>JAWNOP010000012.1:0-10000000 GCA_035045925.1 Drosophila atripex
ATGACGACATTTAAGGTAGAAGAAAGCTTGACGACTATTCAATCAGACGTCAAATCTATAAGTACAGTCGTGTCTATTACTGACAGTCACGTAACCGACATTAAAGTATCAACTAAGCCAGAGGAAAAGCCTCAGGGCCCCACAGAGCCAGTAAAGCCAAGTCAGAAAGAATATTCCGATGATGAAGGCGATGAAGATTTCGATACTCCCAAGCCCCAAGACAAACCAACTCCCTTGATTGCTCCTCTAGTAGGTCCTGGGGAAAAATCACCAGCAAAATCTGATGAAATACCGAAACCTGCTGAATCGAAAGACTCTACAAAGCCTGACGAAAAGCCCAAAGTTCCGATTGAGTCAGGGAAGCAAAGTCCGAAAGAATATTCCGATGATGAAAGCGATCATGATTTCGATATTCCCAAGCCCCAAGACAAACCAGCTAGTCAGCCCTCTTCTTTGATTGCTCCTTTCATTGGTAGTGGTGAAAAATCTCCAGTTAAGGATGATTTGAAGCCGCAGACAATGACGACATTTAAGGCAGAAGAAAGCTTGACGACTATTCAATCAGACGTCAAATCTATAAGTACAGTCGTGTCTATTACTGACAGTCACGTAACCGACATGAAAGTATCAACTAAGCCAGAGGAAAAGCCTCAGGGCCCCACAGAGCCAGTAAAGCCAAGTCCGAAAGAATATTCCGATGATGAAGGCGATGAAGATTTCGATACTCCAAAGCCCCAAGACAAACCAACTCCCTTGATTGCTCCTCTAGTAGGTCCTGGGGAAAAATCACCAGCAAAATCTGATGAAACACCGAAACCAGTTGAATCGAAAGACTCTACAAAGCCTGACGAAAAGCCCATAGTTCCGATTGAGTTAGGGAAGCCAAGTCCGAAAGAATATTCCGATGATGAAAGCTATGAAGATTTTGATATTCCCAAGCCTCAAGACAAGCCAGCTAGTCAGCCCTCTTCTTTGATTGCTCCTTTCATTGGTAGTGGTGAAAAATCTCCAGTTAAGGATGATTTGAAGCCGCAGACAATGACGACATTTAAGGCAGAAGAAAGCTTGACGACTATTCAATCAGACGTCAAATCTGTAAGTACAGTCGTGTCTATTACTGACAGTCACGTAACCGACACTAAAGTATCAACTAAGCCAGAGGAAAAGCCTCAGGGCCCCACAGAGCCAGTAAAGCCAAGTCAGAAAGAATATTCCGATGATGAAAGCGATAAAGATTTCGATACTCCCAAGCCCCAAGACAAACCAACTCCCTTGATTGCTCCTCTAGTAGGTCCTGGGGAAAAATCACCAGCAAAATCTGATGAAACACCGAAACCTGCTGAATCGAAAGACTCTACAAAGCCTGACGAAAAACCCAAAGTTCCGATTGAGTCAGGGAAGCAAAGTCCGAAAGAATATTCCGATGATGAAAGCGATCATGATTTCGATATTCCCAAGCCCCAAGACAAACCAGCTAGTCAGCCCTCTTCTTTGATTGCTCCTTTCATTGGTAGTGGTGAAAAATCTCCAGTTAAGGATGATTTGAAGCCGCAGACAATGACGACATTTAAGGCAGAAGAAAGCTTGACGACTATTCAATCAGACGTCAAATCTATCAGTACAGTCGTGTCTATTACTGACAGTCATGTAACCGACATTAAAGTATCAACTAAGCCAGAGGAAAAGCCTCAGGGCCCCACAGAGCCAGTAAAGCCAAGTCAGAAAGAATATTCCGATGATGAAAGCGATGAAGATTTCGATACTCCCAAGCCCCAAGACAAACCAACTCCCTTGATTGCTCCTCTAGTAGGTCCTGGGGAAAAATCACCAGCAAAATCTGATGAAACACCGAAACCTGCTGAATCGAAAGACTCTACAAAGCCTGACGAAAAACCCAAAGTTCCGATTGAGTCAGGGAAGCCAAGTCAGAAAGAATATTCCGATGATGAAAGCGATGAAGATTTCGATATTCCCAAGCCCCAAGACAAACCAGCTAGTCAGCCCTCTTCTTTGATTGCTCCTTTCATTGGTAGTGGTGAAAAATCTCCAGTTAGGGATGATTTGAAGCCGCAGACAATGACGACATTTAAGGCAGAAGAAAGCTTGACGACTATTCAATCAGACGTCAAATCTATCAGTACAGTCGTGTCTATTACTGACAGTCACGTAACCGACATTAAAGTATCAACTAAGCCAGAGGAAAAGCCTCAGGGCCCCACAGAGCCAGTAAAGCCAAGTCAGAAAGAATATTCCGATGATGAAAGCGATAAAGATTTCGATACTCCCAAGCCCCAAGACAAACCAACTCCCTTGATTGCTCCTCTAGTAGGTCCTGGGGAAAAATCACCAGCAAAATCTGATGAAACACCGAAACCTGCTGAATCGAAAGACTCTACAAAGCCTGACGAAAAACCCAAAGTTCCGATTGAGTCAGGGAAGCAAAGTCCGAAAGAATATTCCGATGATGAAAGCGATCATGATTTCGATATTCCCAAGCCCCAAGACAAACCAGCTAGTCAGCCCTCTTCTTTGATTGCTCCTTTCATTGGTAGTGGTGAAAAATCTCCAGTTAGGGATGATTTGAAGCCGCAGACAATGACGACATTTAAGGCAGAAGAAAGCTTGACGACTATTCAATCAGACGTCAAATCTATCAGTACAGTCGTGTCTATTACTGACAGTCACGTAACCGACATTAAAGTATCAACAAAGCCAGAGGAAAAGCCTCAGGGCACCACAGAGCCAGTAAAGCCAAGTCAGAAAGAATATTCCGATGATGAAAGCGATGAAGATTTCGATACTCCCAAGCCCCAAGACAAACCAACTGCCGTCTTTGATTGCTCCTCTAGTTGGTCCTGGGGAAAAATCTCCAGTTCAAAATCTGATGAAACATCCGAAACCTGCTGACATCGAAAGACTCTACAAAGCCAGACGAAAAGCCCAGAGTCCCCATTGAGTCAGGGAAGCCAAGTCAGAAAGAATATTCCGATGATGAAAGCGATGAAGATTTCGATACTCCCAAGCCCCAAGACAAACCAGCTAGTCAGCCCTCTTCTTTGATTGCTCCTTTCATTGGTAGTGGTGAAAAATCTCCAGTTAAGGATGATTTGAAGCCGCAGACAATGACGACATTTAAAGCACAAGAAAGCTTGACGACTATTCAATCAGACGTCAAATCTATCAGTACAGTCGTGTCTATTACTGACAGTCACGTAACCGACATTAAAGTATCAACTAAGCCAGAGGAAAAGCCTCAGGGCCCCACAGAGCCAGTAAAGCCAAGTCAGAAAGAATATTCCGATGATGAAAGCGATGAAGATTTCGATACTCCCAAGCCCCAAGACAAACCAACTCCCTTGATTGCTCCTCTAGTAGGTCCTGGGGAAAAATCACCAGCAAAATCTGATGAAACACCGAAACCTGTTGAATCGAAAGACTCTACAAAGCCTGACGAAAAGCCCAAAGTTCCGATTGAGTCAGGGAAGCAAAGTCCGAAAGAATATTCCGATGATGAAAGCGATCATGATTTCGATATTCCCAAGCCCCAAGACAAACCAGCTAGTCAGCCCTCTTCTTTGATTGCTCCTTTCATTGGTAGTGGTGAAAAATCTCCAGTTAAGGATGATTTGAAGCCGCAGACAATGACGACATTTAAGGCAGAAGAAAGCTTGACGACTATTCAATCAGACGTCAAATCTATCAGTACAGTCGTGTCTATTACTGACAGTCACGTAACCGACATTAAAGTATCAACTAAGCCAGAGGAAAAGCCTCAGGGCCCCACAGAGCCAGTAAAGCCAAGTCAGAAAGAATATTCCGATGATGAAAGCGATGAAGATTTCGATACTCCAAAGCCCCAAGACAAACCAACTCCCTTGATTGCTCCTCTAGTAGGTCCTGGGGAAAAATCACCAGCAAAATCTGATGAAACACCGAAACCTGCTGAATCGAAAGACTCTACAAAGCCTGACGAAAAGCCCAAAGTTCCGATTGAGTCAGGGAAGCAAAGTCCGAAAGAATATTCCGATGATGAAAGCTATCATGATTTCGATATTCCCAAGCCCCAAGACAAACCAGCTAGTCAGCCCTCTTCTTTGATTGCTCCTTTCATTGGTAGTGGTGAAAAATCTCCAGTTAAGGATGATTTGAAGCCGCAGACAATGACGACATTTAAGGCAGAAGAAAGCTTGACGACTATTCAATCAGACGTCAAATCTATCAGTACAGTCGTGTCTATTACTGACAGTCACGTAACCGACATTAAAGTATCAACTAAGCCAGAGGAAAAGCCTCAGCGCCCCACAGAGCCAGTAAAGCCAAGTCAGAAAGAATATTCCGATGATGAAGGCGATGAAGATTTCGATACTCCCAAGCCCCAAGACAAACCAGCTAGTCAGCCCTCTTCTTTGATTGCTCCTTTCATTGGTAGTGGTGAAAAATCTCCAGTTAAGGATGATTTGAAGCCGCAGACAATGACGACATTTAAGGCAGAAGAAAGCTTGACGACTATTCAATCAGACGTCAAATCTATCAGTACAGTCGTGTCTATTACTGACAGTCACGTAACCGACATTAAAGTATCAACTAAGCCAGAGGAAAAGCCTCAGGGCCCCACAGAGCCAGTAAAGCCAAGTCAGAAAGAATATTCCGATGATGAAAGCGATGAAGATTTCGATACTCCCAAGCCACAAGACAAACCAACTCCCTTGATTGCTCCTCTAGTAGGACCTGGGGAAAAATCACCAGCAAAATCTGATGAAACACCGAAACCTGCTGAATCGAAAGACTCTACAAAGCCTGACGAAAAGCCCAAAGTTCCGATTGAGTCAGGGAAGCAAAGTCCGAAAGAATATTCCGATGATGAAAGCGATCATGATTTCGATATTCCCAAGCCCCAAGACAAACCAGCTAGTCAGCCGTCTTCTTTGATTGCTCCTTTCATTGGTAGTGGTGAAAAATCTCCAGTTAAGGATGATTTGAAGCCGCAGACAATGACGACATTTAAGGCAGAAGAAAGCTTGACGACTATTCAATCAGACGTCAAATCTATCAGTACAGTCGTGTCTATTACTGACAGTCACGTAACCGACATTAAAGTATCAACTAAGCCAGAGGAAAAGCCTCAGGGCCCCACAGAGCCAGTAAAGCCAAGTCAGAAAGAATATTCCGATGATGAAAGCGATGAAGATTTCGATACTCCCAAGCCACAAGACAAACCAACTCCCTTGATTGCTCCTCTAGTAGGACCTGGGGAAAAATCACCAGCAAAATCTGATGAAACACCGAAACCTGCTGAATCGAAAGACTCTACAAAGCCTGACGAAAAGCCCAAAGTTCCGATTGAGTCAGGGAAGCAAAGTCCGAAAGAATATTCCGATGATGAAAGCGATCATGATTTCGATATTCCCAAGCCCCAAGACAAACCAGCTAGTCAGCCGTCTTCTTTGATTGCTCCTTTCATTGGTAGTGGTGAAAAATCTCCAGTTAAGGATGATTTGAAGCCGCAGACAATGACGACATTTAAGGCAGAAGAAAGCTTGACGACTATTCAATCAGACGTCAAATCTATCAGTACAGTCGTGTCTATTACTGACAGTCACGTAACCGACATTAAAGTATCAACTAAGCCAGAGGAAAAGCCTCAGGGCCCCACAGAGCCAGTAAAGCCAAGTCAGAAAGAATATTCCGATGATGAAAGCGATGAAGATTTCGATACTCCCAAGCCACAAGACAAACCAACTCCCTTGATTGCTCCTCTAGTAGGACCTGGGGAAAAATCACCAGCAAAATCTGATGAAACACCGAAACCTGCTGAATCGAAAGACTCTACAAAGCCTGACGAAAAGCCCAAAGTTCCGATTGAGTCAGGGAAGCAAAGTCCGAAAGAATATTCCGATGATGAAAGCGATCATGATTTCGATATTCCCAAGCCCCAAGACAAACCAGCTAGTCAGCCGTCTTCTTTGATTGCTCCTTTCATTGGTAGTGGTGAAAAATCTCCAGTTAAGGATGATTTGAAGCCGCAGACAATGACGACATTTAAGGCAGAAGAAAGCTTGACGACTATTCAATCAGACGTCAAATCTATCAGTACAGTCGTGGGTATTACTGACAGTCACGTAACCGACATTAAAGTATCAACTAAGCCAGAGGAAAAGCCTCAGGGCCCCACAGAGCCAGTAAAGCCAAGTCAGAAAGAATATTCCGATGATGAAAGCGATGAAGATTTCGATACTCCCAAGCCCCAAGACAAACCAGCTAGTCAGCCGTCTTCTTTGATTGCTCCTTTCATTGGTAGTGGTGAAAAATCTCCAGTTAAGGATGATTTGAAGCCGCTGACAATGACGACATTTAAGGCAGAGGAAAGCTTGACGACTATTCAATCAGACGTCAAATCTATCAGTACAGTCGTGGGTATTACTGACAGTCACGTAACCGACATTAAAGTATCAACTAAGCCAGAGGAAAAGCCTCAAGGCCCCACAGAGCCAGTAAAGCCAAGTCAGAAAGAATATTCCGATGATGAAAGCGATGAAGATTCCGATAATCCCAAGCCCCAAGACAAACCAGCTAGTCAGCCCTCTTCTTTGATTGCTCCTTTCATTGGTAGTGGTGAAAAATCTCCAGTTAAGGATGATTTGAAGCCGCAGACAATGACGAAATTTAAGGCAGAAGAAAGCTTGACGACTATTCAATCAGACGTCAAATCTGTAAGTACAGTCGTGTCTAATCAGCGCTCTTCTTTGATTGCTCCTTTCATTGGTAGTGGTGAAAAATCTCCAGTTAAGGATGATTTGAAGCCGCAGACAATGACGACATTTAAGGCAGAAGAAAGCTTGACGACTATTCAATCAGACGTCAAATCTGTAAGTACAGTCGTGTCTATTACTGACAGTCACGTAACCGACACTAAAGTATCAACTAAGCCAGAGGAAAAGCCTCAGGGCCCCACAGAGCCAGTAAAGCCAAGTCCGAAAGAATATTCCGATGATGAAAGCGATGAAGATTTTGATATTCCCAAGCCTCAAGACAAACCAACTTCCTTGATTGCTCCTCTAGTAGGTCCTGGGGAAAAATCACCAGCAAAATCTGATGACACACCGAAACCTGTTGAATCGAAAGACTCTACAAAGCCTGACGAAAAGCCCATAGTTCCGATTGAGTTAGGGAAGCCAAGTCCGAAAGAATATTCCGATGATGAAAGCGATGAAGATTTTGATATTCCCAAGCCTCAAGACAAACCAGCTAGTCAGCCCTCTTCTTTGATTGCTCCTTTCATTGGTAGTGGTGAAAAATCTCCAGTTAAGGATGATTTGAAGCCGCAGACAATGACGACATTTAAGGCAGAAGAAAGCTTGACGACTATTCAATCAGACGTCAAATCTGTAAGTACAGTCGTGTCTATTACTGACAGTCACGTAACCGACACTAAAGTATCAACTAAGCCAGAGGAAAAGCCTCAGGGCCCCACAGAGCCAGTAAAGCCAAGTCAGAAAGAATATTCCGATGATGAAAGCGATGAAGATTTTGATATTCCCAAGCCCCAAGACAAACCAACTCCCTTGATTGCTCCTCTAGTAGGTCCTGGGGAAAAATCACCAGCAAAATCTGATGACACACCGAAACCTGTTGAATCGAAAGACTCTACAAAGCCTGACGAAAAGCCCATAGTTCCGATTGAGTCAGGGAAGCCAAGTCCGAAAGAATATTCCGATGATGAAAGCGATCATGATCTCGATATTCCCAAGCCCCAAGACAAACCAGCTAATCAGCCCTCTTCTTTGATTGCTCCTTTCATTGGTAGTGGTGAAAAATCTCCAGTTAAGGATGATTTGAAGCCGCAGACAATGACGACATTTAAGGCAGAAGAAAGCTTGACGACTATTCAATCAGACGTCAAATCTGTAAGTACAGTCGTGTCTATTACTGACAGTCACGTAACCGACACTAAAGTATCAACTAAGCCAGAGGAAAAGCCTCAGGGCCCCACAGAGCCAGTAAAGCCAAGTCCGAAAGAATATTCCGATGATGAAAGCGATGAAGATTTTGATATTCCCAAGCCTCAAGACAAACCAACTTCCTTGATTGCTCCTCTAGTAGGTCCTGGGGAAAAATCACCAGCAAAATCTGATGACACACCGAAACCTGTTGAATCGAAAGACTCTACAAAGCCTGACGAAAAGCCCATAGTTCCGATTGCGTCAGGGAAGCCAAGTCCGAAAGAATATTCCGATGATGAAAGCGATCATGATCTCGATATTCCCAAGCCCCAAGACAAACCAGCTAATCAGCCCTCTTCTTTGATTGCTCCTTTCATTGGTAGTGGTGAAAAATCTCCAGTTAAGGATGATTTGAAGCCGCAGACAATGACGACATTTAAGGCAGAAGAAAGCTTGACGACTATTCAATCAGACGTCAAATCTGTAAGTACAGTCGTGTCTATTACTGACAGTCACGTAACCGACACTAAAGTATCAACTAAGCCAGAGGAAAAGCCTCAGGGCCCCACAAAGCCAGTAAAGCCAAGTCAGAAAGAATATTCCGATGATGAAAGCGATGAAGATTTTGATATTCCCAAGCCTCAAGACAAACCAACTTCCTTGATTGCACCTCTAGTAGGTCCTGGGGAAAAATCACCAGCAAAATCTGATGAAACACCGAAACCTGTTGAATCGAAAGACTCTACAAAGCCTGACGAAAAGCCCATAGTTCCGATTGCGTCAGGGAAGCCAAGTCCGAAAGAATATTCCGATGATGAAAGCGATCATGATCTCGATATTCCCAAGCCCCAAGACAAACCAGCTAATCAGCCCTCTTCTTTGATTGCTCCTTTCATTGGTAGTGGTGAAAAATCTCCAGTTAAGGATGATTTGAAGCCGCAGACAATGACGACATTTAAGGCAGAAGAAAGCTTGACGACTATTCAATCAGACGTCAAATCTGTAAGTACAGTCGTGTCTATTACTGACAGTCACGTAACCGACACTAAAGTATCAACTAAGCCAGAGGAAAAGCCTCAGGGCCCCACAGAGCCAGTAAAGCCAAGTCCGAAAGAATATTCCGATGATGAAAGCGATGAAGATTTTGATATTCCCAAGCCTCAAGACAAACCAACTTCCTTGATTGCTCCTCTAGTAGGTCCTGGGGAAAAATCACCAGCAAAATCTGATGACACACCGAAACCTGTTGAATCGAAAGACTCTACAAAGCCTGACGAAAAGCCCATAGTTCCGATTGCGTCAGGGAAGCCAAGTCCGAAAGAATATTCCGATGATGAAAGCGATCATGATCTCGATATTCCCAAGCCCCAAGACAAACCAGCTAATCAGCCCTCTTCTTTGATTGCTCCTTTCATTGGTAGTGGTGAAAAATCTCCAGTTAAGGATGATTTGAAGCCGCAGACAATGACGACATTTAAGGCAGAAGAAAGCTTGACGACTATTCAATCAGACGTCAAATCTGTAAGTACAGTCGTGTCTATTACTGACAGTCACGTAACCGACACTAAAGTATCAACTAAGCCAGAGGAAAAGCCTCAGGGCCCCACAGAGCCAGTAAAGCCAAGTCCGAAAGAATATTCCGATGATGAAAGCGATGAAGATTTTGATATTCCCAAGCCTCAAGACAAACCAACTTCCTTGATTGCTCCTCTAGTAGGTCCTGGGGAAAAATCACCAGCAAAATCTGATGACACACCGAAACCTGTTGAATCGAAAGACTCTACAAAGCCTGACGAAAAGCCCATAGTTCCGATTGCGTCAGGGAAGCCAAGTCCGAAAGAATATTCCGATGATGAAAGCGATCATGATCTCGATATTCCCAAGCCCCAAGACAAACCAGCTAATCAGCCCTCTTCTTTGATTGCTCCTTTCATTGGTAGTGGTGAAAAATCTCCAGTTAAGGATGATTTGAAGCCGCAGACAATGACGACATTTAAGGCAGAAGAAAGCTTGACGACTATTCAATCAGACGTCAAATCTGTAAGTACAGTCGTGTCTATTACTGACAGTCACGTAACCGACACTAAAGTATCAACTAAGCCAGAGGAAAAGCCTCAGGGCCCCACAGAGCCAGTAAAGCCAAGTCAGAAAGAATATTCCGATGATGAAAGCGATGAAGATTTTGATATTCCCAAGCCTCAAGACAAACCAACTTCCTTGATTGCACCTCTAGTAGGTCCTGGGGAAAAATCACCAGCAAAATCTGATGAAACACCGAAACCTGTTGAATCGAAAGACTCTACAAAGCCTGACGAAAAGCCCATAGTTCCGATTGCGTCAGGGAAGCCAAGTCCGAAAGAATACTCCGATGATGAAAGCGATCATGATCTCGATATTCCCAAGCCCCAAGACAAACCAGCTAATCAGCCCTCTTCTTTGATTGCTCCTTTCATTGGTAGTGGTGAAAAATCTCCAGTTAAGGATGATTTGAAGCCGCAGACAATGACGACATTTAAGGCAGAAGAAAGCTTGACGACTATTCAATCAGACGTCAAATCTGTAAGTACAGTCGTGTCTATTACTGACAGTCACGTAACCGACACTAAAGTATCAACTAAGCCAGAGGAAAAGCCTCAGGGCCCCACAGAGCCAGTAAAGCCAAGTCCGAAAGAATATTCCGATGATGAAAGCGATGAAGATTTTGATATTCCCAAGCCTCAAGACAAACCAACTTCCTTGATTGCTCCTCTAGTAGGTCCTGGGGAAAAATCACCAGCAAAATCTGATGACACACCGAAACCTGTTGAATCGAAAGACTCTACAAAGCCTGACGAAAAGCCCATAGTTCCGATTGCGTCAGGGAAGCCAAGTCCGAAAGAATATTCCGATGATGAAAGCGATCATGATCTCGATATTCCCAAGCCCCAAGACAAACCAGCTAATCAGCCCTCTTCTTTGATTGCTCCTTTCATTGGTAGTGGTGAAAAATCTCCAGTTAAGGATGATTTGAAGCCGCAGACAATGACGACATTTAAGGCAGAAGAAAGCTTGACGACTATTCAATCAGACGTCAAATCTGTAAGTACAGTCGTGTCTATTACTGACAGTCACGTAACCGACACTAAAGTATCAACTAAGCCAGAGGAAAAGCCTCAGGGCCCCACAGAGCCAGTAAAGCCAAGTCAGAAAGAATATTCCGATGATGAAAGCGATGAAGATTTTGATATTCCCAAGCCTCAAGACAAACCAACTTCCTTGATTGCTCCTCTAGTAGGTCCTGGGGAAAAATCACCAGCAAAATCTGATGACACACCGAAACCTGCTGAATCGAAAGACTCTACAAAGCCTGACGAAAAGCCCAAAGTTCCGATTGAGTCAGGGAAGCAAAGTCCGAAAGAATATTCCGATGATGAAAGCGATCATGATCTCGATATTCCCAAGCCCCAAGACAAACCAGCTAATCAGCCCTCTTCTTTGATTGCTCCTTTCATTGGTAGAGGTGAAAAATCTCCAGTTAAGGATGATTTGAAGCCGCAGACAATGACGACATTTAAGGCAGAAGAAAGCTTGACGACTATTCAATCAGACGTCAAATCTGTAAGTACAGTCGTGTCTATTACTGACAGTCACGTAACCGACACTCAAGTATCAACTAAGCCAGAGGAAAAGCCTCAGGGCCCCACAGAGCCAGTAAAGCCAAGTCAGAAAGAATATTCCGATGATGAAAGCGATGAAGATTTTGATATTCCCAAGCCCCAAGACAAACCAACTCCCTTGATTGCACCTCTAGTAGGTCCTGGGGAAAAATCACCAGCAAAATCTGATGAAACACCGAAACCTGTTGAATCGAAAGACTCTACAAAGCCTGACGAAAAGCCCATAGTTCCGATTGCGTCAGGGAAGCCAAGTCCGAAAGAATATTCCGATGATGAAAGCGATCATGATCTCGATATTCCCAAGCCCCAAGACAAACCAGCTAATCAGCCCTCTTCTTTGATTGCTCCTTTCATTGGTAGTGGTGAAAAATCTCCAGTTAAGGATGATTTGAAGCCGCAGACAATGACGACATTTAAGGCAGAAGAAAGCTTGACGACTATTCAATCAGACGTCAAATCTGTAAGTACAGTCGTGTCTATTACTGACAGTCACGTAACCGACACTAAAGTATCAACTAAGCCAGAGGAAAAGCCTCAGGGCCCCACAGAGCCAGTAAAGCCAAGTCCGAAAGAATATTCCGATGATGAAAGCGATGAAGATTTTGATATTCCCAAGCCTCAAGACAAACCAACTTCCTTGATTGCTCCTCTAGTAGGTCCTGGGGAAAAATCACCAGCAAAATCTGATGACACACCGAAACCTGTTGAATCGAAAGACTCTACAAAGCCTGACGAAAAGCCCATAGTTCCGATTGCGTCAGGGAAGCCAAGTCCGAAAGAATATTCCGATGATGAAAGCGATCATGATCTCGATATTCCCAAGCCCCAAGACAAACCAGCTAATCAGCCCTCTTCTTTGATTGCTCCTTTCATTGGTAGTGGTGAAAAATCTCCAGTTAAGGATGATTTGAAGCCGCAGACAATGACGACATTTAAGGCAGAAGAAAGCTTGACGACTATTCAATCAGACGTCAAATCTGTAAGTACAGTCGTGTCTATTACTGACAGTCACGTAACCGACACTAAAGTATCAACTAAGCCAGAGGAAAAGCCTCAGGGCCCCACAGAGCCAGTAAAGCCAAGTCAGAAAGAATATTCCGATGATGAAAGCGATGAAGATTTTGATATTCCCAAGCCTCAAGACAAACCAACTTCCTTGATTGCTCCTCTAGTAGGTCCTGGGGAAAAATCACCAGCAAAATCTGATGACACACCGAAACCTGCTGAATCGAAAGACTCTACAAAGCCTGACGAAAAGCCCAAAGTTCCGATTGAGTCAGGGAAGCAAAGTCCGAAAGAATATTCCGATGATGAAAGCGATCATGATTTCGATATTCCCAAGCCCCAAGACAAACCAGCTAGTCAGCCCTCTTCTTTGATTGCTCCTTTCATTGGTAGAGGTGAAAAATCTCCAGTTAAGGATGATTTGAAGCCGCAGACAATGACGACATTTAAGGCAGAAGAAAGCTTGACGACTATTCAATCAGACGTCAAATCTGTAAGTACAGTCGTGTCTATTACTGACAGTCACGTAACCGACACTCAAGTATCAACTAAGCCAGAGGAAAAGCCTCAGGGCCCCACAGAGCCAGTAAAGCCAAGTCAGAAAGAATATTCCGATGATGAAAGCGATGAAGATTTTGATATTCCCAAGCCCCAAGACAAACCAACTCCCTTGATTGCTCCTCTAGTAGGTCCTGGGGAAAAATCACCAGCAAAATCTGATGACACACCGAAACCTGCTGAATCGAAAGACTCTACAAAGCCTGACGAAAAGCCCAAAGTTCCGATTGAGTCAGGGAAGCAAAGTCCGAAAGAATATTCCGATGATGAAAGCGATCATGATTTCGATATTCCCAAGCCCCAAGACAAACCAGCTAGTCAGCCCTCTTCTTTGATTGCTCCTTTCATTGGTAGAGGTGAAAAATCTCCAGTTAAGGATGATTTGAAGCCGCAGACAATGACGACATTTAAGGCAGAAGAAAGCTTGACGACTATTCAATCAGACGTCAAATCTGTAAGTACAGTCGTGTCTATTACTGACAGTCACGTAACCGACACTCAAGTATCAACTAAGCCAGAGGAAAAGCCTCAGGGCCCCACAGAGCCAGTAAAGCCAAGTCAGAAAGAATATTCCGATGATGAAAGCGATGAAGATTTCGATACTCCCAAGCCCCAAGACAAACCAACTCCCTTGATTGCTCCTCTAGTAGGTCCTGGGGAAAAATCACCAGCAAAATCTGATGACACACCGAAACCTGCTGAATCGAAAGACTCTACAAAGCCTGACGAAAAGCCCAAAGTTCCGATTGAGTCAGGGAAGCAAAGTCCGAAAGAATATTCCGATGATGAAAGCGATCATGATTTCGATATTCCCAAGCCCCAAGACAAACCAGCTAGTCAGCCCTCTTCTTTGATTGCTCCTTTCATTGGTAGAGGTGAAAAATCTCCAGTTAAGGATGATTTGAAGCCGCAGACAATGACGACATTTAAGGCAGAAGAAAGCTTGACGACTATTCAATCAGACGTCAAATCTGTAAGTACAGTCGTGTCTATTACTGACAGTCACGTAACCGACACTCAAGTATCAACTAAGCCAGAGGAAAAGCCTCAGGGCCCCACAGAGCCAGTAAAGCCAAGTCAGAAAGAATATTCCGATGATGAAAGCGATGAAGATTTTGATATTCCCAAGCCTCAAGACAAACCAACTTCCTTGATTGCTCCTCTAGTAGGTCCTGGGGAAAAATCACCAGCAAAATCTGATGACACACCGAAACCTGCTGAATCGAAAGACTCTACAAAGCCTGACGAAAAGCCCAAAGTTCCGATTGAGTCAGGGAAGCAAAGTCCGAAAGAATATTCCGATGATGAAAGCGATCATGATTTCGATATTCCCAAGCCCCAAGACAAACCAGCTAGTCAGCCCTCTTCTTTGATTGCTCCTTTCATTGGTAGAGGTGAAAAATCTCCAGTTAAGGATGATTTGAAGCCGCAGACAATGACGACATTTAAGGCAGAAGAAAGCTTGACGACTATTCAATCAGACGTCAAATCTGTAAGTACAGTCGTGTCTATTACTGACAGTCACGTAACCGACACTCAAGTATCAACTAAGCCAGAGGAAAAGCCTCAGGGCCCCACAGAGCCAGTAAAGCCAAGTCAGAAAGAATATTCCGATGATGAAAGCGATGAAGATTTTGATATTCCCAAGCCTCAAGACAAACCAACTTCCTTGATTGCTCCTCTAGTAGGTCCTGGGGAAAAATCACCAGCAAAATCTGATGACACACCGAAACCTGCTGAATCGAAAGACTCTACAAAGCCTGACGAAAAGCCCAAAGTTCCGATTGAGTCAGGGAAGCAAAGTCCGAAAGAATATTCCGATGATGAAAGCGATCATGATTTCGATATTCCCAAGCCCCAAGACAAACCAGCTAATCAGCCCTCTTCTTTGATTGCTCCTTTCATTGGTAGAGGTGAAAAATCTCCAGTTAAGGATGATTTGAAGCCGCAGACAATGACGACATTTAAGGCAGAAGAAAGCTTGACGACTATTCAATCAGACGTCAAATCTGTAAGTACAGTCGTGTCTATTACTGACAGTCACGTAACCGACACTCAAGTATCAACTAAGCCAGAGGAAAAGCCTCAGGGCCCCACAGAGCCAGTAAAGCCAAGTCAGAAAGAATATTCCGATGATGAAAGCGATGAAGATTTTGATATTCCCAAGCCTCAAGACAAACCAACTTCCTTGATTGCTCCTCTAGTAGGTCCTGGGGAAAAATCACCAGCAAAATCTGATGACACACCGAAACCTGCTGAATCGAAAGACTCTACAAAGCCTGACGAAAAGCCCAAAGTTCCGATTGAGTCAGGGAAGCAAAGTCCGAAAGAATATTCCGATGATGAAAGCGATCATGATTTCGATATTCCCAAGCCCCAAGACAAACCAGCTAGTCAGCCCTCTTCTTTGATTGCTCCTTTCATTGGTAGAGGTGAAAAATCTCCAGTTAAGGATGATTTGAAGCCGCAGACAATGACGACATTTAAGGCAGAAGAAAGCTTGACGACTATTCAATCAGACGTCAAATCTGTAAGTACAGTCGTGTCTATTACTGACAGTCACGTAACCGACACTAAAGTATCAACTAAGCCAGAGGAAAAGCCTCAGGGCCCCACAGAGCCAGTAAAGCCAAGTCAGAAAGAATATTCCGATGATGAAAGCGATGAAGATTTCGATACTCCCAAGCCCCAAGACAAACCAACTCCCTTGATTGCTCCTCTAGTAGGTCCTGGGGAAAAATCACCAGCAAAATCTGATGACACACCGAAACCTGCTGAATCGAAAGACTCTACAAAGCCTGACGAAAAGCCCAAAGTTCCGATTGAGTCAGGGAAGCAAAGTCCGAAAGAATATTCCGATGATGAAAGCGATCATGATTTCGATATTCCCAAGCCCCAAGACAAACCAGCTAGTCAGCCCTCTTCTTTGATTGCTCCTTTCATTGGTAGAGGTGAAAAATCTCCAGTTAAGGATGATTTGAAGCCGCAGACAATGACGACATTTAAGGCAGAAGAAAGCTTGACGACTATTCAATCAGACGTCAAATCTGTAAGTACAGTCGTGTCTATTACTGACAGTCACGTAACCGACACTCAAGTATCAACTAAGCCAGAGGAAAAGCCTCAGGGCCCCACAGAGCCAGTAAAGCCAAGTCAGAAAGAATATTCCGATGATGAAAGCGATGAAGATTTTGATATTCCCAAGCCCCAAGACAAACCAACTCCCTTGATTGCACCTCTAGTAGGTCCTGGGGAAAAATCACCAGCAAAATCTGATGAAACACCGAAACCTGTTGAATCGAAAGACTCTACAAAGCCTGACGAAAAGCCCATAGTTCCGATTGCGTCAGGGAAGCCAAGTCCGAAAGAATATTCCGATGATGAAAGCGATCATGATCTCGATATTCCCAAGCCCCAAGACAAACCAGCTAATCAGCCCTCTTCTTTGATTGCTCCTTTCATTGGTAGTGGTGAAAAATCTCCAGTTAAGGATGATTTGAAGCCGCAGACAATGACGACATTTAAGGCAGAAGAAAGCTTGACGACTATTCAATCAGACGTCAAATCTGTAAGTACAGTCGTGTCTATTACTGACAGTCACGTAACCGACACTAAAGTATCAACTAAGCCAGAGGAAAAGCCTCAGGGCCCCACAGAGCCAGTAAAGCCAAGTCAGAAAGAATATTCCGATGATGAAAACGATGAAGATTTTGATACTCCCAAGCCCCAAGACAAACCAACTCCCTTGATTGCTCCTCTAGTAGGTCCTGGGGAAATATCACCAGCAAAATCTGATGACACACCGAAACCTGCTGAATCGAAAGACTCTACAAAGCCTGACGAAAAGCCCAAAGTTCCGATTGAGTCAGGGAAGCAAAGTCCGAAAGAATATTCCGATGATGAAAGCGATCATGATTTCGATATTCCCAAGCCCCAAGACAAACCAGCTAGTCAGCCCTCTTCTTTGATTGCTCCTTTCATTGGTAGAGGTGAAAAATCTCCAGTTAAGGATGATTTGAAGCCGCAGACAATGACGACATTTAAGGCAGAAGAAAGCTTGACGACTATTCAATCAGACGTCAAATCTGTAAGTACAGTCGTGTCTATTACTGACAGTCACGTAACCGACACTAAAGTATCAACTAAGCCAGAGGAAAAGCCTCAGGGCCCCACAGAGCCAGTAAAGCCAAGTCAGAAAGAATATTCCGATGATGAAAGCGATGAAGATTTTGATATTCCCAAGCCCCAAGACAAACCAACTCCCTTGATTGCTCCTCTAGTAGGTCCTGGGGAAAAATCACCAGCAAAATCTGATGAAACACCGAAACCTGTTGAATCGAAAGACTCTACAAAGCCTGACGAAAAGCCCATAGTTCCGATTGCGTCAGGGAAGCCAAGTCCGAAAGAATATTCCGATGATGAAAGCGATCATGATCTCGATATTCCCAAGCCCCAAGACAAACCAGCTAATCAGCCCTCTTCTTTGATTGCTCCTTTCATTGGTAGTGGTGAAAAATCTCCAGTTAAGGATGATTTGAAGCCGCAGACAATGACGACATTTAAGGCAGAAGAAAGCTTGACGACTATTCAATCAGACGTCAAATCTGTAAGTACAGTCGTGTCTATTACTGACAGTCACGTAACCGACACTAAAGTATCAACTAAGCCAGAGGAAAAGCCTCAGGGCCCCACAGAGCCAGTAAAGCCAAGTCAGAAAGAATATTCCGATGATGAAAGCGATGAAGATTTCGATACTCCCAAGCCCCAAGACAAACCAACTCCCTTGATTGCTCCTCTAGTAGGTCCTGGGGAAAAATCACCAGCAAAATCTGATGACACACCGAAACCTGCTGAATCGAAAGACTCTACAAAGCCTGACGAAAAGCCCAAAGTTCCGATTGAGTCAGGGAAGCAAAGTCCGAAAGAATATTCCGATGATGAAAGCGATCATGATTTCGATATTCCCAAGCCCCAAGACAAACCAGCTAGTCAGCCCTCTTCTTTGATTGCTCCTTTCATTGGTAGAGGTGAAAAATCTCCAGTTAAGGATGATTTGAAGCCGCAGACAATGACGACATTTAAGGCAGAAGAAAGCTTGACGACTATTCAATCAGACGTCAAATCTGTAAGTACAGTCGTGTCTATTACTGACAGTCACGTAACCGACACTCAAGTATCAACTAAGCCAGAGGAAAAGCCTCAGGGCCCCA
This sequence comes from Drosophila atripex, assembly GCA_035045925.1. Classification (NCBI taxonomy): domain Eukaryota; kingdom Metazoa; phylum Arthropoda; class Insecta; order Diptera; family Drosophilidae; genus Drosophila; species Drosophila atripex. The sequence continues at coordinate 18,370 of JAWNOP010000012.1, forward strand.
CAGAGCCAGTAAAGCCAAGTCCGAAAGAATATTCCGATGATGAAAGCGATGAAGATTTTGATATTCCCAAGCCTCAAGACAAACCAACTTCCTTGATTGCTCCTCTAGTAGGTCCTGGGGAAAAATCACCAGCAAAATCTGATGACACACCGAAACCTGCTGAATCGAAAGACTCTACAAAGCCTGACGAAAAGCCCAAAGTTCCGATTGAGTCAGGGAAGCAAAGTCCGAAAGAATATTCCGATGATGAAAGCGATCATGATTTCGATATTCCCAAGCCCCAAGACAAACCAGCTAGTCAGCCCTCTTCTTTGATTGCTCCTTTCATTGGTAGAGGTGAAAAATCTCCAGTTAAGGATGATTTGAAGCCGCAGACAATGACGACATTTAAGGCAGAAGAAAGCTTGACGACTATTCAATCAGACGTCAAATCTGTAAGTACAGTCGTGTCTATTACTGACAGTCACGTAACCGACACTAAAGTATCAACTAAGCCAGAGGAAAAGCCTCAGGGCCCCACAGAGCCAGTAAAGCCAAGTCAGAAAGAATATTCCGATGATGAAAGCGATGAAGATTTTGATACTCCCAAGCCCCAAGACAAACCAACTCCCTTGATTGCTCCTCTAGTAGGTCCTGGGGAAAAATCACCAGCAAAATCTGATGACACACCGAAACCTGCTGAATCGAAAGACTCTACAAAGCCTGACGAAAAGCCCAAAGTTCCGATTGAGTCAGGGAAGCAAAGTCCGAAAGAATATTCCGATGATGAAAGCGATCATGATTTCGATATTCCCAAGCCCCAAGACAAACCAGCTAGTCAGCCCTCTTCTTTGATTGCTCCTTTCATTGGTAGAGGTGAAAAATCTCCAGTTAAGGATGATTTGAAGCCGCAGACAATGACGACATTTAAGGCAGAAGAAAGCTTGACGACTATTCAATCAGACGTCAAATCTGTAAGTACAGTCGTGTCTATTACTGACAGTCACGTAACCGACACTAAAGTATCAACTAAGCCAGAGGAAAAGCCTCAGGGCCCCACAGAGCCAGTAAAGCCAAGTCCGAAAGAATATTCCGATGATGAAAGCGATGAAGATTTTGATATTCCCAAGCCTCAAGACAAACCAACTTCCTTGATTGCTCCTCTAGTAGGTCCTGGGGAAAAATCACCAGCAAAATCTGATGACACACCGAAACCTGTTGAATCGAAAGACTCTACAAAGCCTGACGAAAAGCCCATAGTTCCGATTGCGTCAGGGAAGCCAAGTCCGAAAGAATATTCCGATGATGAAAGCGATCATGATCTCGATATTCCCAAGCCCCAAGACAAACCAGCTAGTCAGCCCTCTTCTTTGATTGCTCCTTTCATTGGTAGAGGTGAAAAATCTCCAGTTAAGGATGATTTGAAGCCGCAGACAATGACGACATTTAAGGCAGAAGAAAGCTTGACGACTATTCAATCAGACGTCAAATCTGTAAGTACAGTCGTGTCTATTACTGACAGTCACGTAACCGACACTAAAGTATCAACTAAGCCAGAGGAAAAGCCTCAGGGCCCCACAGAGCCAGTAAAGCCAAGTCAGAAAGAATATTCCGATGATGAAAGCGATGAAGATTTTGATACTCCCAAGCCCCAAGACAAACCAACTCCCTTGATTGCTCCTCTAGTAGGTCCTGGGGAAAAATCACCAGCAAAATCTGATGACACACCGAAACCTGCTGAATCGAAAGACTCTACAAAGCCTGACGAAAAGCCCAAAGTTCCGATTGAGTCAGGGAAGCAAAGTCCGAAAGAATATTCCGATGATGAAAGCGATCATGATTTCGATATTCCCAAGCCCCAAGACAAACCAGCTAGTCAGCCCTCTTCTTTGATTGCTCCTTTCATTGGTAGAGGTGAAAAATCTCCAGTTAAGGATGATTTGAAGCCGCAGACAATGACGACATTTAAGGCAGAAGAAAGCTTGACGACTATTCAATCAGACGTCAAATCTGTAAGTACAGTCGTGTCTATTACTGACAGTCACGTAACCGACACTAAAGTATCAACTAAGCCAGAGGAAAAGCCTCAGGGCCCCACAGAGCCAGTAAAGCCAAGTCCGAAAGAATATTCCGATGATGAAAGCGATGAAGATTTTGATATTCCCAAGCCTCAAGACAAACCAACTTCCTTGATTGCTCCTCTAGTAGGTCCTGGGGAAAAATCACCAGCAAAATCTGATGACACACCGAAACCTGCTGAATCGAAAGACTCTACAAAGCCTGACGAAAAGCCCAAAGTTCCGATTGAGTCAGGGAAGCAAAGTCCGAAAGAATATTCCGATGATGAAAGCGATCATGATTTCGATATTCCCAAGCCCCAAGACAAACCAGCTAGTCAGCCCTCTTCTTTGATTGCTCCTTTCATTGGTAGAGGTGAAAAATCTCCAGTTAAGGATGATTTGAAGCCGCAGACAATGACGACATTTAAGGCAGAAGAAAGCTTGACGACTATTCAATCAGACGTCAAATCTGTAAGTACAGTCGTGTCTATTACTGACAGTCACGTAACCGACACTCAAGTATCAACTAAGCCAGAGGAAAAGCCTCAGGGCCCCACAGAGCCAGTAAAGCCAAGTCAGAAAGAATATTCCGATGATGAAAGCGATGAAGATTTCGATATTCCCAAGCCCCAAGACAAACCAACTCCCTTGATTGCTCCTCTAGTAGGTCCTGGGGAAAAATCACCAGCAAAATCTGATGACACACCGAAACCTGCTGAATCGAAAGACTCTACAAAGCCTGACGAAAAGCCCAAAGTTCCGATTGAGTCAGGGAAGCAAAGTCCGAAAGAATATTCCGATGATGAAAGCGATCATGATTTCGATATTCCCAAGCCCCAAGACAAACCAGCTAGTCAGCCCTCTTCTTTGATTGCTCCTTTCATTGGTAGAGGTGAAAAATCTCCAGTTAAGGATGATTTGAAGCCGCAGACAATGACGACATTTAAGGCAGAAGAAAGCTTGACGACTATTCAATCAGACGTCAAATCTGTAAGTACAGTCGTGTCTATTACTGACAGTCACGTAACCGACACTCAAGTATCAACTAAGCCAGAGGAAAAGCCTCAGGGCCCCACAGAGCCAGTAAAGCCAAGTCAGAAAGAATATTCCGATGATGAAAGCGATGAAGATTTTGATATTCCCAAGCCCCAAGACAAACCAACTCCCTTGATTGCACCTCTAGTAGGTCCTGGGGAAAAATCACCAGCAAAATCTGATGAAACACCGAAACCTGTTGAATCGAAAGACTCTACAAAGCCTGACGAAAAGCCCATAGTTCCGATTGCGTCAGGGAAGCCAAGTCCGAAAGAATATTCCGATGATGAAAGCGATCATGATCTCGATATTCCCAAGCCCCAAGACAAACCAGCTAGTCAGCCCTCTTCTTTGATTGCTCCTTTCATTGGTAGAGGTGAAAAATCTCCAGTTAAGGATGATTTGAAGCCGCAGACAATGACGACATTTAAGGCAGAAGAAAGCTTGACGACTATTCAATCAGACGTCAAATCTGTAAGTACAGTCGTGTCTATTACTGACAGTCACGTAACCGACACTCAAGTATCAACTAAGCCAGAGGAAAAGCCTCAGGGCCCCACAGAGCCAGTAAAGCCAAGTCAGAAAGAATATTCCGATGATGAAAGCGATGAAGATTTTGATATTCCCAAGCCCCAAGACAAACCAACTTCCTTGATTGCTCCTCTAGTAGGTCCTGGGGAAAAATCACCAGCAAAATCTGATGACACACCGAAACCTGTTGAATCGAAAGACTCTACAAAGCCTGACGAAAAGCCCATAGTTCCGATTGAGTCAGGGAAGCCAAGTCCGAAAGAATATTCCGATGATGAAAGCGATCATGATCTCGATATTCCCAAGCCTCAAGACAAACCAGCTAGTCAGCCCTCTTCTTTGATTGCTCCTTTTATTGGTAGAGGTGAAAAATCTCCAGTTAAGGATGATTTGAAGCCGCAGACAATGACGACATTTAAGGCAGAAGAAAGCTTGACGACTATTCAATCAGACGTCAAATCTGTAAGTACAGTCGTGTCTATTACTGACAGTCACGTAACCGACACTCAAGTATCAACTAAGCCAGAGGAAAAGCCTCAGGGCCCCACAGAGCCAGTAAAGCCAAGTCAGAAAGAATATTCCGATGATGAAAGCGATGAAGATTTTGATATTCCCAAGCCCCAAGACAAACCAACTCCCTTGATTGCACCTCTAGTAGGTCCTGGGGAAAAATCACCAGCAAAATCTGATGAAACACCGAAACCTGTTGAATCGAAAGACTCTACAAAGCCTGACGAAAAGCCCATAGTTCCGATTGCGTCAGGGAAGCCAAGTCCGAAAGAATATTCCGATGATGAAAGCGATCATGATTTCGATATTCCCAAGCCCCAAGACAAACCAGCTAATCAGCCCTCTTCTTTGATTGCTCCTTTCATTGGTAGTGGTGAAAAATCTCCAGTTAAGGATGATTTGAAGCCGCAGACAATGACGACATTTAAGGCAGAAGAAAGCTTGACGACTATTCAATCAGACGTCAAATCTGTAAGTACAGTCGTGTCTATTACTGACAGTCACGTAACCGACACTCAAGTATCAACTAAGCCAGAGGAAAAGCCTCAGGGCCCCACAGAGCCAGTAAAGCCAAGTCAGAAAGAATATTCCGATGATGAAAGCGATGAAGATTTCGATACTCCCAAGCCCCAAGACAAACCAACTCCCTTGATTGCTCCTCTAGTAGGTCCTGGGGAAAAATCACCAGCAAAATCTGATGACACACCGAAACCTGTTGAATCGAAAGACTCTACAAAGCCTGACGAAAAGCCCATAGTTCCGATTGAGTCAGGGAAGCCAAGTCCGAAAGAATATTCCGATGATGAAAGCGATCATGATCTCGATATTCCCAAGCCCCAAGACAAACCAGCTAATCAGCCCTCTTCTTTGATTGCTCCTTTCATTGGTAGTGGTGAAAAATCTCCAGTTAAGGATGATTTGAAGCCGCAGACAATGACGACATTTAAGGCAGAAGAAAGCTTGACGACTATTCAATCAGACGTCAAATCTGTAAGTACAGTCGTGTCTATTACTGACAGTCACGTAACCGACACTAAAGTATCAACTAAGCCAGAGGAAAAGCCTCAGGGCCCCACAGAGCCAGTAAAGCCAAGTCAGAAAGAATATTCCGATGATGAAAGCGATGAAGATTTTGATATTCCCAAGCCCCAAGACAAACCAACTCCCTTGATTGCACCTCTAGTAGGTCCTGGGGAAAAATCACCAGCAAAATCTGATGAAACACCGAAACCTGTTGAATCGAAAGACTCTACAAAGCCTGACGAAAAGCCCATAGTTCCGATTGCGTCAGGGAAGCCAAGTCCGAAAGAATATTCCGATGATGAAAGCGATCATGATCTCGATATTCCCAAGCCCCAAGACAAACCAGCTAATCAGCCCTCTTCTTTGATTGCTCCTTTCATTGGTAGAGGTGAAAAATCTCCAGTTAAGGATGATTTGAAGCCGCAGACAATGACGACATTTAAGGCAGAAGAAAGCTTGACGACTATTCAATCAGACGTCAAATCTGTAAGTACAGTCGTGTCTATTACTGACAGTCACGTAACCGACACTCAAGTATCAACTAAGCCAGAGGAAAAGCCTCAGGGCCCCACAGAGCCAGTAAAGCCAAGTCAGAAAGAATATTCCGATGATGAAAGCGATCATGATCTCGATATTCCCAAGCCCCAAGACAAACCAGCTAATCAGCCCTCTTCTTTGATTGCTCCTTTCATTGGTAGTGGTGAAAAATCTCCAGTTAAGGATGATTTGAAGCCGCAGACAATGACGACATTTAAGGCAGAAGAAAGCTTGACGACTATTCAATCAGACGTCAAATCTGTAAGTACAGTCGTGTCTATTACTGACAGTCACGTAACCGACACTAAAGTATCAACTAAGCCAGAGGAAAAGCCTCAGGGCCCCACAGAGCCAGTAAAGCCAAGTCCGAAAGAATATTCCGATGATGAAAGCGATGAAGATTTTGATATTCCCAAGCCTCAAGACAAACCAACTTCCTTGATTGCTCCTCTAGTAGGTCCACGGGAAAAATCACCAGCAAAATCTGATGACACACCGAAACCTGTTGAATCGAAAGACTCTACAAAGCCTGACGAAAAGCCAATAGTTCCGATTGAGTCAGGGAAGCCAAGTCCGAAAGAATATTCCGATGATGAAAGCGATCATGATCTCGATATTCCCAAGCCCCAAGACAAACCAGCTAATCAGCCCTCTTCTTTGATTGCTCCTTTCATTGGTAGTGGTGAAAAATCTCCAGTTAAGGATGATTTGAAGCCGCAGACAATGACGACATTTAAGGCAGAAGAAAGCTTGACGACTATTCAATCAGACGTCAAATCTGTAAGTACAGTCGTGTCTATTACTGACAGTCACGTAACCGACACTAAAGTATCAACTAAGCCAGAGGAAAAGCCTCAGGGCCCCACAGAGCCAGTAAAGCCAAATCAGAAAGAATATTCCGATGATGAAAGCGATGAAGATTTCGATACTCCCAAGCCCCAAGACAAACCAACTCCCTTGATTGCTCCTCTAGTAGGTCCTGGGGAAAAATCACCAGCAAAATCTGATGAAACACCGAAACCTGTTGAATCGAAAGACTCTACAAAGCCTGACGAAAAGCCCATAGTTCCGATTGCGTCAGGGAAGCCAAGTCCGAAAGAATATTCCGATGATGAAAGCGATCATGATCTCGATATTCCCAAGCCCCAAGACAAACCAGCTAATCAGCCCTCTTCTTTGATTGCTCCTTTCATTGGTAGTGGTGAAAAATCTCCAGTTAAGGATGATTTGAAGCCGCAGACAATGACGACATTTAAGGCAGAAGAAAGCTTGACGACTATTCAATCAGACGTCAAATCTGTAAGTACAGTCGTGTCTATTACTGACAGTCACGTAACCGACACTAAAGTATCAACTAAGCCAGAGGAAAAGCCTCAGGGCCCCACAGAGCCAGTAAAGCCAAGTCAGAAAGAATATTCCGATGATGAAAGCGATGAAGATTTCGATACTCCCAAGCCCCAAGACAAACCAACTCCCTTGATTGCTCCTCTAGTAGGTCCTGGGGAAATATCACCAGCAAAATCTGATGAAACACCGAAACCTGTTGAATCGAAAGACTCTACAAAGCCTGACGAAAAGCCCAAAGTTCCGATTGAGTCAGGGAAGCCAAGTCCGAAAGAATATTCCGATGATGAAAGCGATGAAGATTTTGATACTCCCAAGCCTCAAGACAAACCAACTCCCTTGATTGCTCCTCTAGTAGGTCCTGGGGAAAAATCACCAGCAAAATCTGATGAAACACCGAAACCTGTTGAATCGAAAGACTCTACAAAGCCTGACGAAAAGCCCATAGTTCCGATTGAGTCAGGGAAGCCAAGTCCGAAAGAATATTCCGATGATGAAAGCGATGAAGATTTCGATACTCCCAAGCCCCAAGACAAACCAACTCCCTTGATTGCTCCTCTAGTAGGTCCTAGGGAAATATCACCAGCAAAATCTGATGAAACACCGAAACCTGTTGAATCGAAAGACTCTACAAAGCCTGACGAAAAGCCCATAGTTCCGATTGAGTCAGGGAAGCCAAGTCCGAAAGAATATTCCGATGATGAAAGCGATGAAGATTTTGATATTCCCAAGCCTCAAGACAAACCAGCTATCAGCCCTCTTCTTTGATTGCTCCTTTCATTGGTAGTGGTGAAAAATCTCCAGTTAAGGATGATTTGAAGCCGCAGACAATGACGACATTTAAGGCAGAAGAAAGCTTGACGACTATTCAATCAGACGTCAAATCTGTAAGTACAGTCGTGTCTATTACTGACAGTCACGTAACCGACACTAAAGTATCAACTAAGCCAGAGGAAAAGCCTCAGGGCCCCACAGAGCCAGTAAAGCCAAGTCCGAAAGAATATTCCGATGATGAAAGCGATGAAGATTTTGATATTCCCAAGCCTCAAGACAAACCAACTTCCTTGATTGCTCCTCTAGTAGGTCCTGGGGAAAAATCACCAGCAAAATCTGATGACACACCGAAACCTGTTGAATCGAAAGACTCTACAAAGCCTGACGAAAAGCCCATAGTTCCGATTGAGTCAGGGAAGCCAAGTCCGAAAGAATATTCCGATGATGAAAGCGATGAAGATTTTGATATTCCCAAGCCTCAAGACAAACCAGCTAGTCAGCCCTCTTCTTTGATTGCTCCTTTCATTGGTAGTGATGAAAAATCTCCAGTTAAGGATGATTTGAAGCCGCAGACAATGACGACATTTAAGGCAGAAGAAAGCTTGACGACTATTCAATCAGACGTCAAATCTGTAAGTACAGTCGTGTCTATTACTGACAGTCACGTAACCGACACTAAAGTATCAACTAAGCCAGAGGAAAAGCCTCAGGGCCCCACAGAGCCAGTAAAGCCAAGTCAGAAAGAATATTCCGATGATGAAAGCGATGAAGATTTCGATACTCCCAAGCCCCAAGACAAACCAACTTCCTTGATTGCTCCTCTAGTAGGTCCTGGGGAAATATCACCAGCAAAATCTGATGAAACACCGAAACCTGTTGAATCGAAAGACTCTACAAAGCCTGACGAAAAGCCCAAAGTTCCGATTGAGTCAGGGAAGCCAAGTCCGAAAGAATATTCCGATGATGAAAGCGATGAAGATTTTGATATTCCCAAGCCTCAAGACAAACCAACTCCCTTGATTGCTCCTCTAGTAGGTCCTGGGGAAAAATCACCAGCAAAATCTGATGAAACACCGAAACCTGTTGAAACGAAAGACTTTACAAAGCCTGACGAAAAGCCCAAAGTTCCGATTGAGTCAGGGAAGCCAAGTCCGAAAGAATATTCCGATGATGAAAGCGATGAAGATTTTGATATTCCCAAGCCTCAAGACAAACCAACTCCCTTGATTGCTCCTCTATTAGGTCCTGGTGAAAAATCACCAGCAAAATCTGATGAAACACCGAAACCTGTTGAATCGAAAGACTCTACAAAGCCTGAAGAAAAGCCAAAAGTTCCGATTAAGTCTGGGAAGCAAATTCCGAAAGAATATTCCGATGATGAAAGCGATCATGATTTCGATATTCCCAAGCCCCAAGACAAACCAACTCCCTTGATTGCTCCTTTAGTAGGTCCTGGGGAAAAATCACCAGCAAAATCTGATGAAACACCGAAACCTGTTGAATCGAAAGACTCTACAAAGCCTGACGAAAAGCCCAAAGTTCCGATTGAGTCAGGGAAGCCAAGTCCGAAAGAATTTTCCGATGATGAAAGCGATCATGATTTCGATATTCCCAAGCCTCAAGACAAACCAGCTAGTCAGCCCTCTTCTTTGATTGCTCCTTTCATTGGTAGTGGTGAAAAATCTCCAGTTAAGGAATATTTGAAGCCGCACACAATGACGACATTTAAGGCAGAAGAAAGCTTGACGACTATTCAATCAGACGTCAAATCTATAAGTACAGTCGTGTCTATTACTGACAGTCACGTAACCGACGAAGGTTACGATAGAGATGAAGGGTTTAGAATTTCAAAGACCCAAGAGCAACCAGATCAGTCTAAGAATGCTTCCTGCAGCGGGCTTGTACCTGATGGCATGAAGGATTTGTATTCTAGTTATGAGGAAAACCGATCTGTTCAACAAATTGTGGAGGAGACTCTGAAAGCTGGTGACGCTGAGGTACAAAAAATTGTTGACGAGACCCTTAAAAGTGCTCATCAGGTGAAAAAACTGGATAACTTGAGGGAACAGTTAGTGGACACTGATGATGATCGCTCGGTTGAGCAAATAGTTGAAGAAACTTTAAGAAGTGTCAAGTTGAAATCGTCTTCTGATTCTGACAAAGTCCATGTTAGGCAGGTTGAGAAAGAGGAAAGTAGAGAAAGTCGGCCAGTTGCCTACTTTGTAAAGTTAGATGAACAAAAAAGTAATGTTTCTGTTAAGAAACCAACTAAGAACTCAGAAAGAAACCAACTAGAAAAAAGTGAAATAAAATCAGAGCCTAGAAAGATTGTGAGGAACACTGTTTCAAAATCAAACCTAAAGACTTCGCAGAGCAAAAAAATAGTTAGTGAAAAGGAAAAATCTAAGAGTGATTCAAAATCTGTAGCTAGTGTTCAAGCAAAGCCTAAAGCTACCTCTGGAGAGAAGAATATAGTTAGGAAAACATCGGCTACGAACAAACCTAAACTGACAACTAAAACAGAGTCTAGACGATCAGTCACAAGCTCAACTTCAACTACCACCAGTTCCGCTTCCGCCACGAGTCGTGTTATAAGTGAAATTCATTTCGAAAGATCCGCAAGCCCGGCATCTAGCTCAATATTCTATGAGAGTCATCCGCAAGGCGACAATAGTCGTTCCACCACACCCAGACCTAGGGTTAAGACTGACGTAACGCGAATTCCATATAATGCCTCTGTCCGTTCCTTCAGTCCCCAACCGCAGCCCAAAACTACTAAGACAGCAAAAACAAGTGTGAAACAAACTAAATCAACTGCCACTCGATCTACCAAAGAGCTTACGATAAAAAGTTCAAAGAAGACTGAGAAAACTGGCAGCCAGGAGAACGTGGATACTAAGCGAACGAAAACACCGACACCGTCTGCTACCCACAGATACATGCAGCCCACCCTGGCCCACAACATGCGTTACGGTTTGAGTGGCGAAGGCGAGATTGGCCAAAGCGTATCGCCGGCTCTGTCCAAGTCACCAGCTCCACCCAAATCGCCCGCCCCGGGCCTCACTAAAATTACTCACAGAACTACGACAAGTGCCTTGACAAAGTCCAAATCCGCGGATCCAAAACAAAAGAAACAAATAGATGAAAAGACACCGACTCAGCCCCAATCAAAGATACAGATCAAAAGAGGTTCACAGAGCGATAGCAAGGAATCCCTGAAAAGCACAGACCGCCTTTATAAGCGACAGATATCCAAGGAAAATAAGCTAAACGTGATAGGCTCCAAGAGCCAAGCAACTAAAAGCATGAAGACACAATCAGTTACTGCATCCAAGACACTTGCCTACAGAACTTCCATAGAAACCGACAACAAGCTTCTGAAAAAAACCACAGCCAACATACAGCGCACTAAAGTTCCGATTAGCGTGTCTTCCAGTTCAAGGACTGCAACTAAGCAAAGCAAGAGTGATGACACCGACAAGCGACCTCAGGTAGACAATAAGAAACCAGTTAAACGAATGACAGCCAGAGCCAGTGAAGCAAGTGGCACCGCCTCTGCGATCAACAAGTCCATGCAGGGTTCCATGGAGCTGAAGCTTCAAAAGAAGATGAAGGACTCGATAAACGAGTCCAGTTCGGTATCGAACTCAAACTCTGGAAGCGGCAGTACCAGCACCAGTGGGTCTTCAAATAGTACGCGGCGCAGCGTTCGCTCGGTGAGCACTGTCAGCCGGAAGACGGACAAAGAGCTGACCAATATCCGGCGTGCAGCAGGAGCTGTTGCGTCAACATCCACAGTGCGAGTTCATCGGGAACCGACGGCCACCACCAGCGCTGTCAGCACCGTACTCATTGATGACGACTGTGAGGTGATAACCATACGTTCCATTAAATCAAGCGATAGTACAAAAAGTTCTAACTCATCATCCTCCGGTAGCGGCAGCAACAGTCGCAAAGTGCTTACCAGCGAGGTATTCACTAAGACCTTTGGCCCCGACAAGCCACTCGAAGTGGTCTACCGCCAGCCCGAGTTTGATGTAGAGCACCACACCATCATGTCTGTCCGCCCACCCTCCACCAGTGGCGACCAGCAGCGGTGCCTGAACGAGTATGATGTCAGCTTCATCGACACCACAGACTCCAGTCTCTCGGACTCCATTGCCCTTCCCATGTTCGGTACCGGCGAGCCAGAGCGCCTGTTGGCCGCCAGCCCAGGCTCGCCCAAGCCAACCCGCAGCCCATTGGCCCTCATCGAAGAAACGTTACGCCGCCAACAACACCATCATCACCATCCCCAGCAGCACCTCCATAGCACCGCTGCTGTGGCTGGTGCCGCTGCCCATGATAGCTCGCTGCCGATGCCCGGTATGGGTGGGGAGAGTCAACGGGAGACGGAGGTGGAAAAGATTAATACAACGAAAGGTAAATATGGTGATGCTTTAATGGAATATGTACATACATAACTAGCACTTGGATAAACTCTTTCTTAAGATTAGCTTAGTTACGATACCCATCATACTCAGGAATTAGTTATCAAATGCAACTTTTCTATTGATATGCTTAAATATAACTTACTTTACTTAACCTAATTTTAACTTGTTCTCCACAAATAGCAAACACGAATAACTAAATCCGTCAAAACAAAGCCTTAATATACACCACTACTACTATTACTACAAACCCACCAAACTTACCCATCAAAATGTCCAACAAACTCCCAACTATATCCGTAACTGCCGACAAACATTCTGCGCAATCCGATTTATCATCCTCATCGTCCTCGCACGATACCGACAGCAATGACATGGACTACGGTCGCAACGGCGCCGGCGGTGTAACCGATGTGGAAGACTTTGACAGTCAGGCGGAGGTTTTGAAGCCCAATTCCCGGCGTGGCTCGGGATCCGTAAAGCCAAAAGCCGAGCCAAAATCCAACCCAGGCGAAAACGATGTGACCGATGTGGAGGACTACGACACAGAATCTGAGGATGAAGAGAAGAGCACGGCCTACCCTGAACTAAAGTTGTCGCTGAGGGAGTTTCTTCAGCAGGGATTGCATAATCAAGAAGCCATCGACAACGATGCCAAGGAGAGTTGTGAAATAAAAGCTGGAGATTTCGTGCAAGCACAAAACCTGAATGGCTTGGCCGACTATCTGACTGACTGCGAGGACTACGACACCGACTCCGAGGTAGAACACGGCTACGAGAAATCAGTGTGTGTGGATTTGGACCACGCTGTTGGAGATCAGGGACGCGTTAACATAGCGGATGGGGAAAAGAACCAGGATGACTCGGATCAATACGAGGACGTGTCCGTGATAAGCGACATCAGTGACCTGGCCTCGGCTATGTCCGAATGCACCGGCGTGGGCATTCGAGGAATGTCCGAGGATGAGGTCCTGGAGGTGTCCGACAGCGGGCATGAGGAGGTTTGCCAAATCGCCTGCTCTGGCAGCGAGTCGGAGCCAGAGGGTGCCGCCGGCTGGAGCCATAGCGTGAGTGAGTCCAGTTTTCCAGCTATAGATGTGGCCTTTGTGAGCGCCAGTGGCCAACCTCGCCGCAACTCAAAGTCCAGTATGCCCATGCTGGGACCAAAACAATTTCTTCAACCGGCGGGTAGAAACGAGGAGGTTTTAACTGATGTCGAGGGCATAGATGATTCGGCAGCTGAAGATAGCTTTGACAACGAGGAGGAAGACGAGCAGCCGATTCCCCGCGCCATCATTTTGGCATCTGGAGATGACGGAACATGTGTGACCGACGTGGAGGATATGTTCTGTGAGGACTCGTCCTTGACCAGCAGCGTACCAGAAGTGAAGACTGTTTCCCACGAAGCCCTGCCGCTGCCACATCGTGAGGTGGTGGAGCTTAAAGAGGACAAGTACGGCGACACTATCACCAACGTCATGCCAATGGACAAAAACTACGAGTTCGGCATCTACAATCACCTAAAGGACACCATTCATACCGATTCCGAGGATTATTCGTGCGCTGATGAATGGAGTCTGCAACACTCACTGGCCGATGATGCCGCGGTGGGTGGAAGTCTGATTGAAAACGAAGTGATCGTGTCCAACGAATTGCTGAAGCAGCAGCAAAATAAACGCCTGGAAGTCCAGTCGAATGCAGAGTCCGTCACAGACGTGGAGGAAATCTTTGTGGCCGGTACAAATCGGCGCAAGAAGCTGAAGGCTCGCACCCCCAGCAAAGGCAAAAACAAGCTACTTGACATCACCAAAGGTAAGGAGGATGGAGTGACCGATGTCGAGGACATGGATTTGAGCGAATGTGGCCTGCCGCCAGGAGTCAAGAGAGTGGAGCAACTAAAGCAACAGGCCAAGGACAAAGTCTCCGACGCCGAGGATGCGTCCACCGACGATGTCTCTGATATGTCGGAGGCTTCCGATGCCTTGCCGCCGCCATCGTGCGATAAGTCTAGCACCAAGATCAAGTTACCACCGCTTCACTTGCGATTGCTCAAGGAGGATATTGTCAATCAACAGCATACCGATGTGGAGGACGTTCAGTGTCCTTCTGAGGCGGAGGATGCCCTAGAACCGCCGGCAGTGCCGGTGGCCAACAGCAACAGCAAGGAGCTAAACGATATGCTGAACGAGAGCTATACGGTGGTGCACGAGAGGAGTGGCCGCATCTTCAACACCGAGGCCGAGAAGCTACACATAAAAGGCATGATCAGAGATGCCCATACCGACGTTGAGTATGTTGAGTCCGACGAGTCAGCCGCTAGGGGAGGCAACTAGTCTTCTTTCCGTGTTCTGATCCATTCCGATTCGAATCGGTTCCCAGCTGTTGCCAAACGAAATCTCAACAATAGTTCTTAAGTGTTCATAGATACGAAAACCCAACACACACACTCAAGCATTTTGTAAGTAAAGCCAACAATTATCAAGCATTTTCGTTACCACAATCAAAGCAGCAAAAAGCCTAAAATCTACTCACATCGTTTCCATATGCCTTACCCCGTGCCCCTGTCATACTAACAAATTTATACTTTCACATAGGCGTCGTTTAACTAACATCTACACCGTTACTTCTAACTGTACTCGATACTAACCGAAATGTTATTTGGAATCCATTTTGTTCGTTCTTGTTTCGAATGTCTGTAAATCATTCATTATCATTTCGTTTGTAGCGTAATCTAAAGTAGTCCTAGGCCACTTCCTTTGTTTATTTCCAGCAATAATTGCAAATCACTGACCTCTAACATGTTTATTGCAGAAACCCTTCAAGAGAAACATATTGAACAACCCATACTGGATACCGCAAAGATCTCAATGGAAATCGGTATGTCCTTGGTCGAAAACAAATATTCGTAGATTAATAAACGCTAGCTTATTATAGTGCTCGCTTCATTAGATTGCCAACTTAATTATTTATTTTATTCGTTCACCAAATGCAATTAAAGCTCATTCGAAAAAGTTAATGTTTCGAAGAATCATACAACAGTATGCGACAGATCTCGTTCACATCACCAACCGACATCACCATCATCCGCTAACACTCATTGTAATGCACTTTTCTTCTGCCTTCTGCCTTCCTCATGATTTCAAATTTCATGATTTCAAAGCTACTCCTTTCGCTTTCGCCTCGAATCTTTGTTCTTACTCTGTTCTATCTGTCCAATTTCTATCTACCAATGAACTGTGCAATTGTCTTCCAGGTGATGTTAAAGTTGGTGGTGGTGATGTAAGTGATGGCGAAGATCTGGTGGCGCGCATTCGCGAAGAAGCCAATATCCTAGTGGATCGCGTGCTCGAAGAGAGCGTCGAGATCATTGAAAGTCACGGTCATCAGGCCAACGGCCAGGAGACCGTTAAGCAGGATTACAACTCAGAAAGTGAGAATTATGCCATTACTTGCGATGACATTTGTGGCGTCGATGTCATCAAATCGCCCACTATTGAGTCCATGTCAGGCAAATCGTTCGACGACAACATGAGCTTCACCGATGAGCACATACATTTACCCTTGCATGCCCAAAACACAACCACCTCCACCACGACAACGACTATTACTACTCAGTTCCAACAGCAGCAGGCCCAGGCAGGTGCCACAAGCTCATCGTCGGCAAAAGGTAACATACATAATAGAGTCATGCGTTGAGGTAGTCCTCGATACGATAGCTTAGCTCGCCAGTTAGGATCGTAGCTCGAGCCCAGCAAACTGTACTCCATAGTGCTGCTTAGTCCGTTGGCTATAACCAATTTCCTGTATCGTTTGTTCCCATTCCCGTTGTCATGTACCATCTAGAATCAGCTTCAGTACCCAGTTCCGTACCGTTAGTACCTAGTCAAGATCAGGCCGACGAGAAGACTGCAATACGCGAAAGGCGGATCGATCGCAAGATCGAGAAGTTGTTAGATGTGGACATGGAGGATGTGAGCGCCAAGTTCGACGAAGCGTTTGAGGCGACGGTACCCGAAGATGAGATCAGCGCCTTGCAGGGCGACTTCTCCAAGCTCAGCTGGGATGACAGTGTCTCGCCCACAACGAATACCATGGCAGATATAGGCCAGAACCAGATAACGCCCGATAACGATATTATTGATCTTGTCGCAGGTACCTAAAGCAAAACCGATGACCGTTCAAAAAAATACATATTTTCTATTATTTTGCCAATTGATTGCGATAATATAACATCAAGACTCACTCTAGATGTATGTGCAGTATTCAGTTTGGATTATGTTGTCTTAGTGCGATGGCGAATCTAAAATGGCGGCCAATAAAGACTTTTGGTTTAAGTTGAGCTCTAATTGCATTTACCTTACTTACCGATTTAGTTTGTATTCATACCAACTCATGTAAAATATGCATGCAAACCTACCTATTCTATCAACACTACTCTATCTCTGTGATCTATCTATCCTATGCTAACATAATACTCGAATGCATTAACCTTTCCATCACTGGAACCTTTATATTTCCTGTTTCTACCTTTTAATCGTTTGATTGTGTTTCTCTTCCTCATCTTTTGTTCTCGACTATCACAACACTTTTAAAATTGCTTTCGTTTTCACACCTATTGTTTTGTAGAAACAGGCGGCGATTTACCGATCTCAAGTGAAACCGAAACTACTCCCGTACCACCGTCGAAAGAATCTGAAACTAAACCCGAAACTGAGCCGGCGGTAGAAACCAATACAATCACTACCACCAGCCATGACACACCCACACCAAAACCACGTGTACTCAAAGCAAGCTCCCCAGTTTCCGAAGACACCGATAGCACTACCATTCCCGGTCCCACTCCGGTGTCGAAGCCCGATGCACCGATTGATATTAGTATTGAGACGGCAGCGCCGGTTCCCAAGCCCCGTGCTCCCATCAAGCACACGGAACCATTTGAGAATCTGGCCGCCCTAGCCGAGCAGTCCGATAGCATTAGCTTGCGCAGCTTCGACTTCACCGAGGACCTGTCTAAAACGGACGAGCCCTCCACCGAGATTTCCCTGCGTTCCCAGCTGCGTGACGTGATCACAACCACCACAACTACCACGGCCTCTGAGGACCACACAGAAAGCTTTGAGCCGACGAGCGAAATTTCAGTGGACGATGCAGACACTGAGAAATCGGAGGGGGCTGAGAAAACCACCAGCTTCTATATTGGAGAGTCCAGCCGCAATGTTATCACCAAAACTTCAACAAGGTCCGCAAGTGTTACGCCCCAGGAAGAAGAGGCCCAGACCGCCATCGGGATTGACGCCAAGGACGTTTCGTTGATGAAGGAGGTATCCGTGGACTCTGACGAGGCCAATGATGTCTTCAAGGAATATATCACAATGAAACCGGAAGAACCAGCTTCATTGGACAGCAAGATAGCTAGGCAGGGTTCCGAAACGAGAAACGATATTTTAGAATTTGAAAATGCCGACAAAGACAAGACAGGCGAACCGAAACTATCCAAGGTGACCACCGAGGAGAGTTTGACCACATCGACTGGGTCCAGTGGACGGGCAATCTTAGAAGTTGCGCCATCGAGCAGCGAGGATCCCGACGAGTCTGGCAAGGAAATCCCAGAAATAGTAAACACAATCTCCGAAAAGACTGCCTCTTCAGATAGGTTCGAGCTTCCTTTAGAAAAGAGCGAATGGGAAACATCGGAAAAGGATATTCCCACCTCCGGTAAGCCAAAAGTGGTACACTCGCCACAGCAGGCCCAAGCTGCCACCGTTAAATGCGAACTAGATGAATCATTGGTCGGTGAGACTCTTTCTGAGGTTCACGAACTTCAACAAATATCCCAGACTGGTGTAAAAACCTTTATTGAGGATTCCCAGAAAGAGTTTGATTATCATGGCATGCCGCATGGACTTCCAACCTCCGCTGAAAGCGAAGACATCTCATCCTTCATTGGTATACCAGAATCCAGCATGCAAACATCAACGCTCGATAGCACCCAGCCACCAGAAGGACTCTTTGACACAACAATTAGGGAAACCCTTAACAAGGAAGCGGCCATGGCTCACTACGCACAGGATGTGTTCGGAAGAGTTGAAAGGCGTGATGATCACGGATCTCTTGGCTTTGTCTCCACCGGAACGGCTGAGGAACTGAGCTCCATGGAAGATCACGTGGCCAAGGAGGAACAAGCTTCCCTGGGATTTATCTCCACAGAGACTGCGGAGGACTTTAGCTCAATGGAGGATTATTACACCGAAAAGTTGGCCACTGCCAGTGTCGTAGCTGAGGAGATTGCTGCTGACAAGTCGATCACCACGAGCACCTTTGAGGAACTTACATCAGATCAGTCCATGAAGCCCGTAGATGTAGTCGTTCATCGGCTGAAGACGGAGTCACCACCAGATTCGACAAATCGCTGGTCCATCCCCGACGTAGATAACTCTAGTTCCAGTGAGAGCTTCCACAAGAGTTTCGACAAGACCCAGAGTAGGCCACTGTCCTCTGATATGGACAATCTTTTGACTGCCACTGGCACCGGCACCTCAAGCGAATACCAGACCGCCCGGGAGTTCACCTCCACTTGCCGAACAGAAGGTACTGAGTATGTGAGTGCCGTGAGCACTTTGGGCAGCAGTAGCTTGGATTCTCAGTCGGAGACCTCTGCCAACTTCGCTAGCATTGATGTGTCCGAGCTTTCGGAGACTCTAGTAGCCTCGTCCGCCGATGCAGATGCTTTCGAAGCCGACGAGATTTCAAAACTAAGGGACTTACGAGCCGATGACGAGGACAGCGACGACAGCTTAGAGATTCCGGAAAGCAATTACCCGACAAGCGAACAGCAGAGTCTTATGAAGCGCTCCCAAGAGATGATTTTCAAGCCAAAAACTGAAGAGCCTGTCGAATTGGAGACGGTTCAGATCGAGGAGTATCCGAAGCCCAAAGAAGCGGAACGCACCTGGGGACTGGCTTATCCTTTAGAGGACAACAAAGTTGACAGCCCACGCGAGAGTGAGAAGGGCGAAGATATTCTCTTGTATCACAGTGACCCACGTCGCTCCATCGATGAACCCAAGTTGGCTTCTAGCTTAGACGAGGGAAGTATCCTGTCGGTTAGTATGTCGAGCACCTCGAATATTGACACCGTTGTGGAAAACTTTGAGGATATTATCGGATCCGCAGGATCTTCCTCATTGACCGGCATTGAGGGCTTTCAGTATGGGCATGATGAACAAGGACCATCGGCCTCGGTGCCGGAAGATGCCACCTTCGTGCTGGAAATGGAAAGCAAAGAGCATTCTCCCCAGGATTCCAACGCCAGTACGCCGCCAGGAGCAGAATCCAAACGACGTGGACACAAGCGAAATGAAAGCATTTCGGGAGACGCTCTAAAGAATCTGGACAAAGAAGTGGCTCTGCTGGGGGAAGGCAAGGAGTCAGAGAGTGAGTCGGACACGGATCCCTATGAGTCTGAATACGCCCGCCAGTTCCGTTCACCCAAAGAGCGGAAAAACAAGAAGAAAAAGCAGGCAGCTGCCGAAATGGATCACAGTGCAGAGCTGGAGAAGCGTCCGTTCACCCCATCCCAGCTGGTGGCAGAGGTGATCGTTGAGGATAGCTTGACCGAGGAGTTGGAGGCTGAGGCCGCCATGATCGAGGAGCGTCGGCCTTCTCAGAACATGCAGGATTACTCAAATATTCCCGATATCATGGTCACCGAGGATATTAGGTCTCCAATTTTGGAGGAGGAAACCGATGAGTTTCCCGAAAAAACCCTGTACAAGGTTCGTACTGAGGAAGAGCTCCACAAAGCTAGTGATTCCTCCGTCTATCAAAAAGCAAAGGCCGAAGAGAAGGAGCAGGACTTCCAGCGACGTGTCCAGGAACAATATCGACAGAAGCTCGAGGAGCTGAAGCGTGCCGAGATCGGTGCCGATTTCGATGAACGCAAGGCGCCCGACTCCCCCGACTCCTTTGAAATGGTTGAGCAGCCAGACATCTCAGATGAGTTTGTGATTATCGAGGAGGTCGCCAAGGAAGCCGGCGAGGTGGATCTTGGCGGCAAGAGCATCAAAATAAAGCCAATCAAGTATGAGCAGAAACACGACGAAGACGTCGAGAAAATAATCATCAAATCGGCGCCAGCAGATCCCAAGCTTGGGTCCCAGCTGTACAAGGACGACCTGAACTTTGAGTTCGAAGAGAGTCCCCCGACAGGAGCCAGTAGCAGTAGCGAGCAACCGGAGGAAAGTGACTCCAGCGACACGGCGGCGGCCAACAAGCGCTGGGTAGAGATGCAGCTGACGGACAACCAGCTGAGATATCCATATGATCTCGCCGGCGCCGTGCTGGAGGATATCAAGGAGGAGGATGGCGAGTTTGAGGTCGGCAGCAGCCGCATCAGCAGCTTCAAGGACTCCTTCTCGAGTACGCCTGAGTACGACCTGGCGGCACGTCGGTATCACTCTCGGGGCGAACACGACGACGTATCAATGAGCAGTCTGCAGGAGTTCGAGTCTTTGGAGCAGGCCATATCCCTGGAGAACCGCAACCGAACACACCAGGGATCTACAGATTCCAGCAACGGTAGCTTCACCCGCCGTTACGTGGTGCGTCACAGTGGCAGTGGAACTGCCCCTGGCGACGATGTGTCCATTTCCAGTCTGAAAGAATTCGAGGGCCTGGAGAACGCCTGTATCGAAGCCCACTTAATTGAAATCAAGGCGAGGGAGGAGGCAGCCCTCCTGTCCCGCTCCGACGAGTCCAACAAATCGAATGGCAGTGACAAGGGAGCCGCCGGCAATGTGGTGGTCACCAAAGTCACCCGCACAGTAACCCGCACTGATGTTGTGCCCTCGAGTCAGGCGGAGAACATTGAAGCTTTGCTCAAAAAGAAACTGGAGTTGGAGGAGGGAGAAACTAAGGTAGTCAAGATCACAGAGGTGACCAGCACCATCACTGAGCTGGAGCCAAAGTCAAAGATTGATAGCCAAGATTCCGAGAAGGATAGCATCGACAGCATGGAGATCAGCAAGAGTGGCCAGGACATGATGACCAGCAGCATCGAGAGCTTCGACATATCGAAAGACGCCACCACGAGATCGGACATCGACTCACTGGAAATCGACAAGCGGCACTCGCGTCAGGAGAGTATCGAGTCCTTCGGCGATGAGCAGCTGGATTTAATGACAAAGTTCGTCAGTGGCGGTGGAGTAACGCTGGGCGATGGTCTGACGACCACCACAACCACTACCACCACTAGCACGGATGCCGATGGACACGAACACACCGTAACGAGGGTGGTTACCACGACGACCAACGTGGCCGGTGGCATTCAGGAGCTGCCACTGGACGAGAGCGGAATGTCCAAGGACGTATCTGTGGATTCGCTGAACTTGTGCGTGGAACAGACCACCAGCTCGGCGGGAACCACAGCCACTTATCAGACCAGTGCGGGCAATTCGCAAATGTCCGGCAGCGTCACCAGTTGCGCCTCGAGCACGCTGATGGAGGACTCATTCCCAGGTGTGGGTGGTATGTCGTCGTCACAAATGTCGGCCAGTTTCTGGTCGCACGATGAATCTACGGTGGTCGAGGATGAGAGCCATGAGCAGACCAAGAAGCAGTAGGCGCTGGATGAGAGATGATAGAAGATGAGATGAGAATGATATGGGAGAGATGAGTCATGCGTAATCCTATATGAAAATGGGGCTAGAACGGTGACATGGTGACATAGAATATGTGGCTAGGTAAGCATTCCACGCGGCTTTCTGTTTTACTTTTGATTTGTGTCTTTTCTTGGCCTTCAAATTAAAAGCAGAGCTCAACTTGGACAGAGAAAAGTAATACCCGCCGCCTTTTTTAACAGCTCCATCATAACTTTTACTTAATCTTGGATTTTTATTCTCCTTCTATTATTCCAGACAAGTCACACTAAGGATCTATGGAATATCTGATCTATCTGAATGAGGACATTCAGCATTCACCGACTCTGAACATCACCGATTTCAAATCGAGCAGCAGAAGGGATTTAAAAATTAGCTAATTCGACATTTTCCATCTAAAAAAACATTTTTAATGATATTGAAGTGCATACACAAGTTTTTAAATGCAAAAATATATATTTTATATATTTAAAAAGAAAAACTATAAAATCGCAAATATGAATATGAATATACGGCAAGCATTAGCTGTTCAACGCATTTTCTCATTGGCTTTAATGTTTAAAATTTAAATAATATTGCAAAAAACCAAACAAAAAAAAACAACTCAGAAGTAATAGGAGAAACAAGAAAATGTTTTTTGCTAGATCGATGTAATGGATTACACCTTTGCTTATAATTTGATGTAGTTATTATATATGTATATGTACGAAGGATATTTATTATTAAATGAATCGCTTATTATTGTAGTTTAATTTAAGCAATTATACAAGTGCATGTGTAAAAGGGGACGTAATGAAATAGTCGAAGCCTGGCAAGTGAAATGCTTTTAAAGTCTCATTTTTTAACAAGACCAAGCAAATTTTTAAGCTTGCATATTTTAACAGTGGAATATACATAAATATACAATCCGAACAACAGCGTATAGATCAAATTTAAAGTATATACATTAAAGATATTAAATTTATTCACATAGAGCTACCACATACATCCATCAAGTGTAACGCTAAGTTTCGTAATGCACATCCTGTGTACGAGTATTCGTTAAAATACCTATTTATTGAAGGGATTTAGCATCACCACTCTAATGGTATATAAATAAAATACTATTTGTGTTAAAAACATACAAGAAATATTACAAAAAAAGACATTATTGTATTGTAAACCACACGCGTATGAATAACCAAATAAAATGCTTAATACAACTTTGAATTTGTCTTATTATTAACAATGTTGAGCTGTGATTTTCCTGCATTTACTGGGCAGGACCTGATCCAGGACCAAGCGCCTGGCTCCGGCAGTTAGTTCCATTTATTTGGTGTTCTTTACCAAGGACTTTTGGAATAGGACGAAGTTTCCCGCTCAGAGGCCGCCATTTTCAATTTATGAAGCCAAATTTCATTTTTTAGTTATTTATACCTAACGAATAAAAGATGAAAATCAGAAACATCTTTAATATCTAATTTGATTTCATATTACCCATAATTTACATTTAAATTTTACTTTGTATATTAACATCAATTTCTAATAGTTGCCAGATGTTTATAAGATTATATAGTCCAAAAATGGCAATGGAAATAGGCCGATAATTTAAAAGATTTGGATTACAAATACAGTAATTATTCTAGAGATTTAAATTTATTTAAAATTTTATCGCATTCTATTTATTTGTTGCTGTTAAATATTTAAAATTCATCCCGGATCATTAATCCTGCGAGTGTTCTGGGAAATTTTTGTGGAAATCTACCACTTTGTAGGGGCAGTGTTGAAAAATACCAGAAAAAGGGAATTGTCTGGTATTTTTATATTTCACCAATCTGGTAACACAATACCTCGGACACAAAAAAAATTCAGCTGATTCTCGTATCAAAACGAATTGGGAGAATCTTGAAATTTTCAATAGGAATCCAAACCACCTACTAAATTTCTCCCAATTCGAATTGAGAGTGGAGAATCGCGTTTTTTGTTTCTTAGTGCTTAATAATAGTAGACTTTTATCCAAATTTTTTAAAGAAACTTGGTAAAAATGTGGTTTTCTGGCAAGAAGTAGTAGCCGTGGAAAATTGAAAAACGGATTCAAGAAGCCGAGCTGAGGCCGTAATATTCGTAATATTGGTTCTAATTATACAACCAGCCGTAGCCGTAAAGCGAAACTGGTTATACACACAGCAGCAAAATCACCAGCAGTAGCAGCAGCAGCAGCAGGAGGAGGAGGAACAGCAGCAGCAGGCGGTGGAGGTGGAGAGGGGAAGGTGAGTAAAAATCGATTTGTTGCACAAAACACACGACCACGTATATCTGCACTCGGGTGGGCGAAAATCGGATCGGGGCTGGGAGGAGGTGGGTGGGGCCTTTAGCTAGTAGGTCGACCTGGGCAGATCCCCTTTTCATCGGTCTCTTTTTTTCAATCCCCTCTCATCCAGGTTAGATGGACAAAATCAAGTTAAAAGTCATTGGTGTGCTGCGTGAACGCGACGGCGGCAATCGCAGCACTAGCGGCTCCAATGCCGGCCATCAGGTGGGCGCTGGGGGCACGGGAATGGGCGTGGCCGTAACAATCGGGGTCACACAGGACAACGGCAACAACGATGGCAACGCCCCGGGAGGGGGGGCCACGCAGGAGAGCAGCACTGTCACCATACAAGGAACAACTGTAGTCGGTGGAGGAGCAGCAGTCGCAGGAGGAGCAGGAACAACCGGCGTGGGAGGAGCTGCTCGCACCTCGGTGCTTTCCCGGCCTCAGACCTCAAAAATCAGCGCCCTGGACCTAGCTGGGATTCTGAACACGCGAAGGCGTCTCGAGTGGACCAAGGAGTGGTTGAGAAAGAACCAAACGGAGTTCCTCAGCAAGGAGAACCTGCTAAGCGAGCTGCAGTCGCGCAAGGATGAGTGCTACCACTTGAATTACTTCCTAGCCATCACGGAGAGCCAGTTCCGATACTTGGTCCAGAAGATGGAGCCGATCATCAGCCAATACGCGCCACAACGCAAAAAGAAGTCATTCAGCGCCGAGGAGCGGCTGGCCATAACGCTCAAGTATTTGGCAACGGGTATGGCCAATCTCCTATAAAAATATTCCTCGTTCTATGTTAATCTTTCTCATCCCTTAGGTGAAGTACATTCTTGTCGAAACTACTGCTTCCGTGCCTCGAAATTTGTGATAAACGAAATGATTGCCAATATCTGTCTGGGCTTCTACGAGCACCTCAAGGACCAATACGTGACACTACCAAAGACTGACGACCAGTGGCGCACCGCCGCCGAGGAGATGGAGCGCAAGCACAACCTTCCCCACTGCGTGGGCAACCTGTTCATGCGCAGCATCCAGCTCCAGAGCTCAGGATCGGGTTCCGGTTCGGGATCAGGATCCAGTGCAGCAGCGAGTAGCGACGATCGCAAACGGGCGACCGTCATCTTTACAGGCATCGTGGATGCCGATAACAATTTCCAGTACGCAAAGGTGGAAAGGGCGGCGAGCAGCCGTCCGAACGATATCTATAACCAGACCACTGCCGTAGAGCTGATTAGGCACAAGATGAATGCTCTGGAAGAGAGTTCCGAACATCTAGACCGTCAAGGCTATTACTTCGCGGGCGATTCGGTGCTTCCGGCCACCTCTTATTTGGTTACCACGCGCAACCTACCCAAGGACCGGGCCGTGCTGGAGGCACTCGAGCAGGTCAATGCCCATGCGGAGCAGACAATGCGAATCCTGTGCAATATGTTTCCCATTTTGGCCCAACCGCTTCGCATCAGCGACAAGCATATCCGCGAGGTTGTTCTTGGTTGCGTAGCGCTCTACAACTTCCTGCGCAAGACGGATGACTCCTTCCGCCGCAACAGCGACAGCATTGTGCAGCAGCGTGCCGAGCAACTATACAGTGTCGATAGCGACGAGATCGACGACGACTGCATCATGCTGGCCACCGAGGAGGAGCTGCGGGAGCGCGCCGAGTTCACTCCGAGCGTCGGCCTGACCACCTGTTTCCAACCGCTGTGTACGCAACGTGGCGAGACGCCCGAAGGACTGGCCAAGCGGGACTGGCTACTCCAGCTGCCCATCGGGATGGGCGGCGGCTCGTCCAGGGATGCCAGCGGCAATATGGGCGGCAGTACGGACAGTGCGAGTGGCAGCTCGAACGGTAGCTTATATTAGTGCAATTTACCTAAGTACTTTACGAATTTTGTATAGTTCCTTGTTTTATACTTTCTAAATTTATATTCTATAATGAATAATTTGTAAATCTTAATTCGTACGGCATACTTCATCCTTTACCTCTTGTTGGCGCATACGATTATTGTTTTCGTTTCAATTTTGTTCCGTGCTTCTA
The DNA here is from genome assembly GCA_035045925.1 of Drosophila atripex. NCBI lineage: Eukaryota > Metazoa > Arthropoda > Insecta > Diptera > Drosophilidae > Drosophila > Drosophila atripex. The sequence continues at coordinate 44,577 of JAWNOP010000012.1, forward strand.
CTAGGATTCTGTATAGTAAGCTTAGTTTCTTGCGGAAGTTCCGGTTCGAGTTTGGTGAATGATGCTATGTGATGTCTCAAATCTCTATTGTGGCCCAGTGCACTGCTCCAGCTCCTGGGGAGCCAGCAGATTGTTGGCCAGGCAAGCAAAAATGTGGCAGCTGACAAATGCAAAAATGCGAAGCGGAAACAGATCAACAAAATTACAATTTTAGTATTCGTATTTAAGCAAAAAACAAATTATACATAATTATATTTACAAAATAAATGTGTAAGGAGTGGTCTTTACGTGTCGAAATCTTATGAAATTGTTTTAATTTTGTCTCTCTTTTTATTTTAAATCTGTTCACTCCAGTGCGGCCATTGCTTGATGAGGGAGTAGAGTGCCTCTCCAGGACTCTGGGTGGCGATTAATTGTCGGTGACCCACTAGCTTAAAGTTCTCCAGAAGCTGACCCTGCTGGACGGCCTGTTCCAGCAGCTTTTGGGCCACCTCCAAGGCCTCCTGATTCGGGGCCTGCCCTTCAAAGTTACCAATGAACGCAATTCCTAGGGATCCCTCGTTATTCGAGCCAGCAAATGCTCCTCTTTGGTTGGTGCTCCTGCCCTCGTAGACCTTTCCGTTGCCTCCGATTAAGTAGTGATATCCAATATCCGAGAACATCTGTCTGGACATTTGGTAGTGCTGCAGGTTGCGCATGGCCAGGGAACATCCTGTATCATCGCTGCAGCCTCTTCCGGCTGTGTGGGCGATCGCCGCTCGGGGTAGTGGATTTTCCATGCTATCCATGGGTCCGCTAGGGGGCTTTGCATTCCATTCGGCTCGCGTCACTATCGGTACTTCCCCCTGGACAGAAATCACTGCCAAGCTGAGAGCCAGACATCCGAACCACTTTGAAATCATTTCGCTTCTGTGTCTTTCAACTGACTGGGTTGAGATCTGAACTGTTGTGGCACTTATTGTAGCTGATAAGTAATTTGCCCCTTGGCAGATAGCTGTTGGACCCATATGTGTGAGGTGATTTTTCTTAATATATATGGGGAAGGCATTCATCCAGAGGGCTGTTTACTGAGTTTCTAATTTTTGCTATTTTCCCCTATACGTATATATAACAAACACCCTATTGGTGTTGTTTCTAAAACAATTAGGGATCGCCTATAATATACCTAAAATATTCCCTAGAAGCTCTATAAATCTAAATTCTTTGAGCTGACCATTCATTAAGATTTTAAAATAAATCGCTTAAAGTTTACTAATAAATTTTCAAATAATATAAACAGTCTGAACTTACTTTCAAAAACAAATATGAGATCCTTAGAAAATCAACAAGTTCAAACAGAAATAGATAATTATTTTACAATTACCAATAGTAGATTTTTGATTATAATTAAGTTGAAACAAATATTTATTTTTATTTTTGAGGATGGTGAAATAAATGTTTTTAAATGACTGTGAAATAACTAGAGGATCATCTAGAAGGATATACAGCAATTAAAATGATTAAAGATAAATATGATTAATTTAGTAATTTGATTTAGTTAGTAGTACCAGTATCTTCAATACCATCTTTCAATACTGCCCCCGATGATTCTATTACCGTTTACAAATACTGATGATGAAGTATAGGCAATGCGTCAGTTATTATTGTATTGTTGATAGGTGTTACGGGGATTCACCGATCCGGACGGGACGCCCATAACCTGACCGAAAGGTTAACCCCCTAGATTATGGCCGAAAACGTCGCCTTGACACAGATGTTCAACGCAGTAATTTAATTAAAAAACTTTCGCAATTAAATGCAAAAATAGCAAGTAACAAAGCAGAGTGCAGGCTATTATGCTCCTGATGGGGAAGTGGGGTGGTGGAGAGTCGGAGGACTAAAGTCGGGATGAAATCGCAAAGTGACAACGAAAATGCAAGTAAGCGCCCTCAATTAAAAGCCAAAATGAATATAAAATGCCAGGCGAAAAAAAAATAAAATAAAATAAAGCGGAGGCGAAGCAAAGCCACAACATCCCAAAAGCCAAAAAACCCAAAACCAAAAACCGAAGCCAAAACTATGCTCCGCTGAAACAGCCAGCTGCGAACTGCAGAAAACCGAACGGACGGAGAAAAAACTCCTGTGGGGGGCTGTTAACTTGAATTTAAGTGAGTTCTCCTCGCCTCAAATCTCACGTTCTCCCCCCGGAATTTGTTGCATGGTTATTCGAATTGTTTGGGCCACGAGGCGAGGCCAAGTTCTTCTCTCCCACTGATGCGGGAAAAACACAATTTTTATTCCTTTTCGTTCGTCTCTCGGAGGCTCAATTTAATCTGAAAACCCGCATCCTCGTTTTGGGGCAGACGGAGAGTCGGCCACGCCCACAAGAACAGGCGCCATGCCGGCTCATTTGCAAAATTGTCAGATTTATTTCGCTAATTGCTGCTCATCCGTTTAATTAAAATTAAAAGAACTTGCACAAGTTAGGTTGAAAGTTTTTATGCGAATTCTCCGGAATCTTGCATTGGGCACGTTTAGTTTTCCGTATTCCGTTTTCCGTACTTCATGCCCCTTGCCATTGCCCGCCGTATTGTTGTTAGTACAATGCCATCTATTAAATTGGTGAGGAAAGTTGTAGATCCCAAGCACCTGGCAACAAACAACGAAACTAGCCAAGAAGCTGTTGACAATGATGATGATGATGATGATGATGTTGCATGGTGCTAGTAGTTGGGGTCGTGTGTAGCAACTCCAAGCGCCCGCAGGTAGGCTTTCCATTCTGGACAGCAAATTAAACTGCACGTCCTGCAGGCTGCAGGCTCCGTTAAAGCTGTCACATTTCCCAAAAGGTGTCAATCGTGCAAGCCGGAAAGTTGTGGCGAACAACGAAGCAACAACGCCAGCAACAACATTAGTTGCAACACCAGCCACGGCAACACTACACCGAAATAATATTATAAATCTATCAATAACTAATCAATTATCTAATTTTATGCATTTTAAATCTTTAAGGATAATAGAACAATAATCTGTAAATGTCGTATGATTTTTGTTGCCACAGTTCATGCCACAAAGTGTTGTTTCCTGTGTATCAACAATTTGCACGCAATGCTGCACCAGCTGCTTTCGCCCCACCACCCCCGACCCGTTAAAACCGACCAGGTCCCACGCTTGCATCCTCGAAGGCTTTCGCCACGAACCGGAAAGAGCAAAAGTTGCCTGCAACCACACTGTGGATTTGGCCAACTTTGCAGTGCGGATTGACGCCTTCCCCCTGGCCATCCCCCTGGCACTGGCGGCCACTATCGCCGCCCCTGAAATCCAAATGCGGTGAGCTTGAAGCAGGGGGCTGAGAGGGATGAGAGGGCGTGTCGATGGGGGCGACATTTTTATGACAACTTGCTTAAATTTCATAACAAGAACTCCCGCAGAAAAGGAAAACTTATTTCGTTTACGAGTCGTGCAACTTGTGCGCTGATATTTTTGCAGTAAGCGCAACGGAGGCGCCTCCGCCACCAACGCTAATGAATAAAGTTCGTTTATGAATACATACATATGTATATCCTGGCCAGGACTTCGACGATTCGAGCTTAAAGTTGGGACTCAATGCCGGTGAAGAGATGTCAATTGACCGAGTTAGGCATTTAAATATTTAAAGTATTTTAGAATATAGGATATTTTTTGGTAACATTAAGTGCGACCCCCACTTGGCCCACTTAATGAAAATATAAATTAAACAGAGGCATAAATTAAAATACTTCTGCATGGTAGGTTAATGGAGAGGCATCATAAATTGGGAAAATATTTCCGATTTAGGCCATAACAATAAATATGTGTCAGACATTATTCAGAAACGATTTGTTTACGAATTTTCCTTATTTCAGGAGCTTTTCACTTTCAGTCTTAAATTGAGTAAACCTTTTCAATTTTGTATATTTTGTAAATCAGCATACCTAAGCGTATTGCAATTTTTTGTTGTATGCATCTACTTTACTGACGTTGCATTCTCGAGACCCCTTTGAACTGCACTATTTTTAATATGAAAGCAAAATATGCGCAACAATATAATGCTATATTAAAGCCAAACGATGTGCGTAACGGCAACATCATCAGCAACGTCGTCGTCATCATCGTCCTCGTCGTGAAAGTGGCTGCCTTTTGCCATCCAAAAATATTGCAGCGTCCTGCAATAGCTGGAGTAGGAGGAGGAGGAGGAGGAGGAGGAGGAGGAGGAGGAGGAGGACCTCCTGGCCCCTGCATCTCCTGCTGACATCTTGTCAGAAATTTTCATGCTGCTGTAAGCTGTTTTCATGCACATTTTGGGCACTTGTGTTCAGCCAAACACTTCAATTTGGCTTCAAGGATGCGTGCATGCGGCCAGGGTTCCAGGATCCAGAAACCAGGAACCGATCCACAAGGCAGACAAAAATCAACCAGCCAACCATCCAAGCAGCCCGGCAGTCAAAGTGCCGGAAGGAAGTTCGCTGTGACGTCGACACAGGACGATATGGGGACCTGTGATGGGATGCACTGGTATATGCTGGGATGTGGCAGCAAACAACGGGCAACTCTTTAACTATAACTTTTGATATATGCTAAGGAAATATTGTGGGAGTGCACTCAATCGTGGTTGCCCTGGCATCGCCATCAACAGTCATCTGGAGATGGGCGATGGCGGCTGGGGAGGACCTCCGAGTATCCCGAGAACCCTGAACGCCCCAATGCCTGCCATCAACTACTTAGCGTCAAAACGCTTAAAGTTGAATTTGTAACGCTCGAAGTGAGACGACGGCACAAAGCCAATGGGGTGTACGAGAGAGACAGCTCTGATGCTGGAAGCAGAGAGGGCTGAGGTGTGTGAAGGGTCCTGTCTGAAAGGCCGGTTTACTCATCTATTTTTATTAAATCGCCTCGGATGCACACATGCCCTTATGTAAGTGCGCCTGCATCGACCAAAAAGCCAAGCCAACACAACGTGGGACCGCCGCCAAAACTGGCCAAGAGTCATAACAAATATTTTATCCGAGTTTTGTCCAACAAAAAATTATTTTCCATTTATAGTCTCTCTTCATAGTTTCCTTAACCTTTTAGGTTTCAATTAAAATAGTTCAATTAAAGATTAATAATGCCAATTTCGATTGAGGGTATATTATAGCTTAATAATTTATTGAAATTTATTTTTTCAACCTATTAGCTTTCATGAAGCAAAACAGGAAGAGTCTGCCTCAAAAACAATTAAATTCTGTTTAATGATTTGGATAGAGAAACCATTTAAAATCATTTGAAATTCATATTAAGACTTTGTGGGTCAATTTGGTGAGTGTTTAAAAGTCATAATTTATTTATTTGTGAGAAGGTATGGTAAACACATTTGATAATCTAGGAAAACCAAGATAAATAAGTCACTGCCTGTCTTCTGTAGATGTTATTAAGTTATTGGCCTTAATTACGTTTACATTTTTGCAGCTCTTCTATCTCCTGTGTCTTCAAACTTAGCAAGAACTGAAACTTTGATCAATGATGTTGATAAAGGGAAGAAATTACATATGAATTGAACCGTAAAAACACTTAGAATCGATAAGAATATGAGAGGAACTTTGAAGTAATTTCTCCAAGAGTTACTTGAGAATTTCATGAAATTGCTGGACCCTTGAAAGTATACTCGTAATGGGGCAAGAGTGCGGCGATGGCAGCAACAAAGCCAAATGACTTTAGACCCTTGATTGTGTTGCACTTGCAGCTGCAGTGGCAGCTACAGTGGCAGCTGTTTTACGGCACCCACCCACACTCGAAAGCTGCAGCTTATTTTCGGAGGTTTAATTTTGATTTAAACGCTGTCAGACAGCTTGAATCTCGCTGCGTGCTGGAGCGGAACGACAGGCATGCTCGCTCACTCGGATATCGGACATCGGACGACTATGGCACATCGGACATCGGACATGGCAGCCCGGGAATCGACTGCAGAGACGAGCAAGTTCCATTTCGGACTTTATTGAAATTTAAGTTGCATTTTCTGAATCACAGTGGGCGGTGCTGGCAACCGTAACTGGGCTAATGAAAGGACGCTTTAATACGGCAGCCCCTTACAGATTGATGCCCCTTGCAGGCATTTAATTTTCATTAGATTAAGGTGAGCATTCGAGCAGGGAACTCCTGAAGATTGGTAGGGCTTTGGGAACTGCAGAGAAACATTAGGCTTCCTTTGGTTACAGAAATGTTTTTAATCAAAAATCTTTATTTATGACTGCAATGTGTTATACTTCGCACGAAACTAATACGGATTGCCTTAAACAATTTTATTTATGGATATGTATTGCTCGTTTTAAAACTTAAAAAAAAACTTTAAGAAACTCTAATTTAGATAACCAACTTATAATCCTACTTTTTAAAGCCATTTTCCCGGCGAAAAAATAACAAATTGCTAACCAATTGGGATGATCCTTTTTCTCGGTGAGCTGAAAAGAAGAGGAATAGAAGGGACTTGCCAGACAGCTCCCGACTGGATGTTGCTACGGTTGCTGTTTGCTCTTGTTCTCGTAAATGTAAAAGTTGCAACTTGTAGCCTCAAAATAACCACAAAGTAAACACCAGAGTGGCGCTGTCCGGAGCACCGGAGTACGGAGTCCCCTCTAACCGGAGTAGCTGTTGGACGGAGGAGTATGGGTATTTGAATAGCTGGCGAAGACATTGCGTATTCGCACACTGTTGCAGCCACGGACAAGGACATTGTACGTGAGAGCAGGACATGGCCTCAGCGATGGTTTGCCGATGTCCTTCGAACTGAACGAGCTTCATTGGGGGCTGCCCAAAATAAATAAGTGTGTAATTTAATATTTAAGGCTTTGTCAGTAATTATTTCAGCACAGATGGTGAAACTTTTCCTTTGTCGTTGCCGGGGCAACTAGTATGCCTGAAAAAGGATAAAATGTGGGCGATTGTTTTTAGAAGGCTCTCGGTTGTGTGGGTTAGTGTGCAACTAATTTGCCTGCATTGGCGATGGGAGCCGATTGAATCCCTCCTGTTGGGGGGCAGTCATGGCAACCAGAGACTCTGCGCTGATGGTGATAGAAAAATCCTTTGGCTGCTGCGACTGCTGCACTCATAACTCAGAGATCGCAGCTTGCTAGGCACTCGTAAAATTGACCCACTTGCTACACATTTGTCTTTATTAAATGGAGGAAATTACGAGTTCACGAGCGTATAAATTATAAACCAATTTAATAACCAGCCAGGCACAAAATGTGCTCAAAATGAACTACCAATTTGCGGAGTACAACGGAACGAAACATAATAATGGCTCCGGGTGAGCGTGAACATGAATTACGGGTATGGGGGTGTATGGGTGTATGGGTATTCGGGTGAGCCGGAAAGGGGATAGGGTGGAGCACTTGGCCTGACAATGAAGCCAAATGGAAGTGAGGAACAGGGGCATCCACCTCCCACCTGTGCGAGCTATCGAATTCCGTCCATTTCCTCTGCTGCTACAAGTCCTTTATTTTTTTAGCTGATATGAAGGAATTCCTTTAACTTCACTCCTCCCCACTGGTGTATATTTTAAGCTTGTAATTATTCCAACATTTAGTTTAACATTTAGCCACGCCCCTGGCAAACATGTTTCCAGGTGGAAACTAAAAACCCAGAATTTCCTCGCCGCTGCATGCGCATGTTAAAGTGAATTTTAAATGATTTATTGCACATCGCGCCAGACCACTGATATTACAAATTCTACAATTACAGGACCAGCATGGCTGTCTGTGGTCCCGCCATTGCCACCCATTTTCTCTGACCTCTGGTTACAGGTTTTTTTACCTTTGAGGTGACACTTTTGTGTCGTTTTCTGCCGTCTCGTTAGCATGTTAATTGTAAAGCGCATCCTAATCGCATTTCAGGGGCTAAAATGACTCTAAGCTCATAGTCCTGACTCCATAGCTCGGGTTTAATCCAAGTCCTGGATACTCAAGTTTTTCTTAAACAAGAAATATATTATATTCGGTCGTATAAGAGGGGTTACAACCCCAATACATTCTCACTCAGCCACGGCTTGAGTGAAATTGTGTTGTGGATTCTATCGTTTCAAGGACCCTGTCCTCGCTGTTGCATCAAACGCAATAGGACATAGCCAACCTGGTTGCCAACCAGGTTGCGAGTCCTTTTCAAGCCCCTCCAACAGACAACTGCAACCTATTCGAAGGATAGGTCAAACCAGTTGAAGTTGCCATCAAACTGGAGTCCTTTCGACTCCTTCGAACTTTGCAGAAATGAGCCAGAACTCAAAAGGCAAACTGAGCTCAGCGGAGCTGGGGCGATTGAGCAAACTTTTGAGCGAGTTTCGAACGATGAACAATAATTATTAATTATATGGCATCATTTGATAAATTAATAAAGCCATTAAAACAAATAGGCCGCCGCCCATTGGGCGACACACACAAAAAAGGTAAATAAAACAAACTGCCAACTGCAATCGAAAATCACATCAATCAGAGAGGTAGGTCCGTATGGTGGCTTGTTTATGCCACCGTGTGGGGCAAGGTGGTTGAATTATGTCGGAGCGGGTTGCATAAAAAAGGTCGTCACCAAAGCATAAAAATAAATTGATATCACAGCAAATTTGAATGAGCAATATGCTGCTTCTCCTGCTCCCCATCCAGCCGGAGCTTCAACTATTTTTCCTGCCCTGCCACTAGCTCGTCCATATACATATATCAGCGTTGATTTTTTTGCGATGAATTATTTTGCCTGCTGCATGTGAAATTTTTCGGCCAAACAATTGCCAAGCAGCAACAACCACGGACGACAGTCGGGGAATGAATATGATGCATGAAATAACAATAATGAAATGACAACAAAAGGCACGGATAACAAAAGGATTGCCAGGATTGGTCGGAGTGGGCCTAGGGGCACATGTCAGCCAGTTGAGCTGTGACTTGGGCAGTGGAGCTGCGGAGCAACGGATGCAATGGCAATTCAAAATCAAATGCGATTTTTGGTCACTTTGAAAATTGTTGATTAGTGACGCCTGAATGCAGCCCAATGAAACCGGACGCTCTGCATTAAAGCAATTTCAAGATCTCCGCCCGCCTGTCAGTCAACTCAATATGAAACTGGATGCTAAAGTGCAGCTCAGTCAGGCGTACACTCGGCTCACTACTATTCCAATTTCACAAAAATATAAAAATAAATAACATGCATAAGTACTGTAACCATATAACCATACAACCTCTACATGCAATTCGATTTAAGCAATTAAAGCAACATAAATTAAAAATGTGGTCAACAACCACCGCCAAAAGTGGAGTGGAGGTAACTAGAGCCGTATCTAGTGCACATGGTCTATAATGCAGAATTTATGTGCGTACTGGACCACATTTAAGGACATCCTATGACCCGATCCACCCACCTATCAATTGCCATTAATTCGAGCATATTAATTCCGATCCACATGCCAGTTTTCTGTGCATGATTTGGTTTCCAGATAACACCGCAACAGGGGTTCCACTTTACGCCTCCGTTCGCACTGTTAATTGTTAATCCATTCCAATCTCCAGTTGACACTCGACCTTTGCCACTTTGTGGGACGCATTGTTTGCATCAGCTGGGAAAACTAGTGCCTTTCAAAAGCTTAGTGGTTAAATAATAAATGTAGATATTTTTATAAAGATAATTGGTAGTTTAGGAATACTCTTGCATCTTTTTTGTTTACTTTTTTTGCAACGTGTGTTTATAAATGCCTTTTGACTTCATAACTGACTGAAAAACATAAATAAATATTTAATATTATAAATTTTAATAAAAATAGTCATTTATTAAAAACAGGTAAAATATTCGCTAAAAAGTGAATCAAAAGTTTGGATTTTGATAAAAAAGGAAATCGAAAGGAATATCGAAAACGTTGTTCAAACTTTTTCTTTTTCGTGATGGAAAATTTTCATAACTTGGCTAATAAATGACGGATCCAAAAATTATATACCTTCCCGATCGGAGAGCTTCGATTACCGTCGAGTTCAATCAAAACCTGGCAACAAAAATTTTGACTCATTTTTCGAAACATTTCATAAATAAAAATATGTAACATATAAAGTATGTCAGTAAACAGTTTTCATTTTTGCCAAAAAAAATATTATAAACATCATGAAAATGTTTCGTTTTTCGTGATGGAAAAATTTTCATAACATGTCCGTTACTTTGCTTTTATTGGACAGATACAGAAATGGTATTATTGAAATAATAATTCTAATTTAAATTTGTCCAATACATATGTATATTTTATACATTAATATGTTTCCCTTTTTCATAATAATCAAAACTCTAATTTAGTTATTGTCTTTAATTTTACTAAACATTTTTTAAATATCTAACAGTGGTTTTTGTATGTGTTCATTCTTTCTATAAGTATTTTAAAGGCAAGTTAATAGTTAATCCTGGAAATCTACATCTTTTGGAATGTGGTCAAGGGCGTGAACTTCACCGTGATCTTGGCCGGATTCCGTGCTATGGTGCTAGGCATGATAGAGATATGCGGAATATCCGTTTAGCGGTGATTGAGAGGATACCGTTACTGCCTACTGTATTCACGAGCTGCAGAGACCCTGCGTCATTCTGGTCGTACGCTATCTTCTGATGTTGGATCCTCTGGTGTAATCCTTTAGGTTGGAGCGCTTGAAGACATTTGCTTCATCCTCATCCCATCATCAACGTGTCATTTTTGAATATTTATATAAATAAAGTTTTTTGTGTAAAATCTGTATAATTATAATTAAATTAGAGAAAGGAAATTTTTTGTATATATGTATATATATTTGCTTTTATTCATTAGTTTCTTTATTAGAAATTGTTTACAGGGGTGGAGGTCTTAGTTATCCATAGTCTGCTTATAGACCGCTTCCCTTGGTTTAAAATAGCTTCAAAATATTTAACTAAATATTTCCCTCCATTTTATTTAAAAATGTCATACTAGTATATTTTGGGATATAAAAGTTAATACCGTATAACAAGAAAATAAAAAGAGCCGGGTATGGCTTTAGTACAAAATACCAGAACCGAATGAGTTTTTGTTTTACAAATCTGGCAACGTCGTTGTTATTTAACTTCTCTTAAAAACATCTGATTTTATTTATTAAAAGTTGTTTTAAAAAGGGAAATGTTTACTATAAGAGCAGTCCTCCCACGTGGGTTGCAGCTCGCTGCTTGCCTTGGTAGGGCAACCCGTCAAATACATCAGCCAGGCAAAACCAGATACATCGCCAGCTCTTATGGAGCACTACAAAAACAACACCATCAGCTGCAACAGCAACAGCTACCGAGCAGGTGGCTAGCCACCAAGTCGGACGGATCGGAGGATGAACTGCAGCGTATATATTACGGAACTTTGGCTCCCCGCATGAAGCTGGTCAAATTCTTTTCGCTGAGCACGAGTCTAGCTGGATTGGCTGCCCAACCGATTCTCCTGGAGCAGGGAATGAAAATCGGTGGAACCGGAATGGCGGTTTTCCTCTGTTCCATTGGGGGTTTCTTCACTTTTGTAACACCTTTGCTCCTGCACTTCATTACCAAAAAGTATGTGACGGAGCTGCACTACAATCCTCAAACGGAGGAATACACGGCCACCACAATCTCCATTCTGCTTCAGAAAATAAAAGTAAGTATTAACATGGTTTGTTGGTTTCTGTGTTTATTGCTTTTTGATTTGCAGACGAAATTTCGAACCAATGACGTTGTGGTGCCAGAGGTCCCCGGTATGTTCACCTCCTTCTTGGTCAATAAGCGACCTTTGTTTGTGGATCCCGCTTTATTTGATGACCCTGAACACTATGTAAAAATCATGGGATATGATAAACCTATTGACTTCAAACTGGATTTAAGTGTCAGGGAGGATAAGACTTCGAAAAGCAAGGAGCAGCAATAAATGTTATTTACCAAAAGCAATTGTGATTTTTTTTATTTCCATATCTTAATCGTTTAAACGGAAAATTCGATTGATCTCGTCTATTATTTAAGTATTAGCCGAGCCCGAACTATTTTCAATTTTTATATCATTGCAAAGGATATTATAATTTTGCAACGCAGTGCTAGGTTGCATCTCCAACCCTAGAAAGAATATATATTGTTGACCAGGATCACCTCCTGAGTCGATATAAGCATGTCCGTCTGTCTGTTTCTATGCCATCAAGTCTATGAGTTTTAAAAATATCGACTTGAATTTTATCTGCCAGTTGTAAAGTAAGTAATACTTATATAATTATATAATATAATATATAATTATATAATTATAATTATAATTATATACGCCACCCAGTGTCCCCAAAAGCTTTAAAAGTATATTTAAAACTTTAATATTTACAATTATTAGATTAAATTTTTTACTAAAAATTATTACATTTTTTTAATTGAAAACTCGACATTTTCGATTATTGTGGCGTCCATATTAAAATTTTGTCAATCTTTTCCAAGACTCTTTCAATTACACCGCCAAATTTGCACATTTTTTGTTGGTCGAAGGACTATCGAATGAGGTACCTATGGAGTTGGAGAAATATCGATACATCGCTCGAGACTTGGTCACTCTAGCCAAATACCAAAACAACTGTTTTGAAAATACCAAATATTTAGAAATCATATGGAATCATGGGCACGGCAGAATTGAAAATAATATTGGAATTCAGGTAAGTAAAAGCTTATTTAATTGTTACTATAAATTTTAACAATTTAACTTATAGCGCAGGGGCAGAACTTCTTTTTGGGAACATTAAGCGACGCCAGTTGGCCCTGGATGGCACAAAAAAATGTGAGTTTTGTAAATTGGTTATATCGACCATTTAAAAATGTTTTTTTAAGGGAACATTGCTAATCTGTTAAAGTGGATGCATGCCAACATATTGACAGAGCGACCGGAACTCTTTCTTCAGGGAGATACGGTGTAAGTTGGCCATTAAAATACTATAGACTTCATTTAAATAATACTTTGCTTTGCTCTCCAGACGACCCGGCATTTTGGTTTTGATCAATGATACTGATTGGGAGTTATTGGTGGGAATATTTTTCATATATTTCCCAAAAAATCCATTATTAAGCATACATTTTATTTCAGGGTGAATTGGATTACGAACTGCAACCCAACGATAACGTTCTGTTCATTTCAACACTTCATGGAGGTTAGATGACGTCGCTCCAATTTGAATAGTTCTAAGTAAAGTGTGTATTTTTGTAAAAACTATAAAATTTTAACAAAAAAAAAAATCTAAAATAGTGTCAGAATTACGTCCCCCTCCCAAAATTGGAAAGGGCCCACACAATCGCAAGCGACTCGGGTCTAAATGTCTCATCATGTACGCCGGTCTGTTTGGTAATGATTTATATATAATCCACTTCGCAACGAAAAAGCACTTGGGAATTATAAGTTGACTCAAAAAGAAACTTACCACAGTATTGTTTTAGATTTGGCGGGATATTTAAATGAACAAGACCGGCTTTGACATTGAAGCAAAATTTATTGAATTTAAGTTTTTGCTTATAATTATTTACGATACATTTTTTTGTTTAAATATAGATTTATGTATTATATTTAAATGTAGGCACTTAGTTTACATATCATCTAGCTGTACGTAATGATCTTCGATTCAGATATGTGGGCGTGAGGCACATCCTATCCGCCCCTTTCGAATTATCCATGATTAATATTTCATGTGGTTTTCGTGTGCACTCGTTCGATTGTGGGATTTAAGATCTACATGTACATACAATGAAATATGCTTCGACATTGACACGCTGAATTCAATAATTTCAACCGATTTCCAAATCAAATACGGAGAATGTGACAAAAAATTAACGAAACTAAAGTGTAATAAATAATAAATAACAAAAATAATGAAATAAAATTAGCGATTCATCGTGATGATTTTGAAGATGAAACCGTTTGCTAAAGCTATAAATTGTTCGCTATATAAATTCTAGGAGTAGCTCCTCTATTTGCCGCTGCCGTCCGGATTTGCGGATTCTGCCGCATGGGCGTAGGATCGATATCGTCGCAGGATTACCGTGGAGGCACTGGTCGTTGAAGTCACCGAAGCTGATGTTGTGGACGTGGACCAGCTGCTGCGGCTGCTCTCCGCCGCCGACTGCTCCTGATCCGGAGTGACACAGATATCCGAGACTATGCCGCTTTCTGCATTGGGGGATATTCATATATGTGAGTACAAATCTTAGCGGACAGGTCACAACATACATATGCATATAGCAACATACAACATACAACATAAACATGCAGCACACGACACAGAAACGGATTACGGTTTACGATTTACGGTTTACGGTTTGTGGGTTAGGTGTTCAAAAGGGTATGGTGTGGGGATTATATACAGTAATACTGGGAGGTTCCTCTTTTTTATGTACAGGGATCAACTACTATCTACGGGGTGCCTCTAGAAGAAATAACACAGTTCAAGCTCAATACCCATGGATAGCTGGCTGACAATTGTGGTCGATCGTTTGTGGTGACGTTTGCTGCCTCCGAGTCCTTGCCCATTGCCGCCCTCACTGCCGCCGGGCTCCGATCCCTTGGTGCTGCCACTGGCACCACTCTGCGACTTGCCTAGCTTGAGGGTCTGCGTTTCGTTGATTAGTTCCAAGGTGGCGCTGCATGTCGTTGATCCAGTGCTATGAGGTCCGGGCAGCTTACCAAAATGCAGACTGTGCCGTCCCCCACCCCCACCGTCATGGTGACCGGACGATGAGCCACCGCTGATTGAAGAGCCGCTGGTTGTGCTGGTGCCACTTGACAGAGAACTCTCTGAGATCAGCGAATTGGGGCGACGCATGCTGCCCTTTCCGGGCTCCGAGTGACGCAGCTTGGGGGCTATTTAAGGTTTCTATTAAGATCTGTCCCACAATATCCAACAATGGGTCTTACTCTTGTTCAGCTGGGCCAAGGGAATGGAGCGATCGCTGATCTGATTGTTGCTGGGTCGAATATCAAGGCAGGGTTTGCTGCCAATGCCCATCGAAGACATCTCCGCCAGACGAATTTCTGTCAAGGATTAAAAGGAGTTAAGAGATTGACATTAAAGGCTCCACTCAACTCACCTCTGTTTCGTTTCGCCTGCTTCCAAAGCAGTTTGGAGATCTCCTCGGTCCAGGCATTTTTGATGTCCTCCGACATGCACTGCAGCATCCAGGTATCATCCGGCTTGCGTTTCCGGAACCAGATCTCGAATTTGGTGGCCGAATCACCAGTGTGGGCTGTGAGGCCAATGTCTGAGGTCTTTATGCTGTTTTTGTAAATGTATATATCCAGATTCTACAGAAATGGGAGAATTAATTAGATAATGTACTAGTGTTTTTGTAGAAAATGCTCACCTTGTGATCGGGAAAGCGCCGAGCCTTACTGAAGAGCACCAGCTCCTCGAAGAGGAATACCTGACGCAGGGTCTTCTTGCCGCCGCGTCCCTGCCACACAAGGAACTCGTTCTGGCGCAGCAGACGTCCCTGCTCCTTGACATTTACGTCGCAATCTCGAAGGGAGTCCATGGCCAGAAGATCATTGCCATGACGCAGCTGGAACTTGACCATCTCCTCTGCCCGCTGCAGTTCCTCCACATCCGCGGCAATCTCCTGAAGAGCAGGCCCCTCTACACTCCGGCAGGCTTTGACCAGCTGCTGGAGGAGCAGAGCATACTTTCCCATCCTCTGGACCGGCTTAAGGAGGTATGAGGCCAGATCGAGCTTGTCCTGTAGCTGGAGTTGCTTGGGCTTGAAGAAGGAGCTGCCGTACTCGCTAAGCAGAGTATCGCTTTTTGGCTTGTTCTTGTTGTACAACGCATACAGGTAGAACTTTGACTCCATCTCGAGGAAGGCGGCACCCACTTTCAGGGGATTCCGCTCGTACCGCTCCAGCTCGCCCAGGAAATGCGAGTTGTGGAACTCGAAGATCTTCTCGATGTTGCCGAAGATCACATTGCGCTGACCTCTCAACGGTTGTGGGATGTCCTCCCGGAGCAACTCATCGATGTAGTTCTCGATGACGTAGTAGAGGGAGCGCACATAGTCGCGTTCGGTACCAATCATCTCGCGCATGATCAATAGAAGCGTTCTAAATGGCATATAGATTTTCAATAGGTTTTTAACTTTATAAGAGATTAGTCTCACTTTTGTATTTTCGGTTCCAGACAGCTCAACTCCTCCAGCTTGGGCAGCTCTAGACTGGAACCATGGCACTGCAAGTGGGCATTCGCCTCCATGGGCGAGTGCATGTCCATGTACCGCTTCGATGGTCGATCTCCGAAGCACTCATCCTCCATTAGTTCATCGTGACTACAAACGAAAACAATACAAATATAATACAATACAATGTATACTATCCTCACAACTCACTTCTTCTCATTGAGACTCTGGCAGGAGCAGATCCTGGCCAGCTTGGGATTACGTTCACAGTTATCGCAGACTCCTACGCCGGAGTCGGCGATCTTGGACTGGTGCTCCTCCCCGTCGCCGCCATCGCAGTCCTGCTCCTCTTCCTCCTCCTCGGGCTCGTCCATGTCCTCCAGGTTGCGGCTCTCGCGCCAGCAGCTGCAACTGCCAGTGGAGGGGCCGCCCTCAAAAGAGCCAGAGCTGCCGGAACTGCAGCGGTAGCTCACCCGCTTGCCACTGGAGGTGGCGGGAGTGCTGCTGGCTGCCGGCAGGGAATGGCTCTTCCGCATTGCCGGCCAGTGCTTCTCCAGGAGCGCGGTGGCGCCCAGCTGCTCCGCCAGGCGCTGCAGCTCCTCTCGCCCGGCGTTCTCCCGCTGATGCTGGGTGAGCAGGTGCAGTAGGTGTCCGGCGGACTCGAAGCGTTCGTGGGCCAGTTCCAGCTTGTGGGCAAACTGATCCAGGGCTGCCTTCAGGTTGTTGGCACTCTCGCTCAGAACGGAGACCTTCAAGGCTGCCGCATGCAGATCCCGTCCTTTGGCCAAATGTTTCTGTGGAATACAAATTTGTTTTTTTTTTTTAACATTTAGCGAAGGGTGTCTTCAAGACTTACCATTGCGATAAAGTAGTACTTTTCAAACTCCTGCTCTTGGGCCCTCAGCTGCGACTCGTCGTCCCAGTGCAGCTGAGAAAACTTTTGCAGATTTTCAGCTCCGTCGCTGCCCAGCCAAGAGGTGACCTTAAAATATAGGACGACAGCATTAGAAATCAGTGGGAAACCTTCAACTCGATGTTAACAAGCCCACGCGAGGCCAAGGTTCCCCATCGACAACTATATCTAAATGTATCTCCTCATCGACACAGTCATCTCCTCCCCATTTCCAAGTCCCAAGTCCCAATTCCCCGATCCCCGATATCCCAGCGCTGAAAAGTGAAACTCATAGAAATGATCGACGCTCTAATTAGCCTCCACTTTACAAATTAAAATCCAATCGGACACAAATCAAATAAAACGACTCAACTATGGGTATGATGGAGCTCTAGCCTCCCAAAGGTATTGGAAATCACAATAATATAGCCACACAGGTAGACATAGCCAGAAACTAAAAAAATAAATAAATAAAACAAAAAAAAAAACAAAACACAACAGCCACGGGGCAATCAACGATCTCACATTGATAATTTTGTGGCTCTAACCAATTTTTAATCACCTGCTGCGTCCAATTGAATTGATACAATCGACAAAGCCGATGATGATGCTGCGGAACGAAGCCTAACCAGCTTCCATACCAAACTGTGGCATACCACAGCTATGTAGTATAACCATCCCAGAGAGCACCCAACTCCCGACTCCCAAGGGGAGACGCGGGCGCGTGCACCGACCGATTCACTTTCCGTTTTTGGGTTCTCCCCCAGCTCCTAAATCTGTAATTCTGCACAGGAAACAATATTTACACAAAAGGTTTACTAAAAATGTCAGTTATATATTTTTTATGAAATATTTGGAGAATTTTGGAAAGGGCTGTGAGGATTTACAAAAAAGGGTTTAAAGGATTCGAGAAAATATAAATATGAAGACCTATAGACCTACAAGATGGCCTACAAGATTGGTAGCACTAACCAATACAAAGATTTATTTCAAATTTATGATACAAATTCTAGAAATAAACTTTATCAATAGTTCCCAAACTTTTTCTCGAGTGTTGATCGTTTCTAACTTTTAGATTGTAACTCCGAACCTCTTTTGGGGGCATGTCCACGTCTGTTCCCATCCAAATGAATGAAAACCAAAACCTCCAGGGACGGTGGAGAAGTGGGAGTTGCAAAGGGGGTGCTGGAGGAGATCGGGAGGAGGAACTGGAACAGGGGCTCGAAAAAGCTGCTCCAGTTTCACAGTTGCCGCACAATCGGCTGTCAGAGACGCTGACTCTTCATGCTCATCAGATATGGCAGGCACGGGTTTTTAGCAGCGTAGTATATATATAATGAGTGTATATAAAGAAATATATATAAACATTCGTCTAAGCCATGTAGATACAGGGTGGTGCAATCAACTTGATTTCTTAATTGACTCGATGCCTTAATTAATACAAAATTGGAGCGGGGAGTTGGATTGAACAGGGTGGATTGATAATTGCGTTGAATAGAGTCTGACACACTCTTTCTTGACTCAATAAATTGTTAAAATATAGTTTTTGGAATATATATGATTGTTTTTAGAATAGACTCAACCCAGTAAATGGAATTAATAGTCGGGTTTTAACTTTTCGACTCAGTTTAAACTTTATTAAGTGTTAAGTCAGAAAAGAACACGAAAGACTGCCTCGAAACAGGTAATTAAAAGAAACACTCTTTTCACTATTTAATCAATGCACTAGTGTGTCTATTTATTACCAAACGACATCCAGATCAGTGTGAATTAAGGTGGACATTGAAATCGGACCTTGGGCAATTCAATTTGGTGCCTCAACTATTTCCAATCAAATAAAACAGAACACATCGCGTCCGGGGGATGATGTCATTATACATAGACGAAACATGTCATAACAATCGGTTCTGAATGGGACCCAGACCCAGATGGATCCGATAGCACCACGATCTCTAATGGATTTGCGTCACCCTGTATTGGGGAAGATGGAGAGCCGGCTTGCACAAATTGTTTACATTGAAATCGAACAGGCGGAGTGAGGCTTGGGGTTTCGGGTTTGGCCTTTTTGGCTTTATGTGGCTGCGGCAGATTGTTTCCCAACGATTACCCCGCACAGGCGGGCCATAAATTAATTAATTGATTTAGTAAAGCCCGGCCCCAAGTGGATTTTCACTGCTAACCGCACCGATGCTGATAAGACGCCGCGACGTGGGCCGATCAATGAACTGTGAACTATTAATAGCCGTCGATAAGTGGATCACAACTCGTCTCAATCGAATAGTCAATAGAACGTCTCTGGCCGCTGACTCACATAATTGGCTATTTCGGCTGCCAATTTGCCGGCGCCTGGTCTTTCCGATTTTGGGCCGTCCTCAGTGCCGATCATGGCGCGATTGCTAACAACTCTAACAAAGTCCGTCAGACGCGGCAGAAACTGCAGCAACATGCCACAGGCAGCTCAGAATCGCGACTGGAAGTGGAAAAGCTAAAGTCAACTGCTCTGCATCGCTCGGTCTATGTACTTGTTAGGTATATAATGAGGCATTTTCAATTTCGTTCCGACTTTCCGTCCTCGTCGCTGACAGGCGGCACTCAATGAAATTCAATAAAATCTAAACAATTAGCAAACGTAAACAAAACGGCAAACAAAAAGCAAAGGAACCGAAGAATAAAATGGGTTAGACTGGGAGCCGGCACCCACTACCGACCGCCGATGACGATGTCGCCAATGTCGGTGAAGTGGTGTCTTGCATTCACTTGCACTGAGGGAAAATAAAGAAGTCCAGGCCATATTGTAGTATCTTTACTCATACTACACTTGTGCTTTGTTTTCCTTCCGTGTACTTAAGTAAATAGGCAAATGTCACCCATCCGCCTTTGGTGCTTCCAGTGGCATCATGCATCTGCTACGGCTGCCCGATAAGCCGGAGAGTCCAGCCCCGGCGGATGTGGAGCCGCTTTGTGCTGATAAGCCACTGCATTTGAGTTGACTGCACTCTGTTCTCGGGATGATCTTAGAGCTCCTAAGCCCAGCTAGTCCAACTCTTGCAACCTATGTGCGGCCGGCCTGACATAAAACGCAAATTTAACGTGACACTTTTACAAGTTGATCGCATGCGCCATAAAACACATGCAACACCTACAACAGCAACATGCGTTGCGTTGCAAGTTGCTGGCTGGCAGCAACAATATAGTCGGCGGCTAGTTGTGAGCATGCGTGGCTTCCAGTGGTGGCCACTCCTGCTCCGGCTCCTGCATCAGCTTCAGCTCCCTGCTCCATTCGCTGCTGACTTGTAATTTACACAAATGTCGCGCATTTATCTCTTGGCCATAAACATTTTTTAAGCCACAATATCGAATTTATTTTGACACTTTACAAAGTTGTCGCCAATGTTGCAGTTGTTATTCTAGTTGTTTCTGCTGTTGTTGCTATTAGAGACAAGCAAAACAAAAAGTATTGGCATTTCATGTACCCTTCGAGAGGGTGATTCGATTTGGCAATTGGACTTGGCCTCTACTCTTAAGAAGCTCGACTCTGTAAGTCATTATGTGACATGTGTTTATGGCTCATTAGGGCTGGACAATGTCACCATATGGTTCAAGTCTAAATGGATTACAATTTCCCTTTTCATGGATATAATTAATGGGAATCACATGTTTTTACATCAACTTTAGTTTTAAATCTAAGTGATATACACAAAACCAGAACCAATCCTTAGAAGTAATCAATAATTGTGTCAAGTCTGGCCCAAGCTCTCGAGTTTCCTTTAGAGTATTAGCCAATTCGGTTTCATTTACGAACTCCATTTATTTGTGGAGTTGTTTGGGGATTCTGCGACTTCTATTTCTGGTATTGGGTAATTTATTTGAAGTACTACTTAAATGATATGCTCTGCCATTTGGCTGTCTCATTTCTTGTTGGCTAATTTGTTCTCTATGCCGGCTTGTTGATGTCTTGTGTCTGTTGGTTTCTCAAGCATATCGCTGCCAGCTTATCTCTGGCTTTTAAGTATTTCTGTCCAAGTTGTGTCTTCTAGTTTTTTGTTCGCTGCTTTGAATTTGAATTTATGGCAGCGTGTTAGAAATTATAGCGACGATAACTGGCCCAGAGATCAGAGGAATTGCGATCGGAATGCGAGTGCGCCAAGTGAGACATTAAACATGAAAGCCGACCATTAATGGATGCCATGGTAACCATACATATGTATATGTAGTACATATATCAGGCGGGGAAACCAATTGAAATGTCAATTTTTCTTAGCACCCAGTCGTGTGCTGGGCAAGGTGATTTATTTCGAGTTTTATTGCCGGCCTAATCCCTTTGGGCCCACATTTATTCGATCTCCCACTGGGCCAAGTAAGGGGTTTATGAGTGGAAAACGCCGAGGCACGCATGGCTGGTAATAAAGCAATTTCGTTTAACTATTTTACGGCAAAAGGCGATTACAATTTTACTTATTTTTCACTTTCCAAACCAGCCAAGATGCACGAAGCCGGCTAAAACCCAGCCCAAAGCCCCAGCCAGCCACCAATCTCAATCCCTGCGACACGCACCGAGTCATAAATTGTGGCCACAAAAGGCCAAGACGTTAATGTGGTGACAATATTGCATGCAACCGTTGTTGCTGTTGCAAGTTGCTGGTGTGGCTGGTGTTGCTGGTGTTGCCGGTGCTGCTGCTGCTGGCAGTAAAGTTGCTTTGGCGCAGCAAGTGCATCATCAAAATAGAGGCGGGGCTGGTACACTTTAAAAAAAGTTTACCATTTTGTTTATAAAAAAAAAAGGAGAAATTTATTTAGTATTGTAGTTTTGAAATAGAGATCTATAATTTTGTATGAGTGTACAGATTATCGTCGATCTGGCGACACTGTCCAACCAAAACCCCAACTACCAACAAGACTCCAGATACTTGTGGAACTACAAATCCAACTGCATTGGGGAGCGGACGTGACGACGCTCAAAAAATGATGACAGCTGTTGATGAAGTTGACGATTTCTAAAAATGCGTGTAAAATTAGTGTTAAAAAACATGTCAAACCCAATGTGACAGTTACGTTTTGACGTCCACTGGCGGCGACAACAATTACACATTGTCTGTTGTCTGCGATTGCCAGACCCCTTCGGTTATGAAAACCAATTCCAATTCCAAGTCCACGTTCAAGTCCAAGTCCCAGACCCAGTCCCCCGAGCAGGACCAGTGTTAATTCAATAAATACGCTCTGCATGGACATTCTGAGCCAGGCCAAGACGGGATAGCCAGCCAGCCAGCCAGCCAGGCCAGGCCAGGGCAGGCCAGGCCAGGCCAAGATTGCCATCGGCGATGGCTGGCTTGCTAAGCGTATGATTAACGTCCGTTTTGATGACACGGCCAGCATGGAAATATGGTCAGGTGAAGGAGCTATCAGGAGGAGTAGGAGGCGCAGGAGGAGCAGGAGCAGGAGCTGCATTGTTTGTTCGCGTGGAACATTTGCATGCAACAATCTCAACCGGTTGCGATTGGCGGCACTTGCGGCAAGCATGTGTTCATTTTATTCGACCAGGAGTACGAGTACGAGTATCTTGGGAGCCATGGAGTAGAGATGACAGCGGACACGAGTGCCTACATCCCATCACGCACGAGCTTACTATGAAATGGGGGAATTCTAAAGAGTTACGAGAGGTTTCCATTTAAAGATAGATTGGAAATATTTCAATCATTTCATAAGGAAATTATAAATATTTATTCAAAGAATATGACATTCATTTAAGTCTCTTTTTATTAACTTCCATATCAATTTATCATCTACTACACCTCAATCATTAAGATATTCCTAATGAAAAGCAAAACAACCCGGCCTTAAGTCCAGCTTAACTACAAATCCTTTTAAGCCTTCTCCCTGTCTGGTTCGCCCAGTTTTCATGGCCCACTTAGGATTTGTCAAGCTGCCAAAGTGCTTATTAGCTTATTTTGATTTCTCAATTTCTGGTTAGTATTTATCCGAGTGTCAGCGACTAATCGACAGTTGGCTAAGCAACTGACAGTTGGGATAAAGCCATCGAGGACAAAGTGGAAAAGCCCCGAATCAAGATCTCATTTTCCGCCAACTAATTGCAATTAAGGGTAATCGACTTGGAACCGTTAGGAGTATAAAATATTATAACCAGTTGTGTGAGTTCTATGGGAAATTAATTATTGTGTTTTATGCAACGGGGTCATTAAATTAATTCCACTGTTTGGCCATTTGAAAATTCTGAATAACTGAATAGCTAAATAACTTATTCGACGTAATGTGGAAAAATGGAGGCGGCTTCTCACACTGGGAGTCCATCTCTATTGGCTGGAAAAACTTATTATGCCTGCGAGGGCTAATGCATGCAGTTATTATTAATGCCACTGTGGATGGGGTCCCGGGGCTCCATGTCGCAGGGGTTCGCCCGGGACTGGGTATGTCGACAGTAAATAAGCCTTCATTTTTCATGGCTCTCGCCTGACCGAATTCTATGCAGCCAGTTCTTGGCCAAAAGCAGCTGCGGTCTTCTCGATATTAGCTCTCTGGACATTGTGGTTATGCAAGTCTACAAAAAAAAAAAAAACTCCAAAAATCAGAAAGGGGAAAGAGACGTTGTTTGCCACCGCATTCCTGGCCTTAGACGGGGGTTCAAATGTCAGGGGCCATAAATAAGTTGGCCCAAACAGGCGACCAGGCGACTAGGCTTCCGCGACACAGATGCTCCAGCAAAACGCTCCTTATGGCAGTTGGCAATTCAAGGCGCGAAACAATTAAACATAGTTTTCATTGCACAAAGCCCGCCGACAAGGCGCAAATTAATTTGCGCATAAAAAAAAACAGAAATAGATGCGAGTGAAAAAAAAGCAGCCACTCGCATCTCAGAGACTCAAAGAAAGCGCGCTAAGCAAATCCAATTTCACCGTCAGCAATGTTTATTTATCTGTCTCCGCAGCTGCATTTGGCTCTTTCACCCAACTCATGGCCATATTTGTGGAGCAATCCACCTTCATCTCCAGCTCGAGCTTCCATCTCCATCTCCAACGTCAGCTTGAGCTCCGACTCCATCTCCAATTCCAGCGCCCAGTTCCAAAGCTCCCAGTTAATGCAGCCGATCAACAATTTAGATATAATATCGCATATCGCATCATAATGTCATCAGCTAGCTGGTTGCTGTGGCCACAAAATGGCGACATCAGCAACAGCAACAGCAATGGCAGCAACAGCAATAGCAAAAGCAACAACATGCAACATCAGCAACATCGGCGGCATCTTTTTTCGCACCTTGTTTGAATGCGCACGCCTAATGGACGACAGCGACATTATTTAGCCGGCCGGCCGGCTGGCTAGTAGACTGGAGACGCTATTCGTGGTCCAGTTTTGTGTGTTAGGCTTGTTTTGGCATCGCCTGTTGGTGGCGGGGATTAAATATTTAATTAAAAAGAAACAAGATGAATCCCAGATCAATTGGCACTGCCAGCAGTGAATACACTAACCGGAGATCTTCGAGATGGTTGCCACTGATAAAAACCAAAATCCGCAGAAGTATGCTAACCACTTGTAAATAGCCCTAGATTCTAGAATCTAGATAGTTCAATTTTCCCATGAACAAGAAGGAATCTTCTCGAAATCTATTAATGTTAAGAGGAAACAGTCGGGGATGTTAATGGTTTAGTGGATTATTTTTAAGAGCTTTCCCTTTAGACAGATTTTGTGTCGTAAGGCTTAAAAATGATGTTAGAAAATGACTTGAAACATTGTCAGATTATCCAAAAATAAGAAGTTCGTGAGAGTATCTAAGAGATATAGAGGACAAGACAAAAGCCAATCACGATCTGCACAAAATTGGTAGCTGTCAACGCCTTTTTAATTGAAAGCGTGTTGGTGTTAAATACTCGTAAGTATCTCTTAGTATGATTTTAGCGCCGATCGCGATATGACAAGCGGGACAAGTCGGACAAACTGACAGACGGACAGACGGACAAACGGACTGACGGACAGTCAGTCTCTCAGGCCGACATACGGACAGTTGAATGGACAGGCAGCGGCTTATCGGTGAACTACTTTTGAAATGGAAATGAATGAAATGAAATCAAATCAAATGAAATGAGCAGAGCCAGTGGCAAAGTCAACGAATCGAATCAAATGCGAATGCGAATGCGAATGCGAGTTCGAATCAATGGGTGCCCCAAACTGCCGACAAATCGATTGAAAAAATCGCTAAATCACAGAAATCAGAAAAAAAAACAAACACACTGAAAAGCAAAGTCAGCAAACATAGTCAGCTAACCAGGTAGAGGGAAAGATTGCATTTAATTTCTTTAACCTTGCTTTCACTTTTCTCATTAACTTTTCGTTTGGCAATTAAAATTCAATTTTTGCTCAAAATCAAGTCAGATAAATGGCCGCACATTTCTCAAAACGGAGCGGAGTGCGCGGGAGCGTGTGAAAAAGGCCAAGAAACGTTAACAAGCCACTGCAAATTTTTAAATGCCAATTTCCGCAAATTATTAAATGAAATTGAGGATTTTGTCGACATATCTTATACATCTTGGGCTTGGGGCGTCTTGAGACTGGGGGCTGGAGACGGGAATGGGAATGGGTATTCGATCCATGTGTGGTAGCTGCGTGTCGTGTATTTGCAATTTGACATACTTTTGTTGGCCAAGAAAACTGCATCTGCAACATTGCACGTAGAAAAATGTTGGCTATTTTCGAAAGGGTTCAGCAGACTGGAAGCACAGTTTAAAGACGTTAGGCTTTAATAATTTTGCTCTCTGTGCCGGCTGCAGCATCAACAATCATGATAATAATGGCCGAATAGTGGCGCGAAAGTATGACGAATATGTAAACAGCAGCACTGGCTAATCCCGCAACAAATGATTGCGATTAATCAGCAGGAATTGCATTAGCCTGGCCAAAAGGCGTTGCTGCAACTGTCACTGCTGATTAATTTTGCAGAGATACTTGCCGGGAGATACCGGAGGACGAGTCGATGTGGGTGCGTGCGCGTGCAATTACGTTCATGGCGGGCACGGTAGCGATGGCAGCCCTTTCGTCTTTTGGCCAAAACTCATTAACGAGTCAATTAAAATGCCAGGAAGCAGTAGCTGCAGCAGATGCATCTGGTCAGTCACATGGTGACTGTGTTGCATCCACGCAGCTGCCTTGGCTTGACTCGGCTTATCTAACGGCTCCATTTGGTTGCTGACGCCGACTGATTGGCAGCCTCATCTCTCAATTCCCCTCGAGATATAGCAACTCGATCCTAAAGCTAATGCCTGCAACTGTCGCGCGGAGTGAACGCTAAGCGGATGCGCGTAATAAATTAACAAAGCCAGCATTAAATGCAATGCATATTCAATTAACAATGTCAGGTGAGTGCGTCGCCTATCTGCCAGATACATTCGGCGTTCGGTGTTCGGCATTCGCATTTCGTTGTGCCTGCCGCATTTCCTGTCAGCGAACCCAAATCCGAGTGCCCAGCTCATTAAAGCCTCCAGCACATCGGGCTACAAAGTTGCCGGGAGAAACCCATTTTATGGATATTATAAATCGTTCGCCGAACCTAGGGAACAGTGGCAGTTAAAGATACTTTCCATCTTCGTAGAAGACTCAAGGGACTATCTAGCTGGGCTATAAATCAATGGATTTATCAGAACTCGGGCTACTCCAAAGATGAGAGGTATGCCCTCATGATTATAAGCTATATTTTTAGTCTTCTGGAGATATTTTGGTAAGTGGTTCTATACATTGTACCCTCCAGTGCTAAGACGTACTTACCTCACTGATCTCATCCTCCAGGGCACGTTGTCTGGTCAGCTGGCGGAGTCTCTCCCGGCGCTGCTCCGTGAGCTGCTCCAAACGCTGGGCAGCCCGGTCCACTTCGTTGAAGAGGAGGGTAACCTTCCGCAGCTTGTGGGCGGCATCTGGATTCAGGACCACCAAAGGAGCGGCTGATGGGGATGCTGCCGGCGAGGATATCCTGGGACTGCTGGGACTGCCAGTAGCTGTGTTTATGCCGCGGGCCAGCTCCTGCAGGAGGAACAGTTGACCCGCCCCCATCTTGCGCAGGCTGTGGAGCTGAGAGTCCATTAGGGCACGACTGAGGGCACGGTGCTGGCCGTACAGTTGACGCCTCGTGGGCAATCCCTGCAGATCGGCGGCCCGGATGTCGCTGAGGGCAGCCACCAGACGGCCCCCGGCCGCCGAGCACTGGCGCTGGAAGGCCTCCAGCTGGGCGAAAAACTCCCGCCACTTGCCCGCGTCGTGATGCCGTTGGCCGGGCAGCTCCGAGAGGGCGGGCACCGAAGGCAGCAGTCCGGAGGGGAGCTGCGATGGCGCAACACTTGTCGTGACTTGGTCCACGCTAATGAATTTAACCAAATGCGATGGCGATGGCGATGACGCCGATGGCAGCGATGGCGACGAGGGCGACGCGGGCTCCTGTTTGGGGTCAGAGTCAGAGCAAAACAGGGGATTCGATGTCATTAGTGGCCAAGTTCTGTTTACCGGGCTGGTCATGTTCGTAGGGTTAATTGGCTGGGGATCAGGCTGGGGCGTTAGCCCGTTGCCTGGCCTTTTGATCCTGCCCTCTGACTTTTACACAGAAAAAAATTAGGGAGTTTCATTCGCATCATTATACAATTTAGGAAAAAATTTACATTTTAAACTCTACGAAGCTAGGCTGTTTTCTGACTATAAGTAAATTATATGAGGTTCTTTAGTTAGCTATTTTTTTCTGTGTAAACTTCTTGTGAAATGGAAAAGGTCATGCTCTAAACTGTAAATGGAAAATGGGAAACTCACCGGCCGATCACTGTTATTGTTCTTCAGCTTCTGTTGCTGCTGCTCGTTGCACAATTGCAGCAGACTCGCTTCGGCGCAAACGGCCAAAATTTCACAATTACCAATTTGTTTGGCCAAGAGTCTGAGACTTTGGCAAATTAAGTCGATTACGCATAAGTGCTGCGACTTCTCGATGGCAATTAAAATGGTAAATGTCTGTTGGGCGGGATGTGGCTGTTGCTGTTGCTGTTGCTGCTGTAGGTGATGCTGTTGGTGTTGCAGTTGCTGCTGCTGCTGCTCTGCACTTTTATGGCCATTGATTGTTGCTGTCGTTCCGGGTGTAGCCGGGGTGGGACAGGAGCTGCAAAGGCAATGAGAAACGAGTAATGAGTTGTGGCTCGATCGGGCCAAGGTGCTCTTCTTGGTCAAGTCGCATAAATAAAATCAAAGACTATGGGTTGCGTTTTGATCAGAGATGCCATGGGGAACTAGTTCGAAAACGTAGTTTTTTAAACATTTCAGATTAAGCTGATAGGTTTTATTTATACATCTTTTAAGTATTATTTTGTATTGATATTTTAGATATTTTTTTACAAAAGTTTCATTGCAACTTTGTCCTATTATATTTAAAATATAAATCTTGCATTTTTTACGGTCACTAACTATTCACCTTTTTTAATCTCAAAACTTTACAATAACCTCCCAAATTCATCCACCGATCTTGAGACTTCAATGTGAACTGGTTCCCATGTGGGCTGCCCAGCTCTGATTACTTGAAAATCTCAGTACTTGGGCGGATTGGGTGGTAATACATATCTCGAGGCTGGGTGATCGGTGATCGGCGATCGGAAATCGGGGATCGACAGCCAAAGAGCGAACAGAACACACCAACTGGGCTACGCCCAAAACAAGTTCAGCTTAATTGGCAATAAGCGGCCTCTGCACTTGGCTTTTAGTCGGAGTCTCCGTGTTAGCCCACAACCAGATGAAGCACTTTACCTTTCAGTAAATCAGCGGGCCAAAGCCACGTAACTATGACAAGTTGGTAGCCACTTTTAATCAGCGTAAATAAAAATTGAAAATTGCTGCTAATGGCAGCCGGTGGGCATTTAGGCCCCCAGAAGCTCCAGCTCGAGCTCGAGAGCCGTGTCTTAACACTTTGGCCAAAGTTTGCATAGTTGCCAGTTGAGGAATTCTTCACTGCTTCACTGCCACAAGTGGCCCAAAGAGCTAACTGTAAACGCATGCCACGGAGATGGAGACGGAGTCTCGATTCACGGTTCTCAGTCTCAGTCTCTCAGTCCCCAAGTCTCACATGGCAATTGGCAGTCAGAGCCACAAGTCCACAAGTCCACCCCCGTTTTCATAGGCAGGCCGCCAGCGAACCTGGGCCGCAGTTGCATTTGTTGCAGTTGCAAATTGCACGCAATGCTCCGCCGCGAGATCCGCTGATGTGGCGTGTTTGCAGTGCCTCCAGGTCTTGAAATGTGCGGCTTAATGATGCCGCACAGTGCGGCTATAAAGAGCGCCTGGCATTTCAATTTCAAAGTCTGCTTTGTACTATATACACGTTCAACTGAGCCCGAGGCTCCTCCGTAATTTATCCGCCAAGAAGCGGGAATACACTTACCTAATTTTCACATAATTATAGAAGTAGCTTGATTCAAGCTAATTATGTTTGTTTTTTTTTAATTAAAAGATTCCTAAGTAACGTAACTTCTCAGTCCCAATAGTGTCTTTTTGTTATTTGCTTACTATCCAGGAAATATTTAGGAATAATTGTAAACAAACTTTATATCAACAGAGCATTTGAGAATAATGCTCGAAGGACTGTGTCCACTTCCCATTTAATTTTACAAAAATACTTTAAGTCTCTTAGCCTCAATGTATTTTAATTTTTCTAGAGAAATATCTCAAAAACTCTGTTAATAAATTCTCAAGAAACTGGCTTTAAAAATATGTCTCACAACCGTATTCTGTGAACTTTTTCAAAAAGCATTTAAAGCCAATGACTTCAACCCTTCATGGGTAATTATAATTGGAAACCTTTGCTGATTTAAGGTGACGATGGATGCATTTGGGTTTTTGTGAAGTGCCGCGAGTGCTCTCTCTTTTCCCGATTTAGTAGGGCAAGACGCATTTAAATATGAGCACAATCCTAGGCCAGGTCGAGCGTGTGTAACCCGAGCTTTTCTTTTATATCCGTATTATGCGCGGGCATGCATATTTATATGCGGAGCTCCGGACTCTTGTACCTTTCGCAGTCGGAGATTCCGATTCCGAGAAGTGCTGCCCGCCAAACTCTGTCCATAAAAACAAATTTAATTGCAAGCTGTCACACACACGAGGGAGGAGGGAGTTGTGTGAATTGGCATCGGAGATGGCCCAGTCGAGGGGGTACGAGTAGGAGCTGGGGTCGGAGTAGGAGTAGGAGTCGGAGTCAGAGTCAGAGTCGGGGTCAGGCCTTTTGGCCCAGACAAATGATGTAAGCTCCGGATAAGGCGAGTGGCCATGTTGACACTGGTGGCGCGGTGGTGAAAACTGTACGATGGCCAAACATCTTGGAGTAACGTATAATATTTGCGTGAGCAGCCATCAGCCATCGCAGCCATTCGGGCTGTCCATCTGGCTGACATTCGGAATTGGACAGGCAGCTAATGAATACCTTACACATGTCGGCAAACAAACGCAAATAATGTCAATGGTTTGTCCGTCTGTCCGTCTGTCCGTCTAGCTCGTCATGAGTCAGGTCAGTGAGATCTGGATGCGACTGGGATGGGGAACTGGGGATGAGATGCTGATACTGATGATGATGAGGCGGCTTCTGCTGATGTACCAGTTTTTATTTCATTTTCTACCAACGAAAAAACTCACTGAAAACTTAAGCTTGCACTTGGAAAAAATAATGATTATAAGAGTGAAAAATACTAATATTTTTAGCATAAAAATATCTAAAATGTAGGAATTCATACTCTCCACATTATTCTATGTTATAATTTACAAAATATTTAATCTTTTGTGCCTATTTTTTTAGTCAGTGAACCTGCAACTGCCACCGTTACCACAAATCTGTACAAATGTTTGTCAAAGAGTTTTCTACACGATTTGGCCGCGTTTTACCAATTGGCATTGAAGCAATTAACATCAACATGCAGCTGGAGCTGGAGCTTGAGTTGTATCTTAAGCTGGAGTGGTACGAGTATCTGAGAAACTGGAACGGGAATCGCGCATGGCAACTCTAAGTGGCCGCCAGATACGAGTGTTCTCTTATGTCGATTTAGATTTCACAGATTTTCTGATATTTCCAGGAATCGTGTGGAACCTTGGCCAAAACTAAACTACACAAAATACAAAAAATAAAACACCAACAACATCCATTATAGAAAAATAAAAGTTCACATCATAAATTTTTAAAGTGTCACGAATCTGTCTGGACGAAAAAAAAAAAAACATAAAAATCATTCATATGCCTGCAGTTATGGCCTCGGTCTCTTTCTGTCACATCCCATACCTCTCGGTCGCTCTTTAAAGGGAAGCCGCACAGAAACCCTCGGACCCTCGAACCCTCGAAACCCCAGAATTCTAGAACCCCTGAACCCCGTTTAAAGACGTGCCAGCAGAGTCAGCCCCGCCAGCCTGAGTGGAATTCTAATTTACACTGTCCTCCACGGAAAACTCTATTCCTCGAAGTTTATTCATTTTTCTTTACAACATTTCCCATGACCTTTTAAGTGATCCCGTAAATTAATCACGTTTTAAATGCATTTGATTTTGTATTTTTGAATTTCTTAGGAATATAGCCAGGTTTTTTGTTACACACCTTCAAATACTTAAAAACAAACTTCAGAGCAAAATAATCTATTATCCTTTAGACCAATGACACTCGACCTCTTTTTATTAGTTTTTATAAGAAATCCAACAGTAAATGTATTTACTTTGGGGCCACCTCTTGAATTAATTCAGAGATGTGGGCCAGATAGATCCAACCCTGTTGGACAGTGTTTATCGACTTTTAGCCCAGACTTTTGTTCTATTTTCTGAGGCAAAGTTCTTGGCTCACAATGCAAGTGCTGTTCGATGTTCCCGTTCCCGTTCCCGTTGCCGTTGCTGCTTGTTTCCTTTTAGCCAAAGTGGCAAATTGACTGACATGCATTCGGCGAATGGCTAAGAAGACCAGGGGCCAGGGGCTAGGGAATCGGGGGAGCAGGGCGGGCAGAGTTCTATTGAGGGAGTGGGAACCGAAACGACTTAAAGGCTTAAAACGCAGCTTGTCGCTTCGTTCCCAGCGCCAGCCAATGCATTGCCTGGAAAACTGACTAGCTGGCACATTTGCATATCTGCTCGTAAATATGGATGGGCCCCGGCTCTAGTCTCCTCGGCCCCGGCCCCGGCCCGGCCCCTGCCCGGCTCTCTTAGCTGAATGTCTATGAACTTATTGCCAGACAAATTGAAATGCCTGATTCGGATGCAGATGCAGATTCAGGTACGAGTACTGCGACTGGTACGGGTACTGGTTCTGGTTTTTGGTTCTGCCAGATTCCCATTGCCATTGCGATTGCCCACAGCTGCTCGTTGAGCCCATTCCCATGCGTTACTTTGACACTAAACCGATGAAGCTGATTCTAATTCTGATTCAGATACAGAGTCGCACTGAAAAAATACTGTTGACTTTAAATGAGAAGCTCTGTGATGAAATAGTAAGATGACTAAGAGTCTAGCATTAAAGTTCTAGATAAATAGAACCTGAAGAACTACCTTTTAGGAATCTTTTATACATTTTTCTCTCACTGTATAAATATAGTTATGTAGATTAAGATCCCCCACTCACCTGCGATCGGGAATTGTGCTGTAGCAGAGGAGCAGAGTGGCCAGTTCGTAGCAATTGAGGCCGGCGGACGCCACACAGGCAGCATCCACAGTCACAAGTGGGTCGCCTTGGAGGGTGCGTGTGCCTGGAATAAAAATAAAAGATACTCCATTAAAAATAAGCCCAGAGATAGGAGATGTGAAAACCATCTGGAGGTGTGGGAAATCACACACACACACACACACACACACATCGAATTGGTTCGCCCTGGGTGGCCCAGCCACTTCGATAATGTGCGAAAAAGCGTGTGCGAATTAATTGAAAAGCGCCAAGTTTATGATTTTCTTCAACATTTTTTATGTCTAACCAATTTTCGCCATCGATGGGGAAATGGCTGGAGGCAAATTGCCTGGCGGGGCGTTACAAAGCGATTCCAATTTATAAGCAAATTTGGCTTTTCGGTTCAGTGAAAGTCTAGAATCAAGGCGGCGGGCGGCAGCGAAAATGGAAAGTTTGTCACCTAGGATGTAGATGCCCAAATGAATGTGAACGGGGTTGGGGATGTGGATGCTCACCTGGTAGGTAGACGCCACTGGTCAGCAATTTCTCGGGCAGCTCACCAATCGAGCTGGGCATGAGGAGCTCTGTCTCGCAGGTTTCTACAGAGAAAGAAATAAAATAATGATAGTCACATAGAAGTTCACTTTTAAAAATATCCCAACTACATAAATTTTTTGTTCAGTGTATAAATGGGAACCAGAAGATCTCAAGAAAACTCACACGAAAATAAAGGAGACCAGTAGTCAGTCCAAATATGGGTTAATTGTATTTTAAACGCTCGACGGAACCTTGAAAACTGGTCCAGGATCTGAACCGTTTGCATAATAATGTCATTTGATTAATTTCATGCTGCCGAACAGCCCACATCGGCTCTCTAGGAAGGGGGCGTGGCTGCTGGCTGGTGGCTGCTGCCACAGCTACTTTTTGTGGCGAAACGAAGCGAAAACGAGTTCATCATAAATTTTTGTCGACTGCCCCGGGGACTTTCGCATGCGACAAATATTTCTATGATAAATGCGACACATTTCAGCGTCTCGGGAAATTCTGCACTCGAAACAGTTGAACTCCGGGCTGGGCCACCTGTTGCCACATGCCGCATGCGGCATGGAAATTGCTTCGGCAGAGAGCCAAAAAAAAAAAAAAAACAGTAACGAATGCGACCCGTTGCATTGTAATTCAATAGCCCAGACCACAATAGCCCCCGCACTTGTCGACTGATTTATGCCCGCTTGCAAATTGCACCCACACCCTGGCCAGCTCGCAGTTGAACGCATTCCGGCGAACAGTGGGAGGATATAGTTGGGAAAATTCCAATAAAATCTATTTCGAAAAGGTCAATCACATTGGTTGAATGAAATGAACTTTAAAGGGCTCGCACAGAAAGTTAGAAAGTTTTTAAAGACTATAATCTAGAGGTAGCTACAAAAGCAAAGCAAGGTTTGGTTTAAAAAAAAAAAGTTTTTGAAATTTTATAGATAATTTTTAAATTATGATAAATATTTAAAAAAGAATAACATACTTTCAAGTACATAATCATAACAAAAATTTTAGATAAAAGTCCAAAATAATGCTCTGAATTTTGAAATCCTTTCAAAAAACTTAAATTCCTATTCCAGCCCAAGAATATAATTTAATTTTAGTAAACCCCCAAAACCGCCTATTGAACCACTGTGGCTTCCCATTGCATTGCTTTGGTTTCTCATTTAATTTTCATATTTTAGGCTTTGACAAATTAAAAGGCATTTGCACCGTTGTCGCTGCCACAGAGACAACGATATTTTGCGGCTAACCGCGTCTCGCCGCCGGATGCCGTGGGTTGAGTTTGCCGCTGTTGTTCAAGTTAATGGCTAATGGCTAAAGCCGCGACTGCCGACCGCCGACGACCGTCCACCTCCTCATCCTCCTCGTTCTCTGAATGGAACATTTTGAAGGGGCACTTTGGGCCGCCAATAAAGAATGGCTGTTAAGAAATAATGACTATAGATAGAAGTGGTACTTTTCGAGGCTTGAACTTAATTGAGAATGGCTCAAAGATTTAATGGCCGCAGTTGTCGTGTGATTAGGTCGCTTTCAGAAATTATGAAATCTCTATTACGAAGTTGGCAAATAACCAAAATAGATAGGACAACAAGCCACCCATTGGGATAGGTTCCAAGAAACAACATCTTGTCCATGATTTTGGCCAAGATTTCACTGTCGCGTACTTTCGCTAGAATTCAGGGCATCCCAACCCCACCACCAGCTGTGATTATCTGTGGAACTATCTGGGGATTAATTGAATCCAGTGCCGGGCAACATTTATTAACAGAAAATATATCAAATTAGTGCTAAAACTGAGCGTTATCAGAGCTCTAATGGTAGAGCCACTGCCCCGCCACGAAAATCCACATCAAAGCGCCGTTCAAAATGAGCGCAGATTTAACTCCACTTTGGGTTGGCTCGACTTTTGGCTCCGGGGCGTTTAATTGAATAGTTCGGGCTCACAGATTTGCATACGATCCAGTCGGGCAGCGGAGCTCCAAAACAAATAAGACAAATAACGCCCAGAAATTGCGATAAGCTATCTGTGGACTGGTCGCTCTGTTGCAACTGCGCGTTGCAACTGTTGCAGGTGCACAGCGAAAAACAAACAAATATTTACAATAAATATTTAAGCTTGTTATTCAACAGATTTATCTTAATTAGCCATCTTTTGTTTTACAAAAATGTGGGGTATTTGAAGCATTTTTCGAATAACTTAGGGGGATATAACTTATAATTGTAGAAATATAATTTGTAAAAAAAATATTATTCAACCTACAAAATATATTTCTCTGTGTGCCGTTTTAAATGCCTGACAAATAGCGAGCTAGATCTGAGTGGTTTTTGAACTGCCCGCGGCTGACGGGGCGCATGCGTAATGCGATATTACGTATACGCCACTTGTGCTGCTTGCTTACCCAGACTTTGGTGCTTCTCCATGCTGCCGCTGTCGCACGGCTCCTCGTCGCTGTCGATGTGCGGAAATGAGTTGCCCAGACAGAAGAGGGGCAGGGCGGGGGATGTGGACGTGCCACAAGCTTCATTGTTGTTGTTGTTGTTGTTGATGTTGCTGCCGTGGCTGCTACGCTTTTTGGCCTCGATGCTGTTGGTAAGGAGCTCCTCGCCGCCACTGGAACTCGAGCTGCTGCTCCTGTCGCTCACATTGCTGTTGCCCGACGAGGTGGAGTTCATGCTGTCCTGCCGATTGGTCAGTCGCCGGAGCATGTAACGGTTGTTGAACAGTTTGTTTTTGGTAATCAAGTCGCTGCGACGCAATCCACACTTTGGTGATCCCACCAGGCTGTTGCTGTTGCTATTATTATTGCTAATCCCACTAGCAGTGCCATGGCCAATGCAGCTGTTATTGCTATTGTTATTGTTGTTGTTGGCCTCATCGAGCAGATCTTCTCCCTGGCCGGGATGCAACTGCATCTGGAGCTCGTTCAACGACACACGCTCAATGCTGCGCTCCACGCTCACCAGCAGATTCTGCAACAGTTGGGGCAACTCGCCACCATCTGTCGCCATAATTGCCGCCGCCGCCGTGGTCATTTCCAGCTGGAGCACGCTCAGTGGCAGCTGCCGGGGATTCTCGTGGTCGATGCACTGTCTCTGGACGGTCTCCTGGGGCCGTGTTGAACGCCAAACGGCATAGAGTCGCGGTATATTTTCCGCTTCAGTTGTAGTCGATTTTTCTGTTTTAAAATAAAATTTGAAAAATAAGTCTCCTATATATGTACTTCTCAGAGAACTACAATCTTTATATTTTAAATATCACCTTTAGAAACAAATAAAACTCTTGTAAAAAGCTTGTAACACATCTCCCATCCTCAATCAAGGTTAAAATTAAGTGATTAAAATACCTTAAAAATTGTCGGATATACTTGATAATTTGTACTACTTAAGTCGCGTCGATTCTACACACTTTTCAACTGATCGCAAGCTGGGCCGACCGCCCATAAGTGAGGCGAGTTGGGCAAGCGATTATTTTGATTGCTGGTTGCATGCCCCCTACTGGGTAATCATTGGCATGGAAAGGGCTAGCTGGAGGAATAGGTATCCATTGAAGGCGACCCACTTACCCAATTTGATGCAGAGGTAGAGCTCCGCCGGACGAAGTGCGTGCGCGATCTCAGAGTCGCTCAGCTGCAACACAAGCGCTCCATTGGGGGTTGCCAGGGGCCAGCCGGGATGCCATAACCAGGACTGAAAGATAAGTTAGTCGGTGATTGCAGATTGAGTAACGAAATCATTTGCAAATTTTTATTATTACTTCGATTACATGTTTGGCCGTTCAACTAAAATGCAGGCTGCAACACCCGCAAGTGTTAAGCTGCGGAAAGGAAACCAAAAAACTGAAACCAAAACCCCAACCGAGACCTGGGACCTGGACTGGGTCTTGGGACTGAGACTGAGACTGAGACTGAGACTGAGACTGAGACTGAGACTAAGACCGAGACTGGGAAAGCTGGCGTATTAAAAATGGCCTAGACTGTCCGACGTCAGAGCCGGGATATGCTTGAGATGCCTGCTGACTGTTTTCGGGGGTCTCCCCCATGTTTGTCTGCCAGTTTTCCATATCGGAGATGGCGAGTGTGGCAACAAAGTGCCCAAAAAGCGAAAAGCCCAGCCAGGCACCGCCTGGCGATGGCGATGCAAAATTATAGATAAATCATGCAAGTCAAACTTTTGGCAATTTTTGCTAATTTTTGGTTATTACCTTCAGCGTTTGACCAAGCCAAAAAAAAAAAAAAAAAAACAAAGTTGGAAAAAAAAAACTGAAAACTCAACGCAGATTTCACCCCTACGGGAATGTGAAATCGAATTTAGAGTCCCGCGACCGAAAAACGAAAGAGCTTTACGAGCCCAGTCCTCAATCCTTGGGTTTTCCTATTAATTGTTGTTCGCAATGTTGCTAATTTGCCAGTTGTTCAGATTTTTTCTGCATTTGGTTTTAGCTAGGCTTTATTTTCGATTCGGTTTTTATTATTTTTTCTCGTTTTTTTCTCGTTTGTTGTTTTTTTTTTTGGAAATTGGACAGGGGAAAAAAGGTGCGCACTGGCTTGATTTATAGCGCCTTTTGACTCAACACAAAAACTTGGATATTTTATTGGTAACAAAGCGATTGGTGATTTTGAGTTTTGTTTTTATTTTTCCGCTGCACATGCCACCCAGCAAGGAGCGAAAGAGTGGGGTAGACCCAAACAAAAAGAGAGAGAGGAGCGAACATAAATCAATTGTTGTCGTTGTTCCACAGAGGGGAGGCGGCATCCGAAGGGGGCAGTCTTTTTTTGTATTTCAGATGGGGAGCAGAAGATGGGGTTTCGCCGCCGACCGAAATCCATTCAAACAGAAAATGATCAATTTTGTCATTTGATCAAAGCCGCAGCAACGATCGCAACGCATCGTTTACAATCGATTGAACAAAATGATCATCGCCGATCAACCGAACCACACAACGACAACAGCCCAACCACTTCCTCACTCTCTTTTTTTTTTTTCCAAAAATACAATGTTTTTCAATCTGCACAGAAATAAAATATTCTACATATTTATATAATATTCAACACACTATGGGAGTTGATCTAAAAATAATAGATTTTTAATTGAAACTGAATAGCAAATACTTTTTAAAGAAAATAAATATCTTTTCGTTCTAATTCCAACCAAAAAAATTATTGTACTTTAAAAGGGAAACATTTTTAGAGTATTTTATATATATGAAAGTAACATATACCTCATATATCATTTTTTTGTGTGCCTTTCATGGAGGTAATATGGTATGAAGCCCCTGTCGCCACATGCTAATATAATGATTTTCGTAACATTTTCCGCCTGAATGCTCCCGGCTTTGACTCTGACTTGGCGGCTCCAAGTTCCAAGTTCCATTCTCAGTGCGCCGGTGTCGTCTCCATCTCAGACCCGATCCAAACCGATCGGATTGGACCCAATCCGAGGGGGTTCTAAATCATTGGAATGAGTTTCAGTTTCATCGTCATTGACCCAAATGCGCGCGTCGCTCGGACGCCGCTTGTCATTGTCATTTTTGTCGTATTTTGTTGTTGTATTATTTTAAATTTTTTTTAATTTCATTTTTTACGAGATGGTGTCGCCTACACTAAACCAACCCTCGCATCTTGGCTGCACGTGATCTTTGCATTTAACGATCGGAAAGTATTTAAAACATAAGGCGGAGTTTTGGAAATTTTCAACGCTTGTCCGTAAAGCTTTCAAGGTCAAAACAGTGATTGTATGTTTCATTTAAAACAAAATTTAACAAATTTGTAATACATTTAATGGTTTGTAGAAACAAGCAGCCATAAATGAACAAAACGGCTCTAGAAATTTCAAATTTAAATGACCCTTAAAAAGATCCAGGCTAGGAAAAAGGAATGTCATAAATTTCTGGGACTCTTAAATAGCAACACCGGAAAGCAAATTTCTTCCCAGAAACGAAGGGTACAAGCTATTTCACCACAACCCAGATACAAATGTATCTTTTGGTTCTTGTTAGTACGTTCTTTTTTTCAATTTGTTGTGGGGCGACAAATTTCCGTTCCATTGGCGGCTTTGGCTTTTTGGGCCTTTGAGCGGCCTGGTCATAAATCTGCCGACAGATTTCGGCAAGGATTTGTCTGAATCCTGTCCCGGATCAACGCATTTATCATTCCAATATTGTCTGTGTATTTATATATCTTTTTTTGCCATTCCCACGCCTTTGATGTTGAAAACTAAATTACCGACCGGCAGCAAATCGAAACGAAACGAAACAAAAACCCATCAACAGGCGACGCAGTCAACGGATCGACGGGTCGTATATATATCTATATATATGAGTAATCAAGCCGACATGCCTGGCATTAGCATATATGCAGATATACGCCACATACCCAGGGGTATGTTGTGTGTGTGGCCAAAAGAAACATCGGCTCTCTGCCAATGTATGAATGGCCGTGTCCCGGCGTGTGGCGCCCAGCCTATGGCAATTATTCAATGCGGGTGCAGTCGTACACGGATTTGGATTTGGAGTGCTTTTTCTGGGGTGGGTATACCAGAGGACTGGGCCTGGGTACTGGGTATTGGGACAGAACTGGGGACCACCGTCGGAGCCAACAAAATTACGCATGCAAAAGGCGCACAGGGCGTTGCACAAAAACAAGGAAAATACAAAAAAATAAAACTCGACACACTCATCGGCACTTGGCTTGTTTTCTTAACAAATTTTAGAAGCAAAACACAAAAGGCTGTAAAAATAAAAGGCCCTGCTGGCTTCATTTTATTTTTATTTATAAATTGCTATTTTTTGAATTGCTTGTTTTTTGTGAATATCTTTCCCTATTGCTCAGTTTCAAAGACAAGCCATTCCATAATTAATTTGTTGGGAAAAAAGGGCCACACCTGGTCAAAAGCGCCGGCAGCACTTCGATAATTATCCATATGTGTAAGCCCGAAGTCCGGCCTCGGACTTTTGGATGGCTTGCCATTTTTTATGGGCTGCCGTTACTTTTGGCCAAATTATCTTCGATGGCCAACAATTGATACTCGATGTTTGTTATTTAATTTTTAATTTGTCTTGCAGAAACAGAAATTAATGTTGTGGGTTGACCAATAGAAGGTGGAACTTCAATTTGTTGATTCATTATTTGGTGAAAAATAGCTTCGAAATTGAATGGATAAAAGTGCTTCTTTGTACAAAGGAATTTTCAAAGAAAATGTTTATGTAACCCCCTCTGGGGATGTCAGATCTTTCCAGAAAGATACAACTTTTTTACAGGGAATTCACAAATTACGAGAAAGATTTATATAAATGCCGAGAGAATACTATTGTTGGGTTTTAATGGGTCAGAGAGTTGAATTCGAAGCGAATTCCGATTCCGGAACAGCTTCCAAACAAACATATAAGGCATGCATTTTATGACCAGATTTATTCTGGCGTTTAATCGGCTATTTTCGCCATTTCCTATGGGGCTGCTCCAATTGATTTCCTATTCCACATGTTTCCTGTATCGATTACCATCCGAAATGTTCCGACTTTTCTATTATTAGTTGCACCATTTCGCCCAACTCCCTCCCACCCGTTTTTCTCTCTTTCTTTCCAAATATTTGCGCAGCAGTGTGGCAGGAACAACGCAGCTTTGAACTTTTGCACTAACAAAGCGATTCACTTTATATTTATTGCCGTCAACGTCACATTTCCGCTTGATCTGGCGCGGAATGGCCATCAGCGGAACGTCATCGGCACCACCAACATGCACATGCAACATGCAACGCGGGGCACAACCACAGGCACAGTCAGAGTCAGAGACAGAGCCAGAGCCAAGACCGCCGCGTCCATGTCCGTGCCCATGCAGATGCCACATTCGATTCGGATCATTCCGGCCACACCTACAAATTGTTTGTGCTCCCCTGCCTGTGAATGTGGTTGCAAGTGTGTGTGAGGGTGGGGGCGGAGGAGAGGTCTCTTAAATATATATTATATTTTATATATGCACTTAAAAAAACATAATTTATCTTTAGCTGTAAGCTATCTATAAACTGTAAGCCTCTAACCTATTTCTTGCTGACTTTTTGATTAATATTTGCATCATATCTGATACTAATATTATTTCTCTCTGTGTATTTATCTGCTGAGCTAGTGTGGGGCATATTTTTCGCCAAATACAAGGAGGAGGCAAGGAGAAGGAGCCGCAGAGATGGCACCCAGAGTGAGACAAAAATAGATCAGGTCTAGGCTGTCATGGTGGCTGCACGGCCGGAATGCCACCGCTGCAATGTTCTTGGAAGCTCGGCACCACCACCACCCTCGCATCACAGCACCACCCCCGCATCCCCGGGCGAATTATTGCATTTTGCATTTTGGTGCAACACTTGGTGGAGGGAGCCGACATACGTACATATTTTTGCCGCTGTCTGTGGCAGGAAGTTGTTGCTTATATTGGCCCTGGATTGGGGTGTTGAAATCGGAATAAGTCGCTTAAGATAACAAAGACCGTTCCGTTTCGTTTTTAAGGGAACTTCAAAGACCTACAAAAAAGCAGCAGAAATACTGTTGCAGTTGCCAGTTTCAAGCTGCAGGTTGCAGGTTGCTGTTACATCAGCACAGGCCTCTCAATTACGAGTGCAATTGGCGGGGCACGAGTAGCAAGTAACAGCAAAAACCGGTCGACTGAGGTTCTTCTGGACCAAACGGCTGGATCGCTGGATGGCTGGATCGGTGGATCGGTGGATCGGTGGATCGGTGGATCAGTGGATGGAAGGAATGGCATTCGAGAGCCAAGTGCTGCTCCAATCAACCACTTTCAGTTCACAGCTGATCATGAACTTCGGCTAAATCAGCTGAAAACGAGTTTTTATGGCATAATAACCAAACGACCAATGGGGCATGGAAGAAGTGCGGCCAGAGGAGGCAAGAGGAGCCAACTCTGGAGCGGGATCCACAACAATGATGACGATCTGATCGCTTTGTGTCCGTGCTGTTTGCTCAACTGCTGCTCTGCCGTTTCTTCTCTGGACTGGGTAATTGAAAAAGTTGTTAGCCACATCAATTCCAAAACGGCCGTAAACTTGTTAATACATC
Organism: Drosophila atripex; assembly: GCA_035045925.1. Taxonomy (NCBI): domain Eukaryota; kingdom Metazoa; phylum Arthropoda; class Insecta; order Diptera; family Drosophilidae; genus Drosophila; species Drosophila atripex. The sequence goes on from JAWNOP010000012.1 coordinate 86,838, forward strand.
GAACCGGCAAGAAAACACATTAAGTCCCCCAATAACCGTAGTAACCGATAGAATCTTCTCCTTCGCCTGGCATTTCACTTTGTTCTTTTTTTATTTGAAGGGATTTTGGGGAGATTGGCTTCTTCAATAAGGAAGTGGAAAACGAGTAGCGCAGAAATACATATTTGTTTCGCTGATTGTTTCGGTGGAAATTCTGGGAAATATTCTAAGTTGTGGCCACGAAATTGTAATTGTTTGGTTCAGGGAATCGGGAATCGGGACTCGGGAAAAGCTAAAGCCCAAGCCCAGGACAACGGCAACGACAACGACTTCGACTACGACAGCAACGGCTGAGCAAATCGAAATAAACTTTATGCACGTAAAATTTTAATGAGCACAGCACGAAGTCAATTTCAATGCTAATCCGGCGGCCAAAAGCCAGACATTGCCCGGACAAACGGACAGACGGACATTTGACCAGGAGTTTTGGGGACCACCGACTTGGCTTTTGCTGTTTCTGGTTGCTTATTGCTGTTGCAGTTGCTGTTGCTGTGCTGCCTTTGTTGCACATGTGCCCTAAAGCCACAAATCACGAAGGTGGCGCGATCTGACATCCTACTCACAACCGCGGCCCTCAGGCAAGGTGTCGCTAACACTGCCAAACAAAAGTGAGGATTATCTTAGGTCCTCGGGAGAGATTCAGCGTCATAAAAAAATTATTGCAAAAATTATAGGCTCTTAAAATTTAATTTTATTGGTGATCATTACAGCCTCTATGGCTTAGTTTATGCGAGACAATTTTTTAACGCCAAAAATATGTAGTTGGTAGTGCTGGGAATCATTTTTTTCTATGAGGAATTATCTCAACAGTAGTACTTTAGGATGAAGCTTAATTAAAATATTTTGAATACACTAGAACCCAATTTTCTAACATATATTTCGTTAAATATTATTATTGTGAAGAACCTTTAGTTCGAATAATTTCCCAAGGTATCTGTCGTAAAGCCCTTGAAACCATGCTGACTAGTGTAAGACGAGAGTTACGCTTGAACTTGACAAATGCCCAAATAACGTGATGCCGAAACAAATCCTGAAACTGAACCTGAACCGGGGGGTAATTTATTATTGAACCATTTATTAGAGCGTGTCGTTGTCGTGGTCGTGGCTCTCTTTTTGTTGCAATTGTTGCGTTTTGTGCTGCGCCGCATTGGCAGAAGTGGCTGGGGCCAAGAGCCAACAATTGTCGCTAGGGCTTGTCAGTCATTCATGGGATGATTTGACGGCTTCGTTTGTTCGCAGCACAATTTATAGGTAACTATTTGCTTTGCCCGGAGCGTTTGTGGCATTTGAAGCAGCCGATTCCCACCACGTTCATGTCTGGCCAGAGGATTGAAAATGGAACGGACTGGGAGATGGCTGGGGATTGGGGGATTGAGGGCGTGGAGGGTGCCTTTGTCTTGGTCTACCTGTTGGCATTGCAGGAAGCGTTCACCTCCACGCAACATGCTCATAATGAGGATAATCACGATGGCGATGATGACACAAAGAGACAAAGCACATAGCCCAGGCGAAAAACAAACAAATAAATGAAGGAAAAAATAAAAATAATCAGACAGACAGAAGACACAACAGCAGGAACAAAAGTATCCATATATGCATGAGTGTTTCTGTGAGCGCCGTGCGGATTCGGTGTCTGCCACTTGACGTGCCTGCCCCCAAATGCCCCAAACCACAAACCCCATACCCCATACCCCATACCCCATACCCCAGACCTCAAGCTTTATGCCTCATGCCCCCATGTCGCCATATCCCATTCCTCCTCTCAAGCTCAAGCCCAATCCCAATGCCAAGCCGCGACTCATCCATCGCTGGCCTGCGGCTTTTGTGCTGGGTTAATTACTAAGCGAGTCACACGCGCTTGAATTATTCAAGGCTATCTTCTGGATGCATTTGTATCTATTGCCCAGATGCACCGAACAAAACCAAAAGACGTGATATCCCTTCTGAAAAAGGTGGGGATAGAATAAAGAAATTCTCACACTTGTAGAACACAACAAACAATTGGCATAGAAACTATTTATCAGGCAAACTATCATGTATATGTATTACACATATTTCTTTCTGTGTGAAATATAGTTTATAGCTGGTACCCCTGTGGCTATAATAGCCCTCTCCCTACGTGTCTGGTAACTCAATCTATTGGCCGGCTGAGGAAAAACAGATGCATTTACCTGCCTTTGTTTCGTTTGGGGCGACACAGCGCTTATGACTAAGTATTTTATAATGAAGTGGCAAGTGTGTGGCGGCAAAAGGTGTCCAGGTAAGTAATTGTTGGCATTACGCAGCAAATTGCTGGCATTTTATAAAAACAGACTGAAAAGATATGAATGGCCAGGCATTCCGAAGGAGCTGATATACCATGCTAGTAATTCGGTTTAAGAACATGAGCCACAGAGCTCATTGACCCATCAAATGCTATCTTAATGCTGGCTCACATATTTCTGTCAAAATAATGGCTAAAACAGCGAACACTGGGCTGCATAACAAACCCATTCGGAGTGGAAGTTTATTTGAAATGTTTGCGCTCATTGGCGAGTCCAGTCACATTTCATCCGTATCCTGAACAGCGACTTCCTCGGCGATCGTACAGCTATATATACACAAATATAGGAGTATATATGTACATATCCGCGTGATCTGTGATGCCATGGCGGCAAAGTCAATTCAAACAACACGTGTTCGAATGGCGAATGCACTCACATGAACACACAGCCCAGACATCCAGACACTCGGACGGACGGAGTGACTGAATTTTACAAGTTATTTTATGCAAGCCATAAATATGCACTTTACACTTTGCACATTTCTCCATCTCTTTCTCAATGTCTTTCTTCCTCTCTCTATTTCTGTGGCCAGCCCCCTCCCTCCGTCGAAAGTCTCTAATTCTCCGTTTGTCTTTCTCTGGGCGGGCAAAAACAAACAGCAAATATCTTGGCCAGATGCTCTTAGTTAGACCAACACAAATACTGGCTGCCAGGGGGTCGGCGGCGGGGGTGGTGGCCATAAGACAGACATTCAGACACACTGCAGACGCCATGCTCCGGACACCGGACTCCGTACTCCCCTTGTGCCGGACTCTGGACTCCAAAGTCGAAGCAGTATTTGAGTTGGGTCCATGAGTCCATGAGTGGCGGCCCCTAGAGCCTGCATACAAATTATGTACAAACATGTTTTCAGAAATGTTCAATTCATTATCGCTAACAAATGCCGATCATGTTGTGTTCAACACAGTTCAAAGCACTTTTCTGCAAATTATTGCACCGATCCCTCGTCTCGATTGATGGCCCGTTTCAAATGCAACTCGGAAGCTCCTCCACTCACTCACTCACTCACTCACATACTCGCATTCACCCAACTCACTACTCACTACTCACTCTGGCTCTGCTAATCGTAATTGCTGTTTGGCTAAGTGATATGCTGTGTTCAGAGAATCTAAAGCACACTGACCAAAATATTTGATATTTTGTAACAAGGGTTAAATGCAGTTTTAGGGAAATAATGTCTAAACTGTCTTAATTAGTTGCAAATTCCGAAAAAAGAAAAAAAATCTCAAATATTCAAACAGTCATGCCAATATTTTATGACCTCGTTTATTCACATAGTAAAATTTTTTATGTATTCCATTAACTCTAAAAATAACTAAATAACTAATAAAAAACAAAAACTATAAAAGCGCAAAACTCTGTCATAAATTAAGTTAATGGGACATTTTACGCACATTTTACGCGCTTAACAAATTTTTATATAACTTATTTATTTTGAGAGCCTTTTTATATTTTTCTTGTATATTAGAATTAAGTACCATTTTAGGCTTTCTTTTTAAGGGGCTTTTAAAATATTAACCTTTGAAAATATTTCTTTCTATAGGTATTTTCTTAACAATTGTTTTAAAAGTAAAAAATATTTGAGACAAGAAAGTTATAATCTGAGAAAGATATAGATTTATTATAATCATAATCATAATTATAATAACAATAAAAAGATTAATAGAAACAATATGAATTACTTTATCGATTCGGACTTTTAACCATTTTGATATTAGTATCTTAGTGTCGGAATTCCTAGCTTCCTTCCTAGCCTTTAAGTTTCATTCAATAGAATATCTCCTAATTTGTTTTCTGTGTAAAATCAAAGCTTAAATGGAATCTGTTTAGCAGACTGTACGGATCTCTTCCCCCTCAAACGCTCCCTTGTCTGGAAAACACTTAATACACAATTTCCGCTCACGGTTAGGCACTCAGAGAGAAGGAGCCGGGGAGGGGCAACTCGAAACAAAACAGAACAAAACCGGGCAAAACCCTATAAAGTACTTGCTCTACCCCCATACCGAATCCCAACCATGTTCAATTTCAATTCCACTCTTCAGCTGCGTCTGCGCACAAAAGGCGATTTAAATTACAGAACGTGCCTCGAACGGGGCGAATGAGAACAAAATCCAAACTGGACGCAACTTCCATTTGGTTGTGAAGCACCAGAGGCAGAGCACAAATTAAATAGCAATTAACATGCAGACGCAGCTGCAACTGCAACATCAGCAGCAAATCGAGTGGCCACAGGTCAGATGCCACAACAGATGCCACAAAGTTACGACTCCAAATCAGCGGCAAATGTGCGCGCAGAGCTGATTGATTCAAATAAGTTTATGTGGTCGGGCTAAGTGGGTCATGCCGAGCACTTTGCTTTAAAGCATTTACAACTGCCTCCCACGGATAACGGGTGGATAGACAGATGTCAGTGTGTGTGTCTGCCACATGTTCCACAGTGCGTATGCGTTACGAAAATTATTATAAATTACACTGATAACCGCTGAGAGCCCAGAACCATGGACAATTCGATTTTGTTGCTGTTTAGAAGGGGCCAAAGATGGCTGAGCAACCCACACTTGCCACCACTGTGTCATTGAGTTGAGTTTAAAAGAGAAAAAAAAATAAAAGACAAAAACCTCTAGCCACGACTTGGCTGAAATAATTCTAACAAATCGCGTAGGCTGACCCGAAGGACGCTTCCGTGGTCTTTTTGTTATGGCCTTTTGGCCGTGTGTAATAAGTATGCAAATTGCGAATGTGATTGCGACTGAGACTGCGACTTCGACTGGAAAACAATTGATTTTTAATGAATTCTGAGGTCAGGGACAGGCTAACAGCACTAAGCACTAAGCACTACACATCGATATTCGACACTAGTCTCTCGGGTCTCAGATCTCGGCACTCCACAATTATTGGCCGTAAATGATAATGAACTTCACTTCAACGGGGCCAATAAAATAAAATGTGAAAACCAGAAATTACCTCAAACTATTTGGCGAGAAAATCCTCTGATTTACGCTGATGTGACGGCAATAAAGATTTAACTTCTAGTATGTGGATATATTTAAAGCTGATTCGCACTTTTATGATTATTTCTTTCAGATTGTAAAAAGATCACACATTAAGGCACTTTTTATAACGTATTTCTCAGGCACTATTCAGGCATCACTCTCGCGATTGAGTGCGCTCGCTTTTTCAATTTATTTGCATGTTATTTCTGAGATACTTGGCACATTTCTTTCAGCAGGCAGCCTGCTAACTGCGAAACTACGAATAAATGCGAATTAAGCGATTCACGTTGCACGTTGCTGGTAGCACGTCGCTAGTTGCTGGTGTAGCTGGTTGCTGGTTTCTTGTTGCACATATATTCGTCTTCGAGTCGCATTCGAAGGGTACTATTATTATTGGTATTCGCCTTTTGCCGCTCACAAGACTGCGCGTCGCGAGTTCAAATCTCCATCTGACGGCCACACGACTCCGCTGTGGCAGAGACCGCTTGTTTGGGGCATAAAGTACGCATTCGTCGGAACGAGTATCTGAAGCTAAATTCGTAACATGGACTTCTGTTAGCTTTCTGTTAGGCGTCCGCTGTTAACCGGTCTCTCTCGCGCTGTTGCAGCGCTCTCTTGACAGTTTACAAGCCTCTGTTAACTTATGCCTTTTTTAACAGTGCCTGTTAACCGCCAAAACTCATGTAAGGGTCACTGTTACGCTCTGTGGCGAAATTCGTAGTTGGTTTTTCAATTTTTTATACACAATAAAAACACTTGAAAATAAGTATTTCAAAAATGTTGGTGGTCATGGTATATTACAAAAATATATCTGACACCTCTTCGAATGGCAATTGTATTCGCAGTTGAGTTTGAACTTTTGATAAGCAAAACCATATGGAGGTGGTAACGAGCCAAGGAATCTTGAATGATTAATTACAAAATTGAGGAATGCGATCAGATTGCAGGAAATCAATACCAATAATTTGACCGTGGAATGAGCAATGAACAAAATAAGCTACTCTAAACCAGAATGCGAAATCGCGGATGTTCCGTATAGGCCTCATTTGTATCTTAATGGACACACCACAAAACTTGCCAATAATATTGCAAAATAACTTAGTTGTAGGTACCGCAGATTGGAGGTAACCCAAACAATTGCAAAAAAAAATTATGTTTTCAGATTTTGATTCAGATTTACATACATATAGAGTATCAATCCACGAATCGTTTAAAGTATTCCGTTCAAAAATGGGATGCCTATTATCAAAGATATAGTCATCCTAGTGGCGTCTGTTGTGGCCATATTGAGATTCTCCTGCATTGCTACAATTTTGAAGGAGCTCTTGTAAAAATCGAATAAAATTATGTTTGTAAATATGGATGCACATTGTTGGAGAATCCATCTACGAATCGGTTAAGGAATTCCATTCAAGAATCGGATGCCTATTGGCAGAGATATAACCATCTTTGGGGACCATATTGAGATCTTGTATGCTTTGGGGTCAAATATGAGTATGAACTTACTTTGTTGATTAATTTATGTTAATCAACAAATTAAAATAAGAAACATAAGAATTGAGGTAAGTTTACTTAACAAATAGCCAGCTCTTAATTAAAGCCAGTTAGTAAACCCCTTTGGTGGAATCGTAAACGGCGTGTAACAACTCCACCCAGGTAATTTCCAGAGCTATTTTCTTCGAGAACACTTATCACATCCCTCCCAGATTTGCCTAATTTCCCAGCGATTTCCCGGCGCAGTTACCCAACAATTTCTGACTGTCGGATAGACCAAAGCAAACTATTTGGGTGCGATTAGGGAACTTCATTGGCATTGCCAGTCCTCCGAATGGGAGAGCCAGCTCAAATTGCGGCTAATTTCGCTGCCGCTCGTAAATGATATGTCTTTTGGCCGGATTTCGCGACTGGGTTCTGGGCCGAAACTTACCTCGCCGATTTGATGAGCCGATCGGAGTGCGGCGGCAATTTGCGCAAATTTGCATAAGAATCCCTGCTCGAAGCGGAGCAAGCAGCCGTCGAATCCGCACACGAGTCGCTCACGTGCCTGCTGGATTAAAATCGCACGCGTGCGTGCCCAGTAGACGGGATAAATGTGCGACAGATGGCTGTCAATCATACGGGCCAGCATGTCGTCCGTGTCCGCATCCACTTCCATGTCGGCAACTGGATCAGAGCTGATGGAGGAGCAGGGACCACAGCTGGAGCTCGGGAGTTCGCTGACTTGGATCTGTGAATCAAGAAACGCATTTTTTTCCAAGTGGAAAATTAAAACTTTCTTCAAGTGTAGCTATGTACCTCGGTTTCCACTGGGACTTCCTCCTCAGGCTCCAGTTCGGAGACCGCCTGCTGCTCCGGATCTACAACATTGGTGCTCAGGCGGCAGTCAATGGGCAGGGCATCCGTGTAGGCACTGGCGCTGCCCTCCGTCTCCTCGTCGTCCTCCACCAGGCTGTCCTCCTCTTCCTCGGATTCCCTCTCTTCAATGGTCGTTGTGGCAGGCTCATTTCTGACCAGGACGATGGTAGTGGTAGTGGTGGTAGTGGTCGCGGAGCTAGGCTTTGGCTGCTGACCCGTTAAACGTTGCCTGCACTTTTTGAGATAGCTCCGCACCCGCGACTTGCTGCGGTTCAAAGTTGCTGTTGCCGATGTTGCAGAAGTCGCGGTGGTTGCCGATGTTGCAGTTGTTGCTGGGAATCGACAGCACACATAATTAGCATTCGCGGACAGCTGCTCCACCTCGGCCACCTCCAGGTCCGCCTCTTGGTCTGCCACTTCGACATCCACCTCGTCGACCTCTTCATTGCGGGCTATGGGCGCAGCTCTGGCTCCGTTCATGTCCCTGCCGTTGGTCAAGAGCTGTGGCGACTCTAGGATCTCTCCCCCAACGCCTGCCCCTGGGGGAACATCGATTTGCGTGTCATTCAGTACCGAGATCTCCGCTAATTCGCTGCTCTCTGGAATTCCAATTTCAATTCCGACTGCGGCTCCTGCTCCTGCTCCTGAACCAGAAACAGAAATCGAAACAGCTGCTTCTGCTTCTGCTCGCCCTGCCTCGATGTTCGTGTCAGCCTGCGAAATGCCAAAGAAAAAAAAGAAAGATAAATACTGTAGACACGTGTGGAGTTCAGAGTGCGCTCGTGTATCTGCCAGATACACAATTGCCGCATTTCAAATGGGCCAAAGTTCTTTGGCTGGGCGCATGCAATTCCCCTAAAGAGCCGCATTAAACACAATTCGTTCGGTTGCCACAGGCAACAGGGGGCGACACTGTGTCGGCTACAGTGGGTCAAAATAGTAAAGCGATGGCAATTTTCTGTCCATAAATGATGTGGAAAAGGCTAATAAAAGTGCCTAGCATCAAAATAAAATATTAATTTACATGAAAAGTGTGATTTAATAAGGGAAATTGACCCACAAAGGTGGTTTAAAGTTTGCATTCTTTAGATTTCCTTTATATTTTGTTATGTATTATGAATTATATATTTTGAAGCAGAGACACAAATGGTACAGAAATACCATATGGTATCATTTTGTTATCCCTTTGACCTTCAAAAAACCATTAAAGTCAATAGGTTTCCTGAAGGTAAAACTTAGACATCTGAAACACTTACGGAACTGCAATTTCAGTTAATTAGTAAATCAAACTGTGACTATTTATTGCAAAAGGAAATTCTGCGGCACATTCCAGGTATAGTTGCACATGCCACCATGCCGCACTATCCAACGCAGCTGATGAGGAGGGGCTTAAGCGGCCAGGGCTGCCTTGTTGCATGTTAAAAGTTAAACAGAAATCAATTGGGGACAGCATTGATCCGAAAGACAAGACTGGAGGAGAGCCGGGGGAGAGGGCAAGGGAGTGCGGCATTGTGTGGCATTGCATGACAATCAAATGAAACGTCAAACGTTTCGTTGCCAGTTAGTTGGCGAGGTAGCGGCAGTGGCAGCGGCAGCCACTGTATTTGTATCTGTATCTGGTGCCTCAGTTGTCGTTGTCATAGGTCAAGTGTAGCACAGTAGAATTCACTTTCTTTTGGGAATACACACACACACACTCACACACACACGAAGAGGGAGGCACAAATTTGCAGTGAAAGTGGATGCGATTCGGGACTGGGGGATGAGATGAGGCTTTGCCTTGGAAGACTCTGGCCAAAACACACACAACACACAAAGCCTGGCATGTTAAATTTTTGGGCTGCCAGGCCGAAAACAAACACAACCGAAATGCTCTTGGCCAACAACAATGTGACATTGTGGTGCGGAGGTGCCGGCACTTTTCGATTTTTCTTAGTTTTCCCATTTATTTTCCCATTTTGCACTCACTGGCCAATGCCTTTCCACGCCCAACCGACTTTGTCTACTGAAGTCGCTGCGGAATTCGGCTAGCGCTGCAAGTCCTGACACTGACAGCCCAGGTCCTTTTTAGCCAGGTCTAGAGAGCGCCAGCAATAGCCACCAGATGTCGCCTTTGGCGCCTGCGCACTCACACAGATACTCACCAACACACTGGCACCTTTGTGCTAAGCGGAGGCACAGATTTCTTCGACAACAGTCGAAGCTTATAAATTTCCACAATTTGTTCAGGCCGGCACTTTGAAGTGGGCCGAAGCGACGCCAATAAATACCAATAAATATATCATCAATGTTTTCTTTTTGGGCCGAGCACTGAGCGAAATTTCCAAGATATGCCATTCTAGAATCTAGATACTCCCATGATGGAGTCTGGAATTATGTTTCGCTTGAATGTTCCCCCTTTCTGACAGTGCCTTGATTCTGACTTTCTGCCACCTCTGGTGGAATGACCACTGCCCAGTGGCCATGGCAGTGGCACGCATGATATGAAGAAGGAATCAGAGGCAAATGCAATTTGCTGCCAGGTCCGCTCATCAATTAATTGGCCCGGCCGATCTGGTTTGGGCCTGGCCCGCCCGGGGGCGTTCGCCTGGCGTTTCGGCGGTGCGTGTGCGAGTCTTGGGCAGTGGGTCGTCGGTGGCCGGTGGCCAGTGGTTTGGGTTTTTGGTTTTTTTTACGGCCAGCAGAGAAACAGCTGCTAGCCCGCTGTTCAAATTATGGCCGCGCGTCAAAAGGAAATCGAAAATGTTGCACTAGTTGGCTGGACAAGCCATTAAAGGAAGGTCGCTTCACTGCACCGACATAACAACCTTGGGGCTATCCAAACCGCTCCACTCCACTCTAAACCGATGCTATCCACTCCGATCCGATCCCAGCACTCTCTCACGCATCTATGGTTTCACCTAACGCCGCTTTGACCCAAATCATCCACTCCTAAAAGATATATAGTCCGACGGTCCCCCAACCGCTGCCGTTTACAAGCCGCCGAGAAACAAGATTGGAAATTAATTTTTATGCATCTCTTGTCACATTTGTGTTAATCAAAACATTATGACTGCGTTTTATATTATTAATTGGACAACCTCCGTGTCTAGGCAGCACCAGAAACACCTGTGCCTTACCACTGGAGGAGCCTAACAGCCAAAAGCTACAAGCTGGAACTGTCATTGCCATTGCCATTTCCAATTCCAAATACCACTGCCATTTGCGAGACATAGCTGCCCACAAAACAAATTAAATTTATTGCGTGTGATTTTGATAGCGCGAAGATACACAGAAATATTGCGTCAGTAACTAATTTGTTAGCTGGCAGAGTGACATACTTTTGAGCCAGGTTGATCTCGAGGCGGGGGAGATGGAGCTACACTTGAAAAATAAATGGATACTGGTTATGACAAAAATACTCTTAATGGACTAATAATACACCCTTCCCCAGATAAGAGTACTTCATTTAATGGCGTTTATCTTTGATATATTTCTTGGATTCCATACAGCCCGTTTAATACTTTTTAGTATCGTTCGTAAAAGTTTGTTTTTCATGCAAGTGCATCATGGCAACTGCCCGGGTAAATTGCAATTGAAAGTGCGTGGGCTGCAACTGCCACTGCTCCCAAATTAAGTGACAGCGGCCAGGAATTGGAAATGACTGAAAATGTGATTGCGTGTTGTTAATGGGCCGGCCTGACCTCCGACTGGGGTCGAAGAAAGAGAAACCAGCGGCCAGCGGAGGTGGGCCTCTGAGAAAATCCATTTGCATAGCAGGCTTGGAAAAATAGCAAAGCCTTAATAATGTTTTGGGTGGGACAACACTTGTTGTTTGCAGTTTACATAGTTGATTTATTAATTCGATTTCTCTGGTATTTATTAAACAAATAGTCGGAGATGTTTCAAAGTTATTGGCTTACCTTGTTGGCCCCCAAGACTCTAAGAAATTCGGTCTAGAAAATAAGTAATAAATAATATTATTTTGTACTTGGAAAATTATCTGACTAAGCCTCTTAGTTATGACATTAAGTAACCACAACTATACTCGAAGGAAACTCAAAGCATTTCCTTCCACTTATAGGTCAGATCAGATTATTCGATTACAAAACCCATTTCCTATATCAAATTTGCATCTCGTGCGTTGAGTAACCGACTCTGCCATTGGCGGACTTTTATGAAAGGTTCAATGTTTCGGCTCGAACGGATTCATTGCAGTTGGCAGTCAAAGTCGGAGTCGCGTCCACGTCGAAGACGAACTTAAAACTCAAAACTCAAAGTCGCGAGATGAAAATTCCCACGTCGTGCGTGAGTGCGCGGGAAAATATTAAAAAGATTTCATGTCTCGGTGTCTTTTTACAAGGAAACGGGCGGTGAGGGTTGGAAAACATAGGGAAAATAGCTCTCAACTGCATTTAACAGCTTTGGAGATTCGATTTGAAAGCAGTTCGTCGTCGTCGTAGTCGTAGCAGTTGTTGCATTTTCGATTTTTACGTTTTTTGTTCGTTTTATTTTTGGTTTGTTGCATGTCGCGGCGTTTTTGCATGATTTCTAGTTAAAATGCAAAACTCAGCTGCGATAAATAAATATGCATGGCTCTCGGATGTGGCTGGCTATGTATGCATGTATCTGTATCTGTGACTGTGAACAATGTGGCTGGAAAACGGCAACCGAAAACTGACGAGCGGATGCACAAGGCAATGGCAACTGCAGCCTCCACCAATTTTCATACCAATTGGCCAGGCTAACCAGCAACAGGCCAAGTTAACAGCAACAGCAGCAGGAGTAGCACCAACAGCAACAGCAACAGCCACAGCAACAACAGGCGGTGCAATTAGCCACTGCTGCCAGCTCAAAGCAATTTTTATTTGCTTTTTTGGTTTATTGGCCATCGAATGCAGTGCTCCTTGTCCGCCGTCCGGCCAACAAATGAGCCACTGATAAATATTATTAGCGCATTGCCAGTCGCAGGCCAGGCCAGGCCACCGAAACGCCGTGAAAACCAAGTGCAAGACCAGGACCCATTGGGCACTGAGAGAAAATAGCCGTTAATATAGGCCTCTCCTTTGAGAAAATCTATCTTTACTCTTTATCCTTTCTAGAGCTAACAAATGCCCTTTAAAAATATAAATTGTAAATAATTTTCATAAATTTGAAACAGAGTTTTTTGCAAGTGGCAAGATCGGTGCACTGACTGCCACATTTGCGGCATAATCGCAATTTATTTAAATGCATTTGGGGCGGCCAGAGGAGGCTAGGATCGGATGGGGGAATCGATGGCCACCGGGAGTCCTAACACAAGTGCTGCTACTGCTGCCAGTCTGCAATTAATATCGACATTTTAACACTTTACGTTGAATTATTGCGTCTCTTACTTTTCCCGATTGTTATTATCAATGGGGGCAGACAGTCCGCTTAGCTAGTTTGGTGGTCTGGACCCGGCTCTGGGCTTTGACTTTGGGTTCGGTTATTTTCGAGGCGAGGGGGGGCGGGGGCTTTGAGACCCATCAATGCCGCCACTGACAACTTTTTACCTGGCTCCCAGCACTTGGCTTCCAGCCAGCCGAATCTCGGCTATTTCCTTTGCATTTTCGCTTTGAATTTTCCACCAAGTGCCGCGCTATCGCGTTTCGTTAATGGGCGGGAAATGCAACTGTCACCGCAGTCGAATGTCAAGGAAAACATCGAAATATATGGTAAGCAGAGTGCCCTGGTAACTGATTGAGTAACGACGCTCGAAGTGTGATCGGACTAGTTAAGTGTCGGATGCAGCCAATCGCAGAGTTAATAAAAAAATCAGGAACTAATTGTATTCCGAGTGATTCTGTGAACAAGGCGGAGTACAAAAAGTAAAGTAAAGCAATACCTTTTACGGTTTTTTCTCAGGCGCTCCTGCATCTCAGGTCATTGCCAAAAAACCCCTTAGCTATAAAGTGTTCCCAAAACTTCATGTAATTTTCAAAAACTTTCCCCAACTTCCCTTAACGAACCCGCCGCAATTTAATCACAAATCAACTTTCACGCCCCCAAAAAAAGCCTCAGAAACCGCCGAAAAATATGAACTCTCGTCTTGAGAGCTCACTTAAAGCTAGCCACATTAATCTACAATTACTTTGTATGAGCCCCCGATGGCAACTGGCCAATGACCAATGACCAATGGCCAATTGCCAAAACCCAGACTGAGAAAACAGAAACTGAGAAAAATGACTCAATTTAAATCAATAAAGGGCTCGGTAACCGCCGCCAAGCCCTGGCTCGTTTTGACCCCCGAGAAAATGGGGGATTAGCCCCCCATACTATATATAGACGGTAACGTACCTCCGCTTCCTCCGTCTCCGTCTGGATGGCCGCATACGAATGCCAGATCAGTGTCGGACCGGGGGGACCCTGGGCTCCGTAGCGGAGGCGAGCATATTGCTTCATGAATATTTTCCAGATTACATAAGCAGCCATTGCCGCAGCTTCTCCGTTCATAAAGATCGCCCCGATATCCACATGCAAATTATATGCGTGCCAGGAAACCCAACCTGGCCCGGCAATCCAGATTTGGGTTCGGATTTTGGGTCCGGTTAATGCGTACCCTCGCTTGTTGCGTTTATTGTTTTCATAAATAAAGAAAATCCTCCAAGGCTGGCACTCCAAAATTTGTCGGTTTGCATTATTATTATTATTATTATTTTTATTACTGCTTGTTATTATTGTTGCATTGGCGATTCACTTTGCAGCTCTTACAGATTCACTTCATTTTTCACAGCAAAAAATCATACACACAGGCTACAAAACCAACAAAGGCAGGCGAAGGCAGGGCTGCTTTTTTTGTTATTTTTTTATTTATTTTTTTTTTAACAGAAAGGAAGGCAGTGGGTACGAAAAACCCTCTGTGCCCCTCGTGATTTTGTGTATTATTTTAATATTTATTTACATTTGAGCATTTTGCATAACGCGCGGGTCACGACGGAAATCGTCGGCTGGCAATTTATCAATACGTAGTTGTTTCCATTCCCCCCATGGCCTCGAGAAAGAAGTGATTCGAGGCCCGAGCCAGAAAGCCAGAGAGCCAGAAAGGTTTTCCAGTCGAAAGAAATCAAAACAAATGAAAAACGCGCCAAAAAATCAAAACGCGCACAAATATTGCTTAGGTTTTTTTTTATGGGGCGTTTTGCGAATCGTTCGAGGAGATCAATAGGAAAGACTTGAAGACCTGAGAGCTGGAGCTGGGCTGAGCTGAGCTGAGCTGAGAGACCCGGGGTTCGTCTGTCCGGGAAACAAGTTCAAAGCGTTTGCGGCGGCCGCTTTGCACCAACTAAATTGAAACGAGCGAGCTCCAAATGGAAAAGCGCCAGCGAATCGAGGGTGTAACTCACAGATACTCACCCATACCGCCCCAGCCCATCCCCCTCAATCCGCCGGATAGGCATTGCAGGCTTCAATGATTTTCCATGCGTGCGAACGTTTTGTATGAATGCGCTTGTTTGAATATTTGAATTTGGCTGGGCTTCGGCTCAGCTGACTAACTGACTATCCGACGGATAGGCTATCTGACGGATAGACTATCTGACTCAACCTCAGCAGTGACGTGGGGCAGCAGCGCTTGATTGAATTCCGAACCGGCCAAGAGACGCTCGTGGAACATCAATGGCAACAGCTACAGGAACAATAAGCACAACACACCCACAATTACCGGTGATTTATAGTGATAGACTAAGGATATCATGGCTTTGTCAGGGGTTTTGACAAGAAACATTAATTAATAATACAGGGCAAGAACTATTCCACTTTCAGAATTAAATACTCCCAAGTGATTCCCATATTCATGTCATGATTTCTAAGCTATCTTTACTACATATAAGGACAGTCCTTTGTTTCTCGTTTAAAGAGTATCTGAAACTTCGGCTTGCAAGGCCCAGAAAACCTATTGTTCCCTTCCATTTAGTCACTGTTTGATGTGGGGGACCTGAGAGAGGTCTGTTTTATGCACAATGTTATTGTTTGCTCCGCGCCGGGCTGCCCCATCTCCGGTCTTTGGGCCCATCCCTCGACCGGCATTGTATCCCATATTTGTGAATATAAACCATCATATAGACATACTACTTCAACTTCTGCCTTGAACTTGTCGAGTTCTTATGTACCAAATAGTTTGTCATATATAAAGCCGTGGATATATATTTTGCCTGCTACTTTGTCGGTATTATGGCTTTTGACGGGCATTTGTTTACGGTCTCAGGCTGTCCAGAAAATACACGCTAACGAGCTGGGGCTGGAGCAGCTCCTTCTAGGGGGCTTGGGTTCCTGGATCCAAGATCCCCCTCCCCACATCCATTTCGATAGCCGGAACACGCGATGAGTGCTTGCCCTGCTTCAGTTTCACAAAAAATCTGGGCAGTCGCTGAAACTGCGAGTATAAACATTTGTCGGCGGGATAAACAATATGGGGCCTAGCCGCACCATAGCCGAGGGCCATAAATATAGGTATTAAGTACTCGCGGTTCTCCCGGAGCTCTGCCATATTTCCATTTGTGCTCGTAATTCGAACGAGCATTAGAATAAAGTTTCATCGGGAATGGGGTTGTGAGCAACAGTATCAATATTTCCGCCATCGCGAGATGCAATTAAAGGCAATTATTTTCCAGACTTAATGCTCCTCACTGATGAATCATAGAATCGTGCTTTGATTCTGGTTTCAATAAAGACTAATTAATAAATGAAATCAGAGGGCTTTTAGGGGTTGTGATCTCTTTTAAGTGAAGAGTAGTGGATTATTTCATTGCTTTGTTTATGGTTTTTGATTGGATTATAACCATAATATTTTTCAGTCATAAAATGGAAGGGTTAACTGCCTTTCCGCTCATATCAGTGGCAGTTAAATATTAGAAAACTCTTTGATATGCAACGGGTGTACGCCGTAGCCCCCTTCTTTCTCTAAAAAATGTTTCCTCTACGTGCTCTGCTTGGGATCCGCATTGTTACAAACACAAAAATTTCGAAATCGCAGAAATGCCAACTACAAATAATTGCCAAAAATCAACGGCAGAGTCAACTTTCATAAAACGCCAAAGCCAAAGCCAAAGCCAAAGCCCATCCATTCGATTTGCACAATTTGGGGGCTTTTAACGGCTGTTCGTCGGTCGGTTAGCTTCACATTTGCGTGGCCATCAGTTTTTTAGCATTTTGGCGTTTGTTTGAATTGATAATAGCCTGGAAGTGCCTTTCAGCCTGACAGCCATAATCGCTCAACGCCAACTTATCCTGGGTCCGGGGTGGTTGGCAGAGCCTTTCAGGGGGTGGCCCGGGCCGCTGCAACCACGTTGGGGATGGAACGTGGAGTGCTCCCAGAACCAAGCCTACGTCTGCGGCAGGTCGATGGACACACCTACCCGGCAGAAAGTAAAGGTAGCAGCGGAAACGGAACAAAGCCTCAGACAGTCGGACCCCAGACCAGACCACGCCAGTTTTTTGATGGAGAAATTATAGCGAGTCACGCGAGTGCGAAACTTTTCTAACCCTTTTCTTGCACTTCGCCGGCTGTGCCCCGATTCACAGGAAAACCAGAATTAGCTAAAAAAAATTGCGCCAAAAGCTTGAAATGATTGTCTTTAATTGAATTCGCTGCCAGGCTGAATAACTTTTAATTGAATTCCGACTAAAGACTACCAGAATTGGGGGTGAAGCTGATGACCCACTTGGGATGACTTCAAGGATACCCTGCACAGTGGAAAAATGATGAATAAAATCAACAAGTTGGGTCAGACATCATTGTATTTTTATTTATTCCTAAGAGTTCTAGGAAAACTACATACATATAGGAAATTGAAGGACAGTAATCCGATTTATATCTCGACTATATCTTTTTTTTTTGTAGTGTACTTACGCGACATCGTCGTCGCGCCAGTCGGCGTTTAATCCACTTGAGCGCCTCCTGGCGGTGGCGGGCGAAGGACATGCTCCAGCCGCGACACAACTGGCAGATATGCAGGGCGAGGACGATGAGGCGCTGCACCCAGACTCCCACTCCGCCCGCGATCCGCTCCCGGCTGGGCAGCTCGAACATGAAGCACTCTGCACTCGACCGGCCCACGTCTACGGGCAATCAAATATCATAACTCCCGGGGAGTGAACTTAGCCGGAATCGGGGATCGCGATGGATATCTGGCCTTTTGGATTTCTGGCAACTGTCAGCAACAATCCTGGGGGTTAAATAGAATTTCACTTTTGTTTCAGTTTCGTTTATTGGGGGCGGCAGGTAGTACGGTACGCGGACTCGTTGTTACTTCAGTTGCGTTTGTTGTTTGACTGAGAATACGGCCGCTTTTGCCGCTCGGCGTTGCTGCCTTGAGTGAAAGAGAGCCGCGACACTTGAGCGGAGTGCGAGAGTGAGGGAACGGCAGTGGGTGGTGGAAGGTAGCGGCGGTAGGCGGCAGACGGGGCTACGGCGGTGCAGTGGCGATTGTCACCCGCCGGTGCGATACACTCACTTTTTGTTGCTTTTGCTTTTTGTTTATACAAGATGCGTGTGGCTGGCTGGCTAAGAAAAGGCCCTGCTCCATACATAAATAATGCAATAAGTTGGGGCGAAGCGAAATACTAACAAAAACAAAAGCTGAAAATTGAAAAAAAAAAACACTTTGAAGCGTTTTTGCAGTCCAAGCACATCGCTGCCAGATCGCCCCTCTTCCCTCCCGAGTGGCCCAAAAAAAAAAAACGAGTACCTTTACTGAGCTTTGCACTCGATTTGATTGTCTACAAAAACAACAAAATATTCAACAAAAGCGACAAGGCAACAAAAACACGGCCGGGGAAGCCCAACTAACGGTGAAGGCGAAGGTGTTGCTGTTGTAATAGGAAATGCACGGCCTAGGCACAGTGGGACGAGTGAGATGGAAAAGGTGTTCTTCTTCTAATTAACAAGTGTTGGAAGGCAAACAAAATAAAGGAGCTTTAAGTCAGAGATCAGTGAGTTAGAAGTAGTGCTTTACAACACTTATCCAACTAGTTCATGGCTAATATCCCGTAAGCCTTGGGCCACTGTACTTGGGTGTGTGGGCGTTTCTAGGCAGTTCCCTTGCCCGAAGCTACAGTGCAAGTGCCGCTAGGCGACGAGGGCGAACAAGTGTTTTTGGTTACTGTGTTACAGAATGCGAAGACGATGTCTAAAGCCCATGGAACGTCCATCGAAAGCTTTTCAGATTAATGTTGCTTGCTCGCCGCTTTGTTGTTATTTACTTGCCCACGTTGCCAGTGCACTTTGTTGTTGTTGTTGTTGTTAGTAGTTGCTAGTACGGTTATTTATTTATTTATGCTAATGTTGCTGTCGACGGCAACGCTGTAGTTAGCCGAGGCACAGGCAGAGGCAGAGACAGTAGGCTCTGCGGCTGACGTTGCATTTGCATTGTTTAGAATGAGAACAACGAGAAAACGAGCCCAACAACAACAAAAGGGGGCCAACACCAGCAACAACAATTGCTGCTACAGCAGCAACATCAACACCAACAACATCAGCAACAGTAGCAACAGAAACACGACAAGTGGCACTCACGCGACAAAAGCCCATAAATAAAGTGTTCTCATGGTTATCTTGTTCCCTGAGCGATATTTCGAGTATCATATATGCACTGAAATAAATAATAAACTGGTTGATGGGAGATACAAATGTATTTTAAAATGAAAACAGACATTTCTCTCAGTGTGTGCTTATTTTTTGGATGCGGGCACATAGAAAGTTCGAAATTCCCACCATCGGAGAAATTGATGGAGCATTCTCATCACGTTCAGCTGTTTCTCCCTTTGATGGACAGCTGGGCGTCTCAGATCTTGGGTTTCCTATGAGTGGCACAGGCACCTGTGTCTGGAGGCTTCCCCGGAAGCCGATCCAAAGACATCGCCGCTGGGTACGACTCACGAAGAGAGTGGAGATGCCCCTGCCCGGCATTATGCATTTTAAATCTAATTCCGATTTTCTATTGGGCGTCCAAATCTACCTGGTACTGGTAGTGCCTTGAACTTAAAAGAAATTGTTGGAATTCTTTGAAATTAGAATCTAGACACCCTGTTGAAGAAGAAAGTAGGCATCCCCATTACATTCAATTTGATCCTCGAGCCTCATATAGATTATTCCCAAATAATTACTAGTTTGCGTTGAATATACGAGCATAGTTGCTTCCCGAATCCAAAGAATTTTAAACTTCTAACACATTTTATTATATTTTTCAAACTCGGAACTATGAATCCTCCAGACGTGGACAAGGACGTGGCGGACAAGGTCCGTTTCCACTTTAGTAAGGAGGAGCTAGACCGTCAGATGCGCAACATCCAGGATCGAGGCGAGCACGGAGATAGCAAGGGCCGCACCTCGGCCAGTGGCAGCACAGGACGCAGTCGCAGCATGAACTCGTTGCCGGAGATGCCGCGTCACGACTCGTGGGTGTTTGAGAATGTGGGTGGCTTTTATATGCCAACCGAGGATCTGTCCAAGATGACCCTGCAGAAGCAGGAACAGCTGCTCATAAAGGATCTGATCTATGCCTTTTCCGGAGTGCCCTCGTCTCACATTAAGCCCGACATCCAGGTGGATCAGATAGCCGAGATTAGTGCCATGGACGTGTCCAAGGTGCGTTTCCGGCTGGACGACGCCTTCAGTGGCGCCTTTCGAGGACTGGCCAACGAGCTGCTGCCCCTAATTGGCTACTACATCAGTGTCCAGAGCTTCATCGAGGAGACCAACATGACGCCGAGCTGTGGCAGGACTCGGCTTGCCTTGGCCACCGCTTTTGGGGAAACCATGCAGCATTACTACGACCTGCAGGCCAAATTGGAGACGGACCTGCAAGAGAAGAAATTGAACCTCAAGGACTTGGTGCGGCAGGCGCGTCCTTGGCTGGGCACCCTGAAGCTATTCTCCGGAATGGCTGAGGTTGCTCGCGGAGAGGTGAACAGCGCCCAGCTTCTGTCGCTTCTGGATGAGAATTTTGGAAACCAGAAGTTCACGGACCCCGACCTGAAGGCGAGGGTAGCCAAGGTCCTGGGCGACGTGACACGGGCTTACATGAAAATTGTGCAACTGTGGACTCAGAAGGGCATCATCTACGACCCCCAGAACGAGTTCTTCGTGCACGACAACGAACGGCCGAATATGATGAGCAGTACTTTGCTGACCCCGGAGCAGTGTTGCTTCGACTATTGGCACCACCGATACCAGATTTTGCCAGATAGGTTGCCGGACTTCCTGCTAACCCAAGGAGAACAAATGTTCCTGGCCGGGAAGTACCTGAATATCCTGCGGCAGTGCAATGTTACCATGAAACTCATGCAGCAGCCCCTATGCTATATTCCTGGCGAAAGCAAACACACGGAGATCATAAAGGACAGCTACGAGCTGCCGGCGAAGAAACTGCTTGAGGTCCTTCTGAAGGAGCACCTTTTGAAGGCGCATCTGCAGAATCTATGGTCTTATTTCCTGATGCAAGAGGAGGAATTCGCGGATTCGCTACTAGACGTTTGTCACGAGCAGTTACAGTGCAATGTGGAAAGACTGATTCCCGAGAAAATGCAATCGTTGCTGACCGAGGTCCTGCAGAAATACAATGATCCCTTCAAGGACCTGTTACGCTGTGAACTTAAGGCCTGCGACACAGCCACCCAGCTGTCAGAACTGCTAGAGTCCAAGGAGAATCAAGAGGAGGTCACCGAGAACCCCAATCTATATGGGTATGAATCGCTGGCTCTGCGTTATCAAGTCAAGTGGCCTCTGAGCTTTGTCCTTCACTCTGACCCTCTGGAGGAGCTACAGGTGGTTCAGCGAGTCCTGCTTCTGTTGTGCTACGTCCGTCGCCAGCTGTCTGCGCTGTGGAAGACCCCTGTGGAAGGAGTGGGTTTGATGAAAACCGCCCAATCCCAATATCTCAGGGATCGCATGCAAATGTGTATGCTCTCCCTGAAAAACCACATCGTCCTGCACATTTCCGAGTCCCGTTGGCAGTCCTTCATGGAGGTGGTCGACAAAGCCCAGACCATCGACGAGCTCACGAAGAAGTTCCGCCTCACCTTGGACGAGATCTTACGTCTGGGACTTCTCTCGTCAGCCACAACGTTTGTGAAGTCCCTGTTCACGCTGGGGCAAGTGTGTCTCAATTACTGCGGCTTTGTGGAGTCTGTTCCGGGCGGAAGCGATCCGGTGGAATTCCAGAAGGGAGTCAGGGAGTACGAGGACGAGTTTGGAAGCTTTATCGCCAGCATCCTGGAGCTTGTGAGAGAACTGGCCAAGAGCAGCGGTTCTGGCGGCAAGGTGGCCGAGCGGGAGTCCTGCAAAGAGCTACTGAAACATCTAGATGAATTCTGCAAGTCCCCGGAGAAGTCTGCATCTTAAATCACCAAAACTAGTCATTTAATTTATTTGTTGTTTTAAAGATCTGTTCAGTCTAGCCAAATCATTTGTTACTTTAGGACTAAGATAAAAAAATTGGAATAAGTTTAGCTATTCTAGCCACTAGTTGGGGTTAATGGTTGATTGTTTCATTGCCAAATAAATTTTTTAATGAAAACTAGAAAGGAAAGCTTAATTCGGGAACCAAATTTGGAGACGAAAACTTAGTTTTTAAGTTTTTTGAGGGAGTAGTTTTCGCAGAGATGGACGAAATATGATATGATATGTATGATATGTACCTCTAGTCCTCATATAGACAATGTAAGTTTAAAAACATACCAATTCCTTAAAATTCAAAAGATGAAAGTACCATTACAGTGCTGCTGTTACTGGAAACACCACGAATGATTAGTTGGTAGAATGGCTCCATCGCACAATAAAATAGAAAAATATAAAAAAATGGAATAATTAGAAGAAAAAAACAATTCTCCTTGTATAAAAGCATAAAAAAAAATCTAAATTTAAAAAATTTATTAATTTTATCCAAATTTATGTCCTACCGCAGTGCTTCTTCCCAAAAGAAAGGTATATATAAAAATAAACATTATAAAATAATAAATAGATATAGACTATAATATAAATAGACTTCTATAGATGTCATTCGTCGCTCTTCTGAAATTTGGAGGAAAGACACCAAAACAGCATCTACTGCAGATTAAAATATAAAAATAATATAATAAATAAATACTAGAAAAATATATAAAAATAAATATACCTTGAGAAATATACTTTAAATTCTAGCAAAGTAATGAAAATTAGAATAGAATAGATTCCGTCTATTTCAAGGAAGTGCTGAAGACAAGATGGATTGAATCTCAAAACGGTCAAAATAAAAAAAAAATAGAATATAGAGACCTAAAATATCCAAGTCAGTTTTAATACCATGAAAATAGACTTTTAAATAAAAACAAAATTTGATAAAATAATCAAAATAAGAAAAGCAGAATATAAAATTATTCAGGTTGATTTCCCCGACGTACTTGAAGACGAGATGGACTGAATCTCAAAAGGGTCAAAATAAAAAAATTTAAAAGTAGAGACCAAAAATGCCATGTCTGTTTCAATACCATGAAAATAGACTTTATAATGAAAAAAAAAACTTAATAAAATAATCAAAATAAGAAAAGAAGCAGAATATAAAATTATTCACTGGGATTTCCCGGAAGTGCTTGAAGACGAGGTGGACTGAATCTCAAAATAGAAAAGAATAGATTAAAAATACCATGTCTGTTTCAATACCATTGACCAGGTTTTTTCATTTTATGAAATAATTTATAAAATAAAATGGAAAATAAAATGAATAAAAATATAGAACAAATAAATATATGTTGTCGACCTGAAGGACAAAGCAGAGTTATTGGGATTGTCCAAAAGGCCTCTATTTATACGAAAATCTCAGAGTTTTGCTCTGAAAAAGCTGTCAAAATTTGAAATTTGAAAAAGTGCAATGGTTGCTTTGTTGACCATTAACTTTTTTGACTACATAATGGTAAGAATTGTATGTAAAATATAGTATATATATAGGATTAAGGAGAAAGGACGGAAAGGAAAGGGAGAATGCATATCATTATAATGCCCTCTGCAATTATATAAAAAGATCTATATCTCCGTTAGCTTTCGGAGCAACAGTGTGAGTATCTGTTAAAAAAATAAAACTTTCATTGCTGAAGGATTATTAACCATGGACATAACTTTATTTTATGTTTCCTCAACTCGTAACCCATGCTTGTTGGCCTCAACAGGTCTGGACCCCTTCGAACTCATCGAGTATCCCCATCAAGAGTGGTGTAAGTTTGGCATATAGGTTCGACACCTGTAACTTCAGACCCCTTTTCTTGCGGATCAACCATATTGTTCGCCAACTTACAATGGGCGTGAACAATCGATGTGTATGCGAGAGTTTAAGTTATATTTTCGGGGGGACTGTGAGGGGAAGAGCGCTTATGCCAAGTCACGGGGCTAGTGCATCGAATCTGGCAATTTGCATAAGATCGTAAATTATTTTAAATGGCGGTAAACAGATTTTAATGCATCTCGCTGGCCGTTTGGCCGCTTGGCGACTTGGCGTCTTGGCCAGTCGGCTGCCAATTTGAATTCAAAGGCCAATTGTTATGTAAATGCACTTGCCTCACTTGCCGACGCAGACGCAGACGCACGCAAGCGCACAAAATTTGTATTAATAAATAAAAGGAAACTCTCCGGCTCCAGAAATCACTTAATACTTATCGCTTTAAGGACAACAGGTGGTCGAGGCTGAAGCTGACGGTGATGACGCAACAAAACGGAGCTCCTACTCCAACTCCATCAGCAACTCGCACAAAAAGTGCCCAGAGCGGGCCAATAATAATGCACTCGAAATTATGGTAAAGTTCAGATACATTGCTTCCGAAATGTATATCATTATCTGCTTGCGAAAATGATGGACTGCCGCTGTCAGTTTGCATTTAGCCGAATGCTTTTGGCCCGGCTGAATGGAGTTCACTTGGAGTTGGCTGCGGCTGGAGTTTTGAGCGGACTGATGTGGTGGCATTGTGTAAAGTGACCGGCCAATACGAGTCCCGGGAACGGCCGTGGGAATTCCGCAAGCTGCGCTTTTGAAGATCGTGGAATGGGTACTGCACTGCTAAGGGGGCAGGTTCATTAAACCCGTGGCACGCCTCATCCGCGCGGGATGACTTCATTTAGAAATGCCTAGAAATGTCATAAACTTGAACCCGCCAGCTGGCCGCTGAGCGGAAATACGGCTTCAAGGTTCGCCGGGCCCCTAATTGAGAGCCAAAATTTTATTTGGCAAGCGACCGGAGGCAGTCAGCCGTTCAACCAGGTGGGTGGGTCGGCCAATTGATGGTCGGTGGCTCCTCACTTTGAATGGCCAAGCCTGAATGGCTGCACAGATGCGGTAAATGTCAGCTGAAGTCAATACGTCGATGGATAAATATCATAAATAAGTCAAGAGATAGTCATAAGACTTAGCACTGAAAGAAACATTTAGTAAGGATTCGGAAGGAACAGTTGAAAGGACTTAGTCGTCTACATCTTTAATGTCTATGGACACAATAAGTGTCGTGTCCGATTTAGTCTTGGTTGTGACGGTCATCCGGTCTTCCAATATGCCAGCTCCGTCGGGCTGTCCTTGGGAGCTGAGGAACTCGTAGCCGAACTGACACTCATGCAGCTCATTATTCCGGACCTTCTCCTGATACCAGAGCAGGCGGTCCGTGTTTCCGCCGAGCGACTGATCGAGCAACTGGCGGCGCTGTCGGCCCCGCTCCAGGAACTCGATGTAGTCAATCGACTTGAACTCGTTGAACATGCCCAGGATCTCCCAGGAGTCGGCGGCCACCTGCTCATAGGTGTCCGCTAGCTCCACTTCCCGCTTCACCCGCTCCTGGATCATCTCAGAGCGTTGGAAGTCGGGTACTTCAGCGGGCAGGATGCGGGCTCTAATGGCGGCTATCTCATGCTCCACCCGCGCCAGGACATCCATATGGGATTTCTTCTTTGCCGCCTCGTAGGCCTGCTTCTCCTTCTCCAGTGCCGTCTCCCGGGCCAGCTTCTCGGGGTCCATCTGCTTGCGAGACATCAGAATGGTCATCATTCGATTCAGGTTCAGCTCGTCCCACTTGACGGCCATTCTTTCGTTGTAGTTGAGTCCTGCATACGTCTTTTTGGTTCCCCTGAGAAAAGGATAAATATCAGCCTGAAAGCAAAGGATTATGTCCAAGTACTTGCCCTTTCTTCTCCTCATCACCCTCTTCGTCGGCCTTGCGCTTCCGCGAGGCGAACTGTTCTTCCTTCTCCAGACGCTCCATTTCCTTGCGAGTCTCCGCCTCCGCCTCGCGCTTGGCCTCTATAATGTCCTTGTTGAGCTCGTAGTACTTCTGCTCCCACGCCTGAATGCCCACCTTGCGGCGCTCTTCCTTGAGGACATAGTTCATTAGCTGCTGCAGTTCGTTTTGGAGCGGCACGTCGAAGGTGTGTGGCAGCTTCACCATGCGGATGCTGCTGTTGTAGTCTCCGATGCCCAGGATCTTGTAGGGCAGCGAGGGTCGGTGCTCCGAAATGCTGGTAATGATTCCTCCACCGAGGATCTCGCTCAAACAGGCGTCGTCATCGCGAGCCAGAATATCCCAAGCTTCGAGGATACCATCCATCCTGGTTAAATACAAAACAGCTGGCCGGGTTTCGCTCCAGGCCACGGCGGTGAGATCGCAGCCACGCTGTCTCCAGAAAATTGGTGAATACGGGTAGTCCTCCTTCCAGATGGCCAGGATATTGCGCCCGATGGATGCGAACAGCTCCGGGTAGAAGGGGTTCTTGCGCATCATCACCACCGGACCATCGTGGACCATAGCGAAGGGCATCGAGCTGTTGATGGTCTCCGTGGGATCGCCCTCCGTGTAAATGCCCTGCCACTCGATCCGACTGACATGTCCGTAAAAGGTGGACACTATCATGCTCTGTCTCAGGGAGGGTGGATCCTTGGGGATCAGTTTGATGGGATAGTTTGACGGGTTGGCGTGGATTAGCTTCATGTTCGGGGTGAGGCACGAATAACACGAGGTATCGGCTATGATTCCCGTCAGCGGCTCGGCAAAGTAAATATTGTAGGTCGGTTTGACCCTCAGCGCCTTGAAGACGGACTCGCTGGAGGTCAGCTCCTTGGGCAGCATACGATTGCGCATCTTTTCCTTCGCTGCCTTCGCTACGCCACCCTCCAGATCCCAGAAACTGACTGTCCCATCGAAAGCGCACGTAATGAAGAACTTGTGGGTGACCCGCAAGTCCGGATCGTTGTACACCTTGCCGAAGTGATTGATGTACATGGATCGACCCAGCCAATAGAAGCCGGTGATTTGACCGTTCGGCGATAAGTCCAGAGGTGAAATGGTGGCCGGAGGAATCAGGTTGTCCTCAATGTCGATGGTCCAGTTGAGATACTCGCCAATCATAATCCGATACTTGGACTGGGCAGCAGTCAAGTACTCCTCCTCATCCAGCTTATCGCAGCGACCCTGCAGATCCCAGATTACAATCTGCCCATTTCGGCAACCGCCAATCAGGATGTCACCGTTTAAGGGGCAGAAGGTCAGCTGTGTGGTCTCAATCGGAGCCTCAAACTCCAGTTTGTAGTCCAGATTGTCGGAGAAGCTCCACAGCAGCACAGGGTTGGGCTCCAGAACGGCCCGCTGGACGTAATCCACTCTGTTGGAAGCCTCATTCACCGAGGCCGGGGTACTAAACGCATAGGAAACTGCAATCAGCCCGGAGAGCTTCGGATACCAATCCTGGCCCGCCACAAAGCGTTTGTTGCTCTTGGAGATGTTGGCAAAACACAGGAACTCCTGGAGGTAAGGATTAGTGTACTGAACTACCTGCCGTTTTGATATCATGGTGTAATCATCCCTGGAAAGCATAAAAGTGGTTAGAGTCCTGGAGGGAATCGGAAAGATCAATCCACCTATAACAATCGATCTGATTGAAGTCCAGAGTGTTGAGCAGCAATTGAATTTGGGCGGACATTTCTGGAGGTGGCTTCTCGGCGGGCACATAATTCTTTTGGCTTCTCTTCTTTTCCTCCTCCTCGTCCACCACGGATTCGTCCAACTCCAGATCTATAATTGGATACAAAATTGGAGGACATGCAGAACAGAGTCACAAAAGCCACTCACCATCATCATCAATCTCGTACAGATATTGGGACCAGGCGTTGGAAGGAAATGTGGGATTGGTTTGCTGCTCCCGCTCCACCACGGCTGGAGCCGACTGGATGGCAACGTTGATCCTCTTCTTTGTCACATTATCCCACTTGACGTTCTCGTTGGGCAGGAGCTCGATTACGCCATCCCTCACGTCTCGGGTCAGTCGGTGTGTGAAGACCACGTGGCGCGGTTCCTGAATGGGGTACACACTCTGGATCTCCACATCGATGGGGTCGTCCCTGAAGTGCTCCACCAAGATGGTCATCTCGTCCTCGGTACCCTGACTCACCCACCGACGGGGCTTCTTGCGCAGGCGGCGCTGCATCCTCCACCGATCAAAGTGCTCCATGTTCTGGATGATGCCCATGGCCAGCTTGGACTCCTTGATGCTCGTGTAGCAGATGAACGGATCGCCCTCTGGGGGATCGTCGTCGGACTCGGTCAGGATGGGGCAGAATCCAAGGAGAACATAGTGCTCGGGATTAAAGTGCTTGAACTTTTTGACCAGTTCCGCCACGTTCTCAAGCTCGTCGAAAAGGACATCCCGTAGATCTTTGAACTGTACCTGCTTCCAGGGGAACTCCTGAGTGACATTGATGCCCACCTCGATCTTCAGGAGTTTTTGAGCCCTCTCTCTGAGAAGATAAAGAGATTCATACATAAAGGATGGGCTTTAAATGGATTAGGTATGGAACTCACGAAACCATGATTTTCTGGCAGCTGGGCAAGTTCATAAGGGTTCGCCAGGACTCCTGAATATTGTAGAGATTTCGCAAGTCACCGATCTCCTCGTCGGAGTCGGGCTCCTTGAACTTCTTCAGGTAGGTCTTGTGTTTCTTGAGGGAGAGTGGGGCAGCGGCTAAGGCATCCGCGGGATCAACATCGGGTGGAGTCCCGATCTCACTGTCCAACCTGGCCATCGAGGGCGTATTGTCTATTCCCGACATCTTCGATTTCAATTTCTATTCCGGTTCCAGGTTAGCTTGGTCTATTTGTGCCGGGAATTCGCCTGGCGGTTCCGTCCGATTCGTTTGTTTATTTGTTTTTCCCCACTGACAGCTACGGGGCAGAAACTCTGTCATGACAATCCGGGGGCATGCGCACCGAATCAGTCGAGCTTGTCAGTCGAGTTTCTCCCGAAGATCGTCCTGGCAACGCGGACGCACATAAACAGAATTAAGTCGAGGCATTTTCACTCATTTACATGGCCTGGCAATTTTTCTCGACAATTTTTTGAGTGGGTGATTGCCTTGTTGTCTTGTTTCTTGTTATTTTTTGTTTTGGCCAAAGATGCTGAAATTGAAACTGAAACCGAATTCGAAACTGTAGCTGTGGCTGGAGCTGGAGCTGCTGTCTATGTCTGTATGTTGTTGGTGCATTTCACATCATTATCTTTGACCAAATACGGAACTATGCGCAAAAAAACGCAATTGTGTGTCACTCACGGGGACGTCAAGACCGCTGCCACTGCTGCCGCCACTGCCACACAAAAATATGTGTTTCTTGCTGCGGCGATCTGTGGCGGTTGTTGTCCGAGTCCCAGTGACCCTCGCGCCCTCCGCCCCCTCAATCCCAGGAGCAGGCAGGCCCAGGCACAAGGAGCAGGCGCAGGCCATACCCGACGACGAGATCGGTTCAACAAACGCCACAATGGAAAGTCTCCCAGTTGACGCACTACGCAATCGAAATCGAAAGTTCTCTGATGGACAGCTGCAACAGAGCAGAGAGTCAATGCACCACCGCGATGCACCACCACCACCACCGTGTGGCGGATCACTGGTTCGCCGCTGAATGCCACATGAGTGGCACACATTTAATGGATGCACGTCGCTCACTTTCATTCTGGGCGTCTTTTTATTTATTTTGTTTCTTGCTTGCTTACTTTATTTTTTTTTTTTTAGTTTTTTGCCCAACTTTCGATTTTAAATGCAATTTATGCACCTGTCACTCATCCCGCTGATAACTGGCAACTCCGATTAGCCACACTCCGGCAATTGTGCGAGTACCTACTGCTACCCTGTGGCAAGTAGCAAGTAGCAAGTAGCAAGCAACAAGCAGCAAGTTGCAAGCTGTAGCCGCGCCACAAAAGCCAATAAATCACTGGACAAATTGTTGACAAAACATTTCGTAATTTAAATAAAAGAAAAAAGTGGCGACAAGCTGCCGATAGTCGCCGGGCGATAGTTGGTGGCATGCCACAAATACTGCCCAGGCCGGGCAACTTGAGGAAGTGGATCCGTCTCCCATTTACCACAGTGCCCCTGTGGTAACAACAATGACAATAGTGCCACAATGGAGGCAGCGTTGGGGCAGCCCGATAATTTTCTGATTGGCAACTTTGCATAAATTTGAAACACATGCCTGGGGAGAAGTGTGGAGTGTGGTATGGACTGGGGAAATATCATCCGAAGCAGACCCAGCTACCTCCTTGACCTTTTCAACACCATTCAGTTGGAGAATCAAGGGTTCAAAACCCCGAATCGAAGATCAAATACGCTAGAGATACGATAGATATAAAGAAAGAATCAAGAATCAATTTTTATTATAGTTTATGTCTTAAAGATATTATAGTAAGTTTAAGTTAAGCTATTGCCATTAAAATGTATAAAATTCAGGACACATTCCAGTTGCTTAGCTGGCAGCCGAGTGTTAAAAGTCAGCGCCTCATAATCACCATAGAGGGTATTACAGACGCCTGGGCCTTGCCGGAATCATAATCGCCAAAAGTCGTAGGCAACGGCCAGCACCAGCGTGCAACATCGGCTCTGCTGCCACCGAGGAGGCAGTCAGACAGTCAGCAGAGTAGAGTCGTACAACTGGCGACAAAATTTTGCATGTTCGTGGCGCTGTCACCGAATCTCCTTGGCTGGCTTTGGCGGATTGGGGAATGTATGCAAAAAGGTGCTAAAAAGATCAGAGGCAGCGATTTATCTTCATTTGCATTTGACGTCGCTGGCTGTGTGTCAAAAAGGTGTTAAGTGCCAGCCAGCAAAGGCGGCAGGCAACAGGCGGCAGGAGGCAGGAGTCTGCCAAGCTAAAAAAGAAACAAAAACAAAAAAAAAGAAACCAACTTGCGGCACCGCTTTTGATGACAGCGACAACAACAGTAGCCGATGCGCATAATTTTCTATATTTTATAACTTTGCGGCAGCCGAAAAAATGCCAGAGAGGCGGTTGGAGGTGTTTGGAAAACTCTGTTCACATAGTGGCACATCAATCCGTTGAACCAACCGCGACCGCCCAATAAGGCGAAAACCCCCCAGCACGAACCGTTATTATGGCCAGGCAAATTTGCCAAAAAGCCACCGCCAACCACCGCCAACAATGGCCAATTCTACTAGTCGGGGGGCCAACAAACACCACAGCACAGCAGACTCAGTGGCCAAAATAAATCCAAAAGCCAAAAAACCACAACCAACTGCACTGAAACTGAACTGAGCTAAAGCGTTAGATAGTCGCACCGATAAAAGGGACATGAAATTCAAATTTGAGTGCCGAGTGCCTAGTGCCGAAAATTTGCCTACCGACTTATCAGTCGAGTGAAATTTCCAGCTATGTAAGCCGTAAACGGCTTCCGTATTACGGCGTTTTGTGAATTATGTGAGAAATTTGTTTTTGGGCTAAATAGTTGGCCGCCACCCGGCAGTGCAACATGGCGTATGAGCAACGCTCCAAGAAGGAAATGCTTAAAATCAAATTGGGCCAGTATTCTTGTCGATCTCTTGCGATAAAATCAATTAATTTTATCATATTTGGTTGTTACTCTCTTTTGCTCTAAAGCAAAACAGTTTCTCAGCTCCCATGGAAAACGGAGGTAATTGCTTACAAGTGTAAGAGCCAACAGACTGTGAAAATATCGCTTGATTTTAATAAGCAGCTGGCAAGAAAAGACTGCAAAATCTTAACGAGAGGAAGCTCTTAAATTGGTGAAAGGGAAATTGCCGACAAACGACTGGAAAGAGATCTACAGTCCCTCCCGTAATTAAAATTATATGTGGAGCAGAAAATTGACTTAATCTTTTGGCAATAAGAAGGCCTACGAGGAATATCTTTATTTGAGAGATTTAAGATAAGATAGTCCAGCATATAGTGATAAAAGGAATAATAAAAGGAAAGTTTGCAATCCCCTCTCCATAATACTCCTAATGTGTTGCCAAAGACCTGGAAATTAGAACCCACCTAGACTAAGCCCACGACCGCATCGGATCGTAATTGAAGTGGAAAAACTCCCAGAGATCGTGGCAGATTGGAGGCTCTCCATGTGGCGGGCGTGTGACAATGATAATCCCCCGAGAAATATGCACACAAATTAGGTATGCATGTGGCCAGGTACGGATCAGACGGTGGGTGGGGCTCCTATCCAGCCATCCAAACCAAAGGTGCCTGGGCCATTGTTGGCATATTTAAAGTTGTAAAATAGCAAACAAAACACGTTTGACCGACATTCGTGACCAAAAGTGCGGCTGCCGTTGCATTTGGTTTTAGTTTCGGTTGGGTATTGGAATAGGAATTGGAATTGGGATCGGAGGCTGGGGCTGAACCAGGATTTCAATTTCAATTTCAATTTCGATTTCGCTCGGCCCGGCGACAAATGTGGTCTGCTACCCCCACGGCACCCCACGGTTCTCTAGCCCCACTAACCGTGCGACTACTTTGGCAAATGAAAATGCTTAGAAGAAAAAAAAGTTCGAATGAGCAAAGCTGCAAAGCCAAAATAATTTATGATGCACTTTTTCAGTTCGTCCGTGGTAGTGTGGCTCGCGGTATCCACTTGGTGGATACGACAGTGACTCACGGGGCGCTCCACTCGCCGCCAGGTGTCGCTCAAACAAAAGTGAAACCATTCTGTGTCCCTCCCAAAGGTACCACAACATCAACAAACTGGAAACAGGAAAATGGAAGGAAAAAACCCACAGAGACCGCAGAGACCCTAAAATATGGCGCATTTGATATTTATGATTGTCTGCGTTTTAGCGTTTTAATCACATGGCCAGGGTGCACTGACCTGCAGCAACCTACCTACGTACGGGTACTTGGGGCAGCAACGCTACTTGCAACAACCAGCTACCGAATTGCGGTGAAAATCCCTCGCAGTTACAATTGACTGAGGAAGGGCACTGAAAGAAATCTGCAAATGGGCGATGCTATTAGAAGCACATTGCAAAGGGTTTATACATTTAACGAACAAGTAACTTCCCAGGAAATATTTCCCGACTTTATTAAAGTTTATTACCAAAATGATGTCCTAATAGTTACTTTAATATGTATTTTGATCCGTGTAGCTAGTGCCCACGGCCCAGCTAACTATGTTAAACAGCGAAATCAGACTCGGGCCAAGACTTGAAGACTCAGGACCTGGTCGGGCTCATGACTCCCAGCGTCATCAAGATAAAGCGCATGACATACGGCGACAAGAAGCTACCAGAGCGTGCTCCGGCCCCTGTGCCTCTGGATTGGATTTTCCTCCTAGGAGGAGGTCGCTGCATCACGGCCAGCGCTGAAGTTTGGGCCACAAGCCAACCAACCAGCCGAGAGACTCGGCCACAAGCTCTGTGACCAAATTTGGTCAAACGTGCAACATTTCAGCCGCACGCTGTCAAACTTTTGGCGTAGAAAGCGAAATTTTGCTCGACTCCTCCATGGGCTGAGGTAATCCAGGCTACTGGTGACGAGAATTACGAGAATGTGGCAACCGAAAAGGAAAGTGACTACTACTAGTATTTCGGTGGCGGCTTTGAACCCGATTTTCCGCAGAAAACTTCAATCGCTCGGAGGTCTCATAAATCATTTGGCCGAATCAAGGTCCGAATAATGGGAGAGACAATTTGTTTTATAATCGTTGAATGCGCTTGTTTTTCCTCAACGCCACAGATGACATCACTCCACCGACACTGCCACAGTAGATGGTTATATCTGGCGATCATTACGATCTTGTCGGAGGTTGCTGGCTGGCCGGCGATTCCCCCACTTGGCGACGTGGCAACATCAGCATTAACGCGGCCCACGCGGCGAATGTGTAATCAATCAACTGGCCATCGCGGTGGCCAAGGAGTGGTTCCTCCCGCTGGCTTCTCCCCTCTTCGGTTAACCCCAGTTCCCCCTTTGCTAATGGACGCACAGTGTCAGGGGCATTTGCAGGTTGCAGGTTGCACGCTGCCGCTGCCCCCTGCCGTTGCAAGATGCCAGTTATGGGGCCCATTTGATAGACACCACATTGGATGTTGCCAGTGCGTCATTAGAGGGCGTAATTACATTTTTATTGAAGCCTCCACAAACACAAACACAGACTCACACCACAGGTGTTGCACTTTCCAGTTGCATCTATGGAGAGTGGAGCAGGGGGAACGGGGCAAGCAAGGTGCCAAATGGAAAACTCCCATGAAAATTAAGGCTCGTTTCCGGTGTGCACAAATATACAAAAAAGTATTAAACATTTACATAGTTTACCGCCCCCGATGGCAATTTTAATGATTAATTTTCTCAGGCTCCAAATAAATGACAATGACGATCGAAAAAGGCAACTCCAGAAGCTTGTTAAGAGGAGATAATATAAGAAGTCGTAAATGCTCTTACTTTGATTTTATATATTTAAGATATTCATATAAAAAATGAAAATACTCTCACTTCAATCGATAAAATTGCCTAAGAATTGTAACAAATATAGATCACACTTTATCCCAATTACTTGGACAAATATACCCCATTAAGGTTCTAGGGTATTGCTATGCCTTCCAGTGATTCAAGTATTCTGGCCAGAACGCTACTCAGATCGATATAAATCTACAATTTTAATTTTATTTGGCAAGCATTCGGCATAGCTGGGGAATATATATGAATGCTGGTGACGATAAACATCGACGGGCACGACTCATACCCGCTGCCACTGCCAGCAGTTATAGTTGGCCTGGCCAAGAACTAGTGCCTGCTGCCTGACATTTTCATGGGTGTGTTGGCCAGATCAAAACAAAGCCAGATATCGAGAACCTCCAAGGGGCTGCAAAAAAAGGTCAACAGGCAGCAATCAAAATAGCTGAAAATAACTCAATTTTCTGGAGCAATTAACATGCTGCGACTGTTGCCGAGATTTTGGGATAAGCCCACACATTTGACGTCTTGGTCAGATTGCCCGGATTGGCGGCAAACTTAAATGATTGCCGCCTGTATGTGCATGATGAAAAATTGCATGTAATTAACAGTTAATAATCAAAAATCAGAAAAAAATTACGTATACGCATGCGCGGCCGAGTCGAAGCAATTAATTTGGCCATCGATTTTGGCCACCGTCTCGACTCGTTTTTTTTTTCGACTCATTCATTTAAGCCGCCTTTCCAGCCACGTTTGGCCTTTATGACTTCCAGCAAAGTGGCCGGCGAGATGGGAGAAGATGGCCAAAATCAGCTTCACCCGCAACGAAAGTTTCGCATTCTTTCGCCCGCCTGAGTGAAATGAAAAGTGAAATTATTTATTATTAATGAAATTAATATATAATCACGATAATATTTTGTAGTTGTTGTACTTTTGGGTGCGTATGCTCTTTGTTTTTGTGCGACAGCATCACGTACATATGTTAAATCACAAAAAAGCGACGATAAATAACCAACAAAACGCCAAGACCGAGTCCAACACGTTTCGCACAAGCGGCAGCGGCAGCAGCAGCCTGCAAGAGAGATGTGAACAAAAATATTGCCATAAAAATAAAAAACAAAATAAAATACTTTGGCCAGGCTTTAAAAAGTTCACTTTCGTTTGTGTCCAAAAACTACATTGTACATGGCATCTGCTTCCAGCTCCCAGCACCCAGCTTCCAGCCAGCCAGCAAGTCAGTCGTATGATAATGAACACGTAAAATTGGGGGGAAAATGTTCGAAAACATTGTACAAGAAACAGAAACCAGTTGCTGCACCAAAAAGCATTGCAAATCGGTGGCAGATGCTTCCAGAGGAGGGATGAGGATGTCTCGTTGGGATGACAGGCTGAAGGTCGCGAAGGACGAGTGCGGCTTTATAAATATGGTCAGAAATATGAACTCGACTTTGAGAATGAACAAAAGACAGTCCTACTTCTTATTCAGGTGCAGTCTTACTGACCAAAGGCTATAAAAAAGGGGTAATAAAGTTAAGACCCCAGCGTATCTAATCCCAAGGGCCTACTCTTGATTTAGGACAAATAAATCTAAGCCTGAACGGCTCTACTTGACGGAAGAAACATCCTTTAAATACCCATAAATTAGAAGTACATAGGTCTCTGATTGAAAATTACAGCTTCTATCCATGCTGTCCAAGTTTTTGGAAAAATGGGCGGATAACTGAAATTTGGTTAAGTAATTTGCCATAAACAATCAAATAACTACGTACAACTTAATTTGGCCTAATGGCATTCATAAATTGCACCCTATAAAAATCAAATAAACCCCAACTGTTTCCTCACACATCGAAATGGGGAGGAAAGTAAGCGGGGGGCCTCTCATTGCGTTACAAATTAAATTCCAAATTTATGCGATTTCAATTTCCTTGTGGCCTTTTTAATTAAAACATAAATATTTATATGGAATATTTCGCAGGCCGCCTGCCACTAGCGTGCCCCCTCGCCTGGTGTGGCAGACACACTTGCTGCCACACAGCAGATTACGAGCTTGGCCAAAATTAATTCAGCAAATAAATAATAAAATCATTTACAATATAATTGCAACGGGCCAACAAAAACACTTTCACCTTCGCCACGGATCCAGACATGAGTGCTGCTGCGGTGACGTCCGGGACGGGGGTGTCTTTCGTTTTGGTTTGGTTTTAAGTTTTGGCTTTTAAGTTTTTAGCCTTTTTGTGTGGCGTTTGCCACTTGCAGCCGTGGTTCAAGCCGTTGCCGTTTTTATTTATGCTTTGTGGGTGTTCAACATGCACCATTTGACTTTTTACCACTGTTTTTCCTTGCCACGGCACTGGCTCTGCCGCATAAACATATTTATGCGCTGAATCGTCAGGCCTTTATGGCATTATGCTGTGCCAGAGCCTGCAATTAGCCAACTGGGATATGGCCACAACAGCCATTCGATCATTTGATGGATTCAGGTATCCACACCCACATCGGGGAAAATCTCCGATCAACATCTCAATAGAATCTGGCATTTCCACCTGCCTCGTCGCATTCAATTAATTAACCATTAAATATTTGATTTGCACTGAGCCCATACATAAAACATAACAAACTCTATAACGAGGCCTGAAATCTTGATGGCAAAGACAATGTGCCAGGGTCTGTCTGGGGAGGTTTTCTGATTAGCCAAGATAAGCTGTCTACCAATATTTTGCACAGTGGCATAGGGTTCCAAAAATTAGGGATGTCTATGATTAAAAAGGTGCCTTTTAAACTATTTAGTTAGAGGACATATAAATTAATATTTTGAATTTATAAATTGTATTATACTTGACATCTAAAGTCCACAATAACACCTCCCTCCCACAACCCTTCGGATTATAATTGCTCCAGTGTTCCTCAATTACATTGGAAGTCGGCAACTCACTGACTTGCTGCCTGGTGGCTCATAACTCATTACTAAGTGGCAAGCATTGGCTATGTGGCACAAAATGCCAATGAACTCGCGTTCGGTTTCGGCTTTATCGGATATCACTCCACTTAGAAACGAAGCGTCCGGATTACAAAGAAACGGAAGCGTCCTCTAAGTTAATTTGCAGCCACTTGACATGCATATCCAGGCACTCGAAGAAAATGTTGATATTTTATCCCAAAACCGAAATAATCCTAAACATTTTTTCCAAAATACTGATTAAGAAGTAAGGCTTATATATATATATAGTAAAATATCACTCCTATTTTGATTTTATTAAATTATATTTTTTCACAGTGATTTGGGAGCAACAAGCCGATGCATTCGAAGGCCGTTCATGGCCTGACAATATGCGGACAAAAAAGAGGAACGACGGGACCGCCAAAGTGCATGCTCGAAACGCGTTAAACGATGATTTAATGCCAATAAATAAGTGTAAACGTTCATTACAGATAATTAATGTATCTGCACAGAGGTCAGACAGTCAGCCAGCCAGCCAGCCAGCCAGGCAGTCAGCCAGACAGCCAGACTGGGAGTCTTATGGCGGAAAAGTGAAACTTCAATTAGACGGCTTAACAGCATTATGGCGTGGACGATTAAGACTTAAATTACGAGGTATAGCTCCGTGGGTTTAGTGTGGAATTGACATTTCACCTGCAGAGTCCTCGCTGCCATTGATCTCTTTATCAGACGGGTGTGGGGGCTTCAGTCTAGACCCCGGGGTCGGAGAGATGGTCGAAACGGTTTCGGCCGTCTGGCTTGGGCCTTGGCTCGACTATTGCACATGCCCCAAATCCATGCAACAATCTCAACTGCCGCAGCCTGACAATGTCGCCCAATTCGTCTTGGAGTTTTCATGCCTGCCGGCTGGAAATTTTGTATTTTTTTTCTACTCCACCACCATCCAACATTCAACATCCAACATCCCAGTTTGGGTTTCAGTTTTCAGCGCTTGGTTCGGTTTTCAGATTTCAGTTTTCGGTTCGGTTTTGGGTTTCGGTTTTGGTTAGCCTTTTCAATTTAAAATGTAAATCAAGTGTGAAAAACAAAATCTGCAGCGAAAGTGTTGCAATTGCAATTTGCTCGTTGCGATTTTTGACGTTTCTCGCTCCGAGGCTGTGTATTGATTTATTTTGATTGTTAATCAATTTGGCGAGCGCTGTCCCCCGAACACTGTCGCTCTGGTAATAGTTCAATGAAATTATAAATCAGTCGGCCCGGCCGAACTCCCCTTAACCCGGAATCTCCCCGGATCCAGCAGAGATCCCCTCCTGAGTTCGCTTAATCGGCCTGGTACGGCTTGTCAAGTAATTCAAGTCGAACCCGAAAGAATGCAAATGACATACTTTTGGTTTTTATTTTATTTTTTATCGAGTTCGGCACTCTTAACCCATTGGACAATATAGAGTAGGCTAAAAATGGTTTATGAGTAAGTATGAGGCTTCATAACTATAAAGATAAATAATTTACAATGCTTTTCTCTAATTAAGAATAAGACAAATTTGTTGACTAAGCAGTAGAGGAAACCTTTAAAACTGACATTCCTTTACTACCTGCATTCCAAACATTATTTTATAGAGTTATTGACCAAAAAAGCAAAAAAGAAACATCCATCTGGAGGGCCGTAAACTCGTTGGCTAATATTATGTGTTTAGTTAAAATTGATGAGCAGCTGACCTCGAATGGAATGTTTGTGGGCAGTATTTTGAAAGGCAGTGGGGCCTAAAAGCCCTTTTTCTTCCAAAACATTTTGGATTTTTGAGGTTTCTAGGCTACGTCACAAGAATAAGAAGAATTCCTTTCAAACTCAAAACCCCCAACAAAAGAAAACTCTTAAGATATGTGAGCTTTGCAAGATGCCTTAAAAAAAGACTTTAAGAACTTCCTGCCTGCCTTCTGCGACTTATTGGCAAGAACCAATTGTCAGTGGGTTAACCCGGTCATTTGTCAGCAGGAAGCTGCTGGAATTGTGGAAAGCCTCTGCCGAGGAAAGGCAAAAACCAAAACGCAAAGGTTATGGCGCAATTTGCGCATGCGCACGCAAATTACGCGTCATAAATCATGCGACTTTGTTGGGGACTGCTCCCTGGGTTGGGCTCCTTCTGCGTGCTTTTTTCATACTTTTTGCTTAGTGGGAGTTGCCCCAACTGTCACCGTCGCTGATTGCCGACTGCTGCCGCACCGCAGCCGTGTTCCAGCCTTTTTCTCTCCGCAGATTTGCAAGAAGCGATAAACACATAAACCAAAATAAATTGCAAAGAAAGTGGATATGGACATGTGGTTATGCCCGATGCCCGATGTCCCCTGTCCGATGTCCACTCTCCG
The DNA here is from genome assembly GCA_035045925.1 of Drosophila atripex. Lineage (NCBI taxonomy): Eukaryota > Metazoa > Arthropoda > Insecta > Diptera > Drosophilidae > Drosophila > Drosophila atripex. The sequence continues at coordinate 126,533 of JAWNOP010000012.1, forward strand.
ATACCTCCAAGTCCGATGCCCAATCCTCCAATGCTCGATGGTCGCGTGCGTAAGCAATTACACGCCTGTTGGGGCACAACAAAAGGTGGAGGAGGAGCACGAGATCCATGTGTGCATCTGCGGTTAGTTTGACATTTGCCCGCCTGACCCTGACCCACAAAAGACACGGCTTGGCTTTGGTTTTGGCGCTGGCTTCAGCTTTGGCTCTGGCTTTGGTAAATTGAAAAAGAAAACTGCACTCGAGTCGGCCCGCTCGACTGACTTCAATCACTCTGGCACTTGGCTGAGTCCAGCCGGCTACCCGAAACACCTCCCGCCCACTCAGTTGGCATGCAAATCCCGGCTTCTTCTCCTCTGGTATTTCATTTCTCTGGCTGATATTTTGCAAACATTTTTTTCACTTGATTTTAATTTTTTGTTTTGCACTTCTTGACGGTCGCGGTCGGCTGCTGTGCCCCCAAGGTTAACGGCGTAAACAAAGCGGGCCAAACAGCCAAATGGAACGGGCCAAAATGAAATGGAATGGAGCTCGTCATGGACCTGAAGACTTCGAGTCTAGAGATGGTCGCCTGACAAGCCTCCGACGGGAATCAATCGCCGATGTTCCTAATAAATTTCAACAGTCTTAAGACCAGAAAACATATGGTATATTCATTTTTGATTACTTGTCTTTAAATGACCAATAAAATAAACCATTGATAGACCCTATTTGTGCAGCAGTTTTTTTTTATAAATAAGTCAACATAATTGGAACCTAAACCAGATGTACCCCATAATAATAAACATTATTTTAAAGGATGAGACTGTTTCTGTTATTAAAACGCATTTGTTATGTTGTCCAGACAGTTTTAAAAGTTACTTCTTTCAAAAAGCTATATTTAGACATACTTTTTTCATGCCGATAACCTAGTTTAGATCCCTTCGATTGACCCAGAACCATGAGGGTTGTCAGCCACAAGTGCTTCAGGATGCAAAAGTTGAAATCACGAGACCCATTCATAGGTCTCACGCTCCGATTTCGACCGTCTCTAGGCCCATGGGCACTTCGGCGCTGACTTTGTTCTTCTCGGCGGAGCCCGGTCGATGTTGTTTATATGTCTGAGGTTGATGCTGATGCTGTTGGGATGTTGGGATGCTGTGATGCCAAACCCAAAACGTCACTCCAAAAAGCCAACACTCGGCCCGGTTGTGTTGTTCTCATCGCTGTTTTGTTGTTATTTGGTTCTTCTTGTTATATATATATTTTTTTTTTTGCTTTAGGTTTAACTTTGGCTCTGGCTCTGGTTTTGTTTGGTTGCGTTGAGTAGCCGCCTGAAGAGCTGCGGCATTGGCTTTCTGACAGCCGCCTGGCATATTCATTTTTATGGGCTCAAAAGCTGAAGTCTCGCCGCTGGAACAGCTGCATTCTTAGAAGTCAAAAGCGAGACCGTAACTCCCCTCGGATCCCGTCCAACAGATTCGCTTTGGGTTCTAACTGTTGCGGTATTTTGGATGCTGTAAGATGCACAGTAAAAAATTATCAGTATTTCAATATCTACATATACATTATGCCGAACCAAATGACTAAGAAAATAAACCTAGAAGAGTTTTCCGATATTTATGAGAAGATTTATAATTTATGCCCCGTTCCTTATATTTTATACACATTTTTTTCGTGTGTCCTACTGATTGAAGACTCGTCTTCTGGTTCATTTCGAAGGGCGTTGCAAGAGTTTCTGATTACAAATTGAATTTTATTAGTTTGCCTGCGCGCCGCATTGATTTATGATTTTTCTACAAAAATTCACCTAGAACTTGCCTTTGTAGGTTGGTTTTAATTAAGTCCGAGTGTCAATATGATTTATGCTCCCCTGCTCATACTCGTCTATATAATTAAAGAGAGGAAAGATATTCGGAGTCATCAGCCAGTGGCTTTCCCTTTGGCAATATAATTTCGATATTTTTTGTACCGGACATTGCGTGCGATTGCATTACGAGTGAAATTTGCCAACTTTTACAAAAGATCTCGAGATATTGATAACCTTTTTGTCTAGGTTTTGGGTTGCTGCCGCCTCCGATTTTCTTGCCTGTTCCTGGTGTTAGAGTGCTGGTGGTGGTATCGGCGGTGGTGGGGGTGCTGATGCTGACATCATCAAATTCGAATCCAAGCTGGCAATTTTATTGAATGCCATGGCGGCCATCGCATCCATTTGGGTTGGTTTTGATTACATAAATTTGGCGCCGTCTGCGATCGCGATGCGGTTCCATTTGCATCTTCAAAGTCCGACTTGGTGTGGCATGGACTGGGAATGTGGGTCAACAGTCTTCGGTCCTCGACTTGGGTGCGGCTTTGGAGATCGCCATATGTAATTACAATAACTGCAACTTCCAGTGCAACTTCCAATGCAACTGCAACAGCCAACAGCCAACAGTAACGGCATCAAAGCAAACAACACGACCGCACTTCATCAACGTACCAAACAGTGTGTATCAAAAGTAAAATGTCTCGAAACCTGTCGCTTTTAATTAAAGGCCCCGCTAACTCCGACTCTAAGTAACTTTTCATGTTCCAAGTTATGCGCACAATTTTAAGCGACAGCCCCCAACAAAAGGCATTGAACATAAAAATAACTTTTGCATTTAGTCATAACTGCATTTAAAATGTTTGACTCTTGCGTTATTGTTGTGGGTAAATATGTTAAATGTTTTTGCTTTTCATATGCAAAAAAAAAAACAAAACACTCAAAATCGGGAAAAATCTTTCAGCTTTTTGGGCTTGGGTTTTGGGTTCAGGTACGACCCACTTCTGTCATGTTGTACGATAAATACTTTGAGATTTATTGTCCGCCGCGGTGGCAGCATAATTACAATTTATGCCCAAGGTGGTGGTGGTCCCCCATGCCGCCTTGCTTCCTTGTCCTCTCCAATAGACTTCTATCCAGACAATGCCGCCCCGAAGTCCCAATCCCAGTCCCGATCTCCTCCAAGTTCAAAAGCGTGTTTGAGGAAGCTGTCGCCAAAGACAAAAGCCCCATACAAATTGCTAAGGAAGCTGAATCTGAATTTGTGGCTGTCTCGGTCGGAGTCTCAGGTTTTTGTTATTTTCGGCCGTCCCTCTGTCAGCTCGTGTGTTGTTTACCTGTCTCACAATTGCCATTATTCTTGGCTGAATTGAAAGTGAACACCAGACAATATTGGGAATATGATGGACTAGGAGGCGGAGGCCGAAGATCGTTTACCCTTTTGGAGTCTAAGGAGTTTAATATGCAGAATCTTCAAGCCAGAATACTATAAATAACAACGCATGATCTCTTAACAACTCGGTCGGAAAGTTCTTGGAAAACCTCCCTTTATTATTTCCAAGTAACTCCCAAAAGATCTCTTAGATATAAGGGTATCAAGAGCCGAAGAAAAAAATACTTTCGCATTGGGGAGGCCATTACATCATTTGTGGGGAATGGGTCCCAAGCACTTTTGGTCTATTGTTGAGCACATAATTAAGCGCCGCTTAGCTTATGTAATTAATGTCAGGCCAAATGGCAGCGTCAAGAGCCAAATGGAGAGTCTAATGAACCAGCTGCGTGTGCTGATTTATATGCGACTTTTCGTGTTGGTTTGTTTGCTGTTGGTGTTTTGGCCTGGCCAAATTGTGTTTTGTCACCGTCATACTGAAACTGAAGTCTTGAAGTCTTTCGATCGCGCACTTAAACTTCGTTTATGCGCAGGCTCAGACTTCAGACTCCAATACTCCATCCGAGCTCTGCACTGCATACTCCAGTTTTTCGAGGGACCGACCATGTGACATAAGTCGCCGGGTGTACGATGCGAGTACTGGCCATGATATATGAATATGACAAAGCGACATGGACAACTTTATTGGCTCATGAAAAGCTCTGTCACTGGCTGAGTGACATAAATCACCGAACGGCAGAAATAGGCATTCAAGAGCCAGAGCCAATAGTTTGCAGATCGAAACACTACAAACCGAGAGCTGTTACTGCCAAAAATAAATCAAAATCAATCAATTTTTGAAAAGGGCATTTTGGGGGGAAGATCTTGCTTAAAAAAAACAAAACTCAGAGCGTTTCAAAAAGTGTGGAGTGTGGGCTCTATCTAAATCTAGCACAATCTTCATTTGCATAGTACAGAATAGTACTCCGAATCGATATCGCAGCTCTCCTACACTATCTGATTTCGACTGTCAACCCGAACGGACATATCCCCTCACTCATGGCCAAGAGACCCAGCAAAAACCCATATGCCATATGGAAATTAGAGCAACAATTGGACACTGGCTTGCGTTCTATAAATAATAACCGGGCTGGGAGCTTTTATTGACCAACAGACACACATTCAGCCATTTCTGGCTTCGAATCGAAGGCACGCCACCTATTGGATGGACACGCTACTTCAGCTACACACACTCATCCACACCAAACACACACAACACACTCAACATATGGGTGTTAGTACCCAAAGCCGTGTTCTTCACTTTCCCTGGTTTTGTTCTCATTCTTTAACAGGTATCCCCATAATTCTGGGGTATATTAGTGTTCTAAATTTATGATTTAAGTTATTTATTATCTTTAACATAATTTCTTATCTTTTAGATTTAAGAAAATGGATAAAACGTATTTCATATTTAACATAAAATCTTACGGAGGATCAAGCAAAGACTGTTAAAAAGAATTTCTCGTGAGGAGGGATATAAAATTATGAATAGGGAAAAGTAAGAGTAATTTTGTGAGTTAAAAAGTAAATGTTTAATATTTTATTAAAACATGTTCTTGATAAAGAATGATAAACTGTTTTATGTCTTAAAAGTATTACAAAAATGTAATACTTTTCAAATATAATGTAATTTGAATAATGGCCAACGTCCTTGTCCAAAATTTAGTCCTAACATATCCTTTCGCAGCACCTGGTAATTGAATTAAAACTTTGATTATTTTTCCCCTAATTGGAATGGCAAGCAAAAAATGGCAAATACATTTAAGTACCGGGTATGCCGGAGTTCAAGCCCTTGCCCATCACAGCCCCGCCTTATTTTCGTGCAGACCTAGAACCCTTTTAGAGCTGGCCTATAACTATGGAAATGGAGACGGTAAGTAAGTGTGCGCCCAACGCGCATGACCTCAACAATTTGGCTTCACTTGAAGTGCAAACGCACATGCAAACTCTGGGGGTACTCCATGGTCCGGTCCTGTTGCGTGCTGGAGCTATAGATGGAGCTGGAAATGGTAATGGTTGGAGCTGGACGAACGGAACGGGAGGTGGACGTGGAGGTGGAGGTGGTTGAGTGCCGAACTGACCCTTCACTTGGCCAGCAAATGTTTTGGGTCAGTGCTCAGTTGCGTTGAGTTCGTGACCAAAGGCGGGCGTATTTTTATTTTGCCATATTCATATACGATATTAATAAATCCCGCTCGTTCCCGACAACTCGGCTGTGACCATTCCTGCACTGATACCAAATCCGATCGGCATGATTCGGCGATTGTCTGGCCAGTCGGATAAGTAAGACTCGAAGTCCACCCGGGAGGAGAAGTCATGGGCTGTGCCAGCAGCACGCCCATGGTTGCAACGGCGGGCAGCGAAATGCTGAAAGCCGCCACCCATGTCCGCCAGAAGGGCGAGGCCGTGGTCGAAGGTGTGTGTTGCCCCAGACTGGTTTTTATCGGATGCCAGATGGCATTTAAGCAGTGAGCACTCCGGGCGTATACTCGATATTTGACAAATTAGTACAAACAAGGTGACAAATCCTTGACCCAACACCCAAATCGATATTGTACATCCCCCCAATTAATAAGAAGCGAACAAGTGAATAACCATTTAATGCCATAAAAGAAACTCGATATACGCGTTCGTATGTACGTAGTAAATGTGCTCACATTTCGCATTATTATAATAACAAGCCACGTAATAAAGGACAATTGGCCAAAGCAATGCGTGCTGTGTGGAGCCTTTCGGCCCGATTTCAGTCGGCAGTGGGTCGCAAGTGAAAGCTGGCTCATTGCCATTACCCGGGCGGACCATATTTATATACATTTATTTAACGCATATGAAGAAAAACGACTTGGTTGCGTGACCAAGCCGTCAACGAATTAGAGCAAAACATTGACTTAAAAATATTATACGTCAAAATACACTTAAAAAAAGGCTCAAAATAGAGCCTTGGCTATCCAAGAAATTTTCATGTAATCCTTAAAACCGCCACTAAACAATGGCACACTTTTTCTCCCACTGCACAATTATATGTATTTGCTTTCTAATCAGTAAATGGCAAATGAAAGTGTTTCCATTCTCCTCTCTCACCCACAGACGCCTCGGAAACACTGACCACCGGACTGGACACGGCCAAGGAGACCGTTAGCAGTGCCGTTGCGGGAATTACCAATGAGCTGGGCAATGCCTTTAAGGAAGGCACTCAGGTCCTGGACGAGGCCAAGCACAAGGTGATGGAGGGTCTGCACTTGGAGCAGCCGCAGGAGTCTAAGGAGGAGAGTGCCGAGGCGGAGATGAGTTCTTCGCGTGCTCCAACTCCCAAAGTTGAGGCGGATGCCGATAGCTTGAAGACGTCCACCCCAGAGCCGGAGATCGAGAGAGCACTGGCCAACGAGGAGGAGGGCAGTCCGCCCAGTCCAAAGCCCTCTTTGGAGGAGATGGCGCAACTCAGTGCCGAGGCTACCCAGGTGGCGGAAGCTTCCCCAGCTCCGGCTGCCCCAACCGAGGACTCCGTCCCAGCTGCAGTTGACCCACCAGCTGCCACCGAATCCTCCGCCCCCGTGGAGTAAGTAAGCCTAGTGAGCACCTGCCGCATCGCAACCCGTAGCCCCATCGCAAATCCGTAATCGGTTATCCGTAGCGCCACTGCACCCAGAAGTTTTCGCGTAGTTTGTACCTGCAACGTTCGCTTATGATTCGTAGTTACCCGTTCCGTCGTAGATATTCGAATATTATATACATTTATTATATCTTACCAACATATTGCTCTCTTCCCTCTTTCTCTCCTCTAACTTGTATGTAAATTGTAAATAAACTTGCTCTTTTTCTATGTACATATCATATATCCTGCCTTTGTTTACTTGCGATCCCAGCAACGCAAACTAACAAGAACATCAACAGCAAAGTCTTGTACGTAGAATTGTGGTAATATTTTGAATATCAAACACAAAACGATTTATTGTTCGGCTCACCGAATATAGAAAACTTGTGCAAAACTAGGACAAACATTAAAGGAAGGTTGAAAGACTATTATCCCTCTCTTGTCCGCGGACACATGTCAGACAGTCTTGCCAAGTTACCTACACAGTCACATATTAAATAACATACACTACACAAAAATCCACAAACCCCACAATACAACAATAATCCGAATATCCTTCCAAGACAAATCCTAATTACACTTCCGCCAAACAAAAAATCCTAGAAATCATAAGGTACGTCGCAGATTCGTGGATGTTAAAGAGGAGGAGCAGCGGCGACCCAATACCACCGAGTGGGAGAAGTTCGCCGATCAACTGGCCAAAAGCAAGAAGTTCAAGCCCTACGAGAGCTTCGCCCACAGCCACAACAAGTTCTCAGTGTACCAGGACCACACGAGTCTCCGGGATAAGCCGAACCACTACGATGGTCACTTCAGTGACGGAAACTCACTCTCCAGTGCCTCCGTATCGGATCTGTCCAGCGGTCACGTCACGCCAGCTCCTACTCGCAAGGGTCAAAGGGAGTTTGCCAAGTTCGTGGCTTCCGAACAGCCAGCTAGTGTCTCTCGTTCCAACTCGAGGCTCTCCAATCCGGGAGCTTCCAGGGCCTTTGACTTTAATCCCCAGCGTGATCGCATCACTCTTCCTATGGCCACCAACGGAAATCGCAGTCGCATTGGTTCCGGAATCCAGAGAGCACCCGTAGAGAGGATATCCGGTTGGGGCAGGGGCAGACCATCTGCCGTCCCGGAAGTGACAGGTTACGGGCGGCGAATGAGCACCGGACTAATCCATCAACCTCTACGCCCTGACAGGGACAAATTCGTACCCACAGGACGAAACAGGGCCGTACAGCCGATCACCCCAGTCAAGGATGCCACCAGAGAAAGGTCTTCCAAGGTGACTTCCAGCTTAACTACTTCCAGAGAATCCTCTTACTTGGAGTTGGATAAGAGTTCAAAGAACCTGTCCAAATCAAAGCCGAAGGAAACAATTCGTTCTAGAGAGCATTCTTGTACGGACTTTGATTCGTTACAAGTGGACAAAACTACCAGTTCCCATAAACCAAATAGATTATATGAGGACACAGCTAGGATATCCAGGGAGTCTACCTTTACTGAATTAAATTCTCATAAAACCGATAAAGAACTTCCCGTGTCAAGAGATCATGTGGCTATGCCATCTAGAGAACTTTCCTCCACAGACTTAAGTTCTTCGAATAATTTCGAAAGAAAGATGCTGCCATCCAGAGAAGGCGCACATACTGATTTTGATTCAATGAAAGAAATCCAAACTCCCTTGAATCGTGCTATGCCTTCAAGAGAATCATCACACCCTGAACTCCATTCCCGAAAAGCGGAAAGGACTCCTTTGACAGTTGAAAGAACTTTAGTAAAACCAATACTACCATCCACAGAGTCATCATTCATAGATTTGAACAATTCTAGAGGTAGTAGGACACCAACAAAAGTATGGAAACCTGAAAGCATAACTCATGCAGATCATCTACCTCGGAGGATGCTTAGTCCGAGTCCCGAACTTGAATCCTCCACAAACCAGAATCTATCCTCAATGCCACCATCACCTCAAAAGCCAGGAGCCCCAGAAGATTGTGGCATCCACCCCGAAGATGCCATCACCAGAGCCTTCGCGTGTTTCCAGCGCCAAGTCCACCGACAGCAGCAACTTGGACGTGGTCATCCAGCCCATGAGCAAGCTTACTACTCCGAGTGTCAAGTCTTACAGCCAGTCGCCCGATCAACTAGTAATGGAGGGGTACGAGGACTCAGATCTGGAGGCAGCTCTGGCCAGATTAGAAATCCTGAGAGGATCCACGGCCACGCTGCAATCTCTGAGATCCTGCAGTCCTGGCAGGCACACCTACACTGCCTCCCTTTTGAGTTCCCGGCGGACTTCTCCCTGGGTGATGCGAAAGAATTACGGAGGATCACTGGCTGGCAAGGAGAATAAGCCAACAGCTTTGCCGGAAAGTTCCTCAAATGTCACAAAATCCAACCATCCCACTCTCGAACGCTGCGATATTTGCTGTAATGAGTTTGTTTTAAAATAAATTATGGAAACAATTTGTTTTTGTAAATAATTATAAAGAGTCTTGCCTACCAATTAACTGCCATAACTTTCTGTGAAAATAAATCTAAAGCTTTCTATTTATAAATATTACTAAACACCAAACTATTTCAACGAAGAACATAGATGGATTAAAATAATTTTGTACGATTGCGAAAGAAATCATAACTTTTACCGAAACCCACCAATACCATAATAGCCGAAAAATAAAGAAGTTTTTATTACCTTTTAATTGTGAAACTTTAATGGCTTTCAGATTGCTCCGCAAATACATAAATATGTCCGAAAATCGATCAAATGCAACGGCCAATTCACCCTGCAAGTCTGATTTCAATTCGTCTAATTGATGACTTAATAACAAAATTGAAATGTTTATCTTGCCGTTCACTCAATTATTCTGCCACTTGGAGCGGGATTGAAGTTCGTTATACGGTTTCACGTTCCGTGCAGCCGTGATTCCATACGGTTCGGCTTCGGTTTGGCTTCCATTCCATGTCTCTCCCGTCCGTGACTTAATGAACTATTAACAGCAATGATAGTAATTTGTTGTGGACGCAGCAGCCGAGGCAGCAGCAGCAGCGGCAGGGGCAGCAAATGAAATTGCTTTTAGGCAAGGAGCAAAAGCAAAAAGCCAAAATGCACTGTGCACTAACCAAAGCCAAATGCAACAGCAACACTTGCAACATGGCAACAACAAGTTGTCTTCATGGCACTTTTTGGCAAACAAATAGACAATTCAACAAAGCGACATGCAGACAAATGACTCCACAAGCAGGCATATATTTTTGCATTGGATATTCGCGGGGGTGTTATCGGTCCGGTCGGTATGCTGCTGCTGCCTATCTCTTTCTGCCACCCAGTTGCCATCTCTTTCGCGGTGTTCACCTGCAGCCAGCAAAATTGAGTTTGTCTGTGGCATCTATTTTGGCACGATTTTCAAATTACGTACATTGACTCGCAAAATGTTTGCTTTATGCCGCAATTAATTTCCAAGCGGAAGAAGCAGTTGCCCCAAAGCGCCAACTAAAAATCACAGCAACAAAAAAATACAAAAATCGGAAAGACTAGAAAAGAGAGGCTTTGAAGGGGGAGGCCAAAAGTTGAAGGTCTTCTGTGGCTATTGTGGCGTGACATTGAAAGTGAAAGAACAAGTTTTGATGGCTTGCCGTTTGTTCGTTTTGTTTTCTGTTTTTATTTTTTTTTTTGTGGCATTTCTATTTTTAATGACTTTTACATGGCCAGCGTTCAATGAACGCAGAAAGCCCAAACGCACAAAACACCACAAAACGTTACAAAAAAAATACAAAACTAAAAGCCACTCCGCTAATGATCTATGAAGTGCAAGTGTTTGTACTTTTACTTTCATTTATCAAAAGTGGAGGCGTCATCGCTTGGCCGAGACAGTGGAAATTAGCAATAGGCAAGAAATTCATTTTTAGCACTTCATTTTCTGGTCGCAGCTTGTCGAGCTTACAGTTTTGTGGTAAAACGTGCTTTTAATCAAATTTACATGTGCCAGGCTATGTTTGGATCATACGCACTGTGGGCAGGCAGTCTGCTTGTCCGGCTGTCCGTGTGTCCTCTTGTCCGCTTGTCCGTCGCTCCAAAGAAACAGCAAATTTTCTGTGTAAAATTGATTTATGCAATTGCTGTTGGGGGCAAGCAGCAGCTGATTTGTTTATATGTTCAGCTTCACAACAGCCCCGGCTAGCATAGCAAATCAATAAGTTTATGCAACAGGCTGCAACAGCACTGATTGTGCGATAAAATCAAAGAAAATCATTGAGACAATGCCTGGTTGCTTGCCACCAACCCAACAACAGAGCTTCCTGCTACATTTACCTTGCCGCCGCGATAACAGTTCGCCGCCAACATTTTTCGACCTCATTTAACAGTGCGCTTTTGGCCTAAATGTTATCAGTCAAGCGGTTAACATAACCCTCCACAGCACTGTACTCTGCGCATGCGCATGCGCATTTTCAATTAATGGCTTGCCTTTTCATTTCCATTTCATTTAATGCCGCATCGACGCACTTGTTGCCGCTTCCACTGGCCAAATAGCAATCATTTGTTAGCCAAACATTTCTACTTTTTGGCTGCTTTCGTTTGGCCTTTTGCCAACATTTTGCATAACCTGGGTCAAGACGGAAATGCAGGAGGAGGCCGACCATTAATAATCTTTGGCTCTCAGCGTCTGCGGCTCTGGCTCTCGGTGCTTGATTTCGGAGCTGTCCTCCAGCTGCCAGTGGCCCGCTGGTTGGTGACTTTTCGACTTCGATGCGTTTCGGCACAGCCTTTTGTTTTTGCAGGCCAGCATATTGGGCAGAAACGTGTTCAAAGTACAGAAACATACTCAAGCACTTCTCTTTTATACAAAATGTTTATAAAAAAAAGTTACACCTTAAACATTTTGTCTTCAAAGGGATACCAAACTCAAAAACTCACAGTTTTTTTTTTCTCGACAATGCATATACCAGTTAATATGCTTTTAGTCCTTAAAGGATGTTATAATAAGAAATGTTTTCTGTTTAATCTAAAACATTTTAAATACATCAAGAGTTAACATAAAAATCTTTATAAATTGTATGTTTATAATAAACTATTGAAATCATTTAATATGAAGAAAAATAAACATTTTTCAAAGATAAACAAGACAAAAATCAGTAACTTTACATATATATTTTTGTTTAAAAACAATCATCTTACCTTGTGCCTTTCATCCGACCTGCACTCTCTGTGTTGCACTGCTCTGTGCTGCTCGGTAGCCTCCGCGTAATCCAAATTAAATTGTCAAGAGAAATGACAATTCAATACACACAATCTTGTTAAGCAAATATGAAAGAAAATACCAAAACAAAAAGCACTCTGTCATCCCTGCTCTCCAGCTAACCAAGCAACCAGCCAAAAAAAAAAAAAGAAGAAAAAGAAAAATTCAAAAGCAGAGACAGCAGGGAAGAGTGAGAGTGAGACCGAGTCCCAAACAGAGGTTCCAAAAAGTGTCAAATTAAACTGTCAGAGCGACTTTTAACCCATTTTCGTGGGCCATTACATAAGCTACTTATCAGTTGATAACTGGGCACTCGGGGTGTTGGAAATACTAATAGGGAAATGGAAATGGGAGTGCGTAGGTGGTGCGATGTGGTGCGGTCAGGCGCATAAATCAGCTGGGACACCCAGCCACTCGAGTTCCTTCGCTCATGCGTCAGCCAAACAAAAGACTTAGGCAACGAACTTCAGACGCAGTTGCAACAGAATTCCTCTCCTTCCCTGTTTTCAGCACATGTGTGTGTGTTTCAACATCTGGAACTGTGCGGCATATTCTTAGCCATGTCGGGCTATAGCCCTACCCTTTGTGTCCCCACCCCCTGACCACTCTCACTCCCCGCACCCCAACCCAAGCCTCCCCCAGCCCAAGTCATTTCCATGTGAACTGCGCTAATTCGTGACTATTTTGTTGTGCGACTGCTGAGGAACTCAGCACACATGTCGCCACCTACACTGAAACTTTTTTTGTTTTGCTTTCATTTGTATGGGTTTAGATAGATAAGTTTAATAATGGTAAGAGATTGAAAGGTTTTAGATGAAAATTATGTAATACACCTCTTAAAAACCATGTTTTAAATATATAAACATCAAAGGTTTTCTCTCCATGAGCAATTTAATAAGAACGAACATTGAATGCCCTACAGATCCGCCACCCCCCCTCCTGCTCTGCCTCCGATCTGGGGGAAAACATCTGTGATAGATTTGAATGACCCACTCCCAGGGCTCGATCGCAAGCTACTGGCTCGAGAGGCGGCGCTTGTGAGTCAGAGATCGGCTCGCTATATGTCCCATTTCGAAGGCAACTCCTGCCCACGCCGCAGGCGCAAACACTTTACTTTTGTTTTCAAAACAGTCCCAGTCGAAGTTGCAGCAGTCGGCAGTTTCAGTTGCTGTTGCAGTTGCAGTCCCAGTTTAAGTTACAGTCCCCCAAAATAAACTACCCAGATATATACATACGTATAAAGTTTACCATTCCTACGGACAAACACACAGCTCTCATTCTCCGCTGTCAGTGGGATTCGGTTGTTTCGATTTTCGGGGTTTTTCTTCTTCAGAGTTCGACAACGTAGTTGTCTCTGTGGTTGTCGCTTTCGTAGTCACACAGAGATAGAAATCGCATGACACGATCTTGTAGCCCGAAACAGGCGCCAGTAACCCAGTTTTCAGGTTTCCGACCAACCGAAACCAAAACCAATACTCCAATACTTCGATGTCTCCCTTTTGGCCAAAGCCAAATGAAAATGAAACGTTTTGGGCATAAATAAATAATGACAACCGAGCAGCCACCAAAAAGGCAACAACAAATGATCCGCCAATCCTCCCTCTACATTTGCATTATTTTTTCTTTCAAGTCTAACTCTGCCAATGGGGTATAGTAAGTTTTTGAATGGGGTTTGAAGCTTTCAGGATTACTTATCAGAGAATATATTACCCTAAACCATTTAAAAATTAGATTATTTTTTTATAAATTTAATAGCGGTAATCAAAGGTGGTAAATAGTGCCATAATTTAAGCAAAGATATCTAAGTTTGTTAAACAAATCCATTGAAAAAATCTTTTCAATTTGCAAAGAGTAAATCGGCTTCTGTTTACCTACATTAACAATTTTTTGTTTGCATTTTTTTGTTATTGTTTACTTGCTGCTTGTTATTTGTTTTGGTTTTTGTTGCTTTGCAGCGGCAATTCAGTTTGTTTGTTTCAAGTTGTTCGAGGCCTAACAAGCATCCAACGTCGACGTCTGCCCATTGTCTTTATGTTTCACCGTTTTCATGTGGCATTTTTCTAGATTCGCCAACCCAGCCCACCCCCCAAACAACATGCGATGAACTTTGACACCGGCATACGGCAGGATTTCGATCTCATTCGGCACTGGAAAATCTAAAAAGACTGTAAAATCGATGTTTAAAAAATAGTATGTGATACCTGCTACGCATACTCATATCTTGTATCATCTCTGAGATCTATGATTTCTTTAGACAGGCAGGCAAGGCATGATAGACAACTTCAAATAGTTTTAAGTGCATAAACTCCGCAGGGAGCCATCATTTGTTGGTTAGAGGAGAGTCCATTGAACCTGAGGCCGCTGAGGCAGACCCATAAATTGATTGAGGTTGATGCATGGACGCAGAGTTTTCGCTCAATTTCAATTCTAAACCGTCAGCGGCAATTTCACTTTCGTTGGCAGTCCGTCACCCACGACATCGGTCGGTCGGCGATCGGTGTCTGGGAAAGCTGCGATTCACCCTACGCATCGATGGCATCAGAGCCTCCGCGCTCCTTCGACTTTTCGCAACGGTAGCCGACAGACCAACGAGCATGCCAAAAATTGCATTTTCTACAACAAATCAAGGTGACTGGACATCAAGATAAAAACATAACAAACGATTTGACTAAGCCAAATGGTAATAGGCCCCGGCAACAACATCGCCAACATCTCAACATCTCTGGCTGCGTCGCAGGAGCACCAATCGTGGCGTTTTGGGGATGGGGTTGGGGGTCGCCGGGTAGAGCTAGAGCTGGAACTGAAGCTCAAGCTGGAGCTGGAGCTAGAGCCACTGGAGCGATCATCAAGCTGCTCCGACCGTTATTGTTATTGCTATTGCCGTGGCCCGGCATCGGCTGGCTGGAGCTCCAGCTCCTGGCTCCAAATTTGGTGCGAAGCTGCGTTGTCGCGGCCGTTTTTTTTTCTCCTTCATAGATCGGGCACAGTGGTGTGAGACTAAAAGGATTTAGAAGGATTTATAAGTATTTTTACATTTGGAATTTGAAAGAAGGTGTTTTTGGTGAGAAAATCATGCAATCATAATGACTAATTTGTGTGGCTTTGATTGTCTTAAAGATGATATTATAAGCCCCCTAGTTGACCTTCAAAGCGTATTATTGGAAACCAATGTGCGATCGCTGTCGTGCCTGTCGTCGTCGTCATATTGAAATTGAAAATAAGAATCGTATTTGGTAATTGCAATGAAAGCGAAAGGAGTGAAAACTTTTCTGTTGTAGGTATGTTATTTTGGCCACTAAGATAGATCACCAAGGATAGTGACCACTTTCTATCTAGCCAAAGGTTCAATGACACGGCCCCAGACACAGATACGCCCCCGCCTTCTGTCCGTTTCAGAGTCAGACTAGGTATTGTAGCGTATGTGTGTGTTTTTTTACGAATACGAGTATCTTTTGAGTGGACTCGACCTGATGGCAACACTTATCGATGGCTAAGCTAAGAGCCTAAGCCGCTAAACGGCAATAACCACATCAAAATGCCAATGAAAACCTTTTGACATTTTTATCACGCACAAGCTCCATGGCTCGGAGCTCGGGGCTGGAATCTTGAATCTCGAAGCGCGGCCAAATGCTAATTGACCTTGACATGCGGAAGATTTGAATGCGACGATACCTGCACCCTGGTACTCCCCTTCCTTCCCCCTAAGCGGCCCCCCTATTTCGCTGCACTTGAAGCCCGCCTCGAGTGGCTGCTGCACTTGGCCCAAAGTCAGTGTCTGGGTCTGGCCGAGGCAGACTGTAAGTGGTAAGTGGTAAATGGTAAGTGCTGCGGTTGCAACATCATCAGCACCACCGCCAGACGCCGAAATGTGAATGCATATGCACAGTGTTAATTGCAATTTCAGTTGCAGTGGCAGTGGCAGTGGCAGTGTGACCGTGCCGTGCGTGCAGTTCAATAAGCTAAATGCAATTTAGAAAATAAATTACTCAAATTATGGTCGAAATGGCCACGAAGGTGGTTGGCTAATTTTCGGTAATTCTTGGTGAAAACTTTTCGATAGTTTCCTTTTAAAAAACAAGGAGAAAACTTCGAAAACCTATTTTAGTAACAAGATATATCATTTTTTAAAACTTTCAAAATATTATTTGTAAGCTTTAAAATCAAGTTCTCAGAAAAGTTTTGACCAAAAAGACTCCTTCTAATGCCTTATACATATATGTAGATATAATTATTGCCTTATCTTTAAAACTACATAAAAATTCGATATTTAAAAAAATGTTTCAATCTTTTTCAAAAACAATATATGTAGGTCGCTCTGTGCGGTCACACTCATTTAATGGGTGTCCAGTGGACCGCACCTGATTAAAGCTCTGATGAATAAACAACGAAAGTGCAACAAGTCGGGGCCATAAAAATGACACCATCCTAGCTAGGTGAGTGAGAGAGGGGAAAGGTGGCACAGCCCGGGGGCACGGCAACGCGACACTTCACCTTGGCTTGTTCAGGCTCTTGTTTTTCGTTGACGCTTGCAGTCGGTTATTATTTTACACGCTTTCAGCTACAACTTTATTTTCGAGCGTCGCATCTTAATGCCTTGTGCTATAAAATAAAATTTTACGCACTAAGCGCGGCATTTAACACGACTTGGCTAAAAGAGGTCCAGGGTAGTTGAGGTGGCTGAGGCGGGGTATTGGAAAAATAATAAAAGTGAAACAGAAACTGAAACTGAACAGAAAATGACGCCAAGGTTGCTTCACAGACTTGCCGCCTGCCCACCTGCCACCGAATTTCACTTGCTAGGAAAAAAAAGGCGAAAAGTAAATAAAACCACGGCAGTGTGACATGTTGGCACTAAAATTGATAACTCTATTGCCCATTTTGGCTTCACTGCCGGTGATTTTTTCAGATTTTCTGATTTTGCTGCTGGCGGCCGCTCGTCAATTGCTCACCTGATGATTGATTTTGCTGATTGCCAACAAGTTTGCATCTCGCATTTGCATTTTGCATTTTGCATTTCGCATCTTGGCATATTTACCGGGGCCAATTATAATTAATTTCCATGGCTTGTCGCTCTCGACGCCCAGCTCTCTCCCATCCCGACGCCACCGATGCAGCATCGGATGCATTTTGTCAACATCCAACCTGAACCTGAACCTGAAGGCGAAACACCGAAAACGAAAGTCCCCTGACTGATTGGCTGACTGACCGACAATCACCGATCCTCCACGTGTCCATTCATTACCTGTCATACCCGATCCGGATAGGGAAATGCCAAGTCGCTGAAAGTTAATAATAAAGTGAAATAAAGGCGAATGTTAAGATGTCTTCATAAATGAAATGATTTTAATTTATTTTACTTAATAAGAATACCATTACTGTGTACCCTTGTTTCCTTAAAAATAATGCCTTGATTAGTTTTAAAATCAAACTAAAAATCCCAATAGTTACTCCCCATTATAAATAACTACTCCTAATCCAAAGTAAACCCGTAAAGTCAACCAAATCAAACTGGTAGTCGCAAAGTCGTAAGCCATTTATTGGGGCAATTGTATGGACCGAATTTGTAATAGCCATGACTATATAAGAGGTTACGTTTACTAGCTCCATTAAGCCATTACACTGCCATTGGACTGATTAAGGAGTTTCGCACGCCGGCAGAACTTTCGATTTCGGTGGAAAGCAAGCCACTATCCTTGGAGGAGCCTGAGATCCAGTGACAGAGGAGAGAGCTGGGAATGGAAATGAAAATGGCAATGGATATGGCAGCGAAATGACGAAGACCTTGTCCGTCAGTTGAAGCGGTGAATGTGAGAGTACTGACCTGGCTAAAAAGATTTGAAGATCTGGCGGCGATCTGGGCGGGAAAGCGAGGGGCTGTGTTGCCTTAAACGGATTGCAAATGCGACTGGGAATGCTGGGGCTTCGTGCCTAAAACATTTTGCATAATTTGTTTTGCTTACTTTTTATATGTATTCCAAGCATTTGTAATTTGATTGCGTTGTTGATTTTATTATGAAAGTTGCGGGACAACAAAAACAACCGCCAGATTAGTATTGATCACTTTTTACTCGAATCACACACGGAGAATATCATATTTCTACGAGTGTTTTGATAAACATTTCCAGGTAACACCCTTTTTTCAGCTGCCGAATACTTTTTGCCAAGAAAGATGAGAACTTTGTGTATAAATAAACAACATGGCATATTTTTCCACTAATTTCCTACTAGTTAATATCCTTTTTTTATGGTGTAATATGACTCACACACTCGACTTGATATTTTATTTATTTATTTTAGAGTATTGTCTCTTGGTGGTGCATGTTGCCTGCAATTGAATAAAAACCCTTTTCATGTTAATCCAACATTTGTTGGTCTGGCAGTCCCAGTTCGATACTATAGTATATAAACTAGCTATGCCCACAAAAAATAAACAAAAACAAAAACAATCGGCGGCTCTTTTGGCTTTGTACTTGTCTCTGTAGCTTTTCTGCTTTTCTGCTGCTGCAGTTGTTTCCTATTAACGATAAAAATCACATGACACGAACTGGTCGACGATCTGGCTTCGTTTTCTGCAGTTTTCCATGGGCCTCGTTTGGCTTATTTTTTGTATTTTTGTTTTCCTTTTAAAAACTGTGGCTTTGGCTCAGGCGCCGGCGCCACTAACCCAGTTTAGTCGAAGCCCCGGCAAGGGGGACTCCACTCCAATGGGCTGGCCAATTATGCCACATTATTGGCCAGTTGATTGGTGCTGTTATCGCTTTAAACTGACAAGATGCGGCCAATCCAAGGGCCAGGGCCAATGCTAAAGATTACGCAACGTCAACGTCAATTAAATCAGTTTTACTCCAAATATTTTAAGCCAATGTCAACCGAAGCCATATGTTTGTGTGTACGGTATATAGAAGATATATTGACATCGTCTGCCCATCTCGTGTACACCTCTTTCGATCTCGATCCCCGTGGCCATGCCTGATTAAATTTATGGCCGCAAGAGGACTGCCACCGAGGTTCGAGGGCCTCGAGGGTTTTCGCCCAGGCCCAGGCCCATTCCCAGATCCAGGCCCAGGCCAGGCAATTGTTTACACAAAACTTTCACAAATTAAACCAACCTGTGAACTGAAAAACTCAAAACTTAATGCCTGAAAACGCATCGGCTCGATTAAAATGCTGGAAACTTAATTGGGGCCCAGTTTGTCGCACATTCTGGGTGGCCCTTGCAAGCTACAGTGGTTTAAAGATTAATTAAAATTTAATGGAGTTCACTAAAAAGTTAAGACCCTTTTAATGAAGTTTTTACAAGCCTCTTTACAGAACTATAAAACTAAAAAAAGTTAATCACATTAAAACTTTGCAAAAAAAAAGGCTTTTAAAATTGCTTTTATATAAAATTCTTTTTAAATTAGGCGTCTTTATTTAAAAAAAAATAAAAGTCTCTTTCTGCCAAATAATAATTATGGTATCGATGACCCTAATTGCAGTTATTATTTATCTGAAACACATTTTGTAAGCTCTCGATCAATCTTAAATTACAGCTTCCATGTCAACCAATTTATTTTATTTCTCCGTACATTTGTACATACAAATTAACAATGTCACTGTGCATCCGTTTTCACTGCCCCTTCCCCTGCCCCTGCGATGTCCTGGCCGAGATTCCGCCTCCCCCTACGGCACACCGGCGCACCGGCAATGTGGCACTTCGGTGCTCGGTCAAGTGCAAGTGGCAATTTAAAGAATCGGGTGAGGAGGAGCGAGTGTCCCAATGTTGGCGCCCCCATATGCGCATAATAATTTCGATCGCCCCATCCCCATCCCCATTCAGAGCCAGAGAGCCAGCCACCAAGCATGGGTCTCCAGATCCGACCAGAGTGGCAAAGAAAGTTGCCGGCAAGCAACGGCTCCTCGGCATCGTTTCATGTACCGGAGGCAGCTTTGCTCTTGTTGTTGTTAAGTGAAATGAAAAGTGCATAAATCTGCCAGTCGGGGTGGGGTTACGAGCCGGGGTATGGATATGGGTATGGCTGTGGGTACCCTCCAATATGATAAGAATCGATGCTGCTTTTTGGGAAACATTTTATGAGACAAAAGAACTTTCGCTTTCATTGCTGGCTGGTCTGTGGGTTTTTTGGTCTTTTGGTTTTTTGGTCAAGTAAAAGCGGCCGTGCATTATTTAACCAAATTTGGCCATTGAATGCAACCGGTCGATCGTTGGCGGGCCTGAGTAGTAGTAGTAGGTGCCTGAATCGATATAACAATTATGTGCGTTTAATGAGCAGCGGGAGCTGCTCGATCATGCTGCTGACGGATGAGATTGATTGCATAAGTCTGAGAGGCATGAGGCAGGAGTACATACATACATATGTACATATGTAGGTGCTGGGGCCGGTTGCAACATTGTCACCCGCTCCCCGTTGAGCATTTACTTTCACTGCCAGACTGCCATACGAGAATCGTCGGTTAGAAGAGTCAGCGATTTTCGCTTGTTAGCTTTATGAGTCGGAGCAGCACCAGCAGCAGCAGCACCCAGTCGGGTGATAGTAAAAGTGATAGTCGTTTCCAATTGGAGATTATTATGGCTTAAGTATTTTACGACTTATATAACCACACACGCACACCACACACCACACACCTTATACCCAACCAAGACGGAGACGTCAAAGCAATTAAGCTACCCAAACAGACACGGCCGCCGATACAAATGCAGGCACTTTTCTAATTAATTTCGTATGGCGTCCCCGAAGAGCACCGAGGAGGGGGAAAAAATCTCAATAAAATTTCATTTTCATTGACAGCCGCTTTTCAACTGCAACTCCCCAACAGACTGCAGTCCGCCTCGCATGATGAAGTGTGGAAACAGCAACAACAAGAGCCACCACTCGGTACACTTAATTGACAAGTGTGAAACTTTCGATTTCTATACACCCATTGACATACAAAACGAGACAGCCGGAGACACAAGCACACACACCCAAAAAAATCAGATCATTTTTAGTTTTTGGGGCTATCTTTTATATAAACAGTCGATGAAATAAACAGAAAATATAATACACGCGGGGTTAAGGTCTCCTTGAAGTTTTCTTTCAGTAATTAAATCACAAATTCCTATTTTTAATTACTTCTTTAAATAGGTATCCCAAATACTTTCAAGTGCAACATAATGATCCCCCGCCTGGTATGATTTGTTGTGTCTAAATGTCACAATTCTCCCAAGTAATGGGCGGATCCCGAGCGGGTTGGGTGAGGAGGAGCTGGGTGCGCCTGGTCTGACTGACGGGGAGTTTCGGAGGATTGGGGCTGGAATCTGTGGAGCGCAGTGTGGAGTACTTGCTATCGGTATCGGCAGCTGATGACTCCGGTGATAATTGCCGATATCTTCTACTGGTTGAGTGGCTATCTGGTCGGGTGCGTCTCGCGTGCTGACTTGACAAAAAGGCTGCGCAATGCCATCAAATGATTAACTAACGACTCGGCTCGGCCGGGCTCGAAACGTGCGAAATGGGTGAAATTTTCTTGGCGTGTTTGAGTGCCGGCTGCTGCGACTTTACACTACAAAAATTATGTTTCAATTATGCCAGAAAATGAAAGTTGCTGCCGAGCACTTTAATGGCTTAATTGCAGCCACCGAATTGCAGGTAATCCAATAGATCATAACGAGGATTTAAATTTCTTTTTCTTCGAATTTGGTCATATGATGTCATCTAAAGACGATGTCTTAGATACCATACCGTTGCCTTCCCAAAAAAAAAAAAAAACGCTTGAAAACTGACTTTTAGAAGTTCTACTGTACTTCCCAAAGGAGATATCTTCTCAGAACAGACAACCCCTCATTTATATTTCAACATTTTGATGGCAGGCCATAATTAAAAATCAATTTGGCCCAATGTTCCCAACATATTATGCAAGAGGCGCAGCGACAGGCTCCTAATAACCACGTTCGTTGCCTGAGTCTTTTGTTTTAGCGTTTGGTTTGTCAAAGGTGCAGGCAACATTCTCCCGTCTCCGATCTCCGGTCTCCGCCAGACATCAACGTGAGCCGCTCATATCGAGCGTTATAATGGCACGGCATGGTCTGGAGCTAAGTTCATGCTATGTCAAGCATGATTTTGCCGTTTCAAGGGAGGGGCGGAGTATGGCGGCAGGGCACCCATTAATGAGCACACAACCTGGCATTTGACAGATTTTTTAATTAAACCATACAAATTGCGATTCTTCACGCTTTTCGCCACACGAAACCGGCGGATATTATTGCTGGCCCACTTGGCCCCAAAAGATATCCCCCATCCTCACTGTTCACAGTTCCAATCCCACTCCCATCCTTTAAGCGGCATTCCATTCCATTCAACCAAGCCGCCGATAAGCGGGAGTGAAATGCCAGCGTTATCGTTTATCGGCTATCTGGCAGCTGGCAGCTCCCGCGTAAATTCAAGCCGAAGCACAAAAATTTGCATAGGCGCCGAGCTAATGAATTTTCTGCCTTTATGCCTTTCTGCCCGACTCCCTGGACTGGCTGCTTATATAATTATCGGCCCCCAAGTGCAAGTCCAGGCCGGGTATGTATGGCTGCTCCTTTCACTTTTGTGCGCGAGCGCCTGGCTGCCTAATTATTCCTGTGCAGTGTCCATTGTGTCCCCTCTGTGATTTCGCACATAATTAAGCTGCGCAAAATATACATTAAATTAATAGTTTTATTGTTTTGTCTCCGCCTGCCATGCGGAAGAGGTGCCCTACCAAAAATGGGCACTTGAAACCTGCTGCAAAAAATCAGGCAGACTCTCGCGGTAGAAGTGGGTGCTTCGGGGCAGGCGGGTGACAAAGATTAATTGATTGCGAAATTTTTACAAGCTTCATGCCAAACAATACCTAGACTCTGAAGATATCCAGCATTCAACCAGCTTAATTTCACTTTCATGATTAATCGCCCACATAGATAATATATGACTAAGTTCTAAAATCGGAATGAAAAGAAATAGGGAAAAGATTAACCCATAAAGACCCATGTCCCATAAAGTAAGATAAAGAGCTTATATTAAAAAATTAGAAATTTCCAAATACAATCAACCAATTTATGTAAATTTTGAATTCTTTCAGAATCTTAATTTCTTGGGTTAAAATTTGCAATTTCGAACCGTAACCTCAATGAAAATGGCCAAAAGAAATGGGCTGGACATCTGTCGGACAGGTTTTTAGTTTAATCATGAAAGCCATTAAAGAACACGTGCCCCTCATGCTAAAAGGTCGAAAGGTGGCTCAGAAAGGTGAACTCATTTCAGTCATCCGCCGCTCGTCATCTGGATCGGTCATAAGAATGAACAACCAGCGGTTTCTGGAACTCGTCGTATCACTGGGACTGCTGATCCTGGTATCCAGGATCGATGGCCGACAACAGAGTCCTTCGTGGTCAGGATACTATCTGGAAAATCACACACACTACTTTTTATACGAGAAGCCAAAGCCTCCTACACTTGGAAATATTTCAAGGAATCCGTTCATCAATGAACTGGAGGAACAGGACTATTTCCCCAGCAGGATCATAAATGGCACAAGGGCTACTTGTGCAAACTCGTACTTTCAGTGTTCAATTCACTTCGAAGGCTACGGCATCTGCGGCTGCATTGTCATAACGAAGTGGTTTGTTCTCACTGCCCACCACTGCATCATCGGACCGGCTGGCAAGTATAGGATTCGAGCTGGAACCATGCAGTTGAACCGGGGTGGACAACTGCGGGACGTGAAACTTATAGTGGCAAACGCCGGCTACAACGACTACACCATGCGCCACGACATTGCCCTGATGAAGCTGAAAAGACCCTTCAAGTTCAACAGGTGCCTCCGGCCAGTCAAGTTGATTTCGCCCAAGGTTACTAAGTTTCCCAAAACTTTTGTTGTATCAGGCTTTGGAATAGCCTCTGAAAATGCCGCTAACCTCCAGAAATATTGCCGTATCGTTGAAGTGGACCTAATTCCCCGGAGCCAATGCCAGAAAAAATACGCGGGCACTGGAGTGAAAATTTACAAAGACATGATCTGCGCGGCTCGCAGGTACAAGGACAGTTGCTCTGGCGATTCCGGCGGCCCGCTAACCCACAACGGTGTTCTCTACGGTATCGTGTCCTTCGGCATCGGCTGTGCTAAACAAAGGTATCCTGGCGTTTATACGAATGTGAAGCGGTTTATTAATTGGATTAAAAAGTGTATTAACAAGTATTAGCCAATAAATCGATAAGAAAATAAACAAAACGTATTTAACTTATATATTTAAAACTCAAATTGTTATAACTTATTAACTTATATATTTAAACTCAAAAAAACTAGCTTAAAAGTGAAAGATAAATAGAAAGACTATTAATTATATAAAGTTCTCTATCATATTCAATTAATTAATCAGATGCCCTGAATAGAACTTCGTTTTGGCCATGTTTCGTTGAGGAAGGCTGCGGGTCAAGTTTTTTGGCAAAACCCAACTAATTGGCTTGACCTTTTTCCAGAATGGCGAAAAAAAGGTGTAAACCTTCAGCTAAGAGGTCATAAGAGTGTATCTTATTCTGCCAAGTCTCAGTCGCCGTGCGGTGGTTCTGGTGATCAGTCAAAGAAATGGCTTTCGAGAAGGCCAATGGACTTGCTATACTATTCTACTGCTTATTTCTGGTGGCCTCCAGTGGAGAAGAAGAATTTCAAGAAGAATTCCAAAGTCCCGTCTGGTCTGGCTACTACCAGGATAATGGCACCCATTACATACTCTACGAGAAGTCAAAGGCCACTCGGCCGAGTTATCTGATCAGGAATATATCGACTAATCCCGCGATAAATGCAATCGAATCTCTGGACTTTTTGCCCACCAGGATTGTGAATGGACAGAAGATCAGCATCCAGCAAGCCCCCTACCAGTGTGCCCTCCATTACCAGAACAGTTTCATTTGCGGCTGCGTAATCATAAATAGATATTGGATTCTCACGGCCCAGCACTGCAAAATAGGCGGTCCAGGAAGCTATACTGTTCGAGCTGGATCCACCCAGCAGAGGCGTGGCGGAGAACTGCGCCACGTCCAGAAGATCGTCTCCCATGGCGGATACAGTGAGCGCACCATGAAGAACGACCTAGTAATGATGAAGCTAAAGCAGCCCCTCAAGTTCCGAAAGGGTGTACAGCCCGTGAAGTTGCCAAGCCCCAAAATTAAGACATTTCCGAGGTGCTACTGGGCCAGTGGATGGGGTCTCACCTCGGCCAATGCCCAGAATGTCCAGAAGAATTTGCGCAGAGCTCGAGTCTGCATGGTAGGGCGATCCAGGTGCCGAGCGATGTACCGGAAAGCAGGAATAAAGATCTACAGGGTTATGATCTGTGCCAAGGGCAAGAATCGCGACACGTGCTCGGGCGATTCAGGAGGACCATTGGTTCACAACGGTGTGCTCTATGGAATCACATCCTTTGGAATTGGTTGCGCCAATGCCAACTATCCGGGGGTCTATGTCAATATAAAAACAAAAGTAAGGTGGATAAAAAAGGTTGTAAGAAAGTATTAGGTATTTGAAAAATATTATACAAGATACATTCCAATTCTCCTAGGTCGTTCAACTTATGAATTAATAAATTACAATATTAACCCATTCACCATGCCAAATAACGAGTTATAGAATATTGCCCCTCATTTAATATACAAGCCGAATTCAGTAGGTCGCTCGCCACCGCAAGGGTCAGGTCATTAGCATTCTTGATTCGCAATAAAGTTACCAAACGAGGGGCCAGGCAGTCGACTTTTAGTTACAAGTTTAAAATGACTCCAAGCGGTTTGCTAACGGCGCTGTTTTTATGGGTCTTTAATGGCCATAACATTTTGGCCAAGTCGCTGCAGGAACGTATTGTGGGTGGAGTGGAACTGCCAATCAGTCTGTCACCCTGGCTCGCATCTATTAGTGTTCATGGGAGTTATACCTGCACTGCTGCTCTGATAACTTCCCAGTGGCTGGTGACAGCAGCCCATTGTGTCCACTACCCGGATAGATATACCGTGAGAGCAGGTTCCGCATCACCGACCGAGGGAGGGCAGGAAAGGAATGTACAAAGGATTCTCCTACATCCAAGCTTTAATCTCCGCATCCTGGACAACGACATTGCCCTTTTGAAGGTGGACAAGGCTTTTACATTGGACTCTAACCTACAACTCGTAAAGCTTCCCATACCCGGACTCAATGTGGTTCCACGGACTCTCTTGGTAGCCGGCTGGGGAACTATACACGTAAACTTAACCTCTACAGAACAGCAACTACGTGGCACTCTGGTGAATTTGATTGATGAAAGACTGTGCCAGTATCTGTATTCGAGGATTGGTCGTCCTGTCACGGAAAACATGGTTTGCGTCGCTGCACCCGGAAGAGACCATTGCTATGGGGACTCGGGAGCTCCTCTGGTTCATCGTGGTACAAGCTACGGAATCGTTTCCTTTGCTCATGGCTGTGCTGATCCACATTTTCCCGGAGTCTACACCAAACTGGCAAATTATGTATCGTGGATCTTGAGCGTTTTAAAATCTCAGAACAAATAAATCGAAAAACATATTTTTTTATAACTTTTGAAGGGTTTTCATGGGTTTTTATGCAGAATGATGGAGAATCTATCTACACATCATTTAAGGTATTCCGCTCAAGAATCGAATAACAATTGGCCAAGATACAACCCTTCCTGGAGTCCATATTGTCCTTCCATGCAGTTTTCATAATTTCTAATATCCCCTGGAAAATTTCACCAAAAATCGAAAAAATATAGTGTTTCCAGATTTTGATTTTGGGTATCCCATGGAAAATTTCACAAGTAATCGAAGAAAATTCCTTATGAAATCTGCATGGATTCAACCATATACCTTGAATCAGTTCTACCTGTTGGTTGCGCTCTTCTTCCTGGAATACACCCGTATCCATTATACAATCCCATCATTTTTACCAACCGTCTGAAGAGCCGCTTCGTGCCCAAGCCAGGCGATAAACTTGTACCGCCGCTCGACGGCAAATTTGTGTAAATTATGTATTTGTGCATTTTGATTTCATTTAAACGAAGTTTCCTGATGGCCCCCAGCGCATGTCAAAATATCAAAACCGAAACGCGACTCCGCCAGGCTGCTGGATGCTGGCTGCCGGCTGCCAGCCACTTGCGCAACACATCCAGCAATCCATATCCATATCCATTCCACATCCACATCCACATCCCCATTCGCATCCCCAACTTCGATCCCATCCCAGCTGGCTGAATGGTTGAATGGCTCACCGAAATATCACTGCCATATGCGGTGGGCGTGCTCCGTTAATGCTGCACTCTGCGGCCCCCGAAATTAACATAATCGTGTCTTGCCTCTGCCTGGATGATGTCGACTGGCTCTGCCTGGTGGTGGCCTGTTGGCGCCCCAACAAAGTGTTGAATGCTGGCGCTGGCTGTCAAGTGGAGCCTTCCAGGCATTGGCCCACTCATGAGCCACATGCTCCTGCTGCTAAGCACTTGGCATAGGTCTCGCTGTTGTGCAATGAAAGCAGAGCATCAAAAGTGGTCTCACTTTAACATCGATATTCTCAGATTGGTTTTCGTTTTTGTTCATTTTTAGTTTTGTTTTCTAGTTAAAATAAAATTTTAATAATATGAAAATATGCTTAAAACATTGATTTTTGCATGTGTGTTTTGTGTTTGTTGTTATAGGAGTGGTTGGGATGTATAATATATAAGTATGCTTGCTAGAAAGTCCCTTAAGCATCGGTTTCTCATTTTTGTATATGTATATTTTGTTACCATTAAGTTACGCTTACAATTCATTACGTATTCTAGCCTAAATGTATACCATCGCTTTTTCTTTATTATAGTTTTCGTTTCGCTCTCGAAATATTGTTCTTTGTATATGTGTTTTACCAAAGGTTTTCGGTTTGTTTTGTTTTGTAAATTTCAAACTAGTCGCTAAAAAAGTGTTCAACAGCAAACCCGTGTATGCATTGTGTCTTGAAGGTGGACCAAAAGCGAATGCACAAACACAAATCAACTGTCAACTCGAAAGTATCGTACAAATGTGTTTAAAAATCGATTTTTTTTTTCGCCAAAAGCTATTAATTTTAATAATCTGTTATCCTCGTTTTTGCAACATGCACGCACACAAAATTTTACAAAAAATAAAGTTAAAAATTTACAATTACAAGCACACATAAATTGGTTTATCCTTTGTTTTTAACATTTTTTTCTTCTTTACCAATGCAATATTTAAAGCTATATAACAATTTTTTTAGTTTTTATTCTCGTTTCTCTCGCTTGGACTCAATCGGATTTCGTACTGCCGCTTGCTGTTTTGGTTATCGCCTCTATAAAGATTCAACTCATATAACAGAAGAATTGCCAATTGGATCCCCAGACGTCCACTCAACTTAAAGGCGTTGCACAGTGTGTGTATGTGTGTGTTTGGTAGAATTAGAACGTGAATCGTATTGTAAAAAATAATTTCAGAGTCAGTTGAGCGGAGCTGGAGCAGCCTAATGCTAACCTATGGGCTGTTTACATGGTTTAGTTATTGCAAATGTGTTAAGACTCAAGTTCTGTTCGAATGTAAGCTGTCTACGCGCGAACTTCGGGCCGGGTGTTCTAGCTGCTTCTACTTGTTCTGTCCTATCTCTGGATCTTGGCTCTCTCTCTCACGTACATCACATATTTTACAGATTAATAATACTTCCTTACACATAATTTATTAATTAATTCATATTTCCTCGCAGTTATATAGAGCTAAAATTGGTTGCGGTTGCGGTTGCTGTTGCTGTTTCTCGTTCTGTTGCTGCTTTTTATTTATCTAACGCTATTGGACAGCTCCATACACCAGCCAGGTCTTGATTAGTCGTTGTTCCCTCTGCTGTTACTGTAACTATTGCTGCTGATGCTGCTGCTGCTGAATCCGGCTCCAGTTTACGACAAAAACGGATTGGTGGCTGCTTCCGGCTTGATCCACGGCATGTTGTTGTTCTGCTGCAAGAATCGAACGGCATACGTCAGTTCCAAGTCAGATTTTCAGGGGTTCAGTAAAGCTAGTGTGTCGGCCAAAAGCAAACTACATGCAGAGTCTAACAGTTATGTTAAGAACTACGATTATTCGGGGTTACATATTAGTTAGTGTTGTTAGGAGGAAGTCTAGGAGTTAGATAGCAGGGCATGCACATTCGAAAATCATTTTACCCATTTGCATTTATTGCATATTGTTTGTGTTTTATTTAAGCGTCCAAGCCTCCATTGTTGGCTACAATTAGAAAATGTTATGGATCAACTTGAATTGGCAAAGCGGCTTCTGGTTAAGATGCGTACGTATTTCCAGGAGAAGGAGCAAAGGAATCTAAATAAGCACAGCTTCCTTTGTTCCATTCTCCCTCTAGCAGTTCGCGGTGTTCATACTTGGAAATGAGGTAAAATATAAACCAGGAAATTAAATCAAACAACTAAACGAAGAAACACAAGCAAACGGAATAAACAAACGTCAAATTTTGGCTGGGGAAGAATAGTTTCAAGGCAGCAACTGCCACTTTGACGGCAACAGACTCACTTCCAGCTTGCAGTGAGCCGCCGATGAGGACGTAGGCCCGAAACTCTGGACAGGATCGGGCAAAAAGCCGATGGGAGCAACGCTCACGCCAGGCGTTTCGGCCAACGACTCGGATAGGGCGCTGCTGTAGGAGGCAGCATAGCTTGAGTAGAGACCGGAAGCTGCGTAGTTTCTGTGGGTTTGGCCAAAGTTATTGTTGTCGTTGCCGCCCGAGTAGAACAGGTTGTCTTCAGCCGGCGCTGTGGGACTATTGAAATAGGAACGGTCGC
Source organism: Drosophila atripex (assembly GCA_035045925.1). Classification (NCBI taxonomy): domain Eukaryota; kingdom Metazoa; phylum Arthropoda; class Insecta; order Diptera; family Drosophilidae; genus Drosophila; species Drosophila atripex. Next base: position 156,381 of record JAWNOP010000012.1, read on the forward strand.
TGAAAATGTCCATGTTGCGGATGCTATCGATTCCTGGACTCGGACTCACATACTCGTACACCCTGTTGGTGTTGCTATTGATATTGCTGGTGCCGTTGTTATTGTTGATGTTGGCATCGCTGGCGGCATACAGATAGTTGTAGACCTGAGAACTAGGCTGTGGGCGGGGATTTATGGCGGAGGAGGGAATGATCGGATTACTAAACGCAGTTAGAAGCTGAAATTCACCCCCAGACGCAGACGCAGACGCAGACGAGGGCCCCAAATTGAGGCTAGTTGGACGCACTGGGTGCGGAAGTTTAGGCTGGGAGTTCGGGGTTGGCATGCAATAGTTTCTCATCGAAAGAAATTAAGACAAAACGGAAGACAAAATGCACACGTGAAACGATACGATAGAGTTGAGGAAAGTAAACAAAGAGAACCGATAAATCATTAGAGAGCCAAGCCTCAAATAATAAGTAATTATAAGAACAAGTACGAGGTTATTCCCTAAACCGCGGACGCACTCCATCTCCAATTCGGGCTAGATTCGCGTAGCAACTCACCTGGTTGGTCGCACTCACGCCACCCATGACCGGAGCCCAGGGATCCTGGTTCATGTTTACCGCGAAGGGCGCCTGTTGTTTCAGCTGATTAATGGACGGCACCTGCAACGGAATTCAAATAATTCTATAATCTTCTAAGGAATATTCTGGAGGCCTTACGGCTGGCTGCTGTTGCTGGAATAGATTTGTCTTGGGTGGTATCACGTTGTCGCTGAAGGGATTGTAGGCCGGTGCGGTGCCCGCTTGCGCCTGTGCCCCTGCCGGCTTGATCAGATTGTCCAAGTTAACCAACGCTGAGTTTTCGCCGAGGAAGGAGTGAGGGTCCTTGAGCGGTTTCTTTGCCGTGGCTCCCGTCGACGGATGCACAGAGCTGATTCCGGTTCCGTTTCCGTAGTTCGTCGACAGCGGATCCATATCGTCGAGCAGAGAGGCTAAAAATAGTTTCGAATTTCGATAAGCTCGGTGCGAGGGTGGTAGTGCGATTGATATGGTAACCCACCATTGTTGTTGTTGGAGGCGTTGTAGTTGCTAAGCTCACTCTTGTTGCGGTTGGTGATCAGGTCGAACTCGTCAAACTCAGGAGAAGGTTTCTACGAAAGAATACAAAACAGTTATACGGTTCGAGTTATTGATTCACTTTATAACGCAATTAGTTCGATCATTGTCCGTGCAAAGCTTCTTAAAACGCTTCCACTTTCCGGTTATTGCCCACCTTAACGGCGCCCGTGCCCAGGGCCTTCCAAGGATCATCCAACGCCGCCGCTTGCGCACCGCCTCCAGCCGCCCAGGGATCCGCCGGGGCGATGGCGGCCGCTCCTCCAGTCGCTGCCTCGGCTAGCCAAGGATCTCCAGACGCACTGCCGTTGTTCGTCCCATTGTTGACAGGCGCGGCTCCCAGAGCTCCAGGAGCATTTGTTTTGGCCAACCACCCTATGGCTTCAACAGGGGCGCCGGCAGGCGTCGGTCCGCGTCCGTTCTGGTTGGCGTTGCCGTTGGTCTGCAGCCAACCCTCGGTGGAGGAGCCCGAGGCCACAGACGGTGACTGAGTTCGCACTCCCCAGGCATCGTTGGCACCGGGAGGAGCGTTCATGGGTAGTCCGGCGCTCATGATGGTGCGTGGGGCGGCAGACGGGTGCCAGGGATCAACCTGAGGCGAGGAGGTGCCTGACCAAGGATCCGACAGCTGGCTAGGAGCTCTGGGAGCGGACGTAGCCCAAGGATCGATGACGCCCGCCGGGGCGCCGCCTGCAGCGCCCAGCGGTGGACTCGAGATGCTCGTGGCACCCAGCGAAATGTCCAGCAGGTCCATTAGATGACTCTGAGGCTCCTCCTTCTTGGGCGCGGGTATCGGTCGTCCACTTCCGTCCCTAAGTAGTGGAGGAGTATTATTAAGGCACATATATATGTTTGGGAACACCTACTTGAAGTCCTGCTCACTCTGGCTGAGGGCCAGCTGCAGACGCACATCGTCACTGCGCCGCTTGGCCTCCTCCTGCTCGGCCTCCTCGCGCGACATGGCCATGGCCAGCTGGAGCTGCAGCTCCTCCTCCCCGGCAGTCTGAGGGCGCACCATTTCCAGCTCAGACACGGATTTGGGCGGCTCTTCCTGCCAGCCCGGCGGCAAATCCCTTTGGGAGGGCCCGTCTATGTAGCCATCGCTGCCGAAACCACTCGGATGCTGGGCGAATCTCTCCTTGGCCTTCAAGGCCTTTACCCGCTCGTTCTTCAGCCGCTCGTCGTCCTTCAGTAGGTTGACCAGCTGCTTGGCCTTCTCCCGGACGTGGGTGCCCTGGTCCTTGCCCTCCTCGAAGTAAACAAAGTCGCGCAGTGTCTGGATGGCGAAGATGTTCTCCCTGCACTGCTGGGCCACCTTTTCCGATCCGGTCTTGATCAGGTACTCCAGCAGGATGAGTGCCTTGTAAACGTGACGCCAGTTCTTGCCGTGGTCGTTCAGTCGCTTCCAGATCATCTGCATGATCTCCGAGAAGGCCACCACGTTGTGGGTGAGATCTGCAATCTCACCCATGATGGCGGCCGACGGACCCCATGGATCGTTTGAGGTGGCCTCGCGCACTTTGACCTTTTCGGAAAATTATAATTAGTTAGATCTCATTATTATAGAACTGCAGACTCACCTGGGCATCGGAGTAGTTGTGCGCTAGGTTTTTGATGTTTCTACGTAGACCCGCGACATTGACCTGCATATCGTCCTTTTGCTTTCTCACTGCGTGACAGAAAAAATACAAAGAATTCTTAACATGGCTATATCTTCCCGATCCGGCGCTTTGGCGGGAATGTATTTTGGATGTAGGACTGTAGGGTGGGGTTTTTTGTGTTTGTTTTCCGGTTTTGAACTTCGGTGGCTTAACTTCTGCTCTCGAAAAATTCCGCTTAGGTTTTAATTAATTTTGGATTTGTATTTTGGAAAATTTTTATTGATTTTGTGAAGTTAATACCGAGTCTATAGTGTTTTATGTGTCGTATTTCTGGATGGGGTAGGATAGGTCTGGAAATCGTAACATAAACAAACACAATCGGTTGAAAACAGAAGGGAATCTAAGTGTTTTGAAAGGTGTTTCGTTAAATCTTCGCTGCTCTGTGCTGCTGCTTGATGTGCTGTGTGTCAGAGTTCGATTCAAAATCGAACATGGTCCCTAGTTGTCTTTTTTTGGAAAATAAATTGAAGTTATATGAGTTAACATTGAGACTTACTTTTGGTTTGTTTTTGCGTTTGACTTTGCTTTTTATTTTATTTTTTATTCAGAAACTTTTGGTCGAGAAAGCTAAAGATTTTTATTTTATTTCGTTTTCTGTTTATGTTTATTGCTGTTTAAGTGCTCCAAAGCAAGCTAAGTATGAGATACAAGATAAATACAATCAAAATACATAGTATTACATATACAGATATACATATAGAGATATATATAGTTGGATGTGTGTTGGGTTCTGGGCAGAACACACACGCGAATATTTGAATAATAGTTTGACGAACGAACTCAAGCGCACCAACCGAAGAGTGAAAGCAAACTTTAAAAATAGAAAACAGAAATTAAAGCGGACTTAAGACGGGCCCACCAGTCCCAGTCCCAGTCCCAAGTTCTACTGCTGGAAATAATTCAATTTACGGCAAACAAAGGCAAACAGAAACCAAAAGCAAAGAGTGTTGGTTCAAGACGACCAGTGCCATTCACTGAAAAACTAAAGAAACTAAAAAAAGGCTTAAATATAAACACTCAGAAGGAAATTGTTTCATAAAATGTATTTCAGAAAAGGTGCTGGATAGGATGGTTCCTCAAGAACTCCTATCGGTGAGAGTACACCCATCCTATAGAGTATAGCATCCGTCTGAACTTAACCCATGACATCCGCAAAGAAGCCGCAATAATGCAATACCAACAGCTGAGGGCACTGGACAGACACTGCCCCGTGCCCATGTCTGTGTCTGGAAATGCAAATTCTTAGCCCAAGCTCTATTATGCATTAAATGGCAGCCACAACGTGAAAAAATATAGCAAATGAATTGATTTTCTTGCTGTTTCCTTTGTCGAGGTGAAGATCTATTTATAAAAGCATGAAATGCATACAAGATAATCAAATTGTTATCGATTGCTAGAAAAACAAAAGAATAGTAGAGAAAGTGCCCCAAGAATACACATATATTGCAGTCAGCTGGCCAAAACAAATGGGTTTAATTGATTAACAAAGCAGATAGCCAAGTGCAATAAAGATTTTCTAATGACGTTGTCGCTAAAAAGTAGATAAAAAAATGTGTTTTCTTCAAAGAGCTTTTCAAAAGCATCCATATAACACAACAAACTGAATAATTATTCCTACAAATTGCTTAAAAAATGTAAAAATATAAATAAAAGTGCCGTAAAACAATAAATACTATCAATATCGAGGCCCCACTGTATCGTAGATAATGACAAGAATTTCAAGAGCCGATCCAACCGGTTATTAACTGAAGAATCAGTGTAGCGGAATGTTTTTTTTAAGATTTGTAAACAACGCTCTTGACACATATATTTTTGCCAACTCCGTTGAGAGCCCGACTGGGAACTGTAACTCCACAGAGATAAACCCGTCGGGAACCAGTATTCAAGTCATTTGTGGAGTGATCGGTGGAATTCATTCACCGATCCGATCTGTTGTCATCACTGGGAGGAAGGGCTAGAGCGACGAACTGCGATTGTTTGGCTTATTTGTTTGTTTTCATTTAGCTCGCCACCGCCGGATAAGAAGGCGAAATATAATTTAATTAAATGTCGCGCAATAGGACAGAGAGACGAGAGTAAAAACAAAAAAACTACGCAAATGAAGTGCAAGAGTCACGATTGCCGGGATTGGAGGCATGGGGCGACTGGCTGGGGGTGGCGGTTGTCTTCTTCGGTTGTCGCCGCCATGGTGGTGGCCTGAACTTGAGAGCAAATTGAATGCCAGACAGAGGGGGCCGGAGAACAGCTAAGAAAAAAAAACAAAAACGACAGTCTGGGCTGTGCTTTCTTTGTGTTTTTTCGTGCACTTGACTTTCGGCAAACCGTCGCCGCTTTATTGCCAAAAAACAAAAATAAAAGTACACTGGTATGTGTATCAAAACAAACAGTATGCTTAACGAGTTGCGATTCACTTTGTTCGCCTTGACGAACTCGAGGCGGTTCAACGGACGTGGCCAGAAGCGCTCGATCTGTGAAAAAACTTAAGCTCTCCGATTGATATGCAGGCTGGAACTGATCGGCTAACCAAATCCAAATGGCATCAGAGCCAGATAAAATATTCCACATCCACGAGGCTGTTTGGCGTGCACTATGGGCGACCACTTAGCATGTCTCTGCTAAGCAAAGTGCGTCAGAATCGAAGCTCCTCTATCATTAAACTCCGTTTGTTTGGCAAAAAAAAAACACAGACAGTCATGACTTGATAGTCGAGTACTGTAGTTTCGCAGGGAAGTTCACATTTCAAGACACTCTTTAGAGAAGCTTCCTAGAAGCTTATCAGCTCTATGTTGTGGATTTCCAGTACTGGAACATAAAATAATTTCAATGAAATATTTGTCGTTTAATTTTCAGTTAAAGTCTTGAGTTGCCAGATAACTTGTTTGCTTTTGGTTTACAGTTATCTCGGTGGGGGATGTTTTTCGCTCCTCAGGTGAGCCCAGGGAGGGTTAAGCGAAGGTCACTGCTCGCCGGGCGGCAGCCCACTGTGCAACTTGATCGGTCACCTCCCCCTATGCCAAAGTAACTGCATCTGTCGGGTGCATGCGGGCGTTTATTACATACATGAGAGTATATTATGCCCATGTGTATCTGTATCTGGATGGGTGCTACTACTGGGTGCTGGGTACTGGGTGCTGCTGGTGTGTGTGCCTGTGATAACGAGTCAGAAATGTGATTAGATTTCATTTGTGGCACCATTCATTTGTGTGGTACGCTGCTCGGACAAACAACTACTGACAGACATCCGAAGGGGGCCCGAAATGTGCGAAACTCCATTCATTACTCATAGGCTCCCCCCGCTCTCACTGACGCCGTCGCCCCCTTTCAGCACAAACCTGTTCCGCCTCTGGGTCGGCCAACGCCCCGCCCCCCGCAGCGGCTCCGAGCATACACAGCTGACGTCAAAACTGAAGCATTACTATTTTTAACTAAAATTCCCATCAAATGGTAGTAGTTTTGGCAAAAATGGAACAAATTCCAAGAGCAAGTGCCACTTTTCTGACCACAACTGTTTGGCCCTGGGCCCATGACTAATCACTCGCAGGCCGGCACAGGAAACTTATCAGAAGTCCGAGAAAAACGAAACAAATAGAAGCGTTATCAAAGAAATAGTGTGTTAGCATGGATTCACATTTAATGGGGGGCTATATCTAATTTTCAGATTCTAGAATAAACCCACTGAGGAACTCCCGATGGCCACCCTCATTCCATTCCCATTCACCCACTCACTGGCTCCCCGTCTCCCTCTGCTCACCTGCTCCACTGCAATGACTCTCTCCTGAGGTGTTTGTTGTTGTTGTTTTTTTGTTGCTTCACTGCAGTTGACTCTGTGTGTTTGTGGGTTGTGTTCGCTGTGTGTGTGAGTGTGCCTGTGTGTGTGTGTGTGTGAGAGACTCCTCTCCCCAGCTAGTTTTCTATGTTTTACGACTTTCTTTTTGAGGGATCACAAGACAATGACACGGCGACGTCAACAACGGAGAATTTTTTTTTTTTTTTCGCACAAATCCGTATCCTCGCACTTTCGGCTGCTTTTTTCAAATGAGTGGGCGATATTTACCCTTTGCACTCTGCACAAAACACAATTTCGCTCGGTGATGGCTTATTTTCTTTTGTATTTGTATTTGTAAAAAACATCGCCAGTGTTGCCAGATAGTAAATACGATTTATCCCCAAAAACATACTAAAAAATACAGATTTCTGTCAAATTCAAAAGTACGATAAATATAAAAATAACCAAAAAACGACTAAAATGTTTAATTCGCTGCTTTAAAACTGATACTTAATAAAACTTTTTGACTAATATATCTTAAAATAAAATAGAGCTGCCACCTTGGAGCTGCCACATGAAGGACTAATACTGCCACGCTGGCCGATAACTTGGAACTACCACTGTGTGGCTCTGCTAACTTATTTAACTTTAACCCGGTTGGTTTCAAATTCATATTAAAAACTCAATATATTTATCATCGTTCAAAAATATCTTGAAAACCATAGTTATATTAAAAAACATCGTTTTTTAACAGATTTTCAAAATAACAATTAAAACAAAACTTCGATTCCATTTTTATTTACGTTTTTATTTAGAATACCATTTGCATTTGCACATAATTACAAACTAATATCTATTTTCTCATTTTGTTAACGAACTGATAACAATCTTAATATTTTTTTCGAACATTTTCGATTTTTTTTATTTGTGCATGTGGGTGTATGTCAGTGCGAGTGTTATATTGCATTTCGTCATTAACATTTGCTCGATGCGATTTCTTTTCTGGTTTTCGTTAAAATCTAAGTACCTACATTTAGATATTCAACGTACAGACGTGTATACAGTTATTAAATATAGATATATAGTATATATGCAGTTGCACTTTGCATATCTGATATCGCCACCGGCGCTGCTCTCCTCCTCTAGGAGATGAAGTCATCACTCTAGTTCCGGATTTCACTTCATTGGATTTCGAAAAGGCGGAAAATAAAAAAAATGTATATATTTAATTTATTTTTCTAGAAAAACTTTATTTATTTTAGATTAGGTAAAGTGAAATCCGAAACACACATTTCATTTTATTGCCAACACATTCACGTAATTGAGCCCCCAACAAATAAACTTAAATCATAAGACGGTCGGTTCCCTCTTGGTGGGACCTGGGTCGTCCTCCAAATCGATTCTTCCTGGTCGTCCCTGTTTCGCAGAAAAAAAAACTCAACAAATACCGTCCGACAAACTGTTTGATTTAGTAAATGGCTTAAATAAAACATAAAAACTAAGTTAACTTAAGGCTTACACTGAATACAAATTAAACGCATTTGGATTAAAAACTGGATATTTAAGGACATGTTTGTGTCGATTTAACATCGCCTTTATATACTTGGATAAAATACCTTTTAAAGAATTTAACGAAGGCTTTAAACACTCTTGTAAAGCTTTCTTAAATCACATAAAATAAAAAATTTCCCTCTGTTATCCTGTTTTTAATCCGAATGTTATTCATTTATTTTCTGTGTAGAAATCCGAATCTCGTTCTGCATGCTGCTTCCTTTTCGATTCCTTCGACTCCTTCTCTGCGATTTACAGTAAAATAATATTTTTTGGGGAGGGGAATTCCCCGGCGGAACCGGAAGCTCACTCCTCCGGCGGCTCCTCGGGAATCTGGAGGCTCTGCGCCGCATGAGGATATTCCGCGTGCACGGAGTTCGACTGCGCATCGGAGTCCTCCTCGAGGGCATTCGCCTTGCCCGGCGGCTGCACCAGGTTAGGGATGAACTCGACCGTCTCGTACTCGGTCTTGGCCACCGACTCCTGGTCGAGATCGTGCTTGAGCTCGTCCTCGCTTTCATTCTCCCGCTGCCGCTCCTTCTCCCTTTCAGCCTGAATTGCATCTTCAACAGTCAGTGGAGGGACCACTACCGCTAGATCCTCCTCTGGCTTAGCATCAGTGCCTGCATCGGCATTTTCTGTTTTATTTATGGGATTGGCTCCGTGAGCCTCGGACTCCTGGATCTCCACAATCACGGGCAGCGTCTCATTTGGGTTTGGTGTGGTGGTGCTGGTTGTGGTTGTAGTGGGTGCAGTGGTGGTCACGATCTCGGTGGGCGCTAACTGAGCACTCGGTGTAGTAGTCGTTGTCGTCGTCGTTGTGGTGTTGCTCGAAGGAGCAGGACTTACTGTCGGGGATTCTTCTATCCTGACTTCCTTTTCCGTGGTTGTTACAACTGGAGCTGGCGGAGTGGTGGTCAGAAGAGGTAATGGTGGCGACAAAGACGGCACCATTGCGGATCCAATGATCACTGGATTGATGAGCGGCTGGCCTAGGGTGGCGATGATCGGTGGAAATAGTTCCTCATTGCCCTTCATCAAGGATGGCACCAGCATCTGCACCACCGGCTTGGCATCTTCCCTGCCGCCTATCTTCAGATTGGCAACCACAATCGGCAGATCTACCTTGTAGAGCATTGGTAGCACAGTGCACACTTCCTGGTCGTTTTCGAAGCACTGGGAGCGTCCTCGGATGCGAGCCTCCTGGACGGCCATCAGTCGGCACAGTTCGTTCAGTCGCACGTCGCACATAATGGGATTATCTATGCGGGTATCACGGATATCAGTTAAATAAGATAACTTCAAAATTGAAACAGACTTACCATCTAGATTTATCTCCAGCTTTCCGGGCACATTGTGGTTCCTGCAGCGCGTGTTTGTGACGAGGTCGCTCGAGATGGACGAGATCTGGTTGTTGGTCAAGTTGGCCTGGCACAGAACGGGTAGGCCCTTGAAGTCCTGCTCCAGCTTGGTAATGTTGTTGAACGCGACACTGAGTATCTTCAAATTGGGCAATATGGTCTGGAGAAACGCAAATTCTTTAAATGAAATATATTGGAAGGATAAGCACCGATAGATCACTCACCGTTTCCATTGGTTTCAGATCCACCAACTGATTCCCAGTGAGGTCGAGAATCTCCAGGCGTTGCAGACCATCAAAGTCGCCCTCCTGAAGGTGTTGCAATCGATTGCTGGCTAGGTTGAGAATGCGCAGATTCCCCAATCCTGCCAAGGCGCCGTTTAGAGCCTCTATCCTGTTCTGGTCGAGATACAATTCAATGAGCAACATTTTCTGAATGCCCCGCGGATCGGGCAGCAGTCGTTGGATGCGGTTGTTGGACAGGACCAGGAACTTCAGGGATCGCAGGCCGTGAATCTCGCCCATGGAGAACTCCTCCATGTCGTTGAACGAGAAGTTGGCCTTCTTCAGCTTGAGAATGGGAAGCAGCGAGGAGTTCAGTGATCGGATGTGGTTGCTGCCCATCAAGAGGTTGTCGATTTGGTAGCAGGAAGCAAACTCGTCCTGGGCCAGGAACTCCAGCTCGTTGTTTTCGGCCAGGAACTCCGACAGATTGACGGCGTTGCGGAAGACACGGTCTAGGGAGCGCAGCCGGTTGGATTGGATGTGAACCGTCTCCAATTCGTCCATTTCGGCCATGTTGGCCGGCAATCTCTCCAACCGATTATTGTGGGCCATCAGCAGACGCAGTTTGCTCCCATCCGGCAGCTCGTTGTCCAGGGTACTGATGTTGTTGGCGTTGATAAAGAGCGACTGAAGCTTGTCAAGATCCAGCAGAGTTCCATTCAGCGTCTCCAGGCGATTCCGTCCCAAATGCAATATCAACAGACTCCGCGGAAAGGATCCCTTGTCCAGGCGAGTTATGTTATTACTGGGTAGAATGAGGTTCGTTACCGCCTGGATGCCACGAAAGTCGTCCTGCTGCACCGCCCGGATATTGCCGCGACCGATGTCCAGCGTCAGCAGGCGCGGCATGTGGCTCAAGACGTGCTTCGGGATCTCTTCGAGTTCGTTGTCGCCGATGCCTAGGTAGGTGACATTCGATAACCCGCGAAATGGTACTTCGGGCAGCGATCTAAAAATAGCGAAAACAAATCCATTACAATTTCGTATTAATAGATTACTTTTTTCTAATTTTTAAGGAGACTTACATGGTCTCTAGTAGACTTTAATAAGGTGATTTAAAAAAAGAAACCTGGACTAGAAAATACTATAAATTCCAAAAAAATGTTTAAGCTCCACTTTCCTATTGAATGAATTAATATTTTGTTAAATAAAATGACAAACGATAAGAAGTCTTGGTGGTAGTATGGGTTTTAATAGATAGGAGAAGCATTTTCTCTACAATATAAACACAGGTCTAAAGAATTTCTTGATTTAATTGATAATATTAATCTATCTGTAGCTGGGAATTACTGACGACATATGTGATAACTATTGCATAATTAGGCATTCAAACGAAAGTATTTCAAACTCGAAGAGCAATGGAAGTGGCTTGCCAAATGTGAATCACGTTATGGACAATGATTCAGCGAAAGCTTAATTACTTCTGAATGAAGGCATATCGCATTACCCATCCCTGGACCCGATGACGCAGCCTTATCAGCCAAGAGCTGCTGCACCTGATCTGATCTGTATCTTTATCGACTGTCTGCAGGTGGCTATTAAGTTGTCGCCGTCGAGGCGCCAAACAGCCGATTCAGATTCATGATGGGAACTGGGCTGGATGGCAGTCCGCCAGTGCCTCGGGGCGTGGAGATGTGCTGGCGTGGACATCCTTGGCGCCCGTTATTGGCATGCGAGTAGAGGAGCCCGATGGCAGTAGATTGATTGGCAGGAGCTATTTTTAGAGTCTAGACGCCTGCCGACTTGATTGTTTGCCGGCTGGAGTCGCCTGGATGGGCTCCGGCCAGTTGATTATGTAATGAGAAAGGCTGGCCAGGGGCAGAGAAGATACTGCATCCATAATGAACCTGTTGAACTTGTAGATGCTTGTACTGGCCACTGGGGGATGTATCCACACACAATTCCTTAACGTCAGCGGTATAATTGTCACACGACCCAAACTGGCCCCTTGATCATTGATTGAGGGTAATAATAAAATTCAATTGGACTGCCTGCTCGTCTCTGGGCTGACCCCGGACCACAGACCACAGAGAGTTAAGAAACAGAGCCCACCAGCGAGAGAGACCATCTTATAAAAAAGCCCCTGACCGAATCTGAGTTCGGTCGAAAACAAAAACAAGCTGAAAACATTCCACGTAAATGTCATACACACTTTGGCTACTGTTTACTTTGTTTCCTGGATCGGCGGCATTCCATAGTAAAAAGTTTGAATCTATAGGCAACATTATCGCTTTGGGCCCAGACAGATGGTGATCGGGTCGGAATATTCCACAGCATAATAAATTATGCGGAGTAGTTATCATAAATTATTGTCAGACAGTAGCCGTCAACACTTTTCGCACTTTCTCAGGGCTGTGACTGTGGCTGGGACAGTGGAGTGCGCTTCGATGATAATAATGGGCAACAACAATATTAATAGCCTCAAACAAATCTGCAAGTGATTGAACATATAACTCGCTCAACCTTATCGCCTGAGAAAGCCCATGAGCAAGAGCAAGACCAAGACCAGAGCCATCGATCCATCGATCCATCGAAAAGGCCATCCAGATTGTAGAGTAACCCCTAAAACAGCCTCCCTCCATCGAAAGTCCTGCAAGCTCATAAATACATGATGTGGCCCATTCAATAGTTGCTCACACTCTACTCGAGTGGGCTCTGAATATGGTCGATCGTAAAAAACGGTCGTAAAACCGAGTTGATTGTATTTGGCGCCAGTCATAAAAACACATATTCAAGAAAAGTACCCTAAGAAACAGTAGCTCTTATTAATGACTGCCCCCAGATGTGATCTATATTTGGGGCTAGGATGGAGCAGAGCAGTGCACTTGGACTAAATTTCACAAAGAAGACTGGATTGTCTACTAAACCGAAACTTATTTCGGTTTAACTCTAAAAACTCTATAAACTCTTCAAACTTGTTATTTCATTCAGATTATTTCGGAATGAGACACATTAGATAATTCCACGTGCTGGCTGATAGAGCTACAATATAGAAAAGTCATGATCATGTAGTCGTCATGCCGCGCTCACAGATACAGATACTATTTCTGATTCGGATACAGATACAAATAAGCAAGTGTGGTACTTTTCCTGGCTGGGTTGGCATGATTTGGTCAGAGCGCGATATTAAGCCAATAGGTCAATTATATTAAATTGACATCAATGTAAAAACCGATCCCCGAATCCCCCCAGAGCCATCAGAGGCACGCGCTCTTGGCGCTTCTGGATGCAAAGATCGTCGATATTCGATCGGGAATCGGGAATCGGAGGGTACTCGGACTTGGGTTATTGGAAATTGGAGCTGGGGGGAGCTGGTGCTCACTGATTCGATCAAGTCGGGTAATTAAATTATATTAGCGGTGATCGTATGTATGTACATGCTTGAATTCTAAATCAAAATCTATAATAATAATCAGGGGCAGCCAGAAGAGGTTTTTTGAGATTATCATTTCCATAAATTCTCAAGAAATAGTTCATACTAATTCCAGGAATAATTCAAGACTATTTATATTTAAAAAGAGGCGAAAAGTATACATAAGTATGAAATGAAGCAAACAACTTATTTATTTTCCTACATTTTTGGAAATAATTACTTTTCTACGAATTGAATTCCAAACGAATATGAATAAAAACTATTATAACTATAAATTAAACTATAAAACTAAATATAAATATAACTGTAAAACTATGAATAAATAGCAAAACATACATCTAAATGTTTTTTTTGTTTCCTTATACGATTGGTAAAAAGTAAAAATTATGGGATCCCCAGTCAGTTCAAATGACTCCCATACTCATTTCAAGTATTCATTGAGTTCAAATACTCAAATGAGTATAAAGAATGTGAAAACAATTTTTGGAAGCTCCTATTTTATTTATTTTTTTTTTGGTGAATCGAACGAGTCCTGAGTCATACTTTGTTTTGAATCAAGAGAGCCGCCTTCACGTATCGAAGTCAAATATCAATGAACCCGCGCAGGCGCTTACGAAATAGGCTCGAATGTTATTTCTAGATTCGCAAGGGGAGATCGGCCGATTGACGGACGGCATTTATTATTATTCGTTATTTATAAGTGCAGCGGCTTATATACATACATCGATGGGATGGTGAATTAAAATTCATTCAGAGACAGAGTCAGAAGGCAGAACAAAAACGTGCAGGCGCCTCAGAAGAGCGCTCTGAAAAGCAATAAACTGCAATTATCATTTTGTGTACGCATTAAGTATACGTCGATCTCGGCGTTGGTACATCTCGCCGCACGCACACTCTCCCAGAGCCCCGGCCGGAGTTCATATGATCCTCCTATGTAATCCGGGTATACTGAGCGGATTGATAAGGTATTCAATTATCAGTTCGAATTTCCATTCCGATTCTCGTTGCTCCCACAGCTCACGCTTCCCCAGATGCTTAGGTTGTTAGTGGGGATCTGGGCAGTACGGAAAATAGGATCCGTTGGCCAATTTGCAGCAATTCAATGCTACTTCCTAATTGAAAAATTAAATCATCTGAATGACAATTAAGATTCGTAAGATCTGATGTTGCAGTTGCTCTACCTACACCTCCATCTCCCACTCAATTTGCCCAATTTAGAGATATAGCCATAGATAATGAGACGGTACCGGGTTCTTTGACGTAAACAAATGACATTGTTATTGTTTTAGTATCTACTTGGCTGTAAACAATCCGGGGCGATCCGGGGAGCACATTTTTTTCGAGCATTTACATAAGCGTATTGAAATTTGTGTACATTTTGCATTATTATTTTTCGCTCGGTTTTTTATTGGGTTTAAGGAACCTAAATTGATAGCCGGATGAGCGGAAAATTCTGCCTGTTCTACGGAGCAGAGCTATTGGCCTTGAACCTCCCCCAACAACCATGTTTTGGATTGAAAATTCTCAGAAAACTGGATCACCACAGCACAGAAAAAAAAGCATATCCTTCTTTGGACAACAGTGATTCATTTAGCTCACCTTAGTCCGTTCCATTTCATTCGAAGCTTGTACAGATTGAAGTTCATATCCGTAAACGATCTCATTTCCAGGTCGTCCAGTTGAGAGTGCGTGATTTTCAAATCGATCTTGGTGTCGGGATTAAACTTATTGGCCAGGGTGTCGACAACGGCATTGAAGGATTCGAGCTTCTCGCAGGAGAGCTCTACGTGGTTCCAGGCCTTGCCCGTTTCGCAGGTGCAGGGCGAGATCTCTGGGCGCACCGAGCACTGGAGCGATGCCAGGTGGAAAACGGTGTACATAATGGAAGTCATTTTGGCGGCTGATCACTGAGCCAAACTAGATTATTCACTTATTTATTCACAATTCTTTGGTTTTGGTTCAGAATATCTTTGTTTTTTTCGAGAATAGTTGCTATATAGTTGGATCTGTTCACGATTCCCGGTTCAACAGGACGCGTTGCATGCGCTCGGGCGGTGGATTTTCAACTGCGAGGTGGTGGCGAGCAGGCAGCTCGGAAAAACAATCGGAAAACGATCGGGAAAATACCCACTGGCTGCTCACTGGTTACTGGCTCACATATGTGTGCGGGCGGGGGTTTCCAGATCGCAGATCGGTTTTCCAATGGCGGGATTAGGTTTTCGGTTTTGTGGATTCTGTGAACTCCCGATGGGATCAGATTTCAATGCGGCACTGTCACTAGGAGTATGTAGATATATTTTGCACGCACTTGGGACTCTCGATTGTTAAAACACTCCGGAATTGAAATTCCGGTCCGGACCGAATCGGTTGGAGATTGAAATTCGGAGATGGGAGCTGGAGCTGCTCCTCCTCCTGCACTCCGCCTGGTGCACTCCCTCTTCTACATATATATCTCCCCGATTCCCGTTCCCGTTTACTCTCTTCACCTCTGACACGACAATCTTAGATTTGTTATTTGTTTTCGAAGACCGCGAGTGAGTGTATGGGTGAGTCAAAGTCTCGGTTCCGATCGTATTCGATTCGATTCGGTTTCGTGGAGCGTACGTTGTATTCTCTTCTAGCCCGATGATCACGTCTTGATTCCAGCACGGTCCGTTTGCTACTGGGAGTGGGAATAAAATCGATGAGGATCCGTATGCTGCGGCTGCTGTTTCTGTTGCTGTTGCTTCTGCTGCTGCTGCTGCTGCTTCGCACAGTGGGATCAATGGATGTGTATTTCTCCAAAAACTGAAGATCGTATAGAAGAATAATGATATAAATACCTATTGATATACTGATTGATTTATTAACAGAAAAACGGAAAATTTCAAGAGATTCAATCGTGTATTATCAAATATATACAAATTAACAATAAATTTTACAATATTAGGGTTAGACCTTATTACTTTCAAGAAATGTGTTGAAATATAGGTTCTTAACTGCAACTATGTTGCTAATGTCGCTGGAAACTTTTCGGCCAATTGGGGATTTGAATCCGGGAGCTGGGACTTGTGTAATTGTCCGCAACACTCAATTACATGTGTTCCTGTTCTTTCGGCGCCAGGCATCAATCTCCATCTCCATCTGCAACTCAATCTCGATCTTGAACTGATGCTGATGGTTGCGTGTTTGTGCCCCCTTTGAGTTGCTGTTGCCACTGCTGTTGATGTTGCTACTTCAGTCAATGTTGCTGCTGCTGGTGCAGTTGCTTCTTGGGAACCTAGATCTATGTATGGGGCATCATTATCATGTGGACACATGTTTGTGTGTACATCTGTGTATGTTCTGGTTGTTGTGTCTGCCCGTCCGTCCGTCAGCCACTTTTACGCACTCTTAATAAATTGTCCTTTACATAAACACACACATCTGGTACACAATAAAAAATATATGGATAAATTGTATACTGTTTTTCTATATTTTTAAGGCCTAATTCCAAAGAATACCCCCACTTCAAAGAGGGTTAATTGGATCTATCATATTGGAAATTTTGTGTGGAAACAAAATATAGTATTATTTCGTTTTTTTGCGGTATAGGAGCGCGGAGAAATGTTTTTAATTATGACGTTCCGGATCGGTGGGGATCTCGGAATGCCTGGTTAGCAGCGATTGAATGAAACCGGCTTGTTTCAGGATCAGCGGCAGCCCAATTGAGATTGGGCCAAACATTTCAGTACTGCAGATGAAAATTTTCCATTGGCGCCAGAAAAATACAGATAGAGGGATGGAGGAGGAGGAGGAGGAGAAGGGATGGTCCATGGTGGAGCCATGCATCAAAGTCCGCTGCCTTAATTTATTTCAAAGTTCTGGGCCCTGTTATCCATGCCTGGGCATGCATAATGAACCAGGGGGCGCCTTAAATGCGCTTGCCGCAAATTCCGCACATTCTCGATCCCAATACCATTCCCAATCCCCGGACGACTGCTTGCGCGTGCCAACGATGTCTCCTCCGTCTCCGTCGCCACCTCGATCTGGTCGATGTGGCAGCAATTAATCATCCGGCTCTGCCACAACCATGTCCCATCTCCAACGGAACCTTGGCACGGTTGGGCTTTAGGGTCGTCTGAAAGATTAAAGAAATTCCGAACTGTAAGGATCATAACTGTATGCGGGGTTTGCAAAGTTTCAAATTTCGTTTTACTTTCACTTTCGAGGTTACAGCTTAAGTTTCTCTAACAAAAAATTCTTCATAATTGTTCTTATTAAGTTTCGAAAATATTATACAAGAATGCTGTACTAATGGTTCATCCGACCGACTGACTGAAAGACAGACAGATTTACAATCCTGACACGCACTTTTTCGCATAACTGTGGCTATTAAAAATATACTTCGATTACGTAGCTAGTCTATTTATATCATTTCGAGTAAATATTTAAAGAAAAGCGGCAAATATTAATAATTATTATTTATTCATACATGTTCTCCGTTTCTTTGCTCGTTTTCGATATTTGTCGGTTTATTTTTTTCGTTCCACCTCATAAATATTGCCAGCACTTTTGTGTGACACATTTTCGTGTTTTGATTGCAGGTGACAAGAAGAACAATAACAAGAGCATCGTAGGCTTCGGCATCGGCTTCGGTGTCGGTGGCTATTAAATAGGATGTGATGTGCCTTCTTCTAAGAGCCATAGGCCTTATTTTCTTGTAATCTCCTGATCATCCACTTGAGCTCATTTCCTCCGCTATCCACACTCCAGAGCCATCGTCATTGGCAATCATGTGCCATCGGCCGACGTCAATTGAGGCGCTGGCCAAAATATTTGGCTGGAATTTGGAATTCTGGATGGCTGTCGTCACGGCTCTGATTCGGTTCGGATCTGTTCACCACGTCACGCGACACGGGGACGCCATCGCCATTTGGAACTTGAAATTGAAAGCCAATCGCTTTGTGTCATCATCATCCCATTATATTAGGCCATTTAGGGTTAATAATTGTGTTTATTTTACTCCTTTAGCGCAGCCCCTAAGCTTTTTGTCTGGGCCCTGCATTTTCATTTGATAGTGTGTGTGTTTGTGTGGGTGTATGAGGGTAGTGTGTAGTGTATATATGATTACATATCAGTTGGATATTATTATTCTATATAGGGCATAGGATTTGGCTAAAGATCCTCTCCAAGTGCTGGTCTCCAAGTCGCCTCGTCGTCGTCGTTCGTTGGATTTAAACAAGCTTAGCTATTAACTAAATTAAATACAATGCATTAAAGTAAAATGTACAACAAGCATCACTAGTTGGCCAAGGGCTCCGTCGTCTACTTCTGCTCGGCAAACTTGGTCATCTGCGGGTACTTGCTGGGCTTGTAGTCAACGTCCTGCTTGATCCGCTCCCGGACACTATTGCGCACAGCATCCGTGTATGAGGCCTGAATGGCGGCGTCGTGGGCAATGGAACCGATCACCGAGTCCGTATTGATGGAGGAACTGCTGGTGCTTCCATTGGCTCCCAAGCCGGCACTCTGTATGGCCCGCTGGACGCCACTGGCAATCAAACACTCTACACTAGCTGTCGGCTTATCCGATTGGATAATCTTGCGGCGCTTGGCCGACATGCCCGATATATAGGCATCGGAGTAAGGCTGCTGGGGGCGATCGTTCTGCAACGGGAAAACGTTGATGCCAATTATAGATACCAGTTTCAATTCATAAATGGACAATAGACGATAGATACCCACCTCTGTCTGAGTCTGCAAGTCACGCGTTATCACAGGCAACCACTCGTTGGGGAAACTCATGTGCCATGGTTCTGAGCCCACAATCACGGCGGGCAGGGGATCTGCTGCTACAGCTGCTGGTGGTGGGTTGCTGTTACTGGAGGCGGGCACTTCGGCCATTTCTACGTCAGTGTCCAGAGCCTGCTGCTGCGGCTGGAGATTAAAAGGCAGAGGCGGAGGCGCCACAAAGGGCTTCAATTACAAATGTTACGTACTGGAAGTTACATCCAGAGCCTAGGTACTTACTTCTGTCTCAGCGGAAGGTGGTGCGCCTGGAACGGTGCGATAGACAAGGTACTGAATATCCATATCAGAGTTTATCATATGAGGATTTTTGACGTCAGGGTTTGTGGGGTCAATGACGATGCACAAGAGCTGGAAGTTTTCATTGCTGAAAACTACCACGAAAAAATAGAAAATTTACTGTCTTTTCGGTCTTTTATATCTGGAGTTCAAAGATTACTTACTGGACCGCAGAGGGATGCTCCATAGGCGCATTAACTGGCGCCAGCAGAGCTCGGCATTGCTACTTCCCACGCAGAATTGTATGACGCCGAAGAGGCGCGACCGAAAATATTCACAGATATCCTTCAGCCTTCTCACGAACTGTTCGTCCGAACTAGTTCCTGGTGCTTCGCTGCAAAGCCTAATGATCTTCTCTATGTAGTCACGCAGAACATTGGACACCGAGTCCCGGGAGTTGAATAGCGGCCGCTCGTACTGCGGCAGGAAGACTAGGCTCTCGCCGAACCATTCCAGAGCGCGATCGAGAGTCGCGGGTATGGTCTGCTCGTTGATGGGCGCCCCGGCGAACAGTTTGTCGCTGAGGAAGGTGCACAGTTGGGTGCGCAGATTGCTCGACTGGGGGGCGGGTATGGGGGATGGGGCGGGCGATGAAGCACTGATGGAGATGGACGTCGATTGTGCCACCTGGGATGATGGAGCAGCTGATGAGTTGGCGGCTGGGGCCGTTGTGTTCACTCCTTCCGGGGCGACTGAGGCGCTGTTGCTGCCTGACGAAGCTGTTTGCGCATTATTTCTCATATTAATCATAAAATTAGCTAGGAAGGTGGGAAATTGTCTGGACAGGCGGTGGTGGCCGGTGGTATGGATGCGGCCCCGCCGTATCGTCGTCAGGCCACCCACGCTGGTGCTGCCACCACCAACGAGGGCCGTTCGAATAGCCGCTGCCGCCTGCCGATCGCGATGGCTGTGCGATACTCCCAAGGGGCGAACTCTCCCGGCTCCGGACAAGGCCCCGCTGGTGCTGCCACCACCAACGTGAATCAAAGTCGGGGTCTGCGTCTGCGAATGCAAAAACGCCTGAGCCCAGGCTGCTGGCCGGAGACTGTTCAGCTGCTCGCTAGCGGGTCGCAGTCGCCGGGCCGACCATGTCGAACGTACGTTGGCACCGCCACGGTGGATGCGATCAGAGGTGACTAAATGATGATATGGATAGAATGGAAATTAATGTCAGAGACGGAGGCCAGTCTTTAGTCGAATCGATACGGGTTTGTGTGTGATTTGCTTTACAGAAATGTTGATCCAAAAGTAGCTACTATCTCTTGTTTAATTATCTATATCTCATTAATTAAATTACCAAATTAAAAACTCTTAATTAATTATTAAAACAGGCTCAACTATAATCTATTCCATGGCTCGTAATAAAAAAAGGCAAGTCTTTTGGGTCACTCTATTCCAGTTATTCTAGCCTCTAGTTACACCAAAAAATAGTCAAAACTTTATTAAAACTATTTTAAAAATAATTTATGATTTGGTTTAATTTTGAAAGAAATAAACAATCCTTCATGCTCTCTGAAGGTTCGACTCTGATTCGATTGACTTTGACTTTCCATCTCTGTTTTTGGTGCGGGTGCGGGTGCGGATGATGGGATGTGCGAGTGGATCGTGGCGGTGGAAGTGTACATGATTCGGTGCTACCTTCTAAGCTAAACTCACCAGGACGAACGCCAGCCGAGGATGTGGGCAGCACGATGGCAGTACCCACAGTGGGCTGTGCTGCGGTGGTGGTGCTGCGATTGTTCGAGCTGCCGGAGGCGTTGTTGTTATTCTGGGGCTCCGGCTCCCGGATGTGATGGCTGTTGCAGGGTAGGAAGCGATCGAAGGCCGTGTGCGTGGGGGCGATGCGGCTGCCCCAATTGTTGTTACCGCCCATCTGAATCTGGGGCCGCGAAGTTGAGCGCGTTTGGGTGGACGTGGTCGGCAAAGTGTTGGCGCGCTGCTCTCCGCTGCGTGCGCCGCTCGACGTGGATGCTGCGGCAGCTTCTCCATTCCCACCCGGTGGTGAATTATCGGCCGAAGCCTCATCCGCGCCAGCCGAAGCCGGAGGAGGAGCAGCAGCAGCAGCAGCCGCCGTCGAAGGCGGACGCACGGCGGCGGTCATCACGTGTACGGGCAAGTTGATGGACATTATGTTGGGCGAGTTGAACTCCACATGGACGTCGTTTGTCTCGTTGGTCGCCCTGTTCACCACTGCCTGAATAAGGCGCGCCATCTCCAGCTGAGGATCTGCAATTACAAGTGCGTTAGCGAATCTTCAAAAAGACACCAACTCCAGACGAATATTAGAGGGGTTAGGCGCTGAAAACCAACTAGCAACGAGTGAGTTTGTTCGAACAGGGGTTGCAAACGAATGGGTGATTGGAATGGGTTAGGCTGCATGACTGCTTAACTGAGTCGAAAAGGATCAACTGAACAACCAAAACATACTGGGCGGTGGCAGGGTCACTGGAACATAAACGCGCAGCCTGGGAGGAGCTGCTCTGGGCTCCTGATCGTTGCCTTGATCAGGAACCTGATCAGCACTCTGATCATGATCGTGATCTAAAAAGTCATTGTGATTTAAATCTGTTTCTCGTAAAAAAGTAAACTTAAAGTACGGCCTGGATGAAATACAAAGAGTCTACTATATGGGTCGGGGGACTACAGTCTTACCCATTTCGTGAGGTCGTTGCTGCGGCTGCTGTCCGGGGTTAACTGCGTTCGGTGCCACCATGGGCTCATCAACGGGATCCTCCACCCGGTCGGTGGCCATTCCGGCTAGACCTGCAGCTGCAGCAGCGGCATTGGCAGCACCGACAGCCATCTCAGCAGCTGCTCCAGCGGCCCGGCTGGCTATCTCAGCCATGGCAGCTGCGCTGCGACTGGCATCGGTGGCAGCCTGCAGATTGGTGGCCTGCGGAGTGGCAGTTGCACTCGAAGTGCCTGCCGCTGGAGGAGCAGCAGTCGTTGCGGCTGCTCGGTTCGGAGTGGTACCATTGGCTGCTGCCCCAGCCCTGAAGGCCACCTCGTTAAGGAGGCCCGGTGGTGGGGCCAGGAAGTTGGGCGCAAATATGTTGTTGGAGCGGATGTAGCCGCTTTGCTCGACCAGAATCGGTCGGCAGGTGAGCACCCGCGGTCCTGGCTGTGAAAGATCCAGCATCAGATCGGAAATTGCATGCTGGGCATGGGAGAGGTAGTGGAAGGCCTCCGAAACACGGTCAAATATACGCTGGGCATTCTCGCGACCCGCAGTGTCCTACACGCAGAAAAAGTATGTTTTAAATGTAGAATTACTTTTTAGAAGTCCCACTTACACTTTCCTCAAAGGCAGGGTCGTTCTGAAGGATGTCGTAGTAGCGATCCACAAACGGAGATAGACGCGTTTGGGTGTTGCGGAAGTGCTCAATGACTTGGGCCAACACTTGGGGACGAGTGCGACGCCTGGGTCCTGCGTTGACAGCTCCTTCTCCGGCAGCTGAAGCGGCTCCAGCCTCGCCACCGGCTCCTGAGGTTGAGCTGCCATCTGCTGCCGGGGCGGAAGCTGAAGCAGCAGCACCAGCAGCAGGTTGTCCACCAACGGCTCCCTCTATATCCGCCTCTGGTGTGGGCGTAGCCGAACGGTCTGAACCGCCATCGGCAGCCTCGTCATCGGTTTCAATCACATCCTCGATAATGACAGTGGCGGCTGTGGTCTCTCCACCAGCTTCGTTAGCAGACCCGGAAGGTGCTGCATGGGCCACTTCGCCAGCACGCTGCTGGGTGGTCTCGCCGCTCTCGTTAGTGTAGACCGTGGGTAGCTGAACCACAGTGTAGTTGCGAGCCCCGGTACGTGAGAGGGCAGCAGTCACGGCATCCTGGACCATATCGATAATGTTGTTGTTGCGGGGGAGATCGGTCGAGGAGACGCCCACTTCGACCACAGTGGATTCCATGGACCACCGACCACGCTGCAAGATGTCAAGGGACTGGTTGTTCAGGCCCACGGCGGGATTTTCCAGATAGGCGGCTATGTTGGCGGCACAGTCGATCATGTGCATGGCCACGGTGATGCGGTTGATGCAGAAGGACGACGAGTTGGGATAGCGATTCGGGGGATTCCGTGTCTGAGAAGGAAGAGGTGCTTTTAGTTCTGGCGGGGGAGATGGGCGCTAGACCTACAGTTGCAACAGGTCCATTGTTCACAGGTATGGCCATTGTGCCGACAAGCATTCCGTCCAGAGCCCGGAAGTACGGGGAAGTCCGCATACCAGCCTGCGGTCGGTTGCGGAATGTGCGCATGGGCTCATCGTTGTTACGGGAGTTGGTACCGCGCTGGGAAAAGGGTGGACGCTCGGCCACATGGAGCACCTTGCCATCGACATCTACAAGAGGGCCATACAATATAAATACATATATATGAATGTTGGGCCGCGTCCACTCTCACGGATGACTCACCATATTCCTTCACCTGCTTCTCGTCAGCTAGAACTCTTCCCTGGTAGATGATCCTCTGGTTCTCGGCGGCGATGTTGGTCTTCTCGGCAATCTGGTCCTTGAACTGTCGAATCGTGATCTGGAAGAAGGCACACATACGCACATACATATATAGTGGCTTCTAGACGCTGGGACACACAACCTCAAAACCCCAAAGATTCGGGCATTACCTCATTGTCGATGCTGAATTCGTGGGTGCGGGCATCTAGGGTCTTAACTTTCAGGTTTATTATCATTTTCGCAGTCTGGGCGCAACCTTTAGCACGAAATTTCTTCGCTTTCCTCGCCGTGCAAAAAAAAAAATTAAATGTGACAGCGGTCGGCGGGGCGCGGGACACTCGGTTTCGGCTGTCACTTTTCGTCTCCACGCAGTTTTCGCGGACAACTGCTACCAATATTCCGATCGGTAAGCACCGAAACTACGAATGGACTCGAGGCGAGCAGTTATTAGTTGAAAAGCGGCGCCGAAGGATAAAATTCACTGGAATTTTTACAAAGTGTCTACTTTGGCATATGCAACTATCTATTAATTAATATCTACAGGCAAATATATCGCTCAAACGTCAACAATAAACACCAATTTTTTATTTTCACCAACAGCCAGCACTCTTTCTCAAGCTAAACGTATTCGATTCGCAAAACCAAAGTGGATTTTGTGAGGTTGATATTTATTGCTGAAATTTTATTTAGTGCTGGTCGACCACTAAGCTTAGAATCATCGTTGGAAATATCGATGCATGCAGTTTTTGACGGGGTCCCACTGGCGCTGGTCACCAGGCTTGGTCACACTGCTCACCGATGGAAAATTGGCTTGGTTCCAACTGGATGAGAACGTATTTATTACCTTTCAACAAATCTACGAAACATTAAAATCCAATACTTCTCCGTTATGATATTTCTAAGATTCAGTTTTGCCCATTATGGTTCCGATAAACCAAATACCGATATCACTGGATGACAGTTTACCAACACTATTGTTGACTTGGCGGGCTTTTCAAATAAATTCCGGATAAAAGTCTTAACGAATAAGAATAAATTAGCCAAGAGGTGGAAGTCTTTAGGGGAGAGTCTCTTGAGGGAATTCCATATATTCCCTCCTCGTTCAAGAATAACCTTATGGGTAAATTCGAGATATGACTTAATAAAAACGGTTAAAGGACTGCACATGAGGGTTACAACCTCCAACCACCCTGATAGTGCCAAATCACCAACCTTTGCTCCCTTTGACTGCATCCTGTGGGAATTTTTTCGGCGCTGCACATGAAAAGCGGCGTTTGAATAATAGGAAAAAGAAAACACGGAAAACTGGGGAAAGTCGGCCAAGACGCAAAGGTGGGGGCCAACTTTTCGCTTTGAATATTTAAGTGGCGCTGTGGCAGCAGCAGAAGGTGGTTCAGCAGGGGCAAAGTCAACCGCAGCTAACACAATTTTTCGCATACCCCTTGCCAAAAATGTGCGGAAATTTGATTTAATGTCTGCGATTGTGAGCCCTTCTTCCAAGGTCCCAAAGTGATTTCGATGGGCGGTTGCCTCTGGAGATGCGATGGAAATCGGAGATGGCAGATTTTTGGGTAATTTTTTAAACTTTTAGTTAAAAGGATAAGAAATGGTTGGAAAAACTATAAAGCTTATTTAGAAAATTCATATTTATTTATTAACAAAGTATTTTTTGGGGATCACAATATTTAAAAGGCACATTCTGATCTGCCGAAAAAGTCCACCTACTCTTTCTTAAGAAATTATAAATAATAATTATAGAAATTTGTAACAAACTCTTCGTAGCCCAAGCACAAGTTTTACAATTTACAAATTGCTCTTAAATGGGCTGTAAAAAAGTTTTAATGAGTTTTCCACGCAGCAGCCTCTATATCTAAGTACTGTGTGTATATTTTTTCCACCCCCGCCGCTCTTGTCAACGATTCTGTTTATGCATTTTCATTTTCATTATCATTTTCCTTTTTTTTTGTATTTAGGGGCCACTACTCCCAGTTTTCCGTTTTCCATTTGTTATTACGCGAGCATTTTCCGTTACTTTTCATTTCGCTTTTCCACATTTTTGGTCTTGTTTTCGAACTTTTCGCCCAAACAGCGGGCGTGTCATTATATTTTTGTTGATGGGTCACAGGGAAGGTGGGAGCGAAGGCCGCTTAATGAAATTATATCAACCGAGGCGATCAGCCAGGCACCCCTTAAGGTCCTGACCCTGGCAGCTGGCAAATGACATTTGCTTTTTCCAATTCTTCATATTTTCATTAAGCATGAAGGCATTTGAATTTCTCCGATTGTAACTCGTAGTCCTTTCTTGTACACCGGAATCGGATTCAAGTTGAACTCCCGCCCATCCGCACGGCATGATTCCATTTCTAATTTCGGTCTGGTCAAGAACAGGACCCCGGAGCAGGTCTCACGTCAAATTAAATCAAGCTGTAATATAAAGAAAATTGAAGCCAAGTCCCCTTTGTGCCATAAAGCACCGAGAGCAAAGGAGCTTCCATAGTATTCAGTGGGGCGGTGGAGGTCGAGCTGGGATGGGGTGGCTTGTGGAGTGGGCACTGGGCTTGTGGCTGCAGCTGATTGGCAATATAACACCCAAGCATTCATACAGGACTATCTTTTATTTTGAGGAATTATTAAAGATAACTTGCTGTGTTTATATATTTGTTTAAAGAAATCTATTTTTCTATTTAGGATAACTTCCACCCGAATTATGTTGAAAGGAAGTAGTCATGTAGTTACTTGTTATTGCCAGTAAATAATTTCGACCTGCCAAATGGCAACTGTGCTGGCTCATAAATACCAGCGCCAACTAGCCGAGCTGGCCGAGAATTTATTGGCAACACTTAATCTAAGCTGTCAATGTGGATGCAACAGTACCAGTACCAGCTCCATTGAACAACAACAACAGTAATTGGGGAAACTATCGTAATTGGCGGGGATTACGACAAAAAACGTAAAAGTGCAGAACGGCACGTGAATGCGGCCGTTACGTTCCGAATTGGCCAAAGTGAAGAAGTCGTAAAGTTTTAGTTGCATTCCGGCTTCTTGGCCCTCGAATGAGACGCTTAATTTATGTTTCAATTCCAATTAGCCAACGAGGCGCTGGCTTTTATGCTACTTTTCTTTTGCTTCACTCTCACATGCACTGGAAAGAAGTCTTGATGTTGCATCAAGTCTTAGCTTTTATTTTTTGCTTGAAAAGATATCTTATTTGTTACTGTGTACTTTGGTAATTGACTTTCGGCCTGGCCCTGACGCGTCATTTGTAATTGTATATCAACACGAAGGATGAGGAGCCGCGGCAGGTCGGAGAGTCAGGGGTCGTGGGAGAGCCACGTTTATTAGCCATGGCCAAATGCAGCTAATTGAAGTTCAAATTGCGTTGGCGCAAGAGTCGAAGAGTCGAAGAAAGGCCGAGGAAAAGGAAACCGTTGAAATGTAAGCACTCACATGTGATTCCTGTCAGTTCAATAAATCGTTGAGTCAGACGACAACGCAGACGTAAACGAAGACGAATCCACTTAAGACCACCTAAGAGCCAAAAATAAAAAAAGAAGAAATAATTCGAAAGCCAATTCCACACTCACAACACACAATCGGCTAAGAAAAGCAGGGCCGAAAATCAGCGAAATAAAATCAAGCATAAATGCAATAATACAATTTATGTGCCAAACTTCATGAGGACCATAATGGACCACACCCCAGCACACCTTCTGTCCTTCTGCCTTGATTTCCTCAGCACATATACGGAACCAACAAAGGTGACTTTCTCAAGTTTTCCTCGCAATCGATGTAATCGTAATCACATTTGGCGCCGAGATGTTGAGGCCATTTGATATTTACGAGTGTGTGTCCAGTCTCATTGCGCCGAACTTTTCCTGCACCGTCACTCCGGTCAAGGCAACAATGTCCCAACACTTGGCCATGTCCCATCCGTCTCTCGGCCCTTTTATCATCATCCCCCCTCGCTCTTACTGGGTCAGTCTCCTTTGGCAAGTTAACAACGTTTGCTTGACGTTTGCCAATTGCATTATGACTCAATTGTGAGTTGAACGATTTTATGGACGAGCTGCAGAATCAGAATCGGAATCAGACACAGAGAGGCAACTTCAAGTCGAGTGTCGGTCCATTGAGAATGAAACGGAAACGGAAACGGAAATAGGGTCTCTTGCAGGATAACGCTTATTGTGGCTTCAAATTGTGTGTATGAGTGTGTTGCAACATCTGTGACAAAGTAACACTTCAAAGTTTGAGATTTTAGCTTTAGGATTTTCCCATATTCTATATAATATATATTTTTTTTAAGATACAACATTTTTAACCTTAAACCTTGAACAAAAAGTCATAGATTCTTCTGAAAAGCCACTCTAATTTATTGCTGCGAGAGTCAAAAATAAACTCACAATCAGGTGGAATATAATATGTACAATGTTTGTATTTATTTACTTATCAGAAACTGAGGCACTTCAAAATGAAAGGCATGAAGAGCAGCCGAAACCAGAAAGCCGAAAGCGAAAATGCATTAACAATTTTCCAGCGCCGTTAATGCATCTCCGATGGGCCATAAATTGCGCTGGCCTTTATGGAGGTTCGGATGTTTGGATATTCGTATGACCGTGAGCCCAGCACTTGATGGCACTTCTGCGGTGAGCTGCTGCCCTCATCCGAGTACTATCGCTGCCCGGAATGCGGAGCAAGTGCGGCGACCTCAGCCGGGTCCGGGAGCATTATGCAATTGCCAGACGTGTAACTGGGTCGTCGACACGCCCTTTCTACGGACTGTTGGCTGT
Organism: Drosophila atripex; assembly: GCA_035045925.1. NCBI lineage: Eukaryota > Metazoa > Arthropoda > Insecta > Diptera > Drosophilidae > Drosophila > Drosophila atripex. The sequence continues at coordinate 184,764 of JAWNOP010000012.1, forward strand.
CACTCTGAGCCGGGGCAATTGTGAATTGATTTGCCACGATCGAGGGCTAGAGAAATGGATTTCTGAAAGTCACGCAAAGCTGGCCCAAAGCCACAAACAAGTTTGCCAGTGCGAGGGCGACTGCCGGCGATTATGAGTAATTGTTGGCCTATATATGGTCCGTTGGCTAATCCAGTCAGCCACAGTTACCGCACTTGCCCCACAGAATCAACATGTCTCAGTTCCTCAGCCTTGCCGCCAGCCTGCTGCTTCTTTTGGCCCCCACATGGGCGGGAATCATCGCCCAGCCGGGCATTAGCTATCTGGGAACTGGGGACGAGCACGCGGTGGCCCACACCCAGCAGAACGTGGTACGCAGCTTCGATGGCACCGTCTCCCACTACGCCAAGTCCGTGGCTACGCCTTTTTCGCAGGTGCACAAGCAGGACACCAGGATCAGCAATAATGTCTACCAGCCGTCGGTGGCCAAGGCTTACTCCTATGCTCCAGCTCCGTCCCCCGTTGCGATTCATGCCGAGCCCTCGAATCTGTTCACCCAGGCGACTCCAGTGCCTCCCGTTTACCACCAGCCAGCTCATGTCCAGGCTCCATCGGTTTACCACCAGCCAGCTCAGGTCCAGGCTCCATCGGTTTACCATCAGCCCGCTCACATCCCCAGCACCGTGGTCGGTCACCAGCCCGCTGTGATCCACTACTCCCCCGCCGAGACCGTGTCGCACATGAGCTTCGATGGATTTGGCACTCACTACGGTTTCTAATTGCTCTCTAAGTAATAGTCTATTAAATAAATGTTTTAAGTATTTGTTTCAATAATAAACACATTAAAAAAGAATATTTAAATCCTCCCATTCCTTTAATGCCCAGAAGCCTCAGTGATGCCTCATTCATCTTTGTAATTGCCCCATTATCAACATTGCATCATCATGTCCATTCCACTTGAAAAAAAGGGCTTCCATTGACTTGTTTTCCCTTGGATTTCCGCTTATCACTCACGTCCAGAGGCAGCGTAAACAAATCATAAAAATCCACAGAAAGTGCACACTACAAATAGCCCCAAGTAGGACATTAGCTTGGCTCCTTACAAGGGTTCGTGCTTTTCAGCTTTTCCAAGTGGGTTGAGGACGTGATTTGTGCATCGCAAACTTAAAAATCGGACATGGTAGCTACGTGACTCGCATTGCAATCGAAAGACCAAGGACCTAGGACACAAGAGCAGCGAAAAGGATCCGATAGGAGGCGCCATGAAATGGCACGGCTTATGAACTAATAGGAATTTTCTCATCCTCGTAAATTATGCACGTTGGAGACCATCGAGTGTCGTAATCGAAGATTGAAATCAAATTTTTGCAGCCTCATTAATTTTGCATAAAAAAAAATTGTAAAAGGAAATTGAAAAGTAGCCACGTTTTTTCCCGTAGTTTTTGAAACGATAGCTTCATTAGCCAGCCATCAAAGTAATGGCCAAAATGATTACCCCAAAAAGCGGTCAGAAACTTGGCTCTGTCCAAACAAAATTGAAAAAGTAAGGCAAAGGCAACAATTTGCAAAAATGGAGCCATAAACTCTGCTTAAATGCAAAAAGTTCTAGATCCTCCAGGACCTCTAGGAGCCAGCCACTGCCCCTCCTATTTGCTGGCGATTTTATCCGCCACTTGAGTGCTAAAAGGCGCAATGATAAAATATTTTCCGTCCGTGGCAAGTAAATTTGCTGGCTGAAAAGTTGCAACAGCTAACAAAATGCAAAAGGGAGCAAAACCAAACACGAGATGAAGAAAGGCCGAGCCGCTAGTTGTTGGTTTTTGTTTAGCCATTGCGGTTAAAGTTGCCCCATCCCGGGCCCCTTCTCTGTCATCCACATCCAGGATCCTGCGTCCGAAGGAAAGTTGGCAAAATAAAAATGCCCAGTAAGACGTATTTATCAACATAATTACATTTTTAATGGCCTTTGAAACCGCAAAATGGCATCAAGCGCCAAGCGAGATAAAGACGTTCTGCAAAAGATAAGAAACTTTATGAACTCGGCTCTTCAAAAATAGTTTAAAAGAGGCGTGAAAGGACAATATGGTCCCCAGTATTGGCTATATCTTGGCCAATTCCCATCCGATTCTTGAGCGGAAGACCTTAAACTATTTCTAGATAGTATATATAGATTCTCCATAATTCTGCATCAAAATCCAGAAACTAAATATATGTTAAATATTTTGTGAAATTTTTCATGCCTAAAGTTCTAATTAACGACTCATTTTATTATTGGTATAACCTCTAGCCGAGGGTATCACAGAAGAATCTTTAGAAAATTGTTTTTCTGCTCGTTATCAGCTAGAAGTTCAGAATAATGAATTCTGAACTTCATTCAGAGCCAGTGTTTCGTATTCATTGGCAACGGAATGATGTGGCGAGTTCTGTTCTCGGTCGCCGTGATCGTCGTAGTCTCCGGTTCTCATGTGGAGGGAAGATCCTTTCGCAGAAGGGAGCTTCAGGAACCGAAAATAAATTTAAATGAGTATCCCAGCTATGAAGATATAAAAGAGTATCTGAGGGATTTGGCTTGGGCTCACAGGAACCGGATCCATTTGAGAAACGTTGGACAATCGCACGAGAACCGGACGCTACAGATGGCGGTAATTTCAAATGGGGACGGTAGACCGAATAAAAAGGTTATATTCATTGATGCCGCCCTTCTTGGGAGGGAGTGGCTCTGCCCCATCACAGCTCTTTACGTTATCCACCAATTGATAGTGGAGTACCAGGACAATTCACAGCTGTTGGATGACTACGACTGGATGTTACTGCCCCTTGCTAATCCGGACGGATACGAGTATTCCCGAAATACTGAAAGTTCCTGGGCTAAAACCAGATCCCCCAATAATGGACACTGTTATGGTACAAATCTGAATCGAAACTTCAACTCCCTCTGGGGCGAGGGATATCCGGCGATGAAGGATCCCTGCAGCGATGAATTCGCCGGCATTGAACCTTTTTCCGAGCCAGAGTCCAGGACAGTGCGCGACATTATGCATGAGCTGGTGGAGTCGAATCGTGGGTTTATGTACCTCTCTCTGCACTCGGCCAATCAATCGATTTTATATCCGTGGATTTATGATCGGTGGGTTTTTATGTTCAAAGTAACTCTCAGACCAAATCTTATTTCATTTTCAGTAATTCTACCAACAAAAACAAAAAGCATCTGCTCATTGCCAAATATGCCACCGATGAGATACACAGGATCACAGGTACTCGGATTATAGATAAACCCATTTTCTTCTTTGGAAGAGGAACCAGCTTGACTTACGCAGAAAAATTTGGCTTTCCTTTGTCCTTTGTCTTTGAAATGTCCGGAATGGGACGGGATCGAGTGGATCACAAGTTCTTCCCGCCGAACGGGCTGATTCGCGAATTAGTTGAGGAGTCATGGTTGGGAATTCGATCGTTGGCCCAAAAGGCGATGGAACTGTCAAGACCGTCACCTACACCGAAACCTAGACCAAAACTTAGACCAAAACCTACACGAAAACCTACACGAAAACCCACACGAAAACCCACACGAAAACCCACACGAAAACCCACACGAAAACCCACACGAAAACCTACACAAAAAGCAACACCTAAGCCCACATCTAAAACAAATTCATAAACAGTTTAAATGCAGTTACCACAAAATGTTACCTTAACTTGCCTAACTCGCCATCATTGAATTGCAAAATTTTAAAATAAAATAAATAAATACAGAGAAAATAAATGAAAGAAAAGCTTTCTTCGGGCGGTTCTAAAGCTTATCTACCCTTGCCGTAAAATTAAGGTATATATTGTAAGATATATACGGATCAGATGTACTTTGCAGATATCGAATATAGTGGCCCTTCTTATTAGCCAAACACCAACGTTTTGGCTTTTCCCACCAAACAGTTATATGACAGCTGTAGGATATGTTTGCTTGGAAAAAATTAGACACAGGGACAGAGGGGCATGCTAATATCGACTCCGAAGGTAATGCTGACCAAGAATATTTATAATTATATACTTAAAGATGTCTCCTTCACTGAGTCACTGAGTTATAATACTTTTTTTTAAGGGTATAACTAAAAAAACCTATTCCCCAGCTTATTCTTGGATTCAAATGATTATGGTTGAAAACAAGCCATGGAATGTTCAGATATTCAAATAAATAGCAAATAAATGGAATCTTTTTGTTTGAATCTCTACTTTGAATCTCTATGAGTAGCCCTACTCTCTAGTCAGGGCCAGATTAAAATTTTAGTTTAAATTGAAATACCAAAGAAAAAACATATATTGTCCATTAATATTTCATAAAAGAAATGGCATTAGAAATTCTGAGAAGAGCTTATTTTGTCGAATTATGGCTGTAAAAATTATAATAAATGCCTATTTGTATTTAATTTAATCTTTAAAACTAGAACGAGCTGAAAAGTTAAAATTATAAAACAGACCTATGGCATATCCTTTATGATGATGAAATTCACATGAAGTCTAAGAACATATTTGATCTAAAAATTAAATACTATTTACAAAAACCTTTTTGAGGTAGAAATTTGTAAAGTGTTTTGTTTTTAATGAATTATTATTTTTTTTTGTGTATATTCTTAAGCATAGCGGTTCGAGGGTATCGCAGATAAGAGCCCAGTGGAAATAGCCTATTCCCTCTGTTATCTCCAAAACGAGAATAATTATGAGTATGATCTGTCAGTGTGCCGTGATCATTTCTGCCGGAATCATGTGGCGAGCTGTGTTCGCGATCTTGGTAATCTCCAGTTGTCATGCGGAGGGAAGATCCTTTCGCCGCAGCAAAGAGCCGCAGGAACCAAAACTTAATTTGGATGAATACCCCAGCTATGAGGGTATAATGAAGTATTTAAAAGAAATGGCGTGGGTTCACAGGAATCGGATCCATCTGAGAGATGTCGGACAATCGTACGAGAACCGGACGCTGCAAATGGCAGTAATTTCGAATGGAGATGGTAGGCCGAATAAAAGAGCTATATTCATCGACGCTGCCCTTCACGCGCGGGAGTGGCTCTGCCCCATCACAGCCCTCTATGTTATCCATCAATTGTTAGTGAACTACCAGGAAAATTCCTACCTGTTGGACAATTACGACTGGGTGGTGCTGCCCCTCGCCAACCCTGACGGATACGAGTATTCCCGAAATGTTGAAAAATATTGGCGCAATACCAGATCTCCCAACAATGATCACTGTTATGGTACGGATCTTAACCGGAACTTTAACTACTCCTGGAGCATAGGATATCAGGATTTGAAGGATCCCTGCAGCGACAATTTCGCAGGCAGTGGACCTTTTTCTGAGCCAGAGTCGAGGGCAGTGCGCGACATTATGCTTGAGCTGGTGGAGTCCAACCGGGGATTAATGTACCTCTCTCTGCACTCGGCCAGTCGATCGTTTTTTTATCCTTGGCTTTATGATAGGTCGGTTTTAGCGTTCAAGGTAGTTATGAAAAAATTACCCATGATAATATTGTTTTTTTTTCTGCAGAGATCGCACCAATAATAAAGCAGAGCATCAGCAGATTGCCAAATATGCCGCCGATCGTATATATTGGAGCACCGGAACGAAGATGAATGTGGAGCAGGGTTACTTTTACGGTGGATTGATAGGAGGTATCAGCCTCGACTACGCCTTCAAAGTAGGCTTCCCCGTGGCCTTCGTCTTTGAGATGTCTGGAATGGACCAGGACGGTGTAGATCACAAGTTCTTTCCGCCGAACTCTGCGATTCGCGGACTGGTTCAGACGTCTTGGTTGGGAATTCGATCTCTGGCAGAAAAGGCTATTGAGACGTACCCACCATCAAGGCCGTTGTGGCCAAAACCAAAACCAAAGAACATCTGGGAGAGTATTTGGTGTGGATTTTGTTCATGAGTTTGTAAATTGTAATCATGTTGCATGCAGAATAAATATTTTTGCAGCAATTCGTTATGCGTACTCTTTAAAATGTTTTTTATATCCTGCAGAATCCCAAGCCCAGTCCCCATCGCCTCCCCATTCCTTATTCGATTCCCTTTCCTCAGTCATTACAATCTCCTGCGTTACGCATACGCCCCGTTGTCTGTCGGCATATGATACGAACGTGACTTGTACGCTTCGTTTGGAGTGAAACTGGGCTGAAGATTGAGGGCTCTGCAGCTCTGGCGTATCACTTGCATTGTGCGATGCATTTCACATGCTGCAATTAATGCAACAAATTGCATTTTTAATATGCAACATTAATGTGGAAAATCTTTTTGTGTCGGCACAGAAGAGAATCTGAAACAGAAATGTAAAAAAAATAGAGAACGAGCCTTGAAAACGGAGGGTTTTATTTATACCAGTCATTGTGAAAATTGAAAATCCACATTTGGTCTGCAATTAAAAACACTTTTCACTTCCATCTGCATATCGTCGGTACTGCGTCCGACTGTGAGTACTGTATATATATTTAAAATAATTAAATACCATGGAGCAGTCAAAGTTGCCTGACCCAGGAAGCTGCTGTTAATTAGTTTTTTCGAAGTCAGCCAACAAACCCATATCCATCCAGCCATCCAGCCAACCCGCCATCCAGACAGAGACCGGTCATCTATCTACCCGTCCATCTATCCATTTCTGCAGTTTCTGGCCATGGCACGGCCCTGGCCGACCCGTTGGCTCAAATGTTTTAATTTCCGCACGAATGTCTCTAACGGAAATTACTTAAAAAGCAAAAGTAACAAAAATGTGAGCAAAAAAGTGTCAATAGGGCTGTTATTATCGTTCCCTTGGGCTGGAAATAATTAGCAGAATTACCCGCTTTTAATAGACCGCCTCATTTGCTTTTAAAGTAGAGTAGTAGCGTCAGATTAGCCCATTTATCGCTCCCCGATTGCACTAAGAAGTCACATTTGGGCTCGAATCCGATTAGAGGCACGTCCGCCGCTCTCGTCCGATCGGCTGGCCAGTTCCGAGGCGATTCAGAGTGCAAAATGCTGTTGTGGTTGCTGGTTGCCTCGCTCTTGGCGGCCGCCTGGCTCTTCCATCGGGGGCAGGAGCGTCGCCGGAGGGCGGTTTCCAATTTGCCGGGTCCCTACTGTCCGCCCGTGGTGGGTGCCATCCATCTCTTGATAGGCATGACTCCCAAAAGTAAGTGAGCGTGGAAAAATAAATAAAATATTAAGCCCTATTCTATTGAAAAATTAGTAAAGTAAAGTTTTTTTAAAGATGAAACTCCAATATTTCATTTACAAAAGCAGATTTAAAAATAAAAATCCCATTTTTAAAGTTCTATGAACTAATAAATTGTAAAATATAGTATATATTAATCACAACAGTTGCCACTGCAGCTGATTCTGTTAAAAGTGCTATTCGTGATTATTTTTGTTTTTATTGCCCTTGATAAGAAACTTTTCAATGAAAATGTAAATATAAACAATAGTTTCCATTTTTTTTACATTTTTTTATAATATATACTTTAGTAATCTATGTTTATAAATTACGTCAGTATGATATTTTAAAAATGTTTACAAAAAATTATGTATTCTGATATAACCGGTTTACTGTGAACCGGATTTATGCATTATATCTAACTTAGTCTTCAATAGTGCAATGTTGCAATGATTTTTAAAGCACTCCAGTTTTATTTTTTAACAATTATATAAAATTGTTGTAGTTAAGATTAAGTTAATGGAACTTGATCCAATATGGTATAAATAGGTAAACAGCAAACAGTTTGTTGATTATCAAAGAATATTTAATCTAAACCTAAATATACTCCCCAGAAAAGTGTTTTACCGACAAACATTTAATTAAGATTAAAAAATTGTTCTTGTTTACTTTGTTCTTGGATTAACTACCATTTCGGAATGACTTTAGTCATAAATGTTTCTTATCAATGCGAATTTTGTGCAATAAAGAAACTTCAAGCTTTCTCCGTGAACTTTTTTTTTATTAATAAAGTATAGATAAGGTTTTTAAATAGAATTTAAAAATAAAGGCCACCATGAATTCTCTATTATTGCATATTTCTATAGCATTCCTTAAAAAAACCAAGGAGTATTCTCGTCGATGGGGAGATCTTCAGCGGATCTGGGTCTTCAACCGCCTCCTGATCATGAGCGCCAATCCGGAATTCAACGAGCAGCTCTTGACCAGCCAGGAGCACTTGGTGAAGCATCCTGTCTACCGTGTCCTGGGCCAGTGGCTGGGCAATGGCTTGCTCCTCAGCGACGGAAAGGTGTGGCACCAGCGCCGCAAGATCATCACGCCTACTTTCCATTTCTCCATCCTGGAGCAGTTTGTCGAAGTCTTCGACCAGCAGTCCAACGTCTGCGTCCAAAGGTTGGCTCAAAAGGCCAACGGCGAGGTCTTCGATGTCTACAAGAATGTGTGCCTAGCCGCCTTAGATATTATTGCGGAAACGGCGATGGGAACAAAGATATATGCCCAGTCCAAGGAGAGTACTCCCTATGCAGAAGCTGTCAATGAGTGAGTATCTAGAATAGTATACTCTAAATTAAAATACATTTGTTTCCTCATCATGCAGATGCACTGCCATGATGAGCTGGCGTTTCATGTCGGTCTACCTTCAGAGCGAGATCCTATTCACACTGACCCACCCGCACCTGAAGTGGCGCCAGATGCAGCTCATCAGGACGATGCACGAATTCACCATCAAGGTGATCGAGCAGCGCCGCCAGGCACTGGAGAAGCAGCAGAAGAGTGCCAGTTCGGCGGACATCTCCAACGATGTGGGCTCTAAGCAGCGGATGGCCCTGCTGGATGTTCTCCTGATGGCCACCGTCGATGGCAAGCCCCTGACTAACGACGAGATTCGCGAGGAGGTGGACACCTTCATGTTCGAGGGTCATGACACCACCACCAGTGCCTTGTCCTTCTGCCTGTATGAGGTGTCTCGGCACCCAGAAGTACAAGAGAAACTGCTGGAGGAGATCTTGCGAGTCATAGGCACAGATCGTAGTCGTTCGGTGTCCATACGAGATCTGGGAGAACTCAAGTACATGGAGAGTGTCATCAAGGAGTCCCTAAGGATGTATCCGCCGGTGCCTGTGGTGGGTCGTAAACTGGTCAATGACTTTAAGTACAGTGAGTACTCATTATATAAAAGGAACTCAATACCTGGCATATTTGAATATTTTGTTAGCCAATTCCAAGCACGGTGATGGTTTTATTCCGGCTGGCGCTGAGATCGTTCTCGGAATCTATGGCATCCATCGTCAACTGAACGCGTTCCCTGATCCGGAAAAATTCAACCCGGAGAGATTTGAGAGTGGAGACCGTGTGGCCCCATTTCATATGGTTCCATTCAGCGCTGGACCAAGAAACTGTATTGGCCAGAAGTTTGCCCAGCTGGAGATGAAGATGATGCTGGCCAAGATCGTGCGGGAGTATGAGCTCCTGCCACTAGGTGATCCTCTGGAATGTGTGGTGAATATTGTCCTCCGCTCGGACACAGGCTTCCAGCTTGGAATGCGAAAGCGGAACAATTCCTGTCCGTAGAGGCTTAAGCTACACACTTTCTATACAATATAAAAATATAAACCATATCTGTAAATTGCGTTTATAATATTTTTATTATTTTCTTCGTTTTAAAGCCAATTGAAAACCATTGGATGAGCCCAAAACAAGGCGAAGGCTCAATCTTAATTGATTTCCATAGGGAAGAAGTTCAAAATTTGTCACCAAAGGAGCTAAAAAGGCTTTCAGCAAATTAAAAGTGAACTTCTTGGCAGGACAACTGCGTGGTCCTAGACCGAAACTGAGAAGTTCCGTAGAGTTATTGAAAAATCGTTCAGGTTGGAAATTATTTGGTGTCGGATAGCGACTTTCAATGCGTTGCATCTCATAGAGATTAACGTAAATCTCAGCTCCATGGGGCAACACAGCATCTCCCACTACACTATGGGCTGTGGACAAAAAACCCTTTAATTTGAAGAATTTATGGTGCAGAATAAAGCATACGTACTGTAGGGAAAGTCCTCTTTTAACTGGCGCTGTAGAATAACTTGCGGTGGATAGAGTCTCAGGGTTTCTTGTAGCACAGACTCTAGGTAAGAAAGTTTTTCCAATTGCCATTCCTGATTACTGACTTTATTTAACTCCTCCAGAGAGCCTTGCTGCACTGTAGGATTCCGGGCAATCGAGACAAGGGCGAAACATAGCGCCGAACTGCAAAGAATATATCCAAAATAGTTGCAGGTATTCAATTCTGCACAAATTTCTTCATCCGCCAGCTGGGGATCTTGACTCTCCAGAAGAATCCTCAAGAGTGGCTCATGCCAAATTTGAGGCAATGGTTCCGAAGGATTACCTTCCACGCCATTGACCATCTTCAACTGTTCTTGTCTGTGCCTTGATATCAAGTCCTTGTGTTCTTGGTTCAAGATTTTGATGAGTTTATTTTGGCGTCTCCTCATAAAAGGGGAACTTATCCAATAGTTGAACCGATTGGCAGACTGCAGACTTAGGAAACGCTTTCTATAAAGCTCTGTTAGACTTTAAATAAGTTACGTTAATTAGATAAATTTAAGCTAAAATATTTTTTATTCACTTACTCGTTTAGGGCTTTGGTATATTTATCATTGGGGCTTACTCCACATGTCACCCGTACCATTAGGTTTAAAATACTTGGAGATATAATCTCCCAAATGTCGAATACCTCTTGATCTGCCCGTTCCGAAAGTTTGGGAAGTAGTGCCTCCGCCTCCTGGCTACACAAATCCGTCAGGCTATCCATATTTTCTTTTGTGAAAAGACGACTAACAAGGCCGTGACGGTGCTGCCACTTATCCTGGTGGCACATGAGAACACCATCCTTCAACCAATCCTTCATCAGCTCACAGCCAGTTTCCAAACTCGTTTCACTTTCCAGAAGCTGTCTGGTGAGTTCCAGATCTGCCACAGGAATGAAGAGCCGATGGAAAATCCAGCAGCGACTAAAGAGGCCGAACTTGGCCAGATAATCCTTGCTTTGCTTGAAGAAATCTGCCTAAAGTTAATCGAATTTTCAATCTCAAAACCAACGAACTTTTTGGGCTCAGGAACACCAGTTTCTGAATCGATCCAATTAGCGGCCAGGGTATGGGTCCTTTGAGATTCTTGATCAGCGACCTCTGCCTACGGGTCCTGAAATAATTAAAGGCCGAGGCCAGGCAGAAGCACAAGAAAGTGGTGGTTAGGATCATGGCCAAGATCCGACTGAGCCAACTGAGAACAACCTATGCTAATCGAAGTCGGTGGCATTTACAACCGATCAATGAGCACCGATAATCTTTGGCAAGTGTTATCAACGACAGGGCCCCCTAAGGCTTGTCGATTTAAAAATAATCTTGATTTGATAAACACAAAAATTTAATTTACAATAGCTTATCAATGATAAACATTTTTTATTGTTTTCAAGTTTCAAATAAATAGAAATTAAAGAATAGGCCTTCTGAGCGTTTTGATCCTAAAATGATCCTAAAATGATAAAGATGTCTTAAGACAAGAAATTAGATTATGATGATTAAATAATTTTCAAATATCTAAAAAGTTTGTATTTATTTTATTCGTTTTTTAAAGACATGGGTTCCACAAAATGTTGCTCAATAAAGTTTAGCAACATGTTGCCTAAGCTGATATACAAAAGAAAAAAAGGTTCTTAGAAGTTTTTGAGTATTTGGCCACAGATTAGTTGTATGGTTGTTAAAAATACAATAAATGTATATTCTGTCAAGAATAAATATACAACTTTAGTTTCGATACCCTTTCCAGCTAATATTCCCCACACTAAATTAATAGAATTCAAGCTAACAAGCCAGCTTTATTGGCCAAGATACTCCAGATTGTCACACCAAAACTCCGAAATAAATATTTAAATACTTACCTAACATTTATTGCTGCTGATCCGGGGGACAGGATTCGAAACTATTAAGCAAACCAATTTGGAGCAATTGAATGGGGAGATGTCCTCATCTTGAGAGCAAAAAGCATCTGTTGTTCCGACTCGCAAACAAATCTTTTCTGGGTTGCGGTTGCTTGTCGGGGTCACGGGGGTCGACCATGGAGGGTTGGTCAACCCTTTCAGGAGTTGGACTGTCAAAAGTACATTTGCCTTGGTTACACCACAAAAATATCCCCGAAGCGTGTAATGACAATATCAGGACGGACCTCTGTCCCCCAGAATCCTTCTTGGCCTTCGGGGAGTTGTGAAGTTTTCCGTAGGTCGGAAGGGGGGATTTTTTGAATTGCTAAGCCGAGTTTGTTGTGTGTTCCATTTTCATTTTGTGGCGTTGATGAAACTTTAATGACAAGCCACCACCACACGCACTCCAGTCCAGCTCCAGCTCCAGCTCCAGCTCCAGCCAAGGCAAATGGGCCATGTGTCCGTCCAGCTTCGGGCCCTATTCTGTCTCTGCTTTTTGCTTCCTGCCTTTTCTCTCTCTATTTCTAGTATTTTTCTGCACAATTTCAGACAAAGCCGGCTAATGGTGGCTAATGAAGCCAGTTTTATTGAGGATTTTGTGGGCCGTTGAACCCCGGATCGGAGCACTCCCTGGTTGACCATATCCACCGGAATGTGTGTGAATGTATTTATGAGGCATTCATACGTCAATGTCACGAGCAAGTCCAAGTCCTTCCCGTCCAGCTCCAGATGAGAGTGCAATGGACACGTGACCAGCACCAACACCAAACTACCAAACACCCAACAAACGGCCGACTGGCTTGCGTATGCAAATGAACAAAAAATTTGATGACCGCGCTATGACAACGACTTCTGTGACAATGAAAACTAAGCGAACTGCGAAGCCAAAGTCCGAATGTTGTTACGCAAAAGCTGAACAAAAACCAGGAACTAAGTTTTCAAGGTATAGACAATACTAATACCCGGTACTATCCCCAAAACTTCAATGAAGTTCCAATGAATAACCGTCTTCATCTAGAGATCCATCTTTAAAAACGGCAAATTTTGTAAGTTTGAATTTTCAAATTGATCTGAGCCACAATATACCCCTGCATTCTTTGGGTAGTGGTTATAAAAACAAAAACCTAGACCGACAAACGGCGGCAGGAAACAAATCCTTTTACAGGCCTGCCGAATATGCGCTCCTGTCAAAAAACCAAAAAACTCGAACAAAGACATAGCAACAATTTACATTCCCATTGTTTGCCTCGGTTGCAGATACAAGCTTTGCAAAAAACACTCGGATATTTAGACACGTAGATACACATAGTTACAATGAGATTCAAGAGGTTATGACAACCATTTATTACCTAAAATGGTATAAATAATATAAAATAGATAGTGTTGTATGCAAACTTAACATTACGTTTATTATTTTTTGTGCTTAAAGTAAAATATACATTGTCGAGTATTTAAAAATACGACTATATCTGTAGCTTTGCCTATAAATTCCAAATGCATTCGGTCAGCCGACAAACTAAGAAAAAAACGCAACCAGAAGAGGAGGCTCGAAGGAACAAAACCAAAGGAAAGGAACCCCAAATGACTTACTCTACCATGTAATGTTTACAAAACTATATTTTATTACAAAAGAGCCCATAAAAGTATATAAAATATTAAACTATGTTTATATTTAATATTTAAAGAATAAAAATTAATATTCTATATTAAGGGTATTCAATAACATCATATAGCCCTAAGTTATACCCGCCATTGTCGACTTTGCCATTGCGGTTCTTCCTTCTGCTGTTCGGCAATGGGAAGCATTTTGCATGAATTGCCCATAAAAATGATATGCACATCAAGATTGTCTGATGTGAGGGGAGCGATAAGCGCGAAAATTTGCTTACTGGCTCGAGTCGGTGGAAATTGTTTGAAAACTTAAAGGTGGAGGGCATTCCTCGCTAATAATTCCATTGCTAATCGTGATGAACGACTCCCGGCTAGACTTTTAATTTGGTTACTGCAGCTAAAAGGTTGCCATCAGTCTCAGGCACGCCCACCGCCCATTAACCGCCCCTTGGACGGCTTATCAGCCACCCCTTAGACGCCCCTTAACCACCGCCCCTTGGCAGTCCCTCTCCCATTGACGGTTACCCATTAGGTATCACCCATTATGATTAATGCACTAAAAAGTAAGTGTTTGATATAAAAATAAAATATATAAAAATCTATGTGGCAATCGGAAGGAGATATTTAGGAGTCTTGTAAAATATAATTCATATATTGATCTATTTAATTTATATATTTCATATGATTTCCGTATATTTTTCCATTAGTGTATCTTTACCCTCTCGCATATTAATGGTCCACCTCCAAGGTTCTTAGCCTCCCGCAGGTCGGAGCCCCATTTCCCAGATGTCATATGTCAGGCGGCTGGAATAATGCGAGCTGATGACTGCGTTATGATTACTGTCAGCGCCAGGCACTCAATGAATAAGCAGATGAGCGGAGCGAGTGTCAGCCTCTTACTTTTATGTCCTTGTGTCCTTGTGGGCTTATCACGCACTTTCCACCCCGCCACCCAGCCACCCCCACGGCCACACATGTGACTTGAGGCGGCGCCCCGCAGCGGCAACAACTTTGACTCTGCAACAATTTATCACAGCCAATTTAACCACTTAAGTGCGAAAAAGGTTTCGCTCCACACGGATGTTCGGATGTAAAGTGAAATGCATGGAGAATGAAATATCGAATGAAATGTAGCTGCAACATCGACAACTGCCACTGCAACAATGCTCCGGGAGCCCCGAGGCATTCCTCCTGGCCTGAATCCTGACCACTGACCACTGAATGCATTCTGTGTCTGCTGGCGGCATTTATTTGTTTACAATCTGTTTGTTGCAACAAAAAGGAAAAAATACACACTGCCACAAGGCTTAAAAATCTGCATTTGCATTCTGACACCAGCCGGGCTTGAAAGAGTTAATGGGAAGGGTTGTGGCCGTTTATTCATAGGGCTAGCTGAAAAAGGCAATTCCCATTAGTAGATAAAAAAAATATATATTTTTTAATACATAGCTTAAATGAGTATATTTTTAATTAAACAAGTTGTAACCTTTTTCGCTAGACTTTTTCAGATAAGAAGTATGGATATTAACCACTTAATCCTAAACTGTTGTTTTAAGTTTAAGCACAGTTCCCTTTTCCTACTTTTAAATATATATATTTTTTTATTATATTTATCTAAAATTTAAAATAAATTTCTTTAGCCGTAATTGGACTTTGAAATCGGCGGCAATCCCTTTCAGCCATATGTGAAAAGTGGCCCGAAAGGATTTAGCCGTAATGCAGGCGGGCCACTTCAGTTGAATGGCAGCAAATCGGCTTTCACCGCTCTCTCTTTTCCTGCTTTCTTCGTCGAAATCACGCATACATATGTGTGTGTGTGTAAAAGTAAAAGTGCAAATTCATGTCGTGTTTGACAAAATCTGTATAAATCTAAAGACCAACTGCCAGCAGAAGCACGAGCTCACAGTATTCGCTTTCGAAGGATTGCCAAGCCGGAAGCTTCCATAATAAACGAGTTTGGTATCCAGGAAGCAAGGAGGAAGTATCTGAATGAGCTATGGGTTCTAGGTCAAAATAAGGGACCTTTCATCGACCAAGATGCGATCCACTTGTTGCACGAACCTTTTCCACAAATTACACGCTTATTAAAAAATTTGCATAATTACTGGCGTCCCCCGCTCATTAGCACTTTAAAGTAGACAAGTAGACGCGACTCCGGCTCAAATGGTGACTCCAGAACAGGGAAAAGGGTCCTTGAGGCCCCAGGAGCCTCATAACCTGTAGCTGGAATGTAAATGAGTTTTTCATAAGGATGCTGCCGCGCGAGAAATGCTAAATGTTGAATTAAAAATGCATGGGAATTAAAAACAATTACGTGAAATTTCTCCCTCCTCGGCTGCTGCATAAAAACAAATAAACTGCGCATAATGATACTAATCCCTTAAGCCACACCAGCGGGGGCGATGCAGGAACGAGGGGGGCGTGGCTGACAAAAAGGGCCATCAATTTGCATTGCGTTTGGCTCATTAGCGTCGCTGCCACTGACCACTTGTATATTTGGCATGTCTATATGGGAAACGAGGACAATTTATGGGCCATTTGATACCACGAGGTGTGATTAAAATCATACTTGTTTCGTAAATATGAACTATTTTATAATTTATGGAAAA
This sequence comes from Drosophila atripex, assembly GCA_035045925.1. Lineage (NCBI taxonomy): Eukaryota > Metazoa > Arthropoda > Insecta > Diptera > Drosophilidae > Drosophila > Drosophila atripex. The sequence continues at coordinate 200,891 of JAWNOP010000012.1, forward strand.
AATTCAGCTCCAAACTACAAAAATTAGAGACCATGATATAGCAAAATATTTTATAAACATGGCACTTAAATGTCCTGGAGTTACCCTCGCAGAGATCCTTTCTGTAAAATACACAATTGGATAAAATATTGCGGTTAGGACCATGTTCGAAGCTTGACACACATTCCGTAAGCTTTAATTACAGCGCGAAATAGAGGAAATATTTATTCAAAATATTGGGAATGTGCGATTTTTGCCATAATAATACGAGTAATTAAATGTCAATAGGGTTAACTAGGGACAAGTGGTGTCAATAGTAAAGTCATAAAAATAGTGCTATTTGAGATGGAATAAATACAATTTTATGGTGTTTATTATTGGGATATATAAAGGACTTTATACTTTAAAGAAATTCAATGTAGACTGCTTACGTAGCCACCCGAAATGCCGCACAAAACTTATTGGCCAAAAATCGCTGAATCTTCCGGGAAAATTGCTGCATCGCTAATCCGTAAGTCGGACAAGAAAAATCACTTTTCTGTTTCCCAGACAAACAGGCTTTTTATTTTTTATTCCCTGTCAGGGGTAGGGATTTGCTTTCGATTTTCAGTGGGAATCGCCGAATGATTCCCGCTTAATATGCCAAACACAATTTGACTTTTATTCAATATGCAAAGGATACGCGTCAATTTGTTGCTTGTCTGGGTCTGGGGAACTTTTTAATCTCGTCGAGATTTCTCATCCGGTGTCCTCCTCCATCCTTGGTTCTCTTTAAGTCCTTACGTGGCCGGCATGGCATTAACTTGTGCCATTGGCCCTGGCTTTCTTGGTGGCAAAATAAAGGATGTTGTGGCCAGATTTATGTTGGCAGTTTTACAGTTATTTTAAGCACTACCTCGTAGAAATCCTGGCTCCTAGTGCGGAGTATCAGTGGCAACTACTGTAGTACTTAAGTCGGTGCGCAGAAAACTTTTGAAACTATTAAAGTCTTAAGTAGAAGAGGATAGAGCTGCTGGAGGTGCCTCAGTTCAGCTAACTGTAAATGCATTTTCCCCAACAGCAGCAACATATATATATAACAAAAAAAAAAATAAACTAAAAAGGCATCACGTTGCAATGGTAAAGTTTTCCTTGGACTGGTCTACTTATGCGGCCTGGCCAACACTTTCCGTTTGTTTGTTCAAAAACAAGGAAAAAGCCAACTCAAACTGAAGCTCATATTAAAAATGATTCTCAACGAGTTTGTGAGTTGGAGTTTTCAGGTAAACAAAGATAATTCAACACCTTACCTGTGAATAATGTGTTTATTTAGTAAGTGTTGCAGACTTTGAATTAAGTCGGCCATAGCTATATCTCTAAGCAATATAGCAACCTACAGGAAAGTATTTAAAACACCTGACTCTACCAGTTTTTTGACTTATGCTAAAAGCCCACGAAATGCCAAATAATTTCAGAATCCCTCTTGCTGGACTCTCCCCATAATGTGCACCCTCTTTAGCCTTAAATCAATGTTGACAAAAGTTTTATTGGATAAGTTTGTTTAACGACAAGTAGAAAGTCGACGCACACAAAAGGGCAGGTAAAAAGGCAAAAACTTCTTCCTATTTTGTTGAAAAATCAAATTGAGCAAAAGTTGATCTCAAACAGGAAACAGGAAAAAGGGAATGGTAGCCAAAGGAAAGTGATGTCGGGGGCGAAAAGTTTCTTTGCGAAAAATCATTTGACGCGGCCAAGTTTGCAATTTGATTTGTGTTCAATGTGCGCGCAATTGATTAGCCATTCTGCGAGTAGGATTTGCACTTAAAGTGGTTACATTTTTTTCTGTGCATCCTGCTACTGAATAAACCCAACCGGCACCTGGTATCTTCATCTGCTAGTTTGCCAAGTGTGGCATCTGAGACTCGAAAATTTTGCGGGCAGGAGCAACAACTGTTGCAGGACCCCCTCACACATTCGCCTGGCTTTGTGGCTTTCCAGCCGCAGACTCCTGCTGTTTAATATGCTGTTAAATTACATTAAAATTTGAAAAGAGTTGGGCTGGAGGAGTTGGCAGAGCTCGTGCTGGCTTCCTGATAAGCGCATTACGAATTACGAATTACGAATTACAAACACCGATGCCAGAACTTCTCTGCATATTAATGCGATCCGAGAGAACCGAGGAATGAAGTGCTCGACTTCAATGTCAGGCCGTAGACAGTAATTGCCTGGCAAATAATTAAATGCGAATCCATGACATGCCACGCCCCGGGGCGTAGAGAGCTTGTAGGGCATTTAAAATGCAATAACCGGATTAGATTGTGTTGTTGCCATATCGGCATGTCCTTTTTGGCCGGACTCGCATGTTACTCTGGTATTTATAGAGTTTTAACGCAATCGCAATTTCGGTTGACATTTTGCGCTCTTGGCCATTTCCCATTTTCCATTTTCAGCTTTCCTCTGCCAGCTATCCACCGTTTTCCAGTCACCATTGTTGCCGGTTGCCGGTTGCCAGTTGCCAGTTGCCGCCTCCTGCTTGTCGATAGACTTCTACAGGTAGTTCTCCCCCAGACTCGGGGAAATCCTCCCGAACCGCCCTCCTCCTAGTGCTGTCTGCTTTATGAAAAATGCATTTTGTCTGTCGTCGTGTTCCATGAAGCGAGAACTGCGGCCGTGTGGCTAATATCATTTCATTTGGCTTTTGAATTCGTTAGTTTCGGTTGATATTTCACATTGGCAATGGAAGGTATCTACTCATTTAAGTGGCTTAAATTAAATTGCGTTTGTGAACTATTGACCTCTTGTTTTAGGGCTGATACGTGATGGGAATCGTTTAATATTAATGGTTATTCGGCTTATATTTTTTAAATATTTTCTCTTGCAATGTTTTGGAAATCAATTCCTCATTAATCAAGGCGTTAGAATATTATTCTTGAATAAAAAATTGAATCAAAGAGAGTGCTAATCAAAGCTCTACTCAGATTATGGTAAAAAATCATATCATCTGCCGAAAAAAAAAAGTTTTCAGAACAAATCCCATCATTTTGATGGCAGGTCTTGAGCCTTCCATCAATCACAACTTTGACACTTGCCACACCTGTGGCTATCTCTGAGGCAGCATCCCGTTTGTTTTGTCATTTTTATGTGCATGTTTACCCTATTGATGTTGGAACAAATTAAAACTGAATGCAAATAAGTCAATTCTGGTCCTGGCACGAGGCGAAATGAATACTGAGCGGTTGCCAGTAACAAGATAAACGGATGGCAAAGTATCTCACGGATGTGTGGGGGAGTGCTAATAAAAAAAACACAGCACCGGCACGAGTCCTGCGAGGCGTCCTTGCAAAATGTGTGAAGAACGCCCTCCGGCCGTATCTATGAGTATCTCAGTGTGAGTGTGTGTGTGTGTGGTACGTTTAGCATTTCAAAAGGCGTATTGTTTATTTTTTGCCCTCTTTTTCTCTCTGTGTTTTCCCATTGAATGTTATTTATCTGAGTCCTCGCCAGCTCTCCCTCCTTTGTAACCCAAGTTCACTTTCCCGGCTTGCTTTTGTGGAGTTAACTTCTTTGTAGTTTCGTTTGCTTATTCATTTGCTTTTTTCCTCCCAAACGCACACATGAAAAGTTATTCTTTTTTCTCGACTGGAGCTCCCACAATGAAAATGAAACGCATTCCCTCTGTGCCGGCGAAAAGCTGGAAAAACTTGTCACGTGATAAACTCCGAGAGGAAAAGAATGTCACGTACTAAGGACCCAGCAACAACCTTTGGCACTTAAAGTTTTAAGTTCTCGGGGAGCAGAAATATGTTTTAATTCCATAATCAGCTTGCACTTGGCCAAAATCCGAAATCAATTCGCCATTGTTTGGCCAGCTAGGGAATCAGGACCTTCCACCCTGCTGCGAAGGGGAACCCAAAAAATCCTAGCATACTTTTTGGCACAACGAATGCCGGTCACGTAGGACTCCTCGGTCCCTTGGAAGCTCCGGAGAAAAGCGGGGGACAGCTGTTTGGGTGCACTTAGCATTGCTACATAATTTCTGATGGCGTCATTTTAAGAATTATGAATGCCACGTGACTCTTGCCGGCCAAATAAAAGAAACCGGAAATCAGGAAGCAGACATTTTCATCCTGAAACCGGAACGATTTCTAAAAAAGGATTTCTATTTAGGGATTTAAAAATTAAGTTCATGCCAAAGGATATTAAAGCCTTCACTATGGCTCTGTTTAATTTATATGGTCTGGTGGAGGAAAAGCCCCAATCGAAATGGGAAAACACCTCGATGACCGGCCAAAGGTGTCACACATAAACCATTCAATCTGACAGTCCGCTGGGAGATATAGAAGCCCAGACGTGGATATATCCATAGACAATGACGATGCCCCCTCAGGTTGACCGCAATCGAAACTTTCGATTTCACTTCGTTAACGTGGCCAGTTGGACACGTTTTCCGCCCACTTCTGGGCCACCTTTTGGTCGTGTGTTGCAATTTATTTTTTCTGCACATTTGTCGAGAGGCTTGTGGTTTTTTTTTGTGCTGCCCTTTTCTACTCCACTCCAAATTCATTTCGGTGGTGCAAATTGCGCACGAAACATGCGAGTGGTGGTGGTGGTGGTGCACAAAACCAATTTGTAATAAAGACGACGATGGCGAGGAAAACACAGAGAAAAGCGCAATGCTTTCCATTCCATTCCCATTGTTCATTGCTGTTGTGTGAGGTATTCGGGGATTTTTACGGGGTATATCCTAGTTGTTGAAGTCCTTCGCAAAGGGGATTATTAACGAAAATATATTTTGTTGTTTAATGTAAATGTTTCTTAAGGTTGTAACGCTATAAATATAAGTTTTTGGCTTTAGAATTTGAATACACCCTCTCTCATAACCAAGAAAAAAAAGTACGCAACCCCCCTTTTTCTGATGGGTATCTTTTAGCCACAAAACTTTAGTTTTCTCACCATTTTGTGGCCATGGAATAGGTGCCTGGCCAGGAATGGCTCACTCGGACGGTTTGGGATTATGCGGCACCAAAAGATGTTGACACATCACGCAGTCGCCCTGGTATTTGAATGTTTTCAATTAACTTTATGTAGATAAATAGCAAACAGGCAGCCAGCTAGCCACGTTGATTGTCTCCTCCAGCCAAGCTGGCCTGGCCGTTCTGACTTGGCTTTAAAAGGCGGCCAAAAGGGCGCAGTTGAAATGAAACATTGCACAGCTGTAAATTACGCGGAAAGGGACGGGCGGGGAAGGATAAAAAGGGAGTTGGCGGAAATTGCATTATCAGCGTCAAAAGGCAAAAGACACAGACAGCATGGCACACCAACCAACCACCCTATCACCCAACGCAGTTGCAACCATCCACCGCCCTTCGTCTCGTTTGGTGGCATGTTTTGCCGCCGGCTCTTGCCGCTGCCACTTCCTGCCCGGCGAGACAACAACAGGGACGGGGACAATGAGTTGTGATAGCACAACTTTTGCAACGGCGACGAGCGTTGCTCATAATTACCGATAGAGCGGGACACGGCCTTGCAAGACTGATGAGCAGTTTATGACTTGGCGTTATTGCCAACTAGCAGTTAATAAAGTGTCACGGAATACGGTTTAAAACTTGCACATCATAATAATGTTTTCACACTTCTCACACAAGAACACATCCTTAAGCCTTTATCCTTGATATAATATCCTTACAAAAGAAAGAAACTAACCTTTAAGTGCATATTGAAGCCGAAAAGTATATTGCATGCGCTGGCCATTGTGCATTCCGTTTATATAAATTTTTAATGAATTGTAAAGCCAGGACATCTTGGATCATCAACGATGGGGAGGGGCGAAGAACACATGTGCCTCGGCAGGAACTCTATCTGACAAACATTATCGCAGTCTCCACTTCAAGTTCAATAAAGTTGAGTGCCTGGCACAAATGGAAATTTTACGCATACCCATCGAGTCGGAAGGGAAGTGCGAGAAAGTGCCCTTTAAAATCACTTTATTACGCCAGTAGGGTGTGTGTGTGTGTATGGGTATTTTTTGTTGCACCCCCCATCCATTTGTTGGGGCGACAATTTATAAGAAAATTCCTATCGAAGTCCGGGCCTCGGCTCGGTCGGGCAAATGTCTTTCGACCGATAAAAACGTGGCCGGGCACACGCGCTTTAATCATGAAAAATCATATTGAAAGCACCGCTCGGCACATGCTGATAGTACTCGTACATATTCGCAGGCATGGCAGCCATTAAATGAATATTTCAACAAATTTGCTTTTACAAGCCTCGGCAGGACTCGTCGTCGGGATATTTAAGATATTTAAGGCCAAAGACGCACACAAAACAGCTGCACAATTTCCGTTGAAAACTTTGCATTGGAAAGTTTTTGTGTGCGACTTTTGGTAAGAACAATAGAAATGAAAGTATATTTTGGGAAATAATGTATTTTGAATACACTTACTTTCCAAAAAAATATATGTATGTTTCAGGAAATTGATTAGAAAGAGATCTTTATTAAACCAAAAATATTATACATAATTTTCTACAATTTCATCTGATTCACATTTATAATAATGCTTTTGTCATGTTTTCTTTTATTTAAATATATATTTATATATTATTTTATTAAAACCATTAATGTCCTTTAACCATAATACTCTTTTAAGCAAAAGTTGCAAGTTTCCGCCACATGCATTTCAATTTCGTTGCCTTCGTTGGTGACATTTACATGCCAAGTCATTGGCCAAAGTATCCTCCTTCTTGTCCCCCAGCTGGCCCTCATCCAATTTGTAGAAAGCAAATGCCGCCTGCACAGTGTCTTACATCTCTTTGACTCTAATAGATTTTAATCAGCCGCAGGACATGCGCCTGGACGACAAGGACAACGACGAAACGACACGCTGTTATGGTCCCAAACCACTTACTTGCCACTCGACATCCCTAGCCCGACCCATTCGAGTATCGCCGGGGGCAGATCCAGCCTCGCCTTTAATTATGCCATTTGTGAAAATAAAAAGATGAAAAAATCTTTTCTAATACATGAAATTCATTTTGTTTTTAGGCCTATTCTTTTTTCGGCATTAATTCCAGTGAAGAGTACCGGGTATCATAACATATTTTGGTGGAAAAATTTAATGAGGCCAAGAGATGAAATGTATGGGTCCCTGCGTGCGTTTTTCCACACAATTTGTCAGAAACACCTCCGGGGCAGCGAACACACCTCTAATGAGCCACTCCAGAACATCCTTGAAGCCCGCTGCATTTTTCCATCACTTGACACGTTCACCGCGAAGTGGGGCGTACACTCGTACTTTTATTTGCGTAATTGGCCAAATGCTGAGTGATGTGGCCGGCGACTTTATGGCTGAACAAATTTAATGCGCTTATCGGCATCCGTTCTTGGCCATAAAATGACCCGCATTCAGCGGCAGGGGAATCCTCACCCCATATCCTTTGGCATTCTCGTCCAGCCAATAAAAGTGTCAAACGAAATGCGTGTAATGAGCATTGGTTGTCGTCCCCCAATCGAATGTCCTGGCCTGGCTTCTGACCGACTGGCCTAAGTGTTTTAAAATGCAAAGTATCATTATTTGTGTGCATCGTTAAATTTCATTTAAAGCCAGCCAATGACTATTTCTCTTCATGACCTTTGGCCCCTCTGCCTTGTTTTTCATCATTGGCAGGGGTCACGGGGTCCCTGCTTCCGCTTCTGGTCGCGCTTATCGTATCGTTGTCATCTTTATTGGCTGCCATTATGGTCCTGCGGGTGTCCATAATTCCCCATGTAATTTGATTACCCAACTCCGCCCACAAGCTGCCGACATCAAAAACTTTATCAACACTTTGCGGCTTTTCAAAGGGGGACATTGATATATTTAAGGTTATGGATAAAATAAAGGCTTAAATGAGAAGGATACAAAGTATTTCTATCTTATATAATATGCACATCATTATAATATATTTATTTAAAAATATTCAGTTTTTGCTCCATTACCAAATTAAACAAAAAAACCTCTTGACGAGGTAATAACGGTGGCGAACCCGCATGCCACGCCCAAAATATCTGATATCTATGGATTATGGTGACGAAAAAATGCCAAAAATATTCTTATCCGACACGTCTTTTTATTGATCATTTTTATTGTTACCTGTAACAACCTGTAATTTTTTAATTACATGAAAACAATACCTTTTAATTTCTTTCACTCATTCAGATTGAGCGCACACAGAAAATTTTTAATTATATATTGTGTCTAAATTTAAAAAGTGGAATGGTTGGTGTTTCATGGAGTTTTTTTACAGACCCTTGACACAAATCATTCCCTTTGCACCTCATAGATTCGCATCCACAAACGTGAGGAGAAATAAAGGGTCAGCAACTGAGAGAAAAATTATATTTAAAAGGGCTATTATATGAATGTCCCGAAGAAAATTAATTTCCTAACCGTCGTAATCAATCCGATTTCAAACATGCGGTGATCAAAATGGGGTTCCACTTTATCTAAATAGTTTCCGCAAACAATCCACATGACCATTTTACTAAAACAATGTACTATTATGGCCACCAGAAACTGAAAGTATTTTAAAAGAATAGGATTTAAAAAGAAAATTCGTCGGAGAGACTCACAACTTCCAACAAAACTATATATTCAATGAAAATTCCACATATGGCGAGAAGGGAAAAAATAATTATGATCCCATTGGTGACAAAACTTGCGACACAAAAGGAGAAATGGGGTCTCTCACTCAAGTGAAATATCAAAGTACTGCTTTGGTATAGTTCAATAAAATCTACGGCCTGAGAATCTTGTTTTAGAGACTTTAGATGTTGATCTTGATGTCGACTCACTGCGTTAAGGATTATCATGGTCATTACTGCAATTTTGTGCAGTATAAGGCGCAACCCCCAGCACATTCCAAAAATTAAATTTCTTTTGTTTGAATTTGTTGAATTTTTTTACAAATTATTAAAGTATGAAGGGATTAGCAAGTATTACTACTCTAATGATTCTCTAAGCGTACAAAATATGATCTTGTATTCAGGTAAACTCTCTCCTCACCAACCCAAATATACAATGAGCATAGGCCCACTAATGGGTCAAGACTCGGAATAAATGGTCAGCCTATGATTGGGAGAGCATCGGATGTTAGCATCGTCCCGGTATAGGAGCCTACCATATTAATATATAGTTATATTGCCCGACTATCTAACTTATATATCATATGGATTTATTTAAAAACAAAAATGGTAATGTAAAATTTACAAATATTTTCGAACATCGAGTTTAAAAAAAATCGCATTTATGAAATCATTGGAATATGCCTAAAATTTTCCTCTCAGATCCCTGAAATCATTCTCTATTATTCTCTTCGATCCACATGCACAAACGTGTGGAGAAAAAAAGGTTGAGAAACTAAAGTAAAGAATTCATTTTCATCATTATTAAATGTCTAAAAAAATATTATTTTCTAACCGCCGAAACCATTCCCTTCTGAGTGTAGCTGTGATCAGACTCGGGATCCAATTTGTCTAGGTAGTTTCCGCAAATAATACACACGACCATTTTAGTAAAACAATACATAATTATGACCCCTAGAAACGTGAAGTATTTTTAAGTAATTGGATCCCTTCTAATTTTTTTAGAGGGACTTACAGCTTGCAAAATAAGCAGTTGTTCAGTGATAACTCCTGAATTTTTCATACCTGGAAACTGGATTTTTAGTATTTAGACATATTTTAAAGAAGTCTAGGAGCTGAATCTCGTCTTATTGTCGACTCACTGCGCTACAGACTATCAAGGTCACTACCACGAATTTTTCGAGAATAAGGCGTACCTTAAAGCACATTCCAATAATTAAATTTGTTTTAAGGTAGTTGTTTTTGTTTTTTTTGTCTTTTATTATTATAATATGAAGGAAGTAGCAAGCATTACTACTCAAATGATTTCAAAGCACAAAAAAATTATCAAATCTCCGCCTTAAACATTCTCCTCACTGATCTCGTGAAATCTCATGCAGAGCAGGGTAGTTCCAATCATGCAGAATAGCTTTCGAAGTGTATGGATGTTATGAAAGTGGAAAATGTTGAATTATTTCGCATACCGTAGACAACATACTGAGCTGAAACCACAGATGCGTGACTAAGGTATTTAGCTCTCCCATCAGATTTCCACATATGATCCAAAGGATTAGCTTGCACAGACAGTATGCTATTAGCTCCAATAGAAACTGAAAACGAGTTCAAATCATTTATGATATAATCAAGAGTAGTTACTAGACAAACAAACACACACACACCACTTGGAACAATCGAATTTTTTCGTAGTATAGAGCATAGACTCCAACAATGGCAAAACCTACGCAGACTAAATCAATAAACATGCTCACGGCGAGCAAAATCACACTGACTCCTACGTTTAGGATATTGTGACAGTCCGCAATGAAGTCCAAGCAGTTCAATGTCTGCAAGAATGATGAAATAGTGGTGGACCGGAAACATTAGTGTGACCAACTCACTGCGGAGATTGCTACAAGCAGAATGACTGTAATTTTAAGACCAAGGGTGGGACAAAAGCACATTTTACTGAAAATTTTAAATGATCCGAAACAATAAATGACAAAATATACAAGTAATACTCATTTTTAAATTAAAAAGGTAAAAAACGTATTTACAAGAGAGGAGGGCTATTCATAACTAAGAATGACAATAATTTTATAATGTTTTTTTATGTGTTTTATAATGTTGTTATTTACGAGTTTTAAGCCGCAAGATATTCAAGTAGCCGTCTTGGGTTACATGGCTTACTCCATGCCTCTACTTGCCACATACATATGTGTGTATGTGAAAGCAACAAGGACAACAAAGCGGCCAGCAGCGATGCCAACAACAGTGTTGACAATTTCCAGTTGAGGACACAAAGCGGAGACATCTCCCCCAGCATCGCAGGATCCTTGTATCTGTGTGTCCTGCTAAAATAATCGCCACAATAATCTGTCAACGACAGCTGCTGATGTCATAAAAACCTTTTGAAGATGTTGTTGCTGGAGTCCTTGTAAGGACACGCACAAACACACAGTAGCAGCAACAATACCAAAAACGGGCTAATGATAATTTGCCACAATTTACACTCAAACCAGCCACAGCAACAGGACCTCCCGGCCAAGTCCTGTCCCTTTCCCTTCCAACTTCCTTTCGCCACAAATGGTTGCGATAAAATCATTGATGAAGCCAGAAGCTAATTGAATGTTAATCGCTTGGCGTTGACATTGCACGTGGCAGGCTGGCGGGAAAATGTTGGGCAAAAGCTGGATAAAAAATGGGAAAATAGAAAACGCCACCCTCCTTTCCAGGTGGGGGTTGAATTTCCACAGATGCTCTCCGATAAAAGCTCAAAGGTAAGCGGTCAATTTGCATAAGGTAATGATAAGTCAACAGCCAAGCGACGACCTTCAAGATGCGTTGTTTCCCCCCCAAAGCGGAGCAAATAAAACACAAACAGCCTTTAAATTAAAAATTAAAATTTAATCAGCCTCACGATGCGTATCATCAGTTTGGAGTAGAGAAATGGTGGCTTTTGCTTTTTGTCTGCTTCTATGACATATCGTGATGGCGCGTCTGCTTTCTTTTCTTCTACTTTCACCCGACTTGCTTGGGTCCTTTGGACTATATTTGTCTAGAAACTTGAGGGTCTGTAAAATGAGGTGCCTTATTGTATTTTAACAGGAATTTAAGGAAGGTTAGAAAGCTTTTTGATATTAAATTAAACGGTTTAAAGGGTTTTTTGATAGCTATCTCCGATTTAAGGCTAAGAGCGAGATTAAAATATACTTGGCCATTTAAACTCTGTTCTAGAATAAAAACATATAAAACAGTCGTCCCAAAACAAGCCAACAAAATGTTTCAATTGCAATGGCCACTGCCCCTGACAGCAGAGCCACATTAAATGCAGCAGCCTCTCTGCGACATGGAGGCAGCAACATTTCCAGCAACGGTTCCAGAATCCGGACCACGGGACGGCCCTTTTCAGGTTCTGTGGAGTCAAAGTTGCAATGTGGCAATACAAACGCAAATTCAAATGCAAACAGACGGCCAGAACAGAACAGCAACAGCAACAGCAGATGCATCAATTGTCTAATTGTTTGCCGAGACAGAGTCGTCATAATGTCCATCAAATTGGAGGGGAAAGTCAGAGGGGGAACGGCTGAGTTCCATCTACATATATAGGAGGAGACGGTGTCTGTGACGGCGTCTGGAGTGTCATCCGACATGGAGAGACCCGTGGGATAGGTAAATTTGATTTATGACCTATTATGCGTCTTATGTCCAGCCATAATTTAATTATACTAGACATAGAGCCAGCCAGCCAGCCAGCCATTCAGACGAAACAGAAAACAACAAACAGACATTGTCTGCATTTTTTCCAGGACATCATAGTTACACGGAGATCATTGTTTAAAATATGTACAAAAAATAAGATTGGTTTGATTAACAAATTTTTCGGTATAAAAATGTTATAACAAGTGTTACTGATATATGTACATAAAAAAAGAGGCAATGTTTTTCAAGCTATGTATGTTCCTTTTTTGGTAAATAAATAGTACAATTTTTTTCAATACCTTTAGAATTACAGAAATTATTCCCTGTGCAACATGCCAATGCCTAAATACTTTCCACAATATGCCACACATAATGCTATTATTTAAATCATGAAAATTCGCTTACCCAAATTGCATTGCAACAATTGCTGAGATCCCGTACTCGTCCGTATTCCCATATACCGGAATCCGGAATCCGGACACCGTATCCGTTCGGTTTTTGTTTTTGTCCGTCTGTCGTTGTGCGACAGTTTCGGGCAAAAAGTCAAGCCGACAATCTCAAGCCGGAATGTAAATGTAATTAAAGTGCAGTTAGGCCAGTGGAGTGTGCGAGTGTGCTTGGCATTCCAAATGAAATTGAAATAAATTATTGACTAATTGTCAACTCGGATGAGGGCCATCTGGCAGAATGTCCCGACTGTGGCACGGGGCGTATGAGCAATCAAATTGCAAATCAAAACCCTGCCACAATAACATCAAATGCGGCTAATTTTCCAAAGAAAAATAATTCTCTCACTCTGGTTTTGGACACGTTTGTCGTTTAATTTGATTGCCATTGACCTGTCTTGGGGGAATCGAATTGAATGTCTTTATTGCATGTCTCATTAGTGTCATTTATGAATTGGCATCAAATTTAAATTAGATACAAGATGTAGGATGTTTGAGGTTTGGGATTGATTGCAAGAAAAAGTTCAAGTCTTTTGTGTACTTCCCCCCACAAACCCCACTTGATGTAGTGTCTGTAAGGCTTATAACACCTTTGATTATGCAACTGGAATATCGATCGAGTAGTACCGCCAAAATATCACTGTCACAACATGCGTTTGATCGGCTCTCTATCTTTTTCAATAGCCTGTCAATGCTTTCAATTGAACCCATTTAACTTGACCATATTAGGTCGCCACAAGCCATATCCATATCGATGTCTATGCGGACCACATGTGGCCTCTTGGCAAATGTCAAGATTGAGCTTCGAGGGGCAGCATGTAAGCGATTAATGGCGTGTTGCGGCTATGCCGGCATTAATATCCGTTAATTAACCAACAATAATTATAACAAATGCAAAAGTCCACAAGCTGCGGTTCCGGTTTCGAGGGGAAAGGTGTGTGCGCGAAAAATATTGAATCCAATTAAAGGGCCACAGCACACGACCTGCCACGCCCCCGCAAAGCCGCTTATAGCTTCGCCCAAAAAAATAATAGCTCCGAGACCCCAACGAAGGCCGCGGTCGGGCGGTCCACAATGGTGATGATGTAGCAGAAACCAGTTGCTCAAATAAAGTCCGACCCAATGCTCATGAGCAATTGCGCTGGAAGGTCTACCCGAGTCGGTGTTTAATTTGCAACAATCGATCTCTGTCTTTATTAACCGCCAAACATTAACAAGAAGCTTTAACAATAGCCGAAGACATAACAAGGCTTAGAAGCCCCAGTGGGTGCCGAAGCCGTCGAAGCTCATGTGGGAAACGGACTCGGCGGGCGAGTACTGGACCGTCTGGGAGCTGCCGTAGCTGGAGACGCCCAGGGCGGGGGCGTTGTGGGTGTAGGTGGTGGCGGCCGGACCGTGGTTCACGTTGGTGGTGGCCAGGACGGGAGCGGGAGCTGCGTAGACTGGAGCTGGGGCAGTGTAGGTCTTGGCGATCACGGGAGCGGGAGCGGCGTACACGGTCTTGGCCACAACTGGGGCAGGAGCGGCGTACACGGTCTTGGCCACAACTGGAGCAGGAGCGGCGTAAACTGGAGCTGGGGCAGCATAGGTCTTGGCAATCACAGGAGCAGGAGCAGCGTAGACGGCTGGGGCAGCATAGCTCTTGGCAATCACGGGAGCAGGAGCAGAGTAGACAGTCTTGGTCAGAACTGGGGCAGGAGCGGCGTAGACAGTCTTGGCCAGAACTGGAGCAGGAGCAGCATAGACAGCCTTAGCAACCACTGGAGCAGGAGCAGCGTAGACAGTCTTCTCGACCACTGGAGCCGGAGCATGGACAGCCACGGTCTTGGCCACGATGGGAGTGGCCTGGGTGTACAGAGGAGCAGCGTACGTGGTCTTGGCGATGGCCGGAGTGTAGACGTTGTTCTGGATCCGGGTGTCGGTCTTCCTCACGCTCGAGTACGGGGTATCAACGGCCTTGGAGTAGCTGGAGACAGTGCCGGCGAAGGAGCGGACAACGTTCTGCTGGGTGGCGGCCACCGCGTCCACGGAGGGATTGGCCACAGCCAGGAGACCGGCGTTGGCGCAGGCCAGCAGGGCGCACAGGGGGATGAGGTAGCGGAAGGCCATGGCTAGCAACTGAAAAGATGACTGGCAAGTCGACGGATTTTAGGCGGGTGGTGATGGCAGGCTGGTTGGACTGCGACTGATGCTGATTTGGCCACAGTGTAGCGGCTTTTATACGCATCCGAATCGTACGCGTGCCAGTTTTTTGCTTCGATTTTAGTGATTTCTGTTGGCTTTGGTAATTGAGCTGCCCACAATGCGATGTGTGAGTTGCTCACCTGTCGCCGGTGATTGGCGCAACCGCTTGAAAGCCAATTTGCTGGAATAAATTAAACGTGGTAATTAGGTTTGCGGGCCGGCAACCAACGAAAGAGCCAGCACTCCTCCAGGGCCCTGGTGTAAAATTAATAACAATTTGCCAAAAAAAAGCAAGAGCATAGAATATTTTTTCCAGAATTCTGTTTCTGGTGTAAGAAGCATCCCAAGTTGGCAACACAATTCAATTTGGAGCAGCGTCAACTTTTGTAATTTCAATAAATATTCATCATGCGCCCCGTGAGCAGCCGAGCACAAAAATTCATTCCCCAAACTTGGCCAAAATACTGGGGGAAGAGGATAACTTTATTGGGACATCCACAGCGAACTGTTGAATGCTCTGTTTGTTTTGAGAGATACGAGTTTTTTGGCTACTTTATCTACTGATCTGAACTTTTTTGTTTTCATTAATTACGCATATGCCTTCCTTGAAATATGGCACTTTCTGATCATCTATGTGTATCTCCCCTCCTGAAGGTCGAAAGACAAGAATAAAAACAATTTAGTTACCCCTCGGGAGCAAAAACCAAACAAAAATCATAAACAACACCACCGACACCCCTGCTGATGCGAAAGTTGACAGCCACAAGGAACATCCCCTTATTGAGAAGTGCTTCCTTTCTTCCACTTTTTGTGGGGGGAGTTTGAGGGAAAATTTTCTGCTCGAGTAGAACTCAATTTAATGGAAAAATACGCCAAGCAAATAAAAGTTTCTTCGGGACTCTGGAAAATTTATGAGCTGTTGATAGTATTCAAAATAATTCACTTCCCTGGGAGGCGGGGCCCTCCGACTGGCCTCCAAGCTAGCCTAAGACACCGCGGGAACCAAAGAGCCAAAAAGCACAGTCATTTGTCGACCCAATGAACCAGTTTTGAGGCTTAGGCCTAAAGTCGATCTGTCACACATACAAGCGGCGCTAGATGGCCGTGAAATTTGGCCAAAATGTTTGAGGCTTTTGGCTATAAAAACTGCGAATTGAAAACAGATCAGCATCAGTAGCAACTGCAGCTCACTTCCAGCATCAGTTAGATAATTGAAACCTAAAGTAAATTCAGAGTCATGGCCTTCAAGTACGTCCTCCTGTCCTTCTGCGCTCTGGTGGGTGTGGCCAGTGCTGGCCTCCTGGCGCCGGCCACCACCTACGCTGCCGCCTACCCGGTGGTCGCCAAAGTGGCCCAGCCGCATTACGACGCCGTCGGCACCACCCAGCAGAACGTGGTGCGCTCCTTCGGCGGCACTGTCTCCACCTACTCCAAGAACGTGGTCACTCCCTACTCGAGTGTCAGCAAGGTGGACTCCCGCATCACCAACAACGTCTACACCCCGAAGACCCTCTACTCTGCTCCTGCTCCAGTGATCACCAAGTCCATCTATGCTGCTGCCGCTCCTGCTCCTGTGTACGCCGCTCCTGCTCCAGTTCTGGCGAAGACTGTGTACGCCGCCCCTGCTCCAGTTCTGGCTAAGACTGTGTACGCTGCTCCTGCTCCAGTAGTGGCCAAGACCGTGTACGCCGCTCCCGCTCCCGTGATCGCCAAGACCTACGCTGCCCCAGCTCCAGTTTACGCCGCTCCTGCTCCGGTTCTGGCTAAGACCGTATACTCCGCCCCGGCTCCAGTTTACGCTGCTCCCGCTCCAGTGGTGGCCGCCGCCCCCGCCGCCTTCGTGAAGTACTCCCCCGCCGCTGTTGTCGCCCACGCCAGCTTCGATGGATTCGGTTCCCACTGGGGATACTGAGCAGTCCCATCGCATCCGGCGCATTTGTTGACACTTTGTTGATTTGTCCGTACGAATAAAAAGTTATAGCTGCATAAAACATGAAATCGCTTTTTAACTAATTACTGAAGTGGGAAAGGGGCGAACTTGAAGTGTCTATTAGGATTCAAAAATTAGACAGGAAGCAAAAAAAATATTTGGACGAAAAATGTTAGACATGGAATGTTGTTAGTTAAAAGAATACCAGCAATTAATTATGGCTTGCTAGTTTTAGCCAAGTTATGCACATTTTCCTCTTTGAATATTGAACGAATTGGGATAACGTTTTTGGCATTTATTTAGTTAAATGTTTCATCTATTTCGTAACCGATTCAAAAACAAAGCAATTATGAATCAGAGAACTATTTCCCGTCGATCTGCAACAAAAGAATAAAAAAGTCAAACAACAACATTTGCGCTTTTCTTGTTGCTATATTTTGAATGAAAATAATTCTACTCGAAGATTAGTCTTTGGCCATCTGTTTGTAAATCATGCGAGGAAGGAGTAAAATGTGGAAAGACAAGCAAGATTCTTAAAAATATTATTCACGAAACCCTTCGGGTTGACTCTATTTGTTTTCTTTTTATACCCTTGCAGAGGGTATTATAATTTTGGTCAAAAGTGTGCAACGCAGTGAAGGAGACATCTCCGACCCTTTAAAGTATATATATTCTTGATTAGGATCACCTCCTGAGTTGATGTTTTGAGTTTCTACGCAAACTAGTCTCTCAGTTTTAAAGCTATCGTCTTCAAACTTTGCACACACCCTTCTTCCCTTTGCAGGCAGTATATAAGTCGGAACGGCCGGCATCAGTCGACTATATCCTATAGCTGCCTATAACTGATTGATCGGAAACTTCGTTGTTTTTTAAGTTAGAAGGATGGGACTTTGTATGGATTCTACTTTGGGCTATCACTATTATGATTCAAAAATTAGACAGGATGCAAAAAGAAATATTTGGACGAAAAATGTTAGACATGGATTGTTGTTAGTTAAAAGAATATCAGCAATTAATTATGGCTTTCTAGTTTTAGCCAAGTTTTGCACATTTCCTCTTTGAATATTGAACGAATTGGGATAACGTTTTTGGCATTTATTTAGTTAAATGTTTCATCTATTTCGTAACCGATTCAAAAACAAAGCAATTATGAATCAGAGAACTATTTCCCGTCGATCTGCATCAAAAGAATAAAAAAGTCAAACAACAATATTTGCGCTTTTTTTGTTGCTATATTTTGAATGAAAATAATTCTACTCGAAGATTAGTCTTTGGCCATCTGTTTGTAAATCATGCGAGGAAGGAGGAAAATGTGGAAAGACAAGCAAGATTCTTAAAAAATATTATTCACGAAACCCTTCGGGTTGTAGAGGGTATTATAATTTTGGTCAAAAGTGTGCAACGCAGTGAAGGAGACATCTCCGACCCTTTAAAGTATATATATTCTTGATCAGGATCACCTCCTGAGTTGATATTAGCATGTCCGTCTGTCCGTCTGTCTGTTTCTACGCAAACTAGTCTCTCAGTTTTAAAGCTATCGTCTTCAAACTTTGCACACACCCTTCTTCCCTTTGCAGGCAGTATATAAGTCGGAACGGCCGGCATCGGTCGACTATATCCTATAGCTGCCTATAACTGATTGATCGGAAATGGTATAACTTCGTTGTTTTTTAAGTTAGAAGGGTGGGACTTTGTATGGATTCTACTTTGGGCTATCACTATTATGATTCAAAAATTAGACAGGATGCAAAAACAAATATTTGGACGAAAAATGTTAGACATGGAATGTTGTTAGTTAAAAGAATATAAGCAATTAATTATGGCTTTCTAGTTTTAGCCAAGTTATGCACATTTTCCTCTTCGAATATTGAACGAATCGGGATGTTTTTGACATTTACTTTGGCCAAATTCTAAACTTTGATACAATTCTTGATGAATGTTTTACCTATCAGAGGTGAATCTTATATCCTATTTTAACAATTATGAATCAGAGAACTATATCCCTTCGATCTGCATCAAAAGAATAAAAAAGTCAAACAACATTTGGGCTTTTTTTGTTGCTATCTTTTGAATGAAATTAATTCTACTCGAAGGTTAGTCTTTGGCCATCTGTTTGTAAATCATGCGAGGAAGGAGTAAAATGTGGAAAGACAAGCAAGATTCTTTAAAAATATTATTTACGAAACCCTTCAGGTTGACTCTATATGTTTTCTTTTTTTTTTTTGGCATATTACCTCTCCGGTGCTCAAAGATTTCGGCCCCTAAACCCACATCTAGTATGTATATCTCATAAACCTTGAGTCGAGAGAAACACTTTCACCCTTTCGTTATTGTTTCTCAAGTCCGGCATTCCATTTGTCTTTAATGGGGCATATGTGTGCCAAATAATTCTGTGTTCACTCCAAGGACCTTATACCCGAATCCCTTTCATAGTGCAGGCTCCCGGCTTTAGCTCCTTTTTTATTTGGCTAGGATGAAAATATTTAGTGCGAAACTTTCTGTTTGTCTTTGTCGGCTGCGGGAGGTGCATCGCAAAACAAAAAATTGTTGGCCAAAGTTTAATGAGCCGCATGACCCTTTGGTCTTCGCTGTCCCTATATCCTGTGTATAAACTTTGTGGCGGGTCGGTCAGCAGCTTGACCAGGCTCTCCTGTTTGCACTTGTTGTTGTTATTATGGTTACGGTTATGGGGTTCGACGGCTGAAAAAGTTTTCGCAACAACACCCACTCTCGCACGCATAAAAAACGGCATTAACGATGTGGGCTGGAGAGCAAACTATTTAGCCATAAAGTTGGTCGTTCCGCCGGACAATTTTGTATGCATATTTTATGGATTTTCAAATGCTGCAAAATTGTTTTTCCACTGCCAGAATTTAATGTTGACAACAATAAAATTTATGTACGACGGTTAAGTGGTTGGTGGTTGGGTTGGAAGGTGCAGGAAGGAAGAAAGGACATAAAAAGAATATAAACTCGCTTAGGTGAGGGGATGTCCTTGAATATTTGCCGTTTGGCTGCATTTGCATATTGTTGCGATTGTCGAGGGGCCCTGTGTCCGGGATTGGAGAGCAATTCCGTGTCCAAATCCCCGGCTGTCCTGGCATTTTCAATACTTTCTCAATCGTCCGACATGCTTTGTTGATTTCTTTATTGGCTCATCCATATGCATGCCAGCGCCGGACTCAGGACACTGGACACTCCGGGATTGGAGATTCCGGACATTGGATTCGAGACTCAAGTGTTTATCGTTATTGATTGCAGATTGTGAAATATGACGAAAGCCGGATCCAATTTGTCTGGCTCTTCTTGTTTTAGAAAATGCCTTGAAATTCAATTACAATGGGCCAGTTTCCTCTTTAGTGGAGCAAGAGTAATGGAAATATTACTAAATTTGTTATTTACATCTAAAATTTATCAATTCACAATAATTTCGTAGAATAATATACAATATGCTAGATTAGTGGTTACTGTAGTTAGGCTCTATTTCGGAAATAAATAGTAGTTCTTCGACGATCAATGCGTCTCAGTAAAGTCCAGTACGTGATGATGCACAGGACCAACAAAAACTGGTTTGAAATTAAAAATATTTAACTAATTTTGTTTTTTAATTTTTATTTTTTACCTGAAATACTGAGAAAATAACTTCCATAAGGTAATATCGCATGCTTGTCATTTTCACGGTGGAGCATCCTCTTTTGTAGAGGTTTGCAGGCACAGGTTTATGGCCCGCGTAACAGCTTTCTGGAATCGGTTTTTGAAAAACTATATAGTCTCTGTAGCCCAATACTCCACAGCACTTGAACTATGATATCTAAACTGTTAACCTAATAGGTGCTATTTCCATTTCTCACTTACTCTGTCTTCAAAATATGTTAAAGACAGACGGGCTTGCCAAATTCGAACCACATCACTAATAGCCTGATATGGCTGCGATTGCAGAAGATCCATCAGCATCTCCAGCCAGGTGACCAAAAAAAGGATCATCGCTATCTGGGAACCAATAAAAAACAAGAATTATTCACCCATTGATTAACTCACGATTCGAATTTGTCGTTTCGCATCCAGAGCAACAAAAGGCATTGCCAAAAAATGTATCGGCAGCAGTACAACCGCCAGAGTCAATCCTGCAGCTTTGTAGATCTTGAACAAACAATTCCAGCACTCTGACAGTTTCTGTAGTTCACCGAAATACTGCCAAATGTTGAAGCCGTTTATGATCTGAGTATGATTGTTCAAAAGACAAGTTCACAGTTTTTCAATGACAACCTTCCAAGGACTCACGACACAGCCTGCCCAAAGCACATAAATTAAGATGCGAGTTACTTTTATAGCCTTTTCGTAACATAATTCAATCCGATCCGGTTCGACGTCAATCATAGTTTCGAAAAATAATTCCTCTGAGGTTCTCAGTTCCTTAGAACTAAGTCAATACAGCATAATGCATGCAAATTTAATTGGGTGTGTGTAATTGTATAGATAGCCTGTCATTAATGGAGTGAACAGGCTAGGCATTCTCTTTGTGGGTGTTAGGGATTTAAATTTTATCCCATTCCCTACCAAACTCGGGAATTTGCATAGATTTCTGCTGAACAGTAGCTTCTCGCGGTTGGCCCGAGGAAGTGGTAAGTTGAAGGGTATCCTAGAACTAAGCATACATCCAAGCCATCCAAGTCCTTCCATGGAACGCTGCTATGGAATTTTTTAATCAAACAGTTACCATTAATTACTGCAAAATTCTGCAGCCACATAACAGACATTTTTTCGACAGCCCGGCGCGCTGGAATGAATGAAAAGAAAACAGATTCCGCTGCCCTCGCATCTTTGTGTGGGGTTTTGTCTAACTACGATGGAGACTATCCTGTGAGATATAGTATCTGCGAGGGCAGCAGGATAAGGATTGCCCAGAGAGAACCAACCGCAGACACCGAAAGGCAAAAGGAGCACCAACTAAAAATCAAATTAGGTGCAAACGAGAGCGCCCGTCAGCGCCAGGAAGCAAAAACAAAAAAAACCAAATATAAAGGGAGATGTGGGCGTGTCGTGGTTGCGATTTAGCAATGAATAATTTATAATGCAAGCCGCTGATGTTTTTACTTCATTTTTTTGCTTGTGAGCTTTCAGTTGAGATTAAAATTTTGCGGCTTTCCAGCTCGGACGCATTAAAGTTCATGCTTAGCGGCAGGATTCGCTTTTATTCCACGGGCTGATAAATGTGCGTGGGCGGGTGTCAAGTGCACGCTCGTGAATTCAATTTGATACACAAACTGATTTATCGACTCACAGCAGAGGCAAAGGCATGTACTATGCACTGAAAAAAAAAAATTAATTGGTAATGGAAGAATTATACCTTGGACCTAGGAAGAAAAGGGAATAACTCGTTTGTGTAACACACTAGACCATGCAGAAATGAATACTTTGGTGGCTTTGCATATTTCCTTTACTTACCTTTGCGCTATGTATTTTTTTCCAGTGCAGACATTGTCTCAACTCAACTGCCACACGCCATTCATAAGTCAGTCGTCGTCAGTCGCAAAAGTCGCTGGCGGATGTGGATGCGGAGACGATAAAAAATTACATACACTTGTAACTGGTGTCCTCCAGCTACACGGGTTCCATGGGCTCTCCTCTACTCCGGAGCTATGTAGTACCATGTCTGGGGCTCCAACTCGACTCTGCAGCCTCTAACAAGGTTAATTTGTTGCGATCGCAGTTCTCTGTCATTTATCTTCGCTGTCAGCGGCAACTTCTCGCAAAGGACGAATAGAAAAGAGTCGGGCTATCGTTCTAATTTGAATTTAACAAGCTCACAGGATGCTCTCAGGGATGATGGAAGCGAATGGTGGCCCCATCAGTCCATCAATCTATGTGGGAAGCATTGAAAATTAAAAATTTATTGCCAGGCAGGGTGTCAGTCATCGCCGAATCGGTTCGGAAAGTAATAAACTGCAGGACGATAGTATCGTGGTTATAACTTTATCACAAAAAATATTATTTATGACGTTTTTTTGAGAAAGCTCTTCAGTCAATCTTCACTAATAATAATTTTTGAGATTTTGTATTTTGTAGTTTTTTTTCCAATTGATTTGAAAAAATCACTCTTCAGCGTCCTGCCACAAAGTAACCAGCACACATCCTAAATCATCGTCAATTTGTGTTTGTGATTCTCAGCAGCATCCTTTCCCATGCATCCTTTCTTTTTTTTTTTTGACTATCCATTGAACGTTTCAATTTCACTTGTTGGCTTCGATTGTCGCCTGTAGTCCCCGACAATTGAAAGCGACACTTTTATGGTTTTCAGATTTGTGTGATGTTGCCCTGCTCCTTTTATCCTTTTTGTTTTTTTTTTGTACTGCCCATGTTAACACTTTTTGTGCCATGTTTTATTACTATCTAGCTGGCGGTCCTTTCACAGCATGTATCCCTAATTGAGAAATTCTTTGGAGAATGACGGGAAAATGAAAAATGAATTAGAGCTCCCTGTAGCACTAATTTCCGAAACATTAAACAATAGTTTTGGGTTTAATATTATTTTTATCCGCCCTGCCAAGGTCTCGGGCAAATAAAATTTTGTTGCATATTTTGTGGCGTCGAATGGCAGTAACAAAAATGAATGAAATCGTAAAATTTGGACCGCACTGGACCGCATCCAGTAAGCTAATAACGTACACTCAAAAACCGGATGCGCCACAGACCAAAAGCCGCACAAAAGCTGACCCCTTGCTGCCCCAGATGACCCCGGAACTGAAGGGCTATTTTATTTTTGTTAAATACACTTTAAAAATATAGGAAAAGGGTTTGTAATTTATATCATTTATTTGTAAATAGGACTTGTTTTCATTGTCTTGTAAAGAAAAATGTTATTATTGGATTAGTAAGATTTTTAAATATTTTCCTTTCTTATCCTTATTATCTCACAGTGTAGCAGCATCTAAGCTTTCATGTGCAAGTGTGATTCTAGGTTTTTGTGTGCATTGGCATTTAAGTGCCGAAAACAGTTTTTGAAAATGGCTAGGAGGGCGGGGGGATGTGGAGGTTATGGAGGGCATGGCGGATATCTAGCCAGAAGCCAGGACGTCTAACATAACCTCAATTTGTATGCGTTCTATCTTTCATTTCGTATGTTTTTTTTTTGTTTGTCTGTTTGCTTTTGTCTATGGCTTTCTTTTTCTCTCGTCCTGCAGCCGTCTCTTTCGAATGGGAATTGCAATTGCAGTGCTCCTTGTCTTTTTACCCGCATCCGCGCCGGGTAAATATTTGATTTTTGCATTAAAGTCAATTTGCTTTCATGATTCCGTAATTCATTGTTTACTCACGCCAACTTCTATTACGCCTTCCGACCGTCTGCCCGCCCCGTCCGCCCAGTACGCCCAGCCCGCTTTGATTGTTTATTTTTATATACCCATTCCCCGCGGGCTCCCCCATCCGGAGTCTCCAGTATCCCGGAATCCCGCATATCCGCTGCACTTCCCCCAGTCACATCCCACCCAGTCCCATTCTCGTCCACAGATACCAACACCAGACCCGGCTCGCCGATATCCGCATCATCTTTGTTTGTTGCTCGCAGCAAGGTTTTGGTGGCTCAGCCTTTTGTCTGCCTCGTCCCTTTTCCAGGACCTCCTCAGGACCTTCAGCCACCAGCATCCTCCTGTTTTAATATGCGCTCCCAACGTTAGAAATTAAATCTGGCTCTCAAATGTTATTTGCGCTTTTCGTTTATTTATTTATTTATTATTTGCTTACGCGGCTGCCAGTTCTGGTTGCTGGCTTCTGGTCCTGGCTTAGTCCTTGCTGGGGCTGTGTCCTGGCCCAGTTTTCATTAGGTAATGCATAATAAGCTCGAGAACTTGTGCGAGTGAATTTAATTTATATTATTGGCCCTCGGTGTGGAGAATGGTTTTCTGGCCTTATATTTAGCTGCCAGGAAAAGGCAATTATAAGACTAAATATGAATGGGAAATGGGGAGAGCCCGTTTTCATTATTTTAGGAAGAATCAAGAGAAAAGAATACTTGCGGAAAATTCATATTATCTTTTAAGCCTCTATTTAAACCACCTCATAGTTTTTGTGATGTGTGATTTCTACATCCGACTTACCAGCTACTTGGCTCGAAGACATCATCAAGATTTTATGTTTGCGCTGCTCCACTCCCGGAATTATGCCAGACGCAGCTCGAAAATGGAAAAGTCAAATCAATACGACCCACCCATCAGCCCATCAATATCCCTCAGCCATTATTATAAGAGGCGCGTCGCGTGCAATGTTAACGAGCTCTACGCATTTTATCGCCCGGGAAGCTGGCGCAACATCAGCTAAGGAAAAAGCTAAAGGAAAATCAAGCTTGAAGACGTTGTCATTGCCTCATCATCATGCCAGGACGACGAGGATGTGACTGCAGTAAAAAAGAATCTAATTTAGTTCGCGGTTTGCATACAAATATCCTTCCTTCCTCGAATACCGCAGCTATTTCTGCGGCTTTATGCGATTATGTGTGATGCGAGGGTGTTAATTTTCGATTGGTGTCACGATATACATTGATTCGCCATTTGAGCTATGCATTTTTCATTAATTGTCCCGTCCCATCTTGTCGCTGGAAATTGTGAGATTTCTAATGGAGTGACGGAGCCAGCCAAGCCCAGAAATTTAATCAAAAATTCTAATTCGAATCCAAAGTTGGGCATAAGTTTTTAATGACTTTTCTAGAAGTTTTGGATGAAGTTTTAGATGCCCTGTTGCAGCAATTACTGCAATCGATGCTTACAGAGAGAAAAAATTAATGTAACATTAAGGATTAAGGATTAAAGGAGCTTTAGAATGGAGTCCTGAGCTTATCGAATAAAGATGCTCTCTTGTAGATATTTACTTTCGTTTTCTAGTGTTTTTCTCAGTGCCAACTCAGGTGGCTGCTCCAAAGGACTTCTCAGTTAGACACAACAGCAAACAAAACATCGCTGAGCCCAAACCGCTAATCGCGTTACACAAAACTTGTGCCTCAAAGCGGCAAGCACACACATTACAAGGCAATCGAGCGCGAAATTCACATACGCCCCGTGTGACGTGGGCTGGCGTGACGTGACGCGGCGATAGCGAAAGGCATTCAAGTCATTTCCGCTTAAGCAATCAGTTTGAGGCACCACCAAGTCAGTCGTCATCTACTGAATCCTCTCCCTCCCCCTCCCGTCTGCTGCCACCACCGCTGCCGCTCTGTCGACCTCGAAAGTCCAAAACATTCCAGGTGCCCCACCGGCGGATACCCGCCACTTGACATGAAAGCCGCGTGCTGTTGTCGCTCTCGGAGCTGAATGCATTTGAATGCCGCAAAATGCTGCTCGAAAACCGACATAAATACAAACAAACATGGCTGTCTGCCGGTGGCTTCCTTTTTACTGAAATCCTCGGAAGGTGCCTTGAATTTCAAGCAAGGATATATAATACTACATATATAGTTTATTTTAGAAAACTCGAAAATAGAGTTATAGAGTTAAGTGTTTTTTTTTTACATTTAAAATATACATACCCCTGGTTAGTTATTAAATTAAATTATAAATTAAAACAGACCCTTAAAGCAACGAATTATCATTGTAGAGAAAAAACTTATAATTCTAAACGCCTAGACCGGAAACCGGAAACCGGAAATTTAAAGCCTTGCCAAACAAATCAAGCTCCTGGCCCGTCGTCTCGTGCCACCTGGTTGTTATTTGTTGTTGCTATGCAGTTGTTGAATGATGGTTGTTGTTCTTGCCACTGCCAGACACTGCGGACAGTTTGAGTTGCATTGTGCAAAAGTTTAATTACAATTTGTACACTTTTTCGTGCAATTTTCCGTTAAAAGCGAACGAAACTTTTTATTGATATTGCTGGGAGAGCGAGTGCGAGTACTGCATCAAGTGTGCAGTAGTATCTGAGACTCCCCCCTCGACTCTTATTTTATCCACCGACCTCCGGCTCAATGTCAAGTGTCATGTTATCCTGGACTTATTCATGTCTGCCATCACAAAGGGAGAGAAACTCAACCGGAAGAGTGAAGAAATTACTTGCAAATTGATTACTGACGTTGCCTGGCGGGGCATTCAGTCACTTTTTATCGCTTAATAGTCGATGTCACATTACGAGGACTTCACAAACTCTATGAAAAGATGAGTTTCGAAAGGATGTTTGCCTTTTATACTCCCTGGTTTCACATTCTGAGCAGTTTTTCTTTTAGTTTTTTGTTAAAAATATCTCTTACTTTTTAAAGAAAAAATACCATTTAAACCTTCGAGACAGCCTTAATGGAGAACGTACCCCGACATCTGGTGAATATATAAATAAATCTGTATATATTTTATATATCACAGAGAGTTGGAAAGTGCTGTTGCAAGTCCAACATATGCCACTGAAAATTTTATCAGTCTTATATGCAAATGTGTCAACTTTATTTTCAATATTTCGACACATTTCGACACTTGTTGCCAAATGAAAGGCAGGCATATTACAGCAAAAAAGGCCAACTGTTGCACCACTATTGGCAGGCACTGTTGCGTGCTGCATTCGCGGAATACTCGCGGAGCGTGTAATTCGCACAGAAAATTAAATTAAACTAAATGACAGCCACTGGGGCGGCCACTTTAAGGCCTGTCTCGCAACATTCAACACTGTGGACGGGCTGCCGGGACTGGCTGTGCATAAATTGCAGCTATTGTTTAAATATTTGCCAACATAATTAACTTAATTCAATTGGATTTCCATTAGAGTCGCACGCACAACTTGCAGCAGAGCGGCGAGATGAGGAGCCCGGCGACTACGACAATGTTTGCCCAGCTAAGGTATTGCCCATGCCAGGAAGTCGGAGGCAGAATCAAAGGATTCGACCTGCATAACATATGAGCTTGAAGGGAAACATTGAAAGAAAGAAAATATTTATACTACAAACTATAGTTATTTATGGATGTGGTTAATTCATAAACGTACATCCTTTTTTCTGCCTCCTAAAAAGGTGATACTCTCTTAGATTTTAATACAGAACGAACCCATAACTTTTCTCTCAGTGCAGCAAGATGATACGAGTCAAAGATGCGTCGTGACTCCACTTTGACTTTGTCTACGACTTCCCTGACGTTGTCTATTGACTTTCGAAATCGAATCGACTGCAGCAGCAAATCACACAATAAAATAATTGATTCCATTTCAAATGCAAAGGATAGCCGGGTAGCCTATATGCGGGTCCTATCGGGAGGACCGAGAACAGGACTGAGGACTCCGATTGCCGTCTGGTGCTGAGTACAACTTTATTTTCATTGTTTGCAGATTTAACATTTAACGCAACATAAACACAGAGCAGCCGAGTCAGCTCAACTTTGGCTCCGGGCTCAGCCCACTCGAGGACGAAGGAGGCCTATGAAGTATATGGATGAATGTATATGGGGAGGTCCTTCAGCTAAGCATCCTTGTTGACCGCCTGCAGCAGTTCTTTGCGGGTCTTGCGGCGCATACGCAGATTGGAGATCAACCGCACGGTGCAGAAGTAGACCAGCTCCACGATACTCAGCATGGACACGCCCATGAAGAGGCCGAGCAGACCTCCGCAGTTGGCCAGGAAGTCCGTGGTACCGTAGAGCTCGGAGCGGCGCGAAGTCAGGAACTGGGCCTCCTTGAAGAATATGGAAACGCGGGACATTTTCATCCTGTGGAAGGAATATAGAGACTATAGGGAATTAGAGAGTTAGAGCTAGGTACTCACCCCTCTCTCTTGGCCTGCTCCTCCTTGCCCTCGGGCGTGTCCTGGTTGATCACGGACTTGTAGTCGAAGTCCGCCTGGGAGATCTCCGCCTCATAGGCAATCGAGGTGCAGGACGGCAGGCAGTTGCACTCCGTCTCTCCGCGACTGTTCTCCCCCGAGCTGGCCAATCCCTGGTTGAATTCCCTGAGCAGCAGTTCGTCCTCCGCCTGGTTGTAGCACTTCAAGCTGGCAGCGCCACACACGGGCATATTGACGTTGCCTGAAATTCATGTAATTAGATGAGTCCCGGAGGGAATGGGACCCCTGGGAACTTACGGGGCATAGAGAACTTGACGCAGCCGCACTTGGCCAGAGTGAAATTGGCCAGGCACTCCAGCTCGCAGTTGCTCTGGGAATAGATATTGAAGTAACGCAGATCCCGCTCCTTCTGGAAGTAGCACTGCCGGCGATTCGGTTCGTAGTGTTTCAGGCCATCCGAGGTGGTGATGATTTTGGGGCGAATGGAGATAAGCACTTCCTGGTCGAAGGGTATTCGGAAGTACTGCTTCGACACTTGGGCCACATCTCCGGGGGTGTGTAATAGAATCTAAAGGAAGGTAGACCTTTATATATTATACTTATATATCAGAGAAACCCGCAACCCACCTTGAAACCCTGTACAGGCCCGCGGCACATGTCATCGAAATCTATTTCCATGCCGCCCATAAAGAGATACAGACCAGCTCTGGCTCCAGGACCCAAAACCCGGTTGGGATATGGCGAAGTGTCCGCACTGGCACTATAACCATCCTCCACATTCCAGTCCATGGATAAATGGTTCTCCTCTCGGAATATAAAGTCGGGAATAATTCTACAGGAATACGACTTGTAATACAACACATAAAAGGACTCTATTTTAGATCCTACCCTTCTGCTCTGAAAATCTCCGCAGGACTTAGAGAGTTGAAGCTATAACATACTCCATCTTCCGTGACAAATTTGTGAAAGATTTCACTGCACTTCTTCTGGGTGTTCCGCCACTTGCAATTCAAATAGGTATCATCGAATATGGGAGACACTTCCGTGAGGGCGTCGATAATCTCCATGCCCTTCCTGGTGGCCTTGCCAAGCTCAACGTCGTGCAAATGGGGCTCACAGACTTGGGTGACAGCTCCGTAGAGTTCTTTTCTGGGAAAACGGACCAAAATTCAGACACCTCCATGGAAACAGGAAATGGAAGCCCACACTTACTGCCTCTCAGTGAGATCCACAACTCCGCTGACATTGCCCGCGAAATCCCGCACCTGATGATACGAATCCGTAAAGTTGAACAGCGAACGACGGGTTTTCGTTTCCGGACAAACAGTGACCGCCGGAAAAGGGATCTGCCACACGGGTGTGGACTTTTCGGCGAAACTGACAATCACCGGATTGTTGTTCCACTTGTCCCAGATATTGAGGGTCAGCTTGACGCACGTGAAGACCGAAAGGACGAGGACGGATATCCAGAAGAGACGCTCGAGGATGGGACGCTTCTTCTCGCCCAAGTACCGGATGCCGTGAATGGTCGTGTAGTCGCAGTACTCGTGAATGATGGCCTTGGCCGCCTGGAAGCCGCTGCCGTACTTGATCTGCTTCTTGGTGTCCACCTCGTCCTCGCTGTCGTCGGATACGGTCTCGCGGAACGCCGGAGGCAGGCGGGCCATCAGGGCGGCCCGCTTCCATTGGTTGGCGGCGGACAGGGGCGCCTGGGGTAGGCGGACGGCGACATCCTCGTCGCCCGGGCTGGGGGTGTGCGGCTGGGTGCTCTCGGTCGACATCCGGTCCGGCGTGCAGCAGATGCGTTGACTAAGTCAGCGGTGCGCACGCAAGACTCTGGCTTTTATACTCGCTTTCGGCGAACCGGCGGGGTGCGGCTGCTCTGGGAGGTCCTGGCTCGTCCAAGCCCCAAAGGATTCCGGCACGCATACGCTTAAATTCGCGGTACTGGCAAGGAGTCACGCCAGCAAGTACTGCGTTTTCGGTGGCGTTTCAATTACTTTATTTCGCTAAGCTGGCGTAATTTGCCAGCTGGCTCCCAGCTCGGAACAGAGTCCCTCTAGTCTCCGGTGGCCGGTTGCCCAACATCCCCCGTAATTGCCATCGCTGACCCATTGCCCGGCTAAATGTTACCTTTGAGCCTGACCTAGGCGAGGCATTCTAATTAGCCAGTGCGCACTTTAAGCGCGCCCCGCCCCAGGACGAAAGGAGCAGCGGCAACCGGAAACCCACATCTCCAACTGGCCGCCCCAAAAAGGGCCAAAAAATAAGCGGAAGATTGAAAAGGCAACTTCTCCTGGCTCCAGCCAGGCTTATGCATTTTAAATCCCAGTCACCACTCGACGCCACTTGGCTGCAGGCGCTTAACTCGACCTCCAAACAAAATGCCACACGGTTGCAGACGCCGACAATGTCGGGCCGAATCCTCTGGTTAAACTTTGTGCCGCAACAACAAGGAACACAAATGCCAAAAATAAATGTCTATCGAATAGGGGACACTCTATATTGTTTGGTCATAAGATCAGTCTATACTTCGTCTTCAAAAGATTCCAGGAAATAGGTACACCCTTCGGCTAGAGTCCTGTAATGCACCGCAATGACCAGCGGCAAGGACAGCGGGCATCACCACAAAACACGATGCGACCATTTTGGATGCGCATTTTAATAAAGTTACCAGCAAGTCGGGCATTGTGTCTAAATTTTCGAGGGGGACGGCAGGCCAGCCAGGACTCCAGGACACTCTTTAAACTGAGGCCCCTTTGTTGGGACTTTTCATTATTGTGACGTGGGGCCACCAACAATGACGGTATGACGGCATTGTCCTTGCACTCTGTGTTACCTGTTTTTCCTTTGGCCCGGGCCGTAAACATTTACACACTACTCCGGGCCGTGTACTCCGGCGGAGTCTGGAAATTGTCATTTATTTTAATGAGCTGCGAAATAGAATTTCTGATGCGTCTTTTGGGCGCCCAAAACTTTCCCTTTTCACCGAAACAAACAGGCGATTAAAACGCTGAATTTAATATATTTCTGTATATATAATATATAGTATATTTGGTATTCTGGTTTGCATAATACATTTATTTGTTTTATACGCTTTAGCTGGAGGACATTGAATTGAATGTTGTTACTGTTTACAAGTTATTTGCTTGGTAAGTACATAATAATACGTTTATTGATTATCCTATTTACATACGATGCTACTTTTGATATAGTTTATTACAGAGTACAGTTGCTATTAATTATTACGCATATTTGATTATGATTCTAGAACTTCTAGCACATCCGAATTTGTTTTTGAAACACCTGTTGTCACTATACTACTTTTGATATACACTTTTCGTGGTGTTGTTTCCGTTCTGTAACTACGATTCAATAATGCTCTCCCATTCCATAAATTATATCGAAAATATATAGTCCGGTTAAGGCCGATTGCCGGGCCAGAAGGTGCCCGGGCATTAACAATGATCTTATAATTCCGTAATTTGTATCCATGTAATTGGTATTAACTATATACAAAGCTCGATTACCGTGTAATTCGCATCCTCCGTGGACGATGACAGTTTAAGCTTCCAATAATTTTACCTATACGTTCACTTATGCAGTTTTCAAATTCAAAAACATTAATTTTAACCACTCTCGTTTCAAACACCCAACCCAAAGGACACGCCTAACAATACAAACCGCAACAGAAACACCAAAATGACCCACTTTCAATTATTAATACATTACATTACTTTAATATGGCTTTAATATATATCTTTATATATATTCGCAGCTCGTATGTCATATCTAGAGCTAGTTTAAAATGATATGTTTGCTGTAATTTACGTTATTCAATTTCCCATCTCCCTGGTTAGTTCCCCTCCAAGGTTAGTCTGTTATAAAAATACTGAAGAAATTGCACTTGATTCGGATAGCGATCCCACAAGACCCCCACCTGACCCTCCAGGGCTTCGACCTATTGGGGAGCCAGGGCCAGGCCCAAGCCATTGGTCATCAGGCTCAAGGAGCTGGCAGTGGCTGAAGTAGTTGGTTCTGAAGTCTCCTGGAAGAATGAGCAAAAAACAAATATTCAATTAGTTATTAAAAGGCTTACAAATAATAATCATTCATTATTTAAAGTCTCCATACTCACAATGCTCAGAGTGCGCATAATGCAGGCCCTGGTGGCCGGCGGCTCGTCCGCCTCCAGTCCTGGCGAGCTGCCCCTCGAGGACACGGATCCATTCAGCAGCTTCACATTCATCTCATCCGAGTGGTGCGTCTGCTGAGAGCTACTCGACATCCTTCCGTCCAGAGACAAATCATCCCGGTGCTGATCCTGCAAAGTAAACCATATAATACTCGTACCTAACAGCATATATTAGTGACCCACATCCTTGGGACTGGCACTGGGACTGAACTTAATGTCCAGACTTTCCATGTCGCCGTTCTCAAGCGATCCTGCTGCCACAATTCCTTCTGGCGACATGTGCCCATTGTTGATGCTTACTTCCACATTGTTGTTGTTGCTGTTTGTGTTATTATTGTTGTTGCTAATCTTGTTATTGTTATTGTTATTGTTATTGGGCTCCTTGTTAAGTGTTGACGAGACTGGCATCTGCTTTGTATTTGTGGCAGCCTCATCAGCAACAATCGTTGCATGTCCATTCTCCACGATGGCAGTTGCAATGCCATTGTTGCTGCTGTTGATGTTGCTGCTGTTGCAAGTGTTGCTGCTACTGCTGTTGTTGCTGTTGTTGCTGTTGCTGCTGCTGCTGCTGCTGGTGGACGCCTCATCGCCCAGCTCGTAAATGTTAACCATGTGCGCGGCTTGTGCGTGGACCATCAAATCCCAGGGATTGCCGAACGCATCCTTGCAAACGGCGCACAGCAATTTGGCGCTTGATGGAGGCGTTTCTACACAGAAAAAAATATGTTTAAAAATGTTTTAAAGAAATTAATAAAAGTACTAGAAAAAGGAGGATATTTATAACGGTATCTATAAGCCGTAAATGTAAAACAACAATCTTGAAAAGACGAGTAAAGTAAATTAACTATTCTGACTGGAAGTTAAAAATTAAACATATTCTTCTATTTTTACAATTTATATTAATCCCTAATCCTAATTCTTATTGTTACCAAAACTGCATACAAATTTTCCCCAGTGCATTTTCGTTTGGATGTGTGAGTGAAACATGCGAGAATTAATTAGTTATTTAAGTTGGAATTTGCAGAGGGCAGACGTTGGTTGCAGGACGCATAAATAACTCAATTTTAAATGCATTTACAAGCAGCCGCAGGCTCGGCCAAGGACATGAATTCGCAGACATCCCCCTGCCGGCAGGATAACCAGATGTTGCTGACTGTTGCAAGCAGGCCCAGGACTCACTCACTCACTCCACACTCATGGACCCGGGACTCATTCGCAAATGCGCCTAAGACAAACACTTTTGCCTTCAGCCGGGGCAAAAAGTGTTTAACAATCATAAATTAATTGCCAACAGACAAGCTGCCACAAGGCAGCACCCAGCCACGCCCATACCGCCCCCCATACTTACTTGCACTTGCCGCAAAGGCAACATCCTGGCACTTGCATGTGAACCTCAGTTTGCAATAACTTTTCTTGTGGTCCAATAACTCAGACAGCTCGCCAAAGCATTCCCGGCAATTGCCGCAGATTAATGTGTCCGGATTGCCTGAAAAAAGGACGAAAAAGAGTGTTTTTAAACTCTATGAAAATTAATTTAAAAAAGGGTTCATTTTTTTATTAAAATAATACATTGTTCCAAGATCATAAGGATAGAAGGCTTAACATTTTCCCAGGGGAATTAAGTTAGTATTCTATATTTCTCTTATTTGCTTCACATCTTAAACTATTATTTATTTAAAATATCCAATAAAAAATATATTAATTTTATATTAATATGATAAATATTAATTAGGAATTCCGCCCAAAGGATCTATTGGTTCTGAAGCTTGTGGGCCAGATTTTGAGCTCGGCTTCGAGCAGTTCACTCTTTTCCAAGACCCTTCGATGCCTGGGGGTCTCGTACTCCGGCGCACTACTTCGCCTCTTGATGGAACTCTGTACATTGGAGCCTCGATCTTGAACCTTGCTTTGGGCCCTCTTGGCCCGATATTTGAGCAAGTTGGCTATGGCATTGATCCGCAAATCGGGGTGAATCACATGCCGACCACTGCGACGAGGATTGGGCTGCAACAGCTTCGAGCCATCGATGTCATCGTTCTGGATGTTCAGCGAGAAACTAATCACATTGGCATTGGGCGACTTCGTGCAACAGGGTAACTTTTTGGTTGTGGCTTTGGTGGGTTTCTGGGTCGTGGCTTTGGTGGTCTTGGCGTCTTGGGCTTTGGGGCTCGGAGCGCAGGTGGTCTTCGGAGCCACTGTTGTGGCTTGAGCTTTCGTAGTGGGCTCCGTCTTTTCCCCGTTCTTGTTTTTCACGTCCACCGACACCGATTCCTGTGCACAGGTTTCCGTGACACTTGCAGCAGTTGTGGTCTCCACCTCACAGGTATCCTTGCTATTCTTCGCTTCCATCTTGCTGAAGGCCATGCCGTCGTGCAGTTGCTGCTGTTGCTGCTGTCGCTGGTTAAAAAACTCGGCCAGCTGCTTCAGCAGCTCAAACTGCTCCTGTGTGGGCACTGTCTCCGGGACCACCGCCTCCGGTTTCACCGAAGGAAGCGGCACGAACGGCGGCTGGAAAAGATGGGGAGCCGGGAATAGCTGGCTATAGCGATTTGATTGGGTCCCATTCATCTGCGAGTGAACAAGAGGGCTGTAAGCTACCGAAGATGACCTCAGATTGGCGATGTTTTCAACCTGAACCATGTGCTGCGGCGACTGCTGTGACGACTGCGGCTGCTGCTCTTGCGACTGCTGATACTGCTGCTCCTGTGGCTGCTCAAGTGGCTGCACATGTGGCTGCTTCTGCGGCTCCAACTCGGCGACTGACTGCATTTGCGGACCCATCTCGCTCGTCTGCTGCGTGTACATCATCCCTGCCACCGGAGACGCCTCCTGATTAGCAATGGCTCCGTAACCGAAGCCCTTTTTGGACAACAGACTGCCCTTCAGGCTGAGCACTCCGTTGACATAGTCGACCGGCAAACGCTGTTGCATTCGGCTCGGCTCCATCATCTGTATTGGGATGACTTGCTGCGGCGCAGACATCATCGGCTGAAGCGGATTTTGTTGCTGCGCAGGCTGCATCTGCGGAGCCTGCTGCTGCCCGCCTGCAGTACCCAGGCTGACTGACATGGTTAGGAGGACTAAGAGAATCGGGCCAAGTGGCTCACGTTGACACATTTCTCATTTTCAGAGACCTTGTCAGGCAGCAGCATTTTTGACAAGTTTTCAAAAGAAAACTAAGTATGAAACAATACTTTTATGTCATGAAACAACTATTTTATCTGAAAGGATGTATCTGTTAAGGGTGTATCTATAGAATTTCTTTTCTCACAACTTCCAGTTGCTGAGAACCATTAAAGAGTCCCACAAAAGAGCTTCAAATATCCCCCAGGACTCCCAAAATATGTTACACAGAATAAACTCGAGTCAATACTCACTGTAGACTTTGAAAGGTCCCCAGTGCTGATGCGAAGTTAATTGCTCCTGTTGCTGCTGCTGTTGATGTTGCTGCTGCTGATGTTGCTGTTGTTGCTGCTGCTGCTGCTGATACTGTTGATGTTGCTGCATCAATTGGCTGTGCAATTGTAGTGGCGTTGCCGCCTGATGGGGCTGCGGTTGTTGTGGCGACAATGCCAGAGTCAACGGTTGTAGCAACGGTTGCTGCTGATGTTGCTGTTGCTGTTGTTGCTGCTGCTGTGGCTGTTGCTGCTGCTGCTGATGTTGCTGATGAGCGGAAGCAGCAGCGTAGTACGGCTCACCGAGCGTCGTTTGATTAGCAATTATAGCTGACTTTGCATTCTGCGGCGATGTCGTTGACTGGACAGCCACCACGTTACTCTTCAGCTGGAATCCGAACTGTTGCTGCTGCTGCTGTTGCGAATGCGAGTGCGGATGCTGTGGATGTGGGTGGTGGGTGGCAGCCAGTGGCTCCTGTTTGTATTGCGGCCAGTGGAGGGATCCCGACCCCGCCGTCGTGGTTGCTGATAGCAGATTCTGCTGATGCAGCAGCAGCTGCTGTTGTGGCAACAAATTGGCCATCGCCGCCATGGCGACGGCAGCCACCTGCTGCTGTTGTTGCTGTTGGTGTTGCTGCTGCACCTGTGCCGCCTGCTGCTGCTGGTGGACGGCAGCCGCCGCTGCCGCTGCCACCGCAGCCGCACTGTGATGGTGTTGGCCGTGCTGCTGTTGCTGCTGCACCGCCACTGCCAGACCGCCGCCGTTGGTCATTAGACGCTTTCGCTTTTTGGCCCGAACCGCGTTCGCACCACCCCCACCTCTCAGCAGAGCCGAGGAGCAGTAGCTGTCGTAGAAGTAGTCCCTGCAAGGATGTGAATAAAAAGGGTTTTATGATAAAAATGACATTAGTTCTTAAATATCTTCTAAACACTATTTACGGCCAAAAATATTCCTTTCAATATAAAAGGTTAATTAAGAGTATTGTTTGCAATACGAATTATAATACCAGTTTCCTGAACCTCTTGAAGAATAAACTTCCCTTTCCCTAACCCACCTCTCATTAACTGGAAATGCACAGCCTGCCAACTGTTGCCTGTCCATCCCCGTCGTCCTGCCAGTCCTTCAGTCAGTCAGTCATTTTCCTCCCCCCGTCAGGACATCAATATGTCAATATTTGTTTAGGCTGCCATTTCTGCCGTTTGAATTGTCGTTTGGCAACTGTGTTTTTGGGCCTCCCGTCGGGCCGTGTCGCCAGTGATTGATACAAATGCCGACCCCGGCCAGAGGCGAACCAATTGTGGTCAGCAGAGTGTTTTGGAAAGGGGTGTGGCGCAATAATTGTGGCTTTTTCCGACAGTTTGGCTCTGTATGTGAACAGATGGATGGGTGGGAGGATGGCAGGAGCCAGGTGGGTTGCCATTTAATGGCAAACGCGAGAGCACCGGGAAAACAAAAGGTTTGGGCTCCAAGGTGTATGGTCTGTGACATGTTTGCGTTTTAATTACAATCAAGTCGATGTCAGTGGGACTACCCATGCTCCCATATCCCCCTCTTTCTGGATGTCCTTTTCGAAGCCTCAACGCATTTCGGATCGGCGTCATTAAGCTTAAATTAAATATTTCCACACGAGTGCCGAGTCTGGAGCTCAAGGCCCAAATAAATTGTGAACGTCGCTCAGTCATCATTAAGGCCGCGCCACGACAAAGACAAACAAGTGCACATGTCAGCGGCAGGACGACGGCAGGACATAATGGCATACATTGCAACTGTCAGTCACAGGACACGGGGTACAGAGAGCGGCTAGCTGCGAACTGCGAAAGGAGACCTACGAACTGCCAACTGCCACTATGTTGACGCAGCACTCGAAGACTCGCAGTAAACTGACCCTTCAATTCACACAAAAAAATATTTTAAAATTTAGATAAAGATATAAACTAATATATTTATGATTAGGTATACATATTTATGATATTTTAGGTGGTACTTATTGTTCAAAAATTTTACATAGAAAGAAAGGAGAAATAAAAGACATTTATGGGATTTAAGATATAATTAGTAAAATTGTTAATTATAATATAGATTTAAAAATTATACAAAAAATAAAAAAACGTATAATCCCTTTAAGGAAATTTTTTCAGTGCATTAAAGTGGACAAGTGGAGAAATGGAGACGAGAACTTGGCCCAAAAGTATTTCGGCAGCGAACAAAAAACCCGGCTAGCCGTTGACAGCCGAAATATTTTATGCCGGACGGGCGTTGAAACAAAGGGCGCCCCCATCGCCTGATGAATGGTTTCTTATTTATTTATTTATTTGTGCCACAGCCGCCTACCGCCTCCCCCAGACAAAAGCAAGCCAGCCCACAGAGTCAAGCCGTTAAATGATATGTAAATAAAGCGTAAGTGAATGCCACATGGCGGCATTAAATCGACCAAAGTAAACTTTTAGATTAAATTAAAATGAGCTCCAAAAATTGAGCTTCCTTCCAGATGGAATGGAGTCCTTAATCGAAAGGACAAAACTCACCAGTCGTTTCCGGTCTTGCTCACA
This sequence comes from Drosophila atripex, assembly GCA_035045925.1. Lineage (NCBI taxonomy): Eukaryota > Metazoa > Arthropoda > Insecta > Diptera > Drosophilidae > Drosophila > Drosophila atripex. The sequence goes on from JAWNOP010000012.1 coordinate 239,581, forward strand.
TTCTGACGTTTCCTTCCAATTTGATGGGCCTTCGGCTCAGCCACCATGTTGACATCTGCAATTTGAAATGTGGAATGGTAAGTTCTTAATAATAAAAGGCAATCTGCTTTTTAGGGAATCAAACAAATAAATAAACCCAAATACAGGACTCTTTGAAGTCATTGTCTGAGGAGTGCAGAGTACAACAAAGCCGGAAAGACAATGGGCAGCGGCCCTTTTGCATTTGGGGCTATATTATTCCTTTCATTATGCAAATGAATGGACGACGAGCTGTGAGTGATTAAAAATGTTTTTTCTCCTACGTGCATGTCCATCGGCCAAATGCATTCCTCGAGTAACCCAATCTGGCTGACCCCCCAATCATTAATCTTAATAAAAGTGCGCCAAAGCCAGAATATACATTGTCAGTTCTCGTTTGTGGATAAAAACAATGGTGGGTGGTATAGTCGAAAGGGTATTACACTTTAGAGTTGTTCATGCCTTTTTAAATGAGTAATTATTTCATAGTAGAACCAATTAAATATTTGTAAGTAAGAACATTTATTTTTTACAACAACTTTTGTAACTCATTGCTAAAAACTCTTACTTTTTCTTAAGCTTTCTTAAAGAGTGTACAAACACCTCCTTTAAAAATCAGATCTGAATATCGTTCTCCTTTGAAAAGGGTGCGACAGAGGCTGTGTTTTTTATACGGATATCTATCCAAAGGATGGCAAGGACTACAGGAAGGGATTCTCATTCACAGCCCAGGTTGCTCGTTCATCATAATTCATGACAAAGTTTGAAGTGCGACGGCTACACCACCACGGCAGGCCTTCCAAGGCGGCAGGATAAGCTAAATTCGGAGGAAGGAAGATCCTGCGAATGTTCCCATAACTACAAATTGGTGGGCGATGGCGGTGAAGAAAAAAGTATTACAAAAATGGGGGCGTGATGTCTTTACCAGCTGCTTTACTTCAGACTTGCTTTTTTGTTGTTTTTATTTTCCATTTTCCTCCACCCTGCTGTCCGACTGCTCGGCTGGCAGGCTATAATTAAGATTAAGGATAAAAGCTAAGAAGGATTTCCATCTCTTTATTTTTTTGTATCCCCCTGCAAAGCGGTTTAGCTGGCCAGGCCGCATTTCTCCGCGCTTCAAAGTCAATGGCGCGTAGCAATGAAATATTACGGCGACCACTCGACTCTTCTCGTTTCTAATCAGCGGAATTAGCAATCCACATTCAACATTCTGCATTTGCATAAGCAGGCGGAGACTGTGGAGTTTTTCTTACGATTTCCGTTGAATACTTTTCATTTTCCTCGCGGCGTACCGTGGTGGGTCGGCGAACGGCGGGGGCGTATGAATATGAAGTATCCGCCCTGTTGCCGCCAGCACCAGGAAAAGCAACAGAAGAATCATCATCTTCATCAGCTGACACAGCGCGCTAAGTGCATTAAGTTGTTTCTCCACACGAGACATGCACTGACGCAGAGTGCAGAGGGCACTGAGAGAAAAATATAATAAAAATGGGAAACAGAGACTTCCAAACCCAAAATGTTGGGTAGCATTTCAAGACTATTTAGAAGTTCCATATTACGTTCTAATATTTCGAGCAATAATTTATCTTCGCACCAACTAACCAATTTATTCATCTACTATTCTTTCCAGTGTAACAATATAAAAGAATTTCTCAAAGCAGTCAACCAGGCAGCTGCAACTGGCGTTGAATTATTTCATTAAACGCTGAAATTACCAAACAGTCGACTCTCGCCTGTCAGATAGTCAACAAAAACTAAAAGAAGAGACACACAGGCAGTCAGACAGTCCGACTGTCGACTGACTGCCGACTGCCTGGCATAACATTGAAATTTCATTAAAAGTATCGTGCCAGGATTTATGTCGGCCGCACTTTAAGTTTTTGCGGCCGGCAGCCGACTTCCGCCCGGCAAAATACTCAGACATTAGTCGACGGAGGGTGTCTAAGATATGGCCACTACACATGCCAGGCGGCAGGCTGGAGGCTCCTTCATTACAATTGCCCTACTATGTGCGCCAGGACATCCCATCCGCACCTCCAAAGCCAGCCCCGCCGTCTTTGTGGCTTTTTTAGCGCGTTTGTTCGATTTTAGTGCAACGCTTCCGCTGCCAGCGGCCATTAACCTGACGATCCTGGCCCAGGCCGGTAGAGTACGGCGTAACTGGTGCTATCCATGGATAGACATGCAACTGCAGAAAGGACGAGGGTTAAGGTCTGGAATGTCTATGCAAAGCAGTTGCCTTCGCGGTTGAGGCCTTTAAAGTATACTTCTGGGCGTTGGACAGATTTAAGAAACTTTTTTAAAGGACTATAGTTTGCAATAATTAAAACCATAACCATAAATAAATAAAAAATATTGAAACTCACCTAAGGTCTGACTGAGGACCGTCTTTCCATCCTCGCCGTGGCAGGCATTGCGGGCATCGAACGGGTTGGTGAACTGCACAAAGGCATAGCCCTTATGCATGGATATGCCTGCGGGTACAGCAACAAGGAAACAGGACACGTGAGTTTGCTGCTCTTAATGGAAAGGATTCAGGGATGTGACAATATGACTTACCCGCCAGGCGACCATAGATCTGAAACATGCGCTCCACGTCCGTTTTGGAGCATTGAAAGGTATTCAGATTGCCCACAAAGATGCGCGAGTTGACCGCCTGCGGATCCTGCGAGTTGGTCTGGTTGGACAGCTTTGACAGCTTCATGATGGCCGCAGGACCTTCCAAGGTTGTCGATGAGGGCAATGGAATGGGCACCGGCGCACCACCGGCGCACGTGTGTCCAAAGTACAAGAACGCAATCCTGGCGAAGGCAAATCCCGGCGAACGTCCTTATTGTCCTTACCGCTGATTTTGCTTTTTGCTCTTGTTGTTATTGTCCTTGCTGGTTTGCCCGATTGTTGCCCGTTGATTGTTTTTGTGGCTTAGACGGGGCTTTGTCGAGGGCTTTGTTTGCGTACGCAGCTCCTGCAGCTTATTGCATTTGCAGTCGGATTTCGTCCTTTTTGCAACCAGCCCCGAGTCGATGGAACCACCGCCGCCGCTGATTTTTCACTTTTTTAACGAATCCAAATCTGTGAGCCGCCGCAGATTGTCCAGTTTTCGTTGGGAAATCTGTAAAATAAAAGAAAAACGCACCGCATGCAATTCACAATAAATAAAAATCACATTCGCTTTTGTTCTTCGCTTCAGTTGTTGTTTGTCAACGGGCTTAAATATCAAATGGATATCGGTTGCTCTCATCGTGTTTGTATTTCATTTATATGAGTATTCGAGTACATCCAGATAGGATACGTTGTTTTTGAGGATTTTTATCTTATGGGCAGGCAATTAAAATGCAAAAATGCCTTTATAATTGAAATCAACTTTTTCAACGGGTAATACTTTAATCTACTTAAAAAAGGTGGAAAGTCGAAGGTCCTGTTTGAAATGCAACACTTTTTGATTAATCAAAAGAGATTTTTCAACCAACGATTCGTCTGTTTTCTGTAAAATTATTTAATCTGGTCACACTAGCCTTTAGAGGCTTCATCTTTAAAATGACATTTTAGATTTTATTTTACTGATTTGAATTCTTTAAACATCAAATTAATATTATAATTACTTACTTATACCCTATAAAGTATATATATTCTTGATCAGGATCACCTCCTGAGGTGATATAAGCATGTCCGTCTGTCCGTCTGTCTGTTTCTACGCAAACTAGTCTCTCAGTTTTAAAGCTATCGTCTTCAAATTTTGCACACACCCTTCTTTCCTTTGCAGGCAGTATATAAGTAGGAACGGCCGGGATCGGTCGACTATATCCTATAGCTGCCATATATCTGATTGATCAGGAATGCCATAACTTCGTTGTTTTTAAAGTTAGAAGGATGGGATATTCTATGGATTCTACTTTGGGCATACTAATCTGATCTGCAATTTCATAAGGATCGGCCGACTATATACTATCCGATATATATCTAATAATATAATATGCGTGTCGCCACCTAGCGGACTGCCACCCAACTGCAAGGATATATCAACTTCGGCTCCGCCCGAAGTTAGCTTTCCTTTCTTGTTTTTAAAATGACATTTTAGATTTTATTTTACAGATTTGAATTTCTTATGCATCAAATTAATATTATAATTACTTTTACTTCTAAAACAACTGAGTAATTGTTATCCTTTATTAAATAATAAACAGATAACTAAGCACACAGGATGCTTAAGGATGACTGGCTGTACATCTCTTCGTATTTATGTTCGTTTGCTTTTACTGGAAACATGTTTGAGCTTGTTATTAAATTAAATAACTTTCAAATGGCTTACACATACTCGTACCAGAACACGCCCCGTTTGACAGCCATTAGCCGCCTCTTTTCCACCTCCTTTTATTCACAGGATACAGGACGAGGGAAGTAGGAAATGGGGAAAGGGAAATAGGTGGCGAAGCAGCAACAACAAAGAAACTTTGCTTCCATGTAAGAGTGAAAAATTAAGCGTTTTTATTGCACACTCTGCCTGCCTCTCGTTCGCGCCAGGACCTCACCACCTACGTGGCAACATGTGTATTAAATGTATGCGGGTGTGTGGCTCCTTTGCATAGCGTGTATGTAAGTGTGTGTGTGAGGTATTAAAATGTACAAAAGACGTGCATGAAATAAAAATAAAACATGCAGCAATAAAAGTAAAATACTCTTGTACTAGCAAATTGTTAATGTGATTTTTATGCAATCGCCATTCTATAGAATTTATTGCGAATTTATGGGCGCGTCAGATGGTGTTAATTGTGAAAGCTTTTGCAGGACATCCCTAGAAGGATATAAGGAGGGACATCAAATTGCATACCAATTTTAGTTAATAGTTTAAAAGGACTCTGAACAAAAAAACTTCCATCACATTTTAGCCCATTTTTCCACATTGTGTAGATGGTTCTCATTGATCGCTATCTATGGTCTCCCCATCAGTTTTATTAAAACCGCTTTCGCATTGTTTGGCATAAATCAAACAGAAAAAAGCGTAGAGCAGAAAAGGAGTCAGATTCGGATGGAGAGTTGGGATATTCATGGCTTTGGGATGCATTGTGCGCCAGTTATGAGTGAAAGGCTCTTTATTTATTATAATGGCATTCCTGCCTGCCAGTCGTTGACTGTTCAGCAGTCGTTTCGTCTGCTGGCTTCCCAGCTCCATTCATTCACCCATTCAGGCATTCATTCACCCATTCAACGGTTTCTATTTTTGTGTCGCATTGTCCTTGCAAATGAAGGAACAACGCCGATGGCAACTACACAGGAAACAAATGCTAAAGATGTCTCGAGTTGATATGTTTCAGAGCTGCTGGGATATAGAAATGACATCTAGAAGATGGAAATCAGTAAACATACTTTGTTTACTTTTGAATGAGATCTACAAGAAGGAGGGAAGGAGAGAAAGACGCTATGATAGTCGGTACTTTTGACATTCGTTTTATTTTTGAATATATGTGCTAAGAAAAAGTTTTAAATTATTCCATAAAAATGTACCAGTGTACAAAAGCCCTTAAAAAGTGTAACAATCTTCTCTCAACCGATACGGAATATCCTTGTGAATATGCAACACATTTCGTGGCCTACTTTTCACTGCTGTCGGCATTTTAATGAACAAAACTTTAATTGAAGCAATAAAAAAACAGCTAAAGACTTTAAGCTTCCCCTGTCAACAGATGGCCAGGTCCTTTGCTAAAGGATGTGTGAGTAAATAACACTTCTTGAGAGCCAGCAAGAGGTTAGTTAACTTGGCTTAATTATAATTAACTGCACTACCAACCACGACGACAGTCCAAGTTCAACCGCTAGAAATTGTGCAGGAAATTGCCGCAATTTTCTCTTCTTCATTACTAGGACTTCCCTTTCAAAGCCAGGAGAGTTATACTTAGGCCCAGGACAAAGGCTGCTGCTGCTGCCTGGGACTGCAGTTTTATTTTCCAGACGCTTGGGCGTAAAAGTAAATTAAGACGCTTCGTGGCAAGTAAGTAAAAGTCGAAACCTGAAAAAAGTTCAAAGTGCCAGCACAGGAGAGTCTCCCCAGCCAGCCAGCCAGCCAGTCTCCTTTTTTTAGGGGCACATGTGAGCTGAACTTTGTAATTGAGTGAGGAAAACGCACACAAACATTAGAGAAGGAGTCAGGATAAGTCGACTGAGAAATGCTCTGACAAGATGCAATCAAAGTATTCAACAATGAACAAATCTTAAACATTTAAATATAAAATATATCTATTTTATTTCACCTTCATTTCTCCCAAATTAAATATAATTTTTATTTAATTACCTAAATCAAACCTCCTTTTCCAGTTAACAAGCTCTTTTCCAAAATTATTTTATTTAATTACTTTTTCCGCATCCGAAAGCCTAATTCCTCGTATTGTCTTTGGCTTAAAGCCATCGACTTTGTGGACTACTTTTCCCCGTAATTTTTCTTTTTCTTCTATTTTCATTATTTTTATTTCATTTTCTGGAACTCTCTGGTTAAAGCGTTTTGATGGGACCTCGTCGTGCTATTAATAATTTAGAATGCCATTAAGCCAGAATGCCGGAGCTGTTGAAGAGTCAACGATGCGACGAGGTGACACTACTGGCCAGGATTATCGGAGGCGAGCGATCAAATGTCAAAGGACACATTTCGTCACCACGCCTGTTGCTATTTACTGCCTACGAACTGCCGGGGAGGGGTGGTGGCACATATCATCTTGTGTTTTCTTTTCCCATCTATACATATGTTTATATGGCGGGCAACTTTTCATTTCAAATTGCTTGGAGGGTTGAGGCTGACAGGGGCTGGGGGCTACCCTAATAGCCCAGCGCAAAAAATGAATAGACGTCGTGGCCCATTGAAAGCCGAAAAGTCAACAAAGCTAGTACTGGAAAGGGAGCTCTTTAGGCCCCACCGATTCGTGCCAGATAGAGCGACAAATAACCCCAATTGAATGGGTTGGCAGGTCAGAAAAAAACGAAGAAAGAATGGGCCGTGGGGGGCAGGAATGATGATGATGCCATGTGTGTATTGACAAGCCCGCAAACAACTTTATTCATAAGCAGTCAAACAGGACGAAGTCGGGCCAGGATATGGCAGACAACCAGACCCGCAGACGTGACCCCAGCCAAGCCAAACAGAATCCGAGAGACTTTGCCCAGGCATATGCAAACACAGTGAGAAATTCTTCTAAAAAATCATTTAACATTTTCAAAAATATTCTGTTTATGGGGAAATTAACAATTTAATTTTCGTTTATGTCAAATTTAATCCAATCTTCCTTGTAAGTGTTTTAAGATAAATCTAAAAAACCTGTTTTATAAAAAGAATTATTGATTACTTTAAAAACGCTCTCCCATTTCCTCAAAGTGTCTCAACATGTGCCCAGATATGACTTCACGTCTGCTGGCGATAACTCTACGGAGTTTATAGAACTCGGACCAGACCTGACTCGAACAGGATCTTAATACCAGCAGCAGGACATGGAATTCATACTCCGAACAGGCGGCAGAGTTTAAAATTCCGCAAACGAACTCGAACATTGTCGATAAGCGGCGAACGTGTCATTATTGTCTGTTGTTAATTTTATAATAAAGTGCAACAAAAACAAAAAACTTGAAAAATAAAATAGAAGGGCAACAAATATTTTAATATATTTATTTACAGACGTATTAAGTGCCAACTATTTGCATAAATAACAAGAAATTAATAACAAACACACGGCGCCATGGCAGCGGCCGCACAAAAGTTAATAATTGCCGCATGTCAACAGGCGGTGGTGCGGCGGCTGGAAGTGGGTTGAAAGTGGGAGGGAAGCGGGTTAAAATTGGGTGGAAAGTGGACTGAAAGTGGGTGGAAAATTGGTTGCAAAATGCGCTTGACATGCGGCCCACATATATAAATGAAAAATATCCAAACAGAAATGGCGAAAAATGAAAACGGGGAAGGCTGTAGCTGGAAATACCATTTTATCACTTGACAGTAAATGCGTTTTATTGCGTTGCTCATTAAATAAATTAAATTTGCAAACGAACGCAATGCCGGGATCGTGGAAAATCGAAAAAGTATTTAAACAATTAATTCGGTAAGAATTGTTGCCCTTTAAGGGTACAACATAAAAACATGTTGATTGTTTCGATTTTAATTGATGTTATTGAAAACAGAAAGAATAGTTTCGTGACTTTAAACGAAAATTGTCAACTGCTGTGAATTAAATTCATAATTATGGAAGCCACAGTGGTTTTTATTGCAATAAATAAAGCAAAAAATAATAGTATTAAACTTTCAATCAATCATAAAAATTTCAAAATTAAATAATCTACAAAATTATGATTTTTGAGAGTAATGTGATATTTGAAATTCTTTATTATCCTTTATGGTTCAAATATACTTTTTATGAAAGTACGTAATATTTTTTTTATGCAGCCCTAAATGTTCGCCAAAAAGCATGCTACACATTTTGTGAAACCTACCACTCTCTTCTAACCAAATATTTTGAAATGTTTCATTTGTAAAATAATATAATGCGATTTAAGGATATTATATGTATCCGCACTTCGCGCCGCGTTAAAGTGTTGAATTTATTGTTATTGTAGCCTCGGTTCGCAGTTGCATTATTTGTTTTATTTGGCTCTTTCGGTTCAGACTGCGGTTCTTTAGCCTGCATTCATTCATTATCGCCAGTCGCTATATATACCCATACGGCATACACATATATATACCCATATGACGGAGTGAGTCCGTCTGGTGTGGCAATAAAAATGGCTTGAATATTTTTCAGTTTGTTATGCATTTCTCTGCCACTTGGGCAGCAACAACAATTATGAATAACTCGCTGTGCATAATGGCCTGCAACCTACACCCATGTGTGTGTGAGTGTGAGTGAGTCCTGGATCGATTACAAGGAGTGTGAGTTATTGGAGGATATACATACATATATATCACTTCGGCAATTACGTGGCATGTCAGAGACCAGGAAAAAGGGAACTGTACTGACGTTGCGACAGTAATCAAATAATTGTTGCACTCGCTGTCATACGAATATCTCTTTTGCTTTAATTATTTGCACAGTTTTCCATTCTGTAATGGACACGTCGTAATAAGGATTTGCCAAGGATTATCACCAGGACTGTTTATATTTCTCTTGGGTTATCCTTGTTTGTATTTCTGCTTTACTAATTAGTATCTACTTTATACTTCAAAATATTAAAAAAAATAAACCCAATTGAAATCGAAACCCAAATCGAATGATTCACCCTCGTATTCACAAAAACAGAAACATTTATTCCACTTGAACGGACTTCATTGGCAATTTAATTGTTGCAGATTTTTTTACAATAAATTCCATTATGGACTTTTTGAAAATGTTTATTATTGAAATTCGCCAACAGGCCTTTGTGTTTTGCATTCAGATTGCTGAAGAGCACATTTAGTGGCGTCTATTTAATTATCCAATTACAGAGGCGCGAGAAATTAACTTAAATGGTCAGAATATTCGCCATAGTCAGCGCTTTAAACAGGAACTCGTCCAAACGGGGCGTGGCAATTGTGGCAGGGAGTGGAGATGGGCCGGAAGCCAAAAACGTAAACACAAACGGCTGGATTTTCGGGGTATCACTTTTTGGCTGAATGCGGATGCGAATTGGGTTCTGTTTTTCGGTTTTATGTTGTCGATATTTTGCACTGTTTGCTGGGTTTGTTATTCCTGTTCCCTTCGGTTTTTGGTTTTTGGTTTTTGCCAACGCACACACATTTTTGTGGTTTAGTCCATTTAACCATTTCGTTAGGGATAGGATTTAATATTCGTAAATTTCAAAAAATATTAAAAAATAATATTTAAAAAAAAATACCATTTAATCTCATTCATTCATACTTTTAAGCCATTATTTTTACAGCCAGTCTGGTGAAAATCGGTCCAAGCAAGAAACCACACCAGGGAAACTCATGGAAAATCAGCGTTCAAATATAGAAAAATCTCTACAAAAACGACCAAAGCAAGGTCAGGTAAAGAGAGCGCTCTCCGTCTATATCTTTCTCTATATGTTTCTTTGGATCTCTTTCGATTGCTAACGTCACCAGCTGGGGACCGGATGACTCATTACAAACGGTGTGCCTAATATTCTCAGAGGCTAGTGTGGCACTTAATGGCTCTCGCTCTCTCCATGATCGTTGTGTGGGACAGAGTTTTGTGCGATTTACTTGGAGAGAGAGCGCCATGGCGCAGTGTGTTGGTGTGAAAGAGTATCTGTGTGAGAGTGGCCCTCATACTGAAAAAAAACAAGTAAATTGGATATTGCAGAGGGTCTGGGTTACATCTTTACCCATTAGCCATCAGGTTCTCAAGATAGAAAATAAAAACGAAATAAATTCTTTTATAAGTCATTTGCTTAAATGTATTTTGAAGTTAAACTACTAGTGTTTTTCTGATATATATTACAACAATGATTATAATAAAAAACTAAAAATATTTTTAACTCAGTTCAGAAACTGTTGGCCTCACAGAGTGGACAAAGATATCTTCCCACATATTAGAGTGAGCCCAATATACCCCGTCCCATTTAAAGTACCAGGTATTACGAGAGCACAAGCAACAACTGCCAACAGCAGCAGATATTTCCTTCACTAGTCGCGAAGATTTCACAGCGCTTGGGCGTGAGTTTCGTATCTGCTCTGGCAATCTGCAACAATCTTTATATGCGGGCTCAATTAATTTATAAAAAATAATAGAACTGGAGAAACGCGACGCCATAGTTCTGTCCCCCATCAACCCCACAAAATCAAGTCAAAAGAATAATTCAAAAACTAAACTCCAATTGCAATTTCCATTGCTCTCTGTGTAGGTGCGAATATCTTTGTATCTCTGTGTGTGTATTGGTGCGTGAGCAAATTATTGTATAATCGCCAAAAACAAAACCTAAGAAAAATAAAAATAAAAGTCTTGAGACGCCAACGCCATCGCCATTGCCCATAAAAAGCAAGAACAACAAAATTGAAAACAATTTCGGAGAATAAATGTAAAACATCTGGAACTACTGGACCAATACTGCAATAAAATCCAAACACACCTGCGGATATATCGAAAACATCTAAATACCTTGAATCCCGTAACTAACTACCAATAACACCATGCAAGCCATCAAGTGTGTGGTCGTCGGGGACGGAGCGGTGGGTAAGACCTGCCTGCTGATCAGTTACACGACCAACGCCTTTCCCGGAGAGTACATACCCACTGTGTTCGATAACTACTCAGCCAACGTGATGGTGGACGCCAAGCCCATCAATCTGGGTCTCTGGGATACCGCCGGGCAGGAGGACTACGACAGGCTGAGACCGCTCTCCTATCCCCAGACGGACGTCTTCCTCATCTGCTTCTCGCTGGTGAATCCGGCCTCCTTTGAGAACGTCCGGGCCAAGTGGTTCCCCGAGGTGCGTCACCACTGCCCCAGTGTCCCGATCATCCTGGTCGGCACCAAGCTGGATTTGCGCGACGACAAGGCCACGATCGAGAAGCTGAAGGACAAGAAGCTCACCCCCATCACCTATCCCCAGGGACTGGCAATGGCCAAGGAGATCGCCGCCGTCAAGTATCTGGAGTGCTCGGCTCTGACCCAGAAGGGCCTCAAGACGGTGTTTGATGAGGCCATCCGATCGGTATTGTGTCCGGTGGTCCGCAGCCCCCGGAGGCACAAGTGCACTTTGCTCTAAGACCTGGCCTCTGACCCTCCACCCGACAGCCAAGCAAGAAGATCATTTAACGCTGGAGAACAAAGCGCAAAAATGTCGATTCTGTGCGAAAAAATTCATATTCATTCGCTTTGTTGGACTTACAGTTATGATTAGTGTGAGCGGGAGAGTGTGTGTGCGTAAGTGTATGAGTGTGTGAGTGTGTGAGTGTGTGAGTGTTTGAGTGCCTGGGTGTGTGAGTGTGAATGAGGGAGCGTATTTTTGTTTTTATTGTCAGCTTTATGTGGGGGAGCAGCTCACAGCAGCAGAAGCAGAAACAACAACAACATCAATCAGAGAGCGCATCCAAAAGGGAGCGGAAAACGGTAGGGGGAGAGGTCTCTAGGGGGGGCCAGAACATGCATACATATATGTACATATGTATGGGTAATGTGCATATACACTTGAAAAAATGATTTAAAACTTATCAGAACTTATTATTGGAGTTTGTTATTATATTGTGGCAATAGAACGCTTAAAATCATGACGAATCTGGTTAAACCAATATTCCTCAAAGGCCTTTTAAAAACTATTATCTTAAATCCTTTTTTCCGCTCTGTATGCACATGTATATTTGGCCTCTTGCTGAAGGAACTTGGCCAGCAGAATGTATGACAAATCAAATATAATTAATTGTAAATAAATCTAGACGATTTAGAACCTTCAGCGCCCCCAATACAGTCATAGAACCGGCACTACCCGAAACCGAAACCGAACCCGATAGCTCTTATCTAGGCGGGGGAGTAAAGGCCATAGCGAAAAAAAATAGAGCCCCACCTATGGCCAATATCTGAACAATCTGGGACGGGGGATTTTGCGCGAATGCGAATGGGTAACAGAAATAATAAATACCTTCATTTATGCTTTATATAATTATACCATAGATAAGTATGAGTGTGTGTCCCTGTCTGATCAATGGTCTTCCGACTCAAATGCATTTGCCTGGTCTTGATTTAATGTATACTAAATGCACAATTAGCCTCTACTTTGGTGTTAATTTATATACTGATGTTTACTGATATTTATGTTTATGAAATGCATACACTTTGCCAAATTGTTTTCACTGCAGAAAGGAATACTTTTATTTATATTAACACATAATTTACCAATAAAGAGTGTAATGTTAATCAACAACAAAATAAACGTTTGTAAAAAGCTAAAAAAAAAACAAAAAACCGGGTTTCGAATGAGTTATGATCTAACGAAATGCATTTCCCGCCACCGCCGTCGATGGAAATTTATGGTCCTAATGAAAATTATGACTTTATGGTCGGTGGAGAGTTGGGGGAAGTGGAGTTTGTTGATTGGTGTAGTGTGGGGTCTCAGATATTTCCGAGATTGCATAAATCCCATACGGCTTTGCATACTTTTCGGCGAGCGACGCAAATTCAACACTCGGTCGGGACTTTAATCTTATCATCTGCCGCATTTGTCACAAAAATTTTGATAATTATTTCCGATTGCCGGACAGCCGACCGGAAGCTCTGATCCCCACCCATTCTGCTGTTGACTAAGCAATTTGCCAGACCCCATCATATTTTTATTCCTATATATGGTTTATGGTTTTGTTCAGGGCTCTATCTATACTTCGAATTGTAGTAATGAGAGCCAGCTCAGATGATTGATTGGCCAGGAAAATGGTGAGGGGCCTTACACAGGCAGACAGGTGCACCAAGAGAAAATGTCATGTCTTTTTACCTTTTCCTCTTTTGATATGTTGGAGTTCATGTGGCAAGTGTATTTCAGTGGCTCGTTAGTGGACTACCCACTCTGTGGGGCTCTGTGTGAATTTGACAAATAATTACATAAGACTACCTGCTGTGCGAATTGTGTTTAACCACCCACCCTACACCACCGTCCCTCCCGCACGCACAATTCACTGCCATCCGGCCGGACTGATGGATGTGCTGCCCCCCCTTTTTGGACCCAGGGGTTGTGTTGTATTTTTTGTTGGTGGGTTGTCTGTGACGCGACGAATCGCATAATTGACCCACATTTTAAACAAACGCCTCAGCCAGCCATCGAAATAGAGAGGAAGGTACAGAGAGCCGTAAAGTCAACTTAATTAGCATAAACATTCGGCTAGAATCTAGCACTATTCCCCTAGAACATGCACCTTTGGCACTCGAACGCCGCCGTTGAAGAAGAGGAGGCAGCCTCCGTCGAGTGACGACGCGTTGACAGGCGTGGAATTTATGAAACATTGTTGCATTTGCAATTACCCTGCCGCATTGTTGTTGGTGTGAGGCATAGGTTAGCATAAAATTACAAAAATTAAATGAAACATACAATGGTTCTCCAAGAAATTTGAATGGTTTTGTAAGAAAATGTTTTCCAATTAAGCAGAAATCTTGAGAAATTTTAAGAATATGCGTTTTTAATATCATTAATCCCAATCGTCTAATAGAAGTAATCATTTTAGAAAAATAAAATCATATTTCGGTTGAATTTCCATTTTATTTGAAGCCCTACAGGGTCCAACCATCTATTCCCTTAAACTGAAATCTATTATCTCCACTGGATTACTCCCTAATCCACCTCCTAAGCCCTCTTCAGAACAAAAACCGAAAAGGGCCGACTACTGTTCGATGCAAATCCATTGACAAGTGTCGCATAATCAGGGCCCCCTGCCAAATGTAAATGCAAATGGCCGAAATGCTAAATTTATGCACTGCATGCGTGAAATTAAAAGGTTCCCCGGCGGAGTTCGCCTCCGCCTGGTCCTCCGCCAATTGGACGCTCCAGTCCATGGCTTCCACATTTGGGGGCACGCGCAATTTGGCAACTTTCATGTGGCTAACAATTTGGCTAAATCAATTATACGCACAGCGAACAGCGCGAACTCGAGTATTTTGCGATTCTATTTCTTTTTTTCCCCAGGTTTTTGATTCCAACAGATTTTCAGCTTAATTGAGAAATTTCCAGGGAAAATTTTGAGGCCATGGGAAAAGCCAAAAAATTTAATACGAACATTTTGCTGAACTGAACGCAACAGAACAAATTCCTAGCTGGCCACAAATTTCGTAGCAAATGCCAATAAAATACGCTCTGACGGAAAAATTCCATGCCACATAAGAAAAAGGTAAATACAGGTGAGATGCCCTCGCCTGTAGGGGGCGGGAGGAAAGGTGAAAAATATTTTCACACTTCCGTTGGGGTTTTGGGAGAGATGGATGCGCCACCTGAACCTGTGCGCTGCCTGCCGACAGGATATGACAAGCCATCCACTCGCACCGCCCCGGAATCATCTCAAAATATATTTTCAGAGGCAACTTCCTGTCAGGACATATTGCAAATTATGATGCGAAAACTGGCGGCGGGTTGAATGGAAAACATATTCAAAATTCCGAATAGAAAAATTCCTCCTTAGTGTGTTATTTTTATAAAAAATATTATAGTATTTAAGCTTCCGTTTATTATTTAAAACCAAACCTTTCCATTAAAAGGTGGATTGGAACGGAATGGCTCACGTTATACGCAGAATACAAACAAAAGTTTGAGGACACAATTGATATGGATGGCCAGCAGCCAGGACATGGCCAGGACACTGAAGAGAGGCGGCCAGCTTGTGGCGTAGCCAATATCCGCTGCAAGGATAACGCACACACTCGCCGACGTG
Organism: Drosophila atripex; assembly: GCA_035045925.1. Lineage (NCBI taxonomy): Eukaryota > Metazoa > Arthropoda > Insecta > Diptera > Drosophilidae > Drosophila > Drosophila atripex. The sequence goes on from JAWNOP010000012.1 coordinate 254,928, forward strand.
TGTATCTTTCCTTGGTCTTGTTATTGATAATCTTTGTCATGGTCCGATGTGAGCATCGACAGCAGCTAACAAAAAGCAAGGACTCACACGACAACAGGATACACAGAAAGTTTATAATATTTGCTATTTATAAAACATAAAATTAGCAATAAACATTAATTCATAAAAGAAGGATATTTCAATATAAATTGAGTTCAGTCCAAAAAGTCTATCCTTCATCTCCCATTTATTTTTTCTTGTGTATATACTAGCCACAGGACTCGCAGTCAGGACCCTGCCGTCGGAGTAATGAACTGCGGCAGGTCCAGACAGGCGACAGGCCTTGTTTGTCCCGCCGATCGATGTTGCCGTGCGGATGGCGAATGGAGGCGACTCCCTCAGAGTCGAGTGTATTAAAAACAAAGTCACAATGTGGCGTGGCGACGATGTGTGTCCTGCATCCTTGCTGGCTGCAATGAACAGGCACGTTGTGCGAAAGTTTTCCACAATTAGGGGGGCTGATGCCCAGCTCCCTGCCCCATAGAAAGCAATAAAAAGTTTAAAGTTGCGTTTAAATATGCATTTCATAATTCAAGAATCTCGCTCCATGATTCCAGTCAGTGTCGACAGCAACACGTTTCCGCCATTTTGTTGGATGTCTGGCAACTTGTTGCACACTGCATTTGAATAGAGGGGGTTGGGGAGAGGGAGGCAGATGTGGCAGATCGGGGATGGGTTTTGGGAAATGTTGACATCCCGAACACGTTGAAATTTCCGCCAGACTTGCCAGTTCGCCGCTCGGATTGCAGGTGTGCATTCTGTATTTTGCGATTGCGTTTTTGAGTGTGATTGTCTGTGAGGCTTTTCATTTTCAATTAAACACAATTACACGTCCAACTGTCAGCTTTCAGTTAATAATGAATACTGTATAGTGCACACACTAAAATACAACCCGAGCCAAAATCTTTGCTGGCCCATGACGAATAGTTGCCCACGACGGGGGCCACTTAGAATCGCCACAGGTAGATTTTTCACAATTTTCTGGCGGCTTCACTCTATTTTTGAACGCCTCCCCCAAGGCGGCTGTAACACAGTTCAAAGATTCTCCCCCATATTCTGTTTTCCTATTTATGTTTGGCTCTTTAAAAATATATAAACACAATACAGCCCAGTCACCGTCTGTATTTACATTCGCATTAAATAAATGTTGGCCCAAAAGATATATTCTTCGCAGCTAAAATCGAATCAAATGAAATCTAATGAATTTACTTTTTTAATATGATTTCCCCACCATAAATATATCCATTTTCTAGAGCAGGCATCTCCCCAAAATTATTCACTTTCTGTGCAGATTGACATAAATTGTTCGAATTGAGGCGGATACGCCTGGTTGGCGGACGGAATTCTTATAAATTTTACTTCGATCTGAAAGAATTCCATTCGGAAATTATGTTTCCAATGACCTGGGAGGTATATCATTTTGTGGAAACGGAAATGCGGTGAAGGTTTTAAAGTAATTAGGGAAACTGGGAAAATTCGCAACAAATCATGGGGGGGAAGTCAGAACATTTTCCACTGAAAAGCATCTATAAGTTTCAACATCTACTTCATCCGCCAAGCTCTTAAATAATTCAAAAATCTTGCATTTGACACAATCTTCGGCGCCTTAGCCGATGTCTCTAAGGACACTTTATCAGGGCTCGCGAGGCTCAAACAATTGTGGCAAATGGAGCTCGGCGACTAAGTGGTTTTATTTTAAATCTTTCACGTTTCACGAGCAGAAAAGGAAAACTGGAATGGAAGCGGGAAATCCTGCTGCCTTATGACAACAAGTTGCCTCCTATTTTGAGAAAAAAACTCCACAGTCGCGACAAGTTGTAAGCGGAATAATTTGTTTTTTTCTTTTTTTCAGCTTTATTCTTTTTTTCTGTGCAACTCAATTGTTTGCTAAATGTCAGTCTTCATTTGTCAGCTACATTCCAAGTTGGCTTAAGTGGCTTCGTTGTCAGCCGGAGGAGTTTATTGCTTGGCAGGATATAGATACAGATATATCAGATTTTAAACAAACCGATGTGCATCATGGGAGCCTTTAATACCTCCTCCTCACCGCTTTTTTCTTCCATGTAATATCCCCTCTTGATGGACGTTTTAAATTGCAATTGAAATTGAAAAAGTGCCAGCCTGGCACGCCACGTTCCAGCCACGTCGATTGTTCTTGGGTGCGGCTAATACGAATCCCATAAATATTTATTATTCCTTTTCAAGGACTAATTCTGATTAATTTATCAATCGATTTGCCGACGAGCCTTGACACGAAACGTCAGATTCTGGATTTATGGCCCAACATTACGAGCTGCCTCGCTAATTATTTCGCTGAGTTTCGCCTTGAGTGAGTGACTCCCTCAGATATACTGCTCTCCCCCCATCGTCTTGGCTGTGATTCAAGCTGGAATCAATAAAATCCCGTGGCACATGAAACCAAACACGTAAACCCGAAAAACAAAGGCCTGCAAAGGTGCATGGCATCTGAAATCAAGAAAAGCAAAAGCCAAAAAGCGGCTGAAAGTGAATTTCACGCCATTGGCCAAAACGATTTTCCGGCAGGAAGGCATCAATCGGATTGGAAAATACTTTGTTCTGCCAACTTATTTATGACCCCCACTGCGTATGCGTATTATTTTAGTGGTTCATGGCCTGACGAAGCAGATTCTTATGGTTAGTTCTTGAATCGAAGGACTTAATTACATTTGTGACTATTTATTTAATAGCTATTACTTCATTAAACAAAATCATTCATCTATAACCTTAAACGGGAACTTCTATTAAGGACAGAGTTTAATATTTATTTAAATTTCTATTCCCTTTGGATAAAATAACTGCAGACAGCTGTTACTGGCAGTCGTCACACAAAAGAATGCTAATCAAATGGGAAGCCGAAGCAATGAAATTATCGACCTGCTGGGGTAAACGATTCGAATTCAGATTCTGCACCATACTAGGGGTATGGGGTATTCGCTTCCGTGTTCGTGCCACCTAAGCTCTAATTGAACTCTTTTACTTTCAGCTCTAATTGAGCCCGTTTACTTTCAGCCCGTTTCCTCGTTTCAGCCAAGTGGAGCATGCAAATTCCGTCCCACTCCAGACCACTTCAAATCCGATCCGGTCCCAGCCAAACAGGCGACCTTGCCGGGTATGTGGTGAGCCCGGGCCATCTTGGTTGGATCACACCTCAATTGGCAATTCGGTGTTACATTAACCCACTATGCACAGCTCATAAATTAGGAGGCATCTCAGCGCCCCGACTGCGAATTGCAGTTGCAGATGCAGAACCCCAAGGCAGATGGCTTTAATATGCTCGGAATTTTCCGCTGCCCCTCAATAAACACAGAATCTGATTCGAAATTCAGAATGTTTTGCGGTTTTCGGCTGTTTAGATGAAAAGTTAATACCTTTGATGCGTCAGCTGGAAAAATTGGCAAATAATCATGCAGAGAGAGGATTTTAGCTTCCTATTCCAAAATAAACCCCTTATTTCCAGTATAACTTTCGAAAAAAAATCTGAACCCCTTGGGTGTCGATGACAGAGTTGTTGAAATTTTTATAATATTTTTACAATTTTGGCGGGGCGCGTTCGATGAAATTCAAGGAGCACACGTTGGAACTGAGCTAAGTGGAACTACTCGCATAAATTAGGATCGCGTAAATAAACACCGATCGAGATGAATCAGTTCGGCACATGTGACTTGTGAGGCAATCGAAAGTTGGAGCAATTAAAACGCTATAAAGTTTTTCACACACCGATCGCCGATCGCCGGAACATAAACTGAGCGTATGCTGCAATTGAAATTCATCTGGAGGATAATAAACTACAGAGACTGTATACTTTGGTTGGGCCATCGTCCCCTGCAACGGGCCAAGGACACCGCGTTAGCCAACTTACTAAATCTATCAATTTATTTATAATTTCTGGCAATCGAATGTGTGAAAATTCCCATGGATTTGCCATAAAAAATATATAGCCTACTGTATGGCGTTCTGATCCACGTTTAGTTGAATTTCCCCTCAGCTTCAAACTATTCCGGGTGCGGCGCCAATAACCAAAAAAATGTAATAGTCATAAATGTTGGGATTGTGGGCCCAAAAACAGGCCATAAAAGTTTCACTGCCTCTTACCATATTTTCGGTCCTGGCCGTGTGTCGAACAACATGTTAACATGTTGACTATTGCATTGAGAATTTCGACGGCGGGCGGGCCCGTAAATCAGACAATCGACTATGAACCGCAACCAAACATTAACCCCCAGGATAGCCCGGGATATGCCAGGAACTCCCATCCGCTTCCCGCAGAATCGGGCGTATTGCGGTTTTTCCGCCCGTATTATGATTTAACAGGCGGGCTTGCATTTGTTTTGATTACCGAATCCGATTTGCGGTTTACCAGGCCATAAACATTTCCAGAAAAAAAATGTTAGGCTTTGGTTTTTGGATAGTTTTTTGTTTGAAAATTATTTAGAAATCTATTGTGATTTAAAGAGGTTTCAAGATAGCCGGCAAACATTCATTATTTTGTTACTTTAATGAAAAATTAGTGTGGCAATATTTCAAGTTCTTATTTTCTTAAAGGATTTCACAATTTCTATATGTAATTTCTAAAATCTGGATGGCTGGCTGGAAAATAATCCCTTAATACTATTCCCTATTTTGCTTATTTATCTCTCCACTTGGCCGGCTTGCTATTATTATGCTGTTATTTATATTTCAGCGCGAAATTCGTTCTTGCCTCCGAATTGTTGCACAATTTTGTTGCTTTTCTGTGTTGTAGTCGTTTTTGTGTCATCAAACATGTTGCGTGTCTTGCCGCCGTGTGCAATTTAACCGACGACAGGGCAATAAGGGGGGCTCCGACTGCAAAACTTTTCGCCACGTAAATGATTTGTTTTGTCAATTATTTTGTTAGCCAACATGCAACACAGGAGAGCCGAAAGTTTCGGTCTCAGTCTCAGTCTCCGTCCTAGTCTCAGCTGATAACATCAAAACAAATACACCCCCTGGGGCCAGATATAGCCCCCCCGATTTTTAATTGAGAGGCGTGGTTGGGCAAATTGCATCTAGATCCGAGAATCTAGATAAAATAAACAAACCGATCGGGACCCGGGAGTTGACTGAAGGAAGTCAAAAATCATTTCATTAACTGCTGGATTGGGCCATCTGTGAAGAGGGGAGTGAATCCACTTGCATAAATATTTATGGCACTCTTTGGGCAGCTGATTATTTATCGCCATAGTCGTAGGCCTGACGCAAATTAAAAAATAAAACACATGTGCAACACTCCTTGTGCTGTCGTTGTCATGCTCTCGATTTTCAAATTAAAATTAATGCACATTTGTTTTGTGTGCTGTTTAAAATAAAAAAAAAAACAAAAATAAACGAAACTCTATTGAAAAAATTTTAAAAGCAGAGTTATCCGAGAATTTCATGGAGGGGCTAAAAAAAAACAAAGAAAAATCTGTATCTGAACAATTGAGTGATGGATGGATTGGCAATGGCCTCTTGCCGCCTCACTCCCATTTGGAATATGTTTCGCCTGTATTTTTGGGGTTTTTGTTTTTATGCCTCATCTTAATTAACATGCGCGACGGTTTCGGCTCTTTTTTTTGGCTCTGACATATTTTTAGGCTCTGACGTTAGAGAGTTCTTGTATAATTACCTTGGACACAGCTGGAATTGAATGTTGCACTTTTAAACTCTCACTGGCTCACTTTAAATCTATTTAATAGGTTTTTGTTACGCTAATTTATGTGGCTAATGCTGAGCAATTTCCCAATTCATTGCACTAAATTTGTGGCACTAATTGCACTTAGCCGCAATCGCGATAACTCAAAATAACACACACGCGCCCGCCACTCGACGAGATATTCAAAATATTGAAATTCTTTTCAGTTTCCTAGACCTTTTTTTAACGCAAAAACTTAGAGAGCGTCTATGACCGTTTCAGCGTGTGGGCCGTTGCCAACTGAATCGGCTAACGGATCGGAAAAATAAAGCAAGTTGCCACGAGGCGAGGCGGCCAAGGCTCGTGCATCTTTCGGATAGCTGTTCGTCGTAGTTCGTGTATTATTCGGTTAGCCTCGTGCGGAAAAGCCGGCAAAACAAAATGTAAATAACAGAGCGGAGGGGTGGCGGGGTAACAGCCGGCTTTTGGTCTCGATGTTGGGCTTTGAAGATTTTACGCCTTACGATGGGAGCGTCCGCCATCCCCATCCACCCGAAAACTCCCAGCCCCACCCCCAGTGTTTGCGATGCGGCTTTTTGGGGTTGTTAGAGAGTGTAGTGGTGTGTGTGTGTATGTCTGTATGTGTGTGTGTACTTAGACACTTCGGCTTGGCCTGCAATTGGCGGGAAACTTTTGTGGATGCCATTTGCTCCAAGTCCTTGAAGTTGGCAACATTTTAGTTTAGCGTTCTTAATTAGAACAAATAAAATTAAAAAAACTTTTTCTTAAGTTTAACTTAATTTTTACGTAAAATAAAATATATTTAAATCATAACTAATATTCCTTTTAACATTTTTTTTAAACTTTAAATAATTTTACTTTTGCAATGGCTTCCACTTTGGCAACATGTTGCTGTCGCAATAATGTTGCTAAGCGACATTGCTCATGCGCCCTGTTGCCCCATTCGTTGGCTTCTTGTTTGTTGTTTTGTTTTTTTTTTGTTTGCCTGCCCCACCCCCTTTCCGGGCCCCTCACTTGTCCATCTAGCCAACACCATTGCCTATCCCAACCAACACGAAACGCTGCCAAAGTGACAACCTTTCAGTTTTATCGCTTCTACATAGCCATGTGATGTGTTTGTGTGTAAGAGAGTGTGCCTCAGCGTGTGTGTGTATATCCCGATATTTGCGAGAGTGTGTGTATAAATAATGTAACAGTAAATTAGCGTGTTTGACACACTGTGGGCGTGGCCAACGGTGCGTGCGTTGAGCATTCTCAATCAAGTTAATATTTGTAATTGGAAGATAAAGTACAACACTTACACTAGGGACTCTTCAACTAAAAAAGGTTTCTTGTGTTAAGATTTTCAAAATATTATAAACTATAATATATAAACTATAATATAAATCTAAAATAATAAAAAAAATGTTTACAAATATTGAAAAATTAACAAACAAATGCAGTATTACTTTTTTTATTCCGCACCAACTAAAATTTGGAACAATTACCTGAATAAAATCCCAATAAAACCCGCAAAAAAATTTGCTTATTAAATTTTAATATGACACGTTTTCAGCGCCTAAATTATAATTAATAATGATCCGTTTTATTAAAGCATAAGCGTAATTATTTGATTCAATTGAAGGTGATTATATAGCTATTCAGTTGATTGAATCAAATTATTTATGCATTTTTCTTTTCTCATAAAATCAGAGGAAATTATTTTTATATTACCGTCCCTGGCCAATTACAAGTTACAACAACAATGAGCATCCGGCGATGTTTTTCACTAAAAATATACTCGACCAAAACCAAAAAAATTGACCATTGGGCAAAAATAAAAAAATAAAACCACCGACAAAATTCAAGTAAAGAGCATTAATTAATTGAATCGACCAAGGAATACTTATTATATTGATACTTAAGGTATAAATAATATAGGCAAATATTGGAAGCTTATTTTAGTATTTAATCTAATATTTATTTAAATTTTAATTATGTTAAATAATAATTTAAAACGTACCTTATTCTATTATTAAATCTTATAGTCCAAAATCAAAAAAAAAAAACACCAAAAAAATAAACAAGCCAACAAAGCGAATTGTGCACTAGAACAATAATTAGAAATCAAGTGGGTCCGAATAATAACATCACAGCTCCCAGACTTCCACTTTTATATATGCATGGATATGTATGTTTTTCGATGGTTCGGAGAATATCGACTTGGCCAAGACGTAAATAAAAGCTCTCTAGCTCTTTTTGTGAAAAGGAAATCTTTTCGAGAGTCGCCAGCAGGCGCCACCAAAGGGCACACGATGAGATGACGCGATCGCCTCCAACTTGATCCCTGATCACAGACTTTTCACACCTGTACAAATCAGTTGTTGTCTTGATTGTTGTTTTTGTTGTTGCTGTTTAAGGCTGGCCAAAACATTTTTTTGGTTCATTGCCAAACAGTTAGAGCGAGAAACCGACTGACTGTGCAGAAATAGAGGCAGACAGTGCGTAATGGAATCAGGGAATATAATCGAAACAGTGGCTATTTCAAACCATTTCCTTTATTATATGTTATAATATTAAGACAATGTTTGTTTTCTTCACTTCCTTGAACAAAAACATTTTTCAAAATAATAAAAATTAAATGAAATCTCTTGTATTATCTACAAACAGTCTTTATTTTGTAAGACAAAGGTCTAAACATTTTTCCTATTCTAAGAATATAAAAGTTTCCTCATTAGAAATTGTTACCAATATAAATTTAGTCTTTAATCTTTTCAAATCTTTTTAATATTCTTATGAAACGTACTGTACTTAGACTCATGCCATTCTCGATTGCGTTAAGGAGTGCGATCCAATAATTTTTTATGCACATTCTCAAGAATTTATTTAGTTGTCTTGATTTTATTTATTTTTTTGCTGTGTCTATGCTGGCCCAGTTGTTGTTGTTTATTGTTGATCTAGGTTGCTGGCGTTAAACACAATGTATTTCCTCAAATTAGACAGCCAAGTATGCCAAAAATTAACAACGGCCATTATGTTTCGAAAAAAACACTCTGGTGTTCACAACAAAACCAAAATATATAAAGATATCAAAGAAGTACCAAGCCCCTTAGGATTATCCAATGAGCCGAAACCTATATACCCTCTCCGTTAAATCAAATACAATACTTCGTTCATTTCGCAACCAATTTTAAAACGAAACACCATTTATGTCAAGTATCAACCGAGTTATAAAAATTTGATCATATTTTTTGATATTTTTTATTTGCTGAAAATTTAAATTTTTGATACACTGTTTATTGAATAATACCTTAATCAATATTCTGACAATCAACAAGCGGAATACCATTTATGAATGAGAGAAATATTTCCCTCCGATCTGCATAAAAAGATTGTATAAATTAACCGGAAAAATTAGGCCAAATTTTTACCAAAAAATCATGACCCTTTGAAAAGTTGCGAAAAATGAGTCCAAAATTTTGTTGCCAAGTTTTGATTGAAAATTATTCAACACGAAATTCTAAGATCGGGAAGATATAACATAAGCGGATCGGTAAGTATCAGTCGACATAAGGTAATGAGAAATTGTAACTTAGCCAAATGAAATCACTTTATGGTGAAGGCTGATACCCTCTGCAAGGGTATAAAACCCCTAGAGCCCCAAGAGCCACTTCAAAAAAAAGCCGAGCACGTACAATAAATCTGTCTTTTATTTACATCAATTAATACGTTCCAAACAATGCCCCTTGCAGCTGACCACGCTGTTTGGCCCAAAGGGATTTCGTGGGCCGTGACTTCTTGGCCAAGCCCGCAGTGGGCACAGCGATTCTCTCCGGGATTGTTTGCCCTGTTGCTATCCGGATTCCGGAATCCTTGTGGAATGGAGCCAACTGTAATTCATGTAGAGCGTTGAAATATGCGAGGCATTCCCAAGACTTAATTGTTATGGCGGTAAATTATACTTGGCAATGATATACGGCCCAGAACTACGCTCCTCCATACCATATTTTCCGAATGATTAAACGGTTGTTAAATCTTTTTAAAATCCCCTGTTTATTGGTTTCTAATTGGGCGTGTTGCGTTGAAAGAAATATTATTTTTTATTATGAAACAACTTACTTTGAGGTTTATTTATTTACCCGGGCTGAGACTCTTTCTATTTATGTGGCAATAAATATAAAGAAATAAATAAGGTTTTGTGTGTTTTTACTTGGCTTGATTTTTTCATTTATGATACAATAACTTAATTTCTTAAGAGTTTATTTCAAATAACATTTACTTTAACTTTAACTTTAACCATCCCTTAGAAATAATAGCAACGCCTGCTACAATAATTAACAAAATAACTTAATCTTTTCTGGAACTAATTTCCTAATTGTAACTCCCATCCATCTTAGCTTCGTAGTCCTGTTCCTGGACAAATGCATTCCATGAACGGCACGAAAGGTTCAGGAAATATCACTTACGCAAGTCATTCCAAATAATTGCATAATGAATAGGCAGGACAATGTTAGGGGTCGGCAGGTCAGGGAGAGCTCGTTTTTGTTGCAAGCTGCGTGTGGTTAATCAGTCCGATTAATCTACGCAGGACGAGTGCAAGTGTTTTGGCTCAGGAGTCGGAGGACACGAGTCAGCGGGCCAGGGCGCCAAGGAACAGTCCTTGCTGATGATAATGTTAATTTGCACATAAGTTGCACGTGTAGGAAAACGGGAGCTGGTCCCGTAGAGCAGCTCCTGGGCTCTCCGGGATCAAGGGTCTGGCTGGCAATTAATTTACTTTGGCAGGACATGCGAGCCCACGCCGAGTGAGCCACAGGGGGTTGTGGTGTCCTTGTGCCATGGCTCCGTCTCGCCTGCTCATTACCGTAGCGGGGCATTGTCATATGGAAAGTCTTTGCCGAACGACAATGTGAAAGCCGCATTTAATTGGCATTGGGAATTCGACGGAGCCGGATCCGATGGCTAAAAGAATGGAAGCGGACAGGAGTGACATGCCAAGAAGCGGAGAAATGACAATGACTCCAGATCCGGCTCCTGCACTTCTCCGTAGGACTTCAGCCCACTCTGCAGCGATAGTCACAGTTGGAGGCTTTTGATTGGCATGTCCTAAATACGTACACTGCGTGTCATAAATATCAGAGATATTTTTATTCGTTTCTCCTCACTTTTTGCCAATTTTCACATTTTTCTGGTGCGGTGACAGTGACAGTGAAAATATTTTGTTGAGTCAACACAAAAACGGAAATGCAAATCACGAAATCTTATTAAAAGTTTATTCTTGATCATTAAGTGAATAAATGCAAATAGTATAATGTACGTCATATATGTATAAGGCCTGAGTATTTGGTCAGGTGCTCAGGGGATGTTGGCAAAAAATAATTTGCATTTCATTTAGCCGACAAATTTTTGAAGTAAATTGTGCGGCTGCGGGGGAAGTGTACGCCGGAAATGACGGCTATAAAAGGCAACTGCCGTATGCGGGATACGTGTAGCTAAACAACCGTAAAATATATGCATCCCTCGGATACAAAGATACACGCACCACCCCGCCCGTCGAACAAAGGACGCACGCACGCAGCGCAAAGACAATTAGTTGAAGGCAACAACGCGTTCCTGCCCCGCTTCGTGACTTTTGCCGCTTAATCCAGGATATGTTTGGCTTCCTTCGAGGCTCCCACTCCCACTCCCACCAGCTCCTTTTTATTTCCACCATTTCTGTTACCTTTTCACACATGAGCATTTCTTTATTTGCACAATGCCAACTGAAATAAGGTGCGGCTGCGGCCATAAAGCCAAATTAAATATAAAAAAACATACTCACCCGGGCTTAACCGAGTCTCTGACTTGAGATTTAATTTCAAAAAATGTTTTCTCAAATGTGCTGCGGTACTTTCCATTTGGGTTTCCTCATCTCCTCGAGACCTAATTAAATGCTGAGCTTTAAAAACGCGATTAGGGTTTGTGGTTTACTTTGGTTGTGCCTTGGACCTGTGTGTCCTGAAGAACAATTGAATTTTCTGTTTGCTCATATCAGGAGAGTCAGCTATGCAGTTTACTTTGGAGAAATTAAAGTTCAGGGACTTTTTGGAAAAATATCAGCTTTTAGTGAGAAAACCCACCTAGATACAGCCTTATTTATATAATTCAATCCCTTACTATCCCAACCCATCTTTCGTAGCAAAGTCAGTAGGCCCACACACGCCATTGCCACATCATCCAAGTACTTAATATATTTCAGAGGAAGCCAAGAAAAATGCGGCAAGAATTAATGAATGCCAGGGCATGTGAGCTTTAAGAGCCAAATGCCTCTAATCGAATTAGTGAAATTAATTTTTGATGATATTGAAATTAGTTGCAGACACCCAAACCAACAGTCGGGCCACAAATTTCAGGATTTTCTGGATAAAATTGGGGGTATTACGTTTGGCCACAGGGAGTGTGGGTCCTTCGAAGTATTGGGAACAACAAAACACTTTTCGGTTGTCCCGCATTCCTCGGTGGCGTGTGGGTGCATAAATTTAGTTTGACATCCCGGGGGTTGACTTTTCGACGGGTGGTGGAGTGGACCACTTGATTCTGCCATGAATCTAACCCCCACCACGAGTGTGTGGTGCACACCACCCAACCCCTACCACAGAAAAAAAGTAACGACGTCTTCCACCTTCCACCTTCATTATTAATGACTCTTCGACATGTGTGTCAGGTTCGGCAAGTTTTGTTGCAAAGCAATTTTATTTACTTTTATTTCGTGCTGTTATTGTTGATTTTCGATTTGTGCTTATAAATTGGGGCTGCTATGTGTCATGTTATTATTTATTGTGTGCTGAAAATTAAATGCCAAAATACGTTGAATATTTAATGCAAGCCAGTCCGCCTGCTTAAAGTTTTCCAAAAGACTCCCCCACACGTGAGCTTGGCGTTGAAGTTTGCTACATTTCCTACATTGTCCTTGTCCTTGGGGCGCCCAGGACATCGGGACATGATAGCACTCTAACTGGCCTAAAAGGATAGAGTGGGATGCACTCCGAGAGCAACAGAGAAGGCAAGTGTTTGCATGTCAGCAAGTAATAAGCACAAGGGCCATAATAGTTTTGCCAGTTATTTTATTTTTCTCTCTCCTCCAAAGAAGCATTTGCGCCAGAAATTCCGCCACGATTACTTGGCCCTGACTTGGGAGCCCAGAGCCTTTAAGAGAGCCCACAGACCACAAAGTGCACAAATAAAAAATATTATATATATATTTAAAGGGATTATAATAGGACTTCATTACATGAATTCTCATAAACAAGTATAAGCAAGTCTGTCAGTGTGACCATTTCCTCTTAATTTAATGTCAAAGTGTGACCAAATCAAGATGGTATTCAAAATTTCTCTCTATGTGGGCTAGACAAACCAGAGCGGGAAAAAACAGACGCCTCCACCTCGTTGAGCGTCTTGGGAGGCAGACATAAATGTTGGACATTAACGGGTAATTTTCTTGCAATTTTGTAGTCGTTAGCGTTTTGTGGCAAGGACGATGACGGCGCGCCGCGTTGACAACAGCAGGCGAAAATTAAATTTTCCCCCAGAATTTTCTCCATAAATTTGTTAGCTAATTTTGTGGCAACAACAGAAGTTGCAGCCTCCGAAGATTTCGAGCAAAATAGTTTAAAAACCATTTCAAATATTTGTATTTAAGTTTTGGATTTAAAGTGGCGACAGAGAAATGGCCGGCCAGAGGGGGGTAAAAGCAATTCCGAATGGAAATCCATTAGCGGTGAACAAATTTGTAATTTCCGCTGCCGGGCACACGCACGCAGGACATCGCTGGACACAGCTGGACAGGACATGCCCCCCTCGATTCTCATCGCTGCCTTTGAGGTGTGTTCGGCCAGGTAATTTCATTTACCTTACTCATTTAGCACGTTTCTTTGGACGAGGGTCACCACGGGGGGTCATTTTCCGGCTGTTTGCATGATAAAAATCACATACACTCCTTAAATTTCAACAGCACGCGATGTTGGATGATTATCCTTGAACCGAAAATAAAAACAGACGAATGAAGAGAAGGAACCACCTCGAGAGCAAGCCAGTGTGGAGTGAATGGAGTGGTGCAACCCACACCTCTTCCGTGGCGTGGCCTTTGTCTCCTTTATCCTTTATCCCTTCAGACACTCAACCTTTTTGACTTTCCTGATAGAAATTAATGCTCTGGCTTTCGTCCTCATAAAATGTTATATGGAACTGTCTGCTTTTCATTTGCCCAACTCACGCAAGCTCCAAGATTCCAGCTTTAAGTCAGGATATGAGTCCTTCCCCGTTAGTCTGCCATCCCGCCCATCGACCTGAAACTTTTTAATGAAATTCCATAAACTGGTAATCAAAATCCAGCACCCGGATGACCAGAAATATGCCCAGCACTTGCCGCCGTGTCGGCGTGGCGACAAGATTGAACGGAAGTTGTAAATTATTCAGGCCCATTCCACAAAACCAATTTAGTTACCCAGAGGGATTGACCGAAAAGAGTGAAGCACTCCTCATAACTTATCCTTTAGAACTAACACACACGCATACTTCCAGAATTATGGCTACTTAGTTATTAATTAAATTTTATTAGTATTTATATTCGTTGCATATTTAAGAATATGCTCTGCCCAAAAATAAAACCAAAGAATGCTCAATTTGCTGCAAATTAGAGTTCAAATTAAACCGTCTCTGCCTTATTCCTGATGCCTGCCAATCTGCAATCTATTTCCCCCTTATCCTTCCAGGAATATGTCCCCGTTCTGGGCTCTGTTTAATTTACATTTATCCACACGTTTAACCAGTTGTCTGGCCCCCGTCCAGGTGGAGTTCATTTGCCTAGCCAGGATACACGGACTCTTGATCCTGGCCAGGTCCTGGGCCAAGTCCCCACGGATCCTTGGCACGCAGGCACATAGTCGCACACAAACAGGAAGCTCCTGACACCGTACAAAATGTTAAACACTTTGGCAACATTTGCTTAAAACTTTTGCCCGTCTCTGACTTTTGGGGTGAGTTTTGAAAAACAGGGGCAGTTGCAGGAGCAGTGCCAGGACGAGGCGGCGTGTGCTTTCTAGTTGCGGTTGCTGGACACAAAAGTCAGTTGAATCAACAATGCACTGGGAGAATTTTAAAAATGTATTTGAAAATATATATATGTTGGAGATTAAAAGAGGAGGTGATGTGAATATTCTATAAGCCATTAATGATAGTCTTTCTATATTATTTTATTTTAAAAAATTTCCTTAAAAATCTTTTAGCTTTATATTTCAATCATATTTAATATATTATGCTCATATGTATAAAATCTTACATTAAATTCCTTTTTTCAAAACCTACTTAATATTTCCCCTGTGCATTGGCAGCCTTAATGGCCAAAAAGGTAAACGTGGCAAACAAAAGGCACGCCCGGAAATGGCAAAGCTGCTTGACTACAAAAACAACAAAAGCCCGGGAAAAGGAACTGGGAAAGGACATAACCAGGAGCATGGAGCCGGAGCAGAGCTGAAGCTGGAGCTGGAACAGCAGACGCCACTTGGCCACTCATTGTCGGTCGCCATGGTGAATCCTCAGGTGTTTTGCGCATAGTTTACTACCTTTTTCATTTAACCAACGTTGGCAAGTAGGGTTCTGGTCGTTTGTCCTGCTTTTCCTGTTGGCTGGTTGGCTGGCTGCTGCTACTGTTTTCCACCGTTTGTGTTTGGTTTGCGGTTGCCAGCAGACAACAAACGACACCTCTTGTTGCTGCTACCTTTTGCCGCCGTGATTGTTGTTGCTGCCGCCACATGATCCTTGCTACCTGCTGCCTGCTGCTACTTTCACCCGCTGTTGTTGTCCGAGCATAATTAAAAATTCACATAAATTTAGCTTAGCGTTGACACACACATTCTAATTGGGTTAATTATGTGTCGCCTGGACCTTAAAAATGTCAGCCACCGGGTGACGGTGTGTGTTTTTGTATTCAACCCGTATTATGGGTGAGTTGTCAGCTTCAGCAGGACAAGAACAGGACTCCACATGCATTTACGTTACCAGCAAATTATGCTGTAGCAGTTGAGGTGGACAAAAGGGTCAGAAATGGAATAAAACAATGAGGACATTAACAGGTATTTGTGGTTTAGCAAAGTGCTAAAGGGAAACTGCTGGTATATTTATAAAATTGTAGATAAACCCTAACTAGAGGAACACTCAATTCACCCTCTTAAGATCCGTCGACTCTCGAGTGTCAACTAAAATGGCAAAATTTAAAACACAAGTCCTCTTACCTTAAACCAAATCGCATTTAATGCTGATCCCGTGTTTCATGCTTAATTACGCATACGCCCCGTTCGACATGCTCCGAATGGCGGTCCGTTTTTACGGCCACCTTGTTGCATAATTTAGGCCACCGGTTTTCGGCCTGCCAACGGCTTAAGTAGCCAGAAAAGTTTTTATGTGACCGGGTCTACGTGTGCGGTCCCCTGGGAGAGAAACTAAAACCAGATGGCGGGCGGCAATAAAACAGATTTAAGTCGACAAAATTACATGAAAAGTGTGGCTAGAGCGACCATAAAATAATGAAACATAATAATATTAATAATGATAATGTGAAGGCTGCGACTAATCCAAAGAAAACGATCTCAGGCACTCGACGCGAGACGCACAAAAGTATGCAGCATATAATGCGAAATGTCAACACAAAACAAAACAGTGCGGCGGGAAAAGGAAAATCCTTGAGGGTTGGGGCGAGGGGACTGAGGGGATCAAACGAACTGAGCGGAGTGAAGCCAGCCATGGCGAGACAAAATTAATTACTCGACGTGGAAATGTAATTACGAAAATATTTAGCCCAAGCTCAGCGGCATGCCAAGGCAACAAAATGCCATTTGTCAACCGCTGTCCCACCGAGCAGATTTCTTCGGGTCAGACCCGGGGGATACACTTCATATACACACATATATCTGGCCATAACCCCGCCGCGAATATGAGTGTGTGTGTGTTTGTAAAACCAATAATAAGCCGCATACTGAAAACTAATGATTTATGAGGCCGGGCAATTAATCAAATTAATCAAAATATCATTAAAGTTTGGCGCAGTGCAGCACGCCTTTTTTTAATGTCTTTGGGATAGGATACTCTGTATCCTTTTATATATCTTTTCTTTTCTTTTTTGTAATCCCCTTCTCTCTCTTGACATTTGTGCGTGCCATATGCACATTAATTCCGCAAAGGAAAACTTTTCCGGTCGGCGTGTGGAAAAAAGTTTACTTTATGGCCCACTTATATAGAGGCCGGAACGATGCGGTTTCCCCAGCCTATATAGTCTCTATAGGATGGAGCGCCTGTTTTGTGGTAATTATCCACTCACTGTCGACCAACTTAGTTGCGCAATTGCGTTTCTATGTAAATCGCTGCAATTGCAATTGCAATGGCCATGTAAATGCCATCCGATGACCTCGATGCGTTTGCAATTTTTTTTACAAAATAGAGTTATAAACAACAATGTGTTTGCTCTAAAGATTATTTTTATTTAAGTCGTAGATTATATAATATTACTATTTATTCTCTAAAAATCACATAGATTTTCAAAGATATATCATAAATATAAAATATAGAATTCTTGAAGGACCTGCCGCTCCAAAGTATGCCACAATATCCTTTGTTTCTGCTAACCAGGCCGAGAAAATTGAATTGAAGTAAGAACCGTCAACGCCATGGCGGATGATGATGATGATGATGACTGCTGTGGCAAGATGGCTATGTCTCGCTTTCAGTGTTGACAGCCTCGCTGACATCGCTGGCCATAAACACGGCCACTGCCGGAAGGGATATGGTAAGAGACAGTGGAGGGGGGTGTAGGTAATCGGAAGGACAACGAAGGGTTTGGTTTTGTGTGGCGCCGCCAGCGTAAAACCGCAGAATTTAATTCCCTTATCAGAAAGTGACAAGCGTGCGTAGTTAATGCAATTTTGCAGCGCATTTAACATAACGTGGCTGCCTTCAAGGATGAAGCCAGTCCTGGTGATGAAAGGGCAACAAGAATGAAAAAATTCAAAAATCTTAAACTATTTTTTGCGCCCGATTTTAGTAAAATTAAAAGTTAAAACAACCGAATGATATGGCTTTTTCCATTATCCAACGGAAGTTGTCAGTGAAGTGCTTTGTCTTCGCCCTGAAACATCCTGCTCTATCCAGTTTTTGGGCCAAATTAGAAATCCGCTGATTGCATTCCCCGCTCTCCACAATTTATCCTTATTTCCGGTTTTTTCATTTTTCCTTTTTCTGTTCTGTGTTTGGGTCTCTGATCCTGAGCTGAAAAGCGCCTTTGGCTCATTCACATTGCCACGCGTTATTCACACTTTACGCCTAGATTTTGAACGCCATGAATCCTCCAACTGTTTTGCATATTTGTGTGCCTGCCCGGACCCCTGGTCCCTGTAGTCCGTGGCACGTAGTCCTGGATCCTTAGTTCCACGGCTCTGTTTGCCGTTTTGTTGCTGTTTTTGTTCCGTTTGGTAGTTTTGCATTCATTGCAAGAGAGATAAAAATAATGAACATACCAAAGGCAAAGTCGAAAAGCGAAAAAAATGTAAAACACCAACAAGCAACTCAGCTCCGGCTTCAATTCTAACACTGAGCTTTCCCCGCTTTCTTCGCCAAGCTCTCCAGCTCTCCTTCGGCATGTCCTTTTTCCCCCTCCTTCGCTTTTTGTCTGTGCGTGCAACGGAGCTGCGATTCAGCCGAGTTTTTGTTGGTTTAGATTTATGTTCGCAAAATGCAAACACAAACAGTGAGGCCTTGATGCCAAATAAACCGGAAATAAATTGTAAAATGAGTAATACATAATATCAAAATAAATACTTTTGTATAAAATACTCAGCTAAATTGGCTTGTTGTCATTATTTTAAGATAACCTCTAATTAAACGGTCATATATATTCTGAAACTTGATTAAATATTATTTCCTCTGAACATCCTTGATTGATTGACACGTAATATAATAGCTTGGTCATCAAAGTCTGTTATCACTGTAGCTACATCGCCTTCAGCTTGAGTGAGAAATGGGCGTAAACCAGTTGGCCCGGCCCAAAACTCCTTTCACTCCCCCATTATCCTGAGCAAATTGCTTGCAAGTTCAACTCGTATTTTGCATTGTGCCTCACTTCCGACAGTTAAATTAAAGCCATTGTCTGAGCTGGTGTGCCCGTTAGTTAGTTTTGTTCGGCGAATGTAACAATTGCCTTTTTGCATTTTTACTAGCAACAAACCACAACAACAACAAGAAAAACAGGAACCAGCTTAGAGCCCAAAACAGTTGAAATACGACAGCGAAAACAATTTGTTAGGCCAGAAGAAGTGTTTGGCAAATCCTCTTGGCCAGAGGAAGAATTTAAATCAACTCCCCCACCTAATTGCATAAGGTTTTCGGTCGGAATTTTTGGTTTTTAGCCAGGATGTATTTTATTTTTGGTAGATTGTGGCTTTAATTAGTCAAGAGAGCGCTGAAAGAAAAATTCCAATCAAGGTAAGGCCGGAAATTGCAGAATTTTCTTGAGCAAAGTTACCTCATCCGACTATGAAGCGATACGATTTTTTTACCCCTGCAGAGGTAGACCGATTCTCCATCCTTCTGCCTCAATATCTATAAACAATATATTTTTAAACTTTATGTGAAATTTTCTGGAAGATCGCCATATCCAATGGTCATATCTTGGCCATTCTTATCTCCAACTCTTATTCGAATCTCGATCGAAATAAATTTGAAATATTTGTGGATCGATTCCCCATCAATCTGCATCAAAATCTGGGAATAAAATATATTTAAAATTTTTTTTCGATTTTTCCTGATGGAACCGCCTGGAAAATGCTGGATTTCCATATCCGACCCTTGCCATCTATATCTTGCCCAATTCTTATCCAATCTTCAAGCGGAATATCTATATCAGGATCGATTAAAGATAGGCGGTATTTACGATATGTATTTTATAAAATAATCTGCCACTTAACTGCAAAAGTTCGGCCTGAAACAAGTTTTTAATTTTTGTTTACAGTAAAATGTAATGCGAAAGCTTAAAAAAATGTATATAATTAAATATTATTAGTTTCCATAGATTATTTTTTTATGTTTGTTTCTCATCACCAAGGCAAAAAAACCAACTTATTATGTAGCAGGGGCAGGAAGTAAAGAGCAGAACGCAGGGTAGTGCCTGAAGACACATCCCAACCACCCACATAGGCACCATAACCACCACCGACAGATACCACAATGACACAGAAAGTGTTGAGCTGCAAATGAGGGAACAATGCGGCCAAAAATAAAAACGAGGAAAATGCAAAGTGGAAATGCTTCGAGTGCAGGCCATGCGTGGAGCAAACAAACTCGGAAAATGCAAAACGGATGTGTAAATAATTTAGACGAGTTGCCGGCACCAGAGAGTGTGTATCTTTTTAGTTTATGTATCATTAAAAAATACTTACACAAAAACAAAGACCAAAGAAGTATAATGAGAGCCAAGGAAGAGCGGAAAATGTGCCATTTTCCAACTGCAAAGTAAACAGACTCGACCGAATGCACAAAAGCGAAATAATAGTACTTTATAGGAGAGTTTATTGGTTCAGTATATTAATTTTATAAGATATCCTAATTTAAATATACAAATAATTTATTAAACTTAAGCACATGAAATAAATAGAGTCGTATCTTAAAGATTTTATCATTTTTTTCTTTAAAATTTTATAGATGATAGGGTCTTACAATAGAAATATGATTTCTTTTATCATAAAGAATAAAATAAATGTATATTATAATCCAAAATAGGACCCTTTCTAGGACCTAGGATCGCTATTGAATTTTCCCTTAGTGCATCGGTAGTTGGATGTTTCTCCGGAACGTGCAAAATGCAATAATTATATTCACACAACGACACTACATGTACATACATACAGTTACTTTTTGACACGCTGCAAATTAAACAGGAGCACGAAAAACGGACAGGACGAAAAGGACGAAAGGGAGAAGGCAAGCTGGCAGGATGAACAGGAAGAAGGCGAAAGAAGGAGGCAAAGACGCTTGCGGAACTAAATTACTTTTTGCAGCAACTGCATACAATCAAATGCAACGGGATTAAAAACCAACATGTAACAGTAAATGTAAGCGTAACGGCACCAGCGTATCAGTGCACTGAAAAAAGCGAAAGTAAAAAGATTCCATTAATGAATATTTCAAACTTTAAATTTGTATGCAAAAACAAAGGAAACGTTTTATAAAATATTCACAGTAAACACCCTTTTTCTGGATATTTTTTGATTATTATCAAGAGTAAGACTTCTCAGTGTCTTGAGCTTGTAAGTCCTGGATAGCGGATCGGTGGTTATCCTGGTTGGAAATACAGGTGTGCCTGTGCAAGCTGGTAAACCTCCAAAGGCATTTGCATACCTGATGCTAAAAAACTATGTTAATGTGTGAGCTATGCGGGGATTGGGGCGAGTTTTAAAGCAAGTCCTGGCCCGGAGAAAAACATGCTGTGAGTCCGCCTGCGGGACGAACCGCAGACATCGAAAGTGCGACACTTGCCGTCTGCCTGTCTCTCCCAATAAATCTCAACGGATGTGTTGTTAACTGCCGGCGGGCTAGCTCCCGCTCTGCCCTTCCAGCCAACAACCTCTGCCGCTCCCACTCCGACTTATCTCTATCTGGCTTCACCATATAGGGTTAGACTGGGCGTGGCGGGGAGCGCCTCAATTTGCACGCTTCGTTATTCAATTAGACACTTGGCACACAAAACAGAGACAGGCGGAGCGCGCGAAAGAGAGGGGGGCTGGCTCTGACAACACGGGACGCATAATTTTGATTGATGGCCCAATAATGGCGGTGATTTATCATATTTGCATGCTAACATTTAAGCCAACCAACGGCGGGTCTGCACTTGAAGCTAGGCCAGTCTGCATTGCAAAATTAGCTGCATTTTATAATTAAATTTAACACTTTAAGGTTTAAAATAGCGATAACAATAGTATAATTTCATTTTAGTACCAAATTACAGTCAATTAGTGGCATAATAAGCTATCATAGCCTTTATTAAGTGCACAACTAAATAACTTCTAAAACTATTAAATTAATTTATTTCAATAGTCTCCTTAAAAACTTTACTTTTCTGCACTTCTAAAACTTTTTCGCTGGTAGTGGCCACCGGAAAGTATGCTATGAATACATACAACCTGAGCAGATGGCAAAAACCGCAAAAAAAACACACACCCACACACATGTATCGCGCTAATTGGTCTTTTGGTCTGCAAATAAAAGCGTTGCGATGACAATGGCCACGGGGCGTATACGCAATATTTGTAGTTTATCATTGCACTTTCTCCTGAAAACTTTCCCCCTCTCTCCCTTTCACCCAGCCACCGTGTATGTCTATAAAATCCGACTTAAGCCGCTTGCTACCTGCGAAAATGTATGAATTTTATGCTGCCACTCTACACGACAACACAACCAGGCACAACTACACAATGGAAAGCAAGATAAGATCGGTCATCGGCTTATATACCCTTCCAGTACAATTTTAAGAGCTAAAATACGCATATCCAAAAAAATTTGCTTGATCCTTGTGCCAAAATTAGGATAATAAATCCTAAAAGGGATACAACCCAACATGGACAAGTAAGCAATAGAAAAAAGGTGTGTGCAAAATATGGAGTTACAAACTGATATGCCTATTGTTCCATTCCCTCTATCGGCTCAGAAGATATAAAGTATACACCATTATAAGTAGTTATAGGATCAGAAATGTATATATATTTCATATCAACCTTCACAGCGTTGATGGTTTGTGGGAAAAATCATAGTATCCTCCTCTGCAAGAGTATAGAAAAGAAAGCAAAAGTGGAACGCATTTTTGCCAGCAGCTTTAGTCGCTGCCTGTGGCTTTGCCGTCGGCTGGGTCTCCAGTAAACACTCAAATCCAATTAAATTTAATACGACTTACTTGGCTTTGTTGCAAGCGAGTGCAGGTGTGTGACAGAGACAGGCCGAGCTAAGGGGAAAGAGACAGCGAAAGGCAGGTGGACGTGTGCCGCTTGGTTGTTCTCATTTTTGGGAACGTTTTTTATATTTCCCGTCTCTTTTCCTGTTTTTTTTTCAACAATGTACCAGGAACTTTTAGGTACACTTTTACCCTATATATAATATAATAATTTTATATTTTATAAACTCAACACCCATTGATTATCTCAATTCTTTGTCAGAATTTTATTTGTAACTCTTTCTACATTTATCAACTATAGAGTCCCTATCCCAGACCCCTCAAACTATCGGGGTTTCGTGGCTTAACATTTATGGGACCTAATTTTATCGGAGTCCTTTGTCCTTCAACAGGAGGATAAATTCCCACTCGCGGCCGATCAACGTCCTCGTAGACTGGCGTATTGTCGAAAGCCATAAGCAGTGGCAGCAGCAGGATCAGGCAAAGTGCTGAGAAAATTAGTTTCATCTCGGGCCAGATCAGAGTTCCAAGTAACTGCCGATCCGGCTTTGAGTCGTACTTATATATACGTTTGATTTCGTGGGCGAATGCACTCAAATGAAATAAAAAAAAAACAGTACAACTGACTAAGCAGAATTACCTCAAAATTCAAATGGAAATTCAAACGAGAATTTCCGGCTGGTAGTTAAGAAAATTGGCCAAAGTTAAGATACAAATGTTAGCTATATAAATACAATGTATATATGGAACTAATGGATAGTAAATATTTTTCCCTCTCTACCGCAGCATAAAAGCCTTGCCAACAAAGATCTTCCAATTACTTTTCGCACAATTTGATTTAACATTTTACACAGAGCCCTGGGGGCTACTAAGCCCTACTTTAATACTGTTCTAGTTTTAATTAAAGTAACATTTGTTAAATTAAATCGAAACAGCTTAAGAGAGCTAATCCAGTTGCACGAGAGAGAGCAAAGAATCTGGCTCAATGAACTCAATTCGCCGCGAAACCGGCTAAGCCGAAAGTGGCAACAAAACGCAAAGCAATTCAAATCATTCCTGCCTGTCAACGAACGATTCCGGAATCTCAGATCAGAAATCCGGAATCGAGAATCCAGAACCTGCCCGGTCCGATATGCTCTGTTTAAAACGGGGTCTTGTCAGTTGTCGTAGGACAGGGTAGAGTTGGCATTATAAATATGCATGAGTTTTAAAATAAATGTATGCATGCAAGTGTTTCAAGTGACAGGACTGCAATCTATGTCAAATGCAAAACAAAGTCCTCGAAAAAAGGATACAGGAAGGGCGTTGGTTCTTACAAGAAAGGTAACACAAATGCTTTCCCTTAAGATAATATAAAAAGGCTTTATTTATTACCTTGTTTTTTCTACAAAGGACTTTATTTTTTTAATCTTACTCATAACTTTATCCCAACGTGGTATAAGGATACCTTGGCTTAACGATTATCGCCTTTACGTGATGAGAGGTTGAATTCTTCCCCGTTGTCAGCGGAAATTCGTCAGAGCGTTCTGTGGAATCGACGTAAGTCATTAGAAGCAGCAGAAAGATCAGGCAAAGTGCTGAGAAAATTAGTTGCATCTCGGGTCAGATTCGAATTCGAAGTAACTGCCATCCGAGACCGATTCCATCTTATATATCGCCGAAAAATGGCCTCTAGGCAGTGTACAATTTAAGTGGAAATTCCAACGCGAGTTTCCGGCTGGCAATTAACAAAATTGGCAAAGTAAAATCCGAATTCAAAGCTGGCAACGAGTAAATAATAGATTGTATATATTTGACACCTGCCACCACCACCCACTTAGCCTCCACCCACCGCTGGCTGTGGCCTTAATCCAAGCCCAAAACAATGCCAACAATTTAGTCCATTTGAACTTCCGCCCGCACCCCAAAGTTCCTCCAATTACTTTTTGCACGATTTGATTTTACATTTAACGATTTTTCGCACTTAATTAGAGGAGCCAGCCAAGAGGTGTCGATGTCAGTGGCAGGCCCCAAGTCGAATGCCGAAAGCCAAGGGGTTGCCATGATTTGATTAAATGTGAAGATGAATTTTAATTAAAATCCTCCCTGGCCAGGCCATGGCTCCCTCGGAAGTTTTTGACATCCAAACACTTTGCAGGAGTTACCCCTTTCCCATAGCCCATCCCCTTCATCTAATAGAGCAATAAAAGCCGCAAGTTCATGCCCAGCTTTTGGCTTCTGGCTTCTGGCAGGTTCCTTTGTGGGCTTAGTCATCGTAATTTATGCAAAATGAAAATTAAAGATCCGCAGACCAAAAGTTTTAAATGCAAATGACAGACTAATGAATTGAGAGAACTACTTACAAGCAATTTGCGCCAAAACACTTTCGATTTTTCACATCAATTTCAATTACCAAATTAAAGCCCTTCCTCTGTTATCGATGCTTGGCGAATAATTTTGTTTAATTTCCCTTTAAATGGGTCTGCATGACAAACAATGCCGCGCAAAAGCCAGCTGAAAGGGTTTACCAAAAGTTTCCGCAAACCCAAAACTAAAACCAAAAGAAAACAAATACAGCACACTCACTACCAAAATCGTTTATTCGTTTTTTAGCCAGTCAGATGCAGTCCACAAAAAAAATACAATATGGGTTGTAAAAAGCTCATATCGAATGGGTTATGCCCTGTACCTTGTTCTAAAAAGTACTTATAGATACAGTGTCTATAGATTTATTTAATAATTAAAACCAAACTTTGAAAAAGACAATAATTTCAACTTAATAATCTACAGACTCTATCAATGAACCCCTACCTACCCCTACGTATTGGGTAAACTTTTCAACAGTTTGCGGCCAAGTGAATAGGAGCTCCTGGCCAAAAACGGCGGTTAGAGTGAGGGTTTGCAGTCCGTAGGCCTGTCGCTGCCAATGGGCCATTCAAAATTACGAGCCAACAGTTTCCGGAGTTCCAGTGTTTTTTGTCACTTCCATGCGCTTATTGTCAGTTTTAAGTAAGCAACTTCCCCGTTGTTGTGGCCACCGTGGTTGCTGACTCTTTTTTGATTTTTGTTGTACTCCCAGCAGCCAAAAGTTTTGTGACCAAAAGTCTGCCTACAAATGCAGACAAATATGGAAAAACTCATGAAATGCAATAAATTTTCAAATATATTTTGTGTGCGCGGCAGATGAGTTTTTAGTTGCTTTGTTTTATTTTTTCATATTTTGTTCGGTTGTCTGGTTTCTGCGCAGTTTTTTTGGTTCGGTATTGTTTAAAACTTGGAACTTTTTTCTTGGTGCAGTGCACCGCACCACATGAACTGATAAAGCCACGTTCCGCAAAACAGTCCAAGCCCAGGAACACAGTGGCATATATTGAGATATAGACTGGCGTGCTCCAAGAAGTGACAAAGTCTAAGGCTAAAAGAGTCACATAAATCAAACGTTGATTGCGTAAAGTTGGCTAGTCAGAAGACCCGATTTACGAGCCAAAAATATATGGTATCTTTAGGCCAATGACAATTTTGATTTAAATCATTTTTTTGTTGGGTTTTTCTGCACTCCAAAATGGAATAACTATATTTCTATTAAAGTACAGTCTAAAAATAATATTCTTGTTCAGTTTTTTTTATCCGTTATGATATAGCCATCGAATGTGCATTTTGAATTATAAACTGTCTATGACTGACTATGACTGAAAATTAAGCGATTTCTTTAAATACAATCATTAAATTACTGAAAACATGACTGTCACTCTTTTGTCAGAGACTGTAAATTTTGTGAGATTTTCCCCATACTTGCCTCATCACCTGCCGGAGCCCCAACAGCAAATCGAAGCAAGTCGAGCTCCTCCCCCTAGAGCCCCTTCGACAGAACTGATACTACCGATAGCCGTTTCCCGATCGAATTCTTCGACGGAACGTCCAACGTCACCATTATCTTTACCGTTAGGAAGACGAAGCGTCAGGTAGTGGTGGCGAATGGGTGGGTGGGTTGGGTCTTGATCGAGCAATGAGTGGGTGTTTGGCTATATAAGCTAGCACTTTTGTACGTGGGCCTCAATAGGAGCCCTGAGCCGGAACGAAACGGAACGGAGCTGACTGCAAAATGCTGAAACAAATTGCGTTGCTGCTGCTGCTGATCGGAGTGGCCTTGGCCGCCGATAGCTACGATGGGTGAGTTATCCCCCGGAACAACTATAAGACTAATTACTATAGAATCGTAATATTTCAATGTAAAAAATAACCCAATATTCTATCCTAAACAGATACAAGGTCTACGACATACAAACGCGTAATGCCTTCGAAAAGCAGGTGCTACTGCGCCTCTCCAACAACGAGGAGTATGACTTCTTCGACTTGCCCCGCTCCCTGGACGCCCCTAGCCGCGTGATGGTCCAACCGAAGGATCAGGAGGAGTTCGAGATGCTCCTTGAGAAGTACCATCTGAAGTACGCTTTAGTCACTGAGGATTTGGGCGTCTCTCTGCGTCAGGAGAAGGTGGAGAACCAGAGCCAGCGATTGATGAATCTGAGGTCCGCCGAACGTAGCATTAGCTTCACGGCCTTCCACCGATTCGACGAGATCAACGCCTATCTGGATGAACTGGCCGCCGCCTATCCCAGCCGTGTGACCGTCCAGGTGGTCGGCAAGTCCTACGAGAACCGCAACATCAAGACCATCACCATCACCAATGGCGACAAACGCACTGGCAAGAATGTAATCTTCCTGGACGCCGGCATCCATGCCCGCGAATGGATCGCCCATGCTGGAGCTTTGTATGTCATCCACCAGCTGGTGGAGAACTTCACCGCCAACTCGGATCTGCTCAAGGACTTTGACTGGGTCATTCTGCCTGTGGTTAATCCCGACGGGTATGAGTACACTCACACGAGCACCAGGATGTGGCGCAAGACCCGCAAGCCGGTGACCAGTTCCTGCTATGGAACCGATGCCAACCGAAACTTTGACTATCATTGGGGAGAGGTGGGTGCTTCCAGCTCGTCCTGCTCGGACACCTTCAAGGGCGAGACGGCCTTCTCTGAGCCAGAGACCCAGACGCTCAGGGATGTCCTCCTAGGCATTAAAAATGGCGTGTTCTATCTGACCCTACACTCCTACGGCAACTATCTCCTCTACCCATATGGATGGACCTCGTAAGTAGACGTAATATTCTGCAATTAGTTTATAACAATTTACGTATTATTCTGCTCTAGATCTCTTCCTAGCACCTGGAAGAACATCGACGAGGTGGCCCAAGCTGGAGCCGCTGCCATCAAGAGCTCCACTGGCACCAAGTACACTGTGGGCAGCTCCACGAACGTCCTCTATGCCGCCGCTGGAGGCAGCGACGACTACGCCTTCGCAGTGGCAAACTTCCCCATCTCCATCACCATGGAACTGCCAGCCGGAGGTTCTGGCTTCAATCCAAGTACCTCACAGATCCTTCCCATGGTCTCCGAAACCTGGGTGGGCATCAAGGCCATGGCCCAGAAAGTCGTGGAGAAGTACTGAACGCGAGCAATAAAGCTGTGGGATATTTTATAATCGCTGTGTCTTCGTTCCAATTAGTAGAGCTCTGGGTGGGTCTCCTCCAAGCGGCGGCACTGACACAATGGGCCACATTGTTCCAAGTGCTCCGCCCTGTTGACTCTTATCGGGGGCTCGGTAATTGAGACCATTAGGTGCTTGGATTTCAAGAGGGGGTCTAGATAATCGCTGTTACCGGGAAATAGCTAAAATAACTTTTTATTTTTGTACCTTAAGTGGCTAGTTTCGTGCTTAGAATGTTTTGATAATTTTTATTATAAAGTTAAATTTTACAGAAAAATAAAATTTTGTATTTTAAGTCCTAGATTTATATCTAACACTTAAATAAGAATATAAAGCTTAATGCCAACCACTTTATTTTTTTTACCAAAGTTTTGAGATACTATCCGGTGTCTTCAGTCTTTCCTTCGGATAAACATGTGTATTTCGCGGCTTTTAAAACCGTAAGTATGTGTGTATGTAATTCTACCAAACAAACAGAATTTAAAAAATGATTTCACATCAGTACTTGGAGAATACATACCGAGAAGAATACCACCAGCCAATACCCAAATATTTGGCCCAGTTATTGTCAAAACTGCCATCAACATCCCGATCGAATGATGAAAATTTTGCCCCCCGAGTTAGGAGGAAGGTATCTCCACTACAACCCTCGACTTTTTTCAAATTGTATCCTTCGTTTTCGTCACCCAAAGCGAAGTTGTCACATTTCAAAATATAAGATTCATCGTTAGAATTATCCTTATCTACCAACAGCACCTGATGAGGCCTTCTGTTGGTCATAACATGCAATCTTTCCAATCCAATAAACAAATTTTCGTAGGAGGGGCTGAAACCATTTTTGAATTCCTCATAAGTGTGATTGAATCCGTCTGAAAAACCTATTTTTCGTGCGACCAGCATCCATCCGGGTCCTTCATCCTTGTCCGAATGGCAAGTCGCATTGAAAGGCTCTAATCCAGGGATTTGGATCTCTTGGAGGACCATTGCTAAACTTTGGGTTGATGAACAACAATCTGGCAAATTTCTTGTCTTGTATTTTAAATTGTCATGTTTTACTCCCGGGTTTTTCAGAATTTCACAACTTTTTATTATTTGTCGAACCTTTTCAATGTCTTTACTAACTTGACTTGTCAGTTTTTCGAAATCACTTGCTTTTTGCAGAATAATTATTTGATTATTTAATTGATCAATTTGGCCTTTAAGATTTTCAACATCGAGGTCTTTCTTTTGATTGCTTATTTGCAATTCCGCGTATTTTTTACTCCATTTTTCTTCTAATTTATCATCCAAGATGGAATATTGTTTCTGCAAAGCCGAGTA
This sequence comes from Drosophila atripex, assembly GCA_035045925.1. NCBI lineage: Eukaryota > Metazoa > Arthropoda > Insecta > Diptera > Drosophilidae > Drosophila > Drosophila atripex. Next base: position 284,429 of record JAWNOP010000012.1, read on the forward strand.
TTTTTCTAGAATTTCCGTATACTTATTGTGCCAGTGGGAGCTCTTTTCATCTTTCTCTTGGCAAGATTTAAAATACCTCAACATAGGTTTGACAATTGGATAGAAGATAGTTCCACACTCGTCTTCCAAATCGCTCGAATCAGAGCAAGACTGTGGAATACGGAATTATTAACTTATTAAAATATTTACACTGAAAGCACTATTACCTCTTCGTCGGATCCCAAAAGAGGATGCGATTAAAAGTAGGAAGACTACCGAAAGTATCATTATTTTCTTCAAAATAAATTTGTGTGTTTGAGAGTCACTAGAATAATTTGAACTGATGCTTCGATACTCTTGTTTTCGGATTTTTATATGCATTTCTTATCAGAACCAGGGTTTATGATTTTTTTTACTTATTGCTCATTTATTATATTGTTCCTCAGTGGAACAGAAATTCTGTGGAATTATAAAAAAAACCCGAGTCAAAGGTGAAAAAAAACAATCGATTAGAAACATAATAGGATTATAAAAATTTTTTTTAATCAATATATAAATAAAGACATCGAAATCCGTTAAAAATATTTTAAATTTAATAATAAAATATACAATGGCCTTCAAGGCCAATATTCATAAATTAATCTGTCACTTAGAGGCTTTAATTGAAATATTCTTAAGTTCCGTTTCTATTTAAATGCTATTTATATTTATATATCATACTCTTTACTTTTGATGAAAAATATATTAATAAAACAACATCCAAAGTAAATAATATTTAATGGAGCTCCCCTGGTTATCAAAATAGTAAAAAACAACTCGTTATCTAAATGACTAATAATCACATTGATTAAGCAATTGACCAAAGCTGTGTGGTGGAATTTTAGTGATTCGTTTTATTACCTGAAAGTAATTGACAAATTGGTTAACAGCACCTCAGGCACTTATGCAAGTGGATATTTTGCGACCACTTTCCGGGCCATGGCCGCAATGCCGACCCACGACTCCTTGACCAATTGATCGATATCCGAGGCTGCGGGATCGAAGCCAGTGGAACCACCTGGTGGAAGTTCCATGGTAAAGGATATGGGGAATCCTTCGTTGAAGGCATAATCATCGCTGGCCCCAGCGGCTGCGTAATTTATTGTAGTAGTTGAGGGTCCATACTCATAGACGGTGCCAGTGGCTTCAAAAATTGCATCATATCCAGCCTTGGCCACCTCGTCCAGATCATCAACGCTCTCGGGGACTTCACTGATTAAAAAACAAATCAAAAATATTAATTTATATTAAAAGAGTGTTACGAAAATCAATAACTCACTCTATCCAACCCCAAGGATAAAGGATCATGGGCCCGTAGGAGTGCAGGGTCAAATACATTTGTCCTCGATCCGAATAAGTTCGAATTAAATCGCTGACCACCAGAGCTTCCGGCTCGGAGAAGGGCTTCGATCCGGCATAGGTATTGCTGCAAGGATCATCGGAGGCACCGCTCTCCCTCCAATGGAAGTCGAAATTCCGGTTGGGATCGGTACCAACACACTCAGAACTACTCGGTTTCCGGGTTTTTCGCCACATTCGAGTGTCGTCTGATATTTGAGTGTACTCGTATCCATCGGGATTGACAACGGGCAGGACAACCCAGTCGTAATCCGTCAGCAAATCCTCATTCTCCTCCAGATTGTACACCAACTGGTTGATTAGATAGACAGCCGTGGCTGGGGATATCCATTCGCGGGCATGAAAACCACCATCAACGAGGATAACGTTCTTATTGCGTCTGGAATCTCCATTGGTAATGGTTATGGTTTTCAGGAGACGACCCTCGTAGCTTTTGCCGACGGTTTTGATGAAGGCTCTCCGGGGGTTCTCCTTGGCCACATCCTCGATGAATTGGTCGATCTCACTGTGGGTATAGAACCTCTCCGTGCCCAGTCTTCCATTGTAGGGATACGATTGTCGCAACATGCGATTCTTTTCAAACTGCCGACTCAGTGTGAGGCCCACATTCTGGTTTACAACCTCATAGTTGACACTACGATGGGCCATCAACTGCACGAAATTCAACTGCTCCTCGGGATGAACCATCACCCTGGCAGAGCCATGTCCTTTGGATCCAGAAAGCACTTCATAGTAAGTCTGGTTCTTGGCCAACTCTGAGAGAAATAGTCCAGTATCCGCCGATCTGGCCTTCGTGGAAACTTCATAGACTTTGTAACTAAAAACGCTATTATTAACAAAGTATTCAAGACCATTTTGGGTCGCTTACCCCTCATAGATATTGGTTTTCTGCAGACCAGCACCAAAGCCCAGGCAACTTAGGGCCACCAGAGCCCAAAAAATATCCATCTTTCCACGTTGCAAACTCTCTGAGAAGTGAATTTCTACAACACCGAAGGAAACTTCCCGGGCAGCAATCTCGAATCGTTATCAATAAATCGAAACATGGTCGGAATGAGTTGTAAAATAGAGAGTAATCGATCGGGCCTATGATTGCCTACAGTTATAATAAAAAAAGCTTTTATCAAATAGTGGTTCTCACTTACGATTTCGCCACGAAAATTCAATTTTTAGATGGGTTTTTTATTCCCATATCTATTCCTCTTTCCTTTTGGGAAGGAAACTCTCAAATGAAACTATTATTTATAATTCTATGATACTATGATACTAAATATATAACTTTTTAAGATTAGCTTATATCTCTCCTGAACCTATAAAAGAAAATCTGTTATAAAATCACTGTTCAGCACTCATCAATGCCTTTTCAATAAAACTCTTATATAATCTTAGAAATGAAGTGGCCATTTATTAAAAAAGTAATCGAAATGAAGTGGTACTTAAAACCAACTATTACCAGTTTATGACAAAATAGTTGATTCGTTTTCAATTCTCCAATACTACTTCGCAATATTATTAAAAGTTTATTGATAACTTAGAAGTTACTTTCAATACATTTCGATGAGCTTCTCGGCCATGGCCCGAATGCCGATCCAGGTCTCAGTAACAAACTCATCAATGCGGGTAACTGGGGGATTGAACCCGATGCTCCCAGCTCCTGGTAGCTCCATGGTAATGGATACATTGAAACCGGCATAGTAGCCGTAATCGTCACTGGCACCAGCGGCAATGTAAAGGACATTGGTGGAGGAACCGTAGGTGTAGATTGTGCCAGTGGCATTCTTGATGGCCTCGGCCCCAGTAGAGGCCACTGCATCTAGATCCTCCCAGTTATCGGGCAGGTCACTGAAATGATTTCTTTTAACACAGAGCCTGTCAATTAAATACTATATATGTATCTTACGATGTCCAGCCCCAAGGGTAGAGCAGATAGTTTCCATAAGAATGGATGGTGAGGTACATAATACCGCGATCAGACAGCGAATGCATCAGGTCCCTGACCACTACGGCTTCGGGCTCAGAGAAGGCATAGGGACCGGCATAGGTATCCGAGCAGGGATTCGACGAAGCACCCTCCTCATTCCAATGGAAGTCAAAGTTCCGGTTGGGATCGGCTCCATAGCACGTCTGTCCCTGATAGTTATACGGCTGACGGGTTTTGCGCCACATTCGGGCCAGGGTTCCGGTCTGGGTATGCTCATAGCCATCGGCATTGACCAAGGGCAGGATCACCCAATCGTAGTCCTCCAGCAGGTAAGCATTCTCCTGGAAATTCTCGACCAGTTGATCAATAACATAGAGAACAGCCGCCGGTGAGATCCACTCTCTGGCATGGAAGCCACCATCCACGAAGATCAGTTTTTTTCCGGCTTTGCCATCGCCATTGGTGATGGTGATGGTTTTCAGGACTCGTTTCTCATACGACCAGCCCACGGTCTTCACGTAGACCCTCTTGGGATAACGCTGAGCCAGGTCATCGATGTAGTTGATGATCTCCTCGTGGCTGTAATACCTTTCGGTGCTCAGGCGACCTTTGCCAGTGATTGGGTTCATAAGTCGCTGCATCTGCAGCTGGACGAAATCCTCGGCAATCGATGCTCCCAGGTTGGAATTGAAGAGACTGTGGGACATCTTGTGATCCTTGAGCAGCTGCAGGAACTTCTCCAGCTGACCGGGACTCACAATCACACGCGAAGATTGCCCCAAGAGACGACTCTGTCCAATGAAGTCAAATCCCTCGAAACTTAGTTGGTGGAGAATACTGGCCTGTTCCCCATTGGAAGGTGTCACCTCGTAAATTCGATAACTATTAGATAGTTTTAGTTTAATAATATAAAAAATATAATATTTTTTTAGTGAAAATGTCTTTTTTTTTGTGAATTTTTAGAAACCTTACCCATTGTAATCCTGATCGGCAGCCACAAAGGTGGCGCCACAAGCAATAAGCACCAGCAGTCCCAGAGAAAACTTCATTTTCCGAAAAACTAAGCAACCGCGTAGCTCTGGGGAGCCTCTTAAATACCCAGACAAGCGTCACCCGAAGCGACTTATCTAATCATCCATTAGATCCCATAAATAACACTATTAACTAAATCAAAGTTGGCGCAATTCCACTGCATGTGTCTTTATTTATGACCCGATTACGCCGGATAGCGTCTTATCACCTCCACGGCCATCGCCCGGACACCCACCCAACTTTCCGTGACCAATCCCTCGATGTGGGAAACCCAGGGATCGAAGCCCGTAAAGCCACTAGCCGGTAGCTCCATGGTGATGGCCACAGTGGCGTTGGCTACTCCCAAGGCATAGTCTGCCGAATCTCCAGAGGTGGGATACAGTACGTAGTAGGTGCTTCCATAGGTATAGATTCCATTGGAGTGAAAAACGATGGCCTTGGCTCCGGCATCCGCCACTGACATCATATCCTGATAGTGTTCCGGAAAGTCACTGGAATTCGAAAATACAATAATTATCACAAAGTAAAAGTAAACATTTTTTTAATAATTATCTTTTCAAAACTAGCATTCCTTCAACCACGAGCTGCATTCTCTCATCTAACTAACTAAATGATTAAAAATAGAATGTGTTTGCATTCTTTATGAAAATGTATATAAGTGGTTTCCACTCTCGTAATGCCAACAAAATGAGTCTATCCTTGTCCGTGATCACTGTGTTTCTGGGTGGATCGTTTGCCGTCGCATCACTTTTAGGACCTTCCTATCGGACAAATGACTACTACACCTATGAGGAAATACAGGAGTACCTGGATGGTCTAGCCAGGAGCTATATAAACCGTGTGGAGCTGAAGGATGTCGGCGAATCCTATGAGAACCGGACCTTGAGAACCATAACTATAAGTAATGGAGACGGCAGACCCGAAAAGAATGTGATCTTTATAGATGCCGGCATCCATGGCAGAGAATGGTTAGCCCACACCACCGCCTTAAATATTATCAACGAGCTGGTAGTGAACTATGAACAGAACAGGGACTTGCTAGAGGACTATGAGTGGGTTATCCTGCCGCTGGTCAACCCAGATGGATATACGTATTCACGCTCAGATAGAAAGAGAAATAATTGGCGAAAAAATCGAAAACCAAGTGGAAACGGCTGCATTGGCACTGATCTGAACAGAAATTTTGAGGTCGGTTGGGGTGTTGGACTTGCCTCAAAGGATCCATGCCACTTTGAATCATATACGGGTGAAGCCCCCTTTTCCGAACCAGAATCACAGGCGATTCGAAAAGTTCTACTCGAACTGACAGCCAAAAACCGTGGAAAACTGTACGTATCAATTCACTCTTTCGGCGGAAAAATTCTATATCCATGGTGCCATGTTAAGTAAGTTAATAAGATTTTCGCCTTTTATCCTCTTAATCTAATTTTGATTACAGAGAATCTGTTCAGAACTATGAGGAACATCGGCAAATTGCCGAAAGAGCTATTCAAGACATGAGGAATACCAGGCGACCTTCAGAATTCGATACAATTCCCGGGAATATTATGTATGTTGCTGGTGGCGCCTCATCTGACTATGCCTACCAAGTCGGATTTCCCTTGTCATATGCTTGGGAGCTACCAGGGAGTAAGGGAAGTGAGATTTTCCAGTTTCATCCACCCAAACGTCTAATAAGGGAGCTGGTTAGAGAAACCTGGATTGGTGTTCGGACCATGGCTAAAAGTGTCATCGAACACTATCCAACATCTTAACAATAAATAGGTTTTTGACGAAATTAAAATAATGTTTGTAAGATACCTGAAACAATTTAACCACTAACCTTGTATGTCCCCATGGAAGAAGTAAATAATTCCCATAGGAATGCAACGATAGATACATGATAAGTCTTCCTTTATGATGGAGCATTAGATCCCGAAGGACCTGAGTCTCGGGCTGATCGAAGGGGGCTTCCCCGCGATAAATGTCCTCACAGGGATCCCCCGATGAGCCATCGTCGTGACCCCACTGGTATCCAAAGTTCCGATTAATATCCGTTCCCACACAATCCGGATCGTTAGTGGGTTTACGGGTCTTTCGGAAGTAGCGGGAGTCCGTGTGAGTGAACTCATACCCATCGGCATTAACCACAGGCATTATCACCCAGTCATAGTCCTCCAGGAGTTCCTGATTCTCCGCATAGTTATCCAGTAGCTGTTGAATAATATACAATGCCATCGACGGGGATATCCACTCCCTGGCATGGACAGTTCCATCCACCAGGATCACTGGCTTGGCCCTCCTGCCATCGCCGTTGGTTATGGTTAGGACTTTCAGGGGACGCCTCTCGTAACTCCAACCGAACTGTTTGACGAAAGCCCGCTTGGGAAACCGGGAAGGTAAACTGTCCAGGTAATCATTGATTTCCGAGTGGGTGTAGAAGGCTCCAAGGACATCCAAGTGTGGAAGCTGGAGATGTTTCTTATTTCTTAGATTTTCCACTCTTTGGGCCTGGACATACGGAGATAAGTCCTCAACTAGCACTCGATGTTCCAGGTTATATTCCTTGAAAAATTTATCCAAACCATCACTCTTTTCCGGAGGCACCATCACTCTGTAGCTGCTTTCATTTTTGGCGCGGTGTGGACCCAGGAAATCCAATAGAGGATTTTCCTTGGCATACCTATTTATAAGATACTCCTCCTCGCTCTTTTGGAACTTTAGCTCGTACACCTTGAAGTCCTTATAATCCTGCCAGGCCAAAAGAACCATGGGCTGAACTATCAAGCAAATTAAGAAACCTACTACTTTTGAGGTCATTCTTTCTTGATAGTCGGACATAAACTGGCCAAAAAACAGGTATTTCGGCTAATCTTATTGTCAGAAAGAAATATTATCGTATTATCAGTTTATTGGAGACATTGCCGACTGCTTACGATACCAATTTATATGCTTCCGTTTATGGCAGAAGGTAGTTCCCCTCTCTTGAAAACAGGGCTGGGAAAGTACTAGTTCATTAACTCATGAAAATAAATCAATGGTCTATAAAATTTTGATCAATTTAATACATAAAACACGGTGGCAGAGAACTCTTTAAAAACCAAATCCGAAAACAAACATATTGTTAATGAAGTCTTTGTCCAACTAATGAAATTCAGTTTGAATGGAAATAAAAAATAAATTGTGATAATCAGAAACTAATGGAATTCTGTCTTCCATTAGGCGCAGCTTCAGGCAATAAAATAAATAAAATATTCAATCGAAAAATCCTCCGAATTAATTGTATTAATTTTCACAAGCCAGTGATAGGACCTCACTAGGTAATTGTTTAAAGAAATGATAGGGAAAGCCTTAACGTCATTTCTTCTCAATATTCATGTCTTTAATGCTTAACAACGAGTTCACTAATTAGTTTATATTAACAAACAATAAATTCAATTCCTTAAACAGAGTGGAAATACGAGAGTTTGTGTTCAATATAGGCTGACATGGCGGATGAACTCCACGAATCCGGCGAACGTCTCCTTGCAGACGTGGATGATGTCGTGGGCCGGCACGTGGAACTCATCGCCGGGCAGCTCGATCGTGTAGGAAAGCGGGATTCCCAGGTTGCCGTAGGCATAGTCGTCCAAACTGCCGGACGCCTCGTACAAAATGGAGGCGGAGGTGCCGGTGGTGTAGCGGGTGCCCCGGTACTTGGCGATCTGGTTGGCCGCCCGCAGAGCCACTGAACGGAGTGTTCCCACCGTGGGGGGTACGGTATTTCTGCACAAAGAGAAACATTTTATTTAATTGAATAAATTTTAATTTTACACATTAAATTTTACTAACTAAAATGCAATATACACTTTATACAGATTATAATTAAATTATTATTTTAATAATTTAACTTTAAATTATTTCTCTACATACATCGAAATAAATTCTGTAGCAGAAATATTCGGGTTTAATTGCTTTTAGCAAATAATTGAAAAGTAAATTGAATTTCTTTCCGGGCCACCCCGCTGGCCGAGCCACGGATTTTCGACATCGGACATGGAAATGAAAATAAAAACGGAGAGAGTTCCGTCTCCGGGTCCAGTTACCCGTTCCCGTCCCCAATACTCACTTCGCATAGCCGTAGGGATAAAAAATGAATTTGCCAAATGAGTGAACATCCAGGCTGAGTTTCACACGATGACGATTGAATTCCAGATATCGCACTACGGCCGACGTTTCCGGTTCGGAGTTGGGCGACGTTCCGGAATAAACCTCTGAGCAGAGCTGTCGTTTTTTCGAGATTAAAAAAAGAAAACATTTCAAGGGTTAAAATAGAGGGTCAATGGCGAAGGTCAATGTCGGGGTCAGACAGGTGGCCATTGACTTACGTTCTGGCTGGCCCCCTGGTAGTTCCAATGGTTTCCAAAGTTTCGATTGATGTCCACGCCGGAGCATGCATGGCCCGCATAGCGATGACGGTTCTTGCGCCAGAAACGATCCTTGAAATGAAATGATAATTTAAATTTTAGGAAAGGAAATAAGCACAAAATATACCACAGAAAAAATTAATGGAATAGAATAATGCAATTGAACTTTTATCGTCACTAAAATTGATAAAAAATAAAGTTGGGTATTGAATTTGTCACTGGAATTTATCTTTAAAATATGTTATTTATTTATTTAAAAAAAAAGATTTTAAAAAAGGACATCCCCATCCAAAAAGGGACAATTCCAGACTTAACTAAACCATTTTGTTATAAAAACTAAGCAAATTATACTTGTTTTCTATATCCTGAATAGAACAAACCACTAAAGAAAAGCTATTTATAATTTGAAAACCATTTTCTTTCGTTTTTAAAGATAAAAGACAAAGTATTCAAAGTATACTTTAGTATTTTAAATGGCCATTGGAATGAAATATTATATGTTTAAATGAATAATGAGATTTTTAGAGACAACGAAAAGCACAACATATGTACATATATCTTAAGATTTTGTTGTGAAATTTATGTTTCACTTTTGTTTAAGTGTTCAGTGGGTTTAGGAAACTAATTTCATTTCAAGAACTTACCGAGGTATGTGTGTATTCGTACCCATCGGGATTGACGAGAGGCACTAGGAAGATCTCCACATCCTGAAGGACTCGCTGGAAGGCGCGCAGGTTGCTGAGTATTTCGTAGGCCAAGTACAGGACAGTCTGGGTGGTGATCCACTCCCTGCCATGGGTAGCTGACTGAATGTAGGCCACTCGTCGATGACGAACCCGGCTGTTCAGGGAGATCGACAGGCCGGCGATGTGACGACCCTCGTTGGAGCGACCCAGGGACTCGTAACGACAGTATTGGGGATACCTGGCGGCCAGTCCGCTCATGAAGCTGAGGATCTCATTGTAACGCGGATAGTGCGAGAAGAAGCCTCTAGCCTGGCGGCGGGATCGTCGTCGAGGACGCTGGGAGTCCCCGCAGTTGTCCTGCTGGCACTCCTCGTACTCTTCATCGTAATCTTCCTCCGCGTAGGAACTGTTCGCCTTCAGGGCGGCCATCAACTCCATGAGGGGCTGCATTTCGAAACTGACTCCCAGACTGGACAGACGCGCCTCGAACTGGTTCTTCTTGCGAGGACTCACTGTCAGTACCGAGGTGTTCCTGGTGAGGAGCCAGAAGTCTAGGTCGGCGTCATTAGTCTGCAAGTCCACCATATAGCGGAAGGCATCTTCGCCACCATGTTGCACTGTGTATTTGGTGTATCTAAAGCAAAAATAATTTAGATATAATTAATTAACTATATCAGTCCCTCTATAATCACTTAATAGTTCCAAATATTCAAACCTAACGCTATCTGGACTTCCATTTAAAATCAAAATAAGGTATATTTGGATTAAAAAAAGTAAATAAACAGCTTTGGAGCCACAATTTTCAGTCAGTATGTCAGGGTCAGGAAATCTATAGACTGGTAAGAAAGGTGATAATTAATGGAACGTGATGCCAAAACAAATACATTTTTTGCATCCAGCTGACAAGCATTTTATTAATCTAATGGCCTAAACATTTTGACAGTTTCGCTTGTCCCTAAAATAACTTATTTTTGCGAGGGGACGTGTAGTGTGATATTCTTATTAGCCGCAAATTATAAGCCGATAACCCGACAGATAATAATAATTAAGATTATTAAGCAGAGCCCCGGTCGACAGCGGGAAATCCCGATGATTGCTCCACATGTCTCAAACTAATTGGACAACAAATTAATTTATGAATCTCATCTCTCACCCTCGCCCTCGCCTGGCGTCAAAATGAGTTGTTTATTCATAAATTTATGCAAAGTGTTTCTATAGATATCTATTTTTTGTTTTTTTTTTTTTTTTGTTTTGGCTCTTTGCCACCTCGTAGCGTACGAATCGGTGGCCAATTTATCATCTCGTAAAATTCCACAACGGAATAACCGCAAGATACAAGAAATTGTGTAGCAACATGAAGACGCCAAACATACAGATGCCGCCGACAAATATCGTTTTTAAGTCTATGCATATATATGCATTGCATTAGGGGCGATTGTGGGCGGAGGGAAGGTGGTTTATTATAGACAATAAGACAGCAAACAAAGACCTCAGCAAATAGCTAATCACGTGTGGCAGCCAACGGCATTCAATGATAATTTAATTAAGCGCCCCCCGTCGCTCATGTCGGAGCTCATTTTTCATCTCTGCATAAAGAAACGGTTTAAATGTATGAATTTTTAAGTTTTCCCAAAACATTTTTAGGCAAATCAGTGCCCATTGTCGGCCGAATAGTGCTGGCCTTGTGAAAATATCCAAAATCTCTGCATTTTTAAGTTTATATTTTTGAACTTGAAAATTCCATGATGTGGAAATCGTAGTAAGAAAAATAAATGGTATAATTTAATTGTGGTTTTCAGTTCTCAAAAGTGTTTTGTAAAAGGTCTATAAAATATAATGGATATTGAATTGGATATTTGGTTATACGAATCTCTGCTTAAAAACTTCATGAAGAGCTTATGGTAATTACAGATTATATTCAGTGAATAGATGCTTTTAATTCTTACTAAGAAATAATATTTCTTACAGTCTATTTCATTCTAAAAAATCCATTGCAGATTTGTTAGACAGTCATAATGATTCTTTAAAAGTTCGAAAATGTGAGCGGAAGGAAGCTGACAATTGGCATGTGCTATTGACAAACGGAATTCCAGACAGTGGGTCAGGAACTCTGCCTCCCGCGACTACCGCACGCCCATCCATCACTCATACGCCATATGGGCCCCCCGAATGACAAACGAGGTGGCCGGAACCGAGGCGGGGAGTGGCATATTTGGCCAACAATTCGCACTGCGATCGTACTGGGCAATTACAAGTCGCGAAAATTACCAATGGAATTATTGTTTGTACAACTGATGTGTTTTGTACTTGGCCCAAACGACAAAACGTTTAGAGGCAGAGCGGCTTATTAAGATGGATTGTGGTAGGGCCTGCTGGCCATGGGCTCTCTAATGATTCTCTAACTAACAATAACTATAAGACAAGACTATTAATAAACTTTTTAAGAATGTAAAGTCTAGAACTAATCAATCTAGATCTAAATAAAACTTAGTATTCCTTGAAAATTGCTTCAAAAGAAACATCAAACAGTTTGGGCCAAAACTAGTAGTACAATATGTGGCAAGTTCTAAAGGATGTTAATAAGTGGTTCTGGAGAATGTTCCCATATTTCTGGGTGGCATCCGTTGTGGCAATGCCATATCTCTCATATCGGGCCAAGCAGGAGGATTTCAATTACGTGGACAACGTCATAATGTATGCCGCCGTCTTCATCGGAGCCATGGGATTAATGAAAGAGAGCAGGAGGAGAGGACGACGCCCAAACTAAATTATTTTTGGCTAGTACCTGGTTTCATAAAAAATGCCCTAAAGAAGAACTGCCCGATTGATGTCTTGTCCATTTTAAACATGATGTTTTTCTGACTTTCGTCAGAGTTGTAAATTATAATTAATGTGATTACCCTTCGTAGCCGGCCAGGTTGTTGGCGAGGCCAAGATCCGCCAGACCGATGAGACATAAAGTCAAGCTGCACACGATTCCCTGCCACATTTTTTGCAATCCACTAGCTCTTTGTTCACTCAACTGGCCAATTATGTATTAAAATATGCAGTTGCATGGACCAGCACACGTTTTTTTCTTCTGTTTTGTATTTTTTTATTTAATATTTGCCTTTTTTTATGCACTTTTGGTGTAGTAGGTTTGTTTAATTGTTTGCACGTTGCACTTGAAACGATTATGCAACCGATTCGAGAGCTTAGTGGGAATGATTAGCTTATTTTTTTTATTTATTGTAGGCACTTTGGAAATCACAATATTTAGTTAAAGCTCAGACGCGTTCCGTGCGCTCCATCTCCGATCCGGCGGAAGACTAAAAGCCAGACCAACAGCCAGCCGAGAAAGAAGACGATGCTGGCCAAAAAAGAGACCGAAAAATGGTCTCGGATCTGCGGTTATTGTTTAGAAAAGTGAGTGTCAAGGTCGGACTTGTCGACCAGTTTCGAGTTACGAGCCACAAAAAAATAGCCGCAAACGCGTCACGAGACAAGTTACGGGAAGCCTTTATTTTAATCGATCGTGGCACGCGTCTATATTCTCATCCAATACATATATCTTTTTATATATATCTTTTTTTTTTTGATTAGAATTTATTTATTTTTTTTGCATAATTTATTCACCGGGTAAATTCCCTTTAATTTGAACTTTTTCTTTTGTTTAATTGCGTGTGGTAGGATTTTTGATTGCTTTTTTTTTGGTTATTTTCGAAAACTTGTTTGTTTGAATCAAATTCGATCACCGCAATAACAAATTGTTCTCTTTCGTTCTGGCTATTTGTGAATTTTGCATCCGCATGTGGCGGTTTATGAATCGATTCTGAAGCCGATGCTTGTTTATTTTCTGGTTTTTATAGAGGAACTCGTATTTGAGGAGTTTCAACTTAAAAGCATACGGGCTTCCTAATGTCATGATGTTGGATCGGTACAACAATGTTCTGTGTGATTCGATTTGAAAGTTCAAGATGTGCTCGTGGTTTTTTCCTTTTTGGATTCCCTAGTCTTTGGAGCAGTGAACTTTCGAATTTGGCCAAAAAACAGGCAAGGTCACGGGCCCATCAAAGCAGCCGGAAGCAATATATCGGATGGCTGGGATGGATCGTTGGCTCATTACAGTTACCAGTTACCAGTGACCAATGACCAGTCACTAGCCATCATTTTAAGACGCATTTATCGAGTTCATTAATTTGTGAAGAGCTGAAAAGAGATCTACATCATTATTTTGATGATCAACAGAAGCCAGGTCATTCAACATCTTCACCTCTGATAGCTCTGATATTTATATTTCTGATCGCTTGACTTTGCTTTCGGACCGCTTTTGTGTGTAATTATGACACTTGGCGGCTATAGCTTTGGGCACTTCCGCCTCGGATCGCTTGGAGTTGCATTTTTTTGTGGAGAGGAGAATCGAATTCATGGATGTATCTACAAGATATATTGATCGAAGCTGCGGCAGATGAACAAATGAGCCGCCACGACTGATATTTCCGGTGGACAAAGGCAGAACTAGTTTAGCCGAAATAATTTACATTTAAAATTTGTGCGACTGTTTTTAGCTTAATGCCTCTGCCGCGGACTTAGTGCCAGCTCTCTAGCCGAGTTCTAAATCATCTTGGTATATTTATAAGCCAGTTCCAGACACCAGTTGGCCAAAGGGCATTCAACTTTTCCCGCACGCGGCCACTCACAAATCAAATTATTCGCTATCTTGGTATAACGATCGCATTAGCTTAAAGGCTTATACACTCGCATAAGGAAAGATCTATTGCGGGTTTCTATTGTTCCACTCAAGGCATGGGTATTTGCATCTGAAAGAGCTTTGGCGACAATAACGATGCGTTTTGGCCTTAACCATGAACATGAAATCTTGTATACGTCTTTTGTTTTGGATCGGAACTGGAGTTGCAGACAAACATATTATTGTTTATATTTATTTCGTCTTAAACGTTAGCAATTTTTCCGAATTTAGCCAGTTCCTTAACTTGAATGGGGGTTATTCTAATAATGGAGTGCTTGCTGGCCTGTAGAGTGTGGCATATGGTTACAAAGCAATCAAAATAATCAGAATATTGCCTCACAAACTATTCCATAAACTTAAATTGCCCTGCCACATGACAAAATCCGACTCATTGGGGCAGGTCCAGGCCGTGTTTCCCAGCCATCCGGCAATCCGAATTTGTTTGGCCATAATTGTTCGGAATTTTGTTAATTTGTAAACAGTTTTATGCTACATTACATTTCGTCATCGCAACAGGAGACAGCCATGAGGCAGGGGGCTGAAAACGGCCCCCACTAAAGGGGGAAAAAAAAGAGAAACCCAGAATTCAACAAAGTTTGGCCCTTTATATTTGCCAACATGCTAATGACATTAATGTGCATACTTCAAAAGGGGTAGTCCCCCACTGGAAGGAAACCCTTCCCCGAAATATGCGACCAACCAACCGACTGACTTACTGACTGGAAGAGGCCTTACCCTTCGCTCCCTTAGTGCGGAACTTTGCGTGTCTGGGCCATGTAATGTTAAAAAAAATAAATAAAAAATCCAAAGAAATGTTTTTCAAAAATATAAATTTAACGGCGACTAGAGGATATTCTTCTAGCCAACAAATCTCTTAAAATAATTCTCAGCCAATATATTCTTTAAATAATAAAGTTTTCAAAAAACGTATTTTTCAACTCTTATTTTTAAAAAACAAAATGGCGTAAAAACACAGGATATATAAGAGTCTTGAACCTCTATATCCTCCCCAATGTAAAGCCCATTTCCTAGTTTTATCATGAAAGGGTATATCGAATAGGGAAAGGAGTTACAATGTATTATGTAGACATAGCCAGGACGTAAATATATGGCAGTCGCTGTGTCAGGAAGTTGACTAAAAGACCGTTAAATGAAAATCAACACGAACATGGTTCCTGTATAAATCAACTGGTTGCGTTGCTCCCGCTATATGCCATAGATATTTATACCAATTTATATGGACTCAGTTAAGGATATAGAGCCTGACATTTGTTTGGATGTGAGTGTTCTACACCAAACTGCCGCGCACTTTTGACTTTTGCGTTGACATGACATTTGCCAGGCAATAAAAAATATATTACACTCCACAACAATAGTTTGGGAAAAATTTAACCCTAAGGAACTAAAGTTATCATAATAAAAGATAGCTTTACAGAAGATAGCAATTACAGAATAGATTGTTACGAAAAGTTTTCATTTAATGAAAAAAAAATAAACTCAAAATGGCTACATCTATTTAAAAAAAACTACGTAATTTTAAATAAATTTCTTAAAAAATAATAGAACCATAAATGTATAAAAATAGAACACATTCCAAGTAGCTTAGTGTTAACCGGAAGCCGAGATCCTCAAATGAACATCGGGCTGTTGAACGCTTAATGGGAACAGGACTAGGACCTAAAGGTCCTGCCACGTTTCCCAGGGTGCACGCCAGCTCCGGGAATCCTTGTTTATTTTCGTTGGGAGTTGGCTGCGCTTTTGAACGCCTACGCCTGCTGCTGCTCCAGCGCCTGAACCTGCTGGTGCTCCGGCTCGAGTCCTGCTCATTTGCCAGCTCCACGCCCACTGTCCCACCAGTCATGTTACCTTGCCCCCGTCTGACATTTAGCATATTTGCGTTTTGTGGCAGCTGCTGCCGGGCCAAGGGATTCCGATTCCGATTCCGACTCAGAGCCGGAATCCAAATCCAATTCCGCATTACATGCTACCGTGCCCAACTTATTAAACGTTGTCGCTGTTCCATTTACCCACTGCGAACTATGCACTTGAAAAGATTACAGTTTTTTAAATATAGATAATAGATTTGTAAAGATATTAGAAAAATAATCAAATTTTTGTTTAAAAGTTACATAGTACTTTGATAATTATGATTAATAATTCTTTCTTTTATCCACAGTAGTATGTATACACCCATTTTTTGAAAGTGCAACTAGAGGACCACCCTAATAAGGGGGTTGGAGTTTTTTGAGTGGGAGTACGGTTTTGGGCCATTTGAGGGAACAAAACTCCGGCCGCCAATGGTTAGGGCCCGCACAATGGAAGACAATCCCAAGCCGCGCACATGTCTGGCTCTGCTGGTGGTGGAGCGACTGCACCTGAACATCAAGTGCCAGGTGAGATTGGAAACGCGGGAATCGGGAATCGCAGCAGGCCGTGCTTAGTCCGACCGATTCGGCCGGATGTCAGTCCGAAATCTGAATACCATTCCATTCGAGTCTATCTCACCCGACAGTCAGACCTACCGAAAATTCCACAGTGTAATATCCGATTCCCTCTGTTTTGTCTTTTAATTTGTTTTTTTTTTTTTTTAAATTTTTTGATACATCGTTTTCGATCTTATAACTACGGTCTTAACATGCTAAACGCGAAATCGAAACGTACCACGAAGACGTCGAAGGGCCGTGTCCGGGATGCGCCGGTAACCCCGCTCCGCCGGGTGATCATCCCACGGCCAGATGTCCTACACAACTATCTCGAGTACAAGCAGATCAACCAGTATCTGGAATATCTGGCCAATCGCTACCCCCACTTCGTCCAGATGTACACCTTGGGCCTGACGCATGAGAGACGGGAAGTGCGTGCCCTCGAGATCAACTGGATGAACTCGGAGAACGTGGAGCTATCGCCACAAGTCCGCGAAATGTCGCCACCACCGTTTGAGACCGCAGCGAACGGAAGAAACAATGCACCGGTGGTGCAAGTGGGTGACAACTGCCGGCACACAGTGTTCATTGAGGCCGGCACCCATGCCCGCGAGTGGATCAGCATCACAACGGCCCTGAATTGCATCTACCAGCTGACGGAGCGCTACACACGGAATGTCGATGTTTTGCGCAAGTTGCGCTTCATCATTGTCCCACTGGTTAATCCCGATGGTTACGAGTACTCTCGGACTAAGGTGAGTTGGATCAGAGTATCTCCTAGTCCAGAGACCCATTTCTAATCCTGTCACTTTCTGTTCCCTGCCTAGAATGCCAACTGGCGAAAGAACCGTCGTCCGCAAAAATCGTCCAAGTTTGTGGGAACTGATTGCAACCGGAACTATGACATTTTCTGGGCCAGTGGATCCAGCAAGAACAACCGCAACACCTTTAAGGGCGACCGTCCCTTCTCGGAGCCGGAAACCCGCGCCATGCGCAACATGCTGGAACGCCTCAGTCCCAATCTGCTATTCTTCCTTTCGCTCCACTCCTACGGTCAGAGCATCATGTACCCATGGGGCTACTGTCGCGAAGCTGCCTTCTACTGGAGGGAACTGAGCTCCCTGGCCAATTCTGGTCGAAGTGCCATCAAGTCATACAACGGCCGGGAGTACCGAACGGGTAGCATCAGTTGCCTGACGAAGCGCACCATTGCCGGTTCCGTGGTGGACTATGTTTATGGAGTGCTCAAGGTGCCGATGGCTCTGGTCATGGAGCTGCCAGCTAGGGACCTCGGCTTCCAGCCACCCGTCGAAATGGTCAGCCAGATTGGACACGAGAGCTGGTATGGCATAAGGGAGATGTGCAAGCGATCCTACGATCTGCGGAACCAAATCGACCGGAACAACGAGCCGCAGCTGCCGCGTCCGGCTCGTTTCATCGCCGATGACATCAATACCAATGGCACAGTCCAAGAGAATGTTACTCCAGTCCCAGAGGAACACACAGCCGGCGGAGACAATAACAAGGCGTCCAAAAAGAAGCGGGTGAAGCGCACGATGCGATCCCAGCACGAGGCAATCCTTAAAATGCAAAAGAACTCAAAACAAGGACCACAACCCTTTCCGGCGGGACTCTTTCCCCGGCAACTGGCCAGTTCGGCGCCACCGATAAGGACAGGATTAGCCCGTGATCGTCGGGGCGGCGGGGATGGCGGCGCCATTCTCTCCAGTCGGGGCAAGCCACCAGTTTCATCCACAATGCCGATCGGTGTGTTCCTCTAAGCGCGCCGAGATATTTGTTCCGTGTATGTTTTATTCCGTTTTCCGTATTAAATTAAACGTGAATGCCACAGTGGTAGGGCTATCTTTCATTATCTTAGGTTTCATTATGCCACAGGCGATCTTTTATAATGCTAATTTTAATAAATTTTCTAATGATCCTCCTCTCTAAACAAAATCCTACAATAAAAACGAAAATATTTCTAAATAGAAGCTTTATTTCCTTCGTTATTTCAGGCAATTTATGTCATTCTTAACCGTGTCGTTAAAAAACTAAAAAAAAATTCAACCATAACTTAAAAAATATTTATTCATCTTTCCGATTATAAAGGAAATAAAAATGAAAGAAAATTCTCGCCGTTCACATACTTGTTGATTATGTGTGCCTATGTACTATCATAACAAACCAATACTTGTTGAGGTTCACTTTTCGTCGTTGAAGGCCGGCACTCGCGGTACAGCGTATTTTTGTCGCAACTTGTCATATACCTTGCGGTCCTGGAAAACAAAAAGGAGTCTTAGAGGAGTTATGCTACAATTATTGGATGAGAACATCCCACCTGTTCGCCAACTGAGGGACGAAGGCTCTGCAGTGCTTCCTTGAAATGCTGGCTGCGAACGCAGAGATCCTCCAGATTCGAGTCACCAGCGTTCAAGGACTGGCGCAGGGCATACATGGAAGCTTGCTTGACCAGACCAGCCAAATCGGCACCCGTGTAGCCTTCAGTTTTGGCCGCAATCTCCTCCAGATTCACATCATCGGCCAGGACCGGGCGCTTTCCGTTCTGCAAGGTATGATTATTCAATTAGGATTCAGAAAAAATAGTCCTCAAAGTGCTTACCTTGGTAGTGGCCTTCAGGATCTCCGCCCGCTCGCTTTGTTCTGGGAGACCCACATATAGAATTGTATCCAACCGACCCGGTCGCAGGATGGCCGGATCAATAATGTCCGGTCGGTTAGTGGCAGCTAGAATGTAGACCCCCTTGCGCTCCTCCACGCCATCCATTTCCGTCAGCAGCTGGTTAACGATGCGGGTGCCCGAGTTGTTTCCATCCCCGCCATCGGAGCGCTTCGGGCAGAGTGAGTCGAACTCGTCGAAGAAAATGACACAGGGTGCCGAGTTCCGGGCACGTTGGAAGCAGGCACGCACAGCACGCTCACTCTCACCGACGTACTGGAAAAGGAGGAAGTTCATCAATAGAATGTTGAAAACCATTTGAAACCCCTAAAGAACACCCACCATATTCATTAGCTCGGGTCCCTTTACGGATATAAAGTTAATTCCAGCCTCATTGGCAATGGCTTTGGCCAATAGAGTCTTGCCACAACCCGGAGGCCCGCAAAGTAGGACACCCGAAGGAGCCGTCAACCCCAGACGCTCCAGCTTCTCTGGATACTTGACGGGCGCCAGGACAGCCAGCTTGAGCTCATCACGGATGTCCTGCAGGGCGCCAATGTCGTCCCATGTGGTGTCCGGTACGGTTATGAAGCCTTCGCGCTTGGCCGATGGCTGCATCACCTTAATGGCGTCCACGAAATCAACGAGGGTGAGGCAGAAGTTCGGGTCGGCAAACTCCTCGGGGGGATTGTCCAGAAAGTTCGTGAGCTCGGCCAGCGTGGGCTCGTAGTAGGCGTCCTCTGGTTTCTCATCGTCCTTCATTTCTGCATCAACGTCCATGGGAAGATCTTCGTTATGGCCAGCTTTTTCTGAAGTCTTCTCTTCCGATACTTCTTCATCCGACTTCTTTGTTGACTTCTCTTCTTCTTTTTTCTTTTTCTTGTCCGTATTTTCCTCCTTCTTTGAGTTTTCCTCTCCATCAGCCTTCTTGGCTGACTTCTCTTCTCCTTTTTTCTTTTTCTTGTCCGTATTTTCCTCCTTCTTGAAGTTTTCCTCCTTCTTGGAGTTTTTCTCCTTCTTGGAGTTTTCGTCCTTCTTGGCGTTTTCCTCCTTCTTATCGGAATTTTCCTCATCCTTGTCGCTCTTCTCTTTATCCCCATCAGCTTTGGAATCAGCTTTCTTGTCGGACTTCTCCTCTGCAGGGCCATCAATTGGTTCATCGTCGTCCAGAGTTACTGTGGTCATATTCTGTTCGCTGGCTGCGTGAAGCTCTCGGAACTTCTTCATGGACCGGCGCTTCACGGCTATGGAAGCGGCACGGCAGACGAGGGCCATCAAATCGGCACCCACATAGCCTGGCGTCAGCTCAGCTATCTTATCGTAGTTGAGCTTCGGATCAATGGACAGTCCCTCGCACTGAATGCGCAAGATCTCGCGGCGCTCCTTGCGCGATGGGATGTGTATGGCAATCTCATGATCGAACCGACCAATGCGCCGGAGACCCGGGTCTAACACATCCGGGCGAGTGGTGGCCCCAATCACCACCACCGACTGGCCAAACTCGTTGCCCTTCAGGCTGTCCAGGCTGCTGATCAACTGGGACACAATGCGACGCTCCATGTCCTTGGAAGCCCACTGGCGGTTACCGCCAATAGCATCGATCTCGTCGATGAACAAGACGCATGGCGAAAAGTTCATGGCTTGATCGAAAATCTCGCGAATTCTCTCCTCCGATTCGCCGGATATTCCGCCAATCAGTTCCGTGGCAGGCACTTCCAGGAGTGGCATCTTCAGTTGCTGCAAAAAAAAACATGAACTCGTATAGCAAGTCTTGAGAGTTTGGATGATAAGCTTACCCCACTGATGGCACGGGCCAGGAATGTCTTTCCACAGCCGGGCGGGCCGTGCAGCAAGAGGCCCCTAGCCGGCAATAATCCCAGTTGGAAGTAGAACTCCGGCGACTTGATGTGGATGAGCATCTCACACAGCTCCTTTAGCGTACTATCCATGCCGCCAATGTCGCGGAAGCTCTCAGTAATGTGCTGCAGCTCCAGCTCCTTTTTGTACTTTCGTTTGGGAGTTTGATGATCCCGTGCCGGATTATGCTGCTGCAGCTGCTGATAGAGGAGAGCCGCATTTCGATGATCCCGTCGAGAGCCAGATCCATCGTTGTGGTTCTTCCCGGAGCTTGCATGATCTGAAAAGTAAAAAGCTAACTTTAATAGCCACTCCCTTGACTGGCAAGTCTCAACTTACTCTTGTGGAGTGCATCCTGTCCGGGCACATTAGATTTCACTGCTGAAAGTCAAAATAAGTAATTTTCCATCAAAACGATCCAACTTACGTTTCTTGGGAGCCGAGGTGGGTTCGAGACTGTCCGTCATCAGACGTTTCAGGGCACTGGAATGGGTGGATACGGATACCGGAGCCGGAGCAGGTGCCGAAATGGGAGATTTTCCATTTGTTGACTTTCCATTTGAGTCATCGTCGTTTTCATCGCCACTCGATATGTCAATGGGCTCGCTGATGGGCTTGTCCAGCAGCGGGTTCCTAGGAGGCTGGCTGTACAGGCTGTTCATCATGTTCATTACGCTGTTGGAGGTCTCTATTTGGGCCTGTGTCTCCTCGCTGGACGAATCTTCGTCCGAGCTGGTAACCTTGTCCAAGTTGTAGCTGTCGGATATGATGGAAAATGCTGGCGCGGACAGGACGGTAAGTGTTTATTCATTAAGTAATGGGATATGCGTGATGGAATTTCAGTTCAAGCCCATACCTTGGTGCACCAGTTGTCGGAAGGGGCCGAATTTGCGACGCGAGTACTCTGGATACTTTTGCATCAACTCCCTGGTCATCTGCTTCACATCCAGATACGTCTCTCCAATGTGCTCCTCAAGGTACTGCAATGTGGTTTGAAAAATAAAATCAGTACCCGCTGCGACAGCCTGCGCCCTAACCTTGTTTTTTTTTCATTCTTTCTTACAGCGGCAAGGGCAAGGGTTTTTTTCTCCTCGCTCATTTTTTGCCGGTTGCACGCTGCTTTCTTATTGCCATCTCGGTTGGAGATTGATGCCAATATGCCCAACCTACATACCTTCTTGACGCGATTCGTTATCAGGTGGTCATGCAGCACTGGCTTGAACTTCTTCATATTATGTGCGAATCGGCGTTTATTTCATTAAGAATCCGCAAGGGATAAATTTATCATTTACCGCCGCCCGTCAACCGACGCTGCGTCCCGATAACACTGCCTAGCGCCGCGTCGTAAGGTGGGCGCCAGGTTATCGATAGTACACCATGCGATAGCCATGACACCCAATCAGCTGTTGGCAGGCGCTCTCACGAGCGAACTGAGTAGTCGCTGGAAATTACAAGTAAGCAACCCAAAAATTAAATGTGCTTTTACATCAACAAACGCTGGACGCGCAATAAGTAAGACGTGAATTATGCGACGCCAGTGACACCCGAACGACTCATTTCACGGCTTGAAATGATGCACTCCGCTTGCACTCCTATCTAAAAGAACAAAAGCGGGAACTGTACTGTTGATAAAAAAAAAAAATCATAAAGAAAAGAATCACACAGCGAGGAAAAAAAAAAGAAAGCGCCGCGATGTGCGACGGTGAAATTTGTGAGCCAGTGACTCAGACCACCACTGCGCGCTCCGAGGGCGGAGCTGAGGAACAGGTGCGGATGCACCGCTCCGACACCACGGACAAGGCTCGTCCTCCGCCCACTCTACATCTCAACGGATCTCGACCGGATTCCCCCGTGAAAGCCGCCCCGACGCATCAAGTGCCCCTGGTGGATCCCCTTAAGGCGGCCCATTGGCTGCTGGACGATGTCATACAGTGGGCCACCCAAACAGAGCACCTGTCGCGGAATCTAATGGAATGCCTGCGCACGGAGGCCATCGACGGTGAAGTGCTGCTCTCTCTCACCGAGGACGATATCCGGGAATTTAGATATAAACTAGGCTACAAATTGACCTTCGGCGAGCTGAAGAAGTTCTGGCTGGCCGTCCTGAAGCTCCAGCTGTTGATTAAGAACAGCGCCGTGGACTCTGTGATGCTGGGCATCGAGAGTCATGTCGGCAATTCCATGAACTTTATGCCACTGGCCGGATCCGTGGTCGGTCCACCGTCCTCCACCTGCCCGTGCCCCCAGCCGGACTGTCCCAGTTATGTCTCCGACTGCGATACGTACCTGAGGACGGGGGGGCGTTATGTTGCGCCCGAATACTTCAAAACCGCCATGAGTTTAGGTGAGTCGACCCCGTCCCGTCCCGTCTCCCGCAACAACCATCCCCTTTTAATTGCGAAGGTCAATTGTTCGTTTGTTGATTGTTGGCGCGTCGGGCAGCTTATCGGTCGTGTGCCACTTATGGCCAGCTTTCTGCCATATCACAACTGAGTCAGTCTCCAATTGGCCAACGCTTCCTATATGTGATAGTCCGGAAAACGGGGAGAGTTCTAGTTGAACGTCTAATATACCAAGATTGCGTCGGATTTTTAGTTTTCTGCGTTTTCTAAATAAAGACAATTTGTTTTTTTTTAGTTAGATTACATAGTTTTTACGATTCTTATTGGACTCAGATGCCCTGAAAACCCTAGAAAATAGAAACTGTCTTAACTATTTCTTAGCTATGTCTTAGCTATTTTTATCAAGAATCTATGTAATTACGAATTTTATGAGAATTTGTCTTATCACAAAAGGCTTTGAAATAAAAGCACTTGTTGATAAAAGCACATATATTGCAAGAGGTTCCCCTTTGTTTTGAAACAAAGTTTAAAGAGCATGTGGAGAATCTCAAACCTATCTAATTTGATAATTTTATTGCATCAGGCCCAAAAGAGATTCATTTATGGATGAATGCCAGAAGATCAAAAGGAAACTTTTCAAAGATAAAATATACAAGTTTCTCAGATCGTGAGGCTGAAAACATGATCAAAAATGCATCTTTTGACATGTTTCCTCCAACTCCTCTCTAATAACACCATAACCCGAAAATAAAGACATCTATTTCCGAAGTTCAATGCCACTCTCACTATATTTGGCCGTCTAACTACGTCACTCTAATTATAATTATAGTTTTTGTGAATTAGAGTGACGCGTTTCTGTTATTTATTTCGAGTATTTTGGAGGTTATGAGTGGAGACGCCGCTCGCATTTATTTACGGACTTACTCGGTGGGATCTCGCCCCCCATTCTGGCCCCCTTACGGGCCGGGTTTTGTGTAACTTTGCGTGCCTCAAATTTCAAATTCCAACTCGTTCATGATACCCTTCGAGCGGCTGGTTAACTTTACTGGGAAGTCAGACCCAGTTGACATTCGCCGAGCTAAAATAATAATAAAATAATAGGGTCTGCTTCGTTCTAGAAATGTGTTTGTTGTTTAATGTTTGTTTTTGCGGAAATATCTGGTGGCCCGATTGCTTGCTTAAATAAATAAATAAGTGTTTGTTTATAGTTTCTGTCTCATAAACACTTGCATGAGCTGTTATTCATTAGAAGTTTCTTAGTTAACTGCATAGGGGAAGGGCTTTTACAATTTCTATAACGATTCTCCATTAATCTGCAAATTAGGCATATTTTCTAATTTTATGTCCAATTTTTCAATGAAAGTGACGGATATGGCCCACAGCGGGGGCAGCATATATCTTGGCCTAATTCCCTCTGATTCCTCAGCGGAATTCCTTAAACGATTTATAGATAAATTCTCCTTCAACCTGCACCAAATTCTGAGAGCATTGATTTTTCATTATAGACAATTTAAATTTTTAAATAATTGTTTTTAAATTATTCTAACAAAACAAGCGCTGTCGCACGCGACACAGACAGAAGTTACTTTTTCAAAAAACCATTTCAAACGCTGACTTCAGAAAATTGTCTGCAACCAAATGAAAAATGGTATTTATTAATTGATCTTTGTAATTATTTTTGTTTCACTTTAAAATATTTGGTAGTTTTTTCAACACGCGACATGTCGTTCTCGACCTTTTCTTCCATCAAACTTATTTTGTTGTTTTTGTCCTTTTAAAATAATTAAACATGAATTTGATATTCTATATTAATTAAACGTTAATTTAGAGCTAATAAAAAAAGTTTTATTTAGCTCAATGACGCACGCGACCATGAATGAAACTAATAATTTAAATGAAAATAATAAAAATTGAAAAAAAATCTTATAAAAATAGTGAATATCAATGCATTGGGACTCTCTTTACGAAATATATTTTAAACAAATCGTGCCACTGAAAATGTTGAAAGCTGAACTTTTGCACTTTTCGGACTTTGCAATGAAATATTTCATAATGTGTAAATTTGTTAAATTTTAATTATTTTAAATTTTTGGCAATAAAAGCGTGTGGTTGACCCTTTTGGAGAATTACTCTATAATTTTTAATAGAGAAAAAATATAATATATATATATCTTGTTTAACTAGACTGATATGAGTAGGAAATACATTATAATACTATAAATATTAGTATGAAATTGTCCTAAATTATGTTCCCAAAATGATTAGTTTATTCAACCCTGTCTCCCCATATATTGCAATTTTCTGCCAACAAAAATATTGAAATGAACTCGTATCAGTCTGATAACTCAATATATTCTGATAACCCATAGGCTGAGTTTTGTTTTCGGGGCTTTTATCGAGGCTACTTGGAAGAGATAAGCCTTTGTTTACAGATACATATATACATAGGTAGACAACAGGTAGCCCACATAAATAAAAATAAAATAAATACAAAAAGTACAAATATTACCAAAAGAGTCGTATAACACTCGGCCATAATTAATTCGACTTGGCATGCTAAGCTTTCTTTTTTTTTATATTTTCTGCTTTTTGTACTTTTTAATGTGAATATATTGTATTTGTACATTTGCTTTAAAAATTGAAATATAGACACAGTTGATTTGAACGCCTAGTAACTGAGTTTCTTTCGATCGGCAGCCTACTCCTTCGTGGTCACCTGGATAACGTCGTTCGTCATGGTGATTGTGCACGAACGCGTGCCAGATATGAAGCGCTATCCCCCGCTGCCGGATATCTTTCTGGACAACGTGCCCCACATCCCGTGGGCGTTCAACATGTGCGAGATCACCGGATCCCTGTTGTTTACCATCTGGCTGGTCGTCCTTATCTTCCACAAGTACCGTATGGTGCTCCTCCGTCGATTTTTCGCACTGGCCGGCACTGTTTTCCTGCTGCGGTGCGTCACCATGCTGATCACATCGCTGAGTGTGCCGGGCACCCATCTGCAGTGCAGCCAGAAGGACTTTGCCATCGATGATCCGAACGTGGACCTGGTGGGTGCACTGATCATACGCATGACGCGAGCCTATCGCATCTGGAGCGGCCTGGGCATGTCGATCCAAGGAGTGCGCACCTGCGGCGACTACATGTTCAGCGGCCACACGGTGGCCCTCACCCTGCTTAACTTCTTCATAACGGAGTGTGAGTTGCTGGAGGACTTATGTCTCCTTCTGCCAGTCATTAAATTTATTCTTTATCCTTCCAGATACTCCGAGGAATCTGTACTTCCTGCACACGCTCACCTGGCTGCTCAACATGTTCGGCATCTTCTTCATTCTGGCTGCCCATGAGCACTACTCCATCGATGTGTTTGTGGCCTTCTACATCACCTCTCGCCTCTTTCTGTACTATCATACTTTGGCTAACAATCGGGTAGGATGGCTACTTATGATATATGATCTGATGTCCTCAATGCTCTCAAATCTTACCATTCCAGGCTCTGATGCAGGGCGACTCTAAGCGGACGCGGGTCTGGTTCCCCATGTTCAGCTACTTCGAGAGCAGCGTGGATGGCATGGTGCCTAATGAATTCGACACGGTGGGCTCGCTTATAACCGGCATCGTGGATCAGCTGCTGAAGGTCAAGGACCAGTTGATACTACTAGCCAAGCGTGACTGGTCGGACGGATCGGTGACGGCCACCACATCGAACCAAATGTTTGGAATTGATTCCGACATCCATGTGCTGGCCTATGGGGCCAACGCCACCTTCTTATCTCCCAACCAGTCGGCTCCCGGACTCAGTCGCCGCGACAGTCAAACGCATCTGAGTGCCAAGGGTACCCAGAATGCGGGTCCAGCGCCTGCACAGAAGCGGACCTTTCGGGACGTAAGCGTGGACCCGTTCTCGAGGACCTCCGTGACTAGGGGGGCTAGCCCGGACCTGGCCAAGGAAAAGAAGCTGCTCTGATCACCACACCTCTATCGAATCGCTCTTCCACATCAGTTTTTTTTTCTAAAAAAAAAAAGCAGAAGAAACATGCCGAAATCAACAACACCGACTGATATTTTTATTTCAAAATTTCCATATTTTTCCCTCCCAGTTTTTCTTTTTCCCTTTTTTTTCTTAGTGTATGTATGCCTTCAATCATTCGTAGTGCCTTCCGGGTATTTTTCCCCTCCACAGTCAACAGCCTTTAGTTGAAAATCAAAAAAAATCGAAGCTAATTCTCGCCGGGAGACGCTCTAAAGAAATCGGGCTGGTTATAGAAAGATGATATATGGTATCCCTCCTCATTCCGTTCAAGTTGACATTTTGAACTAAATGTATTTATTATTGAAGACTTTTATGCATTATTATGTAATTGTAAGCATGTGAAACAAGTGTATCTTTTAGTTAGCGTTAAGTTTGAAAATCTTTTTGTTGAACGCACAAAAAAAATTCAATAAATCGAAATGAATATTCTCAGAATCCCATTACCCCGTTTTTTTAAGGATTAATTAATTCAAGGACCTAAGTCATCAGATGCTTTTACAATTCATTTTATTTTCTTCATTTTTTTGTTTTTAATATAAAAATGGCATTTCTTTACTAATTTTAAGTTTAAATTACTAATGTAAAGTATGTATGATTGCGGTAATTGAAAAATATATATATCATTCATATATATATGTATACATATTCTTGTGTATATTCTTCAAGGTGTGAAAAAAATATTTTAATGAACATGAATCGTCTTTAAAGCGTATTATATATATATATTTTTTTTTTATTTTTTCTGGTATTCATATGAAAGCGTTCAATTAGACTTAAAGAATAACATTTTTTGTTATTATTATTTCGGTATTCCCGCAAACACACACAGGTATATAAAGGTAAAAATGGAAACATTTCAGTTGTTTGGTGTGTGTTTTCATTTCTTTGCAATAATTCATATCAAAGGAAGAAACAATTAACAAACGAATCTCTACAAAATAGACAAAGAGTCAAGCGTTCGTTTCTCGCCTTCTTAGTACAACTAATTTGCAAAAATAAACTATGAAAAGTGTTCATCATGAGTAGTGAGTTTTCTTTATATATCCATTTTCATGTTTTAAATGATTACTCCTCCGTGGCATAGGACTGCGCATTGCTTTCTCATAAATTACTATTCCAAAAAACAATATAGTTGATACGTTTACATGATACCTTACACGCTACATGTATGTTCCTAACACATATATATTTTCCAATTCTGTCTGTCTGTTAAGCACGAAGCTACTATTATTGAGGTTCCATTTAATCGTCTTCTCTGATCTGACAAATGATCGCGCACCTTTTCTCATATTCTGCTGTGTGTCTTCTGTGTATAGGCTTTATAATAATAGATATTTGTCATTTTATTTAGAATCTTCGTTATGCAAAAAACATAAATTTAACAAGATTATTATTCTTTTATTCCATTCTGATGCTAGCGGGTAAGTTATTCTCTCATCGCTGCTGCTAGCCGATACAATTATTTGTAATTCTAGGCGTAAACTATAACTGCTTCCTTTTGTTTTTATGTATTTCAAAATATATATTTAACTCAATGTTGTAGTTTTTTTTTGTTTTTTTTTTCAAGGTTGGTATGCCTTTTTTTTAGTTTCCTTATTTGTTGGTTTGTTATTTGTTTAGTTTAAATGAGGGCTGTTGTTGTCGCGGTAAGACTACCGTCACATAAGATCGTAGTGCAATTATTAATTTCTGTCCTGTGAGGCTCATCAGCTCTTCACACAGCCTTACGAAAGGTCTGCAAGAAAAAGGACAATAAATAATGATATTTCTAAAAATCAAAGAAAAATACTCACAGCTAGGCGCTGCCTCGTAGCTACGTTGTATCTGATCGTATGTGAACTTCACAAAGGCGTCGTACTGCTCGGCCAACTTAGTGGTCAGGACGCCCTCGTAGAGCTCCCGCAGCTGGTTCTCGCGCTCTTTCAGCATGCTCTCGCAGATCAGCTGCACCTGCTTAAACGTGAACAGGGCCTTCTCGCCGTGCCGCATCAGGCTCAAGTTCGGCGGGCTGTCCGGGCGACGAGGGCTCTCCGGGCCCATTTCCGAACCACTTGACTCGGAATCCTGCATGCGCTCCAGTGCCGCCGCGGTTATAGGCAGCTGCTTGCGCTTGTGCAGTCTCTTGATCTCGTTGCACAAGTTCTCAGCCATCTTGTCTGAATAGGATAGAGATTTTCAATAAAATATGTCCAATAGACTCGCAAGATATACCTACCTGGCGACATTTTGGCCAAGGAGGCCTCGCTGAAGGGACTGGGCTCAGTGTTGTCCTTGGCGAAGCGATTGCTGGGCGTGTGCGGCAATCCCGCCGAAGTGCTGGGGCCATCGCGATCCCGGGTCGATGGGGACGACGATGGACTGGCGCTGCTACCAGATTGGCCAAATGGATTGCAGCGCCGGCGCTTCGGTGGGCGCTGGTTCATCGACTCCCAGTCGACGGTGCGTTTCAGTGTTGCGCAGGCCATCGCTATGATTGCTGTTGTCCTTGAGAATGGTTTCTAGTCGAATTAGTTTCCGGTCTGCGCTCCTCTCCTGGCTGCTTGTCCGTCGGCTGCAAAAGGAAAACAAACAATGGATGAGTAACCTGAATGCCACTTTGCCGCAAAACTGGTTTCAAGGAAAAACAGGATTCACTTGCCACTTGCCAACAAAAGAAAGAAAATGGTGCCAGGGGCCTGCTACTTCGGCCTTTTCCACAAGATTTGGCCGTCAAATGAAAATAATCTTATCGCCTCTAGGCCGTGAGTTTTCAAAAAAGACAGATAGCTAGAAGCTGCTGCTCCCGACACCAGGGGGCAACACCCGAAACGCAATTAAAGGATAAAAAAGGGAGAGAAAGGAAGAGAAAGGACGAAAGCAGAAACCACCACGACGCAAATGCATAGCAATGCAGAATGAGAAAGAGGAGCTGTGGTGTAACCCAATGCCAGAACAACCACCTCAGGAAACTACTACGCAGGATGGAGTGCGTGCTGGTGGCCAGCGACCTCTTCTTCTTCAGGCGGCAGCTGTACCAGCTGTTTTTTCACACTCACACCACGGCAATGCCCCGCAACACGTGTATGTGTGTGCCAGCTTGCTATCCGCAGCAGTTTTTGTCACCTTTTCTGAAATATTCTTTGGGAATATTGAATTCTTTGGTGGCTCTACGTGCCACCGTGCCAGAGATTAGGTTGGAGAGGCCCAAATGACAGCTTGTAGTGCGATCGCAATGGTTGCGACGCACGAAAGTATATGAACGGAAAACGAAATGCGCAAAAGCCGGGGCGGAAACCCCGACTCTGTATCTTCTGCGTTGTGCAATACGCTGTGGCTCTTACAACTAAATGCTAACTAATAAATACAATCTAAATAATTAAATAAAATAGCAATTAATAAACTATTTTGAATTAAAAAAAAAATAATAATAAAATAAAAAAAAACACGCTTGAAAATAGAAAACTAAAACAAAATGGAAAACGATATATTTTGTGTGGTTTGTGTCTCGGCTACAGTAATGCCAGCTGCCAATAAATCCCATTTGTCATACGTGTGTCACTGTGTGAGTGCTTGTGATGGTGTGAGTGGTACTCAAACACACGCAGCAGTGAGTTGGAATGTTGATTTCATGAAATTTTAAAAATGGTCGAATCGCATATCATTATCAGCGCTTTTCCCCTCCTCACACCATTTCACTTACGTTGATGGGGTTTTTTTCTTTTTGGCTATTTCCGCTGGCTACTCTCTTTCTGCACCACTTCACACGCGCTTTATTTACTTTTTATTGTATTGCACGCACACTCACGCTTTTATTTTTCAACTCCAGTTGTCCAGCTCTCGTTTAACTATATCGTAGTATATTAATATTGCTTCGGGTATCGTTTTGCTTTTGTCAGAGATTTGAGCAGTATTACAAAGGCCACTAAAATGCACTTTTGATAGGTTTTTCACAGTTGGTGCTATTTCATTTACAAATTTTCGTCTCGTCTCTCGATTCTTGGGAAAAATGGACGACGATGCGTGCGTGACGAAGATAGAAGTGAAGAAACAGCGATGTCATCGATATTTTTAAAACATCGGACTATCGATATTTCTGATTTGGAGATAAAGATAACTTTTTAGAGGCGGACGAAAATTCATCAACATTATTTTTATATAAAATCTTTAAGCGAACAAAAATATTTGTTTGAAACTGGTGATTTAATAATGAATACTGAAAATCGCACTTAATGCTTTCTCGATTCCTGGTTGGAACTAGTTCATAAATATCGTTAACCAGATATCAATAATAGGCTAACTAGTTCGATACAAATATATCTGGATATCGCTATATATCGACGAAGTAGGAAATAATTTCCTCCACACTTGATAAATATACAATTTATTTGCACTTTTGTGAGCGACAACTGCCTTTTTTTATCCGCGATTTGGCCGCTGAAGAGAAGACTGCATCCTTCCGCATTCGCAGTAGACATACAATCGGCGTCCGGTTCAGTGAAAACATTACGTAGGGGCCGCCTCTGGGAAAAAAAGAAAAGAGGATCTAAAAATATTCTTAATCGCTGTGAAAGTAGCCAGCCAATTTCATTGGGCGAGTGTATTGAAATAGCGCCTGAAATCAACAATATTATTATTAACTGCAACCATGGTTCTCAAAGTCTACGTCAGCGGCATGTCCGGCAATAAGGAGGTGAGTGTTTGTCATCATGGGCGAGGCTGGGCGGAGGGCGGGGCTCAAGCGAGTGTCATGTCATGTTATTGGAATGTTTGGCCCTGTTATTAGCAGCAAACAAAGATAAAAAAAAGTTTATAAAAATGGGAATGGCGGCGGTGCCGATATGCAATGAAAATCCTATTTTATTCTTCAAATTGTTCACTTCTTTCTGTGTGTGTGTTTGATCTGAAAATGTTCTTATTTAAAGTTTAAAACCTTTTAAATGAGTTTTTTTCAATAGAAAACAAATATGAAACAAATATATTGCAAATAGTTTTCCCCAAAAACTTTAACCCACTTAATTATTTTGTAAAATCCAAGTGCCAACACTGATGCGTGATGATGTAGGTGATGTATGTGTGTACGAGTGTTTGTTTGTACAGTCGAAGCGACAACAGCAAGTGGGTATTTTGATTGACTCAGTGTGCGTGAGTGTTGGTATCGGCGGTGATGGTGGTGGTGGCAAGAAGAAGAGCCCCAACGACCGCAAACATTTCATTGCCCATATAAGCTTATTTGGCTGTGAAACTGTAAATCCTACATGCCAGAAAGAGAATCCATTAGCCATTGATCAGAACTGCGTGGGCCACTCTCTTTCTGTTGGTGGTGTGAGTGTGCGTGTGTGATTCATCGTTCCACCGGCTTCCCAGTGACTTCTCTTTGTTTTCAAATTGGCAAAACATAACGGACATTGTGAGGGCTGGAAGCAACAATGTCTTTGTTTACCTCTTTTGTGGAAAGAAAGGAAAATAACTGAAACTCTTTATCAGCAGAGTACATATTTCAATTAGGTTTCTTTATCATATCTAAGGCTTGCCAGTTATTAATTATTGTGTATGTATGTCTCTCCACAGGTGAAGAAGCGCCAACAGCGCGTTCTCATGATCCTCGACAGCAAGAACATCCAGTATGACACGGTGGATATCACGGAGCCCGGCAAGGAGTCCGAGAAGGAACTGATGCAGAACAAATCGACGAGCAACGGCGGCACTGTCAGCGACCCGGAGCCCCGTCACCCCCTGCCGCCCCAGATATTCAACGACGAGGACTACTGCGGCGACTACGATGCCTTCGACATGGCCAACGAGATCGACACCCTGGAGGTGTTCCTCAAGTTGGCGCCAGCAGACACCACGGCGGTCAGCACCGCCCAGATCGAACTGAAGCAGGAGAATGGCGACCCCAAAAAAGAGGAGGCTGAAGCGGAGGGGGGGGAGCCGGAGGACCAGGAGAAGCCGGAAGGTGGAAAGGGCGACACCAACGGCGAGACGGCAGAGAAGGCGGAGGTTTGAAGTTCAGCTTACCGTATTTACCGTTAACTGTTACGAAGCAACAACAAACAGCAGCATCTGCAATCAACAGCAATAGAATTAACAGCCGTAAAGTTAACAGCAATAACCCGTAATGTTATCTAACAGCACCGACACTACCAACTCTCTCTCTATTTATATTTACATTTTTTATCTAAATTTCTAATCCAAAAAAAAATTGGTTGTAATTTGGGGATAATTGCAAAAAGAATACCCAACAACCACATTATTTGGGATTAGATGAGAAAACAATGTTTTTACATTTTCAAAATGTGTTTTAATTTTTAACGACTGCGGTTCTTAGTCTAAGTTTACGAACGTATTTAAGCGAGGGCCCCGAGAAAAAGACAATTTTAATCAAAATATTTATAATCATTCATTGACTTACATCCAACACCTTTGTATGTACCATCTTATACACCCACACCCACACACCAACCAGCACTTTTGCGCCTCAGTTGGATCAAGTTGGAGTGTAGAGAGCTGGAACTTTTGTGCAGCAGTTATGTTAAAATGCTTAAACATAAAAATACGCTGCCCGTGTAATAAAAGGAAATATATTTGTATTAACTAAACGAGTATAACCGCCGCAAGCTTGTTTTTCTAACACACTTTAACCAAATCTAACACAGAACAGTAGCTTTATTCGCAAAACAAATCCTAACATCGCATGATGGCCAGAAACTGCAAGTAAGAGTTGGTGTCTAAGAGTCTTCTGATCTACAGAAAGACTCAAAAACCACTTCTACCTTTTTCTCATCTTCAACTTAAAATTTATCACAAATTATTCGTAATGTTCAAAACATTACTAATGTCTGCGAGTTTCTTCAAAGAACAACAAGGGCGAGGACGGCGAGAAACCCGAGGGAGTAGAAGATGGCGACGAAGCAGAGGACACTACTGAAAAGGTAAAAATTTAATAAGGATATAGCTAGGATATGCATGGATATAGCTAACCCTTGTACTTGCCGAAGAGTGCATGACTCTGCTCTGTAGATCTCCACATCTATTGTGGTTGCGTTCCCAGTTTTCTGATCTTGTATATATTTTCACTTCCACCCACCAATAACTACCCACAATCATGTGCACGCACCACCACCCCACCACCCAAAACCCAAAAGACTGAATCTGAAGAATCCGGAGAAAAGAAGGACGAAGAGGCCACAGGTAAAGATAACAAGATTTCGAAGGACTCTGATCGAAGCTCTGAACTTGATGATCATTTAGACAAATCGGAGAAGGCTGAAACCAAAGAAGAATCTGCGGAAGAGGAGGGCAAAGAAGAATCTAAGAAGGACGAAGCCAAAGAAGTATCTGAGCATAAAACCAAAGAAGAATCTGATGAAAATGTTGCCAAAGAAGAGTCCGAGGAAGATGAGACCAAAGAGAAACCTGAGGAGGAAAAAGAGGAGTCTGCCGAAAAAGTAGCCAGCGATACAAATGCAGAAGACAAGCCGGAAGAAAAAGCCGGAGAAGATAAAGAAGAAGAGAAGACAGAAGAAGAAACACCCGAGGATGAAACGAAAGATCTGGATAGTAGTAAAGCGGAGGAGAAAATTGAGAATGAAGAAGAATCTGCGGAGGAAGAAACCAAAGAAGAATCTGATAAGAATGTTGCCAAAGAAGAGTCCAAGGAAGATGAAACCAAAGAGAAACCTGAGGAGGATGAAGAAGTAACTGAAAATAAGACCGAAGAGAAAGTTGATGAAGAGTCTTCTTATGAGGAAGAAGACAAAGAAAAAACTGAAGAAGCAGAAACCAAAGACGAAACTAAAGAAAGTCCTGAGGAAGATGCGACAAAAGAGAGTAAAGCAGAAACGGATAAAGAATTAGAAAAGGAAGAGGCTGTTGAAAAAGAAGCCAGCGACAAAGATGCCGGAGAAGATAAAGAAGAAGAGAAGACAGAAGAAGAAACAACCGAGGATGAAACGAAAGAACAGGATAGTAGTAAAGCGGAGGAGAACAATGAGAGTGAAGAAGAATCTTCAGAGGAAGAAAGTGAGAAAGAAGAATAGCTGTAACCTGCCCCAAGAAACGAACGATCGACGCGAGAAACACAAACCATGGCATCTGCATTAAAAAACACTCATTCACACGCACAGTCCTAAAAAATGCACATTTAGGGAATAATATCTGACGTTTTGTAAATAGACACAAGAACCCACTAATAGCGAACATGGTGATGGGTACCGTACCCTAGACTAAGGGCCAGATGTGACAAATATTAAATAATATTCTTTCTTATCCCACCCCGTCCCGACCCAAACGCCACAGATTGCTGAGACGACTCCGGAAACATCACCATCTGCCGGAGACCAACATCATCCGGCGAAGACTTCTTCCGATTCTCAGTCAGCTCTCTTATTGGAAAGTGAGCGAACAGCTGCATCGCTTTAATTTTGATTTTTAATATTTTTTTTTTAATTAATCGGGCTTTAAAAATTAAAGATTTTTTAAATAGGTACAATGAAAATAAAAAAGTTGTTGAATGTGTAATGAAATAATGTGTTTCGAACTTTTAATCAAAAAGAAAAATTAAACAAAATGAAAACAGAAACATTTCAGTGAAACTTGCGATAAAATATGATTTAGATTCAAAATTTGTAGTAAATATAATACAATTATTGTGCAATTAATGAAATATTTTAAAACTGTGGAACGATAGTTAATTTTTTTTTGAAAATGTTCTGAAACCGAAACAAATCCCGATGATAATTAAACCAATAAATAGACTTATGATTACGTGTCTCACTTTTAGTTCTTGTATCCAAATAATTAAATATACAGTACATTATTATTATGTTTAGTACAGTACACGGTAAAATGAAGTTTTTATAGTTATTTACGCTCTATTTCGGGATATTTTCCATTACAAAACTAGTAAAAATGCGAAGGAAGGTCAGGCATCAGCATCGGGGCCTCCTCCGTCACACAAAACTCATTTACTAAAAGGAAAACAAAGAGGCATCTTCCATCCCAGAGAATGACAGTGGAGTTGTGGACTTTCCCATTGACCATCCATCCATCTATTCGCTATCCTCCTCGTCAGACGTGTCTGTGGTGTAGTCGCTCAGGTTCTCCTGCTGGTCGTTGTGCTCCGGCTCCGATTCGCTCAGGTCCCACTGGGGATGGTCCGTCGGTGGTGCGGGCGCCTTCTGTACGTCCAGTTTCAGCTCCTGCTGCTGGTCCATGCCCAGATAGGAGTCTACAACAAGAGAAATTAGTAACGATAGGTGCAATTATTTGTGCTTACTTACCTGATCTCAGGCAGACAGTGAAGGTATAGACACCGGGCCAACGGGGTGCTGTGAACTTCAGCTGGATCTCCTCCTTCTCGACCAGATTGGTGACATGGTAGGGTGCGGTGAGCAGGGTGCGAGACTTACGGTCGCAGATGTAGGTCCACCAGTACTCCTGCTTCTCCTCGGGGAAGAACGGACAGTGGACGGTGTGCGAGAGCCGGGACTTGCCCTCCAGTCGCTCTCGCTTATT
This sequence comes from Drosophila atripex, assembly GCA_035045925.1. Classification (NCBI taxonomy): domain Eukaryota; kingdom Metazoa; phylum Arthropoda; class Insecta; order Diptera; family Drosophilidae; genus Drosophila; species Drosophila atripex. The sequence goes on from JAWNOP010000012.1 coordinate 321,389, forward strand.
GAGCTTCGCTTGGAGGCGCTCCCACTCCTCGTCGTCGTCGTCATCCAGCGAGGAGTGGTTCTTGTTGCCCTTTTCCTCATCCTCGCTGCCACTGAATGCGGCAGATTCGACGTCGCTGTTTTCCGCTGCACCGGCATCTGATTCTCCGTCCGAATTGCCCGTTGCCGTTTGGTCCTCGGAAGCGGCGGCGGTAGCAGCCGCAGCTGCTGCTGCTGCTACCTTGGGTGGAGCCTTCTTTTGATTGTTTTTCTGGTTCTGGGCGGGCTTCTTGCCACCCTTGCCCTTGCCTCCCTTGCGTGGCTTGGCCCAAGCGGAGGTTTTCTTGGCTGGAACGGCTGTAGCAGCCCCATCTTCATCATCTCCAGCAGCCTCTTCGTTAGCATCATCGTTTATTCCCTGCTTCTCCGGGGCCTTTGTGTCCCCGAACAACGTCTTCATGTCCTTGCGCTCCAGGGTAACAGTAACAGTAACTATAGCTCCCGCGGTGACCACATTGGTGTTTTCGTCGTCAATCACCTCGCATCGTATGGAGAAATCTATCAACGGCATCTTGCCCAGCACCTTCATGGTGTTCTCGTACTCGAAGTCTGTCAGATTCTTTAGCAGCGTACGACTCTCCTCCGGCTTCAGCTGGGCGAACTGCTGTAGATTCTTCACGTGCCTCTTCTTGTTCATGAAGTACAGATGATCCTCGGTGAGGTGGGGCAGCTGCAAAAGCGGCGACTTGAACTCCCACAGTCCCTGAATGATCATCGGCGACATCTTCATGCAGTTCTCGATCGTTTCGATGCTCGGCAGTCGGGGTACCCGCCGAGCATACGCCATCATGACCAGCTGGTGGACACAGGAAACCATTTCTTGGACTAGATAAGGACACTTTTTCACCACGAACTGACGATCCCGTTCCAAGGTCTCTGGGTTAAGAGGAATCCGGCTAAGGTGTGCGTGGAGGATGGCCCGCGCCTTAATGGAATACATGCGGCACAATGGGTGCTCCTTGCATTTTTCATTCAGGTTGGGAAGCTGCCGGATTAGCTATTTAGATGGAAGACAATTTTATTTATACGGAAGTAGTTGGTTAGATGGTCAGTGAGTTACTCACCGCGGGCACTTCATCATTGTCCGACTGCCGTTCCTGCACTTGCGAGTTGTGCCGCTTATCGAACTCCAAACTGGCAGCCAACACCATGAGGGCGCGCTTCAACAGCATGTGCGGCGTCTTGTGGATGAAGTAGAAGTACATCTGAGTGGTGTCGAGAAGCACTTTGTCGCCACTGAAGCGAATGGAACGATACCACCACACACCCACCGCCGATGGCATGGCCACCATGAACACCAGACCATAGAGACCCAAGACCCAAACACTATTCTCCTTCTCGACGATCCACGAGGGCAGAGCAATGCCAAACGACATGGCGCCGGGGCCATCGGGATTTCCATACTTCTCATAGTTCTCCTTGGCCACTTCATCGGTTAGAGCCTGATAGGCTTTGCTGAGCATCATGAAGGACTTCTCGTCACCGGTTTCCTTGTCCGGATGCAGCACCTTGGACAGTCGGTAATAGGCCTTCTTGATCTCCGCCTGGGATGAGGATGGCGGAACACCCAGAATTTCGAACGGATCGAAGCTGGCCATCTCGTAGTCGAACTGAGACACCCGGTACGTGAGGAAGAGCAGCAAGGCCCATCCCAGCACGATGGTTAGCTTGATGGTCCAGGATTTCAGGGCTCTGTATGGTTCGGCGTTGGCCAAAATCGTCTTCTTCTTTAGGCAGTCGGCGCACTGGCATTCTTCCTTTGATTTTCCCGGATCTGGAAAGAGAGATTTATTAAGTTCTTGCTAAAAACCAATAAGATTCTTTGATAAATAAATAACTTATTAATTCTACAAACTAAAGTTACTCTAATACACTAATATGTATGTATGTATATTCTTTTTTCTGAAACTGATTTCTTTATCAATGAGATGTTATGGTCCATTTCCTAGAAAAATAAACAGTTCATGGAAAAAAAACAATTTCCTGATCTCTCCTCTCCACGATCGCGACATTCGGAGACGCATAAACTTTTGGAGCGGCGACCGTGTCCCAAATTGAGAGAAGAACGCAAGAGAGAGACTCCATGCTCGACCCGTCTTTGCGGTAATCGCAGCTTTCACCAATACGACGACGACACTGTAGACTCGAGATTCCGAATTTCTGAGCTGACGTTGTTAGAATAAGTTATTGGAACGTGTCCATTTGCAGTGGACACTGGGAGTGGAAAGTGGGTGGGAGAGGAAAGCTGAACGCACACACTCCCACACCCACTAACAGCTGCAGGTGGATGAGTAGAAAATGAGTTGAAAGAGCGAGCGAGAGGGCGCCGAGCAGGGAGATTAAAGGCGGCTGTGGTGGGCAGCGGCTTCTCCTACTAACCTTCTTTCTTTTTACGTGGCCAATAATAAATCGTCGTGGGTATCAGTATGAGGGCCAGGAATGATAACACAAAATAGTAGAATGTTCCGCCGCTCTCATCGTACTGGAACTTTTGACCCGCCATATCCTAAATGTTTTTATTTATTGTATATCCTATGGTAGTTTGCACTTTTCCTCCGGCAGCACTCCAGCTGATGCGGCTTCCCCTTCCGGCTCCTCTTCCAGGGTATCTACAACCAATCAGCTACGTGTTATGGAGCTGGCGGTAAGCTCCTGCTGTTGCTGCTGCCAAATTGCACAAATTTGTACGCCGCGAATTTAAAAACTCAGTATTTACACCGACGCATGAGCTGACACGTAGGGTTGCTGTTAGAGGTGGGAGAAATTCAGTGTTATTCAAATACGGCTAAAAAATACTAGCGTGGAACAGTTCTCTAACTGTTGCAGAAATTTAGTGCTATTTTAATACTGTAAAAAATACCGGCGAGAAACCTTTAGAGGTAGGAGCAATTAAGTGATATTTAAATACTGCCAAAAATAGACATGTCGAAAACATTTTATGAAAATCAAAAAAATTATTCAACATTACAGTACTATTATTATACTTTGTCTATAATAATATGTCTATATTTTATGATATATTTGTAGATTTAATATGAGTTCAAAATATAAAGGCAGACTTATATCATTATTAGTACAGTATTTATACTAATATAATACCTTATATCTTGCCATGCACGCAGAAACAATAAAATTGTCCGTTGTAAAGCGCTAATTTGATAACAATTTGAAGTGCTATATAGTATCGATAATTTTTAAGTGCTTGTAACAACCCTAAAGAAAAACCGAGGTTCCAAGCGCACTGGGGATCCACATAAAATAATTTCGAGTTGAGAGCACGTTGAGAAAAGTCATACTTTCAGTATTCTATACAAAGAATAGCTATTATGAGTGGTAATTGGCAAAAGATTTTGGAAAATTTTCTTATTTCCGACAAAGATTGCTTTTCATATACAAAGGAAGCGGAGGAAATTCAAAACTTTGTAATAATGAAACTAAAAAGCGTTGATAAAAAATTTGATGACGCTTTTGACGGGCTTAGCCTAGGAGGTAAGACAAATTTAGAAAGGGTAATATGTAATATACACACATTTACTCCTTGGTGCAGGCAGTTACTTGGATCGCGTCAAGCTGGATCAGCCCGATGAATTTGATTTGCATATCAAACCATCAAGGAATAGCAGCGGATTTGTAGTTTTACATGCGCCGCATGGAAGAAATATTTCCGATTTCGTATCGTCGGACGGCTTTATTCGTACGGAACTATTGCAAGGATGGTTGCGCGAAGCATTCAGAAAGATATTCAAGCCAAATTTGTCTCTAAGATGTTCGACTGATAGAGTCTACAATGTGGTTTATACACTCCCAGGTTACGCTTGTGCCCATAGCATGGAGGCAACGTGTGGCAACCGTATTATTTCGTTTGATCTAGTGCCGGCTTTCTATAATTTCCAGTGCTCCATCTATAATTTCTTCCCAGCATCCCTGGTATGCCGTTCCCCAAAAAAGGAAAGGTTTAGATGACGATCGTACATTTTTCCCATGTGGGAAAAGAAAATTATGGAAGATAACCAAAATTTGAAAAATGTTTTGCGTCTCATGAAAGGATTGCGGGATGCACACAAGGCAGAATTACCACATCTGAGCAGTTACATACTTAAAACTGTTATTCTTAACAATCTGAACAATCATCACATCAATTGGAACTCAAACCTTGAAACCCTATTCGAAAAAATGTGGAGCTGCTTGGTGCAGCATCTTCAGATTCGTCGTCTGGACTACTACTTGGACAATGGGCACAATGTCTTCGATCGAATGAATGATCAAGAACTAAGCAAATGTTTCTCTAAAGCCACAATGCTTCTACGCGAGATTCAGAATAATCAGCGTTATAATAATTATAATCAATTGAGCCAGCTCTTCGGTTTAAACTAATACGAAATTATCCATATTAATAACATATGTATACCCTATAATTACATGATTATTATGTAATACATATATCCAAAAATATAATTTTGTGGTTAATCCAAATAAAGAATCAAATAATAATATTGAAACTATTTTGACTATTTCATAAAAATTTGTGGTACCCTTGATTTCTAGATAGTATCGTTTTCTTGTTGATTTCAATCCATTTTTCTTTCATATACATATGTAGCTCGCGACTGTGGTAACCATTTCTGTATGGATTGGAAGACTTTTGTATTTATTCGACAATTTTTTCAAATTGGAACCATTTTTAGCACTCATCGACGGCTATAGCTTTAGCAGTAGTCGTCCGATTTTGATGCAGATTTTTACCCACATTTACTGGAACCCTCTTCGAAAATCTAAAAAAATTGGTATTTTTAGACTACCTTAAACGATTGGTGGATTCATTTTGCATGAATCTAAATAATATAATTTCATTATTTCTTTTTTATTTTGGGGGATTTCCCAATTTACAATATTTTATAATGTGACCAACGGTGTAATTTTAAAACCGACCTAAAAAATGAAACAAATATAATAAAATATAATAATATACTGTTCACCTCTAAATAAAGGGAATCAATAATTATAAGTTTTGCATATTAATGCAATTTTACAAATTTTATAAAGTAATATATAGAAACATTTAATTTAATAGTATAAATCGTTTGGCGCCAAATTTAAACACTCTGGCATTTCTAGCACTCAAGAAACAGTAAAAAATTTACCAACACTGCTATTTTCAGCAAGCACGTGTGGCGACTGCGATTGTTTTATTTTTATTTTACTAAACAAGAAAACAGGCCCAGTGATGCGGGAGAACACGCCACCACATCGCCCTGACTTTGACGACGGTGACGATGAGTTGCTGGAAGAGATTGAACTTGACGGAGAGCAGCCACTTGACGAGGATGACGACGAAATGGAAGAAGTGACTTTGGAACAGTTGGAGGCTCGCTTGGGAATTCATGACGACGACGAGGAGGTTGACGAGGAGGAGCTACGTGACCGGGAACGAATAGCCGCTATCAAAGACGAGGCTCTGTTTACCTTTCGCTACCACAAAGCTCCCGTATTCGCCTGCAGCCTCCATCCAACGCACAACTGGGCAGTAACCGGCAGCGAGGATGACCGTGCCTACGTGTGGGAAGTTAGCACTGGCGAGGTGCTTTACGAGATTAAGGACCACAAAGACACCGTAACTGAAGCGCACTTTAGTCACGATGGCGCGTACCTGGCCACCGGTGACCTTTCCGGCGAGTTGTACGTATTTAAAGTCAGCGAGCAGCGCGATGAACGACCCATTTTGACTAAAGTCTGGGAATATTCAATGAGCGATATGTCCTGGCTTTTCTGGCATCGCGGTGCTCATGTCCTTATAGCCGGCAGTGATAGCGGTGAAGTGTTTGTGTGGCGGATTCCAAGCGGTGATTGCAAGATCCTCGCCGGCCAGGGTTCTCGATGCGAATCTGGAGAGCTTAGTGGTGACGGAAAGAAGCTGTTCACCGTTTACATGAATGGTACGGTGAAGCTGTGGGATCTGAAGTCATGCCAGGTGCTGATGGAGGTCAACGAGGCGCATCCAATGGGATTTGGGGAGATAACGCACGCAGTAGTGGCCTGTGAACGGGAATCCCCCTTTTACATCTGCGCCGAGGGCTCAGGTGAGTAGCATATCTCTATTTGATTAATTCGCATTCATCATTTTTAAAACGTCATCCTTCTAGGTAAAATTCTATTCTGCACAAATAATGGGCCTGTGAGTACAGTTCAATCGGAACACGGCATTGAATGCATAGCTTTTGCGCCATCTTCGGCGGAACTGAAACTGTTTGCATGTGGTTCGCTGGACGGACAAATATCCGTTTGGGACTATACGAAGTATACTTTGCGGACGATATGCGAGAGCCCAGTGCCTAACGACGGCGTCTTGAGGTTCGTATTTATACTTTAAACCAAACAACATGCCAATAATTTTAAATTTCAATTGCATTATTTGGTTATATTTTAGAATCAAATGGCTTAATGACCACACAATTCTGGCAGCCACGTCACAGGGCAACCTTAATGGCTTTGACGCTCGAACGGGTTCGCTGAAATTTACGCTTACAGGACACTACTACCACATTTACGAGTTCTCTCACAAGCCTCAGGATAACCTGCTGCTGAGTGTCTCGGAGGACAACACGGCCAAAGTGTTTAAAGTGCCTGTGTTGGGCGATTAAATTAAGTTCGAAATTGTAAAGTGTACTGTCTATGTAAATAAGAAATACATTTAAAAATGTAAGAGATTGCTGTGCCAATTGAAGTTCATGTCAATGATTTTTTCAATGATGAGGAAATTTTTAAATTGTATTTCCTTTTAAACTATTTTTATGGACACTGTCGTTTTTAGAAACTAAGTGCATGCCAAATGCAACCTGCATGGCTCTCTTCAGTGCTCGGACTCTTAGGAAGTGGGGGCATGCGTAATGGAAGCCTTTCCAAAGAGACAAATACACTTGTTTATGTTTTGGACAGACCATTGTCGTTTACCTCACCTCACTCATACAGCGGCGAACAATTGTCACCTAGAAACAAAAACAAATTTTCGGATTTACATATTTTTTTTCCTTTATTATTTTATTAAAGCTTTTTGGGCATTTCATTCTCGCCAGTCAGAGCAAATTCCGTATCAGTCTGTTTCGGGTTATCAGTGCGAATGGGTTGCGGTTGTTCAACTGACGGGTAAAATGGATTTGAAATGGTTTAAATCGTAATTTAGTGGCGTTCCAATTGTGTTGAAACTATCTTCTATCGCCTAAGTTAACAAAACGCTCTCCTCCGAAAGAATCTAAGCTGTAGAGATGAAATTTGTATTTGTGTCTAAAAATAATCACTTACAATGTCCGTATGCAGATTTATTCAGATTTGTATTACACTTTAATGGTGATCATGAAAACCCATGACTCGTGGCACGATGTGATGAAAGCGACATCGAAATATTAACGAAAATTGCATATGGAAGTGATCCATCATGTTTCTCCGTCCACAGCAACATGTGTACTTTGTGGCGCGCGAAACTTGAAACAAAAAAACAAATTTTATGAAAGTGGAAGGGTTCTGTGGAAATCCCTGGTAAAAATTTAAATACCCTTGACGATATCTTATAAATAAAGGGTATAAGAATAATAATATCTAATCCTTGCAGATTGAATATTAACGAACTTTCAGACAACCCAATAGATGTCTTTATAAGATATTTTAAATCCTAATCTATAAAGAAAAGTTGATTTAGAACATGAGAAAATATCAAGGATTTTCGACATAATCCTCCCAGATGGAAATATTTATCTAGGAGAACTTGAAATACCCTGTACCAGGGTATGAAGGCATTCATCCCGCCACCACAGCCCGATAATAAAAGTCACACGAAATCACAGTTAATCAACTGAATCGGGGGCCCGAACTGAGGCTACAGTAATTGTGGCTACTGACACCGCCGCAGATACAGATACAGATACCAACACCCTGTGTGTATCTTTTACAATTAGATTACCAGAGGAGCTTCACTCCACACGGTCCCAAAATGAACTGATCCCCGAGATGAGCTACTATACTGCTACTACTACTATAATATGTGGAGGCGCTACACTTGTTTTGTTTATTGTTTGTATTATTTTTTATGGTGAGCAGGAGGGGGATAGGTGGCAGCTAATCCATACAGTAACTCAGACTACTAAAAGTTCACGATTCACAATTGAATTATCACAGTTTGAAATGTCAAATGCACGCGCCTGGCAAAGGCCCCCCTCCATATAGTGCCTATGTACGTACATGATAATCCGCTCAAGTGTTTAACAAAAGTTTCCCAATCCCCATCCCCATCCTCCACATATTAATGAGTACAAAAGGCTAACCGAATTTAATCGAATAGTCTTTTTTGTGAAATGGGCTACAAAAGATTACAAAGTGGTTTCGAAAGAAACCTTATAGAGTAGTGGGTCCCAGCGATCTTACCGCATGAAATCATAAATCCCAAAATCAGTTCCACTGCGGTTACCATTACTTCATAAAATCCAGACGTAGAGCGGTAAAATTAATTGATACTTGATTAACTGATATGTCGAAGCAACTTTATAGCCCCTAGTCGGAGTAGTGGGTTTCATATCGCTTACTTTTCCGTAGGACCGGCCACTACCGGAAGTAGTTACTGATTTTGAGATACGGATACTTTAATGACAACAGAGAATAGGGTTTTCTAATTTGATTCAAGTCTGGCAAATAACTTTAAGTCATGAAAGATTATTTTAAATTATATTAATGTTTTAAATGGTATTCGATCTTAACACATTTTCCATCTCAAGCTTTTTCTTTTATTTTGTTCTGATCATTTCGAAAGTGATCGGTAATAGTTTATGACATGCACTACTAGGTTAGAGGATTACTGGACTTATGGGGCAAATCAGAAGTAATTAAGATTGGTGCCGCCAGACTATACTACATAAAAGGTCAATGACTAAGAAGTAAGAGAGGAGCCAGGGTTCGCGTTAAGAGCGATATGGGGGCGCGGAGTTTCTCTTCGGCGGCCCCACGTGCTGCCGGTCCCCAAAAATGTATATTTATCTTCAAACTTCCTACTGTGTGTGCTGAAATGTTTGCCGGTTCTTGCATCATGCTTCTGCTATCGAGTGGACGGACGGATGCCACACGAAGAAAGCGAATGCCATATACAGGTAACAACATTGCCGGTTTCTTCTGGCAGGTAAGAGCGCCAGAGAGCGGCGGCAGCTGCTACCGCTGCTCATAAAAATAAAAAATTAAAAGAAAAAGAAACACAGCATTGCAAAGCCCAAGTTTGAAGTGACTCGGCAGCGACGCCGACAGAGCGGCAGGCAGCGCTCATATAGGGGGGTAACATCATACTTAGTTTCCATACTTAAAATCATACTCAGAGCGTACGTCGAGCAGTCCAGTCGTCGATGAAACTTTTTATTTCAAATGTTTTCAGACACGTTTTTTTCATAGTTCTTCAGCTCCATCTATGAACTCAAGTGCCTAAAAAATTAATAATAATAAATAAATAAAACCACGTGTGTTCTTATCGGTCTTGGATAAAAATAAAATATTGTACAGTGAACCCCAACATTTATCTACGGTGTGCGTACTGTAATAAGTGGAGCGCCAAACAAAACAGAAAATAAAACCATGTGGACTGAAACGAACTGAACTCTATTCGAAGCTCCACGCTGGCACGTTGATAAAAAAAACAAAAAAAACTAAAACCAAAGAATACCCCGATAAAAAGCTATGGACTTGTGTACATAAAAAAACAGAAACAAAAACAGCAAACCGGGAAAATTTCCGTATATACCAGATATAGAAAACAAATAATAAAAGTGAAAAAGGGAAACCATATACGGAACCTCACATTGTACGGGAAACATCGCGAAAAATGGCGCGCATTCAGGCCAGCGACTCTTTGATTCCTCGCCAGGTGTTCGAGGTACCTCCGGCGGAACCGAACAACTCCGCGGCGGAGACGGGCAGCCAGGGCTCCGGGGTGAAGCTGAAGAAACAGATCAGTCTGCTGGACGGTGTGGCCATCATAGTCGGTGTCATCGTGGGATCTGGAATCTTTGTCAGTCCCAAGGGTGTGCTCCAGTACTCCGGCTCCATTGGCCAGTCCCTTATCGTCTGGGTGCTCTGCGGAGTCCTCAGTATGGTGGGGGCCTTGTGCTACGCCGAATTGGGTGAGTAATGCGCCGTGTAAACGGGGTCACTTTTGGAATTTATTTATTTTTTTTGTTCATGGTAATATGTTTCTATTTGATAATAAGCCCACGCCCAGTCAACAAAGTTGTGCGGAGCTGGCAGTTATTGGTTCTGGCTTATGACAGCACTTCATGGGTCAGCATATGGTCTGGGCACAGGTGGAAACGTCCGGATGAGGCGGGGGATATTGTTTACAAAGGTGTAAGACACCTACAAGTAGATTCTACAAAAAAAAGTGCTGAAGTCGGGAAATACTTTCAAAAGAGGTTAAGGCAACAGCCGACCTAATAAAACGATAAAGTAAATCTTTTTAATAAAGTTAACAAGAATACATTTCAAAAACCAATGGTTGGTGGCTTAAACTATTAATTTCTTATCAGTGACATTGAACAAATAAAACGAAAAAGTCAAGTTCTCACTTTATAGAAACATAAAAAACTTTCTTAAACAATCTTTTTTAATCACTAAGCTTAAATTATTAAATGCTTTTTATTTATAGACTTTAAGCTATAATATTCACTTGAAAAAAAAAAATAATAAAAGCCACGCATTCTGTCAAACGACAATTTAAACTTGTATGAGAAACAGGAATAATCAGCTTAGTTCCAATTAAAATCGGATCAGATCTAAGGGAACTAAGGAACGGAAACTTCCAACGACCGACAAGATGTCTGTCCCGCCGTGAATCTATTGAGATTAGCTGAGTACTTCAACCAATTAAAGGCATGGAAATTAGCTGGGGCCCATCAAGATGACCCCTTACGAGGAAGTCTAAAAACAAATCAGAACTGGGCTCGGAGTTTCGGGGTGTAACAGATCTAATTTTTCAACCAAAGCAGGGCCAGACAACGAATAATAATTTTATTTCCAAATTATCGCGTAATTCCCATAATAAAATCACCCTTCCAACCCATCAAGCTTTTTCAACCCCTTTCGATCTTTAAGTAACCCCTTGAAGATCTCCGTTTTTTTAAGAGAACTTCGTCTCACAAAAAGAGAACATTTTTTGCGTCATCTTTTTTGAGATTATTTTTAACGGAAAACCAGTTTTTTTCTTTTTAAATCATATTTAAGTTGGGCAGACAGCAATTTACATAAATTTTGTCGACAGACACAAATATGCATAATTATTTTTGGAGTTCACCTTACATATCGGAAGGTGTAAAAATAGCTAAAGGTATAAGATGGAATTTAAATAAAAAATATATAGTTAACATAGTTCGATCTACAATGAAATGAAGCTTCTTGGGACTTCCATTCACAAATATGCTTTCCAAATTTCTCAATACTAGAATATTATTAGATATACAGACTACTACTGATAACTCCATATCGTTAGCACTTTAGAACACATACCCTTTATTGACATTTAAAGTCTTTAGCAAAGTTATGAATACTTAAAATATCATAATTTGCCATTTAATTTAATCTCCTAAAGGCATACAAATATTGTTTTAACTTTGAAGGAACTGTGTCACGCTTATCAGTTATCTAATGTTTTTCCAACTCGTCCTCGTTGAAGCCTAAAAATATGATAAACTTGTTTACTGAAAATACACTGAGAATTAATAGAATAATTATTTTTATTCGATTACTTTCATTTTCAGGCACAATGATACCCAAGTCTGGAGGTGATTACGCCTATATAGGAACGGCATTTGGACCGCTGCCCGCATTCCTGTACCTCTGGGTGGCCCTGCTGATTCTGGTGCCGACGGGAAATGCCATCACGGCCCTGACCTTTGCCCAGTATCTGCTGAAACCCTTCTGGCCCTCCTGCGAGGCACCTATCGAAGCTGTTCAGCTGCTGGCGGCTGCCATGATATGTAAGATGATAGGCCGCCTAATCAGTCGAGAGCGAGACTAATTGATCGCCTTTTGACCCCTAGGTGTGCTGACGGTTATCAACTGCTACAACGTAAAGTGGGTGACACGTGTGACAGATATTTTTACGGGAACCAAGGTGCTTGCTCTTATGGTGATCGTTGGCGCCGGAGTCTGGTGGCTATTCGCCGGGAAAACTGATCGATGGGATCAACCATTTGCCGGTGGACTCTACTCGCCCGGCTTCATCTCTCTGGCCTTTTACAATGGTCTGTTTTCGTATTCCGGATGGAATTATCTCAACTTTGTCACCGAGGAGCTCAAGGATCCGTATCGCAATCTTCCAAAAGCCATCTGCATCTCCATGCCCGTTGTGACAATTATCTATATGATCACAAACATAGCATACTTCTCGGTGCTGTCGCCGGATGAGATTCTGTCTTCGGATGCTGTGGCTGTGACTTTTGGAGACAAGATGCTGGGCTACTTCGCCTGGATCATGCCGTTTGCCGTTGCCTGCTCCACCTTTGGATCTCTGAACGGAGCCATATTTGCCTCCTCCAGACTGTTCTTTGTGGGGGCCAGGAATGGTCACTTGCCGGCAGCCATTTCCCTAATCAACGTTAACTGTCTGACACCAGTTCCCTCTTTGATATTTCTGGTTAGTATTAAATATTATTTTCCATAAACCGATCCACTTAAAAATAAATATTTTTCATATTCTAGGGTGTGGTCACTGTGCTGCTACTCTTCATTAAGGATATTTATGTGTTGATCAACTACGTGAGCTATGTGGAGGCTCTCTTTACGCTCATCTCGGTCTCCGGACTGCTCTGGCTGCGATACAAACAACCGAAAACGGAGCGACCCATCCGGGTCAGTTTAATACTCCCCGTCATCTATCTGATCGTTTGCCTCTTCCTGGTGATCTCGTCGTGCTTCCAGTCACCCGTTGCAGTCGGCGTGGGCACACTCATCATTGTGTCCGGTATTCCAGTCTATTATCTAACCATTCACAATCCGGTGAAGTGGCTGGCGGACACCTCGCAGGCGATTAATCTTTGGTGTTCCAAGTTCTTCATCTGTATGCCGAATCAGGAAAAATTTGACTAGGATCTGAGATTCATGGAGGATGCGGGTCTTGCCTTCTTGCGAGGGGAGTTATCGAAAGGAATATCTTGTAGTTAGCATAAGGCTCAATTTACTACTAAGATAGGTTAGAAATGCAAAAGATGTGAGACCTACGCACAACATTACAAACGTTTTATTGTAAATAACTCAAATGCATTCTGGCGCAGAGGAGGTCACCCTTTTTTATATAACTATTTATGAATGCTATTGTATATTTGAAACACGTCTATTATGCAAATTCAAAACAATTTTATACATACTATAAAGGTTAGAAGCTAATTTAGTAAATAATAATAATAATTATTGAAGCCAATTTTGCGAAATGTATAAATCGAATTTGTTTTATATAAGAAATCAAAGAATAAATCATTTACAATTAAACTTATTTGCAATCTTAGATTTTCTGGATCTCGATCCTATGATCTTGAATTCGAACTTCTCACTCAAACGACCGTTATTCATTGTTAAAGCTACTAATGTCATCGGAGAAGCTTTTCTGGAAAGCTTACGACTCGATGGTAGTTAAGTTTTCAGCGAGTGCGCAGTGATGGCTTCTCGGGAGAGTCAGAGAGAGAGAGAGAGAGTTTATATAAAAAGCGATGTGTGGGCGAAACTGTCATTTCAATAGACCGTTGCACGGGTCGGTACGGTACGGATAACTGGATAACGGATAATACGAAAATTCGAGTTTCGGAAAATACCGCGAAAATCTCCAGGCTATGACGAGGGCCGAGTAGAGTTTGCGTTCGATTATTATTTAGTTAACTACCTCTTTAGTGTTCAGTTTCGCGTTAGGATGGCCGAAAACCAGGTGCTACTCATCACCCTCCTATGCCTCGCCGCGATTTTGGGACCTGTGCAGACTTCCACGGAATATAATCGCTACCTGGCGCAGATATTCCAAAAATATGGCAACGGCGGGACAATCAACTTTGAGGTAATAACCAATCCACCATCGAACTAGCCTTGTAAACACACACAGAAGAGTAATTTGAGAGCAGGTAAACACAGGTAAACAATGTGGGAGCCGGACAAAGCTCTTGCGGTTAATGTTATGGCAAAAAATTAGTGAGTTTTTGGACATTTTTTTTCGGGGGGCACCAACAAAAAACAATGAGTATGAGCCATGGGGGACATATACATATATGTACATCAATTAGAGTTCATCAAATATTTAAGTATTGTGAAAGTGAGATACATTTTAGTGGGTTCTGTTCTAGCCAAGTTGGGAAACAACAAACAAACCAAACACTCTGAACAGTTTTAATCGCGTCACTCTTAAAAAGGCTGTAATCTTTATAAGAGGAGAATAAGTTTATGGCGCTGGGGGTGGTGGGGGTCGGCACTCGTCTCGTTTAAAACTCATGTTATGTAGAAGCGTTGACTTTATTACGGGGGCATTATCATAAATTTAATCAAAATCCAGACACACACAAGCCACACATTGTGATATAAAGTACGAGACTTGAGCATCCACACGGATCCGGCCCCGGATTATGATAGTACGCCTTTCTCCATATCGGAGATTAGGAGATTAGCCCAGCCCGATAAGATGTTTCCCCCTAATGAGGAAGATGCTCGGACGGATGAGAATACCTCCATATATCAAACTACCCAACATCGCCAACTATAACTTTCGCAACGCAGCAGATCGTTATGCTTATGGACTCTAAAGTTATGGTCAGACGACGGGCAGTCAGGCAGCAGTCCGAGACCCATACAATCCGAGACCCAGAGCCAATTGACATTACTCATGCGTATAGACTACGCAATACGCTGTGTCCATTTAAATGCCAGGTTACTAAAATGTTTCCACTTTTCACGCACTCGGCATACTAACATGGAGGCGCACTGCCACTACCACTACCACCCCCACCTAGTCATATCTTCTATTATCATTCTAATATTCCCATTCCCATTACATAGTATACTTGGCACACAAACAATTCTTCGCTGAATGAAAGTAAAATTGCGATTCGGCGGCGCGCTTCCTCCGATCCATATTAAATAGTATCTTCATGATTTGAGGCGGCGCGCGTGTTTGTTTAATGTTTGTTGATATGCAAATATGTCTGTCCCGATCTTGGCCAAGGAATTCCTTCGAACCACCCATCATTCACCTGACGATTCGATTCCCGGCGACAGCTAGCTATCAGGGCAATTAGAGATGGCTGGAGGAAAGCCCATCCCTGCCCCTCGACATTTCATAGAACAGATAGATGGAAAAATGCGGCAGGCATCAAGATCTCAACAATAACAACGAACAACAGATGAATTCAGATGTAAATATAATTGCCTGGCACGTTGACAAGTAAATCAAGTAATTATCTTTGATAGATCCAAGCCACAGCAGCCGAGTAACTGACAAATTAGCACAATATATAATACCCCAAAGAGCGATCTGTGGGCGGGAAAAGGTGCAAATCTCTCGCAGTAGTAGGGTAGGTTGTGGATAGACACATTTCTGGGGTACCCTTAATCAAAACAGCTGACAGTTGGTTTCAAGCCTTCATTATCCGAGGTTCTCAGCATTATTGTTTTTAAAATATTACTAAAAATGATATACGAAATCAGTTTTTAAATATTCAAGGTTGACAATGTGACAAAGTTACAATCATATCCCATTTAGTTTTCACTTTTCTGTAACTAGCTGTAGTAATCACGTAATATTTTAAGTAAACTCAATCTCTGTAAATATTTAATCCTTTAATTGTATAAATAATTGATTGTCTCGCCACGAAATTATCTGCAAAATATTTATACAATTTCTATGATAAGAACCATTTACTGCTGATACTATGGAAATTGGAAACTAAAAGGAAGTCTTTACTTAGGAATAGATTAGTTAAAAATAGTTATTTGGAATGAATATTTAAAGAAATATTTTTCCCTTTTTTTCTTTCAGGGTCTCGAGCATTTAATGTACAGCCTGAATCTGGGCCAGATCCAATTCGATCCCTCGCACACGATAGACGAACATCGACCCCAAGGCTACACCCAGGAGATCGCCAACAGCCTCAATGCCAGCACCAGGTATTTCGAGGAATCTGGTCGTTCGAATGCCACTGAGGACGAAGCTTTAGAGGTGCAGATATCCACACCTGACAGCAATCTCTCAAAGTCCGATTCGGGCCCAGAGATCCCGGAATTCCTGGAAATTCACGATCCCAAACACAGACATCCAAGGGAGAGCCACGGTGAGTGATCCAGTAGTTTCTCTAACCTGCTGGTAATCCGATTGCCTGCAGATTTATCTTTATTTTGCACTCCACCCGTCTGGAGGTATTATCCGTAAAGCTAAACAAAGTCGTATATTGCTCCAGATAAGAGTTGGTCAAGACAATAAAGCCATAAACGGTAGACTAGATGTTCCGCCATCTAGCCGGGTTACAGGAATCCGCAGGGACAGCATACTTGCTTAGCACTTATAAGCTCGTAGGTAAATACATAAATTAAGATCACGGAGAAGTACGCATCAGAATGAAGGTATAAATAGATTGAGCCGAGTCTCGACTCGATTCTCTCCAACAATTGGCCGATTTCCAAGTGCAAGGCAACTGTCCGGCGACCGTCCGGCGGTCTATCATCAATTCAATTATGCCATCCCATCCTCCCGTCTCATTTGGTTGATAGGAAGTTCCGTCTGTGGTCGCCTTGTCGGCCTTGTCGCATAAATTATCCGACATTATCCGATTTGCATATATTTCTTTCTCTCCTTTTGGGCCGTAAATGCAATCGTAAATCAACAGGTTGGCAAGATCATTGCCAGTATGTGAGGAAAACAGGGCAACAGCACGATATTCAGGCATTCTATAGCATTCTGGGAGATACGGAAATCCAAAACAAAACGATTCGAAAAGATACAGAACGGGAACGAGAAGCAAATAGCCCTCAATTGTTACTTTTGTTGGGGATTACAGTTAATTGAAGTGCAAACACAATCATTACACCTCATCCCATATAAGTTTATGACAGTTTCGCAGATGCGAATTGGATAACAATGGGGAAACATCACCGAGACCTAGAAGATGATATATAGGGTATACATTACTTCTATGGAAGAATAAAGAAAGCTTTAGAAATAAACAAGGTTCCAGAGAAAACTCAATGTTTTTCTAAACAAAGTCTTGGGAAATTATATAGATTTTCTAGAAAAAAAGTAGAGTATTGCCCTATAAACTGGGTTACAGGCGAAGATGCAAGCTTTAATTAGAACTCTATCTATATTTTCTATATGTTTTTAGATCCTGTTGCCGCCTGTTTGTCGCCGAAATCAATTTTGTCCTTGCTGGTGGACCACAACGATTTGCACAGAAACACCGCTTTCCGGAAGCTCATCACCAAAGATGGTATCGTCTCAGTGGGCAACCTTCACAACTCGGAGGAGGAGTACAACCAGTTCATCAACTCCGTCCGGATTACGCCCCGGGCTTTCATGAAGCTATGTCCAGCGCTTCTGGCCCAAATCGATAATGGTGTCTGCAAGCAGCCGGCTCCGCGATCGGAACATCTTCTGGACAAGAATCAGAAGATTTGGAACGGTAGGTGGATTAAAGGAGATTTTAAATTCAAAGATAAGCCATTCTTTTATTTCAGCTTGGATCTATGCTAGTGTTTCAATGCTGATTCTCTCGGCCTGCGGCTTGTTGGGGATTCTTTTGGTTCCACTGATGAAGACCAAGGCCTACCAAGAGGTGCTCAAGTTTCTGGTGTCCATAGCAGTGGGTACATTGGCCGGCGATGCCTTGATGCACTTGCTCCCTCATGCGCTTTTCAAAGAGGAAAAACATGAAGAGGAGGTGACTGGGGTTAGTCCCCTGGACTCGGATCACAAGCACAGCAACGAGGCAGCCCTCTTGTGTGGTTGCGCCTTTTTGGCTGCTCTTTTCATGTACATGCTGGAGAACCTGATACCTTTACTGAAGGGGAACAAGCAGGGTCACGGCCACAGTCATGGTCATGGACATAGCCATGGTCACGGGCACAGCCATGGCAACATGGAAAAGCCAGCGGTTGCACAAGAACTGTCAGATCGATCAGCTCCCCGGGAGCTAAACGTGATGCTCCAGGAGGCGAAGCTGGATGAAAAGACCCCAGACCGGCCGCTTACGCCGGTGGCTTTCATGGTGATCATCGGCGATGGGCTGCACAATCTCACCGATGGTCTGGCCATAGGAGCAGCTTTTGCCAGTGACCCGGTCACTGGATTCGCCACCGCATTCGCCGTCCTCTGCCATGAACTGCCCCACGAGCTGGGAGACTTTGCGCTGCTCCTCCAAACCGGGGTGTCCATGCGAAGAGCCATCTACATGAATATTGTCAGCTCGGTTCTGAGTTTTGTGGGCATGTCTGTGGGCCTGTTCATTGCCGGTATAGGAGATGGCATGACCCAATGGATTTATGCAGCCACTGCCGGGTCCTTCTTGTACATTGCCTTTGCTGATTTGGTGCCAACGATGAGCGTGGCCCACAATCCGGAAATCGCCAAAGATCCAAAGGGTATTTTTATTCAAATACTTGGCATTCTCCTGGGCGGACTAATAATGTTAGCCATTGCCCTAAACGAGCACGATTTAGAAGGTCTATTTAAGAGCTTCTAGAGAATATTGAGGAATCTCAAGTAGATGTGTCGACCTCCCTTCCTGTTGTAGATAGTAGCGTAAGTCTAAGTTTCTTTGGAATCTCCAAATATCTGCCCTGATTATTAAATGTACATACATAAGTCTTTCCAATTCAATAACGAATTAATTTTAAAACCAGTTCTTAGCAGATTTGTAGACTTCAGGAGTTTCATTCCATAAGATATTATAAGCAATATTTAAATAATCCAATAAAGTGGTTCAATTTTGTAACAAATAAGAACGCTCTTTAATGATTTAATTGTTAACATCTATTGTTTAGTTTTTAAATATTAAAGAACGATTTACGATAATTGCAGTTGTTGATGTTCCTCAAAGGGTTCATTGGGCAGGCGAGCGGGATTCTAAATAGAAATAATACATATTTTATTAATTATAATTTAATTAAATGAATTCGTAAACCTTCTCACCAATTTCTTAGATCTCTCCTCCAATACGCCAAAGGCCACATGGTTCAGCTGGATGCCACTGGGCAGTGCTACTCCCTGAATGCGATAAAAGCCTTCGGTTTCTCCCTCGTCAGCTACCTTGTGAGCAGCGGAGATGGTGCATTTGCCCAGGAAGCGAGTTGCACCCACCATTGGACCACGGGATATGTCGATGTGATCACCTAGTCGATACAACGTAACTCTTCCGTGGGTCTGCTGAGCAATGCTGGGCAGCTGTTCGCTCTTGTATTTGGAATCCTTAAAAATCTCCTGAGCTATGTCCTGAGTGACGTCGAGGCGTTCTATTTCATGATCCTCAAGCGCCAACTTGACCA
Source organism: Drosophila atripex (assembly GCA_035045925.1). Taxonomy (NCBI): domain Eukaryota; kingdom Metazoa; phylum Arthropoda; class Insecta; order Diptera; family Drosophilidae; genus Drosophila; species Drosophila atripex. Next base: position 340,951 of record JAWNOP010000012.1, read on the forward strand.
TCTCGGCAGAAACCGTACGCATCTCCTCCTTTGTAGGCTGCCAGTTTCGCGTTTGGAGCACAATATCGTGAACGAAGCTCCCGGATTTTACTGAAAAATGGGTGATTTATTGTTGAAAAGTTTGGGTGGAAAATTCAACTCACTGTTTGGCCCTGGAAAGCTGTGCAGCTGAAGATTAGCCTCCGGTTTGAAGGCCCTATTCAGGGCAGCTCCTAGCATAAAGCTGCAAGTGCGCCAGAAGGCTCTAAGTATAAGGAAAATATACTCTAGAGTATGAAGCAAAAAATAATATTGTCTGTAGTTACTTGTTGACCACGTGCGGTTCAGACACTTGGAAGTGGAGCAGCTGCAAGGTACACGACTCCTGCAGCGGTCTGTGCATATCCCAGGGCACACTGCCGTCAATCAGAGCCAGAGCCGACCGCCGCTTGTGACCCTCTGACAGGTGCTGGGCACAATTGTACGGCGTGGAGATGTTGGCATTCATCACCAGAGTCACGTCCTCCGGCAAGCCCAGATAGCGCACTTCGATCTTGTCGATACGGCCCACAGCATCTCGTTGCCGCTTCTGCTCCTGATTAAAGAGTTCATTTCTTTTAGCGATGGAGGCCGAACTGGCGCTGAAGTTGGCTGTAAGTAAATATATATATTTTAACGATCCATTATAGCTAGCTTTCGCTGCCGCCTAACGTGCCATCACTGTTTTTGAGGCTCCGGTAAACGTGAGATACACCGGCGTTATGTAAACTATATTCCCAGAGTTTTGTCAATGAGAAGCTTATCCTTTGGGCTGTACCTACCTTTAGTCCTGTACTGCTGGAGTTGTCGCAGTGCACACCAGCTGGTTTTATGTAATTTTGTAGCAGCCGACATGGTAAATGAACAAAATACTTCGCAGGGATGCGTAATTGCGATGACACTTTTCATTAGTGGTGGACCGTTTGTTAGTGGCAGAGCTGCCGCCGATATTCACCCCGATATATCGATATACCAGCCTCTACTGACAATTGCTGGACTTGCGATTTTTGTTTGTCATTCCGCAAAGCAAAAACTAAGAAACTGTGTTCTTTCAGTAAAAACAGTTGAGAAAAAATAAAAAATCATGGATTTGGATATTGCCCGTGACCTTCCGCGCCCAGGCTTCAACTTCGACAACTGCAAACGGTGAGAAAAGTTCTGGGGACCTGGAAATCTGCAAGCGGCACTTTCTCACTGAAGTTTTTCGGTCCTTCCAGAAATGCGACTCTTTTAAAGGGGGGCTATAAGCCGCCAACCACAACCAAGACCGGCACCACTATTGTTGGCATCATTTTCAAGGATGGGGTAATTCTGGGTGCCGATACAAGGGCCACCGAAGGCCCCATCGTCTCAGACAAAAACTGCGCCAAGATCCACTACCTGGCCAAGAATATATAGTAAGCGAACAGCGTATATTCTGGAATTTCAAATCTAATCGTTTGTGTTTTAGTTGCTGTGGAGCAGGAACCGCGGCCGACACTGAGATGACCACGGATCTGATCTCGTCACAGCTGGAGCTCCATCGCCTGGGAACCGAGCGCGAGGTGCGCGTGGTGGCTGCCAATGTGATGCTGAAGCAGATGCTCTTCCGCTACCAGGGCCACATCAGCGCCGCCCTGGTGCTGGGAGGCGTGGACAAGACCGGTCCTCACATCTACTGTATCCATCCACACGGCAGCGCCGACAAGCTACCCTATGCCACCATGGGTTCCGGCTCCCTGGCCGCCATGTCTGTTTTTGAGAGCCGCTGGCGCCCCGATATGTCGGAGGAGGAGGGCAAGAAGCTGGTGCGCGATGCCATTGCCTCTGGTGTGTTCAACGATTTGGGCTCTGGCTCCAACATCGATCTGTGCGTGATCCGCAAGGGCAGCGTGGAATATCTGCGCAACTACGAGCTGGCCAACAAGAAGGGCGAACGCAAGTTGGACTACCGCTTCAAGAAGGGCGCCACACCCGTTCTCCACACATCTGTAAAGGATTTGATAGTCAACGAGCGCGTCACAGTCGTGCCTATGGAGACATCTTAGGGGAATCATTTTCTACTTTTCGTACATTTATAATAAAAGAGTTGTGCTCTAAGGACCTGTGTGGAGTGGTATAATAAACGAAGCCTTGCTTCAAGATGAGTAAGTGGTTTTATTTACGTTGGATATCTTTATTAGACTAGCGGTAATCCTAGATGGACGCTGCTTTGGTTTTCAACGAGCATAAGACGGGGACTTTATACTCTACAACAAATAATGTATAAAATAAACTTCTTCGACAAAGTTTAATGTTTGAAGTGGGAAACTTGACGTAATAAGTGTTCTTTTCCAAGTGACTATACGAATAAACTTATCGGTCCCCGGCGAAAGTAAATTAAAAACTTAAAGTAGGACACTTAAAGCTAAACAATTAATTTAGCTAATATCACATGGTACAGAGGGGTCAATTCCTAACAGCTGAAGGCACTTTCCATCTCCTTAGACTAACAGATTAATTGGCACCAAGAATTCACTTGATTGAGTCAGATTATACACGCTCCTCCTTAAACTAGCTTACGGGTCTACGATTACTCTAATAACTAACAAAAGTAAAGGGAGCACCCACATGGCGGGGGGGCCATAATAGGCCGCTCCATTTGGTGTCGGTTCTAGCAGATGGGACACTGTCAGACAGGACAGGGCCAGATTTGTGGTTATCCTGGGTGATTGGGCGTTTATCAGGGCCGATATCTTCTCGGCTTCACGGGCGCAGGCGTCCAGTTGGACGCGCGTTGGTCGCCGGATGCTGCTGGATGGCACCAGGGCCGCAAAGATGCCCACTTCCATGGTAAGGAATCCGGTCAGCTGGCATTCGCTCACTTGGACCAGTCCGTCCAGCTGCTGGAGCACGCCATGGAGTGTCAGAAGGTTGCTGCTCTGGGCCCGCAATGCGTACATGGCACGATCGAACTGCTTCCTGGAGTACATTATTCTAAACGCCCCACCAGCGCATAGCGGGCAACAGGCGCCTGGTGGAACGATTAGGCGGCAGTGCTTGGACACCGGATCTGGGCATTGAACAGTGCGACACCGCCTCCCCATGTCGCTGGCCAGCAATCCCACCTCCCGGCACCTGCCCACATAGTCCACCAGCACGTACTCGGCTCTGGCAGCGTAGCTGCTCTTGTAGGTGACTCCGTTGATGCCGCAGACGGGCGAGGGCGATCCAGGAGCGTGAATCGACTGGCAGGCTGACCAGTAGGCGACCTGACCTTCGGGATTGGCTCGCAGCAGGGCACAGGCATCCGGATAGGTACGTCCTTGCGTGTCACAGACCGCTCCCTGGTGGAAAGATGAGCAATTCGCTGCAGTGGCGTTGACTGTTGGAAAAAAAATATGTAAATAAATTTGTAAAATATATTGCGTCTCTTTATCTCCGCAAGCTTACCGCACTCATACTGCCGGCAGGGTCGCTGCATGCTGGCCAGGCACACCTTCCTCCTATCCAGGCAACGGGTGCCCTGGGGACAGCTATGCGAAGTCGCCGCCGAGCAGGCATTCCGGGCATTGCAGGCGCCATAAACAAAGTCTCCTTCCGGCAGGTGGCACTTGGCTACACAGGCCGAGGGATAGGTGTTTCCATTGGAGCCGCATACCGGCACGTAGTGAGCCGGGCAGTTGCAGGGCAGGCTTGTATATCCAGAGTCCGTGAATCCGGGAAGCCGGCACTGTTGCTTCGTGCACGTGATCTCGCCGGCAAAGCAGCTGCACAGATTGCACTCCAGGTGGAACGAGGAGCCGTGCCGGAAGCTCCTTCCGCCAGGAAGCGTACAGTGGGCGTGGCTATAGCTCGGCAATGGTTGGCACTGCTCCAGCCGATTTTGAAGTCCACAGGAGCAGACAGTGTGCTCCACCAGCGGCAGCTGTCCAATTTCCGTTTTCTTGTGCAGATTACTCTTTCCCAGGCGCACATACGAACCGAATGGGACGTAAAGCTTGGAGTCCTGCCCCAGATTGCATCCGGGAATGCAGGAGTAGCCCTTTGCTCCGCCACGCTGAAGGATGCAGACTTCGCTGCCGTTGCAGGGCTTTTTGGAGCAGGGTGTCGTGATGTCCTTAGAGTCCTCGGGCTGGACATCACCAGGCTTGAGATAGGTCTCTAGGGAAATGCATGGCAGCGGCGCATCTTCGTCCTTTTCCTTCAACCTAGAACATATGTCCTTGGGCCGCTGAAACTGGCGGGTCCAGTCCAAGCACTCCTCCAACAACTCATGGCAGTCCTCGCTGCAGATTCCATTGAAGAGTCCCTCCCGCGTGCAGGGCTTCAGTTGGAGGGCACAGACCAGAGCCTGCCACTTTTCCGGAGCACACCGGCTGGTGTTCTTGATAAAGAGCTCCTGCCCCAAGACCCTGACGGTTCCCCGCTGCTGCAACAGTCGCAGATCCTCGCGAGCAGCGGCATCGTGCTCCGGGGTGCAGCTCCGGAAGAGCTCCGTGGCTCGGTTGTTGAAGCTGGCGCAGAAACTGAGACCATGGCAGCCCAGTTCACAGGGTGAGTCCACGCTTTCGATGCACCGACGTAGCTCCCTCTCGCCCGGCTGTTCCAGGCAGTCGTTTTCGAAGTTCGTCTGGGCTTCCCACCAACCGTTGGTGTAGAACTGATTGCAGAGCCTCCGGCACTTGTGGCTGCCGGCCTGGTCGCAGCACTGGCGCTTGGCAGCATCCATTCCCAGGTGGGCAGAGTCCCCCAGGGATCCCCCTCGGCCAATTAACCGTCGCTGCGATGACGATTCCACGGATGACACTCCTCCTGGCACATATAGTTTCCCTGTTACGGTCAGGAAGCACTGCCAGAAACGGAAATGCGGCAGAGGCTTCCCACATCCCGCCGCCTCTAGCCTGGAGAAGATGACCTCACTGCGTTCCAGGCGGGTGGAGTCTTGCTGGAGCAACTTTTGGCAGGTATCGCGGCAGTGCTCCTTGTTACTATACTGGCAGCAGGGTAGGTCTACACAAATAAACTCCAAGTTAGGGATTAGGCTTTGGGTTTACGAGATACTCTTACATTGCTCCGCATTGGCCAGAGGTGTCATGTCCGTGTGGTTGTGTATGCATTGAATTACATCCAGGTTCCGATCTCCACAGGCTCCCCGGATGTCCACGTGGTCCTGGTTATCATGGGAGGGTTCAAATACCGAACGGCAGGCCTGAAAAACAAGTTTGAATTAATCAGTTATCGTATTTGAGTACTGGAGTCCTACCTCTAGACATTCTGAGGTGCGGGCTTGTCCGCAGCACTGATCCGCCGCCTCCTGGCGCTCCAGGCAATCGTACAGCATCTGCTCGTCGCTGCGCCGGCAGGTGTGCACCGGTGGGCGATTGGAGGAGGCGCAGGCATTGCGACAATGGGCCAGAACCCCGAACTGGCAGCATCGTCTGCCCGACCAGTCCGCTCCACGGGTGACCGCTGTGAATAATTCAAGTTTACATTGAATCCTGTCCGACTCCCTGGCCACTTACCATCGAATGTGTGGTTGACGCAGGTCCAGAACTCGACTTGGTGCAGTTGGCAATACTTTCGCAGCTCCTCGCGTCCATCGCCGCCGCCACCGGTGGCGAACTCCACCAGAGATAACTGGAAACAATATGCATAAATTGCTTTAGACAACAAGTTATTAAACGCAATCAAAGTTAATCGGCAAGTGAGCGGTTAACCCGGATCCTGACCCGCAACCTGTTGGGGTCTCTACAGCAGAGAACAATTAAAAAATGGTACAGAACATTACTTAAAAAATTCTTCCACATTCCCATAATTCGATTTTAAGGCATGGTACTTCCAGGTTACTTAGTTCTTTTTATTTTCATTATTTTTTCAAGTGTTTTATTTTATCAGGGTCGTGGTTCTGTTGTACTTGTTTCTTCAATAAAAAACAGAGTATTCATAACATGCAGGTTGCACTTTAATCCAGCATTTTTGTCTCACTTTTTTGGCGTATTATGTTACATTTCAGGTTGCTTTTGTATTCCTGACACCACCATAAATAACATTTGCTGCTCCGAGCCTCTATCGATAAAGAACAGGGCCCAGGAAACTTCAATAACAAATTTCCAGGCTCATTCCGGGTCTGAGAAGTCGCCTATCTGCCACAGTAATCTGAGTAAAGCGATGTCTATTCAAGATACCCAGCCTGTCCATGCAACTTGTCTGGATCTTGAGCCTGGTGGCATTCTCATAAACACAAATTAACATACGCAGGAGCGTAGTGGGCTTGGCGCTTCAAGGGATTTCTCTCCAATTCGAAAAATCACCGCAGTAGGCCATGGCTTCGAATGGGAGGTTAGAATCCCCTATATAAGGGCTTCCAATCCATGAGAAGTTGCTCATTCGTCGACTGGCTTCCGACAACCAGCCAGTTCCTAGACTTTTATTTTATTTTTATTTTTCTACTTTTATTTATTTTTTAACCATCGCTGTGCAACTGCGTAGCGCGCTCCGGAAGATGAGTTCCTTATTTGCTTTTATTTATTTTGAATTAATAGTCTATAGTCTCCAATTACTGGAAAAGTGTTTTCTTATTTTTTTAAATTAATTTTATTTTAAACTCTGCAAGGTGAATGCAACTGTGCTTCCTCTTGGTTCCTTATATTCTCATTTTAAATTTAAATATTTCTTTAAACTGAAGACCCATATCCCCTTCCATTGACAGGAGGGAGACAAAATGGGAGTGTTCTTATATCTTATTTTTTTATTTATTTAAATTATTATTTTTTTTATTGTATTATCTGAAGACCCATATCCTCTCCTTGGTCTGGGTTGACCAAGTGGGAGTTTTCTTATTTTCTTATATATTTTTTAAATTTATTATTTTCTTCTATTAGAATGAAGACCCATATCCCCTTCCATGGCCAGGAGTCTGGGAGACCAAATGAAGTTTTCCTTTTTCCTTATGATCTTATTTTAAATTTAAATATTTCTTTAAACTGAATACCCATATCCCCTCCATTGGACAGGAGGGTGACCAAGTGGGAGATTTTCTTATTCTCTATTTTTCTATTTTCTTATGTATTTTTTAATTTTATTATTTTCTTCCATTAGAATGAAGACCCATATCTCCTTCCATGGTCAGGAGTCTGGGAGACCAAATGAAGTTTTCCTTTTTCTCAATTTCTTGTATATTTTTTAATTTTTTTTTTTGTTTCTATCCAAACTGGAAACTATTGGCCCTTATACGTGAATGCAACTGTGCTACCTTTTTAGTCCATATTCTTATTTTAAATTGAAATATTTCTATAACTAAATTGAAGACCCTAAGCTGCCAGAATTTTCCTGATTTTCTTATATATTTTTTAAATATTATTTAGACTTAAAACTCTTGGCCTGTTACGTGAATGCAACTGTGCTGCCGCTTGGGCTCCTTTTTATTACGAATTTTTTTTGGATTGTTAAATAAGCTGAAAACCCATTTCCCCTATACGTGAATGCAACTGTGCAGCCTGTCTGGGTTCTCATTTTAATTTTTTAATCCTTTTATTTTTGCCTTAATCCTTGACTTGATTGTGACTGTGCCTGTGACCATGACTGCGACTGAAGTTGGAGTTGCAACTCCTACACAAAAATGTTTCCTATTTATTTTATTTTTTGTTTGATTTTATTTTATTTTCTGCCGGGACAACCTGCCCACCTTGGCATAAAATCCCATCCAGATGCAATTATCAGCCCTTGAAGCCACACGAGAGTATTTTGTCAATAATAAAATGCGCGTAAATTTTCACTTATCTCGGGAAGATCATCCTGCCCGTCTCCGGTTTCGACTTTTCACACAATTTGAGAGCCGCAGGGTATCCGATATCAGACACCCACTTAAGAAAATCTCCAGATCCACTATCTTTCGCACGAGAGAAAAGCAATTCCCAAGTGGATTCGGGATACGCCCATTCGGAATGGAGAATGGGTAATGGTAATGGTAATGGGAACCGAAGCGAACCGGTTGGCATTATCCTGTTAGTCAGTTTCAATTTGGCCAAAAGATTTAATGCCTTCATTTGCATTTCTAAATGAAAAAATTGGCAAAGCCCCAGACCAGTGCCACTAATTGGTTTTAAGGGGGGTCGGGGACTGGCTATGGGGGCTAAAAATTGTTATGATTACAAAGTTAAATGATGTCAGTGATTTGATTGCTGGCATAGCCTCTAACTAAATCGATCCTAGGAGCGGGCACCACCGCTGAACCGGCACACATAGTAGACACTGGCTGGCAAAGACAACAAATTGATTTTCAGCTGAGGCCCGAGCTCCGGCTTTTATGAATGACTTTCAGTGGGAAACTGGTTGGTCTGGGCCTTCGGTCTTGGGCTCATTGAGTCGCTCTTTGAGCCGCAATTACCTGTTTGCCAGCTTATGCTAATTAACAATGCAATTTGTGTGGATTTTGCGCCAAGCTGCTCAGCCCGAATTCTCTCCATTTCGGCACAAGGCTCCGCCAGCGGATGTGGATATTTGAATCGAAGTTCTATCGAAATCGAACGACCATTAAAACCTGTCATAATAATTTTCAATAGCTTTTCACTCTGTCACAGGCCGACGGATCAACGTTTATTGAATTCTAAATTTCCATTACTTAGTATGCATCTCTCGCACCATTCATAAAGTGAAAAAAAAAATAAGAAAAACAAGGAGGTGGGCCTGGAGATTCATGGACATATAAAAATACCAGGAAATGCAGTGTGTACCTTGATCAGTAGTTTTTCCATTTTATCTGCTTGTTCGATCTGTATCTGAAGGTGTTTCTCCTCCAAGTGGCTTGGGGTTTAATATTTATGACAGACACATCATTTCCCTTCGCATGTTGTGGGCATAGGCGCCTGACAAATACTTTTGGCTAAATTCTATCATATTTAGGCAGAAAAAATATTCAAAAGTCATAAGGAAGGTTGTAGGGTTTTTGGTTTTATTCGAAATTCAGTTTGTGAGTAAAGGAAGTTATGAATTATTTTCGGGGATATCCTACTGTTCTTTTTATATGTTTATTTGTTATGACTATTGTTTTATATATTCTTTGTGTTATTTATATATTCTTGTGCCACTCCTCTCATAATAATAATTCCTAAACCTAAAACCCATTTCCATAACTTACTCCATTGTCTGGCTGCCAATGTACCAATCCAATGGCATCCTCACCATTCCATTCATATGCATTTTTGATATATGATCAATCCCGCCAACCACACCCCTCGATCCCTGGATCTCAAGGATCCCCAATCTCCGTCCATCTCCGTGGTACTCACAGATCGACATACTTACATTTTCGCATGCTGTGCGACATGAGCCGAAGACCTGATTGCAACATGTGAAGATATCTGCAAGAGGGGAAAAAACAAACCAAGACAAAAAATGAGCATGTTACGAGTGGAAAAACAAGAAGTTAAGTAAGCAAAGTGCAGCATATCAGGGTTTAATGGCTTGGCTCACGCATTTTGACACCACTCAGTAAATTAAAATTTAAATAAATGCCACGGAAAACAGCAAGAGATCGGGCCGAGGCTCGTTAAAGGAGCGCGTAGCATATCAGACTGCGCTTGATGCCCGATTCCCGATCATGATCATCATGATGGCCACATGTGAGTCTGTCTGGGATTTGGATATCCTCTCTGTCCCCCCCCCCACCGGACAGAAAGTGATATTTTAAGGAGCCGCCGGAAAGAAACTCTTTCACTTTTCACACTAATTAGGTGGCTGGATATCCAGCTTATCTACGGATCCGCCTGGTGACTGATTACTTATTAAGCACTTACCTCGTGTTTTCCCCCTTATTTTTACAAGTTCTCCGATCCTCTGCAGTTTATTTTTGCGGTTCATTTCGAAGATTGCTCATTGGGTGTTGAACTTTTGTGGCAAAAAAAATATACATATATGAGGGGCAGGAAATTTAAGAGCAGAGATGACAGCGTGACAATTTACGGGTACGTGTGGAACGACATTTTTTTAAGATCTGCAAGATCGTCTAAACAATTGGGTATTTTCAAATTACAACGAAAATTTGGCAGAATAATCAGGCTACAAATTGCAGGAAATAAAACATCTTAATGTAAACAGAAATCATATGATAGGAATAGTGATTTGATTCTTTTATAGGATGAATCACTATTTCTCAGCCAAAAATTGATGTTCTAGAGAATAATATGAAATATTTATGAATAAATGCTATTGTATAGACTACATGTAATATTTTCTATAATAAGGTAGAACTATACTTTCAATAATCCCCTCTTCTTTTTATCATTGACATTATTTTAATTGATTTAAAGATTTACAAATAGATAGGCCAGCTAATCCTAGTCTTGGAGACACAAAATGAATATAAATGAGTTGGTTCGAAGGGATAAGATAATCGTGACACGAATAATTTAATTGTATTTCCTGACTTGTACGGGGATCTCTGAGGAACTTCCTCGCATCTTTGGAGTCCCCTCAGATCATGGCACAGAACCCAACTCATCTCTAGCTGGAGGAGCTTCCCATGTCTGACATGTGCGACACATGTCCCCGTTCTAGTTCGCCCATCTTGCATCTCCCATCTCCGGTCGCCGGTCTTGGGGACACCCGGATCCGGGACGTGTGACAGTTGGCCGGGCGTAAAGGGCGGGTTCAAAGAGTTTTGTTGAGTGCGTGAAAAATTTGAGTTTTTGTCACTTGGAACGGGAATTGGGGGGCTACTGAACTTCACAGAAGATCAAAAGCAGTGCCCATTAATTAAGTGTGCAATTGCCAAAGCGGGGCAAAACAAACCCATGAGGAAATGGAGGGCAATTGGGTGATTTGGGGGGAAAACTGCCAAAGATTTTCTCCCCCATTTCTTGTTCGAAAACTCACGTATTTTTGGCCTAGTCGACCAGCCCAGCCGACCGGACAGTTTTTGGTTTTTTTGTCGGGTTGAGTGCCTAATTTTAGCGGAAATTTACTTTGAAGTCCACCGAAATACATCTTTGGCCGCGGCCTATGAACATTGATTTGGGGAATCAAATGGCCAAAATGGCAACTGAGGACTGGGAACTGGGAACTGCGAATGTGAAAACTGTGACAAATCGCTTGGAAAATGACTTTTTGATTTCCCAGGCCAACCGCCCCCCGGCTGTCTTTTATTCTCATTTTGATTCTGATTCAGAATCAGATTCGCTTTTATATGGCATTTATTTTTAAATCTGTTAATGTTTTCATTTGTGCTTGCTACTCTCCGCCTAGTGTGTCGTTGAGTGCTATTTTTACTATTTTAGTTTCGGTTTTAGTTGCAAAGTTGCGCAGTCTTCTTCGCTCTGGCCAATGATCTAAACTGCCTGTCAACGCACCACACCGAAAAAAATCATTTTCAAATGCTTCTAAAAATTATTTTCATTAAAACCAGAATACAGATAGTTTTTTCTCTCAATAGTAGATCTGTATTATAGGGCGGCTTCTATAAATAATCGCTTTGAAAAGCGATTCTCTGACTTGTGTCAAGTGTCACAACTGATTTGTCGGCATTTCGAATTCTTTATTCTTTTTTTTATTTAAAAAAAAAAGAGAGATAACAAAGATAACCGTCCTATCCCGCCCAGCTGACCACCCATTTGATTTACGTGAGTGCAACAGACTCAATTATTGTTATATGAATGGCTCTTTTACGGCCCGGGCCCATCTGAAGCAACAATCAAAGCCAGTTGCGATGGCCATTTGTATGCAAAGCATTTCAAACGCCACACAATCCAATTCATTTCAGATGCACAACATCGCCCCACCAGCCCCAAGAAATTCCTTTTGCGAAAAGAGCGACAATCAGTTAAGCTCAAGGCGGCGACATATACGAGCGGGTCATAAAGTTTCATTGGAAATCTAACACATTTATCATACCCACTGACACCCATCCCCCCGGCACTCGCCCATAACTCACTCTCGCCCCGGCTTGGAGTTTGGAGTTAATAAAACAGGCGGCGGGATAGTGGAAAAATATTGCCATGATCCCGAATCGGAGAGGAGATACTGTACAGCCTATGCTGGCGCCATCAGGCTTCACCAGCTTTGTGGCAATTTAAACTAATTTTTAACACTGTTTCAATTCAGATACAAACACGCATACCCTCAAATACAGATACAGATACAGATACAAAACAGTGGCATCAGCATCGTCATCATCATCGTCAGCAGCAGCACTTTCAATTAAAACATTTGATTCGCGCTCAAAAAGAAAATTATTGCTTTTGATTAAGTGACTGGATACGGGGATGGGGACGGATGTGGATGTGGATGTGAATGGGGTAGTAGTGAGTCGGAGTGCGGTTCCATTTGCATGCCAATCGAATGGGGGGAGATGGTGTTTAAATTTGCAGAGTGGCTATATCCGAAGTGGCCAGCGCTAGAAATGCGGGCCGGGCCAGGCCAGCCGGAGGGGAGCAAACAAAAGTGACAACGCCAAAAAGCAAACCAAGAGCTCTTCATTACTAATAGTGCCATTAAAGTATTCCAAATCGAATAAATTACTTTCATTTATTGTGATTATAATTCAGCTCGCAGCTCACTAGCTTTTTAATTCTCTTTTTTTTGTTCAAATCTCTTCCATAGAATCGATTTTCGGAATGAGATTTCGGATTTTCATGAGATAATAAATATACCACCAGCGATGGCTATATCTTTTCCAATTTTTATTCGATTTCTGGATCGATTCTTCATCAAACTACATCAAAATCTTCCAAATATCTTTTAGATATTTTGTGAAATTTTCTAGAGGATCCCCTCCAAAATTTTGAAGGATTTCTGGGCAATTTGGCCCCCAGTGATGGCCATAATCGATGTCAGGATCGATCCACCAATCTGCTTAAAACTCTATTAACAAATTATTTTGTATATATTTTCCAACATTTTCAGAATGCCCCTCTCAAAATTCAACACATTCATGCGATAAGCCACAACTTTGATCTTTCCGGCAAAGGTCACTGGGTTATGATCTGTGAATGAACTAAAGTTGATAAGAACACTTACCCTGTGGATCTCCGGAAGATCTGACAGTTTCCACAGCTGTGGTTTCCGAGCTATCGATGGCCTCGCTGGTATCCGCGTCCAGCCAGACATAGTCGTCCGGGTCCTGGTCGGCGGATGTAGTTTTCGGCGGCCTGCGACCATTTTTCTTAGTTACTCCGGGAACCTGACGATGCTGATCCGCCGAGGCATTGTTTTTGTTGCTGCGTTGGCGCACGTGGGACAGGTTATCGTTCTTGGTGCTCTGGTTCTCCTCCAACTGGCGGACAGCACGGACCAGGCCCAACGGCAGAAGGAGCAGCAGAAACTGCCAGCCACTCAGACGCATTGTTATCGTTGGTTCTTTGGGTTTTCGCACAAGTTTGTGTGTTTACTTATTTATGTATATTTTTTATGGTGATTAAATAGTCGAGTGCATTTTGTGCGCATTGATAAGTCTATCCGAGCCGCGGAAATGAGTGTGTCGCAAAGTGGAAGTCAAAGTTCATCAGCATGGCCAATGGCATCCGTTTGATAAGCGTCGGCTTACGCACCACTTTAAACTATATGCAAGTTGAATTTTTCTACACTGAAATAAATTAAATAGGATTTAGTTGAGATTTTGCCGTAATTCCCAAATGTACATCTATCTTGGTGCTATAGTTACTTGGAGCTATAATTATCATCAGACGTATATGTATTTATTGCCATGTACACGATTTTGTTCTCAGTGCCATCACTTGTATGAAATCTGACTGCCATGCTCGTTACAAGCATAGATAGTGATTGAAAAGAAACCCAGACAAAAAATGAAAACCGATTAAATTTAATGCTCTTGCCTGCACAAGGGACTCTATTGATAGAGGAGTTTGGATCGGTTCGGCTATCTGTTGAAATATAAATGGAATATATGTAAGACTGTTTATACTGCAGAGGGTGGTGGTGGTGGTGGCGGTGGTGGTACAGAGTGTGGAAGTATTCGGAACACGCCTCCGCCACTTGTCCACACGCTGTCACACAGTAATTAAGCCAATTGACCTCGCTTGGCCGTTCGTTTTGGCAAAGCGCTATCCGCCCGCCCCCCCCCACCATTCCGAAGCTTCATGTTTTCCTTTCAGCTCAAAGCAAAGTAGCAGGAGGCAGTCGGCAGGCGGCAACATTTTATTAAAAATGAAAAATATAAATAAATAATATCAAAAACGCCAGTGGTGGCAGCCGACAAAGTGACACAAACGGAGGGAGGCCCACTAATGATGAGACTCGCTTCGGTTTGGCTTGTTTTGGGGCTGGGTACTTCAAGAGCCTTTCTTTTACCTTCACTCTCTACTTTTCGCCGAGTGTCCTTGCAGTCTACACTTAAAAAAAATTGATTTACTTTTAGTTTAGCTTGCGGGGATTTAAAATTAAACGTTACATGAAAATCAGTTGAAAACATGACATGAAAATCAAACCCGATACCCTAAAGAAAATATTATGTATTCCCATATTTTTGTCAAGTGTAGGACTCTGTGCCTGTGTCAAAGCGAATAGAAAAGCGGGCTGGCGACCGAGAAAAGGGATAAAAGGGGTTGAAGAGGAGGCGGGAAAGTAAGTGGCGGGCGTGGGGATGTGGGTGGTGCCGGGCTATCAGCGTTGAGTTGAGCGGTGACTGTGCTTTGATGTCTTTCTAATTGCATATTTTACAGCGCTAGGGAGTCGCTCAAACACACACCAAACACCCAAGCACACACACCTACAACCATTCGCATCCTGTGCAGCTATCCTGCAAAAGGATAGCACTTTTAGCGAGAGTGGAAAGTAGAGCTATTTGCTGTGATGTGGATGTGGATGTGGATGCCCCTCCACCGTCCTCCGGCGTCCCTCTCAAAGACGCTGGCATATCCAAAGTGGACCAGGACCTGGCTGGTGTGTCAACTCCCAGCATCCAACGTCAACGTCAGACGAATACGAACACAAAGGACTACTACAAAAGCGGCATGTTCAAAAACTAGACAAATATTAACTCATATGCAGCTTGAGGTTGGGCGGAGATGCCTTTGTCTTCTCGAAACTACAGTCGGGATTGCGTAACTCCAACTCGTTACTAATACGATGCAATAAGACTAATTAGAATGAGTTGCAAAAAGCATTATCGGGCTAATCGGTGATTTGATTTTGTATAAGAAGACTAAGAAAAACAAACTAGTTGTTAGATTAAATAACTATTATTATTGTGCGATTTTAAACTTAAGAATCTAGAGGCAGACAAAACTATAACAACTATTTTGTGTCTTATTTTAAATTCCATATTCCCTCTAAGTACTGTCGAACGAGGCTCTACTGTTATCTGTGATTGTGACTCCAACTGAACTTTGATTGCAACGAGAAAACACAGGAACACAGGAAATGGCGCCACTTTGCAAAAAGGATGCAAAGGAGCCGTCAAAGCAAACGGAAATGGAGCCACAAACACGCACAAGCCTACAAAAAAAAATAAAAATAAGCCTTCATTGATTTCAAATGCATCTCACGGATTCACTTTTCCTTTGATTTGTTTACCGAATTTACGGATAAATATACCTAATATTCCAATTTGGTTTTGATTTTGGTTAAGTTTTATTCAAGATAATAATATTTATTCAGTATTTGATTGTTGTTTTTCATTTAACTATATTTTGTGCACAACATTTATCACTTTAACATTTAAACTCGGTTTGATTTGGCGCTACATTTTTCTCATCCGCATCCGCGTCCGCGTCCACGTCCTCGTCCGTTCGCGTTCTTTGAGATACAGATACAGGTGCTATCTTTTGATGTGCTGCTTGGCTCCACTGTGGTTCAGTCACAATCCACCATCCACGTCCCACACTTGGCGGGTCATTCAAATTCAAAATATTCAACTCATCTGGTTTTAACTACAAATTTATAAAGTAAACTGTTGTAAAACTGTTCTAAATAACAGTTTAATTATTAAAAATGAATATATCGAATTTGTACTTTGTTATTTTAAAATCATTTCAGGAATTTAACAAAAAATACCATATAATTTCATACTGCTCGCAGAGATGGCACTATAGCTAGTGATGGAACTTGTCAGAGATGGCACTTGCACTTGTTGCTGGGTCGTGAGGCCCATATACCAACACAGAGACACAGGCATTACGTCAATATGGCAAACAATCTGTCAAACACGCAATTACAACAACAAGAGGCCCAAATTGACAGTTGGTCAATAAAATCACAGAGAAAGAGCTTGCTGGTTACCTAAGGATATTGCTTTAGAAGCCTGCGTTGAGGTGCTCTTTGGTCAGCAAGGAATTTTGAGCCAGGACCCCCGAAAGATGCTACCCCAGCCGCCGCCACACGGTCTGAAGGTGATGTCTGGGGCCGAGGAGAACCGTCACTATCTGCGCGCCTTCATACAGACGTATCGGGATCTTCCCGTACTGTGGGACACATCTCTGCGAGATTATACCAACCGGGAGAAGCGGGCGGAGGCGTATCTCCGGCTGGTACCCATTTACCATTATCTGAAGCGGGATGCCACCGTGGAGGATGTGAAAAAGAAGATCAACACTTTGCGAACGAACTACAGGAAGGAGCTTAAAGTGGTGGAGAGTGCCATGCGGGCGGGCAGCCTCCACAGTCCCAGGTGTTGGACCTTCCAGGAGCTCGACTTTCTGCGGAATTCAGAAAAATTTCTGGCTGTCAATCCCGCTTTCAAAAACGAGCCCTCCTTTGCTTTCAACGAGACCAGCAGTTGCACCACCGCCTTTCTGGAGGGAGGAAATGGTGCGGGCGCCAGTTCTCTCCATTATTCTGCAAGGGGAGCGGGTGGCCAAACACCAAACATTTCCGAAATGTTTCACAAATCGTTTGGACCGCCGCCCCCACAGCCACCGCCATCCGCTGGCAATCCGGGAGATTATGTAGTCAACAAGCGTGCCAGACAAACCCCACCTGGGACCGTTCCAGGAACAGGTGGGGGACCAGCATCCACTAACCACAATACCGACGAACTGCTAAACATAGCCTGCGAATATCTAAACGGAACGTATCCCGAGGAGGAGTCCATCGCAAGGACGTGGACGCATAAGCTGAAGCGGCTGCCACGCGAACAACGGCTTCTTGCCGAGCGCTTCATTAACGAGATTCTGTTCGAGGCCGAGTCCAACAACCTACACCGCGGCTCCGTCCAAATCAATAACAGCTTCGAGCCCTACGTCCGCTACGAAGAGCCTCCCAGTGGGCATGAAGAGCAGGACAAATCCCAGAGTCCCAGCGTGCACACATCCTCCTCCAGTGAGTCGAAACCGAACGTGGCACCTCCCAGCACTTCCACTTTCTAGACGTAAGTTAGCGACTAAGTGTTACTAAGTTTTATTGGCCGGGGGGTTGGGCGTTCTGTGTTTTGCACGCCACACAGAACAAAAAGACGAAATAAATAAACCTGTAAATAGGATGCAGATGGTGAGGGGTCAGTCCAGGCGCTGGTAATCGACTAGATTGCGGGTGAACCAAACGTAGGGGGAGGCGCCGGCCAAAAAGAGACAGGCACCTATCACAGGACGATGTAATATCCAGGCCACTGCCGCGAGGGTCAGGGCCAACGAGAAGGCGATGAGGAGATTGCCCGTCACCGGAAACTGTGGATCCGGGGCCAATGCTACTAAAAGCGGAACACGAAGGACTAAAGAGGGAAACCAAAACGTTACATGCTTTTCAAGAAGTACGCATTACACAAACTTACACAGTACACGGAGAATTTTGGTATTGCAAGTTACGCCGAAGAAGATGAGTAGCCATCCAATGAAACGCCACCACCAGGTATTCAACACCTGAGCGCGTGCCTCCAGTCGAAATACCTCGTGAACACTTAATCCGCCTGGATATACCAGCAGCACTGAGGCACCACGAGACGTCACATAAGGTTCGATCTTGTTCCCCACCAGCTTGCCGACCACGCTGTACGTCTCGCCCTCCATGCCCGCGAAACTGAAGAGCAGGCGCAGATCTCCCACCTCGGGATTGAACACGTCGTTGGTATGGTAGTATATGCCCAGGTGCAGTTTCACGCTGCTGTCCTCCGGCCGAATATCCGAGGTAAGCTCCTGGTAGACTCCAAACTTGTCCTTGACTTCGGCTCCAAGTTCATATCGCCCAATGTACACTGCATCAGCTACTTGTACATGGCTCTCTATGGGAAAGCGCGAGGGGTTCTTGTGACCGTGGGGATTGTAGAAGCTGCGCGAATCCACGATCTTATCTCGCCACTCCCGTGTGTAGTAGTAGGTGCGTGAGTCCGACTGGGTAGATCCCACGCTCTCGCCGTAGTTGTGTTCCCTGCGTAAAGGATGAAAATATAAATGAATTGTACTTTACAACATTTTTTCCTCCTTACACTGTCTCCTCCACCCACTGGTACATTTGGACTTTCCGGCGCAGCTTGACTGCCAGCAACTGGATATTGTAGTCCGGCTCGGTCAGCGGCTCGCCCACCAAGATGGGACCGGACAGGTGAATAATTCTGCCATCGAGACCCACCTCCTGCTCCTCTTCTGTGAACCGAACGGAGTAGATGTCGTTGTGCGCCTCGTCCAGGGCCATCATGTTGTGCACCGCGCGTCCTTCATTCCAGTAGAGAACCGTGCTCCCCGCGACGAACAGGATCAGGCCGAACAAGAAGATAAGCCAGTGAGCGCGGAGGGTTTCGTTCAGAGTGGCCATGGGTTTGGATGCGGGTGTGTGGACAAAGCAATATCCATGGGGCTTTGGTTTGGGGCGTAATGACTAGAATTTTAACAGCTGATGGTGAAGTGTGACCAGATGGCGACCGGAGAAACCAGCCGTTAGGAAGAGTTAATTGCCAAGTAATCGATAACACAAACGCAGTAGGACCTTAAACGTAAACAGATAAACAAAATAATAGATTGACTAAAACACAAATAAATATAAAAGGATTCACTATACTTTAAAATTTTTAATGGGATTACCATCATCCCTTAGGTTCCCTTAGGAGTAAGCTGCTTCCTTTTTAGCCGCTTTTAAATAAGGAAACCATGAACCAACATAGATCTGAATACAGAGGGAGGGAAATGGACCCTTATGAAAACAATCTCTGTGAAAGGAGAGATACTTGGAGTGGCACTTCCCATTGTTCGGATCGACGTAATAATGGAAATTACTACGCAATCAGTTCGTCCTCATGGTCAGCGTCAGGAGGAGGTCCTATTAACAACAGCACAAGGCACAATTCCAGCCGCACTCCAAGAACTAATCAGTTTGATTTTCGAGACAAAAGGAAAGCAGCATATATCCTTGACTCGGCCTTAAATGCAGAATATATCACTCCGCAACAAAACGATCAAATTCGGTGGGCACAAATGGTACTTCCCAATTATGAAACCTCAAGAGCTGGAGCGGGAAAAGCTAACCATAAAACTAAAAAGAAAGGGTCTAATCCTTATTCTTACCATCACACGCCTAAGGACGATCGTCATCATTTTCCAGATGAAGATCATTGCATAGACGAGCACCACTGGCAGGACAAACAACATTACCAAGACGAGCACCACTGGCAGAACAATCCCCTCAACCAAGACGAGGACACCTCTCAGGACAATGACCACTGGCAGGAGAAGCACCACTACCAAGAAGAGCACACCTCTCAGGAGAATTTCCACTGGCAGGACAAGCACAACTATCAAGAAGAGTACACCTCTCAGGACAAGTACCACTGGCAGGACGAGTTGCACTCTCAGGAAGAGCACCATTCTCAGGGGGAACACTACTCTGAGTACGAGTTCCAATCACAGGATGACCACCAATCTCAGGACGAGCATGACTCCTTCAAAACCGAACCGGATCCCGCTCCCACGGCAAACGGAAGTGGTAAACTTGTCATTGGCGTCCTCGACAGGGCAGCTATTGGCGGGTTTGTCTCGCGTGAAAATTGGAAAACTGTTGAAGGGGAGCTGCAGGACAGTTTCCTGGGCCACCTGGAGAGAATGGGCGGACCCCCTCCGGTATGCCGGGACGGGGGCTGGCATCAAGGACGCATAAAATTGATCGTGTGTCAGGATGCCAGATCAGCTTATATGTACAAAGAAGCCGTAGCTGCTCTTGGTGAGGTCTATGAAGGCGCCAAGCTAGAAGCGGTGGACTTGGATCAGATCCCATTTGTGCCAAGGGCCCACATTTGGGTGTCAGCCAAACCAGCAGAGCCAGAGAGGATTCTCAAGCTGCTGCAGGTGTGTAATCCGCAGATGCCAACGGCGGATTGGAGAGTGACCCGCGTCTTCGAACCTGAAGGAAACTCAAGGCAGATTTCAGTCACACTCAACGAAAAGACGCTGGATGCTCTGGAGAAAGTCAATGGATTACTTCAGTACGGCTGCCGGCAAGTATCCGTTAGAATCTACAAGAGTGACACCAAAAACAAAAAGGGCGCAGTGGAGCCTGAGCTGGAGGCTGTCGTTGTAGGCCCCCAAAAGCACAAAAAAATATATCGAAAAAGCTAAATACTATCCGGACCAACATTCAGAGGAGACCTAATAGGAGTCGGAGTGGAAGGTTCGAAGTAAACGTGATAGGTGAACCAAGTATTCTCCACAGGAAGGTAGTAGTTTTTCCTTTAAAACACCTGGTACTTAAAAGCTTAAAATTAAATTTAAAATAAAATACATTTTCGTATAGCTTTGTTTTTAAGATTTGGGAAAATCGGGGAAAAACCTATTAATGTAAAAGTTAAATTCCTAATGATGTAACTTGCTTTGTAATCGCACTGTTTATGGGAACAGTTCTTATCAATCGAATAAATCGTAGTAGAATGGTATATATTGGCGGGTAAAGCAACCTCCTTTAACCATATAGTAACGACTTGCCTTTCGAAAGCAAGTTCTTCCATGGCGTTTCTGAATCATATTCCAAACGAAAAGATAGTCAGAGAGTTGAAAGTGATGGAGAATAGCATGCACTTAAAGATACAAGAAAACAATGAGAAACACCGTAAAGAATTGCAGAAAATGGATGAAAAGCTGCAGGTACGTCTCAAGGAAATGGATATTGAAGCTACTTTGAAGATGAAACAAATGGAGGTTGATATGAAGAAAATGGAGCTGCAAGCCGAAGAGAAGTGGCGAAAATATGAGTTAAGTTTAAAATATAAAACTAATTAAATTAATAAATGACCTTAACACTATTACTGTAAAAGGGTGACTCAAGGAAAAAAAAAATGAAACAATGTCCATTGTCTTTCTAATCTACGATTATGAAGGGGACACTTTTTTTAATCAATCGAACCAACTTTAAAATGGTATATATGGGCTTCCAAAGAAATCTCTTTTAACAATACAGAAACCCACTTTTCGAAAGCTAGTTCTGCAATGAATTTTTATACTGAAAAGACTGCTATAGAGTTGCAGATTATGGATAATAATTTGAAACTTCGAATTCAAGAAAACGATGAGAGAACCCACAAAGAATTGAAGAAAATGGGCGAAAAGCTGCAGATACGTCTCAAGGAAATGGATATTGAAGCTGCTTTGAAGATGAAACAAATGGAGGTGGATATGAAGAAAATGGAGCTGGAAGCCGAAGAAAAATGGCGAAAATACGAGTTAAGTTTGAAGTACAAAACTAATGAAAGAATGTAATAAAAATATTTGTAAATAAAGTCATTCATGAAAAGACAATGGGACCTATAGAACCAAACGTATAGCAGATTGTGTTATTTTCTTATCTAAGATAATCGAAATAGTTCATAATAAAAGTAAAAAAATGTAAGCACTTTTCTTATCAATCGAATCAGTTTTGAAATGGTATATATTGGCGTCCAAAGCAACCTCTTCCAACCATATAACAACGACCTGCCTTTGAAAGACAATTCAGTCATGGAGTTTAAATTCGAAATAAATATGGAACAAGTTAAGCATATGCAAACTTTGGAAAACTCCTTACGTTTAGAGGAAGAGGAAAACAGGCAGCGACAGGAAATGGAGACGAAGAAAATTGAGGAAAAGCGGAAAATACAGGAAAAGGAACAGGAAATAGAAACTGCACTGAAGCTAAAAAAAATGGAGGTGGATATGAAGAGGAAGGAACTCAAAGCGGAAGGGAAATGGCGAAAATATGAGTCAAACTTTAGATATAATATTAACAAGAATAAGTGAATAACTAAACAGTTGTGTTTCTGAAAATTATAAAAAAAATATATATATTTGAGTTTTGGTCAGTTTACGATTTATTACTAAACATAGGCTTACTAACAAATGAATAACAATCAAGGTTAAGGCATGAAATTTTTCAACTAAAGATTAAAATTATTTAACAAAGTATCTAAACATAAATTGCTCATCATTGCGTTTTAATGTAACACAAACAAAAAAAATTAAACATATTTATTTGTAAATGAAATTAAGATTCTACTATATATTTGGACAAAGAATCACGCAGAAATTCCCTCGAAAAGGCGCACTTTTCCGTATCATGTTCAGATATATATATATATATATTTTTAAATTTATATTTTATGTGGTGTTTTTGTGTAAAATATATAACTTGCTGCCAGCTAAGCGCATAAAATTTACAAATTTTAATCTTAGTTCACGTAATGTTAAATATATATTTCTTGAAATATTTTAGCCGGCTATCACGGATAAATAACTTTGCAGTTTCTTTTTTTTTTTTTTTTATTAATATTTGTTTAGTTTTTTTTTTTTGGTTTAATCGAAGCAATGTAAAACAATTGGGGATATCAGGCGGCTTAAATATGAAATTTGTTTAACTAAATTATAAAATAGAACCAATGGATTTAGATTTAGTCATTGTGGTAGGTCTTGTTTTAAGGTAAGTTAGATAAATACTAAGTTTAAGGTAATCCTTTCGCTAGCCTGCAGGTGTACAAGTATGTATATATGCTTTCATATAACTGCTATAAATATTCATTTGCACTTAAACCGGATAATCGGTCTTAACGTTGACTAACATGCCACACAATCAAGTAGCTCTTATCGCCCCGGTTTTCGATCGTTTGATTTGGTTCCAGTTGAATACTGTTCTCCATATCGTTATCATCTGCAAGTAATCGGAACAGAAAATATTAGTTTTTATTTATCAAATTAGGGGGAACCACACGATTTAAAAATTAATCGATGAGTTAGTGCTGCGGTGATAAAAACTACAGGGTACTCGATATTTAGATTGAGATATTTTACAGGGCACACGTAGTTGGGAAGTCCTGGGACAGTTTATTATTTTTATGATTTAGTAAGCTAGTGTTTAAAAAATAAATAAACAATGTTAATGGAAAATAACTAAAGAAATAGAATTTAATACTAAGATTGTAATATTTCAGTATTTTTTTTTATATAACACCTGGAAAATTCAAGTGTGTGACTTTATATACAGACTTCCAACCCGGATACTTAGTGCTTAAGGACAAAGGACACGGTACACCATGAAGACTTTGTGCGGCTTGAAAGTGATTGTGCTTGGGACACTACACGTAATGAGTTAAGATCCGCAAAACTGAATAGTATTTGGGATTTGTTTGCAGTCTTTGGATATATTGGTGCCGATGGGAAACAAGAAATAAATTATAAATGTGACTTGCTTAAACCTGCTTAGGAGCTTAATTCAGTTTCAGTTCAGGTCACGTCTTTGACAAATGCCGCCATCCATTGTGGGAGTGGTACACTTCCTGCTACAGATTGAAGGTTCTACGGGCGGGGCAGAAATCGCACAATTAAGTCGCAAACATAATCAAAACAATACAAAATTGGGACAATAACAGAACTAAGCATTCAACTAAAAATATATACGAGTATAAACTTAAAAGGCAAAGCGGAAAAGGTAAAAAAATAAAAATCAAAAATCATAAAAAAAACCAAAGCTTACGTATCGACTTTCCAAACTATCAAGTGCGCTGCATTATCGCTAGCATCGTACTTATCATGTCCTGCAGATGGGATGGAATATGGAATGGTTATACACGGCTCAGGTGCAGGCTCAGAGCTTTGCTGCCGAGCCACTGTTCCACTTACTTATGCGAAAATCGATGTAACCCTCGCCACCGCACATGACCAGCATATCGGGTCGCTTGTTGGTGAAGGTCAGTCCTCCGTTCAGGTTCGGCTGCTGCAGCATCGGCACCGAAACGAAGAACTTCACGGCATCCCGATGACCATGGAAGGAAAGTTGAGCGTTGGCCATACAGCACAGCGGCATCGGTCCATGGGGATCGGCTGTGGAGGACATACAACTCATTAGATAAGAACTCCAAGAAGATCCAAGAAGGACTAGCAACCGCCTTACATGATGACTTCTGCTGCACCTCAGCCAGGGGCACGGAGATGATCACCCCGTTGCTGGTGCCGATCCACAGCCTGTTGCAGGACACCATCAGAGCAGTGATGCGAACAAAGCTGAAGCCGAGCTTGCCGGTGCCGAGCATTTTGGACACATACGGCTCAATATCGACGTCCTGCTTGTGCTCGAACGTGTGGGTGTTGTACAGTCGCAGCGTGGAGTCCAGTCTGGGAAATGATAGAACACAGTTAGTTGCAAGACTTACAAGACAGAAAATAATGCAAATTACCTTATGGACACCCAGACTCCAGCGCCGGTGGACGCCATTTGACGCACTTGGCTCTCCTTGCGCGGATGAGCGTCCAGCGAATGCACAATGTTGAGCGATACAGGGTCAACGATAAAGATCTTGTTGCGGTGCGCCGCCCAAATGCGCTCGCCGGCCACACAGAGGCAACGTATCGAATGGTTGCGATCACCGAGCGTCACCAGGTGATAGCTATTCAGATCCCATTGGCCGTCTGTCTGGCGGCGGAACACGGCTAGCTGGGCATTGGCCAGCGCCACAACAACCCTCGCCTCCACATGCACAATCGCCAGGACAGCGTCCGGCAGCTGAACCTTGTGCAGGCACTCGTGCCACCTACCCACGCTGCTGTGCACGTACAACCATCCGTCCTGTGCTCCCATCCACATGGTGGGCCCCACCGAGCTCATGGCCGGCTCCTCGCGTTCCTTGGTTCCCAGAATAGGATTCAGGGACTTGGTTGCGAACGGTACACTGTTGCTATTGTTGTTATTATTGGCCTGATTGACTCCGGCGGCGGACAGGCGCTGCGGAGCTCCCGGGAGGGCCTGGCGTATCTTGATGGCTTCCACATTACCAAGTGGCTCCTCGGCATCAACTGCTGGCATCTGCTCGTTGGACTTCTCGGTGGCTTCCTTGGCCTCCTCCTCCTCTTGCTGCTGCTTCTGTTCGTCCTCTGTCTTTGGTTTCACGCGAACGAACTCCACCTTACCGAGTAGTTCCGGTCCTTCGCCCGGCCGTTGCAGCATCTCTCCTGCCTTGACCACCTCCGACTGCTCCAGCAGCGCGTAATCGCTCTCCATTGCTCCCTGGACCGAGGCTATGCATAGCAGATGCGAGGAGCATATGGGAAAGGCATCCAGCACGGTGGCAGACTGGTTGGCGTCCACCACACTGACGGTGCTGGCGGCATGGGTGCTCGTACAGATCCACACAAACGAGCTGAGCTGTGTCTCCGGCTCCAGGGTCTCCAAGCTGGCGCGTGCCATCTGCCTGTCCAGCGCCTCCACGCTGTGCTCTGCTGTGGGGCTTGTAATCTCGGCAATCTTCAGCGTGGATTTCGGTGCATAGGGTGAGTTGGCAGGTATCAGGGATTGCCCGTCCTTGGTGAAGCCCCCGTGAAGATTCACGCCCGCCGCGCAGAACACTTTCATGTGGGGCGACGCCTCCGCCAGGGGATTACAGTAAACTGGGACCGGTACGCCGCCGGAATGCCGGCTGGGATTTGCCTCCTGGTTGGCCTTGTTGATCGGCAAACTCCAGCCGTAGGCATGCAGCCTGCCGTCTTCTTTTTGGACATGGGCGCGCAGTTGGCGGTACTGCTCTCGCCGGCGCGCACTAATCCGTTCCGAGCTGCCCTCCTCGGCATAATCCTTCGGCAGAATGAGGGCATTGGCCAGACCAGCACTGGCTGGGTGCACGGGCGGCTGGCCGCTGGTTAGGGCAAGGCGATTGTCGCCTCCTCCACCTCGGCTGGGAGATCCGTGGCTGTGGGCAGGGCTTCCTCCGCCGGTGTGACGAAACATCGGCCCCCCTCCGAGACCGTCCGCGACGCGTTCCGTCGGGCGGTTGGAGGGGCTGTTGGAAGAATTTAAAAGTTAGTTATCTTCATGGTAATCAGGCATATCCTTTGGGACTTACGTAAAAAGATTACTAAAGTACTTCCAAATGCTTTGCTTCGATTTCTTGTCCAGATTATCTACGGTTCGGGTGGCCCGTAGAATTTCTGTGAGGCGGACTGCCTCCTGGAGCTCCATGAGCCGCTCCTTGTACTGATTACGCTCCATCAGCACCATGGCCATTTCGACGCGAGTGAATCGCTTGCGCTGCGCCAGTGGCACATCGTTCTCCTCTTGCTCGGTGCCTACGAAGCAGAATTTAGAAAGAAATCTTATTGATATAATGGGATTAACTCACTCTGCTGCTTGACCTGCTCCTTGGCCTTCTTCAGCTCATCCTCCAGCTCGCTGATGCGTTGCCGCAGCTTAGTCCTGGATTGCTGCATGGCATTCAGCTCCTCCCGCACGATTTCAATCTCACCCGTCAGCTCGTCCACTTTGACAATCAAATCGTCCTTGACGATATTGAGGGCGTTTCTGTTGGGTGGGAGGAGGAGGGTTTAATAAATTGTGGTAGTTGATTTCCCATTTGGGACACTTACTTGGTGGCCAGAAGCTCATTGTTTTCCATGATGAGATTTTCAACCTCCTTGCCCATGCCTGGAAAACGATTCAATGCTCGGTTAGAAAAGGATAATGGCAAGTTTAATTACAAAACAAAAGTGAAAAGTGTTAGGAAAATGCAAGTGAAACTCGGATGTGTGTTAGTTGAATGAGCCGAGGATGTGTGCAATTTTATAAAAATGAGAATAATATGGAGTACGGCAAGCTTTTCTAAAATAAAATGGAATGATGCAGTCATAAAAATAGAAGAGCAAACTACCAAAACCTTTTCAATAAAAAACTAGCAAGTAGTAAAGAATGTGGAAAACAGAAACCAATTATGGAAGGCGACTAAACTAAAACCAAATGGAAATGGAAAACTGATCCGGAAAATGCCCTACTTTCAAAACAAACACCAAAGTTAAAGAACATAAGTTGAAGAGCAAATGCCAGGCGATTCGAAGGATAACTTACGATGGCGAAAGGATCAGGGAGAAAGGATCAACTAACTACTGTTAGATCCTACGGTTAGGAGCTACTATATCTCTAGTTATGAAGGGATGGTTGTAGCGCACTTTAAACTTACCGAAATAGTTGTCGTTAGCTTCAAATACAACATTGTTGATTGGGTTTGTGATAGTTTTGTTTTATGTTTTTAGTAAGAGATATTGTTTGGGAAATGGTTGGGATTTTTGGACAAGTAGAATTCGGCATAAAAGAAAGAGAAATTTAATTAGCGGTCAATGGTATAAGATTTTATTAGATTTTGTTTTGTTTTCTTTTCTAAAAATTGATATTTTTATCTAATTTGCTTTGCAGCAGGCTGACACATACTTTCGAGCTTAAATAATTTCCAACAGTTATCACAAAGAAGGAAACACACATATAATACGCAACTACTTAAGATCCTTCGACAATAATATCTTTGTTTTTTTTTTTTCAGTCGATACTCGCATGATATTTGATGTATTTACAGGTTATATAGATGAATCCATATAAGTAGGAGTTATATGGTGTTTGTGGCTGAGTTTCTTGCAATTGTCTTTGCTGTGGCGGCTGCGATTGATGGTCTTGGGGGGTTGAGTGGTACCTACCTGAGGACGCGTACTCTCCGGGATGTACCCAGCTGCCTAAAGGATATTCGAGTTCCGTGTCAGTGTGTGTAGCAAGGATATGTTGTAGGTTTTTTTAGTTGGTGCACGGAAGAAGCAAAATAAAAGGAAGAAAAAGGATATTGGCATTCAGTATAGCTGTATGAATTTCTTGAGTTAGTTTCGGGAAGTCTAGAAAACAGGACATTCTCATGAGCCTCCTAACTTCTCAAAATAATCTTTTGTATCCTGTTTTCCAGATATATTGTTTGTTAAGCAACATTTAGGGTGCAGTTTGCAGTTCTCCCGCCCCATGTCCAGCAAGTCTCACCTGTCACAATCTCATTCTCTTCACTCTCCTCATTGTCCTGGAAGGACAGCTCTTGGTAGAGGTTGTTGTCCGACCTTTGCTCCTTCTTGGTGGTCGATCGACCAACTGGGATGGGGTTTTGGATCGGGATGTTTGGAGTTTCGGATGTGGATTTTAGTCAAGTTAACACAAAAATCAAAAATAGAGAAGAGGAAACATTAGTACGGTGAGTGGTTGAGTAGAAGGCGGAGAAATAATATCTATGGGACACTGCCACCTACCATTAGCGGGCACATTTGGCACAACAGGACTGTCGGGGCTCTGGGGCGAGGTGGCCTGGTTTTGCTGCTGCAGCGCATCGGTGGCAGCTCCGCGCTCCACCGTTCCGGCCAGGCTGTCCAGCTCGTTCTGCAGCGATGGCGGTCCAGAGTCGTCCGACTGGCTGCCCACACTGCAGATGGTCTCGGTGTCCAACATCACAGAGTTCTCCAGCGAGGCGAACCCGTAGGAGACGGGACCAGAGCTTCGGGCAACCGGATTCAGGCGCGCTCGACTCACTTCCATGCGATCGGAGGCGGTGCTCATTTGGGAGTGGGTAGAGCCCATCAGCATCTTGGTGCGTTCCATGTAGTCCACATGGTTCTTGAACAGTTCCGTATACCGTTCATGCAGCTTGTTGTACTCCTGTGGGGTTCAAAGACTTTTTTGTAAATTTTTCTGGTAAATGTTTGATATATTTTGTTTTTACCTTTTTGAGGTCCGCTTCTCGCTCCTCCAGGCGGCTGGCATGCTCCAGACTATTTTTGTGCTTCAACTCCAGCATTCGCACAATGCTCTCCACCGACTCCAGTCTGGTGGCCAGCTCCTTGTTCTCCTGCTCCGCCAGGTCCTCGGCCTCCAGTAGCTAAAATAATATGTTTTGATTAAAATTTGTCTCCAATTAAAAGGAAATGTGTTATTACCTTCTGTTCGGACTGCTTTCGGGCACTCTTCTCCCGCTCATATTGTGTCACCAGCTGCTCATTGTCCTCCCGCAGCAGCTCCACCTCCACGTCCTGCTCCTGATTGATGCGATAGGAGGCGTCCAGGCACTCCAGCACGTTCACCAACAGGGGCATCAGGTTCTTCACCACATCCTCGTCGTACCTATTGATCATCCGCTCGAACTCCTGATAGATGCTCCCAGCCAGTTGTTGGACCTAGAAGGAGGCGTGGCACGAGGCGAGATAGAAGAAGAAAGGAAAGTGCATAAGTTATCTGATTTCATTTTTGAGGCAAAGGAACAAAAGGTGCATGGGATTAGTAGAATAAAGTAGATTTTTTATTTCTGAATTTATTTACGAATAGTTATAATTATGAAAGCAGAGAAAGAACTTCCATTTAATTGCCTAATTAAGTCGGTTACCATAATTGCGGTTTGCGGCCACGTTCTTATGAATGGATAGCTCTTGAAATATGACCTAATGGGGAACCGTCATGATATAGAGGTATAGAGCCCCTCGGGGATCGTAAGTCATGCGTTCAGCTGGGAGGCTGACTAAAGTAATCTCCCCAACAGCGAGAAAGGTTAAGGTTGACACCTTCTCGGCCTCAGGTTGTTAGTAAAGAAATTGGAGAAAAACAAAAACAAGTGCAGGGCGTGAAATGTGGTACTTAAGAGAGTAATATGGTTAATAATAATATATCGTGCAATTGCGAATCAGAATGTGAGAAACAACAAAAAGATACAGAACTGATAGAACAGATAGTTATAGATATCAGATCTATAATGGAACAGAAACGATCATTTTGGATAACTCACGATGCTGACAACCTGTTCGTTCTGAAAGAGAAAGAAAAGAACAAAAACAGGTGTAAAGGACACATAAAACAAAAGTTTTAAAAATTAATTTAAATAAAAATTAGAAAAAAAAAACTGGGCGGGATGAGGAGTGAATTATTTACGACAAAATTAACATAAATGTGGCAAGTAATGAGGAAATTATAATGTCCAAATGAAAACCAATAGTGCAGTTCTACTTGAGTGATTTTCTTATTAATTAAATAATTAATTTGCAGTTAAAATAGTAACAGCTGGTGGCTATGTTTTATTGCATTCTCCCCTACCCTCCCTTCTCTTAAAAAAAAAAAAACAAACCCGTCAGCAGCCCAAGGCTGGGCTCAGATACTTAAAAGGCCAACCAGCCAAAGTCATGCTTAAGTATTCAAACATTTTTTGGCCAGACTTGTTTCACAAATAGTTTCTATGGCCGCTGTGGGCCAAGAAACACGTTTCCAGACTCATTACTCAATTAACAGGTAGCTTATCAGAGGAAACATGTGCGCTGCCAGCCGAGGGCGGTGGGGCACCTGATGAGCTCATTGGGAAGGGCAGGAAGTGGATCACACTGGTGCCAGTACCCCCACTAACTACCCCGACAGAGCCGGCTATAATTTGCATAGTCCGATTAAGCCTGACGAAGCTGATAAAGTGCAAAATCAATCAGGGAATTGGGGTGAAAAAAAATAAATAAAAATAAACCTCAGATTGCGAAAAGAAAAGAATTTTCATACACTCGAGGAAAAAGTTCAAGTATTGTTTTCCGTGGAGAAGGATTGCGTGAGTGGTCATAAAATTTGGGAACCCACTGACTAACTTTATTGATTATTGGACTCCAGTTTGTGTTTTTATATACTCTTGGCCCTCTTTCTCTGCTCTCTTCCTGCTTTTTCCTATTTTTGGCTGCCGTTTCTCGCCACTCGAATGTCAATGACCAGAGGCCATCAGCTGATGCATAATAAACAATGTGTTTTTTACATAAAAAATGACTCGAGACGGAGAACTTCAAGATAGGTACATATGTATGTTGTAGAGCGAAAAGAAAGCCGGTTCTGCGATTGTGTAGCATTTCCGCTTGGGACACTTTTATAGCCTCATTATCTCATGTTTGTGAGTTGCTTTCTGCCCGCATGTGTGGCTGGGGGTGTTAAGGAGCACCAGCCGCGAAAAAGATATGTTCTTTATCAGACCTGGGAGGAATGAGTCCATCCATGATTCAGTAGTGAACTGGCAATCTTTTTTCTTTTCGGTTTTTATACATTTTTGACTTAAAAATAACATTTCATTCGAAAATCCAAAGTACATAGTATTCCCGAGGTATTAGTGTGGAAATCTTATAGATACAGGCACTTGTGGATCGCTGGCTGGCAATTACCTTCTCCGACATGACCATGTTGTTGTCCTCCGTCCCGTAGACGGTCTCCGCCCCAGACTGAGGCCCTCCATTGTTGAGCAGGGTATCGTCGTTGTCCATCATGATGGTGTTGGGCAAACAGAGAGATCTCCTGTCTCTCTGTGTCTCTTTAAATGGAATTTATTGTTGGGTATAGGCTGTTGGGTGTTGGATGTTTGGGGGTGGTGTGGATTGTGGGTGTGGGTGCACTTGACTGCTGTTTGGGTCGGACGTCACGCGTTAACCGTTATGCAGGCAATTCTTTTTCAACCCCACAACAATAGTGTCGTGAGCGAGCGACAGAGAGGGGAATAGGGAAACGTCACCCACACATACGCACTCTTGCTCGCACTTGATTTGTTTGTGTCACTCGTATTTATATTTTTCTGCACTCTAGTATATTGTTTATATTATTAATGAAATATTTGGTTTCTGCGTGTCACTTTTAATTTGCGTTTTTCATTTTATTCCCCCCGTTGTGGTTGTTGTTGTTCGTTTAGCCTCGTCTCTGCTCTTCCCCTTCCAATAACGTTTACATTTCCTTGACTAGATTTCATCTTTTTTCGCGACTTTCTCACGGTGCATTTCCCCGGATTTTGTTGCCCACGCCTCCGCGGCCATCCGATGCGTATGATTGAGCACTATTTTTAACGAGTCTATAGATTTTCACATTTTTTTTGCAATAAATATTGCAGTGAGCGAGCGAAGAAGTATGGGTGCAGTGTGGCTGTGGCATGGTGCAGATAGAATACCAAATCTCCTCATACCGATAGCTCAAAAATACCAAAATGTATCGATATTAAATATCGATTTAGTATTTTTATTTTAGCTCCACAGTCACTCTGTATCAACGTCACGCCGTCCCGTTGTTGTTGTTTTCATCCATTCCGTTTGCACTTGTGTTTCTTTTTGCTCCAATATCCAAAATGGTTTTTGTAAAGAACTGGGAGGACTTTGAGATCGCCGCCGAGAATATGTACATGGCAAATCCTCAGAACTGCCGCTACACCATGAAATACGTGCACTCCAAGGGACACATACTGCTCAAAATGACGGACAACGTTAAGGTATGCTAGATGATTTCCGGGAGAAACATTCTTTAATCCCCCATTTTCCACCAACAGTGCGTTCAGTACAAAGCCGAAAACATGCCGGACCTGAAGAAGATCGAGAAGATCACCAGCAACTTGGTGGGGCACATGGCTTCCAAGGAGTAATCCCCAAAAGTATCGAACAAATTTGGCCACGGCGGCACTTCTGTCCACAGCCAACAACAACACAACTGCAAAGCACACATGTAAATGAGACACAAGAGTTGTTGTTTCTTTGTTGGGACAGGTGGGTGCAGCTTGTGTGCCATCTACACCCGCAATCGAGTTAGTTTTTAAGGGCGCCGCTGACCCAGTTCGAATGTGGCGACCAGAGTAGTTGACTGTTTAAACGACATTTCGCCAATGTCGGCTCTGTGCACATTCCGAACCCTTACTGGTGAAAAAGCTGAATAAGTTGGGCCGCGGCGTGGAACAGTTCTTTGTAAAAGTTAACGATACAATTGTGTATTTATTGTAATGTCACTATGGGCCGAAAACATTTCCATGAAATGCTTCAATTGAAATAAACAAAGGAAATAATGCAGAAAACTGTTGAAAGTGCTCTATCTATTGCTTTAAGTTAAAGTCTTCATAAGAATACTGACTGATATAGTCATTTATTTGCTTTAAAACCTTTCCAATTTCTTCTCCTATAATCACTTAAAGAGGTGTCCCAAAGAACCCTTAATTGTCTAACCATTAAAGCGATTAAACAGCCCAAGCAAACAGTTAACAGGCCACCTCAAGGAAGGAGGTGCAGCAGCAACAGCAACTGCGATGGGAACTGGAAATGGGAATGGGCATAGGAATGGGATGTGATGCTGGCTGGCTCACTTAATAATCCGAGAGCAAATATTGGATATTTGCATATGAGGCACTCGAGTTTATTTGCCGCAGGAGATTGATGGATGGAACGGATGGCCACCGGATTGGATTGGTAGCCGGACAGAAGTGTTTGCCAAGAATGCAGAATGCACTCCAGCTATGGCTTCTTCTTAGGAGGCAACTCAGTAGCCACTTCGGATTAAGATGCCAAGAAGCAAAGCGTTTGCTTGACCCAAAGAAGATCCGCTGGAGCGGACCTTTTGATCCCCAGGCCCGATACCGCCTGGGGGTCCTACAGTTGCAGCTCAAGCGGTCTCCGTTCCCGACTCCGATTGAAGACACCGTCAGTTTCCGGCCCGACAAGCTCATTTGGCTTCTGTTTGGTGGCAGGTGGCAGGTTGATATCGATGGATCTGACGAATCTCCATGCTCATCCCCACATCGGATGTTTGTGTTTGCCCGTCTTGGGCTTTCTGAATGCCTATGTCTTGCTTTACTCGATTTTTGTTTGGCTCTATTGACATTGTACATTGCAATCACAATCACTTTGGGCGGCTTAAGGTTCGCCTTCAGAGCTTTATGATCTCTCCCTGAGAGGGGAATTTCATTTATCAGTATGGGTTTGCTTAAAATTATTTTTATTTTTAGAATTTATGTCAAGAAATCAATTAAGTTTAAAAGAATTTTTGTAGATACTAGCATAGTTTGATGAGGAGAATCCAAAAACATAGAATTGCAATGTCGTGCAAACCTTTGAATGTTTTTTATTCCTTAAAGATTTTAAAGAAAAACTATAACTTAATTTTTAATTGAAAACTTTAATTACAACATTGCAATATTCACATTTATTTATAGTCCAATCAAAGAGCCATAAATTTCAAAGAAACCCCAACAAACCATAGTAATAGTTATCAGAATCAACAAATCAAAAGACAGAGCCACAAAATACAATCTGTAGAACTTCCATATACTCCCCATGAACATACTTTTCTATATATATTTCTATATTTCGAAAAATGATATATAAGTGGGTGAGTGTACGGGAGGGCTACTGGTATTGGAAAATGGGGGTCGTAAAAAAAAAGCATTGCTTGGCTGGAGCGGGAGCGGGAACGGGAACGGTGGCAATAATTTCGATCTTTACAAGACGATAAAGCTGGTGGTTTAATTAGGCTCCTGGCATTCCCCCAAGCCACTATTCCCTGGCCACCGCCACTGGAACTGGTGCGATAAACTTGACAAATAACATAAATACTTTTTATTGCGGGTGGTGGTTGGATGTGGCACTGGGGTGGGTGATGGGTATGTGGGTCTGATTGGGGGATTCGGTCGGTGTCTCCGCTCCTAAGACCTTCTCAAATAGACCTACTAGTATTACGCGGACCAGTGCCGTACGTGCTTTTTACGACACCCACTGTGGCGTCAATTATAAAGATATTTAAGTACAGTTAGCATGCAATTAGACGGTCCGAGTTCCTTCTATCGTCATGGCCGGACCGCCATTGGAAATCCCCACAGATTTAAAATATATAAGGGTATATCGGACTGACGGGCCATATAACTAAGACCTATTGATTGCCATAACTAGTCGGTCATATGACAATTAGTTGTAAATTAAGTCCATAGACTCCTTGGACAACCTAATCACGGCACATGTTGGAGATTTACTTTGGTGATTGCAGAAAGTGCAATGATATCTTTTACGAGACATCGAGTAATGGGTTCTGATAGAGGGTAGTTTAGTACAGGAAATATAAATATTATAAATAAATAATATACATAATTTAAAGAATAGTTCCCAGTTTAAACTAACTTACGCCCTTCTAATTTCACACATTGGTCGCAGATTGGTCACTTGCTTTACTTTGTAACTCGGTCAATACCTTGGGTCAATAAAAAACTCATTAAAGGCAGGCATCATTGTCTCAGACCATCTCTTTTTCCCCCCAATACCTTGCGCCTGGAAACAACAAAGCGAAATCGAAATGCAAACCGACTAAAAGCCCCAAGGGGGGGACACTCGGCCCTTCACCCGTTGTTGGGCCCGCTCTATTGACTCAAAACGGTAGCCGCTCAACAGTGGCTAATGGTCATAATTAAACGTGGCTTATTTGCATAAATCAAGTGGTGAGTTATGTTCTCCTGGACATCGCTCGCAGTGAGCTCTGAGGTGAGTGCCGCTGTTGAGGTGTAAGGTAAACGTTTGAAAAACTCCAAAAGAAGCCGCTTCCTCCCAAAAATGACTAATTCGGTTCCACTTTATTTTGAATGGTAGTATGATTTGATTTTATAAATACTCCTACCTTATACACGACAAAATTCATGCGAAAAAAATATTAATATTACTAATTACACATGATTTCTTTATCAAGTGGAGAACTTTTTCCTTCCTGCCGTAAATAAATGACTTATTGTTGCCGGAAGAACTTCTTAACCTACGTCAATCGAGTTGGTAATTTTGAATGCATCATAGCACTCATGATCCCAATACGTAATCAATGCTTCGGGGTGACAGCATGTCTATTACGAACTACCTTCAAAAACTTATATCAGTTTCAATATAATTGAATCAGAAAGAGTTAGGCAGAAATTTCGCCATGCCGGCAATGATGACAATATATATGGTCTAAATTGAGATACGGAAGCAATTGGCCACTCAACATTGTGGCCCAGAGATTTGTCATAGGCTCCACCATATCAGCTCCATAGCCACACCGCTAAAACCCACACTAACTCCTCCACAATTTCCACTTATCGGAGCACTAAAATCAAACAAAGAAGCGAGAGGGCCCGGGACCGGGCCCGGGCCCGGGCGATTTCAAAATTATTGATAAATGGCAATTGTTATTACTAATATACGATGGGCCTGGTAATGGCTTATTTATAAGGTTCGTTGCGAATAGGGTCTGTTTTTGGCCTGGTAAATCAACGTCTATGATTAGAGCTTAATACATCTTGATAAGAAATTGCGTTTAAGTTCCATATTTGATAAATCAAAAATTCCACTGGAATCGATCCAATTCGCACTCTCTTGGCAACTCTTCGGGCTCGCGTAATCCCCCAATTAAGTTGATTAACCCGCTAATCGAGAGATTTGATCCGTTCAAGTGGCAATTTCCTTGAGTCCTTGCCGGGTCAGTTTTCCGCGTTTTGATTTGATTAAATAGCTAATCGATAGATTGCTTAATTTTTTGGTGTTTTCAATTTCAATCTTGATTTTTGATTATGGCTGGCATTTATAATTCTATTGACAGAAGTTGAAATATGGTTTTTTGACAAAATATAAAAGGATATAGAGTAGTTTATTCCCTATATCACTACCTTAAGCACATCTAAAAATATCAATATAATATATTTAAATAATATTATTTATACCGTATATTCCTTTATTAACTTTTTAAAACAAGTAACTTAGTTGTAAGCATTCCTCAAAACTCCTCAGAAAGGCGCTCAAGCCACCTTTTCAGGAATCCTCCGCAAAGTTCAAATCTCCGGCATCCGTTGGAGTCACTTTAACCGCATCTGTGTTTACCCATTAGCGTTTTTCGGGCTGGCGGCTTAAAATGTTTACCCGGCCCGCCGACGAAGACGCTGATGATTTTGTGGCCAAGGGGACTTGGTACGGGGATTGGTACTTTTGGGGAGAGGTATCCAAGGTATACAATCGTACATTTTTTTTCGGAATTTTTATTTACTTTTGAATTATTTTGGTTTTTGGCGAATGTTAAATACGCAATGCGTAAGTAAGGTAGCAAAGATTAAGGGGGGGGCTGGCCGGTGGAAGGAGATAAGGGTGGAGCAGACAATTGAAAGCTAGATGGCGCCACCGCGGCACTTTGTCGGCCATCATAAATTCATTGAAATTCCTTTTTAATGGAGATTAATATAAGCTTCGTCGTCGTCCCCTAGGCGCCTCTTACCCCCCTCCCAACAAATAGATGACAATTTATTGACTTTGCTAAATGATTTTGAAAAACTTTTGATATTTGCTTAGTTTTCATTTCGTTGTTATTTGCCATTTGGCCACGGAGAGCGGCTAATTAAGAACGTGGGAATGTCTATCGGCTATCTTTTGTTTTCAGGCGGCTACGTGACACTTTGGATGAGTAATTGATTGGAGACTTTTTGTGGGATTTCTTTCATATTGCTATTATAAATATTAATTATTTAAGTCTGGAATTCAATTAGAAAGGTCCTCCACCGTCAAGTGTTAAATATGAAATCATAATTTGCACCAGACGGTCTCAAGTTTCTTTGGCAGTCTATGGCTCCAATCACACCTCTCCAGATTACAGCCCCAAACCCTTCTGACGCATTTAAATAAAATTTACAATTCGGCAGCCGAATTCTAATACAAATTCAAGTGATTTACAGCCCTCGACGGCCAGACCTTTGCACGCCCGAGTTGTCATCTGGTTTTCAGTTCTATAATTGCCACACAAATCAACCTGGCCGAATAAAACGATTAGGAAAGGGTATCAAATCGGAAAAAAGAAAGAAATGTGAGGCAAAATGTGATATTCTGTCAACCATTTATGGCCAAATCAATCAATTTCAATGCAATTTCAATTAGGCCATGATAAGCAGTCGACTCAACCAATCCAATCAAATGGAGCAAATAGCCGCCTCCTATCGACTGGCTAGCTGGACGGTGTGCTATAATAAACAATTTTAATATTTTTTAATTATGAAAACAAGTTGATTATATAAATTAAATCGCTGCCCCGTCACAGATTAGATTACGCCACTTCTTCCCAACTTCAATTCTTAACTTTTCGAGTGATGTGACGACCATTTAAACGGCTTTAAACAAATTTTTATAATTATTCCATCTTCATAAATATCAGAAGGCAGTCGTGGAACGTGGAACTGGTGGGAGACCCGTGAAGCTGATAAGAGATTTTGAATTAATTGAAAATTGATTATTAGCGATATATGAGTGCAGAGATAAGAAAGTCAGAAAGTCCGAAATTGAAGGCAGCTTTTCGATAAGCGATTCTTTTCCATTTGTAGCTTCGAGGGGAACTCTTTCATAATTGAAAATTAATCCACCATAATAGACGTCAACGGCGATTGAGCCAAGAAATTAAAGTTTAACTCTGAAGTGTTTCTAAAACCCAACCATATTAAACTTGCCACATAAAAAATAAAAAAGAAATGGGTAAATAAAATATGAAACGATAAGCGGAGATAATAAATTATGTGGCGACAAACAAAACCAAGAAAAGGTAAAGTAAATAAACCAAAAACTGGAAAATATTTCTATATGTATAAAAATGAATTGATATCATAAGAAGGAAAAGAAAGAAAAATAAAGCGCTCAGGAGAAGCCGTCATTATCTGTCAATTGAATGCACTTAAGCAAACAATTACAAACTGCCAGGCAAATAGGAAAGTCACTCCTGGACTGCCGTGTATCTTTGTATCTGTATCCGCGACTGTGCGCGAGTATCTGATCAAATACGGAATACAAATCAAAATGCGATTTTCGTGCGTCCTTCTTATCGGAAAGTGCACGTTTACCTTTCGTTTCCAATCGTCTGGCGCTTCACCGCACACACCATATGTGTATGTATGTATGTACATATGTAGGTATAGAATATATTGAAAAGTATTCAAAAGGTTAAAAAACTTCGATGTCGCAACGGCAGCTAAATGTATCTCAAATGTGAGCAAACAAACAAAACCTCGCTACACATTCTACTCACCTCACCTCTCCAACATCGACTTGGTTTGGTTTTCGGCTTGGCTTGGAAATTTGTTTACCCTGTGGCTAATGAGGCGCCCCAATGCAGATACAGATACAGAAGCTACATAAGCGGCCATGCAGATAGCGACTTTCTGAACAAAATGTCATTTTAAAAGGGAACTAGAAAGTAACTCAGACTACGCGATCTGAAACTTAAATACCCTTCAAGTTGTATGGTATTGTATATATCTTAGTTCCCTATATGTCAAACAGGATAAAAAGTGGTGAAGATATAGCCAAGTTGAGCGCCAAGTTTCCCTTCCTTGCGTTTCACAACTTTGAAGGGAAATTTCACAAAAAAATTTAAAAAAAATTTTAGTTCCAGATTTTGATGCAGATTGATGAAGAATCTCTCTAGAATTCGTTCAAGGTATTCACCTGAAGAATCTGATGATAATTGGGCTATACGCTATATGCTATAGCCATCGTTGTTGCACTTCCATGCGTTTTTTACAATTTCGAATTCGTTTCCTGCAGAAATTTCACAAAAAACTAAAAATATTTAGTTTCCAGATTTTGATGCAGATTTGGGCAAAATCTATCTAGAATTCGTTTGAGGTATTCCGCTCATCTGATGAAAATTAGCCAAGATAAGCCATTGCTGGGGGCCATGTCGCCCTTCCATGCGTTTTTCACACTTTTGAAGCGTATCCTCCGGGAATTTCACAAAAAATCTAAAAAATATTTAGTTTCCAGATTTTGATGCACATTGATGGGAAATCTATCTAGAATTTGTTTAAAGTATTCTGCTCAATAACCGGATGAAAATTGGCCAAGATATAGTCATCGCTGGGGGCCAAGTTTCCCTTCGTTGCGTTTTTCACTCTTTAGATCCTCGAGGAAAATAAAAAAAAATCTACAAAACATTTTGTTTAGAAGAGGATCCTCCAGGGAATTTCACAAAAAATCTAAAAAATATGTAGTTTCCAGATTTTGATGCACATTGATGGGAAATCTATCTAGAATTCGTTTAAGGTATTCTTCTCAATAATCGGATGAAAGTTGGCCAAGATATAGTCAACCCTGGGGGCCAAGTTTTCTTTCCTTGTGTTTTTCACACTTTACAAGGGGATCCCCCAGAAAATCCACAAAATAACTAAAAAATATTTTGTTTCCAGTATGTTTCCATATTTTGATGCAGATTGAAAGTCTATCTAGAATTCGTTTAAGGTATTCCACTCAAGAATCGGATAAAAATTGACCAAGGTATCCACTTTTGGATGGAAAAAATTATAACACCTGAAAGTGTTTTAGAGTGAAGTACAATATGAAATCTTGATTTTAGTTTTCACTGTGCTATCAGGTTACAAGCTCTAATAGGTCTACAATGTATACCTAATGAAATAATCGCTAAAAATAAGTTCTTAAGAACACTCACGTGTTCTTAAAAATCTAGAAAATGTACCTAAAGAACCCCTCACAAATCACCTTTATCTCAAAATCCGCGGACCCTAAAACTCCAGCCACGAATTCCAGACTGCAGAGCGGAAACAAAACGACCCCTGGTCGGTGCCCTAATCAAATTAATAATTTGCAATCGTTCAGCAAACAATTTCCTCTCCGAACGCCAACAGCAAGGATTATCAGGCAGTCGGGTTATTTGGGGCGACTATTATCTCATTAATGATTCCCATAATTCTTACGTTTTATATATACTCGTAACCAATTAAAAAAAAAATAATAATACAAAAACAAAAAAAGTATATAGTATGGGAAAGGGAAAATACTGAATTGAGTTTATCAGTTTTTAATAAGTTTGCTCCGTTGGCGAGCCAACCATAAAAACAATAACAAAAGCAAATCAATTCGCGCACTTAATGAAAAAACACAACTCAATTATAAACTTTATCAGGGAGCTGGATTCGAGGTGGACGGCGGAGATATGGGGGTGTGGCCTTTTGGTTATTTTGTGAATGTTGAAAATCAATTAAAATTTTGTGTCAATAAATGAAATTTACTTTATTATCGCCACATTATTGGATATATAATTTTATTGGGATTTTTCCTCATTCAAAATATATACATTTCTGATGATAATAACTTGAGAATAATTATAAGCATTGAAGTATTTTGTATTTAAAGACTTAATCACTCGATGTCCTCCTTGGAAAGTGTGGCAAGCGTTGGTAATCGGTGGGGTCAATCGGAGCTGACCCCACCTTGGTTTGCTTAAAACATTGCGCAGAATATAAGGAAACGCAGAGAAATACCAGTGGGAGAAAAACCAAAGCAAATAATGAATAATAAATACCAAAGTGCAGTAATAATTTGCATGGACACTCGTATAGTAAAGTGAGTACTCGGTGCCACAACTCAGTCAACATAATGTGCCGATTGCAGCCACTTTGTAGATACAACTCACGGATGATGTAGCTGTATCCGCAGATACTGTATCTGCCAGATGATATGCAAAAATTATTTATTGATAACGCAATTTAATGCCAATTATTTGCACATAAATATTTGCTCAATTATCAATTGCAATCCTGTTGGGTGTGGTTGATAGCTGGTCGTGATTAATGAATGGAGAATGGAAGGGTGATGGTGGTGTGTTGTGGTTATTGTTTTAAAATGTTTTCCAAAATCTTCAACAATTTTCCCTCCTCTCCCCCTCTCTCTACTTAGGACAGAATACAAGTGTCAAAGTCAATCCAATCAACCCTCCTGGTGCTCCTAACCTTCACCCTTCCAGCACTTTTTGCCAACGCAGCCAAGTTTTGTTTACTTAGCTAACTAAGGCTCTGGAAAATCTGTTGAAATTTTCCGGCATTATTGTTCACTTATCGGGTGAATTAACACGGCCAAAAGGGAGAAATGGTAGGCCTTCCAAAAGGGATTTCGATGCTGACCACATCAGCTAAATTGCAGCAACATATGTGACGATTTATTATTATTGGGGATTTCTGCTTCTGGCTGATGATATTTGCTGCCAAATTTATCGCCTGATTAGCGATTCGGCCAATATCCGGGACTATATGGAAGGGTGGATTAGCAATTTAGGAAAATTGTAGACTCAAACAATTTGTTTATATTTAGAAGGGGTTCAATGAAAATTTACGAGTACAAATTTTGGAATTTAAGTGGGACGGAGTTAACAAGCTTGATGCAGTCTAACCAACAGAAAAAGTAGGGCTCTGAGTATCTGCTCTGCAAGTCCATGGCCTTCCAGACTAGATGCCCGGTTAAAGGGATTGTCAAATAACCAATTTCCACAGGGACAGGTTTCATTGTCCATCAGTGACGACCAGGTGCTCCGGGCGCATTGATAGCATTCATCAACATCACCAGGTATTACTTCTTTTCGGATCAGTTTTTGGCAGCCGATTTCCGGAGACCAAAAGCAACAGAACCCATAAATTGCCTCTGAAATGGTAATTAATTTATAAACAGCAACTAATGTCTTTAGAACTCACTTTGCTGGGAAAACCCTAAGCCTTTGGGCAGGCACATATCCAAATGTGATGCCCCATGAGGCTCTGATGAATTCGTAAAAAGTTTCTCATCAAATTTATAATTGCAACTCCATCCGGACTGGAAGACCCTACATTTTTTGTTAACTTGGCGACAATCCGCACATTTCATTTCATTAAGTACTGAATTAGACTGACCGGCACTCAGGGTGGTGCCAATAAGGATAAGAAATAAAGATATATTCCACATTAAAAAAATATAAAAATGTCACTTGTAGTTTTTTTGATTTTGCCTGCTTAGTTCTGCCCAAACTATACTGTTCTATAACTCTAATTGCATATTTACGTTACCATTTCCCCAAAATCAAAATGAAATCAGGCAAACAAAACTAACAGCAAACAGAATGCCAGCCAAAATCCCAATTCCTCACACTTCCATCCCCAAAATACCAATTTCTATGGATCTGAAAGCCCCACACCCCACTCTGTTTTCATCTTCATGTTTGTGTTGTTATATAA
Source organism: Drosophila atripex (assembly GCA_035045925.1). Classification (NCBI taxonomy): domain Eukaryota; kingdom Metazoa; phylum Arthropoda; class Insecta; order Diptera; family Drosophilidae; genus Drosophila; species Drosophila atripex. The sequence continues at coordinate 383,879 of JAWNOP010000012.1, forward strand.
AATAAACTATTCCGGAACAACACGAATCATACAGAGCCAGAACAAAGCTCGCCTGGACCATTGCCAGGTCATGTCTTTGCCTCCACGCCGCCGCCACCCATAAATGTTAGTTAAATGCACGTGGATGAGTAGATAAATATCGTATAATGAAAATAAAATAAGACCCGGATAGGATCTGTTCGGGTGCTGGGGGTCAAGGGAAACGACAGCAATCAGCCGTCATTGCAGACATCGCACTAATTTTGAGTTGAGTTTGAGTTTTTGGGAAAACATTCTCGTCTTCCTCGAGGAGTTCGGGAGTTTTGGGTTCTATGTATTCCTGTACGTGGTTTAAGAAAATACACTTTGGCACGTTTCTTGTTAGCGATGAGTTGGTTCCCTCATTTCTGGCCCCTTAACTCTTTTTCCTGTCTGGACATTAGATGTTTTTTGTTATGGTTTCCAAGTTCTGGATCCGTTCATTTTCGTATATCTATGCCAGCTACTTGAGGGACTATTTACTTTGGCATTGACTAAAGACTTCAATTAGGAAATGGTATAAGTGGGGGCTTTTAACAAAGGGTTCTAAGTTAAATGAATGTTTTCTGCAATTTCTTGTTGGTACAACATATCAAAAACATAATGAATAAGAAAGTAATAACCTGCTGTTATTCTGAATGAAAAAATTAAGCTCGAAGGACGAAAAGATTTTTCAAAATGTTCTAATACATTCATCATGGAGACCCTATGTTGAGACTAAATATTTTCCATTATCCATTAACTGTATCCTTGGCCAAGGACCCCCGGCAGCCCATCATGTCCACTTAGTAATCCATCAAGGAAACATTAAAATCGTCTCCAGTCCATGTGCGTGGGTCGTAAAGCAACACGCACGTAAAGAAAATGCATTATAGGAGCATTACCGCGACTGGCCACATACCCAGGCCACAAACTGCCAACCAAGTTATAAAAAGTCAATGAAACGAACCGTTTATTGTGATCGGATTCAAGGAAGCCCATCGGGGGGGGGATGGACCGAGGGGGATTATTGATTTTAGGACAAGGACTTAAAGCTGCAGTGGCGGCTTGTGTGAAATGTGAGCCAACCCAAGTGGCTTAATTGCTGCCCTAATCATCTGCCATCCAGACTTCCGATGTGATCCATCTGCAACAGTCCCCATCATCCCGTCCGCCCTACTGGTGCTCCATCAAGGACCTCTCCCCCGACCTCGGATTCAGTTGATTATGAAGATTCTTTCGACTTTTGCCGTTGAACTTGTTAGTTGCTCAACACTCCATAATGATGGCAATTATAGCCTCGTTTTTCCAACAATTTATATGAAATTTTCCCATCAACGTTCTCTATTTCTCATTGCCGGCTGACCACGCCCAGTCCATTGGACATTTTAGGCCATTTGGCCACACCCTCCGCTATATCTCTATCCTTCTTACTCCCATACTGCTATACAATGTATCTCTGTCTTTTTCCATCCAATGTATCTGTATCGTTTTCCATGTGTAGCCAGCACGTACTCCATCTTGAAAGAGCAGAACAGCGCGAGAGAGAAACGGAGAGAGAGAAAGCGACTGGGTGGTTCAAGATAGTGGGTGAGCGGGTCCGACCGACCCGGGTGGGTATATGACATACGGGTTCCCGGCCAGCAGCGCACAATCGTTAATGAGCGCTCGTCGAATTCGGTTCGCAGTCTGGAAGCGCTTGCTTTCGCGTTCGGAGATCTCCAGTTTTCGAGGCGTGTGTTCGAGATTCGAAAGTTTCATGCTTTTGAAATCTGAAATAATTCTGCAATAAAAATTCAAATAAAAACGAATATTCGCTAAGTGACTCTAAGTGAAGCATGTCCAGTGCCCAAGTGTCGCAACAGCCGCCGCCGCCGCTAACGCCAAATAATACCAGTTCGATGCCGTCGCAGTTGCTGCTGAGCCACATTCACCAGCACCACAGCAATAGCTTGCACCACCAGCTCACCCATCCGAGATCCTCGCCGCCAGTCCAGCCGTCGCAGGACTACGATCAGGCCAGCAATCACTCCACTCTGTCGCCCAGATCCCAGGCCACCCCCAGTCCCCCGGCGGCCGGAGGCAGTCCGACCCACTCGACGGCCACCACCGGATCCCCGCACAGCGCCTACGCTCCGGGCCTGAGTCCAGGAGGATCGGGCAATACCCAGGATAACACCACCACGGATAGCAGTCACCTCGGCCAGTCAGTCATGCCGTTGATGGTAACTCCATTGCCAGTTGGAGCTGCTCCACCGCCGCCTCCCTCACATCCCAGGCTCTATGTGGATGGATTTCCGCCGCCACCACCACCTCCACATCACGTGCCACATCCCCACCCCGCCCTGGGCGCCTATCCCCTGCCACGTCTTCCCATAGCTGCGGTCATGTTGCCCGCCAGTGCACCGCCGGTGGGTGTCCAGCCGCCTAACATCTCCCCGCAACCCGCCAGCAATCACCTGAGCCACAGTGGAGGCCCCTTGACAGCAACCACCCTGCTGCCGCCCTCCCAGAGCCAGCCCAAGAAGTCCTTCTGCATCGACGCTCTCCTGGCCAAGAGCCAGCACCAGGCCACCGGCGAGCCGCAGCCCATCATTGTGGACGATCGTCTGGCGGCGTTGCACTATGCCCGGGATCAGGCGGAACTGAACCACGCCTTTGTGGCCGCGTCCAATGCGGCGGCGGCAGCCCAGGCCGCAGCTTCGGTTGCCGGCGGGATCAGCGAGCAGGAGGCACTGCAGCGCATCAGGGACTCCAGGGAATACGACTCTCCCAGTCCCGACGGCATGTCAAGGTAGAGTTTCTTTTACCTGAAAAATTCAAAATTGTTGGGAAATTATAATGTTTTTATTAATTAACTGAAAGATTCCATTAAGAAATGTTTTCCATAAAAAGACATTAAGAATTAGTCGTCAAATCTTGACAATTGCTCACATTTGTTCCAATTTCTGAGTTAAAAATTCCATAAGTTAAAGATTAAATAGTTTAAAATTTGAATTTATTACAACATTTATTTACATAATTATACAAAATATTGTATAATAATGTTAAGTTGTTGTTAAAAAAAAGGCCAAACAGGCTACTATCGACCAAGTGATAGGACTAATCAATGTAGGATTTGTAGAATAATGATGATAAATAATTTAATTTTATTGTTCCCCATAACTGCCCATTACTCATTACATTAGAGCTGGAATTTTTTACAATTTAATGCCCAAAATATTAGTATAAAGCCCTAAAAAGTCGTTCCACTTACGCGACTCAGTCCTTTAATCCTTTTGCTTGCTACCAGGCATTTGGGAGACAAAAGCCTGGCACTCGGCAGAAACCATTTCGCAAGCCAGAGGAAAGCCCCAAAGCAGCTTTGGTGGCACTCGAAAACATGGCAAGCCAACGAGCCAAAGGCCCTCGATTGGTCTATTCCAGTTTGGTCATCAAGAGCGCAGATTACGTATACGCCATGTGTCTCCCGTGGTGTGAGTGGCTAATTTTCAAGTGCGAATTGTGTAGAAAAGCAAACAAATTAGACAAAGGCTGGCGGGCAGTAATATTAATTGTTTTCAAAATGTGTCGCGTAATTGCGATTGCCATCGTATGGGTTTGATAATTCCTTGTCTCACTCTTGTATATGCTTTTCATTTTTTTTTAGATCGGAGTCACCTAGCTCTTCACACCGCTCTAGTCCGCCCATCAGTCCGGGATGTGAGGATCAGCAGCCCCAGGGTGGGATGCATCCCCAGCACCTGTCCATGCGCATGTCCGATCTCCACGACGAGTTCAAGAAGCCCGTACCGCCTCACAGTCCCATCAGGCCGCAGGACTTTCCCCTCTACGCCGGAGGACATCCCTACCAGCTGCTGGCACAGGGAGGATCTGCCTTTCATAGACCTCTGGATCCATCCGGAAAACCCATACCGGTAAGTTAAGAACTTAAACTTTATTTTCATATTAAACAATTTGTAAGTGTTTGGTTTTAAATTTTAAACTAATCCTTTTTATATATCCTTCTCTCTTCCTTCCTCAGCTTCCCATGGGTCACAACTTCATGCCCTCGCAGCTGCAATTCGAGTTTCTAGCCCGCGCCGGAATGCTCCATCACCGGATCCCCGAACTGGCCGCCTATCCGCATCATGCCATTCTGGGCAAGACGAGGAGACCCCGAACGGCCTTCACCTCGCAGCAGTTGCTCGAACTGGAGAAGCAGTTCAAGCAGAACAAGTATCTCAGCCGGCCGAAGCGATTCGAGGTGGCCAGTGGACTGATGCTGTCGGAGACGCAGGTGAAGATCTGGTTCCAGAACCGGAGGATGAAGTGGAAGCGCTCCAAGAAGGCCCAGCAGGAGGCCAAGGAGCGGGCCAAGGCCCAGCAGCAACAGCAGCAGCAGCAGCAGAGTACCGCCAGTTAGGAGGAGTAAGGATATGATCCTCCAATCTAGTCATGCCGCGATCAAAACCGCCGTCCCACCACCATTGTCCAAAAAAACAAAAAAAACACTTCAATGAGACACTCTGTTTTCCTTACCCAGTTTAATTTTTTGTGCAATTCGTTAAAGTCGGGTTTCCCAGTCGATTTCGATTATTATTTTTATTTTGTGCCACCACTGCCAGTGGCACTGTGTGATATATGTAAACAAGAAATATAAATTAAATTCATTAGCCTGCCTCTACCCCCTCTCTAGACCCTGTATGTACATAAACATAAATCTAAATAGGAACATACAAAATAAATGATAAAATAAACATAAATCTAAACTGAATGAGTAATGCCTAAGTAAATAAAATAAATTAAATGCGATTAGTTTAGTTGCTAATTTGTAATTTGCTTGTGTAATTTTGTGTAAATAATTGTAATTATGTAATTGTAGTATTTAACATTAACAAAAACAACATTAGTAAATTGTATGGAATTTATTTTAAAAATCAAAAAGTGAGAAAAATAAATTTGGAAATACATTAAAAATGAAATATTTTCGGCACAAATATTGGGGTATAAGTATGGGAACTTATAACTCATATATGAGTTGGTAACAGGCTTGTAATAAATTTTTTCTTAAGCCTGTATTAAGTTAATTTTGATTCCAGGAAATCAAGATTCTTTGAAAAATATATACAAAGGCCATAAACTAATTAATCTCAAAGAGCAAAGAAACCTTCAAAGGTAAGCACACTGAACATATTTATTAAATATATAAAAGCACATATATTCATGGGTGTATCTAATCTAATTGGTCTTTAGAACTGTCTAAGGTGTCAAATTTATAAATACACCTTCGGCAAAAACTGAACCATTCAAGTTCCAATTGAAATTCTCAGCCCAGTACCCATACCGTACATGTACGTACGATCCTCGATCCGAGGGCCCTTGTGATAAAGCTTATCTTTGCAAATAAATCAAAATGTGCGCAGATAATCAAGTTAATTGCTGAGACAATAATTATGACTAAATTTATGGTATCACTTCAAAATTATTTCGCTAATTAAAATGTAGCCATCTTAAGAACAAAATAACGAAAGCACTTCGACGTCGCTTAAGTTGTTGATTTCAATTTGGAAATCATGGTGAGCCTCAATTTCCGCCAGAAGACGAGCTATATAGCTATACGTAGAATTCATTATCAGGGACAAAAGTTTTGGAGCCTTTTCAATATTTTGATAACCGAGGTCGAACCGAGTTGAACTTGGGCGAATAATTATTTATAACTTTGTATTACTTCAGGATACTTATCGAAAGTGTTTACTTATTCCATTTATTTATTAGCTGACTGTATCTAATTCCTGGTATTTAAAATGAATGGTCCTTTATTATCACATGATGACATGAATTGCACGAACGCATTTGGAATTGTTGTATTCCAACCACTTTCAATCGCTCTACCCATTTCTATTCTCATCTAGAGAACTCGTCTGTCCACTTTATCACGTAATTCTCAAGTATTTCAGAGACGTACGGATATTACGGGTTTTATTGTTGGTAGTGCTGTTGGTTTGCCTTGAAGTATGCTTTATATTGTTATTATTGGTTGTTGGATCTGTTGCTGTTGTTCTAGTTATTGTTGTTATTATGCAGCAGTTTCATGTTGTTGGATGGGCTAATAAAAATTCATATCACTCTTATGGTTAAGATCCGAGCACTGGTGGATATGAATCTATGGAAGAGGATGTGTGTGGATAGGTTACTGTGGGTAGGTTGATGGAGATAATTAAGTGATTATTTATTTCTAATTTGTTTCTAACAATTAGATCTTAAACTCCAATAGACACTCTCTATATCTCAGTAAAAAATGGGTTCAAAGTTATAATTCTTTATATTTTTCGTATACCCATAGATACCCCAATTAACACTAATTAAATTCTAAACAATTTCCAGCTATAAATAAATTTATTTATTAAACTCTTTTAAACCTTTTCGCCTTAAAGGTTAACCCACTGTTGCCCCTGCTTCTGTGGTTGCTGAGGCTGCGCTTTATTTTGATTTGACTTGAAGTGGCCGAATGTGCTGAACCCGAAATACAACCAGGACACAATGGACTCAGGCACACACATATATATGTTTATATAAAAAAAAATACAAGATTAAACGAAAGGGAAAGATTTCTCCCTAATTTCAATTCATTGAGCTATTAGCGGGTAATTTGTAGCAGAAGCATTTCATTGAAAACCCGACGAAACCGGCAAAGGGTGACAAAGATCAAACCGTACAACTGGAATTGTTTTCGGGACGGATTGCTCTGGATGCTGTGTGTGTTTTGGTCCTTTCGGGATGGCCATTGTCGCTGATTGTCGCATCTGTTGCAAATTAAATTTGAGTTATAATTTCTATAAACACACACGTCCGAGAAGGGGAAGGGAGTCGCGAAGGGCACACACCCAGAAAATTACCGATTCAATTGAGGGTTCACTTCCCAGTCGACGGTCTACGGTTTATGGTCCACTCCCCTCTGTAGACGCCCTTTCCTGGCCTGACTTTGGTTGCCATTGTTGCTGGTGTTACAATTTGGTTATCCCCTGTTGGGCAACGTCATCGAGTACACTGCAAAAAATATTTATTTAAAACTTAAAATTGTTCTAGAATAAAGTAACTGGACTACTTTGCTCTTATCAGATTAATAATGGAATAGTTTCTTATGAAATATATGATCATAAAACATATTTAATAATAAATTATCATGTAATACAGTTATAAACTACATCATAGCTCATTCTTTAGTTTATTTTCTTTCAGTGTCATCCCGTCAACCCTCTTGGGTGTAAAGCAGTTATAGTTTTAGGACCGGGTCCCAGTTTGATCTTCATGTCAACACAGATGATCACATTTTATGCTTAATTTTGTTATATGTGATGTTTGCTTTACTGATTTAGCGCACCACTCACTGCACCACCCCCACCCGTTCGAGCCACCCCTCCTCCCTCATCGTATTCAGTGAACTTTTTGCGCTAATATTCAATCGAATTTTCCTCGATTTTCGATTTTATTGTCAAATATGTGCGATTATTGTCATATGTTGGATTTTATTATTGTCAAATTTGCATTTGTCTCGGGATCGGAGTCCTGTTCGGGGTCCTGCCGGGGTTGGGGGCTGTATAAGCGGTTATTGCTCGTTAGCCAGCTAGCTAATGGCTGTTTACTCAGTCAGCCGAGGGGGGAGGAAGTGGCAAAAGGATGTGCCAGGAGGTGGAGAAGCAAAAATAGAATCCTGTGGTGCCCTATTGATTGGCTTCAATGGATATCGCTATTGATGGCCGGCATTTCGTTTTTAATTGTTGTCGTTTTGCTGAAATCCTTTCTAATTGATGCGTGAAATATCCATATGTGCAAATTCAGGGGATTTTTAAATAAATACAAGGATTTTGTTGAGAAAAAAATAATTTTTCTTAGTTTTAATGGTAGTTTGAGTTTTGTACATAAATCCCAAAAGCATACATGCACTATTTTAAATGAAAATAATCAAAAATAAAATAGTTTTATTGGAAATCCCTATTAGGGATTATACTAGACTTCGTAGGGTTTTTGAATAAAAAAAGTTGTAGGGCTTTTTCTATATTTTTATGAGGAAATTACTTGAAACTAATATCATAAAGTAACGTGTATATTATGTAAATGTAAAGTATATTAATTTGTATTTATTTTTCCAACAATTTTTAAAATAAAAAATTGTTAATATAATAGTCTACAATAATATATTTTTAAAAAATTTATTGCGCTTATAAAGTATTCCTCATTGTATCTAGTACTGTGTGCTCTGAAAAGTAGCATTTTAATATTAATTAAGATGCTATAAAACCTCAACCCAAAATCTGCCACTCACGTAGTAGCCACTTATGGCAAACCTTAACCCCCAGCTGCCCAGCATTCCACCTCGATTGCTCCGTTAAATTCGCTAATTAACTCAACATAAGGTTTTCTAATTTCATTTAACTTTCACAGCAGGGAGATGCTGCGGAAATGGCTGCGGAATCGGAAAGCGTAACCCACAGACTGCAGTCCAAGTGCCACCCTCTCCCGGATGCCCTCATCCTCAGCCCCGCCCTTAACCCACGGCTGCCCCCGACTCCGTTTTGGGCGGAGGAGCTGCGAGTCTGGCTTCAGTCGTTTGGTATCATTAGCCTCTGGGGATGATTTGTTGTTGTTTGGCAGCACTTGATCAACGCAGCAATGAATTCAATTAGCACCAAAACACCAAAAGAGTGTACGAGGGAGGGGGATGAGGGAAGGGGGTGTGTGTGGCACTTGCTGCAGCTTCTAGAGTCAGGAAGGACACACCCTCGCCATTAGAGGAGGGAGGATAGCTGGGACGGGCGAGGAGTCTGGTCAATTGTTTGGATTATTTTTCTGGTGAATTATTGCGTGTTGACGCATATGGTGACAATTTTCCTTTACAAATCATGCTGTCTCTATATCCTGACTGTCCCTTCCCTCTCACTCTTTGGCCCTAATGTCCTGGAGCAATTAGCTTTGATAGAAAAATTGTTCTAGCTGTCGGCCCTTATCCTTTCCTAACGATTAAGTCGGAATCATTTTTGCACAGCCAGGACATTGACATTCTATATCTTTTTTCTTTCATTCTCTTTATAGAAAATGCCTCCCTTTCGATGTCCTTTTTCGTCCTTTTTTCACCGTGTTTATTCAGTGGACGCACGCACGGATTTTCCTTCCTTCGTTTATGGATTGATGGCAAGCCAAGTTTTTGGAATTCGTTTCGTCCGCTGATTGCTCTTGGACATTTTTGTGTTTGCTCCCGCGACTGCCTCCTCCACTCCCTCCATTGGAGTCCTTCCACTCCACTCCCTCTACTCCACCCCCCATCATGGCACTGCAATCCCCGGCAGAGTTTTTTCCGTCTATCTCTCTATCTGTTTGGGTTGCTGGAATATAGCCAGATGGATTGTGTAAACATGCTGGAAATTATGGTATTAGTCGCGTATCACGAATTCGGCATTCCGTCCTCAATTGGGTTATGAATTGATTAATGAATTGATAAAATTGTCACCAGGGGGTTAGGGTTATGGGTTAAGAAGGGGAGGAATAAGATAATCATATGGCAAATTAAAGAAAATAATGGAACAGGGGTAAGGACTTTCTGGTATTCTAGTTTCTTAAACTTCCTGTAACTCCTCACTTTAGTCTTCCCATTTCCACCCTCTAGTCTACACCTTTTTAACACCTTGTCTTCCAACCTTAACCCTTTCTCCTCCATCCATCAACGGCTCTAACAAATTATCCACAATTTGTAGAACTTCTTCCTGCCACCTTGGTCCCTGCCTGCCTTGCCTCACATTAATTGCCACAATTAAAATGCCCAAAAAAAGAGTCATCAGCTTGGATGTTGTTCCTGTTGTTGCTCCTTGTTGTTATTGTTAGCGCTAATTAACCCATGTGTGCCGGTGTCTAAGCCAATCCGCTCACCTATCGACACAAATGCTCCGAACTAGCTCTGGCTCGGGCTCTGGCTCCCGGCACTGAATAAACAAATGTAGATAAACAATGTGAGAAATATTAAATTGTAATCCGCTTAAATGTGTTAAAAGGTATTAAATCTAATTTGCATAATTGCCCAACCGACAGAGGGAGGGATGGTGGGGAGGAACAAAGAGGAAACAGCGAGAAATCAAGCGAACCCAAGGGACAGGAAATGAAAGTCAGGGGCACAAAAGTTTCGTCCTTAAACCAAATGCGATCCAATCAAAAGTGAGTCAGGCCTGAAGAGCCAGGAGAGGGATGCAGAGGGCTTACACTGAGAAAAATATATTTATTTAGGCTAAGAGATTGTAAAGTAAAATTTGTATATGTATCATATCATATTTAACATATTATAATATATATCATTTTAAAAAATAAATTTCCCAAGTGTAGAAATCCTCTAGAGTCGCGTCTTATCCGCTGAGTTAGCGATGCACGTGAGGACAATATTTAAAAATGTTTAGCATAATTAATGCGGATCCTGGTCCCAGATCCCAGTCCAGATCCTACTCCTGCCTGCTTCCGGATCCCTATATTCCCGGAACAAACTTTATATCCCCGACAAGTGCAGCCGAAAGTTAACGAACATTTGCCTAATCAACCCTTGAAAACATTTTGCGCTAATTTGAGGCCTGCGATGGGCAGGAGGCGGAGGTCACTGGGGTATATCCTGGAACCGAGGCAGAGCCGCCGGGCCACATTATTCACACATACGCTTAACTGAGCCTCAACCACCACACCCACCAACCCACCAACTCACCCACTATGCCCCGAAAACCCACGGGATTCCCTCTGGCGAGTGTCTGAAATTGAATTTATTTTATTTGCCACTAATTGGCTGAAATACCTGAGGGCATTTGGGCCAAATTTTCGGGCCAAGAACCCGGAGAACAATTCGGGGAGTAAATGGTCCTCGATGAGGCAGCAGCAGGTGATTGGTATTTGCTTTGAAAGTTTGGTCGGAAAAAGGACTAAAGGGAAACTTTCAGAAAAAAGTTATGAAGAACAAAGACTTGTTTTTAAAAATAATATTCAATCAGTAAAAGTGTTGAGTTCCTAGCCATTTAACAAATAAATATATTTCATCCAACCCTTTATTTTAATTCAACACATTATCGTAAATTTCGAAAAAAAAATCTTTTCAGGCACATCCGAAATCTGAAGAAGTTACTACATTCATTACACAACAAGGACCCCAAATAATATCCTTAGTGACAGGGAGACGGGATGATATCCTTACCCAGATGATATGATAATGGCAATAAAAGATGATAATGTGCAAAAATCCTTTTCCGGCCAGATTCGCAAAAAGCAAAAGATACAAGTCTCAGACCTCAGACAGAAGCCAAAAATCGTTTAAAAGCTGAAACTGAAAAGGGAAACTATAGATTTTATAATAAAGACTTTCAGATACACTATATATTCTATTATAAAACAAACCTTTAGAATTTATTCGAAAAGAAAAAAGTTTTCCGGAACAAGGACTAAAGGGAAACATTGATGATTAAAATTATTTAGAAAATAACTTGTCAATATAGTTAAATTATTATAAAATGTATGATTTCCATTCACAAAATTTTAGAGTATCTAATAGTTTAAGAAAAATATTAACAGAAATCCACAAAACGAACATGAAATGCTATTAACATATTAAAGCAATAAAAGAAATGGCATACAAAATGCTGGCACACCAGAAACAAAAAAATATCCACCCAGTCGCAGTAAACAATCTGGTTGGTATATTTTCCCTTTTCTGAAGCCCCCTTTCATGGACCACCCCTGAACATCCCCCGCCTGGACAATTTCTGAGGGGGGTAGCCACACACACACACCCAAATGTTTAGCGGCCAAGTGGCATTTACCCTTCGAGATGGAAATGGAAACTCGAAGCTGAGGATGAGGATGAGGATGCGGACGAGGACGAGGACTCGCTTAACCCCAGTTTCCACTGGGAAAGCTTGGAGAGGGGGATGGCTGGTGCTCTGTTTGTGTTGGTACTTCACTCGCCACCAAACCACCCAAACCACCCACTCCACCCAACCACCCTGCCCCTTTTCCAGATAATCATACTAAATGCTGCCATTTGCCATTTGTGAGGTTTTGCCACTTGCCCTTTATGGCTCGAATGTGTTGTCTGCTCTGCTCGGTTCGCCCCATCTCTTTCACTTGATACAGCGCCTCTCTATCGCACACTGTGAGTCTGTGTGGGGGGCGGAAGGCGTGTGCTCTGCTTCAGGACTTTTCTCCTTGGCAAGGGACTTGGCAAGCAAATTGTGAAAAGTTCGCCCGGCAAGTACTTCTAAAGCTCTGTGTAAACACCCACTAAAATCAATTTGCTGGATTTTCTACCACCAGAAAATGTGTATTTTACGGGTTCAAATGGTATGGCTTGGCAGGAAAAAGACAGCTCGGGGATAGATAGATATACGTACGTATATGTGTGGATGGGTAGAATGGCTGGTAAATCGGGGGAGAAGATGTCCAAATGGGTGGATTGATTGTGCTTTTTCGATTTGTTGGCCGAAAACGAATTGAATGGGTCCATTGTATGCGCGTGGAAATGGGATATTGCCAAAGGAAGTGGTATCGGATAGGATTATGATGAGGTTTTATATGAGAAGTACTTATAGGTAGCTATAACAACTAAATTCTATTTCAACTATTTCTATATTTCTATCTTTCTTTTTAAAGAATTTATACCCACAACTGGAAATATTTCATGAAATCTACTTTATTTGCTTTAATTTCACTGAAAGCCCCTCCAATAGTGAAATAAAATATAAATATAAAAATTTATTAAGAAAGTTGGCTGGCATGCCAAGAAAAGTAACCATACAAATGGAATTCAAACAGTTATAATCTGAAATCATAAAGAAAAGTTTCGCACTCGCAACTTCTATTCAATGGAAAGAATCCCCATCATCTTTTCGTCCTTCTCCTTCCTTAGAATCCTTTATGTCTGCATAATCTCCCATAATGTTACTGAAATTCCTATTGAACTCTAAGGAGGGGCGACAGAAACTTTTTGCCCTTTTGGAAACTTTTATCCTGGCAAACAGAGCTCTACGAAAGAGGAGGAGTCATGGAGGAGAAGGACCTGTCATGGTTATGCTTCTCGTTCAGTGGCCTTTGCTCCCTTTACTTAATCTCATCTAATAAATGGCTTCGCCTCCTGTCTCGTAAATCACTTAACAATTTGCGAACAAAAAACGTAAGTGAGAATCGTGCCAAGGTTCTGCGATTTTTTAGCTTTTTTACATGGCAATGCATAAGTGGCCCTAAATCGCATTCATATGAGCCCAGCCACTCCCGCCATCCTGATTATCCCTCCGTCCGTTTAGCGGCAGTGGGAGATGGTTTTTTGTGTGACCTGCCATTTGATTTATTTATTGTTGGTTTATGCGTGATCTTGCCTCAAATTAGCATTTATCATTTCGATTGGCTCCACCCATCCACTCGGATGGAAGCGCCATTTTTCCACAAAGTACTTAGGATGGAGAACAAAAAACGAACCACTGAAAAACATTCTACGAAATTGTTTTAACAAGTGTAGGGTAATTTTTCAAATTGTATTTAAAGTCTGGAAGAGTGCCTTCTCCACTCCACCCTCCGAAGAGTGATTGATTGCGATTATGCAAATTTTGGATGCTCTCCAGTGGAGAATGGAAACAAAAGGGATGATATTCCGACATCAAAGGGTCGATGAAGGCACCCGTACATATTTATTTTATTACCATTATCACACAATTTAGTTGATTTGACGGCGGCATTCAGACAAATTTAGTTCCATGGCTTATCGATAGATAATCCCCCCGAAACAGGCACACAGGAAACGGTAGCCAGGCCGATAAAAACCCTCTCTAACCCTTTATACACACGGCCACCGGCTAATCACCTCATCCTCCATTTGGATCCAATCAATACCCATTCCCCGGTGGCGGCAATTTGGGTGTCCAATGTCACTAATTGTGTGCAAATGGCGTTTGTGCCTTGCATTCTGGGTCCTGCATATAAATGGCCTAATCCGACAGAGGCGTAGGAAAAAGGGGGCTCAGGGCCAAAATGGGGGATCAAAGACACAGGATGGTAATTAAGCGGGCTTCACATTTTGACAGTTTATTGAAAAATATTCTATCCTAAAAATTCGAAATAAAACCCCTCTTGTTAAAAAAAACACCCACACTCCTGACACTTCTATAGATCCAATAATACTCCTCCAATAAACAAAAATATATCCACAGAAAAATATGGAACACTCGTCGATGCCATAAAAAATATGGTGACTTCCGTGGCATTTAATCGAGAAGTTCATAATAATATTATTAATATTTTTAGTACAATAATTTTATTTAATTTGTTTATTTATCTAGGCTAAGCGCATTCGCGACTTTTATGGGCGGGACGGAGGGCCAGGCCAGCGCAATAAACACATTTGTTTGGTTAATGAAGACGATAAGACTACCGTCACCATAAAGATACTGATACGGTAGCCCATAAATCCATAATACCCCAGAGAAGGTGGGGAGATTGACTCGGCCAAGATTTACGATCATCGGCGTATCAACGACAGCTTTAATTGAAAGCAAAGCGAATAATTTTCAATCAGCCAAATCAGGAAAACCCTAAAACGAGTCTAGGGAAGTAAAGCAAAAAAACAAAACAAAACACAGAAATGGAGTGAATGATAAGGCTGGTCGGAGCATTGGAGGGTGGCTGGTGGACCAGCCATGGATATATTTGTATTGATTTTAAAATTATGCACACAAACAAACCAGAAGAGGATACAGCAGGCAGTGGCAGTGGCAGCGCACGGACCAGCCCAGGCCAGGCCTGGCACGTTCATCATTTGACTTTCCGTCATTCGTGTTGACTTTCTGTTTAGATTTTCAATTAAATTTGTTTACCCAGAGTTCGGGAGCCAGCGGGTCGTATACGTAATATAAATTGATTATTTCAATTTATTTAAGGCGCAAACCGATAGCATTTAATTAAAAACTCATCTGAGCAAACATAGAGAAAGGCAGCGAACACCGAAGGGTAAGTAAGCAGAAAAAAAGTAGAAGAAAAACCTGACAACGACACGACTCATTACAGGCTCAAGTACCAGGCAGTAGTAGAGCCCAGAGCCCAGAGCCCACAAGCGAGAATTGAGGAATCGAGAGGTATGCCCGCTGCAACCGATAAGATGATATAGTTATTCCTCTATATACCCATGGCTATATCTCGGCCGGCTGAGGTTGAGGTGTCCCTTACCTGGGGCTTTATCAGACTCTAACATCTGTTTATAATTGAAAATGCAGCTACTGTGTCGCTGCCTGGCACTGCGGGGAAAATGTGACACGAAAATTGACGCCAATCGTCTGTCATTAGTGTCAACAGAGTCAGGGAGTCAGGAAAGCCAGAAGAAAAAACCAAACACCTATCTGTTTAACCCATGTGGGTATCTGGGGTGCTGTCTCTTATCAAATAGTAAACTGGGGAAAAGGAAAAACATTTTTCAGATAATTTATGGTGTAACTGAGAGTTGTGTAATGTATTAGGAATATAAACCATATTATATATATTTTTAAAAATGTATACTTTTCTATCAAGAAATCCTGTAGTTTCTCTATAAAAAAATGTATATATATTTTTAAAGAAATCCACACTTCAACTTAAGGGTTAAGTCTAGCTGCAGTCCAGTCCAGTTTAAAGACAAATACGATGCCTCAACAATGATAAAAACTTGAAAACATGGCTGGAAAGCCCCCACAGAAACTGAAACAGATACTGCCACATGACTCTATCAAGTTTAAATAGTCAATAGAAAAACAATAAATTCTTCAAACTGCATTTCAGATCGGTTATAGACGATGGACTGACGGACGGACGGATAGTAGAGTAGAAAGAGGCAAAGTTTCACGCCTTTGTTGACTTTTTCATATTTCTTAATGATGACATTTTAATTATTAGTAAAGTGCTTTCAACAGCTGATAAGATATCGGGCATTGGATATTTATGATTGACTAGCTATGACTTTGAGCCACTGCCTCTGACGTTTCCCTCCAGCGATCGAAGTTCAAGTTGATAAAGGGATTGAGGTGAACGTGGAGATGGAACCCCAGAGAAAAAAACCCCAATAAAGTAAAAGTCATAAAAATTATATGAACAACAGTAGCAACTATAAAGGCATTGATTGATAATAAAATTAAATAAATTCCAACAAGACAGACTATTGCTTTCTATAAGCATTAAAAGGAAATCTCTTTATAATCTCTATTGAACGAAAAGTAATACCTCTAAACTCACCTTGACATTATCGTATATTAATCAAAACAAATTCCAAACATACCCATGGAGATTAAGCTAATATTAATTCACTTTATCAGGCTATATAGCAGTAGCCCAAGTCTCGTGATAAGAAAACACCAGACCCCAAAGTGTCTATCTCACCCCGCATTCCGATCAATCAACCGACTCCCAGCGATTTCATAATTCAGTTGGCAAACTACGAGCAAATATTTAGACATCATTAGCTTATCTAGTCGGGGTCCAACACTTTCAGTTGAGATTAGCCCACCTCCCTCGTTCAATTTAATGCCTCTCAACAGGTCACTTATCATCGTACACCCACACCGTACACCCATGTCTGCTTATATTGGACTGGATGCTCTGCAGTTGCAATTTATTGTTTGCTCATCGGAGAATAACAAATATTCGATATTCCCAGAGCAAGTCACGTACTTCCTTTCATGAGAATGTGGGTAGAAGAGGGAGAAGAAGGAGGTCCTGCCTCCTTTCGTGTATCAGAGACACAATTAGAATTATGAAGTCAACTCCTAGTTAGCTGGTGATTAAAAGACAACAATTGCAGCGACGAGAACTGACTTACAAGTCGACCACAAACTCTGGACGGTTTTCAGAAGTTTATGCACTTGAAGAAAAATATTTATCGAAAATTTTAAAGGATTTTTAAGGTTTAAGATTAAATTTAGATTCGTTTTTTCAAACTACAGAATAAATGAATATTTATAAAAAAACACAGCTATTTATTTTGTTATTTCTTAAAAATAGAGCATAAAAGTACTTCAAAGAAATAAATATTTTAAGAATATTTTATACTATTTTTAATGGAATAATTATAGATTTAGGTTCTTGAAAATGTTCTAAAATGTATAACTTATATTTAAAAGTGCAATACAAACCCCATACCCCACTGGTTTGTATGCAACCTCAGGGTAGATTCGCAATTTATCTGCACGCAAATTTGCCAGAGGCGTATGATGAGGACTAAGGACTAAGGATTGAGGACTGTGGAGTGGGGACCGAGGACTAAGGACTCTGGACTGAGGACTGAGAGTGTGAAAAGTCAAGTTAGTCTATGGCTGTTTGGCTGGGCAAACAATTTGGTGTCATGGCACCCATGATCTTGGCATTTTCGGTGAGCTACCAATTGAGCTGCAAGCGAATATCTGATTTTCGTCCCCAGCTTTGTTAGCTTAGCCATGTGTGCACTTCTTGGGCCATCTGCATAACAGTTTGTGGCAAATGGGAAATGGGAAATAGGGATATGGCAAAATGGGAAAATGAGAAATGGAAAATGTTATCAAGTCGTGCATAAAGTTCTGGTCTGGTTATGGAATTTCAAATTTTCTTGGCATTTTCTGGCTACAATTTGCGTATGTGTTTAACGAAGCATACTGCTCTCGCTCGGCGACAGGACGAAGAGTCCTTTTACCGCAAATTTGTGTATGATTTTTCAAGTGGGTGTTGCCAAAGCAAAAAAAAATGGGAAATCTCCCGGAAAACAATGAAATTTTCCTCCCAACTGCAGTCTCTGGCAAAGTGTTGCCTGCTTTTAGGGGCTGCAAGTGTCCTGCAAATATTTATACAAAATAAAAGACACGAAAGCAATTTCAACATGAAATCCAGCAAATAAATACAAATTGCCTCCCAGAGGGGGACTCAGTGAGGCCACGCCCCTCTCTGGGCCTGACTTATAGAACTTTTATAAATGGCCCAACGGCCACAAAGCCACTGAACTGGAAATTTGTTCAATTTTTGTTTGCATAGTCCAAGTAGAAAGCCCAAAAAACAAAATATATATATATGTATATATGGAGCAGCCGAACCTAAAAGATATATGGATATAGAGCTTAGCATGTAGATGCCTTTGTAGCCGCTGTGTCCATTGTTTCATTTAATTTTTGGTTATTTCGCAATTTTTCACTTCATTAAACCCTTGGCTCCTACGGATTTGTCCTTGGCCATAAGAAAAAAGGGTTTAGAAACCGAGAAAAGGGGCGGGGAAGGGTTGATTGAGGCCCATGATTGTAAGCCAGCGAAAAGACAACAAACAAACAGATTTGTTATTCCCGCAACGGCTGAGACTGGGACGACGGAGGGTGCGGGGTTCATGTCAAATCAATGTCAGAGCCTCCTTACGCAATTTGCTTACATGATGTCAGCCGTTCCTTGGGCTCCCCCACAATAAACATCTTCAGATACCCAACACACATACATGCGTACATATTTTAAGTGCAAATGTTTATTTGCATACGCACACTTACACAAACATAAACTCGCAAACAGGACCAAGAAGCCGCTGACAAATTCTAACAAATCTGTAAAAATTTGTCTTCTGTCAAGTAGAAATTACTCAACAAGGACACACATCCGGATTCCGGAGACATGCTTAGCATTCCTATATACCAAATATGTACATATATATTGTATCATGTGCTCGTTAAGCGCCAAGCAAAACAAATCATAATCTCCAAGTCCTTCGGAGGACCTCTTGAAATATGACAACGCGTGCCATTTGAATGTTTGCTCACATTCCGAATTGCCGCCTTGTGGTTGGCAGGAGGATACTTTTCTTTATAGCCCTACCCCATATCCCATTTCCCCACACATCCCATCCATTTTTCAAACATCTTATGTGAAGCTGCTCCCAGGAGCATAAGAGGGGGAATCCTTAAACATGTGCGGGCCTGCGATTTTCATGTTTGAACAAGTTCTTGACTGACAAAATGATAAATTTATATTCATATTTTGATATTAATATGAAAAGGACATGTTTTCTGGTACTATTTATGATTTTTCTATAGTTTTAAGTGATATCTTCTATAAATCCCTTTTCAATTTTATTTCCCATACCAATCTTATCAAAAATCTATAAATTGTTATTCTAAACATATCCACCAATCATATATAATTTGATCACGTTTGCGGCTGTCATGGATATTTCTGAATATATATGTATATATATCTGGTATATATTCCATGTAAATCAATTCATTCTCCATTTTTGTTTTTTGTCTGAAACACGCACCGCGGTTTTTTGCTTTGCTGGTCGATGGAGCTTATTGATGTGTAATAAACCCAATTGCATTTGTTTTGAATATATAAATAAATCATAAAAGAACACAGAGCCACACCACAGAAGCGCCATGTTTTTTTCTTTTTTAGATGATTGTTTTGTTGCGTTCGCTTTTTCCGTTTCCGCTTTGTTGGTGCCTTTGTTTTGTTTTCCGTTCGCTTTCCCTACGAAACGTGCGTAGCATACTAATTTAGTCTAAATGTCCTGGGAAAGGACAAGCATCGGAGGGGGGAATGGAGTCTGGGCAAATAGATACAAGTTCGGTGAGGACCCTCGGGTTACATGGGATGGATATGTTTGATTAATCAAACAAAAAGTGTTGAAAATGTTATTTTTGCCAGCCTTGCGAATGGCGCATTTGGATTTTTATGTGCCACACTGATTTTTACGATAAACACACACACACTCATCACAATAGGATTCTATGTGCGTATAAAAAGCCACAAATTGTGACCGTTCTTGCCCCAAAATGGAGCCATAAACATGCCAGGACAAACATTTACAAATCATAAAACTCACCCAGAATAACAAAGAAAAATTCAATTCACTCAATCAGTCATAAAACTTGGGCTTATTTTGTTTATAGAATTCTCTGTATATACGCCTATGTACTTAAGGACATGCCAAATTGGACTGAAAGTGTCAGCGCAATTGCTCATTAGGCATGCCAAGTGCACACTGAGTGCCATAAATCCATCGACCAGTTCGAGCAATTAGTCTGAGGAGTGGATAAATAGCGGAGAGTGTACAGAAGCGGCGGAAAGCAAGAAGAAAGCAAGACTCCGCCTCTGCAGGGAAATTATAAAAAACCGCTTTCGTAGCAGCTTCATTAACGGTATATGTATGTGAGTTGGCACATAGGGTATTCTCTGGTATTTAAAGGATTCCTGGGAAAGATATTTTACAAGAGGTTGCAAAGTAAACTATAAGAAAGATTGGTCTATATATTAATCAAATAGCTTTCTATTCTCAAAGATTTCTTCAAGTGCCCCTACAAGTATCAGAAGCCATAACCACTCGTCGCCTGGCAGGCAGTTTGTCATTTAACATTTGGCAAACGTATTAAAACACCCCATCATTGCCTTAATTAAGAGCCATAAAAGCCCATTTACTTATTGTTCGACTCGCTGTCTGGATCTCCACCCCTTTGCCCCCGTCTGCCCCACTCCTTTTTCCGTTCCTTCTCTTTCACACTTTTGTCTACTTGTCTCTCTCTCTCTTAATTCTACTTTTTGTACATCTCGTAGCACGTCTTCGTGCTTATTTATCCTTTGGATATAAAGCAAAAAGCAAAAAAAGGATCACCAATGCCACCCACTACTTAACTCGGGAAAACCACCCCTTCATTTTCCCCAACCCTCCTCCTCCTCTTGGCGTCCATTTGTCGTGCTTAATTCATGGCTAAAGTTGGAATTAAGTGAATTTTACGTTCATTAACGTGCGAGGGTTGTGCTCTACGTGCCTGTGTGTGTGTGTGTGTGTGTGTATGGGTGTGGGTGGATGGTGGGATTGTGAGTGAGTGTGTGTGTGGATGCCATGTTCCAAGGTCGGTGGGCAAGGGGGCTGCTGAAATGGGCGCCATTCAAATGCCAAATGGTGGTGGACTGTTGCTGATGGCGGATAGGTGGAGGTTAAGCGGGCTTTTTGCGCCTTCGACGGTGTTGATAATTAGCCGAGCGTCTAATGCTGCACTAATAACGTAAATTTGCGGCATAGTTGACTAGACGAGAGGGGTTCAAAAGGGGTTGTGGTGGGACTAGGACTCTGGAATTTATTTTCTAGGCTATTTTATACCAAATTAACAATGAATTTATACACTTAATGAAGGGTTCTCTATAAGAAAAGTATTATAACTATAATAATCTTGACCTTAAAATGTAACTATTTTAATCTTAATCCTAAAAACATTTATTTTTTATATAAAATTGTACATTTTATAAGAAGTAATGAGATAATTTAGTTAACCGTTAGTCAGAAATCCTAAATCTTATATTATTCTCCTTAAAAGATTTAAAGTCCCCCAACTAATTGGACACACAAAACTTCCAACTACAGAACTTTCCTCCAAAATACATACAAAAATATTTGTATATATGAAGTGTCCTTTCGAATGTCCTGTGACGAAAGTTTCAAGTCCAAAGCTATCACAACCAACTAACTAGCCAGAAATGCTGACCACTCGCACAGCTGCCAACTAGAAATCTTTTGGCCAAAAAAGGATAAAATGTGCCGCAATGCTGCGAATTGCCTGTTAATTAGTCTCACTTAGAAAATAAACTGCAGTAATTAAGAACAGAGGCAGACAAATAAAAAACGGTAGAGAGAAATTCCCAGTTCCCCCAGTGCCAGTGCTGGCAGTGTCCAACGCCCAGTCAACGCCCCGAAAAACTAGTTGAAGTTTTTCCCCCGACAGCTTTCCCGGGTATTCCCCCCTCGGAGATGGAGTGAGCATTTTAATTTCAACGCTAGAATTCTAATTAACAAACAAATCCGGCAGAATACACAGCAGTCGAGAGTAAAAAATCCCCCCCGGGAAGGAGAGAAATTCTGCAGGATGACAGCAAAAAAGTATGCTACATAAAATACCAAAAAAAAAAAGGGAAGAGGAGGAGGTGAAGGGGAGGAAAACGGATGGGAAACCCTGTGAGCCATGATCTCCCAATTTAATATTATAATTGCTACAATTATCATTCTCATGCCATTTACACAGCAATTGCACAAAAAAACAACAAAGGAAACGGAAAAGCAAAAGAAAAAGGACAAACCGGATGGGGAGAGGGAGAGAGGTGGTAGAGTCCTCGTCAGCCACTTGACTGGCGAAAAGCGGATGCGGATATGTAAGCCAAATTGAAGCAATTACCGGAGTCTCTAGTTTGAAAAATTTGTACATAAAAGCCCTGGGACTCCTCCCCCAAAAGTGTTCCCCTTTCTCTCTCATCTTGCGCAGGCGTAGTGCCAGGGATGAAAGAGAGCGTCAAGGATTCTCCTAAAAAAAACGAAAATATTGTCAAAAAAAACACCGACAGTCGAGGAATTCCCCCTTGATGTTGATGAAGATGATGATGGCGTTGATTATAAAGGAACTTCTCGCCGGTGGGGGCAGAACATTTATTTTAAATTTATGGCCCAGCTGGAAGAAAGAAAGTTTCGAGGTGGGCGGCCAACGAAAGAGAAAACAATTTTCCCGAATCTCGATTTAGAGCAAACGAATATCTCATTAGACATAGTCGGCATACTATCTAAAAAAACACCATTAATTGATTGTACATCGAGGATAATTGGCAAGTTTTTGGGGACAAAAATTGATTACAAAATGTTTTGGCAGCTGTTATTATTAAATTAATTTGTCATCAAACAAAGGTCCCCACTCGGAAATCTGCATAAAAGCTAGCCACCTAAACGCTCCCAAGGATTGGAGGGCCTAACAGAAACATGACACGAAAATAATCACAAATGTTGTTGATAAAATCCCCAGACATGAGCGGGAATTTGTTTCACAATAGTGATGGCGCGAGGGCTTGGGGCCAGAGGCCATAGATTAGAAGTTCGTTCGTCATGTAAATGAGTTTTATCGCTCGGAATCGAACTAATTGAATCAGATATAGCGATAAAATATGAGGGGGAAATACCACAAGCTAATGGGGGTTATGAGAAAGTTTCACCCTGTAAAGAATGGGTATAATATTAGTTTGTTTATGATTATAGTATTAGGCTGCATGCATTTTTTTATTCTTTGAAAGTTATGGATTGAATAGTTTACTAAATAAATATTCATCCATTGATACCCCCCTAACCCTTACAATACCCATTACAATTATGAAACATTAAGTGTGACAGTTTTACCCTACTTGTCTAAAATTCTGACAGCTGTCCCTGGCTAGCCCCCCTTTTAAGCCCGCCCCTGGGCGTGGGATCATCAAGAGTACAAAGTACAGTTAAGCAATAATCAATTGCTTAGCAATTGTTGTCATGATTTGTGGTTTTTGGTGCAGTTGTTGTGCGATTCGAGCTTGTCATTTGATTTGTTTCTGCTACTCTTGTAGACTGTAGTCATTGGGTTTTCAACAGA
Organism: Drosophila atripex; assembly: GCA_035045925.1. Lineage (NCBI taxonomy): Eukaryota > Metazoa > Arthropoda > Insecta > Diptera > Drosophilidae > Drosophila > Drosophila atripex. The sequence goes on from JAWNOP010000012.1 coordinate 407,263, forward strand.
AGTTGAAACACCACAACTAGAGCAGATAAAAGACAACAGTAGCATTGCACTGTGTAATTATCGTTGTCACTAATTAAAGTTGGATGGGATGACTAAAAAAAGAGGAATTGTAGGGCACAGCTCCGAATCTTATCATCATGGGCTTCAAGGGGATTTTCCAGCATAGACTCGGAGGAGACACAATGGAGCAGAATTTCATAAATCCTAATCAATCGAAGCTATAGTATTGAGTTTTTCTTATATATATGTACATATGTATTATTTTACAATGTTAGGGAGTTACATTTTTTTCCAAATTTACTTAGTTATAATTATACACATACATTTTTATAAATATTATGTTCATAGGGCTTCTATATCATAGTATATAATTATATACCATTACATATATCCTATATAATTTAAAATCTAAACACATTTCATTTTGCTTCAATTTATATTTATTTATTTATTAATAGCTTAGTAAGAACTTAGTTTATATATTTAATATTGTAATGTATTTGTAAAACTGATTTTTTTATTTTTCTGACTTAAACAATTTTAAATTCAAATTTAAAAATCCAATTGGAAGCGAAACGGTTAAATGAACCGGTTAACAATAAAAGGCAGTAACACTAGAGGGAAGATAAAGTATCCCCTTTTTGAAAAATGATCTATGGTCACACTATTTAAAACAAAACAAACAATATTTTGTTACAGTGTATAACAGAATGTAAAATCAGACACTTTTTGCGCAGAATGTATTATTATTTTTCATTTTGCAACAAAATGCCAAGCCAGCGGTTTCTCCTGGTGGCCTCTTTGCTTTGCTGCCTCTTGGCCGCCAGCTCCAGTCCCCTGAAGTAAGTAGCGCAGAAATGAAAAGACGCAATTACCTTGTTTTGTTTTTGTTGCCTTGAAATGGAAAGTTTCCGGGACCAATCAATTCGTCCTATCTCGTCCAGCATAGGTATTGGCACGACCACTATCAATATTACTATCAACTGTTCTAGATCGACCTAGAAATGTGTTTCCCCTGGAAAACAATAGACAAAGAACTACGTTGGAGCCCATTACTCACAGTTTCCTATTTCCATTTCAGCGACATATCGGATTCGGATGAATCAACGTCCCTGGATCAACAAGAAAAGCCCAGAAAACCCCAGGCCACCGATGAGGACAGCGAATATGAACTGTTCTATCACTTTGGCGAGGACGACTCCATGTCCGACTTTGGGATAGAGAAGCGTCAGCAGGATCACAACTGGGATATCCTTATCTTCACTCAACAGTGGCCCGTTACCACCTGCTACCATTGGCGCGAGGAGAACCCGGACCAGGAGTGCACACTTCCCCAAAAGAAGGAGTTCTGGACCATACACGGCATCTGGCCCACAAAACTCAACCAGATTGGTCCCTCCTTCTGCAACAACTCGGCCACCTTCGATGTGGATAAGTTGGATCCCATCTCGGATCGCCTGGAGACCTTCTGGCCGGATTTGAAGGGCGCCTCGTCGCAGGAGTGGTTGTGGAAGCACGAGTGGCAGAAGCATGGAACGTGCGCCATGCTCATCTCACAGCTGAACGATGAGCTGAAGTACTTTGCCCAGGGACTCACCTGGCGGGAGGACTACATCATGTCGCGCATCCTGGACGCCTCTGACATTCATCCCGATTCGAACAACACCGTGTCGGCCATCAACAATGCGATAGTGAAGGCCTTGGGAAAGAATCCATCCATCCACTGTCTGTACGACGGCAAGCACGGGATCAGCTATCTGTCCGAGATCCGGATCTGCTTCAACAAGTCCCTAGAGCTGATCGACTGCGACGGAGTGAAGCAGGGCGATGCAGTGACCATTGGGTATCCTGGCGGCACCATCACCACCAACTGCCACATCGATCGAGTGGTCCACTATCCGAGTCTGCTGCCGCCGCTGCAACGGAAGAGGGACTGGAAGTTCCCGCTAGTGAATGTCTACAAGCTGCTGCAGTTCCTGATGTGGTTCACCTTGTAGTAATGCCTAAGTGGTGAGGGAAGCCTTAGGAGGACTCATCGTTAACTCCACTCATGTTTGGTTCTTCCACGGGGATTAACAATCAATTACTTAATTTTTATGCTCTAATATAGCTGCAAATTTAGTGAATGCTCCACAGAATATTTGAAGCCATCTTATTATTTATTCCCTTCGTAAAGAGATCTCTATTTTCTTACCAACAAAATGTGTATTTCTTTTTTGCGTTGTCCCATAACCCACACTTGTTGCTAATTTACTCCATTGTAGTTCTTTAAGTTGACATTTTGTTTGATTAAAACGATTTTATTCCAAATTGAAAGTTTATTTCGACCTCAATGGCCAATTTGGGAGAAAGTCAAGTAAACGATTCCAGGCTGTCCTTCAAACTAGCTCTTAAGCTCACATTTGTTCAATTAAAACACATCGACATGATATTTTGGAATATGGTTGAAGAATAGTTTTAATTAAATTTAGGTTAACAGATTATTTAAGTTTATATCTAGAGGCTGACGGCACTGGGCCGGACTATTGCTGCTGTGTGGAATTGCCATTGTAGGTGGCCTTGTCCTTGTCATTGTCATCCTTCTTTGTGTCCTGCAATCGTCGAATGTTGGCGCCGCCATATCGAGGCGGCTGGTAGCCGCCTGGCCGCTGTTGAAAGTCCTCACTTTGGCGCTGTGATGTGGAATGGGCCTGGCTGGTGCTCTGGGTTTGTGGTGTGCTGCCGGGACCCGGCTGTGGTTGCGGAACGTTCTTGCCCTCAGCTCCGGTACCTTCGGTTGTTGCTGGCGCGGGAATGGATGAGTGAGCCGCTGACGCTTCGTGAGGCTCCTGGTAGGCGTAGCCAGGGGGTTGACTTGGTCTCAAGGAAAACATGTCCATGTTGCGGCGGGCGGCACTAGAAATTGGGAAGCATCAATAAAATGAACCACAATACAATGTCTGGAATACTTACGGATTCTGAACAGCATCCATAACTTCGATCTGTTGTCCTGGCCATCGGATATTGGATATTATTGAAGATATCCTCTGAGAGAGCGGCCGGAGACCCATCTTGTGAATGTAATCGAACGCCCTGGCTGCTGGAGTAAGCATGGCCCACACCACAGTGGCCAGCATGGTCATCAGAGAGCCGCCAGTGCGCACCACCCGGTTCGAGTTGTCCTTGGTTAACACCAAGACCACGGCGCTGGGAACCAAATTCAGTTCCATCAGCGTCTTGACTTCGTCCTCCGCTTGGAACTCTCGGCGAGGATAGTTGGTAGCCAGCGTGAACTCCCGCCCGTCGCTACCTGCCAGCATCTCATTCCTCACATAGACGCGTACGGTGGCCAGCACCTCGGCGGCTGGGAAGGATTTGTTGCGATGGATGCCCCCGGGTAGTCGGATCTGTAGTCGCGCCTCGTCCACAGAGCTTATAGACGAGTCCGGCGTCACGGAGGTAGTTGACGGTGCAGCAAGCACTGGTTCCGGCGAGATGGTAACGCGACGAGCCTGCTCTGCTCGATCGGCAGCGATCTGGGCCCGAATCCGCTCCCGAGCCTCCTGCTCCTCTTGCCGCTCGCGACGAATACGCTCCTGCATGTTCTTCAGCTCCTGCTCTTTGGCCAGCTGCTGCTGAGCCAGCGCTTCTCTGCCCTCCCGTCGCCGCCTTAGCTCGTTCTCCTTCTCCCGACGGCGCTCCTCCTCCAATCGCTCCTTGCGCTTCTCCTCCAAGAGCTGTTGCACCTCTGCCATCCGAGCCTCAGAACTGCCAGAAGACGATGTGGTAGCTGTTGTATTTACTGAAGCAGTGACTGGGACAGCGGCGGATAATAGCGGCACAGCGGGCAATAAGGCGTTGGTGGCCAGGTTACGAACCGATGGCCCTGGGGTTGGGGGTATCCCCCCGTCTCGGTTGCTTTCCTCCGTAGCTGCAGCATCTTCTGCGGCTAAGACTGCTCTTTTCTCCGCGGCCTCGGCAGTAGCAGATTTTTCCTTGCTTTCGGCAACTGGTGAGGATGTTTCTGGTACGCTGTGACGCGAAGATATGGCGGTGACATAACTGGGAGATGCGATATTAACGTCTCGGTAATTCGCTTCAGAATCCTCACTTCGCTGTTCTTCTGCGACTGTAGGACTGGCCGCGCCAACAGAGGCAGCCTCTTCCGTATTCCCCGGCTGCTTGGGAGTATTTGACTTCGAAGGGGAGGTGGCATTATCAGCTTCATTAGAAACTTGATTAGCTGAAAAGATTGAGATTTAGTCATGCTCCGTTTTCCATGCGGATGACCAACCTGTAGTGGGCTGTTGGGGCTGGGGCGTATTGGACAAACTGGTGGAATCATCGGCTCCGGCAAAACTCCTTGCAGCGCTCGCAATTTCGGCTGGCAAGGATGTAGTGCTGGGGTCTGGATTCGCCGCAGCTTTCTTGCCCGCCAGGATAAGCACTTTCTCTATTTTGGCCACCAATTCCTCGACGCTTGCGGTGACTCCCGTTGCAACTTCCAAAGGAGTTCCCGTTTTTCCGATAAAGAAAAGCGACGGAATAGGCACCACTCTGTCTGAAAATGAAAAAGCAAGTTTCATAATTGTTATGAAATCGAATTTAAAAGTGAATTCTCACAGAGCGACATGAACTGTCCGTAGGCGGAGCTATTTCCCTGGACCTTGATGGCCACAAAGTCGGAGGTCTCCAGAAGGGATCGCACCCTAATGTCATCCACGAACCGCTCCAGTTTGCTGGACATCTCATCCTGGCCTGTGTGTGCAACAGTGACGTGGTATTAAATCGGCAAATCAAGCCCCGGCTCTCACTTTAACTAACACCTTACCCTCTATGTATACAACGAAAATTGCATTTTTGATCTTCGATTCGGCCACCGCCTCGGCTATGTTGCCCGTGTACCAGTTCATAATTGTGTGTCGGAGGAGGTGCTGGTGGTTTCTAGTTCGGTTTGCTTCGGGTTTGAGCTCGCTAATAGCGGAAACGGGAAATTTTGCCTGTTTATGTTTTTCCAGAAATAATTTTCTGCTGACAGCTGACTACCACAATGATATGACAAAATGAATTGGGTATTTTTGTAGTATTTTTTTGAGCTATCGAACAATAACTATTCGATAAATGGCAGGTGTTCCCCGGGGAGATAAGTCAGAATGCCGTTTAAACGAAAGCCCGCGCAACTTTTTATCAGGTTTCTATTTTTATGGTCTGCAGAGGGTTTTATACTTTTGGTCAAAAGTGTGCAAGGTAGTATATATATATATACAGGGAATACAGGGAAGGACAATATGGCACCCTAATTTCACCCACTATGTCATAACACTATGGAAGCTGGGACTTTTAGTAATGTATACTTTTTGTAATGAATTATTTGTTTTTAATTTATTATATCAGCCATATAACTGAACAATATAAACCAATATATATGATTAGATGCTTGTAGAACAACTTAATATTGATCTTGTGACGGATGATTTGGTGATGATTAGTATTTGGTAGCTATTCAATAAATAAAACTTAAAATTAAAATTAAAATTAATAAAAAAAATAGTGCCCTCCTCCTCGATTCTCAAAAGTTGCACTTAAGCAGGCTTGAAAACTTAAAAAAGAAAACAATTTTTGTTGTTGTAAATTTTGTTGTTTTTGTTCTTGTTTTTTTTAGTAATGTTTTAGTTTTTGTTTTTGTAATGTTCATTTGAAGTTGTTTTTGTAACTCTTTTTTCTTTTTTTTTTCTTTTTTGTTGTAATTTTGTTTGTTATCTATTTTTTTAATAATTTTTTTTTATTCGTTAAAAAGGAAACATTGTACATTGCTCCAATGCCGTTGATGATGGCCATCAAAGTGCCCGTTACTTTCATGCCGGCATAGAAGCCACACAGAAGACCCATGCAGATAGTGAAGAGAACGTCGACAAGGACTTGATCCCAGCTGAGAGCGGCACCCACCATGAAAATGGCCGGACCTAGGGATACGACGACGACTAGCTGTGCGACGGGAAGCCAGTAAGAAGGAGTAAGTTATATACAAGATATCCACAAAAAGCCTTGAAAATTAATTACAAAGATCACGAACCAAGTGAACCCAAGGCGACTCATCCGAAAAAATGTCACCTTCTACAGAATTTTACCCATGATGGTGCCCACCTGACCGCCACCCAAACACCCAGTTTACCCAGAGGACACAAGCCACGATCAGCCTGGAAGATCGCCAGGAGACAGCATGGTGAGCACGGAGGTGAAGAGGATGCGAATGCCAAATTCCCCGGCCAGCATACAGCCAGGGATATGCGTGACGATGTGGCCGGTGTAGAAGGAAGACAGAATGAGGTCCTGCAGGTAAGTGACGGGGGATCCCCCTAAAAATGAAGTTTTTTTTAATTCTGAAAAAGGATAGGAAGGATATATTAATACCTTAAACTTATACGGAATACCTTAAACTATTTAAAGATAAACGAGTCTTTATTATTCTGCGGTAAAATCTGATAATCTAAGAAAATCTGTTTCTTCTATTACATTTAAAAATAAAAATTTTCAAATTTAAATAAGTGTTGAATAATGTTATCGATCTTCAATACTCGATAGACTGCCGATCGAGCAAAACCTGTATAAACAAATACGCATTTAAACGCAATTACTTGTGCCAACTACCAGTGATCAATAACATTAAGCAGGTGGTGATTCACACCAGGTTATTCCATTTTAAACGAGAGTCTACCACACCCCTGAAACATGTCTGGAATCGAGGAGGAGCACAAGGATGACTTTTCGCCATTCTTTTGGACCGTTGGAATAAGCGCTATTGTCTTGGCCTTCATCATTATTTTTAATATAATATTTTGCTGCTGCTCCAAGTACCGTAAATACTGGCGCGACAGGAATACGGGCAACCATTGGGTTTGAAGTTACCTTCGCTCCATATACGCACTTGTATACATATATTTACTCACAAAATTATACATACACTTATCGATTAATAATGGCAATACGTACGTTAAAATTTGAATTCAAACAAAAGCCCGCCAAAGCGAAAATAGATTTTTTTAATTAAAAATTATGATATATATAATAATTAATCAAATTGTTCGACATTTACTAGACTAAGCAAATGATTTTGGACACTTTTCCGTATATTAATTAAAAACTAACAACCATTCACAACCCGCCAATATAATTATTATACACAAGCTTGTTGATGAAAAATATATTTTATTTATTCTCATTTTAAATATCTTGAAGGACACATTATTTAGGTCTCTTTTTACTTATTATATAAATAACGAGCTTTGTCTTTATATAATCACTCCGAACATACATTACATTTTTTCTAATTATTAACGTTCCTCTTAAATTGCTTTCTAGGAATCACACCGAGAATTCCTTCATCTATGACTGAAGAATGTGCTCGAAACGTAATTTCTTATTTATTATCGTTGCCAGTTTCTTCTGCAGTAAATAATTGATAAGAAAATTAAATAATGACGCATACGTATGGTTACCGATTCGAAAACTGCTGATTTCGTTACTGCAGGAAGGCGAGCATATTCTTGAGTCAATATTTGAGAAAACAAACAAACAAAAATAAGATTCATTGAACGTCTTCTTACACAAAGTGATTAGAAAATAATGTTTATTGTAATCAAAACTTATAAACTCAGAAATCAAAAGGTTTATGCGTTATAGTTATTCCAATAGTTGGTTTTTGTCGTTTAAGTCCCATTTTAACATCTGATAACTTTGAAAAAAAATATCAAAAACAGAATATTGATGCCAACGGATAACCAAATGTGTTCAAAAACTAAAAGCATAAAGATACTTTCTTATGTTAAAATGTACGTGTTGGCTCGATGCTGGCACAACTCTCTCATATTTGAATAAACAACCGATGCAGTTAAAAGATGATCTAACCCTTAGTTGGGGAAAGTATGACTATGTTAGGGTTTTGTGCGGGTGAAGTGGTTGGTGATGCCAGTCTTCTGTCTGCTGGGCATTGTCAAGTCTTTTTATTCTCACGCCTATTCGCTGGAGTTTCCTGAAACGATTCGAAGGATGGGGATGTTAATGGATATTTCATATACGGGTGGTAGTAGTTTTGGAGACGCTTCTCACCCTCGTCAAAGTCGGAGTTTATTATGGAACTGGCTGGGGTTACAGATATCTCGCTGCGCTCCACGTCCGGCAGTCTGGCGACACGCACAATGCATCGTTTGGGCTTTGGTTTGAGTGGGAAGGGACAGGAATGGGCCGAGGAGCCCCCAGGATTCGAAGACTTAATGCGCTCGAGGTTGACGCGACACTTCCTCACCTGGTACTCCACAGACCGCATGTGCTCCTGCATGCTGTCGCTCTGGACATTGAAGTACGGGTGTCGCGGGATCTTTACCACCATCTTCATCTTCTTGGCCTTCGGAGACATAATTAAATCTTACACAAAAACTAGTCAAGTCGCAAAATGTTGGAATGGAGACGCCGAGATGGCAGGAGGCAGTGCTGGAAAATTACGTAAAAACAGTTACTATCGAAGCTATAAAAAACAGCTGATGATATGGCTGTTTTCAAGCCAAAAATAATCATTTTAAGAATATAATTTAAACATGAAAAAAAGTATATTTTAGAAAAAGAGTTTCAGCTGGAAATTACTTTTAGTCTTTAAAACTAGTCTCTTGTGTCTAGATAAATTATTTTTTGAAACTATCGATATTTTTCAGCCAAATGCATCTATTTTCTATCGCACTGGCTAGGCTTTGTTTTTGTGTGTCATTGTAGATTTTCATAAACATTCTCTAACATAAACCCGATTTAGTTGCTTAAAATTAACCGATAACAGCCATGAGTGATGTTCAGACCCTGATGGACATGGGTTTCGCCCGGGAACGTGTGTAAGTTACAGATCTTAGCCTGCTGGTTCATTGCCGGCTTGTTGCGAAAATGGTGTTTCATGTTTTTCCTGGCGCTTTTCCGCAGAGAATATGCTCTGCAGGTGACAAGCAACAAGGGAGTGGAGCCTGCAATGGAATGGCTGCTGGCCCACGGGGACGAGGAGATACCTGCAAATTGGAATTCCGGGGAATCCCCAGCCTCCGCAGAGAATCGCCAGACATCCGGGGAGGATGCGGCCGCAGCAGCCCCCAGCAGCAGCGGTGCTGAGCCCTCAGCCGGATCCCCAGTGGCTAAATCGCTGAAATGCGACGACTGTGGAAAAGTGCTCAAGGATCACACTGAAGTGGAATACCATGCCGCTAAAACCGGTCACAGTAACTTCTCGGAGTCCACAGAGGAGAAGAAAGCCCTGACCGAGGAGGAGAAGAAGGCCCAACTGGCCCTGATCGAAGAGAAGCTTAAACAGAAACGCGTTGAACGCGAGGAGCGCGAAAAAGCGGATGCCCTGGAGAGGGAAAAGAACCGTATTCGTTCTGGAAAAGATATGGCAGAGGCCAAGCGGCGCATGGAGGAGCTGGAGATGAAAAAAATCGTGGAGCAGCGCAAGCGCGAGAAGGAGGAGGAGAAAGCGGCCCGTGATCGGGTCAGGGCTCAAATCGAGGCAGACAAGGCGGCTCGCAAAGCCAGGTGAGAACATAATATTTATTGTAGAAATATTTCTTAAAAGTGTGCATTTTTAGAGAACAAAAAGAGTCTGCTGCTAGTTCTGAGCCGACGGCCTCCGTTAGCTCTACCACAGTCTCCTCGCCCTCGGCTGTGAAGAGTCCTCCACGTGACTACACTGAGACCCGCATTCAGGTGCGTTTACAGGACGGTTCTACGCTCCAGGAGACCTTCAACGTGAAGGAGCAGCTATCGGCCGTGCGTCTATTCATTCAGGTGAAGACTGGCATCGAAACGCCCTTCTCTCTGATGACAACCTTTCCACGAAAGCTCTTCGCCGAAGACGACTATGAGAAGCCGCTGGAAGTGCTCGGACTGGTTCCATCCGCTGTAATCACCATGACCAAAACGGCCGCATAGGCCGCCACTGGGCAGATCTACCACTAATTCAACTAAACGATATGAATAGGATCTAACACAAAGAAACGAATGCGGCCCGATTTTTCCCCAAAACATTTAATGTACGGTTTTATATATACATATTAAAGGATATTAACGTAATTGGGGTTTCCTTTAATTCATTTTTGAAGTCTAATTTCTTTGGAGATACAATTTTCAAAATTTTCCGGTTTCGAAATGAAATGAGAAAGGCAGTGGTGGCTCCATCTAGTGAGTACGTCTCTTTCATCCCTCTGCAACAGAAAATAGTGAAATTTGAATGTTATCATCGTTGTTTTGGGAGTCATTTTCAGGGTTTGCTTAGCGTATGAGTTTTGAAATATCAAAATAGCAAAATCTATCTACGAGCCTGAATAATTCAAAGAAATTAAATTTGGCGGCCTCTCCCTCGCACGCAACTCGACCTAAGTGTGACCAAGATAAATAAACCAAGGTACTCCGTTAAAAATACATATTTTAGAGTTTTACGTTTTTTCTTTTTGTTTCTTTCTTAAATCTTAAATTAAACAAGGGATTTATAAAATGAAATGTGTTATATTTTGATACGATACTTTTTCGATACGATAATTTTTTGGAATCATCGACTTATCGATAGTTGAGGATATTGTCAACACTGGCCGGCGTAACTAACACTCAAACCGCCCCCGTTTGCCGCACCGTTCGCATCGCTGTTGCTCGTCGCCGGATAAATCACAGAGTTCTGACTTACTATACGAAAACCGTGCGCGACTTACAATACGATCGGAAAAAAATACTGCGGGAGGCTAATTTACAGCAGGATAGCTGAATTGCGGCGGAGATTCGAAAGGCAAAAATCGCGAAACGCTTAGTAGTTTGCTCCGTGACAAGAAACTGCTGCTGCCATCGCCGTCGCCGCTGCCGCGTGTGTTTTGGAAACAGAAATATCATTTATCAGAAACAACTGGCAGCACATACTTGATTGCAACGGACCCGGCCCACCCACCCCGCGCCCGTGTGATAACAAAGATAATGCAATAAAAGTTGCGAGAGCCAGAAACGTGACCCAGGCAATTGTTTGTTTGTCTGCCACACACGAACATAAATGTACGTTTGTGTGTGAGAGAGTGCTGAGTGTGTAGCGTGTGTGTGAGCCGCCGTTGTTGCGTTTTTTAAAATAATAATTAAACAAAAAAAAAATTACAAAATCCATTTCGAGTTTTTTTTAGCTTGTTATCGTTTTGAGCCAGCAGCCTCTCTGTCTCTGTCTCAGTTTCAGTCTCGTTCTCCCTCACACACACGCTTGCTGCCCCCGCGCACCCGTGCGCATCGTTCAACCCCACAAACGCGGAAAGTAAAAAAAAAAAATAAAAAAAACACAGTCGTCGCCGCTGCATTTTTTAAGGTAAAAAAAAAAAACACGCAGAGTCAAAGGAAAACAACAGCCAGCCACGGTGTTTAATTAGCCAGGAAATCCCTGCGCCCTGGGAAATATTATTTCCCCCCGAGCCATTTCTTTTGTCCCGTTTCATTGCAATACATTTGAGCCATATTTTGTTGTTTAACTGTCAACGTTAGCGCATCTAAGATCGAGAGAGAGATTTTACTTCCCAGTTTCTTTGTTTGCTTTTTGCAAAAATGTTTAAAATTTACAACAAAAAAATACGGAACTTGAAGCTCAAAGTTGAGCGGCTTTTGCAGCCCCGCGCAGGGCCAGCGCAGCCGAAAACGCAAAACCCACTCAGAACCCAAAACTCACTCACGCATACATGCGCAAGTCCTATTACACATATACATATATACACTTACAATTGTAATACACGGACGCGCCCCGGTCGCGCCAGCCAGCCAGCTAGCTAGCTAACGGCATATTTGCGCTCTCTCTCCCGACTTTCATCTTTCTCTCGTCGCTCCTGTTTTCATTTTTCTGCTCTGCAGCATCTCCCCCCTCCCCTGAATTTTGTCGCATGTCCCACCAAAAATGTTGTAAACTGAAAGAAACTGTAATTAAAATACAGTGAGTGATTCCGAAAGAGGACACTTCCGGTTTTAGAAAAAGGGAAATTATTGGTACTTTTCTTTTTGGAAAGAGTGTGGCCACATTCGAAAAAAAAATGCAAATAAAATTATAATTTTGGAATAAATTTTATTAAAATTTATTTAATTTCCCATCTGTAATTGGCAATGAAAACAGCTAACAAGTAATGTTTCCCTCTCTCTCTCCACATCCCCCAACGGCGCCCGGCACTTGCAGTTCACCAAAATGTCCTCAAATCTCATTTAAATAAGATAACGATTAAGTGTGTAATACAAACGAAAGAAGAGCAACGGATAGAAAGGAAGAGCAGAGAGGCTAGAGAGAAGAAAGGCCAAAACAGCAACAAATGGCCAACAATTGAATGGCGGCCATCAGTGGCCCCCAGCGGCATCCATTGAGCAATCAACACCATTTCTCCCACATCAACTCAAGCACCGTCACCACTGCCATCACCTCGTCCGCCACCACCGCCGTCATCACTGCCGCCTCTAGAACCACAGCCACAGCAACCACCAGCAAGAGCAACAATAGCACCACTTCCATACCATCCATTGCATCCACCACTGAAGCCCGCCAGCCACAACATCTGAGCTCCATCGGGAAACAAAAGCCAGAGAAGCGGGTGCAGCAGCTGCTCGAATTATTTGGAATACTTGCCGCTTAGTCCATCAATGAGCGTTTCGATGTCCCTTGTACAGGGTGGTGCTGCTGGTGGTGCGCCCCAGGGCGCCAGCGCAATCTTGGCCGCAGCGGCTCCCTACTATCAGCCTCCGGCGGTGCCGCAGGACGTCCAGCCGGATCGTCCCATCGGCTATGGAGCATTCGGCGTTGTCTGGTAAGTTTTAAGCAGCTTTCTATATAATCCCTGTTCAAGGGGGTGATCTTGTCTATTTTTGGGTTAGGGGGTGTTGCTTTAATTGTTACTCTTTGAAAAGGTACAGGATGTTGTTATGGAAGAGGTATTTATGATATTATAGGGGATATAAGTGATAAGTGAGTTATGGATGTCTTTCAAGAGTTATTGCTCGTATTACCCGAGATACTACGGCTTTCTTTTAACAGAATGTCTATAGAAAACCCCTTTCTGGGACTCTATTCAGAAGGTATTTCTTATACTATTTGATATAATACTGTCTACTTGGATAGAATATCTATTAAAAACTGTTCTGGATATTCCCTAAAAGATATTCGGGGTAGTACAACCCGAGATACTACCGAAAAAATAAGTAAAATACTTAAAGAAAAACTATTTCTGATAATTTGGGGGATACTACTGATAAGTAGACTCTCTATTATATCTATCTATCTTCTATGGGAAGTAGCTAATAAAAACAAAGTTCTAAATGTCTCTTAACAAGTATTCCCTGTATTCAGAGATACTATCATAGTTTAAGAGAATATCTACCATAAACTCAGTTCGGGGAGTATTTTAAATGTATTTCTTGATACTATTGTAGATACTACCCATAAATAAACTGAATATTTATAGAAAACTCTTTCCTAGATACTATTCAGAATGTGTTTCGGATATTACTGATAAGTAGAAAGAATATCTATAAAAACAAACTCAGTTCTGAATGTCTTTTAATTCTGAAATATTAGACAATTTAAACTCCATTCCTGGATTCTATTTAAAAGGTATTCGCTATATCTATAAATGATCTAAAGATCTATAAAGATCTAATGATCTATCTATAGAAAACACTGCTGGATTTTTTATTCAAAAAGTTTAAGAGGTACTACTGATGTCTAGAGAATATCTATAGAATAGCTACTCCTCATTTTAATAGAGACGATACTACTGCGAAGCAGAAAGAAACCCTTATTTAATAAAGCTCAGTGCTAAGGGGTCCTAAGGCTAAGGGGCTTAATAGAATATCTACAGAAAAGTCTACAGAAATATCTACAGAAATTTAACAGATATTATTGCATTTATGATTCAAGATACTACTGATAAGTAGATTATCCATAAATATCCATAAATATTCCATAAATAGATATCCATAAATCTAAACTTGTGAAAAATGTATTCAAAAGGTACTCCTGATATTATACTAGTTACTCCTTAAATCTAGGGAATATCTATAGAAATCATCCATAATATCCATAGAATATTATATTATATTAAATATCCAACAGACATCTCTAACAAAACCCTGGAATAATTATGATTTTAATCAAGGAATGAAACAAAACCTCACCTAATCACCTCTGGTTTATAGTTTCTCATAAATATTCCTGCGATTACCCTAGGGTATTGGCAACTTCGTTCCTTTGTTCCGATTTCCCCTCGTATATGGTTTAGTTTTTCAGTCACGGCCGCCCCGTGGGTTCAGCAACCTTCTGGCTGGGCCTTTGATTCTGTAACCCTTTTGATTTGATGTTGCTGCTGTTGCCGCTGTTTTGTGCAGCAGGCAATGTCAACATCCAACATCAACATCAACATCAGGCTCAGCTTGGGCTTGGGCCTCATCCTTTCCATACAATCGTTACAATTCCGAGCACAAGTCCTTGATGATTTTGTGCCTTTGTGCATTTTTTGTTGGCCCCCCGAGGGTGGATTTTTCCCTCGGATATGATATATTTCTTACCCCGAGTCCTCAGTCTCGTTGCGTGCTTCTCTCTGTTTTTGTTTCTCTGTTTTCCCTTCTCTTTGATTTTCCTTTCGACTTGACACTTTTTTTTATTTAAATTTTGTTTAAAAATTGTACAATAATTGGTGAAAAATTCAAACAAATGAGGTTATCATCTAACTTGTAATATTATTATTCATTTTAAGGGACATTTGGGTCTCGGGTTCAAAACAAACCAATAGCAGATACTTTTTGATTTAAATTTTCTTTCGAAATTGTGCTCTAATTGTTAGCGTCCAATTTTCATTAATATTATATAATATTTATATTCATTTGAATTGCTTATTAGCAATTTATTATTTAAACTCGATATGACTCTTTTTTTTTGTTTAAATTTTGTTTAAAAACTTTACAATTAAGGTTAGAAATTTAACATAGAGTTAGCAACCAACTTTTAACATTTTTAATAGGTCTCGAGTTCGAAACAAACCGATATCTGTTAGCAATTTATTATTTAAATTCCCCTTCACTCTTTTAATTTATATTTTGTGTAAAAATTACAACAATAGTTGCACCATAATTGTTGAAAAATTAAAATAAATAAGGTTAGAATAATGAAACTTGTTATTATTGTCATTTGGTTCTCGGGTTCGAAACAAACCATAGCAGTCAGTAAATTATTATTTAAACTCGCCTTCATGAAGCGACGACTGAAGTTTGGCAACGCAGCACTTACAAATTTCATTCACGTGTAAAACGGCATTTCCGGCTATAATCAAAACGCAAAGTGAGGCCAGTTTATCGGGGGTATGGGTATAGGGCAGGGGCTGGGGCAGGGGCAGGGACAGGGTCTGCCCTGGGAAGCCACTGAAAAACTGGCACACAACCCACCAGGAGTGGGAGGAGGAGGGCTTAGGCTGAACACAAGGAAGTCCAAAGACGAGAGCCACAAGTGGAGGAGCAGAGCAAAGCAAAGAAAAGGAGGCTAAAAGAAAACACAAAGCGCAGCAGGCATAAGGCAGAAAAGCAAACTATGAGCAGCTAGAAGAGCCCCAGAACCTCCCCCAGAAGCCCGCCCGATTACCTTTGGATGCCGCAGAATGAAGTCGTTGACGTTCGGATTGGCTTTTTAAGGCAATTGTCAACGGCGGAGGTCTGACTCGCTTTAGATAATAATATTTTGACTTAAAACCTTCCAGGAAGTGTTTAAGAAAGGTCTGAGGTAATAGTTACAGGTCTTCAGATACAAATTTGCACTCTAAACATCTAGAGATTCATCTGAAACTGGACTGTATCATGTATTATAAGATATATTCTGAAAATATCTATAAAATAATCTGAAACTTGGATGTAATATGTATTATAACTATCTTGAGTGATATAAGATATTTTCTTGAAACATAAATTCATGAGTCTGGAACGGGGATCTATAATGTATTATAATACAAAAAAATACATCTTATAAGATAATATAAAAAATAATAACAAATTATTATAGATAACTATAGTATTAAAATAACTATAGATTGATCTATAGATTATTCTTAAACTCGTATATATCATGTATCGTAACATTTCAGTATTATTGAAACATTTATAGATTATTCTGAAACTCGAATATCAAGTATTATAAGATACACATGTATACTCAAAAAACATATATAGATTGATCTGAAACTGTGCTATCTCATGTATTATAAGATATATTCCTAAACTCACTATAGACTAGTCTGAAACTCGGTTGAGTCATGTATTATATTCCTAAATAACTATAGATTGATCTGAAACTGAGATGTGTTATATATTATTCTGAAACTCTCTTCCATCATGCATTAGAAAATACATAAGTATATTTCTTAAACATCTATAAATGAATCTGAAACTCTAGTCTGCCATGTATTTTAAAATATATTCCCGAAATAACTATAGATCGCTCTGAAACTGCTCTCTATCATGTGTTATAAGATATATTCCTTAAACCTCTGCGGATTAATCTGAAACTCGTCTATATCTTGTACTATAAGCTCTGCAACCCGAACCTCCACTCTGATATCCTGTCCCCTCCGTAGAGGGGAGTGGAAGTCGGACTGGAATGCAATCAAGCGTTAAATTCGAGTGCCAAGTGTCGAAGTTGTTAGATGCAGCCGGCTTGGGCTTGGGCTGGCCGTCGAGCCTAGCCTAGGCCAGGTTGTTATTTTATTTTTATTTTTATTTTTTGTTTACGGTTTCTTGGCTAAAGGTGGTGCTGCTTTAGAGGATCGGCCTCGGGGTGGTATGGTGGTGGAGTGGAATGGAGGTGGAGTGGTGCGGTGTGGTGTGGAAAGCTCTAAAGCAGGTGAAGCGTGGTCTGCAGGTGCGGAAGGAAGTGCCCCCTCGCTAAGTAGTTCTTGTTTTGGCAGAAGTTGGGCAACATGGCCAAGCAGAAAATAGAAAACTTTGCCGGAATCCGCTTATAAAAGTGTTTTTTTTTTCGTAGTGAAATTGTTGGGTTATCAGTATAGCCCTTTAAGGAACCTCCTCATCCTCAATTACCCGAAAAAACACTTGAAACAATCGATGGCTAGTGCCAGATTACTCAATTTATAATTCGATTCCCAGAAATGGCACTCCGGGGTAGAGAGAACCAATTAATCCTAGGCATAGTTCTACGAAATTTCTACGAAAATGCATCCACCAACTACTGAGTCTCTAGAAGAGTCAAGAAACGACAGAGAATTATATACAAAAGAGTGTGTATATATCGGTTTGTATTTGAAGACAAAAGTATGTATGTTTTGGGACGCAAGACGACGACGACGACGACGACTCAGGTTGCGGCAGTGGCAGTGGCATAAGAAATATGCTATAAGGCATCCCAAAAGACGAGCGAATGAGCAGAGATCTTTGGGCTTTACTTTAAACTACCTGCAACTGGTTTTTGGGAGGTGAGCGCAGGCAGGCAGCAGGCCAGGCACTGGACATGGGACAGTCGGGGCCAGTCGGACGGATGGATGGTTTGCTTTTGGGTGGAAAATGAAAAGAAAAAAAAAACCATCAGAGTAAACCTTTTGCCTGGAAAGCAAACCCGCTTCCTGCTGCACGAATTATTGGCTTGGACCTCGCATCTTGGCATCTTGGCCTGGTCACTGGCAAGGTGCCTTGGCTGGTGTCTAGGCTGGCTCACTTGGATTTGGCTAAGCCGGTCGTCCTATCCCAGATTTAAGGCTGGTTTTTGGTCAAGAAACTGTTGAGACTTCAAATAGCAACCTGTAAGATACTATTTTGTCTGTTTTTGTTAGATTCGTTTTATTTTTTAACAAAATACTTTGTAATTATAATGTTTATAGATCTAAGAACTAAAAAATAAAGATTCAGCTTGATTGGAAGAGGGTATCTAGTTTAATTTTGTTGTCTAACTGCCTCCCCGTTTCAAGGGTACTGTCGTCTAGACTGCCTTGCACCTCATCCTTCATCTGATGGCAAGTCCTGCGATAATCCCAGAAATCTTCGCATCATATAGCACTCTTAGTTCCAACCACCGAAAAATATCAAAAAAGCAGTGCACATGCATAGTTTTATTTACGATTGTACTCCCCAGTCGTCGAATCTCATACCATCTCATCCATCCAGTCATCCACTATTTGGGAACAGCTGCTCCTCGGGCTGCAGGCTGCCTGGCTGGCTGATGCTGATGTTGATTTCCAGTTCCCCTTCTATTACCTTCCGTCCTGTTTCGGGTTTTTGTTCGGTGGTTGGTTGGTTGAACAACCTTCGCCTGTTTTTCAGTTATTTTGTCTGGCACTCGCACACCACCATACCACTGCACCACCACCAAATCACACAGACAGCCGTCTACAGGATATGGTTGTGTCGTGAGAGGTCCCGCATATGTTTTTTTTTTTTGTTCTTCCATCGTTTGTCGTCTCGTTTCGATTCGCTTCCCTGGGAGAGTCCCGCTGCAACACACATCCATCCCGACTGGAACCGAACCTGAACCTCCCTTTTATTTTATTTTTTTTCTGGTCGAAGGGTATCTTGCAACGACAAAGTTTTTCCAAAAAACACATTTTCAATTCAACATTAGGGAGGCACGTCTATGTGTGCTTGTGTTTGTGTTTGACTTTGAAAGTGTTTGAATAATTATCCTGTTTTCCTAGTTTTCGGGCTTAGTCCTGCAGTTGCTCCTTTCCTGCTTTCCTCCTGTCAATTGCTTTATGAGTTTTTCATCAACTTTTCCTTCAGCTTCTCGTTTATTAATTGGGTTTTCGGGATGGTTCGGAAAAGGGTTCTAATCTGATATTGGAAACAGGATAAGAGCTATTTAGTTGAAAACTATGGCTTGCTTTGCTTTAAAGGATAATGAAATCATTGAATTTCCGACAAAAGATGGATTATCCTTAATCTCTAATGGACATGCATCTCAGGTAGAGGTCCTTGTAGCTATTCATTTGCACTCTCACATACAGATACTGAGATACAAAGATACTTAGATAGTCGAAAAACACACACATGTCTGTATGACCCACCAGCTTAGTTCCCCCGAACGGTTCTAGTGAAGCGCAAATGTATCTTTCAAGTTGATTCTGTCCTCCTACCACCACAGGCCGTCTAGTCTCTCTTTTTTGAGCCTCTGGTTGTGCCGCAAAAGGGAGCTAAAGATATAATGTTGCACCACACCGCTTACCGATGTGCGTGTGTATCTGTATCTGTACCTATATCTGTGTGGTTAGTTGCCTGCCATTCCGTACTATCCACCGTATCTGTGCGTGTTTGCCGAGTATCTTGAAATAATTTTCACTTGCCCCGGCTTAGAGCGACCAGAGCAGCGCCCCAAATGAAAAATAATAGTCAACCAAGTGCCACCAAAACGTAAAAAGCTTGGTGGGAGCTAGGGGGGTTATGGGGATTGGAAATGCTATTGGTGTTTGGGTTTTGGGTTCTGGGATGGATTCTACCTCGAGCACAGGTACTGCGTGTGTGCCAAATAAATCATCGTGTGTGTTGTTGGTTGTTGCCTCCTCTCGGTCTTGGCTCGTAAAGTGCATTGGAAAACTGAAATAGACAAGTCGAGACAGTTGGACACTCCAAGCACACCAGCGGGGCAGGGAGCAGGGGCCGGGGCACTGCCTGGGGCGGTCAACTCTACTTGAACCCGAACCTAATGAAGCCACTATGGGTGAATGGCTACAGAGGCCAGGGCAGAAGGGTGGGGTGGGGGACTGCCACAAATAAAGTAAAACCCATCCAGGTGGGAAGAACTCTTCTACAGGGGCGGACGAGGCAGGGGGGAAACTAATTAAGTTTTGCGTCAAACTATTTTCCTGGAGGGGCCAACGGGAAAAAGTATTCGAAAAGTGTTGGAAAATTTATGCATCGATGGTGTTTAGTTTCGGGAAGGCAGCACTCGGCATGGGATAAATGGCAGAGTTTAAGAAAGTCTGTTGGGGGGAGAAGCATATCTAAAGGTGCGGAGGATAAATTGAAGACTTAAAGAATAGAAGAGTGAGGAAAAAGCGCAAACAAGGGTTAAATAGAAGGGTTTAGGGAAGTCTTAATGGAGTGAGCATAACTATAAAAAATAAATTAAACACAAATCATACGATTCAGAAAGATATAAAAATCAGAGTTTAAGAAAGTTGGCAAATAAGAAAATGTGTCAATAAGAGATAATAGAAAAAAGAGACTATAAGACTATAAGTCCATGAGAACTAATCATAACTAGAGCTTAAATTATAGTATAAGAACTATATAAAAGTAAAAAGTAAGGGAAAAATATAATCTAAAGAATTAAAATGCTTGGGATAAATGACAGAAATGAATAAAGTTTATAAGGAGTAATCAAAAATTAAAGCGTAATAAAGATTAATTATTAACAATACTAATAATTAGATCTTAAGAAAGTTTAAAAATACTATAGAGACTATAAGAAGAACTAAAAGAACTCTTAACAAATTAAAAAGAAAAGATAATCGATATTCGTGCTAATTAAGCGTGATCTGACACCGTCGCCTGGGCTTCTCCATCGCCTGGACAGGATCTGCTTGACAGGATCTCGCTGGTCCACTTCTCTGGTGACTGCTTGAGAAGATTTCGCATATTTGGCACAATGGAGAATCTATTTTTTGTTTTTTGTTTCTAGTGGCTGGTAGCACGACGGCACAAGTCACTCAGCCGCAACGAGAAAATCGTGCTGGCGTTTAATGTGGCAAGTAAGCTTGCCAGCCAGCGTAGCTTGCAGCTGCAACTGCAACTTGCAACTTCTGCAATGGCAACATGGGCTTTAAACTTACTGCCATTGTCTGGATGCCCCCTCGGAGCTTCAGTCAGCTCTTGACTGGAGCTGTTTATGCTAAATGAGGGTTAAAAAAAGAAAAAAATATATATATATTTAAACGAAAACGAGCTTCATTCCTCTTCAGTTGCAACTGTAAAGAGACTGGGTAGGTGGGGGAGTATCTGCCTATGTTCTGCAATCTTTTGTGGCCAACTTTTAACAAGATTCTGGCACCCTCTTTGTATTTAAACTCCAGCCCGAACTCGAACCCGAAACCAACTTTGATTTGTGTCTCTTTGGTTGATGAATATTCAGTTTCAGATACTATTCTAATTTATTCTACCTTGGTGTTAATTAACAATTGTTTAGTATTTTAATCAAATATTTTAGATTAAATAAAGATTGTCGGTTGGAAAACATTTCATATTCCTGCCTCCTCCTAACTAGCACTTGGCATATTTCCTTAACCCCAATAATGCCACATAATCAGGGACACACAGTGCCGCATTCCCTCTCTCCCCAAAAACCAACGCAAGAGGATACTTGACTCTGAATGGTGCAGCATCGCCATCATCATCATCATCCTCCTCATCCTTATGGTCTCGGACGCCGTGTGTGCTTGCCACTAAACGCTTTTGACATTTCAATTAAAATTCTAGCCAAAGTCTATGGCGGTAATTGCTGCGAATGCCTTTGCTGCTCCACTGCAGCGTCATTGTTAAATATTTACCCTCAACCGTAGTGTAGAGTTTGTGGCGCCTCCAAAAGAGCCTCCCTGCTAGACCTCTCTCTTTTATTTATTCTTTTTTTTTCCAACATTTTTCCGTTCACTGTCAGCAAGATAATTAGACAGATGCGTTAATTGTGGCACTCTGGTACACTGGCACTCTTGGAAAGAAATTTTCTCATTTCTTTATGCCACTTGCTTCAGAACTGTGCCTCCTGCCGCCACTCTCTAATCCCCCATGACAAATGAGTCGCAGTTGGACGAGGTTGCTATGCAATTACCTTGGCATTCTGGGTGCAGTAACACCCCGTATAAGGTCTGATTTCGTCCACTGGTTTTTTTTTTCTTTTTTTTTTTTTATAAATAAAAATGGTTTTTTTTTCGCTTTATTTTTACATATTTGTGCGAGTCGGCTTTGTTGTCAACTGTCGTTATTGATGTATGATCTTGATATCTGCGCAGAAACATATGAACAACAAAAGGTTCTTGCTCCCTGTCCCCCCAGACCACCCAGACCCCCCCGCTCCAGCTTGGTGCAACAAAAGCTCTGCCTTGTTTCCTTGGCGCCGGCAATGCGTCAGAGCTGGAGCTGCGAGTCACAAGGTACGAGGTACGAGGAAACGGAGAATGGAAATCACTGGCAGGCACAGTAGCTGGGGGAGCAGGAGGAAGGCAGTGCCCAGTGAGTGGGTGGGAAAATCAATCAAGATAAAATAATATTCGTGGGGCTATATAGGTGTAGGGAAGGAGGTGTCATCTGACCTGGCAGGATGCCAAAATGATTGTAAAAAGGTGATAAAAGTTGTTTTAAAAAAAAAAACAACAGGAAATAAATCAGAACCTTAAGAAGGCTTCAAAAAATAAAATAAAAATTAAGAAACAACTGTTTCTGCTTTGATTTTAGATTGCATTAGATTACAAAATATATTAAATTTTCCAATAGCTCTGGGAAAAGTCACATAAGTTGGCCATTTTCACAAAAAAAAGGATTAGAACCCGAATTAATTCACTGAAAATAAGGATTTAAAAGTGCAGACTAAAATATGAGGACAAAAATCATATATTTCCAAAGAAATCCATTAAGGAAACTAGTTTCCACGCCCACAGGATTATTCCTATTCTACCTGCCCGCTCTTTTATTTCAGGATTATTAGCTTCTTCAATATTCCGCAAAATCATTGAAATTTTCGAGCGGATTTCTGCTCTATTGGAAGCAGGTGCAGATTCTGTTTTTCTTCTTTTTCCTTTTTTTGCGAGGGAACATTGTGTCAGGTCCTTAAAATACAGGCTCAGGAAAAAACAGAGCAAAGCCAGTCATCTCAAATTACGAAAGACAAACAAGGACAAAGGAGACTAAGATCGTCGATCCTGTCAGAGGAGAGGATCAATGGCAGGATACTGCTGAGATAGCAACTCGACTACCTGACCCTGTGTCCTTTGCAGCTGTCTGGCTTCCTTGTCCTCATTTTGTTTAATGTTTTTATTGATTTTTCGAATGCTCCCTTTTTGTGGAGCAGGCTCTGAGCCTAGTGGGAGCCACGTTCTGTCATGAACCAAAAAAAAAAAAATGAATCTACAGGAGGAAAAATAAAAATAAAACGAGTACCAGAGGCTCCAACAGAAACGGCAGATGGCCAGATAATAGCATTGGAGCAAGGAGCGGGCTGGGCCGTTGACCCTGTCCGGTTGCCACATAAAGGATGAGCATGAATGTTAATATTGACGCAAGGTGGAGTCTGCAGGCTTTACGGCCTTTGCTTCCCGAAGCTGCAACATTGGTTAGCCAATTTATTAACGAATTTTGTGCCGATGACGGGCTTATTTTTCTTTCTTAGCCTTCCAAGTCTTTCAAGCCTTTGAAGAAAGTGCTGGAAAATTACTGGTACTGTTACTGTTACTGCGATCGTGACAGAGTGATTTATAATGTTACTTTGATTTTTATAGCAGCCATAGATCTTTATAGAGTATCAAAAATCATCAACAAAGTATTACAAATTTCTGGGTATTAATATAATGGGATAATTGTTAGTGGTAAGGGGTGAAATTACCAACATTCTACTCTAGCCCATTTTAGTTGGAGTTCTCTAATTACTCCCGAGAGGATGCCGTCACGTTGCGATCACATAATTTCCATTCAACTGTGACAGGGACTTCAGACATCCATCCCCAAATGTTTGCTCATCTCTATGGCCCGAAAGGAAGGCAACAATGTCGGCACGCATGCGCAGCTCACCAAAGCAGCGACGCAACGTTCATTGCACCCAAAAAAAAACAAACTACTACAAAAATATAAAAATAAAATAAATGAAAAAATAAGAAATAAACCAACAAAGAAGAATGAAATTTTTGTTTGGGTCTTGGGGCCAGCAAGAGGGAGAGAAAGAGAGATAGAGAGAGAGAGAGAGAGTCAACACCATCCGGTTCTTCATCTATACTGACCGACCCAGACCCCAAAGTTCCCCCACCTCTATAAAGTAGTAGGCCCGAAAGTCCCAGGCCGCGTTCATTGCCTCTGCCTGCATTACGGCTGGATGTTGCAATATGTGCCTTTGGGCTTCTCCAACTCTCCCGGTTCTCCAACCTATCCCAAGTTTTAATTTTTATTATTTTTAAACACGCATTAGTGTGTGTGTAAGGGGGAGAGTTTAAATATTTTTAATTGAACTTTTGCCTCCAGATGTGCGGAAAACCACAACATGGGAGGAGGAGGAGGGCCGATAGTGTGTGTTATTTTTGCGGTTATCGATTAGTTAGATATGGGAAAACATAATAAACAGTTATGACTATGTGATGAGTCATCGTAGGGTCACTCTAATTAATTTTCTTGCTATTAGGGATGGGGGTTTCAATAAAAATATGTGGTTAATGAGAGAGTTGATATTTGTATAATTTTTTATCAAAAAAATTTTATCTCCAATCCATAAGTAATCAATAATTTTCTTCTCTTTTTCAGGTAAGTCTATTTGAAAGTTCAACTACAAACTAATCAACTGCGTAAGTCAATTAAGTGAATCATGTTGCATTCGTCGTAAAGTCGAGTTTATTCGATAGTTAAAAATAATTAACGGGTATGTGGGCGCGTATCCAAAGGATAAGAGGGTCAAAGTTCGAGTGGTTAATGAGCTGGTCGAAGAACGGACAAGAGACAGAAGAACAAGAAAGAAATGTGAGGAAAAATGCCATAAAACTCACTCGACAACAGAATGCATTAAAATTTTCTTACCAATCATAAAAATGCGTCATAAAAGTGAAGCTGGCGAGGAAATCCAGCATGCCAAAGTGCGGTTGGAATACTTGTATATACATACATACATACGTACGTAGGAGGGATGTGAGATGCATCTTTTTATAGAGAGTGGGGAGTGAGTGGTGTCTTCTGGGGATGGCAATAGTGTGGCATGGGATAGTGTCGACAAAGTGTTGGCTTTTTCTCGCTTTCCACTATCCCAGCTTGAGGGTCAAAGTGTTCTTGCATCAAATTTCACTCGAAGTGGGGGTGGGGGATAAAAGTCAACTGCTGATGCAGCTTCTCTCGGAAAACATTGGAATGCATGTAGAGCATTTAAACTGAACTTTAGCAGCGAAGGAGCGAGGATACAATACCAAAGTCATCGACAGAAATCAATAAAGAAAGTAATTTGAAACGTGGCCAGTGTCCTCGCCACTCTGTTCAGCCCGCCAAAAGGCAATTTATCTAATGGTAATATTGTATGGCCATAAAACAATATTGGCAAAAGGCGAGTCGGAGGCGACTCTAGTCAGCTGTGGTCGCCAGATCCGGAAAATGCCGGACAGCACGAACAAGAAAGTGGGGAGACAACTACATACATAGTTCCACTCTGTGGCTTTTAAGGAGAGTCGGATAACCGCTTCTAAAACCTTAAAGGAACAATCCTTTTCAAGGGATGGCTTTAATAAGGAACTGGGATGTATAAGAAGCCTCTCTTTACCTTTTATTTTTAACATTTTTCTTTCAGACTTCGCCCCTTTCTTTCTAAGCCATATCCATGTCATTGTAAGCTTCACTGAAATGGGGAAATTGTAGAAAATTTTAATTAAAAAAGAGAGACAGAATACCTCCTGCTCTGTTGATTCTCTCGCTCATTGATATTGGCTAAATTTAAATGGTGGCCCCCCCACGACATTGATTTGTCAGCGCCCCGGGGTTGAGTCACAAAGCTGAATGGAAATATGCTTCCACTCGTAGTCTCTCTTGGTATTTATCCAGCTGTTAATTGTGTGTGATCTTGAGGAACAAGCCAAACATGTTGAACAATTTCTCCAACTATTTTTATAGTTGGGCCTCCCCTCCAACATATGTTTGAGTTTCTCCCCTCCGGTTGGACAAAGTTTGATGACCTTCATGGCCGGAAAACTGTAGTATCTCTGTTTGCCTCTCGATTTGTGTAAACAAATGGCCAAGAAATGAAAATTTTCGTTCCGAGACCTGAGTGATATATTTCTGATATTTTCCTCTAAAACCCCTGAACCAGGACAGCCCCTATTACCAGGACAACCCGCTGTGTGGCTTAGCAGACCTCTTCAGCATTAATTTTCTCATTTTTTTGCCTAGATTTTTAAGATCAGTTCCTGGGAAAGAATTCGTCATGGTCTGGTATGGTTAGTCTTTGATGCTAAAATTGAAAAGGAAAACAGCTTCCTTTTCTGCTAAAAACGCATTTCTTTGGCAGGTAAACCACTTTGTTTTTCGATTTTTGTATTTTTTGAAGAATTATTAGAAAAAAATATATAATATATGTATATAGTTTAATACAAAATTCGTACCCGATTTAAGATTTAAAAACTACATCTGCTAGTCTGGTGGTGAGGTCTTTGTTTGGATTGCTTTGGAAGCCCCGAAGAAAGGAAAACTCTCATCAGAGGAAAAACTCATTAAACAAAGTACACTTGAACGCCCCCATGGAGGAGGACACACCTAGGCGGGGAGCAGGTCCTCCTTCTCGCTCCATCGCCTCTAAACTTTAACCCTTTTCTGTTTCTATTTTTTGTATTATTTCTAAGCATTATGGCGAAGCTCACGACTTATCAACAATGGCTATCCCTTAGCTAGAGTGTTGGTCGGAGAGGTGCAGGTACTACTGTACTTTATTGTTCGAGTTTTGCTCACTTTTTTCGTTGTTGTGGTGTTTTTTATGCGATAAACATTTCAGAACTAAATTCTACAAACTGTTGAAAGTGCTTAACAAACACAAACAAGCTTGCCACACAGTCCGCACGCAGGGGCAGCTTCGTGGGCTTCAATTGTGCAACAAAACGCAAGCCGTAGCACACTTTCCAGCGTTTTAGATAGCCAGATTTTTATTTCAGCTTCCTGGTTCTATTTCATTATGTTGCAACTACTTTTATTGCCTCTCTTAAGTCTGTGGCAAGTCGTGTTGCAATGTTGCACTACCTTATATGGCTAATTCTTTGATTGCCGCTGTAAAAATTCACTATTTCTTTTATTAATCCTATTCCTATTCCTGTTCCTGTTCTGGTTCTATTCTCCTCAAAAGGTGTGCTATTGTTGCTGCCCCCCGGTTGCATGTATACTCTCCATATATTCCTCTTGCAATTGTTTTCAGGGGGTTGGCAGTTGCAACTTTATTATTGCAACTCGCCTTGGGGTGTCTCTCTTCCTTTGTCTGACTGCCACGCCCCACAAACCGCCTTAATTATAATGCCCAGGTTGGAAAAGTTTCCCTGTACAGTATATACTATAGATACTAGTGTATCACGTTCGCTTCGCGACTTGTCTGGGGAAAATAGCTGGAAAAATGAAAATGAAAAACTTTGTGTAGCATACATCTGGGCGATGTGACAAAACGACCTGCCACGCCCACGCCTAGGCACTGCCACTCCTCCTCCCTACTCCGTATGCGAAGGTAGAAATTTCAATTATCCGTTTTGTAGAATATTTTTTTTATTTTTTGAATAAAAAGTTTTCAATTTTTTGGTATTTTTGGTTGTGCGTGCTTACCCTTCGCTTTGCTGCCTTTTATTGTTTGCATAAATTTGGTGCCACGCCTCTTATTCAGGGGGGCTGGTGTAGGGGCGGACAAGGACAAGGAGTGAGACTGTCTGGCGAACGAAATAAAAAATTATGCACATAAATTCAGGCGCTTTGGAGTCGTAAACATTTTCCTTGTAGTCGCATCCGTTTTTCCCAATTTTTGTTTTTTTCTTCCAAATAACCTTTCCTAGCACAGAGTTCTGCCCTCTTCAGAGTTCTTTCCTTTCTTTCATTGTTTTTTTTGTTATTTTTTATTTTTATTTTGTATTTTTAGATTAGACTCTAGACCCTGGAAACTCGAGTTCGACTCATGTTTGTATTATTTTTGCTCGTTTTGCTTTTTGCATAAATATAAATTGCCTAAACTTTGTTCTCGGATTTTATTTAAAAGATTTATTTTGTTTTCAAGGGCGTGGCAGGACTCTAATAGGCTTAACTATCACGTGTTTGTTTTTGTCAGAATCTGACTGATTTTTGCTCATTTTTGGTTTCAAGAGCCCGACCAATTAAATATTTAACAAAACAATCAATATTCCCCTTGCAGCGTATTACATTTTTTATGTAAACTCTCTCATTTAATATTTATTTCTATATAATACAGGGAATATGTGATATGAGTTTGAAAAAACATGGAGTTGAGGAGGGAAGATTATGTAACTCCCACACCTTTGAATCACTTGTTCCTCGAAACTGTGCTTGGGGAAAATCCGAAAACATATTTCAACGTAATAAATATTTTGCCACTTTTAACCAGCGCCAGGATCCTTCGTTGCTCCTGCAACCTAAAGCTCCTACATCCTCCCAGAGACACCGCCCCCACCCTGTGTTTTTCAACAGAATTTTCCGGAGTGCGTGCCTTGGCCCGTTTGTGTTATCTGCTGCCACACAATTTTCACCAAATGCGAAATGCGAAAAATAATCCACGGACACAGCAGAGCAGATGGTTGCAGGAGGACGACCAAGGACCAAGGATCTGAGGACTACTGAGCTCTGAGGTCTGAGGAGATTGAATGTGGCAGAAAGTTGTGCCTTGCTTTGCATTTAGTGAGCAGAAGAGGCAGCTTCGTCGCTTAAAATTAAACAAAACAAAGTTCCGAACTACAATTTTCCACAAACCCCAAAAATGCCAGATGAAGGACATTTTTGCCCCAGGTCGTCCTGGCGAGCAATCTCTGTGGAAGAGGAAGTCAAGACGGAAACTCCGCTCCCCAGAGAGTTGAGGAACGTAATCTGGCAACTAGTCGAACGGTGAAAGAGTTCCAGAGACCAGAGAACTTGTGGCAACATCGTAAAAGTAACACAGCGGGGTGGCGGGGGGTTGCGAGAGTGGGCTGTTACATCACACAGCTTGTAGAAGAAGAAGCTAAAACTCTGACCAGCCAGCAGAAGAGCAGTATCGATGGGAAAATCAAGCAAAGGGGGCTCTAAAGCATGGCGGCGGGGGTGGAGGATGAGTTAGAGGCTTCCTCTGCGGAGCAACTTTGGCATAAATTATTTTGGGTCGGAGCTAGTGGCAGTGGCATGAGGCAGAGGCACTGAACTTGTGCGTTGCCTGCATAAGTAATAAAAATAAAAATAAAATAAAAATACCCACACAACACAAAATGTATAAAGGAAAACTAGTAATTTGCTCGTAAAATAGTTGGTGCTCAAGTAATTTTAACGATTATGATCTTAATCAAGTTACCAAAAGCCTGCCCCGAGGGGGGGAGAACTATGCCTAGAGGGCACTGCCCTGGCCCGAGGATATTTTATGGTCTGGACTGGACTGGCCTGGCTGGAGGAGACATATTTTTGTCACGTTGACCCGGGTTTTAATTTATGAAAGGATGAAAGTATTCAAAATAAATGAAGAGCGCGTCTTAAAGATATATATTCCTTAAAGTTTAAAATTCGAACTAAATGCCAACTACTCTTTCCATTTTTTCCCTGGCTAGCACTTTCCTCTAAAGCGAAAACAAAAAAAAAAGTGAAACTTTTCCAACCATCTGACTAATTTAGATGCTAAATGGTAATGTTGTGCCTTCTCTTCATCCTTTTCAGCGACCAACCTAAAAACCTCTAGCCCACAAACCCCAAAAAACAAAAACAAAAAAAAAGAACCATTCTAAAACGCTTAAAAGTAGGCAACATAGTTTCCCCATCGAGCCAGAGCGCCAAAAAGACCGAAAAACAGAAACATCACACGCGGCGTATGCGTAACGTAAAATTAGCCACAGGATTTTGCAAAGCATCTCTCTCTCTCTCTCTCTCTCTCACACACTCTCTAGCTCCTCTATCTGGCATCCTGCAGGTCCTGGGGAGAAGTGCGCGTCATCCACACATGAAAATGGTTGGCAAACAGTCGATGATGAACAGGAAGGAGGAGGAAGATGGCATGGGAGACTGCGGACTGGACCTGGGGGTCGCACAAAGGACAAACGATATGGTGGGCTAGGGGTGGTCCTGGGGGTGGCAATTGGCGGAAAGCAACAACAAGGATGGCACAGGGAATGGCACTGGGAATGGCGTTGCCAGCGGCGCGTGTACACGTGGAAAGGTGGAATCATGGCGGGGATGGGTCGGAGGGGCCATGGTGGTAGTAGCATGCTCGAATTTAACCGCTTATAACACCCCTGCGTCCTTCCAACACGCACACTAGCACACAAACACTCCCATTGCTGAGTAGATTTCCATGTCTGTGGAAAAGTTTTCTCCCTGTGTGCGTGTGTGTGTGTGTATGTGTGTGCACACACTTTTGGTGAAAATTCCCGGGAAAAACACACAGAAGGAAGCCAAAAGTCTGAGCGAATGCGAATCTTTTCTGCTTCTCGCCTGAGCTCTGGGCCATGATTTTCTTCTTTCATTGTTACGTGTCTGGGACTTTTCTTTTCTTTTCTTATTTTATTCAGTTTTTTTTTATAAATGTGTTTAGTTATCCGAATGAGAAACGATATTTTATTGCCCGAAAAGATACTGTAGTACGAGATTTATTCAATTGTTATTAAATATTAGTAGCCATTTTAGTTGGAGTAGATGTTTTGGAAGGCAATTGGTGGTTTAAGTTAAGAGACCATTTTCCAGCCTGTTTTTGATTTTAAATTCCTTCAGGTCGTCTTGCTCGGGCGCCAGTTAATTTAAACAATTTCCCTTTTGGGAAGGAAATTTTAGTGTCCGAGTGGCAGCCTCTTTTAAAAGGGATTACTGAGGGGGGCTATAGTTCCTATAGTATAGATATAGTAGTATCTATGGAAGTGTCTATTGTAGTATCTATAGTAGTATCTATTGTAGTAACTATAGTATATCTGTAGAAGTGTAGTATCTGTAGAAGTATCTATAGAAGTATTTATGGGAATATCAATAGTAGTATCTATCGAAGTATTTATAGTATCTAAAATTTAAACTAAAACTAACCTATTATCCTTTGTAAACCCCACTTTCTCTCAGTGCCCTGCCAGACTGAAATCTCTCATCATAAACGCAAATCAAAAACCAACAAATCGCCGCGCCAGCAGTGTCAGCAGGGGCGTGGCACGGCCTGTCATCCGTCAGTCAGTCGTACCGTTAGTCATTCAGTCAGTTAGTCATTCAGTCAGTTGCTCTAATGTCCTTCAAGCGTTTGCCAACGTGCTCATGCATATTTACAAAAAGTTTACAATAAAAAAAAATAAGGGAAAAAAATGACAAAAAGAAAACAAAAATCCAACTAGAAATAGAGGCAGAGTACCACGCCCATCAGACCCCGGGCTAGTCGCCCCCCTCCGCCACTACTGGGACTTGCACAGCTCTTGTCTCCAAAGGGGAGCTGCATAAATTTCCAGCCCAGAGCCATAGAGCCATGGAGCTATGGAGCCACTGCGCATTCCTTTTATTTGCTTGACAAATTTTTGTTGTTGACTTTTCTGCAGCTTCGGGGACCACGAAAAACTTTGTTGGTTTCTGTAGCGCTCGTTTTACTTTTTACTTTTTTCTTTTTATTTATTTTTTTTCCTATAGTATATCTCCCCCAATGCCTTGTTTTTTTGATTGAATTGAATTTTGTTTTGAACATGGACTGGCTTTTGTTTGTCGCCGCCGCCGTCGACACACTTGAGACCATTTTAAGTGTTTTGCCGAATTTGCTTCTGACAATACTGGCTTTTATGTATTTCGATGCTTGGGTTCCGATAATACTTGATGCCGCAGTCTACTTGAAACAGAGCAGATGCGCCAAGGGAATTAGTTGTAGGATTTAAGATCATAATACATTTATTTCAACTATGTTTTCTAACTCTCTCTCTCGCTTGTCTCTTTGCAGGTAAGAATAATTAGAAACTAAACGGGGCTTCGCATTACCTTAAGATTAGAGCCATAGCCATAGA
Source organism: Drosophila atripex (assembly GCA_035045925.1). Taxonomy (NCBI): domain Eukaryota; kingdom Metazoa; phylum Arthropoda; class Insecta; order Diptera; family Drosophilidae; genus Drosophila; species Drosophila atripex. Next base: position 439,143 of record JAWNOP010000012.1, read on the forward strand.
GCCACCCAGGCCCAGCACTTAACCCCAAAACAATTCAAGTGAGTCATGGAACAGTGCCCAGTTATTCGCGGAGGTCGCTATTCTATTCGCCAACGCGAAAAGATCGTAAGTTAAAGTTGAATATACTCCCCAGATGCGTGTGTGTCTCATTAAAATGATATAGTCGGGGAGTTGGCTGTGTATTATATGGATAGAGTGGTGGCGGATGGTGGGATTGTGGATGAAGCCACAGTCAGTGTAAGCCACAATAAAAGTTGAAAATTAATTTCGAGCGCCACATTTAGCTGCCGTTGACTTTTACGCGCTGTTGAGCCACCAACCAGCCCCAGCCAGTAGCTCAAGCATCAAAATAGACACAACAACAAAAACAACAACAGCATCCAGCATTTAAAAGAAAAACTACAAAAACAAGGGAGTAATCTAGTCTCTAGTATCTCTACATTTTTGTATATTTTATGCAAAAAAATAAAATAACAGAAATAAAATACAAAATGCTAGCCAACTTTTCTCTTTAGTTGTATTATGTGAATATTTTAATTGGAAATGCAAAAATACCACGCCCCCTTTTTCTTAATGCTTCGGTGCTTTTTTCTAGCTGCATAAAACGCATGCAAAACGCCAGAGAAACGCGGGCGAGCTCATCTTTGGCAAGTCTGGCCCGGTGGGGTCAGTCCAGTTTATGGCAGAGAGCCGGTTGGCAAAGGGGTCGGTCGGCACTCAAGTTTAATTGCCTTGACAACAAGCCGGGACGAGCCACCGCCCCACTTCACTTGTTACCCCCTTTTTCTAAACAAACTTTTAATGCCATTTTTGGTATCAGCGAAAAAGAGAGTCAACATAAATTATATTTTTAATTAGATGAAGGTGTCTATCCTCTTTTTCCACTCGGGATTCGTGTGTGTGTGTGTTTAATAAACATATTTTATGACAATATTGTATGGCACTGACCCCGGCACAGCCATTGTAAATTTAATTAGCAACTGGTCAAGCTAATTGGCTGAAAATGGAAATGAATTAAACGGCAAATGCCCGGCGTACAGGTTCGTTGAACTAGACAGGGCTAATAGATGTCAGATAAAACGGGTCTAATCATAGAAAGTTTTGGGCGATAACCAAATATAAATTGATAAAAAATATTTAATTAAAATGGTTTCTAATAAAGGTCTGGTTTTCTAGTCTCTGACTCCTCTAATGGAGTAGTACTTCCACTGAAGAAAACTGCACATAACCACCTGAATTACTGCCCTGGCCATTTGAATCTTGATTAACTTTTCAAGGAGTGGAACAAAAGGCCGCAAATTTTCCACAAAACTTTTGGTCAGCACAGCTGTGTGCCACAATAGACAACAAAGTACAACTGGGAAAATTATGTTTATTGCAGGCTTATAGCTCCATAGCTCTATAGCAGCTGATGATGTTGATGAATCATAGAGTCGAGACCCTGGGCAACAATGCCCACATAATTGCCACTGAGAGCTTTGATAATAGTGCCTTGCATAGAATTATACAGAGTACGATATCTGTGAGTGGTTTCTTTGGGGTCTCTCCTATACAAGCAAGCACCACAACCGTGTCAGTTTCGTGTCACTGCCTCTCGCCCTGACAGCCCGATAACTTTTATGGGTCACACGGCACACAAGTCCCCAACATCTGTCTTGGCCAACAACACAGACAAGGGATAGGCTTCCATACTTAAATGTATGTAGATCTCTTGCCACATAAATAAGTTTTTAAATTTTTATTTTCAATTGAGCTGTTTTCGGCCTTTCAGTTGCGACAGCTGCTGACCATTCTCAGCAAATCACTTACCCGAGATCGAGACACCTTCGCCATCAATCTGGACTCCCAATGGCCTTTCTGAAACTGAAGCCTTTTTCAAATCAATCAACGCCTTTTGGCTTTTAAGCTGCCTAATTTGTTGGAGGCCTTTTATGAAGAAACTTTGATTAATGACAAGTTGTGGGAGGGTGGAGGATTAAAGGGAAGTAAGGAGCGAAAAGGTTTGGGTTTTAAGATAGTTTGTTATAAGGCTTCTTTATGGGGAATAAGGCATACTTCTATAGGAACTTGTCTTAATACAAAAGTGTAGGAGTCCCTGTCAGCATGGTTTTTATCATTTTATTTAAGTTTTTTTATATTAAATCTTTTTAGACCGATTATTTACATAAAAAATTATTCATACTTTATTTAGGAGTATAATCAATAAAAGGCAAAGCTAAAAACCCTGTCAGCATGGTTATTAGAATTTTATTTAATTGTTTTCATTGTTTTTTGAATAATTTTTGACTCATGAGACCGATTAGACTTCCCTAACAAATTCTAAATACTTCACTTAGAAATCTCTTTCAATCAAAAAAAAAAAATCTAAAACCAAGTTCGATTCCCAGTCAGCATCATTTTTAGCATTTATATCCAGTTTTTTAAGCGTGTAAGTACTTTTTGTTTTTTGTCAACGCTTCAGATTGCTTGGACAAAAAGTGAGGCACTGCAGCCGCAACTTAGGAGGGAGGCGGGCCGAGCGGAGCTTGTTGGTTGTCTTGAAGTAGGTTAGTGGCACAAATCGCGCGCTGTCTGTTGACTTGCTGCCTGCTGCCGCAACGTGACTTTGCAGCCGAAGTCTCGGTTGACGTCGCTGTTGCTGCCACTGCCACTGCCTGCATTTGTTGCATGAAGAAAATTTATTTACATTTTGTGCAGTTAACATTTTCTGCAGCTGCCACAAACCCAAAAAACAAAATGAAGTTGAACAATTTTAACAGCAAATATTTTTGCTTTGACATTTGTGATGTATTTTTTTGCTTTTGATTTTTCTGTTGGTTTTTCTTCAATTGTTGTTTATTTATTGCTCATTGAATTCCTTTTTTTTCTGTTGTCTTGTGAAGGTTGTTTACTTTTTTATAATTAGCCAATATTTATCACTGGAAGTCATGTTATTTTTTTTTGATTTTTTGGCTTATTTGTTATTCTTCTAGATTGCCAAATCAGATTTCCGTTTTTCTCGCCAAGAGTAGGAGGCGAGGTGTCTCCGTATTCTGCGATTCGGAGGTGCGGCTTAAACATTTTGGTTAATTAAAGTACAAACAATGCAATTAGCTTTTTGTCTACGATTGATAGCCATCGCTAGTCAACTGAATTGAGTTTTGTTTGCCACTAATTTGCATAAAATTGCAGTTAACACCTCTTTGAGGTGTGTTTTGAGACACAGGGCCTTGGATTCTTGTGGTTTTTAGACAAATGAACGGTTCGGTCAGCAGGCAATTCAATTTTGCCTTTAATTTGATTAGAAACTGCAGCTGCCAAAACAGCAAAGGCACAAAGCAAATAATTATTGCCAGAGTTGGGGAGAAATTGGAAAATTAAAGGCGGATTTTGGGTGATAATTAATGGTTTAATTAAAGGACTCTATTGTCTCAGACTTCAGAGTAGGAGCTTAGACAATTGAGCAATACTTTGGAAGAAACTCAACACCATTTTAATTAAAAAGCATGCTTTAAAAGCATATACTTTTTATATTTCTACCCAATGATCTTGAAATAAATTGTTGGAAATTGTTTAATTTAGGCTCCCAATTGACTAAGAATTCAAAAGAAAAGACTGTAAATTATTTAAATGCAATTTAATAACATTTTCATAAAAAAGCATGCTTTAGAGCACTTGCGACCAAAATCATTTCGGGTTCTCGTTGCACTTCTAATGTTTTCGAGTATATTGTGCCTGTGTGTGTGTCCTACTTTGACTTTTCTACCCTTTTGCCCATTTTAATTTCCTGAAATATCTCCTGAGATTTCTTTATTTCGATTTCTTGTCGGCTGCTGCAATAAAGTCGAAAAAAACAAACAAATAGCAAAGGAGGAATAATAAACAAAATGCAGTCGGCAGTGGATGGACAAAGGAGGTGTGTGTGTGTATATGTGTATGTGTGTGTGCATAAACATTCACTTTAGTCACCCCTTTTATCCGCCGCCCATGTCTTTGGCTTCCCCTCCTCTGTTTCTTTGAACTCAACTTTGCAACGCTTTTCTTTCTTTGCCTTACTTTATAATTTTTCCAACTTTTGACCCAGTTTTTTATACATTTTCCTCTCCATGCGCCAGACAGTCGGGAATGCCTCCCAAGCCACCCACCTGCACTCCCACCCCTGGGGATCTCTAGCCTTTCCTGCTTGTTTTTTTTTTTTTGTTTTTTTAATACTCCCGTGAAGCCAAACAGAAAAATTCTCGTTTAAGAACTTTACACAACTTTAATTCAAATTGGAACGCAATGGAAATGGAATTGCTTTAAAAACGCAGTCTCGCAAGTTATTACAATAAATTCTAGCAAATCGGAGGCAAAAAAGACTGAAAAACTAAAGTAAATAAAAAAGAAACAAGCATACTGGCTCACGTTTTTGTGTCATGTGCATAAATATTGCAACAAAAAAATAAAATGTGAAAAAAAAAGCATAGCGACAGACACTGACAGATGGGGGCTGGGGGGCAGAACCTCAGCTGTGACGCTCATACACTAGAAGAAAACAAAAACTTTATAATAATTAAAATAATTAAATAATTAAAAGAGATACAATCACAATAAAAATTTCTTTGAAAAGTATGCTTTTTGTTAACTATTCTATGTATTTCTTGAAGTGTAAAATAGTCTATTTTAAAGGAGAAAAGTGTGCTGATGAATAAGCAAACTAGTTGCCAACTGTGGCTACTCATTCAGACAAAGGAGGCGGGCGAGTTGATGCCTGAATATTAAGAGGAAATATTCTAAAGTGCCTTGGAATTAAATTTGAATTAGTTTGAGGAAAAGTCTTGGTTTTTCCTCTCGATTTTCTTGTCTCTCCAGCTTCAGTTCCAGTTCCAGCTCCAGCTCCAGCTCTTGATTAAATAAGTAAAGAACATGATTGCCAATAAACTAGTGCCATTTAATGGATCTAGTTATGGTAATTTATGGTAATCAGTGGTAAAGAATATAAGAAAAATATTAAAGAAATAATTAATTATAATGGAGAACCTGTCTGGCAATTACTAAGAAAGGAAATCCGTTAAAGAAAGTTGAAGGAAATGGCAATTAAATAGATAATCTAAAAAGGTTGTACTCTGAATTAAAAAAATCAAGAGTCAAGATTTAATAAAAAAAACTTGTATAGGCTAAAGCAATTATTTCCTAATTATACAGAGTTCTTTTCGTTTAGAAGCCAGCGAAAAAATTGTTGAAAAGCCAACCAAACAGAAAGGTCACCGCGAATTAAACTCGAAGAACTCTTGAAGCCTCTCAAGCATTTCCAGCGACGCTAATTATGATTGCCCTTCAGAGAACGAGAACGCAGACCAACAGACCAGCAGACCAGAAGATCCGAAGACCAGCAGAAGACCATCAGAGTTTAACCTTTAAGGGCCTGAGAATAGAACTGCGAAGTGCCATTTAACTGCTAACCTTTTTTGATAAATTGTAAACAAAGTTGAAATGGAAATCAATTAGCTATTAATAATAATGCGACGGGCTATATCATTAAGACACGAATTCACCGCAGGCCTTCTTGCAAAGTATATGAATATATATTTCTTTACAATGTTTACATTTCCAGTTAGTGGGTTTAAGGAAAGAAATCTCAAAGTTTTCGGGAGGGCAGAGGATGGGGAAAAAGTATCAAAGTTCAATCAAACTTTCAATTAGCAGTAAAACTTAATGTTGATGGAGAAAAGCTGGTGGTGCCAGTGGCACTGCCTCTGGGAAAATGCAAATGCGAGGAGCCTTCCCCACTTCGTTCTCGCCAAGCAGTAGTATCTGTTAGATGGGTTTGTAAGCGCTTGTGTGGCTGTTGTGGGCGTCTATTTGACTTAAAGTGAAGTGGAAATGACAGTCAGATGTGAACATTCAGTCGAGTGTGGATTTTAGTCTCTGCCAGTAGAGTAGTGACTGGAAAATCAAAATACAATATAATATTCATGGCAATAATATGAAAATAAATCGATAAGACTGGCAGACTTCTTCCGGGAGCTTTAACAATTAACTTTAAACAGAACTGATTGCCGTAAATTAATCATTAAGGTGATTGACGACGCACCAATAGATTAAAGTGGAAGAGTTAGGAGCTAACTCATCCTAGATCCTGCTCTTCTGTCTCCGATTTTCAGTTGAGGCTTTGGCACGCAATGCGCCATGACAACGACAACTGAAGCCACACTACCAACAGGCGACGGGCCGACAACGACAAGTGTCATTATAGCAAGTGACTTCCTTTCTGTCCCCATGCCTGGCATCTACTGCAGTAGTCTTAGCCCGGCCTAAACCGTCTTGCTGGATGTGTCAGCTTGGCTTTTGTGTGGAAGCGCGGGCATTGCCAACATTTTGAGTGGCTTATGCGACCAGCATCTCGAGCTCAGCTTGCAGATATTCCCCTATCTGCAAATACAGCCACCACTACGACCCTGTTCCTGATGTGTCTCAAGTGTTTTGCGATTTTACATTATTGGCTCTGTGTGTCTGTAGTCTCTGTTTTTGTAGATTTTGACGTAGTTTTGCTTATGCATTCTGGCTTTCCTTCTCCCTCCTCGCTGTGTGACGTGCTTCTCGGCTATAAATAGAGATGGATTTGCTTACGACTTAGCTGGCTGAGAGGCAGAAGGATTCATCTTCTATGCAAATCCTTTTGTCTTTCAGGGCTTTAAATTCTTAGAATTTGTGGAAAGTTTCAAGCTTAAAGGTTAACCCCGTTTCCGTGCTATTTTAAACCCTCCAGATGGCCCTAATTGCTCGGTCCTAGGCCAGGTCTTAACCCCTCTAATCCACTTCAGTACTCCCTCCCATTAATCAGTAATCACAAATAGATAGCATTAACCCCTGGAGGCAACTACACTCGACTTCCACACTACAACTACACTCGAAAACTTTTTATTATTGTTTTTGCAACAGAAGCAATAAGTGAGGCATTCAGCTGTGCCGCTTGGCTGCTCCACTGGCCACATTTTTATTTGTGACGAGAGGCGAGTAGTGCAGCCAGACACAGTCCCCGATTCAGGCGGCGCAGAGACCCAGTCCCAGTCCATAGTTTCTTCAGTCTTCTGTCAATTACCCTACAAACCCCCAGCTACAACATCAATATTAACAGGCAGTGGCTGCAACTCCTCGGTTCACTCAGCTGATTGTCTTTCATAATCGTGGTTATGAGGCCGTGTTGGTGGGTGAAATATGCGATTTTTTATACCCTTACTGAATGTATTCATCTTATGAACTTGAAGGTCTAATAAGAGTATTTATGCTTTCGATTTAAAGCTTTTGCTTCTGGGAGGTGTGGCTTTGTTGGCTTTCGGCTGACTCAACGCCCCTAGGTGCCCCGCCATCCTGGCACTGCCAGCCTCCGCTTCTGGGGCCTGCAGCTGCGCCAAAGTTCAAGTGTTGCCTTTTTTTCTCACTCCGTCTTAATGCCTTGTGTTGTCATGGCTTGGTTGTTGTTTCTTTTTTGTCATTTTGCAGGTGTGCGAAGATTTGTTGTGTGTCTTTTTTTCTCACCTCTTAAGTTATCATCAGTCTGGCTTCCGTTTTGTAGCAACTTCTTTTTTTTTTTTTTTTTTTTTTATAATTGTTTGCATGAGAAGCAACATCAACGCCTTTCTTAAAGTCGCTGTTTTATCGTATAGGGAGTATAGGGAGTCTGTAATCTCCAGTAACTGCATTATTTTATCTTAGAACCAAACAAAAACTCTTCTTGTGGTCGATTATTGCTTTTACTCCATTACTTTAGCTTTTTTGTGGTCAGCTCCTGTAAATTGCCACTAAAAGTGTTGAAGTGCAGCACTTTGGCGTATGTCATTAAGGGCCAGAGAGGCAGGAACCTCCCTTCCCAGGCTGCTGTCGCCCTGCTTTATAATATTCATATTAAATTATGTATTATGTTTGCGGCTTTCACGGCTCTCAAATTACACCAGAAGGAAGGGGAGAACCTGAAAAAGGAGGAGCGAACAAATTCGTCAAGGGAAGCAGTGAAAATGGCGCCCAACAGGAGGGGCATCAGGAAGCAGGAGTCTGAAGTAACCGGAACCAGGACAGGATGTGGCTATTAGCTAGAGGTACTAGAGTATTTATTCTGCATTCTAGAATGATCAAATTGCCAGACATCTGCGAGAAATCAAGTAAACGCCACCGGGTTCAGTTCAGTTTGCCTTAAATTTCAATTAGCCTCAAACCCAGTGATTGACTAATTGCCTTCCGTCAGGCAGTACTCCAGTATATTTCAGCTCCTTGTTCTCTATATAATTTCCCCTTTGGCCAGGCCATTGCAATCAATAATTCCCTTTGGCTGCCGGCCAGAGTCTTCTTCGATTGACAAATAGCTTAATTAAAATGCACAAACGCCCCAATAAATATGCAAGTGAGGCAAAAAAATAAAGGTAAACACATACAAGGTAAAAGGGTTAAGGAAGAGAAGAACTCCGACTACGATCATCGCTCAAGTTATACGCTCGATCAATGCTTAATAATTGTCTGTAATTTTAGTTAATTTATTGGAAATGCTTTCAGCAACATGCTGTGCGTGTTGCAGCAACATGTTGCCTGTTGCACGTTCCCTGTTGCCAATAGCTATCATCTGGGAGTGTGTGTGTGTAATCGAAACCGAAGCGAATCATTGATTTCCTGCGCATTTCATGAGCTTCGAGACTAAAAGCGAAGACAGACCAAGACCCAATCCCCAAGCCGAAGACCGTAGAGAAGACTGTATTTACGAAGAACGATGAGCGAAGAAATCGACGACGCATCGATTTCACACTCCTTCAAAGTCCTCTATCTATGTTGGTTATACTTTGAAGTTGTTCTAAAGGATTTTAGATACCCTGTAATAGAAGAAAAAATGTAAAAAACTGACCAAGACATTATTTTAAAAATAAAGAAAAGGTCTATACTTATGTAAGTTTTTTATAGAACTCACTAAAATATGTTATACAGACCATGTTTATAGAATACACTATTCATAAACCCCATCTCCAGTACCAGGTATCTCTCAAGTCTCTTAAGATTCTGACTCATGAATTCTTGCTCGTTTTTAGTCGATTTGCTGAACTGGTTCTCAGCTTCTGCTGCTGCTGCTGCTGCTTCTACTGCTGGTGTGCCTCTGCTACTTTTCACTTCCCGCCCCTGACTTGGCTGGCCCCCTTTTCTGCTGCATCATCGGACAGTGTTTAGTCTGGTTTTTGTTTCACTTTTCCCCCGCTTGAGCCTCCTCCAGAGCCAGAGTCACATGTGAGTTCTGCCACATGGAAGTAGAAACTAAAAATTCATTGAACTTTCGCATGAAAATGCTCTCAAGGTTATCAACTTTAGGCCTGTCCAAGTCCAACTGTTGCCAGTCCGATTCCGATCCGTTTACGACAAAAGCACACACACAAAAAAAAAGAGAAAAGCAACTCCGACAAGTTCTCTGCTAACTATAGTTTGGGTTTATTCAACTCGCTGTGGCAACTGGAGCCTGGAGCATGGAGTCTGTGGCTAAATGTGCTCCATGCCCCATGCCCCATGCCTCAAAACCCCCTAAACCATGCCACCTGTGGCCCCCGGCCTTGACTAGCCCGGAGACACGCCCCTTCGGGCCTGTGGTTATGGTTCTTTTTAGTGTTTTTATTGTTCTGTAATTTGCGGCTATATTTATTTTAATGGGCTTAAGTTCTTAAGTTCTTTAGTTAAAGTGTGATAATTTAATGGAATTCCCCATATATATAAAATATAATATTTAATTCATCAGAGGAAGTAAATATTTAATATGTATTGTGTGTTACACAATTTATTTTAACCTCTTTATGGATTTATTTTCAAATTTGGAATAATATTACGCATACGCCATGTTGAGTCGCCCCCTAAAAAGCTACTCATTTCTCGCTTATCTGCCGCCAGATGTGTTTTATTTTCTGTTATGATTTCTGTTTCATTTGATTTAAGACCATACAGTGTTTTATTACGAAAAGTTTATCAAAATATTCCGCACATTTGTAACTCAACGTTGGAGATAAAAGTGAATAAGGGTGGTCTCGGAAGATGTATGGGAAATGAAAAGGGGGAACTCACTCGATTGAAAAGACAATTTAGATGCTTTTGAAGAATGTGGAATTACACAATTATTGTTTAGTCTCTGTAAGTAATAAAAGTAAAGGAGAAAAGGCCCAATGTCTGGCCTGCCCAACAACCTAATTACATGGCCAACAACAGCGTCTCAGTTGGCTGCTCCTCCCCTCTATCCGAACCCCTGAATTTTTCCCTATTTATCTAACTCATCGGCCGCCCCTTTTCCTGTCTCTCCCCCCAGGGCGGAGTAACTATTGCGTGTCAGTTGTGTTGACTGACGACTCGTCTTCCCTCCGGCCATATCCACGACTGCCTGGCCGCCTGCCTGCCTGGTTGCATTTCCTTGCATCGATTTTAAATGCCAAACACGTTTGCGGTTTGCCCACGAAAACTACACCTGAACTAAAACTGAAAAAAAAACACTGTAGAAAGAATGAGAAAAACTGACAAGTCGAAATAAAGAAAAACCTTAAGCAGGTGAATTCCTGTTCCAACTTCTATGCAAAGTAGCTTCAGAATGGGAATAATCTTTGGCGACGTGTTTACTGACGATGGTTCTACATTTTGTATAGAAAACAATCTTTTATTTGATAAAAGTTGAATTATTTTTCAGGGAAATCCTGTACTTCTACGACAAACTCTTTACTTTGTGAGTGTCTGGAGGAAGTGCCTTAGCCCTCGAGCTACAATTATGTTTCCTTGCGTTCTAATTGTTGGTTGTAAAGACAGAACTCCCTCTTTAGAACCTTTTCTCTAGAACCCTTTTGGCATACATCCGTTTCCCTTAATTTCCTTTTTTGTGACTAAAAGCCAGTCAAAGTTTGTCAAGCGAGTTTCTGTGTCATTTGCTTTGGGAAAATAGTTGAAATAGGAAGTGTAATAAGCATTTCCATCAACGCAAGCACTGGCTGGTGATAGGGAGAGGGAGAATACCTGTTTCTCACCCCAGAGCACCCACCCTATAGCTATTTTTTAATTGCAGTTCAGTGATTAACAATATTATAGGAACAACACACACAACACAAAATAATCTAGTAGGAGTAGCTATAACCTAATCAAAACTAATCAACAGACGGCCATAAACGTGATTGCTGTTGTTTGATGTTTATTTCGGGGTCATTCCACCTGTCGATGGCGAATGAAAGCCAATCAAATCGTGGAAAATTGGTGCTTAATTAGCTGGGTCATTCGGCATGCAAATGGCAATCAATTCGACGATTGTCCATTGATCTCCAAATGTCTAATTTGCAATTAATCACAGTAATTGCCGAGATATGAAGTGGAAAGAGCTACAGGATGCAGGATGTTACTTTATCTCATTTTTATTGTCGCTACTATTACTCGAAGTGCTGTAGAGTGGATTTGGCAAATGCATTTTATTTGTCGGCTGTCAGTGGAATGTTTTTCGCGACTTAATTGATGAGTTTCCCAGAGAACACTTTCAGCAAAAACATGTATGTGTGGGGGGAGTGTATAACGTAATTCAGAGAACCTACTTACTTCCTAATCAAGCCACTTCGATAAATCATTCAGTTACAAATTCTTGGCAATGTGTCCACACTTTGCAATCATTTAACTCCATATTTTACATTAAACTGGCAACGAACTGGTTTTATTTATGAGCCAGATATACAGTTGCATAAATTATGAATAAAACCTGCACTTGTCTGGACTTCAATCGGGTTGCGAATTATTTATGATACTTGCCGAATGATTTGCTGCCAAATAAAATTGTGAAAATGATGTCTGTCGGCTTACTTAACTCGGCGAGTGCTTTCCTCAAAGATATACATTTATTGATTAATTTTTTCCTCTCTTCTCGTTGCAGGTAAGCAAAGCAAAAAATACTTGATTCGATTTTATTCGGGTGGTTGTGGTTGGGGTAAGTTTATTTTTGAACGTGTTTCCGATGTGGGAGGAGGAACTGGTCCTGTGAGAACGACACCACATGGAAGTAATTTCCCATTCGAGTTGTTAAGTTTTAAACGCATCCAAGCGGACCAAAAACTAAACCTTTTCCCACTTGAAAATTTAATTGGCTTAAAGGCTTCCTAATTACTTGATTTTTAAAGTATGTCAGGATGACATGGACAGGAGGAAACCCTCCTTGGAGAAACTACAACCAAGATGCATTGGAAAAACGCAGGAAAATTCAAGGCTAGTAGGGGCTATGTTTAGAGAAAGCAGGGGAGAAAAGCATTATTTCGTGTCATGGCTGGGGCATGGGATTATGATGAACAACAAAAGAAAGCATGACGAATAAAAGGAATGTGGGCAACACGAAAAAAGTAATAAGTGACAAAAGCCGCCCTGGGAAATGTACAAGACAAAGTAAAGAGCAGCACCAGCACCAGCACCATCAGAAGAAAAGAAAAGAACTCTGTCAACGTCAACGCTGTAATTTAGCGTTGTAATTTTGTTTTTATTATTTTTGTTGGCTTTGCTGCAGAAGCTGCCTTTGTCAAGGTTGCCATTTGTATGTTTTATTCTTTTATATGCACTGCAGTTGAATTTTTTTTCTCTTTGCGGGTGGCCAACAGAGCCTAACCGGCTAAAAGATGCAGAAATCATGTTTCTCTACTATATAATAGGTTATAATTCTTAAAATATAATTTTGTTGCATACTTCTGGGTGCTTTGAGGCAAGCCACTAATACAAACCTTTATAACTTCTCTAAAAATCATCCGATTTGACTGAGTTTTTTTTTCTAGATATAGATTGGTTCCTTGCCTTATTTTCCATAAGAAAACCTGGTATAAACCCTCTTTATAGAAACCTAACTATTGATGGATTCTTCTTTGTCTGATTTCTTTGATTTTCCGCTGATTTATGACTTTGCGTGGGTCTCTTCTTTAGATATATTTCTTCTTATATTTATCTGAATCTCCCACCATTTATTGACACTCCCCACCCTTCGAATAAAAGCCATTAGCAGCACTTTTCTAGACGTTACTTTTCCCCCCCTATTTAGAGATAAGACCGAGTGATAGAAAACAGCAACAAAAACAAAGTTCATTGCTCTGAAAGTTTCTCTCTCTGTCCACACTTGAAACAAAATAATCAAAATGAAATTAGTCACTCGACATTGGTTGGACAAATAGACGTCTATTTTTTGTTGGCTTGCCCTAGAAAGAGATTGGATTGGAGGAAGGGAATTAAATAAACGTAACTTGGTTGGCTAGATAAGATAAGGTAGCATAAAAAATAAAAGAGTATAGATATGGAAAAAAAGGAAGCTAATTAATGATTCAAGTTAGATTTTCTTTCATACTATATACTATAGACTATCTATAGACATCTATAATATCTATTAGAATCTATAGAAAACACTACTATTTCATAATATTCTGTAGTCACATCCGCTTTCTAAAAATATATGCCTATTTTTATCTCTATACTTGTTGGATTATAATACGCATTTGCTATTTTTTTTTTCTGAACTAAACATTTTACAATTTTAATCTCTGTTGTCTTGACTTCCTCATTTTTTGTTGCCAGGTTGGGAATTAAATGAATTCATTCATTTTTTCGCCATAATTTTCATTTATTTCATGACGATTCCCAAGCTACACACCACCTCCCCCGACACATGTCATTGACTTTGTATCACTGAGTCCGTCTGTTTAGGGTCATAAATTGTGACTGTTTTTAAATAGACACGAAGCCTAAATATACATTTCGGGTAACATGGCAAGTTGTGCTTTTGTTTATGGCCAAGATGCGAATTTCGATGGGATGCTTTAACGATTATTATATTTGCCTGTTTTTATGGTTCCAATTTGATGGGAATTTTATGCATTTCTATCATAAAAAAAGCGAAAAAAAAGTTTCTTGGAAATCGGAGGAGGTCGAACCCGCCCACATGCCAAGGTCTGGTTTCCACTTTTTTTTTTTCTTTTTTTTTGTCTTTCTTTTTTTTATATAAAAATTTACACTTGACACAATTCTCTTGTCGTTGAAATTTTTAATAGTTTAAAAATAAAATTTGCCGTTTTCTGCCAATAAAAAGGGGCGGGTGGGCTGGCCACATCCGTAGGTATAGGAGCGGCAAGGCGTGCGAAGAGAGAAGAAAATTAAAATTAGGCACGAAAGTGTCTCATCCTCTTCACGGTCTCCCCCCTCTCGCTTGCTCCCACGGCGGCGAGCGACCACATGGCGTCAGCTTGGCAGGGGAGCGCAATACTCGCGCAGAGTGGCAGAGAGAGAGGGGGCGAGCCAACTTGGGCAAGGTCATTAAACCACACAAATACACATACAAAGGCAGGGCCAAAAAGCAAAGCAAGAGCGTAGTAGTATTGTTGTTGTTGTTGTTACTTTTCGAATCGTCATCAGTGGGGCCCTGCTTGCTCAGCTGTTTGGGGTTTGTGGCTTGTTGTTGTTATTGTTGCCCCTGCCTTTTTTTTTTTTGCATTTGCATTTTGTGTTTTGCTTTACATTTCCGCTTGCCAATGCATTTCCAAACACACTTGCTCTCCCTCTCCCACCCACACACACATACACTTACGCACGTAAACTGGATTTGAAACAAAAACAATTCCAGGGGCTTTTGCGGATTTTTGTTCTTTTTTTTTTTTTTTTTTTTTTTGTATGTTTGCATTCCTAAGTACAGTGGTGTTTAAAAAAAAAATATTGAGGTAGGAGCTTAAGGTCTAAAGCTATTTTAACGGGCGTTTAGTAAGTCCATTTAATGGCTTTTTAAGGTGAGAGAGCTTAGTTTAAGATATAAACTATTTTTTAGAAAATAGATATACTTTTTGCAGCCACTGTGCTTCTATGGTGTGTAATTAACACGCCCACTCACTCCCATTGCGCCTGCCCTTCTTTGTGTTTTTTTAGCTTCGGCCTCAAAGCTGATTTGCATTTGGCTTTGCTGCCGCTTTTTCATTGTTTTTTATTTTTTGCCACTTTTCTTAATTTATGCATTTTTAAACATGTTTTGTGTCTGCCACTTGCCTCTTCCTCGGTTGTGACATTATTTTCCAGTTTCTGGTGTGGGAAAATATTCAAACAAAAAAACATGTCTCTTTTTTATAGTTTTTGTATTTTTGCACACATTTTTTTTTTGGGCAATAATTGATGGAAGCTATCAGAGACTGATTAAGTTATTGATAATATCAGAATTTTCTATAAACCAAATCTGAAGTTAACTAGTTTTGATTGCAATTTATGTGAGAACCTTAAAAGAGGAAATCAGTTTTAGATTCTGCTGGGAAAACTTCATTCTTGTACTCTATTTGAAACAAAATATCATCTCTTCAAGGCCAACAAATGCGGCTTATTGCGTCAGTTGCAACACTAAACTGTCGACTGCCTCTGAATCAGACCCATATCACGCCCAGACCAGGCCAGGCCAGGCCGGTGATTAATCAACCCAATTATATGCAGATAGAAACAAGAAACATTTGTTCGACAAATGCCCGGCCGAAACATATGCTAATCCAGATCTGTTCCGCAGCTGGAAGATGTTTTAATCGAGCATTTGAATAAATTTGATACGATGAGAAAATCAGTTGCCAAATTCCTTGTGGCCTAAACCGATTACCACATTGTGTGAGTGTTTGTTGCCAAACAAGAGCCACAAAAGGCCACAATTTAGTTGTTAAGATGCCGAAAATTGTAAAAGAAAAACCTGAAAGAAAAGTTACACAATTCTAGCTTATGTGGCTTTGTATTTATAAGGTTATATGGAATATTTTAAATATATTGGCTTAAATAAAACCATTTAAATAATATTCTTTAATAATTAATACATGGAAAAATATAAGAAAATAATTTTAAATTAAATTAACAGGGCGTATGCGTAATATTTAAAACAAAACATAAACCACATACTTGTTCAACTATTTAAAGTCTTTTTCATACATTTTATGACATTCGCCAAAATGGCTTTTTAAAGAACAATTATAATCAGAATATTTAAAATAAATAAAAAATAAAAACATTGTGGCGCCTGAAGGTCAAATGCTTTGGATAAAACAATGAGTGCCAAGAAAGCAAAAAAAAATCAAATATTTTCGACAGACAAATTACATCAAAACAAAGCCAACGGCGTAAAAAAAAGCACACACAAAAATGATAAAAATATCTAAAAACAAAAATAAAGTTAAATGTATAAATACGAAAGCGTGGGCGGCAGTGGCAGTGAGTCAGGAATGTGAATTAAAATAATTTCTCCAGAGGAAAGCCCGGCAGGCGTTTAATGCGAAAATTGCGATGAAAACGAGGAAAATATCCATTTAATTTGAAATTTCTTTAAGGCCTTGTTAGTTGGTATCCTGGATTCAACTTTTTTAATGTTTTTTTTTGGAAATTAGTTCCTTCATCTTTTTAGCGACCTAATTTTAGATTCAAGGCAGAGTATTTTGAATTGGTGAGTCAGTCTTCCGATTACTTGTGTATATTCATGTATATGGAGTTTAAAGCAAGTTCCAAGCGGTTTTAAAGCAATTTGAGTTTGCTTCCTTTTCGCCTTCTGCTTAATCATTAAGCAGCTGTTGCTCATCAGATGTTGCTTCTGCTTTCGCAACTCCTGCTGTTGCATTCAATCATCAATCAAAATTTTGTGCTGTGCGTGCAAGAAAAAGGAGACAAAGGCAGGCAGGCAGGAAGGGAGTACACAGGCTTTAATGATGCCAAAATGAGCAGCAAAAATGTGGCAGCAGCCAGTCCAGGCTCTGCCAGAGCCACAAAGAGTGAGCGAGAGAGACTGCAGCAGAAGCCGTAAAATTGCATTGCTGCTGGAGGCAAATGAGGAGGAAATGCTCCTGCCTGGATGCCCTTCCTGCCTGCTCCGCCCCACCTCCCTGTGGCTACACTTTGACTAATCCATCAACAAATGAGGCTGCCGGGTATACAGCACGCATAACGAGCGAGACAGCCGGGCATCCCAGCATCCCAGCATCAGAGGCAGCCAGGAGGCCGGGGCAGGAGCTGTCAGGGAAAAATTGCAATAAAAACGTTGTTCCCTCGGTTCTGACCCAAACCATTTGGTCACTTACCCTTCAGAGATGCTTGCTTTTTTTTTTTTTTTTTTTATTTATTTTTTTTTTTTTTACCAAGATTTTCAAGTGGCTTGGCCATCTCGGATCTTGGCCCAAAATAGCATTTTTTTTTTAATGCCATTTCATACCATTCTACATCCTATAGTATATGGTATATAACTCGCTTTTTTCACAGGACTTTGTTGGCCAGATACTTGGCTCAAAAGTGGCTGCTGATGGCTGGCTATCTATCTGCCGCCACGCCCCCTCGCGCCCTTTTTTCCCTCGCTGCGCATTGATGTGCAAAGTTTTTATGACGCATTCGTGATTTCTCTTTTTCCGTTTTTCGCCTTTTCCCCCCCTCTGCTTTTTATCTTTACATTCTTTTCGGTTCAATTTATTTTTTTTTCATTTCCTTCTTTTTTTTTTTTTTTTTAATGCTGCACTGCGTCCATTTTAAGGTCTGTTGTCCTTGAGTCAAGTGGTAATACGGAGGGCTCTCGACTGAGCTGCGGTTTTCACGATTTAACAGAAAAAAGTTGAATCCTAGAGAGCCTGCAAGAGATGATATGAAAGGACTTTAAACAGGACTTATTTTTTAATAATAGATTGTTGATGGAAATCATAGAATGTCTATAAAAAGAATGAAATCGATTATAACTCTGCTTAAAAATGATTTAAACCACTAAATAAAATAAAAACAAATAATAAAATATAAAGAAAAAAATATAAATCCCTTGGAGATGCGGGGTATCGATCCCCGTACCTCTCACATGCTAAGCGAGCGCTCTACCATCTGAGCTACATCCCCACATAACGGAATGGCCGCCAAACCGAAAGCCAAGAAAACAAAACTAAAGCAAGTGGCCTGGTCACTAGCGATTGTAGTTTCGTATGATTGTGGGAGGCTTATCTATAAATAAGTAGGAAATGAAAAAAGCTTTTTGAACTTGACACTTTTTTTGTCTTTTTTTTTCAGTCTCACTCTCACCCTCACTATCTTTTCATTTTTTATTCACTTTCCAACTCCCTTCTAATCGCAGTCTGAGTCCCTCGATTAGTTATGCTCAAGTGTCTTCTTACATTTATGATTATCTAATTAGTTACCCCCGAAAAAAAAGAAAGAGAATATATTACGTCATGGGGGAAAGTGCTCTATTACAGGCTAATTAGGTAGCTGGAGCAGGAAAACTCTGCAGAGGCACTGGGCGATGGGCGATGGGCGCTGGGGAGATGAGTGACTGCCGGAGTGCCTATTATAATATTTGTTGGGCGAATTTAGGTCACAACTTGTTTAGCTTGTCAGTTTCGCTGAACGTGTCGAACGTGTTTTACTTTTTTCTTTATTTTTTTTTTGCTCTCTCTCTCTCTCTCTGTCTCACAGCTACTCACCTTCTCTTTCTTGAGCCAGCAGCTGTTGTGTGAGTTAACTATTTGCAGCAGCTGTTGGACATTTACTTTCAATATTGGCATGAAACTTTTTAGTCTTTGGGGGCTCTCTTTCGATATGGGTCACCGTGTGACGTCATTATCGAGTGCTAATCAAGACGAGAAGAAGCAACAGCAGCCGGTGGCCAGTTAATTTAATGTCCTGAAGGCAGAAATTGGCCAAGCGGTGGCCTGATTAATGCCACAATTGACCGCAACAGATGTTGCCAAATTCAAGGAATTTCCATTCAAGATGTAATCTTATGTATGTAATTTTCGGGGAATAAACATACATACATATGTATGTATGTGTGTATGTGTGCCACATGTTACACCCATTACACGTGCACACAAAAAGTCATGATTAATCGCATTTACTAATCAATACAAATGTCACTCAAACCATTTGACATTCGAGATTTGTGGCTAGAGCTTTGCGGTCTCTACGGTATCTGTTCGCTCCTGTGTCCGCGTCCCCATTCCAGGCTTTGTTACTCATATTACGCATACGCCCGGTAGTCCCCGTGGCTTGCGAGCCCAACGCTCTCAATTAGTGTGGCGCGTAAATTTCAAACTTTTCGACATGTCATGCAGGTGGTGACTGTAACTGCAAACGGCGTAAAGTAAATAGAAAATATTTATCAAATGGTGCGAAAAAAAATAAAGATTTTTTTTTCGCAAAATACAAATTCCATTGCAGAGTTCACACGATTTCAGAGTTTCTCGTCAACATTTTTCTTTCCATTTTTTCCCCCAACTATCAGCAGTATTTCAGCTGCGAATGCTAATTGACATCGCGTGCCGGAATAAATGTCATCAGCAACAATAGAAAAATATTTTTAGCCTAACAAATAACTGTAATGAGGTCAGTTAGGGGTTAATAGAGGGAGAGCTGGTCAGTTTACAGGAAATGGTTTGCAAAGGAGGGAGAGTTGGGTTTTTTGGAAATGAAATGAAACTTCTTAGGGGCTTGATTGGGTGTTAAATGCCGACGGGATTCCCTGTGAATTAAATTAAATATTAAATATAATAAACCAATAACCCTATAAATGATTTTAATTATTATAATTTTTATACTGATGATGCTAATTCTCTTATGACCTCAATCGGACACAAACAAACCGCAAATATAATTTCAAATTATAATCAAAAATATGCTAAAACTAGGAGGGAATGCGGATGATAGCGATCTATGCATATTTAATGGAAGGACATTTGTATTGTTGGCTCAACTGTATGTCCTGGCTATTTCTGACTCTTTTAAATTCCATGGACAGCACTATCTCCAGCGATTATCATTAAATAGAAATCATTTGTCCATCACGACTGACTCTAAGCGTAATAGTCCTTTCTCCCCATCCTTTATGAAAGAATTGTTGCTTGATTTTCAAACAGAAGTGGAATATCCTTGAGTAGCATACTGAGGCACAAACATAAGCATTTCCAGGCGTTTCTGTCATAAATATGAAAAGCGTTTCATAAATTATTGATACCAGGCGGGCTGAGGCAGAGCGGTAGCTGTAACAAGTTATGCAATCCTTTATCCCGACAGACCTACCTCAAGCCAAGAGATAAAGGATAAATCGTGGCATAACGTGGCTTATCAACAACGAGCAGCCTTTCAGCCTTCGACGTCCTAGGGGGTTTCTTTTTTAAGGATAATGCCTATGCAATCGCTATGGGCTATAGAGTGAGTGTGTGTGTGGGTCGAACGATAAAGTGGCAACTTCATTCAAATGGTTGTGGCATTGTTTGTGCCTCGAGTATTGAAATTTATTAGAGCGGCGCCCCATCAATGATAGGGTTGCGCTAGGACTTGAGATGCCGAACAAAGGAGCGTGCAAGGACCTTGAGCTGTCGGCTGCCTGGGTGCCGGGAAATCTGTAGATTATTAACAGCGTGGGCTGGCTGGCCTACTACTCTGTAGGTCTGTTCTCTACCCACAACCTTTAGCAATTTCATGGCATATACTTTATGCTCCATACTTGAACCTTTCTTGTTGTTATAACTTTCTCCGACACGTACAAAATCCTATTTTATTTCGGGTCTTTTTTCCAATTTGTCAAGGCAAGAGGCAAGAGGCAAGAGGCAAGTGAAAGGAAAAGCAAGAGCGAAAAGGACGCGCGCAAGAGGAGCTATTAACTTATTAGTACAACGTGGCGTATGAGCAACTTGTTGAGAGAAGTAAAGTCATGCTGGAGCTGGCTGGAAGGAGCTTGGGGCCCGAAACGAGGACGTGGCACAAAAAACAATGACAGCTTGTCATGCTCCTGGCTGGCATGAGCTCCACCTGAAACACATACACGTGTACAGGCGCGTACACCCACACAGGCGCGCAGTACATGACGCGCAAAAGTCGGCAACACTTTTTGTTTTTCTGTTTGCTCTTCCAAGGATATGGCGGATGGGGAATATTGAATTTGTGCCACGTTATGATGGAGTAAGAGAGGTTGTTTTTAGGAGAGTATATATTTTTGATAAAAAATCGGAAAAAATATAGACTTATACTCCCCACTCCTTCCCAGTCCTTGACGCATTTTTAACAAAATGACGCTTAAAATTCTGCATAGTCTAAGTACATAATCTATTTGGACCCTTTTGCATAAGAAAAGTTTCCCTTACTTGCCATTTTTTATCGCCCCAACCAGGACGTCGCTTTGTCTGGCAGCCTTGGGAGTCCTTTGGTCCTTTGGTCCTTTGTTTTGTCGCTCTCACACATGAGAAATGTGCTCGACAGACGTTCGCCATTTACATTTATAATATTTTTATGTCCCCCACGGCAGGACTATGTTACCACCTTGCCTCGCCATCCCGGGTACCCACATACGTATATCATTAGACAGCTGCCACGCCCTTGGGCTGGGCTTAATTTTAACAAATTATTCACAGACGCCGCAAGAATTTTTTCTATTATTTTTCTGCATTTTTTTTTGCGTATTACGCAGTGGTGCACCCCTTGTTTTAATGAGCGGTGGGGGTGGCTGAAGAAAATAAGTGCTGTTGGGAGAACTCTGAGAATATCCTTGAACTTTTCTTCGGTTACAACTTGGCGAAAAGAAAGCGAATTGAAATGGTTGAAGTTGGGAAGGTAGAAGGCAATGAATTGGCTTAAAAGCTCAGCCAGGTGTAAAGGATAAATGGCCTAAAATGTTAACATATTTTTGTTCACAATCGATGTGCCAAGGACTCTTCCCTTTTACCCTTCATGGGAAATATTATTTTACCAACAAAGTGAACAATTCCCGAGGCAAACTATCCTCCCCAGCTTCCCGTCTTCTATTTGACCTTTTGTGTTGCTGCTGTGTTGCCATAATTAGACAATTAAGCGCATAATTAATTTAAAAGTAACCCAAAGACCCCCTTCGGCGCTTCAGGAAATGGTCAAGATGGGATGGGTGTGGGGGCGTAGGAAAGTATCCTTTTCGGCCTTGGCCCACAGGCAGTCACAAAACATGTAAATGTTTGAAGAGTCGGGAGCCATACATACACAAAGGCGGAAAAAAGCGACTACCCAGCCGGTCAGGCTGAATTAAACATGCGGAGCCCAACAAGGAATCGTTGGGCCATGTCAAGATACTGAGCAGGAGGAGGACCAGGAGGAGACTCCCGGTGGCAGGTCCATGAGAAATGCTGATGACGGTCTTAAGTACAAAGCGACAACAAAAGGAACGGAATTCATTAAGCTTCAAGGAGTATATCTGGACATCAAGAATACCCTTTGAAATTATGGAATTTTTTAGCTTTTATTTTATAAGAACGAGAAATCTCGAATAATATTTTTAATTAAATAAAAAAAAGTATACAATTCCAGTACAAATACTCCCTCCTGCTACCCCTTGACAGCCTAATCAACCCAAAAATATATCCCAAGAAGGCGGAGTTGTGGGTGTGGCAGCTGCGGATGCTGTTTTGTGTTGTCCTTTGGCTATTTTTGGGCCCGGGAATCGCTCTATTGTTTGCCAACAAATCCGCACAAAAACGTAACGCAACGTAACGAAATGAAATCAAATGATTTTGCCTCAGCGCCCACACGCGCGTACGAATTTTCAGATCCTTTTGTGGCTTTCAAGGGCACAGATCATCATCATCATCATCATCATCATCGTCGTCATCTCCGATTCACCCACCCACAAAGTTTTTTTTATGGGTGGTGACGAAAGTTTCTTTTTCATCCTTAGTCCTTAGCCCCGCCGCCATGTGTCAAATGCAAGTTGTTTCTTCTATCTGGCGCCGAATTGGCACGCTTTTTGTGTTTGTCTCTCTGGCTCTGGTAATTTTCCATTACATAAACCGTCCGTTGCATATGTTGAGGCGCATTTGCGTCAGCAGCCATAATCGGGGGTTGGTTGAAGCTCCGGGGGAAAGTGTCATAATCAATCTGGGTTGAGGCTTCATCTGGCATGAGGCTCCACCCCCAATAATAATTCATTTGCCCCTCCGGCCGACATCAAATTTAGATTTCCAACAGATTTTTACATAATTGGTTGCGACAACTTTTGGGGCATACTTTTTGACATTTTGCGACATTGAAATGACCTCTAAGTAAGTAGAGAAAGTAAGGTTACAGGTTCGAATACAATCACATAAAAATTTAAGCTAAAAAATTTTATATTTCTATTAAATTATTTTACTAATTTTCTATCTTTTATTCTTGTCTTTTTAGGTAAGGAATATAAAAATCCTCAAACGAACTATATCCGGAATGAGTAAGAATCAAGCCTGAAGGCATTGGGTCAACACCTTTTCTGTGTCTCGTTGCTCAGAAATAAAGACATAAATTGCTGTCGAAACATGTTCACTTTTCCCCCAAAACAATTACACAAAAATTATGAAATTATGACGCGAGACTCTGGCAGTGTAGAGCGTAAATATTTCATTTAATGTCTTTGGCAATTTGGCGCTTGGCTCGACGCTGTTGTCATTTTTCATTCCGAGCCCACCACCCACTCAGCCACCCAGCTAACTTGTCGAGAAGAAGGAGTCCCAGCCTCTGAAGAACGAACCTAAAGCAGCAGTTTCCTTTGGCATTAAAGTGAAAAATGGCCAAGAACTCGAAGAGCCAACAAAGAAAAGCAGGGCGGCGAGCTAACGACATTGACAATGACTCTATTGTTTTGCTTTGAGGGTTTGCATTTTCGGAGAAGATGGAGAAATCCTTGAACATTTTTAATGTGTTCACATTTTTCATAGTATACTTAAGGGCGAAGTGAAATTCAAGTTGGTTTTTACTAAGTGGAGGGAGTTGGAAGAGTTTTTGACAAATTTTCCAGATTTTTATTGCCAGAAAATGAGGAATTATAGTTATATATGGGGGGGCCGGGCCACGTCGCCTGGAAGTATGCAATCAAAATGGATTTTAATTGATTTTGGCTTCATTCGGCTGTAAAAGTCATTGACTGCACTCGCATATAGACCAAGACCGAGGACTAGACCGAGAGCCGCTCCTCTTCAAATTCTAAATTGCATAAATTTATTTCTCGCCCCCTTGGTTCTCCGGCCGGAAAGTGCCACGCCTACCACCTGCCGTTGCCTGCAGGCCATTTGTAAAATTGATTACGCGCATAAATTGAAGCAGACGACGACGATGAGAGTCCTGCCTGCTCCCGAGCTCCGAGGGCAGGAGATTTGGGCGGAAAAGCGGAGATTGGGTTTTTCCAGAGAGAATTTTTGCCTGCCACTGGGCTAGTTTTAAATTGAGTTTTTAAAGCCATGGCTTGTACATCTAAACGTTGTTATAGTTATATAATAAAATTCAATTAAGCCTAATTGCTTTCGTATGTGTGCCGCCTCCCAATTCTTTTCCTGTTTTTGTTGGCCGCCCCCAACCCCGCCATCTCCCTGGAGGATGCCCCAAAGTTATTAGTCAATTAACAGCAGCGAAATGTTGCAATTAATGTTGCGTATTCCGGCGCTCCAAAAACTATTAGAACGAAAGAGATAGCAGTGCCAGAGGGGGAGGGAGAAGCGGAATTCCCTGCTGGCACCGCCGGCATTGCCATAATTATAACAGTGTGAAATGCCGGAAACATGCGAATTAGTTGGCCCTGGTGGAGGGTAGTGGAGGAGAATCCAGTTTAGAGGCTCACTACAGGCCATAAACACTAAGAGAAAAGTTGTTGAGGAAATAATGTTTCCATATCGTCGTCAGTGTGGCCTTATTTTATGAGTAAGGGGGTTCGAAACATTTTTTTTTAGTTTTAAAACCTATTTTATGTCAAGTTTTGCCATTAAAATTGCAAGAATAGGAATATAAATTATTTTTTCAACTATTTTGTGAAACTTTTGTGGCCTGTACCCCTATGATATCCATAGAACTAATGTGTCTATTATAAACATACATGTTGTACAGGCCACAAACACTACAATCCATGTTTTGTTAAAAATGTTACCATAACGTCGTTAGAGTGGCCTTATTTTATCAATAAAGCTACAAACCATGCCTTAAATAAATAAAATTTGATATTTTGTTGGTTCTAAAACTTTGTTAATCCCATAACCAAGACAGATTAGGATATCTTTTCTATAATTATTGTTAGTGTTTTAATATTAAACCTGTTTTCCACTCTGTCTTGACACTTTTGTCGCCTGTACCCCTATAATATGCCTGGTACTAGCATGTACATATATTATAAACAAACAAATTCTACTGCTGGCGGACACTCTGAAATGCCAACATCAGCACAACAATTGGGATGGCTCAGCACATCATCACTAAACCAACAAACGGCGGGAACGAGATGGCATCGCCCAGATAGAGAGTGACAGAGACAATCAAAGCGATGTCAGAGGGCGAACAACAGAAATTAGTAATTTACACGCAGGTCGTCGAATGGGAAATGGGGAAAGGCAAACGGCAACCCTTAGCAGCCCCGACACATGGCATATGTAATGGGACCATGATTATAGCAAAACTGCAATTAGTAATGGAGAAGGTAAATAGCGAGTTGTGGGCATGAGTTTGCTTTAAAGGCGCTTTTAAAAGGCGCTTTCGCCTTCTCATTGAAAATCACTTAACATTTGGAATGCCAGTAAAAATAACCAAGAGGGGCAGGGTTCTCTGAGGGTTCAACGAACGCGTTTCCCTGGCTCCAGAAGGAGCCCCAAGGAGAGGGCAGAGCCAGTCAGACGACGACGACAGTGGCAGGAGCTGGAGCGAGAGCAACAGCAGGAAGTTAAAAGGCCCACAGGCAACAAATGCTCACTTGGATGGATCAGCTTTTGGGAGGGAGTACGTACGACTCCAGTGGAGGGGTGTGTCTGGTCCAAGGAAGGTTTGGTGATGAGGGCAGAAGGTGATGAGTTATTCAGAAAGCATGTGCCAAGTGTCAGAGAAATCAAAAATGGAATTATGCAGGAAGATGAACGAGGGTAAGGTCTCTCGCTCCCTCCCCAAAAAAAGGTCCAAAACATGAATTCTTGTAATACATAAGGTATTAAAAAAAAGATGAGCAGAGAAAAAAGCATAACTGAAAAAGGAATAAAATAATAATACAAAGTTGAGGCAGATGTGACCCGCAGGCGAGGTCCAAAGACCCAGAAAGTCATTGAAAAGTTATTTTTCAGCCTTAAGCTGCTTAAAGAATCGGAAAAGAATGTTAACTGATACAGGAGGGGAGTTAATAAAACAAGGAATACCCTAAAAATATAGTTTTACACCTTCTTCAGAAACTCCCCATATGCCCGTCCAGACTCAATGGTATTACAGGGTATTACCAACCGGCCAAGAGTCAATCGAAAGGATATTTGAATTTGTTTGCGGCGTCATCGCCAAAAACCGGAAAAGGAAGATGGCAAAAATAAAATAAGAATACTATTCGAAGAGGAAACTTTGCGAACATCGAAATGGCAATTTCAAGTTTTCCACCCTTTGGCATTTCCGCCTCCACAACAGAGCCATCCTTACAAAATTTTCGCCCAAAAAAGGGAGAAAAAAAAAGGAAAACCCTTTATTCGATTTCGATTCCAAGCACTTGAACACGAAACTCACACAGACTACGGATAGAGACCGCCTGGTGGACACCTGGAGTGGACCGAGACAATTGAAGATGGGTTTCTCGTTTCTATGCCATTGGTTCCGATCAATCAGAGGGAAACTATAACAAATTTTCAAGTAGATTGAAGACAAGTGACCCGCACAAAGGACAGAGGTCATCGGGGCCCTCGCTCTCCGGTCAAAGATGATAAATTATTGATCTTGGTGATTGAAGTTTTAGGGTTTTTGTATCGTTTTCTTCTCGGGTAATTATCATTTAGTTCTGGCACTTTTTGTGTTATTGGTCGAGTCTCTCCTGCCCTGTCTCTGGTTGTCTCTCTTGTGAGACACGCACATGATAAATGATTATCCATTAACTGACATTGAAAGCAGAAGCGTAGAATAGGGGCAGGGCAGGGGCAGTACACTACGTGGCAGCCTACGTGGCAGAGCGAGGCATCGAAAATTGCAGCACACACACGCACATGCCTCTGCACTTTATCATCCATCATCGCGATGCCCTCTTTGTCTCGCCCAGAGAATCGGTCTCTGTCTTGTCGCTTTTATCATTCCGCATTATTTGTCCCAGTATGTATGTGGTCTCTCTCTTATCTCCACTGGTGGCTCTGGCTATGAACACTTTTTGATTTTTAACCCAATTCCAGGCAAACAAAGTGAATTCTTGATTGTGAGATTCTTTTATGGCCAGAGACGTTGATAGATGACTCGAGGCTTGGGGGATAAATGGTGGAGTTTAAGAAACTCTTACAAAAACTCATAACTTAATTGTGACTTCCTCTGTCTCTTTCATGGAAGACATTACTTGTCTGATGTTTTTCATTTCTTGCTGCTCATTATCATTAACACTTCTTCTGCACTAGGCGGAGCCTAGACATTTCATTCATTTTCGCAACTCAGACATGCAAATCGCCGAGAAGCGCCCTAATGTATGCTACACTCCACTGCCATGCTGACTCATCCAATCAGACACGTAAGATAGGAAAATGGAGAACAGGACAACACACAAACACACACTCTGTCGTACAGAAAACCAATTCAATCTGCAGCAATTTGCCATAATTTTGCACGCTTAACTGTCGTCGGCCAACTAACAGGGCTAAGAGATTTACGAGCCACGACTTATCACACAGCTCGACCAGGGCGAGAGCCAGGGAAAGTGAGAAGAAATTTTGGTAGCAGAAGTGGCGAAAGATGCTGCGCAATATTTTGGCCAAAATGGGAGGACAAGGACCATAACAAAAATATTTTTCACCGCAGACAAGGCGACAGGACTAAAAGATTGTGAGAAGCAGGAACACTTGAAAAAAATTATTCCACAAGCTTGAGGTCTTAACAAAAAACATTAAATCATTTAAAGAAACTAATCAAGCAAGCCAGTGTGAGAGAAAAAATTGAAATCTTCTAATTAATGAAAGAAAATATAAAGAAAAGGCCTAATCTCAGTGTAGAACAAGGAGTGAGTATGGGCAGACAGACGACAAGGACTTGGTTCCAGACAGGACGCTGGCTGACGCCCAGCCTGGCCAATGGCATCATAAAAGTTTCCTTCCACAAGCCTTCACAGAAGGTCCTTAATTCCACCCCCGAAACTATGCAAACGCTGTCTGTTGTTTGACCTTTTTTGCGCACATTTTTCGTGTTGCTAATTTTGTGTCTTTGTCTCAAAGGTTGTTTATCAATCGTTAGACAATACACATTTGCCCATTTGCCCATTTTCCCCATTTCCCGGCGCCCATTTTGTAGGCCTGAATGGAGGAATGTGATTTTCCGGTGGAGTTCGGAATGAGGGGCTCTCCAAGCCGCTCGAAACAAAAGGAAAATAACTCTGGCATTGTCATTCCGCCAAGGCGAAGAGTTGAACGAACTTTTAAACTCCATCGAATGTTTGTTTGTTTCTTAGTCTGACTGTCTGAATGCGAACAGTCATCATGGGGGGCGGGCGGGCTTTGTGTCTGATTCTGTATAAAGTGACACTTGTGCCGGGGAGTGAAAACCCTTCAGGAGCTATACAGAATGGAATCTGTTTTGAATGCGACACTTGAACGGTGAACAAGGACTAAGGAATATCATCCAGGATTATGTATATTTTCTAATTAAATTGTATTTCTTTTAATCACTTACAGGGCCGTCACAGATCCCCGGGATGGACGACGAGTGGCCCTCAAGAAGCTGCCAAATGTATTCCAGTCGCTGGTCTCATCGAAGCGCGTTTTCCGTGAACTGAAAATGCTTTGCTTCTTCAAGCACGAGAACGTAAGTCCTTAAACCTCATTTATCCTTGATTGTAATCCTGAACAAACGCAACTTTTTCATTTCACTGATGACATAAAAATTTAATTAAAATATTTACATATATGAGCACATAGTACTCGGGATATAGTGAGTATGTTGGGCCCTGGTCCCTGTTGGATATTTATCCTTTATTTCTTTGTACGTGAAATATTACGTATACGCCCTGTGACTGCACAATTGCCTTTGGCTTCTCTCCGCTGCCATTTTTATTCCCTTCAACTGAATTTATTAACAATTATATTTTCCACTTTAGTCCTGGGCGCTGGTTTTTATAATATTTACAACTCGAACAGGCAGGATTCAGACCTTTCTCCCTGGTCGTTGTGTTCTTCGCTCAAGTGGAATTATTATCATTAATTAAACGCTTGATATTGTCTGATAATTCATTGAATTTAAATAGTTGTCCTTTAAGGGCTGAAGGCCCCTCATCACGAGGCTGGTTAAAAGTAATTACCCGAAACCCCGATGAGACAGCTTGTGGGGAAAAAATAGTAACCAAAAATCAATTCCATAAACAAATTATTTATTTACTCGCTCGCTCGGCCCGCCGGTCTGTCACCATTAAATTAATGTTGAAGCGAAAAAAAAAATCTGCGAATTGTTCAACATATTCTGACAGTTTGAAAACCGCCAAAGGCAATGCCAGCAAATGCATAAATCCATGGTATAATTCGGCCAGAAATATATTAGTAATAGCCAGCGCAGAAACCTTTTTTCGATTTTGTGAAACATTTTCCCTAAAAATAAATCCTCAGCGAGCTGTCGTCGTTTATAATTTATTTACATATTCATGGCGATTGCCAGTCTGCACGAATTGTAAGAGATTCAATTGTTTTTAGAACAACCACCATGTTTGGAGGATCTGGCATTTGGTTTAAAAGTCAGCGATAGCCGTCCGTATAGAAGGAACTGTCACATACGATTCGTTCGAGTGTTCGAATATTAAATGTCATGGTCTCTCCTGCGATTGTGATTTCAATAATTTGTCTCGAATCGGTTCGGCTTCATTAGCCAGCAAATAGGCCGTGGGCTGTCTGGGCTGTCTGAGAGTCTATTGTCGAAAGATACGGCCAATATCTTGGCCATCTCGCTGTGATCATCATCATCATCATTAGCATTGGCATTAGCATTACCATTTCCATGATGCCCACATGATTTTCCGTTTCTTGCGTGTGAATTTCGTAATGCCATAATGAAGAAGTGGGCGTTGTAGAGCAGACAGCTCAGCTGAGCTCAACAATCTCAATTCCATATTGCCGCAACACCTTGCCCAATATGCAAATTTTCTATTAATATGCATAAATTGCAGTAGGTGGAAGGGGCATGTAGGAGAAGGCGCGACTTTGTTGTCAACCATACTGAGAGATAGAGATAGTTATCTGTGTATCTGTGAGATTTTTGCATCTGTTTGGGTTTCCTGTTTCATTTCCTACATGACAGACGACATCATTCAGGGAATGGCAAACAAGTGCAATCAACTCCAAAATGGTAAGCCAGAAAGAGATGGAGCTGGAAAGGAACCCCCCGACAAGTTGTTGACAAGCTGGAAAAAAAAAATGAGTAAAATATAATAGTGGGAGGGCCTGGCTGGGCTTGGCACGTGGCTGGCCCGGCTTGCATTTTATTGCAAATTGGGTTCTCCGCTCCACACTCATGTGCGGACGTTGCACGACCCAACTATTTATAACTCAATCAATGGAAGACCTTCGTTCGATAGTTTCTAAAAGGAAATTTATGTTCTGATTTTCCGACTTGAATTGATGGAATTGATTTCAATTCGAGGCGATGGAAACATGTTTAATTACTTGAATATTTCATTGAAAGCCATGTACTAAGCGGATAGTTGCCCTCTTGACCCCTTCCGTCACTCCAAAACTTCAATAGCCTGGCCATTGAATGGGAAACTACTACTCCTCCTCCCCTCCTCATACCTTATGCATATGGCAGCTTAACAAATCGCTGCAAAATGTTTTCGCTCCATTATCCGCTGATATTGTTGATGCTGTTGCCCATTTCAATTGCAAAACCAAACCAACAACAAGAATGGAGGAAAAAAAATTGAAATTTCAATAAAAACGATTTTCTGTTGTACTTTATTCCTCATTGCAAGCGTACGTGGCGCAAATTTCAAAAGCATTTCTCGCATGCAACTCGGGGCGCGGCACGCCAGGAGCGTTCATATTTATTTTTCGTATTTTTATTTCTCCACCTTCCCCACCTCCTCCTCCACCTCCTATTGGGGGGTAGGTGACTGTCATCCTCGCCAGTGCTCCCTAGGACGTAGGATCCCTATATGCCACTCTTGACTCTTGCCTTCTTGGCTGCCCAAAGTGATTGAGTTTGACGCGCTGGCAGCATCAATTGCATGCAAATTTCGTTATTATTCGCATTGCTTTCAGCAATTGAAATGCCAATTTCGATTGAGGTTTCTTCTCAGGGATTTATCTTTCAAGGGGCATATGTTTATTTAGGGAGAAATGGGATGAAATTAAATTATGTTGAAATATATTGGGATATGAGGAGAGGGAGAATATACAGACAGGTTGCTCATTTTAAGAAAGAATATGAATATATTTTAGTAAGAAAGAGTCTTCTAATAAATGCCACATTTTACAAAAGTTTAAACCCAAAACTACATACAGTTCATATTATTTTAATCTTTTTCAACTAAAAAGTTTGATTTGAAACTTCTACAGGAAACAATATAAAGTTTCTTGAATAATTTCTGGCTAATCAAGGGAAATCCATGTTGTAGCTTCCCAAGGCTGCGTCCCACCACCTTGTAATACTCAATTTCGGTGGAGCTGTTCAGGTCTTCTCGAATAACCCCCTCCCCCTCCCCCTCCACTACCCTGCCCCTGCCCCACTCTATTCATTTAATTGGCCAACAAATATGTGTTGACAGCTGCTGCTTGACAATCTTTTAGCTAGAAATTTGTCCCTCGGCTTGGAATGAAAATACTTGGGAAGTCGAAGCAATGGTGACACTTTTGCTTTTGTTTTCTCAACGCTAACAAAATTCGCTGGAAGTCTTAGAGAGCTACAGAGATGCAGAGCTCTCGATGAGGAGGAAGTTGTAGACAAGATCTGGAGCCAAGTGGGTTGCCTGGCTAGGTTGGGGTGGTGGGGCGTGGGGCGTGGTGGTGGCACAGCTGCTGGTTGCAAGTTGAACACGAGTTTCACTTGTTTCGCTGTCTCTGTATTTAACCAGAAACTGTTTTCAAGCCAAGTCAGCCCGTCAAGCTTCTACTCAACCTACATAGTTAGTCGTTTTGGTTATTACCGAACTCTACTCCACCCCACCCTCTCCTCTGGACAGCACCACTTCAAGGACACTTGAAGCTGCCCTCCTCGCAGTAGAGTAGAGCTGAGCTCAGCACAATGCATAAATTTGGTTTCTGATTGCAAGCCCAAGCCAAAATGTTAATTAGCTGCAAGCCGCTCGCTCGTTCGCTCGTTCGCTGGCTGGCTGGCTGCACGTGAGACCCCAAAAAATAATTCAGCCACCGCCGGAATAGCAATAACAATAACCACTCCGGGCTGAGCTCAGTTCCAGCGGCAAATTACGCGCCTGCGCCGTGGAGTAAAGCGAAGTCACCTCAAGTGCAATGAGGTAAAGTGCCGCAAATGAAGCTAACCGAAAAAAATAAATACGAAAAAAAATATATCAAGAAACAGCAAGAAACAAAAAAACAATTGGAAATGCTTGAGTTTCGTTTTTTCCTTTTTTGACTTGTTGAGAAAATAAGATTACAAGATTTTGCTTTAAAAGATTTTGTTTTTTTGATTGTTCTTTCATTACAAAAGCAATCATTTTTTACAGATTTTGGAGTAAAGGGGTTAAAAATGATTAAAATGGAAAAAATACAGAATTACATCACTATAAATTGTCTGTTTTCTGAGTCTTTCGGGTATAGGATTTAATAGTAATATTATTTCTTATTAGGAATTGCTATAATTCTAAGGTTTAGGAACTATAATCTAGTAGCTAGATAAATGAAATAAATAAAAACTTTTAAGGAGAAAATAGAGGAAGTTTAAAAATAGATTCTTAACACTTTGAAAACTCCATCTTTTGGTCGAAAAAAGTGCTTAAAACACTTCCTATCATAAGTTTAAGATTATAACAAATTATTCCCTATATTATTCAAAGAACTCAAAGCAAGATCCACTCTTCAAACTTAAGACTACAAAATCTAAAATTATATTTAATAGAAAACTATAAAATTTAAATACTCTGAAACCCAAACAACCCGTCAAACCCCTTAAATCCTAAAACCCCCAGTACCAGAGTATAAAAAAATCGAATTAAACTTTATGAGCTCGCCTCCATTTCGCCAAAAACCACAAACGCAACAAATGCAGTCGCCAAATTACTGCAACGACGGGGCAGTGCAGCTGGAGAGGAGGGGATATTACAGAATTTCCAGAGCCAGGCCGAGCTGAGCAGACAAAGAAATAAATGTAAAAAAATATATAAAAACAAAGGAGTCTAGAGGAGCCAGCAGGGACTGGTCGGAGAGCAGAATATCACGTCGCTCCTGTAGAGCGCAAAAAACTTTGCCACTTAAGACGGAGACTGGAAGACGGCGGCAAAGGCGAAGGCGAAGGCGAAGGCTTAGCCGGGCCAACAAACAGCAATGCAGCAACAACAACAAGCGGCCACTGCTAGAAATAACAACAACAACACAACTTGCAACCCAAAGTTGTCGGCACTTTTTGTTGTTCGGTTCGCAATGCCCCGCGAAAAGTGCTCAAAATTGCTGAACTGCTTTTTAGCTTTGGCAACTGCCGACAGTTTTTGTTTGTGGCATGAGAGGGGGCAGGCAGGCAGGCAGGCACGAATGTGCAACATTGTGGCTGGCAACATTTCTTTGCCGCTGCAACGGATTTAGCTTCTCTTTTTTTGTTATTTTCTGCTTCGATTTGCCCCCTTTTTTTTTTTGCCACTTTTACGCATGTTGTGTGTTGCCCCAAGTGGTGGTGGCTTAGTATAAATATTGTAAATTGATTTTAAATGGGGGGAGTCCCCTGCCAAAGTGTGGAGGGGAGTGACTGCCCCCGCCTCTGCGGGATGGCCCTGCGAATGACCCTCCTTCGGCTTAGATTTTTTGATGTGATTGCTCGCAGTTCCTTCATCATCATCTCCTCACCGCAAGCGAAAATAAATCAGCGCTTGTCTGTCTGGTCTTTGCTGTTTTGTACATTTTTTTTTCCTTTTTGTATATATACATATATTCTTCTGTCCATCAGTCCTGGAAGACCCCCATCCTCGGCCAGACTTGGCGTGTTTTGTATATCAGAGGAGGAGCTTTACGACGGGGTCAACAATTTCCTTGGCAGGCTGGTGCCTTTTTGTTGTTCTGCTTGTGGCATTTAATGTTCCGGCAGCGCGACACTTAACATGCAACCTGATTTTTATTGCAACTCCATAATTTATGGCCAGCCCCACGTAATCCCCCTTAAATGAGGTGTAAACTGTTGCCCCGGCATTGTCTAGGGATTTCAACTTCCACTGCGGGCAAGGTTGAATGACACTGCAAAATGTTTGCATATTTATTATAAATGAATATTGATTTGTCGCCAGCAGTGTGTGCTTAATTAATAAATGGCTTTCATTGTTATATACTTTCAGGTTCTCTCGGCCTTGGACATTCTACAGCCGCCGCATTTGGATTTCTTCCAAGAAATGTATCCTTTTACGAAAACAAATCAAAACTTTATTCATATTTTTCAGGTTTTGTACTCTCTAGGCTTAATAGCTCTAATAGTTTTAATTAAAATGTTGTCTCTTGAAAGTATTTACCTTGGCCCGGGCAGACCCAACTCGGAAAATATTAATCCAACTCTAAGCTGCCAAAAACTAAACAAAATCGATTTTATAAAGTGCCGGGCTATTCGTTTTGGACGGCCAAGTTGAAAACTTTTGGGATAAAAGCAAATGTAACTAATTGAAAAAGTTTCCCAGCACAAACAGGGACGAAAAAGTGGTTTATTTGAGAGTATTTTCAAGTTTTGTTTTTGTTCCTTCCACACGTATTGGTTTCCACCTTAACCCAGTAACGCTTCGATCCCAATAGCTACGTGATAACGGAGCTCCTGCAATCGGATCTACACAAGATAATCGTGTCGCCGCAGCACCTGTCCGCCGACCACATCAAGGTGTTCCTCTACCAGATCCTGCGCGGCCTCAAGTATCTACACTCGGCCCGCATCCTGCATCGCGACATCAAGCCCGGCAATCTGCTTGTGAACTCGAACTGTGTCCTCAAGATCTGCGATTTTGGGCTGGCCCGCGTCGAGGAGCCGGACCAGGCCAAGCACATGACCCAGGAGGTGGTCACCCAGTACTATCGGGCACCGGAGATTCTGATGGGCGCCCGCCACTACTCCTCGGCGGTGGATGTGTGGTCGGTGGGCTGTATTTTCGGCGAGCTACTCGGTCGGCGCATTCTCTTCCAGGCACAGAATCCGGTGCAACAGCTGGAGCTGATCACAGAGCTGCTGGGCACACCCACCATGGAGGACATGCGTCATGCCTGCGAGGGCGCTCGCACCCACATGCTGCGCCGTGCCCCCAAGCCGCCCTCCTTCTCGGTGCTCTACACCCTCAGCTCTCATGCCACACACGAAGCGGTGCACCTGCTCTGCCAGATGCTGGTCTTTGATCCGGTACGGTATTTTATATTTCGCTCTACTGTTGCGTATCTATAATCCTCTGTTATCCCCAGGACAAGCGCATTTCTGTGACGGATGCCTTGGCGCATCCGTATCTGGACGAGGGTCGCCTGCGTTACCATTCCTGTATGTGCAAGTGCTGCTTCACGACCTCGGCAGGAATGCGCCAGTACACGGCCGACTTCGAGCCCTCCGCCGGCCAGCCGTTCGATGATCTATGGGAGCGCAAGCTCACATCCGTGCAGCAGGTCAAGGGTGAGTGTGCATCCACTTAAGTGTGGTGGTGGTGGGGGCGTGAACAATATTTAATCAACCTGAAACTTGCAGAGGAGATGCACAAGTTCATAGCCGAGCAGCTGCAAACGGGTCGAGTGCCGCTCTGCATCAATCCGCAGAGTGCGGCCTTCAAGAGCTTCGCCAGGTGAGTAGTGCCATTCCATGCCACACTTGACGAGTTTCCCCCTCCCCCGAGAACATCCTTATTTAACTATTTTCCGACCTGCACGCCGTCCTGTCCAGTCTCTCTGCCCCTCCAACCTCCACTCTATTAGTCAAAATTGTTAACTTTTTAAACATGATTTTTATAAAAGTGTATTTGATTTTGATTTTATTGACAAAATAATTGATCATGGCTTCCTACATTTCCGCTTTGGTAATCCCCAATGCCCCCAAAACGTTGTACCCGTCCATCCATAACTCTCTATCTCTCTATAACTATACTCTTCTCTCTAACTATCGATCTATCTATCTATCTATCTTCATCTTCAACTGTCTCTATAAACTTTGATTATTTTTGATTTGTAACCTTATTTTTAAATGATCTTTTTCGTTTGTTCTTTTATTTTTGTTGTTCAACATGGATATTAATCTTGAAATTTCTATTAAATCGAATCGTTCGTTATATTTGCGTTGTTAAGCCAATGAGAATGAGAATATCTACTACTACTACCACTACCACTACTACTACCACAACAACTTGCACTGCTGCTCCTGCCGCTGCTCCACATCACCGCCGCCTACTTCTGCGCTGCCCTCAATCCGATTATGAGTCGGGAGATAAAGACGGTTATGATCTAGAATCTACATAGATCCAGACTCAGATCAAGATCCCTAGGCGCGCGATCGATCTCTCAAATAATGTGTAACAATAAAGCGCAGAAGTCACAAGATATATACATGATAAGATCCCCGTAATCTGCCGATTGAATAATGACTAATGAACAATGAATAATGAATGAATGACGAATGACGAAATACCATGATAAAGATACAATATACAGATACAGATACAGTCCTCGGGCGGCAACAGTCTCTCTACTCCTTTTTAGGTCTGTTGATAAACCGAAAAATGTTACTAAATATTTATTTATTTAGTTTATCACCCTTTGTGTTCATATCTTTTTAATATCCTTTCTCCTACCTTATGCAAAATGTATAAAAACAAAAAAACCGAAAATAAAATCTAAAAACTTATTAGTTTTAACTTTTCCCTTATGATTAACTCTTAATTTTTGATTTACAATTATAATTTCATTTCCTTTAAATGGGTATTTTTGCGTAACTCTTTTTTGTGTAAATAAATGTTTTCTCAAATAAAAAAAAAATCAATCAAAAAACAGGATAATCTGAGATACTCTATAAAATTGTTTACAAATGTCGCAGCGAAAAAATTAAGCATTTCTAATGAAAAATTAAAACCTCATAAATTGGCAAGGAAAAGGAACATAAAAAATATATAATTCCAGAGACATTTTCAACTTTTTTATAAAAAAAAAAACCTAAATCGGTACAAAATTATAAGCCAAAAAAATATAGAACCTCATTGCATATATGCAGCTATACATAATCGGTTTTGTGTTTATGTTTTGTGTTCGCATTCAACTCATATATCTATACATACTATATATTCGTAATCGTGTACAGCATATAAAGATTTCATCAAGTAAATTAAGCCCCACCATATACCACACCGATACCAACACTGACCATCCTCCCTCCATGTACTGCAATCATTCCCATAGATATTGCAATGCACACACCATGGACCAACACATCTGCTTTAGATATGTCCACATACCAGACCTATTAAACAATTTTAAAATATTATTAAAATATTAAAAACAAACACTCCACAGAGTTCCATTATCAAGCCAATCTCACTAGCTCAGTCATTGTCCTGCATAACCCAAAGTACCCAAAAATAATATAGCCCAATTATGCAGTCTTAAGACAAGTCTACAAAATTTATCTCCCAACGCTTGGATTAATTTTAAATAAATTTAAAGAAACTGAAAACTGCACAAAAAATATATTTGTACAGATTACACAGTGCAGCTGAGCAGCAGTGACAAAGCAAAAAGTTGACAAAAAAAAATTAAAACCATTAAGTAGATCGCTTGAACAACTTCCACCCAATGAATTTTTGATTCTTAAAATTAACAATTCCAAATTATAATTTGTACTTTGAAAACCCAAATCTCCATCTCCAAACCGACAAAACTCTCTCCGTAGTCCTCTTTGTACATTTTTGATTTCGTATTTTGTTTTAAGATTGTTTTAATGGGAGCTACTTTAGTATCTATTTTTGATTGTTTTTGGTATTGAATTGATGCTTTAAATGTTTTCTCTAACCTTTATGTTGTAAATGGCATGAACTGACTCTTATTTTAGATGTTGACTTTGAACTACATTTATCCTAAATTTAAATAATTAAAATATTTTATGGTTTCCCCAAATGTAGCTCGACTGTGGCACATCCCTCGGAGCTGCCACCGTCGCCTCATCAATGGGAATGACGGCAAAATGAGGCGATTGCTGCCTAAAACCGAAACAAAAGCAACTCAGCCAAACAATAAGCCCTCGCCGCAGGACTAGAGGATCCCCAAGTCCCCAGTTTCCAGTTTCCAGTTCCCTTCCGCCCTCGAAATCCAGTCCAAATCAACAGAAACCCAGAAGGATTCTGCAACGCAGCCAGGAACAACGTTTAAATCATTTTTTAAGCGCCAATACAGCTTTTAAGCGGCGTTTGTCTGTTTAAGAGTTGAAGCATTCCACCACCGAAAATAACTAAACGAAAACAAAAATATTTAATAATACTATAGACAAACAAATATGTAACGTAACTCAACTGAAACTAGTCTAAACGAAAACAAAACAAAACAAAAGCAAGCAATTGTAGTTAAAGCAGCAGCAGAGACACAAAACCCGCAAGTTAAAAAAACTAAATGGTAAAATCTTAAAAAAAAAATTGAGAGAAGATCGGAAGCAGGTTCTACGCACTAATTGCAAAGCGTAGTGGTCTTAAATAATGTTAATTTATTGGCAACAAAGAGTATGTACATTTTGTTGTGCTTGACGAGAATTGGATCGATTTCGATCGAACTTTGATTCGAATTCAACAAAACAAACACAAACAAACAAATCGTTTTATGTTAAGCTCCTAAGAAAATCTATGTATATGTAAATTGATTAGCAACACACAGACATCGTATTCATTATATATATTAATATCGCTTAACTATTAAATATATCGATATATATATTTAAAATAAAATAGTAACGAAATGCACACAAATCCCAACATTTGTTTGCCAAAATTTACCTCAAAGCGAGCAAACCGAAAGCGAATAGCTATTTCAGCCACGAAATGATAAATTGATTTTCTGTTTAGCTTACGATTAATAAATATATAAAGTATAATAACTAAATCTAATTATGTGTAGCAGCAGCTAAAATGTTGTACGAAAAGTTTAACTAATATGCTGTCTAATTTTATTTGAAATTTTGCAACTACTTTCATTTAAACAAAAAACATTTGAAGCTTCAATTTTGAAACTGGTTTCTAGATGTATACTGACTAAGCGACGGTCAGAGTTTCCACAACTCGTCTATATACACCTATATATATATATATATATATATACATATATATATGTATATATAGCAACTATAAGCGACCCAAACTCATTATTAGAAAAAAGAAACACTTACGAAAAACATTTGATGAAATTAGTTCAAAGTTTCAACTGTCGACTGAACAAAAATTACAATATATAAATTAATATTAAAATAATTAAATTAAAAGATTTCATCTTACTTTAGTTATGACAAATTTCGCTTTGATTATAGTTTTTAAGCTTATTAACCATATTTTTAATAAAACATAAACTAACAACACCGACAAAGGAAAAACCAACAAGTGGACGACACACTGCCCCCCAGTGAATGGTCCAGGCGGTCGAACCCAAACGGATACAAACTTTGTGCCCTAAGACGGTATACCGGCTGGATCAATTCGATTTTAGTTGATACATATACTTTGCTTTTAGTTGATTACCATGTAATATAGTTTAATTTTCGACTAACTACACTTCTGTCTCTCTCAATGCTCATTGCTATTGACTATAGCTAGGGTGCAGGACAGGATCGGTTATAGAGGATCAATTGCAACGGCTTCGGCTACCCCGAACATTATATGTTTAAGACTGAGTTTTCTCATTTGACGATTGATGATGATGATGATTGATTAATTGAGGATATGCAATATAAAATTCAACTTTGGTTCGCACGAAGGACACGAGTCTAAATAAAAAGTTTTCGATCTAGCCTATAAGCACTAAACGAAATTAAACCACAATGTACACCGACTATAAATATATATGTGTGTGTGCATTTGCATTTGTAATTCGAATGTCCTTTGTCTTCAATGTTTAGAGCAAGAAATTATTAATAAACAAAAATACAATGCATGAATAAATATATATATATGTATATGTTTATAATCGATGAGAAAAAATACCATTTGTGACGTAGATGAAGAAATGCTCTCGAAGAAAATTAAAACTGAAGCTAAACTAACTCTTTTCCTCCACTTGAATTCTCGTAACTGTGCTGCTTTCTTATGTATGTAGTTATTAATTATAGCATTATATATATATTAACCGATATATATAAATGTATGGATTAGCATAAAAAACGAAACGAAAACAAAAACAAAAACAAAACATATATGAATTCAAAACTTTCACGGAGATCTCATAGCAAAAACAAAACGAAATGAAAGAAAAGCAAAGGAAATCGGTGTGCAAGAAAGTAGAGTTTCTTTTCAACTTTTGTTTATAACTAAAGTTTTTCTTACCCATTTATATATATATATATACATACATATATATGTATGTATAGAGAGTACCGATTAGAGATTACCAGCAGTTTGTTTTTTGTCACCTCATTTGATCCGACACTGACACTGACACACTCACTCGAATGCTAATTTGACATTTACCTTAAAAAAATGAAAACCATCGATCGATTGATCGATTATACAAAACATCATCTTACATCTTTAAGCACATTACTCCCCCTAGTTATGTAGAGCTACACATATATGGTTAGTTAGTTTTCGTTCAGCTTAGGCACCGTGTACATAACATTATCTCCAGACCCCCACCAACATATAGCCCACATCTCTCTATCTGCGCCTAGAAAAGTAAGACAAGACAGTTAGCCAGCGACTAACTTTGAGGAAATTACGAGTACGATAAGTAATGGACATGTACATTATACTACACACACCCACACTTGCACTTGGCACCAACCTCAAATTGGAACAGGTCTAAACTGACAAAAATACAGAAAGTAATTCTCACGCGATACATATAACTAACCCCTATATGATGTCTGATTCAGGGGGGAAAATAATCCCAAGTTCTTTTCCCCACCTGATGGCTATATGATGAGTTCATTAGTTAAGATCAAACGAAACTCTAAACTGCATTAGTATTTGACTTGTAAACCAATTTATGGAGCCCCTAAGGATCATTCTTAACTATATATATACCTATATATATATTAGATACGTATTATGCATTAATTTACGTTAACTGAGAATAAAAACAAAAAATTGTGTAAACTGTTTGTATAAAAAAAAAATAATAAGAACAAAACAAAACAAAAAAAGAAGAAAACGAATCAAATTTGTTTCATTTTTTGCATTATTTGAAGAGGATCCAACCCAACCCAATGCATTTGCTAATTAGAATTTATAGCTATGTATGTGACACACCCTTTGAGAACCCAACCACTATCACCTACTATATACGATATGTATATGTACGGACAATATTTGAGATTAAAAAAAAATCACAACACATTTCTTCAAGTTTGTATTAGAAAACAGGTAAATGACATTCCGGAGAAATGAAAGGAATGCCAGTAACACTTTCCATTCTTAATATTATCCACATGAACATGAAATTGAAAAATGATTTGAAAAACTTTCGAAATTTGAATTGGAAAAGATTGGTAGAAAAAACCATAAAATGATTGCGCTCAGGTTATAAAATGTAAAAAAATTATAGACACTCTAATATATATGATATATTTAAATCGCATTACTAACCGATATACCCAAAATAAATATACGTCTAACACGTTTAACGAAAGGCTGTTTGTAGAAATTGTGACACAGTTTTTTTTAACCCGACTCCCGAATATAACCACGAAAAGTTACCAACTCGATGTGTAAATGAAAAATTATACAAAAAACAAATAAAAACGGAATAAAAAATTTGCACTTTCACATTAAATGTAGTTGTAGTTGCTTACACTATCCAGGAATAAAATAAATTATGATCTGGTGGCTTTCTGCACTCTGAAAATATTATGTACATACCTGAAGAAATTCGAATGAATAATAAATATAGTAATCTTGTCGTACATACATTTAGAGGAAACTTTGTGATTGCTTCTTATTGATGATGAAATAACTGTTTTGGTAGGGAAACTAAAGGCAAATATTTTTTCTTATAAACATGTAAAAATAAACAAAAAACACTCGATATACAACATACATACATACCAATTACTAACCGATTTAAATGACAAACGCAAATTGTAGGTCGCAACAAGAAAGTAGTTAACAAACATGGTATGCAAAAGTATTTAACTAAACATACATATAAACCACGTATAATCACCCTAATGTCGAAGATGCTTAATCGAATATATGATATACGAGTATACATATGTATGTGTATGGGAAAATTTGCTAAATGTTGTAAAAAGTATATATCGCGATTATTATTGTAGCACTCGAAATGGAATTTCTCGTCTCATGTAGAAAACCTCATCCAGTTTCCAGTAAAATGCACGCAACAAAGTTCCCTAAAATATTATACCACTTACGAATACGATTTGGTTTCCTGGATCCCCAAACTGAAATCTTAAACATTAAACTGTTTAACTGTATATATGTAATTATTCACAAGTAGACGTGAGTGGGTGTGTTTATTAACCACATTAACCGATTATTAATGCAAATGATACAAGAAACATACGCGAAGAATACTTTCTTGTGCGGCGATTTGTAAATGGCAAAGTGCAGGAATCCTTTCGCCAGGATATCGCATAATTTACATGCAATTCGTGAAGACACACTAACCATTGTATTAACTAAACCACACTAAATAAACCAGCATTAGACTTACTAAACATTATTGTAACGTAAACCGGAAAAAAATGAATATGAAAGATGAAACCGTAACAATGCTTTCAAACTAAATAAAGTTCTTTGGAATTACAATGCAAAAAAAAAACAAAAAACAAAAAAAAAACCAAAAAGATACAAAAAAACAAAAATTGTTTTTAATTTATGTTACAACTCGGTACTCCATGGTATCCTTCGAATAAAACACATTTAGTAATTGGGCTTAAAAAAGCTTTCATATATTCAATATAGAAAGGACTTCAATCTTATGTCTCCACAATTCTTTATGTGGTCTTTATGGCTTAACTCTTTCCAAACATACCCACTATCCTTCCGTTGGGTAATATCAATTTTTAGGTACTTACTTATCTATAAGTCGGAAACTGCTACAGCTTCGGCTTAAAAATTAAATTGGTTCTGCATCAGTCTTAAAAAACAAAATGAAAAAATGCCTTTTACAAAATAGTATGCTTTCGCTCTCTGTGTCCGGAATATTATGGGAACTATACCATATTAAATGGAAATTAAATAATCCTTGAAATACTGAACAGTTAATCCTTTTTCCCATAGATACTGTAGCTTTTCTCGATGAAGATCTGAATGGAGCGCTTGACGTTTTGCTTGTGCGGTTCCGGAAGTTGCTCCAATTTAGGAAGGATTTTCATCAGAAAGCGGAAGTCCGGGGACAGGTTAATATTTGTTTCGGTCTCCTCGGAGTTGATTTGAACTTCATCTTCTTTTTCGGTTTTCTCAACCTTTGTATTCTGGATGGGAAGTGGCATCGGAACGGGCGATGAGGGCGCAGGACTTGGGTTCGACGCTATCTTCACAAAGTTAGTCGGATTTTTTTTCGGCGGCAAGGTGATATGAGGACGATTCAAGGTGAGCTTGCTGACAGCTGGAGTGGAGGGCTTTACGGGCTTCTGTTCCTTGTCCTGTATGCGATGCAGTATCTCCGGTAGAAGCTTCTCCAGATGCTTTGTAAGATTCGCCTGCGACTTGTCGGCCACAATCATTAGTTTCTTGGCCTCCGATTCCCTCTCCTGTTCCACAACCACAAACATCTTGCGCTTCTTGGCCTGCCCATTGGTCTCTGGGGCATGGCTATTGGTCTCATCGGACTTCTCGGTGATCAAGTAGAGTTTGCGCTTTTTGGGCTGCCCGTTCTCCAGTCGATTCGCGCCATTTTGGGCATCCTCCAGGGTGGACAGTGGCAGAGACACCTCGTAGTCGGAGCTGATGGACTGCACATCACTGGAGGCCGATGAGCAAATGGAATGGGAGCGCTGTGGTAAGGATAGTGTGATGGTCTTCTTGACCTGATCTCTGGATGCAGTCTGGAAAAATGGTTATATTATTACTAACTACCGAACCAACCCTTCCACTGTGTTTTCTGGGTAATGCCAGAAAACATTACTCACCTTTTCGAGTTCTATTGTGGTTCCATCCACCACCGATTTGGCAACACCGTTGACCCCTCCGACTGCGACTTCTCCTCCTCCTGCTGACCCGTTGCTTGTGGGCAGCAGTGCCTTGGACGACTTGCGCAGCGGCGTCATCTTGATGCGGGTCTTGGCCATCGCCTGTCGCTGGCTGAAGTGCCTGAAGCAGATGCGCAGCTTTTGCAGACCGCCGAGCTTCTCCACTAGTTTATCGCTGACGTTGAAGTGTTGCAGCCAGTGCTTGCAGCTGTCGAGGAATTAAATTTCAAACATTACTAACGTGATAAATGAGCTCAGATTAAAGCTTCTGCCCCAT
Organism: Drosophila atripex; assembly: GCA_035045925.1. Taxonomy (NCBI): domain Eukaryota; kingdom Metazoa; phylum Arthropoda; class Insecta; order Diptera; family Drosophilidae; genus Drosophila; species Drosophila atripex. Next base: position 483,793 of record JAWNOP010000012.1, read on the forward strand.
TGGTGACTATATTAAAACGGGACTTTGCTGCAACTATTCAGCAATCATACCAAGTTTAAGACTTTCCGACTGTCGGAGAGCGGCGACTTGCGATCGGTTGTGCAGTTCTTTGTTTTCTGAAAACTGCATCTACATTAGCGTCGGCGTTCTTTGGACGCAGAAGTTTTTCCTGCAGCTTTCAATTAGATCCATCTCTCTCTCTCTCTCTCTCTCTCTCTCTCTCTAGCCATTTTTCTCTCCCTATGCCGTTAAGTTCTTTCCATGGCTGCCTAAAGTTTATGCTCTCTCACACACAAACACACACACCCACACCGGCTATTGTGAAAGCTTTCGCTCTCCCTCTCTCTCTCTCTCTCTGTGTGTCGCTCAAACGGAAGTTCGATGCCGGGCATTGTTGCTACATTTATTGTTGTTGCTATTGCTGCAGCTTCAACTTCCCCCATTTGGGTTTGTTTTGTTTTTGCTTCTCGTGGGGAGATGGGCGAAGTGAAGTGCTGTTTACTTGCTTTATGGATAGAAACAAATACAACTCCAACTATGGTTGGAGTGGACCTGACTCCCAAGTCAACAAGGTGCATAAATATTAGCCAGTACCCCACCTATGATAAAATAAATGTCTGCTCAGGTGTTTGATATAAAAAGCTTTTGAAAATTACATAAATATTTATTTAAGGCCCAAAAGTTCTATTCATAGAGAAATGTGAATCTCATCAATAAGAGTTAGATAAGAAATTATCAAAATTCAAGTTGACAAAATATGGACAAAGTCGAGTTCTTTTGTTTTGGGGGGAAATGACTTGACATTCCCAAAACTCTGTCGGGTGATGTCACAATGGCAGAGCTTTTATGATAATGATCATTTAAAGTTCTTTTTATCAAAATCGGTTTAGGTCCACCCTAAGCTTCATGGCCAAGCTGCATTGGCAGACAAAACTTATTTTTCTTTTTTTGCAAAACTGAAGGCAAAGAATCGTCGATGAAAAATAAAATAACTTCACGGCCAACAGAGCAGAGCCCCAAACGCATTTTCTGCATTTACAGGAGACCGTGAGAGCTAAAAATAAATGGGAATCAGCCACCACCCCGCCCACAACCATATCGTGCCACCCTCCTTCCCCTCAAAGCAACATAATTTCTGATGCATCTGTTGCTGCCATGGCATTGAAATTTTTCTATGAAAATTATGCACTTCTTTGCGCGGAGGAAGGTTCAATGACCTTTGACTGGCGAAAAGAGGGAGAAGGAGAATCGAGGAAAATGGGGAAGAGGAGGCCAAAGCTTCGCTTCTTATCGTATATATGTATGTACATATGTATGTATGTGTGTGTGTGTGATTGTGTGTGCAGATATAAAGAATGAGAATTTCTGATGCGCAACAAGCTAAGCCTGAAGAGCTTTTAAAGGCTTCTTCGATCCAAACAGGTTTAAATTGGTTTGGGGGCTTTAATAGGGACTTGGAGCTAATGCTTACCGATCTGGATCTTGGACAGGAAAACGACGCAACTCATTGGGCTTTACATCCTGGCAGCCCATCAGGCAAGTCCTGGGAGCGGAAACCAGAACAGAATCCTGTCCAGAGGCTATGGGATTGAGGGACATGGCCTGACAAATCCGTAAGCTAGACATTCTAAACGAGTAAGGAAAAATTATAAGAATTACCAAAATTTTAATTAATGAAAATTATAGAGTGCGACCTTGAAGAAGTTCTTTGTTTCAAAGCTTCAATAGGATTCTGCCACCTAATTGAAGGTCTTCCTTGAGATCAGTTACAATTGGAATAATATGATAGAACTTTTTGGTAAAATTTCTTTATTAGTCACGATTTTATTTTCTTATATACATATGTGCATACATATGTACTTAGCTTGAGACCAAGAATAAAAGAAAAACTGAGAAGAGCAGAAGCACTATTCACTCTCACGTGTCTTACTCCTATTACTCTCTATCGGACAATAGCTTTTCGTTGTTGCAGTTTGCTTAAATTATAAAGCTCCCGCCAATTAAATGCATAGCCATGAAAAAACTGGAGCTTTTCGCCAGAACTGAAGCTTAAATTGCGGTCCCGCGTGGTCCAGCAATTAAAGAACGGCATGAAATTAACCATTTACTTCATCTTCTTCTCTGATATGTGAAAGGTAAACAAACAAATAGATAACTTACCTGTTAACGCTTCTTAAGCGACTCTGTCTAGTCCACCACCTGAACTTAAGCTGCACTCGCGAGTTGAATAACCTTTTTGTTATTGTTGTTGTTCTTCTTCTTGCGCTTTAGCAAAACAACGCTTCCCAACGCGTTGTTTTATCAGTTCGCGCCGCGAAAAGCTTTCGATGTTGGGCGGTAAATTCAATTTGCCGTAATTAATGCGTTTGGTTTGAACGAACAATTGAACGGAAGTCCCTTAATTAGTTTCGATTAAGTTCTGCATTTTACAGTCTACTGCGCTCTACGTCACCTTCTGGGCAACTGCCGTTGTCACAAGTTCACAGGCGCTACGACGAAGAAAGCTTTTGCAAAGTTCTACCGTAAGCTCGGGTTTTCAGAGCGCAAGTTTTTACCCCCTTGCTGGTAAAACTCTCCGACAAATAGATCGGAGATCTTCGCCAAAAGCTTTTCTAATAGAATCTAGGTGTTACAAAAAAGGTTTTCCGATATTTAACGTTTCTAATTTTTTTGGAACAAATTCTAACATCGAAATTAATATTTCTTAACTTAAACTTACAATCCGATAAAAATAGAGTATTCGACAATCTGAGATAGGAAAGGAGTTAATTTTTGAAGGTGATCATTTAGAAGAATCGAAACCTCCCGTGCATTTTTCCTAATTTTTGATCGGGACCCCTAGAAAATTAAACATAAAATCTAAAAAATGACCTCAATGAATTTAAGTGCCTTCTATGCCGGCATGAAACTCTGGTCATGGACTTTGAAGTCCTCTGGACATGAGTCCCAACTATACGGGCACTTTGGTGGCCATCATCAACGGCATTGGTGCAATCACGGAAGTGATCACGCCATACATGGTCGGGAAGATGACACCAGGCTTATTACGAGAAAATATCTCTTCGTTTTAATCTAATAAATTTATTTAATCCTTTAAAGCCTCACTGGCCATGTTTCGGACAATTTCAATTTCAAATCTCTTAAAGATTTGTATATACAACATTTATGGAGGGTATTGCGCAAACACGCTTCGGCTACTTTATTTCCACACTAAGTTTCATGTAAAAAGAGGTGCGACTATATGGCATGGACACTTTTTCCTGGACACGCAATGTCTTTTTCTGTTAACGTAAACAAATCTCAGAAAAAAAATTAAAAATTACAATTAAAAAAAATAATAATAAAAACTATAAAAATGGAAATATTTTCAGTTTTCAGGCCTGCATAAGTGCAACCTTTGAGAATCGAGGAGAAGGGTGTCATATTTTTTTATTGTTTTTAATTTTTTTGTACATTTTATTAATTGAATAGCTACCAAGTAATATCATCGGCCATTTTAATATATCTTTAAAAAATCGGTAAAATTGTACTCTTCATTTCCTACCTACGAGTGCTTCCTATGAGTGCTTAAATTTTCATATTTATAATTTGTAAAAAAAAAAAACGTTTTTCTTTTAAACTTATAGAAATATTAAGTTTCTGAAAAGCTTTGTTGGATTATGCACCCTAGCAACTATTTGTCGGATTATATTGTACAGTTATACGTCTGATTTATAAGATTATAAAGAATACATTTCTTAAAGTCCCAGCTTCCATAATGTAAACAGTATCCCTAGTCTTTATAGTCTTTAAACAAAGATATGTATATTTCATTCATGTTGTCACCTTTAATTGTTAGCTAAAAGGTCTTAAATGACTGGAAGGTAATATGGAGAATTGATATACAAATTGTTAAATGTATTCCGATTAAGAATCAGATGGAAATTGGTCAAGATATTGTCCATCCGCATAGTTTTTGAAATATTAAAGGAGAACCCCAGGAAATATTTTAACGCCCTGGACATTTTACCCAAAAATCTAACAAATATTTTGTTTCTAGATTTTGATGCAGACTTATGAAGAATCTATCTACGAATCATTTGAGGTATTCAGCTCAAGAATCAGATGCAGATGAGTAGCTGAAAGTCTGCCAGGATAGAAGCCCCACTGACTCCCGAACGCCACTGCTTTAAAAGAAATCTTTGTTTATCTTTTCGTTTTTTTTTTTTTTGTATTTTAGCTATGTAGCGTCTCCTCGCTCTTTCGTTTTAATGGGGGTATTCTAATGAAAAAAAAAAAAAATTTATTTCTCAATATATTTTAAACTCTTTTAAATATTAATATGATATTCAAAGATATTGTGGCAGTATACTGCCAGCAAAACATCCGTATTGAATTTCTTCAAGACAGAATATAAATTCTAGACGAGAATACCCCCTTAAGATGCTGTTTTCTCGTATCCAGTGGAGAATTCTCCGGCACATGTTTATTTGAAATTCGAATAAGCCCACATCCGTATATGTATAAACAAACGATAGTCAGTCGAAGTCGAAAACCCATTCAGTGCGGAAGTCATGCGGAGTGCTCAACGTTGGAATATAAAGCGGGCCTCCGTAATCCTCAGCGCCGCCCTGCTCCTCTATGTTCTTGTATTCTCCAGCGGCTATCAGAAGTACCAGATCGAGGGTATTATCGACCGGGCGCAACCGGAAAAGGTCTGGGAGTATGTGGCCGATTTTAATAAGATGCGCCTTCTAAATCCCACAATGTGAGTTCCGAAAATCTTTGTAATGATTAAAATTATTTAACCATTTACTTTATCCATTTTGTAGCATTGAATTTAAGATTCTGGCGGATCATGGACACGCCCACGACTGGCGATATACGGTGGAGTACACGGAAAGGCTCTCTCACTGGCCACATTGGCTGAACACGGCCATTGCTAACTACGTGGTCACCAAGACGTTGCCAGGAGTTACTCCGAAGCGATACGACATTCAGTCCACCCATGAAACATGTTTCTTCAGAGGATTCTACTGCTGTACGATTTTTTAGAGCAAACGTATTACATTTTTCCGGACTAACTTCCTCTATCTTATCATTAGTGCGTTCTATCAGCGAATTCACCTTCAGGAACTCCAATGGGAACACCTTCGCCCAGGAGAAAATCGAGTACCAGTGCCCTCCGCTGTTGGGAAGCATGTGCCGAAGGGAATTGGAGTTCCAGCGCCAGGCAGTGATGTATAATCTAACCCACATATTCAGTAAGCAGAATAGTTAGGAAGAGTTGATATTTTGTATGCTTTTCAAATTATTAAAAATAATTCAACTTTTGAGAGTCTACACTTCCCATTTATTTGTTTAAGATAAAATCTTTAAGATGATCCAATAAAAACATTTAAATATTTTGTCTTCAACCATTCGAATATGTGCTAAAATAATATAATACATCTTCAAACTTTAGGCATCGCTCGAACAAAATTATAAACTCATTTATTATCGTTAGGATAAAGAATATTCTATTCTATAAAGTAGATATAGTCGAATCAATCTACTTTAGATTGTTTTAGAATTTAAAGAAATTAAGGTTTCCAATTGCTGTCTTCAATATTGCATGGTGTTATCTTTAAAGCGTGCACAAATAATTGAATTTTAACTAAATTGGCTAGTTAATAGCTGTTTGGCTTTTCGATTTTTAGGTAACATGCTACCATGTTTATGTTACAACCTATTGAAAAGAAGTCTTTTTTCCAAGTTGCTGTTAACTTTTGCTTGGCTTTTGATTAAATGAGCATCCCAATTTTAAGATCCGAATCTTAGAGAACAGGATAATTTGCAGTATATCCTAAGGACCCGGATCATAAGCTTAAGGATTCAGTTCATAAAAACTTATTATATATTGGGACAACTTTTGAAGTATCCGTTTAAAACATTCCACGTCATTTGAAAAGATCTAATCGCTTTCTTCTGGTGGGTCCAGATGGTCCTCCACTTCTAGACGATCGCGCTCGGCTGGCCGCTTCACTGGAGGATGGGGCTACCGGCGTACTAGGAGCACTGACTGATTCCACGGAACTGGTCTGTGAAGACCCGCCAAAAACAGTTCCAAACCACCGAGTCAGCTTGGTTGCCTGCGCCATTTTTCCGCCTTGTTTTGGGGATTTGGGGGACTTGCGCACAGCTTGCGATGCGGAGGAAGTACTACGATTCGGTTGGGTTCGCTCCTGGGTGACTCCTGAACCGATCAGGTATTTTGTAATTTTATTGGCCTGGGTTGGCTTGGCACTCTGTTGCTCCGCCTGAACGGGTGACACGTCGCCGGAGGAGTTCAATCTCATGCGACTGCCAAACTCTCCATTGTTGGTGATCTCAAAGAAGTCCTCCTCTAGCTGTGTCTGCCTTCTCTGGGTTATCGTGGGTGCATTGTTCTGCTTCTGTGTCTGTGGCAAGGTGGGCAAGACTTTGGGATTCGATAGCTCCTGCTGCGTTCGTTGGCGTGGTTCAAACATTTGCTCGAGGATATCTAGGCAGGAGCGTTCCCTCTTCTTTTTCGAAAGAGCTGCACCCGTGGTGGCGTGTTGCTGTTGAAACTGTTTCACCTCCGAGCCAAAGATCTTGAATCCTTCGAAGGTGGTTGATGCGGGGGGCGGCTGCGCCAAAGGAATCTGCGACATATCCGATGTAATGCTGAATATATCCGGCGACTTGTTCGATTTTCTCTTCGGAGGTGGCAAGCCTACAGAAAAGCTAGACGTCGGTGGCGATGGCTCCGGTTTTCTTTTGCGCTTTAAAGCCTTTGTGCGCCGACTCTCCGAAGGACAGTTTTGCGAACTCTCATCCAGAGAGCTGGATATGACCACGGTCTCCGCTGGTTGATTTCCTTGCGGAACATCAATTACTTCCGAATCACTCAGCAGGTTGGCGGAAGGTAGTCTCAAAATCATTGGGGTCTGCTGAGGTGTTAAAGGAACTCGAAAAGTGGGAGCTTCTAACATGTCTAGATTGTCAGGGAACCGCTGAGCACATTGCATATACTCTGAGGACAGTGAACTGCCACTTAAAAGTTGGGGTGTGGGTGTTACATGATTGGTTTCTGGTTTGCTATTGGCGGTTTTTTCTGGCTGAGGTTCCTCCTTGCACTTCCTGATGCGCCCCCTTTTCCTCTTAGGGGTCTCTACTATCGTTGGGGTGTCGGATTTCTGTGCATCTTCTGCACTCGGCCGTTTAGTTTGCTGTTCCTTGGCCCGTCGCGTTACTCTGGGCTTGCTTGTCGTGGGCGTATGAGTTGCTTCGACCTTGATCCGCCTGGAAGTGGTTCTCCTAGTATCCTCCAGCCTGTGGTGTTTCACGTATTTTCTGTTGAGCTTGGACTCGGCGGACCTCGTCAATCGCTGCATGCCGCGTGTGGCTGGACGATCAACTGGACTACTCCAATTCTGCTTCCTGCCTTTCGGCCGACCCATTCTAACCGATGGCTCTGTTTTCGGGGATGCGAGTGGGGGAGCAGTCTCAGTATTTGGAGGAGTTACTTTCACTTCCATCCTCTTGAGTCGGATGTTAAGCTTCATTGCTTTTTTCGGCGTGGCGACTTTTTTTGGAGGGGAGATTGGCTTGGAATTATCGTCCACCATCTCTTCACTTTTATCCTTCTCGTCCTCCGAAGATGACGAATCGGGGATTTGCATTTTTTTATTTTGTGGCCTTTTCTTTTTCCTTTTTGGAGTTAGTCTGGGAGACTTGGTCTCGCTTGGACTAAGTTTTGTGGGAATCACAATTTCGCAATCGTCGCTGGAGACCACCAAGACTTGTTGGGCTTCAGGTGATGGCTCCAAAATGATGGGCTCAACCTCGGAGTCGGATGATTCGAATCTGAGCGGCGACATAGCCACAATCTCATCACTGTGCTCGGACAGCTTATCAGATTCTTCGATTGTCTGAGGCAGGTTGTTTTCCACAGATGCGATCGTGGAACAAACATCCGAGGAGCCGCTGAGCGTGCTCTGGCTATTTTTCGAAGCCAGCCAGAGGTTCAGATTGGTCTTGTACTGTTCGACTGTGACGAGTGGCAGGGTCGTATCGAACTGATGGCGAAAACGGCGAAGCCGAAAGTCCCTAAATACAAAAAGCAAGTTATCTATTTGGTCGACTACTCCATTAAGAGAAAAGATATGAGAGGGTTACTGGGTCACCTACTTTATATAGTCGCTGAGGAATCCCCGCTGCTGGTAGTACTCCTCGAGATCAACGCACTTTTCAAACACCTCTTTCGGGTCCGGAAGATGGAACTTTCGGTTAAAGCTCTGAAAATTCCGATACTGATGCTCCAGACGCCCACCTAAGCGCAAAATATTAAACAGCAACTTGACATCCGACTGCGAGAAATGAACTAAATGAATTATACTTATTAACGTGGCTCAGGTTCGATTGCCTTACCGTAATGTCAACACTGGAGATAACCATGTTTACCCGGCCCTCATAATGCTTTAGCAGCATGGAGGTGCAGAAGCTGTTGTTTAATGAGTGGCCGCGATTGTCCACGAAAATGTAGTCGAACTTCAGTCGGCTGAGATCTCCAATGCTACGCAGCTGGCTCCACTTGGCAAGATATACGCTGTGCGGTGTGTCTGTAGTGTCTGTAAAGGGGTAACATAAGTGGAATACTAGTTAGCTCCTAAATGAAGGCCATCATACCTTGCACGTCCTGGATAGTGTATACCGCTAGGTCGGTTAGTGTGTCCAGATGAAATCGCCAGCCGGCGAGAAGGTGGTCATCGTTCTGAAGCACCAGCAAGACCTTCTTCTCCGGGGCCAGTGCACTAAGGAGCGCCGCCACGGTAGCCTGCTTCCCCAGACCACTTTCATCGTTCAGTATACAGAATTCCCGCTTACTCAGGCGTTCGTACAGATATTTAACCGCCTCCAGCTGGAAACTCTTCAGGTACTGTGTCACATGGCTGGTGACTAGAGCATCCGCCGAGAGCCGAAGCTCCGGCATCTGCTCTGACACAAAGTGATACATTATCCTGGCTAAGGATGTTCCATGGAGGTCTAATGATGAGCGTGCAACGCTAGGTAGATGGACACCAGGATGTATAGTAGCTGCAGATACGAGAATATTACGAACATCGAGAAAGAACCGATTATCATTTTTCGCGCCGCTGGCGGCCCATCAAATTCGATTTCGGGATTTAGGTCTACCACGTTATTATTGGTGTTGTTGTTGCTAGGATGGTAGCTGAAATGCATGTGGCTTAGGCGGTATGAAGGATACTCTTCAGCGGCGGGTAACTTTAGGCTCTGCGTCGGAGAATATGTCTACCTTTGTATAAAAATGACGGTGGGTTTGGGGTAGGGTCCAAGAATAAAGAGTTGGGAGAAATTCTTATTTTTGGCTCCAATTGTTATTTGTTGTTTTTGAGATGGAACTATGTCAGAGATGGACCATGTTGGGGGGTGAATCGGTTACTATAACATCAATAAAATATTATATATATTAATTCACATGTAAATTAATTCAAAAATTGAACTAAGTTATTTTTAACTAATATTGATTATAAATATATGTTATGGAGCAAATAATTTTATTTTAAACTCTCCAAAAAGAGTATCGGAAAATTATGTGCTTGAAGCTTATCCAACACTGGTCAAGAACTCAATTGTTATTACCGACGACACAGATTGCGCTCTTTGCGTTTCAATTTTGATTAAACGAATTTAGCCATGGTTGTTGCTAAAAAAGTAAAGCCAGCTGCGAAAAAGAAGCCTTTAGGAATAGGAAAACCTTCAGAAAAGAAAGCTGCCACCGCCGCACCGCCAGCGGCAGCAAAACAAAGGATCGTGGTTACCCCTTGGCGCGACACGTGCGTTACTTTATTTTGTTGTGACTAAAATATTTTAAATATTTGCTTTAATAGGCAGGAATTCAATGCGACTTACGACTGGTTGTTTGCCAAAGGATCTACTCCCGCAAATCGCCGCCAGGCGTTGAGTCAAATCCGCATATGGAGCTTGCGTAGAGGGAACCTCTGTCCTGCTGCGGTACTGGCCACTTCAGTGCTGGTCCAGGCTGAACTGGAGGACAAGATGGGCAGCCCTAGGATTCAGGCCACTTACGCCAATGCCTTCACAAGGTTCTACAACTTTATGTCTTCCATCATCCAGGGCCACAACATGGCCAGCATGTACGAGACGGCTAAGGAATTGGGTCTTCAGTCATTCATAGTGGATTTACGCCATTTGTGCTCCCATGGACAGGAGCTTCCACCGGCCACTGTCTTGAGAAACACCTCCAAGCACTGCCTAGAATGGCTACGTACCTATTACTGGCTGCCTCACAAGGAATCTTTGGTCAATTTAGTATCGGGAAAACTGCAAAGAAAGGACAAGCTAAAATTCGAAAATGAGATTACCCGCCTTCTGGAAATCTATGACTTATCCTTGGAGTGCCAGATCCAAGGTGCACAAAAGCTCAAGGACATCAGCAAACTGAAGGCTAGCGCAGAATTCAACAAGATTCGGGTCTACGCTTCCAGCAAAAGAGTCAAGACAGCGAAAGAAATACTGGACGCTGTGTTAGCTGATCTGAACCTGTTGATAAAAAAGAATTCGCACGCCATGAAGGATCTGCTGGACATATATCTGAACTGTCTGCTTAAAATGGAATACTTCCTTACCGTTGGCCTGAACATCCAGGACAACGAGGACGAAATCGTGGCAGCTACTCAGGGACTCTTCAGACTGTTGGCCTTGCAAGGGTATATCGAAAAATTCTTCACAGTTTTAGTGCAGATGACCGAAAACCCCAATGAGACTGATGAAAAGCGTCTGGGAGCGGGCTATTGGGCCTTAAAAATGATTGAAACGTTCGCAATGCTCTCCCGAATGAAACGCATGTACAAAGAGGAACTTGATTTGGTTTGTTAAGAAACATATTCCATAATATTATTTACTCAACGTGATATATTGTAGAATCCTAACTTGAAGCCTGTGAACTTCTCCTCCCTCAACACAAACGTACTTCCAAATACCCTTAAACGTTTGTTGGTTCACTCGGGAGTCGATGCTTCCGTAACTCTTGTTTTTGGAGACAATCCCACAAAGGCGAGAAACTGGATCTTCGATATAGATTTCATCCGTCAGCGTATTAGACCTTTCAGCAAGTTTTCCGGGGCTATTGTAAAAGGGTGAGTACAAGTTTTTACATACAGGGATTGATAGTCAGTAATGTTCGTTTAGACTTCTTTCCCTTACAGATCCCCCACTTGAAGAGCAGCAAATTAAAGACCTAACACGTCTTTGCAACACACGGTTGCAGGATCAGGATTCTGTGAAGCCTAAGAAAGTGCATAGTTTACAGACCCCGAACTATAGTCTCAGTGATCTGAAAAATCTTGTGGCCGAATGTAAAAATGTAGAAAATGATACTTCTATCAGCAGTGAAAGCTCAGACTATGGAATTTGGAAATTAGATAATGGTAAGATTTTAATCAGAAAAATAGGAGCTACGCGTATTAATTAATTTTTATATATTTGCAGAACACGATTGGTCCGCGTGTGCTTTGGGTGTTTTACCTTGGTCTAATTAAATGTTGTTATAAATATATATATATTTAATGTTTGTATATTTGGGTTTCTATTATTTACGGGCATTTATAAATATTTTTACTTTAAATGAAATTTTTGGATAGAGTTTCAACCAATTTCAAAATCTAGACTTGGCGCTTTGCTCTTCTTCTTGCTTGTTAGCCAGGCACTGCGAATTGCCAGAATCAGCTGATTGCTTCGCGACACTGACGTCAACAATTACTCCGGCTTTCGGTTTATTTTATTGTAAATAGAATCTTTTGCGAATTAAAATGTTTACTCTGTGGACGCTGATCGAAGCCTCGCTTCTGTGCCTGAATGCGGTGTGCATTTTGCACGAGGAGCGCTTCCTGGCCAAGTGTAAGTGACCATGAGTTTCTCCGATCTCTGCCACGATACTATTTCTTGCATGTTTTTATAGTCGGCTGGGGAAGACAAGCTGGACAGCAGGATTTTGGGGCTCCCACGGCCAAGGATCAGGTATTGAATCTCATCCGCTCCATTCGCACAGTGGCCAAAAGTAAGTACACATTTACAAATTTATATTCTAGAAGGAATCATGTATTGAAAATCATTTATATTGCAGTTCCCCTGATATTCCTTAACATAATTGCGATTATATTTAAGTTACTGCTTGGTTAATCGATAACCAAGGAAATAAATGTACCATAAAGCCTTTTTAACCAACTAGTCTTAATGTTTACTGGGCAACCTGGCCACCGGACTTCCTCTGAAGCACGCACTTGACTCGATTCTCCAAGGCTATGCTATAGGCATCCAGTTTGTAGGCCGCTGCCTCCAGTTTGTCCACCGTGTCTGATATCTCGTCGATCTGCTGCATTAGTGGAGCCAATTGCTGGAACTTGAGGCTCAGTTCGCTTGTGGAGACGTTCAGATTCTCAGCAATCTGCCGCATATCCTTGTACTTGGCTATTGTGGCCTTGTTCATCTCCTCCAACAACTTGTAATCCTCTAGAGGAGCGTTCAGTTCATGGGTAATGTAGTCCTCCGTTTTCTGAAACATTTTTGTTGCCAGGCGACTTAGATTTGGATCGTGTCGAGTCAAAGCCTCGAAACTGGAGGCACTCGACAAAGTGGGTCCGTGTTGAGGGGAGTCCAGCAGTACGTTTTGATCCTGTGCTGCGGCAGAAGCTACACTTGTTGATGGCTTTTCCGTATCCATTTTAGAGAGCCAAGATTTTCCGAGTTTTCACAAAAACAAAGTATCAAACAGCTGTTGTTGCTCTGTGAGTGTTTTGCCATTCACATTGAACTGAATATATAAGGTTTTTCTTAAGCGTTTACCAGCACAGAAATAATTAAAAAATAAACAATACGAATTAAAGATACCCTTTATTAAAATCGATGTATAATTTACTAAAAACAAGTGCTTAAATCAAAACTTGACTTAAACTGTTTCTAAAAGGAAACTATATTAAAATTTCATGTTGAACTGACTAGTTTTCATTTTTTGTTTTTTAAATAATATTATGAATAAACCCCCCATAGATCTATAATTTGTGTATAATTTCATGGATATACCTCCAAGAATCCATCTGTAAAGGGAATTCTTTGAAAAGTTTATTGTTTTTCCATGGCTTTTCTATAAAAGCTAGCACTTGTTGCACTGATAAGGCAGTGCTATGTCCAAATCCCAACGGAAATCATGTCGGAGAAGAACAACACGGAGCGTTTGCTGAAACACCTGTTCGACGGAGGTCCCTGGAATGTCTACGAACCAAACATACTCAACCTGGGAGTGGGAGCTCCGGGAACAGATCTTCTGGAGTCCAACTGCGACAATTTCAGGAAGGCTACAGATCACTGCCTGGTGCGATATTGATAAGCTTACGCAATAGACTTCTTCGATTTGACCTTGGTGTCTTATATTTTCATTATGTTTTTGCAGCAACGGGAAAAGAGTAAAAATCAATCGCTGATTTTTCAATACGGTCCCACCAGTGGAGCCTACGAGGTGCGCCATGAGATTGCCACATATTTCAGTGAAATGTATGGAAACCCCGTCAACAGGTGAGAGTCAATAAATTCTATTTAATCTTTATCTCGTTATCTTGGACGTTATTTCATCTAAGATAAGTTATACTTCTTCTTTAGATATTTTGATTATATATGTATATTTCTTTTGATATTAGAAATAATACATTTTAAATCATTTCTAGTGAGGATTTGATTATCACCACTGGAGCTACCCAGGGCCTCCATTTGGTTCTCTCCACCTTGATCGACTTCCAGGGATTCATATTCGTAGATGAGTTCACCTACATGATCGCCCTGGATAGTATGAAGCACTTCACAAGTCTTAACATTATCCCTGTTAAGTTAAACGACGATGGTGTAGATCTGAAAGATCTGGAGGAGAAGGTTTCCAAGAGGCGTTTCAAGTCTGAGAAAAAAGAGTTCTGGGGAATATACTATACCATTCCAACGTATCATAATCCGACAGGAATACTATTCTCACCGGGTAAGTCCATCCTTCTCAGTCAATGTCTTTTTCTAAAGTGGCTTAATTTTTTTCTTTCAGAGATTTGCCGTGGAATTGTGGATCTGGCCCGCAGGTATGATTTCCTGGTGGTCTGTGACGATGTCTACACCATTCTGCACTACGACGAAAAACCCACTCATTCCCGTCTCCTGGCGTACGATGATCGTTCCGATCCTGACTTTGTTGGCAGCGTCATCTCCAATGGCAGCTTTTCCAAGATTCTGGGGCCCGGAGTCCGAGTGGGTTGGCTGGAGGTACCTGCACGTATCAAACCCATAATTGATGGAAGTGGCTTTGCCAACAGCGGTGGGTGCTTCAATAATTACACCGCCGGGATCGTGGGAAGCCTTTTTGAGCTGAAGTTGGCCCAAGAACAGATTGGTCGATTTTATGAAGCCTACAAGGAGAGGATGCTGGCCACCACGGAGGTGCTGCGCGATGAGCTGCCCCAAAGTTGCAAGCTGGTCAGTCCCACTGGCGGTTACTTCATTTGGGTGCGAATACCCGACCATCTCGATGCCAGAAAGTTCCTGGAGTACAGTATGCAGGAGGAAAAGATCTTCTTTATAGCCGGTCCACGCTTTTCGTTGGATGGCGAATCTGGGAAACAGTTCTTCCGATTGTCGATAGCCTTTTATGCGAAGGAGAAACTGGTGGATGGCGCCAGGAGGCTGTGCCACGCCCTCAGAAACTATATCGACAAGAATCCTGCTGGTAGTTAGATATGGCAAAATATGTTTATTGTCGTGGATCACTGCTATCGTAATTTAAATAAGGCTTATAAAGATGTGACTTGGCTATAAACTACTTATCAAGATGTTATACACTAGATAAAGATATACATTTATGGTAAACACACAATGTTGTACGGATTCTTGGGCACGATGCTTAAAAATATCACAAATCTGATAAATTCTATACAAATACACAACTTGTTTCAGATTAGAAGTTCATACAGCTAGTATCTGCATCTGTATCTCTACATCTTGGTTTGAATCTGTATCTGTGTCTCTCTCCGTCTTGTCATTTGTGCTGCGATGCGAATGCTACAGATTTCGATATCCTTCGGATTGCTCATAATACTTTCGCTTGGAAATGGAATGCCCGCTGGCGTTACGTATTCACAAAACTACTCGGAGAAGGTCAACACAATCTCCTTGAGGGAGGTGTATGTGCCGATAACCAGGCCCAAGATGCCCACAATAATGAGAACAAAGTTGCCTAGAAAAGACATAAATTAAAAAATGATTTGAAGGATGTCTTCTGGCTAGTACTTACTCAATATCAGCCAAGCCTTGCTGAGTCCTTTGGTCTGGTACCAGTGCGTGCAGATCTGAATGAGAGCTGGGAATGCCAAGCCCAAGGCAGATAGGCACAGAGCTCCAAACAGGGAGATGAACAGCTCCAGGTTGGGAATGGCCACAGCCAGGAGGACTGTTGATTAAAGCAATCAATTATTCTTAATATCCAATGCCAATTTTAAGACAAACTTACAGGTGATCAGGACGAGGATCGTTCGCACAGCGTACTCCCAGAAGAGGACATTGCGCTGGGCGCCCAGCCGCTTGGCCACATAATCGTTCCAGGTGATATCAATGGCCACATAACAGGCCAGGCCGTGGGTTATGTAGATGGCGAAAGCCAACATGCCCTTGACACACATTGACAGACTAAAATAAAAAAAAGGATTAAAGGAAATGGTATTTTGGTAATCCCTCAGATACTTACATTTCATGTTCTGGCATGTTGAGAGTAATGGATCCCAGAACAGAGGCTCCATAGTTGAGGTAGCCAAAGAGACCCATGCCCACGTACAGGAACACAATAAGCACCATGGAGACGTTGAGAACTCCACAGCTGCCGCCGAACTTCTGGGGCGTCTTCATCTCGTTTTCCAACGGCAGGATAACTCCGATGGCTTCCAGGGCGAAGAGCACGGTGCCGAAGAATAGCGGGAAGTTCTCCGGCTTGCCGAAGGCATCCTTACCCTCCGTGGACAGCGGCTCTCGGAAGATGTAGTAGCAGATAATGCCGAAGGACACCATGGTAATGGCATTGGCCAGCGTGGAGAAGGGAGCCAGGTATTTGAGGTTGCGCACCCAGTTGATCAGGATCAGCGGAAGCAGGATGATGATCATGCAGAGCCTCACATCGATATTGGTGTCGCCCACAGCATCCACAATGGCCTTGATGTTGGAGGCCACGAAGACCACGTAGACACAGCAGGTGCCCAGTTGGTAGATCAGCAGGAAGGTATTAACGACGGTGCCAATGTACGGGGCTAGAACACGGAAACATTTTGGTCCTTCACCGAGTGCTGTCTCCGCCACCGCAGGATAATTCATGCTGGGCATCTGGAAAGGGACTTCTTAGTACAAAGGACTATTCATCTAGTATCCGTTAAGCTCACCTTCTTCCTGCGACAAAGTTCGAACTCCGCCTTGACCAGCTGATGGATGCAATATGTGCAAATAAATCCAATGACTATGGTTCCAATGGATCCTGTGATATAGCCAGAGTTACGGAAGGCATTCGGCATGGCCAGGATGCCAGTGCCCAGCGATCCTTTCAGCAAATGGAACAGGGTTTCCGAGTTTCTAATACGTTGAGGTTTTTTAATCCATCTAGTATTTAAAGTTTATTAGCTAAGCTTACGTTGTAGGATGCTCTACATTGCGATGGTGATAGGGATTGTAGTCGGGATCCTTGGCCACTATGGCCTTGTTCTTCTGGCCCTTCTCGGCCAGCTCCAGCTTGTCAGCCCGATCTCCGACGAAAGCCGCATTGCTGTGTCCATTTTTGCTCATGACTGCAACTAGAGATTAGTGCAAATTGTTAAATTAGTAAGAGCATAGATTGCAAAGATTAAGTGCAACGAGTTTATTCACTTTTGTGTCTACTGCCGCCTTCTGTATCTGTATCTGTATCTAAGTATCTGTATCTGTGGCGCAACAAGTGCGTGTGCACATCACGTTGCGCGTCGCTCTGAAAATAGTCTGTGCCGCTGACATATTTCTAAATTGAAAGCAGACCTCGGCAATGTCAAGTTCAGTGGCGATTCGACTGCATCCACACGTACCTCCACCCTGATGCTCCTCCCTCAATACCCCCGAAAATCGGATCCACTACCTAGTAGTGCCTAGTACCCAGTACCTGGCTGTTCGTGCCGCGTATGCTAGACGTGCTAAAATAGAACAAAACAAATCACAAAAGCCAATTTTAGTGTCAGCGGACTTTGTTGTCCGCCCTAATCGCTCCTCCTTTTTTTAGTTTATACTTTTATTTGTCGCCATAGCTCATCTCCGACCATGCTTAATTAGAAAATATGTATGGTGGTGTGACAGGGGCCAATTTGAGACTTTACGGCTTCCAGTTAAGATAATCTCATCTGCTCGCGAGATATGGAAATTTTGGCAAATTGAGGTAAACTTTTCCGGTTCTCAGCGTGTCTCCTGCACTTGGAGGCAATCCAATTGCCTCTTGATCTGATCGGATCTGATATGATGTGACCACTCGGACTCGATCTCTGCATAATTTCAAGTACATCGGGTTTACAAAGTCTTAGCTATGCGGAAGTCATTACCCGATCAGCACCGCATAGCTCGGAATTGTCTTTTGGGAAACGCAATACAGGGCGTATGAGTAATGGGAAAAACTATGTATTGTAACCTTTTTTTCATAATTCATATTTAATTATTTCATGGGAAATTCTCGCACCTCAGACTGATTGGGGTGCCACCGAGGAAAGAGCTTTCTAATAGACCAATTCCGGCTTCAGCCCATTGAATCACCACCAAAAATAGACAAAGGCCAGACTCTACGCAAAACAGAATTCGCAGAAATAATTTCCATAATTTATTTCAACTATGCTCAAAACAAAACAAACCCCCCAAAGTTTGTTTTACCAATAAGTTGCAGGCGGTTTAAACTGGATTGCCGATTCGCCAATTAATAAATTAAATGTGTCTCTGCCGATTTGCAAATTGGCAATTTGCTTTGACTTGCCCGTTGATGAGTTAGATGGGCGTTTTCCTTTCGATTTGCCAGCAGGTGCCTATAAATAAATACTTTATTCGAATATTTTTCGAAAATATTTGTTTTGAGCCAGAGAATTCCCCATGAGTCGCCTCGCTCGCATTCTCTTCACGTGAACGAGATCTGAATATCAATCGAAGGCGGCACGCGACTCTCTCGGCCTTTTGTTTTGGCTTCTTTGCTTATTTTTTTTGTTTCAAATTTTTATTTACCCGCTGGTATGTTTTTTGCTTTTTTTTTTTACTTTTTTTTTATTGGCGTCTAGACTCGAGAGTTAGCCAAGTTCAATGAGCCAGGCCCGGCCAGGTTAGAGCAGGCCGACTGGCCTTAGTCTTTAACCAAGTGGTGGAATACAAATTTCAATTGTCAGCCACGAATTTCTGGTTGGCACTTCTAAGTCGTCCAAGTCGCTGGCTTATAAAAGCCGTCGGCCTTGCTCCGCTTATTGGATTCGTTTTCGAATCTGAAGTTTTCCACTTTTTGTTTAGTGGCTCTGGCAGTGAATTTTGGAGTGGAAAAGTTCTTGGCACCCGAAGAATTCCAAACAGGTTGGCACTTACTGGCTTTTATTTATCAAGTCGAGTGGCAACTGCAGTCGCCAGTTTTTAATCGAATTTTCCACGCCAAGTTAGTTATTCAATAAACAGTTTTGTAGGAAAATTTAGTGTAATTTTTAGAGGGTAATAAGTGGTTTGTTGGTAATTATAATCAAAATTAACAGAAGGCTCAATATAGCTTTTAAAATTGTTTATTTGATGTTACGAAGAATTATTTTTCACATCCTCTTGGCAAGTGTCAGAGAAGACTGATCTTTATTTGGCAATACTTCAGCTTGGTCAACACGGCGGATGAGTGATGTGGACTGGCATTTCTTTTTTTTATCAAAGTTATATGTTTATCACGTTGGCTTCTTGCTGAATAAATAAAAACACGATGGATTTATGGCACTGCATTGTATTTTACAAAGACTTGAAGTTCGCTCGATAAATTCTATATCTAAGACAAATAAATGGCTATTTGCTAAGAACTCTGGAAGGTTTTTACGCTCGAGGGTTGAGGCTATAAGGTCTTGACCCCTTTCAAATGGGTTCGAGAGGTCTGTGGTCTTATGACATGTAGCTGTAGCTCAGAATATGCAATGCATTATAATACCAATTGAAATCTCGGCTATTTCTGGCCACTAGATCAATAATTTGCGTCAGAGGTTGGTTGCGCGTCGTTGGCTAAATTTAACTGCAATTAATTGTAGCTGCAGCCGTGTGGCACGGGGCACGGGGCAAGGGGCATGGGGCATTGGGGCCACAAAGGTTAGCTCACTTGAAAGCGATCTGTGCACTCAAGCCCGACTTACTAATTTGCAAAAAGTCGCGCGTCGCCACTTCCGTTGCGGGCTAATTAGCCCGAAAAAACAAAACAAAAAATTGCCAGAAATTGGCTCACTTACCGACTCTGGTGTTTGATTTTTTTTGCGGCTTGCGAAACACTGGCTTGGGTAACTTGTGGCTCGGGATAATTGCAACTTCTTTTGCATAAAGAAACAAGACACAGTCTGATAAAAGCACGGGCCAAGTAATTAACCGACAGCCGAAATCAAAACATAAATCTAAATCAACGTAGATCCGAACGACGCGCACTTATATGCTATATATGCTTTATAGTATAAACTATAACTAAGTGATGTTTAGTTGGTCGGATCTGCGATGTGATCGTGTTGGCCGCGCGTTAACGACTAAATCAGACCCAACGTGGGTCACCAGTTTTAAGCATCGCGCGAAACGTTGCACGACACTCGCGCACACACTCTTACTTCCACACACACGCTGCCACACTCTCGCACTTCCACACACACACACACACACACACACACCCAGGGCACACTGGGAAACATCTCGCACATTTTTATTTGACTGCCGCAGCATCCAAAGGGGATTTTCGGGGGGCGGCGGGCTTTCGTTTGTGTTTCAATCTGATCACTTAGTGCCCTTAAGTTACACGATCTGGTGCCCCCACGGATACTCCTCCTGGGCCGTGCTAATTGTCCCGGCAAACTGATTTGTTTATGGCTTCCCACACTTGTTTACCTTCTGTCTGATTTTCTGGGAAATTAAGGAAGACTTGTAATGTTTCCTTAAACACGAATGAGGGTTTTTCCCCTGAAGTGTTGGGTTCTTAACTATTCAAGTACTAATTTCTAAAATATATTTTATATTAATCTTACTCTTGTTAAGTTTATATTTCTAGCTAAGCTAAATCTATAATCCAAGAAAAAATTGTAACCAAACCAACATGTTTCCAGTTTATCAACAAACATTTTTCTAGACTCTTGTGGAAGTATTTTTGTTTTCAAAAAGTAGAATACTCAAAAAAAAAAACAATTATAAAAGCTTGCTAAGAATAATGCATTGTAAAGTTCCCAAACCTGCTTCCCTGCTCCCAAAAAATAATTGAATAAAAACGAAAACTTACCGTGTTACCCATAATCGATCGATTTGTGGCTGTCACTCCAACAAGTTTTCATGTAACCATCATCAAGGCCTGCTCTTCTCTTGCGATCCCCCCGATGCGATGGGATTGGTGGGCCACTTTCCTGGCCCGGCACTGCGATATTGCCAAATAATTTCGGCCAGGGCATTGTCTGGCTTATGGCAAGACCACAAAAGAACCAGTAACCAGAAAAACAGCTACCATGTCCATTGCAGGCGCTCCAAGACACTCTGATCGGCTGGCAATTAACATGTTTTTTTTCCTTTATTCGATCGGATGGCTTAATGCACTTTCTCACCGCCCGTTAACCGGTTCCTCAAGAAAGAGCCTGCGAGAGAGGGGAGGGGGGTTGTTCTGCAGCCTGTTAACTTGGCCAAATGAAATTTCGTGCATTGGCCGCGTGCCTTCCTGCGAATTGCGCATACGCCGCGTGCGCCTGGGAATTACCCCAGTTATCCCTCACTGGCTACCGATATGGATATCGGGTCGGGTCGGGTGCCTACCTGGTATCTGGTATCTGGTATCAGACGAAAAACCGGTTAACATTCGGCCCGGCTCTGACGTAGTCTCTTCGTCTAGCCACTCTTGACTTTGGCTATGACGCCAGACAGCCGACAGGCCGACAAGCGAAAGGGGAATCTGATTTGCGCATTTCTTTAGCGCCGGAGAATCCGCTCTAATGGGTTAATGACTTGCCGAACATATGGCCCAATAATTCCCACCACCATCAATGGAGGTGTTAACTCTTTACCGGTATTGCCGGCAATTCGCACCTCGGCATAAAATCATTAGAGCCAGCCATATAATATCGGTTATGGGGGCATACTTTGATTCCAATTTACGGGTGTTTACGTCGCGAATAGTTTTAATCACTCGGCCAAGAGAAAAACACCTGTGACGTGATGCTTCGAGGTGAAAACGCTAATTGGACTGGTTGCCCAAAAAAAATGGCTTTCAACTTTATAAATATTATATTAGATTCCATTAAAAACACACAACATGCTGATTAAACGAGGTAGACTCCCATTTGTGGTTTAATGTAAAGTACATAGTAACTGATGTCTGATAATTGCATGTGAAATTTATCTGATTGGGTGTAAAATTAAACAAAAGCACTCTATTTGCAATGAATTGAGTTTAATCAGTGGATTGTTATCGTTGTCAGGGTCACAATATAATTTATTATTTGATGTTTATTAGGGCTATAAGTTTTTAGGGAAAGCAATGTATCCTCAAGGTATCCTATTTGAAGGTTTGTTGGTGATAAAAGAAAAGTGAACTTATTCATGTATTTTTCTCAGTGCATCTGGCAAGTAAAGATCTACATACTCACCAAACAATAGCAGCTAGGGAAAATTGATTTCGCCCTGAACTTGTGCTGCCCTGTTTGGTGTCACATATATGATACACACGTGCCACCAAAACTGATACTTCTGGTCTCTGGCAATGGACCTCTATGGAGAGATATGATTTTTTCACCCTGATGGTGGTCAGGTGGTCGACTGCCCTTTGGCCTCGCCAATTTCCCCGGCAAGGGGACTTTTACTTTTCAACCGGAGATTTAGTTTGTGAAATGAGATATGGGCGGGGTGGCCATATCTCATGCCGGCGTGTAAATTTGTGGCAGCTCAATTGAAAAATTGCTTTGTTATTCTCAATTTGAGGCTCTAAACAGTTTTAGGCACTATGCGTCGGTTTAATCACAAATTGCGCACAAAAGAGCGAATACCATTTCGGTATACCTCTGGCCCGGGTTCTGGTGGGTGCTGATTTATTATTATTATCATTATATTGGGGATGGCTGGTTCGCATCTCGCCGAAGGAAGTGGGAATTGAGGGTGACACAGATTTTGTGGATTGCCTCCAGCATATTGCTGCCTGCAGAGAGCTAACCTAACCATCGGGTTGGGCTTGGATGATCCATGGGTTGGACCTCAGTTGAGGATCAGTTGGTGTCAGCTTGGTCAGGGTGAAAGGTTCGTGGTGCAAGGTCTGCTATGTCGACACTTGAGACTGTAAGTCCTCCTTAACAATTTATATTTTTTTAATAAACTTAGAAACTATATTATATAAGTTCTAAAAGTTATAGCTTTCTGCATTTCAAGCTTTCAATTTATTGTTTTTGCCGGAACACTTGTCACATTAACTTTTTACTATCTTTTGGAGTTATTACCTGAAACACCTTAGTGGGTTAAGACCAAAGGAGCTTTTCCACCAACTGGACTTATCACTAGAGAAACCCCGAATAGCACCGCAAGAGAACTTTCCACTTAGACCCAGTTTATCTCACAGATAAGAGCACTAACCATTGCGTGCACTAGCCTACAAGATCGCTGATATCTTTATCTTGTGAAACACTGTCACTGTCGAATTTCGACAGACTGTATCGCGTTTTGAGTTATTTCTCACGTTCTGGTGTCTGGGTCGAGTCGGCGGAATTGCAATAAAACAGTCTAAACACCCCCAGTCCACCCCCGGCAACACCCCCGAGACCCGATGACGCCGCCGGAGGCAGCCAAATGACAGAGTCAATGTTAATGTTAATGCTCCACCGCTGTCATTGCCAAGTGCGAATATTTTGTACGGCTACGGAGTGTTCAGGGGCTTTGGGGGAGTTAAGGCGGTACTCGAGCGGGTTCCGAGAGCTTTGGGATCGAGATAGAGGTTGGCTGAGCGGTTAACTTTTGTTTTAAATTGAATGTCTGACCAGATTCGCGCTTTTATTCTGTGCCCGCCAATCGCTCCACAAACAACCAGCCAGCCCGAACCGACCACCGACTCCGGCTGTGAACGCGGCGTATACTTAATATAATTGTTTTCCGTGTTGTCCGTGTTTTCCGTAGGTGTAGTACCATTCGATCGGATAATGACGCTGGCCGTGATTAGCGGATCAGGCGCAGCCTGTGATATAGTAAGTGCCTCGTAAGCGTAATATATCCGAGAGTGTTTCCCAATTGATAAACCCAACTGCCCGATTGGTACAATCAAAAACGATTATTGTGGAATTCGGTCACGCGGAATATGACAATTTTCAAATCAGTTTAAAGTTAAAACGAGTCAGGAATAAATGGGGTTTAGTTACTCAATTATATTCCACCAAGAGCGTTAATAGAATACAATTATCCAGTTAATGATAAAAGACACCTTCTCTTAATAAATTATATTAGCTTCTAACGCATATTTAAAAAAATATTAGATATAATACATACTCCAAAGGCCAAACGGGCAATAAATCGCAAATAAAACATCAATAAATCATAAATAAATCATTACCAGCCAACTCATTACACAGAATTATCAATTGAGTATTTCGGGGGACAGATGAGAAACCCGCTAAAACCATTTCGTATTTAGACTCCTGTATATCACTTGAGGGGACAATTAGCCGGAGGGTAAACACGGCGGATGGATGATATTATGGCAGCCTTATCGGGTGCTCCCCTGTTTGTTTTCGGATTTTGGTGAACCTGCGGCAGTCATCAAGTGTCTGTTACCTAAGAGTGACTGCTCCATAAAGTGGATCAGTGGAGAATAATAGAATCGACATTGGTAGCAAGTGTAATTAGTCTTAAGTGCTCATTAACTAACCGCGTGGAGATAGCTGGATTACTGGAGTTTAGATCATAACGATTTAGAATATATATTTTTCGCAACATTGTCCGTTGGAATGTGATTCATTGGAGCAGACTAGGTGAATCAGTCCCGCCCAGTATTTATAGAAATATCTAAAAGTGTCCCACTCCCTTATCCGATTTATCAGTGGAGCGGTTATTTTGGTCGGGAAATACACGGATTTTTAATTAAATTAGCATGCTTGCTGTTTTTAGCGAGAAGCGGGTCCTCAGATCTTTCTTCCTTGTCATTTATCGGCAGACAAAAATTAATAAATAATAGCGTCACTGGGCGACCAGGTGCATAGTTACTTTGAACCCGAAGCCCTGGGTTATTTTTGCTTCTATGCAGATATCCGCCGTCTTATCCGCCAGGTGGTTTCTTCGAAGCTCAAATACTAGTCCGGTTATTAGTTAGATTTCGTTGACGGAACAAGGCAGTTGTGCTGACCACAGCTGTTTTCTAAAGTCCTTAACAAGGTGAGCAATATTGTGAATATGCTTCGACAGTCAAGTGAAAAATGACTCTACTCAAATCCGCCTTCAAAGTCAACAACCTGAGCTCGATCGTTTTATAAACTGTCATGTTTGGGGGTTTTTGCGCGGCAAGTGTTTTTGTGAATGGGCCAAGGACTTACGCCTGGAGAATCGTTTTGTGAGTGATGAATTGTGCGCAATGTGCTTTGCATGTCAAGTGGGGGAGTTGGTGGGACTTCGGTAATACCCGTTCGGTGGGTTTATCATTTCTTTTCGTTCCGCTTCGAAACTGAAGGCATATTTTCTGAATGACTTTATTGTCAGCAATTGCGTTAAAGGAGAGTATGCTTCTTTGTTTCTGTGCCGAAAGAAACCCGTTTAGCGATTCCAATTTTAGGGTGCGTTTTGGTTGCTCTTATTTTGCATTTTTGCATATGCAAATTGCTTAAATAACACGCTTGTCAACTGCCAGAGATTCAGATTGCGATTCAGATTGTTGCAAATTAGCGCTCAAGTACAACTTGCTTCTAATTTAGCTGTGAAAGCTGCATATGTTATTTTTATGTTTATCTATAAGTTAAGTAGCTAAATCTGTGTAGATCGGCATCAGAGGTCACATAAATTAAGGTGTATTTCGCGAAAACTATATAAGCTGCTTTTGGTGCGAGGGGGGCGTATGAGCAATTTCTTGGCGACAGGAAATTCACGCTGGCGCCATCTTGTGGTAGATTAGTGTGGAGTGCTGTCAGGCACCCACAAGATGGCGCTTGAATTTGTCAGCGCCGGAAAGTAGGCAAGCATTTTGGGCGAGCCTTTGAAAATAATTTCAAAATAAAACGAAAACCACGAAAGGAGAAGATCGTTGGCTGAATGACCGATTTATGTTTCTTGATTGATACATGAATAAATTACTCTTCATTTAGGCTTCGATTAAGACTACCTACAAGGTCTCACCCTGATCCAGAATCGAAGGTTGCTTCAATCTAATCCCCTTACCAATTGGAATTTATTGCAAAAACTCGGTCAAGTTTGAGTGAATTTGCCGATCTGGCAATCGCAAAGAAATCGTAAAAATTTCCATAAATATAATTCACCAGGAATTTAACCACTTTGAACTGGTTTTCCTTCCCTCCGGAGGGCATGAGGGGAGGCAGATGAAGGCAGGGGGCGGTGCCGGGGCGTAGACGAAACATCAGACGTGCAGTTGGCGCACGTTTCGAGTTACCCATAAATAAATGCGACGCAGAAATCAAATTGATTTCAATTTCAGCAAATGAGTGATCCGCGCTCCGTCATTTTTTTCAGACTTGGCCCTTGGGATGAATTTTTGGCAATCAATAAATATTCGACACTCGCCTGGGGGTCGTCTCTTTCAATTGGAAACCAATTGTGGCATTCCCGCAACGCGCAGATAGCTCTATCGTCATCTTTATGATTCTTATCGGAAAAATATCACTAATTAATTAGGTCTTTATCCCGCTCTTATCTGCAATGTTTGTTAAACTGATTCATTCGAATGGTTGGACGACAAAAAATTATTCTGCAGACATTACTGAATTTTATATATATATTTTTTATATATTTAATTTTATAGAAATTTTTATAATATTCTCATTAATCCAAAAAAAATTCTTATCAGTTTTATTATAAAATCATAATAAATTTCCAGTTTGAAAATGAGAAAATTGACCAGTTTAAAATTTATATTCCTTATCTTTTTAAACAGAATGTTATAAAATATGTAGTTTCAGAACTCCCAGTTTTTTTTTGTTTATTTTATAATGCCTTGTGAGTCATTTATACCCCTGGGGCATGTGTGTACTTTATTTTAGAATTTGGAAATGTACGACTTCCATATATGGCGGAATCTATGATATCGAGCGGAAGTGATGAGAATGTTGACCTATGTTGTACTTTCCATAAAAATGGCAACCAGTTTTACTTTCCAATGTAATATATATCTGGGCCTGATTTAACGGAAACTATAATAATAGAATAAAAATATATATTATTAATGTAAAATACATACAAATAAAAATGATTGATTTACAGTTATCCGAAGAAATGACAGCTATCCGTTATCGTCTTTACCGGGGCTTTCCCGCCCCGGCAGTGAAAATTTTTCACCTCACCTAGGGGTGGTGAAAAGTACCACAAGTCAGCGTGGTGATTTTCACAGCGACTTCGGGTTCTACTCGACCATTTTAGTGCAAAGGTTGGCATTCTTGTTCTGTTTTTGAAACTGTGCGGTTGGTTGCCGGAACAACTCCGATACAGAAAACAAATTAAATATATAGCTCGAAATCGAAAACGAATCGAATCGTATTAAGCAGTATCTCCGATTGCAATATCGATTCCAGTTCCGGTCACGGTCTCTCTCGCAAGTTGCATTAGTAATATTGCATTTCTTATTCTTATTTAAAAAAAAAAATATTTGGAAAAAAAAATAATAAATAAAACAAAGCAATCCCACTCTCAGCCGAGTCTCAACCATTGCTATTAAATATCTTCCATTAAATTTTATTTTGTATCGAAACAAGTGCTTGGGAGCCAACCAACTCGATTATCGAGTGTCCTTACGCGCAACAGGATCGAAGCCCGAATCCCCAACGGCCCGATCCTGTATTGGAATAGTTATCGATTGACCAAGGATTATCATTACCGTTATCGCCATGAGTTTCCATAAGAGCGACTCGCGGACGCCGCTGGCGCCCACCGAGTATACCGTAAGTAGTTTCTTTCTGGTTTTTCTGGATTCTTTGCTTGTCTTTCTTAAAAACAAATGGAAAATATATTCAAAGAAAATTCTAGAAAATGCAACCCATTAATTAATGGTTTTAAATTTCACCAGAGTGATAATCACAAATGGAATTAATCTTATAACTACTTGGGATACAAATTACTTGTCACTGTCACACCATTTCCTCTTCTTAAAAAGTTATCAATCAAGTAGCCGCCTATATGATATCATTATATTTCGCAAAATTATGATAATATTTTTCCGATGGCAAAAGTTTAAAAAAGATGACTGGTCGGGTGTTTAGTTTGGCTTAGACTTGGCTTTTTCCACGGACATGTGATGTGACAAGCCAGCAGTCTTAACTCTTTAAGGCCTTGTTTGTTTATTGATCGATGGCCACACATACTTTCCCTTGATCGATTGTTTATGCAAATCTCTGGGTTAATGTTTGTTTGGATTGATAACAAACTGAAGCCTAATTTCGGGGATGATTTTAGCGATTTCTTTATGGTTGTTTTTCCTTTTTTTTTGTTTTGAGCCTCCTGGCTCACCTTCGGGCCCGTGTTGTTATGAGTAACCTGGCATAAACAGTTTTCCACCCCCGCCCGCATAGGTCCCTTCGGAATTTTCCACTCAGTGGAATTTTCCGCTCGCCGCGCTGCACTTTTATGTCTGCCCGGACTTGCCTTTAATAGATTTTTTTTTTGTGTAATTTCTCCGGGGGTATAGGGCATTCGGGCGACCGGTTATTGCTGCCCGTCGTCTACCTACTGTGTCAGCGATTTTCGGGGTTTCGAGTTCACGTTTCGAGTGCCCGGAATGGAACATTCATTTTTTTGGCTGCTGCGCAAGCGCCAAAGTTGCAAAGTGGCCCGGAATTCGCTGAATCGGCAACTGTGGCCACTTTACTGCTCGGTGCTCTTCTGTTCTGGCACCGATTCGAGCCCTCCCGTTTTGGTTTCGGATTCGGTAACTTTCCACTGGGTGTTAGGAGCGAGTCCGGTGCACGAATCTATCACTCCATGTCACTGCACTTGCATATTACATCAGGCGGCACTCGAAACCCGACCTGCCAAGTACTCCACGGCCCTCGCTCCCCCTCGAGAGTTACACTTGCATTACGGGCATAAACAATCAATGGGTTTTGTTCTGGCAATCATTCTAGGCAGCCAATCCGATCCTACAAGATTCAATTTCGCCAGTGACCAATCCGGGAGCTATTTAGATCAATTGGATTGGTTTCGGCTTTCCATGTAAAAAGGTTCCCATTAATTGTTATGAATGGCAAAGGGTTTAAACTTTAAGAGTTTTACTTTCTTGCATTAAATCTGCAGATTAGTTTGGAGCAAATTTTGCATTTATTGACTCGTAAAATGGGCAACAAATCACCGGAGTTTACGATACACTTTAGTTATAAAAGTCGGGAAAAAATCATGGCTCTGATCTATTTCCTGGTACGGTACTCGTTGTCATTGCAATGTTGCAAAAATTGGTATATCTTATCTATTTGGTTGGAAATCGCAGGCGCCGCCAGTGGCCTAATCATCCGGCCACCCCGAATGGAGTAAAAAATTGGGGTCCGGGACACGCCCAGGTGTATAAATAGATCACTGTTTGATGTCGGTTGATGGCTAATTGACAGATTGCCTACGATTTTCACGGGAATTCAAACATCGGCCACGTGATACACCCCGGCCGATGTCGAGTGTTGGAATTCAGTTCTCGGCTTGCAATTGCTTTCGTTTTTTATGCGCTTTTTTGTCGTTCGCATTTTGCAAACAAATTTAAAAATTTTCCATTGCAATTTGTTGTCGTATGCCGTTTTTGTTTTCCCCTTCCGCCTACCCCTTCCAGCCTCGAGCCCCAATACAACTCCACTTCTATTTTTGCACTTTCCGCTTACATAAGTTCATCGACACGCCAGGTTGGGGCAGTTTCGGAGATTCTATTGATGAGACTGAGATCGGGATTCTCTACCGTTGACAATGCTAATTGGAAAGGCACACAGAACTGCAGTTCACCTTAGAATGCGGCATTTTCTTGGCTTATTCATGAGTCAGTCACTTAGGTTAGAAGGGTCGAAGACTGCATATAAGACGTCACCCACTCCAGATTAGTCACAATATCGGAGGAGGGCTTATGGCATTATAAAGAATTGCAGGCTACCGAGATTTTTTCCCTCCAGATATCGCCCAGTAATTAATAGGTTCCTTATCGCTATCGGTAGGGCGATGGGGGAGGTGAGGAGGCGTGGAAATCGGGAAATACCTGCCATAAACTACACTTAAAATTTTTACGAAAACGACAGTGAGTGATGTGGGGTGGAAATTTGAATTTACAACACCCATGATTCAATATTTTGCGCAGTTCCCAGACTTCGGATATTATCTAATATCTAATAACTCATATCGTATGTGTTTTGGCTCATTGAGGTAACCACTATAACCGATAGCCATTCCGTGATGCCCTGCCAACGCCGATTCGTGTGCCAAATTGGCAATCTCAAAGGGTTTATCTAACAGAATCTATGTATACTAGATGGCCTAATTGTTATACATTTTACAAAGTATTTCATAAGTTATAGCCAAAAAAATTAATTATATATTTATAAAAATATTTATAGAGTCGACCTGATCTAGTTTCCCCTTCTTTTTCGTTATCATTCGCTGCTCATTATCAATGCAGAAGCCTCGTTTTATTTATTTTCCTTCCCTCATTCGTCATACATTTTGCAATGTTCGCACTTGCCGCCATTTTGAACTTGAGTTGGCCAGCGACACGTGTTCCCGCAGTGGGTCTGCCCCCATCGTAGCGCCCGGCCCTACCCCAGGCCCCTAACTGATCGGGCCAAAAATAAAATGCTTTTCCCAACTCTGTTTACATTCTTTGCCATCGACACGTTTCTGTTTTTTGCAAAATATTAGAATGCAATAAAAAAGTGCAACGCAGTAAATGATTTCGGCATTACTCCGCCACCACTTAAAACACTCCACCAAAAAGCTATAATGAAATTGATTGTTAATTTTTTATTTTTTAGTACATTACAGGAACTCTTTAATTGTAGGGCCTCAAGCTGTTCGACAAAATTTTTCCCTCAGTGTAATGACTTCAAAGCAATTGACAGATTGAATAACTGCCCCTAGGAAAGTTCTATTGTGCGACTGACAATGTGGCGCTTTGCCGCAATTAGTCGCCACTGCAGCTGTCTAATTATTTTCCTATCTATTTTCAAGTTCCAACTTTCAGTTTTCCAACCACACACAATATCTCTTGTTTGCCCTTGCATTTGCGTATTTTTTTGTTGAGTTCTGGGTGTCTTTTGAAGCGGAAAGAGGCTTTTCTAATTCGGTTAAATTAGGTCTTAAAAATCTTTGGGCAGATTTAGAGTCTTAAAAGGGGGGCAGTGAAGCATGATGGATATACATTAAATGTGAGGAATATTTGCAGCTTTGCGGTTTTGGTTTTTGGCGGAAAGAATTAGTTCAAGTTTAACTATGTACTTCTTTTAAATTTTTTTATAAAAATCTTTAAACAATGATCAATAAAAATTATTAGAAATGCTAGGCCTTCAGCTGCACCATGATCTACTAGCGCCATCTGTTGGATAAAGGTCAGGCCCTCATACATCATGTTCTCTAAATAAGTATTTATTTTTTGTTTATTATTTAAACATAAATATTATATTTAAAAATATAGTACAAATTCTTCAGTTAACTTTAAAAATAAACCTTCAAAATATAAATTATAATTCAAAAAAGATAAATTGTAACCATTTCCATTTCTAAAATAAAAATTAACCATTTCCTCATGTAAATAAATATCTACATTTGCCGACTTTACATGATCAACAGGGCTACTGTTAAAAGCTTACAGTTGGCTGTTAACTAACAGCGCCTATGTTTCTGCCAACGCGCAACAGATGGCGCCTCACTCATTTAAGAGCATTTGCTAAAAAATAAAGAAAACTATAATAAAAACAAATGAACGTAAACAATAAACAAGCTGCTTGACATTCTGTCAAATGAACAATTTGCTACAATTTTTTTATTTTCGGCTTTTTGCACTGCTTTCGCACGTATTTGTTGCATAAATTCGCAGTTTCCTCATTAGCTTGGCGGGCGTCGTTTTATTTTGAACGCGCTGAACGGTGAACGAAATTCCGCAAAAGCAATTTATATAAAAGTCTCATGAATCTGGCTCCTTCCGCCCAGCCCCCTCCCCGGAAAACCCCCATTTCAGCTATTTCTCACGTGTGGGAGAGAGAGGCTGGTGGCTCTGACTTGTGACGTCATGGGGAGACTGCACCCAAAAAACATCAATAGTAAATAATGCTGGCGAACTGGCTGGTGGCGAGTAGTTTCCTATGATCCCACTCAAGAGCAGATATGGCGCTCATGGCTTTGATCCGGTGGGTGGTGGTGGTGCCAGGCAGGCGGTGGATTCTGGGGAGGGGTGTTTTTTGTTTGTCGCCGTCATTACAGCGCTGGCCGTGTGGCTGCTTGCCGCCTTGAATCAGTTGCTTTTTGTCGCAGTTTGCAAGAGTCACGCGCCGAGATTCGTGTCCAACGAATCCCTCTCCTCCCTTGGCCGAACTGCGACGCCTGGAAACCACCGCCCTGCCGCCCACCAGCCCACCACAGTCGTGACCTTGGAAGACCTCAAGCTGAACGCGCCTACCGGAAAGCCGCCGCTGCCGCCTCGCCGCGAGCAGCCGCCGCCGCCGGAAAAGGGTCAGAGCCTGAGCCTGAGCAGTTTCTCCGGCTCCACTGGCTCCCTATCCGGCTCCGGTCCGGGCCGAAAATCTGGAAACACCACCCGCCTCACTGGCGCCGCCCTGGCCCGACACAAGCTGAAGATGTCCTTGAAGCGGGGGGGACCTCCGCCCGCTGCCTCGAGCGGTTCCGGCGTGATGACCACCTCACTGGATCAGCAGGTGCAAAAGGCAGCCCCGCCACGCTCGAGGGCAGCCAAGAAATAAGAAATTGCGCATACGCCACCGGTTACCTGTTACCTGCTACCTGCTACCCGCTACCTATAACCTGCTACCTGATAGATGATAGTTAGACGAGAACGAAACACACAAAAAAACAAACTGAATAATTGCAATGAAAAATCGAAGAAAATAGTTTGTGTCATAAAACTGCATTGAACTTGTTCATTGATCTTGTTTTTGCGTATTTTTCTGCTTTCCGCTTTTTGGCCACAATTTATCGGTTCTCCTTTTAATTTGCTTTTTATCTTATTTTTTTTCTGTTCACTGCAACTGCGTTGAGCTTTACATAACATGCTCTCAATATTCTTTTCTCATTTTCTCAATTCAATTTTCCGATAAACTTTACAATTTTCCGCCGCCGTACTCATTTCTGGCTTTCCTTTGGCCCGATTTCCCTCTCTTTGCAGAAAGTGCCCACGGTCGCCGCGGGCTACGGAGAATCGAACGAGAAGCCCAGAGGCGGCAAAGGCGGTCAACCCAAGTGAGTATCTGAACGATCGCCGTATCGGTTGGGATCGGTTGGATTCGACTCGAGAATCATTCCTCTGGTCGATGCCTTAGGCAACGGCCACGTTCAAAGAGTATTTCTGAATCCGCTTCCGATCCCGGTCATACGCGATGTACAAGAACATTGACAATGAGTCCTCCACGACCATGTTTGAAATGTACTCATCTTCGGACAGGTTCATACGCTCGGACATGGCCGACGTTCCCGTCCAGCAGGCGGCTGGCTCCACCCTGCCACTGGTGATCACCCGGAAGAAAGGTGGCGACGACTCCGAGGATGGCAACTATAATCCCTTTGAGCACCGCAAGGTGGAGCATCCCACATCGTAAGTAATAGTAGTTTTAAAATCCATTTAAAACCAAAGTTATGATCAGGGCTGTTTTCGGGGAGTGTTTCTTCTATAACTTTCTTGTTTAAACTTGTTAACTGTTCCCACTAAACAAAACTAGAATTTAAAAACTGTTTTAATCAATAAATTAAATAAATAGTAGTCCACAACTGGCAGGCAATAGCTAGTTAGTCTGAAGAGTATTTGTTCAGTATTCCCACCCGGATAAGAGCTGATCCTCGCGACATTAATTGCTCAATGACTAATCCCCTTAATTATACGCCCCCGTTCGCGTCATTGACCTTTCACCGAAGACTTTGACTTTATCCTAAGAGACAAAAACAACAACAAAAAATTGAAAACGGAAATGCAATTGTATTGACATTGGCCTTGGATGTTTTGGCAACTACTTTTTCCAAACTAAAAATAAGTAAACTCGCGAAGAAAATCTCGGACGAACGGGCTAATAAAAGCGAGAAGCCGACAAATGTGCTCGATTCGCTTAGAATGTGGAATGAGGAACGCTTCTCGGTTGCCCCATTTCCCCCTTTTCCGATTTTTCCTCTGCGAAAACTGATTTTCCCAGCGACTGTGAGAGGAAAACGCATCCGCCAGACCTTGCAACAAAATTGCGTGCGAGAATAAACTGACGTATAGATGCAAATTTTGGATAGATCACCGAAATAAATATTATCCATGTGTTTCTAAATTAATCTCTTAATCAATTAGAGATGGATCGACTTTGGAAAAAACCCAAAAACTTACAAAAAAATTACAAAAAAATATCAAGAAATAATGCAATGCCGCACATCACCCCATTCTCAAATATTTTTTTTTTGGCAACTGTTTTCTATTTAATTTACAGCTGTGGGAAGACACTTATATCTGTTTTAGAATTTTTAATTAAATGGTGTGTATACTTATTTTGAAGGAATATACTTATTTTTATATGATATTTATTTATAGAGGATATTATTAGGATTATAGTCTATAAATTGAGTGTCCTTTTATGAGGTTAATAGAGCTCTGAAATAAAAGCAAGATTTTAATATATAAATCACTAATGTTTCAAATTCTTTTAATTCAGGGACCTCGAGACATTTGTGCACCTGCTGAAGGGATCCCTGGGCTCGGGAATCCTGGCCATGCCCATGGCCTTCTCCCACGCCGGCCTGTGGTTCGGCTTGGTGGCCACCTTCGCCGTGGGCACTCTGTGCACCTACTGCGTCCACATCCTGGTCAAGTGCGCCCACATCCTGTGCCGGCGTCGCAAGATCCCCATGATGGGCTTCGCCGACGTGGCTGAGCAGGCCTTCCTGGATGGCCCTCCTAGCCTGAATCGCTGGTCCCGCTTCATCCGGTTCATGGTGAATACGTTTCTGGTGATAGATCTACTGGGCTGCTGTTGCATCTACCTGGTCTTCGTGGCCACCAACGTGGAGCAGGTTGTGAAGGTTTATGTGGACTTGCAATGGGACATCCGGATGTGGATCCTGGTGGTGACTGCCCCTCTGATCCTGATGTGTCTGGTGCGCAATCTCAAGTTCCTCACGCCCTTCTCGATGATCGCCAACATCCTGATGTTCGTGGGCATCGTGATCACCTTCATCTACATGTTCTCCGACCTCCCGGCTCCCACCGAGCGTCCTGGCATTGTGGCGCCCCCTGAGTGGCCGCTCTTCTTCGGCACTGTGATCTTCGCTCTGGAGGGCATCGGCGTAGTGATGTCCTTGGAGAACGACATGAAGAACCCCACCCACTTCATCGGCTGCCCCTCGGTCCTCAACATGGGCATGGGCCTGGTCATTGGACTGTACACCCTGGTGGGATTCTTTGGCTTCCTGAAGTACGGACCCGAGACCCAGGCCAGCATCACCCTGAATCTGCCCCTGGAGGATAAGTGAGTTTGAGGATACACATCTGGCGCTGGACACCGACTTGAATGATCTTTTCTGCCTTCCAGGTTGGCCCAATCCGTTAAGCTGATGATTGCCATTGCCATATTCTTCACCTTCACGCTCCAGTTCTACGTGCCCGTCACGATCCTGTGGAAGGGATTGGAGCACAAGATCCGGCCCGAACGCCAGAACATCAGCGAGTACGGTCTGCGTGTGGCGCTTGTGGTGAGTTGGGATAAGAAATAAATGGTTTAATGGAGTTTAATTGAAACCTTCACTATGCAGATCCTGTGTGGAGCCATTGCCGTGGCCCTGCCTAACCTGGGACCCTTCATCAGCCTGATCGGAGCCGTGTGTCTGAGCACGCTGGGCATGATCGTGCCGGCGGTGATCGAGCTGGCCGTCTACCACGAGGATCCCGGATTCGGGCGCTTCAAGTGGCGGCTGTGGAAGAACTCCGGACTGATACTGTTCGGAGTGGTGGGCTTCGTGGCCGGCACCTATGTCAGCATCCTCGAGTTCCACGCAGAGTTCAGCGGCGGACACTGAGAGAGGCACTCGGTGCTCGGTGCTATTCTATGCTATGCTAATTTAATTTAAATTAGTCTTAAATGAAACTCTTCTAAGCACAGGGATGTCTAAGCTAAGTTTTTAACTAATTTTAGGGCTAACCAAAGTTTTCTAGTACCCTCGAAACCACGAACCCTTCCGTTTTGGCCTCCCAACCACTTCACCCGGCTTCCTTTTCGACCCTTCCACCGATCCTGTCCCTGCCACACCAAAAAGAAAGCAAAAAAACAACAAAAGTATTTCGATTTAGTCGGTGCCACCCGCACCTTGAGCGCTCGAGGTGCGGCATTAAGGTTACTTAGAGAATTCTTGTAGAAGTGATTTTGTATCGTAGTGATTCTGACAACAACTTAGTCGTTAATTTAGTTCCTATTCGGACTAAGCCAAGACAGACGGACGAAGCAGCCGCAGTTTGTTTTGTTCTTCAATTTGTTTTGTTTTTTATCATTTTATTACGCTGTACATTATCGACGCCCTATTTCAATAATCATGACATATTACCAACAATACCAAACAAAGACCCGCTGCCCCCCAGGGGTAGCAAAAAAATTGCATTAAAAAAAACAATAAAAGCTAATAAAAACAACCAAATTGGATTTGTTTTGACTAAAATATACTGGAGTTGTTATTGCATAAAAAATGGAATTTACGAGGGAGGAAATATGAATTATTATAATGGCTAATTATCATAAAATAAATGGATATTTAGTTGATTTAAATACGATTTCTTAAAGGTAATGATGGTCGAGGTCTTTCATTCAAAACATGCAAAAATATAGCATACTTTTTGGCAATTCTTGTAACTTACACGAGTAAAATATTGTCAATGGGATCTTATTCTTGAATCGATTTCTAACAAAAAATAAAAATATATATAACATAAAATTATTAATAAAAATTAGAAAAAGTAAATGTTTATATACATTTATAAAGGGAAATCCGGGAAGTTTAAAATATATAAACATCCATAAACTTTACAAAAAGTCCACAAAATGCTCACAATCATTTTAAAAGTGTTGAAGGATTAAACTTATTCTACTCAAGATACTGAAACAGACAGAAATAAAGTTTATTGTGATTTCCAGCATTAGTTTTCCTTTTGATTTGATTAATATTTTGCATATTGCATAATATTTTCAATGGTTATATCAGTAATTTAAGTAATAAATTTAAAAAATAAATTTAAGCAGCTCTTGAATATAACCTCCAAAAATATTCATTACTCTAGTATATTAGATTATTCTATAGTTTCTATTTGATACCTTTATATAATTTTTTTTACTTTTATATAACCGTTTATAGATCTGAGAGTTCATACAATTGGAGTTAATAGTCCCTCTCTGTTTATATATTTTTTTAAAACATGAGTGAAATTATTATGCTTGATATAAACGAACAATTAATTAGCTTGTATGTTAGTCCTAGTTACTAAATTTCGTGGATACACAATTGGCCCTATTTTTCAACCCCCAATCAGCACTTATTTTGCAAATAACCTTCGGCCTGTTGACATTTCCCAGCGCCTAGTTGGGAAGGCGTTGGTGGCCGCACTGGAGTTGCTTGGTGTTTGATTTTCGTGGGGGGATAAACAATTAACAAACACTTGATAGCGAATCTTCAGCTAAAAAGGAACAACAATTCGCAATCGAGGCGGACGGAGGCGAAAAGCTTTCCCACGCTACTTGAGGCGATTTCAGAAATCAAATTAATATGTGATATGAGGCGCTGAAAGCAGAAACGATACGAACAACCGCGAAGGAAACTCAATGCGGGGCAGATAAGATATTTATCCAGGTGCTTGCTGCCTCCTCTCGCGGCCGTAATCACCCACGAAAAGTGAAAAAAGAAAAAACTGAGTAAAAAGTGTTGGCAAAAAGGCAGCTATAAAAACACGAAAAAGGCAAATGTGCAAACGCAATTCAATTCAAGTCGAGGTCCGAGCAACTGAAACTGAAATTGAACCGTGAGAAAATTACACCCACAGATAACACAACACACCAGAAATGAGTAAAGACAGTCAAGGGCCAGACGGTATCCATAAGATACTATACTGCGGAGATAAGCGTTTTGCATTGTGACGCAATCCGATGCTCCGGCGAGTGAACTTCACAGAGTGGTGGGGGGTTCTAGCCGAGAGTGGTGTGTGTGTGTGTGTGTGTGCACAATTGAAAAATTACTATTTACCCAGCGAGAGTTTAAAGTTCGTGCCCAGGCTGGCCGGCATATCTCAGGCGTATCTTGGCGTATCTGGCGGATACGGATACGCACACACGAGCTGCTCGATAAGGGGCAGCAGCGTGTGAAACCAATCAGAAACCCGTTGATTGAGCTCCGTCTGACCCGCGACCGAGAGTTCTTGGTTGCCCACTCACATTCCCCACTCACTATGGAAATGCAAATCAGGAGCAGGCCCGGCGCAAGTGCCTTTCACAGACGTGGCCAAGTTTATAGTTATTATTAAAGATTGTTTATATCAGACTTTTTTGCACAGCTCTTGCCTTCCAGTCGGTATGAAAGTATACCAATAAACTAAAAAATAAACTAAAAGATAACCAACCTGTTCAGCCCGCACTGTAGCGACAGGATACTTACGGGGCAGTCTTCCGCGGCTCTGATGAGCATCTGATTAACCTTTTGTCTCGTCATTTACTCGTCGCATAAATCCTTTGGCTGGCTCCTTTTCGATTTGAACTTCTGTTAATTTGCAATTTATGCCTGGCCCGGCCATTGGCCAAATCGATTCGAAGTCCAAGTCGCCGCGCCTCCGCACCGATATCCTACGGACAAGTTTACTGGCTTTCTAGCTGGGCCTCCACCTGCCCGATCGATGGCCAGATAAATGGCATTTTATTAGCCAGCTACTTACCCGGCTTACACGGACTTGGACTTGGGTCGTGGTAAGTCCCCAATGGCCTGGCTGGCAGCTTAATGTCAGTGGCACAATGTTTGGGCCATGTTTATTGGGATTAGTTGCCTGAAATTATGACCAATTTGTCGGGTTCAATGAGATGCAGCTCCGTCCGTCTGCCTTTTAGCCTTTCAAGTCAATTGCATGCAAAGTGGGGACTGCCGCACTGCCACTTTAGCCCCTACAAGGCTCTGTGCTCGCGCACTTATTTTGCGTACATTTTTGGCAAAACAAATAAAATTAAAGCCTTAAACAGATAATGCCCCATCAACGCACTTTCCTACCGCCTCCATTCAATGCAAATCTGGGCGATCACGATTAAGGCAGGCTTCCAAGCAGAACGGGGGGCAGGTTAATAGAAAATTTATAATGCCAGCCGGGCCATAAATTTGCCACATCCACCCACATGCAGCCTGGGAGCCATTTTGTGTGGGGCAGGCAATAGGCATAAAAATGTTGTAATTTGCAGTTGACAAATACGCAAACTCCTTGCCGAGTCCGGGATGCAAAAATTAACTCATATTCCATAGAGTCGGTACACTAAACGATAATCGGAAAACTAATAATCTGAAAGAGGTTCAAAGAGGAATTTTTTATTAAAGAATCTAATGATCAATACCTCATTCTTGTAAGCTAGTCAATGGATATTTTCTATTTAATTCAACAAAGAGGGAAGAGCGATATATTATACCACTCTTTATAATCTCAATATTTTCCATATATTTTATTAACACAATCTAGTTTCTCTCAGTGCTGAAAAGGAGCAGAAGCAGTATCTGAGGCCCAAATGATTTATGCTCGCAGTGCGGCCTACGAAAATCTGTAGTGATGAAGAGGTGGAACCGACCCGGGGTAGGGGCAACAATAGCAAGGGGTAGTGGGAGGTACACACTGCATCCAGCGAGAGTGTTTTCCGCCCCTCCACTCTCCGGCCCGTTTCCCCATAATACCAAAAAAAAAAGGGGAAAAAAACAACATCCCACTCTGCAGGTTCTCCTACCTGTTGTGGCTGCGCCCCAGGCTGCAATTGTCTGCTTAAAAGCGCTCATTCTGTCCACAATGAAGCCACATAACTTGGCCGCAGTTACCGTCTGTTAGGCCATGGCCCAAACCTCGCCTCCTCCCTCTCTCCCCCAGCCGGAGTCTTCCGTTCCCCCCGCCAATGTGATGATTTATAGTGGCTGCGCCTGCAGCTCCCTGTAACCCTTGGTTGCTCCGCTCCTCGGTTCCTCGGTTCCTCGGCTCCTGTCCATGGCCCGATTCCTTTTGCGATCCCAGCACGGTAGCTGGTAGCCTGCTCCTCTTGCCGAAGAGCCCGAAACCGAATTGAAACTTTATTTAATAAGTTGATGTTATTTGTTAACTGCGAACTGCGACGGCCTGAGTTATGAGGTCCGGGCGGGGAATTCATCTAATGTGCATTCGAAAAAAGGCTTCAAATGGCTTTAAAAATTTAATGATATAATGAGGATATGAGGAGTACTATTAGTGTTTCAAGCTCTTAAGATTAATCAATGAAGGATAATTTCTGAACCATGAATTCCTTGTATGGTATCCGCAACTTTGACTTGAGAGTCCCGGAATTAAGCCGGCTGCCTCTATTTGACCTCATTGGGATCGGCATCGGGACCTTCTCCACCTGCCTAATTCCTGCGGCGATTTGTGCGTGCGTCAGGTGCATGGCATTAGAAAGTCGGGGAACTGAAAACCGAATACTGAAGCCAGATGGACAGGCACTTTAATCTGAGCCGCGGCACACTTGCTGACAAATTGCTGATAAATAAAGCGAGAGATTTGCAATAATGCCTTTCTAATTTCATGCGTCGCCATCGATGTTGCACACTCCTTGCTTTGCCACCTAACCACCCAGCCACCCAGCCATCCAGCCACCTTGCCTCCTGGCCACTTGCCATTGGGCATGCAAAGCTTACTAAAAAATAAAAATCTCCAATCCTGGCATGGCGCCTCCATTGGTCCATGGTCTCTGGACCATGGCCCCGTCGGACTCGGATTTAAACATTTTCCACACGTAACGCGAAAGTTTGAATCATTTGTCCGGCGCACTACGCAGCGATTTTCATTTAAAATTCTTGTCACAGACATGTAATTGCAACGCGCCAACGTCGACGAGTCGATTCCAACTCGATTCCAGCTTCGATCAGCCTCCATCTGTAGAAGGCACTTGAAAAAAATGCGGGTAACTTTGGCACTGGATATAAAAAATTAGGGATCTTGCAAAGGTAAAGCCCAGAACTCAAGGGTTTCGTTGCGTTTCTCTTATTGTTTCTTTGATCATTTTTTTTCTCCTATAATATTCATTTGAAATTATGTTTCTTCTAAATTTTAAGAATATTTTTAAATGTAATATTTTTTAATCATATCACTTTAATGTGGATGATATTTCTCGTTGTGCAAACGGATCTATAGGCTATTGACAAAGCGTTTGTCAAGCTCAATGGCCGCCGTTACTGCCTCCTCCAAGCACCCTGATGCCTGGCCTCCCCCGTGCGCTCCTCCAGTGTCACCACCGACTGCCGGACACCCCCGCCAACCCGACACACCCCCGGCCATCTTGCCAGCACTGTGTTGACACAGATAAGTGCGTGGCGGCGGCATCAACGGCGATAAGTAGCGTTTTATGCATTAATTTCTGCTCAAAAGAGCATTATTTATTACGCATTAATGCGCTGAATTAACGTTTATTTAATTAATATTAATGCGACCGTTGTGCTCTGCGGTTGCTGTTGCAACTGCCACTGCTGCACCGCTAGATGTTGCAGCTGCCAAGTTGCAACTGTGCCTCGTTTTTGTGCTTTTTCGAATTCATTTTTGGGTCAAATGGCTATGAGTTGTCCCATTTCTAAAAGAGGATATAGAGAATATCAGTAGATTTGTAGAGATTATAGATATATTTTATAAGGATGGAAGGAGTCTTCGTATTTTGATAATGAGGTCATTATCACTTTTGACAATTCCGAGAACCCTTTTGAAGCCACAAATGACCCTCGAGCTGTGCAAATATTTTTCCATGCCCGCCTCAAGTGGCCGTTGATCTGGAATCCGAAAATCGAATTTCAAATTGAAATCGAAAGTAAAGTCTTCGGGCAAACACACGTCCATATGTATGTACATGCTATGGATATGGCAGCGCAGAGATATGCCAGAAAGGAAACGGAGTGTTCTCGGATGGGCAAATATTTGGGCTGCATCGATAAGGAGGTGGGTCTTGTTGTTGTTTTCCTTTCAGAGTAATCCATCAGTGTCAATGGGGGCGGGGGCGTGGAAGTTGCACGGATCGGCAACTTCGAGCAATAAACCCAATAATTTATAGACCAATCAGGGGACCCCAGTGCACACGCACTGCGAACAAGTGAAAAAATCATAGTCCAAACACACATAACGCATTAGAGGATCCGATCAGATCGGTCGGC
This sequence comes from Drosophila atripex, assembly GCA_035045925.1. NCBI lineage: Eukaryota > Metazoa > Arthropoda > Insecta > Diptera > Drosophilidae > Drosophila > Drosophila atripex. The sequence continues at coordinate 525,841 of JAWNOP010000012.1, forward strand.
GCAGAGGTATTGGGCATGGAGGTTGGGGCTGGGGGTGCAATTTATAGGATAGACACCGCGCAGCGGGTTGTCCGGCCGGCCCGAGGAGGATGGTGCCACAAGGCGGCGTACTTGCCTCATTGCCAATTGATTTATACAAACGGCAAAGCAACGGAACACAAATTGGTTGCCTCGCGGACCGAACCGAAACTGGCTGTGGGAAATGATTTGTGGCACTGTGGCTGCAATCACGGAGTTGCGTACGCAGAACTCTTTGGTTCCGCGACTCTTTCTTCCTAGCTGCTTAACCTCCTGACCTCCACCCTGGGAGGGATTTCGAATGGGCTGCTGCTGCCTGGGGCTGCCGTCTGCCCCTAAGCACTGCACGTGTGTTTCTCTCTTGCTGGGCTTTGGTTTATTTCGCGGAAAGCCCAGGAAAAACCAACCTGGCCCGATCGATCGCTTTGCATGCCGGCTGCGTAGCTAATTAGAGCCTTAAATGGCTCCAATCCCCCGGCGGAAAGTGAGATTGCCGCCACCGAACCGCCAGGCCAGGCGTTGGCAAAAAATGCCACACAAACGACACAGACAGACACAAACACATGTCCAGACATATGTTGCACGAATGCTGGCCGGCTGTCCATTTTGGGGCATCGACGTCGGGAATCCGAATCGGACTCCGGACCAACACCAGTTTATCGGGGCCGAAAGAGCCAAAACAATAAATTACGCAATCCGAATGCTCAACTGCAGTCCATCAATGGCATAATGAGGCAGTCCCCAAGATTCCGAGTCCCACTCAAAGTCCCAGTTGCAGTTGCAGTTGCATACCCGTTCCCGGTTCCCAGTTCCCAGTTCTCAGTTCCCGGTTCAAGTCCCAGCACAGATGCATTACCATATCGGCATAAATTCCGGAACACATCGTTAAGTGGGCTGACGTTCGCAGTGGAACAGGTTGCCGCACCAGCTTGCCGCATGCCGCATGCCACATGCCAGACCGCCTTCATCGATGGCCCAACTCCCACCGCCGCGCCAGCTTATGAGGGAATTGCTGGCCATGCCAATGTCAAAGCCAAAGCCAATCGTCATCGATAACGGCCAAGTCTCAGTGGCTGATGGGGGGTCAGAAGTCAGTGGGTGGAATGTCTCCCCACACTTGACCCTTAAGCATTCAGGCTATAAGAATTTCACCAAATGAATTGATCCATTGTCATAATATAAGCCATAAATTTCACTATATTTGTACGATTTTAAAAATGGACAATATATGAAGACACTTAAATAAATTTGTAAAAAACACAGCTCGCATAATATTGCAGAGCTCTAACGGATATGGACCGATGGAGTATGGAAGAATGGACCGTTGGAATTATGAAAGAAAACCGTCTTCAAGGAAGCGTAAAAAGGCAGGTGCTTGGCTAGGAGCGGCGGATGGCGATAGGGCTTCGGTCTCAGTAGTATCCTCACTGGTTGTCGGCGCAGCCGTTGAAGTGGTCCCGCCCCAATCTTTGATCATTTCGCGGATGGAGGAGTATGTTCCGTGTACCAGGATGAAAGTGCCAATGATAATCAGTATGATGTCCTTTATCAACTTCCACTTCAGTCTGCCGTAATCGTACTCCGGAGGATAGAGCAGACAAATCTCCATTATAGCCGGGAAAATGAGGTTCAGCAGGGAGATGCTGAAGGCCCCGACAAGCGAGACCAGGGGTCCTAGGTCTGGGAAGGCAATGGCGTTTATGGTGCTTATCAGAACGAAAGCCACTCGCACGAGGTACTCCTTGATTACGGCGTGTTTTAGTTCACCGCTTTTGTTCCAAAACTGGTTCATAATTATATCGATTACCACATAGCCGCACAGGGGATAGGTGAAGAAGATGGCAGCAGCAATAAACGCCTTCGAGGCTTGGGCAACTCTATAAATAAATCTGGATCAATCCGATCAATAATAAGTGTATGTGTTAGAGTAACTCACGTTTCCTTAATAGGCAGATTGAGGGTTACACTTCCGGCAATTTCGTCGCCATACTTCCAGTAGCCCATGACCCCAAAGAATACGTACGATATTATGACAACCACAATGGCGATGTCCAGGATTCCAAACCATCCGATGTACTTTTCCGGGTGCGCCATTTTGGCTTCAATGGCCAACATCTACGGAGCAGGATAAGGTTTAATCTTTAACAATTTGATGGAAATTATCAAGAAATTATTATCAAGAAACAAGAAAGAAAATGTAATTCTTAAGCTCGACTTTGGGATATATTTGCTTACCACTCCCACAGAGGTGATTGAGAACAGGGCTATGCCAAAGAAGAGTGGCAGGTACTCAATTTCGCCAAAGAAAACTGCTCTATCACTTATCGGAGGTAAATCCTGGAAGAGGTAGTATATGATGCAGGCGAATCCAAGGTAAATGAGGAGGCTGGCCATCAGGTTGAAAGGAACTAGCCATCTGAGGGAACGGATCAAAAATGGCGGGATCATAAGAAGCCCGACGATGGCCACATAAATTAGCAAACTCGTTTCTGTCATGTAAAAGTCAAATAGCTGTTTAAGGTTCTTGCTAACAAATACGAGGTACACAACGCACACACCGTAGTGTGAGGATATGAGGACAATGTAGACGACTATAGCTCCCGCCTTGGCTATTGCCTGGAAGCACTTTGGACCCTGGCCAAGGGAAAACTGCATAGACAAGGGAAAAGTGCAGTAACCAATTTGTTGGCGGCGAGCCGATTCAATCATGCAAATAATCTGGAGAGAGGATTCTGAATTATAAACGTCGACTTACTAAAACATTTACCATTAATTGCATGCCATGGATGAGCAAGAAGGTGACGAGGATCAGGAGGATGGTCCCAAAAATGATTCCAGCATAGTAGAAAGCCAAAGGCAACGCCAAAATTCCTGTGCCTACAACACACTTGAGGAGTGATATGAATGCACCAAAATTTCTTCAAGAATTATGAATGAATCAGATTTATGATGACTTTAGCCGGAAAATGTAACACTTACGACAATGGAACTTCCACATCGCGATGCTCGTAGGGGTCGTACCCGCCTCTGAGTGGAATACAATTTTGGTTATTATCTCTTTAATATAAATTGACTTTTCTATCTTACTTATCAGCCATTCATGTAAATTTTGAATAATGTTTGTGGTCACACAATGATATACATGTTATACAATTACAATTTACAAATCACATTAAAAAACGAGCTTGACTTGATCGTGTTGAGGAATACGTGACATTATTTGAAAAGAAATAAAAAGTTGATAAATTATAGAGCAGGATATAGCCAGTCGCATATCAGCAAACGCCCATGTCCACGAAGGACAATAGGAGTGTATAAGAGTAACATATCACAGCAAAATCCAAATTCTGATTCAATCTGCTAACGTATCGCCAAGAGACAGATCTACTTCTTCATATGAAATTGGATTTAAAAAATGATTGCTTCAAAATGATTGCCATAGGCTATTTTATAGGCTACCATAAGCACACGAATAATCTTTGAAAAATTTCAAAACTTGGATTAGAAAACATCCCAGCTCCCTGCTCAATTTTCTGAACAGCTCCTGCACTACCACATCGGCATAAATTCAGGAGCAGAGTCATCGCTACAGAGTCAATAAAAACCAATAGCTGTGTTGTAAACAATATTCTTTATATAACTAATATAACTAATTCACCTAATTTTTATGCCGAAATGTGTAAAAATTTCAAAAACGGTTTTAAAAATTACATTTTATGAAGTTCAAAAGCCCATCTTGCAGAGTTCCCTAAAAAGGGGTACACTTCCTATTTCCAAGTACAAGTTATTCAGGATGAATAATTATCAAGGAATGTCAGTTCTGCACTTTTCCTTCATATGCATTTCCATTCCATTGTGGTGATTGTAGGTCCATTGTAGGAAGTCTGTGGGATGAGTCTCATATATGTACATATGCAAATATGACATCTTACACGCTTTTAGGTATATTTATGCTTGATCAGGATCACCTCCTGAGTCTGTCTATTAAAGCTAACGACTTTGCAGTATATAAGTCGGAACAACCGAGATCCAACTGAGATTGACTATATCCTATGGCTGCTATATAACTGAACGATCGGAAATTACACAACCTTAATATTTTAAAAGAAAAATCTAATAATATAAACTGCTACTTAACTGCAAGTGTATATCAGCATCGGTTCCGCCCGAAGTTAGCATTGTTTTCTTGTTTTTCAAATGAATCCAAATATAATTTGATTTGCGTTTAAAAACACAAAAAAATATGACACAAAAAATTGGGAAAGCGAAACCGCAGTACGCCAGATAGAATCATTTGCCAACAGTTGGATGCCATGGATAAGCATAACAGTGATGGTTGTCAGCATAAAGATGCCAAAAAGGATTCCTGCATAATAGAATGCCATAGGCAAAGCCAAAATACCTGTGCCCACCACACACTTGATAAACGATATGAAGGCTCCAAAATTTCTTCAAAAAAGTATACATATAACTTGGTTCAAATTCTTACGACAATGGCTGTTCTACTTCCCGATGCTCATAGGGATTATATCCGCCTCTGAGGGGAATAGGAGGATGGTTAGCACCGCTTTAGTAGGCTATCTATGGACCTTACACTTGCTTATCAGCCATTGCGGAAAATTTAGAAAATATATACAAATATATAGAGGAGTACAAGAGTATGAACGAGTTGTTCCAAATGATAAAGTAAACTGAAAAGTACAATAAAACATGACAAAAATATATAGAGATGTACAAGAGTACGGACGAGTTGGTTCAAATGAAAAATTGAACTGAACATGACAATATTTGCACAGAAAGAGAACTAAAATCGTCAAAAGGGAAACCGTTCATTCAGGACTTGTAGAGTGACTACTGTACCAGCCACACCGCCTGCGAGACCCATGAGAACAAAAGTCAACGCACGAAAGAGTAAAATATTCCCAGGCCCATATCCCTCGACATAACAGACGCAGAAGTCCACGATTCCGGGAAAGATTAGACCCAACTGTGCCAGGCAGAAGGAGCCGGTAAGGGAGAGTATCAATCCAAAATCCGGATACTCAATGGCCACCAGTACCGAGGCAATGACCAGGGCGATCCGTACAAGCATTTCGGTAATCCTGCCAGAACCTTCCTCCAGGTTTGGCTCCAGATAGCCCCTCCAAATGATGTCTACAGTCACGGAGCCCTGCAGGGCGTAGCTGAAGAATATTCCCAAGGCAAACATGGCCAAGACCAGCTGGATAAGGCTAAGAAAAAATAATATTGAGTGGATTTTCTTTGATTCTGATTGAGCTAGAAACTTACGTGTCGCTGGCGGGTAGATCTTGTAATATGGAATTGGAGGTGTTTTGACTAAACCGCCAATAGCCAAGGAAGCCAAAGGCAGCGTAAAAAAAGATAACGAAAGCCATGGCTTGATTAAGGATGCCACAAGGACCCAGATAGCGCTCAGGAGTTCGCATGTTGCGCTCCAAAGCCAGAATCTGTGGGAAATGTTACACTTTTTCTTTAAAACAACCTTTTTTCCACCGAACGCCAATTAATTTACCACTCCCACGGATTCGATAGAAAACAGAACAGTGCCAAAGAATAATGGCCAGGTTTTTAGGGGCCGAGTAGCTGGGATGTCCTTAAAGTCTGGAAGATCTCTAACAAGGTAACATAAAATTATGGAAAATCCAAAGAATATCAGAATGTTGGCTATCAAGGCGAATGGAACCAAGTACTTGAGGTTGGGAACCAAGAAAGTCAACACTAACGGAAAGGTCAGAAGAGCCATGTACAACCGCTCGTCCAGAAACCAAAAATGCAGATCCAGCAAATACTTCATGCTCTTGGCCACAAAAATCACATATACGCAGAGGACACCAAAGTGATAGGTTCCCAGAAGGATGTCGACCAAATAGCTAATGGCATTAAAAATTTAAAACCAATAACTTAAAGATAGTTTCAATAGACCAACCCCAATGGCTTGGCCGCGAAGTGAAGACACCGAGGTCCTTGGCTTACGGCAAATTCCATGGTTTTTCGGTAGCTTAGATGGGGGTTTCCATGGACTGCACCCAGATGATGAATATGCTGAAGCTAGACGAGTAAAAAATCAGTCTAAATAGTGGCTTGGAAACTTCATTTTTTTTTTTTTACCAAGACATTCATGGCGTAGACTACCAGGAAACTGACTAGAAATGTACTGACTAGGCCAGTAAGCCAACCAGTATTGTGAAAGGCACGAGGCATGGCCAAGCAACCTGTGCCAAAGGCACATTTTATCACATTTATAAAAACTTCCGAGTTTCTACAAATATTTAAGTCTTAAAAAAAGGAAAGATAATATGCAAAAGTTATTACTTACGACATGGGATTATCTGGCCAGTTAATGTAGGCCACAGCTGGTCTAAAAGATTCAACCAAGTTAAGAGCCATACAAGAGCCTCCAACAAGCACACCCACCTGAAACTCCTTTCGACTCCGCCCAGGAGTCGCCTTTGGAAGGATAACTCCTGCTGCGGACACCGGTACTTACTCTTGATTCTTGGCATCTTTTGAAGAAAATTGAATCCCTGGAAAGGGAATAATTTCTGTTTCTTTTTTCGAGAGGGGAAATCAACGCCGACTTTGGTCTGCAATTATGCAAATGTGGATCACAGATCCCTCGGGTTATGGCTGCTGTTGAGATCTAGCGAATCTAGGGCTGGGCCAGCTTCCAAGAAGGGTGGTGGTACATATTAGCATGGCCCTGAGCGGCGACTCTTTCCAGGAAATCGCTCTCTTCTGAACAACATTGTTGTGTGGGCGTTTTTCGCCAAAGTCAAAGTCAAAGTCAAAGCCAAAGCCACGGCAAGGTAAACCAAGGCATGGCAAAAGCCAATGCCAGTGGAATTCGCTACCTAAATTATGCAATTGCCTTGGGGCAGTTGGGCAAACTAATTAGTGTGGCCAGTACTGGCATTTTTCAATGGGATACCGGGCCCCTCCCCACCCACCTGTATTGGCACCTGGTCATAAATTCTCCACCGAGGGGGAAGGCACAATCTACAGTTTCTAGTTAAGACTATTTTTATCATTGTGTGGGGCCGATTCCCGCTGGTTCTCCTACCTTTTCCTGCCGGCCTCGAATCGAAAATGCAAATTTTCAGCCGCCCCGCGTCCATGACAGGTAAGTATTCGTCTGGGGCCAAAAGTCAACCAAGCATTTGTGTTTGCCTAAGCCTTGGTTCTGCGATTAAATTGCACTTGTTGCCGCTTTAAATTCTTGTGAGTAAATATTAAAGTGGACATTTGTTAAGGTACTTTAGGCCAAAGAAAATAATGCTAAATCCGGAAGTACCATTCCAAAACCATTAGAATCATTCCAACCACCAGAACAGGTGAACCTGGTTATCATGAATTATTATATTTTCCACTCGGAGAAATTATACTATTCAATATATATTATTCGGTAGATTCTTTTTAAGACTGCCAATAGCCATAATATAGAAAGATATCCCCCTTTTTTGTGCGTGTAACGAGTGAATGGGTAGTTGCAGCTTCTGCTACTGTGGCTGCCGTTGATGTTGCAGTTGCAGTTAGATGTGGCGCATCATTAAAGTGCAGACAAATGGCAGCGCGGCATGTGCGGCACATGTCAAGCTGCACAAAGCTCTGGCAACAGGTGAAAATGCTGGAATTCTGATTATCCGCTGTTGCTGCTGTTGTTGCCACTGCCGCTGCCGGTGATTGGCAGCAACTTAAACTGTAACTTTCAACGATTTGTCGTCGTTGTCGCTGTCGTTCTGGCTGTTTCTTTGGCTGCTGCCACTTTGATGTTTGGCCACAAAACTATCGGCCAGACAGTCGGCAGAAAAATGCGCATAATTATCTGCCTGCCAGCCTCATGCTCCCTGCCTGCCTCCTGCCGCCTGCCTGCCTGTCCGCTGGCAACTTGCAACATTGGGTGCAACATTCCATACCCAGCCACGCCCTCAATTCAATTTACAGCCGGAAGTGTGGGTGTATACTTATTTGATATACATTCCCCACCCGCCGCCTCAGCCCCATGTTCTCATGTTCTCCTTTCGCGAACTCATTTGCTGGTTCATAAATCAAAAATCGCAGCAGCAACAGCAACTCCCGCATAAAAAAACCGAAATCAACTGTATGAAAAACGCATTTAATGATTGGCGAGCACAACAGCGAACGACAAGCAGCAACATCGTACAACAGCAGCAGCAACAGCAGCGGCAGCGGCAGCAAAAGCAACAGTAACAACAGCAACATAATAGGCCCATCTAGAGGCAACATTCGCAAAACCAGCAAAAAGTGGGAGGATGCAGTGAATTTTCTGCCCCAAGTCCGCTCCCCTTGTTGCTGCCACCGGATTGTGATGGTTTTTTTAATGCCATTTGTTGCTGTTGATGTTGCTGCTGTGCTGCTGCTGTTGCTGTTGTCGGGCCGTTTGCCTTTTTGGGGCCCGTGAGGCATTCGCCTAAGCGGCAGGTTCCTGTCTGCCCATCCCCATCCCCATCTCCATTCCCATTTCCAAGCCCACTACTCCACATCCCGAATCCGGGGAGACGTTGACTGCATTTTTAAGCGCGCTCCGCGCATAAAATAAAGCCAGATTGCAGGTCTTGCCTCGGGGCCATCAGCCTCCTTCTGATGCCTTCCTTTTTGAATGGGGCGAGTAAAAGTGCAGGATGCTTTGTTGTCCTGCCCTCCAAACTGGCACGCTGGCAAGCTGGCAACTGGCAAACTGGGAGCTCCACCGCCACTCCGGCACTCGGAAGAGCTTCTGCAGATACGGCAGCTAATTTTCGATGGGCAACAAAATAAAAACAACAAAAAAGAATGGGGCATCTTGGAGATCTGGGAGCGATAATGATGCAGGTTAATCATTAGCCTGGTACGTGTATTATGCGATTATTAGTTGGGAAGGGGATAACCCCCCCGGAGCCGATTTTAGGTGGGCGTTTTGCTTTTTGCATTATTCAGTAATTTCCCATTTCCGTTCGGATTCGTTGCATCTACATGCAGCCAATTTGTCAACGCGGCAACATGCATATGCAACATGTAAGTTGTCAGCGCTTTTTAAGAATCAATTGCCGCCCAGCAGCGGGCTAGAAATCCGATCTCCATATAGAGAACGCCTTCTCCGGCTGCCGTCTGTCAGTTGAGGAGGAAAAAACCCCTCCGGAAATCTCCATCCCCGGCTCAGGGGGGAAAAAAAAGTTATGTGACCACCTAAGTCGAGCGAAAAGGCGGCCTTGAAAGGCAATATCCAAAGTACTTGGCAAAAATCATTGCAGAATTTAAATGAGCCACACACACAAACATATTTTGAGGGAAAAAAGCTGGCCCAACTGACGTGCAACATGATTTTGTAGGCGTGCAACATGCGCATGCGCAACAGCCGCAACTTTATCAGATTCTGCGCTCTTTTCAGCATTATTTCTGTAATTTTTTGTTGTTTCTGTTGCGCCGGCATCTTGTTGACTGTCAATTGTTTGGTGGGCGTTGCAGCAGCAACTGGCAGCCAGCAGCCAGCAACCAGCAACCAGCAACTAGCAACTAGCAACCAGCAACAATAGTTTTCAGCCAGAACAGCAATTGTCCCACAGTCTGTGAGCAGACTTTTGGAGCTATATCAATGTCAACAGCATTATCACACTGCGCTGTCAATATGCAAATGCCTAGAGCGAACCCAGAGCAACAGCAACAGCAACAAATACTGCACTTGCCAGTCGAAGTAGCAACTTTAACTGCAACAGCAACAGCAACATTCTCCGCCAGGCTGGGGGAAGAAAAAACACAAATAAATACTTGTTGCAGGCGATTGTTTTCCCTGTGTGCGTATGTGACACTCGTTAACACGAAGCGAAAATGCGCGAAATGCGATATTTCACACGATTTATGCACGGACAACGACAAAAGTTGCAACTGCAACGTCAACAGCCAAAGCCGCAGGAGCAGCAGCAACATTAGCCAGGCCGAAGACCACACGCATTGCCACATGGTTCTTGCCAGAGGAGAGGGGCAGATTAGGTTGCTGCAGGAATATGAAATACTCAGTAGTAGATCCCGAGAGCAACCCTCCATTTGTTCAACTTAATTTCGAGTCCCAGGAATACCAATTGGAAAGTGAGAGGTTGCTGGTTCCTGACAACTTCAGTTGCAACAGGAGTGGAATTCGTGGCCAGTATTTGCGAGAAGAGAGGAAAGGTTAAAACCAAACTGATAAAAAAAATGATTAGACTGCTGGCCATATCGTAAAAAGTTGCAATATTGCTGCCAGCCGACAACATGTTGCAAAGCAAAGCCAGTTGCATTGGTGCACCGACCGCTTAAGGAGTAGGAAGCTGATTAGCCAGATCAGAGTTGGTAGCTCGGGCTGCTAATGGCCAAGTGACTCCGTTGAGATTTATGCGTTGCCAATTGGCAGCATCAACATCTGCCCATATACATAATTGAAACGTAATAAATTCTGCGATGCTTTTCGTGCACAATTAGCGACTGCTACTCCGAATGCGAGTATGCGAGTGCAACTGCCACTGCGGATAGGGATGGTGGATGGTGGATGCAACTGACGACAATTGCTGACCATTTTCATGACTCGCCGTCGATTATTAAATAAATAATTTCATAGCCCGGCTGCGTTTGCTCGTTTTACAAGCTGTAAAGTGCGAAATCAACACGCTTCATGCCAACTAGAGATCTCTCAGAAGCCCCATTCCTTTCCTGATCCAGTGTCCACCGACCACTATGTTAGTTGTCAACACAAATGGCAATCGGCGTTGATAAATTGTTGCTGCCTTGGGCCAATTATAACCGTCTTTGGGCCTGTCTCCATATACCTGCCACTCAATGGCCACTAGGCCCCCTTCCCTCCCCGCTATTTAGGCCGCTATTGCAAGGCTTTGCATGCAGAAATCAACGGGTTTCCTTCCCTTCCTGTGAAGCCCCATAATATTGTTACCCGGCGAGTGCTTCCGGTGTGGGTGCAACAAAGTATCTCTCAGATATCCGATCTGAAATCTGATCACAACTCTTTTTACAAAATTTGTCAACTCAATAATAAAAAAAAAGGCGCCAAAATCAGCCACGTGCTACAAATTGCTGAGGTTGCAGGGGAACGAACAAAAAATAAGAATATAAAATCAGAGAATGCAGGAAAGGGAGGAACTGAGACACAATCCAAACACCCCCGCACCTGAGACTCCTGTCAGACGATCCATCCAAGGATCCTCTGCACTCCCCCCCTTGCATTTCGTCCTTAGCATCAGCTGTTCCCTTTTGATCCTTGGCGCGCGCTACTCCCAGTTCATTATTGTTATTATCTACGGCCCGGTGTGCTGTTCCTTATACAATAACATCTAATTTCCTACCTTCCTTACGGCTCCCTGCTACCTACATGTCTTTGATTTTCAGATTTCTTCGGGACATCCCCTGCAAGTAGCAGAAGGGGACAAGGAACTCACCCGCATCACATCTTTTGATTGCAAATGTTGCATATATTTTGTATGCAACGCTAATGACCTTTGATCGAAACAAGAAAATGTAAGATATAAATGCTTTACAAAAGAAGGAAACATTTCAAAGAAAATATGATCCAGCTGAAGAAGGAGCTTTCTTGTATTTTAAATCCCCCCAGAAAATGGTGGTTGTATGCATATTTCATAAATTTTAAAGGGGATCGCAAAGAAAATCTAACAAAAAATTACGTTCTTAGATTTTGATACAGATTGATTGAGAATCTACCTAGAATTCTTTTAAGATATTCCGCTCAAGAATCGGATGGAAGTTGGCCAAGATATAGTCATCGCTGGAGGCCATATTGCCATATTACGAAAATATTACGAAAAATCTAAAAAATATTTTGTTTCCAAATATTAACGCAAATTGAAACAAAATCTATCTAGAAATCGTTTAAGGCTTTCCACTCAAGAATTGGATGAAAATCGGCCAAGATATAGCCATAGCGGGGAACATATTGTCCCTCTATGCACATTTGTAAAATTTTTTAGAAGAAGCCTAGAAAATCCGCCAATTTAGATATATTAAAAGTAGTTTATATTAAGTTTTTAAAGTAAACATAAGTTGAAAGACTTATTCCATAAATTTCCATTAAATTTTAGCAATGATTTTTCTACAAAAAATGCCATTAAATGTATCAGCCCAAAAACAGAAGCCACCCCATCTGAGATTATTGACCTCTTGGCAAACAAGCGATTTGTGATCCTTGAGTTTATCCTTTGTGTGAGCAGCAGGAGCTAAAGGACAGCTGGCAAGAGATTCGACTTAAGAAGTTGTTTGGCGCGAAGTCCAAAAAAAATTTGGAAAAGGGACGCTGCCTTCGGAAACAGAAGGAAAATCTGAGATATAACAGCTGACAGGGAAAACGCACGAGCCAGAAGGAAGCTGAACAGACGAAAGGATCAGATCCGGATCCTATTGCGGTTGCATAAGAAAAAGGTGTCAGAATTGTGGCAAACAGCTGTTTAGGTAATATTGGCTTTAATTGCAAATGCAATTACCGGGGGAGAGTACTGGAACAGAAAAGAAACAAGTGTTTAGCGGAAGAGTGACATGTGGAGGACGCCAGCGGAATAAGAAAATTGCTATGTGGTGGATGTGGTCTAGAGTCTAGACCTCAGAAGCCTCACAAGAGAATAAAATTTCAATCATAATTTGGCATTTAATAAAGTGGGCTATAAAAACTGGACGGTAAAAGAGATATGCGGTCGTTAATTGAGCCGACCAGACGCTTAAAAAATATTAGGAGAAAGGTAAAAGATTGAAGGTGGAGCTGGAAAGAGTTGATTTAGATATATCTTGAAAAACGAAGAACCGTTAGCAGAAACAGGGACACTGGCGCAGAAGATACATTTAAAGAAATTCAAATGAATTCGTTTTCGTTTGTGGCACACACCCCGCGTGTCTCTGGACCATTCCCCCGGGCTCCCCGCCCACTTAAATTGCGTGCCACGCTGAAAGCATTCATTTGCAGACTCCGGACTTCGGACACCGGACCCCGGACTCCAGAGATATTTTTGTGCGTTTATGGCCAAGATGAGGATGTGACTGGGATTGGGATTGGGAGTGTGTTGGTGCTGATGCTGCCACTGGGATGCGGCGAACTACAATTAAATTTGCATTTGTATGATGGTTTTTGTTTTTGTTGCAAGCCATGGCTGATGCCGCGGGTGAAATACCTTGGCGTAGGAAACATTTATCACTGCTATGGGCCTCCGCCACCGCCACCGCCGCCGACACAAGCTCCGACTCGGAGTCCGACTGGCAACGCACAATAAAACTAAAACGTTTATAATTTCATATGAATTTCTTGTGGCAGAGAACTTGCAACTATTAGCCGGGACATGCAATTGGCCAAAAGATATCGGGGGCAGAGAGGGGGCCACTCCGGGGAGAAAGGGTATTCAGCCGGACCGCGAGCCAAGTCAGGGCCCAACTTAATCACAGGTTGGCCGGCTGAATGGCCTAAACGAAAATGCTTAAATTTAATGACATAAATATATACGCTGGCCGACCGAACACAGAGGGAAAAGTCGATTTCAAAACGGATTTTATAAAGTTGTAAGAAATATTATTTGGCAAGCACCAAGCGCCAATTTGGAATTGGGTTAGAAAAATTTCTAAATACTTCATATTTGTTGCCTTCATATTTGTCAAGACTGTATTATTTTGTTGCAGTGTACTGCGGGTGGCCGTCTCTTGTGGAAAATGCTGCTCATCTCGAGAAAATCTTAAGAATATTTATCAATCTGTCACGGTTTGAAAGCCCTGAAAAACGGAGGATCATCGTCAGGCAGGCAGTAAAGCAGGCAGCTGTCCATTTAGGGAAAACGAGTTGCCTGAAACGGTGTGCTAAACCCAACCCATCCCATTCCACTCCACCACACAACACCCCACACCACTGAACTCCACCCAAGGCACCACCCTTCGGGGAAATTGCTTATTGCGCACTTAAGGGGCTGGCAAGATCCCGTTCCAAGGACCTCTATCCTGATCCAGCTCGCCAACGCCACCCCGTGAGGCAAGACGAGCGGCTGCTCTTTGGCGGTCGGGAAACAACAATGAAAGAGTCTTCCTTCCATCTACCACCCAACCCAAGCGGACCGCTCCGCAGCGAATCCAGTAGAAATACATCTTCCTCCCTCTTGGGACCCGAAGGACAAAAAACTGGAAGCAACAAGGACAGACAACGCAGCTGCGCCTGCTAATGAACAATTTTACAATCTTTTTAGATACTTTGCCGGTCTTTGCTGTTGCGCAGTTTGGGAATTCACAAAAAAAAAGCTTGGCAGCTGTCTCGGGACCTCCAATTTGATGAGCTTTGTGAGTGAGCGGAACTAATTTCTATTGTATCTAAAAAAGAGGTGGAGAATGTATCACATTCCCTTTGAAAAAGAAAAAAAAGCAAAAACGGAGGGAATATCTCACAGCCTTCACTTGGAAACTATCTTAATCTCGGCATAAACACAAATACTTCATCGAACCATCGAGTTCAATTCAAGTTCGCTGCCTCAGTCTTTCGATTGGTAGCTCTCAGCATAAATTATGTTTATTTTGGGCCTACGAAACGGAGGATTACACACGCTTTAAAAACATAAAAAGTGGGGGGAAAAATAGGGAAAAAAGAGAACTCCCACAAGCCAATAAGGGAAATACTTTGGGGCAGCTTCCATTTGGCCACTTGGCATAAAATTAACTGTTCATCCAAATAAAAATTAAACTATTAAATGGTCAGCTTCGCTTTTTGGAGGGCAAAGAAATGAGCTTAGACCCATAAACGATTAACATACACAAAAACCACACACACTCTACGCTCGGCCCCTAAACTGAAGCGTTTCAATATATATATATAACATATATATTCAGATATATGTATAAAGCTGGTCAATAAAATATAACAATCATGCGATCAAAAATCTTTCACAAAATTCGAATACCTTTCGGGGGCCTCCCATTCACCTGTAAAAGTGTGGGAAACCATAGAGCGCGCCAAAAGCCCAAAGAGCCCAAAAGAGCCCAAAGAGCCACCAAAAAGAAAAAGAAAACGTTGAAAATTCAAATTAGCCCGAGACTCGTAAATAAAAGATATTATAGCCAATCGAGCAATAAAACCAGTTAATCTCTAAATGTGCCGAGCTCTGTCTGTTTTTCCCTACTTCTCCAAAGGGGCGACTCTGTCCCCAGCCCCAATCCCAATCTCAATCCCAATCCCAGTCCCAGTTCCAGTCTCTTTGCCTCCAATCTCTCATTGAAAGTCTTGATCTTCGCGGATCAGAGTGGATCTGAATCTGAGGAAGCTCATCAAAGTGGTTCGGCCTACTTCTGGGACTGCTTCTGGACTGGCGGAGTCTGAGGTTTTACGATCTGCAACCTGACTGCTCGACCATGGGCAAAATCAGTTAGACTCCCAGGCGGGTGTAGGAAGCTCCTCTCCAGTCTTCAGTCACCAGTCGATCTGCGCCAGCCGCCAGCTTCTACAGATTCTCCAGCTTCTGCTCGATCATCTTCTTGGCAATCAAATCAATTTTATGCCGCCGTTGCATTTTTTATGGCATTTCTAACACACAAACCACACGATAGCCCCATTCACTCATTCAGTCGTTCATTCATTGATGACGAGAGGACCGCAGACCGGAAGCGAGTTACTGCCCAGGGTTTGGGGCTAGGGGGAGAGTGGAGATGGACGGGGCTGGATGGCGTTGGGGGAGGGAGGCGGCTGCCAGAGGGGGTGACCAGTCCAGCGATTACTAACAACTTAAAGCTCGGCCACAAAATGTTGCATTCGGATTGGGTTATTAAGCCATTTAAGCGACGTGAGAAAATGCTGCCAACGATTGGAAAAACTAAGCAAAAGTACACAGAGGGAAAAATTAAATAGTTGTATGCGTAAAAACTATTTCAAAGTCTTGAAAAATTTTACAAATATATTCTGGACAACTTTGTTTTGTCTTAATTCTGAAGAATCGGATAGAAAACTGTTAAAAATGTTCCAAGTGAAACTCTTAACATTTGATGGGCTCAGAAAGGCAGGCACTGGTAGAATCACTTTGATTTAATGACTACACAAAACATTTATCGGTGGCAGCCTAACTAACAACAAAATCAATTAAACAAAACCCAGAAGCGGGAAGGGAAATGCGTATGTTTAAGGAACACAACACTGGCTTCTGTCTACGCCCCTCGGGCAGTGTCATTAAACTTTGTTTTAAAGACTTTTTAAGACGAATCCAAGTCCCGGGCGACCTTCCCACTTCCCACTGCCAGTTCCCGAGATTTTCATTAAGACAAAATTGTTTTTATTCTTTTTTTCCTGTTTATGAATGAAATGGAGTCGCACCCGCAAGATGATTCCCTTCCCGCCTCAGACAGCTCATTCCAAAGAGGTAAGGTTAACTCATCTCGTCGCTGTAGGTAAATCATTTGAAATTTGTCTTCCAAGCGAGATCTTGGCCGAGATTTCGGGGCGTGCGCGTGATTTAAGCTCATGTTGGTAGCCAAAAAACAAAAAAAATATAAAGAAGCATCAGCCAAAACAACCACAACAATGGTATCTCAAAGTCGTGTGTGTTGGAGGAAGTGCAAAGTGCTGTGATAACATCTCAAAGTTGTGCCAAAAAAAAAAAAACAAATTTAGAAAAATGAGCAGCAAGAAAGGCTTAATTGCTGGAAGAAGCCAACAGACTAGACAGGTTATGATAGATATCCGAGAAGCTAAAGCCAAAAAATAAATTAAATATACGCTTCTGCGGAAGCTGGAGAAAATCTGAAACTATTTCGATTTGATATATTCGGATTCATGAGGATTAATGAAGCCAGTCTAAATAGTAAATCATGCCTTGAATTGATAATCGTTGGATTGGGTTCACTTTGCCTTCATCAGTCAGGATCATCAATCACTCCCGGTGAGGCAAAGAAAGTTTCGCAGCAGGCTTTACATTTTCAATATTTCGAAGGGGAATTCCCTGAAAGACATGCAACAGAAGTATTCCTCCAGTAGTTTGGAGAATATTTAATATTTATTAAACTCTTAATGATTTTCGTAAGTGTCTTAAATTAATCAAATTAACAACTGTCTCCTGCTAACTGTATTGTTCCGTTTTATTACGGAGTTATCACGAATCTTTCTGATTGAAATCTCAACAGCTGTTTGGTTTAAATCATAAGCATCACCTGGTTTTTCTCAAAAACCAAAAAAAAAACTATCTTTAGTTTCCTTTGCTTATCCGTGGGAATCTGTTTGGCGAGAAACCGAGCATTCGCATGCAAATTAGATTTTTTAATTGGCATATAAGAGGCGACAGGCCTGACCCCGAGCAGAATGCGTCCCGGAGCAGGAGCAGATCCGGACAGATCCCCTCTGATCTCCTGCCGCTGGCGTCACCTCGAGGTGCTGGGATGTCATTCGCTTTTATGGTTATTGCTCCAGCTGTCGCCACAGTCGTTGCAAGCTGCAGGTTGCGAGTTGCAAATGCAAATTGCGGATGGCATTGCCAGCTAGGTTGTGCTCGCGATGTTGGCGTTTTTGCGTGCTTAATTGAAAATTGTGTTTCGGCGCTTCTAATGAATGGAAAGAAGAAACAATCTACGAACGCATTGCACAGAAAAAATAATGTTGAAGTTTTTGGGACAGTTATTACTCAAAAAACAGCCTATACAAAAAAATTAAAATTAGAATAGGTGATGTGTCCTTTAACATTTTTTAGACTTCCATAAATATTTGTTTCAATTAATTTCGATTGAAAAGAAAAAGGGTTTCCCAGAAAAATTCAATTTATCAATTTCCATTTTTGTATAAAAAAAAACTCATTAATTTAAGAGGGTTTTCTTCTTTAAAGGGAAATATAATATATATTTACGATTTTCTCAATACAGGCCCTCCCATTGAGTTCTCGAGGAACCACGAGGGAGGGTCAGTGGGAGGGGTAGCGGGCCAAAGAGCAAAAAGGAGCAGCGGGAGTCTAAAGAAAGCTGCCGCCGCGCCGGAGGGGTGGGTTGGGTGGAATCCTACGATGTTGCTGCTGCCGCAGGCCACAAATCTCTTGGAGATCTTGACTGGGCCGCTGCCTTTTGTGCCCGAAGACGTTCGCCGGAGATTTCCCGCCAAAAAGTTACGGGGGTTGCACAACGGGATCTGGGCTCGGGGATCTGCCATCTCGGATGGTGGTGGTGGGTTGCAATCGGGTGGGTTGGTGGTGCCACTCGGTCGGTGGTGGTGGTGGCGGTAGTACTACTATTTTTTGATGGGGTGGCCGGGCGGATAACAATAAGACGCCTGAGAGGGCGAGGATCACGACGGAATAAAAATAACGACGAAATGACGATGTTGTCGACTGGGCCGAACCGTGGGAAGATTTCCAGGACAAAAGCAAAGGAATCTCCTGGCGAAATTCCCCTGCAGCTGCAATGCAAAACGCATTGAAATCACTACACATCCGAGGCGAGAACCTTGATTACTATAAGTGCTGTGGGGGTTTATTTTTTTAAGTTTTTGATTAATTCCTATTTTGATTCAATGGGCGTGGGCAACAACGACACTGAAATCTACTTAGCGCACGCACTGTGCGATAAAAATCAAGAAAACTATTTTAAGAAATATTCTGTTGGGTTGGTCGAATATGGGATACTTCTTAGATACGATTATTCCATATTTTGAATCTATTCCCTTTAGAAATATTTAATTTATTTCTTAAGAACCATGGCCTGAATAAATTGATGATTATTTTTAGAAATATCCCTCTTCCAGCGACCTTGTCTAAAAATTCATACGCCCTGTTGTCCCTCAGATACGATCAAATCGGTAGACGGTAGGCAGTTGAAAAGTGTCGCCAGCTCGGCAAACGACTTCATCAACAAATCAGCGATGTTAATCAGTGGGATTGTGTTGGATGCTGGAATCCCATCGGCTCCCTCTCCCCCTTTGGCAGCCCCACCTGGGAGACACCTTTGGGGATCAATCGATTGTGCGGATCGGTGATCGGAGATCGCTGTCATTTGGCCTACACCATTTTGGTTTCGTTTCGTTTGTCGCCGTCTCATTTCAATAACTCATTGTTGTTGCTGCTCCCACACACAGATACTGTAGCGACAAAAACACTCACACACAAACACAGGCATGCCAAGTTGCAGATACGGATACATCTGCATATATAGCTTGTAGCCGAACGAACACCTACATTCGGCGGCTTTGGACCCACAAATTTTGTACGAATCGCGTAAACGCGTTTCGCGTCTCGTTTATTTTCCCTGCCCACAATCGCACACACACACTCGCGCTTCCGGGGCGTGAGAGTGTGAGTATCTGTGTGCGCGAGTGTGAATGCTACTATTCGTTCATTCACAAATTGTGTTGTTGGTGCTGCCGTGGCTGCTGCCGCTGCCGCTTCTGCTGCTGCTGCTTGGCATGCTTTTTTTCTCAGCCCAGCTCGGCTCGACTCGGTTTTGTTTTGTAAACACACACACAGATACGAGCACACCTGGACGCCGACCCACACACAGATACTCGAGAGCGTCGGCAGCTGCCTCGCAATCTCTGCCGAGAGAGAGTCAGAGTATCCGCTCTCGGCTGTATCGGCATTTCAAGTTCATAAGGCTTGAAGTTGTTTTGCCGGCATTTCTCACGAGAGAGTCCAGAGAGGGAGAGAGCGGCCCGAAGGTTGCCCGTGTGTGTGTGTGTGTGTGTGTAGGTGAGAGAACACCTTTCGGTTTTATCCGCTTGGTTTTTATCCGGAGTCCGGCTCCCAGTACGTTAGATATAAGATTTCTTATAATGCAGTTTGCTTTGCCAACGACAAAATAATGTACCAAGTTGGCTTAAACAAAACTATCTTTAAGATACCATTTTAAGGAAATAATTTTCAATTATTATTTAATGTTCAAATGATATTTTAAACAGTTTTCATCGAGGAGAAAAGTGGAAAGCAAATATTCAATGAAGTCTAATCCGTTAGTGAAAACTATCAAGGTATAAATCTCCTCTTATTTAAAGACAGTTTAATTCATAATTACTTTATTACTTTAAGGTCAGTTGTTTAGACTTTTTCTAATATGATATGGTTGGCAGAACTTCAGGCTTATAGTAAAGACTCCTAATGGGACAAAATATCTCGGGAATCTATTCATAAAAATCTTGAACAGAACGTAATCAAGAATGTGTATAAAGTATGATGTTTAGAAGTTATAGATAAGAATTGAGAAGTGAGATACAAAAATATTGTGTCTTTTTGTGAAGCAAAAAATCATGACAAGGTGGTTTATTGGTTTTCTAGTAACCTTAGCGTTTTAGTTCTTAAATTAACAAATTTCAGACCAAGCCCCAAGCTTCTCCACCTATTCTCCAAACTTATAAGTCGCCAAGGGGAACAGAACTTTATCAGTAAATTATTTTCCCCCGAATTTTGGCAAAAGATTCAGGATTTTTTGGCGATTCGATTGCCCTGGATTATCTTCGTTCCGTTCGCGTGGCGATTATATAATGCCCAGTGGCTGTCGGTGGTCGTGAAGTGGGAGGCGCCTATTCGGAGCAGCCAGCAACCCAAAAGCGCCAAATGCAGCCGAGGGCCCCCATTGGTATAGAGTTTGAGCAATTAGAAACCCACGCAGCCATAAACAACTGGAGGTGGAGGAGAGTGGGAGCAGCAGCTCCCACAGCTGCAACACCAACAGCAGCAATACCAGCAACAGCAACATGAACGGCAGCAGCAGCAACAACATCAGCTGACAATGAGAGGAAAAATAAAAAATCGACAATCAGCTTTTTATGCCACTCTGCACGTGCTGCTCTTTCTCTGTCTCCCTCGTTCTCTGTCTGTCTGTCGCTCTTTCCCCCACAATTCTCCCGAAGTTTATCCGGCGAATGAGAGGCCAACAATCGGCACGCACACACTCAAAGCCAGCCGCCCGGCTGCGCTGGTGTTGGTGTCGCATGTTGCTCGTGTTGCTAGTGTGTTGGTGTTGCTGGCATAGCTGTTGCTGCGATTCTAGAAGTCAGTTTCTTCAGTGTCGGTTCAGGTTCAAAACGTTCCGCACGCTCTGCTCCACACACAAATCTCCGTAGCTCCGTTTCTTCCCGAAGACGCGTCTTTCTTTCGGCCCGAAGAATTCTTCGCAGCAGCACGCAGCCTCGAAAAGTGCGTGTGCAGCAGCATCTTGGCCCCCATCCACTGCCTCGTCCCTCTTGTCCCAGCTCGCTCTCGGAAGAGAGTGTTGGTGGTTGGTGGTTCCCGGTGGTGCCTCTCGAGGGTGTGTGTGTGTGTTTGTGTGTTGGTGGTGCTGCCCCGAAGCGCTGCCGAACGGGGCGCGCAGCCAACGTCGCCGCCGACGACGACGCAACGTCGGGAAAACCTCTTGCAGTGAAAATTTTTCGTACGTTTTCGTTATTTGTTATTCGCACGTTGACGCGACGAGACCGCGATACGAGAAACGATTGCAACTGCAGCACCAAATGCAGCAACAGCAACAGCAGCAATGATCGCGCGTGCAACAGCAATTCGAAGTGGAAACGCGTCACTTACAGTTAGTTTACATTGAAACCCTACACAATTCATAAAACAAATAATATAAATATAAAATCCAAACTTGCCAAATAAATTTATCCAACAACAACAACAACAGAAATGATAAAAATTTTCAAGTGAAAAGTAATATATTGTGTGTTGTTGCAGCTTGCCATTCAAGTGTCTTACAAAAAATTAAGCAATAGCAGCAGCCATTGGCCGCAAATGAAACGTATTTATATCAATTATAGCCGAAGCTTGCCCAAAACACAAAACACAAACCCCAAACACGCAAACGCAGCATAATAAATAATAATAAAAAAACGTGTGATATTTTGATATTAGCAATTAGAGTTTACACAGAAACACAGCGTAAAAGATTTGTTAAATGTGCGCCAGCAGATATTGCCCCGAGGCAAGCCCCGAAAATTGGATAATGCTTGGATAAGTCCGCTTCGAAAAAACGCCGAATAAAAAATCAAGAAAAAATAACAAATAAGAATAAGGTGAGTTAGCTACGAAGATCGCTCAATTTGCCGACGGCCCAATCAAGTCAGTTAGTCACTCGCCAGTGCCCAAAAGCTGGCTCAGCTTTCTCAAAATGTGTCAAAGTGCGGGGACTCCAGTTACAGAACTACCCAGCTCAGCGTAATATCAGATCTGGAATAATATATACACATATACATGTTCATATATAGTGGTGCAGTGTGCAATCGATTGCACAGCCATGAATGATGGACCGATGAGTTCATATCAGCACCAGGCCCCCTCCGGAGGAGGCATCATTCCATCTCATTCCCATCCCCATTCCCGCTTCGATTCCCATTCCGATTCTCTATCAAAAGTAGAGTTTGACGTCAATCGACTTGACATCGCCGATCTCTCCAGATCGTGTGGCAAATTGACGCACACAAAAGCCAGAGATAGATCTCGGACCCTTAGCCCCCAGTTTGAGTTCCATTTGGAGTCGATTTGCAGCCGGAGAATTTTAATTGCCCCATCCTGGCCAAAAGCAGGACTATCCAAGAGACTCTCTATGTGAACTATGCCAATTGTCTACACCTGAGCTGAAGAACTGGCCGGCTAGTTGACAAATTTGTATGCACGCACTTCAAAAGTGCAATATTAATTAATTCCAGCAACTCGATCTGTATGCACCAGCCGCAACAGCAACATCAGAAGTAGCAAGTAGCAAGTAGCAAGTTGCAAGTTGCTAGTTGCAAGTTGCTTAGTCGAAGCAATTAAATCGTATGTCATTCATTGGTAATTTATACCATTTAAAGGCATGAAGGCGAAGAAGATCTAGGTCCGGTGTCTCTGCCTTTCTGTTCCAACGAGGATATTGCCAGGACTTTACACTTTACTGTACAATTAGCATAAGTTTAGTTTCCTCTGTCCGGTTTTTTTTATTTTGGGGTAAAAACGAAAAAGTAAGCTTTGTTTTTCAACTGTCTGGCTAGTCGAACGTTTGATCGATCGCTCTAAACCGATTCCGATTCCGATTCGATCGGCGATAAATGCAACTTGCCATGAAAAGTGATGCCTTAAATGGGCATTAGGCTATTGCACATTTCTCAATATGTCGCGCGAGTCTGCGAGTGATTTTTTCTCTGTTTCCCCGGCTCAGAGACAGAGATCTGAGCTGTCTCCTCTTGGCTTTATACGCACCGCGCCATATATGACGAACGGCGACGTCTGCCGCCGAGTGCTGTCCCACTGCTTTTGGCATATAAAGCAGCCTGGCCACCGCCGCACCACCGCATCGCCCCCACCACCCCATCGATGGGGGCGGGCAGTGGTTTTATTTTTTCCTGGGCATTGACGAAGTCCGAGGTCCGAGGTTTTCGAGTCTCGCACCCGCACGACAATGGACTGCACACCAAATTTGCATTTTCCACACACAACCCACACTCTTTCTATTTCTACCTCCCCCTCTGGGTGTTTTTTTTTAAATGACTTTCGGGGTCCCGATCCCAGTGGCCAGGTTCATTGGTTAATTTATTTCTGACACAGCCTTAAATTAACAATTTTAATACGGACCAGACCAAACGCCCGGGCCAGAACAACAAAAGAGCGCGCATTGAAATTGAGACGTTCGGCGAAAATACAACAAAAATGCACACACAATACAAAAAGCTA
Source organism: Drosophila atripex (assembly GCA_035045925.1). Classification (NCBI taxonomy): domain Eukaryota; kingdom Metazoa; phylum Arthropoda; class Insecta; order Diptera; family Drosophilidae; genus Drosophila; species Drosophila atripex. Next base: position 549,483 of record JAWNOP010000012.1, read on the forward strand.
AAAAGGAAAACATAAAATAAATTTACAAAAAAACAAAAGCCTGTAACAGAACAAAGGAAGAGTGTGGTGTGGGAGGGGGAAGGGGAGTGTGTAAAGTGAAATAAAATTCTGGCGCGTTAATTAACTTTAAACGATTGAAAACGAATTGATTTGGAGAAGCCATTTGATTTGGATTAGTCGTGCCCGGTTCAGAAAACAAAAAAGACCCAATCTGAGACTTCAGTGGGTTAAAGCTTTTGGCCCGGGCCCGGAGGAGGAGTTGCCAAGTTGAAATTAAAATTCAATCATCACGTGTGCGTTAAGAGTGACGGGCACACAATCAGACAGATCATTGGAGATGTTAATTGGAATGCGTTAAATAATAAAACAAAGACATGTCTGCCATGTCAGATGCCGCGGTTGCCAAGAGTTTAACACCTCTCCGGGCCAACATCTCGGATTTCTCAGGTATCTCTGTAGCCGAGTACCGGACAGGGCCCTCGATCTTGTCCCTGGACATGCGTTGTTATCATGCATTTGATAAACGTTTTGTTTTTCATTAGAGCCTCCCGAGATCTGGGGGAGGGATCCGATCGGATCGGATCGGATCAAAATCAAAGCAATGGAAGAGATCGGTGTATCTGATCACACCCCTTCAATTAGCGGAGAGTTCCAACGAATTGTGGTTTAAGCCCAATTTTTTTTTTTGGAAGAACTAGTTTAGTTTGAACTTTTGCGTTTAAAAAGCAATCTCTAACTTAAACTTCCCTAAAAATGCACATTCTTATCTAGAAAAAGAAATATTCCCAAGTACAGAATATTATTTTCTTTGCGGTTAAAATGTTTTCTCAGTCTTCAGTCTTCGAGTTTATCGCTGAGGTCTGAGGTCTGAGTTGCCTTTAATAACTTATTTCCCACCAACCCAGGCGATATTATATGTATTTGTTTTAAATATAAATTTTTTTTTTTAAACCAAACGCACTTCTCAATGAAATGAGTTTTTGCTTAGTTGTTTTTGATTCAATTTTTTTGGTGGGGCCACCGAGGCAGCACGTACTTGAAAACAACTTTTAATCTCGAGTAGTTTCAATTAACGTCATTGGACTACATAGATCGCTGATTACGGATTGAATGAGCATTAAAAGTATATATAAATAAATGCCCGGCCGAATGCAGAGCGAAGTGGAAATAGAAAATATAAACGAAAACAAAGTTAAAATCGTGCGCGGAGATTGCGCGATTGTACGGCCACCCACCGCACATGGTCGTCGCCGTTATCGGCGGGAAACCATACATATATATACTACATAGCACCCCACCTCGCCTATATAGCCGCTTGATCTCGTTTTGGTTCTGGTTGTGGCTATGGCTGTAGGGTGGTGGTGGTGGGCCTATCTGTCCTTCGATTTACGTCACTGCTCGCGTCGCAATTCATAAAATACTCGCCTCAAAAATAATTCTATTCGGCCGGACACCCACTCCGGTGGGTGGTGATGGGCGGTGATAAGGGGCCGGGCGATAAGCTGGAGTGGTCAGTGGGTGGTGAGTGGGTTGGCTCATGGCTGGTGGATTGGTCTAGGAAATTTACGGATTGTTGCATAAAGCCGCCCGCCCCACTACTTCTGAGTCACAAGAAGGCGAAATGTAAACCGTTTGTGCACGATCTTTTGATTGTTGTCGCACTTTTTTTGATTAGGCCAACTCATAAGCAGAAAACCTGTTGCCTCTCAGCTAGTTGGCCAGTTTTCCAAGAAAATTTGCAACTCTTGTGGCTGTGAGGCTGGCTGGCCAATATTTTCGACGAGTTTATAAGCACAAATGTCTGTCGCATAAAACTTAATTGTAATGTTTGTTTACGAGCTCCACTTGCAGGATTTTTAAATTTTCAAATTCATTCAAATTCATGCCTCACCACCCCCGTCGAACTAATGGCTGCCATAAATCGTCGCGTATCTCAAATATGAACTGCACTTAATTTTTGGATCTCGGCGAGTGCCTAATTTATGTAATCCCCCCTGCTGTTGGCTCTTGGCTGTTGGCTGGAACAAGGAAAGTTCCTCCTCCAAATTGTTTTAAGTAAGCGACAGCTAAACACAATATACGACAAAAAAAATAAAAAAACGAATAATAATAATAAAGAAATATCTTCATGCCAACAAATCCATTACAGTCAAGTGCGCGACAACAGCAACAGCAAATAAATAAAAAATATATGTAAGAGGGACGGCCGGTCGGACAAACGGGTAGACGGACAAACGGACGGATGGTGTGTGTCCGTGTCGGGTTAAAAAAATTAACCGAAATTTTATTAGTATTTGCGCAAGCGCAAGCCAAAGTCAACCTCAAATATTTGACGAGCGGAGTTGACCAAAAGAGCCCGACATTTCGGCGAGGGACGGAGGCGGGGGCGGCATCTGCATTCTCTCTCTTTTCGGCCAAGATTGGGCCTGGTCCAGAGGTCCACAGATCCACAGGTCCAGAGAGACCCACAGCTTGAGGTGCCCCAGCCAGGCCAAAGGCAATTAGAGTTGACACTTTTGGTTTTCGTTTCGTATCTTTCGTTAGTTTCATTCTCTTTTAGTCTTTTGATCTGATGATACCCTGTAATGCTTATTCTAGAACCTAGATTATTTAGAAAACACCCCCACACATGTTTCGGTTAGTTCACTTCTAAAAATAGCTCTGTTTATTCAACTGTCAAAACTCGGAATAATACAATCACCTTATTGACTTTTTGGCTTTTAAGCAAAGATTTATGGCTTTGTTTCTTCTTTTAATTTAAAAATCAAAAGCTGTTAATAATTAGATTGACATTTTATAAGCTTAAGATATACTCAGGGTATTTTGGAGATCCCACTTCTTAAGATCTTGCTGCTTTTGTTTTAGCGGCATCTCCTGATCCCTGAACCAAAAGGGCTAAAGAAGTTGTCCGCTGGCTTAGCTTGGTTTCTTTCTTTGCTTTTTTTGAGTTTTTTTCAGTTTTGGCTTGAACTTAGTTGTGATGATGGCGTTGACGTGCCCAGGGGACAGTTTAATTTTCACTAGACATTGCCCACTTAAAAACCATTTTCACTTGAGACGTGACCGCTCGCCAGATCTTCTCCACCATTCCAGCCGAACGTCTAACACTGCGTCGTGTCTCTTGGCTTTTTGGGTCTGGCCTGTGCCTGGGCCTGGGCCTGGGCCTGGAGTTTCGAGCCTTGGTCCGGGGGATCTGTTATTTATGGATCAATATTGACGAAGCCACGGCAGGGGAAGAGGAGTGGACGGGTGGAGCGGAGAAATATCTGTAAAATAGCTAGGCAACATTGTAAACAAAGTGTAAGCCGCTTTGTTGTCGACACCTCCCAAAACACCGCCCAACACGGGGAAAAGAGTGTCACTAAAGCATTTTTCAATACGATTTTCGCCCCGTCCTCTGGGCCAAACAATGGAGCCCGGATCGATGACAATCACAATAGGGCAGGTGGAAAAAAAAAGTAGGAGGTGGTTAAGTCAAAGGCATAGGCCATAACACCCAACTAATCATAAATTTGTCGCGCGATTATTTTTACAGTTTTTCTAGGGACTTTTTTTGGCCTTTCTATTAATAAAGAGTAGTGGCTGGCGAGTGATTCCAATAAGTTTAGTCAGCGCTGGCTGACTTATGGTTTTAGGCTTCAATCCGATGTTAAATGAATATGTAAATTACTCGTTATTATTATGTTTATGCATATTTCCAGCGGCTTTGGTCTAACAAATGTGTTTCTTGTTTGTTTATTTGTTTTCTGGTTGTCTCTGGTTTCTTCTTTTTTATCTCGTCGTTTTTTAATAATTTTTTTTCTCTTTGCTGGCACGTGTGTGCTTAACTTGGACTAGTATACCCTTCCCTGGTTTTTTGTAATCTTGCCACAGGAAAAGGGAAGCCTGTTGAGTCGCCTACTGATTTCCGCTTGCAATTTATTCGCAAGCAACAAAATACACAAAAAAAAAAACAGTCAGAAACTCTGGAACGCCAAGGGCTGAAGTCTCAAAATTCCAAGACATACGTTTCGCCTTTTCCCTTTTGTTTTTTAGTCTTCTTTTTTTTTTTTTTTTGAAGAATTTGTGGCAGCGGCAACAAGAGAAATGCATTGCCACAAAAACCACAAGGAATCGAGGAATTGTTTCTCACGCTTGCCCTTAAGGACTTTGAGGTCGCAAATAAAACAAAAACAAAGCGAAGAGAAGGAACGACACCCACGACAGGCGACAGGAGGAGAAGAAACCCTCGCCACCTCCACTGCCTCTGCTGCCTCCTCCAACACACCGATTCCACTTGACTGAAAGAAATTCCTGAAAGCCGCTTTTCGACCAATAAAGTCTTATTATATACTCATCAATTCAGCAGCAGATAAAAGTCAAAAACTTTGAGATACGCTCACGCTGGATGTCGTCGATGCCGACTAAGGCACAAGTCAGATAAATTATAATTAAAGCAGACGAAGGAAAGGAGAAGACACTGCCAGTCCGGCAGACTGGCTCTGTAGACCGTAGACTGGGGCTCTGATGTCAGAGCGTATTTAAAATACGAGTAGAATCTCGCTTGCATTCAAAACACCGACGCCGCCACACGACCCGAAACCGAAAACGAAAACTGAACAGAAAGCCAGGCCAAAACCCCGGGCCAAAACCGTCGGATAAACAAAACAAATAAACAGCCAAAGAGGGGCAGAGTGGCTCAGAGCGGAGCAGAGCAGAGCAGACGTCGCATAGAATCGAGCTTCAGTCAGCGGCAAGAAAACACCTGTCAAACTGGTCCAAAGACTCACAGACTCAAATTGAATCTCCGAGGGGAGATCCGCTGCTTTGTATAATGACTTGGCAAAGGATGAGGTCCACCGATGATGCTGCACCACAACAAAGGTTCCATCCGAAACCAAAAAACGAGAAAGAATTTAGAAGAAAAAGAGACTGATTAGCCAGTTATTGATTTAATTGAAGGTGAAACCCGAAAAAACGAGGGAAAAACGGAAGTTATTACGCAACCTGCAGTGGTTCCCTTTGATTAGATTAGATGATGCTGCAGAATCGAGTGCGGCGGGCTAATTACCGACCGAAGAAAGTCTTTTCCCAGGAAGGGAGAATCAGGCAGGAAGTGCCTGACAAGCGGAAAAAAACCCCCTGCATAAGTTGGGGCCAAGTGTCAGGGTGTCAGCGTGTCAGGGGTTAACATATCCCACAAATCCTTTCAATTAGCCGGCACGCAAGGACAAAGTTTTTACAACTCAACTGGCAACCAGTATCCAAAGTATCCGAAAGATACAGATACTGGCGCAATCAAATTACCAAACTAATCGCATGCAAGGCGAACAAGTTAAATGTGTCTGTATGTCGGCCGAAAGTGTGGATTACTTTTCCGGGCTTGGGGGTGGTGTTGCCTTCAAGGGAAAAGTGAAATGGAAATGGAAAATTGTAAATGGTAAGCGACTGCGCGGGGGGTTGGGCTTTTATGCCGCAGTTTAAGGCGTTATGCAAAACAACTGCAATGCGTGCGTGTGGCAGAAAAAGAAGTTTTGAAAAGTGGGGGAGCACTAACTGACGGAACAACAAGCCATGTATGAAGGAAAAGGAATAACCAAGGAGGGGCAGGCTGAGGTCCTGAAGTCGAGCTGAAGGAACTTCACCCGACAGGCGACAGGAAGTGCGCAAAATGCCACAACTTACGACCGCATTGTGCTGCAAGCTCTTTAACCTGAAATGCTAAGGAGCTAGCCTTCGCTCCTCTCCCTCATGCTCCCATCAGCCAGCCAGCCAGCTGTCTCTTTCACAGCTCGGCCAACTATCTCCTTCTGTTGCTGCACGTCTCCGTTGATTTCCTTGCGTTTGTTTCGCTGTTTGGCCAACCACTATTAAAGTTGTTGCATGTTTGGAGCTTGTAAACAAGCTTGTCGCTTCGGCCTATAAAGTAACAAAATATTATTAAATTAAAACCAGGAGAGCCGGAAAGGGGGGTGGCGGGGCTGGTGGAGTGATAGGGGAGGCGTGTCTCCACCCACCAAAACACCAATGGAGGCACAAAATACCAAGGCCTCGTCCGTGTTGGTGCGCAGAGTGTATCTGGGGGCATAATTATGGATTTGCCAGAGGATGGCGATGACCACGTCGACTGGTCATTAACTGCCTGATGAGCCAGCAAGGGAGGGGGGCAGCAAAGGCAGGCGGGGTACGGGGGCGGGGACGAGTGGCACAGTAGCCAATGCCAAGTGGCAGCTTCAACGCTCACCAGAGGTACCTCTGCCGCTGCTCTAGCCTCTGGGCCGCATAAATAATTATTAGCAATTGTCTGCAGGTGCAACAGCAACTTGCAACTTGCAACTCGCAAAAGAAGCAGCCACAGCAGTGGCCACTGCAACAACCTGCTAGCTTATTGTTGATATAGCTCACTGCAATTTGAGCATTTTTCACATTTTCCCGCGTCGGCCGTCAGAAACAAAAGACTCAAGCAACGAACTTGATCAGGATCTTTGTCAAAATGCTTTTTTTTTGTGTGTAACCATTAAATAAGGTCACCAGAAAAGGGGTCAGCGATGGCGGAGAGAGGGTGGTGGTGTTTGGGCCACCCACAGACTTCAACGCACCGCAAAACCACTCGGCCAGGTAGCCAAGAAAAACACCAGAAACCGTATCCACTCCACGCCAGCCCTCGAATGTTGTAAACCACTCGAAAATGGACAACGAGGCAGCGTCGTGGGGATCATGGCGATCATGGGGAGCGTGTGGGGGGTGTACTTTTGAGGTAGGTAGGTAGAAATTATTAACTGACATTTTAATGATGATAATGATGAGGCCCCGTTGACGTTGCCCCTGCAACTGCGTCGGTGGCTAGACATAAAACCCTTCTACCGTTCTCCGTTCCCTTTCGCTTCCCCAAAAAATAAGTAAAGTAAAAGATAAACCAGGTAGAAGCCCAGCTCTCTGTTGATGTTGCATCGGCGTGATTTTTATCAGTTCAACTCGACTGGCGCCAGCTTCATTTTCAGTCACAAGTTCCCCCCCTCAAAATAAATATCCGAAATCGAATGGGGCAGCTCGAGCTGTCGATCTTAGAGTGCTTCATAGGAGCTATGAATTTTAATTGATTTTGTTCTCTCCTCTCGGCTCTAAACAAATCCAGGGAATGCCGTAGAAGTTGTAATTCATTTCAGCATTCGCTGCGCTTGTAAAGATTCCTTTTTTTGCATTTAACTTCTTGCCTCCACCAGCCAGAAGAGTCAGATGAAGCATGAAAATAAGTTTTGGGGTGCAGAGAAAACAATAAAGTAGTAAGACATTAAATATACACCATTTATTATCATGAGAACTAAGCTTAGAAATAATATTTAAAAAATAGCTTATCATTGCGATTTTTAATACTTATGTCTGCCATACTCTGTAAGTATTTTTTTCAGTGCTTTTCAATTTTTTTTTGCCCCTCTACCACGTTGTGGCTAATTTCCAAAGCACCCACAATTCGCTGCAGCAGGACTCATTGTCAGTTTGGCGAGGCAGCGTCTGTTTGCAACATGCTTAATGTCATGCAACACAAGCAGCACCAGAAGAATCAGCAGCATCGGCAGCAACAACAACGCACTGTCACTGTCATGCATCATCATCTTGGCGGAGTTTGTTGTTGTTGTTGTTTTTTGGAGTCTTCTGGCTGTTTGGAAATTATTGCATGTCGCTCCAGCGGGGCTTCAACCTGCCAGAGGAGCAGACTCCGGGAGACTCGGCCGAGACTCTCAGTGAGTGATGCGATTATCTGCAAGATTCGCTTATCTACGGTGATCCATCAGTTGCAGTCTGCAGTCTGCAGTCTGCAGTCTACAGTCTACAGTCTCCAGTCTGCTGAGCCCAGTCTGCAGTCTGCAATCCTGTCCAGCCTTTGGCTTTCGTGCAGAAATGCAGAAATGTAGAAATACTCGTACTCAAAAGAAATGCGTAGCCTGCGCGGGCGTCCGCCTTATAAATTAGAATGTGAGCTGCGTATGCGCAGGTATCCGAGGGATACACTGTATCTGTATCTTTATGTGTGTGTTTTTAATTTACTCTTTGGGCTGCGGCTCCCACGGTTGAGCGGCCTGACCACCTGAGATGGCCAGCAGCAGCACCCGCTAGTTGCAAGTTGCAAGTTGCTGTTGCCTGTTCCCTGTTGCAGTGCCTTGTGGTTTCTTATTTATTTTTTGTAAGCTTCTGCTGCCAGGAAGCTGACTTGGGCTTGGTTAAAGTAAACCACAGTGTGCCTCCTTTTTTGTTGACTTTGATTGAAAGTTGACACAGCCAAGCGTTGAAAACCACATCCGTGGCGTTGCCTACGCAGCAGTGGCAGCACCACCGGGCAGGCAACACCGTTGTTGCATCTCTATGCAAATGCAATTAGTTTTTGATTAAGTTGTAGGCAGCCAAAAAAGTGAGATAAAAAAGTGAGATGGTACGGCGGGGCATGGATGGGAGGGAGGGAGGTAGAGACTGAGACTCTGCAACCAAAGTACACTTAAGCGCTGAGCCAAGCGACAGACCGTTAAATTGTTGCAATTACTGGTTGCTAGTTGATGTTGCTGTTGGTGTTGGTGTTGGTGTTGCTGCTGTTGTGTGTGCGCCGCCATATTGCTGGTAAAACAATATGCAGAGTGTGTGTGTGTGCAAGAGTGTGGGTGTGTGTATTGTTGGAGCAATTGTTGCTGCTGCTGCTGCTGCTGTTGCAGTTGCTGCTACTGAAGTTGCCTCGAGCAATTGTTTAGCACGCGCTGCTAATTTTGCAGTAGTTGCTGCTGCCGCTGCTGCTGTTGCTGCTATTTCAGTGGCTGCCAGGCAGCAATTTCTACGTTGCATGCACGCCTCGTTGATTGTAGTAGGTGTAGTTTTCCTTGCATTGCATACCTCCCTCGCAGGGTGTCCACTCCACTTCTATTTCGCCGGCAATCATTTTAATAGCAGCTCTTTCGGTGGTCAGTTCTATGTAATTTATGCCCGCAACTAATTGCATTTGAAAGTTTAACTGCAAAAGTCAAACGGTTTTCAGATATGCAACGATATGCCATATACATGCCATAACCTAAAAATCTAAAAAAAGAAAGAAAAAAACCTTAAAAACTGAAAAATATTCCCACAACTGAAATAGATTTTCCCTGTTGCGTGGCTCATTTGAAATTCGAATTTCAATAACGCACACAAAACGATGTTTATCTGGGGCTGGGGTTTTTTTTTTTTGGATTTTTTTCGAGTAGGCGTTGTCGAATAGTATTCAAGACAAAGATTTTGAGTGCTTTGGTCCAGTTCACGCACAGAGATTCAAAGATTGAGGGGCCAAGGTTCATGAGATAAGCGGAATGGATGGGAGCGGCTTCTGCTTTGCTGGAGAGTCGATCGATGGTTGTTTTTGTGGGGGTGCGATAAGGGGAGCCAGAGTTTATCAGTTTCCAGCTTCCAGCTTCCAGCTTACAGCTACTAGCTACCAGCCACAGCTGCGCAGCTGTGAAAAGCCTTCAGCCACAGATACAGATACAGATACAATTGGCGGCATAGGAACAAGTTTTATTTGGACTTTTTGTTTTCTGTTTTTTGGCTGCATATTTGTTAAGGTCGCACAGCTGCACAGGAATATTGAACACAGAAACTGGTCACATTGCTGCTGGTCATATGCCACATGCAACCGCAACATGCCATGTTGCATGCCTAATTGCAACAGGTGGCAATCGATTCAATTGCACCCGCCAGCAACGAGCAACATGTCGCAGCTACGCCAGCAACATGCCAATTAGTAGCCAAAACAAAGCACCCGCACTCCTATGTATTATACTTCTATTTACGCCCCCCCATAGCCCCTCTCTTCATGGTAATCAGGTTGACAATTCTCATTGTAAATTGTTTAAATAATTAGCAAATAATAGCAGCAATTGTTTTCATCCCAAAAAGGCAGCAACCACAATTGCAATTTGACATTTGTTTGCCTTTATCGACGCTGTTTTTTCATTTTTTTTGCTACTGTATTAATGAGAAAAAAAAATTATAATTTATCGAAGGTGATTCTAAACGTTTCCCCCATCAATCAGTCGGCTTCCTTTAACTTTGATATCTCTTTCTAGCCAAAAACCAAAAATATCCATATATACCCCTAATGTTTGGCCACCGTTTTGCGGACACGCCCCCTTAATTTGCCAGACTTTTGGTGGGTGGATACCTCTCTTTTCGGCTGGGTAATTTTGTAACTAATATTAAAACACTTCAATCAATCAATGTCTCGGAGAGAGTAGGTCCGACGAGGGAGGCTGACCGACCGGGTTGGTTCAAAATTTTCATTAAATCGCCAAGCAGTCTGAGAATGAGCTCAATTCGATCGGCCAGCTGATCGTGTTTGTATTAGCCATTTGCCTAGGCCATTAAATATTTATGAGCCTACCACAGTCGAGATCCAAGAGCCAAGATCTAAGATCCGAGATCGGAGAGTTTTGTCCAACCTGCCAACTATTTGCAGCTTGATTAATGATCTCCCAGCCGGGCTGTGTTCTGCTTTAATTACCGCAGCAATTAGTAGCTGAAAAATCGGCTCCGCCAACTGGCTGGCCACAATTTGTCATAGCAGCCGCATCATCCGCTCCATCGTCTTGGCCAAAATCTGCAATCTCTAACCAACTCTTCTCTTCATTTTTCCAGACTATGCCAGATCTGCAACGATTGGAGTCGCTCGCAATCTAATTCAGAGAGGTGAGTTGCCCCAAACAGCAGTCCCAGCAGCTGCTGGCCAAGTTTATGTGCTTTTTTTTTGGCTGTGAATGACAACCCTGGCCCGGCTCGGAGTCGCTTTGCGAGTCGACTCTCCACCTGGCCAGGCAACCTTCACAAAAAAGCTGAAACGCATTTTGAATTTAATGCGTGCGACGAGGACAGCTCAGGGGTGGGTGCAGGAGGCAGGCTGTAGGAGAGGGGAGTGGCCAGAGAGGGGGTGGCCGTGGCAGATCCCATTCGGATCGATCATGTGCGGTTGTCCAGCTATGCCACAAAAAAACTGGTGTCTTGTTGAATTTTAACCTCAATGGAGATGGCGTCTTAAAGTTTGAGTTACTATCGATTTATTTTTTATTTAAAATTTTGTACATTTTTAACAGAATACAAAAACCTATAAGGTACAAGGATGAATTAACACTCAACATGAGAATTTTGAAATTGAATGAATCACTTATAATACTCAAATTGTAATCAAAAAAAATATTTAAAAAATATCTGCGATAGTAGCCTCTTAGTGAGTGGTTGAGTGGTTATTTTTGGCAGGTGCACTACTGGCGGGGGCGTCTGTGGCACGACCTTCTCCTGCTCCGCCTAAGGAATCGCCGGCTGCCATTGAAAGCGAGTGAAGCTGAGCACTCTGGACAGATTGCCAAGTCGCGTCTCGTACACGAGTTGAGCAAAAAATAAATATATAAATGAATAAAAAATACAGCAAAATAAAGGCAGCTGGACCTGGCCACTTTTGAAGATTAATTGCTCGCGACAGTCGAGAGTTGTGGGTTGCGGGAGGCAGAAGGGGAGAGCAAGTCGCAAGGCTGCCCCCTAAAGCTGGCAGGCTGACCATAAAAATCGGCATTTGTTGGCAAACACAAAAAATTAACATGACGTCAACAACGACAACTGCAACATCGGTGGCAGGCAGCAACAACAACTCAATTGGCCAGCAGACGCGACCTTTGCGATTGCATTTGCGATTCGCGACTCGGCCAGTGGCGATTAAGGCCAGAATATCGTTCCATACACATGTACCCATGTTCCATGTTCCGCGATAATGGCTAAAGAAATGCCAGTTGCCATCAACTGGCAAGATTTCTTTCGACACGCCCCACAATTTTCAGTTCCACTTGCTTTTCGGATGTCATCACATTTGCCTCGTTTTTACCATTTTTTCTAGACGCAAGTTTTTCCAACTCGATTATATATTTTTTTTGGCATTTTATTATAATATTTTTTGCTGGCTTTTCTCGATTTTTTGTTTTGGCGCGTTTTTGATTTTTAGTCTCGTCGGTGGTGGCGCTTTATTCATAAATCCGTCAGCTGCATGAAATACAGCTTAATTAACAAAAAGCCAAGAGAAAAGCCGCAGCAGCAACCCGCGGAGGCGCAGTTCCATTCATTCGGGCGCCCATTGAACAACTTTTGGTCCGCGGTTTTCGGTGTTCGGCTTTCAGTTTTCAGTTGTTCGGTTTTTGGTCTTATTTGTGCAAACGATATTTGTCACACGACGAAAGCATCCATCGCCCCATCGACAATATCTCCATAATTGAGTTGGCCAAACGGGAACGGATCTTTAACTTTGGTTAACGAAAACGGTAAATACTCACGGGCCATAAACAAACGAGTCAAATTACAGGCGAATGAAATCAATTAACACCTGCCGGTGATGAGTCGAGCCATCGATCAATCGATCTCTGTGGCATCCAAACGCCACACGAGCTGCATAAATTAGCCAGCAATTCGGATGGTCAAGCCATCCGATTGTCCCTCGTCCGTTGTCTGATTTTCACAGCATAATTGTGAGTTCTTTCAAGCGATCCACTCCGAAATTAGCATATCAAACACAGCATAATTGCGCTTTAATCGTGTCGAGTTTCGAGTCTTGAGTCTCCAGTTGCTCCAGGTCCCCATCTATGAAAGCCAGTAAGAAAATTAAAGCCAAAGAAAATTAATTGCCTCTTTTTGGTTTTCAAGTTGGAAAATAAAGAGGTGGGAGCCCCCCTGTGGTGCAGCTTGGATGGTGGGGAAAAGATAGCCAAGGAAGGATAAGGTCATCTCTTGTTAAAGAGAGTCTTCATGAGAAACTAGAGGTGGATATTGAACTAAAGTTGTAGCCGTTTTGCTCCATTACAGGCCACTTTGGAAACTCTCTGCTAATCGAAAGACCTAGCGACCCTGCTCCCACCCCAAAGCCCCCACTCTAGCCCCCCTCGACACCCAAACACCCCCATTTAAATACCCCCACCTCGGGACTCTCGGACTTGGATAATGCAAAGTGACAGCAACGGCTTGTAGGCAATCAAAATGCGAACCAAAACACGCGCAACTTTGCAATTGTAGATGGTTGTAGTTGTAGTTGCTGTTGTTGCTGTTACTATTATTATTATTTTAGTTGTAGCTGTTTTTGTTGTTGTTGTTGCTTTTGGTGTGGACTCCACCTGGCAACGCAAATTGAAAGAACTTGTTGCAGTCAACGGGGCAAAAATTGAATGCTATGCACTTGCTTTTGCGGTCAGGGAGGGAAACAAGCTCAAGTCATGGATATAGAAAAGCCATGGCACTCCGATATTGACGGTGGTGCTGGCAGTGGTGCACTTTCGGTGGTTACAACTATTGATTACAAGCATGGAGCAGCTCACATTACGCGCAACGGGGCGAGGTGGTTGTGCCACGGATGCGGGTGTTGCTGGCGTGCGAGCAGCAACAATCCGATGTTGCTGCCAGACAGCAATCCAATATCCCAGCAGCAACATCGAACGGACAACGGAGAACGGAGAACGGAGCACGGAACGGAGAGTATGTAATTAATGCGGGAGCCTGCGCTGACATTTTGAGAAATTTATTGCCCCTGGTGGATTTATAGTCTGCGACATTTTATAGTTTTGGCCCCAGCAGAGCCTGTGGTTAGCCTGGCTTACAACCAGAAACAAAAACAAAGACATAAGACAGAAGGCAGAAAACAGAAAACAGAGAGCAACGAGCAGACATGAAGAAGTGACAGAATAAAAAGGATCTCCATTACGGATCCTGATCCCGATCGGGATCGGGATCGGTGCCGATGTGGGAACCCTTAATGCGCATCATGTGCGCGCGCGCATATATAATTTGGCTACCCGATAATGATCGGCCTTTGGCATAATAAATTTTAAGAAACGAAAACAACAGAAACGGGAAAATGTTGTGCCGCAAAAAGCCTTAAGTAACTTTCAACTTGTTGCTGTTGGTGTTGCTGTTACTGGCTGCGTATCCCACTCGCAATCTATATTAATTTTTATATGAAACCAAACTGAAAACTGAACTGGGAACTGGGAACATCGAATCGAGTCACGCTGCTGCACTTTCATAAATGCCAAAAATTTCACCTGCTTTCACAAAGATGATTAAAAATAAATATGCAGCGGCATCTGCAGGGAGGCAGCAGCAGTTCTTTGAGGCAGCCAGCCGAAGGTTGATATACGATAATTTCGTTCTGATAATGTGACGAGGAGGAGGATGAAACCTGTGACCCAGTTGAGGGCTTTGGGTTTCTTTTCAGGCCTGAGCGTTTAAGGCTAATTGCAAAGATCGCTTTTGGCTGATAAACGGACCGAAGGTGGAGTGGGCGGTCTCGAAGGTCTTGCCCCCTTGGCGCTGACCCAAAACCTTTTACCCAAACCCCTCCCCCATCCTCCACCTGCCGTAGCCAAAAAAAAAAAACAAAAAATCCTAAAAAGAAAAAAACAAATACGCGGCATTCGAAGCTCGTGCTTAATGATGATTGCTGGCCCCCAGAGGTTAAAATTAAATAATTTCCGACTCCGACAACGACTCCAAATGAAGTCGAAGTCGAAGTCGAAGCTTCTCTAGTCCATAGTCTATAGTCTAAAATGGCGGGCGTTCCAGCCATTCATTTTGGCCCGGCCATATATAATTAGCATGAAATGAGGCAAGGGATCTTTAGGTTTACCATAGTTTGGTTTGGTTTGGCTAAAAGAAACCATTCTTTTTTCTTCTGTTTCCGAAGCACTTTTCGCTCTTGGCGATTTTTGGCTCCAAGTTTTCAGTTTTGTAGTTTTTAGTTTCATTTCGTTTTCAGCTCTTTTCTGCTATTTATGTTAATGCAGCAATTAAGCAGCAAATCGTGTGGCTAATTATGATAAACATTTGCCAAAGTCGAGAATGGCCAAGAATAGAAAATATGTAAACGAGCTCGAGCCCCCCGAAGAGGAAGTGCCACATTAAAGAGTGTGACCAGGCTGCAGTATGACTAAACCAGTTTCCCCTCGCGGCTTACTGCTCTTGCCAATTCCTTTTTGACCCTTTTAGGCGCCTCAGTTAGTTGGCCACGATAAGGCGGCAATGGTTTAATTTAGCCGCAACAGCAAAAGCAACAGCAGCAGCAGCAGACGACGACAGGATCGTTGGGCTGGCCTACGTGCAACGTGCAACAGAAGTTGGTGGTGGTGCTGCAAAACAAATGTGTCTGTATATCGCAGCTAAATTGACTTTGATCACGCGATCCCTCGACCAGAGTTATAGAGCCAAGTTCAGAGCCGATTGCCGATTGCCGGGCGCAGCCTTTTCTGGCTCAAACGGAAGTATGCTAAGCAACTTGTTGCAACTTGCAGGTTGCAGGTTGCTAGGTGCTGCCATGGTGCTGGATACTGGGTGCTGTATGGAACAGCAGAAGCACCAGCTGAAGGTGTATATTGCAAAAATAATTACATTTGATTGTAAAAGGCCAGCGTCGTCTATAGACCTGGCTGCCAAAGAAAAATGTGCAACATGATTGCAGTTTACAGCCCCAGCAGCAACGGCAACAACAACCATCAGAGGTGTAGCAGCAGCAGCAGCAGCAAAACCAACAGATAAAATGCATTTACAATTGAATTTGAATGTAATTTTATTTAAGCTGCGGTCAGCCAGGGGCTGTATGTTGCTGGGGTGTTGCGATGTAGCTATGTTGCTGCTTTGCTCCTTGCAGCAATTGGCCGTGTGGCAGGAAATTGCCATTATCTGGCATTATCCACTTGGCCAACAGTAGCGTAGGTTGCTTGCCACTCTGGTTGCAACCTGGCAACCTGGCAACCTGCAACTGGCAATCGTCAATCCGACGATCTGAGCGCCCCGTCTTAATTAATGATCCAAGTCCAGTCGGTAGCCACAGTGGCAACTAATTAGCATATCGTTAGCTCACATATTGACGTCAAATTTGGTCCGGGCCAATTCGCAGTCGTTTTCAAATTACAGTGATCATTTTAATTGTAGTGCGCCAAGCTCGGAATCTGAATCAGTTTCAGAGTCTGATTGAAAACGAGCTCAGTAGCAACAGCAACAGCACCAGAAACAGCAGCAACATCGGGACTGTAATAATAAATGAGATGGTGATCAAGCGGGGGAGCAACTCGATAATGAAATAGGGAGATGACAAGTGGAAAATGTGGGGATCAGAGTTCAGTTTAGAGAAATTACTGAAATAAATATACGGCTGTGATCAATGGGGGCCAAAGATCTTGCAATAAATTCCCCGCTTTTCGATACATTTGCAAATGTGGCAAAAGTATTTACATGTATCATTAATAGCGAAACGAGTACTTGAACATTTTATTAGCATTTTACCCAGTTTTTTTTACATGTTTTTCCCGCCCCCTCAATAGGTTGGATTTTCCAAAGTTTTTCCTCCGAAGCTGCAAAAAGACAATTAAGTCTGTGCTTTTCCTTTCCCAGCCAGTTGCAGTCGCTGTGTTGCTGGTGGGGGCGGTCTCAGCAACATGTTGCTGCTGTCATTGGCTACCAGCAACAGCCCGATGGTTGTAGGCGTTGGGAGTTTTCCCACTTTTTTTATGCACATATTTTTTATACATATATTTTTTATATTATTTTGTTCGCCTTTGATGAGCAGTTGAGTTCGTTGGCTAAGCAAATGGCGTTTTATTTTATTAGCCATATTTCTGCTCCGTCATGCTTTGTTTGCCTTCGAGCGAACGAGTTGCTGTTGCTGTTTTCTTTGCACTTGTGACTGGAGTTGAGGCTTGGGAGTCGGCAGTCGGGAGTCGGGACTCTTTGCCCGGCATCCATATCGCCACCCCCATCCCCCCCTTGTCGACGGCATTATCAATGCATATCACGTTGAATACTGATGTTTATGATGTCGTTTATTACGGCCAAAGACAAGTGAAGTAAACTCGAGTGAAGTGTGGCTTAAATGGCGTCAGAGACATTTGCCAGATTAATGGCCACACTCTCCATACACCACTATTGCCAAGGGGGGGTGGGAGGCGGGGGGTGGTTACCGGCAAGGGGCGTGGCAACAGGCAGCAGCAGCAGCAACAACTGTCGCAGCAATCGCACACCAACAATTTGTTTACATTTTAATTTCTGCAATTTTGTTTGCTTAACTCTGCGAGCTGTCTTCGCTTTTTAAAAAAGGCAACTGGCCCGGGGCAGGAGCATGGAGGAGGCACTGGTATGGAGTGGTGGGGGTGACGCCATGCCACAGGAGGCACATGGCACGCGGCTTATCGTGGCGTCGTCCAGTCCATGGGGCGGGGGGCTGTCGGCCAGAAAGGAGAAGTGTTTGAAGGGGCTACTGCTGCAAAGGTTTATCAAGTTTCGCTGTGTGTAATAAGCGTGACAAATGCCAAGCTCCTACAGTAAACACTCACCAAGAGATACAATAAACAAGTAAATGCCAGGATAAACATACTTTTAATTAAATATGTTTTTACATTAACACTCTCCCCCTCTTAAAAATTTATCCATTATTTTTTGTTTCATTTTAACCATTATTTTATGCCACCTTTACGGACTTGCCTCAAAAACTGGCCGTGAATCATATTTCCATGGCATTGCACATTTTCAGTTTTCTGTTCGCGGCTTGCTGAGTGAAATGACAAAGCCGACTTGGCAAATCTGAGTTCTTGCTTTTTTTTATATTCATATTATATTATATTTTTTTTTTTTGCCACTGTTGACAACAAATGAGCGCCATTTAATGCGCTGAGCTTCCTAGTTGTTTGAGCTACTTCATGTTGTAGTTGCAGTTGTTCGGCAGTTGTTGCTCATTGTTCGTTGTTTGGCGTAATTAAGCAGCACTCGGCTGTCTTCAGTCTTAACCATTTTGCACTTGGCTTGCACTTTCCAGCTTTCAGTTTTTGGTTTTTAGTTTTCAGATCATTTACGAGCACTTGGCATTCGCCGTTCCACTTTGCCAAACATTTGCTTACAAGCATGTTTCGCTGTCCACTGTATTCGGTCTGGGCCTGGTCTTTTGGCTGGCGACTTGTTAGCGCCATGTTTACACTTTAGAAAAAGCTTAATTAAATCTCCGATTGGCCGCAGTTTTTCGTCGTCTTGGCGTTGGCCACTGACTCTCATTTCAGCCGTGGCCAAAATTAACACTTCATTTGCCATAATTTCGCACCATCATCCGAGTCCAGTCTGGCGATTCCCGATTCTGATATAATCTATGCCAAAAAATAATAATTTTATTTCATCAAAACACGAAGAAAGTTATGCTCTACCTTAGTTTTAACTTAATTTTTAAATTTAAACTAAATTATTACATTTTAAATGCATTTATATGAGCAACGAACTCCTTTTGAGCCATTACTTTCCCGATTTAAATGGCCAACTTCTGTTCACAGTTAATTAACACTTGGCAAGGGTATGGACATGTCCACAGATATACTTATATACGGATATATATGTGACTGTCCAAACTCTGCCAGCCATAAATCAAAAATCTCGACAACTCTCCCGGCACCCCGACCAGAAACCAATCCTCGATTTCGCGTGCTAACAAGAAGGCCCCAAAGCGTTGGAACCTTGGACAAGTCGGGGCCCACAAGAGAACTTCCACTGGCGTGAAAATTTATGTTTTTTTCCCCCAGTTTTTTGTCCACTTTATTATATGAATATCCCCACACACATACATATATATATACATATATATATATAGCGGAAAAAGGCTGGAAAGGCGAGAGAACCAATGCCGTGGAAAAATCCGTTGGTGTAAAGTTTTTCGCATAGTTGTCAGCATTGCGCTGTTTAATTACCCTAATTAAGAATATTAATTGCCCTTCGGGTGGATAATAATAAAAGTGGGGTGGTGTGCCGGCTGGAGAGGGGAGGTGGGAGGGAGTGACCCTATTCCCGGAAATAGAACATGAATTATGATGATATGCAAAAAGTTTCAGACCGTTTTCATTTAAGTTGCAAAATCGAAAAAGTTGCGGGGCAACTTTAAAGCAAAACCCCGAACGGCGACCAGGACAAAGGACACGCACTCCATTAAGGCCGAACGGAGAGTCTGACATATGCGACAACAATAACAACAGCAATGGCAAGCCACTAACTGACTGGAGATAGCCAACAAAGGGGAAAAGGGGGATAAGGATACGGATACGGATACGGACACAGGTGTCCCTGTCGCTGAACCATCAACACCTTTCCTCGACTCACCAACAGACGGGTCCGGCTCTTTTCATTTTCTCAACACGTAAAGCAAACACGTGACCGTTAAGGACATGGACTCCTCCTGCAGCCGAGCCGTGCTCTTAATACCATCGACCCCTGACCCCAAGCCCCCTGACCCACTCCAGTACAGTTGTAGGCGCAAATTGCCAACAGAAGGACAACGGCGACGGGTGCACTGGAAAAAATAGCTGAGAATCCTATTTTAGAAATCATATTTGTTCTTGAATCTTTTTCTCGCACTGGAAGACTGGGAGACCCCTCCATAAACTGACGGCTTATGGCAGACACAGCACAAAGCTTTGCTCAGCTCCTGGTGCACCACCTCCCCCCAGCTGCCCCGCCCCTGGGGTCGCCACCCCCTCTCCCTGCATCAAGCGACTCCCAGCTACGTGCGTGTGTGCACAATATTCATATATCACAAGGATAAGCGCAATGCAGCAAACGTCCTTCCAGACGTGCCGTCGGTGTTGTTGCTGTTGTTGTGGTGCCTTGTCCTTCTGCTGGGCTGGCAACTGCTTTCAGCTCAGTTTCGGTAGCACCACCGACCCACCCACCAGCCCTACTCTCCACCACATGTGTGGTAACTTTTAATTATTTGCGAATGTTGGCGCCAGACGGCGAGATGGGATGCGATCCTGTTGTCCAGGACAGTCGTCCCTTGCAGTCCTTTCCATTCCTATCCTTCATTGATTTCGCTGACCAGAAGCTTAGAGGGAGGGCGGGCGGTGCAGGAGGGGCGGTCAAGGCGAAGGCAGCGCCAAAATCCAAAGGCCCCATAAACTTAGAGCGCCATAAAATCTGCTGGCATTGCCATAAAAATAGCCACAGCGGGAGTTGGAGACCAGAGGCGACTGTACCCACCGACCCTTACCCCTTGCCCCTTAACTGTACCCATCGCTCCTGCTCGCTCCCCGTCTGGTTGTCCCTCTCTAGCCCCCGCAGACAAACGCATAAAACTAACGCAGCGTAAACGCCGCCGTTGTTGTCATCTGTCTTCTCGTTACGTTATATTTTCCATGCGACTTCCTCCCTTTCTCTCCTCCCTGTCTAATTTTTTTTTGGCAGCTTCAGCACAAAAATTTATTTTATTTATTTGTTTGACTGAAAGCCAAGAAATTGCAGCATTTTGACGCTTGACTGATTGCCACGCCCCCATTAAAGCACGTTCGGAGTTTCTTACGTAATTAGGTTAAAGTGTTGACCCCCCTGTGCCTAACAGGCGTAGGAGTTACAGCCATCTGGCAACCCTGGATGAAGAGCGTAGACTTTTCTTTCTTTCCTTTCTTCTTCGGCGACGAAATAGCCAAAATTTTTGTGCAATAGCTCCTGAAAAAGTTGGCATTAAAGTCCTGTGAAGTGTGCTTTTTATGTGGAAAGTGATTGTGGAGCACAAGTGCTTTTATTGGAGTTTTGACTTACAACAAGTGATCTGACTTTCGCAAATGGTGGTGGGTGTATAATTTAACTCATGAAAGTGGGACTTCCACTTGCCCTTGAGCTTTTTTGGATGGGGTGCCCCTTGGGTCGGTCACTTCGACATGTCCCTACATATCCATATCCCACATGGTCCTACACGTGCAAGTGTCGTTTTAAGAATTGTCTTTAAGAATTAAATTTAGGATTGTAGCCCATTTCTAGAAAGCATAACCTCAAATATTTGAAGAAGTGTAGACTTAAGGAGAATAAAAAAAAGTCAATAACAGCTTTCATGTTTGTCTCCCGTTATTTCCCTTTTTCGTAGACTTTTAAACAAAGTCATTCAACTGCAGCACCTTTTTTAAATTTACATTTAATTTTTAGAATTAATAATAATTAACATAAATTTATTTTTTTCCAATTCCAGTACCGTAAGAATCCCTCGCCGCGCAAGTTGCAGCTTTTGCTGGAGCAGTGGGAGCAGGGGCTGACCGAAAATAAATTAGCTAAGCAACCCAAAGGATCCGTCCCGCAGGAGACGCCGCCGTTAACGCCACAAAAAGTTGACCTCATGACGATGGCAGAAGGCACCGACCCCATGGGGCATGGTCACCACCACGCGAACCCGCACAATCCGCCCCAGCCACAGCCGCCGCAGCACCACCATGCGCTCCCGCACCACTTGCCCCACCCGCACCCCCCGCCGGCACCACCGCCGCACCACCTTAACCACCAGCAGCCGTTCCATCCGCACATGTATCCGGCGCCCGGAGCGGCGGCACACTCGCCCTACGGCCAACTGCAGTATCCGCACCCACATCCGCATCCGCATGCGCTGCAGCACCACCAGCCGCATCCGCATCCGCACCACCATCCCCATCATCTGCCACTGGCGCTGAGTCTGCACCAGCAGGCGGCGGCAGCAGCAGCCGTGGCTGCCGCAGTGGCCACCACTAACAACCACTCCAACAACAATAACAACAACAACCAGGCCAGTGTGGCCAACAACAATTTGGCGGTGCCGTGGAAGCAGCGCAAGCGCAAGAGGCTGTCGGCGGTTTTGGACAAGTTGCACCACAACAACAACAACAACAACAATAATAACAACAACAATGAGAACCACTCGAATGGCCTGGCCTGCAAGTCGGAGCCCATGGAGATGGACGAGGAGGGTCAGGAGGAGCACGACCAAGATACAGAAGATCAGGGTGATTCTCTGCAGGAGGAGGATGAGGATCATGAGCAGGACCAGGACCGGGATCAGGAGCAGGAGGATCCTGCCAAGTACATCAAAAGCGAGCAGCCAGTTAGTGAGGACGAGGAAAACGAACCGGACATGGACCATGAGAATGAGGACATCTCCGGCGAGGATCTGGAGCTCTCGCACAGCGATGACAACGGCGACCAGGACAGTCCCAGGATCAGCATGAGTCCTCTGCAACTGCAGGCCTCCACCAAGGGCAGTCTGCTCCAGGATCAGAACCAGCTGCAGCCGCTGAATAAGGAGAATCCCTTGCACGTGGACATCAAGACTGAGATCCCCAATCCCTACGATCGGTACTTCCCGATTCCGTCGCCCTTGTTCGGCTACTACCTGCACACCAAGTATCTGAACGAGGTGTTCCGCCGGCGCCATGATCTCTATCCCTCGCCGCTGCAGCACACCCCATCCTCGATTGCCTCGGAGACGGAGACATCGCCATCGAGTGGTCAGGAGCGCAAGGTTGGCTCCAATCCTCTGCTGCCGCCTGCCACGCTGCTGGCCAATGCCTCGCCACCGCTGTCACTGCCGTCGCCGCCGCGCAGCGAGTCCTCGGTGACCAACAGTGGAACCACGGCCTCCACAGGCCAGGCAACCACCAAGAAGCGTTCCAGTCCCAAGCCCAGGGGCAAGAAGGGCGAGAAGAAGCCCATGCCGCCGCCGCAAGAGCGTCCGCTGGATCTGTGCATGCGCAGCGATCTGGTGGAGCCCAAGAAGTACAAAAAGTCAAGCTCCAAATCCTCTCAAGAGTCCATGATGCCACCACCGCCTGCCGCCATGAGCGCGGCCAGCAGTCTGGAGAGCATGAACGCCCTGTCGCCGGCCTCCAGCAGCCACTCCGGACACACGCCCAGCACGGCAGCGGCCACCCCCAACCACCAGCCGCCTCCCGGATCCCCCTACGCCAACGCCATGAACGCCGCCCATGCGGCGGCAGCGGCAGCAGCAGCGGCCATGATCAAGTTGGAGATGCCACTGCACCCGTTGCACCACCAGCAGTTGCATCATCCCCATGTGCCCACCACCACAGTGGGTGTGCCGGTAATTAAGGGCGATGTGGCCTCGCCCACCACCAAGGAGACGGTGGCTTGGCGGTACAACCTCGACGTGTCCCCGGTGGTGGAGGAGATGCCGCCGGGCTCGGATGTGGCGTATGTGTGCCCCACCTGCGGCCAGATGTTCTCGTTGCACGACCGCCTGGCCAAGCACATGGCCTCGCGGCACAAGAGCCGCAATCCCGCCAACGACATTGCCAAAGCCTACTCCTGCGACGTCTGCCGCCGGTCCTTCGCCCGCTCCGACATGCTGACGCGGCACATGCGCCTGCATACCGGGGTCAAGCCCTACACCTGCAAGGTGTGCGGCCAGGTGTTCTCCCGCTCGGACCACTTGTCCACCCACCAGCGCACCCACACCGGCGAGAAGCCCTACAAGTGTCCCCAGTGCCCGTACGCGGCCTGTCGCCGGGACATGATCACCCGGCACATGCGCACCCACACCCGCTACGAGTCCAGAGGTGGGTCGCGGGAGGACCGCCGCGAAGGCAGGGGCGAGGCTCGCGAGGG
Source organism: Drosophila atripex (assembly GCA_035045925.1). Lineage (NCBI taxonomy): Eukaryota > Metazoa > Arthropoda > Insecta > Diptera > Drosophilidae > Drosophila > Drosophila atripex. The sequence goes on from JAWNOP010000012.1 coordinate 572,880, forward strand.
CAGGGAGTCCCGCGAATCCCGCCGCAGCGGGGAGCGCCTCAGCGAGGAGCCCAACTCGCCCACATCCCTGCCGCCGCTGCTCGACATGAAGATGAACATGGGCCTGGGAATGGGGCTCAACATGGGCCTGCCCATGAACCCCATGAGCCTGCTGCAGGAGGAGCTGATGCAGAAGTCCCAGCCCGGCCTGAGCCTGGGAGGACCCATGCCCATTGTGGTGAAGACGGAGAGCGCCTAACGGTATCTGGCCAGGAGGTTTATGACCTGCTAAAAAAAACTCACACACACAGACAAAAAAAAAACTAAAACACCAGAATCCCAAAAGCAGGCCCAGCTTAGTGCTAAAAAAAAAAAAACACAAAACAAAAAAAAACATTAACTAGAGCAGTTTGTACTTGTACCGGAAATCTCTGCGAAGACTGAGGAAACTAATTACTACCTACAGTTTAAATAGGCTAAAAAAAACACAAACTAATTTTTTATAAACTAAAAAACAAAAAGAAACAAAAAACAGAAGGCGAAAGATAGAGAGAAGGAGAGGGCAGCACTCAAGACCACCCAACGTATTAGCACTTAACTAGTTCTAGTTGCTAGATCCTTTAGCGTTAATCGAACCCCCCCGAAAAGGAGTTTAGACCGACAGGCAGGATCTTCGATACAGCTAGCAATTCCATGTTCCGCAAACTTAGGCTATAGGCTATAGCATAGACTATATATACATATATAGAGTTAACCGATCAGGCCCCTCGGGCGGTCTGGTCTCTCAGCATTTTGAGCAACTTTGAAATTACTAGACTATGTAGTAATTTAATAGGCGTGCCCCGCATCGGAGGGCACTAGATTTTTACTCCTAATTTTAATTAACTCTTAATTTATTTGTAACCCAACTCAGTAGCCTGTACAACTTACCCATACCACAACAACTTGTATTAATTTAATCTTACTTATTTAATTAATTTACGCTGATGGCTCAGCTCTACACGCATAATGACAAACAACAAACAAAAGACAAAGAATTCTCCCTAGGGCACAAAAACACAAACAATTCTTCAAAGAAAAACAAACTACAAAAAAAACACAAAACAAATCTTAAAAAAAAACAATTCCTTTTTTTTGTTCAACAAAAACACTTTGTTAAATTGAAATTACCTTTGTAATTGATTTATGCTCACACCTTTCCACTACTCTTATATTTTTTGTTTTCATAAAATGAAATTAAAACATTTAAGTTTTCTTTAGTACCTAAAAGCCTCTTTGGATTGGACACGCCCCCTCCCAGTCTTCCGCCCCTCGAGTGGGACAGTTGGTCCTGCCGGGAGGGCGGGATACGACTTGAGGCTATCCATGTTTCAAGTTGAAGTTTTTCGTTATTTATTATGAAATGAAAGAAAGCCCCTATCCGCTTATTGATTATTAGTTTTTAGCTAAACGTTTAAATAAATTATTAACTTATGTTATTCTAGTTGGTTATGATTAGCACTTAGTTCAAAAACGTTTTTCACAAAATAAAACAAAACAAAGTCCCCACGAAGGACAATGTCATACAAAACAGAATTTAAATTGAACTTGATTTGTTTATTATTTTATGGGTTTCTTATGATTTTTCAGCTCTGACTTCTGGATTTATTTCATTTCTCTCTAAATTATATTTTTATCAATTTTATATTGTACTTTTTTGCATGCTTACAACTTTTTTTTGAGGTCTAGTCGCCCTAATTGAATATTATTGCTATGATTAGTCGTGTGGACTTTGCGACCATTTTTCCTTTTACGAACCTAAAACCTATACTTTCCGGTGAGTTTTTCGTCGGAGACGAGCCCGTACTTTTAGCCGGAGCCGGAAACTGGCTTACAAGCTTTTAGGCAATGGGAATCGCTTACAAGGCGCAGTCAGCTCCTTTCGCCGGTCACGAAACTGCATTTTGGCACGCAGCCCCCGCTTTCGGCCACACTTTCCCACCCACTCTCCGGCTTGGGCCAGGTTTTTCCCACGCCAAGCGGCGGGAGGCAGTTGGGGGGCTACCCAGCCATATAGCCATATAGTCCAAGTCCTTGTTCTTCGCATGGAAATTTTCTTGGGGTCTAATGGCCTCGAAACACGAAGAACACGGTCGTCCAGGCGTGGGAGTTTCTTAGTGGGCTGGTGGGTGGTAGGTGGTGGGTGGTGGGTGGTGGATGGCTGGGGATATGGCAGGTGGCTTGTGGAACTTGCTGCATTGCAGTTTGCGGCTAATGTCTGACCTTGTTTTGCAATGACTAAATTAATTCCTTAATAAGTGCGGTTGCAAAACAAACACGAACTGCAGTCATGGCACAGTTGGCGACTTGGCGCGGCACACCCACTCCGCCACCCCATCCTCCCGCCATTGCCGTAATTAAGCAGTGAAAATGCCCCAATTGACAGACATTGTGTCGGTTTTTGTGAAAATGGAGGAGTTTCGCATCTCGGGGGCCATAAATCAGGGCAGCTACTACAACTATGCAACGACTACAGCCGGCTAAGTTGCAGCTAGCATGTTGCACTCTATCACTTTGCGACTAAAGGAGCAGGGGGCACGGTCAGAGGGGCACGGGGGAGTGGCATGGAATGGCGGAGTGACTTATGGGCCAAACTGTATTAGCCGGGCCTAGATGTGATGATGCCGCATTGCATAATCCGCTGGGGTCGTGCATCATTTTGGTCACCATCGTCCGACATTATTTCCAACTTGCAATGGATATTCCGTGTCTACTTTTATGAATACCCTAACCAAAGGATAATCCTTTTTATAATTTCCTTAAAAATCTTAAGGATTAAGTCCTTGAATTGGTTTTATAAAAGATTTTCATAGAAATGCTGGATGGAATAAGATGGATCCTGGCATTTTCTACAACTCCCATTGTTTTTTAAGTACAAGCCTTATAGCCCATCATATGGGCTATACTATTTTGAAGTCAACTCCTCTATTTTCGCTTGGTTCTATTTTGTGGCACGCATAAATCTCTAAACAAGGCGCGCGTGTTGTGCGTTTATTATCACTTCCTCTCCACAGCGAGGAGTTTGGGGGATATGGGGCCGGAGATTCAGAGATTTTCGAGGGGGGAATGGCTAGCATCCAACTTTCCTTTTGTCTCTGGTCGCGAAATTTATCGCTGTCATTTGTAATTGTAGCGCGAAAATTGAGTTTTGGGTTTGAAGTTTGGCCTGGAGGGGGGGTTCCACGGGGCTCATGGTGCCCAGGAGTGTTCAGGGGTGCTCAGTGGTGCGGCAGGGTTGTCGCCGTTTATGCATTGTTTCCATCAACATAATTCAGTTTGGCTTTGGATCACATCCAAGTGATTGTTTCGCCTGGCGGAGATTTACGGGCACTAAGCTGGTAACTGCTCTGGAACCGAAACAGAAACAGAAACGACTAACTTTATTGTATATAAGCAACCATAAATATAGAAATAGATCCTAGATTTGTACGTAGACATAGTGCTATATATTTCCGTCACACGGAAGTGCCTTACCGACAGAAACATTTTTGATACTCATTCACAAAACTCAAATGGAGATATTGTAAGATAGAACTTTTGCCTTGTACATTGAGCGACTTTTGCCAGGCCTAATCAACTTTTTGACTAATGATTAACATTCAACTTTAAAGAAGAGCAGATAGCCCTTGCATGGGCGTATATACATAAAAATAAATATATATTTACCAGAACTACGTAACATATTTTTAATGAACAGAACAGAATAGGATACGATTTTTCATCTTAACGCTTCCGAGAAGTTAAACATTTTAAGCATAAAATGCTGATCGCATTCAGTCAAGTATTTTTTAATAGAGCTCCATTTACTAGAATCGAAGGAAATCCTAAAAAATAAAGCTAAGACCTTTAACATAAAATTTTACGAAAATTCTTCACTCAACTAAGCTCCAGTAAATTTTACTCGAATCGCTTTCAGACATATTTTTATAGCGCTTTTCGAATTTTAAATCAGAAATCAGAAATCAAAATCAAACTAACTATGTAAATTAAAGCAATACCTATGATAGCTAACCGATCAAAAGACTTTTCAACTCTTAGCTTACATTTGCCTTTTAGACTAAGACTTCCAGAATCAAAGATAACTATTATATGATAATACAATTTTATCGAAATATCGAACTCGAACTCGAAAGGCATTCAAGAGGAGAGAATCAGCGAGCAACATTGTGATATTAGTTGAAAACAAAATCGAATCACTTCCAACTGCTAATTACGCTATAATTTTGGGATCCCGTCCAGAGGATGCCCGAAATCCGCAAACCCCAAACCATTTCCCCTCAAAAACCCAATCCGATCTTCCAATTTATTTAAGGTGCTATTTAGTTCGATCTACTCTTGCGGTGCTATGTAAAGTAAACATTAAAAATAAAAAAGAAGCTTCATTAGTTTAAGTTCTCCCCTTAAAACTCAGACAATCCTTAGCTGCCCAAAGTCATAATTCATTATTGTTCTAAACCAAAAAACGAAATGATAACTATAGGAACTCATTCTGGCTAGTTCCGCCATTGTACGCTAACGTTTAACTAAATTATGAATAACTACGAGTATTTCCATTAAGTCTACTCTAATTAGTTTCTCTTCCATCACAAAAAAATACACAAAATACGAAAATAAATAAACGAACCGAAAACGAAAAACTCAAAACTGAAAACATTTTGGAGGAGCGGATTTTTGGAATGCGCGGCTAATGTAAGATGCCTTTTGCCCCGGAGTCTTGACCGAATGCAATCAGACGACGGCAGGAGGTCGGACGGGAGGATGGGAATGGGTATCCCAGATCCCAGGGAGGATGCTACTCCGACTCTGACTCCGAAGGGCTGCGGCACAAATAATGCGCGTAATAACAAACTGCAGGCGTAACTGAAATGCCAGGCTACTGCGCATTTGTGCAGTACGACACTGAGAAAAAAAGTCATGGAAAAATTAAAAATCTGAATTTAATCAGGAAGGCAAGGGAGTGGCTCATACTCTATGTAGAAGCCACAAATTCTCTGGATAAAGACTGCCATCAAATATCAGGATGCTTATTAAACTTTCTTTTCATAATTTTAAAATCGAGGCTATAGGTGTCATATAGGATAATTGATTTTTTTCGATCAGTGTGAATATGGCGAAGGCGTTGGCCCCGACGGACGGGAGGCGCAACTGCGGTAATTACAATTGCCGCCGGACATGGCTGCTGCCGTGGCTGCAACAGCGAACCACCAAAAGTGAGCTGCGAGTTGCACAGTGGCAGGCACAGCTGTGTGGCTCCTCGGACAGTGGATCCTCTCCAAAGTTAAGTTGAGGTCCCTGCCCAAGAGACAATTATATGCTGCCAGAGACGCATGCGCAGCTTCCTGGGTTGCTGCAGCATTTCGTTTTTACGTTTTTATTTGAGCAAATTGCTGGCAACTTTGCGCTGACTGACTGACTGAATGATAGACTCACTGACTGCTCTGGACTCCGCAGTCCAGAGCGTCCAGGCCCCAGTGACTGACAGTTGGCAAGGCTGGGCCCAATTCAGCGCCCCAACTGCCCAGATCCCCCGGCCTTCCGACATCCCAACTTCCCGACTGGTCGACTCCTCGTCCCAAAATGTCTACGTGCGGGCGTTTTGCTCAAGAATGCTCTCGGGTCGCTGGTCTCGAACGATAATGATGATTGCAGTCTAAATTATGATGCCGGGGAAGCTGCTGCTGCTGCTGCCGGGGAAGCTGCGGCAGAGCAGGGAGAAAGTGTAGCATCAACAGAAGCTGCCTGCAACATCATCGACCTGGCAGCGTTCACTCCTCCTCTTCCTTTTTGGGAGCAGGGCTGGAATTTCAAAATATTTTTAAGGGAATTTTTCGGGGAGCTTCAAGGTTATTTGGGTTGCATTAAAATGAAAAGGGTAAGTATTTAATTAAAAGAATTCATTTATTGAAGAATAAGTGGAGTTTTCTTGAACTTGTCTTTCATAAAAAAGTCTAGGATATTGGCAGCGAGGTCATATTTTAATTTTAATTTTCATTATCAAACTAAAATAAATATCTTAAAAATTGGTTAACGAATAAGATCCGCTCCTGATTTGTTTAGCATAACTCCGCGCCGCTGGCCTCCGGCCGCCACAACGCAGAGGAAGCGCAACAAAAAAATCTCATAATTGCAAAGCAGTTTGCCGCAGGTGCGCCACCCGCCCTGGATGTGCTGGATGGGGATGGGGATGGGGATGTGAGGGTACCTGGACATGGAGCTGGACCTAGTACCTGTTACCTGGTACCTGGGGACCCTGGACAGAGGACGACGCCAGATGAGCAAGTCCGATAAAGCGGCGAACTGCGAGTAAGTAGATTTGTTGTTGTTGCTGCAAGTGGCTGGCTGGTTGGAGTTGATGTTGCAAGTTGGTCTCGTTCTCGTATTTAATGCATTTGATCCTTGATGCTGTTGAAAATGAACTGAGCCCGAACATGCAATCAAGTTGAGTTGCCCGCCTTCTTGCCTTTTTGCCTTCTTGCCACCAATGCCACCATCTTGCCACTCTTTCCACCGATTTCCCCTCGCCGCTCCGGAAGTAATCGGGGCAATTTCATGAATGAAACCCGGCTCGTTTCAAAGTTTGCATGTTTCGGCATATCGGAGTATTGAGACTCGGGAGACACGCACACCCACACACACAGTACTTCGATGTGGCATTATCGGGGATGTGGGAGGGGACATTGGATTTCCGAACTAGCAACATTTTGCGTCTGTTTTGCCGCTGTTGCTGTTGCTGTTGCTGTTGCTGTTGGTGTTGCTGGTGCTGCTGCAGCTGCAGCGCATTAACCTCGAATCCAAAACTCCTTCTCCTTAGCCGGCTCCGGCAATGGCTCTGACTCTGGCTTTGGCTCTGGCTCTGGCTCTGGCTCTGGCTCTGGCAAGCAAAATATTTACCAAAGTGATTAAGATGCCTGAGTAATTTTTAACACAATTACGCTGCCAAACAGACGACGTTGCGGAGCTGGAGATGGAGTCGGAGTTGGACCTGGAGTTGGCGTTGCTATAGTTGCTGTTGCGATTGGTGTGGTGGTGCGGTGCTACCTCACTTACACCGCCACGATTGCCGGTTACTGCTGCTGTTGCAGCTGCAATGCTGCTAATGACCAGGCACAGGCTGCAATATAAACTGTGGCATTGTCTGACTGGCAGCCCCTTCCCCGGCGAACACCCAGCGACTTGTGTGTCTTTGCCATTAGCGCTGCCACACTAGGCTGGCTTTAATCGTAGCAAGGCGAGCTCTGTGCTCTGGACTCGAGGCTCAAATCTGGAAACCTAAAGGCCTCCTACTCGCCGATAAAAATAAACTCAAAACTGGCGGGTGTTCATGCATCAAGGTTTTTGTCAGCTTTTCGATTTTTTTGTCAGCTTTTTCGCCCAGACACATCTTCATAGCTGTGATTTATCGGAGTTATGGGGTTTTGGCAGGTGTTGAGCTCGCTGTGGCGTTTGCAACACTCGGACGCATCTCGCGCCACAAAATGTTGCCCCATTCAACGCACGACAAGCCACAAAAAAAAAAAGAGTCGTGCCGCATTTGGTTCAGTTTCGGGCTTCGTGTGGCACGACTTTCTGCCTCCTGCCTCTAACAGAGCCATTCACAGACCATTCAGAGGCGCTTTGCAAATGTGCAACAAAGAGCCGGGGCCATTTGTACAAAATATTTGTCAACGCCACACTGAGAGATACTTTCAGGGGCAATGATTAGGCTAGCAAGTGTGTCTGCTGCTGGGATTTGAGGAAAAAGGCTGTTGCAGTGTCTCGCAGTGTTCTGCGGAAGCCCATCCAAGGATTAGCTCTGTATGAAGCGGTAAAAGGCCAGAAAAGCCAAGCTCTGTTCTTGGCTAAGAGGCTAATTTCCTCATGGCCACCATCTATCTCCTCCACCTCCTTCTCCTCCTTCTCCTTCTCCGGCGGCTCAATGAAAATGAAAATGAGCCCGGCACGCGTTGCCATGGCGCACGACTGGAAAATTGCAGAAGCCGCTTGGCTGCACTTGCCCCGGCCACAAACCGACAAAAAAAGGGGAAGCTCCTGGGTCGGACCGGAGGGTTCCCTCCCAGAGCCGCTGCTCTTTTAGCCACTTTACAGTGGTGTCCCGGCCACGTGTTGCGCATGCGCTCTGATCCGGGGTCCAAGTCGGGCTCCGAACATGAGCACGACGCCCTCAGCGTTTGTTTATCAGGGTCGACTGCGTTGCAAGTTGCAACTCGAAACTGCCGCATCGTGCAGCGGCAGTTGCAATTGTTCTTCTTCCCTCTGAAAGTGGATGGCGTGAGGCAGCCACAACAACAGCAACACCACCAGCCACGGCAACGGCAACGGCAACTGCAACGGCAACAGTAAGGCTGCAGCACCAGCAACACCAGCAACACACAACACCAACTAGCAACACCTTCACTCTCTTTCGTTGCGATATCGCGATGATGTATGGTCATGGTTGCCCCTCCTGCCTTCCAGGCCCCTCGCTCCCCCTGGCCCACCTTTTCGACCCCCTTTGCGGATTGTAGGCGTCAACTCACGTTTATGCTTTGTAGACATTATCGCGCCTGTTTATCTTTAAATTGCAAGTAAATTACTTTCGGCTCGCACAGCGGATGATAAATTGTCTGGGCCGCGTTGAAGGCTCTGACGGATGCGATGATTCTAAATAGGCACGGGGGCTGGAGGGGATCTGGGGTAGAATGGGAAAGTATCTAGCACTTCCAATTATATGCATTGGCTGAATTCGCAGATTCTCACCCGCTTATGCGATCATTTCGTGAGCTAAGTAACCGCGTAATAAATTACATCTCAGAAATATGAAAGAGTTTTCTGAGTGGCTTTGACTCACAGGCAGGTGTGCAAATAAAATGCTATAAAAATTGCCATTACACTGGAAACTACTAACTATGAGTCATAATTAAGAAGCACTTTCTACGGATTCTATTTTTGCTCAACTGATCAAATCTACAAAATGTTATCCGGATCGGCCGAATACATCTTGATGCTGCCATATATAACTCGACGATCAGAAATGGCACAACATTGGCTATATATTGGGCGATTTTCATCAGATTCTTGAAAGGAATACCTTTAACGAATTCAATATAAATTCCCTTTAAAATTGAATCAAAATATAGAAACAAAAGTTTTTTTTATATATTTTTTGTAAAATTTTCTTGGGGGTCCCCTTCAAAAATTAAGAAAAACGTATGGAGGGGCAATATGGCCCCCAGGGATGGCTCTACCTTGGCTGATTCCCATCCGATCCTTGAGCGGAATACCTTAAAAAAATTCTACATAAATTCTACATAAATAAAATCAGTCTGCAATAAAATATAGAAACAAAATTTTTTAAAGATTTTTTGTAAAAATTGTCTAGGGGTCCTTCAAAAATTAAGTAAAAACACATGGACCCCAGTGATGGTCCGATTTTCATCCGATTCTTGAAAGCAATACCTTAGACGAATTCTAGATAGATTCTCTTTCAATCTGCATCAAAATCTAGAAACGAAATATTTCTTAGGTTATTCGCTACATTTTCTAGGGAGTCCCCTTCAAAAATTAAAACCAACGCAAGAAAGGGCAGTATGGCTCCCAGGGAAAGCTATAACTTGGCCAATTTTTTCACTATTCTTGAGCGGAATACTTTAAACGAATTCTTAATAGATTCTCTTCCAATATGCACTAAAACTGCATCGAGCTACAAATTCGTAAACAAACTTTTTTAATAATCAAATTTCCATCGCGTGCTGGAGTATTCTTTTTGAAACTAAACATAAACTTAGTTGCAATAAATTAAAGTAAAGATGCTTTGTTTGGCTAATCGAGGTTTTTTTGGACAACATTTTTGGGAATATCTCAGTAGTGAGTCTCGGTGATCCTGACCTTTCCGTACTTGCCGTGCAGGGCGTGCTTGGCGAAGGACAGCAAGTTGGAGTGGCTGTGGACATCCAAGTGGGCTGGCACCACCGTCTTGATCGCCGAGTGGCTGGTGTAGTGGTGCACGGGGGCGGCGTGCAGGCGGGCGTAGTGATAGTGGTGGGGGTACTCCTCGTGGTGGTACACAGTGGTTGGCAGCGACTCCACCACATGGTGATCCAAGTGATGGTTAAAGTGGTGGTCGTCATGATGCACAATGGCGGCGCTGTGTCCCAAGTGGATGCCATCGGAATGGTGGATCTCGGCGTCGACCAAGTGGGGCAGGTCGGCATGGTGGTAGCCACCATGGGGGTGCTCCAAGTGGGGCAGTAATCCAGCCTGAGCCACTCCCACCAAGGCCAAAATGCACACGAAGAACTGGATGGGGAAAAGACTTCCTTAGGCTTACAGTCCCTTTGGAATAGAGCAGATCCTCACCTTCATTCTGATTAATTCCAGGCTTGGTATTTGTTTATCCAAATGGCTGACTTTCGGTTTTGTTCGCTGAACTGTTGTCGTCTGACTGTGGTGACTGGGAATTGAACCCTAACATTTTATAGGAGGCTCGCCCGAAAGAGAATTCAAATGAAATCGAAACCTATGCCATTGGGGAGGACGTGATCGGAATTAAATAGAGTCGAGTGAATGAAGTGTCTCATCGCCTCATTGTGTAAAGGGAGTGCAACAGTCAAGAAACCCTAAGTAGGTGGCGTCCGTCGTGTCATAATTTTATGGCCCGAACCCCAGTGCAATGGCTAATGAGTGGCCTACTCCCTCGTAGGCCATTTGGCAACCCGCTCAGTGAAAGCCCCGGGCGGATACTGACCAACATTCGCTGGGACGTGAGCTGTCCAAATATTTGGCAAACATCTCCCGGTACGAAGGTGCGAAAATGTGATCGACGCAAGTCGCAAATCGAGATGTGTGGGTGACCAGGGCAAATAGTGGAGGTGCCAAAAATACCTGGAACTGCTTTGTGCTCGAAGATCAACAAACAGATCGCACAGAGTCGTGGAAGGGCAGCGAGCGTAAAGAATCAATTGGATGCTAATTGAATAGATCACTCCCACAAGATGCCAATTAGAGGCTTTTTCCCCACGCAGTCGGGGCGGTGCAAAACTGCAAGACAAATACTAAATAGCAAACTATACTTATTAAGCACGGTCTGGAGAATAAATTAGATCGACATTCAGAGTGGACATTCGTAATTTAGAAAGATAAGCGAACAAGGGCTTAGCGATAGCGATACAACTTGTTTCAGATATTAATTAATTGGACTTATAAATAAATAACTAAAGTGAACTAAACTGAACTGAACTGTGTGATTATGAAATAAGCTGGCACCTGATCACAGTCACATACTCTTGAAAAAATTCAAAATTGGAGTTAGTATTTCCACACGAAACCCCCCCTGGAATAACTCACTCAAGATTTCCCAATCCGAGCAGAAAAAATCAAAGCCCCTGAAGTGTCGAGTGGCGGATACTTCCTGTCACCGACGACGTGCCGACAAAAAACACGTTCCAATAAGTCAGCCCCAAGAAACATGAATAAATCAGACTGATAAGAGAACCGCACTGGCACCGCCGCACCACCACCTGCTGGGATGTGGGTCAGCCTGCAGCTAATTACATAATAATTTGGTCAATCAAACGCGGCCCGGCTAATGAGCCGCAATGTATGCTGGTGACAAGTTCCAGCTCGGTGGAACTTGGACGAGCATTGGGGAGGTGGCGGAGAGGCTAGCCCCAGCCCAGGGGCGGTGGGAATGGGGATTTTTGGGCGGCGGCATACTGAACCCACGTGCTACGTGCCAGCGACTTAAAATGCCAGACAGGTGTCGTTCCACAACTGGCAGCGGTGCGAATTTGTTTTGGGTTCAAAAGCGCGATTGCAATTAGTAGACGCCCAAGAAATGGTCAAAACCGAATAAATACCATACTCTGATTCAAATAGTTGTAAACTCAGTTATAAAATCCTCTGAAAATATGCAATTTTTAATGTGGTAGTGGCCTGTCAAGCTTGCAACTGGGCAGACAGGCTGAAGAAAAATCAAAAGTTAATTAACTAATAAGGATATAATATGGCATAGTGGGTATATAAAAACTAGTCAATCATTTTGCTAATATATAGCTCCCGGCTATCGGGAGAGGGAGGCATAGCACACAGAAGAAAAAAAACAAAAGCAGAGCACCGCAGTGAAATTAAAAATGAAAATAAAAATAAATAAACTATAATTTATGCGACGTCACCGCACTGGTCGCTGTAATTGAGTGCATCGTTAGCCGGTTGATGGGGCAGAGGCTGAGGGAAAGGGGGTGGCAGGGTGGTCTGCATTAGCTGCCACTGCCGATGCCAACAACTAATTTAATGCCAGCGGCAACAGCAACAACAAGCGACGGCAACATGTCAACAGCAACGCCTGACCAAGGATGAGTGGGAAGAGTGGACAGGGGCGGTGGCTGTAGCTGTGGCTGCCACTGGTACTGGGACTGGGACTGGGACTGAGTAGGAGAAAAGGAGGCGGGCAGGAGGCTACCATACACGCTGCATACTTAATGTCTGTGCAACAAAAACTATAACAACAACCACCAGCAGCAGCAGCAGCAGCCCACCCCATTGTGGGCAGATATTTTATGAATCTGCGGCTGAAATCATTTTTGCCACACATTCGCCTCGCCTCGACCACAAATCAGCGGAATGAGAAATTTGATGGTAATTAATATTGTAAGCGAAATTAATGGCAATGCGACACTGCACAGATACAATTATATATGCATGAAAATGGCCGAGAGTGCTTTAGACAATTGGAGCACTTCAGCTGGGTATGGCAATCAAAATTCACAGCCAGATCGAGGGACGAGATCAAAGGGGCTTCCATCATTCCGCGCATATTTTACACATGATTAACTTGCTAAGTGCAAACGCTAATAAATGCATCTAAAACAAAGCAATTAGTGGGGACACTCACTTTTTTTTTTGGTTTTTTTGTGGGAGGTTTATATTATAGACTCTTATATGATGGCTTGCCAAAATATTTGTCTTAATTTTTGAGCAAATGTCAAGCTGTCACTTGAAGTATTTCTGAACAACACACTGCTCCCCGATTTCTTGAAATTCATTTCTTGAAAAATAATTACACCAACAATCAGGGGATAATAAAGAATACAAGTAATCGCCACCTTGATTGCCCTTCCTGGGAATCTTCATCATTTTCAAGAGCAGTAGCTGCTCCTCCACGATCCTCCCCAATGTTGCCCCCATATGTAGAATGTTGCAGGTGTTTCATGTGGTGGCACTGTTCCAATTTGTAAGCGAATATTGTTTTGCGATTGGGTCCAGTCCAGTGCACGATTTTTAATCATTACGGAGGCGATCTTCATATGAGTTCGTGTCCGTCTCTGGGTCTTTCTGTATTTTTTTTTCACTCTGCCCCCGATCGGAGATACAAATTGCCATAGTCCGACTCCGACTACGACTCTGACTCCTCGGATCTGAGTGCGATCTGATCTGGCTGGGAAGACCCCCTTCTCGATTATTGCATTTTCGCCAGGTAATGAAGTTCAACAAAAAGTTAATCGGAAAAGCGCAGGCCCCGCAACTAAATAGACAAATGATACGGAACGGAAGCTGCTCAAGACAAGCCATTCTCCAGTTGATCCCCTCCGTAGTTGATTTCCATCCTCCTTCACTGGCAACACTCGCAGAAAATTACCTCCAGAGTTGGCTGCCAATTGGAGTTTTCATTATAGTTGGCCGATCTTTTTTCTCTGTGCTGTTTCGTTTCTGGCCAATTGTGTGGTGGGCTTTGCTTGGCACATTAGCGGCTATAAATTGTCTTAATGCCCGCACACAAATGCAGATCTTCGGTGGGAGAAATCTGGCGGGGATCCACGGGGCTGCTGGTGGTGGCAGGGTGGCAGGTGGGGCGCATACACACACACCTTGAATGCCTTGGCGGCAAAGATCAGACTCCAGATTCGAGCCGAGAGTGGCGAACTTTAGCCAGTCTGCGATTGTCTCAGACTCCGTTGCAGTCTGCACTCTGATTCAGATCTTCATACATGATCATATAACAAGAGAGGAGCTGAAAGTGAATCAAATCGAATAGATAGATACTCTTTTTGAATAAATCGTCAGAATTTAGAGAAATTTAGAGGATAGTCTACTTCTTTAATGACAAAGACTTGTGTTAATTTCAAGACCCCGGGTAATCCTAGGGTATCCAAGTATTTGGGGCTTTCCAGAAGCTCGAGTAGGAGGAGGCGGAGATGGAGATGGAAATGGTGAGTCTCCCAGCCCAATCCGAGCCGAGTTGGCCTCTGGCTTGTGCAACTCCTTGGCCTCAGTTGCATGTCCAATCGCTGCAAGATTGTGAAAATTGTAACGCTCGATTGAGAGCTCAAAGTTGCTGCCGTGGTTGAAGTTGCTGCTGCTGCTGCTGCTGCTGCTGCTGCAGTTGCTGTTAATAATATTGCACAAAGGCAAACTTTTGCGAAAGTTCGTCAGCAGAACAATGGCCAGGCGCACTCAATTGAAGTGTTTGGCATGGCATGGGATGGAGCCGGAGCAGGGACGAAGACCAGGAACCAGGAGACCTGGTCCTCCTCCTCATCCTCCTATCCAGAACACTGGGCCATTGTCAGTTGATTTCATCTGAAATAGAAAGCATGCAATTTTCATGCCACGGCATTGGCGTCGATAGGCGGCAGCAATTGATCTGCCAGCGATCTGCAGCCCGATCGATTGAAGGAGTTATTACACGCGAACAATGCGAATATAAGCGGGCCGAAAGGGGGTATCTGGCTTAGAGTGCGGCCAGGGGAGGGATCATCAGCGAGGATCAGCTATTGCTCTATTAGCGTTTTCGGAATCATCGAAACGAATCGGCCGGGGCCATAATGATTTTGCGGAATTTCAAATGGATTGGACCACAGACGCTGCGGAGCAGCAGGAGAGACAGGTGCTAATTTCATAGAACGGCCAATTGAAATGCCTCGAAAAGAGACTGGCCAAGACTGGCCAAGATCTTCAGAAGCAGCCGCCAAGTGCGTGGCTAAAATCTACTACCAATTACACTCGCGAGCAAGAGAAATCCCACTTACATGCTACCTAGGGTCTTAAAAGGCAACGATTTGAAATCCTTTCTGGCTTGCAGAGCAGTGTGGCCAATAAGCCAATTGGCCAATTGCCTCTGGCTCTGAACAGTTAGCGGATCCATTCAAAAAGATGCCACTTGATCCGCGGCCCGTTTAATTGTCCTTCTATCGGCGGCGAGAGGCAGATGCCTGATTTTCCGACCGGTGACCTCATCTGCCTTTCATTTAACAATCCCTGAGATACACCCCTTCCCCGGTCCCCTTTAATTGTCATTCCCACGCACAGCGGGGGACAACAGGTAGCCGGAGGCAACCAAATAAAAGATGCCACACACAAACGGGAAGCCCTTAAGGACCCTTAATGGCCCCAGATAAGGACGCACTTGTCGTCCTGGCCGGCTTCCTAGGCCAACCTCTTTAATGTCCGCTCATAAATTGTCGGTCGTTGAATGAAATCGATTGAAAATTGATTGAGTTTAACTGTAAATGCATTTTTAAGCGTATGTTTTGCTGTGTTTTGTTCGGTCCACTCCCTCCCGGGTCGGCCCTCTTATCGCGGCCCAAGCATCTAAGTGGCCGAGTCACAGGCCGATTCGGTTGCAGAGCCAACTGGGTCTCCCTCTTAACTTGGCCCAATCGCCGGTCCGTTCACTCCGGTTCCATCTGTCTTCATGCATTTATGCATATCGATTCCCGGGCCTTGTAAATCGGTGCGTAAGCCATTAATTCTCTTTAAATCTTACACTCACAACAGGTTCATTCAATTCAATTGGTAGTTATCTTGTAGGTGTAACTGGGGATAGTTTTTTAGATTCTTTATGGGATTTTAGGGGATATCTATAAGGCATTTCTATAAATCTGTAAAGTTAATAACTAAAACATTATATGAGAAATGTTAAAAGAATGCAATCGATGGATAGCCTTAATAGTATATACTTTTAAAGACCTTCTTCTCCCGAACACTCCTCCCACAACCTAGGGTATTACCAGTTCGAGCTATTGAACCCCGAATTCCATCAAACTCTTACCATTTTATACATCTTTTTTCGGTTTTTGGCTCCGTCTCGGTTCGTTTCTCTTCTTTTCGGCTCAAACGCTTTGGGGCTGGCTTGTAAAACTGTAATTTTAAATTAATAGCCGCGTATTACAAGCAGTTTATATGCGCAGGCGTAGGAGGCCAACGACGCGGGGGTGACACGTGGAGGCACCTGTGGCGATGTGGCGGCGTCAGGTGAGAGGGGCGAGAAAGGGGTCGCTTATCTCAGGTGTTGAAATCAACAGCTAGTCCAAACTGAATAAGAATTTATAGCGGAATTATGTGACAGCTGCTGCCTCAGAGACTCAAAGGCCAACAATGGAGGAAATTGGAGATTCGGGTCCAAAAGTGGGGAGCATTTCTTACGGCATTTGATTTCGACGCATTTTATTTTGAGTGGATTCCGATCCACGATCCATTCGATTTCATTTCTTTTCATTTGGCTAGATGGCTAGCTGGCTGGCTGGTCTTTAATTTTCACCTTTTCGACCCGGCCGGCCCGAAGAATGCTTTGGCTAATTTATGCAAATGTATATTTAATCGCCGATGACAGTTAAGGCGGGCAGCAGCGGGCGAGAACCCCCGGACAAAGCCCCCTCGCACCAGCCAGCCCGCACTATATATGTGTATCTGTATCTGTATGCCCCCACCGATCTCTGTGCGATGATAGATGTTTATGAGGCGGCAACACCCACCGTAGATGGCGTTGATGTTGCTGCAAATTTGTTGACTGCGCATGTTGTGCATCTCAAGCGGTTCGGGTTCCACGGAAATGCCGTAGATGACACAAGATCTTGTGTTCTGAGTTCCTCCCCGATATGGCAATAAAAGCTGGCTCAAAGGAAGTCCTCTTGGCCATGTTGGGCCAAGAGCTTGGAAGGAATTGATAGCGGGGATAGCAGGCAAATTAATTGCCGAAGACAGGTTCTCAAAGGTTTATGTTTCCCAAGTGCTTTGAGTTCCATAATAACCCCAAATTTAAATGCACATTATGACCCAGTTATACATACTGTGGCTAAAAGAAAAGCCTTGCATACTTTCTCTCAAAACATAAACGATGTCTTTATGGCACTTTTTTTAAGCATCCTGCCCAGAATTGATTTCTATATAAAACTATATCGTTGAGGGGGGTGCCTTTAAAATGGGAATTACTACCTGAATTCCGCAGGAGCATAAAAAAGTGGAAAGCCGAAAACAAAGCTGGGCTCTGGACTGTGGACTGTAGACTGTGGACTTGCAAGTCGTGTTTATCTAGCAAATCATGGACAAAAAGGCGGCCCCAGCAATGGGCGCCATAGAAAATAAAAAAATATATATAAACCCCAGGGGCGAAGGAGGGAGTGTGGGGAGAACAGAAGGCAGCAGACCAACCACTCGCTAAATATCAATAACATTTTTATTTATTTTGTTTGCGGGCATTTGGGCATTTTTGAGTGCATTTATTTGAACGTCCTCGGAGCGAGTAAAACGTTTTGTAAAACGTTTTGTCGGATCGCCCCCCTTCGGTTACGCCCCCTTTCCTCCAATGCAGCCCCCTCTACCGCCCGGCCCCTACACAGATGTTACGATCCAGTGAACGCCGAGATTTTAGCCGGCTTCTTTCGCATGGCTCCTGCTCGTTTTGGCCAACTGACTGCACTTCAAGAAACATATTTCACGTTTTTATTCAATTTTCAATAATTTACAAGAATAGCTAAATTATGTAATTCCTATATATTATTTGTTTTAAGAATAATATTAAAAATTCAAAATATGTTTTATGAATCAAAGGAAAACTAGTACGGCGACTCTGTTTTCTGTGTTTTATTTCCAGTAGCCATGGCTCGTGGTGCAATCGGCAACTGGCAACGTGCAACTTGCAACGTGCAACGTGCTACTTGCAACTTGCAGCTGCAGCCAGTGCTGCACTTGTCGATTCCTCCTCCTTTTCCTCCCCCTTAGCCCGCATCCTCCTCCGCCCTCCTCGGCCAACAATAAATAATAAACCTTTTGTGGATTTTGGTCTCGATGGTGGCGGTGGTGGTGGTGGTGGTGCTGGCTACCGATCAGGCCTGGGACGAAGATCAAAGCCCGACACCGCCATTGTTCCACAGGCATGGGGCATGCACCAAAAGAGAGGGGGGTCGGGGGCCAAATACAGGGAATATAAGTCAGGGGCAAGGAGCCTTGGGGCACTTGGAAAGTCCGCGGCATAGACAAGTGCTAAGTGCGAGGCATTTTTATGAAATTTTAATTAAAAGCAGGCATGAAAAAAAGGGAAAATCGAGCGGAAGCCACTAAGGCAATATATCTGTTAAAATCGGTCACAAGTAGGCATAAAAATCTCTCCGAAAACCGGTGGCAAAACTGGCCAGTTTTCAGTTTCACTAAAAAAAAGGTAAAGGCAAAGGTAAAGTACAAGAAAACACACAAGACGCTGGCGGCATCGTAAAATTCTCAAAACATAAGTATTTTATGAGCCAGCAGCCAACAGCCAACAGCTACAGAAAAAGGCAACAAAAAAATAAAGGCAGGGGGTCAGCCTGAAAAGATATATACTAACTACAAGTTGACAAATTTGAGGCCCAAAAGAGGTCGGCGGTCGAGGCGCCCAAGAGGAAAACCAGCCTCGTAAACGACTGCGATTTAATTTAACGATTCTTCTTGTGGCGGGGGAAAGGGTATAGACTGGCAGTTAACTGGAAAACCCACGGAGATGGCCAAGAGAAAGAGATGCCGCCGTCCAGAAGCCACCCACATAAAGCAACGGAATCTGGACAATACCCCAGAAACCATTGTTTCTCTTTCATCGGGCGATGAAATTCACTTGAAAAAGCTCGTAAAACTCCATGAAATTCCAGGGCGATGAGTTGCCGTATCTAAATGCTCTTTTAAGGGGTTGTGTGAGGGATATAGGAGACAAGAATAAAGTAATGAAAATATTTAGTAATCCATTAATTAATAGAAATCATTTGGAAACCTAAGCATTCATTTGGCAAACAAGATGGTCGTGAAAATATCCCATTACCGAGTGGGTTTACGTCCTCCACTCACAACAAACACTCAAGCTGGAGAAAATCTGAGGTATTTACTGCATAAACCCAAAGAAGAGCCCAATATGAGCCCACCCACCCGATGCTTACAAAGAGTATTATTGACAGAGATCCATAAGATCCATAAAAATGTATTGGAAAGCCCTAAAACGAAAGCGACCTGGCCAGGCCAAAGTGGCTTCGAATTGTGTGTGCTCAGTGCTCCCAAAATCGAATCGAGGGGCATCTCTCCAAGGGATAGGGGGCTGAGAGGGCTTACCTGTGGGTACAGGTAGAGATCAACAACGTTGATCACGCGCATGCGACGACATTCGATGTGATTTCGTTTGAAGAGAGCCGCGCGCATGCGCGGGAGCAAAACAATCGCTGACAGTCAACGGAGACACCGGCGACTTTCTGGCGGACTGGGGCTGGATACACTTGAAAAAAAATGTAGGACTACAGAGGAAGCCCTAAATACTCTCTGGGGACATTTCCGAAAGCTTGAGGCTAGTGTAGGTATTTTTAAAATATTTATTAAGGACACTAGATCTAAGAAACACACCCATTTTTTTGCTACTGTAAACCGGCAACATGGGCGTCATCCCCCGGCCGAACTGGGTCATTTCGGGCGGATCCCTTTCCGGCGCCGCCACTGGCCGGGAGTGATGGGGCTGGAGGAGCTCCTCCGCCTCCTAGATCGCCGCTCGAAAGTCAAAAGTGAGCCAGTGCAATCTGATAATAATCTGACAAACTGTCGCCGGCGTTTGATGGCGCACCAAAGCGCGCACAAAGGAGCAGGAAGAAATCAAATTTAGGCAGGGAGCGGTGGTTGGCTGGATAGCTGGATCGGTGGATCAGTGAATTGCGGTGGTTTTGTGTGGCTCAGAGCGGTTGCCTCAGAGCTGTATCTGTAGCTGTTGCTGTTGCTGTAGCGGTAGCGGTAGCGATTGCCTTTTCCTAATGATGACAATTTGAGTTGGAGTCGAAGTCGGTAATCGGTAGAGTCTGTGGCAGAGTCAAAGTCGGAGCCTGTGTTGAATTTTGAATGATTAGTTTGATTCGCCATCGACTGAGCCCGACTTTTAAATGTCGCTGGCTAAGTCGCTGGCCCGGGCTCAGTCTGGGCTTCAGTTGAGCTGATTGTGAGTTGCAGCGACATCTCGGCTGCTTATTAGCCGCACTAAATTGCACTAGGGACCCAATTCGAGTCCAATTCCACGACGATCGTCAGATCGTCGTCAGTCAGGCTCGAATGTAACGTGTGTCAGTTTTAAGGCAAGCGTCAACTCTAATGAACTCTTGTGTGAATTTAGTTGAATTTGATTCGTTGGGTAGGTGCACAGTGAAAAATAATGAGTTCTAAGGTATGTGTTTAAAAAGGTAAGCTAAGCGCCTTCCCTATTGGCTTAATTGTCACACCCAATTGCGAACTATTTTTTCATCTTTTTCCTGCCAGCCCTAAGAACTGAATATCAGTTAAACGAACTTAAAAGATCCACTCCTCAACCCCCTTAAATCTTGCGGGACGCCCACTGGCCTTGGATGATCAATGATCAATGGAGGGAAACACATTGAGGCACGTTCAGGTCTGTGCAACATGCGGTCTGCTTGTCCCACGTCAAGTGCAACAATTGAATCGCATTGCAGCAGCAACATTGCCGCTGACCGCTGATCGCTGATCACTAACCAGCAACTTGCAACATGCAACAGCGGCAGAGGCAGAGGCAGCGTCAGCGTCATCTTCTCTCTCAATAAGAACATTATCGCAGGCAGTCGTAATCAAGATCAATTGCAATTACAACTCACAATGAATGCATTTAGCTTCATAACTCCGAGACTCTGACTGGCCATCGATCTAGTTGCTGCCCACCTTTGCCGACTTATGACTACCTGTCCGGGTTGGTGGGGGCTGGACGGGGGACCACGGAGACAGAAGACACAAGACTGGCTGCATTTGTCCTTCTGCACGGATGATGCGACTAATGTGCTAAATTCACACAATTCATCATCATTGCAGTCACTGAAGTCTGCGATTGCCGGCAGTCTCTCCTATTGGACACTAACAAGCCCGAATCATCTTTCACAGTGGAGTGATTAGATAGTTAAATGTGAATAGTTAGTCATTAATTCGTAATATGTACATTTGGACAATTAAATCAAATTTGTTATGAAGAAATTGAAAAGTTAATTGTTGGCTTTTAAATATATTTGCTATAATACCTCCCAACCACTGTAACTCCATCCGTCTTCCAGCTCTGTAATTGGTTAACGAGCGTTCAAAAATCTTTCGAAAATGCCAGGATGGGGGGAGTGGGTGGCTGTCCTTCTCCAGACAGGCGCCTTAATATGGCAAATGATTGACAAGGAATCGCTTATGAATTCACCACAAAATGTCTGAAGGCCAAGAGTTACTAACCATAAATGCGTTGGCGTTATTCAAGGGAAACTGGTCAAGAGCCGGGGCGAAGGGAAATTTGTAGCGTTTTGTGATTTCCGCGGAATAGATAGATCTACAAATGCGAGTCTATAAAGAGTTACGCCCGCCGCCGCTTCTGCCACCGCCTGCCCCCCAGAGTCGAACTCTGGGACTGGAACTCAGAAACTCCGAGGCTCAAGCTCGGGCCTCTTGATGTGATTTCGTAGAAGTGACTCTGAGCTGTTGTGTGGTGGTGGCGGCGGCGGTGGTGGCGGTGTTGTTGGCGGTAGGTAGAGCGATTGCTCCAACGACCTCCGGCGGACAAGCTCTATTCCACCGGCAGTGCCGAGTCCAAAACTAAAACCGAAAACCAAAAACCAAGTCCAAGCCAAGTCCGATTCCGATTCCGAGTCCCGTCATCATTTCATTGTGGCCATAAACTTGCATTTATGATGACTTACGGGTCAGTTTTTCCTTTTGTTTTTCAACTCTCCATCGCACCGACGTCGTCAAACCTACAAAAAAAACCAAAGCACTTAATGTCGCACATGAGTTACAAAATGCGATGGTCGGTTCTCCTCCACACACTTCAAATGAGGGGGAGGGGCTCCCTGGGCAACCGGCGGATGGGTGGATGGATGGGGCACAGAGAGTGGGGTGTCCCAGTTGGAGGAGTTCGAGTCCCCGCCAAGTCGGACCCGAGTGCGAGTGGAGCCTACGCCTGGTGTCCATGTCATGGTGTTGGGCTTTTCGGTAGTTTTTTCCCTTGTTTTTTGACAGTACCCTGGAAAAAGGGTTTAATGGATTTTATCCAAAATTTTGCACTCATATGTATGTATGAATACCTCTTGATTTTGGACTGGAAGGTGGAACCTCTCTTAAGCGGACATTTCAAAAACAGGGGGTTGTCTGAAATACTTGGCAATTTCCATAACTTATTTCTTATAAATCTCTTACTCACAATTGCAAAATTATATACTTATATCTTCCTAGAGTATTTCCCAAGTCGAACCCAGAACCTGGTACTCCTTACTTTTTTTTGACCAGGCCAAAAGCGAAATCGTTGTTGCTGTTGTCAGTTGTTTTCGTTGTTTGTTCTTTTGTGTTAACCTTTTGTTTTTACCTGATTTCGACGTCGCCGACGTCGTTTACCAAACGCATTCGCCCTCAATGTCACAACAACACCAACAACAACAGCAGCAACATGAGGCAACAACATGAAGAAGAGGAAGCCTCCATTTGTGGACCTGTGTGGTTGTTGTTACATTCGTAGAAATCACAAGTGCCACAAGCGCGCTTCTTCAGTGTGGGAACTCTTTTTTTTTTTTTTTGCGTCCAACCACCAGAGAGAATCCCACATGGAAGTGTGTGCCCCACCCCACCACCACCACCACCACCTCCACCTCCAGCTACGCTCTATTTTGTACTCAGATCTCCGATCTACGGTCTTGTGGCCACTTCACATGTCTCGTCTAATATCCTTTCGAAATCGATTTGATTAACCTTTTGATGATCACTGGCAATGAATATTTATTAACTGCCCCCAGAGGCGGCGGCGCCTCAATTTCCCACAATCGCACCACTCGTAAAAACTCTGAATATCGAAATCAAAAATCGAAAAACTATAAACCATTAATTTTCAACTGGAAAAAACAAACAAAAAATTGATATATTTTTTGAGTAGCCTGTCTCTTTTTCCATCCATCGTTTGTAACAGTTACCATTTGATAACTGCCATTAAAAGACCAAAAAAATATATGTATATGTATAGTTAAGTATAAAGTGGGGCTAATTGGGTGTTGACCGCAAACTAGAATCCCCTCGATGGCCAATATAAACTCGAAGCCGAATTCAAATACAGTTAATTAACCGCTGGCCAGCTTCGGTTTTATGGCTCAATCTGGATGTACAACAAAAATATAATCAAATTGAAAACTTATTAAAAATGGCGCAGTAAAATCTTAATCTCTGGCTTAGTTTTAGTGGGGTGTGTAGCTTTTTTTTGTTTTTATTCGGGGCTTCCTTCTCATTTGCATAGATTCGTTAATTGGGATCTGAAGAGCTTTATCTGAGCAACAATTAAGCATATGTATGCCAAAAGCCTCGCTGGACTGGGTTGGGCTTAGTGATAAAACCGATCTCATTAACGTCATTTGACGGGCTGAGGGCCAGGAAAAACAAACACCTGTTGGAGTTACCTATGGTATATTCCGGCTAAATCAGCGCAACGGAAACATAAAAGCTCAGAAACGGTTGTAAAACATCGGAAATGTTTGGCGATAAGCTCCATTAAAAGGGACTTTTATAGGGAAGGGTCTCTGATTTTTGGTAGCCTGGGAAACCAATATTTTGAAATGGAAAACAAGTGTTTGAACTGATTTTTAAAGGGCATTAGCAGAAGCTGGGAAGTGTTTCCACCTTGAAAAATAAATAAAAATCCTAAATACATCATCATAAATATCAATTTACTATTAGCTTTGCAATAAATATTGAGTTCCATCTTTCACAGATTATTTATCGGAAATAATAAATTTTTAATGCAGCCATGAATTTTATTTTTGAATAAATTGATATCTGGAGTTTAATATTTTAGGGTTTTGACACAGTTTTGCGAGTTTGGATTTAAAAAAATCAGTTTCTCCAAGCGGATGTGCGGTATGAGGTTACCCCCAATATTCGACGGATATATAACTTATTCGAGTTTATAGGAGACTTCCAAAAGAGTAAAGGCTGCACCGCAGGTAACCAAAATATATTAAATATATCTGTTTTTTCGACTCTTGGATTGCAGACGGACATTTGAATTTCAGAATATGTAGAGTGAGAGCAATGGGTGGTGGTGCAAAGTGGTTGTGGCTGCGGCGCGTGGTTTCGGTGATTTTTGATACACCACCGGAGGGCATTAGCATAAATATGAAATTTATCAGCGGCCAGCTGAAATGGATGCTGATTGAACTCATTTGGCTATTCAGGCAATTCTTTATGGGATGCCACATCATAAATTGATACACAAACACACTCGCCCATTAGACAAAGGCAGTGTTAATAAATAGACACATGAAACACGACAACTAACACCATTAGCTCCACTTTGGATGGTTAAATTATTCACGAGCTAATATGGCCGATTCCGGCGATTCCGTCGATTCCGGCAACACACAAAAACCGAACGATAAAAGCCAATTTGTCTGTCATTTTTGGTCAATTTCATACAATATTTTAGTGGTCATTTTGGCCAGCCACTCTTCGCTCTCCAATCCCTCCGATCTAAGTCCTAATCTGAATATTTGCTCTACATAACAACGGGCGCATGCAATTTAGCCTAGACATCAAACAAATTAGTTTATCAACACAAACAGCCGGCCAAAAGAGCTGCTGATGAACTGATTATGTCGGCCCTAGTCGGCCCTTTCACCCCCACACCCTCACGCCCATTTTGCACGAGTGTGTGTGCTGTGCTTGTGTGCGTATTTCCCCTCACCCTCAACCATCTCCCTCGCAATTAGCATTCGCCGAACGGGGTGTGGTCGCTTTCGGCCCGCTCGAGCGTCTGAGCCAACCAGCCAGCCAACCAGCAACTGGCAATCGGCCATAAAACCGAGACCACCAACGGCAGCACAAAAGCGGCAAGCGACAGGGCCGCATTAACCCACTCGCACCGCACTAATCTAACCCAACCTGCTGCGGGGGGTTAAATGGGTCAAAAGTATGAAAATTTATAAGATACCTACAACTTAGTCCAAAGATAAATTTTATTAGTCATATATCAGAGTCATATATTTTTAAAGGAATGAATAACAAATATATGAATTACAACATCCTTACCCAATAGAATACTTTTAATAGTATATTTAGATAAAATAATTAACATTAACAATAGTATTTAGATTTTTAAAACCCTATCCACTTTCATCCGAATATCTTAAACTGAAACCCAATGGGTTAACCACCTTCCCCCGTTCAATATTTATGCAAGACACTAAAATATTTTTTATTAACAAGGGAAATTAGTACGAGAAATCATAATTTCATAGACATTTCTTCTCCGATTTTATTGTTTCTATCTGCCGGCGTAATTTGAGACTCAAGAGTTATGGCGGGAACATAAATCTCGAAATCAGGGGAATCAAGGGAGAGTAGAGAGAGGGATCGAAAGGCTGTAAAATGAACCCCCAACGAAGACCAAACTTTTGACAGTTATTTCTAAATTAGCCTTTCGAAAGCTACAATCATAAAAATATGATATTTTCTAATGGCCCAGACCGCGATTGAGGAGATCGAGCCGATATAGCCGATATAATGGTACCATTCAGCTGCTAATTCGATAGATAAGCCATGGGCACTCACCAACTGTATCATGTGTATGCTTATTTTTTGATATTTTTTTTTGTTTATTGGAAAGGAGGCGGGTTGCTTATAATAATAAAGACATAGTCGTATATTTGGTCTTCAGATTGGTTTCACGTTATGCAGAGACAACAACCCGTTTACCCGCCACGGAAACTCGTTGTAAAGAGTCGATACTATAATTTTGTCAATTTTTCGGAATTTATTTTATGAGCTACAATTTTTGTTGAACAAAAATAATGCCCAAGTAGTCGCATAATTCATGCAAAATTTTATTCGCTGCCACAATTATGCAAATTTTAATTGAAAGATTTCTTGGGCCCGCCGCCGCAACCACCGCCGCCGAAAAAAAATTTCTTTCAAATATTTTTTTTGAAAAGAATTTCGAAAACAGAATTTTTTCATGCCGCCCGACGCTGCTGACCCGTTGCCTGGGCTTATTTATTATACATTTAGACTTCTTGTGGTTGACCAACAAAAAAAAATATATACAAAATATACAAAAACCTTAACGAAAACGAGAGAGTCGAGCAGCCGCGTTGGCCTATAATTAAAGTATTATATAGCACTCGCGGGCTGAGCGTGAAACTGTCAAAATATTTCTGACTCCAGACTCCGTCGTTATCTAGCTTAGGCATAATGATTAGCCTGGTCATTAGCCGACTCCGACTCCGCCGACGACTTCGACCCAACTCCGTCGACGAGAGGGATTCATTTGAAAAGCCTCTAAGCCAAAATGTTATTTGGGGTTTTGGCTTTGTTTGGTATTTGGGATTTCGGATTTGGGTTCCCTCTTTCTCGGTTTTGTTTTTTTTTTTTTTTTGTATTTTTTGGCCGGGGGTGCAGCCTAATGATGCCACAAATTTTATGCACACATGCCTCTATAATTATGCAGAGCCGTTGAGATCTCGCTTTTTGTTTCCTGCGGCATGCACCCACAATTGGTGATAGAAGCCGGGCTTCCAAGATCTTGGAATCGTTGGATCTCAAAAATCTCCAAGTCTCTGTTTGCACTGCGCATCTACATATTTATGTTAACTAAGTTTAAAAATGCCTGTCACTTCGTCATTTGTTTCGGTTTTTTCGTTTGTTGTATCTCTTTTGTCTCTAGGCGCTTTGTTTTGTCTCCTATAGGTATATAGTTTTCTTGTCAGGCCTGGGCCCATCGATTTCCGATTTATAGCGCCAAAAAGCATTTGAAAATCAATAAGAAACGCCAAGGGTCTGGACGCTGATAAGCAAGTGACAACAAGGTTTCAACATCAGAGTGCGATTCGAATGCGATGTGACTCCCTATTAAAATTAAAGTTTATTTTTATAGCCCGAGACTGCCGCAAGACAAATGCCAAAAAGTCTAATCAGACAAGAAAGGAAAAATCATTTGACGAAAGGTCGTTGCTTGTATACCCTAGGGCTATCTAAACATTATTATTCATAACTATGATATCAGGACTAATACTAAATGCCAGGTACTTTTTTATAATTAGTATTTCCACTATAGAGATCCATAATTATTAACCAAGTTATAATACCCTCTGCAAGGGTGTGGAAAGCTTGACTATTCACTAAATGCTTAATAAATAAATTAAGTGAGAAGACATACAGGGGATGTGCCTAAAGGGGTGTAAATTTTAAGGAATAATGGAATAAAATTGAAACCGTTCCTACAAAATACTTAAAATGTAAGTTTATTGTAGATTTTTATTCAAGTTTCCTACGTAAAATCTGTATCACCCCCTTAAGTGCCCGCCTCTGTTTTAAACTCTCCACGCTAGATTGGGGCTATCTCTTTTTGCATATCAAATTTCATTCATTTTCGATCCGTTAGTCAAATGCGATGGGTATCTAAGTAGACACCGTGGCTCACGGATACACCTGGGTACGTTATAAATTTATATATAGATATATCGGCATTATGTGCTGCGACTAAATCGGAGCTAATTAATGCCCCCAGAGACACTCCTCCCGCATAATCAGCCGAGCAAAGCGAATCCAACGAGTCCGAGTTTCTTTCCATCTTTCCACGAACTCCGAAGTCTTTGATGTTTATGGATCTGTTCTCAGGCCTTTGTTAATATTATTAAATTAAATATGTTGTTAGTGTTGTTTACGGCGCCTTTCAGTGTCGCCGTTGATGTTGATGTTAATGTCGATTTCGGATGGGTTGGGTTCGGACTTCGAATCGGATCGTATTGGATCGGTTTGGACTACCGTTAGGGCCGAAATGGACTTCACACACAAAAAGGTAACAAAAATCACAAAGGCAAGGCCAGTTTCAATCAAATGGCATTTACATGCTCTTATGCAAATACCCCGACTTGGCCAGCCTTTTAAAATTCTAATTTATGAAATAAAATAAATGTTTACGAGCTTTTAATAAAACGCGTTACAATAAAATGCTTGAAATTTATATAAGTTGTGTTTTTGGCCGGCCTAGACATTTTGGCAGCTCCGAGTGGCTGGCCAAGTTAGCAGAGAGAGAGTGATCTGAGCTGGCCGGCGGAAATCCTCTGTCAGTCTATCAATATCAATCCGAGTGACAAACCTGAGACAAACCAAACAAAGACAACCATCGCCGACGGGATCGGATTCGGAGTCGGACTCGGAATTGGATGTGGATGTGGAATCGGGGACTCGAATCAGAATCCCAAATCGCACTTGCCACGCAATTTCAAAGCCTCCAGACTCGAGACTCCGAATCGGATCCGTTGTCAAGTGTCAGCCAGAAGGCAAAGACTTGTCCGAGGATCACATACTGAGAAAAAAAGATGCTTAAATTAGAGCAATTTGTTTATCTTGGTTAGTTTTGTAGGCTCTTGAAATCGGGTTTCATCAGACAGAAACATTTTAGAACTTGCAAGTAATAATACTTAAATAGAAACTTATTTTTCCAAGTGCCCTTACTGTTTTGCAAACACACGATCGGCTGTGTCTCCTCGACGATCTCTCAATCGCGATCTGGCCCGATCTGACGGCCTCGATAGCGACGCTTAGTGTCGCCTAATTAAAATAATATGCCTACTCAGGTTACGTATCAATAAATTTAGCCGCTTGCGAAAGCTATTCTGTTTATTGTTCACCTGCTGCCCTTCGACTTTCCCAATCGGGAGACGGACAGACTATTTCTCATTGAGGAGCAGCCACCTTCCGAGACTTTCGCGGCCAATACCATGAAAAATTATGTATGAAAGGTCGATTCCGGGCTGTCTGCTTTATGTGCCAGTCGAGTTAATTACAAGACGCGCCCACTACAAATACTCCACACGGCTACAGATTCCCATACCCAATCCCATCACCATTCCCGTCTCCTCGCCCTTTCCCTGGCAGTGGTCGGAGCCAATCAAGCTACGCACAATCGAACATTTCATTCGACAATAAAAATAATGAAAGCGAAGGGGCCTCCAGGTTGGAGTGGACCTGTAACAACCCTGCAAAAATATATAATTTTAAATCAAAAATGATGTGTTAAAAATGATGGAAAAAAGTTCTGAATATAATATTTTATCTGAATATATGCTTTGGAAACGAACGCTTTTTTTCATATCTCAGCCCACTCTATAGGGTATTTGAAAATTCTCAAAATAAAAGCCAAACACTTCACCTTCTGGGCGCTTGCTCGTTTTTCTCTTGGCCGACTCAAGCAGCGCCTCCGATTAACTTACAAATTGAGATTAGCGGGACATCACAGGGGCAACAGCAGCTGAGGCTGACTCCGAGCCGCAAGCCTGAAGCCACATTTCGAACTGAACCCGAGGCAGACAAAGATGCAGACAGAGTCACCTCCAACTCCGGACTACGGACTACGGACTCCGAACTCCAGACTCCCAACTCCAAACTCCAGACACGATCGCCGCAGGAAGCGATCGCCATGGGATGTGGCATGGATGGGATGGATGCATACATACAACATATGTGGTCAGGTGGGGGGCCCATTGCCCCATCTCGTGTGGCACTCGCACAACGCAACATTAGCACAATTAAAAGCGCGTTCCACGCATTCATTTTTCATAATTTAACACGCTGCCCCCGCAACCGACGGCTGGATGGATGGTAGGAGACCTCAAGGGTTAAGGAGTCGCTGCCAGCGGAGTCTTCGGTCTCATTAGATTTTCCATCTCTAATTATGTTTGGGGATATTTGATTAATTGCCGGCGGCTTGATTGATTGTGTGGGACTAGCGGTGGGAATGGGACTTGGACTGGGGCTGGAGCTGTTGTGGGTCCAAACAACAAAAAAAAACGACCGAAACACCTTGCTCACCTAGACGCAACATGAGAATCGGCAGCAGCCACTTCAATGGGCGCAGACGGCACAGCTTGCCACCGCAAGCAACTGTTGCTGCTGCCGTTGTGATACCCTTTGATATTAGGGGATGTGCGGTATGCTACAATACACTAATAGAGAGAGATTTCAATAGCATATTAAATAAAAACAAATAAATAATCGTACACTACCTAAATACCTGCTAGAAGCACTGAAACCAAAGTGAATAGTTTAGACTTTTTAAACAAGATTAATCTTTTTTAATTTACTTCACATTACTATTTAATCATTCCTTATTTTATAGGGTACAGCATAGTCTTTTATCTAAACTTTAACCTTTTCACATGTTGGAAGTTGCTGCATGTCAGGGTTTCGATGTTGCTGCCGTTGCAGCTGTTTGATTGATTGCCGGAGTCGGGGCTTTGTTTGGCTTTTTGTTGCATTTTGCTTTTGCTATTGTTGGTGTTGTTTGTTGCTGTTGCTTGTATTGTTGCGTTGCGTGTTGCAGTGTCTAACAAAAGCTCGACTCTCGATTCACAACAACATCCCATTGATGAACCATATGCTTCTGGGCCAATCAATGCCTAAGTGATTGCCCCGAATGCAAAAACAACGATTTCCTGCCAACGGCAAATTCGTTGGACACAGGCCCGGCCAACACAGATACTCTGGCCAACACACACACACACAGACACAGATACAGACACAGGCTGAGGCACACGCACACAGATGCACTCACGCACAGATAAATAAATAAATAAGAGCGGCTGACAGGCAGCAGGCGTAAAATTTATAGCTGCCAAAGGACAAAACCCTGGACAAACGGAAGAGACCGAGCCGGTCCTCTGACATGTTAAACGACTGCATCGAAACGGAAAACGCAAAAGCCGGCAAGGGGGTGCCCCGGGGAGGGAGTACGGGAGGGCGGAGCAGGTCGAGGAATTGGCCACTTCAAGGCATTCGATTTGGCAGCAGATACAAATTAATTAAGCAGCATCCAGCAGATACGCTAACTTAATCTATTCGCGCCATAAATCAAATTGCAAAGCAGCCCGGCTCCGCAAGGTGGCTCCGGTTGGCTGGGAACTCATCCTGCACTCGATCCCTGCTCCGGATGCCCACTGCAATTGCACAGCCCAAACACCAAAAGTCAGAAACCACGAAACACTCAAAGGAGCCGCAAACAATGTGAGTTGTCAGCGTGGCAATGTGCCATGTTGCCGCAGGCCAATGGGCAGACGTGGCATCGACATCTAGGCTTTCGATTTTGACCATCAGTCATTTCATCGGGACTCGGTATCTGTTCGATCTGGCAGTTTTCAGATTCATAAACATCTCCCGCTTATCGAGGAGATAATTGCACCCTCATTTACACGTTTCTTTTCCATGCACTGAGACATATTTTGATGATCTTTTCTTTAAAATATCTCATAGATTATGAGGTAGAGGTTATCCTTTGGAACAGGGATATAGAAATTATAGCAAAGCCTCTTTTATTACCAAGCACTTCCTTTTCTCAGTGTATAAGGTGCAGCAAGCTATTAGAACCAGAGCAACCACCTACCTGCAGCAGAAGCACCATCAGCATTATCATCATCATTAGCGGTATGCAGCAGATTTTCTCTACGCAACATTCGCCCAATACCGGCAACATGTTGCTGCTGCGCCTGCTGCTGCTGTTGCTGTTGCAGTTGCTGCTGCGGGGCTCTAGTGTCTGGCGGCAACACTTGCGTGGCGTTTGTTTATCGCTTGTTGCCAGGCGCTGCTGCTCACTTGCCGCCCACTTGCCACAGAGTCCCGTTAGTCGCGGCCACCGCCGCCACGCATGTTTGGCCACTTCACGCGTTATTTACAGTTGCATCGGGGGAGGGATGCAGCCTCTATAGCCCGTTAGATGTCTGCTGTTGCTGCTGCTGCTGCTGCTGCTTCTGCTCTTACTGTTGTTCTTGCTGTTGTTGCATGTTGCTGCCGTAGATGCTGCCGCTGCTCCATCTACGTCACATGAATCACGACGAGCAACAACATTGGAAATTGAGGCAATTTGTTTGCTGTTGTCGCGCATCCTGCGGGTAATTAAAAAAGGCGCAAGAACACCACCATGGCCGGCACAGACATGGCTACGACTATATGGCCATTGGGCTCCGTTTTGGCCTGGTCAGGAAAGTAGAAAAAAAAAAAATAGGAAAATAGTGCGAGCGACATTCTGCCAACGCAAACTGGTCACTGCAGTGGCAATTTGTGGCAATTACATGCGGAGCCATTTACATTTAGATTGAAGGGTATTTATCTACGCCGATCTTGGCTCCAGCTTGCAGCTCCTGGCTCCTAGCTCCCAGCTCCAAGCTCCCACTTCCAGCTCCTAGAATGAAATTTGCATAAATCAAACGGGGCCGAAAAAGACGAAAAAACGTCGTCAAATAGAAAAGGTCTTCAGTTCCCATGGAACTGCGTTGGCGCCCCGACTAATGAAGTCTCGTGCAGTGGAAATACAAAATGCTAACAAGTTGTTATTATAAATCGACATGGAAATTAGTTTACACTTGAAGCCAATTGCCGTTTGTCGTTTGCCGTTTGATTTATTGCCGCCTGTCACATGACTGCCAGCTGTCTGCCTACCAAAAAGAACCCCAAGACCAGGCTCCAACCAAACAGACACACACATCTACAAGCATGCAACAAAAAAAAATAAAAAAATCGAAAATAAAAGTAACACCCGAGCGATTCAGATACAGAGGTGGCGCGTGGATCCCAGGCCAGAGTTTCGATTGGGCTGCCACTGTCGCCTGTCCGCTTGTCCGCCCAACGTCGGCTCTGGTATAATACAGATCTGCTTATGCACGTACTATAACTCATGGCAATCGCCGACTGCGGGCAAATAAATTAAATCGTAATAACAAATAAGTCGTTGTCGCCGTTGGCTTATTGGGAGGCTGCGCCCACGCTGTCTTACATTTAATACCCACTTTAAAAGTACTCAACTAAACTAAAAAAATTAA
The DNA here is from genome assembly GCA_035045925.1 of Drosophila atripex. Taxonomy (NCBI): domain Eukaryota; kingdom Metazoa; phylum Arthropoda; class Insecta; order Diptera; family Drosophilidae; genus Drosophila; species Drosophila atripex. Next base: position 605,966 of record JAWNOP010000012.1, read on the forward strand.
TATTTGCGAATATTAACGGGGCTGCAACATAATTATTATATTAATTGTTAGCTCTAGAATATCGATTTGTTGGTTTAAGACACAAACTTATTGAAAAATAAAATCTTCCTAAAATTCATACATCTTTTGTATATGAACCCGGAATAATTTATCATTTTTTCCCCGGATCGCTCGGGTTATTCTGTTGTCAAGGATTTTTTTGAAAAGCCCTCTGACCAGAGGCCTAAATATCAACATAACCAAGAATTTCCTAAATGTGCCAAAAAATATGAGACCCTTTTTAGAATTAAAAACCCCAAAAAAGGTTTGCCCTTTCATTGACACCTGGTAACTCTAAACTTATTTCTGTGAAGGTACCTTCTCGTCAAACAATATGTTCTTCACTCGGGGTCCGACCTTTCAACTGAGCGGATCCGTCTATTCTTTAATATATTTTCATTATTTTATTTTACCATTTTTTTTAATAGTTTTTTCCTCATTGTTCCTTTATTTATTTTACTTCAAAGTTTGGATTGGAAACTTTTGGCATAACGACTCGAGAGCCGTTTTAAGTTGAAAATGTCCTGGAAGAGCAGGTTTCTTATATTCTTCTTTTTATTTTATTAATTTGAGTCATCACCGGCAGTCATGATACTCAGCCATGATACACTTAATATCATTTTACTTCTTGGTATCTTTGGTCTTGGATTTGGAATTGGGATTCCTTCTGAACTTCATAAATTTATCATTTTACTTTATCTTCATCATTTTACTTCATAAAAATAATTTTGTACATACTTGCAATATTCCTTGTATCTGCTCAGTTGATCATCCCTTTTGCTGATTTTTTTAAACATAACTTTTTTTTGTTGATACTTGCAATGGTTCTGGTAACTGCCCAGTTGTTCATCCGTGGGTTCTTTGAACTTTTTTGCTCTGCTCCTTATCTTTCTTCTCCTCCAGCTTTGGCCTTGGATTTGGAATTGGGAATCTATTGAATTTTACTTTTCTTTTTTGGGTGCTGATATTATTTATTTAAACTTATAGATACTTGCAATAATCTTTGTATCTGCTCAGTTGATCATCCTTCTTTTTTGAAAACATATTTACTATGGTTCTTCGCTTGCATCTCCCCTAGCATTCGACTTTTGTTTGAAATGGGGGTCAAATTTAATTTACCTTTTTATATTTTGAGTGCTGATTTTATTTATTTGAACTTATATATAGATACTTGCTGTGTTCCCTGTATCTGCTCAGTTTGATCCTTTTTTGAGAACTTATTTACTCTGGGTTTTCACTTGCATCTCCCCTAGCAGACGCCTTTTGTTTGGAATGGGGGTCAAATTTAATATATTTTTTATTTTTTGAGTGCTTATATCATTAATTTTAACTTATATATAGATACTTGCTATACACCCTGTATCTGCTCAGTTGATTATCCATTTTTTGAAAACTTATTTACTATGGTTCTTCGCTTGCATCTCCCCTAGCATTCTCCTTTTGTTTGGAATGGGGGTCAAATTTAATTTACTTTTTATATATTGAGTGCTGATTTTAGTTATTTGAACTTATATATAGATACTTTCTATATTCCCTGTATCTCTCAGTTGATCCTTTTTTGAGAACTTATTTACTATGGTTCTTCGCTTGCATCTCCCCTAGCATTCGCCTTTTGTTTGGAATGGGGGTCAAATATAATATATTTTTTATTTTTTGAGTGCTGATTTCATCTATTTTAACTTATATTTAGATACTTGATTTACACCTTGTATCTTCTCAGTTGATCATCCTTTTTTTGAGAACTTATTTACTCTGATTTTTTGCTTTCATCTCCCCTTACTATGGTTCTTCGCTTGCATCTTCCCTAGCATTCGCCTTTTCTTTAGAATGGGGATAAAAATAAATTTATGTTTTTTTTATTTTGAGGGCAGATTTTATCAACTTGAACATATGGATATAATATCAAATAAAAAACCTATTGACGAGGTAAAGATTCGTGACGAATAGTGAATCAAAAAAGTTTTACATTTACGCAAATATTTCATAAAATATTGAATTCCTAAAATATTTAATTCTTCGGCCATATATAGTGTCTTCACGCGCCTGTTGAATTCAATGCGTGTCGCCACCTACCGGACTGCCGTCCGCTGTGATAGATATGTACTTCCAATATTCATCTCCCCTATCTTTTGGCCTTATGTTTAAAATGGATGTCTATTTTATTATATTATTTTTTACATTATGATAGCTGATTTTATTTATTTTAACTTATATTATTCGTTTTATCAGCTCAGCTGTTCTTCCGTTCCACTTATTTTATTAAAAAAAAAAAATTGATTTTCGTTGATAATTGCAATGGTTCTGGTAACTGTCCAGTTGTTCATCCGTGGGTCCTTTGCACCACTTATTTCCTCTCTTTTTTTTTTAAATCTCGCCAAGCTGTCAATTTTTGGTCACTTTTGTGTCTGTTTAATGCCTTACCTTTCGAGTCCTACCTTACTCGATATGTGCGGTACTGGCTGTAACTGTGAATAAGCGCTTAATTACATGTCATTAAACGGACCTGGCGGTGGAGGCGCCACCTCATAAGTAATAAGGCCCGAGAGTCGCAACAGAATTTGAACCGGGTTCGAAATCGACACCAGGAAAAAATTTTATTTTATTTTTTTAAATTTTTTGAAATTTTTTTATGGGCCTTTGAATTTTATTAAAGGTAAAGGCTTGGTTGGCTTATTTAAATAAATTCACATTAAAGATTCGTTAATTATTTTAATATATCTTATTATTTTTTAAATTATATTTTGAAAAGTTGTAGGTTATAGAAGTAAGTATAACAAGGAGCCTTGTTGGTTATTAAAAACGAAAGGTTTAAAAAACATGTTCCAATTAAATATTTTATTTACTTCTTTATTATTTTTTTTATATTTATTTATAAGTTGGAGTCTCTGATTAGCCTCAATCACCCGATGCTCTCGGAGATGTCTTATTAGGGCGTGAGCTGCGAATCAATTCGCAAATGACAGAAGGACAATTCATTTCAGTTCACTTCCATTTCCCCTTGCTAGGACGGGACCTCTTTATTTTCATTATTTTTTGTTTCTGTGATGGGCGTTTATCAGCATAATGAGGAAACAACTTTTTTGACTTATCAACTGCTGGAAGTTCGATCCGGAGCCACTGCCCACCTGTCATGTACGCCTGCTGGCGCTGAGGCAATGGAGCTGTGGATTTGCTGCGGAGCTGCAACCAAAAGTGTTGGTTAAAGTGTCAGAAAATTTCATTATCGCACCGCCAAGCGAAAAATGTCGTGCGGCATGCAACCAGCATGGAGACGGGGCCAACGGCAGGGGCAGATGTTGAGGCGGAATGCCCCGCCCGTGTCTGCAGCCATTTATGCCAAAATGAGATCCAAATAAAAATTTAACAAACGACAAAAAAAAAAGAAAAGGCCATAAAAATGTGAGACAGAGATGGTGCGGCTTGGGAGTCACAGATAAAGAAAAATATTTAAAAAATGTTACTACTCTTAAGAGTTTAAAGCTAGTTTGCCTTATGATGTTATTCCTGAACAAGCCTAATTATCCCCAATACCTTGGAGAAACCCATATTTTTGTTCTGTGCATAACCAGAATACTGGCCAGAAGAGGTAGGCTGATCTGGCCAACTCCGAAGGGAATGAGGGGGATAAGGGGCTCTTGAGTTACTCCACAACCTTGCTGATATTATTAAAAAACTGTCAAAAACGCCTGCGCAATGGGGCTGGAGATTGCGGCTATGTGCGTGTCTCTTTTATTCGCTGCTTGACTTTTTGGATTTGAGTCGAAATCGGAGCGAGAGTCTCGTAGTCTGTATCTGTAGCACATTTATCATTTTCATTTCAATTTTGGGCGCATTATTCTTGCAAAACTAAATATCAGGCAACCGACTCGGCTCGGCTCGGATCGGCCCGGCAAACGTGGGCGGACAAGTGTCTGATTGGCGCGTTCCACACGGCGTATGAGCAATCTCTCATTATGGGCAAGTCTCGCGCCTGGCGTTGCAACTGGCGCTGGCGTGTCATAAAACAGTTTGAAAACCCATAAAACTGTCACAGGCAGTTTTCCAATGTGGCCAATGTTCTGTGTTGTGTTGTTCTTTTCAGGAAGTGTCTGCCACAAGGCCTGGGAAACTGAGGGGCAACTAAACAAAAAGAAAAAAAAAAAGTAAAAAGCGTCCAACAGACAAACGGAAATGTTGGCCAATGTTCGGCGAAGAAGAATGATGGTAAGGTGCTCGAATCAGTCGTAACTTTGAAATGTGGCCAGCACTCCAAGCGAGGTGTCAAAGGCCCATTTGAAGTGATTTAGTGGTTGGCGTTTAATTATACCCGCTGCGATATAAATGTTTGACTAACCAACAGGTGTAATTTTCATCTGAAAGTAGAATAATGAGCATCTTGAAAGCAATAAATGTGAGATTTAGAAACCAGATCATGTACCTCTTACTGTTTTATTATTTGTTCGAAAAACACAAACAAAACCTGAAAATCAACAAACTAACTATAAGCTATATCCCCGATAGGAGCCATAGAGACATTAAAAAAAAATGAATCATAACAAAAATTGTATAGATGTAATCTTTAAAGAACTTAAATTGTATCTTCAATGCCGACTGAATTCAATCTGTTCCTTCATGTTTAAGCTTTTCCCATATGTCTCCCGACCCGAATAAAACCCTGCCAAGAACTGGCTTCGTTTTCATCTTCCTTCCTAGGTGGAATTGCTAAAAAGGACTAAGGACAAGAAGCAACATGGAAGGCACCTACGACCGGGGCCAAGAAAACTGCAATGCCAACAAAAGTCAGTCAAAATTATGCAATTTATGAGATGCTGGCAGGGCGAGAGGTTAACCAAAAAACACACTTGGCGCCAGTTGCCGCGGGCGAGGTCCTGGAGGACATCCATTTTATTCCTTTCTGCTTTATCTAGTTCCTGTACGATTCCCATTCGCCTCCCCCTTTTTTTATATTTTCTGTATAAATTTACTAACCACGTACGCGACTTTGGCCCTGCAATGCGGCGCTTCTGTTTCTGTTTCAGTTTCTCAGTTCCTGCTGCTGATTTCCTTCTGCTAGAAGGCTCCTTTGTTTGGTTTTTGTTTTTGGCTTTGTTGCCACCTCTTAGCAACTCCTTTTCTTGGCCCGAATTGGCCCGAACTGTTGTGGCTATAACAAAGTGTATTAGATTTCGCACAGATAGCACGAGCTGAGCCGCGCTGAAGCGTAAAAATGTGCGCCTATCAAGCAAATTGTATCAGCAACACGTTCGGGTTGCTGCCGTGCTTTTGGTGTTGCTGCTGGTGCTGCTCCTGCTGTTGCTGCTCCTGCTGTTGCTGTTGACCTGCGATCTGTGGCAACATCATCTAATGTTCGGGGGCTGGCAACACTTTGTCTGGTAATTCAATGCCAGCGGGCGTTTTGCCATTTCGCACCTCTTTGACTTGCAGCTACCTACAAAAAACTGCAGGAAAAAGAGTGGCAGTGGCAATCTACCACTACTGTTGCACCTGCAATGTGTTGCAAGATCAGTAGTCGGTGGGAAAGAGATGGCGCGTGCCCGGCACAAAAGCGGGATTTACGACTGGCCGCGAATAATCAGTGCAGGAGAATCGCGAACGGGCAATAAAATGCTTCCGGTGCAACATCAGCTGCAGCAGCAACATGTTGCTGACGTTCGAGTGATGCATGAAGATTATCATGTGATATGTTCTAGAACGCGTGGACGTTGGAACGCAGGAGGAACTCTGGCTGTCTCTCGGCCAGTGAGGTTTTCAGGCCACAATCCATTTTTTGGCTGTCAGTTGCAGCCGCAACATGCTGCTGCCACGGTGGTTGTTGTTGTCGTTTATCAATGGCAGCCGATCGGCGATGCATTTGATGATGTGGAGTCCTGAGCTTACAAGCGGCACATTATCTTAATGTGACTGCAAAATAAATGCGTTGCGGGGCCATTAAAATTGTCGAGACTGTTTCTGCCGCTGCTGCTCTGCTGCTGCTGTTGCTGTGGCTGTTGCTCCATTGAGAACTTATATTTCTTGGGATTGTGAAGTCACTAGCTCCTTGTGAACGAACCAAGGAACCGATTTTGTGGCATCATTTGTCTTGGGCACCTAATGGACGCACAGCCACACACACACAGTATTCAGTGAGAATTACGCATACGCCTCGTTGCTCCATTTGCAGCTGGTGGTGGTCTTGTCGAGTTGCTAATCTGGCATTTGGCAGCCGGCAATTTGCTTAGCACCCGCTATGAAGATAAAGCATTTATTGTCTTGTAATATTTAATCATCGATTTGAGGCAATTTGTGCACTTGTTGCCGCAGTTGCAACGGCTACAAATGAGTCATCAATTTGGCTGCCGCCCATAAAGAGTTTTATTTAAAAACTCACCCACACCCATGGGCCAGAGAAACGGGAAACGAGAGACTGGAGACTGGAGACGAGAGCGGAGAAGGCGAAACGCTGATCAGATAAAAGCCTTGGCAATCAGCAGCGTCATAATTTTTCCAGCGATAAATGAGTTGCGATAAGCCCGGAGAGAATCGTTCAGAGAAGGCGAAAATGAGAAGGAGACACGCTGAGGAGGGCGAGGAGGTCGCAGGAGCGACAGCACACAGCCTGCTGTAATTAAATGTCGTCAATTAATCAAATGTCACAATAAAAATAACAGCGTATAAAAATCCTGAAATTAATATGCGTTAAAATGGAATGGCCTTAACATGGCCAGCAGCAACAATTGCATTGCTCCTGTGGTCAGCAGCAACATCATGAGCAGCAGAAGCAACAGCAACAGCAACAGCAGCAACATTCCTGCAACAGAAAATCGTGGGAGCAATTATAATTATTTTTAATACAGCGAGACAGAGTTGCAGGCGGGAAAGTGAGATGCATGTATGCAGATGCATGTGGCACATCGCACATCCCGGCGATTCTCCGGGATTCTCTCTGGGTGCCCCAGTCGTATTTCATGGCTCTGTCTCCAGTGAAGACGAGGAAGAAGCTGGCGGGAGAGAGAGACGCAGCTTCGTTCTGGACATCTGCGATTTTTATCGCTGCAGCGCATATAATAACAATAATTCTTAAAGTGGGGGAAGGTCAAGCGCACAATGACAACAGGCGAAGTCGCAAGAACGGCAGCTGAGACCCCAAAGGGAGGATGGACAGAGGGTGGAGAGACTGGGGTATGTGGCCAGAGCGGGGACCGGAGACAGAGACGAACTGGTGGAGACGCTTAAACTCAGCAGCAACATTAATTTGCAGGCACGACAACAACATCAGGGCAGCAGAAACATTTGCATAAGGCACTTCAGAGATGACAAAGTGAAGTGTATGTTGTATTAACTTTCATTTCACTTTTAATTTAAGGTGATGGAGGTAGAAAACATACAAATATTTAATGTTTTTATTTAAAATAATACAGAAAACTAACGGAAAGTAATGCAATATACATAGAAGGCCTTTTATTCATAAATTCAAATTAGTAAGGAAGGATTTGTTTCTTTCACTTAGCTCCTAGACCGTTAAGGCTGTACCAAGTCAGACTATTATCTTATAAGTATAGGCCCTTAGTCCTTGTTATATAAATTCCAATCCACTGAGTATGATCGTGTCACGCTCCCATCCCTCTGGAGCCTGTCCCTTTGGTTCTCGCTGCACAAGTTGTAAAATGATATCATAATATGCGCCATCAACGGTTGCAAAATTTATAACTTATTTCACCAGAGACAGAGAGAGAGAGAGATAGGGGAGAAGAGACGGAGAAAGGGAAAGGAGTCAAGCGTTGGCGGCGCCAATTTGCTGAAGGGGAGCCTGCTAGGGGGGCGGCAGGGGACCCCCTACGGTAGTGGCAATGAGCTGTTAATGCGAGCGGTAAGGATTTCATTTCATTTCTTTGCAGTCGCTTTAATGTTGTGGGTGATTGCGATTTGATTGTCCAGCCTTTCCGAAGAAGGGACAGGGGACGCAAGGGCAGGGGCATAAGTCAGACAAATATATGGCCAAGAGTCTGGCCAAGTTATGTGGGATGTCCGGCAGTTGGCAGCCGACTTTGGCTGTGTGTGTCAACAGCATGTCAGAATGGGACGGCGGCGACTTTGGACTGCCACTAGACAAGTTGCTGTTTCTGTTGCTGTTGCCCTCCTCCTCCAGCCTGCTGATTATGATTTTTATTTAGCTCTTGGCTCAGTTTTTTATTCTCATTCTGGCCAGGCTGCTCTTGAACTTGGTCTGGACAGTGGGCCTGTGGGCAGTTGTTGTTACGCTTGTCGCTTTGTGAGCTGTCTGGGCGTTTCCGATAGTCAGCAGCAGCAACATGAAAAGCAGCAACTGCAATTTTTCCTTGGCAATTAATTCATAGAGGCTGGCATTTATCACGTTTGGCTGTTGAATCAATTAGCCAACGGCAAGGAGTACCTCTGGCTTAATCAGACTTTATCAAACAAAGAAAGCAATTAGGCCTTTATTACTCCAAGAGTGCCACTTTTATCGGGATTGGCTGACAAGGTGAGTTATAAACGCAGAAATGTCACGAAACCGGCGTTCTTAATCTTTAAAGCTAATATTGAATTGGGGCTTGGGTTTCTTGATTTTGGATAGAGGAAGTATTTGAAGGATATTCTAGTAGTATCTGAAAGATTTCCCATATACCGCCTAACGGTATCTCAAGCACCATCAATCTCCGCTGACAATTCCCGTCTTTGTCGCTATGTTAATGCTAATTCCTCGGGAGAAACCGGGAACAGAATGTTCAGCGACAAAGTTGCCAATGATTTAGTGGAATTTTTATGGCAAATTTATTTGCGCGCACAGGAGAAAGATATTTTAATTGATTTTGCTTCTTTCTGGCCCGATCCGAAGTGTGGGAAGACAGCGACGAGGAGGCGACTCTGCAGTCGAAGAAAGTAAGCCGAGTGCCTCCAAATGATATATTGATTTGTGGCAATGTTATTAAATGGCCGTGCAGCGGAAAGGGGCAGCCAGCCAGCAGAAGTAGCTGCCACATCGATTTCTGGTTTCGATCGCTGCTGCTGCCTCATTCTTGCGGCATAATTAATGCGAAAACCAACGCACTTGATGCGTAAGGAAGGCCAAAACCCAACCCAAGGCAAGGAGCTTCAGCTTGAGCTTCAGTTGAGGTGCAGTTGCAAGAAGTGGGAGCCGCAGCTCGAGGTGGGGCATCGCCAGGATCGGATGGAATCGGCAGGCAGCAGCAGCAGCAACTGGAAACAGCAACTCCCCACGCAACGCCAAGTCTTGCGGCAGAAAACGCAGACCTCAAGGCAGACCACAATGCACTGAACAAAAAATCAGGAATAATTTAAACGGATAATAGTTTTATATAAAATTAGTTCAGTTGGGGAATCACCAGACATTTTTGTTTAAGGATTTTCTTATAAAAGCAGGACTCCATTTTAAAATATACTACCACCACTTGTTTCTAAATTAATTTCTTTCCCTTTAATTTGTTCCCGCCAACTAAAAATTCCGGAATTTTTAATAATTGCACTTGTTGCGCCCCAAAAAACAAAAAAAAAGGAGACCATCAGAGACAACTGCCGGTGTGAAAGAGGAGGAGGGACAGATGAAGAGTGAGTAAGGCGAAGCCTGCTCTTGGAAGTCCAAGGCGACGATGAAGACGACAACGACAACAGCAGCAACAGCAACCACGGGGCAGCAACACCGGCAAGATGACGAGGCAAGGCTGCAGGTGCAACTGGCGAAAAGCAGCCACAGAATCGGGGTAACCGCTGCGTCTGCGTGGTCATCCTCCAACCCACCATTCCCCCTCCCTGAAGAGAGCCCCCCCCCACCTTACCCACCCCCCTGGATCCAACTCATTTGACTTCTCGTTGGCGAGATAAATTATGTCGCTAATGCAAAGTGCTCCGCTTTGTGAGGTGAGAGGGGTAGAATCTTCGGCGAGGGGATGTGGTGGGGGAAGAAAGGGAAAGAGCCAGTGCGTTTGGCTTTTATCTCCTCCACCGCCTCCCTTCTCCGCCTCGCTCTTCGTTCTTCTGGAGAACTCTGGAGACAGAGGTTCGACTTTGAAAGACGGAGTCGCGGCTGGAGTAGGCGTAGGCCATATTAGCGGTACAACTTGCAGAAGTTGCCGTCTCCAGAGATCTGGGCGGAGAGGAGCGGGGGACCTGGACTGAGATCCGTATAAAAGAAATACGAAAGTCCGTTGATAAAGTGACATCGTTAGGCTGGCGCTGTCTCCTCGACTAATTACTCCAGACTTCAGTCTGCGGCGTGGGAAAACATTAGAGCCCCAATGCAATGCTGATTCTCAGACTACATAAGACAGGCAATGCAGATTTCAATTTAACAAAATTATTTTCGAATTTTAGGCTATTTCTGAAATATTAAGAAAAATTAAGAAAAATGAGTCGAAAATGTTATTGCCGGATTTTGATTTGAAATAAAGGTAAACGGAGTCTTGATTTCGGGAAGGTACAAAATTTCTTGATCTTCCTAGTATTAGCCGAGTTATACACATTTTTATATTACGAAAATTGTTAAACGTTTCTTACTATTTTCAACTTGGCCAAAATGGAAACTTTCTAATCACTTTCTATTGCACATCTTAATTATTTATCAACTGATTAGTAAACGGAATACCATTTATGAATCAGGGATCTAATCCACTTCAATCTGGATCAAAAAAAAAAAAAATGAAACGAATAAATTTTCGTTTAATTTTTGGTCAAAATTATTATTTTATTATGAAAACATGATGAATTTAATTTCAATTAATTTTTTATAAAAATTACGAAAAACGGGTCCAAACGGGCCAGCTTTTTAATTGGGAATGATGCTTCTGCGAGTTTTAACAACGGGAATGTATGGCATTTATGGATCCTCCAAGTATTAGCTGAGTAACACACACTTTCCCATCAAGAAAGTTTCAAATTGTAACATTGTCCTGGACATTTTTTACTTTTTGCCCAAAATCAAAACTTTTGTAGCACTTTTTAATGCATTTCCTAACTATTTTGCAGGCGACCGAAAAACGAAAAACGAAAAACCATTTATGAATCAGCGAAATATTGCCCTTCAATATTCATCAAAAGATTCAAAAAATCAAACAAATAAAATGGACAAAAATTGTATTGCCAGGTTCTGATTTAGAATGAAACTACTCGGATTTCTAAGACCGGGAAGGTATAACATTTCGGGATCTGCAAACTACAAGCCGAGTCATACAAATTTTGCCATATCAAAAATTAAAATATTTAAATAATTAATTTGCCATTTTTGTATAGAGTATGAATTCCGTTTTCTTATATCACATTTAATAAATACTATTTTATGCTTGAATTTCATACAAATCTATAAACTATGCTTGCATATAGCCTGATATTTGGGTGTCTTTTTGGTCTGTCTGGCGATAGCCGCCGCCGCATTCAATTCTTGGCAACAGGCTGAGAACAAGCCCCCCGGCGATCATCCTTGCCCCATTGGCCACACTCCACTCCCCAAAACCCCACCCCTTGGCCCATGTGCCAGAGTTTAGGTGAACAGAGATTAATATGTCCAATTACTGTGACAAAATCGCAAAATGTTGTCTGCATTCCCTCCGATTTTTGCCAAGAACAAAAATGATATAATAAGTGCAGGGTGGTGCGATGTGGTGGTGCCGCTGTAGGCTGGCAGTGGTGCTGGGATGATGCCGCTGCTGCTGCCGCTGCTGAGTTGGCGGCCCGTGCTAATTAGCGTCAGTCGTCGGCGGCGACTATAAAAAAACGTAGTCTAATTTGTGGAAAACGCCACCCCACCCCACACTGAGAAAAAAAGGGGGTTTTAGACCCAACCCCCAACTAGAGGAGGGACGAGCCACCCCACCACCTCTTAACCCTCGATGCGCGAAAAACATTTTCCATGTCACGTTGTTGGCGCAAAGTTTTTCCTGCCATTTCGGATGACAATTTTTGTGTTGTTGATGTTGCTGCCACTGCTGCGCTGATGTTGCTGCTGCTGCTGCTGTGCATAAAATTAATTTCGCGATGTCTTTTGTTGCCGCTCACCTAAGCGGCCTGGCCAAAAAGGAAAATGGCTGCCACAGCAGCGGAAAAGATTTTGCAACAGCTGCAGCGCCAACTGAAAAAGAACAAACCGAAATAAAAGCAAACACGGGGGGGAAAAAGGCCAAAAAAGCCTGCTCTCATTTCGGCCCTCTCGTTCGCTTGACTCGTTTTTGTTTGTCATTTCGTTTGCCAGACTTTTTATTATTAGTTGTCTTTGTTGTTGTTGCTGCTAATTTGAACATTTTCTCTGCCGGCTAAGCGAAAGTAAACAAGCAGCAACAACGGAGCTACAGCACACATGCTCCACCCATGATGTTTTTGAATAAATATTTTTAATTAAATTTCTGCCCAAGCCAGAAACTTTTCTGAATGGTAGCAGAAAAAAAAATAAGAGGGTATGGGGTACATTAAAAGAAGAATGAGTTAAGGATGGTCAGTCTATGGGGAAAAAGAATCCCACATCTCGGAGTTCATAAATCTTCCAGGACAATTTCCTCGAAGAAACTACACACTCCACAATTTGACACAATTCTCAGACGATGAATTTCCTCCAACTCGACGATCTCCAACTCTTTTCGCAGCAATTTTCAAAACGAATTGCTAATGAAAATGTCATTTGAAAATTGCGGCACGTACACGGGTTGCAAAATGGGCAATTTGTTGCTCGTGCCGCAAAAGCCGCCAAAGATGAGAAAAGCAGAAAAAAAATAGATGCTGATTTATATAGATAAGATTCGATATATGGAGGATATTCCTTGAGTGTCTTTAATTTAAGGATTTTTCTGTAACTTTATTCAACATATACATTCATCATTAATGGACACAATAGTCAAGAGCTATTTGATAGTCATGCCGTAATGCAATTAGTCATATTATTGTAATTCTCTACCACTTATGCTTTATACATAAAAATAAAAGCCTTCTTGATATTTATTCAAGTGTATCACCACCTCTTCCTGCTGAAACCACATCCACGTAGCCATCGAGTTTGCGACTCGTTAGCTGCCAAACTCTTTGCGATTATCGCGCGATTTTTGCATTTCTTTCCCTCTTTTCCGCCCGGCGATACTGAACAAAGTGTAAAATTATTTAATGCATGTGCTTAAGGGGGATGCAGGAAGGGGGTGCTCCCAAACAGGGGAGGGGAGGGAGTGGGTGGCTGTAGCCATTGATGGGCAGCCAGCGATATCATTGGGCACTTCACCTTCCGCTTCGCTTCATTGCATTGTAGGTGTTGCTGATTGCAGCACGTACTTGAAAAAGAATACGGAGAGGGGCGGACGAAAAGAGGGGGCGGTGTGCAACCAGGTGAGGCAACCAGTCAGGCACTCTTTTTTTGGTGAGCTCAAATTCAATTTAACTTATGCAGCAGCCAAGTTGTTGCTGGTTGTAATTTTTGTTGTTGCTGCAACAGATGCAATCAGGCAAAAAGTCGAGGCAAAAGCTATCGATATCAGTTGCTGTTGTGGCGATGTTGCTGCTGCGGAGTCAAAGGCAATCGTGCAACACGGCATGTTGCAGCTTGTTATTGCTTGATTGCCGCTAAAATTAAGTTGGCTGAGCCAGCAGCAACCGCAGCAGCAGCAGCAGCAGCAGCAATACAAGAGCTACATCAGCAGCAACATCAGAGGGAGACTTCAATGATAAATCACTTAATTGCACAGTGAACGCGTAAAATGGAAATTGAGCATGGCCAGCCCAAGGGAGGGGGTGAGGGCTGAGGAGCGATCGGGTTCGATTGCCACACGGGGCTGGGGGGCAACCCGACGTCTCACCCGCATCATAAACTCTAATGATTGCCGGTCCGCCTCCAATATCAATAGCGAAATCAATGCCTGACAAATTGACACAATTGCCGCATGAGTCAATTGAATCTGAAAGGAGAAAGAAAAAACTAGAGGCAAGAGCAAAAAAAAAATACAGCTCTCACCCAGAGCAGAAACATGCGACATGCTGCTGTTGCTGTTGCTGTTGCTGTTGCTCGTGTTCGTGGGCTGCCAAGTTTGTTTGCCACTTTATTTTATTGCTTCCCAAAGGCAATGCGACAACACCCCACAGCAATCAATGAGTGGTGTATTTTTTCTTCTGTTTGTCATTTTCAGTTGGAAAGTGAAACAAATGGGCAGCCACTATTCTAGCTGGGATTGCTACCCCTTCTCGCCGCCACAGCAGCAACATCAATTAAGCCAGCAGCAACAATTGTCCCTCCCCCATGCGAGATGCGGGTGTAAGTTGTCGCCTCCATCGGGGTTTGTTTTGTCACTGATTTCATTTCGATTCGATTGCAAATTGAAATCAATTGTCACTCCCTCCGTGGCGCCCAGGCCGCCCCCAAAACCTCAATTGGTGATGCATTGATTGTGCATAATTTGGTGACAATACCGAATGATTTCAAATGGGAACGACAAAGCCTTTCCATTTCCCATTAGTCGTGGCTGTGGAAAGCAGCGGCAGCCCGCTTGATTAGCACCCGGAATCACTAAACTAATTGACCCTTTTTGCGCCTGCTTAGCCACCTGACTAATGCGCGTTATTAATAGGCATGCGACACTGATCGCCACTCGGTTCTCATCGTTTCCCAGGCAGCCCAGCGCTCCAGCGGCCCACGCAAAATACCTTCTTTAATATGGGCCGGCATCTGCGATGGGAGGAGGACTAGGGGTGAGGGAGGTCTTGGCCAAGAAAAGCTTGGTGGCAGGGGCAAGTGTAAGAAGATACAGATACAAAGTCGGCGGAGGCAGCCGACGACGATGGCGACGACGGCGACTCAATTTAAGCAAACGACTGAATGACTGATTAAAGCCAGAAAAGGCGAAACAAAACGAGAGAATAAGCCACGAAATAGATGATGGGATTAATGATACCCTATAATATTTGACTATCAGAACACGTAAAGCTAAACCTATTGTTCTTACTAAAATAATTTACAAAGCATCTACTACCTCATAACTTCTGTCGACCAACAACATAAGCCTCCTTTCTGGGGACCTGCTACCCTGTACATCAAGGTATTTAAGCCAAACCCAAAGACAACATCCAAAGCGACACACACAAATTAGCATTTCCCTTGTTGCAGCAGCAGCAGCAGCAACAGTCGCATGGGTAACAAGGGTGAAGGGGCAGACGACAGAGTCTGAACTCTGGACACCGGACAGTCCCAATTCCGAGAGGAAAGGCCTGGCGGCTCCACTCGACTCATCATTAAAATGTGTCGTTCCAAAAAAGAAAAAACCGAAACAAAAAAACAACACAGGGAGAGGAGGGGCAGACAGAACTTGATAGCGACATTCGCCTGTCGCTGATGTCGTCGGTGTCGTCAATGTCGCCGTTGCTGCTGTTGTTGCTGTTGCTGCTGTTGCACAAAAGAAGCCGCCAGGGAAAAATGCGAACGAACTGCATACTCCCACAGACTGGGAACCGAAACTGCACCTGCTGTCCTCATCCTCGTACTCGTCCTCATCGACCATCCACCAGCCACCATCCGCCATCGACCGTCTTCTGTGTCCCTCATGTCTCCTGTCTCCTGCCTCTCATGTCATCCTCCCGAATCCACTCTGTCCTGCGTCCTGGGCACGTCATTTAAATTACATTAAATTGTTTGCGCTGACCATGAAAAGCTGCGGCAAATAAATTCGTTAAAATAACTGAGCCAAAAAATAAAAAAACAGGAGAAACGCGGCCTCAGAGATTTGTGCTGCCAAAGTGGAGCAACAGTCCCCAGAAGCAGTCACAGCAACATTCACGGCGGCGACTGAGGCAACAGCAGCAATTTATGCGACCATGTTGCTGGCGGGCATTTGATTTGCAACACAAACAATGACAACGGCAACAAATTTCATGAATGAAAGATTGCTTGGACAGGAAGTGCTCCGCATAACGGACGCGGAGGTGGAAAGGATGTGGTTGCAGTTGCCATTTGCCGTTTGTCGATTGTGGTTACTGTTGCTGCTGCTGCATTTGCTGATTGTCTGTCGATAGGCGCGTTGTTTTGTCAGTGGGTTGCACAAAAATGTTGCTCAATCAGCATGCATAATGCAGCAGCCACCGATCCGACGACTGCAACTTTAACTTCTCGACGAGGGTGGCTTGTGTAGTTCTCCCAGACGTTGCACAAATTGAAGGAGTCGCATGTTGCCGTTCTTGCTGTGGCTGTTGCTGTTGCTGTTGCTTTTGCTGTTCCATCTGATGGGAGGGGAATGTTGCTCCCTGTCTCTGCGGCCAATTATCCGCCTGGACACTGACATTGAGGCCTCACCGTTCCCCTTTTGTTGTACTTTTTTGTTCCTTTTAAGGAGCAGGTTAACGAAGCGCATTTATATTGTAATTATGTTGCGTTCGGCGTTAATTTTGTGGCCCAGAGAAATGCGAGTGTCTGGCAGGGCACCTGCAACCTGGCAGACTGACTACTGGCAACCTGCAACACCGGCTACCCTTTTCGTCAGTTGCAATCATTTTAATTCAATTTACAAGTTCAATTTACCCTGCCCTGTCCCTGGGCGAGGCATTTTCCCTGCTTTTTCGCGGGTGCCAAGTGAAGCCATGGAAATGGAATTTGTTCAACTCGCTGACGCTTCGATTGCTGTTGTTTCAGTGGCTGATGTTGCTGCTTGCTTCTGCTGATGGTGTTGCCTTTATTTTGGCTTTGCTAAATTAAGATTCCATTAGTTTTGCGGGCTGCCTTGGCTTTGGCATCTTAGAAATGCTGGCCGCGGCAGTGACTATAAATCTTGCAAGTGTCAAATGATGCAGTCGCCTCCTCGCTAAGTGCCTGGCAGCGATTCTCCTTTTGATCCGCCCCATTCCCTTAGCCCTCCACCCCCTCCCCCGCCCCACACACATCCTCTTCATTCAGCATTTTATTTTATTTTCCATTTTTTTCCCTCAGCCATTTCTCTGGTCCAACTGCCAGAGGACGGAGGAACAATTGAAACGTGTCGTAGACAATAAATTCCAAACTACAATAAATTATTGCTATAAATATTTCGCCAAAGCTTTTCAGCTCCTGCTCCCGTTTCAGGAATCTTCACTTGGCTTTTTTTCCCCCTTTTATTTTTTGCGAGGAAGCCGGTGACAGACTGTCGGCGGAGAGTGTCAGGCGGAGTCACAAAAATTGAATTAGCCAGCGTACGAGTCGAAATCGCACGGAATAAGTAAGTCGGGTCGAGTCGAAAAAGAAAAAGGAAGGCGACAAGGTGCTGCTGGGCCATCGAAAGGAAATCCTTTTATGGCCTGGCCAAATAAATCATCTGGCTCGCACAATGATGAAATTATTATTTATGCAGTCAGCAGCCACTGCCACTCACCCCTTTCCCGAGATGGGGTTGCAAAAAGTTTGGTTTCTAGATACCCTACAATAATAATTCCAGAAATAATTTCTATATTTTTAAAAAGGGCTTTCTTCTGCAAGGAAAATATACAGGAAATAATTACATTGTAAGGTACAAACTCATGAAAAAATGTATGAAAAAATGTATAACAAAGTATACTTAAATAATTATTAATTCAAAATTTTCTCAGTTCTTAAAACATACAAGTTCCAGGGTATTTAATAAAAATCTTCATAAGCTTTCAATTCTTCGCTCTTCCAGAGCAGCCCAGTTGCCAAAGATTGCTCCGTTTTGGCCACTTGTTGCCGCTGCTCCCCACACCCCCTCCAGATTGGACCCCCCGTCCACCACCCTTCTGCTCCCCTTCGGCTTTAAGCCCGGTCGGTATGGAATGATTGCATGCAACATTTACCGTATTAATAAATTATGAGTATTTATGTGCTGTCAGAAGTCGTGACGGCAGAGCGACACACAAAGTGATAAAATTAGCACACAACAACAGCATCAGCGAAAATCTCAGTGCGTGCCCCCCTCCAGCCGAGGCCCCTTTTGGGGGTACTCTGTATTTGTTTTGTTCGGCGGTAGAGTCGTAAATAAAATATGCGTTTTTGTTCAATTGAATGTCTTCATAAGCGGGCGGCACCAAAACAATTGGAAATTTATGCTCGGGCCATATATGGAGCAGCTTTGGAGCATAACTGTAAGGCCGAAAACAAAACCACAGAAAGGCAACAGGTGCAAAACTTGGCCATAAATCGGGCAGTAGAGGGGAGAGGCGCAGTCAGTCAGGCAGTGAGCCAGCCAGTGAGGCAGGCTAAGATTCAGATTCGGAGTTGAACGCAAGTCAGAGATCTTGTAATACGTCCTGCAACAACGCCAATAACAACGGCAACATCACCAGCAACATGGCCAACACCAGCACTCATACCAATACCGGCAACAGCAACACCGACACCAACACCAACACTCTGCTCTGTCCAACAACAACTTGTCTTTTGACACTTGGCGCATTTGACACTCAACGCGCGCATTCACTTTAAATCTAAATTTACTGATATCTGCGTACAAAATAGTATCAACAGCGGCGACAGCAGCAACACCAGCAACACCAACTACACCAGCAACAACTAGCCACAGAGCCAGAGAGCCCCAGCCACGGCAACAACAACTTGGCCCGGCTAAGACTGTCGAGTAACGAACGACCTTAGAGGTAATAAACATAAATAACGCCATTGAAAGCAACGCAGACGCAGCTGAGAGATCGAGACCGGGGACCAAAGGAACTACACTGAGCGAAAATATAAGTTCCTCACCAAGAAGACTATATTAATGATTAAATCTCTCTGCAAATAATTGATTTTTAAAAGCTTTTTTTTAGGCCTTCGATTTCTGATTATTATAGAAATTTTTCCAGTGCAGATCAGAGCTGTGAGATGGAGAAGTGGGAGTTGGGTTGAGAGCAGCACCAGGTAGCAGGGGACAGGGAAGTGAGAGGGGCAGGGGGCGCGGGGCATGGGCCAGGCGGTGGGGGCAGGTGGCATGAGACTGCGGCTAGCCACATGTTCGTAGACAGTCGAATGCCCAGACCGAGGCTTCAGACTGCGACCGAGCTTGTTACTTTGTTGGCCACAAAGACGCTTGGCTGTGGCAGCTCCGGTGCTCCGGTGCTCCAAGCACCAAGCTCCACTTGGGTCCATTGGGGTCTCCCGTCAATGGGCGGGCGTTGGAGACGGCGAAGGTCAACAGATTGTCGATGTCGGCCCGGTGCTCTGTGCTGGGGGTACTATGGACCAGGTAATACCAATATTGGTATACCGGTGTCGGTGTGGTTGTAGCTGCCAAAGTCAGTTGTCTCTGGGTTCTAGGCTGTCGGTTCTGGGCACTCCGTTCTTGGCTCTTTGACTGTTTGGCTATTTGGCTCTGGGCGTTACCGTGATAATTGTTTCTTGTCCATTTGGCCAGCTTGATTGCAACTAATGAACTCTAATGAAAAAGCCCCAATGAGTTTTCCATTTGCCTTTATCGGAGGAGGGAGCTTGGTTTTCCGAATGCGAGGAAAAAAGGAAAGGATTGAGAGATCACTCGTTGTGTGGCTCGGTTCTATCAAAGCCAGAAACAAATAAAGTTTAATGGCCTAAACTCCGGGAAATTGTCCTATTTGCATTGAAGTTTCCCGAACACTAAGCTGGTACAAGCCTTTAAGCCCAGAGTCCAACATCCTGGGCTCACTTAATAAATTCTGAAGATGTACAAACAGAAGCTGTGGTGGAAGCCCGAGAAGTGTGTCCTGGCCAAAAACCGCAAAATCTGGTCAGGGTAAGAAAATAAGTTAAGGAAACAATCCAGCCAGCCAGCCAGTCGGCCAGCCAGAAGGATGACCAGCAATTGCGGGCTCCGATTTCTGTCGAGTGTGCCAAGTGGCAAGTACCGACTAGCAAGTAGCAAGTAGCAAGTACCAGTGCCAGTGCCAGTGCCATTGCCAGTGGCAGACCCACTCACTCACCTACTCCAAGTGCTGACGAAATGTCAACAATGCCAACAAGTCTATCAGGCACATCACTCGGGTGCGAGAGCCCAAAGCTGACACCCACAATGCCGCAATTTGCATAAGCTGCCAGCAGACAGATCCGAGGGATGGCTGGTGGGGATTTGGATGAGCCGACCAGACAGATAGATGGATGTGATGGGATGGCGGTGGCAGTGGCAGTGGCTGTGGAGGCTGTAGGTGGATGCGCAACAAGTTGGGCAGACGGAGCACAGGCCAATCATTGGAGCAGCAGCATCTTCAGTGAATAAATATAATCGAGGAGGAGATGCTCTATGATTTTTATTTGAATAATTTATGCTACTCATATAACAAGGAGTTCTTTGCCTTTATATGGCAGATATTAAAATGATTCTAAAATACTTTATTTTATTTATTTATTTTATTTATTTCATTTGAATTTGTTTTAGAGTATTTAAATTGAAGAAAAACTATGTATGTTGCCTCCGGACTTTCCCTTCTTTCTGGGTATCCCTGCGAATCCGAGTTGGTTTTCCTGGAGTGGGGAATAGATTGCCTCCCGTTTTGGTACACCGCTTTGGTTGCTGCCACAAGACATAATAAAAATCTCTTTTATGGCACTTAAGTGTTTTGTGTGTGTGCCGGTGTTTGTGCGGATTGTGGGTAGCATTTACCTTGCCACATATCTGAGAGCTTCGGCTGGGAGCTGGCTGCAGAGTCTCCGGGGCACAGATTTATGCGACTTTTGGCCAAAGTAAATTGTGCATAAAAAAGCCAGGCCAAGTCAGAGCCGTGCCAAGTCCAAGAGTCCCCGAGTACTCGGGTCCAAGATGATGAAGTGCTCAAAAATATATAATGCGAGCTGTGGAAATTTACTAAGTGCAAGAGTTGAATTTATTAGCCAAAAGTTTACTGTTTACGAGCTGTTTGTCTCGCTGTTGTCCGCTTATCAACTCGGGGCCATCAACTGGCTAACTTATGTTCTGGCCGGGCTAACGGCCAACAGGCTAACAGGTGCAGTCACCCGTCCACACTCACCGAAGGAGTCCAAAAGTTCAAAAGGAAAAAGTTCGCTCCCACGATGCTGGCAAATTACACAGCGAGAAAAAACAAAAACAAAGCAGAAAGAAAGGGGAGCCGGTAGAGAGCGGGAGGAGTTACATTCAAATCCCATCAGCCACGCAATGCAATCATCATGATCATTATGAGCGGAAATGCAGGAAAAGTAGGAGGTTTTTAACAGCCACCGCACCACCGACTGCCGACTGGGCGGCGATTGCCGTCGCATTTTTTACCCACCGCCATAGTACCCATTATATTGGTGGGGGTATGACCGACTAGAGCATAGTTATGCCAAAAGGATGTTTGGAGAATGAGTTTTAAAAGGACACATTGAACGAGAGGATTACTACTTCGAAAGAAGTACTATGCTTTTCTGAATGAGTAACTTAAATTACTATTATGTTAAAAATAAACTTGTTTGAAGATGAAAAAGTACTAAATGGTCAAAGGACTTATGAAAGTTCTATAAGAATACAAGCAAATATTAAAATAAAAAAAATACAAATTTAAAGAAAAGGTTGGAATATTATTGGTAGAATATGAAAATTTGATTTAAAACTCAGAAATACTTTATATAGACCCTTGCTCCTTTATCCAGGGTATCCCTGCTTCGTCCTTCTGCCGCTGCCGCCCATGTTTTTGCTGCCTCCATTGGCATCCTGTTCGTTCTGCCGCCGAGCGGGCATAAAAAAAGGCCGCGCGGCATGCAAAAAGTGCCGACGACGACGCCGACGCCGCAGCGAAGGCATTTTATGTCGCCATTGCCGCAGCAAATGACTTTAATTGCATTTCTCAATGCGGTTTTTCAGCTCTCCTCCGGCGGGCGGGGGGCGGTGTGTTGGTGGTGTTATGTGGTGCGGGACAGCCGGGTGGGGTGGCACCCTGCGAAAGTCGCGAATCGTAAATCGGAATCGCAAGAACAGACAAGGCGGCGTCGTCGTCGTTGTCGATGTCGGAAATTTCACCGAGCTCATCGCCGCCACAATCTTGATATAAATAATAATTAAATGGATTAGCTCGGATATCGGCCATTAGAGAGGGAGAGGGGGACGACGCCCGGCTCACGGACAACGCCTTGGGACTTGCAGATTCCTTCGGCCAGATTGCAATTGGTAATGCAAACAAAAGGAAGGCCTGACAGAAGCCTTACTTGTGATGCGAAAATTACACTTGGAAAAAAGGATAATAATATAGGATATGTGTATTATGAAATATAAACTTTCTAGTTGATAATGAGCTATATTGGCTTTAAAAATACAAAATAAATAATTCAAACTATCAAGATTTTAGAGTTAGATGTCAGGCATTTAATCATTTCCTTTAGGTTTTTTTTATAGAATTGTTCATATTTTCTATTACTAGTAAGGCTTCAAGAATATAGATTATTTTATTGAATATATATTTTGAAACTTTTTTTCTTAGTGGCCATCGCTATATAGATGATGATCGGCAGTGAGCGGCCTGCGCCTGCGCTCAATTAATTAATGGCAACTGCCATGAAAGAGCCGACTGCCGACTCTCCGGCCGGCGAGCAAAAATCCAGCCAAAAGCCCCGAGATTGTTATCGAAAGTACGTCTGTACATGCGTGTAGTTAACATACGAAAATCCAAGACGGCGTTCACACGCCGCCAGGCAACAAACCAACAACGACAGCAAAAACAACAACAAAACCCGCTAAAACAACATCAAACCGCCAGTTGAACATTCGCCCAATCGAATCTGCGCCAGCACAACTCTTTTTTGGCCAAAAACAAAAACCAAAAAACAAATTTTCAACCCGGTGGTGCCTTTCCATTTTGCAATACCCTAACCGCAAATGGGGGAGTTACAGTAGCTCCGAACAGGAAAAAATAAAAAATCATGGTATTTCCGCTCTCATTCAATCAATTTTTCAAGTGGCTATAAAACCGTTTACTGTTTACTGTTTACTGTTAGTGTGTTTTTGGCTTACAAAATAGGAAGCTTTAAAAATGCCAACTTGAAGAGATTTATAGTTTGTAGTTGTTTAAAAAAGAGTTAATTGCATTTAAGCATTGAAATGAATATAATTTAGCTTAGCTGCAAGTTAAAATACAATATTTTTTAAACTTTTATTAATAGAGTGTATTTTGGCCATCGGCTTGTTGGCCTTTCCCCAATTTGGAGGGCCTAATCTTTGGCAGCTTCTTTGGCTTCATCGGAGCCACTGCTCCTCCTTCTTCTGGGGGCTTTTTCGCTCCATCGTTTGTTTTTTGCCTTGTTTGGTCATGAGAATTTGCTTAATGAATTTCTTACAGTTTTATCGCTTAATTTGGCGCCTAATGAAGTTAGCAATAGGTGTCCTCCCCTTCTGCTCTTCACTGCCCCCTCTCCGCTTTGCATAGATTACACATACGCCGTGTGGTCCCAAGCAAATTTCTTTGGACAGGGCCCGTTCTCAGCCTTTCTATACAAACAATGCATTTTTTTGCAGCTCCAGATATATCAACATTCTCCGCAAATATTTTTTGGTAATTTTTTACGTCTACTTCACATAATTACAGGCCCAAAATGAGGAAGTCTGAGGAGAAGGCGGACTTTTCGCCCGTCGCGTCATCATCGCGTGCTCACAAAAAAAAAATAATAATAAAAAAGACTGGAAAAAGTGGAGAGAAATTAATTTTTTATTTACGAGCTGTCACAAATTCTGCTCTCCGTCCTTTTATTTTTTAGCCCAGTCTGCAAACTCCACTTGACTTCTTTCGGGTTTGCCTTTTTTTAATGTTTAATTTTGGGTGTTTGGTGGGACTAACTGACTAATATATCAGGGGGCGGCAATTTGCGCTAAGTGGATAATATGCATAATGGTAGTTAAATTTAAATATGTCGTAAAACACTTCATTTCGGTTGTAGACAGTCTGCCATGCCATGAAAAGCTGTCAGTTTCAGTTTGTGGATATCCCTGGCGGCTTGGCAAAAAAGCGGAAATACTAATGGTAATTATGGAAGAAAAACAAAGAGTGTGGACTAAACGGCCAGAATTCAAATATCAGGAAAAATTCCTAAGCCAACCATGCAATGGATGAAGGAAAGCCTGGGGAACCTTGCTCTGATTTTCAGTATTAAATAAAATAAAATATATTTCATTCTAGTGGCGGCTGTCAGCGATTGTCATTCGATTTGATTGCCATTCGATTTCAAGCTGTCAAATGTCCAGTTGCCTGGAGCCAAAACAATAAAGTCAATAGAACAAATATGCAATTGATTATGGAGCTGTATAGATAGTCCACTAAGCGGATGAAGAAACACTGGAAAAAAGGGGGCAACTATAGTCCAATACTGTTAAAACAAATAAGCTAAAATCTATAAGTATTTTAAGCTTCAAATGGGTTCGATTCTAAATTATAATTTAATTTTAATCCTCAGATTTTAACCAACAAACCTTTTTGTGTACGTGCATGGTAAGTATGTGCAGTTTGTCCCGAATCGACCTTGGGGCAACCAGTCATATAATGAAATGCAATTACGATCAAAAACCGCACGACCCACACACACAATATTCCCCGAATGCATCGGGCCACACAGGCTCTCTCCATAAAGGTTCCGTATTTTATATTTCTTTTTCTGACATAACCATGGCCAAAAGAGTAAGCCCGGCCATGTCCGGTCCGAGTTCTAGGCTACGCATGCTCCGCGTGAGCTCTGACGATAAATCGAAATTGTTTGCACTGCCAAAAAGCAAATAAATGCATCAGGTTCGGCACAGTCCGAGGAGGAGGTGGACGAGCAGGCCGACTCTCTGGTCCCCGGCTAAAGCCACAGAGTTATGGAATTATGTGTCAAATTGGCGCTGCAACAAACAAGAGTTAATGGCCTCATCCCCATCTTCATCCCGATCCCTATCCCGATCCCCAGCCTCGCCGTCATCCTCATCCTCCATCCGTGGCGGCCTCTGGGGTTGGCCAAATGGAAATTGGCCAAGAGTAGGCTGCTGGCTGGTGGCTGCTGCCTGCCTGTGATTTTCCGCACATTGAATGTGTTTTTAATTACCGGCGAGAAGGAGATGCCAAACGCGGCTAAAACGCAGACAAACGCGGCAAAATGCTAGAATGGCTGCTAGTATGGCAAAATGGTAAAATGGTAAAATGGTTAACTGGCCAAATGACCAAATGGCCAAATGGCAAACCGAAATGCCAGCGCACACGCTGCACTCGTAGATAACAATTTAGCGGCGATTTAGCCATGTCCGAGATGGAGCTGCCAGTGTAGCTGGACCTGGAGCTGATGCTGAGGCTGAATCAGAAGTTGGAGTTAAACCAGGACCATTACCAATGCCCACACCCAGTCAGGTGGCTAGTCAGATGCCGGATTTTAGATGCCAGATCCCACATCTCATGGGCCAGCACAGCGATGCTTAGCTGGCGATGGTAGCGTGAGTTTTAAGTTAATTAATATTTACATTTTTTAAGATTAAGACCTTATGCTTATTATTTAAGAATTAAGAAGCTTATAGACATATAATTTTATACTTATATCTTTTAAATAATGTATACATAAAGAAGCCTTATTAGTGACAACCTTACTAGCCTTACTAGTTTTCTAGGGAAAAATGATCTTGTTGTTAATAAAACATTTAAATCACTATACACACAATAATTATTGAATCTAATAATTTAAAACAAATGCTCCCATATAAATTAAAATTAAAAATAAAAACAAATAACTTATATTTGTAACTCTCTAAAATTGCCACCTCTAAGTGCTACTGTGCTAAAAGTTTAGCATGCGGAAAATTAACATGCGGCTCAGTTCGCAACTCTTTTTAGTTCTGCACCCGCTCCTATCTCGGGGTGTCTCTGTCTCTGCGTGTCTCCCCACTGCGAGAATTGTGCGGAGATAGTGAGAAAGAGACACGGAGATTTCCCTGGTGAGAAAAGCCAACGGGCAGCTGGGGCTTCCGAGAGGGGCAGACCGAGCGTGCGACCAAAGTCAAGTGCAGGGAAAAGTAATTAACTGGACGTGGTGGGGCTGTGGCTGTGGCTCTCCACTCAGTGGGTGATGGACCAATGGTCAGGGAACGACTTTCGAATTATTGAAATCAAATGATTCGATTATTAATTTTAGCTCTGGGAAAGCAACCACTGATCCACACACTGATCCGACACAATCCCGAATCGATTCGTTGGGCAGACAGAGAGGCCTATTAAAATATTTGATTGGACCACCGACGGAGTGATAGACTTTGGACTGGGATCCCAGTCTGATTGAAACATAAAATTCGTCATAGTCAGGCCCTAAATGATTTCTTTGGCGTTTATTTTTAGTTTGGTGAAAAGTCGGCACGGGGAAATGTTTCCCAGAACTGTCCCAATCTAATGCAATTTGACATGCAACAAGGCAAAGTCAGTCACCGATTCCGGGACTTGGGCTCTCCATACACCAGCCGACTCCCCCACATGGGTGCACTGTGAAAAATTAAGGGACTGTTGAATAAAAACCAAACGAAATATAGACAAAGAGTTGAAATATAGACTTGAGTTAACTCTGTGTCGTAGAATTTTAGTTGAAATTATAATGAAACTTACAACATTTTTCTTCTATACTTTTTCTCTAGAATGTATTTATTTTCCCTGGACCAGGGACCAACGGATGGAAGGATGACACTTGTCTCCGGCTGCAGATCTCTCCACCCATCCACTCCTCCCCTTGGGGCGACATTTCTTTAGTTTTTATTTTATTTTTTGTTTTTGGAGAATGCATATCAAGCTCATTACATTGCAAATTGCAGACGCAGATTCAGTTTCTCCGAATAGTTTTTCCCTGCGCGAAGTTCAACAGACTCGGGACTGGGAGTCTTCTGCTGGGATGCCACTTTTCACACATGTCCCTCTGGGAGTGGATCATTCCCACTGCCCTGGTGATTTTCACTGCTTGTGGTTGGTGCGGGTGCATGCCTCACATACATGCAACATCCTATATATACACATATATATATATATATGTGGGGAGAGAGATCTGCAGACAATCTGCGCAACAATGTGATAAATCTTCTGTTTTTGCAGTCTGGGTGGGAGTGTTTGCTTGGCTCCTCAACATGTCTCGTTTTGTAATACTTGTAGGGGGTATACTCTATTTATTCTTCTAGATATTATACGAAAAATAAATAATAGTGGCAAGAACTATGCATAATGTTCTTGAGAGCCAAATGATCTGTTTTATCTAAACAGAAATTGAAATCTTGGCCTGTAGTGTAGGTTCTTGTAGGTAAGAAAACATCACTTTAATCTTTACCTCCAAGGCAAGTGCATTGCCAGACTGATCCTCAATCCCCGCTTTTTTTTTTAATTTAGTACCATCCTTGCCTCCATTGACTCTTTCAGGTCTGTTCGGTCTTGCCACACCAACGCAGCCCAACAACTTGTACATCATTTTCAATGCTAAGGCAATAGCTCGAGGAGCACCAACAACGAAGAACAGCCTAAAATAAAAAATAAAAATAAAGAAGACACAGCCACGTTGTTCATGTGGCTGGCAGATTTTTAGTCAGGGTCTTTGCCTCTTTTTTTTGCCAAATAGTTGGGCGCAAATTACAAATTCAAATTTAATTAAGTAAAAAATTAAACAAACATGCAGACGCGTCTGCGTTGTAGTTTGTCAATCTTCTTCCGCCGGGGGGTGGGGCGATCGGGCGGAGTGTCTGTCAATGTGACAAGCGACAAGCAGTGCTACATGGAGAATTCTTCTCTCGGCTCCGCGGAGAATTCCCCCCGTCCGTTTTGGTTTCTTCGGACTCAGATGCAAATCAATGACATCTACTGGCTCGGCACTTCAATCGATTGTCGCTCTTTTTCGCACTTGGCCTCGTCTCTGTTGCACCTCTAAATTGCAATAGCTATCCCCACGTCTCTCCCCTCCTCATGGAGCTATAAATGTTTCAATTAAAATAAAATAATATGCCCACTCGACGCGGGGCTCGCCTTTTATGGCGTCGCCCGTCGAAGGTGTTTGGTCCGCTCTCTCTGCTATTTTTTTCCACTTCCCCTGCATAATTGCATGGAGCGTCAACCACCCGAACCACCCAAGCCACCCAACCACCTATGAATTATGAACCACAATTTCCAGCGGTCGGAGCGGAGCGTCCATTAGCGTCCGGCAGGTATCAATTTTCAATGGGCCCTGGAAGCAGGGCTCCTGCCAAGCGGGAGCGAGCTTTCAATTAGGAAAATCACAGTGATCGGGAAATGAAAGGGCCATAGGAGGCGGGGAGGGGGAGGGAGTACCTTAAGGATATACCAGGGAGGAAATTGAAATGGATTTATAGGTTCCGTAGCATTGCAACTATCAAGCTCCATTCGCAATTGAATTTAATAGCACATCTGCGAGTCTGGGTGGAGGGTTTTTATTTTATTTCTAGCTTTCTCAGGCTACTGTATGGAATTTAATAAATAGTAAGCTTAAAACCTAATGTATTTACTTAGAATATTATTAAGATAATCAATACTAAGCTCAAACTGTAGGTATTACCATATCCTAGCCCCCTCAAAACCGCTCTCTGTTTGGTTAAAGAATCTCCTAGCTTGGCGAGTACTATGGACAAATCGCCGTGACTAATCATAGTTCAGTGACTTTGGAGCCCAGCCCAATACAACTTCCCACCGCCATGTGGCACTTCCCCGCCCTCCTCAGACCAAACTTCAGATGCGTTGCCGTCCATTTGCCATCCGTCAGATACAAAATGTAAAATGCGAAATGCGAGTTGCAAGCTGGGAGCTGGGAGCTGGGAGCAGCAAGGGGGGCTGTGCGAGTCAGAACCGAAATGCATTTGCATTTTGCATAAAGTTGGCAACGTTTCGGCCTGCAGGGCGCATTCGGAATCGCGCTTTGTCAACGGTACTTTGTGCCATAAAACGTTTAGCCAATCGTCCGCGTCTGGCTCTAACTCTGGCTCTGACTAACTGGCCGAGAGTCTCTCGGCCTGCGGTCCGTGGATGTGTCAACCGGCACGGCCACCTGTTGCCCCTCTTCCACATGCCACCATGCCACACTCTACTGCCGCTCAACGGCAATCCAACTAATTATGGAATCAAATGAGCGGCGGAGCGACGACATTCATAATGGAATATTTAGCATTGAGTTTATTGGCGGCACCTACATGAAATCATCATTAAATGTTGCAAACTCGTTTGCCGCAATTTGTGGCAAGCAGGCCGGCTCGCATCGCCTGCACCGGGGAAAAGGGACGATGGAATGGCGTTGTGTTGCCGGAGGATGTGGCATGTTCTTTATTATTTTTTTCCAAAGACCGAAACGTGACTGTTCCACCGCCTTTTGGAAGTCGGGAGGCAATTGATTTGACTTCCGCTCTGTGGGTTCGACCTCAGGAAGTGGTCCGACAAAGTCTGAACCCTTTTCAATATAAATCAATTTCGATATTTGCCCACTGAGGTCGAAGGCTCTAAAAACTAGGCGATAGATTTTGAGGAATATTCAATGCCCTTTGTTGGGGACTTTATTTAAAAACTTGGATCTTTTCGATTGTGGGGGATGTTAAGTAAATTAAGATTCATAAAGGGCCATAACATGTCTAAAAACTAAAATAAATTACAAGTTATATGTATAGATATTTATTACCATATATAACTTTTTCAAACATTTAATTTTATATTTATTAAAACCCTCAACCCTTAGGAAGAGTAAAGTTAAAATACCAACAGAACTGGCAACATACGTCAATACGGCCAAAAAGACGAGCCAACTTGGCAACAAGGGCAGCAGGAAAAACTGGAGAAAAAAAAAAAAGAAAAACGAGTAAGAAAAGAAATCTCAAGACGTTTCAAATTTAAAATGCGATTTTCGCAGAGATACCAAAAAAATAAACTCAGAGGGGGAGAAGCACATATGCCAAGTCAAATTGAAAGGATAATTCGCCCGCAAACACCCTCCTGGGTGTACAGAGTGTGTGTTCACATGTGTGTGTGAGTCCTTGGGCGAGTTTATCCAAGTCCCTGGGATCCCCTTTTTACCATTCTCCCCCCAGGAGGTCGCTGGCAAGTGAAGTCTACTGCTGATGGCATGCTAACACGCCTTTGAATTTGCCAATTGCTGTTGGCGCACGTACAAAACACTTAAATTCTCACAGCCAGGCAACCGGAATACTCATACGTATATATATACGTATATATGTGCAGTGGTATTTGTAACCCCATACGAATATATATGCGATGGCGGCTGCTGACTGTCTGCCTGCCTCAATGGTATACTGGATGGACGGGAGCCTTGGCCTGCCGCAAGGATGGCGAGGCACGTTTAAGAAATAGAATTTTTAAGCAAGCACTGAGCTCTCCCAGTGGATTAGGATAAAGATACCGTGTTTTTGAGGTAGCTGGGGCTGATTGATCAGGCAACTAATCAGCATTCGCAGAACTCTTTTAGTATTATTGGGAATCGAAAATAAAAGAGAGTTCTTAGTTTCTATCTGTTTTCTATTCAAATTGAAATATATATACTGTTCTATAACATTTATTCATTTTTAACAAACCAGAATTACTTGGTATCAATCAGTCTATACAAAGGATGAAATATACTTTATTACTTTTACTTACCGCGTTAAGCTCAGAGTGCACTTTCCAAGTCAATCTGTTAGCACCCTCTCTAATAAATGGCTCGCAGTTCGATATAATTTCCTGCACGATTTGTTTGTTAAAAGGCAATTAGTTGATAAAGGCTCTTTGGCCAGAACCGGGAACATCTTTCCGCGATGGCTGCAACTTTTTGGGGCAACTGGCAAACTCGCACGAGACGGTGGCGACTGCTGCATAATAAATTCGCTAACCACGTAATGCTGCAGCTGCAGTGCAGGGATTTCGTATACATTTTTTATGCGAAACACCCGCCCAGAGACAGAGACAGAGAAGGGGATGGTTGAGGAGAAAGGATAGAGACAGGACAGCGGCAGGGACTTGAAACTTGGGTCAGAAAGTTTAAGGAAAGTCAAGAGTTAACAATGCGGCTTCAACGTGTTGCAGGACCTGTGTCCTGTTCTGTCTCGCCTTTAAGTTTCGCCTGCTAATTGGATTTGGTGAACTCAATAAAAACGGAATTAAATCCAATCTTTTTGGGGTGACGTGGTGATCCAAAACCCTTTTCCTCACTTTGGTGACCATTGGGTACAAAGTTTTTGGCAGCCATTATGCATAGACAAGTGAATATTTTTTTGGAGGAGTTGGAGTTTGCCTCTCACAGGAGTTGAGTTTTAGTGACTCGCCGAAAACTTTTGCATATTAAAATGGCATAAAAAGCAATGGCCACAATTTCCTTTGCCAATTGCATAAAAAAGAAACGAAATTTCTGGCAGGTTTTATGTTGCATAACCAACGAGGACCAAAATCCAAAATCCAACGCTGCGTATGCGTGATTTTTTGTTTCTTTTCCTTTCTTTTTTACTTTTTGGCAGCTCAGCAGCAACGGCGGCAGATAAAATGTCATTAAGCTAAAGTGCAACAACATTGCCGGAGGGGGCGGGGCGGGGCGGAGCGGAGCGGAGCGGAGATGTGGAAAAAGGAGGGGCAGCTGCCCACACAGTGGTCAAGAAAAGTACTCGCACGTTGCGTGACGACGCCTTCGCATGCCGCAACCAGAAAAAAGCAAAAGCAACAGCAGGACATGGATACGGACTTTGGATATGGCATATGGGATATGGGGTCGGATTCAGGTAGAAAAGTAGAAGGAGCAGGAGCACACGGCAGGTGGTTGGGGGGAGTTCCTCCTGTTAGCCAGATTACGGGCACGATATGCTAATTTACATGAGGCCACGCTCGCAGCGAAGGAATTGCCGAGATGGAGATGGCGATGGCGCGGCTGCCTTGTTGTGGGCGATGACACGATGGCCACGCAATGCTGCCACAAGGGCACTGAGAAAAACAAGAACTACTTTATTAAACACATATTTGTAGCTACATTAGGAATCACTGTTTCTGCAACTCTGCAAGAAGATTTCTTTGTCAACTTTCTACTAAGATGCTAGTGGATATCCTCTCCCTTAAACCCTTCAAACACTCCATTTAAATTTCTCTCACTGTAACCACCTGATCGATATCGGAGCAGGGAAAAATGTGGTAAATACAAGCAATCGAGTTGTAATAAATTTCAAGTGTAGCTCACCCGCGCCACAAACAGAGACCCAAATGTGAAATTTAGGAGGCAGCTTTGGAATCTGAATCTGAAGAGTGGGAATCTGAACTTGTTGCACGCATGTTGACACACACGCATGTGGCAAGGGGGAAGACATACTAAAGAGGCGTTAGAAAGGCCCCAATCGAGAGCCGTTGATATCTGGCAAACATTTCACCTGTTTGGCGCCCGAACAGCCGCATAAGTCCGCATGGGAACCCTCTGGCCGTCATTACTCCCCCTCTTTGCGGTTGCAAGCACTTAAATATCGACTGGCTGGCGGCCTGCTGTTGCTGCTGCTTCTGTGGTGACCGTTGCATGCATCAAGCGTCAATCACCCGCACAAAACTGAATATAAAAATCAACAGTAACAACAACAAACACACTCGAAAAAAAGAGAGGCCCCAACGGCAACAACCGTTGCCTGTTTTGCTATGGAAAATTGTTGATTTGCCGCTTGATTGCGTGCGTGCTAAAAAGCCAGGGAGGAGATGGAGATGGAGATGGAAATGGAGATGAAGATGGAGGGAACTGGTAACAGGGGGGCGGAGAATCATAAGGGGTACTGCCTGTGGCACCTGCACCTGACCATTTGGGCGATTATAGAATCGCACTTGGAGCAACGGGAAAGGAAATGCGAAAGAAAGTTTATGCCTTCAGGCCTTGGATGGCCTATTAAATTCTCTAAAGCGCCACCTATTGTCAGCGGGTGAGCCCCTTAAGTGGAACGCAAAAATATATATCCTTACCTATATATATATATATATATATATAGAGATGGAAACGGTCATCAAGAGGCTTTTGAGGTAAAGTCGAACGAAAGTGCTCATGGTTGGTTTGTGAAATCTGAAATCATTAAACGAGTCGACAACAGAATGCTTTAGCCAAATTATTTATAATTCATATATTGAAATCTATTCTTGAATTCTTACTTTTATAGAAAAAATTCAAAAAATTAAGGACAGAATGCAGAAAATAGTGCATTATTTGCAAATAGGATATGAATTGGCACAGCCCACTAGCAGAAGGAGTCCAACTAGAGAAATCTAGAAACCTAACTTTTTTATTCCCCTCGAAAAAATTCGAAAAATTAAAAAATTATATTTAAGGCATATTTTGAAATGAGAAATGAATCTACTCGATGCGCTGATGACAGAATGGTTCATTATTTCCAGATTGCATATAGATTGGAAGAGCTATGGCTACCAGAAGGGGTCCAACTTGAGAAATCTGGAAACCCCACTTATTTATAGAGGTACCCAAAGCTACTGGATGCGCTGTACCACAATTTTATAAGAGGCCATCGGAGGGGGAATTCGAGGTATTTTCAGCACTAGTTACTTTAAACACACCTTCACTTTCCCCTTAATACTTTATCATTAATCCTCTAGGTGGCAATGCCCCAGAAAACGAACCCCTCTGCCCCAAAATGAACTGTGCTCTTTTATGACACACATTTTTATGCCGGAAGTCTGCCCCGTGGCTTTGGCAGAAAAAAAAAACAAAAACCGGAGGGAGTGGGGTGCTGTGGAGATCGCGATTCGGGCCGGGAGGCCCCCCAACCGGGTGGACCGAGCCTGGGAACGGAAGCTGCTCTTCCAGCCGACCAAGCTTTCCAAGCCTGCCCAGCGGCAGTCATTAACAGCTCCAGCCGGGTAATTAAGCGTCCTTTTCGTGGAGGAAGGTACCAGGTATCGCACCTGGGCCAGAAGCTCACCTCAAACTGGTCGTCGCATCGTCACCGCAGTCGCCCAGTCAGTCAGGTGTTAATGGAAAATTTGCATTTTCGTTTAGAGTTCTCGTTGGGACGCATCGATTCGTCATGAGTCGGTTAATTGAATGTTTAAATGTTAGACAGCCGCGGAGCTGCCAAAAGGCACAAAAGCCAAAAGCTCGTTGAGGGGCGAGCTCAATTGCTTTGGCAACGGTTGTAAAATTGGACAAAAAATATGGTAAGAGAAAGGGATAGAATTCGGAATCAGGTAAGTAATGGTAGAAGGGGAAATACTCTAATATTGTGGGAACCAGAATAATTTCTTTAATATATATTTTCTAATGGTTGTACTGGCATTAGTGGGCAATACCAATTTGGCTTGTAAAATCTTTTAATTAGCATCCTGTTTAGCCTGACTTTTTACAAAGTGAACTTACAGCAAAATAATGTTAGCTTTTTTATAGATTCCCTTTCGTAGATTTTCCCTGGAAGTGCTGATGTTGCAGCAATTATGACTTGACTTAAGCGGCTGAGACAGGAATGCCACTGATGGCCATTTCTTTCCCATTGGACTAGTCCTCTCGGCTCCGGGATGCCTGCTCCTTGGACCTGGTGATTATGGCAACGCGATAAGCATATTGGTCGAGCGACGCGATTCGGCGAGCGATTGTTGCACCAAAGTGGCAAGAGCAATTTGTAGCCGGGTGAACGTGCAGCGACCAAAACGGCAGGCCAGCATTTCATTTTCATTTTTTGTGGTCGCTTAATTAATAGACAGACTCCGTCTCAGATTGTGCTGACCACTTACCACTTGCATATGATCAGTATGTGTTGATTGGTGCTGTACAGGCACTGAGAAAAAGGAGTGGTGGCTATTAAGACAATACATTATTTAAAATCTTTTATAAATGAACAACTTTGAAGCCCTTATTTTCTGTCAGTGTCATGACTAGTTGGTATCTGTATCTGAACAGTGCTCGCCTATCGTATTCGTATCTCTCGACGCTGCTTTTATGGGCCGTTCTGTGTTGACAATTTTTGCCATATGTGCAACGGCCTTCGCGGCCGTTCTTGTCGCATAAATCAAGCTGCAACGCTGCACCAGCGGCCGCCGTAGCTGCAGCCGCAGCTGCAAGTCACTGATGCGGGAGAAAAAGCCTGGCCAACAAGAAAAACAAATCGCAAATCGCCTCGAATCGAATTGAATTGAATCGGTATTGCGGGTGTTGCCCGATCGTTCCCAGCCTGCCACAACGGGTTTTCCGCTCAGGCGACCTTACCAACTATGCAACAGCCACAGCAACTATGCAACGGCGACAGCAATTTATTGCCCAGCCATCAATGGAAGTCAATGAGCTGACACACCTCCTCGCCCCTTGTTTTTTCCTAAGGTCGTGTGTGGGTGGGTGTAGACCGTAGACCTGGTAGACTGGGGATCTCAGGGGCAACTAAAACTCCAACTCCAACTCCAGCTCCACTGAAAAGCTAACTGCACCTGCTGCTGCTGATGATGTTGCTGCTGCTGGTGATGCTGATGCTGGTGATGTTGTTGATGTTGCTGTTGCAGCTGCGCGACGCATGCAAATTTGTGATTAAGGCCAGGCGGCGGCAGCATCATCAGTCGCTCAACTCCGGCAGAAGCAACAAAATCTTCTTGTCTGGCTGTCTGGGGTTAAATTGCGAGAATGTTTGTCTACCAGCGATCGTGGGTGTTGCGGCTGGCGATGAGTTGCCACGAGGCCAAGAGGCATGCCACAGTCGCTTTTTCAGAAACGATAAATAGAAGAACGACACGACCTTTTGCCAGATGATGATTCATTAGTGAAGAGAAAATCTTGAAGAGGTTACCCTTCAGGAAGTCTTGGCTAGATTTCATAATAAAATTGTAATTAAATATTAATATGAAGGAAGTTTCCATTTCGATTAATGTCAATATTTTATATATTTTTCTAAATTTTTATGGTAAAATTTTGAGTGTTTTTACAATGACAGACAGGTGAGAGTTATAGCCTGGAATATGATGGCATACCTGAAATGACATCCTTCCAGTTCATATGATCCCTATGCCCAACGTGATGTCAATAAAAAAATATCATAAGTGTGTGGCCCGGATGCTTTTTCATCAGTTTTTCGCACTACGGCATCTGTGTGGTCTACATTGTATTTGTGGTCCTAAACATTAAGCATATCCTGGATCAGTACGTCAAGTTGATGGACGAACGTTACTATGTAGCGGGCATAGCGTTGATTCTGATTTGTTGTTCATGATTCGTCATCTCAGGTATTTGGTGTACCTCAGCTTCTTGGGCAACGCCTTAATCTACTTTGGTACAGTGCACACACCTCTACACTTTCCTCTACACTTGGGCATTATCCTATTTACCATGGCTTCCGTGGGTGTTGTAAGTTTCGAATCAATCCATATTGGCGAATCACTCACTCTAAGTTTTCCTCCAAATGACTTCGCAATTCCCCAGGCTCTCGCAACTCATCAAGCTTACTTTCGCCTTTGACATATTTTTTTCGCACCCCCTGTCCAGCTACGTGGTCATTGACATAATCATTTTGGGTACTTTTATGGCGTTCTTCGGGGTCTTCAGCATACCTCTGATAAATCCAGTTTTTCCGTAATGGTGTTGTGTCTTCTGTTTCCGGAGATTGATCAAGGACTGATTCCTCATCATCATCGGCATCATAATTTTCATTCCGCGAACCATTGCTGTCGTCCTTTCAGAAAGTGAACGGATGATTGCTGTCTAATATTACAAATTCTTTGGCTAACCCTGCAGATTCCTCCATTTCACATAAGCCAATTAATGAAAATTTATGGCTAGAGAAGGTGTGATAACTTTTGTTATGCCTTTCCAAATTATTCCAGCTATTGATTTGCTAAACTTATATATTTTTAAATAATACTATTATTTTTTTATATATTTTGGAATATTTATTTATTTTGGAGTCTAAAGGATCTTGAAAATTTCAAAATTGTTCTATTTCAATATTTTGTTGCCTACTTTATGGGATAAGTAGTATGAATCTGAAATAAAATGTTTTTTAGATTATAATATTGTTAATTTCACTTATAATTTTGTTATAAAAATACAATTTTTAATTAGTTAATTTTTTTTCTTTGATTAAACTTACTCAATCTAAAAAATCATACAATCTTTTTAAACAAATTGATTTTCAAATTGAAGCCAACTGAAATCTTCACAAGTTATTTAGGAAACTATTACTCTAGCATTACGCTCGGAGTAAAAAATCGTTTAGCATTTTGTGGCTGCAATATTTTAGATTAGTTCTCTGCCATCTCAGACAATTTAACGACAAATGACATTCGAAAAGCTATGAATTTTATGGACAGAACCTTGTCGCAGCATGAATGGATTTGAAGTGGAGTGTGGAGTCTAATGGAAGGAAGTGGAGGGATCAGTGGTGCAGTAATGCTGTGGTAAGCGGGTTATGCGGGTGCTTCTAGAGGCCGAAAGAGCCCGCCAAGCAGGTTTCACCTGCCGGCAGTGAACCGCCTTGCCCCTGGCCCAGCCCCGACCACTGTGGTGTAATTAATGCAGCAGCAGCTGCGCTTTGCCTTCTGCACCACCGCCCCTTTAACCCTGTCCTTGCCACCGCCACCACTGTCTTATCTCTGGCTGGCATATCGAACAAGAAAAGAAATCTTTTATAGTCTTTTGCGGTTTGTCTTTGAGTCATTTTGGCATGCATTTGGCATCGATTTAGAAAAGTTTCGCCTGGGCCGCGATCCGAGTGCGTGAGTGTGGGAATCATGGTCCTAGTGCCCCACCAGAATATCCACACAGAAAAAAATAAAGAGGACTATTACAGGGGTAATTAAAGACAGGGGTAATTAACGCTGTATATTTTGATGAAATTTACGCAGGAAATTATATTTATTTTTCTATTGAAAATTAAAGAAACTTTTTGTGAAGTGCAGGCGGGTGAAATGAGCGATTCCAATCGCATTTGTTGGCTTTTTTTGGCGCTGCCAAACGGAGCGCGACACCCGCCGCAGACCGATTGGAATCAGCAGTCAAAGCAAACCACAGCAGCAATTGCAGAGGCAGGAAAACCATTAGCACCACACAGCGACTGCCACAGCAAGAGCAATGGCTGCACCACCGCCTCCTACAAGTTTTCTCGGCTGGCGCTTTGACAAGCAAATTTTTGTGTTATTTAATTTTTGCAGCCACCGGCACCGCCACCGCCACCGCCGCCAAAAACTGATGAAATTCAAACGATAAGCCGTTCCCAAAAAAAGTGCATTTCATTTGCATTTGCGAGGTCCGAGCAAAAACTGCAAATTGATGTGGGCCCAAAAATCCGACCCAGAAGACATATACCATCTAGGATGGGGAAGAGAAAGCGTGCAAATTCCCGGCCAAGAATGCAATGTGCCCGAACTGCTCAGCTCAGCTCAACTTAACTCGACTGAGCCCCATCATCCTACCATTCCATTCCGTTCCGGCCTTTGTCATCTGCATCAACATGATGCGGGTCATAAAACGGCAGGAGCAAAGGTCACCGACGAGGGGATACCCTTCGGGTCTGATCCTCGTAGAGAACATAAGCCATGCTGTGTTTTAATCCTTTAATATCCATGTCCAATGGGATACCCCCTAGCTAAGGAATTCACTCGACTATAAATTAAACTGAAACCACAAACCCGCACTCTTAGCCATCATACCCTTTGTTTTCAGAGTAAGACTGGCCAAGAGTCCTGAGCCAAAAACAAAAAAAACAGAGCTTCCAATTTGTGCGGCTTGTCGTAAAGTGTTCTGTTGTTTCTGTTTCGCATTTTTTTCGCAGTTTTGCAGCTTCTGCCATAGAGAGAGCAGCCATTCATTTGGTTTTTATGAGCCGGGGCAGCAAGTGGCGATGAATGTGCTACGACCTGGACGAGGATAGAGGTCCTGTTTCTGGGTTGATTAGAGGGCCAGGTGCCTTTCCTGAAGCCTGCTTAGCCGTGTCTTGCTGCGGCATGTCCTGCTGCTGGCTGCTGGAACTGGCTCTTGCCACATCGCTGTTTCTCCACTCTTGTTGATTTACGTTTCGGCTTATTGCTTTTTGGCCCGGCCCAGACACCCACAGCGCAAAAAAGACACACACACATAAACATAATGGAGACAAGAAGTCACGAGGAATGGGCCGACAAATTGTTCAGCATTTGTTTTTATTCAGTTTCCTCTATTTTTTCGGTTAATTTGTCGAAATGTTTGGAAGCAATTTAATTGCACTATTAATCTAGCATTAGATACTGCCAGCAATCGGTAAATCAGCAATTGGTAATGCTACCTTGATCTGAACAAGTTTGCAGAGTAAGAAAATATTTATGATAAAAACTATAATTTTTTTGATGGAAAATATGCAAGAGTTCAAAGACAGTAAGAACTTATTCCTTCTTCCCAACATATTCTTTCATAAAATCTAGTTATTATTTGTATATTCCTTATTCTCAGTGTACTAGTGACCAATCCTCCTTTAAAACTCTGTAAATAATGAGAAGGCTGAGCCACCAAATCCACTTTGGATCAAGCCGCAATCTTTCGCTTCCCCGAGTGACTGATGAGCGATTGCAATCGGGAGCTGTTGATTGCAGATGCCTGGTTCTTCCGATCGTGTTTACCCAACCTGGATATATATAGCGTATATATCAGTATCAAACTGTGCCGGACAGGCTACTCGAATTGCCTTGGCACCTGCAGCCAGCTGCAGCCTCCAACTGGGTTATTGAGTTGTAAATTGAGAGAAAGGGGTGCGGATCGCGAAATTGGACCACTCTGTGAGGAAGTCTCCCAAATGGTCTGTTGACCTGGACAAGACTTCGTTCCAGCCAAGGGTGATTGCCAGCTGCTCATTTTTGTTAATTGATTACCTGCCGAGAGCAGGAGGGCCTCACTTATTTCAGTTTCAGCTTTGACTTGGCCTGCACCTGAGGTTACGCACTGATTACGCATACGCAGCGTGCGCCCAGGCGACTTTTCTCACACTCCACACTACACTTGGCAAAATATTAAGACTAAATTAATAAATTGCTAAAAGGATAAAAACATCATGCTAGGGACAATTTACAATAAATAAATAATCGTGTAACTATTTTTCCGAGTGCAGCAACGCTTTTTTAATAATTGACAATCAAAGTAACAATAATTGACAATAAATATTAAAGCGCCATGGACCGCTTTTACAATGCAACAACGCTCGGCAATTAATGGCGCGTTTTAGCCATATAAAGTCAGGCTCGAACCCAAGTACCAGCCCCTGTTTAAGCCTCAATTTCGACGTCAAACGTCAAACGGAGGCCGACTCCGATGACGACAGTGTGAGAGCTTTTTACCTGGCCGATCGACTGGGGTTAATATAACTCAATTAGGTGAGGATCTGGGGCCGATAAATCAATCAGGAAAAACATGGTGGACCGCGGGGCAGTGGGGAGTGAGCAAGGGGAGTGAGCAAGGGGAGTGATTCGAGCCAGAATCCCTGCGGTTTGGCACCTAGCTGAGACTCGTCCGCTGATGATTTGCGTGCCGCGTTGCCATTTCTCAGGATTGCATTTAACATCCGGTCGTCCAGGCTCCCACTCCGCCAAAAACTCCCACTGGAGATTCGAACTTAATTGAAACATTTTTGCGTAAGCGGTCAGACAAGCTGTAGAGGGGTGGAGGGGTGTGGCATGGGTGGGTTGCAAGGGGGGTAGAGGCATGGCACCTCGCCCACGCAGCATTTTGTAGAGGAGACTCCTGTCCTGCAACTCTGCCACGGCTTGTCACAAATTGAAAGCTACAAGCGGCAAGTACACGATTTATGTGGGCCGAATGGGTTAAGAGCAGATTGGTGTGGCCACAAGAGGGAGGAGAAGGTGGCCAAAAGAGGGGGAGGACTACACTGTAACAAAATGTTAGCAAATGCAAAAAAAACACAGATAAACTAAGAAAGGATAATCAAAAGTGAGTTTCAAAGGCTTGGGGTTTAAAAGTTATTTTTAATTATTTTCTTTGAAAAAAAACACTTTTTTCCAGTGTAGAGGATCCATACGGAAATTGGCCTTATTGCTTTTTGAAGCCTAGAATGCATTTCAGAGCCTCGAACTGAAGTTAATCCAGCGACATGACCATGAACGCCGCCAGTTTATGGCATTTTAATGGTCACTTAATTTTGTTTATGTTTAATGGGCGCGCCTTTGGCAGCCGTCCCCCTGTTGGCCCCCGCCTCTGAGATATATTGATTGGCGATTAACCGAAACGATCCAATGGAGACGCCATTGTTTGCCAAATTGCGCATAATTTCTGGATGCTCGCTGTTAGCCGCAAAAAGCCAAAAGCCGTCAGTTCGGCAGCAGCAGTTCGAGTTAAAATATTTGGCCAAAGCCTTGTGCAATTTTAATCAGCTTCCCCAAGACGAGGAGGAGCCATCGTAGTAGTCTCTTTCCCACAGACTCCCAGTTGCAGGCTCAAAGCCCCAGCTCCGACTCCGATCTGAGGCTGAATGGCTGAATTAACAAAATCATAAAGCAAATAGTCGGACCTGGAGTTGGAGTCGGAGTTGGAACACTCTAATGATGATGAGCGCATCGCTTTTTCAAGCAAATTGCAACCACATTTCCTTTGTCGGCTCTCGCACCTCGCCATCTCAGTCCCTGGTGTTGCATTTGGGGTCTTAACCCATTGGGGTCTGGCATACCCAGGTGACACATGTGTAGCATACCACTGAAAATTATGGGGCACTTAAAAGTGTCGCATTCTGGGGATGCTGCTCATAGGAGATTGGTAAATTATAGAAAGGAAATAGGTGATAAACTTTGGGAACTTTAATCTATATAGTAGCTGTTTTTGTTTTCTTTTTTTTTTAACTTTTGAAGTATATTTTAAACCATTTAGACTTTTATATAAATTTCAAAAAAATTGTCTTTAAACTAATACAAAAATAATAGTTATTTCCCAGAGTCTGTATCATGAAACTATAGGGTTAATCTCAATTCAATAATCCCCAACCGCTTCCCACCCCTCTCCCACACCATAGGTCGTAATGATTTATTGACCGCAATTTTCAGCGACATTTTATTGCATTTTAATTAGTGTAATTTCAATTTTTGCCGCCGCCGCCTTAGAAAAGCAAAACTTTTGATAGAACTAACCATTGCGGCGAACAGAGAAGGGGTGGCGATTAAGGAGGGGCAAGGTAGATTAAGGATTAAATTAAGGGACCAAGGAAGGGGAGTTCCCAGACCCGGGCTCAAGTGCTCAAGTGCTCATTAAATTTGATTTAACCGCCTGTCACTTGCCACACCCACGCCACAAAGTTTCCCAGATCGCGTGTCGTCGCTCAACGCCTACAAAGAGTTCATAAATCCGCGAGATTTAATAACTCATAAATGCATGTAAATGCAACAAACAACCACCAGCCAACAGCAACCAGCATCCAGCAACATATTTTGAATGTCGCATAAAGAGCTCTACACAATAAAAAAATAAATAACCACAAAAATAAACATCTGCTCATATGAGGAATAAGCAAAGCGATTTTTTAAATACTCTTCAAAGTGTTGGTAAAATTTTTTAAATATACTAAATAGTTTTCTACGATTTTTGTTCTTTCATGTTTATGATTTCTTTCATGTATAAGATTATTTCTTTGAACCAGATTCTTTTAGGAATACCTAACCCTTTCTAAAGATCATAAAACATTAAGTGGAAAATTGGTAAAGAAAACGGTTCAAAGTCTAAGCCAGACTCGGGCAAGAAAATCATTTACCAATTGTTCAAGAAAAGGAGAAGTATGGAATATAATCCTTACTAAAAAATCCAATATAAGCTGGCTGATAAATAAATAAA
This sequence comes from Drosophila atripex, assembly GCA_035045925.1. Taxonomy (NCBI): domain Eukaryota; kingdom Metazoa; phylum Arthropoda; class Insecta; order Diptera; family Drosophilidae; genus Drosophila; species Drosophila atripex. The sequence continues at coordinate 648,591 of JAWNOP010000012.1, forward strand.
AGCCATAGTTGTCCAAACAAGTGAATGATTCGGACAGCAAAGTCATCTTTCTTCGCCAAGCTGGCAAAACGATGACAAATTGCTTGAAATAATATAAATTTTGCAGCCAAGACAGTAAAAAGCGTCTGTCTGGGCTTTTGGCTTTTGGGACCCCGAGAGTGGAGTCTTTGGGCCTTCAGCGCTATAGAGCTGCAGAGCTGCAGAGCTCCAGAGTTTGGAGCTGGTAGAACTGGTGTTGGAATGGCAGTCTGGCAGGCGAGTAAACTGTTGTTTTTCACGACGACGCGTGTCACATTGTCCACCCACAAGAGCAGACGACAGGCCAGACTCTGAATTGGAGATATAAAGGGGGGGCTTGCAAGCGGGGGAGGAGGGGCTGGGAAATTTGCATAATTCGCTGGTCGGAATTGCGTCTGGAGAACAGCACGCCCACGCCTCCTCCACGAGACGGCTGCTCCAAAATAACGCCCCCATTTTCTACCATTTCCTCCCAAAGATCCTAAGGTCTAAGTGGAGGTTTTTGGCTTGGCAGTTAAAAGTAATTAAACTTTATGATGAGTTCTTTTATTTTCATAATGTTAACCCACACAGTTATTTACCCACACAGGCATACAGCCAAACAAATCTTTTCCAAAAAGTAGCCCCCTTTTTCGAGACTTTTTTAACCCATTAAGACTAACCCTCTTGCCACAAGAAACCCGCACTTTTTCTGTTGCACCAACAATGACAACAAATTGATCTCACTGCGATCTGAACTCATTAGGAAGGCGACAAGCTCATTACTCGTTCAGTTTGTGCCAGTGATCAATAATTGTTGGGATTTTGGTTTAATTTGTTTGAATTAGTGAGACGGAGGCGGCAGATCCCAGGCCGCACTTCATAAATCTTTGTAAATTTATCGTTATCGCCCAATAAAATGTCACTCCAGACATAGCATGTATGTGGGTAACCCCCTCGAAACACCCTCTGGAAACCCCTTTTCGCCTTGACTCCACCGTATGAGTGATAAATCGAGTGCGTCGTTGTCCAGCATTTGAAAATCGCAAGCAATTAAGGAGCTGGAGCAGTCACAGCTGTCCGTGCTACCTGAGCAAACACCTTCAACTGGACTGGACAGGACGGGAGTGGACGGGAGTGGACGGGAGTGGACGGGACTGGACGGTGGCGGGGTGGCAGTGTGGGACTTTCCCGCTCCTTGCCACTACCACTACTATGGGCCGTATCAGAAGGCATCTCTCACTTCGTCGGCGGCGTCCTCTGATTGCAGCGACATGCTCGAAATTACTTTTCTGTGTACAAACTGTGGCCCAAACACTCGAACCGATTCCGCAGGCTCAGCCACAATGCCACAAGTCGGCTTTGGTTGTGGGAGATTTATAATCAAGGCTGAAGTTTAAATGCCCTTTTGTGGCAAGAAGGTATAAGAGTTTTGAACAGGTTTAATCTTTCATTGCGAATATCAAGTGAATATCTATAACTGGTATGCGCTTTCTTATTTATTACAATTAATATTTCTATATTATAAAAAATATTAAATACTATTAATTTATTTTATCTTCTAATTTAATGAGAATATATACCATCAAGTATAAATTATAAACATTTTTAAAACTATAAACATAAAGGGATCAAGTTTCTAAGCTTCTTATATTTTTGGCTCTCGGGAAATATCACTAATCGATCTTGTAAGTTCTATAGGCCCCTTAGAAAATACCCTATCCTAAAGCCGAAACCTCAAGCAAATATCAAAGCTATGCCCATGCCAAATGCCAGTTCAGATATCATTGTCTTACCAACTGCTACACATTTTCACACACTCCTCCTTGTTTTTTATTTTTTATTTCTTAAGAGGTGCAAGGGGAAGCATCGGCAGCTGCGATAAGCGGGAATTAAATAATTTTACACTCCTCGCGATTATCGGCAGCGATTGTGATGCCGATTGCCATACGGATACGATTTGGTATATGCTAACGAGCTGGCTGCCTATAATTGGCCCAAAGGAAGAGAGAGAACCTGGCCACGCGCTTCCACTTGGCCAGGGTCTTTTGGGGTTTCGGTTTCGGTTTCAGTTTTTTGTTTCGGTTTTGGTTGCGTCTCGGGAGTCGAGTAATTGACAAACAATTACCTTTAACGCAGCATTGTTCCACGGGACTCTTTGATCCATCGGCATTCGTTCGGCATTCTGGCTTTTAAGTTGCGAAAGGAGCGCGGCAAACACCTCAATTTTGGTACTGCTTTGCCTATGTGGGGGGAATGTAATGGAGCTGGGGCCTTTGAGGATCGGAAATCGGTAACCAGTAAAGGAACCAAGTACAGAGTACCAAGCACCCGCACCCACCAACACCTGCCTTCAAAAAGCCTGGCAAGACTGGCAAGCTGAGACAGAGAGCGCGGGACCATAATAATAAATATTTCATGAAGCTGTCAGCAACAAATAATCTAAAAACTGCACCGCGCTGACCAAAAGCCACAAAAGAAGCCGCCAGCGATGGACCATGGCCCAAAGTCAGGCTTAAAGCCAAAACCCAGCCCAAACATAGGCCAATCGACACAGAAAAAAAAATTGAATATGGATTGATAAAAGTTGATTTAAAAAAAGTAATGGTAAGGAACAAATTAAGAAATTAAAAATGTATTGTTACAATTGATCACAATTTATAATTTTAATTACAACGACAATGGAATAACCTATTGATAATACCACACTGTTAAATTAAAACTATTAACCTAAACTTTCTCTCAGTGAAGCCATCAAAAACAGAACTCGAGTTGAAGCCTCACAATAAAAACTGGCCAACTCTAGTGGGTGTTATTTAAGCCTTCTGCCCCAAAGAGCTTCCACTGGCAAGGTGGAAGATGAAGGCTACCGAATGGAATGCGGAATGCTTATGGCCACAAACATTACCAATAATATAAAAAATGGCCAAGAGCATTTATTAAACATAAATTCATGACTATATTGACATTGTTTATGCACATAGAGCGCAGAACCTGCATCAAAAATCAAATTTAATTCAAACAATTCTCCAGAGATCGGGGAACTGGGATTGGGTAAGCTATTGGGGCTATGACTTTGGTAAATAAATGTCATTTATTTTGCTAAAGAGGCTACAATCCTTGGAGATCATTTTGGAAAAACAAAAGGGGGAAAACAAAGTCCAAAAGTGAATATTAAGCAGCTGAAGTTTCACTTCAAAGTTCAAAACCCACGATCCAGTGGAAGCCCCCGCAGACATTGATGGATGCACTGACTGTCTTGGAAGTCACCTTCCTCCCAGAACAGGCTCCAATTTTTTTTAGTGGTGATCTGGAGCAGCCGTCGCCCGGCTCCATGCACCTGTCAATACATTTGACATAAACCGGTCGCCTCCGAGCTTACGCACTGTCGGGAGTTTCGAATCCGGGGAGTTTCTGGAGCTGGAGTGGGATTCAATATGGAACTGGGACTCGGAATGGGTATGGGGAATGCCTGGCGGACCTGTTGCCATCACCATCATCATCATTTGATGCGTCAAACATGCGCTCAAACGCCTCGATAGCGACAGCGGCTGCAACATTGGGAGTTGCAACTGCAACTTTTGCTGCAACTGCAACTGCAACTGCGACGCGTTGGCGACTGCAGAAAATTTTTATTATTATTACGACCATTTTAGCTACCAAGCAATGCGTGGAGCAGACGGTCAAGTGGGCCGAACTATGCACTGAAGATAATACATTCTATTTAGATTTTTGGCGGGAAAATAGGTATCCCTTCGATGCAACCCTTACCCTTGAAACACTAGGATTTAAAAACATCTCAATATTAATTTTTACTACTTTATATATAATCTATTTGTAACCCTCTTTATCGTGCAGTGCATCAGCTATGTCTGAGATGCGTCTGCGCCGGCGCAGCAGTCGGCCAATAAATTGTGACGCTAATGTAAAGTGTGGCAAGCCATTAGTAGAACCAACGGCAGTCCCATCAGGATCGGATCGGGTTGTTGAACCCCCGGGACAGCTGATGGGAGACTGGAATTGAAACCTCTTCTGTCTGTGTGGGAAGAGGAAGGAAGAGGCTGAGAGATCTGGATGTAGGGAAGCATGGGGAGTTGGGAGCTAGATAGCCGGGTAGCTGGGAGCTGCTGCCACGCCCATTAATACCTGCCCACTAAGTTGGCATTTTTATAGCATCCGCTGTGAACAGATTTCACTTCCAGCGGAAAACGGAAGCGGCCAGTTGGGCTGCTCTGGACAGGTGGGGGCCAATTCAAATCAACTCCCCGGCGGTGGCGACTTCCTCAATGATGGATATGGCGATACTCAAACTAAGGCAGGGTTATTATGATTTTTTAAGGAAAAAGTTAGAAATATTAGTTAAACTTTAAAAGAGGTAGAAAAAATATTCAATTTGATGGGTTTATAGAGGGTTTTTAAAAGCTTTAAGTTTTGTAGGAAAGATCAGATTAATGAAAACTTCCTCTAAAAATATTTTTAAAATCATAAATTCTTAAATAATTTTAATACAAATTTTAGATAGAGTATTAAATTACCATAGTGTGACTATCAGCCTTCCTTTCTGGTTTGTTTTTTGTAGGCGAAGTGGACTCTCGTTTGTGGTTTCGATTTAATAGATTAATTAGAGGCCACACCGGACCATGCGGCCGCCCAGTGATCAAGCAAAAGTTGTTGTCGCCATCGGACTTCCGTCAAAGAAAACTTCAAGCCAGCAATTGTCACAGCAGCAGAGCAATATCAGCCTGCCCCTTGCAAGTTAAAGTTTATAAAGTGCAGAGGTTTTCGCCTTCTGCGGTTCTGCCCCAAAAAAATTGTATTTTCTGCCACGACCTCAACCTCAGATGGGGAAGAGAGGCTGAGCAAACCACAAGGCACTTGATGCCAAGCGATGGCGGCGATGGCGGCGCTGGTGGCGCTGGTGGCGATGCCGCATTTTCCTCTGGAGGTGGGGGAGGGTCACAACGAGGACAGAACGTGGTTAGCAAATTTATTATGTAAACGGAAATACGGCATATCCTTGCCCAGGCAATGTCGGCGCCGCAGCAATAGAAATAGTTTCCAGCCCGCTGGAAAAAAAGGAGGACAAAGGACTCCTGGCTTGCAGGCAGTGATGCCAGCTAAATATTTCGAAAACCAGAGTAAATCTTCAAATATATTTTAACTCTTTATTTGATAAATATACTATCAGTTAAAGCGATTCAAAAACCAATCGTAGAACAGACTTTTTTTCTTCCATTTTCTTAAAAAGAAAAAAAAATTCTAGTAGTTATAGTATTTTTAAAGGATTTATCCCGTATTGAATAATATATTAAAACAATTGTAGATATTTATGTTAAATAAATAATTAAATTCAAGGCCAAAAAGCCATCTCTAAGCTTAGGGAACAAAACCAAAGGAGCAGAGGGAGCCAGCTCGTAAATCGCATAAATTGTATAATTCTGGGCCCTCCATTGTTGTTTCTGTTTTTGTTGCTATTGCTTGTTTGTTGCAATGTTGGTTTTTTGTTTTGTTGTGTGTCTGTTTCATGCAGTTTGTTGCCAAATTGCGTTTGTAGGTGACTCCATGTCCTTTATCTCCGCCCATCGACCCGGCGGCTCTCGGTTCAAATGAAACAATATGTTGCCAGGGGGGGAAAAGGGGGCGCAGCATGCTCTCCGGCAGTGGACGATGACAGGGGCGTGGCCTCTGTGGGATTAGTGAATTAACGACAGATTGCGACACCTGCAACTTTCGAATTATCCGGAAGTTGGTCCGTTCGGATTGAATCCCATTTGCCGGCTCAATTAACAGTAACTTAAGGGAATCGGGTTCATTTAAATTCATGAAGTTTCCTTGCAACGTGGCCAGGAGGAGCAAAGCAGAAACGACAATGACAGCAGACAGCAGGACGACAAGACGAAGGACTGACCACAACAGCCGCAGGATAACGTTCGACAAAAAAACTGTGTAAGAGGAAAAAGGAAAACAATTTTATGGAGGAAAAGCATGGAAAAAATAGTCAAATGGTAAAGAAAAAAGTAACTGAAGGCAGGACGAAAATAAGTGCAATTTGATTCGGTCTAAGGATTTGAAAAATAGTTCAGGAAGAAGCTTGATTCAGGGAGGATCTAGTAATTACTTTTATAATCTTATATGGAAAATAGAAGTGGACATAATATGTTTTTTTAGGCAGGATTTTCTGCCCCTTTAAAGCAAATCCTTGGATAGAAAATATCCTAGTCGAGTAGTAGTAACTCCTTGACCTCTCCAGACTCCCATATCCCGGGAGCTGCCTGCCTGTTCACATTTGATTCCATTGCTCTTTTTGGTTGAGGCCACACGAACGCATCAAATAGGCAAAGTTTTTTGGTAGCCAGAGCGACGCCTCTGGCCAAATTTATGACATTGAATTTATGTGCAGCAAAGCATGCCGCCCAAAACAAAACAAAAAAAGAGGCAAGAGAGGGCGGGGCAGGAAGCGGAAGTGTGACAGAATCGGACGATCGATTCTACGGAATTAACTACTGAGCAAGTGTCGCCAACTGCATAAATAGAATAGAAGAAGGCCAAGAAGCCGCGAAGAGGCCAAGAAAAAAGCGCGTTAAACTGCTTAACACTTCTGCATGGTCACCCAAAAGAAAATGGTAATGGCAATGGGAAAACTGTGGCCATAACTCATCCGACGAAAGGCTGGGCAAATTGTCTAAGAAAAGCCAAAAAAGGAAATGGCAAATGCATTAAGAAATAAGCAATTTTCTTCTGCTTGGAGCAGCAAAAAGTGCCAGGAGATCGGCCAAAAGGAGCACGAGCCAATATCGAGGGAGGAGTCCCCCAAAACGGTTAAGGCGAGCCAAGGACATTTCGTATTGCAAGTCTCCCTCTCCTCCCCCAGGATATTCCATGCTAAGTAGTTGCATTAAAAGCTTACAACAAAACCTGCGACAGCAACAGACAACAGGACAAGAAACAAATTTTGGTAACTCGCAGTTCCTTAGCCATAAAGTCGGCCCTTAGCCACCCTGCCACGCCCATGACTCCACGTCGCCCTCTCTGGTGGTGCCATTTCCTGGCAGCGACTCAAAAATGGGCGACTGTTCGGGGAAGTTTGGAATTGTAAGTCAGAAGGATTTGTTAATGGAACCAGCTTTAAGAGTCTTTAAAGTTCTTTAATTAAGTTTATATTTAATATTAACAATATTTTGTTCTGAATTTGGGTTTTGAATAACAACAATCAGTTAATTATACAACACACACAAGATATAGCCATCACTGGGGCAATATGGGCCTTTATATGCACTTAAATTTTTAAGGAAATTTACTTCTTCAGAAAATTTTACAAAAAATCTACATTTTTTTTTCTAGATTTTGATTCAGATTGCTGGATAAATCGTTCTGGATAAATTTTCTAGAAATCATTCAAATTATTCCGCTTAAGAATCTGATGAAAATTGGCCAAGATATAGCTTTCGATGAGTGCCATACTACCCATCCATGCATCTTTCTTAAATTTCAAAGAAAATTTTATAAAAAAAATCTTAAAATATTTGAAAAGATTTGTTTTTAAATTTTGACATACGCATCATAAGGATCAACCTCAACCAACTATTAACCAACCTCAGAAGGATCAAGAATATATATTATATATTATATTATATTACGGCTAGGCGCTGTAAAATAATAATTAATTTTATAACCTTTTTTTAAGTCTTTAAATTTAATTTTTTATTTTTTAACGAGTTATTTGAATTTTCTGGCGACATCCTCTGGTATATATGTTAAACTAAAGTTGGATAATAAACTCCGATAGAGGGCGAGTACCGAAAAAGGTGGGCACATTGAAAAGTGTTGGGAACCGGCTAGCCTGTGTTGTTAAATTCGACAGTGCCAGTTTTGGACAATGCTAACAGAAACCGAATGTACAAAGGCAATGGAAATCGAAAACAAAAAAACGTGAGATAAGGAGGAGAAACTGTGAAACTGTGAAAACTTGAGCTGAGACCGAAAATCGGATCTCGGTTTTGGGTTTCGAGGACAAAAAAGGCGACTAATTGCGGCACTCACCCACCCACACAAACCGACACACCAACACACTACTCGCGCTTCACCACTCCCGTGTAAAACCAATACAACAACCAAAACAACAACCAACAACAACATGCAATCATTGCAAAGTAGTTAAATAATTCTGCCCTGTCTGCGCTTTATTTCCTTCTTCATTTTTGTTCTTCTCGTTTAATTTCAACAAGTTTCTGTTCTCGCTTTTCCCTCTCTCCGGCCCTCCCCGCCCGCCCATTCCCCCTCCTACACAAACACCAGCAAACACCAACACACCTGACGCACACCGACACCAACACTAGTACAGGGTCTCGTGTGACGTACGGCGCGAAATTGTCGTCTTTGGCTTTTTGTTTGTGCACTTTTCGCCAATTCCCTTTGTGTTCTGCGACAAGAAAGGTGCGCGGGGTGGGAGAAACGAGCAGCACCTGCAAAAAAGGCGGCACGAGATCGGCAGAAAGCAGAAGAAACATCAGCAAAGCGACCGGCTCCCCGCACACATACTCTCACACACACAGCAAAGGTAAGTACCAATAAGAAGAGCCTCCCGCACCGAAGATAGCATACCCTTTCGGATACCAATTTCAAATCTGTAAAGAGGGTCAGTGCTAAGCATTTGCAACCCAACCAAAATACAACCCATTCTCCAAAGAGAAAGCAAGATTTTCCATATGGCCTCCAACCAAGTCGATTAACTTAATTGTGGGTCGGACATGCCCTCCCCCAGATCTCCCATAGAAAGGTCTACATATACGTACCCCATTCATGGGGGACACGGTTCCGCCAAAGCAACGCCGGGCACCGGAGGAAGACCGGCTGATAAGCACGGACGGACCGGCGCTGCAATTTGCCGATTGTGGGACACAATCGCATCAGATAAGGCCGGAATCACGATTCTCATGTGCGCGCACATTCAAATTAAAGGCGTCGGGCTATAAAATGATATATTAAGAGCTTTGCCGTTTATCAGCAATAATTATTAGTATTTTTGAACCTGCAAACGCACACACATCTGGGTTTAAATCAAGGGGGATCGTGCAGCTTTAAATTAAGACCCACGAGTGAGCTGATTGTAATTTTTGTATTTCTATTATCAGATGGTCAAGGAGAAGCCCAACTCGACTCGTATTTACGACAAGGATGGATTCAGGCGACGAGCTGCCTGTATTTGTGTCAAGTCGGAGAACGAGGCGGAGGTGAGTGGAAAAGAACAGAGGTCCCAAAATGATACTATTCACCTTCCTTTCACTTAAAAGGTACTTCTGGTTACCTCCTCTCGTCGTCCGGAGTTGTGGATTGTCCCAGGGGGCGGCGTGGAGCCCGAGGAAGAGCCCTCGGTTACAGCCGTACGCGAAGTCCTTGAAGAAGCTGGCGTAGTTGGGGATCTGGGTCGTTGCCTGGGAGTGTTTGAGGTTGGTTTTGAGTAACAGACCTTAATAGGCTCAAGGTATTACAAATAACGTAACTATTAACCGCCAGAACAACGACCATATGCATCGCACCGAAGTCTTTGTTATGAATGTGACCCAGGAGCTGGACGAGTGGGAGGACTCGCGCAGCATCGGCCGCAAACGTCAGTGGTTCACCATCGATGACGCCTTGTCGCAGTTGGCGCTGCACAAGCCCACTCAACAGCACTATCTGATGCAGCTGCAGCACTCGAAGACACTGGACAATACGAATCGCGTGGTGAACGCTACTCATCCGCCCAAGTTGACCAATGCCGCCACTCCGGCCGCGTCGCCCACCACGGCATAAAGACAAACAGAGTGCAGAAATCATGCATCTACACACCACAAGCCACACACCACACTTAACCCAAAACTAATCCAAAACCAAAACAAAAAAACAATGCTAACCAACCCCCCCATACACATTTTGACATTTTCGGAAATTTACAAATAGACAGGCAGTCTTCTAGATTATTTTGATTAAGTGAAATCTATGTTAACCCGCATCCCCACATAGCCCCATTTGCGTTTAAGTTTACGTCAATGCGTTCATTCATGTCTTTAGTAATTGTAATGAGATCTAAATTAATGTGCGTATTCTATCTAGAGCGATTGATGTTAGGGAGAAGAGAGCAGAAACGCTACTCGATCAATGCTATGCGATAACTATGTAATTCAATATCTATAACACGAAACCAACAAAAAAAAAATGGACATGTAATAATTTTTGAGCGAATAGCACTTTTTGCAAACACGAAACTAAAACTAGATAACTGAAACCAGGAGAAACGATATCTATTAGATTTTTCTACTCTTTTTTATAATTTACTCAATAGGCATCTTACTTGAAAATTGGATAATGATTCAACAAGCGCTATCGTAAAACCTTTGTTATTATGCTAAGCGGCCTAAAGAATAAAATGTAACCCTAAATAGCGATGACTAACGAAACAATTTCGGTACAACTATATAGTTCCGCCTCCATGGTTATCTGCAAAAATATTTTATAGCAGAAATATGACGGCCGAACTATGTAGCTGGTAGCTACCCAAGAATTTCGTTCTAAATCTGCTCAAGATTTTGAAACACTTAGCGACAGCAGATGGAAGAAAGGGAATCATTAAAGTTCATTAAATAAAATAACAACAGTTGCCTATGCAAAAAGTTACAACAGGGGATATAAAGATAAACGTTAACTTATTGTAATAATAAAAAAAGCGAAAAGAGAAATTAGAGAAGCCAGAAAACAACATATTAGGAACTAATTCAACTACCAAGATATGTGCACGTTGTACTTTTCATAAACAAAACAAAACAAAATGAAAACAATTAACAATTACGATTATAATAATATTAACACTGCAAATGGGAGGAACATGTTTTCAATGTAATGTGATTTAAGAGATACAAGATACATACGAGTTGATGAACAATTTTATGTGACATTTTTTTGATGATTTTTTGGCACTTGAAAAGCGCGCAACAAACGAAATTTTAATTAAAGCTCAATGGAAGCAAAGTCTGGCAGTTAAATCTATGATTTTTCCAAACTATCAATTGTGTTTTAGTTGCAAACTAAAGCCGGCAAAAGGAACTTTTATCGGAACGCTAAATTATATCACAAATTGTTGCCATTAAACAATGATTTACAATCAATAAAAACGAAAACACGACAATTTCTGTATCTCATTTCCAATCCCCTCAGGAGAAAATTTAACTGCAACAATATTAATTCCTAAATTTTATTTTATTTTTTATACAGAATTCGGCTAAACTAAAACTATTTTTCTTTCAGGTAACTACAACTACTTCAGCTGGATCCTGGAAAAGGGATGAGCCTCGATGTAGGCCAGAGCCTTGAGGATGTAGTCGGGAATCGGCGGTGGCGTGGGCAGGTGGGCACCCTTGGGCTGGTATCCGTTCTCGTCGGCGGTGTACTCCAGCTGGATAGGAGTGCCATCGGGTGCCGTGTATTGGACCGAGCCGGCAGCATAGGCACTGCCCACTCCGCTCTCCTGGGCATCGATGCCGTTGGAGGTTCCGAACTCCCAGCTATAGCTGCCATCGGGCTTCACTTCGCTGCGGTACTTGGTGATCTCCGCCTGAGACTCATCGGCAGATCGGACGGCGGCCACCAGGAAGAGGGAAATGATTAGCGCCTTGAGTGATTAGCAAAAGGAAGAACTTGTTAATACGGTCTATTATCGTGATTATCGGATCTCAGTGATAAAACTTACGCTCTTGAACATTGTGGGGTTTTTATGGTTGCAGTTGCTAGTGATTACTGGTTTCGAAATCCGCCGACCGATCGTTTTATACCCACTGCTGAACCGATCACTGACCTACACCTACAACACATTTAAAACAGGTGACTCTGCCCTACCACGAATTATTAATTTAATTCGCGCATCTCAAAATATGAATTTGACCGAGTTTTACGAGCGTTCCTCGCTTAATAGCTCCGTTTGTTATTGTCTATGTTTTCTACGGTGCCCAGGTGCTCTGTAACCTCTACACCTGTAGACTCTATAGGGCATTCTCCTTATCTGCGCCTCAAAAATCACAGATCAACGATCGCGATCTACAAAAAAAACACACACACAATGCTTCTTTTCCTATCTAATCTTGACTTAAATTCATAATAAATATATGAATTGTTAGCCAAACTAGGCGAGTAAAAAATCATTTCACCGAAGTTTTAATACGCTTTTGATTAAACTTATAAATTATATAAAATTTATGGTCATTATAGCACTCTATTTATAAGAAACTTCACTCGGAACTCTTTTGAGGTCATAGATAGTTTTAAGGATTGAGTTACCTGCTGATAGTCACCTACACCCTCTGCTTAAATTAGTGTATGCACAGTAGGCAGAGGCGCCAAGAGACGCTGGGGACTGTCATTCGATTAGCGGCTTTTGTTGTTAATGAGATGCAAATGCGAATATGAATGCGAGCAACCATCGCAGCTGGAAACAGCTTTGACAGCGGCAGCAACAGACTCTAAAATCTGGCCTGGACCTGTATTTTAAAATCTTGGAAGTTATAGAGGCAGGGATTATCTTTTACTATAGCGGGCTTCCACCTTAGAATTAATAAAGATCCAACAACTTATTTTATTTAACAAATTACTTATACGCCTAGTATGTGCCACTTTATAGGAGGCTCAAGAATAATTTTTAGAATAATCTTTTTCTTTTAGAGAAGTTTTAAATTTTTATAAGGTGTCATTTATTAGCTTAAACCAGAATGATTTATTAAATATTTTTTCTCAAATGCTTTCAAATTATTTTTTAATTAATTAAGTTTTGTCAATTTTTTGGAGCTGTTAGGCTAACAACTTAAACGTATGTATATTTTTAAACCCTAAAGGTATACTGCAAAATATACAGAAAAATAGTGGTTTTAGGGTAAAAAGATTAAAATAGATAACATAATTATAAGAGTAATCGAAATAATCAAAATTTAAACAGCAGTGTTAACCGACTATACAAGTAATTTTACAAAAAATATTAATAAAATATTTTTTTATCAAAAAAACTAAATGGCTGAAGTTAATTATTTTCTATGTCTAATTAAGTGTATGATTTTTTCCAAAAAAATTTAAATAATACATATAAGAAAAGATATACGTCTATGATCTTTGTTTGTTTATTTTGATGCAGCTTGGTAGAAGTCGAATTAAAAGAAACTTTCCCTTATCTAGGACCAATATCCTGCTGTTATTAAGTAAAGCATTATCCTAATTGTGATTCATCGACGACGTCCTTCTTAACTTTGCAAATATTCAATAAGTACCAAAATAAATTGGTCTGCAATTCTAAAACTTTCTGAAATTGTGTCAAAAATTTTCTTGACTACATATCGAAAAGCATCGAACATTTTATCTTCTCAACTTCTTAATTTATTTTAACTCTTCGATAAAAATTTTTTACAAAAATTAATAAAGCTTTCAAAAGATACCCCTACCGGTCAACGTAACAGTTTAACCGTAGATGGTTCTTTGCTTGGCAGGCTCAACGTACTGGGGGTGGGTGCGGATGTACTCCAGGGACTTCAGGATGGCAGCTGGGATTGGGGGGGGAGTGGGCACCCAGTTACCAGCAGGCTGGTAGCCGTTCTCGTCAGCCAGATACGAGATCTGGACCAGCTCACCCTCAGGAGAGTACCAGGAGAAGCCACCGGTGGCGTGGTTTCCACCGATTCCGGACTCCTGGGCGGCGATACCGTTGCTAGTCTCATAGTTATAGCTGTAGCCTCCATCGGGCTTGATGTCAGCGCCGCTCTTGACCACATAGGCAGCAGCATCCTGGCTGTAGGTGGCGGCAGCGGAAGCGCAGGCCAAGACGGCGGAGGCGATGAGCATCTACAATCGCATTACAAATAATATAAATATCATTTTATGCTTGTTGGTTCCTTTATATCTTTTAACTTACGTAGCGGAACATCTTGGGTAGATTGGAGCTTGTCTTGGACTAAGAGACGACTCGGAATGATGACTCTGTGGCGCATTTTAAATGCTTTTATACGAATTCTCGACGCCGAAGCCGATCCACCCAAACAACTTTTACGCCCGACTGCAGGAAACTCATCTGAATAACAATAAAACCAGCCAAAATTGGCCAAACTAGAGCGCCACGAGCGGCTTGAGAGGCCACGCACAGGCTTCGGCTTCGACTTCGACTTTAGTCACCTCAAGCTGAGAGATACGCATACAACAGCGGGAGAAATAATGAACAGTCTAGCAAAGAACTATATGGAAAATAATAAACTTGGGAAGAAAATTACTACAAATATTTGTCCAATAACCTGTGGAATTATCATTGCATTCTTTACAGACCAATTTTATAAACAGGATATACAAAATATGGAACCTGTTGATTTTCTGGAATTCTTTAGGTGCACAGTGTGTGGGCTCCAGAAAGAGCAAAAGTCGACCAAGAGTTAATTTCAATGTCAGGTTGATTTCTATCAACACCCATTGAGTATTCCGTTGAAGTACCCAGATGTAAATTTCTGAAGATACAACAGCAATCCGCAGAGGCTCATAGTGAATCCTTACCTGTCTTGACAATCTTTAAAAGGTTACCTCTAGATGATTTGACAAAAAAAGTCTGTACATTTTTATGTAAATTAGTAAAGAATCTATCATGAAATCTTTTAAGGTATTTCGCTCAAAAATTGGATATGAATAAGCCAAGATACAGCCATCGCTGGGGACCATGACGCCATGCAATTTTCTTAATTTTGAAAGGGGATCCATGAAAAACATCACGAAAAATCTACAAAATATTTCGTTTCTAGATTTTGATACAAATTTCTGGAGAATCTATATAAAAATCGTTTAAGGTATTCCGCTCCTAGAAAATTTTACGAAAAATCTAAAAAATATGTTGTTTCTAAATTTTAACGCATATTGATGGAGAATCTATCTAGAAATCGTTTAAGGTATTCAGCTCGGATCAAAATTCGGACAGAATCGAATGAACATTGTCCAAGATATAGCCATCGCAGGGGGTCATATTGCCCTTCCACGCATATTTTTAATTTGTTGGAGGGGATCCTTCAGTAAATGCCACAAACAATCTAAAAACTATTTCGTTTCTAGATTTTGACGCAGATTGACCGAATTGGCCAATATATAGCCGAGATGATATGGCCAAGATGAAGTCATATTGAACCATATTGCTTATTACGACTCGGAAGTGATCCTGATCAATTGAAGACGGCTGGTCTTCAAGCTTAACTTTAAAGCATAAAACATAATTATCTTTTCAACTTCTTCATTTATTTTAACACTTCAACAAAATATTTTACAAACTGTAATAAAGCTTTGAAAACGTTCTCCTTAAGGCTAACCTAAGAATTTTAACCGAGAGCAGAACGGTGAACGAATCCAGAGGAACGCTTGGCAGGCTCAACGTACTGGGGGTGGGTGCGGATGTACTCCAGGGACTTCAGGATGGCAGCTGGGATTGGGGGGGGAGTGGGCACCCAGTTACCAGCAGGCTGGTAGCCGTTCTCGTCAGCCAGATACGAGATCTGGACAAGCTCACCCTCAGGAGAGTACCAGGAGAAGCCACCGGTGGCGTGGTTTCCACCGATTCCGGACTCCTGGGCGGCGATACCGTTGCTAGTCTCATAGTTATAGTTGTAGCCGCCCTCGGGCTGGATGTCAGCGCCGCTCTTGACCACATAGGCAGCAGCATCCTGGCTGTAGGTGGCGGCAGCGGAAGCGCAGGCCAAGACGGCGGAGGCGATTAGCATCTAAAATTGCATGAAAAATAGTATAAGTTTCATTTAAATCTCGGCGATTCCATTATATCCTCTCAACTTACGTAGCGGAACATCTTGGGTAGATTGGAGCTTGTCTTGGACTAAGAGACGACTCGGAATGATGACTCTGTGGCGGATTGCCAATGTTTTTATAGGCATTCTCGTCACTCAAACCGATCCACCCAAACAACTTTTACGCCCGACTGCAGGAAACTCATCTGAATAACAATAAAACCAGCCAAAATTGGCCAAACTAGAGCGCCACGAGCGGCTTAAGAGCCACGCACCGGCATCGACTTCGGCACTAACTCCGACTCTTAGTATTTAGTCACCTTAAGCTGCTAGGAATACGCATACAATGCCGGTAAAAAAATTAAACCTTTTACCGAAAAAAAATATATTAAAAAAATTAAACTGTGATCTATGATCTCTAGAAGTTTAAGATCTTGGTACTCTACAATATGCAATCTTCTAGAATGATTGTACAAAAGTTAATTTTTAGAAATAGGAAGAGATTACAAGAAAAAACTATAAATAGGGTTTTTTACAAAATTAATTTAAAATAACAGGAATAGCGAAATAGCAAGGTTCGACTTCTTTTACCTTTTTGTTTACGATTTAATATAATATATCTTCTTTGTATAGTAAACTGTGAAGTTGGAAAGGCTCTTTAAGCGTTTATATTATTAAAATCATTTTTTTCTATTATTTTAACCATTGGTGTACTTGTGTGGGCTCCAGAAAGAGCAAAAGTTAAAAGCATCGCCCCATGCGGCAATGTCAATGTCGGAGCTTAGCCTAGGTCTGGTCTGCAGTCGCTGATATGTAGTGTCTGGTTTCTGGTTTGACTTTCGGCACACCCAAAAAAGACAGTCTTAATTAAATGCATTTGAAACCGATGTATTCCGATACAATTTTAGCATAATTTATGGTTCCACACCGATCTCCCCAATCGTAGCTTTTCCAGTTTAGTACCACGGCTCCCCTCTAAGCAACCTTATAGGGATTTTTTTTGTGTAATCTCTGCCTGCTTGCGAGGCGCTGAAATGTGTGCGTTTAACAAATTGGACCATAAAACTGAGTTAATACTCGAAGTGAGATATCAAAACAGGATTAACCCGTTGCCAGCAGCCTCGCCCCATCCGCCTAAATCCGACAAAACGTCTCGTGTCACCTGCGGCACCTTTAATGCGATTTTTCAAACTTAATATTCTAGCACGGTGGGTTGCCACCCGTTTTTATCCACTATGAATAGGAAGCTCAATTTGTATTCATATCTTTATAGATCAAATATCAAATATCATATCTTAATGGGTACTTTTCACTGGCATTCATTGGAATCTGATTAGATCAGAGTTTTTGATTTTGCTAAAGAATTTTATACACTGCTTTTGAAGGGTTTATTGCATTTTCAAAATATGATATTTTTATTATATCTAGTCTCTTAAAACATAATCAAGAATTAAATGAAGATCTTTATAAGCAGTCTCAAGGCGTATTATGTATTAAATTAATACACATTTCTTAATTATTATATATTATAAGCCACTGAAGGATATGACATATGAAGAAAATAGTGATAGCAATCTTAATAAAAATCAAATAAAAGTGACTGACTGCCACTGAAACTCTCCTTTAACTTCCAATTTGGCCCACTGTGTTGATAGTTTCTGACATTTATCAACCAAATAAATCAACTTGGGGGGTCTGGCCTTGGAAGAGATTCGAGGAGAACACGACGATCGTAAAGCAAAACTTTATGACACCCACAGAAAGTGAAATTATTGGCCTGCTTGATAGGAAATGTTAATTTGATCTGTGGATTTCGATAACTTGGTAACATGTCGAAGATATTCACAAGATTTATTGATTTCTTGGCCAAAAGCCGATGGTGATTTCTGAGAACCGCTTATACATGGCCTATGTAGTTAGCACCCTTTTCGTTGCTGTCGTCACTAGTCGTCGGGGCATCCCCTGAAACATATTCCCATAACTATGCAAAGCGGTGAGCTATGATTATGGTTATTAATTTAATGCTACTAATTAATTCCATTTTATTGGAAGGCTACCTTAAAAAGTGCGGCTTAGGAGTGATTGGGCTTTTATGTACCAGATTTTTTATGGCCACTCAACGTCAACCTTGGCCATTTGACGAAATTGGGAATAAATTTAAATAAATTAAGCAACATTTTCCGAAAAATGTAAGTTCCATATTTAGATTCAATACATCCCCCAAAAAGGTTGGGGGACTATATGACATTAATAAAGTATTGGCTCGGCCTGAAGAAAGGGTAAGCCTAGTTCGACGTCACCAAAATTAGACATTTGATTCATGTGAGTGACTACTTAATAGCGATTATCTTTTCTGTTCGCCTCGGCATTCAAAAAGATGCATCTACCGATCAGTCAGCAACCATATTCAACTTTAATAAACTAGTTTCTAAATAATATAATATTTAGCCAAACCGCGTCAATGGTTTCCATAATTCACACCGATTTGCTGGGTCGAATGCGTATAATCTTCGGTTTGAGTTTATGCAGATGAGGGCGTCGATACTGGTGCAAGTTTTGTCAGCCAAAAACGAGACGAATGTATAATTTATTTTTCCCAAGCCAATCCTAAAATAAACTGTATCGAATTCATAATAAGAAATTGATACATTTGGAGCAGATCGATAGGCGGGCTGATACTCTTTTATTTTACTAACAAATATCTTTATAATATGGAAATCTTCATTAAATGGTTTCATATATGTATGTATGAATGTTTAATTCTAATGTACAAAAATATAGTTTTATTTTGTTATCCATAGTTTATTATTTAATCGATTCAAATTTATTCATTAAAAAAGTAACCCATAACCTAATATCAAAATGCTTTAATTGGTTGACATTTGTCCAAACAATGAATAGCTCATCTAGGAGGGAATCAAATTAAATGCAAATTAATTGGTCTGAAATCATACGCATATTAATTTCCCTGAAACTGATACATTTCAGTTCAGATGCCAAATATGTTGCATTGACTTTTAACATTATCCCGTGGATAACCTGTTGGCCTTCCGGGAAGTGCCAAAATGTCATAAAATTGGCAAAACAAATGACTTTATGGTCTTATAAGCAAATTGTTATTTTAATAATTACTTAAGTTAGCGTTTTATTTATTGTCACTGACTAGGGTGTTCACTTCAAATTTAGAGTCTACTTCAAATTGCCCAAATCCAAATTTTAACAAGTTTTTTAAAGCAAACTCAAAAACAAGAGAGTGTCGAGAAGAAAACCTGGACTTTTATACATCTTGTAAGATTCAAATTATCAAGAAACATTACTTTTAGATTCTCAGACCAAGCATTGAGAAAAGATCGATATGTAAAAAGAAATCTATTATGGTTAAGTATTTTTTATTACGATTCAGATTCTCTTATTATTCTTATTCATGTATTGAATACATAATAAAATTTTAATTTTTCGCGCCTTTAAATATTATAGCTCTTTGCTATAAACCATCGCAACTGGTCACACTGTATATGGGACTGATACAATTCTGTTTTCTAATAGGTGATTAAATATAATTTAAATTCACTAAGCTAATTTTTAGATTTCAGATTTCATAGAAGTTATCCAAATTTCTGATTTAGACTTTTGCTTTTATTAAAAAACAACAAACAAAAATCATCGAAAAATTATATTTTTAAAATCGCGATATAAACGTATCATCTGCATACAAAAAATATCGATGTATCGATATATTTATATTTTGTTTTTATATTATCAACAACCCTAGAAAACAGGCGACGATAAAATTGAGGATTTGAAATAACTAAATTTAAGAGCGCAATACACAGGATGCTGGCCCACAGGATGCAGCTTTTGAGGACGGCGAACAGCGCCGCTGCCCTCAACTCCGCCGTCAGTCGCCTGGCTACACAGGTGAGTCGCAGTCCGGACCCTGTGACATAACCTGCAATCTCTCGAGGAATTGGAGTCAGTGTTCAATGAAAACTTTTCTTTTTAGAACTCTTCGAGCAACCGAAGGGAGCTTCACTTGCAAAGGGTTGTCGGAAGATGTGATCAGCCACTAATATCCTCCAAGCTCGCTCTCAGTTCTCGACAGATTCGCTTCGCCAGTGGGGGAGTCACGATTTCTGCCGGCGCTGCTTCTGGACCAAGCGGAACGGGGGGTGCAGATTACTTGGAATCGGTGTCCTCAACCCAGCTAGTGGATCTACCTGATATACCCGCTGCCCCCACTCCCCCATCTTTGGTCGATGGCGCTGTCGAATTGGTTAACATGGTTAACGCGTCGGGAGAGCCAACTTTCGCCTCAATCGGATTAGGCGGCTGGTCGCCTGTGGGCATAGTGCAGAATTGTATGGAGTTCCTTCACTGCACCTGGGAGCTGCCCTGGTGGGGAGCTATCGCAATTGGTACCCTGGTGGTGCGTACCATTATATTCCCTCTGGTGATTGTGGCCCAGAGGAACTCAGCCAAGATGAACAACAACATGCCGCAGATGCAGTTGCTTCAGCTGAAGATGACGGAGGCTAGGCAATCGGGCAATGCCATTGAATCCGCTCGATATGCCCAGGAGATGATGCTGTTCATGAGGGAGAAGGGCGTCAACCCGCTGAAGAATATGGTGGTCCCGCTGGCACAGGCTCCACTGTTCATCAGTTTCTTCATGGGCCTGCGCCAGATGGCCAATACGCCCGTGGATTCCATGCGCGACGGAGGACTGTTTTGGTTCCAGGATCTCACGCTAGCTGATCCCCTGTACCTATTGCCGCTGATAACTAGTGCCACCTTGTACCTGACCATTGAGATTGGAACTGATTCGGCTCGGCTATCTGCCGCCAACATGAACACCATGAAGTATGTGCTGCGTGCCCTCCCCATCGTCATCTTTCCATTCACCATGAACTTTCCGGCGGCGATTCTTACATACTGGGCATGCAGCAATTTCATTTCGTTAGGCCAAGTAGCCCTGCTGCGGATCCCCTCGGTTCGAGACTACTTCAAGATCGAGAAGATGCTGACACACGCGCCCAGTGCACTGCCGCCAAAGAAGGGATTTGTCGGAGGCATGAAGGAGTGTAAGTAGAGGACAAGTACAGTAGATAGACAATCGAAGATTAAAGCAATTCCTTCTCTTTTTTAGCCTGGGATAACATGAAGATCTCAAAGGAAATCGAGGAGCGGCAGAGGCTCGATGAGATCCGATTCGCAAAGGCCGGCAAGGGACCGCTCGTCAAGACGTACAAATTCGATCCAACCAAAAAGCCTGTCAATGTTGACCCACACATGCGGTTAAAGGAGCCGCCCAATAAGCAGCGATAGTTGATCATTTCCCCGCCGTCTGTTCCAGGACTCGAGCGCTGTGTCTTGTTACGTTTAACTTAACCATTTAGATGATAGTTTCACCTGCACCAAACTCCAAAGTTTTGCGACTAAAATATAAAAATTTGTATACCATATGACAGAGATTTTAACGCTGCGACAAAAAACTGACCTGAATTAAACTGAATTTCAGTTCCATTTCAATTTCAAAGACTAATTGGGGAAAGGCGTGATATTTACGTTGTAAATTGGTCTATAAACTGGAACTATAAAATCTAAAAGGAAGCTAAAACGTATTGAAGCCACTACAAAAGTTAATATTACCTAGTGATTACCTCATTCTTACAATGAGGTAGACCTATAAAATAAACTTTTTTAATACATCTAGAAAATCAATCATACTGATGGGATACTATTTGATAAAAAGTTAGGATTAGATAAAATTAAAGTAATATTCTCAGGAGCTCTGCCATTTGATTTATACTTAAACATTAAGAAGCCAATTACACAAGAATCAAGTACATCCTCTTTAAAAATCTACTAAATCAAAGTTATTATTCTTTAAACAACATTAAACATGAAAACTAAAATTCAACCCCGGGCGGAGATGCATTGGTTTATCACCTCGGCGAGGTGCTTGTTTTCCAGGGCTGCAGCCACCCGTTCCTTGTCCGCCAGCTGCTTATTCACGGCCTGTTCGGAAGCGTGCGTGCCGGGGGTGATCTCTACGGTTACCTTGAAGCGCGGCGGTAGAGAGCGGAGCAACTTGACCCGAATGGACAAACCAATTAAGGTGGCCATCGAACAGTGCGGAATCGTTGGCGTAAAATTAATGTGGACCGAATTCTGTACATCGCTGATGCGGATTAGATTCTCCTGGACGACATGCAGCTCTTCCAGTGTCAGCGGGTGCTCTGGGTCATTGATATTTCTGATTAGGTCTAAAAATATAAGCGTTAATCAAAAGAGCTCTCTAATAAATTTCATGGGCTTGCCAAATATCTCTCGTTTGTCAAAGGGATCCGATACGTTTTCATCTTCGTCATTGGCTGTAATCTGCCTCTCCTTGATTTTCTCATAAACATTGGGGTTAATATTCTCTATTTCCGTAGGCATTTTAAACTATTTACACGTTTTTCTTGGAATAATCAGGAAAACAAACGTAAATAAGAGACTATGTGTCCACACTTTAGAAAATAAAAATACCTAAACGGTATTACTTTTCTGAAGGAGTGTGTAAACACTTTTAAGGCGGGAACATGTCTTGAATTTGAATTCCCTTCATTGCAATGTTATATTTTACGACCCTTAAGCAGTTTAGATTTTCGAATTCTATTTTAATTTAATTCAAAGCAATTAATGCCTGGAGCCATCACATTAACGCTATTAAAGTGAAGTACAGTTCCTGGAAACTGCCAGCAAATTGACATGTTCGCCCCTACTTGTCAGTTACGTAAAGGGCGCAATTATAAACGCCCCGCTATCCATATTTATGTGGTCTGCGAATTAGCTACCCCAATGTTTAGACACTTAAGTCAAGCTAAAATATCGCCCACCCCTCCTCCGACGATCATCCGCATTTTTGCAACTTTGTGCTAAATAAACGGCAGATGCGGTGAGTCCGTCCATGGACTAATCGAGCTGACTGACTACGCCTTGAGCCCATTTTGCTGTCTAGTCTCCATTTTATTTTATTAGATTTCATTCGAATTTTTTATTTTTTATTTTTGAGTAGCCGGCGAACTTGGCGGTGATTTCCTCGGGTTGTAATTAGTCAGACTTATCAATATATGAGATATTTACATAGCGAACGGGTTTCGCGCACTTGGCGTGCATCTAGCATCTACCGGCAATTAGCACTGAATTACAAACTGGTCAGCAGTACAAGCCAGCCCCGCGGAGAAGCCTCCAATAAAATGGGCTCGCCTCCGTGGCGGGAGCAGCAGTTTGGGTGAAATTTCCAAGCGGTTAACATCTCCAGTGGAAGATGAAGTCGGCAGTAAGTCTTGATTTTCAAATGGGGAACTCGGAAACAATGGGTCTTACAAAACTGAATTCCTTAAACAAAAACTGTGGAACAATTTTTCAAATCATTATTGTGATTATGGAAATAAATTAAAAAGATTAACACAGAAATAGTAATAAAAATGGAATTACTATATGGGGGACTAATTCCATAACAGGAAAAGAAAAGCCAATCTAATAACTAATTTTAATTATTTCTAGATTGTTTTCCTGGCTTTGGTGGCTATCTGCCACTCGGCTCCCTTGACCCCCATCGAAGAGTCCCCAGTAGGTCTATCCCGTCCCAGTCCCATCAGTCCGGACGTGATCAGTGACCCGAAACCCGAGGAGAAGGTCATTTTGCTTAAGGATGTTCCAACTGAAAATCGCCAGAAGCGAGATGAACACCAGAAACCGGACAGTGTGAAGGCTCAAGAGCAGCTTCACCATCATTCCAGCGAGGAGCCCCATGAGAAGCCCGATAGTGTGAAGGCCAACGAGGGACTCATCAAGCACAAGAGGGACACCAAGGAGTCGGAGAAACCAGATAGTGTGAAGGCTCAGGAGCAGCTTCATCATCATTCCAGCGAGGAGCCCCATGAGAAGCCGGATAGTGTGAAGGCCAACGAGGGACTCATCAAGCACAAGAGGGACACCAAGGAGTCGGAGAAACCAGATAGTGTGAAGGCTCAGGAGCAGCTTCATCATCATTCCAGCGAGGAGCCCCATGAGAAGCCGGATAGTGTGAAGGCCAATGAGGGACTCATCAAGCACAAGCGGGACACCAAGGAGTCGGAGAAACCAGATAGTGTGAAGGCTCAGGAACAGCTTCATCATCATTCCAGTGAGGAGCCCCATGAGAAGCCGGATAGTGTAAAGGCCAATGAGGGACTCATCAAGCACAAGAGGGATACCAAGGAGTCAGAGAAGCCTGATAGTGTGAAGGCTCAGGAGCAGCTTCATCATCATTCCAGTGAGGAGCCCCATGAGAAGCCAGATAGTGTGAAGGCCAAACGAGGGACTCATCAAGCACAAGAGGGACACCAAGGAGTCGGAGAAACCAGATAGTGTGAAGGCTCAGGAACAGCTTCATCATCATTCCAGGGAGGAGCCCCATGAAAAGCCGGATAGTGTGAAGGCCAATGAGGGACTCATCAAGCACAAACGGGACACCAAGGAGGTCGAAAAGAAGCAGACTCCTGTGGCTTTGATCGGCGAGCTGCCCAAGGGTGAGGTTCCTCAATCCGCACCTTCTGTGGCACCTCCCCCGGACAGTGTAGCTGCACTGAAGGGCGTGGAACCCGTGGCCACCAAGTCCAAGAGGGAAGCTCATCACGAAGAGGGACACAACGAGAAGACCACCACTGTGGTCGAAAATAAAGAAAAGAAGGACTCCCAGGAGGGAAAGGACGAGCCCCAGCGTCTTCCCTACAACGCTCCCGGCTTAGTCGTCTCCCCAAAGAAGGAGAAGCGTGAGACCATCCAGAAACCGGACAGTGTAGTAGCCCGGGAAAAACTGAACCACAGCCCCCAGCGTGCCGAGGAAAATCGCAAGGATTTGGAGGCCCTGCTCGCGGGTAGTGTGAAGCCAGAAGAGCGCCGCCAGCGTGACATTCCCGTTCCCACTGAGGTGAAGTCCACTCCGGCGGAAGCCAAGTCTGATAGCACCACGCCCCCTGCCTCGCACCGCCCCACCGCCAAGCCAGTGTCCGAGTTGTTCCACAAGGACGCGGCCATCCACAAGACCGCGGATGCCGACAAGGTTGAGGAATGAGGGGAAAGCCAAGGCCCTAATCTCCGGACTCGAAGTTGTTAATTGGACCGTCACGTACTTTAAGTCAACGAAACTAAAAAAATAAACTAAAAAATGTTTACACGCTTACATCACTGTTTTTGTTAATTATAATAATATTTTATATAAATAAGGGAGAGTTGTGGCCAGAGATCTGTTGGGGAAAGTGATTCCACAGAGGCCATTGGAAGGTTTTGAACGAAGCGGTCTTACCAGAAGAAAGAAAACCTAAAAATTGGATTTGAAGTTTATAAATTTAATTAGTTTTGCTAATCACCTGACATGTACATGTACCTGACTTTTTTCGATATCTTTAAGCTAATATTTACGAGGTACCTGTGAAAAAAAGTTAATTCTTTTTAAATAGAAACAAATTATCTGTGGATTTTCCCAAGCTAACAAACTAGAGCGATTTTACAGCCTGCGAATCGTAAAAAATTAATTTACAAGTTTACGTGACAAGTTCTCTGCTAATTAATGGCAAAATATTTATGGACCTGAGCTGGCTGTCAATTATGGGATAATTGCTAATAAGGCATCGAAAATAAATTAAATGAAAACAAAGCTTTTGTCAAGATTTATAGTTTGTTTTGTTCCATAATACTTTTCCCAGATATACGCAAAAAATTGTATTATTTAACATTATTTTTTAAGAAACAATACTATTGTTAGTCTAAGGAAATCCCCCGTTTTATTTTTTTAAGGAAACTCAATGGAAATTACCTTTTACGTAGGGAGTTCTCCCAAGGACAAAGTAAATTGTTGTTTTAATGACAGCCCATTAAAAATTATACATATTAAACAGGCGTCGGCGAAAATAAATTAGTCTATTTCACAATCCCAAGATCACTCCTTTTGGATTTTGAAGTTTAATAAACATTTTTACAAATCACACATGTAGATTCTAGACTAGTATACCCCTTAATACTAACCAAATATGCTAAATAAACAAAAAACATCATTTTATTAATCTAATTGTCCTGAAAGTATCATCTCTGCCGGTGTTTCTTCGTCGACTTTTCCAAAATAATCATCTGATTTGTAAACTTTGACGGGCTGGAACTGGCCGTCGATGAGGTTAGTTCTGGGCTGGCCGGAGGAGTTGGACGAGTCGCTGGCAGTGAGTTTCGCTTTCAAGGGCTTGATAAGTAAACCCTTGATGCTGTAGTCCGTGACGTGGAGTTCCTCCTCTGATATGTCCACAGCTCTTTCCACTGCATCCAAATTGGCACTGACACCTCCAACGAACTGCTCCAAGCTGTCGATTCTTGTTCGTAGTTGGTCAAAGTTTTCGCTAAACGCAAGTATACTGCAGACGTTATTAGCCATCATTCCATTGGACTCGGCACGCACCTAAAAGTAAGAAAACTTTAAATAAAACATTCTTTATTTGGCTTGTTTACCAACCGAAGCCAACAAAGTTTCAAATTCATCCAGTCTGGCCAACATATCATCGATGTTCGTGCAGAGCGGGTTTATCTCCTTTTCCAGATCGGCGCTCTGTATGATTTTCGCATAGTCGTGAGCCACATTATTCATGTTAACTAATTTTATTTATTATTAAACAAATAATATCAACAATTGTTTCAACAGATGGAACAATGTGTACACACGTTTCTAGGAAAATATTTAAGGCGTTAGGACCTTATCGCTTACAGGTGGATTCGTCACGTACGTGGCGATCGATAACATTTGCAATATTTAAAATTTTAACAGGAAATCATTGAATAAAATGAATAAAAGGAAAAAAAGTTATAAAATTTTGTATTTTTTTATATTTTTATGCCAAAAACTGTAAGAAGAATGACTATACAAGCAGGTATATATACCAGATTTTAAAGATTTATTTGAGAACGAAAAATAAAAAAAAATTGAATTGGTTTTAAATAAAAATAAATGTTTGCTTAACATATTCTAAAAACCAGTGTTTCTTTTTTTAAAATTTCAGCTATAATTTGAATTTATTGTGTGACCTTTTGTGACAAGCTTTCACATTTGCCTGAAACCGGCGTTATGGTCACACCGAAGCCAGCCCGGACTGAAAACCTTTTTATTGATTTGTGTCGGAAACTGAAGGATTCACAAGGATAAAGAGCACTATGAGCGGCTATCGTGGCATTGGCGGCGGCGGGTTTCCCTACCGAAAGACCGCCACATCTGGATCCAACATGAACGCAGTGCCGCCACCTCCGGTGCTAAACACCCGGGGCTACCGCGGAGGCGTAAATCCTTCCACTGCCCGGGGCGGAACGGCGGGAAGTACTACATCCAAGCACGGATACACGACGCTGGATTCCATAAGTCAGTACACAAACTCCACGAACTTTGTGGGCAAGAGAAAGCAACACTCGGAAGACGATTACTTCGACGACGACGACGAACCCGCCAATAGGGAGTTGGAACAGGCCTACATACCAGCTCCTGGGTCTCCGGGAGCCCCCCCGCCACCAGCCAAGAAGAAAGATGAGTCTGACTCCGATGAGGATCCGCTGGAGCAGTTCATGGCCGGCATAAACCAGCAAGTGGAGAAGGAGAAGCGCCAGAATCATCCAAAGGTCCAGGAGAAAGCAGTGCGCCATGACATAGACGAGGAGGACGATGAGGAAAGCTACTACCGCTACATGGAGGAGAATCCCAATGCGGGATTGCGGGACGAGGGCTCCGATCAGGAGGTGGAGTACGACGAGGACGGCAATCCGATAGCTCCGCCCAAGAAGAAAGACATAGATCCGCTGCCTCCCATTTATCATTCAGAAATCGAATACGATTCCTTCGAGAAGAACTTCTACACGGAACACGAAGACATTGCAGCTCTGGATGAGGAGAAGGTCAGGGACCTGCGGCGCACTCTGGGAGTCAAGGTGACTGGACCCTCGCCACCCAAGCCGGTGACTTCGTTTGGTCACTTTGGCTTCGATGAGCCCCTCCTGAAGGCCGTAAGAAAGGCGGAGTACACTCAACCCACTCCCATTCAGGCCCAGGCTGTACCCACCGCGTTGTCCGGCAGAGACATCATCGGCATAGCCAAGACGGGCTCTGGAAAAACGGCAGCTTTCATTTGGCCACTGCTGATGCATCTGATGGACCAAAAGGAGCTACAGCCGGGTGACGGCCCCATCGGCCTCATTCTGGCCCCCACCCGTGAGCTCTCTCTGCAAATATACAACGAGGCCAAGAAGTTCGGCAAGGTCTACAACCTGAACGTGGTCTGCTGCTACGGAGGCGGCTCCAAGTGGGAGCAGAGCAAAGCCCTCGAGCAGGGAGCCGAGATCGTGGTGGCCACGCCGGGCCGCATGATAGACATGGTCAAGATGAAGGCCACCAACTTGAAGAGAGTGACGTTCTTGGTGCTCGACGAAGCCGATCGTATGTTCCACATGGGCTTCGAGCCCCAGGTGCGCTCCATTTGCAACCACGTTCGCCCCGACCGACAGACCCTTCTGTTCTCC
This sequence comes from Drosophila atripex, assembly GCA_035045925.1. Classification (NCBI taxonomy): domain Eukaryota; kingdom Metazoa; phylum Arthropoda; class Insecta; order Diptera; family Drosophilidae; genus Drosophila; species Drosophila atripex. Next base: position 676,931 of record JAWNOP010000012.1, read on the forward strand.
GCCACCTTCAAGAAGCGCATCGAACGCCTAGCCAGAGACGTTCTCACCGATCCAGTGCGAATCGTCCAGGGAGATCTAAACGAGGCCAACCAGGACATCACCCAGTCCGTTTTTGTCTTCCCCAATCCCCTGCAGAAGTGGAACTGGCTGCTGTGCCACCTGGTTAAGTTCCTTTCGGAGGGCAGTGTTCTCATCTTCGTGACCAAGAAGGCGGATGCCGAAACAGTGGCCAGCAACCTGTTGGTCAAGGAGTACAACTGTCTACTGCTCCACGGCGACATGGATCAGGCGGACAGAAATAAAGTCATCACACAGTTCAAGAAGAAGGAATGCGATATACTGGTGGCCACCGATGTTGCAGCCAGAGGTCTGGACATACCGCACATCAGAAACGTTGTCAACTACGACATTGCCAGGGACATTGATACGCACACCCATCGAATCGGACGAACGGGCAGAGCTGGGGAGAAGGGCAATGCCTTCACCCTGGTTACCGACAAGGACAAGGAGTTTGCAGGACATTTGGTGCGGAATCTGGAGGGAGCCGACCAGCAGGTGCCGGAGGATCTAATGGAGTTGGCCATGAAGAGCTCTTGGTTCCGGAGCTCTCGATTCAAGCAGGGAAAAGGTCGAAAGCCGGCGAATACCTACACCGGCTTGGGATATCGAGAACGGGGAAATGGACCGGGATCAGGATCAGGAACTGGATCTGGATCTGGCTCAGGCTCTGGGTCAAGCGGAGCAAGTGCCAGCACATCAGTAGGAGAAGGACCTTCCAGTAAATCCATTTCAGCCGCAGGACCAGCCACGGATCGGTATGCCGCCATGAGGGAGGCCTTTCGGTCGCAGTACAACTCACAGTTCCGAGCGTCCAGCGACCGGACATGGGAGAAAACATTGCCGGAATCAGGGGTATTTGCCGCGCCCATGGCACCATCATCGGGATCTGCCTCCCAGGGGCCTGCCGCCTCGTCCTCCTCCTCCTCATCCTCATCATCATCCAGTTCGTCTGGAAGCCAAGACTCGAAAAGAGCCAAAAAAAGCCGCTGGAATTAAACTGATAGAGATTTTGAAGAAAACTAACGATTAAATTTTGTTTATTTCTCGTTCATATTATTTAATGTGTATTTGCTTTTGTTCCATCATTTAAAATTACAGCTTATGGACTAAATTTAAACATATATATATATTTATATATATATAATCAGATATATACGATGTTCATTCATAAATGTTACGTTAGTTAAATACTCGTATGTACAACACTCTTCCTCCGCAGTCAGATTCGGATCGGAATTCAGAAGAAATGCACGATCCGATCTGATCGATCGATCCCACAGATCCAAATAAAAATCATCTAACTGTAATCCTGGTTATGTGTATTTTATTTTGAATAAAATCACATTTGCGCATCCCAACTTTCTGTCAATCGATCATCGTTAATAGTTGTCGTTCCAAGCGAGAGAAGAATTCGAACTAGAAATCGAAATCTTGAAGCTAAATTGTTCGTTAATCTTTATGAAATATTGTTTTACAATGAAACCACTACGAATTTTGTTTTCTTTTCCGCTTTTTCTTTTGGATATAAGTGTTTTTTTGTTTTTCTTTTTTTTGTATATAATAATTGAATTACTTGTGTTCTTGATAACATTGAGAAGAGATAGAGATTCATTTAACTACCACATCGAGGCGATTTTGCGTAAATTTTCGGGTTTTATTTTTATCCATTTTTTTTGTGTTTTTTTTTTCATTTATATTTTGTATACGATTTGATTTTTTTTTTTGTAAAGCGCTGAATTTTGGAATTAGCCTGGACAAAGCTTAAAAATTTCGCTATATTTGAATATCATATCCGATACGTACATATATATATTTATGCCGTTATATATAGTTCGCATATAATCTACTCAGAGAATCGTCGGTGTGTGGGTGTTATATATAATATATATTTGTTGTATATAAAAATTGGTCCATGTTAACCACATCGTACGAAACATATAGAGAGGAACTCAAAATCCAAAAAGAATTCAGGAGAAAATTTTGTGGGTGAAAATTTCTCAATAAAAAAAATCGAAAATAAATAAAAAACATAACACTGGAATCGGTTTAGTTTTGAAATACTTTTTGTTTTGTTTTCATTTATTATTATCATTATTTATATATGTATTAATTAGCTTTGTGTGTGCGTTGTGGGGAACGGGGGGTGTGTTCTTGTTTGCCGCATATATAACATACATATCCATATATACAATATATTTTAGATCTAGCATTAAATTTGATTTACACTTTTAATAGTTTGTTGCTTCTCCGCCCTACAATTGCTCCTCTATTTATGCATTCATTTTTGTGTTTTTTTTTTGTCACTTAATCATAAACATTAATGTTCTGTTCGTTAAAGTTAATAATTCTTAATATTTTGTCCCGCTTCTTGGCTGGTTCACTGTTAAGTTTCGTTTATCATTTATCGAGCTAAATCAATTTGTATTATTTAGTATGTAGATAGGCTTTAAAAAATAATTAAAAATATGCAACAATTAAAATGTAAATGTTTTCATTTTATAAATGTAGTAAAATTGTTGGGATTTCACTTGTATTTTATGTTTCTCGTTTTTACTTTTCTCATCTTTTTGTTTTTCTTTGCTCATGTTTTTCTCGATTTTCACTATTAATTTTATTTTATAATTCATCTTTTTTTGAAAACTGTTTTTCGTTAATACTTTTTGAAAATGAACAACAAAAGTCGGGAGTTGTAACGGCAAACAAAAAATGTAATTTTTTCAAATTAACGAACAAAAAGGACTTTCGGCTGCTTCGGAAATTACACATTTAAATTCGTAAATTTCATTAAAGGAATTTTTCATGCTCTCAACTGAATTTTTGACTTCAATTTTTATGTTGTTTAAATATTGTTTAAATGGTATAATGACTGTTATTTTTTTACGCTTTTTCTGTGTTTATGATTTTTTTTTTCGTTTTTTGTGGGCTTTTTTTCATTCTTTCTTTAGTTAGCTTTAAATTAAATGCCAATTAATTTAATTAATTAATTTTTAAATCACATTTCATTGTTTTTCAACACGGGCAAATTCAAATTTCCGCTTCGATTTATTTTCTGTGTTGTAATAGTTTTCATTTCTTTTGTTTTTTTTTCAAGTGTGTTACTGTTGGTTTGTGTGAGGAAACGAAAATGTTGGTTGCAGTTGCAGTTGCATTTGCAGTGCGCGACTTGCTTCTAGTGCACATTTCATTAAAATTAATAATACTATGTACAATTTATGGTATTTCGGCCAAATCGATTCTCCTCCCACTCTCAGCGCCCTGGACAACCCATCTCGACCTGGCTTAGTCGAATAACGTGGCCAGCAAGTCGTCGCTGGCGTTGTTGTTGCTGCTGCCACTCGAGGGCGGAGTGTTGAGGTCGGGCTGTGGGTCCAGATACGAAAGGATCTCCATCGGATCTACGTCCTGCAGCAGCTATAAAATAATTTATTTATTAATTTAATTTTAATGATTTTTAAACCGTAATTCTTACATTCAGATCGTGCGCTGTATCGTTGATACTCGCTGCCGCTGCATCGAAGCTCTGCAGATCGGCACTCAGATCGCTTTCCGGGAATTTCATTTGCGTCTGGCTGCTCATGAGGGAGTTGAGGAGCTGCTCCTGCTGGCTGTCCGCTCCGCTCGACATCCCACCCGATCCGCCCATCCGGCTGGGCGTGCCCGGCGTCTGGGGGGAGTTATGGCCCGTGCTGCTACTGTTGTTGCCGTTGGTGGTGCCATTGGCATTGGGGGTACTAATGGGCTCATTATGCGAGCTGCTGACACTTGGAGGACCTCCGGGGGTCATCGGGTGGCTGGCTGCCCCGGGAGTATGGGGGGTGTGCGGCATCTAGAATTGAAAGGAAAATTAGAACCAACTTCTTTACACTTTCTGGGCAGAAGAGGAAACCCACCTGATCGCTCAGAGACTTCTCCATGGCATTCAGCTGATCCAAGGAGTTGACCCCACCATCACTTCCAGTCATTCCGCCACTGCCATCGCTGTGGTTGCCACTGAAGCCGTCATAGCTGCTGCGATTGCCACTAAAAGATGCAAGAAATGGTGAGTTTATGCCACAACATGGTAGCCACAAGAAGAGAACACTTACTGCTGGTTGGGATTGCTGCCGTTGCCCATCATGTTGCCATTGGCAATGGAGTTCATGTCGTGCATGTTGTAGGGACTCATGGCCTGCGCATTGTCCCAGGTCGGGAGCTGCGTGGATCCCGGAGACATGACCTTGGCGATGTCATCGCACAACTCCTGTTTGATGGTTGGTATTCCGGGGGTACCGTTGCCACTTCCAGTGCCGTTGCTGTTGCCGGGATTGGGATTGTTGTTGTTGTTGGTGGTGTTAGTGTTGCTGGGATTGGTAGGAACATTCGAGGGTGGCGGGGCATTGGGCATGCCACCGTTGTGCTGTAACGCCCGCCAGTTGGCCGACGAGTCGATGACCACCTCGTCCACGTCCGAGTTGCTCAGGGTGTTGAGTATGGCCCAGATGTACTGATCGATCTCCAGGGTGTCGGTGATGGCCGACTTGCTGCACTCGGGGCACCGCCAGGAGCCCCGTTCGCTGTTGATCATCAGATAGGCCTCCAGGTCGAAGCACTGGACGTGCTTGCACTCGTGTCCCCGGGCCGGGAGTCGGATTCGAGACTTGGTGATGGGGCACTTCAATGAGATCTTGGCGCACTGTTGCGACGCTTGGGCGGCATCGGCGCCACCGGGAGTCTGGCCCTCGACGCTGGGCAGGCTCAGGTTGCGCTTGATCTTCTGCACGCTGTGCTCCAGTGGGAGCAGGTTCCTCTTGTGCAATGTCTGCAACACCTGGCGCACCGACGGTCGATGGACTAGCTGCAGCACGAACAGGTGTGACTGTAAAGGTAAATAATTCAATTAATTAACTATTCTAATAAGTAGAGATTTGATCCTTGTACTTACACAACAGCAGGAACTGGCGGTCAGCTGGAGCGTATTTCGTCCTGGCTGGCATACCGCCTTCAAGTAGAGCGGACGCAGGGCGGTGCTGTTCTTCTCTGACCGCTCGATGTTAAGGGGCGTGGCATTCGCGGAGACGGTGACTGTGTGTGGCCAGTTGGTATTCATTTGCCGGTCATCCTGGTGGAAGCACTTTAGCTGCAGCTCCAAATCGGTTCTAAAAATAAACATTTAAATGTTATATTTGAAATAAAAATACTTTTAAATGGAAATCCTATAAATTACCTGCACATCAGCGTGTTGTAGACATTCTGCTTGAGATGGAACACGTGGTTGCTGACCGAAAGATTGTGCAAGAGGCGGAACGGAGCCAGGATGATGCCGTCGCGTACCGGGAATGTCAGTCTCATTTCTTCGCCTTAAAAAAGGATATATTTGGTTAATAAATAAATAAGACTTAGGGCTTTATTCTTGAGTCTTACTGTTGTCCATGGGTGGCTTTATGTCCGGATTCGGGCTGACATACGGCACACTGCAGGCGGGTGTCAGTGGTGGCGTGGGATTGCCAGGAACTGGACTGTGCTGATAGTTTTGCTGGAAACTGAAGGAGAACCTTTGATTAGTCCTGCTCACGAAGGGAACTCTTCGAGCGACTACTTACCCTTGGTTCTGGTAAGGATTGCCGGTGGTGGACACGCCACCCGGACCCGCCGGGCACATGCCACCTCCCTGCTGCATACCGCCGCCCTGGCCATTGCCCGGGTAGAACTGGCCCTGGTGGGAGCCGGGTCCTCCGGTTCCACCGTAGCCCACACCGGGCATGCCACCGGCGCCGCCGGAGCCCTGGGGCATGAAGCGCTGCTGGCTCATGCAACCGGGTCCAGGACCCATACCGCCGGGGCCCATGGGTCCCATGACGGGACCGCCGCTCGGACCCATTCCGTTACTGGCGGACATGCGGCCGTAGCCTCCGTTGCCGGCGCCCATAGGTCCTCCACGGCCGTAGCCGTTGCCTGCTCCGCCCGCCTGCATGGGCAGGGGAACTCCTCCGGCGCCGGGATGCATCTGCTGGTTGCCGTACATCTGGGCCTGTTGCTGCTGCATGGGGTTGTTCGGGTACATGCCTCCGACACCCACGCCACCCACACCTCCCGCACCGCCCGCCGCCGCGCCCCTCTTCTGGGCCATGTGCATCTGGGGATGGGGGTAGGGCGCCATGCGCCGCTGCTGCTGCTGCTGGGAGAGGGATGGTGGCGCCTGCTGGGGGTAGCCACCGTTGGCCATGCCCTGCATCTTGGCCATCGGGTTCATGCCACCCATCTGCTGTTGCGCCGACTGCTGTTGCATGGGGTTCATGCCTCCGCCCATGCCACTGCCTCCGCCTCCCATCGACATGTTCTGCATTTGGTTCATGGGCGTCATCTGGAAAGAGGAATAAAGGCCGTGATTAGGAGAGATTTTCACCGAGCTCGGGGTCAGCAATAAAATGCACTTTGCCCGCCCCTACAGATGTACAAACACAGGGCGCAGTGTGTAATTTTAATTCAACAAAACTCCTCATTAAGCGGAATAATCAAGAATGCCACTTGGTGGGAGGGTGCTTTGGTGTTTCTATGGAAAATCGCCTCCGGAAGGCAACCAATTAAGCGCAAAACCTTTCAGTGCTCCCCAATCATCTTCTGGACTGAGCCTGAGCCGATTACCGCCTGTCATCTGCGAAGTCTCCGACTTCTGTTTCGGTTGCGAATACAAATGATTCGATAATGGGTCGGGGTTTTTTGAAAGCAAAGTCTGTTTACGGCCGCCAAACGGATTGTCACCAGCTGGCCGTATAACAGTTTTGGCAGCCTGCCGTGAAATCATCATCCAAACTTCCCTAAACTCCACCGGGGTATACTCACTTGATGATGCCTCTGGGGTCCGATGTTGCCGCTACCGCCATAGCCCATGCCCATGCCCTGGCCGCCGTTGTAGCCGCCTTGGCCGGAGCCGCCGTTCATGTACTGGGCATTCATGTTGCCCATCATTCCGCTGTTGGGGCCGGGGTGCATGCCGCCACCCATCTGGAAACGAGGGGGATAACCCATATATATTATCAAGAATAAAGTCATGGGAGAGTCCAAGTGCTTACCTGACTATAGCCGCCCATGGCATCCATATTGGACATGTGCTGTTGCTGCTGTTGATGGTGTTGCTGTTGCTGGTGGAGCTGTTGCTGTTGCTGCTGCTGATTGGCAGCAATCATTCCGGGGTAACTTTGCCCGCTGGTGGTGCTGAGGCTGCCCAGCGAGGAGTTCGTCGAGTTTCCAACCCCTCCCAGGGACGTGAACTCAGAGTTTGGACCGAAGGTGTTGTTTAGGCTTCGCAGGCTGTCGCCGCCGCCAAGGTCATTGCCCAGCATAAAGTTACCGGCGCCACCTACTGATCTTTGTTGTGGTTGTTGTTGTTGCTGTTGTTGTTGTTGTTGTTGTTGGTGTTGCTGCTGCTGCTGTTGCTGTTGCTGGTAGGCCAAAAAGTTTTCACGTTGCTGTTGCTGTTGGTACTGGTGCTGCTGCTGTTGCTGCTGCTGCTGATTGTAGTACTGTTGTTGGTGCAACTGATGTTGCTGCTGCTGGTCCAAGCCGGCTGTGCTGGCACCTTGCGGTGAGATTTGGCCCCCTGTGGCTGGCGCCCTTGAGGAGCCTGCCTGCTGGTTCATTTCATCATTTTTCCTGAAAAATTTGCAACAAATGTTACACCACGGATTAGGCGACACCAAAACATAGGTATAGGTTCGGGTGGGCTGAGGCTGAGGCTCAGCCCCTGGTTCTGGATACAGCACATGCATTTTTTTTCTTTTTAAATTTAATCCCAAAATTGAGCAGAAGTCGACAAAAAATATGAATTTATCCAAAAGCGACAGGCAGCAAATGGTGAGAATGGATTGTGAAATCTAACTGCTGGAAATTTTTATGACAAAAGCGCTATGTGACGAATGTGAAATGGGCCACTGGGATTTTCAGATTTCAAGTATAATGTTCGGGATTTTTTGATAATCAAACAAAAAGCAAAGACCTATTTTATTACAAAGAATTCATTATTTTAGAACTGTACTATTTCTGTCATTGGCCCAATACACAGAACTTCCATATTCCGCTCCTCTTATCTCACAAGATGGTTAGTCACATCGCAGATGGAATTCTAATTCTGAATTGGTTTTAATTCCCCAGTGATTCGACCTCCATCGATGATGTCAGCCTATGGCAGCTTATGTTCGTGATTTTAGACCCGCAACCCCCTGGAGCAGTTCAGAAACATCTAACACCAACCGCCGCCCCACACCCTTTCAGCACCCACCTCCGGCCCATATCTCCATCATCGTCATTGTCAACGTCATTCATTGTATTGTTGCTTGGCTCTAGCCAGTGCTGTTGCTGTTACTGTTGCTGTGGCAATTGCAATTGCAATTGCATTTTGCTGCCCTGCTCCTCCATCTTCTGTTGGGCTTGCACTTGTCCCACCACCGCACCAGTCTCCCTTTCCCGCCCGATTTGCTGTGACATTTAAGCCCGAAAATGTCAAATGGGCTCAGGGCTTAGGCTTGTTTCCATCACCCTTTACTGCCAGCCCGCCCCAGAGCGTCCGCTTAGCCCAGGCACTGGAATTGTTTTCGTATTCGCTGTGTGATGGCGCGACTTTTAAGGTAAAAATAATTAAGCATATTTGCCAGGCAGACAATAACAATATGAAGCATACGAGGCGACAGCGGCAGTGGCGCACAACGCAATGCGAATGTGAAACACATATTTGAAAAAAAAAGAAACACTCAAAAGTCGAATTAGAAAATACACTAGAAGACAAAAAAGTATCGGAAAATAATAACAACTCTGCATGATATCCATTTGACAACGGGGCGTATGAGTAATATTTCTTATCGCTGCGAAAACATGGCGTATACTTGATGGGAATCACTTTTCGGCGACTTAAGAAAATGGAACAATCGGATGAGAGGATTTCTTGGAAAAGAATTCATTCGAAAAGAGTAGAATTCTACGAGGAGCTACCCAAAAATATAGTCGCACATTAAAAATATAAAGTAACACGCTCACAATAATTGCGCATCTACAAAAGCGGCTCAACGCAAACACTGTGCACAACACAAAAGCAAATAAAGTTCGAAACACAAAACAACAACAAATAAAAAATAAATAAATGCTGGAAAAAGAACAAAAAAAGGTAACAAAACGTAACAAAAGCAACAACAGTTGCAACAACGAGCGAAATGCAAATAAATGGCACACTAAGCGATTGGCTGATAATCGCATGACGAAAAGCCCGAGCCGGCAAAGTCTACAAAGATCGCAGGAGAGTGGAGAGCGAAGGCTGGCGATCGGAGAGATCGGGGGGCGGCATCTACTAGGAGATGCGGAGAAGGCGGTGGGCGGCCGGGGGTGGCGCTGTGAACCTGTGATTGCCGCAGCGAGACTGTGACGATAAATTAGCATCGAGAGCTGCTCTGCTTCCCCACCAGCTAGCTGTTTCAAAGTGCGACTGCTCAAGGGGGCAGAGCGAAGGGCGGAGGGGTAAACAGAGCAAAGCGGGTCATTAGGTCGGCTTAGTGTCGGACAGGGACAGGTAGCCAAAGGTGGAAAGAGAGACACCAACAGAACGTAAACACAGAGTACACCAAGGGTACTCAGTACAGTGGATCCCAGCTAAGCGGTCTTTCTAATCTATCTTATATTTGTTTTTAATTCTTAAAAAAATAAATAAATAATAATTCATTTGGCAGGTTCATACAATTGAAAATATATTTCCATTAGGGTGTTCCGAGGAGTGTCTAAATAAATAAAAATAAAAATGAGTAAAGTGCACTTGCGATCATATAATCATCTCATTATGTGACTTGCACTGGAAGAAACAACAAGCAAGAAGGGAATGGATCTGTGATGACGCCGACCTGTTTTGTTTCACTTTCCAGTTCGAGTTGTTGCCTTTTGTACTTTGATTAGATATAAATTTCTTCATTGATTAGATAAAAATAAAGCAAAACAGGCAACTCTCGGGCCAGAAAAGGGGAACTGACACCGAACATGGATGTGTACGGTATGGTGATAGGAAGAGAGCCCCGTGGGCCCGATAGGAGCAAAGTTTAGAACCACTAAAATCGGTTCAGAGACCAGCCGATACACGTGCTCGAAGATATAGCTTCATATCGAAATCAGTGCACGATCTCGGTCCCCGTCTCCCCGTCTTGCTCTGTCCAGCGCTCGTCTCCCTCTCATTTAGTTGGCTTGTGTAATTGTAAATTGTGCGCACTTTGATTCGCTGTGGTAATAAAAATTATTTCTCATTTGGCACACGGAATCATTTCCGTATTTCAACAGGCAGAGGCGTCCATCCGAGAGGGGATCTACATATCAGAGAGGGTCTATCATAGGATTCTTCCCATTATTGGGTGTATTTTTTGCCAACAATTTATTATTATTGTTCTTGGCCATTTTTTTTTTCGGCAGCGATATAAATTATGGTTCAGACGGCATTGCGACACTCGGGATGGGCAGGCCATGTCCTTTGGAGGACATGTCTGGGAAACTTTATTATGCTGCCGAAGCCGAACAATCCCTCAACAAAAAAATCAAACTCTTTCTACATTTTCTCTTCTATTTTTATTGTTATTGTTGTTTGCGTGTTTTTTATTATTTTTTCTTTTTTTTTTTTGCTCACCCTGCCCCGTCCGCTTCACGGTTTTTTTTCTGTGTTTTGTAGACGACAGTTGGCGTCATGTAACAAAACAAGTAATATATACAAAAACACGGTGTGTGTGTGTGTTTTTTAGAGGCCATGAAAAATTGTGAGACACGTGCGTGGAGCCAATGACAGAACGGAATGTTTCAAATAAGTTTTCCCATCGCAATGGGGTCGGGCTTGGGGGGCAGCGGGGGCTTAAATCACATCCTGGGACCCTACAATATATGCGATGTGGTGCTCCTGATGGAAAAACCAATAACACATCAAAATGTTTGATTTGCTCTCGTTGGCATTTTTGTATCCATTTATCCTCAGTTCCATTTTTGATTCATCATTCACCGGAATACTCCAAGGCCCAGAACCAGGCCCAGGCCCAGGCCCAGTCACAGTCCCAGTCCCCCTGCGTTCGGGCAGTCATATTGTCTCACCTCCCGCCGCTGAAATGCGTTTGACAGTTGTTTTTCAAGGGTGTTTGGCTGAACCACCGCCCTTTCTCAACCACCCGCTACTGCGGGCTGCACTTTTCGCATATGGAAAACAATACAACAACAAAAAGGAGCAGGACACTTTTTTTTTTTTGTTCACTCTTACCAGTTCAATTTTGAGCCGGCAGTTGTCGTCTGTCTGTTTTTATTATTTTTTGCCTCTGACTCGGCTGTGAATTCATTTTTTCCATATTTCCCTGACAGGGGCGGTTGTTTCTTTTTTTTTGTCTTTGAAACTGGATGGTAATAATTCTCGGTATTCGTTTAGTTTCAGGACTTTCGACGAATTTCGACGGCGCCTGTTGGTATGCAACGGTTTTTGCCGCCTCAGAAAACGGCTTGAACAAACTTCTCCCATTTCTCCAGCTTTGATTGAATTTCCCGCACTGTTTCCTTAGCCGGTCGATCGCTTTCATAATTCATCTTCCCCGACCTGACCTGCCCCGCCCCGCCCATCCCAGTCTGCTCGAATCGCATAAATTGCAATCCGAATGAGAATAAAAATAAATCAGCATAATAGACTCTCGACTACCCGACAACAAAATACAAGCAAAACGAAGCAACCACCAGGAGTACCAGGAGGCTAACAACCAACCCTCCGGTCGAGTGGCTTGGAGGCGGGGCGGTGCGAGATGGGGTGGTGCATATAATAAAAAATCGAACTGTAAACAAAAAGCAGAAAAAGTAAGGCGAAGAAAGAGCTGCAACGCAAAAAAGCGAAGAGAAATCACACAATTTTTGATTAAAAATCCAATGCAAATAATACAGATGGTCAGCAACCGAGCCAGAACGATAGCTATATGGTGGTGGCATTTCTGGGCTGAGGGTCGGGCGGGAGGGTTCTGCGGACGATGAATATGTACAGAAACATATTCCGCACACATCCACCATGCCCCTTCCACTTTTGACAAAATGTTTGCCTCCAACTTTGTGCTCGGTTTGCATTTTGCGGATTTTCAAATTCATTTTTATAAATGTTTTGCCGCTTGTGGTGGACACGGGAAGTGGTCGATGGGCGATAGGGGATGGCCGGTGGGGTGGCTGGCCCACATGTGGTATGAGCGATGTTTGAAATATTCCTCTCTCTCTCCCTGTATCTGTATGTGTATCTGTATCTGTGGCATATTGTATATGTGTATTTTTGTTTGCATGTTTCAGCACCTGTAACTGGCTTTTATTTATTGGCCCGCCTGGCTCATCCCACGTTGCGTATACGCACTGTGCTCCGGCCCTTAAACATTTGTTACAGTTTGCCGTTCGTTGTGTGCCATTTACTAATTTGCATACTACAATTTTAGAGAGTCGTAGTTTAGCCTACAGTGGCCAATGTGCAAATGGTAATTTTTGGACAAAACTATGGGTTTTTTAGAGATAGAAGTGAGGAATACTCCTAAAAGAAGTATTATTTAATGTTATGAAATTCTAGCAACTCCCGTGACTGACGGCTCTATACAGGTGTCTCGATGCATTATTCAATTCCAAAATTGCATTTCGCTGTTGGCTGTTCTGCCACCCAGTTCGCTGCTGTCTAGTAGGTTGTCCTTGTGGTGTTGTAACCAAAATCGTTTTGATGGCTGATGGTGTCGCCATCGAAGTCTGCTCGTGTTGGCGATAAAAACAAACTAAACGAAACAAAGCAAAAAAAATTAAACAAATGGCCTGTGGTTGTTGTAACACACGCGCTAATCAGGCCGCTAATGGACGCCCTAACGCCCAACCACCCATCAGCCGCCTTGCACCACCACCCCCCCTGTGATTATCAATCGCATTTTTTTGCACACCTTACGTAGCAAGTTTTTTTTCGGTGCGAGTCTGGTGGTGTTTTAGGTTCGATTTGGTTGCGGGACTCGGGTATCGGGCCTCGGGTCTGGTTTTGCTTTGCTTATCTTATCTATCGTTTGAGCGTTTTGCTCAAAAACTAAATTTATGCCAGTCGGTGGGTGGAAAGGAGACGAGTGGTCGGGGATTTGGTGGGTCGGTGTGCGCGGATCTGTGTTCCATTGTCATCGGTGGCGTTGCGTTTGTGGCATTTATCTAATCGCCAATTAAGTTAGAAAAAACCCAACGAAAATCATAAACAATCGGACAGACATAAACATTAAAAATAAATCGAAGGCTGAGACTGTCAACGCTCTGGCTCTGTCGCTGCCTGAACTAAAGAAGCTGCAATAATTTTGTTCAAGAATTTTTACGCTCACACTCATACATTGAGGGGGGAACATGCATAAATCACATTAAAAATAAAACAAAACAAAGCGAAAATTGCAACAGCGAGCAAAACTCGAAGCGACTCAAGAGACCCAACGCATAAATCGCCAATGGAGACGTCGCTGCCTCTCTGTCGCTGTCAGCGTCGTACTTGAAAACCAGTTTCGAACAAAAATGTCTACTGGAGTACAGCTAAACAACAGCAACAACCAAAATAAACCCAACAAAGTCTGTTTTGAAGAAAATTCTAGCTAAAAATACTTGCTATCGAAAAGGTTAAACAGAGAGATAGGGTGTATGGGACAGGAAGCGAGCCGATCGATAGCTCTGATTGCCATGTCCCTCCGGAGAAACATTGTCCCAACAATATATCACTCTAATTAATAATCAAATAAGTTCGATTCAATTCGAAAGGTTTTATATTTAAAAGATGATGAAATCAAAGCAAGACTGCGGCCATACACCCGATTAGATTAGCTGTCACTTGAGCATGGCTATCATTAATGGCTTATTACATTTAAGATTGTTCAGATTGTTAAGATTGTTCTGGAAAATCTTTATATAAATTATCAATTATAATTTATTCCACCCACTCTTGCACTCACCCACTTCCTGACTCTAATCAGAAATTCCTCAACCCAATACAGACCCACCCACCCACCTTCCAGATTGTATTCCATTCACAAAACCCAAGCGACCATTTTGCAGGGAATTTGTGCTGACGTGCGAGTACTATGCGAAGTACTACCTGGCCGTAAAACAGCGATAAGCAATTATCGATAACCCAGCTATTTCTGCATACCTAGGCGCGATTTAGTGCTGGAGAGATGAGGGGTATAGCTACTACCTAGTAGGCCCATGGCCCATTCAGAGGGTAAAAATTTCCATTGTTTTGTACCCAAAATCGGACAAAAACAGAAAACCGAAAACGGAAAACAGAAAACGCTGGTGTTTCCAGTTTCTGTTTTTCTATATATGTAGATATAGATATAGTACGATCTGTGGTTATAATTAGCTTGTCAGTGCCCCTCGGAACTATGATAAGAGTTGGTTACCTTTGATTTTTGGCTTTCGTTTCGGTTCTGGGTCCCATCGATAGTGATAGTATTTATACAGTATGGTGTTTTTTTTTTGGTGGTTTGGTGGTGCTAGTTATCTATGAGGTGGTTGTGGCTGCTAAGCATATATTTTACTATATCTGCGCGAGTGTATGGGTTATGTACGGGCCACGGTCTAGTTTGATATCAGGTTCGTTCAGGGGCTTTTAATTGGGTCGTTAAATGTTTTCGTTTCGTTCGTTTTCCGTGGCGTTTTGGGAACTTTTATCATGTGACTCTGAACGAGTCTCTACTCTGCTGAATGGATTCGGAATCGGAATCGGAGTGGAGTACGACTCTTCAAGGTGCTTTCTGAATCAAAAAGTGCCCGAGGCGAGTCAAAAGTCAACTGCTTAACCCATTAATGCCCAATCAAATTCAAATTGTGTGATTAGATACGAACACTGGCGGATAGGATGACCTTCAATTTTGGGTCTGATGAGGGGTTAAGCGCATATCGCATAGGGGTGGCTTTCCCAGCTTACACATGTAACTAATGTTATGCCCTAGAGTGTAGATTTCGTTACGGGGTTGCTCAGTTTCCAGGCCCCTTCTTCCTGATGGGTTTATTAATATCCGACGCTCCTCCACTCGCTAAACACTTCGGGTATGTGTGTTCTACATTATATGTTTCTGTTTGTTTCTTTCGGGGTTTAATCACTGAGACTCATCGGGGGTTGTTGTTGCCCCTGCCACTGTCACTGCCACAGCTACTGCCCCTGCCCCTGCCACTGCCACTGCCTAGTGCCTTTTGCGATTTGCAAATGGTTTTCCGCGTTTAGGTTTTGTTTTTCTGTCATTTACTCGTTTGTATCACATTTTTATTTCCCGTGTGAAAATCGCAAACAGTTGAGGAGCAAAAAAAAATACAAAACAGGAAGCGGCCAGGAGTGAAAAGGGGCAAGGGACGGAACGGGAAATCTCATAGGTAGCAGTCTGTTTTGAAGTCCTTCGGATGGTGGTTGCTTGATGGGTTGTGATTTGGTTGCCTCGGTGGTTGATTGATGATTGTCTCGAGCTCTCGTGTTGTGTTCTTTTCTCCCGATCACCCATACATACGTATATTGTATGTTTAGAGGTGTGGGGAGGGTGGGTTGATGACATTAGAGGGTGTTTAGGATAAGCCTGGGGCGTTAATTAACCGTTAGATCGATCTGGTAACTCGATTTTGAAACAGTTTCCAATCGCAGGAAATGTTTGCCAATTTGTTTGCCAGATTTTGGGGGTTAATCGGTGACTTTAAAAGGCCATATGTGATGCATCATCTTCTGGGTTTCGGGTTGGAGGAAAATCAATTTTGTTTTTATATTTTTTTTTTTTGAATGATTGCCATTCAACGGAAGTGAAACAATAACCTGTACAACGGCCTTCCTTCTTAACTTCTGGGAATATCTGATCCTATTTCTAGGCAAATTCTGGGACTGTGTGGTGTTCTGGGGAACTC
The DNA here is from genome assembly GCA_035045925.1 of Drosophila atripex. NCBI lineage: Eukaryota > Metazoa > Arthropoda > Insecta > Diptera > Drosophilidae > Drosophila > Drosophila atripex. Next base: position 692,873 of record JAWNOP010000012.1, read on the forward strand.
CCTGGCTGCGACCTGACTCTGCGAGCTACCTGTTCTCTGTGGGTTAAGAGTGCCAGCCCATTGCAAATGGGTTAAGGCTTACCTGTGGTCGGCACTCAGTACACTACCGTAAGATGTTTCTTTCACCTTTTCTTTGCTTACATCTTCTTGGCTGCCGTGATGATGAATTACCGGCGAACCGAAAAAGTGCCTGCCCTGCCGAGACTTTTCCATTGTCTGGGAGAGAAAGAGAGGGGCTGGAGGGGGGAAAATATGCGTGGCATGTGAGAAAAACGGCAAACAAGATACGGGAGGGAAAAATGGAAATACGTGGAGTGGCTTGGAATGGTGTGGGGAGGTCGAGGTTGCAATGCTTCGCTTGCTTGTGTGTGGAGTGACCTTTTTTTGGGTTTTCGATGTTGGGTCTTATACTTTTCTTGTGTCTTGCCCCTCTCCACCGATTCTTTCATAAAAGAAACTGAAACAGAAACACACCGACAAACACGAAAAATGGGCGAAAACATTGTCGAACTGAGGAGTTGAGTGACAGACTGGCGTTGCAGTTGTTGTTTCGGGCAAGCGAAGCGGAGCGTTGGGAAAATTTCTTTCTTGGTATCGATTCTCCCATATCTACTGCCCGGTTCTGTGAAAATGGTTCAATGGAAAACTCCGGCCACAATAACTTCACAGGCGACCCAAAAGATACAGATACAGATACAAAGCAACAGCACTGGGTTGGAATGTTTTTTTTGAGGAATGGTTTCTTGGCCGCTTCTTCTCTCTTGAGATACTCGGAGAGTAGTATCCGTAGGGTGTGTGTGTGTGTGTGTGTGTGTGGGCTGCCTGTCAATTATGGGTCAGCTGTGCGTGAGAGCGAGAGCGGGCGAGAGAGCTTGCGGCAGGGGGAGGCACTGGGAGGCGGTCTAAGTAACAGCTGATGTGGGAATTCGGCAACAAAAGTCGGTCAACATTAATATTTTGGTTTTTGATTCTTCAATTGAGTGGAAATGTCAGCGAACTTTAAAGAGACTTGTTTTCATTTTTTGTTTTTGCATTAATAAATAAATTATTTATAATTTTTTGTCGACTTCTTTACTCTTAACTCTTAATTCTAATTAAACTACATCTAGGACTATGATTAAATATTTGTTTTCAAGTACAAACAACAAACAAAGCATAAGAAATAGACACAAAAAAATTTACATAAAATATCTAAAAACAAAAGCACATTCCATTCTTAATTATTTTCAATATTTTTTATTTTTTTAGTTTTGTTTTTGAAATTTAGATTCAAGCACAACAATTAAAAGATTCTAGTGGAGAAGAAATAAAACTGTTGATGGCCATAAAGAATTTTTGTACTTTGTGTTTGTAAATTGTTTTATTTTTAGCTAGGTGGGGATTATTTTTAGCCAGAAATTTTATTGACTGGCAGCGGGGTGAGGTGATGAGTGGCACAAAGTTGAAGTTAAAAAATTCTTTTCTGGCTTGTTCTCAGTTCTCACTGATTTTTGTTTTTTTTTTCACATTTTTTTTTTGTTTGTTTTAAGTGGAATTTATTTTTAGATATTTTACCTAAGTTTTCTTTTTCTTTTTGGTTTTATGGCAACAGCGCGTGGTGTTTTAATTGTTGTTGCTTGCTTGTTGTTGTTGTCGCTTGTTGTTGTTGCTCTTGTTGGCGTTGTTGTTGTTTTGGGTCGGACAGGTGCACGTTGCGGCAGAAGAAGAGTCAGATGCCAAGCAGCAGCAGCTGTTTACTATCTCTCTCCCTCTGGCTATCGTTGCTGTCTCTTTCGCAGTGTTATCTCTTATCACTGGTGTAGCTTTTTTCTTTAGAAGTTTTTCAGTTTTTTGTGTTTTTTGCACTTTTCACAGAAACTTACTTTTTGGAATTGCGCTTCGTTGTTTGTTTGGAATACATGGGAATTTTGTCAACAATCAGTTGCATGGCATCAACAAATACATGGGACAGACAACACACTTGTCTCTCGGTCCTGTTGCTGCTCTTGTTGTTGTTGTGGTAGAATTTCTATTTGTTGCTGTGTTTGCTGATGTTTGTTTATTTTTTTTTTGTGTTTTTTTTTAGAAAAGGTTCACTGCAGCATTTTCGATCACTTGGCTTTCTTCACACACTCCCTACTCTTTCTTTTCACTTTTTGTTCACTTTTTACTTATTTGATTGTTACGCTTTCACATTTGTTTTGGGATGTTGCACAAGTTAGTTGTTGTTTTGTTTTTTATTTAATGATTTTTTTTTGGTTGCCTAGCAAGTTGTTTAAAAATATTTTTGTTTGCTGAATTTTTGTTTTCTTTTTGCAATTTGTTTTGTGCTAATTTTTTTTTTTAGCAATAATACTGTTGTTTTTAGTAATCCGAGTTGCTGATGTTGCTGCTGGGTGGTGTTGTGTGTTTTGTTTGTTGTTGATGTTGCAACAGGAACTTTGTGGCACTTAATCCAAAAAATGTGCTCGATGTGGGGTGTTTGTTTACGATATTTTCCTTTTCAAAATCGTGTCACTAATTTTGATATTCAAGTAATTTGTTTGTTTACTTTATGTCACTTGTAGGCTTGAACTTTGTTTACTTTTTATAATTTATGTCACTTGATTTTCGATTTTTCTAGCCTTTAATTTTTTGAGTTTTGCGTTGATTTGAAAACTTCGTGATTTTCGTAACCGCTGTTTGGAAAACTGTTTCACTTGGGCCTGGCTTCAATGGTTTTGGCCTGGCTTGTGGCGAGCTGCGCTTTTCGATCCGCTTCAACCGAACGACGACAACGTTCGACGGCAGCCAGGAAGGAACTGAGTGAACTTGGCGCTGGCCTGGCAGCTGAGTCTGACATCCGGCGACCGACTGAGCTGCTTCGGGTCTTGGACGGCGAGCCGAGTCCTCTTCGGCTGCCCACCGAAGAGCTGGTGATGGTAGTGGTAGCCGTAGTAGTAGTAGCAGTACAGTTCGGTGCGCTCTCTCGGTGCTGGTTGATTTATTTCAGGTTGGTATTTCGGATTTCGTATTTCGTATTCATTTCGGTCTGTTAAGGGGCGACGACGCGCGAGCACTTAAGTAAAATAATAATTACGTATACGTATGTCAATTTGTTTGACTTCTCCGCCTCGCGTTCCCTGGCTTGGCTTGCTCTCTCTTAAAAGAGAGACTGGGAGCAGAAACGCAGTTTGGTAGTAGATTTCTACTGCCTTTTGCTGCTAGTAGTAGACGATATGCTGCCTTCGGGGCCTACTCTGTCTTTTCTCCTCTCGCAAGCAAAAAAGTAGTTTCGCAGTAGACGCTCTGCCGTTCTGCTGCTACCTTTTTGGCAGCTGACATTTATTGGGTTTGTTTTGAAAGCGTTTAATGGGTGCGTGTGTGTTTGCGTTAAGTAGATTTTTCAGCACATTTGTCTTAATTGTTGTGATTTGTGGTTGATTTTTGAATGATTTACAGCGTGTGCAGTGCCAGTGGAATTAATTGTTTTTTAAATGTCAAAGCTGAATAATAAATAATTAGGCGACAATTTTCCTAAGCATATTTCCTTAAAAATAATATTTTCCCAAAATTATAAAAATTATAAATAAATGCAATTGTTTATAAATAGTATTGGTATAACTAATCTATTTATAAGAATGGGGGACTTCAATTTTTATCCGTAACCCTTTTATGGCTTGTCATTGAGTAGCCGCAGAATTGAAATACTTTAATTACCCGAATAAAAAACATTTAACAATTTAATCTGAGCATATCAATTGCCCCGAACACACACATTCGCACACATACCAATACCCATATCCATACCCATACCCACACTCGCCCACATTTCACGCTCTCACGCTCTCAGTGCGCTCTCTCAGACGCGACTCTGGCCAAAATCCACTCCCAATTTATCACTCAATTAGCACAGAAAAATGTAGTAGTGTATTTACTACGCTTCTGGCTCGCTCTCTTGCTCGTCGGCCATCTTCCCTTCTCTTTCTGCCGCCATCTTGCTTTCTCTGTCATTCGCTGGCGCTCTCTCTCTTTCTCTGCCGCTGTCGCTGCTTGCTGTCCTGCTGCTGCCTGTGCACAGCGTGAGAAACTCTCGTCGGCTTTCTGGTATCGGGTGTTCATCTCAATGAAATTGTAGCATATTTGTTGCCATATCGAGATTAAATTTTCAAAACACAAACGAGCACAGCACGAGAGAGTGCGACAGTGATGGCACTCCAGAGAGCGACAGAGAGGCCGCTAGCCGGCCCGAAAGAGATGGGTAGAGCGAGCGTGCAGCGCTGTAAGCTTTCGTATAGTGCCCTGAGGTGGGGCGGTGGGAGAGGAGCCTGAGAGGCGGTTGTACAGTGGGTGGTTGGGTGGCTGGTTCGTTGGGGTCGCGATTTATTGATGACGCCGACGACGACGGCAACGGCAACGGCAGCGCCAGCGGCGACAGCGCTGCCACAACCGACGCCGACGCTTGTGTTAATGTGTTTGTTGCTCTCTGGCATAAAATTATGTTTTATTTTATTTAACATGTTCTGCCTCGATTTTTGGCAGTCCTTGTCATAATTCTGATAGAGCCTGTGAGCGGGTGCGATAGAGAGGGATGCTGCTGGAGAGGGAGGCGAGGTCCTGCAGAGGAAGTCCTTTTTTCAGGCTCGAGTGGTAAGCGACAGCAACAACTACTGCCAACAAGAACAACAGGCCCAGGACCTACGAAAAAAAATAAATAAAAATACCCGACAGTTGAGCGATGACGATGATGATGAAAAATGAAAATGATGATGACGATGGTGGCAGGCAGAGGCTGGCAGAGGCAGGGGCAGCTTCATTGGGTTATACTTATGGGTTTGTATTTGGGTTTGGGTTTGGATTCAGCCCGTGACGCACACACATATGACCATAGCCAGGGTGTGTGTGTGTGCGTGTGGGTACAGTGGTAACTGGGAAATGAGTGTTTTGTTTTGAAACGTGTGAGGTTACCAGAATTATAAGCCTAGTTTTTAAGACATTACGAAACGTAGAATTCTTTAAAATTCATCAAATATGAAATATTACGTATACGTAAGTAGTACTATTCCCCTTACCTATACCTTTTTAGAGCAAACATCTCGTTAAAGTTTAGACCTCTTGAACAATACGTGTACTTAATATTATACTACTAAAGCTACTCCTGTTTCTCCTAGTGACTTTCTTAGTGGAGTAGTACTGCCCTGTGTGTAAAAGGAAGTGTACTGCGTTGTAGGCTGTCGACATCGTCATCGCTGCTTTTGTTGTTGTTTCTGCAGTGGCTGTTGTTGTTCCTAGTGTTGTTGTTGTGGGTTTTATGCACGTGTGAGGGTGAGGCTGGTCGCACTGTTCACTGTTCAGTATTTTACTGTCTCGGTACCCGGTTGCCGGCTGCCAGTCCTCAGTCCTCAGACCTCCGTCCTCTGGCAACTGGCACTGGATCTGCCTCATCCTTCTCACCTACACCGCCCCAAACCAGACCAGACCAGACCAGACCCTTCCTGCATGCGGATCCTTCGAGCGAGTGCGAGTATCTGTATCCGTATCTGTATCTGTGTAAATGCGTTGGTTGTCGGCTTGTTGTTTCGTTGTTTCTCCCCACTCCCCCACCCAGCTCTGTCAGCCAGAGCTGCTTATGTGCGTTGTGTGTTGGTTGTTGGTTGTTGGTTCCTATTCCTGTTACTTTTGCTGTGACGACGACCAGAGCACCGACATATATGGTGATGCAGGATGTGTGGGTGATGGGGATATCAGTTTATGGGATACTTTTAGGGGTTAGCCCGGTAGTAGATTTAAGTTCTTAATGTTTTTGGATTAAAATATAATATTTAAACTCTTGAAATTGAATTCTAATTTTTGCTAATCATGCATGACCTTCCTTTTAGATTTTTTGACCTAAATCACTTGAAATGTCTCTTGCTGATTTTCCAACAATTTTTGTTAGAACTGACACTCTGGATTTCCAGGATCACCCTACTCCAGCTGCCAAAAGCGGCTGTAAAAACAATTTAATGCATAAAACGACAAAAATCTGGTTTTCACAAAAAACCAAAAACCAGAAGATGAAGAAAAAAAAAAACAGAAACAACAACATCAAGTGGGAAAAGCAGGCGATGAAAGCACTGCCACCAGTTGAGAGAAAATAGGGAAGTGGGGTTGGGCATTTCGATGGGGATTTTAGCTTCTATTCTTCTTCTTTTCGCAAATGCAACACCAGCAACAAACACCAACTGCAGCAGCAAATGTTGAGATTACACTAAAAGTAACTGCCAACAGCAGTGGCAGAGCTGCAGCAGCAGCAGCAGCAGCAGCCGAGCTATGGGAGAGTGCAGCACTAAAATCAATTATGTAGCAGCAGCAGCAGCAGCAGCAGCAACACCAGCAACTGCAACAGCAGCAGCGTGAAAATAGTAGTGAAAAAATAGAGAAATAGCAAGGCAGTGGGAAAATCGGGCATGGTGGGGGGAGAGGAGGGGAGGGGGATTAGGCGAAAAGGGGTCGGACAAGGTGAGGGGGAGGGTGGTGGGTGGTCTGGGTGTCGGTCTGCCGGTTTGGCGCTGCGTCGGTCAGTCGCCAAATATGTTGCGCATTTGTGAGCGAGGGAGAAAGCAATAGAGACAAGGACAGGCTCATAGTCAACTGCTGTTGTAACTGTTGTTTTGTTGTTGTTGTTTTTGTTATTGTTTTTGTTGTTGCTGGGGTGGTTGGGCGAAAAGCTAGTAAAATGCGTGCAAAGGCAATGGCAAAGGCAAAGGCAGCAAAGAAAAGCGAAGAAAAGGAAGGTCGAAGCTGGAGGTACACTACAAAAAAAAGTTTACTCCCTTTACAGGTGATAAATAGAAAATAAAATTAAATAATAATAAATAATTCATTTAATATAAATATTTTTTAAATTATTAATTAATATTTATAATAAAATCAAGCAGTTAAGAAAACAGTCTTAAGATACTTATAAGACTTGTTATACCTTAATATATTAAAATTTGTATATCAAAAATATTAAATGTATAAAAAAATCTATAATAAAATTTTGTTAAATTAAAATTTGTAGAGAGTTTTCCTATGATTTTTTTTAAATTACACTTTTAGAGTACTCCATAAACATCGGTAACAAAAAAACAAAAAAACAAATGATATAAAAAAGTAAACGAAAAGCAGCAGCAGTAAACGATGAACTTTGCTGGCTGGTTTGTTGCTGTGGTTGTTTTTGTGGATGGCTTGGATGGTTTGGGGCCCAAAGCAGACACCTTTCCACGTGCAGGCAAACAGCCCCTACCTCCCCATCCACCCCTCTCTTACCTTAGCGCTTGGGCCCCCCACCACACCCCTGCTGGCCGGCAGAAAATAATCAGCGAAAAACGTAGGAGAAAAAGAGCGTGCAAAATTATGCTGAGTGCTTGGCTGGCTGCCACACAAAGTGAAAGAAAGGCAACGACAACGACGTCTTCGCCGCCCCAAGGCCCCAACACTCCCCCACGCCCCTGCACTCGCTGCCTCTCTTTCGCTCCCAGTGCATCTGCTGCTAAGCGAGAGCAGCATAAATACGAGAGAAAAAAAAGGCAGAGAAAGAAGAAAAATCAAGGGGGGTCGTGGTGGAGCGGGGAATGGGGGATTGGGGCGGCTGTCGGGAGTGAGGGGGCGTCAGGGAGTCGGAGGGTGGCGGGGGTGGCGGGGGTGGCGGAGAGGGCGCTTTGCCGGCAGATACTTTGAGATTTAAGCCCCCCTTGCCCCACCGCCTGTTGTTTTCATGCATTTTATCAGTCGACGCTGACGATTTTCTTGGCGTTTTTATTTTTATTATTTTTTTCTCTCGCTCTTTGCTTGGTTTCGTTTATGATTTTGTTTTTGTTTTTTTTTTTCGTTTGGCTCTCTGGTGTTTGGGTTTTGTTTTTATTTGGGTTTCGGTTCGGTGTTTGTATCGAGCAAATGTATCTGTATCTGTATCTGTAGCTGTATCTGTATCTTTATATGTGGCGCACTCTTGGCTGCTGCTGCTGCTTCGGCTGTTGTTGTTGTTGTTGTTGTTGTTGTATCGCTTTTGTATCTTTTAGCGCTGTTTTGAGTTAAGCAATTGATGGATATGGTTTATTTATAACGCTTGGCGACCGAAACCGAAACAGAAACCGAACCAAAGTTGAACTGAACCGAAGGAAACGCGTCGCCGAATATCATCAACATCATCATTATCATCATAATCATTATCATCATCGTCCGCTGGCATCGTCATCATGGGCATCGGAATGCCGAGAACGACAACGTCGACGAGGCGAGTACAATGAGTGCGGACGTGTATCTGAGTATCTGCAAGATACTCACTCGCTGCCTGCGTTCGATAAACGTAAGCATAATAATATTTTATTGAAATTTGTTTTCTTGGCTGTACACTCGGCTGGCTCTCTCCTCGCCTACCCCTGCCAGCCATAATTTCTTTTATTTTCATTTTGGGTACACTGAGAGAAGCATTTGTGTTTATTTGCAATAAAGTAATTCCTTAATAGATTTTAGTAGTTTTCTAAGAACACCCACACTTTCTAGTAGATTCTAGTCTCTGCTTAAATAATCTGTTAGAAAAACCAGTTTAGTTTTTCTCCAGTGCAGAGGTGGCAGAGGGACTTCGGGGCCTTCATTTCTTTTGTCGTAGCTGGCTTTTTTTTTTTGCGATACGCTATAAGTATCTGTTGGATAAATATGAGGTTAAAGCGCTGCCTGCTGCTGCTGCTGCTGTTGCCGTCTGTCTGCCTGTAGTTTCCTCACTTCAGTACACTTGCATTTGTATCTGTATCTGTATCTGTACCTGCAGCTGTATCCATATCTCTATCTGCATCTTTCGGTGTGTGCATGCACGTCTACATCTTTGTGCCCGAAGTCTGGAGTCGAGTGCAGCGCGCATTTTGATTGTTCGCCTGCTCTTTTGATGAAAACATAAATATCGCAACACCAGAAGAGTGCGGAGTGGAGAATGGAGAGTGGAGAGAGCTGGCCCCGAAAAAGAAGCCTCAAGACATCCAAGAAGTAGATGAAGATGAGCCAGAAGACCCATCGGAATTTCGAGTTGCATCTCCCTCGACGAAGATTCCTGTTCTTGCATTTCGAATGAATGAAAATGTTTTTCCTCTTTCCCTCTCTTTTCCTTTATGTTTTCTTTTCTGTCTTGTTTTTTTGTTTTTCTTGTGAGAGTTACAACTTCTGGGGCGGAATTTGGATCGGTTCCTGGAGTTCCGTATGCGGTAAGCTGATACGGTGATGGTGGCTTAACACGGGGCGTATGACTTCCCTATTAATAAGTCTAATTAAAGTCCTTGACGCATCGGGGCATTGATGGCCAGTGACGAAAATGGTTAAATTGGATTTGATTGATGATTAAATTAGATTTTAAAGTTTGGCAAAATGAGATCAGATGTCAGGAGATCGGGGATGATCTGTCTAGATACCAGAAGGCAGGAAATATGATACGTGGTAATAATAGATTTCAATTTCAAACCAATCTGTTGTACTTTTATAGGCTTCTTAAATAATAATATAGTTCATAAGCCATGAGAAAAGCAAGACTATCAAAATCTGATATTTGAGTATTTATTGCATCTGTTGGGTCTGTTGTACACCCCTTCCCCTGGAAGTCCACCCCCGTTTTATTCGAATAACTTAATAATTATTCATGCAGTTGCCCGACGCAATTACAACAAGAGTGAATGCCACATGCCCACGCTTCAAAAGAGCAATAACAACAACAACATCGATCGACAGCAAACAAACAACAGAAACAACATGAAAAGTGCGTTGCACAACAACAACAATTACAGCAGGAGCAACAAACAACAACAACTGAAAGAGGAGGAAGAAACAACAATACTATATGTAGTTGAATGACTGAACGAACCCGTCGCCAACCAAACCAACAACGAATAAAAATTAACACAAAAAATACTTATGCGCAATAACAACAACAATACCAACAACAATTGCCTGAGAGGGCAACCAAACAACAACAACTACAACATTACCTTAAAAACACCAAACAAGCTGAACACAAAAAATGAAAAAAACGAACAAAAATCTGAAAATAAAAATACATTAAACGAAATAAGATGAATACCAAACAAATAAAAAATTTATGCGTTGCACTTGGTCGGGGAGGGAGAGGGGGGCGCTGGAGGTCACGGAGGGGGTGTGAGGGAGACGGCCAGCGAGTGGGCTTGTGTAAATGGAGGCAAGCGAGAAATTATGCCACAATCAAGTACAACACACAACAATAATAAATAAAAAAAAATAAATTAAATAAAAGAGAAACAAAAACAGGCAACCCGGCAGAGAGGAAAATTCCCTCGAGAAAAGTACGGAGGAGGCAATAAAAAAATCCAAAACTAAAAAAAAGTAAATAGATTAAAAAATAAAACTTTCCATATCTGGTAGGATGGGGAAAATGTAAAAAAAAACATCTTTAATGCTATAAGTACTCCATAATTAAGAATCCCTTGCATCATGGGATAATCCACTCGGGCAGTCAATGTTCGGGTTTATCAGATTATTTTCTCTGCCGATCGGTCCCGGAATAATTCCGAGTGGATCCCAACGCCAAAACACACAGAGAACAGCGGACACACAGAAGGCAGATGACGACGAGTGACGATGGACGGGGGACGGGGGACTGGGTACTGGCGACTGGGGATAGCGATGAGGTTGACGATCAGCTCCCAGCGCCATGATCATCATGATGATCAGCGGTCAATGATAATTCCATTCTGTTTTGTTTCAGTGTTTGCATGCGACGAGGAATCGGAATCCGACTGGCAGACTGACGGACTGACAGTCAGTCACCCAGTCGGACAGACAGAGTGGCCTTCCAACCGCTTGCCTACGAGCTGGCTTTTGTAAATGTATCTGTATCTGAGCACCCGTATCTTTGTATCGTTGTAGAAGATGCTCGAATGCAATCCGCCGTCTGCTTACATTCCATAGATACACAAAAATAAAGAACGCAGCAGCCACAATAAATAATAAAGCCGAACGAATGAACGAGTGTTGCTGCAGCAGCCATGTACCTCAACCAAAAAAAAGAAAAAGAAAGAGTGGCCTGAATAGCGATGAATACGCCAAATGACTATTCAGCCGAACAAACCCTTCTGCCCATTTTTGCCACTTCCCATTTCCCTTCGCCCCTTAACGAATTCACCCCTCCAGAGAGATAGCACTTAGCCCGGGCAATTACTGATAGGCGGCAACACCTCGGCGCGACTTCACTTTGGCGTCTAATTGCTTAACAAAAGCTTCAATTAAACACTTCAAAGAGCTTATTACAAACCAATAAACCGCACCACTCACTCGCTCGGGGAAAGAATCCACAGTTCCTGAGGCGGAACGCGCTTGACGACTGCGAATGTCAAGGATATCCTACACAAACACCCATAGTCCACCCATACCCAGGAGCGAGGAGATAAACACACACACACACACATACACTGAGGCGGAACAAAGAGAGCACGCTCCACTCCATTCAAGTCCACTCCATCGATATTCTGGGTCCTGCCTGCCAAGGATTCCAATGGAATATCGCTTTTCACTCGCACACCAGGAGTGTCATGACTGCGTGGCCCGATAATTGTCTGTTGTGTCTCGTCTGCCTCGGAGCCCGATGTCCTTGCTGCTCCTCCCGCTCCTGCTGCTTATCCTGGCCGTGCTGGTGACGCAGTTGTGCCTACTCGAGGCTACTGTTGTTGTGCCATTCCGACAAAAGACCGCAAACTGCCTGCCTGCGAGGGCCTAGCCGTTGTGTGCCTCTGTGTGGTTCGATTTTAGTGGTTGCTGATCGCATCTACACTGGGAGAAACACTGCTATTGCCTACACGCTGCGCCTATTCATGCACCATGGCTTCCATTCTTTCCATCGCGATCACTCCGGGATGGCATATCATTGGACTCTTAGCGCTTCCTAATATACATCCTGTTGCTGGGAAGCTAGGGTGTCTTATCGAGGGAACATCCTCCGTTGACTACCTGAACAACTTCCGGCCCGAAGGAAGTCTCTACACATGTACATACATACATATATATGGCACTCTATCCACCTCAGCTCATTTGCATTGTGATGATGAGAAGTCGAGGGTAGATCATGTCAGCGGAACGGAAACCGAAATATGGAATCTCTTTCAAGTCAAAGCTCCGGCTCGCAATTATTTGAACAACAATCATCATAATCACAATAATAACTTCCCTGCGACGCACATGTTGGTCCGGGTGTAAGGGTTAAATGTCCCCGGCGAAGAGGTGTGGGCTGCACACTCCCCTTTATGGACCTTTTTGGCCCTTCCATCGCCCGTACCCCTACTGCCGTCCTGGCCCAGCAGCCCCTGGTCGTGGGCTTTGGGGGTAACTCCAGCCAGTATAGCCAGCCTTCTTTGAACTCTTTTTGCGTCATCGTTTGCGATTAAATATACCAAATAAGAAAGGAAAAAATAGGTCCGAGGATACACATGCAGGGATACACATACACTTATGTATATGTATACCTAGAAATTTATGTATTTTTATTTGAGCTTTTACTTTTCATCAGTTTCGCTTGTTGTGTTGTCGAAGAAATCCTTTTCTCTCTTCGCTTCCCATTTTTACGATGCGTACAGAAACTGCCTCGAACCTTTTTTTGCGTCGAGTCGGACGAGGGGTAGGGTGTCCCCGAACACACGCCAAATGTAACCTCAAAGGGTTAAACACGCAAAACGCAAAAGCTAAAAAAATTGGAAAAAAATAAATACAAAAAGGAAGGTCGCCAAAAAAAATATGAAAAGCAATAAGCAACCTTGGTGGATGGGCAGGGAATTAGAACTCGAACTTGAAGCATATGCGTGGAATGAGGCTTTGGGATTCCAACTGCCATGCCCTGTAATGGGCGGGGAAGATGAGATGATTGGATTAAAAACCGTCTCTCTAAATATTAAATAAATAAACATAAATGGGAGGAAGTTATTTTCAATTGCTTGCAGCTAGAAGATAACAAAGGGGAAGTAATTGTTGTGCCAGACTCGAGGCTATTGGTTTTTGGAGTTTTCGAAACCTTAGCAAATATTTAATTCGTAATAATCCGTTTCAGTTAGACCGCTGCAGTGCAGCTTTTCGTCTTCCTCGAAGCTCATCCAACCGATTCTGTCTAAACAAACATTTGGATAGGAATCTTTCAAGAAATTCTTTCCAGCAATCCCCTTACCAGACAAAGGGTGTGTGCCTACCCCTTCATTGTTCCGCTTCTCGCCGGAGTTTTGTTTGGTGAGATCGCTTCATTATCATTGAAATCGCTGGCATTATCAGATAATTAGATGGAACAATTGTCTCATTTATCTACACCAAATAACGTGTTGTTTGTGTGTCAGGGCTTTGGCTGAACGCGACAGACCCAAAGACCCAAAGACCCGAGACCCGGGACCCGAGGAAGCAACCACCCTACCTCCCATCCATCCCGCCGGGTTTCTTTTTTTTCCGTAAATTTGTTTGCTAATAGAAGTTGAAAAGAACATTGGCCACGGAGGGTAAGTTCGGGGCGGATAAGTTGCCAAAGTATTACGTAATATACCTTTCCTTCTGAAAGAATGAAAAAGAAAAAAATGTCTTTACCCTCAGTCAGTTCCCCTCAGCATCTCAGTTTCTCAGTCTTATGTAGATTTTTGTGTATTGACTTGAGATTATCGCACGCCGGGGTTAAAAACTTCCAATTTAAATTCAATTTCCGTGCAAAATGGTCAAAAGTCTGGGCCGGCCGGCGAGAGGTAGGGCGCAGAGTAAATACCGTACACAAATAAAAAACCCACCACTTAAGGGTTTGCCCAACTGGCGTATCGAGAATGCCGAGACCAGAATCCTGAATGCTTCTGAATCCTGAATCCTGAATCGTGAATGCTGAATGCTGAATGCCAGCCGGATATCAAAGCGCAGGGACGAAGAGAGAGATAAACAAGGAAGCCAAACAGGATGCATGACCATGCAGGCGAAGTCACTTCATTATCGAGATTATCGGCGTAGCTTCCAACCCTACAAAGGCATCAATTCCTCTGACTACAAGTTTTGCTTAAGTACACGGAGAGAAAAGTGCAGCAACTATGCGTTAAATGGTATTATTAATTTAAATAGTTGAAGGTGTATTATTTCCACAAAAAGGAGTTCTTAACTGGTTCTACGATGGAAAAAGAGAGCCAAGTCCAGTTCTAACGCGTCATACTTTAATTTCTATATGGTTCGTAACAATCCCCTTCTTTCTATTCAGTGCACTACCTCATCACTCTTCCCAGTCTCAACCACTTTATCGTCCTGGTCCACATCCTTGTGTGCATACGTTCGCGCGTCAGCACAAATGTCAAACCACTCACTGAGCCATGTGGTGGTGATACGCCGGTGGTGGTGGCGGTGGTGCGGCTGATGTTTAAACGCCAGGGTGGTTTCCCTCCGGTTCAGTTCAGTTCAGTTCCGTTTCGTTCTGCTCCGTTTCGGTTCTGGGTCTAGATTTGCTGAGCGCCTGTCTATGGTTATCCTTGAGCCCTGCTCGCTGCCAGTCGTGCCCCCAGGACAGGCTAATAAAATTTGCCAGCCAAATCCGCAACAAACCCCGAGCAATCGCAGCTTGGAGGGCGCAGCAACAAAAAAATTTTGAGTCCGGAGAAGAAGTGACAAGAAGGGAGCTCCAGGCGATCGGCTCAACACCAAGGGAGGATTGGGAGTGGGAATGGGAAGGCGGCAGCAGCCTAAGCAAATTAAAAGTGTTGGAAGTCAGGGAGGGGAAAATTGGAAAGCATAATGGTAGGAAATTGTTTCAAATTGTGGGGCACGTCCTTGAGGAACACGCTGCTGCTGTTGTGGGGTGTGTGTAAGGGATGGATACTCCTGTCCTGTTAGTCCTGCTGAGTTGCAAGTTCTGGGATCTGATTCAAATTGAAATTAGTGCTAATTGGCGATGGTTGGCGAGCAGTTTGTCAAAATTAGATTCGATTGGGCTGAATTAGCAATAATGAAATTATCCGATGGTTTTTAATTGAACGTTCAAGTGTCGCTAATATTCTATTAATTGGCTCCGATAGCCAGATAGTATTTGCATTTATTTTCAAACACTCCTATTGAATAACCGGCCACCCCTGCGATTGATATCTCATCTCATTGCTCAGTCGAATGAAATTTGTTGGAAAAATGTGTGACCTTCCTGAACGGAATTCGTTCGGTTTGTAACCTGAGCTCGCCACGGTTGTCAATTTTTCGGTGTCACTATCGAGCCGCACTCAGTGATTAACTGATTAAATCGATTGAGTATTCAGAAGCGAGTGTGTCTAGCAGCTCAGGTAACCCGAGTTCGAGTCCGAGTCCGAGTCCAGAAATGGGAAATGCTCATAAAAGTTAATTAAATGCAAGGCAAAGCAAACACAAATCAGGGGGGTAGGGAATGGTAAATGGTAAATGGGAAGTGGGAAGCGGGAAGTGGCAAGTGGGAGAAGAGGAAATCGAAATGGAAAAGAGAACAGCAAAATAACAAAAGCGACAAAAACGACAACACACATCAATGGGCTAAGTGAAGGCAACGTGGCTAATCGATTCATTCGGAATTCAATACACAAACACGTTGGACAAAGAGGGCTGGCCGCGGGAGCGGGTGGCGGAGCGGGCTGGAAAATCAATATGGGAAAAGCATAAATGGCAACACGCTGGCCAAGTGTCAAATAGAGGTATGAGCTAGCACCACTACCACTACCATGGCTCTGGCCCTGTGCCTGGGCCTGGGCCTGGGCCTCGGCTCATTGCAGCCCTTCCGCCCCCTCGATTGTGTGCTCAAAATGCAATTGCAATGGAAACCGAAAAAGCCGTCAACCACCAGCCACACACACACACACCCACCCATACAGTCGCTGCAAAATGTTGACAGCCCGTGTGGCAGGGTGCTCGTATCGGATAGATAGAAACACCAGGGATCACCATAATAGGGCTTTTGTTTTCTAAATAGTATTCTCGATGCTGGAATTAGGGGTATAGGGGTGTTGTGGCGATATGCCAGATTTCTACGGCTGAAAATTATTATATAAGTATAACTATATAACTATAAACTATATGAAAATGATATGAATGAATTAACATTTTTTGGAAAGGTAATAATTTAGAGAGTTATTAGTAAAATTTGTCTTCATCCAAAACTTCCAAGACTAGTATAATAAAAAACACACAATTATTAAATAATAAATTATATAAAATAAATAAACTTAGTTCAAATAATATATTAATAAATAGTTTGTCTAATATTAGTGTTGGGAGTATAGTTTGTGGATACATTCCATATCTCTAAGTCTTTACGACTTCCATAATAAAAAAATATATATAAATATTATAATTCAAACTAGTAATAAATACCTAAATAGTATTCAAAATATTTACTAGAGATAGGGGGATAGTTTGGGGAGATATCCAGATCTCTTGATCTCAAATACTTTTATAATAGAAACCTGTAACAAATTATCAAATTAAAAATTATATAAATTCATCAAAAATTACTCAAACTAGTAATCATTGTACCCCCAAGTGTGCTGTGACTCGTAAAATGGTACAATACCTTCTGGTTACCTCCACACCTTCCCTCCCCTACACCCCCCACCTCACCGCCCCTTTAATCACCCACACCACTCACTCACACTCACACTCACACACTCACTCTGTCGGTCTGCCATTTTCCATTTATTGTTATTATTAATTTTGATGCCGAAAAAGGGATGCCAGGCCAAAGGAAAAGGAAAAAGTGACGAGGCGTACGGGAGTGGGGTGATGGAAGGGAGGTTGCACAAAATGTGAATGACGACGACCTGGGGGAGTGGAGTGAGGGGGGTGTGCAGTGTACGCTCGTATAGTACACCAGGGGGTACGAGTGTAGGAATCGACTGGCAGTCGTCGACGAGTTTATTTGTGTGAAATTCAAATGTAAATACTTGAGGGTGCTTAAGGGTGTCTTTAGGGGTTTAATGCTCGAATGCTACGCAATTTTTCTCTCTCTTAGCTCTTCGTTCGGGTATTTTTCGGTTTTGGTTTCGGTTTAGATTTCGGTTTTTGTGATTTGCTTTCCGCTTTCAAAATGCTTCGGTGGTTGGGTCCTGGCATTGTCCTTCCTGCTGTCTGCTGCACTCCCAGCCAGTGCGAATTCAATGGATGCCCAAGTGCACCGAAAAGAAAGTCCGACCTTCAAAAGGGTTGCCTTGGTCTGAGGAAATTTCGCCAAGACGGAGGTAGTCTTTGAATGGAAGGACTTAAGGAAACAATAAAGCATTTGAGAAACAGGAAATCATTTATATACAAAGGTTTTCTTTGAACAGTCTTGGGATAACCTTTCGTATGAAAATTTGGGGTGAGAATGGTATATTTCTGCCAATCTACATCCGATTCTTGAGCAGAGTTCGATAGAAGATTTATGGATCGATTCCCTGTGAATCTGCATTAAAACTTGGAAAACCACAGTATTCTTTCCGACTCTTATCCGATCTTTTAGAACAATACTCTAGGCATCAAAACCTTGATCAGAATATTATTTTAGATATTATATATATTTGAAATTTTTGGAATAAAATCTTAGATTTATAATAGGAAATTTGTAAGTGACTTAGAACGATGGCCATATCTTGGCAATTATCTATCCAATCTTAAACCATTGTCTTAAAAATCGATCTTCAATTCTTCAAAAATATTTCTTTGTCTTTTGTAGATTCTAATATAGGTATAGTAATATATATTTTATGAGAACTCATTATCGATGTTTTTATTATCATTATCGACATATCTACATAGTTTTGAGAAATTATTAACAAGAGATTTTCATATTATTTATTTATTACTTTAAAATATGTAGAACATTGGGCTAAATAATTAGGTTTCATCATCTATTCGTTATTTTCGTCAACAGTCCTATCTTGCCTTCAGATCATAATTACATTGTTTGAAGTTCATGGTCTTTTCAAACAAAATGTACAAATTAGTTATGATACAGTAACTCCCAGTCGCATACTTGTGACATTTTCTCACCTCCCCCTTCTGACGATTTCCTTTGTTTCTCGAAAAGACGATGACGACAACAAAAGCCACCGTCAAAGATTAGTCATACACAGTTGGCCCGAATGCTGGCCCGTGGGATGCGGGGCTGTTTTAATGACGGGGGTGGAGAGATGTGGATAAAAACGACTGTGGGACGCCTGGCCCGGCGACATTCATTTCAATTGACACGTGCACAATATGCCCGTCCCATGCCCATCCCCATCTCCATCGCAGTCCTGGTCCCATTCCCATTCCGTCCTCTTGTGTCCCGCACCCGATCCATCTTCCAAAGATAGCGGAAAAATGTTCGAGATGAGAGTGAAGCAAATGTGGCAGGCCAAAGGACTTTGGGACGCCTCCGGAGCGGCTCATGAATATGAAAATGTCTGACAGAAGCTAAGTAGTATCTACGTGCACCTTGACACGGGGACTCGAGGGGCTCGGGGGTGTGGCAGACTCAAGGAGACAAATTCTGTTGGCGTCGGCATTAGCTCAGCTTCATCCCCACCCACTTAGAAGACTTCCACACCCCCTGCTGCTGTTGGTGTGGCTTTTCTGCACACAGAGATAGATTTTCAAGGAAATTGCTTGGAATTATGAAGGATATAGTGGAAAAGGATGTACTTATTATATTTTTTTTATTTATTGTTTAAAAACTCTGCAAGTTTCTGTATAAAATAAATCTTCAACCACCAATAGCCCACCATTTTCTCACTGTGCTCCTGACACATTTGACATTTTTGCCACCAAAAATAAAACAGCGGGTGTCCTGCCACACCACAGACTCTCCTGTCCCTGCCCCTGCCCCTGCTCCCTGATCGTCTGGCAGTATTAAAAAATTATATGCCAAATCGAAATTGCATGTTTAACATAAACAGCAACAAAACTAAATCACAAACAACAACGGCTGGAAGTCACTGGGGTACTTCTAATGCCTTTTTTTCAGCCGATCACCCGCTGGTTTCTTCGGCAGTGTGTTTTTTTTTACACATTTCTATATTGTAGCCTCGACTCTGATTCTCACATTGAGGCCGAGTTTTTAACCCTTAAGTGCTCTGACATTTATTGCCGTTTATGAGGTGCGTTTTGGGGGTTACGGGTATGATTTGCCTCTGCATTGTTGTCCTGCCATCGTTATTTATGGATATATGTATTTAATAAACTCCATGGCTCGGCCGGAGAATTGAAAATTTGTTCATTTGTTATGGTAAATTATATGGTTGACGGAGAAGGATGTAAAGGGATATGTTTCAAGGTTGTAGCATATTAAACGGGGTAGGAATTAAACTGGGATTAGTAAACAAATGATTATTTTGTGATACATAATACTCGCTGGCTCTTTAAAGTATTTTGAAATGCTTAAATCCGACATCGTTTCATAAATTTCATTTATATTCAGAAGGCAATTTTCTTGTCCTTTATGCAGTGTTGTCATTGGGCTTTCAATGACTTTTCCAGTCTCTGTTGCTGCCACTCGGAGGCCCTCTCACCCACTCGGCGGCTCTTCAACTGTTTTGTTTATGATTTTGTGCCGTCATTGGGTTTTTAATTCGCCCCCATCCCAAGTAATGCCCCCTTTCCAGCCCCGGCACTTGCTGCTGTTGCTGCCAAGTGCAGTTAATTCCGCAATTGCAATTGCGGGTGACTTGTTTTCGTCATCGTCGTGGCTTGTTTGGACTGGAGATCTCCTCCGACCGCCGCGGCCTTCTATTTTTCTGGGCGGTTCTCTTGTGATTTGCATAATTTGTTCCATAATTTGTGGCATGCGAAAGTCTTTTCTCGGCATTACTATTATTGTGGTCCCTTCGCCGCCTCAGAGTTCGAGTCTCAGGCTGATGCCGAGTCTGAATCCGATTGAGAGATGGCTTAATTAACTAAACGATGTGGCTGGAATTTAATTGGGAACGCGGAAGCATTCTTTCCAGAGTTTGGTCTCGTTTTTTGGCTGCGAAACTTTTCCATTCTGTCGATCATGTGCCCACAGAAAACGACCTGCTAATGCCAGATGGCTTTAATTTATTTTGTAAATTATTTTCCATATCAAAAGCAATGAAAATCCATTCTACCCTTCCTCGCCACCTCGATGGAAATACTTTCTGTTCATAAACAAATTGCTTTTGTTGGCCACCTCGCAAGGAAAACACACAACTTGTTGGATAGTTTCAATAAAATGATTCTTGGATCGCGATGAAAATGGAAATCGAAAGGAAAATGAAACGGAGGCCCTAAGTGAAGCAAAAACAATAAATAAAGTTTTCTCCTTGGTTTATAATTATAATCATCTTCGCCACGAGCAAGAGCTACAGACGAAATAAAAATGTTGCAAGCGGTTGGAATGTCTGCCACTTTGTGGTTGTATTAATTTAAAAAAAATGTTTTGATTGAAATAAATTTTTCCATCTTGGCGGCTTAATTAAATTTTTTGTTAGCCTCTTACCCTCTCAAAAAATTAGTTCTAATTATGGTCAAGACAACTCTCTTCCTCAGTCTCCTTTTTTTTGCTCTGAAAGGACAAAAGTTTCAAAGTTTTCTTGGCTTTCACGGGGTGCTCTCCCACCTTCCATCTCCCACCACTTTGGCCTTTTTCCTTGAAGCTGTTGTGCCACCTCATTATCTTCAACTTTGAACTTTCCCATTTCTTCCAATAAGGAAGAACTCCGCCTCGGCCCCCCAAAAAACGCTTTGACTTCGTATTTTTCTTCGTTTTAATTGCGAGCCAAACGATTCCCGGAACAATTTTCCATTTTGCTGCTGCTTTGGTCTTTTGCCTTTTAATTGAGTTCGAAAAAAAGACCCAAAAATTAAATTATGAGCGGAGAGAGCTCTGAAATCTTTTGTGTTATTATTTGAACATTTTTTTTTGTTTCAGGAATATTATGCGCAAGCAAAACAATTATGAAATTATTTATTAAATATTGTGAAATTGCTGAATGCAGCAGCAGCCCATTTGAAACCTTGAAGTGTCGCCGCTCAGATACTGTATCTGTATCTGTGGCTGTGCTTTTGTATCTGTATCTGCGTATCTGGGTAGCGCTTGGATTCTAATTGTCAGAGTCGTCAATCGTCATCGCAGTCGCTTTTTCATTGGCGTCATCCATTGCTGTCGTCGGGGTGTGAGATTTAAGTCAGTTTATCGACAGCAATGCCTCCGATTTTGGTTGCGTATTGTCGCCTATATCGCGGGGCGGCAGCCAGCCCCTCGCTTCGATCATCCCCATCATCTGGGGCCCGCCTTTGTTCAGCTCGCGCGTATTTCTTCAATAAATTTTCAGTTTATTCGGTTTATTTATTTACTTATATTTGCTATTGCTCTTTAGATGGCGGCTATCCCCCCACTTGGCCTCACAATTCCCTTTCCATTTTTTGTTGTGCTTTGTTTTCTCGCAGCTTTATGATTATTTTTCTCAGTTCTTCCAATTCCCACCTACTTCCTCCTCCTGACCCACGGCCCACCATCCATCCATCTATCCATCCAACCATCCACCTCCTCATCCTCATCATCATCATCTTCATCATCGTCTTTTCCGTACGCCGCCGCTCGCCGTAATTGAATTTCAACTTGTTTGCATTGTCGACGATGATGATAATTCGTCGGGGTATTTTGCGTATTGAGATCAGGGCCTCATCAATTAGTAAATTAATTTTATGCTCAGCGCTTTATGGAAATAAAGTCTTGCCCTGGCGGCAGTGGTGGTGGTGGCGGAAAATCAGAGAACACGAGGAAGTCAGGAAGCTTAAGATTGCAAAACATTATGGGCTTACTCGGTTAGAAAATTCTTTGAATTTTTTTTGATTTATAGTATAAATTTTATCCTCCCCCCCATGTACATCCCGTTAAAATAATTTATGAAATTTGTGTAGTTTACAAATGGTTCTCTCTCTCTATAATTTTGGCTTAATTATCCGATTCATTTATTGCATCATTTGCTGTTACAAAATTTCAATTATAATCAGCTTTGGTCCTGCTAAAATATGGCATACATTTCCCGAAGTCCCCTCCCAGCTAGAGTCCCCGGCCCACGTATTATTTTCCATTTACTATTTTTGCATCCCTTCGGCACTTCAGTTGCAATTATCATATTTGACTTTTTCGCATAAATTCGCGGAATTATCTCGCCGCAACTATTTTTATTCAATTTAATTATTATTATAGTGAGTTTTTAGCGATTGTCTGTGTACGGCTGGCATATTTTTTGCCTGCCATAAAATATTACACGGCCCAAACTAAACTTGTGTGTTATTGATTCTTATTTGCGGTCGGCAAACCGAAATGAAATGTGCAACAAATTTATCATCTGATGTTATAATTTGTTTATTTATATTGGGGAAAAATCAGAAGTGGGGAAAATATGAAATGTGACAATTCAATCAAAAACTGAAGAGGGCACCATCCCGCCTTCCCTATTCATTTTTTTTGGGTGTTTGTGCGTTAAAATGCAATCTTCATTATTTAATTTGTTTGAATTTTTGCTGGCTAGCCATAAATATTCATTTCCACCGGCAGTGACGGTGGCAGTGACGTTGGCAGGGGGAAAATGTATGCAAATACGATTAAATGTTTTCATTTGACATTTTTGTGTGGGCTTCGATTTGATTGCTGCCAAGGGAAATGTCATGGAAAAGTGTACAACGTGGCGTATGCGTGATGGAATATATAAAAAGGATAAGTACAAAGTTATTTAATATGCCAAACAATTGGGCTTTCGCCTTTATCCAAGGAGATTAATCAACACAATACGACCATCTGTTTCCATAGAACGTGTATGTGAAAGGAAATCCTTTTTCGTCCTGAATATTTGAAAGACTTACAATTCCTTTGCTGATTCCGGGCCATTCTAATCTGCTGCCCAAATCTGGCCTTTGTCTGGCCGAAGTGTAAATCAATAATGAATTCAAAACTTATTAGAACAAGCAAGGATTCATTAGGCCCGGCTTGTAGGTGTGTTGTCTGCCGAACTGTTGTTATTTATATCGATATAACAGGGTAATAACTGCACACTTAAGTATGCAAATAGCCTGTGTGGGTGTGCAAGTGTTTGCACATGCAAATGTTATCATTTCTGATTAGTTACAGTCCTGAAATGCTAATGCCCCTTGACGAGCGGCAACAACAAGGAGGCAGCAACCGCAAGACAGCTCACTTTCGAGTTAAATGGTGCATCTGTATCTGTATCTTTGTCTGTATATCTGTGTGCTTGTGTGCTTCCTTATCCTTATGAATAGTCAAAGCAGCCTTTCCACTGCCGCAAAGCATTTCCCCGGGCTGGCATTATGTTGTGCCTGAATTATTTACACAAATCCAACTGCAATCGTTTGTCAATTTGCCAATTGGCAGTGAACCTAATTGATGGTGATTAAAGGTGAATAATAAAGCAGGTGAAAGGGTTGTTTGGATTCTCCAAATTCTATTTGCCAAGCACACAAGCTTATTTAAGCCAAAGGAATTTGGCCCAAGGGATGGGTCTCACATTTATCAAAATATTCTTACTCACTTGCCACTCTTGAGAGCTTCCTGGAGCTGCTTCAGACATCGATCGATCTTTCTCTCCCTGACCTGAGATCCGTACTTGGAGGACGAATAAGGATCGAATAGAAATGGAAAATACGGATGCGTGTTGAAGGTGAAAAGGCAGGAGCTGGGAGCATCCGCTTGGTCCTCGGGCTCCTTCAGTTCCTCCTTCATAGCCGTTTCCTCTTGGCTCATTGCTGCACTTGTTTCGGGCCACGTTAATTAAAGGCGAGATTTCGGTACTCGGCACTACCAAACGCAGCGAACTGAAAACGGCAACTGCCAGCCAGTTCTTTGTGCAGCTTTCTCTGTGATTATTTGTTATGTTTCTTTTAATTTTAGCTATTAGGCTTTCTGTGCCTGGCAGCAGTTATTACAGTTGGCCAGCACATCTAAGCCACTGGCCGACTAATCGCCGCCACCATCCGTCAGCTGCAGAATTGCTTCAAGACTTGCCTGGCACTCGATTGCTCCACTTTCAAGGCCGTCCAGGGATCTTGGGCTTATATCACGTATACGTCATGTCTGACAGGCGTCGGGTTTCAATTCACGGTAATATATGCAAAATTCTTGGTAGTGAAATACGATCCTTAAACTGATTGCTTTAATGGTGTGTTTGTTCAGTCCGCCAGCGGATAATACCGCCAGACAAGTGAGGAGTTTCTTTTACCTTCAGGTTGACTTTCACATAAAAGAACAAACAGTTTGATTAAAGTTTAGCTCTTAATCAAGTGCTTTTCTTATAAATATGTTTCATAAAGAGATAACAAGTTGCACCCTAAAAGCTTTCCATTGAATTATATTTAATTTTTCGGCTCTGAATGCCTGAAATTCTTGGTAGTGTCTTGGGGAAGTAATTCGTGGAAGAGTTGCCGAGGCATTAGATGTAAAGTACTTCTCCGAAATATAGTTTCTAAAATAATTTCCATTAAAATTAGATGAAGCAAAAATTCCCAATTCGAGAATGTGCTTGAAAGTGGATGGTCTCTTGGTAGGAGAATACTTGAAATTTTATTGGAATAAAATTCATATTCTATACATAACTTATAATCATACTTCCTCTCTTTTTGGCTTCTAGGTAATGCCAAAAATATTTTAATGAACGGAAAAGAAAGTAAAAAGCAGAGAAAGGAGAGCTGTGAAAAAATGACCTCATTTGGTAGAGAACCTCATTTCCTAGCACCCTCTGCCACCACACAGTTGTTGTTTTATTTTTTGTCTGCCACAGTTAAGTGTCCTTTCGCATTTCGTTTGCTTAGTGTTCGTCCTGTTTGGTGGGCGGTTGATTTGCTCCTAGGCCCCACCCACTTCCTGTTGTTGTGCTCGTGGTTTTGTTGCTTTTTTTCGGTTTTGTCCTGCCTTTGTTTTGCTTTCGGTTTTGTGTTTTGCGCTGGCTGCCCATGTAACTTGCTGGAAAATTAATAATAATAAAAAAACACCTACCGGGTGGAGTGAGGCGGTAGTGGGGCGGCAGTGGGGGGCGGTGGTACACGCGTGACCCTATTAAATGTGTGCTAATAAAAGCCCGGCAGCCCCGAATAAAACCCGCAGCACGCAGCCTGATAGCTGACCGAGTGCGTAATGTTTGTAGATGGAAAATTTCGATGCCCGGAATGGAGGAGCCTAAATTTGTGAAGTGGACAGCTGGGTGGGGTGGGCATCGGGTTGGGAATTACTTAAAAATTCTGAAAAAAATTGCACAGCACGATGACCGTGATGATGATGATGAGAAGGAAAACAAAATCAAGGCTCACAAAAGCCGAACCATTTAAGGGCCGATACAGCGGTGAGTGGGTGGATTGGGGGGTTTCGCATTTCTATTTACGCTAAAGGTCAACTTTTTCCATTTGCAGCGTGGTCATTTATAAAATCTTTGGGTATTATTAAGCAAAGCAGGGAAAGGAAACTCAGAGGTGGAACGAATGGAGGACGAAAGTCTAAGAAAGTACATAAAGAAAACCCAAGGAGACCAGAGCCGAGTGCTGTTGTGTCCACGATTTATCAAATTAATGAGTATCATTTTATTTTCATTTCATTTTCCATGCGCCAGCACAAAAAATTCCAAACCGAAGGACGAAATCTCCAAAATGAAAGAACTCAGCTCAGGCTGGAGTCACTATACTGCAGAGGAGCTAAGAAAATGAAGGTAACTTTCTGGCCAGTCAAAGGAAACAGTGAGTGGAAAAAAATGTATGAAACAGAAATCAAAATAAATGAGATAGGAGGGGACAAGGACAGGTCACAGCAGTACCAGGAAAAGAATGAGATTCCTTTCCACCTTATGTAACCAAAGTGCATAAGTGGGCTTTAGGAGAATGCTGGATACTCTACTTTAAAACAACTTCAATGAAGTTTAGATGTAATATTATATATAATCTTCGAGAGGGTATTATATCATGGAAGGCTATGGAATAAAGGTATTTTTATCAAAAGTTCCCCCATTTTCGCGAAGGAATACGAGCGGGGAGCATACCATTCGCCAACTTGAGAAGAATTAGCCAAGATGGAGTCCATTGCCTAAAAATAATCTAAATAAGCTAAGCTAAATAAGCTGAAAAATATTACGTATACGCTGTCCTATTTTTGCCATATCTAGGGTAATACTTGGCAGTTTAGCGAATATCATACCTTTCCGATTATATTTCGTCGAGTACTATCATTCGCAATTAAAACCTGGCGAACTAAAATTTCACTCGATTTTCTATTTTTGTCTTTTTTCTTAAATTTTTTGATGCAAATTGAAGGCAAATAGTCTCCGATTTATAATTTTTTTGATTGGTTGCTAAATAGTTTAAGTATTTGCTAAGGGATAAGGTATATGAGAAAATCTCAAAAACGTTTTTCCAATTTTTCGATTTTTGTTATGGAAAAAGTGTGTATCTCGGCTAATACTTCGCAGATCATGAAATGGTATACCTTTCCGATCTTAGAACTTCGAGTACTTTCATTTCTATTAAGACCTTGCAACAAAAATCTCGACCCATTTTTCGAAATCATATTTCAACCCATAAATCAAACCATTTTTCGTAACATCATGATTGTGCCAAAAAATGAGTCTATTTTTGGTTGCTTGATTTTTCCGATCCTTGTCAGATCCTGTTATCAGATAAAATGTCACCTAAAAATGTAGAAATAGTTATTATTAGGCACAGGTGGTAGATTTCCTGAATGTCCTGAGAAACTCCTTTAGTAGTTGCAATCCTTACTTAAAAGTCATAGTACTCCCATGTAGGTGCATCAAATAAAGAGAAGCAAGCACATGGCTGGGCGGCGGGCGTCAGAAACTAATGTCGGCGATTACATAAACAGGACACATGAAAGGACGAACCCAGACGAAAGATTGCTGGGCGGATGGGAGGGTGGGGGAGTCGGAAACACACCCACAGGCCAAATAGGAACTCCCAGTAAAACCAACATGAGCATAAATCCTCGCACCCGAAAGCCAAACCCACTAACCACCACCTCCACCTTCGCCTCGACGAGTCCTGCCAAAAAGGATACAAAACACTTTGCATCGGCAAGGTACAAACAAATAAAGTGACCAAGCCCGAAGGAGGACGGAAACATTCACTGCCAAATATATATAAATTTCGGTATACGTATATATTCATATATATATAAATAAATAAAATGCTTATGCGAAAAAAAAGAGATCCGCAAAGGCAAGGAGGACTCGAACTCGAGTCTCGAGCCCAAAGGAAACAGGAGCGACAAGAAGAAAGGAAACGAAACGAAAAGAAAGGAAGCCAAAGCGAATTGTTTTATATCCCTCATTTGTCCATTTAATGGCAGAAACGAGCCACAGCCAGAGAACCGAACCGAACGGGACAGGATAGGACAGGACATGGCAGCCAGGAACCCAGCCCAAGAAGCAATCCAGGACATGAGCAAACAAAGCAGGGATAGCTACAAAAACAAAAAAAAAAAGCAAAAAGGAAGTCGGAACGGAGAAAAGGATGGCTGGGAAAAACGCAACCGAGCAAAGTGAAAAAGAATATTGAAACACTAATAAAAATGAGGATAAGCAGGGAATGCATTAAGTAAAATATAGAATAAGTGTCCGTAGTTTTGGGGTGTGATCAGGGGTCAGGATTTTGTGGGCGGCTTGGGTAAATGGGTGCTTGGGCGACTGGGCTTGCTTGGTGGGTGGGTGGTGGCGAATACGAAAAGGTTCTTGTGTCGGCAAGGGTTATTCGGTGGCAGGGGGTTACCCTCTAAGGGTTGCTCATCCGCCCCCGTTCGAATACAAGGCAAAAATACGACAATGCCAAATACAAAAAAGATATGGCAATAATTTACCCTTTAACCGAAGTTCGGGCCACAATACCTGGTACTCCCCGAGCAACAGATTTTCGTTTTGGGGTTCCCATCAAATGGCAGGGTTATGTGTTGTAAGTGTAACATGAAACTACCCATCCGAGTTGATTGCCCTAATGCTGAAAGCTCTTCCAAGGGGACATTTGCAATTTGTTGCCCTTTTTAATCTGACACATTTCATAAACTGGCCAAATCATACATATGCATGCTATTTGTAGTAATGTGGGTCTATTTGTTTAATATCAGTGGGATATTTATGCGAAGAGGGTGGATTACTTTGCTCGAAAGAGATTGTATCAAAAGAGAATTTAAAATATTAAACTTTAATATAAATTGTATTCAATATCACTTTCTGGACTGGCACCGACTGGAGTGCATTGCCTGCAGTCTCCTTGCTTTTCCAACTCAAATGTTAACTTTGTCACATCCGCACAGTGAACTCTGGCTGGGGTGGACAGGTTGTCGCCGGGTTGGGTTGCGGGTCGGTGGTTGGTGGAGGAGGTACTTTTGTACAGTTTGTCAGAGTCCTGACCCCATGCAACTGAACTGGTACTGGCGAAATCAACATTTTTGCAGTTTTGCAGCCAAAGGGAAAGAGAAATGTAAAACAAAGTTGAAGCCAAACTGAAAATAAAGGACAAACAAAGGAGGGAGTGCGGTGGCGGGGGCAGTGGTTGAAAAATAAATTTTAAACGAATCAGAAAATGGCAAATGGAAATGGGAGAAATGGGGGAAAAATAGTGTGTGGCGAAACATATTTTAGCTGTTGCGGCTTGGCTGAAACAACAACAACAAGGCCAAAAACAAGGAACACAAGTGCAAAAAATATGAAAGCACTGGGGAAGGCGAGCGGGACAAAACAGGGTTGCCAGGCTGCTGTGCAGATGCACATGAAGTGTGGCAACAACGCGAAACTTTTTATTTTCTTCAGCTGCAAAAAAGGGGGTTACATCCTGGGTGGCATGCAACATTCAATGCATACAAATGGCATTTAAGCTTCCCGAAAACGGAGCTGCGAGTTACACACACACAGATACACTCACACAGCGACGCAGCGCAATTTATATGCGTGGCTAAGAAGGAGACAGGACGAACGGGTTAGAGGGGGATGGTAGGAGTCGGAGCGATAGAGAGGGAGCCTAACTTCAAGCGAGTCAAGCAGCCGGCACGGAAGCTACAAAACTAAGCACACTCGCCACAACTACTCCTTAATCTTTATTAATTAGAAAATATTCAAAAGTTTTCGACCAAAAAGATTGCAGAAGCTATATCCTGTTGAGTTTTAAATGCAAAGTCAAAAACTACCCAAATTTCTCACACTGTACTTGACACACAGACTAAGCCCCGTACTATTTCGACATGGCCGTGCAGCTCGTCGACTCTCCATTGTGCATAGGCACGGCTCTGTATAATAGTTTAAGCAACTGCCAAAGAAGCGGGGCTGGGGGGGCAGGATATAGAGGGGGCGGCAGCAGGTGGGGGCGCAGAGCAGAGTGTCGGTCGGGCTGTTGGTTATGGTCATAAAATAAACCAAACAAACAAGCCGGAACCATGTCAGAAGGCAGCATGTGTGATATGTAGGGATGTGTTAGTGTGTGAGTTTTGTGGGTGTGATAGTGAATGTTAGTGCGAGTGTGGCTGTGAGTGTGAGTGTGTGGGTAAGCGTGAGGCAAGGACGAACCTACAGTTAGGGACAGTGGGTGGAAAAATGAATTAGGGATTTGTTTTTTATAAAATATATAAATGCAAATTGAGAAATTATCAAATTCATACCTTCTTTATATTTTCTATGAATATTGTTATTTACAAAAACCTTTTTAATAATATTTAATTTTAATATTATTTCATAATTATTGTTGAAGAATAATTCACAAAGTCAACAATTATATCCCGCCTTTTAATTTAATTAAAATCATGTTTTTCGGACCACTGTTTGGCTTTTGGCGATGGGTCAAGAAGAGTGTTTCGGGTGGTTGGGTTGGGTTAACCCACCATGCACTAGCCACCAGCCACCAGCCAGTGGGTGGTTGGGTTCGCGACCACGACTAACAGTGCGAGCTGTTTCATAATTTTTTATACACTTTCGTTGTGCTGCGCTGCGTTTTGCGGTTCGACATAGACACGACCCGACAGCGCACACATATCGACGTGGTAAAAAGGACATATGAGAGGACGTGCACACCCACACCGAACTGACAAACACTAGCACACACTTTTTTTTTTTGGGTGTATAAGTGTGTGCTCGATTATCCCGCCGCCTTCCCTCGCCCCTCGTTGCCCCACAGCACTCCTCCCCCCAACACCCTCGTATCCTGGGCCACCTTCTTCCTCTTCCTGCCCCACTTGTTCGTATGTCTGCGCATTTATCAATAAAAATTCTCTTGTTGCCGTTGTTGGGTTTGCTTTTGTTGTTGACTTTGCGGTTTTTTGTTTTTAATATTTTCACCGCTTTAAGTGTTAAAAGGATATCTGGCATTTAATGTGTGTGTCCTGTGTGTGTATCCTGTGCACATCCGCTGGGCTGTGCTGCGTGGGTGTGTGTGTGAGGCAGGGCTTGGTTGCTTATCGCCATAAATATCATATTTATGTCTCTTTCGGCTTGTAACTGTGTGTTTGTAAAAGTGTTCTGCCTGGAACTCGTATATTAAGTATACGCAGTGTGGCAACCGAATGAACAACAAAATCGAGAAATGAGAATACTGAGAAAATATGCTTAGTATTAATGAAAAATCTAATATTTTTTTTAAATTAAAAATATTTCATTTACTAGAAAATATATGTGTTTCTCAAACTATTGTGCTTTGGCTTTAGTTTTTGTATCCCTGCGCTTTTCACTAGGAAACCCAAAGCTAAAGCTGGAGGGAAAGTTATATCCTTCCTCATTTTTCTATCCCCTCCTCTGTCCCCCGGGCGCTTCTATCTTTTTTTAGAACTCCCCTTTACGTCGAGTCCGTTTTCCTACATTTTATTTTATAATCTGACTTTATTTCTCGAGTGGATGTTTGTCATAAAACTCACTCCAGTTTCTCCCCACTCTCCCGAATAAATACGTATATACGAGTATTTTTCCAGCATTTCTCCCCAGATGATTCTCAATTGAATGTGGGCCGCGATGCATTTTTAAAATGATGTGAACTTTGTTGAAGAGCTTGGCTCTTCTGTTTTTCACACCGAAATAGAGCTGAAAATCGAGGGGATTATAAATTTATGATTAAATGAGCGAGGGGGAGCAACGGCAAGTGGATAAAGTCGTTAAAGTCAGGGAGGAATTTTATGTTTAACAATTTACGAGAATTCGTATTTAATTATAGAGTAAGTAGATGATTTACTAACGTTTTTGGTTTAATAAAGTTGGGGTTAACTTTGCCAAGTCACTTACTCCCGATTCAATTTGGACCCATTACGATCGATAAAGGACTCTGACCAAAATCTCATTTGTAGCTCCTTCAATAAATGGCTTTGTAAACCCCTTTTGGGAGTCCTGTGAATCCTCCTACATCTTAATCTCGTTTTTATCGCCTCATTATTCTTCCTTCGTCCGGGAGCAGTGAGGAAACTCCTCCCAGGTACTTCCTCCAGGTTTTCAAACACATTCCGAATCCCGGTAGAAACATTCACCCCCTCCCCCCGTTTCCATTCCAGCCAGCATCCACGGCAATCATCGTCAACGCATTGCTCAAGGTGTCATTTCCGGCTGCCCGGGCATTCTGCTCAGGGGGGAGGACAAGGCTACCGTTTCCCATTTCTCAGTTCCCATTTCCCGTCTGCCTACCCCAGCCCACGCCCGCTTCCTTCCATTTTCCAACTCCGAGCCAGTGTCAGGAGCAGTTGGTAAGTAACAAAATTAATTTTCGTACAATCCGGCATCAACGAGGAACAACAGGAACAACAATGGGAAGCAATAGCGGAGCGTTAAAAAAGGTGCAACCAAGCAGAGAGCTTTATCTGAGGAGTGTGCCTTCCTTTCGGGCCAACAAAAAAAGAAAAAAAAAAAAGGACGAAACCCACCCCTCCCCAGCCACAGCGCTGCTCTGCTGGCCTTTTGTCCAGTGGAGCATGGCAGAGCGGCTCCTTGACAGGCCAACACAGGAACAATCGCAGCATTTTCAACATGTACTAATTTTCCACTCCACACCATGGAACAATCGCCCACACCCATCTGCTAACCTACACCCACATACATACAGAGACACCCACACACTGGCAGGCGCCCTCGGAGGACAAAAGCCATTGCAAGGACTTGGACTTGACGCGTTTGGACCCTGGCACTACAAGGGATTAACCTCAAAAAATCTCATCAAAGTCAAAGCCAAGAGGAAGACAACGCACGAAAAAAATGAAGATGGTGTCCAGGAAAACTGGTTGGAGGAATGCACTGAAAAAAAAAATGAGCTAGTAAATGGATTAATAATATTTCAGATAGATATTTTTAGTATTTTCGAAATAAGAGTTTTTAAGTCTAATTTACAGTCTAATTTACCCGCCCCCATAAGTATGCTTATAAAATATCATAAGCTTCTGATATCCCTTTTGACTTTAAAAATATTTCAAAAATAATATCCTTGAGAGATCCGTTTATATTTTTGTCAAACAAATCAAGTGAGAGTTGGCAAACGAAATCTAATTTTAATCCGTAAAACAAACCACTTGTTTGGATTAAAAGCCACCCCTGGGGATTCAAATATGAATGCTCGGATTGATTTCGTGAAAAAATCTTTACTTGACTCGTGATCAAGATATTTTTTCTGGATGTAGAGCATGTGGGTGTGGGTGTGAGCCTGCAAATAGCAGAAGAATTCAACGCAAAACGGGGCCCAGGGGCCGGCGGGACAAATTCGGGGATGGAGCCATAAAAATAAACCACCCAAAAAGTGGGCTAAAATGAAGTTGTGTGTGCCAAGAACAATAAAAATGGCAAAGGAAGCTGCCAAACGAGAAACGAGATGTGGGGATGGGGCAGAAAATGAAGAAGAAGGAATAAGTGGGGGAGTGGGGATGTGGGTGGTGGGTGGTGGGCCAACTTGATGATGGTGGCTAAAAGTTACAGCCCCGAACCAAAAACGAGAAAAAGAAAACTTCGAAGAAGCAGCGAAGGAATGATGAAGGGAACAAATGAAAAAAAAAAGACGTGCCACACGGCAGAAGGGGAAGAGTGGGTGATGGGGTGGTGGGGTGGTGGAGTGATGCACTGGGGGTTGGCGAGGCGACAGAAAAAAAATTATATAAATACAAAAGGAAGAAATCAAACGGGCAAAAAAGGACAATGACAAAAGAAAATAATACAGCGATTGGGTTGGAAGTATGAGTGTGTGTGTGTGTGTGGTGGTCTGTGTTTTGGGGGGAGAGGAGGGTGGGGTTAAAGGTTGGGGTGTCTGCTCGGGGGTTGCAATGACGAACGTCCGATGACAATGACATTTTTTTATTTTTGATTTTTTTTAGCTTTTTGTGTTCTTAAATAAAACCTGTGCATATGCAGCTCAAATTTATATCCGATATTTCCAGGAAAGGAAGTGGGGTGTGAGGCGGGCGAAAAATATCCTGCCAGCCTGTCAAGGGTCTCAAGCGAGACACAGGGGTTGGGGTAGGGCCGAGACAGGAGGCAGGGCGGCTGGCTGGGGGAGTGCCATTGAGAGTCAGACAGTGGCAACCTTCTTACTGAATAATATCCCAAATATGCGTAAATTCATTTTTTCCCTCTTGATTCATTGTCCTATGCAAATGAGGCAGAATCTGCCAAAAAAAAAAATTAAAGAATATAAAAAATTAGTGGGTGGTGGGAGGGAAAAGAAAATGGATAAATGGAAAATGAAAAATGCTGCACAGAGATAAAGAGGCAGCGAGCGAAAACCACAGTAACCTGCCTCGTTTTTCTATACATACACTTTTGCCAGTCAAACCAAATTCCTGCCACTTAGCGGCAGCTTCGTCATCTTCTGGGTAATTCGAAACTTCCCGAGGGGTTTGTTGAAGGCTGTCAAGGGGGTGGTTAGGCGGTTTTCGCCTGTTGGCCTGGTGGTCTGGTGGGCTCGGGGCTTGTGGGCTTGTGGGTGGCCTGGCACAGTAGCACTGCTACTGCTGCTGTGGCATGTAAGTTGACTATTATTTTGACATGACTACACAATCAAAACCTGAAAATTTCCAAAACCGTCCGGACCCCTAAGCCAGCTTTGCTCTCTTCCGTCTCTTTCGCCGGCTGGGTTATAGGCTGTCTCTTTCCGTTTTCCATCTGCCTCTCACTCATCCTATCACTGCCAAACGACCTTCGCTGACAAAATGCACAGTGGCATGCCGATTGAGGCAGAAATCTTTACGGAATTTGGTTTCTAAATAATTTTGATTGGTTTTTTCACATTACCTTGGAAATATTCAATTTAAAAAAATATTATACTCTTCAAAAACTAAAAATTAATAAATGTTGATTAAACTTAAACTTCTAATAAGGACTCTTATAGTTGGTCTACTGAGTAACCTTGGCAAGTAATCCTGGACTAATATTTTATAGAACCCTTATGATGTTTCTTCATAAATCTATTTATTCTAGAGCTTCCAAGGGTGTTGTTTTTCATAATCCCTTCTTATTCGGGGGTTAAGTACTGCAAAAGAGCTATTGTACAGAGCTATTTTTTTCTCTCATATTACCTTCTGTTTATTTGCACTTTTGCTGTGATTGGCAGGATTCATTTGCGATTTCCTACTCCCAGCCAACACGGCATGCCAATCAGGACTCCATCTAAATTAAAAGGATGTTAATAAATGAAGCTCATATGCTAAGCCAGCTCTTAGGAATTAATCCCCTCGTTTTCGACCACTGTGCCGTGTCAGTTGTCGCGATGCCTCGGCTCTAAGCCAAACATTGTGTTGACGGCTTTTAGGCATGTGCGTGGTTCTAGATGGATGGGTGGTTCGGTGGTTGGGTGGTTGGGTGGCGGACTAGTGGTGTGGGTGGTTTGCTGGATGTTTCGTTCCGTTATGGGGGGGTTTGGGTGTGCCAGAGGGCTGTAATAACAATGACGACGACAACGACGGCGCTGACGCTGACGCCGACGACGACGACGACGCCCGGCAAAAGTTGACAATATGCGCAGAACGAAGAGGGAGGCAGAGGCAGTCGAGCCATCGTCCTTTTGCCACACCGTCCTCACCCCCCCGTCCAAAGAATCCCCCGTCCAACCACCGTCCATCTGTCTCCAACGAGTCGCGTCAGTCTGTCCCCACACTCCTCTCCAAAAGTCTTCAGCCGCTCCGTTTTCCCCCCAGCACCCGGCACCCGGCACTCGCTCCTAGCTCTTCATTTTGCTGGCAATTTTCTATAATCCTTTTTGCCTTTTGCAAACATTTCTACAAGTTGTTCTTGCCGTTGCCGTAGCCGTCTTGTTTTTGTTGCTGCTCGAGTTCGAGTTCTCATTGTTGTTGCTGGTGAAAGTTTATGAAAAGTGACTGCGTTAGCAGAAAATATTATGCTGCCAACGGCAATGACTCCACACAAACAGCAGCCCCGTCCTTAAAAGCCCGAATCACCATCACCAGCTCCTTCCCCACCACCGCCCCCACCACTTTTGAACGTAAACTCTTTTTTATTTCATTTTATATTTGTATTTTTTTGTGACCGTTTCCCTTTTTTTTATGTTGTTGCTTTCTGCTCTAGGAAAGTTTTAACTTTTGGTAGCTGGAGAGCAGCAGCAGTAACATCAGGCCCCAAAGTTGGCAAAATGTTTAAATTCAACAAGCTTGCAAAAGGCACAAGCCCAGCAACATTGTTGTTTCGGCCTATCATGGCCACAGTGCGTATGCGTGATATTCTCGAACCGTTCCATGGAATTTTCCAACCCAAAAACTTGCACAGCTTAAATCAAACTTTTCGGGTGGGGCGGACCGAAAAAGGGGTCCTGCGAGGGAGGGACAGAGAGAGGGGTGTGCGGCGGAAGGTCCTTTTAGATCTGCACTTCAACTTTTGGGTCAACGTCTGTTTGTCTATTTGTTTGTCTGTTGCTATCTGTGTCTGTCTGTCGTAGTTGTTGTTGTTGTTGATGCGGGGGGGGCTGCAGGGTTTTGGTCACAATCTTTCGTCATCCCTTTATCCTTTTTGGCATCCTACCTCCATCACCCCTTGCCAGGGTATACTCAATGTCTGCTCGATTTGTTTGTACATTTCCCCCAAACACAGAGGCAGACACACATAGACACCCCTCTACCTCCCGAAAATGTTGTCCAAACTTTTCGGCTGACCATTGGGCATTGTCCTTCTCTATCCGACTCTATCTCGCTCACCCATACACCCATCCCGCTGGCCCCATCCCTTCACTTGCTATTTTTGTTTGTGCGACCTTTTTGTGAATTTTTGCCTTGACTGACTTGTCTGTCCTTTTCTCCATTGCCAAGTTGCCTTGGCCCCACATTCTGCTGCTGCCTTTCTCTATTAACTTTTCGTTTTAGCTACTTTTTCTTTGTCCCTTCTGTCCATCTGTCCGTGTGTCCGCCAGCCCGCTTGGGTGTCCGTCTGTCCGCCCGTCAGTCGGTCCGACTGTGACCTGCAGAGACTGATGACCAAAAGGTTGTGGGCAGAGGACACTGGTCAGAGGACGAAGGACGGAGGGGATGATACGGTTCGGCTTGGTTAGGTTTTCCATTTGGCAGGGGCTTGTCGCTCGAGTGTCGCCAGTCGAGGGGCGAAAAATGATTTGTGGATGGTTAACAAGAGGTTGAAACTATTTAGGGGATGAAAATCGAGCTCGAGAGCCACTGATGAATAATTGGATGAAGGTAATGCCGGCCGGAGTCGTGGGGCTGTACAATGTACATTTCCTATTGTGTTTATTCATCAAATGAACATTAAATATTTGCTGTTGAAACATTTTAATTGTTATTTAAACAGTAGTTAATAACTAGTTTTTAAGATTTTGAATATCCACTCCCACTTGAACTAATTCCAATTCATACATCAGGCCATAATCCCATAACCTTTGGCCCTCATGAGAATTGAATTCGAATTTCTTGCCGAATCTCAATGCCATTTCTTATTCAAATTGCTTTTCCATCTCCCCGGGCTCCTTATCGCCTTAGGCAATCATAATCTATCATGTATTTCCCAAAACAGCGTATTATCATCACCGTCTTATGAGGCATAGCCCCCCATCCTTTTGGGGGACGATGGGCCGCTCCCTTCATCCCCTCGGCCACTCGATTATATTCCAGTTGGCAGATGACAAAACATCGCACCAAAGTCGACAGTCGCCGTCACAGTTCCTGCGAGAAGGTCCTTCCAATTTCCACCACCTGATGCCCGCTCCTTGGGCATGAAAAACCATAGCAATGCCATAGTCCACGCTCCGTACGGTCCGATGTCCTTAGTCCGAAAAGGACATGCTATAATTTCCAGCAACAACAGGAAGGCGGATGGCGGAGTGAGGACCTGGAGGAATAAAGAAAACCAACCAAAGTAACCAAAAGAGAGGCAAAAAAAAAAGAGAAAGAAAAAGAAAAAAGCAACAATCCCATCAGCAGGAGCAGCAACAACTTAGGCCAACCCATGTCCCTGGGCGACCGAAAAGCTCGCCCATAGTTGTCCTTTGCCAGGCAGTACCACAATCTCCCAGGGCACTTGAAGAAATTGTTCATGAATCGAGGGACATGATAATAATACAATAATTAATTCCTAATTCTAAGAACTTATTTATAAGAATTTCTAGATTATCTTCTTTATTTTTGTATATACATATTTTCTCTCAGTGTACAGTCTCTTCTAGTATTGGTATGCATGCTTCGGTATGCCATCACGCAAAATGTTCCACTGCCCACCGCCTCAACCCACCTCCTAATGGGTGGCTTGACAGGGTTTAAGCTCTTTTACGGGGCAGATTGTGTTTCCACAACAACAACAACAACAACAAAAACAAAAACAGAAGGTACAAGCAACAGAGCCGGAGAATCAGGACGAAGGACCAAGGAGCGAGGTGGAGCTGGAGAAGGAGCGGAAAAGTAAACTCGAAAAAGGTTGCATTTGATGGGTCAAAGGAAGGGGCCGGCGGTGGTGGCGATGGCGGGGATATAAAAGCCAAGTGGACTAGCGATGGTCCTGGCCACAATAATGAATCTGGGATAACCCCCTAGATTTTTTAATCCACTCAGGGCTGAACTTTAAACTCATTAAGTCGCTACGAATATGGGGGTGATTCCATCGAAATGAAAAGGAATAACTGATGAGGGGTATCTACTTTGAAATTGTAAAAAAACGCAGATGAGTATTTAAGCAACAATGTTATTAGAAAAGATTAGTTTTATAATAAGTATTGGTCGTGTCACGGTGCCATCTCTATATTCGCCAATGGAGAAGACGTTGGCGGAAAATAAGCTGGCAAAAAACTTGATTCTACTTTGGCGCAAAACTTTCTTAGCTTCGACTTTTGTTAGTTGTTGCTCCTAACTTTACCCCCACTCTGCCCCCAAGGATCCCAAGGATCTGCGCCCTTCCCCCCTAAGGCCCGCCCCCTGTTGCTTCTTATCCTGTTTTGCTTCTCTTGCTTTTTTGCTGCTGTGTTGCTTTTGTAAATTGGTAAAAGTTTGAGTTTAATTCAATTCGGAACGGTAGCTGTGAGTGGTAGCTTCCTAAAGGATAACGAAAATGCTGCCACCGGGGGGGAGGGGGCAATGGGTGACGGAGGATGTGTGTCTGTGTCTGTGTACGTGTGGGTGTGGGCGTAAAGGATATCACGCGCAAATTGCGGTGCCTGACTGCAAAAAAGGACGAAAGGATAAGGGAGTGGGGAGTGGGGGATGGTAAGGAGGTGACTGGGTGTTTGGCCCCATATTGGGCTGCCATGAAAAGTTCTCCTTGTTTTTCCCTCTCACTGTTGTTGTGGGTTGTTGTTGTTGTTGCACCATCGTAGGGCTTTCGGCTCGGGGAGTCCGACGGTTGGTTGGTTGGTTGGTTGGTTGGCTTGTTGCTCGGCACATGCAACTCTTGGCACGTAGTCGCCCCTAAATGTGGCATGTTTATAGGGAGAATCGGGAGCGGAAGGCGAAGTCGAAGGGATAACAGTTCGAAAAACAAATGCTCGCAACTACAACAATACAGAACACTTTTGGGACACAAGTTGCTGAACCACCGGCGGGTACCACCCACACGCTACTACCACCCGCCGAGTATTTTGTTGCTGCATTTTATAGATTTTCCCCGAGACCGAGCAACATTACACCTCTCCTTAGCCGCCCCTTCCCCTGCCTCTGCCCCTGGCTCTCCCAAGCTTGGCATTTTATTAGCAACTCTACACCCGCCCCTCGCACTCAACAGTTGTTGGTTTTGTTGTCGCTGTGCATTAAGTGTTGCCAACTTTATTTAATGCCATAACAGTTGACTGCCAGTCATTGGCCCCACACCCCCTTCGGCGGGCACTAACGGGCACTACAGGACCACAGGGACTAAATTAACTGGAGAGCCCTTTGCACTTGAATTATTTATTGGCTTTATTTTAAACAATAAATAAATTGTCGGCAAAACGCTGCTTAGAAATGGTAATTGTTTAGCAAGACAAGAAAACTTGCCCAAGATTGGTAGAAGATTTTGTATTTTAAGTTCTTATGGCAAGTGTCACCAAGGACCTGTGTGAGAAATGTGCCATTTTGTATGTAGTGCCTTGGCATTCTTACTAATTCCATAAATATAATGGGGCTTTGTGACTTTGGGCCATCTTTTATACACAACACATACATATTTGTGACATTGTCTGGGTGTGTGTGGGTGGTTGGATGTGGCAGGATGGGTGGGTGGTTGTGGGCGCCAGGCGTAAATTGTCTATTAGTCAGTGGAGAAAACGAGAGAGAAATTGCTGCACATTTTTATTATGTTTTCTTTTGCTGTTCGCTTTTGTTTTTCGGCTAAGGGATGAAATTTAATTAAGATACTTTGACGTCTTCCAGATACACAAACAGAGGGCAAACACACCCAAGACCAAACACCCAACACCCACACACCGTTCAGGCACAACCAACAACTGCAGGAACATTTGCTCCTAGAGATAATTCAATTTGTGTGTGTATATTGCTGTGTGTGTGTGGGGTGCGGGTGTGGAAAATCATCAATATACAAAGACAGGAGCAAAGACGTTGACAATGTCATGGCCCACACCCACTACCCCCACTCCTTGGGTGGTTCAGTCACTTTCGTTTTGTCATTTCGATAATTTTCGCCTTGTTGGATGTCTTTGGATTTTGCTTTATTTTCTGGGGGGAGGCGACTGACTGAAGGCTTCCCCTTATGTATATAGAATTTAATTTGGGGAGATTCTGTTTGGGCATAGGCCACTTGTCTATTTCCTTCGGCAGAAGCTAGTCTTTTATTGTTGGAATAATACAATTACTTATGGAATTACTGTAAAGATAGAGTATTGGATGAATTTCAAATGGAATGACTCAATAGGTGGGGTGACGGATACTCAGATACTCAGATACTCAGTAATTACTAGCTACAAATTAAACTTTTTCCAAGGCCCAAATGAGAACCTATTTTTAGCGTTTCCCAGCAAGGAGTTCTTTGATCTGTCTTGGCCAATTTTCCCCCAGGTCAAAAGGCCTCCTGTCGAACGGTTTCAGCCCGCCCCCTGATGCTGGCCCTGCCCCTTCTGGCTGAAGACGAGGCATTAAAGTTGATAGCTTCTCAACTGCGAAGGATATGGAATAATGGAGAAAGGCCGCCCTGGTCGGCAAAGTCACTCGCCTCGCATGACGCAATCTGGCAATTATCTGGTTGCCATCCTCAAAGTTGTTTCCTGCCTCCGTCGAGTCTCGGCGAGGGGCGTCGTTTGTTCTATTGGAAATTTAATTAGGTTTACATCATTTTCGTGCAGATTCGGCCAGATGGGCAGCGGGCGCAGCCGGGAAAAAAGGAACAGGCCCAAAACAGCAGTTGGTCAAAAACAACTTTCACTTCGGGCAGTAACTTATTCTTGGTTCTCCTGGAGGGGGGTGTGCCGAGGGGGTGTGGTGGCACTCCACTCAATTGAAGGCGCATCTACAAGTCAAATATTTGGACTGTTCTGCGAAACAATAAGAGCATCAGTCGTCGATTAATTAAACTTTTCCCTCATCTCCCACTCGGCGGGAGGGGTGCGGCCAAGTAGTCTTGGCCAGACGATGCATAATTGTGCCACTGACTGACAGACACACCAACCACCGCCCAATAAAATATTAATGGTCACAATTATATGCTACGTGGCCGGGATAACAAAGTTCGCATCCTAACGCAATTACAACACAATCAAAAACAAAACATACCAGCTGAGGATGTCAGAACAGAAGCAACCAATAATATACTACACCCTGAAAAAATGCACTTAATAGTATAGCTAAATATAAATTAATAATAAATAGTCTATTATGAGGGAAAAGAGGCTCCCCTTAAGGATAAATCATAAACAAGTCAGTTTTCACAAGTTTTCAATGCCTAATCCTCACACATTACTTAAGAATAATGTTTATTTAAATTGTATAATTTTTAAAATTACCCAATTAAGCCACCCATTTACTCTAAACGTTTTTTTAAGTGCAAATAAATGCTCGGCACGGTTGAAATAATTCAATGAACACAGAACACACACAGAACCACCAGCGAACATTCGTTTACAACCCAAACAAGTGGGGTTGGATCGGCTGAGATCTCACATGTTGGGGGGTTGGATGGTTGGAGGGCTGGAGGGCTGGAGGCGATGGGCTGTGTGGTGTTCGGTGGGCGGTGGGCGGTCGTCAAGGCCTCCTGCCGGGCGCTGAATAATTCGTAATGTATCTAACCTCGAAAACCTAATCAAGTCCAGTTAAGCAAATGTGTGCACACAAGGGCCGGGGTCCTGCAATTACCAGAGAACATAGCAGCGAACCGACAGGACTCACTTAGAGTGCCAGTCAGAGGATATTCATTCGCTTTAACCCTGAGCTCAATCGTCGATTCCATCGCCATCGCCATTTCCATTTCCATCTCCATCTCAATCTCAATCAGTCTGATAGTCCGACCGGCACGTCACACACGAACGCAACACGCTCCCGGAGGAACAGGCGACCAGAATCCGTAGAGCGATAGCAGTCGGCTCGGAACAACAGCAACCCAAGTGGCATTCCCACCATGCGCAATGGCACGTGAAACGGTGAATATACCCGCCGCACACCAAGTAGCCGTAAGTGCCATTGTGTCCGTGCGAACTTGGTCGAACAATCGAACCGAGGCACTCCAAGCGAGACACAAGCCCCCAACCGAAGCGAACCGAACTGAGACGAACCAGCGCCGGGTTTCTAGGGTGTTTCAAGGGTGTGCTCGAATAATGGCAGTTTATCCTGTTTTCTAAGGATAATGAAAATTTAGGAAAAGTCTATAAACTTTTTTTTTAACTTTCAAATTTAATTAATTAATTTATGAAGTGAAATTGGAGCCTATAAAATAATAATTATAGAAAATCATAAGGTGTTCCTTAACAAAATATTTAATATCAATATTTTTTAACAAAATGAAAATAAAACCCTATTAAAGGAACTCCTTCTGGTCTAGAAAAATGGAAAAACCTCTAATGACCCCTTCACTGTTGCCCCTATATTTCCAATGCTCGCCTTGCGTGCTCGTCCCAAATATTCTTGGCCCCGCTGCAGTCCGCTCTGAAAATTATTCAGCCGGCAATTTCCCTCCTCCAGCCCGCCAATCCCACCCCCGTCCCTGGCCAACAAATGCCAAACAGGCAAGCGCTGAGCGGAAAATTCACTTTTCGCCGTCGCTGCGCACTTGTGCCGAAAGTCAGTCGGGCACGTCCGCCCTCCGTCGAGTCCGCAGGTCAGCTGTTTGGGCTGCCTTTGGTTTTTCCGAAGGGGTGGGTGGGTGGCGGTACGTAGGAATGGCGGGCGAAAAGCCATCCGAGCCGCCACCCGGGGTGCAGAGAGTGGCAGAGCAACTCTCTCATTTGCTCGCTCATTCGATTTAATCGTTTAGTGCGCCCTTTTGCGCCTTATCAACGTTTCATTTAATTTTGGCCCGAAACCTTTTTTTGGTTTTTCGATTTGTGGGCGGCCCACCGGCGCGGGGAGAGGGGGCGTCTCCTGAATTCGTTTACGGATTCCGATTGGGATTCCGGAATCCGGATTCCAAAATCGCTGGATGGGCCAACGAGTTGCGGTTGATTAGGTGTTATCGTTATGATTAGTGGTCGCTCGAGTGGCAACTCCGTCCGGGAAGTTGCGGCTTCCCAAGGGTCGTCGTGGCTTAATTGGGGTAGGGAAGGTGGCAAGGGGGAGGTGTGCCGGGGGCGTGGTGCTGTGGTGTGTGTGGGTGGCATGCGAATGTGCGAACAAGCGAATGATTAGTTTAGAGAAATTGAGGGGAAAAATATCTCAATAAATTGATTACAAACTACAAGGAAATTGAGGAAGTTTAACCAGAGGCGGAAATCAGTACTTTTTAAACTTTAGCTCATCTAAATTCACGGTTAGTTAGAGCCACCTGATTTAGACATTCCTGAATTTTTCTCTCCCCCAGAATTCTAGCACGTTTTTTGCAGACTCTGCTCCGCTGGCGCATATTGCTCATACGCCGCGTGGTACTCTGGAAAAAAGAAATCCTTGCAGATAGAGGGCCTTGTGGTGTTTCTATTTTCTTTTTTTTGTGCTGAGAGGCGAGCGAGTGGAAGGTATCTGTGTCCCACAGTGGCGTGGATTTATTAATATTTTCCAACGTTTCTGCACCTCCCTTTTTGCCACCAGTCTCATTTTTTGTGTGTTGCATACATTTTGTAATTTCTTTGTGGAACTCGGTTCTGTTTCTGTCCTCCCTCGGTCCTCCCACTGGCTCCCCCAACGCTGTCCTGTCTGCATGGTATCCTCGTTCTCCATGGCGCTTTTATTCATTCATTTATTTGCGCTTTTCTACATTTCTTTTTTAGCTTTTTTACTTTGCCCTCATACCCCCTCCCATTTTCATTCTCAATTTCTTTTGGGAACTTTTCTCCTTCATGACTTCTTTCTATTTTCTTTTTTTTTTTGTAATAATATCCGTGTTGGATACAGGAATTGCGATCGAAATTTTAACCATCTAGGAGTTCCACTAAAAGGGTTCTCAAATGCACCGAGGTTTTTATTCAAAATACTAGTTTATTTAATTGGAAAATATTTTTCTTTTTATTTATTTATTATTATTATATATTTATTTAAAAAAAAAATCGTGGAAAGGCCAAGATGTATTTTATATTTTCTATTTTCATAATTACCTATTTTCATACTCTTTTCATAATTATTTCAAGATAAGTCGAAATTCTACACCCTCCAGAGAGAGTACTTTCTTATTCGCTTTGCCTCATGGCCAACACTTCTTCGAATTCCTTTTTCAGCTTTCTTCCACATTTTTTTCTCAAGCTCTCTTTGCTTTCTTTGCATTTTTTTTTGTGGAACAAAGTTGCCGCTTTATTGTTTCGATTTAAGTTACTTTGTATGCTGTCAACGTTGGGTAAGATGGTTATATAGCGAGTGTTTGGCCGGGGAGGGGCTGGGCTCTGAAGGATGTGAAGGTGTAGGTGACGAGGATGGCAAAGGAGGGTCCTTCTGGGGTTTGGGGTTGGGGCTTGGGCTTGGGCTTGGGTTTGGGCTTGGGTTCCTCGGTTCGACCGATGAATGCCCGCATTGAAATCGCTTGGGAGCCGCTTTGGGTTTCATTGTTGCCCGGTTTTATTTCATGCCAAAGAATCCTGGGGGGCTGGGATCCTTTGGGGGCATGGGTAGCCTGGGCAGCCGGGGCTCTGAGGCTTGTACTTTGATTTGTCGGCCCCGCAATTTCGTTTCGGGCTGCCATCGAGTTTTATGCTCGTTTAATGGCTGCGAATTTACTCGCTTTATGCGTCTTCGATAAGCATTTATTAGCGCCATGAAACTGACAGGGGGCTGGGAGGGGTGGGGCAGCTGGGGCAGGAGTGGGTGGCTCGGGTCTCCCAGGGCAAGGGTGGCAGGGTGCGATTCGGCAGGCGCGGGTAATGGCAACGGTATTGGCTCACTTTTTACTGGGTGGCCGATGGGGCGTATGATTTATTTTTATGTTATTCATTTATTTTTTATGCCTTGTCTCGCTCTGCTCTCGCCTTCTAGCGCTCCTTCGAGTTTGGGGCTTTGCGGCCTTTGTGTCTTTGGGGCATTCTACAAATCCTGCCAAACATATGCTGACAGTTGGCTTCCT
Organism: Drosophila atripex; assembly: GCA_035045925.1. NCBI lineage: Eukaryota > Metazoa > Arthropoda > Insecta > Diptera > Drosophilidae > Drosophila > Drosophila atripex. The sequence continues at coordinate 737,863 of JAWNOP010000012.1, forward strand.
TTGGGAGCTGTCGAATGAAATATTATAGCTTCTTAGCTAATACATTGTGATGGGAAAGTTTCTGGCTATGCTTGGGGAATATGAAATACCAATTATACCTTTAATTATTTATTTTTAGGCAGGACTTGTTTTTGTTGTTAAAATAAATAGAAGCCCCAACATTCTATTTACTTGGATCTTGGAGAGCAGTTTCCTTTTTAAATTGCTTTCCCATCTACTTTTTCTTTTCCAGTTCTCCGTGCTTTCCCTCTGATTTTTCATCCTTGTCACTGCCGCATCCTCTGTGCCACAGCTATCAAAAGCAGCCTCCCTCTCCCCTCTCCCTGCCCTATCCTTTTTTACTATCCTGAGCCGCCCCCTTCGATCCCGTCCCCTTTGCCCTCGCCTTGGGTATATTGCAATTTTTGCTGCTGTTGCCCATAAAACTTTTCCACAATTTTTCCTCTTCGGTTTTTTTGTGTTGCTGCTGGCTCCTTGCAAATGCTTCTGCTACTGCCACGCCCCCTTAGGGGCTAGAAAGGGGGCGAGGGGGAGCTGAGGATTGGGTGGCGGAATGGCCCACGGTGGCAACAACAAGGACAACATTTACTTGTCTACTTAACTGCAAAGACAAACCTTCGCCTCTCGCTCCGAGTCCTCTCTCATCCTTCGTCCTGCCAGCAAGCTGCTTTGCCTGTCATCTAAAATTCATTTTTATACTTGTATTTTCTCTCTTTCGCTTTTTTACATTTCTCCTCATGCTGCCGACGTTTTTTTGCTGTTTTCGTTTTTTGCCATTTTCTTTTCTTGAGCCGTTTTTATTATTTTTGTCATAAGCTGGCTCTGTACGTGTGAGTGGGAGTATGGGTTTTAGTGTGAGTGTGTGTGTGTGTGTGGGTAAGGATATGTTTGTGTGGGTGGCGGCTTCTTTATATATTTTTCATTGTGCCACACTGGCGCACATCCTGCCACCCACCCACATGCCTCTGCCTCGCCTCCTCTGATCCAAAACTCACAGAAGTCAAATACGTTTTAATATCTTTTCTCTCTTGACATTTTCACTACAGTTATGTTGCCATTTTGCAGTGTATGAGTATGTGTATGGGTGTCAGGATATATCAGAGTTAAAACATATATCCTTTTCGGAAAATTTCAAGTATATTTAAAAGTTTTTTAGAAACGAATTTAAAATATCTTTTAAAGGTAAGTTTTATGTATTTCGCAAAAATCAATAATTTATAAAAATAATTAGGATGAGAATTACTTAAATTTAATAATTTTTATTTTAGATTGTTTTTATATTTAAATAATTCTTGTTTTATTCTTTCCTAATATTCTAGGCTTTTAATCTTTCAATTTGTGGTGGGAATTATTTTTTTAATACACCTTCTTAGAATATTTTTATGCCGAGCTTGTATTTGATTGTGTTTTTTATTATTTTTTCAGCTCGAATCTCACAGCTTCACGTAGTCGAAAGGACACCAAAGCTGCCTGCCAAGTTCTTCTTCCTGTGTGTGTGAAAGTATGTCGCTATGTGTGTGTGTGTGTGTGTGTGTGTGTATGTGTGTGTGTATGTGTGTGTATATAACACTGTGTTGCTGCGGGTGTGTGGGTGGGTGTATTTCATGGAAAACGCATCCTTCGCATTCTGACTATAATGTCCCCGTTGTTTGTGGGTGAGTGTGCATGTGAGGGCGCAGCTTAATGCCTTTGCCGCCACTTCCCCCACTCTGCACCCTATTTCTGCCACATCTTCCGCGCCCACTCACTTCGTCCTTCGCCGGCTGTTGCAGGCTCCTGTCATTGTAGGAGCCAACATGTTAGCTCCGTCTCTCTCTCTGTTTTTTTCGCCCCCTCCCACTTGTCCTCCTTGTTCTGCACATTTTGCAAAAGCCCAATCCTCAGTTATCCTGCCCCATGCCACAGTCCCCCTCTTCCCGCCACTCGGTTACTCCTCCATTTCGATGCAAGCGTAACATTTTGCGCCACAATTTTCCTCTTTTTTGCTTGCTTGTCTTTTGCGTTTGCAAGAGTCGCTTTTTATACTCTAACTTGAAATGGGCATACTGCGAAATTAAATTCCATAAAACTTAAAACTTCTATAAAAATTAAAAAATAATATAGTTCTGGCGACAGTAAAACCAAAACCTTGTTAACGTAACTCGAAAATGAGTCGAGTCTAACCCTTGGCCGAAAGGGCATTTAATTTCATGTCAACTGGCACCCTTCAGATACCTATTTCGTGTCCTTCTCTTGCTCCTTATCCACCCACTAGCCCCATCCCCCGCCCCTTGGAAAGCCCTTCCATCTCACTTTGTCCCTGTCCCTGGGCGCATGCAATTTTTTCCTCCGTCTGACTTGAGCTTTTAAAAATATTTTTGCTGAATTCTCCACTCACCAAACACTCGGCAAAGTTAACCAAAAAATGTGGGGATTTACTTATATACCTGTTTAGTGTAAATAGACGGTATTCATGTATATATTCCAGTCAGCCCTATGAAATGGTCAACAGTTATATTTTTTATTTTTTACCTTTTCTACGCCCGTAACTGGCCACCTCCTAGACAGGACGTGTAAACATTATGCAAACATTTCGGCCCGCTCTCGGACAGAAAACATTCCGAATTACAATCCCCAATTACCATCACCTGACTGCATAATTAAATACAAAACGATTTTCCTTTTAATCTGCGGATCCAGAAACAAAACAGAGGACACGAAAAAACGATGACACGCCTACCCAGGCCCCCGGAAACCCTGGTAGCCCCCATCCCCCGCGCCCCAACAAAATATCCCCCAACAACCGCACATAAATAATTAAAAAGGAAAATTCCGCAAATGCAAAAAGGTCAGCGCATAAAAATTACAAAAATCGAATATTTAATTACCAACAAAAATGAGGGGAAGGGCGGAAATGTCTCTGTCGACGTTGACGTCGACGTTGGCGGTGGCGGTGGCTGCGCGGTCGCCGCTTGCTCGACTTAACCCAACTTAACTACTTGACAGCAAATTTTGTAAAATGTAATTAACCAGCGCCAGGCTGCACAGGCGAGTGAAATGGGGAAATGGGAAAAGCCGAGCGTCCAAAACAACAAAAACGACACAAAAAAGGAGAAAAAGGGTCGGCAGTGGAAGGTGGGACAGAAATAAAAGCCAAACGAAATGGGGAAAATCAACAGAACTCGTTGACATAATTTTCAAGCATCGGCTGGAGCGAGAGGGGAGATAGGAAGCCCCAAAAAGGGGGTGGAACAATGTACGTTCTGATTTTATGGGGGTTGCCTTCTACGGAGTGCTGGGCGCCCAGTCCTTTGAGCTGAACTAGGAGATACCCGATACCCGTTTAACTCCACAGGCCACCAAGAAATTACATTGGCCTAAAGGAGAAATAAGTTAACAGAGCGATAAATAACAGATGGAGTAATAGCCCAGAAAGGATACTAGAGATTAGAAAAATCATAAAATCTAATACCAAAAATTATTAAAAAATTTTACTTTGGAATTGTAAAATATTTTTCATAATAAATATTTTTAGTTGTATTTAAGTATAACTTAAATATTAAATTAAAGGTTATCCTTGTGAAAATCTTCTCCTAAAATATCCCCACTCTCTTGTAAGCCCTCATATCATTACTAAATAGTGGGTGGTGGGCTGTTATTTTTTGGGGGTTTCGGTTTTGGTTGGCAACCATTTGTTGAACCTTTTCCCTTTTTTTGTTCGTGTTCTGTTTGCTCGGCCACAAAATTTGCGCCTCATTTTCACAGAAACCCCCCCTCAACAAGGCCAGAACGAGAAGGACACTTTCCTCGTCCTGGCATTCTCCATCTCTATCTAGCTCTCTCCCATCTGGCTCTCTCTCTGTCGTTCAATGGCTCGGTCTCGCTCACTCTATCCGCACGTGGCCTGTCAGGAAACATGCTAAGCAGCGGCTTCCACATGCTGAAAGTCATTTTGATGGCCCAACAAATTCATTCACTCCAGCCCCCCTATCACTCCACTCACCCACCCGCCCCGGCGGCCTCCTCGGGTTACAAACCACCCAAAGGGACCCCAGGGGCCTTCAACCCTCCAGGCCACACTTGGCCCACCTCAATTCAATTTAACTTTCAACTTTAGCTCTCGCTCTTCCACTCTCCTTTCACCCCGCCAACAGCTTTCTCTCTTTTTCTCTCTCTCTCTCTCTCTCTTTTATGCCATCTCACTCTCTTTCTCATTTTCCCTCTCGAATGCCGAGCACATTTCCGATTATAACATTTTCCGCTCGGCTCGCCTCCTGGAAAAGCTGGGCGCCCAGTCAACTCCCGCGTTTGTCGAACGTCGAAGCAACAAACCAACGAGCGCGCCAACCGACGAACGAGCCAACAGATGTCGAGCGAGTGCGACGAAGCAACAGCGAGTGGGTCGGCGTGTCGGTCTCCCTCATGCAAGGAGTATGGGCTGGAGTCCTCATTGGAGCCTTTTGGGGCTTGGTTGAGTAAGGCAGATTGGTTGAGTTTGGTTTAGTTTGGGGTGTACACTTGGAAAAGGAAGTGACGGGAAGTAACTGGGAAATTGGGGCGTCAAAAAGTGTAGCCTACTTTTCTGGGAAAATACATCTCTCTATAGCTTTTTTGTCAGAATCCTCCTGCCGAACATCATTATCCCTTAAATACTAAGTCTTAAGTTTTATTTAGAGTGTAAGATAGCCTGGGTAAATGGGCGGCTACTCCTCTCGCTTCTGATTGTTACTGTTGTTGGCAAACGACTGCGCTTTTATCGTTTATTTGTGTCTGAGCTCGGAGGACGGGGTATCGGGTGGGGCTTTTGGGTGGGTGCCGTCAAAGGGGTTGAATCCGGACTAGGGTCGGCTCTGCCCCACTGACGGGTCTATGGGGTCCTGGTGGCCGGGCGGTTGGGTGGCCGGGTGGAATGTGCTTGAGAGCAAGTGCCCGTGCCGAGCACCTCGACACAAAGAGGATACCAAGAAAATCGTTTAGCGGATAAAGTCTTGAGGGTGGTGTTGGCAGAACGGCATTGAAAATTATTTCTATTCAGTCAAAAAGGCGAAAAATTAGTTTTTTTAACGCAAAAAACAAACAACATAATTGGACATAAAGGACAATTGGTCCTTTAAATTATACATTTTTGAAAATCCTTACAAAAAACAAAATCAATTGAATTCATTAGCCTAATCCCTTTGAAAAAAGATACAAAAAGATGGACAAGTGACAGGAGTTCCGCTCTATCAAATATGCAATTACGTAAGTCTAGCCAGCCAGTTCAAAAAGGATACATTGGCGAGAATGGGCGAGAAGGACCTGCCCCAGCATCATGTTATTTTTTCAATTTACTACGGACGATCATGGAGGTACGAATGAAAAAAATATCATATTACTGCGTACTAAATTAAGCTACAGTGACTTTTTTTCAATCCCCAAAACACCAAAGCACAGAAGCTCTTTCAGATTCCATTACAACCTCCATTAATCTGGCGGCAATCACAAATCGAACTGCTCAGTGGTTCATTTAACTGTCAGGGCCAGTCTGGAGTATCCTGGGCGGACCGCCCTTAATCGAGAAACAAATATTGTCTGGGGTTTTATTTAACGGACAGTTGCCAGGATGGCAGGATGGCAGTCCTAAATTCAATTGCCACATCCGCTTGGCCTCGTAGCCAGCGACTTGTCACGGGTGGTTGAAGAAAGACGCTTCTGCGGATGCTGGGTTGTTACTCCAACCACTTTCAAACTTTCCCGGCGGGCTGTTTTATATTCTATTCTGTTTTATTTCACTTTTTTTTGTGTTGTTGCTTGTGTTGTTGTTGGTGGGTGCGCAGCTCCTGGTTCCTGGTACTGATCCTTGAGGGTTGCTCCCTGGGCCGTTTTTGAATCAGAATCTAAAGCTGTGTTGCCGTTGTCATGGTCACTCGATTGCTGCAATTAATATTAAAAATGAAATCATTCCCGGTGGCTGCACCTCCAACCCCAAGTATGCCTGATACCGGGCCGGTGTGATCTGTTCATGGCATGGGTCCTCCTGGGTGTGGGGTGAGGGGTGATGGGTTGCTGATGATTCCCATTCCCCGTCCGATTCAGATCCAGATTCCCACTCCGATTCGAATGGTGATGGTGGTGTGTTAATGCATATTTCAGACACGTGCTGGGTACGCTTCTTTGATTTAATGCACAAGGAGCCGGAGTCGAGTGGGAAGGTGGTGTGGGGAATATGGAAAATGGAATGTGGGTGGCTGGCCGACGGACGAGCAAGGACTGTCTGAAAGGACTGGGTGGGTGGTGAACAACAAAAATTCGAAGCCTGCCATCGAAGCCATAGAAGAAATCCTAACACACAGGAGGCAGAAGGCAATGATGAGCGGCTTAAAATATTTGCAAAGACCTTTTTATTAAAAACAAAAATCGGGTTTAAAGATTATTTGTTTGGCTGGCGACGGCAAGACGAAAATCCCCTAACCCCTAGCGTGTCGCGCTCCTTCACCTTTGTGTGGCTGGGCGTGATATTTTAATTACGACCTGATGATGTCTGATGTAGATATGTAAATGTACGAGTACGAGTGTGCGTACTACGTGTGTTTTTATTGAGTGCTTTGAATCCCTGACTTATGTCGTTTGTTACCGAAACGGGACTCGAGGGCTTCTAAATCGAAGGGTTTGGGGACTTCGCCTGAAGGTAGACGTGCATGGCAAAGGGTTTAGGTATTCGAACTATTAATGGGGCCCCCCGGTGGAACGCCGGTGGAAATGGTAATTTGAAGTCCGAAAACTTTCTCAAAAAAGTTGTGCCAAGACGTTTGTGGTCTGAGAAGGCTGCTCCTTTAAAACTCCACAACAAAGACTGAAGAGTAAAAGTTTATCAGGCAATTTATAAGGAAATGACTTAATTAATATTAAAATTTGTTTCAAACTTTGTCTAATGGAATTATAGGAGTAGGAATTGAGTATGAGATTAATAATCACCCTTGTGTTTCTGCTACCTGACTTTAATTTTTATTTTCTACCAAGTGCTTTAATTAAGATCATAAATCTTAAACGACGCAGGCCAAAGTTTTTTTAAAACCCTAATTAAGGATTCTAAAAATGTATTTTTTACCCGAAAAGAATTACTTTCTTCCCGGGTTTTTGGTTTTGTTTAATTGCTTAAGCGATTTATTAGCCCCTGTGGAATTTCCGAAGCATTTTATAGCTTTTTTTGCGCACCTTTATTATCCTTAACTATGGCTAGTTAAATTCTTTCGATTATCTGAGGACATATGCTATTTAATACTCACCCCCCTCTGGTGGCATATGCTCTCTAGCTGGGACGCCTGTTTCCGACCCCCTTGCCACTTCGGACCACTTTTCCCACCTCCCACCCGGCTCAGTCCCCCCTTTCACTGTTCTGTTGGCACTGGCGAGTGCGTTTTTTATGCCATGTTAAGGCCACTTTATGCGCTTTTTATGAGTCCGCAGCATCATAAAAAAATTCTTTTCTCACACATACCCACAAAATAGTTATGTTGTGTGATGGCCACAGCGCACACATTCGTTTATGATTCTTTTCACTCGCTTATATATTTTTATATTTATTGATTTTGTATTAAAAATGTAAGTGCTGGCTTTTAGTTTGCTTGTTTGCCTCAGCAGCAGGAGGGTGTACATTTTTTTATTATATTGAAATAAAGCGATACACATTCAATAAATATAAACATAAATAAATAACGTTAAGCAGAACTAAAGGTTGCACTTTTCAGGGGTTAGAGAGCGTGGATGCCAATAATTTAAGTGCCAATAAAGAGGCATAGTGTTTCCTTTTGAAAAAAGGATATTTCAAATATGTTTGGAATTTCAGGTAACTATTTAGTAGGCTTTCAAGTAATATTTATTCCACATATAATAGGTATTTTATTGTCGCATATCCTTAATACCAAATGAATTTTTTATTTTATTTATTTTTTGTAAACGTAACATTGCCAAAGGGTAACAGCAAAGGATATGTTTGTATATAAAGGTACGACCAGGCGTCGATAGCGACTCGATTATTTACAATTTGATTTTATTTTTACAGTCATTGACAAACAGACGGAGAGAAATCAGTGGGTGGCTTGGGGGCTTGGTGGTTCAATGGATGAGTGGGTGAGTTGGTGAGCGCCCGAAAGGCATTTCCCGGCTGTGAGAAAAATCAATCAAAATCGATTTAAAAGCACAACTTCCGTTGCGGATTTACCCGCGTGTGTATGTGTTTGAGTGGGTGATTGTGTTTTGGGTGTCCTGTTTGGGATGTGTGTATGTGTGATATGTGTGTGTGTGTATTGTGAAAATGTTACCAATTTATTTGTTTTTATGCCCTTGTGTGTGTTTTATTGCCTCTGTCTTTGTTGCTGTCATTGTCGCTTTGTTGCCTTCATCCGAGTCCATTTCCCTTTTCCTTTCCTTTCGCCCCGCACCTCTCCTCTACCAAAAAAAGGGGGGAATCACTTTGCATGCGTTCGTCTTCTGCCTTCACACATATATTTGGTCAATTTTCAATAACGGGATTGAAACACAAACACGCACTCCCCCTCACACACACACTTTTACAATTGGATTCCTTTTTTTTTTTTGGGAGAAAAGGATTTGCTTGGGGATTGGAAGGACGAACAATAAAAGAGTGGAAATGGCATAAATACGTAATTCAGGACATTTGAATATTTCATAAGGACATGACCCACATACAAAATAAAACACACAAAAATTATTACAATTCCTTTTGGCCATGATTGTGCGAGTGTGTGTGTGTTTGGATCCTGGTCGAAAGAATTTTCTTTTATTGGTGATAGTTTGCATTGTAATCGGGTGGGGGGAAGGGATATAGGATATATGTTAGACAAAGGGAGAGATTGATTTAGGACTGCTGGGATTTTATTTTTCGCAAATTACTGAGAGATGAATGTGGGGAATTTTCAGCAAAGGATAGACTTGGGTTTGAAAAAAATTGAGGGTGAAATCTGACAAATCAAGCAAGATAATTGAAGGGAAATAAATTGAGGGCTTGTGAAGATCTATTCGGTGTACGATTCCGCTAAGTTTGTTCCCCCAAACATCTCTCAGGATGCCCATAAGTCATACTTTCCTTCACTGATTTCCTCTGACCTTCAATCGAGTTGACACCTCACCTTATTTCCCGTGTCCCCCTTCCGTAACAACCATGTAATTGATAGCCATCGCAGTTGGCCAATTATAGCCAACCCTCTGCCTGCCGTTGCCGCCCAATTGGTTCGACGGGAGGAATCGGACGAATTGTTGACTGACATTTGGCATCACTTGGGTGCGCGACCACCTGACAAATGCCTCGAATATCATTCACGCCAGGAATCAGGAATCATTCACTCATATTGCCGCCACCACTGATTGGCATTGACAGACGACGACTGCGACAACGCCGGCAGCGACGCTGGCTCTCTGTCGGCGCCAGCTAAGCGTCAGCGTCGCCGGGCAGCACTGCAATTTCGAATCTTGATAAATTACTTATGACTGGCCCAGACGTTGATGAGCACTTCGAGGTGGAACGCAGGTGGTTGGGGGCCGCGACAGTGGCAGTGGCAGCGGAGGTGACAGGCACGCAGCAGAAATCACGAACTGCGCACCTGAAAACATTTAACCGTAAACATAAGAAGGAGGGGGAATGGCCAACAGGGCTAAATGTTTCTTCTTTAGATTTCAGCAACAAATTATTATAAGAATTTGGATGAATTATTTGGAGAATTTGGTGCAAGTAAGCCAATACAAAAGCAAGGAAACAAGGGGATGCTACAGAATATTTCACAAAAAATCGAAAAAATATTTTGTTTCTAGGTGTTGGTACAGATCAATAGAGAATCTATCTAGAAATCGGTTGAAAACTGGCCAAGATATAGCCATCGGAGGAAGCCATATTGCCCCTCAGTGCATTTTTCATAATTTTTGAAGGGGATCCTCCAGAAAATTTCACATAAAATAGAATAAATATTTTGTTTCCAGATTTTGATGCAGATTTATAGAGAATCTATCTAGAAATCGTTTAAGGTATTTCACACTAGAATTGGATAAAAATTAGCCAAGATACAGCCAGCTCTGGTCACCTCCTGATCAAAAATCGAATGACAGGCTTTTCGCCACCTGACTTTTACCTGACCACCTCACTCGTCTTATGAGAAGTCGGGAACTTTCCTTTACCCAAAATTACCTTATTCTTAAAAAAACATATTTTTTAGAAACAACTTCAAAGCAATATAATTTCTGTTTAGAGACAGCGACTGTGGGCCCAAACTCGAAAGGGTGCAACGGACAATAAAGCAAAATGAATTAGTAATGATATTTGTTTGTTTGCCTTTGCATTGCTCTTTCTTGCAGGCCTTCCCATCTCCCCATAGCCACCCCACCCCACCGCAATGCTCCACAATTTATTTCTGTGGCAAAAATAAAGTTTTTTGCTTTTTGCCATACTTGTAACCGATTGCGTTGCTGCTTCTGTTGCTGTTTCTGTTGCTGTTTCTGCTGCCAAAACAGCCAACAAACAAAGGCGACAACGAAATGGGTTGTTGAGAGCTGGCGGTGACCGGGGGAAATCGATGAGACGACAACTTGTGATGATGACGGTATTCCAGCGTACTTGGAGCTCCATTTTGGGAGGGGGGGTGGAGCGAGTGGATGGGGGTGGAGCTGTCGCCGTCGGCGTCGGTGGGACAGTTAATGGCGACGGCGCACGTCTGGAAGCCTCGACTTTGGCGACAGGGCTGCGATTGGAGGCGATCCATGATGGTAATGTAATGGTGACGGTGTCGTCGACCAGACGAAAATCAGCTGCCAGCAGGGGAGGGCGGCCAAAAAAGAAAGTCCTTTAGAATGACAGGAGCCCGCCATAAATAAAAAATAAAGCAGGACAGTGGGTGGGATGCCAGCACCTCCTTCAATTGGGTAAATCAAAGAGATGGCGAAAAAAAACACAAAACTAACCAGACAACCAATAACAAATAATGCAAGAGGTTACAATACCCTTGTAAGAAGGGATTAAATCGAAACTTTGCTACAGAAGACTTAGTAAAAATGGGAAATAAAATATCAAATGGCCTCACAGGTTAGGGCCTCTGACTTTTTCCTGCATTTGTTCATACAATTTTCCACAAGTCTGCACTCCATATTAAATATTCGTGGTCAGTCGGTAAACATCCCTTAAACGGACTGTTTTTTTATGAATTCAATCAAGGACAAAAGGAAAACATAACAGGCTGTCATCATCCCTTTCAATGCAAACGTATGACGGAAAAATCGAAATTAATTTGGGGTTTGAGGTCTTCGGATTGCAGTCGAGACAAAATGGCAAATGAACCGGGCCAGAAGTTCTTAGCAGCGATTTCCGAGGGGCGCTTAAACTGTTTGCTTTCGACTCATTGATTGTGTTATTTTTATTTTTTTTTTTGGAAATTGTTTGTACTGATGCTGATGCACACGCGCCCACAGTAAACACACTTGAAAAGCGATTCAGTCAACACAGTGAGCCTGACAGGCAGTTGACTCTGCAAAGTCTCGCCGAAAACGCCGAAACGCTGACAAAGACAACGATTCCATCCAGTCTCCATCGCCAATTGTTGGCCTTTGGTAAACACGCAATTTTCAACTTTTTGTGGGCCCCGCTGCACGTGCTGAACAATGGAAACAATCAGTCAATAAGTAAAATTAAAATAATAACAAATTTCGGAAAGAAAAGCACCAGACAAATATAATCAACGCAATAGGGGAAAAATAGATGGTACATATTTGTGGGTGGCTATGGGTGGCTATGGGTGGCTGTGGGTGGGGTGGCCGTCGACCGATTTCCCAAATTCAATGGAAAACATTTTTCCATTTAACTCATAAAAATTATTTCATTTCCAAATTTGTTTAGAGGCCCCTCCCCGCCCGCTCAAAATACGGACTCGAATCGGATATGAGAATGGGTATTATTAAGTAATGTTTGTGTGCCACGTATACCCGATCGATCGATGGATGGAATGTTGCCTCCGCTAGATGTTTGTTTATAAAGCCGGCAACAAGTTGATGGCTATTGAGTGGGAGAGAATAAATATGTTTAATGATTGTTTTTATAATTCTTTTGGGCCGAGAAAAATTGCGCAATTCCCTCAATGGAAAATGCCCAAAAAATACTCAATAAACTTGGGAGCGAAAATACTCACTTCCTCAATTCGATCGAAAATCAATATGGAAAATCAAACCTATCATATCTGGGGAGGGGACTGGCTCTGCCTCTAGCCCCCACCTACCACTCACTTCGTGCAACAAATTGCTCACTTTTCTCGGTATGTGTATAAAGTTCTTTCCTTTTGTATTCATTGTGTAAATGTTCAAGGAAACCGAAAAAGTCCCAATCGTTCCTTTATCCTTTTTCTCTGCCACTTTACCAGCCCACCCTCCGACAAAAAAAAAAAAAAAATAGAAGAAAAAAGTTTATATAAGAAAGGAGGAGGAAAATGTGTTGCCCACTCCGTTTCTGGCCCTAATCAAGTAACCCGAACACGTTCTTTGTTAGATTTATATGGAAAATATATTTTTATACATGCAACCCAATGAATCCCGCCGACCCAACCCTTGACACCACCCCAGTGCCAGTGCCAGGCCAGTGCCAGTGCCGCCTGCTGGGCTACGTGGGGTGGCTAGACTCTCCCGGCTAGTCAAAAGTGATATTTTACATATTTTCCGACAGTTTTCCTTTTTTTTTCTTTGTCCTTTCTTGGCTGCTCCTTTTTTATATTTTTTTTCTTCAGCTTTGCTTGCATTTTATTACTTAACGCTTAAGTGTGCTTCTTAGGGGCAAAAAAAAGGAGAAATAAAAGGAGTGGGATGGTCGGGCATTTCGCTTCTTTTCTAGAGTTTTCTGTTTTAAATTGAAAAGTTGTAAAAAGGATTTCTTGGGCTGCTCCTTTTTCGCCCACCACGACCAAGAGGTTGGCAAATTAAACACTTTTTTTCGGGAAAATGATCAAACGGCAAACTTTTATTCAACAAATATGGTGGGATGGGGGATAACACGGTGAGGAATGAAAATGCGATGGAACAATGGGTCGGGCTTGCTTAAAAACGAAAATGGGGAATGGGGGTTATCACAATTACCAGCTGCCACCTCCCTGGGGAGACCAGCCGCCACTGGAGGATCCTCCCGAGGACCAGCCGCCACTGGAGGAGCCACCCGCTGACCAACCGCCGCTGGAGGAGCCACCCGCTGACCAACCACCGCTGGAGGGTCCACCAGAAGACCAGCCACCGGAATCTCCAGCTCCGGAATCCGATTCAGAGATGATTTTGATGATCTTCACAGCAGTGTTAGCATCACCACCAGCCCCACCGCCGGAGGACCAACCGCCGCTGGAGGCACCACCGGAAGACCATCCGCCGCTGGAGGCACCACCGGAAGACCAACCGCCGCTGGAGGCACCACCACCGCCATAGCCTCCATGACCGCCGGAAGATGCCTGCTGCGAGATGATCTTGATGATTTTGACTTCCTGGGCGCCACCGCTTCCATGGCCAGCACTGCCTCCATAGCCACCAGCGCCTCCTCCGTAGCCACCAGCACTGCCTCCGTATCCACCAGCCCCGCCGGCAGACCAGCCACTACCGCCGCCGCCTCCGGACTGCCAGCCACCAGCACCACCGGCAGGAGCAGACTCGTGGATTACTTTGATGATTTTGACTGGCGGGGCAGCACCGCCGCCGCCATGATGATCGGAGCCATGGTCAGAGCCACCGCCATAGCTGTAGCCTCCATCGCTGCCATGGGAGGAACCACCTCCACTGTAGCCGCCGCCACCACTGTAGCCACCGCCGCCGCCACTGCCGAGTCCTCCGATGAATCCTGCTTGGGCGACCGCCGCCACAGCCAGTAGACAGACAAAGACTTTCATTTTGGAGCTAAGATGGAGCTGAGATGAGATAAAAAGTCGAACTGATGCCACAAACGGATCGAAGGGGCATTTATATAGCTGTATGTTTCCAGTCGCGGTGATGATTCGAGGCGGCCTTGTCCGGAAGCCAACGCAAGTGGTGCAAGTGGTGCACTACGACACCCCCGGGCCAAGTTGGCCAAGTTAACACAGGCTCTCAAGAGCCTCTAAGTCGAGCGAAAGCCGCAGTGGGATGTACATACATAAAATGTCGAAAGACTCTCCCCCAGCTTCCATTGAAGGCTATACTTGTCCATCGAATCGACTGGAAAATGGGTTTTAAAAACTAGATACGCTTTCATTGTAATATTTATTTTATTTGTTTACCATAAAATTAAAAATTAGTGTTTTATTTAGTCACTCCAAAAGTGGACAGCTCCTTATAATATTGAATCCATGTCCATCCTTTCGAAAAATCTCTACAAAGATAGGTATATTTGATTTCTTAATGAACATCATTTAGAGTATCCCATTATCGACTTCAATTAAAATTTGATATACTTTCTCGTGATTTGTTTGGATTATGCAATCGAATAACCAGCGAACAAACAAATTATCAAACAGCCAGCATTTGTTTCGGCGCTTCGAGCGCACTTGAATGGAGTTTTTCCCCCGGATCGCACAGCCATCTGCCTTTTGGCACTCGCTGCCCCTGCAGGCCCCTCGCCCCATGCCAATCAAAGGCATGATTAATGAGTGCGGAGTTCAGATCACAGGTGAGGTGGTGGGCACAGGTGAGAGGACAGGCGGCAGACAGACAGTCAGGCGCGGCGTGGTTCGTGCGCTTTCAACTGTCCCTGACATCGATTTCTGGGCTACCGCTTTCCGACGTTACGCATTCGATTCCGATGGGGTCACTTCAAAAGACACTGGAAGAAATAATTATAGAGAGACTATTTGTTGAGATGACTCTTCTCCCAAGTGAGCTGCATTTTTCTCCATAACCTGTCTCCTGTCTTTAATTTTTTGTGGGACAGCACGTTCATTCATCTGTTCCAGCACCTTTGCATCCATTCATCGATCATCGCCGTCTGGGGGAACATGGTTCTCAATGAGACGTCAAGTTCTCATTAAGACGAGAGCCCCATGCAAATGCCAGATCAATTAATCAATTTGTTTTGCCAATAAATATGACTAAATATGGCCAACGATCTCTGCCAATAATGATAAATGATTTCACTGGCTTTTAAGTTTTGTTGGTGCTTTGCTTGTGTTTTTTTTCTGCATTTCCATTCAACCAAATGAATTCAATTAGGCCAAAATACGAACGTGGGAATATATTTTGGCCACGCATGGCGAATATGTCAGCCAATAACTGGACCCCACTTTTCCAAACTTACGCATGCAACATGTTGCCACTGGCTCTGAAATATTTTTAGAGCTCGAGGCGGAAAGGAGGCAAATTAATAGTCATTCATTTGGCATTCTGCTACAGCTCTATTCGTGGCCTCAGACAAGTGCATCAAGGCGATATGTTCATAAGAAACATCAAATAAATAAAGCCACAAGCACTGATTTAATTTCATAAATAACTCTTGATGATTTCCATTGGCCGGTTTGCACAAAACCACAAGGAAAATGAAATTTCTTCTTTCATTTGATTTGGAAAAGAAGTAAAAACTGTCTGGACTTCTGTGCGAGTTGGTTTCCTTGTGAAAGTTGGCTAAAAAGCTTTTCCTTATGACCACTGCGGGGTCCCTGCGCCCTTCTCTTGTGTCACTTACAGCCAGTCTGACATTTGTTGGAAATATTGTTGAAAATATTTGTTGGTCGAAAAAGCAAAATAAAGTTGCAATTCCTGCAAGAGCTGTCAAAATGTTACCGCTGCTGCTGCTGCAGTTGCAGTTGCAGCAGTTACTGCGGTTGATATTACCGATGCCATTGCAGTGGAAGTTGCAGTTGCAAGTTGCTGTTGCTTTTGCTTTTCTTGCTGGGCTCGGCAACCTGCTGACTGTTGACTGCTGCCCGTCGTTTTCCCATGTGAATGCCTAACCGATTGCCGGGGCTTACCCTCTCGCCCCCAACCCCAAAAACCCTGCCCCCCTTTTACCTGTAGCCCCCCTCCCCGCCGCCAGGGCTGTCAAGTTTTTTTTTGGGGCTGTCGCTACTTGGTTGATATTTTTTCCAAAAACAATTTCGACAGTCGCGCATTTTTCACGCTGCCTCATTTGCAGCGATTTTCAATGCGATATTTGTTACCACTGTTGTTGCTATTGTTGCTGCCACAAATTGTTGTTGTTGTTGCAGTTGTTACTGTTGCTAGTTGCAGTTGTTGGATTGCTTGTTGTTGCATGTTCACATAACCATAACTCCGCATGGCACCTTTGCAGATTTCTGACTTTTTCCTTAGATACTCTTGGAAAGAGGTAGCCCTTGGGACTCTTGAAAATGAGCATACATATTTATTTGACATATTTTTTAAATTAAACATTTTTTAAAAATAAATATAGTATTAATATATTATCCTTTGATATCCTAAGAAAGCTTGAACTCTTTTCACGAGCTCTCAAAGATCTATCTAATAATTCACACGGCCCCTCTTAAAGTTGAACTTTGTAGATTTTTTTAGGCTTTATTTGAAGGGTATTTGGTATGTCTTCTATTTAAAAAGAAAATATTCCAAATATGATATTTCAGTTGCAATTCCCTCACATATGCTTGGCCCAGGTCGACTTTTATATTCCGTTTGATTTCTTCGCCTTCAGGATCGTGACAGACCGCAGCATTGGATGTTGCAACTGGCAACTGGCAACTAACTTGTGGCAGGCAACCAGAAACGGTTGCGATTAGCTGGGGCCTGGCCCTAAATGAAATCAGCGACTGTTCACAGTCATAAGTCTGTGGCAGAAACCTTTGCTAATATGTCATGGGCCCATCGACGGGTCAGCCCGAAAACATTGGGCAATTGGCATTTTGTCGGATTTGGTGTGGAGAGTGTCGAATGTTGTGCTGGTAGTCATCGAAACCAGTTTACCGTTGGCAATCGTCGCACATATAGTATGTGCTGTGCTGGGTGTCCCAACTGGGTACAGTGGTGACCCATTAAAGCAATCATCAGCAAACACATGTAAGTCAAGTGGCAAACTCTAACTCCCATTTTGGTTTCGGTTACGGTTGCGGCTCATTACGCAGCTCGCTTTGATTTGCATAGCAATTGAATGGAGTTGGTCGAAATGGAGTTGGCCCCTTGGCAGTTGACCACCTTACCCACCTTCCCATACACACACACACACAGACACACTCACACAGACAGAGTGGCCTGTGCCACACACCCCTTTTCCGTCTTTGATTTGTGCGACATGTGCGCAGAGAATTATTTGCTTATTGTTTAACATTTGCGTTTGAATAACTTGTAAACTGTCAAGCGCTTAACCCCTTGGTTGCTATGGGGTTTGGGAGAGTGTGGGAAATGGATTTCACTAATTAAAAAGTTACACCAACATGCTTATAATTAAAGTTTATAGTTGCAATGAATATTTTTGAATAATATAAATTTCTAAATTTCATATCAGAGGGTTAAAATACACAATTCCACTTGGACATGTAGTTAACGTTCCGATTTTGCGATTGTCATATTCGGGCGGCATTCCTGCACTGTCAATTCCCAATACTCAATAGTCAATAGACGATTGTGGTGGCCAATGGCCATGCAACTGGCTTATTACCGGCTCTATCAGATGGCGGTACACGCGGCGTATGCGCAATATCGATCCCCTTGCATTCTCGGCCGCATTGTGTTTGCTTTATTGAATATTTCACTGTTACTGCTGCTGCTGCTGCTGCTGCTGACCATGTCACATTCGCTTTTCGTCTCAATTGCAGTTGAGAGACAAATTGCGCACCTTTGACAGCTTGGAATTTGACTTTTTGATTGACAACTGCAGCGATCTGCGATCGGCTATCGGCGATTGCCGATCAGGGTTCGACCGAAATAAATTCATGCCGAAAATCCAACAATACCAACAAGCGGTTTCGCAAAGCCTTAAAGCTTAGTTTATTAAACGTCTGTGGCTGGTTGTACTGACCTCGAAAACAAATTCAATTATGCAGAGAGGGGCCAAAAAAAAAACAAACAGACAACAAACAAAAAGAATTGGCCAAATTCGCGAGGCACCTACGCCAACTCCAAAAGCAATTTGGCAGCAATGAAGACAGAGCTGAAAACACGGCAGCCGAAAATAACGACAAATACCAGATACCAGAGTGTGACGAGACCCCGCCGCTTAACCCGCCACCGCCCCGATTAACCCCTCAATGCCAGCGACAAAGTGACAGGCAAGGAAAACGGGGCGAGTCTCTATTTCTCACTCTTCTCCAGCGATCTTCAAGCTCCGAAAAATAGAAATCCAAGTGAAAATCAATTGCAGCTGCCAGAGAAAGACCGAAGCCCCGAGATCTTGGCGAGCTGGCAATTCTATCAGTTTAGTTTCTTTCAGTTAGCTTGTCAGCGACACAAACAAAAACACGAGACTGTGACTGAGACTGAGACTTGGACATTGAGCCTCAAACTGAATCTGAGGCTGAGCCAGCTGACGTTACAGGTTTTCAAATCTGGCACATTAATTTTAAAGACAAATGAAACGAAAATAATACAAGATGAAAGCCTAGCCCAGATGGAAACGAAAAATGGATGCTCTAGAAAAAAGGAAACCTAAGAAAAATTTATCAGATTAGCTAGCTAGTCTATAATCCCAAAAAATGTTACTTTATGGTAAGATTAAACTTTAGTCCTTCAATCTTTAGGAACTTCCTTAAAATGTACATTTCATGCTTAATTCCCAGCTTGAAGTAAATTTTAAAATCTACTTCGCATTACAACTCGCAACCCAAAACCTACGGTATCATTATCGTCTAACCTCGACTTGAAATTGGTGGACCACCTTGTGCGACCTTCTTTTCAGTTGCCGACAAAAATAAAAATAAAAAAACAAAAAAAAAATAGAAAAAAAAATCAAAACAAAACCACAAGATAAACCAAAAAGCGGCAACAATTACCAGCCAAAACAACAACAATGGCCAACAACAGCCAGAGCCAAGCAGATAATAATGGCCAATAGTTTTAGGAGTCGCCCGAACATCAGAGAGCCAGCAAATACTCGATACTCGAATTTCAGAGCCCGCTGCAAAGATCGCCAATGGCCAAGTCTTTTTGCCTCGGCCCGGCTCTGCTTCAGTTGGATTTCAGTTGGTTTGAGCTTTTAGCCATTTGAAAGTCTTGAGCGAAAAGAGCGTCAAAAGTCAGATGGGTGATGGTCGAGGAGGAGGGGATTTTGGCCGACGGAGGCCTTTCCTTTTTGTTATTTTTCTATGTTTTTTCTGTGTCACTTGCTGCGAAAGTCGCAAAACTATAGGTTGAAAGTTGAACGGAGTGAGCAATCGATGGCAGATTTTCACACCGAACTTTAACACAAAAAAAAGTATCATTAACTGCGGTTATCCCCCAGGAGGTCATTGATATTTTTAGGGCATTCATACATGGGAATGGGAATCCCAATTTGTTTATTGCCAATTGGCCGCAATCAGACCCAGCGGAGTGAATGGCTTATAATTTAACAAGAAAGGAAAGCCAAATAAAATTATACTTATACCCTTGCCTTTCATCTGTGAGATTCTATTATTTCATAAACCGCTTCCTCATAAAATGGACACTGAAAGGAATAATTATTGTCAAGAAAAAAATAATACTCTTCGTAATACTTCTAAGGATCAAAATATTGAAACTTTGAAATCCCTGGGATTGACTTATCTTTTACAATCTGAAAAAGTTTTAAAATTTTTTAAGAAGCCGTAAGAAAAAGCCAACAGAACAATATTTTACATGATGATTTATTTTCTTATTTCATGAAATGAATGTAGGGATGAGTATAATGGTATATAATGGCAGGACTTTACAGAGTCATATAGGCGTGAATTAGACTGAGGATGGCAGCTGGGAGAAATAGTAGCAGATTAATGTATATTGGTGGCATCCTGGAGGAAAGCGACTGTTACGGGCTTTCTATTTGCTTACTGAGTGACTATTTTTACTTACAAATTGCAACTAAAGTGCTGAACAGGCTTTTATAGAAAACAAATACTATTTGGTTACGTAAGGCTTGACTAATTTTAGTTCAAGTCGGGAATGTTTGACCAATCAATGGGATATGGTAACTGAAGCCCTTGAAGTGTGCAGAGATCTGAGAGATACAAACACTTGAAGAAATCTTGATGATTAGTTGATTAAACTATAAAATCGGGACATTAATCTGCATACTTCGGCGGAGATCGTGATGGGGAGAAATCAGATAAATTGCAATTAAATTTCACATTTAGAGAGCGGGCAGGGGAAATGCCAATGCTTTACAAGCCAATCAAGAGCTTGGCAGGATCACAAAATAGATTTATTGATTCCTGAGCCAGTTGGCTCGGCCTGACTGACTTGGCCTGGCTAGAACGAAAAGTAAATAGATTGATAGTCAATTACAGAGATACATAAATAAGCGGATGCATTAGAGACATGTGCGGTGGGCAGAGCGACAGATGGAAAGAGTAAAACTCCATTATCCATTTTCCCCCAAACTCAATCATCATCATCGCAGCCACATTCTGACTTTTAGCCACACTCCCCGACCACCGCCTCGCCCTCCTCTTGGCCAACTCTTAACTCTGGTTCGAGACTCTTGTGGCACAGATAATTTGCCATCAGCAGCGCCAAATGTAATCCGCCATATAACCGTCTAACGGTAACTCAAAGCCAACATAAATATGCGCAAAACCAGCAACAACAACAAACACACACACAATCAAGCATACAAACATTTTGCAACATATTGTTGTTGTTGATTCTGCTGTTGTTGTTTTTGTTGTTGTTGTTTCGTTAACAGCTTCTACAATTTTTCATCCAAGTGCAGCAGCAACAATAAAGATGCACCGAGGAAAATAATTTATTTAAATCAGATGCTAATATTTTTGCAAATTTTTATTTCTAAAATTAATATTTAATAAACAATTGTTTTAAAAAAATTTAGGAATATTACTAAATTTATTATAAACATTTTCAAAGAGGGACGTATAATTTGGGAACTAATAATAAATAATTTTGGAAGAAACCGACCGATGGTCGCTGTCGCATATCGTACGACTGGAATCGCGATAGATGCTACAGTATTATATAGAAAGATTACTAAATAGTGGAGTATTGTTTAGATAAAAAGTTTAGAATGGAAGCTTTAATATTAGAATTAGAAATTATGCAATTCAGACCATTGTATTCCATAATATCTGAAGAGTTACAAAGACAAAAGAGGAATATTGATTAGAAATACAGTCATAAGGTGAAAGTTTTTAAACTTTCCTAATCATAGAAATTACAAGTATGTTTATCTTGTTCTCAAAATATTATATATTTTAAAATAGTAAAACTTTTTTTATTTATTTACAGTGTCTAAGCCATAGTGGAGGGGTTTTTTTTTGAGGAGCCTAGCGATGCCAGGCAAACAAACAACTTCATGGGCGACGTGCAAAAATTCAAATGCTACAACGTCTATGTTGTTGCCTCAGTGTTGCTGTTGTGGTTGTTGCTTTAGTTGTTGCCTTAGTTGTTGTTGTTGGTAGTATCGTTGTTGTCAGCAGCAAATCACTGGCAAAATGCTCCCAGCTTCAACTTCAACTTGAGCCCCAAGTTGCATTTGCAGTTCCCACTCTCTCGAAGATCTTCATGATCTTCCACTTCCGCTGTCTCTTTCAGTCCCCTAGCTCCATCTCGGTCAATCTTCCAGAAGATACCTCCATACATATATACGGATATATCTCTTGGTGAGCTTCGAGTTTTATGCATTTGTCAGGCCACACTTCTGTGGCCAGCATAGTCATCAAAAATAAAATATAAAAAAATATAAAAAATGTCAGTCAGTCAACGGCAGTTGGCCCACTCCGCTGGCTCGCCCCCTCTTGGCCCCTTTGTAGACTCCACTTCATGAGCTTTCTTCCGTCACATTTGTCTGTTTTTCCAAGCCCAAGACCTGGTCAGTGCCTGCTTTCTGACAAGAGCTGAAATGTATCTTTCACCGACTCCACATCTGCTAGAGATGACAACGTGATGGGGGATATATTTAATTACAATCTATTACAATCGTATTGGTATTATAAAAAGGATAAATTAGTAAAGGACATTAAAACAGGTTCCTCAAATTACAAGTTTGAACTACAAAAGTAAGTTATGAAGAAAACAAAACATATACTTTTAAAAAGGTAGATAATTAAAAATTAAAATATTAAGAAACTAACAGATATATTAAAATTCCAAGTATGGCCTTTAAGAATATATCAGTGAAGAAGTTCTGTATTACTTACTTCTTCTAAATTCTTATGTCCAGCCACTTATCTCATAGGCTGACTTCAGAAATCTTCTGAGAAAGCTAAGCCCCGTTTCTAAGCCTTCTTGTTCTCGATTCTTTCGGCCAGGCCGACACTGTGTAACCCCAAATACCCCTCGACAATCCCGCCCCCCCCTTCGATTGCCAACTGGTACCCCCAATACCATCCTTGTTCTCACTGTGATGGAAAACCATTTTCTCTACAACTCCAATCGACGCTCCACTTTTTTTGTGTGCTGTTGTTGTTGTTACCCGTTTTTTTTTTGTTTTTCTTTTTTATTGTTGTTGTTGTTGTGTGTAGCTAACATTTTTTATGCTCCAACTCCAACTAAACAATCAACTTTTCAAACTGTTTTTTCTTTTCGCTCTGCTCTCGCCCCTCTATTTTTCTCTGGCTATTGCTTTTCCTATTTGCTGTTGGCTGCACTTTTTGACGGCTTTTATTGTTTGCCAATTTCTGGCCCCCGAGACCAGCGAAGCATTCCATCCTATACCCATACCATTTCATTCAGCGACGCACTACTAGCCCCCCTCATTTTTTTTTTTTTTTTTTTTTTGTAGCCCCACCACCCCTTCTCCTAACTGGTTGGCTTACACAAGTGGAAATATTGTTTTAGTTTCTCATAATTTATTTAATAAAATTTTTAATCAAAAGAAGCATGATAAGTTCTGTTTTCCATCTCAGTGAGAATCCCTTTAAACTCGACAAACTTTTCTGTTTTAATTAGATTTATTTAATTAACTTGTAAGGCAACTTCTTGCAGTGTATGCACCACCCCCTGGCCTCCTCCTGGCTGCGCATCCATTGTAAATCCGCCAGGCCGGGCCAGTTGAGGAAGCGTTTTGTTCGGCTTGTTTGCCGATCGAAGAGGGTTTGCTGACAGACCGAGAAAAACTCGGAAAGCATGGTGGAGCGGAAAAGGGGTTTTCTCGGAGTTACCTCACCCAGTCCCCTCCCGCCCAAAGATGCCTCCTCTATTTATTACTACCCATAGAGTTGACTTATTCTCAGTGATCTTGGCTGGAGCTCTGGGAGAAAGAGCTCTTCGCGGTTGGGTTTGCAAATCGAATCGGCTCGGCTGGTTCGATTTAGATGGCATGTCTGGGCATTTGTTGACGTAAATTGGCATTAACCTTCTCGGTGACCTCCTTCCGCACCGAACACTTCAAAATACATAAGTTAACCCAACGAGGGAAAGGCAAGAGTTTGCCTACTGCAATTTATTGATTTTTTATGGCTTAGTTCTACTTTCAAAGAATCTCAAGCCAAGAATTGAGAGATTTTTTTTACAGGTTAATTAAAAAAAATACAGATTTCTTGGGAAAATTTATCGTTGGAATGAAATGACTGATTTTTTCTATTTTAACCCATTACGCAATAGAATAACAAAATACCCATATGATCTAATTGCCTTGTCGGAAGCGTCTTTTTGACCTTAAGCACTGCGAAAAAATACATGTTTGTTTTCGTATTCGTTTCATTTGTCCGCTAGTCGCTTTATTAATTAGCGAGTGTCGAAAATATGCAAATCCAACAATTCTTGTAGCAATTTCAAGGCGTGGAGACAATGAGCCGCGAGAGTCTCGTGAGAAATCGAGAAATAGAAAATTATAGCGCGTCTCCGAGGTGGGCTGGGGAGGGGCCTGGTGGAGCAGAGAAACAAAGAAGAAGCAGTGAACAACAAAAAAAAAACACAAAAAAATAAAAGATGAAAACAAAAAGTATTTACAGTTAGTTGATTGTGCCCATTTCATTTTGTTGGCTTTTAGACGGTTACCAGTCCAAACCCACCGCCCTCCCAAAACCCAAAAAGCAAAAACAAAATAAAATTCAGACAAAAGAAGCCAACGAACGCCTTGTCTCCAAGACGGGGGGCAAGGAGAAGAAGAAGCTGGAGAGGCGGGGGAATTAGTGGAATTCGAGGAGAAAAAGTAGCCAAGAAGATGTAACGAAAAAAAGAACGCGGGTGGGTCTACTGCCGAACAAACAAACGAATTATGAACCAATTTACAAATTACCAAAGCCCCCAGAAAAAAAAGAACAGAGGGGGCTAAGGCAGAGGGCGGGGTACAGTGAACTGTGGACAGACAGAACGGAACCCGAGCCATTCAGTCTGGCCGGGGCTGCTGATGATTCTGCTCAGAGCTCCCTCCAGGAGCGATTAAGTCCACGCCCCCTTCTAGGCTAAAAGCCATTGACCAAGTAACGAGTTTCGCATTTCAAGATCCGATTCAGAATCCACTTGCCGCAAATAACTGAACTTGTTCACAAGCCAGCACAGTGGTTATGAAAATTAATGTATTAAGTAACCTAATAAATTTATAGGTATTCTTAAAAATACGATTAAATTTAGTTTAAATTATGAACATTTAAGCGAGAGTTTAAACAAGTATCTCTCACCAAGATAAACAATTAATCTCTTAAGATAACTTTTAAGTTTAAGCTCATTAAAATATTTTTAAGCCATTAAGCAAAATATTTATTTTCAGAGATCCTCCAGGGATTGCATTTTCCTTGCCCCTCATTATTATTAAGTCGATTTGTTCATCTTCCTTCCTTTTAGTTTATTTTTTTGTGTTTTTTGTTCAAACTCACTTTATTTGCTTGGCAGTGAGCCTGTCGTCTCGTTTACGGTCCGTTTATGCTGCAAACACTTTGCAGATACAGATACAGATACTTATACAGATACAGATACCCACACCGATGGACAGCCCAACATAAGTAAGTAAATATATCTTCTGTTCGGGGAGTTCTTGGAAATTGTGGTCTGCCATCTGCTCCCCCCTGCCAGCCATACTCTTTCTCTGTCTGTTCACCTCGCGAATTCAATTAAAATGCCGCTCTCCGAGTTCCCAAAGTTCTCCATTCTCGAAGCTCGCATCTCGGATCTCGAGTCTTCAGGTCCGGCTAGTGTGTTGAACCCGAAAACCGAAACCCCAACCGATGCTCCACATCGTGAGCCAAAAAGTATTATTAATTTGGGAAAGTTCTGGTTGCCACGCCCCCGCGTGGCACAATCGAAACACCTGCCTCCGTTGGTAATGTATCTCACGGATTTGTGGTGATGTTGTGGCAAGAGCAACAAAAGTGCAACGGCAACCCGGCATCGGCAGCAGCTGCCACAAAATTTGAATTACAAACTAACATCGAAATCGAAAATCGTCGATCTTGTCGCATTAATTAAGTTAATTTGCTCACGTTCACGCTTTCCGCTTATCGGGGACTGTCAATTAGCATTTTATTGGTCATTGCCAGTTATCGTCCAAGGATATCTTTTCGCCTGCATCCCAATCCATTAGGCTTTATTCTCGGCCTGACTCAGCTGAAAATTCTTTTCGGAGCCCTCATCTTATCTCGCCGCTTTTTGCCATTGATAAGATCCACCAAAGTGATTAAGCACTTTTTTTTGTTTTTTTTTTTTTTGGGAATTCGAAAGCAATAAGCGTTGCATAAATCGAAACTAGTTTCCCTTTCTCAGTTTTCAATTTCGGATTTAATAATCTTCCTGGCAAGTGAGAGAGAGGCAGAAATTAATTTGCCAAAAACTGAAAAAGAAACACAACCAACAACAAAAAAACGACACACAAAACAAATATCTTGGCTCCAGACAGCAAAAGATACAAATAGTTGCAGCCGGAGATACACGGATACAAAATCCATACTGCTGCCGATACATGTGCGTGTTGTTGTTGTTGTTGCTTTTGGTGTTGCTCATTGCGCAGTTAATTTGTTCAAGCGCTCAATGCGTCAATACCATTTGACTTTCACTTATTTGCTCCACTCGCCACTGCAGACACCCAAATGCGAACAATGGCGGAGGAGATACGCTTCCAGATACAGATACAGCTCCAGTTGGGGCCAGGCAAGGATTATGCAATCTAAGATTTCTCTACCTTGCAGATTTTATTATAATTTTTAAACAGATTGATAGAAACGTGTTCTACAAACCGTTTAGGGGTTTCCGCCAAGGAACCGAATCAGAATTGTTGGAGATATAGACATGGATTGTGATCAAATATGAGAAACTTGGGTTTTGTCAGAAAATTTTGAAAAATATTCTACCAAAATTTAATTTTGAGATTTTAGTGTTGACTAATAGGGAATTGTTCCATAAATCGTTTAGGTATTCGTTTTAAGAATCGGGTCAAAATTAAGATATAGAAAATATCAAGACATGAAAATGAATTTATATTATAAATTCTATATTATAAATTTTTATGCAGATTAAGGGAAAATTGATCTACAATTTGTTGAAGATATTTCGTTTAAGAATCGGATAGAAGGTTGCTGAGTTATAGACATGGTTTGGAGTCATATGTTAATATCCTGTTGATTTTACTTGTGATTTTATCAGAAGATTTGGAAAAAAATACCTATAGAAAATTTATTTTCGTAGCTTTTTTTATTTTTATTTTGCAGAGTTGTTGAAAATTAGGGAAAAATTGTTTAAAAAATTCAAAAAATGGGATTAAATATTTCTTAGCCATGAAATGGATATGGTAGACCTCAGTTTTAATAAAAACTATACGGTATTTTTATAACAAGAATCTTGTTATGAAGAACCTTTAAATATTTTCCTTGAATAACCAAAATAAATTTTATATATTAAAGTAACAAAAATATTCTCCAGAAATCTCAACATTACCTCCTCCCTCTGGAAGAAAAAAATGAAAGTAAATGGATGTGTTTCGTTTGGGATAATGACCTCAGATTGATACTGTCACTTTCAGATATAGTTCTTTCACCCTCCGGCCACTCAGCTATTCAGTTCTATGGGGAAATATCCCCTAGACTCTGACTTGAGTCACATGTGATTCATTCTATGCGGTGGTTTCCCCTCATGGAGGCATTTGCCCCTCATCCACCACCAACGATACGGCCGCAGATACAACAACAATCTTTGAGATACGATTTGGTTTGCTTAGTAGTTGTTGTTTTTGTTGTTGTCTGGAGCGCGCAATTGATGTTGTAACATGGCTACCACGAGTGCAACATCCCCCCCTTGTTGCCCCAGCAGCCTGGGCACCCCCTTGCCACCCAGAGCACTCCCCCAATTCGAAAATGTGTGACATAATCTGTGCAGACTTCGATGTTGTTGCTGCTTTTGGGGCAACTGCCGCTGCTGCTGCTGCTGGAGCTGGAGCTGGTGCTGCTGCTGGTGCTGGTGCTGGGGCTGGTGCGGCTGCTGCAGTCTCACTCATTCAATAAGTCAGTCAGAGTCCAAGACGCCGGGGGTTCAATGAACTGAGACCAACGCCACCGCTTGCTTTTGTGTAAAAACAAAAAAAAGGCAAGCCAACGAAAAACAAAAAAACTTAAATATTTTTCTGCCTTTTTGGTCGAATATGTTACAAATTTTGTTTCTCTTTTTTTTTTTTTTATTTTTTTTAACTCAATGTTTGTTAGTTTTGCCTGCTCCGCTCGATGGCAGGCGACTCTGTGAAATCACTTACTGGTTTTTATGCGACCAACAGCCGACCAGAAACAGCAAAAACAACAGGCGACAACCGCCTTGCGAACAACTGTAAATTTGTTGGCAGCACGTTACTCATTTGGCAGCTTCGCACCTTTTTTTTGGCCATAATCCTCCGGTTAAGGTAAAAGCGTTAACTTAATCAAATGTAGCACAGAAAAAATGTATTTAACAATTTTAATATGCTACGGATAGTTATGAGATATGGCATGGAAAGTATAGTAACTATGCGAGACACCCCTTTTAGCCATCTCTGAGTGCAACAAGGTCTGCTAAACAGCTTACACAGACCTTGCCTTTGTTTGCTTTATTGCCAAGTATTTTTTTCATATTTCTTAGCTATTAACCGACATTGAGAAGTCATTTGATTCACTCAACAGTCTAGAGTCTTGGAGACCTTATTGACTATATAAACTATGCGCACATAGAGATATTTCTATAATTACTAAACAAATTCCAATGTCAGGCCAATGCAACAACTGCAGCTCCAGCAGCTCCAGCAGCAGCAGCAGCAACAGTGGCAGTGGCAACAATCACCCGGAGTATTACAAAACTAAACAATCATAATTATATGACTGTCTTGGCTTGACTTGAGTCGAGTTGAGTTGGCTTAAAGCGGCTCACACTTTTGTTTATGGAAAACCTAATGCAAGACGATCTACAACCGCAGCGTCGGGGGAAGATTGAAAAACATTTCGTAAAATAATTGTTGAGAAATTTGTATGGCCAAGAGAGCAATTACGAGGCGAACCAGACCAGACCAGACCAGCCCAGAAAGCCCACGACTTTGACGGCTGCCGTGAAGGGGTGGCCCCTTGCCACTGACGTCGCCCCTGTGTCGCCCCCGGTTCGCCCTCACCGACCCGTCCCTCCACTCATCGCTCTCAAGCTCACACCATGGGCCCCGCTTAATGACCCTATTTTAATTTCAAGCATCGCTTGTCCATCGCACTTTGCGGAATTTACATTATACGCATACATATTTCTCAGTCGCTTATTTCGGTTTTTGTTTTTTTCCCCTCCGGTTTTTTCCATTTTTTATTTAATCTTTTTCTCTGTGTGTAGCTTTTGAAAAGCCGCCCTGGAATCGAAGCACACTGGGATCGGTTTTTGGTTTGAAGAGGAAATATTTAAACATATGTGATGTCTAGAATGAGAAATAATTAATTTTTAGACATTAAAATAGTATTGAATTTTTTGTATATTTTCCAACAACATTTATATTTTTTAATCTAATAAATATTAGATCATTGACATATATTTCATACCATTTTTAATAAATATTTTAAAGTTTCTGTAAGCTTATCCTTTTCAAGAGCACTTGTTATAATATTATATAGAAACTTAAAATTTTGTAAATAAAAAAAGCTATAAATTCTAATAATAATAAAAATCATAAAAAAACTAAATTTTTTTTTTAATATGTATTAATTTATAACAGCTATCACCCACTGTATCCCCAGCTGAAGAAGCATCGAAGAAAAGTTGACTTTTGGACGCTAATATGACGACGATCTTGGCCTTTGGGTAAGGCAACCGTCAACAGCAGCACCACCAACAACATCAAGAGTAACAAGAGCTAAGGAAGCCAGTGAAAAAACCAAAAAAAATTATTTAAGACAATGGAAATTCATTTCATTTCGCTGGGACTGAGACGGAGATGGGGACGGAGACTTCTTGGCCAAAGGCAAGGTCTCTCTGGTCGGTCGGGTCGGATCTCCCCCGGTTTCTGGCTCACCTCACCCTCTGAGAAATTAGCTGCTTCAGTTATTATTATTGTTGTTGTTGTTAGTTGTTGTCAGTGGTTGTTGTTGGTCAGAGACGTTTCTACAATATATATCTATATAAGTGATCGTCGTCACTGGCACTTCATGTTTGCCTTTCAACTTGACTGTCTTCCCTTCTCAGCCGTATACTCGGTTTCTGTTTTTTTTTTTTTTTGCATCCGCTTCCGCAACAACAATTATAGTATTAGCAACAACAACGAATATTTTGTTACACAAGAGATTGGAGGCATTTTTTCGTTCAGGGGCCCCCTCAAGAGACTTGACCTCAAAAATGAAAAGTTGAAATGGAAAATATTTAATCTAATGTGAAAATCGCTGGAGCGTCATCAGCTTCTCTTGCCGTAGTTTTATGTACCTTTTGGAACTGATAATGACTACACGACAACTTTTTGTTGTTCGGCAGTGAGAAACTGTATCACTTGTTGATTGTTCTAGCCTTTGATGGGCCCACCCCCTCACTTAGATAATTACACACGGAGTGCACGTCCAGAAGTTAGTTGGGAACTGTTTTTGGGAGCGCCTTTTGTTTTGCTCGTAAATCATAAGGCATCTCGTAAAACTGCCCCGCTTTAATGGAATTACTTGTAAAGTTTGGATTTTTTATTTATTTATTGTTTTCTTTGGCATTTCTTTGGATTACTCATACGCATAAATATTTATTTCATTGAAAGTGCCCCAATGACGATGATCGGATTTGAATCAAAACAAAGGCTCAGTCACATGATCATACTGTCTCTATCTAATGTGATGTTTCCTCTCTTTCTTTGCAGTGATCACTACACCCGCACATGCAATGAACTGAATTGTTCATGATCATCATGATCACGTCGGTCTGAGCTTTGCTAATCATCATCACATGATGGGGTTGGGGGTGGGAGAGGTACTGGGAGGTAGGGGTGGGTTGGGGCCTTGCCTCTTGCGCAATTTTAATAAATATTTACATTTGTTTCAAACCAATTTGCGCAATTTGTGCAGCTGCCTGAGAAGATCTAGGTTTTACATTATAGACTGGCGAGGTGGGACTAAAGAGTTTCGATTACAAAAATCTATATCCAAGCTAATTTTCAGAAGGCAGGTCTACCCATAAGGTACATTTTTATGCTCCCCTAGTTAAAATTTTTTTGAAATTTTATTTAGAAACTCCACCATCTCCCCCCTAAGCTACTCTCAGCTTTTGTCATCAGTTGTGATTTGGCGTGCGCCTGTCGTTTGCCAAACAATTTATGACAAACAATTGCAATGGGCAGAAAAGTACAAAACTTTGGAATGGGAATGGGAGCCAGAGCATCTATTAAAAGTTCTATTAAAAGCCAAACTCGGCTCTGAAACAATGCACACGTGTGACTTGAATGACTCGATGTCATACCCTGACATCTCCCCCCAAATACCCTTCTTCATGTGACAAACAGATGTGCGATTAGCAGATAAGTTTCAATTTTCGCCTCCCATTCCCCGACGGATCTCCCCATTGATGTTCTCTGACGGAGTACACCGAATCACTGAATCAGAGAATCACTGAGCTCTCTGTCTCCCGGGCCAGGGATGATCTTCTTTATTTTTATCAATGGCTTGCCATCATTGGCCATAGCCCCAAAATTGGAACAATCAAGGCGTATAGGGCCCAGCAACAGATGCCGGGGAAACCGAAATAGTCCGGAATGCGACTAAAATTAGGCAGAGACAAAGATATATTCTGGAGAAAACGGCAGGGCTACACTGTAAACTATATGTTTATCACTTCATGATTGTCTGGAATTTGTACTTTCTGAAAAATGATCATTTTTCTCTCTGCATTTCGTAGAATAGTGAAGAAATGTGGTTGGGGGTACAAGCACTTACACATGTTCCAGACGAACTCCGAGGGCGAGTGCTCCGGGCTCGACTCCGTCCCATTCCGAGAGTGTGCGTATTAATAAAAGAAAGTGCAATGAATTCCCAAATATGTTAAATTGTCTACCAAACAAAGGAGCCCCCTCGGAAAAGGGAGGGCCCTGCTGCCCCCCAGCCATCCCCGCCATTAACATGTGTGCAACAGATACTGAATCCGATTGAGGGAGTCTTGCCACCCCGATTTTCCCCTGACCCCTGCTGCCTCCACAGACCGATCAGATTTTCTTCCTTCTTTGGTAGTCTGGTGTTTTCCCGGCTGGTAATTAAAATTGAAGTGGAGGCACTAAATTTAACAGCCCTCAATGATGATCGCGAGGGAGGAGGGCGGTTGGATCGGAAGCATTGGGGAGTCTTACAGAAAACCAGAGACCAAGAGATCATACATATAGACGATTGCTGCACTCTTTAGGAGCTTAAAGTTCCAACCGAAAAGTATCTTGTTAAGCCAACACATTACCAAAATTGAGTACACACTTCAAAGCCATGTTATTCATTTCACCTGCATCCCATAACTGCCATATTCTCTTGGCCACAGACCTTCTTAGCCTGGCCATTCAATCCTCTTCACCTTATCATCCAGGCAGTGGCGACTCCTTTGTTGCCTTTTGTGATCCGTGTTTCGGGCTCATTTGCCGAAAACAAACTTTTCCATTCATGTCTATCAACTGTATACACACATTATGCGATGTGCCACGCCCAGCCGGGGCGCATTACATGGCCCATCATGCAATTAGTTGGACTAGCCGCCCCCCACTCCACCTGTCCCTTCCGCAATCGACTTCCTTGCCACATATGAATGCGAATACATAAGTGGGATATAGATATAGAGCGAGTGTGGAACCACAGCCACAAAGGCAACTTGAGGCCAGGGATGGCGATGGGGGATGCCCTCTTCAGTGAAAGAAAAGTAAAAACTCAAATGAAAAATCATACAAAAGGCGCATAAATTAGCAATGGTCTGTAATTCCAAAAAGGGTCGACCGCCTCGCAAAGTGGCAGGGAAAATTTTCATACAAAATATGAAAGGTAAGCGGGGAGGCTCCCAGTTAGAGCCAGTTACAGTCGGCGTGCCTGAGACGCATTCATTAGTTTAATATTAAAATAGTCATCATAAAATGGTAGATAAAAGACTGAACAATGCGGGGCAAACATTTAAGGAGTGAGAATTACACGAAGGCGGGAAGAAACTACTACCAGTCAAGTACCAAGGGCCAAAATTTATGAACTGCAGTCGACAAGTCCGACTTACAAACAGTGGGGCTCAGCGAAGTAGTTATGAGTGTTAAGTAAATAATTTAATAAATTTCATAAATTAAGACATTAACTCCTCCTAACATGTGCTTAAAACAAAATATTATAACTTTATTTTAGATTCCCTAATATATTCCCTCAGCTGTGATTATTTGAGTTCTTGCCACAGTGTTCGTGCATCTTGGAGTCGTCCCAAAGTCGCCACTCGTCTTGGGTCTCCCGCCACCGCCTCAGCCCCTGTCCCTGTGGGTTTCTTGCCCCAAGCAGAGCAATGAACTATTTACAAATGTTGCCAGGCACTCGTCTCGGCATTCAGATTCATATTCATATTCTCCGGCTCTTGTTTTATTTTTTTTTTTTTGTGTAGGTGCCATAGGGCGGCTGGTTGTCCAGAGTCCACGATAAGCATTTAAATATCAAGAATGCATATTTATGGACTTCCACCAGATGACCTTGAAAGCTAAAGTTCTCATGAATGAAATTAGTTCTCAGGGTTTTGAGGGGATAATGAGGTGGGAGAGTTAGAGCAAGTATAGTAGTAGCAGGTGAAGTAGCTTCCGAAGTATCTAGCTTATCATTTAAGTCCTCAAAGTCAACACAACTCAGTTGTCAGTCACTACTCATAATTATTGAAATTTGCATTTTTGCAGAAACAATTAGACAATGAATAGAAGGAAGAAGCTAAGCCACAGACAAGCTCCACTCAACGCAACCATTTCAATGTGATAGATCAATTGTCTGGGCCCTTTGGGGCAGGAAGCCGAAGAGGAAGGCTCGCCTGAAGGCGTTTCTCTTCCCCCCACTAGTTGGCATTAAAAATTACCCCGACAACGCGTCAAATCTTTGGCTTGGCTCTTGGCTCTTGTTTTTGTTTTGGCCGCCTTAACCTTAACCCGCCGCAGAAGCAGTCAACACGTTACACCCTTTCCCTTTCCCTTGCCCTGAACCCTTGGGTTCCATTTTTCCTGCCCGGTTTCTTTTTCTTGCTCCAGTGAATCTTTGCTGTCTCGATTTGCTCTTGCTCTTGGTCTTGGTCTTGGTTTTCTTTTGGCTTGCTTTTCACCTGTCCGTGTCCGTGTCCGTGTCCATGTCCGTCTGGGGCGTCGTGTCCGTCGTTTGGAAATCATGTGAAAACATGTGGCCGCCAGTCAAGCAGTCAGTCAGGCCAGTCACTCACTCATCCACTCATTCAGTTAGCCAAGTCCCAGCACAGCACAGCTCAGCACAATGGGGATCAACCAATTAAAGTAATTTCCTACCGCAACGCTTCCACCACGTTTACTCTTTCACCAAAGTTAAGTGCACATTGGTAACAACTTTAAGCCACTCAAAAAGTGGCTGATCGGTGGAAGGGTATTACCATATTCGATCGGAATTCGTCACTGATTCTTCAACGCATTAATTGAAGCTTTTCAGGTGCAAGTGGCTGAGATGCGTACGAAAGCAAAGACAAGTTGAAAATTTATTTGTTTAGATGGGAAATTGGTTGGCAAATGGTATGTGTCATCTGGAAAATATTCAAAACTTTAAATGGCAAAGTGAAAAATAAATTACGTGATGTAATTTGCATAGTTCTTTCGGCACCCAGCTGGGCTGCCCATAAATTGTTCTCGGGGACGGTGGAGGTGTCGTCATCATCTCTGTCGCAGAAAATTGTGTCAATCTCATGAGCCGTTGGAAATTAATAAAGCGAGTCAGCACAGTGGCAGGCACCCGTATCTGTATCTGCCGCTGTATCCGTATCTGATAGATACGCTTGCTCATAAGCATAAATAATGCGATCGCAGTGGAAAATCTAGCAGCGACTCGAGTTCGGCTTTTTCCAGTTATGCGTCAGCCGATGACGATCAAAGAGGTGGGGGAGGTGGGAGGTGGGACTAGGGGGCCTGGGGGCTTGACAAGGCAGAGGGGGCGTGGCCGGAGCTTTGACTGACATTTATCGCCAGCTTCAATTGTTGTTGGCAAAGTTGCAACAGAGTTTGTTTTTGTCTGTTTCTATTTTTTTTTTTACTATTTTTCGGTTTTCGGTTTGTCGGTTTTGTATTTTTTTCAAAGTTTGTTTTTATTTTTTGGTGGCTAGTACTGACGACGGCGACGAATACGAGGCTCAACGTTTTGGAAAATTTAGCACAAGGTTGCCGCAAAAGCAGCCAGCAAAATGAGCAATTGTGGCAACATAGCGCGCCACTCGTCGAAGCCGAAGTCGAAGTCGAAGTTGAAATTGAAGCTGCAAGTTGCAAGCTGCTAGCGCCAATGCACCGAAGCGGTCTCTGTTTGTTGTTGCATTCAAATCTTTGTTGCTGTTGCCCAAAACTGTAAATAAATAAATACTTAATTATGTTGTTTTGGTCGCGCCGCTTTTGGTTTGCCCAAGAACTGGAAGCGAAGCCAAAGAAAAACACATTGCGCATACGCCGTGTTGAACAACACGATCAGCATTTAGCGGTTAGGTGAGAATGGAGACCTTTTCCCAGCCAGTCAGTCAGTTAGTCAGTTAGTCAGTCAGCCAGTCATTGGAACAAGGAGTCAAACACTTGTTGCCAATTAATCAGCCATTTGAATACGAGTGCTTGAGCCATGAGTGCCTCAGTTGAACACATTGCGTATACGTAATGTTGGCTTACACGGAACTGGAATCGCAATTAAAAAGTCAACGATAGTCAAAGTGTTTTATACATTATCTAAATAGCTTTCAAGACAATTACAAATAATTATTATCCATGAGTATTTCTGTGTTCACCATAGGAATCATCTCTAATTGAATTGAGTTTATGAGAGTCTTAAAATATTGATGCCTGGGTGTTTATGCTTACAAAATCCCAGTTAATCTCCCATCTAGAATCTGATGAGCAACACTTTCGGTTGCGAAACGCCATTGAAGCTGAGACGCAGCAGAGTGTGGCAAGAGCATCCCCAGCCCATGCTGCATGCCTCATGCCTCGTTCACATTCGCAGCCACTGACAGCTGCTTACAGCTTACTGATGCCGCTTACTGCTGCAACATCTCCACCTACAGCTAAGCGGATAACCAAACGGAGCAGGAGGAGGGGCAGCAGGGCGAGGAGGGGGTTGCAGCATCCGTTGTTACAGCAGAACAAAATGCAAAAACAAATGTGCAGCGGCGAGGGGCAGACTGTGGCGGGGACCCAGACTCAGACGGAGGGACCGATGCCAACGACCGCAAACGTGCAGCGACAACAACAAAGACAACGCTCCAAAAAAATGCAGCAGCCAAACAAACCACTCGACTGGGATCGGAATTCGCTTCCTTCCCCTGCCACCTCTCCCATACACACAGTCATCCCTCGGCCGTCACGAACCGGAAGTAAAAACGTGCAAAGAGAAGAGGCTGCGATGTTGCTGCCGCGATGTTGCTCCTGCGATGTTGCTGCTTCTGCTGCTGCTGCTGATGTTGCTGCATCTGCATTTGCGGCGCTCGTAAAATCAGGAAAACAGCAGCAAGTGCCAGTGGCAGGGCTCTCTGCATTCTATGTCAGGAAAACTGGGCAGGAGTGCACTGAGAAAAATACAAGGCTATATTTACAAAGATATGCAATAGAAATAGACAAGACATAGAGTGATTTTTGAACTGCAATAAATAATAATATTATTTAAATAAGTGGTATTAGATGTAGTGTTGATGTGATTAACTCATCTAACTATTGTATATATTTTAAAAATCCTTTTCTCTCTCTGTAAAAAAGTTCTCATGCCAGAACATAGAGTTTGGCAAACGTAAAAAACTTTCAAGTCTCTGTTGCACTTCCTCTCAAACTGAAAAACTAAAAAAGTAAAAAAGTAAAAAACTAAAGGCTGGAAGAGAGAACCAACCAGAGTTTCCAGAGCCGCCTCATCATAATGATGATCATTATCATGGTCATCATCGTTTGGCACTTGTCTCCATGGATTTGCACTTTTCTCGCCGCTGTTCGCCTGGTACGATTTTAAGCTATTTTTATTGAAACTGAGCGATATTCTCGTCCGGAGAAAGGAAGCCAGAGCCACCGCCTCAAGGGAGAAGGGAGAGGTGGCGGTTGAGGAGTAGAAGCTGAAACTGTGTTAAGTGCATACTTTGGATTTTGACGCTAAAGTAGCCATTCCCCCCTTGTGAGTCTGAGAAACCCCCAAAAACCGCTCGAAACTTCATTCTTGGAGGGTTCCAGGATGGCTTCATTGTCACTGAAACTTTTCCACCAAAGAAACTCTACAGAATCTGAATGATTGCATCAGATATATACACACGGGCATAGCTCATTTCTCTACTATATGTATATATAGATATATATTCCCAGAGTGCAATCTAGCAGACCTCATTTCTACCCCCGTCCACTTTGGGTGTCGTGATTTTTCCATTTTTTTTTTTTTTCAAACAAAAACTGCGCTTATTACGTTGCATTAGAAGCTTCTCGGGAATATTGAAACTGGGATGGCGGAGAAAGGGGCGGCAAGTGGGGAATTAGAGGGGGGTTGCAAGTGGAGGCTTTTGAAGCTGCTCTGTACGGGCACACAGCTGCCAAGTGGCCGAGACTAACAACCGAGCACCCAAACACACCAGCGGAGCAACAGAGAACCAGATATGGGGACCGACTCGGAGACAGCAGTGACTTAGGCCTGAGGTTCTGGCGATGGTTTTATATACAGTGGAGACTCGGTAAATGAGAAGAATAAATATAGCTTCTAACTCTGAATGGGAATATGTATGCAGATATTCCATTTAATGGTGAAATATTATATATTCTCTATAAAATTTATCACAGATTCTTCCCATTCAGATTCTTTATAATTATTCTTTTTTGAGGATTGAGTAATGTTATTAAATCAATATTTTTTATTTTGGATCCCTAAGAAAGACTCTAAATATTTAATTATTTAAGATCTTTTATGAATCTTTATAAACTCTCTTTATAAATAAAAAATGTTTAGAAATAAAAAAAAACTATAGAAATAAAAAAGGATAATAAAAAGATTCTGTGAACTGTATGTTCTTCTGAGATCTAAAGGGAAGTCTGTCGAAAAATAGGATAGTTTCAAGCAATATCTCCCGTTTTTTGATGCAAAAAAAATATATAAAAATTTAACAACATATTTAACTAAATAGTTAACTTGTGGATCAAACTTCAGAACCACATCCATTGAGAATGCAGTTCTTAAATCGAATTCAGCCTGTTTGAGCTTTTGCTGTTTCTGCGACTGCATTTCGCCTCATTTCGTTTTATTTGCCCGAGTTCCTGCCCGCCCGCCCCCTGGTCAGTGGGCTCCAGTCAGTGTGCTTCCTTTTGGCTTTTGGCCATGCGAGTGTGTTGGTGTCGTTGGCTTTCCCAATGCCTTTGTGTTCTGCAGCTCGGCTCCTCGGTTTCCAGTTTTCGCACATACATATATTTGGCAACTGGCTCTCGCCAGAAAACAGAAAAGCACACTCTTGCAATGTACAGTGAGAACTGAGAACCAAGAACCGAGAGAATCCGAGTCTGTCTGCCTGCGCCCCACCACCCTACTGGTGCCCCCTGCCTTCGCCCAGTGCCACGCCCCTTTTCGATGAGTGGAGTGAGCTGCTTTCCACTGCTGGGCGCCTGTTCTCAAACGACTCAAACTGAGAGAGAGATAAAAGCATGCTGTGCAAGATGATGTTTCTGTGTTGATAAGGCGGCGACTGTCGCAAAAAGTCAGTGTGTGTGTGTGTATCTGTGTGTGTTATGTGCTTGTGGAAATTGAGCACAATTTCAGTACGCACGCACGCACACAGTGATAGATAGCAAAAGTATCTCGTGGATAGCCCGCCGCCACCTACTTATGTACTTTCGGATTCATTCCGTAGGCTGAGATTGAGACGGAGCTGGCGATGGAGCCAGAGACTTCTTTTTGAGTGAATTATGAAGTTGTCTTCGACCGTTACGTGGGTGGTGCATCCCGCGCCCCACTTCAACCTCCAGCCTCCTCGTTAAGCGTCGATTTATTGTCGTACTTAAAACAGAGTCAACTCCATGTCGACTTTCCGCTCCCTCTGCCAAGCAAACACCAACAGAAGAAAAAAAAAAACACCCAGATGACATTGTATGGGACAAAGAAAGAGTTTTCATCATTGGGAAATGCCCCGAAAACCGTTAGCTGGATCATAAAATAAAAGCCGAGAAAAGAGATGAAAAGCTTGGAGACGGCCATGCTTCTTATTTCTTCATAGCTGTAGCTGTAAATGCAACTGACACACAAAAGAGCCAAAGCGACGCACCGCTCCGATCACGAGCCATCGAAAATGCCTCGAAAATGGATGTATCTGCATCTGAGCCAGTGGAAATGGAAATGGAGATGCAAATGCAAATGCATTCTTCACGGCCTAATGGTCACCATGATCACTGGCTCAATGCCAATGACTTGCTCTCCCCGTGTCCGAGCCAATAAAATCCGAGATTGACATCGTTTATCACTCACTTTTCTTGTGCTACGGGTCGTATAAAATCAGGGTTTTATTGGATTGGAAATTTAATTTAAAATCAGTGACTCAACAGCCCAAAACAATATGAGCGTCTAATATTTTCCCTGGAATGTCTCCTAATTTTTGGTTGCTCCTTTGACATCCAACTATGAGGTAGCCCATCGTGTTTTTCGCAGATGAGGCTGAGTTACAACTGGCGGTTAGATGAGATGATCCCATCTGGAGTTCAGCCTGGACTTTCACTTCGTTGCTGCTATGAGTCGGAGTCCACAAATTATAGCTAATTATGCAGCATCTTAGCCGAGATTGGGCAACTCCTGCAGTCTGCAATTTGGCCAAATCTTAGGCCTTTGGTGCTGATCTGGGCATGTGGGTTTTTCTTTAGCCAAAAGCCAGAAAGGCAAACAAAGCCTAGTCTTAGCCTAGCCGAGCTTAGGCCGTAATAACTTTGTTTGAGCCGCAGTTTGAGGCCATTATAACAAAATTTTGCGAAATATTCCGACTTTCATTTTCAGTCTGAGCTATGCTGCGTTGAAAGTTGATTTGCAGATACTGTATCTTTTTCGGACAGATCGTATTTGCAGCCAGCCATCAAGGTCAGGCGGCAGGCAGTTTGGTGGGATTGTTGCCAAGTTAAAGAATGCGTTGACATTATTATTTTTTGTTCAACTTAATTAAAAGGCAAACATCAACCCAACAACGCGAAACCCACAAAAAAAAAAAAAACGAAAAACACAAAAAGCCACAGAAACCAAAACCGAAAACTGATAAAAGGCTTTATCAGTTCGCCAGCCGGAGCGGAGACATTAACCACGATAATTATACAAAACATGTGAGCCGTGCGGAGCGGACCTGCAGACAATTGGAAACAGGCCATGAAACCGAAGGCGAAAAGATACAGATACAAATTGTATCTAGTGCAGGCCCGGCGATAAGCGGTACGGCCACGTGTGGTATGTGGAACGCAGACAATCTCCACTCTACAGATATCTATCGGTGTATCTATGTATCTTTCCCGGCAGCAGTTCAAGGAAATGTCTCCCGACGCCACCGCCACCCACCCCCACCCACAGACCCAAAGACCGATTCGCGAAGAAGAACCTTTATCTTCCAGTGCTCTTTGATAAGCCTTTAAATTATGTGGAAAACGAACGATCCGATCCCAAGAAGAGTTTATCTTGCGGTTTCTTATCACATCGTTATATTTTTATCTCAGACACATCGGAATATAAATAAATTCTTGGCAATCATTTGGCTAATTATAAAGCCTTTTAATGACTTTTCGAAATATTTATTTTGCCTTTATGGTTTGTATGCAAACATTTAATGTTGGGCTTATCGGAGGGGTCGAATTATGGGAATACCCACTTTATGAATCGATTCAGAGTCGTTAAACCCAATTAATATCTTTAAACTACAATAAACTCAAATGGAATTTGAAGGAGTGACTTTCTGTCCTTTGGTCTGGGCCCAACTGGTTTTTTGTTTCCCTGTTTCCAATCCGGCTGAGCCTTCTCATCCTCTGACTCCTGGTCGTGCTCCTGTTGCCGCTTCTGTCACCAGACAGTGATTCCAATGCACTTTACCCCCGACTCCTACCCAGCTCTCCTCCTCCGCTGGCGGCAAAGAGCGGTCATCATCATCATCATCGACTAACCCATC
The DNA here is from genome assembly GCA_035045925.1 of Drosophila atripex. NCBI lineage: Eukaryota > Metazoa > Arthropoda > Insecta > Diptera > Drosophilidae > Drosophila > Drosophila atripex. The sequence continues at coordinate 778,618 of JAWNOP010000012.1, forward strand.
GATGTGTGTGGCCCTCTGGACAGGGTCTGGAAACAGGGGATGTGGGGTTGGAGTTGGAGTTGGGGAACCTGGACTGAAAACTGGGAACTCTCGGCTCAGTTGTCGGCGCCGCTGGAATGTTGTTAGTTATAAAATGGCCACAAAATCATAACGCGGGCGTGGGCTGCCACTGGCCCTCGGTCTGACTTCTTTTCTTTTTTTTTTTTATGCACCGAGAGAAAATAAGTTGTTATTTCTATTAGGCGACTAAGAAGTTGGCTTAAAAATGAGACTCTTCCAACGAGGGGAGTGGAATCGTTAGATTCCACATTCTTCAGTCATTTAATTTTGTAGCTTATAGGCTTTTCTTTCAGTGCTTTTGGGAACCCGAAACCCCGAACCCGATATTACCCGATGACGAGTTGCTGCCTCCGCCGAGGTCTCTTTTTCTGTCGCCGTCCAGCACAGAATTTAGAGCCCCAGCATCCAACATCCCAGCACTCTCTCCCACAGCATCCACGCATTTTCGATGGTCAATGGTCTCGGGTATAGGGTCTCTGGTCTCTGGTCTATGGTCTCTGGTCTGGGGGGGTTACTTAATGGAACGAGGTCCCCCCACTACTAGATGGCGAGTGTGAATTGAAATGTATTTTTACATACTTCGCAGGTACATGTGTTCTATGCCGGCCGATTGGATCTCAAAAATCAAATCAAAACTCGTCGTCGTCGTCGGTGTCGTTGGCGTAGTTGTTGTGGACGTTTTATGGCTTTTAGAGAAACTCTCGGAACTTGTTTTGTTCGGTTGGGTTCTGGGCTTTGTTTTCCCTCGGTCTCTGTTTGTTGTTCTCGTTATTATTATTATTATTTTCTATTCCCATTTCCATGTGTCGGCGGCGTTGGTGGCAGCTCGCTTTGAATAATGATGATAAGGCCCCTGTGACTCGCCTTCGATCCGAATCAGAATCCAAATCCATCCATCCATCCATCCCGTTCCCTCAGCTTGCCTTGATTATTGATTTATCGTCTGTTTTTTTTTTTTGTATTCTGTTTTATTTTTGGGTCTGTGTCGCACAGGTAAACGAGAAATCGTCACGGATACGCAAAACGGTCAGCAACACCGAAAATGTATCTCGGGGTCCCATGCAGATACATTTTGAAGCGCACGCTTCACCATTTCAGACAGAGTCTCCGATATTCTGATGTGCTGATGTTCCGATGTTCTGATGTTCTGATGTTGTTGTCATCAATTCAACAACAAAAGCGAAGCGAGGCGAACCCACCAGAACCCAAACAAAAAGAAAAACATTCATCGCGTCTTGATCCCGAACGTTCTCATAATTTGTTTGTCGCCCCCGACCCAACCATCCGTCCGTTGAAGCCCTCGATTCCCCCTCGATTGCCATTGTCCCAGGCGACTGTGAGAAAGATTTTATTTCGTTCAAGTGGTTTTTGATTTAACACCAAAAACACACAGCCAACAAGCAGCAACATCTCGCGCAGTCTCGAAGACTGGAAAATATTTTAATGATGCGTCGTCTTCGTCGCCGACGCTGCAACTGAAAACCAACACAAAAAATATATATGTATATATATATAAAAAAATCAAAAAAGAAATAAATGGAAAACAAAGAGATTTCTAACTAGTTTTCGGCGGCCTTTCTTTTTTCCCGCTTCTCCAGAGCCGCTGTTCTCAATTTTGTTCGTGGCTTGATTCGGAAGACATTTGTTCGATTGATTAGCTGAGCTGTGAGCTGGGAGCTGTTAGCTGGGAAAGCTCGCGAGTCGCGATCACTTTCAAATCGAGGTCGAATATGTATGCGATGTGTCACCCCTCTCTGCTTCCGCCGCGAAAGGGTTCAACTCGAGGGCTCTTGGCAGGATCAGCGGCTCAGGAGCAGGAGCCTGCCAATAATACTCCTGGTTCCTGTCCGATGCGGTTTAACATCTGTCGCGGCTGCTTCCTTCCTGGGACCGACAAACAAAAATAAAAAAATATTAAAAAAAACATCAGAAACCGCATCAAGGGCTTAGGACTTAACCAGGCAAAATATTGAGCAGCTTTTATGAGGTATTAAGAATAATTGACATACATTTGTGATGATCGGGGCAGAAAAGCGGAAAAGCAGGGCACTGAAGGGCGTGTCGGTTGGATGATCAAGTTGGTCAGGAAGTCGGAACTACACAACAGTTCTCACCCTTAATTATACCGAACTGATTATATCTTCCTACTAACCAAACAAATACTTGATATGATCCTTGTTCGAAAGATGAATGCTTTTTGATGACTTTTCAGAGCAATTAATATTAATCAGAGGTGTAATGAGAGGGTAACTCCACTCCGACCTTAATGAATGCATAAATTATGAATATTTAAGCGCATTTTTGTTAAAGAATTCATTTTGCTACTCAATTTTACAAAAAAAAAACAAAAACCCCTACCATAGAGCCCTCCCTCTTTTGATACCCAGCCGAACCCTAACCCTTTTCCACCTCACTCCCATGCGCCCCATCCCACTGCCCGAACACTCCACTCCTCAAGCTAATGTGACACTAATCATGTGACCTCGAGTGCCGCTGGCCAGGTTTTTATGGCCGCTTTGCACGCTGTTTACACACGATACAATCATCGTCGATGCACCAAAGTTTTCCTCCAGTCTTCTCGGGAAACAAGAACAGAGAACCAAACTGAGCCGAAGAGAGAAAAGAAAATGCCAACCATTCATAAGAAGAATGAAAAAAGGTAAATAAAATACTATTCTAATGCCCTATTCTGGCTGTGACTCTATTGTGGCACCTTTTCATTTGGGTTGTCGGAGGGAAATCAACACACCACGAAGAGGAAAATGTGTTAAGGGGCATAAAATGGGATTGAGGAGGTAGGTTTCTTTATGAAGAACATTATTGTTAGTTCTATTTTTACACTGAGAAACAATTGTATGAATTTTCCACCTTGAAATCTAATATTTTAAGTCATTTTCTAAGTTATCTTAAAAGTTAATTAGTTATTTTTCAAGTGTAACATTCAATGAGTATTCGAGAACCCATAACGCGTGGCACAAACAACCAATTGGCTTAACAAGTGGGAAAGAGATAAGACTGCCAGCGAGCGAGAGAGAGGGCGCGCATGCGCAACCTTTTGTGTCCTTTTTCAGGGATGATAATAGAAGCAGATATATCCCCTTTGAACTGTTGACGCTGATGAGCCGCAAACTGCGCAGGAAACGGCTCCTTACTCCTTGGTCCTTGCGCTCTCTTCACTCTCTCCTCCGCTCCGCTCCGCTCTCCTGTCCTGTTCCCCTCCCGATTGACAGGCCACATTTAAGGGATAATTTCAAGGCATATGCAGGATCCCCGATATCCTCGACGCATGGACGATATGTGTGTGTAGGCAGGAGACGCAGCAGGACGCGCTCCAAAAAATTTCATTTAACATCTGCTCGACTCATCATCATCCTTTTTATTTAATTTTTTTTTGCCTTTTTCTATATTTTTACCTTAGCGGTATTGTTGTTGCCGGCGTTGTTGTCCTGCAAAGGACATGTGCGTTTTTAGTTATTGAAATTTTTACTTGTTTTGTCCTGGGCTCTGTCTTCTGTCTACTGTCCCTGTCGGCTGTCTCCTGGCTGAATGCATTGTGCATTGAGTATTTAATTGCAGATAATATCGACAAAACAAAACAGCAGGCGGTGGATCAACAGCTGAAGTGCCCGGAAATGCATCTGGGCGGAATGAGGGGGCTCCCCTGAGGTGTCCTTTCTTCGCTCCTTGCAGGGGGAGCCCTTGCCCTGTCCTCCCCTCTCTTGACATTTCTCATGTCTGTCGTGGAGGCTTCCAGCACGTGTCAATAATTGTTCAGATGCCGAATGGAGCTCAGAGGTCCTGCAAGAATCAGCTGCCTGTTCCAGAGGAGAGATGGCCCAGAATGTCAAGTAGAAGAATTCTGAAACGATTGATGGGACTTTAATCTCTCTATCTAAAGAATGAAATGGATTATCATTTTTATAAGACAACTCCTCTAATAACTCATCTTAAGATGCCGCAAACGACTTGCATTTGGCAGAGATTTCTGCAAGATCGGTAAATGAATGCAAATTAGTTGCGCACTTGGCCAACAGTTAACTCATCTTGGCCAAACAATTTCCACTGCAATCGCGAGAAGCTAACGGCCAGAGCCAGGTCTAAGACTATGGCTAAAAGCCTACGGCCCAGAGCCAAAGAGAGGCGGCTGGCAAAGAAGCTAATGTAATTGTGTTTGTAAATGCCATAAAGTTGGCAACACTTGCTGTGCCGCCAACAACAACAACAAAAACAACAACAACAAGAAGAAGAGAAACAACAGAAACTGCCACTCCACCCCTTGCCCCCTTTGGCAACGCTTGCAAATGAAGTTCACGAGATGGTCAAGACGATAATGTTGGCTAGCGCATTTGCCAAGTCATGACTGCTGTTGCCGTTGTTGCTGCCGCTGCTGCTGCTGCTGCTGTCTCTGATGTTGCTGCTGCCCTGACACCGCAGCAACATCAACATCAGCAACAGCGAACGAGTTTCTGTTGCTATTTTTTATTTGTTTGTTGCTTTTGCTATTGCTCTTGTTGTTGTTGTCCATTTTGTCGCCATCGCAGTGCCCTCAAAAAATAAAAATAAAAAATAGAAAAAAAGAAATAGTTGGAAATCAAATCAACAACAAAAGTAAAGCAACACCAAAAAGCAACTACTATAACAGCAACAAAAATTGTCAAATGGAAAAGTTTCGAATGAAAAGAAGGGCTTATAGGCTAGGAGATAAAATAAATAATATATTTAATTTTAAATATTAATTTGGAATAATAACAAAAAAGATTAAAAAGATTTATAAGGGTTATTAGAAAGTGAAGAGCAGTGGTGTTTAATCGAAAGTGTTTAATAGACTCTTTCAAGTATCTTAATTTTCAAAATAAATAAAATTAAATTTTAAAATTAATTACCATAATAAGTATATTCCCTGGATAGAGTATCAGTGCTCCAATAGCGATAGCTACATAAAAAAATCTATGTAAAACTCAATTGAAGTGCTCCCATCGTCGCTCTACATTTCTACTCTGCTTTTGCCTTTTGTTTGATTTAGTTTATGCCACTGCCACACCCCCCAGCCCCCAGTCCATAGATCCACCCAGCCCCACCCCCTCGCCCCTTGCCCGTCGCCCGTCGCCGCAGAGTGGCATTAACCTCACCCCTCATTACCCCTTTTTGTCCCCCTTTATGAGCAAAGTATGCATGGCAAACTTGGCGTTCCAAAGCTAACTGCAGTTCCAATGCCCATTCACCGACACTCACACATACACACACATAAACACCATTATGCCCTCACACAGATACTCACACACACACACAGTCAGAGTGTGGCACAAATGAATCTCCGCCTCGTCGTCGTCATACAAATATTTAGTAGAGTATGAAGTAGTTCGGGTTGGGTACATGAAATGAGTTGACCTCGCTTGACCTCGTTTCAGTTTCTTTTTGCCCGTGCCTTTGCTTTTTGTTTGCTTCTCTTACGCTCTGCTTTACTCTTCTTTTTTTGATGTCTTTTTATTTTCATCTTTTTATTTTTTTTATTTTTTACCCGTTGTAGCATTTATTTTATTTGTGCAAACGTTTTTTAATGAAATTTCATTTCACCCTCCCGCTGCTCTCGAGTGCGCGCGCCCTCATTGTCTTCATTTTCTCTCGGATTTCAATTAGAAATCTTCATAATCGTATCTAGTTGCTTTCTTTGTATCTGTGCCGGCGAATGTATCTGTATCTGTGTGTTCTCTTTGGTCGAAAATATTTGGTCGAAATACTCTTTTTTTTTGGCGAGTGTAGCTTATTCTTTTTTTCCTTAGCTTCTTAGTTTGTTTACCTCGCCTTAATGTTGCTGCTGTGTTGCTGTTGATGTTGCTGCTGCTGATGTGGATGTGGATGTTGCTGCTGTTGATTACTTTCACCGGACAGCAAGACAACAAGTACAACAAAACACAGTTATGACAACAACAATAACCATGGCATGTAGGCAACTGAAAACTAAACAAAATTGTAACAAACATGGGTATTGTTTTTCGTTGCTTTGTATTGCTGTTGGCCCATGAAGTGAATTTGAGCAAAATTAGGCCACAGAGCTAATGGTTATTTGATAAAATTATTAATTTTATTAAAAATTATTTTAGTTTAGTAATTATTTAGTAATTATTTAGATTGTAAGATTAATATTTGATAGATAATTAAATAGATTATGAAATACTAATTGCCATTTGTCGACAGCCTACAATAATAAATATTTTTTTCTGCAATTTTAATTTTTTTTATTGTTACTCTATAAATTTTTAAAATTTTAACTCATATTACCTACGAATAGCTGAATATCCCTAAAAGGTATTAAAAACTTCCATTCCTCAAACGCTTTCAGGTACATTTGTTGATGTTGCAACTGACGCATGGACTGATTGCTGCGGGCAGTGTGTGAGTATTGCTGCAACAAGAGCAACAGAAGCCGCACCAAAAAAGCAGCCAGCAGCCCCTCGAGACCCGTATCTGAATCGAAATGAAAATTTGAAATAATTAGCAAAGTGTTTGCTGTTCTTGTTGCTGCTGCTGCCGCCGTTCTAATGCCTCTGGCTGCTGCAAAGTCATTGAGGCGCAACCAAAAGCATTTGCAACAACGATGCCAACGATCCCACAGGCGATTTACGACGAATCGAATCGATAAATCCAAAGGAGAGTTAAATCAAGGATGGCTTTAAATTGAATTCGATTTTGGGGGGGGGGATTGTGGGTGCTTCCCCGAACCTTTCTATCGGATTTCAGACGTGGTACTTTCTATTTCCTTGGCACGCAGTTTTGGCTCTGAGACCGACACCGTTAGGTAAATGGGGATTTTGGTGGCAACAGCAGCTACCAAAAAAAAAAAAAATGTTGACATGCATCTCATATAACGCGTACCCTTCCCCTGTCCAACTTCCAAGCTCCAACAATTTTTTTTTGGTTCACGAAACGAAAATTTCATTGTACCCACGCCGTTGGCGAAGCGACAAGCGGAAATGGTAAACATTACCTACACTTACTGAATAAGAAGAAGCGCCCGAGAGGGGCGATGGGGGGAGGCATGCGGCATGGGGGCAAGTTTGGGGCAGACGCGGAATGGGAAATGAGTAACTGAAAACAGACAACAAAAACAGTTAGTTATGAAACCGAAGCATCACTCAAAGAGCCAACCGCCAGAGCCGCCCGCGCAGCCGCACATCGAATAAGAAACTAAAAAGGTAAAAAAAAAAGTGAGAAAAGGTAGAGAGAAATGGGAGGAGAAAGGCAGGAGAAAGGGGCAGTAAGGGGGCAAAGATTTGAGGCACAACCGAGTGACAGCAGCCGGGGAAGCAACTTTCCAATGCTCACAAACATTCCCTCCACAAACACAGACATTTTCATATTATTTCATTATTATTATTGTTTCGCTCGTTTTTTTGGTTTTGTTTTCTGAACAACCAACTAGCAACAGCAACCAACAAAAAAAAGTAAATAATACAAATAAAAAAGAGTTGCATGAGCTCAAGTTAATGTTTTGTGTGTTTATGTGGAGGTGCGGTCGGGTTGACCACCAAAACCGCCGCCAAACGCAGCTGAGCCATAAAACCTTTCAAAGCTTTTAACTATTTTCCAAAAGTAACAACGGCAGATTGTGGCACTAGTACTGTTTTTTATGGGGCCATGGGGTGGGGGTGGTTGGCCGGCAAAGTGAGAGTTTTTTTCAGGTGCCTGGGGATCAATCAATAAAGTCAATAGTAAGCCAAGATTAAAGATCATCATAAAAATTGCACCTGCCAGATGAAAAGACCACACAGAAATCCTTGAGATTTAAGCGTCTATAAAAATTGAATTTTTAATAAAAATCAATCAATCAATTTAGTTGATCAGTTGAGCTTAAATTTTTACATTTATTGGCTTGATTATTGGAAACAGACTTTAAACAAATAAAGTTTTAAATGTTTATTCTTCCTAATAACCTTATTGATTCTATTAAAAACCTGTCTGTATCATAACTCTTTTATTTAATTTTCTTAATTAAATTATCCCATTATTTTCCCATTTTAGCCGTTTTGGGATTTTTGTTTTCCCATTTTGGCCAGTCTAACAAAGGTAACTAAAATTTATGAAATGAATTAAATTATCAAAGACTGTCTGTTGAAAAATCAAATTAGCTAATGAGTGCTCTTAAATGAATTACTTTACAATGAAAAGAGTTTTTTAAGTATTTAAATTTGCCTTTTTTTAATTTAGTCTTTAAGTGCTCGCTTTTGTTCAACAGAATTGAGCCAGAAGGCTGTGGGGGTGGGTGGTGACGGAAAAAAGTAAGAGCAAATAGACTGGAAATGGAGGGGAAAATGCACAACTTCAATCAGGGGACTCTGGGCTCTGGGTACACCCTGCTTCTTCTTGCCAAAAGGACTAAATCACCCATACATCCGCACACTTATACTTTGTGTGGTGGGACATATAAACATTTCTATCCCAGGCAGCCTCGAATGTTGGCGGATTGAGAGGGTTCATTGCATTTTATGCGACGCGACGGACGTTGCAGGTGAAATGCAAACAGAAACAACAATAACCATATACCAGGACGCCAGGACTCTCTCTACACACCATACACCACACACCACACATACATACACACTGAAACTGAAAAGTTGAAGGATAATGTGGGTGTGGAACTGTCTGGGCGAGTGTGTTGTGTGCATTTCTGGTGCCTGGCTTTGTTTGCAATCATTGCATGCACGAACCCGAAGCCCAAACCCATATGCCATGGGGTTAGGGGTTCATAACCGGGGCTGCCAGTTGGGCTGCAAAAACCCTTCGCAACCAAAAAGACCACAACACAATCTTCTCGCCAGTCCAGGATATCGATGGTGGTAGGAGGTCCTTCCTCAACACCCGCTAAACAAAAGGAAAATGGCAGCTCATTGAGTTTGACTTTCGAGTGGGGTGGGGTGCGGTGTTAGTCCTGCAACTTTACAACCAGCTGCAAGAGGGGCGGAACGTGGGCGGTATTTTGCAGGAACTGACAAATAGCCTGGCTCTCAAGCACCGCAGAAAAAAAGCAAACAAAAACCGACCCTAATCGAGGCCAGGCCACAGAAAACAAAACCCAAAATCAATGATCGAGAGGCCAATGCTGCCAAGTGGAAAGGCAATGGTTTGAGGGGCTTCAAAGTGGCAAGGTCATTGCTACTTAAAGGGTATAAAATGACAATAAATTATGCAAAGGGATTATTAAAAATTTCCTTAAATTAATAAACATTTTCCAATTAGTAGCAATAGCTTTGTTCTTTGATGTTTGGATCTAGTTGAAAACCGACTGAAAAGTAGATTAAATCAAGCCCATACCTTCCGAATCAATCAGTCTTTTTAAAGTAAAATCCCAATCCAGAAACCTATGACTGTGACCTCTCTGCTAACTGAATGCCATTATTCAGGTCCTCCTGATGGAATCCCAGCTTTCCTGCTAACCAAGAACCAATGCCACAAGCTACAGCACACAAAAAATCTGCATGTGCCGTAGACCAGGAGCCAAAGTGCGGAAAGGCTCCAGAAAAAAAGGCCAAGAGTAAGAAAAAAGAGTGGAAACCCACCTGAGGGCATGGGAGGGTAGAACACTTTTCGGCCTGGTCAGGTGGGGAAGTCGCTTCCAGTACAGTTTACATCAGCGGCAGCATCGACATCGGAGGCAAGGCAGAAATCATAAAACGAAAACGAGTTACAAAACTGCTGGAAATTCCGCCACAGAATCGGAGGAAGGTGAGTGAAGACAGGTAGAGCGGGGGGGGCGAGCAGGTGGGCGGGGGAGGGGGAGAGTGTAGATGCCGGAGGGGCATCAAGGGGCGAGGGGGACGAATGGGTGAACCAACAACGTTTGCGGAATGCAAAACTAAAAATAGGAAGCCCAAGCGATGTGGATGTTGCTTCTGTGTTTCTGATGTGTGTTGTGGCTGTTTGTTTTTGTTGTTGTTGCTCTTTGTTGTTGTTGGGGGCTCTATTTATGCCTCCTTCGATGTATGCAATCCGAAAGTCAAACCGAATAGACAAGAAGGAGCAGCCAGCTCTACTCCTTGTATAGCCATTACACTTGGAAAAATCTACAAGAGGCAGCAAGAGGCAATAAAGTTACTGTTAAAATTAAAAATTATATTTTTTAAACACCTTATTATTTTAAATAGTTTATTAAACATATTCTTAATTAGTGTTAGTTGTTTAATCTCTTAAATTTAAAGTCAAACCTAATTAACAACACATTTTGCTCAGTGATAGTACCTCTTCTAATGTCTGGTTGCCGTCGTCATTTCCATTATATCGTTAGACATGGCAGTCACCCCACATTATAGACACCCCACTCACCCTCCCCGCCCGTTACTAGTATTCCCCCCACCACCCCACGTATCGCTTTGACTTTGATTGCAAAGTTTACATGGCACCAAAGTGCATTTTCAATAAAAGGAAATATCAAACTACAAAAGCTCACCAATGCAAACATCAAATACATATATCCTTTGGCCCCCACAGCCCCTGCCTATGTGGTATATAAGTGTATCGTGCCTTTAGTTATTGCACTTGTTCCGCTTCTAAGCGAAAAGTCGAGGGAAAACCTTGTGGAAATTGTGTGACCTCGCGCCATGAAACTTGTCGCCAACTAAACTTGTCTTTTAACCCAGTCCCTCCTTCTCCGGAGGATTTTCTTGAAAAGGGTTCCGTCGCGCATGCCAAGTACAACTTTTCGGATTGATTCTATAGAACAGGTAAGATTCAAAGATGAGATACCCTTTTCTGAATTGACTATTAAATACTATTTGATATTTGAAGAGGATTAAAAATAGAATGATATATTCGTAATTTTCTCATTTAAAGTTTATTTTGTGTAATCCTTACTTTTAGAGTAATTTTTCGGAGGACATCTCTTGTGTCAAATTTTTCCCATCCTTCACCTAGCAACTAAAACTACATCGGGAAAACTTTTTCCACTCCTCTCACATTTCTTGGCCATAAAACTTTCTGTCACTTTGCTAATTTGCGTGCGTTCTGTTTGAGTTTTCTGTGAAGTTTACATCGGCGACATCGTCGACTTTTGTTGATCTCGTTTTCGGGATTTCGGAATTTTTGTGCTTTCTCAGAGTCACACCTGCTGACTTCTACTTTGGCTAATTGACTTGCTAACAAGTGCCAAAAAAAATCATTTCAAAATCAATTCGAAGACTATGTATCCAGTGACCAGAGTCCAGAAGTTTATTTACATTTTTTGTTCTTTGATGTAGACTGGCCGGATGTCCGGAGTACTTGAGTCGAGTTTAGTGGCGGGCTTTTCGAATCTCCGGCTGTGTGCTTTGCGGGTTTTCTGCTCGTCTGTTACTTGGGACACGCCTCGTCGGCGTATTCATCAAAAATTCACTTTAACTTCATTATCATCGTTATTGTTTTATTTATTCCACCTTCTGTTTCGCCTCAAGACACTTGATCGCTCAATTGATTTTCTTGCCTTGCCTTCATCATCCTCTATAAAAGTGCCAGTGTATTGGTGAGTATCTGTGTCTTACTATCTCTGTGTGTGTGTGTGTGTGTCTTGACTTGGTGGCCAGTTGGCCTCCTTCCCCTGCTGTTTGTGCCTGCTGGTTTTTGACGGTTTCGTTGTGGTCGCCGCCGTTGTCTGTTTTTATTTTTTATCCACACATATATGTATGTATTTTTTTGTTGTGCTTCTCCTTATTTTTTATTCGAGCATTTTCTTGTTGTACTTTTGTGTTGATACTCGCATTTGGTGTTGTTGCCGGGGCGCATTGTCGACACTTTATTGACTACTTTTCTGGATGAATTTGTTGGTTTCTTAATTTCGCTGCCTTTGGCCCTCGCCCGGCCACTTGGTTCATTGTTCCAACTGGTGCTCTCCGATATCACTCATACGCCCCGCTGGTCCCCCATCAGCGCCTGCCTTTTTGGCTGCGTTTCGGTTTCGTTTTCCCTCTCTCCCTCTCTTTTCCTCTTTTATTTTTCTTCTTGATTTCTTTTGCTTTATTTTATTTTTATTTTTATTTGGTTTCGGTTTTGTTTTTAACTTAGCCGGCTGCATCGATTTTGCCGTAGCTGCCTCTTTTTTATAATTTTATTTTATATGTTTTTTTTCTTCTGTTTTTGTGTTTCGTTTACTTATATGTTTAATTTTCTTCCTTATAGAGGGCTTAGCTTTAGGGGTATATGGGGTTAGGGATTACAAGGTGATATCTTTTAAGAATATCTTCTATAACATAAAAAGTTATTTAAATTGTGGAATAAATTATTGTTTTTTTTAATTGAAAACAATTATATATAAAATGTTTAAAACATATTGGATTTTTAATTTGGAATTATTGGAACAATATATTTAAAATAAAAAATTAGAGTGAAGAAAATGAGACTTTTCTTTAAAAGTTTAATGTGCCTCCCAAGTTTCTATCCAAAACTGAATCTAGGATATATTATATTCGATTCATAAGCCATTTAACCCCTTATGCTTGATGTTTTTTTTATATTTTTTCAGTCCAGACACAAAGACAACCCGAGCAGACAACGACGGCGTCATCCACAACGCGTTGGGTGACTTGGGGACCCTTGGAGACCCCGACTCTGACTGCGACTGCGACTCCGACTGCAAGACATGGGCTTCCACATAAGCGAATTACACACACAGCGGCATATGGCGATTTATACGTTCTGATTTAGCTGCCTTTAAATATGAGTTGAGGTGTTGTCCTCGCTTAAATTAGCCTGGGACTCAGACGGAGACTCAGAAAGCCAGAGACTCCAGACAACGGCTCCAAGTCGGGTCTGCAACAGAGTACATATCAAATAATTTGCCCGGTGGATGGGGCGGATATACAAATGTACATACATATTATATACATATATGTATATATGTGCACATAATATTATATACCATTATATGCTGCATGTAGTATATAAACATCTTTTGTCTTTGGCATCTCTGTCTCTTTAATTTACGTTCTTTTTTCCAAGTTCTTTGTTGGACAGTTTTAAAATCTGTTTCTGTTCCTGTTACTGGTAAGGAGGAAAGGCCAAAAAACCGATCCACTCTGTCCATAAATCAGATACATTTTCGGGCTCATATAACGGAAAAGATCTTTTTATAGCCAAGCGATCTCATGATCACCAATCCACCGGATCGACCAGAAAACGATGAGAGAAAGACTCAGTAAGAATAATGTCGGAGACAAACCAATAACCATAACGAAATCAAAGTGTGAAAAGTAACATAAACATTTAATTGCCCAGCAACCGCAAATTGTCATTTAACCAGGAGGGGTAACCTGAGCACTCGGCTCCAAATCGAAGGGGAGATGGATTGGGTTGGTTGGTTGGGACTGCTTCGGACCTCAATTGCTTGTCATATAGTTTTATAGACTCGACCCGGACTCGGACTCCGATTCGGAGTCGGAGTCAGACTCAAAGACAGTAACGTGTCGAGAGATCTCTTATGGCCTGTTAACTGATCATAACTCAGCAAATTGCTTTACTGATCTCGCCTGACAAGACCGATCGTTTAACTCGACCCGATCACGGAACTTCCAGAGGCGACGACAGGAACGTAATCGTCCGCGGAGAGGATCTGTCAAAAAGCCAACTAAACACTCAGCCAAAATACATACACAATTAATTTCCGAAATGCTCTCAACTCGGCTGGCAATCACTCATGGAGAATAATCGGTTTAATCTAGGGAAGCATATGAAATTTAATTGAGGGCAAAGATCAGTAGCAAATTACTCAATGAAGCGGTCAAGTGTAGTGTAGGGATCAGTAACTGATCAATCTGCTTATAAAAAATATCATTTGTCATTTGGGGGGAAATCTGACAGTGAACAGAACGCTTTTTCAATAAATCGAATAGTATCTAATAGATTATAGGGGAGTGACTTCGAAGGCTTGCCTAGTTCTTCCTCAGAAAAATGAATATTTCTTTGGAAAAAGTTAAAAAAAAAATTATATTAAAATCTTTTCTACCTGCATCACCTAAGAGTTTATCAAAGAAACTCAAAGGACCGTCTAATCTTTTCCATAATCTTTTATCGCTTGACTGACCACAAAAATATTCGCTAATTTAGGGGACATTTTTTAAGGATCCACCCCTTCCACCTGTCAAGGGTCCGAAACAGATATTGACAACACCCTTCGTCAATAAAAATAATATCACACGATCATCAGGAACATCATTATGACCGTCTTCGGTTGCTGTTCGCCGTTGACATGGATTTGACATTGGAATTCAATACGGGTCGATGAATAAAGTCGATCCTCATCCTCTCCTTATACCTGTAGTGCTTCGATGGATGGTATTTTTTGTTGTATTTTTTGCGCGCCAAAAGCAGGATCATCGTGATCAATTTCGAGTCATAAATCGCAACACGAAGGCTTTTGTGTATGCATGGCAATATTTACAAATTATGTGCCGGCGATGGAATGTTCTGCGATAGAACCATCGAGCGCGAGCGCCAATGTCAGGGTTATCCTCCCATCCAGCAAGGCATAAAGAAACTCAGACAGAGGTGGAGCCTTGGCAATGACAACGCACCCGGCAACTCAACGGAGATCGGACAACCAACAAGCACCAACAGACAAAACAACAACAATGACATTGCACTGGTTTACCTTCAGGACGGTCAGCAGCAATCCAGGGTCCAAGAGGCAGCGAGTACACCAATGTCTGGGCACCCGACAACACGTTCCGGGCATCCCACTCCACTCAGGAGTCTCCACCACCACCTCCTTTTTTTTTTTTTTGGTTTTGTTATTTTTTCCTGGCAAGACCACACTATACGATTACAGGGAGAAAAATAAATACTTGAAAAGAGTTAAAGAAAACAATCGATAGTTTCTCTTTCAAAGACACTTGAAGTCTTCAAAATTTAGGCTCTTCAAAAAGGGTTATTATCTTGTAGCCTCCATTTCAAGACCCCTTTTATTCTCTGTGTATATGACAAGTGATACAAACAGCGAGTTACTAGCCGGAGCTGAAGCTGACGCTGAAGCCATCCATCCAGGACAGAGGCGGGCTGAATGGCCAGAGACAGGGGGCTTGAGGCAACTTGACTAAAGGGGAAGCAACTGTCTGTAAATTAACGCGGGCGTTAAAATTGCAATTTTTCACTTAATGCACACACTGAGACAACAACCAGCCAACAAGAGCAAGAACAACAGCAACAGCAACAAATGCTGCAACTGCAACTGCAACTGTGGCATGCGAGGAGCAGGCTCGAGTAGGATTGAGATCGAGATTGGTCTGACATTCATACCTTTAACTCATTTACGCATTGCAAAGTCAATGCCACAAGAGCGGGAGCTGATCTGTAACAGGATGAGGATATGCACTTAGAGATGGGTTATGGGAATTTCAACTAAAAAGAGGATTAAGACATAGAGTCAGAGTATTAACTATGAAAAGGATATACTTGAAATCCTTAGATAGAATAATTAAACTAATTTATACTATTTAATCTGAAAAGTGTCCAATAGTCCTTTATATTTCCGGATCATTGAATAACTACCATCTCTAGAAAAAATAAAATCAGAGCTCAACTAAAACTTGTTTCTTATGTAAAGTGTCCTTGAAATAATTGTAAATTATGTCTATACATGTCTCTGTCCTTACTCTGTCTTTATCTCCCTACACCCATCTCTCACCTCTCTCTTTCTCTCTCACTCTTTCTGTGCCACCCCTGGAAGAAATCTGCAATCTTGGCAGAAAAAAGCTGAGGAATCTTCATCCAGTTATCGGTGGGCTAGCCCCTTGCCCCGCATTCAAGTTGTGTGGGTGGCGCGCGGCTTGGCGCTATTAATAAATTTCAATAAAGTGCATTGGCGGCTGGCGGCTGCCATGTGGCATGTGGCATATTTGTGGGGTATGTGTCACCCCTCCTCTGCAAATCTGCACCATTCTTCGGCTTCTGCTTAATTGAAAATCGCAAAGGCACAAATTATGAGATCTCATGCCTTTCCCGTTTGTCTGGCATTCTGCTAGGCTGGGCCGACTGGTCGACACCACTCTCTATATCTCTGGGTCTATCTTCTGCATTTGGCAATTGAACAAATAAACAGATATATACCCCCGATACCCCGACATCCCCCTGCCAGCTATCCGAATGCCTCTACCCAATAAACCTGCTCACCAACTTGCGTTCAATCTCCGCATTCTATTCCCAACCTGTTCAATTTCATCGCTTCTGCTCATTTCAATAATTTATTTGGCCAACAAGCGGAGGACAGCCAGTGGGAGAGAAATAGAAAAAATTAGAGGATATTTAAAAGGAATAGTACAAAAAATATAGAGCAAAAAATCAATGTGAGTTTTCAAATAATGGGGTTTCTAGTCGCATCATACAATTTTAAGAACAGGGGCTATAATATTGCTACGCCAAGCCTGAGGAAAAATCCTCTGAATAGTTTAGTTCCTAGTTTAGTTCATAGAAACATCATTTGAAATTTATTTGCTTAAAAATTAATCTCTTATTTCTCTCAGTGCCTACTCTTGTGGTGTGTTGTTGCACTCGGCTAGCCAAATTATTTGGCGAATAATCTGCGGCTGCTTTCGCTCGACGGATCGCAATTAAAAACTTATTTTTAAGAAAAATATACAGAAGCCAGGAGGTTCGGCCAGGGGTTCGGGAGGGGGTGTGTGGTATAAATCGAGGGGCGCGTCAAAGGGGGGTTTGGCGGTGAGGGTGAAATTAAATGCACATAAAACGAAGGCGTCCCACATGCTGATGGCCGGGGCTGGGGCAGCAGACAGCCCAAGCACATGCAACTGCCACTGCAAGTGCAACTGCAACAGCACCGGCGCACAATTGAGTCGCAAATTTATTTGGTCGAGACTCAAAGTGTTGAAGGGGCTGCCGCAGAGGGGTGGGAGGGTGCGATTAAATGAGGGCGGCAAAGGGGTGGGGTTGTGGGTGGTTGGCTGCTCACACGGTGCATTGACGCTTGCAATTTCTTAAATTTGATTTAAATAAAAGAGCTATAGAAACTGCACGAAATTATAAACATAAAGGCATAGGGGACTAAGTAGTAAATGTTGAAGGGGATCCCTTGTGAAGGTTCATAAAAAATATAAAGAATATTTCGTAGCTAGATTTGAATGCAGATTGATGGAGAATCGCTCAAGAATCTGATGAAAATTGGCCAAGATACAGCAAAGATACATATTTTGTTTCTAGATTTTGATGCAGATTAATAGAGAATATATTAAAAATCGTTTTAGGAATCAAGCATCTGATAAAAGAGGCTAAGATTAGTCATCACTGGGGGCCGTATTGCCTTAATGCTTAATGCTTTTCTGAATTTTTTAAGGGGAAACTCCATGAAATTTCACAGAATATATTAAAATACTTCGTTTCTAGGATATTGCATGCAATCTCATAAATATATGCTACCGATTGGAGGCCAAGCACTTGGGATGGTAGGGACCCTTAATGCACTTTTGTTAATTTTTACAAAGATCCCTCACGAAATTTCACAATAAATCTAAAAAATATGTTGTTTCTAGATTTTGGTGCAAATTAGTAGATAGTCGATCTAGAAATCGTTAAAGGTATTTCGCTCAAGAATTGCATGCAAATCGGCCAAGATATAGCCATCGTTGTGTGCTATAGAGGCCCTCGATGCACTTTTGTTAATTTTTGACAAGGATCCCTCATGAAATTTCACAATAATTCTAAAAAATATGTTGTTTCTATATTTTGGTGCAAATTAATAGAGATTCTATTTAGAAATTTTTTAAGGCTTTCCGCTCAAAACTCGGATGAAAATTGCCCAAGATATAGCCATCGTTGTGGTCCATAGTGTCCCTCCATACACTTAATTTTACGTTAATTTTTGAAAAGGAACCCCCATGAAATATCACAAAAAATCTAAAAAATCGATATACAAATCGCTTAAGGTATTCCGCTCAATAATCTGATGCAAATTGGCCGAGAATAGACATCGCTGGGGCTTGGGGCTTGAATGTGAACCCTCTGCAAATGATGTGCAATACGATTATTATAATTTAAGTAATTTTCTATGAAAACAAAAGCCAACTTAAATGATTAAAATTGAAGTATTCCCATGCGCCCATGCTCTAAATATCACTCATCCGCCCTGTGTGCCCGCAGTTTCCTTTAATTATTCGCTTTTCAATTGTTCGGTTTCTGTACCTGGCTTCGGTCATTTTTCAATTGCCTTCAATATTTGCCAAAAACAATCATTGGCAAATCGAAAATATGAATATGAAAATTGCAAATCTATATTTATACGATATTTTCCACGTATAGTGCCCGAATGTGTGTGTTTATAGACACACGATGGGAAATATTTGGAAAATATCTAGGCATAAAATTTAATGCAAACAGTGTTTATTTTGTTTTTTGTTTTCTGTATTTTTTGTTGCTGCTGTAGTTGTGCTGATTTTCAATAAAAATATCAAAGCACACGGCACAAACTGCACTAAGCAGAAAATGCCAAAGCAACAAGAACAACACACTTGAACTGCAATAATCATATTAAAAGCCACAGAGCCAACGATAACAACAACAAATGAAACACCAACCATGAACAATCTCTAAAGGCAACAAAATAGTTCGTTTTTAAAGTTATTATTAGCCGCAAAATGTGGCCCGATACAAGAGTGCACAGATATGCCAGATATACGAGCATCTATATATACAAGCCAGTACAAACATACATACCTATATATCTAAAAAATATATATATAAATAGTGTGTATAGTTTCGGTATTGGATGTACATGTATATGTGCAATCAATATATTGTACATCGGTTATATCTGTATCTTGCGCCAATTGAACGACCATCTATATGTTCTATACGCCACAGAAATATATATACATATATTTGTATATTCCGTTGGTTTTTCGGTTTTTCGGGGGTATTTGTGTTTGTGTTTATAAATCATTTAAACGGCCACCAAATAAAAATCAAGTTGAAAACATTCAATGAACTACTTTTTCCCTCTGCCGGCGCAAAAGTGTTGCATGCAACATGCATACACATATATAACAAGTACATATGCCATAACTACATAAAAATCACAACGCACACAAATATTTATACCAATATATGTTATGGGAATTTATATTCCTTTTTTTTCTGGCTAGCGGAAAATCAACAAGAACAATGCAAATATGGAAACATAAACTATTTGCCAAAATACTAAATGCCAGAAGAGCTTTTTTCATTCGATTTCAGATTGTTGTTTTTATCTAAGTTGTTGCGTTCATAATTTGTTGAGGAAATTGTAAATACTTCAAACACTAAACGTGTATTTTTTTACGTGTATAAACAAATAGGGAAATACCAAATTGAAAATAGAATTAGAGAATAAATGGGTAAAGGTATACGGAAGAGTATTTTGAAAACATATAAAATGATTAAATTTAAATGAGACTATTTATTTTGTGGATAATCCTTTTAAAATGTATGCTTTAATATTTAAATATAAATGTCAAATTATGACAGCCAATAGAAATAGCTCATAAAAACAAACCTCCTTTAAAACTAATAAATCAAAAACATAAATAACTCATAAAATCACTTTAAGCCCCATTTCATCTCATTCCTTCGAAGATCCTGCAACAAAGTCCCCGTCATGGGTACCCGTGATGGATATCCATCCTCCCTTGTGTGGAATTTCGGTATTCCCCACTGGGAGATCCCCATGACAAAGTATTTTGATGGCTTCTTCTCGTTAAAGGCGCTTGAGTTGCTTTGGCAAATTTAAGCCACAAGGCGCTGCAAATCGATTTGATGTGGCAGACTAGTAGGAGGGGGGATTCTGTCAGCAACTTGTTGCGATCATTGTTTGGTCACGCCCCCACCTGCCCCCTTCCGCCGCTAAAGACCGGCAATTAAAAACCACCTACCCAGCAAACAGTTTTCATTCAATCTGTAATTAATATGCAACAGCATGCAAAAAAGGTGGGCAACTCTAGCAACCGCTAGCTGCCGCTGCTGATGGGGGCGTGGTCGTGTGGCGAGTGTCGAAAATTTATGCGCCACATTAGTTATAGATCCATAGATACAGATAGTGTATCTCTAAGCACTGCGACGCCGCCCCAGCCATTTAAATATTCAGCAAAGAAAAAAATTATTTATTAATTTGTTAATTCGTTGTTTGTCATTTTGCGGCTTAAACGTTTCGTTCTGCTACAAAACACATAAAATTTATGGGACCCCACACCGAGGTGGGGGCTGCAGAGCGAGACAGGGAGCCCGGCCAGGAAAGAGAGGGGGGTCGAGACGATCTTCAGATGGCCACGCTTCGGCTCAGTTCGGTTCGGTTCGGTTCGACTCAGTTCGGTCGGCAGTTCGCCATCGACATCGCCATCGACATCGCCATCGTCATCGTCATCGCCATCGACGTCCAAATCGACATCGGCCTCGGCTCGTCGCTCGCAATTAACACGCCAAATTAGCGACGCAACGCCGACGTCGACTGCGCAGCTACACTGCAAAAAAAAGATTATTTATAATTAATAATACATTTTTGTCAGAGAAGGTCGGCCGGAGTCTATAAGGGACTATCTTATAGAAACAGAGAGTTATTATATTGAAAGGATGAACAACATAGAGATTATCAAACGGATGGACAGCCTCTATCGACTCTGTTTCGATATATTCAAGATTGTTTGAGAAATATCGATATATTTTATTAAAATTAGACAAATAATCATTATTTTATTTCTAAGAAAAACTTGTCGAAAAATTTCCCCAAGTGCATTGCAAATGTAAATTTCTGTTTCCATCTTAGCAGCAGCAACAACGGCAGTCGAAAACTTGTTGAGCATTTTTATTGATACGTTTTGATATTTTTCAAGAATTTATTTAATTTATTTACAGATTTATGAGCTCGCTCTCGCACCGTCGCGTCGCCGCCTCAGTCAAATATTTGTAGATTTTATTTATGGCCAAGAGCAAAGCGGCAAAGCAACATACGGACAAACAAAATTTATTAGTCAAGTTGAACTTTTTCGGTTGAACACAACTCTCAGCGCCTCGTGCTGATCACTTGTTGCGGGAGTAGCGGTGTGGTGGCATGGGGGGTGTTGGCCAAGGTGACTGATCATCTTGGCCTAATGTGTCAAGTGGTTGGCAGAGCTTTGAATAATAAATAATTGTTTATAATGTATCCGCTGTGAGATCTATCTGGGTTTTGGGGCAGCCGCACAAGCTAATTGGGTTAAAAAGTGGCAGCGCTACGAGGAAAAGATTTGGTATCCCATCAGGTGATCGATTATATCCAATAAGAGTTCATCAGGCATTCTATATCTAAGAATTATGCGGATATTTGATGATGGACATGGACGGTTGAGAGATGGCTGAGCGGCAACCAAAAGATGTTTCTAGGAATAAAAATTGTTTATTATTAATTGAAGAAAAAACACTATGGACAATTTAAATCAATAATTTCATAACTCAAAACCATAATAAAGAAGGTATTTCTGGCAACTTTCCGCCGTCAACTTGATGCTGTCTCCTGACATTTTCAGACTTCACTTCTGTGCTGTTTTTTATGCTAACATCTCTTTGAACATATGTTCTTGGCTCGTGCTGTCTGGGACTCGCAAATGTATCTTGCAGACGTAAATGTAGCCGTATCTGTATCTGTCGCTCTATGTGCCGCAGTGTCTGCTCCCGCGGCGTATACGTAATGTGACAATTGCTCGCTTCGCTTCTGTCACACACTGCAACTTTGTCCATCTATCTATCTATGTATCTTCTGCAACTTCTGCACCCCCTTTCAGCCAACTCCCAACCAGGCCCCCCCAACCATCCCTCCACCCAGCACCAACGGCTGCTACTCACCTCCCTTTTCTCAGAACATCTTGTACAATTTTATTACGCTTTGCATTGCATTTTGTTGACAGTTTTGTCAACAAGCGTTGAAAATTGGCTAAATATAAATATATGTACTGTACCCATCCATCCACCCATCCCCCTCCATGCCCCCCCTCCCTCTTCCCCACCGGTGCACTTCCCTTTCGGGTTCGTTTCGTTTGTCGCAATGTGTGCAGGAATATTTATTACAACGGCAACAACTCGTTCGCATCGCATTTTATTTATAAATGCGAATATAAATAGGTGCAAGATGCACAGATTTCATCTGCCTAAAAGCGCAATGATCAGCGAGGGGCTATGGGCTAGGGGCTAAGGGTGAGGGGTGAGGGGTTCTAGGTGGGGTATCCTGGTGCACAGTCAAGCGAATTCGCAGCAAGCATGACTTGTAAATAGCTGCGAGTTAAGTATCTGGCAAAGTGCAAAGTAGTTGCCAAGGCATCACCACCACCAGACTGCGGCAGCCACCATCTTCCTCGCCATCATCCACATCCTCGCCCTCATCTTTCCCAGAAAGACAGTGAAAGAATTGGATTTAAGGGAAATTATTATCACAATAGTATTAAAAAAAATAAATCAAATTATATGTATATTTGATTATATTTTGTTTATATTTTTTGAGGAACTACAAACACTCTCGAGCTATATAGCTTCAAAATCCTTGCTTCCTTTTAATAACTAATACTACTAATACTAATTACTCAATTTTTTTTCTCTGTGCAGCATCATCATCATAATGAACTGGGCACGCACTTGTCTCGCTCAGCCGTAGAATGATGTATGTGGCAAGCAGCAGCAGATGGGGCGATGTCTATATGGCTATAGCCGCGCCATAGCCGTACCTATGCCACAAAAACGAATATACGGAGGGAAATTGCAACATTCTGCCGCTTTATCGCTTTTCCAGGAATCGGAAAACGCTTCCGCGTCAATGGAAAGCGCAAGTGCCACTATTTCTAAAAGTGTTTGCTCTTCAAACAGTCCAAGGCAGGGTTCATGAAGGAAATAAACCTTTTATTTAATTTAAAATTATTAAATTAAATATCTACAAGTGTTTCCAGAGACTTGAGCTACAAATTTGAGTTAATCAACACCTGTAAGAACTTAATCCATTGGGTAAATATTTTTCCAGCCGAAAGCGACGAGATTTATTCCTCAGCCCGTAAATCTTTCCGCTTCTTGGGCCCTTTTCCATAACTACAATTACCTGGTTTATCTTTCGCACTTTAGAGCGGCTTAAAAATAGAAGTCCACGACACTTCCGCCGGCCGGCCACCCCCGACCGCCCTTGGGGGCTGTCAAAATCAGTTAAGAACACCGATTCGCTGTCTCATCGGCGGATCAACGACCACAGAGCGAGACTCGTATGTTTTTCCCCCTGTACTTTCCGTCCGACTGTCCGGATGTCTGTCTTCTATGTGATGAGGTATGAGCCACAAAAACAAAAATATAAAATATAAAACCAACCTCAAAGACAACTTTCAGGTGAAACACAAACAACAACGTTGAGGGAGCGCTTGCAAAAAAGAAAAATTAAGCAACAAAAAAATGTAAAAAAAAAAATATTTAAATATTTTAAGAGCGATGACCCAGAAGCCGAACGAACGAACACCTTCCCAACGAAAAAGCGAACTGGAAAAAAATTAAAATGAAGAATTTTTTTGGTTCAACAAGAAGAGTTTAATTTGTCAGAACAACAAACTTGATAAAAATCTATACACACGCAAGGGAGGAAGCGAGAGGGCAGCAGGCTGGACAGAGACAGAGCACACAAATATGGTAAAAATATAAAACGAAGCAAAAATCAAAAAAGTCACAAATTTCTTCCACTTTAAGCTAACAATATTGTGCTGACATTAAAAAAATGACAATTTTATGTCAGAAATAGAGAGTAGAGTTTCAGAGATACAAGAGCTCGATTTTTATTTGTTTTTAAATTTCAAAAATTAAGAATTTAAATCCAAAAAGGCCCATCTGTTTTCTAACTTCTTTCGATGAAGTGTTTTTTTTACTAAAAAGTCTTCTAATTTGACAATATCATCCAAGGACCTCTTGGCCTCTACCATGGTAACTGGAAAGCTATATTGTGGCTCCTTAGTATTTTTTCCCCCAAAAGAAACATGAAACCCACAATATCTTCCGGAGCTTTCCAACTCCCGCCTTTTTTGAACTCCCGCCCCTCTTGGGCTTCAGGGTCTTTTTCGAGCAACTCTGAGATCATAAATCTTTGTGCGGCGGCTGCTGTCTATCTTATTTTTTTTTGCCTCTTTGGCTCTTTTGGCTCGTTTGCTAGTTTCTTCTAACGTCAAACACTAATTGGTATTAGCAGCAGCTATCACACGCACCCCTTCGCCCCGCTCCGGCCAATCAGTTTTATTATTTTTGAGATTAAAGAACCAGCGGGTTCAATGGATCAAGCCAAAGTTGATTTTACCTTTTGCGGCCTTTGACTTTGAATTGTGCCGCCGAATTTTGTTTGCCGCCAAGTCGGGAGAACAGGTGGGCGTGCCCGTCATTGGGAGATGGAGAACCTGTTGTATGAAACGGTTGTTGAATCAAGAAGTGGGTGGTTGCAACATTAACAAGGCTAATAAAATAACTCGTTAACTGCATGCTAACCCAAAGACTAGGTTTGATTTACTATAAAATATTTAATCAGAGATTTATGGGAAAAGTTTTTTCCTCATTTTAGAACAAAAAATTGTCATTGAAATCGTCGATATTCCAATGAACAGACAACGAACCCCAAAAAACAAAAACAAAAGACGACAACGCGACGTGCAAAGTGCGAAAAACGAACAACGACGGAAAAATTGTAACTCAAACGGAGGTCGACGAGGGTGCGAATAGGAATTGGTTGGGCTTTAAAGGGGGCTTTTCGGGGGGATGAGTGCGGTAAACAAATGCAAATGCCCAGATACAGATACAAACAGACAGACCCACAGATACAATCGAACACATACGTCAATTGCTTGGCTACTGTCGGTGTGGCTAAAAATGAAAAATTGCTTTTCAAAATTAAATCAACATTTAATTTTCTCGTAATTTGCTGCCTGCCTGCTCAGCCGCAAAAGGATGGGGGGCTGAGATGGGGGAGGGAGCTGCGGGAAACTGAGGATGGAGGACTGAGGGAAACTCACGCATTTTTCTACAAATTAATTTTAGCACAAAGATTGCCAGATACAGATACAGATACAGAAATGTACCTCAGATATAAGACACCGATGCGCGCGGCTATAGATACAGATTCGGATAGAAGCTGTACGGGAACGTCTCAGTCTTTTCCTTGAGATACATCTTATTGGTTAGCCATTAAATGACGCCAGCAACAACAACAAACACAAGCAACAGAAACAACAAAACTACAAATCGTTTGGCAGCCAAGTGCCAAATAAAAACTTATTACTTATACGCCTCGTACGCCTGGCCCAGAGCACAACAGCACCACCAACAGCAAGCACATGAATCTATTATGAATTAGACTTTGAATGCCAAAGCACACTCACACACCGACTAGTAAACATACATTGAATGGGAATAAATAAATATTTTGTAGCTCGTTTAAATATTCACCCTGGAGGGCAATTTTTCGTAAAGATTTTTTCGGTTCGATTTGAATTTGTATTTGCAACGGATTTAGTCGAGTCGGGCCCTCTCTCCCTCTCTTTCGCTCTCTGTATACCCATCTCACTCCCTATCTATAAGAGTCAAGGGGGAGAATGTGTTTAGACGAGTGCAATAATGTGGAACAAGGTCCACAAATAAACAATTGAAGATTATTGAAGTCTAAGGGGGTACTGAACAAATAGATGCCTCAAGGCGGAAAACCCATAAAAACTGAATCGTAAACAAAAATCATATTATTTTGACAAATATTTGTAATTAAATAAAATCAAAAGCGTTATTTATAGACTATTTCTAATTTCTTGGTCGACTAATCCCATATTTTCATCACATCTTCCAACATAAATCAAAGTCGTATATTTAACCACCGCATTTTTAAAGGCTGACCAAAATTATCCATCACACAAACGGGTCTTCATTCATTTTATAAGTCTGCCCCCGCAATGGCATAGCAAATGATCCATGGCATAACTCTAAATAGAACGCATTTGTCACAGAAATCAAACAAAATTTCAAATATTTTTAGATGTTCGTTCGGATGTTGGAGACACAAAGGTTGCTCGACTCGGTGGCTCCTCTATCTTTAGAGATCGGCGTATGATTTGTTTAGGAACTGTGAAATTGTTAAACTGCCACTTTATTAATAATGTCGTATGGGGGGCGGGGGAGAGGGAAATGGAAAAACCCGAATTTCGTTTTTAGTTCTTTATTGTTAAACCAAACAAACAACAAACAACCGGCAACAGAAACAGCAACGAAGATAAAAAGTTCTTTCTGAATTGAAATATTTTGACGTGTCCCAAATAATTTTCACCCTCGAGTTGTTGTTGCCATTTATTATTAACTCGATTTTTGTATCTCTTAGTCTGTGTGTTTGTGTGTTGGGTTGTGTTGACAAGATAGAAAAATGTGTCAGAACAACAGAGACTGTGTGGCCCGAAGGCAGCAGCGGAAAGGAAAGTTTCCATCAGATGCAGAATAATCCAACACCCAGAACATCGGCCACAGATTCTTGGCTTGAATGGATGGGCTCTCGATGCTAATGAGCGCATATCTGACAGATACAATTTATAAATTTGACAAGTGCAAAAGCACAACAAAACGCTAAACACGCTCACTCGAATGGAACAACAATGCAAGGGAATTCCAAAGCCAAACCACACACACACATAAAAAAAGGCAAAACAGTCTTTAGGAACAAAAACTCGAACAACAATACAAATCTCAAACAAAAGCAAATTATTTTGCATAAACGAAATTGTTGACAAATTATGATTTAGTACTGACCGCATTAACATATATATATCGCCATACCTAGCATATCTGAATACATATTTATCTGGGGAGTAAGTTATGTGGACACTGGCATGCCCCGGCCCAGGCCCAGGCAGCCATCTGTTCATAAATTTCGGGCTGCTTAATTAAAATTTTGA
Organism: Drosophila atripex; assembly: GCA_035045925.1. NCBI lineage: Eukaryota > Metazoa > Arthropoda > Insecta > Diptera > Drosophilidae > Drosophila > Drosophila atripex. Next base: position 805,578 of record JAWNOP010000012.1, read on the forward strand.
ATATTTTATGCAGTTTTGGGGAAACAGTGGCAGCAGTGGGCATGGCAGTAGCCAAGTAGCCGAAACTAATGCCCGATAAACTGTCTGACCTTTTGGCCAAAACTCATTTCCATAAATAGAGATAGTTTTCGGACGTTTTTAATACCCCATGATGCCTGAAGGGTTAATGGGGCTATTGGATATTTTTCTTTATAACTTTTTTAAGATATATCATAAAATACTTTTAATATATATTTTTTTAATAAATATCACAGGTGCTTCTTGGTTTAATATTTCTTCCCTCCTTATAGGCAACTCTCTAGTCGTTTCCCGTTCAATTTTTGGTTTATTAAAAATGCATTTTGAATAAATAAACACATAACTTATATGCACACTCTCACGCACACCAATCGGTTTTGAATACTTTATTTATTTATGCATTTGAGGAGAATCTCTTACGTCGACTTATGCAAATTGCCTGACCGCGAGGTGTTTACATTTCACTAATCGACATCTTGACACTGTATTTGTCGCTGTTCTGTCGCCACTTTGTCACCCATATACCCTATCTATCGCACTAAATAATTCTATGCATATATCCGCTGCTGTCCGCCCGTCATTTACATTTCTTTCCAAGCGGCGCTTTGCTGATAATCACCAAATTTACGCTTAAGTATTCTAAATTAACTTTGTTGCGGTTGTTTCCGTTGTTGCCATTCGGCTGCCGTGGGTTCTCATTCTGTGATAAATATTTGTTTTGGCTTTCGGCCTGACGTGTGTCGTGGGCGCTCTCATTGTTGTTCTTGTTTCTGTTCCTGCCCCGTAATTGATTATTCTGCCAACTTTTCGCTATTGTTTGTTTCACACATAGAGCGGAAATTTATTTCCAACACGCGCTGAATGAATTGTAAGCTGAAATGTAAAAGGAAGTGGAGAGGATCAAAGTTCAGGGGAAGCAACGAGCTAAATTATTATTATACAATGTTGTAATGACGGGTTTATTGTTTATAAAAAAAAGATTTTAAATTATACTTTTAATAATCAATCTGGTACATTCTATCTGGTACATATATGGGCTTTGTAGAAATATTAAAAAAACAACCATTACAAATTTGTATCATCGGTTATCATATAAGATTTAGATATTGGTTTTAGACTTAGACTTTGGTTTTATGAGAAAATTTCATGCTAGTATTTTGATGTCAATTGATAGATAATCTATTAAAAAAAGTTCCTGCAGTACTCCACTCAAGGAGCAGTCCTGAAATGGCTCAGATATCTATATCCTACCTTATAAACATGACAAAGCGGTCCCAAATATTTAAAAATAAACCCTTTAATCTCATAACCCCATTAATGATCAATTTTAGCAAAGCAAAAACAGAAAGAAATCTCATTCTCTGAACTCTGATTGATCGATTCCCGAAAAGGTCTCTAGAGTCTAGACCGAAATCGTTCCCAGGATGATCAATCTTGCGAGCCGCTTTCATCAATCAGCGATTGCCATTGAAATCTGGATCGGAATCGGAATACAGAATGTCAGCACTCTGTCAGCAGACGGCAGTCGGCGAAAAAGACAAAGATTGAAAGATCCGAGCTGTGGTTCCTTAATCTGTTTAATTTTCAGATGCAGTTGGCCAGATACCAAGCAGTTAAATGGACAGCAAAAATATTTCAAACCAAAAAAAAGTATTAAAATCAAAAACAATAAAAAGAGCGTAAAATGAGCAAAGAATAAGTGAGGAAATCTGACAGTTGTCCCTGAAGTGAACGCGTCTCTTGTCTCGTTGAATATAATTTATGAGTCAATTTCAGACAATTATTGTTAAATATTATTAAGCATTCGTTGGGCTGTCAAAACACGCGCCGCCATCGTCTCGAATGATTTACAAGGAATTGAAGACAATTGTCACTCCCAGAGCCAGAGCCAGATCCAGAGCCAGAGCCAGAGCCAGACAGCCTTCCAGAGGAGCGATGACAAATTTTAAGTGGATAATCTTCCGCTCTGCAAGTGCTCACAAAATTGAAACTGAGACTGAGCAAAAAGTTTATAAGTATTAAAACAAAAAACAAAAAAAGGAACAAGTGCATTGCCAACGCAAATTAATGTCAACATTGATTAAGCCTGGCAACTCTAGCAAGTGACTGTGGGCTCTGGCCTCCTCAGAGGCATTCCGCAAATTTACACGGCCAAGCGAAAATGCGAAGACGCGTGTCTGCCAATTATGGCAAAATGGATAAAGAGCCATTGGGTAGGTGGGCTGCGGAGGGGGTGAGCGGGGGAAGACAGCCAAAACGAGACGAAGACGGATCGCCACGATCATTGTCAATTTGTCGGGGGCATCGGTGGTGCCGACAAACCAGTCTTGGACGAAATAAGGAAAGCAATTCCAAAATTTAATGCGCCAAAAATTCAAAAAAAAGTATGAAATCCGAAAAGATACACCATTTAAAAATTGAAGAATCTACAAACCGGATTTTAGATTTGTTTCTAGAAGACTATTTGAACTAAACTCTTAACTATTTAACTAATTTCAATATAGAGTTATAAATATAAAAATAATATTAAATAAATGCTGAAAAATACATGTTTAAAATAAAAAATATAATAAAAAGTCGAACATCTTCAATAAATCCCCCATTAAAATAACTTTATTCATGTTTCCATATTTTTATGGGCTTCAGAAATCGGTTCAAAAGGATTAACAAATTGCCAAATCGTCCTTGAAACAAGGTCCCTCGGCCGCTTGGCTTCCTCGATGATAGCGCCCCCCTTAAATAAAACAAACAAATTAAGACAATGAAACTCTCTACGCTTCGTCGGAGATAAAAATCAAAGCAAACACAAAACACAAAAGACAAAAACAAAAACAAAGCAAAGCCAGAGACAGAGTCGGAGCCAAAGACTCGGCTCACAGCCCGGCTCAGTTCAGTTCAGTTCAGTTCAGTGCGGTTGAGCTGAAATCTGCTTACCTCGGATCTGCTCAAATGTGTGAACAATATCGGCGTGCGGATCTTGCCCAGCAACCAAAACAGAGAGCCAGATATGGGTATATATTGGGTTAAGATAGGGGGGCTATAAGTTAAAAGCGGGGGTGGGGGGAGGGCTGGCTGAACGACGAGAGGGGGTGGCACCCGGGAGACCTGTTTAAAAACCTGTTAATCAGCCAGAGAGCAAATCAGAGAGATATATATAGAGAGAGGGAGACAGAGATGGCGAGGGAGATGGAGCGAGAAGTGCAGGGAATGCGGCAACTGCTGCGCTTTTGGAGCAACTCAAGAGCTGTACTTTTGCATAGTCGGTTACCCCCATGGGGTTGCCCTCTCAAAACCCCATCCCCACCCCATTTTCCCTCCCAAAAAAAACCTCTCAAAACAAAAAGCATTTGTAAAATGACAAAAACAAAAACGGAAAAGCGAAATGATTCCATTTCAGGCAGTTGCAAGCGAAAATTTCAATTCACCATTCCAGCCCAAACAACACATACCACCCAATAATAACGGCTTTGGACACCCCGCCGCCCAACCACCCACTCAAGGGGAATCCAATCAGCCACGCGTTGGTGATAAAATGCGTTAACAATACGTGAAAAGCTTTTTCCTAACCGTTTTCCCTTTGCCTTCCGCTCCTGTGCTCTGCCCACCCTTCCTTCCTTCCTTCCGTCTATCTGTACTGGGTCCTGGTCTGTCTCCTGCCTCCTGCCACATACATACATACATACACCACCCTTTAGCCCTCCCCCGATTTGTTCAGCCTTTTTTGGTTGCTTTTGCGGTATCTGACAGATTCTTGTGGGTTAGCCTAATGGGGGAAATAAAGCCAGAGGTTGCAGGAGCAGGCTACTAAAATTGCCAAAGCTCCTTCTGAGGGATTGAAATTTTTTGGGCCGCAAGTGGGGAGGGGCACTACATATACGAGATGTTACGGGGGAGTATTACATACCACATCACACCTGATTTTTGTGGGTTAGAGTTGATTTTGAGTGGATGGAAATTGTAAGGAATATTTGATTCCGAATGTAGACAGGACTTGCATATTTAGAGGATTTTCTCAGGAATTATTCAGTTACATATCCTTGATATTCTAAAATATTGATGGGATGGAACATCTGTTCTGTAAAGATCTTGAAATGTAAGAATACTTTCATCACTACCCTGTTCCATACTTACTTTAATCAATTAAATCACGATTACTTAGAGAACTCTTATTTACAAATCAATTTTATTCCATTGAGAGCAATTTGTAAAGACGGATGTTCCACTCCCTTGTTCGTATTGTTGAATTTTATGAGCCGTATCGGATAATCCTAATTTAAATTGGTTTGCAAGCGATTCCTTCCATCCAGTCCTCCAGTTGCAAACCGCAATTTTGGGGCTTCCCTCAACCACTCGTTCAGTCAGTCCAGCCAGTCGCTCAGGACAATCCCAGCACTCCACTCCTGTCATGCCAGGCAGTCAGGACCCAGCAATTAAGCATTCAAAAAATGGTTGATCATGTTATTTAAGCCAAACACTTGTCACAATAAATCACATTTCAATCCAAATATTTGCGCAATTCCCCCAAGTCAAGTCCCCACTCAATGCCCTTTCTCTCTCAATGCCACTCTGCTGCTCTGCCGCTCTACCGCTCCTTTTCCCCTCCAGGGCGCATCACTCATACGCCCCGTGTGTACAAAAGCCGAATTGTCCACAGGCCAACCACCAGCTTACAACAACAATAACAGCAGAAACAACAACAAAAAACAACAACAACAACTAATGCAACAAAACACAAAACGAATAGCGAAGTGGAGAAAAGCAAAGTGAAGCAAAGCTCAAAGCAAACAAGGCAAAACAAAACAAACGCAGCAGCCGCAGAGCTGCCATTTGCCCATTTTGAACTCCACCTATCCCACCTCGCATCTGCCATTTCCCTGCACACTCGCTCAGACTCACACACTCTTCCTCTCCTCGTCCTCCCATTTTCCTCACATTCCACGGTGGGCAGAAAATAAAATAGAAAAAAAAGCAAAACACTTTTAAGCAAAATCAAATTCACAAGCAGCATCAGCATCAGCATGAAAGCCATTTTGAAAGGATATGGAGGCGAAGTTATAAATACTCTTAAGGGTGGAGATAGTACTATACTTATAAGAACTTATCTTTAAAATATCTATGAACTCTTAATATTTAATAAAATTATAAAATTACTTTCCATATCAACACTTATTTATTATCATTTGTATTTTTTGAAATTATTCTTATCGAATTTTGTTCCATTTGAAACAATAGCATTATTATAATACCTATTTTTATCAAATAAATCTACACATATAATAAAATATAATATTATTATTTTTACAAAAAAAAACAAAAAAAAACCCAAAACACTCTTTTCAGTCCCTAGAGTATTTTGGTAACAATCAAGCGCAGAGACCTGGCAGCGAGCATGACGAAAGTCCTTTCGCACATTACCACATTTTTGTAGCTCTCGTTGTGTTTGCTGTTGTTTTTGCATTTTGTGTTGTTGCTGCCACCCAGTAAGGCTACAACAACAACAACACTACCAACAAACACAAAAGCAACACGAAAGACAAAAGCTAAAAGCGACAAATGAAATAATAAGAGAGCTTAAATAACTCCACACACTTACACCATCCCAGGCACACACACTTCCACATACAAAAAGGGAGACTTGAACACTCACACACACACACACACACACACCTACACCCATAAAAGTTTGTCGTTGAGGGAGTACGGTTGAAGAGGGGGCGACGGTGGATTGCGTTGTGTTTGCATGTTTGTTGTTACATTGACTTCCGATGACGGGCAGCGTCCCCTCTCTCTCACACACTCGTCGCCTGGCTCTTCAGCTTCTGCTTCGACTGCCCCCTGCACCACCCACCACCCACCACCCAGTCGGTGGCAGGCAGCCGCTCAGAAGCTGCGAACTTGTTTGCTCAATATGTTTCACACACAAACGCACACAATGGCACACACTCACGTTACTCGAGCAGAGACAACGAGCGACGATGGCCACCCGAAGCTTACATTCCTCTACACCCCATCCTCCCCCTTCCCACACTTCACCACCCCCAACTCGAGGCACTGAAAACAAAATTTAATGTATTTATTATTCATAAAGTTGATTTCTCTATAATTGAAGGAGTTTAATAATTTTTGTATATGTTTTAAATATAAATACATAATACTATTTACTATTTACTTATTAATTAATTACCTATTAAAAAATTACATATTCTGAAATGTCAAATAATATTAAATATTATTTTTCTTATTTTATAAATATATATTATTTTCTGTGCACTTTCCTGCCACATTGCACGCTAAATAATGACTGACAGTATGTTGGTGCTGCCCCCACACCCCTTCCCACAATGTACAGCCACCCCCCCGTCGTAAGCCGCCCACCCTCCGCTAAGTGTGACCCCCAATTGCTCTCCCACTAAACTGACAATCCAACAAACGCAAACAAAACCAAAGCCGACGACCAAAGGCAAGAGACCGTGCGAGTGCCTCGGCACTCGGAGAGAGCCTTGCGCGACAGAGAGATATCCAAGCAGCGACAGAGACAGAGAGAAAGATAGAGAGAGAGATGGGCAAGCACGAGTTGCGGGAGTCAAGCTCCACTTTGTCTCTTTCGCTCGCCCCACAATCGACTAGCAGGTTGCATCGAACTTGTTGCGTTGCGCCACCTTGCGCCCGCCGCTGCCAGGGCTCTCATGCTGCTGCCTGGTCCCGCTGCCACTACCGCTGTTGCTCTTTGTGCTCCCAATTACTTTTTGCATGCTACCTTGTGCCCCCACTTCACCCCACACAAACTGGCGGTGGCAACCTCTCTGCCTTTTGCCTTTGGTTTTGTTTTTGCCTTTGCTCTGGTCAACACCGCGGCTGCGACGCTAACGGCGACGACGACGACGACGACGCGACGCCAACGGTGGCAGCACCGAACGAGGCATCACAATCGTAGCTGTGTTGACGTTTTTTTCCCCCTGTAGTTGTTGTTTTCATGCTTCATGCTATATCTGTAGCTATATGCGAAGCTATATGCTTAATCCCTGTGGCGAAAAAGCGGCGCCGCATACGACGACTCAAAACGGAAAACTGACGGCCCGCAATTCGCAATGAGTGAGTGCGGTGCGATGTGTGTCCCACTGTACTCCGGTGGTGTGTGTGTGCCTGAGTGAGTTGAGTGCTTAGCTGACAGGGTGCACTGAAAACAAATGGGGAATCTAAGTATTATATTATAAACATGCAAGGAAAAAGACAACACTGCGTATGAGTAATATGCATAGTCTACAGCAGTTCTTAAAATTTTAATAATTTAAGACAACAACTCTGTATGGTATACCATATCTAAGATATGGTTTTCCTGATAAGTTCTCATGAATATATGAGTTTCAAGGCAACACTGCGTATGAGTAATATTGTTGGAAACATTGCGTATGAATAATGAATTATAATTATCATATTACAATTTAACAAAACTATATTTTTAAACAATTAAATTATGTCAAGCACAAAAAACTTATAAATGGCGTTTTTAAATATGATTAGTTTCAATCCAACGTTGCGTATGAGTAATATAATTTTTATTTAACAAGCAGGCTTATAGCTTTTATATTACAAAGATATAGAGAAAATTCCAAAATACTAATAAAATTTTAGATCATATTCTCCAAAGCCTACAGTGCGTATGAGTGATAAAAAAAACCCCAAAATAGTAAAAAATTAAAATTCAAAAATAAAAATGAGCAATTCAAATAATTTTAAAAATATTAAATAATATATCTATAATATTCTCCAATAATAAAAAAAAACCGTAAAACATATTCTAAAACATAAACCATTTCACGATAACCAACAGTGCGTATGAGTAATAAAAATAGCAAAGAGAATCTATGGCTATTATTTCTTGCAGTGCCTTTGGGAGAGGTTTTTGTTTCTGGTCTGATATGTTGGCAATTCCCTCCCCCCTCGTGGAGCCACAGCAATCGAGCAGCCAGGCAGTCACCATTCGAATTTCGACCGCAAAGCCATCGGGCCATGTTTTCACACAGAGCTTACACAGATAAACCGGCGAGTGGGAGCGAGAGGCATGCCCAAACAGTGGCCAAAAGAGAGAGAGGCACAGAGGGAGGAGGGAGAGGAAGAGGAAGAGGCACTTGGGCACACACATTAACATATCAAATCCAAAAGCGAACAACGAGCGTTCTCATTTTGCAAATTGACTTTAATATTTTGATATGTGTTTGCCATTGCTTTTGTGTCCGTGCTTTTGTTTGTTTTTTTGCTTTTCTGCGTTTTAATTTCATGCGATAATTGTTTGCTGCCGAAAAGACGAGAAGATGAGGTGGGTGGTTGGAGGTGGCAGGGGTTGGTTGGGGTTGCCAATTAATTGATGCAATATTGTTATTTATCTTTTAATGCTAATGCGACATTTTTGGTATTTTAACATAATGCCTGGCCAAATTGATGGCCCATAAAAGCTATAGGAATTCGATTTTTATGGAAGATTAATTGGTGATCGTGTTATAACGATCGGCATAAATAAGTCGTTTCAGATTTAAAGATTTTACATTTTTGATTAACGGTATATTTTATTTATTATTTATGTTTGTATATTTTCTATTTTGTAGTATGTTTATTTATGTATTTATTTTTTCCTTTATTTTAATTAAATATTATACCCTGTAAAAACATTTGAAAGCAATAATGTTGAAATTTCTTAATCATTCAATAATCGCCACACATAAATTCTGTGCAACATTTTTGCCTTGTAATTTTGCAGCGACAATCTGGGCGAGCTGTCAAAACTATTTAATCTAAATAACAAAAAGCCGCAGAGTAGCACCACCAAAGGCAACAACAAATCAACACAAAAGCGCACACCAACGCGCACAAATAGCAACAACTGCGCGAAGTACAAAACAACATACAAACAACAGCAACAACAAAAACTACAACAAAAGCAACAAGAGCGCAAACACCGCAAAATAATAAACCAGCTCGACAAGTCTAAATCACACTCATTAGCAAAAAACAACCGAGTGACCCCTCCATTGCTCTCTCACTCACTCAATCCACAACCAGCCGCCAGCCCCAGCCGCCCCCCTTCTTATCCACTTGCTCTCTCTTTCGCGCCACTGCTCCGCACACAAATCAAAACACACACACACACACACACACACGGCCACACCATCATATCTCAAATTGTTAAACGATGAGAACGAGATGAGAACCTAATAAGAAACCGAATACAAAAGATAAACACAAGCGTAAACATTTAAGTAACAAAATTGGCTTTTTGTTATGCTGAACGAGTAAGAAAGAGACAGAAAGTGTGAGAGAGAGAAAGGTATAAGGGGAGCACACTCAAAACGCCAAGAGACAGCCGGAGAGAGTGAGAGAGCCATTGCAGCACGGCCACACTGCTGGTATTGCAGCACGGCAACACCGTTTTTGAGAGCGGAAGAGCTCGGTACGCCATTCGGGTCGGGTCGCCGAAGTAACGGTGTGTTTGTGTATGTCTGTGCAATTGTTTTTTCAGTGGGACAGATTGGCAATTGATTGTTGTTGCTGCCTCTGCTGGCGCTCGGTCGCAGTTGCTGTTGCTGCCGGCGTCGCCGCTTTACGCTTTTTGTGCTTTTTGTTTTTCTTTTTTTTTTGTTTTTGGTTTGGTTTTTCTGGCTGCCGACAGCGATGCCTTCGGGGGCATAAATGCTCGAAATGCTCTCCTGCCTGCTGGCCTGCCCCACAAGTGCAAACACTCGCACACACACACTGCGTATGTGTGCTGCAAACACACACATTGTTTTACAGTGGAGTTTAGGCAAATTTTAAATATTTAAGCTAATTATTGTAGTCATCCTTCGAGGGTTTTGATTTAAAATGGATTAAATTAATAGGATTAGGTAGAAGGAATATTATAAATTTAGAAATAAATATTAACAGCGATTGAGTCTTAAAGAAATCATTATTTAAGTTTATAATCTATGAAATATATATTAATTAAATTAATATAAATTAAACATAGTCGTGTTTCACTGTACCTGTAATCTGTTTGTGGCAACTTCGTCGCCTGTTGTCGTATTTTCCATTTTCCATTTCCATATGTTGGCTGTGCTTTTTCCTTTTGTTGCTGCTCTCCGCTTCTTTTTCTTATGCTTTTTCCATTTATAGTATTTTTTTTTTGTCTTATTTTTTGTTTTTGTTGCGCAAAGTTGTTAATATATTTGTAAAATGAAATTCATTTCGGAATTGCTGTTTGTTCTCCAGACACGTGTGTGTGAGAGGGTGGTGGCGGTGGTTGTGGGTGGATTACTTTGCATAAATGTAGGATGGACCTGGGGGGCTAGCGGGTGGCTCCAATTCACACTGAATGACAATTTGATTTATAATTTGTGATAAACATGCGAGAAGTGAACCACAATAAGGACACAGAATTACTTAAGACAGTGACTTGGGAATTTGGAAATCAAATAACCCACTAATTGATTAAGTTGCTGGTATAATAAGCATATTCCTTTGGAAATAGATATATATTGTATATATTATCATATTCCTTTTTGAAAAGCGCTTTACACGGATTATGCTAAAATCAAATATTTTCAAATCTTTAATTTCTTTTAATCTGCTCCCTTTTTTTATACAGATTTTAAGCATCTAACCGTAACTTTAGATCGGGTGACACAATCTATTATGGATATCATAAGTAACGATAACATTAGCCCAAATAGACCCATTTCCCACCCACACACTCACACATCACAGTCTGAGAAAGGGGAAGGAAAACACAATTGTGGGTGTGCTCGAATTTTGAAAGCACAAAACCGCGCCAGGCTCCATTAAACACCCAAAGAGTGGGCGGTGGAGTGGGCGTCGGTTACTAGAAAGTGGGTGGGATTCTTATGAGGAATGAGGGGTGGTAGGGTGGTGAGAAAAGTATCGAAAAATGGGTTGTGTGTGTTGGGGGTTTTGGGGGTTTCGGGTCGCTCACTTGCCAAGAGCCAAGTATAAAAGTGTCAAAACTTTCTGTTGAATTTGTTTTTGTTGTATCCTTTTGTTTGTACACACATACATAGCAAGCAGAAAATATATAAAATAATAGGACAAAAAAATTAAACACTTGAACAAATAATTTATCCTAATCATAGAATTATTAATTTTTATTTTGTTGCCCTGGAGAATTAATTCTAATAAAAATTATTTAATAATTGGTACAAATATCAGCATATACATATGTATATCAAATTTAAAACTTTTCTGCAGTGTAACAAAAGCCAGAACGAGAGGAAGTAGCGCCAAAAGGAACAACTAAAGCAAAAAGCATAAGCTTTTTCACTTCTGTTCGAGTTAGAAGAAGCGAGACGGGCATATCATGTGCAAGAGAGAACAAAAGAGGGCGTCGAACAGGGGTGGTGGGGTTGATGGCTGGTGCGACAGAGATGGGGCGAGAGAAAGCTGTGTCAGATGCTTGGACTTTCGCTTCGAGCTGCTCTCGTTTTCTGAGCGCCCGTTCAAAACACAAACGGAATGATAATGATGTGCGTTAAAAAACACACAAGGATGCAGGATAACCGAAAGAGAGTGACGAAGAGAGACGCTCGAAGTGGCAGAGGCATGGTGGCACCATGCACGGTGAGTGGTGGGGAGCGGGGGCAAAGTCAAACAAGTGTCGCCCACTTCCCATCCCTCATTATTTGATGCCCACCCATACATATTTTTATTTATAGCCCGAGCGCTACATGCTGTTTTTTTTCATCATCGTCCTTATTGTTGTTGTTTTTGTTGTTTTTGTTGTTCTGCCTCCACGAAGGATATACACGGGAAATGCCTTAACACAATTACAATAACTTTGACATAAAAAGTGGAACAATAAACCAAACCAAACCAAACTGAACTGAACTGAACCAAACCGAACGGAGGCGAGGCGAGCTCACTCGCCTGAATTGAATCGAAAGGAATTGAATTGAAGTGGGAGTTGACACCGCAGGAGGCAATGGCGGTTTGTCCTTTTCCTCCTTCTCTTTCTCTTTCACTTGGCACACGCTGCTCACTTCCGCTTTTCATAATATGTGTGTGTGAGAGAGTGTGATGGGTGTGTGTGTGTGGAATGAAGCGACAGCCGTCGGCAAATGTATCCATAAACAACAAATATGGCAGCAACAACAAAAGGACGAAAACATTTATTAAATGAAGTAGCAGTCGGGAAACAAAACTATTCAGAAAAACAAAACTTATGAATGCGCTACCTTAGCTGGGAATTATACGGAATTATAGAGTCTATGAAAGGGAAGAGTATGAGTTTAAAAATGAATTTAAATTTTCTGCACAAATAATCAAATATTTAAATATTCAATCCTCAATTGAAATATAATATTTATTTAATATTTAATTGGAATACACAGAGCAATATCAGTTAGAGCCAGTTCTATAGAATTAAACTCTTAACACGCAATCCCGCCCCTGCCCCCAACAGAGATCCCTCCTTCCAACGCATCCCCTCTTATAACACCCCTTCTTGCCACATTCGACGCTTTTATTAATTTAGGTTAGTGACTTAAGTTCAGCATTTGCCGCAATTAACTTAATTAGAAATGCATTTTGTGGTTGGGCCAAAGGAGCAGCCAAAGTCAACGAATGAATGAATCAATGAGTGTGAGTGTGAGTGTGTTTGTGTGTGAGTGTGAATATGAATGTGATTGTGATGGTGAGTGGGAGTAGGAGGTGGGGTTTGGCATGGGCACTCTATGCCCATAAAACATTTTGTGCTGTGTATGTCATTGCCCACTTCATTGAACTAAACGAATGGATGAAGGGACGAGTGTGAATACAAATGTGAGTGTGACGATAGGAGAGTGAGTATGCTGGATGACCCATTGTGGCAAAATAGAGGGTAAATAAATAGGGTCTAATAGGGTATATTTAAAAATGTTAAATATTTGGATAATTCCAGAGACTAAAAATATCCATAAACAGTCTTTATTTGGGGTAATTATTGTTTATTTATTTATTTATTGAACACTTCTATTTATTCAACCTCATATGTATTCCCACCATGCTGACTTATGAAAAAGCCTTCTATCGATTCGATTAACTAAATGCGTAATTTTGCTCCATTTTCTGCGGCAACATGGCGTATACGTCATGCCGAAGGCGAACCTAAGCGGAAGTGGAAGAGGTGGCCCAAGGAGGCGCAGGGGGCACTGGGGGCAGAGTCGGCGACACATGGCCCTGTAGCGGGTGTAAATGCGTTGAGCATCCAAGCGAAAACTAATCCAAATCAAGCGAAACAAAAGCCCAAATAAAAAAGCCGAAATAGCAAACAAAAAAAATTCAATCCGGTTTCCATGGCAAGCTTTTATTTTATGTTTTTTTTTTCTAAAAAGCATTTTTTTCAGCAGAAATAACTGAATTTTTTTAGTGTTATCCCACGCATGATCCAACCCGCACTCCCCAGACTTCCCCCTCTAACCCATCTATCCATCATGGGCAACACGTTTCGCTTCAACTTGTCAAAGACTTTTCGTTTTTCTATTTTATTTTTAATTTTTTGGTCGACTCTTGTTTTATTTTTTTTTTATAATCATTTATTTTTATGTGATTTTATTTCTTCCTCCGCATATTTCTGCGGTCGCTCGCTTTGTGGTATTGCCAAAAAAAAAATAAATAAAATAAAACAAAAATCGAATAAAAACGCGATAAAAAATTAGCGGTATCTGTATAAATCTTTCAAACCACATATCGTGGCCAAAAGCGAGAGATTCGAGTGCGAACTGAAATCGTTATGCAATCAAAATATGGCCCGTGATCGAAATATGTCAGTCGGTTTGCGGCCAAAAACCGAGATTACAGAAACAATCCAGTCGAGTCATGGAATTCAAAGAATTGAATGTCAATAAGTGTCTAATACAAACAAATAATAAATAAAATTAACACACGATTTAATGTTCAGAAATCTGTTAATAAATTGGATTATCTATCGGGTCTTGTAAGATATGCTAAATGGGGCTTAATTTATGGAATCGATTAAGTCTTCCATCTGGAATATCCACTTGTTAAAGAGCTAAGGCCTCTGCCATCCACACCATTGATCCCATTCAACGCTTTCACTTAAAGTATTCATTACCATATCGACACATAGCCTTTTGAAAGCCTCAGCTCTGTGTTTCTGAGCTCGCATTTCGGCTCTCGAGCTTCTTCAGCTGTTAATTGTTTCTGAAGACTCTGAAGACTGGGTCACACACACCACCGGGCCACTGAAGTGATTTGAATGGAAGTCAAGTGGAGCTAAACAATAGCACCCAGATATTCGGATGAAGAAAATGTCGACTCCCCCGCAGAGACAAACAAAATGCCGGGGGTCAGTGCGAGGGGCAGTGGTGCCCGGGAGGGGGAGGTGGGTCGTAGGTGGCTCAACAAATTAGCATAACTTGTCATAAGTTGAAAAATCTCATTAGGCTAAAGATTCGCCTATTGTTTTGTTATTGGTAAGAGAAGCGAAAGAAATAGATTTAAATAATTATATTTAATATTTAAATAATTTTATTAAATTATAATTAATTTGATATATACATATATATAAAAAATTGATGCGTTATTTCGTTGTATATATAATATAATCTCTATTTTTTCTCAGCGTATATACTTTTTGGATTGTTTTGTTTTGGCAGCGTCGAAGGCTGCTGATCAGGGCAGTCGATCATTAAGAAATTAACATTTATCGAGGGGATCCGAGGGGGTCTTAAAGATGGCTGGGCTTGGAGGTTCCGCTTATTGGATTCCCTTCACTTCTCGAATGCCAGACGAGGTAATTAATTTGCATAACTAAACAGCGCCGAGATCTATTTCTGTCTTTAACGAAATTTAATGTTTCACGTCCATTTACACAACTTCTTGCATATCTAAGAAGCCGCAAAATTAGAAACCAAGATGGTACGGTTGGAGGATGGGAGGGGGGCGTGGCTTTATAAACCTTAATGATATCGATTAATTTGCATTTCCCTTCACAGCTTCCGAGACGGCAGCACCAACTTTTCCGTTGTAATTAAAACGCCAAAAGGTGCCACACCCAAGTACACACCTCCCCCAGTCAGCCTCTGACACGAACCTCCCCATCCCCCCAGTATTTCGATATTTTATATACTTGAGCAGGATTCGGATGTTTTAATGTCTGGCAAAAGTTGGAGCAAAAACAAAAAAAAAGAAATGAAAATAAATGCTAAAAGAAAACTCAAGCCCAGAAAATAAAGAGAGCAGAAAAGTAGAAGAAAGGAAAGTCAATGGCTGAAGAGGAGGACAAAGTTTTATGGAGCCCGAAAGTAATAGGCAAAGATGGGTAGGACGAAGAAGAAAACAGCCAGAGTCTGCTCGGGGGGAGTGGGTGGTGGTGGGTTGAGTTTCCTGCCAGTCGTAAGTAGCATTTAACAGCCAACTTATGGCCACATCAAGCAGGGAGGAGCTGGAAAGATGAAGGCCCCGAACGAGGCTGAATACAAGCCAGCCATGAAACCCGTAAAAATTTATACTTTTATGAGAAACAAGTCCTCTGCATTCCTGACAGCCCTCCTTCCTCATACCTCTCGTTCAAAACTGGAAGGCTTCTAAGTGGAAAATATCATTTAGGATAAATCAAAGCCGATTTGCTCCGATCGGTGGGAAATGGGAAAATAAGCTCTATTATTACATGGAGACTCAAAATAAAGTTTAATGTTTAAGATTTATAATAATATAATTTTGTGAAATATTAACTTCTATAGGGTGGAGTTATTTATTTTATTAGATTAGATTTAGATTATTTTATTTCTCCTTAAAAAATAATAAAATATTAATAAAAAACATAACACAAATAATTTAAAATCACTTTTTATATAGATTTTATCATAACATAATTTTTTAAGCTTTATATGTTCCATTTCCCACAGATCCTCTTTCACAAAAATGCATTCTTCTTAAACTCTCTCCTATTTCCGAAGAAACATGAAATTTTCATTTAGTTTCTTTTTATTTTTTATTTTTTTTTTGTATTTTGGCTAGTTTGAAAAACTTTTTTGCAGCCTTTAAATTTGTCTGGTTTTTCTTTCTTGCCTCGAACCCCATACCTTGCCACATCTTGAAGCATTGCAATCTCGCTCTGGCTGGAAAAACTTTGTCTGCATTTTGGCTCCTTATTGCAAGGAGGAAAAACTTTTGCCTTTGCTTTTTGTCATATTAACAGCACTGGCAGTGGTATGTAGTGGTAGTGGTAGTGGCAGTAGCAGTGGCGTACTAGTAGGAGGGGTTAAGAGATGGTTATCAGACGCAGAATGGCGACTGCTTAAAATTATTCCTTGTTCCCAGTTTCCCAGCAACTTTTCACCCACCAAGTAGAGCTTCCCTGACCACTGACCTGCCTTCATCGACATCGTCATCTTGGTCGTCCTTTGCATGGAAATCGTTTGGTCATTTCAAGTTGATATATATAATATGTTAAACATTTACGCATATATAGATATTACGTAAATATATATACGGGGAAGCCGCAACCGCAGGAATCGGAAAGAAATCGCTCAGCAATCAAAAGGGAATGAAGAACTGAGACATTCCAAGCGGCTCGGATGTGTGAGGGAAGCGATCAAAGGTTTCAAAATATTTACCCTGACAAAGGGAATTATTTTTTAGGCTACACTACATTAAATAAATTGAATAAATTATAGCTAAGAGACAATAAAAATATGTCACCTATCAGATTTCATTTAAATCCATTTCTTCTTAGAAATAAAAGATCTGGTAACCCCCTTTCGTAGAGTATTTTGCAATCTGTGACTTCTTTTCTTTGCCATTTTTTCCGCATCCTCCTTGCTACATCCTCGCCTGAGTGCATTGGCGTCTGTTGTCCTTGCCAGCACACACATACACAAATCCTTAAAAAAGGATGCTCGCACACACACACACATAAAGATTCACTGACAGCGAGTGCATTGGCAGATTCCTTTTGGCTTCTTTCACCCATTTCTTGCACTCGGGAAACTTCTCCATACATACACACATATACATATACATATATATATTTTTTTTTATATATAGTATATTCTTTTCCTCATCATTTTCTTTTCTTTTCATCTGGCTGCTACTGCTCTCTGGCATGTGAATGTACTCGAAGCATTTCCGGTGCACATTACAGCACAGAAAAGCTTTGGAACGACGACGACAACATCGCCCATTGTTGCCACATACCGCCCACCTTCATCCTTTACTATATTCCTTATTTTTTCGCTCCTGGAAGAGTCAACTTTTTCCACCATTTCTTTGCTTTATTCTAAAGTACACTAGAAACAAACAGAAACTATAGTTTTAATCGATGGGGTCAGGATTCGAATGGTTCTAGATGTTTTTGTAAAAGAAAATAATCTAAAGGAGCTCTATATGTTATTTCCTTGAAATATTAACATAATTTTGTACTAATTTATTAAACTAATATTTAAAATTTAGTACTAAAATATATTCTCTGTGCAAAAACTGCTGGAATAGTTGGAGTTAGCAAAAAAAAAACAGTGCAAAAAAATTATCAATTTAATTTTGTAACTCAACTTCCGCTTGCTGGCTTGACACCCTCCCAGTCACCACCATACCCACCCCCTCTGCCACTCCTTGCCTGCTCACTTAGTTGAACTGTTTTCCTTTCTTTACACTCTACATACACAGACACACATACACACACACTATAACACACACCCATTTTTTATAGTACTCTTTTTTTTGTGCCACCCCCATCCCCAGTTTTATCCCTGTTGCAAGCCCACTCTTTCCGCCTCGTACACTGTTGACACTGCCCGCCCTCCACGCCCCCTTTGGCCACGCCCCCTGCAGCACACTTGTGGGTTACATAAGCCAGGAGTGTTTGCCTGCTGCATTTCTTGCTGCTGTGCCCTGCTGCCAACTTTGCCGGCTAAATAGCAAAATGCAACGAATACGCAATATGCGCAAATTACGTATACGTCGTGTGGGCAAATATGTGTTTTTCCACCGTGTATACATACTATATGGTGCATGAACATGTACACACAAGCACACACATGCCAACAACTATGGTGAGGATATATAATCCATGAGTTAAAAATTCATGGAAGCACAGGACAATAATGGCAGGAGCAACCTTTTCTGAATAAGTTGACGCGGTTTCCTATGCGAAGATGGTAAAAATGCAGTTCTAAATAAGTTCTCTCTTTAGAATTTCTGGGTGGGAATTAGAGTGTTAAGTTTTAAGTTTAACAAGAAGAGGGATTTTTGCTTTAAATTAAAGAATTGTTTTTAATTTAATCTAGAGTCTATTTTATATTATATCAATATTATTTTACTATAACATTAAATAAGTCTTTTTATTTTGAAATAATTGAAGAAGGGAAAACTATCTAATAAAAGATAATCACTAATTATATAAAAACCCGAAGATGAAATAACTTTCTTCAGGGGGCTCTTAAAAACTGAGCCATAAAATTAACTCTTACAGCATTGAAAGTTTTAGCCCAACTATCAAATAAAGTTTATAAAAATATTTCAGCTTTTGTTTACAACTCTATCTTAAGAGTGGGTTTTTCCAGTACTCTATGCCCCACACTTTATGCCCCCATTAAGAGGCAGGATCCCTCTTTCCGCAGAATGTTTTGTACTGGATCTTTTGCCTTTAATTTCGTCAGATTTTATGACCTTTCTGGGTGGGCCAGTGGGTTCAATTTTGTGTTATTTTTTTTTTGTTTGAGGGTTCCGTACACCAGAGACAAGTTTCATTTCTCATTTATGGCGTTTTTTGCTTTTGTTTTTTCTGAGAGAGAAGTGGGAGGGAGGGAGGTGAAAAATTTAACTGCTGGCAATTTTCGAACATTTCGCCATTTTCTAGTTTGCTTTTACCAATTTTCCTTTATTTTGCACGCTGGCATTGTTGTTTTTGTTGCTGCTTTTTGGCTCGGTTTTATGCGTTTTGCAGGTGAGGCCAGGTGGGGCCAGGTTGAAGTAGGGGAGGGTAAGGAGGCCGGCGAGGCAATGGAGGACTGGTGGGGTCGAAACCACAGTAGCAACAACACGCAACGCAGGATTTTCAAAAACCCACAGCATAAAACATCAGTTACCCTCCATCCCCCTTGGGGATTGCCTGAACAAACTCGGTCCGCTGCCCCTCATGCCCCCCTTGCTCCTGTTTGCTCCTCGCTTTCTACTTTACGAGCTCTGAATACAAAATGGGTTTTCTGTTGGTCGGGCTGTAGGAGACCCCCCCTATGGCAGCCCCTTTCACTTGGGCCCCTCCATCCCGGCCGTTTTATCCTGGAACGAGTGTGGAAGCCTGCCGCGTGAAATTGCCACTTGCTGCACACGCTTCTCGCCTGTTCAACTTGGCCTCAGTCATGGCATCGATGTCGGCGACTGCCAGTCCCTACATCGCAACGCCCAAAACGCCCCATATCCCAAAAAACTGAAAAAAAAACAGAAGAAGTTGGACAAAAAATTGAACAATTTTAATTAAGCTATGATTGAAGTTCATTACAAATTTATGTTATTTATTTATAATTTTTGTTTTTTAATAATATTAATATAATTAATATTTAAGGTTGCTTATTTTTTTCAAGTGCACCCTTCATCCTCATCTTCTCATAAAGTTTATTTCATTTTCGCGCACATTGCGTTCCTGTTGTCACAGCCACTCTCGCACCAGTCCCTCCCCCTCCTCCCTACTGCTTCCGCTCCCGTTTGTCCCGACCCCCCACTTCACCCCCTTCTCTGCTAGCCTTCTCTGCTAGCAGCGTGGAAAACAAAAGTGAGCGAAATGGCAGCGTCATCGAAGTAGAAGAGGAGAAGTGGCAGGGGAAGGGAGGGGGTTAAAGAATAAAGAGAGAAAAACCGAAAATCATTTTCACCAGCCCAACTGCAGGCAGGCAGTGGGCGTGGCACAATTCTGATAGTCTGTGTATGTGTGTGCCGCCCACAAAGGAGGGGGAACCTGGTTTTTGTAGCATACTTTTATGGGCAAGCAGAAAGAGACGAAATAGAGCAAGAGAATTTCACTTTATCTTTGCCAGATCAGGCTTCTGCCCACTTCCCACTCTTCCCCGTTTACCTCCCCATCTCCTCCTTTTTCCTTTTTTTGCTGTCTCCCTCAATATTTAACCCACAAAGAATGAAGCAACAAAATTATAGCAAGAAAAAATGAAATCCAAGTGGAACACACGCAAATAAAAAAAAAGAAAACAAATAAAACAACAGAAAAAAAAGTACAAAGCAAACAAAAATGGCAACAACAAACGCACCCACACACAAGCAGGCGGACAGAGACGACAGACAGCAAAGCACAAAAAAAATCATATAAAGGAGAGGAAGGAAGGAGAAAGCAAAGCGACAACCAAGAGAACGCAATCAACGCAGCTATAAGATGCAAAAAAATAAATAAAAACAAAAAAGTTTATTTATAAGCGAGGGGATACTACGAAATAAAAAGTTAAAAAATAAAAAATATATGGTTTCCTGGAAAAGGTTCATAAAAGTTTTCCAATTAAACAATAAAGTAATGAATAAAATGCTTTTGGTTTATGTTTTAATCAAGGAAACTAGAAAAGTATCTTCTTAAGCTTTTAGTTTAATATTTTATTACTTAATCCTGTTGTTTTAACTTAAAAGGAAACTTCTATATTCCAATTTGTGAACATGATTCCTTTTAATGTTTCCTCTATTATATTTTCATATGTCACCTCATTCCCCAACACAAGTCTCCGCCAATTTCTCATTTCGTGCAGAAAAATAGTTCGCATACCTATCTATCTGCTTTCCCCCTTTCTCCAATTTCTCTGCGTCCTTTAACCATTTGCAGCCTTTCAGAAGGAAGCTGAAGAAATAAAGGATCTTGTTCATAGTAACAACAAAAAAATGGCAAAAACTGTAAGCAAAGAAAAAGAGACCAAAAAGAATGGAGGGAAAAAGCGAAGAAGCCAAAGCCAAAGCCAAAGCCAGGCAAGGAAAAACAGCAACAACAAAGAAAAGTGGAGAAAGGGTGGAGGATATGGGGTGGAGGATGGAGGATGAGAGAAGGGGGCCGAGAACTGGCAAGAAATGTTGATTTTTTTGTTGTGTTCGTTTTTGTATATATTGTGCCACACTGGGGCATTATAACGTTATCCTTCTGGTTATGTTTCCGCTTGCCAGTCAAGCCCAAGCGATGACACGAGCCCAGGGAATGGGCTCAAAGAGGGGAGGGGTGCACAGAGAGAAAAGGCTTTCGATTTAGGTTAGTAGAATTTATTATTTTACTTAGACTTTAATATTTGAAGTAAATTATTTATTAACTATTATAATAGTTGGAATTACTTTTTGTAAGAATAACTTCTCATGAATAAATCTCAGTGTAAATTTGGATGGGACATGGATGGTTTTGGGGCAGCAGCAACAATGGCTGACTGACTGACTGCCAAGAGACACACACACACACACACTGGCACAGCGACGAACGGAAACCGAAACGCACACACACAAACGGAGCAAGGAGAATTCTCTTATTTTTATAGTCACCGTTTGGGCGATGCTAAAAAAGGTGGGCGACGGGGAGGGGAGAGGGGGGAGGAGAGCGTGGCACGAGTGCAACTTATTTTTATGAGCCTGACACACACACACACACACACACAGACACTGACAAACACACACAAGCTCACCAACACAAACGCCAGCCCACAGCATCGCTGCCAGTGGCAAGCTCATAAAATTTATAACACAACGTCCTTGCCGCCTCCTGACTCCTTGCGGCTTTAGCTACAGATACAGCACCCGCCCGAAACCCGCTCCAGCCACCCAACCACCCACTAAGCCACCCCCCCTCTTATCTACTCTTTGGGTGTGTGTGCGACTTATGTTTGAGTTTTCCCGCGTGTGTCTGTGTGCCTGTGAGTTGGCGGCTTCGTTTGCTTTTTCATAGCATTTTATGCTTTTTGTGTTGTCGGTGGCTCTTGTTAAAGAAGATTTGCCCAAAATGTCAAGGGGGCTGGGGGGGTGGCTGGGCTGGATGGCCCGGTATGGGGTGGAGTGTGTGGTTTGCTTCTTTTTTGGTGGCACAGAGAGATGAAAATGCCGCCCACTTAAACGCTAAGTGGTGCAACTTTTCCTCAAGAAAAGGAAACTTGCTTAAGATGAGGTGGGAAAATATATAAGGAGGCGGTCATATGGCACCTGTCATATGTGCATATATAATACTTAATAATGCAGATGTATATACAAGAAGGATGATATATATTACAAATATTACATATGTTATATGTGGCACAAAGAAACTCATTTTACAATTACTATTTACTTTTAATCTTTCGAATAGAAACCATTAAACAAAAAGGAAACTATTAAAGAAAAATATTCAAAAAATATTACCAACTTTTGAACTAAACCATCAACACATTTATTTAGGAGCCATAATAATAGCTTTCCACATGAATCCTTTCACTCATCAGCTACAGGATACACAGGAAAACCCATTTCATAATCATCAACACAACTTAAATACCTCATTGGGACCTGACATCAGGATATGAAATAACATCTACATTGTTTTCCCCTCTCCTCCAACCCCAATCCCCTTGAGGTTCGTTCAGGCAAAACACAAATATGTGTTTCCACAAACACATTCACTCATGTGCCCACAGACACACATGCACACACACACATGCCAACAAGGACTTTGCCCCCCTAATTTTTTCGTGCCAAGAAAAGAAAAAGTTAAAAATTTTTGCTTACAAATGGCCAGGCGAACAGAAAACCGAAACAGCAAAAACGACAAGCTGAACAAAAATCGAGACCCAGAGACAACCGACGAGTAAAGAGGGTCATATGCAGGACTTTCGAACAGGTCATGTACATGTATCCTGCCAGTTCCTGCCACCCCTTTCGCCACACTCCCCAGCACTGGCACATCATTTCCCTTTGAGGCAAGAGAATTTTTGTGTGTGCGAGCATTTCATTCGATGAGCTGTTGGACGAGATGAGTTGGACTGAGATAAACTGGAAATAAAATCAGAGAAATGTGTGAGAAAATATTTTCAAACTGGGATAACTCAAATTAAATAGTTGATAAAAAATTGAATAAAAATAAACTGTTGTTTCTATGGCGCATGTATAATATTATGTCTTAGAGATCAGTTTCCTTAATAATGTTTACAGAAATCAACCTTTGGGTACTTTTCTTATTATTATTGTCCTATTTATTATTTAAAACAGATACATCCCATAATTGTTTCATGATTCCTTAAACTTAAAACCCTTTTGACAAAATCGAAATTAATTTAAGACCTCTCGGAACATATATCCTTTTCCCATCATGATCAAAATTAATAAAGACAACAGCAATTGGTATCAACGTAAACATTAACCGGCAAATATTCCCTCGATTGTCTGAGTTTGCGATGCAAATGTTTACAGTGGGCGTGGTCAGGGAGGCGTTTTGCAGAGGCAGTATCAGGAGGGGGAGTAAAGGGAGCTGTACCCCAAATGCATTGTCAATATCTGTTTTACATACATAGTACAAATAGAGTGAAAGGATGGCGGGGGCGAGATCAACATTTATATAGACAACAGTCGACACTTGCCCGAAAAAGGGAGCGAAGGATATTCACACTCACACACAAACACACTGAGACAGACATACAGGATATATACAAATTGTAACTGTTCTGTTGTTTGGCACATGTGCATATTGCCCTCAATCTGGGGAGTACTACGACTACTGTCCCTATCTACTCTACCTCCTATGCTCTCCCTCCTACTGTCCCTATCTACCACCTCCTTTTCATGCTGTCTCTATCTACTTGCCCTTGCTGTCTCTGTCGGTCTGCCCTGCTAGGAGGGAAAAGCCATCAACCTGCAAAACAAAAAAGTTCTGAGGCAGACAATGTGTGCTGCCTTACGTGCCCATATCTCTTGCCTCTTCGCCCATGCCCCCGTCCTGTTCCTTGCCTCCCTTTCTCCGCTTCTGCATCTGTATGTGTTTGCATAAATAGACAATGAGCAAACAGCTTGCGCACTGAATGATAACGCTGGAGCAACTGAAACGAGGACCCAGTCCCAGTCAACTACGGAGCTTCTTCATTGTGCCATGTGGCAGGCAAAACGGCAGCAACAACACTACAATCACAGGCAAACACATACAAAGCCGTGTCACCAAAAGTTGCCAGGATCCAAACTCACACTCACACACACATGGGATTCCCATCCAATTCAGTGTCCTTCTCCTTCAGCTGACGCTTCTCCTCCACTCATGGAAAGTTAAACAAAGTTCTATTGGAAATTAGTCGAATCTTAGATGCTGTAAGACTATATTTCTAAAATTATTTATAGCAAATTCTTGGTTCCAAAAATTTAAATTATGTATCTCTAATAATTCAAAATACAGAATTTCAAATGATATCCCATAAAAAATATACTTTTCCCCTTTTTTCTATCGAATTCCAATATATTTTTATTATTTCTTTTAAACAAAAATAAACCCCAAAACTAGAGAGAGGAAACTCCATGTATAAGCCACTGTGGGTCCCGAAAATATCCTCTGGTACTCTCTCCCCTCAAAAGCCCCCCTTGACACAGCTTTGCTTTAATTTTCATTTTCATTTTCATAGATTTTTCTTGTTGTGTGTTTTTTTTTTGTTTTTTTTTTGGCTTTTTTGTCGCTTTGCTGTGCTTGCCTCTTTGTCTTCGCTTGGCTGTGCGAAACTTTTTGGCATTTTTGCTGCTCTGCTTAAACTTTTATGCGCTCTGTCCCACAAGGATATACGAGTGTGTGGCGTGTGTGTGTGTGTGTGTGTGTGTGAGCCGGAGCCGAGTGTGTATTTCCGTGCGAAATTTGTATAAATGTTTTTTGGCAGTCTCTCTAAACGGCAGCGCAGGAAGCATCACCAGCAGTGCCACCACCATCACAATCTCCACCAACACCACCATCACCACCAACACCATCAAAAAAAAAAACCAAGAAAAACGAGAAACTCCAAAAATGCCTGCCACAATTTGCGCCATTTCGTGTATGTGTGATTGTATTTCAACGTGTTAGTATGTGTGTGTGTGGGGGAGGTGGGAGGCGTGGCAAGGAGGTGGTGCTGCTTGTGTGCTCAACGGCCTTCGTACAATGTGGCGTATGCGTAATAATTAATACGCTTGAATTCATTAGTTGAGCAGATTTTGCATGCCACGACAAAAACGATGAATATGTACGCAAATGTATATGTATGTGTCAGATAAGGCTATGTGTGTGTGGGTGAGTGGGTGGCAGTGGGTTGAGAATAAATTACTACATAATTATTAAAGTGAAATGTTCGAGAATAAGTAAAATAAATTCAATTGTTTAAGCAGATTAATGTTCAAGAGTCAGAAGAGGCAGAAAAATATATATAATTTTTTATTTTAAAAATTAATAATACTATTAGAAGGTATAGTATTCCATACTCTTCTCCTGCGAGAAATTTCCTACCTCTATTAACAAAAAACAATGAAAGAACAACAATCTGATTCCACTTAAATTATTTAAAGCCTTATAATTAAGAGTACTCGCATTTCCTGCCCCACTTCCCACTCAGAAATAATGCGTGTACGCAGAATAACGAATTTAAATATTACATTTTCGCATTGCTCAAAAAGCAAACATTTCACTCATTAGCCCTTTTTCTGCTCTTTTGTTCTGCGCCAAGCCCGTGCCCACTTTAACCCCTTGATGCCCCCAAATGCCGTTACCCTTGCAGCACCTATTCCCATCATTGCCATCAGCGAAGGCGTTTTGCGATGAAATTATTATTTAAATGAAAACAGCAATGGGAAAGTGAGAAGGACGATGACAACAATTGCAATAACAACAAATGTGAAAGAGGCGGGTGCTGGGTGGTGGGAGGTGGGAGGTGGGAGGTGGTAGGTGGGGCAGGGTGCGTGGCAAGGACGATAATGTCGACAGAGTGACAATGCCAGCAGCGACGGCAAGAGGCAGCGAACATAACAGCGAAAATGTTAATAATTACATAAATAACAACAACAGCAGCAACAGGAGCGAAACAAAGATGGAAAATGGAGAAGGACTTCAAGAGGGGATACACGTACATATATATATATATATATAATACATACATATATATCCACAGAGCTATAAATGAAACAGAGAAAATGAGAATGGGCTTGAGTTGTGGGGGTTGGGGGCTAAGGGAGAAAGCGTTCTGGGTTTTTTGTCATTGTTCGAGGCAGCAGGAGCGCCAAAAGTGACAGCGCACAATATGTAATTATGTTCCTTAACACATATACACAGGTACACCGCTATATATACACACATACACACTCACACAGACATACAGTCATACAAACACATACACATACTGGAAAAAAGTGTCAGGATGGCAGAATGGCTGGATGGCAGGATGGAGCGGGTGCACACAAGAAATATGGAAAAAGGATGCAAAACCGTTGGCAATTTGTGTCGCGCCAAGAAGAAAAGGCAGCAAAAATGTGATGGACTCAGGGAGGGGGTCAGAGATACACTGAGAAAATAATATTATTAATTAAATATATATTAAATAATTTTAAAATAAGTTGAATTCAACAACTTACTATATTACAACTTACAACTAACTTACTTAATAAAAAATGTTTTTTGCTCATATATATTTCATAAAATATCCTTCCAGTGTAGCTGTAGGAATCCTTCGAGGAGTGTCCTTGTGCATTGTAAACTGGCATTGGTGGAAGTCGACTGCCCTTAAATGTAAAAGGCAATATAGACCCCGAGGCTAAAAAAGGTGAACTGCGTGCGACTTTTATTGCTTCAAAATATGTACGTTGAAGGGGCTACTGGGGGGAAGGGTTGTTGTTCGGTTTTTGTCACAGTCCCCCAAAAAGGGGGGTGTAGATGGGAGGGGCGTAGAGGAAAAGCGGAAAATTGGCGACAGGTGGCGCATGTGTTGACAACACCAGTGGGCGTAAGGTATTCCACATGCGAGGGTTGATCTCCGATACACCCCAAAAAGTATGCTATAAAAAGGCAAGTTCGTTAAAAGCGTCCCGCCCCCCACCAAAAACCGCCAACCCTTGACAAACAATACTTCTCAAGCTCGCCTCGCTTGGCTGGATTGGTAATTAGCAGAACGCGGAGCGATAGAAATTTTAATTTAAGATCCGCCACCTGCCTGCCTTTTTCTTCAGACCAAGCAGTAAGGGGAGCAACCTTTAACCTTCGGTAGCATGGAGGGGGGGAGTGCAAAAGTCTGGCATTAAAAATAAAAACAAATATGCAGATTTACTCGAAAGGTGTAGCACAGTGGTTGTTGTGAGATTTCAAAAGGGCTAGGATTTATTAAAGACCTCTAACAATTTATAATACTTCTAATTAAATTTAAGGACATTTAACCATTCCTCTAAAGTAGTTTAGGTTCAAGTGGAAGTTTCTAAAATTAGCTTAAGATATTTAGAAGCCGCAGGCATCAAAGCCATGGTTAGCCTTTTGCAAAATCGTGTGGGTGACTCAAGTGCCAGTGGCAAGAAAATTTCAATCTAAAGAAAGTAACTGTGGAAGTGGCAGTGGCAGCGGCAGTGGCGTGGGTTGTTGTTACGTCATTAGCCTAAGAGTTGTGACGTCATTAGGTTAGTCTCCCAATCTATAAATGGCGAAATGTCAGAAAAGGAGATCCTAAAGGTAGAAGGAAATAACAAAACGCCAGTTCCTTCTTGTTTTGTTTGTCATAGCGGAATGTATATCTATACATATATATTTATTAACCTTCAAATGCCGCAAGGATGCCGCCGTGGCTTATTGTTAACCTTCATCAACCCACTGGGAGGTTCCAGCAATCTTCCGACCACCCCTCTCGCCCACTAGATCCTTGGATAAAGAAAACAAGAGTGTGTCTGTGTGGGTGTGTGTGTGTGTGTGTGTGGGGCGACAGTCCGCCCACTGAGAACCGTTAGAGTGAAACGACCTCGTCCACCTAGGCGGGCCACCCATTAAACGCCGTAGCCCACCCCCCTGGGTGGTAACCTTCGCCTCTGTTTTAACGGTCTCCGAGTAGCCTCGACCCATAAATACCATAGAGTTCGTGTACTTGTGTCGGTGTATCAGTGTGTGTTCCTCTGTGGGTGTATATGAAAATTTATCATTCATATACATATCCTGCTCCGTTGGCTGGAAAACTACCAAGTACCATTTTCCTTGGACAGACGTTTACTGGGAAATATTTGATGTGAAATAAGTTTATGGCATATCAAGGAATTGTCTTTTCTGGCACTAAGGGACTTTAACTTAATTTTGATTGTGACTTCTTAAGGATATTTTAGGGAAATATAAGACCAAAAAAAAATGCCATGTCAGGAAGACCTCAAAAAATAAATGCAAATTATAAAAATCTCTAAAAATAAAACAGTAAAAAGTGCAAGATAGATTCCCATGTCGGTATAATTGATGATAAATTTCATGCCCAAATGGGGAAATATCCAAACACCCGGTCATATCTAAACTTCCAACTGAACACGCTTATTAAAAGTCGCACAATTCGCTTATCGAATCAGAAGCGCACTAATTCCAATATAAATAGCTATACTTTTGGACTCTGGGAAGTGTGGAGGAACGGCGGGGCCAGGGATTGGGGCTCCGCTATACAACACATAACAAATGCTAAGCAATATAAAACCAGTCCGATAACTGTTCATAGCCGATTAACCAAAGCGGCACGCAAGCCGCCAAACCACCGGACCCGATCTCTCCCTCCTCTTTCTTCGTCGTGGCTCACCTGAGAAGAACTCTGAGAAGTTTTGAGAATCCAGAAGAGAATGGTGATTTGAGAGCCGCGAAAACTGAGAATCTTAAGTGGTAAAGTGATTCGATAGGCAGAGATCGAAAAACTTTGGCTAAAAATATTGTACGACATACATAAGAGGTTTTAAAGTCTAAAATATATTATTTTTATGTAAATACACTTTTATCTTAAATTTTAATAAAATCTAACTACCTTCTTGAAGTCTATCGTGAGGATCTAAACCAAATCATATAGTCAAAAAAAATATCATTCCTATTAATTGATAAATTTAATAACTTTTTAAAATCATAAATATAATTTTTAATGTACTAAAATATTTATAAATATTTTTTCTCTCTCTGCATATTCCATGGATGCAACAGTTGTCGCTGGTTGAATGTTGAATGCTTTTGATGAGCGTGAAATACAACAAAGTCGAGAACAGCAACAAGTGGGAAAGAGGGCGTGGCCGGCAGGTGGGCACAGGGGGCGGAACGGGATCGTACGGGGCCCCGGCCGCGACAGTTGTGTTGAAGGTGGCCAAGACACCAAGCCATCGAGTCATCCAGCCAGCCGCCAACCGCCAACCGCCAACCGCCAACCACCGAACATCGAAAACCGAACACCGGACATCAGTGGTCGGTCGGTCGGTGGTCAGTGGTCAGTGGTCTGCGGTCTGTTGGCCTTCCAGTTCTTGGCCGCTGACAAAACGATCGTAAATAATTTTTATTTCAACTTCAAGATACCAAACTAGTCTGCCCGGGCAGAGCTGCTGGCCATGGCGTCGAACGACGACGACTTTGGCTTCAGATACAGCTGGAAAAAAACGAATGATTTTTTTAAGAAAGTTCTGCGAAAACAAAAGGCGATGATGCATAAGGAAATAAGCAACTAAAACTATATGATTTAGGATTTGCATGGAAGAAAGGATACCTTTTATGAGATATTAATTAGCTTCAAAGGTATCTCGATCTTAAATATAGAATTTTGGGAAAACCTATATCTAAACGACTAGGCGTTTCTAGGAACGTTAACATAAAAATGTTAGAAATATTAAAATCTCAGATACGTATTATAAATATTCAATATTATACTAATAAATAAGCATTTGCAGGGTACTTAGTTTGCAGGTCTTTGTAAAAGAACCATAGCCACTCAAAACAGTTTCAGCCCGGGGCTCTATGGACTAATGATAGCCTTGATGGGTCTCTTTCTGGGGGACTTTCTGATCCCCAGATCTTATTTTCAGAATACCTTCTAACCCGGAGGGCCTACGGAAAGGAGTACAGGTGACTGGTGTCCGAAAACTCTTGCCAAACATAGATCATCCCACCAAGTGCCGTTTTATGTGCTTTGTTTACCTTCTTAGTGGTATTGGCCATCCCATACCCATGCCCCATCTGTGGCCTTTTGAGGAGTGAACTCGGGTCTCTGGGTTCTCAGATCTCATGTGTTGTGTCAATGGCCGAAAGAAGATTCAGAGTCAGAGGAGTCGGGAATGGTGGAAGAGTGCAGTGGCGTGGTGAGGTGGCTCAATCCTGGGAGCCGTCGCGCAATTGAAATGAAAATATTCGCAAATTGGCTGCGCCCCCTCCTCTGATGAGTCCGCCCCTCAGGTCCCCCTATTACCGCCTCGCCACCTCCCCCATTAGCCCTTCATCTACACATCCGTTCTTTCTTCCTTGTGCCTTCTCTTTTGGCCTTTTCTTTTTCATTCTGACCGGGCCTTTATGTGTGTGTGTGTGTGTTTGGGCCACGCAAATCGTCAGGCAGGCAGGCAGGCAGATTCGCTTGGGATCGTTTGGTTGATTTAAAGGGTAGAAGGGGGTATATTAGTGGGAGAAAAGGATGCATTTTTTTACCTAAAATGTATTAAACTAATCAAATATTACTCAACAAATAACAAAGGAATTGGCAAATATATAGGGTATTAATAGAGTCTATACCATATAGTTACCATCCATGTGAGCCGATCATTCCTGCTTATCGTTGTTGTGACTCCACAACGGCCTCACCTCCTTCTGTTCTGTGGCTTTTGTTGTTACTGTCTCGTGTGTTCTGTGAATGTTTTCATTTCCAAGCGACCATGTCGATTTATTTGAATTTAATCTCTGCCTTTAACATGTTTTGGGGTCTCAACTGGAGCTGAAGCTGCTGCTGCTGCTGCTGGTGCTGCTGCTCTTTCTGGAATGCCTCAAGTTTATTATATGGCCTAGGACATCGACATCCACATCGATCGACACTTGGTGCCATGGCTAGAGGGTATTTAGGAGGTGGAGGTAGATGAGCAGGAGGCGTGGCAGGAGGAGGAGGGGCGGGACAGGAGCCGGAGCTTAGAAGGTGGACCTGCTGAGGGAGGTCAAGCTAAAAGGCCGGTGGCCACTAGGAAACCGACCGAGACAGGGTCCGGATTGGAACAGTTCAGCCTGGAATGGTGGCATCTTTAAAGAGATTATCTAGATTTTATATTAATTTTTTATAAGGAATTTGCCAAGTATGTGGAGTATTTATTTAAAGTGGAGTATGCAAAGTCCTGGAATTATAATAGGATTAGTTTTTAGCCAAGTAGTTGGACATTTATGGAGAGGAATTTTAAAGGTATTATTTAAGGGATAATTATTAAATATTTAATTCTTGAAAACTAATATAATCAAACCCCATAATTATATTAAATAGTATTTAAAGATCCCTATATCTTTATTTATCTTAAAATAAAAATTATAATAATGCCTTTATTAAACAAGAGAAAGGATAGTAAATATCTATGTCTAATTTTTTTTTACAAATTAATACATAAAATAAAATATAATTACATTATTAATAAATTAAGGAAATAGTAATGGAAATAATAGGTCTATTACTTTTATAACCACAGGGATCAAATGATGTAATTGCCCAATGATGATGCCACATAAAGGAATAAATTAACAAAACAATAAAGCCACTGCCAATTGTGAGATTTAAGCCAGTTTGTTAGAGAAAAACTAGGCCCATATAGTCGACGACCGCAGTGGAATTTGATTTATTTTATTTGGCGTTAAAACAGCAGAGTTGGACAATCATGTTTGGCGATCATCGTCAGGCGATAGAACTGCCGTGCGGCAGGTATTCGAGTTGTGTGTGAGAGCGTGTATCTGTATCTGCTGTTTGCAATTGGACACGGATAGCTCAATAGACGAAGCCACCAGATACAGATACAAATGCAGCCAACAGCCTCAGATACAGCTAGAGCTACAGCTCCAGGTTCAGATACATATTCAGCAGAAGCCTGCCTTGGTCTTTGGCTTTAGCTTTGGCTTATTAGATGAAGGCATATAATAAAAGTGTTGCGGCTGCTGTGTTGCCGGGGGGCGGGAGGCTGGCGGCGGAGGGGGTGTTGACGGAAAAAGCCTGGCTTAGGAGAGTGATCTAAAACCAGTTGGTAAAAGTTGCAAAAAAAGGCCAAAGAAGCAAGGCAGGCAACTGCAAAAACAAAACAAAAAATGCAGCATAGATGCATTTTTCAGTCGCCATCTCTTTCACTCTCTCCCTGTGCCGTCTCTTTCACACCTGAATAGGCCCTTGGCTGCCTCGTTCGTTGGCTTTAATTTTTCCATTTGTTTTGGCATTTAAAAATGCGCTTCCTTGTTGGCCGAAAATGGGATGGGGCGGGGGGCGGTGGGTGGGCTGCCTTTGGCTTCTGCTTTCGACCAAGTAGTTGCCTTGGCCTTAGCCAGAAAATGCAAAGAAGCCATTGAATTCCTTTGGAAACTATTGACCCCATGGTGCTTGTGGCGACAAGCTTTTCCAATAATGAAGTTGTTTCTGATTTAGATTGTCTTATTGAAACTTGAATCAAAACAATCCTATAGATATATTACACATATTATGTACATACATATGTATATAATTTATTTGTATATCAACAGCGCTGCGATATTTCCAAGAATTTTTTAGCAGCTGCTTCCTGTTGTCTCTTGTCTTGGCACTTTTCGGCCACTCGACACACGCACATTTTTTGTTGTGTTTTTGTTGTGGTGTATGTAAAAATTTGCCACAAAAGATACAAAAGAGCAATCCGACAGATACAAAACAAAGGCAACGATATGAAATGCAATGTGTCCCAACATATAAACACAAAAATACAAAAAACGAGTTAGGGCAATGGACATGATTAAGCTAAAAATTTAATAAAGAGTTTTTTGTGAATGAAAAGAATTCGCGTATGATAATTTTTTGATGGGGCGACCGAGATGATGACTGAGCAGAAACGAAATTGAGTGATGATCTAAATAATTTAATCAGATGCAGTTAAAACTCATTAGGCAGATAAAAGATGAATAAAAAATTGCATTCATTTGCCTAATGGACCAAATGGGCGTTCATCTGATATTTATGATTTCGAAAAAATCGAAATGCAAATGATTTCTCTCTTTCTAAATGTCTTAATAGACATGAATAAATTTGTATTTTGACTAGTTCTTGATTAAAATTGATTATTTGTTTACATTTTCCCTATATATCAAAAATATATCATTAATTGTGCATAGCCCCTTAACTTATCAGTTGATCCATGTCTTTCATCTGATCAGCTGCCCCATAATGCACCTGAACCTGAACAATTTTTATATACCACATACTATATATAATATTAAACAAATAAAAATATGCAAGAACCCAAAGGGCATTGTGGCTGTTGGTCCTGCGAGCTGTTGACTGCCTTTGTCGGATGCATTTTGAGGGCTTTTAATGACCGATGCCAGGTGAAATACACTTGGTGAACAGTTGCCAATTCGAAACGAAACCGAAACGGAGACGGAGACGGCCCGGGCCGCCAGGACAGACGGACGGCGACAGGTCCGGGGCAAAATACAGAAAAATAAGAAGAAATATTAACCATGTGTGTGAGTTGGTTTTTGGCCGGGTCTTGACCAGTCAGCTAAAAGGCTAAGACGCGCCGACGACGACGGCGGCGGCGGCGGCGGAGGTGGACAAAATGTGAGGGTGGGGGCGAGTGCCTGATCGCCAGGAATGCTGCAGTTGCAGGATCCCAGGGAGGCTAAAGGAGACTTTGTTTTAAATATTTAAACTTGCAGCAGGATCTCAAAAACAAAACAAAAAATAAAAAAGGCAAAAAAAGCTGCCAAGGAGGCAGGAGGGGGAGTATGGAGTCGCTTTTGGCAGACGGATCTTTGATGTTTTCCTGTGTGCAGCAGCGCAGCCGATTAAAAAAATTTATAATGAGCGACGACGGCGACGACTGGCAATGGATCGGAAAGATGTCGAGGGGTCCCAAAAAAAGGGCGGGGTGTGGGTAGGAGGTAGAAGGTAACAGGAAAAGGGGGCCTAAGCGGCAGGGGAAGGACAGACGTTGAAGGCGGCACTCGTATTTTTTATATATTTGTGCGTATACATATGCCCAACCTCTCGATCTTCCGATTCGATTTCGCATTTAGTCCCAAAAGTCTCCATTTTTTTACACTTGGAAATTATGTAGGTAAAATAGTAATAAATATAGTTAATATATCTAATTTAAAATCTTTACTGTTCAAATTGTTGTTTAATATTTTATGAAATCTATAACCTACTAACCTTACTTTGAGTAATTAAGTTTTACCCTAAAACCTTAAACCTGAGTTTAATCTGTGTAAAAAGGTTGATCTTCCTATAATCTATTCTAAGGACATGCTAATGACTATTCTAAGGATAAATGTTATTCAGAACTTTTGTTTTGAACTTCTCCTCAACGCTTATCCAATTTAAATACAAAGAGTTACACTAATCTTAACTTACAACTATGTAACTTATCTTAAGAACTAATAAGTTTTTAAAACCAATTTACAATTATATTAATTATATTATTATAGAATTTTTTTTTAATATTAATTAAAATATAATAATCTTCAACATAGGGAGTAATCTGCTTATAAAGAAAGTTGAAATACTTAAGGTTAATTATCTTTATCTCCTTGATTTCTCTGAGTGGATCCCTTATCCCTGACCCCTCAACTCCTCTCCGGGCTCCTCATTTTGGCACTTAGTCAGTCATTTAGTCATTGGCCCGTCGTCATCATCGTCTCTGTCTCCTTTCGGATTGCGTCTGTTATTATTT
Source organism: Drosophila atripex (assembly GCA_035045925.1). Taxonomy (NCBI): domain Eukaryota; kingdom Metazoa; phylum Arthropoda; class Insecta; order Diptera; family Drosophilidae; genus Drosophila; species Drosophila atripex. The sequence continues at coordinate 840,405 of JAWNOP010000012.1, forward strand.
TATTTTATGTGCTTTTCCTTTGTCTTCTGCACCAATTTCTGCAAAATTTACTTACACGCACAGGCGGGAGCCCATCAGGGGGGTAGGGGTAGGAGTGGGGGAAAGCCGCTTGCCGGCTTCCATTCCCATACATAAAGATATATATGTATATATATATAAGATATATATCCTCCGTTTCAGGCTCTTTCTCTCCGTCTATATGTCCGCCTGTCGGCTCCTCTCATAATCCACTTTAATTTGTCTTTTTGCTGCCTTTGGCCGCCTTTTTTGTTGGTTTCTTGGCTGCTTCTTGGTCGGTTGGTCTGTTGGTCTGTTGGTTGGTTGGTCGGCTGCCTGGTTTGTTTGTTTGCTGCCAACTTCTGTTGTTGTCGCTTCTTGGCCAAGAATTTTAATTGAAACGAGTTTGAGCCGAGGCTCCCCAACATCCCCAAACCCCATTACCAGCCCAATCCTACCCATAGCAGTCCGATCCGTTTCACTTCACTTGAATCTATTCCGGTGTCTAGACCGGGGTCAAGTTTTCTATTCTTTTCTTTTTTTATGTGTTTATGGTCCAAAGTAAAGAGCTCACCCACAGCTTAGTTGTGGGAGAAATAGGGCTGGACACTGTATTTTGCCCAACGATTGCTGTGGAAGTTCTTAGGCTTTAGTTAGGATGTACCTATTAAGTTAAAAATGTCTAAAATAATATAATTTAAAACACCAAAATCCTAGTATACAAAAATCTATTAAAAATATTGTCATATTTATTTTGCATATAACCAATAAATATATTATAAGAAATTATATCTAATCCCCAAAAATCACTTCTTAAAATGCCAATATTCACTGCAAATAAACACAACCTCTCCCTATCTAAACCCTAGCCAGCTCCTATGATTACAGAGCATCTTTGTTCAGAGGAAATCGGAGCCAAAACTGGTGATTTGGGTTCGATATGGGCAACTCCCTCTAACAGCTCTTCTTGGCCAAAGCCAAATCCAAAGCCAAAGCCAAAGCCGATGCCGATGCCAAATCCCCAACATTTTCTGCCTGCCGATCACGACATGGCCGGTCCGACAACTTCTGACTGCAACTCAGGCGGAAAAATCGAAACGCAAATATATCTGACAAAATACACGACACCTGATGATACACACACAAAGCCAACAGACAACAGCATTGAAGGCTACAGGAACAGGTAAGAGGAGCAGCATTGGAAGAGCCACTGGAATCCGAATCCCGAATCCCGAAAACCTGGTCAATTTGTCTAGAGGGCCAGCACATACGGCCCACAGAGAAAAACTGGTCGGTTGCACGTGCTTGGGATCGAAATGAAGAATCTGGAATCTCTTGACCTCAAACTGGGCGATGGGGCAGCCAACTGCCAACTGCAACAGCCAACAGGCAACAGCCAGGAGCCATTAGCTTCCTTTCACATGCATGTTTTGTGGCGCATTTTACTAATTGAATTCCAATGCCAACAATATTTTGGCTTATTATGTTATTACCAAAGTACAGCAGCCCTTCACTTAGTCACGGCAATTGGGGCGAACTTTCTTTCGGCATCGGTGTCTGATCCTTTGCAGGCACTCTGTGTCATTAAATTCACACCCGATGGGGTGACGGGGAGGTTGGGCAATTGGAAATTATGTTGTAATGCGTTGTGGTAATTACAATTTGCGGCCGGGTTAATGCGCATGTGCAACAAACACGTCAACAGGCCGCCGCTCACGCTCACGCATTAAACCCGAAACAGGAGCAAGGAAACGATCAAGAAACAGTTGCCACGGCTCCCAACATGGCCAACTTGCGGCTGCTTTGGTTACTGGGGGAAATTGGTTGCAAACAGGACTGAAATTTGAAACTGGCCAGGCCATGTAAAGCGGCCAAAACATGCGCCACACTGGCCAGTGGCCAGTGGCCACCAAAAAGCAACAGTCAGCCGAGGCGATCAGGCGACAATTTTTTTATTCAAGAACATTTTTTGATAACCAAGACAGGGAAGGAGTTTAGGATAAAAATGCGCCTTAATTTAGATATTTTTGAAAACTTTTAAAACATCATTTATTTCTTTGTTAAAAATTGAGGTGCTGTTTATCCTTTTTATCTATTTGGAAGAAATAAATCTATTTTTAAACTTAATTAACCTAATCTCAGTTTCGATGTATAGTTTTTATATATTTGGTAAAATATGTTTTGAGTTTTTATAAAATCAAAATAGGCATGCACTATTTACTTATGAAATTAATCCAATTAATTCATTAGGTTTATTCGGCTTAATTATAATTTTAACTTACAATTATATTACTCGATTTCATTTTTACACATAAAAGTACGTTTTGTCCCAGATATTTTGTAGAATATTTTCTGTACTAATAATAAATAATTTTATAAAATGAAGCCACAATTTGCAAAGCGCCCAAGGCTGTTGAGACTCCCGAACCGCTCCTGCTTTTCTGGCTGGCTGTCTGGACAGGCTTAAGAGCTGCACACGAGCAGCTGCATCGGCAGCAGCTCCAACTTGGACTCACGCAGGTGCTGAAAACTTAATTATTGTATAACATATAACGACGCGCTGCCACCGCTTCACCACAGCCCCACCACCCCTCCCATCACCCCTCGCCGAACCGGCACCCCGCCATTCTACTCAAAGGCAGTTTCAACGGAAGCAAGTTATACTGAAAGCGGTTCGAGTTAATTAATATTTCTTGCTCGGCGGCAGATACCTGTACAAATGTTTTATTAATTCTGTTAATTAATATTACCAATGAGCTTGGCTAAAATGTCACCGATAGGCAGTGCACCCTCTCTTTCCCGAGTGCTGTGGCTGTCTCTTTCTCTGTCACTGTGGCTTGAGATCTTAGTTTCTCAGCCCCTTTCTCCGAGAAGATTTCGAGAAACCTGTTTCGAAGGCCCAGGCGCCAAAGTGCATGTAAAACTAATTGAAGCCACCGAGGGGGGGAAGACACAGTGACAATTAGCACGGACGCCTAATTAACTTCTCTCCCCTCACCCCTCACCCCTCTCCCTCTTTCAATGTACATCCTTCTCTCTCTTTTTTTTTACCTGTTCGAGATTTCTTTATAGAGTCGGCTATCGATAACTCTCGATCATATATTCGCATAACTGTCCAGCGACTTTAACTATTTACGACTCTAAATTGTCTCCGCTTGCGCCGAAGAATGCGGTTGGAAAACTCGTTTTCCATTGGCCATTGAGTGATTGATGGCTTGACTGATTGATGATTGAAGGTCGTGCGGAGTCACTTAAGTGATTCGCTGACACAGTCGCTGGGTGTTAATTACGCCGGCTCCGCCCCCTTTCACCGCCAATTATTATGTTCAGAATGCAACATCAGAAATTACAAAATACAAATGCAAATCGATGATTTGGCTGTTTGCCGAAATGCAATTAATTTGTTACTTTTGCAATGGTGTGTGTCCCTTTTATCCTGTGTGGCTTTGCATCCTCGCCCCCTTTCGGGCTCCTGGTCTGGTTTGAATTTTCACTCTGCTCTGCCGCTCACATAAAAACGAAGGCAATAAACTGCAAATTTCATGGCAGTAAATGCTATCTCAATGTTTGCAGTGAGTATGGAATGGGGTATATCAATTATCAGATATATTTTTGGGGGAAACAATCGTATGCAACTTATGAAATATTCGATTCAACGAAATAATCATAAGAACAATTCAGGAATAAAAAAACATGAAGGAAATTTTAAATCAACATTTAATACAAGAAAATTCAATATACTTTCAAGAACTTATAGATACCTTTCTTATGGATATATTCAAAATAAATATCTAAAAACGATTTATAAAATAGGAAATAAATTTATATTTATATACAAATATTTAGAATTACTTTCCAGGATATTCCTCAAGTTCATTCATATTTAATTTCAAAGTATTTCTCACTTGTTTCACGTCTGCCACTGATAAAAGCATTTCCACATATCAGACCAGTACACCCACCTACACCAGCACAGTGCACACACGGGGAGTGATGTACTCGAACACCACCATAAATTTACACAGACAGGGACAGAGCCCAAAACACATACATATTTAAGCTTCCATATCCAAACATACCCACACAAAGACAGGGACACGGACACGTAGTTATCCTGACACCGACACGCAGTCAAATGTAAAATGCAAACAGAAATTTCATGATTCTCCTCAGTTGCTGTTGCAACCTGCCACGCCCCCTCCCCCCTCTGGTGGATGGGTGCCACACGCGCCTTTCCCCATTCCCCACCGATAATGTTTACTTGCATGCTGTGTATAAATACGAATTTTATGTTATTTACACAAACGTTGCATCCTCACCTGCTTCACATATCTCTCTTAATGCACCTGTGTGCTTGGCAGTGGTGTGTGAGTGCTGTGTGTGTGTGTGTGTGTGTGAAGCATCCTGGCAATGGAAACGAGCAAACTTTGTCATTTGCATAACCTTTTTTGGAAGCGAGGCAGGTGGGTAAGCTTCCCTCTTTATTTTAAAGCAATTTAAAATATTTAGTTACAATTACATGTCAACAAATACACACGGGACAAACAAGGAAGCAGAAAGTGCTGCAAAGGACACGCACGTACGGCGACAGGACACGCTTATTTATTTGCCCGAAAGGTGCTACGATGCGATGGCTCAATTCGAATTTATTTTGTTGGGGCCCTTTGAACCTCGATGCAGAACGAAAAGTACAAAAGTTTTGCCAATTTTTTGTATGCTGCACAACGATGCGTATGATTAATTTAAGTTTGCTGCAGACAAATATTAAGCATACGCCGGGTTGGCTGGCAACAGTTAGCAGGTCCTGCAAAAATTACGACTCAGCCAGCGAGGCTATCAACCCAATAGACACTAGTCTAGACAATGACAATGGCGGCGAATAGCAAAAGGACTGCTTAAAATGTAGGAGAACGGGTGGGCAGAATGCCAAAGGATCTTTAGAGGTGGAAGCGTGAAAAATAAATCGAGGATACCAGATAATACCAAACCAGAAATAAACATATATCTTAACATTTTTTTTTAATTTTCAGCCATATGTTATTTAAATGTTATTAAAGAAATATAACATTTTAGGTTTAAAGTCTTGATTAATACTTTTTACAAAAGAAGGGTCTCTGCAAGGAGAGCCAATATACGAGAATTAATTTAAAAAATACTTGAAAAACCTTATCAAACATATACATATATTCAAAAGCATTGTATATATTAAAAAATTCTGTTATTATGTATTTATTTCATTAACCATTATCCAGTAACCATTATCATAAACCCAATTCCTTTCCAATTTCCCAACAATATAAAATGAAAACAATGTTTCCTTTTTGCACAGATTTCCTGGAGTAATTTTCATAGATTAACACGACTCATCTCTAAGCCACAAAGGAGATTTAATGGAAAAGCTGTTGCCCTCGATGCTGCTGTTGTAGTTGGCCAGGGTGCAGGATACATTTAGCTTGAGTCCTGGCTGGTACAGCAAACAAACAAACCGACTGCCGAACCCCAAAAGGGGGGCAACAAATAAACGCCAAGCGAACATCGTTGAGCACCTTTAGTCGCCTGTTCCTGCCCCATGTCCTGGTTGCCGTGTCCCCTCTGGTCCTTCGTCCTTAGCCCCTTCCCTTATCTGGCTTTTCCTTTCTCTGGCATCCTGTCTGTTGTCTGCCACATAGAACGAAAACGCAATAACGAGAGGGACCGTAAGGCGGTCCATGTTGCATATGCATGCCGCATACTCCTTTGTACCTATATAGTCTCCTCCTTTCTCTCTACACACCCACCCACACACACACAATCACACACACACTTATAGATGCAGGATACCCAGGTCCTAGGCCCCGACATTTACTTAATGTTCGAGGTGGAACCAAAATGACTCCCTCTGGCCCCCCATTTGCAGATCCTTTTTGCGTGTGTGTGTCCTGCCAAATGGCAGGTAACATTCAACGCAATTTCGCTGCCAACAGGACAGCACAAGAAGCCAGGAAAAAGAAAGTGGGAAAAGTGCACCGGAAAGCCACGGGTAAAGTGGGAGTTGGAAAACTTCCATGGACTTGGGAGTCGCTGTTGTAGTTTATTGCTGTTTGTTAGTGTTATTGTTGCCTGAGTTTCTGTCGTAACTGTTATTGCAATTCAGTCTGCAGTCTACGGACTGTTTTCTGCTTTTGGCCAAAAGCAAATAACAAATTTCGAATGGCGCAAAAATCGTTTTGGTAATTGTTTTGGCATTAAAAAAATTTGCAAGACTTTTAAAAATCATTGGGTAGTATTTTTACGAGTTTGGTTGTTAGTTTAGAGATTAGATTGTAATAGTGTAGATTAGCAATAGTGAGCCTTTGGCTCTAATATAGGATAGTTTTATTCATCATAGGTAGGATAATCTTGTCTCTACTTCATATATTTATTGCTCTGTCAGTACTATTTGATTTAATTTAATTTAAAATTATACAATCTACTAAAACTTCAAAAGTATAAACAATTTCCCCGACTTTGTCAATGGCTGTCAGCACTTTGGCTAACCAACTTTGATTACACATTTAGTCAGTGTGTTATTTTAATTTATAGCCCAGTAATTTACAATAAACCAATAACCAGTTAGGAAACAAATAACAAAAACACAAATAACAGTCGCCAGATGGTACACACTCTACAAAAACAAACAAACAACAACAACAATGACGAAACATTTCAAAATTATTTGGCATATTTGAAACCGCAGTCAAAATAGTGGCGAACAGAGAGCAGCGGAGTTCGGGATAATGACCTACCAAATTGTATATCCCTGGATGATATCCTTGTCATATACTTTGTTATTGTTGTTGTCAGGAATCAACGCTAACAACAGCACAACCTGAACAACAACAACATTGCGCAAAATTTTGGGACGAAGGACCAACAACAACGGAATCATCCACAAACCGCAGGAAGCCGACACGGGCGCCAGGACGAAGGACTTATTATGTGAATTTATACGCCTGGGCGAGCTCATGCATGTATGGGTGGCTTGCATGTATATGTCTGTATGCATGTGTTTGTGTTATAAAAGGGCAGGGGGCGTGTCCGCAGCCCGGGCAAAAATGTTATGCAAATTTGCATCATCCGCACACACGTGTGTAAATTGTTGTATGCATTGTTACCTTATAAAAACAGCGTAATTTTTTAAATGGGTTTTATTTACACACTTTCCCGTTCTGCGAATTTTCAGCTCTCGGCTTTTATCCCCATATCCCGGGAACGCTGGCAAAAAGTGATTTTCCATACAAATTAACAAATAAAAACACACACGCCAAAAAGGAGCAAACATTCGCAGGACACTCGACTCCAGAGAGGAATATACATGGCATATATGACTGACAGAAATATATATACATATATGTCCCTGCGCATAAATACATATATTGTTGTATGTATGTGTGTGTGTGCTATTTTATTTATGCGGTGCCTGTTCAGAAAAGGTTCAGAGAAAATGTTGAATTTTTAATGCAAATATAAAGCAGAAAATTGTATTTCTCTTTCCCCGCGATCTATGCGGTTGATTTATTTCCAGGTACCTATACCTTTCAGATGCATACTTTTATAATATATCATCAGATAAATTATGAAAAATGTTTAAGAGATTAAATGAATATTTTCTTTTAAATTATACAGATAAACGGGAATATAAAATATGGTTAAGTGTCTCTGTTTGACTTAATTTGAATCGAAAAAGAAAATTCATTTCTCTATGAAAATATTTAAAAAACTAAATAATGTGTAAACACAAATTTGTATTCAAAGGTGATATATTTAATACTAACTTTTATGCTAAAATGTCTTGTCTAATCTAAAAGCCGCTATTACTCTTTGTTAAAGGGTATACAATTTATTTAAACTACCTTTTTTTATTATTTGCAAAAAAGTTGTGAAGCAGATTGCCAATTGGTCAGTCGTACACACACACACATACACATATACACTCTTTTTGATGCAAACACACGAACATATAAATACTTTCATGTAATGGTGTCATTTTTTATTTGTCGTATGTCCAGAGTCCATTCCATGGTCGAGAAACGTTTATTTAAACAAGTGAAATGTAATTATTTTGGAATTTATTATTAAATTAATTTTAATTGTAATAATGTACATGTTAAAATGGCTCCCTCACACAAACACAAACACACACAGCAGACAGTCACTCGTATGTGTGCTTTTGTGGTTTTTATTGATTTTAATTTATTTATTTAATCGCTTTTTGTACTCGTTTCGGTTACTGTCCCCGTACCTTTTCGCCGGGGCTATTATGAAAATGTGTACAAGAGTTTACAGCGTTAATCAATTTCATTTTCACTCTGGCGAGCAGAAAGCGAAGCAAATTAAATGAAATTAAAAATGCATTTTCATACCTTGCAACATGCCGCTTACCGTTAGGACCGTGTAAGCCAACAAGTAAACAAAAAACGTGACCACATTTTACGCCCCATCTAATTGAGGGCGCCGAAGGGGTTCGGTTCGGTTCGACTCGACTCGGCTGGCGATCTGCTAACAATTTTATTTTATTTGCCTGCATATTTTAATTAACCCGAAAAGCCACACAAAACTCTCAACAATTTTCCGAGCAGCAGGTGGGCGAACGGCAGAGGGACGTGCTAAATCCTTACTCAATTGTTATTAGGTGTGATTTGTAAACATAATTCGTAGAAGTACTCAGCTTTTCAGGCATTGTGTGTGCTTTTATACCCTTAGAAGGAGTATAGAATATTACAAGGGGTATTATTTCATTTGAAAAACAAAAATTATAACAGAATTCAGAGTCCTAAAAAAAGGATTCAAAATTATAATAATCCTAAATTTAATTTATAACAATATTATTTTATGAAATATGATATTATTTACACAACCAATAAAATAAATGCCAACTATAACTATTTTTTGTAGAGTATTAAAAACTTTCCCAAAAAGGATAATACATTTTGCACAAGATTTCGCAATGTACGCACAAACAAATAAATTTGTTGCCTACTTTTGGGCGCTACATGTGAGCCTGACTCTCTATTTCTCCCCTCCCAGCCCTCGGGGGCTGGAAATGGGGCTCGTTAGGCCCGAAACGGACGTGCTTAAAATTTCATAGACACACACAAGTGCACACGCACTCACACGGACACGGACGCAAGCAAACTCACACACACATACACCAGCAGGCATATATAATGGACATGTGTGCGTATCCTTTATGGATTTAATCCGCATGCCTGCGGTCGGCCACAAGATCAACTGTTGGCAGAAGTGTGTCAACAAGGAGGCCAGGCCTCCGTGTCCGTTTTCTGAATGGGAAGTGTGGGGAGAAGAGGGGGTGGTGCTGGGAGGCACAACTACATACACACACACACACACAAAGCTGGTGCACAGCAAGTGGTCATAATGGTCGACCCATGAACACCTCTCTCACTTCACTTGCTCTCTTCGCCCTCTCTGTTGTGCTAATAATGACGCTTTAAGTGTATGTGTATCTTCAGTGCGTGTGTGTACACTCAAAGAAAATCTTTTTACAAAATTAAGTAGAGTAATTAGGGAAGTAATAAATAGAGTCACTAATTAATAGTAGTTATGAAAACTTCCTAAATTCTTATATTTTATAACAAAATTAAGAGAAAATCTGTTTTTGCCTGGCTAGTGCCTGGCTGAGCTGAAAACTTCATGATTCCTACTTGAAATGCTCCATCTGCCAGGATACTAACCACAGACAAGAAAGGGAGTTCGATAGAGAGGCAGAGGGATGTCAGTCGGTTACAATTGTCAATACTTTAAGCCTCTTTTCCACGAATATTCTGGCAAGTAACCACACATTGTTTTGGCAGCTCTTTTCTCACGTTTAAGTCTCTGCAACAACCTCAATTAAAATACTTGTTATTAAACAAATATCAATTTGCTTTATTTCCAATCAAGTTAAGATGGCAAATATGTTGGTGGCTCATGGGGCGTATGAGCAATGTTGCGATAAAAGGACACATGGATTAAATTAAAATATTTATAAAAGATGGGCATGGAACTAATTAGTGGTATTATTTAAGGTTTAATTTACTATTTATGCTCGAAATATTTTAGAATCCTTAAAGGATAATAATAATTGTATGACAACCCAAACCGGAATCCCTGAGCTAGAGTTTCCTTTCCCTATCTCATTGAAATTGAATGAATCACTGACATAAAATTTAGTTGGTAACTCTCATCTAATTCAACAATCAACAAAGCAACGGGATATCCACAAATACAGAGTCACCCGCACAAACAAACACACCCAGGAACTATAGCCCCACCCTGCCCTCCTAACAGACAAATACATTTTGTATACACAACCATTGAGGCTTGGGGCAAGAGACTGTGTGTACGTGTAACGGCAATCATTATTGAGGCAATGATGTGCATTTCATGAATTATATACGGCAGGATGATGCATTCCAATGCCAAACATATGTGTGCCTCTGTGTGGGTATCGCGTTTGTGTGTGTTTGAGTCGATGCTGAAGGACCTGCCGCCCTCTGATACACCCCCTTCCAATACAGCCCCTCAAACTTATCATGCTTGGCTGGGCAATGCGCCGAGGTAGGTAATAAACTTATTGGCCCCATGCCTGTCCGACGATTGTCCGTTTGTAATACTCCCATACAATATGCCAGTCCAAAGGACAGCAAACGGCTGAAGGACCAAACGCGCATCTAAACGAAAGGAGCAGGAGCGATCAGGAATGAGCAAACTTATTGATTGCTCATTCCGGTTATGAAACTCCAGTGAAAACTAGAGACTTTAGTAATAAATCTATTATAGCATTTTTTAATTTAAATTGATTCAAATTATAAAAAAAGAGAACAAAAAATGTTAAGAATTTATTTTTAGATGAGCCCCTTTCTGATTTGTCACATTTAACGTATTGCTTCAAAGTCGTTTAGAAAATATTCAAATTTTGAAAATTTTCGAATTTTTCCCCAAGAAAATACGAGATTCCGGAAACTTTCCCTTTTCCGATATTTTCTCTTCTTCTCATAGGCATATCTCTGCCAATTTGCATCCGATCTGGAAATAGCGTAACATTCTGGAACCAGCGGACCATGTACCATGATTTCTCAGTCAAGGTATTGCTTAAAAGTCGCTTTGAAAATTGTCGAATTTTTCCAAGGGGTATCCCCATGAAAATACGAGATTTCGACACCTCCCCCTTTTCCGATAACTTCTCTCCTTATTTTAGTCATAGCTCTGCCATTTTATATCCGATCTGGAAACAGCGTTGTCTGAAGTTTGGGAATGGTATAGAATTTTCTTATGTATATATAACGTAATCACCATCAAAACCCGTATTAAAATGAAGTGAAATTATCAAGCTATAGCACATGTTACCATCTCTAGTAGGAGATGGGCAAAAGTGAAATAATGGGATCGACTGGGAGGCACGTGAGCCATTGTGAGCCGCCGCCCACTCAAATGTGGCCATATCATGACGAGCAGGCAGTGCTGGCGGACGTTTCATCGTTAAATGTGGAACTGTTAAACAGATAATGACCAACCGCACCCCAGCTGGCACCAGTGTCCGAGCAACCACCCTGCCACCCACTGGCCACAGAACATTCGTTGGTGGTGGGATGGCGAGTGAATGGGTGGTAATTGGGTGGCTGGGCTGGGCTGGGCTGGTGAGTGGACTGACCAAGAGGCTTTTGTTATGCTCGTCGGCTTTCATAACTGTATCAATGGCAGTGGCCAGATGTGATGACGATGCTCCTGCTCCTGCTCCTTCTCCTGCCAATGATAATAAATATCAAGATGATTATGATGATGGCATGGCTGGTGTTGTTGTCCTGCGGAAACCAGACAACTGTCCTGCTGAAATTCTGATGCATTGAAATATAATTATTGGGAAATGTGCGATTGTCGTTGCGTTTCCGTTTACGTGCCTGCCATTTTGGTTTTTGGAGCTCCCGGACTGCCTGATTGCCTGACTGCCTGACTGCCGATTATAAATGCATGCACGGATGCAGGTGTGGGTGTGGGGTACATACATATGTCCTTGCAAACTTAAATACAAACATGGCACTGATAATGGGTATCGAACTAATCGAATCCCAAATAATTCTCTTAAAAGTAAATACTTTTTGAAAAAGGTCCTTGCTCATGGAAAATATAGTATATATTTTGTCAGCAGGACCTTGTCTGTGGCTAATATTTTGAAAGCAAGTGTTAAATTCAGCAAACATGTACTTGGCGCATCGATTTGGGGCATGGGCTATGATGCACTTACTCCCCTTCTCTTTTGCTCCGTTCACCTTTCTCCCTCGCACATGCAATCATAATTTATGCAAGCCCAATGACATAACAGTTGCCAGATTATTGCCGTGCATTAATACACATGTACGCATCTAGTTGTAAATGCCCGTACATGCACATTCAATTACCATATTAACCGAAACGACTAATTAACTAAAGTTGTATTTACCAAGAAAGGCTCAATTGGCACCCAACACACCCTTAGCTAAACTCACACCCACTCTGCACTCCGTATGGTGTTAGGCATTTGACAAGAAGAAAGGCAATTATATGGATTCATTATGAGGCTTGCATTTATAATCAAACTTTGCATTCTATCTCTTATTCCAAAAACCGCAAAACAGACAGCCACATTTTCGGGTTTATTTCAGAGTTTTCAGATATTCTTCCATTGAAATCCTTAATCCTTAAACAGTTTTTCTTTTATATAGAAATTACAATATTGTAAAACAATAAGGAATTTGATTCTTTATTTAGTTAGAATTGATAAACTTTACATTTAATAAGTTTAGTTACACCTTAACATCCTTAAAAATTAGTATCTAAAGTAGTAGAGAGATAAAAAATAATTTGATAAAATAGTTATTAGTTTTTTAATAATTAATAATCTTAAATACAAATTCAAATTATAACATATAGTTTGTAGTTCAGGGCTGCCATAACGTGAACAAAAGCTTAAAGCCACAAATGGTTTCTGAATTGGGAGGAAAAGCTTTTTCTGGTATTTACGATTAGTCATGTTTGGTCACTTTTAAAAGGTAAACGGTTTTTATTTTGAAATAAACTTTTTGTTAACAATTTTTTTGAATATTAAAAAAAATCACATTATAAAAGACACAAATAGGACATAAATTAAATTGAAAAATATTCAAAAGTTTTTGTATTGGGTATTGGTTAAAACAAGTTTGTGTCGAATGTCCATTTCTGTTTACATTTATTTTTATAGTTTGCTTGAAATTTTAGGTAGTACTTGCACTGTAAATAAACTTTACCTTTTCATAATATTTTTATCGCATATTTAGCCAAAAGTCAACACTCTCATTTGCCCAAAATAGCACGAAGAAATTTTGGCAGCCTACGGGAACAGGTCCATTGGTTCTCAGATTCTCGAATCATAAAGATGCTCAGAGTGTGAGCTTTTCGTAATGTTTGTGTGTAGGTATGTTCAATGCTACCGATAACAACCGGTTTCTTCGGCCTTAAAGACTCCTCTTTTTCTCCTCGAGAAGTCCCAAAGAACGGCAGGCTTTTATTTCAATTGTGAAAGTCCACACGTATTGGCCGCCTCTAGATGACTAATGAAAATTGGGGAGAACCCAACAATGTACCGCGACATTTTCCTAGGTGCATTTGGGCATTTTCCAAGAAGAGCGTTTAAAAAAAATCGAATGAATTAATCTATATTAGCGTTCTAGGTTATAGAGCTAAGTGACGTCGGTATAAAATGCATTTAATATATTTTCCCGCGAACGAGGAACTTGGCGTGCTAGACTACGGAAATAAAATCGTAATTTACAAAAAGAAAGAGAGGGCTGTTTTGCATTAGAAAGAGAGGGAGAAAGCTATGCGAGAGAGTTACAACTTTTTCATGCTTCAAAACATTTGATTTATTCCCCATAAACACTCTTTGTTACATCAACAAACAAGAAACTTGTTACAACTTCGTGGCTGAGAACGTGAAATTCCCCGAGAGAAGCTGAAACCGGACAAGTGGACCCGCAAGCATATAATATATTCGTATATTCGCCAGAATAAACCATTTCACTCCGTAGCTCTCTGGTCAGTTGTCCGAGAAATAGCGTGCCGAGCAGTCGCAAAAACGCGCACGAGTTTTTTCAAAAAGATTAAAGTGATTCGTAAAAAAAGCAGAAGCATAAAAACAACAGAATACTTGAGATACAGATAAAAGATACATATCAAAGAGCCGCCAACGCGCAACAAAGAATTCAATTTAGCTCTTCAAATTCCTCTAAATTACATTTTTAATTAATTGCAAGCAGAAATATGAGTGACCTAGAGCATGTAACGCTGCAAATGGATAAAATGCCATTAGATGATAATAAAAAAGTGAGTTCATTAATCATTAAGCCGGTTAACTAAACAAAAATTGTATTTAAATTTAGCTTTGTTTACTTTGTTAGCAGCTAGCTAGACTTTCAGAGAAATCTATTGCGAATATATACACCTCTGTTTAGATTTTAGTAGCACTGATAATTGTCGTGTAAACAAGGGAATCGCTTCTCAGGTGGTATTAACATTTCATTTTTTGGGAAAAGTGGCAGTTGAAGCGGAAAAACCCCAAGACTTAGTCATACAAATAGATCCCCTGCAGCTCTATTTTCTTGTACCGGATTGGGATTTCAGTTTGCAGTAAAAAGAGACACTTGAGTCATAGATGCTGCATGGGAGACAAAGAAACATTGCTTCATTTTCATGCATATCTTGTAATAAAATTTATTAAAATATAATACTATACTATACAACTCAATGTCGAACTATAAGCGATAAGCTCAACTTGTAATAATGTTTGCGACCTTCAGCTTTATCACTTTCTTTAATGGCATGTATATTTTTTGTTTAACATAAGTAATTAAAAATATATATGCATTCTCCCAACATTCTAGGGAATTTTTACATATTTTGCATATTTATACTACTGCTTTGACATTTGTAAACAATAACCTTTTGGCGGGAATTCGTTTTAAAATTCAGGAAATGATTCTATTTGCATTTTACAGGAAAATATCAGCAATCACATCAACGGAGATGCTATCGATGGGCGAAATCTCAGAGTTCCCCGAGCAGGTTCGTAACACAACTCTTTTGTTTATCTTTTTAAAATAAAACTAGTCTATATTTTTTATGCTTGTCCTTATTACTTTTTGTAACTAATGCTGCTTAAATGTGCTATAAAATAATGTCTTGTAAACTTCGTTTATTTGTGTAAGTAAATGTAAGAAAATTACTCAAGCAAATAAATTGATTTTATCTCATTATTTTGACAGTTTCCGAATTGGACGACGATGACACTGATGATCGTCCCTTTGTTAAAGATGGGAGTGCCAATTCCGGAGTGGATGATGGCCTCCTTGAAGGCGGAGGCGGTGGTGGAGTCAATGTCTTTGTGCCCAATGGCGGCAATGGCAGGCGACCCAGTTTCTCGGTTCCGGGTATCAATGGACCCGGCTTCGTGACCATCAACGGAGTTCAGACCCCCATACCCGATGTGAATGCATATCAGCACAAAAAAACCCTGGCTCAGGGCATGATGGACTTGGCCCTCCTCTCGGCGAATGCAAATCAGTTGCGATATGTGCTGGAAACCAACAAGAATCATCCATACTTCTATCCCAGTCTGTTGTTCATCTCAACCAGCATTATATTTCAGGTAAATACAAAGAATTTTAGAAGAGATTTTATCCTTTAGGAATTAAGGATATGGTATAATTTCAAGTAGAAACTTCTAAAATATTGAAAAATCCAAAATTTTATTAGAAAAGATTGTTGAAATCCCTACATCTGCTGGTTTTTTGCAGTGTTTTTAAAACATCTTATATTCGTATGTACAAATTCATAATTTAATATTTTGTTTTTCTTTTTCAGATCGCTGTTGGCGTGGGCCTTATTTTAAATGGTCGGTATAACATCACCGACAAGCATGAGATCTGCCGGGCAAACCGAATAAACAATTACACGGTCATTGGCATTTTCATCGTGACAGTCGTCAATGTTCTAATTTCGGCATTTGGTGTGGCGGATCCTGTAGCACCTACATAGATTGAAACTTCTAGAAAATAATATTTAGCAAGATAAGCACTTTCACTTCATTAGTTTCATGCTCCAGGCCAGTTTTTGTTTTGATACTCACCAAATGACACATTTTCATACCACAAAACGTAAATTGTGATAAATAAACAAAATCCCACAATATAAGGGCATTTTATGCCATACACGAACAAAATAAAGTATTTAGTTCTGAAAATTGTAGTCTGAAGTCAGTATTTAAATAATCTTTTATTGGGAGTAAGTAATTAATCAAAACAACACATTTGGAGCCACAAATTACCCAAAAGTTAATTTTAAAAATTTAATTTCCGCCAAACAATCGAATAAATACGATATTTATATTTTTCAAACACTATGAAAATTTATTGGCAGTTCTCTCAACTGATGATGTTTTTACGAATATCGTAATGAAAAGTGTACGAATATCGCACTTTCACTTTATTAGTTTAAGGCTTCAAGACCAAATTTTATTTCAATGAAACATTAAAAATGAAACCAAAACTAAATTGTGATAAATAAGTAGAATCTCATATTATAATATATTAATATGCCTGTGCCACATTCTGTGCCATATACGAACAACATAAAGTATTTAGTTCAGAAAATTATAGTCTGAATTCAGTATATTAAATAATATTTTATTGGAGGAAGTAATTAATAAAAAAGGATATATTTAAGCCCCTAAATTATATAAAGTTTAATTTTAAAAATTGAATTACCGCCAAACTATCCAATAAATACGATGTTTATCCAACGCTACCCAGCACTGAAACAAAAAATCGTTTTCAAACACCATGAAAACTAAGTTGGCAGACCTCACAGCTGTTACTGTTTCTACAAATATCGTGCTGAAAAATTGTTAGCTTTCTGCTGAAAAAGCCTTCCAAACATGGCCAAGATAATCAAGGCGGTAAGTAGAAGACGGCTAAAATAACGTAAATACTAACGAATCTATTCAACTATTCGAAAACCTGGAAACTGCAACGTTCTGCATTGTTATGGTTATGTCATCGCTTGGTCCTCCACAGTCCACTGGTCTGACCGGCCTGGCCGTGTCCACCAATCCGCACCACACTCTCTCGGCGCTGTACTGCAAGATCCTGCGGGCCGTGGCCAAGATGCCCCAGGAATCCAGCTACAGGAAGTACACGGAACAATTGGTCAACGATCGCGCCAATGCCTTGAACAATGTAAGCTTCAAGCTATAATTTTCTACAATAAAATAATTCAAAATTGAATCTCTTACAGAACAAGAACATCTCTGATCTGGAGCGGGCCGTTGGCTGTGGTCAGGTGGAGGAGCTGATCGTCCAGGCCGAGAACGAACTGGTGCTGGCCCGCAAAATGCTCGGCTGGAAGCCCTGGGAGAAGTTGGTCCAGCAGGCGCCGCCCAAGCAGTGGGACTGGCCCCCGGCACAGATCATGGAGCCGAAAGTCTAGAAAACCGCCTTTAAACCAACTTTTGTTTAGTTCTATTATAATTCAGAGAAATGGAAAACGAGAATAGCAATAAATCTGTTGATAAGACAGAAGCTTAATCATCAATAAACCCTGACAAGCTTTATTCGCTCTCAGTTTGTTTTCAACATGCGTTCGCTCCAGTACCTTCTATTAGTGCTCCTGATAGCCATCGGCCTAGTGGCCTCCGCTCCGCCACGGCACAGGCGGCAGATCGATCTGACACTCTCGGCGGAGCACGACGACAAGGACGATGAGACGGAGTTGGCGCTGGAGGCCATTGCCGGACTTTGGAGCAGTCCGGATAGCCGGACCAAGATCGACGGCTCGGCTAAAGTGGTTCATCGCAGCCATGGCGGCATACAATCGGGTATGGGCGGTACAGGGAGCACCAGCTACCAGGCACGCTTCCATCTTCACCATGACTATAAGACCAATGCGTATCCCTCCTCATCGTAATCTCCCAAGGTTCGGATCAGGACTGGCGCATCGGGCTGCGTGTCGTCTTCGATTGAGGCGAGGATATCCGATGGGTGTTCCAGTTCGGAAGCTCCAGACGTAACCCCCTCGTCCGCTATTAAGAAATCGCCCGATTGCGTGAGACGCCGATAACATTTTGACCTTCCCGGAGAATACATAGAATGTTGAGAGAAACCTTCGTGAAAAATACAATAATACCCGCATACTGTTTGCTTTATTGATTCCATTTTAATTACCTCGCCGGCGGACGAGACCGTGAAGCGGCGCAACAACTTTCAGCTTAAAATTACAATTACAACAACGAATTTGCACAACAGTTGGTGGTTGGTGGACGCCAGGAGATGGGATTAGGAGTTGAAGAATAAATACAAGCCATTTCTTAATATTAAATGCCATTAGTCAACGTTATTTGTGGGCTGGAGGGTCTGATATCCCATTGATTGTCAGGGATGTCCATAAATTTGGGGGAATGGATGGTCATCCAAAGGGAAGCTACTTGAAACAAACTACAAAGAACTGTATTAAGTATTTATGAAGTAATAAATAAATTAGTGATTCTACGATTCCCTCGAGATCACACTCCATTCCAACAGCTACTTGTTAAAAGAAAATAGGAATCCTGTCAGCCCACTGAGGTTTAAAATCAGTGCACCCCGTTAAGGATACGGCTAAGACCACTAATTCAGGACTATGGTCACTCCCGCACTCGCCTGCTTCTTCAGCTCCTGGACGACAAAGTCGCGGAACTCCTGGTAGGCCACATCGATGTCCACATTGTTGATGATCTTATGGAAGTTTCCTGGCGTTAGTCCATAATCGATCTCCACCAGCGCGGCGTTCAGGCGTTTTTTCAGAGTCTCCTCTGTTTCAGAGCCACGTAGCCGCAGCCTGCGCTCCAGCTCCTTGATGGTGGGCGGATTGTTGAAGATCAGAATGGGGTTGAGGTCGGTGCGCCGGATCTGTTCCACGCCCTTCTGCTCGATGTCGAGAATGCAGACCCTGCCCTTGGCCTGAATTTCCCGCACGGCTGCCTTGCTGGTGCCGTACAGATTGCCCGTAAACTCGGCCGTCTCAATAAACTCATCCCCGGCGATGGCTGCCTCCATTTCTGGCCGCTCCACGAAGTAGTAGTGGACACCATGCTGCTCGCCCTCGCGCGGCTTCCGCGTCGTGTGCGATATGCTAAAGCCAAAGGTGTTGGGATACTCGGCGAACAGGCGTTTCAGTAGAGTGCTCTTCCCGGAACCGGACGGTCCGCAGAGGACGAGTGGGCGTGGTCCTGGGGCGGTCATCTTGCTGGTCAGAACGGATTGGGTTATGCCGGGAGTGGAGCCGATGCTCGTGCTGCTGAGCGCGCGGTTTACAATGTACAAAAAGCTTATCATCGCGTGGCCTTTTATTTGTAGCACACCAACACAAGAATATGTTTCCCAAAAAGCTGGTTTCGGTTGTTTTTTATTCGCTTTTGGCTAAATTAAGATAAGCGTGAGCGTATGTGTTATGTCAGTGCGATTGTGTGGGTGCAGGTGTATGCGGCTAAAGATGGGTGTTTTTTAGGATTGCAAAATGCAGAGATTATCGATAATTGATTAAGCGAAACAAAGATCAAATTAAATTAATTAGCTAATTAGCTTAAATAAGCCCAGCATTTTAGTTAATAAAATATTAAAATAAATAGAATTAGCGCAACCCAAAGACGAAAGAGTATTTTTACATATTTACATTTTACTTTACATATGTACCCCACGAACCTTTTTAAGTGTTGGAAAGGGCAGAAAGGCGCGTAGAAAAGAAAATTTGAAAGCAGTCAAGGACTTTGTTTTTAATTTTTAAATAAATATTTATAAATACTTTAAAAACTATATTTAAAGGCATGAATCAAAGTACATAATGAATAGAATAACAATTTTTTTATACTTTGTATTATGACTAAATTGGGAAAATATGTATTTTGTTCAATTAAACTCCCATGAAATTTAAAACCCATAACAAAAACAAATACTAATTTTTTTTTTGGTTTAAAAACTGTTATATTCTTATACTGTTTTACATTTAGCATGGAATTTCAAACACACATACACACTGAAACTGATGCCGACTGAATTACAATGCATTTTAGTTTATATTTTTACTTTATTTAGCTTAAAATAATTATGAATTTTTCCTTTCCTCCATTACTCATTTTTTAATTAATTTCTTGTCGTTTCGTTTTAAATTTTTGTTTAATTTTTAATTTCATATTTTGATCACATTTTGATTTCGCATGCCCAAAGTGAATTTGGTTTGTGTTCCGAATGATTCGCCTGAAAGTGTAAACCTACAACTGCCGCTGCCGTCTGCCGATAAATCAAAAATATATATACTATATATATATATTGTATATGTTTAGTCGTATTTAGGGATTTATGCAAGCCTCTGCCTCTGGTTCTGCTTCTGCTTCTGTTAGATTCCTACTTTGTTGTGTATATGCTAATAATATTCAGTCAATATTATACTCATGTCCTTTCGAATAGAGGATCGACGACGAAAACCTGAAGATCTGTATCTGTATCTGATCTGTATCTGAGTTCTAATGGGAAGAGTTTTTATGAATTTCCGTTTAACGAAGACGACGAATATCCATCATACCTCATATATATTTATATATTTTACAAATATTATATGCATGTGTGGTTTATACTTTTCTTTTATTTTCGATGTATGTTGCTTTATAATTGAAATCAAACAGTCCTAAGTGACAGTCATATGGTATTATGTGTTATGTTTGCTGGATTCTCAACTAAATAACAGTACTAACTTCGTATCGGAGCTAATCGGAGTAACATGGATGATAAGGCATGTGGAGGATTTATTTGAAAATGATTATGTTCGATTTAATGGTGAAGAGTTGCTGCTTCTGCTGGCAATGCAAGAATTTCTGTAATTGTTTCCGTAATTTATTATACCCTAACAATTTGTTTACAACTAATACTATGTATATGCTTAAAAATGATTAAAAAATATAAAATATATATATATATATATTGTATATTTATGTACCATATTTTATTTATAATTTTAGTCACGATGCTAAAAAAAACTAAAGAAAAATTCTATGATAAAATGGTTGGAAATAGGCCAAAAAAAACAGGAGCTGTTTCTTTTTCATAAACTGGCGCTCCTTAAAATATTTTTAACAATTAGAAAATGTTGGGGGCGGTCAGTTGGGGGTCAGGAGGTTGGTGCATAATGGTGTGTGTCGAGGAGGCCCCTAGAAAAACGGGGCTATCGTCTTACTGGCTACGATTCAATATTATTAATATTCAATATTCAATTACTAGGAGCGTAAGAGTTTGCATTCGTTTGTCGGCTGCTATATTCTTGCTGGCAAAATAATCAAAATACAATAATGTGTAATGCCGTTCGGTAACAAAAAACTGTAAACTACTAACAATTATGTTTAAATTTTGTGTTTTCTTGTTTGTTCCTGCTCTTCCATCCGTCTATAATTATTGTTTACAAATATTAGAATTAATGTATACGTGTTTAATTTTTAAATGGTTCTTATTTGTTTTCTCTCATTTGTTTTCTAAATTATAAAATTATCTAATTAATTAAACCATAAAATTAGTTCTGCTTGCTTCTCTTCTTTTCCTTTCTTTTCTCTTCTGTTTTGTTTTCTTTTCTTTTTTAATTTAAATTTAATTTTTTATTTTAGTTGACCTTTTAGGCCTTCCAGTTGTTCTGGCGACTGCCGCTGGCTCCGCTCTGCTGCTGCGGCGGTATCATTTCCAGCAAGTACTGGCGCTGCAGCTCCGCCGCACGTTGCACGTCCGCCATGCTGTTGGCGCTGCTCGAGTTCTTTCCCGATCCGGAGGAGGAACTGCTCTTCTTGTTATTGTTATTAAAGGCTGAAGAATAAATAGGGAAATTATATTAAAATCAACTCCCTAACAAAAAAAAAACCGAAACTAACCTGCCACTTGTGCCGCCTGCGCCATGGCCACCTGATACGAGTACAAAAGTGGGGCAAACTGCATCATGTGCTGCGGATTGGCTCCAAGACCTTGTCCCAAAGCTACAAGACAAACATAAATCAGTAAAAATATAAACTAAAAGAAACCGGAAACCCACCTCTGAAGAGCTGCTGCTGGAAGGCCTGCATGGCCGCCGCTGTGGCAGCTGGCGATGAGTTGCCCAATGCCGCTGCAGGATTATTGGAAGCCGATGATGCCCCACCAAAGTTACCCAAACCGCCGAGGGCAGCCAGATTTCCCAGCTGGCTGAGGTTGCCCAGGTTACCGAGATTGCCCAGACTGGCCAGGCTATTGATGTTCATGCCGCCCAGGGCACTCAGATGAGCAGCCGCCGCCAGCGTGGCCGCCGAGTACTTGTCATAGCTCTGGGCCTGTTGCTGCTGCTGTTGCTGTTGCGCCTGTTGGTCGCGTTGCTGCTCCCGTTCGCGCTGCTGATCCCGCTGCTGCTGATGGGACTGATGATGATGATCATGGCGATCGTTGCGGGAGGATCTCGACGATGTGGCCGCCTCATGATGGTGCGCTGCTGTCGGTCCAGGACTCAAAATGCCGGCCTGTTGGGCGGCAATGGCTGCTGCAGCAGCAGTGGCAGCCGCCCGCGAAGAACGCGGCGTACTCGGTGGCGGCGGTGTGGGCTGACTTTGTGGCGGCGGTGGTGTGGGACGCGGTGTGGCTGGCGTGGGCGTCTGGCATTTGGTGGGTATCACCGTCACCGAGGGCGGCAGATTGACGAGAGCGGCCGCCGCTGAAGCGTGGCTGGCCTGCAACTGCTCCCGCTCCCGCTCCCTCTGCAGGTGCGACGATGACGAGGACGAGGAGTTGCTGGTCACAGCGGACACGGACAGCGAGTTGTTGCTGGATCCATGGTTGTCGACCGGAGAGGGACTGCTCTGGCTGGCCAGTCGCTGCTCGATCTCCTGCTCCTGCTGCAGGGCCTTCACGAAGGCCTGTTTCAGTCGGTTGGTGTGCTCCGCCTTCAGGGCCTTCTTCACATTCGAAGTGACGCACTGCTCGCAGATCACCTTGGGATCCTTGTTGGCTGTGGCGATGACCAAGTGGTTAGATAATCTTCCATATATATATTTGTTTTTTGTTAAAAGTTATAGCTTACTCTGCTTCTCCCATTTCCAAACAGGAGTAAAGTCGATCTTGCACTGGGCGCACCTGAATGGAGCCGCCACATTGTTGGCCTTCTTGTTGACCGTCAAGTAGTCGACCACCGTCTCCAGGCCCAGCAAGTAGACAAAGTCCGTGTTGCTGGGATTGGGAATGAAGTGCATCTCTGGTGGTGGTGGCTTTGGTGGAGGGATCTGTCAAAAATAAAAATAATTAAATAAAGATTCCCTCTCCTTGATGTTCTCAACCCACCTGCAATAGCGTCTTTTCCAGCTGCTTGCGGAGTGCCATCTTAGCTGCCGCCTGTCTCTGGGCAGGTGTCTGGGCGTCCTCTCTTGGCGTCGAGCGATCATTCTATCAAAAATGTTAATTAATTGAGATCCAAAGATATAACTACCTCTTCTCCAACTCACCTTCAGTTCGTTTAGATGATTCTGATGCGATTGGGACAGTGGCGGCGCCGGTGTGATGGATACGGAATTGCTAATGGTCCCAGGTACCTTTGAATTATCCGAAATATTAGGCTGCATGTTTTAATGATGGTTTTTGTATTTTTTAAATAAGGTAACAAATACGAATATAGAGCAAAGTTGCGTTTAGTAGTTGGGGAGATTAAAATTTCAATGAAATCGGAATCAGAATCAGAATCAGAATCGAAGCCACCTCGGTTTTTGGAATCTTTGAAGAGAACCTCAGACAGAGGCCGACTTCGGCTGACAGGTGTTGGGTGTTGTTAGTTAGTACATGGTATTATTTTTAGTATCTAGTGTTGGTCAGAAAGAACTATCGAAAAAATAAAAACTATTTGACACAACTTTAAACTTTAAAAGAAATCGAATTAAAAGTTGAAGTTCTTCCATAGTTCTTGCCATTTATGTTAGGTTTGTTTTAGTTTCTGACTAGCTAGTTAGTCTATAATGTGCTCTGTGTCTGTAAGCGTGAGTTTTGTGTGTTTTTTTGGATTTTTGTGATTTTTGAAATATAGTGCCTT
Organism: Drosophila atripex; assembly: GCA_035045925.1. Taxonomy (NCBI): domain Eukaryota; kingdom Metazoa; phylum Arthropoda; class Insecta; order Diptera; family Drosophilidae; genus Drosophila; species Drosophila atripex. Next base: position 864,537 of record JAWNOP010000012.1, read on the forward strand.
GGCAGAGTATCTGGTGTTGGACATAAAGGTGAGAGATAAACTCGGCGCTTACGGCAACGATTACATTACAATAACTCACATTGCGTGCTTTCAGACTGGAGGGCGGCGCCGAGGTGGGCGTGATGGTCACCGACGGTGTAATGGTGAGATTCGGCAGGTTGGTGCGCGGCGGCAACGCGCTCGACCGATGCGAGGCGGAGGTGGCGGGCGTGATGGTGGTGCCGGCAGCCAATGTGGCACCCGCTGGCAGGGAGTTGCGCGGCGGCGGCAGAATCGAGTTGCCGCCGAGGCCGCTGGAGTTGCTGCTACCGCGGCTGCTGCTGCTGCTGGCCGCTCAAGGCCGCCGCTGCGGCGGCAATGGCCGAGGCAGCTGCCGCCGTGGAGCTGGAGCTGCCCGTTCGACTGTTGGTGGCGCTAAAAAATTAAATAAATTAATACATTTTTTCAGGAGTAGATGAAGTAGAATCCCCACCTAATGCTCACAGCAGCTCCTCCACTGCCTAGGCTGCTCCGACTGCCCTTGCTATGCGCTGGCAGCGGCACCGCCGACGTCGGCGTCACACTGAGCGAACCCTTTGAGGTGAGGGCGGCGGGAATCGCTGCCAGCGGATTGTTGGGAGAGACACTGGTTGGGGTCACCACCAGGTTCTCCTTCATCACCTGCTGCGACTGCTTGAGCTTCTTGAGGAGCATCAGCTTGGTCTCCTCGTTGCGCAGATCCTGCCGCAGCTTGCGCAGGCTCTTCTCCCGCTCCTTCAGCTCCGCGTGGCTCAGCTCCTTGATGGGCACATACGGCGGCATCTCCTCATCATCCGTCTCCGAGTCGATGTTCCCGTTCTGCTGCCGTCCGTTGGTTCTCGCCGGCAGCAGGACAATGTCCGGTGCCTCGGCATAGGATTTCGGTTCGGTTCTCGGTCTCAGGACTCTTCGCTGCACCTTGTTCTCATCCCCGCCAGCACTGGCCGTGCCACCGCCGGATCCTCCTCCTCCTCCTGCCCCACCTGTGGCGGTGTCACTGGCATTGTTGTTATTTGTATTGCTGCTGGATGAATTGCTGGCGCTGCTGTTGTTGTTGTTGGTGGTGCTGGTACTATTACTATTGTTGCTAGTGGTGGTGCCGTTATTTGTGGGAGGACCCGTCGAGGGGGCCGGTGTTATGGTTAGGCCCGCATTGTTGGCCGTTAGGGCGCGCAAGTCTCGACTGCTCAGTGCCGCCGGAGACGGGGTCGGAGTCGGAGCCGGCGTGATGGTCAACGCCGGGTCACGGCCCGAGCTGAGGCTCAAGTCGACCACGTCGTCGACCTCCATTTTGGCCATTTTCGCTCGTCGCGTCGTCGTGATTCCGTATTTTGAGCAACTGCGAACGAGAATTGTAAGAAAAGCAACTTATTAGATTGGTTGACACTAGAACTTGTGTGTTTTTTTCTTAATTACAATCAGATTCTTTTTATTTCAAGATTATTATTGAATTTTATTTATAATTGAATTTTAGAAAGATTTCCCCTTTTTTTTCCTTAATTTCTCTTTGAATATTTTCATTATTTTTCACAAATGAAAAAAAGTGTCATTTTCTCGATAGGGGTTAAGAGGTCTGTGTCTGGGGGCGTTTTCTGTGGCGTTCATGTTTCCACCAAGGGTTGAATTTTGGGTTTCCTTTTTGGCAGTTTTTGCTTATTTTTTTCTGCCTGCCTCCGAAAGCGGAAGTCCAACAACACTAACCCCTAAAAGTATCTTTTTTCATATCCTATACTCTCTTTTATCTTTTTTTTTTTTTAAGATATCCTGATTTCAATTAAATCGACGACCTTGTTGAGAAAAGCGATAGCCACTCGATGGAAGAGAAAGGAAAGGAAAGAGGGAAAGCTGATTCGATCTCGCAGATTGTAGATACATAGCGCAAGTGTACATAAGTGGATTTGGATTTTTGTGCTTTTTGACTTTGGCTTTATGTTTAGTGTTTGGTGAGTGGCAGAGCAAGAAATTTCATTCGATTCGGACAACTTGCTCTTCCACAAGCAAGTCACGTTTTCGATTTAACAAATTTTCGCATACAGAGCCGTTGCTTTTTGTGGTTACAAGAAAATTTACATGAAAAATGGCAGGGGGATAGGAAGAGGGTTAATGTAGCACAGTTGGAATGGGATAAAAGAAACTATAAAAAAAAATACTTTGAAAAATCAAAAAAAAAAAAAAATTAATTTAAAAAAGCAAAGTTAAATATATATATTTTTTTAAATATTTAATATTTTAATTTTCTTAAATTAGTCCCACTGTATTTAGTAGAATACCTAGCCGGGACATAAACCAGCGGACACACAAACACACTCAGACCCCACTAACAACAGCTACCTGACACGTGAGAGCGAGAGGTGAATAAACTTTTCAAGCAACTTAAGCTGCAGTAAAGCACCAACAACAACAAACAAAACAGCTAAAACAACCACAAACATTCACCTGCGGCTACAGCAACAACAACAACAACAATAAAAGCAAAAACCCAAACAAAAGTCAATAAAAAAAATCATTTTTAACAAGACGAGAGCAATAAGGCAGCAATAACAGTCCAATTAAAATGAAATATAAGTGCAACAGTATCGTTAAATGAAATGCGAGCAAAAGTGTGGCAACGCTGGCAAAGCCGAGCTTAAAGAGCGAAGAATCCACTTTGCAGATTCCGGTCGAAGAAAAGCGAATCAATTGGCATAATTACACAAAAGCAGGCGGAGGAAAAAAAATAAAAGGTAATAAAAAACAACAACAAAAACAAATCAACGTGCTATAAATTAACTCGCTTTGAAAGTTTGTAAACCCACACACACATTTGTAAAACGTATAAGCACGCTTACTCGTTCATTTTTATTTTTTATTTTTTCCACCTCCCCCTTTTTTCTTTGGAGCCCCTTCCCCCACCAAAAGCTGCCGGCTGTCGGTGGAGTCTCGTTACTTTCGACACTTGTGTCGTCATCAGATTGCTCTGTCCCCTATCAGTTATGAGCACAGTGGGTCGCATGCTACCCACGAATCCAAGATATGCCAAGTGGCGATAGTGATAGCGGGAGGTGCGATAACGCAGTCACAGTGGGTCATTGCCTTTGAATTTTGATTTTTAAATTAAGTTTAAAAATAAAAATAAATCGATTGCTTTATTTGTATAATCATGAATCATTTATAAACTATTTTATTACCCACTGTGCTATATTTAATTTGTTGGCATGTGTGCGCGTTTTGATTCCACTGTGTGTGCTCTTCTGTGTGTTTGCTTGCTTGTGTGCTTTGATGATTGTCAGCTTTTTCCTTTCTTATTAAATTAATGCAAACATTTTTAAATTTTTATAGATGCCTTTTAATGCTGGCGAGTATTATGCGTGATGGTGACACCCCGCCTGGATGGTAGCTACCTCCCCCGACCTTTTTTTAACCCCCCTTGACGGCAGACGTTTATCGATTTGTTGCGACGACGTTTGGCATTTTTACATTTGTAATTGTGCTTAATAGCGTGCTAAATATTCCTCAATTAGTGTGCAGTTGGCTTTTATTCATTTTTTCCGCAGCGTTCTTTGGGTCACCATGCACCGCAATCCCACACATTATGCTAAAGTTCAAGTTTAGGGTCGTTGTTAGGGACCTGGCCAGGTGAAAATTTCTGATTTCGACGTGATTTTACATGCACACATCCCATAGAGATAAGTGACTATTACGACGGGTGGTTGGGGAGAAGGGGAAATGGGGAATGGGGTGGTCGAACAACTTAGAAGCGGATGACAGGCAGCTATGGCGACTGGCGACGCAAAAAAAAAGCAAAGAAATAAGGTTAAATCAAAAGTACAGTTGTGTACATAGCGCGGCGAGCAGCAGCACCAACAACAACAACACAAACAAAAGCGAAGAGCAACAGCAAAGCAAGCAAAATGTGTTTGACTGTGGCTGCGGTGAGAGAGTAAGAGCGAGAGCAAAGTCATGGCGAGGTGGGAGGTGGGAGAGTGGCGGCGGAGGTACAGGCGAGAGCAAGATGGCAAAAGAGAGAGCCCGTCGCACACACGCGAGACGACATCAAAGTGGGAGAGCTATGCGGAGAGCGGAGTGCGGAGTGCGGACAGCGTTTCTGTTTTTTTTTTGGGGTCTGGCCACCCCCGGCCACCCACAGCTCCACCACCAACCCCCCTCCCCCTTCCAATTCCCTAAATCGATTTGCATATTAGTTTGGTTATCAACCCATGGGAACCAGAACCAGATTCCCAACCAACAACCGACTTTCTTTCTAATCTTTCTAATCCCTAATCTAATCGGAAATCTCCTATCAAGGGTTGGCCTTTTTAAGGACTCTTCTTTTTTTTTTCTGATATTTCCATTCAACTAATATAGTTTCCCCATTTATGTACATAACCCTAAGCTATTAGCTTAAAGTCCCCATTTTATTAGCTACTAAACAACTCTGATAACTAAAGCTGACAGAGCTTAGTAACTAAATTAGAATTCCATTTTTATGTGAAATAAAATCAAGCAACTCTCGGGCATTTGTCATCTTCCCAAGTGCTGATCTTTCCTAGAAACATTATCGCAGTCTCCCCCATCCCCCCAACAAAAAACACTCAAAATGTTTGTTGAAGTAAAAAATGAAAAACCCAAAAACAAAAAACAAAATTATAAAAATACTTTGCAGCTTAGCAAACAAAACGCGATAAACATATTTCGCTACGCTTTTGGGGTTCGACATTATAAGAAATGCGCATATCTTATATGTATCTTTGGTATGTACATAAGCATAGAACAGGAGGGGTCTGGGTGGTGTAGGGGTCTCTTGCTAGCCGAGAGCGACAGAGAGAGTGAGAGAGCAAGTAACAGTACATAGGAGGGGTACTAGGGGGCGACCTTATTTACTCGGCCATGCTGGGATTTGAAAATGGATTTTGGCGGGGAGGTGTTCGCGGAGCGTTGGGTGGTGCAGCGGACACTCAAAAATCTCCAACTATAAACTGGAAACTCTCGAAACCGAAACGTAGGCCATGCCACTCATTCCAAGTGCAGCTCAGTGATGTCATCGAAGACTATCGCATCCAACTATCGAATTGCACTCAAAGATTGCATTGTTATGTGAAAATTTTAGTTAAAAGTGGCTTTAAATGATGGGGCATTAAGTTGACTAATGGATCTTACTCTAATACTTCATAATACTCCATAATACTCCACTATATGTATCTATTTCCTAAATGACTTTCCTAGAACCCCACTGACAAATCCATTGAAACTTTACACATTTATGTACATATGTTGGGCTTATCACTTTCAAGTATAATATATTTTTTGTTTAAAAGAACATCTTTTATGACCTCGCTATTAAAGAAAAAACAAACACAAGGAGTGGCAGTGGGTGGGTGGGTGGTAGGTGTTGCAACAACAGCTGTTTTTTCTGCTCTTGACCAGTGTTGGCAAGTAAATATAAACTAAATACATAAGGGAAGCAGGCAGAGCAATAGCAACAATGCAAAGACAAGCTAAAAATTAATGACTTTCAAACTGGTTTTGTTTCTGCTGAGAAAAAAACTAAAAAAAAAACAACACAAAAAAAACGAGAAGAAAAAGTTGAAGAAGCAAAGAAGTTGAAAGCATCATTTAATGCCTTGTTTGCGTTTTAAAGTTAACATTTTATTTTAAAATTTATTTTATTACAAAAAACAACAGTTTACATTTGCAGTTGTATAGGGGAGGCCTACGTAGGGGGGACAGCCACCTATATACTTATGTATGTATGTATGTAGGAGTAGATAAGTAAAACCCTTTAATTTTTGGTTACCCGGAAACTTTAACAAGTTTGTATACAAATTGTCAATTGCAGTTTCGTACATTTGCGCAGTTTATATAGAGGGGGGTACATACATATGCATATACAAAAATACATAAATACATGCATACATATATACACTCATACATATACATATATTTGATTCAATACATGGCGAAATTGCAATTGGCAACCTTCCCTTTAGCCGTCTTGCCTCGTCTTGTCTGACTGTTGTTGTTGTTGCTCCTGTTGTTGTTGTTTTTGTTGTATAATGTACATAAGCAAGCTGTCCCATTCGTGTCGGTGTGACGACCCTCACACCACCACACCGCACCGACCAGCACTGTGGTAGGCACATACACATATACATACATACATACATAGGCAATGGGTTCAACTTGTACATAAAGCCGGCGTCGCTGCCTCGGCCGACGTAGCTGCTTGCTGCGTCGTCGCCTCTCTGCTTTTGTCTATCCAACCAGGCACCACCCTCCTCCTCCCCGCCTATCTGTGTGTGTGTGTTTTACAATTCCAGTCAACTTCATAGGCATAAGATTATGATAAAATATTATTTTTCGTAAATAATTTATCTATAAGAAACTTTTTTTAAATTTTTTTCAAAGTAAAATTACTGTTAATTTTTTATTTCAAATTAGTATCCCTATTATCCCACCCACCACTGTTGTGCATGTATTTTATGGCTCTCGGTGGCCGTTGACTGTTTGCCTCAGATCTGTAAAACGGCGAATAAGCAACCGAAGCGATCTATTTATTACAATTCTCTCCGGGTACTTACATTACGCATTTGCATTTGGCACATTTTTAAAAATGCTCAGCATGCCTAACACTTTTTTTCTGGTTTCTTGGTTTTTTTTTTATTATTTCTCAGCTCACCACGCCTCCCCCCTTTGGAAAAATTCCACTTAATCAAGCAAATTACCAACGCGTCGATGCCTCTGTCTCTGCTTCAGTCGGCGTTGAAGTTGGCAGCGACGCTGGCAGAGTCACCTTGTTTTTTTTCTTTTGGCTATTTTTAGCCATTATGCTTTACCTTTTTCCGATTTTTGCTGTTTTTTTTTGTCAAAACAAAAATTGAATGCTGCATGGAAATGAGAAGCAAGAAGAAGAAGCTCGCACGCGTAAGAATAACCCCAAAAAGTAACGCGTAAAAAAAGCAGCGCAGTCAACGCTGGCAGAGATGCCAGCGCCCAAAAGAAATAACAAAAAACCAGTTAGCCGATACTTTTCTCTCAAAAACACAAACACATACTACCACACTTTATGACATTCATATTACGCACGCTGTCCGACTACGATAAGTGAAAAAAAAATAAATAAAAATAATAATAAATAAATAAATAACAAAAACAATGTACAATGTCCACGAATTTCATTCAATTTGTCGGCAAGATTTCAGTTTCGTTTGCCATTAGTATAATTAAGTAAATATCAGTTTATAAATAGGCTTATCAGAGCTGCCAACTCGCGATGCAATAAACTTTAGCCTTGAACTAACCCAGCACGTACACAGTCTGTCTTTATATACAAACATATTATATACATACATATATATATATTTATTTGTATATATAGCAAGTATATATAAATATGCAAATACTGTGTTTTCTATGTACTTGTTCATATTAGCGTGTAATTGTATCTTAGCACGCGTTTTTTGCCTGCAAAGTGCATGTTACCAAAGAAAACTTTTTCCAAGGGGTAGGCAAGGGGGTATACTTATTGAAATACATACATATAAACATTATGTAATAATACTATAAAACATAAATATATAAACTAACTAAATAACTTAAAACTAACTATTCAATAGACTTTTTTTTAAACTCTCGGTAATTGTTTTAAATATTATTCTTAAAAGATAGAATGTATCTAAAATATATAACCTTATATACTACCATATTGGGAAGTATGAAACAAATAGTTCCAAGAATTATAGAATATTCCAAGAATATTTTCTGATTTTATTAAAAGAATCTCACAGATAAACTTATTCTCGAGCTAATAAATATATGTAAATATTTATGTTAATAAATACCCCCAAATATATGAAAATATTACAAAAAATAGACTTTTTTATTTGTGATTGTTATTGAATTTTTAAGCACTCTCAGTAATAGTTTCAAATATCATTTTTAAAAGATTAAAAATATCTATTAAACACTCTCTTCAACCCCCTCCAACCTATTATATCACATTATGAAATTTAGAACCAAATACTTCCCAGAAAACCCCACTTATCTGTTAATTAGAATGGAGCCCCCCGACTCTACACAGAGAACAATCTCACATATGAACTTCAGCATAAGTCCCCTATTGCCAGACCCTATCGCGATTATAATTATTGGGTATTTGGAATATCGAACCCTTGAATCTAAATAGTTTCCCTGGCCATGTACTGGTAATTAGGTGCAGTTCAAGTATATATGTATGTAAGTATGTCTCTATATATGCAGGGAGTATAAAAATAAATTTCAGCGAAAAAAAAAAACAAAAATGGAAAAAAGAGAAAACATTTTTTTCCTAGCTCTCTAGCTGATAAGCAGTGCGACACTTACAATACACATTCGAAATAAAAAAAAAATAAATAATAAGAACATACTCGTGCAGCCATCGAGTATATAGGGAGGGAGGGATATTTCTATGTATTTTTGGGGTCTGAGAACGCAATACTTTCGATTTGTTAAAACTTTTGTTGAGAAGAGTGTTTCGGAAATCGGATAAGGCGATTAATAATGCTAAGATTTATATTTTTATATTGTTATTATTAATTTTTTCAAATATAAACTGTAATTCTTGGTCAATTATCTTAAGGTCTCTGAACTCTTGGCTTCAAAAAAAGAAAAGAAGAAAAAGAGAAATCGGTAATGCAATGGCGGCATAACGGTAACACGTTAAGTGATGCTGCAACCACTAAGCCACACACTAGCTAGTGGCTCTGACTAAAACTAGTACTAGCACTAGTACCAGTACTAGTCTGCTTCTATGTAAGGCAGCATTTTTTATGCGCCTGTTCTTATTTTTGCACTTAATGACGTGTAACGAGCTCGCGCGCGTGTTTTGCAGTTGTCTTTTGTGTGCTTGCTCTCTCTCTCTCTCTCTCCTCTCTTTCTGGCGGCATATGTACGGTATGTATGTATGTATAAGGAGCCCAGGTGGGGTGTGCGTGCGAGCGAGATGCCACTTTTTTCAAAATAAAACAGGTAAAAAGGTAAACCAAAAGAAAAACAACAAAAGCAACAACAAAAAGCAGCTTTGCCACTTTTTTTTTTGCGCCGTCTGTTAGTCTGATGGTAGGAGGAGGGAGGGGGGTCGTTGGCAGGGGTTACCTTTTGTTTTATTTTATTATATTTTTTTTGCCCAAATTGGCCTGAGCAGTTTCTTCTTGCATTTTTTTTTTTACCATTTTTTGTTGGCCAATAATTATTGTTCCTACATTAAATAATTAGTCAGCAAGAGCTGACCATGAAAATCAGCAGAAAAGAAAAATAAAATTCAAAGTTTAAAGCCATTTACAGTTAAAGTTGCATTTTTTAGATAATTATTAATAATTATTAGTTAAAAATGAACAACCAAAAACCTAATTGATTTCTAGTTTTTCCAAAAGAATGAAAATTATTTTTTTTAAATTAAGATACACAACGAAACCCCTTCAGAAAAGTCATTTAAACGGTCAATTGCCTCAAGCAACCTGAGGCCAAGAGAGAGAGAGAGCAACAAAAAAATATAACAAAATAAACAACAAACACAAACTAACTTAAATTGAGGGGCATTGTGTGATGGAGGTGGACAGAGGGGGAGGGTAGACAGGAAGCGGGGGAGGAGCAACAGCAACGCAGCTGACAGCTGCCCATTTAAATAGCAACAAAAAAAAAACACACAAAAAAATAAAAAACAAAAAAACTGCAGCCATTGCCGAAAATAAAAAGCAATTTTTTATTGCCAGCAAAGCCAGGAAATACTTAACACAATTTTTTAAACATATTTCGGTTAGTACTTTCCGCCATTTAGTCAGAGATCATAGTTTACTATTTTTAAATAGATATTTTAATTTATTATTTATGGAAATTTATTATTTTTGTAAATATTTTTCAAAGCCAATGAGCAGCAATTTATTTTATGTTCCGTTTTTTTTATTCCAAAAAAGGGGGGAATAGTGTAGTATTCTTTACTTAAATATTAAAGTATGATGTTTAAAGAATAGTGTCAATGTTTTTATATAATTATGGAGAAATATAAGCAAAAGTGGACAGAGTTGCAATTATATTGACGCTTTTGGAAATAAGGTGAACTCTTAATCCATTTTAAAGTATACTTAAAGTATATTTTTGGTGATAAAAAGGATGTTTGTTTCTATTTTAAAGGTATTGCTGTAAAATATATATTAAAAAATTTCAACACAAAACTCTTTTGGGATATAAATTCTATAATCCCTATTTATTAAATTATATATGTATTTATTTTATCTATCTATTAGATTTAAATTTATTTTATAAAAATGTTTTAAAATTTCAAATTATTAGATAAAAATTTCAATTGGTTTAGAAGTTGTAGAGTTATGATAAGAACCGAAAAATATGAGATTTCAAATAATATGTTGTTGGAAAGCGATAAAAAGTTTAGAAACGCCACTGAAAAAAACCCTAAAAAGGCATATAGAATTAGTCATAAATTTGTTAGTTTTGCTTTAAATGACTTGAAATATGAAACCAACATTCTTTAAATATTAATTTTTCAGACCTTTATTTCATGACTTCCCTCCCTAAATATTTCGAACAAACTGTATAATTAAAAAGCAAGTTTATTTTTTTATAGAAATTGAAATCGCAGAATGGTGTTTAAGAAGTGGTCGTTAGGAGGTACTCTGAAGCACATTCGATGGCCGATCCCATGCATAAATTATAATTCACGAAAGCGCAGCAGCCCCAAGATGTTGAAAGGCAGGAGCGGCAGCAACAGAGGAGGGGGCGGGGAAGCTATAGGTGGGGAATCGAATGGCAAGAGAGAAAGAGAGTGAGACGGAAGGCCAACCAAAGCCCGAAAGAGAGAGCGAGCGAGAGAGCTGTTTATGTACACGTCATGGAATGTTTGTATATAAGAGAGTTTCTGTTTCTGTTTCTGCCTTGGGTTCTACTACACCTTGGCGGTATATAGGGGGTATGGGGTATGCGGTATGGGGTATAGGTAGGTAGTGGTATCATGTATATCATGTATTTGGGGGCCAGCTTAGGGACAGCTAATCAGGCAATTAAAGAGCCACAAAATGGCCAACAAAAACAGAAAAATAAAAAATCGAAAAGTTTGTCAAACAAAGACTTCTACTGCGAAACCAAGCTATTTACTCTATACTATCTATAATCTTTCTACTATTTAGTATCTAGTATCTAGTATCTAGTATCTAGTATCTAGTATCTAGTATCTAGTATCTAGTATCTAGTATCTAGTATCTAGTATCTAGTATCTAGTATCTACTATCTACTATCTACTATCTACTATCTACTATCTACTATCTACTATCTACTATCTACTATCTACTATCTACTATCTACTATCTACTATCTATCTACTATCAATTTAAATAAATCACAAAAATTGAAAAAATTGATTCGGAAATGAATGCGTTTCCCCGAAAATTGCCTGGATTGTCATAAGCAGACTCTAAGCTTGTGCTGCCTCGCCCCTTTTGGTTAGGGGGGGAGTATATACATATACAGTAGCGTCCCCCTGGCCACCTTCACCTGCAACCTGGCCCACCAACCACGCACTTTTCCGCAATTTTCAACCACCGGAAAGAAAAACAACATCAGACTCACGAAAGGCAAACAAAAATATAAAAGTCTGGTTTAGTTAAAATTAACGACTAGCAGATACCGAATGGAAGGGTTTAACTAATTATTAGATTAAATTATTAAAAACTAAAAATTAAGAGATGTTATATTTAAGTTTTGAAAATGTAATAATAGATTAGGAGAGACTATATATGTATCATGATATGTACTGTATATCTATAAAGAGGATATGGAATAGGAAATAGAATGGGACATTGAATAGGATGTATCTTATAGATATATAGAATATAGAATAGGATATATAGTACACCCCCTATAGCCCTCACAAAAATCAAAAACAAACATTCTAGAAGAACAGATTCGACAAGTTTCTTCACTTAAAGGGGTACTGCGAGGGAAAAAGGATATCCAAGAGGAAAAAGGATATCCCAGGAAACAGGGACATCCAGGAGGATGTGAGGATCCAGTAGGAAAAGGGCTAACCAGGAGCAGGAGCAGGAGGACCATGAGGAGCAGTGGCTGGGAAATCAGAAGCTGATGCCTGCAGGACCAGAAACTTTGGCGCGAGCTTTAAACTTGGCTTTAAAACAGGGCAAAGAGGGGAGTGGAGTGGAGGGGAGGGGAGTGGCAGGCCGCAGCCTTTACGTCTGGGCTGTCGCGGTTCGCCCCCAGAGGTTGCCACCCACATGACAGCACCCCCGCCCCACCATCCACCTCGCCTGTCTGTGTGTCGGGTAACCTTTTTCTTTTTTTTTTGCTTCCCTTGCCTTCGGTCCTAACACAAAAATGTGTATCTGGAAATATTTTATGCAGGCAGCTCTTGAGAGGGGGTGGGGTGGGGTGAAAGGGTGTGGGGGTGGATCACCCCTCGCGGACAACCGCTCCCGCCACCACGCTAGCGGCAGCTGGCTCTGGTTGCTATTGCTTTTGGGCGTGTTCTGTTGGCCCAAAACTATGGCCAAAAAAAGGGGGCGTGGCAGTGCGGCAGTGGGTGGGTGGTGTGAGGTGGAGATGTCGCTGCCACCTTCTGCACCACACACACACACACACACACACACACACACAAATACACTCCAACTTCTGCAATCTGTTTTTATTTTTAAAAACCACAAGATGGTTTTAGCTTTTTAGTTGTTAATTGTTTAGCAAGTACAGATATTAGAAGTTAGTACAAGTAATAGTTCAAGTCTGACTGGACGAGCTATGTGCAGAAGTACATAGGGAAGTATATAGCCATCAAGACACATGTCCACATAATTGCCAAACGCGCAAAATCGAAGTGGCAGTCTCCCTGGGACCACCCACTCGGCTTAGGATTACTCACCAGTTTGCATTCCAGGTGGTGCAGAGGGTGGTGCAGGGTGGTGCCGGGTGGTGCAGGTACAGTTGTGTCTGCAATTTATAGTTTTGATTCTCGAAAGGGCCAAGCCCCGAGCCACTGCCCATAAATAATAATTGAATATTGAATTCCAAGTGTGATATTTTCCCAAATTTTCATGAAAATTACGTAATATTAAGGGGTATATATGGAGGGGGGTACTCACTTATATGTGGGTAAAACTAATTTCCCGTCCGGGCTTCAAATATCATATGTTGCTTGTTGCACAGAACACCGAACGATAACCATACGCGGCGAGTGGCATCAACAAATTCGGATTACAATTTCGGGGAAAATTTGCATAACAGGGTGGTGGTGGGTTGCGGGTGGTGCTGGGGTGGTTGAGTGGCTAGTGTGTGTTGCATAAAATAAACCACATCGCATCGACCTGCAGCAAGTTGTGGCATTCGCCGCCTGTGGCAGTGATGTACAATGGCAGAGAGGCCTATCATCGCATAGATTACACAACTATGCCAGAAAGAGAAGGTGATTACCAGCAAGAAAGAGATGGAGAGAGAGAGAGAGGGGAAGGGCAAGGTACAAATAGGAGGAAATCCACTCACAGGCCACCAACCACCCAACCACTCAACCTGCACCTTTAACCCTTTGGCTTTAAGTTTTTTGTTTATAAACAATAAACATATTGGTTTTCAGGACGAGTTCTCTTAGTCCTTCTTAGTCCTTGATGTATCCTTTCTTTCGAGTTAACTTTTAAATTCAAAATCCAAGGGATTCCTGCCTGAGATTTTTGATTTAAATAATGGCCTTTGCTACTCTCCTGACCTCAGCTGTGCGTGGGAGGAGTGGTGGGTGGTTGGGAGTGGGTGGGGTGGATGCTGCTCCTGATGCTCCTGTTGTTGTTATTGCCTTCGTTTTCGGGCACCGACAAGCCCGACAAGCCCGGATATTATATGCATACTTGAACTATGCGAGGAAGGAAGCAAGCAGCCGACCAGACCAGACCCTGTCATTCACCACCCACCCACCCCTCCCTCCGCTCCCTCTCTCTCCCCGCCACCATGTCCTCTTTTGTATATGTATCTGTTTTTGCATACTTCTCTCTCGCTCGCTCTCTCTCGCTTCTCAGTATCCTGTTTATATGTCCTGACTGGGAGTATGTGTTTGTGTGTGCGGGTTTATGTACATGTGCATGCACAGCTGTACCGTTTCGGGGCATTTTACAGCCACAGAGCCGTCGCCGTCGCCGCCGCCACAGCCCAACCACCCCCTTTCCATCCATCCATCCCTTCCACCAGCCACCCCACCCCCACCACTGCCACCCCCCAAAGGACCACCCACAACAACAATGCAAAACGTCTGCATTTCAACTAACGCCACCCGATACACAAACAACGCAAAGGGCTCCTCTCCTCGCCTCGCCTCGCCACGCCTCTCCTCTCCCACCTACCTCCCTCCCAGTCGGCTCCCACTTCCTTTTTTCATCCTCCCTATCAGGCACACTTGAGAAAAAGTTTGGGATTATATATATAGGAATAATTATTATAATATTCTATTATAAAATAAATAAAATAATAAAAGACATATCTTTGACAAGAAAAAATATTGAATATCTAAAATAAATAATTATATTAATGTCTGTTATAATAACTATAATAATATCTATCATAAAAAAAAGTTAAGTAAAGTTAAAGTTTTTAGTTCGGAAGACTAATTTTCAATAAATAATATTATTAAAAATAATTATTGTAGTATCTGTTATAAAATATTTAAAATAATAAAAGATATGACAATAAAGATATCTGTAAAAAATATTTATATTTTGAAAGATAATACAAGTTATGACAAAATTAAATATTTTTATTCAAAATTATGTGGTGTTTATAGTTTTTTATTATTTTTAGCAATTTGTTTTAAATATTTTAATATTTAATATTATATTTAGGTAAAACAATAAGGAAATAAGGTTAACTCTATCACAACTCTTTCTTTTAGCTTTTTATCTTTTATTCGTTATGTTCCTCATATATTTTCTTTTATTCCTTATTCATTTCTTTTATATTATGTTTCTTTTATCTCCTCTCCTTGTTGATAAAATTTTGTATCTTTGGAAACAAAAAAAAAATTATATTTTAATTTAAGATGTCCTTAATAAATGAATAAAAATAATATAATAATTAATATTTAATCAACACTTTCCTGTGTAGTTGACCCCACCCACCCTCTAGACTCCCTCCCCCTGCAGCAGCCTTCTCTCATATTCCCATAGTTGGGCTTCTTCTTTTTACTTTTGTTGTATCTGATGCTGTTGTTGTTGTTGTTTTTGCTGACTGCCGAAAAAGTTTTATACATAAGCGGAAGCTCACCCCTCCCACCTTCCTCCATTCATGATATACCCCACCACCCACCGCCCACACCCTCCTCCCCACTGTAACAGCGAAGGACTGCCTAGAAAGGACACCACCAGGAGCCTGGGACACTCATTACAAAATCAATAAGACCTTTTTTATTTTTTGTTTAAGACAATTATTTAATCGATATTACTCCTTCCCCTCTCCTCCCCCCTTCACCCAATCAACTAGTGATAATTTTCTCAGGAATGGTGGCAGCTTTAAATTAAAGTTGCGTGCCACGCCGGGGCGCCTCAGCGCATAATCGATTTTTTCAGAACCACTAAGGTTCAGAGGCTAAGTTAAAACCACCTTACCACCCATCCACCGAACCACTGCCACCCACTCGCCAGGCAGCACAGCCCAGAAGCACAAAATGGAATCATAAAAAAATGTATACGAAGCACAGAAATAAAAGAAAACATGGAAAAAGTGGCAGGAAAAAGAGAAGTTGGTGAAATATTTCCAAATTCCTTTTGTGCAAAGATTCGAGATTGATCCTTTCTATCACTAGGGAGTTACATGTAATAAGATAAGGTTTTAAAGATAAATCTTATTGAATATAGATATACATCTATCGTATAGAATCCATAAACCATAATATATAGGGGGAAAGTGACTAGTAACTACTAAAATATATAATACCTTAAAATAAACTGTTGGTTCCTAGGCTTGTGATATATTATATAATAGACTTGAATCTGTATTATTTTAATAAAATATTATGTATAAGAAGGTATAGAAGAACTATACATACTCTATAAGAAAATAGATATACCATATATCTATAATGCTGTCTATAAGAAGGGATATCTTACAAAATCTATAATCCACAATCCATAATCTATAGAGAAAAGTAGTTACTTTCTACTAAAATATTTAATATTTAACTAAAAACTTATATGAAAAGAAGGTATAGAAGAATACCATCTATAAGAAGGGATATCTATTATATGTAATGTATATAATATAATCCAGAATCCATGACATATAGAAGAAAGTGACAAGAAACTAGTAACTACGAAAATATTTACTAACTTTAAATTATTTAATTGAAAAATTGAATGAAATGTCTAGATAGGGGCATAGAGTTAGAGACTTGCTCCCTAGGCTTGTGATATCAGGACATAGAGCGTGGGAGTAGGATCTGGTCTGGTCTGGTCTGGGCCTAGGACCTGGGCATAGGACCTCTCTGGAAGGCCTCCTTCCATCTGCATTCCATGAGCAGCACATATTGCAGTTGTTTTCTATTTCGTTTGCTGCACAAAATGCGAATTGTTGAAATCACACACACACACACACACACACAAACACTCTAATATATAGAGAAGCATTGGAAGACCCCCTTAAAGCACCCTCCCCTCCTCCTCCTATATACAAGTTACAGCAACAAAAGCATCGTATCGCATCGCAAGCCGAAATGCAGTTTAAAGCGCAACTAAAACTAAACAGAGCTTTCCACTTCGCAGAGTGGGTGTCTCTAGGGGGGGTAGCCATACACACACACACACACACACACTCATACACATGCATATATCTCTGCCGAATATGTGTGTTTGTTTGATTTCCCATGTATGGAGAGTGGAGTGGGGAGTGGGGAATGGGGTGGAGTGAAGTGAAGTGGAGTGGATTTTATATCAAAAGTACAGTCGCCCGGTGCTCTCTGTTGTTGCCGTATTTCATAGTTCCGTAGGTATATTGTATATATGTATGTATGTATGTATGGACCGTAGCACCGTAGGTACATAAATTGCATGTTCATGCTTCAATAGTTGCATGCAGCATTGTTGTTGCTGTCGAGTGGTGGGGGCAGTAGGGGGGAGCCTCCTCTCGATTGTATATCCTAAGCCCAAGCCGATGAGGCAACAAACCAATCCAAAATACTTTACCCTCCTCACCCCCTCCCTCTCCTGTTGACAACTAAAACAAAAGCTTACCAGCCCAGGGTCCTGACGGAAGGATCCCTGAAACAACAAAGCACCTCTCTGGGGCAAGATTTTGAAGAAGATTACAATTATATAATGGAGAGATTATATTAAGCCAGAAAGTTCTCTTCAATATTTATTTTTCTTTAAAAACGAAGCCTTCTACACTAAGTTTTTATACATTTTTTATGAAAGAAAGTAACTAAATTTTTTAATCCAAAAAAATATGAAAGAAAGGTAGGGGCAAGGGGGGTGCACTACACCTGCTTCGACTTTTGTGCTCCATTTGTCCAAAAAAAACGCAACAAAAACGCACCAATAACGCACCAAAAAAGAGAAGAATTTCGGCTATCGAGCCGAGCAAAGCAGCTTGCTCCCCTAGCATCACACACAGCCAGACACACAGACGAAGGCATAGTCACCTGCAAATGCAGGTAGATTTATGCTCATGTATGTATGTGTGTCTTTGTCTGCCTCTGTAGTGGTGGTATGTGAAGCTGCCATCTAGTTCCGAAAGAAAAAACACATTTTTTTTGTGACATTTTAAAACTAAAAATTAAAATCAGGTTTAAAATTAATAATTTAATATATTTATTTATTTATTTTTGTCATATTAAAGAAACTCTTTTATTGGCCCTGTATTTTTTTGGCAAAGATTTTGCAAATTAAACCCCTCCCTCATTACAACCAGATCCCTGCGAACTAGTTCAGTCATGTCTTCACGCCTCCCACACCCATTACTCCAAAGACAACAACAACAAAAACTATGTATAATTACAACAAACACAAGAAGAAAATGCAATATTGCTGTCAGCTTAGAAATGCGGGTCTGGGTCGTAAAATCTCCAGACGCTCCAGTCCAGAAGGCAGTAGAAACTTGAAGAATGCCAAAAATAAGTTTGAAACTAACGCTGAACCGGGTTTAGTGCAAGGGAGAGAGATAGAGAGAGGTAGCATGCAACGCGTTTCGTTTCTGTTTTTCCCAAAAACTGTGCAGGGAGGGGAACGATGGCAGTGGCGGTGGGGGTGGCCCCAAAAAAGAGAGCCTCCGATTGGGGAAGAGTGAGAGAACAAGTGCAATAACTCTTTATGCGTATGTGTGTGTGCCTCTGGGGGTCATTATCGAAAATGTTCAAGTGTTGCAAAGCGCTAAAAAGTGCGTGTGGGTAATTAGCAAAAAAATATATATATATATAAATAGACGAGCAAACATTATTGTTAATCTTTTTTTCGGACCAGGGAAAGTTCATTAACACACTTTAAAATAAAAACGCCACAAACCAACTCATTCATAAATGGAAAATGTGTATAGATAACGGAGCCAGCGACAACCCCTCCAAAATAAAGAACACAACCGTGGCAACCCAGTCAAGCGACAAGAAATGAAAAAAAAAAAAAAACATACATATAATCGAAAAAGTAGCAGCTGAAACAAGCGCCTAAGCATGGCGTCACAACAATACAAACAACAAAAGGCTGTAAAAATTGTCAATAGAAGAAGAAAGAAAATAAGAAGAAGGCTTTCGAGCTTTGCGAAATAATGCGCGAGAGTTAAAGAAGCCGCCAACGCGGACTGCGACGCCGGCAGCGCATTTTTAACGAGCCGAACGAGAAGCGCACACAAACAAACCATAACATTGGAGGTAATAAAACTAGGACACTTTCTTAAAAGAATAATTTATATTAAATTTATATTTATAAAGTTTAAATCAATAATATATAATATTATTATTTTTCCAT
This sequence comes from Drosophila atripex, assembly GCA_035045925.1. NCBI lineage: Eukaryota > Metazoa > Arthropoda > Insecta > Diptera > Drosophilidae > Drosophila > Drosophila atripex. The sequence continues at coordinate 883,514 of JAWNOP010000012.1, forward strand.
TCAATGTTTAATAAAATAATATTTTATGTCGCTTTATTGCACTGCCCTCCGGTGTATACCCAACACACACACACACACTCATGCATGACATGCAGCAGACCGGTTGAGGTTAAATTGGATAGTGGCCGAGAGCGAGCGAGAGAGAGTGAAGGAGATGGAAAGAGAGTGGAGATGGAGCCTGCTGCTCTAGCATACATATTGAATTTTTCTTCTTTGGCATAATGAAAATTTTAGCACTGTTTTTGGAGCACCGGGGGAAAAGTAGACAATATATGTAGGTGTGAGGTGGCGGGGGGGGACACTTACCCGTGTGGAGAGTAAAAAAAAAGAGTGGAAATCCGTTAATCGGCTGGCGCTGCTGCCTCTGCTTCTGTGGTGCTCTGCTGTCGAGTTGTTTTTTTTTTTTTTTTTTCTTTTCTTAACTAACCACTCGCATGCACAATATTATAGATTTCACTTTTTTGGCCTTTTTTTCTTATATACAGACCATGCACCTACACAGTGCTTTGTACATACGCTTATTTATCAGGCTGTATGTGCGTCGCACCAACACACTTGCACCACGCGCGGCTTCTGCTGACGTCGGTGCTTCGGCGGTTCGACAGCGGCTATTCTCAAATTTTTCACGCACCGTGAATAAATATTAAATATAATATGTTGCACGCCCTTGACTCCTTTTATCTTTTGTTTTATTTTTGCAATTTTTGTTTACTATGTCGGATTGAGTGTGTGGGATCACGCACACGAGACACCGCAAGCCACTTAATGCATTTCACTCTCGGGGTATTCAAGATCCTTAAGCTGCATTCCCTCCGATCTCCCGAAATTCGGCTTTAAATAGATAACGCGAGATTAACGGCTTGCGGGATTCGAATCCAAGAAGTATCAGAAATTCAGAGGACGACACCGATAACGCGCGAGAAGAAACAAAATAAAACGAAACTGTCCTCAATCGATCCTTGGACGTTCATTTGAATTTATTTCACACGGATCTCGATTCTATTAATTCATTTGTTTTTAGTTATCTCCGCTTCTTTCCGTGCACGTCCGTTTTTCCGCGTCTCTTTTGTTCTTCTTCTTTTGTTGTGAGTGTTATCGGAATACCCATCTCCGAATCGGTGTGGCCAGATGCTGATTTCCATTTCCCACCAAAAATGTAATCGGCTACACCTGATAACCCGCTAAATAGCTAGTTTTCCCCTTAAAAATAAAAGACCACCGGAACTTTCATTCTAAAAATTATTATCTTCTAAAAGTTGTTCTAAGACGCAACAAAAACATGAATCTAAGAAGAAAGCCAGAATCTGACAACACTACTCCGAATTCCTTATGATGAACTCCGAATTCTCATACCCACTGGGCACACTACTTCCCCTATTTTCGTGAACCGGGTAAATGTACGAACCGGGAATATATTTAAACTATTAGAATCATGACTCCTCTTAAAATAGTCTTAAATATTAATTTCAGCCAACAACAACAGGCATATAAATTTATGTTCAATAATATTATTTTCTATTTTTTATTTAGATTATAAAACATTAAATTCATATGAAACATATTGGTAAACAAAACAAAAATTAAACGATTTAAGCCTTGTTAAATTGCACAAAGTTTTCAGACTGATGTTTGACATAAGACTTGCGGCAATCCATTTCATCAGCGGGTCGATTGTGAGCGGTCCAGACCGGCTCCCCAACGAAGTATCGACGAGTGCGGATAAAGTTCTACAACGATTTAAATATTAATACTTTCTTTAACAAAAAAAATAATTAATGTAAATATTACATTCATATCCAGGCTGAAACGATGGTAAATACCAGCAGGAATGATAATCAGGTCTCCCTTAATGACCTCGATGCGCAGCCAATTTTCTTCGTCACTAGAAAATAGACATTAATTATAATTAAATAAAAAATCAAAAATTTACCCCTTCTTTGTAATTTAACCCAAATATAAACAATTCCCACTCACTCGCGCACATCAAAGTATCCGGTTCCTTCCAAGATGAGACGAATTTCCTCATCGGTGTGCAGGTGTTCCGTGAAAAACGCCTTCAGCTTGTTGGCATAGTCCGGCAGGCACTTTTCCGAGCAAGTTATCTGCAAAATAAATGTCATTACAATCACTATTCTGTCTTGAGTTCATCGATCTTGCCTCATCATCGTAGGTATAACCCCGCTTGGCCCGCAGCTCCGAAAGAATCTTATCACTCTGGTATTCGTCCGCGTTGATCTGCAAAAAAGTGAATGAATAAACGATCAAGATAAGCTCGGCCCCAAGGTCAACAAAAGTTAAAGACGTAGTTGGAATTATTCCACTTACTTTGAAGTATTCCACGCCGGTTTTCCGGTAGAGATCGGCCAGCTCCAGGTACTGTGGTGGATTGCGGTGGTGCTCCAGACGCTGGTCCGTATCTTCATTGTCCATAAACCATATTTTCACCATTTTTAATGATCTCCAACGGAATTCTGCGGACCAACTAAACGAATTCTGCGCCCGAAGTGGGGCTGAAGGGGCCAATCAGCTGCTCGCAGTCGGTTTTCGAATTTTCGAACTTGGCCGATATCCGATAACCGATAACCAGATGTCCCAACGGTAACGATTTAAAAGTTTCTTTGATTTTTAAAAGTTTTTAATCAATAACTTGGACTTTTAATGTATAATTTAGTTAAAATTAACATAAATTTAGAAGAAATACAACCAAGAAATAATTCCAATAATAAATTGTTAAATATTGGGCAGTTTTATTTGAATTTCTTACTGAAAAGTCGGGACATACAATCTTATATAGTTGTGTACATAATTGTGTGATTGTACTAACAAATTTTAGTACAGGAAAATGCTTGGTTCCATGTTTTATAGTACATTTATTTGCAATAAAAAATTTTACGCACTGGTTTACGCAGTCAGCTTAGAGAGCTCCTCGCGCAGCTCAGCAGTGTCGATGTGACCCTTGGACTGGGGCTGCGACTGGCTTTGGTTCTGCGACTGGGCGAGCAGTCGGGCGCAGCTCTTCTTGTGCATGAACCAATGGAGGCGCTGGCACTCGCGGTCGCAGTACTGCACTGCCCTACACTTGGAACACTTCTTGTCCGGCTTCTCGGCGCCACAGGTGCTGCAATAGCTGCTCTCGTCCTGGAAGAGAAGAGGAACAATTTATTTGAATAGAATTCCTAAAAGGCCGAATTAGTCTAATCAACGAACCACAAATCCCCTCATGCCGTTAATGGCATTCCGCAGGATTGTCAGTGCTGGTGGGGCAGCTGAGGCACTCAGTTGTGTGGCAATCTGCCGGAAGATGGTGCACTCCCGCACCGGAAACTCTCGGGCGCACTCCCTTATTGTATACTCCACATAGTCCAACTGACCCAGCTTGTTCTCCTTCAGCACCCGCTTCACAAACACCTCGATGAACTCATTTTTGTTGGCCTCGCCTCCAGTTTCCTCGCCGGCGGGCTTGTCCTTGTGCTGGGCCTTGAACTGCTCCTCGCAGCGTATCAGTTCGGCCAGAATCCAGCCTTGGTAGTGAAACTTGAAGGCCAGCAGCTCGTTAAGATCGTGGGACTTTTGCATCTCTTTTTCGCACATTAGGGCCAAAGTTTTCCGAAGACTGGACAGGATTCTCAGAAGACCCAGGGACTGAACGTTCAGGGCGATGCGCACTGGATGCAGATTGATTTCGGTGACAAAGCTGTGGAAGTTCTTTAACAAGGTGGGTGGAATCTGCGGCTCCTTTTGCTGGCCGTGGACCTTCAAGGGGATTCAAGCGTTATAATTAATTTGTACTACCAATGAATGGCGCTATATGCGCTCCCCACCTGTGTGTAGTACTCCAAACTGGACCTGGTCACGTAGTTGTTGATAGTTTCCACACAGGCATGGTTGCCGACAAAGGCTGCCATCTGGGCGGCAGTGCGCTGGACACTGTTTATGGCACCCGGTTTGATTCCGGCATCCAAGAGTAGCCGGCACACGTGCGTGTTCCCCGAGAGCGCCGCAAAGTGCAGGGGCGTGTAATCAGCTCCATGCTGGTTCAGGTTTATGTCGGCACCCTGCGGAAGAAGGACGAGTTCTCAAGAGCTGTTAGGTTATCTCTAATAATACTTACCAGTTCCAACAGCAGCTGGACTGCCTCGCGATTCCCCTTGAAGCTCGCATGCGCCAAGCATGACATGCCGCTGTCATCCACAAAGTTAACGCCGCCTTTCAGCTGGCCCAGCAGCTGCTTGAAGCCACTGGAGTCGTTTTTGGCCAGACGGTCCAGTAGCTGGCGCTGGACATCGTCCAGCTGTGAGTTTTTGTTGTCCTCAGTCATAGTTGGTGTGGTTTTCTTGAGGGTTCTCTGGTTTGGGTTTTCCAATGTGTCCACTATATTCTCCGGGTAGTGTGGCCGTAGCTTGGTAAAGTACAGAGACTAGTGCCGCTAATTCAGAGTGTTTTTAAAAGAAAGGACCTTTTTGGAGACTTTTCCTATTTGAAACATATATTGTTTAGACGTTTCTGCTTTTTTCGATTTTAAAACACATAAATCTATGTATGTTGATCTATAAAGATCGATCAATGTTTACCATTTAACTAGATTCACCGTTTAGCAATTATTGATAGACATTGACGATTACGTAAAGTCCGACATTTAATATTAAATTTTAAAAAATATTTTATAAGTTTGTCTAATTTTTCCACCTTTATCAAATTAATTTATGGCTAATTTTAATAATATTTTTGTGGCCAGAAGAAGGCATCACTCATCCAGAGCTGCCAGATCTTCTAGACTATCCCACGCGTCATACCGCTGCAGTGGGATCTTTCTGTGTTTACTTCACCTGGCCACACTGTGTTTTTTGATGTTGTTGCGGGGGCCTGTGTTTTTTTCCGCGAAAAATTCTACCGTAAACGGAGCGGAGAGTGCTTTCTTTTCTGTGTTCGCAACTGCATAAGGACTCGGTACCGCGCGATGCGTTCCGCTAGAATTTAAGCAATAATAACCAACTCAACCGATAAAAATAAAAGATAAAAGGTGATAAGAGTGTAGGAAAAAAATGAAATTCCAATGCAGACGAAATGTATAAATATTAAAAAAAACATAAAAAGTGCTGTAGATAAGCGCGCAAAATGACGGAGGAGGTGGCGAGAAAGAGAACGAGAAATGGAGTGACAGCAGATAACGAAAAAGAGATAAACAAATACTACATAAAAAGCAACAATTTTAATAACAACTAGCTCGCTCACTTAGTGTTTTTTCCTTTTTTTTTTTGCAATTATAGTTCGGTGGGGGGTAGAGGGTTGGCTGGCCTCTAGAATGTTTACATTTGGTGTGTGAAACAGGAAAATGACCTTTTCCTACTTGGAACGATGTGTGAAAATTGGCCTTGCCCTGGCTTGTTGTTTTTGTTTACCATTTTCGATAAGTTTCGGTTTCGCAGCATTTCCTGCGAAACTCACACACACACACACTGACTCTGCACACACGCACCTGGGAGAGTCGAAGAGGAAGACACATGGCCAACAGGCTCTCCCGTTGTTCTCTTCTCTTTACCCCCCGCGGTGCAATATTAAACGCCCTTCTTAAGTAAAAAAAGAGATAAGGATGCAGTAGATATTGCCTAAAAATACCAAAGAAATGGCCATGAAAAAAAGGAGAAGTTTAGTAAAATTCGATCTACTTTTTTTCTTCTAAAAGATAAAGTATTTTTAAGAAAAGTCAACTATTTTGTTTATTGTTACTTTTGTCTTATAATTTTTGATTTATATTTTTTTGTTATATTTGTATTTTTTTTTTAATCATAAATCTTTAAAGTCTCTCTTCAATAAAAAATTCCTTGCATATCCTGCTCCTAGGGGGTAACAAAATAAAAACAATCTTAGGCCTCTCGTCTTTGTTTTCCACCAATTTTCCCACCCCTGAGCGGTGCGTGTCAGATGCCAGGTTTTCCTTTGTCCTCCAAAAAGATGAAACAAGTTTTCTGGATGCAGTTTCTCACTCCACTTCCCCTCCTCCTCCTCTCGGCCAGCTCCTCCATAAACTATCAGTGACAACTTTTGCAGCTGCTTTTTTGGGAAAAAAAATAATATTTATTAATCCCTTTGTGAAAACAGGTGCAACAGCTGCTAATGCCAGATCCCCTCTCCAAAAAGTGCTAATTAATAACCAAAAAATACAAAAATAAATAAATAAAAGGAAATCCATAAGATAGTAGACATAAGTTAATCAAGGAAAATGGGAAAGCTGCTGAGCCTGCTGTCACGCGATGACTCGAATTGTTGCGCAGCCAAGTCCTACGATGTCTTCCTGGATTTCGAGAACGCCGCGCCCACGGAAACGGAACGAGCGGTGTACGAGGAGGTGGAGCGAGTGCTCCGGGAGTCGGAGATGGTGCTGGAGGAGATACAGATCTATCGGGTGAGTTGGGCGACAAATGCGTCACAGATCGGACGAACCGGTTATTAGGCATATATTATTATTTTTTTTTTGTATAATAAGTACAAACTAAACTGCTAATCGCTATACTTTTAGATAATTTTGTTTTAATATTTTTAAATGCAGTTTAAACACCTATTTGTTTCCAAGTATCTAAGCATTTGTTTGGCTCCCCTTTGGGGGGTGGGCTAGCACTGATAATTTCAACAACTTGCTAAAAATAACAGCTCCACAGCCCACAATCGCCAGCAACCATAAACGAGCAACAAATTGAGTATTTAACCTTTGGCAGGGTGAGAAAAGAGGAAGAGAACCAAGGCACACTCGGCTTGTTATCTCCGAGGAGGGAGGTCTACAAAATAAATACAATTTTAAACAACAGAAAATAAACTCACCGAAAAGTATTAAAAAATTGTTATAAGTTGATAAGAATTATAATACCATAAGAGGTTAATCTTAAATCACAATTTCTCTTTAAAAAACTACGCATTAAAAAATAAGTGACAGTGACTCAAACAACTGTATTCTTAAGTTGGAAAACATTTAAAATTGTAAAATAAAAACTAATCTCCAGTTGGTTTTTGGACAAAACTACGGGGTCTCTGTGATAACTCTCTTTTGGGGCTCTACTGGGGTCTCTGAGTCACCCACGTGCCCGCATGGTGCGATCCGCGATGTTCGGACCTCTTTCATTATCGTCGCTCCTCCTCTGACGTCATTAACCAACTTTGCTCTTCACACTCTTTTATTTGTTTTCTTTCTCTTTTAATTAGTCACCACCCTGGCGAAGAAAAAAAATGTGGATCTCAATGATCTTGACTATATCTTATCAGATATCAGAGGTTCTATGAAGAATATTATTTCTTAAAAAGAATATAACTTTAAACCCCCGAGTGACATAATTTTGACCTTTCTGCTGGAGGGGATCTGGAAATTCTAATTCGCATCGGCTAGGCGTGTGTGCAAAATTATTAATTTTGTTTCGGGCAGAAAGAGACAGTCTGGCGGGGGAGCTTGGGGTGCCCGGGCAGACAATACAAATGTCAACCCGAACTGCTTTAATCAACGCAAATGAACTGGAAAATGTATACCAATGAGCTCATTTCCTTTGTGGTGACCCACTTAAATGGGACCAAACCCCAACCACAAAGACGACCTCGTTGGGCATTTAACCCTTTCGGCGAGAGAATGGGGGTAACCAGAGGTATTTAAAATGCAATGCATTTGTGTTTTTCTTGCAGTTTTTTATTTGATTTCTGCTGCTGCTGGCCGTTGAGTGGGTGGCTTTTGGGCGGGAACTGGTTGCCAAGGCAAACAAACTGGTTATGGAGTTGCTGCCCCCCTAACAGGAAAATCGTTGGCCAGGCGCCAAAAGCCAACAAATTGGCAAAAAAAAGGGGGGTTGCTATAAATAGAATTAAAACAGAAAAAATCAACTCTTTTATGACTTTAAAGCCTGGCATTAACATGTCTTTAAAAGAGGGGGAACCACTGGGGAGAATAAAAGAAATCATTAGACGATAATAGGCTTTTCGCACCGACTTATCAGTGACGCTCTTGTTAAATATTGGTCCGGACTAGATCCGGACAAAAGGCGTCCATTGTGAGTGACAAACAACCCGCAACAAGGTCAACAAAGGCCCACAAATAATAATCATTGTGAGAGCAGCCATTCAGTGCAACAATAACGATGCTACGCACACCTTGCCAACCACAAATTAACAATAAAATATATAGTATTTCAGCCAGAAAGTATATCAACCTGCCGCATCGTAAGATAATAAAGTTAATGGGGTTTGTGGGCCAGCGCCAGTGACGTTCAATCAACTTTTTGGAAATATTATACTAAATACTATAACTAAACTATTCTATGCTAACTTATTGGCCATAAAGTTTGTGGTTTTCGAGAGATAATAGATGTCTATTGAGTTACTAGAGCATCCATATGTTAGGGAGCATAATATTGAATATCAAAGGGGCTCTTGTGGTTGAAATAATAAATAATATATTAAATAATATATAATCTAGCTATGGTGTAGATTGACGGGCTTTGAATGTCTTTTTAAACCAAAAACATTTTCCACATTTGGGAGTCATGTTTCCTCGGAAAAACAGCTGTTTTCACTCAGAAGGGGAGAACCCCCAGGTCCCAACTCCATAATATATGTGCGACCCATTTAAAAAGTCTGCTCCAAATACAAAAAAAAAAAAAACAAAAACTATACACACAGCGTTTTATCATCAAATGAATAAAATATATGTGCTTTGGAGGGTTTAATGCGAGTTCCCTGCAATGGAGGGCGAGAGACAGACAGACACTCGGTAGTCACTAGTCACAATAATCACAGAAACGGAATGAGCAGTCATTAGACACTACACTACCCCCCCATGGGCCCCGTCCATGACACTCCCATCTCGCTTCCATTCCACGAATAACTTAAATGATTTGCGCGAATGCAAAATCACAAAGCAGATGGGAAAAGAGAGTGGGAGAAGAGAGAATAAAAGCCAACTTCCGGCTGGTCAGTCGGCTGGTCAGTCAATACAATTGCTGTATAATGTGCGTTTGAATATTATACAATTATTATGGCTATTTCTTACGGCAGCCCTTTTTTTTGTTTGGAAGAAATCTGAATCAGATTCCCAGAACCCCAATTACTAGATTTTATTAATCAGATTCTTTTTATGCGGAGAATAAAAAGGGAGACTTTATGACAGGCATAACTTTCCATTAAATCTCTTTTTAAATTTTTATAGTTTTTAAAATAGTTAGATACTATTTTTAATTGATTTATTAAACCATACTTTCGATATCCATTATAGGCCCAACTTCCGTCTCTAAGTTAACCTCTGTAGTCCATATAAGTAGCCTCCAAAATTGATATTCATCAGTCATTGCATTTCACTTTTCCGGGCCAATTGTTTATGGCCAGGCGATCAAGTATTTATTTTCGTATTTCCGACGTCATCAACTACAAATCAATTGCGCCAAAAATAAAGCAAGCTGGAGCGTAAACAAACTCGAGTAAATAAAAGAGTCTAGAAGACTTTGTTTCAACAAATACATGTTTGAGGATCTGTATCTCTCTTGATGGTGGAGAGTGCACTTTAAAAATAATTTTTTTTTTTTGCCCCATTTGGCTCTGAGGTGGGTGGAAATTGAGGCGCAAATGTGGCATGAATTGGTGTCACTTCTTGGTACTTAAAAACCCACATAGATGTCTCAGGAATGTGCGTTTCACAAATGTATTTATTTTGATTAAAAAAAATGTTATGTTGCAATAGGTAGAAATATATTATTTTATGCTTCTGAAACGCAGTGTACGATGTCTGGGTGACACATTTTTTCAGATTTATTGAAATGACACTGAGCTGATTCGAGTTAACCAAATTTAATTCAATTGAGTCGAGTATTTTTTGCATTTTATAAACTAATTTAACAGCTTTGTTTGCTTAATAAAAATCATAAAGTAGTACTCCTGATGGCAAACTCCCTACCTGACTCCTGGCTGTTTTAAAAACTCCTTCTTGCAGTGGCTTTAAAAATTGTCAAATGGCCAATTTACGACTTCTGGGGAAGTCTCTCCTTGTCGTTTGTTGTCTGTTGCCTGTTGTCTGGCCCGTGGCAGTCTCTAAGCTGCTTAGGAGCCGAGTGCAAAGTGCAACGACAACGTTTTAGCTGCTTTTTACGACGGCGTCTGTGCAGAATGCGTTTTACTTTAGTTTTTCCTTTACGAGCAACTCGCAACTGTTTGCATCTCCGTTGCCGTTTATGAGAGTAATTTGCACAAAATAAAAAAAAAATCACAAAAAATGTGCAACTTTTTCGAGGAATTCGTGGAGGCATATCCCCTGTTAACCCAATTTAGAAAACTTCCCATTTTTTTGTGGATGGTCGGGGGTGCTAATCGATATGCCAGTCCATAGACATATATGATTTATAAGCCTTAATTGGAAACAAGAGAGTGACATGTGTAATATGGGAATGCGACAGGCGGTTTGTCGTTCTCTCTGTTTCTCTTAGTGGGGCCTGCTATCGCCCCATTTTTCCCCAAACAGTTCTCCTCGGGACATTGACATTTGTTTGGCTGCCTGCCCCAGTGGAATGCGTCAAACCCTGGCTTCCGATAAGGCCAAACGGCTGTCGATAATTAAATGCAATCATTTTTTTGGCCATGGGCGTTGTGATAGGGTTTGAATGAGGGGTGGCATGGGATGATAAAAGTTGTGCCATACAACTCTGTCGTTTAAAAAGTTTGTTCAGTTTTAATAGTAAGGAAAGTATTTTAAAACATCAATTTAAAACAGAAAAAATACAAGAAACTACCACTTCTCGACTGTTTGATACCCGGTACTGTTCAGAGTATTTGTATCTACAAGTATAGGTTATAAAAATTAAATAAGGTGTTAAATTTTCATAGGAAAAGTATAATAAAAAAAGGATTTGTATAAAGGATGAAACCTGTTATTACTAAAAAAGACTGTATGACTGTATACATATTTCTATCTGTATCTGTAACGGGTATAATAACTTAAAATGTTTTAGATTCTATAAGTAAAGTACTTAATCAAAAGAAGCGATAATAAGGAGAAATAAATACCACTCTTCGACTGTATGAAACCTGGTACTTATCAGATTATTTGTTCCTACAAGTACCGAGAATAAAAAAAGTATTGAAGCAAAAGGAGTTGTAGAAAGAATGACACCCGGTACTGCTCAGAGTATTTTTAACTGGAAGTACCGTGTACAAATATCTAAAATATTGATTGAATTCTAAGAAGCCATAAGTAGATTTAACTACTTACTCTCTCCCCCCCCAATATTTCCTTGTCCCTTGAGCCCTTGCACTGGCAGTTATCTGGAATACTTTTCCAGCTTTTTTCACTCTCTGTTGTGACATTGATAATTCCGAAGCCTATCTTATCTTTATGGCAATCACAAGCTGCGTTGCTGTTGCTTTTGCAGCTGATTTTATTTTCTTGCCTTTTAATGTTGTTTCGATTATCTTGATAAATTACGCCCGCCGCTCGTGACACTCGAAGGACGCATATAATTGACCCTGGCCCTTGGGAAAATAAGCCATTCGCACTTTTTTGTAGATTATTTTCAAAAATAGCCCACGCACTAGCTTGAATAAATTATTTCACAACTAAAATGATTCACAACAAACGACTTTTCATGTCGCATGTCGCTGCGAGATCTTTTTTCTATGAAACCAATATCTGGGATTTACAAAAAAATATTAGATATCTTCTTAGCTAATATCGCTATTTTTAAACTTTTGCATCAGTTGTAGGTAATCTTTTAATGGCCAAGCTGCCATTGTTTACAAAACGAATGCGAGTGATGCACTGCATCATGACATTCTTGTGAAAATTGAAAGTAAAGCCGAGTCTGTGGATAATCTATCTCAGAGGTAGGGGTACGATCGTTGTTACAAAGAGAATGCTATGAGTCACGAGAGATTCTTGTCCGAGTCAGCAGCTTTAACATTTGTAACACCATTCCAACCTCTAAATAGGGTTTTGCAAGGTTTACACTGAGCGATAATGAGTGTGAAATGAGTCTTTCATAAAGTTATGAAATATTTATGATCATGTTAGTCAGGCAAGTGGCTCTATGAGAACATAGTTCAAAATTTGTCATCGTGTTGTCGTCATCATTGAAGTGTTTCTCAGCTGCAGTTTGTTATTAATTATATATTTTCCGATGTGGTCGTGAATGGCGTCCCAGTGTCTGTGGGAGCTGGCCTTTGTTCTGCCCTGCTTGTGGCTTCTCTTTGACACTTTTTTCTTGCTTATTTTCATTAAAAATAAATTACGAAAAATTAACAGTCATCAAAGAGATTCCCTGTCTGGGAAATTGTTTTGGTCTTTCGACTTTACTTAATGCCGTTCCCGGAATATATTTGCATTCATTGCTTGCCGATTTAGTATCCACCTCGGTACATATTTTTTGTCATTCCGACGTGATTGGAATTTTAAAAGCCTCCTCCATCAGTGATTCAAGCCAGAAAGGGATCAGAAAAGCTGTTTAATTTTTATGAAATGTTTGTTAGAAACTCCTGTGGCATCTACAAAAGCATTCCATGCTCGTTAACTGAAACATCACCACCCACACTTTTCCGGCGCCTCAAAAAATTCCACATGACATCGAGTATTTTTATTTCTTAAGCGCCAACCATTGTGGGCGAATTGCAATTCCAAGTCATTGCTCCACTTTGAAGCGGCAGTTGAGATAAAAATGTAGGTTTTCTGATTAAAAGTGGGAGTTTCAACCAGAAGTCACTAACAAAGACAAATTTATCTAACAATTATATTAATCATTAAATGTGTTTTTTTGTGAAGAATTTTTGGATCATTAATTTCCAAACCTCTAAGATCTTTACAATTAAAGGGTAAACGTCTAATCATGACGCATTTATTTATTAAAGGATATTCCGAGTTTTTATTGAATTAGAAATCGGTATAAGTATTTAAATCCAATAATGAAATTAGTTCAATGATTAAATAAATAACAAAATTACTTATTATTAAGAATTTAGTATATTAAAAAAATATTCCCTGAAGTATTCAGAAGTGAATATCTTATTTACTTTCGATTATCTATTTTTATTATCCACTTCTTTAAAAACTAATGCATTTTAAAAAGCTTGTTTATGTTCTTAATTCTTAGTCATCAACTCGGTTAATAGCGAATTTAATTTTCCACTGGGTGATCTGGTAACTGAGGTGGGTAGAGCTGCGATTAAAACCAGATCATGTCCACTAACGCCGCACAACATATCAGAGTGTCATTGGCAATTATCTAGGGCAGGTCTGTAATGGCCTGACCATATGCAATCCACTCCTCACTTCTGCATTTCCGCATTGCTGCCTCTAATTTCAGTTTCAATTAAAACACTGCCATTCTGCGGCAGATGCAACACTCGCCAAAGTTAATTAACTATTCATCTATGTGTGGTTAGTGCTGTGAGTGGCTGTTGCTCTTGCTGCTCCACGGAACAAATGAAACGCTGACTGATTGTGCTTAGCTTGATGATGATCCGCCCAGCTGATGGAAGTGCCACGATGAGGGGCAGATTGTTAATTAAAAGCCAAACTAGAAACAGATACAAAAGGAAACGGTTCTTGTTCTCCACTCTGGTAGTACTTATTCCGACCAAGTTCAAGTCTCTTTCGCTTGCGGTTGTGGGTGAATTTCTTTCTTCTTTTTTTCGTTTCTTGGTAAAATGCTCAAGCAACCAGCACGTGCCTCCAAATGGAGCACATCGGCTTTTATGCCACATGCATCCCAGGGAAGATGCGACGTTGATGAATCAACACAGTTGCTCACTGGCAGCGCAGATTCCCAAGACCGGATCCCCTTTTGCGACTCACCAGAATGCTTCCTGTGACAAAATGTTCCCCTACAACACCTACATCTGCCTTTTGTTTTCTGTTTCTTTATGACAGGGTGGGGCATCATCTAAAAAATACTTCATATTTTCGAAAAAAAAAACATAATTTGGCAGTGAAGAAATCAGTTAACTGTTGACTTTTTTTTTTATAAAATATTGTAAACTTGTCCTTCCTTAAGGACAATATACAAAAAAAATCCTATAAACACTTATCCATATGTAGGGAAAACACAAGTATTTGTCTTCTCCACGAAAAAAATCTCTGCTGGAAATGTCTGGCATGGCATGCAAGGCAACAGAAGTGCGCCCACACAGGCCAGGTTATTTCAAAAGGAACAAGAAAATATATATATATATAAAAAACAAAAACAAAGGAAAAGTCCGGACCAGAACCGAGAAGAATCACTTCCGTTGCATGACCAGGCCTGGTCCTTCAAGAGTCCTTAGAGAGTCACTGGCGTAAACGAGACAATGCCGTTGAATGAAACGAGAATGCACACGAAGAAAATGTAGGTCACAGTTGAATATTTAAAAAGGGGAGTTGGAGAAGAGTTATTTCATCTCTCTCCTGCCTTTTTCCTCAGTGTATAAATACAAGACTGCCGACTGTGAGTCAACGAGAAAAGTCCTCAGCCACCCTTCCATTTTGTTTACTTGTTTGTTTGCGTTTGCACGCGTTAAACATTCTGGGATGCTTCAAGTGCAACAGCAGCCTCCAAGGACATGGGATCTTGACTTACAGACAGGTGTAAATTATGTAGAGTGAAAAGAAATGCCGGCACATCATCCCATAGTCAGGGTTTGCTAAGCGCTACCTGCAGACAGATGCAGTCTTATTATTATGATTATGCCAAAGCACTCGTGGATAGAAATGAGGGTTGATGCTGTTTAGCACTAAGAGAAAAATTAATCCTTTTTTTAGAGAATTAATTAGGATTAATTTTTTATAAAAATATAATTTACAAACCCTGTTCTTCCCAGTCCATATAGAACCTCCATAGATTTTATTTTTAATTTTCTATAATTTTAATTTATTTTCCAGTGTCTGACTCTTTGTTGACTTGCCCGACGTTTTAATTTTAAACACACAACACGTGCTAACCCCTTTGAATCAAGAAATAGGTGTGCAAACCGAAAATAACCACACACCATTGCTTGTTTATCTTTTCACACACACACAGATACTTTTCAATCTGAAAGATACTTTAGGCTTGAACCTCACAGCCCATTGAGCTGTGCGTAATGTCAGAGTTTGAGGCTGATTTGTGGGCGGGGTTGTTGGCTATAAATAATACTCCTCACGCAACCACATATTACGGGTTCGGAGCATAATTATCAAAACAACTATAATTAAAATGGTTAAGTTGGAATCAGAATTTAAAAGTTCTCTTCAAAAGTCTCTTTCTCTAAAGATATTAGAGCCATTTGCTAATCAAATATTTACCCTGTTATTGGCCAATTAAAATGCATTAGAAATCCGGCAAAAAGCCTCAATTGAAATAATCAACGCCGTCAGCAAGATGATTGCAATCCCCGATGATGATCAGATGATGGCGGTTGAACAAAATGCACAAAATGAACTCTGGAAGTCATGCAATGACCGTTCGTTAGCTCCAGTTTCCTTCCTTAATGCCGTGTGTGCTTTCCTTTATTTTAGTTTTATTTTTTTAGATCATAAAGCATCGATAAAAATCGCTGCGCCGGTCAATGCACGCGGTTCAGTGTCCAGTGCAGAGTCGTTATTGTTGCATGTGCCACAGAAATAACGACGGCTAGGAAAAGCATGTCGAAAGCTAAGCTACTAGTTACTTGCCTCACAGTTCGCTGATTGTAATAAAAACAAATGCTTGAAATGTGGTCAGTAGCCAGTAGAGTTATGTGAAAACCACTAAAAAAAAGCTAGAGCTAGAAAATATTTCACTTTAGGAAAAGAATTATTGAATTATAATAGAGCTAGAATATATAGTTTTTGTTCAAGTGTACCATCCATTCTAGAGTTTGCATGTCAGGCCTTCATTTCAATTGCAAATCGAAACCAGATAAGTGACCCGGAAAGTATTTCGAGGCTTACGCCATTTTTTTTACCCAAATTCTAGGCTATTTTTTACTCAAAAGTTTATTGGCCTTTTTCCTAACCCAGAATTGCCAATAAAAAGAACAATTTATTAATTATTTAATGTGTTTTTTTCAGGGTGCTGGCAAAGAAATTCGAGAAGCCATCGCAGATCCATCCCCGGAGGTAACTGGCAAGGCCTGGGCGGCGGTGCTGCCTTTGGTGAATAAACTGAAACGCTGCTACGAACACTCCATGGAGCTGGACAAGATTGTGCCCAAGCTGCTGGGCCAGCTGGTGGGCGGAAAGCTGAACCCAACACAACACCTGGAGACCCAGCAGGCGCTGGTCAAGCAGCTGGCCGAGATCTTGGAGTTTGTGCTAAAGTTCGATGAGTACAAGGTGAGTGAGCTGTGGCTCTAGTGTGTGGCTTGTTACAAGTTCTCCTCCGTATTTGGCGACAGAGGAACGCCCACGACAAGCAAACAGCATTAAATGTTGACTTCTTTACTGCCAGTTTGTCTGTTTGTTGGCCATATGTGGGGGCTGTCGACAGCCGGGCCAAAACCGAAACCAAAACTAAAGTCCCAGACAAAGCTTAACAAAAATCCAAAGAGAAGTCATGGTGCGCGTGGTTGCATTTTTAATTGATTCACTTTTTTCTTTTTGTTTTTTTTTTGCCCGTCTGGCCCGACTGACTGACTGACTAACTTGGCTGAGACGAGCGCGTGCTGCGGGCCATTGATGAAAAATCTTTGGGCCACCAAGCATATGCGTGCTACAGTGAAACATCAGAGGCACTTACGCACACGCAATGGCAATGCACGATGGCCGGATGAAGTTGTAAAAAGCATAAATACTGATGGTCATACACCAGAGGTTAAGTTGCTAAGACTAAGACATGAGTTGGTTCTCATGATCTTTTATTTGTTTCATTTTTCAAAGGCTTCTGTCGATCGTTCTCCACAATTTCTAGCATTACTTGAGCCACACCCTTCCACGCAGGATTGCCCACAGTTACCTGCACCATGTAGGCTCCACTTGGGAAGGGAGTTCTTCTCAGCATTTCATCTCGCAGGACCAGATTCGACACAATTATATCATGCTGAAAGTACAAGAGTCTTGAATATTGTTCTTAGTTTGGGTCAAATTTAATAATTACATTGTAGGGGCAGCTGTGATTGAGGTTCGAGAATTGTACCAGAGTCTCGTAAAGGATATTGAACCAGGGGAAGCGCTTGGGATGACGCATGTAATTGCAAAAGTCCACCGTAACGTTGTACATAAAGGGTCGATATCCATTAAACCATCTGAACAAGTTCAAGTTTACCTGAAAAGAGTGGAATTACAATTGAACTTTGGACCTTGTTGGGTTTCTTACGAGCACATTCTTCACCGGCAACTGATGGACTTTCACGTAAATGAAACAACCGATTTTTCCTCGGCCCAGCACTTTCAGTTCGCACCGAGTAAAGTCACAGAAAGCCTTGTCATAGCAATTGCACTTTATGTTGGTCAGTTTGAACAAAGAGTCAGATTTATTAATTAATAGGTGTACTATTAAAAGTGTCAGAATGGGACTAAGCGACCTCATCTTAGAGGCATCAAGACCAGACTAAAAATAAAATTAATGGATACATGATTTAGTATGTTTGGATTTATAATTTCACCTTAATTATGGGTGATTATCTACCATACTATTTTAGATACCATTCATTTTTAAACAGGCCTTGAATAATTAGTTTTTAACAGAAGTAGAGAGTCACAGTCGAACCTCTATGCCCTGTGATTTGGTTTATGTTTATAGGAAAGATGTAATACCCTTCCGTGCTTAAATATGCGAATGATCTGGGCTAGGACTCACCTCACTCTGGCTAAAACACTTATATTGCGTGGCAACTGAGTGTGTCGGCTCATTGTCTACAAAATCGATTCATTTATTGGCAAATCTGTGTGAATGGCGCATTTCCCATGGCTCGCTTCCGTTTGGCGAAACTTTCATCAAATCGATTCGCCGGGGGGATGAGTAGGGAAATCTAGGACAGCCAGGAGTTGGGGCTACTGCTCTCTGGTGTCTACAACGTTGGAGTCCCAACGACTCTCATGATGATGATGATGTTAAACGCTGTAAACTGCACGTTCATTGTGTACTCAAAGTGTCAGCTGCCTGGCGCACAGATAAAGCGATGTAATAGTTGTGTCCCCATATATATGTAGCTAGGAACGTGCCTCCCAACTAAGAGCCACTTCCGTTTCTCAATAGATCTCCATTGTCTACGGATTTTTTGTGTTTGCTGGAAAGTATGCTGTAAAATTTATTGACTTTGCTTGTAACTAGCTCTGTTCTAACAACTTTAGATCCATGTATTAAACTCAAATATTTTTAGATACTTCTATGTATTCTTAAGAATAAATAGTTAATTTAATTGTTTCTTTTTTTCATCCACTCTTCCTCAACAATATCTACCATAACTTGAGCTATTCCTTGCCAACTGGGATTTCCTGCAATTAATTGAAGCATATATGATCCAGTTGGAAACGGAGTCTTCTCCAGCATTTTATCATCCAACACCATGTTTGAAACTATCAAATCATGCTACAAAATATCAGATTTTTGTACAAAAAATATTTTTTGTTTTGTTAATAAATACGTACGTTGTAGGGGCAGCTGTGGTTGATGTTACTATAACTGATTATACCCGAGTGAACTATATTGGCCCAAGGATAGCGTTTTCGATTCTTCATGTAGCTGCAGAAATCCACTGTAATGTTGTACATAAACGGGCGATAGCCGTTAAACTTTCTGAACAGACTCATGTTTATCTAGATATAAATATTATAAATAAAATTTATATACGCTCTGAATAGCTGTGAACCGAGCTCCTACCAGAACTTCCTTTAATGGTAACTGATTCATCTTGGCATAAATAAATATTCCAACTTTGCCTCGGCCCAGCACTTTCAATTCGCATTGAGGAAACTCACAAAAAGATTTATCATAGCAAGTGCACTTTATATTTGTTACTTTGAACAATGAGACCGAACTTTCAATTAAGGTTAAAAATATTAAAACGGAAATCCAAGAAACCTTCATTATGCCAACAGTAGTTTTTGACTGCACATTTGGAACCAACTATAGTAAATTAAAAGATATGAAAAAATAATTATTTATTGCTTTACTATTAAAATAAAATTATTATTATTTTCTAATTGCATTTTTATCAAACATCAGATGTTTTAAAAATGTATTAAAACCTACACTGGATAATAATTATAACCAAATCGAATGTTTCTTGTTATTTTTCCCTTTTATCAAATAAAAAAAACAATTGACAAGGTAAAATAACGGTGGCGAATCCGCATGCCACGCCCAAAATATCTGATATAAATTTTTTGTGGCGAATAAATGAAATATATGTATAAAAAATTATACATTAAAAATAGTGCCGAATAACAATATTTTTAATGTATAATTTTTATATACATTTTTGAGTCGCTCCCGGGCCTTACGGGTCCGAACCTACCGGCTCAATAAATGGTTTTAACCACTCAGCTATTGTCCAAATCGTAATACCACTGTACAAAATACCCGTGGTGTTTCATAACTACTACTTGTTTTTATAACAAAACTTAATAAAAAAAATGTATGAGTAAAAAAACAAAATAAGAAAAATAGTTGAGTTCTCGAACTCGGCTCGAACCCGGTACCCTTTACACACCAGGAGAGTACTCTACTGTTGGGCTATCCATGACGAGTTTTCGCGCGATTGACAGCGCTTTTAGTGTTAAAGCAAGAAGCTGCAAGTAGTTTGGGATATTTTTTCGGAGTGCGGTCGCCGCCAGGCAAAACGCCATCAGCTGTGTGTGAATTGTTTCGAAGAGTGCGGTCGCGGCAAGTGTCCAGATCTTAGCTAAGAACTTTTTATTTAAATTAAATGTATTTTTTCTATTTATTGCTTTGTTGCTATTTATTAGATTATCTTGGCAAACTACAGAAAGCCAATCGGCAACTGAATAGTTTATGTATTGCTATGAATATCACCCTTAGCTTCACTGCTAGCACCATGAGTAGCTTTCATCAAACATTCATTAAACTATATCTTAGGTATGCGACTTATCCCAGATATGAACGATACATCAAAAGTTGCGATATCTCAAAGGCTATCTCCGCATTTAATATAAATAGGATCGTTAGAGCCAATTTTGAAAAAAAAAGTATATATATATATATTAACGAATTTTATAGTTTTTGTTTCAGTGTATTTCTTTTTCCTTAAGCTTTAGACATTTGATCTTAAAGAAAGTGACAAAGATATTTAAAAACATTTCACCCGAAGTATAGTAAGTGAAGTTAGCTTCATTTGTTGTAAAGTTATGCGTGTTTTAAACTTAAAAGTAAGTTTTAAAAAGTTTTAATTTTTTAAGGTAACCTTTAGTAATTTTAAAAAAATCTTAGAACAAAAGTTGTTCGCATTTTAAGAACGAACATACCCAAATTTGTTTTTCAATTTTAAAGGATTACATTTTAAAGGAATAATTTTCAATTTTAAAGGACAAAATAAGGCAATCGCTGATGGGACATTTTTCCGAGAACAATTTGACAAACTGCTTAATTTGAAAATTTGTTTAAAAATCGTTTTCCTGGATAACTTTTGAACGAAATGTCGGATCGGGATGGTTTAGGTACCGCTGTGATATAGTTTATTTAATTTTTTTTTTTAATCCAGTCTTCCTCAACAATGTCTACCATAACTTGAGCAATTCCTTGCCAACTAGGATTGCCTGCAATTAGTTGAAACATATATGATCCAGTTGGAAACGGAGTCTTCTCCAGCATTTTATCATCCAACACCATGTTTGAAACTATCAAATCATGCTACAAAACATCCGATTTTTGTACAAAAAATATTTTTAGTTTTGTTAATAAATACGTACGTTGTAGGGGCAGCTGTGGTTGATGTTACTATAACTGATTATACTCGAGTGAACTATATTGAACCAAGGATAGCGTTTTCGATTCTTCATATAGCTGCAGAAATCCAGTGTAATGTTGTACATAAACGGGCGATAGCCGTTAAACTTTCTAAACAGACTCAGGTTTATCTAGAAATAAATATTGTAAATAAAATTTAGATTTGCGCTGAATAGCTTTGAACCGAGCTCCTACCAGAACTTCCTTTAGTGGTAACTGATTCATCTTGGCATAAATAAATATTCCAACTTTGCCTCGGCCCAGCACTTTCAATTCGCATTGAGGAAACTCACAAAAAGATTTATCATAGCAAGTGCACTTTATATTTGTTACTTTGAACAATGAGACCGAACATTCAATTATGGTTAAAAATATTAAAACGGAAATCCAAGAAACCTTCATTATGCCAACAGTAGTTTTTGACTGCACATTTGGAACCAACTATAGTAAATTAAAATATATGAGAAAATAATTATTTATTGCTTTACTATTAAAATAAAATTATAATTATTTTCTAATTGCATTTTTATCAGACATCAGATCTTTTAAAAATGTATTAAAACCTACACTGGATAACAATTATAACCAAATCTAATGTTTCATGTTATTTTCCCTTTTATCAAATACAAAAAACAATTGACGAGGTAAAATAACGGTGGCGAATTCGCATGCCACGCCCAAAATATCTGATATCAATTTTTTGTGGCGAATAAATGAAATATATGTATAAAAAATTATACATTAACAAGAAAGGAAAACTAACTTCGGGCGGAGCCGTATTTGATATACCCTTGCAGTTGAGTGGCAGTCCGCTAGGTGGCGACATGCATCTTATATTATTAGATATATATCGGATCGTATATAGTCGGCCGATCCTTATGAAATTTTGCAGATCGGATTAGTTTGCCCCAAGAATCCATAGCAAATCCCATCCTGCTAACGTCAAAAAAATGAAGTTATGGCATTCCCGATCAATCAGTTATATGGCAGCTATAAGATATAGTCGACTGATCCCGGCCGATGCGTTTTTTTACATTTCAAAGTATTTTTAATTTTTTAAGGTAACCTTAGGTAGTTTTAAAAAAATCTTAGATCAAAAGTTGTTCGAATTTCATTAACGAACATACCCAAATTTTTTTCCAAATTTTAAAAGACAAAATAACGCAATCGCGGACGGGACATTTTTCGGAAACATTTGACAAGCTGCTTCATTTGGGGAATTCTTTAAAATCGTTTTCCTGAATAAATTTTGAAAGAAATGTCGGATCGGGATGGTTGAAGTACTGATCCACGCCTGTGTTGTGTCGTATTGGAGCAGAATCTGTGTATATAAAAAATATTTTGTCTGGTGACAAATGGTGTTTTGCATTTACGCAAATTTCTCCCAAATTTTGGCTAATGTGTGGATAAAGTCCCCCTAATGAAAACAATGCCTTTTATTTGGTATATCACTCATTCAGATTGAACACATACAGAAAATGTTTAATTTTTCGGCTATATATAGTGTCTTTAGGCGCCTGCTACAAGCAGGGCATGAGTGTCGCCAGCTAGCGACTGCCGCCCGCTGTGATATTTAATTATTTAATTTTTTTATTTTTAGTATCCAGTCTTCCTCAACAATGTCTACCATAGCTTGAGCAATTCCTTGCCAACTAGGATTTCCTGCAATTAGTTGAAACATATATGATCCAGTTGGAAACGGAGTCTTTTCCAGCATTTTATCATCTAACACCATGTTTGAAACTATCAAATCATGCTACAAAATATCAGATTTTTGTAAAAAAAATATTATTATTATATTAGTTTTGTTAATAAATACGTACGTTGTAGGGGCAGCTGTGGTTGACGTTACTATAACCGATTAAAGTCGAGTGAACTATATTGAACCAAGGATAGCGTTTTCGATTCTTCATATAGCTACAGAAATCGATTGTAATGTTGTACATAAACGGGCGATAGCCGTTGAACTTTCTGAACAGACTCAGGTTTATCTAGAAATAAATATTATTAATAAAATTTATATACGCTCTAAAAAGCTGTGAACCGAGCTCCTACCATAACTTCGTTTAATGGTAACTGATTCATCTTGGCATAAACAAATATTCCAACTTTGCCTCGGCCCAGCACTTTCAATTCGCATTGAGGGAACTCACAAAAAGATTTATCATAGCAAGTGCACTTTATATTTGTTACTTTGAAAAATGAGACCGAACTTTCAATTATGGTTAAAAATATTAAAACGGAAATCCAAGGAACCTTCATTTTGCCAACAGTAGTTTATGACTGCACATTTGGAACCGAAAATATATGAGAAAATAATTATTTATTGGTTTCACTATTAAAATCAAATTATAATTATTTTCTAATTATATTTTTATCAAACATCAGATCTTTTACAAAATTTATAGAACCGACACTGATACCCAAATCGAATGTTTCTTGTTATTTTTCACTCCTATTATTAGGCTCATAAACAGTGCCGGTCTTAGACGAGTATATTGAATATTTAGCAAAATATATCAAGAATATATTGCCTAGATTTTCATGCAGAATGATAGATAAATCTACCAATCGGTTAAGATATTTCTCAAAAAGGAGATTCCCAGAAAATTTCAAAAACAATCACAAAAACATTTGATTTGTAGATTTTGTTGCAGATTAAAAGAGAAACTATCTAGAAATCGTTTAGGGTTTTCGCTCAATAATCGGATAAATATTAATTGATAAATATTGGCTTTTGCTGCAGACATGTTTTAGGCCGTCTTTTACCCGCTTTATGAGAGATGCAGCTTTATTCAAAATATAATTTTCTTTTTAACACATTTTTAATTAGCTTATTTGTTTTAAACCTAATTTAATACACAAAGATAGAATTATAGAAACTTATAAATATATTTGTGGTGAGTATGAATAGAGTTCTACAAATAATACAAAGAAGTAAAACCTATTTTCTTGGCACTATTTTAGCCAAGAATGAAATGGCTCTCAAGGATTTAAATCCTGCAGGTCAGATAAGAGCGATGGCCATCACTTTTCAACAAAGTCCTCGCCAGTTTGGTAAACTGGCTGAAGTCGTTGGGGATACTTACGCAAATAGTTGGCAAAATGCTGAGCATATTTGGCCTCATAATCCCGTCGCCGCCAGGGCTGGGCGGGCTCAAAGTAGTTACCACCGCTGTTTGGGTAAACATTTTGGTAGTTGTTTGTGGCCAGAGAGCGACTGCCGCCGATTTGGACCACTTGCTCCTCCTCACGACGGGAGTCGCTGGAATCCAGCTCGGAATTGGCCGCGGGATAAGGCTGCTGCGGTTGTTGGTAGTGGAAGTAGCCGGGCACGTTGTAGTAATTGTGATTGGGGGCCCGGGTAGTTGGCCACTCGGCCCGCTCCTCTCGCCGCCAGTTGGGATACGGGCGCCTGAAGGTGTCTCCGTCATAGTACTCGTTGAAGCCTGAAAAAGGCTGCTGGGCCTGGTCCTGAGCCCCAAAGGCATTGTCGTTGACTATAATCGGGGCACCCGACCATATAGACTGCACTTCTCCGGGCTGGTATGGCTGGGCATAGGTATTCGTTGCATAATCATTGCCATTAAGTGATGCATACTGAGCTCTCCCACAAGCAGCATCTATCATCAGCAGAAGCAGTCCAGCCAGGTGCTACAATCATCAATAGATTAATCATCTCGGGTGTTGGGAATGAAAACAACCTTCTCACCAAGCTAACGATCCGTCCTGTTCGCGGCTCCATTTCAGACTGTTCAGAACGATTTATGCTAATAACGTATTTATATAAGGTTTTGCAACCGACCGTCGCGATATAGTATAGTCGGGCGGTGCATGATGATGTTTGCTTCCAGCAACGCCTCTGTCAAGGTGATTGGATGAGCAACTACGTAGAGCTCTACCTATCTACCTGAGCTGAGCTGCCACCGCCTGACTCAAAAATTCGTGGCGGCACAGCTCTGAAGTTAGTTTCTCACGCACGTTTTCGATGCAGCCCTGACAGCTTCAGTTAAGTACGGTGTCGCCGCTTTGGGCCTGGCTCTAAGTGGTAAACAAACTTGCAGCCGGACAGGCGGCAGGCAGAAGGCAAATTGCGGTGTCACGTACCGGGTAATTAGTAATTAGATTTTCAAGTCAAACGTAATTAAAGGCAATCTTCAGAGTGAGTGTTGAAAAGCGACAGAGATGCGTTTTGTTTACAAGAATAACTTTTAATGCACTGGTAATGAATAAATTTATTCAAAAAATTGTTATATATTTAATAAATCTAAAAAATTTTCCTTTTTGTTTAAAATTGATAAAAAAAAAAAAATATCATAAATTTGGTCGCAAGTGGAGAACAAAGAAGGATCCATCCCGGGGAACAGGAAGCTCCTTTAAATACTCTCCTCGATCATAAGTATCCGAAAGTAATTTTGTTAGGGCATTGTGTCTCTTTGGTGCTTTCGTCCTTGAATATTGACGGCACGTACTGTCCTTACATACATTCTATAGGAAAAAATTGTATTATTTATAAAAAATCATATTTTTGTGTACTAACTAGTTTCTTTTGTATGGTCATGAAGTTATCGGGGGAAGGCGGTTTACTGAAGGGTTCAAATTCGAAAACGTCGTCTTTGACGCACTTGGCCAGGTGGGCAGCTATGATGTTCCTAGCCTTGGCGTCGTCCGAGCTTTGGGGCGGGGATCGGAGCTTGGTGATCCACATGGTGGCCATTACCTTGGGTCGAAAATCCAGAGCGCACACAGCTTGCTCAAGGATCTTAAGGTTTCGTTCGAGTTCCTCTTCGAGATCCTCGGAGTTTTGGGTCAGCCTTTGATGATCGTGTTCCTTGTGTTCCTCTTGCTTGCATTCCTGTTCCTCATGTTTCTTTTCATGTTCTTGCCCATGGGCTTCAATCCTGTTAACCTTCTCCGGCTTTCTTTTTTTGGTTTCACGCGGAGGAGTCTTTTCCTGAGTCTGGCTCTTGTTTCTGCACCATCGGCCGGATCGAATCAACATTGTGTAAAGCTTAGTTTTTTTTTGTTTTATTATTTTTATTATTCTTACTAGTACTATATAATTTTTGATGTTCAAGGCAAAGGCAAAGGAAAAGTATTAAAATTTAACAGAAACTCCGGCTTGGCTTTATTAAATTTTAAAATTTTAAATTTGGTTTTCGTAGAAATAATTACTAATTCGGACGCATGTGCAGGATAAAAAAGGCTCCATCACGCGGAACGGGAAGTTCTTTTAGAAACTCGCCTTTATCGGGTAAATTAGAAAATAGTTGGGTCAAGTGCAAGCTTGAATCCTTTTGGGCATTCAGGGAAATGGCGCGACATGTGGTTTCCCGCGTCAGAAACTAGAGAAGGATTAAGAGTCTAATAGGATAATTGCTTAAGGTCCTGGAGGTCGGCCTACCATTTTATTTCTTAGAGTAACCAAGTCCAGAGGCGGAGGAACATGGTTAAAGGGTTCCATCTCGAAGACACCTTCCCCACTGCACTTGGTCAGATAGTTGGCAATGATATTCCGGGATCTGGCCTCCTCCACGCTGTGAGGCTTAGTTCGGAGCTTGGCCTTCCACATGGTGGCCACACTTTTGGCACGAAATCCCAGATGACAGAGCTTCTCATCAAACTTCTCCATTTCCTGCTCGAATTCCATGTCGAACTTTTCCATTTCGCCCGGGCTGTCGCCAAAAGAGGCCTGCATATGGGCGGATGAATCTCCTTGCATATGCTTCTCCTGCTTGCGTTCCTGCTTGTCCCTACTCCTGAACTCATGTTCCCGCTGCCGCTCTTGGTCCTTCTCATGTTTTTGTTGTTCCTGCTTTTTGCGTTCTTGTTCCTGTTCTCTTTTCCGTTCAAGGTCCTTGTGATCCTTACGCTCCTTATGGTCCTGATGCTCCCGTTTTTGGGATTCTTTCGACTTTCCACCACTTGTCCTGCCCCTATAGTTGGAGAATCATAATTAGGCTCATCATAAAATTGGCTAAACAATAACCTGTCGTCAAACATGTTTTTGAACATTATTGGAAAAGTATTACTCTGTTTTTGGCTCATATTGAGTGATTTCTCAAACTTAAATGATTCGTAGAATTTAAAGAATTTTGATTGATTTCACAAATACTTTTTCAGATGAAAACCCCCGCCATACAGAACGACTTCAGCTACTACAGACGCATTGTTAGCCGACAGCGTCTGGACTCTACTGAAAACATGCTGGTCAGCACGGAGCTGGCCAACCGGATGTCCCTCTTCTACGCCCATGCCACGCCCATGCTCAAGGTACTGAGTGAGGCCACCTCAAAGTTCGTCAACGATAATGCGGATGATGTCCAGAACACGACAGAGACGCTCGGCACCATGGCCAAGGTGTGCCTGAGGATGCTCGAGAATCCGTAAGATTATAAATACATTATATTTTAGAGTCTCAACTAATACATCTTTCATTTTCCAGAAAACTTCTGCAGCAGATCGAACGGGAAGACACGAAAATGCTGGTGCTCCGCGTGATGGTGGGCCTGGTGATCCTCTACGACCATGTCCATCCGGAGGGCGCCTTCGTCCGAGGCGCTCATGTGGATGTGAAGGGATGTGTGCGGCTGTTGCAGGCGCAGCCAGCCATCAAGGCGGAGCCCCTGCTCAATGCCCTGCGGTACACGACAAAGCATCTGAACGAGGAGAACACGCCGAAGAACATACTCCGCATGCTGGCCGCATAATATCGGATAATGCCGGGGATAATAAGGATGGAACGGAGAGAAGATAATTCATTAACGTTAATTTTATGTGTATGCGTATCGATTTAAATGGTTTTATTTTATTTATGTAATTAGTAGGCCTCTGTATTATTTGTAAAGATTGTGAACGCGAGAGTGTGTTGTGCTAGGAGGAGGCAGCCTCTAGTTTTATTTTTAACCTGTGTGCATTTCCAGAAATTGTTTTTGGTTTATGGTTTTAGCCTCCAGCCTCCGCGAAAATGATCAAAGTCGATGGACCGGTGTGGCCCGATGTGGAACGCATATATCAGCAGCATCAGCAACAATATTTAGTTGATAATCTAGCCCTAATGTTAAGCAATGAAGAGGAGAACCAGAACCCTATTAACCTAACAACAAATTAGCGCAAAGTTGAGTAGACATCGAGTCGATGGTTTTTGATGCGAGATATGTATGAGAGATAAATCCTAAAATTTCACTAAAGCAGAGATTATAAATATAAAGCAACAATTTTAAATCAAATTTAGAGTATTTTTTGTACATGACCGGAGTGTTGGCGACGACTTGTGAATGTAGAACAAAGTGTAAAGATTTAAATAATGCATAAATTAATTGATTAAACTATAAAAAACACACACGAATTGTACGAATTAAACGCCTAAACACACAACTGAACCACAAGCAGAAAGCGGATGCATTTATAAAAGATATATATACATATATATGTATATATATTTCCACGCCGTCAACTTTGATAAACGTATTTAAATAATAAAATCTACAAAATAAATTTGAGCTGCGCAATAATAATAATTTTTAAGATTTACAAATAGACATAAAATAAAAAGGCAAAACTTAACGCATACAATTTGTACCAAAAAATGAAAATTATACAAAAAACATGCCGATCACACAAACTAAATAAAGAATTATATATGCGATGAAAATGAAAAAGAAACTGAAACTGAAGAAAAGAAACTATAGAGAATGCTGAATCAAAATAAATATCACGCAAAGTCAAAAAGAATATTTGTTTTTCATTAAGGATACCGTTTTGGTATCCTTTCTTATACTAGAAGAAGCTGTGGTTCTTACAGATCCACATATGTCCATTGATTATCCCAAAAAGAAGAACCATTTCTTGTACATTTTTCAAAATTGCTTCTTTATTGTTATTTTAAGGCGTGTTAATGTTGGAGGGAGGTGTTCTCACGCCTTTAGTGTCCTTTTGCCTAACCGCAGCAGGCGACATCATCGTGCTTGGGCGGAGTCTTATCGTCGGCGGAGAAGCGCAGGCTGCGCACAACCGGATGGTGGCGGGAGTGTTCGTCCTTGTTCGGATCGCTGTTCTTGGAAGTGGCTAAAATGTTTGGAATACAAATTAGTTTTTCACAATTCGGCGGTTACACAGATCTTTTCTTGCCAGCAGCCATGAAGAGAGCAACGCTCAGGATGAGAGTGCACAGGAACAGGAACTTCATGATTGGGCTGAGTTGTTTTACAGATCGCTCGGTTGCTTCTGATGCCGGGAAAGCTGCTCGCCTTTCTATTTATACAGAAATTTAGCCCTTCATTTTGGGGACTAATCGAGAAAAGAAACACTTGTCGTTGCACAATCGGCAGGCAACTCATTAGCTACTAAATGATTAAGTTTTTAAATGTTGCTTGTTGTATTTGGCAGCGATGGGTAACGCCATAACGAAACACATTAAATCTTAACAATTTTTTTTTCTCATTTTTTGTTTGTACAATGGAGCTTCTATAATTAAAAATTAAAAGAGCGAAGAAGGGGCACATTCAATAATTTCGTTTACAAATCTAGGGTATCCGGTATAACATAATATGGGGTCGAAAAGAAAAGGGTAAGAGTGATAGTAAAGAAATTAACTAATTGATTGTCATTGGAAGCGAGTGGCTCATGTGCTGTTGTTATTGCTTTGGCGTGGCTTTAGTATCAGCTTCCCCGTGTCATCGCAGCTCATGTTGAAGTCCCCGAGGACTGTCCGCGTTCGGGATGTGATAATTTGCGGAGCTATCACCAGTTTTTGTATGCCCAGGATGAAGAGCACAACTGGAAAAGTAAAATATTATTATTAATAATATTTACAAAAAATTTCATAAATTTAAGTGTATTTACTTAAGAAACTTTTGCAAAAAATTAAGTCTAAACTGAAAAAATAGTAATTGATAGTATATTTCTTATTAAAAACAAGAAAGGAAAGCTAACTTCGGACGGAGCCGAAAGCAGTTGAGTGGCAGTCCGCTAGGTGGCGACATGCATCTTATATTATTAGATATATATCGGATCGTATATAGTCAGCCGATCCTTATGAAATTTGGCAGATCGGATTAGAAGAAAAATCCCATTCTTCAAGCAACGAAGTTATGGCAATCCCGATCAATCAGTTATAAGATATAGTCGATCTATAAGCTATAGGATATAGTCGACCGATCCCGGCCGTTCCGACTTATATACTGCCTGCAAAGGAAAGAAGGGCGTGTGCAAAGTTTGAAGACGATAGCTTTAAAAATGAGAGACTAGTTTGCGTAGAAACAGACAGACAGACGGACATGCTTATATCTCAGGAGGTGATCCTGATCAAGAATATATATACTTTATAGGGTCGGAGATGTCTCCTTCACAGCGTTGCACACTTTTGACCAAAATGATAATACCCTCTGCAAGGGTATAATAAAACACGTTAAAATCGTGGTAGTCAGAGGTAACAGAGTGAAGCTATCTTAAGTTGTTGAACTTGTAGAAAACTTGCCGAAATTTATCATTGAATGGATATATCAGTTATATGTTATATGATTAACATACAAATATAAAACCCCTCGCCCAGTTAACTATAGTTTTAATGCATGTCACTATTGTACAGCATGTTTTCCAAACGAATCTTACTCAGAGTCAGGGTGGCGATTGTGAACACGGGATGAATCCAGAGGGACTCCGTAAGCGGGACGGAGACAGTGCGCGGGTCACGTAGCCAGTACCAGGCGCTAATGGCCGTGCACATCGACATGGCGGAGAGGACAACTAAAAGAGATGCTGTTATTAAACTAAGTCAAGACTAAGTTCAAAACTAAGTAATCCAACTTACTGCGCCAGCGGAACGTTGATGGCCTGTACGATGAAACCACTTCAGTGAGGCGCCGCTCAAATGCCTTAAGATCTGCAAGAGATATAACAATTATGAAAACAAATGCGATTATTGGTGGGGTTTAGGTGGTAAACATAGTCAGTCACTGCCGGGTATACGGATTTAAGCGGATGACTTGCCTTCGCAAGCGGATGGTTCCATTGCAGCTATTTCCTCGATGCTCGTGGCGGCTTTTATGTGTTTAAATTTGTCCAGCTTATAAAGTTTTGTGTATTTGCCAAGATTTTGATGGGATTTTCATAGTTTTTCCTGTTTTTATGTTTTTGATGATTTTCCCCGTTTGCCAACACTGCTGCAGGTGTAGTTAGCCAGCACTATCATACATGGGCGCAGTGTGGGGTCACAAAGTAGATCCGTTAATGAAATATTGGTTTTAGAAACCTGTTTTAAGAAATAAAATGTTAAAATTTAAGAAATATAAAAAGAAAATGAAATAGTACATTCAATTTATTATTTTTTAGGCCATATAATATCCTTTAATGTTGAAATTACGCTACGGTCTTCCAATGTTAATTGTACGGTCACTCTAAAGCAGCTGGCTATAAAAAAGGCGGTCGTGATAATAAGGTCCGAAAAAGCAAAAAATTTTGTTTAAATGCGGGGAGTTTAGTCGATTTAAAAATAAAAATGAGTAATACGAAGGTTCCCCCTGAATGGAAGAGGCGGGTCAAATCAGAATATATTAAAATAAGGCAGCAAAAGCGTTACAAACGCGCAGACGAAATAAAGGAGGCTTGGATAAAGAACTGGTAAGCGCGGGAATGAGGTGTCTGGAATGAAAATTGCTTAGAATCGCTATTTTCCAGGGATGAGCACAACCATAACGTGCAGGACCTTTATTGTGAGTCGAAGGTATGGCAGGCAAAGCCCTACGATCCCCCTCATGTCGACTGTGTGAAGCGGGCGGAGGTGACCAGCTACAATGGCATCCCCAGTGGTCCCCAAAGGGTGCCCATTTGCGTGATAAACGCCGTGACACCCATCCCCACTATGTACACCTGGGCTCCCACGCAACAGAACTTCATGGTCGAGGATGAAACTGTTCTCCATAATATTCCCTACATGGGGGATGAGGTCCTCGACAAGGATGGCAAGTTCATTGAGGAGCTGATCAAGAACTACGACGGCAAGGTGCACGGCGACAAGGATCCCTCGTTTATGGACGATGCCATATTTGTGGAGCTGGTTCATGCACTGATGCGTTCGCACAGCAAAGAGTTAGAGGAGTCCAGCCCAGTAGCATCAGTGAAGGCAGAAAATCCCGTGAAACAAAATGAGTCTGAAGATGAGGATGTTGATGTTGAAACTTCGTCTCCCAAACGTGTGGAGAAAAAATTGGAGTTGGTTGAGGAGAAAAAGACGAAGGAAGAATCGGAGAAAGATGACGGGGCAGATGTCAAGCCGGCTGCCGAGGAGGTCAAGAATAAGTTGCCCTTTCCAGCTCCGATTATATTCCAGGCCATTAGCGCCAACTTTCCAGACAAGGGTACAGCGCAGGAGCTGAAAGAAAAGTATTTCCAACTCTTACATAAATTAAATAGTTTTTTTTAAGAATTGTTTCCTTCTTAAGGTATATTGAGCTTACGGAACATCAGGATCCAGAGCGTCCGCAGGAATGTACTCCCAACATAGATGGCACCAAGGCCGAGAGTGTTTCCCGGGAGAGGACCATGCACTCCTTCCACACTCTCTTCTGTCGGCGCTGCTTCAAATACGATTGTTTCTTGCACCGTAAGTTGAATCATGGGAATCTACTTCCAGCTGGGTTACTTACCTAATAACTTTACGTTTTGTTTTTGCTTTTCTTTTCTTGTTTTGGAAATCAAATATTCTTGCCAAAAAAAAAAATTCTATAAACCATTCTAAATACCAAAAAAAAAATATATTTGTATTGAATTGCAATTTAGGTCACCATGTGCAGGGTGAGTCGTTGTTGTAGTTGTTGTTCCGATAACCACATGCACACACACTCATGCTGTTAGCCCGTCCATGCCTTCGCCTTCGTCCTCGCCACTGCATCCACGCATACTCATCTTGCCGTCTATGATATAAGCATATACCCATTTCTGTGGATAATTGGCTTCGTTGTCTTGTATCTAAATTGATTTTTCGGTGTACACTCACCTCATTATGCGTGGCTTTCTCTGTACCATTTTGGGCGCATTTTTATTTACGCGTTAGCAGCCGAAAACTGTATTTAATCAATAGACTTAGGATGTTCTGTTTAGAGCTGCTTCCTCGTAGGTAAACAAGTACCACATTTATATTCAACATAATCTATATTTCTTGACAAATAACTGAATTCTTTCATGCTAACCCAAATGCGTTTCATGGACATTTGTCAGATTTTTTTAATATCTAGAATCCTGCTAATCCCAATCATCTTTTCCCATAGGTTTGCAAGGACATGCGGGCCCCAATCTGCAGAAGCGTCGCTACCCCGAGCTGAAGACCTTTGCTGATCCCTGTGGAAATTCTTGCTACATGTTGATTGTGAGTTTTTGGGGATTCATAAATTATATAAAAAAATATTTATTATTTATCTTTTTTTTTAGGATGGAATGAAGGAAAAATTAGCAGCCGATAGCAAAACTCCTCCAATTGATTCCTGCAATGAGGCCAGTTCGGAGGACAGTAACGACAGCAACAGTCAGTTCAGCAATAAGGACTTTAATCCCGAGAATAGCAAGGATAATGGCCTGACTGTAAACAGTGCTGCCGTGGCGGAGATAAACTCCATCATGGGTATAATAGACCTCCTTATAGCAATTCTAAAAGTAATATCCTTTATCTCTACTCCCAGCTGGCATGATGAACACCACCAGCAGTCAGTGTGTTTGGACTGGAGCCGATCAGGCATTGTTCCGGGTCCTGCACAAAGTCTACTTGAAGAACTACTGTGCCATCGCACACAATATGCTCACCAAGACCTGCCGGCAAGTCTACGAGTTTGCCCAGAAAGAGGAAGCCGAATTCAGCTTCGAGGATCTACGCCAGGACTTTACCCCACCAAGAAAGAAGAAGAAGAAGCAGCGTCTGTGGTCCCTGCACTGCCGCAAGATCCAACTAAAGAAGGACTCGTCCTCAAACCATGTATACAACTATACGCCCTGCGACCACGCAGGTCCTTGCGACATGAACTGCTCCTGCATCCAGACCCAGAACTTCTGCGAGAAATTCTGTAATTGCAGCAGCGACTGTCAAAACCGCTTCCCAGGATGTCGCTGCAAGGCTCAGTGCAACACCAAGCAGTGTCCTTGCTATCTGGCGGTGCGGGAATGTGATCCAGATCTGTGCCAGGCGTGCGGAGCGGATCAGTTCAAGCTGCAGAAGATCACGTGCAAGAATGTGTGCGTGCAGCGGGGACTGCGTAAGAATTTTCACAACCTATATAATGAACAGAAAAGTTTTAAAATGAAATCCTCTTATTTTCAGACAAACACCTGTTGATGGCACCCTCGGACATTGCTGGCTGGGGAATCTTCCTCAAGGAAGGTGCTCAGAAGAACGAGTTCATCTCTGAATATTGCGGGGAGATCATCTCTCAGGATGAAGCAGATCGTCGTGGCAAAGTGTATGACAAGTACATGTGCTCGTTCCTGTTCAATCTTAACAACGATTTCGTGGTGGATGCCACCCGGAAAGGCAATAAAATACGATTTGCCAATCATTCAATCAATCCTAACTGCTATGCCAAGGTGATGATGGTCACCGGTGACCATCGAATCGGTATCTTTGCCAAGCGAGCCATTCAGCCCGGCGAGGAGCTCTTCTTCGACTACAGATACGGACCCACAGAGCAGCTCAAGTTTGTGGGCATTGAGCGCGAAATGGAAATTGTTTGATTCGAGTGACTCCAATTATAAATACATTATCATAAAAAACGAATAAAACTATATTTTTGAAACGACAGTTAAACGGTCTTGGCCACATTGGCGATAATAGGTTTCGGCCGAGACTTGAAGATTAATTTCTTGGTGCAAACAGCGCGGACGGTGTACTCGGTTCGCTGGCGACTCTTGTGCTCCTGGGCAATTGTGTGATCCAGCACAGTGCGTTCAGCTCCCGAGGTGGCATTCAGTTGGCTCATATCCTGAGTGGCGATGCTGGTGTCCAGCAGACGTTCGCCTTCGTTTGTTTTTGATTTTTCCAGCACGGCGAAGGGTTTCTCCAGCTTTTGCTCACGACCCTGAAGGATGTGGTGGCCGATGATCAGAATCTGCAGGAGATTTTAATAATTTCTAGGGAATAAATAATATTTCTTAAATAAACTCACAGGCTGCCCATATTTGTTGTAGTAGAGATCGCCAATGAACTGATCATGCATGTCCTGATTGCTTCTGACTTCCAGATCACCTTGCAATTCTATGATGGCCCAATCGCCTTTCCCAGCACTTTGCCTAAAATATAGTATTTAATTTTTAATAATAAAGACTTTGTTTTATAACATACTGTTTATATAACTATAACTAAAAATAAACTTCATTTGGCTTCATAAGAATTTTATTCAGGCTTCACAGCAGTTTACAAAAGAGCTTACATCTAACCCCTAAATTTCTTGAATAGCGGATGCACACTGCCAACATTCTTGCGGCGATGCTCGTAGTAAACGGCATCATCTCCGCCGGACATGGAACTGAGCCCGCCAGTTCGCTTGGTAGTACCACCAGAGCCACTCGGACGATATCCTGGTTCTCCAGGCACTTTTTCGTCCTCGCAGTCCAAATCGGAGGCCGAGAGCACTAACTGCAGCAGCTGGGCCTGCTCGTCGTGGGTGCCGTACAGCAGATCCGAGTCCGTGTCCATGCCCTTGAGGTGGGTGATCACTTTGTAGCTATAGCCCTGGTTGACCAGAAACCGCTGACGCTTGCGGGAGTAGCTCATCTCCATGGTATCCTGGGATACGAGGGTGTAGAAAAAGGCATTGTACTCCTCGGCAATGGCGCCCTTCTTGGCACGCAGAATACGACCCAAACGCTGGGCCTCCTGACGTCGGGAGCCACCATGCGAGGAGATCTGGATGAGCACATTGGCTTCGGGCAAATCGAAACTTGTATCTGCCACTTTGGACACGAAAATTGTGTTCACCTGAAAGGAAGATCATTTATATTTTCACCCGATAGTGACTTCATGATCCTACCTTAGAGTTAAATTTAAAGTTCTGGAGGATTTGGATACGCTCGTTCTGGGAAGTGGGTCCATAGATGAAGGGCTTGTTCATCTTGATGGCATAATGCTTGAGAGCAAAGACATTATCCGAAAACACGATCGTCTTATCGCCCCGCTGCTCGTGATACTTGATAAGGAACTGGCAGCTGCGGAATTTGGAGGGATTCATCACATAGAGAAGCATCTTCTTGGAAGTCTTAGTGGTCAGATACTCGCGGTAGAATTCCGGCGACATTGGGCACCACACCTCAGCGCACTGAACTCTGGCAATGAAGCCTTTCTTCTGCAATTCCAACCAGTTGGCTTCGTAAAGCTTCGGTCCAATGAGGAAGTTCAGATCTGCGATCTTGTCATCCTCACGCAACAGTGTGGCAGTTAATCCCAACTTGCAGTGCGACTGCACAATGGTCAACACGCGACGGAACATCTTGGCGGGAATAGTGTGTACTTCGTCCAGCACCATGATGCCCCACTCTTGCTCCTGCAGCCAGCGCATCGTCTGCTCCGCTTCCCAGGACCGCTTCTGGGTGTGCGTGATCATAGAGTAGGTGGTCACAAGAATACCACATCCCATAGGCTTGTCTTTTGCTTCTGATGTGAACCGACAGATCATACTATCGTCGGCTGTGGACCACATTTTGAACTGCTGCTTCCACTGCTCCACGGACACACCGCTGTTGCATAAAACCAAAGCCCTCTTACGTACCGTACAGCACGCGGTTACCCCTACGAGCGATTTTCCAGCACCACAAGGCAGCACAATAACCCCAGATCGGGCTCTTCCGTTGCCAAACATCTTACGCAGACTCTTCTCCTGATAGGGTCGCAGAACTGCAGCGGGTTTAAGATCTATATTAATATCCGGGTTGTTGGTGTCGTTGCGAAAATCGTATTCTGCCAGCAGCGGATGCTCGATTTCAATGCAGCGCTTCTGTATCACTTCGATCTTTTCCTGGGCCACCTCAAAGGAAACTGTCTTCAGGTTTGCTTCGTCCTCGTCCTCCTCTTCTTTGTCAATTTTTTCGTAGAAATCGGTGATATCCTCGGGCACCACTGTGGCGCCGTCGGCGGCTGCAGGTGCTGCAGCGTTTGGATCTTCTGGTGGCTTGTCGCCACCAGCAGCAGGTGGTAGCTTCGTGCCAAACTGAGTGATGGCCTTGCCATCCATAGTGCCCTGAATGAACCCCTCGCCCTCGCTGCGAATGAGCCGACATTTCTGTATAACTGGATCTTTTAGAAGCTTCTGCAATACCTCCGGATGAGGAGACTCTATGAAGTACTTGTTGTGCTTGAGCACCAGCTTAACTTTTCCGTAGGACAGGGTACACAATCGGATGAACTCTAGGATGCCCTCGGGAATGCTAGTTTTGCTCAGCCGCTTCAGGTATTCAATAATGTCGTGAGTCTGCAAGCCGACAGACACCGCTGCGTATAAACTATATGCAGTTAGTTTGTACTCGTGGATATGTTCTGGGCGGCACACCGGCTCTGATATGGCAATGAGAAAGTCATGTGCGTGCTTGTAGACCGGCGAGAATGACTCCAGGAAGACGTGACCATTGGGCGCCACCCATAGCGGACGATTGCCGTGATCCTGTCGCAGCTGCATCTGTGCCCGGTAATCCTTGGCCCCGTACTCGTCAGTGTTTATCTGTTCGTCATTTGTCTCGGCGTTTTTGGATGCTGCCCCAGGAACTCCGTCTGATTCTGTAGCATCGACGCTGTCGTTCGTCTCACTTTCATCCACAAGTTGCGCATAGGCCTCATCCTCACGCCGCTTCTTGGCTGCAAAACCCATAGAGTTACAGTGGCATTCCACTGTTTTCCATAATCCATCCACTTACCGAATTTTTCGCCACCGCTGCGATCCTTTTTAGACTTTTTTGGCGGCCCCATTTAAACAAAAACTTAAAAAATAAATTGTCAAATCGGCTCCAAGTCAACTGTTTAGTCCAGTGTGACCAGGTGGAGTGTCAAATAACTGGGTGGAAGTTGCACCACAAAGCGAAATAAGCATGGGGTAATGCTTCTTTGCGTTTTCCTTATAATTATAAACTTTTGAGATTGCCTAGTTACTCACGTTTTTACCAATATGGGCATCTTGGTTTCAGGGCGACTAAATTAAGAGTAAACCGGAAATTAAAATGTAAACAAACTCAGAAAAAGTCCCTCCAAAAACGTTCGGGGCTTTACTACTGCTAATACTAATGGTCTCTCTAACTCTGCTCTGATATTAACATTCTGTTACATTTAAAATTATGTTAAGTGGAGTGTTGGTAAGCGTTGCACCGCCAAAAATTCCCCCCAAATATATAAAAGTAGTTTCAAATGGTTATTTTTGAAATTTTCTTACATACATTTTAATATTATCCCAAGTGCTTTGATTTTATGTTCATTTAAAGTTCATTTAATCTATATATTTTATTCAGAAGCTATGACCACCGACAAGAAGCGTTCGCCGAAAAAGAAGCATACATCAAAAAAGAGCTCAACCCACGACAACAAAAAATGCAATAAAACTGCTTGCAAATTTGTTCATAATCAATTGCCAAAAATATGCTACATAATTGCAGTTTGCGATTTGCTGCACGCTTTGTACTTCACCATAAGTGCCATGATACTACTGGTTGAAAGTGTAAGTTTTTCATGGATAAATACTCCAAACAAATATTTGTTTTTCATTCCAATTAAATTATAGTTTAGCTTTTTCGCTGCATTGGCTGTAATAAGTGTATTTTTCTGGGTAGTAATTGTCATCACCTTGATCGTAGGCCTATGGAAGGTATGAAGCTTAAAATATAAACTAAAACATTTGTAAATTTCCAACCTTTTTCCATTCTTAGAAAAAACCCACTTTGATTAAATGTTGGCTTTTATTTTCTATAGTTGGTTTTGGCATTGATATAGTATTCCTAGCTTATGGTGTTATGACTTCCTTTAACATAGATTGGGATCGTCTTCAGGAGTTCTCTGTTGTCTTTATTGGAATATGTAAGTTCAAAATGTATTTACTTTTCTATTTAATATAAAAAATTTGAATATTTAATTTCAGTTATTGAAAGCATCTGCATATATCTTGTGTATTGGTACTATAAGATTATGGCTGATAAACCCAAGAACACTTGCTGTAAGATAACTCTTAAAATAATCTAATTTTTAATCTAAACTCTCAAATTGTTTATAGGTGATTGGTTAAAGAAAAAAAAGTCACACAAAAGTAAGTCCAGTTCCAAAAAGAAGAAATCAAAAAGGTAAACTTATAACCGAATGTTCAATATTCCTTTTAATTGTCCTGCTTAAATATATTTTTCAAAAAAATAAAATTATTAAGAGAACATCTTAATCAAAATACAGAATGTTTTGTTTAAATATTAGCTACAGGATGTTTCTAATCTTAGGATTAAATATATGTGTAAGAAATTCTTACACATAAAAAAGCAAAAGTTAAATAAAATATTATATGTTTCATGTAATTGGCTTATTTCAATTTACCGGTCAAGTGGGAGAACCAAAATATATTCCCTATTCCGCACAAACAATAATAATAATTGACTTAGGCAGTTTTCCATCTATTTTCCTTCGATGTCAGTAGCCAGTCAGTCACGTTGTCAACGGGGGGGTCAGAGGTTCATGGATTTCAGGGAATCCGCGGGTTACGGGAACAGGGAACTCGGGCAATCCAATCTCCAGGGCCTGCTGACAAAACAAATGCCATAAATGAAGAGCGGACAGATGGTCGCACAAACTTGTCACATCGTCGATGGCGGTGGCCAGTGGGGAGGTGCGAGTCACATCACATTGGTATAGATTGGTTTTGGGATTCCATAAACCATTAGTTTTTTTTGGGGAAACTAAAATATAATTGCATTAGGGATAATGTGGGAACAGTGAGTCCAGGATACGCTTCTAACAAAAAATATATATTTATAAGATGTAGTGATTTTGTTCCTTTAAAAAAATATGTAGTTTTGTAAGAACTAATTTTAAAATTATATTATATTCAATAAATATTCTATTTATTATATTTGCAATAGAAAACCATTATACAAAATTTTATAAATAAAGACTAAATGATATTCGAAAGGTATTTATTTTTGGCACCCACTGTGCTTTGGCTGGGACTTTTGGCAATCAAACGGCATTGATTAACAGGCATCCAAGAATACAGCCACCACACCACCCCCCTGGAAAGTACGTGCTTATCATCATTATAGCTTTGATTTAGTAGACAACATAGCCTGTGCCAGTGCTGGCCCGTCTCATTTCCAAACCAAGTGCAAGTCCCAGTCCCAAAACTCCCACTATACTGCTGTGCTGTGTGATGAACTTTGGCCTGGGCAATGAAGTCGCACCCTGATGGTTATTTAGTACCCTGCTCCTACTGCA
The DNA here is from genome assembly GCA_035045925.1 of Drosophila atripex. Classification (NCBI taxonomy): domain Eukaryota; kingdom Metazoa; phylum Arthropoda; class Insecta; order Diptera; family Drosophilidae; genus Drosophila; species Drosophila atripex. The sequence goes on from JAWNOP010000012.1 coordinate 923,786, forward strand.
TCGGTCTGCTGGACCTGATATCCGCCCTGCTCTTTGCCATCATCTCGGGCATTGTGTTCTCAAAGCATGTAAGCGGCATAACTCGGATTAATGAATATATTCCAGTTAAGTTTTAATTTTCTCCAGGGTAACTGGACAGCTTTGGTGGCTCTGCTCTTTACCATATTCTGGATTTTCATAATCATCGTGTTACTCGTGGGAGTCTACAAGCGAAAACTGAGATTGGTTCGCTTTTGGTTGGTGTTCACCTGTCTGGGAATTATCCTGGATGGGATAATACTGCTCTATGGCTTGACTTTGGCCATTTCGGTGAACTGGGATGGTGTAAAGATCACTGTGCTACCCTTTGTGGGACTCGGTGGGTATTCTTATTTATTAAGCTTATTATAATAGATTATACTGGATATTTTCCGTCTGTAGCTGTGGAGATGACGTTCGTTTACATTGTTTATCTTTTTTACCTGGATATGATTGGCGTCAGTCCTCCGCCTCCTCCACAAGAGGAACGTGCTCGCGTGGTGGCAGGCTGCGCGGTGGAGTTTCAGGATGAGGTAGAAAAGCCCATGGATCGGAAAGAGTTGAAACGCCTGGAAAAACAGGCCAAGGAACGCATGAAAAGGGACAAGGCGGTTCTCAAAGAGCTCCAAAAACAAATGCGCAAGGGAGTGGCTTAAATGTTATTTTAATACATATTTTTAATTAAATTAAAATATATATTTCTGCCATAAAAAGCATCGTACTTTTTCCGGCTAAGTGCTCAAAAAAGCGCATTTTCCTTCAACTAAAACAAAAGCTCTTTAAGTATTATCATATTAAGGATGTAGGATACTACACACACATACACCTATACAAACCACTCACACCAACAGGCGTGTGCCAATGTTAAACACAAAATCCTTTTAAAATAATTTGCGCAGCAGCAGTCAAGGAAAAATCAAGAAAAGGACAACTTTCAGAACACAAATGCGAAGACTTGAATGCTCTAGAAAGAATACAAAGTATATATTTTTTGAAAGATAACATTTTAAAAATATAACATTTAATTCCATTTATTATCTCGAAGAGCCTGCCGAAGATCGATTTAGTCTGAGTGGTTGCGACGGCATATTGGCAACCTTTCTTCCTTCTAATCTTTTACTGACATTTTCAACTATTATTCCGGGGCGACGCATGATTAATTTTTTCTTTTTCTTGGGTTTCTCCTGGCATTCTATAACCTTTATCTCTTCACATGGATCAAAAGTCGGCTTAGGCCTTTGGCAGTTTTGACAAAAGTCCATTGTCATATAGAAGCGGCACATAATTAATAAGCACATGGATTCTACAACTGACAAAAAATTATTGAATGGATTATTTTACTGAATAACATTGAGATTAACATACATAATCCTATCAAGAGTAACATCGCATTTTGTAACAAACCCGTTTGAAAACTGCTTTCGTTGAAAACAGCATAGAGAATCAAGCAAATTTCGAAAAGAATGCCAACACAGCAGAATATAATCCAGTCTCGTACACATCGGGGCTTGCGCTGCAAGCTATATAGTTTTTAAAATTGACAGAATATATAAGAGAGCTAAATGATACCCCATGAATGCCCAACAGTAGCATAAATATCATAGTAATCCAAAAGAGGCCAAACGCTACTGCAAAAAGGCTTAGCCAACTTAGCTGCGAAGGAAAATATTGTTTCTATAATTTTGTAGAGTCTTAAATTAAATTTTATTTCTTACCCGATTGGATATTGTCCTAAGGCTGATTAGAAAAAAGAATACTGCAGTGATCAGATCGAAAATACCTATGGCATAGGCCGAAATCAATAGACATTTTACACCTTGAACCATCTTGGTTTTAGAAGAAATAAAATATTGACTGTTGTGGCAAAGTATAATGGATTCAAATTTAAAGTACAATATCTAGTAAGTTGGTATTATAATAGAATAATATTTCACGTAAGAATTCATATTTTTAAATATTTAAATTCTTTTGAAGTGTGCTTGACACTTTCCAGACAGAGTATTTAAGCGGAAAGGGAAACAGCAGCCACAGCTACAGCTTCTCCCAGCTACGGCTGTCGCATCTATTTATGCAGAGAAAAAGTGAGACATTCAAGTTTATATATGCATATACTTATATATATATTATATATGTATATAATGTCAGGCTGATGAAATACGTGCGACGGAGGCACACACGCACACAACCATTTCTCTTCGTCCTGTGGGTGTGCGGAGATGGGGGAATCCCCCGTTGACAAATATAATTTACTTTTTTCGCGCTCATTTGCAACTCGGGCCAAGGAAGTACCAGCCCATCTCCTGATGTCCCCCGGGGTGCGGCAAAAACCTTTTTAAACAGCTCTCCTCTCCAGTTTAAGTTTTTCCGACGAAGAGCAACAGGGCGTATGATGAATGTATGAAAAGGGTGGAAAAAATATGCATAAAATAAATAAACAGCATACACCTAAGGTATGATGTATCCTAGTGAGAGGATCATCTTGTTCTATAACCCCAAAATTTAAACACTTTTCAAAATTTGTCATTACAAAAAATTTTCATACTAACATCACTAGTATAAGTAACGACTAAACGCCAGCTTAAAATGATGGATGCATTGCATGCCTTTGGCCTGGCCATTGGCTGGATGGACATAGCGGGGGTCCTGTTTTTTGAAGCCCTAATGTTTTTTTTGATGCGACGTCGTCGCTTGGCAGAGCAAGCAGACAAAGGATCTGCAGAAGATCCCATTAAATCAAAGGGAAGATCATTGCCAAGTGAGAATAACTAAATTGAAGCCAATAAACTATCATGATTCAAATCCTCTGAAAGTCCTTATGAGCAGAGCCAAGCTTAGTAATGCCGAAAACGACTGTATATTCTGGAGCTACTTGGTGATGCTGAATGTCTGGATTGTTGTTACTCTGCTCATGATCACCGGCATTTCTTTGGTTTGTTTACCATCCATGTATTATTATAGATTTATGAATTGTAAAACTTTTCTAAGCACAAGCCTGAATTGATGATAATTTGGTTGATTTGGTGCGCCTGTGGGTTGGCCTTTGATGTCCTTTTTATTTTCTGGTGGATCTACGAACTTTGTATGGGAGATGCCATCGAAGCTCTGACCAATATTATGATATCCCTGCTTACCATGGGTGAGTTTTAATTTTTATAAATATAAATATAAAATAAATATTTGATTTATCTTTCCGTATAGCTATAGAATTTGGTTTCATTTGTGTCATTTACACCATTTACCGCGACCTATTGAACTCTTCAGATGATTCTGAAAACAAACATGCAAAAAAATTTGTATTTTCTAATATGATGATTTAATGCGTACAAATTTTAAATGTTTTTGTTTGGTTTATTGAATTGGTTTTGTTTGTGGAGAAAGCATAAAGCATAATTTGTAATAAATTATATAAATTTTAAAAGTTCTTGCTTCGTCTTCTTGTTTTTCCTGCCATATTGCGGCTTTTCAGTTTCCTGTTTGTTTGCAACTTTGTGGAGAAATCTCATTAACCTCGCAACTTCCCCGGGTCATAGGTCATCGTTCATGCAAAGACTGCAGCATCTTGTGTTCTCTCGTATTACTTTATTTCATCTTGGTTCCTTGAAGTGCTTTGTAGTTTTTAATGGTCTGCCAGCACGGAAATTGATTCATTTCCGTTTTTTGTCCTTCGCTTCCGTTTGCGTCTCGGCCGCTTAAAGTCCTGACTCGCTGATTCACAGTCCTCCGCTCGCAACAGAAATCTGACTGAACATCAAGTTGAATCTGTTTTCGCTCCTAATTCGGCATCTAATTCTATTTGTCGGGCTTTGGCTTGGAATAAACTGAAGGAGTGGATTGTCAACGGAGCCTGGTGTAGGAGTTGGGGACTGGGGACTTGCCACTTGCAACACGATGCCAAAGTGAAAAGCAAAATATTTCTTCTTTATTAAACATAGCTCAGAGTCCGTTTTTTATATTTGCTTATTTTTGTTTTTCTGCTTTTGTCCTTTTCCTCATTTTGTGTATTTTTTTGCGGCAACGGTCGTCGTTCTCCAAGGAGCGACTGGCTGCTCAAATTTATTGTTTGCAAATTGAAATTCTTGTCGACACGCACGAGCAAATCCATTGGGAATGCACAGCACAGCTCAGCAGCTCGTCAGCGTCATAGTCAGCTCTTGGTGGCTCCGGACCAAGGACTCCGTACTCCGGACCACGGTCTCCGGACTCTAGAGTTTTAGACGGAATAAGGAGGAACGCCTGTCGGATTTGATGGCTTTTGTGACTCGACAGCAGCAGCTCATCATGGCTTTTTAGTATTTATTAAGACTCTGATGTGCCATGAAACAAATTTCGGAAAAATAAACAAATATTTCAGTGCGTTGGCTGCGTTGACAAAAACAGGAAATGGGTATTGAAAAAAACAAATCAAAAAGCATCCAAACAGTTTTCCCACAAAATCAACAACAATCTTAGGAATATGAACTCTTAGGATTAAGTATTCTTCATACTCGTGTTGGGGAGACGGATTCCAAGTGATACCTTTCAACAGGATCTTGAGGGACTACAGGATTAAGAGGTAAGTGGGGAAGGTGAGCAGGGTAAGTATGGTAAGGTAAAGTAAGTTAAGGCTAGGTTATATATTCGAAATAGGGTTTATAATTCCAAAACATATTCTCACGTTCTGGTCAACCATCTGCGTTTTTTGTGCCTGAGTGCCTGAACACCACACTGCCCCCTAATTTTTTAAACACTAAATCTAGTTCTTAGATCCCCGGAATCAGATAATACAAAAATTGAGTTTTCGTCTTGTGGCGCCAACTTTTGCCCAAGCAATGGCCCGAAAGTGGAGAGGCCTCATTATAACGATGTCTTCAAACTAATTGTAATATATTTGCCCTGTGTGACGGTGGCTATTATTGTGGTGGTCGTATTGCTGGATCCTCTCAAGCGTTATGGCGAGGGTCGCAAGGGTGCCAACAACCATGAGAATTCGACCAAGAGCTTTATCCTCGCCACATTCCACCAGATGCAGCGACCCAACCAGCAATTGCTCATCCCACTCACCATCTATATCGGCCTGGAGCAGGCCTGGATCGCTGCAGAATATACTCAGGCCTTCGTAGCCTGTGCCATGGGCGTTAATATGATTGGCTTTGTAATGATTAGCTGGGGAGTCTTCGACTCCATCTTTTGCTTGCTGTTTGGATGGATAATGAAGTATGTGGGCCGCTCGCCGATCATATTTATCGGAGCCTCTGCAAACACCTTGCTAATTGGCTTCAAGCTCTATTGGCGGCCTGAGCCCCAATATTCGATCGTGTTTTATGCTCTGGCCGGGATCTGGGGCATCGGTGATGCCGTTTGGGTCACCCAGATCAATGGATTCTACGGCCTTCTCTTCCGGAGACACAAGGAGGCTGCCTTCTCCAACTATCGACTGTTCGAGTCAGTTGGCTTTGTAGTGGGTTTCTCCTACTCCAGTTTTCTATGCGCCAAGGCGAAGCTATATATTATGTTACTTCTACTGACCATCGGCTTGGTTGGATACCTGACCGTGGAGGTGATTTATCAAAACAGGGTAAGTGGATTTTCTCCATCCGCAGGTATCAATTGTGACAAGAGGCGGGATTACTGGAACTGTGGATAACTGTGAAGGTGCATACTATTCCGATTTCTTCAAGGATATAGAGAGTCTACTAGGATAAGCTCAGTGAATGAGGCTTATTGTTAAAAATATGGTAAGTTTTTTCTTCAAAAAGTGCAGCGACTGGCCTTGATATATATAATATATAATTTTATTTACAGGATGCAGATTTCTAAAAAGATTTATACGTTTTTTTATTAAATTTATATTAAAAGTCTACAATAAATGGAGTCCTTGTTGAGTCCTTAAAGAACCTGCTTCTCACTCTTTAAAAATTATACTAGTATACAGGAAGATTTCTATTGAAATTATATAAAAATTCCAATCTGCTGTTTATAATCAATATTGTCGTTTAACTATTCAATACTCTACATATTTCTTTGACAGTTAATGGTGGGAAAGTCTACGCAGGAAATTGATTGATTTCCGCAACGTGGAGGCAAAGAAAAGCGGGAAAAATATTGCCTTTGTGGTAGAATTTCGCCGGGGGGATAATACTTTATGGTGGAAGGACTGCCAATTAGTTGGTGGCAGGACTGGAGAGGGGTTTAGCTAGTAGCTACTACCTGCAACCGAATGTTTTCCCACACCAAACATACGCTGGGTGCCAGTGTGTGGGCATGTCCTGCACGAGTTTGAACATATAGTCCTTGTGGCAGCCAACATAAACATAGACAAAACATAGACGAGTCCTAGTACCATAACCCTCGGGCGGGCTGGGTGGGATTTTGGGGAGGGGTTTTTGGCACAGTTTGGCTTAGTTGTCCTGCTTGAAATCAGAAACCCCCCAGCCCGCCTCCTTGTTTGCATATCCTTGGCACGTGAGTGTAAGTTAAAAGCAAAAGCTATGCTTGTTACATGCTCAATTAAGCTGGAAATGACGCCGCTGGAAGCTTAAGTCATGGTTTGTATAGTTTTCTATTTGTATTAGAAGTTGCATTTGTCAGGACCGCTTCTAAAGGACTATACGGATGCAGACGTTTAGTATTTTTAAATTTTTCTAGAATTCTATTAAAATAAGTGAACTGCACTTAGTGTTTCATGGAGGACATCCCACACATTTCCACTTGGTATCGCCTTAAGCAAATTATCGAGCACGCGAAATTGCTTTAGGAGTAGGCAGCGAACATGGCGAGCACAAAAGCGGCTGCCAATTAGCGCCGGCAGGATCCCCTATAATGTGCTTAGTCATGCCAGGACATTTACGGCGGCCAGAGGGCGCAGGGCTGGTGGGTATTGCAGGTGGTGCACGGTGACAGGACACGTGCCACACGTACTCATAGTCATTCTGCGGCCTGTGACGATGGAAACCAGCCTAGAGATGTAATTGTCAGTAGGCGCAACCATAAATTAGTTATTGGTACTAAAAACTAAGTTAATAATTGACAAAAAACTTAGTATACATATAATTATCAGATATATGGGTCTATTGAAATATAACCTACTGTTTTGGCCATTTGAAAAGTTATATCTTCCATCGCTAGGCTTTCAGCTAATACGCCTTGCAACTTTGTTTTCTGGACTACGGTATGGTGGAAAAGTTGGACCCCAACAGGACATGACACACTCACTCAAAACACCCACTCATACACTCGCAGACATAGACACACACTTGGAATTGCAAATCAGTCGACTAATGTGTACATAATCAGTCATGTCCCAACATGTGAATTCCATTAGTGATACACGGCCATGCAAACAAACAAGCATTAATCAGGCCAAGACGGGGGTGCGGACGTGGGATCCAGCCTAGCCAGGATGATGGACCCACAAGAGGGACTAGGACTTGGACCAGGATCCGATGGAAGGTCTATGGACTCCTCCTGTCATCCGGTTCACTCGCTGTCTATTACAGCTGGCAGCCGCATTCCATATGCCATATTCCATATTCCATATACCATATTCCATATTCCATCCTTATGTTATTTATGCTTATTGTATCGGGTCACCAGGGCGGATGGAAAAATATTGTTTCTCGCTCCAGTCACAAATTACAGCAGCGGGAGCAGAAGTAGGAGCCGGAGTCACTGCACCAGCGGCAGCAGCCACAATCCACCTTGATTTATCCTTACATTTCAATGGAGACACTCGGAAAAATATCTATAATTTCGAATTAAAAGTTTAGGGAGGCTAAGGAGATCATATTTTACTTTATATTTTTAAAGGGAAAATGTTTTCTTTTAGGCCTAGAACCAGTTTAAGCCTAGTTTATACCTTTCCCCATTTCAAAGGCATTTTTAATTAATTTATAAGGATCTATGTATGTTTACTTTCAATATACTTTGACGAGGGAATCTTGTAAAGAATGTTTGTGAAATTATTTCTATACAAAATCGATATTCAATTAACTTTTCTTCCTGTGGATGGCAAGGCGACGTTGGCTTAATACGCCATTCATTTGGTCGCGTTATACTTCATTAAAGCAGGAACCATCAGAGGACCGGATGGAGGGCAATGGATGGAGGGCGAAGGGTGGCACGGGGAGAGTGCAGGCTGGACAGCCGTATCCGGCGCCTTGGCCGCAAAGTGCAGTCGGCAAAAATTATGCGGCTCGTTTGCCATGGCTGGAAGGGCGACGGACGATGCGATGAATGCGATGGCAAATAGCAAATGCAGTGCCAACTTCAACTGGCCCGGGCCATTCGTTTATCCCTTTGTTCTCATTTATTTGCATGTCATTTGCTTTCACCCCCCTTTCACCCATCCCCTCCCCCACAATTCACCCGTTTCCATTTCCTATCCCTTTCTGACTCGGTTTTTCCAAGCATTTTTGCTCATTTTCTTGTGCTTCTCGTTTCTGCTTTTCCAGCTTTTCCTGGCGGTCGGGTCACGTTTGTCTGCCAGGATGCCAGTTACTTATGGCTGTTATGTGCATTATCAATATGCATTGTGCGGCTCCTCCTGCCGCTTTATACTTTCCCAGCGTTTTTCCCCCACTTTTCCAAAGTGGGTAATACAAATCGCTTGTGAATGATAGTGCCTGGCTTACAAATACAAAATTCAAATTATTTATGAGTTTAGGTATCGATTTCAAAAGGAAGAATCCTTTTATAGCTCATACGCCATGTTGGATTTCAACGTTCAAAGAAAGCTATTCAATCAATCATCATCCTTTCAGATAAAAATTTACTTACTAAATACTATTTTTAAATACTATATGATCATTTTAGAAATGCAAAATTGCTCATACGCCATGTTGGCCTAGCCTCTTTCTTATATTATTCTGAGTTCTGTGAGCCCCAGAAAGTCTAGTGTATAAGGGACTTCGCTTTGGACTTTTTTACTCACATTGAATGTGTTTTTTTTTTGCTCGTGGTTATGCAGTTTTAATAACGAATTGCTTTTTTATGGTTTCCGGCTTATAGAGCAACACAGAAATTGGCAAGGAACGAAGTTGCAAAAGCAACACAGCATCTTAAATCATGCCTTTTTGTTGTATTTATTTTTTTAAAGTTGGATCTCAGATACTCTTGTTGGTTTTTTTGTTTAGCAGCCTCAGCTAGTTCTTTGTTGGTATTTGGTACTCTGTTGTCGTTTGTTGTTTTTGGTTTCAGTTGTGTTTTTTTTATGTCGTAGTGGTGCTATTATTTTTGCTTGCGCTTTGTTAACCAAGTCAAGACTGAGCCAGCTGCAGCTTCCGTTGTCGCCACAGTTGCCATTTGCCGCTGCCATTTGTACGCCGGGCGTAATTAGTGCTCCTGGCATAGGGCGGTACTTCCCCGAACGCACAGCCTCATCCGTTCATTCCACGACTCTTCAAGAAAAGCTATTGTTTGTTTCTAAGCAGTAAGAAAAAAATGTTGCCATTTGCTATACAGCGTTGCTTTAATAAAATAATACACCTTTACAACATGATAATCACCTTATTACATGATTCTCCATAAAGTTCCCCTATATTTTCTTATAGATTACCCTATTTTTCTCCAGGTGCAATTATTTCATTCTTTAGGATTGCCACTCTTCATTTGTAATCACTTTCTGTATGTTCCATTCTTGGCAACAACATTTTGTTGTAAGGATTTGGCCGGGCCAACTAGATTTCACAATTACTTTGCTTCTCATGCTCTTTTCTGGCCTCTCGCATTGCGCTTTTAATGCTAAACAAAATCAGTTTTTACCATTTTCCTTAATTAGGGTCCTTTGCCTGTGAAGATTAGCAATGAATTGGCTGCCTTCTGGTTATTAACTAATCCAACAAATTGATGGCAACAGTGAGCCATTCCTGACTTTCTATTCGCACCATAAATATTAAAGGGGAAATCCGGCTTGTTCACGTACCCCAAGACATATCAACTTTCTCGCCGGCTAATTGCCATTTACAACTTTTCCTGTCTTAACTAAAACTTTTCGCTTCGGAACTGCTGCGCAATTCCCATTGTGGCTGCCAATTCAGCGACTCGATTGGCGTTGGCTTTGTGGCCATTGTTTGAGTTCACGCAGTCCGATCATCAACCTGCCATCTTCCTCCTGGCATTCAAAGCCCCTCCCCCCACCGCTCATCGACCAACTATTATGGTTAGAAGTCTGAGGCAATAGCTTTAATTAATTTCCCACAGCTACTTGTAGATCTTGGAAAACGATTTAATAAGGAAGTATTTTTTTGTTTTTTTTTTTTTATATGTTCTTTAAATATTGAAAGGTCTATTATAAATATTAAATATATAACAAAAAATAGTTTTTTCGTGCAATTTTTGTACGTTTTTCCACCTTGGAATAAAAAACAGTCAATATCAATGTTAGTATCAATTAACTATAACGCCTCTTTGATTAGGCAGCATGTCGTTGGAGAAAGGACTGCAATGCTTTCGACGGAGAAGACAAGGATGTCTCCAGAGCTGGAGATACAGAATTTCAATAGTTTAGTCATATGTAATCAAGTACATAGTTTGGTCAAATCTACAAAAATTATAATAGGCCATATCTCGATTTTGACTAGACCGAATGATGATTGTTAATCTTGGCCGAACATAGGTGGGCCAAATGGGGAAAATTAGAAACCTCAATTTTTTACCCATGAAAAAATTTTAAAACATTAAAAAGGATATTTAAGCAATGGAATAAAAGAGGAATAAAGGTACAGGTACTATTCCAGGTACTATTTCCAGATCGGATATAAATTGGCCAAGCTATGGCTATCGAAAGGGGGCCAACTGGGGAAAATCGGAAACCTCACTATTTAAAAGGGGTACTTGGAAAAATTCATATAAATTAAAAATGATTTTTGACTGTTTTTCATCGGTAGGGTGACTCTTCTAAAAAAATTTAGTTTGTTTAACTTTTCTGATCCTTGGAAGGGAAGTGGATTTCCAATTAATTTTTAATTCATAATTTCCATGTAACGATTGGTGAAACTGAGTTGAGGATAATAATTTTTTTGTTTTTAACTTTATTTATAAAAACCTTCGTTAAGTCGTTACCAGTGTAGACGTCTCAATTGTTCAGTTCATTTGTTGGACATCAATTTTTTTGGAAGGGGGACTGTAAAAAACTCTCAAAATGGAATAGCTCTCAAAAAAGAGGCAGCTGTTGCCTGGCGAAGTGCATTCCACGACATTAGCCTCTCTCTTTCTCACGCCCATTTTGCGTCTCTCTTACCCGTTTTTTTTACTTTCCCTGATGTCGATTATTTTTGCTGACTAACTTTTGCCAACGGAGTGAAAATTTAGAATAGAGTAACGCGCAAAATTTAAATTTATGTAGCTGGATTTATTATTTATACATAGGATAGGGGGATGGGTGCTTTGGGATGTGAGGAGACTACTGTGTGTGTGTGCTTGCTTTGCATTTTGCCTGGCATTTGCTTTTAGTGGCAACAACAAAACTGACTAGATACAAAAACATGGCGTCATGGGCGTCGCATTTTAGTTACGTGAGGCCAAAGCGAAATTTTGTGCTGACGTCGCGTTGTCAACTTTCACTTCACCTGCAGCTGTGGCAACAGATTCCTTCCCATATATGTATATATTATATATGTATATATCTATACAGATACTGTCTACTCTATCTATATACGTATATAATGTACATGCATACATATATATCCATCCAATTCGCTGTCCTTCAACAACATGCATTAGCAGCAAATAGTCAAATAACGTTGATAACACTCATACGCCATGTGGTCCCTCGTTTTCAACTTTAACGTGAATTATGTGCCTTGCTGAAAAGTTTGTGGGGATTTTTTTTTTATTTTCTTTTTAACTCTGTGTATATGTGTGAGTGTGGAAAAGTTGCTCCTTATTTCACTTTTTTGCTGCTCCCTGCTTTTTGCTGTTGATGTAATGAAATTTGTTGAATTGTATGAACCAAAAATAGGAGAATCAAGAAAAACCATTAAAGCGCATTCTCTGCGTTGGTAAAGTTTCGGCTGAAAGCATTTCACAGATTGATTGGCATCACCATAGGACCGCCCATATCTCCCGGGCCACCTCCACCAACATCTCCTCCCCCAGCTAATGTTGGCCAAATTTGCCGAGCGTGTGTAAGACAATAAAAGTAATTGAGTGCGTAGCTCGTTGTTACATTTTCCCACTGACTTGTTTTTTTCCCTCAGCTTGTTGCTGTTGTTACTTTTATTCCTGCTGATGTTGGTGTTGTTGTACGCCGCCTCCTCCTGTCAATGTAGTGTAAATTGTGTCGTGTGTGAGTGTCGCAGGACACTTTTGTAGGGTTGGGCAAATTGGGTGCGATGGGCGGCAGCGTTTGCAGATTGGCCTTCAGATAGGCCCAAGCCATTACCGTGCTCCTGGTGCCCCAAGTACTTCCAGCTTGTCAAATTGCCGGTCGGACAATGGAGATGGAAATGGCGATTGTCCGGACTATTTGTTGGACAACAAGCCAAGGAATGAAATTCTGATTATCTCTCAGTGACTTGGAGCCATGAAACTTTAATTTCGGATCTGCAGGTGTAGTTTTACGTAAAAATTAAGTTTATTTTTCTTTATGCCATCTAATTCTACTCACTCTTCAAAATCCTTTTGTGAAACCAGAAATGGAAAGCACGATTGCGTGTTAAACGTTTAAAAAAGACAGAGAAAAAATTGGAGTAGTAGGAAAAATATTACCATTGAAATGAAAATAGTTTACAACCAAAAGAATGATTGTGTTGCTGTTCTGCATTCGAATGTATATTATTTTAAAATTCAAAGAAATCGCTATTATATTTTTTCTATTTGTGTGAGAATTTTTTTATGATGCTCTTTACTTCCTTTTTGAGGCCATCATTTCATTTCCTTTCATTCTTCTTTTGCGCTATTTATTTTTGCCGCTTCAACAAACAAAATCCACTGCTCACTCCCTGTCCGCAATTCAGTCATAATTTGCATAACCAAGTAGCGTCCATGGCCATCAAAGCGGATTTGGCCTTCCTATTCTCCCTTTCCCTCTAAAGCCAACGACAGCATTTGGCCAAAATGTGCGCCCGTTTCATAACTTAATTTTAATTGAATTATGTAAATCACATGCTAAAAATTAGCAGGCGCAAACTATTTTTTAATGATGCTTTGTTTCGCTTCGCTTTTAATTAAAAAGCGACTGCAAATTAAATTTAATGAGGGGCCGGACCCCGGGGTTGACATTCCGTTGGCATCCTCTAGGGAGTAGTTACATGCCTGGCTGACTAGCTGGCTGGCTGGCTGGATGGTTGGATCCTGAATGCCGGCTAGCTGGGGTGATTTATCATAGTTGTTTGGCCAAGATTAGCTCCGGCTGCTTGCTGGAGCTCAAGCTGCCAGCCGGTGGAATGGCCATCTAACCCCCGGTCCAATCTGCACTTGCAAATGATGTTCATTTTGTACTGCGTCTGGTGCGCCTTCAGGCGTCCCTGAGTCCTGTGTGAGTGGAAATTATGCAATAATCTATGGCAATGCATTGAAACTGTTGCCATTGGCAGCGTTGACCGTAGGAAGTTAGTCAAAAGGAGACCCACAACAACAAGAGACACAGCTAAGGATATTCAGGCATCATCAACAACTACAATGCCACCAGCAGAAACAAGAACAACAACGATAAATGCACTGACATCCTGCTAAAATGTGCTGCATACGGTAAGGCGCTTTTATGTATGTGTGATCATTAGGGTGGCACTCTCTAATTCCAACTTACAGATATTTATAAGCTTAAATAAGCCTACAAATAGAAAGTATAAAAATATAATAATTTATAATTGTTTTTATGAAAATGACTATCTCAAAAGTAATATATCAAGCCTTACTAGAAAGATATCACATATTACAGCTCATTTGAACATCTACATGGATGTATAGCCAATTTTAACAATTCAAGGCGTATTCCATAAAATATTTCATAAAATTTATAACGAAAACATAATTGAAAGCGAAAAAAGTCCACCCTTATGTTCATGCATGATAGTTCGAGACTGCAAGTGTGCGAGTGTGTGTGTTAAGTTGGCCAGGAGTGAGCGTGTGTGTCTCCCACGCCGTGACAATCCGTTTAAGCGTTTCAGTTACTCGCCCGTGAAGTGAAGTGCCGTTTGTCGGCCTGGCAAGTGCTTTCACAGCTGGACAATGACCCGAGCCCTTTAATTATACTCCATCCAGCATTTAACAAAAATAATATGTAAAAAAACCTAGTGTGTAATTTGAATGCATATTTTTATAGTTCTGCAAAAAAATATGCAAATCGCTGGGGTGTTGCATGTAAAAAAGATTCTCATATTATCATTCAACAAAAACTTTTTAGTTTATGTAACAAGATTAAACTTTTTCCAATCCAAATTAATACTTTATAAAGTGTGGCAATTGGATTCGAACTTGTGGCTTTAATTATGATTTTTTGTTTAGAATTTTATTGAATAATTTGCTTTGTCAAATTGTTTTTTATTCTTGTGGTGACGTGGACATCATGTTGCGCTTAGAACATAAAGCAGTGTTATGATTGTAAAAATCAATTAAATCTTTTAAATTAAAACAAATTGAAATTTGACCACAAACATAGGGAGTGTATAGGGAGTGTAGGTACGTGTTAATCGCCTTAATGCCACCAAATAGAAATAAAAACATTTTTACGACTTGTTAAAACAATTTCATTTGCATAGCCACGTAATTTCTACATATATATATAGATTGCCATTTAATCATTGCTATGTAGCAATTACATTTGAGGTATTAAATTATCCGAATTGAACCTGAAGCGACACTCAATTGGTCTTTTTATGCTAATGCCAGCTCATTTGCATACAGAGAGTCTCCCTCGCTCGAGTGGAACACGAACATATTTCATTTGAATGCTGGCATAATTTAAATTACCTCTTGTGTGTGGGTGGAGTGTGCTATAAAATCAATAAAATGATTTGTTCTCCAGGAATTCATTGCTCAACCAAAGTAATTGATACATTTCCAATTGAACTGTTTGTTGACCTCATAAGCATACCTCCATACGAATTGTATTGGTTACAAATGTTCAGATTCGTATAATTTATCGACGTAACTATATTCATTTTCCCATTTCTTTGATTAGACTGCAGTTGGCTAAATATGACTAATTACCCATACGCCTGGTGGGAGCTTCCCCACTCCTTTTTTATTTCATTTCAAAAATTCAATAAACTGCATAGCGTACATAAAAAGCACAATGTAACCATCCACATACATCAATATATAAATTGTTCAAATTCCATGGGCGTGGGTACTGGGTGGCTACCCTTCATGGTTTTGGGGCTTTATGGATTTAAGTGAACCGCAGACGGTTTGAGTGAGTGGCTGCTGTGGCGCATACGGATTTGCCAATGAAAAAAAAAACAGAAAATACAACAATGCACATAAGACCGCATAAAATAGCAACCCTTCCATGCCCCTGCCATGACAGGAAGGGGTCAAATGGAAATCATGCTTTATTTATGATCCCCAACGCGTAGCTCTGGAGTCCTGGAGGGGTATTCTGCCGGAAAGATTGACATGACATGACATGCCAATCGTGCGGCGAAATGTCTTTTTTATTTATTGCCATCGAACATGGTTACATAAAAAAGAGCGCACACAAAAAATATTATTTTTAAATTACTTTTTTTTATTTTTAGTACCGAAAAAACAGTAATTTCCTCCGGCATTGTTAACTTTTTCGCAGCACTTACAAATAATTGCCGGCACTCAAGTAGTGCCTATTGTGCTGGAGCAACAACGTCGAATGGAGTTGGGCTAGGTGGATGCAACGTTTTAAAATAATTTAACAGCATTTTGAAGCGCATTCAAGTTGACTTCCGCTGCTTACTTGGCTGCGAATGGAATGGAATGGCTTTTGGCTTCCTTCTTGCCAGGATGACAACGGGAGAACGGGAATGGCAGCGACAAGGACTGCGACAACGTTTGTGCAATTTGTCATTTGGGCAAATACACACTGAGACGAATGGCATGTCCTTTTGCGGGAGACGCAAGGATCCATGCTCCTTGCAGCTGAGAGTGTGAACATGGCACACATGTGGGGGCCACAAGGATTGGATTGGAAGCACCCCCCAGCTGATGCACTTCAACAGATTTTGTCACAGGCCCTTGGCCCAGAGTTGTTGGCCAATTTTTCATACAATTCATCCCCGGTCATGTCACCGCTTTCAGCCATTTGATTTTACATTTGAAAATCATAAATTTGATGGTTCAAATGGCTTATCTATTTAACAGATTGTCTATATTTTATTTAAAATAAATTGTTAGGAATGAAGTCCATGATTTTCGGCCAAATGCCAACTTAATTCCAATTGACTACAATCGTTTTGTAGGATTTCCTCAAACTTTTGATGTGGATTAATGACTGAAACCTTGTTTCATAAATTTTACAAAGTTTTTAATTCAGATGCTAAATGGCTACAATATTCGACAAAAGGTTAATTTTCCATGACTCTTCGCAACCTCCTTCATTACTCCATTAACCCATTACACCTGCGGAAATTTTGTAAAACCCATCCCCGCCTTCGCACTCAATCTTGTTCATTCTTTGGAGAAACTTTTGGCCCGAAACAATTCAACATTTTTGGATGAAAACCCGCCAAGCAGCAACGCAGGTAATTAAGAACAAAAATTGTTGTAGGGGCCTGGAGATTTTTGCACAATTTAGTGTTCAATTAAAAGTCAGTTTCTAGAGATATTCCAGGGCCAATGCAGTTTCGAGTGGTCGATGGCAAATTGCACTTGAGTGGATTTTTGTGAAAAACTAATTGCTTTCATTATCCCAGTTGATACTGTGCAGCGGCAGCAATATCATTCCGATCATCGTTATCCTTCGGTTCGAGTCCGGTACTAGAGTCCTGTTTAAATATTCATTGAGTGGCTGCCTCTCTGCCCGCCATGCAAACAAGTTTTTGGGGCATACAAATTGGCCAGGGCTAGGAAAAAGGACGTTTCCCCATACCATACCACCCATTCCAGTCAACTTCGAACCCATCTACAATTGCCAGCGATTCCTCGCCTCTACGTGACCTTGCCCATTCAGCGATTGGAAGGTTTAAGTTTCTATTGCCATTGATTTTCGTTTGTTTTGTTTTGTCCGTTGTTTCAGAATTTTGCACTGTGTTCCTTGGGCAAACAGCTCAATTTCATTTGCGCTCGTTTAGTTTGCCATGAATAAACTAAAGTTACACCGGCAGGACACTGGCACGAGCACTGGCAGAAAAGCTGAGTCAGCGCAACTGTACTGCCTGGGATGTACAGTTTTGTAGAGCACCTAAGTGCTTCATAATATTTTAACACGCTTGTCTCTGCCGGTGGATGGTCCTTTTTCGGAGTACACCCCCTCTCGCAAAACCCTGCCGGAACATCCTTTCAGGTGCTTAAGTTTCTGAAAGTTCTTGGCAACTTTTTGCGCTGTCTCACAGCGCTCGCCATTGTTACCATTTTTGTTTTTTTGCGCTTTGTCTTTGGTATTTTAATTAAAAAACTGTCGTTAGTTGCGTTGCAAGTTTTAAATTAAACAGGCCAACAACTCTCCGCGGAGCTGCCAATGGTCGACACCACCGACCCAGCCTCTAAGTTGCGGCCGTTCGCTGAAAAAGCGTGGAAAGCCGTGGAAAACCATGGAAACCCTAAAGCCGCCTCTGAACTTTGAATATGAGTTCGGCACTCTGGGGAAGGTGTGTTCGGTTAACCTGACTGCTTTTAGCGCTTGACTTCCTGCACAAGGATACGGCGCTGGTGTTTTTGACAATGCTTTTCAAAAGCTTTTGATTCTTATCAGAAATTCTTTGTAATCCATAGTTATGGGGCGGAGACCTTATACGTTATACTTCTCCAAAATTAAATTAAATGTATCTTCTCAAAGACCTACCAAAGGCTGAGATTTCTTTGGTAAAGCAATCACTTTTTGGCCAGTTTCTTGATTAACTTGGTCTACTTTAACTTGGCTCGATGTCTGACTTAATGACTTCTAATTATGGAAAGTATTGCTAATCACTGAGCACAAATCGCTTTATTAATCAGATTATGTACTGCACACATACACCAGAACACGCACTCAGTGGGGGCGGAGGGCGTGGCCCGCCCCTTGCGCTTGATTAGCCATCAAACGACTAATTTGCACATTGATGGCGTCTTTTATTGAGGCATCGAACTAAGGCGAACTCAGTAGCCAAGGCGAGCATGTTGATTGGCATAATTAGAGCCAAGTTAGTGAGATGCTACGTGGTTTTGCGTTGGTATTGGTGGCTTTGGTGGTGTGTGTATGCGAGGCTGGGGGTGGGTGGTGCAGCTGAATGCGTGGCTGCTTGTCCTATAACTCTATTTCATTAGTTGTGCAGCCGGTGCCGTCCCAGGATTGTCCGTGAAATCAGACAGCCAGGATCTGCATTATTTCAGTGGCAGTCGTTCTGCTTCCAGGCACCACATGTGTAGCTTAACTCGGGGCCACAACATTGGAATTTCAGTAGAAATCATACCTATTATATAGACACTCTTTTTGTAGTCATTAAAAATTTAAATGTGTAAAAAAGTGTGAGTTTCTCCTTAGCTTATATGTATAACTTTCTTGAAGGGTGCAGTATATATTCCAATTAAAACCTACATATATACTTCTGTGATACCCTTTCATAGAGTATCTTAACCAAGTAGAGGAACCTAATGAAAACATGGTAATAAAAGATAAGCTCCTCATGTGCCTGCACGCGTGCTCTGGAGCTAAAGGATGTTTCGGAAAAGGAGACGGCAGGGAACATCGGGTGGGGATTTCGAGTCCATTGTAGCTTCTGTCAGATAAGAAACTAAACTCTACTCGTTTGGGTAAAGTGCCAAGCGCAAATTGTATCGAGCTGTATCTCCATCTCGGGCATACAGTTTCCAGCATCCTGAATGCTGTTGTTTTTCTCCTTCAGCGCATAAATGAGACGCATATTAACTGAATTTCAGTTCGAAACTAAACTCATTAAACGATGTTGCTTGCCAGCTAGAATAAGCTCGGGGCGAATCCAGGCCGGAGGAGAGACATGCCGTTCGAAGGACTGCCAGCTCGAGTGTTCAAAAGCTCCTTGTACACGATTGTAATCACACCTGCCGCTATAAATTTGCTACCGGGGATTTGCATCGGCAACAATTAAATGAATGGAAAACTTCGTTATGCCAGGGACAGGACCGAAATGTTTGTGCCTTGGCAGCCGTTTAGTTTTCAATGGATATATATGGAGTTTATACGCAGCTAGAATATTGTTTTGAATAAATAATACCTAGAGCAGTGTGTGTTTTTTCCGTAAAGAATAATTGCCCATAAATTAAAAGTTTAATATTTTTTTAGCGGGTCAGAAATTATTTATTTATCGGGAAAAATTAACCCACTTTTTTGTTAGTTAAGCATCATGTATTATTTAAACGCATAAACCATTGTCTTTAAAATTGAAAATGGAAACTCGCCTGCAGGAATTTGACTGATTAGCCGTTTTGAAATGGCGTTGCTGGAAATGGAGGACGTGACTCCCAGAGTGGGACCAAGGATGGTACCAAGGATAATAGACGGAAAACAGGAATCCGAGTACGGAAAGAGTGCAGAGCAAAGCTTGGGGAATCGTTGTCGATGCTGGAGGGGATGCTGATGCTGATGCTGATGCCAAATGTCGGGAGCTGAAAGTGGAGCCCGGTGCTGGGAAAGTGCACGGTTTGTAACGAATTGAAAACATTGTCGCCGTCGCCCTGCATTCACTACCACCGATTCAACTTCATTGCAGCCACCCCACTCACTCGTTCAGTCACTCGCTCACTAGCTCATTCAGTCATTCATTCATTCATTCATTCATTTGCTGCAACATTGTTGTGAAGCAGCCAACAATGATGTCGTCTAATGAATGTGGCAACTGTCCCGACAGCAACCGAAACTTGAAATGACTTTTTATCGCTTTTAAGGGACCCCCACGAAAAAATATAAAAAATAAACTCAAATTCTCCTGACAGGCGGCCCATCAAAGACTTAAATAAACATTGAATGCTTCAAATGGCACTTGCAATGTCAATTTCATTCAAATAGATTGACATTTCTCTGTTTGAACAAAAGATGAACTAGCTGTGTTGTTTTTAATTTACCAATTGCAAAAACTATAAATGGAATAAGGGATGCCCCTCAAAACCCCTCTTTATTATTAGCTATTTTCTTTTGAAAATATCTCATTACTCCTTATTCAAATTTCCTTT
This sequence comes from Drosophila atripex, assembly GCA_035045925.1. Lineage (NCBI taxonomy): Eukaryota > Metazoa > Arthropoda > Insecta > Diptera > Drosophilidae > Drosophila > Drosophila atripex. The sequence goes on from JAWNOP010000012.1 coordinate 944,036, forward strand.
AAACTGATACATTTTTTCTAGCGTGTACGACTGTCAGACTGAGTAATAAACTATCTTGGGTATTAAATACAAAAATGAATATCTAACATGGCCCAAAGGGATTCCCTCTGTTGATTGCACTGCCACAGCAGTTGAAGCCAATCCAATTCAAATTTCCGACTTGGCTAAGTAGCGCCGCACCAGCAACAGCAGCAACAGCGAAAAAGTTCAAATAAATGTGAAGGGTCTAGGAGGTATGAGGCACGAGGCACCAGGCATACGGCATAAGGCATCAGGCAGGGGCCTGAATGAAACTCAAACCCTCAAAGCTTAGCTCAAAAGTTTTGTTGATTTTGGTTCTGTGACTTACATACCCAAACACCCAATCCTTTTGGCCCCTTTCCCGGCCCCCATTCTGCTTTCCCGCTAAATTTCGCTTTTTGTTAATTTAGCATAAGTGACGAGTGAGTGACTCTTGGCAAATGCTTTTGGCCAAGAGCACGAAGATTGATTAGAGCGTGAAAATTGTTGGCATTTTGCGGATTCCCTTTTCGTTTCATCTCCAGTCCCACCAATCAGCCAACCGTTTCTTTTTATTCCACAGCTGAGCCAACAATTGATGACTGTCAATGGTACATAATTAATTAACATTTAATTCGGAAAGTGCATTGCATAATTAATAGACTCGCCGGCAAATAGGCGTGATAAATATATTCGTATCGAAAAAAGACGGAAAATATAAATATATACATTAAATATAAATATTTAATAATTATTCTTTATGCATGCGACAGTTGGCAATGAGTCGCTTATTCCGCTTGTGTAGCTTCCATTTGGCATTTTTAACTGATTGAAAGTAGAATATTACCGACTGATATGGAGTATATATATAATAATTCCCGGCTTAATTAAAGCGAGGTCGGAATAAAGTAATAAAGCGTCTAACTTTGTTAATATTAAATTGAAAAATTGACTCTTCTACAATGCAGATTGCTTCACAACTGATGTATTATTTATTTTGTGGGTAGATTAATAAAAATCGAGGTATTCCGTTCAAGGATCAGATTCAAAAGAGGCCTCTGGGGAAAGTAAAATCAGAAACCATAAATTTTAAGATTACTTTCGCATATTGCTGGTCAGAAATGGGTGGGGAGCTCTCTTCCCCCTCTGACATCCTTCTGCCATCTTATTCGCATTGCACTTAATGCGGGCTAATGGCCCAACAGCCTGACAACCATGCAACAGCAACAACAACAAAACCAAAAACAGCAAAAAGTGGGCGAAAGGCAGAGAGCATCGGCAAAGAGGCATCAATCATACGCCACGTAAACCGCAAGCCGAAAGCCGCCAGTCGAAAGCCATTTTAAGCTGCATATTTATGGCTAAGCAGGGGAGCTGAGAACCGAAAGCCGGGAGCTGGGATCTGGGAACTGGGAGTTGCGAGTTGCAAGCTGCGAGCTACGGACTGTATAGTTGCAGCTGGAATGGAGCTGGAGCTGGAGCTGGATGGATGCTGGAAAAAGGCAGGAACATGCAAAAAGGTTGCAGCTGCGTGTGCAACAGACGATAAGCGAGCTGCAAATGGAAGTTGAAAGTGGAGCCAGTTTCCCAGGATTCCTTTTCCCAAGGGATTCAAAGCAACGGCAGCAGTAGCAGTAGCAGCGGGCAGGACCGGGTGGGGGGACCCAACGAGATATGCATGTTAAGTTGTGCCGGGAAAAGTTATGCCCGATCTGGGAAGGTATGGGGGCTGGGGGTTCGGCAACTGTAACTGCGGTTAAGTCAACAAATTAAAACTTTTTCCACTACCGGCCCAAGTAAAATGAGCTGGGGAAAAGAGACTTACCTTATGCACGAGTTATGCGCATAAGCGGGAGTAGAAAGACAGTCAGGGAGACCAGGACCAGGGCCAGGGCCAGCGGGCCAAAGGAATAAAATACTATTTAATTAAACTTTTGCACGTGGCCGAGTGCCTGTTTGCAGTGTTTGCTTCAAAAATATAATAATTTTAATTCAATTTACACACCGTGCAGCGAACGTAGGATACAGAGTAAATACAAATAGCTAGTCTAGGGGATTTTCATTTAAAACTAATTTTGGACATGGCCAGATTTTCGCAAAAGGCTGGCCACGTGATTTCCAGGGCATAAATAATGGTATGTGGTCCGAGCATGTTGCTCATTTGTTGGTGGGAGTGGAATGGCCATTACACACTCGCACACTCGCACACACACACACACACTCTCGTCCTTCTGAAAGGGATTTCCAAAGGGGGGTGCTAAGGGGTTTCAGTTATATAAATTGCTTGTGAAATTGAATCTTTATGGTTCAGCTGGAATATTTTGGCAGATAGTCTATAAATTATGGCCACAAAGGGCATACATACACGCAAAAAGTTGTTGGGGATTTTTCCCTCTCTTATTTATTTTTCCTGTTTTTTTTTTCACTACCAGTTTGTCTGCTTTGGGAAATGGCTACCATATGTTGGTGTTGTTTGTTGCTTTTGGGAAATGCTTTTGTTCGCCGCTACTGTTGTTGCTGTAAATGATTATCTTGGGTAGTCTGGCCCAGCTCATTGCGTCGAAGTGGCACATTTTGTGGCCTGGCAATGGCTAGAATATTTCGAAATAGTTTCTAAATTAGTTTGCAAATGTTTGTGACGTTTGTTTGCCCGTAAAGAATGACTTAAATTCCGCAGTGGAGCATGGGGCGTATGCGTAATGTTACATAAACCGACTCTCCGGGTGATGGGGATTTGCTTCGAGTTCGCCACTTGAATTTATCCGCATTTATCGGAAGCTAGTGCCGTAGCCTCCACTTGAAGCATTTACAATTGCTCACCATGGCGTATACGCAATATGCTAATCAAGCTTTCATTGCATACTTTGCAGCTCATTTGCATAGTACTCACCCACACCCACACACCCAAGGACATGGCAGCTTGCTGTCAGGCTGCATACACACATATTTTTAAAAATATACATTTTTTATACATATGCTCGTAGATGTGCTTGCCTTGGATTCCCTCCGCTAGCCCGTGGTAAGATGAAAAGCATACACACACGATATGATTGATCGATTTACCTGCTCCACTACCGACTCATCCATCCATTTTCACATCCGAGCACATCTGAGTTCTCGGCCCAAAGAGTTGTCATTTCCTTTAGCTCCTCTTTCGGGTTAATTCCCTGAGAGTTTCAGCTTTTGGCTTTCCATTTAGTTGCTTGCCGTTCTGCAATATTCATGCTCCTCGTCGGACTAAAGTCGAACTCGTCGAGCCCTGGGCTCTGCGTACGCTCGTTTACAGCTGTAAGTGTTGTAATAAGTGAAGTGTATTTACCCAACAGCATCCACATTCACATCCAGACGAGATCCTTAAAAGCTTCTGATGCTCCTGCTCCTCCTGCTCTGGGATGGAAAAGTTTACGAAACGTTGGAAAATTGTTTGCGGCCATAAAATTGTGTGCAACCGAAGGTCCGAAAAAGGCCCCCAGGCTGAAGTTGTAATTGGGAATGAGCTCGAACGGGCAATGCCTTTGGCCGGTGGGCATTTTGCGAGCTCTTTAGATTTTCCACTCTTCGAGGAGCTGGTCCTCCTACACTGTGCAGCCTTGACATTTTTTCTTAAAAATTAAGTTTTTGTTTAAATTATTTTTTGCTGAAATTCATCAAAATGAAAACACTTTTTCCACAAAACATGTTAAATAAATTTGTAACCAATTGTACAATTTATTTATTTAACTTTTCTTCAGTGAACTTTTGGCTCTGGCTGTTGCTTTTTTGTTGGGGGGACTATCAAGTTATTAAGTTTATGTAATTGTTGTTTCACTCGGAGCATTTGATTTGGATGGCTTATGGCAGCTTATGAAGGTGTTATCTTTGGATAGCCTGTGCCCCGGGCAAGGCAGTCTCGCCTGGCGAGTTTTCCGTTTCCGTTTCCGGCTACATGCCGTCTCGGGTTTCAAGTTCACAGCACAGGTGGGACGGGGTAGCAGGTCCTTCTAATCAGGATCAGATGTGCAGTGCAGTGCAAAATCAAGTGTCAACGTGTTGAGTCCTTGTTATTTGTAATTCAGCTGAAGAAGGCACAAATAGAGAGATGCGAGTGATGAACAACAGTCATTTCTTGTATTTCTATTCGCATGTACCCAATCCCCGTGTCTTTGGCAACATTCCTTTGGCTTTGTCAATGCCGTCGCCTTGTTGGCAGTTGATTAATGATGACAAAAGTGGTGGAGCCGTTGTGCAAAACAGAGCAGAACGGAGCCGGGGCCAAGAGCTTAATCAACAGATGCGACAGATGAGAAGCTCCTGCCACAGAGTCCCATGTCAACCCCAATTCCTTGGCCACCTCACCTCCGACTCTGGCTCCAACCCCAGCCTCCGCCTCATCAGCGTTTGACGTTGTTCCGAGCATGAAAAGAGGGCGCGGCATTTCGGTTACTTTGATGTGCCTCACGTAGCCGTTACGCCCCCGTCACCACAGCAGCCAGCCATAAACATAAAAATTCCGGTGGAAACAAGCTTAAAATTGAAGGCGACAGCATAACCTATTTTCGGGGTAGCAGCAGCCAAAGGCTTGCTAATAAAAATTGTACCAGCCAAGAGGGCCAGGTTATGGTCATTGTTTCCAAATCGATTACGGAAAAGGGTCGCCCATAAATCTTGCCGGCGGGCCTATGAATCATTTGGGAGGACTGTCGAACCGGACCGCGCACTTGGGCATAAATGTCAAAAAAATTTGATAGAAATGCCAATCAATTCGCAACCTTTACAAAGTCTCATTGATGTTTCAAATACATCTCTTTTACATTCTGCGTATTTAATTTCGTTTAATGGCATTTTATACATAGCAGGCAGGTGGTTTCGGGTGGAGGGGCATAAGTCAAAAGCGGCCATAAAAACCGTCTTGCCAGGCATGCGCTTATATTACGCATACGCCGTGTTGAACACGCAATAAAAATACCAATTGCAGTGTGTTTGCCCGCCCCACCTACGGTCGGCTGACGGAGGCGTGGCAAACGGGAGGGGATTCCAGTTGGCCATTGTTTCGTAATGTGGCTGCATGCAAAATTTATTGTTGATTTTATTTTCAACGTCGTCCTTTTTACACAACACATTTTCCGCTTCCTTTTTGTGCATTTTTATGGGCATAAATTTACAAGCAGCCGCCGGGTTCGGTTCACTTCAGTTCAGTTCGGCTTGGTTCGCTTTTTTTTTTTTTATTTTTGCCAAGCACTTGGAAACAGTCTCTTGGCCTACCCAGGTGCGTTATTGTGTCAGCCTTGACCGCCGGTGGAGAAATCTGTAGCAGGCATATAAATTCCACTGAAAAGCCACCAGCTGGCTCAGGACAGTTCCAAGCTGAAAAGTTAAATATACCCAAGGCATTTATAAAAGCACTTGAAGAAATAAACAAGTTCAGGTTGAAGTTGGGGATACCAACATAAAAAAAACTAAATTTTTTTGATATTTTTATAGGTGATTGTTAAAAACTTTCAATACTGGTACATTGCTTTTCTGGTCATTAATCTAAAATATCTTTCAAAAATTTATCTTTTAATGAATTTAGTATTTTTTTCACATAATTTAAAAAAGAACCCAAACACTTTGTTTGACTAGGCCTAGGCCATAAATTTTTAAAGTAGCCATATTTTGCACAGTGAGCTTGTTTGATTACATGTATTTGTGTTTGGCTAATCCGGCCAGTAAGGACCTCAAGATGCTTGTCTTTTGGCAGCAACTCCGGCACCGACTTGGCTTTGGTGTTGGCCTGGGTTTGCGTGCAGGACATCCATTAGACGAGGACAACGACAACGAGGACATCGTGGCAGGGACCGTGGAGTTCTGGGCACGTGGCAAAAAATTTACTCACATATCCATGACTGCCTTGGAACGAGCGTGAAAGTATTTCTTTTATTTTTGGCGCAACGTTGAAACGTCCAATTAATATCCCCCAGCTCTTGTTTTAATACCCTTGTAGTGGGTATTATTATTTTGTCCCAAAAGTGTGCTAAGAAGTGCGCTACGAAGACATCTCTGACCCTCAGAACTGTATGTATCCTTCAAGTTATTCTTTAAAAGAAAATTGACCAAAAATAGATAGATTAGATAGATTAGACAAAAATAGTATAGTACTATTTAGTATAGATATTAATTTAAAAGTGTACCTATCTTTTTGGTTTTTTGGTACCAAAAAGATAGGTACACTTTTAAATTAATATCTATACTATTTTGCATCCGACTCAAAAAGGGAATACCGTCAATGAATTGTCGCTTTAATCCGCTTTTATGTGAATAAACGAGAAGAGATGGGCTAATCGTTGGTCAAAATCATGATGGGGAATGTTTTTTAGATTTTCTCATTTGACCGAAATCTAAACTTTTGATGGACTTCTTAGCGAATATTTAAACTATTTAGCAATCGATCGCAAAACGGAAAACCACTTATGCATTAAAAGATTTAAAAAGTCAAACCAATAAAATTTGGTCCTATTTGTGACCAAAATCATGATGATAAAAAATTTCGAAATATGGGTCAAAAATTGTATTGCCAGGTTTTGATTTAAGGTCAGACATCTAAGATCGGGGAGGTATAACATTTCAAGATCTGCCAAGTATATCAAGTTACATATACTTTATACACTTATATACACTTTTTTCCATCACGAAGTAGGATGGAAGTAGGATGGAAAAATGGAAGAATGCTTTTGAGTATTTCTCATATGGCCAAAATCGAAACTTTGTATTGATTTTCTGTTACCTTTGCAAACTTGTTGAGGCAATCAGCCGTTTAGCTTGTTTCTGTGGTGTTCCAGGGGGCGTAGGCGTGGGGCGTGGGGCGTGTGCCCAACAATTAAGCCATTTTGTTGGGTGCACCTCCCTTTTCGGGGTTGGGTGGCCTTGTCTGTGGCTTGTCCGTTTGCAATTGATATCGCGCCATTGCATTCGCTTTCGTGTAATTGCAATACATAATTCGAAGTTGGCGGTTTAGCGTTATGTGAAGCGTTATAATGCGCTTATATCCTGGCATGTCAGGGAAAACGGAGGCAGCCAACTAATATAATTAGTCAGATAACGTGTTCATGCAAATGAAATGCAAAGCTACCCATCAGACCATCTAGTCTGCCTATTGACCAAATATCTAAATGTGGATCTGTCTTTGCCATAACAATGTGACTTGATTGATTCCATTGAAATGTTGAAAATGCTTTTGTTTGGAAGCAATTCGAAAGCGTATACTCTTACGCCCAAATAAGTGTGCCATACAAATTGTAAACCAGATTTCCCTGCAAAAACTGTTGGGAAAATATTAAATTTCAAATCCGAAACCATAAATAAGAAATGAAACTATCACACAACCATTATGAGTAGTCAGGATAAAATCTAAGCCACTTGTTGACTGCTTTGGCCAAATGGCAATTACGAAAAGGACTGTGAGCCAAAAAAGGAAATCCTGGCACCTCAGCTTGTGTCCCCAACTGTTGTCACAAAGTGTTCGCACAATTATTTTAAATGACTCGGCACAAAAATTAAAAATGCAATAATTGCATAATGAAAGCGTGTGCCAACAAAGTCAGGCTGCCTGTTTTGGAGTTGGGCAAGTGGCCAAAACGGATGAGGCATGCCTCTTGTAGCTTGTGTGCATAATTCAGCCAAGGGTCGACAACTAAAACGGTCATTGGACAGGAGGGCTGGGGTTGGCTCAAGGGTTTGGGGTGCAACTGAAGGACCAAAGAACAGAAAAAGGTCTCAGGGAGTGGTTGGCGATGGTGTGAACAAAGAGAGCAAAATCCAAAGCGGCTTAAATGTGTGCTAAGTGCCGTTGAGCTTATAATGAAACACGACTGTATACACACAGACAAACCCGTTCGCACTGCCACACCCACACACACCTGAGCTCACGCATATGTACACATGTGTGGGTAGAGAGCATACCCAAAAAAATTACTGTATTTCCAGTACTATAAAATGAAAATTAAATTAAAAAAAACTCTATTTAAAAACCATTAAATGTACTCCGTAAAAAATTAATACTAATCTTCCATCAAAGGTTCATAAATTCGTAAATAAATTTTTTTCTGAGTGCAGAAGTATAAACTAAGTGACAGGATGAAGGGACACTCAGTGAAGCAGAGTTCCCGCACAGCAGCCACTCCCACTTCCGGTGTTTGTCCAGGTAAAGCTTCGGGCTAAAACGCAAACCACAAAAACCACCAACACATACACACTACCACCCAAACAGTCAAAGACCCGCCCACCCACACGCCCACTCACCAACAGGAGGCGCACTAACACCAGGACAGTGGACAAGTGGGCAGTAGAGGCCCAGACAAAACACTAAAATAGGCGCAGCCTCAACCGCAGAAAACACACAATAAAAGCAAAAATGCCAGCGAAGAGAGAACCACAGCCCGCCTCGTTTATTATTCTGTTTTTTATGATTTATTTGCCAAACAAAATTTCCGTTGTCATCTCCTTGATTGATGGCCCCAAGGTCCCAAAGATGCGCCCTCGCCGGCTGACACTTTTCCTATTCATTTGAGTGTGTTATTAAACTCATGCTTAATTAACGCAATTACTTCGGTCATTTGTTTTGACAGGGCCAAATTGGGTTTCGATTTGAGCCATTGTATATTTTTTGGAAGGGAAGCTAACGTGTTTTTATTAAGGACAAAGGATACACAACGTAGAAATGTATGTCTTGGACAAAGTAAATAAAAACTACAACTATTTTTCTGGTTTGGATTCCAAGTTTCGTCACTTTCCAATTGCCATCTTGCCATCGCTCATTCGTCTGCCCCATTTCCTCCTGGGAACTGTCAATGCCGACGTTGTTGATCACAAAAATTGAATTGTATATGCAATTGAATTTTTGAAAAATGGCTACATAGCAGCAGCCATTGCATAATTCCGCCACAGACAGCACAGAGGGCGGGCCATACGGCTATGGAACTTTTCCGGGGAAAATTCTTCACACACACACACTCACACAGCAAGCGTGTGGAAAGCTGCAAGCTGCATCCTGAGTTATGACACTCGTCTAAGGTCACGACGGCAGCAGCTGCCGCTGATGGCTGGCAAAGTGTGGTTGGACAGTTCCCATGCATTGCAGATTGCAAATGACAGTCGAGAGTTGAGTTCGAGGTGTTTGAGGATTTTCCACCTGCTCAAGTGCAATGATGCGGCAATAACCGTTGGCCAAGAATGTGTGCGGAAAATCCTGGCTGAGAGGCTGCCAAGTGGGCGCCAATTGATTGAAAATAGCAAAATGATTACACATAAAATTGGGTTACACGTAATTTACCTCGAATGTGTTGGAAAAAAGTGATATTTGACCTAAAGTTCTTTAAAATATGTCAAATTAATTAGAGTCGCATTAAAGTGTCGGCATTTTCGTGGTTCGACTGCCACTTAAGGACAATTTTCGATTGCGAATCCTGACAGCATCCTGGCAGCCCAGTTACGTACAATATTTGGACAATCAAACAAGATTTGCGGCCGGGCAAGCTATTTATTTTGTGGTTAAGATGCTTCCCAATCGATTCAATTGGACTCGGAAACAACACACACACTGTGGACACGGCTTCCTTTGCGGTGTTGGCCAAATGTTGCACTGTTGGGAATTTTACGTTTACGTTTCGATTGCTGCCCCGATTTTGTGGTGTTCTGCGGTGGATCTGGTTCGTTTTCTGATTCCTGCACGAAGCGGCTTCCCTAAAAACAAACTCAAAGACTGAAATTTCCAAAAGCCAAAAGCCAAAACGAAAGGCAATAGAAAGGAAGGGAACGTTAAGGGGATTATTCATTAAACGCGCCCCCAAATGAGGTCAAAGGGTGAAAGCCAAAACGTTGGCTGGATGTTCGATTAATTAGACATTTTGCCTTTGACGTGCTCTACGATCTTAGTGTACTATTACACTACTTTTTTTCATTTCAATATTAAATAGTTGGTATAGGGAGACTCACTGAAAAAACTCATTATTTCTGTTGGCAAATAAATTTTCAAAAAGATCCCAGCTTTATCCTTATCCTTTTCCATATTATTTACAGAACAAAACTGTACAACAGTACCATCCTTAACCATCCTGCATAATCACAAACGAAATCGGGAGCGGGGGCCTTTAAAAACTTTTAATTGAAACTCGATTCGAGTCACGTACAAGGCGACAACGACACTGTTAATTATAAATTTCTCAGTGGGGGTGTGCGTGCGTGTGTGATTGTGTCTGTGTGCCTGTGTCCTTGTGTTTCACTGTGTGTGTATCAGTTTTTATTACACTGCATCGGCAATTAACAGGCAAATATAACAACAAATAACTGGCAGGCCGGTTTGCAGATGCTGCGATTTTTATGCCCATCTCTGGTCCGCTGAATTATTGGCGGTTGTTCATGCCACAGCTGCCAGCATTAATCCAACTTGCTCTCTTCCAGGACACGGACCAGGATGCACACACAGAGGCCCACACACACACACACACACACACATCTAACCGATGCGCCTCGTAAAGTAGCAACAATGGCATGCTGCCACCGGGATGCTCCCACCTCGAAAAGCTCGATTTTTAGCTTCAGCCCTGGCCAATGGGCATTTCGCTGTGATTTGCGTGCATCGGCATGTCCTGTGAGGATTTCGACCTCCATGGCCGAGGGGCTTTTCTCGTTGTTTCGTTATTGTATACTCTCTCATGTTGGATTTTGTGGAGGGTTTCGGTTTGTGGAGGAAGTTGGCTGAAGTGGTTAATTTTAAATAAGTATGTACGTATTTTAAATTGTTTTAATAAGACTATAGTTATACTTACTCTTCGGTTTAGATTCAAAGCAAAAAACATAAAACCAACTTCCTCATAGAATTTTCTTTAAATTGAAATCAATAAAATAGTAAGCCTAAAAGCCCATTAACATTATGAGGTATGTGAGGTATTCGTTCCTCTTTCCCACTATTGGATTTTCATATTTTTTTTGTGACTCGACATCCCAGACTGGCTTTCAATTGAACCGAAACGCGGATGGTCACTGGGGTAAACCGTTGCAAGTGGCAAAGTCCAGAGGGCAGAGGACGAAGCGCAACTGGCAGAGAGCAGAGGGCACGCATACGCACTCTCTGATTGCATCAAGTTGAAATAATGTAATTAGTTTTTGTGCTGTGGTTGGAGCACTACACAGGAGCACTAGCATGGCCAGGATTCAGAATGCAATCCGGCGGAGTGGGGGATTGCTGATGTGGCTTTGGCTTTTTCGCTGTTGTTTTTCTTTTTTCTACGCCAAGTCCATGGCAATTTTCAGATAAGTTTGCCAGTGCGATGTTTTGGGGCCTCGTTAGCAGTTTGTTTTGTGGCAAAAAGATACTTACCAAAAAGCGAGCTTTGGAGATCATACTTTTTTGTGTTTTCATTGAAATTTTGGTAACCAAAGAGGGGTTTTGATTAGATGGAAAGTCATTTTGTCAAAAGGAAATGAGCTAGTGAATTTTAGCGTATATAGTGCATACTGGCTTTGTAAACAGCCAACACAAACCCATTTCGATTCCAAATTAATTCAGCCATAATTCATACTCCAACATCTGCAAAAGTTCGCCAACAGCGCTTGAATCACGGCCCCTCTCCATTATTCCAGCTCATTCCCTCTTTGTACGTCCGGAGTCCGGCACCCACCACCCAGAGACCGGACTCCATTTGTGTCCTACATATTTAAGTATCTCCCCTTATATCAAGCTGCCGGGGCGAAAAGTATTTTTGGCCAGATTCCATTCGCGAGAATCGGAAAGTAGTCCGCACTCCGAAGTGGGCCAATTTAATGGGACGCCCATTACGCGCCATATCCAATGGCCAATTGTGTCCAAAAATTATCGCACCATGGCATGCCAGGGCATCGTTTTGCTGGGCTGTCAAATAATTAATTAGAAAATAATTGCACGTAATAATTCATGTTGCCGGCGGCCCATTCAAACGGATATACATAGATAGATAGATGGATGGTTGGATGGTTGGATGGGGAGAAGAAAGCAAATAACCCATGGGCAGACTGCCGGCCTGATGGCCGCTGATTTTGTCTGGGTCTGAGCTAATTCCAGCTGTTAATTTTGTATGCATTCGATTGGGTGCGATGCGGATTCTGCCCTTGCCACACAGTCAACAGTCACCCCCGCCCGCCGCTGTCATGTCGCGTACATCTAAAATTAATCATCGGCATGCAGCATAATTTATTATGTCACACAGAAGCCGCATTGGATTGGCCACCGAAAAGCCCCGAAACCGGAGGAAGAGGCGTTTACTTCCTGCGGTGGCTCGGTTAGGATCGGTTTGACATGGCCCATTTAAAAACAGAGCCACTACTATGGCTAATACCATGTGTATGTGTGTATATTCCCACCTCAGAGTTGTCATGTGGGACGGTGTCTGGGGGGAGGTCGGATGTCGGGCTCTTCAATCAAATGCGAAAATTCGTATAATTACAGGCCCCGGACAAACTGACTGGCTGCAGGCCTCAAGTGCTGGCGCCATTTGATTTAATCACGTTAATAGCCTTTGCATGTCGCGGTTATAACGTACTCCCTAACGCTCCCACTGTACACATTTTGGGCGTTTGGGGCTGGCTTAGAGAGGTGTTAAATGTTTGCGGTTGCATTGTAATAAACTTGCATGCAAATGGCCGCCCATCAACTTTAATTACGCAGAGTTCCCCACAATGAAGAAAAACTGCCCGTCCTCGTAACGGAAGGTAAATTGATGATTGAGGAAAATGTTGCCTTTTTTCTCTGGGTTTCTCCTAAGGCTTCGTGCGTGTTTTGTCTGGAGGGCCTGTGAATCTGAAAAAGGTGTGAGACGTCAAAGGGTTTCCGGGTGATATGGTTAAGGGACCATAAGTTTGATGGATTGTGTGCTGCTAACTGTGCCATTACAGCCTTTTTTCCGGCCACACTCCCTCTAGAACAATGGAATTCGTAATTTATGATAGCCTTTCAACAACAACAGTCTTGGATTTGAAATGAAACACAATTTTGGGATTTATTTGCATTTTTTAAAGTTATTTTTATTGCATTTCTCGCTCGTCTCTCTGGCGTTCTTTTCAAATGTACTTTATATACGAATCTCAAATGTTTTCATTTGCTTTCTATTTTTTATTTGCCATTCACAAACAATATTACATTTATCTGCATGTATTTCAAGTGATTTTTCATGGAATTGTTTCGTATTTGCTTCTCTTTTTACTTTGCTTTGTTTTTTATTTTGTATGTTTGTTTACAATTTGTCACAACCTTACAAATTGAAAATTGATAAAAACCAATAAGTTTTGGAATTTGTGTACGTGTCTTATTGAAATTTCTCATCTATTCGGTATTTGTCTGTGTGTCAAATAAATGAAATTTGAACGGATTTACCTTTAGTTGATTTGTGTGTTCTGCTGTTTGGTTGGGCATTTTTCTGTTGCATTGTTGCTAATACATATATATATGTATATATATATAATACTTGTTTATCGTCTCTGCGGTTCTATTATCAATTTCAGTTTTGTAAGGTATCGCGGCTTGGCTTTCTCTACTTTGGCAGCCTCGCCTCGTTCCTATACACAATGAAAAATTATAAAAATATTTTTTACCATTTACCTTCTAGATGTTAATAAAATCAAGAGTTCTGGACATTCAGAAGTAGAGTAAGGAAAACTGTATAGCTATTTTCAATGGTTTATGTTTTATTTCATATCTTTTATTTCAATATGTGTGTTTTTGCATTTGCTCATAAAAACAAATGGTACAACTTACAATTTGGCACATCATTAAAGATTAGATTTTCAATATAATATATATTTATATAATTTATATTTATACTTTATATGACGCTTAGGCATCGGATCTATGTGAAAGTAAACAAAAGCTGGCGCTGGCTTATGGTTAAACTACACAGATTACAGTTTGTTTTTTTTTCGGGTTGTCACACAGAAAAAAATCGAATGAATCGAATTAAATGAAGACATTATTCATATACATCATATATATCGTATGTTCGTATCATATAGCTGCAGTGTTTGATTGAGTTGCGTTTGAGTTTTGCATTTAATTTTAATTTATTTTGTAGTTTGACTTTCTCCTTTCTCAACGCATTGCTTAAGACAAAAATTATTATTTTTTTTTACTTAGATTTTTGTTTGTTTTTGTTTTAAAAGTTTTGCGGTGGAAGTTGAGTTCATAATTTAAATGTATGTTTTTATACCGTACCATATTATATTTAAGTTTGCTCTATAACTAGAAGGTTTACCTCTTGCTTTGCTCGTCAAACCCAAACATTCCTTCTTGAGTGAGTACAAGTGTGTGTGTGTGGGGTGTTTGAGAGAGTGTATGTGTGAGTGATTGGAGGTGGGCCAAAAAGTATGCTTCACTTTTTGGCAAACTATTTGTTGCGCTATTTGAAAAATTCATTAAATTTAATTACGTTTTTATTTTTTAATTCACTTGAAAGCTACATTTAATTTGGCAATTGTTGGGTTTGTTATTCTCTTTATTGTTTTCCATTTATTCTCATTTTTACTTATCTGTTCCTGCTTCTGCTCTGCTTTTGCGTCTGTCGTCGTACAAACTAATACCTAACTAAAAGTCATTTAAAATATAAACTTTGGCTTTAAAAATGTCAACGTAAAAATAGTATATTAATATGTGTTAATTACGATTACGAAATTGTTAATAAAACCGAAAAATACACATTTATGCTCCATATGACATAAATGACTTCGAGTCCTCAATAAATCAGCTTGTTGCCAAGCATGTGCGTGTGGTTTCGCTTTGTGTGTGTGTGTGCGTGAGATTGTGTGTGTGTTTATATTGGAGAAATAAAATAAAATATCATTTTTCATCTTAAATATGTACAATGTGAGACATAGTTGCTAAGTGATTAGATTAAAATAAAGTCATCAAATTTGAAGCTCTTTGGAGTTGATGAAATTCTCATTCCCTTCCTTCATTCTTATATTCATTTAATTTTTAGTAGGTTGTTTTCTTTTAAGGAAATTCAAAGAACACTTAATGAATTGCACGAGTACACACACACAATAATTAGTAGCTTGCTTTTTTTTCTTTTGTGGTTTTTTTTTAGCATAGTATGGTTGATAAACAACTAGTATAAATTTAAAGACAGTAGCTGCCTAAGAATCAAAATAGAGAACGACGTCATTTTGTTTGGTTGGTTTCCATTGAGCATTTTAATCATTAACAGTTGAAAAATACACAACGTTAAAAGTTTTCTTTTTGTTTTGGGTTCATTTTTTGTTTTTGTGTGTGCATTAGATTTCGAGTGTGTATAAAATAAATTCTTAGTTTGCTTAGGGAAGTTTCAATCCGGTCTAGACCGGAAGTGAAAAACATCGAAACGACGCAATGCTTCTTTTTGTATTTTTTTTCTTAAATTTCTTTGTTTTTTTTGTTTTTTGTTTTTTTACACAACACACAAGGAAAGTGCTACGGAGTAAGAGCTAAAAACTGTAATTTTTAATGCTTATTATTCGATTTCCACATCATTCATCAATGGCTTTTTTGTCACTGGAAGCTTGACTTTCTAAAACTAATATATATATTTTTTTTGTTCATTTTTTAAATTTTGTGTTAGGTTTTCTTTTTTTTTTCGCTTTGCTGCTATGGCGGCAATTAAAGTAAATATTATTGTATATTTCAAGGATATGTCTACGTGTTGATCTTTTGCATTTACCTATGCGCTACAGTTTTTTGAGCAATTCGAATTGAGTTTAGTTTTGAATCGAGTGGAGTTCAAGGTGAAATGGTATTAGCTGCCAAAATATAAAATAATTAGGAACAACAAAGCAATCTATTAAAAATAAATTCGTTGAAAATACGGTAAAATACAAAAAATGAGTATTCTTTGGGTAATCAAAACTAAATCCTAAACGAATAAATATATTTTTGTTTGCGCTTAAGCCTTTCGCAAATAATATACGTATATTTTGATGTGCTGCGCTTTCCGTAGAAGATTCTGAGTCTTTCTCCTACAATGCTAATGCTTTAGAATAATCATTTAAATCATAAGAATCTAACTTAGTTGAACAAAAGGACATAATCAACAACCAAAGGATTACATATATGTATAATTTTTTTTGATGATGTTTCAGCATGAAGAGTACCTAAAAAACATTGCTCTTTCTCTGCTTGGTTTCTGATATACAAATACAATGCCTATAATAACTATATATCATGTTGGTAATATATATATATATAAGTGTGTATGTATATATAAATTCTGATCTGCCGCACAAAGTTTCAGCTTTTGTTCTGGTAAAAATCTACGCATGAAGCACATTTTTCATTTCATTGTTTGCAAAACTATTTTGCCATTTGAATTTATGCTTTAAATTTTTGTTTTTTTTTTGTTTTACTTATATAAACTCCATAGAACTGCATTTAGCGGCGTATATTTGTTTTTGGTTTAGCTTTTTTTTTTACGCTTTTTGCTGGACGACATTGATTTGTTTATTTATTTTTTTATCCTTTTTGTTGCTTAGCTTTGATTTTCAACTCTCCAAGATTTTTGAGCGTCTGTTGCAGTTAGTTGCAATTGTTGCAGATGTTGATTTTGCCATTGTTGCTGCTTTTTGTGTGTTGAGTATCTTGCATCTATCGGTTTAGTTGTAACTTCTACTTACTGCACAATCGGGAGGAGTATTACGTCTAAGTTACTTATTTGCTTTGCTTTGCCTTGTTCATATATTGAGCATTTCATCGAGAGTAGATCGAGTGCATTTTTTGGCTGACTGGCGTAGATTGTTCTTAATATGGCGTGAAACGATTGAAGCCACCACGATACATGGTCGCCTGTTGAATAAATTAAAAGAATAAACACGAAATATGTTAGTTTTCACAAAAGAATAATTTTATGTAGAAAAGTATTGGTATAAGTATTAAATGAAAAGGAGTCTTACCCCATAGCCAGGAACTGGTCCAATGCCATGTCCTAGATAAGGATCTGCATATTCGCGCGCATATCTATAAATATTTGATGATGGATTTTTAGCTAATTAGTAACCTTATTTATATTTTGTTGTTAACTATGATTGATGAATAGTGCATGGATGTTATTAATTTTGATGTTATTTGCTTCGCCTCTTCGTCTCCATTTTTATTATTTTAGTTTTGTATTAACAAAAGTTGTTTAGTTTAGATAAAGTCTTGCAATAGCGCTCTATCTTTTGTTGAAGGTCACCAATTTTTTGTATTTCATGTCTACACTTTACAATTAGACAATTGTTTACAAAACAAAAGAAATAAAATTAAACAATTAGTCAATTTTGAAAACAAAAAATCAAATAATAAATAAAATGGTATAAAGTTTTACCAGTAATACACCAGGATTTATTATTAACCTTAAAAAGGATAATATCGGGTAGAGTTTTGAATATTTCTTCTAACTAATATTTCCAAAGAATAATAAATATGTACATTTAAATAAAAATAATAAAGAAATCATAAATATAATTAATAATAAAATAAATAAATAAAAATAGTACAAATAATAAAGATAAATAATTGTATACTACCATAAATAATTTTTTACTAAACTACTAAGAATCTGCTTCATAAAGCTTAAAAAAAAAGATTCATAAATGAAGAGAGCTTGAAGATTATTTTCATATTATTTTATTCAATGGGTTAAAGCCAATGTTAGGATGTCAATTTTATTATTTATAGTTTTTTGATTTATTATTTGGAGTGAGTCGTGATTTTTATGAATGATTTTTATATTTTTTTGTGAATGATTGGCAGGTCATCTTTGAACCTTCACCGTATTTTGAACTTACCCAGCTACGGTGGCGTAGCCGGCGAGTGCCGGCTGGGCAGCCGCTGCGGCGGCAGCCCCATAGGCGGCCCGGGCGGCTACCGCCGTGTAGGTGGTGGCCGCCGTGGCGTACGCCTGCTGCTGGGCCTGAGACAGCGGGGTCTTTAACAGCGGAGCAGTGGCCTGGAATAGTGGTAAGCAGATGGGGCATTAAAACTGGGCCAACTCAAGCACTGCATCTCGAGATCGGGGTTGAAAGGACATATGCTTTTTTATATATTCTTTTTTTTTTGTTGGGACTACAACGGCAAACGACAATGCTAGGCAGAGTAGGGGAAGAAGGACTCAAGTGACAGCTAGTGTTGTGAGAAATAAAGAACCCAAACCGAAGGTGGTGGTAGGCACACATACATACTTATATATCTAGGATAACCAAAACCAACGAAATCGGTGCAAAACAAGTGGAGTCAGTGTGTGCCATAAAAATAAGTAGGTAAGGTAAGTAAGTAGTCTATGTACACTTAGAAGTTATAACGCTAAAAGGCAGTAGAACCATCGAAACCGAACTACGAAGAACCCAAGATGCCAGGCCAAAAAATAACTGAAAAGCACTGTTCGAGCGTCGAACCAGGAAGTAACTTAACGTATTCGATTAAAACTAGGGTTAACTTAGGACTTATGGCTTATAGACATACGGATTAAAGTACGAGGTGCATAAAAAAGGCAAAAATTTGACACAACAATCAAACGTAACGAAACTTCAGGATCACTTGTGGGGGTGCATTTGAAATTGGACTAGAACTATATATGATTATTTTTACCAAAACATTCTGTGGAACCGGAATGCGGTTGATCGTATGTGGGTTACTGTTTAGCGTAGTCACAGTGCGGCGCTGTAATTTATGGTTTCGAATTTCAGTAATGTTTTTTTTTTGCATTTGTTTCGATTGTGTTGTGGTAATTGTTGAGTTTTTGTTGTTGAGTATGATGTTACAGTGGTGAAAGATAACCAAAGAAGAGTTTGTAGTAGTTACAATATACATTTTTATAGATATATATATAGGTATTAATACTTTTTTGAATATTTAGCAAAAGCAAAATAGTGAATTTAAGTATGACCCAAGAAATCGGGTATTATTTGAAAGGAAACAAAAAGGAGCGTATGCTTTATAAAGCTTCCTGTGGTCACTAATTATTATTTGCTTTTTGTATTTAAGTAAAACCAAAAATGTCATTAAGTTGGTAATGCTCAAACCAAACAAAGGATGCAATTATATGGAGTAGAGATCTTATACACAAGTGTTCAATTATTCAGACATTGAATTAAGTAAGCTGAGCTAAGCCGCTTTCCGGCCTCGGTCAATGTCAAACAAGGTGTTTTACGGACAAAAACTTTACCAAAGAGTTCGATACCTCAACAGAAAACGTATTACACAGCAACAAATCAAAAACGCGTCTCAGTTAGTTTGGTATAGAGTAGTGGAAAATGCAATAGGAACACAAAAGGCATAAAGGAAGCGACTTAAAACATAAATTACGTATAAGTATAAATATAAGTTGATAGAAAAGAACGTTTTGTTTCCAAAAACCAAGTCAAATGTTTTCAAAACTCAATCGGTGTCTTTTACAAGCTACCATCAAAAAATACAAATCATAATTAAATATTTGTATCATTATCTTTTCTGGTGGTTGTGGTTAGGAATATTATTTTGAAAAAGTTTCATTACATTTAATATGGCGGCTGGCTGAGCGGCTGGAACTTCAGTGACCGGTTTGGCTGCCTGTAAAATTTGTATATAATATTTTCATGTATTTTCGTTCGAAAGGTAGCACTACACTAGATTTAAATCTAACTTAGAGACATAAAAAATTACCTAATGTATAATAATTTATATTAAAATAAGAGGACACTCACCTGGAAGCGTAGATTTGGATCAGCGTTAGCAGCGGCTGCTAAGAAGGGATCATAGTATACACTGCGTTGGCGGATCGAGATGGATGATAGATAGAAAAATTCATGGATTAATAAATAATCATTGATGGCATTGCAAAGTCTTTTGTAGGTGAGGAGAATACTGGGGAGGCAGTCAAAGCTGGACGTTGGGGAAATCATTAATTATGTAGTTTCCCTCTAACTTGGTCTTTAACTTTGACTGCCTCCGTTCAATTGAAGGCACTTAAAAGCAAAATTCAAACATTTTATTTTGGTTCATTTTTTTTAACGCACTTGTGTGGTCTTTTTGATTTTTGGGCGCTATGAGAAACCAGCGCCAGACGGGATAAAGTTTGCTCGTTAAAAAACACATCGAAATACAACGGCTGACTAATAAAACTTTATCCGCCGTCCGGTCTGATTTTTGATTGTTTGTTGTTTCGTTAATGTTTTAAAATTCTGTTTTTTTTATACCGGATGCTGTGGGTAAATGGCTGAAACTTAAGGCGCAACTAAAAACCGAAAATTGGCACCTAATTGTTGAGTAGATACCCCACCTACCTACAAAGCCTAAGACTATCAAATAACCTGAGCTAAAAAAAACTGACCTGATCTGACCTGATTCCCCACTTGATGACGAACTGATTGGAGGAAATGTTTAGATAGAGGAAACGAAACAAAGGAAAATTATAAGTTTTATAGTATATTGTCGTTCAGTATAGGATAGGGTACTAGCAAGAATATAGCCAACCAACCAACCACATACAAAGGTCATTCCATTTCCCAAAAGAACACTACAAAAAATGACTTGCTTGCTTGCTTTCAATTAATTTGTTTGTTTTTTCTTTGCATTTAATCTTTAGACAGAACAGACACTCATGCACCTAGCTAATTAGTTATGGTTTTTTGTTTCAAATTGCGTGTTCGCCACATGACGAGTGTTTGTAAGTATACAAGTATTTAATGGAGCATTCATTCATACGCTATTGTGGTTGTGTGATTCCAATATGGGTGGGTGTGGGGGTGGATATTGGATAGGTGTCAGTGTAGAGAGCAGCCACAAAAAATTAATGAAATCAAGTTAATGAAATGTCTATTATATAGAGAGATATATGTATATATGTATTCGGGGCAGAACATGCACGCAAGGCGCTGGCAGAGACGCTGGCGACGCAGACACTTTTTAAAAAACACTTTCAAGTCAAATTCAAATTCAAATTCGAAATTCATCATACGCCTAGTGGTACACAATATACAATTGAGTAGTAGGTCCCTTAACCAAAAGATAATGATAATAGGTATTAAAATAGATGCCAAAAACACACTGCTTTCAGTTCTGAGTATGAGCAAATATATATGTGTGGGTATTATATATAGAATTATAGATATTTTACGTGGATGTGTTAGCGTGCGTTAATCAGTTGCGACTTTTGCAATTTGGTTGTATTTATCAGTTTTGTTCGGTTCGTTAAAATCATCTATTTTTTTGGTTTTTGCTTCATTTATACAAATTAAGTCAAAGTCTAGTTTCATTATATGCGATATTAAAACTTTACACACACAAGATAGCTAAAAAAACATTTTTCACCAACAAGATAGAGAGAATAACACAGACAGATAGAAATATGGAACTAAAAAACAATCTTTAAGCTATAAACAATGTAAGCTGAAGATTTTAAAAACTATGAGAGATGAATGGGTTGGGGGTTCTTTGGTTAAATATGGGGATTTTGCTTAAAAAGTTAAGTTATTAACTACGTTTATACGCCAAACAAAAACATGAAAAATTGTCTGCAAATTTATCTTGTTTTAAATTTATGTTTGAATTACTTGAACTTTAGTTTTTGTCTTAATATTATTCAAACTTCAAGGTTTATGAAAAGTTATTTCACTCTAAATCGAATTTTTATGCTTTTTTTAAGTAAAAATAAATAAATAATTGTAATTAAAACTTTATGCCTCATCATAAACTAAGCGTGCGCATAAACGTAGTTTTTGGTTTCTAGTTAAAAGGATCATGTTCATGAGGCATTGGCAAAGAGTAAGGTGCTTTAAACTACATTCAAGGTAAGGATTAAATCAAAGTACAACGTTACGGGACTACGGCAACAAACTACGGCGGTTCGAGGGTGTGACACACGGAGTCCGGTTACGGCGGACTCTACTTACGGCGCGAATCCATGCAAAGCGGCAGCGCTGTTGGCCGCATTGGCCGACGCAGCCATGGAAGCAGCAGCCGCAGCAGCAGCGGCCGTCTGGGGCGTCTGGGTGGCGCCAGCTGCCGCCGAGAGGCGGGCGGCATAGGCAGCCGCTGCAGCAGCACTCGCAGGACTCTGGCCCACTCCGGCCGGGTTTTGGGCGGCGGCGGCAGCGGCCGCTGCAGCTGCCAACGATTGTTGCAGCGCTGCGGCATTGCCGGCGGCTGTGGGTACCGCCACAGCTTGCAGGGCGGGCTGCAACTGCGCCAGCTGGGGGGCGTGGGCGTGGGCGAGGGCGTGAGCGGCATGAACATGTGGATGCGAAGCGGCGGCTGCGGCGGCGGCTACGGCGGCGTGCTGTTGTTGTTGGTGCTGCTGCTGTTGCTGTTGGTGTTGTTGTTGCTGCTGTTGCTGTTGTTGTTGCTGTTGCTGTTGTTGCTGCTGCTGCTGTTGATGTTGCTGCTGGTGGGCGGTGGCGACCTGCTGCTGCTGCACCTGCTGGGCGGCCACGGCTTGTTGTTGAGCGGCTGCTGCGGCCACGGCGGCGGCGGCCACCTGGCGTTGCTGCTGCTGTTGGGCGGCTGCGGCGGCCGACGCCAGCAGCGCCGGATGGTGGTGCGGATGATGGGGGTGATGGTAGGGGGCGGCGCCGACCACGCCCACGTGTCCGCGCTGGATGGCCACTCCACGCATGGCGGCGGCTACGGCGGCTACAGAAATATATATATCCGGAGCCGGAGGTGAGTGCACCGAAACACAAAAGTTAACAACGAGAGTCGGTCGTTTTTGTTTGGTGATCGTTTTTTTAATAGTTTTTCGTTTTGTTTTTTTTTTTTGCAACGATTTGACACAACATTTTCGACCAGTGTGTGTGTGTTTGTGTATGTATATGTGTGTGTTTATTTGTGTGCAAAAAGTAGAAAAAAGGAAAAGAAAAGAACATAAAACGCATGCGGTTAGTTTTCTCTCTTGATATATAATCAAATATTTATATATATATGTATATTTATAGTATATGGCAAATTCTAGGCTTTATGTAGTAACGATTTTGGTTTTATATATAAATATATAATAGCGCTGAAATGATGTATATATACATATAACAATACATAAGACATACGTGTAGCTCATACATTGTAAATGGGATTTATATATCGAAACATACTTAACATTAGAACACTGAATTACCACGAAATGCTACGCTGCAGTTGCATCTTATATTGCATAGTTATATATAGTTTATGCAAGAGATATTATCATCAACAATACGAAAAAAACATTAGACCGATCTTTAGTACAGTAGTAGGCATATGTACATACAACCATTATGTATGCGGCAAGACCATTTTTTGTTTCTTTTTTTTATGTTGTATGTTTTTTTTGTCAACAACTCATTAGCATTTTGACTTTGCCGACTATGTGTGTGGGTGAATGGGAGTGTTAAAAGCTTTGAAGTAAATAACATACACATAATTGTTTTTTAACCCTTGCACCTTGATCCAATATTTTAAAAACTAGCAAGAACATTTACCAAGTGCTAAGTGGAGAGAAAGTTGGAATAGGGATTATTGGGAAAGGATATAATGGGAGTTATCTTGGGAGAAATGATATATATAGTAGGTTCTTCATGCTGACTGAGAAATAAAGGAGAAACAGTTTCAAATTAAATAATTCATAAGCTTTTTTGATCATAAATGAATCGCATTTAATTCAGAATTTCGTCACAAAAGCCACACATTTATAAAATTGTACTTTTAATAATTCCACGCGGTTTCTCACTCAATTTATAATAATGCAGGCCGCATGTTGGCCTCACAATTAACAATTTCGCGAGAGAAACCCACAAAAGCTGACCCATAACCAGAAATCCTGGCCATTATGATCAGCCACAGGTATTCAGTGCTGTGTGTCACCACTTTTGCTATTATTGAAAATCAGCACAAAAATAATTATTGAAGTGTATGAAATTATTTTTCCGAGTGGGTGCAGCAACTCGTTCGTTTTTGGCAACATTGTGCCACAAATTGAAATTTTATTTGGCCAATGTGCAATTAAAAATTCGATTTGCTATATTTGTATGCAAATGCTTTTGACCAAAAGCAAAACAAAAAAAGGTTAAATTATGTGCTCGTGCGCCTATATGTTCCAAATGGACGAAAGAACTTTTGGGAGAACATTTTCATAAAATTTGATCTGGAATTGTTTTGCGAAAATGTTGTGTGTTTGTTTCTGCGGACAGGCATTGTGCGCAAAGTTATACAAATTAAATAGTCCGGCAAACAAAATTATCAAAAGGAGCGAAATGAATGTTATGGAATGGTGATGTGGTGATGGCATGCAAAAATCAATTCCTTTAATTCCGTTTGATTTTCGCTCTGCGGATGCGCGGGCTTTGATTGGCAAATTGAATTTGTGTTCTAACGTGGCCAGAAGAGCAGTTAAAAAATTCAGAACAAACGAAACAAAAAATTCGATAATCGTGCAAACTTCAAAACGTAAAAATTTAATCATTTTTCAAGAGACAGCTGGAGGGAGCAATTGAGATAGAGGGGGGGGGATAGAGTTAAAACGAGAACAAAGATAGTACGAGAGATAGTATGATTGCTAGAAAGTAATGCTTTAAGAGAAAGGCCTTACAAAAAATGCTTGCTGCGGCAAAATGTTCGCTCTACCGATAAACAATACGATATTTCGATAATTACGATATACAATTTAGACTATTTCGGTTAAAGCTAAGACCTTGTCATACTTAACAGCTAGTTAACGGTTACAGTTTCAGGTGGTTGCCACTAGATTTTTATATAAGTTGTAGGTTTATCATCCTACAGAGTGTGTGTGTGTGTGTGTGTGTGTGTGAGTGGGAGGGTAAGTGTGGCTGTGTGTGCCTATACGTTGGAACAATGCAATCTTAAGGACGCCAAAATGTATGCAATATTTATAGAATATATCGATAGTCAAATATAGTCATACCCAAATGCGTTAACCAAAGGAACAAGACAACAAACATTTATACTGGCATTATTATGGTACAAAGATTCTCATAGCTAAGAGTTGGTGAAGACTTGGTTCTGGTTCTAATTGTTGTTGTTGCAGTGTTTTTTTTTTCATTTTTTTGCTCAATACTTTTATATTGTTTATTGCCAAGTTTATAGAAAAGGTGTCTTAGTTCAGAATTTCTTGATTTTTAAAATACTAAAATTTAATATTTATGATTTTAGAAATATTTTCTTTTAAAACACTCTTTTCTATAAACTTGACAAAATGTTCGAAATTATGGTTTTTGAATTCTGCTTTTAGGCGCGCGTTTTCACCAGAGACTTTTTTTGGACACTTGTTGTCGTCGTACCTCCGCCGTGGCGTTGCTGCTGTCGGCGCTGATGTTGGGACAGCGCTGTGCGGTGGGCGTGGGGCTAGCACAATGGGCGTGGCCGCGGCAGCAGCTGCAGCCGCTGCTGCGGCATGGGCGGCTGAGGCCGACGTCGCCGTTGCACCGCCGGGAACCGCCGACTGCGGCGCCTGGGCCACCGGAACGGAAACGGGCAGGGTCAGCGGCGTGAGGGCGGGGGCTCCGGCGCCGACTGGGGCGCCCAGGAAGGGCCAGGCGGCGGCCACCGGCAGGCGATAACCTTGGGTTGGCATACACAGTTCGATTAAGTTCTTGTTTTCTTTTTAGTATATTTTGGTGGTTTTCTGCTGGTCACCATTAGAATGAACTTAGAGATGAGTGGGTGTGTTAGGTGTGCGTGGGTATTTCTTTTCGATTTAATAGATATATACATTTTCGAAGGGATGCATGATGATGTTGCTGTTTTTTTGTTGCTTAGATCTAGTGCTAAAGTTAGACTTGATTGGATCTGTTTATAATTTATTGTTTTGGTTTGGCACGCGACGAGACGAGAGTTACCAGTTACAATTACGAGTACGAGTATAAATAACATAGTTATACGCTAAGGAGCATTTCAGACATGTTCAGACCAAAGGAATACCAGACCAAACGTAAAACGTGTAATATAACGAAAATCAGGACAACAAAGAAGTACACAATAATCAATAATCATAATCATAATAATCGAACGCACATACAACGGAACTGGTTAAGAAAAGGATATGTAGATAAAGTAGTTGGCGTATAAATTGATATATAAAGTATATATAGTAGGTAGTATGCATAAGACAACACAGCCGCAATATGCTAAACTCATAACCATCGTTATAATGATCGCAAGATTATCTCATTATCTCAATCATCATCATCATTATAATTATTATTAATTAATTATTAATATCAAATCAGGACTAGAATGAAAGTGGCAGTCGCGCCTGCTTTTATACAAAAAAAAAAATTGGGATTTTCGAGCGGGTGTTAATATGGCTTTTAATGATTTCAAAAAATATTTAATTTTTGGATCGGTAAGATTTCTAGCTTGGTATTTCTCACTTTGATTGAACTTTGGTTATATGCACAAAAAACAAAGGATAAATAAATTCAAAAAATGTATATATTCAAAATAAGAATAAGAAACAAAATAAGTTGCAGCATTATATTCATATGATATGCATAGTTCAATGTAAGATTAAGGCCATTTCCATTGGGACCTAACAAAAATAAATCATGATGTATAGTATATTTTCTATAAAACTAGGAAAAATCAGTTGTTTGTTTTGTATTTTCTTTCCAAATATACATATTTGCAGATTTGCAATCAAAACAAAAGAAAAATAACGAAATGCATTTGCAAAAATGGTTTCATTTGGGTGAACTTATTTGGACATTTTGATCCTCCCGGCGATGAACCTACACACATTGGCATTTATATAAAATATATGTATATCAATAACCCGTATATCAACATCAGCATTTGTGCCCTGCCTAGACATTTGTTTTGCTTTCGTTCTTACACACTAAAAAATCATTGATAAAAACTCTTACAAATATATGTAGTTTAATATATAAATGTATGTAGGTTTATAGAAACAAAAACTGGTCAATTATTGTACATTTTCGATAACTTATTGCTTTTGTTTTGGGGCAGTGGGGGTTTTTTGGGGTCATCATACTTTGAATGGTGTGTTTAATTGTGTGTTTTATTTGAGAATTTACAACAAAAATACGGCAGGCAATAAATACGTAATAATAGCAATAAAACATTTAAGCGAATAATGTGGACAAAACGCTTACCTTCTGGCCATTGTACGCAGACTGTGTCCATGGAACGATTCAATAATATTTTATTTATTTTTGTCGTTTTTATTGTTGGCATGGAAAAGGCAAAAGAAAATATTTTCATTAGTTTTGCATATCAAAAAGAGATTTTACGTTGCATTTTATACCAGAGTTGTCTAGAATAAATATTTTTTGGGATATACATATGTCTTAGGCACATAAAAAACAGGCATCTTTATAGCAGATACACTAAATTGTTTTGCATTTTTAGTTCTTATGGTAGATTGGTTAAATACTTTGGAACTTTAATTGATTTGTGGCATTGTGTTTTCGTTGCTTGCCGTTGCATGCAGCATCCTTGTGTTTTCTCTCAACAGGAAAGGGCTTCTCACAAAGATGTCAGGCACTAGTATGGGGTACAATTACAAGTCAAGAGTATTACGAAATGTGTACGAATAGTAGTTGTAGATACAGCCATTAAAATACATGGCATTCATTCGAAATGCAAAAAGAAATTCTTAACAGAACGACAAATAAGCAGTCAATGATTTCTTCCTTCCAGCCATCGAATGGTTACCCAACAAGGAGCCTGTGTCATGGAAATTCACAGGAGTCAGCAATTGCCTTGAAAAGGCCAAAATAAATACCATCGAAAAATGCAGTGAGACAGACAGACACTTTCCGGATGGCTTGGAGGCAAGGCGCATTAAGTTTAACATGTCAAAGGATCAACGCAAAAAAATACAAAAATAAAACACTCGCGCACCAAACAGCCGAGTTAAAATGGCAAGAAGATGAACCAGAAAAGTCAGCGGGGAAAATGGCCGGGGAAAATCAACCTATACTGAGTAAATTTTCTTGCAAATGCAAAAAGTAAGTAAGTACAGGATGGGCGGGTGGAGAAGGAGGGGCTTCGCATTTGCATAAGACATAACAAAACACAGGGCAGAATAAAACGTTTCTGCGCCAACTCCCAGGGTGATGCGCCTCCTTGCCCTACCCCTCCTGCACCACCTCAAGGATAACTAGAAAACTTTACTTTTTTACTAAAATTTATGTGTGTGTGAGTGTGTATTGGGTGGGGTGTGCCGTTTGTGTTTTGGGTTAGAGTGTGAGGAGCCACATGTTTGCAACTTTGTGGTTTATTTGCAATTATCCCGACTACCGCTTGACTGACTGACTGACTAGCAGACTGACGGACTGACGGACTGACTGACTGCCAGTCTACTCTGACTTCCTAACGAGCAGGACAACGACGTGAGTCGTCCTGCGACTGGGTAATAATGCAGCAGGCGATTTGCCATGCTAAAGAAGCCAGTTCGAAACGTGATAAAGCGACTGCCAAGACTGAGAAAAAGGAAAAGCTCTTTCTACCCTCTGTCGTCATAGATTATTCCCAAGCTTCTACTACACTGTCGGCTCGGTCGAACTTTTGTTCAGTGCATCATATCCAGAAAGGGCTGCTGGCATGGCCTGTAAACTTCCGCCGGCCCACAGACCGAGCAGCATTTAGTGCAACGCAAATGAAGCGCATTAGGTGCACGTGCACATGGCCAAGGACAGGTCCACAGAAGCTGCCAGCCAGGATATTTCCATCCTGAGCTCCGGACCTGGTAAAAAGCAACCTACCAGACTCCATTCCACTATCTTCGCCCTACCACCGGCTGAATCATATTGGCCTTTTTGTGACCAAGTCTTAGTTTTGTTGGCAATACAAAAGCATTTTGCATCATCTGAAGGATAACCGACCACCAGGGAAAAGTAGCAGCTGGAGATGGAGTTGGAGATGCAGAAGGAGATGTCGATGTCGATGTGGATACCAAGCTGGTAGCAACGTCCTGAGCTGAGCGGCTTTGCCAGGAGGCGTCCCTGTCCCTGTCCCGCCCATCCCATGCCATCCCATCCCATGCATGGGTTCAGTTGGGTTCGGTTTTGGTTTTGTTGGTTTGTAAGCGGCTTATCGTATTGAGCGCAGCCAAAGTATAGATTTTGCGCTCTGAATACTTTTTAATGGCAAACAGAGTGTAGACGATTTAATCAGCAGTATTATTTATTATACATTGCATGGAAAAACTTTTCTCGGTTTCAACTTCTTTCACTCCCTTCCCGAACACTTTTTTTCCTTCCCATAGTTATTTGTAACTATGGGGAAACTGCGCTAAACTGCAAATGGTACATGAAATATCTAAGAACTTCCAGCTGAATGAACTTTAAGAGGGATAATTTTTTGATACTTTCGTTCTGTGAAATGCTTTTTAAAAATAGAAATCAAATACGAAAAGAGCAGTTTGGAATGGACAAGAAAGAGGATAAAATAAATGGCTGTAAAATGAAGGGACAACTAATTTAATTTGGATAGAACTAAGTAGGATAATTGCATAAGAAGATTTTGCAGGTTTTTTTTTGGGACAAATATTTGACAGAAAAATTTTTAAACTCAATGCTCTGATGAAGGAGAGACACACTTTCCACACACAAAAATTATACTTCAGAGAAAAAATTTGGAAATGTAGAGTTGGATAGAAAAAAATGTCCTAAAAATGCCAACTTGTTTTTAGTTTTTTTTTTTCATGTAACATGCTGGGACAAAGTTTAAACTTTTGTGGAGTTATGTAATTTTGATTTCATTCAGCCAATCGGTTTACTATATATGTATACTGGGCGGGCGAGTACAATACACAGTTAGCAACAGTTAACGTGCAACATGCCAAGGCATGCCGATCGAAGATCGAACGGATATAAGTTTTAAGATTGGGGCAGGATCGATCAGTAGGCTGCAAGCAGCGAGCATTCGTGTCTTAGTTTAAAAGTGGTGGCAGGCAGACAGGTTACAAAAACTAAAAATATCACAGGAATACATTCTAGTTTTAGTTTTTGCTTTTTTGGTTTCATATTTATTTTGCAAAAGGGTTTAACATTTTTTTTTTTGGTTTAGGGTTTTGGATTTGGCTCACCTAGAGCGGGGGCCGGTATGGCACCGTCTTTGGTCAGTACAACTGTGTGGGGTGTTTGAGAGAAAACAAAAATGAAAATCATATAAATAACGCTGGTCAATCATCATCATAATCATCATCATCAATATGGTCATAATATCAATATCAAAGCAGACGCATTAAACATAACTTAATGGGAACCACAAGTACGCATTAACTTAATGAATATTTAATATTAATTTAGTGTGTTTTTTTTTTGAATGTGCATAGTTAGGCAGCCGCAAACCCCAAGAAACTAAATTACAAAAATATACAAAAAAAGGCATAAGATTTCCAGCAAGTTAGTGTGGCACGCCCAAGTTAACTTTGTTTTTAAATGAATTGTTTTTTTTTTGTTAACTTCAAACCATTTTCTAGCGTGTTCTGCCAAAATGGCCAAAAAAAACTGTAACATTTTCATTAGGAAACACACATTCGCTGGCTCAACTCAATTTCTCAGTTTCAGTCAGTTTCAGTTTTTGGCCACCAAAGAAGTTGATGTGAAAAGTTTCAAAAACAAACAAACAAACAAGAAACAAAAAACATGGAAAAAAACTTAAGGAATGTTAAGAAACTAACAATGGCCGCAAAAACAATGCACACTTAAATTTTAAGCAGACTTTTATTGTTGCTTCTGGTGGTGGTGGCGGTGCTGCTGCTGCATTTCATCGTAATTGCATTTCTTTGGCGAACATTTGAACTTGTTTCATTATGTGGCTTAAACTTAGGCTTCTAGGATATATACGTGTGAGTGGCTGTATGTTTGTGGGTGTGAGGCTGTATCGGTGTGGCTATGATGGTGTCAGTGTGTTAGGGTCACTTACCGTTGGGTACTGTTGTCACTTTTTTGGTTTGTACACGTGCAGTGGCGTTATTCACCTTCACAATTGGTTATTATAGTTTTTATTTTTATTTTTGAGAGATCAGCGAGCGTGGTTGTTGTTGTAGTTGTTGTAGGTTTGGTGATGAGTTTTTAAAGATATATATTTTTTTTTAAGATTTGTATACAATATACAAACAATATATATAAAGATCGCATGTAGAGAATGTAGAAATAAATTATGTGTTAGTTAACAATTACGAAAATATTGCAAATTGTGTTCAAAGTGTTGGTGGTGGTGGGAAGGGTATTTTGGTTTAATATTTAAAGCCATGTTGGTTGATAGAAGGCCAATGAATAAGTCATTTTTTTATGAATTTCATTTGTTTCGATTAACAACAAAAAGATTGAAAATTAATTTTTCGTAGCCTTTCTGTCAATGGACGGATAGGACAGGACATTCGTTTCCGTTTCCGGACACAGAGTCTTAATTAGACTCGCGCGATTTCCGCTGCCAATGGAATTGGAAATGCAAATGAAAATAACATGGCATGGCATTGCTGCCTTTTATGCGGCTCAGTTAATTTGTTTAACCGACCAACCAACCATCCGACCGACAGGCTGGCGAACATTTCGGTACTTTGCGCATTTTCAGCATATTTTAAATGCCAATTATTTGCGGCTTCGCAGCGCGGCATTAATCAGAAGGAAGGCGGTAGGCGGTGGCCGGCAGGCAGCAAGGAAAAATGTGTAATTAATTTTTAATGAAAGGCAAATAAGAATCAATCACTGTGCTGACACAATGCGTGGCTAGTGGCGGCGGCTAGTCCTTGGATGAAATGAGAAAAATAATAATTATATGGAAACTGATTTTAAAGCCACTTTTTTTGACTTTGACTTTGACACGCAAGGATTAAAAGTTGAAAAGCAATTTCTATCCGCTACTCCAATGATAGTTTTGGTGGAATTAGTTTTTGGGAGCAGGTTGTGGTTGTGTGTGTTTATGTGTGTGTGTGTGTGTGTGTGTGTTGGTAAGTTGTATATGATATGGCATGCACCCACCTCGATTTTGCGTCCCTCAACCACGGTGCCGTGTAGACGTTCGCGTGCTCGTTCTGCATCGTTGCTGTTAGCGAATGTTACAAAACCGAATCCCTGCCATTCGCAATCAAACATGCAATTAAAGAAACATATAGAGTATATAGATTACGATTTTCAAAAGAACTAAAAAAAAAATGTGAAATAATAAGTAACAATTGTTGGTAAATAGTTTCAGGAAACAACAACAAAGTCTTCTTCTCGTCTTGTTGAAGTCGTATATGAATTCATATATATAGATATATTATATAATGTAAAGCTAAAGCTACAAATACATCAACAAGGCGGCCAAGGACATGCTTTTCGGACAGGGGCCATTGGCACATCTTTTACTCGAAAAACGGCGAAAGGGTTTGAATTACTTTGGGCTGTAGGGGGGAGTTTATATATAGATTTTATTTTGTTGGACTGCGACTGCGACATGCACGTGCCCTACTTTGTGCCAACCACCCCATCATCATCATCCTCTCCACCCCACTCCACTCCCCTTGTCTCGGCTCCACCTTCGCTAACTCCATCAGCTTCTCAAGGTGTTGGGTCTTCGGGTCCTGAATTATGCACAACTCCCGGCGCCTTGGTAACTATGCAATTATTTTCGACCCGCTCCAGTCCCGGACATAATAATACTCGTAATGCTCTGGCAAAAAAGGCACACCGTCCGCGTCTCCCTGGCGACGGACGACAACATCTCCTGGGAATCCTTGAAGTGCATAATTTAAATGAATTGTGCTACAATTAGATGCACAATGTCCCGCACAATTGGCGGCAGAGTGAGACAGAGTCAGAGGGAGGGAGAGGCAAAGCTTTGGAGCAAGATGGCGCACTCTACAAGGATAAAAGTTAGAAGACAAAACTTACCTTGCTGCCGCGCTCGTTGAAGATGATTTCCACATCTAGAATAGTTCCAAATTGCTGCGGAAACGGAATAATAATAAATATTAATTATGAGCAGGGCTTCAAGGGGTTTGCTTTAGCTTTTAGGAATTTAATGAGGAAACTCTTCTTCCATAAACTTACCCCAAACATGGCCCGCAGATCCGGATCCCGGAAGCGGAACGGTATGTTGGAGACGTGCAGCCTCTTCGGCTGGCTCTTGGCATCGAGAGAGGCGGCCGAGGCGACGACCGGGACTAGAGCATTGTTGAGACTAGGGACCGCGCTGGGTGGCGGCGACTGGACCGCTGCCGCCGCTGCGTTCAGGTGGGCGATCACCTGTGAGGTGCTGGCCGGTACCATGGTGCCGGCATTGCCATTGGCGATGGTGTCCAGGCCGGTGGTGGGCAGGAGGCCAACGCCGCTGCTGCTGGTGGCGGCCAAAGCCCCGGCGGCTATCGAGCTGGCCGTCACCGAGGTGGCCGCCGACTGAACGGATGGGGGACTGCTGCACAGGAGCGGCTGGGGCTGCTGCTGGAGGGTGGGCGGTGTCTGGAGGAGCGGTTCACCGCTGGCCACCGGCGATACACTGCCGGATACGTTGCCCTCGGTGACGCTTCCGTTGAGGGTCAAGCCGCCGCCAACTGTCGCCGTGGCCTGCGAGTTTGTTGCGCTGGACGGGGAGCTGCAGAGCGGCGAATTGGGCGTGCCACCGCCTCCGCCGCCACCCCCGCCAGTTCCACCGCCGGCGCCAGTGCCGCCTGCGCTGGGCAGGGTGGAGCTCTGTTGTGAATCTGCTGCCTCATTGGCGATCAATACTGTGGACTGTAAAGAAATATTAAAAAATATACTTATTAATGGGAAGTTCTATAGATCCATTACAGCTAAAAAAAATAAAACATTAATAGTTTCTAATAGTTTTCAATTATAAATAGTTTTCCTTTAAACTGAAGGGAACTTCAGCTAAAACATTTAATTACTGAAATATTCATCTCATCGCGGTTTACATAGTTATTTCATTTCTGAAGTACGTGGAACATTCCGAACTTATAGAATTTCAAAGCGAAAATTGCAATTTTCCAATCTCATAGCGGAAAACGAGTTTTGAAAACTTTCGAACGCACTCGTACTGTTTGCTGCTGCTATTTGCTGTGGCTGTTGGACTTTTCGTTGTTGAATTTTCAGCGCTGGCTGCTGGCAAATCGAATGCGAACAAGTGCCGCAATAAATAAACAATTGAAATGAAAATACAATTTTCAAGTGGTTTACATCCCGGCACAGATGGAAATCCTGAGAGAAGGACACCGCCCCAAAACGGGGTAGTGGGTGGCGCATCTGTGTCGATGTGACCCAATAAAAAAGCAAAAAAATTGCAGCACACACACACACACACAGAGGTAGAGAAGAACAGGAGCTGCAGGAATACCAACACACTCGCATACGATCACCCAGATATTTTGTGGCACAAACTTGTGTTGACTTATGCAATAAAACTGTCGCGCAAACTGTTGCAATATAACCAATCCGCCACCGAGGCAATCCCCCGCATTGAACCCGCGGAAATGTTTGCATTTTGTATTTCTGCATTATTAAAACTGAAAATGCACTGCCATGGATGGCACAGGCCCCGAGCTCCGGGCATTCTCCCCAGCATTCAGAATAATATGAAAAATTCTCAATTTATACTGGAGAGCAGAGCTCTACCGAATTCGATGACAATGCAATAAAAACCGGATAGAACAGCGGGGAAAATAAACCGATTGCGTTCGCCCCATAATGTAGGCAATAGAAATAGCGCTTAACTTAATTTGCTGCGCATTGTTGACACATAAATCTAAACAAATTTTTGTATGCCCTGACAATATACATTTTTGTATTTTTTCCCGTTCCTGAACTGTGACCCTCCCCCCGCGGTGTTGTGCATTTTTTGTTGGTTTGCATGTTTACCGAACATTTCGGTCCCAAAGTGAAATGGCGTGAAAAACTTTGGCCCCATAAATGGCTAACTGAAGGAGGAATTGGGTTTGCCTGCCACTTGCTGGCACTTTGCGGGGGAGTGGCGGGGAATTTATTGTTTCGGGTATCGGGTTACACGTAAATGACATTTAACGCTTTTTAGTTTATCGAAATGCCTTTGTGCGGCACGCGACATTGCTGGGCAAAAAAAAAAGGTCGCCGGCAAGGCTGAGCCTCTGGCTGTGATTTGGCATCAAGAATACATTTTTGCATAAATTTGAAAAGTTTCAGCCCACAAAGTAAATGGCAAGAAGGCAATCTCCAAATTGTTTTGATTTGAATATTTTGCACCGAAAAATAAAGAATGTTTTACTGATAGATATGGCTGTGAAATGGGATTTGTTGGCATTATCCCTACACTTTTAATTTAATCGTTTCTTATTCTTTCAATCTATTTATTTCAGTTTTTTTTCTCCTCTGAATATAAATCCTCTTTGCTAATTAATTATAAAGATTATAACTAGTAATGGTGTTGGTGTCCTTTGGCTCAGGCATCTGCCTTTGCCGGGAATATGAAAGAAACTTCTCCACGATGATGACAATGCATACAAAAATGCACTCACAAAGAAGTTCAAGCTGGCAAGCTGGGGAAAAAATATGAAAAAGGACAAGAAACTTTATCCTGGACAGTCTGCTGGTCGCCTAATGAAGATGAGCATGGTAAACAACAAATAGGAAAAGAAAACACAGAGTGACCACCAAACTAGCACGTAAATTTCAATTGTGTGCCCAGCTAGCTCATCTCTGTTTTTTTCTATATTATTCTTTTATAGTTTTTTTTTTCTTCCACCAGTGTTTATTTTATTATAATTTTTTTGTTGGCCGTTGGCTGTTGGCTGACTCACAATGCTGAGCACATTTTGTGGGGGCAGCGTTGATTGCAGCTGGAGGTGATGGTGGTGGTGGTGGTGTTGCAGCTGCTGGTGGTGCTGTTCTGGTTGCTGCACTTGCTCCATGGCATGTCCATTTGTCAGAGACGGCTGCGTGACCACTGGGAGCATGGTAGAGGGAGCAGGAGGAGGAGGAGCACTGGGACCTGGGACTCTTGGCGCTGCCACGCTGCTTCCATTGTACTGTGTCTGTGTCTGTGTTGACAGATTTGTCTGTGATAAATTTTCAGATAACAACAAGGATTTGCGTTTTAGTTGCCTGTATCTGGTGAGTGTGTATGAAGGACTTGGATTAAGAGACAAAGTTTTATGGAAGAGAGGGCTAAACACCAGACAGGCAGGCGACCAACACCAACAACTTGCTTACTTTTTTCTCGCAACTGTTCTACAGCAGCTTAATTGCTTGGAACATGCCTGGAATATGGTTATCATATTTCATTACGGTCTAGTTATAACTATAATTAATCTAAATGCAAGAATCTAAGACCAAACAAGTACAGTGAGGCAATATAGACATATCTGTAACAATACATTCTCAACTAATTGATTCAAACAGTGACAAGTTATTTATTGCTTTCACAACCGTTTATTCTACAGTCTATTTATGATTTATGGTTGATTTGGATCTCCAATTTCGACAGCCACCAGACTTTGTATTTTCTTTTGACTAATTAATATTGATTCGATTAAATATTCTCAGTAATTGGAGCAAGAGGATAGGCATTTATTGCCTGGCTAAGAAAGCTCAATAAATTTGAAGTATTTTTCAGATAATTTGCATAGGCCAGCGTTCGCCTTTTGCTTTCCCGCAAAAATAGCTACAAATAAATATACATAAATACAATAATTAAATTGTATATGTCTGTTTTCAAGTATAGAATTAATTGCCGTTTCCCGGACATTATGCCGCCGGTGAAGCAAACAATAAACGCACGTACTACACGGCGTATGCGTATTGTTCATGTTGGGAAATACAATATATTTAATTAAAACAAGCTCAAAACAGACACACACACACACACACACCGCACATTCAAAAGTCAGTCAAAGGCGAAAATCAACAACGAGTAAACTATATTTATTGCAATTAATTCAATATTTGCGAATATATTACACCTGCAAGGCACAAATTCCCTCCGACTAAATGCAAATAACCTGAATTTGTCCGTGCTGTTACGGTCCATTTAAAAAATACTCCTGACGATGATGCTGATGCTTTTTGCTGCTAAATTATTCAAATGCATGAATCAATTTTCATAAACAAACATGGTCTTGGTCTCTTGGTCAAAAACCAAACAAGAAACTTTATTTATTCGAATGGTTAGACCGAAAAATACAAATACTCTCTAATCCAGCCTGCTAACTCTTTCTTAATGCTTGGATTTTTCGAGCTTTGGTTGAAGGATAAATGTACATACTTTCTAATTTGATTTGTGGGATGCAGAATATCCTACCGATTCAAAATAAATTGCCTGAAAGTCCTAGCAACTTTCAAGCATTCAATTTTTAATTAGAAGAAAAGAAACAATAAACTACGTAAGCTCCAGGGTCGCATGAGAAACGAGAACAGCCAGCAACTAAAGGTATGCTACAAAAAATGAAAACACGCCCAAGAAAACAAATAGATATGTACATGTGAGACAAGTGTTGTGTGTGTGTGTGTGTGGGTGAGTGTGGGCTGTGTTTTAGAGTGCGTGAGTGTTGGCTGCTGCTGGCACTTTTCTCTCTGCTGCTTTCTGCAATTAAAAATGTAAAAGCAAAGCGCCCACACTCGGCCAGAACAACAGCCAGGCGGCAAAAAAACAAGAGCATGGGAAATGGCGATAACAAACAGGACCTGCCGCCTACGCTTAACGAAAATTAAGTGGAAATTGGAAAATAATAGGTTTACTACTAAGATTAACAATTATTACTTTACAGATACTCTAACTATTTCAAATCTAATTGGAAAATCTTGTTTAAAAACAAACTTCGAAAGAAAGCGCTCTAGAATCTTATTTAAAAAAATTTTACTTTTCTAAGGATTATTGTTCGAGTGTATGTGTTGGCCTCTATGCATTTATATATGTATGTGCGTGAGTGTGTGTGTGTGTGTGTATTGGCCAAATCAAAGCGGAGCAAAAACCAAAGAAGATCAAACCCAAACACAACTAGAATCAGAGCCAGAACCAAACCAAACCGTAAGCGTAGCGAACCCAAAGCCGTAACCAAACATTGCAACAAATGCATTTCAAACATATACTAGTAGGTGGTAGGTGGTGGGTGGTGGGTGGTGCTCGGGCTGGACAGGTTAGTTTGGTTGGTGGCAACTGGTTGGTTCAAAACACAATTTTTGGAGCTGACTCACCTTCTTCTGTTGCATGTACAACGAGGCATTGACAACATCGGACACACTAGTGGCCACCACCACCGCCGGCGTTGCCACGCCGCCCCCTGAACTCGAATTAACTGTGTTCACTCCGCCGCCCGATCCTGGCGCTCCTGTTGCTGCCACTGCCTGTGCCACGGCTGTGTTGTTATTGTTGCTGTTGGTGCCTGCAGCATCGCCGGCCGACTTCAATTGGGTCACTGGCTCAGACGCCTGTTTGGCAGCCGCCGCTGCCACCGCCAGCGACAGACTGTCAGCGGCGGAGGGCGCGCCGCCCACCTGCTGCTGCTGTTGTTGCTGCTGCTGCTGCTGCGCCTGGTGCTGCTGCTGGGCGGCGGCCGCCGCTGCCGCAGCTGCTGCTGCCGGACCCGGTGCGGCGGCATAGCCGGCCGGAGCGCCCGGAAAAGGCGCTACACCCGCCTGCACCATGTGCTGCATTTTGGGGAAAATATCATAGAAAGGGGGAAAGAGAAGCAGAGAGAGAAAGAGATGGGATTATGGATTAGTAATGGTTGTAAAATAGGGTAAGTATCCCCTAAACTCTATTATAGAGTTAAACAAAAATACTGCAACAACCTCTAGAGTGTAGGTTGTTGATTAAATAAAAAAAATTCCAAAAAATAATTATTAAAAAAATATTCAATATTAGTATATATTGAGGATCTTATAACTAGTTAGAGGCATAACTTTTGTTAAATCGGCACTTTTGTAGCAAAAAACTGAAAAGTAATCATAGCTTCTTATTCCTGAAAAAGAAGTTCCCTTTTCCTGGCTAATTATTAATCCCTCCCCCCACAAATGTTACCCCTTTCTCGAAGGCACATGAAAAATAAAAATTATGGGTATTAGTATCTTCCTGTTGACGCTTTTCGAACCTCCTGCTTGTTTTTCGCCCCCATTTTTCCCCATTTTCTCCACAAAGACGCTGCTGCGGTAAGCATTTAGCTGTTTCTGCGTGTACGAGAGTGTGTGTCAGTCATAAAAGTGCAAAATTAAATCCAGGTAGTTTATTTCGCAGGTGGTAACCCCATCCCAGAGCTTTCCCCATTTAATCTGTGGGTTAGACAAAGGACACAGGCAACACCATGAGGGCCAGGATATTCAGGTGGTACTTCCGGTCGGGCGAAAAGGGGAGCCAACAAAATGCGCTTTAAATTGTCAGTTTTATTTGTATAAATTTTTGCCATTATTTGGCTTGTCTCGCCCGGATTTCCAGACCCAACCTCTGTCAGCATCTATGAAATATGCAAAATTTGCAGCTTATTGTTGGTTATAGTGGAGGAGCAACACAAAAAAGAAGATAAAACTTTTTCTGGCTATTCGTTTTTTGTTGGTTTGCTGCCAGGCTGGCTGGTTGGTTGGATGGTTGGATGGTTGGTTGGTTGGTTGGTAAAATGGGAAGAACGGGATTATCGTGTGAGTGGCATTTTAATATGTTTTTTAGCCATGGAAAATTGTTGCCTTGCCATTGCCAATGAAATTGCCCCATCTGGTGTGTAGGACTTCTCCTAGCGCCAGGTAACACGAAACGGTTATTAATTTTACGATTTAATGCAAATGTCATAGGAATTCAGGTAATGCCTAGTACTGCATGTGACACAAAAGCGAAATGGGAGCATAAACCATAGGGGGAGATTTTTCAATTAAGAAACGTATTTGTTGGCATAACAAGACAAAATATGGTCCTGATGTGCTTTAAGTATTTTGTTAATTAGTTTGTTTTAAAAATATACACAAAACGATTTAAAATATCTAGACGCTAGACTATTTTATCCGTTGGACACAGTTCATCTATCTTGGCAAGCAGGGCATAAACCAGAACCAGCTCTTTCAACGCGCCACAAATATCCGATGCATTTATTTATTCATTTTATTTATATTTTTGGCACAGCCCATCAGATTGCACAGTCGCTGTCCTCGCGGGCTACTCTGCCCCTGCCGTTGCTACTTGCCAGCGATTTGCGCTTTGAAAAATTAGCTTGTTAATTAAATGCAAGCCACATATGACATGTTGCCGAGGTGCAAGTATCTGTATCTGCATGTACATGAAACCAGCCCTCCTCCATCCTTCAATCCCCCACCCTCCCCGCCAAACACTCGCTCATCTTGTGACATAAGCCCCAGTGCAAATTGGTGCTCATGTTGCTCATCCGCCACGTTGGTTCGCCTATGATATATGCGCCTCTACCTCATACACACTCATAAATATCCGTGTATTTAAATATCATACGTACAACTAAGCGAAAAAAAACTTGTCATGTTAAATTTACATAAAATTTGCTGGGGAATTCATTTTGATGTGCCAATGAAAATGTTTTCCCTCTGAGTTCTCCTCCCCGACAGCTGCTGACGTCGGGAATGAGAATGGGAGTCGTCTGAATGTGCTGCTGACTTGCACTTGAGAACGTCCCCATGTTCTCCTAATGAGTCTGCCGCTTGTGAGCTGTCTCTGGCAGCGTCTGGCCAAAGTTTTCCTTTTGAAAAAAATCAACTTTTCCTTTAAACAACTCCCGATAACTTTCTCATAATTCTGCTGTCAACTGCTGTTTCATTTCGTTTTATTGCAAAGGCGGGGTCACAGCACTCGAGTAAATACTTGGCTGCATCCACAAATATTTTTCATTTAATTGCTCTTGAAAAGGACGAAAAGTATTCTGCTTTTTTTTCTTTTTATTTTTCATCAGTTTCGGGGCCATATTTACATGGCAAATATTTCGTTCGAGGCCCTGGAAATTTGCATTTGTAGTTACTCTGCAGAGGAGGGCGGACCAAAAAAAAATAAAGGCAGCTGACGCTGTTTTATTGACTGGGAAGGGGACCGGGACCGGGCCCGGGCCTGGCCAGGCCAACGCCAACTGGCATGGCTTTTTGTTTACACTCGCCAGTCCGGTGGTCCTGACGATGCTTCTGTTTCTGCTGCTCCGTTGTTTTTGGAAAATTTTCAACAAAACACTTTACGTTTCCATTTTACAACAATTTCGCTGGCTGCGCTTTCAAGTGGCGGGTCTTTCAAGCGTGTTCCCCGTCTAGAGTGTCGTCTATGGCAACGATTTTCTAGCTCACTGTTCAATGCAGAAAAATATTAGAGCAATTTTCCATTCTCATTAAAAATATAGTGTAGTGTACTGCTTTTTTTGGCAGCACACGCTGCGTATGCGTTACGTTTAAGTGTGTCACACAACACATTCCACGGCCTGGTGATTGATGGGCGCCGAAAAAAAAGAAATGTATTTATGAAATACAGCTCACCGTATATAACATAAATAATGAAAGAAAATGCGTTGAAATTGTTGTTTTTGGTTGAAAATATTTGGCCGGGAAATGCATTTCGAATGGATGGCCCAAACCGAACAAAAACTGGAAACGTCAAAGCCAAAATAAAAACTATCTTAATTTTGAGGCAAAATATTTAGACAGACACTAAACAAACCGAAAAAGCTGCTGCCGCCACACTTGTCAGAAGTCAAACCGAATTATATATATGAAAATAATGTGTGTTTGTTGTGCGGTTTCAGCCGCATTACATCAACGGAATATTAATAAACCGTGACGTGCAAAGGCGAGTGAAATTTTGTGTTTAAGGCGAGCGGCGGGTAGTTGTAGTCGCCTTTTCGCTTTGTACTTTCCCAGGCATCTCTAAACACTTTTTGGCCACGTGCGTCAGCCGGGTTTTTTGTTGTCCATTTCGATTAGCATTGCTCGTTTGAACCTGACACAGTCCGGGGAGCATTTTACCAATCCAATTGCTCAATCGCTGACGCAATCGAAGCGCCAATTTTGGCCTCCCCAGTGCAATGGCGAATTTGGGGCGACGCTCGTTAAAAAGCCGGGCCAAGTCGGTTGCCTGGCTCATGACGCGAATGCCAATTAAACAAAAAATAGAAAAAACACCAATACCCAACGAGCATTGCCAATTGAAATTGAAAATTTGCCTAACACGCGCCAAGCGATTGTTTAAATTAAAGTTGTCTCTCTTTCAGTCTTTTTACCAATAATTCAAGATTGCTCAATGGGCGTTCCATGTGGGTCGATGCAGGTCACGTCCGTCGTCCAGATTACGTTCGGAAAGTAATATGCCATCGATAGATGTCATTGCAATATGCCTGGCCGGGCATATTTGGTGAGATTGGAACGGGAGCCGGAGTCGGAGTGGTCGAAGGTCACATCTCCATAATTGCCACGGAAAGCAATGCAGAACGTGCCAAATCAATTGACATGGCAGTTCCCATTTCCAGGCAACAGAATCAGCCAAGGATGTTAAACAAGTTACAACACATGCTGGCCAAATTGCTTCTATTAGAGATGGCAAAAAAATCGAGGCTAAATCCTAAATGTTAGTCATCATTTCATTTAGCTATATATTCTCCTTTCCTGTCACTTATCTATTCAGTCCAAGTTGCAAATTAGGACACAACAGATAGTCCTCCTACCTCCTGGCTCTGTCAGTTTTCAGTTCTTCCCAACAGGAAATTATAGCGAAAGCGTGTTGAAGTGTAAAAGGATGTTCCTAAATAGGAATTCAGGTGCGAGGGGCTTGCCACCTGACATGTAATATGACTGCAGAAATTGCTTCGTCGCTGGCTGGCTGAAATTGCAGCATGCGGGTGTCAGATACGAGTTACCAGATACAAAATATCTCTCTTTCCGCCGCTGGATGTGTGT
The DNA here is from genome assembly GCA_035045925.1 of Drosophila atripex. Taxonomy (NCBI): domain Eukaryota; kingdom Metazoa; phylum Arthropoda; class Insecta; order Diptera; family Drosophilidae; genus Drosophila; species Drosophila atripex. The sequence goes on from JAWNOP010000012.1 coordinate 986,783, forward strand.
TAGACTGTTAGACTCGATGTGTATGTGAATCAACAGAACGGAAATTTATTTCAAAATACACAGAATGCAGTGTTTGCCCCAACTGTTCTCTGCCACTCTGCCACCTTTTAATAAGACAAACACGACATCATAGTTGCAAAACGACAAAAACACCCAAACAGAGAGAGAGAGTGTAGAAATGGTGTGAAATTTAATGAAAAGCGAGCGCCACACACGGCGTATACGTAATGAGAAACTGTAATGCAATAAGCCGAGTGCCAGTCTATTAATTCACAAGGTTTCTGTGTCTGCCACAGAGAGGCATGTAAATATCCATTCAAGGATAACACGGGCTGGCTTGTGGAGAAAATTTGAATTTTGATAATTTCATTATTCAGACACTTATTCAATCAACCTGATCAGATTCCTGCCAGATTCATAAACTGCCTGCCACAGATTTCGACTTGGATTTTATGGAAATGAAGAGATAACTATTCTTGTGGCATTTTGTGGTATGCATATAGACTCTAAAGTTTAGAGTTTTTAACATTTTAAAGCCTCTGGCAACCTCTTTTGACCTTAAACTAGCGAAGCTCCTAGTCCAGCAACATTTATGAATGAAATTAAGGTCTCTGCTTGGGCAATAACTGACCCGGTCACCCAAGGAAAACGACCACTGCAAAACGGTAAGCCCGAAACGTCAAATGCAGGTGCCTACAGCATCGGCAATAGTCATGGCAACAGCACAGCAAACCATTTGCCAAATACAACGAGAAACAGAAAAACGAAAATGAAAAAGAATAGATGGCCCAAGGGCTGTTGGTTTTAGCCATAAACCGGTTGGTCAGGATCGGGATATTGTGGAAGGCTGGCTACCATTTCGGCCAGGGCATCTGCAAAAAAGCGAAACTCGTACTGGGAGCCCGACATTTAAATGCGGTTTGTGTTACATCGTGTATTTCCATATAAAAAAAGAGATTTCTTGCCTTTTTTTCGCTTTCTTAGGTGCCACTTTAGTGTGTCACTGGGCTGCCCACAGTGCAGTTTTTTCTATGCTCGTTAATGGCTCAACCTGAAGTCGAAGATGCAACCATGATGATGATGATGATGATGATGAGGCAGCTGGGGAGGACTGGTTTGCCATTTAAATGGAATTTATGCTGCCGTACCCAGAGTCGAACTCCAAGTCTGACTGGAAGTCTGTCATCAATTGCCTTGCAGCTTTGCCAAATGAAGCATGACGCTGGTTGCCAGCTGGAGGAGAAGGTAAGAAGCTACCCACACATACACTTAAAAAAAATTTTTTCAAAACTAGCCAATATATAGTTTAAAGCTAACATTCTCCACTCTTCTCCCACATTTAATAGATTTCTTCCCTTTGCAATTCTTTGTTACAAATGGCTTTCAATATAAAATAAATTTTGCAATAAAATTCATTACAGTGATTCCTCTTTTCGCCTTTTTTTTGGCCAACATCGAATGGCGGCGGAGGCGATCAACTAAACCTTAATGCCAATGAAAACGTGAGAATGTCGCCGCCTTCTCGAGTTGAAGATGCACTTTCGGAGATTTTTATCGCAAAAATTTCGCTTGGATTTTCCTTTTGTCGCATTTAGCCAGGAGGGCCAATGAAAAACTACGTGAAGAACTAACAAAACGTGAGCGGAAAATTAAATAATTGAAAAGCTACCGTAAAGAACAGCGCCGTAGAGCCGGGGAGTAGAGTAGAAAGTGTGTGCCAGTCGATAGATAAATTCATTGTGATTATTCACTGGCTTAGCAAATGAAAACGAAATTGGCCATTGACCACTCACTGTCCGCCCCTACGTATTTGGCCTTAAATCAATGGCGGTAGCTGCGAAAAAAAAACACAAAAAATCAATAAAAATAAATGAAGACAAATACCGTGGGCTGCTCACGAAAGCAAATAATTTAAAACAAAAAACTCAAGTCAAAGAGAGATATGTCTTGTCAATAAAGAAGGCAATATGTGAGTGGAAACAAAAACGTCCACAAATACAAAATAATTTTTTATTTGAGAGCAAATGTTTGGCTATGCAAACGGCGTGCCATCAGAAAACAGACAGACAGACTTGAATTATGGCAGCCAGAAGATGCGTTGACAAGCCCCGCGAAAATAAAATAAAAAAGTCGAAAAATTAAAGGCCCTGTCAATTGGCGCAACATCAAATAAGATTTTTACTTTTATTTTTTTACTCAAGTATAGAGAGTCGATGTGGCTTCTTTCATGGGCTAACAGGCATCACGAAAGCGTGTCCGAAGAAGGGCTGGCTGCGGATCACATTAGAAATGATGCGAGACAGTGGCTAAATATGTAAAGGCCACCTCAGAAGCATGTTTGATGTTCGGAAGCATAAATTTCCCAAGATTTCTCTCGTTTAATTGGCCAGCGATTATCGAGTGGAAGTCAGCGAACATTCCGATTACGGAATGATGGAGTGGCATGGCATGGCATGGCATGGCCGAAGCGAAATGGCCAATTGAACCGAAACGCAATCAAGCCAGAAATATCACATTACAGTCCCAGAAAATATATCCTTCTCGCCGTGGAGTTCACTCGTCTTCCGCGAATTACCTCCAAAAAGCTAGACACTGCAATTGAGCAACATTTCGGATGGAGGAGGTGGACTTTTCGCAACAAATAAACGACTCTCTTGATTGCAGCACCGATTGCAGCGAAATCGAGACTCTGTTCGTTGTTGCCTCTGATTGATTTGTGCTCAGACATTAAATGCAATCACTGCTGCTACAACAATATTTGTCCTGGCCACGCCCCAGACCAGTCAACGAGGTGAACAATAAATCAGCCAGAGGGCATTAGGCGACGGCGACACCCCCGCCAATCAATTGTCAAGGAGCTTAAAGGTGGCTTTAGTGCCATGGCCTCCACCCAGATTATGCCGCTTGGCCCCAAAAGCACGCAAACGCCCATCGATGGGCGGGAAAACAAAACAAAAAAAAAGTTGGCCATACAGAACGGTACATAATGTAGGCAAATAAACAGGCAGCCGAAAGCGGAAGGAACTAACGGCTGGAAAACAAAAGCATACTTCCTGCCACCTTGCCACCATGCCACCATGCCCATTGCCACTGCCACCACCACCTCTTTGCGTTTATGAAATATAAATAAGCTTTGTGAACATTCAAACTGTAAGAAATCCAAAATTACACGCAATTTATGGACGAAGCAGGTGCAGGAAGTGGGCGTGGCCGGCGACGGGGCACGTTAAGTTGGCTTTAAAGAGCACGCGACAAAACGGCACTACACTGGGAGAAATCTTATTTGTTCTATAAATAAATTGTAGTTGCTTTAGTTTACTTTTTAAGGTAATTGTTTCAAATATTTTATGAAAATTGTATTCTATGAATAATTAATTTTTTTCACTGCACAAATAAGGCTTGGGGCGTGGGCGGCATGCAGCAATTACCGTTAAGCGGATTGTAGTTTACACTCTGTGTGCCACACACTCACACACACACACAAGCTAGAACTAAATGCGCATTCTGGGCGCGCTACGTTTTCATTTTCATTCTCATTCCCATTCGGGGAGTCGAGCGTTATTGTTATGACCGAGCGGGCAGGCACTACTACTACCTAGTAGCTGGTAGCTACTAGCTACTAGCTAGTACCATTTTCACACTTGTAAATCAATTAATTTTACAGCTTATTGTTGTTGCCTGCCACCTGCTGGCCGGTCATTTGGCCTAAGCGCCGGCTAAGCTCAAAATGCTCGACTGGGCAAGGACTGGACTGGCTGCGAAGCCTCTGGAATGCCCCATTTGTGTGGGAACTGCTACCTTTGTTTCCCCTTTTGTTGTTTTGAAAGCAAATTGCCGGCTGTAAATGTTGGCCGGGCTTTCATGATTTGCTTGAGCGGCAGTGGCGGCGGCGGCGGCGGCTGTTGAAATGTAATTAATACATGACCCAACAACTTGATCCCCAAAAGCCCGCATTCGGGGTCAATTGTGTGTAAAAGAACCTCCGCAGTGCGGTAGCCGAAAAGGTAATTATTATTGCTCTATAGTAGAGACCCTATAGTATAGCCTCTAATACATAAAGAAAGATTAAAGTAAGCAGGCTTTTCATCAGTATTTGTTTGGCATTTGTATATGAAACATAGATAAAATACATTTATTTCGGAGATTTTCAGCAAAATTGCAAGTAAATATTCAGAGTATACTCAGCTTTTTCTAATTTTATACCAATACTGGATTGTGTTTTGTACAAATTTTAGTTTTGTGGCTATATCGAATATCGAATGGAGACTAAGTTACTTGAAGTATCGCCGGATGGCCCTTTGACCTTCTCCAAGGCGAATGGCTGCCAAGAACTTCTCATCCGGAACGTCAGCGAAGGGGCGGTTACCTACAAGGTGAACTCCATATATCCTGTGTGTGGTTTGCTGAAGGATTTATTTTTAATTGCAGCTTCAGAGCACTGTGTTTGGGAAGTTCAGTATTAAGCCGCGCTGGGGCGTCTTGACGGCGAAGGAGCACACCCACGTCCTCGTCTCGATGAGCCGGGAGGCAGAGCTCTCGAAGAAGGGCCGCGACAAGATTGTGATTGTCTGCATGACGGCGCCCATCAATGAAGTGGACTACGAGGCCACCGCATCCTTCTGGCGGCACAATATCTGCTACAATCCCGGGGTCGAGAAGCACCAGATCACCTGCCTGGAGGAGGATGGTCATGAGCTGGAGGCGGTTACGTCCAAGGACTCCCCTCGGGAAGGGAGTCAGTCAGTTGCGTCACTGCGCACTGAGAGAAAGATCTGGCGGTAGTGCTGGCCTTCCCCTCTCCAGGAGTGGCAATTATACCGCCCGGCTTCTACTCCCCGACTGTTACTGGGGCTAATGGCCACAATGACTCGGTAATTGGTTAGTCGCCCGCCTTACCCTGCCTGCATACCTCAACGGCCCAACAATGTTCATGATGAGCCTTCATTAAAAACTGAAAGCATTTCTCCCAGCGTTTCGGGGTGTGTGTCGGGGGAAGGGCATCAAGTGGTTTTCTAGGATGCTCGAGCATCCTGTCTACGTTACGTGAAGTGCGTTAGCATTCTGGCCCCCATGCTGAGAAATGACAGATAAAAAGCTAGAGATTAGGGGGCAGGGCTCCTGTTGAAACCCTGCCATTCACATCGATTGACATTCAGGTGGGTTAACAAGTTTACTCGTCAATTAACCAGCAAATTGTGTAACCCGAAACGGTAAACAATGAGGGTGTCCTTATGCAGTTTGGAAGCAAATGGAAGCCATACAGGTTTCATGGCAAGTCCCAGTCAACAAGTCTTCTAGAGTTTCAGTTTGGGGAATCTATGTCTTATTTAAGATAGTACTGATGTAAGAGCCTCTAAGTGTCTAGAAAAAGAGTGCTTTCCACAAAGAAAATAATCGGTAACCTAATCAAGACATTGGGAAACTCTTCGCAAAAAGGCCAAAAGCATGAAAGGCACTCAGCCAGTAAATTAGGTTCATGTCTCAACCATAGTTTTGACCCAAGTCCAAGGGGCCAAAACAAACATTTCGATGATGATGTGGCGGCGGTTGGTTAGCAAAAGGGGCGGTTGCCAAAACTGGGCACTTGTTCTGCTTGAGCTGAAGTTGTTGTAGCAAAGGGTGGCCAACAGCCCTGAACAATGGACTAAATCATAGCCATGAAATATGTGCCAAGCCAAGACGAAAAAGGCAACAACCCACCTGAGTAGCTGACTGGCTGGTAATAATAATGAAAATACAAAATAGCCCGAGTGGGCGGGTCGGACGAATATTCATTCATCGTTGGCCTGATGCCTTGCCTTAGCCTTGTGCAATTGCAGTTTGTTCGCCCGAATTTACGAGCCAACCAGCAGCAGTAAGAGTATCACAAAAACCAGACGTGACCAGCAGTAAAGAAACATACACATATTTCCCTCACTTTTTTTTGGTTTTTTTGCAACAAATAAAAGACAATGAATACCCTCGGAAAATAAAAATAAAATGTACAATATACATATAAAAATGTAATAAAATTGCAGCTCATGCGAGCGATAAAACTTAACCCCTCGGCGAGGGCGAACGCAAACGCAACTTCCAACTCCCTCGGAAATCTCAGTCGTAAACTATAAAATGACTTGGCACTGCTTAACCCTTTGGTGACCTGGCCACCACGAATTTTTTCCCCTGTTTTCTGCATGATTTAATGCGTAATTTTCAGGAGTTTGCAAAATTTTTTGGATAATTTATCATTTCTATGGAGGAGGAGGAGGTCTAGAGGGAGGTGGAGGGATTTCTCCACACCGACACCTGCCTCTGGCAGTTCACCTTTTTCCATCCTAACAAATGGCTTTGAATACGCTCCTGGCGTGGTTAGGGGAAGCAAAAATTTGTGGCCACCAGCTCATTGACATTTGAGATTTAGTGGTGAGTGGTGGACCATCGACCGACGCAGCCTTAATTAAAATTTTGCCCATTTTGAAATGTGGTTGGAGAATAATAAGCCGCCTGGCTCTGGCTCTGGCCAGAACCATCTCGGTTGATAAATGTCCCGGCTTTAACACAGGCACCACCACACGACGGAACAATTTCATGGAATTGTTTTTACCGAAAATGCAAAAAGGCTGAAATTTATTTGCATACTGGCACTAGTAGCCCGGAGTGGGAAGTCAATTTTGGTGAAAATTACATAAAACTTTGCGGATTTGAAGTGAGCTAGGATGAAGTTTTTACTCCGAAAAACTAATGTTATTGAGCTTTTATTTTTCCGGAGCAAGGTGGTTCAGATTTATGGGCAAAAACTAAATATATAAAATATAAAGTTTTGGATTATGCTGCAGGGGAAATCCGAATCAATTAGTTTGTTCTTGTCTGTAAACTATTTTTAAGACAAATTCAAAAACTAATAGCGAACTATCTTTGAAGTGCTCTTTGAATATTTTGTTAATTAAAATTATATAACTAACTCATTCTTGATGTGCTCCAATATGATTGGAATGCAATATGCTTTCCGGGCAAGCAACTCCTGGCTGGCTTTCATGTCTCTCTCTCCCACATCCACCTTCTTATCCACTCCTAGCCATCCCCCTTGAAAGCAATTAAAAACTTAATGCATATTCCGGCCTTTGATTTAAGTCAAACTCCCCATGAGAACATTCTTGGACTTTAGTTTTTGCCCTCTTGGGGCCTGCGGCGACCTCGTTCCCAGGAATCGCTCGGAATGGCAAATATTTTGGGTAGTATGATGGCCGAGATATTTTCAATTTATGTAAATGCAGCCAGGAAGACCATATCAATTATAGCAGTATGAGGAAAGTGTGTGGTTATCAAGGTATAACCATTTAATTTTAACAGAAATTCATCAAGATGAAGGGCTACTAAATTATAATTCCATTTATAAAACCCATAAAGCCTTCATAAATCCAACGTGCTGTTTTCAATTAGTGGGGATCGGATTTTGATTGATTTGCAGGTGCACTGCCGTGCACCGTGTACCGAGTACAGTCGTGTAATTTGTCGTCTCATCTGACTGCCTGTTCTCTTTTGAGTTTTTCCTCCATTTCCCAGACGACCCAGCCATAACTCACACACTTTGAAATGCAACACATGGCGACTACCAGAGACTGCAGAGATTTTCACGGACCCGGACCCGGACCCGGTCCCGGCTCCGGCTGCGACTCCCTGTTTCTTTGCCTTTTCTTTGTGCTTCACTTTCAGAGTGATGCCTTCTTCCACTTTGCTGCCATTTGCTACAATATCCTTTCTGCTGTCTATTTTTATCCCCTGCCTGGCCCTGGTACTCCGAGTTCTCTGGGGTTCGTTCGCATTATCGCCCAGAGTCGGGGGAAAGAAAGGGATTGGAGTGGAGTGGAGTGGAGTGCCCCACCGGGCACCGAGAGGCAGCTGTGGATTTGTCGTAATTGTATATGGAGTGGTCTCGTCCATCGCACCAGCTACCTCTTTAATAAACTTTCCTCTGTCTCTTTGCTCTTTCTCGGGGCCTCCATACCCGTGTGTGTGTGAATGTTTATTTTTTCCGTTCTTGGTGCTACTGTGTGGCGGCTGCTGGTTCTGTTTCTCTTAAAGTGGGCACCCCATGCCGAGTATTCGACGGTCTATATCCCTCACACGGGGGAAGAAGTTCTTCCAACAGATTTAAAACTGTTCATCGACTGCTTGTAGGCTGTGGAAATTCTTAAAATTTATTTCCAGGCCACAAAGTGTCACTTGCTATTTTTTACATAATTATTATTTCTGAGAAAGTTAAAAAAAACACTTGATCTGTTTCTGAAAACCATCAGACTTTCCGGGATTTCTGAGGCCAAAAGCAGCTAAAATTGGACTCCAGACGATGTCGATGTGGCAGGAACAACGCGCTCATTAAGCGGCCATGGCAATGGCAACTGCACCTGCCACAAGGGGCACAGCGATTTATTTTGTGGCATGAACAACTGAGGCATGGCTCCCACTTCAAAACTTTCTTTTATCTTGGTCATTTGTTCATTTAAAAATGGAAATAAAAACTATTAGTAAAGCAAAACACTTAGAACAAAACAAAGTGAGTTTCCCAAGTCCAAGAATATTCTTCGATTTTCCAGAAAAGTGTAACATACCTGAAAAGAGAGAATATGAAATGGTTCAATTAGTAAATTGTTTAGAAACAATTTGTTATAAGATTATTCTTAAAACTATTGCCAAAAACTATTGACATTACACTTTCGTATAAGTTACCTTTGACTTTTTAATATTCACACACGCTACACATAAAATACAAAAAAAACAACCCAATACACATTAAAAAAAATAAAAAAAAAAAATTAAATTAAAAAAATAATAAAATGGACTGCAGAGCTCCGGGATTACTCACAAGTGGCTCGGAGTTGACCATATCCGACCTGGACGATTTGGAAAACCCATATGCCGAGGAATCAAACGAGGTGGATCTCGACGAGGAGTACGACAAGCTGGAGAAGCTGAGGCAGCGGGTGCTGCACCTTCGGCGACTTGTGGCCGGACCCATGCAGGCCGATGAAGATTTCCATGGACTGGGCTTCCATGGCGTATTCAAGAGCCCCGAGTTGCAGGAGGCTCAGGTGGAAACTGTGAGAGCGAGGGCACGGGTTGCCCAACTGAGTTGGCGCCTCAAGATGGACCGTAAAGTCCTGCAACGACTCAACGCCGAGCTCATGTGCCACGCCCAGTGCTCCAAGAAGCTGCTTGAGAAGATGGCTGAGCCCATCAAGTGGAGGCCGCAGCACAAACACCACCAGGAAGTGTGCCAGGAGCGGTACAACGACCTGGACATGTCCCTGTGCAACTATCTGGGCTACGGCGACCGCATGCGACCAATACAGACCAAGCTCTTTAAGGCGTTTCACGTCAAGGTAGGCCACATACTTTTTTTTTTTTTTTAACTTTTTAACTTTTTAACTTTTATTTAAAAAAAAAAAAAACTTCAAACTCGCTCCTTAAGATCCCCATGTTCTACTATCGGCGTGACTTTAAGAATATTTCCATGTCTGTGGGTCGAATCCATAACACGCTTCGCAACTGTGCCCAGCAACTGATGGATTACGCTAAGGAGATGGAGGACGACCTGAACACGAAGCAGCGGGATGCGCCGATGACCTCGCTCTCGGAAGTCTCATTTATGATCAACCGGAGAAGCACCGCGAAGACGTACGCGCCGCAAAGAAGCAGTGTCGCCAGCTTGAAGAGCATTAGGGAAAGCAAAAAATGGACTAAACATCAATAACTAAACTATGCACTCCCTCTCATTAAAACAGCAATTTTGTGTTCAATTCGAAAACATATTTAATTATTCGACCAATCAGTTTTTGGCAATACTTTGATAGCACGGCTTAGTGACATTATTTGCCAAATCCTAAGCCTCTTAGCCAACTCATACTCCCGCGAAATGTGTTTAAAATAAGCGTAAGCCCACATCGAATAAAACACGAAAATTATTCAAATTATTGTTCCCCTTCAGAACATTCACATAAATCCGCTTATTTTCGCATGAATTGAGTTCAGAAAGTCAAAAGCAAATATAATATTACGCTCGGAGAGAACACATCTGCACTTTGGCGCAGATTTGTTGCGTGACAAAAATGCAAAAGTTCTATAAAAAAAGTGTACAAAAAACAAAACTGAATGGAATAAATTATATATAAATGCGGCGAGTGTATACATTTCGATTTAAATGTGCGTAAATTGTTTGGAATTCGAGAGCTAAAATCGAATTCCCGGGCTGAGCATTGCCTAGTCCAGTCTATATAGTTCGGAAATACAACAAAAAAAAGTCTATATTTTGAATGTGTAAACAAATAGAGCGATAAAACGCGTTCAGCAATTGTTTCAGTTTCGAAAAACCCAGAAAAACATTTCCGCAGCGACACTCTGATTCCCATTACCCGCAATTCCGATCCAGATCCCAGTTTTCTCACTCATCTCTCGCCAGAGCTCTGGGGAAGATGGGAGAGACCGCGGCTGAGCCCGGGTCTGGCCATTTAATCAGTTTAAATTGACACTGGGGGTCAAATTCATTAAGATAGAATTCCTTTTTGTTTTTGTGTCTGCCACTGGGCGTTGGCTTTATGCGACAAAGCAAGAGAATCGGCAGCGAGGCCGCACTGGAATTTCAAAATCATAAAATTAAAAAGCAAAATAGACGGCCCAGGCCCTCGAGGAGGCATTTTCCATTAGCATTTCGAACCTGGCGGCGGTACTACTGGCACCTAGGCCGGATAATTATATCTCGCCGGAAGGGAATCTCACTTACAGCTGTCAAAGTCTAGAGTTTTTTGTTAAAAAAAATCTCCTAAAAATCATACAAGAGGTAGAATGTTTATAGATAACTTTAAAAATAGCAGCAAGGCTGGAGTGGAGTGGGGTGGGGCGAGGGCGCCTTCAGCAGGATATGCGTGACTGGCATTGAAATTAAACAAAAAAAAATAATATTTTAGCGCTCAGTGTCAAACGAGGCGAGCGACAGAATGACAAGGTTTCGGGGGTGGGGAGTGGGTCTAAGGGGGAGTCAGATACTGTCGACGTGGCAACCTATGAGGAGGCTTCCATTCAAAGCCAAAAAAAAAAGAATGAAAACATAAATAAATGTAATGGCTTTTTGGGAACAGTAGCAACACCTATAAAAATGGGCTGAGATTGGATCGGAAATGCTATCCAATACCCTGTAATATGATATTTTAAGGATCGTAATAGATTTAAGGAGAAGAGAAAAAAATTAAAGCTTCTTGTTGTCTTATAGACCTTTCTTTTTCCATGACCCTACAGGGTATTCCTTCTGGTATCTACTAGCTACCAATTTATTTTGAGCTTTAGCTGGCACAGATGGAGGCGTGGCCTAAGCTACGTATGTGTTACTTTGATTTCCCGAAAGCGTTAAGCCCCACAAAGATCTATAGCCTGTCATATGGGGGTGCGTGGGTGTGGACTTTGATTAAGTGCCCTTGTACGCTGGGGCGCCAAGGTTAAGCCGGCAACTTCCTACCTCCCTTGTTGCAAGTAAATTTCAATAAACTTGTCATAATTGCATTTGAAATTCCATTGCAGGCATTCCATTAGAGCTACCGAGAATACCGCCACCACAAACGTGAATTGCCCAAATTGGCCTTTATTAGTTTTTTCACACACACTAAACAGGGGCCCGGGAACAGAGCGATAACCGTAGAAGGGAGAATGAATGGTCTCCGGGGTTGTAAATAAGCAGCCCGGTAACAAACAATAGCAACAACAAATTGGCTTGCGTGTTTCGTTCGCATTAAAAGGAACTTTTTGTTGGGTTCTGGCCTGGCCAGAAGCAAACAGGATAGCACGAGAGACGTGGCCACTTTTAGTTTTCATTCGCTACAATTCTTTCTTTGTTTCGGGGAGCTCCAAATAAGGGAAAAACTTAAGGGATATACACTGCAATAGGGGTGTACTGAAATCTGGATACTTTTGGTTTAAAAATAACTACAAGAATGACTGAAATAGAAGCCTAGTCTATTGACTTTTCAGGGCCCTCTTTGGATATAATAATTAACATTTTTGCTAAAACAATAAACCTCTTCTTGGACCTCTTCCCAAAAGCTGAAAGCCCCTAATCCAAAGTTCTACTCCAGTTCTTAACTGGTTCAATTTCTTACTTTGTTTCGCTCAGGCTTTGGCTCTTTCCGCCGAAACTTGGCTGCCTAATATTACCCTCATTATTATTTCGCTTTCGTTTCGTTTCACACAGATACACACCAACACGTGTGCCATTAAGTGGCCATGGCCTAGGTGGATTGGATACTCGCATCCTGCTGCCTCCTGTCGAGGGGGGGCCCTCATCAAATCGTTATTGATTGTGTGTGGAAGAGCGCTGGCTGTGCCGCTACTGGCGTGTTGGTGGTTCCGCTGCCGGCCTGGTGGTGGTATGCTGGTGCTCCTGCTGCCGGGAGACTGGGAAATTAAGTGCCCTGTTTTGGGCTATCATTAAAGCCCGTATCCTGCGGGCGCGCCTCATAAATATCGCCCAAGCATATTGATGGCTATCTGGCACGCAACAAGGCCCGGCAACTTGGCTCAAATCGGTTCAGCAGCAAGACGTCAAGAAAGTTGCAATCTTATTTTTTGCTCCCCGTCTATAGATAATTTGATAAGTGTTTGTCTGCCCCGAAGGATATTACGAGGAGAGAGAGTGTGTGTGGGCTACTGTTTTTTTTTGTTTGTGATTATTGAGGATGAGATTTATTCCGTTGAAATGTGAACAACATTTCCATTTTTTGTAGTGTAACTTTCAAGCCACACACTTGACAATCAGTTATGTAGTGGCGAAGCCTCGTTGTCATTTGCATGCACAGGAGCTTCATAACAAATGTCAGAATCATAGAATCCACCGAGAAGAGCCGGGAGGGCGGTGGGAGCCGGTATATATATAGACTTTGGAAAGAGCTAAGAGACAAATCTGTATGTGTGTGTGTGTGTATGCCATTTGCGCTTATTGAATACGCAAAACATGAACAGAGAGCACAATAAAGCACCGAGCCAACAATAACAGCTGCAGCCAAATCGTTCAAGACAAAGGCGAGAGGCAGTCGGCAAGACGGCAAGACGGCCCCCAAAAACAGAAACAGAAGCCCCCAATCGATGGGATTCCACCACGGACAAAGCAAGCATAATTAACATGCAAAACATACAACAAATATTGGATATTTATGGGCGGAGGGCAAATAGATAGGGGCAGGGGTCTGATTTCGTAATGGCCAAGTGCTAGAGCCAATGAACGAAGTGCCATGTGTCTTGTCGATAGGTTGAGTTGTAAAGTGTTTTTCTAAGAGAATCCCCTCCGAATTAAATCCAAAACATGTATGTGTGTTTGTATTTTAAGAACCCATTTAACCAGTTCTCTGCACTGTATTCATAACTGAAAGTGTACAGTGTTTTAATAGCAACGTAAATGTTTTATTTTTCCCCAGCGAAAACCTCTTGGAAAATGAAAATACTTGGGGCAAGGCAGGGATACATCATGAAAGCACCGAACACCGTGTACCGAAAAAGTAAAGAAACAAAGTATAACCTGCACCGCCTGAAAGGCGAAAGTCCAAGACCCGAATGAGGTGCATTGTGGCATAGAATTGTGGCGGGGAGCTCGGGGGCACAGATAGACGTGGCAGCGGTTGAGGGGGACGCTGGAAAAAAGCCAATTTAACGCTTGAATACAGTTTTCAATTTAAAGTTTTTCGCTTATTTTTTTCCGCCTTTACTTTTTTGTGCAGCAGCTTTCTTATTTCTGACTTGCTGGTGTGTGCTGGTTGTATGTGTGTGGCAGAGTACCCCATTCAACTATACTACCCCCAACCATCCATGTACATATCCCTTTTATGGAGCCAGGCAACTTGTTACTCCTGGAGAGAACGCACAAAGTGTTGATGGTTCGGCAGGGAGCACCGAGGTGGGGGAGCACCAAAATCCATCAACTCACCCACCGAAAAGCAAAGAATATATGTACGGGAATCGCCTTAAAAATTGCGTATATCCAAAGCGCATAAAAGTTTACTTTGATTAAAGTTCGATCTAAAGTCACAATATATACAAAGCACACAGATATCCGCAAATACCATCGCAAGCACCACCCACCCCAGGATGCTATCGGGAGGGTCCTGGCTGGCGGCAGACAGAAGCCAAAAGGCAAGTCAGTGTAAGTGAAGCTATAAGTGAGCCAAAGCTGATTGAAATGATTGAGGCGAAATGGTGCGATATCGAGTGGGATGCAGTAAGAGGCGGGAGGATGGAGGAGGGAAATGTTGGAAAATCGTGGTGGTTCGATGGTGGTTGAGTGGAGAAGAGCCCCTCCCCTACCCGCTTATAGATGGCAGCCAAAGTACGCAATGCTGTTATGTGTCAACAGCGCAGACAGGATGCTGTTTATATTGCCGCCATCAACCGGGATGGAAAATGTAGGAAATTTCGTGCCGAGAAAATGAGATAAACAAGCTTGGCCATAATCGAAGAGGCGGCGAGAAAGGACCTCGGATAGATCCTCTGTTGACCAAGATTAAATGGCTAAAACAAGCCAAACTCAAACAAGGAAAGCGAGCCAACAAATATGTTTGTCTTTCGAGAAGCTCCAAGACTCTTACAAAGTCTTCTCAAAATATTCTTCGATGCGACTTTAAAGACCCAACCCGAAGTAGACAAATTATGATTAATGCCTGAAACTTGAACTCCTCGACTTAATCATCCATCAAACTACATAACAACTATAATGTTTAATCAATTGTCAGGGAACTGGTGTTCAAAATATTTTGGCATTACGGGGCAATTTCTCAACCACCTCCATGAACAATTTTTTTTTTTTTGACAAAACGAAGCGCAAACAAATTAAATCTCGGAACTCGTTAGGCGTCTAAACGTGGCTTTGCCGATGACTTGTTGTTGGTTTTGTTTAGGCAATTTTTTAGATAATTTTTTCTGAAATTTTTAATGAGCCACCTGGGGCCACAGCCACAGCATTATGATCTCTTTGGCCACGCACAAGTTAGCAGCAACAAAAAAAAAAAAACGAACAGAAACAGACCGGCTCAAAAGACCTTAGACTTGCTTGTAATTAAAAGCAAAGTAACGAAAAAACATTTCACCTTGCTGGCCCAAAAAACTAGTTGAATGGATAATGGCTTTTCTCGGCACAAAAGTGCGGAAAAGTTATAATTTACAAAGCTTGAAAAAAATGTGTATTCAGGTGGAGCAGGTCTAATGACTGGGCATCGTCTCTGGCCCCCTTTGACCAACCAACTCGATCTGCATCTCTGGGTCACAGCCTTGATTGGCCCAATGGCTCTCGGTCTATTCTCATTTATTTCGGATGGCCTGAGAAATGAGTTTTCAATATTGTTTGTTCTTCGACTGTTTTTGCCAATTTTTCAATGTCTTGGCACGCACAGAAACCGGCAGACCGGAGTGGTGCAGAAAAAATACGGAAATGCAAAATGAACAATTCTATCTGGGGACTGGCCTAGGTCTAGGCCTCTATTTCAGAGTCAGAATTTCAGATTCGTTCTGGTTTTTGTCTCCTGGAGAGGCAATCAATACCCAAGGAAGGAAGAGGGAGAGCCATGGAGAAAGTAAAGGGGAATCGAATTGATTTTCCTTTAAAATTCTAGCTGGAATGATGGCCAACAAACGAGTCGTCCATTTGGCTTTATTCCGTTTTCCTTAGCTTTCAGGCATCCCAGTTGTGTGTTTCCTCCTCTAGTCGATTTTTAATTAAAAACTGTGTTCTTTTTTGTTATTTTTCCAGCAGCTCACTGCTTAACATTTAAATGAAACTTGTTGGGGTTTTGTTTTCACTTTCAGGTGACAAAACATGTTTATCGCCTGGGAGTGTAATAAGCATTCCATGTAGCCAACCAAATCATAAAATCTTTTGTTAATATTCCTCTGTTCAACTTTCGGGGATCTCTGCTCTTTTTCATTTTCCTTTCCGACTTGAACCCTCGATTTGGTCCTTGCATTGTTGCAACCTGCAACCTGCTCACTGCGGCGACTGCCACTCGCGACATTTTCATTTCAAATTTTATGCCCAAGAGGTGGGTAACAAAAAGTAAAGCCACCGCATCAGCCACCCCCCGGCGCCACCAGAGCTCATCTCCATCTGACTCTGGGCAACTGCATCTGGCGGATGGTTGGTCTCTCCCTATCTGCCCTACCCACCCTCCCCACCACACACATCTTGTTTTCATTTCCGTCAGCTACAATTGACGCTACTCAACTTAACCTCATTCGTCCTGCGTCCTGTTTCTGTTTCAGTTTCAGTCGCTGGCTGCTGGCTGCTGCATTTTCATTTGCATATTCAGAGGACTTTCTCGCCGAGTTATAGTTGGTTTTTTTTCAACCAACACTTGCACAGGCCATGACACACACCTCTTTGTATGGCCAGAAGCGAGATGTCGCTCGCAAAAAGGGTTTAAATCAACATTGTCAGGCGGAAGACTTGCTGGTCGATTCCTATGGACTTTCCACTTCTGGATATTAATAATTTATGATTCTAATAAGTATCTCTATAGCCTGCTAAAGCTTAAATTTTATATTGCTTGTTTTTCTTAACAAATAAAATTAAAAATGAAATTCAAATAAAAATGCAACAGCATCGACCAGAGGGGTGGAGATATCAGGGAGGGCTGCTACGAGACCCGTACCTCTTTCGCATCTTTGTCTGTTTTATTCCATTTCCACTTTGCTAACTGACATGATAAAGTGTTGCCTTGACTGCCTTGCGCTGTTGCCAGTGTCTTCCCGGCGGGCTCGGGACGCTGTCGGTGGTGCATTGTCACGTTTCAGCGCCTCCAGACCCCATCCGTAAAGGGCCCCGCCCACCATCCCTTGTCTCACCCATTTTGTCCCCTTTTTTCTCTCGAAGAAATGCACTTACCCAGCCGAACAAGCCACCAACTCAACCAGGCCACTTGTTTCCTATCAAATGAATGTACGCAAACTTCGAAAGGACTTGACTTGATGTCGTCCTGTCGCTTTATGGCTGAGATCACTTGGAGAAATGCAGAAGGTTTTCAGATGGGATTTATTATACATTAGTTGCTCTTTAAGAAAGAGTGGAAGAATTCTGATTCCTTTTAGTTTTATCTCAATAGTAGACTAGTCTGATAGTCAGGACCGTACCTTCTACTACCCATTTTCTCTCACTGTTCGCCTGTATATAAATTCAACTCTTGCAAAATTTACAAACAATTTGGCCTGGCCCTCGGCAGTTGCTAATTGCAAAAAACGAAAGAAAATATAAATGGAAAGGGGCATATTCCAAATTTGAAAACTGTTGCCGACAACAAGAGTCTGAGCCGTGTCTATGGGGTGTATGAGTTGGGAATCCAAACAACTCGGGGCGACATCAGCAGCCTGACAAAGTCACTCGGGTCCCAATGCAACAGCCATCTGTCTCTGACACCGTCGCTCTGGATTTTTCACGTGGCCCGAGAATTTTGTTGGAGTTTTGTGTGCGCATAATTACGTGGTAAGCTAGAGTGAGAAATATATGGATGTAGGAGCAGTGGCTGCTACACAAAAGTGTTGCCAACAGCCAGGCGGCAGTCAACGCATCAGAGCCCCAGCCACATCCGTGTCCCTGTCTCTGTTTTGTGTCCCGCCATCCTTTCATCTGGAGAATACGCATACGTCATGTTGTACCGAGTACAACGCGACTTTGGCTGACTCTGCAGAGTGACTCTCTGCCCCTGCCTCTGTCTCTGCCTCAGCCCGTTTGTGCTGCATATATTTCTTGTAATTAAAATCGCATTGAAGCATGCAGCGATGGCAGAAACAGAGAGAGAGAGAGGTAGAATCCAAGCCAGACTTTGCCTTTGAGGCAGCAACAAAAACTTGTTAACGTGTGGGGGTCTTCGTCTCTGCTGGCATCTCTTCCAGCTCCCTGCTCCCGTCTCGCAAGCTCCCTGTCTCTGTTCCTGCCTCCCCACTATGTGTTTGGTGTAATTAAACTAAATTAAGAACTCTCTTGGCATTAAAATGAGATTTACGCTTCAGCGGGATTGAACGGGAGAGTGGCAAGAGCTTAGTGAAATGACATTTTCAAAGCAGATTTAACAAACCCAGGCTCCGCCCTGCCCTGACTGCTTAATTACTGAAGAGTAGGAGAGAAAAAAACGAATATGGAAAAAAGGAAAATCAAGGCGAATACAAAATTTTCTTATTTTCTGGTGCTGCCAAAGTTTCAGGCAGCACCCTCCCTCCCTCCGAAAAAATTAAGTCATTTTCTTTGATTGCTTTTTGAACCATTTGTCAAGACCTGAAAACCGAAACTTTTCCAGGATCACACGCACACCCTGGCATCCTTGTTCCGATTTCAATTAAATAAGCTCACACCTCCTGTACACACACAGTGTGTATGGCTCCGGGGAAATCATTTCCTTGAGCTTGCTCTGCATTCTGTTACTCAATTAAAATGCAACAAAACAAATCGTTTCTGTGGCTTTTTTCTCCGCAAACTATCGAGCAACTTTCCCAGCTGGCCATAAAAGTTTCAACTGCGCCTGCGTGTATGCAATAAGAATTTGCATGCCATTTACATATGCATGAGTGTTATACCAAGTTGCCAAAAGAAAAAGTGTCAGAAGAGAGGCTGGCAGAGCGGGTGGGAGGACAGAGTTAAAGATTTACGACAATGTCGAAGGGAACCGCACTGAATCCTGTCGAGCGTTGAAACCAAATTGAACGAAAGAGGGGCAATTATGCAAACGCGTGTAATTAGTTGCGGAAAAGTGGAAAGTGGAAATGGCATCGAGGGTTGATTGTGCGAATGACTGTGACTGTATTCTGCTCCTTGGCTCCTTCCCACTGTCTTGTTTGCTCTTCAGCCTCCGCATTCTTTATGTTTTATTGCGTTTTTATGCCTTCATCTGCGGAAACAATGCCAGAAGTTGGCGAAAAGCTGCGGCAGGCTGTCAGCACAAATGCGTATTTTATGCTCGCCGCAAAAGGTGGCGCGGAAAAGAAAACTCCGCTCCGCAGTTGCCATTTTCCGCAGCCGGAATTATAACAAACGATGCCAGCCCCCCTTCAACTCGCACAAAGAACTTCCCCAAATAATAATAATAAAGAGAAAAAAAATAATAATTGTTTAGCACAAATGCGCATTTAATTCGTTGACGCAAATCGAGCAAAATAAAAAAAACAAAAAGAAAAAATAAAGTTAAAAAACGGCAGCGGCGGGGAAGAGGCAGACAAGTGAAATCCGGAATACGAAATGGAAATGCGGGCAAACAGAAAAATATTATTTTAATATGGTAAATAAAACCAGAACTGCGCCGAATAAAATTTATGCATTTCAATTATTAAAGGAAAACGGGGAAAAAAATCCAATCATTTTGATGGTCTTTTTTTTTTGGGCTGAATGGGCGGGAAACGGAATGCCCCCAATAGGGCCAACTTTGGCCGGCCCGAACAATTTAACAAAAGGTAAAAATTAATTAAGAGTGAGAGTTCGCGGGCAAGGAAAATGCATTAAAAAGCTTGCTTTGATTGCGGCGCCCTGACCTGTGGAGGAAAAGCAAAGGCCCAGAGGCTGAGAGGCGGTAGCCGCCGCAGCTGCCGCCAGGATATTGCCGATGCCAAACAAAAGTTTTGACTAGACTGCCAGGCTGCTCCTGCTGCTACTACCAGCAGTGCAAATAACAAACGAAACTCGCACAAAAAATCCAAAAGTGGAAAGCAAAAACTTTGGCTCGAGTTTTCATTTCATTTGTGTTCGTTGTTGGCTGATTGAATGGCAAAGGCAGGGACTGACGGTAAAAAAAACCACAAAAACACCAAAAATCTAGAGAGAAAAAAATCAAAAGTGTTTTTTGAATCAGTACGGCAGAGGACACACCATATAAATAGCACTTGCCATGCTGTTTGGCTGGCCCGTCATGTGGCGCCAAAAAATATGCAATAAAATTTATTTTCTCACACTTGCACATGTGTTGGGGGAGGAGTGTGTGGGAATTCGCGAGATCAGGACAAACTCCGCACTGGCGCATATGTTGTGCAACACATTTCCGTTTCCGGCGACGATGTTTCATATTCCATGGCATTCCATGGCAAACTTTTCCCCAAAAACCAAAACCAACAAAGAAAATGGCGCGAAACAAGAAAACAAAACGGTTGGAGGAAAATCCACCAAAAGAATATGACAAAGTTTGCACTTTAACAAGAAAATAATCAAATAAATTATCATAAAATGTCTGGCGACAAAAAAATGAGACAAACAACAACAAGACACACTCACAGTAATGCCAACAACAAAAGCGAGCGTTTTGTTTTGGCCGGAAGTCACGTACTGTCTGCAAAGGGCTCAAAACTTATATGGTGGGTGGTAGCCCTGGTACGGTTTCTGGTAGCAGAACACTTTATTAACTTGGCTAAAAAGTCGTAAAAACGAAATGTCAGGGAGCAGGGCCCGCTTTAAATTATGGCCAAGTGGCTAAATTATGGCAATGTCGCGTATAAGCGTTCCAAGAACCAAGAACCCAGGCCAAGACAAATGGCTAGAATGTGGAAATTATAATTGCAAAAGGAAAAGAGTTAAGGGTAATCGTTGGTAGGAAGTTCTACCTTAAAGACTTCTAAAGACCTTATACCAAAAATTTAATAACCAAGGACTAGAACAGACAGTTGAAAAGCCAGAAAGTCGGGCAACTCATTCACATGCCAATCATAACTGGCCCCAGGCTGCTGGGCTGCTGGACTGCCACCCAGGAACCATCCTTCCGAATCAAAACCAGAGAATCTCCACTCATCATAGAATCCACTTCACACTCGGGCTGAAAGTCAGACAATGTTATCGGGTTGTGGAGGCAAAAAGAGCGGCACATGACGTCCATGGCCAGATAAGGGTGACAAAAATATGTATTAAGAGTTGCTGCCCAGAGACAGAGACGGAATAAGGCTGAAAGAAAGAGACGGCTTGGCAGACAGCAGTCGACAAATAACGCCCGACAGCAAGGAAAACAAAAAAAAAAACACAGAGCCTGAGCAGGCCAGCCTGAAAGAAATGAAATGAAATCCTTTCACACACATACCGTACCATACATAAGAGTCGCCCGTATATCCCCCTCGTATATACATATAGACCATATAGTTGTAGGCGAATCAGACAAAGGACATGGGCGTGGTGAGGGTGGGGACAGCCAGGCTACAACAAGTTGACACTTTTATGAGGCACTTAAGTGACACAACATACAAGCCTGAGCCGCCCTCTCTATACGAACCGTGGGCATGGGATTGACATGCAAACAAAAGAGCCCCAGATCGGATCGGGTCGGAGGTCAACGCAACAATTGCAATTGTCCAGCACTTTGCTGGCAGAAAGAAAAGCAACAAGGACCAACCACAATGGGATGAGAAAACATTTTCGCAACTAATTTCATGTCCAAAATAATAGAAAGCCAAATAAATAATTGAAACAGCCAACTTCCGCTTACGTAGGCGGCGTTCCATCAGCTATCCATCAGAGCCCAACTGAGTCTCCACTGAGTCACCCGCTTTTCATTTTCCCGCCTGCCGTAAATCAGTTGGTTGGCTCAGAGCCAAAAAAAAAAAAAATCGGGAAAAAAATGCCAAAAGAATTTATGAAAATTGAAAAGTGTAGCGCAGCCCGGCAGGGGGAATTGGAATATTTTCCGACACATTTTTATCGTTGGAATTGTCAAAGAGTTTAAGCATTTGGCGCTTGGCAGACAAGATGGAACTTATGCCCACATTATTGACAGCTCGTATGGATGGGTTATATATGTCTAGAATATATATACTTATGGTATATATACTATATACCATATGTACCTTCGCCTGTGGCCCCCAAAAATGAAATTCGAGCCGAAGGATGTGGAAATTGCTTTGTCAATATATCTTCACAATAATTTGTGACTGTCAGCAGTTTAAAAAATAAAAATGCGGTGTATGGTAGGCATCAAAATGGTAAAAAAAAAAAACTCTATTTCAAATTAAATATGTCAACGAAATGTGATCTAGGAAAAAAGGGCATTAGGATGATGCCGATAAATAAAAAAGAACATTTTAAATCCTCAATAAACTCTCTCCAATAATAAATTACTTTCGAAAGCAAAACGAATTATTCCCCCGCTGACAAAACAATTTATAAAAGCATTGTGCGAAACACAAAACGAAAAACAGCAATTTTATAATTAAATGATAAAAAAATGTATTCGACAATAAATTGATGTTAACATCAAATGCAATTTGACAACAAATTTAATTTTTAATTCAGCTTGTTGTAAATTTTGCATTTGAATCCATGTATTGATTGGCAAAGCAATTTCCAAACGAATTTAATTTAATGCAAACTCAATTGCAATTTCTAGCTACGACAGGGCAATTAAGAGCAATAATTAGATCATAATTTGTTTGGTTTTCGGCCAGAGTGCCAAAGCGTTCTGGCTCCGACCTTTCTCAGCCAGAGATGCAAAAATCTAAATAAAATCAGCTCAGTAGAAAATAGTTTTAATTCATAGTTGGGTGTGAAAGGAATATTATTTTTATGGCAAAAGCAATGTTCTTTTTCTGCTTGTCTGTGCGAAAAATTAATTAAAATATTGCATTTTGAAGCTTCCCATTTTTCATTTCTGGCAGCTGGGATTGCAGAAGGGATTTCAGGAAGGGTTTCAGACTCTTTTTTTTCTATAAAAAAAAGGGCTTTGCCAGGATACTTTAAATTGATTGAAAAGTGAGAGAAATACAATACGTTATTGTTTTCTGATGCATCATATTTTGTTCACTTTAATGAGCATTAATTATTGAACAAAAAATAAATATAATTTCAAAACAAACACCGTTTCGTGATGTAGTCAAATAATTTTGTATTAAAACTAATTACTTTATTATAACAAAGCATAGATTTTTTTACACCCAACCACCATTCTAATAGAGACGTACAAAAATTCAGCGTTAAATTTGTAAATTGTTTGTATTGGCCCATTAGCCGGCACAAATTTTGTGTGTAGCCAGGCCAACAACTACTACAACAATTGACTTGGCTTATTAGCGTTGGCCTCCCTGGTCACCACCCTCCCTCCCCACCTCTGTGTTGCCAAACAACCAAGGCAGCAACTGCCTTGGGCTGCCTTGGTGTTAAAACTAAACTGGAAAATTGCTGGCTCGCGTGTCGGTTCGGTATTTTGTCCCCCCCCCTTCTCAGTAATTTTCTCCCACCCCACCCCGTCCCGCCACGTCTTGACTGAGTTTTAGTTTTCCGCCTCGCGTTTAATCAATAACTTTCATTGGGGGACCCGAAAAAGGGGCAGGCAGGCAGGCTGGCTGGCTGGCACAAAGGACCTCACCCGGCTAGATGGTTTCTGGCCCGAGGATAAGCTAAGCGAGCGATAAGCATTTAATAGAGCTCTTTTTCTTTTCCCCCGGGCCCTTTGGAAATTATGCTAAAGTGGATTTCGAAACATGGCCAAGGGCCCGCCGAAAATTTCCTTCCGCCGGGCCGAAACAAGTGAAAAAGTTTTACCCATTTTTCCGCCAGCCTTGGTGGAAAATGTAAGCCAATCTGTCAATTAATTAGTGCAAAAGGCGCTGGGACGAAGCGTAATAAATGTTGGCGTAATTTTTCGCCCGGCAACGGCAGCTTCTTGTTTATATTTTAAGCCACAATCACCCCAGAGAAGCATCGATGGGGGAACTGCAACTGAAACGCATCTATCAGTCTAACGAGCTTTGCCAAAAATCACCGTCAAGGTCATGGCATCGTGGCCGAAAAGGCATTTCTACGCTGATCGATTGGCATTGGGACTTTGGGAAAGTATCTATCAATGCCGGGGGAGGATTAAAAATAAATCCCACAGTGCTTTAAATAGAAGCACAAATCAAATTGGAATTAAATTGTGCGCTAAATCACTTGTGGGAGTATGATTATTTTGAAAAATAAAATCAAAAACTAATTGAATGCAAATAAATAAATTCCCTAGTTTGCATAACAAAATAGGCAATCAAAATGACATAATAAATATTTGAAATCAAGGAATTCTTGATGGAGTTGGAGGAGTGGGAGAAGCAAACCTATTCATCAAAAAGTAATCAGTTCCTTATCGATAATTGCTTGTACAATAGCGTTGCTATCTTAATGTCCAATCCACAAAATGAAAGCCACCCTTTCCAACACCAACACCATTTCCCGATTTCCAAATCCTATTCCCAAAGCACAAATGGAATTTCATCTACCATAAATGGAGTACAGAGGAGTATAGTGAATTTTTTACACTCGGACTCGAAGAGTAAAGCTGCAATAACAACTAACCGTAATAATAACAACAGTATTTGTGCAATAAACATAAAAAACCATTTAATCTTCGATATATACGATATATGTATACAAGAACCAACCAGCAACAACCACAGGCACAAACAGACAAGACACACAATCAACAATTTTTGAGCGAGTAAATATTTTGGTTAAGTATACGCCATGTGTGTTTGCCTGCATTCGCATTCGCATTGCTCCTCTGCCTCCTCTCCATCACTGCCATTTCCCCCACCTCTGATTTTTCACGAATTTTCCCCGCTTTTCCTTAATATCTTTGACTGTGTGTCTGTGTCGATAGCGATTGCACGTTTTGTTTGACATTCAATAGTTTTCATTTCTGTGGCAAAATAAAAATCGACCAGCAGCAGCAAAGGCAGGCGAACAATTTTCATTTATATTTCCCAGCACTTCCCGTTGCCCCCAAAAACGAGAGTCCTCCTCCTCCAACCCTCTCTGGCGTTGTGTTTCCGTCCCTTTTTCGGTGCTGGCCCCCCTGTCTTGTCTGAATGCTCATTTGAAATTATTTTTATGTGTTGCCGTTGCCGTTGCCTTCTGGTTTTGTTGTGTTTTTTGTTTTGTTTGCTGGTTTTCAGCTTTCTGTGGGTATTTTTATTGCATTTCATTTTTATGTAGTTACAATGACAATTTTTCTTTCTGCTCCGAGGGTTTTCAAAAGAGCCAAAAGATAAGCGTCGGCGGAGTGGGGACAATCGAGGGGCATACGAGTAGATTTTTATGCTGCAATTTATGCAACATGATGGGGGTAGGATACGATCGTCGTCATTATAATCAACGTCATCATCGCATTCATCTGTTTTCCATGCATCGCTTTTTTATATGCATACATATACTTGTCATTTGCATTATTTTTTATTACAGAGCGGGTGGGGGCGGGGTGGATGACTCTATCGAGACCAGATTCCTACGTGTCAAATGATTTCCATCCAAACTCCAACCCGAGGGCATTAAATATTCATTCTCTGGCACAGCAGCACTTGAAATCGCTGCAAGTTGGAATGAAAATAAAACTTTTTGCGGATGTCGGCTTCTTGGAACTTCGGGAAATGCTGCTTAAAAAGTTACAACTTGTACGACGTTCTAATCTCTGTTAAAAAACTGCCAAAACATGTCACATGGCTCTGGTCTTGGTCCTCACCCCAGCCCAGCGCCCAGCCCCAAATTTCAATCTCCCTTCGGAGTCCGGGCTTTTGAGTTATTTGCTTTGCGAATAATTTACACAGAACAAACTTTTGACTTAGGAGAAGAAAATGAATAAGAAAAAGGCACTGAAAGGGAAAGAGAAAATAAAAAATATATACGAAAGTCGTATCTTGACCGAAACCGCAAAGGGGCCTTGAGCTCTGCCCCCCACCCCGTGAGAAAAGAAAAGGTGCGTGCCGCCGCCACTCGCAAAGGTAAGAAAAGTTTCTGGACGAAATAATCCGCAGAGATTTTGATCTCATTAAGCTTAAAAAACTGTATCCGTCTGTGGTGCCATCTCTTTTTGGGCCTTTGCCTGGCCAGCTCTTGTTTATCTTTTTCGGAATATCTGGGAGCATCTGTTTCAGGGGTCTTGACTTTTACTTGGGACCCGGTCGGTCGGTCCCCGTCTCGTACTTTTGATGCAGGTAACGAAATATTAAGCTCGAAAATTGCCAAAGCATTAAAAAGTTGTCCGCTACTCCGTCTCTCTCCCTCACCCGAATCCCCATCTCATTTTAATGCTGGCTAGGAGACCTTTCATCTTAGCTGTAGGCATTAATTCAATTTACCGGGATTTGGCCAGTGGAGCACCTGTTTTGTTGCTGTTTCCTGCCTGTTTTGCAAGATTTATGGCCAAATCCCAGCAGAAACTTTCCTTCGAAGGCGTGAAGTATTCTTTTTGTTGCTTTTTTTTTTGGGCAGTAATTAAAGTTACCATCCATCCACTCATGAAGTAACCTGGCTGTGGCGCAATTTTATGAGTTCTTCAAGTCGGAACTTACCTGTAATGAAAAAGTTGCCAAGAAGAGAAGAGGGAATAAGTAATTAGCAGAATATTCTTGGTCTAAGGTTATGGGAAAAATATACTTTATAGGGGTTGTACTTAAATTAGCTTAAATTCTGACTCAAAAATGTTTCTAAAAAGGCTTCATAATCGACCAGCAAGAGAAATGCATTCTCTGGCTAGAACATTATACATTTTACAACATCTATAGGCAGCTCCTGCACATTTCCGTCATATCCATTCATTTGCATACTTTTAGCTAGCTTTTTGTCCTTTTTGTTACCTGCTCTTAGCCAAGAAGCCCCACTGCCCGGCCATCAATATAGTCAACGCCCCAAAAGCCACCAAGACTTGCCCTAGATGGGCATCAATCTCGCTTTGTCAGCGCCCAGTCAAGTTGCCTCCTCATTGTTGTAGCTGCCACAAAGGCAACACACCAACAAAAAGATACAAAAATTGAAACTAAAAAAGTAAAATACAAGAGTCTCCTTGATGACGTAGCCGGCTGGGACTGCACTGGAACTGCACTCCACACCCACAACCTGAAAACCAGTTCGCCTTCATTCCAGGGCACAAAACAGGATTGTGTCTCAGCCGGCCTGGTTCGGGCTGGCTTGGCTTTGTTTTGCTTCTGCCTTAAGGCTAAATTCATTGTCAAAGTCGCAGCATAAAAAAAAGGAAAAGCAAAGCACAGCAGCAGCAGCAGCGCCTACAACAAAGTTTGTCAAAAGACAAAAGAGTTGAAAACTTTGGGGGTTTCTGAATAGTTTATGAGATATACATGGAGTTCAAGGATATAGGGATCCAGGGAATACTTTATAAACATTTTTTAAAATCAAACTATAAAGCTTAACTTTTATTTAAACAATTTTCTCGAATATTCTATAAAAAAATAAGGCTAATAAATGGTATGCTGAGTATCCCCAAGTTCGTTGCCCTAAACTCTCACTTGGGTCCTCCCTCCAAAGAGACACGCCCAGGAGACACCAGTCAAGAGATTGCATTTGTCTTCCACCGCCACCTTACCCCCCTTACCCTTTGCCAGATTTTTTTGGGCTCCCTGGGCCGAGTGACTGAATGACTCTTTGGTGGGTTGCCTCAGAGTTTGCCTTTTAGTCAGCTTGATGGATGATTTCGAATTAGCGATGCGGCGAGCATAAAACCAGCACTGGAGATTCATCGATTTCGGCGTTTTTTCTTTCACTCTGCTTGTTAGGGAGCATCCACCCACAAAAAAAAGTGAAAGAAATGCCAGCACATAAGTTCTCTGACATCGGGGAGTGGATCCGATCCATTCCTAAGACCATTTGTCCCCCGCCGCCCCTCCTTGGTGGGATTCCCCGCCCTGCTAATGATGTGAGCTTGTCAGTTCATTGAAGCTGGACATGAGTGGGTTACATGATGGAGGGATTATGGGTGAAGAGGTTTAGCTTCAGCAAGGTGGAAAGGAATTTGTACAGCTTCAGGGGATTAAAGGAACTTAGTTCCCCAAATACTTTCTGCTCTAATTAGAGAATTCCTCAAAATATCTGCAGTCTCTGGTGAAGATTTCTTTCTCTAAGTGCATGCCCTGGTCTCTTTGTGTCCATCTGTCATTACCAATCTGTTTCAATTTCGCATAAATATGCGCATCCATCCTTGGTTTATTTATTTCAAGAGATCTTTTTGGCTTTAATATGGCCCATCAGGTGCCAAAAGCGAGGCGCAACAAATTGCAATTAGCCATGTGCAACATTTGATGACGGCTCGTCGGGTCGTCGGCTCCTCGGCTGTTGGGTTGGCGACGAAACCAAAAATACAAATCCAAGAGATACTGTTGAGAGTATCCATTAGCTGATTCACATTCTAGTTTTCTTTGTGTGGAAACACGAGGCTTATCTTCGGGCACTCCCGGGGGGGCCCCAAAATATTCTACGATGTATCTGTATCTGTGGCGGTGTCTGCGTGCCACTTGGACGACCCAGGTAGCCATAGATATTCCCATTGTTGCCGCACTCTGCCTCGCTCGTTCGCACATCCGTATATTGTATCTATTGGATTTCTCTCTTTTTTTGTTGTGTATTTCATAACTGCGCATCAAGTGTTGCTTCCTGTGTGCTGGCCCCGCTTCCTGCCCCGGCGAACTTCTTGCCTCATGGCCCAAGCAACAATGCGTAAATTTTTATTAGCCCAGTCTCGCAGTCGAAATCCCTGGCCATCGTAAACGCTGTCTGCTGTGTGTCCGCCTCAAATGATGGCATCATTAGACAATTTAGGCTCTCCGCGTGCCAAGTGCCGCCGCCAGCCTGTATCTGTATCTGTGAGTGCGAGTATCTGCGAGTGCCAGTATCTGGGAGTACGAGTATCTGTGAGTGCCCATGTGAGTGCTCGGTCGGCGTTGGCTTTTGCGTTGATTGAATAAATTATTGCCACTCGCGCGTGCATTCACAAAAAAATGAGCAGGAAAATAATCATAAAAAAAATAAATAAATAAGAAAAAATCGTTGTCACTTTGCCTTTTATATCCCGTCCCTGTGCTATCTCTTTCTATCCTCTCTCACCCTCTCGCCCCGTCCTTCTCTGTTGTGGGCCTCCCTAGTTAGAGGTGAGCTGTGCGACCGGAAATGGCAAATTATGCGCGCATCGTCGCCATTTTTGTGATGCAATAATACTCGGATGAGGTGTTTGCAGAGAGCCAGAGGTGTTACAATAACACCTTGATAAAATATATATTTCAATATAAAAAGAAAGGTTTTAAGAGAGCCATTAGATGCTTATTTGATTCAGATAAACTAGGACTGGAAACTAACTCCAAATTAAAGTAATAATTACTTAAGAAGAGTAGATAAATTACTTAAATGATCTACTCTTCCAGATATATCTATCTTGAATCTAGTAGATAGTATCTAGTATCCAGATCTACAAATGAAACCCCCTTCCACTTTACAAGCAACTCCCATTGGATAACATGCCCCGTTTCGCCCTAGGAGTGAGCGTCTCAATCCTTTCCATAAATTAAAAATTGGTCATGTAACTGAGGCACAGGCACAGGCCCAGTTAGCAACTGCGCCAACCACTTTCACTGTCACTAGCCGAGTCTAGAGTTTAATGCACTCGCTGCCCGCCTGGCAATTCGCTTTTCAGCCTACTGGCTACTAGCTACTGGCTGGCACTTTTCCACTGGTTATTCCGGTTCTTCTAATGCGGCGGCCGGCCGCCGCAAGAGCCGAAAAGGAAGAAGCGGGGTCGGTCTCTTGCCTTTCGAGAGGCATTGGCTGGCAGTGTCATAATCAGACCAGACCGCGGCTGGAGAGCTGGCCGCAGCTCGAGTGGATGACTGACTCCAACAGCCTCGGCTCAAGGACAGAGCGCGTGAAGCGTGCAAAAATATCTCAAAGCCTCAACTCGCAGAGAACACTTGACGTTCTACGCGTTCTCTTTTAAATTACTAACCAGCAAAAAAAATTAAAAGAAACAAAATAAAAACATAAATAAAAGCTTGATTAATTATTCTTGGTGGGCCTCGTGTGTTTCCTCTTTTCGTTGATTGAATTGTTAAAAAATTGGTTGGCCTTTTGGGAAATGGTTTATAAATCAAAGCCATCAAAACGATTGTAAGGCAATCTGTTCAAGACAGAATTATTTTTCGGCCTAATTGCTGTTTTTGTGGTTTCTTTCCGTCCTAATGACGGTGCTCGATGACAGCAGGTTCCCTGAGACCTTCCCGAAGTTGTACTTTTAATTAACCTAATGAACTGACAGGCTTTGCGAACAGATTTTTAAACTTAGGGGTAACCATGGCAAATGGCTTAGCCAGAGCTGGAAAGGTATATAAATAGATGCGGAGAGATGATGGTTCAGTGGCCAGGGCTTTGCCGAATGATTATTGATTTATTATGTTCATAAGCTTGGCTCGGAAGTTAATTAATTTTCAAGAGAAGCCACTTCCAAGAGAGGGCAGCTGCCATCTTGGACCTATCCGTATATATGTACATATATCTCTGAAACTTCTCAGCCGATGAATCTGACACCTTCAAATCCAACAGCTCGGCATGCAGCTTCTCCCAATAAACTGGGGGATTTGCATTTGGCATGACATGGCAAGTTGGCTTCCAAGGCAGGCCAAGTGTGCAAACAGCAAAAGTTTATTTGCCGAGACGAGTTCTCAGTTGTGTCTTCAGTCACAAAATTTATGACGACACTTTTGCGAAAGGAACTAGGTACTCGACACTTGGCACAAGTTGCACAAACATACTTCCCCGCTCTATGCCACAATTTCATAATGTTGGAGTTCCTATGGGTTGCTTAAATTTATTACATTAGACTCTTATTAACAAGTATCTTTAATAAACACTCTTTCTTAATAAATACCCCCATTTAATGCATAGACCGAGTGAGTCAGCTGCCTCCTCTTCCGCCCCCAGCTGTCATCACGTCATCACATTTTTTTTCAAAAATTTAAATTAATTTACTTTCGTATGGGAACCGCAAAAACAAGGAAAATTGACACATTCTGTATATTTTTTTGGTCTTTTTATTATCAGTCCGCCTCTGACATTTAATAAATTTCCATGAAAAGTTGTCACAAGCCGACACCTCCTCCGCCCAAGCTTCACCACCCACAAGCTATCCGAAATCTGGTCAACCGGGCCACAACTTTTTGGGTCTCCCTGGATGGACGATGGCCGATGGCCGATGGTCGAGTGTGTGTGGTAGTTGGGTTTTCCTTTTTGCGAATGTCCAAGCAAAGTCTTTAATTAATATTTTATTCATGGCAGAGAGGCATTATCCTTTTATTTTTGGGATGGCCATGCCCGGCCAGGCGGCACTGCAACAACGTAATTAACAACAATTTTCGGGGCATTTAAAAAATTGAGGGGCTGGGCCCGAAATGGAGATGAGCTGGCACATATGAGGCATAAAAAGTGAGGAGCCCTCGGGCAATCAACGCATGGGGGATATTTCCCTTCAAGCCAACAAAAGAAAATTGAATTCTTATTAAAGACCGAGCGGGTAGGAGACTTCAATCACACATTAAGCTGTCAACTGGCGGCTGCATGTATCCGAAAGATACTTAAATTTATAGATTTTTAGCTTTGTCATGCCACCGTCACCGCCGTCGCCGCCACCGCCGCACCTTGCTCCAATAGAATTCCTTTCACAAACGCTGATTGGCAGGCAAACTAATAGATACGCCGACATACCCTGGCATACATAAAACTTTGGCCCGCTTTGACAGATACATGTATCCAACAGATAACAAACACAAAATGCCAAACAACAAAAAGACTAATTCTGCGTGCGGCAAACTTTTTTGATTGAAGCCTCCCAGCACCCTGCAAGCGACACACTCAAAGTCAAAGTTCGTACTTTTGTTGTGCGAGTGTGGTTGCGACAGCTGCCGCCATTTAATTTTGATATAAAAAGGGGTTACCCTCACCAGCCAGCCAGCCAACCAACCGAAATTGGTTTTGGCAGCAGCTTTCTGGCGGCTTATCTTATCACCAGCCTAATTGTCATTGGCTGGCAGGGCTGGCAGGCAGGGCGCTCATGTGTCCTTCTATACGTAATATCCGAATCCTGTTGGGATTCATATAATGAGGCCCCCCACTCTAAGGGACATGTGACGAGCATTTAATGAACCTTTAAACTTTCACCTGATAGGAGTGACAGGCCTTTGTTAGTTTTTGGAAAAAAAAACCACTGCGTTAATTATGGGGACAAAAAGGATTTCTAAACAAAAGTGTTGTGGTGTAGCAGTTGGTAGAAACTACTGGTCATTGACAGCTAGCCGGACAATAATTTAATATTTAAATTCCCCAATTGTTTTACCTTCGAATCGATGGCCCCACTTAATAAATCAATTGAACTTGTCACCAACATATTCAGCTTTTGTTCAGGTGAGTTATAAGTATTTAATTTGGAATACATTTCAGTGATTTATTCAGCCAGCACTCGGTCCACCACCCACTGCGAGCCAACATTATTTATAACTGCCAGAGTCTATAAAAAAAAATAAACACACTCTCCTTATCTCTCGCCGAGTCTCTGACTTGTTCTCCTCCATTTTATCAGCAATTTCATTTGATTTGCTGGCTCCATTTCCCAAAATTTATTTAATTAAAATATAATTTGCATATTTTTTCTCAGTAATCATTGATTTTACTGCCAGCCGTGCTAAGCTTGTGCGAGAAGCCACAGACTCGAAATAATTTTTAAACCAAAAAATTATTACCCAAATATACAATTTCCAGGAATATTTTATGGTCATGGTGGGTGGCAACGCTTTTCGAGTCGAAATTTATGCAAATGACTAGGAATTATGTAATACGAAGATGGTATAATTAAATTCTTTGCTCGTTTTTTTAGGCTGCATCACAAATTATGCAAATTTTGTCTAGAAATTGTGTTGGAAGTGGAACTGGAGCAGGTTGGTGCGATGAGCAATTATTTGTCGCGCACATACCTTCAGTCGCTGCCACACATTGTACGGCACAAATGGCGGGGATAGATCCGTATTTCTTCGTATATTTAGCAATCTTTTGAAATCTGCCAAAAAAGATGGTTAATAAAGCCATTTAAAGGTTGAAGGTTGAATAAGATTTCATCTCCTTTGCTGCGCCAGGCTCCTGTGCATAGTTTAAATATTGATTTTTAATTATTTTAAGCAGCACCAATGCCAATACCACAAAGTATGCACTGCCCCGAGCTGGAGCCCATAAATACCCATCTATAAGTATGTATAGTTAGTAGGTATATATAGTTATATATATATAGATGTGTACAGCATCACCCATGGCGCTCTTGAGGAGCCACACACAGAGCCAAAGGACTCAACTCGACTCGACTCTGCAAGCCTCACACCTTTAATGGCGGCCTTCCCCCGAGGGTTGCTCCGGGAATAGCGATTGTGGGTGGTCCAGGGGTTCTGTGCTTTATAAGGGGGCGTGGCTACGGGTGGGTATGATATGGTGTGGTATGTGCGTGGGTTTGGTTTTGTTTCTAGCTAGCTGCCTGTGCTGGTTCTGCCTCTCTCGAGCCTCTTAAATGTCACAATGGTGATGCCAAGTTGCTTGGGGTTTGGCCCTGGGGGTGGTCACCCCAGCACCCCATAAAACCCCACCACCCCGCTATTTATTCTTTTTTTTCCCGCTTTCTGTTTTTGTTGTGCAGTTAGGGTAATGAGGTACAAAATATAATATGTATGAGTTTCTTTTGCCGCTGTTGTTCCTCCTTGGCCATTATTTTTCAGTTGCCGGGAAGGGAGCCCTCAGGCCCTAGGCTCTGGGCCCTCATAACGACCATGACCCAAGTCCACTGTTAACCCTTGGTAGTACCATGTTTTCCGGTTCATTACGATTTGTTATGATTTTTTTTTTTTGTGACTTGGCAATCTCAGGAGCCTTCAGTTTCAAGAAAGCAAATTTCAAGAAACACTTTATGGCTCTTTTTTTACATTTATTTCTACATTTTTAAAAAATATTTATATATTTTATTTTGTCCACTTTTTTCTCTCAGTGCTCTTTCATTTCGTCGCATATGTTTGAAGGCAAAACGGACTAGGAATTTGATTTGTTTCAAGCGGCGAGCAGAAAAGAAGCAAAGACCGGGCGCCGGAGGTCGCCAGACTACACAATTACAAAATGTTTTCGGTTTTGGGGCCATTTCTGGCATGTGAGCGATGTTGCCGAACTTCACGGGTGAACCGATTTTAGTGGCCAATCCGCCAGCTTCCATCACCCAGGCGTACAGCGCACAACCATCAATCGATGCGATGCCATGCCGAGTGGCACACACACACACGGACCCAAGCTGGTAACAGATGCTGCACACGTGTGTCCCGGGTGCGGTTCGCTGTGTAATTGGATGATGTTCACAGGACCGGACGGGGGACAGGCACGGAACCAGACCGACGGGCTGGGCTAAAAACAAATAAATAGTGAAGCGGCAACGGCCATTTCAACGCTCGCTCAGCCCGCTCGGCTCTGTGAGTGAAATACAAATAACATTTAATAAGAAAAGGAAATTGTCTATTTTGGCAGGCAGGAAACTGAAGCATGGACTTCATCTATCCTTCACAATCAAAGGGAATTAGCAGAGGGCCGAGATGTGGGCGGAAAAGAAAGGAGCAAAGGATAGGAATTGGTTTTCCATTTAGAAGTGTTTGAAATACGATTTTCCTCCGTCTGTGAGTGTCTGTGTTAATGAAATGGCAGGAAATAGATTGAAGATGTCTTATCCAAGAAAAAAAAATAGAACACTCCACAGTCCACAGTCCAGGGAGGAAACATTAACCCTATTGAACCCCCTGACACCCTTAACCCCCTTGACTTTTATTATAATGTGCCTGTTAATTGACATTTAATATGCGTACATTTGTAAAACCATTTTTTTAATCATTTTATTAATTGAAATTGATGTCAAAATCGAGCTGGAGTTGAAGGCCGCCTTCGGACAGGTTGGCAAAAAAAATGCAACATCATACAAACAAATTAAAACTAAATAAATAAAATAAACAAGCAAGCAAGAGGCTATAAAAGTGGCCAGAAGTTAAGCGATAAAAAGTGCATAAGTATTAAAGCTTTAAGGCAGATGGGAGTTGTTTTGTCCCAAGAACTAGGCACTAATTTATGAGCCTCATTAATCCTCCTCTTAATTTTAATAATCTTTCAGGTCTGGGTCATTGCAATTGCATTTGCGAATAATTAAAAGAAAAACATTTAAAGGAGGAGCTGGAGGTGGCAGTGCATCAGGGTCGTCTGTAAAGGTCAGAAGGTGGCCGGCCAGGTTGCTGGCCACATGCCGTTGATGATGTCAGCAACCCGTTTATGGTCAAGACAATCGAAACAATGGCGCCAGACCCGTCTACCCTTCCATATATACAAGATACTACAATATATATACTTTTATTAAAACCCGGAGCGCATCTTCCATTTATCTTTGGCACTTGCAACCCGACTTGCTCACCTTGCTGCTAGTGTTGCTGTTGCCGCTGTCGTTTTATGCTAATTGGCAACAGTTAAGGCAACACTGAGCACACTTTTCCACCACAAAACGGGTGGCAACGAGTAGCAGCAAAATTTGCACTTTTCAGCTTTTCAGCAAAGCAATAAATTAAATTCATCGAAAATACGAAAGCCTCGAAGCACTTGAGGCATTAAGAAAAATTAAAAAAAAATATATATGTATAAAAGAGCAATAAAAAAAAAAATGAAGCAAAAATAAACAAAAATTACATTCCCCATTGAGGCGATTTGCGCGCGTTTTTAAACGCTCTTCAAACGCGAGAATTTATGGCGAAAAATCGTGTAAAAATGCGCAAGATACATTGTTGTGAGCCGATTGCCTGGCCTGGCTTGAAGTGGAGCTTCATTAATTGTATTTCCATAAATTATGCATAGCTATCCATTACACATTAAAGGTATTTACAATTCTACTCTTTCAATTAATGCATAGTTCTAAAAATAGTTACAGACTGCATGTCGTTGGAGATTTCCGGTTGTAGAATGATTCAGGCGGCTCTCTAAGCCATTTGATTCGCCTCGCACTTAAGATTGCCGGTGAATCAGTGGAATTGAAAAGTTTTTAAAAAGAATCCACTCGACAGTGCATAAATAAATGACAATCAACTGCTGGAGTATTAAATCATACAATTAAGCACGATGATTGTAGTTTTTTGGTTGCGAATCAATTATGGAACTCCAACAAACCCATATCGAGCAGGTTGAGGTCTATATCGAACTATAATAAACTTGTAATTCAGCAGTAGTATAAATCACTATTAAAAAGTTGTTTACCCACTTTTTATTTGGCGACCAACCCTAAAAAATATTTAAACCCTGGTCAATGCTACATCAACTGTGTGGAAATCGAGTGTCCAAAGGTACAGTCCGTTTGGTGATTGTAAGTTATCCTAGTTATAGACTTATTTCTGAAAACTTTGTTACCAAGTATTGGTGTACTGCTAAGTGGTGTACATATATCAATTATAATTTTAGTGTGCCAAGCTGTGGAGGTTTTGGATCATCTCCTGAGTCTTTATAAGCATATCTGTCCATTGAAAATCCCATAACACTGATGTTTTCTATGTAAGTAGTTTGGAGCCTTTTATATTTTTGCTCAACTAGTGCGTTAAACAAAAGTTCATAAGGACCGTCCGACTATTCTTAAAGTTCCTATAGCTGGACTATAATATCCTAGACTTATTATATTAATACTCTTACATTAGAAACTGTAACATTATCTTTTTAAGCTGCGTATTTGTTGCTTAAAAGTCTCTGATAACTTTAATTCCCATTTTCTAGTATAGTACCTATGGTACAATATAATATAGTCTATATATAGCACCTACTGTCATGAAACGCACCGTACTCGAATTGACTTTGTCGCATATTTTGTTTTATTTTTGTTTACTCAATAGCAAAATATTTTTTTCTTTATTTTTTTTTTGTTAAAAAAAAACTTGGTAACAAAATTATATATGCACGAGCAACATGCCTACAATAAAATCCCGTTTATGACATGAAAATAAAATGTAGATTTAGTGGCCCACCGTTGACCACCGAAAAATAGAAAAAACAAAGCATGACAAAAAAAGATACGCAACAAAAATATTCTTTATAAAATATATCCGACGAATTAAGAGAACCGAACAGCACGAGATAGAGATAAATAAATAAAAACAAAAGCCGGCCTGGCCCGGCAGCCGTAAATAAAAAAGCAAAACAAAACCCGAGATCGACTCGAGGCGACAATAAAAATTTGTCGACTGTGGCAGCGGCGATCAAAGGCGAGCGAGCACGTGGGGGCGTAGCAAATAGCTGGGCGAAAGAGATGGGGCGCCCCCACGGAGAAAGAGACGGGACGAGCACTGAGTACTCATTACAAGTGTAACGAAAAAGCAGAACTGATGCAGGCAGCGAGTGCTGCTACAACGGCCGCTAATGAATGAAAACGAATGCCAATTGAATGGAGCCGAGAAATGGAGCGAAAACAATTGAAAGGCCGTTGAGTGATTTCACGGCAGAATGCAAAAAAAGCGAGTACAAATGTGAAACTAATTAATTGAACAAGGCAGTAGGGTTAGCTTTCGTTAACTAACTAAGAGTTAAGGGGTTATTAATAGTGATTAGTGGTATTAATAGTGGTACAGCCCATCCGTAGCTCCTAGGGTGCTCCTCTCTAGCTCCTAGCGCACTTAAGAGCGCTGCCGTATATCGTACGGCTGCAATCGAGAGGATAGCTATGAGTTATGAAGAATATAAGGAAGAAAGAAGATGACTAGAAAGAAGAGTATTTCTCAGATAAAGTTTAGAAAAGGAAGCATTAATTATAGGAAAGGAAGAGTATATCAGGATAAAAACAATGCGATAGAGATCCATTAAAGTCCGAACTTTTTACTCTAAAAGTATCTTGCTAGGCATATGTGGAACTACAAAGGCCTAAAATAAACTGAAAACTAATAATAATAATATAAATAGATGACCATATAGACCTACTTTCGCAGAAGTACCACCATTTCCCACTTAACTTGAATAACTTTTTAAAAAAGCCCCTTCTACAGCTTAGCCACTTCTCACCGAAACTGAACTTGATCTGCCCACTCGAGCGAATACTGAAAACATTATGAAATCGATCTACAAGCTAGACTGGCTGCTACAGATACCGTTACTCTGGCCAATGCAATACACTAAAATGACAGCGCGAAAAACCTGTTACAGTTTTGACCAAGTTTTGTCCGCTGAGTCATAAAAAACAACAACAACAAAAAAAAAACAAAAAACGACTCTGGCGTGCGACGCTCTTGCTAATTGCTTGGGGCAGAAAAGCGGGGCTTGGGACTCGTCGTCGTGTGAGTGACACCTGCGATTAGCGTGGGGGGGACTGCCACCATGGAAGAGGGGGTCATCAGTGAACCGAATAATTTGCATGAGCTTGGCTTAAACGTTTCACTCAGTTTGGGGTCATTCACATGGCTCGACTGGGAGTCGTTTGTTTATCTTTGGCTCTTTCATCTGAAGCTGTGAACTTGTCAGTTACAGCCAAATTAGCATTCGGCCCGGTTCGGGTTCGTGTTAACTCAAAATATTCAATTTACCCGTTTGCTAATTTTGTTTGATGTTTGTGTTTTTTGCCAATTTGATATTTTTATAAAATGTGCAAACTGGTACATGCATTTTTAAGAGCATTTTAACGATTATTTGAATGAAGTTAATTGGTTTTCAGCAGCACCTATCCGAAAGCGATAGCGAGTTGGGCGAGTAATCGGAATTAAAGTATCCAAATTTTCAGATTAATTTGCATTTAAATGCAATTGAAATTCCTGAGCGATTAGATCTTATGGAGTGCTTACTTTTTACTTTTTACGACCCTAATTTTGAATCATTTATATAATTCGAGAGGCTGTTCCGGGGGCTATTTGAATAAGGCTGCCCAGAGGGTCTGATGCTAGGAGAGCGGAATGGCAATTTTTTAAATCAACTTTAATTGAAATAAATTGTCATATCATCTGGCTCTGGCCTGGAAATGGGAATAGGCTCAATTAGATGCGGGCCGGGCCTTATGTACGTTCTTGACGGCCCTCATGTACATCTCGGATCTAAAATTTTCTACGCTTTGTAAAATATGCTTTATTTTCATTTCACCCTCCTCCACCAAAAAATATATACAGAACACCATCAATCAATGGGGGAAAAGAAATTGAAAAATATGACAGAGAACCTAGGAGAACTGGAGGGATTGATGACCACTCCGGGTAATGGAAAAATGAAAAATCTACTTAAGAAATTGTCGGACGCATGCCGGCATAAGTGTAAGGCCATAAACAAGAGCTAATTGAGTGAAAGTCACTTTATCGAGATGCCAAACAGCCTTCGGAGCTTGCCAGTAAAATAAACATAATTAATAGCAGACATCAAGTCCAAAAGCTATAAAAGAGATACAAGATACAGAGCGTTGCGTAAGGAAGTTGGTAAGAAAATTGGTATTTCTGAGCAATTTATAGAAAAATAAATAATTATATAATAATATAATTATTTAGCAAATTTTCAAAGATTTTATTTCCATTAAAGCCAAGCTGGAAAGACTGAAATCTTGGCCAAAACTTTGCGGTTAACTGCGCACGCACAATGGACTTCCTCAGAGCTCGGCCCACCAAGCGACTCCACCGCTATATCTGTATATATTTTTTGCTGAAACCACATCTGAGCAACGATTTATGCCAGCAGTTGTCGACGTATAACAGTTTTATGCAATTTATGTGCAATTTTTCAATTGAATCGCCAGGCACCAGCACCGGGCCAGGAAGGTTTCGCTTAATGGGACGCTATTTCAGTTTATATATTTTTTTTTTCAAAATTTATTTCGCACTTGGAATGCGTGTGTGTGTGAACTACCTCTCTGACAGCCAGACAAACTTTTAATTGCAATTAATACGAGTGACATTTTGCGACGGAAAATAGACAGAAACTTTGAATCGATTGGGTCGCTGCAGGCGATAATGATGACATTGAAAGATTGCTAGAAATTATGGGGAAATACTTGGAAATAATACTGCGAACTAGAACTAGATTTTATAGCCCTTGCTAGTTAGTTTCTCTCTTTTCAATGCCATCTTACGGCTGACATCATAGTGTGTTCAAGAACCAACTTCCTTATCAATCATATGACACTTGAGCACTTTTTCAACCATTCCATTTGCATATCAAACGCACACCTGCCAAGCCGGCGACTCAAAAGACAAATGAAATAAATTAATAAAAGTTGAAATTTATTCGTAGACGTGGGAAAAAATGCCAAAAGATTTGGGGAGAATGAGCGGCGAAAAAATGTTCTTGTTAACACATCGGGGGTATCGGATGAACAGGCAATAAATTGGGGCTCATTATACGCGACTGCCAGACAGCCAGATAATTATATAATGTCTGATGAGGGGGGGGCATTAAGAATATATTGTTATATATGTTTGTTTGTTGCCGATTTTAATGAGAAAAGCAGCCATAAGAGCGGCCCAGAGTCAAGTGGAACCTGAGAGTGGCGAAAACTCCTGAAATCCAGAAATCCAAAAAGCCGCGAATTCGACCCGCATTTTTGGTTTGGCTATCAGATTACCCCCTCGCACCCCCTAATATCGCCACTCCATTACCCCCGTCTAGATCCAAAAACAAACAATTGCCCCGCATGATAAAAAAAAAAAAAGAAAAACGAAGACAAAGTCAACAATTGGTCTCTTTCGGGGGAAGCTCTTCTCACACGTGTGACTACAACATTTGACATTATTTGTTGTTGTCTAAGCAAATAGGTAAACAAACAGAGGAGACAAGCGACATGGCGCTCGACTAATAAGGATTTTAGCACGGGCTCGGATTCGTCTCAAATCGAGAGTTAAGCACACAAAGTAGTCGGCAGAGAGCAGTCAGTCTCGCTTTCAGAATCCGGCAGCGAAACGAAAGAAAAAGTAAATACAGGTTTCTATGCAGAAAGTTAAGGGGAACTGCTAGAAGGTACTAGATTCGAACTAGTACTAGTACTAGGAAACTTGTTTTTTTTTTTTTTGTAACTTTTCTGATAAAGAATTAAATGTTATGACATATATTGATAATATAGTACATTATATTAATAAATACATATAATATAGTACATACTATTTCAATAAATAGAAACAAATATATGAAAAATACTTAAAGTTACCAAGGTCGAACTACTAGTCATATTCTTAAGAATAAACTATTTATTATTATAATAATAAATCTTAGAAGGCACTAGGTTCGAACTACTAACAGAAGACTTATTTCGGTTTAAAAAAAATACATATTTTCTACCTTTTTTAGCATTTCTGATGAAGAATTAGGGTAGTAGGCCAGTCAATCATTATATAAAAATAATAAATACTAAGCTAAGACTATAAACTATTTTTTTACACATTTTCTTCAACTTTTGTGGTGAAGAACCAAGCCTTAAGACGAGCCATTTATAATTATAACTAAAAAGAATTATTATTTTACTTATAAAAGTCATAAGTCCTAAAAAGTGCTTAAAAAACTAACAAAAAACTTAAAAAACAAGCTAGAGTAACTTTTTTAGTAACTTTTTATTTAGTTTTCTTAACTAGAGATTTCAGAGAATCTTAAGAGAAAGAATAGCAATTTCTGGCACCTTCTCTGTGCCTCCACTATGAGTTATCACTGTATCTGGTAATCGTCTACTGGAAAGTGCCTCACTAACAACAACAACAACAACAACAACAGCAACTACATGCATACATACAACAATCGCGGAGTACAAACAAAACCGCGAATAGAGCCAGAGCTGGCTTTTTATTGATGTTTGCCTGTGATATTTACGAATCGCCGTGTTTGGCGTTGTTTGTTTAACTTTTTTTGGATGAGCTTGCTTACCGGATAATACATTCCTTGCGGAGGAAGAAAAAATGCCCCTGAGCCCCACAGTTTGACGGCTTTTTCTGTTCACAATGGCGTCGCGAAATGAATAATCTCCTCTTGGCGTTTGCACTCGACTATTTCGCTGCGTGTACTAGCAGGGGGTGGCTCTAAGGTCCACTCTTTCGCCGGGGTAGTTCACTCTTTTAATTTTTTTTTTGTTCACTCTTGCGAAAATCTCATTTGTTTATAAAAAAGATACTTTTTCTTCTTTGTATTTTTTTTTTTATTTTTTGGCACAAATTTTCTTGTTTTTCCTTGAAGATTTTTCCTTTTTGTTTTACACGTTTGACTACAAAATAAGGAAAATAATAAAATATATTGGTTTGAAACACGATTTTGCTTTTAAACGCCGCACGCCAAACTATTATTTTCTGCCACAAACAACAATTTTTCAATGTCGCACGTGCGTGCGAGCGAGACGGAGCGACGGAGAAACGAAAACACAAAGTACAAATTCTTGTTTGTTGTTTTTAGGGGTTGCTTTTTGGTTTTTGCGTTTTTCGGTCTCTGGCTCCTGGGAAATGGAAATGAAAAACTGCAAAACAGCCAGAACCAGCGCCAGAACTCGGGACTCCCCTTGGATGTTTTAATTTTTGAAACGAAAACAGAACCGAAACAGCTTGCCAAAGCGAAATGCGCAAAAAAGACGGCGCAAACGCGGGTCCAAAGAGATGCGAAGATGGCGAGAATGGGGGAGGGGGCCAGATAAGAGGAAGCACAGACTGCAATTTATAGGCGTTTTTTTTTCGATTTTCTTTATTTATTTTCCGTATTTTTTTTTTAACTTAAAAAGCCCCTTTTTTTTAGGTACAATTTTTGTATAATTTATTTTTAGAATTTTATCAGCAGCTCACTGCCACACAGAACACAGCACAGTGCCGTTCGATTGTTTGAGATACTCTGCTACTACGCATCCCTCAGATACTTTTTCGGCGCGCGGCTACGACTGCGACTGCTGCTGCTGCGGCGGCGACTGCACTTTGGCGATTTCTTATGAAACGAAATTCATCATCTGGCACACACACGGGTATAAGGCTCTGTAGTTCCGCTTGCAGCACCGTTTCTCCGATTTTCTGATTTTCAATTTTATTTTATTTTGAAAAGCTGAAAGCAGAAACTGAAACTGAAACAGAAACAAAGCAGCTGAGAGTGATGCTGCGAGAGATGCTACTGCTGCTAGTGATGCTGCTGCTGCCGCCGCACAAAGGCCAGAGAGAGAGAGGGCGGCGTGAGAGAGCCAGATGATGATGATGAGTGGGGGAAAAATCGAATCAGAATTTCGTGGCGCAAAGGAGAGGGCCGTAAAAAGGATGGCAGGATAAACGAGCGTGGAACGGCAGACTGCGGCAAAGCAAAAGGCAACAACACAGCAATGGCCACAAAAACATGTGCGCTGAATGAATTTTTTTTTTGTTCCTCTTGCGATGCCTGGACTGGTGGGGCGGGGATGGGGCGACCGAGAGGGCGAGACCGAGAGCCAGACCGAAAAGAACGGCAAAGAAAGAAATCACGTCCCTCGCCTCATGGCATATATATTTATTTATAACTTTTCATTTCGTTTATCTCGCTAATGTATCTTCTCAATTTTTCCTTCTATTCTATTTTCTTTTTTAACTATTTCCTAAATTTTTTTCTTGCACTTTGCGCGTTGCGGAAATAAAAGGGTTCGTTCACAAATAATTCCAATAGAAAAGCATTCAAATTTCTTGGATTTGTTTTGCTTTGCTATACCGTTTTGGCAATTACATATTTTCCGTTCGGTGCGTGCGTTTTGTTTTCACTTTCAGCGGCTCCGACACCCACGACTTGTTGCGAGAAGAGCGTGCAGAGAGACGAAATGTTCAGATTCCGGTTGCTGAGTCTCCGTCCGCGACAACCGTCTGTCCCCGTCGAAGGTTTGAAATTGAAAATGGGTCTGTTTGCTGGGGCGGTTCGAACAGGCGCCAATTTTAGCTGCGGCTAGGTCAGCTGCTTTCCGTTTTTGGCCGCAATCAAGCTAAATGTTAGGGTAAAACG
This sequence comes from Drosophila atripex, assembly GCA_035045925.1. Classification (NCBI taxonomy): domain Eukaryota; kingdom Metazoa; phylum Arthropoda; class Insecta; order Diptera; family Drosophilidae; genus Drosophila; species Drosophila atripex. The sequence continues at coordinate 1,030,488 of JAWNOP010000012.1, forward strand.
GTCGAGTTGGCAGCACTGCGCAACACGTTCACGGTTCGATAGTGTTGCCAACCAGAACAACCGACTCTCTAAAATAAACAATAATAACTATAACTATGACGGGAAAATATTTTGTTATCTCTATATTTTTTAATAATTTTCAATTGTTTGGAAATTATTTTGTTATTTTGAATTTATTCATCACCTTATCGGTTAGGTTCGAGTTCGATGGGGCTGTTCGAACAGGCGCCAACATTTAGCCAAGTTTCTCACCCTTGTTTTCCGAAGTCACCCTGTGCCTCTCACTAGCCTCCCAATTGGTGTTAACAGTGGTTTTCCTGTTCACCCTGTGGCTTTAACATTTCGCTGTTAATTGCATTTCAAATCAGTTAACAGCTCCGTTAGCTCTCAACAGTGGCTTAAATTGTATTTTGAATTTAAAATATTATTTTGTTTTCTATATTTTGATATAATATATCTTTTATATAAACACTTGAATTTATACCATTTTTAAGCTTTGGATTCCCCTCGAAATTTAAGTTGCCTTTAAACATTTGAGTTTCGGATGTACTGGCCCACATGTTTTTATTGCCGCCCCCTAGTCTGAAACTTTCCAGCCCGTTCCCAGCCATCAAAAACCCGCCTCCTGGCATTGTCTCAGTTCCGTCAGCTTCTCCCGCCCTGCACCCCTCCACCCCTCCGCATCGCAACCATCTCGCACACTAGGCTGAACAAACAGCGTCCTAGGTCCGACAAATCAAAAATTCGCCATCCCCCAGTCCCCGGGACTAGGGTTCGGATTTTCGGCAGAAAAGGATGCGGGCGGTGAGGGGGGAAAACCCGAATCAAAAGTGTCAAGCCTCATTTTCGGTTGTCCAGGACAACGATTGTCAAGATTGCATTAGCCGCATGTTGTGGGAGATTTTTCCGGAAATTCATGGACGAAAAATAGTGTCATCTTCAGAAGGACATAAATATAAAAACTATCGATAAACGATAAATCGATAAAAGTTATCGAAATAAATATATCCCATCTCTAGCTATTGCTTTTTTGATAGACTGTACTTGGCTTTGGCTTAAAATAGCTAAGAACCCCTTAATTTTTCACAGTGTCCTATCACGAGACCCTACACGACTAGGAATGGCTCTCCGGGAGGCTTATTAACTGGACGGACAGCTCCAAGGGAGCGGGGGGAGCAAGGGCTACGGAATTTGAAATGCAAATGGATGCACCGCAAGAGTGAAAGAGAAAGGTGTGGACACCGGGTGGAAAGTGAGAAATTTCTGCACTGCCTCCAAAGGCAAATACTGCACATGATACTCCTCCATATTTTCCACAACACCCGCCCCCCTCCCTCGGAGAACCACCCGCATAAATGCGAGGTACCCCTGGCACTGCAGCTGCAGTCATGGCTGACAAATTTTTAATCCCTTTTGGCCGGCAAATTGTCGCCAACACTCTCGGCCGCCAGAACAGCCAGTTGGCCAAATGAGCAACGTGCCACCGCCGCTTTCCACGCTTTTCCACCATTTTCACGCTAAGCCGCTTGAGGCAGGAAACGGTAAAGTACGAGCCTCAGCCGATAAGTTCCAAAAGTACTTAAAATATGGAGGTAAACTATAAAGTATTTAAAAAAAAATAAAAGTTGGTCTCGTTTTGAAAAGTTTCCATGGAAACGATGAAAAAATATGGAAATGAAAGCTAAATATTTGCAGAAACGTTCAACGGGGAGTTAAGATTAAAAATATTTCAAAAATAAAAACACCTGTCTACTAAACACCTTGGAACACATAGAGATTCTAGCAGGGAAAGAGTTCCCACGAAGAGCCTTAAGTTTTTCCAGATATCTTGTCTTAAACCAACCGCGACTTTGGGAAAACTAACAGAGAATATTTTCAGGACTACCCCCTCTCGGAGACCCCCCTGGCTGACACCACTACCCCACCCCCCTGGGAGCTGACCCGCCTGCGAGTTGATATATGTTAAGAGGGTAAGGAGGAAATGCGGCCAACTAACCGCAAACAATAACAAACGATGGCCAAAAGCGAAACAGAAGCTGTTCTCAGCCGCCTACGACTTACCCCTTCCCCTCTTAGCCACTCCCAGGGGCGTAGGCGTGGAGCCGTGGGGAGGGGCGTGGCTGTTGGGGGATCTGTCCGTGTGCCATTTACAAGGAGCCGAGGATTTATGATGCCTGTTATCGCGCCCAGGACGCGAAGGACACACAGCAGGCGAAAACGATGACAAAAGGTGCCGAAGGAGCAGTTGGAAAGGCAAGGAAACTAAGGAGGTGGTGATGGGCTACGCAAAGGGGGGCGGCCGGTGGGGGGGAAATCAGCAATGGCGTGGAAGGAAGATAAAATCTGGCACGCAGCAAATAAAATGTAAACATAGCATACTTTTTTGGGTCTTGTCTTGGGAGGTGTTAGGAGTTTCCCTATTTTAAATATAAAAATATAATAAAGTATGATTTATTTTTAATGTCATATGTATTTTATAAGCCCTTAATATATTAACCAATTCACAGAATTTTTAATAATTTTTTTAAACCATTTCAAGCTCCCTAATAGACTCCACCTTTTAAGAGTATCGCACAAAAATCCCCCAAAAAAGGTAATAGGTTAAGCGTAAAGTTCTGAGCAGAATCCAGAAAGGGTTGTTTTCTTTTGGGGGCCAACCGAAGCCATAAACACATGTGTTCATTCACTTGTAGCGCAAATTGGTGGCCCTGGGGGTGCGAACTCCGCTCGCTCCAATTAATGGGAGTTTTATGATCTTATTAAGCCAACCACCTCCCGACATCATCGTCCCCACAGGCCCCAGTGACCTTGAGTCCTGCCACCAAATCTGCACTAATTTAGCACTCAGAACGAAAACATACAGTCTAATTAAAAAGGCAAAACCATTTCCCCATTTAGCGGAGCCTAAAAGTATCTATTACTGGAGAGGCTTTGTAGCGCCTCCCAAATTAGTCAATAAATTAAGGCGGCCAGAATGTTGCTGTTCCGTCCCAAACGAGCCAAAGAACATTGCATTAAAAAAACCATTCATTAAAATGGCAAAATGTGGCGTACGATTTATGGTCCAATGTGGCTGGAGAGGAAGGAAGAAACAAGGCCAAAACGAGAAAAACCTGAGCGTCTCAAGTGGCAAACGTTAGAAACAGAAACAGAATCATGAGGCGACCAAGGCAACTCCACAGTTTCAAAGGCTGGAATCTTAAAGCAGAGCTTGAAACTCGGATATTTTTGCCACAAAATGTGGGTGTATTGGTTGCTATTTCCGGGGGTATTTTGTTTCAATATCATTTAAATCACAAATGATGAGAAACTTAATACATTACCATAATTAGTAGATAGTGGTTGGAATAGATGTTAGATCTTTTCATGTCTTTGATAGTATTTAAAATCTCATTAAATTGTATTAAAAAGGTATAAGGTAGGGTAGTGGGTGGCGCTTGGGTGGATGCCTTTTTGGGATGCCTTTCTGCCCCACAGTTCAATGTGCTCGCCATGCACTCAATTATAATTTGCGAACGACTCCCAGACAGAGGCCGCCCAGGGGACGACGGTGACGCGTCATCAGGCCATTAGCAAAGAGCAGCCCAGACACATGCTGGGGCAGGGAGGACTACGGGATGAAATAGGGAAAGGATACACCTTAAAAAAATAGAGAGAGGGAGAGCTAAAATTGTAAAAAAAAAAAGAAAACAAAGTTGTAAAATATTTCCAATAAAAAAACATAAAATAGTTTGAAGTTCTAATTCATTTCCCTTTGGTTCTTTTCTCCCAGTGTCCTTCAAAGCCAAAAAGTATGCAACATCTGCGAAATGTTAAAAGCATTCAGTAGGTTCAGTTCTGTAGGTTTGGGGCTTGTTTCGTCCTTCGTCCTGCTCCTCACTCATCTCATTTCATTCCATTTGGTTTTCGCCATATGTGTGTGTGCTTAGCTGTGGTTTCTTTCAGGGTTTTCTTTGCTGATTTGCGTAATATTTCTTGATTTGCCTTTAGTCAGATAAAACAAAACAAGGACAAAGGATCTGTGGTTTGGGGTCTGGGGTCTGGCCATTTGGGCCATCCAAAAATAAGTCTAAATAGCATGCGGGTGAATCCTGAACTATTTTCTTAAATTCCAACCGCCAGTATCTCAACCGGTATCTCAGGTAGGAGCCATAAAAATAAGAACACATTCAACTTAATTCGATCGGGGGGAAATGAGAGATAGGAGATGACCGAAATCGACATAAAAACCAAACCACAACTTTTTAAATGCAGCCAGCCACTAAAAGGCCTCCCATAATGGCCCGTACCAGGCACTTTATTTTCATTTTTATTTTTTTCTGGCACTCGCGCCATAAAAATCTATTTCAAGAGAAGCGTATTATTTTTGACTAAATTCCAAGGAGATACAATAAAATTCAATTGCAAACTTCGCTCTCGGCTGCTGGGGAAAATGAAAACAAAATAATGAATATACTTTTGGCCAACACAGAGCTTAGAGACGCCGAAAAACTTGGCAAGTTCTTAGCCACACGGCTTATGTGTGGAGTTTTGGGAGTATCGGAGGGAGGTTGGTGGGTGGTTGGAGAGGTCCTGCAGCAAACACATGTCAAATGCCCGACCCCCCGCCTCCTTTGGCTTTTCTTTTGGGCAGAAAACAAGTTTTTACTTCTTGGAGAGCTTTTGGAAAAAGTTGCACGGACAAATGGCAAAACTGCTTATCTCAACAAAAAGCCAAAGACGGAGAGAAGCAGCGGAGGAGTAGGGGGCGTGGCAGCAGTGCACTAATGGTGCCAAGCAACCGGAAATGCCGCCATGCATGTCTGCCTCCATTTCAGAGGCTGTGTATCGCGGCGCTCGCCCTTTTCCAGCCACCTCCCCTCCAAAGGCCTGATTGCCTCTAGCTGCAAGTCTTATTACGATTCTTGGAAAGAAATCTCCCAGCCATCTGATATATATACTCTCCTCTTTTTGCTATGATAATTTCCGCAGTATTTTATATATATATTTTGGAGAAACAAATGCCCCGGCTGTCAGTTTGATTTTGAAATCAGAAACAACAGGGCCAAAAAAACAGAGGACGTGATGAGCGAATTGGAATCGACATTCTGGCCACTCGCCAAGATGGCCTAAAACGAAGACGTCCGATTCCTCTTTTGCCACTCCAGTTGATTTTCAGGAAGTTCATGGAAAGCGATTTGTTTTCATTTATATGGACGGTGTCCAGGGCTAAGTAAGTTTAAGAAAACACGAGGATTGCTTCGCCAAAGTGGGTTATTTAGGAGCTCAAGAGGCCTTCTTTAAGGACTTTAAAAATTGAATAAATTTTAGGCCAAAGCTAGTAACCAATTTTGATAAAATTAGCCCACTTTTATGGCCAATATAGAACTCTTTTATCTGCAAAATGCCACGCCCTATTCTACCAAAAATAAAAAAGGGAAAAAACTATCCAGAAAAAAGTGTGAAACGGTAATTGAATTTTGGATGTTTTTTTTTGTTTGTTGTTGCTCCTTTTGGCCATTGTTGTTGTTTTTGTGTTGTGTGGCTCTGCCTGCTTATCCAATTAAATGAAAAATTGTATTTTTATTTTCGTCCGGTAGTGCGGTGGCTGCTTGCCGGCTTAGCCCAAAAGTTGGCCCATTAATGGCAAAGCGAAATTCACTTTGGCGTTGTCTAAATTTTCGTTTAGTAGGTTTGGGATGCACTGCGAGAAATTATGTTTGTTTCATGAGTTTAAATTATTTAATAATAAAATAACTAATTTTGTATAAAAAATTTTGCTAATTATTTAATGGCTCATTTATTCCTCAATTATTATATTAGTAAAAAAAACATGAAATATTTCTTTCAGTGTTTGTGTGTGATTTTTGTGACCAACATTGTTGTTGCTTTCTTGTGGATTGTGGCTCCACCTGGCGGAGACCTGGCAAAGCAACAACAGCGCGGGCTCCTGCTGTTGATTTTGATTTTGATGCTGGGCCACCACTCGATGTTTGTTTTTGGCCAACTCCTGTCGTCTGCCTGGGCCTGCACCCGCGCACCCCTGTTTGTGATTGCGTTAGGCATCCTGTGGGTGGCAAGGGGGACGTGACATGGCGTTGTTGCCGGAATACATAGGTCCTGCGAGTCGACAGAAGTTTGCACTTTGCGCTTGCCTGGGAGCTGCGGCGGAAGTCAATAAAAGTTGGCCTATTCTGCGGAATGGCAAAACGGTGAAGCGCGACTGTCTGAGTGAATTACCACCATCCAGGACTAAGCAAATTAGCAGGGATCGGGAACAGCTTAAAGGCAATAAACGTGAGTTTTCGTCCCAGCCAGAGGAGCAAGCTGAATCAGTCTTAAGATTGAATTAATTTAATTTTCAACCAGTTTTTTATTCTCGTTTCAAGTATTCTTTAAGAAGAGTTTTATCTTTGTTTGGCAAACTTAGTTTAATTTTAGTCAGGAATTAAAAAAAAAACTTTATCCTAATGATATTATTTTTTGGTTAAATTTATTTATCCAAATTTTTATTTATTTACATAAATGTTGTTTGTAAACTAAATAAAAATAGCTTTGAAATAAAAAGTTGCCATAAAAATTCAACTTTGTTATTCTGATGGACGCCACCTAGCGTTAGGTAACATCAAAGCCAAAGTAAAGTTCCTATAAACGCCACCTATTGGCCAAGAAGCGAAAAGGACCAACTCGGTACAACCACCAGGAGCTTAACAGTCGCCCAGCAACAGGTCGACGAAAGCTCTCTCTCACCCACATGACCATATAAGGAAATGTTTCTCCGCCGCACTATTTGATCGTGTTGCAAAAACAATAAATAAAAAATAATAACAAACCCAAATGTCCTCGTTGAGCAGGCTCCACTCGTCATTCAATTCACAGTTCAATTGACAGCAACGATAGAAAATGCCCCAATTCCCAGTGATGGACAGTCCACAAACGCCGCTGCGACCACAGTGAGTCTCTATCTCCAAAGGCCAATCAGAATCCATTTTCTGTTCTTAACACTCTCACTTTCACAAAAAATAGTTTTCAAATAAATTTTTTAATAATTTCACAGGCACTAGATGGAAAATAGCAACTTTTAAGTCCAGAGCGATAGAATAAACTCAACTGTGATGCGAATAGCGATGCTCGTTCTGTTTCTTCGTTTTTCTTTGCTATTTTTCTTTCCTTTAACCCGTCTATTCTGCTTTTCATCCTTTACCGCTTCCTTCGCCCGATTGATAGCCGGTTCGAAGAAGAGAAGTGGGAAAATGAATAACTTCAGCTCAAAGCGGACAAAATAATTGGAAAAGGAATCTCCATATGGTCCGATAAAATTGACGATTTCTCTCCGATCATTAAATATTTTAATATTTTAATTTTTTCGAAAATTTTGTGGAGGGTCTCATTGAAAAACCACTAAATTGATTGGAGCGATTATTTGTCCCCAGCGACAGCTATATCTTTGGTCATATTTACAGATTCTCCTCATAACTACATCAAAATCTAAAAGCAAAACTTTTTGTACTTTTTTTTTTTGAAAATTTAAGAATCCATGAAATTGCTTGTAGCGCCTATATGGCTCCCAGCGAAGGCTAGATCTTTGGTCATATTCATTCGATTCTTGAGCAGAGTACCTTAAACGAATCTTAGATAGATTCTCCACATATCTGCATAAAAATCTAAAAACAAAATATTTTGTTGTTTTTTTTTTTTAATTTAAGAATCCATGAAATTGCTTGGTGCGCCTATATGGCTACTAGCGAAGACTATATATTTGGCAATATTCATCTGATTCTTCAGTGGAGTAGCTGCATCAAAATCTAACAATGAAATACTTTGTAGATTTTTTTCTAAAAAATTCTGGGTGGCTCTCAGCGAAGGCTAGATCTTTGAGAATATTCATTCGATTCTTGAACGGAATAGCTTAAATGAATCGTAGATATATTCTCCACATATCTGCATCAAAATCTAAGAATAAAATATTTTTTACATTTATTCGAAAAATTTCTGGAAACCCCTTTTGAAAATTCACAAAACTGATTGAAGCCCCTACATGGCCCCCAGCAAAGGCTATATTTCTTGAGCAGAATACTTTAAGTAAATCATAGTTAGATTATCCATAGTTGTTTTTTTAAATTTTTTTTGTTAATAATTTAAAAAGTTTGTAATCAGTTCTCTCACCTGTCTCTGAAGAAATTCCGCCGAAGGACCGTTTCCATTCACTTCAACTGCCGGCGCAGACATTTGTAGCGATTTGTCGTCAATTTTGTTCAAGCTTAGTTTTTCTTTAAGAAAATTAAAAAAATGTTTCTGTCAGTTTTCACCAATCGCACAAAACCAGGCACGTAGACCCCGAAACACTATAGACACTTTATTGTGTTATTTGCGACTTGACATTTGTCTGATTTTTGTAGGCTGTCGCCTATTTTTGTGCCTAATTGAATTCGCGTTGGGATTTTCCAGATTTTCCGAGAGGAACTCGGTTGTTTTTGGGGATTTAGGTGTACTGGTTGCTGTTGTTGTTGTGCTGAGGGAAACGTGTCGCCACTACAAATTCCGACGTGACAGTTTCCAATTGGGCGGAATTGGAATGAAATGGGCGTGGCTGACCTCTGGATTTTAGCAGTTTATTAGGGGACTTTGATTTGGCATCGTCTCTTGTTTATGTTTGTTACCTGAATTGAAAAGGAACAGGAAAATAGTATGAGTGTTTAAGGAAGGTTTTATTTAACAGGGTACTTTAAGTATCCAGTTGAGATGTCCTCAAAGTGTATTTAATTTGTTTGTTAATTATTTTAATGTTATGCTAGATACTTTGTATTTTTAGAAACGAAATTTACGAGAAGCCCACGTCTTTCAATTTCCGGCCAACTGGCATTGGCATCTGAGTGATTCTCGATTGATTGTTTCGATATTTTTAGATTTTTTTTCAGATTGACGGATGGTTTGAAATTGGTTTTTGGAAAAGTGGATGGAGAGGTGGCTTGTTTACAGGACACAAGCCCAAGGACACATGTTCAAATGTGGAAAAGTAAAAATCTCAGTTTGTGTTTTTGCTGGAACTTTTTGTAAGTATAATTTATTTTGTGTAATTCTCATTGGATTTCGTAGCCATGAAAACAAACCACACTTTTTGCAAGTCCCTTTGGGGTCTTCCACTCTGGCTAATATCCTCCACTTTCGTATAATTTATTTCAATTTACGTTTCTGCTGTTTCCACTTTGTTTAAAATATGGCTTTTTTTTGTAGTTTCCTTGTTTACGTATTCCAATTGGAATAAATAACATCAACATAAAAATTCATTTGGCGACAGGAACAGAAAGGAATTCGCAACAAAAAATACTAATTAAATGCAATGGGAAATTCAGAGTTTTCCGGGAACAGAAAAGTACGAAAGTTAGAATCCATAGTTTTAAATACACTAAAAAAATTGTATTTTATTTGTAAGGTAAGAAAACATTTTTTCTACTAAATACTAAAAACCACTTTTGGAAAGTTATGAGAGTACCGAAAGTTTCTATGATGGAAGTGGAAAGATTTGTAACTAAGCTCCTCAAAACTGCTGCTGACACATTTTGGTGGGTGGTTCTGGGAGTTTTTCCAGAAGTGTGTAAAACAAACTCATCTCCACCTCTGCCCCTCCACCCCTTTTCCACTTTCTCCTCACTGAACATGCTACATTGCTAATGTGTCCCATTTGCCATGGCGAACCACTGAAGCTTAACACGTTGTCTACGCAGGCAAGCCGCCCTGAAGCCACGCCCATGCTAGGACCTCACCCCAAGCCCCAGTCCCTCCAAGAAACAGCCAACTTTGCTGCCTGCAATGTGTGCACAATACAGTAGTCCCTCGCATTAACGAAACAGTGGTATACTTAGATTTTTGTAAAAAATTTTCAAACATTTTTTTCAGTTGAAATTCAAAGGTAACACATTTTGGTCAGTTCTGTAGGGACTTTACTATTTTCATTATAAATATTAAATTGAATAAAAGGGTAGAACTGAGCCAATAGCCACAGTAGACGCCTGCTGGCACACATTCGAAGCTAAAAATCGGTATGGGAGTATGTAAGCCCATTCAAAGTTGCATCCGACTTGGACCCGAAGGGAGAAACGCTCGAAGGCTCGAAGTGGGTGGCCCGGGCAGTGGTGAAGCAATACCATGTGGTAATTGTCTCGTTACTGGCTGCTTGTTGGCAAACAAGCCACCTCCCCTGCCCCACAGCCAGCCCTCACTGTACCAAGCCAAACGGAAGTAGGTTCCACGGCTCAGACCCCCTTCTATCACCTCTATCTCACTGTAGTCGTTCACCCCATCGAATCAGACCCTCCAGTTGGCTAATAATTTATTTACCGTTAACATTTTATAAGCCCAGCACAGTCACCTACACACACACACACCCAAACAGACACATCAACGGCTATTGAGACCCCGGGCTGCCATTTGATTTCACAAATATTTGCAGTAAGCTTTTGCACTTTCATTTTCCACCTTAGATGGTGAGGTATATCAAAATATTCAAGGAAGTTGTCATGTGAAATTCCCACTGCGAATATATTCAATATATTTATAAATAAAGTGTTGACAGTTGTGTTTGGGACTTTACTTGCTTTATAAACCTGTTTAAATGATGAAGTATGGCGGGCCATTACTTTGCCATTGATTAAGGGGATTTGTTATTCGTTTTAATTAACTTGTCTCTGGGACATGGCTTCCTTGAATTCCTACCTCCAACTATCCACCATCCACCATCCACCTCCCACCGGAATCCTTTTCGCACCCCTTCCGCCAACAATCGCTGCTGACAACTCCAGTGCACCATTTGCCATTTAAGCGCTGATGGTAAGTGAAATATGCACAATTTCCGTTTGCCATTTCGTTGGGGGTGTGAGCACCGAGGATATGAGGTAGCAATGTTGTTAGCAAATGTAAAATACATTTAACTTGGGATCTGGGTGCTGCTTGTGTGCCGTACATAAATGAATAAAAAGGACATTTGGTTAACAGGATGTAAACCGAATGGGAAAAGGGTAAAAACGCCGGCAAGCCAAGAAGTAAGGCAATGCAACAGTGAGTGTTTCCATCAGTACTCCCATTCAATAGCCATTATAGAGCTTTTCCACACTCTACCATCCGCTTTTCATTGCTTGTTCAACCTTTAAATGGAAATGCACTTCTAATGGCCATTTCAAGTAGACAAACTTGTGTTTATGGAGGATTTTGCAGAAACACATTAATTTGTGAACTTGATATTTGAGTTTATTTGAGTGAAAGTGTATGTTTAATTCCTGTGTTACTTCTGACTTGTGTTACTGGCCCTGTGCATTTTCCAGTTATCCTTTTTTTTCAACCTTCCTGTTGAACAAGCTCGGCACAAGTTCCCCGCGTGTCCGTGTGGGAAAGTGAATCTGATTTGCATGGATTTTACAAATTGAAGTTGTTGCGGCTGGTGTTTTACATTCTTGGCTTGTTTATTGAGTTATATCAGGAACTTTTCCCATTTTTTTTACCAAGGAAATGGAATATGAACTGGTTAGTTGAAGTGACTGAATTTCTTTAAAAATATCCAAAATTTGTAGCTCCTTAAGGCCATGTAGAGTATAACAAACTAACTTCTAAGCTTTAAGTAGGCACCCCTTAAACAATTATTTCGATAAAAATCAACAACTAGGAACTAAGAAACCATGCCAAAGTTTTTCCTGAGGTTTTCCACTCCCCCTTTAATAGTTCGAAAACTACATTTGTCGTTTTGGCTTAAAGCCGTGCCCTTTTATTGGCCGAAGCCTTAAATGGCCCAGAATTTCATTGAATTGCTGCAAATGTAATGTGGAAACTTTGAAGGATTTCGCCTTCGGTGGGAAAGTTGCAAGTAAATTTCTGCTTTTATGATGAACTTTTGGCTGGGCTGCCTTGTCTGGGTGGCTTTATTTGTTTGTTTCTTTTAGGTTTTGTTTTTTATTTTATTTTTTTTTGCATATATATTTTGCGCAGGGAGAAAAACTTTTGTATTCGCTGGTTGTTTGCACTGTACTGTTTGTTTTGTTTGTTCTGCACTGTTCCGTTTTGCTTCTTGCTGTTTGTTCTGTTGGGGAAAACTCTTAAGCGTATAACCCAGGGCAACCGAAACGCATCCCTGTCACGCGTGAAATATTTCCATAAATTTTCACCCACCCACTAGCATGCAACGTGATTCAAAGGAAAAGGAATCCTTTTTCATCCTGCATGAAATGGTAAACCTTTTCTGTTTCTGCACACAAACGTAATCAATTTGTTTTATTAATTCCTGGCCATAAACTTAATCTACTTTGGGGTATTCATATTTAATGTACTTTGATTGGAACTAGGATTAGGATGTTGTGTGTAATTACTAATTGGTGATGCACTTAATTAATTTAATTTGTAAAGCTGGCTAACAAATTTTTAATAGTTGATTTTTAAAAGAAGATTCGAAATTCTACTGTCACTCAGCCAAAACCACCATTTGTTTAAAAAAAAAAATGTTGGCAACAAGTTTATGTTTTGTTGTGCTTTCGGTTTGTTTTATGCTTTTAATATGGCGACTGCGGCGATCGTAAATTTTCGCATCAAAATGACTGAAAATTATGGTTGAAGGGGTGGTGGCCTGGCGCTTAGGGTGAACCTGCTGCTATGCCATTGACAAGTTACAGTCACCCCAGTGGGGCTGCCTGCCAGCAGTTTTATGACAATTCCTGCCTCTGAGGCTGAGAAATTGTTGCTTGTCCCACATTGTTTGCCGTTGTTGTTTCTGTTTAATGTTTGCCCAACCTTTGACATTGAAGGAAAATTCTTAGCCCCAACAGAATTTGATGGTGAAAATTGTGTGAATTTCTTTTATGAAATGTTTCCTCAAATTTATTTTTAAAAATTTAAGCTTCATAGAGAAAAAGCCAATTTGATTTGCCAATTTCTTATCCAAATTTATGCCCAATTGAATGTTATATCCCCAATGAAACTTGTGACTTTTTTAGTTCAATTTTGCTTCGTTCACATTTGACTATAAACGGAATGAATCTTTTATTTTAACGCAGCTGATGCTGCAGGATCTCTGCGTCTCCTTGTTCCAAAGCTCATTGTTCAGCTTGGCTTGATTTTTCCGCTTCTTCCTGATTAGGAGGAGGACGAGGCGGTTAGGGGTCTTCACCCATGGGACTTGCAGCTGATTGGTTCTGTGCGAGGTTTGTTTTTCAGATTTTTCCCGGTTTGTTTATCAGCGTGAACGGGGAGGGACGGGGGAAATCGAAAAGCAAACGAACAGAAGCTATAAAATAACGAGGCTAGTGTAATTTGGGAATGCAAACCAAATAAAATAGGCAAACTAAAGCGATTTCCTTGGAAAATTCTTGGCACCTGGCAGCCGGGAAAAATTTTCGTTCCCCCAATTTAGCCGCAAATATTTACGCTGAGGAAAAACGCGCGAATTTTCTTTTTTGGTTTTCCATTTCCGTTTTGTTTTGTTCTTAAACTTTGGCCATTAAAAACATTTGTTTGCGCATCAAATTAAACGCGTTGGTGAGCCGAGAAACGTTTGGGGATTCTTCTTTTTCTTTTTTTCTTGCGGCTCCCTTATAATTGAGATTCAGATGGGTTTTTCGGTTATTTTCGGGTGGGATGGGTTTTTTTTCGGGGGGGTGGGTGTGTTTAGGGGTGTTTGTGGAGCTCCCGTTTGCCGTCGGCACTTACTCACACCGTTGAAGTCTGCGGGCTAACTAAACCCACGAAAAGTGGCCTGCGTCTGAAGCTGAGAGCCAGTATAACAGTTTTCCACACACGCTTTCCCTCTCTCAGCGCCGGAAAAACCTCTCTCTCGGTGGCTTTATCGTTAGCTTTGTTTACATTTACAAATTGCTGCGCAGGATTGAAACATAAAAGGACGAAACATCAGGACATGGACTTGAAATACTCTTACAGTTAAAAATTTTTAATAAAATGCTAGAAAATGAAAATGTTTTCCATAAAACTTTTTAATAAATATCTACAAAACAACAAAGACAAGTGTTTAAAACCTATTTCAAATACAAGGATACTCTTCGAATAAGGGTATGAAAACCTGCTCTTGTTTCTTCGCAAATATCCGTGTTATTTTTGTTGGTTTTTGTGAGGTTTATCGCCTGCCACATAAATCGTTTGTTGCCTGCAGCCGGCTATTTTTCCTTTTGTTGTATTTATGTCAATTGCTTGACCTTCAATTAATAGCCGCACTCTGTTGGCTGACATTGAAACAATTAACAGTACCCTTCGCCACAATTTCTGCCAACCATTGACTTGATTTTTTTCCCCGTTGATTGAGATGGGAAACTGCAGTCGACATGGTGCAAGCAATTAGTCTTTGTTGAGTGGATTGTTGCACTGACACCATTCGAATACTGATTTATATTGTTCTGATTGCCAAAGGACTCACAAAGCCCGACTGCAATTGGTGTAGCATTCTTTTTAGGGTCAGCCTGGGTAGTGGGTGGCAACTGGATGAAAGCAATTAAAAGTCATTGTAATTTGTAAATGGAAGAGTGTTTTTCGTACAATCTGACTATCTTTTTATCTATAAAAATAGGGGTTCTTTGCAATATAAACGAAAAAACTTAATTTAAGGATACATTAAATTTCCTTTTAATTAAAAAAGTAATGAACATTTCCTAGCTTTTCTTTTTCACTTGACTATATATTTTTCTGACGTCCTTCTGACAAACTACATGCGGTTTAAACGTGCTCCAAAAAACAAGGTGGACTGCCAACAGGATGGCAGCAAAAATTTTAAACGAGGACCAAGGATAACAAGAGGGTGGAACTGGAAATAACAAGAGGACCAACACATGTCACAATTTTGTGTAAAAAGACTTCTTAAAAATGTCCAAGCTGCGTTTGTGATAAATTTTTCGACAACGCAAAACATACAAATACATTCGTTCTTGTCCGTAAAAATATGCAAATATCCATTTACATGGAAAAAGGACAGGAAAAAAAAAATGACATAAGTGACGACAATTTGGCAAACATGAGTGGGAATAACAAGCAAGTTAAAATTTACATATATATTCGGTGCATACGTTTGAATATATTCAAGTTAAAATTTATCATCTATTCGCTAACTGTCGGGGTTCTCGGAAAGTCAACAAACTCTAAACCAAAATCGATCGATATAGAAACACGAAACCGCAACGAATAATTATACGAAAAGCCACTTGAAAGTCCTTTTTAATTGAGTTGGCTGCAGCTGCGGCAGTCCATCATTAGAGTATTAAATGAAAAACGACGAGACTGGCGAGAGGATAAAGAAATTTTTATCCGGATTAAGTGGATATGCCATGAATATTTCGATTTTCTTTTTCTTTGCTCACAGCTCAAGCAGAAAAATGGGTAAAATGCAGAGGATAAATTTCAATGATCTGGGGAAAAATATTTTTCTTCCAAATTACTTCTATATTCATTCCTAACATAATGCAATTTAATTATAAAACAGCAAATTCAAAAGTTAAATGTTGCATTTAAGTCATTGGGCAACGTCGAACCAGAAGTGGCAAGCTTTCCTGATGGGCAGCACTTATCAGTACCGATAGTATAATTATATCGATAATGAGTAATCGAGAGCAACCCATATGGTGGAGCAGAAAGCGTCGGTCAATTGGCCGACAGTGAGCAAAGAAGACACACTCTAACCCTCAATAACCTAGAAAACAAAATAAAGTCAGGAAAATTCAATTGGCAATCATTTACACCCACTCTCCAGCAATTTGTTCGGCTTAAATTTATTCTTCAAATAAATTCTCTCTGCTGTTACAAGAAATTACAAATTTCTGAATAAGCCAATTCAAAGGAAACCCGTTTTATACAATTTTCTGTTTTTCTAGCTACTAAAGCAATATTTACATATTCGTGCCAAGAGGAGGGCACCTAACTAGAGCAAGATATAAAATCAAATTATTGTTTTGTGTGGCAGAGATTTGGTTTCATATTTCAGCCGGGTGGCAGCAGAGACAATATTTGGAAACCAAATTTCGGGGATGTCAGAAATGGCCGCAAGCGCAAAATTTTAATTGGATCATCTGGAACAAAGGCGACGAGCTTGGTTGGAATATTCAGGGCGATCTGTTGTTTTTTTGGTTTTTGTATATCTTCTGTTGTGTGCTGAAGCCTGCCACATAATGAGGCACATCAAGCTAACGACTTTTCCTCTGGCCGACAATAGATAACCAGAGCGGGGGATGTGTGGCAACTTTGAAGTGTCATAAATGGCACGGCAGAAACTGCGGCAAAAACAACGTACACCGAACAACACAACAAAACACCACGGATATCTCCCCCTGGGCAATCCACGTTGCTGTTTACACTGAGATGCCTCTAATTTCCACAGAGCCAACAACGGCAAAAACAAGAAAACCAACAGCCTGCCGGGAAAGTGTAATGAAAAAAATGAACAAAGGTCCTAGTGCGTCACCTCGAAAAAAATGAAGGCAACGGAAAGCTGAGTAGAGTGGGGAAAAATGAAAAATCAACTATACTTTTCGTTTTCATTAAAAATGTGAAGTTGCTTAGAGTTACTTAATAGAATAGAACTATAGTCGAGTTACTAGGCCAATTAAAATAAAAATACAATTTGTATATATTGAAGATATTTTTATAATTGTTAAAATATAAAATTATCCACATCGATGGTGTAGAATTTAAGTTTCGCAGATTTTCATAAAATGTGCAAAATCCAAAATTTCTACTGACGAGCCATTTCGTAGCCAAACTGGACAAATTTATGGTCCATTGTTGGTGAAAAACTTCAATTTGGTTCCGTAGAGTCGGGGGGGACAAGTTTTTATGTCAAATTTAGCATGCCGGGGTGACTGGAAACTTTTTGTGCGATGGCATCCTGTCTGGTCCTTGGACCAAGGAACAGTCCGGCTAGAAGCAGAGCTGCATCCGGCGGAAACAAGAGCGACATTTTTGCCAACTGCCACAAAATGGAACATCCTCGAGACCTGCTTCAATTATGCAAAGAGATTTGCCAGGATCTCTCTCGCCAAGAGGACTTGTAGGAGGGTCATCTTTTTGGCAAAATTTACATTTAATTTTCATTATTAATTATGCAATTATTCAAGGGCCAAGCAAATGTTGATTCTAGGCCAGATGTTTGCTCATTATGCCTTCGGTGTGTGGGTTAGGGTCTGTCTTTGTCTATCTATTGCAAGTATATCTTTTAGAGGGACTATTATGCCAATAAGTTAAATTGTTTATGGGCTAAAGACAAAAGAGAACGGCACGGCACTCTAAAAGATGAGCTATTTCACATGAAATCATTAATCACTTGCATGTGCTTCTTCCAAATATCTCCTCGAAAATGTGTGCAAACAATACCTCCAAGCGAAATGGAGCTTGGGAAAATTCCCAAAGAGATTTGATTTGCTTATCTCTGTTCCAATGCGGAATTTTCTTTTCACTCGGATGATAAATTCAAAAGGCATAGGGCTACAAATGGATAAGCCAATGGAATTCTTCCAAACAATAGGCAAAGACCACGTGCCAAACTATTTTCCCCGCAGCCATATGACGATGAAATCAGTAAGGAAGCAGGCCTGTTATTAATACGCCAATCAGCATAAGCAGCTGATGCGTTCAAGTTGCCTCAGAGCCAAGAACAGTGGCGGGGTTTAGGGCATTTCCGAGGGAAGACTAATTCACAGACGTTTGTTCCGTCAGTAGTAGTAAATTTCGCCAAAGGCAAGCCGAAGAAGAGTCGGAAAAGAACACAAAAGCTCAAAACGAGAATTGTTCAATATGCACAGTGTATTATTTCGGAGACTTTTTTTTTTTTTAATCTTTGCTACCAGATACTGAATATTTCGATCAATAATCCACGAAAAATAAAAATATTTTATCATGTAAGCAAACGGAATAAATATGAATAAAAGCTCTTATCGCTTAAGAAAAATCAGAAAAAGTAGTGACCATAGACGAACAAACCAGAAAAAAATGAAGGATGGAGAAGGAAAAAGAAAGGAAGCAGAAGTGCCCAAATATGTAGACACACACATGTAAAGACGTGAAAAATGAGTGAAAAAAAATCGAAGTCCTTAGAGATGCATTCACATTTTTTCACCAGTAAAAACTTTTGAAAATTGTTGATTATGAGGCTTGCCTTTAACCGAGGCCAAAATATTATTATATCGTACTGAAAACTATATTTGTAATACCCTTCTTAAATAAGCTCCGTCTACTGTCTTTTGAAAGAAGGTTCACAAAAATAACGAAGAGCTTAAATAAAACCTATTTTTAAAAGCACTGACGAGGTGTCGACTGATGATTCCAATCTCTAAACTACAGATTGCAAATAAAGAGCTTAAATATAATCTATTTATAAAAAAACACTGACGACATGTCGACTGATGATTCCTACTTCAAAACTGCAGATTCCTCAGAAACAGACTTAATTAAAAAAACAAAACATGATTTTTTCAAATGAAGAGCTTAAATATAAGCTATTTTTAAAATCACTTTAATAACATTGATGAGGTGTCGACTGATGATTCGCATTTCAAAATTGCAGATTGCAAATAAAGAGCTTAAATATACATAAGTTATTCTTAAAAACACTGACGACGTGTCGACTGATGATTCCCACCTCAGAACTGCAAACTGCTAAGAATATTATTAAATATAAAGTTAAATTGTGAATAAAAAACAAATAAGGGAAATCAGAGACCCAACCGATGCTTCACTTTTTTATTGATCTCTAACAAGCCAAAGTAGTAAAAAATTAAGTAAAAACAAAAATAAAATAAAAAAATAAATATAAATATAAGAAAATAAGTGTTGAGCCAACGGAATTAACCCAGAGACTGATTTCCCATAAGCTTGGAATATGTTTTATATGTAAGGTTTGCTTAACGATTTTCCTACTGCGTTTTAATCGGTTATAAAATAAGATTATAGTTACATTAAATTTGGTCACACTACAGTAGCATATTTAATATGCCCAAATCTTAAACGCTTTAAGAAGTTTTAAAGCTTATGACCATTTCAAAAGTAAAATTAAAGTAAATAAGTGTTGCGGCCAGGGAATCATCTCCGAAACCTCTATTACGATGCCTTATCAATTTTGATATTTCTCATTAATCGGTATATTGCGTTTGGTAGAATGAGAATACAGTGAAGATTTGAAAAAGCACAAAAAATATTCATTATGACAGTAATGTTTTTTCTAGGCGTCAATCCTAGGCCAAAATCAAAATTTAAAAAGTATTTTAGACTGTTTCACGAATAAAAAATGATATAAATTATTTGCCCCTACTAAAAAAATATGCATTCCATATTCCTAACATATGTACATGTAACACAAGCATTATATGTATGTAAGAAAGTCGCAGAGAATGTCGTATTCCCTCCGTACTCTTACCCACACAAAAGCCTCAAAAGGAAGTGGAGAAAGTTAAAAAAAAAGTCCTTAGAGATGGGAAATGGAGAGGCAAGCTTAGCGCGCACGATCATAAATAACAGATGAGCAAAGGGTGTCATTGCTGGCTCCAGGGAAAAGCGGGGGAAATTGGGTTTGTTGGTTATTGAATGTACGACATCGGAGTCAACACTTTCTAAGGAAGTCAAAACAAGATGCCGGTACAGGCGGCAAAAAAATAATTCAGTTTGAGATATTTATGGATTTAAATGGGTGGGCATTTTTCTTATTCAATTACCTCTCTCTCTGTAACTCTTGTAATAATTAAATTTTTCCAGCAAATATTCCAAACTTCAAGTGAGACCCCTCTCTACTTGTCTTCAAAAAATTGTCCATAAACTTTTGCCGTGTGGAGAAAATAATAAAAGTAAAGTGAATAAAAAAGTACTCATGCTGAAATGTCTGTGAGAGCTTCTTTCCGTCGGCAGTTGCAGCTCCAGGTGAAATTTCCCAAATACATTGACTGCGAGAACGTCATGAATATTAAATTGCAATTATTGCCACTGGCAATGTGTTGTCATCGTCCCCGTCGTCGTGGTACTCGTCTGACTTGGTAGAGTTGGCTGTCGGTTGGTCCGATTGCGAGTCACCCAGTGGGTTGTTTGGCCAGATGTGTCCCTTGGCTACCGTGCATCGTACATATCTCGATTTAGTTGAAGACTCTTTGAGCTTAATTAAGTGCACTTTAATTAAGTGAGGAATTAAGCCAAAGCTTTAAACTCCATGATGCCCATGTGTGGGGAGTGGAGTTTCCGTTTGTCCCCATTTCATTCTCATTCTCATTCTCCTTGATTGATTAATGGCTCAGAGATAGCCGGAGAAAAAAGGGGGTGGCGAAGGCTTCCAAATGGCAAAGTAAAAATTGGCCCGATGCTCTCAGCTTGATGTGATTGGGAATTTGATTTATTGGCAGCAAACTAAGTTTGCCCAACGTCGGAGGCAGTCATCCGGCTGCAAGTTGACACGTTTCGCTTTTGATATGCAAAAATCCACAGAGGAAAATTACTCAACTGGAAGTCAAAATATTGATTTCTAAAACGTTAAAAAAAAATAAAATAAAACAATTAAAAGTAAGCCATGATATCAGGAATGGTAGGCTATGGTTTCTCAACGTAAAAACCTTCAAAATATGTAGGTGCTCACGAAGCAAAATTCCTCAGAAGTAATTTTGTAGCTTTAGTGTTCGAACATCTTTCAATTTTTCCACTACTTTTGTATATCTAGTTTTTTCTTATGTTTTGAAATTAACCACATCAAAAAATAAGAAATTCTAATTGCATGTCAAAAATGTATCGAAATCTGTCATTCGTGTTGCCGGTTATTGGTAAGTATTATCCCTTGAAACTGTATAAAAACTTTTTAATCCCCTTTGCCATTAAAGGTAATAGACTCAGAACCGCTTTCAATATTGGTATGGTCCAGAAAGTCAGCAAGAGTCCGTTAGTTGATCTCCCAATATTCAGCAATGTCCATTATCCTCAGATCCAAGGTAGAACCTCCTTGGATCCCCGGAGCCAAGTTCCAAAGCATAAAAATCCGCCAGAAGTAAAGACTCCCATCAAATCTATTGGAATTGGAAACAGTCCCGGACCAATGCAGATTTTCGAAGCGATGGGCAATCATTTAACTGGCTGCCAATTTGCTAAACAATATGGTTAAGCTGGATTTCAAATCAATAAGGACTTCCCTTATATAATAAGGAATAAGGGATATAATAAGGAATTCAAATCGAACACTTGACCTGTGAATGCATGCTACTATTTATACCAGTAACAATTAAATCCGGCAGCAATCATTATTAATCATACATATATGTAAAAAATCTATCAATTCTATAAATTTTGTACTAAATTGCTTTTAGTAAAGACAAAATTTGTATCATGTCCATGGTTTGTTTAATTAATCGCTATGGGAGAGTTTCCAATTGTGATTTTATACAAATGTCAATTCAATAAATCCAAGAGAAAATTAACAGGAAAAATGATACGAAATCAATTTTACGTGTAACGAGGCCTGAAAATTTTAATCAATTTACGTAATAATAACATGAGACTATCAGGATGTGTGGAAAAAGTTATGCCATGCGGCAGCCCGCATCGTAATTAAAAGTAGAAAGAAAGAAATTAAAAATCTATGAAAAAGAAATGGAACGAGCAAATCAAATTAAAAAGTTGCACAACCCCCCTTTGTGGCTTTATAACCTTGGGTAGGCACATCATCATTTTCCTCTCGATTTTTCCGTTTTCCCCCAAGAAACTCACACATGCAATGGCGAATACACATCCTAAGCCTATTGTGTTAGGTTCTGGCTTTTGTGGCTCAACTTCTAAGGAAGCTTGGTCGACGGAGAAACTGTAATTGAATTTGGCCTTTGTTGACAAACAAATTATTGTTGACTTAACCAGTCAGGCCGTTAAAAGGCAAGGATGCGAATTATGTTAATTTTTTTTTGTTCTGCCTCAGAAGTTCGAATTTAATTTGGTCGAACGTTCAACTCAACTCTATTTTCTGCAATTTTGTCCAGCAGGGTAGTTAATAGCAGCTTTAACACGCCCACGCAAAACGGAAAATGAAATAAATTGAAAGTGCTGCCGGCCAGGACGTGCCATAAAAAGCCAAAGGACCAAAAAGTAACTGAAAGGCTTTTTCCATAAACGAGTATCTATAGATGAACATCATCCGATGGTCACGTGTGGAGTTCCTTCCCAGCCCCAGTAGCCCCAGTAGTACTGGATAATAATGAAAATGGTTAATATTCTTTCCGTAAATAAAATGCGTATAAGCGGGCCTAGGATGGCCTTTTATTGCGCAGAAGATATTCCTCCGTAAATGGAAAAGTATTTTAATGAAATTTTAAATGCCAATCAATGGAAAATCGGAATAAGCCGGAACTTTTCCGCGGCTGCCTCATTGTAATACTTTGCGAGTGAAGAAATACTTTTAATTGGCGAACCGAGATGCACATTAACCGATTGCCGCAATCCATTTAGCTGCGAAGTGTCTCAACTTTTGGGCAACTTGGAAGCTTATTTGTGGCTTGCGGTTTTAAATTGGCTTGAATGCCTTTTGTGATATCAATGTGAAGATATTTACACTTTAAAAAATAGGGTCTTCGACTTGAAATGACATAAATTTCAGTCATTGGTGTCTGTATAAATTTAACATTATTTATATCAAGTGTAGAGATGACAGGCAAGGGCCCAGGTTAATAGCCAACCCTTGAATATTTTGGGGCAGAGAGCACCTGATCCTTTTACCCACCGCAGGATATACATGCACAAGCACTGGCATTGGCATTGCCTTGCTCCGTTATTTATGATAATTCAAAGTAATATCCTGCAGCAATTTCATCAACAAAGATACGGCGGCTGTGGATAAGGCGACGAGCTCATGT
Organism: Drosophila atripex; assembly: GCA_035045925.1. NCBI lineage: Eukaryota > Metazoa > Arthropoda > Insecta > Diptera > Drosophilidae > Drosophila > Drosophila atripex. The sequence continues at coordinate 1,053,299 of JAWNOP010000012.1, forward strand.
GTAAATGCAAATATCCTTCCACCCGGCAGGGACGGGCCAAAGCCTCATATGCCTAACCTGAAAAGTACTAAAGGACCTCGTCAAAATGGCTGAAACGTGTCAAATGTGTGAAAATTGGGAAAATTTGTTTGTCTAATTGGGAGGGAAAACGTGATGGCAGGCAACATGTTCACTTCAAGGTCTTTAATTTATATAAAATAGCAGGTGCGAGCTTTTGACTTTCATTAAATGCAAGAGCCATTGAATTTGAATGTCTGAAAGGCTTTTGAATTTAATTTCAAGGCTTGAAGTGACATTTATGACATATATGCCTTTCAGGTTTCGCACATCAAGATTAACAAGGTAGTCCGAAAAGTTTAAAATGATTTTTGTGTTTATTAACCAAGCTCGCATCTTTCCATGAGTTTATATCGACATCTACAATTTATAATTTCACATTGAATTTAACTGACGGGCCACTTGATATTCAATTATGTTGACAAGCACATTGAACACAAAAAACGGACTCCACGTCATTTAGATCCCAATAGATGTGCTCCCAATATTGGCCGTTTCAAGATCAATTGAGACTACTTTCGATCTGCAGGACAGGCCATTTGGTAGAGGAACTGAACCAGGGTGCGGGTGGGTCTTCCCGTCATCCGTTTTTCAGTTAGATATGGAATCAGACCAAATTTGGTAAGGAGTCCGGTACCTCTGGTATCTAAATGGGCCCAGTCCACGCAGGGCACAAGCTCATGGAGGACGGCTGCCCCCAGACAAGAGCAGGCCAGACCGCGTCCATCGTTGCTCAGGTCATAGCCCATCTCGTCGGTGATTTGCTTCTTGTAATAGTTCCACAGGGGCAGACGCCAGACACGATCTCCTGTGAGGGCGCCTGCTGACTGGAACTGCTTCCAGATGTAGTGAGAATTAGAGAAGATGCCGGTCGCACCGCCGCCAAAGGCCTTCTTCACGCCCACGCCCAATGTCGCCACATCCACGACCAGGCGGGGCTTGTAGGTCGACTGTCCGTAAAGCAGGGGATCGGCCATCACAACTACGCCAGCCTTGTCTAGATCCCTCACCGCCATTGACCTACCGTTTAGCAGAGTAATCACATCGCCTGGCTTGCACGCCATACCCGAGGGCATGTTCTCGCACAGCGGTATGATGCAGCATACATTAATGGGCAGGGACAAGGCAGCGACGCACCGCATCATGGCCACGCAGGCGGCAGCCCCCGACATGCAGGCCCGGTACTCGTCCATGCCTTTGCAGGGGCGCAGGTTAAGCGCTCCAGAGTTAAAGGTTACGCCTTTGCCCAAGAACAGGATGGGCTTGTCCTCGGGATTGGTGCCGCAGTAGCTGATCTCCATCAGCACGGGCGGCTCACAGCTGCCCTTGGCAATCATCAAGAACGAGTTGAGGCGCTGCTGTTCGATCCACTCCATGGTGCGTATCTCCACTGTTATGCCGCACGGGCACAGGGCATCCACGGTGGCCTGGGCGAACAGAGTGGGGGTCATGCAGTTGGCGGGGGCGTCGCTTAACCGTCGGGCCAAGTTCTGGGCTTCCGCTTTGAAAATGCCTCGTGTCCAGCTGTCCACATCCGGCGAGTCATAGAGGTCTAGCTTGGGAATGTTTGGTCGTTCACGCTTCGACATGGTATCCGAGTAGCGCCAAACGGCCAAGGCAGCACCTTCGGCCGCCTGTTCAGCATAGTCCATGCCATCCACAAATACTTCAGTGACGCCGATCGCCTAGAGATTTACATTCAGAATATTTAATTTTAGAAACTACGAGGCCCTGCACTCTGAATCTTACCTGCAGAGAACGAGCACCAATGCCGGCTGCCACCCGAACATTCTCCATGCCCTCGTCCAACATCTCCAGCTCGTTAAAGCCAATCCCCTCGAGGCCGACACCCACGATCGCCAGACTGCGGAACTCTTGGTCGATATTGTTGAAGACTTTGCCGCGTCCAAGGCGACCCGTAATCTTGGTCTCGCATATCAATTCGTTAAGCTTTCCTTGGACACGGTCGTTGACCTTCTCGCCAGTGGGCGTCAGCTTGGGGTCCTTGTCACCTTCCTTTTGATAGACACCGACAACGAGGCCCCGGCCACTTCGCCCCTCGCCGCAGGAATGACGTACGCTATGTAGATGCGGCAGGGAGCGGCGGACGACCGTCTTCAGAAGGAAATTCCTTAACTTGTTCATCTCTTTGAAGCTTTTGCCAAAAATTTGAAATCCCTTTAATTCTTAATCTTCAAGATCTCCGGATCAAATAGGTCAAACGGATTTAGCAAGACTGCGAAATTTCGTATGTGCGCCGAAGAAAGCTTAATCACAATTTTAAAGTGGGACCAATCAAATCATGGATCAGAATTAATTGGAATTTAACATGTATGTCCTTTCAACGAAGTTCACGAACATAAAACACAGCCACGAAGCCACAAATACAACAATTAATTTTGAAGAAAAAAATTTATTTTTTTTTTCAATATTTTCGAAACCGAACTAGGCACACGACACTTTCGATGCAAGAGGTAAACTGAGACTTCTACCCAGCCTGAGGCTCAGTTAAAAATAATATCCATTCGAATTTAGTTTCATGGCCTACTCTTTGGACTACAAAAAATTATAGATTATTACATGGCCTACTTGTTATTACACCTTTAATTATATTTAATTATATTATTTATATGTATCCATTTTTCGCTGAATATTCATTTGCGGCTTATCCAAGCGAAGGATATAACTTCTACTGACACCTGTTTTCTGTTGCATAATTGGAGTCGACCGAATGAGTTAAGCGGCTAATTAAACGCTAAACTAAGCTCAGTAATCTCATTAATTAATGTAAATATCTGGCATTAATTATATTGGCTAATAAAGGGAATGCCATGGCATCGGGGTTTATTGGCGTTTACGCTAGAACTATCAAATTGATTAACTTTCGCCAGAAAAATCATTCATTTTTATACATTAATTGGCTTGGGCTAGAGCTTATTAAAGGATTGGAAATGAGCAAAATTTCATAGAGGTGGTTACGGTTTCCCTTAACACCCATCAATGAGCTCCCATAACACAGTCCACATCAAATTTCTTGCCAAACTTATCCCATAATCGAATTGGAAATGTGATTTTCAAAGCGCTTTTAACGCTTCCTCGGAATCCTTAGCTTTTCGCGAAACTGAAACCCAAACAAGTGGCTAAGACATTATGTATCTGATGTATCTCTCAGCCTAAAGACAGCAACAACTTAACACAGTTTTCACTTAAAGTTGCTCGAATAGTTGTTGCTTTTTGTGTTTTTGGTTCATAATGTTTCTGCTGGCTGATTTTTACCCTCTCCGCCACACTTGAGTTGGCATTTTGAAGAACTTTTCGGCTTTGGCGAATCTGCAGGATGCCACTCCGCTCCGCCGGAATCATGCCATAAAACGGTGTTGATGCTGTCTGAGTGTGTGTTGGTTTCAGATGTTTCTGTATGAGTGTGTGTGTCTGTGGGGGGGCTCTTCCAGTATTAGTGTTGACAACATTTTCTGCCAACAATTTCATTACCGCCACATTTAAAGTTTTGCCAAGCTCACATTGAAAATGAGACAGCACAAGATGCATGGCTGCAGATGAACGTACTGAGAGGAAATGCTTCGATTTTGGTTAGAATTTATAAAAAATAAAGACATTTATTTAAGAAGCCTTTTAAATTAAGGTTTTTAAATAAAAAATTTTTTGTTGTTATTATAAATTCAGTTAGTATAAGTTGCCTGCGATTTTACCAATTTGTTTCAGTGTTAATGTGTGAATGCCAGCCATAAAAATCGCGTTGAACTCTCGCTTATGACTAAGCCAGGCAGTCGCTGCTGTTTCTATTTGTACAACCGTCAGGCTGTAAGGCAGGCCATCCATCCTGCATACTATGCCCTCTGTGTCCTCCATAGAAACCTACTATCCACTGGAGAGCTAGAGCTCGTTATAAATGGAAAACTTTTCCCGCTTTCTCAAGTGGTTTTTCTGTATTTTTACTTTTCTCTTTTATTTTTTTTTTCTGCCGCACAGTTTTTGGCTGTTGCTTTCGGCTTTTTTTAGTTCACATTTGATTCGAAAAAGTTTTTTGCGCTTGTTTATTTTACTTTTTAATGAGAGAGACATGTTGGGATATGTATCGAGATCGCATGTTTCTGGTATTTGACGATTAGCCATGTGAAATGGTTGGTCAAGTTTCACTCGACAAACGGAGCAACTTTTCTGGCCCCCATTTTCCAGCCGGACCAAGTTCCGGAAAAAGTTTCCCAACGCTCAGAACCGTAAAGGGGTAGGGAGTAAATTTGTCAAGTGGCAATTTCAGGCGGTGGCAAGCGCCTGTGCAACAGTTGAACTCACATTCCGAAAATTCCAGCAACCAAACGAGAGGTGGAATGATGTCTGTCTGCATAATATTGATTTCTCCTCATCTGGGATTTTTTGCATTTTGCATGACTTCTGCCGGGACTTATCCTTTTAGCCTTTGGCCGTTTCTAGTCCAATCTCGATTTCTAGTGCCTGACTGGATAACACACAGTTTGAGTGTTTTTAATTTCAACTTTCCATTGCAATGCATCCGCACATCAATGGGGGATCAGATCGAAAGGATGAAAAGTCACTGAAGAGCCGAAGGACTGATATACTGAAGGACCTATCAACCGGCATTTGTGCACTCGTCTTATCCTATTTTTCCTTGTGCCTCCCCGCCGGCTACTCTTTGCATTCATTTGTTTACCCTTTGAATGTAGGGCCATTTTTTGTTTGCCGTTTTATTGAAAGTTGCAATCAAATGATTGCAGTATATGTCAGTTCAATCGACCCGTATTTTATTTTTACATCTTTTTATGGGCTTCCCCTGGAAGGTTTCAATGTATTTTTGGACCGGAAAACTTTGACATTTTCGTTAACCATTTCTAAAAAAAAAGGGTCATTGTTTTTGGTCTAGTTATGCAATGCCAGGCACTTTTTATTTATCGAAAATGATTAACTTCAATTCGCATTTCTATTTCAAAGTTTAAATTACCTATTTTGAGTTTTCTTATTGCAATGCAAATATGTAGTTTCATTTAAATTCTTTTGCCCTTTATCCCTACTAATTGCTTAATAAAATAGTTGGGCAAACTCACTGTTGAGCTGCTTAGCCAAAGTTTGTTCAACCTCTTTCCTTAGCCTGCTATTCACGCTGAACAAATTCCGAGCAAATAAATAAATAATTGAGTTACCAAGGACCAGCGAAGGGGAGTGTATTCGGGGGGAATTGGCAAAAACTAGATTTTCTCATCATTTAAATTGAAGGCAAATATGTAGTTGAATTTCCCCTCTGATTTTTCCATCAGCGTCAAATTGAAAAGTTGCTGCTCTCGATTGAAACTCGCAAAAAGTGCACAAAAAATAAGGACGATGCAAAAGGAGCTCATGTGTGTGAGTGTTGGTAGTAGCCCAGTGAACTTTATCTAAGCCAGAAGGGATACACTTTTCAGTCGCCACTTATAATTGGCGAATAAAGTTAATTGAAAACCATCTTTAGACTTATTGATTGAGACAAAGGCAACTGGCATAAGCCTTATTTTCCTTCAATCTCCGTAAAATTTCTCCATTCTCACTGGTCTAGCGTAAGCCGATTATTATGGGCAAGAACGATATTAAAGCTTGAGGGGAAAATAGACCTTGCTGCACGATATATTCCCAAGAAAAATTGCCCATGGCGAAAATCTCCTTGTCAGCAAACTTATCAAAAAGAGACGGACTTGGCTTGGATTGAAAGAGACAAAAAATTAGACTAATTAATTTAAATGCTTTGACAATCAGCATCTGTCTGTCTCTCTGGCCGATGTTTTGGAGAAATGTGGTATTTTAGCTGGGAATTGAAATATGTATTAAATGTTTTAGAAAATATGGAAACAAATATACATAGTACCCGGTATCATGTTATATAAGCATACATAAGACTACTTATAGTTTTTCCTAGACAGCTTATAGACTTTCTTCTTCTCAAAAGACTACCTTCATATATATTTTCAGTGTATTTTCTCCGTCAGTCGCCGTCATCTTTCTTGCTCTCTATCTTGTTTGGCTGCCTAATGAACGCCCAAAAGTATGCAATATGTAAAACTTAGTGGCTGTGAGCGGAAGTCTGTCCTTTCGCCAAGTCTCCTACTGCACTGGCAATGAGCGCTGACATTTATTAATGTTAACGCATCAACAACCATCGTTCCGCCCAAAAGCCAAATGGAGTGGGCGTGGCAGAAGCTATAGAAGCGGAATTAAATACGCATTTGCCCTGTCAGCTTCGCAGTGAGCGAAAACGACTTTGAAGAGCGCGCGTCATAAAAGTTCCTCAAAGCCGAAAGGGGAGTTTAAGAGATTTACTTTGGCCAGCCACCCCTGAAGATAATAAAAATGTTAAGGTGCCGGTGCTTATTATAAAAATGGCATTAAAACGACAAAAAGGATCATCAGCAGCGATAGAAGAAAAACGCGAAAGAGTCCTTTCTCAGTTATTAAAGTGGATTGAAGAGGCAATTGTCAACGCGTCGCAATGGGACTTGGACAGTTCTCTCCTGTCTAACTGACAATGGCTCTAAAAGTGCCCGAATAAGGCAGAAAATGGCAATTATTTTCCAACATTTATCTTTCGAAATAGCTTTGGATATCTCTGTTCATAATTGGGTAGAGATTATCGAGTGAGAGCTAAAGAGGGTTGAATATGAGTTAGGGGTGGTATAGGCAAATGTATTTACATCTTACAAGGAAGGAGTTAAATTTAATTTAACATGTTAACAAACTGTGTGTGTAATTGAGAAAGTTATACCAATTTCAATTATTTTTTGTAAAATTCGTTATTTTTTGTCCGAGTCCCAAACTTTTTCCAACCATTATTTCTTTGCGTTATTTTTGCCATTTCCTTTAGAAGGCCAAGCAATATTTCAACCTGTTCGTTAGTCTTGCGTTTCTCGCTCTTTTCGACAAAAATTACAAAACTTTTAACTTTGCCCGCAGGCCAACGCTTAATCCCATGCATGTACATAGATCCACCTAACATAACTCATACGTATAATTTTATTTGTGGCTTTCTCGTTGGTTTTTCCCCATTTGGCGCCAGTGGCAATTTGACGCGCAAATAGTTAAATAAAAAAAAAAGCTTATAAAAAAAGGGGAGAAGTGTAACAAAGGTTTATTTTTTCCTGCACTAGTTGGTGGCCACAAAACTTATGAAAATAAAATAAACTAAAAACACACATACACTGATGCAGCAGCGCCCGAAAGTCTGCAATTGTTAAACTGTTATATGGCCAAGACAGCATCACAGAAAGTGTAATACAAGTGTAAGGATAATGCGCATGATCGGAGAGAAAATGGAGAGAAAGTTAAGATGAAGGGCGGATGCAGTGGCAGCAACAACAATTTTATATGTGAAACACCAAAAGCAGCAAAAGGCCACAGGCTTAGGCCAAAAAACGTAACAACGGCCTGACCTTCACCATTACCGCATTTTTTTCCTTTTTTTGTGTGTGTGTGTGGGTGTGCTACTTAGGGGGTTGCAAGTGTGTTTGGGCTGGTAGTATCTGCTTTTGTTTGGCTTAAATGTTTTTACGCTAAATGGAGCAGCAGCAGTAGCAGGCACGTCATTGTGACGGCATTGATACGCGGAAGTGGTACCACACGGCGCATACTTAATGGGTGCGTACATATGCACTTAAAAAAGTGTCGAGGGATGGAAAGTGTTGTATTGACAAGCTCCGAATACTTAACCTGGTGCTTTCAAACTGAATGTTCAAGGACTATCGAAAAAGCAACTTAAAAGTCTGGTACCACATGGAGCATACTTAATGGTTGCGTACATGTGGTGTTGGAAAAAATTTCGGTGCACATAGTGGAGATATTTGTTTATAAAACTGGAAATACTTATCCCAACATAGCACAGATGTTGCACGAAAGAGGAGGTACAATTCCTGGAACCAACAGGATTTAAATCTAAACTTGTTAAATAAAAAGAGGTGTAATGATTTTCCTTAGTGTACATAATGATGGAAAATTCCTAATGAGTTTGTTAACCCAAAAACTCAACATGGAAAGCATATTCATCTCACATTCGTACACACTCTCTAATCGAATTCCCAAAACTGATTGCAATTTTTGCAGAATTTCTGCATCGATTTGCCTGATTTTCCTTTTGCAATTCGTCTGTGGCAAGTGGCAAGTGGCAAGTCGCTTATGCGACATTTACGATGTGTTGGTTCAACAATTTTCGTTGTCATTCGCATTGGCAGCGTCAGGAATATGCGCGACATGATTGATGATGCCTCTGATTGAATGGGGTTGTGTCGAAGTGCCTGATAGATTGTTTCCCATAGCGAGGACTAGCATTCGTCGAAGGACTGCGGCTGCAGGTTGCCAGGACACGCAAGTATCCTTTGCTAAGCGGATTACGGAACAGGACCAGCACCAGAACCAGCATAAATAGCACAAAAGGGAGTTTTTTGTTTTTTGCATGTGGTCTGCGTGTGCGGAAAGTTTTTTTGATATATTCTTCAAAAAGAAAGAACTTAAGTGGGATTTTCATCCTGTCCCCCATTCTGGTATGCTAATGCAATGTAGAAAGTGGAAACGAGAAGCATTTAATCAACTTTATGCGGAATAAAGTGTATGTATAAGCTCTTTTAGAAATAATGGTTTTAGCAATGCCATTAGGCTTATTAGAAAGATGAGAATAAGATGGATGAACGTATAAAAACAATTTCTAAGTTCTATATTATTTTACATCTAAAACTGCACACTAATAAATTGTGAATTTCAATAAATTCAGTTTATTTTCAAATCGGCTACTTCAATCTAAACTGCTGAAGAAATTCTGTTGGCTATAAATTTAAGCCAAACTCGACATAAACTACTGGCTCATAGAATCTCAGAAAAATGTCCTGTTCCTGCAAAAATGCCTTTTCCATTTTATTGAAATTCTGTGAAAACTTATGCTGTACAAGTTGTCCTCGGAGGGATGCTGGGCCGAGTGTATAGCAAATATCATTCTGCATATTGTCCGAAATAAATTTTACAAATCTTGTGCCAAAGTATGTTGTCCCCGAGTATGCAGAAAATAACAAAGCATATGCCCCCTGAACGTGCCTTTCGCCAATCGTGTACATATACTCGTAAATAACTGAAAATGGAGATGTTGAAAAATAGTTGACAATAAAGTTTTCCATTTTTGTAGTTGTTGAATGGCTAAACAAGTCAAGGTTCGGTTCTTTTTCTTTTTTAAGTAATTGCTGTTTATGCCAAATTATTGTGCAAGTTTTTTTTATGTTCTTTTCTTCTTTTTTATTATATATAGTGTGTGCATGTGTTTAAAAATGTGTGCAGGCGGCACGTTTACGCCCCCTGATTTATGGCGCACAATTTTCGAGGCTCGTTGTCAAAAAAATAAAAATATAAACTTTTAGCTGGGTCAGAGTAAAAAAAAATGATGAGAAAAATTTTTATTTTGTGTGCCATTTATTCATTGTTCTCATTTGTTGCTGGGTGCCTTAGCTTCTTGTTATTTCTTTTGACAGTTTTACTTTTTGGTGGAAATGGGATCTCAGGTGGTTTGTTTAATTGGTGTCCTCGTCTTGGCTACTAGTTTGACGTTTTAATTATTGGGAAATAACCTCCTTTATCTTAATTTGCAAAGCTACTTGTATTTCAGAAACAACTAAGATGTTTAACACAGGACTCCCATGTTTCTTCCCTTAACCGTCTGACGATGAAAGTCTCAAAGTGACTGACAATGTACACAAACATTTTTTAATACTTTACAAGGAAACTTCCTGCAGTAGATCCCTATGCTTCCTTCTGGTTTCCCCTTGTAGCTTTAGTAAGCATTGTAATGAATTAAAGCAGCCAACCAGGCAACTGAAGAAATCCCAGCTACCATCCATGGCATCATCTGGCAGGAACATCAGACATCAGGCAGCAGGCTACCTATGCTAACACTCTGAGCACTCTTTTAGCCAACTTGCTATGCTTTGTTGGCTGGAACAATTTTACAATTGACTGTTTCTACAGTCTCTGCAGTTTCCACCGGTTGTGAAATGTGAGGGTTGGTGGGTGCCAGGATTCCCAGCTAGGAAGCGGAGAATCATCAGACGGAAAGAGAAATAGGTGGGTTCGTAAAACGCTTGACTTGTTTTACGCATTATTTACTTAACCGGGAAGCTGCCTGGTGCTTTCCACGTACGCAAGCTCGTGTCTATTCAGGTGCACTGAGAAAAAATATACAATATTTCATAAATTTATTATCCATGTCTTGGTTGAAGATCCCCTTAAGTTTTAGATCTATTTGAGGCAGTCGTTTCCAGAGTCCTCAATCTAGAAATGTCCTTGCAGGCCTCACATTTCTTCCCGGTGCAAAGTGCCTGTCTATCTGTGTGTTGGTACCATCCGTGGGGGATAGGGGCGTGGCAAATGAACTAACATAAAAGCAAGTTTGCGGCAAGCAGCAAAACGTTTGGTTACAATTAATTTCGTACTTTACTCTTGGCCAGTAGTGAAGAAAGTTGCCAAGGGGATGTAGATTGCTAAAAGGGTCTAAAGAGGGGCAGCAACGCAAGCCGGAGAGATGGGTCGGAGGATAATAGCCAGCCCGGGGTGGCTCTTTAATGTTAGCAATTTGGAATGAAAACCGGCCCTGGAGTCTTGTACCCGTGAAAGTATTTTGCGTGCATTCCCGAATCCCCCACCATGGTTTTCATCTCCCAATGTTGGCTGAAAGCAAATCAAAATTCCCTGACAGGCCATCAACAGAGGAGTTCTCTGAAATTACAACAATATCAAATAAAAATTATCTACCTGTCATAAGACTTTTGAATGCCGGACATAAAGCCCATTAATGGGCAATAAAAAATATTCTGAATGCGTTTCGGAAAGACGAAAATGCTCCTTGAAATTCTCAAGATATCTGAACGGAAGAGTGGCCCAATAAAAGATGGAAAATTGAGCAACCTGATACATAAAATAGACCCAATCCACTCGTTACTTAGTGCTACTTGTTTGTGTGATATTTAATACCAACAACTTACTTGATCCGTTTGTTGGCGAATCCTTAGACTAAAGTTCAAATATCTTGTGGCAAAGTCGGAAAAGCACCCACACACAATTTGTTTGGCACAAGATGCTAAATGACAGGCGTCTTATGCAACATTTATTTGATATTGTATTAAATATTTAACGCACGACACGATAAAACACTTTCCCCTCATTAATCAGACGCACACACACTGAAGACTCTGGCCAAAAGCTGCTAATTAAAGCCGGCTTTACTGTACACACAAACAGAAGGGACTCGCTTCAAGCCTTTAGTCGATGATTGATACGGATGGCCTCTGGAATTTTTCGGTCTTTCCCAGAGGGGGAGGATTTTCGGATATTTTTCTTTTTGTGACGAAATTTTACGCGACTTGTTCGCCAAGAAATTGAATGCGATGGGCAAAGGTTTTCCGTCCACACGTGAGCACTGACAGAGGGAAACTGAAATTTTCCGCCAAGCGCCAGTAAGTATGCAGCATACTCTTCGCCGTATAACAGTATAACAGACTGTGCGTGAGAGAAAATGTGGGCGCAATGGGCGAGCTGGCTCAAATGGTTGACTAGCCATTTCGCATTACCTGGTGAAAGGTAAAATAAAATTTGGACTAATGGATGGCGTCACGGCCTTGATGTGTTTAGCATCATCAGCATAAACTTGGCCAACTATTTGGCCAAAAAAAAAGTAAACTAGCATATGTGTTAAATTCAGGCGCGTAAAACGAGTGAAAAAAAATCTGCCAAATTGCCCGAGACAAGTCGCACAATTTATTTTTATGGGACCTATAGAAGTTTATGGCTGCGGACGATTATGATTATTTACTCAGCCCGTTTTATGTGTGGGCGTTTGGTTACATAATTAGGCCATTAAATATAAGTGCCTGTATCTCTCTGATTTCGCTCATCCTATTTCAGATCCAGATCGATCAGGACGGCAAACAGAATTTAACTTGACAATGCTGATTCACATTTCCATTTCAATTCAAATGGAAACAGAATGCCATAAAGAAGAGTGTTTCTCAGCAGCAACTTTTCTCCGCCGGAAAGCGTAATTGAATTTTTATTGACATTCTAAAGGAGCGGAGGTGAAGACAGCTGTCACAGGAGCAACTCGGTTGGCTGGAAATAAAGCGCAACTATTTTGCAAAAATGACCAAGACTGTAAACTGGCGTAGGGAAGGCAAAAGTCAGAGCGAAATAAGATAGACAGTCTGTGGACAAAACAGACCGTAGCCAGGAGAAAATCCAAGAAAAATACAAAATTCGCAAAATTAATTTTCTATGGCGTCTTTAAAAGGGGGGGGGGGATTTTGCAGAGCCAGGGATTGCTTATTTCAGGCTAAGAATAACTTAATTAGGGTTGTCTAAGGAAAACGCAAACGGAATTGGAGTGGCTTAGTCTGGAACTTGGCCAGAAGTGGCTTTATAGAAAACGGAAAATTTAAAAAGGAGTTAAATTTGCATAAGCCGGGTGTACTTTGCTTTTTTAATATAATATTTATTAAAACAGTTTGTATTAGTGTCTTCAATTTTAATGATTAATTGGCTTCAGATCTATCCGAATTCAGTTTGCCAATTTAATTGCGTCTGGGGCAACACTTTGTCATGGCTATCTGCCCCGTAACATGCAACTATTATCGTTTACAGTTGCTCGCTTTAGTGCCCCCAAACGTTTTCCTCATTACCGGGAGACGCCCCCGCAAACAGCCCTCCCTCTCTCGCCGCATCCCTCTGGTCTCTGGCTGGTCATTAAATTATTTTATATGGCACATTAAAAGCGAGCATAAGTACCCCACACACTCTCCCGCAATCTCCCTTCTATATATATATATATATCACCCTATATATATAATAAGTGAAATGCATTTGCAGTGAGGGTCATAAGCCAGAGGCTTCGTGGTTGTGGATAGAAGCTTCTGCTGTCCGAGTGGCAGGTTCTATTTGCTATTATTATCATAGCCGGACGGACTCCGGCGGTGTGTGTGGCACAGGAGTGTGTGCCTGGCTTCTAAGCAATTATTTAAAGCACCACAAGAGCCATGGAGAAATGGAGACACACTTTCGTGCTGCATTATTTGCATGCAACTCTCCCTTTCTCACTATCTCTGGCCCCGGGGAACGGCCCACCGCAGGCTGCTGAGATTTCAATTTAAAAACGAGGCCAAACTGGTGGACAAAAGGGAGAATCGGGTAACACACATGGACCACAAATTTTTTTATTATGCCAACACAGCAGGTTTTCCCGGGCACACATTTTGGCCCTGACACAAAGATGGTCAAGACAAGGAATTTTTGTCAGTTTTCAGTTGCATTAATTTGGATTAGAAAAAAAGAGCAATGAAAAACAAACATATACTTAAAATATAAATGTTACAATATTTTATAAATAAAAAAAAATGAATATTACCCATTATTTAATCGCAGAGTTAGTTTACTATGAGTTAGTTTACTTCAAAGGACATCCGGGTGTCGTGTATGTTTTAATTTTTCTAAACGTCATATCCCAATACATATACATCTCTCTTCAAATTATCATCTTTAATTCTATAAATAAAATAATTAAACAATTTTAAACTAACTTTTTGCCCAGTGCCACCAGCCAGCGATTCTCTGATGGCATTGTAGCCCCAGGATTTTGGTTGGTAGCCATTGTCCTGTCCGGCTGTTTGCATATTTATTTACAATTTAAATTCAGACCACTCGTCCCTTCGTCCACCTGTCGCATCTGTCAGTTTTGTGCCGCCTTAATTGTCGCAATCAATTGGGCCAACAAAGGTTAAACGCTTAAATGATTACTAGCGTTCCGAATGGCTTTTGCCACTAGACAGCGAAACTGTTGAAATGGTGCTTCTTGTTGGGTGGAGAACTGAATGGGTTTCAGATGTTCCTTCGGCTGATTGGAATCATCGGGTACTGGGTATAAATTAACATGATTCCAGGGCCATTTAAAGAGTGTGTCCTCCTGGCCATTAAACAGATTAAACCATTCCAGCTTTCGACGGATGGCTTGGACAATTTGACGCTGTCGTTGGCAATCTAGATCGGCCACATTTCCGTGAATGAAAACAACATCATCAATATCTTTATAGATAGAGGGCTTATAGCTTTCGGATAAAAAAGATCCAATTGCCGCTCTACTTGATCCATTAGTTGCATAACATCTTTAAAGAGAGGTGGCGTATTCAAGTATTCCACCAGACATTCCAGGACATAATGTAGTCTTGTATCGATTTTTTTGTACCGGGCATCGCATCTTTCCAGGGTAATATCATTCTACGAAATTTAAAAGTGTAGAAGGGTAGACTGTGTAGGAGCGACAAATAAAACCATTACCTTTCCATCAAGAAAACTTATAAATTGCAGCATCACCAGTAGCAGCAACATTTTCGAAGCAGAGTGGAAACGAAACTGATACCAACTTAATGTTCCACATGGGGGCACAGTCTTGATTTCTTTTTAATTGATTTTATACAGCGAAAGAAATTAAATGTACATAGGAGAACAGGAACGTCAACGAAGCTTCTGGCAAGTTTCAAAACAGAGCCATAAATTATAGTTGGCACTTGTGAGGCTACAAACTTTCGGAAAACTTGCAGCTCATCCGGCTTTCCCAACTCTGAGCGTTTCGCAGCTTCACTTCCTTTGTGGCCTCATTGCTGCCAATGCCAGTGGCAGAAACAGCGGCATCAGGCCCCATAAATAATCCATACAAATTAACGCAGCCGTGCACGTCTATCCACCCAGAAACCCCAAAACGGATACCCAACTCCTTTCCCAAAAACTGAAAGCCGAAAACCGAAAAACCGCGAAATCCCAACAAAAACGAGAAATGTATAACAGTTTAATCGACACCAGTGTGCCAGGGGCTGTAGAAAATAAGAAAAACACCAAAAAGATTAAATAAAATGGAAAAAAGGCAATTTCGGAATAAAAAATAGCGCTTAAGCTCTTAGGAGGACCCCTCGCATCCATTTAGAGCTCATTGAGGGAGCAGCTTCTTTAGCAAAATTTATTGTTTGCGGAAGTTGTCTTTAATGGCGCTCAACTGCCACGCCCGTCTAGCCCATCGAAGCAACCATCATCCCCCACTGCCGCCAGAAGTTCTAGAGTCCGTATTTAGTTGACCTTCAGCTGCAAATAATTTCAACTCATTGAGTTTAATGTCCTGCGCCTTATGGGCGTGTCCTGGCCATTTGCAGAGACTTGGCTTTTTCTGGCACGTGGAGACAGTGCGTTTCGGTAGCATAAAGAGGGTACAATCTTAAGGATACAGATAGAAATCTACAGAAACTTGTTGTTTACCTTGTCTTGTTATGCCGTGTTTGAAAAATGAACTTTTCTCTTCAAAAGTTAAGGACAGCTTTATATTTGTGAAATACACCGTATATTAGCTCTATCTGGCCACGTGTTCTCGCTCAATAATCGCATGATTTATGGCGGACAATGGTCAGGACGGGCCCCCGCTCATGGCTCATAAATATTTTGGCCGAATTTGTGTTTTTTTTTCGGTCCCCACGAACTTGTTTTCATTTTCTTGTTTGCAATTCTTCTGTCGTTCAGCTTGAAAATTGTTTTTTGATACGGGAAACATCCCATATTCGCATACATAATATTTGACCCGTTTTCTCGTTATGGAGGATACAGGATGTAGGATGTAGGACGTAGGATGCTGACTGAACACTAATGCTTTTATAAAGTGTTAACATTGCGTATACGCTATATTTAAGAACAGCTGTGCGGTTTATGTATGTGATTTGATTTATGCTTATAAAGGCCCGGGCCACGCCCAGTTTTATGGCTTTGTTAAGGTCTGGGGATTTCGGGGAAGCAATGGGTAATAAAAATTTCAAGCTCACTCGAGCGTTTTGTTCTCGCTTCCGGGAAAGCAGGTCGTAAATTTAATTGCAGCGATTATTGTCGGGAAATTATCACAGATCGGAGATAATCACAGCGCTAAAGTCAAAGACATATCCTGGAGGACGAAGCTTAATGAGCTGCGTAAGTTTTACGGCTAATTTATTTAACACTAAAAATATGTATGTAAAAGTTAATTGCTTAAATGGTTTCCGATTTTTGAAAATGTGGTTTAAGAATTTCTGTAAAATCAACTTCATGTACGTATCAATATTCATTTGTCGCCACAAAAACAAGATTAAATTTCCGTTTAGGCCAATTGCACAAGCTGGCTCAAAGCGTGGCCAATTTCCCTGCGGCAGTGACAATAATTTATGCTAATTCACTCGACTGCCGAGCAGACGGCATCAGGCCACAAAAAACCCCCCAATGACAATGGCAATGACTTCCTGTAATCGAGTATCACACACACACACACACACTTGTTATATATTATACAGTTGGCAAAAATTAAATCGAGTCGCTTGTAATTTAGCCAATTGCACAAAAGTGCCCGACTAATTGCCCAGAGACCGAAGGAGTGGAACTACATTTGCATTTTGGCCAACACGCTCTTGAATATGAAATTTAAATGCGTGCCACTGGCAGAAGTAGCTAAAGTCGGCTAGTTAACATTATGAAGTAAAGTAAAAGCCACTGTCGGAAATATTATTTATTTAAAACAAACAGAAGCCTGACGAAAGCAAAAGTTGGACAAGGATAAGCTGTGAAAAGAATACAAACGGAATCACAACGGGCGGTCGTGTGTGTGATTATGTGTGGCTTTTAAGGATATAGTGGTGGCTAGCATACAAGGATTCTTTAAAAATTTAAATGTTTGTTTTACGGATAATAATTTTCATCCTAAAAACACATTTTTATTATTGTAAATTAACCGTTTTTATTTAACTCTATTATTATTCTTGCACTGATACTTTTTTAACCACAACTGTTGGCGCGTGTGATTTCCATTTGCTTTTCTCATTATTATGCTCGACACTTGGTGGGCTATATTTTTTTTCAGCTTGACGTCGTTGCCACGCCCACGACCTTCACACAGTGACAAAAACAAACCAGAAAGGGGCGGAATAGAAGCCCCACCCCCCATTGCGTACTAGAAGAATGGGTAGACTAAGCGTTCCCACAGCCTGGTATTCCGCATCCTTTACCCCGTTTCATCCTGTTGTTCATTTCACTATATATGTATGTTTATATATATGTGGATGTATACTATATTGTTGTAGCTCTGTAGTCACTTAGGGATTCATTCTGCAACAGCAGCCGGAGGCAAACAGTCAGCAGCACCTTGTTCGTGTAGTTAGTCAGTCAGGGGGTGGCGTGGCTGCTTTTTTGGGAGGCTGTGGGGTTGACTGCCTTTGTCAGACGCCTTTGGGCATGCCCTGAATTTTTAAGTAGTCGGTATCACCAGTAAAAAAAATAGCCACAGCCTTGAGACAAAGCAATGCCTGCGGTTCTCTTTACCTTATTTATTCATCCATCCATCAACCGCGTATTTGTTGGCACTGATTTTATTTTAATTTCATTAAAATGATGTGACAAAACTTAATTGGTTTCCATTGTGAGTGGGAAAGCAGTCGGAGTCGGTGGAGATTAAATCGGTTTAAATTATGAGAATAATAAACTGCCAGACGAGATAGCCGCAATCTGTATGTCTGTGGGGGAGTGATAAAGTGTCCGGTGCGTGGGTGGGGAGGAAAAGTTTAAAGTTATGCCTTGTGACACAAAAGGCGGTAAATTCGTGTTTTCATATTTTCCATTTTACAAAAGTTTTCGATTTAACTTGTGAACCGAAGCAACGAATTTCGATTATTCTCTGTCAACAGAGATGAGACCACTGTCCGAGTAAACAAAATGCATTTTCCATTAGCATATTTAATTTTTCAATTATGCCACACTCTCTCCTGCTGCACTGTTTCAATTTCGAAAGGATTTATTCATGGCATTTTTCACTCGTAATTAGCATAGACTCTTTGGCACTCGAGTGGCAGTGCATTATAAACAGTTAACCGTAATCTGGTCTTTATATATACACACACATACATATACATATATATAATGTATAGGGGTCTTGCACCACATCTCATCCTTTGCAGACGTTGCCAAGGCGGCGGGCGGCCTTCGCCACTTGCAACATTCAAATTGAGTTGCATAACTTGCACCGCCGTGAGGTGAGCCACTCCAGAGCGAAGTCATTCAAATGCAAATTCCATTTCCATATACAACACACAGCAACTGGAATCGCAACTGCACCAGCAACGGCAATCGCAGCTGAGGACACATAGAACTGTCGAGCACAGTCGTCATGAGAGTCTGAGGGCGTGACCCTGTTCGAATTATGCCTGCCTCGGACCTCCTTTGTACTTGGCTCGGGGGCAAATAATTAACAATAATGCGGTCAATTTGAGAGCGACACCTGATCATAAATTAAAATCCGGAAGCGGAAATTAAGGATTATAAAGGATTTAGTTAGCTTAGGAAGCTAATGGAAGGAATTGGGTTTCAGGCTCAAATTGCTTAGACTTTGGCCGCAAAGGATCAAGAGCTTACGTCCCACTCCATTAAAAAATAAAAAAATATTATTTCTCAGAACAGAACAAAAACAAAACTCGACACTATCTTGACCCCAAAGAATTTAACACTTCAGGGCCTAGACCTTTCTTATTTGAAAACTATTTAAACTATTTGGAAGATAGTTTTCAGCAAAATGACCCTTTTCCTTGCGAATAAATTGTAGCCACAGATAGCTGGAAAAGGAAGCTGAACATTAGAGCAACCAGAATGCCACAGACCATGCCACAACAACGGTCATGTGTGTTTAAAGAGCAACCGCTCCAACGCCCATCATTCCATTTAGATGTAAATTACCAAGCTGGAAACGCGAACTGAAAGCAGGAAATAAAAGGAAATAAGTAACAAGCCAACAATGGCGGAGAATGGTGGAAAGAAGCCGGGGAAACCAGGACTTGGTTGGTCTTTCCTTTCATTTCATTGTTTGACTAGCGTCCTTTGGCTGGAGTTTGTTTAGGACACCGACAGGACACGGACTGGACACTTTAACCCATATTAGCTCAGCGTGGAGACCGACAAAAACTTTGCATACATTAGGCCAAATGTTTTGGCCATGCTTTAAGCCAGTGACTCTATGCCATTGTAGCCAATGCAATGCAATGTCAGGCCAAAGATGCGACTGCAGATTCAGGATACAGGATACAAATCCTGTGGGTACGTGTGAGAGGATATTGGGATAATGAGCCTGCAATCAGCATTCCCATACACCACAACATCCCACAAACACTGAAGAAAAATGATTTGATTTGGTGAAAGTATAACCAAATAAGTATAGTATTTATAGATAGTATAATATCTTACTATAATATATTACTTACTATAATATCTATACTAAGTATAGTATTTACAGATAGTATTTATAGATAAACTTATTATTAACCAATAATAAGTATAGTATTTAGATAGTGTTTAGAAACTTGTAGAATAGGCTTATTACCATTTAATAGTTTTACATATTTTTTATTAATTTTTAATTTTTTTTTTTACTGCAACCCCAAAGTGTACTCTGTCCTTGTTCCATTCCCAGTGCTGCTTCCTGCTCCGACTGGTTTTGCATCTTGCAGTGAGCCTGCCATCTAGCCTGTCTCTCTGTTTTCCGTCCTACTGTCTGACTTTTGGCCACAGATCCACGGACAGACTCCGGCTCCAAGGAGATCGTTCCATTCGGTACGTGCTGTGCCATTGCCATTGCCATGCCATTTGGTACATAAATTAATGCAGTCGTAATACAATACAGCCGACTCACACACTCGCCACACTCAGTCATGCACCGAATTTCGGCACCGAAATGCTGCAGTGTAATTTCTCTTTTGGCGTTATTAAATAGAAATTTCTGTTCCATGACTCTGCCAAAGTTTCCTTTCATTCTTCCTTTATTATTTCGATGTTCTTGCCCCTTTTTTGCTGGCAAATGTATGCACTGCAGATTTTTGGCTTATCTGGCGGGACTTTTGTCTGTTTAAAGTTGATGGCCAGCATTCACATTCCCGCCAAAGTTATTCAAATGGAAACTGGGGAAAGCAAAATCTCCATTGATATGCTACTTGACTAGATAATGGTTAAGTGTTTTTAGCTTCAACAATGCGAAACTTAAAGCAGTTTCCATAAACAAACTTTAAACTTGTTCTTTGGTTGGCAGGAAAGGGCTCTGTCCAGTCGACCGTGTAAAATCAATTTTAATCTTTGTTTGGCATTTCTTGGCCCAACCCCCAAATAAAAAATAAAAAAATATATATTTTGGCAAGTCACTTGGTATAACCGTAAAGGCCCAAAAATGGCAATAAAATTTAACGCAAGCCAAACCGAAAGGAGGCTGGCTGTAATGGCACCAAACGTGTTCAGTTCGTATAACAGTTTCTGCTCTTGGCCCGAAGGAGAGAAAAGGGTTGAAAATGTTAGGGAAACTTCCCATTGAAAATTCATTAAGCAGGAACTCTATTGTATCGACTAATTAAACAGATTTATTGCCAAAGTTTCGTCAGAGAAAATATTGAATTTTTAATGATGATTGTGGGGCGTAACACAAGCCGAACCGTGTTTGGGAAAAGCCACAAAAAAATCAACCCAAAAAAAATTACCCAAAAAAGGAGCTTTGGCCAATGCCTGAGTGAGCATTTTGGCCTTCGCTCTTACCTGGATCAATTGGCTGACAGGCCTGGGACCGGCTCAGAATGCTTGGCAACATAATTCAATTGGATTGCCAACGGACTTTGAGCCAAGGATATTTTGATAGCCCATGTGTGTGCTTGTTGTTTTTTCGGACTTGTTTTCTTTGGGGGATATTTTCCTTTTGGATTTTTCCCGGGTGAATGAGATCAAGTTGTCGGTGCATTTGATTTGGGTTTTCCGGCGGATAACGAAACGAGCTTATCAACGTGTTAAGCTTTCTGTTACACAAAAACACTTCCAAGCGCTCTGGAATATTTCTTCTTTTTGTTTGTTTGTTTATTTCATCAAGGAAATGGAAATTCTGGCGGTAGGGCCTCATACAATTTATAATCAAACTCTATTATGTCACGAACTGACAAATTCCTGTGCCATTATCCAATTCGGTTTGTCAAAATATCAATTTTCATATAAACAAAATTATTTTTCATAACAGGAGCCGTCACAAAAAAGACAAACAAATGTATTCTGGCGAGTTGCCTGTCCAATAAATCAAAAATATATGAAAACAACGAGGAAAATGTCGAGCACCATTAAAATACATTGCTAAATACAATCAGTTTGTGGCTAGAATTACATAATCCATTTCACATAATTGAAAATTCAATTTCAGCAGATTTTCATACATTTCCGATAGCCAGACGACAACATTTTGGAGAAGTGGCATGGGGAAAATGCATATAATTTTAATTCATATGGGGAGCCGATAAAAGCGTGGAAAATATGTAAAGCCTTTATGTAAGCCGCCAACAGATAAATTAAATATTTTCCAATGTATTATGCAAATTTCCAGCTATTTTTATTCATAAAAGTTAGCATTCATTATTATTTTACAATTTAAGCAAACAATTTTTGCTTTTAATGAGTATAATTTTCAGCTCGCAGTATTCGCCTTTAATGAGTATAATTGGCTAGTTGCTACTTTGTTTTAACCTTGGCCCAAATGCACTTCAACTGACTTCTTCAGCTCCTGGTCTTTGATTACAAACACTTCAGAGTTGTTGCCTTGACTTTTGGCCATCGTCGCCGTCGTTCTGTTTTTCATTTACGTCTGTGAATTAAATCAAGTTTGGCTCGTTTCCGGTGAATGCGAATCATTCCGTTTCTCTTCCTGTTTTTTGTTTTTTTTTTCATTTTTTAAGTTTTTCTGGCATGCCTGTAGCCAAGTTTTTTCCGCCGGAAAACACAACATCCGCTTTTTATAAATTTTCAATTGTGCGCGAAAAAGCCAGCACAAAGGCAAAAGTAGAAGAGAAAAAATTTTGAAGATGCCGGCGAAAAAATGAAATGGAAGAAAAGTGACAATTGGGTTCTAGCACTGGCATTTTCACGATTGTTGCTCCATTTTTGGAGCTTTCCCTGGTTCGGCGGTAGCCGCCGTTTTGGCCGCCTCGGGGCTCGAACAGGTGACACTTTGACAGTTGGCAGTCATTTTAAGTGGATTTGCTGTGACAGCAGGTATGCGTGTGCCGCTGTCTACCCACTTTTTCCACAGGCCAAGTGCGCGCTGAAAAGTATGCTATGAATGGCAATATGCTACAGAGTGCTCGGAATTGACGGGTCTTTCATGTGTTGGGGCAGGAAATAAGGAGGAGATTGCATTATTCTACAATTTTCAATTGCTTGTTCAAAAATTGAAAATATTATTCAAATATTTTAAGCTCTATTTAGGGTACTTTCTGTCATTTAAACATTTTATATGTAAATTACATCTATTTTAATTAAAACCATCCGCAGTTTGTTTCCATTCCTGTTTGTGGTTACCTAACATTTTGCCCAGACGGAATTTAAATGAATTTAATTAAACACAAACAAGGGTATCAGGAGAAATTAAAATTAAAAGCGCAGTCAAAACATTTTGACAAAAAAAACAACATTTTCCACAACACTTTCAAGGACTGATTTGAGGGGAAAATGTCATTTAATGCAGAAATTACAGAAATTTTAGCATCCACAAACAGTCCTAAAAACTGCATTCACAATTGAATGGAAAATGAGAGGGAAATTTCATTTCACGGCGCTTCTATTTTTCGGGGTAAGCACAAATTTATGCTCCCCGAATATGCTGCGGCATTAATTAAAAGCGACTTCATTCCGTCGCTCGGTCATTTTGCGGCTTTGATGCCAAGCGGGGGAATTCGGGGCATAGAGGGGACAGGAGAACAGGAAACTGACCAAGGGTCAGGGTGTTGGCTGCATTGACCACAACATTTATGGGCATTACGCATAGTGCAGCGTCCCCAGACCCCAAACACAAACAAGAGCGACCACACGAAACACGTACTTACAGCCGGTGTGCTTAATATGCTCTTTAAATGGACTTGTTATGGCTGTTTATTTTCTGCACTGACTGTGTCGCAGATGGTGCCAAGGAAATGGCTTTAATGCAGTAGCTTAGGTTGGCCCAATACCATAAAATTAAAGTGAATTTACCAAAAGTCAGTCCATCTGTTCTTGGAACTTTTAGAACTCGAAATAATCCCACAATCATTTGACCTTTAAAGCTTATTTATATAAATCCATTTTACTTTCCATTTGCGTAACACATGTGACATTGCATTGGCCCGACTGTTTTTTATGCCACCTCAACCTTCGACCTTATCGACAGCATCGTCATTCCCCTCCTGACCTTTCCGACAGTCACCTATCACAACAGGCGAACTGCATCCATCAAATTGTGGGTGGTTCCATTGGGTTGCTTCCTCGTTAAATGAGGAATTGTGTTCAGGGAATGGGAATGGGAATTGGAATGGTTCTGGGACTGGGACTGGACCTGGGCATTGCTGTAGACGTGGTCGAAACGATTTGTCTGCCGGCCAACTCGCTTGGCTTGGCCGAATGCCAATGCATCGTGGACACACCCCATATCCACACCCACGGCCAAACAGCCACATCCACATACTCGGCTGGCTATGACACGTTGACGTCCGAGCACGCATATCCGTTTCCTGCCAATGCCCGTCATAAATAACAATACACAGAAGCAGGTGGAGGCGCTGGGGGAAGGAATTCATATTGGTTTGGGATGGAGATAGCTCGGAGATCAAATCAAAGAGGCGGACAAATGACAGTCAGAGGTCGAGCCGAGTTGGAATTTAATTTTATGAAAATTAATATGTTCCCGTAATGGAATGGTATTTAAATTTAAAGGAATATTTCCCTTTTATGTGGTAAGATCTGCTGACCTTTATGAAGTATCCTTTATTTATGGCTACCCGGGAATTAATCCAACATAAGTGCGGCCGCAACTATATTTAACCAAGTGACACTTTAATAGTTTCTAGCCAGGAAGAGCGTGCAGCAAAGACTGGCAGGTCTCTTGGCAGGCAACCAACTTGCTGACAACATTGCCAAAAAACCGACGGAGAGTACAGTGTGCAGAATTAAGCCATAAAAGTTTTTACACCTCTCACACAGAACAGGTTGTCGGCACCACCCACTTCCCATCCTCGCTCCACCACCCCCTCTACTGTGAACCGTAAGCCACCTCATTTTCCATATTTTCCTCATTTTCCGGCCCCCTCTGGCACTTTTTTTTGGGGCACTCTGCTGTCAGCAGTTTTGCACGATTTCCATACAAGCGAGGTGGCATTCTCATAATGAAACACTTTATCATTACCAAAGTTGACAGGACAAGGAATGAGTTGCACTGAAGATGCCAAAGTATTAATTATATTAAAGTTTCAAAAAATAAGAGTAATTGGTTTATTTTGAGGTTAAGCAATCAATTAGTTAATGGGTCTAATATCTTTATAAAAAAATGTAGAATGATGTCTGGCATTGAAGTCCGGCATTGAAGAAACATTCTTTTGTGACTTTCCGCTAAGAGATCTAGAGTCCTCAAGTAGAGATATGGCATTTATGAAACCAAAATATAAAACTTAAAGACAATTTTAAAAGGGCTCTCATCAAAAACTGTGATTTGATAAACGATTGATAGAGAATGGAAGGATCTTCCTTAATAGATAAAGACTGAACTAAAAGCCTCCTATATCTACATATATGTGGGAGAATCTGTTACCCCAATTTAAAAAAAAAAATGCTATTGACAGTGACAGATTAGCTCGTCCGTTCACTCATTAACAGGCGACACAATTAGCAGTTTGTGACAAAAAAGAGCTTTAAATTCCAAGCCTCAATCGAAACGAAAATGATAAACGATGTGGTGTCATTTGCAGGCCATTTTCTGATGAATGGTTTAAAAGGGAAAGAGGAGAAGCCAGTGCTCGGTTTTGGCAAGCTCGTCATGGCCGACTGTTATTAATCTAAAGCACTTTTACATCGACCAATTGAATTAGTCGACAAATAGAGTGCAATGACGGGCTAGTGGCTAGTAGCTAGGGGGGGAGGCGGAGGTGCAGCCATTCAATTGTCCTTGCACGTCCTTTGTGCTGGCAAAAGTTTGAAATTTACCCCGGGCTGAGCCGAGCATCAATAACGTGCTAAAAACTTTGCCACAAACTCTGGGATATCCTGTCACTCTCTCTGCCCAGACTGGGTCTCGTTCCTCATTGATATGCCAAAAGTCGAATTAGTTGCCCGAGAGTGGGCGGAAGGCGAAGTTTGCTGGCGTCACTCCTTTGTGTTCGTCCGACTTTGACGGAGGCCATCGAGGCTGCACTCCAAGGACCTGTCGAACTGCAGAAAGTCCTATGTGCTCTTTGAACCCAAAAACGCATAAAATTGCTCGAATCTGTGGCTAATAGCTGGCCCGAGATGCAGTTAATGTCAGTCCGTCCAGACTGGGCTGGAATATGGCAATCTATTTGGCTTAACTGGAAAAGGAAAAGGAAAAGGCGAAGGGGAGCCTAATGGACAAAACCAATTTAAAACGCATTCCTTTTTTTTAACTATCCTACAATTTTATTACATGTTTCTTTCAAGTGCCGAATTTATACTGTTTTTGGATACATTTACAATGATTTATCTGGGAGAATTTCGGAATATTATTTTTGGCATTTAGACACTCGCTTTTCTGACCGTTTGGCCCCGGCTTTTGGCCGAGTCATAACATAAACTACATAAAACTTTGAACACGATTTGATTCCCGAGTTCCGGGCTTTCAGTCATTTGAGTTAAAAATACGATCGCTGCTGCGACTGGTCCATATAGAGACATATACGCACAATATTGAAGCCATACATAGAGGTCCGGGGCCAAAGGCGAGGTTAAACAACCAACAAAAACGTAATCGTAGAGGGAAGCGGGCTTATCCGTAACTATTTGGGCTGCTCCGGACAAGCCATCTGGTAGAGGAATTGTACGATGGTCCTGGTAGGTCTTCCGGTCATCCGTCCCGCTGTCAAATAGGGCACCAGTCCATAGGTGCTCAGCAATCCAGTGCCGTAGGTGTCCAAATGGGCCCAGTCGCTGCAGGGAACTAGTTCGTGGAGCACGGCAGCCGCCAGGCAGGACGACGCATGGCCATCACCGTCGTTCAGGAGATCGAAGCTCAGGTTCTCGGCCACACGGTCCTTGTAGTAACGCCACAGGGGGAACCGCCAGAGACGGTCCCCGGTAAGGGATCCAGCCCGCTGGAACTGTTTCCAAATGTAATGCGAATTCGACCAGATGCCGGTGGCGCCGCCGCCGACGGCCTTCTTGATGCCTGTGCACATGGACCCAATATCCACCACCAACCGGGGCTTGTACGTAATCTGGCCGTAGAGCATGGGATCGGATATGACCACCACACCAGTGCGGCTAATGTTACGGACGGCTAGGGACTTGCTGTTCAGCAGTGTGACCACGTCGCCTGGCTTGCAGGACATGCCCGAGGGCAGGTTCTCGCACAACGGTATCACGGCCGTGATATTGATGGGCAGGGAGAGGGCGGCTGCGGCCCGCATAGCGGCCAGGATTGATGCTGCTCCGGTTAGGTCGCCACGGAACTCGTCCATGCCCTTGCAAGCGCGCAGGTTAAGACCTCCGGAATTGAACGTTATGCCCTGGCCCACCAGCAAAATGGGCTTGTCCTCGGGTGCGGTGCCGCAATAGGCCACCTCCAGGAGGACGGGGGGCTCACAGCTGCCCTTGGCAATCATGAGGAAGGAGTTTAGGTGCTGCTGCTCTATCCACTCCATGGTGCGCACCTCGACAGTGATGCCACAGGGGCAGAGAGCATCCACAGCGGTCTGGGCAACGATGGTTGGGGTCATGCAGTTAGCCGGAGCGTCGCATATGCGACGGGCCAAGTTTTGGGCTTCGGCCTTGAACAGACCCCGTGTCCATGACTCTACGTCGGGAGAACCGTAGAGCTCCAGCTTTGGTATCGTGCTGCGGTACTTCTTGGCCAGGTTCTCTTCATAGCGCCAAATAGCCAAAGCTGCACCCTCCGCGGCCTGCTCGGCATAGTCCATGTTATCCACGTGCACCTCACTGCATCCGATGCTCTGCAGGGATCTGGCACCGATCCCCGCCGCCACTCTGACATTCTCCATGCCCTCGTCAAGCATCTCGAGCTCGTTGAAGGCAATGCCCTCTAGGCCCACGCCCACCACGCAAACGGACCGGAAGTCTGCATCCAAGTTGTTGAAGACCTTGCCGCGACCGAGTCGGCCGGTCAGTTTCGTTTCGCACACCAGTTCCGTCAGCTTGCCCTGGATACGGTCGTCGAACTTTTCTCCGGCGGGCGTGAGGCGTGGACCCTTGCCAGACTCCTTTTCGTAGAGACCCAGAACGAGGCCCTTGCCTCCCTTGACACCCTCTCCGCAACCGGCAGTCGCGAAACGGACATGATCCATGCGAAAGGAGGCGGGCGAGCGGTAGCGAAGGCGGCTCCAGTGTTTCGCCAAGGCCGGGCCACGTAGCAGCAGTTGTCCACGCATTGTTCTTAAAAATGGCTAATGAAAATTCAACAACTTACGCTGCCACTTTATAACAACGCACCACGCTGGACGATTTTAAACTCGGCGATTACGCGTTGGTGAAAATGAATCACGTAAACTATATACGATTTTGAGTTGCCCTTCCAAGACCGAAATGTAAAAATTTTCCAAAATGAACGAAATTCACCAACATAAAATGTGATGATTAAAAATATTAAAAATATAAACAGGACTGTTCTTTCCTTGATGGAATCCGAAAGACTGAAAAAACTGAACGAGAACAAATCATTATGTACAGTATTTGACCCGGCTACTAGATGGCTTGGAAAATGTATCAAGCTTTTTATCAAAAAAAAGCCAATAGACTGGGTCTTTATACCTATGGATTTATGGAATTTGGATCATAACCTAGGCAATATTTAAGAAATGGCTAGTATTTCGGGCCAAAAGTGGCCAACTGATGAGTTTTACGTGGAACTACTAAAGCCATTTTTCAATTTCACAAAGTAGGCGGTTCTTTGAAGTTTATATCCTTTTTAATGGATTATTCACAGCCTACTTAATTAAAAAAAAATATGAGTAGTCTATAAATAACCGTAGTCTAATTTCAGAATGAAAATTAAGGATTTATGGAATTATGGCTTAGAATCTTAACTTTAGATACCTTTTATTAAAACCTGTCATTTTTTATTGTTACCACTATATTACCTATAATTCAATTCAACTCATCTAGTTTTGTGACTTCAATAGCATAGGAAATGGATATAAATATAATACTTAAATACAAAAACTTTTGCTTCTAAAAATCTATTGAATTTGTTAGTTCTGATACTGATAATACTGATATAAAAGATATACATCAATCTCATATTTAACCTCGTGAAAAGGCTTAGTAGACCCTCAGGCTGAAGACCTGAAGCCATATGGAATCACCTTCCTTCTAAGCCACCCACAATCTATTGGCTTTTATCGAGAGCTGGATTTGGTTATAATGGTTTTTGTGGCTTACCCAAAAATCGAAACAGTGGACCGAAAGGGGGGCTCCGAAAACAACTCTGAGCCGTGGACTTTGCTAATGAAAAACAAAATAAACGAGTCCTAAAGTTGCGTGTTCTTAGGCCCTTTGGCTGCTGCAGATCCTTTGATTCCTTTGTAGATCTTGCCAATGACACTGCGAAGACCTGGACACTTTGATATTTTGGATAACCGATACGCGATTAACGTTTCGGCCAATAGCAATTTACTAAAATGTTTTGTTGGGTTAAATTTAGAAATATATTTGGGGAGTTCTCGTTTTTGAATTGAACTGTAGTTCCAGTGACTGATCTGTCAGTGTTCGCCAGATCGCACTCCAAACCTTATCCCTAATTGCCAAAGAAAACTTTTGCCCATTTCCACTGAAACCGTAGTTCACAAAACCATAATAGACCCTGAACTCAATAAACTTCCTGCACTTGATAAGTAGTCGCTTATTCGCGATTTTTATTCATATTGTTTTATTTGTTTTGTTTTATGGCACGTTGGTAGAAGTGAGCAAGAAAACGTGATTGCCGCATACTTCCCACGTGAAGGAAAAGTTTTTCCAACAACCATCTCCCAATGGTGACGAGAAAGTTCATGGAAAAGTTTACATTTCTTTTGTTGATGGGAAGTGCCATTTATTGCCGCTAGAAAATTAAAGGATGTGAAATCTTAGGGAAATCAGTAAAAGGAAAAATGCATAAATGTTATGATAGTTTAAATAAATATATTTAAAAAGAAAATCGTATAATTTAAAAGTGTTGCCCCTCTATTGTTCTATAATTCTATAGTTAAGAGAACCCTTCAGAGGTTGATGCCCTTCTTTCAATCAAAGCTTTAACTTTTATCAATACAATATAATTTTGTTTTTTACAGAATTAATTCTAAACTTTTTACTTCCACTAAATCACACACCATGTAACCAAATCCATTTCTTTCAACCATAAAACATTCATCAGAGTGAGTTCAGTCGAGGATATGGGTCTCGTAGCTTATGTAGTTGGCGGGCAGGGAGGCGGCCACTTCTTCGACGGAGTCTCCTCCCGCGAAATGCGACCAGTAGGGTATCAGGGCCACGGCCAGGAGACGGCGCAGGAAGAGCACGTGTAGCTCCCCATAGAGCTGGATGGCCCGCCAGTTGGAGACGCAAAAGTGCTGGATGACCAGATAAAGTCGGACGTAGTTGATCAGCCCGCTGGCCACAAAGGTGAGTAGCCAGGGTGTGGCGAAGCAGAGGAACTTTATCATCGGAAAGGAATCCTGTCGCTGTCGGCTCAACCACTCTTCTTTTACATCTTCGGCGGTTAGCTGCTGAGCATCCTTCAGAATGCCGCGCCTCTCCTCCGTTTCCAGCTTTCTAGCCTGCTGTAGATGACGACTATACCACAGACCGATCAGAACCAGCAGGGAGTACATCATAGATTTGACCAGCATCCAATGGTTGTACTGGTAGCCCACTTGGAGCAGCAGATTCCTATCCACCACCGGGTACATTGTCTTGACGTTGGCCTGAGCTTCCACCACGGGCTGCAGGACGGAACACACGTGCAGCGCAGTCAATGCCACAAAGGACCCAAAGTCTCGGAGCTTGATCTTGAACATGGTTATATGATAATTTTGAGGAGAAAAAAAAACAGCCAATAGGCAATTTATATAAAAGTTAATACAGGCTTTGACCTATAGGAAAATGGGATCTGACATGTTCGCCTTAAACGGAAGTGGGGAAAGTCTGACGAATAAAGAAACTGTTGCTACTCGGACAAAAAACGGATTTAATTTCTTTCAAATTTAAAAAGCGCGCGCTTTATCTTACAGTTTTAGAATCTTTATGCAGAAGACTGTGTTGGGCAACGTCTTTTCCGACTGGCAACTGAATTCAAGGGGCAAAAGTAGAACCATAAAACACTTGAAGTTAAACTGGAAAAAATATTTAAAAAAAAAAAACTAATCATTTAAATAAGTAAATTTGTCTTGGAAAATAGGGATAATACCCGATTACCACTGTTTTTCTTAAGTTTCCCGCGTTTGAAAAAACCGATAAATTAGCAATCTATTGGGCAACACAAAGTATATCGATATATTCGCATTTTGATACAGAGACAACCCTACAACCCAACCAAACAGAAAGAGTACCGGCTGTGGAAAAGTGTTCTAACGTGCATAAACATATAAAATTTCGACAAAATGCGCTCCCTAGCGCACACCTTCGAAAACGGTGAGAAGCGCACCAGCGATGTTGAGCCTGGCCAGGTCCTATCCTTTTCGCAGCTAAAATTGAAGCGCGATGTGCAACGCGGCTTGCTACGCAACAAATTTACGACGCCGACTCGCATCCAGGCGGCTGCCATTCCGCTCGTGCTCGACGAAATGGGTGAGTACTAACTATACACATTGTTAGACATGGATTTTAAACGTTGGCCATCACAGATCTGCTGATTCAATCCAAGAGCGGCACTGGAAAAACGCTGATCTATGTGCTGGGTGCCATGAATAGTTACTTCCCGGCAATGCGCTGGCCGCACGCTTTGATTGTGGTACCCACGCGGGAACTGGCCATACAGGTGGAGGACACCTTCTTCTATCTGTCGTACTACATGACAGGCTGTCGTGCCCACGCCTTTATTGGCGGTACCGATGTTACCAAAGATCGGAAGCGCATGAGCGAGAGCCGCGTGATTATCGGCACTCCCGGACGCTTGTTGCATCTCTACCACAATCGTGTTTTCGACGTGACCAAAATACGCCTTCTGGTGCTGGACGAGGCGGACCAGCTATTCGTGACCAAGGGCCTGCAGGACACGGTCACTGAGCTAATCAACGTGCTGCCCGAACGCCGACAAGTGATAGCCTGCAGTGCCACCTACGAGAACAACCTCGACGAGCGTCTGGCCAAAATGATGCAGAAGCCCGTGTTTATTTCAAACAGCGAGCGCGCCACTGTCCTTTTGGGCATACGTCAGTTCGTTTATGATCTGCCTCAGCAGCTTAACAGCCTCCAGGAGATGCGCTGCAAGCTGGAGGCCCTTTTAAAAATATTCGCTCAGTTGCCGTACGAGCAGGCTATTCTCTTCGCCAGTAGCCAAATGCGGGCGGACTCGTACCGCAACTATCTCACGGCCAGTGGCATCCAGTGCAGCCTGCTCACAGGCGCTATGAACCAGGCCGATCGCTTGGATGTTTTTGAGAGCTACAGGTCCTTCACCATGCGCACCCTGGTGGCCACGGACGTGATGGCTCGCGGGGTAGACTCCAAGCACGCCAACCTCGTTATCAATCTCGATCCGCCCAAGGACCACGTTACCTATCTGCACCGCATTGGACGAGCCGGTCGCTTCGGCTCCCAGGGCATAGCCATTACCTTTGTCACCCCCAAGGAGAGCGAGAAGTTCAACAAGATTCTGGCCGCCTGCACAACGGGAATGTCGGTTCTGGAGTTTCCCAAAGAACTGACCGAGTCTGACAACTTTAGCTTCTGGGATTTCGACAAGTACAACTTTCCGTACTACGTCAAGACCGAAAACACTCTCATTGACGAAATGCCAGTTAGAGGTGGAATAACACAAAACGTCTCGGAGAAGACTGTCGAAGACTCAGAGGAGGACGGCGAAGATGTAAAGAATAAGAATATCGGTAGCAACGAAAACATAGAGAAGGCTATTGTCAAGTTAGAGAACCTGGAGAAGGTTATGGGCCATCTACAAAAGCAAATATTGATTAAATCTCCCATTAATGTTGTAGGAAACGGTGTCAGCGCCACGACTGCTGGCGAGTTTGGCTCGCCAGAGATTTCTATAGATGAAAAGCTGCAGTTGCTCCAGAAGCAAACCGATCCAATGGCGAGCAGTACCGAGAGCCTCGAAGATGCTTTAGTCAAAATAGCAAACCTTGAGAAAGAAATGGCTGAGCTTCACACCACAGTTCATGAAAAGATTTTAGTTAATGCGTCTTCCAAATCCACTGAGGAACTTCCCAAGCTCGAAGACAAGGCAGTTTCCACGTTGGAAGATATGGATCCAACACCAGACGTAGAAAAGCCAAAGTTGGTCATCACAAAAGATCATGAAATTCCAAACAGTATCGAGTCGTCTGTCATTGACTATCAAAATAAGGCAGTTGAAAAAATAGATGTAGGAATTCATGGAAACAATAACCTGAACCCAAATGAAGTGTTTTCTCCGGAGCTAACGCCATCGTTGACTCCCCTGGAGATATCCCAGGAACCGTCCCCAACCACACTCACTCCACCAGTGCCGCCAGCCAACTCAATCAACACCAAGACCTACTGCCTGGTGGCTCCGAATCAGTTTAGTTCCTCGACTACTCTGCTGCCCATGGTCATTTCGAACACGGTGGACGATGCCAGCAGCATCAGCTCGGACAGCCTGGAGAGTGGGCTGTCTGCCAGCCAGAGGTCGAGTTCCTACGAGAGCATCTTCACCAGCAGTGATGAGGCAGAGATTTGGGAGTACTACAAGATAAAGGTGAAGAGGCGAGTTTCCCGCTTACCTATTCGCCGTCCGTTGGCCTATGATTGGCTACACCGATCTCCCAACAAAACAAAGCGTTGCAGGACTATTTACAAGAAAATGGTAAGTTTTGGAATCTCATTCATAAGTTAAATATAAATTATAATATTGCTGACCTATTTTTGACATTTTTATGCGCTTCACAGACCTACGACAGCTTCTCTCTTTTCCCCGGTTCTAAGTACTCGAATATGCTTAAGAAATTCCAAAATCAAAAGAGCATCATGAATAGACTGGACGCGTATATCAAGAAGAAAGATTTGAAGGGTCCAGAGGTGGACAGACTCATGAACACTCTATACGACTCTGTTATTGAACTCTACTATCCTAATGTAGCAACATCTAGATCCCCCAAGCCGGAAGAGATACCGGAAAACAATAAAAAACTGAGCGATCTTTCGCCGGAGGAGGACCAGTCCTTGAAACCGGAAGGACTTGCTGCACAGCAAGAAGTCGGCAAAGAACGAATTAATATTTCGCTGACTGACAAACCGTCTTTAGAAGTGGAGGCCAAGCCAGAAAAGGATAAAAAATCAGATGATGTTTTCCCGGAGGACCCAACTGAGAAATCGTCCTTAGAAGTGGAGCCAAATCCAGATATGGAAGAGGAACCTATCAAACTGAGCATTCATGTGACTCACAACATGAACATTGCACCAGTCCAGCCGCCTGAGGTGGAATCTGATTCAGACGACACTGCGTCCAGCGAGGCTGGCGACGATGAGTCCAGTTTGGATGAATTTGTCCAAAGTGACGACCATAATTCCTCGAGTGGCTTTGTGGAGAGCAACGATAGTGGATCATCCGGAATAGACACCTCGGAGTACGACGCCAGCGACACTACTGTTGGCGAGGAGGACGATTATGGCGACGATGAAGATGATGACAGCTACAACCCCGACTACGATCTGGAGTTGACAGTGGAAGAGCTTGAGGACGAGGAGGAGTACGAGGGCGAAAACTTGGATGACTACAAGTACGAGAATGAGATAATGGAAGTGCCCTGCCATGTCAGCCTGGCTGGAACCAGCTCTGAGGGAACCGAGGAGGCAGCTAGTAGCGGTGATGGTGATGGTGATGGTGATGGCGAGGAGGAGGAGGAGGATGAGGGAAATTCGGAGGAGGAGGAGAATCAAAAGATCCATAACTTGTGGCAGAACGTATTCGCCATGCAGTATCAGTTTATTGCCTCGCATGTGGCCAACTACATGGCCCACACCCGGGAATATGAAGACTAATCCCCCTAACAACTAGATATCCAAAATGGCTATGAAAGCAAACTAGTCGAAGCTCAGGCAGTACGATTAATAGATAACTACATACACGATAAGAAACGGATCTGTTCCAGAGAGGCTGCATCAGTCTCTGTTTATACGTTTATACAATTTGTAATTTTCCTTTTCAAATACTCAATATCAAACTAGTTGGTACAATGTTACACAATGGACTATTGAATTTAAACTATAAATGTTTTACATGCAAACAGGAAAATGCTGCATGCTCTATTTACTAACTTGAACAAAAATATAAAGTCGATGCGTTTACAATCCAAAGCCAAGGTTGTAAGCTCGGTTGTTACAATGGTTGAAATGGAAGCTAAAAGTTGATATGATATTTGATTTAGTTATAGGATTATAGCAAACTGCTATGTGATACATCTCTGATAGAAGTAATATGTCGTACGGCTAGTAATATAGGTCCTTTCGGATAAAAAATGATTCCTGAGAATTTAATTTGAATCTAAATCATTTCAGTTCAAGTTTTGTTTTGATACATTATTTTATATTATTTATAAAGAGACTTATTTTATGAATATCATTTTGAAGAAATTTGGTTATTATCCCAAAACCAGGCTTGATCCTGGTCCTGCCCTTTACTTTTACTTAAATAAATATTTTTCTTTTCCAATTAACTCTAAGATTGTTTTATTTATGGTGCCTGTGTGTTTGAAACTGTAATCTTATCTGAAAATGAATTCAAAATTCGAAAGTTAAGACCCTTCCTCAGTCTGCCATGATTTATCTAAGCGATGGAAAACCAGCACTTTGTGGATTTTAAGCCAACAAATGAAGGTAAAGAAGCGGCGCCAGCTGAGTGCCGGGACATAAATCATATAGCCAGTGGGATCGGCTACATCGGGCAACATCAACATCAGCTGTGTGGCAGGCAAACAACATTGTTGCTCGGCCGCCGCTCACTTTGCATTGATTGCAACGGTCTTAACCCTATAAGTTGTGATTGTTGGATTGATTAAATAATTAATAAAAATGTATTAATTTTTAAGGGCTGGAGAAAAAATTCGTTTTTTGAAAGGTGGTCTTGAAAATTTATGTTTATTTTCTATAAGCCATAAAATGGTAAGTATAAAGGCTGTAATATAGTTCCGTGTAAACATTTTAAGAAACAATAGGATGCTAATAACGAAATTTTAGCGATAAAAACATGTAAAAAGCACTTAAATGTTGTTAAAATTTATTTTAAATAATCGCTAGTTCAATGGGTTAAGACTGCAAGCAGCGTCGGTGGCAAAGTCAAAACATTCGCCCTGCGGTCGAGCACGCTAAGAGCCGGCATCTGGATGGGACTGCTCAGTGGTCTCCAAGATCGACAGTCCCCACAGACTATGGACCGATCTCGAAAGCCCCCCGCCTGCTGCTCGCGTGCACTTGCGTTCCAAATCCAATAAGGAGCGTGAGAAAACGCGCCGCGCAAATGCAAAGTAGTGAGTTGGAAGCGACAACATTTTATAGATGCTAGGCTAACTGAGGAGATGGCGAGCTGCAATGCCATAGTGCCACAGTTCCTCTGTGGCAGCGGCAGCGGCAGTGGCAGCAAACTCAATTCGATTAGCGATAAATGCTCGGCGAGATGCGAAAAATGCTCGGCCAGCTGTTTGCTGCAACCTGCAGGTGTTAAAGTCTTATAATGATGTTAACATTTTTATGGCCTACAACAAAATAAACTAAAAATTTGTTCAGCGCAATAATATTTTGCGGTCTTTGGGTCCATATATGGGGGCTCAGCCAATTGCCGCCGTTTTTTTTTTCAGCTCTGATGGGGCTAAGTGGAACGCTCCAGGGGCCAGGGCAAGTCATAGATACAGATACGGATACAAAGATACACAGCCGCAGAAAACTAATTAAAATTACTGAACGTCGTAAAAACAATTATGGTCAAATTACTGGAAAATTAAAGAAAATATTACATGGGTGGGGATGTCTAAAAAGACACATATGTGTAAACAAGTTTTGGAACGACTTCAAGTAGCTTAGTACAAATATAAATAAAAACTAAGGTAAATAGATAAATAATAAAGGGGTATGCCTAGTAATTGATTACCCTAGGAAATGGTAGAGTCCATAACCCCTAATTAGAATTTATGACTCTGCGAATTATGATAAATGGCAGTGAGATTTCAATTAAGATGTAAAGGAAGCTAATCAATTCATCGCTTATGGCTGATCCTGTTCCTTGGCAAGCCGACGAGTTGGTAAACATTAAGATAGTGCAGCTCCCTCCTTCCGGCAATTTTGATTTTATATTATTATTTTCTTCTTTTTTGTAGGAGTGGCCCAGAACCGATTTATGTGACCGAATGCCTGACGCCTGGCCACGCATTCATAAATAAAAGTCATCATTAATTAAATTTAGTATAAACAACATGGCATGCCTGCAATTATTCACTCACTCATTCACTTGCTGCCGTTGCGACGACATGCCAAAAGAAAAAAAAATAAAAAAAATGTGAAAAAAATAAGAAGCTTAAAATAAAAAACGAAGGAGGAAAAAACAAAAAACTTAGGAAAACACACGCAACGCAACGCAACGCCAACCCAACGCGAACAAAACGGAAAAAATCGGTTGACAAAAATGATCTGTGGGCAATTATAATGAATTATTTTGACACTTAGGGCCTGTGCAAATGCATAACTAAAATGCATAAAAGTAATTTATGCTCGCCACCGCACCCCCTTCTGCCACTAGCAAGTGCTTTTTATTGCACTTTAAATGTGATAAATAAATGTGGCGTTTTTTGGGCCAAACTTGCCACACAAATAGAGTCCTACGCGCGAGATATATGGTCTCCCTTGGTCGAAAGATCTGCGGAAGAGAGTGAATAGCGTGGAGTGCATTTTCTCTGCCCCTTGGGGCAATGGTATTTTTCACTTAACTACAAGCGCAACAACAACTTGCAACACACGGCATGGAAAATTGCACAGAATCCGTTTTTAATTGGTGAAAAATAGCAAAAATTTTCCACGCTGATCGCTGGCCCGGTGTCGGCGTCGCATTGCCCCAAAGGGTTACCAAGTAGCCCGGCTACCACACCCCTGTCGTCCCCCTCCTTGGTTGGCAGCCTCTTTTGACCATGGCCAAGCAACGACACGAGTGCGATTAACATCGCCCCAAAGATTCGCAATGCTAATAAATTCTGCACATTATGGCGGCCAAGAGGTTGGTCTGCAGTTGAAGAGATCACGGGCCGTAAGCACAATTTTATTAGGCACTGTTTGAAAGTCTCGGATGGGGGAAAAGCACATGGTCATGATTCATAAAAATATAAATCTTTTTGAATTTGTTCAGAGGCCTTTAAAAATGTGTCTTATAAATGTTATTGGAAGTTTTTTTTATGTGTTAAACTTTAATAAACTATGCGCTTTATTGATGGTTTAAATAATTATTATATTTCTTCATGGGAATAGAATCTTGCTTTTATATACAAATAATTTTAGATTCAATTAAAATCCTTGCCTAGTAGAACTTTAGCTTAGTGAATAAGGCCACAGATAATCCGATCGCCACACACTTAGACCGTAAAAAGGCCATTTGGAGTAGGCCTTTACGGTGCTGGCCAATTGGCAGCAATACTTTTTGGCTTTTGTGGTTCCCAGGCGGCTTGAAGCGAAACATGCGAGTTGCGGCTTTAATTGTTGCCGCTGCTGCCAAGTGGATTTTCTAATGCAATTTTCCAAGAGAGCTTACGCAATGCCCGCCAACAGTCACCAACTGCACCAGCAACAGCTCATTGCAACATGGTGCCATTGTTGTTGCTGCTGCTGCTGCTGTTGCCACTGCCGCCTTGAACGTGTTGCTCGCATAATTACTAAACGCAGTCGGTTGGTGAGTAACTGCGGCTTTTCAATTCCCCCGCTAGGTTCTTTTGCTTTATGCCGATCCGCTACAATCCAGTCTACCCTGCTCCAAAGTCCCAGTGCCAGTCCCAGTCCCAGATTCAGAGACTCTCAAGACTCGACAGTAATCATTCCTCACATACGCGCATATTTAGCATTTTTAAATTGTTGCATTTCGCGCATATTTTTTATGAGAGCACAAGAGCCAGACTTTAATGCTGACGGTTGGCCGACCACCAACTTTTTAGCCAGTCCAGGTGGATTCCGATTCCGTGATTTTCTGGCCAGCTGTCTTCTGGTTCATTGTGCCGCCGCACACATGTGGGCCCATAATTAAAATACATATTGCAAATCACACTAAATAGTTGCTGTTGCCCAGGTATTTCGGCAGTGATTGTTGTGGTGAGTCGGGGGGAGTTACTATATTGTATACTGGCCAGGAATCTTAATGAGTTCTTCGGGAATTAGTTGCCTTTCGACGGGATGCATACAGGAAGAATGTGGCGGATAGAAGACTGGAAAATGAAAGAATTTGCATTTTAAATTATGACTTTTATTACACAAGAAAAATTTTTATTGAAATTGCATTAATTAAGATTAGTATAATAAAGACTATAAGCCAATAATAATAATCTTAATAATCCCAAAAAAATGTTTACACTTCGTGTTTGGCACGCTAAGCAATTAGTTTTCCAAATGCCCATAAGCATTTTTCACAAATTTATCTTGTGTGTTTTGTGGATTTTTTGTGAATAACTGAAAGTCTCTTATGATATTTTAATGCCACTCAGTATAAATTTTATATTTGTTGCACAATAAACGGCCCGAAGGAGGAATAAAATCTGGAAAAGTAATTACTAAAATCAAGAAACGCAAACAAGAGTGTTAACTGGACAACGCATCTAAAATTGGCGAACAAGTGGCAAGGATTTCCTGTATGGCTCCAGTGATCGAGGCGACAGCAGCAGGAAATGCAATATAATTGAATTTCGAATTTGAATTTGAATTTGAATTTGAAGTAGTGTGTAGTTGATTTTGAGCGGAAATTATAAATGATGTGCCATTTATTATTGTTAAGATATAATGCGAAAGTCTAGGCACATATATGCAAGTAATATTTTGCAATTTGCTGGCAAGCTTTTGCCTTTTGCTTTTCGCTTTTGCCAATCTCCAGTGGGCCACAATCCGGTGGTTAAAACGCCAGTCCAAAAGCTCTCTTGGCGGCAGCTTTCAAGGTTGCCTTTCCAATAAGAACGCCGGCTTTGAGCCAAATGCCCAATGATTGATTTATATTGTCAGTTGGAAAGCCGTGGCGAAGGGGGGCCATTGGAGGGGGAGGTGGGCTTTGGTCACATGTGTGAGCATAAATGTGCAATTTGCTAATTGTAACACATAACGGTCGGCTTACCTCTCGGTGTTTCGATCCCAACTCGACCAACAGTTGAGGGCAAAATATTGATTGAATTTTTAAGAAATAGTTACATACCTTAATATTCCTTTATGAAGCCCAAATAATTGAAATTACAATAAATGCCATATATAATAGTTTTTCCCTTAGATTTTCAATATATTTTTATTACATGTTAATTATTGAATATAATACTTCAAAACATATATCTCTGATTAAAAGATTTATCGGATCTCTATCCCCCATTAAATTTTTGAACTTTGCTGTGCTACTTTCTGTCCCTTTCCTGCATCCAAAGCTTGGCCTTTTGATGTCCGCTCCATTCGTTAAGCGTTTTGTCATTGTTGTTGCTGTTGGTGGTGCTTGGCATTCAGCAATATGTTGGTGATGCATGTTGTTGCTGCAGTTGTTGTTATTGGTGTTGTTACTATTGCTGTTAGCTGTTCTTTCGCTCGTTTTTCACATTGATGTTTCAAGGTTGCCCAATTAAAAGTGACATTTTGCAACATAATGCGACTGCACTTAACATGTTTTCTTGTTCTTACACAATCCAGTTGTTATTTCAGTATTGTTTTTGTTATTGCTGTACCTCTATTCTTCTATTGACGCTATTTCTATTGCTAATTCACGCTTAAATTATATAATTGAAGTACATTTTTCTGCGCAAAAATGGCTCATTAAAGTGCAATTTGCAATTCCAGCAAGGTACTAGGCCATAACAAAAATGTGACCCTGATGGGATATATATTTTCAGCCAAGCCTCCTATCCTATACATATTATGCTAGTAATATTAATCATATTTTTTATGCCAGTTTAATGCCCAATGCATTCCGATTCCCCCATACCTTATTCTCAATTTATTTCTTTTACCATTTAGCTGCAAGCCAGAATTTGTCATTGGCAATTTTCCAGTGCCCATCTCTGGCAGCGATAAACTGGCAAGCGCCAACTGGCAACTGGCAACTGCCAATGACAAGCCAGCATTTTGCAATTGGCCATTTTCTGGGCCCGCTCTAAAGTGTTGAATTCCAAATTATACGAGCCGAACCATCGCAGCTCTATAATCTGGTTACATATATCAATGCGAACCGTTTGCTGCGGCAACGTTGATTAAAAACGAATTAAAAATGCAAGCAAAAGCCCCCGGAGGGCTTTCAACGCTCCACGCTCGCTGACCACCCATAAACTAAGCGAATTACTTGGGGCGCGTTAAATGGAAATCGAAGTGGGGCCTTCGAAGTGTGCTCCCCACCCTTGCCCCCTTTGCAATTACCCCCGCGCCGGTATCCAGACTCCGGAGTCCGGACTCTTCCGCCGGTGGACACCACCACCCCTTCTCGACACATTAAATACGCATTTGTTATATGTCGCAAGTTGGAATGGATAACTTAACCGAGAGCTAAAGCCCAACTACAGAGCAGGCGTAGCCTTGTCCATTATTCAATTGAGTAATTTTTTATTTAGTCAGTTTCTTATAGTTCTTTTTTAAGTTGCAATGCACTGGCGTTAAAGGGTAAACGATAATTTAAAAGCTACCCTAATCCTTCTAAAAAAAATCTGTAAAATAAATAATCAAATAATTTAAATTCTTTGGATGTCAGAGTATTAGTTTAAATAGCTTAAGACTTATTTATTTTCTTAATAACACTTCTTTCACAGTGTAGAATTTCTTTTTGGCCCAGGGCAATTGTACCGAAAATTCGTAATTGTAATTGTTGGCATTGCAAAATGTGGCTTTTTAAATGGCTCGCTGGCTGGCTGGCCAGCTAAGTCGGTCACTTGGCTCTTGGCTACCGTTGTGGCCCAATCTTGGCACGACCCATGTCGGTGATCTCTCTTTCTTGGAGTGACGCACACGACATGACCGTCTGACGGACCACCAACGCCCCCTCAACACGTCCCCCGGGGACTAACCCCCAAAATCA
The DNA here is from genome assembly GCA_035045925.1 of Drosophila atripex. Classification (NCBI taxonomy): domain Eukaryota; kingdom Metazoa; phylum Arthropoda; class Insecta; order Diptera; family Drosophilidae; genus Drosophila; species Drosophila atripex. Next base: position 1,094,859 of record JAWNOP010000012.1, read on the forward strand.
AAACCAAAAAAATTAAAAAAATGTTTCATTCTATTTGGCGCACGTGCCACACGAAGCAAATTGATTTTGCCAGTAGGTGGAAAATAAAATTAACTTTGTGGCTAGATAGATATATATGTTTCTATTTTTGTTGTTGTCCCACTCGGTCGGGCCAGTTAAATGAGTTTCGGCTTTGGCTTTTGGAAATTAGCTAGATTTTGAATTTGTATTTGATTTGCTAAGGCCTGGCGTGGGCCAACATCGATCTGTCTGTCCCTCCAGCTGTCCGGCTGTCCCTGTCCATTTCTGCTGGTCAAGATCTCGGTTCGTACGGCTGTCAGTCACAGTCACTGTGACTGGAACAAGCCGGTGACTGAGACTCGCTTACAAGGCGCCTGCGGTCATTTCTACGGCTTGATTTATGGCAAGAGATTGGCCAGCAACGGCAACTAGCCACGGCAATTGTAGATACATTTTTCAAATGTATTTTCCCTCGGTAAATATATTTTTTTCCTAAATATACTTTCTGGCTATTTTTTAATGAAAAATGTTTGGGTATTTTTGTTTGATTTCCAATGCAGTTGGCTAATTCAATTTGCATTTGTAATTGTTTTTTTCTTAATACATGAGTTTAACAGCAAAGTTAAAATAATAAGTATTTTTCTAAAGGTTTTATTTCTCATTCAATAAGTTACATTTTAGATTAATTTATATAAATAAAATGCAAATCAATAAAAATTGTTATAAATAGAAAGACTTAGGAAGGAAACTTACTTACAAATTATTTTGACAGTTACATTTGTTTCACTTTATACTCTCATTTATACTTATAAAAACATTAAAAATTCGGAATAAAATTTTGATTAGATTTTCAAAATTTTTATTTATTTATTTTATTTTCGAACTTTTGATACAGCTTGATGATCACCTAAATACTATTAAGTAACTTAATATTCTTATTAAGTAACTTAAAATAACTAAAATATTTGATAAAAAGGATGTGTTTTTGTATGCAAATCAAAAGACTTAGGCAACAAACTTGCAGAGAACATAAGCAATGTCTTCCGTATGGGTTCTGTAATTGGCTGTTGGTCTATTGCATCGTTTTCGTGTCTCTGCACAATTATCAATTACTCCAATCACTTTTATGTCACATGCAAATGCCACCGCCTGAAATAATAATAATAGTTAATAATAAATACCGTGCATAAAAGTTGACGTTGCGCCCACATTCGAGTGAATTGAAGTGTTTGGATATTTTTTGTTTTTTTCCACACTGTAGCCATCGGCCAATTGGCATTAATTAGCCAGCAATTTTCTGTTGGCGGCTTTTAATTTTACCAAACGAAACTGCCAACTAATAGCGCACCAGCGATCCAACAATGTAACAATCGAAAAGCCACCTTGCCAAGTTGCCACCCACAAGCCGGCAGTTGGTCAGAAGGGGAGGTGTTGAAAAATAGAAACAAACAAATGCCAAGGCAGTCATTTATATTCCATATTCTAATTGAATCAAATTTCGTGTTAAGATATGCAGACATTTGTTAAAATGTTGGTTTAATATTAAACAAAGGGTTTCATTAGCCTGCTGGAAAAAACAGTTTGTTATAACAGCTTTTCACATATTATCTTTAGTTCTCTAAGAGGTATTGGAACAATCGGAGCCTTTGTATTTGTGAAAAGGGAAATTCATGGCTTTCCATTATTCAAACTGGGGGTGCCCCTTCCCCTATAATGGGTCTAATATTTTCTGAATTATGCAGTTTGTAAGTTTTCCTTCTTTGTATTTCGCTGGTCTGACAATTCATAAATTTGTCTTTGAAGTGGGCCCGACCGACGAGTACAATCGGAAAACTAAATTATTGTTGCCGATCGGTGTGCAACGTGGCAAGTGTGGCCCGGCAGTGCAATTGTGTCTTTGTATGTTTTTCGTTCGAATGTTTTTTTGTTCGGTATTTTTAAGCCTTGTGTCACCGCTTGATTAGTTTTTAATTGTATGATTTATGGCATTGCACAAAAGCGTTTCGCGTTATGTTAATGTTAATTGAGAAATTAACATTTTATATATTTGTGCTATTGCCCGCTCCGTCGCTAGATCGACGGCGAGACAACTTGTCAGATCGTTAATGCTCATCAATCGTTTGGGCATTTGATAATTCGCTGATTTATTGGCCAGCCTTTGGCACGAAGCGACATTTTGCTTTTAGCCAATATTAGCATAAGACGGAATTTATTTCTTATCTCGGGCCCCCTTGGGCGATTCGTTGCAGCCGAGCTTCGAACTCCGGAGCATTTTTTGGCATTTGGCTTTGAGATTTTTCTCACAACGCCCACCGCCAACAAAAAAAAACAACAGAACTCATAAGCCCGATCTGTTGCTGAGTTGAGTGCCACAAAAAGGCCACAAAATGCTCAGCCGGCCTCTGACTTTCGGTAATTTGAAAATTAATAAAGTCGTTTGTTATGCAAAGTGGCAAGCGGGTGGCGGATGTGGGCGGTTTTCGGGGGCCACGACGGTATGGTGGTGCGGCAATGCTGTGGTGCAGTGGTGCGGGCTTGGTCGACTTGGCAGCTGTTTGCTTATTTGTTTGTTGTTTGCTGTGGTCTCGGGTGTGAATTGGCCCAGCAAAATGTGGGCCACGGCATCAACAAAGTTGCAGCGCTCACGCATGTGTTGACTCTTTTGATTTCCGATTTGTTAAATTTAAATTCAAATAATGGGTTATCATAAAAAAGGCGGGGAATAAGGAATGAGCGGAGGCTGTACTGTGGCATCGACTGGGTTGAGTCTTTATTTGAAACTTTTGGAGGAGGCAGTATTCCAAAATGCTCCTACACCAAAATGAATGCACAATATTTTCTGAAACCAACTGCAATTAGTTCCCAGACATCTGCAAAAAAAATACTAATAAGCCTCCGAAATGCCAGAGCAAACAAAAGGTGTCTCCGTCGGTGTTTTAGCCCTCGGCTAGTGCTACTGCCACTGCCACTCGACTACTGCAGCTTTGGCATCGAGTACAGCATCTGAAAATAGCGGCAGCCGCAGGGGCTACATACCAGCTTGTTTTGGCTACACCTTTCCCCATTAACCCGCTTAGGGAGCCAACTGGGTCAAAGTGCCACAAACCCCACTGCGATCATTAGGCGACCAGCGACAAAAATGAAAAAAATAAGCATTTGAAACCATGACAATCTTCAGCCCACAGGCCAAAACGTTGACAACCAAGTGCAGGCAAATGTATCATAAATTTTCATACAATTTTCCAGCCGTGTCGCCGGCGAGCAGGAGAAACCGCAGCATAGTTGGGCCGTTTTCAGTTTTCAGTTTTGAGTTTTCTGCGGCAATGCAAGTGCCGCCAAACACTTGCAGCTGTTGCAAACAAAAGCAACAGCAACAATGATCACTTGTAGTTAATTTTTCACAAGTGACTGCAAGTTTTGTGCAATATGCGAAGCGGGTTTTCTGCCAAAACGTTGTTGTTTGATTTTTCCTTTTTACGATTTTTTTTGGGGGGTTTTCATAGTCTGACCTGTCGCGACCGTTGCCAGGTGCAAGCTGGAAAATACTTTGAGTCTTTGACTTTTCTCGCTTTTATGTTGGCAGTTTTTTTTCCCGATTTCTTTTATTTTTGGTTTTCGCAGGCTTTCGGCAGTCACTTAAGCTGCTGCAGCTGAGACGATAATTAATTCGGAGCACACTAATATATATTTATATATCCATGTGTCTAGATCCGAAACGATCCGGTTCAATTATGTCTCCGCCGGCCAAGGAATTTTGTTGCGGCGGTCTGAGATTTTTTGGCAAATTGGAGCAGCCGTTCCATTTCCACGATGGCAGCTGTGTTTGCCGGTAAAAACAAAAACCATAAAAATCGATAGGAAAAATATATAGGACCGAGGCGTAAGGGGGTCCGTGGAAACTAGATCCGACTTTGACATGCCAATGCCGTTAAAAAAATTCTCAGGCTTGTTAATTGCCGTTGTCAGCTTGCGGGCTATTTATAAATTTTACAACAAAATAAACGCTGCCACATGGAAATGGAGTTGCATATTTGTGGTCAACAGAAGAAAACAGCTGCGATGGCTGCAATAGAAGTTCAACATAAAATAAAGAAAGAGCAGCCTATTCCATCGAAGAGGTGCCTTCATTAAATCGTATCTAAAAGCCACAAATCCCCTTAATTTAAATAAAAACTACTGCCGGTTTTGGTGTGAAACTTATCAATGAAAAGCTCTCTCTCTCTCGTAAACAAAGTACTCAATGGCATTATGCAAGCCACACTTTACAATCGCAAAATGTCACCATTTAATTACGCACACAAAACAGTTTAAAGTTGCAACTTGCAGCAGCTGTCAACTGACAGTGACAACAGCAACAGGAACAGCAACAGCAGCAGCAACAGCAGCAGCAACATCAGTGGCAGCAACTTGCCGCAGCCAAAGGCATTGCACAAATCTCGTCAGAAATTAACATAAATCCAATCACAAAAGCCCGCGCAAAACTTTGCCAGAAGGAAAAGTGGGGATAGGTTGGTTATTTTGTTAGTTTCTTTTTTTTTTAGCTTGGATAGGATCGGTTTGGATCGGATCGGATCTGTCTGGCTGTCCGCCTTGGTCTTTGCATCTCAAACAGTGTCTCTGTGTGTTGGCCGTCATGTTGCGCCTGCGCCTTTGCCTGCAACTGCAACTGCCACAGTCGCAGCCTCCGAATTCGTATCTGAATGCGAATGCGAGTCTAAAACTGAAACTGAATCTCATGCAGACTCCCAGGCTATGTATGTGGATGTGGATCAGCGCCCACGCGACTAATCGCGCAACTGTGCAACGCCAACTGCAGTTACGTATGTTGCGTTGTCTTGCCTCCCAGTTGCCGCATTTTTTAGCCGTCTTTTGATAGCTTTTCGTAGCCAAATGATGTCCAGGGTACCAATTGGAGAATACTTGCTGTAGAACTTGTTGAATTTATAAACATTTTTAAAAAAACTTTTCCCTAGAAACTACTTTTTTTCTAATTTAAGATGACAAGTTTTTTGTAAATATTGTAGGAAATTCTCACTTCGAGTATATTTATTGAAAAATATCCTTAATCCATTTCCTAAGCGCCCTCACATGCAATCCAGCTGCCAGGTTTTCTAGCCAATATTTGACATCTACTGTGATGTGTTTTGCATGTTGGCTAACTGCCTGTCCCACAACCCGCTTCACGATCCTGAGATACTTTGCGTTCCTTTTATTTTTATTACAGGAATTGTCATTTTTGGATTGCACGGGTGCGGGATTGGCTACTCATGCCACATAAATGTTGCATTCAAGCCAACTGGAAAACAATTCAATTATCAGAAAATGCAAATGCCAAATGGTGACTCTAAGGAATGCTTGCAACCTGCAGAAAATGGGAGAAAATTGGGAGGTTACTACACACACTAGGAAAAATGAAAATTATTTAATTTAAAATAAAAAATGTTTTAAAATAATATATAATACAATTAAAATAAAACTTTACTGAACACAATCTATTCATAAGTTTGGGTTTTAAAATTTAAAGAAACAGCAATTGTTTCCTGTGTGGGCGGGAATTGCACTCGTGACACATTCGGCCGTGTATCTTGATTTCATTTTTCAATTTCCACAACGACCTAAAGGAGGAGCAGAAGCTGCAAACGCAAATTATATGGCGAGCTTGTAAGCTTGCAACATGTTGACAAGGCGCAGCAGCAGCAGCAACTGCAACAGCAACAACCATTGCTGCCAGCATTTCCGTTTCACAATTAACGTTCTACGTGACAAGTGACACCAATTTTACCACCTTTAGTTGCGGTGCACTGAGCTTTTGTTTTTTGCTTTTTTGTTTTTTAACTTTTGGCACGGCAATGTGGATGTTGCTTTTGTTTCTGTTATGCTCCATGTTGTTTTTATGCTTTTTTATGGGGACCACCATCAGGGCCGAAGTTAGAGCGTGCTGCAGATGCACGTTCAGCGATTGTGTGCGCAGTTTTGTTTTGGGTTAATGGAGATGATTTGTTGCCCTATTCTAATGCTGCCACTCTCTCCGTTCCCTCACACCGCATGCCCCACACCTCAGTGCCCCCACCGAGTTGCATACTTGGCCGAAGAATTCTTTAAGCTTCGATTTCTAAAAATATTTTAATTTTATTTTATGTCTTTTTTTATTAACATACTTCAGTTTCTCCATTTCACTTCAAAAAGCAGTTCACAAGCAATAAAAAATATTCCTCTTTTCTTAATGAACAACTCTACCTTATGAAATTGACAAATGGCTACAGCAGCCGTTTGACCTTTTGCTTTCCGAATGCCGCATGCTGCATGCTGCATACTTCCTGACCCTGGTGACGCCTAACCAAGTTAGCTTCACTTCTTTTTCCTGCATGCTTTTTATATATTTTTTGTGTGGGGTCAGTGTGTGGGTCGTGGGCCTGACAATGAGCTGAGTTATGGCCTTGCAGATGGAAATTGTTTTCCACCGACCAGCCAAGGAGTCAGGTTGCACATGTGGGCCATAATCGTAACCACCATAACCACCGTGTATGCGGCAAGTTATTTTTCCTCGGAAGGGGAGTTCATGGAGTTCACTTGCCAAAGAGATGACTGGTGGCAAGGTGAGAGAATGTTTCAATTAGTTAATGTCCGATGGTGAAAGAACGAAAGGAATTTTCAATTGGTGTCTGACATAGCATGGGAGTATCTTGACATAAAAATTATGCCAATTTTTAGTTCCCACACATAAATATTTGTCTATTTTATCATCACTAAAATCGATCAGCACACATTTGTGCGGAAACATTAATTAACACTCGTCTGAAAATATGGTGTGAACGATTATGTGTGGCCACTAAGGTGTTAAAGTGTGGCACTTAAAATTGGGTGCAGTTTTTTAAATTTTAAAGTTTTTTTAATTTTCAAAGATAGGAAGTGATTCGTCATCATCTATTAAGCAAATACAATTATCACTGCATCAGATCAGTGTAAAATGGACACAATTTTCACCGATCACATCGCTGGCAAGGTGTTCTCCTTATTTTTTATCCAAACACGAATATCAGCTGCCACATCAGCAACACATCTGCAACACATCGACAAGATCAGCAGCCTGGCAGCAATTTTAGATGCTTAATTTATGCTGTGACTACGCTTAGGCATTTGCATAGCGTTGATTACAAAATACCAATGCGCAGCCCCACCTCTTTTTGGATCTCATATATGTGTGTATTTCAATTTTTTTCGTTTTCTGAACTGGGTGGCAAACATGTCGCCGCTTGCCACCAAGCAGCATTCAAGTGTTAGAGAAAAACGATTTTTGACAGGCGGAAATTGTGGCTATTGCCGTGGTAGTGTTGCTGTTGCTGTTGCTGTTGCTTTGCCTGTTTGTTATGGCAAATTCAATCAGCCAAGAGTGCAAGGCAGGTCAAATGCCACTAATGAGTTGCCCCACACGCAGCTAGACGACCAAAGATGGGGCAGAAACGATGGGACTGGAGTCAAGCCCCTTTTAAAACTGAGAAAAACAGTAGAGACTTCGAATACATTTGTATTTATTATTTTTGAAATCTGGAAAAAACATAAGCAGGTCGGTTCAAACAAAATTGTTTTTAAAAATTATTAGGTATTTACAATTTATTTCTTCCTGTGTATTTGCATCAACACTCAAGGCTATTTTATCAGTGCGTTGATGTTGTTGCTGTTCTGCGGTAATTGCAGCATCATCTTGAAACTTATTACATGCCAAGTCAGCGGCAGCAACAACAATGATAAAGCCGTTGCTGATGACAATCGCGACGCGTCGTAGAGACCTGGACATGGACATGGCCTGGGATTCAAGATGGTCTTTTTTCTTGGCCGCGCCGATGAGTTGAAAAGTGCAGCACCAGCAGCATCAACAGCATCAACAGCAACAACAGCCACCAGCAACACCAAAAGCCACCAGCAACATCAGCAACTTAGTGCAGCTGCTTAGATTTATTGGTCTTAAGTAGCAGCAAAATGCGTCTTTTGTCGTAGTTAAAGTTTATTGGCCACATTACCCTCTCGCAACAATCTGCGCCCCTTAACGCCTCCCCCTGGGGCCCATCATCTTGGTATATTTCTGCTGAGTTGTGCCGCAGATAAGCATCGTTCATTTGAGTACGAGCCGGGCTTATTTATGCCAGCAAAAACACCAACACCAATAACAACGATGACGACAACATAAGCGTTTATTACAATGCATTAAAATATCAGATAATCGGCAATTATTGCATATAGAAGCCCACAAGGATCTTGCCGGGGTTGAGCGACAAAAAAATGTTCAACAATGAAGATGATTATGATTAGGTGAAGATGATTGAAAAGGTGGTAAGAGAATTGAGATAAGGATACTTTGTTCTACATAATTGTTAACCAACAGAAAGCGAGAAAAATAAGACCCTATCAAAAACTAAATGCCAATTGAAAAAGCATCTTCAAAACTTAATCAGATGCAAGGCATGATCAGTGCTTTTAGCAATTACGCTAACGAAACCAATAAAGTTGCAATTTCAATTTGGGTCGCCACTTTTCGTGACAGCCACAACATTGCTCCAAATTTTTCCAAAAAAATAATAAATAAATATGTATATAAATTTTGTTACAATGCTCAACAGAAAATGTTTCCATTTTTGTGGTTGACCTTTAGAGGCGAATGCATTTAAATAAATATGCCATAATTTATGCATAGCATAAGGCGAGGAAAAAAATCCAAATCCAAATATTTTGTGGCCATAATCAAATAAGCCAGAAAAACTATGGAGCTGGCTGTTGCCAGTTGCTGGGGGCTATAGTAGCTGCCGTTGCCATTGCTATGGCTGTGCCTGTGCCTGTTGCTGTTGTCATAAGCTATGAAAATAAACTACATTTACCACAGAAGCCAAACGAATGACAAGCCACCTAAAAGCTAACCCCTCGCAACTTATTCGGCAGCCTCGACTCAATTGTCAACTCATTGAGATATTGATCTGGCACCCAATCCCAATCCCCCTCCTCTGCCACAGCTTAGCCCCGAAATCAGGCATTATTTTTTTGTTTTTGTTTTTTTGTTTTTTTTTTTTTTGGCCAAGACAGACTTCAAGTCTCTGATCATCCAGCCGCCGGGACCGATACTGAACTATTGTTATTTCACGAACTGTGACACGTTGCCTTTTTTTGATGTTTTGCCATAAGTTTTTGCCAGGCAGTTTTTATTTTCTTCGTGTTTGTGCTTTTTGTTTTTCAGTTTGTAGTTTTGGGTTTTTCTCCGTCTAACCCGGCTATCTAGTTTTTGTGCTATTATTTATTTCTTGATTGTACAATAAGTAAATAAATTCACTGCTACTGTTGCCTGTGTACCCACCCTCGACCTTTTGTGGCAGTAGCCAACATCCAACCTGGCTAAATGTTTGTGCTGCGATTTATCATTATCGTGACTTGTGATCTCCGTTTCGTTTAGACCTTTTTTGGCTGCCATTGTTGTCTTGGGGGTATTTAAAGTTGTGTTTCTCTGTTTTCTTTTTGTTTTTCTTATTTTTTTTCGAGTTAAATTAACATGTTTTTTGCTTTGAGTGACATTTGTAGGTGTACAATGTGGCACAAATGAAGTGAAGTGTGCAACAAATATGGCCGGATTGGATCAGTTGTCAGTGGGTCAAAAGGTTAGCCAGCGGTATGGGAATGGGAGTCCATGCCTCCAATCCACCTACTTCTAAGGGGGTTTCTGCTGTGCTGTCAATCCGTTACCAACGCCCACCAACAATTCGTCACCCAATTCGAGCCAGAAAGGCATGACCATAACATTAAAATAACAATCGTCTACCACTTACTTATCTCCGTCCTTATACTTCTGGGAACGCCTCCTCCAATCTCGGGCCAACGATCTGTTTAAAGTCTAAGTATGCCCCATGGCGACACTTGAGTTATTCGCCCCCCCCATTACCTCCTCTCAACTGGCTTGAAAATCCGTAAAATCAATTTGCCAAAACATCTACAGCTTTATCAGCGAGGCAGAGGGCTGCCTTTGAACCCGCATCTTGGCCCAGACAACTCCATCTGCTTGCCATCAATCTCGCGGTGCATTTCGCAGCCCCAGGGCCAAAACAAAAACCTTACCAAAAACAGAAATAGACAACGTTTCTGTTATCGCCTGGGCCATATCAATTGACTTTTCGGGCCAAAACATAAATTACAATCCTCGAAACGAAGAAAAAAATCGAAAGAGTGCCAAATATAATAATTCAGTTTCGGCCAAGAGGAGAGCTGCAATTTTCGCATCAAACGCTTTCAACTAATGTCAGAGATTAGATAAATGGGTGGGCCAAAAAAATAGCAAAAAATCAACTGTATGGCAGGAAAAGTTGCTATTGCACTTGTTATGTGGTTACGGTTATGGTTTTGGGTCAGTGGTCAGTTCGATAATGGTTTCATTGCCGTGGCAGGGTTAATCAAAAATTGCTGACCCCCGACTTTACGGATATCTCCGTATATCAGCCACGCATGCCCCAAACATAATTGGTAAAATGGCCATCATAGGAGTTACCGAAAAAAGCGACGGTGGACGATGGTTGATGGTGGACGGTGGATGGTGGTCAGTGGAATAAAATTGCTTAATCAAGGCGTTGGCTATGCCGATACAAAGTTAATGGCCCATAAACGTGGCCAGAGTCAAGCGATTGCCAGCCTAATTTGTCGCTTGCCAGGCCAATCAGGCTGCTACATGTTGCAGGAACAAGTGCAACATAGTCTGGACACTTGGAGAAACATAAAAGACTAGAACTAGCCTACAGAAAAATGTCAACTAGCGAAGGGAGAAATAAATAATTTTTGTTGTCAAAAAATAATTTACTAAAGACGTTACGCCTATTCCATTTTTTTGAGTGCATCTTGTATGTGTTATTGGCGTGTGTTTGTGTTGTTGTCTTCTGTCAAATGCTGACATTTGCAACGGTCGCTCCAATATGTTTGACATTCATTTGGCGATTCCAGCCCCATGTTGCCCAGGTGCCTGACATTTTGCGTTTGCATAACACAACACCAGCGACTGAATGCAACTGCAACGGGCAGAGCAAATCAAATGCAGTACATCACCTGATTGCACTTGTTGTTGCCAATTGGAAATCGATCGAGGTAGATCGGGTTTTGCAACACCATGCAAATACCATGCTTCGAGCCGCAAGTGGCGTTACTCCCCGGAGCCTTACAGATCCTCAAAGAGTATCTCCAGTTCGTGGATCGAAATCAAATACTTTCGTGTACCAATACCAATGGTTATTTCTCTTCTGGTTTTTTTTCCTGCCTTTTTCTATTTCTAGTTTATAGGGGGGAAATGCGTTTGCAATAAAAAATCAGCCACATAAACGGGCACTTAACAACAATAGTTGATTGATTGTCGACAATTGGCAGACTGACTCTGTATTTGTTGCTTTTTTGACAGCTCACCATGTGTGACTTGGTCTGCAGGTGTTGCCTGCGTTATTGATTTGCTTACTTTTTTTTTACCTCTCCACCTCTCTTTTCTGGTTATTTTTTTTTTCTTTGTGTCTACCTGTTGGCCAAGTCTCGGGTCACAGTGGGGCTTTACAGTCAGCGGGCAGAGGGCTTAGAGACAACTTACAAGAGCTTAGGACCACACATGATATTTTCGGTTATACGATATTTTTTCTCAATTGAAATCGGGTCTGTGAAATTATAATCTAGATCTATTTTTGTACCATTTCAGGAGATTAGAGAGTCTCTGGCTGCATCACCCGGTCAAATATTTTATTTCACATTTTTACGATAAGATCGGAATTCTGTAATGACAATTTTTCAACATTTCACGTGGCTCATGTCGTTTCTTTAGTGTTTCATAAATTCTCAACATTAAAATGCAGCCTTATCTTGAGCGCTTTGTGTTGTCTTGACTTTTAGCACGTAATTATCTTGAAGTTTGCGCCCACAACGACAACCGACAACAACGGGAACAACTAACAACCAACCAGCTAACACATGAGGGCCAAAAAAACAACAACAACAACAACAAAAACAACAAAAAAAGGAATAAAGAGACGGCTCGCGGCTTTAATAACCATAAAAATGGCAGTCAATGCAGCTTTAAGCCAAAATGCCAGGCCAGCCGAGGAGGAAAACAAAAATGATTGTTGGGCGCACAAAGTAAGCCATAAAAAATATTTAACACACCCTCGGACAAAGCTGTTAACAGCATTGAAAATGCGTAGGATAAGGCCATAAAATGGTGTAAGAGTGTGTGTGTGTGTGTGGAGAGTGTGTGTTGCATTTGCTGCGACAACTGGCGACGAGTTGTTAGCAATTTTTCTTTTCGAACGCTTTGGCGACAAACGACAATTAAAATGCAAACAAATTGAATTTGTGTGCGAAAGGTTTGGCTCTCTTGGCTAAGTGTTTTGTGCCATAAACTCACGCCAAACAACACCAACAAAAAGTGTGTTTTATTTTGTTGTTGTTGTTGTTTTGGTGTCGCACGCGCGCTCGCAACATTTTTGCTGCTGCGATCGATTTGCGGGGAAAGTTGGCGTGCCGTTATTTTAATTGCAACATGTTGCTCGGTAATTTGTCTGGCACTCGTAAATGTTGCGACGCTAATTGCCCCACCGACTACAATAATAACAACAACAACAACAACAACAACAACAACAACAATAGCAACAACCAGCTTGCCACCCGGCCAAAACAACCGAACAACAACGCAACAAAACAAAACAACAACATTGTTGCCGACACGTGTGGGTTGGCCGTTTCCCTCTTTTTCTATGGCTCTAAAAAAAAATTGATTTGGTTAGTTTAGCGTTAACGCCCTAAACCACAGAATCCCATACCCTTACCCACCCCTGCCCCTCTTAAGCTGCCACCCCCGCCACAGCTCTGCCGGCCATGGACATTAACCTGTCAACGTGGCCAAGTTTGCAACACGTTTAGTGGAGGCCCAAAGGCGCAAGTTCAATTCGAGGTAACAACTACACCGAGAGAAGCAGAATACTCATTATCTCCACTTATTGTGGAGAAGAGGACCCCCAGCCTAATAATTTTATTCCAGTGTTTTGTAATGTGGAGCCGAAGGTCCTCCCGTCTCTAATCTATAAGCAGTAATCAAATTTCAGCTCGCAGCTACCAACTTGCAGCGTACGTGGCTGCCACAGCCCGTAATTATGCAACACATGTTCAGTGCAACAATTGGCCATAATTTAGTCAAAGGTAATTGAGAAAGGCCCGTCTCAAAGACTCTCGGAGACTAACGCCAGGCCCGCGGTCCGCTCTATCATTATGCGGTCCCCAAGCCCGCCAAAGGAAAAAATACAGACGAGATACTGAACAGACCCTCCCATCGGGTACGCACAGTAGTCCAACTACCAGTACTACCAACTACCAGTAGTACAGGCCAACCTTGATTGACGACCACAATGAGGACTGAGATTGAGTGATGGCGCTGGTGGTGCGGCAAAGTGGCAACGAGGTGGTTGGTGGTTGCCACTGGGCGCCTGCCTGCCTGCCTTGTTTATTTATTTCTAGTTAGCCGCATTAACTTGCTGGACTGTTATTTAATTGTATGGCTCGATTGGATGAGCATCAACCATCCACTTTACTTAATGCACACTGAGGAAAACAGAGTAAGGTATGACATTTATTTGCTATTACTAGGAGCACTAAGGAGCCTTTGCTCATCTTGAATCTTTTTGGTGTACCTTTCAATTGTTTGTGGAAATTCCTGCTGTTCTTGTGTATTCCTGGCTATATAATAGCCACAGCTAATAGTCTCGGCCAATATGAGCTAAGCACTTGACTAGCTGGCATCGAGGCAGATAGAAATTGTTGTTTAATTTGCGGAAATTGTTGCCAAAGTGCCAGCACAAAAGAATCTTGAAAAGTTAAACCATTTTTTATGGTAGATCTGTGGCACATTTCCGCCTGACGATCGAAAGAATGAAAAAGAAAAACAAGACCAATTCCATTGGAATTTATCCCACAAATCGCAGCCCAGCAAAAAAGTTTTAAAGCCACCCACACATAAAACCGCCGGGGGCCGGCCCACAGTCCGCCTTCGAATAGCTCCAGCTCCCCAGTATCTAGAATCTATAACCTTGCGCCGATTTCTCAAGCAAACACACAGCTCAATGGGGAATATAAAGCATTGCTCAGCAATTTGGTTGCAATTTTTGCGCCACAAAAATTATAAATTAAGTACTAATTACATGGAAAAACAACAACCATAAAAAGCCAACGAGAAATCCGAGGAAAAATCAAACGGAGCCGCATTTAATGTTCGCTGCGACCACGCCCACAGCCATGCTCAATGTGTGGGCGTTGCACTAATGAACAGACACAAATCGAGAAAAAATGGAAAATATCGAAAGATTTTTTTTGTTGGAGACAGGCACAGTAAATACCATGAAGTGGATAAATACATTTTAAAGTTTTTTAATAAAGAATCTTTGAGTTAAATAATATTCTTGTTAAAAAATAAACCAATTAAATTAGATACTTAAGGTTTAAGTTAAGTCACATCTTAATTTAGACTCGAAAGAATTTCCACTGCAATGTTTTGGTTGCCACATTTGATTGGTCGTTGCCAGTTGCTGTCTTGAATGGGTGATAAATTATTTCCCGCCATTTACATAAATGCTTTGAATGCATTAATTAAAGTCAAAATGCCCTGGCACCCTCCCGAGTCGCGCCCCCTCCCACCCGGGCGACGCCCCCTTTTAATCTTTCAAATACCGCAGTTGTCGATCTAATCAATTGTTGTTTATTATTGGGCCAGGCCCATAGAGAAGCCATTACCAATGCGATTAGCGAAACGGCGGCCTTATACGTATCCAAGTATCCAAGTATCTGAATCGGAGTATCTTTTGTTTCGGAGCTGCGTATCTGCATCTGGGGAATACGAACACATACTCACTTATGCATGCCATGGGTTGGTTGGCCATTTTAAGTGGCTGCCGCCTAATTGTTCATAAAAGTCAACAGTCAATAGCTCTTTATGTTTGCGCTTGAAATTTATATTTATTTATTGTTATTTGTATCGTTTCTGCAGCTTCATAATTTTAGCCCAGCTTGTTTGTTGTCTTTGGCATTCTATGCAGAAGCAGTAGCTATTGGAAATACATTTTTTTTACTTTTGAGCTCCAAGGTCTGCCATTCTTTACAATTAGCAACTGAATTTATGAGCGATTTCAATTTCAATGCGGTTCGTTTGTAGCCTTTGTGGGCTAACGAGTTTCTGGCCAACACAAGCTGCAGCCACAATTGCCAGAACTCGTAAATAGCCAAGTCAAAGTCAGTGACAGCATTTGGGCCTAATCGGAGCAAAGGGTCAACCCGTTTAATGTTTTTGAGGAATTATGCAATCGGAAAGGGAGTACAATGATAACCCAAATTCCATCTCATTTTTCCTAGAAGTTCCCATTTGGTCAACAAGCAGCGGCTTTGTTTGATTGCCTCGATCATCTCGCAAGTGTACAAAATGCTTTTATCAGCACTTTAGATTACACTTGGAATCACTCACCGACAAAAATACCATTGCGCTGACATAATTTTCTTAGATCACCGCCCAGTTTAGCGCCCATTTATGCAATCATGTAATTTTATTAACAATATCTATGACATTTAGCAATTGTTCGGTCACGTTAGAACAGCCGCAGCCAGACCGCAAACAATTACGTTAACGTGGTCGTGGTCAAAGGGGCAATTTGGTAGATGCTGCGATAAGCCGGGCACTGAAAGAAAATCTGGCTAAGACTCTAAGAAATTTGATCTACAATAAGGGATCGTCCATTAGGCTTTGTTTGTCTCTGTTAAAAAAAGTTGTGGTTAATTACTGTGTAATATTCTCTTAAATATTACTTTTAATATTTGAGTTTTCTCTTTGTGCCTTCACCCGCGCACGACTTGCTCTTGGACTTCGACTTCAACTTCCACCTCAACTCAAAGTTATTGACAATGCAGTGTAATTGTTTCCGATTGAGATCTTTTTGGCCGGGCCTTAAAAATTCACTGCCATTGTTTCGAGGGTCGCAGTATCCTTTTATCCAGCTCGGCAGAACCATGTGCCGCTCTTTGGGCGTCTTAGTAATAATCCTGTTACTCAACACGGCCGCAGGATGGACAGTTGAAGAAGTTATACGACAGCTCAATCGCGATTTGGATAGACAGCTGAATGTATATTTCGACTGTCAAGATCAGGAACTATCCATCGACCAGAGTGTGTCAGCTTTACATCTGAACACATATTTTCCCATGGAAAGACTGATGGGAAGGTTTAGCGAAAACGCCTTGATTATAGCCTGTTTGTCGGAAACCACAGAAAACCAAACTCTGGCCGGAGTTAAGGAGTTTCTTTGGGCTCTACAGCATCTGCCTGTTTTGTACATCACTAATAATCTGACTGTAGATTTTGCAAGAGCTTTGAAGCAAGGATTCCTACATGTCCTCGCTTTGGATGTGATGAGTGGAAGTTTGAACACCTATAAGCCCTATCCAGACATAGAAATACATCAAGTGGAAGAAGTCAAAGATTTTAAGCACTTAACAGAGCTGAGAAACCTGCAAGGGGAGCCGGTAAGGATAAGTGTTGAAACAATGTCACCTCGTTGTTTTCACTACAAGAACCGCTATGGAGAGGAAGTGTATGCTGGCTATATGTACAAGTTGATCCAGGGATTTATTAAAACCTACAATGGCACTGAGACTTATGTTCTAAAAGATCAAGATCCCATACCCTACACAATTGGTTTCCAAATTTTACAAAACGGCGAAATTGATATTGTTCCCAGGATTCTGTTTAACTTTAATTGGACCTACTTTTATCGCAGCAATGTCCTTTACAACGTCAATAGCTATTTCATAGTGCCTTGGGCAGAACCACTCCCAAAGAGCCTTTATTTCATAAGGACTTTTAAGTGCAATGTTTGGATAGCGTTAATTCTCAGTTTTATTTACGCCTCAATCGCAATTTGGTGGATAAAGTTGAGAAATCAAAATGCGGCATCAACTTCTTTGGTATCCTCTTTCATGGATGTCCTCCAATTAATGGTCCAACTACCTAACCACAACCAATGGCATTTCAGTCTAGGATTTCGACATGTCCTCCCTTTTCTCGTACTTTTTCCTGTGGGGTTTGTATTGACCAATTTGTACACGGCCCAGTTATCAAGCTCGTTAACCACTGGCCTCTATAAGCAACAAATCGACACTTTTGACGATATGGTTAATGGGAAATTTAAGTTACTTCTCGAGAGTCTCGATACGGAGTTTCTGTTGAACTTGTCGAAGAGGAACTACATTCAGCCGGGTCTTCAAAACATTGTTCGAGAAACATCCTTGGAGGAGGTTCTATATCTTCGAAAAAATCTTAATACAAGCTATTCGTACCTCGCCTTCGGGGATCGCATTGAATTTGAGTTGAGCCAACAGAAATACCTTCGAGTGCCGCTTTTTAAAATACTTCCGGAGATCTTTGCCCAAAGACATTTTTTTATACCCCTCCGACATGGATTGCCGTATGTGGAACTGTTCAACGATTATCTCCAGAGGATCTGGGAGTCGGGAATCTATCAAAAGCTCAGGTCAAATGCCTATCTCGAAGGAATCTCCAGTGGAGAGATAACCTTTCGAAAGTCCACAACCTGGGAAATACAGGTCTTCAACATGGAGTTCTATTATTTTGCGTACATACTTCTGGCTGTGGGTTGGCTATTGGGGGGAGTTATTTTTTTGATTGAGAAGTGGAGGGGCTAATTCGGATAATTCTTACACCTTTCCCTGAAAATTACTCGTTCTATTATCCCTAAATTGATGTTACGGTCACAAAATAATACATAATGTTTTGATTGACAGAATAATGACTTTCGTAAAAGGGCCTATAAAAGAAGATTGAAGCTAACCGTACAACCTCAGTCCCCAAAATGGCTCTGCTTTACCTCAACACCCTTCAGAACCTTACGCTTTTCGGCGGGAATCGTTTGGCGGAAGCGATTCACGAATGGAATACATATTATCCATCTGAGCTTATTGTATATCTGGAATTCGGTGATGGCTCCGATATCCTGGAAGAATCAAAACCACCTTTAACACAAACTCTCTTGTTTAAAAGCCCACCATTTCAAGCAGTTCTTGAAGGAAACTTTAGTAGCTGCACACTCACAGTTCTGTATCTTGAAGATAATGAAATAGAAAGCGGTGTAAACTATCTTACAAATTGGCTATGGAAGTACCATCATTTGCACGTGATAATATTTTACAAAGACGGAACAATTGAGGGATTAAATAATATGTTCAGAAAGTGTTTTAACCAAGGATTGCATAATTTACTCGTAATACTCCCGGAGTTTCAAGGAGTTTATACATTTCAGCCATTTCCAGAGGTCAGAATCATACACCTAAATAGTGTGAAAGAATACTACCGATCGATCACTTTTAAAGTGGAACCTTTTGGGACACAATGTAACGATTGGCCTTGTCACTGCTGGAGCACCTCGATGGTTTTCCTTCAGGGATCGTCATAACAAATTAATACTTACCGGCTACATGCTCAGATCCGTCGTGGACTTTACCAATAACTTTAATGGCACTATAGATCTGGTGGATGTTAAAACAGTGAACGAAGGTCTAGAACTTTTGGCTAATCGATCCATTGACTTTTTTCCATTCCTGATAAGACCTTTAGAAACATTTTCAATGACTAGTATTTTGTATCTGGAAAGCTGCGGTCTCATCGTGCCCTCATCGCGACTGTTGCCAAACTTTCTATATCTGAGCAGACCGTATACATTCACCACCTGGATAACCTGGCTAATAATGCTGGCCTACTGCTCCTTGGCCCTGAGAATTTTATACAAGGGCCAGGTCAGTTTAAGTGAAACATTTCTGCATATCCTGAGACTTGCGTTGTACCTATCGGGTGGAAAGGCAATGGGAGCTCGTCCTTCTCATCATCGCTTTTTGCTATTTTTCATACTGACACATTCTGGATTCATTCTCACCAATCTGTATTTGGCAAAACTATCAAGCAATCTGGCAGCAGGACTTTACGAGAAACAAATAAATACCTGGGATGATTTGGACAAAAGCGACAGCATTTGGCCCCTGATTGACGTGGATGTGGAGACTATGCAGAAACTTATTCCCGATCGAAAGAATCTCATTAAACGAATTGTAACTACACCGGAGTTGGATGTGGATGAGTATCGGAGAAACTTGAACACGAGCTGCATTCATTCTGGATTTTTTGATCGCATAGAATTCGCACTCCACCAGCAACAGTATCTACGCTTTCCCATTTTCCGCAAATTTCCACACATCCTCTACCAGCAGCCTATGCAGATTTCCACTCATTTTGGTCAACCATACCTGCAATTGTTCAATTCCTTTGTCATAAGGTTATTCGAGAGTGGAATTTTCCTCAAAATCAAGGACGATGCGTATCGCCACGGCATTGAAAGTGGACTTTTAAATTTTGGTTTCCATGACCGAAACTTGCAAGTAAAGTCAAACGATGTGGAATATTATTATTTAATTGGTGGCGTGTGGCTGGGCGGCTTGCTCCTAGCCACTATTTGTTTTTGCCTTGAGTTACTCACTAAAAAAATAAAAATCACAGTCAAAATAGTTTCTAAAATGTAGCTTATCTTAAAATAAATCCCAATTGCTTGTTTATTAACAATTTTCTTGGTGTCATATTTTCATTTCGCAGCGGGGCTTTTGAGACAACATTTTTGGGGCATAACCAACGATCTCTTCCCATAACTCTCCACCCAGCTGTAATTACAACGAAAATACGCTAAAATATTTTTGTGTTGGCCAGGCGACGCCTCCCTTGCGGCCTCATTTGCATGGCCGTTGGCAAGTGCAACAAGTGGACAGCAACAGCAGCATTGCAAATGGCAAGCTGGCAACTAGCAAGCAGCAAACGTGCAACGTGCAACCTGCAACTTCCAACCTGCAACTGGTGATTGCCTCCGAAGGTGTCTTCGATTATTGCCAAACATTAATTATTTGCGCGCGATTTGGCGCCCGCCTCCTTTAAATTTTTGCTTCATGTATTTTTTATGCTTTTCCGTTTTTTTTTTGTTTTGTGAAAGGCCTGGGCTAGTAGTTCAAATGTTTATTTTTCTGCTCTCCCGGTGTATCTTTGATTGCTGGCCAGCGTTGCGATTTTTTTTTTCTTTTTTAGATTTGCGCAACAATTGGGAGACGAGGTCGGGTCTCCGTCTCAGACTCAGTCTCAGTCTCAGTCTGGCTTATTTATTTTTGGCCAAAATTGCACATTTTCCCATGCTGCTGTTGCTGGTTGTTGTTAGTGCAGATGTTGCTGTTGTTGTTGTTGTCGCGTTTAATCAAGGAGCGGAGTTAAGAGTCGCCGGTTTGGTCGCCCCATTGCCATTTAGCCCGAAGCGGCTGCCGCAGCCAAAACGATGAATATTGATTTAATTGAAAGTCATTGAGAGCCGCCACGTACTTCATAGACACGAGTTGTGATGACCTGTAATTGAATGGGTTTATTTGGCCAAGAGGAGCTGCATAAAGTATGTTGTTAACATATATTTTGAAAAAAGCTTGAATTTTTCTGTTGTCGGTTGAAGTCTGAGATATTACACATACGCCACGTAATCTCAGTATGAACTGACAAAGGTTGTGAAAAATGAACGCGTTTAATAAAATTGTTTCAATTAATTCAGTTCACAATATAACAACTTTTAATATTACAAATATTAATTTATTAATAGGTATCACTAAATTCTATATTGCCTAAGTATAGCTATGGCTTTCCATTTGGCTTGCCACCAAACCGACCGCCGATCACAGCTTGCGCCCTCCCACATGCCAACATCTTCACACAGATACTCGACTCACACACACGCCCAAATGTGAAGAACCGACGCCCCGGCAACGTTTTTTTTTTGTTGGCACATTGACACAGTTTTCCATGGCAGATGTGCCCAAGCCCTGCTCCTCCTGCCCCGCTTTCCTGCGGCGATTCTGTCTCTTCATATTGGAATTTTGTCGACTTGTATTTTTCCTTTTTTCCGAGGCTGTGCCTCGTCGTTGGCGATGCTGCCAAATGTCAAAAGGTTAATACGTGAATTAACAGCAAATTTCTTTGACTTGTGTGTGACTGCAGGCTAATGCACTAAAAAAAATAAGAGAAACTAAATAAAGAAAGTCATTCACAACACTTCAAATTATTATCATCTTACTAAAGGCTAATGAATAAACTTCTTTGTAGTTATACATCATGTTCTTTAGATTTATTTATAATGTATTTTAAATTTTGTTGCAAGTTTTCTAATGGTGGATGTACTTGCAGCTGCCGCCTGGCGCTTTCATTGGAATGCGGGCGTTTCTATGTTTGTTTATTTTCTTTTCGGCGGCTTCGCTTTTCCGTGCTTTTCCGTGGGTATCCCCTAATGCATTTGGGACACCAACCAGCAGGGGGGATTCGTGTGCCGGCTTTACAACATATTACATTAAAATGCTTCTCTTTTTGTGTTCCTCGGTTTCTAGGCTCCTATGCTAATAAATCAATGGGTGTTTTAGTTCGCCGAATTCCGAACATTTTCCCATGGGTCTAGGTGCGGGATTAACTAGGGAAATCTTAAGTATGTTGTAAAGTTTCCCACATGTGTTTTAAAAGTGCTTCACCAGCGAAATTCTTCTCGAGGAATTTTTCACTTGGCTACATAAATTCTTTGCCTAATTAATGGAAAATATACTTTAAAATATAAAAATATTCGTTAGAAAGCTGAAATCGATTTATTCCCTGAAGACGATTTGTTTTTAATTAAAAAATATAAAATACTATATCAAAACCCCTAAAGCTAAAAATATCCTTACGTATACGTATTATTTCACCTTGTATAACACTTTATCCTTGCGGTTAGCAAAGACTACAACCGTTAAACCGAAAAATATCCTTTGGCAGTTCTGAATTAACTTAACAGATGGCGCCTGTCTTTAAATAAAATCCATTTTTCAATTAGTTGTAAAAATGGCATTTGGCATAAAAGTTTAACTGCCAAACACAAAAAAATAGATAAAACACCCGGTGGCCACGGAAATAGACTTGTATATCCATGCAAATTTTTTGCGCAGTGGCAAGTGCATAATTTTTATTATTATTATTTCTCTGGCGCTACTAAAAGTGCCAATCTAGAGTAGATCAAAAAGCGCAATGCCTACGGAGCACAGAGTGCCGGCCCACTTGGCGGCTGCTGGGGTGCTGCTGCCCACTTGGCATGGAAAAAATTCAATTCAATTCATTAACCGGGCACTGGCAGCGATTATATCGCCCAACATATACTATATCTATATTA
Source organism: Drosophila atripex (assembly GCA_035045925.1). Taxonomy (NCBI): domain Eukaryota; kingdom Metazoa; phylum Arthropoda; class Insecta; order Diptera; family Drosophilidae; genus Drosophila; species Drosophila atripex. The sequence goes on from JAWNOP010000012.1 coordinate 1,117,163, forward strand.
TTTGCACACACATGCATATATTTATTTTTTATTTCTTTTTTAATGGAGCTAGCCAGCATTGGCTGCTGCCTAATCCCCTCACAATTTATTGGCATTTCGTGTAAACTATGCTATTTCAATGAAAATACATTTTTCTTTTATTGCCACACTTTATGAGAAGAGGGCTGTGGAATGACTTTATCTATATCTCGTGTGAAAAGTGGTTCAATCGCGATAACTTCATCTCGACACCACAGACAGCACTGATCTCGGTTATTATTCTTTTTTGTTTTTTTTTTCCTCCCGCCCGTCTCTTTTTGCATTTTAATTGATTCTTAATGGAAATGAAAAAATATCCCTTATCGCGATGGCAAATTTATGAAATGTTAATTACAAATTGCCAGAGTAATTCGAGTCCAAGAATTTTTCGGCTAGTCTTTATTTTATTGTTGCGAAAACTGTCAAAGATTGGCGCAAATTCAATATGGATATGATATTAATGGTTCGATAAATGGAAAATAATCACAGCAGGGAACCGAAAAATTGCAAGACTTGCAATTAAAATCAAAGATCGTAAACTGAAACCAATTTCAAGTTGGGGGAATTGGCTTTGAGTAATTGCTGAATTTGCATAGCCTTGGGCATGGTCTATTGATTTAGATTAATTGTTTTATTTGCAAAGCATATGGTAGCCCAAGAATTGCTTCATTCACTTATTACTTTATTGCTTAAAAGGAAGTTGCATACTAATGGGCAAGTTCTTTTTATTAAATTTTATGGCTTATACTCCCTCTGGTTGACCGGTTGAGTAATTATCATTTAACGAAGCTTAACCTAAACCAATATAACTAAAAATATACAGTCCTTTATGGGTCTATAAAGTCGTGTATAGGTATAGCAATTACTTGTATATCCATTTATTCCCTATCTTATCTCTAATGATTTTCCCTTCTTTCCCGGCGTTTAAATTCTTCTTTAACGATCAATAAAGTCTGAACTCGTAATAAAATCTGGATCATGTTTATAGCGATCTAAGCTTGAACTGATCAATTTTCATCAAGATATTTCCCTTGCTTCTTTTGTGTTCATTTAACGATCCCCCATTTGTGGAAATTTATATTTATTAGTTCCCATTTCGTGCATCTGGCTTTCATTTGCAGCTCTACGGCATCCACTTGACTAAATTTAATATCATAATTCGACTTTACAACATTTTAATGCACTTTGCTTGCGCCTCCCCCGCCTTCTTAGACGCCTTTCCGTAATTTACATTTCATGGCTATTGCTTTGGCTAACAGCTGTCCCATATGGGCGACCATTTAAATTCCCCAACTGGATATTATTGTTGTTTCTGTTGTTGGATGCTCTTGTTGGTTGTTTGTTGTCGCTTGTTTGCTATTTGCCGTCGGTGTCCGCGCATATTTGCCGCTGCTTTGACGCCATTGTTGCATGCAACGCGTCGGCGACAGTCTGAAAAATGCAATTTCATATTTTCTTATTGCACAAAAAAAAATTCTACACCTAAAAAAAATTAATAATAAGAAACTTAAAACATGTATAAATAAAAATAACAGTTTTGCTTTTAAAGCTATCAAATAGCTGCGACCTTTAACCTTTCATTAAGATATTTCATCTTAAAATCGTTCAACCAAGAACTATTTTTAGTGCCTGATTTTGTGTGGGAGTACTCTTGCGGACTGAGACTTCATTTAATGCACTAACCAGTAAAGGACTTCGCCCTCGTTCCACACCCACTAACCCCCCGAAGGGCTAGACAGCCGCATTTAGCAATTGCAGACCAAACTGAGCCATGGCCAAAAGCAAATGTCGTCGCATCCTTTTTGGAGGCCTGCCGAGGGATAAGAATCCTTTTTGTCTGCGCGGCGTCGCTTTTCATTTCGCCAGGCGTTAATATTAAAATGCATGTAAAAATGCAGAGAGCCCAGGAGGATGGGGTTTTGACGGAAAAATACTTAAAAAATACAGTGCTCAGAGGGCTCCTTGGGGGATGCAAAGCTCATACATGTGTAGAAATAATAAGTATGAGCTGGCGAGAGCAGTTTGCGATTGTTTGCTATAAGGAATTATGATACGTTTAATTACCAAGTGGAGCACGTGACTGGCGAACAAGTGCTGGCCTGGCCCATTCCCCTAGCACTTACCTCGTTCATTAACAGCTGTCAGCACATTTGGCATCCCACGGATTCCCCAGGCGCCTTTCACAATTTGCACCTTTTTAATTAACGTGATTGCAGTTGGCACCTCATCTCACCTTCCTCCTTGGTATTTCATGTGTTTTTTTCCACCTTTCCTCTCCTCATACATGATGTATATGCAAATGCGTTGATCTATGCTCTACGTGCTGAATGCATCTTTCAGCACCTCCGCCCCCAATTTCGCCCCTTTCCGGGGGCTACCCTCACTCACCACCATAGCCATCAGCATCATCATGATTGCCGCTGTCTCAAGTGTGCACTTGCAAGTGACGAAAAAAAAACGAGCCAGAGAAAGAATCCACGAAAAATCCCTAAACTTGGAATGGATTCTGGCAAAGACCTGGAGAAGCCTGGAGAAGCCAGGGGCTTTGTCTTTCTCCACAACGCCATGAAGCGAAAGTGGTTGTTCTCGTGGGTTTTCGGCGTTTTCCAGCTCAATGATGTCACACAATGTCACGTGCTGGCCGTGCAAGGATTTTCTGGCGGGACAGGTTCATGTGAGCCATGGAAATTCCCAGGTCTCCTGTGCCAGGATACTCCAGTATTTATGCACTTCAGCGCGCACACACAGTTGGGGGTTGGGTGGATGGGTGATGACTTAGGACATTCGACAGATGGTTCATGCTTTAAGAAAGCTCAGAATTATGTATATAAATGATTACATTTGTGACTTGATTAAAGTCCATTAAAGACCATCGCCCTTTTGGTTTGTGGAGTCCAAAGAATAATTATTATCTATAGAAAATTTGTGGCAATATTTCGTGTGAACCCTTGGCTGAACCCTTTCACACTTTCGGCAAAAACGTAAACGACGATCAGCAGGCGATGTCTTGTATCTTTTTTCTTCTTAATATTATTTCTTTGGAAACTCGCGTGGGGCTAGCACTCAAAACAATTTATAATTTCAACGCCTTGAGATAACAAATAGCCCCAGTGGTGTGCACGATTCGACAATTAATCAAATGCCGCGGCGCGTCGCGTCGGTGCTCGTGTTACTTTTTCGGCATAATTACGGTAAAATGTGGCACGGAAAATAGTTGCAGGCCAGCCAGGCTAAGGCTCAGACTCAGACTCAGACTCTGGCTTTGGCTCAGAGACACCGAGATAGACAGTTAAAAATGACAGCAGGCCAACAAACGAACCGAAGCCAAATGACAAAAGCCCCCTCACCACAAAAAAAAAAATAAAAAACAAAATAACAACAACAAAACGAGAATAACCAAAAACACCAAAGCCCGTTCAAAAAGCCAAAATGCAGCCAAAAACATGGCCCGATGATCGATTAGCCAATGCAGTCGCTCAGTCTCGCAGTTTCAAACTTTTCGAGTCTCGATCGAGTCATGGAAAACAATTGCGGTCACAAATATTGGGACAGTGTCGTATATTGGCCATGGTTATTTCTACTTCTGTTTCTATTTTTATTACCATTTTTTATTTTTAGTTTTATTTTCATTTTTCATTTTGGTCTCTGTTACCACTTCCATTTGGATCTCCGAGGTTTGGCATAATTTGGCAATTGAATTGATTCGGTTTGTGCGCCGCCGTCTTTTGGCCAAGCCCTGTGGCAAAATTTGGTTACGCTCACGTTCACGGCAGCAGGAAATCGAGGGAAATCCAACAGTTAGAGCCAAAAACCTTAGCCAAAAAGTTTCGGTCTCATAAAAAGGGTTTGGCTGTGCGATAATTCATGTTCGCCGCCAACGCCAAACTCTGGCTGCTGTGCATTGATTGATCGAATCTGGCGGGTTTTCAAAATGAATATGTATTTTTTACTATATTTTTTCTAATTTCGGGATGGCTATGAATCATAAAGGCTCATAAATAAATGGTTCTTTATTGGAAATTATGGATGAAATAAAAGTTATAAAAGTTATATTAAAATGCTTTCAGAAATGCATAATCTAAAATCAGTTGCTTGCGTAGATTTATTTTTAGAAGCATACAAGCCCATTCATCCATTATATTTGAATTTTTATTTGCCACCCTGATAGCCATCGATTGATAATGGAACCACACAAAAAGAATTTATAATAATAGCCGAAAATCAATGAAAATCTGCCGCTAAACTTAAAGCAGTGAAAACATTGAATTGTTCCGCTTTATTGTTGAGCCCGTTTTTTATACATATACATGGATATTTTTATGCCTCCTGTGCTCCGTGTTCCATGTGCAATTTTTGCATACTTCAGCAAACGCGTCATATTTTCGAGTGGTTTCGCTAACATGCAAAGGACACTCGAGAGCCCAGGCACACAAGTGGATCCTTAAAGAGCATTTCTTCAGCTCTGGCTCGGGCTCGGGCTTGGGCTTGGGCTTGGGCTGTGGGTCTGGCTCTGGCTCTGGCCCGGCGCTGTTGCCTTTATCCTGGCAGGGCTTGAGAGTATAGCTACATTCTGAATGGGCCCAGATGAGTAGCAGGAGCCGAGGCCTTCGGGGGAATGGGCTTGCGATGACGATGATGGATCTCTGAATGCTGAAACAGCAAATATGTGGCCAGTATATGAGGCGGGATACCCAGCAACCACAAAACAAATCAATGCAGCGCAAACCTTCCCCCGAACGAACGTAGTTACACATTTAAGGCATTAATCGCCTCATCAGGCTTTAAACTTGCCATTTGCCAAACAAAAACAAAAACATCAGAACAGAAACAGAAACAACAATGAAATTTATGGCAATCTCAGTGGCTGAATAAATAACAAATATGCAATATGCAGATGCAGATGGTTGTCCCTGTGGAAAGTTTCGAGCGAACTGCACACAATGCTTGTTGCCATTTCCGTTTCCTGTTTAACCATCACACACACACACACACACACAAACAAACATTCTCATGGACTCTCAAAGTGGACAGCAACACATCCTGTGCATAATGTGAATATCATTTACCGTGTCAATCACAGCACTCATGCACACACACATCCAGGCCATGGCCAGTCAACCATCACAGCCAGGCCACAACAAAAAATCAACCACACCCCGGGGCCCCGGAGGGCAAAAGGAGGCGGCTTTCAACTGGCTATGGACATGCATACATACACACATTTATCCCCATGGCCCATTGTGGATATCCTAGGCCCCACTCGAGTGTAAAATGTTTTGCGGTCATTTTAATATAAAATAATTAATTTCAACGTAAATATTTATAACAGCAAAAATATGCCGCATAATTGAATCGTTTGCCGAAAGCAAACAGTGAGAACAAATATGCCAATGATATACAAATTGTTTTGAAAAAACTGTTCAGGACAAAGGGCATTTACAAAAGAGCTAGCTGGAATAGGAAAAGCTTAATAATAGTTTACCTTTTAATTAGATTTTGAGCCTGTATATTTACTAATCTTTGGATTAAATTAAAGTTGTAGTAACCCTAAAAGTATCCTCAGTGCATCCACAAGTTGGGAACAACAGAAACCAAAAGCCCCATATCTCTGTTTGATTTGTCCAATTGTCCATCGTTATTGGCAGTCATCATTCGAGCCGTTGCAATTCAATCATTACGAAATGAAATAAGCATAATGAAATGCAATATAAACGCATTAAATGCATCTGCTGTCGAGCCAAATCAATTTCACCCAAGCAATTTCTTCATGCGAAATTATTGAAATTATTGAAGCCCCACGATGGGCCCCATATCCATACACATGATTGTATATTCATTCATTCATATCCGAATTTATTTTCAAGGGAAATGGCAACTCTTGTGTGTATTTTTCGGTGGCTCTCCGTTTGGGGAATTGTTCGGTCATTTTTCGCAATTAAAAGCTTTACACATTTTGCAATCAATATATATGAAATAATTAAATAAAATGTCGCTTAATTAAATTGGCACGACCTTTTTCGCGTAAAACCAACACTGAAATGTTCACTATTGTTTTTGCTCTTTGCGGTTTTCTGAGGAATGAGACGATGATGAGGATGACGATGATGGCGATGATGCAAGTTGATAACCAGAAAAGAAGACAGAAGCCAGAGCAGCTGGAGGCTCAGGAATGCGTTTAATTTGTGGGATGAGTTAAGTCTCAAAATACCCTGGCCAAGAGTTGTTTTAAAATTTAAATGCGTTTACTAAAACCATAAAAATTATCAAGGTTATTAGCTTTTGAAAGTTTCAAGATAAGAATATTTCTAAAAATATTTTTAAAAATATATAGAGTATGAATACATTAAATAAAAACTATATTCAAATACAAGTTTTTTATAAATTACTCCAAAACATACGTTCTTTCGATTTAAATATTTGTTGGTAAGAATAATATGATCTCCTTATTGATTTCTGAAAATTCTTAACAGTTTCCCACCAACTAAACAATATATACTCTACAAAAGAGTACCTCCTACTTCGTATAGCCATAGAGTAATAATTTCCTTGCTTATTTACGCATCTGAGTTCCAATTCACGCGCATCACAGAAATGTGACAGCTAGTTAGTGTCAAAAGAGCCATCCCTGCCCTGCTGCTGGCCCCTCGCAGTTTGCCAATTAAATTCAATTGAAATATTCTTTTTCTGTTTTAATTTTTTGTTGTATTGTTTGTTTTTGTAGCCACTTCTGTTTATTTGTTTACTCTTGAACGCCTGCGCGCGTGCCTCAATTTAGTGGCAGTCCGAAAGTCGGAACATTTTCAATGCACTTTGCCACATCGGAGGCAGGCAACAGGCAACAGGCGGCAAGTGGCAGACGTCGGCGATAGGCAAATGAGTCTGCGCATTAGATGGAATAGAGGGGGCTTATTTTATTTATTTAATTTGTTTTTCTTTTTTTTTTCTTTGTACCCGCTGTGCGCCGCCTGTCAGCATATCAACGCAATTTGTGCACTCGCCAATAGAAGAGCCAGAAACTAAGACGAAGACGCCAGGCTGGGGCAAATTATGGCCAACGATGCTCGGCGACTGCGCAAAGTGCCTCATAAATTCACGTCGCTGATGAAGTGATAGTGGCAAGAGTCGGAGGAGTCGGAGGAGCTTTGGATACAGATCCAGCCAAGACTATAGCTCCGTCCGTCTGCGGCGGATTGTTTATGGCAGCGTGAAAGAAAATTGGAGGGGCAGGAAAAACATCCAACAAAACAACATTGTTGCTCAATGGCCCAACTAATGTGCTGCAGATAGCGAATAAAGGGGGGTAGCTATTAGAAAGTGCAACTAACAAATTGCCAAAATCTGAAAATTACGCAAAATTTCTTTCGCTGGGAAAATAAATGCATACCAGTACATATTATGATGAAGCTCCTCCATTGTCTGGCTTCTTCAGTCTAGTTGATTGATTTATCCCAGCCATTGACACAGTTTCCGCTAATCTCGACTGGGCCCAGCCGCGGATTACAACACTTCCTGGTCCATTGTTAGCCGGGCCGAGACTATTAACCGACCTTCGTCTCCGTGTTCAAAGGCCAAGGACAATGGCGGAACAAGAGCGCGTAATTGAAAGTACGCGACCAAGTTGTAAAGCAGATGTAAGGACATCAAGTGTCTGCCGCTTCAAGTCCTCGGAAAAAAAAATAACTGAAGAGGAATTTACCATAATAAAAATAGCTAACGCCCAGGACAAGATTCAAGATTCAGTGAGAGGCCATAAGCACAAAAGCAAACTGTAGATAAAAATTCAATAAGCCATTCCAGAGGCCCAGAAGCAGGACACGACCCGAGAACTGAACACTGGGTACTGAGTACTGGGGGATGGTCTGCGGTTGGGATTTTGTGGCCAATAAATAAAATTAATACGAACGCGCTTGAGCCCAAGTTGACCAAGGAGCACGGCCTCCTCCTTCGGCGGCAGGACCTGGACGGCAGGATTTTTTTCCCTGGGCTCTTATTCCCGTTCTGACGGCCTGCTGGCCATCATAATTTTTTTCTCCACTTTCTTCGGTGTGTTTTGTTTGTTGACTTGTTGAATGGGCCAGGACCAAGACCAAGAGCCAAGGACCAGGTCCAGGCCAACTGTTGACTGGCACTTGCAGCCTTATGGCCAAACCGATACTGTAAGTAAATAGAGATGAGATGAGAGGAGCTTAAAGTCTGGCCTGCTAATAAAATTAAAGCGGTTGATAAAAGTTTAGATTTTGGTTTATAAACAAGGAAATACAACAAGTCTTTTTGCATTCCTGAATTTCTTGTATAAACTCTAAAAGAAAAACCTATGCAATTTCAATAACTTTAAACTTTCACCTCGTTCAAGAATATTGACTGTCAATGGCACATCGTATTTTGTACATTTCCTCGACAGCCAAATTCTAAGGCGTTCCCACAATGCAATCATAAATTAGTCAATTCCATGGGGCCATTCAAATGCTGACACGTTGATGACCCCGCAATTGAACTGCTATAAGAAATCACTCTGCGAGGGAGATGATTATTTTTGGTGGAAAGGTGGTGGGAGCGGGAAAGAGTTGAGCTAACATTGCACCGCCCACTTTCAACACTTGCCACAACAATGGTGCGCAAATATTTACCAGCAAAGTCAGCCAGCAGCTTGGTCGGTTCGATCAGAGTCTTGAGTCTCAGCATCAGCCTCAGCCTCAATTTGAAATCCAATAAAATTTAATTGGAAACTTCATCACGGGTGCGAAAATTCACACTCTAGGCTCAGGCAAGCCAAGGCACGACTTGGCTGCCGTTTGCCGTAAATCTATTGGCCAAGGCTTTTCCAGCACCAGTTACAGTGCTGCCTCCCTCCGTTCCACCGCCGATTTCCACCCATTATCCCCAATCCGCTAAATCCACCATACTCTATCCACTCTATATCCAATATCCACACGTTTCGTTTTGCACCTGGCGGCGTTTCTCTTGGGGGAAGCATCGCGATAAGGAAATATTTTTCGTTTCTTACCAGTCCGTTATTGGCCATGGCAATATATGGCTTATTTATGATTTTCCTTTTGCCATGCCATATCTCTGGTCCATTGTCGACATTAATCGCTTTGCTGCGCTGAAAAGTATAACACGAAATTGGATTGATTTATGTTATAATTACAAAATCCAGACGCATTTTAAAAGAGGGAAACTAGTGGAAAAACAATGAAGGCGGAGTGGAGCTGGGGAAACATCTTACACAGAGAGGAAATCTAGGCTATTAAGGAGGGGTTTCACTCTTAATGAAAAGCTAAGCCACTATTTTTCCTATCAAAACTATATAAGTAAAAGGGATATAAGGGAATAGGTAAACCATTCAATTTTCATAAATGTAGTTCCCAACAGATTTATTAAACAAAATAATAATAGTCGTTATATTCATTTTATGGTTCTATATATAATATTTATCCACAAATCTTTCCGCGTAAGAATCGGGAAAATTATTTCCAAAAAAATAGCCATCGCTGGGGGTCATATTGGCCATCCATGAATATTTTGCGAAAATGTAAAAATATTTTTGTCCAAAAAATTTGACTCAGAATGATAGAAAATCGGTCTACAAAACGTTTAAGATATTCCGCTAAAAAATCGGATGGAAATTTGCCAAGATATAGCTATCGCTGGGGGGCATGTTGTCCTTCCCTTCATTTTTCACTTTTGAAGGGGATCCCCGGGAAAATTTCAGAAAATATCTAAAAAATATTTTGTTCCCAGAAGAATCTACTTACATATCGTCTAAGATATTCAGTTGAAGGATCTGATCGAAAATGGCCATGATATAGCCATCACTAGGGGACCTATTGACTCTCCATATTTCATACTTTTGAAAGGGGATCCCTACTAAATTTAAGAAAAAATTAAAAAAAAATATTTCGTTCTTAGATTTTGATGCAGAATTATAGAGAATCTGTCTACAAATCGCTCAAGAATCGGATGGAAATTGGCCAAGATATAACTATCGCTGGAGATCATAATGAATAGAGGGTCATTATGATCTCCAGCCATAGCTATATCTTTAGCAATGTTAGGGACCTACTACTACATTCTCAATTTCGTCAGAAAATTAATAAGTCCAAGTTATGCGCGACCCATACAAAATAGATTTTACTCTTATGTAATATATACCCATTACTCTCCCCAGTCAAACAATTAAGTAAATAAAAATACCCCATAATCTGGTATGAGATTATAATATTTTTTGATTTTTCCTTCTATTGCTGTGTAATACTGTAAAATTTAGAGGGGCTCGTGTCCGAATCGATCCAGTCATCAATTCAGGCAGAGTGGAGTCCAAACCGAAATATGTAATATATGCTGATTAAAAGTCTTCAGAGAAATGTTAGTTATTCAATCTTTTTTTCAGAATGTGCTGCAGGTGCCAGATAAAGGATGATATATAGTTTTGCGTTGGGGCGGCTTAGGAGGCGGATTCCTCGATGAATTCCCACCAGTCCTTTTCGTATCCCTCCCGAACGTGGCAGAGAAGGACATGGCGTCGCTTTTGGCAGTAGTGGGAAAGGTCGAGTACCTTCTGCTTAATCTCGTACAGATTCTTGACGGTGATCTCCCGCTCTAGGCACTCGGAAATCTTCTCGGTGGCCATCTCCATGTCGCGCTGGTTATCCTCGAAGATTATCTTCTGGTTGTTATTCCTTAGGTAGAAGGCAAACACGTAGCTGTACATCAGGGTGGACCGGCACTGGCATAGGACATCCACGGCGTCTCGCAGGAACTGTACCTCGATCCAGCTAATCTCCTCCTGCATGTCATCCATCTTGGCCTGGACATTGGCATACAGCTTGTGCTCCATCCGCATGCTCTGCATGTGGTTCCTGTAGCGGTTGTAATAGTGCAGATATCTGGCCATGGAGGAGCGATAAATCTCCTGGGCCAAGCGGGCCTGCTTGGCCTCCTCCTCGTCGAAGCGGTTGCAACTGTACCAGGAAGAGCCATGCGGCTCCCAGGAGCCCAAGCACACCCAACAGAAGTCGTACCGGCAGGAGGGATTCTTGCAGACCATGTGGTTGCAGCCGCCGTCCTTCTCGATCGTCACATTGCACTTGGGGCACTCCTTAGTGTGTTGCGCAATCCAGTTGGAGGTCTCAGAGTCCTCGAGGCACTTTTTCAGCCACTTCTTTAGCCAACTGCAGCTGGCCGGCTCGTGCCAGTTCTCGCCGCATCCGAAACAAAACTGATGGCCGCACTTGCACTTGACGGCCCGCGGCTCGGTGTAATTGGCCTTAATCGCATGGGTGCAATTGGGGGCCGGGCACCAGCGCATCAGCGTGTTACACTCGACAAAGGTGTTGGTAATCAAATGCTGGTATCGCTCCACGACCTCCGAATCGTCGGCCAGCTTCAGGAAGGACACATAGTCCACCAGGATGTCACAGTTGGCGGCCGGACAGGTGATGGTGTGGGCCAGGCCCTCGGAGCAAGTCTTGTTGGCCAGATACTGCTTCCAGCAGTCAACGCAGAAGCTGTGGCCGCAGCCCAGGCCCTTCAGCTCTGCGCAGGGACAGTAACAGATGCCGCAAAGCCGCTCCTCGCAGGTGCAGTTTGAGGAGGTGCAAACGGCTCCGCTTGGGTTCTCCTCCTCGAGCCGCTCGAAAGGATTTACCACTTGGGCCCGATGGAAGAAGTCCTCCGGGCTACTCTCGAAATAGTTCTCAAACAGACGCTCTTTGTCCCACTTGAAGTGATTGAGAATGATCCTGGTTACTTGCGGCGACAGGTTGAGAACATTGTTCACCTCGTCGATGATGTTGCGCTGATCCTGGACGATCTGCTCCACCGAGAGGACATTGTAGACAAAGTCATCGGCCTCTTGGTTGCGTTTGTGGCGCTCTGGCAGCACGATTTCGGTGCATGTGTCCTCGTCGCTATCACAGTTGGAGCAGCTCATAAAGGAAGATGGACTGTGGCTGTGCATCGATCGATGCGAGTCACCGTGGTCCTCGTCGCTGTACTCCTCCTCACTATTCATTATGTTGCATCAAGATTTCGGCTAGATTTCTATCACTCAGATGGTCACGGATTTTAAGTCACCAGTCAAGTGGGGCTGACACATTGAACGAATCTTTTTATTACTAAAATTCTTGACAACGCAACAACAATGAATGACAGCACCAACTTCTATCAGAGCACTTTTACGTATCCGTTGTGTGAAATCGATTGGAATATTGAACACTTTCGATGTGATGAAATGTTGTGTGTTCTTCGTATTTCTACTGAAGACTGACCTATTCCCTGACACTGGACGAATTTTCCTACTTTCTATGGCACTGACGTTCTTTTCACAGCATTCTTCCAATTCGTTCTGGTTGACAATTTTTCAAACGCCCACTTGATGACACTCATTGCTTAAAAGACAGGTGAAAAGCCTAGAAATGAACGTGCAATTATCGGAGCTTTTGTTGATTAATTTGGTCACACCCCCTAGGAATCTCCGAAAAACATATCTAATTGGTCACTCTAAAAAGGAGGTAACACTATATGCTTTAAATAGGTCTGTATTATAGTCATTCAGAATGAATGGACTGTTAGGCTGGAGGTTTCTTCTTCTGCAGTATTTTTATTTTTTCTAAAACATAAAATATCATGGGCTCATAACCACAGTTTTCTGTTTTAGCAAACAGTTTGGTTGCTATCCCGCAAATTTTCAGATTCCTGCATTTTTAGTTGAGAGACCATCAAAATGCATTTGGCCTGCGCTTTCGGCTTTCAACACGCTCTCACATTCACTAAAAGCTTTTCGGGATATGTATTCCATAACCCCTTCATGGCGTAAAACAGAACAAAGCAATGTCTCAAGTGGCAAGGGTAAGGCTTGCAAAAAATGTATGAAATGAAAATAAAAATCCTGGCAAAAAAACGCATACATGCAGCTCGCATATACAAAACACATGCGATATATGCGAAATGAAAGTGAACGAGCGCACAAGGATAATGGCGTGAACGGGAGGGAGATAGATGGGGAGTGAGAGGGGTAGAAGTAGAAAGGGTAATGAGTGTGCATAATGCAGATGCAGGAGTCCTGGTCCAGGATACGAGGAGCAGCCCAATCCAGCCCATCTCCAGCATTCATTGAACAAACGGACTCAATCTGCCATGCCAGGAAATGCACTTGGGATATGTGCACTTGGAGAAATCACTATTTTTCAAAGAGGAAATTAATGAGTTAGTAAGGAAAAATCTCACAAAAATAACCATTTTTAAAATGTAATTTGAGAATAAACCTTTTAAAAAATATTTTATAAATATTTTGAATACTAAGTAGTTTTTTCTTCAAGTCCCGATGAATGTATATAGAGGCGGAACACACATCATGTCCATGAAGCTGCTTTTATTTCTTTCCTTCCTTTCGATTTTTTATTTTTTGCTTAAAACAAAAGCCGCACAACAAACCGCCAAAAGCAGAACCCTGTTGCAGGGATGGGGAAACGAAACAAACAAAAAAAATCCTGGCAAAAAATCATTACAAATAAAAATGCAAAGTCGCCAAAACGGGCAAAGCCAACCACAAAATCCCTTTCATCAGGAAGAAGAATTTCTCCCCCTTTTCGGTCTCAAAACCGAGAATCTTTACAAGTCTGGAGCCAAATTACAAGAAATCCTTTCGTGCGCGTGAATGCTTTGGCGGAAAATGCAGGAAAAGGAAATAATTTGACCATTTTTAGCAGAGCAGATAGGAGGCTGTGGCCTGCGAATGGCCACGCCTACTTTGTGTGTGTCATATGTAAAAAAATGCAAAGAATTTTTTCGAAACCGCACAAAAGACTCAACAAAAGTATCGTAGAATCGCAACCATGATGCGCCACTTGTTGGCCACGACTCGTTATCATTACCAATCTGGCGGGGAGAGCGAGAAGAAAGGCCAAGTGAAATGGCCAGAACGGCGGTGATGGTCAACAGCGATGGCCCTGTGTGACGTGGCCACGCCATGGCCAAAACCAAGAGACTGCCCGTTGACGATGATGATGCCAAATGGCTGATAGGCCAAGTCTAAGCCAGGCCAAAGCGCATTTTTCTGCGCCTACTTTGAGTATTTGCACTGAAAAAAATAGATTTAATATAGGTTTATTTTTAATTCATATTTTATTTCGTAAATTAATAAGAATAAACTGAAGATTGTAGTAAGTGAGGTATAACTTCTTACACTTATTTCCAAGAACCTCTAGCACATATTTTCTTACCATGTATTACTCAGGATTTTGCCAACTACTCCAAGAAAAAAGTATTCCTGGGAAAAATCTTTTCACCAAACCATTTCCAAGCAACGGTTTTGGGGATCGTCGTCCCGAATCCCTCCCCCCGATAAACCCAAACCGCTAAAAGGATGTTCGCTTAGAAATTCATGCAAATTAGCAAGGTAATTACCAGGTTTATATCAACGGCAAACGGATGTGTGCTGATCATGGCGATAAATGCGTTCGCATTATAATTACTGCTTCCCAGTCTGGGCATTGTGTGGCAGTGGACGGATTTGAAAAGCAAAAATTAGCTGGAAACCAGCGAGCATGAAGCGCCGACGCCGGAGAACACTGGCCTGGCACTTTGGCGGAAAATCAACGCTCGGAACTAATTTGATTTTGATGCGACCGGCAAGAGAAATGATATAGAAGTCTAAACCAACATTCATATGTGTGTCTACAGGCCCCGGATTCAACTCATAATCAAGTCGCGGCCAGGCATGAGTTATTACATTAACGGTTGGCATGGACAGCTGGATTTATGTTTTCTCTGCGCCATTGATTGACCTTGACTAGCAGTATCTAACAGTAGCCGATTCTCCACTGAATTCGTATATAATTAAAACGAAAAATTAATTTCGAGCTTCAACTCTGTCAGAGATTTATGTGAATTTCGTTTTGGTCTACAGTCTAGAGTCTAGACATTAGATTCGTTTTAAATGCGGCCTGGGCGATCATTCATCAAGAAATGGGTTAGGGGGGCGCTCATACATCATGGAGGGAATCTTGGCGAAGATTGATTAAACATGTCTAATATTTCAAGTTATTCTAACTTTAACAATTCCCAAAACCCTTTTTCTGTGCTTTGTCATTTGCCTTTAGGAATTGTCATTGCACATTGCTTTCATCTCCACGTCAAAGCGAAATCATTGCCAAAATTCGCTTTGAAACGATTGTATTCCATTGCAACCCCAGGGCATATCCTTGTAATTTTCCCACCCTCTACGAGTCTCTTTCTTGCCTTTTTTTCGCAAACACTTCCAATCAGAAAAGGTCTGCGAGAAGGAAAAAAGAATATATCCTTGTGACAGGAGTGCGAAAACTTTGAGAAAGCGAAGAAAGTGAAAGTGATTCAACCCCCAAAAAAAAAAAGGCAAGAACCTGGAGTGGAAAACTTTCCACCACATGAGGTCACATATGCAGCTGTCTTTCTCCCTCGTTTGGCGGCTTTCCGCCTTTGAAATTGAAGCGTTTCCGCCATCTTTTCAGGCTGGTTGGGGTCCGTTGCCATTTGTAGGATTTTGGAAGAAAGTGCGTTAAGAGGCAAAACTATTCCACTTCAAAGTGACAGTTTAGTGGGCCGCCAAAAGGGAAATCAGTGGGCTCAGACTTCAAAGCGGGTTTTGCATTTCGTTTGCCAATATTCTCGCGCTTTTGCGGCTTCACTTGCCATATCCCCCACCCATGCCTCCCCCCACCACTCATTTTTTTAGCCATTTCCTCGGTTGTGGCCCACAAAGAGCGTTGACTTGCTGTGAATGAAAAATACGCTTTTTTCCCGAGTCCTGGGACATGATTCAACCGAAACTACTCGATGGCCAGTGAAAGTCCTGCTGTGGAATTTCGCGTGCTTGGTTGACATTTAGTGGACATGACGGGTTCACACTCGTCTAAGTGAGGGGCGGTACTGTTTTTATACTTAATTAATGGGTTCAAATGGGTAGATTAGTGAAAAGTATAGACTGTTGCAGTCTACAGATTTTGCGGTACATTTTAGATGCGGTTTAAACTTCATCCAACTTTTATTAATCATTTTATTGGAGCTATTTTCCACTACAGGTCACTATCCAGATCATCATCTGTGGCTCAGTAACTTTCTTAGGAATATACTTATATTTTCTTGTCGGCCTTTAATTGTTTGTTTCGTTTCGTGTTTTTTCTACTTCTACGGGGCTTTGTGTTTGGACTGCCGCTGTCTAGCACGTCTTGGCCATATCTTGGTTTGTGAGTGACTGGGTTTCCTAATGCATGTCACGTGACAAAATTGTATAATTTCCAAAACGGGCAACGGGCCGCACGTCGCCCATTGCCATTGTGACATTTCCGGTTAATTTGGCGCCAGCTCAGCCGGTCTCCCAGTCTCAAATATGCCCCTTTCCGCCTTCGACCAGGCCCATTCGGCTGGGCATTGTTGTTGCTGCGGTGGCTGGCTGCCGCCTTTTTGACACTTGGCCAAGCAAAAATCACAGCAGCACCCAACACACACAGCTCATGGCGCAGGAAACATTTCCTTTCCCTTTTTTTTTTTTTATTTTTGGTCAAAATCGCAATTACCTTTCCCTCTGGTTAAAGTTAACGTTAACGTAATCGTAACTTACTTTTCCTTTCATTTTGCGGCCGCCGGCGGACACACGGACAGGCGGACAGCCAGACGGACATCGCAAAGATCAATGCCAGTCGGAGTCAGAAATTAGTAAGTGCAACTAAGGCGAACTATAAACCAGGGCGCCCACTCACCAAAGTGGGTAATGAAAAAGTCAACCCCCTAATACCCCCAGCACCCACCTGGCAGTACTACTCTTGCTCCTCCGAGTCCCCGCCAATCCCTTAACCACTCTCCGGATCCGGAGCAGCAGCCATGCCATGAGTTACTGACATTAATTCAGATTGTTAATTCATGCCTGTCACGCTTTGGTACAGCGGTGTCCCCACAATATTTCCTAGCATAGGTCCACGGCACTGGGAGAAATCCAGGGTCCAATCGAAGGCATCTGCCAAGAACCTCGGTCTTCCCAGAAATGTCTCCCAACAGGCGAGACGATGAAGACTTTAATTGTCTTAAGGTCGGTATCCCCTATTTTACTTTCTTTTTCTTTCAGTGCAAGATTGAAGTCTTTGTGTGGTGATTGTGTTGACGTCTACTTGGCTGGTTGTTGTTATTGCCGCTAATCCAGATCAGTGACCAGTTCCACTTAGTAAATACAATGCAACGGTGGGTGCTGCCTGGCAGTTGTTGCGTGAGCTCCACCACAAATATCACCAATCCATTCCACACAACCGCCACCCCGCCAGGTCCGCCCTTTCCCAGTTAGCTAAGTCTTTAATTGAATTATGCGAATTCAACTTAATTACAAACGTGGTACTCTCAATCACACCCCCTTCCCTCGGGGCGAATTTCATTCTCGATGGGAAATTAAAACCATTCGAAACCATTTGAAGTTTCTGACGGTCCAGCGTCCAGCTTTTATTTTTTTCTCTAGCGTCTAGAGTTGTTATTTTTTGTGCAGCATTAAAGTACTTTAAGCTCGACGGCGTTCTCGAGTACAAAATGAAAGTTGTTTTTAGAAGTTGTTTCTGGTTTATGGTTCTGATTTAGCTGTGATCTCTGTGGCTGGCACCACTCGGCTCTTGGCTTGGTATTTTGGACAACTGACGTCATAGCCAGTCCACCGCTATTATTGGTTTACCGTATATATGTATTTATTTATATATATTTTATATTTTTATTTATTTCTTTATGCAGGCCGTGCAATTTATATGCACAGCCTGACTTCTCTCTCTCTCTCCGTCTTGACGGCTTGTTTCTTTTTCTTCAGCAGCATTTTTTCATAACATTTTCAAATGCCATGGCATTTATTACCATACTTTGCCATTTTTTGCTTACTCTTTTTTTATAACTCTATAAAGCGCAATCAGAAATATTTATATAGCAGGCGGCGCAGCTTGGCCTGCCAAACAAAAAGAAAAAATCATAAAAAATAACACGTTAACTATGCCATAGCTTAGATACTTAGATACAGGCACTTATAAAGTCGTAACAATGGCAACAACTCAATTGTGAATGAAACCGATACAGTTGTAATGCTGTGACAAAGGTGTGGAATTTAGTTTTTCAATCAACTCGTATGATTGCGATGGAAGCCACGACTTTATTTCGATGCAATTATACATACTATATGGCATGTCCTTAGGCCTTATTGCATTTTATTCACGGATTTCCTTTCACCACTCGAGCATAATTACTATGCGAGTCCTTTGTTTCAGCCCTCTGGCTAATTAGCAGAGGAACATCGTCAGTAAAAAAATACCAACAACGCCCTACACAACAACGAAATGCAATCAATGAAGAAAATGCACGAACACTTGAGCTTCTGGGGGGAAAAAATGCGAAGGAAAACACTTGAACAAATAAATGCAAACGGGGTCTATACAGCTGGCTAAATGAAGTGTAGGCTCAAGTAAAATGAAAATAAAAATTGCAGGCTGCAGAAACAAAATGAGTATGAGGGAAAAAAATGTGGAGAGAGAAAAGCCAACAAAAAGGATAACCCGTGATGGGGGCCCTGCAGGTTCTGCAGATTCTGAGGTGCACTTGAAAACGGAATTTATGCTTCATGCATGATACATCATCATCATCATCATCAACTCCAGTACCAACTCCTCTGGCATTTTGGTAATGGAATCGTACGCAACGACTCCAACACAGCATCAGCAGCAGCAGCAGCAGCGGCCGCACAGGACTCCATACTCATTGTGCTCGTCATTGTCGTTTGCCGTTGTCCTCGGTGTACTCGTCCTGCTGATTGTCGTGATATATCCTATCCTATGTCCTATGCCAGGATGGCTGACTGAGGGCCCATAAGTGTTGCTACGTGCTCAAAAGCGTTTCATATTAATACGTCAGACAGTAGACCAGCAGCCTGCCATATTCCATATACCATACACCATAGACCATACACCATACACCATATCCCGTGTTCTATGGCGGCTGGGTAAGCAATCAAGTCATGTGATCCCTCTATTTGAGCGAGAGGGTAGAAAGTGACTCAACTCCGTATCTCATCCCCCCCATTGAATCCTTTACACTCACACCCCCGCCGAACATATTCACAATCCTGTCAGAGCCAGGACATCATCTTGGCCGTGCATTCATTGCATATTCATATGCTAGGCAAGTTTGTTGACTTTTCATTTTGTTTGCCTTGTTTACTTTTAGCGCTTGGCGTGCTCAAAACAAAACGCCTTTCGTCGGCATCCACGGCGTATGAATAATTTAGTGAGTCATTAAAACTCTCAGCTCTCTGCTGCATCTCGCAGTCCGTTATTCATTCGTTCCTCGCCTTGTTATGACACTTTTCACTTTTAGCCAGCTTTACAATTAATATGGCTAACATTTGACTCGCCTTTCGGATATTTTCACTAATTGCTGTTGGCTTCACACTATACTACCTATTAAAGAGTGCTATTATATTGAATTTTGAAAAATGAATTTTGAGAGGCTACGCCTCCATAGTCGTATAAAAAATAATTAATTCTTATGTGATTTACTTCAAATAATCAAAAAAGTATCAACGGCCTTAAATTAATGAACTTTACTAACTATAAGGCATTGTTTTAAACCTCTTTAATGGAATATTTTGTTGATGCCAAAATGGAAAACCTACCCTGATTAGAACTAAATTTAATAAATTTATTCTCCATTTGACATATTGAAGGCATCTCACTTATCTTAAGCATCTGCATTGAATATCCTTTGGGTTTAAGCAAAATTCCATAAATTGTTGTTGAGCTCTCAAAAGCAGGCAATATCAGAGATTTTCGGGCGACTATTCTAAAATTCCATTCCATAAACTGGCAGTTCACAGTTCGGGCAATCAAAATTTTATCTGTCCACCTGGCCGCCTCCCAGTTCATTTTGAGGCCAACCTCCCAAAAGGAGTTTGTCGGCTAAGTCGGCACAAATTGCTGCTTTGGTCAGACTACGACGATGATGATGACGATGACGATGGCAACAAGGCAAGGTGTTGCTTTTGTTGGAAAATTTCATTATTTTGGCTTAAGCCACACTCTCACACACCCACACACCGACAAATTTATGGGCCAGGTACTCGTATATATGCACACATGCCATTTATAGCCAGGGATTAAAAGTCAAATCCTTTTGTTTAAGTGCCAAAATTAATTTTCATTTGACATGCAATGGGCCAAAGAAAAACATGTTTTCCGTCTGGGCTTGGCCCGAGTCATGGCCCATCTTGGGTGGAGTTTTTCGGCAGACGATGGCATATCTTCACTCTTGCCAAAAAAATTTAAAAAAAAATAAAAAGAAAATTATTATGGAGAAAATACGATACGCTTACCAGAAATACAGCTGGCTGAATGCTAAAGTCTCGCCAATACAGTGATTGGGCTTAATTGAGTTGGCCATAAACGGTCGTCCAAATATAATCAAATACCAATTTAAATTAACTCAACAGCAATTTAAGCCGGCAAAAAATTTCAACTAACCGACAGCATCAACAACAACTAAATGCAAAAAAAAAAATTAAATTAGTGCAAAAATGTAAACATGTTGTCGTATAGAGGGGAGGCTGGGTGGCTGGATGGTTGGGTGGTTGGGTGGCTAGGCATGGGATGGGAGGCACGGTAGGCCTGGGAGGAGAGACACACACGG
Organism: Drosophila atripex; assembly: GCA_035045925.1. NCBI lineage: Eukaryota > Metazoa > Arthropoda > Insecta > Diptera > Drosophilidae > Drosophila > Drosophila atripex. The sequence continues at coordinate 1,137,854 of JAWNOP010000012.1, forward strand.
ACATGTAAATGACGCCCGGCACCAGCCTCAAACATGTTAACCGCATGTAAACTGGGTCCAGATCGGATTCGGGGAGTGACCGGCGCAGATTGAGCCGGCCAATTGAGCGTAGGCATTTTAACGATCAATGGCCAACTGAATCTGGCCAATTTGCCAATGTCTTTTAACGGATTACCCGGCTAGAAGTCCGCACTGGACGTGGCAGGAAAAAACAGCTTAGAAAAATGTAAATGGCCCAGGAATTTAGCGGCATATTCAATTAATAGGAGCATTTCCAATTGAGAATTGATAGCTGGCTTTCAGATAAAACTCTGAAAGAAAGTCTATGAGAATTGCTTGATTTTTATCCCCAAATTGCCCGAAACCTGTTTATAATTTGTTGTTTATAGCCAAAGCTTACACACTCGATCGATTCCCACATTTGAGATGAGCTCTTGTAGGCTCCCTCCGAGGTATTAAGGTTCAGGCCATGTCAGAGTTTTTGCGGTCGACCCGACCCGTCCCATAAAAATCCTGGCTGGAAAAGTATCGCATTTCAATGGAAAGAACACAATGTTGCTGGCGATTTTGTAGGTACGTTAGTTCCATGGAATTATGATATTTTCTGCGAAATTTGAAACGATTTTAATTGGCGCCTGCTCTCCAGCCGCCCACTCAAAAAAGTCAGAACATGTTCGTAATTTGATGCCAAAGTGAATTTGAAATTTTATACAAAAATATGCTGGCTCCCCGAGCCAGTCTTAGGGCCTCAATGAAAACACTGCTAATGTGGCAAACATTTATGACCTGTACAGTGAAACACCATCTAAACTTAATGAGGATTTTGATAAATTAAATCGTTTATAACTTAGTCTCTACTGTGTTCATACAGAGACATTTTTAGGTTAGTCGATGGCGTCAAAAAATTGGCTAAAAAGAGGGGCAAGTTGTTGCCTAAAAACTTGGCAGACAGGAAGCCAAAGTTTTTTGTTGCCTGACTGACTTCTGACTAACGGCAAATAACATATTTTGTTTACCCTTTCGAACTGCCTGGATTAGCCTCCTGTCCCGGCCCCAGCCCCATGCCCCGTGCCCCCTATCTTTCACTCCCACTCCTTGTTTTAGCGGATCCACTGGGGGCCATCACCGCACTCTTATCGCTCCAAATTAATCAGCTTAATCCGTCGAAAACTTGGCTAGTTGAATGGAGTTCCCATCCCAGAGATTTTCGGCTAACCATAGATAAGCGGTTCTTGTATGTGCAACATGCAACGTTAACATGTTACCTGCCCCCAAAGTACAGGTAATTGTAATTGCAAGGCGAGGGAGTGTACTGTCGTCTCTGCTCCCGGCTGGCGTGTTTCAGTCTCCTGGATTAATGCTCACAGCCGGAGGGTGTAATGCATATAATCTAATAAGCGGCAGCTGAACCCTGGCCAAAAGGGTTGATGGCTATAATTCTAGAAGCCGAGGCGGGGAGATGGGAGAGTGGCTTGAATGGGAGTTCTACCGACGTTAAAGTTGCATTAGAAGGCAGCATAAATAACCAGATAAATAGAAAGAACCATTAAGTCAACAAGGCCTGGGAGGGTACTCTCTAAAAGCCCGCTGGAGGACCTGCTTAAATTCATATTCAAAATACTTTTCTTTCAGAAACACTTTCTATTATAAAGTCCTAGACGTTCTCCCCCTCGTATTTTTGTTTTGTGAAAACAATTTTGGAGGAAATCAATTTTCCAGCCAGCAAACTTCCGTTTATACATTTTCGTTGGCCATAAAATGCATTTTGCGTTTTTCAGCAAAACCAATTGAACAAAACGAGAGGCTGCCTGTGGTCTCCGGGGCCGTTCCATTCAGAGGCAGAGCCAGAGCCACTGTCACTCCACTTGGGCAACCACCCACTGACCATTAGGCAGACCAATCGGGCGGACAACCCGGCACACACATTGCTCATCCGTATATATGGATGGTGGAGTATATATATCGGTCCACATCGGCTGTGAAACTACTCAGCATAATGGCCCATGGAGTGCCATTCAGACGCACCCGGGTGGGCTGACAATAAACAAAACATTAAACTAATAGCGGAAGAGTGAGTTTGCTATTATTATTCCCTCCACCTTTTTTTTTTGTTTTCAATTTTTTTTTTTTTAGCTGGCTTACCCACTTGTTTTGTAATATTTTAAACAAGTAACGGTTGTGTGAGTGTGAGTGTGTGTGGGGGGGCAACCACAGAGGCAGCCACACCACTGTGGTCAGAACAGAACCCATGGCCCAGAGCCCCGAGTCCGGAGTCCGGACAGAGGGACTCTGGCCAAAAGAGCTGGCAAAGCCGTCAACAGCCGACAGCCGCCTCATCAATAGAGGCAAAATAAATAATGCAAACGGCAATTTGAGCCTGCTCTCTGCTCCCTGGCCAAAGCCAAAGCCAAAGCAAAAGCCAAAGACCATGGTCCATGGACACCGGACACTGGACATCGGACATTGGAAAACGGCAACGATGATGAGGAAGATCACAATCCCAGTCCTGCTGGTAGCAGCAGCCTCCACATCAGCAGGCAGCATGTGGCACACTCAGAGAAATCTTCTTGGCCTAATATTTAAGAATAATACTAAGTAACTAAGCCAGCTTAGATAGAATTATTTGTATATTTCATAATCTTGAGGATTAATTGTAAATTTCATTTTAATTCCTATTTCTCACAGTGCATTTACAACCGCATTTGCCTGCATCTTTTGAGTCAAAAGGAATGTGTTTCATGAATTTTAAATTGCATACGAAATTGCAAAAAGATTGATATCCAATCTCACGCAAGCTCCCTGCTGCAGGTGGGCGTGGATGAGTTGGGTGGCTCACAAAATGGGCGTGTGCAAGAGGGAGGGGGAGCATCCAGTGGCGAGGACGATGCGACATCGCGTCTGGACCAGACGACATTGCATTGATTGGTGCCGTTGGTTGGCCGGCAATCGCCGCGGGCTATTTACTAGCCGATCGGGTCTGGAATGGAATGAATACTGACTGGTCTTGGCCAAGGAGCAGGCCGAGGAAAAAAGAGCTCGCAGACACTCGCACATGGCGTATTTTAAAATGTATGCCTTCCGTTTGCTCATTTCAAGCATCGGAAAATTGTGATTTGTGACTTAATGTATTTATATAAGTCAATGGCAGTTGGACAGTTGGCAAGCCGACTGGCAAGTTGGCTGAAAGGCTCCAGAGGAGCTGAGCCGAACCGGAGAGGCCGAAGCGGGGCAGCTGTCTGTCGTTTGCTCTGCACTTGTACAAACTAATTTCATATGTAAGTGGTGTAAATATCATTTTCTGCATCACCCCGTACTCCGCTTCACTTGCTGCTGGCATTGGCATTAATTTGTAAAGATTTCTTGCCATTTTTCTTGGCCAACTCCTCTCTTTTTGTACATTTCAAATGGACAAATGCCAATATGTTGGCGTTGATGGTTGGCGTGTTCGAATGTGATGATTGTGGGAAAAATGGCATGGCTAGGGATTGGTCGGAGATGGCGCATTGGGATGTCTGGGTGTGGATTAAGTTGATTGAAGGTCTTTCCATGGGTGGGTTGAAGACTAGAAGAGGTCCCAGTAGATGCTAGATGGCTTTAAAGGTTAATTGAATTTAAATTGCGGTAGTAGGTAGTTGGTAGTAGGGAGTAGGTATTATAGAGGTCGTAGTACTATATTAGCTACAAATATTTACAAAAATCCATCATATCACTAATATTTTGCACTCCATCTTCATCGATCGCTAAGTGAACAGTTTGCTTAGTCGATGCAATTAATTTCGAAACCGTTATATAGTCATTTTATAGTGATTTATCTGGCAAATGGCAAAAGCCAGTCGCCAGCTCATCTCGCCTTTAAGACTCCAGTTCCAGACTCTCCGGCTCATCTGCATAATTGTGTCTGGCAGGCATTTCTAATTGATGTCCAGAGTCTTGACCACGTCCAGAGTGCAAACAAAACGCAAATCAATCAGCTAACAAGCCAAACCAGAGGCAGTTGGTGGCACGACCAGGCCGGCCCGGGCCATGCCATGCCAGGCCAAGCAAGAAACCTCAAGCCGAAAGCAAACACTATCGCTAAAATTAATCGCACACCTACCTCACCCCCTTCCCGCAACCACCGCCCCTGCGGCCCCCCCTCAACCATGTGCGAGTGTGGCCCACCGTATTAATTATGTTTATAATTTGCACAACGGTTAACACGCTCTATTAATTCGGCTCTTTTGCAGTTTCAGCAGCACAGGGGAAAAATGTTTGTTGATTTCTGAAAACTCGTAAACAGTTTATGAAATATACATCTTAATGGGATTGATATATTATAATACTTAATTACATAAATTATGATTTAAAGGAGGTTTAAAGCCATGGACCTATTATTTTTCTTGTTATTGAGAGATCCCTTAAATGCCATATATTTCTTCAGGTGTAAAATTAAAGATGGTTATTGGTTATTGCATTATTTTTTTTTATAAACTTTTTTGTTGTGCGCTTGGCGGCATTCTGGCCGCGTGTCCCGGCGATAAGCCTCCGCCGTAATTTACACACTTTATTAACGTATTAACGCATCGATTGCAATAACACAAAAATAACAACACTGTGAGCTGGTTTCCAAGCGGATGTTTGAGGGAAAGTTTTCACCTCCTGAACGGAGAACGGCAGAACGGCGAACGGCGAACCGCGTACCGCGAACCGCGAACACGCTCAACTGCACTTCCTTTTGGGCGATTGTAATTGCATTGTAATTGCCAGGCTAACGGTGCAAACATCCCGCCCCCTCAGCGATCGATTCAGATGCATCTATCTCCCCATGATAGACTTATGAGAGACTTTTTGGGGCGCCGTGTAATATACACATTTGTTTGCTAATATATTGTAATCGTGATTAGGTATGCATTGCCCGCTAAATCTGCCGCGCCATAAATCGCACCCAAATCGGAATATCCACCTCCCACTGCCGTTGTTCAGCGGTTTTTTTTTTATATCTCGACATGCATAATTCATGGCAGATCAAGCTGTTGCAGATTTAGCTTTTTTCCTTCTAAGCGATCCGCTGCATTTCGGCCACACAAAATGCTTGGCAAATATGTGTTGCGGCCTTCGGGCCAAGTTGCAACTTGCAGCTCGCAACAACCTGGCTACTGCCGACACTCTTTGTGCTGCCATAGTGTTTGGCAAGAGGCAAGATCAAAAACCGCAGCCAGAATGGAAAACGTGGCAAGAACTATGCAAAATTATGGCCTATAAGAGCACTTTGAATATTGGCCAGAGGATGAACACCGACCATTGCATCCATTGCATCGCATCATCCTCTTGGCCCAGCCATTTAGCCACACTAAAGAGGTTTCAATTACGAACACGGCTACTGCAAACGCCCTGAATGGGTGATGGGTGATGCCGGGCGGGGCGGGGCGGGGCTGAAGGGGGAGCCGGAAAAAAACGGAAAAAATCCACTAAAGGCCCAAAGTCAGAGCTGGTCAGCTAGTAGCCTATCTGGCCTAGGCTGCACTGAAATTACAGTAATTCCCATCACTTAGAGCGCATATTAATGGCCATCGAACGGCGGCGGATGGCGGATGGCGGATGGCGGTCGGCAGTTGGCGTTCGACGTTCAACGTTCGACGGTTGGCGGTCTGAGGCATTCAATCAGTATTTGCCCCTCGCCCCCCTCAACTTTTTCACCATTTTTTTTCTCCTCTTTGCATATGGCACCCCGCGGCTGCTTCAACTTAAAGTTCATCAGCATTAGGCACCCGGCGTGCACTTGCAAAAATCCATCCAAAGTCACGTACTGTATTTATTTCAGAAGGTTACAAAAAACGGCAAAAACAATGTTCTTTTATCCACTATATTTTTTACGGCATACCAATTGATATTAACAAAAAGTCATGTGTCTAATTCCTAATTATAGGAATGGAAATCTAATCAACGGAATATTTTGGGCGTGACTTTTAATAAATTATATATTCCCTGATTTGAATCATTAGTTATAGCTTATCAATCTTAAATATGAAATGTTTATTGAGCTATTTATCATTATCATTTTCTTAAATAAACATACATACATATATTGTTTTATTACCTTTCTTTCGAAGAAATCTTGAATAAAAATATCAATCAAGTTTCTAATAAAAACTGATAAACACTTGCCATTTGTTTATCAATTGAATTTTTATTAATGCCAGTGAACTATTTTTAGCTAGAAATTAAATTTAAAAGGCTTAGAGGTATAAAATAATATATTAACTCAGGCGTATATTAGATTGGGTGTATATATATTAATGGCTAAATATGTTAAATATTTCGATGTGAACTTAGAAAGGAATGCCATTTATAAATCTGAGCTAATTTTGATCATATGCTTTAATATGAGATTTTTATTAAAAAACGACGCATACGTTTCCATATCCTGTATGAAATATATTTTGTCGTTCGATAAAGTGCTATTCTGTTCATCAGCTCATCCTATTTCAGTTTATCCAGTAAAAACAGAACTCCTACTGGAAAAGAAAGAGTAGATGAACTTCGACACAGTCCCAAGTCAGCTATCCTTTCTCGGTGGTTAACAGTGTAAACAGACAAATGAGTTAGGGAATCTGTATACGGTATATCTATTGATCTCTAATTATGCCACAGAACGCAATCGAATAAGAGATGGCCAGGCTAGCAAGGCTTCAAAAAAAAAAAAGGAACAATTTTAATCAATGCCCCTTGCTGCATGGCCGGCATTTTAGCATTTTAGCATGTTGACATGCCACGGCTGTCAACAGCTGACAGTTTCAGCCCGGCTCTGGATGCTCTGGACTCATTATGGCCCGATGACCAACTTGGGCAAACGGAATGAGCCCCAATCCGCGGCTGCTGCTGCTGTATTGCAGTTTTCAGTTTGTTGGCTCGCAATTGCAGATGGCAGTTGGCAGTCTTCGACGGCGCTGTAAATTCCTAGAAAATGTGCGCATTTCATCATCATTTTGAGACATGTGCTCCATTTTGCGTTGCCTTAACTGACTGACATAACTAAGTGAAGATGAATGCTCGATGCAGCTAACCAGCTAACCAGCTACCCATCAAATGGCCAACTGGCAACCTGGCAACCAGGCAACTTGCAACTTCCAGCAGCAGCATCAACAGATATCAATCATATTTCAGATGCAACAAGCTAACTACAAAGAGAGAGTAGAGTTTCAGTTTGGAGCAGTGGGACTTGGCAGGGAGATGCGGGGGGCGGCGACCACTGCCATGGCCGTGCCTTGCTGTCTGGCCCGGACCGCACCATAATTATATTATGTGGCATGAATTATTAGACCATATTGGAGCGGGTCTAATGCGTTTCTCGGAAATACGGAATCCATACGAGAGAGAGCCAGAGAGCCTGAAAATGATATTGCCTTAATGATGGTAATGACTGGCACTGTACTGCCCCGGCACCCTCTCCCCACGATCACGACCAAGCCCGCCACCGTTTTGGGCCCGTAGCACCGTGTTGCGCCCAAAATTGGTCAATGTAACGTTAATTAAATCAAAGTCTGTTGCTGCTGCTGCTGCTGCTGATGTTGGCCAGCAAACCAAAGCCAAAACGCAGCCTGACAAATAGATACAAATGGTTATTGGCACGTACGTGTCGTTTGCCATTAGACAGACACTCACTCCGGCCGATTTGTGATGCCAAAGTGGCAAAAAGTGGCCAAACATTATGTCCTGGTTTAGTGGGACAGTGGGCGTGGCGCTGCCTGTAACTGGAGAGGCACGTAGGGAATATTTGCATGCACTGGAAAAAATTCCGCTGCTAAGATATAATAGTTATTTATTAATTTAGTAAACGTATGCGTAATAATATCACGTATACGTCATGATGTCTCTTATTGTTTCTTCATCTAAAAACTTCAGTAGTAGTCTTTGTTACTTTCGGAATATTTTCTGGCAGTGCCTCACAACTTTGACTCTGCTTGGCTTGTTGGCTATTACCTTTGCACTTGGTAGTGGGTAGCGCTCTGCCACGCCCCCTTCCCCTGCATAATTAGACGCGTGCTGCAATTATGCATTTACATATGGCCTGGCAGTAAGCGCGTCAGTGTGTGTCGGTGGGCCTGTGCCTTTTTTGTGGGCGTGGCCCGAATGGTGTTGCGTATTTAGCTGTCGACGACTGGAAGGCGATAGAGCAGCGATAGCCGAGGCAATCAAAGACGCATGAGCGATGAACGTTGCAAACTGTTGCAACACCGCACGCCAAATGGCATTATAATTATAGTGCCGTGGGAGGCAGGGAGGCCAAGGAGGGGGGCGTCCTATAATTATGGCCAGCGGTGTAAAGACAGCAGAGAGGGAATCGCCTGGCAAATGGGAAAATAAGAGCTCAGGTTGCATCCTCGTTACAGGAACGAGGATAATCTGGTTGTTAAAGCTGAGGTGGGATATATGTAGCACTGAGCCAAATAGTTATAGAACTTTAAACCAATCCTTCCCATCACCTTTAACATGATATTGTTATATCCAAAGTTTTTTTTTCAGTTTACTCTTAAAACTATTTTCTGGATAAGCTTCCCAGACGTGTTAATTTTTCGTTACACCTAAATTAATTTTTAGAAAAATGCTCCAGATTGTTTACAATAAATCTTTTCGCAGGATTTCAACATAAATCAAGCCTAGTCTTTATTTTCACCTGTCCATCGGTACCTGTCCTCTCCATCCTGCTATCCGGCCATCTTCTGTCTTGGCCAGGGCAAATATTTATAAAATCCAACAATGCATTATCGAGCGGAAGTGCAATTATTCAACGTGAAACATTTTGCAGCAACTGGTAAGTTGCCACGCTGCTGCCGCTGTTGTTGCGTATTAAACCAGCAATTTCTAGCCAGTAGCAGAAAAACAACAAATGCAGCCACTTGGGCCAAAGGCTCTAATTAGTTTCTGCAATTTCCACGCGTTCCACCGCCTGTCGCTACTTAGTGTCAGTGCAACAGTTGACCCCTCTGCATGCCCCTTTTTGGCCATCGACCGTAGACAAATATGCAATTAGCAGTAACTCAGCTCGCTGCTGCCTTTGTTTTCGCCATGCTTTCCTCGCTTTTTTGTATCGATGAAAATGATAGAAAAGCAGCGGCAGTGGCAGCAACGAGAATCCAGTATACTTGCCGCAATCTGGCTGCCACTTTACTGATTTGGTATTTGGCATTCGAGCGGGCCAAAGCCACTCTTTTGATTGCCGGTTACCAAAAGTGCCGGGCAAATATTTAGCCATATAATTTGTGGGGCGGTACACTGAACTCCCCACTGTCCGAGTCAATGAACGCTGAGAGCCCTGCTGCACTCGAAACAAAATATACATTTTATGAATTTACGATTGCCCATAAAGAATAATTTTAGGCAAAGCGGGTAGTGGTGGAACTTTATTGTTCTTGGACTTTATTATTCTTTGATTTGGCTTGGGTTTTTTTCCGTGTATTCTCCCAGCCAACTGCTCGATTATAACTCACAACAATAGCAGCTGAGCCAGCACAACGAAGGTGCGTTTGCATTTCTAATGAACATGCTACGCACTTCCGCTCGCCGCAATGAATGATGGGAAGCCCAACCCCAGGCCAGCTCCTCGGTCCCATTTTCATTCCTCTGCTATATATTCCACCGATCCGATTCCACAGTCGATCCACCAGGCCTCGCCCTTACTACTTCATATTTTGCAATACCATAATTTCTGAGCCGCCCCCTGCATTCGGTTATGCGTGGCTTACTTCATATACATACTCGTATATCTGTTTTAAGACACCCAACCATCAGCCATCAGCCATCAACCATCCCCTTCCTGGACATAAATCTATTTTCCAGCAAGTATTTCCCAATCGGGTTGCGAGCTGCCCGAAATAATAATAAATTATTGGAATAATTGAAGCAACAGCTACCAGGGACGATTTCTGGTCCACCCTCATCCACAAATTAATAAGTCTTAATGGCCCAGAAGTCGAGCATGTTTGCGATTACAAAGGCAATTTACAAATTAGTGCCACATGGGGCAATAGTTTATGTTTTTTTCCCCTCTCATTTTTGTAGGGGTGAGGGTGGGCAATTAGGCTCCCACTCAACTGCTTGTCGTTGACCTTCCCTCCCCCTCGTCCAATGGCTGACTTGACCCCTTTTAGCGCCCTATCGAATCTGCTCGGGATCATCTAATACGGCGAGGCACTTGAGTTGTTATTAGATGGGCAGGCAATATTCTCTAATAAATATTCCATAAATTATAAATATTAAGGAAACTGGCAAATGGAAAATATTCTCTAATAAATATACGATAAAGCCCCAAGAATAAACTTTGATGACTTTTGTTTGAGGATGAGGATACACATCCCCGATAAAGAGTATTTCCAAGTTTACTTTTGGCCATTACTCTGGCAAGTTCTCAGTCATTAAAACCGACTCGAGCGTTTTAACGATGACACACTTGAAAAAATACACACACCCCGAGTAACAACAATCCATATTCAAATTGCCAACAGAATCCGAAAGATAAGAGGAGAAGTTCAAAGCGAAGGGGAACTGTTGTAAAACGCTTTCAACACTTTCATAAAATATTTTTACACATTGTCATTGGCAATGGAAGCCCGGCCGGGGAGCATTACAATAATTTTTTAATAGCTCATAAAATGCCATAGTTTAAAATAGACAACATCGGCGACAAAAGCAAAAGCATCAGAGGCGATAGAGCCAAAAGCAATTTGCTCTCGTAGTTCATTTGTCTGCCGGGATTGGACCCGCATTTTAGGGATCGTATTCTATTTCGCCTTATCGTGGGTAAAAAATTTGGAGGGTTTCTTTAGGGCCTTATAGCCTCTTGTAGTTGGCGATGTAGCGGCTGCTGCTACTGCTGCTGCTGCTGTTTTAATTGTAGGTTCAGTAACCTTTTAGCGACCTAGGGTTCGCTTGACCAAAGTTGAAGCCAACCCTCATGATTCCAAGCGAGACATGCGAAATCCCAAACAAAAGTCATGCCATGTGTAGGGAGTCCAACGGCAATATTGCTGTTGTGCTGCTGGTGTTGCTGGTGTTTCTGGTGTTGCTGCTGACCAACGGGCCGCGTCTAATGCGGAATGTCAAATGTCAAAATATATGGTGAAAATGTGTCAACTTTCTTATCTGATTTGGTCACGCTGCTACTTTATAACGCCAAATGTATATATAGAGTTGTGCTGTGCGTGCTTCACCGCACAGTGACGGGGGTGGCCGGGGGCTGGGTAGGAGGAGGGGCGTTGGCAGTGGCGATGGCAGTGGCGATGGCGTTGGCGGTCGAGACCTGTTTAGAATTCAATTTTCATACAAACGAACCCCCGTCCCACTGACATTCCCATTTCCACTCCAGCCACTCCCCTGTCCCCGAATCCCCCATTATTGCACTTACACCTGCGGTCAAAAAAATATCACTAAAAGGGAATTTAAGAATGTTTCGTTGAGTTCTGTTCAGAAAGAACAAAGAATAGAGTTCGCGCCCCTATAATTATGTCTTCAAGTGTAGACATTGCACTTACACAGTTTTTAGACATAAACAGCCTTTGAGTTAATAACACAAAAGGCTCCCGAGGTCCAACCAAAAAAAGGTATAATAGAAATATTCAAACCGTAGTGGGAACCCCCAATATGTATTTAGGGTCTGGTGTCTGCAAATTAGAATATATTTTCTTTTAATTTATGCAGCCGGGGAAAAAGAGCGGAAACTTTTCAAAGGCAATGGGAGAAAAATTACAATTAAATAGTGCCGGCTCCCAGAGCTTTGATGTAGCATTTTAATGCTGGCATTACCGTTAGCAAGGGCCATTAACTATTTAACAGCCGAATAATTAATTTATGATCTATCGGAGGAGACTTTCCATAAAACAATAATCAAGTAAGACCCCGGCCAACGACGATCTGCGGCTGCCAAATTATGTGGTTGGAACAACGACTTCCACAACTGCAATCTGGTAGATAAAGTATCTTTTGGGCCACGGGTTCAAGTCACTTGGCCATGCGCAACACGCGTCGTGGGCCAAAATCTTAAAAGCCGAAACGGGAGGCACGTCACCACCGGCAACGACCCAAATGAACTTTGCTTTGGCCCCAAAAACGTTTGACAAACTCTGCAGCAGCCGAAGCCGCAGCACCAGCAGCAGTAACAAATAAATAGGAAAAAAATAAGCCCAACATCTAGCGGAGATCGTCTGACAAGAGCCAGCTACTTGGCTGAAATGATGTGAACCAGTTAAAAGAAATAGAAATAGGAAGAAACAGAGCCAACACAAGCCAAACCGCTAGATGCACTGGGAGGTAAGGTAGATTTTGTTAAAAAATAAGACAATTTTGAACAGAGAACTCTTCCAAAAATTGGCTTTACAGATGACCTGGATTAAAGCCTTTACTAATTACTGTTTTATTTTTTAATCACTCTAACCCACTTGAAGATCCTAATCCTTTCTCAAAGTGCATCTAGCTAGACAGACAAGAGTCGAAACGACCATTTAAAGTATATTTTATCATTCATTCAGCTGCATCTGACTTGGACTAGCTCATTATCATACAATGACATTTTCCTGTGGCAAACTGTAAACTTCGGACTGCCATTTGTTGCAGCAGCCTGGTAGCAGCAACTAAATTCCTTTCCGACTCGTTTCCTAGTTGGTTTCGTTTTGACTGCTTTTAAGTATCTATCTCTCCCGCTCTCGGCCGGCGAGCAAAGAGAAAACAATTTTGTATGCATCTGATGGACAGCAACAACATTGGTAACTTAACGTAACAAACGGGGCCAAGCAAAAGATCACTAGTCTTCCTATTCCTACATACAAACTAGCCAGGATGCGGGCCATCTGAGCCTCTTACACACGAATGTGTGGGTCGAATGGCTTCGAGGGGCCCTTTTCAACCTTTGCATTGGCACGTAACTAGCCGTCTAACAATCGCATACAGAGCGACCCACAAATCGATTGTCATGTCCCTTGGATTGCAGCTGGCATTATTGCATCGTGTGCAGTTTTTGGTTAGAAGAGGTTGTGCGGTCTGGTTGGGAAATGGGTCTTGAGAAAAAGTACTTGAGAGCTCAACAATAAAAACCCTTGGAGTATTATAGATCAATTACATTTATAGATTCTGTAAAAAAAACTTTTCTATTGCAACTAACTCTATGAGCACCTTAAAGAGTATTTTCTATTCCATGTAATCCTCTGCAATCTGTCGCATTTCGTCTTACAAATGATAAACATAGATACTAAAAACAAAACCAAAGTTAGCTGAACTAACTTAGCCCGGGGGCTGCCTTAACCTTACAAGCAACAACTGTTGCTACTGCAACTGCAACTTCTAGGAGCAACTGAAATCGCGGTACGTGTGCAATATGCCCGTTACTACTGCCAGCAGTTGCTGTTGCAGTTGCAATCGCTTTCCCAGCGTCGCATTGTCGCTTCTTTTTGCCGTCGCTTTGCACTCGAGTCTTAAGTAGTTCGTGAGTTGAATAACTTTCAATTGAATTGTAAAGTAAACATTGTGTGTCGCGGACACACCCCGGCCAACAGCAGCAACAGCAACAGCAACAGCAGCGGCAATATCCATCCATGGCCTTTGTTTTCATAGAAAGAGACCTGTCCCATGGCAGTGATGCCACCGTATCGTATCGTGCTGGGGCAAACATTTAAAGGATTGTCCCTCGCCGTTTAATTGTCATGCATTTGGTGCATTTTTGTGTGCCGGATCAGATGGGATGAGATCGGAACGGAATGGAACGGATAGGTTTGTAGATTGGTTTGAATTTGGATTTAGATTCGGTATTCGGTATTCGGTACTCGGTTGGCCCGCATCCAAGTTGTGCGTGAAACTTAATACGGACTTGAACAATTTTGATAAGCATAAAATGCAAAACCTGCTGCATAAATATCGAATTTCACAGCCGCCGTACCGACACACAGCGGATCCCCTCCGGCTCCCGAGATTGTCAATTGAACACAGCCAGTTGCATAAACATGGCAAAGAAATTGTCATGATCAAAATGTGATATTAAACGTGGCGGCTTGCCACAGAGCCAAAAGCAAAGTGCCAGGTTTTACACTTAAATAAATCTAACAAAAATTATACCAAAAATAAATGCATTTTCATGATCAACCTTTGGCTTAGAAACAATAAATAATAATAATCCGAATCACTTCTCTATTTGTATGTAAAATGTATGAAAAATATCTTCCTTTTTTGCAACTGCATGGTCTGTTTGTATTTGGATTTTCTATTTGATTTTATTTCCCTAGAAATTATCGAAGTGGGACTTGCACGGGCTCCAACGAATTGTGGCTGCTGGTGCAGTCAATGTTGCTGTTGTGATTGTCCACTGGCTCGGGTTCGTCGCATAAATAGCAATTTTCTGGCATTTCATTTGACATTTAATTGAGATCGTAAAATTTTGTAAAGCTTTTCCCTGGACATTTAGAGTTCCCCCGGCTAATGTGAGATCTTTTGCTGCTTATCAGCCAACGACAATAACAAATTTGACTCGAACCGGTACTAAAGACTTTGGTTTTTTCTTATTTTTCAGTTTCTTTCCTCCTTTTTTTTTTGTTGCCTGGCATGCCAATCCAATCTTTTCGCCCCATTAGGGCGCCTCCCGGTCAACGTTTTCAATATTAAACGGCTGTCAGACGATCGGCTGGATGCAGCAAACTAAGTGGCCCACAGTAGCGACCACGCAGCAGCGGTAATGGATGTTGCTGGGATGCACTCGACGAAAAAGTCATCTATCATTCTTGTAAAAATTATTTTATAAGGTTTGAGATATTGGTTTTAAAAATAAACTGAAATAATCCTTTGAAATATTGAGATGGACACCAAAAATATTACTCAGACGGACAAAAAAAACTGTTTTGTAGAAAGTAGACTAATAATTTCTTTCAATATTATATTTTTTACAAATTCATTATTAATATCCCTGTAATTTTTATATGAAATATCTCTCCATTCAAGGCAAAATTTTATTAAAGTGGACTTTTTCTTGACTGGCTGCTGACTTTGCCCACACATCCGATCCATTCAGAACGCCACAAGGCAAGGGGCATAAACGTTTTGTTGTTTTTAATAGAGCCAAGCGATTACAGGCAGGCAGCAGCAGCAACAACAGCAACATCAACAGCAGCAGCAACAACAATTGCTGTTGGCTTCGCGACGAGCGACGAACGCGTAATCAATAAATCTAAAAATAATTCCACCAATACATGTCAAAGCCGTAATAGGGAAACCATAAATTTTTTTGTGTTCTGTCCAACGAAATGTCTAAGGCACGGTAGCAACTCTTGTTGCATGTTGCTGTTGCTGCTGCCGCTGCACTGGACAACGGCTGGAAGCCATTAGCAATTGTTGTTGCTTTTGCTGGCAACATGCTACGTATTGGCAATAAGTAACGCTGATTTGGCAGTTAAATGCCGCGCGATCGTTGGCCGGCAATTGTTGTGGGCAGCCGGATATGCAACAGCAGTAATGCAGCAACGGCAACATGTTGCTCGCAGCCAAATCTGTTGGATGTGACACTAATATCCGGGCCCGGGCTGGGCCAACTCGAGGCTAGTCATAATGAGCAACAGTTGGTGTCTATCTATCTATAATAAGTTCCCAACTAGCGATCCGATCATTTCCTCTCCGATTGTTGGAAACAACCATTATTGCTATTACAGAAGCTGCAGCAGCAGCACCACCAGCACCAGCACCAGCAGCATGTGCAACATGTGCTTTGTGTTTATTTATCATGGCGACGTGCAGCGCGAATCTAGTTGCAACTACATGCAACCCTTACTGCTGCAATGATTCACTTATCAGACCCTTATGCGGTGGCAATATCTGGCCCTTACCAGCAGCAACATCGACACAAACAACAGCAACATGTGTCCCCCAGCAGCATAAGCTTTAACTAGCCCATAGCTATGCTTAGTTCTTAACTATCTGTATGATCTCAAGATCGTTATACACTAGAGGAAAATATTTTATGAATCATGCAACAAAATATGAAATTAAAAATAATTGACATTTCGTTGATATTTCATATCCTGTAGTTGCAAGTATTTGTTGTAAAAAGTTTAAACTAGAAAATGGTACCAAATATTTAATTATTTTAATCCTTTAAGGGAACTTTCTTCAAGTGCAATTCTTGCCACATGTGGCAACTGCAACTGCATCGGCTGCAACAATCATTTGTCCCTTTGTTTGTCCTTTAACAACTGCTCCACATAGTCCACCCAGGGCTGTCTTGGCATGGCAGTTGCAGCACAATGACATTATTGGCAACTCCTACCCACTAGCAACTTGCAAGCAACAATCGGCAACATTCTCCAGTCGCCGCCAGTGGTCAATGCTGTGGCATGCAAAAGCGCCGCACGGCGCTTGGCACAGCAGCAGTCGCCGAAGTCGCAGCAACATGCAGCACATGCAACATCCAAGACCAGGTCTCTGCGTCGCCTTCGCCGTCGCCGTCGTCGTCGTCGTCGTCCGATCTTGATACTGTGCCATGATTTATTTTTAATAGTTTGCGCTTAATATGCGCCAGCATCCGCCAGGGTCCAACTTGGAGTCTAGGCTGAGGCTGTCTAGTTGTAAACAACAACTGCCGGAGTTGCTGTTGTTGCTTGAGTTGCAGGAGTCGGAGTTGCTGCTGGAGCTGCTCTTTTTGTTTTGTCTTCATCTGCGAGGGAGCAGCCAGTCAGCCAGTAAGCCAGTCAGCCAGCCGTGTGCAAAGTAATTGTTGGTAACACCTGCTTCTTCGCGTCGGCGTTGGTGGCAAAGTATCTCCGAGGCTGCCTTCTGAGCCAGTTGGAGTTGCAACCTTGGCACAGACAGGATGCATGTTTAATGTGCCGTCTGTTTTTTTTTTTTTGTGTTTTTCTTCTTGGCTGTCTCTCTTTCCTTTTGGCCAACTTTGAATCGAGTCAAGTCGACTAGAGCGGAGTGGAGTAGATCCGATTGGATTGGGATTGGACTGAAGTGGAGTGGAGTGGAGTGCAGTAGAGTGTTGTGGAGTCTTAACTTAGCCTGGTAGTTACATTGATTCGTTGTCAGCATTGGCATTGTTTTTATGAAAGGTTTTGCTCGATTGTTGCCTGTTTACCCGTTGCCTGTTGCCTGTTGCCTGCTGCCTGATGCCGTTGTGTGTAATTCGTTGCAATCATTTTGAAAACGTCAAAGACCAGCAACGTGTCGGCCAAGTCAGCAATCACCGTCATCAATACTCATACACTGAAGCAAATAAAAGATTATTAATGAAAGAAACTACAATAGAAAATAATATAGGCCAACATCAAAGATGAAAGGAAATAACTCACTTCTTTATTGAGAGAAATTCAAAAGAAAAATTATTGAGATTCGTGTCTTTTCTTTGATATTTTAGACTGTTGCTTCTAGATCCGATTTCTATATCTATTACTTTTCTATTAAATCTTAGAAGTACTACAATAAACTACAAATTTAAATGCTCCCATTTGAAATCAACACCTAATGCTTATTTGATTGCACTTTTGCACATTTTGATGGGGCGAATAAAATGGGAGATCTAAGTGGGTTTTTGTGAACAACAGTCACTTGCGATTTGCGCTCAGTGTGTTCTTCGGTAACGATCACTGGCCCGGTGAAGTCGGAAAGATATAGTGAAGCTATGCCATTATTTTGCCATTATATTGACATCAATTTCAGTTGTTGTTTTTGATGTTGTTGTTAGTGGTGGTGCAGCGTTTCGTTAATTGTTTCATAGACGTTAAGTTATGTTTAGTAGCTAAAGAACTGACGCTGCTGTTGCTGCCGCTTTTACTGCTGTTGCTGTTGTTGCTGCTGCTGTTGCTGATGTTGCTGCTGTTACTGGTAATTTTAATAATAAAACTACAAAACGAAAAGCAGCAACATCAGCTATAGCAACAGCAACAACAATCCCAACGACAATTGCCTTGCATGGAGTGAAAGGCTTCAATCAAAGCGACCAGCAACACAATCAGACAGAGACGTAGACGGAGCGATTGTTGTTGTTTGTTTAGCCGTTTTAGTTGCTGTTGTTGCTGTTGCTGCTGATGCCGGACGAAGCTGTGCCAGCTTTTTTTTCCCTCCAACATTTATTTTCCTTTATTTTTAACTGCCAGAGTTGGAACTGGAGAGCTGTTTTGTTGCTGTTTCTGCTGCTTTTTTCGGCAGACAATGGCAATCAGCAATAGCAACTAGAACGGGCACTGCCAGCAAACGGCAATTGCAAATAATAATGCCCAAGCGGGCAACAGCAACACCAACAACACCAACAACACCAGCAACAAAAACAACAACAACAACCATCGCGTCATGTCATAGTCACGTCAATTTTGTTTGTTGTTGGCCAAAGCTGAGGCTGAGTCTGAGGCTGAGGCTGACTCCGCGTCTAAAGCTGTGGCAAAAGATTTTCGTTTTGGATTTTATTATTATTTTTTGTATTTTTATTTTGCAGGAAATCACAGCATGCATGAATCATTCGTTCAGTCTTAGCTGAGGAAAAAACAAAAAATCGGAATAAATATACAAAAGATCACTTGGAGAAATCGAATTGAGAAGATATATGTATATGAGTGTATATTTTTAGAGCTTGGAACTTAAATGCTACTAAATATAATCATAAATATTATATATTCATTTAACTATTTGGCATATATTTATTAATTATTTATATTACTTTGTAAGTTTTCTACGTTATAAATTAATGGTTGTAAGAATATGATATTATTTCTTTATCAATCAAGAAAGAAATAATATCATGTTCTGTATGTGAAGTTACCATCACACATCCAAAATAAAACCTCCAAAAAATGATTCTATTAACTTAGCTATTTTCTTTTTCTCTCCGTGCATCTGCATAAATATATATGTGTATAAAATAAAAAATTCAAAATAATCACACGATGCGAGTGAGTTGTGTGTGCCTGAAAACTGTGCTAAGCTCCGAGCTGACTGGATGTCTGGGAGGAGAGTGGGTCTACCAATGAGTATATATGTATAGAGTGGGAACTAGAGGGTAGCTTAGAGGTTTTGAAGGCGGCTGGCGGTAGGCGGGACCATTGTGGTTTTATTTCAATTTTATTTATTTTTGTTTTTTTTTGTTGTATGTGCCCGACTTACTTTATTTTTTTGGAGTTTTTGTTTGGCGGCGGCGCGCGCAGAGACCAAAAGTCAGGCGCATGTCACGCGTATTCAAATCAATTTTTTTCTTATTCAAATATATTCAACTCCTATTTAGTAGTTTGGCGGCTTACATTTTTACAGGGGCGAACTATATAAAAATAAACTAAAATTTAAATCTTAGTTTTCGGTGGAAAACACCTCAGAACTGTCAAGAGCTTAATTATACAGATTTATAAACTTTGAATAGATTTCTAAATTTTTTTGTTTTATTCAATTAATCTATTTTTTACCTCTCCACCTTGTGGAAGTTTATGTTGAATTAATCAAAATAATGCGTCTTATACTGGGTTTAAGTTTTTTGCCCCAAAACCCAAACAGTTTTTGTCCCGAAAGCCCGTTTTCGACGGTTTTGTTTTGCCAAACGGGTGCTGGTGTTGCTGTGCAAAATTAAAACAGCAATTAAATGGCCAGAAGCCAAACCAACAACAACGGGCAATCAAAGTGCCCCGCCCCCTGTTTGGGGAATCCCCCGCCCCAACCATCAGCACCTCAACTTGGACAGTGCATGGCAAATGAGTTGCAACTGAAATTCAATTAGCTAACAAAATTCCATTTCAGACCACAGCCACTGCCACAACAACAAGAGGCGGTTGGTCAAATGGCCAAAAACTTATAAACACTTTGTTTAGGTAGGGGGGAAGAACTGGCTAGGAGGGGGAGTAGTGGGAGAGGGTTGTTTGGAATTTTCCAAGGGATGAGCAACCCTTCAACGCTGTTGGGTCAACAGAATTTTCGGGTTTTGAAAATTGAATTAGATGCAGTAGACCGTGTGTTTGCCAGAGCAACATAGAGACAGTGTATCTGTCCATCCTTTGCCCCCGACTATCCCCCTCTCTGTCGCTCCCTGCCAGCCATCTCATTCCCTCTATCGCCCTATCTCTTTAGCTGCTGTCAATATTAACTGCATTATTGAGCATTGCGGCCTGCCACAAACATGTAATTGAATTTCACCCTTCGCTCCCCATCTTCGCCCATCATCAGCCATCGCTGTCCACTCCAGGCAGTCTCCACTGTCCCTCCACCGCTCATCAGTCATCATTGGACTGGTCCGGTTCTCTGGTCTCTTGTCTCTGGTCCCTGGTCCCTGGTCCCTGCTCCCTGGTCCTTGTTTTCCCTGTTTTCCCTGATGGTTCGGTTTCTGTGGCATAAAAGCCATGATAGGTGGTTGAGAGTTGTGGGTTTTATAAATATCCCAGCCTCCGCATACGCACTATTTAATTGCTCATTGCAAATTTCTGCGGTTATAACGCTAAATTTAGAATGTTCCTCATAGAGAAACCATTCGAATAAAGGCATGAGTATTAAGGGTTTGGGGAGACACCGAGCTTTAGTTACAAATTAACGAGGAATGTGAGCTGGAGTTTCCAACTTGAATAGAAAACAAATAGTTGCACTAATTCTCTAAATAAATGCTACAAAATACCTTAATTAAGGTTTTAATTGGATTTTTACAACCCTTTTGGAAACATAAAATATGCTAATTACTGTATTTTTAAGGGAAACTAACATTTTAAATGCCTCTGAAAACATTTAAATTACTTTTTATCGGCAATCTAACATAATTTGCACAGAGTGCATTTGACAATAATTATAAATTTTCCACAGTGACCCAATAAAACCACATATTTTGCACAAAAATTATTCATTTGCTGATTTATTGTTTTAATGTCTGGTTTCGAGCTGCCTCAATTATTAAAAACGCTTATCAACTGCATTGCCATTGTTGACTTTGTAATAATGATTGCAATTGCAGTTGTGACAACAGTGGAAACCCTTGAGTTTTTCGCCATTAAGTCATCAATTAAAATAAATAGAAAATCATAATGAATAAATATTGTAAATTGGTAATACTCATTGTTGTTTTTCCCCAGCAAAATGTGTCACTGCCTGGGCCCCGAAGAGAATTGATAAGCACGTGTTTCGAGTTCAAATTGCGGGTCAATGAGGAAGCCAGTGGCGCATTCTATTGTTTCATCTAACGATGCGGCAGCTGCAAATGCAAATGAGCGCACATTGATAAGACTCGGATGTGGCTTCGGACTCGAAGATATATGTAGTTGGCAGCCCATGCAAAACATGAGCATCGGCCCATTAATGGCAGCGGATTAAATAGCATTGGCCGAGCATCGGAATATGCGGTTGGCCAAGGATTAAGTTCAATATGGTACAAGTTATAGGTTATACTCCAAAAAATATATCGAATATATTTTGCTCAACCTTGTCAGTAACGCAGATTTATAGAGAATCGATCTCCAAATCGATTAAGGTATTCCGCTCAAGAATCAGATGAAAATAGATCAAAATATGCCCATCCCTGGGGGCCATATTCAACTCAATGCACTTTTCAAACTTTTGGAAGGGGATACCACAGAATATTTTACATAAAATCTAAAAAATATTTTATTCCTAGATTTTAATTCAGAACGATGAAGAATCTATCTACTAATTGATTAATGTAATGCTGTCAAGAATTGGATGGAAATTGGCCAAGATGTAGCCATCATGGGGGGCCATATTAACCATCCATGCATTATTCATACTTTTGGATGGGGAACCCCCAGAAAATTTCACAAAAAATCTTTAAAATATTTTGTTTTTGATTTTGATGAATAATGATGAGGAATCAACCTACAAATCGATTAGGGTAAATCGGTTAAGAATCGGATAGAAATTGGCCAAGATATAGACATCGCAGGGCGCCATATTGTCTTTCCATGCATTTCTCTTTGGAAGGGGATCCCCTAGAGAATGAGATGAAATGTTTAAAAATATGTTGTTCTTAGATTTTAATTCAGAATGATAGAGAACCGGTCTTCAAATCGTTTAAGATACTTGGGTCAAGAATCTGATGTAAATTGGTATAGATATAGCTATCGGTGTGGACCACATTCTCCCTCCACTGATGTTTAAGAATTTTCAAACTCATTTCAAAGTTTGGATCTATAATTTTTAGCTTTATGTAATGTATGGTTTTTTAGAATTTTCAACGCCTTGTGCATGGACAAGCCTAACCTCCATCCAGGAGAACTGAATCGAGCCCTATACAATCCACTTTCAAAGTTAATTAACACATTCCAAAAACCCCTTCGTCTTGCCAACGGCCATCGTGATGCATCCTCTCAGTTTTCTTTACTGTGCTTGTCCATTTGACAGACTTAATGACTTAATTTTAATTTGCAGCGGCAAATAATCAATTTGAAACTGTTTGTGCAAAGTCTGACGCTTGATGACATGACATGATGTGGACCGGACTGCTGGATGTTGTCCACATCTGTCCACATATCAACGCAGACAGAGACTCCCGACATTTTCCGACTATTTGTCGACGGCAGAAAGCAATAAAAGATCCAAAGTAAAAAAAAAACAAGAAAGGATTGATGCTTTTAAGAAAAGTTTTTAAAATACCCTGGAATCTGTTCTAAAATAATTTTGAAAATATTTATTAAAATTAAGACAAAGTTCTTGTGTCGAAAACTGTATTATTTGTTTAACTTTGAGTTTTCTTAGATACATTGTTTTACCATCCAAATAATTAGTTGAACCCTAAAATGGCTAGCACCTTTAATTAATTTTACATCTTATACACCTTACATGAGCCCCTAATTAGGGTATACGAAAAACTATCCCAAAACAACTACAATGGAAATTAAAGAGAAAACTGGTAGGCAATGTCAGCAACAGCATTAAAAAAAGTTGCTCAAGTAATGTTTGCTTTGGCCCCTTTCTAAGTGCAACCAGGGGCAGGGGCAGGGGCAGTGGAAGTGGAAGTGGGGGCTTTGTTAGTGGGGTGTGTCCGGGGGCCAGAGACCGAACTGAACTGATAGCAGGCGTAGGTCGCATCGATAACAGGCGAGGCCATTGGACCGGCCACTCGCAAAAGAAATGATTATGATGGTAATGCACTGAAATATAAGTTAAAAGAAGAAATATGTAAGGAAAGTTTTTATCAGTTTAGTAGAGACAAAGTACAATTATTAGATAGTTTTAAAAAAGGAATTTGGGCTTCTAAAAAAATCCCCACAAGTAAATTATCAAATTTTTAAATACCTCTATTTTTTTACAGTGCAATTACGATGATTTCCCTGGCTCGACTGATAACATTTGGCAAATGCAAACGCAAACGCAAACGCAATCGGCAACGGCAGTCGAAACGCAAACGCGTATTAAAAATGCCCAAAGAGCATTGGCGAAGGCAAATGGCAATGGCCCGATGTACGATGTCCGATGTTGGCCGGGTGCAATGGCCGATCTCAGTTAGCCCGCTGCTGCTGGTGGCCATTGCACCAATGTCCACTGTACGGGTGTATGCTCCGGTGTACGACTGTCCATTCATTTGGCCGGCAAACATTTGCATTGGCCATTCTCGGTCAATATAGACAGATTTCCATGCAAATTTAATACGCAAACATTTCGGGCCAGGCCCTAGCCAAATTGAAAATCTCATCTGTGTAAAGTGACTTGCGACGCGGAGAGGTGCGGTGCAGTTGGGGGCGGAGGGAGGCAAGTAGAGTAGTGCAACGACAGGTGGAAAATGGGGGGGAGAGATGGGTATTTTGGCCCGACTCCACCTGCCATGGCTTGCGCATTTTGAGCTGTCGCTGATGCTGCAGCCCAATCGGTTGGGCAATCAAGTATTGGCCCCTAAGCGGGATGCTCCGCCCCCACCCAGCAGCACCACCAGCACCACCTCCCCCCACTAATCTTGCATCTGACTAACGGATGTGCAAAAGCAAAGCGCTGCCAATTTAAAATACAAACAACTTCAGCTACAGCTTTGGCTTTGGCTTTGGCTTTGACTTCTCGAATGCATCCGCTTCCGTTGGCTGGCAGTGGATGGCAGGGTAAGGGGCGCCATGTGATTGGCAATGCCCTTGGGCCAATGCAGCGTTAAGTAGGCCTACGGCCATGGACTGCAAATTTGCGAAGTAGAGGAAATTAGCTGTGCCACGGCAAGGTGGTAAATGGAAGATAAATTCGTTGTTTAAATGGTTAGATAGCGGGCACTGATACAGATAAATGGCAGATAGGCAACAGCAAACAGTGAATAACAGTATTTTGATATTAGAAGTGGTATGTACTTCCTTTGAAGTTTCTACCCTTTGGCAACCAATCGGCCATAACTCCGCGACCGTCATATTCGAACCCCACCAACTGTTGGCCACTTAAAGGACTATTAGCCAACTGTTACCCGAAAAAACTCCTTTCACAATCGATACCTCGGAAGCGACAAAACCTAACGACATAAAAATCAATTAACGCATTTCATTTGGCTCGCATCCTTAACGAGGATGTCCCGGTGGTCCTTGCTGCCAACTCAAGCGCTCTCTAGACGGCCATTTAAATAATGTTTCGTGTGAACACCAAAAAAAAAAATATATATATATAAAATTTATATCAAAGGGGCAACTGAGAAGAAAGGAGCAAAAGGGACCAGCCCCTACTTGACACCAGACGATGAAACGGAACGATCCCCGGCCTGCCCAACTTCCGGAGGTCCTGGCCCGGGCCGCAGTTTCTCGTCCTGGCCTCGGCGTACTCCGCAAATTAAATGCAATGACAAATGCACTCCGTCAAATTGAAAAGGGATTTCTCTTATTAATTATGACGCCGCCACAGCCGCACAGAAAGGGTTGATGACAACATGTCAGGGAATGGACAGGGGCATGGAAGTGGAAATGGAAACGGTAGTAGAAGGGGCATGTTCCAGGGGGCATGAGGCATGAGGCAAGAGGCATGAGGCACGAGGCAGCAGGCACCAAGCAGGAGGCATGGTTCAGGGGGCAGGAAAACGACAGCCAACTGTCGATTTTTACTGCAATGCACATTTAAATAATAACTCTGCGGTTGGCCGCAACATGGCCGCCTTTTGTTTTCTGCTTCTCCTTTTTTTATTTCCCATCTTTTTATGCATTTTATTATATTAATTTTTTTCCTCATTTTTTGAAGCACAATAAATGTCATCGGCTCAGCGGCAAGCGCCTGCGCAAATTGCATACCCAGAGCTAACTCTTTTAATGGATCGGCCAACGCCTTTTGTTCCATTTTATTTTTAGCAATTAATTTTACGGTGTTGCTTGCAGCTTGACATACTTTATTAACTCAGGGCTCTCACATTCTGATATTTTCGTTTCTAAACACTTCTTTCCATCTCTAATCTAACCGAGAATTTATCACAGGAAAAAGTTGTTATTATAATTGTTCCAACGGCTGCTGGTCTTTAATGCCACTTGATCTTCTATCCACACACTCGCAATCAAGCAGCAACAACATTTTATTCGCCACTCCGTCAACATGTCATGTCAAATGTAATTAAGCGATTATAAATTCGAATTTATTTTCGTTTTTCCCCGACTTTGCTCGGCCCGGCCGGGACCTTGGCCGGGAGCCTCCTCGGAACACAGGCACAGTCTCTTCTGCTGGTCTCGTGAAAGATGAAAGTCTTTTTTAAGCCACTTTGACAGCATAATTAAAGTCTCTCTCTCTTTTCGAGATGTATTTCGGTGTGTGTTGTTTGAGGAAAACGCTTTTGAAATTTCTTTTTCATTCAAATTATGGCGATAAGTAAAAGTGGAACTAAATTGGTGGCCGCTCCACCTATATAGTTTCTCAAGAACTTCTCTTCCCTGCCTTAATCCCTTTAGCCCTCAACCGGCTCTGAGTTAATGGCCAAAAAGAAAAAACACATTGTTACCTTGTTTGGGCCAACGTTACGTGTTCACTCTTTTAGCCAATTTTAGCCAGGTTTGGGTGTCAAATTGATAATCGCGTGAGTCGTTATCAGAGGGGCACATTATGTGGCAACATGGAGGCATTAGCTGCCCGTTGGCACTTTTGGTGAAAGTCGACAGCCCGAGCGACAGGCAGGACAACTCATTCTTGGCCGGGGTTGCTGACCAGGAGTTGCTGATCCTGCAATCATGTAACCCAAATATTGTTTCCAAAGAGTGCCTTTACCGTTTGTCCGCATAATTTACCATCCATCGACTGATGTAAATCGACCATTGAAGCGCACCCTGAAACTGCAGTTGCAGTTTGCAGTTTGCATTTGCCAATTTTGATGTTTCAAGCTGAAGGTGGAAACTGGCCGAAAGGGTTGGCCGGGCCAAAATAATGTACAATTTTCTCAGTTGTTTCTGTTGTGTTTACTCACATGTCGTCGGCGCGGGGATGGTAAGGTGTAGATAAAACGCAATTACATGCGATTATCATGGAATATGTTGCGAAAATTATGAAATGTATAATTTACAGTTAGCCCATCGAACAACCAACAACCAACAACCATCAGAAGAGAGCACTCTGTTAGCCCGGTTCTGTTCTTCTTTTGTTTGCCCCGTGTGTCTTGGGGTGTGTGCCAAACCATAAAAATGTTGTTAAACACACGACGCCGATGCACCGAACTCGGACCGAACTGAACTGAACTGCAATCTAAAAAAAAAAAAAAAAAAAAAATAAAAAAGGGGGCATGCTATGGGGGGCGGAGTGGTGCAACAGAAAGTGGCCGTGCGTGTTTGTCGCTTCAGTGTTCGCTGCATAAAAAGTAAACAAAATTGATTTGAAAATTGCACGAGACAGGGCACACACAAACAGTACCCGCTTTTCAGCTCTAAACGCAACTGCACTTCAAGAAAAGTCCGAGTTTTCCCCTTTTTTGCCAGATTCTTATTAAATCTATTGAATGACACTTATTCATTACATTTCTCTCAGTGCATTGTAGAGCACACATAATGACAACGACAGGCGACAACAGCAACAAACAACTTTTGGCAGAGCAACCACCTAAAACTATGAAACATGCGCGAAAATCACTAGTTGCAATTACCTCCTGCCCCTCCTCACCACCTGCCCCGCCCACTTGCCAACTGCATCCCTCCGTGAACCAAACACCCCTCCTGTCTCGCCGCCCCCGCCACCGCCCCACAACCACCCAGCACTCACCTTTCTTCGGTTGGCGCTGCACTTTCTTGGCTGTTTTATGACTCTGTCGTCGCTGGCATGTTGATTTTGGCTTAAATGTTTTGGCCGTTGTAAAAATGTGAAGTAAAGTGCAAATAACGGTGCCCTCGGCCGGCAGCAATCTATCATGTGCTAATAAGTGGGTACGCTATACAAAGTCCCGGATTTTAAACCGATTCTTACATGTTCTATGAGGGGCGAGTACACAGCCATTGGTCACTAGTTTCCTTTGACAATTTGGCCTTTATGGCAGTTGCTTTTTAAAAATAAATGTGCAACACATTTGAAAATTAAGTTATTTAAGGTCTAATACCCTGACATAGCAGGAACTATTCGAGCTGGAGAACTAGAGTCAGCAATTACATAAACTAACAAGTAGTCTTACCTCTCCCGTGATACCACTAGGTTTGGAACCCAATTACCTGCGAATCACAAACAGATCCTATCATATAATATAATTAATATTAATATTTATCGTAAACATCCCATGAGACCCACTTGTAGGCTAGATAAGATTGCAATAAAAACAAACAGATGATCGCTTCGTCACAAAATTTGCCATTTTTGAGGCCTTATCTTAGACTAAAAACTGCACCACTTCCATCTGGTAATCGCAGAGCTAACGAAATGGACGTCAACTCTTCCTCTGTCGGTTTAAGAGCTCCCCCACTCGCGACCTCTTACGATCCGTTAATCTCTCGGCGATTTGCAACAATGTTGCACAGACCCCACTATTTATAGAACAGGAATGGGATCTTCTTCTGGTCGTATTGCACTCATTTTATTGATATTTGATAACATTGTCATGCCTAGGCCCTCCCCGATCCCTCCCCGGTGCCCTGGGTCGGTGTGTGTCATCCGACTTGACTTGGAATTCGATGCGCTAATCGGCTTAAGGGGCAGCTTGGAGTCGCCCCCTCCTTGGGGCCCCTCACTGAGGAGCCTCTCGGACTGCTAAATGGATTTGAGTGTTTTAATTAGCAAGGAAAATGTTGCAAATTGCCGAGGCATTCGGCGTGGCACTCACTCAGTCTACACACATTCGACGACAGTTTAATGGTCGTCGTCGACGGGCAGTTTTAGTTTCAAGTTTCCAGTTACCAGTTCAGCTTGAAAAGCTCATTTGAAACATTTTTTGGCAACTGAAATTCCTCGTACATGTATTGTGTATCCCCCACCTCTTTTCGATTTTTTAATGCATTCTCCTTTTGGCATTGGCCTGGCAAATAAATCAAGTTTATGCTTTGGCAAAAAACTATTTCAAAATAAGAGAAAAATAAAGCAACATTTACGTGGGCCAGACAGCAATGACCTCTGCCAAATAAATCATTTTGATTATTATAAATATGTTTCAAAAAAAAATTATTAAGTAAAGCTATGTTTGTCGTTCGTTCGTTCGTTATCAACAGCTGCAAGTGGCACGTTTCATATTCACATTTGTTATTTAGTTTTCGCAAAAAAAAATTCATATTATTTGTATTTTTTTATTCAAAACTGGCGGAATATTGTATATGCACCATAAAGAATCGGATATGTATTCTATATACATACGTGACATTTCCCAGAAAACTAAGGGGTAACAGCTGCAGTCCATGGCAAGAAATACATACATAAGTAGGAGACCAAAATCCGTGCTAGCCTTTACAATTATTTTAAGAGTATTTTAATATTCCACAAGGAAGAAGAGCCATTTATATTTATTTTATGACTTTGTCTTGAGGTTACTCATCCGATGGCCCAAATTTCCTATCTACGAATATAATATGTAGCTCCATTATATTTTCTAAATTTTCTGTGTCAAATTATTTGAACCTGACCTTGATGATTTCAGCGTCTCATTTGTAGTTGGCTTGTAAAATGGTCTATTAAATACACATTATAAAGCCATACACGCCGGCGAGTGCGGGGGCTGGTCGAGAAGTTTGCCAAAAGTAGCCAAGGCGAATGCCTTGAACTCGCCAAACCAACCAAACAAATCGACCAAAAAATAGTGACTAATTTTTTGGTCTAATGATTGATGGCAGTTGCTCTTCGTTTCGTTGTTGATTAAGTTTGCTTAGAAGATGCAAAATAAAATTAACAAAATGCTGGCAAACTTTTCGAGCTATTTTCAACGCACTTATTAGTTACGCAAAGATCTAGTCCGCATATATGTTTTGTGCGATTCTTTGCGAACATGTCAAGGTATCTCATCCTCATTATACACACATACTCACCGCCATAAATCATAATTGTTTGAATCTTAAATAGTTGTCAGTCAGCTGGCAGCGTCATAATTTATAATCAATTTGCCTTTCAAAAAAATATAAAATACAACATCGGCAGCCACTCGGCAAATATAACTCTCTTGTCGCCGGTGCACATGTGTGAATCAAAAATATATGTATTTATTAATTTCAGCTCATTTTATTTTATATAATATTCTCCTACATACACACATGAGTGTGTTTTTTTTCTTGCCTGTCTTATAGACATTCAATGAATAATGTTTTTGTATGTTGGCGAATTTATTTCACTTTATTATTGTTGTTCTTGGCTAGTTTTTTTTTTGCCCGGCAATATTTCTTTCTTGGTAAATTTTGTTGAAGTATTCATTTTGTTGTCATGTTGTTTCCAAGCGCCTTGGCGAAGTGATTTAGTACGTTCATATGCCAATTCTTCCGGTTATATTCTGCGAGGTGGCACGATAAACCAAAAAGAGGTTAGAAACTCGATATGAGATTTGTTGCTTTCAGAATTCTATAAAGTCTAAAAATTTGCATGTGGCACAGTTTTTTTTTAATCAGGCTCCCTAAGCTAAAAAAAAACAGCGAAATAAAATTAAATATTAAATTTTTTAGATAAGCCCATTCGACTCTGTTACCATGGTGCCAGGGGCCTCCCAAAATTAGCCAACGACAGCCATAAATTAGCCACAAACCACAAATTAAGGCCCAGCAACAATATTAATTGTTTCTGCTATTAATTTTTTTGTTTGTTTTAATATCTCCAAATGTCTTTATATCAAAAGTCAAGTGTTATCTGATTGAACAATTAATTAGTATGGATTTTTGGTGTTTGCTTAGTCAGAGCCTCCTTAGTCACATTTGTGGTTTGCGTCGCTATTGTTTTCTCGTTTTATATTTTTTTGGCTGACTTTTTAGCATAGATAAGGATCTCGCGCCAAAACAAAATATAAACTCAAAATTAATTCAACGTTTAAAATAAAATCGTGAACATTTTTTATGAGGATCGGTGTGCTTTTTGGGGTGCGATGATGCAGACAGCCGGTGCTATGTCATCGCCAGAACTTTCCCGGACACGTGTTTGTCAAACCATAAACTACCAACAAACAAAAGTCCAAGTCGAAATCGAAATCGAAAACTCTAAACTCTAAACTGGAAACATTAAGGCAGTCAAATATCTGCGTATAACCGTTTCCTCTATTCCGCTAAGTGGTCCGGCAACTTGTCAGCGTGATAACAAATTCAATAAAATCAAATTAAATACTCAACAAATATGCTAATCACTATTTAGCTTCTCCGTCTCCTATATTTTTTTCAAGGAGAGAGTGAACTTGACAGAGAAATTGGACACAAAAACATAACAAACTTTGAATAGTGAAATGATATAAACGAGGTCTCTAGTCTATGTTTAGTAACTTGGTTGCCCGGTTTATTAACACCCAGTTGGAGTTCATAAAAAACTGATTGTGTTCTGTTTGATCTGAATCTTTGAATATTATGGTAACGAAGGGAGGCCTCAGTAAACACCTAACTTGGTAGTAGGCGCAAAATAAGACGAACAAAAAATACCAAAATTTTACTTAGGTGTGGCCTTTCAAATGGTTCGACGCCTCTCAAAAGTGACGCGGCCCCTGGTTATTTTTCTTTTCATATTTTTGTATTTATTTTTATATTTTTTTCTGAAGTTGTTGCTGCTTGGCTGATTTCCCCTTAAGGTCTCCGATCCCGTCTCCATCACAGACTCAAACCTCAACTTAAGGACAGAGTTGGATTATGAACGACTGAAATATGCAAATTTATCTACAAGTCACCACATATGTACATATGGACTTCCACATGCATGCCGCACACACACTAAATATATATACTTTTGTATAAATTTATACAATACTTTTTGTTGTTACTATATTTTTCACTTATATATGTATATATATTTTTCTTGAATTTGCATAAAAAGGGTTGAGTGTCTGAAGATTAACTGGCAGTGGGATGACGGTACCGATGACCAAGCCTATGTCATGGGATCACCATTAACTTATCTAAAGTGTAAAAAACTTTTATCGCAAGTATTAATTATTAATGGGAGAAATAATTATACAGAAACGAGCGGAGATAAGACCTA
This sequence comes from Drosophila atripex, assembly GCA_035045925.1. NCBI lineage: Eukaryota > Metazoa > Arthropoda > Insecta > Diptera > Drosophilidae > Drosophila > Drosophila atripex. Next base: position 1,169,315 of record JAWNOP010000012.1, read on the forward strand.
ATTGAAATTTTAGACCCGAAGGTATAATAGACTCTATCGCAGAAAGTGATATGTGGAAGATTTTATTTAATTAATTTCAGTTTACCTTTCTTTTTCCACCGCTCCATATCGCTACATCTAGATAATGTATTCAGGCGATTAAGAATTATCTAATTCATGCAAATGCCATTATGGATATTACTTTGTAGATTGCAGATTATGGCGATCGTTTACTTATCTAAATGCCATTTGACAGGGCGGGCGGAAGGCGACAGGAGCGGAGAGTCCATTTGCTGACGCAGTTATGGTCGGGGTCATACTTATCTCAATGGAAATGGAAAATCAAGGGACTGGCTGGTAGGGGAACCTGGTTAGGGGGTACAGGTAAAATCTACACCTGTTGCCAGTGCGTTTGATGATGTAGGAAGCAGAACTTTACTTCCTGGTTGCCTCTCGTTCATTTGGGTTCATTGGCATTTGAGCATTCGAGTCACATGTGGCTCACGTCCTGTGAGTGTGAGTGTGAGTGTGTGTCTGCGTGTGCATGTCCTGCTCCTGCCGGAGAAACCGGAGGAACCGAGTTCCTCGACTAAGCCTGTCATCTGGGCCTGTTCCGTTTTTGTATTAATTTTTTCCTTTTTTTCGCCAGAGCCAAAGACAAAAGACGTTTGAGGTTGATGACACCCAGTGGCAACTACAAAACGCAAAAAAAAAAATAAGCGGCGATGCCCATAGAGGTTGGCTTTTACAGTTGCTTGAACTAGTTCTGCCTCCCTCTTGTGCCACTGGCCCTTGCCCTCCCTCTTTTCCATAAAGGCACGTGGCCCGAACCATCAGTGGTTCGAAAAAAGGGGCGCAACTTTTTTGGCCAACTGACTGGATTGCATAAGAGCTACTGAAGTTCTTACACTCGCAGGAAATGCGGCTTAAAAGGCTTCGAAAGTTAGATCTTTAATCCATTATCAGGTTGAGATACAAGACTGATACGAAGAATCTCCTCTTAAATCTTTTGGATTGAAAATAATCTGTCTCCAAAAATATTAAGTATACGCATATCAAGTATACGTATATTAACTCCAATTTTTCTCTGTTTCTTTCCTTTTTTCTTTATTTAATTAAATTCTTATCATATTAAGTATACAAGTTAATAGCTTATCAGCTTCTTGATACATAATTTATAGGAGTTCTTTAAACAATTTAATTAGTTTTAAACACTTTGAAATCCTCTATTTATTTCAACTCGTAAAATTTCCAATTCATATAGTGTGACATATTTAAGCCAAATTTTATTTGAGTGTAAGCCTAAATGGCAGCTGGCCAGGTTTATTTCGCTGTCCCTCGTTTTGTTGGCAAATCATAAAAATATTTATGTAAATTAATCATTTAAACTCAATGGGATGGACCCAAAGGCTGCTGGCTGCCTGCTTGGGACGCCGTACACGCGCTCACTTTGCTAAAATTCATCAGGCTGCGGCTACACTGCCCAACAAAAAATACAAATTATGGCACTGGCCGGAGATTAGCATAAATTGCGAGCCCGACTCGGACCAATTCGACTATATTCATGCCCATAAGCATACGCGTATAGCCATTGCTTTGGACATGCCCGGAGTGTGGTTTTATTTTCTGGCCTGCCGTCAGTTTGGCTGCCAATCCGTCGATCGATCGATCGCCTGAGCATTTTTTCGATGGATTGCTCCGATCGGGGCGATCGCTTATATGGGCTGGGGGTTCTCTCTTTCGCCGGCTGATAAGCCCTGCCTTTTGGCTCGCCAAACATGGCCGAGCTCGCACAAAATTCCAACTCATATTTATGTCAAAATCTATCAAAGCTTATGTCGCCGCACAACAATCCGTTAGGGGCAATGCCAATCCAGCGTATCTAGTTGGAAATCGGCTTTTGGTTTTCAGTTTTCAGTTTTCGGTTTTTGGTTTTCGGTTTTTGTATCTCGAAACTAGCTGCTAGTCAAGCTGAACAATGCTACGCAAATCCGACAGTGAAATAATGTGGGGACACCGGCGATAACTCAAATAAATAAGAGTCCAAAAGAGCAGGGGGAAAAAGCCAAACCGCACCGAACAAGATACAAGCCAACAAACACACACATTGTATCTGTAAGCCGCATACAATGTTCAATGCTCAGCTGAATGTTGAATTCAAAATTAATACATTTCAATGAATAACAAATGATCTAAATGATTTGTTTAGATCGTTCTCCCAGCTCACAGATCGGACGTCAGTATAATGCTGGTGGGGAGTATATAGACAGTATGTGGGTTGTCTGGCCAACGAAACAAGTTTCGTGGAGAGCTCAGATCGTGGCCCAGCATTTCCTGCTGCTGCTGTCATTAAGTTCGTAGTGGAATAATATTCCACTTTTTCCACACTGGAGAAAACTTATGAACAGGTAGGCTTACTAGGTGATAATTTGCGGATTTTGATTCTCAGAAAATAGCTCATAGCCATAGATTTCCAGATTCTAGAGAATGATGCTGTTTCTAGAAAACATTCCCAACCTCGATGCACCTACCGGCCCCATATCTTGGGCTGACTCAACTTCCGACGTGACACCAGTCAGTCGGGCCAGTCAGTTGAGTCGAGATTGCCCCGGGCTGCAACTTAACTTAATCGATTGGAAATTGATTCTTGTAAATAATTTCGGTTGACGTCAGCGTTAATTACATGAGCGAATCAAGCAGAAATACAAAACGAAATCAAACTGAAAATAAAATACAAATCTTTGGCACGACTCTCTCGATTCTCGAGCTGAATCACTCGAATGCACGTGGCTGATTTATTACATATCTATATAGCCACCTCCACACACTAGATTCCTCTATAGCCTCTATATACGTTCATGTGTGTAGTTTGTACTGGTAATATGGGGGTTTCAAACCTTTTCGCCCATTAGACCGACCAGCCTTGACCGCCGGCGGTGTCGAGAGCTGAGAGTGCCCCTCAACTGGTTGACAGACTGACTAGAGATAGTCGTATATCTGCAAAACAACCGACAGTGCTCGCCTCCCCCAGATAATTAGCATATTCTGCGCCGATATGGGTCAGCCTTAACTGTGCCTTACTGTGCTGGCTCTGGGCTCTGAAAACTGGGTTGGGCCAGCTCAGAACACAGCTCTCGGGGAGTGGGAAACTAAAACAGACTGTTAAATTCCCTCGGGGACTAGTAGATCATACTATATAATTCCGATTAATGCGAAAAGGAAATTGATTTAAAAATGGTATTAAAGTAATATTAATTTTACAAAAAAACACCCAATCTATTCAAAACTTGGCCCGTTACCTTGTTTTGTTTGTTCAACAAAGAATGTCTAATTTGTTGGATAAGATTTATGAAAGCGTCCAATGTGTTTCTAACAAATATTTTTCAATTTGTTTATAACAGATTAAACTATTAAATGCCCGTTAAATATTCATCCATTGTTGGATCATTTCATATGCAAATGACTCTGAAACTTCTTTTAAATTATTTCCCAAACGCTACTAACTCCTGAACACTTCGTAGAGTATCCAGCGCCTACCTTTAGATATTTCTCAACTTTTATAAATATTGGACATTGGCCGCCAGAATAGTGAAATACTTTACGTGTTTTCTCCCCAACTTAGTCAGCATTTTGGGTCGTGTCACTGCGATTGGCATTTAACGAGCTTCATTGCTTATATAGGGTTAACATTTTGGCATAAGTACACACCCAGTTTTTCATTTTATTTTTCTCCCATTTTCGACTCCTACTTTTTGTACTATTTTTGTGGCAGCACGTGTATCTGTGTCGCCCATCTCTCGGCTCTGGGCCCAAACTATCCCCGGCTATCTATCTAACTATTGTGAGTACTTGTCATTTGGTTTACTATTTACTGTCACGCTTTTGAGTGCCCCTCGAACGGGAATGGAAATGGAAATGGGTCTGCGGCTGACGGGGCTTGGTTAACTGGGAAGGGCTCTCTGATGAAGATAGAGGACCGGACCGTACGGACAGGCGGACCAGCGGACAGACGGACAGACTGAGTGACCTCCGATATGCCAGTGAGAGGCTTGTATGCCCAGAGTGAATCAGAGAACAAATTTTGCCATTAGCTCATGGGCCAAAGCCGATTGTAAATGTTTGTTTAATAAAGTTCAATAAATAGAATTGAAATTTCTTGATAAATATATTTGACTTTATTTGTTAAGCACATTTGTGTACATAGATATGTCAATGGGAACTAGGTTTGATGTTCAAATATCAAAGCAATTGAAGTTTTCTGGTGATTAGTTTACAATTTTTTTTTCTTTTAAATGGATAGAAGTTTTAGGTGGATAAGTACTTATTGACTTCTTATGACAATATTTATTATAATTAAGTTAAAATTGATATATTCTTCATCTTTCTTTAAGTTTTCTGTCTCTTAGTTTCTAGTATTCTATCTTAATAGTTTTCTCATTAAAATTACACTCTTTTTATCTTCTACTTTTGACAATATTTTTTGTAATTTAATTTTACTTAATTATTTTATTATACTCTTTCCTGTTTGAGGTGATCAGGCTCCCCTTCTCAACTTTCCAATGCTTGTCACTCCAGCTCCACAACATTTTCCGCCTCCAGCCTCCGGCTGCTCCTCCAGGTAGTGCCCCTGGACTCCTCCTGCTCCTGGCATGTCAGTTCCAGTTGTCCAGTGTCGAAGCTCCAGTGTCCACTGTCTGGCGACAAAAACGGCGCGTCAAAAGCAAACATTTTGCGCGGCACAGTTTTGATTTATGAGCTAAAATTAAATTAACTGCCGGCACCAGCAGCACAGCACCAAAGGAATTTAAAGCGTTGAAATGAACATCGAAGTAATGTTGCTTGTTGGCCTGTGTCCTCTGTGCTGCCATTATTTGTTCGGTTTTTTTTTTTTTTTTTGGCCAAGCTTTTTGGCCAACTGACAGTGGCTGCGACAATTGGCAGCCACAAGGAAGCCATTTCGCACGATAAAGTAAATATATATTTAATTTTGTCCTCACTTCTCTCTGCAGTTGATAAAATTGTCATTGTGGGGACCTGTGATGGTGTGTCATTGCAATTCTGTTTTATTTCGCTGCTTATCGGGCATGGCGCACAAAAAATAAAATAAAATTGTATGCACTTTTCCTATCAGTCTCAGTACCGTCATGTCGTGTTTAATGATTTTTCGTGAATGGTTTTCGGCTGCATTCCAGACTAAACAGACTATACAAGAATGCCTCATGGGTCTTGGTAATAAATAAACTTTAAAATGAAAAAATGAAAAACAAAGTGCAAAAACAGGCTCTATTCTTAGAGGTTTTTGTGGAGAACCGTAACCCGTTTTAAACCTTATCTAACCCGTAGTAGTTTCCCGGCAATCTCCTCCTCAAATTACAATTAAGCAATTGTCCCGGCACACTAACCAATCAACAACAAACATTTTCCATTAGCCGAGACAACTTTAGCAATTAGCGAAACCCAAAGTGGAAGCCATTTGGCCGAGGAAAGAGAGGGCCATATGCCCACTAGAGAGAGATGGAGATCCATCACTATCTGCTGGGCCGACAATTAATTGAAACCGATAATGTGATTAGTTGTAATGTTTGTAACTTATGGAAAGTACTAAGCTACACCTGCATCCCGGAGGGACCAACACCCTTGCCGTGTATCTTATCGGTGGGTTTTACTCAAAAAGTATCTGTATCTGAAGGGTTTCTACTTCTGTTTTTCTTTCAAAAAGGGGTTTTTTCCTTTCTGATCAAGATCCATTACACATTGTATCTTTCTTGACACGATTTTGAGTAAATGGGTTTAGGATCTAGGTTTTCCTTCAAATCACACACTATGCTTGGTCTGTTTTTTGAAAAAAAAAAGGTCAAATTTAATGAATTTTGAATATTTTTTTGTATTTCTGCGATCGTCTCTACTGACATTCCACTGTCCTCTCCAAGGGGCTCGAAACTGCAAAGATGCTTCATCATTTCTTCAGCTTCTTGAAAATATTTAACTTTTCGTGTTTTTCTGTTTCGAGCATTTTAACTGCGTTTCGTTGCATTTTTAAATCACTGTCTTTAGTTTTTTTTTTGTTTTTGATTTTGATGACCGGGCGAAAAAGAACAACTCCGCTTTATGTTCGTTGATTTTAGGTCTTCCAAGAGCACGGTATGAAGTTCCTACGAGTTTATAATGTTAACGTAGGAACTCTATACCTCGCTGATGGCAAAAACCAGGTAAAAAATATCTTGGCAGCGGCAGCGTGTCAGCGGCAGTGTTCTTTCCCCTTTTTCTCTTCCACATTTAACCGACATCACAAAACTTGAACCTTTGTAGCAAGCAGCAGCAGCAGCAGCAGCAGAAACGAGGCAGCAACAAATACGCCTCACATACCAGCTTACAAAAATTCCAACATTTTTTTTTATTTAGTAATTCGGTTGTGTTGTTGTTATTTGGACTTCTCTTCATGGGATTTCTTTTTTTTAAACATTTTTTGTATTTCTGACTGGAATTCTAGCTTTCCGATGGTGATGTTGATGTTGTTTTGATGATGATGGTCCTCAGTTTCTCGCTTGGCAGCATTTCAGTTATTTATCTTTTTTTTTATTTGAAGTTTTTGGCAGCTTTTTTTTTGCTGAATTAACTTTTTCATTCGAATTTAAATAATTTCCAAATGATTTTTAACAATCGGGGAATTATCATAATTTCATAGATTTATACAAATTTGATTATTAGTGGAAAGTTTTCAACGGCTTTCGTTTCGGGGAATCTGAATTTGAATTAAACTATTTTTGGTTTTTTTTTAGAAGGATTTTTGATTGATTTCGTTTAGTTCCGTTTTGAAAATCATTTGCCCGTCAATTATTTTCAATTTATAGCATTTTTCGCTTCGATTTTCTCGCCACTCGGCGCTTTAAATTTATTTTGCAATCACGAAACCCGCTCTCCGTTCCGGCACTCAGGAAAAGTTTACGAATTGTTGTTAAGTCACGCGAGTTCAGCCACCGGAGCGACCCGATGCGCGACGCTGGAGCTCTGAAATCGAAGTGAATTACACTTTTTTATATTTTTCTATATATCTGCCGTATTTGAAATTTACTAGAAATCTGGCAACGTCCCCGACGATAGGTGGCAACACTGCGCGGCCTGTCGAACCAGAGATGGTGAGAGGGGAGTCGGACCTCTCGCTCGCACGCATTAGCGGCTCATAGGGACGTCGCAGCGCAGCGACGTCTATGCCGACGGCGGCCGAGGCAGAGGCAGCGACCGAGACTTCGACTGCGGCTGCGACTGCAACACAGCTGAGGGGGCGGAGCGCGACGAAGCATCTGATCGCGCGACTTTTGCTGAAGTTTCTGCGCGCAGCGCTGCCTCCGTCGGCAGAACTTAGTATCTCTGAGTGCTTTTTGTATCTCTGAGTTGGCTTATCTGGCACTGGGACTTGTGGCGCGCTATCAATCGATAATCGCCAGATTAGAAACCGCCTCGGCCGACGTTCACTTGAGCACGTAAGCAGCGGGAGGGCAGCAGCAGCGCTACAAGTGCACCTCACACTCACACACGATCTAGTAATTCCAGTTGGACAACTGCATTTTCCTGGGGCCCGAGCCCCACCGAACGCTATACCGTTAGCACATGGAACGGGGCTTCAGCCTCAGCACTTCCAGATACTTTCGCCGAACCACTCAGTCGCCGAGTCGCTGTGCGACTGTTTGGTTTTTACAATTCCTATCATATTTTACTCGTTTTTTCGAGTGTTCATGACTCGGTTCGCTTCGAACATACTCGGCCAGGGGACTATGGGTGCGAGTGAGAGACCCGACACTCTGTCCCTTTCCGGTACGACTGCACACTCCATGTTCGAGTTCGTGCGCAACCAGATTCAGGTTCGCACCCGGTTAGTGCATGTCGAACCGATTCGAGGCAGCGCTGCCGACTGCGCTGTCCTGGTTGGCTGCTGCCGTGGTGAATCTCTTCTCCGGTGGTGCTTTTCCACCGAGTGGTGGGTTGCCACACTCGAAAAATAAATATTCTGCTTCTGGAGAACAACATCAGGGGTGGTTTCAATGGGAAAAGATTCCACAAAAATTTCCGAGTTTAATGGAAACTTTTGAACGAAAATTTGCATATTTTGCAAGCATTTTTTCGAGTGTAGCAACAAACAGTTCTTTGTGGCGATGCAAGTCGCGTGTACTTTGTCGCTTTGTCGCCCGGGCGAAAGCTGCGCTGCCCTCTGCCGTGGCTGGCGCTGCAGCCGACTGCGTGGGCGCCGCACGCGTTGCCAACTCAATTAATATCTCACAAAAAGCGGCTTTTAATTAATGAAACAATTAAAAAGTTAGCTCCAAAAACAGGCATACGAATATTTTCGAAAATACTGAGCACTTCAAGGCCAACGGCAGCAACCCAACAACAGCAACAACAACCCACGGAGTTCGATGATCTGTTTACGATTGTTGTGCGGCGTCGTCATCATTGTTGTTGTTATTGTTTCTGTTGCTGATTCTTGGTCGTTGCCTTCTCTGGAAAAAGAATAAAAAACAAAAAAAGAAAACGGCAAGCCCAAAGAGATATAACCGGGGCAACAGCGGTCATAAATATAGCAGATACAGACGATTCTACACATCAGATAAGGGCCGAGGTATGTAGAGTTCTTCCAACAGAGAACTCCAAGTTGCGCAATCTCGAAAAAGTTTAAAAAACTGAAAGTCAGGGGACTTCAAACAATAAAAGATACATTCCTAATGATCTCTTCTTTATATTTCCCAAATTTGTTTTTGCGTTAAAAACATAATCTTTGATTACAAAAACTTGAAATCTTGATAAAGTTTGCAATCTGAATCTGAAAACCCCTTATGGAGTTAATTTTTTACCCTTCGCTGTGGGTTCGTAGGCCTATCGCAGCCAGCGTCGCTGCCAGCGTTCGCAGTCGCCGTGCGTACGTACAGTAGCTGGCCTCAAGTGTATCTCACAGATATTTATCTAGATACGCGCGACGAGCGTACTTTTTTTTGTTTTTGTTGGTTTGCGTATTTACCGTAAGACTCACGAAGGCCGACGAAGTCCCCGAAAAAGTAAACAACCAATGTACAACAACTCGCACACGACTTTTCAAGTGCCCCAGCAACAACATCGATAACCCGAAAGCTGAAGCTCCAAACTAAAAACAACAAAAGCTACAGAAAAATAAACTCCTAGAATAGAGGAATTCTTCGTCATCCATTTATGATTATAATATTTTTTTGGCGCCTTTTTTGGGGTTTTTGTCGGATAGCTTTCGCTTGCTTGTCGTGTAGTTGCCCAGAGTGTGATTAACACCTGAAAACGCGTTGCGATTCCAGAGGCTCTTTCATTATCAATTTCTGGCACGTGTTAAGTGCAGCGGCACAAGGTCAGAAACTCACCGCAAACTTTTGATCGTAAATAATCGTAAAAATGCAATCGCACAGCAAATTGTTTCCACTTTACATATATTTTTTTTTGACTCACAATCAGAGTTTGTTTTTGGGCGGTTGTGTGTTGCTTTTTTCCGCTTGAAAAAAGCATAATAAAATGTTAACAATAGAGAGAGCGATACAACAACCTGTTTCTAAGCAGTTCTGACTTTTGTTGCCGATTTTCGCTTGGCTGAGTTGCCATTTGAATTCGGTGCGTTTTTGAAGGTCAACTTTTGGATTTTATTTTTGTTTTTTTTTTTTTTTTTATTTGCGAGCGAGTATCTCACTCTGTTTAATGAGCTCTAAAGAGTTGATTTTTATGTTTTAACGGTTTGGGTATACAAGTATTTTTCTTTATTTTGTGTTATTTTTTTTTTTTTTTTGCCGGAATCTGCCTAAAATGTTCAGCACTTGTGTAGTGCCCAAAACCGCCCAAAGTACAAAAACATGTCCAACAAATGCTCGACAAGCAATTTTGGCGGCCAGAACAAACATGCCACAAAATACAGAAAACAGAAAAAAAAAAAATTTAGAGGGACAACTGGGGGAAAAATACAGAAAATTCATAAGAAAAATGTGTCAAAGCCGGCAAAGCCGAAAGAGACAAAGACAAATGCGCCATGTCTTAAGGTACATGAGCAGCGATTAGCGACAATTTCTGCCCAGTCATAGCTTGATAAAATACAACAAAAAAAAGTATTAAAAAAAGACCGAATAGAGATACAGATGGACGGGTAGACAGATGGATGATGCGATGATGCAATCGCATTTAATTAACAAGCGAGGAAAGAGCTTCGCTTTTCGTTTTTTTTTCCATTTTTTTTTTATTGTGGGGCAGGTTCTCTTTACCAAAAACGTAAAAACGAAAAAAAAAACTATGGCATTCGAAATCCAAACGAGAGATGAACATAAATTTAAAATTTATGACTGCCACTTGAACACACACACTCACACACTCATGATCAAAAGTATTCGGACACCTTGACAGGGCCCCTAGATTTATGAGAGGGCCATACAATTCATACATCAACAGCTCTTTTCATAATCTCCCCACAGAATTGTATTTATTATTATTTCTTTTATATATTTCTGGTTCTGGTTCTGGTTGTGGTTCCTCCTTCTCAATAATAGAAATTGGAAAATATTGAAATTTCCCTTCGTTCCATTCAAATAAATCTTGGACATTGCGTAGGCGCACCTACACCCATACACACACACACACACATTTGGGCCACGCCCAGCATTTTTTGTGGGGCCCATCCAAAGGCCTCATGAATTTCAATGAAATTTATAACAATAAATCAGTTGGGCCTAAACATAAACGAACCCAACATTTTTCAAGTTGGTTCTTTTCGGCAACTTTTTTGGTAAACCAAAAAAAAGGGTTCATCCACTTTGCTTTTAAAGTAAGCTTCATATTAGGCTTAGGCCATCATAAAAGTGTTAAAATTATTAGTAGGCAGACGGAGAGGTGAGCCCAAAATTTGCTCATTCATGCCGCTTATCTCGCTCGTTCCCACGCCGATCTGTGTCAGCAGTCCAACTTCTTTTTCGCTTTTTTTTTTGGCCAAAACAAAAGTTTGTGGCACACTTTTTCCCTACACTTCTTTTTATTTTTTTTTTTCTGGGGTGCCACATGGCGACGCCTACAATCATGTGTGTGGGTGAGGGTGTGTGAGTGTGTGTGTGTGTGTGGTAAGGACAAACATGGCTGTCAAACGCCGGAAGTCCTGCGAGGAGCGGGCCAAGAAAACCACCACAGAGACACAGCGACAGACGCACACACATGGGCTATCAAGAGAGAAAAGTTATGAACTACCCACAAGGCGGGCAAAAATTGTAACACATATGACAGAGAGAGAGAGAGAGAGAGAGGGGGAGAGAGAGAGACAGTGAGTGGGGGCGGGAAATGGAAAACGAGGGTGACTTTCTTTTAGTTTCTGTTTGTGCCGGGTATTACTTATTGATTATTGCTTCCCACCGACTCGACGGTGGGGGGCAAGGATATTGGGTGGCGGGAGGGAGTGCGAGCCAGTTGACGCATTTTCAGGCCATCCCACTCGCACATTGCGTGCCTACTTAACATTCACATGTTTTATTTTATTTTTTATTCCACCGAAGGGAAATGCCTCATAAATATGATTTATATATTTATGTATATACACTGTTATAGGGCACTATACTACATACATTATGGCATGTAGTATATATATTATTGCGTGTACAAATCTGATATAAAAAGTGTTTCTTTCTTTTTTTTTTTTTTTAAGCTTATTAAAGCAGTGAAGATCCACTCGGTCCACTTGGAAGTTGAAGTTGAGGTGTTTCGGGGCAGCTTCGAGTGTAGTATTAACAAAACTGCAAATCGAATGCAAACACTTGCCGCCAAAAATAAACGATATGTGTATCGCTCCCCAAAAGCCCACTCCCCCAGTGCCTCGTCCCTCAATCGCACGTTCTACCCGTTCAATCGAGCATGTCAATCATATGACGGACAAAAAGCAGATTGAAAATAAAACTGAAAATAAATTCATTTGGGTTGGCCTTTGTCTTAGACAGGCAGCACTGGGAAAAAATGAATAGAGAATGAAATCTATCATAAATGGTTCTTGGGGAAGAAAGTGTTTTCCTATAAAATTAATAGTTTCCAGGTAAACTAATTCCTCTCTTATTAATATCTTCTGAATCACCCTAATATTTCTCCAAGTGTACTCTGTTTATTTTGCAATTGAAAGTCAATTGAGCAGAGTTCTCTTCTTTTTTTTTTTTTGAAGCTGAATTTGGGTAACTTTTTGTGGTCCTTTCCTGTCCTGCGGTTCCTTCATGTAAATGCAAATTCACGCAGCTGCCCAGCCTCGCCCTCCTTGCCCCCCTTGCCCCCCTTGCCCCCCCGGCCTCCATGGACCTTTGCCTTTGTTCCTGTCATGCATTTTAGCAATTTGCAAATTTACAAGAGCCGGAGTGGCATAGGGAGAGACGCGTGCATGTTTAATATCAAATTATGAAGCGGCTTTTACCCTTTTCCGCTGCAACGACCGACCGACCGACCGACCGACCGACCGACCGACCGAACGCCCGAACGCCCGCCCGCCCCCTGCTGCAACCACCCCTCCGCCCCTCTCACCATCACCGTGATTGTGCAGTATGTGAAGTGCCTTGGCAACATTTGTATGCAAATTGGTTTTGGCGAGTGCATGTGCAACATGTTGCCTTTGCCGGGGGATCTCCGCCATCCGTGTTCCATTCTACGGGCCTGAAGTACCACGGCTTTGACTTCCACTTTCGACTTTCGAGTCTGGGCCTCGACTGCCGCCGCCTGCAAATAAAGAACGCATTGAGTTTTTATTAGTTTTTGATGATGCTCATAAAACGACGCGACGGCAGCGATGATAAAAATCAGTTTGCTTAAGTAAAGTGAGGCATTTAGAGGGCCGAGGACTATGGCGAAGAGTCGAATGGATTGTTCGAAAGAAAGCGTTGCTAAAATGCAATAAAAATAAAGTGAGCTCACTCCTTTCGCCTTTTGCCTTCTGCCATTTGACAGGGTCGGCCGGGTGGGGCAGGGTGTTGACAACTGGTAGAAAGTGTTCCTGTGGGAGTCGATGAACCTGTATGGTGGAATTACTTCCCCCACTATCCTAAAATCTCGTATTACCCTCGGGCCGTGTGAGCGATCGCCCATAAAACGATCTTAAATGCTTATAGAACGGCCCAAGATTTTATGGGCTGTCTATTAAAAAAAAATCATGGTCTGGAGAAACCTATTTCGAAGGGTGGATTATTTTATTTGATCTTGGGATTAAGGTCGAGATACTAAAAAAAGTCTTCGCATCATCTGCGTGCCAATTTTATTGGGGTATAGGCCACATAAAATAGCCCTTTGTAGAAAAAGTAAAAATATTCTGTTGGGAAGATAAAGATCCCGAGAGATCCCCAGTTGGGGAAAAATCTGTTTTGCTCCCATCATCATTATCATCATCATCAAGGACAGGTCTCGGTTTCTGTTCTCTGTCCCTGGACATAATGGTAATGACCTGGCCGGCTGCATGTCACACATCATAATAATTACGGCTATTGATGGGGCTGCCTTGGCCATAATACAGAACACAAGGTGTAAAAAGGAGAGGTCCCCGGGTGCCTTATAAACAATTACGTTAATAGCACCAGTACCAGTCAGTACTACCAGCAACAGCAACATCCATAAGAACTATAACGTTTAATGGACTTTTAGCTAAATTAACAAAACCAACAATGGGCAGGAGACCTAATCGCTGACCAGACGCGCCCCTCTTTAGTATTTTTGTATTTCTGTGCTTGTGTACTCTCGTGCCCTGCTGCCTGACTGCCGGACTGGCTGACTGACTGCCTGCCTGCCTGCCTGCCGGCTAATGACACAACATTTCATTAAAAATAATTTCACAAAACATTTGACGTATTACGTGCAATTGGCATTTCTAATGACAAAAACCCACAGACCAGCGAGCAGATGTAGGCTACACTCTCTAACGTTATCTATCTCTATCGGCCTATCTATTTCCATCTCTATCTCGGGCATGTAATAGTTTTGTTTGTTTTGTTGTCGCGCTTGTTACACATTGGCTAGTTATTTAGCAGGTTATAGCAGATAGTTTTAGTCTCGTTTCTCCTTTGGCCCATGTCGATCATCTTATCGCTGAAAATCGCTGTTAAAACGCTTTTAATTTCCCAATCGCCGCGGCACAATCGCTTAATTATAGTACCTGAAAGCGAGGCCAGCAAAAAATAAGAAAAATATTGATTTACTTGTAGATCTCTTATCAGGCTCTTATTGAGCTTGAAACTATTTTTTCCCAGCATTTTGGCGAGCAAATCAGTTTCTGGCTAAACAAATCTGTGAACTCCATTAGGCATTTTGGTTTTATTTTCATTTTTTTTTGCCATTTGCTGTCAATCAAGTGTCAGATGCAAAGCCATCAACAATATCGAATTTCTGGCCTCAGTAAGTTAATTAAATTACGAGGGAAAAGCCAAACGTATTCCATTTGCTTCAGATATGTGTTTATTTCAGAAAAACATATCTCTCAGCTAATCGTGTTGTTTTCTGCATTTGCAGTGGCTAATTTTAAACAGAGTGCCCGCTGGTAATATATTGTAATTTATGCTCCGTTGGCAATACTTTTGGCCAGGCCCGGACCAGACCGGCGCGGCGCTGCCACTCTGTAGAATAGCGCGTAAATGCACATTAATTTTAATTTAATGAATCAAATTCCAACATCAACATCAACATCAGTTGAAAGTCATGAAGACATCAGCTTTCGCGGTGGACTCTAATCGGCTAGTGAGTCACTCCGCCGTCGCAGTCGTAGTCGTTTGCCGGCAAGTCAGTCGCCTTGGCACAATAAATAAATATGTAAGAGGTTTCCCTGGTCGATTATGCGCATAGTGCAAGTGTTTGCCACACATTGTCCATACAAACACCATATATACTTCTATATCCGATGCATTGCACATTACACAAATGCAAATGGCCCACAAAGTTTTTGTCATTCATAGAAAGTGTCATTGCAGTTCATTCAGGAGCTGAGTAATCCGAATCGTTCTTTTAAAGACTCATAAACTCATTTGCCCGATAATCAATTTGGTAATCCTCTCCCCCATGGTCTTGCCACTTGATCGGCTTCCTCTATAAATTAACCAGCGACTGGCTCATTAAATCAAAGCCGCCACAACACTGCAACATTGCCGCAGCATAATTAAATATGCAACCAAAAACTATGTACAATTAAATTAAGCCAAGCTTTGTTGCTGATGCAGCCAGCTACTGTTGATGTTTATGGTACAATATAGTATACTGTACTGTGTGTGTTGCTGTTTTGGTTGTGGGCTTATCAGGCCATGCATCGCCTGTTGCAGGTTGCTGGTTGCTGGTTGCAGGTTGCTGGCTGTTAGTTGCTCGCTGCTCACTACCAGTTGCAGGTATTTCCTGTCAGAGATTTTGCATAAATAATTTTTGATAATCAAAGTTTGCGACGGGCACATAAATTTAATTAGCGGCATATGTTGCATTTAATTAAGCAGTAAGCTCGCTGAGCGATGAGGAGCCAAGAGTGTGGGGGGATGGCAGGGTGGGGATTGGTTTTAGCCGACTTAGTGCGTCTAACTTTGGTATTGTTGTTGCAGTGGCAGTGGCAGTTGCAGTTGCAGTTGCAGTTTCAGTTGCTGATGTTGATGTTGATGTTGTGCTTTAATTAAAATTCACACGATGTGAAATGCTCATTTCGTAGGCCAACTGCGTGCCTCGGTTCGTTTGCCATTATTGCAACTTTCGTATTTGTATCTTTTTTCCTTCCTAGCCTGGCCCCCCATCCCCATCCTGCCCCCATCCTGCCTCTTCTTGAATTTGTTGCCTCTATTGCTGTTGCTGCATTATTATTATAATTTTTTCCTTGTTGTTGTGTATTTTATTTTTCCTCTTGTCGGTTTGCATTGGATTGCATAAGCAGCCTGTTGCTGCCGTTTTTCTAATGCAAACGCATCGTGAGCGCGCTGCATATGCGGCATGCATAATTAGCAGCCTCACAGACACTCACATATAGCCCCCGTTGCATTTTCATTTTTATTCATATTACCACCAACAATAAATTTGTAATAAAAAAATGCAACGAGGGAAGATAGATACAGTCGCCCCAACCTCCCAGCTCGCTCTTCTCGCTTTAATGAGCCATTAGGCTTTAGATTTCTGGGCTTAGATACACTCCAATGTGGCTGAGAACCCTGGCCGCCCATTTCCCCGAATCGAATTAAGTTATTAGTTATGCTCCAGCTGGATAGCTGTGTGCCAGCCCATACACTCTGGATCGTACAGATCTGGAGCGGTTGTTGGGAAATGTGGATCAGATACGAGAGATGCAGTTATACCCCACAATTAGACGTGCATTTCCCCAAAAAGCCCATTACTTTCTGATGTTTTTCCATTTGCCTAAAAACCCATTGAAAAGTATTGTTTGTCAGAAGGTAACCCTGTCACCGGGGCCCAACTGACAGCCATTTAATCAAAAGCAATCAACTCGACAGCCCAGAGAACTTCATTAAATATTTCGCCACAATTACCAGCTCGGACGAAATGGGAAAAAAATGAAATTGTGGCAAATATTTTAGCGCTTGATTTGCAACTGTCAAAGTTTGTTTACTTCCCGCTACACTCCCTGCTCTGTTTGCTTTAGTTAATTTTAGACGCGAAAAGTTTCTGTTGGCGGAATGTGTTGCATGTGAAGATTTCGGCCCAAACAAAACAAAAAAAAAAATAATAATAAAATAATCAACAGCAAAACATGAATTGTATTACAAATAGCAGTTAGACAAAGTAAACAGACCAGACGCGGCAGACGGTCTGACGACAACTGACGCTGCCTGGCATATGAGTGTAAAAAGTATCTCCATCTGTATCTGTACCTGGTGGTGTGAGTGTGAGTGTGAGTGCGAGTATCTGTGAAAGTCATGCAAACTAACTGTCAGACTGATAGATAGACGTACGGAACCAGAGCAGATAGGTTCAGTGGGGGAAAAGAGAGAGCACTCGCCGTAGAGATAGCGATAGGGAATTTTCAGACAACAGACAAACAAATAATAATAAAATAATAATTGTTTGTCAACATTCGTTTAGCATGTGGTCTGGTCCCTGGCCCACAAGTCTCTCCACATCAACCTACCATAACCATATATTGCAGGTATGTGACCATATAGCGGCAGCAAGTGGGGGGAAAAAAAGTAAAGTAAAGCTAGAACATGTGGAAAAAAGGGGTGTAGTTGTTACAATTGACAATTGTCTGCATTTTGGCATGAAATGTCATATATGTACATGTGTATGTGGAGTCGATGGCATGGCTTCCATTTAAACTGCGTTTTGTGGTTAGAGCTGGCCTCGGAAACTCTCCAGTACTTTCAACTGGCAGTCAGCACGTCATTTGCTTATTCAATTTCATGACACGATGTCGCCGGCGAGCATGTTGCGTGTGCCTCGGCCCTACAATAATCATTCTCCCACCAAAGAACAACACCAACAACTCTGCGATAATTGATGATAAATGTTGTATAATTTGACAAACCCAGCTAACGAAAAAAAAAAAAAAAAAACGAAAGAAATACATACAACTAGTGAGGCAAAAAGAAAGCCAGAAACTGAAAATGAAACTGAAAACGTATGGTGCCACCGGCAATTATCGCTTAAAAAGCATTTCCAAATAATTACACCACCAAGCGGGACATTCTAACGCAAAACGAGGGAATGGTTTAGAAAAAAATACAGAATGACAGAAGGAATTATTATAATAATATGCAGTTTAAAGCACATTTCACCTTTTGAGACACTTAAGAGGGAGTGGCCGGGGCGTAATGATGGGAATAATATGCATATGGGATATGGCGCCAACAGTGCGTTTCATTATACCAAGAATACTACCAAAAAATGTACGCTCTCTTAGTGTAAAAATAGTCTTATGACCACCACTGTACTAATAACCATTAGAAATTGTTTGGGCAGTTGTGTCACTCGACCTCCTTTGGTCGGGGTTAGCGGGGTTGTTCCTACCCTCTATGAATGAGCTATTAATAAAATTACGCATACGCCATGTTTCATTGATTCATTTTTGCCCATGTCTCCCGCTTTTTTCTTTTTGGCTCGTACGATTTTGTATCGCAGTTTATAAATATCTTTTTGGGAAAGTAGAAACGGGAGCAGAGAGTGTCGATGAGTAATTGCCTCATAAAAATTATGTGGAAATTAATTTTTAGTGTGTTTTTTTTTGTCGTCTATTTCTCTGTATGCCTCTGCATAGTACGTCTATTTCTTTCCTCACAGTATCGTACCTCTCCCTCTGTTCTATTTTTATAAAAAAAGAAACAACAACAATATTGAAATATGAATGCACTCGCTGCATCTTCAGCAGGTTCATTCCACCTGCCAACAAAAATTCAGGAAAAAAAACCTGAAAACTCGCCTGACACTTTTCGGCCCTTTCCCCCCCAAAAAAAAAATATACACATATGTATATTTCTTGATATTTTTGGCTACCTTCAAAGTCGTCCGCGTGTTATGTATTAAAATTAGTATGCAATATTTTTGTTTCAAATGAGGGACAGAGACAGAGAGTACTTTCCCCTTTCTCCAATTTTCGTTCAGATCCTCCTCGCACCCCGCTATATGTGCGTTTATTTTTGAAGTGTTGAAAATAAACCGTAAATAATCGCGTCGCTCGGTCGGTCGGGCAGCTTTACAATCAATTCACTTGCACACATGCTCGTGCATACGTTTCTATATATATATCAGAATATATGTATATATATATATATATATGTATAGTCCGATGGATATGAGTATGCACGTCTATATGCGCGTTCATAAGTATCTGTGTTTATATTTATAACAAGTTGCTTGCACCCGTCCAACGAAGCAGAAGCAGAAGCAGAAGCAGCCTCAGAAGCAAGGCAACAAATTTTAAAATTATTGGTAATAAAAATCCACCTTCAGCTCCCTCCGCTCGCATTATGCATCGTAAAATCTTGATATTTAATATATGTTTTGAGTGCGCCTGCCTCGCTTTTGTGTGACTTGAAAAATATTTAAAAATGAATTATATAAATATGGATGCGTTAGCGTTTAAGTGATCACAAAACTGACATTTGAGTGCCCCGCCTCCGCCGCAGGTGATTTGGTTATTTTTAATTCGAATATCGCCGCAGGGGGTGCTGTTGACCCCCCAATATGGTCCAGATGATTAGCCCCAGAAATGTCTTTCCAATTAGCTTTTTATTCGTCCGACTAATGGGGAGCAAGTTATTAGAATCGAATATGCTAAGGTGCCAGATGGCCACACCGATTAGACTTAATCAGACCGGCTTGTACACATTCCAGTATTCCCTAAATTTGGCTTTAACTTTGTTGAACTAACTCAGAACGATGGAAGGTTGTTTCCCTCTTCTGCTGACCAGTTGGCTGTTCTGTTTTTTATGACAAATTGTCACGAGTGCATTGATGCAAAAAACTTAAATGAAGCGACATGCTGTTGAAATGTCTGAGCCGCCTTCTGGCCCTAGAAATGGATACAGATACCACACTGAGTTGCGTGCACTTGCAGATACAGATACTCGAGCAGATACTCTGTGCGGTGTGGTGTGGTGTGGCGTGGTGTTGCTTTTGTTTGCATTTTGTATCTTTCGGGTAGCTCGTCATATCAGCAAGAGCACCGCACAACAATGTGAGTATCCGGGGACTTGGAAACTAATATGGTTCGAGGACATTACCCAAAAGTGACTAAGCCCGCAGCTTGGCCTAATATCCCCCGCCCAGCAAACAGTCTGGGACGTGTACATGTGCTCTCGGATTACGAGGCCCAAAGCAATTGAAAACTGAGCTTGACAGTTTTTCGGTATTCTGTTGTGTTTTATTTTCGGTTTATGAATTGCCCCCAAAAAACGAGAAGAAATTGAACTTGGGTCTTGTTTTATGCACTGAGAGAAAAGATTGTGATGAAAACATTCGAAATATGTATTATTTATTTGACAAACTCTATTAATTTCAATATATGGATCTGGTTGATGGCCAAAAATGTTTGTTCTTCAATCAGATATTTTTTCTCAGTACCTCCCCCCATCCCATTGATGGACTTTTTCGGGGTATTTTGGGTTTGGTTATAACTGCTTACCGTTAGAATGGAGTCTGGCTCTGTCTGGGCATTTGAGGGTCTTCCTGGAAACGAAAGCAATATGCTCGAAAGGGTTTTCGGTGGCAGAGGACCAGTGGCATGGGGCATGGGGCGTGGGGCATGGGGAGTGGCGCAATTAAATGTGCAACCAGAAATGGCAACACACGAAGCAAGCGAACTTTTTTGCTGCAATAATTCAATTAGCACTCTTTCGGTTTCGTTTCGTTTCATAAATGTATTAGCTTGGATCTGTAATTTCCCCCCACGTCCGCTCTTTCTTTCTTTATTTTTTTTAATTAATGTGCAGTTATCATGCAACCCGATTAACAGTCGAGTGCTGTTGCTGCTGCTGCTGTTGCTGCTGTAATTGCAACTTGTTTGTTATTTGTAGTCCAAGACAGCACTCAGCGGCAGTCAACGTTCAGCCACCGCCTGTCACTGACTCTGTTCTTGTTGTTGTTATCTGCCAGGAATGCTAATTATAAGATTAGCGCCGTAGCCCAATCTATGCTCCGCTCGCCAGGCATACATACGTTATAAGTGCATACATACAGTGCATATATGGATGGCTTGTGTATCTCTGTATCTTTGTATCTCCATCTGCGGCACTTGGGCGATAGCAAACACGCACATATAACACTTGACAATGTCGCTCGGAGGATCTGTTGGGGAGATAGTTGTTGTGGCTGTAGGAGCCTTTGAAAGTGGTTATTTTTTTAAGGCCTCATTAAGTAACATTTCATTGCACCTGACAGTCGTGGTGGTTCTAAAAGTTCCTATTCATTGTGGTTTGATGTCTGACCCTGGCCTAACGCTGCAAAGATTTCCCATCACCGCTGGGGCTGCTCAACCGCAGCAGCTCGGTTAGTCATCATAATAATGATGATATTTTTCAGAATTCCTCGCTCGGCAATTGTTTTTCGTTTGCGGCTTTTGTTATCAGCATCAGAAGCAGAAGTTGCTCAAGCCGCAGAAAGAAAAAAACAACATCTATACGTATGCATTCCAGCATATATAGCTCATAGATTCAGATACTGGGGTACAGAGCTCGCATGTATGCACATATGTAGGTACTGGTACTGGAAAGTATCTGTGTATCTGTGGGTTCGGCTTCTCTCCCTGGGCCTCGTATCTGTCGTGTGCATCTCTTGAACTATCAATTTAAATGTCAGTTTAAATTGTAGAATTTTTCATTTCGTGGACTTCGTGCATGAAAACTATAAAAATGTTTTCATTGTTTTTTCACTGCCTCTCTCTTGTTTTTAGAGGAAGAAGGTTAAGGAACATGGTTGGGCCACAAGGTGTGCATCAATACACCCGAGGCTATAATTATAGCACCTGTGATATATGCAAATAGATATATTTTCTATTTCCCTGCATTATTCTATCTAGCCTTGACCGCTGCTGTAGGCTTCCCATATGTATGTCTGTCTCTGTGGTGCTATAGAGATGTTTTGGCGATAGGCCCAGGGCCCGAAAGACCGAGACTGAAGCCTGGTTCTGATTCCACTCCGACTCGCCTCGACTCTTTTCGTGTGTGACTTGTTTTAGATTTCTACCCGAACGGGGAGCCCCAAGAGCTGGGGCTGCCTTTCAGCATTTGACAGCAGCTGTCAAAAAACGAAACTTGAAAGCGGACCGACCTCGGGCTCCTCCGGCCCAACCAGACCCCAGAGCCCTCAGATCCAAAGTAAAAGTTGCAATATGTGTGTTTTTGTTTTGTTTCGTAAGTTTATGCTTGGCCTTTTTTGGCCAAGTTTCTTACCTTCGGGGCCACAGAAGTCATAGTTTTGCCATCAGCCCTCGCCCGCCGCCTGTAAATAGAAAAATAGAGAAACACATTGTTACGATTTTTTTTGTGGGAATATACGGGAGAAAAACTTAACTTCTACTCTTTACTGATTGCGAGATATAGCTTTTCTGTGCGATATCTGGTGTGAAAAGACACATCCATCAATCGGCCGACATGAGGAGTAGAAACAAATATTTTTATCGAGCTCGGACAGCATTCGAAGATTGTTTAAACAAATCGAAAACATTTGGCCGTCAGACGTGGCCCATTAATTTCTCATCTCGGCAAAGAAACGAGGAGTTCGTCTTGAATTTATGAGCCACCAATCTGGTTTCCATTGCGATAATAATTATAATTCAGCTTTGTTTTGGCAATTTTAATATCTGACACTAATTGCTGCCACCGTTTTCGGCCCGAATCGATGCGATAATTGGTTGTGACTGGCCATCAATGGCCCGAATTAACTTGTTTACAATTAAAGTGTCATTAAGTCATTATCTATTGTGCGAAGACTCGTTTTGTATTATTATTTTCATTGTTTTCTTTTCTCCTGCCTTGGGTTTCGTATCGTTTTTTGCACGAATTTTGCAATGCGCCCTTGACACGAGCCAGGGTCTTTAGAGGGTCCTGGATCCGGGGGTCCTTCGCTCTCTCGCTCTTCAAATGTGCCAAAGTCAATAATGTATATGGGCTGGGTTTGTTTTCCGATGTGTCGAAAGTCGAAAGCAACCCCTGTGTCTGCCCTGGCGCTGTTGTTGCCATTTCAAATTGCCAATTATCGATGAATTTGCAAAAACACAAACAGACAGCCGAGAAGGGCGCGCCGATTGTGTTGCAGCTTAAGCGGCTTGGTGTCTCTTTCTTTACCCTAACCCTAACCCTAACCCTATCCCTACCCTAGCCCAGTCTCTGTCGTTTGGCCGAAACCCAAGTCCTGTCAATATGTCTTTTTTTTGTTCCAACACGGGTGGGGTCGTCTTCTGTTTCTGTTTGTGTGCAGAATTATGCAAATCAAATGGCATATATCGATGTCGGTTGCAGTATTATTGCTGCAATTCAGCACTTTCTACTCCCTTTCAGAATGCAATCAACGTTTTCTAAGCGATTTGCGGAGGGGCTGGGCTGTCTATTCAATTCAAGGAAATCAAATACAAAAAGAGGTAATAATTCTTGCCGAAAGGATTTGGGCTTGGCTTACAGGAACTCTCTATCTGTGAGGGTTTTGCAAAGGATTAAAATTATTCCTTACTGATGAGTTCTCTCTATCAACTTTTTAAATTAAAATTTTGTAAACATCTTTGAGTTTTAATGCATATTTTATTCATTATTCACTCAACATATTCACATTCATTTTGGGTTATTTATTCCATTATTTTTCTAGCCCATTTCCATAATGTCTTTCCCATGTTTTTCCCGAAAGCCGAAAACCGTTAAATAATAGAGAAAAACATGTTTTTCCTTCGCCCATTTTAATTGTGCCCTTGGTTTCTTGACTGGATCTGAAATCGGAGACCGGGTAACCGGCGGGCGGCAGCTGGTGGCACCACGATACTGCCACACCCCGAGATTTACATATGACTGCTCCTGTCAATTGCCATTACGCAGCGAGCGAAACTTTAAAGAAGAAATCGAAGGAATACAAAACCAAATCGTTTTCTTAATATACTTCTTTCTATAGATTCTTCCCAGAGACTTGAAAGGCGGCGCGCATCGAATTGAATTGAATGGCCATGGAAATGGCTATGGAGATGGAAATGGAAATGGAAGTGGATGTGGAAAGGAGACCCTAAGCAAACAGGCAAATCCTTTCGCGTTTTAAGAAAAGTAAAAATTAATTCAGCAGTAAATATAATTTAGAGAACTGGAAAGAGGGATGGAATGAGAGCTGTGGCTGCTGCTATTTAACATTCAAATTACAAATCCTTTTTCTGTGTGAGAGGAAAGGGTTTTGGGTCCTGGCCGAACAAATCGTTTTTATTTTTTCTATTTTTTTTCGGAAGAAACCCTCCTTGTTGACTTCAGCCGCTCGAGCTGATGTCAGCTTCATGATGTAGCTAAAAACGGCTCAGATGAGGATGATGATGATAAACCCTCGTCCTGGGTCCTTGTCTCTTTTTGGGATGCAACTCATTTGAATATCTATCGCTGTGTCTGTATCTGCCGAGTCTTGCGAATGCGTGAGAAAATTGTCAGCATATTGATTCGATGATTATCAACAGTTATGCGCATATTTAATTGTCCTGTCCTGGCCTGTTTGCCACTGAATTTATTTGAATTCGTTGCATTTGCATTCGCTGTCTAAGCTAAGTTGAAGTGCAAATACGCGATGCTAAGAGCGAGGCTGGGTTTTGTTTAAATATTTGAACAGCTTTCGGCTGATTGACAAGCCGCAAGTTTTCACTAACTCTGCCAGATGTTTCCTCTTCCTCGGAAATTGGTGAGGTCACAAAAACGGTGTGTCGGGGTCACCACTCTCCTGATTAGATGCTTAATTAGGCGTGGCACGGTGTCAGCCCGACCGTTCTTGTTCCGACCTGGCCATTAAAAAAAGGATCAAATGGTTGCCCTGCACATGCTGCTATCTAATTTGCGTTTCCCCCCACTTTTTCTTGCCTTTTTCCGCCTTTCTTTGTTGGTTTTTCACTGTTTTGTCTCACACCCGCTGAGCTCTTTTTGGCACCAAACAAATTGGGGAGTTCTTCTCCCCAACGAGGCAGCGTTGATGAATACTGTCCCCACCAGAGAACATGGAAGAGCCTCGACACAGGACACTTGAAATAATATTTGAAAGTTTCCCAGAATTCTAGGTGCAAGGTACAAAGACATTTCGTTGTATTTCGGTCGTCTTAACCCCTTCGGACACTTTTATAATAATGTCTAGCTATAAAACTATTTTTCGAGTGCATTTCTAAAAGTTTTCCGTTGCTGCTGCGGCTTGTTTGCTCGTTTGGCTCTACTAGCCCGGCATTAATCAGACGGTGGTGCGTCTGACATTGCCCGAGAAAGGACTGAGAAATGCTAGAGAAACGGGGAAACTTGCTCGTGGTGGTGGTGGTGGTGGTGGTGGAGAAAGGCAAGGGTGCCCGTTGGAGGGATCTACTTATTATTTCACTGTAATTAATAAAGATTAAACGTTGTGACATGGCTAGACTGACTAAAATGCTCCCTCCCGCGGCTGAGAGACTTTGTAGTAGATGCTCTGTAATTTTCAGAGTTTTCTTCTCACTGTCGGTGTTGGTATAGTATTTGCCTGATTTGTCCTTGTCGTGACAGTTGCCATATTTAAGCGAATAACAAGCGGCTGAAGATTAATGATTTGTCTTAGCAGGGTCCGGAGTCTGCTGAACTTATAAGGAATTCATTAAGAGGCTGACGATGCAGAGTTTCTAAAAAAACATGCAGAGTTCCCTTAAAAAACCCGAAATAAATGGCATTTAAAGTTTTCGCTTCGACCATAAATATCCCCGTGAACCCATAAAAGCAACATAAAATCGTATTAAGTTGATCATAAATTGTGGACCGAAGATCACAGCCCTGATCTTTTATATTTCGGGAAAGCGATCAGTTTTCAGTTTCAGTTTCGGGCTTATGTTTTTCCGTTTGCATAAAATTTGATAAACAAACTAATAAACATAAACTAAGATTAATGCATTCATATATCACTCAATGAATTCAAAATTTGGGTCATCAAGTGCAGGCGTTGGATCTGTTTTCCATGTCCCTGCCTGTGTCTCTGACTGTGACTGTGACTGTGAGTTTGAAATTTGTGTTTGTGCCTATGATGGTGGTACGAGGGTGCTCCGTACTCTCGTACTTATGCCTAATTGCAGTGGTAATTAATAATGTTATTTATTAGACAAACATGGCTTGCTCTTCTTCCCCTCGATGACCTCATCCGTCCAACTCTGTGTGTGTGTGAATGCACTTTAAAAAATTTTACAGACGTTTGTTTGAGCAATATTAATTATTTTCGACTTGAATACCTTGCTTGAGACTATTTCCCTTTGAAATCTTCATCCCAAATCCTTAATTATTGGTTTTTAAAATTTCTAAAATAGCATCTGGAACGTGTTACCAATTATTGTTCTCTGTGTTTGACTCGTGCTCCCTACTAGATGTGTGTCATTAAGTAAATTAAGTAAATAAACATATGCCTGCTATCTGAGGGGCGGGGGCGATGGCTGGGCAGAGGAGCGAGTGAGAATGAGCGACTTTGGGCATAATTAATTGCCAGTCAGCCGTTGGCCCCGTTGAAGTCGAAGTTGTATTTACCCCCGTTAAGACCATCAGACAGCCAGCTGCCACTGACCCGACCCTACCCACTCTCCTGCCCCACGCCACTGGCCACTGGCTTTATCTTTACGAAGCGCGTTAGGTTTTGCGCCCTTTAGGTTTTTCGGCTTTTTTGGGTTTTTTTTTTTGCCATTTTGGCTAAGCGAAGTGTCGAGCAGCCCCGAAAACTCCTTTTTGGCCGTTTTGCGCATTTCAACGCCTTCATTTGCATGCGTTTTATGGCTTAATAGTGCTCCGCCTTATCTGTTGCAAATTTCCAGTCAATAGATTCCCGATAAGACGCCATGCAACATTTGCATTTCATTTGCGCCTCCAAAACAGAAAACATGGAAGGGTCCCAGTCCCAGTCGGAGTCCCAAACCTGTTGGAAATTTTTCATGTTTTTGTGGGTTTTTTTTTTTTTGGAGCCCTGAGGGCCTGC
Organism: Drosophila atripex; assembly: GCA_035045925.1. Classification (NCBI taxonomy): domain Eukaryota; kingdom Metazoa; phylum Arthropoda; class Insecta; order Diptera; family Drosophilidae; genus Drosophila; species Drosophila atripex. The sequence goes on from JAWNOP010000012.1 coordinate 1,195,889, forward strand.
AAAAAGTAAGAAGGTAGAAAGTTGGGTTCTCTTGTTGCTTCTTCAGTTTTTTTTTGGCATTTCTTGTTTTTGTGGGCTCCGAGACAGCTTCCGCGTAGCCTTTCCTTAACCTTTCCTCGGGCCATGTCGGCGGCAGCTCATCAGGGGCAGCTGGAATCTTATGGGATCCACTGGCGATTCCAGTTTTCGGAGTCCGCAAATTGAGACACAAGCAGGCAATGGCCTCTGAAAGCGTTTAATTTACTTTTATTGCACTAGCACGATTTATTGAAATTATTTTTGGATGGCTCCTGTGCCATTGTTTATGTCTTTGGCTTTTAGAAAGGGACTGCAGCCCAGCAGCAGCCCGGCAATCTATTCTTCTATTCGGTTCTTCGAAGCTTCAGTGGCCCCTACTTATGAATTCATATTTTTATGGATTTTGGGAAACTTGTTTAAGCGTTTATTAAATAATAGGGTAATCTTTACCATTTACCAATCCAGTCCATAAACCATCAGATTTGAATCTGGAAGCCCGCACTTAAATATCCAGACTAGTTCTGGCTGCATTCAACAGGCTTTTGGTTTTATGGCCTCGGTGACATTTCACAAAATGAAAACTCATTACCGATTATGCAAATAGAAGTCAGAACTGAAATCGGAATTGGACTAGCGGAGGGGTATGGTTCTGGGGCTGGAGCTGGAACTGGGCAAATGCAAAATGTTTGTCGCTCGTGCCGCCGACTGGCCCATAAAGCCATAAAACCATAAAACCTTCTTGCGATCGATCAAGTACGAACTGAAACTATTCGCGTTACTTAGATATATCGATAGTAGTGCTGATATGTATCTTGCAATATCAAACTCAACGAGAAGTAGAAGTAGAAGTCGAAGTAGAAGGAGTTTGTTTGTTGTAATCGAAACTGCTTTGCATATTTATAAGCCTTTTTCTATATGACCACGTTCGCTTTTGGCCGAGCCGAGCTGAGCCGAGATCTGTTTCCCTGTCCACTTTATGTTAATTGCATGGGGTCTATGAAATTAATACTTTTTATCGCTTGCTCCATCGCCGCGAACTTGTAGCTCACATGTTAGCTGTAAATTAAGTTGACAACTTGGCGCTGCTGCTGCCTGGCTTGCAGGCTGCCTGACTTGGCTAAAAAAAAATTCAAATCAACTGGCTCTGGCCCACAATTGAAGTTGACTCGAAGAAATAGTTTCTAGTCCAAAGCTAAAAATTAATGTGTCTTTTGAAAGTGTCATTAAACATTTATCTTGTGAAATTAAAGATAGAAATGGGACATAAAATTGACATAAAAATTAAAGCTGGAAATCCTTTTCGCATCCGTACAGCTCACAAAGGCCAACCAGCCCATCAACCCATCATCAATGTCCGTCAAGAGGGAGCTCTTTCCCCGTACTCCGATGGATTTCCATGGATGTCTATACCTATGTGCATAGATACATATAGATGGGTGTATACTGTCCGTACACTTTGCTACGCAAATAGCCGTGACTATTCAAAGCAACTGCCATTAGCTTTGGCCGGCGACTTGGCTCCGTTTGTTCGACGGTTTCACCAATGTTTGTCTACGCCTGACTGCCTACACACTGAAGACAAGTCGCTGTGCCGACTACTCAGTCGCAGCGATACGGGCCTGTCTTCTCTATTATTTAGCAAATATTTAGAATATTTGAGGAACAGCTAACGGGGACGACGTCGGCGGTGGCAGTGGCAGTCACTCCATCCTCTTGGCCACTCGGGCTACTGCACGCGCTTGGGCAAACAAATCATGTTTGGAAAGGGTTGGGGGGGACTTGGTTACTTGGCTATTTGGCTATTTGGCATGGCCGGGAACTGCATGTCAAAGTTTTGGTCTCTCTTTCCGAGAGTGTGGGCCAAACTTTCTATAAATATGGACATGACTTTGGCTATGTACTTTTAGCCAGCCAGTCATCCTGCACTGACCCGAAGTTTATTGGAGGAAATGCGGTGTTTATTTCCAATCCTTGGATTTAAGCCAAGCTTTTCTTTCAGTGTGACCATCATAATCATCATCATCATCATCATCATTTCAACATCATCAACATCACATGGGCACATTCAGCATGATTGCGGTCGTTAAAGCCACCTGCTGTCTGGTATTTTGTGTCTAGCTGCTGTATTTTGGCCTTTAACCTCTTTTTTCATTTTGGCCAGGCCGAAAAGCTCATGGCTTATAGCTTATTACTGGCCATCTGCATATTGGCCGCTGCGGCGGCTGCGACTGCGTCTGGGAGTTTTGGGCTCGGGTCCGGCCCACAGGCCGATGCGCAGAGCGGACTGTTGTTAACAAGCTTGTTAATAAATTACCAACAAAATGGCCATAAAATGTGCCAAGCATAAATCATGGCGCGCAATCTGTTCCTCCACTTCCACTGCCACCTCCACTGCCCCTCCGCCACCTCATCTCCCTGCATACATAAATAAATAATAGCAAGTGTGGACACAACAACGAGACAACAAGCGACAATCCGACAGCCCGGCCAGGCAAAATTAGCGACAAGAAATACTATATATTCCAACCCACCCAAACATACACATACTCGATTATATATATTAATTCGAAACTGAAACTGATAGCCAACAAAAACAAAGAGCCCCGAAAAGCAAATTTCAGCCCGCTGAAATTATGAAAAACTAAATAAATTCAAATGAATCAAATCGAATGGGTTAAAGCAACTGCGGCAGCTGCATAAATCAACTCAATTAGTGGGTATTATAAGCTGATCGCAGATTCATAAATAAATGGAAGCCAGAAGTCAAAAGGAGTTGTCTCACAGCCTGAGAATTGTGCAAAAAAGTGGTTTTTGAACCCCATTTCTTGAAGCTTTATTGGCCTTATAGTAGTTTAATTTATTCAGATTACCTCAATTGTTGTACGAACCATTGCATACCATTGAGGAACAATACACTAAAGAAGTCATTATGTTTTTTCACAAAATGCAGGCCTAATAAGCCGCCTTTATGAGTTTAATGCCAAATCTTAATTATCCAAATAATTCATAAATTTAATAGTTTATTGGTTTATAGTCCCCTTCTATTTATTTTCTAAAGAGCAGTCGTATTTTAAATCGTCCGGGAAATCACCTAACCAAGAACTCCGAACGGAGTTGCACCTCTCGGTAAGATGGCCCAGGTGGTGAGACACACAACCGCTGCTCGCTAGAAGGCATCCATCTAAATATTATGACTTGGATGCTTTGGGTTTTGGCTTCGCTTTATGACTGCGGCTCATTTCGCGTCATAAAAAAGCATTTTCAACACATTTTTTAACGACAAGTGCCGGGACAGGCCAGGCATCCACAACAATGGGTATTGTGGCCAGCATTTGCAGCTTTTGTGGCCCAGAGGCGTTGGCGTTCGCGTTCGCCCCAGCAACTGCTGCAGCAATAAACCCCAAACGCGAAGACAGAGAAAGGGTACAAATTATAATAATGATATGGGGACGGGGGGGGCGATATGCCTGAAACGCATATGTCAGCCGCCAGCCGATATCGGGCGCCAACCATTCAAATGTCAGCCAGTCAACGCTCTTAGCCAAATAAGAATCCGCTTATAGATACATCTGATTTGGCCAGTTGGCCGCGCTTAAATTAGTGGAAATTACTTTGAATTTATAATGTGAGGCGATGTGAGGCAACCGGGAGATATACACAAAACAGACGCCATGTCATGTCAGATCATTAAGAAAATATGGTCAAAAATGTTTCAATTAAAAACAGGGTGGAAAAAAAACACAAACTAGACGGAGCAGCCAAACTCAAACTGAAAGGAAACTCAGAAATTGTAGGCGGACAAGTTTCGTTTTATTTCATTATATTTTTTTCTATATTATGTATGTATTTTTTTATTTTTTTCTGCCATAAATTGTGTAGGCTACTTTACTGTCAAGTCATTAACAGCAACAAAAACACACATCGCACGACATCAAGTGAATCATTAGGAACAAAAGCCAAGGGTATAAACTATAAACGATAAACTATAGAAAATGTGAATTCTGAACAGCTTTTTGTAGATTTTTTTTATGGCCCTAGATCGGTTGAGCTTTGGATTGATCGCTTGGGAAATTTGTTCCACGACTTTCCATCATAAACATTTCCCATTTGGCACATTTTTATGGTGCGTCGTTAATTAGCCGAATTTAATATAAAATATATACGAATAAGCTCACAAGCAAATTAGAATATCTTGTATTTAATTAATTCGCGTTTGTTTATAGAATTATGCAATATTTTTAAAGCGCATCAGAATTTATTGTTGCTTTTAAAACTACAATATTTTATTGAGACTTATATTTAGACTATAGTTTGGTCCATTGGGGGTTGGAGTGGCGGTAAAAGGCGCTTTGGTCGGGGTTTGTTCAAGGCCAAAACTGTAATTGACTTATCAACCCACACATTCTGATTTTTCAATTTTATAAGCGCTGTTTAAACCGCTTAAGCCAAACTGAGAAGCGTTATAAAATTGCTAAACTATCGTCCGAGTTCTGGGCAACCATTTTAGAGCCAAAGTATTTGTGTTTTTTGTTCGGGTTGGTGGCCAACTGAAAACTGACTAAGCCCCAAAAATGCTGTGCTGTTAAAACCGCCAAAAAGTCTGCTCATCGCGCTGTTTAAACCGCTTTGCCGAGCGGCTGCCGGCTGTTTAAACCGCTTAAAGCCCCGAAACTTTTTCGGCTTTGTGTATTTTGTATACAGAGTTGGTTTTTTTTTCTTTTTGGCCCGTCATGCCCCAATGGCTTGTGTCAGGGCATCCGACACCCACAACGATGCCGGCATGCCATAATGGAAAAATAAATCTCCGATATGTGTTGGTACACTAACAACCCAGCAGAAGTTAAAAGCCATGTATCTCCAAAAAAATAATACAAAATGAATAACAACAATGCGGCTGAGAACCGAGTTTGAAAAGGCGTTAGATTCGTTGCGGGCGCGCGCGTTCCCCCATTTTTGGGTTACCCCTCATCTCTCTCATATGTATAGTTTTTTTTCACTTGCTCACATCAAAGCGCCAAAAGCCGCTAAACAAAATGCCCACACTTGGCCAGAGCCACATAACAAATGCCTAATTGTCTTGGCGGCACTCGTAAAACCTACAAAATTATTACGGCTGCAAGGGAAGACGTCGGAAGAAACTATAGAAGATCTTAGGTCCGACACGAAAAAAAGTACACACATAAAATAACATAAAACTGGCAGAAACAAACGCGCCACTTCACATGTTCTGGCCCGGCCTGAAGCCACCTTTAAGTCAACTGGTCTTGGCGGCGACAAAAAATGCCAAAGGGTAAACTAATGACAGTTTAATTTACTCCCATCGCGATGAAGTGTAACAACGGCTCTCAAAACTCAATTAGGCCGAAACCGTCTTCATCTCTATTCCAGTTACCAATGTACACCGGCGGTGGTTCGAATAGGTGCCATCTAGTTTCTGCATGTTTCTGGTATAACATTCTTATGAAATTCCCTTGGAAACCCTATTTTCTTATCCCCATTTGTTGGCATCCCAGGTAGTGGCAGCACTCATTGGCCAAATGCTGGTCTAATGCGAGCAAACCTGGGGATGTGGTCCGGTTTATGGCGCTGCCAGCATGGGTACTGGGCAGGTGCAAACCTCTGGGGATGGGTCATGACTTAAAAACGCATAATTTTTAGGCTTTATGAGCCGCTCTATCGATATCTCGCGGCAGTCATCTCTCTCTAGTCCGCTGCACCTCTCTCTGTCTCAATTAATTCGCCTAGTTTATGTTTATGACATTTTGGCTCCACGCATATTTCTGGGCCATTATTTATGATAAGCGCGCGGGATGGCAAACTCCAGACTCCAGACTACCACTCCACTCCGTATAGCCTTTCCGAAGCCGCATTCTTTATTATAATGAACTTTTACGCAGTGCGTATCTCATAGATATAAAACTGCATAAAGGTTACCAACCCGGCCCCATGCCACTCGCTTTTGTCTGAATTTATGTTATTAGCCTCGTAATTTTGTTGGATATTATTGCCGCATTTATGTATGTTTCTTAGGCGCTGCGCCTAATGAGTTTTTCTCTGGCTCGCTCTGCTCCTCATCTTTTGGCCAAAAGTTGCCCTGTTTGGGTTGTTGTTCCTCAAATTTATGCATTGCCATTGTTTTCCCTTTTGCCAAAGTTGCTGTCGGTGGGCGGTTGTTGCCGCTGCCGCTGCCGCTGCCGCTGCCATTGCGGTTTCGTGGCTCCAAGCCACCAACAACAACAACTTGCAACACGCCCATCATCACACAGTTTGTCAATTGTGTGGGTTGTCCGAGCAAGTGGCTCAGCCTCAACTTCTTGGTTTAGTAGTAGTTGGCTTGGCACATCTGAAGGATGCCTCTTGGCTGCGAGCGGGCTAATTGGGCGCTGCGGCTAAAAGATACAGTTTAAGATGCAGCTCGGGGTGGAGTTAACTTTTGAGTTTCAGGTAGATGCTAACGATACTTTTTCTAGGAGGGGGATCAAACAAGGCTTATCTTTAAAAGTTTATTTCCAACTTACGTTTTAAACAAATTACTAAATTCAAGCTTTACCTGAAAGTAAAAAGAAAGGAATTAATTAGTTAAAGTCTTTGAATGTTAATTGCGTTTTTTGATTCTACGGAGATTAAAGTGTCTGATATGAGAAACCCATTTGAGTCAGAGATGGTACCCCTCCCCTACCATTTCTATACCCATTCCCATACCCATACCCATACCCATCTCCAGCAATCCCTAACTATCCTTTCACTATCCATCACCCATCAAAGTCAAACAGCCAAAAGGCAACGGCAATCCATCAAGCCCCTGAAACTTGTCATGCTCCAATTTGGAATGCTTTTCAATGGCACCTTTTAAGCAGCCAGCGGTTTGGCTCCTGCTGCCTTTCACCTATGCAGCCAGCCCTTGCTGCCAGGCCTTTGTATCTTTTGGTCAGGAAATTCAATTAGAAGACACAAAGAGGCCCGAAAACCGATGCACCGCCGATACGATCCGCCGGCATTCTAACTAAATAGCATTCACCTGTCCGACGAAATAACTTCGCACAGAGATACAAAGATACACCACGAGCAGCTGTCAATATGTTGGCGCCAAACAAGAATGTTTTTTCTCTTCTCTGGGTCTTGGGTTATTCTGCGGTGGAGTGGAGTGGGGCCTGGAGTAGAGCCAAAGATCCATGGCCATCCATTAAATGCCTACCGTCAAATCATAATTCATTTTCCCCGTCTAGGCTGATATTCTTCAGCTATTAGGCACCGGCCACTCCTAGACACGCAGCCTCGGGGCACAGACCATAAAACGGGCAAGCCAGAGGAGGGGGCAGGCACTGTGAAGGAAGCACCGTGCCGAAGAACAGGTATGGGCCGCCTGGAAACCCAAGATCCGGCTAGAAAATAATAATTCTACCTTCGATGCTGCGGCACAATCTGGGCTTGGGAATTTGCACCTTGCACAACGAGCAGGGCAATCTTTTTTTTGCCCTGTCTTTTTTTTTAAGATGGGGATCCTCACTTATTCGGTTGCATAGCCCGCGGCGATGGGAAACTCTGGGGTTCATTGATACCCGGTGCGGAGCGGAGCGGCTCAGGTGCTCAATCAAATGCAATTAACAGCGACTAGATGGCAAGGTAGCAGCTGATTGGATGCACTGTCTGGAGAACGGAAGTTCGCCTCTCGAACGGCTCCACGATGTGCTATTGATGTGTCAGATCGAGTTAGTCATACGTAGGTTTCCTATAATTTACAGGGCGAAATTGGCCGGCCAGGCCGGAAAACAGAAAAAACTGTAACAGAAGTCCAAAGCCAGTACCTGTCGCCTTTTGGCCAAGTGCACGAATGCCGAAACGGCCAATAAACAGATACATTGTATATGCAGCTAAGGAAACTTTGTCGTGTTTCTGCCAAATGCCAAAATCAAAATTACAAAAAAATATATGTAAAGTTAAAAAAGCTAAACACACAAATGCCAAAACTTTATTAGCCCGTTGACGCAAATTAACGGCGACCGCTTCCATTTCGCATTTCAAAGCGTCAAATCGCTCGTCGTCGCGCTGGCCCGGCCCGGCCCGGCCCGGCAATGTGGTTCAGCAGCAACAGAGTGGTTTGGTGGTGCAGCCAGCCAGCCAGCCACACACAGCACCACTGGCTGTACTCAGGACCGACCCGTTGGCTGCCAGCAAAATAATTTGTAAATGTCAGAGCATTTTGACAGTTTGCGGTGATGTTTTTCAAATTACAATTTACAACAGCAACGACAACGACAACAAGCCAAAGCGAAAAAAGTTAAGCCCCAAAAATAAAACCAGGAAAATTGTAGTTTTTTTGCAATTTGTTTTCCTTTGTAAGGATAACATGATGATTTTTGAAAAGGGTATAAACCATAGTAATTAAAGCTCATGGATATTTGTCAACTGGTTGATTTTTATTTTGGTTTTACGGCTTACATAGTCCGGAGTCCGAAGTCCGGAGGGGTTTTAATTAAAACGGAATTTTTTTAGGCACAAATCCCCAATAAAAAGTATATAAAAGAACACATCATACATAACAGAACATCTCAATTTTTTTTCGGGCTTTAAGCGTTTTTGGCCAAAGCCGGCGAAAATCTCGCAGGTCAACTTTTATTTATGTTTTATGAGCCAGCCCCAGAGTATCGGAGTGCCAGCCCCACTCACCATTGATGGATAGTCTTTTCATAGTTATAAACAAAACGTCGAACTGTTAACGACTTTCAGGCCCATAACTCGGCACATAAATTTGATGTTTGATTTTCATGGCCCGGTCAGCAAGTTGAAAAAAGTTCAGGTCTCAGGCGGGGCCTTAACGACTTTCCATGGAGCAAAAAAAGAGATATATATCTGCTGCTAATCTGTTAATGTGAGAAGAGCACTCGGTCTGGGCAGTGAAAGGAGATTCTGTACCTGGGCACTTTCACCTGAAAAGAGCTGGTGCTCTTCGCCAGTCGGTGGTCGGGTCCCAGGGCTTTTAATTTAATTAGCCAGACAGGGCCATGTGACCCAAAACTAATCAAACTATAGTTAGCCCCGAGGAAATGGCCGGCTCGGGGGACTGGGTGTGGTCAGCCGGGAAACGGTTACAGAATACACTGAACTGTAACCGAACTGAGCCAAACTAGACTAGACTTGGCCCCGGGAAATTGACTTCCAGGCGGATTAAGGGCGAGCGGAGAAGGGTTGGCAAATGGCAAACAAATGCGATAATAGTTGGCAAAGTCAATGGCTAGACGGCCGAGAGAAGACCAACAACACACACAACAACTACTGCCAGCAACAACAGTAGAGAAATTCAAGAAAATTACACTAAATTGGCTTCAATTATTGTATTAATTTGGGTTCCGTGTTGCTTTCCGGCTTATCCCTTTTTGCTGTTCCTCATCTGGCCATGTTGCAGTCTCGTTTGGTCTGCTGTCTCTTGGCCCCTAGGTGTGTGCTGTTGTGCGGTGTGTGGCCCTGATCTGCGAGTAAACATTTTGTTTTCCTAACTCGGCTCTGGCATCTTGATGAGCCACTTCTGGCGCTTCGCTTAGTTGAGTTATTCGCCAACCAAATTATATTAGACAGTCCACAAGAGTTCCCCATTGTCCAGTTGGATCAGTGAACGGAAAGGTTTTTATTTGAATACGAGTATGGGAGCTTGAAGTTCGTTTGTAACTTTCCTCGGAAAAAAATCAAGAATGCCTCCGCCCAATTCCATTTTTTTTGCCTGTGTAATTTCGCCCTGGCATTGGCTGTCGTGCAGGAAGCCTCGTCTTGACTTGGCCAAGAGGAAACTGACGATTATAGTTCGTAAACCCGTAGATGCGAGTTTGTGACTTGCTGGGCCAGGTTTTTTTATTTTTATTTTTATTTTTTTTTTGCTTCATGAGCAGTTTAGAAAAGGCAGCCGGAAGAACGTCATCGCTTGACATTCATCTGCTAGACAGCTGCCAGGATTGTGTTTTCTGGCCCTGCCCTTTTAGATTCTCCCTCCCGGTATCTTCTCCCGGATCTGGCAAATTTTCCATTATCATCAGTTTAAATATTCAAAGCAGAAAAGCACACAAATTTCCATTAAGCTGCATAGTTGTTATGCAAAAGTATATTTGTCAACTCTCGAATGAAATTCTGACAAAGTGCCAGAGGAAATTCTCCTCTCGTATATTTTTCAATTAAAAGCCAACAACTCACCAAGAAATTGAAGCTGAGCGGCGGCAGCAGCAGAAGCGTCGGAAATCAAACACAAACACAAGCACGAAGGTTCACTGGCGGAAAATGTGTTTTCCAGCGTTTTGCACAGAAAAGCGAAATGCAATTTCCTCTTCAACTCAAAAATAGTTTATTATTTTTTTGTTTTTTGGTTGTTTGGTTGGCAAAACAATCTTTGCCATTAAAAAGTTCGCATTATGTGGGTTAGAGCACGGAAAAGTTCTAAATTCTATTTTCAAACAGGACACGTGGAGAGTCAAGTTCGACTCTCGGGGGGATTGTTATTTTTTTTTGTTGGCGTGAGTTTGTGAGGATTCTCCAGTGATCGATGGCAAGTGGTTCTCTTTGGCCGCCCGAGCGCCTCCAAAGCCGAATAGCGAATGTGGCAATTGGCAACTGGCGGCCAAGAAAGCCACTCGCACTCGCAAATCAGCAAAACGGCAACGCCAGCGTCGGCAGCAACTTTGGTCGGCTCTTGTAGGCCGGCAGGAAAAACAACAAAAAATAAAAGGCCAAGAAATAAAAGCATATATGCACACATTCGTGTGGAACTTCTTCTCCCTCTGACAAGTGCGGCCCTCTCGTTCTGGCCGTTCGCGAATTGCAATTTTGCCAGCAGCTGCAGTCAACATGTTGCTGCTGGTGTGCTTTTGTGGCTTTGTCGCCCACCACAGACAGGCCCAGAACTCACCACAGTCTTTCGCCCATGTATCTGTATCTTGCGGATACTTGTATCTGTATCTGCATCTGCATCTGTATGTGTGTGGGCTTGCACGTGTTTCGCCAAAAGGATTCCGGCTCAGCTGTTGTTGCTGTTGCATTTTGTGGGCTTGTCGCCTGACTGACATTTCCTTTTGATGCGCCTACGTGCCCGATTTGGCATATGCATTAGTTGGAGCCGAAGGGGTTACGTGTAGACAGGGGCTGCTAAGGCGGGGCCTTCGGGGGGCCTACCATCAACGATCGAACGTGACATTTTAGCCAGCCCCGTCCGCCCGTCCGTCCGTCCGTCCGTCTGCACTGAGAACTCAGAACTTTGGCTCAAGAGTCTTGCGCATGACTGAGTCGCCGGGCGAAGGCAAAGGGGCAACGACTTGAGTGAGTTTTTCCCGCCTCGAGTCTGCCTTTTCTCACAGTCAGTGTGATTGTTTTTGTTCGGCTAATTGTGGGTGTCGTACTGCTATATATCGTACTGCTCTGGTGATGCAATCTGCGGGGCTTGAAACTGACTGACAGTCACAAGTGAATGCTACAAGACGTTTTTACGGAAATATTAACGAAACCGATTCAGGCCGATTTCACTTTACTTGAAATACTTGAAGAAAAGGAATTCAATATTACCTCACAGCTGGATAGAATCCCCACAGTTTAAGCCTCAATGGCAGTTACCGTCCGAGGACGAACGGAACGCCCCTTTAACTGAAAACCAAAGAAGAAATCCCCTGCTAATTGGGATGCCTACACCTTGGCCAACAAAGGCAACACTTGTTGTTAGCTGGTTATCTTTATGACATAATCTAGCCGACCCGCTGACCGCAAAGTGCAGGAAAGAATTCTATTCTTTGAGCCGCTCAACGGATTCCTTTTTCCATTTTTCCCACTAATCAACAGATTTTCGAGACCCCGCAATTTATGGCCAACGAGGGGCACAAGCACATGTTCCGATGGGCCCAGACAAAGGGCAAGTGGCAGACAAAGACACGAAAACGACGACAGACAGATGCAGATACAAACAGCAGATACCAGATACAAATACAGATACAGATACAGATACAGATAGAGACTGGGAACGAATGAGAATGAGATACAGATACGGATACGGTTTGAGGATCGCAGCATATTTATTACATCACAGGCGGCGAGTCGAGCGAAGGGGTGAAGTAATCACAGAAGTCGGTGGTTGCCGGTAAAACCGAAAGTGCCATGAGGTAGCCTATAGACCTACATAACGCAGGGTCACCAATAACAATGTGGGATAACAAAAACACACGAAAAAAAAATAACAAAAAGGGGGAACAAGAAGGAACGAAGGGCTCGTCGTCGTCATTGTTTCGCTTTCATTGAGATCCAGCTTGAGAATCTGATTCAGATTCAGATTCAGATTCGGATTCGGCTTCGGACTCTCAGGTCTCCCCCGAGAAAGGAAGCCAGGGGCAGGAGCAATAAATCAAAGACCCAAGTTGAATGCACCACAACCGGGACGCCAGGATGGCCAGAAGGGCGGATGCAAAAGTCGTCACCAGCTCTTGTGTAGGGAATTGAGGAAACAGAGACTCGCGGGTTCAGGTCCCCGTGAACCTTGAGAACCTACCTCAACTCCAGTCTTGATATAATAATAAAAAAAAAAATATATAAAAATAAAATAAAAAGCAAATCTGAATGCGTAAGAAATCTGGGAAGAAGGAAGTGGACCATGTGACGTTTGTTTTGAGAAACGTCAGCTGAGTAGCAAAAGGGTTTAAAAATATATATATATTTTTCCTTTTTGTATGAAAGCCAGACAAGAAAGACAAACGATAATACCGCTTTCAGTTTTTGCTCTTTGCCAATCAGGGTTAGTACCCTTGCCATCGCTTTCTTACCCTTTTCTTTGTGTTTTCTTTGAGAGCAATTCCCAAAAAAAGGGTTCGAGATGGAACGAATTGTTTTTGAGGGGGCAAGACTGGGAAAAAATGGCATAATTTGCTTAAGGAAACTTTTCCAATTTATAAATGACAAACACAAAGTGCCAGCCCAGAAGAGCAGCCAGCCAGCCAGTCAGCCAGCCAGTCAGCCAGGGGATAATGAGGAAAACTTGGAAATGAACGGCAGTTTTCCCTTTACTCTTGGAGCGGAGCGATGCCAAAGATATTCTCCCTCTTTTCTAATTAAAGTGCTGGGGATTTGCATAAAAGGAGTTTCGAGTCCGAGCTCGAGCATCCAGACCGAAAAAAAGGAGCAAACGCTTAAGCATTAATCAAAAAATCAGCTGAAAATTAAAAAAGAAAGACAAAGTAGAGGGTGGTCGGAGGTGGGAGGACAGGGAGATCCACAGCACAAAGCAAAAGGTACGACAGCAAAGGCAAAGGATGAATATCTGCTGATGAGGCAATGGTGGAACAAAAATGCTGAAAAAAGAAAGGATTGTCTGGCGGTGTTGAGAGTTTTCAAATTACAAAACGAATAGGGGTGATGGGTATCTCGGGGGGAAGTTTTAAAAACTGCAAAAGTGAAGTTAAACGCTATTATGAATTAATAGAATATTTTCCTTAAGTCAGTTCTCAAAGGTACAAATTTCATGCTTGTTTCTTTGTTGAAAAAGATACTTTTAATTTGGGTCACCTCTTTCGACAACATGCATCGTCCCATAGGTGGAGACTGCAGGAAAAGATACAGATACAGATACAGATACGGCTGCAGCCACAGCAGCTCCGCCCAGACACGTGTAAGCTACCCTTCGCCAGCCCCGTGGATGCCCCCCGACAACGCCCTCGTATAAATACATAAAACACATTTCACTTGCTATTATTTTGGCTTATTTCTGGGGTATTCTTGTTGCTGCTGTCGCTGTTGTTTATGTTCGAAATGAATGCTTCGCTTTTCTTCTTATTTTCGGTTGGTTTTAATGACGAGACTGGGAGTGGGGTTTTCGGTTCCCGTCAGTCCAGTTCTGAATCAACAGTGATGAAGCTGCCAATCTGCACTTCAGTGTGCTCCACAACAGCCTCGTTCCAACAGCCCGACCCAGCCCAGTCCAGTCCAGTCTCCCCGGATTTTCCTCCCAAGCCAACCGCATATGCACTGGGAGAAACAGTTGAGAAGTTGAGGGCCTAATCTACTGTACTTTAAGGAAGGAGACTATTGGTCAAATTTTGCAATCCGACTATCTTATTTCTCTCTGTGTGTTCAGCTTTGGCTTCAACTGCCAAGGAGAAAAGGAGACGGGGCTGATGGGAATGTAAATGCGAATGCGAAATTCTCGCAGTGGGTCGGCGGTTGTTTAAGTGGTCCTTGATAAGCGGCTGCCAGCTTAAAACCGTAATGCGCTTTACCAACTTCACATCGCCCCAGCCTCCGCTATATATGTACACAATATATATATTTAAAGTAAACTCTCCACAGGCCCCCACTGATGAAATATCAATATTGAGGCACTGGCGGAGGAAATTTTAATTCGATAGTCGTGAGACGGAGGCCAGGAGAAATAAAAAAGAGATTGCATTCGCTGTTGTTCAGTTAGTGGAAGCGTTAAAAATGCCACTGATTTCGCTGATTTTCGTTGCTGTCTTTTCATTATTTATTTAATGGCGGACAGGTGCAGATTCAGCTCGATTGGACTGTCTTCCCATTAAGAAGTGAAGCGAGTGCTGGGGCCAGGACACGAGGTGGTGGCCGGAGGTAAGTGATATACAAGTGCTTAAAAATACGACTGTTGTTAATGTTACTTGATATATTTGTAAACGGTAATTAGTGGAAAGTATAGAGTTCTATGTTTTTTTTTCAAAATAAAAAATTATGATTCAATTAACCACCATACATGGGCCATAAATGCAATCTAGATTTAATTAAAATCTTTGAAATTGAATTGGAAATACAAGCCGATATAAAAAGTTTTTAATTATAATAATGGCAAGATTTACAGCCCATTTGAGATAAAATAAAAACGCCATTTATTTGATAAAAATTAACAAAGTTGGTAATAAAATAAATTATACAATACTTTGCATATTAAATGATTTTAATGTCATGCACATTTTTCAAAGTGGAGCTATTTAAGGAAACAAAAACTTAAATCTTTTAAAAAATAAACTGTTTTGTGAAAACTTTAGTTTTGTTGTTTTTAAACGTAATGCTTAAAACTTACTTGTTGACCCAACAAACTTTGTCCAATTTGTTCTTGGTGCGGTCCAAAGCGAAAGTTGTTTCAGTTGTTTGAGTTGATATTTATGTTTTTATTTTCATAATATAATTTATACACAAAGTTGCACACTCCGTGTGTGTATATGGATATGGATATGGATATGGATATGGTGGATATGGAAAACTTTATCAAAAGTCAATGTCACAGCAGCAGCGACACCGTCAGCAGCAACAAATATTGCAGCTAATGCGGCAACACCAACAGCAACAGCAGCAACAGCAACACATGACACGCGCACGATTCACCAACACAGAGGCACTTTCGACTTTTTACAGTTAGAGTGGCTAACAAGTTGGTCTGGTCAACTGGTCAACTGGTCAACTGGTCAACTGTTTTACTGTCCAGACAATAAAATTTGCGCCATAAATCAAATTGGATCCCAAGTTGCTGTTGTCGTTGTCGTCGTTCCGCTGGAAATGCTGCAAATGCCGCACTTGGCCGGAATGGTAGCTGGACTTTGGCCAACTGATCTTGGCCAGCAGCCTGCTGCTGATGACTAAGATTTATTTGTCCCAACTGGTAACAGCTAACTGGCAACTGGTAACTGGTAACTGCCAACTGGCAACTGGCGACTGGCGACATCGGCTGCTGGCGGGTAACTGCACAAGGACGACTGGCAGGATGAACCACGGAGCCTGTCCCGGCGATTTTACATTTTCCAGCATTTCAGCACAAAATCACAAGGGGGTGGCATTGGCCATGGCCGTGGTTAAGCAAATACAAAAACAAGCAACGTAAAAAAGCCAACAAAAAAGGAGAAAAGAAATAAAAATCAGCAGGACTACATGGGTATAAGTGTGTGTGTGTGTGTGTGTACCATATACCACACTTATACGTATGCAAATTAACGGGAGTTGGAAATAAAAATGGAGCAGCAACCATCAACCACAGACGTTGGCAGCGCTGCCAACTGCAATTTTTTCTAATGAAGCGCGATTTTGCACTCAAAAAAAAGAAAAGAAAATAATTGAGGGGAAATGCTTTCCAACCGTTTCTACTTCTACTATTTTTTTTCATTTGTTTGAGCGGATTTTGGAGTGGCGGAAACAGATTGTTGTTGTTGCGTTCCACCTAGCAACAAAACTCACCAATACCAACCACCCACCCTCCTTCAGGAGCCCCCCGTCTATTTTATATACAATTTATGTGCGCGAAAAAAAGGCCGGGAAAGGAAAGCCTGGCAAGGCACGGCAAGGAAAGCAGGGAAAAATAGAGAAATCAACTTTTAGCCACCCTGCAAAATGAGGGTGAATAGCCGCCCCGCCCCGCCCCGCCGTGCTCCGACCCGCCATGCCACCCACAGAAACCGCCGGCATTTGAAAAAAGAAGCAGTGCCAGCAGCGGAAAAAAGTGCTAAAAATCCAATATGGCTACAATTTGCCAGGCGAGTGAAAGAGAGAAAAGTATCAGCGGCAAAAAAAATGTACATGAAAATGTTTTTCATTTTTTTTCCCTCCCACCCCACCGCCTTGTTGTCGTTTTCCCTCATTCTTGTTGTTTTTTAATATTATTTGCCCTGGCAACGCAGCGAGACGAACTAAGTAAGCGGGTGGCTGGGTGGTTGGGTGGTGCGATGGTGGCGGTGGGGCGGTGGGGCGATGAGACGGTGTGGGTGTCGCGCGCTGGCAAGAAAGTGAATAAAAAAAAAACTCCGCCCCCTTTTCAAGACAAGCGTCTGCGCGAAGGTGAAGCCGAGTCGCTGGCAGAACGCCAGCAGAACGCCAGCAAAAGGCACTGGCAGAGAGAGCTCTCACTCACACACAGATACAGATACGAATACTACTGCAGATACAAATACAGATGCAGATGCAGATACAGATGCGAAAACGCAGATACAGATACGGATAGTCCGTCCCAGTCGCACTTGCGCCAGTCGAATGAGTAATTAAATGCTTATTAACGGCTGGCTGAGTTTTTTCGCTAGTCGCGCGCTATAATTAAACTCAGTTTGTGAGTGAGTAAGTGTAATTCCAACCCCTGAGGTATTGAGCTCAAGCCAACCCCCTCCCAGCTCAGCTCAGCTCAGTCCGGCTCAGACCTCTACCCACAAGCCCTTAACCCCCGGATGCAGTTCAGTAGTTTGCGGCTTTTTGCAGTTTTTCCCATAACAACCGAACAACCGCCTTCATCTTGGTTGCATTTTTGCGACGCCATTTTGAAAATGTAATTGAGTCAAAAGTGACTAAATGAAAACAGGTAGTAATGGGAGGTAGTGTTGGCCATGTACTTGCTATTCAAAATTTACATTAATTGGCTTACGGCCTGGCCAAAACACAATTAACCAGACAGAGAGTTCAGTAACCCGTCACTTTCGTCATCAGACTTTGAGGAACGATAAAAATCCAAAACCAATCGTATCTTTTTGGGGTTTTATTGTCACATTTTTAACGGGTGCCAGGCGTTCCACTCACAAAGCCTAATCATCATCCAGCTCATCAACTTTACTATTTATTTTTATTTTTTTCGGCCATCAATTAAAGTCGGCTTATAGCGAATAGGTATAAATGAATACGTAAAATGTATTTAATTAAGTTAATTGATTTTGGCCGAAATTGAACGCCTATTTTGCGGCTCATTAAAATGCCATTAAAATTGCGTTTTGTTTTGTTTGACTTTACTATTCGGATGAAATTAGTTTTTGTATTTAGACGGGCTTAGACGAGGGTTAAAGGCCACAATTAGCTTATAGCTTATGGGCCAGTTTGGGCCTTTGTATAACAGTGCATTGTATTAAAATGAAATCAATATTTTATTATGCGGAAAGTAATATCCTCGTTAAATCAATTTGCACTCACCTCCCACACATTCCAGTTAAAACCGTAAAAATTTCCATCTCTCAATTAAGCCAGCAACGTGAGCACTTAATTTTCTTTTTGGCCCTGTGCCATCGAAATGCCATTTGAATTCCTTTTCCGAATGACTCATTTTCAATTGTTCTTTTTGGGGCCGAAATGACATTACACAGATTTGCATAAAAATTGAAACTCTCAAGACGCACAAAACACAAAACGACGATGTGATACCAGGAATTAGGAGAGAAAATTCATACTTTTCGGCCCGGAAAAGCCCATTCCTGGCGCACGCACTTTTCCTGGGGTTTGGCGGCTCTCAGTTCTCGGGCGAGTTTTCTCTCACTGTTCGCGAGGCGAGCGACGCGGGCCAACTGGCATTGTAAATGGGAAAACTTGCCATCAATTTTCGGAGGAAAACAAGACAAAGGCCGAAAGCTGCGTGCCATAATTATACTCCCCTCCAGCGTCCTTGTCTCTAAAAAACTTGTTCAATTTGGTTAGACGAAAGGGTTGAGAAATCGAGTGAGCGCGGCGGAGAATTTTGTGTTTGCGGGGGGTTGCCAGTCGCTGTGGCAGTGGCAGTGGCAGGGGAAGGGGCAGCCACTTTCAAACACCGAAGGCGAAAAACAAAAACACACACAAAATGCGTCACGCACAACAAAAACAGGAGCAAAACTCCAGGACTTTGAGCCTGTTTGTGTTTTTCCTATATTTTGTTTTTGTTTTTTTTTTTGCTTGAAAAGTGCGTCACTCATAGTGGCTCTCAATGGTTTTCTGCGAGCGAGTATGTGGTCAGCGTAAAAGTGTCAAGCGTTTAAAGGGTTAGGAGGCAAGGGTTGTCACTCTGGTTGGTTGGGGGTGAAGTCCTGCCGCAGGAAGCAGCTAAGTGCCAGGCAGATGCACAAAGTAATGGTGGGGTGGCAAACAATTCCATTTTCATTTACATTTTCATTTTCATTTTGAGGACAGCTTGGGACTCTAATTTGATAAAAATTTTGATTTTAATTTAATTTCGGAATATTAGAACTAAGATTAAAGGCATTTGAGTCAAGGCTTTTAAGGTTTAGAAATGGTTAGTTTAAAATGTATATATTTAAAATAAATTAACAGAATAAGCATAAGATTTTGTTATTTATTTTTAACCTCTTTTGTATCTCTTTTTTTTGGTAGCTTGAGAAGGACTTTTCAGAGAAATCAGTATAGAAATAAAAAAATAAAAATACTTTATTAGCAATATGTGTCTGAAAATGTTTATATAGATATAATCATAATTATAAGCTTATAAATAAAAGAGCTTACGTTTAACTCATAACTTTATCATTTATGGTTCCTCAAATATCAAAAAGTATATTCAAAAACATTTATCCTTAGCCGAAGCATATTTTCGAGGGATTCAATTTAAGGATCATTGATCATCTGCTGCATTTTTTGCCGGGAAACCAGTTTGACACTCGTAACTAATGCTTAGATATATAGCCGTATATACACAAAACACCACTAAAGGGTTAACTAGGGGGTTGGATTTGGGCATCGAAATAGAAACGTGGTCGCGGTCAGATCAAAAAATTTCCATTTTTTCGTTTAAATAATAAATAGCCCCTGATAAAAAGTCACTCACTCGACGAGATGAAGGGGAAATGGGCTTGTATTTTACTCATCGGCGATGTTTTCGATGTATTCGACTCGTTTCTCAGACTCCGCCCTCTTTTTGTATTGTTTGGCCGGAGACTCTGTAGGTATTGCGATGTTTGGTTTTGAGTGAAAAGGCACAGATGCGATGTTTTGAGCGAAATCTCTCAAACGCTGATTGTAGGGGTTACTGTAGAGGCTATTCTCAGATTTCTATGTTATTATATTGTGTTTCTGTTCCCAGTTGAGGGGAGCTGTTCTCAGGTCCTTCGTCCTATTAGAAAACATAGCCTGGAGGGATGAAATCTTTGCTCGATTAGCTCTGATTTTTGTTCTTTTTCGGTTGGTGTCCAGACTAAAGTAACTCAATTAATTGAAAAAGATAAGCGTTTAAGTTTTATTTTTAATTTATTTAATTTAGAAAGTGTTCCAGCTAAAGTAATTTTACCTGAAAAATCGATTATATTAACATAATTGATTCGCCCTTGTCTCCTTAAGACATTAAGTCTCTCAGACACTGAGATGCTAATCCCGCTCCCCAGTCCCCTGGCGACTTCCCTCCATTCGATGGCTCACAAAAGCCCAGCAGGTGGCTAAGTAAAAGTCGCTGAACAGCAGGAGCAATCCCATTGATTCTCATTTGCTTGTTTTAGCCCCGACTGCCGCCAAATCCAATAAGCATCGGACAAATTCGCAATATGCGAATCTGCAGCATCACTCTCGGTTAATTGATTTTTATTTGCCGCGTGTTCGCAGCCTGTCCCTCAGGAAATTGCCAGCAAATTGTGGCTGGGTCGGGGGAAGGGAAATTGATTTTGCATTCGGCCATCAACCCTTGGGCAAGGACATTTTCTAGTCCTGATTTACACGGCGACCTCTATTGGCAGTTGAGGGGAGTCTCAAATCTTCGCCGTTTAGCGGCGTAAAAATAATCCCATTTGAAGGATAATAGAAGTGAGGTGAGGAACTTGGCTAAGTACCGTGGTCCAAAATAAAGAAAAGATAATTATGATTTGAATAAAATTTTATTTGGATTCTTGTAATGAAGTTTCTAGTAATATTTGATTACAATTTTATATTTAAGACAATTTACGAATTAGATTATTTTAACGATTTACGAAATTAGATTATTTAACTATATTATTTTAAAATTATTTATGCATAGTTATATAAAATCTAAATATTAGATATGACTTTATTTAAAACATATTTTTCTTTAACATTTTTCAACATTTTTTTAATATTATTTTAACGCTACAGTGGCCAAAAATTTTGCATCCCCTTTGTGTTCTTTGCGAATATTAACCCCGACGGCCTTTACCTTTACCGTTAATCAAGTAGATAGGAAAATCCGCAAAAAAAAAAACAAATGAACCGTTATCAATTACGTAACATAACGGTTGCTCGTCCTTGCACAATATTTGCAATTAAATGCGGCCATGCAAATGCCAGGATATAGATAAAGAGCCAGCGATAGTCCGCAAAAAGGGTGGAAGGTCCTTGTGGAGTGCGTATTTCTAAGATGCAGGAAGAGGTTGTTGAACTCCATGGGTTGTAATACATTGCCAACGGTTACTTTCTTGAGGAAAAGTGTCCGGTTCGATCCGATCTTAACCCCTTTCAAAGTCGGTTGATGGGGGTTAAAGCCTTGATGGGTGTCCTTTTATGTTTCGGGGTGAGGATGTTACTGGAAAGATCAGTAGATACTTGAGACTGTTAAAAAGGCTATTGTTTCTGTTATCCTTAACGATAAAAACTTAAGGATACACTTTCTCGATGGTCGACAGCCCTCCAAGAGCACGGTATTAAGTTCCTACGACTAGTTTAAGTGGCACGTAGGAACTCTATACCTCGCTGATGGCAAATAGGCTTCGGATTCTTATAGAAGGATTGCTTCAAAATTCACAAATCACTGCACTTCATGTGTCTACTTAGCTGTTCGTTGGGGCCCTGTTTGTCTTGTCAGACTTAAGCTGCAATTAGAGTCATAAACGGATTATGTTTCCCAGATATTGGCTTTGCCCAATAACGAAATTGACTGCCAATACTTTCGGTAAATATGAAAGTCCCAAAAGCGTCTGCCAGACTCTCCATCCTGCCTCCCGGCCTTCCTTGATTCGCTTCCCTTTCGGCGGCGTCTTAAAATTTTATGTTTGCACATTAGCTGGCGCCGTTGGCTACAAAAAAAAAAAAAGTAAAAACCGAAAAAGAAACAAGAAAATGCAAAAGGGAAAGAGCCAAAGTAAGTAATGGAAAGTTATAGATACTTAGCCAATGCATTAGTCGCAAAAAAAAAGGAGTGTGTAAGCCCCGAAGATACGGATACTTCATACATGGCCACGATTTCAGACTGGAGGGCTGGCATTTATTTGATTTGCACTCGAGCCGATGGGAAACTGATATTAAGACCGATTCAATGGCTGACTTAACCTTGATTTGTCCAAAGAATTTCCATCCCGCCAATGTACTTGTAAAGTCACACCCCACACACGCTAATTGCCGGCTGCAGAGCTGAAAAACTAATCAACTTGATTGATTTATCTGACAGAACTGCACAAGTTGACATTTCGAGAAGGCGACTCCTTAACGCCCACAACTACAACTACAAAGACAACCACAAAAGCACTTGACTGCACACAAATTATCATTTGAATTATATGCAAAATAAATGCATTTGATTGCCAAGTCAGTCCGCCAACCAGCCAACCAGCCAGGCAGTGAGCCAAGCCAGCCAGCCAGCCAGTCAGTCAGCCAGTTGTATCTGATGTAGCTGTTACGGTATCCGCTGGATACATTCGCCTCGCACTGCGAGTGCTAACCACCATGATTTGCATTTAGTTGCTGCCATTTCAGATTTGGCTGTTTGCTTCTTGGCCCCTCTGCCATTTGTCTGCCAGCGACGTAAATCAATTTGGTTTTGGCTTTGCCTTTGACTTCAAATACAGAAAGCATATTCGGCTTCAGATTCAGCTCCAGCTGTAGGTTCTGAGGTAGCCGAGCAAATGTTTAACCGCCCGCTGAGCCAACACACACACCAGATATCGAATATTTTCCCCCTTGGATGGCAGGGGCCTGCCAGGCGAAAGGCTCACTGTCACAAAAGTGACACCTAGAATCATAGAATTATGATATCTGAAATAAAGTAAATAACAGATTATATTACATTTTTGAAGAATATTTAGTGAAAAATCTAAGAAACATATTTTTCAGTTGTATTTTTATTTAATTAAATTTTTTCTTACCAACAATCGCTACCGCTCCTTGTGGGCCGTAACGGCGCCATAACATCAGCCTGGCCAGTACATAAACTGCCAAAGTCTGAGCTGATTAGCATCTCAAGAGCTTCTGCTGGCTTCTGCAGCCTTTGATTGACAGTTTGCATACAAAAAGTATACAAAAAGCCACGACAAGCAAACAAAACTCGCACATAAATCGCCTCGAATGGCTGGCAAGCTTTCGGATGCATCTGCAGGACCCACCGTCTGACGAACTAACTGAATGGCTCTGAGGTTTATATGAGCGGATTGGATTGACATTTTTATGGCCGGGCCTGAAGTGTTGACGTTTGCTTCGCCTAATGATCAGTGATCTTGATTAGTCGACTGGTTTATGAGCTGTTCGAACAGCGAGAGGTTAAGCCGATAAGTTTCGCCTAATGAGCCTGAGAAATATAATCGAATGACGCAAGGATATTGGATTATAAAATCTACAAGCAACAGGCTTGAAAGCCACTTTCAACAATCACTTTGATTGATGCCAGCGGGCGAACAGACAACCTCCCACCCACCGCATGTCAGGCAATTTCTCACTTAGCAAAGAATTAATTAAACCACCAAAAGCCACCATATCTGGCGGAAAAAATCGCCAGCTAAAAATTAATTAAAGCAACTAAATTAAAATGTATCAAGTCGGCTACACGCCCATACATCCACAAATGTGTCCCGCCCACTGGGCAGGGGCCGGCAGAGACGTGCAGAGAAATTTCGATGGAATTTTTTTGGCCAAGAGATCGCGCTGAGCGGTAAGAAAGCTTACTCTTAATGAAATAATTTCTTATAAAGAAAGAATTTTTTATGAACATTGTTTTAACTGAAAGACAAAGGTGTCTCTGGACCAGTTTTATGGCCAATTTGTCCAGTTTCCTTTAACCATTTTTTGTGCCATTTTTTATGGTGAGGAAGTTCTGCCCACATCGGGCCAGAAACTGGAACTGGAACTCTGAAACTGGACGGGATGATGGATGTGCCCAAGTGGAGCGAGACAGATAAGCTTAGATACTCGTTGGGGAAAAGGGGAAACTGGCACATATACTAACTAAAATGTACAAAAAAAAAAAACACGTAATTAATTCATATGCATTGAACTTTAATCAAGCGCCAGGCTGTGCAAAAGTGAAGGCCTGACCATGGCGACGACTTCGGCGCCAGTCCAGTCAGTCCAGCTTCAGATACAGATAGGGGGATACAGATACAAATACAGATACAGAGTCAGATACAGATACAAGCGCTCACCTGCTGCGCGTTTTAGATACTTGTGCTATTAGTGTAAACGTGCAGTTTTATGTTATGGCAAATTGCCGTTGACAGGGCCAGAATGCCGGAGAATGCCATAACTCTCGGCTTGGTTTTTGAGTGTGCATGAACCTGCAGATACAATCCAATCTGCAATCTGCGAGATACATTCTATAATTGTTTCTTTTTTTTAGTTTTGTTTTTTTTTTCGGTGCCCGCTCTCTGATGCAATCTGCATCTAGCAGATACGTTGCACAATCCAACAGCTGCATCCGCGTACGTCCGCCAGTGTTGCATGTATGTATCTTTCAGCTCGCACATCTCTCAAAATCGTAGACATTTTCATTACGTGGTCATTAACCGTTGCCGCTATTACTATTATGCTGCATTTTATTGCTTTATAAGCGCATTTTAATTTTTGCCTTTCGCCGGGCCACAAAATTTATGTAGCTCAGCTTTGGATCCCAGATACCAGATACCAGATACCAGACACCACATATCCCATCCCATATCCCCAGATCCAAGCTGCAGCAGCGGCGCATCTGCGGCCACAAAAGCGAGGCAAATGGTCGTAAAAAATGCACAGCACATACGGACCGATGATGACCAACTGTCGGCGAACGACAGCAGTAACAAAAACAACAACAACAAAAACAACAATACCAACTAAAATGCAACAAAATCAACAACAACATCGTATCATGTGCCATGTCCGATGTCAACGCCGTCGATGTGTCTTGTGAGTCTGTCTGCATCTTGGCCACGTCAAGTGTCTTTTGTGAAAGGCAACCAAATTACGAGCACACACATCGCCACAGACTACGATGCAGAGAGAGAAAAACGGGGAAAAGGGAGTTATCTGAAAAGAGAATAATAGTGAAAATAAGTAAGGATACAGAATAATGATACAGAATAATGGCTAAATGGGATTTAATGTTGCCTCCAGTGTAAGTTACATTGTACGTTGTATGGTTATATTTTTCTCTCTGTGTAGTGATCAGTGAAGTGCCACGTATGCCGATTTGTTGAATTGAAAGGCTGGCTTTTGGTTGCACTTGCTGTTGTTGTTGTTGTTGTTGCAATTATTAGCAAGTCTGACAATTTAGTGCGGCTCGCCTTTGACGCTGATTGATTGCGTCTGTAACTAATCTGTACATTTATTGAGTTATCTGCCTGGCATTTTTAATTTTGCCTTCTTCCCTGCCACCCAGTGCCCCTGCTCCTGCTCCTGTCTCTGGCCAGAGATGACCACCAATTAAAAGCAAACGGTTCTTGCAACGCAATTAAACAGCCTCAAACCGGACAGTGGCAAGTGCAGATGAAATCGACAGAATCACTTGGCCAAATCGACCAGATCGACCAAATCGGCCAAATCACTTCCTCATGGGCAGCGCAAAGGCGCCCATTAAAATTCCCAGCCCCGGTGCTGGAGGAACATAAATATTCGCACTGATTTCGAGGACCAGTTTCGCGGTGAGAAACATGTTGTGGCAGCATTCGGACAGGGAACATGGCCACGCAGCACGCAGCTTATCAATCGTGCCACTGCATTCAGGTCCTACAAGTTTCCTATTAATTTGCGCGAGTTGCAAGTGATGTCTCCTCCTCGCCGCTTCTGCCCCATCTGCTTTGCATTTCAGCAGCTGCCTTGTTGAGCTGTCAGCCTGTCCAAAAGAAAGCACTGAAAGAAAACTCCCGGCCTAGGCTATGGCCTAGTCTAATCTGAAAACTGGCTTCAAAAAATGTACTTCAAGTGCAACTGGCCTGACTCCTTCTTGTGGCTGGGCGCGCGTGGTTATTAATGAAGTCAATCAGCAATTTTGACAAAAATTTATCTATAAGCGTCGCCATTCCGCCATGCCACATGTTGCACGGCGCCCCCGGTCTCTGCTAATTTTGTGCGGCACCCAAAACATGTTTGCCCCGGCCGCTAACTGTAGTTGCTTATCTTTATTTATTTAATTTTTGTTTAATGTTAATTTGGAACCAGTTTAATTACCACCGTTGGCTGCCTGCCGCGCAGCCGCAAAAAATAGCCATTTTTTTGCCATTTCAATTAATATTTCCAAGACAGATGAACACTGGAGCGAATAACTTTTTTAATGGCTACTCAAATAATACATTTTATTAATATTTCCGCTTCCATCTAGAAAGGAATTAATTCCGGCTACCATCTCGCGTGGCATGTATCTCAAGATTTGTATCTCAACCTGCCGCAACCGGCGGCTACTTCTTCCTACTAACGGTTCGCTTAACTACGGCCATTTGTTTGCTCGCGCCACCTAATGAGCCAAATCAATTTACAGTTCAATTTTTGCTTGTTGGCCAAATTAATTCTGATATCTCGGGAGGAAGTTGTTTGGCCAACGAATCGAGTTTGAATAATTAATGGTGACTCGCTTACAAAGTTGCCGCGCCAATAAACACAAAAAGTATATGGATTGGTGGTATCTGCCGTTAATTGATGGCAAAATGGATTCAAATGGAGCTTTCTGATAAGTGTGATGGGCCAATAAAGCAATTAAGACGTTTCGGGTGTCCGGCTAATGTTGTTTATGGGCAAGATAGGGGATTAATGGGATCCAATTACGAAAATAAGATTCACTTTAAGCCTTGGCCTACTACTCTCTGCCCTTGACCTTGGCTCTTCCCACTAATTTCCACTGCACTCCTAATTTTCTGCAAAAGTTTCCAACTTCTTTTCTTTTCTTTTCCATTTTAATTTCACTTTTCACGGTAAATTTTCTTTGCATTTTCTTTCATTTTTTTTCCACGCTGCCAAGGGAGTCAGGGTCGGGTCCTGGCAAACTTTTTAATGTCGCGCGGCTGTTGCAGCTAATTTAGCCAGGAGAGGAGGTGGCGGGGGCCAGTGGGCCAACAGTGGGCGGGAAACTTGGCGCTCAGACTTTCCATGGCAGTGTCTTTGGCTTCATTTTCGCGCTCCTTGAGGTTTTCTCTCTTTCCTCTCGGTTCTTCGTTCATTTCCCTTTGCAATGAAATTAAAAACAGCAAGGAGTCGTCCTTGCACACCCACACACACATAAAATACTCACCCACACCAGGACAGCCATGGCAGGAGAACACACATAGACACTCACGGAGGGATGCCGGCAAAGTTTTCCGGAGACCGAGAACCTAAATGAAAATGAGTAAAGTTCGCACCCACTGCGAATTTTCCTCTCTTGTTGATTATGCACTTCGTTGCCATTTTCCATCGTCATCATCGTCGTCTGAGTTTTGCTTATTAACCCACTTCTGGCTGGTCCCGTCCCTGTCTTTCTTTCTTATTTTTTTCCTGGCCCACAGCTGCCGGCTGTTGGCGGATCCCTTCTCTCCCTCCCCTCCTGCTGTTGTGCCCGTCTCTAGCTGTTGGGCTTGTGTGCGGGTGCTTCTTTTTTTGTGTCCTTGTTTTAATTTTAATTTTTGTTTGGTTCGCTTTCTTTTCTTCGTGTCCTGGCCTTTTTGGTGACGTCGTCGTTGGCGGGGAATCCCCTGTCTGGTGTCGTCATCGTTGTGTGCCTTCCTGGTGCTGCTGCCATTGTTTCTAGGTCAAGAACAAATTTTCCTTTTTCCGCTGGCTGCCCGAGATTTGTGGCCTCCTCCCCATCCCAGTAGGCAGTAGAAGTTGACATTGAAATGTTAATTGGCTGGGGAAATGAAAGTGAGAGATATAGGGGTATATCAGCAGATACTTGGAACTGGGTTTGTAACTTATATATATGAATATATTAATACTTGATATATTCGAGTTTTAATTGACTTTTAATTTAGAGATATTGTGTTGTGCCTTAAAGTGCTTAACAAACTCGCCACTTTCCATAGAAAATCTATATCTACAGCCGTATGCTTAGCCACCTCGGACATCTCTTAAATGTAGATACTTTTCGCTTAAATTCTTCAGCGCCTGGCGCCTGGCTCCTGGCCCCTGTACCTCTGCCCATCTCCTGACTGCTATTCTGCGGATGCTCAACTGTCATGCAAATGACATCACGCACTATAGTCATCAATTTTGCCGAGCATCAGCAGAATGGCAGAAAGCTGAAAGCAAATCCCCAAGCCAAAAAAGAGGAAAACCGGAGAAAGCTCGAGCCGGGAATAGTAGAGGGATGTGTCGTGTGTTTGAGTTTGAAATATTTGCAATTGCGAATCCTGTCGTATTTGTCACAGGATGTACATATACACAAATATACACATATACATATATATATGTATGTATTCCTTGTACATATTCTAAATGTATATATTGAGCCAAGGGTAAGGCAGTCAGAACATTATTATGATGGAATCCTATTTGTTACAAAGCGTGCTGCCTCAGTGCCAATGACAGACCGTCAGGATGTCTAAGGATGAGTCCCAGGATGCGGCTCTTCATCCTTCCCATCCTCTCGAGAGCGCGACATTTTGCCGCAGAGTAAATTATGCTAATGTCAAAATAATGCATATTCGATGATGTGGGTGTTCCCTCATCCTTGTCCTCGTCCTCGTCCTGGTCCTGCTCCTCACAGAAAACTTTATCGCCCTGCCGTGTATTTGAAATATCTTGTACATACTCTGGATTGATTTTTTGCGGTGTGTGTATGGGGCGAGAAATGGAAAAATCTTTATAAATCACATTTATGTTCAGCTTCAAGTGCCAAAACTAATGATGGAAATAAATTCACGAGAGCGCAGGACCAGAACAAGGACAATGCTGACTGCCAGAACCAGTCGCAGCCAGAAATTCTCTACACAGTGCGAAAAAAAAAAAAAATACAAGAATGGAAAGTGGGCGGCCGAATGGGTGGCAAATGGTTAGGAAAATGGGAAGTGGGAGTGGAAGTGGAAGTGGAAGTGGTGGGCATGGGGGTCCTTTTGGGGATAGCGAGGCAACGCACTCAACTGTGCGCCCGTCTCGTCGCCTCGCGCAATTTTTGGCTGCTTTTGACGCCGGGCCAATATGCAGTAAATCTGCCAGAATGTGCCTCTAGATTTGGCATCGCCCAAGCATCAGTCCAACGTACCAGGGCCCATCCCTTGGCCGCCCCAGTCCTTCCACTCCTCCAAGTTCCTTCCGTTATTTTCCCTTTGAAATGGGTTACATATTTTATGCTTAATATTTTGCATTTTATTCAGGAAGAGCCAAACTGTTAACTGTACTTGAGCTTGACTTGGCCGGGCTCGTAACGTTTGCTTTGTGGAGAAATTGAAAATGCTTTCCTTTACACAGCACAATTGTTTGTTATAGTTTCCTTTCTTGGCCATAAGAATGCGGCAAATTGTTTGTGCAAAGCTTTTATGGCTAAATATGAGAGCAGAGCTGAGATTTGGGAGCTGAGGTTATTGTCCTCGAATGGAATTCCGAGATCTCTGGCTTACAGGACTAGCAGAGCAGGATTATTATTATTTTAGTATAAGCTTTAAGGCAAATATATTGTTAACTTTTTATTAGTAAGTATTATGCTAGAAAATCAATATGATTTCGCACTCACTATGAAACCGATCAACCCTCAAACCCTCCGAACGGCAGTATGCAACAACCCTAACAACTTGAGCTTCATTTGCATATTTTGTGCCAACTCGCTTCGCTTAAATCGCGGAATCCTCCCTTCTGCCTTCCTCCCTTCTGGCTGAATGCAAAAAATTGCAAAATTGCAGAATGTAAAAATTGTAAAATGTCGAATGAGAACGAGAATGAGAATGCGTTCGTTGCAAAACTAATAAAGGCAAAAAGGGAAAGCCAAAGTGGGGGAATCTGGTTGCAAAAATTTATGCAAATTTACTTTTCGCCTAACACTCCGACCTGACTCGATGCTTGTTATTGATTTGCAAAAAAAAAAAAAAAGTAGAAACTTGTTCGTCGCTAATTTGCATAATCTGCCCCGTCTGTCTCGTTAAAGGATTTAACCAAAGAGGAGAAACCTTTCACTCTCTCGCCCTCTCTGTGGGTAACAGCATCATCCTATGGCCAAAATTGATTTGCCAACAATGCATTGTTGACTTTGACAGTCCTGGCTGTCTGCCTGTCTCCCAGTCTGTCTATTTATTTGCCCGTCTGCGAGTGTGTGAGTGTGTATCTGTGTTTAGTCAAGCAAATATTTTGCCAATGAGTGGCCTGACAGCGACGAAAAACCAAGTGAAAATATTTGAAAATTGGTTTTGTCGGCGCACCTGACAAAGGCAAATATTCAACGAGCTCAAGGATGAAAACGGTGGGACCCAAGTCGAATTGGAAATGCTCTTCGATGGAAAACTCTTTCCAAAAATTTCCCATAAATGGAAGGACCTTCTGCATCCACTGAACAAAACTTCATGTGCGTCTGGCTATAATTCAATTCCCGTCAAAGCCCGCGACAGTTGGACAGAGAAATGGATGGCGTCGGAGTTACAGGGAAAGGATGAAGGTATCCTTGATGATGGAGTGGGTCTAGGGGGGATGAGCTTGTCGTCCTGTCAGTTATTTTCAACATTTTGGTATGTACTTTGCTGTAGTAGTTTCTTTTTCTTTCTCAGTCCTCGTTTTTGCTAAAAAGGATTACGCTAACACAAAGCAGAGAGCAAGGAAGGAGCTTCAAAAGGATATGGAAGTGGGGGGCCCAGGAGGCAGCCGCAGATAAAATATTTGGTTTATTTCGCTGGCGCTGTCTCTCATTTTTTTCCACCGATTTTGTATCTTTTTTTTCGCACATGCCAATATGGAAACATGAAGCACTTAACCACCCTCAGACTTCGTGTGTGTCGCCTTTTCTATATTTCTTTATTTATTTTTTGCTTTGTTCACCCTCAACCAGGACTCGTGTTTGTATTTGTATTGGTACAGCAACCATCAAACATTTCCAAAGCAGAAAACGCTCCGAAAGCGACCATGTGTGCCAGAGTGTGTGCGAAAGTCAAAAGAAAATGGCAGTCGCCTGTCTGACGAGCAGAGCATGTGTGTGTGAGTGTGGGAGGGTGTGTGCTTTTCTCAATTTCCCATTTAGTTTCGGCGGGTGGAAAGCGTTTTAGATTTGAACTATGGGTGCGCGATGTCATAAATGGCCATCGCTGTTTCGGGGTCTTATCTAAAGCGATTTTGCATCGCGATTGATGGCGTTGGCAGAATCGCAAAAAACGTATCAGACAAAGCCGCGCATAAAGAAATCGATTTGTGGGTGGTTTAAGGGGTTTCAGGTTTATTTTAGGGTGAGGCTTTGTGATAAAAAATAACATGGGGAAATTAAAAAAACGTTAGAAGGCTAAGGTCTTTTAGATAAAAAAAAGTAAACTTTTTCTTCTAAACAACGCCTACTTGGCGTATACTTAATTTGTTGCTCTTTGGGAACAGAATCTTTGAACGGAAAATCAATTGAAACTAAATCATTCAATATCATCTGATTGTAGTACCCACCTCGGTTCATACCCCCAAGCAATTTCTTGTTAGTGATTCCGAACTAAGCTCATAATTGGCAAAGTAGACAACCCCCTTCGCCAGCAGTCCACACCCCAGCAGCTCACAAATCCCGAATCGATCCAACAACCAAGCGACAAGCACTCAAGCCATATCTCGGAAAAGTCCGCTGTCAGACGAAATCAATTCGGTAATTGACAGCGGAGTTGCCCGCGGAACATGATTTGCAAATAATGCACTTGAATTTGCATAAAAAATTTGCACAACCGACAAAAAACTCGAACGAAATTGCAAAAATTTATGCAAATTAGCTGGCGGTGTGTGTGTGTGTTGTGATCGATGTGTTGCAATTAAATCCTGGCCAGCTGCAGCAGACCCTCAAATAAAATAAAAAACGAGGCCCTCAGGTAAGGACCAAAAAAAAGCTCATTTGCATAAAAAAAGAGGCAAAAAACTAAATAGGATACGCGAGATCATTGAAAGCGAAAGGGGTTGCATCCTCGCAGACTCATTAACATAAAAAGTAAAAAAAAGGAAGCGAATTCTGATGCTGTCCAACAGCTGCTTTCGTCCTGATTTCCTGCCAAGTTCAATGCCCGTTTGTCTCACTAACCCAAATTAAAATTATGTTAATGAATGGCGGCGAAGAGATGCCGGGAACCGAAGCAAAATCACGGCCAAGGACAACGAGTCCTGCGCTTCTCATTTGAGTAATGAGCAGAGCCTGTGGCAGAGGCAGCGGCTGTGGCAGAGCCCGTTGGCAGAGGCTGAGCCAGTGGCAGAGAGGTCCTTGCTGTTTTTGCTCCTGTTACTGCTCATTAATTTCGCCGTCGCATTTTTGCATATTTTCCGCAGCGTCCTCATTTCCGCAAACAAATTTCCCCTCTTGTTTAATTTTTCGTCCTGTCTCTCTTGGTTTCTCTGCCTCTCGTTCTCTTCGTGTTTCAGTTTTCATTTTGTACCCCGCTCATTTAGTGACGTCACAAGCTGGCAAAAGGACATTTGAGAGTGTGAGAGATGTTTGGGAGAGTGGAAGGACGAGACTCTCGGCGAGAGGCTCTCTGTTGTGAGTGTCCTGGCATAATTAAGATTTTAATTTATGCAATTATTTTGCCGGCTGTCTGGAGATCTGGTGGCCTTGTTTTGGTTTTTTCGTCCTGATTCCGCAGGATGTGAAGTTATTTTGGCGCGTTGGCTCGTTGGGTGCGGTTGTCGGATTTTATAGCGTTGCTGATCAAAAAGCGATCAACATTTATTTTTTGTTCAATTTATTTCTAATTTGGACTTAAGAGATTCAATTATTTTTCAAGTTTGATTTTTTAATCTAAAATATTGAAAGTGTGAAAAAACTAAAGTGGTGTGATCACAAAAGTTACGGAACATTTTGAAATAATAAAAAGAAAATATGTACAAACTTTATTCATGTGACCACCACGGCCACATCTTAATATTCGAAATATTTATTAAAAATTATTTCAAACTGTCACTGTCGTCGTTACATATAACACTGAGTTCCAAAAATACAATTTTGCTTTGAGTTTTCTAAATTTATTGTTTTACTAAAACAGTTATAAAACTGTTTCAGTTATGAAAGAACGAAATTCTGAAATCTATAATTTTATGTGTGAGATATCTCAATTGTTTTTTTTCTTAACTTAAAACCATGTCAATTGGAACAAGTTTTAAAATAAAATGAAGATAATGTTAGTTTTTATATTCTAAAATATGAAAATTTTAACGAAGTTTCGATTTAAAAAAACCGGCGATAGATATATTTTCTTTATTTTCTTCAATTTTCAAAACTTGTAACATCAAAATTTTCAATAAAAAAGATTTTCAAAAACAGAATAATTCAAAAAGGAATATAATTTTTGTTTGAACTGTCTTTAATTTCCAAAACTTTTTTTAAAATATTGTAACATATTTCATAAAATAAAATTGTAAAAATAATAATATTACAATAAAAAGCCACTTAGAAACCGAAATTCGAAAAAACACACATTTGATAATCACTTTTTACACTTAACCACTTACCTAAAACAAAGTTTAAGTTTAGATCTAGATCTTAAAAAATTATTATTTTTTTTTTTTCCAAAATTGTTTTTCATTTATGAGGTTGATCATTTTCGGCCTAAAATACAATCTAATGGTCCAAGTAAACTTTGGGTCACAATGTGTTTAATCCACTGAGTTTCTTAATCTGAGAATTGGATGAGTTCTACGGAACACAACCGCACCGAGACGCGTCGCGTTAAGGAATGATTCCGGCGGTGACTCCAATAAGATACTTTGGCTGTTGGTCCTTCTCGAGTTCGAGACTTTGACTTCGTCTTTCTTATCGCACGCACACGAATTGGAGTAGTCGGAGAAAGGACTCCGGAGGAGAAGAACGTCCTGGGGAGAGTTCTTAGCCGAAGACCGAAGAACGAAGAAGACTTGCCGGGCGCAAGGCCCAGAAGCTACTGCCCACAGAACTTCTGGCTGGCATTTGTTTTTGTGGTCCGTTCGCACACACCCTCACAATGGCACACCACTCGCACACACAGATACAGATACAGATACAGATACGGGTACACGTACTGCTGGATGGCCGAATGCCACCCCCAAAACCGTTTTGAGGGAAACGTCAAGTGCGGCGTCGACAGCGCTGCCTCTGAAGTTCAAGAACTGCGCCGGCGCACTTGCTTTCTTCTCTCTCGGCCGGAGAGCAGGCCCTCCCTTTCGCACCTGCGCTCGCTGTCTCTTTCGCTTACTACCCTCAGGTGTTGGACCTTTCTCCTTTGCTAAAAAACAAGTCGCAAAAAAAAGAGAAGCAGACATTGCAGTGAAAGAAATTGTTTCCGAGGAAAGTGCGTGAGAAACTTGGATACAGTGAGAGAAAATCTTTAGGACTCTGAGACGTGTTAGGACTTCTCATAGGACTTGTTTTTGGCCATTTGTTGAGCCTGCCCTAAAAAGTACGAGGGCGACCTTATCAGGCCCTCGCCAGCCGCGTATTTTGTCAAATTCAAAGGCAAACACATCGCGGAAAGCTAGCGGGAGAGAGTTTTGGGGAAAAGCGGGAAAATGTTGCAAGGAGATGGGGGAGGTGGTGGCGGAAATGCAGAGGGGCTGGATGGGTAGCCTGCTAAACTGAGCAGCGACTGAAGTAGAAATGCTTATACGCTGGGGATTTGAGCTTTACAAGCGTAACAAAATATGTAAAAAGAAATAAAGAAAAGCCCCGGTACGAGAGGCCCTCATGCTGCTGCTCAGCCCAACCCCCCAAGTCTTCCCGTCCCCAGCCCCCCGTCGTACATATCCGCATTAGATAGCTCCGTTGTATCTGTATCTGGGCGTGCAGGTTGGCGTATCTATGAAGTTCCTTCCGTTCCATTCCGTTCCCGGTTGGCGGCAAGTGTTCGCCTCCTGATGAATGATAGATGGATTATGATTTTGTTTGCCGTAAATTGAATTTCGTTTATTCAGCCTCTCCATATCCAAATATTTGAACTTAAAGCCCAGCCCGATGCCCGGTATCCAGTGCGCTGTTCGATCGCTTGAAGCTGTCAACTTTTGCGATTCGGAACATTCGATGCATTCATTTGGCAGCGGAAATCAAGTTAACGAAGTAAAAATGTAAAATGCAGCAGCAACATGCCAACAGCATTCGCCAACAAGGAAATGTCCTCCGGTTTTACGGGCGGAGGCTGTTGGGAAGGGATTGGATTCTCAGAGTGGGCGGACTGCTTTCCGATAAAAAATACACATATATATTTACTGCGGGGGAAGATTCGTAAGCCTGAATCGATAATGGAGGCTTTTATGCAGAGCCAATAACAAACAAACCAATCGCATAGCCCAGCCAAAGAGTTGAATGCTTTAAGGAGTGATTGGTTCAAGAATAATACTTACTTAATGTGCAAAAATTGTCATTCCAATAATACATGATTTGAAGTGATTCTCTGTATTAGTCCCATATTTAAACAATTTATAGTTAAAGAGCACAATTTCTTTTATGAAAACCAAAGAATTTCTAGAATGCATGAATTAATAATAATGAAATTCACATTTCCCGAATGAAAGCCTTTTCCAGCTCTGATAATAGCCAGTTTCACTTTAACCTAATCCAAATTGCATTCCTGGGCAAATATTTTGCCAGCTTCTCTTGGCTGCCTCTTCAATTTTCTGTACATTTTTATAGATTTTATGTTAGTTGTATATTTGCCAGGATTTTTTGTTGTACTTCTTGTATTTATTTTTTTTTATGAGCCACAAGCAGTAAGTAGCAGTGCTCGAGATATTGTTGTTGCCTGGCTGCATGCAACATATTTTCATGGATCAGCTGCAACTTCAATTCAAAGGGATGCCAGTGGCGGAGAGGGGGGCTGAAGAGCAGGACATGGAAACGGAGGGGCAAACATGGATTGGGGAGGGGCTGGCTGTGATTTTCTCGAGCCATGCCTGTCAGGCTCGGCTGCCATGCTTATTGCCAAAGCTTTTGTTATGCCATCTCGCACAAACACACATCCAACTAGGGTACTTCCACTATAGCCACTATGCTATATAAAACTTGAAATCTTCCCGGATATATATTTGTCTGTGTGTGTGATGGCTATAGTTACCGACTTTTATAAGCAGCAAATTTTTATTTCCCTCCTCCCTGCCATGAGCCCACCATTCGCATGCGTCATAACTCAATAACCAGCTCGAGATGGTACTGGGGGTTGAGGGATGCCAAAGGCAGGCAGGGGGTTGGCAAAACTGTAAGCTAACTGTAATCCTAATGAAACTACAACCCACACACACACACACACACACACATGCTCACATTGTGGGAGTCGCCTTCCTCTGAATTTGCATGCAACAATTTGGCAAAAAAATAAAAATAAAGTCAGCTTTTAGGGAGTGGGAAAGTTTTTCAGCAATCCTTGTCGCTCCTCGTCATCCTCAACTCGTCTGTCCGTTGTGGAATTTATTATAAGATCCCTTTCTTCATATATGAATGCGAGAAAGTTGTAGTTTGTTTGTTGGCTGCTGCTGCATGAATATTTTCAAGAACATCAGAAAGGCATTTCAAGATATTTTTTATTATATTTCCCCTAGTTAGCTGACAAATGGGTGTGGGTTAGTACAGCTCAAGCCAACAAAGGAGAGACTATATAATTTATATATGGATATCATATACTACACATTTATTTATGAAATATTTATTGTAGGGACTACCGACCTTTGCTATTATTTTGACCTTAAGTGTCTGGTTATGTGGCTGCATGTGTTTGCCACTTTTGGAATTTCATAAAGCCAAATTCCTCCTGAGCAGCGACTAATGACCATCCCAGAAAGCTAATCAGGCTGGCATGGGGTTTTCGGGGGTTAGCCTCCACTCCGCTTTCCTTTCTATTTCAGGCTCCCTGGAATCATTAATCTGCCACACTCGCTCAGACATCAGCCGTCAGTGGCAGGCATCTCCAGCTGCCCCTTCCCAAAAAAGGAACATTAATTTCCTCTTCTGGGCTATGCTGCTTAGGCGACGTTATTCTATATAGAAGCTAGGCGATCGACTCGACAGATAGCTTTACCTGATTCAGCCGATGCACACCGCAGCAAATGGCAGCAAATGATTTGGGCGAAAAAAAAGGTAAAAGCATTTTGGTTCCTTTGAGGCACTCGCTTTCTGCATTACGCATACGCCGCGTGTGGCAGCGATGGCCTGTTTGATGTTTCCAACTCAACTGCCAGCCGTACGTGGGCTTATATGTGTATTTATATATTTATGTATTTATGCTATACTATATGTGGGCTAATGTGTGTGTTAAGTGAGTGTGTGCGTGCTCGTGTTGCTTTATGATGACATGCCAAACATTTATGCAAAATGCTAATTTAAATCCAAGTCTCGAGTTGAGGAAGTTGTTCAAGTTGCGGGCACAGTGGTTGGTGCTTAGTTTGCTAAAAATAGATAATAATAATAGGGGATTAAAATATTAAACTATTTAAACAATATACTTAGTAGACAAGTAAAAGAAACAAGGTGCCTTGAGTAATTTCTATCAAGACATTAGTTTCTCTGTTTCTATTTCAAACAGAGATTCTGTTTCCATTAATATGTTCAATATATTATTTAATCCCTTGAGACCATAAATATATCACCACTGTGCCTCTGTCTTAAGCGTAAACGCCTCTTCATCAGCATAACTCTTCAGGCATGACTTTCCAGCCCCTGTACTTGGCATCGAGTTTCAAGTTCTGTTCCGTTCTGTTCTAGTAATGTCGGTTCTCCTGAGATATCCAAGGAATGGATAACCGAATGACCAGGTGAACGAAATGATGAACTTTGCTGTGAAGTTCTGGCCACACCTTCGGTGCATTTTGGCCATCTTCGTTCCAGTTCCATTGACATGAAATATGAAAATGAAGCGAACAACGAGGCGACCAAAATGGCTGCGACAGGAAATTACAGAAGAGATCTCAATCCGTATCTCGAATGGGATATCTTTGGGATATCTGGCGGGTAACTGGTGCAAATCTTGGGGGGAAATTAGCTGCGAAAATGCTTAATGAAATGCCTGGACGAAAATGGAAATTGAAATGCGAGCAGTAGTTGTTGCTATTGCTAATGTTTATTGTAATTTGCTTAAGTATTTGTGGAATATGAATTGCGAGCATTTGCATAAATGAAATGTGTATGTAAATGTCGGGGTACGTAATGCCAATCAATCACCCCAAAAAAGGAGCTCCTCCCACACACACATAGACGCAAATACACCAATACACCAATACACCAATACCATTCAAACACACACGCATACAAAACCAATAAACTAAATTCGCAAGAAGCGCAAAAAAAAAACACGAAGGCGAAAAACTCCAACAGAAATCGTCAACAGCGTACATGATGTTGAACGGAAAGTAGCAGGGGAGGGTCCTCTTTGTGTGGCAGTGTGTGTGTGTGTGTGTGTGTGTGCCTTCCAACCCTTATCCTTGGCAGGATATTACATGCTTCAACAATGTTGTAGCATTCCCAATAACAACAACTCTGCTCAGAGCATTCCTGCCGAAAATGAAATTCTGTTTTGCATTTTATGTCGACATCTCCTGAACCCAAAATGTGAAAAAAAGGACGAACCAGCTAAAGAATAAAGCAGTAGAAGGAGCTTGAGCAGAAGCAGGAGCGGCAGCAAGGACACACAACACACACAAAAAAATGAAATCTAAACAAAATGCGTTCGAGCGTGTGTGTTCAATTACAATGTGTGTGATTGCTTGGCTCGCTAGGCAGCAGAAGGGGGGGTCCGCCGGGGGGTGTGGCAGGGGCAGCAGGACCTCCCACATACACACACCAATACACACTCGCTTTAGCATAAAAATTTACAATGCGAAATAAGCAAGCGAAACGAACACAAAACGCTTTTTATTTTACTTTTTTTTCCCGGCTGCTGGTTTTCAGGACCGCCGCGGCAGGACCTTTAGGACCGCGAACAGGGCATCCTTATGCAAATAACATCAGCCAGCGTCCTCGACAGTGGCACATAAAAATAAAATAATAACAATACAATATTTTTTGATGACAGCCGCCGCCCCAGAAAACGCAGCTCACAACAAAACACAATGGGGGCGAATCCCCCGATTCGCTTTTCTATATCCCCCTCCTCCTTCCATATCCTGCTTTATTTTCCCGTGTCTCAGAAGACCGATTTCGGTTCAAGGTTTGGCCATCAAAGAAAGGTTTAATCGATAGCTCAGCCCATCAAATGTTCTTTTATTTAGCCAGCCTGTTTTTTAGTGCAAATTGTTAAGATTTGTTGGTCCTTCGAGGTCATGAATCATGATGATGGGGCTGTCATCAATTTTTGTTTTACTTTTAATGCTGCCCGAAGTTATGGACTGAAATAATATGAGGGGTTATTGCAGTGGGGTTTTTGAATTATATACCATTTATTTTATCAGTTGAGAAAATCAATAAACTTGTTAGAGGAAAGCGTTGAGCTTTCTTGAAATTCAAATGTTACCAGGAATTATGTCAGTTTCGTTGGGAGTGGAATAATTAAAAATTCTAAAAATTCCTTAAAAATACACTGCCATCCATCCTGCCCCAACCTGCATGCAACAATATAAATAATTATTTTTGCATACACAATGTAAAGCAAACAACGCGACACGATAAGCACAAGGATGCACGGGAATGCGATGCGAGGAGAATAAGAAGCGAAATCACATTTGAATAACAATCATCATGCGAGTTATTTCAATTGACTAGAGGGGCGGACCCAGGACCACGGGTAGGGGCTAGGGCTGAGCCGGGGGCGGGGGCAGGGGCAGGGGCCTTGGCAGGAGATATTGAAAATATGAAAAAGACACGAGAGCGGCAAAAAAACACTGGCGAAATCACAAAGAATTCATAATAAGCGTCATTGTCGATGGGAGCGAGCGGGAAATGAATATAAAAATCAAAGTACAGAGCTCCGAGTCGTCCCTATATTGTTTGACAAAGGTGAACGGGGTAAGGATGGGGGTGTTCGAGGATGCCACTAAGGGCACACACGTATAGGAATGTAAAATTGAATGTGTCGTACAGGATGCGTGTTTATTTTGTATGCGTTGGGGCTACAGAGAGAGATTTTCGAAGACCCTTTTTTCATGCCTATTTTAAATCACAGAAAAAGC
This sequence comes from Drosophila atripex, assembly GCA_035045925.1. Taxonomy (NCBI): domain Eukaryota; kingdom Metazoa; phylum Arthropoda; class Insecta; order Diptera; family Drosophilidae; genus Drosophila; species Drosophila atripex. The sequence goes on from JAWNOP010000012.1 coordinate 1,235,942, forward strand.
TAACAACTTTATATATTTTTAGGAAAACTTTAATCTCAACAACTTTAATTTTTCCTAAGACTGTTGGTATATTTTTTTTAACCTCCATATTCTATGTATGCTTTGCCATCCTTGTAGCTAAAAGGATGTAGCTGCCTGATGCCTGATGGAGGCGTGGGTTGCATGAATTTTGAATGACAATTTCCAGGCAGTGGCAGCTGAAATAGCGGCAGCAGAAACCAATCTCAGACTTCAGTCATTGTTCGCTTATTGAAATTTCTGTCAAAAGGAAAACGGAACGCGCCACTTGAGCAGCAGGATGTGCCAGGACCCATCGACAAGGACATGCCGGTGCTGTTGTGATGTACCTGTGCGGTGACAAATTGTGGCATCCAGCCATCCAGGCAGCCCGAAAGTGGCAGCCAGCAAGTGGCATTTCATTTTCATAGCCACCAGTTGCTGCTCGCCTCGCTCATAATTGATTTCATTAAATGGCTGAGGCAGCAACAAGTGGCCAAAGAGGAAGAACCACCCAGCGCAGACCCCACCCCCACACTCTCCCACGCTAAAGTAAAAACAAATTAAGCTCTCGCCGGCGACGACGACGATGTCGGCGAAATAATTGGGGGAATTCCCACAAAACGCCCCAGACAAGAAGCCGAGGAGGAAGAAAAAGAAAGCCAGACACTTTGACATAATTTCCCGGCAGCAGACGTCGCCACCCGCACAAGGACACAAGGACACGACCATAACCAACCCCAACAAAGTTTTAATTAATTGCGCCCGAAAAACACACACACCACCCACTCCCCCGCCCCGCTCCAGCAGCCAAGGGAAACCCGAAAACATGCGGCAAGTGGGCCAGCGGGGGAATGCAAAATGAAAATGAGTCAAGCTGGGAAAAGTTGTGTTCATTTTCACGTACACAAATTTCTCTTGGGTTTCCTGACTTTTCCTAAAAGACACAAGCCGCAGGACGCTCGGGGTGGCTGGTGGGTGGCAACTGGAGGAGGCAGGAGCCACACAATGTGGCTTAATTTCATTATGTTGCCCAAGATGTTGCTACTCGGGTCTTATTGTTGCCATAAAGCCACTGTTGCTGTTGCTCCTCTTCCCAGTTGCTGATTTGTGGCACAAGTTTCAGTTTCAGTTGCGGTTTCTCTGTTGCTGTGTTGCACCTTTGGATTACCTTGAGGTAACTATTTGTTGAGGCTAAGGTTCTAGTTTTCAAATTCATTAAAAATATACTCTTTTTAATACGAATGCTTCGATTTGGAAGCCATCAAAAGAACTTAATCGGGATTTATTTAAACTCGAAACTTTCTAAGCCCCAGTGACTGTCAACCGAAGTCTGAACTTTTTCCACTTTCACTTTTGCGCTGAAAAGGAAAAAAAAGTTGCCAGAAAAAGTAAAACTCTCTTGAGAAAGATTTCTGCCGGGCAACTTCCTGGGGCTGTGTAAAATTATCGCATCCAAAGCATAAAATCCTCAATCAAATTCATGATGCGTGAAGACAAAAGACAAAAGCGTTTCGAATTCGCTCCCAGGTAGCCAAGGAAACGATATGCGGGCCTAGATTTCATATGCAGATGAGATACCAGATATGAAGCGATGCGTACCCATCCCATATCAGCAATTTGAGCATGAAATGTGTATTGAAAACTTTGGCACAAAAGTCTAATTAAGTGCAGCCGAAAAAGTAGAAACCAACCGCAAACACTCCGGGCCGAGTTCAATGTTTGTGCGTGGCGAGCAATGGAAAGTCAGGTATTCCCGAATGTTTCCTGCGTGGTCTGTGTTCTGTGTGCCGTGTGTGTGTTGTTTTTTTCTTCCTACCCCTATTGTCAATAAAAAATAGAGTATAGGATGCTCTTGAAACCCTTTTCCCTAACCCCATTGTCTGTCGTGGCATCCGAAGGCGATTTATTGCCGATTTGCCAGCCCCTCCGCGAAAACAGAATAAAAACGTGGAAAAGTGTTTTCTGGCCAGGGCATTTATCTGATCAGCTCAGTGGGTCTTAGGGGGTGCGGTTACCCCTTTGTGATCCTCTGGCATTATTATAAATTTGCCTTTTAATTTACGTTACGCCGATTTCAAACAATGCCAAGCTATGAATATTCATAATGCCGAATCACAACCGAACTGACAATCGCATGTTAATGGGCTGGCATATGTTAGAGGATATGCGGCCACCCCACCTCATCGGATCAACGGGGCGAGTGCTCTGCTATCTGCTACCTCTCCGGCAATTGCATAAAAATTGTTGATTTATGCCCTGCGACTTGGGTTTTCTGCCAATGCCAATATTTTATTATGTCGCGTTGCGTTTAACAGCACATTTACATGCTGTTTTATAGTTCATAGTGCTCCGAAAGTAGAAAAGGGTTCCATCATTGAATTGCCCATGAAATTTCAAGTGCTGTCGATGTCACCAAGTGCCTGGGAGCCTCTCTGGTTTGGTTCACAAAAGGGTACAAAAGTAAACAAAACAATACAACGGAAGTCAATCGAACAATAATGGGTTTTGGACTCAAGAGTATCTTAAGTTGTTAATTGTGTTGCTCATCGGGATCTTAGTACTTTATCCCTTCACTTAACTACCTCCTGAAACTTAATGGAAAACTTAAAAAAATCACCAGCCTTAAGCCGCCAAACGATACTCAGACGCCAGCTCATCAATCAAATGACAGAAAGCATTCAGCGAATTTGTCAGTTTATAAGCCGAATAAAATAAGCAGAGGCCTGGCCAAAATCCCCTCCAGAACGCCTTCGAAAAAAAACAACAAAGCAAAAAAGCAGAATGGCATAAAAAATGAGAAGACGGCGGACAGATTGATGTGGGCCTTACGTGACCAGTTCTCTAAAGGGGTTTGATCTCTCGATCTGGCTTCGAATACCTCGTGCTGGGTAATTTATGCGCCGTCGCAAACGCCTCGGCCAGGAGGCCAGGAGGCGTCTCCTCGTGTCTACCTGGGATATTATAAAACACACAGGAGTAGCACATCCCTGGCAACCCCCGGCTCCCTCCCCGGCCACAGCCAGGGCCCTGTCGATCCGCGCTGAATAAATTAGAATTTATAGGCGATTTGCATGACTGAGACGGCAGAAAACCCTTCACATCTGTTTGGCAACCTCGGGATATATCACTCAACCGGATTCAGTTTGTGCGTGAAGCTCGAGCGTGTTGGTTGCTAGATCGAGATGGCTCACAGGCAGATACATACACTGCCCAAAATCGGACCAAATATAGATACTTAAAGTGAATAAGACTAATACTTATTTTAATGAACTAATGAACATTTTTCCTGTAGTGCATAATCCGCCCTGAAAATGACATTGGCCGGCACGCATGCGTGACTTCTTTACGGTCAAGTGCCAGTCGAAAACCTAGACCTAAAAAAAGGGTCCGAGTTCCTGTAAAAGTTGCAGATGCAGCAGCTCCTCCACTGGTGGCCACTTCACATGAGCTGCTTCTTGAAGCCGAAGTTAATAATATGAAAGAAATCACTTGGCAGCTTTGGTGCATTGTTAAAAGTTTTTAAGCCGCGCCTCAAACATACAGAAAACGAGAAAAAAGGGGAGACGCCGCCTCATATGTGGCAAACAAAGTTATTTGTGGTAGCGCTTTTGTGGCGGCCCCTTTTGTAACGCCCAGGACCCCGCCGGAGCCCCCTTCTGACGGGCGAAAGGTAGTTCTCATCGGGCGCCAGCAAACTTTTCTGTTTGCGAAACTTTTTTTTTTATTTTCTCGGCGCTTTTCCTGCATTTTTACTCAATTTCTTTGTTGGAAAATACGCAGCAGCACCAGTAGCAGCCGCTGCGTAAAACTTTTCACTTTGACTCGACTTTATTGTATTTCTAATACTTTGCCTTTCAGCCAAGTTAGTGGCTTCTGCTACTTTGGCGGCAGCATGTGAACAATGTAAGCGGCCAACGGCTGCCAAACTGTAAGCGTCCATAAAAATGTTTGGTCTGCGGCTACTTGAGGAGATCCGGCCCGAACCGGGAGGGGGGCCGGGATGAGCATATATATGTAGGTGTGTGTATGAATGTATGTGTGTACCAGGCGGTGGTTCACTGGAGTTCAAGTTGGGGAGTCGTCAGCTCACACACTCTTTCGCACACAGATTGCAGACAATTGAAAATTTTACATTTTATGACGCTGCGCAATTTGTGGCCGAAGCCGAAGCCAAGACTTTGGCAAATTCTTGAGCGTTAAAAATATTGTCAGAAAAGGGCTAGCTGGAAGGAGGGGGAGGAGTTTCCCACCTAGCTATGGGGCATGACAGGCAAGTTTCACTAAGGTAAAAATGATAGTTGTATGGTTATTGAGCTGGAATTTGTTAACACTTTTGGAATATGCCGGGCAGGAACTTAAGCTTGGGTAAAAGGAATGGTATTTGTGTATTTACGCATTTTTTACAAAGGTTTTTAGAGAAAAAGTCTAAACACTTGGAAGGTAGTCGGCATAAGAATTTGAGATATATAGACTACTACGGGGATATTCTAGTATTTCCCTTGCATACTTTAAGAGTTTCTAAACTGCGCATCCATTTTTTTAAAATTTAATATATATGTCCAAAATATAAAAAATAAAAATGCAAGCAAAATAGAATCATAGTCTGTCCTTAGAGTTCCTTTTTTAGAGTTTAAAGAAATCAACTGCAATATCGTTCGTAGCCATTCCCCTCCCGCATCGACATCCTTCGTGAGCAGTAAACTTACCTTATTTATATGTACACATATCAAGCAATTGGATTTGGAAAGCAAATTGGACAGACAAAGCCAGAGACACATGCTGGAGATTTTGTGGGGCTGCGAGTATGGCTGCCTCTGTGTGGCACAAAGCTCGTTTGAAAGCCTTTGTCGCAAAGCCCATTAAACACGGGCCAGGACCAATTTGCCAGGACCTCGAACCTGAAACAGAAACAGTAACCGAACACTAATACGTATACGCAGTCGATACCGAAATAGAAAAGAGATATATGTGTGTTTTGGGAGGGGACTGTGAGGGAGGTACTCTGAGTCCGGGATCGACTCTGGCAAATGAAATGTGATGAATTGTATGTAATTTGGTCGGGCGACATTTTCATGGGGAAATTTGCCTCTTCTTCACCATCAGCTCACTTTTCCCGCTTTTCCGGCAAAATGGCAAACTGTCAGTTTGGAGTTCTTCTTTCGGCCTGAGCTCCTGAAACTGTGCGCCACTCACATCTCATTAATTTGTGATTGATACGCTGACTCTGAGCTCTCATCTCGCCAAGCCACCCACCCATCCACCCATCCCCCGCCGCTTGTGAGGCCTTGTGAGGCATCCCCGCCTCCTCCTTTCGCCAGTGTGTTTGTGCGTAAAGCGTCACAAATGAAATTGAAGTGTGTTTGTGATCCCATTACAAATAAGTAAAGGGAGCTTCTTTTTTGGATGGATATCGGCGAGTGCGGGAAGCAGCAGTAGCAGCAGCACATTTGATGGATTTGCATGCGCTGTGACACAAGTCACTAAAATATCTTATTACACAGTCACACACCAGCAAGCACACATGTGTGTGTGTGTGTGTGTGTGTGTGATAGGACTCTGCCTTTGGCAGCCATTTTTTATTTGCAACCCATATAGGCCGCATAAACAAACAGGACCTGCCATTGGACTTAACTGAGTCGCAGCTAAGCAGAGTAAAGGTTGAAAAACAAATGTTTTTATTAATAACGGATAGACTAATAAAAATTTAAAGTTATTAAATGCTTTAAGAATAAATTGTATAAAGATATAGCTCTGCTCTTTATTATAAAAAGCCTCGTAAAGTAGTTGGAACTATAAATCCCTTGAAATTAAACCCATTACTTTACGTCTTAATTTATAATTATCTTTTTAAATATTTACTCTAATTTTAGTTTCTTTATTTTGTTTCTCAGTGTATTTTGCTTGACGAAATTGTCTTCCATTTATTTTTCAACTTCGATTTCTGCCCGTCGCGCTTTGCGTATTTTCCAAAATGTTTTCTTTTTCGCTTTTGCAAATTGACACCCTCACACGCACGTACACACACACACAACCACACACTCGGCTGCGGAGGGAAAGCTTGTTAGTATCGTTGTTGTTGTTGTTGTTGTTGTTCTGTCTATCTGGCTGTCAAGCTGCGGCTGCCGCTGGTTTTTCAGCGTTTTCCGCTACTGCCGCCGCTGTCGCTGTCGCTCCGACTGACTCCTTCAGCAGCTTCATCAATGCCGGAAGCGTGAAAATCTACAACAGAAAGAAAGGGAAAAGTTCACAAATGGAAAATTACGGGTGCACACGTGCACACACACACACACTCATACGATTCAGCCACCCCCTGACCCCTGGCACAATAGCAACAACAACAAATACTTCCCACCCTCCCCCGAGCCAACAATTCGGTCTCGTTTGTCATTTCAGGTTGTTTTATTCAATTTCGAGGCAAGCGAAATCCTTGCGAAAAAAAAGAAAAAAATGAAAGTAGTCCTGGCCAGGACACAGGGGGAGATGGCTGCCGAAAAAAAAACTCTTTGAATATATAACGCGCTGAATGTCATGTGATATGTCACACATGTAGCCCGAGTGCCACGCCCCCATCCCCCAGGAAAACCGCTGCCTTATCGGCTGCCATATTAATGTACTGGAAATTTGCCATTTTTTCTTCTGCCAAAAAAAACTGGCAAAACACCCCAAAAAGTAGGATGGGAACAAGGACTCTTTCCATTTAGTTGTCAATTTTCTTTAATCTCATTTGGGCCAGAGATCAGAAATAAAAACCATTAAGGATAAATAATCTTTTAAATGAAAATAAATATAGGAACGATTGGGTTAATAGTTGACTTTCTTTCAATAGGAATTCCAAGGATATCTTTCAATAGAAAGTGCCTGATTTTCCTCTCAAATCTTAGTAATTTGTTGTACTTTGTGAAGAGTCCTATTTTCCCAGTGACCACTGTATGGGACCGTTCTGTATGCTGACACTTTGGCAACCTTAAGCCATTCAATGCCAGCGATGCGTATCCGCCAGTCGATTCTAATCAGGGAATGCCAGTCGGGCAGCAAAAGGCAGCAGGACGGAGAGAAGACCCCAAGTTTCTATTCTTTTTCTCGGTTGCACTCGAATGAGTTTCATTTTATTCGTCTCCCCCCAGCCATGAAAAAGGGTCAGGTCCAGTCCTGATCCTTTTGTCGGTAGCTCCTTTCTGATTTCGCCAGCCAATGACTTTTGGCATGGCAAGATTGAATGATATTGTCCTTATTGGGTAAGGCGATTGATTGTCCTTGTTACGGTTGGAGGAATGGATTCTCTTCCATGAGTGATTGTCGTTGGGAGCCTGAGATATCTGAGTAATTAAATGAGCATCGAGGGGAGATGCCGAGATCGAAAAGGATAATTAAATTCATTTGCCGTTTAATGATGGGAGATTATTAGATTTTGAAAGGTGACTTTTGACCTTTTCATTCAAAGACCATGTGGCACCCGCGTGGCCCATTAGTTTCTAGTTTCATTTTAATTTCGCTTTCGTTTTTGGTAGACGTTGCAAGGCCGCAGCATGCAAAAGAAATGGTGGCAACAAATAAGTCTGCGTCTGGGGAAGCACCGTGGAAATGAGTTCACAAAAAGAAAAGCTTTGGCGGGCAGAGTGGGTGGCAAGATGGAAAAAAGTAACTGTTGCATTAAAAGCGAGGCAGCTGCCGAGACGACGTAGCTGCTGGTGCTGCTACCACTGTGAAAATGAGGCAAGTTCGTAGTTAGTCAGCGTTCGCTTTTCAGCTTTGCCGCTTTTCCTCGCTGCTGGGCTCCGCTTGTTTCATTTCATTTATTTCAGCCTGGTGCCGGCAAAAGTTTCCCCAGCCCAGCCCGGCTGCTGCAGCTCTGGCTGCTGTTGGCCCTCCTTTGGGGGCTATAATTTCATTCGCCCATTAAAAATTTACTTTGCAACCCACTCGGCTGGCTTTTTGCAACTGCTGCTGCTGCTGTTCTTTCTTGCCACGGCAGCCGAGTCGACGCCAGCCAGCGCCTGCCTGGCTCTGGTCTTAGTTTGTTTTTGGCGGCGAAAGCCGCAAGAGAGTGTGGGAGACCTACCCCATTTTCCCCTTCTAGTCGCCAAATGAATGAAAATGAACATAATCACCTAGAAAAACTAGTGGTATTTAAGTCACTGTTTCCATCAGAATTTAGAAATGTAACTAATATGTATTTAAACGTAAGTTTATTGTTCAGGATCCTAGGTCCTTGAAGGACTTGAATCATGTACAACCTTGTTTACCTTTTATTTCCCAGTTCACAAATAATTAATGTTGTAACCCCTGTTTTTGTTTCCGTGTGATAATGAGAGCTTTCTCTGCTACTGTGGGCAGAGTCGCTGGCTGCTCTGCCACTGCCGCAGTCGACGTCGGCGCTGCTGCGGGTGGAAGGGGGGAGCTGCGCTTTCATTTTCATTTTCATTTTCGTTGATGAGATAATGGCCTCGGTGTCTCTGTTTTTACTTTGGCTCTGCATTTTCCAGCTTTTCCTCTCCCTCGGCGGCGTGATGATGATGAAGCTGCCGCGAGTGAATTATTTTAAATGTGGGTCTCAAGGTCAAGGTGACGCCGCAGCCGCCTCAGCTCCGCGGTTATTGTTTTGCGTACTCCGCTGTCGGCGTCGCAGCAGCCGCCTCTGCCGCATTCATTAAGCGCCGGCAGCGCTTCTCTTTTTCTTGATTAGCATAATGAGGAGGTGAATGAACTGAAATGCCAGCAACAGGTGGTTTTCCTGGCTGGCTTTTAATTAGGATTTGTTTCTGGCCTTTCTTCTGTGGCATTATTTGGCGGATTTCTTGGGAGCGAAAAAAGTATTGCCTACTTGGAGGCGCCATTTCCGGGGAATCCTCCGAGGGCGTATTCGATAAAATTGCGAAAATTGCTGAGGGGCGAAAAGGAAACGACGGACGTGAAATGCGAGAGAAGTTGCCAGCGGGTGAGTAAGTGGGAGCGTCGAACGTCGACGACGCACATCAAAATATGCAAATTGGAATTTCAAAAATACAGCAATATTGCTGAAGCCTTCAAGCTTCCACTCCACATCTCCGGGAAATCTCCCCTCGCTTCCCCCCCACCGATCCACCCGCCTTCTATAAAGCGGCCACCCACTCGTGGCACATACTTTTGTATGTGTTTTGGAGATATCTATGTACAGTGGATACTCGATGCGGTTAGACTTCCATAGTCCTTATGAAACTCCCCCCAACTCCCAATCCTGAGACTCCTCCTAGTCCTCCCAATCTCAAAACTTACTATATTTCTTAAGGTTTATTTCGAGTCTTTACTGTACAGTAGATATCTATATAGTTAACCCGATTTTTTGGGCGCATGCAAATTTCGTCGCCCTGCGGCTGCGACTTCGCTGCCAGCGTCGCTAACCGAGGAAAGAGACAGGAGGCCTGGGCCAGAAAGAGAGCGAGAGACCAGAGAGTGGGTGGCCATTATTCGCCTCTGGCCTTCTGCCCGCTGCTTCTGTTTTCCCGCAGCAGGGGAAAACTCAGCCAGGCAGCGACGCCGGCTGAGGCGTTGGCGTATCTGGCCAGTGCGCTTGCGCGCTGTTCCTCTGTCTCGCTCCAACGCGAGTCCTTTCACTCGCACCGACTTGCAACCCCCGAAAAATGTTCCATTTCCAAATGGTTTTCCCGGAGAAAATCGTTTGGCGAGGGGAATGGCTCGGCACTCGGTACGAGGAAATTAACGCCGTGTAATGAATGAAAATGAAAATGAAAAACAAAGACAGGCAGAAATTACCCAAAATGAAGTTTTCCAGCAGCAACAGGAGCAGTGGCAGTGGCAGCAGAGTAACAGGAAAATCAGCAGGTTGGGGTTCATTGGCAGTGGAATATTTAATGACGTAATGTGGCGTCGACGGCGCAGCCTCGGCCTCGGCTGCTGCTTCTGCTTCTGCCAGCAATTAAGCAACAGTTAAATTAAACGGGTTTCTAGTTCAAGGACACGACCCAGCGAGGACGTGCCGGCAGAACAACAATAACAACCCGGGGTCGACAAGATGGGTGAGTGGGCGGCGGGTGAAGATAAGTGGGTGTGTCTCTGGTACTAATTGTGCAGCAACAGTGGGAGTTATGTTAACATATATTTTGTCGGAAAATTGTGTAAATAATTTAATTATATATTTGTTTCTTGAAAGACATAGCTCTAGAGTATAAGTTTATTAGCTTTAATCTTGCAGTTCTGTCAAAATATCTGTCAAGAACAGCTACTAAGCAACTCTCTATAAACTTAGTACAAAAAGAGTTAGGTACAAAACTTGAATCGAAAATCATTATTAATTAAATAACAAATATAATTATTATCCTTACAATTCCAGCCACGCCCAGTGTATCAAAAGGCTTCTACTAATTTTCATAGCCGGCAACACGTGCTTTTGGCCAAAACACCGGCAACGTCACGACGCTCATTTTCATTTGTGCGATTTTCATTTTCATTCATTTCGCCCACACCACGGCCCCAGCTGTTCCCCCTGCCCCTTGTGGCGCACTTATTTCCCATTTTCCACCTCTCTCTCTCTCTCCACCACGTTGGGGCTAATGACGGTGCCAGCAACAGCTGATGACGTCGCGGCTCTGCCCGTGTTCATTTTCTTTTAATTTTCCGCGACTTGTTTGGCGCGCTTTCCTTGGCTTTATTTTTATCGTCAGATTCGCGGCCGGCGGAAAAACAGCTGTTCATTAGAGGGAAAAGCTGGATAAATTAAAGCTCAAAGAGTTGAGATGGAGAGACTGTCCCGCTCAAGGAGCTTCAGGAAAAATTCTCAAGAAGGTAACAGAAGGATACTCATTATAAAATATTTGATTTCATTTAAATGTAAAATTCATTCTGCGAACTAAAATAAAAACGAATTGAATTCCTTAATGGCTTAAATTATTTTTTTTATTTTATTTTTTGAACATGGGTTTTGGAAAAGCGGGCTAAAGACTGACTTTGAGCTAAGGACGACCAACAATCGCAACATAAAATGTATAAGTATGCATAAAAGAATTTTCCTTTTCTTACACTTTTCCCCTTTTCCCGAGCCCCCCTTTCCAGCTTGTTTGTTGGCTGCCTCATCGTTGGAGGACGTTTTACATATATTTTTATGAGATAAAATAGAAAATTTTGTTATCAGGCAGCAGCGGCAGAAAAGGATATAAAGCGGCACACACACTAAGCCAAACAACACACACACACACACACACACATGGGGCACAAAGGGCCCACTTGAAATGGCTGTACCACCCAGGACCACCCATCCTAACATCAACCACACTGAGTTGCCACTGCCAACGGAAAATGTCTTCGGGTTGAGTGCTTTTCCGGGGAAAATGTAATTTTCTCATGGCAGCCAACCTTGGTTGTTCGTTGTCGGTACGCTTTTCCCAAGCTTTTCCTGAGTTTTGAGCGTCGAACGTGGCGCGATTGAAGTGTCGGTTGGGTACCTAGGCGAGAAAGGAAACTTAAAGGATGCTCCTTCCAACTCCGCGCTGCTGCCTGCTCCCCTTGGAGCTGTTCTCCATCTTGACAGTTTCCTGTTGCCCTTTTTCGCCAGCGCCTTGCAAATTGCTCACGCTTGCCAAGTGTGTGCCTCTAGCTGTGTATGTGTGTGTGTGCACTTGAGGAAAAAGCATTCCATAAATGTTTGCATTGAAGAAAGTTAGGCAAAGTTTACTCCGATGTTTCCCAGTGTATCTAACATCGTCCTGACTGCTGCTGATGTTGCTGCCACTGTCTTTGTCATTATCCTTTTGGGGTATTGCGACGTGTCAAAGCAACAACGCCATGTCCTGGCTTCGAACTCATCCTCCTCCCCGTGCTTGTCCTTCCACATCCCCCACCACTTCCTACCAACCCCGCCCATTGTGCTGTGTATGCAGTAGCATCCATCAATTTGATGGATAAATATATGCAAATTGTGTATTAGCTGTCGTTGTTGTTGCTATTGCTGGTGCTGCTGCTGCTGTTGTTATCCTTTAGCAAACACACACACACACATTTGTAGAAGCAGGACCCACAGCTACATCAATAGTCGCCCACAAGGATGGCATGGAAATGAATTTGGCACACGTGTAGTTGAGCACTTCTCTAGCTTTCACCCATTTTCTCTCCGGTATCTTGCTTTGTGTGCATTTGGCTTGAAACTCCACCTTGTACCGAGCCTCTATTCCCCCCTTGCCCCACCGCCTTTTGGCCCAGGGAATACTGGTTCAATAAATCATCCTAACTGCCTGTCGAAATGGAATTTCTCAAGAGCAACTTGAGGCAGCATATGCAAAGGAATTGTCAACCTTCCCGGCGAACTGCGCTAATTGAATTACCCACGAATTTCACACGCTGCAGCCCTTTCACTTTTCATTATCCTTTATGATTTTATTTCAAATAAGGAAGCGGGAAGGCTAAGCCAGGCCTCGGATGCAAATTCCTTGAGAGGGTTGCAAACCCCCCTATGTCTCGGAAGGAAACTTGATTTATATGCAAAATCATCAAGGGACAATGGCGAGAGGAGGATCGACGCGAAAAATAAAAACGATCAAATGTCGGCTCGATTGTTGCCTCATTTGCATGCGAATGCCACTGCATGGGTTGCTGGAAAGCTGCCACAAAATATTCTATATGTAAAAAACTGAAACCTGAGGGAAAATCTGAGGCAGATGCGAACACCGCGACATGTCAAACTGTGAAAATTAATATTTTTGCTTGTTCTGGTTTTATTCGCGCAGTTTCGCAATTTCCCAATTTGATGACGCTGCGCAAAAATTATGCAAATTTATTCTGCCACCACACGAAGCACACAAAAGAAGTTGTAACAGTTTTCCCTCTAAGGTCTGCAAGGTGTGAAAGGGTTTTCCTTTCTTTTGTTTAATTAGCACACAAAAGGGCAAGGGGCAAGGCAATTTGCGAGGGGCGAGGTGCCATGGCAAGGGGTGCAAATTTTGAAATTTTTAGGTGAAACATAAATACAAGTTGCCTGCTATGAAATTATGGTTCTAATAATTTTTTTTACTAATTAAATAAATTTTACAATCTATAAATTTTTTATTCTGATTACTTGTTATTATAATTGAATGTTTTTAAATGGTTTTTTTATAGAATGTATTACTATTAAAGCCAAATATTATTATTTTATGTTAGTTTCCACTTTATTTCTATCTAAAATGGATTAGGAGGAGGACATATTTTTTGTTAGGGTTCAGGATAAAAAACCTTGCAAAAAAAAAAAACTCTCAAAAGCTGGTGGCTATGACACTTATCCAACCCTAATATCCTTTTAAAAATGAAATCATAGAAATCGCATTAGAATCTCTGTTTTAAATTTGAATTTAATAAGTTTTTGAATAATATTTTTTATTAATGTTTAGCCAACCAATGAAAAGTTTAATTTATAATTTTATATTTTATAATTTATAATTTTAAATTAAATTTAAAAAATATACCTTGCCAGGAGAATCACTATTTTCTAATGGCAATAAACCAACCCTAGAGATTTTTGCATGTTTTTCATCAACTGGCGCCATCTGCTGTGCGAAGAGCGAAACCAGGCAAGCAGTTCGAAGGATGCTGTTCTGTAGCAAGCAGTGTGCCAGGACAATCCCTCAGAGAAGAAAATAAAGACGGCTGCCTGAAAAATGCCAAGGCAAATATTAATAAAATAACCCTCCCAGGCAATTATCATTTTGCGTTTTTAAAAACGCAAATATGTGCGGCGAGGTAATGCGAAAATTAATTTCAATAAATTGCAACAAGCCTGAAAAGAGGTAGAACGTGGAACTGCCTTGATAAATTGTGCGAATATTTAGCCGGCATATTTCAATGCTGTACTTGGGGCAATTATTAAAAAGCAATTAATAAACAGAAGATGGCAACAAGTTGCAACTTTGCAATTATGCGGACGGGGCAGCCACTCGCACTGGCTACGAAATGAATTATGTTGTAAATGCCGGACATTGCCAGCTGACCGTTGGCTCTTGTAATTTCATTGTTTAATGAGAGAATACCGCAAGCGAAGAAATACTGCAATACTCGCTGCAAACGCAAAAAAAGGCAGCTGCTGCTCCCTGAGCTGCGCATTAATTTTAAAATAAACGCTCTGGCTGCCTTTTGGCCCAGAACCCGGCCCAAAACCATCCAATATTGGCTTCGATTTGATGATTGCTCGTTAATTTGCGTTAACGATCCGGTTAAAGGGATATATTCCATCGGCCCGGCCCGGCCCGGCCCGGGTTCCGTTCGGTGGCCAAAACAAACAAGCTAGCCAAGCAAATTATATCCTCCTTTATGGCTCCGATCGCCTTGGATCGGATCGGATCCGATCTGAACTGAACTGAACGGATCGAAGGGCCAACGGGATAATCGTCCAAAGGTACGCACGCATCGTCTTGCGTGCCACAAGCACGTAGCAGGAGTCCAAGTTCCTCTCGCTAATCGTCGATCAACTGACCAACTGGCTGACTTTTAAAGTGCACAGCAAGAAATATACTTGTTGTACATATTTTATCATAATTAGCAACTTGAACCTGGAGCAATGGCTTTTTTCTCTGTGTTCCTTCAAGCCGGCGTTAGGATTCGCACTGTTGGCTTAACAAAGTGGCGGACTTTCGACTAAGGAAGGGTCCCAGAACCCTGGCCGTTGACCGAGGAATGCTGTTGCAGTTATAAAAGAACAACAACCTCTTCCCTCGGCATTCATTCCTTGCAAATTAAGTGTAATTAGGCTTGAAGTCGTTGTCTTCGACTGGTGAGAAACCAGATCGCAACTTGGGCTTTTATGTACTTGGCGCTTCTTGCGGCAAAAAAAAGGCAGATCCAAAAAAAGTGAAAGTACGCCAAAACATGAAAGAAAAGGTAACTGCGGGCGGAAAAAAATACTCTTAAATACTCTTGCACTTCAATGTAGGTTTATTTTATTTTATTTTTAATTGTGGTTGTTTTAATCAATATCTTATGTGATTTTATGATTTTATAACATAACATATTTGAGGAAGGCCTTCAATCCCCTTCGGTTGGCACCATGATAACATGATGTACAAAAATTCAACCTTCGTTGTGAATTCCAAATCGTGATGTGGCCAATTTTTTCTTGAGTTCCCAATTTGGAAACGGTTTTTCGGTAATTGTCATCAATGGCCACAACTCGACTAATACTTCGAAATTGTTATAGCTCAGAACTCAAAACTGGGAAATAACATTTTTAATCTGTTTTATTGGAAAATTTTTAAATGTTTGACGACTTTGGCCTGTTTGAACCGGATTAAATCTCTGATCCTAAATGTTATTCCATTTTTAGATCGATTGAGAAATAGTTAGGATATTCATTAAAAAGTGCATCAAAAGTTAATATTTCGGTTAAATGAGAAATATCGGAATCGTTGTTCCGATTTTTGTACTTTCGTAAACGAAAAATGTGTATAACTCGACTAACACTAGGCAGATTTAAGAATTTTGTACCTTCCCGTTTTATGAACACCGAGAATATAATTCTCGACGGAGCTTAAAGTAAATTATATCCCTGATTAATGTATGGTCTTCCGTTTACTGATCGGCTAAGAAATAGTTAAGATATACAATTAAAAGTGGTTAAAAAGTTTCGATTTTGGCCAAGTTAAAATGAATCGTTAACGTTATGTGAACTTGGCTTATATTTGGCAGATCCAAGAATGTTATACCTTTCCGATCTTAGAACTTCGAGTACCTTAATTTTATGTCAAAACATAACAAAAAAACATAGCATTTTTGATCAATTTTTTTTAAATTTTGTTAAGGGAAAAAAGTCTATCAAAAGCGAAAAAAATAAAAAAGAATATTTAAATCATTCATTGTTTTTTCTAGCCATCAACTTTATTGCCTCAAAACAAAGTTATTCATTCTCTCATGGCTGAAGCAAATAAGGCAATGGCTGCCTGGAGTTAGCTTCGTAATAAATGTAAAACCAAGAGGAGAACTTATACTTACCTGTAGTGCTCGGGTTCTAATTACGATGTTTGGAGTTATGGCTACACACACGCAACGCCCCTCCCCGCCGTCCGCCCATGCAAATTCCCGCATCGTTATGTCTTCATAAAGATGGCAATCAGCCTAAAAGCGGCAGAGCCATGTAAACTGGGCCAAAAACACCCGACCATTAACTACCAATAATAACAGGCCACGGGATCAAAGACGGGTGGCAGGGTGTGCGTACTGTAATGCATGTTATTAAAATTATTTTTAAATATATTGTGCACTGGCGACACTTTGCATGATTTTCTGCTCGACTGAATGGCTAAGTGAGAAAGGGAACGGAGCACTCGGGGGGTTAAGGGTCCTCGATGCAGCCGTCGCTTGGCCAAACGATCTGTTAATAAACACCTTCCTGTAGCATCGCCCTGTGCCTGCGAACGCATTCAGTCGAGAGCTGCTGCAGCTCTGCCCACATACTTCAGATATATGTGCATTATTTTAATGACAGACCAGCTCTCGGCCTGTGACGCACGCCTCAGACATTAAGAAGCCCGGGGACGGAGAACGAGGCAAGCAGCAACGAGGCAAGAACAACGGCAGCGACAACCATGATGACAGCTCCGAACTTCGCCGAAAATGTGAAGGACAACATTGCTGCTGGGGCACTCGTTTTTTCGTGTTTTTTTCTGGGTAATTGCAGGGGGACATTCACCGCCAAAAGGAGGAGCCTGATAAAGGAAGCCCCTTCCCCAAAGGCGTTGCACAACCTCAATGAGCTGCGTGTTGTGTGTGTCACTCGATCGAAAGTTGTTGCAACGATGCCACCGAAAATTAAGTACGCCGATGCACGCGCTCTCATTACTTGGTCGACAAACTAGCTCGATGATGGATCGATTCCATATAGCATTAAGTATATGAACAATCTAGTACAAAATAATAAGGTATATTTGTTAAAAAAAAGGTATTTGAAGTTGAGAAAAATTGTATTATATAATTTAAGAAATAAAACCTGAGGAGATTCCTGATCTAATTTTTCGCAAACTGAAAAGTTACATCCAAAACATATAAATTAGATAGACCATTGTTGTTGAATTGTTCTTTAATTATTTAATATTATTTTAATTTTTTTAATTTAATAAAATACTATTATTTCTCCCCAAACTGTTTCAATATCATTGACTGAAATTGGAAAAACAAGACATGCAAATGGCAATTGCAAAGTTTCAGTTGTTGATTTTGGCTTAATGAGTTTGTAGTTGAATGTAATCATGGGTTGTCGGCCAAGTTGTCCTACATATGAGCCTCGAAATTATTGGATGTTCCGGGCCTTAGGGAATATGGCGCAGTTTGACAGGAACTGGAATGGGCTGCCACTCGCCGCCAGAGGGCGATGAAAAACTATTGATTGAGGGGTTGCTCGATACCCATTGGGAGATCAATTAGGATGGAAGTAGAGACTGCAAATCGAATGACAACCTCTCACCTTGTGCTGGGTTCGTGACCCGTGACCTCATACAATTTCATGGCTCAGTACGCAGAGCAACAGACAGGCGGATAAATAGAGTTGCAAAAACACACATTAACTCGGCTCAGCTCCAATTTCGTTTCGAAAAGCCATTAAAATGCCCCAGGCGGAAGGACAAAAAACAACAACCAGTCCGGGACCTGAAACGAGAAAACAAACAGAAACTAAGCGAACCTGAATCGGAACCAGAACCCCCCTCGGGCCAAAAAGGTATCTACGTCTATGTGGACAACCCTTTCCTCCGCCCCTGGAATACATACTTTTCCTCCCCATCCCCCTGGCACAGCATCCCCTTCCCATCCCTATACTGTCTTCCTGTCAAATCGTCATGATTTAATGAAAAAATCAAGTGAAAAAAACCTATTTGCATAGGGATATAATTTGGCATTAAACGGGCATGGAAAAAAAGGATTTTGTTTTGTCGGTTTTTTGCTGGATTTTTTTTGTATATCCTTCTGATAGGAAATGGGCCGTTGCTATCTGTTTGTCTGAGATTAATATGCCGTGCATCTGTCGGGGTTTGTCCCATAGATCTTTGCCCTGTCAGTTTGTTTTTCAGTTTTCGGTTTCTATTTTTTTTTTTTTTTTAATTTTTGCTTTGAATCATGGTTGAAAATTAGCATGGATACGATTTCACTTTTTCGGAGTTCTTCCCTTTTTTTATGGGCTGTTTGAGTTGGCTGTTTGCTGTAATCGATAGGATAGAGTTTCGCCGGCTAAGTGAAGCGCAAAATGTTCACATCAAGTTTTCACCTTCCGATCTGAGCATCGAAGCTTAGATAGTTTTATTTTGGGACTTGAGGGTATTAAGTGACAAATTTTATCATAGACATTGGGTCTTAAATGGTCTGATTTCCTTAATTAGCATCTTAGTTACCTTGACAGCACTCTTTTAATTTCTTTCCAATCTCTATGCCCACAAATCTTACCACAAAAAATCCCATCTTATCCGTAAGCTCACGTTTTCCCTTCCCCAGACCACTTTTTTCGGGCTAAGCTGCCAACTGAAATATTTATTAGAACTTAAATTGCCTTCTAATTACAGTCGACGCCTTTGAATTAGCATTTCCATCGCGTTTTCCTCACCTGCCCAGCCCTCGCCTTCCGAAAACATTGTTCATCCCCACGAACTGGCGATTCTGGGGTAAAAATAACATGCAATGGCTGGCCATTTACATAAGAAATTGGCTTGTAGAATTAATCCGCAATAAGCCCGCTGCCGAGACGTTGGCGGAGAGTTGAAATTACCGTATTAGAAAGCAATTAGCATTTGAGTCGCTATACCTCGCGCCCACTCAAAGACAATGGCCTTCGCCAAGGGGGGCGTGGCTGACCAGAATGCCAGAGCTAGCACCGTGGTATATATCTTTAAGATTCGGTTCTGGCTTGGACTTGGTCTGGACGGCATGGAAATTAAATTTCCGTTAAGGTTGACGCTGACGTTTGGCGGCGATTGGAAATTAAATTTGCCAAGAGGTGGCTGTGTTAAGTAAATACAGAGAAAGAAAAAATTGAACAGCATTGGTAACAATATTGGTAAGAAAGAAGGGGAATTAGAATGCATCTCGTAGTATAACTTAAAAACCGTATAACTTAGCCGCGTATTTTTCTATAAGGCTTACTAGCCATCGAGCTTACATTTTTTCTCCAACTGCTTTTGGCCAAATCAGCAATGCTGGCCTGCCTGGATGGTAAACAAACGCGCTCGGAAGCCATTAAAAATTATCATTTGCGCATATTGATTAGGACGACGAAGCTCCTGAGACATTGGATTAGGCGGGCATCGATGGAGGACATGCTGGTGGGTGGGTGGACGGCTGTATCTCCTGGGTGTCCTGGCAGTTGCTGTTTCTGTTTTGCTGCCAGGGAAAACAAATATCGATTCCATCCCTTAAGCTCCTGGCACCCACATTGCCCTCACCCTCAATGGCTGCCAAACAAAGGAAGTGAACTGCCGAGAGAAAAAAAGTAGAAAAAATATAAAAATCCGGAGAAAAAAAAACTACCCACCCATGGGCCAAGGAATCCACCCCTCGCGGGCAAAAAATTTCTCCCCCGCCTGACAAAACCAGACGACGTCGCTGACGAAGTTGACTCCGGGACTACCCAGGGCTACCCAGGACTTGCGGGACTCACAGGACTCTGGAATCATCCAAGCAGCGAAAGCAACCATTAAAATTTCGAAAATCCATCATTGGAAAAATGGTCGAAAAAAAAGCTGAGTAACAACAAGAGGAACAAAAAGCAACGCACCACTTCCGAGGCCATGTTTTTTTGCTCTCTTTTCGCCTTTTTTTTTGCAGGATCTGTGTGAGGGTGTGTAGGATTTTTCGCAAGAGAAAATGTCGATTTAATTTTTCAATATTCATAAATTTGGGTGTGTGTGTTTGGGTGTGCTTGCCGTCGGCGTGTGAGTCCGGCCAAAAGTGATTTGATTTTCTAATTTGCAACGAATTTTGGCTCGGTCCTCTAACAAGTCATCCCACCCACCCACATGTCTGGTCCGTCTACCACCCACCAGCCCACCCACTCTTTACTTGCAACTCGAAAACGAGAGAAAACGAGAGGCAGCCATGTAAACACAAATCCAATCAAATAAACGAAATTAAGTGCCACGTTGATTGGAGGCAAATCTGTTTTTCAGCCTCAATGATGACAATCAAGCAAATGCAAAGGCAAATCCAAGCCCAAACGCAACTCGAAATCAGAATCCAAATCCAAATCAGAAACTGAAAGCCCAAAAAAGGAAAATAATACTCGTTCAAAAAAAATCCGCAAATTCAGCGAAATGTTTATTATTTTTATTTGGAGGCACAGGCAGCGAGAAATATGCCACACAAATTTGCATTAGGCACCTGTAATTTCCACACAGCCTTTGGGGAGGTCCTAGTCCAGGACTTGCGGCAATTTCCCGCAGGCCAGCCATCTTATCCCCAGTGGCAACCAGTGGCTTGTGGCATGTGGGTGGGGCAGGGATATTTTGATTGTTATTTGTGGGGACAGTAAAAAGCCAACAATGTGCGGTTCCTTTTTACCTGGCCGTTGTTGTGGCTTTTCTCTGCGGCCCACCTTTACGTTTACTTGGCCCTGGTACCTGGTCGTCCTGCAAACAGGACGCCCACGGGAGGCAGGACACTGGATTTTATTATAAGTTTTCTGGCCAAGGTGCTCCGCCGAGAGATAGAAAGCAACATGGCATGGCGCATTGGGGGAGATTGAAATGTGAAATATTTTTAAAAACCAATTTCGCTGAGCCTGGACGCCAGGCAACGCCAAAAAAAGCAGGAGCTGGGAAGGGGCTGCTACCATAAAGGAAATTGTTTTTATGAATTTCATTGAAACGAACGGAAAACAAAGGCCGCGGACAGCTGAAGTCCAAGCTAAAGAGATTCCTTTGAAATACAATGGAATACACAGAATAATTGTTGTAAATAAAGCCATTTTTTTAGAAAGAGATATTCACATTTTTCTATTAATTCTCCCGATATTAGTTTCCCTACTTTTCACCGCCAAACATCACTCCCAATTAATCAAAATTCGTGAAAAGAAAGCCGTTTTGTTTACTCGTGTAATCCTGGCTGTCATAACTCCACCTCATAATTAGTAGAGCCAACCGAAATTGGCACACTTCTAACCCTCGACGACCCCGCCGCAGTGAAAGAAGGAAAGAAAGAAATTGGCAAACAAAGCGAAAGGTGAAAGTTAAATGGCAAACACGGCAAACAACAAAGAGGGAATTAGCAAACATGACAACGATAATGTCAGTGACAAAAGGGGACTGCGACCCCTTGAAAATCGATTCGATTTTGCGACTTAATTGCTTTGACATTTGACTCTGGTAATTTTTGGCGAATGGCAATGCGAATGCGATAAGTCCCTGCCAAATCGATCGGGGTTGATCGGTTAGGGGCGGGGATTAGGGACTATTTACCAGAGGACTTTGCGGATTTGGCAAATTGTTTGGGCGTCATTGGATTGATTGGCAATACCCCAGTACCTGTTGAGCTGGTCGGGAGTTTTTTCTAGTTTAGCAGTCAAGTTTTCGGTTCTGTGAGGAGCAGCTGGCAGGAAAGGCATCCTTGTCTGTGGCAGGACTATAATTTTCGTCCTGGGAGTTTCTCACGCGCCTTTTGCACTTGCATTATGCATGAGATTTGGTCCTGGAGAGCAGCCTCTTCCACCCGGCCTCCTTTGAACGTGCCTGTCGCCTCTTTTGTGTCCTCTTCGTGACAGGAAGCAAATGTCCTGTTGTGTCACTCATATGCAAATTGCCGGCTCCGCACTCCTTTTCATCCGTGTTTTTTTTTGTTGCCCTTTCTTCTCGGAGGTTTTTTTTCCATCTTGCTTACATCTGCGTCTTATTAATTAGAATAATAATTAATAAGGCAACTCCTTGACGGCGATGCACGTGCAGCTCAGGGAAAAAGTGGCTCTGCCCTTCAGGACGATGGCATAAATTAGTTGCCTCATTGCCAGGACCTCTTCCAAGGATACCGGAGTCGCGGCGTCGCGGCGTCGCAGCCCCGAAGGCCGAAAGCCAAACCAATTAAATTACAAGCAGGCGGCCAAATGATGCGTACTTAAACACGTCGACGTGATGTGGATATGAAACCGGGGGTTAAAGGGGTTAATGGGAAATTCGATTCGAATTTGCATATAATTTCTATTTAATTTAGGACCATGTCCCACCCTACTCTCTTTTTCGCCCAGCATCCCTTTCATGCCAGCCAATTAATACCGAACATTTTTACTTTGGCAGTAATATTTTTTCCACCAAAAAAATAAGTAAAAAATCGGAGGCCCTAGACGTGGCGATAAAAAAAAATGGGAAAACCTTTCAATGTGCACACTTCCTGCACAGACAACCACAACACCAACAGTAACGGAAAAAAGGACGCATCCTGTTTCAGCTGCTGTGTATGCAAATTTTTTGGTTCTAACCTTTTTTTCCTGTGATTTTATTTTTTTTCATCCTGTTTCGTCCTGTTGGCGGCTGTTGTTGTTCCGCTGACTGTGATGGAAAGTGAAGCGTTTTGTTGTCCCGACAATATGTAACTGACACTTGAAGGGGTGTTAGAGCAACATCGTGATGTTGCGATGTTCTTGCCTTGATAAAAACAACAAAATCAGCATCCAGTCAACGGGAAGCAATCTCTAATGTAAAAACTCCATTAGCAGTTCCTGTCTTCCCCGCTTCCCAGACTCACTTTCTGGGCACACTTTCCTGCCCATGTCCCCTCGAAAGATGTCGCCTGTTTGATGATTCTGTGCAACGAAAGCCTGATTTATGATCTTCCAACAACTTCCACTTAAAAAAACCCACCAAATTCACTTTCAGGCCGCATAAAACATATACTCTAGCTCTTCAAAATATAGGCAACCCACAACTAAATAAATACAATAAAATGTTGGAAAAAGTACGCAAAAGAAATCATCAGCACGTGGCTGAGCCAAATTGATATGCGCCATTAGGGTGGCTGGGAGCGTGATTATGGGTGGAGAAAATAGCGAACTTATCGGACAAGGTGGACGAGGGGAGTAGCATGCTGCAGGACACGTTTTTTGTGGATTTTTTTTGGACTGGACACGCGTGTATGGATTTTCTATAAGTCTCAAAATTGTCCAGAAATGTTTATGAAACTTAAGGTTTTGAAAAATGTTTCCATCAAAGTGAAATGCTTCCCAGAAATATTAAATACAATCTAAAAAATACTTCTAAAAAATATGAATAATATATTTTTCAAATAATAAACTTTTAAGGGATACCACCAAACCAGCCTAAAAGTGGACCGAAAACCTCAAAAGAATATGGCAACTCATGAGGTTTTTCTTAAGGACTTTCCTCTGCAAGGGATGAAGTGGGGCTTCCAGAGGATGTAGAAGTTGGGAGAGTGCTGGGCAGAGGCACCTTATCCATAAGCAATGATGAATAACGGTGCTTACGCTTCGGACATTTGATTAATGATGCGTTTACCGACCCCTTATTGCCCCCTCCCAATCAACCATCCTAAGATTTCGTCCTGCGCCCGCGCACTCAATTTTCAACGCCATTTTTTGTGGATTTCGGTGGATATTATTATTTTTTTTTGTTCCTTGCTGAGGTGGTGTGGCACACACTATTTTGGTGTGCGGGGGCTTCTGTTCTTTATGCCCGGACATAACTTTATTTTATTAGCACTACGTGGCAATCTGCTGGATTTGCGCGGCATTAAAAGACAATTTTTACAACTTACCAACGATGCTTTTTCATACTTTTCCCTCATTTACATTGACCGCCTTTTTCCCTCTACTATTTTCCACGGTCTGTGGCCGAACAGACATTACACACACTTTTTGTGTGTGCCCATAAAAAGTGGCGGGCTGTTTATTAAATTCTTTGGCGGCAAGTTCATTAGACAACGAGCTAAAATTAATCAACAGTCTCCTTGCCCCTGAGCAAGATCATCAGGACCGTGTACGTGGACTTAGAAAGCTGCAAGGCGGTTTGCATATTAAGGGGCATCATTTTTCCCACCGAGAGTCCGGCGGTGGCCTGGGATCTCCGGAGCATGAAGAGCATGGTCCGCTGCTCGGAAAGAGGTAAATCGTACCAGCGGAAATTGTAAACGATATCCATGAAGTCTGAGTTCTACGGATTGTAATCAATTGTAAGCAAGAAACTCATTTAAAGGACTCCCAACTCACCGAAGTGTCGACAATGGTCCCGAGGGTGCAGTACATCATGAATGTGCAGATTGAGAAAAAGATGTACACCTTTCCCGACGGCCAGTCGCCTCTCAGAATGCAGTACAAAATCGACAGATTACTGATACAACAGGCCACAATCTCCACAAAAATAATCACAAAGAAAACGCGCTCCGAGCACTCAAGAACTCTAAAGGAAGCCGATCAGAAAATCATATCCTTAAATATTAAATTTGAAAAACTTTTACCTTAAGTACTTCTGATGCCATGAGACAATGTTGATCATATCCTGACGGATTTCTTCAGGACTGATTTTGTTGTGGGATCGAAAAGCTTCTAGCTTGACATCTAGATCCTGAAGCTTGCAGCGCAGGATATTCTTAGCGACTGGAGCCGACGAAATGAAGAATAGTAAATACATATCGGCGGCATAGTTGCCCACGCCGCCGCACACCATGCACCCGAAATGAACCGACGTTAGGAGCGAGAATCCGTATGTGGTTTCCGGATTCATGCCAGGCACCAGAAACGTCATCACCATTAGCTTTTTCTTATAAAGGATATAGTAGAGTAGAGGGAAAAAAATGCATGAAAAAACCACAATGCAGTATAGTATTCCGAATCCTTTCATCCAAAGCTTGATGTGCTGGAAGTCCTCTTGCAAGCACCTTCTATAGTGTTCACCGCATCTCTCGTGCTCGTAGGTGGCGTCCATTATATCCAGAATCTCCCAGAGAAACCTGCGCTCTTTTATGTAAAAAATTAACTTGGCGATGGACTGGAGTCCGGCTCCGGCCTGGCACGAACACTGCAAGACTACCATCCAATCCCCGTCGACGATCAATCCCACATAAATAGTGTAAATTAGTCCAAACGCAAAGACTGTGCAAAGGCCAATAGCGCCGTAGGACCTCCAGTTCATCTTGAAACTGGGTATGGTGACCTCCAAGCCCACAAACCGAGCAAATGCATCCAGTGTTTGCCGCAGGCTCTTGAACTCCTCATAAATGGTTTCGTTTTCCTCCTTGTCCGGGGAGAGATCCTCGTTAGCCATCATCCTTCCAGGTCGACTGTTTGTCGCTTTGAAAATCTGGCCCAGTTTAAAGGCTTTTATAGGGGACAAATAATAGTCGACTTAATTGCCGTGGGATCCAGGACGCGTTACTGTGACACTTTTTTAATTGATTTGGTTAATAAGCTGAGAACTCGGACTGGACTCTTAAACGAAATAAAGAAGAGGTCTAAAAGGAATTCTCCCTAAAAAATCAATATCCTTGTAGGTGTGATTTAAAATCTTTATTGAGAACATTGACTCTGTAATACAGTTGGTGCTTGTCTATTTAGAAGATTTTCCATGTGCTCCTATACGTATTTTTATATTCCCAAGTAGGTCAGCAACATCATGCTGAAACTATAAATACCCTTTGTCAGTTGGAGTGCGGTGTTCATGGACAAAGGCCACATGTTGGCGGCGGTAAGATGCTGCTCAGTTTGGGCCTTGGCCAGCATCAGGATAATGATATTTTCCTCCTTCACGGGCAGCTCATACCACAGACAACCGGAGTAGATCTCTCTAATCAAGACGTCATTCTTCGCAATAAAATAAAAAGAAATTACGCATACTATTGGATCAAAGGAGCGCTAGCCTACCGAAATTTCAACCGCAGTCCCGAGACCGCAAAAGGCGTACAACATTGTGCCAGAATAAAGCAGATATATGGGAGCTGCTGGCCAGACGCGTAGGAAAATACAGGCAATGGTGCACAACATGCTGATGCAGGTGGTAGAGAGCTGCACAAAAAGGACAATGCTATAGATCCTCCGCGTTGTCAGAAGAATGCTTAAAAAAATCATATTAAAACGTGTTATATTTTATGAAAATCCATACAAACTTATGATATTTTTGGTGCCAGGCAACCAAATCGAAAAGCCTAAGTCTCATCTGCTCGGATTCGGTTCTCTTGAGCGCCACTTCATTGAGTTCGTTTAGTTTAATGCAAAATATATCCTTGATCAGTG
This sequence comes from Drosophila atripex, assembly GCA_035045925.1. NCBI lineage: Eukaryota > Metazoa > Arthropoda > Insecta > Diptera > Drosophilidae > Drosophila > Drosophila atripex. Next base: position 1,262,097 of record JAWNOP010000012.1, read on the forward strand.
TAAGATTGGTCACGAACAAAAAGAGGTACATGTCGCCACCGTAATTCCCCAAACTACCGAAGAGGATGAGACCCACATGCACCGCCGAGAGCATCATGAAGCCGCTGTCGGTCTTTTCATCGATTAGTGGCATCAGGAATTGCATTACCATGATCTTCTTTTGGTAAACCAGCAGATAGAAGATGGGAAAACTCACAACGGCAATCACGGTCATCAAGCAAGGAAACAGAAAGCTGAACATGATGCGCCAGGTGATCGTAATTATGCGATCCAGACACTTGGTGTATTCATCGCCCTTGGCACCATATTCTCTGTGATTATACAAAATGTGTATATTATTGCAATGCCCATAAAATGGTAATCATCCCACCGGTAGATATCTTCGTAGGTGTACTGTATATGCCGCAATAAAGGTGCGAAGTTCGCCGTAACCAGAAGCTTAGTTAGTCCTTGAAGTGCAGATCCCACCATGGCCATGGCCTGAAGGATAATGGTGAGGTCTCCATCGATCACCACTCCTATGTAAATTGTGTATCCTGTGCAGGCCAAATACATCCCAATGGCGCTCAGTACCAGGTAGGTCAGCCACCACATCTTGAAATTCGGATCGGCCACATCATTGCCACAGAATCCAACACAAAATCGAATAACGCGAACTATTTTTAAATATCGGTCAACGGGCCTTACTCTTTTATTTGATTTGGACATTGTAGGAAAGATTTGGACGAAACTGAAGTTAAGACTTGAATGTTTTGGCTTGGTGGGTGGACGTGGCTTTTATGGGAATGCCATGCCGACCACAACTGTCACAATATTGACAACTTAATGGGAGTGATTAGCAAAACAATCACTAGAGTCTTGAGGGTCTATATAGAAATATAAGAAACACAAGTCTAAGAAAGTACCTTCTACTAGTACTAGTACTAAGAATAATGGAAAGTGTATTTTCTATTCGACTTTGGTAAGAAACAATTGATCCTTTTCCTATTTAAAATTTTATGAGATTTCGCTCCTTGTATGTCAGTCACTATTAAGTTCTTAATCACACTGACCTATTAACTGTTCGCCCATTCTGAGTTTTTCCATATTTTATTATTGTTTCCTTTAGTTCTTAGATGTGCAATTACCAAACTTATCCCCCTAGCGTTTTAGGTGAAAATATCGCTTTTCTTACTTCAAACCAAATCATTTTGCATTTGGCGCCCCTCCCAGGCAGGCCAACTTTATGCATGAACACATCTGACACCCCTACCAAGAATACGGAATACAAGGAGAAAATCTCCACGCAATTGATTTAATATAAAATTTTTTAATAAAATTTGCTGCCGGAACTGAAAAAAGTAAACTCCAAACGAAAAACGAATGGAAAACAAAGAATGTAAACGAGGCTAGAGGAGAAAAAAGAAAACGTTTTTTTATATATTTGCTGAGCGCACGAGTCCTGGCATCCTGGCCTCCAAGGACATTCGGGTGAGGGGGAGGGTGTAAGCAGGAAGGCGAGTTCGTAAGCGTAAGCGCCTAAGCTTTGGGCCAACAACTAATAAAGGCTATCAACAACAGTTCAAACAGCAGCAGTAACAACAACAGCATTCACATCCTTGGTGGCAGGACAATGGAAACACAAAATCATCCAACAGGCCGCGACGTGACGTCGGCAGCGACGAGGGCAGCGCCGTCAGCGTCGACAGCGCATACGCACTCAAGTGAATATTTTCTCATTTTCTTGCATTTCAGTTGAGTTCGCTTTGAAGTTTTGACATTTCATAAAGCAGATTTTTGCCTTCTTCCCAATTTCGCTTTTATTTTATTTCATTTTATTCCCGATTTTTTTCCTGTATATTTTGTTTATATTTATTTTTTTTATCGAAAATCCAGGCAAACAAAAAAGTGAAAGCGAACGCTCGGCGCACGCAGCCGGCAACAAAATTTCAGTTGTTAGTCACCCCTGCGAGTGTGGAAGGTGTGGCCTGCAAAAAAAAAAGCCGAAGAAAAAACGACCCTCACAGGCCCACCCCCCGAATAAAACCACCCCACGCCTCTGGCCGCGGTGGCGTATACTTGATATGGGCAAAGGCCAAGACAGAGGCGGCTTAAAGTAGTCAAGGCAACATTAAAGACGCTGGGCGTCCGGCTCAGTTGGCCCACAAAATTACTTGCTCGTTAGTTGCCCTCCCACCGCTCCCCGCTCTCATCCCACCTGTCCATGGGGCCCAGGTATTTCTGCTGTCTTCGATTTGCGCTCTCCGTCCTGCTCTGTAGCTCCGTCTCGCTTCCACTTTCAACCCTCGGAAAGAAAAAAAAAAAGAGGAGGGCTGTCGCACGCTAATTTCCAGCCACACACAAAACTTCTTCCAGTGGAAAGTGCGTGGCATTGCGCGGCTACCGTTCGCCAGGGGGCGCCACTGTTTACACTGTAATTTTGGAGAAAATGGGCTTGGGGTTTTGGGGGAAGATGTGTAGAGTGCTCCTTTATTAGAAGAAATAAACTCATTTTTGGCAGAATTTATAGCTAATCGAAATACAGGCCCTCAATATTAATATTCTCTTTTTGAGGTGTCCCTATCTTTCTCTCCTAAAATGTCCATACAATTTTTCCAAGTGCCTGCAATTTCTTAATAGCAGTCTCTGCTTGGCGTCTTGTTTGTCTCTAATTATATTTTAATTTGCACAATCTGCCTGTTATTATTTCTGTGCACGGCAATTGCCTCAAAGTGTTTGCACTTCCCGGCGAACATTTTAATTGCAATTATGCCAGACCAGACCCGGCCAGACAGGACAGTCCTCGAAGGAGCGTTCGTCCTTGCCGCAGGGCGTTGTGTTTGGCACGTAGCACCACAGTGGGCCGTCCCCTTCAATGGACACTAATTATTCCGGACGGAGATGTAGGCGGAGGCGGAGACAAAGGCAGAGCCGTAGAAATTCGTGTCAAATCAGAGAGATTTTCACTCGCTTTTTTGGGTAATTACATTCTGGGGAATGGAAGGAAATTGAGCGAGTGCACAAATTTGGAATTTTAAACAGTCGCCTTGGGGTCAGCTTAAAGAGTTTCGAGCCATCGAGGGCGGGCTGACCCTTTTCAGCTGCCACAAAAAACAATCGGCCCTGAGCGGCCAAATATTTTACATTTCCAACTTGCTGGAAACATTGAAAACAAGTCACGTACGGACAGCTCATTTCCGGCGCCATTTTGGGCCGACAAAAGGTGTCAAACGGATGCAGACAACGTGCCGCGTATGCTCAATGTCCTGGACTTACCTCAAAGGATCCTGCGTATCCCGGCAGCCAGCCTGCCTGCTTGCCATCGACCAGACTTGTAATCAACGAAGAGCCGCGCCCCAACTTATTTTTTGGCCAACTTTAAACGTTTCTTAATTATTAAACAGCCGCTGGCCAACTTTCCCAAACCCACTATTCTTTTCTGCCTTTTTCGAGGATACCCTCAAGGACTGGGCAAGACTGTTCACAATTAAGTCTGAGTCTGGGAAAGGAACTGCCAAAAAAACAACAGTATATTGAAGGAAATAATTCGAAAGATGCACAGGAAACATGTTCAGGACTTGAACATAAAGTTTTAAAAATTATATATTTCATAGAAGTAAAGAAATTATTGTCTGGAGAATGTCTATCTTGACTTTTTAATATTTTTAAAAGTACAAATACTAAATTGTAATTATTAAATCCCAATGTTTTGAGTGTGAAAATTGCTGGCAGCGATGGAGCGCCATGTTAATTAATTTGCCAGGACATCCGGCTGGTGGGCTGACGGGCGGTGGCCAGTGGGAGGAGTGGGAGGAGCGGAGCGGAAAGGTAGGCAGGGCGATGCGGGGCGGCAGACCGCGTGTTTATTTTATGCCGACGCGCTTAAGTGGTAAGCCCCATTAACAACTGCCTGTCGTTTGGCCGGGAAATAATGGCGTTAGATCATCATCGTCGCCTTGAAGGAGAGGAAGTTGAGCGGAGAAAAGAACAGGACACTGGTGTCCTGCAGCCGTCTGTGCGTCATTTGAGCGCGGAAAGCTTTCAGCGTAAATTGTTGGAAATTAAGAAATGTTTGCCCCAACCACCCAAAACTCAAGCCCAAAGCCCTGGCCAGGACGGTGTTTTCCTTTCGTTTCCTGCTCATATTTCATGGGTCCTGTGCTCACTGTTCACTGTTGTTTTATAGCCGCCATTTGCCTTCACTGGTCCTGCTTCTGTTTTTCGTCCTGCTCATTGTTAATGTCCTGGCAACCGCAAATGGCGCCACCCATGTCCTGGCCCCGGTATTTTTCTTTAATTTAGTCGGCAAGACGCCCGCCTGCCCAGTGGCTTCCTTTTGGCCATCTTACAATAATTAGATGTAACGGATATTGTAATTGGTGTTAAATTGCGTCAGAGGCCGTGTTAATGTTTGTCATGCCTGTGGTTTCTCCCCCGATGTCCTTCTCTCCCGCCACTTTCCCCAGCCACCCAACCACAAGACTCCCAGCTTCCCAGCTTATGTTTTGTGGGTGGGCTTTATTTGTTTTCCATGGCTGATTGCTTGTTTTATGGTTTATTTAACTACTGGCTACCGGCGAGCACTTAACGCGACAATGTCTGGGGAGAAACTAAGCTCTACCGCTTCTTCTACCTGGTCCAAGGAGTCCTGGGAATCCTTTTTTTGCTTGCGCCTCAATTAGCATGACAATCGGCGCGATGAACAATGTGCGACAGGAAGAAAGAGTTGAGAAGAACCAGTTTCCTGGTGGCAAGATGACAGGATATGATTGAATTGTATAAATTCTGAGTCCATTTGAATTTGAATTCTAGCTCGGGTTAGGCAGCTTTAAAGAGGACTTTAAAAGAGCAGCTTCCGCTTCATTATTTTGTGTGTGAAATTATTCTGAATGGACATCTGAATGAAGACTTCGAATATGAATGTAAATTTAAACCATCAAACACTGTAGAAATAAAATGTATTCCATTTCTTAGCTGAAAACTTGCCACCATTAACTTACAGTGTATTTTATGAAATTCAATTTACGGCCAACACCCCAAGGAGCAAAGTTTCTGCTCCTCTGGCGAGCGAGAAAATTCTGGGCATAAATCACACAAGATAATTTGCATAAGTTGGCAGGCCAAAGCGAAATCGGCGGCAGCTAAAAATGTTTATGGCCTTTTCGCTTGCCACGCCCCCTTTCTGTAGCCAAGTTCAGCCCTCACCCCTGCCCAATGCCCCCTGCCCCCTGCCCCCTGAAAATTCCCTAATTAAATTAGCAACAGTTAACCGGAAGTGCGAAAATCCACAAGCACTTTTCCTCGCCGGCGTTGTGTTGCATTGTTTGTGGCATGTTTATTTTTGGCGGCTTTGTTGCAGTTCTGGTATTGGTGTGGTGCGGTGTGGTGCATTTATTTTGATTTGATTGTTGCCCTCGCAGCGGGATTTTCCTAGCCGCACCCCTTTTGGAAAATTTTCGCACTCGACATATTTGCATTTTTGGATAATTTCGCATTTTGCATTCGGCCATTATTTGCATTTGAATGTTGCATGTTGCTCGCGTGCGTTGCGTTGCATGAATCATTCATGTTGGAGTTTGTGGTGCTGCTGCTGGCTGGATGGCTGCGACTGGGTGACGATGATTCAAGTATCGATTTGCATGGATTTGCATTTCAATTGCACTTTTTCGACACTTACAATGGATTATGCGGCAGTGTGATTTATTTGCGACCAGCCAGCATTACATATCAAGTGATTTGGCTTTCAATCCCATAATGAGGCTTTGTTTGCCATTGTTCCCGTCTAACAGCAGCCTTGACAATTGACACAAATACCCATCCATGTATAGCTATATATTGTATATTCGCGTATGCTTCTGATCGGTCGTTAAAGCCGTTAAAGATTTTTTGCCCGACAACTATAAATCATGGCCGAAATTACAAAACAATATGCAGCAGAAAATTCGCTTCTGCGGGCTGTCCTTTCGCCAGTTTTTTCCCATTTTGTGTTTTCCATTTTACACTCGACTTTACTTTTTATCTCGTTTGTGGGCCCAGAAAAGTGAGTTGCCGGGCTCGACATATTGCCGGAGCTGCAGAGAATTCCAAACGCAAAAATTGAGTATAAAAAAATATAACTAAATGCAGAATAGCCGGGTAGTCGCACCACACTATGCCCTGGACAAATCCAGAAAAGATTTATAAATACGTCCAAACTATAGCTTTTATTACGTTCCGAATAAATCATTCAATTGTGTCTATTATGGACTCTGTAACCCTATTTCATGAAAATAATTTATTCCTTCTCCAGGGTATCACATAACAAGAATCCCTCATGGACGGCATGGGAAACCTTGTTTCAGCAGCAAATCCGTTGAATATTGGGTATGCAAATTAATTTTTTGTCTTACCATCCCGACCATCCCTATCCCCATCTCGGGATGGTTTTTATGTAGTCCTTCCTGGATTCTGGCGCCCTCATGTGATGCTGTGTCAGCATTTTGTTTCAAATCAGCGGTGTGCTGTCGAAAAAATGTACAAAAAATATTTCAAAATTTAAATGAATAAAATGAACCGCAAAGTTGAACATAAAATTGGTGTATATGGCAGCTCTACAACTTATCGAAAATGCAACCTTCTATTCTGGGAAATGTCAAACAGAAAAGTTTTCTTTCCATTAATAGCTGAACGGCGAATTAAGCAAAGTGTTCTAAGGATAATCAACGACTATGTCCTACAACGATATAGACGACGATATAGAGGCGGAGCTGCGGGCCCTGCTGGAGGATAACCCAAACATTGAGGTCATCGAGCTGGACGATGCCAGCGACAATGAAGAAGTCACTTTGGAAGAAAAAAAGGAGTCCGAATGTGTCCGAAGTTCGCAAGAAGCAGTAAATGAAACTGGGGAACCAATATACATCGATGACTCTGATGGCATTGCAAAGGTTTTGAATCTAAACAACGAATCGGAATACATCAACGACTCTAACGAAACTGTGAATGTTTTAAACGGAAACGAGGAGATTCTGCACATCCAACAATCGGATGAACCAATGAGTGAAAATGAGGGGGCACTCTGCATCCAAGGCTCTGATGAAATATTAAATGTTTCGAAGGATGAGGGAGAGCCACTATACCTCCAGGATACTGACGATAACTTAAATGCCGGTGTAGAGGCTCTATACATTCAGGACTCTGATGAAAATGAAACCGAGGAGCCTATATATGCTGACGACTCTGATGTTGAAGTTGTAGAAGTTAGCAAAGAGCCACTATACATCCAGGACTCTGACGACAACATCGATGCTGGGAGTGAAAAAGAGGAGTCTGATAAAGAACCTGAAGAAAATTCAAATGGGGAGGAGTTGTCCGTGGAAGAGTCTAGGGAATCTTTAAATGTTTCAGATGAAAATGAAGAGTCCTTGAGTCATGAGTCCGATGGAAGTGAATCATCAAAAGAAAGCGAAGAGTCGGGGGACGACTCAGAATCTAATGATTCTTCGAACGATTCAAATAGCAGCGGAGTATCGAAGTCCACCGAAGAATCCGACGAAGACACAAACGACTTAAATAAAAGCGGGGAGTCAGTAGAACCTGAGGGGTCCGATGAAGACACAAATGATTTCAATGAGACCGAAGAGTCAGTGGAAGTCGAAAAATCAGAGGAACCTCCAAATGAGAATGTAGAGTCGTTCGACGCCCACGAATCTAATGAAAATATAATTGTTTCAAATGAAAATGAAAAGCCTATATCCGACCAAGATGTTGACGAATCGCAAGATGAGAAGCTCATGGAGAAAAAGGATAAACAGGACTGGGAACACAATCGAAAGGAAGACTTCAACAAATCAAAAATGAACAAATGGTTCTTGGCGGAGTTCGAGTCACATATGGGCCTAAAAATTGGAGAAACGGATGACGCCAGTAAGCCTCTGAAAGAGAGCGACTCGGAAAAGTCAACCAGTACCAGTTCTCGACGGGACAGTGATTCCGATAGCTTCTCCGAAGGTTAGCTGATAAAAAATTTAACTAAATGTAGGTATTTTGGAAGTTATATTATGTATGCTCACAGATTCCTTATGCCTGTGGTTCAATGAGCAAACAAACACTAACCGTTTGGCCGTGGAAACTGCGAATCAACCTGATATGGCCCAGGAAGTGGAGCAGAATGGGTAGGAAAACTATAATAGTATCCATCATAGAGTAGTCTTTATAGGTTTTTGGTTTCTGTCTCACAGGAGTGAAGAGTCCGCTAAAAACAGTAATGTAGAATATTGTTCTTTGCCCATTTTAACTGGTCCGATGCCATCGATGCCCTTGTACGACGCTGAATCAAATCAGTTTAAGATGATGGAGACTCCTAAGCCTCCAGAGCCGGAGATTACTGAGCCCACAATAAGGTAAGTGTAGTAGAAGTTAGAACCATCATTTGCATTAAATCATACATTTAGTGAGGAGGATAAACCGGAAGCTACGGAAGAAAAAATCGACCCAGTAGTAGCCCCTGAGGAGGAGGAGGGCGAGGAGGATCCTTGTGGCAGCGAAACTAGTTCAAATTTTAGCTTCAGCAGTGGCCCATCCTACGATCTTTCTGATTCGGAGGATGTTCCCACGACCAAGAAGAAGGTTACCTACTGGGAGGACATGTCCTTTCGGCCCGTCGATAAAGGCGAAATTACCCAGGAGGAGCTCCAGGCTATTTTGAAGGAAGAGGAGCGGCTTAGGAGGAGCGAAAAGGGCTCCGATTCGCACGACAACGCCAGTGACGAGTCCGAGGAGGAGGAGCCCATCAAAGATCCGACCAATCTCAACGATGGTTTCGATTTCTACGAGGATCCACTGCAGTACCAGCAGAACAGGGAGAACCTCTCCTTCATGGTTATCAAGGATGAGGATATATTCGAGGAGTACGAGCAGGCTGTGCACCGGCTCATCAAGATGGTTCCCAAGGTGCCGAGTCATCACAGGTTCGAGATACATCTAATGGTGTATCCCATGATGGCCATAACCTATATGCAAATGGTGGCCGGGGACAATATGCAGCGGGCCATTGATTTTCTGGAAAAGGAGAGTTGCCAGCTGAACGAGTCCTACACTTCAAGGCTGACTAAGTTGGCCGACATTTGCCGACTGGAGGATATTCCAAACAAGGCTCGCAAACAGCTGGCTGGCTATGAAAAGCTGGAGCTCCACATGTCCAATGGCGCTTTCCGACAGCTGCTCTTCCAGCTGGAGGAGTGGCCCAGGGGCCACCAGGAGAAGGTGCTCACCCATTTCCGTATCTTAAGCTACAGCGAGGACGAGAAGCCCCAGCAGCGACCCATTTTGGGGAAACCAGTTCTTGAAGTGCTCTTCTGGGCCGCCCCGGAACCACTTCACAAAAAGGAGTTCACCGTTCGACCCTTTCTGCGAGGACGTCGCAAGAAGAGGAACGAGTCGCCGCCACACAGGAACGTACACTTCCCTCCTGGTGAAAGGATCTTCACTCCGACACCGAAAAGGATGGATCTGCTGCATCGAAAAAACGACGAAAAGCATCGTGTGAAACTGGACCGGGATAATCTGCCATCGACCTATCTCTACACAGCTCCCGCCTCTGACGATGTGGTGCTGTGTGCCACCTTTTCCGAAGCCAACACTATGATCGCCCTGGGGACTTTGGCCTCCTCGATCCACGTCTTCTCCCTGAAGCCCACCAAGTTGGTTCAACTCAAGTCCGCCAGTTGGCTTAAAATTCTGGACACCGGAATGGCGGGGATCGACAAGGGAATGATAGATCCCCTGAAGAAGTACACGAGACGCACGCTCCTGGGTCACCAAGGACCTGTTTATTCGTGTTGCTTTAACCCGGAGGACCGCTATTTGCTCAGCTGCTCGGAGGACTTTAGTGTGAGGTTGTGGTGCCTGTTGTCCTGGTGCTGTATAGTCATATATCCTGGGCACTTGTCCCCCGTCTGCCATGTGATTTTTGCGCCATTGGGCTATTACTTCGCCACAGCCTCGGACGATGGCATGGCTAGGATATGGACGCAGGACTCCAAAAAGCCAACTCGCATCCTGGAGGGCCACCTGGCTGAGTTGACCATGTGCCTCTTCCATCCGAATCGCCATTACCTGGCCACGGCATCCGCTGATTGCACTGTGAGGTTATGGGATGTAATCAATGGCACTGAGATCCGTCTCTTCAGGGGCCACAGACGCAGAATCTCCATTATGACCTTCTCCATTTGTGGCCGCCACTTGGTTTCCGGGGGCGATGACAACCTCATCATGATTTGGGACACGGCTCTGGAGCGCTTGATCCGCTACTTGGACTACCACAATGCCCACATCAACACCATGGAGTTCTGTTTGGACAACAACCTCCTGGTGGTCGGTGGCCAGGACTGTCAACTGTCCATCTGGGACTTCCAACGACTGCTCCAGGACTACGCACCAGCGAAATCTTCCAAGAAGAGAAAGGAGTGCGCCTCCAAGGATCCTCTGGCGGTTGCCACTCAAGAGGAGCTTCTGATCAGTGCCTATTCCACCAAGAATGCTCCGTTCTACTTGATTCGCTTCACTCGTCGGAACTTGCTGCTGGCCTTTTGTGTGAGTCCCGATGATGCGAAGGGGCACCGTTCCAGGACCAAGCAGCCCTTGGATCAGATGAAAACGGAGGCCTGCGAGTGGCTAAAGTTTCTGGACCTAGCCAAGTTTAGGGGCGCCTGTGAATCCGACTTTGATTTGCATTTTCCGGAGGCAGACGATGAAGAACCCCCTGAAAAAGAGGTGAGTTTTTAAGAGATTCATAGTTCAACTTAAAATCATTTTCATTATTGAGCAGGAAAGCATAGATGATGGTTTAGCTTCTAAATGCCAACCTGAAACTAGTTCTAGTGAGTCATGTGCTCGTGAAGAAACACAAAAATGTCTGTAAATATAGAAATACTTTTTAGAAATCAACCAAATTTCTTTATGTGCACCCTAGTCCATGCTGTTTATGAAAAGATATTGGGGATAAACATTTCGCATGACAAATATACAAGGCTTTCGTAAACAGAGACAAACCCCCAAAGCGGACAATTTGACAGTTTCTGGGGGAAAAAACGGTTTTGGCCACGTGTACAGCTGCCCACGACTCACTCGCTTCCCTCACCCCCTCCCCTTTCTCCAATAAAAAATCGCCCCAACCTCCTTTCATTTTTTGGACCTCGCATTTACAAAAGGCGTGCAAAATTTATAGAGGCACGCATTAAAAAATCCGCCAGGCACGCTCGACTAACTGCGTCCAACGCCCACGGCGACGGCAGGAGAGTTTCGAATTGGTCCCAACCGACCGCAGTCCGGGGTCCGGAGTCCGGAGTTCGGAGTCCTGCGAAGTCCTTTTCCCGTATCCACCCCAACCCCCAACCATGAATAAGCGACAGGACAATATATTTACGCAACTTCTTATGCTGCTGCTGCGGGTGGTTGTTGTTCTTGGACAGCTTCGAAAACAGAACTCAAGTGCTGTCGTTGTCCTTGCTGCTGTTACTCCTGCCCGCTGCTGCCCTTCCACCCTCCCCCCTTCCCCACCTGGCCACTGCAGCATCTTGTGTCTCGTTTGTAGCAGTTATCTGGTGGGTCCTGCTGCGCGAAATGAAATTGTTTACTCCACTGTCATGTGCACGTGAGCCAGGCGATGTGGCTGCCACCTTCTAGCCGTCACTGAGAGAATAATATTACCTAAAAAATATAAACTAGATAAGGCTGGTAGGGCTAGACAGCTTATGGCTCTGTCAAAAAAATAAAACTTTATTATGAATTAAATTGTAAAAAATGGATGGCTTCAAATAAATTTCTCTCACTGCATCCTTGCGGCGTTGTCCTGGCCGGCTATCAAAAAATGAGAATTCTTTTGCTTCGTTTTCTCTTCCATTGCTTTCTCTATACATATATATTTTGGGAAAATTCAACGTAATAATTCTTTTCCGCTTGGATAAGACGCAAGGGGGGTTTGTGGCAGAGTCCGAGGGATATATTCGGCTGCCGCCCCATAATTGTGCGCAATTTCGCCAGGACATGTTTTCTGGCCTGTACTTTTGCGACTCTACCTTTATCTTTGCTTCTTCATCTTCGGAATTCGCCATTTTCTTTTCCACATACCTTGCCACACACATGCCACCAATGTCCTTTCAGTGGCAGCCTCCCTCAAGCGTCCTCTTCTCGTTTTTCGACCATTATTCGTGGAAACAGAGCTTATTAAGGACTAAAAAAATAAACAGCACAGTCCATTTAACCGATTTCCAAGTTCCCAGAAGGTGGAGTGAACACCAAAGCCTCGAGCCGAGCAGAACGGCGCATAAAACAAATATTTGTAATCATAACAATGTCCTGTGTCCTGGCTGGTTCCGAACCAATCTCGGGCTGATGATGAGCAAATAAACTCAAAGTGAAAAAGGAAAACATCCTCGAACGGATAAAATATTTAACGAGCTTTAAAGCGGAATAAAAATGTTTCAAAATACTTGCAACAATTGTTGCAGTTTTATTATTTTTAAGGGAATATCCGTGGTCGCACTCATTAAACCTAAACCGCGTATTAGCAGGCCATAAATACAGGATGTGTGTGCGTTTCGGAGTCGGTACTTAAATATGATAAATGCCGCGTATTGTATTACAATTGGATTTAGGGCAGCGCCAATAACAATAAATTAAAATGCGGACACACAACGATAATTGCGATGCCGCCAAAAAGCAGCAGCCTTAGCCTGGTCTAAAGCCTCAGCGTTTTGCTGTTTTGCCGTCAAAACCCATAATTATAGAGGGTCTGGATGGCCTGGATGCCCTCTTGGATGGTGTGCTGGCCTGGACCGATGTTTGCCAAATTTATACAAATTCCAACTCCAGTAGTTCGCTTTCGATTGGGGAGTGTGTGCCGCCAGTGGAACGTGTTTCCAGACCAATTACCCCACGATCCGCACTCTGCATTATTATGGCCAGCGTGGCCCGCAATTATGTCGTCCAATTAATATCAACGCAGCGGGAGTTGAGAGCCAGGCCCAAATACAGTGGCCCAGAGTGGTATTGCCAGAGCAGGGAACGGCTGGGGGACCTGCACATTTTATGCATAAGCTATTTATGAAATTTATTGTCTTAAATGGCCAACGGTAGTCGCCGGACGAATCTTAATGTCCAGCCACTTGACGGCGGACCACCCGTGGCAATAAATGCACTTTAACAAAAATATACATCTTAATTTTGAATAAATTAAATAAGAGATAAAAATATTAGTTTAGATTTAGAAGTTTTAAAGTCTATACTAATTAATAACACGCATTTTGTGATCATATTGCTGCATTACGACTTTATACCTAAAAAGAATCCCTTTAAAATTCATATAAGAACCTTCAAAATCGATCCGATACCCAAACTTTGAATTTGCATGATAGTTTGACTTTTCTCTCAGTGCATTCCGCACAGTCTCCTGCTGCCGAATCGATTTCGATTCGACGTAAAACTGCTTGAGAGGCAAACATCCATCATGCTGTCAATATGACAGTATATGCAATATGCAGTATACAATATATACAATATGCAATATGCAATTGCAACGCCGTGGCAAGGTGTCTGCATAATTGCGGCAAGGCAACAGAAACTGCGGGCCAAACTCAGCTAAATTTATTATAATTTCCACACTTTCGGGCGATGGCCAGATCACGTTTGTGGCAGTGTCATTACATTGATAGACGTGGCCCGAACTGTGGCAGCAGCTGCTTGCTTTGGACCTGTCAGAAGGCCTTTGGGCCAGGTCCTGTGCTGCCTTTTAATTAACAATAAACTGGGCATTTTATTACGCAAATGCAAAGGCCAGGAACCACTTTTAATCCCCGACTAGTTTCTGCCGAATTGCTGGCAGGCGTTGTTGCAAATGTCCCGAACCTGCTCCTAGTTGCCACGTGAGTTTATTAAATTACGCATTCGACTCGTTTCGCACACAATGAATCTGCAGGTGCAGCTGCAGATCCTGGCCACAGGATAAGCTAGGATATAGGCCCCGTCTGCGGCTTTTGTGGCAGCCACTTATCGCACATGACTGTCTCAGCTCCGGCCGCCTAATTGAATTTGCCAGTCCAGTTCGGCCGAGTCCTGGCCCGAAAGTGCATATTCACATACTTCATCTTATTAACATGTTGGGGCGCACATTGTAATTCATATTTACAATATATATATATAAGTATTAAGTGTATAAAATTACCGGTAAAGTGAAGGGGCCCTCGGGTGTCAATGGCGACGGCGACACGCTGATGGATTACAGGCAAATTACACGGCCTCTGCTGATACATTTTGATGCACTTTTAATGAATTTAATGGCTTTTTGTTGGGATAAACCGCGAAAGAGGGACCAGCGGCAGGACCTTCCGAGGCGCGTTGAAAGGATCTCCGATCGCCGATCTCCTTTCACAGCGAAAGCTGGTTAACGAGATGAAAACTTGTAGTTAAGATATCAAATTTACGGTTGGGTCTTCACTTAATTCGCTTCGTAAATAAGTCCTTTGACTTTAAAATAATAAAAATATAAAAGAAAAGAGTTAACGAGAAAACATACTAGGAAACTAAAACCCTAAAGACAATGCGATATATGATTATGTAAATGAAATATAAAAGTTCCCAGGAAACAGATAACAAAAGTTTTATTTCAAATTCAATTGGCATATCCGAGTGAAAAACGTGGCCATTAAAAATGATAGATTTCAGCACTTAGCTCTCTGGAAGTTTCGCATTCAAAATTGTAAACAACTGGCAGTGAGTGGCAATTATGCCGGGGCCGACAATTTGAAAATGCATTTTGCATTAACTTAATTATTTTCCATTCCAGAACAGGTTCGGTTAGTGTGCTCCGTTTATTACCGGGTCGCACGCACTTGGCCAGGTTGCGCCTTTTGGGCCGAGAGATAGTGGCCGCCGATAAGGGCCAGAGTGTGCTCTACACCCGTATCTGGGTATCTAGCCCGATAGCACTTGCCACAATGTTGCACGCACATGTCAGAGAGCGAGAGCTGAGGCGGTGGTAGCGCCTAATTATGGGCGACGGGCGGGCAATCGCTCATCAAATATGTATGTGGCACCAGGAAATATACGACCCGAAACCATGAGATCCTGAGAATCATGAGCCATTTATCACGTTGCTGAAATTGCATTTTCCATGCACATATTTTTGATTGTAATTTCCAAGAAAGTTAACTCAACACGAGGTGAACTCCTCCGCCTGGCCAAGGCATCACCTGAGTCAGTTTCCTGTGTGGCTCAACAAATCGATACGCGTCCGTCCTGGCCATGTTCTCCTGCTCTTTGAATCCTTGCATCCCTGTAGCATGGTATCTTTGCGTTCTCATACCCATTTCCCTTCCCGGATTTCCAAGCCCTGATAGCATGACGACATGGCAGGGCGCACAGGAAACCGAACATGGGGCATGCGACGAATAATGCCAGACGCGACACCGACACTGAATCCTGTCCAGGACCTCTGCCGCCCCATGCCACACACACACACACCTACACCGATGCAGACTGGAAGGGAACTGCTGACTGGCAACGTTAAAACCGTTAAATCTCCATAGAGCCCACTGCGTGTGTTGGCCTGAAATGTTTTTCCTCTACATCCTGAGGCAGGAACCAAAAGGACATGATGGATGAAAGAGTCGGGATAAGTGAAAAGTTTGCCAAATAAGATTGCAGAATATTTATACCTTTTCGCATAAAATGTTTCATAACCTCGGTGAATGAAACAATTGAGATATGATAGAAATAATTTTATTTTCCCAATAATTTCCCCACAAAAACCTTATAGGTAGAGCATATCTAATTTTCGTTGGCGCTTTTCCTTCAGTTTTCCCCAGTTGACTGCCTGTTTGCCCTGCGTGGACGATGAGGGTTTATTTCATGCTTACTCCGGCTTTCTAGCCAGCCCCCAAACACTAATCCCGCCCGCCTGTTCCACTGCCGCCCTCTGGCTTGCTACTTTTGCACATTCTTTTCAATTTCAACAGCAACAAAAAAAAATGAAATGGAAAAGAGAAATGGAAACGAGCGGGGTTGGCTTGGCTCAACTGACTTGGCTGAGGCATTTTCTTTGGCAAAACTTTTGCAATTTTCTATTAAAGCAATACACACATGCATGTGGTGGTGGGACGGTGGTGGATTTGTCTGTGTCTGTGTCTGTGTCTGTGTCTGTGCGTGTGTGAGTAAGGGGTTTTCCTATTTTCCATATAAAATGGAAAATTTTCTTTATGTGGCCTTTGTTAGTTTTTCCAGCCATGTGAAATGGTTTTCCACCAACCCACCCACATACACTCGCACACTCCCACACTCCAAAAAACACATCCTTTTCAGCTCATTCGCATTTATTCAGAAAATTGTGCAAATGTATTTACAAGCAACTCTGTTTTCGGGCCGCCATGTTTGTTCGTTGGCAACCTCAAAACTTTGCACGCATTTTCCCCCAATTGCGTGGCATTTTCATCTTCTTGCCAAACTTTTTGCCTTTGAAAATAGTTTTTTTTTTCAAACGGTTGAAACAACCCGTCCTGGCTGTGGTATTTGCTTTTAGCAGAATTCGCCACAAATGCCCTTAGTTCTGGGGAAACTCTTTTAAAACTTAAAGCCGGTACGGGGACCACATGGCGTATGCTTAATCAGGCAGCGTGTCCAAAGCTCGTTCATGCCTCAGTGATGACATAAGCTAAACACGCAGTGGAGAAGGAGACGGCTCCAGATGGCTATTTCCAATCGATGGACTCCCAGATTGCAAATGGTCGCTGTCCCCCCAAGTGTTCAATGGTTTATGCAAAATGTTTTCTATTTAAAAATTGGATGACAGGGAAGTTGATGGGTTTTTTGCTCTAATTTTTAATTTCTGTAAATTTATTTAACCGAATCCAACCGAAGAAGCCCGTGGCTTATATCAATAGACACCATCCGTTTCCTCCTGCTCTCCCAGGATCGTCAAAAATTCCTCTTTATTTTGCCATCGGCTATTGTCTTTGTCTCTGCTTGTCGTGAAACTTCCGTTGCCCATTTTCAGTTTTATTTTTTTGTCTTTCGTTTGGACCAACAACATTTGGGCCAAACAGGTGGACACTAACTGGGCAACGGCATGGGAGTGGCGAAAAATGGCCAGGCCAGGCCAGGAGCAGTGGCAGGACTCTAATGTGCTCGTGTCCATGCGACCGGCAGTGCTTCTGGCCATTTTCTATTTTTATGTGCGCACAAACTGTAAAACAGGAGTCTGGGTGCATAAAGGCACCCGGCAAAAAAGGATGATGAGGATGAGGACGGAGGACGCTATAAAACGGCAGTTCTGCCACCGTGGCCATAACAACATGGCCAGAACCAGAACCAGCGACAGCAGAAACGACCAAGTTAACTGCATTTTAACGCGCATTTCAATTTGGAACGGATATAATTTATAGACGACTGACTGGCGCTTCTCGCTTATGAGTCCGGCGTTCTTCGAGCAAAATGTTTGCCTCAAAATTGAACCTTGCGCTTGACTGCCTCCGCCCTGCCCATCCCAGCTCCGCCCACTTTTAGGGCAGCCGCCTCCTATCTGGCCGGGCATATTTATCTAGATTTTGTTTTGGCCCCAGCCTTGCCAGCCAAGTTACCAACTAACGTTGTTAATGTGCGAAATTTAATAATCAGGCGGCAGTGGCGGCTATTAAAGAGTTGTTTAATGCTAAAATGCAATTTCTTGGTACATTTTTCATGTAAACTTCACCTGAGTCAGTTACTATGTTTGCTATTTTCTAGGACAACATAATATCCCTAAAAGTTCCCACAGCTCTACACCCTTTTTAAAGAGTTGACTTTATTTTTGCCAAAATTTGTCTGTGACTGCAAGTGACTGTCCTGACCGTCCCTTTGTCCTTTTGTCCATCTGTCTTCTCATCAGACATGCCACTCGTGCTCGGCCAGGACCTCTTGTCCCGCTCTTATCCTGCTGATGCTGAACTTTTCCGAGCTTTTCGTATTTTTTTCGGCTGTCCCGTCCAGTGACGTGAAATTTTTCCACTCTTTTGCAGCCACTGTCTGCGTGCTTAAATTGAACAATAACCCTAAGTTGTCGTCTTCGGAATAACATTTTCAGTGCCCTCCAATGTTGATTTCTCATGCGCCCGCCCACGGCCCCTCCCTGCATCTCTCCTTCTAAGGATATGCCCTGTCTCTTTCAGCCTACCTTTCTTATTCACTCGCCGAACAACAGCGAAAATCGCAAAGCAATCAAATAAAATTTGAATAAAAGATTTTTGTCTGCCGCTGATTTGCGAAAATGTACAACAAAAACAAGTTGGTGGAAATGGGAATGGGGGGAACGTACCACTGAAAATGGTGGGCGGAAACTTGTGAGTTTTCCGCGGCGCAGAAGGAGGCGGGTCTGGGGGAAAATGTGCGTTTTCTGCACACACATAGCCAGTGGAAAAATATGTATGTATAGGCGAGTCTCTTCAAGGAGGCGAATGTGAGTACAGTTTTGGTTAAGTTATTCTCAAATAAGCAGAAGTATATTCCTTCAACAGGGGAGAGCTTAAAATTGAAAGCGTTTCAAGTGGTTCAGATGCAAAAAAATGAAGGGAATAACTCAGACAAAAGTTTCTTTTCAAATACGAAAATAAAAGAATAATTGGGGTTGTTCAAGAAAGTATGTCTTGTTTGGCTTAGGATTTTGAAGAAAAAAAACCCATCATAATCATTTATTTACTCCAAATTATCTTAAAAATTTACTCTATCCCTTCTATGTTAACCGATTCAAACACTTTCGAAAGACACTGACCCTTATTAAAGTCCTCCCGAACAAAAAAAATTAAATGACCTCGTCGTTTTCCTCAATTTTTTCCCTGACCCCGATCCTTCCGTGAATTTATGTTGACATTGACCTTGACCAAAATACGGGAAATGCAAATTAGTAGAACCCAGAGACACCCGGACCCAAACAAAATAAAAACAAAAACTCATTATAAAGCTTTGCCCGACCCTGAACCAACCGTCCTCCCACCACCCTCTAATTTCATTTTACACCGAATTACGCCCAAAACGGTGACGTCACCAAGGAAGCCCGGGCCAAAAACCTAATTAGCCATTTGCCTTTTCCTTGCTATCATTTTCACTGTCACGGACCAAAAGCGAGGAGCGAAAAGGAGATGCCCAAGGACGGACAGGCGGGTGGGAAAAACGCCCAAAAGTACGCCAAAATACCAGAGGCATAGACAGGGGGGTTTTCTTACATTTATACTTTTTTATTTTTATTTATTTTTTATTTTTATTAATCATTCTGTTATTATAAAACAACTTAAATTAATGGGATAATGATTTTTCTACTACTTTATACACATAACATATATATACATAAGGCTTGTTAAAATTAGTTTCTATTCACATTTTTCTGTTTGGAAGATCTTTAGGGTGTACTCGTTTCAGCCTTCTCCGTACTCTGACACCTGCAATTCTGCGGACTCTTAGGAGATGCCTGACTAGAACGTTTGAGTGATTTTGAAGCTTTTCTTTATACTTTTTAGCCTGCTCGTTTAGCAAATCGCCTATTTTGGGTACCATCAGGTCCTTCTCCAGGTTCGAAGTGCGCATGTACCACGGGGCTCCGGTAATCATACGCAGTGTTTTACATTTATACAATTTGATTTGAATTTACTGATTTTTTGGAGGCTGTTAATTATAAAATTACTAGAATAATTTAGTAGAGATTTGCGTTTCTCTTACTGAGAAGAATAATAAAATAAATTTAATATTAATATTAAAAAACATAATTTAAATTTTAAACTCAATTCTTTTATTTCCGTCCCTTATTCTAGTTTAAAAATTAAAACTTGAAAGGACAACTTGACACAACAAAAATAAAGTTTATTAACACCGTGACATTTATTTACGTAATACTTGTGGCTTGTGGGAGGGGCCAGGTGCCACGGAAAATGGCCAACAGATGGCGCTTGTCTGTTCTCGTTATGGAAGTGTTCAAAAATGTCGCTGACCGCAAATTGGAGCTTGGGGGTCAAAGTTCTCGGTCGCTAACGCAATTAACACTCTCTGAAAGGACTTTTTTTCTCTCTCTCTCTCCCTCTCTCTATCTTCTCTCCTCTATGTCGCTCTGTCTCTTTCAGTATCTCCACCTCTCTCTGGCACTTTCTCACTAACTCTCTTGAGCGTCTGCCGGTGGAGCAATTTTCCGTCACTTGTAACAGGTTCCCAGCAACTGGAGGCAAAGTTTTTAATTAATTTAACTCTGCAAACAGGGGGCGGGGCTGGAAAGTTTTCTCTGTATCCTGGTGTGACAGAGCGTTTGTGTGTCCTTGATACTGGAGCAAAAGGACAACGGTTGGATGCCAAAAAGGAACTGGGCTAGCAGAAAAGACAAACTAATAACAAAAGTTAAGGAAATGGATAACTGTTTGAGAATAGGAATACTTGTAGGGAGAGGGTTGCAGTCAGAACGAATTCTTGAATTATTTTACACTTTTTAAGAGTGACATTGCCTCAAGATTAGAATGTTGGATTTTTCGAGCGGATTTCAATTATAAACATACCTGTTAAAATACGATTTAAATAGGTGCATTAGTTTACTTTTAACGTCCAAATTTCTTTCAATATTGAAAATAACAGAAAGCATTAATGGATGTCAGTGGCTGCCACGCACTTCATTTTGTGGTGCGCAAAGTTTAAATGCTCCGCCAAGTTGGTGCAACTTGTGGTGGCTGCCATGGCGGCAAATCAGCGTAACACAAAACGCCAAATGATTCGCTAACTTTTTCCGCTTTCCGCTTTTCTTCTATTGCCCCAGCTTTTTAGTTTTTTTCTCTCTTTCCACTTTTTATTGTTTTAAGCTGTCGCAGCGTGTAAACTTTGGCCAGGAAAAAGTTTTCCGCGGGCCTGTCAATGCAGCGCCGGAATATTTATAGACTGCAGTGAAAACACAGAGAGAGAGAAGAGGGGAATAATGGTTTGATATTCTATATCCAAGGTGCAAAGTATCAACAGCATCAAAGGATTGGACAAAAAGGAAAAAAAGTAAAACCTGGCAGGAGCAGCTGCCTTGACTCTGTAAGCGGCATAAAATTTTCACACGCCGCGGCTGCCAGAAATTTGCATAGAGAAGTATTCCCTGTTTTGAGATCGAAGTGAAACCCTTTCCCTTTGTTGTTCGGTGTTATTTTTCCAAACGGGCGACAGAGAATTATATGGAAATTATGCAAATGCAGTCACAGGGATAATACACTCACCGGAATCTATATCCTGGGAGACTGGGCCACAGACACCCAGAGATCTATTCGGCTTAATTGCAACGTTCAGAGGCTGCTGCCTCCTTTGTTCCTCCGGTGTGTTTGCCTTTGTTGTGGCACTCTGCCTCCTTTTTTGTGTTACCCTCTGAATGGCAATCGTTTTATTATCCTTTTTTGGTCTCTCTCTCTCTGTGTGTGTGTGCGAATCGATTGGCAATTGGCAATAATCAATGGGATAAGTGCTAATTTGCATTGTCAGTTTGTCAGCCTGTCGGAGGGTTTGCCATTTTAATTGTTTCTGCAATTGACTCTCATGAATCGTAATTATATGTTACAAGAAGTCAGTCAAGTGGTGGATTATTACAGGGTAGGATACAGCTCTGGAACACCTTGAAATAGTGAATCCATTCAGACATCTTTTCTGAATAAATATGTTAATTTTCATTTAAGCTTAAATACTTTTTAAAGGTGCTTCCTTTGTTCCCATTGTTTCCCATCTCATTAGCCAAATGGCTTCAAATGCAACCTGCGCTTTCAAGCCAAAATCAATTTCAAGCATCATAAACTCGCCTCAAAATTCACCGAAATCGAAATGAGCCGGGTCAAAAAAAGCACACACAGAAAAAAGTCGTGTATAGGAAAGCAACAAAGCCTGCTGACTTTCGAGCGGTGGAGCTCAATTAGCAGGCCATAAACCGGGAACGGGAACGGGAACGAAAACGAGCGGCGGCAAACGGTAGCGCCTTGCAATTAGCCAGGCTAATTAAGTCGCACCCATGAATAGGAGCCGAAAACGTGGCTAATAATGAGCCAATTTGCATGTTTAAGAGCGCATTAAGCATTAAGCCGTGGCTGCTAAAAAAAAACATAAGAAAATATAAACGACTGCCAAGCAGCTTATCCAAAAACAAGGCCAACACATGATTGCATTTTTGTGATGCATTTGATAAGGAATTTCAACGAAAGAATACCTCTCTCTTTTATCAATGTATGGCCTATAAACTCTTCCCTTGGCCAACCCCATGCCCTTGCCCATTCCCAAAGCCACATCACAACCACATTTCTTGCCAAAGCCAACAACTCTCCAGCAGGGCAAGAACTGCAAAATACAAACTGGAACTGCAGTTGGCAGTCACATTGGGCCATTGGCCATTTAGCCATTTGGCCAACCATTTGTCTGCGCCAGACACCGATGACGATCCGCATGACGACGGGGCGTGCATTTTGTTTACATTTTCGGGCCAAAAAAAGAAACCGAGACCCATCCCATAAGGGAAGCGGAACAGTTTTTTGTTTGTTTCTGGTTTTGGGGGAAGCTTATGATTAATTGCCCCTTGCAGGCGCCGGTTCAGCCTCTTCGAAGAGTAACCATTTGAAAGTCCTCGCCAGCAGAGACAGTGCCCAAAAAAAGTTACTTGTTAATACCAAAAAATTAACGCAAATTATTTCAACGCACGCTGCAAGTGATGGCCAAGATAATTCAGAAGGGCGTAGTTACGAATGGCAAGGGGATGTCTTTAGATGGTAATTAAAATTGATGTAACTTTACTTCAGATTAAAGCCAAGGGGGAGAAACAGTCTGAAAACAGATGGCGCAATGGAAATTGGCAACAAAGTTGAATAAATATATGTGTTCTTTCACTTCAAAAGCTTAAAATTTTAGATTTTGGTTCGCTCCTGATTATGCGATCTGGAAATAGTGTAATCAGCGCACCGAGGAGCTCTATTCTTCATTTAAAATTTATCTTAAATTAAATTCGAAAAAAAAACAAAATTTTTGTTTCCCAATTTCCTCACTTGGTCCCTTTTCGATGGCCATAGCTCTGCCATTTTATATCCGATCTGGAAAAAGTGATTACCATTCTGTAATCACCAGTAGTACTGAGCACTGAGTACATTATTTAAAATATATCTTAAATATAATTTTTGAATTTTTCGAGTTTTTTCAAAGCGTACCCCTACAAAAAATGGACTTTCCCATTTTCCTCAGTTGGTCCCCTTCCGATGGCCATAGATCTGCCAATTTATATCCGACCTATAAGAATTGTACCATTCTATAATCAGAGCAACACCTACCTCCACTTCTTTTTTAAAATACGTCTTAAATATAATTTTTTAATTTTTCGAATTTTATCAAGGGGTACCCTTATAAAAAAGGCGGGTTTCCCAATTTCCAACCCAAAATTTAAGCCAGGAGGAGAGTAAAAGTCTGAAGGCAGATGGCTAATTGAAATTGGGAGCCAAGTTGAGTGAGAAGGAGAAAACTATTCTTGATAATAAAATAGTCACTCTGAGTTTACATCTTAAATCTTTAAATTAATAGTATTCATTCGCACTTCATCATTTGTCATTTAGGCCTCCTTATTAGTGTTCAGCAAATACCTTTCTTCTAAGGCATTTTCATTAATTTGCTGATTAGATCCGTAATTGTGTTTGTCATGAACTCTTCAATATTCTCACTTCATAACCAACTTTAGTGCGATTTTTCCAATTGACTCGTTTATTGGCTTCATTCAGCATCGACTTGGCCACTGTGAGCCACTTCAGATCCGATCAGTTCCATTGTGGCCATAACTCAATGGATGCCCACTTCAGCTACTAATTTTTGCAATTGTATCTGAGTATCCAAGGGATCTATGGCATCCGCATCCATCCATCCATCTATCTATCTACCTATCTACCTATCTATCTATCTACTTGTAATTGTGTTTATCTGTATGCAGGCGGTAGTCGGCGTTTCAATAAACCGCACTAATGAAGCCCATTCAAAGTGCAATGATGTTACCTTTCCATCTATCTGCCCTTTGGGGCTTTTCCGCTTGGCGTCGATTTTAATGGGCGCGAATATTAATGACATTTCCATTGCACTGGGCCTTGGCAAGAAGTCGGGGCCAGAAAGCTCTTGTCAGCATAATTATGAGCCCACCCTCTGCCACTGGCGCTCCTTCACCTCCTAGCTCTTTGAAAATTGAATGTCTAGGACTAGGTTTCCCAGGGAATATGCTTATTTCTTTGCCATTCAGGCTTTCCATATGACATTTTTCAAATTAAAGTTTGAATTAAGAAATTAAAGTGCAACACTTTGTTGTTTTTTGCTCAAATTGGTGTAAAATATTTCAATTAAGTTGAAATACTGAGTAGTGAGTTCGAAATTCCCAGGGAGTATTCTCCATTAATTCTAGAATATGGGCACATGGCTGCTTGGGGGCGTGGCAGCAGCCATGCGAAGTAAATTTCTTATTCATTTTATATTATATGCAGGAGGGCAGCCCCCCCCTTCTTGGATTGCGCGGCAAAGTTAAAGTGCATGGGGCAGCTGTAAGAGTGGATGTGGCAATGTGGCGGTGCCGCTTCTGTTCGACTCTGGTCTGTTCTGTTCTGTTCTGTTCTGTTCCGTTGCATGCCTCAATGCACTTCCACTTGCCGAGCAGCCAACCAAGAGCTCGAGGGGCAGTGGCAAAAAATGGAGTTGTTGCTTGCTACCTTCAAGTACGAGAGTTATTTTCGCTTTTCTTTATTTGCATGTTGCCATAATTGCGTCGTCGCTGCAATTCTTTCATCAAAGTGCGCCTCATCAGAGAAAAAATAAAAATAAAATAAAAACGCGGAAAAAAGAAATATACTCCTCCCCCACCCCACCTTCTATTTCACTCTTTTCATTCTGTCTCGCTTTTCGCGCGGTAATTAAAGCAAACTGCGAATTTTTTTCGGCGCTTTTCAGAGCTGTAATTAAAAATGGCAAAAGTTTTGTTTTTGTTTTCCACGCTTTTGTTGCATGCAGCAGTGTGTGGGAAAAACCGCGTCAAAAGCAACGGAAATGCAATGGAACGGACCCACCACCCGGCCCACCATCAGTCTCAGTTTTCCTCTATTTTTCCCCAATTTTCCGCCCAAGCCCTTCACCTCTTCGAGGGGCCTTGGCTTGCTGTTTCCTCTTTTCCCTTTATATTTCCGTTTTATGTTTTTTTTTTTTGGCCTGGCATTGATATGGAAAAGTTGGTGGATTGCTGTTGTTTCGAGACCTTGGGGTTCAGGGGGCCAGAAGAGGGAGCAGTTATGACCGCAAAATCAGCTTAAAGTTGATGAAGCTGAAAAAGGCACCAAGCGAGTTATTTTTGTATAAGAAAAGTGACTTAAAAGTAAAATATTATTAAAATGTTAACTCCAGGGGACTAGTACAGCTTAAGAGTCATTAAAACAGGTTTAATAATAAAAAATATCAAAAAGAAATAATGATTAAATGATTTTGTTGTTCATATTTAAGGTCTAAACTCCATCTCAATCACTATTAACTTTACAATAATTTACATTCATATTGTCATTTTTGTACTCCTGACACTTGCCACCTTCGCTGGCAGTCCTGCCAAGAGACCCAACCAAACCGTCAATCAGAAACGACAAAAAACCAATGAAGAAAATCAAGTCGAGACCGGCAACTAACCATAAATACGCTTGGGCCGAAATACAAATTAAATTAAGCAACGAGACAAAAGGCAGACTTGCAGCAATTTACAGAAAAACTGCCAACAAATCAAATTGCCACAAGACCAGGGGCGTTTGCAAAAAAGGGGAAGGATAAATGAATGGGGTGGAGGGGGGGTTGGAGTAGGAAGGGGGAAGCAACACACGAGAAGGCCATCTCAGTGCTGGCCAATTCCCGGGTTGACAATTGCGGTGGCGGCTGGTTTGCTGAGTAAATAATTTCGTCTTGGCCATAAAAAGGCTGTCAAAGTGATGGCCAAGCGGGGGAGGGGGAGCACCTGGCCGGGGTCGAGGGGGCGGGGGAGAGGGTGAGTGGAGCAGGCCTGTCAATTGGCGGGAGATTGATGCCCCTGGATAATAGCGACGCGAACAATTTGCAGACGACAACACGCCGCAGACCGAAAGACAAAGTTGGAGTTGGAGATGGAGTCCCCCGGCCTGACAAGAACAGAGACAGATGGAGACTGTGTGCGACAGAGAGGTCTTCTCCGGCGAGCTGAAATCTCCAGCGGTGGTCTGCGGCGACAACTGAATGACAACTCTTTAGGCCATCGTCGATAACGGGATTTCCTGAGCAAGTTATTTGCCCAAAAATGGTTTTTTCCACCGAACGGGCAAAGTGTTGACATGGCTTCGACGGGTGACGAAGGCGCATGCGTGACACCCCCGAGAGAATGGTGTGCCGCCAGTCGGGGGACTACTAGGGGAGGGGGCAGGACTCCATTTAAGCCAACAGATGGCTCGACTACATCCTCTCCGGTTGTATGGTAAACAATTCGCCGCCTAAAGCGCATCGGGGACAAATCTTTCCCCCAGATGGCCCAGCTCAATTAGCCATCAAGATCATCGCGATTTGGCCGTCTTTGACTTTGCGTTGTGATGGGAATTGTTCTTGGCCAACAGCAGCTGGCAACTTGTGTGCATTTATCTATATAGACGGGCCTAGACAAAGGCGCATTGTTTGCTTTTCCGGCAGGATGCAATAAAATGCAGGTGCATATCCCGCATCCATCTCTAGGCTCCCAGCTCCCGAGAGTCTGACTTCATCTGCAGAAGCACTTGGGAAAAATAGTGGTGCCGAAGTTAGCTTTAATATAATCCACAATTATCATTCGACAGGATAAGTATTTTTATTTATTCTCCTAGAATTTATCGCAGTGCACATCCTTTTGGCACTGCATCCGAGTAGTCCTGCTCTCGTTGCGTTCTCAACATGTTGCCAAGTCATTAACTAGAGCCTGTTTTTGGCTTTTGTTGCATGTTTGTGATTACTCGAGTATGGGGGCATACCACATGTAGCACGTTGTTCGTTGGAGGGGGAAGGGTGAAGGAAGCGGAGGATGGGGGTCAGGACTGCAACAAAAGCGGCCAGGACATGGACACGAAGTTGCTGTTGTTGCGCCTTGAGCGTTTGAGCCATTTGAAAATTGCAGCAGGGGTTGCAAGCAACCACTCCGTGCAACTCCACCTCCCTCGCTCGCTCGCTCGCCCCACCCCTCCCCCATTTTGGCCAACGCCATTGTCTAGTTTTTTATGTGTGTTCTTGTATTTGTGTCGTGCTCATGTGCGAATTTTTTATGGCTCGAAGAAAACAACCCCCAAGTGGCAGGCGCATTGGTGTGCGTGTGGCAATGTCAACTGGGGCGTCTACAAGCTGCTAAGTGCACTTGCCCACCGTTTCTTGGCACCGGCCCCCCGCCTACCTTCCGACTGCTTCTCGTTACCCCCTCCCCTTTGCCGCACACATGTAGCTTTTCTTTTAGCCATGAATACATAATGCCCTGCACTTGAGGCGCACTCTTTTCTTTGCCTTCCTGCCGTTCTGCCGGCGACAAAGGCGAGCGGCTAATTCAGATGCCAGATTCCAGGATCCAAGGGTCCGTCAGATAAATGCATTCTCTAAATGTTGCAAAAAGGATGCCCCCTCCCCCTCCACCTCCCCCTCCTCCCTCCCGGTCCCCGCTCAAGTCCAAAACAAATGGAAACCCCTTTCGCAAGGATCCTTGGCAGAGTGTGTGTGCCTTCCGTTGCCAGTCGGCCGGAAAGTAATTAAAATCTGCGCTTAAGTGCAGCTCTTCAGAGTCCTGCAACAAAAAACACAAAATCGTGGATAGTAAGCAGCTCAAAGGAATATGAACAAAAAATTTAAGCGGCGATATGGGAAAAAGGACTTGAGGTCCTTTGTCAGACGACATCTAGTGCGAGAAGCGCTAAACTAACGCTGATAAAAATCAACTAATGGAGCGAACAAAAATCATAGAAAATATTTCTCTATCCTTGAAGCGCCTCGAGCGCCCTCTACAGGGTGAAAATAAGTGTTCCCACTCTTTAGCAGAGACACCATACCACTGAGAACGCTCGTGAAGAGGAGAAAGTGGATTTTTGAAAGGGGCGAGCTGAAAACATCGCAAGCCCGAAAACATAGATTGCTCTCAACTCAAACTCGAAATTAAACTCAAACTCAAATACTTCTCTTCGCACTCAGAAAGGAGTGCAATTCTCCTGGAAATCAAGGGGCGGAAAAAAGACAACTGAGTCGCACATTATTTGAGTTAAACTGACGCCCCTGACGAGTTCTGTACATGGGCATTAGTTCTATGTATCTGCCATTTCTGGCAGCTGTGCTAATTAATCGAACTTAGTAATTGAAAAGGCTAGTGGGGGGAGTCCATGGCACCGGAGTAGGAAAAAGGTCCAACGTATGTGAGATATTTGCATTGCCGTAATGCCATTTGTCCCTATTATTTATGCATTAGACAGAAGTCACTAACTACACCATCATGCATTTAAAATTTGTTCATGTTTAATTAATAAGAAACCTAATTAGCTAGGAAGGTAATAAAAATCTCCAAGTAACATGTCATATTTTGTAATGTTTTCAAATGCGACAGACCATGGAAATTCTTCTCGCAAATAGCTCCCAACCTCCAGATGCTTTATTAAATCGAGGTACTAGCCTAAAAGTTTCCCGGGGCAACATCGGCGAAGAATGCAACGAGTTTTCAATATGTTGCAAACATTTTCTACATTACCAAAAACTTTTTCTTGCCACACGCAGCTGCCGGAATAAAGTTGTTCCTTCGAAGGAGGCAACAAAACTAAAAAATAATCGCAAAAACGTAAAAAAAATGCTTGAAATCCTACTCCGTCATCATCTGAAAAACATCATTGTTCGCTTCGGGCACAAGTTCAATTCTCAAATGCAAACTGCAAATGAGCAAAAAATTGTCAGCTCCCAAGGAGATGAGGGGGAAAACTGTGAAAATTGAAATGAAAATTACCCATTGTGGCATCGGCAGCAGCATTTCAATTTGAGTTGCCATTTTGCACGTGCCCGGAGAGAAGGAAACCACCTTCTGACCCCACAGCAGCCTCATCCTTGTCATCCTGATGCTCCATGGCTGGTTGCCTTCGACTCGTTCGGCTCCTTTACGCTCCATCCTAGAGCCCCTCTCCCGATCCCCTCCAAAAAGGACCACCTTCTCCGCCGTAATCTTGGCAAATGCCTGGGAGTCTTGCATTTTATTCATGGCCTTGGTCCACGTCCGACTTTATTAGTTATTTTCCGCTCAATTTGTGTCCCGGGGAGGCAGGATAACAAGAAAAATTATTTTCATTTCATTCAACACATTCATTATGGCCCAAAGCAGTCCTTGTCCAGGGCCACACCTTTAGCTTCTTTTGTTGGCAAGGCCTGGGGGAAAAATAAAAGGTTTATTAAGATTGTATTTAATGGGATATCTTTTAAGCCAATAATGCCTAACTAAGCACCATTCATGCACAGTGTTAGTATTTAAAGAGGCGCAATTCCTATATTTTAAACTTTTGAGAAGTCTTCTAAGAACAGGTGCCAAGGTGGCCGAATCTTTTGTTGCAATTCACGTTGATTAGCCACCGAGGAAGGTCGTGTCCGGTTTCGAGTTCTTTGGGAACCTCCTCAGCCGGCGAATCCTTCACAGTAAGTGGGAAAAGTTCACAGCTAATTACGTTGGTTAGTTAAAAGTTTAGGCACAATTATCAACACTTTCCAAGGCGCAACATGATGGGGCACAAAAACTTGACAGACACGCCCACTGAGCGCCCACTCTATATAAGCCAAGTGCCGTGAATAGACCGCAAACAGTTCCTGCCCGAAAAGTCTGTGGAAAAGTTACCGAAAATATGGAAAAGTCAGCGGATAATACAGCCAGGACATTTGAGGACATGATGAGAGTGCCGGTACAGTTCTACAGGAGCATTGGCGAGGACATCTACGCCCATCGATCTAAGAATCCTTTGATTTCCCTCCTGCTGAAGATCTATCTCTACGCAGGATTCATAAACTTCAACCTGCTGGTGATAGGAGAGCTAGTGTTTTTCTACAACTCGATTCAGGACTTTGAAACCGTTCGCTTGGCCATTGCAGTGGCTCCTTGCATTGGATTCTCCCTGGTGGCTGACTTTAAGCAGTTCGCCATGGTCTATCACAAGCAGACCCTGATTCGGCTCCTGGACGAGCTGGAGGACATGCATCCGAAGACGCTCGAAAAGCAGAAGGAGTACAAAATGTCTATGTTTGAACAGACCATGAAGCGGGTTATCAATATCTTCACGTTCCTCTGCTTGGCCTACACCACGACCTTTTCGTTTTATCCTGCGATCAAAGCCACTGTCAAGTTTCACTTACTTGGCTACGAGACCTTCGATCGGAATTTCGGCTTCCTCATCTGGTTCCCCTTTGACGCCACCAGTAGCAACGTGGTCTACTGGATCATGTACTGGGACATTGCCCACGGGGCCTACTTGGCGGGAATAGCCTTTCTCTGTGCCGATCTCCTCCTGGTGGTGGTCATCACCCAGATCTGCATGCACTTTGAATACATATCCATGCGTCTGGAGGAGCACCCTTGCCACCCAGGAGCGGCTGAGGAGAACAAGGAGTTTCTCATCTACATGATAAGATATCATGACAAGTGTTTGAGGTAACTTAGCTTTTGAATCATGAGTTCAGTAAATAAATATTTGTATTTCTTCCAGACTCTGTGAACATGTCAACGATTTGTACAGCTTCTCCCTGCTCCTGAACTTTCTGATGGCCTCCATGCAGATCTGCTTCATAGCCTTCCAGGTCACTGAGTCAACTGTGGAAGTGATCATCATTTATTGCATCTTCCTAATGACGTCAATGGTCCAGGTCTTCTTGGTTTGCTACTATGGTGACAGCTTAATAGCAGCGGTAACTTCAAAGTTAATCAAATCTTTGAGAGTTTTGTGAAAACTCTTATGGCACTTTCAGAGCCTCAAAGTAGGAGATGCAGCTTATAATCAAAAGTGGTTCCAGTGCGACAAATCCTACTGCGGAATGCTGAAACTCTTGATCAAACGCAGCCAGAAACCAGCTTCAATTAGGCCGCCAACATTTCCGCCCATATCCTTGGTTACCTACATGAAGGCATGATAACTTGTAGTGTTGTAATTTGCGAAAAAGTATTAATTTTTCTTCCAGGTCATCAGCATGTCGTACCAATTCTTTGCCCTGCTGAGAACCACCTACAAGGATAATTAAAGGAAAACCTCTCTAGTAGCTGATTAGTGATGATTTTAACGACCTCTTGACAGAAATCCTCCTCCTTCCTGACCCTGCAATGCATTTGCCAATCGCTACCATGTTTAATGACGCCCTCGACACTCTTTGATAATATTTAATTAAAAATCGCATTTAAAATTAATAAGCTTAAATGGAGACCAATAGCGCCTGGCCGAGCACAAAAATCCGGCCAAAGCTGGGACAGGAGCACACGAGGCAACAAAATAATATTTTTTTCGAAAGGAATATTACAGGACCGCAGTTCACAAAAAACAGCGCCAAGAACGGTTGGGGGGCGAAAAATAAGAGCAGTTGGAAAAAAATCGCTATACAAAGAGGGGGAGGCAGGCCACCTCAGACCCCCAAGTCCCCCATAATTTCTACCATTTTTACACTCTCCCCGCTCTGACCTGGTAATAAAAGGAACAACATGAAACGCAATCACAATCATCGACAATAATCTGGCAGCAACAACCAAAAAAGAGAGAAAAACAACAAAAAGGAAAAATGCTTATTATAAAATTTCACAGTTTTTCAATGAGCAAAAAATGAAGCAGTGGCCGGGGCTGGGTGGATGGGGTGGAATGGCATTGCCAATGGCTTTTCAAAATCATAATGGCAGCTAGTAACAAGAGTTTTGTGTGCAAATAGGTGGCAGGGGCAGTCCTGGCGGGCGGGGTACAAAAATTTGTTTTGCCATGGCGGGCAACCGATCAGAGTCAGAGCTGGCAAATACCACGTCAGCAGGAGCCGTTCCCTCCGCCCTTGGTTACACTCGGAAAAAGGGGGGCTCCCAAGGAGAGGCTAGCTAAAAATGTCCACAAATGGCAGCTACAAAACTTTCATAACTTTAGACAAGTTAGATACTTTTCCCATTTACTTTTTCTGTTTCTCTAACCTTTTTAGGAATCCCTGTACCTTTAATGCTTATTCCTTCTTAATGAGAAATTCTATTAAACTTTTATTACCTAAAATATACACTTTATACTATTTTTTTTTACAAAACTCAAATCACATTTGCTTAAAGTTAATGTATAACACGAAAACGTATTTTTTCCTATGTACAACTCCGATGTGCACGTCACGCGCGACCACTTAAAAAACCTTGGCCATCCTGCCCCCACTGCCCCCTCGGAGAGTCCAGTGCTTGGACCCCATCACCCCCCAGCCCAGGACACCCCAGCCCCTGCTATTTACCCAGCCTCCTTGCCAGCTCGTTGCATTTTCCCTTAACAGGCCGTTAGTCGTTATTATTTTGGTCCATTGACGCTGCGGGCCATAGCTATATAGTGTGTACACAAGGCGAAGAAGCGAGTGTATATATATACAACGAGTCCTGCACATATAAGGGAGAGGGGGTGGCGGGCGGGGGTCAGAGGAAGGGCATTATGTACCACCCCCAGAAACAGGATATGGACTCGAACTCAAACTCAAATACAAAATCGGACCAGCCACCCCCGGTGACGTTGATGTCCCGTATTGGAATCGCGTTCGTTTCATTTTGGTCCCTGGTCCTTGGTCCTTGGTCCTCATCACCATCATCATCATTGCCGTCGCCGTTGCCGTTGCCGTTGCTGTCAGAGAAAATGTGGAGAGGGCTGGAAAAAAGTGGATTCTCCACAGGCACCACCAGGAGGGCAATTTTTATAATTTTAGTCTCGTTTGCTTTGAATTTATTTTTTATTTTTCCTTTTCTCCGGCGCAGCTTCTTTTCAAGCTTCCCTTGGCTTGACTCCTCCCACAATATTATTCAGGATTTCGTCCTGCGGCGGCGGGTGGGTGGATGGTTTTTTTCTCCCTGGCTTGTTTCTTTTCTAACATTTCTTGTGTCAGTCACTGGAGGCGGTGATGGAAAGAGACAGCCGTGCGGTGGGAGCGAGACGGAGTCGGAGAGAGCCTGCCCGGCTCTGCTCACACAGATTCACTTATGGCCTTTGTATTGGTTTTCAGTTGACGCTTTCACCTCCAACCTCCCACCTCCCCAACTAAAGCAAATGCAAAATGGCGTTGACTGTATTGATTTTTGATTTATTGCCGATTTGCGCTGCTGGTCCCCTGTTTAGGACAAGGTGGCTAATGTCAGGATAATAATTAGTCATCAGAGCGGTTGCTGTACTTAGTTTTCGTATGAAATAAATAAGTAGGTAAGTACTATAGGTACTATATGGTTATCAAGTTGATTATAGAATTATAGGATTATTATAGATTTATGATTATTTTAGTTTATTTTATTTATTTTAGATTTATTTAGATTTATTTTAGATTTATGATTATAGATATATTCTAAAGGAATTGCAATTGTACCTTGTATTTGAAATCGTATATTATTAAAATTAAATCCAAGATCTAATCTACAGCACTGACTTCAATATATCATAAACATGCTTGAGTATCTTAAAGTTTAAACAAAAAACTTCAAATTCAATTAATTAAGGCAGTTATCCATTCTGTTTTCTACCTCTGTGTGTTGTATCTATCTGCTAAGTGCACATCATCTAGTGACCATCATCAGCTTTTATCGAACGTCCTTTTTCCACGGCATCCACTCCATTTGCTGCTCATATTTCCTCTCGCATTTTCCTTCCATTGCTAATGGGGAGGTATGGAAAAAATGCCGGACACAAACTACGCAAATACGTGAAGAAATCTTTTTATTTTGCCCAACATTCACGCTCATCAGCTTTTAATTTTGTGCCTTGCCCGGGTCCCGTGTCCCGGGTCCGGAGACCTGCCTCCTCAGAAGTGTCCTGGACGAAGTCTCAGCATTGCTTGCCTCCGTCCCGTGGCAACCAGCGCTAATGAGACCCGAGCGGAGAGCTGCCCGGGCAACTTTCCATTACGTCGACTTTTTCCAGAGTTTTTCCCTCATTTTTTCCTTCGACTCTTGTTGTGTTTCGTTGAGAACCTTTGTGCCAGGACTCTTCTCGCTCACCCTCCCCGCTCCCCGTTCTCGTTGGCTCCTCGGGGGACAGCAAATGTCCTTTTGGCTTGTTAAGAAAATGTCGCTCTCTAATGCCCCAAAGTGGGGCGGGGCCGGGGGCCACGACCGGCTAGTTGGAAATGTTGTTGTTTTTCCTTCGTCGCGCTCTTAAATTAGAAAAATGTAAATTTATTTTAATTAAGATAAATAAGTAACAAAATGTTTTATGGAAATTACGTTAACAACGCGAAGACAAGAGGGTGACGGGTGAGTGGGCCAGTGCTTTGGGGGGCAGGGCACCGCAGGACAACTGCTTTAGCATGCAAATACACATAATCAGCAGGCAGCAGGCAAACAGCTAACAAGCAGCAAAAAAAATAAGAGCCAAGCGATTGTTAAAGGACCTCCCTCTCCTTCGACTGTTTCCTCCCTCGCCATTGAAATGGAATTATTTTTCCCATTTGTATATTCCGCCATTTTTTACCGCTTTGTTGGAAAGTTTTGTTGCCTCGCATATTTTTCTGAATTGTGTTTTTTATTAACGTCGATCGATGAGTGATTCCCGTTTATTTGCATTGATTACCCATGTACACAGACTTTCGACCGCCACTGTTATCGACATTCCCATCGTCTGATTGTCGATGTTGAAACTTTTAATTGAGTGGCCCGAACTCCTGGTCGAACAATTAATAATATATTTCTCCCTGGCTCCTGTCCGAATAATCACAGCATTAATAAAGTAATGAAAAATACAAAAATGTATGCGGAAAGTCTGTTAAATTCACGCTGAAATTCGATTATATTCATTTATTTTTTTGATCCCCTACAGTTGAATTAATTTAATTCAAAGTTCGTTTTGTTGCCACTACAGGATTCAGAATGCAGAAAGTGTATTCATGATACATGAAAGCCCTCTCTTCATCTTCCAGAACCCAGCAATCCAATTAAGTAATTACTTGGTGGAGTGTTCGGTTCCATTTTACAGATTGTCAACTTCTGGTCACGATCTGCCATAAGCCACATAATTATGTTTCGAAATTCGTTTCCTTCGGCTTCCTGCTACTCATCCTCGAGTGCGTTCTAATTTCTTCGCTTAGGACATTAACTACTTGGCGCCCAGAAAGCCCAGCTCCCCTGCGGGTGGCGCTCCTCCCAGCCACCCAGTTGTTTTCCGGCGACTTTTGCTTAGCCGGCAGCATGCTTTTCGAGCTTAATGGTTTAAATATTTACTCGTAATTAAAATTCAGCTTTATGCACATCACATCAAGTGCATAATCACAGACCAAACCAGACCAGACCGGCCCCGAACGAGCGGGCAAGGCCATTGAGACAATTTTTTCATTTTCGAGAGCCAAGAGAGAAGGAGCTGGCAACGCCCAACGCGGCTGACACTGCCGCCAGGAGTGGCGGTGGATGCACAAGGATCTGGCTATGAATGGGCCGAAGGATATGGGCCAGGCGGTGGCAGGAGCCGGTCGACATTAGCCGTGGGGCCGGAGTAAGCAACTGAAGATTATGTCGCCCCCAAAGTAAATGAAACTTATGCACAAATTACACAAGTCAGTTGCTTGGTATCAACACAAAAACACTGGAAAAAATATTTATTAATTAAGAATTCGTAGTAGGTATAAATTAAGTGAAATATTTCAAAGGTCTCCCAAGGCTCAGATATTTTTTAGACTTTTTTTGAAGTATAACGTATCAGATGTGGTGAAAGCATCCATGTTCCTTAGAAACCTCTAGATACTAATTAAAATATGTTGTGCAGTGCATGCCCCCCTATTTGACCTGCCCCTGCCCCATGAGCCGCAGCTCCTCTGCGGCGACTATCCACTCCACTCCAGGCGGCGTCAGCACTGGTCTCTCTGCTCATAATTAAAACCCGAGCTGAATGAAATCGCATAAAATGAATTAAACATTTTAGGGCTATTTAGGGGCGGTGTAGGTGTAAGTCAGGAGCGGAATACAGAGGGGGGGAGTGGGTGGCGACTGGATGTATTGCTCCTGGGACAATTGCAGCGTTAAATGAAATATTAATGGCATGGATGTCGGCAAGGAGGCGGCTGGGCTCTTTGGCTCTAATAAAGCGATGCTCCCCGAGCAGGGTAAGCTTTTAATGATATATACCTACAATTTTTTTCCAGCAAATTCTACCGCTGTTGTTGTGTACACACACACACACACACGGATAAGTTTTTCAAGTGCATCATTATTTGTTGCAAAAAAAAAAAAAAAGAGGAAAAAAGGGCTAGAAGCTGAAACCTGCTGGGGGGCTGGAGGATGAGGGTTGGGCAAATTCAATGCACTGCATTTTTAATACCAACGCAAGGTTTTCTCTTCTTTTCAATGCCTCAGCTCAAGTGCATGCCACACCCACACCCACTGCCTACTGCCACGCCGCCCTGCAGCACTTCATATGCAAACATTTATGATGACGCTGAAAAAAGGGGGCGGCTGTGAGTGAGCCACCGCACCCCGGTGGCAGTGGGTGGGGCCGGGCACAAAGGTAGCCCGTACCTCCTTTGTTTTCCACGGGGCCTGCATGTGAGCTTACGTGTGTCTGTGTCGGCTGCAGGCCGCATAATGGGATGTCTGATGAAGCTCTTAGTCGGCATAATTACTTTTTTTGCAACCTTTTCCATTTGCTTCTTGTGCGTCAGCAAAGCAAATGATACTCTCCAGGACACCCGCTCTTACCCAGACCCACAAGTGCATTTCAAATCAATCGTCGGCACTTGCAAATCAAAGGACTAGGTCAAACGTATCAGTCTGGGTGTTAAAAGGGATCTTAATGAGGGAACAAAGGGCCTAGGCATTCTTTTGAGAAACTATTTTCAAACGGTTTCATTTCGGAACATTCGAATAAAAAGGATCTCAGTGATTGAGACTGGATGAAGTCCAATTTTGACTAAAAATGCAGCTTTCAGTCTCAGAACTCTTCCTGGAGTAACTTCCACGTTCGTCTGCCGCTAAATAGGATGCTTTGGGGTTTGATTTAAAATTCTAAACGGGAAGGAACGAAACCAGCAGGAGGTGCCCAACCACTTGAGTGCCAATTAAAAATGTGTAAATAATTTCTTCGACAATTACGGGCCAGACAAAAGGCCTCATTCGAATATGAATATGAAGGGGGAATCGAGTCGGTAGTCACAAGAAAGGCGAACCTGTAGCCGGGACCACCGATGGAAGCGAATTTATGGCAACTGCATTAGCATAGCGGGGTTAAGGATTGTCGAGTGCCGAAGAAACCGATGAAGACAGGCCCGAACGGAGGTCCTTATTCGCTCGCTGGCAAATCATAAACATAAATCGTGGGAAACGACGAAGACGACGGCGGCAATATTTAAATTAGATGAAATGTCACTTCACGTACACAGGACACCATCCGGGCCCGAAGGATAATGCGGCATTAGGAACTAAGGCAACAGTTTTGTCAACGCGGCTCGGTGAAAGGGTGAAAGGATGAATGCCCTTTAATGAATGGAGATCGTTTTTTGGTGACTGCCGTTTTCTGATTCTGATTGTGTTCTCACAATGCTGCGATCATCTCTACTTTTCTGTTTTTTTGTGTGTTTCCGTGTTTGGGATTCTGATTGCGATTGTGT
Organism: Drosophila atripex; assembly: GCA_035045925.1. Classification (NCBI taxonomy): domain Eukaryota; kingdom Metazoa; phylum Arthropoda; class Insecta; order Diptera; family Drosophilidae; genus Drosophila; species Drosophila atripex. The sequence continues at coordinate 1,299,879 of JAWNOP010000012.1, forward strand.
CAAGGGTCCTGGTCCAGATCCTGGGCTATCCCATCCCCTCTCACCCTGGCCTATTTTTCCCTATTTGCACCAATTTTAATTGAATTCCTACCTGAATATGCCCGAAACTTGGCCAGCTGCATCCCGAAAGGGGTCTAATTTATTCCCATTCACCGGAGATATTCATATGCGAAATGGATCAAATATTTTCATAAAAAATACCACAATATTTCGTCAAGGAGACGACCGGTCTAACCGGTTATGTATCATTTACCTTTATCCTTTTTATTTCGAAAAGAAAAGGATTATCCTTCCTTCTTGGGCCTTCAGTTCTTACAGTGAATATTTAATTTTTTTTAGAATCAATATAAACTGTCCCAACTACACCAAAAACTAATCGAAAAATGTATATTTTTTAATTCATTCTCCCTCAAATGTGTAAAATATTTTTTCATAAAAAAAGCTTAGACAGCAGCTGTGTTGGGTGGAAATTCTCCATTTTGTGGCAACTTAATTTACGCTGAAATCCATTTGACTTTATCTGACATTCCAATCAAGTAGTCTAAAAATTTGTAAAAAGAAAAAAAATTATAATAGGATGTGAAATAAAAAACTTGCCAACAGTCACGTCGTACAACTTTTGCTACAAATTTTTTTTTGTTTCAGAATCCATTCCATTTATTCGCTTTTTTTAAAGGATTTTTTTTTTTGGGCCAGGCGTTGATGAGGAGGGAACTCCTTCTGAGTCCTGGTGATGATCGTGGGGTGGCACTGGGCTAATGGCAAAGGACCACCCCTTTCTGCTTCCACGTACCGAAATAATTCAATTGTTCGTGCCACACAGAAAACGACGCGGAAAAATTAAAATAGTGTGGCAGAGTGAGCGTAAAAAAAACAGAAAAAAAAACCAAAAAAAAACAGTATCCTGACAACAATATTGCTGCGTACTTATGGTCTATATAGGTGAATATATATACCCCATGGCAGGGGCAGAGGTTTCGTCCTGTTTGCCGCTTCTTCTTACTGACGCACATAATTTCCGGTGGGTTTTTATTAAATTTTTTTTCTGACGCTTTTTTTTGCCTCTTTGAAATCACATGCTGACATATTCTCTTTCAACAAAAAAAGACCCAGAGCAAAAAATACAAAAAAATTTGTAATTTTATAGCCAAACTGTAACATTTTTTTGTGTCCTGCTTACGGGGTTTGGTTCGCTGGAAACGAAATGAAATAAAATAAAAAAAAACGCTCACTTTATGCTCTATAAATTTTAATGTAAATGGCTTTTCCTCTGTTGTGTTTCGTTTCGCTTTGCAAACGCTTGTTAGCTTAAAAGCGCATTGCCTCTGACAAGCTGTCTTTTGCATTTAGTGTTATAAATTCAGACTCAACTCGACAGGAAAAAAAGGCTGTTTTTAATATCCCAAAGTATTTACGGGAAGTTCGAATCGAGTGAATCGAATTTAGAGACAATCCGTGGGGAGTTGTTTAAATGAGAGGGAGAATTAGATCATTACAGGTCTTGGTTTATCGGAATTTTTGTATTTAGAAGTTTAAATTATAGAAAATATAGTATGAATAACTAACGTAAAACAAAACATCGAAAAAATAACACATTCATAAATAGACATTTGCTGAACTTAATAATTAATATAGTAACATGCAAAGCCTTAAATGTCCTGCCTATCCTCACTCCCCAAACTCATCTGATTAATGGAACCAGGTCCACCAATTACAGATACATTTTCCAGAAGATTTCCGCGTTGGGACAACTTCATCAGCATCCATCACAGTTTCCACTAACTTAAAACCACATTAATCTGCCCTGAAATGTGAGAGCATCAATCAACCAGAGCTAACAAAAAATAGGACAGCAACAGGCAGGACCTCTCCCTCGTTTTTTTTTTTTTTTGCAAATTTATTGACAAACAAATGGGATTCTGACGCGACTTCCAGCGAGTCAATAAAGCCGAGTCACAGGAATTGTCAGTTTCAAGTGCTTGAGCAAATTTCACAATGAACCAAAAGTAAGCCTATTAACCTTTTTCATCTCTGTCACAAATAGGAAAAAAAATGAGGGGTTGCACCCCTGCCGGATCTCACCCCTCGTTGAAAAGTCAGGGGTTAGGGGCCCGATCAATGCTCACTTAGCTGGCAATGTTTCTGCTACAATTTCGGCTTATTGATCGATTGTGCGGTTGTCATTGATTGCTGTATCGATTGTTGGCACTCCTATTACGAAAATGAAAAAGGAAATTCGTAATGAGAGGGGTAAGTTGCTAACCCCAGGGGCTGCCACAATTTGCTGCTCATAATTGCATTGTCTGTGGCAGCCGAGTAATTATTTTAATACTTTAATTTGCCACCTGAGTTCATTGGCGCCTCCCGAGGGTAAGCCTCCATCTGCCCCGCACCACGCTGACCCTTTTGTGCGACTCAGATGCAAAATGGAAATGCCGCAGACTCCGACAAACCAGTCAGAAGAAGTTTCTCTTTTGGTCGAAAAGCTCAGAGGGAGAAGCGACCAAAAAAAAAGAAGAAATTCAATGTACAGTCACCAGAGTCAGCCGACACCTCAGCACTGCCGGAAATGAAAAAGGCTTTTAACTAATTAAATATTTTAATATGTAGTTCTAAGCTTTAAAGTATTTCAGGTGAGAGAAATTGTAAAAAATATGACAATTAAATTTGCTAATAATTGTTTGCCAATTTTTTTTTTTTTGTTAACAACTCATCTATGAGCCCAGATCTATGAGCCCAGTCCTTGTCAGGGATTTCATTAAAAAATGCCTCAGCTTTTCCGTTCGCCATTGCCACATTTGCAAACCGCAGAAAGTTAGAGGAAAGCCATAGAAATAACCATAAAAAAAGAAGGAAGAACGCTAAAATGCTAAATGAAAATGCCTTTAAGCTGAAAGCTGAAATTCCATTTGGCTTGGGCTCACTAATATTTCTTCATTAAGTCGCATATTTTTGAGGGCATTTTGGGGTGACGCCTTGGAAAATATTTTCCGGTTAATAAAATTATTTTCAGCTCTTCGTTTGCCGCTGGCCAATTCAGTCTGGTTAGAAAACTATTATTTTTCACACAAAGTACAATATAAACTCGCCGCGGGTGTCCTTATTAAATTCGTTGATTTTCTTTATTTTTGTTGGCTGGAAGGAGCGGAGGTTATACAGGAAAACTGGGAGGGATCCTCGCCATGCTCTTGTAATTCCTTCAAGGGAAATCTTTTCAATTACAATTCGTGCAGATGGCTGCATTTCCTTGGCGTTCCTTTTTCTACATTTTTCCCGGCTTTCCTTTGGCTTTTTATCTGAATTTTCCTCCATTTTTACTTGCTTTTTTTTTTTTAACCAGTTTCCCCGTTTTTTCCTTTTTTTACGCTGCTGCCAGGCGTAAAAAGCAAACCAGAGGCAGACAGTGGCAATTTCTTTTCATTTCGCGTGTCTCCTGTTGACAAACTGCTGTGCCCTGCCCCTGGGAAATCCTCGAGTGTCGCTGCGACATTGTAAGGATGCTCGAGACCACGCCCCCATGCTCCTTCCACCTTTAGCCGCTTCAAAAGGTGAGCCAGAGCCAGTGCAAAGGGGCGGCGGTGGTGCCTTGCAGTTAATTAGTGTGTGGTGCGCACTTCTAATTGCATGTGACAGATGCTGATGCTGCCAGCTCGACTGCACTTGGATCCAGATAAAAGACCCCATCACCCCGAAGGCTAAAAATGCTGACAATAAGGGGGCCAAGTCTTTACGACTTCATAAACCAACTCCGAACGGGACGATCTCTCTGCAGCCATTCATAATTTGATTGTAAGCTATTAAGAGTTATGCCAACGTGGCTTTTTTTTATCAGAAAAGTAAAGCTAAAAATCCGCAAATTTTACAAATTCTTTCCTTTATTTTTATTTTTTTTATAAATTTATTTCCTGAAGATTAATGTTTAGAATATTTGAATCTGAAAATTCGTATTATTTTCAATAATTTATTACAATCATACGACACATATGAAACTTATATTTTAAAATGATATCACTTCATTTACCCTCTGGGGCTTGAGGCGGAACTCCTAGTTTTGGTTTGGCAGTTTTAAAGGCTTCAGGCGGCATGGGGCCAGCCATAGTAACGCCCAAAATGGCCAAAAGCAGAATTAAAATCTTCATTTTGGATTCCGTTCAATCAGTCCAATAAAATAAAATCAAATGTTCACGCAGTTTTATACCATTTCCAGTTGCAGTGTGGAACAATCGATTTGGTTCAGCTTTTATGTATATGTTTTACGTTATAATTATATTATATTTTAATTACATTAGTTTCGTTTTAAATTAGTTCTACCTAAAATGTCTAGGTGGATCTCAGACACTACTTTGCATGTAGACTTCTATAATACCCAATCAGTAAATATTAATCGCCCTAAAAAATTGCACATAATTCATCCAAATTCTAGAATTTTTACAGACAATATATTCATCATATATGGATATATATATACTTAGTGCATACATATATATTTATGCAACACAAATTTATGCAACAACATCTAGTTTGTAGAATTAATGCTTTGAAAGGTTAGGGTTAAAATAACATTTAAATAACATTTTAGTTTGGGTGGTTGAAATAAGTACCGGGTATTAATTAGTCGGAAAGATACAATACAATAGTCCTTTCCTGTTTTTGTTTTGTTTTCCGGCTTTATTATTTCAAGTAATAATTTATTACTATCGTACTACACATATAAAACATATTTTAAAATTAAATCGTTTAATTTACTTTCTGGGGCTTGAGGCCAATTTCCTAATATTGGTTTGGCAGTTTTAAAGGCTTCAGGATGGCAGAGGCGAACCAGAGTATAAAGTCTTTTACATTTAGGCTTATTAGTCTATAGTCTATTATAAAATTCAATTCGGTAAAATGTTAAATAACTTTGAAAATTTTAGTTGTATTTACTTAGTTTTCATTCAATTCCTAGCCATTTTTTGTGACAACTCTGAGTGGCGGAGGTGCGGCGCTACTAGTCCGGTGGTCAGTGGTGTGGTGGTCTGCAGAGTGGTTTGGGCGGTGCCAGATGCACGTAACTTACGCCGGTGGCTACAAATTGGAAAAGCATTTTAGTACTAATGAAGATCCACCCATTGCTTGTAGCGCCATCGAATATGAAATATGATTATAACCAGGCCAAGAGACAGGGACTACCACTATTTAAGGCTGCTATTTAAAAAAAGAATAATTTATTTCAATGATGGAGAGAATGTCCGTCGGGCAATAAAAATTAGTTTATGCTTGGCACTGATTGAGCAGATTCCCTAATGGACCCACTCTTTATCCCCTACTCCTCACTCCCCACAGCGATGCGAAAACGCCCTCATTTTGTCGCTTATCGATTGCTGGGGGTACCGCCTCCTTTTTCATTCTCTCTTGGCGAGCAGCATTTTTATAAATATGATTTGTGCATTCATTAACATTTTCTGAACATTCGAATGGCTGGAAACAAAAAAATGAGTTGCCCGATTTTGTCATGTTTGCTGACAAATTACAGCTGAATTTTTATTTACACGCCACGCCGCAGATCTGTGACATAATCCGCTTAAATGCATTGGGAGCCTTTGCCATAAATTCCAGTGCATTGTTCCATGTCACTAAATCATATCAACAGCGACAATTTATGCCAACCCACACGACTATAGCTCCAGATTCAGACTCAGCTAGAGACACAGATTCGGAATCAGAATAGAACTGGAAACTATCGTTTGGGTGGACCAATTAAAATGCAAGAATTGTTAATGCCCGACATTAAAATTCATTATTATTACAAACGTTTATTGCTTCAATCGGCCACTCACAGGTAATTGTTGTGGCTCAAATGCTAATGTCAAATGCCTGGCGAAAACGCTTTAAGCCATTTAGGCAGCTGAGCCACTTCAAGAGGGGGCTAAAATATGCTAGGCAAGTGCCGAAGTGTCAGCGGTGTTTGCTGGTAAAGGGATTGATAGTCTAAATTAAAGCTTAAATAGAGAGAACTAGCATACTAAAGGAGCTACTTAAGACTGGTTAAAATGGTTGAAGAAAACTTCAACCAAGAAAATATTTTTTATATACTAAGCACTCCCTCTTGAAAGCTACTTCCCTGAACAAATCAGCACCTGAGACCTGCTATTTATGGACAACTCCTACTGATGTGTCAAACGCCCCAAAGACCAGCCTCTGTCCATTTTTAATTAATTGACCATAATTTCATTTATTTCTTGTGTCAGAGGCTTGAAGCTTGGACCTCTCTATCTACCGTGTTTAAAATAAATTTAATTATATTTTAAATGCCAAAAAAAACATATACATATTCTTTACTTTTTGCTAAAATATATCTGGCAAGTGGAACGAATGCATAAGCTGAGGTTTCTAATGGATGTCATATGAATTTTTTACGACTGGCTGCCAACTTTTAATTAAATACAGTAAATTCTTACGTCAGACAAGTGGCAAGAGAGGGCATTGCTGGTAGAATATAAATTTATGTACCAATATATCCAGATCATGTTGTCGTCCAACTTGGTTAAGTGTCATTAAGGTTGAAAAATGCCCCAACATGCAGTGCCGCGTGTCTTAGTGCCTGCCCACTAGCCGATCGACGAACCAATCAAGTCTGCTACACGGTAAAAAATCATTTTAAAACCTAAATATTATTGAAACATATTTCTAGATTGTTGATTAAATTTAAGATTCAAATGGCTCGACATAAAAGTAAGATAATAATTACAAATAATACTTTTTCTGTTAAGAAAACTAGTTTCCAGGAGTTCTTTTTTACCATGCTTATTGAGTTGTTAAAAAAGTTGTTTTCGATTGGCAACCAGCTGCCTTATTGTCTGTGTTTTTCACTCTGAACTTTAGAGTCTGATGCGCGACAGTCTGTGAAACCTCCAGAAGGGCAGGCAGATCGATCGGCCTACCCTGTTTAGTGGAAATGACCCCTGACCTTTCAGATTTAGAGATGGCGATGGACCAGATTAGATACCAACATCTGCTCTCAACCCAAAGGGTGGCTCAGGAGAAGGGCGGGACCACGAGGACCTCTCAGTTGGCTGAACAATAAAAGCTACTGGCCCTTTCACTACACTTGGGAAAATATCAGAGCTACAATAAGCTAAAAGAATTGTTATGATACATGATAAATAAATATAAATAACAATTTTGTTTAATAAGTATGGAGATTAAAAATTTCAAAGTCCAAGCTTTTCATGATTTTCAGTTTGTATTTAGTAAATACTATTTACAATATTATTGTATTTTTTTCTGCTTGAATATGGACTCTTTTTTTAGTATAAATACTTGATTAAATAAATTAATCAAAATAAAATATTATATTTTTCAAGTGTAACCCCTCCTGGAAGCACCTACCCCACTTACCGCTCGAAACCCAGAAATGAAGAAAAGCAGGCAGCCGAAAAATTCATTCGAAAAACATTTTTAATATGCACGCATGGTGACCCGTGGTTTCTCCACCCTTTGCCTGATTTTCAGTTTATTGCGAGATACTCCTGGTAGGTCCTGGTCCACGTTCAGGTCCTGGATGGATGGTCCGGCTAGACAGCTGTCCTGCCCCCTGCCTCTCGCCCTGTAATTACACAGGGCAGTTGCTTGGCCTTTGTTTTGTGTTCGCGTTTTTTTCCAAACTTATTTCCAGCCATTCGAGGCTGCCTTGTTTGCATATCCTGGCATCCCGTAGAAGGATAAAGGCGCGCGCTTAAATAAGCAATTACCGTGTGCCAGCGACCAGCATCCTGCCAATGGCCTGCCCAGCGTCCTGCCCGACAAAAAAAGGGTTGAGGTTGACGTAGAGCCACTCGGCCAGGACAAAGCGCCGAAAAAGGATTTCAAAAAAGGGGAAGAAAAAACAGCTTCAAAATAAAAGCAAAAAGTACATATACATGCCCGGCTGTCGGTTCTGATTTAAATCTTTGGCCATGACATGTGGCCGCCAGACAAGGTCCAACCCAAAATCCCCTCTCCCCTCCTCTCCTCGCCAAGTCCAGGGTTTTAATTTCCATTTTTTAGATACTCCAAAATTCAGAGAACAACCTAAAAATCAATAAGAAGCGGGCTTTAATAAACGGTCGCGGCAAGTTCAAGTTCAACACTTGATAATTAATTTGCCAGGGCCAGGGTGAAAGTAAAGTGCGTGCCCCGGCTCATTAGCATAACCCCCTCGGTGTCCTTCATGTCCTTGCTGGATGCCATGGAAAAGGGTCGCGTCGACTCGGGTCGGGTCATTGTGCTTTTAATTAGAAAACATTCCAAGGGCAGAAGAGGATGGCCAGAAGAGCAAGGCCACCAGAATGAAAACTCATTAAGATTTCCGCATAACCCTTTTGCCGCGTCGCCTCTTGCTGACCCAGTTTTTCCGGCCAGCCGGCTGACCTTCTTGTCCGGTTTCCGTAATTAAGCAATTAGCTAGAAAACACTTTCGCCCCACGGCACTTCCCCTTCTGCCAACTTGTGTGTAACTGACCCACGGCAAGATGAAGTGCTTTGGCCCAGGTGTAGATGTACGTACATACATATGTACGTATGTTTTCGTATAAAGGGATCCCCTGTTTTGTTGCCTTTTTGCTTTTTCTCTTACCATGTCTTTCATCGGTGGCCATGAGTCTGCACTTCCTGTCATTCGTTTTGGAAATCGCGACATCGTGATTGCATTTGGCATATGTGCACGTGATGCTGATAGGCCCCTTTTTTCCCCAATCCTGCCAGCTGGCCAGAAGGCCAAACAACTGGCCATTGACCAAGTGCAGTGGCGGTGGCAGTCGTTGCAGCTGCCCGGCATTGACACATTTTTATACACTTGCAGAGGGTATTATAATTTTGAAGGAGATAGAGTATATATATATTTTTGACCAGGATGACCTCCTGAATCGATATAATCATGTGTGTCTGTCTGTCTGTTTCTACGCTAACTACTAGTATCTCAGTTTTAATGAGACTTTTCACACATTCTTCATTCCTTCTTTGCAACTCGGAATGGCCGGGATCTGTCGACTATATCCTATAGCTGCCACATAACTGATTGAGCGGAAATGCCATTCCTTTGTTGTTTTTAAATTAGAAAGTTTTGACTTTCTGCGGATTTTACTTTGGTCAATTTAATCCGATCTGCCAAATTTCATAGGATCGGCCGAATATATCCTATAGCCGCTATATAACTGAACTATTGGAAATGAAAAAACTTGGGGCTGTTTTCAAAATGAAATTTATTTAATAGTGAAATTCTTATAAGGATTGCACTATATCTGATATACATCTATCGGCGATTCGATCATAAAATATAAACTGCCACTAACGGGGGCAGTTAGTTAGGTAACTATTTCCTTTTTTGTGAACTTTATGTTCAGCCCTTGGACTCGGGACTTCGATTAAAATTCTGAGCTTTATTCTTAGTGTTGCAAATGGCTAGTGACACTCGCAGTAGGCCGATTGATCAGAACTATGTTAATCGATTGCCCACAAAATCATATAAAAGGCTTACACATCTGAAGAAAATTCAGTCTTTTGACACCCGTCTTTGGCTCAACATCTCCTCCTTTTTACATTTTTTATTTTTTTCTTTTATAATGAATTTAATTTGTCATCATTCTAATGGTGGTTCCTCCAATTGGTTCCTTATATACTTTTTGTTTTGTTTTTTACTTATGCTCTTCCCAATGGAACTTATTTAAGGCGGTGATACAACAATGTGGTTTCTCATATTTTTATTTTTATTGAAACTTATACATTACAGTGGAACTTATTTAAGACGGTGATACAACAATGTTGTTTCTCATAATTTTTCTTTACTTTTTATTTTTATTGAAACTTATATAGCTTTCAATAAAACTTATTTATGGCGGTGATACAACAATGTGTCTCATATTTTTATTTTTATTTTTGTTTTTTTTTTTTTGAAACTTGTATACATTTCAATGGAACTTATTTAAGGCGGTGATACAACAGTGTGGTTCTCATATTTTTATTTTTATTTTTATTGAAACTTGTATACCTTTCAATGGAACTTGTTTTAGGCGGTGATACAACAATGTTTCTCAAATTTTTATTTTTATTTTCATTTTTATTGAAACTTTTAGTTCTTTCAATGGAACTTTTTGAAGGCGGTGATACAACAATGTTGTTTCTTTTTTTTTTTTATTTTTATTGAAACTTGTATACTTTTCAATGGAACTTATTTAAGACGGTGATACAACAATCATTTTTCTCATGTTTTTATTTTTAGTTTTATGAAAAATTGAATACCTTTTATAGGAACTTATTTAAGGCGGTGATACAACAATGTGACTCATATTTTTATTTTTATTTTTATTTTTGTTTTTATTGAAACTTGTATACATTTCAATGGGACTTATTTAAGGCGGTGATACAACAATGTTGTTTCTCATAATTTTTTTCTTTACTTTTAATTTTTATTGAAACTTATATAGCTTTCAATAGAACTTATTTAAGGCGGTGATACAACAGTGTGGTTCTCATATTTTTATTTTTATTTTTATTTTTATTGAAACTTGTGTACTTTTCAATGGAACTTATTTAAGGCGGTGATACAACAATGTTTCCCATATTTTTATTTTTATTCGTTTTTATTGAAACTTTAATACATTTCAATGGAACTTATTTAAGACGGTGATACAACAGTGTGGTTCTCATATTTTTATTTTTATTTTTATTGAAACTTGTATACCTTTCAATGGAACTTTTTGAAGGCGGTGATGCAACAATGTTGTTTTTTTATTATTTTTTTTTTTTATTTTTATTGAAACTTGTATACCTTTCAATGGAATATATTTGAGGCGGTGATACAAAAGTGTGTCTCTCATATATATATATATTTTTTTTATGAAAACTTGTATACCATTCAATGGGTCGTATCGTGGGTAGTTCAACAATTGTTCCAAATTTTTTTATTTTAATAGAAAGCTAATATAACAATTGTTTTTTTTTTTAATTTATTGGCTCTACAAATTGACATAATTGCAATACTGTTGAGCTTTGAACGGCAGCTGCTTTCATTTTATTTTTTTTAGTTATGCTCGTGGCAAAAGGACTTAGATCGATGTGAAAGGAAGTCCTCTTGATCGCTCTGTGAAACTTGATTTATGGTAGAATGCCTCGCTAACGTCCTTTCGCTGTTGGCCCAGGGACAGGGACATAAATAAGATCTTGCCTGAGATAGTCAAGCAGACGATAGGACAGCAAGACAACGTGAATTCTGCCCGACGACTTAAATAGACGGCTAATAAGGCACAAAGTTGATTTGGGCGATTATCGGGTTATGTATAGTTTTTGCTTTGTTCTCTTCCTTAGTGGGGTTTCCTTTCTTTCCTTAGCATTGACCTCAAAAGACATTTCAAGGATATGAAAAATGAATATTTTTGTAATCAATCATACGAAGGCTGTGAATTTTTCACAGTTTTATTAAGTTTATCGTCAGCTAATATTCATACACTTGTTTCTTTCGACTTGATTTTCATATAAAATCTTGCATAGTTTCTGTAATATGTCCTTTATGAATTTAAATATTTTCCCCATGCCTATAGTGACTGGATCCTGGCCTGGGTAGCCTTATGGCTGTTTACCGTCGTATTATGCTCCCCGGCTTGCCGGTTGCTTGATTTTATGAGAGGCAGCTCTTGCGCCGGAACCAACTGAACCGTTCACCGGCGGCCAGGGCAAAGGTCATGGGTGGAATGGGCCCTCAGGAGGAGGGGCATGGCCTAGCAACAATTGTGGCGCTGCGAGCCTACTTTTTGTGCCTTTGCCGGCTCGGTTGCCAACCGCAAATATGTTCCCGATCCTAGTCGGATGTTTTATATATTTTTTTGTCCATTTCCCGGGCTGCCATTGCAAGTCAACTAATTGAATGTGCTAAGCTGCACCCACACAAGTACAAAAAATAGAGTAGTATGGCGCATTAAGCGTTCATTTCTAGATTTCCTCTCCTCGGCTATAATGATTTCGCTTCCAGGAGCTTTTAGTTCTATGGCTCTATGCACTAAGAAAAAGATGGTGGGAGATTCCATTTAATCTACTAATATCAATTCTATTCCAGATATTCATTTTCATAAATTAGTTATTTTAAGCATCGTATTTTGAGCATTTTTTTCAAGTTATACCTTGATTGATATATATATATATATTTTTTTTTTTTGTGTGAAAATATAAAGCCAACAATGATGATGAGGATTCCTCCATTTCTAGCTGCATTTGTATGGGTAATTACGCTAGTAAATGCGCTTGTGTGTGTCTGAGGGACGTCTGCTGAATGTCCGTGGCCATGGGGTGGTTTCTGTTCGCAGTTTTTTTTTTCTATATACACTGTTTTTAGCATTTTTTTCCAGTTTCCGCCGCTCTCTTTCTCTCCCCCAGCAATCGCATAGCCTGCCCACATTTTTTGCGTCGGAAACCGCCATTTTTTCTATGTGCGCTAACTACGCCCCCCATCCCTTTCGCTCAATCCACCCCTGACGTCCGCACCCACCAGGAGAGACGCACCCTCGCACTGGAATTTCGCGCATTAGAAAAAAATGTGGGCTGTGTTTTGTGGCCACTGGAAGTGTGAGGGTGAATGCGACCATGTGGCATACAAAATGGATTTTTTCTAGATCCAAATCACACGTACTTAAGCAGCCATGTTATTTCTGTTTAATAAAACAATCGAAACTATTAAAATAACACCTATTTGCTTCACAGGCATTAATTTTTATGAAAAAGTTTCATTATTTATTTATTTTTTTTTCAACTATGAAATAAAAAAATCATGATATTATTAAGATAATAAAAGCCCAAATACTTGTCATGTATTTGTATAAATATCCACTTGAACGAATAGTTAGTTTTTAGTTACAACATAAAAATTATTAAAAACATGTATTGTTTGTTATCAACTTTTATTATGAAACCTATGACCCTTAAAACTAAGTACATTTCAAAACAAATTATACAAAAAATTAACGCCGAAATAAACAAAAACAAATGTGTATGCTTCCAATTTAAATAATACTATTTATAAATTTTAAATCTTTTTCCACCTAACCAGATATAACCCATCAAAGCGACCTCTATTATGTATTAAAGTCAACCACTTATTATGGTTGATGAGGTTTCGAACTTGGCTAAAACGAAAAAAATACCAGAAACTCGCCACTTCCAACCATTTCAGGGCAGCACCACAATAATAGCCAACAATATCTCTAATTTTATAAAGAATGAATAAACAAGATAATAATTGTCAGTTAACAAGATAATAATAGTAAAATGATTTCTTTATGTGTGACTTGATATTTTTTTTTAATTTTTGGTATTCCATTCCACTAAACCAATACGACTGTACATATTTGATTATCCCCCCTGATCCCAAAACTCTTCATTCATAGCGCTTTTCGATCCGAAATGTTGTTGTTACTAAATTTTTTAATGTTCGCACCAATATGCTCAGAAAAATCCGTCAAATTTGAATGATTTACTGTTAGCACAGTGACCGCCAACCAGTGTTGGGGAAATACCGAAATTACCACTTATTATTACATTATTTTGAAAATGTTAGAGAATTAATATATTTAATAGCATAAGAAATAAATTTTGAGAAATAGTTTAAGCTACAGGTCAATGTTACATTGAGTGCATTTCGGTTCTAGGTATTGATATATAGCCATATTTTGGAATAAAATAGCCAAGTTGGCAGCACTGTATGTACATATATATCCACAGTTGTGTTATTTTTGCGTGGAATTTGTACACTCCGAGTGGGCAGTAATAGAAAATTCATTGATCAAAACAAATCGGAATTGTTGCGGTTCCGAGTCGCCTGGAATACATCCCCCGAAGTGCAACAACATCCTGGCACGGGGAGAAAAGGAGAAGGTCAAGTTCAACGAAAGAAATCCGGTAGTTGCCACAGAATGAAGAGCAATTTGGACCAAGGCGGATATGCTCCTCCTGGCTATGCGCCAGGATACCCACCTCCAAATGCCCCACCCGCCGAGGGATTCGGATACCCCCCTCCGACCCAAAGCGCCCCATACGCTCCACATCCCGGAATTCAACAACCGCCGCCGCCGCCCTTGAATTACGTGAGTCCCCCAAAAATTATCTCATTTTTACTGTTTCGGTATTTTTCTTCTTCTTCAGCGGGGGCTGAATGGGGCTGCCCCTCATGGGGGCCTCGAGGGAGGAGGCGTTGCCTGCAGACACGCCAACCATGACGTCATCTGCAGCAGTTGGCTTTCGTCTATTTATATTCCTTAATCACAAAACAAACACTGGCAATGTGCAGTCATCCCCACATAAACACAACAAATGGATTTATTGAATCCACTATCAAGCTTTAAAAACAGCTCTATAACAGTATTATTTTAGTATTATTGTAGGGATAAATAAGGGCAGAACATATGACGGATTATTCATGAGAATGAATATGTCTGTTTATAAATCATTAAACAATTTTATATTATATTTATTTATTTAGAATTATATATTATAATCTTATATGGGTTGATTTATCATTTTTTTTAAATTTATATTCAATAATAGGCCCGAGGCGAGATGGATTAGTTTTTGTTTCAGAATATTCAGTAGCTTTAGCGCCTTCTATAAGTGTGGACTTGTTCTTAACCAAATAATCATAAATTAAAAACCACACATTCCTAAAGTTTAAACTTAATTTCTTCAAACTATCTAAAAGTTAGTATACCCCCAACAATAATTCCAGTATTAGAGAATCTGCTGCAGCGTGTTTTTCAGGTTTCATTGGAATAACAATTAATTGTTTCTAATCTAAAATCTTTGGTGAAACATATGTTATTAGTAGAGATAAGTAAAAAGCGATGCACGTCAGGGAATCAAATGCCAAAACGCAACGCCCCATAATCCCGAAACTCCCGATCGTTTTAGGGGTTCGTGCCAGGCCAGCAGCCGTCCGGATACGCTCCAGTTCCCCAGATGCCAGCATACGGAGAGGCAGTTCCTTTCGGAGCGGGTCAACCGCCCTACGTGGGCGGAGGCCCTCCACCCCAGGCATTCGGAGGCTATCCACCCGGACCCGCAGGACCGCCGCAACCATACGGAGGCTATCCGCCGGTTCAGCCAGGACATCCGCAGCAGCCCATCATCTCCCAGCCGGGGATGGGACCAGGAATGGGTGGTCCGGGCATGGCTCCAGGAATGGGACCTGGTGGTCCGGCAGGTAAGAATTAGATCTCCGAAAACTCCCTATTGTCTTCTATAATGTTAGAATCTCAATGCAACCACTATCTCTTTAGAACTTTCCCCAGTTATGTCCCAAATGTTAGGTAATAATAATAAGCGCATTATCAAAAGACAATATTTTTTCATGTTAACATTGTGCACGATGACGTTCGAAATCCGAAGATGAAAACAAAAGTCCATCTTTGTTTTCCGTGTCATTGCCCTGAATTTGAGATAATGTCCAATGCCTCCAGATTCCTTGGAGTGCATCCAACGAACCCATTATACCAGTTAGAGGTGCTAACAAAGAACACATCTCGAAAGAAAACAACGCGGAATGCAAACATTTGCCTAGGCGGCTTAGAGGTTGATATTTTCGAGGTTTTTAGGCCTCCGCGTCAGTTATCGCAGTTTCTTGTTTGTGTTTACACGTGCCTCGGAGGCACTGTCTCCGATCCCTCCGAGTCCCACGAGATCCGAAATCTGAAATCCCCCGTCAGGTCTTTGGAGCTTATCGGAAAGCGGCCCGTCTGCCTTAATTGAACCAATAAAATAATACAAAGCGGCATTTAAAACACGCCGCTCGCCACCGTCGTCGTCGGCGATGATTTTTCCCCGTCAACGGACAGCGATGCTTCAGTTAGTTAGTCCCAGTGCCGCAGAGCAGTCGGTCGTGTCAGTCCAGAAAGCAAAAGAAAATGTCCATCGAACCGGCCGCAAGTGGCGTCTCGGGTTGCGTTTCCACACTGGATCTCAGTGGCAACTGCGGCGAGGGAGAGTCGTCGAGGGGGACTGGCGTCAAGGGCGGCTCCAAGGTGCTGCGCTTTATTTGGCACTCACTGTACAGCCAGTACAGCAGTCTCTGCTCAAGGTCTCAGACTCTCAGGCAGTTGGTCTGCCGGGAGGCCAACAAACCGCTGCCCAAGAAGCTGCGTCACTCGATGCGTCTGAACAAGTCGGCCAAGAGAAAGGGCTACGAGTTCTACATCAGCGACGAGGACAAGAGGTGAGAAGGACTCAGAAATGGAGTTGGCCATATGGACATTTGAGATTAAGTGGCAGGGCTGGGGTTTGTTAGAAAATGTTTAGAAATTATTGGTTCATATTCGAGACTGTATAGTTCGATTTGTTGGCTATTCCCCACGAGTGTGTTTGATTCTAGAAACCTCAAAGATATCCCTAATTATGTAAAATGAAATCAAGGTTACTCGACGTTGTGAAATTTAGATATAGTGGGGGAGCTCTTCTTCCATAGTTGGAAATAAAAGCTTATCTTCCTCGTCCAGATTAGATACAATACCCTCGAGTGCATGCATCATAAGCATAATGCCTTGTGGATGGGGGGCAGTGGCTTTCAGAAATTCCTGAGGGGGTCGGTCAACATCATGGCATTGCCTCCAATTAAAGATACCCAGTAATTGTAAAGGCGACATTGACCAATTGACACACTGGACGAGAGATGCCCTTTGTGCGCGTTAATTCAATTACTCGCCCAGATTACTCCAAGATTTAGTGCGATGATGCGAGAATTTATTTAACCTTTCTTTCCTCAGGAGACTGGATGAGTATACCTTCCGGAATTCCGAATTGTCCGCGCGGATTGGAATACCTTACGACTATCGACCAGCTTTTGGTTAAGCAGAAGGTCGAACTGCTCGAGGCCTTCACCGGCTTCGAGACCAACAACAAGTTCTCGATCAAGAACGCCCTGGGCCAGAAGGTCTACTACGCGGTGGAGGACAACGACTGCTGTACAAGGAACTGTTGCGGACCGGCCCGACCATTTGACATGAAGGTGTTTGACAACTTTCGGAATGAGGTGATCCACATGCACCGGCCTCTGGCCTGCTCCTCCTGTCTGTTTCCATGCTGCCTGCAAAGCATCGAGGTCTCGGCGCCTCCTGGCAATGTCATCGGCACCATTGAACAGGAGTGGTCCATTTGCTCGCCCTCGTTCCGGATACTCAACCACATTGGCGACACTGTCTTGCGCATCGAAGGTCCCTTCTGTACCTTCTCTCTTTGCGGCGATGTGGAGTTCAACGTGAGTGGAATAAATGGGTTGTTTATTAGACTTGACTGATTGTTTCTTAAATAATTCCCATCTAGGTGGTCTCCCTAACTGGCGAGAAGGTGGGAAAGATATCGAAACAGTGGTCCGGATTGGCACGAGAGATTTTCACAGATGCGGACTTCTTTGGCATTAGTTTTCCCTTGGATCTGGATGTGCGCATGAAGGCGGTACTCTTGGGAGCCACATTCCTTATCGTAAGTATCTTTTTGTTGTATTTTTTATACTTTGGCTTACTTTTTGTTTGAACATCTAACAATCGTATCCCTTTTAACCCACAGGACGCTATGTTCTTTGAGAAATCAGGAAACCAAGAAACCGATAGACCCGGAATGTTATAAGGTGGCCTTGACTAGAGCTGCGATGTGGGATTTCTTTCATTCAAAAAGGTGTATTGCTTGCAGTCTTTGTACATCAGCCGGTAAAAGCTGTTATCGATTTCAATTCTCTGTGAACTATCGCGTACTAGTCTTCAAAACCAAAAGCTTGTTGATCGTTATGAAGTTGAAAGGCAACTATAAAACGAAACTACTTAAACTCAGGCGTCCTTCGATGGGACATCGCCAGTACAATTGTAGCTTAGACATTTAAGTTTACTAAGCATTTTTTGCTATCTCTCCAACACAAACTTTTCAACGACGAATCTGCTTCCTTCATGAATTTACATCGTTGCAGAAAATATTACAAATGAAACCGGTACTTCTAAACGTTATTTGAGTGTCTTACATATTTGTATATTTATAAACCTCAATTTATTGATAAGCTGAAAGGAAACATTTATATAAATACTTTATTGTTGTACCCAGATATATGTGAAATACATTTGTATACTCCTTTGGTATTATTTCGATAGTTGAATAAATCTCTGAAATGCTATATTTGAAAACAGTATCTCTTATTGGTTTGCTTTAATTTTTTAATCTTTATGATTTTCAAAAAAAAAATTGTAAAGCCTAGGAAAGAAATCTGGAAGTACCACCCCGGAAGTCAACATCCACTTCCCTTTAAATTGACGTGAGTGAATTTCAGTTTGGAATAATAATTAATTGTTTCTAATCTAAAATCTTTAAAGAATTCCAAACGCAACGCCCCCAATCCAACATTTCCCATCCAACTCCCAATCGTTTTAGGGTCTTGTTCCCCAGATGCCAGCATTCGGAGAGGCAGGAGCGGTCAACCGCCATACGTAGGCGGATATTATCAGCCACGACAACCACAACAACCCATAATCTCACAGGCCAGGAATGGGTATGGGAATGCCTTCACCCATGGCGCCAGGTGGTCCTCCAGGTAAGATCCACTATCTAAGACACCATATGGAAAAAATACAACCTAAAATGCAAACATTTACCTAGGAGACTCAGAGATGGAAATTTTCGAGGTAGTTTCTTGTTTGTGATTACACCGATCATTCGGAGCCCCAAGAGATCTGAAATCTGACTATTAATTGACGGTTAATTGCTGTGGACTGTCGGTCCATTTGCGAGGAGGACAATTGGTGAGAAGGACCTGCATCGATTACTCCACGATTTAGTATGAGAATGCATAACTCTATACAAGCTTTATTAATTATTTGGATGTATTTGGTTACAGCATGGTTCTACCTACCAACATTTTCAACCTCTTTCCTCAGGCGACTGGAAGAGTATACCCTCCGGAACTCCATTCTGTACCTGCTCTTTTTGCAGCGATTTTGATTTTGACATGAGTAGACTTTTTGAGTTTTCTATTTTGCTTCGACTGATTATGCTTAATTAATTCGCATCCAGGTTATTTCCTAAACTGGTGAGATGTTGGGAAATCTTCTTCAATTTTCGTGAGATCTTCACAGATGCGGACTTTTTGGCATTAGTTTTCCATTAAATTTGGGTGTGTGTCTGAAGGTGGTTCTCTTGGGCGCCACATTCCTGATCTTTTTATATCTTTTTATATATATATTGAAGATCTAACAATCGTTTGTCATTTTACCTACAGTTCTTTGAAGACATCATGTAACATCATGTTCTTTGAAGACTGATGCAATTGCAATGACTAGAGCTACGATGTGGGAACTTTCTATCATATCATTGTAATGTAATGGCCGGTAAAAAGATGTAATTGGCAATTTGCCAATTCTCCAGAAGAGTCAGCCGTTAGTACAAAATTCAAAGCCAATAAAAGCTTGCTTTATATTTGAAAATATTCCAATTCAAAATCGAAAAAATATAAAAGTTCAGATATAAACTTTCCCATAGCACATTTTGTTTGTATAAATTATACATCAATGCATTGATGTTCAACAGATATTAGTTAATGATTAGTTAATATTCAATAAATATTAAAAAAAGTAAGCAGCGTATAAGTTTTGAAACATATTTAAATCAATTTAAAAATGTTTGGAAAAAAGTACGTGTTTTGAAAATGTCAAAATAAGAGATCTCTGAGAACTGATTTTTTTCCAGTTGAAATGCATTGTACAGAGATATATTTGAAATACTTGTGTCTACTCCTAAATCTATATATAAAATCGGAATACATCATTATTTTGGATTTCTTTGATTTTTCGATCAGATTAATGGAAAAAATTAATAAATAAACATTTTTTTCGGTGTATTTATTTGTTGTGTTCGTAACGTCATTTCAAAAATGTATAAAATTTACAAAAAATAATAATGAAGAGCAATGGATTGCTTAAGCGAGTTGGAGACGGTCGTGGTTAGCAGGGTCGACCTCTTCTTGGACTATTTTAACCTTACTAGTAAAAAGTATGGTATATTTGATGGCAGTGGCAATCAAATGTTAATTGCTGTCCAGGACAACAGCTTTGCCAGTCTTTTCTTACCGAATTCATTTGTGACGTTTGTGATTATGAACACCGATATACGGCAGGTGATGATACTGGACCGACCCAGGAAAATGTTTAAAGTGTCGAATATGAACGTTTTTGCTCCATCGACTAGACATATTGGCTCGATCAGGAACAAGGCGTTCTCATTGCTAAGACGTAGTTTTCGAGTCTTAGATGCTACCAAAAAGGTGGTGTATAACATCAGAGGCCCCCTATTCACAGAAAAAGTGAAAGTCCATTACAGTATCTATAATGACACAGGCGAACGAGTAGGGACCATCGCCAGAAATTTTCTTCAATTTCCACAAGGACTCGTTTTTAATGCCAACCTTTATTTGCTGACTTTTCCCAAGGACATACCAGTTGCCGAAAAATCCCTTTTGGTGGGCGTCACTTTCTACTTAGTAAGACACATGTACCTTTTCCTGTAAATTAAACCCTTTTAATACCGTTATATCTTTCTTTTAGGAAGCCATGTATCCCAACGAAATTTGAAGACTATGAAACTCTGATGGGTTTAATTGGGTGTTCATGTTGTGATATTTCAATATAATTTATTTCATTTCTCGATGTGTTTTTCTATTAATTCTTGGCTCCCTGGTATTTCATAGATATAGCCTATCACTCTGAAAAGCCTATTGGAATCGGTCACACTGGAATCGATACGGTCTTATAGAACTTATAGATAGAGACCTGTGTCGGTTCTCATCTCTAGTTGTTGTCGAGTAAACATTGTGCTCACTCTTGCAGGTGTTGTTTTTGCCGGTACGTGAGATTTTTACTTATCTAAAATATCTAAAATATATATGAAAATGTTATAGTTTATGAGAAGAACGATTTTTTTACACTTTATATGCGTCTTATATGTGAGTATTTGAAGGAGGAAAGGTTAAGCATGGACATGACGTCATTAGTGTTTCTTTTAATATATTTTTACAAATAAGTTTAATATTTATTTAAGTAGGATTGTGTCCAATATTATATTGAATGTTATTCCGTTTCGTTCTTTTTGAAAGTAATGGTTTTAATATACTCAATAAATTCTCAAATCTATGAACGCTGTGCGATAAGAGCATATATCTGAGGGGAAGTTCTAGTTGATTGAGCTTAATTGCCCCTTTAATTTTGTCCCAAACTTTGCGAATTTTCGGCATGAGGCATTCTTTAATTAAGCTTTATGAAACGTACATTTTTCTTATTGTTATTTATTTTTCAGCAATAGGTTTAAATTCAAAATGGAAATTTTCGCCAATTTGGAGTCGGTTATAGTCAAACAAAAAAAATCCGGCAGCCTCTTTAATTCAAATCGAAAATATGACATTTTCCATCCCAATGGCCAGCAGATTCTTCTCGCCTCACAGGACAATGACTTCATTGATCGGAATTTTCTTCCGGAACACCATATGACAATAAACGTTACAACGCCAGAAAAGAAAGTTATAATGCACGTGGCGCGTCCCGAGGATGTTTTCTGTGATTCGAAAGCCAAAGTGGATGTCTTTGGCCCAGGAGGCAAATTTCTGGCCAGGATCAAGCTGAAGAGCAAAGTTTTTATGGCCAGTTTTAAAGTTGTCGATGACAAAAGGAATCTTATGTTTAAAATCGGTGAAAATGGTGCATTTCAGCCTGACTATATAGTATGTTTTTTTATTTTATAAAAATATTAAATATTGTATAATTTATATTACTAAATGTTTATTTTTACATAGGTTACCGATCCTAGGGGCCAGGAACATGGTAGAATCAGTAAGAAGTTTGCTGGAGTCTTCCAGGAAATGTTTTCATCAGCTGACAATTTTCATGTAATTTTTTCCAAAACTTCGAACGTGGAAACTAAGGCGATTATCCTTGGAGCAACACTTCTGATTGTGAGTTTTGTATTAAGAATTTTAGGTAAGAAATCTTAGTCTACTTTTTAACACTTTTAGGATGCCGTTTGCCATGAATGATTTGAGAGAGTATTTTTTATAAAAAAAATTGTTCCTAATGGAACAAAAACACTATTTTACCAAAAGCGAGATTCTAAAAAGTAAGTTCCTTTCTTTATTAATAGTTCTTTTACGTACTAATGTTGTGTCTTCTCTTTTAGGATTTTATTTCCAACGAAAATGCCAACAACAAGATACCTCATTGTTAAATATTTTTCAATATATTTTGTATTTTTATTTTAAACCAACTGGCTTCCATTAAGTAGTACTTAAGTTGACTGGAACTGTTAGCATAAGCATAATGTCATTTACTATTGTTAATTGTTTAAGAACCCCTTTGAAGTCTCGATAACAAGAGAATGTCTTAATTTAGCCGAATATCGGACTGGAAGTGGAAACCGGCTACGTGACCGGTTTATTTCGATTAAAAATAAACTCAAATTACGCGCAACAAGTTTGGGTTGCAGTTCAGTTCTTAAAATGCAGTCGATGCGTCTACTGCGTTGTATCTTTATGTTTGCAAAGTGTCTAACTACTTTTCTTCTAGTTATCTGTATAGGTGGAATATCCGCCAAGGATCTGCAGGAATGTGAGCACCTGGGAAATGGTAGTTACCTGTGCCGGGAAATTGAGAGTTTTGAGCAACTGAGTCGGTATGTGGGAAACAATTGGCGGAGTGTGAAAATCGTCAATGAACAGACGGGCCTCGAAAATGAATTCGAGACGAAGCTTCCAGCTCTTTCGGGGCTCATTCGTTTGGATTTGTCCAAATCCGGAGGAGTTACCTTCAATAGTAATGGTCTCCAGGACTTTACGGAGCTCCAGGAGCTGAATCTCACCAGCTGCCAGTTGGAGGAACTGCAGGAGCAGCATTTTCCAATTGGCTCTAAAATAGTGAACCTGGACGTGAGCTTCAATGACATTCAGCTTATAACTGGCCAGAAGATGAGTCGCCTGACTAGTTTGGAGTACGGAAACTTCTCCAACAACCTGATAGCCGAAATAGAGCCAAACTCGTTCAGAGATCTCAAGAATCTGCGTTTCCTTGACTTTACCACAAACGAACAGGAAAACATTACTTTGGGCGAGAATGCCAACCTGCAGTATCTGTCCATTAGTAACAATAATGTGAGAGATGTAAGTTTGTTTTTTATCAAAGAATTCTTTAGTGTTGGTACTAAGAATAACCCAAAACTTCATAGTTCCATTGGTGTCGACTGCGTGGATTACCGAAACTGGAGGAACTGCATCTGCACAGCAATTGGCTGGAAAATCTGGACATTGGGATCTTTTATCATTTGCCCAAGTTGAAGGTTTTGAATGTGTCCAACAATAATTTGTACGAGATCAAGCGGCCTCTTTTCATGGGTCCCAAGGATCCCATGCCCCTGGAGCTACTCGACTACAGTTCGAATAATGTGAAAACACTGGAGGATTCGGTTTTCTGCAGGCTGGGTAACCTGAAGACCCTTAATCTCTGGCTCAATCTGATCAACAGGGTCCATCCTCGGGCTTTTGTGGGTCTAACTAGCCTGCAATCTCTGCAACTTCAGGGAAACAAAATATCCATCCTGCCAGATGACGTTTTTGCCAATCTCACTTCCTTGGAAAGAATGGATTTGAGCAGAAATAATATCAAAAAGTTAGGTGCCCGCGTTTTTGGAGATACTCTTCTGCGGCACTTCAGCATGTTGGACTTGAGTAATAATAATATAATGGATCTGCATCCTTTGGCCCTCTCCTCGCTGCCTTTTCTAAAGGAACTTCGGCTGAAAAGAAACCGCCTGGTCAGTCTCGATATTCGAGTGTTTGCTCCCATGAGACGTCTGCAGTTTCTGACCATCGGTGAGAATCGCCTGGAGGAGATCGAGGACGATGTCCTGGACACATTTGAGCGCCTCACTCATCTAGAGATCAACAACAATCGCCTGACATATCTGCCGGACCTGAGAAATTCATCCTATCTCCCGAAACTTAAACACATCAGCGTCGAGGGAAACCCCTGGCAGTGTTTGTGTCTGGACGAGATTACCGCCTGGCTGGATAGGCGCCAGGTGGCCTATGCCCGACCCAGTAGTGCCTACTTTAGCGGCCGGAAACCCCTCTGTGTGGTGACACCCATGGAACAGTGCCTTCGAGTTCTGGAAGAAGTGCGGTCTCACGCAATTGTCGAGAGCTACGAGAAGATTTAGTTTTAACTTCTTTTATTTATTATATTATAGTTTATTTAATTTATTAATTGAGTACTTTCTTCTCTTTCTAAAAAAGAAAAAGAGTATATCTACTCCTAAGGACCTTTGAGCGGAGTACCTTAACAGATTCTGAAATTCATCTTTCATTAAAATCTTCGAGTAAAATTTTCGAAAATATTTTTTAAATTTTGTTGATGCAAGTCTGTTTGATATCGGGGAAGGATATGTTCCCCTGTCTGTGTCCTCATCCTGCTGATTCACAAACTTATTTTATCTTTCGAGTTAGGGAGTAATAAATCAATATCCACTAAACGCCGGACTGCAGTTTCTGTTGTGGCTTTCGACTCGCTTGGGTGACTGACGGGATGTCCACCCCAGGAATTTGGAGGGGATCCTTGGAGGAGCCTCCGTAAATCACAGACAATTGGATGACCATGAGGGCAAAACTTTTGCTAGCCAAAGTATTTGGCCAACTGTCGTAAAACAATAAAACGGAAGAGGCGGTCGGAGTGGGATGATCCAAACGGAAAACCGAAGTAGAGATTTTCAAATACTTAACACCACTTAAGCGAACAGTTGGACAATGACAATGACGGCGGATTGGGAATTCCAGATGGCACGGGGACGGTGATTGTTAAGCGTAATTTAGCGCAAGAATTTTTATTAAAATTTTCAATTTGTTTGCAGCTTGTTGTAATCTTTTGTTCTCTGGACCAGCCATAGCGACTTGATCGATTGATGGAATGGAAATAAAATGAAAGAAGCTCTTATAGGAAATTAAATCAAGGACTATATGAATAGCAGTTATGAAAAGGTACCCATATCCCCCAGAGAGTTTTAATTGAAGTTTTTAATGAGCAACTGGGTTTCAGTGTTTCCCACTTTCTTTTGATAAAGTTTCCCTCTAACTTATAAGGACATTTGCATTCAACTATGTGTTTGAAAAGAGGCAACAGGGTCAGAACAAGTCGAGCAACTACTCCAGGACCTCGCAGGTGACAAAAGAACAATGGAGTTGGTATCCAGGACATGTGCACTCAATGCGCAATTACATTCATTCAAATCCCCTGCGAACACCCAGTAAGCCAGCTCAACATGGGCCATAAAAGTTTTTCGGGCTTAAAGCCGACAGAACCAGAAATTGAAAAACCACTAATTTAATTACATTTTTGGTTTCACATTTTCGATGAATTAGACGGCCTGTCAAAGGTGAAAGGAGCTGTATGCTTGGCCCAGCTCCATTCGTGTTTCCTTACGGGTCC
This sequence comes from Drosophila atripex, assembly GCA_035045925.1. NCBI lineage: Eukaryota > Metazoa > Arthropoda > Insecta > Diptera > Drosophilidae > Drosophila > Drosophila atripex. The sequence goes on from JAWNOP010000012.1 coordinate 1,325,357, forward strand.
TGCTCACCTATAGGTCCCTTCAATTAATTTGGCAACAAACTTTGGCCCGTTGTTTGCACAATTTGATAGCCGAAATGGCAAAGGGAGAGTTCCGGCTTCCCATCCAGGACTTGTTGCTCCCTCTCCGGGGAAATTTCGAACCCTTGTCAACCTGAAATGAAGCTCCGCTGAGGTGTCAAAGACATGCCGGCCATCCATTTCCCCAGCTGGCTAGCAGCCCAGCTTTCCAATAGTCCTTGACCCCCTGGCGTATGCGTGATAATTTTAACTAGAAATTCAAATTCTCAAATTCAAATGAAAATTCATATTCTGCTCACATCCGCCGTGGTTTGCCGTGTTTTAAATGTTTCATTTTGTCGTTTTGGTTGGAGTGCTGACCGCTGCACTTTGCATTCTCATTTTATTTGGTTAATTACGTTCACGGCTAATTGCGTTTCTGTGGCGTAAATGGCCACAACATTTGTTAACAAAATATTTGCAAAAACATTTATGCACAACTAGCCAGTACAGGTATGTATCTTACTTATAACTTACAGATTTGCGACCAAATATATTTTCTATCGGGTTTAATAATTATAGTAAGTTTATCAGTTTTTAATTTATCAACTTTAAACTTTGCAAATATTTCTTATTTTTTACGAAGTAAGTCGCAACGTTCGGGAGACCCCGCGATACCCATATCTTGAGAAAGTTCCATCCGATTCTTGAGCGGAATACCTTAAACGATTTGTTTCTATTCTCCACCGCTCTGCATCAAAACCTTGGGAAAATTCCTGGGGGATCCCCTTTAGATGATGTGAAAAGCCTTGGAAGGACAATATATATCATGGCCATTTTCATCCGATTCTTAGCCGGAATCCTTGAGTCAGCTTTCCTTCCTTCTTTTTATAGAATTTTTAGGGTAGAAGTATTCAAATATATTAATAAGCTATTTTATTTTTTAGTGCATAGCTTATTATGACAAAAATGTGGCAGCATCTTTTCTTTTTGTTTGCAGGTTTCTGCCTTCGGTGATTAAATGAGAATGCCTGGATAGAGCGCCACAAAGTATGCAGCTGCAACAATGCAGGTTGCCTCAAAGATTTTCCTCCGCCAGAGTGCACACCACCTGAAATTTCGAAATTTGGCCGGAGGGCGGAAATTCCCTTCTGCTAATGATTTTTAATAGCCAAATTGCATGAGCTGACTGGTAAGGACCTGGGCCCAAGCCAGGTTGCAGCTGCCTTCGTCCTGGAAATGCCTTCTTGAAAGCGTATTTGTGGTCATACTCCAGCCGGGCACACACACACACCCAAGCTCACACACTCTTGATGTGGTCAATAAAGTATGCAGAGTGTTGGTCGAAAAGGGGCGGAGGCGGAGGGACCATCCTGCCGCCCTTAAAAACAAATTAGTGGCGCTTACTCAACAAGATTGAGTGGCTCGTGTATCGCTGTCATCGTCGTCGTTGGCGTCCGTTTTTTTCCTTTTTTTCGGACAGGAGCGCGACCCAGGGGCTCCCTTTTTTATCCATAAGGTTGCATATAATTGGTTGGTTGATTGAATTTAATTAACATGGGGAGCAGCGATTAGACGTCATCAAAAAGAAATTAAAATGATTTATGTTTTAATTGTTCTATTTCTTGTTGAATTTTTTCCCTCATTAGTTCAAGACCCTTATGGAATTGGACATAAGTTTTATGAAAATCGGATGAATCCCTTTTTCTTATATAGTCTTACCTCCGCCTCTGCCCATTGACTACGCACTTGCTTATGCAGGAAAAGCAGAAAAAGTAGGAAAAATCTGAACTTAATTAATGAAAGAGCCTGCGGCCATTGCTCCTTGATCCTTCGCCTCCCTCGGATTCCAGTGTGCATCTATTTATGGGCCATAGATATTAACTGATGAATATTTATGCGAAATCAACAGCCAAGGAGCCGAAGCAGCCATTTTGATGACGTTGCAAATCAACAGTCGAGCATAATTTTTGTTAATAAAAGCGTGTAATAATTTGTTGCAGGGGCAGCCGCGCCGGGGTATGGGGGTCTGACCTAGCAGCATGTGTTGCCAATGAAATTATGTAAATGTGACGGCAACAGAAATGTATCTGCAACTGAATTTTGTATCTTTTCCGGAGGTGGGGGCAGTGGTTGGACCACGACGTGGAGAGCTGTGGCCAGAGGGGAACAGCGCCCCTCTCGCAACCAAAAACATGGCTTAATGTTGATTAGATGCATTAAATATGCAAAACCCGCCATCGCACCAACCCCCCACCCAGCCGACTCGTGGCATTCCGGCAGTTGTTGCTTTTTGGTCGAAACAATAAACGGCAGCATAAAATAGATATGTGCATTGCAATATTTACATGGATGTGTGCGGGGGAAATGAAATTAGCGCGGCGTTTTAACTTTTTCGCGGCAATTGAATAACTTTAATTGGTAATAGAGCCATGAACAAGCCCACATGGAACCGGAAATTGCGAAATTACAACTGGGCAAAGCCAATCAGAGGAACTATCCCCATTTCCTTCCCAATCCCCTTTTGTTTTTTTTCGTTTTTTGTCATCCCGCAAGCTGTTTACGATCCCTGCAACTTTAATAGTAAATAACAACAATAACGGAGCGCCACAGGAGCAGCTGCGAAGCTGCGCAAAGTTTTCAGGACCAGGACAATGCAGAAAAACAGAAAGCATGCCAGGGAAACCCAGAGAAGAGAAAAGTTGGAAAACACTTTACTTTGATGACCGTCCAAGTCTTTTGCTCTCCACGTTGTCGCCATGGTTGCCATTCAAAAGGCTCGCTTAATTTTACACTCGCCGGGGGACTGTGGCGACTTTTGAATAACTCCTGTCTTCATTAAGGTGAATATTTCGTTCACTCCTGGCATATAATAAAATTGTGTTTGCTCCACAAAGTGAAAATATATTGCATTGCAGCGGGTCAAAGGGTTCGAAAGAGCATCGCTATTGTTATTTCGAATTAAAAATGGTATCTCTATTCCTCTTAAAAATTCTTATAAAATAAATTAGAGGAAATCATACATTTCTGACTTAAATTAGAGTATTAAAATCGTCAGCTGATGCCTAGTTCTCACATTGGAGCCTATGGCTATTCCAAATCATTATCGATTTCCTGATTGGGGCCCCCAATCGCGCTCGCTGGGACTTATCTGGAAAAAGGGTGAGCTCCAAGTGCCACTCGGGGCGCTTTGACAAAAAGTTTCTTTTGTACATATTATTTATGCCTGCTTCCCGCCAGAGGCTCAACAAAAAAAAAGTGGAAGGTGAAGCCGGAGGTCCCTCCAATACAAGTTGTTCCTGTCACGACTGTTATTGCTCTTTTATTTGTATTGGATGGATGGAAGGGAGCATGGGCCCAGACTCCGCTGTACTTTGGCTCAGGGCCTTTCTGGTCTGTTGTATTTTTTAATTTATGTAGCAGCTGTTGCTCCATCGCAAAATGTCAAATGCATTTGCGGGGGATCGCCGGGGATTTCGATTCCATTCGGTTCGAGGGTAAAAGTCAAAGCCGAGACTCATAATGTGTTAAGTTTTCGCCAAACTGAAGTGAGTGGCTCGTGCTCGAGTTGTTGGCAAACAGTTTGACTTCCTTCCCGGCCCTCCATCTGGCCAGGGCCAGAACTTCTCCACTTCAAGTGGCACAAAAAGTTTGGCCCAAAAAGAGGCCAGCAAACTAATTATTTAGTTTCGCTTCGTTCCGTTTGGCAGCGGCAAATGCCAAACGTCAGCCCAATATCAATAAAAACTCCAATCGAGATCTATTTCAATTAACTTGTTAAAAAACTTTTTAATTAACGGCGCTGCAGAGTCTGGTGTGTCCTGAAGTTGCCGGCTTCCTTTGCCAGATTCCCTCGCTTTCGCATAAATTTATGGCTGCGCCTAATTGGCCAACAATAAAGTGAGTGAAAGCCCAGGTAGGTACATAAGCGGCGGCGAGGAAAAACTAAAATACAAATCGAGAGAGACAACGGCAGCAATATGTAAATGTTTATAAATCAAGTTGCGACTGTTGGCTGTGACAAGTGGTCGACTGTTTGGACACTCGAAATAAATAAATAAACAAACAAACGACCTGCTACCTCCGACCTGCCACCTCCGACCTGCAGCCCGTGTCCTGGTTAGTTCAATATTCCGATTCTGCCCCCTTTTGATTCCATAGTGCTACCCTCATCAAAAATAGTCCGGGGCATTGTTTTAAGTTTTTTCATTCGATTCGTTCTCCAACCTGACACCTTGTGATTTAAAAGCCGCAACATATGAGCTGGGAACGGGCCATGGACTTGGTGATTTATACGGGCCGAGCTGATTTACCGCCTGAGAAGCTATTAAGGAGCCCCAAAGTTCGAATTTCGGGCAGACATTCGATTTGCTGGTGCTGGTGTCGACAATTACATTGTCTAGACCCCGTCGACTGTCAAAACTCGATACTACTGCATATCCTTCAGGACACTTCAGTTCGGCTCGAGTCAATGGCTGCAAGTTGATTATAGAAATGACAAAAGCAGGGCAACAAAGAAAAGCCAACTTAAGTTAAATCAAGTCACTTTTTTAGTCGCTAGGTTGATAAATTGTGCCAGCAGCTTGGAGCTATTAATAAGATAAATGAGCGGCAATAAGTGGCACTGGCACTGGCACTTTGATTTCACTCCCGGCTGACTTCCCGTCTGCTTCCGCTGCACAACGCGGCGTATGCGTAATTACCATTTCATATGCATTAAGCTTGGAATAAGGAAAACTTGGAGAAAACACAGCAATATATTTAAGAGAATTGTTTTTACAAATTTAAGTAAATAAACACATTTAATAAATATAATTCTTTTAATCCATAGTCGCTTTAAAACAAAACATTGAATTTAAAACATTTTAAAAGGAAAATTCTTCGGAAAATTCTACCTCAGTGTATGGTAAAGATGAACCTCAATGGAAAGAGGATACAAAGGAGCCATGGGGAAGGGAAAAGAATGGATCCGGGTGGGAGAAAGCAGGAGCAGCAGTCCCGGTGTCATTAAGCGCATTTGAAAAATCATCAACAGTACAAACGCGAAGCGTTGACAATGTTGCCAACCAGCCACCCAACCACCCAACCACCCCACCATACCACCATCCAGTCAGTCAGCTTGGACGCTAGCGGATAAAAAATGTCCCAATAAATTGAAATACGATCAATAATAATTATGATTGGGAGATTGAGAGCCAGACAAGGCATTGCTCAAAGTGAATACCCCGAATAATTGCGTTTCCATGCAATTGCTCAATTCCATAAGGAGTCGCAGCCTATCGGGCACAATGGGGCGATTATCGATAAGCGAAATGGGGCTGCAGGAATAATCATTAAGAGATGGACGCAGAAGGAATTTCATATTAAAAATTTTAAACGTAGCTTTATATACTTTATTTATAGTTAAATGGAGTCTTCGGTGACAGTAACTTTCTCTGTTCCACAATTATTATCTTTAATGCACAATGGTTCACAAATCCATTCATCTATTGTGATAGCCCGCAGAGTTCCGACCGCAAATCCCCATCGAAGTTCCACTTCTGGCCGTTTTGTTACAGCCATGGGCCAACGACAATGGCAGCGTTTAAAAAAACATTAGTTCAACTGGCCATCTCGGGACTCGCGAGGGGCAAGTCCAAGATGCCAAGGTCCCTGTACCCCAAGGTCCCACCCTCCTCCCTCCTGCCACATCCTGAATGTGAAAGATATCCCTGCCGAGTGACCGCAAATTTCCCTGGCCTGCTGTCCAGTTCGTCACAATGGAAATCCAATTTAATTTTACTGATTCTGCACTTTGCAGAAATCGAAGTGCCCTGACCAAAATCTCATCGTTAAAGATGCGGTCTGGACCGAACCACAAGCTCCGCCACAAACAGCCTGCATCTGGCCAAAGGCGGAGGGGGTAAGGGATCCAACTAATGCTCCACTTCCCAGATGTCCAGACATGCATATATAGTAGACAGTTTAGCTTGCATGCGACTCCCTGGGCACATCTAATTATTGTTTACCGTGCTTAAACGCCGGGAAAATTGAATTGGAATCAACGAAAAAATGCTACGAAAATCGAATTTGCGTCCGGAAGCTCAGTTTCCTTTTGCGGCCACGAGACACCCAGGACACGAAAAAGTCCAGGCCAGGATGCAGAACACGGGAAAGGGCAACAAACAAATCCTCAAAGATTCCAGCTTAGCCCTGAGGCAATAAGCAGCCAGAGAAGCGTGAAGAAAAGACACGAGAAAGACGCAGGTAAACGAGATTGATGCACTGAAAGAAATCGTAGAAAATTAATATATTTTTTAGAATTTATTTAGTCTATTACAAGTTAATAAAGAATTATAAAAACTAACATTTTGAAGAACTAAAATGTAAGATTGTAGTTCCAAGCTATTTTAGTATAAATAATATTTGTTATTTATTAATTTATTAAATATATCATTTTTATTATTTGTTTAATATAATTTTTAACTCACGCTTATTTTTTCCACTGCATTCAAATTGCTGAAAGCAAAGGAAGGAGTTCGTTGGGGTCGGGCAGGGTTAGGCCCGGTTCACTAGACGTCAAGTCAATGTGGATTTGACATTTGATTTCAGACATTTGCCGGGCCAAGACCTTTTGCTTTGGCTCTCTCTCTTGCCCTGAGAGCCCCCCCGCAAAAAAAAACAAGGTATCCGTTTGCAAAATGCAACTGACCAAAACCAAAGTCATCCAATTAGAAGAAAACACCGAACCGAACAGGCCCAAGCAGCTGTCAGTTCGGGGAGCGAACATTTGCATGTTGAAATGCAAATTAAATTTCTCGCCCGAAATAAAACATCAGCCGAGGGAGCACCTGTTCCTCCTGCCGGGGAGCCGGGTACAGATTTGTGGGTGTGTACTTTGGTGGGGGAAATGCCCCACAAATATTTACCTTATTAAGAACATCGAGTGGTCATGCCAACACCAGAGCCCCACCTGGCCGCACCTGAATATTATTTTTATGCCTGGCGCCCGAGAGTATGCCGCAAAGTGCGGCTCAAGTACCATCTTATGCTAATGCCCCGCCGAGGGGTGTTAATTCGAATGACATTATTTAATGCCCAGTTCACGCTGTTGCTCGAAAACAAACTCAAACAGAGGAGGCAAAAGCTGTGATCCAAAATCCGAAAACCGAAGCCCAAGAAAGTGGGGGATGTGTGAAAAGAAAGTGGCTTTAATTAAACGTGTGTGTTAACTGCGCGCTCGACTTGCATAATTCAATCAAGCTCGACAAATTTCTACAATTGCGCAATCGCAGTCACGTTTCTCCCAAACAATAGTTGCCAGCTAACTATACCTATACCTACAACTATACCGACTTTTTCGTTTGGCAATTAAATAGACATTTCAAAAAGCCTTGGACTTCCTTGGTTATTTTCGGATGGGAATATGCTGGAATATAAGGTATTATCCACGTAACACAGCAGGATAATCGAAAAATTGTCATGTACCCGTAATTGAACACGGCCCGGACCAAAATTTGCATATTTATTAAATTTTGTGATTGAATTTGATAAGGGATAAGGGCCACAGGACGAGGATACAGTGCCGAGTTGATTTATTGATTGGAATTCGGTGTTCATCATCCAGTTTCCACCGCCGAAGTTCGGTTGACGAAAACTTGCGGTTTCATTAGCGAATCCGAGCATCTCAAATACAGACATTTGAATTGATTTTCGGCCAACGAATCTCGTGACTAAATTGGCTGTTAAGGCGAAACCATTAAATTAGTCAGCCAGTTGGCAGCCGGAATGGAATTCCACAAGTTTCACATTCCCTGCTCCGGCTGTCACATAGTGGATGTCAAATTTGCAACTTTATTTCCAGCCAGAATGTGTCATGGCCAAGTTAGAAGGCGAAAATATGGAGTGTCTTTTGTGGAGGGGGAAGTACGCAACGCGCCGCCGAAATAAAGGCAGGAAGTTTAATGACCAGACAGGAGATGAAAGATACAAATTAAACTTTTGCCTTGTAAGCGGAAACCGACTGCTGGCCCAGGGGATGGGATGCCAATAAAAGGCTATCAAATATTGTTTATAGTTTTATGAAGTTTATTTTTGGCAGAAGATTAAGGACAAAGGCGCTTATAACTCAAAGACTATAATTGAACTGCCATTTCTCAACTTGGCGAGCAAGCTTAGACCTAGTTTTGAACCAACATTGATTTGGCCAAAATCCCCTGCCAGCTCATCTCAAAATTCGTATGTGATAGCCCAGTCGACACTTCAGTTTGACAGTTTTATGAGCGTAATGGTATTTCGTTAATGTAATTGTCACTTGTGGGCCACGCCCACTTGCGCCTATGCGTGTGTGTCATTGCCTTAAAGTGTCAATTACCAACAAGACCGAGAAGCATCAGCCATGTGTGTGTTAGCGGCATAAATAAATTATAAATTGCTTAAAGGCACCAACAACATAACCAATTGGTCTATTTACTTTGATTGTCGTTGTTTTTTTTTGTTGTGGATGTTTGTCGATGACTTGATGCTTCCCTTTTGGCTGTTGTTGTTGTTGTTGTCCCCGCCCAGCTGTCCCCGCCCCCTTTGTGCCACCTTTCCCCCGCCCATCACGGAGCCTGTCCGTTATCGTCAGTGAAAGAAAGAGAAAGTGCCTGGAGCCAGTTTTTTCGGTATTTTTGTTTTTTTTTTCTGTTTTTTGGTTCGAATTGTTTTCGATGTGTTGCTGATGCTGCCAACGCGGACGGATGGCCAAAAGGGGTGGACCCCCGGGGGAGGGTAGAGTGGAAGCGGGCTGCAAAGAATGTCAATTTCTGGCCATAATGTGCCTCAGACTTTTGCTTTTCTTTGAAGCTGTAAAACAAGACTCCGGCATTGGCAGCTTTCCCTTCCTGTGCGAGAGCCACTTACTGCTCTCAGCTGGATGCACTGAGAGAAAGAAATATTCTAAAGTATTCTGACTACAAATTAATATTTAAAACAATAGTTTGACATTTTTGTTTAGCTTGAAAGTTTAAAAAGGTAATCATATTTGTGAAGTTAAAACTTGGAGTTTGTTTGAAAAATCTTTTATATTTGAATCGAATTTGAAGTTCAGGTCATTAGAGAACTAGTTTCCTAGTATAATACTTGAATTTCTTTGTGTGTGGCACTTGTCTCTTGGCCAACTCCGGATAGGCCTTGGCCGTTGGCTATTGGCCCTGGCCTCTGGACAGAAAAGAAATAGAAGTCGCTAACCTGAAAGTAAAAATAGGCATAAACAGCTCATTCGATGGCGTTTTAACGATTCCAGACGATGATAACTTTTTCTTTCTCTTCCACCGATTTGGATAGAACCAGCTTAATATTAATATACACATATGTATAATCGTGGACTTTCGCTAATCGTCCACAAAAATAATTCTCTCAGTCAGTCCTCGTAATTGACTGGAGAGTGCGACACAATTAAGCCCAACCTAAAAAAGATATATATGCATAAAAATTGAAATTGGAAAAAACTCTTCTTCGCGCACTTGGAGGTACAAATTTAGAAAACCTTTTGAGGGCACTTTCATTTACCATTTCTTCGGGTTGTTGTTCCGTTGTGGCTGCCGTTGATTTTGTTCGCTTGTATTGAAATTGCTTCGGTTGTCTTGGCTTTCGTTCGATGGATGGATGCGTTCGTTCATTGAATGCGAAATGAGACTGAAGGCGGACACAGGCGCTTCCAGGGGTACACTGGAGAAAAGCGATAATGACTGAATACAAACAGGCCCTTTGAACGAGGTTTTTATTGATGCCATTTTGATGGCAAGAGCTGTTAAGTAAAATATTTAAATATTGACTCTTAACAGGCCTAAGACCTTTCTAACAATGACTCGATTTGATAGATTGATTTTTCTCCAGTGCATTCAACTTAACGGTCAAGAGAGTTCGCGTTGAGCTTGCCTATTGTGTGGCAGAGTACGTGAATGAATTCATAAAAAATAAAAATAAATATAAAAATAAAAATGAAACCAAAAGGCAGCCATCGACATCGCCATCGCCATCGGAGTGACAGTGCAGGGCAGCATGAAAAATTGAATGTAATGGGCAAATGAAATGAAATTCAGTAGCGTCAAACGCAAATCAAAATCGAAATACAACAAATCCACACAATGTCCATCGCGATTGGTTTTCATTTGGCTTTCGGGTAACCATGTATTCACTTTAAACAAAACCAAATTGCCGGCACGCACTTTGCATTTAATCAGCAACTGCTCTGCCAATATTAGAGACTAACTATGTTTTTTGAAAATCGATTAGTTGACGTGTCCCATCGGGATGCCAACACCCAACCCAACACCCCTCCTCGCCGCTCCTGCATCCCACTTTATAGGCGCGAGTTGGCGCGTGTGAAAAGCTGCCACGCCCCCGAAAAAGTGGAGAGCCTTGATTATTCCAGGCACACAGAAGCGCTTTCATGCATAATCTCACCCACAACTACAACCTCGGAACGGAAACGATTCCAAAAAACCGTCCAAGCACTTCACCTACACATCGCCACACGTGGAAAAGTCGTGAAGGTTTTGAGGCTTTGAGGTTCGTGCGGCTTTAACGTCGAAAGGAAAGCGAAATTTCCGTCGAGACAGCGACAAAACGTTGGCAATCAAATAATTTCATGCCTTTAATTGTCGACGGGGGTCGGTTAGTGAGGATAATTGGATTGCCTGAATGAGCGCGCCAGAACAATAATGAGCCTTAAATGAACAATGTACGTGGCGGTGGGTGGAGTCTTTCGATTCGGGCGGTTACTGTTTGGTTAATAAGGAGTTTCATGGCCGACAAGCGGTTGAACGATAATTAGTGATAAGCGGTTTCAGTTGAAGGGGCAGCGAGATAAGTTATACCCCAGGGGGTTATATTATTAAAGTTTAAGAGGGTTAAGAGATAAATAAGTTCGGATGAGATCTAGTGAACTGCTGAAATAAGGAAAATACGATCTAGATCAAAAATCCTTTCCATAGCAGTTAGCTTCAACTCTTCTTTGGCAATCCCCCATTAAATCGCTATAAATTAGCCAAAAACTTCTCACAAACTGCAATCTTTCCGGCAGAGTGGCTTCTCTTTTTTCTCTTTTTCTCTAATTAAAACTATAGACACTTGACATGTATTATTAATTGCAGAATCCACTATAGTGCTAAATAGGCGGGCGGCAACTTTCAATTAGAGACGCCAATGACTGGAAAAGATTTCCAGCGGGTGGCGGATGGCGGATGGCGGATGGCCGGAAGGCGCTTGGAGCAGCAGAACAACAACTAGTGCTACAAAAATTAATAAACCGGAAAAACTTTTGGCAACCCCCCACCGCGGCACTTATATTAGCCAAGACTGAAGTCTAGCAAGTTGGGCCAAAAATTAATTAGTCAAATGGAGCAGGAAAATAGCTAAACACCCTCGCCTCCACCTCCTCACACTACTACTCTACCAGTACTATCCCTCCGGTTTGTTTACTAAAATGTGTAAGAGGAGAAAGATTTTGATTAGCCGAGGGCGGGGGTGTTGATGTGATTGTTTTCCCCTTTTTGGGTTTGCAAACAACTTTGCCACCTGGGTGACCCCAAAAGCCAACAGATGTCAGAGTGTATTAAGCCATTTAAACGTTAAATTATATGGTTTCTGAACTTCTGCCGTGGCTTCCCTCAAAAAAATAGTTAAAGTTTGCCCAACCGGAGAGTGTTGCCTTGAAATGAAAGTTGATTTTTTTTGTGAATCGTTCAACGAGCATGCTGTGAGCATTGTTTTTGTTATTTCTCAGATTTTTTATACCGACTTCCAACTTCTTTTTTGTTGTTATGTTTTTGTTGTTTTTGGCACATTACATAAAATTTCGTAACATTCTCTAAGCCTCTGCAGTCAGTCTCTCGATTTCAGTTTCGGGCTAAGTTGGAAGTTTAAGAAAACTCCACTGACCTGTTAACAGAAATGCTGTGCAGAGAGTTACTGCTGCTTACTATGCTGTGTACCATTCAGCGAGTTGGCTCGAAGCGACTTGGGGCTCGAGTTGGCCAGTGGCGGCCCCCACTTGCGAAGAAAGTTATAGACAGCCAGAGCCGCACTACAGTAAAAACAACTTTTGCCCAAGAAGCGGTGGCCATAAACGAGTAGAACACGTTTTACTGTTGGAAGCGTCGTTGCCTTCGCCGCCGTTGCTGTCTTGGCCAAAACCTCTGCCTCTGTCTCTGTCTCTGACTCTGCCTCTGCCACGGCCAGCGTCTCAGTCGCAGCCGAAGTCACTGTCAACCAATTTTCACGCGTATGGGAAAGCTTCGAGTTCGAGCCCCAGTGCAGTGACTGTCAATTTTCCTTATCCCGGACACTGAAAATGAAACGCCAGCCAGCCAGCCAAGGCAAATCAAATTAATTACACCTCAATTTATCATCAAATATACATGTATCTTTTTGTACAAAGCGTAACATTATTTTCCTAAGGCACTTTACTTTTTTCGTGTCTTAATAATTTTTATTTTTGTTTTTTTTTGGAGCTACTAATACTCCTATGCCCAGCAGTGCGATTTCACTTTGATGTAGCAGAAGCAGAAATTAGCACTTGAGGAATGCTGGCACATACGTGCATGTAAATATATCCCCGGCTATATATGCATAATATGCGAACATCATTGCCGGATCGGGGCCAGGAGAACGCGGAATGGGGTTAGGGTGCGGAGCGATGACTGAATAAAATCAATATTAAGTGCTATATGCCCCCTGATTCGCATTTCCAGGTGCGAAAAAAATATGCATGTATTCTGAAGTGATAGCTTTGGGCGGGAAAACAAGGAAATCAGTGGAGGGAATTTTATTGATTGTGAAAATAAATCAGAGTAATTGATTCGCCAGATAAAAGTATAAATTCGAAAATTATGATGGTGCACAAAAGTATTTGTTCAGCATTTTTACAAAATATTTCGACTTGTTTAAAGAATGTTTTCTCCTGAGCCTAGAAACTCAAATTAATTTAAAAATGTAGGCATTTAGTCTATTAATTAAATGCTAATTTATTCCCAATTCAGTAAATCACTATCGGTTGTTTAAAATTTCTTAAAAACCTCTTCCCATGTCGTTTTTTTCCAAGATTTACATTTAATTATAGAATGGCTCTTAAATTGGAGCATTTGGATAAGCTATCAGTGGAGCCAGTTTTATGGCCTGTCTCTGTTCTATTTATTGCCATTCCGGTCAATAAAACCTCTTTTCCAACCCACAACTCATTAACCAGAAAACTCAAATCCAAAAGCCAAAACCCCCGATCACACATCAACGAGACTCGCCCGTCTTAGATCATAATTCATGAAGTGGCCGCTGCTGACAAGCCGCTAACTGTTATAGCTGGCCGTTTAGTGTGCCAAATACTTTCCCAGACCAGGGCAGAGCAGAGCAGAGCGGACCAGACCAGACCAGCCCAGCCTGTCAAATTAATTGAAGAATCGAGCTGGGAGAGCGCCAGGTGAGGCAGCCAGGTGAGAGCCGGAAGAGTCAAGAGCGAATGAAAGCCAGGCGAAGCCACGCAATGCAAGTTCACGCTTCTGGTGGCAAGCTAGTGACTTGGGGAAGTCGGTTAGCTGGTAAGTTGGTAAGCTGGTAAGCGGAGCCAAGAGCCAGCGATCAGTTGCAGACGGTCAGTCGAGCGAGACAGTTGAGTATTTTGAGTTGAGTGCGCGGCGGTGCTGGAAAAGCAACCGAGCTCCGAAATCGAAATCCCAAATCAGAAAGCCAGGCAGCCAAGCTCAGGCCAGAATCCACGCCACAACCCACTATCGACTCGAATCGTCAGTTGCCAGAGAAATAACAAAAAATAAAAAACAACAACAACAGGTAAAGAGCAGCGGCGTCGGCAGCGCTGCGGCAGTAAAAAAAAGAAAGTCTCCGAAGAATCGGGCAATCGCAGGGACCGGACGGGACGGGGGTGGGGCGTCGAAACTCGAAGCTCAAGACTGTGAACTGAAAACTCAAAACCATCCAAGAAGCAATTCGCCAGCGACAGTCTTCGACGGCAACTCGAGGAGAGCGCTACGGTCTAAACTCCGGTCCAAAACTATCCAAACTATATAATCGGTCATTATCGGTTCTGTGCCACGATCAGTGAACAATTGTTAGTCAAGGTTAGCCATTGGATTCAAAAAAGAAACACACACTCGCAAAGGATTATGATAATTATTGGAACTAGTTGGTGTTCCATTTCCCCATAATTAGTTGTTTGAAGCACAAGGACTAACTGATTCTTAGTGAAAAATATTGTGAAAAATAATTTGCTAAATAATTCTTTAAATATTTTTCCCCATTCCAAGGTTACAAATCATTGCTAATTGATAGTTTCTACCTTCGATTACAAAGAAATGTGTTAGAATTAACGATTTGGTGCTTCTGGCCAGGGCGAATACAATTCTCAGCTAATCTCTATTTTTTGGACAAATATTAGACAAAAACTGCGTCAAAGCTCAAGGGATTATTCAGGCTTTTGCTGTGCGACAATTTGAGTGTCCTGCTCTCGAATATTGTTCTTAAAGTCGGGTCCCAGGGGCACTGAAATAAAAACTGTGTGAACGTGTAGAGGATTACCAGCGACGTCTATCTGTTTTCCGTATATTTTTTTTTGTGGGAAATCTAAGCGTTTGCATGTAGACCCCAAGCCCCCCTCGGCCCCTTTCTCACAACGAGTCGGGCCATAAAGCTCTGCTCGACTGGTCTTAGCCTTGGTTTGGGGCAAGACGTCTTGGGCAAGAACTTTTAATTGATTTTCAACTGCGGAAGGCAACTTGTAGTAGTGCTCGGAGTCGGACTCTTAGCTGGCCGGGTCATAAATTGTATCTGCGGCAATTTAGGGCCAGCACAATACAGTTCAGCTGGCAATTTCTCTGGTTTTTATGCGCTCTATTTTCACATGTGCTGCTGATGTTGTTTGCCGTTTGAGGGTCAGGGTATTGGGGATTGGGGATTGTGGATTGGGGATTGGGGAATGGGGGGTTCTGCGGCTAGCAGACCAAACCAAACACAACTATTCCAAACCGAACCGAGTTGAGTAATCATCTCTCATGGCTCAGCACTCAGGTTTCTTCTGCCCAGCTGACCCACATTCGAACGACTTGAAGCAGTTAATTTAAGTGTTTCCTGGCCTTCCAGCCGAGCAGCAGCAGCAGCAGCAGCAGCATCTGAAGCATCAGAACCAGCCACCTCAACCAGTTCCAAGCATCCAACCAGCTAGCCAAGCCCCAAGTTCCCAGCCAAGTTATAGTTTACACTGTTTACATTCGCCAGCACTTTGCTGCCAAAACAAAACACACTCAACATAACAACGGGCCAACGGGGCGTATGAGTGATACGGATGGGAATGCAGCCAGGAGCAAGGATCCTCTGGCAAGGACAAGCTATTAACGAAAGGAGCTATGTCTGCGGCAAATTCGAGTGGCTCCAATTCATTTTGCACTTTTTCGCACATTTTTCGGTAGTGTTTTTACGCAGTTTGTGCTTTTTGCTCCTCTAAGTAGTTAGTTCATGACCAAGTTTATGCAGCTTGTCACTTTTTTCGTCCTTTTTGGAAAGAGGACTGCTGAAGCTGCCAACTTGTTCTGCCAGGTGGCAACAAAGTCCTAATTTGAGTGACGGACGAGTGCTGCGAAAAAAAAGCAAAAACAGAATTGTAAATTTAAAGAGTGTGGGAAAAATTAAAGATAAATTTAAAAGTATTTCTTGTTGGCTTGTTAGAATTTAAGTTTAAAACTCCCCCCAAATCTCAACCTAAAACGCTTGCCGTAAATTTTGGAGGGGCGTGGTCGTTGAAGCGGCACGTGTAAAGCTTATTTTTCCACGCCACCTTCTGGGCCATTGTCTTGGAAAATTAACTGCACCGCAGCTGCGAAGACAAGGAAGGCTCCGCAAACATATGGGCGAAGCCCGGAACAAAGAGGGATTTTGGCACGGATGGGGCGAAAATCAGGTGCACTGTCAGGTGTGTCTTGGAGGACGCGTATGCAAATCCTGTCTGCACGTGGCCTTTTGTGCGGCCTGAATATTTATTGATATGACGGCGTTATGACAATGCGGCTGGATAAAGGATAAAGGAGTCGAGGAGCCAGCACAGAGTCTAATGTCAAGTGGCAGCTGCTATGCCCGAGGCAAGGTTGCTACCCCCCTTTTCAAGATCCCATCGCCACCCATGCCACTCTATCTGGCACTCTCCTCCCAAAGTGGAGCTTAAGTAATTTTTGCTGGCTATGTGACGTGCAAGTGCACAGCAAACACTTCTAAAATGCACCGAGCATAATCGGGGGTTTCTAATTGAAGCAGGGAAACATTCGGAGCTAGATCTGAGGGAGATTATATCTTTCTCTCAGTGCACTTCTGGCCGGTATCTTCTCCATCAGCATCACGCACATGAATATTAATGCAGAATGCACACACGGTTAGCTGCGTTTTTCTATGGGGGGCATTAAAATATTGTGTAGTGGGAGCAGCGTTCCATATGAGTTAGTCCCTACAATAGACAACACCATGGTGGGGGGTATGTGATGGGAGAAGGGGAAACCGATGAGGAGGGAGAGGAACGAACCAAGTGCTATCCCAAAGCTAAAAGAATAAATTCTAAAAACTTGCTAGAGTTGGAAGAAAGGGGAGTCTCGGTCTGTCCCACGCTTGTCAGAAGTTTTGCATTGCATTGTTGCCTGCCCTTTAGCCTTCAACCCTTTCGCCCTGGCTATGCCCCTAGCCACGCCCCCTCCCAGCCCCACTCATATAGCGGTTCTTCTTCTTGTGGCTGTTGTTGCGGCATGACGCGTGAAATGCTCAGAGTTCGGCGAGAAAAATGGTAGATACAGGCGCATTGTGGCAGCAGGGGCTGGGGACGGTGCGAAAAGTAAATGCAATTTCCTCAAGACTTCAATAGGCGGTAGTTTATAAGTACTTCGGAACAGAAGGACGCTTCAGCCCGGGGGAACAGGAGACTAGAGAGGATTTGGTAGCAGGAACAGTGGTTCAGCTGGAAGGAATTCTAAAAGGGATTGCTGAGAAACTTGACTGATTTTTAGAATTTAAATCAAATGTTTCCTTCGCCATTAAAATCTCAACTTTGAGTCTAAAGTTTCCTAACATTTTATTCCTCATTTTTAATTATTCCCACTGTCGTTGAGATTTTGTGCCCTAGACCAAGTGATATGGCGTCATATTTTGCCTAAGAACTTGCCTCATTTCCACCCACTTCCCGCCGTCTTGGCCCGCTCAGAAGGCATTCGCCTCGAGCATCGGTATTTAATAAACATCGCTCAGGAGCTTCGCATCGTAAAAGTTTTAATTAAGAGCCGCCTTCGTTGCTGTGGCTGCTGACACTGCTGTTGCCGTAAATCCGATGCTGCCGCTGGCTGTCTTTCACCTCAGAAACTTGGGACATTGGAAAACCATAAAACAGCGACTTGCTGGCTTATCTCAAAAAACCGAAACTGAAACCGAAACCCAAACCCAGTTACTAAAGCCCCATTGTAAAGGCTAGGGCCCTAAGTTGCTGATGTTGCTGCTGCTGGCTGTTGCTGTTGCTGTCATTTATGTTGCTGCTGCAGTTGGCCAGTAGGTCACTGGGTTTTCACTTTGGTTTATGGCCACTTTGCCGTTTGCTTATCAGCTCTGGACTTGATTTCCAGAAAGCGTTTTACTCATTTTTCAATAAGCAGCCACGCAGCAGCAGCAGCAACAACAGTTGCTGCAACAAATCGCTGCGAACGAGTTTTGGGAAAACGTTGCGTCGCTGTCGCGGTGGCTTATACCTCTGTCTCTGTTGCTGCTGCTGCTGCTGCTTCTGCTTCAGTCTCCGTCAACGTTGCCGTCGCTTTCACTAAGCCCGCAGCAGCCGCACTTGACACTGCGACAATAACAAAAGCAACAGCAACAACGGCTACAATTGCTGCGGTTGTTTGCAATTGCCGTTGGCTGTTGGTCATGCCGATTGTCATGACACTGCCACACCGAAGTTGTAACTACCCTGACTATGTGTGTTTCCTGCGAGAACTTTGGCAGGCGTTTGTTGCCAGTCTTCCAGCGAGCTGGGAGAGAGTGAGACCCGTTCGTCTCGTTCGGATTTCAACTGCCACAGTGCCACACAGTGGCGCCTGCAGCTGTCCGAAAAAGGTGTTGTTGTTGCTCAGGTTGCTGTTGCTGCAACTGTTGCTGTATGTTGTGTGTTGTGTGTCAAGTGCCAGGCGGACAGGCGGACAAACGGACGGCTGCCGGCGGCGGCTTTGAGGCGCTACTCGAAAACATGTTTACATTCGGACTCTCACACGAGCGAGGAGCCGCTCCTTTGTCTGCTGCTTTCTTTGCTTTGAGCTTTTTTTTTGTAATTTTTTACTTTGTGGCTTGTTGCCTGGCTTATTGACCGAACGAACTAAATGTGTAATTTGTCCAGTTGTGAAAAAGAAAGTGACTGCCTCGAAGAAAAGAAGCATCGCCAATTGCTGGCAATTTAAAAAATTCGAAAAAAAAACGAAATTTAACAATTGCCAATTTTCCATTTCCCATCTGTATCTTGCAGATCTAACAGAATGAAGTTCGTGATTTTGCTGTGCGTTCTGAGCGCGTTGCTGCTGCAGATTGAGGCATCCCCGCTGCAGCGGCTCTCCAGAAGCGAAAGGGCTGTGGCCCGGCAGCAAACGGTCAACAACGATGTGGCTCCTCCGGCGGCCCCGGCCAGCGAGGATGACGAGGACGACGATGATGACGAGGACGATGACGATGAGCCCGATCTAGGGGATCTGATCGATGATGATGACGGTAGGTCCACTGATCCATGATCGGTTTTTAGCCCACTGATTGCACCAAGGCCGCACCACCACCAGCACCACTGTACGAATTGAACCACTGAACCACTGAACCACTGAGCAACAGCAATGATCTCGCACCCTGCCACAATCATACTTGCCATGCTTTTATTAACCGAATTGTTTTCTGTGACTCTTTTTGTGGTCCCTGCTCCTTGGGTAACAAAGTTCTTTTGATTTCGGGACTTTCAGATGATGACGAGGAGGAGGATGACGACGACGACGAGGAGGAGGACGACACGCCACAGGGTCAGGCTGCTCCTGCGGCCGGTTCCAGCGACGATGATGAGGAGGAGGACGACGATGATGATGACTACTTGGACAGGCTGTTCGATGACATCCTTGGAGGTGGGCTTACTTATCTTTTCTTCTATATATTTTTATGTTTTTCTAAAAACAAAAAACAACAAAAAGGATTATGGAATTCCTATATGTTTCTGAAAACTTAAGCTCATAACTTCCTGCCTCCCTTCTAGACGACGATGATGAGGATGATGATGATGAAGTGGCTCCTGCTGCCAGTGCCCCCCAGAACGCCGTCACAGCTGCCCCCGCCCAGGCTCTGGATGAGGTTGCCCCCGCTGGTGGCTCTTCGGTGACCTCCGGCATCTCTGATGGCGTCGACCTGCCAGCCGAGTCCGGAAATATTGCGGAACCCCTGGCCGCCGGAAATGCCGCCGATGAGTCCGTTTCCGCCGCCGTGGCACCCGCCCAGGCAGCCGCCGCCAGCAGCAACAACGAAGGTGAACAAAATGTTTTTTACGATGAAGATGCACTTGTAGATGGTGTTAGTGGTGGCACAACTAGTTTAAGTAGCACCCTTGCAATTGACGAACAACAGAAACAAACAAACGTACAGCAACAGTTGCAACAGCAGCTGCAATTGCAACAGCAACCGCAACATGCAACCATTATCGGTCAGGCATCATCACAGCATGCAACAACAACAACAACAACAGTCACCAAGAACACTCTAACCAACAACAACAACAATAATAACAACATCATTAACAACAACAACAACAACAACGTGGTGGGCAGTGGTACGATCTTGGGGCAAGCGGCGACACCTGTTGCCGGCGAGGTTGCAGGTGTTGGAGCTGCCCCAGGAGCGGGCGCTACTGTCACCGCCGACACTGACGCCGACGACGATGACGACGATTTGTACGATGATGACGAGGACGACGAGGACGATGGGGACAATGATGATGATGATGATATTGATGATGGAGTCGATGAAATTGGTGAAATTGCAGGTATCGCCGGCGACGACGACGAGGAGGGCGACGATGATGATGAGGACGACGACGACGACATCATTGGCGAGGACATCATCGAGGCTCGCCGCGAAGCACGTGAGTCCAAATCGAAGTCCGAAACGGCGACAAAGGCTGTCAAGGCCAAGAAATCGACAAGTCCCTCCAAGAAGGCCAAAAAAGAGCTGAAGCATTAACCAAACAATTGCTAAAAAAAAAAAAAAAAACAAAAAGAAAACCATGAACAACAACCACCAATAGAAAACAACAACAACAACTGAAGACAGGGACCAACAAAAACAAAACAAAAAATAATACTACGAACCAGAACAATCGATAGCCCCGATAGAAAAGGAAAGCGAATTTTCAAAACATTTCTCCCTTTTTGGGGCAGGACGCGATCCGGACATTTGCAATTGCATCTTTGCCTGCACTGACTATCTCCACCCACCCCCCACCCACTATCCTCTAATTTATTTAAAACTGAGTTAAGTAAATATGCAACACCTCCCCGATGGTGTTTATCGAGAGTTTGGTGCTAGTCGAACTACATATCTGCAAAAAAACAAGCAAAAAAAACAAAACACAATTGTTACTGTTACTTCCCCCAAAGCATTCCCACATTCCTCCCCCTACAAAACCGCACAATTGTTGAGTTATTTACGCACGGACTGTTTCACCTGACAAGAGAGTTGCAACAGCAACTGCCACTGCAACAGCAACAGCAACATGTTTAATGCCCAAGCACAAATGGTTGAATTCGAAGGGAATGCACGATAAGCATATGAAGAAGATGAAGAAGAAGAAGATGAAGTTGATGAAGATAAGAAGATGGCGCAGAAGAGGCGGAAGAAGGAGTTAAGAAGAATGAGAAGCAGGAGCAGACCAGGAGAAGCGAAGACAGCAGAAGATAGAAGAATGGCTTCCCTTGCTCTCTTTCCCACTCCAACACATGCACAGTTGAATCAGAGATGGGCCATATTAAGTATACGCATATCATGTGCTTTCTGCCATTGTCCATCTCTGATTGGTGCATATCTCTCTCTCTCTCTCTCCCCTCTCATTACACATCCCGCATTACACTTACATATAGCTAAATTGATGTAACAACACCAACAACAACAACAACAGATCAACACCAACACAGCAATAAGAATTGTTCACTTAGTGTAATTTATTTATTTCTAGTTGTAATCGCTCTCCCACACTGATTTCGTATTTATTTTTGTAATTAAAACCAAACAATGATCAGATTCGGAATTAATTATCACGATGTAAACAACTGCCTATCTCACTTACTCTCTATCTCTGTACCTGTCTCTATGTTTAATTCTATTTCTGTCTCATGCACCGCACACCAACGCATTCAAGCACTCTAGCTCTCTTGCTTTCACACATTTGGCTTACAATTGAACAATTGACAAAAAAAAAATGTAATCTACTTTACATATTTGGCTTTTCTGCTCTCTTTTTCGGCTCGCATAATTTTCCAAACGTAAATAACGCAAATTTTGTAAAAAAAATATACCAACAAACTGAAACTAAAAGGACAACAAATTGTAGCTAAAAGTTGAACGCTTGAAAGGCAGCGCAAAATTTCACAAAAACACACACAATGAAAGAAAATAGAAAATTGTTAAACTTTGCGTTTTAGGTCATTTAATTTATAATTTATTTATTTATTTATTTATTTATTATTTATTGTAAAAACAAAACAAGACAAAAAAACAAACAAAAAAATGGACATCCACCAACCAAGCAAGAACATGAAGAACAAACCACAAAACAACATGAAATTTGCTTAAATAAATTTGCGAAATGAAATTCACTGAAAGAGCTTTTAATGGAAGTGTGGAATTTGTGTTTTATTTCCCATAGCATACTTTCAAGCGTCACCTTAGGCGAGGTATTGGCTTTCTCTCCTCTCTCTCTCTCTATATTTCTCCTTCAATGTATGTCTCTATCTCTGTCTCTCCTCACACACTCTCATCATTAGCAGTCCTCGGTCTCATTACTGTAATACTCCGCGGTATCTTGGTCAGCTCATATCATTCATATCGCCCATCTGCAGCTGCACCATTCGCCCTAATTAGTTCTGCTCCGACACCCGTTATTGTAATTGTAATCGTGCATCCCAGGGATGCCCTTAGTCGCCCGCCCCCTCCCAGTGGCCACTCCCACGCAGTTATCTATTTCAGGACATGCCGCTTTAAATTTACAATTTTTGCTTCAATTAACTGGGCAGGGAGAAAAGGGCAATCGCTAAAACTAAAACCGATTCAGGGAGTGGGCGGGCACTTAGCGCGGCAGTGCGGGAGGGGCTGGCATGCAAAAAGGACATTAGTACCTCATCACGTTTCCCGGCGGTCGAGTGTGAGATTATATCCGCTTGTGGCACCCGCCCGAGGTTAGGCTCCGTCCGGCTGATGGGTCACGGCGATAAGGAGGAGACAAGGATTAGCTGGCGGGGAGCAAGGACACTTGGATGCTGGCCAGCGGAGGGGACTCCCCCTCGGAAATGGACTATTTTTGGGGTTAAATTGCATTCCCGGAAAGGTGTCACAATTCTGTGAGATGTTTGATAAATATTTGCTCGCAATTTTAGAACCTTAAAAAATGTCCTTATTTCACATTCAACCTTAAAATCTGGGTAGAAATTGCTAAATTATAGGCTAGAACAAGTACTATAACAAATCACTTAATTATTAAATGATTAAGCACCCTATTAATTAGCACTAAAGTTTAGCACCATGATTTATGTCTGCGAGGACAGGCGCTATAACTCGCTGGTGGTGGGCTGAGCTGAGCCGTATTTTTCCGCCCAACTGCATGTCTGGGGGGTGGCTTTAGTGTCAGTGTTGCTTTTTTACATTACTTGCTAACCCCAACCACGATCGAATAATCACTGGGGTCCCTTTGTGTCGGTGTGTGAGTCTGTTCTGTGGCCAGGACGAAACAGAAACGCACTCGCTGGCACATTCCCCATGCACTTGAATGTAATTAGAGGTGGAAAACAAAGCACATGCCTATGGTATACTCACTCCGCAACTCGCCCTATCCCGCCCACGCACACAAAAACACACATACACTCCCACACACACACATGGCACACACACACACAGCAATTCACCAAAGCGAAACCACAATGTCCGCCCACTCCTTCTCCCCTCGAATTGAACTTTCATTGTGTTGAGCTCAACCGAACTAATGTGAACATTTTTCCCCTCCCCCTCCATCCTGCCCTTCGCGACCTCTCGACCTCCGCCCATTTTCGACCTCGCCCACAGGTGACCTGAAGAACAACGTCATCGATATGTCCACGGATGCTTTCCAGGCCCGCCACAACCACTTCATCGACGCCATCTTCTCGCGCATAAATCGCATCGTGGCCGACAATTATGATCCTTTCGTGGTACGCCTGGCAGGTCGCTCGGCCACGCCCACCGCCTCCACTGGAGCGGCGGTCAAAGCCACCAGCAACAAGAACAAAAACAAGGTCACCACCACGACCAACCAGAAGGCCGGAGGTCACAAGAAGCTGTGAGTGTAATTTTCATTAAGTTTGTCAGCTCATAAGTAGGCAACATTTTTTGAAATTAAGGAAATTGTAAGATCCTGTCGCATTTTATCGATTTTGGTTTTAAATATTTTCATGAAATTTATGGAAATTAAGAACATTGAAATTGGAATGGCTATTTTTCAATTATTTATTGAAGACTATTGATTGAAAAGCTTGAATATTCTATTTGGCTTAAGGATGAAGTGTACATGCTTTATAGTCCTTAGGAAAAACACTCTCTTCTTAAAAATCTTCCTTTAAAGCCTAAACTATCTTTTTAAAGAAAAAATTAAATTGTGTCGCACTTTGGCAGGAAGAACACGCGTTCGGAGCCTCGGGCCAGCAATCAGCATCACATGGAGGCATCACGGGCGGAGGCGGTGAAGCTGCAGGAGCAATTGACGCAATTACAGTCCGAGCTGGCCATCAAAGCGGTGGAAAAGAAGCCCAGCCCCTCTGAATTGGCCTCCGACCAGGCAGCTACCCCCACCTCGGATGCGGATGCGGAGGCACCAAAAGCGGAAGTGCGCACGGTTTCGGGCACAAAAGTGAGCCAAAAGAAGTCCTCGGCCGGCACTCAGGGCCACAAGCACAATACCAAAAAGGCGTCTGGCCTCAAATCAGGCAACTACAATCAGCCGGCGGTGGGTGCCACCAAGGCGGGGGCCAGTCCTGCCGCAGGAGGCGAGGTGGAGAAACTCCAGAAGGCGGAGGGCAGCCTCTCCGGACTGGCATCCCTGAAGCGAGTCGGCAACGTCAAGGTGATCAGCGATGCCGAGGGACGCAACTCCACGATCAAGGCCAAGTTCACCCTGGGGCCCCTGATCCTGCGCGTGGAGAAGTCCTTCAAGAAGGGCAGCGTACGAAGCGTGAAGAGCGCCACGGCCAGGACCAACGAGATGATCGGCAGGATCAAGTTCAGTGTGCTGGATGACCGGGCCACCCTGATGTCCATCAAGGTGCAGCAGCCCAAGCAGGTGAGTGTTGGCCAGTTACCTTTGAGCAATTATCCTTTGACATCCTTCGATTTGCGTACAGGTGGAGGTGGAGAGCAAGGACAATCACGACCGCACCCGGGAATTTGTGTGGCGACGCACTCCCAAAATTGCCAAATTGGTCAACGAGAAGCTGAAATTGGCGGCCGAGTCGCTGTTCGCCCCCCAGGGCGTTGAGGTTGTTAGGCTCTGAGCTCAAAGGATTCCGCAGGATAACGCCATTTCCCACTGCTCTGCTCCAGCTATCGGTCTAGTGTAGTCTTCGCTTAATCATAGTGCCTTATTTATTTATTTATTTAACTTATTCGCCCAGCTATTTATCAGCCCATCTATCGAAGAATAAATACAAACTCTGTCTATAAAAGTGTCTCAAATTTTAATCCATCTGAAAGCAACTAGGGAACTAAAATATTGGCCATTTATTTGGTATTTTCTTAGGGGGTAACTTTGTCTAAAACGGTTGCTGCTTAAACTGCAGCCTTTTTGCCAAACCATTAAGCCCAGTTTAGATGGCAATTATCCTAGATCACCTGGAGGAAAATCAGGCACTGAATGGCTAAAAATATTGTCCAATTCTGGAAAAGCTTTCCCTGCCTGCCTGCCTGGCTGTCTGCCTGCATTCCGGCCACTCCCCCTGCCATCTGCTCCCCGCCCCTCCTTGTCTGTAAATAAAGGTGCAGCCATGGCCGTGTGTCCTTTGCCGCCTTTTTCCCGTTCTCTTGTTGTGCAACTCACACGTATCTGTGTCGGGTCGCTTGCAGTTTTCATTAATGTTGCAGCTGGGGCAGGCGGAGTTCGCCGGGGTGCAGGTGGAAGCGGAGTGGTATGCCGGACTTTGGCGGAGGAAGTGGAGGGGGTGGGGAAGGAAAAGCATGGAACAGGATCCTGCGAACAAAGTAAATATGAGTGCGTTGTATATTGTGTTGCAACCTAAGGCGGAAGGACATGCAATTTGTTGTTGTTTGCCTTTGTTGTTACCCCACTGCCTGTCCTCGCTCTCTCCCTCTTCCTCACCTATCATGCATGCTGTTTGTTTTGTCTTCTTCTTGTCTGCAGGATTTTAGAAAGAGATAGGGCGAGAGGAAGCGGGAGCGGGCTAGAGGGGCAACGGGTTTGATGCTGCTCTTTGTTGCACCTAAATTGACAACAATATCGTTTCATTTGCTCACTGAAGTGAACTCATCAGTGCCCACTGCCCTGCCCTAGTGGCTCTACACTTGGAGAAATTATAGTACTTAATATGAGGGATATTTCATATAAAAAGGTATGGAATTTATGGATTAGAACAAGGCCTAGAACTCATTGAATATAACTTATTAGTAGTTACTCAATATTTCTCTCAGTGCACCTGTCTCCCACACACCCACCTACACACCCGTACATTGGCACTTCATTTTTTGCCAGCTGCTGCCGCTTGATTATATTGGCTCTCAGCGAGGACATTGTGTTCCGACTTGGAGTTTAGTGGCTTCTTGTGACTACTACTGCCGGCTTCCTTCCCCATCCTGACTGCGGATGCATGGTTAAGATTCCAGTGCTCCCCGCCAGAAACTCAGGACGGCAACAATTTAAACAAATTCAATTGTCACGGGGGGTGGGGGAGGGACCCAGTCGGCACAAACTCATTTACACTTTTGCCAGCTGCGTTGCCGAAAGCCAAAAAGCACAAATAACCAAGACAAGAATAAAAATGGAAAAATAAATTTGTAAAATTTTTGCAACTGAAAATTCTTGAGCTTAAAATTTGCATTTGTTATTACTTCGTCGGTTGGCAGTTGCAATTGTTGAATATGCAACACGATGCCCCAGAATAGAACCCCTTTCGCTCTCCTTGGAGCTAGGGGGCCGGCTCCACCTCTCTGATGCCGTAACTCGGTTAGCAGATTTAATTCCGAGCCAGATCCTGATTGTATTACAATGTGGGCGGAATGACGCCCTCCTGTTTAGCAGGAAAAACAGAAGTATTCGTAGAACATTTTCATAAATCATAAAATTCTCGCTTGGCAAATGAACTGCATTTGTCTCGGGGTTGTTGGGCTAAAAGCAATCGTTTGTACGGCGGCCTGAAAAATAAACTAAACGGGAAGAACTTTGGCATTTAGTCGGCACCCAGGAGTCTATGGCTTCAGTTCGAGTCATCAATCATTTTGGGGAAATATTTTAAAGTGTTTTTTTCTTGTTTTTCAGGAAAGGAATAGCGAGAATCGAATGCCCTGAGAGATAGATTGGAATATTATTGATTGACGATGGGAATATTTTATAAAGTAATCTCCAAATAAAGTATGAATCCTTTTTTTTCTAAAGGATTAATCATTTTTTGAGGCTATTTCTCTACTATGTTGAAAAGGAATATAAATATATTTATTAATATTGGATTAGGAGTTCATGTCTATTGTCTGAAATAAAATATTGAATTAATTTTATTTAATATTTTATAATAAAGCGTATTCCCATTCGTCGTTTCCCCAAATTTCTGAATTTATGAAACAATATTTTTTTGGAGCCGCCACATTGCAAACTTTTGGTTTTTTGCCATTTCGAAAAGTTTCCTAATACTTCGGTGGGCGAATGCCGCTCATTAGTTGGAAGGCATGCCCACTGCCCCCTAGTTGCCCTGTCCACCCTGCCCACCCTGGCCGCCCACTTAACCCACCAGTGACCCACACACTGCACCACACACACTGGGAGACTTTTAAACACCTCTGACAATATGTGCAGAAAGTTGATAACTGGAGAAATGTTGTGAGGTCGTCTGTCTGTCGGTTCGGAGTTGTGGGAAACTTTTCACCACTACGGTTGGGGGAGGGGGGCGGTGGAGATGGCGGGGCAAGGTCAGCTGGATGTTGGGCCGTAATCGGCTTGTTTAATTAGTTCACTAAGCCGCACCTGGATGGGCATTAGTGGCTGTCGGAATAAGATTCTCTGATTGAAAGTGTCGCGCGGCTTGCCACAAAAGCGACAACTAATTGCCACATAATCAACAACAGCAGCGGCAACCACAACAACAAGGGACCACTACCCCGTGGCGGATTGAAGGGGGAGTACGGAGGGAATGGGATTGAATGGGCGGGAAAAGCGGGGGCAGGGTGGGTGGCGGATTTGGAACACTTGCGCTTTTTACCAACTCAATTTACGCTAATTACTGCCTTTCGCTTCAGCGATAACCGCTGTCAGCCATGCCCCTTCCGGCTCTGGCTCTTCCGCCCCTTTTGTCCTCGCTGCGAGAGAAAGGGAAATCTCCAAGCTGGGAAGCGTCCAACTCCCGGCACCCATCACCCATCACCCATCTGGCAGGCCCCTCCACACGCTACGAGAATTTATATTGTCATTAGCTCTTTTTGTGCAAACTCCGAGTGTATTTTATTGAAATCTCCTGCAGCCTGCTGCTGCTAGCCACATTATCCAATTCGCCGCCAAATCCCAAAAAAATTAAGAGAGAGCCAGACAGTGGGAAAAGTAAATCTTCAAGCATTC
Organism: Drosophila atripex; assembly: GCA_035045925.1. Lineage (NCBI taxonomy): Eukaryota > Metazoa > Arthropoda > Insecta > Diptera > Drosophilidae > Drosophila > Drosophila atripex. The sequence goes on from JAWNOP010000012.1 coordinate 1,353,429, forward strand.
TTTTTTGTGAAACATCTCTTTGCGCGCTCTTTGCTTAAGTTCTTCTCATTTCTCTTCGACACTGACCTAAGTGTGTAGTTTTGGCTTAAATTATTGTCTTAGGCATTGGTTCTGTAATTTAAGGTTTTCATTGAAATTTATTAATTTTTAAAATTAAAAATTGGATATTTCTATTAAAAAATTTTATACAAATACTTGGAACTATCCAGGTTTGTCTTAGATGGGTTATCAGGAATAAGTAGTAACTTTTTATAAGTAATAATAAGCAATGTTAAAAAAATAATATAATCTTTATAAAGTTATAATAATTCAGTTTTAAGCTATTTATATTTATGGTTTCCACTAAGAACCCCATGAGCTCCATGCAGCTCTCACAAATAATACCCAGGTTATGCGATACAGTTATTGCCCTGCATTTCCATTTAATTTCCCCCATTTTTAAGACCTTAAATCTCGGTTTTCAGCATAAAAATCCACTCTGACGCTGTGGAGACAATCATAAACCACAGTTTAAGTTGGTTTCAGCCCATAATTCGCACTCATTAACTTATTCCCACGAATTTATAGCGAATTTTCGGAACTATTCCAAGCATTTCATGGCGAGACCTTGAAAGAGCACCGTGCATGGGGCCAAGGAAGAGAGAGTCCGAGCAAAAGAGAGTGCATCAGGGAGCACACGGCGAATTCAGGAGGCGCCCCCCGAACATTTCCCGAGCCCCACTGTTCCGAGTCGAAGGCATGAGGCACGAACGCTGATAAAGGTTCGTGGGCGGTCGGAAATGCGCCCTCGTGTCCCCGACTTTTGGCAGAAATCAGTTTCAGTTTCTGTTTTCTGTTTCAGTTTCGACGCGACATCGACGGCGACCGAACGGCAGGCGACGAAGGCGCGGCAGGTGTCCCTAAGAAAGTCCCTAAAGAAAAGTTTATGTGAAAATGTAAGGCCCAAATACGTGAGACGCGACACTTTCCCGGACCAGGGTGTGTGTGTGTGGTGCCAGTGTTGTACTTGTGCCAAGTTCAAAAGCAAAACACAAGAAAAAACCCAAAACGGATGAGAGAAGCGGGCACAATTGGGTCGTAAATTTTGGAAAACGTGTGAAAACGCAGGAAAAGCCTCATTGCCTCATTGCCGGCAGTCGAAAATTGAATGACCTTTTGTCGCATTTTGTTGTTGTTGCTCCAGTTACTGCTACCGCCACTGCTGTTACCGCTCGGCACGCGAATATTTTACGACGTCGTCTCCAAAAAATTTTATACGATTTAATTTCGAAAAACAAAAGAAATCTAACAAAGCCAAAGGAAACTGAAACTGAATAGAAAAACGTAAAAATATAAAGAAATTTGTTGCGTGTTTGTTGCTTGTCAGCTGTGGCAGCCAAACAAATTATAAAAGTGTTAAACGCCCCCGCAACGACCTCTAGCCACGCCCCCGTTCCCATTCCCATTCCCATCCCCTTTCCCGCTCTGACGCCCACGTCTCATTAGCATGCAGCAAATTAAGCCGTTTTATATTTAGACGGGCTGGAGGGGCGGTCCGAGGAGCGAGGCAGCCGACGCATTGCCCGAAATACAAATTAACAAAAAACACACAAAAAACAAACAAAAACCAAAGAACAGTGGCAACTATCTTTGATCTGCGGCCGGCCTGCGTCAAAACACACCAGAATCGCAGCCCCCCAGATATCGAAAGTGTAATCCAATATTCCTCCGACGGCGCTGAACACTCAAGGAATGTGAATGTGACAGAAATTAATAGAAAATACATAAAATATTAACGAGAAAAGCGGCCAGGCGGCCGGGCGGCCAGGGGTGCGCAGTCAGACTCATTGCCGCTGATCACAGTGCGTATGCGCAATGTCGAGTGCTGTTTGCTGCTCCAAAAAGTCAACTTTCGGAAGGGCGGAACTTTGTTGCTGTTTGTCTCAACTGCACTTGATGGAAAAGTTTCGCACACAAGACCTGCCAGTTGTCGAGTATTTTTACTTTTTAGCGCTTTCATTTCATTTTCCTTTTCATTTCCAGCAACTTTTGAGGCCATCAGCTACGATCCCCAAACAGAATTTAATTGTTTCCTTTCATTGTTTTCCTTGACGAGGAAAATTGGGGGGACCTTCCTCAATGAAATATGCATAAGCCCGGAATTACGGCCACACAATAGCACTAACAAGGAGGGAGCAGGCCCCAGCAGTTGGGGCGAAAAATTAAACCCACCCGGAACTAAAGTTGCCTCCTAATCACAGATACTAAGCATTAGAGCAGACACTGGCCCCCGGCTAAGAGCCAAAGTCGGGGCGAGCAACAACAAAGTGCAGACGTTTACAATTAAAGACGGGAGGTGTGGGGCAAGGGGAAAAGGACTTCAAGGATGCCGGAGGATTTCCACCAGATGGGGAGAGAGAGAGAGGCTGAGAGCTGACTGAAAGACTGAAACGAAAGAGACGGCCAGAGCAATTGAGTGCGTTAACACTTTTGAGAGACACTGCTGACGTTGGCAGGAGTGTCTCAGTCCCAGAATCCTCGGAACTCCTGCCCCTCTCTAATTCCATTACGGAAGCAACAGTGACAAGTGGCCGAGGATTCGTAGAAGGATACGTAGCAGGGGAACAGGACAACATGTCAGCAGCAGCCACTCCTGATTGAAGACACATAGAGAAGAGGTTGCACAGCAAGAAAAACCATTAGGACTCCTCCTCCAGAGTTTAAATCCAACCTTTTGTGTTGAACACTATTATTAAGAGTTCTCATATGTAGTCCCTTTGTAGAGTATCATTAAAAGTTACCTGGAAACTTGAGCCACATGTCGTGCTAGTTTTTCTCTCTCTGCTGAAAAGGGCCGACCTGCAGTTGAACCTCGGAATTAATCCACTCCCCCGATGTCATTAGTGTTGGCCTGTCGGTCCTTCTGCCAGCGAAGCTTGCAATTAATTAAGTTTTAATTAATTTCACATAGCGAGGGAGCTCTGGCTATTTTTTTCCAGGAAACCAGGAGAACACCGACACCGTTTTCCAGGGGCGTGTGAAAACGGCAATTCCCCAGCAAATGTTTAACAAATTAGATGCGAGGGAAATGCCGGCCAAGAAACAGTAAAGTTTCTCCCCCGGGACTGGCAATTGATTGATGCCAAAGTAAATGGATGGCAATAGGTCTAGAAATAGCCATCGGCTGTGGCGACTGCTTCATGCTACATGTGTCTCGTATGTGAGAAAGAGGCGTGATACTCGTGGCTGCCACAAACTCCTCATAATTTGGGGGCTTGGAGGTTCGAAGGGGCGGAGATTTATTTTTGGACTCGGGCACGAGTTGGGCTTATTAAATATGCAGGGGAAGCAGGGCCGATCCAACTTCAGAAGCTGATTTCTGGGGGCTGGGGCATTAAGTTTAGTTAATAGTATATGGGAAACTTTTGGACTTGTAGCTGGGCGTTGTCAGTCAGCAAAGGCCTTATAATTTGTAGTAGAAACTTTCTGGGGCGAGGGAAAACTTTTCCTGATAGCGGAATAATTCCAATTAAACAGAACCCTTTTCTGTTTCGGAGGCGATTGCTGCCTGGTGAGATGTAATCGCTTTCATAATCCTTTCCAATTACTCTTCTATAGATTGCATCACATGTTTGCTGATTTTTCAAGTATTTTCTGGCTGGCAGGGCCAATTGAGAGTTTTTGAAATTGAAATGGCTCGACCTTCGTTAACAATGGCCTCTACACTCAATCAAAATCTGGCTTATCATCCCAGCCAGGAACTCGAATTTAATCAATTTATGTTCACAACAGAGTAACAACAGCAAGCAACCGCAACGACAATCAAAACAAAAACAATCCAAATGAAATTCTTTTTAAAGATTTTTTTTAGCCTCAGATGAAAACCAATTTTTTTTTGAGGCAGGTTCCAGGCGGAAAGAAAATAAAAACTTGTTCATGGAAATGCGAGGCGGGCTGGGCAAAAAATAAACAATAAAAAATATTATTCCGGCCTAGGACGAGCCAAAAAGAGCACAACTGCAACGGCAGCAGCAGCAGCAGCAGGAACAACAAGGACGCGAGCAACAACAAGGACAATGCTGAAAAAGTTCAACAAACGAACGTTAAAGGATTAAATTGTCTGCCATTGATATTAAGTGTTTTAAATGTCATTGCAAGTGTTTAATTCACGCGAGGCGAAGAGACAAAAACACAAACAGAAACGGAAGCACAGAGAAAAATCAGGCAAATGCTTTTCAGATAAATTTCCTTTAAAATCTCTACTGTCTTTAATAAAACCAAGAGTAGTTGCCGTTTTCTCTGTGTAGCCTAGGCCCGTTTGGCGGCAAAGACACAAAAAAGTGTAGTGTGTAAATAGGAGGAATCAAAACAAAATATATTTCCCCCAGAGATTGCCGTAGATCACAGCTAGTGGAGCAAACAAAGTGCAAATTGATAGCACACAAAACAAACTAGGGGAAAAAGGGGGTAACCCGGCAATAAAAGCGCTAGAGACAGAGATAGCTGAGCTGCAACCGAAAGAGACCGAGGCACACCGAGCGGGTCATCGCAAAATGTTGACCCTGTGGACGGCGCTCTTTTGCTGCCTGACGGGTAAGTCAAGTTTTCAGTTCCACAAACCCCACAGAACCCTAACCCCATGTACAGAGTACGCCCCACGTTCCATATCCTGTTTAAGCATGCATAAGATTATCAGCCGTATATATATCCTTGTACATTATAGGCCCTCCTGCTCAAGGTTATTATTGTTTCTGCCGCGCGCCGGGCGCTGAATCCTTTTAAAAACATTTGTGGTTGGGGCTGCGAAAATCCTGATTTATGTTTTTGCCCGCTGCGTTGTCCTTGCAGTCCTGGGCTGCTGTTCTGACATGGCCACTGCCAACCGCAGCAGGACCCAAGAAGCAGAGCGCGAGGGAGAGTACTCGAAGAAAAGGATATCTTACGAGATGTTTTTTGATCTCAAAATCATAGAATTTAAAATTATATTTTAAGCTTTATTGGATAAGATGTACAGTAAGACTTCACTCTATAATCTTTAAATTTAAATTAAAATTGAGATAATCCCGATTAAGTATACTTATCTGACCATTATTTTCTCTCTGTGTAAAAAGCGTTCAACCAAGGCAAACAAATGCGGTCGCTTGTTGGTCGCTTGGGGTCGTTTTTAAGGGCATATCGCATAACAGCAGCTCCATTGAGGAACGAGCAAGTGGCAAGGGTTATGGGGCAAGCAACGAATGAGCAGTGTGGGGTCAAGGGTTGGGGGCGAGGCGAGGTGCCGGTGTCACTGCACTTTAAATTTTAAACACGACGCAAACACAGACAAATTGCTTTCTACACATAATTATGCATAATTGAAAAGTGTAATTATGCCCGGGACTTCGACTTTATGAGCCGCAAACTGAAAGCTCAATCAGGCGAAGAGCAACAGGCGGGGGTTAAATGCCAAAGCTGGGGGTGATGCCACCACCCGGCGATCCACCCAAGCGCACTGTTTATGAGTCGCAAGTCCTTTTAATTGCGTGCCGCCTGCCAGCGCAAGAAAAAGCCAAGGAGTCCTGCCATCGAGTCCTAGGAAAAGTATACCCTGCCTCATTCCTGCCATCTTCCTTCCCATCCATTAAAAAAAACGTCTCCTGACACGGGCAGACTCTTCTTGATTCTGAGTAGAAATATGAAGGGGAAAATGCTTTCAGTTCAAATGAAAAAGAAGCAATTTGACACATTTTTAGCTTTTCCTAAAACGTGCCATTAAAAATGTTTAATAAAATGTTGAAAATAATATTTACTCTTTCGAGTCTAAGTGGATTATGGATTATGAGGAGGGTCTATAAATCATTCGGGACTTCATTCAATTTCTTATTAATCGGGTAAAAATAGGCCAAGATGTAGACTTAATTAGTTATTATTATTATTATTTACAGTTAATCGGAAATTATAAATTGGCGCTTAACTTATAGATGGGTATTGAAAGGATTTTTACAAGAAACTTAAAAAAAAAATAGTTTAAAAATAGATAGTAAAAAATTAAATCGATCTACAAATAGTTTAATGTATTCCAATGGGAAATCAATTGGAAACTGGAAAATATATCAACACGGCTAGGATGTATAAGGAATACCTGGCCAGGACTAATAATGGGTCATTATAAGGATGGCTGTTGTATACTTCTTCGGTATTATCCTCGCTCGGTATAAAATTACAGTGCCAGCAAAACATATCGATCCTAACTCTGTATGTGGCATACACTTTATATTCAGGCACCTTTTCCTCTTCATTTCTCTGTCATTTGCTTTGCAACTTTCTCATTGTTTGTGTCCTTTGTTTGGTCCTTTGCTCCTGCCGCCAGTGCTGCCATGTGTTTTTATTGCATTAATTTTTATGGTCGCTTGCTTTTGTTGTTCTTTGTTCCGTAGTTGGTCCGTTTCTTATTGTTTCTGTTGCCTTTGTGGTTGTTATTTTGTTGCTTCTTGTTTTTATTATATTTGTTGTTGTGTGTTTGTTGCTACTGGCGTTACCGTCGACTGCTTTTGTTTTACTTTGTTGCGTATGCCCCAAAGTAATAAAGCGAATTGGTTTTCTTCAAATAATTTCCATTTTAAATCCAGTTGGCAAATCCCCGCCCACTTTAGAGGATTGTTGTTATTTTTTTTTGTTTTTCATCGCTGGGAGGTTTCCCTTTTGGCCGGGATGTGGGCGCTAAGCAAAAGTGGCTTCATTTTCCCGCTCAAAACACTTCCCAAAGTTCTGGCCGAGATTTGTAGTCGTTTGCCAGAAAGTGGCAACTGCCAAGTGGCAAGTGGCATTTGCAATTGTTTCTCATTGCGCTTATCCCTCTATATATAGAATACTTGAAATTCATCACCCCTTGCCTGGGCTTCTTACTCTGTCAGTTGTCAATGGAGGACTCAAAATTTAATTGAAATTTAGTGTAAACACAATGACAGGCAGTCGATTATCCTGCTACTGTGGCTTCAGCTCTTGCTCCAATTCCTGTTCCTTTTCCTGTTTTGGTGGATATACACACACACTGGGGGTATACAGAGAGGAAAATTTGTCCAAGCTGTTCAAGGATATTGGGGAAATATCATACCATAATAACCATTATCCTTAGTATTCCTGATCGGGATATCTTTGGTCTGCAAGCTCCACTGAATAACAAATAAGAAAACTCTTATTTTTCCTCAGTGTTGTATTTGCCGACAAATCCTTTTGCGCGCAAATCCTGTCAAGTTTGGCTTGACTTTCCAATTTGCCATCGTTCGCCCCTTGTATGTGTCAAAAAACTTGGAATCGAACCGCTTGCCCCCCGCTATAACTCCAGATATCCCGATCCCCTCTCCTACCCGCAAGTACATAACATTTCACACGTGTCACTGAGCAGTGAGTTGTTGGCTGTCAAGATGCCACAACCCCTCGAACGAGCCGCCCCTCGGATCCGGCAATCCTCCAAAACCGGAATCCAATCCGGCTGCCAAGACAACCAACCCGCCAACAACAACAAATGAGTCGTCGGCCTGTATTAACATTCACTCAGAAAAGTCGCCCTCCGCCCCGCCTCCGAATTGTTTGGCTATTTGCTTTGTGCATATGGAAATGAAATGGCAAACAAGACTGGGAGCTCAAGTGGAGCAAAGAAAGGCCTGGGAAAATTAGGTTGACATAGCCCAGGGTGTAGCCACTCCTGCCGCCACACTCACACACACACACACACACACACACACGAAGAAATATCATCAATTGGCCAGAAAGACTTGACGTCCAAGTTGCAGCAACAGCTAAAATGCATTTATTAGCTTCTTGCCGTTTGATTGCTTTTATATTGGAGGAAAAGAAAGTCCCAGAATAAATTTAAATAAATACAAACAATCTGCAAGCGGCTCGGCATATGTATGTGTCGGAGGCAACACATAATAAATATACATAGTATCTTCCATTACAGACCCGAAAGCTTTTATTGAAATTGACAATTCCAGAAACCAGCAAAAATAAATCAATTTTATTTGCATTTAGTTTCCTCGAAACGGCTCCCTTTTGAAGTGTATTAGACTCTTGACTGAATTAATTGAACTATTTGATGGGGTATTAAGTGCCATTAGAGCATTACAATTAAGCAACTGCATTTCATTGAATTTAATGAGATTTGGATTGGTTATCAGGCAATCAAGGTAACAGAGTTGTTGCAATAGTCGGCTCAATTAGGCAGAGTGTCTGCCGTAATTGGAGTTAAAACAGGAATTAGCCCCACTCTTTTCAGCGCGTTAAAGAACAATCAGACACCCAGTGTATCATAATCGTTTTGATTAACGATATCCCGTAAGTCAACCCATTGATACTGGAAACTCCTTCTCCGGCGACGCCGCTTAACCCTTTTTTCTGCTTCTCCAATTGCCACCCGGAGCGTTGATTGCCCCTTTTTAACCCTTTTTTTGTTTTTGTTAAATGGGAGAGCGTGTGCTTGAAAAACTTGAAAAATTCCAGGACTTCTAGTGTTTCGCCTTTTCGGGATGGCAGTTCATTTCGCTGGTTTATTTTTTTTTGTTTTGTTTGGGGCATGCCATTTGTATCCCTTGTAATAGGGTTGCCTATTTTCAATTCCTCGCCACTCATTTCTTTATTCTGCTTATCGGAGCCCAAGAATAACAAAAAAAAAGAAAAAATCCATCGGCGAGGAAGCCGATCCAGCGTAAGGGGGAAATAAAGGAGAATAGGAGCATGAACAAATTGTTTACGGATGTGTTTGTGACCCGTTCCTCTGGAAAATAAGAGGAACGAAAATAGGAAAAATCAAACTGGGGGAAAAAAATGGCCAAAATGCCAGAGAGGATGTAGCAAAAATTCATAACAAACTACATTTCATGGCATTGTGTCTGTGTGTGCCGAGGAAATTCACTTGACTTTTGGCCACCATTTTTTCCTTGGCTTCTGAGGTTGAGGCTGGGGACTTTCGGGCATAAACAAGCTCTGGGCAGGACTGCTGCAGTTGTCGCCGCTCAGGGCCAACAATGGCCAATGTAGCCAATAGGTAGGACCCACACTGCCGTTCTGTTACAAAAACCCATTCTGCCAGCACTTATTTATGGCCATTTGTCGGCGGAGTTGGCCGAGCCAGGACTTTCATGGCGTCTTTATAGGACCCCCTCACTATATGCATATCACACACAGCGTGTTTGTGCAGCAGTCGAAAAGTTTGCAACTTTAAAGTCAACAGATCCAGAGTCTTAAAAATAAAAACACATCTTGGCCAAAGTTTACTTTGCCATTTATTCTTGGCTCTTGCTTAAGCTGCAACTTCATCATCCTCTTGAGCCGAATCTACTACCATCTGAATCCTTTAATCACCTCTTGGACCAGACTTAGCTCTGCATGGCTTATTGAATATATAATCTAGCTAAAATACTTGAAAAATCATCAGGAAAATGCTCCTCAATTGTGGCCATAATTGGCAAAGGCAGGACAGCATCTAGGCCAGCTCACAGATACTAGGGCAGCGCCTCCACGGCTGTTTTTATTATTTCGCTAAATTGATTTTGAATTTAGTTCAATGTTTATGGTCAAGTGATTTCATTTCTGTGTCAAACGGCTGGGAGGAAGCTGAGCCGTGGCCCCATGGCCCTGGGAAGGTGCCTCAATTTTTGGCCTTTGTCTAACTTATAAATCATTTGTGCGGCGATGCGTAAAGAAAAACACCCCAAAGAGCTTTAAGCACCGACCGTTCCTTGCCCCCTACTGGGATTATCCAGGAGCCCAAAAATAAATATGTGAAACGAGGTAAAAATGAAAAGCGATGCCCCGAAAGTAATCCCCAATCGATTTAAAAAGCAAAAAAAAGTAAGCGAAGCGAGACTCATTGAATGAGTTTCCGTTTGTTCGCCATTTGGTGACTTTGAGCAAGGTTCTCAGTGTTTCCCTTTTTTGCATGAGGCTCCTTTTTTTTGGCGGATGGGCAGGGGATTCTATAGAATGTCTCTGTGGTGTTAGGGAATATGTATACATTTTTCATGTATTTCATATCCATTAAGTTCAAAGCGAAAGATGTGTCCGGATGGTAACGGCAGTGGCTGCGGAAGTGTCTAATGTATTGGCTCCGACTCCACTTGGGCTACCCAACCTGCGGATGCTTTGCCTGCACCACCCCACCTTCAGCCCCCCCAGCCACCGTGCACCACTGAAACTACCCAGCTCACCCACTGATTGCCCCACTCTGCCTTTTGCCCCGGCGACGTTGAAATTTCAATTACTCAAGCAAAATGATAAATGAACTTGTAGCCGCAAATTTTTGCTTTGCCTTTTGTCTCGGCCAGCTCCCGTCCGGCCCCGACCCCCGGCCTCTATAACCAAAAGCCATTATGAAGACAGCCCACTAAGTGTGTGGGCGTGGCACATGTGTATATTATGTGTAGTGTGTGCAACTTTTGCTAGTTCTCCACATTTTGACAGTTTTTCGCACCAAAGGGTCGGCTACAGTGACTCATTAAACTTTTGGGGAGCATTTCACACAAAATGACATCAAATAATTTAAGAAATTTTAGTGGCCTAAAACCTTAAAAGAGAGAATCATTTTAATTTGTTAATGAATCGCAATCACAGGTAAACAGAACAAGAGGGAGGCTCTTGAAACTGTTTTAAATTTATTTAATGTAGTTGGTAAACAAGTTGCTGGCACTTGGAAAGCCCCCAAGCCAGAGGACATAATTTCCATAGTTTCCATGTTACTTTTTACAGTTGAATGTTCTCTAACTGAGCACACACTTTTTAAGCGCACTGTGGGCCTTGTGGTTGAACTTAGTCGAGTGGCAAGCAGGGGCCAGGCCAGGAGGTCCTAGTTTATTTTAATAATATTTGCTTGGCCTGCAGCTTGAAGTGTCGTGACCATACAGTTTGCAGTTGGTGGGTGCAGTTGCAGTTGAAGTTGCACTGCTGCACTTAATTAGCAGCAGAAATATCCCTGGCAGCGCCACGATGGTAGAACACATTGTTGGCAATGGAGTTAATTAAATAAGCTGGCATGACAACTGCTACAACAGCGGCTTCATTAGCTTCATGCAACCAGTTAGCCAAACACTTCCACTGAATGCACCACTGAAGCACTTGAAGTTCCATGGAGAGTTCTCCACTGTTATTGGCATAGAAACCTAATCAATAAGGTTATAAATTCATTCATAAATCGAATACATTTCTAGCTGAATAAATAAAATTTGTCAAATACTAGTGTTCAAGTTTTCCATACTTGTAGGTTTATCCACTTTGGAACATCTGCTTGATGAAGCACTATACACTTGCTGCGACATCGAATTAATTGCATCCATTCAGAGCTAAACAGCATCCTTCCTACTTGCTTCCCCCCCTCAAGTGCGAGGGAAACAGCAAAAGAGTGTCAGAAAGAGAAAGAGGAGGCGAGGGCGTCGTTAATGGCGTGAAGTTTTATTTCCCTTCAATGCCGTTTCAAAACTCCCACTAGAGGAATAGTAGAAGAAGTGTACATAAAAAATTACTCAAGAAAAATGGCTAAACGACTCGAATATACTCATTAAAATATTAAAATAATCCCACACCACATATGAGTTCAGAAAGGGGACATAGGGATTTTAAGTGTTTAAAACAATATGAATTTCCTCCAATCCAAACAACAAATCTATACAATCTATATCCCCTAAAAGAATACCCATTGCAACAGGAAAAAACAAAGGCGCAAAGCCAGAATGCAATGCCAAGTGGCTGTTTGGTGGTGCGAGTGCCTGCGGTGTTGGCTTGGTGGGTGGCATTGAAATCGCGCCAGTGTGGTGCAAGGATATTCAGGAGGTGGCTGGAAAAAGGAGAGCAGCAATAGTGGGGAGGCTGTCAGAACAGAGAACAAGTACCAAACAATGGGAGCAATGAGCACGCCAAGTGGGGAAAATGAACAACTTAAGCCTTTTGGCTTTTTGCGAGCTCTGTTTCCCATTTTGCCAAAAGTTTGCATTGCGGCTAAATGTTACCAACCAAAATCAAATGAGCGAGTTCGTATGCAGAAAGTTTCCCGCAAACGTTAGGGTGTGATGAGGTCAGGTAATGTGTCAAATAATTTGATACATATTTCAGGAGGCTTATTTCAAAGTTTATTTTTCAAGCAAAGTATTAGTAATAAATTGCTATTCGCATGTTCTGTGGGCTAACGGTGTAGAAGTAAGGTTTTATTTTCACGACATTTTAAATTGAAATCATTTGTAAAGGTTTTAAGCACGCTGTTCATAGTAAATGTTGAGAAACCAACACTACGTATGAGTAATATGATGAGTTATAACTCATACGCCCTGTGGTCTCTTCATACTATTTATCACTGCTACTCTTTGTCGATTTAGATTTAGATACACATTAATGGAGAATCGATCTAAAAATAGTTTAAGGTATTCTGATCAAGAAGCGGATAACATTTGACAAAGATATGGCCATCATTGGAGCTCATATTCTCCTTCCAAGCATTTATCATAATTGAAGAAAATATATAAAAAATATTTCGTCGTTAGATTTAGATTAAAAAGAAAGAAAGACATGGAGAATCGATTTACAAATCGTTAGAGGTATTGCGATCAAGAATCGGATGAAAATATAGCAATATATGGACATCGGTGTAGTTTATATTGTTCATCTAGGTATTTTTCAGAGTTTTTAACATTACCTTTCAGAAAATTTGAGAAAAAATTTAATTTAGAAAGTTTCTGAGCAAAGAAATTATTTTCGAAAAAGTTCAAATGTAATTTTTGATTCTCTTTTTAAAAATGTAAATGTAAGGATGTTTTTTTATGTTCTAAGTGTATTAAATAAAAAGTAGGCAACGCAGACCAGAATAGAATCTCTTCTGGACCTCCCATACCCACTGTGCCTTGACTTTTTGTATGTCCTTCCTTTTATCCCTCTCACACTTTTAAATGCGGCTGGAACATTCCAATTGCTCTCGCCTTTTTGGCCTGCGGTGATGGCGGTGGCCAAAAATTGAGACGTCACCGCCAACGCAGCAAACGGAATGGAGTGGAAGAGAAAAAAAGCAGAGTGCTCGCCGGGCGAAGGCGGAAAAAAGAGTGAACTTTGTTAATTGAATTGCACGCTGCACGGCTTCAATTGCAGGACGATTCCCATCCCGATTCCCCGTTTTTCTCTTGGCCAATGGTCTCTGGAGCTGATATGGGGTCTCCGCGCCATTCGGCGCTTAAGTTTCGGCGTCTATTTTAAGCGCTTTGGTGTTTGGCACGTTTTCCGTTTTATCTTCTGTGCCACACAGCCACCGAAAGTGCCCCACAGCCCCTCCATCCATTTTCGCTTGACTAAATGTGTTGGGATCCAAAACATGTTATGTAAACACTTACGACCGCACATCTGCTATAGGAAGCCCGCCCCTTGAGCCACCGCCCTCACGCCCCAACGCTGGTTTTATTAATACAAATATTAATTTTTGCGGCGCTGCATGTGGCAGGTCTGTTTACACTGACGCCATTGCTAAACCACTCCCCATCCCCATCCCCATTCCCACGCACCACGCCCAAATCGTTGGGTTGGTGTATATCATTAAGGCTTCCCTCCACGCACTCCAATTTGCATGAACAGAGCTGCGAGCGTGAGCTGCTGGCTGGTCCCCTGAAATTATGTTCCATAAAGCCAACGGCACCCCAACGCTCACCTCTGCCCAGCGACCTTGACTATAGCTTCATTTTTGGCCGCTTTCTTTGAATAACTTAACTGGGCTGAGAGCTTTCGAGGCCTTGTTGGCCAGAAAAGGGAATGCATTTCATAGTTGATGAACAATGTCCATAAGCAGTAGGTCTTTTTAGCTGGAAACTGGGGAGATGCACTGCGGAAAATAGTGATTCACAAAGCAAACTTATTTTAAGCATCTTATATGGCATACAATAACAATCTTATGGGTTAAATACTTATAAAAAGTTAATCCTAGAAAAGGTATAGACTATAGGGATTATGATTTAATCCTAAAAATGTAATATTTTCTTAGAATCAGGCTCAAGTTTCTCCCAAAATATGAACCCGAGCCATCGCACCTGGGCTGACCCCAACCTGACCCCACCTCAAGGACACCGGAGCCGGAGGAAATCAGATTGAGAAAGCCCCGTGGAAAGTAAGGGAAAGTACGAGATGAAAGGGAAGGCCGCTGAGGACGAGCCAGCTGATGTGCAACGAAACAGCCCAGAGGCCAAACAACTCGGCAAAAGGGGTACCCAATCCCAACGGGGTACATTAGCTTTGTGGAAAAGTTTGTGGAAAACTTTTACCCTTTGCGGTTGGGTTCGTGGTTCAAAGGGTTTGTCTTTAATCTAAAGATAGTTTTGTCAAGTTTTCCGGGGAAAAACTGCAGATCAAACTATTTTCTACTTAAGGTGACATTACTCCGTCACGGGGTTGGAAATGATTCGGTTAGGGTATGGGAAAATGTATTTTTGCTTTGGCCGAATTTTCCGCTTCAGCGGCTGGTGCCATTGGGAAGATGTTGATTCTTGAGAATTGTATTGTGGAAGCAATTGGCGAGAACGGAAGCGGGGGCGGAGGCGGAGGCGGGGGTGGTGCTGTTGGGAAACCAATACAAACTGCAGCAAGTCTCAGCAGACGGAATGCAGCAATTGCGCGCCTGCTTGGTTATTTGTTCATATCCGAAGGACACTTGGAAAAAAGAGTAAAATATAAAAATATATATAGAAATATAAGTAATATCTGTAGTTTTCTGAATTATGAAAATCATGTTGAAATTTACAATTTATTTTTATGTGTTTATGTGTTTTCCAAATAGTCTCTCTATTCCCAACTAAACCTCTGCCTTAAGTATTTTTTCTTTGAGTGTATTCAACCCATTTTCAAGCCCATCTTACAACCCAATTTCTTTCGGCCAAGAGAGAGAGCTTGGCAAATATTTTCTTAATTAGTTGCTGCCAAGGCTCCTCGTTCTGGCTTCCTCGGGACAAAAACAGTGGGTATAAAAAATAAGCGGAAAACAAATGAAATGCGGCCAGGACGGGCGGATGGGCGGAAAATGGGCTGGGACTGGACTGTTGACTCGGTCAGTTGTCAAGTGTGAAAAATTGCAGCTCAAATTGCAGTACAAAATGGCTTGAAGCGCTCGTTAAAAGTCACGCAGCACGCAGAGGAAACGCTTGTCGGGGTAAAATGTTTCAAAATTTATGCGTATGAAAACAGAAATTATATTAATTACAACAGCCACCAGGGGAGAGGGTGCAGCTGCAGCAGCAGTGGCAGCAGCGCAGGTTTGGGGTAAATAACGACAACATAGTCACCAAGGGGTTAAGCAACAGCACTCTCCCTTGACTTTTGTCCCCGCTCACATAAAAATTGCATAAAATTTGCATGTCAAAAGTGCGTCTCGAGTTGTTGCAAGCGTCGCACCCTGCCTCCTCTGCCGCCCCTCTGAAATGTTGCATGGCCATCATCAGCGTTGTTTAGCAAGCATTTGGGGAATTTACTTTCGCTGCGCTGTTGCTGTTGCTGGAAATTCTGCAATCAACATAACAATTATGCGAAAATGCAGTGTAGGGAGACCATCAACTTGTTTATGTCGGTTTATATATATATTTATATACATATAATGCCCACAACACCCCAACACATTTCCCTCCGCCATATGCTGTTTTATAGTGCATTCAAATTTAAAGATCAAGCAGCTAATTAGGGGGCCACACATGTTCTCGGTTGGCGGAATTTGAGGGGGGGACTAAGTCCCCCATTTCATTGTCTGGCCCGCAATCAGATAAGCGGAGCGGAGCACTGCGATGCTCGAAGCGTATTTAATGAGCAGCCTCCCCGAAACCCAAACCACCGAATCACGGGCCTCCTCCTATTCCTGCGAAAATCACAAAATCAGTTGGCAAGAAATCACAGCAGACTGTGGGCAGGGTCTGCGGGGGTGGCCATAAGGGGGGGAGGTCGAGTGGAGTAGGTGGGGCCTAAAACCGCGGCGACAACATCGAAACAACGACAGCGAGACAACGAAAACGACAACGACATCACGACATCATGCTGGCACTGTTTGCTGGGGATTGTGTTTTTTGGGGTGACATTTTTGTGCGACTGTGTATTTTGGTGCACTCACAAAAATAATAATATTTAAGGAAATATTATAGTACCTGTATTGTTTGTGATAAATAAAAAAGAATGGCAATGTTTAGTAATAATGAAAAATATTAACACTTTCTGTGTCGTTTAATGTCAATATTTCACTTGGCCAAGCTTAAAATATTCTATTTCTGAATGAAAAATAAAATTGATGATTTTTTCTCGACTGTACCAGTGCTGGAATGGCTACAAGCAGCCGGAGATAGCAGCTTGTGGCATATACCAGGATGCGTGTCTGTCTCCGTTCTCCCCGATTGCATCTTTCGGCTGAATTCCGGGGGAGAGCTACAGGGGCGAGACTGGTATTTGCCGGAGGGGGCAAGCTGGAATTGTCTAGGCTGAGGTTTCGGCTGAGGCTTTTGTTGTTGCCAAGGTAGGATAATGACATCAATATGCTTGACAACGCATCACGGACGCCGATGACCTTGAACTGAACCTTTCGGAGACGAGTGATTCTGAGACAAAGAGGATACCCAAGGTATTCTTCGGATGAAAGGGCTTCATTAGCACTCCCACTCGATAGTAAATGGACTGGCTTCTCCTCTAAAGCGACCACCTTGCCAACCTGGGCACAAAATCTCCAGAGAATGTAACCACCTTTCGTGGACGGGCTGGTATAGGGCGGAGGCGCAACCACAGGACTTTTTCATTAGTGCAAGTGCCGCACAGCTGCATGCCGCACATACACTCCCATAGACCCGCTCGGCCTCATCGCCGACATCGTCAACTCCCAACACGTTCCAGGCATTGCGAAACGTGCCAAAAAGCATTGCATAAGCGCTGGCGGACAGTGAAATCTGGCAAGAGAAAAACAAAAGGATGGCCAAAAAGGTGGAAGGAAAACAAAAACTGAAACGTAAATACGGGCAAGGCGAGGACAATATTTTTGCTTCTGCTCCGATTGCTTCCTACTCCTGATTCTCCATTTTCCCACTTTTTTCGAACTCCCCCCCAACCCAGTTGCGAGGCAAACAAATCTCGGCCGCACACACTCGTATGTGCACTGAGCAAAAAAGAGAATAAATCAGGTGGGCGGAAGCCAAATGGAGGAAAAGGCATTAAAATCAATAGCTGCCGGCTCTCAGAGCCAGGAATAAATCTGGGAAAGTAAGCTGACGTATTTATTATTATGGTCTCTCGGCGAATAATAAACTTTATGCGTTATTCATGTTTATGAATCAGTATTTAGATAAAAAGTTTAAATAAATAATAACTTGTGAGAAGTATTCCCAAGGTTTTACTTTTGAAACAAAAAGATGTCCTTGCAAACTTTAAGTTTAATTACCAAGCTAAGGCTTTTAGTTTTTCTTTAAATAGAAGTTAAAAAAGAAAAAGTTATCCAACTTCCTAAACCTAATCTCGGTGATATTACCATTTCTCTCTCAGTGCCACCATTGGCATTGCATTTAGCAATCAGCTCACGACTTGGCAGCCAGTCCGAGATGCAGCTCCTCCGCCGCCAGTCTTCCGCCTTCGCTGGCGAAGAACTGTCGTTGCGCATACGCCACGTTGCACCCGTTGCCCATACGCCACGTTGCCACGTCGCCGTTGGAGTGGAGCGTGTGTTAATAATGCGTGACATAAAGTGAAGCTCCCGACAAGTCCCGTCGATGCGACAAACGAATTGAGTTGACTTGAACTCAGTCGAGTTGAGTGGGGCATTTTAAGTGACAGTTTGCAGTCTGTCAGCTTTACGGGCGAGCGTTGTAGGGAACATTGTGTGAGTCCTGCAGAGACATTGTCTGCGATTGAATGACATAGTCATTGTTTTAGTCCTCAGAGCTGAGAACTCCGAGCTGGAGTACTCGAAATCAAGTGCGAGTCGAATCGCATCCTTAGCATTTAAATTTTTAAGTTGAAATATGCAAACAAGTGGTGCCAAAGTGGCTGGAGGCACTGATTCCCCCCGGAAGGCCCTAGCGTGTGTGCGAATGTGTGAGAATTTCAATTTCCTGCTCACACCCGTGCCAATCAAACGAAACCCCAATCGAAGGACGGGTGAATAAATTTCACCCGAGGACCGAGGAAATTAAACCAAATTGAAATTGTTTCGCTCGCACAAAGTTTTCTTTAAGTTCTTTTAGCCGCTTTTGCGTTTTGGGCTTTTAGTTTAGACTTTCGACTGACTTAAGCCCGGGAAAGTTTTAATTTGCAATTGACATTTTGCAAGAGCATCCCTAATCCCGGCTCACACAAAAAGCCTGATAAGCTCGAAGGGGGAAAAATAATTACAAACTGCAATTATTAGCCTCGGATGCAGTTAGCCATGGGGGCTGCCAGGGAGGGAGCCCAGGGAGGAGCAGTAGACCGGAGACCGGGACAGGACAAATCCAATTAAGTGAAAAGCAAGTGTAAGCCGATGCCTTACCTGACAAACTGCTTCGCCCTTTCGTTTTTATTTTCTTTCCAGCTTCTTTACTGGAGAGCCGTAGCTGCTGCTGACCCTTGCCTGTTTCCACTGCCCCTTCCATCGGCTTATCCCATGTATCCATTTTCCTGGGCCCCTGTCTTCAGGCCCCCACAGAGCGTAAAATGAAATTGGCCAGCAACAGGAACACAAGCAACAACA
Source organism: Drosophila atripex (assembly GCA_035045925.1). Lineage (NCBI taxonomy): Eukaryota > Metazoa > Arthropoda > Insecta > Diptera > Drosophilidae > Drosophila > Drosophila atripex. Next base: position 1,372,087 of record JAWNOP010000012.1, read on the forward strand.
GGGACAATAGTAATAATAAATAATAATGGTTAAATGTGTTTACAAAAAGACTGAAATCTTTGCTATCTGGACCAAGTCTGCCGCCTGCTCTTCACTCTTGGACTTGGACTTGGCTTACTTTTGTCTGCTGAACTGTCATTGCGTGCTGCTCACAAAAAGACAGGGGCAGGGGGACGCGGCTGGGAAGACTCGGAAAGTGGTTGAAACGAAAGAGAATGCGGTATTATGTGGCAAGAGTGGCAGTTCAGCAGTTGACGGAAGTCTGGCTTAATTTTTGATGCGAAAATTCTGCATAATTCTTATGGGAGTGTGGTATGATTTTTATTATTTCGGGTTGGTTTTTTGGTTATCCCTAAGTTTTTATTTTATGACAAGCTTTTGGCTTAAAAGTTTTCTGAAAAATACATCCTCCAGTTTTCATAAATCCACCCTCGCAATCTTTCCTCCGTAATGAAAGTGAAAAACTGTTGCAGTGGCAACAACAAATATTTTTTCAGCCGAGGAGAAAACTATTTCAATTGAGGTAGAAAATGAACGACAAGGACATGGCGGCATTTTCCTCTGGTTTTTTTCCTCTGGCTGCTTTTCTCGTATTTTCCTTTTCCATCTGTGTTTTTCCTTGGTCTTGCCGTGAATGCGATGCCCACACCACTCTATTCCTCTGTGCGGCAGTGTTTGCAGTTTAAATTGCACTTTGAAAGGAATTTTTTCACATTTAAGCATTCGTTTTCATTTGGCTTCCTTTCTTGTGTGTGTGAGTGTTTTTTTCGGCCAAGTGGGATAATATGTCAAGTGGCATAAGTCGGTGGGCGAATGCCACTGCACCTGTCCATTGATGGGATCGAAGCAGGTGTCATCCCATTTATCCAGACAGCTCCTCCTCCGCCTTCACGTCTTGGCCTTTTACGGCCAGCTGTTTGTGCAGGTCGGGCTTAGACCCGGCTCGAGTCAAGTTACAGTGGCAGACAAAAAAACCAGCTGGGCCAAGTGGCCCGATTGAAAAACAGTTGTGCCGGCACTCGCTCCAATTCGGGCCTGTATAAAAGAGAAACTCGACTGGCAAACGGACAGTCTAAGAACTTAGTAGAATCATGTCACCAGCTTGGACATTGGCATTCATCCTGTGGGCTGTCCTGCAGGCTGTTCGCTCTCAGGACGAGGCCGCTAGGAAGGAAGCTGCCTCGAATGCAACTATTGTTCCCACCGACTACTGCCAGACCGACCTGTGTGGTCCCATGAAGAAGCACATAGCCTGCAAGAACAAAGGAGTGAGTTGGCTTTGAGTTTGGGGCCAAAAAGAGTCAGGCTTAATAAGTTTCGTCGCATGCCCTGTAGGTTCTGAGCGCTCTGTGTGGACCTGGCGCCAAAATGGCCAATCTGACTGATCTTTACGAGTTTATTCTGGACGAGCACAATGCCAAACGCAATCTACTGGCCGGGGGAAAGATTGAGAACTTGCCACTACCCGACCGCATGGCCACCTTGAAGTGGCACTCCGAGCTCGAGGAACTCGCTGCCTTGAATGTGAAGCAGTGCCTTTTGAAACACGATCCGTGCCACAACACACTGGAATTCCGTAACTCTGGCCAGAATTTGGCGCTAATCAGGCTGAAGGATCTGCCAGGTCTGGCGAACCACACGGATGAGTGTCTCGTCAAGGAAGCCATGCGGAGCTGGTGGGACCAGATTGTCAATGCCACAGAAGCGAATATCAAGCATTTTCCGCAAGGAAAATTGGCAGAGTGGGTAACAGTTTCTATTTGACTTGCAATTGCGTTAACTTTCCACTCCTAGTCCGATTCGCTACTTCGCCAACATGGCTCGGGACAACAACACCTTCGTGGGCTGTGCCGCCGTGCGGTATGAGAAGCCGATCGGAGATCCCCATTACCTCATGGCCTGCAACTATGCCGGAAACGGCATTCCCGATTATCCCATTTATCGGGAGAAGGCTATGGGGTGTCAGAACGGTACGGATCTGAAGTACCCATCCCTTTGCAAGGTGATCGAGCAGTACGAGGAGCCTTCTTCTGTGGAGGCCACCACAGTAAAGACAAACTTCTGGCAGATGTAGGCGGCCCAAAAATAAGAAGCGCGAAGGGTTAGAGGGAGGATGTGCTCTCACAGTCTATTTAACATGTTGATTTGTGTCACAGAGCGTGGCGGTCATATATCATCTCGCAGCAGGCACATTAGCACAGACACCTGCAAACAGTGATGGCTACTTTGGAGATGGAAAAAAGCCAGATCTAAATAAATATCACATCTGCTTGGCTAAGAAATGGCCTCATTGTTCTATTTTATTTGGTAGTTATGTGGAAGACCTATGCAGTATACCTAGATCCATTAAATAGGCTAAAAAATGGCCAGCACTGGCACTCCCCCACATCCGAATCATCATCTTCATCAGCAGCTAAAATATGATACGCGTTGTTTGGGCCGCGAGAGAAGCCAACGAGACTGCGACAAGTTGGCATCTAATTTTAACGTCAATATACAAAATGTAAAAACGTGTCTTCATCAGCTCGTAATATAGAAGGAGCCCCCTGGCATCGCGCCCTCCCAGCGCCTAAGTGCCTATTAATAATGCTGCTGGCTGACTGGCTGGCTGAAAAGAAAATGTTTTCTGTTTTCCTTGGCTTTGCTTTATTTTTAGTGTCCATCTACAATGATGGCCCTGATTGTGGCAGCCTGCCTACGTTTAATATGCCGTTACTTTGTCAAATCTGAGCCTCATTAAAGTCCGCTGAGAAAAATAGGCAACATTTTTGTTCATTTTTTGTCGTCGCGTAATTAATTTCGCTCTAATGCCGCGGCGCATCCATTATGGCTTAATTAAAATTCAACTGGAATTAGTTGCCATCACCTCAAAGAGCAGCACCAGCGGCAGCGGGAAACATTATAAACATTATGAACTTATCAAAACCAGAATATATATATCACTCTGTATCTGTATACGTTTTAGCGGTAATTATGCTTGGTTCATTTTGTTGAAATATTCACATTATTGTGGGCCGTCATTAAACGCGTTTAAACTAGCGTCCACAAAGCCATAAACAGTGCCAAAAGTTTTGTAACTAACATATTCTGGATTATTGCCAAAATGAGTATTTATTAAGAGAGATTGATAGACAAGTAATTTATTTCCAAATAAACAAATTTTAAAACAATGTTTCAAGTCAAAGGAGACACCAAAAGCATTTAAGCAATCACCATTCTAGGCAGGGAAAATGATTTAATGCTGTCGTTAAATGTTTATCAGGTCTTAGAGCTTTCCACATAATATTATATGGAGTATAAAATATTTATACTAGTGCCTAATTTTGGAATCCCACACACACACAACACATGCTCGTTTCGCGGTGTCACAAATTCCTATAGAAAATGGTCTATAGAATATGGACTGTCCCCGAACGCTTCCAAAATTTTGATTGTTGAAAACGATTTGGTGGTGCGATGGCAGACAATGAATGCGCCAATTTATAGCCTAAAGGAGGTTTGGACATTGCATAAATTGTGGCTGAATTTAAACAAGTTAATATGATATTAGTTGGGAGCGAGCATAAATTATGAAAGCGTGCCTATTGAGGCATCCACGGCGTATAAAATAAACAAAGCCGTCCTGATTTAGTGTTGGCCATTTGACGGTTTAATGAGCACTCAGATGTGTCAACAAGCTAAATGGAAATTTATTTAATTATGATTCATAAGTCACAAAGCAGCTTACAGCTGGCAAAACATGCAAAATGTGCAAAGCTTTTCTTTGCCATTTTTTATACGACCTGGAAGTTGTTGGCTTTGGCATGCAAACTCTAGCCTTGGACTCTTGGTCTAAGTCTCGGACACGAAAACATCTGAAAAGGCAATCAAAACTTTGGCCAAAAGAAGCGCCAACACCCGAAAAAATAAAAGCACGACAAACATAATACGTATAAAAACGAAAATTGACAAAGCGAAAACTTTTGATTTATGCAATTTGCGTTAAAAATACAAATCCATTTGATGACATTTGGGTGGAGTGGTGGCTGGTTGGAGGCAGGCTGGTGGGGCTGGGATGGGGCAAATAAAATTTGGCCAACAATTCCAATAAAATGGCAAAGCAGGCTTTGATTTATTTGTTCTCGACGGGTTCTTGGTGTGCTCGGGAATTCCCCGAACACAGCCGCATTAAAGTGGCCGCAAATGCCAAGCCTGGGATTTGGCCCCCACCCGAATCGCCATCCGCCCATGGAAGCCGGCAAATGTCATACATACATGGAGCATAATAAATGGGCGGGCAAAACTTTGGAGAGGAATGGGAGGACTCCACTGTCTTGTGTCTTGTGTCAAGTCAAATGCAAATGACCGACAAATTTGCCAGGCCATATAGCGGCGATATGTGTGGAGGGAAATAGAAACAGAATAGAGCCGAGGGGACCAGAGGCGAACCGGATATATGGTTTGTTTATATGTATAAGCATATATATATTATATGACCGCAGGGCATGGGCATTCTGGCCACAAATTTCCACACAATTTATGCTTGTCTGCGGACGGAAGAGGAGACATCGAGGATCCCATTGCCGGATCATTTATTTTATAGTCCGTCGCTTTAAGTTATTTTTCTTCATTATTTTTTATGTGGCTCGCAGGCTGAAGAACAACAAAATATGGCGAGCAGGCATCAGAGGGCGGGGACCGAACCGAGACCGAAAACAATTGCCAAAGGCATTTGGCAATCAGCGCCAAATGTTTGTCCTGTTTGCCCAAATAATTTATACGAAGAGCAAACACCAACCATCACATCACCCATACGCCGCGTTGTCCGCTTCACACATGGCCCATCGCCCATACGCCCCATGTTCATGGACTGCCATGTCTGCCTTAACGGTACAGTTCATTAGCGGTCCCAGTGCCAGGAACTTGCCTTATTAATCCTCAAAGGATATAGACAAAGGGCAGTTGTCATTAGGGCTCTTCCCGGCATAAACACCAAATTAAGTTTTACGGTTTCATTTATTTTTGGCACTCTCTTCACAAAAGCGAGTAGGGCGGCGCGTGTGTGTGGCTTTTGGGACTATTTGCTTTTATGGCTCCAACTGTGAGCCCACTGCGGTCTGTGTAATTTTTCCCATGTCCATGGCCATGTCCTATCGCCCTTTGATTGTTTGTAATGAGCTGGCTGGCTTATGGGTGGCGGGTCATCAAGGACATGAATAAAACATCGATCTCCATAGTCTGATAAGGCTGCTCAAATGTCAAGTAGTCCAAATAGTTAACTCGCCTTGATTACAGCCAGTGCCCAGTGAGTGGTTAATGCGATTTAAAGGATCTATCCATCATGCAAGGATAATGCCCTCCAGCAATGCTCTTTTCCGCTCTTATGTTTGATTTCTCCATTTTTTTGCTGCACTGAACCCAATCCTCTTAATTCCTTAAATCATTTATTTATATTGGCTTATCTGATTGTTAATTTCTATACGGCATGTCCGTCGATAAATTCCTGATTTAATTGCATTGTTTGAAATGTGATTCCGGCTGATTTAATTCATTTGCCATTTTCGTGTGGCGATTTATCGCTCCACATGACATTCCGCACGGCAGTCCATTGCCAATATTTTGTCTAACCCGGTTTTTCATTTCTAATACCTCAAGGCCCACCCCACCTTGTGCTTTTTCAGTTGGGCTGCTGCACTTGCTACGGCCAATTGTGCGGCAAACATAATTCAATTAACGCCCGCCCAATGGATGCCACAACACAAATAGATAAAGATGGAAATAGGGCCAGGGAAAGAGAGAGCACGAGAGATAGATGGTCCGTGCAGAATGGCCGGAAAGTGGCGCTTTACAATTTGTGCAATTTCCGCCTCTGAACAACATCAAACAGAAAAACTCCCGAAAATAAATACAAAAAAAGGAAAACTTTGCCCTCGTTTGATGTGTGAATTGCGCAAATATTTTTGTTAAAAAAAATATCTTCAACAGCCCCCCCACCAGCTGCGCATTTATTATGTTTTTCGTTTTATGTCCATGGGTTTTTTTTGTTTTCCCAGAAAACTTGTTAAATTGAAAACAAACAAAGAATATTTTCATATAATGCGATTAGCGGCTTCGGTTTCGGTCGCCATCGCAAATTTATTAGCCGCTTATGCAGACCGATTGAAGTTTAATTGAAAGCGAAACAATATTTGGTGAAACAATATTAATTGACAGTTGATGTTTCGTGTCGGGCAAATATTTCACATCAGCTTCAATTTCGCTTTATTGTCGCCTAATAGACGCCGGCCAGCCTTCATGCCTCACTTTCATGCTCTGCCAACAGCGGAATCTAATTAGCATTTCAGCCGGCTCCGCCTGAAAAGCAATAATTGCTTAAATAAACACCAGCACAGATGTGCATTAATAAACAGCGGCTGCAGTACGAGTATTATATGAATTATGGCAGGCCGGGCTCAAGTCTCTCCGACATGCAATGAAGCGCACGAGCCGTCTCCGAGTGGGGGCTGACCCCCACCGGGGGGTGTCTTTGTGGGGGCAGAGAGTGGCACCGCCATTTGCATGTCGGGCGGGTCATTCACTTTGCCATCAACTGGTAGGTTCACACAGTGCCAGTCATAAGTGTAAGGACCTCAGCGAATGGGGTAACGTTTTCGGTAGCAAAAATGTTTTGACTCTGAGTTTAAAATTTAAATGTTTTAAAGGATGTCTTGGCAGGCTTTTAATTTTGAGATTTTAAACCTCAATTCCCTATTATTATTCCTAAGCATACAAAAAAGGAGATGCATAAATAGACTATGCGTGACGTCCCATGTCCTTCCACAGGACTCTAACATGGCAATTATGAATTTTTAACGAAACCATAATAATGCTTCCCGGAACAGTTTTTAGTATTGATTTTCCTGGCTCTTAACCGATTGACATACATCGGAGAGAGGAACAAATTGAACCTTAATGAACCCTGAATAGTAAACCGTAAGCCAAGTGTCTATATTATAGAGTCTATAGAGTTCGGAGGGTGAACGGAGCAATAAGCCAAATCAAACATTATGAAAGGAAAATCAAATTGTAAAGAATCACTCCGATTCAGTTTCGGTTTCTGGCTACATTTGCATACAAATGCAGGCTGGATTAAAATCAGAATTCGATATGCCACAAGCCGCATACACACAGACACACACACGCTCACTGGGAATTTTCCCAACAATATTTTACTGCTCAAGACATTTCGACATTGTTGTCGAAAGAAAGGGCCAAAGGGGGCCGGGAGAGGCCAGGACAGACTTGCCCAACTTCTTCAATTACAATTTGATTTGCAAATGACACAGAGCAGGGAAACATGGCAAGAAATTGAAGTGGGAAACTTTTCGAGTCAAGAGTTGGATTGCCGAAGGGTGTGGAGTGCGGAGTTGAAATGTGACAAGTCGGGTTAAAAAAAGTTAAAAGGTATTAAACGTTTCTTAAAGGTTTCAACTGATTAAAAATGATAAAGGTTCTCGCGCCCAGCAACTCCATGAAAAGTGAACAGATATAAACGCCTGAACGACTCTTCGGGCAATTGAGTCCTTTAAGAGCTGGAATCTTTTTTCATAGCTCCCGGCAATAAAATGTTGCAACATTAAAAGGGCGGTGCACATAAATAAAAAAATCGCTGAGTAAAAAATTGGGTTAAAAATTAACTACACCAAATTTAAATCAACTGTGGAAGGGTGGAGGCAGCAGGCAGGAGGCAGCAGGCATGAGCAAGAGCTGGTTGCCTGTCAGCGAATCCTTCCAATCCTTCGGCTATGGCCGCCGGGAGCCGTAAAAAATCGACTCGCTGGGCAGGCTGAATACGGCCGGAGGGCCTGCCAGCCTGCCTGCCTGCCTGGCAGCCGTAAATAAAGCGCCGCAAACATTAATAACTCCCATTGGGTGTGTTAACAAGCAATGACCAAAGAGGGCCGAAGCCCGGCAGGCAGGGATTTCGGATTCGTTTTTGTTGTCCCTGCCAGTCCTCTCCACTCCAGCTCCAGCTCCCTGCATAAATTGCAGTAAAAATGGCGCAAAAATTTTACATTTTGTGGCTGTTGTGAAAAACGATGTGCAACAAAAAGAGTACAGCATAAAATGACGGGCGAAAATAAGTAACAAGTAACTGAGAAGCTCGCAGGCAAGTAAAAATTGCGCATACGCCAGGTGCGCCAGCCTGTGTAAAATGCTTGAGTGATGGGACCCATGCCCACAGCCAGAGTCGGAGCCAAAATCCGAGGAGACGAGCACCAGGAGAGCAGGAGGCAGGCCAATGCATGTAAGACAATCATTTTGACAGGCACTCCGCCGTATTCATCCCCGGGACTACGGGCTGCCTACTCCCGACACCGGACTCCGGCGCCGGCTTTCGTTCCGTGTTACTCATTGGGCCGTCGCTCGCCTGGCTGCCTTCTGATTACTATGCACTTTGATACTTATCTTTAATTGAGGTAACATTCTGCACGGCACGGCAGCGGAGAGCCGCACACAAAAGTCTCGTCTGCCACGCCACGTCGAGCACACTTTTCATATCCTTCGCACTCGTATCCTTCGGCTGTCAGGATCTCCCCTTGGCCACGATTTTGAGCGGGGTTGCTTCAAAAAGGTCGGCCCGAGATCTGGTTGCGGTAGACCAAAATTCTCAGAGATAAGTAGGCAATTTCATATTGTATTACACTTTGTTTGCGAATAAGGAAAAGTAAACTTTAATATAAAATTATTTATAAGCAGGATTTGAGTTTTATAATAAAACTGAATTGTATGGAGGAGTCTTCAGAAAGACGATATTACTCTTTGCCAGAATATTCCCGAAATATTGGCATACAACCCTATCCATGTCTATTAATTTCTACTAATCCTTGCAAAAAAATTATCCTTTAATGATATGTTCGTTTAAATGGTACTATTGACATAAATAACTCATTTAACCAAACTATGGAAATTCAAAAGGAAACACAGAATAATTAAAACAATTATTAATTAATAGTTCGTTTAACCAATGCTCCACAAATAGGCCGCATTCCGAGACAAACAGCTCACGAATCGGACAAATCAATTAATTTAAACTCCCTTGATCCGACCCGGGGTGTATTTATGCGTCGACCCCCTTTCAATATTTAACCACTGGCCGCAGGAGTAGCTCAACTTTGTTTCAATTAATCGTTAACCCTTTCAGCTGACGGTATTCATGGGAGTTCGACGTTTGCTGCTGCGGTTGCCCAGCGCTTGCTTTATAAATATTTAAGACCATTAAACAGACAACACGGCGGAGCGGAGTGGAGCGAGCCACACACGCACACACCCATTACAAACAACACACACTCACACAATGCAAAGCACACACATGCATACTTAATCCTGGCCACATACACACAGATGGCCAGGACTAAGCGTTTTATGGCCCTTTGCCATTGTTGCCGCAGAGCTGAGCCGTAGTTTTGTGGCAAGCAGTCCCAACTCCGGAGTCGGGGTTGCGGACTCCGGTCTCCGGACTCCGGAGTGCCCGTAATCGTAATCGTCATCGTAATCGTTATCGTGTGTACCTGGCTCCAATTGTTTCACGGCTGTGTCTTCCATGTCTGCGGCGGATGCCAAGGCTAATTTTGCGTAAAATGAGAACTCGGATGATTCATTATGGGCCCCTGGAGGTGCAGGTCAGAGTGCCAGTGCCAGTGCCAGTGCCCGTGCCCGTGCATGTGCATATATGCAAATGAACGCCGGCGAACAAGGACTCTGGGGCCGCTGCACCCGCACAGCGAATCAATCATAGATTGTCAACGACAACGATTCGCCCAGTCGGTGGCGTATACGTGATATGCTCACACCCCGTAAACCGGTGGCGTATACGTGATATTTCCACACCAGCTAAGCCCCACCGGCCAAGCCCCGCGGTGCCATAATTGATTTATTGCTCAGAAATTAATTCTGTCCCAGTGCATTAATATTTATTGCTCAAGTTATCCAATTGTTCTACTACAATCGGCGCCTTGACCTTTCGCCTGTCAGCGGAATCTGTCATGAATCCGCTTTCTGAATAATTTCCATTCACCCATTTCGGATTTGCCCGCAGCCCTTTTTGTCCACCCGACTCGAATGGCTGCCATGAATAAATGAGCTGGCTGGGTTGGCTGAGCTGGCCGAGCGGGCCGAGTACAAAAGCCTGGCTAACGAGTCCGTGCAAACAATCTGCCAGAGGTAGTCGTCGTAGTCGTTCCGCACCTGTATTTGCTGTTTTATAAAAGCAATACGCATATGCCAATGCCTGTTCCTCTGGTATTTGCATTCACTTTCCTGCAGTGTTTGCCAGTGAGTGGAGTGAAGCCCCCAGTCCAACCCCCTCCCAGCTCCCTTTGTAGCCCCACAAACGCTCTCTAAAAGGCGCTTGTAAGGCTTCTGGCAGCTCTTTAAGTTCTGCGGTCCGTTCCTGCGTCCTTGTTTCAGGCTCCTGCCGTTGGGGGATCTGGATGGATCCTGACGATGCCAAACAACCGAAACCGAAATTCATGGAAGAGTTGCTGATACTGGTACTGGTACTGGTACTGAGAGCTGTTGCTCCGCCAGCTCCTCGAAATGAGCATTGACTGATGCCATTACAGGTGGCCATTGAATGCATTTTCCAACCAAGGGCATTTCCTCCACAGGCAGCCTTGAATTTCCTTTCCTCGGCTTCGGTTTTTGTGGCTGAATTCCATTTTGGCTGGCATGGCTTGCTTGTGGCATTCGAGCTGCTGCTTCAAATACTTGACTCAATTACCAAAGAAATGTTTTCCACGGGGGCGTATCTTTACATATCTTTGGTTCTCGTAAATATATTCAAGAAATTTGGTCATCTTCTTAATAATGCTTCAATTCCCTGGCATTTCTCTGATATTTTCGATTCTGAAATGTATATCCATTCGCCCACCACCACCCACCAACCCACCAACCCACTCATCCCTTTCACTATTCGCAAATGGGAAAGTTTATGAGCTTCGCCATTTGGGAGTCAGTTTAGATTGTTGCTTGTTTGTTCAGTTTGCTGTTATTCTCCCTTTTTGTTCTCTAGCTAGATTCCTTTTAGGCGGAAATGAAATTTTTGCAGTTTTACAATTTTGCTCTTGCCGTTGTTGTTTTGTGTCGTTGGGTCGCAAAAGGGTTCCATGTTTTAGTGGTGGCGAGTGGTGGGGCATGAGTGGTGGGGTAGGGTTGGCTATAAAAGCTTTTGGCTTTTGCCATTTTACAAATGCTGACGACGAAGTCATAGAAAGTCGTCGTCGCGTCGAGTAATTAGAAAATTAACCCCAGCCAGCAGGCCATAAATGAAAATGAAACAACAACTAGCTAAGCAAATAACAAAAAAACACAAAAAGGGAAAGCACCCAGCACTGCCACTCCACATGGTCCCCACTCGGCAAGTCAGCCAGGCGAAGGCCACTTAAGTGACTCTGGTTTTTTTTCCGTGCACAGGAACAGGGTCTGCTACAAAAAAACAAACAAAATAAATAAAGCATTCTAAAGGGGGTTGTGTCATCGCTCTAATTAAAGTGCGCTAAAACGTGTTAAGGTGCAGTTTGGCGGAATTTATGGGTTTTCTTTCCTTCTACTTTGGGCCAAAACAGTGGATTATGTCGCATTATGGCAGAACATGCCCAGCCTCATCCCACCGACTGGGCCCACTTCATTTTGGAGACACCTAATTTTTGCCATTATTTATTTTCATCTTTTTCACTTGCAGGGCTGGCCATGGGCTACCAAAGGCAATCCGTAAACAATAACCACAACAATGCCGAGTCGAAGCCCACGCACTCCCCGCCCTCGCACTATCCCCACGGCCACAAATGGAACGAGCCCTACTTTGATCTCACGATGCCCAGGAACATCACATCGCTGGTGGGCAAGTCGGCGTATCTCGGCTGTCGAGTCAAGCATCTGGGCAATAAGACGGTAAGTCCAAGGGGATGATGTCGCCAGAGCTACACTGGGAAGAGAAGAGATAGAGAATAGGTATATTTGCTGGGAGTTGGATCAGGGCCTGGAATTGTACAAGCTGATAAAAGTTTCCCACAGTGCCCCAAGAAAAAGAAACATTTTGTATTATTAATCTTGATTTTTATTTACATTTAATAAACAAAGATTGAGGGCTGGCAGCTCCCCCAAATCGGGGGCGACAGCAAGTGTGGCGAATGTGTCACCAAATATCCACTTAGATGGCCCACACAGACAGAGTCGGGTTATTAAATTTGCTGCCAGTTTATTATGTAATACGTGACAGCAGACGCCACACATGCCGGCCACTTGCCTAGGCTTGTTTTACTTTTTTATTTGCCTTGTTTCTGAAATGCCGTCACTCGATCGGGCCGACCCAATTAAAGTCGCCCTCTGGCAGTTGCTGGCCGCTCCTCAAAGTGTTGCATTTCAGCAATCAAAATTAAATTGGTTGCCATAACGTTGTCTGGTCTCAATTTTCCGCAGACACAATGCGGAAATATTTTGCACGCATTTGCCAAATTCTCCGACCAACTCCAACTTATGCGGCATGGGAAAGTTTGCAGGTGTTGGCAGCCAGGCCCGATTCGTTGATTACGTTAAGCGATTTGGCCACACACGGCCGAGGATGGGGTCGTACTCGTGATCTCCTCTTGGCCGAATCCGCTTCCGCAATCAGTAAACTACACACACGTCCCCTAGTTAACAGCGCTAGCCAGAACGGTCAGTTTTTGGCCAACACTAAATTTATGGCCCGGCTAAAGTTTGCTTTGCTTCTTTTTTGGCTTTTTGGTCGGTTTTGGTTGGTTTTATATTTTTTGTTGGCCTCTGTCCTTCCTTTTTTGTATTTTTGTGCTGTTATTGCAGAATTAGGCGGGCAAGGGGGCAGGGAAGTGTAACTGCACAGATGGATGCCACACAGTTGGCTGACTTCACTCCGACTGTCCGCCTGTGTGTCCCTGTGTCCGTCTGTCCACTTGTCCGCCGGGCTTGTCTTTTTTCTAGAGGTTATTGGTTAGACAGTTAGCCGCATAAACAAGGAGCCTACCCGCCAGACTCCCTCCCAAAAACCTGAGCAAAAAAGCAAGCATAGAAATTTGTATCCAATGTAGAGGCCAATGTCGAGTGAATGTCGCTCTGAAGGGCCGGGAAGTGGGTAGGGAATCCTGGGTGCGCCGAGGGGTATCATTTTCCGGGTCGGCCATGCGTTTCGCACACTAATTCCAAGTCGTATGAAAATTTGGTCTGTGCGTTGCATAAATTTTGCGGTTCTTTAAAGTGCCCATGTGGTTTATCTTCTAGGTTGCCTGGATACGACACCGCGACTTGCATATCCTTACAGTGGGCACCTACACCTATACGACGGACCAGCGCTTCCAGACCTCCTATCACCGGGACATCGACGAGTGGACCCTGCAGATCAAATGGGCCCAGCAGAGGGATGCCGGGGTTTACGAATGTCAGATATCCACACAACCTGTGCGAAGTTACTCCGTCAACCTGAACATTGTGGGTAAGTACACTGGAGAGAATAAAGGATACTAGGGGTGTGGTAGATATCAGGTGTTAGTACCATAATTTAACATTCTTTTGGTTTTTTTATCTGCATATTTTTTTGAGCTTATGTTAAAGTTTGTTTGGCTATGGAAATTTGTGTACAAGGCCGCCACTTTGTAATTTAAACGCGAAAAAATGCGAGGCAGCCGAGGAACGTTTTGTTTGGGGAATTCCAAGAGTTTTTGTATCGCTTTTGCATATTCATGCAATTTGCAAGAGTGTAAATTATGCACACTTGGCAATCGTCACAACAGGATATAAAAACAGGACGCGACCTCACCGGTAAATATGACAGAGGAATTTTTTCCGAGCCAAAAAAAGCAAGGAATTCTTTTGGAGAGATTGATGGAGTGAAGGGACCCGTAAGGAAGCATCGGGCTCAACGGATATTGGCAACCCACCACTCAAAAACACCCCCAATATATATTTTCAGGAATTAAGGTGTAGATAACGCAGGAAATAAACTGGACCGCTTAAATCCTGCGGCTACGAGGCGTATTTATATACTCTGCTTGAATTATTTTTATAGGTTTTCCCAAAACAAGCCACGCGCCATAATGGAAAAGCCAGAATAACAAATCGGGAATCGTGTTTGGAAACCTAATTTAATGGCATAAAACTTTAAACTTGCTTTCTTCATAATAATAGCCAACAAATTGGGAATGAATTATAGAGCAGACGGTAGTGGCAGTGGCAGTGGCGGCTTAAACCAATAAATTTAATGGCTTGTTTTATTCTATTTTTGTTAAGCCCATTTTAGCTAATTGATTTTAGTTGGGCTTTTATTATAATTATATCCGTTTTTCCTATTTTCGTTTCACCATTTGTTTGTTTTCTGTTTCTTTTGTTTATGTTTTTGATATCCATCGATGTGTGAAGACCTGATTGACGCCGAAACCAGCAATGTGATGCAGCAGTACTATAACGACGACGCCTTCTATATAGCCGCCGACCGGGTTTACCAGTCCAGCGACGATGAGTTCGCGGGCATGTTCGGTCCCATTCAGACAGTTGCCGGTTAGTTAAGCTGTCGTTGGGTGGAAACGAATTCCCTGCACCTCCTGAGGAGTATCTGTGAAGGATTTTTTTTGGCCAAGTGACAAGTCTAACCGCAAAAAAAATGGGGAATGCAAAGGGGAAGTGAGAGATGTGCTCGAGGGCTGCCATGCATGAATATTATTTTTTAATATTTTACAACATTCTTCCTGGGCAGATGGAGTCAAGTGGCGGGGCGGAGGGATGCCCAGGGCAAGCACTTTTCTGGCTCATGACGAACAAATTGCTTTCCAACAAGCTTTTACCCACTAACTTTGCCAGCTTGTTACGGTTACTCCACCCATTATTTTCTACCTTTTTTGCAATTTCTTGCTGGATCAGACCCTGGCGAAACTTCTAATTGTGGAAAAATATGAAATATAAAAAAAGGATAAAGTAAAAAAGTAGAACATAACTACAATTACTAACATTTATTTTCTAAATTTACATCATAGCCTACAGTATCTAACAAAATCACAAATGAAATTTCTTCACAAATGAAAAGAACTGAAACGCACCACCGTTCTCTCTACTCTCAAATGGGCAAAGTGTTTCCCACATTTAATTATACCCATAGCGCTTGCAATATTTATTTTTTCCGGAGATGCGGCCACTTAGTCATTCAGGGGCAGGGTTTTGCAGAGGTTTGGGTAAGCACCACTGGGTCCATGGGGACAGGCGCTGGCATTGAACTTCCCGGCATCGTACAGACTACTTCCTTCCGGGGCTCCGGCACTGTAGTAGCAGACGAGCGCAAAGTGGATCTTCCACAAGTCGTAGTCCTTGCCGGCAGCACAGCCCATGTAGGCGGCCTTGTCGTTGATAATGTTCCGGATGGCATAGCCCGCCGATTCGTAGCTGGTGTCCCGCAAGTCGTATACCTCGTCCATCCACTCCTCCGTGAGAATGGTCATCTCGCGGACATTGGACTCGGCGACTAGGGGTCTGGGGTAGATGTCCTCGGCAAAGTTTGATTTCGGATCCGGAAAGTCGTCGGTGGCCACACACGGCTGTCCGGGGAGGTCCGCCAGACAGGTTTTCAAGTGATACTCGGCCAAGACCGCCAAATAGGGTTCCCACTTAAGCTCTGGCATATTTCTGGCCTCCGGAATATATTCGAGCGATCCACTGGCCACATCCTGGCGATATTTGTTGTGCATGCTCAGCAAATACCGGCGGAACTTTCCGATGACCACCAGGCTGTTGAAGCGCAAGCATCTCTTGTCGAACATCTATGAAAGAGTTCCATACTTACGGAGATTTTTATAAAAGGCTGGCACATTTTCTTACCATGGTGTTGTTGCATCCCATGTGATCTGTACCCTGGCACGAGGCTATTTTACAAAAATCAATGCCCTCACTAAAATCTAACAAAAACAAGAGGAAGAAACTAATCCAAAGCCCCTGCATTTCTTGTTTAGTTCAAAAAGTTTTCAGCAAGATCTACTATTTCCATTTATGATTTCCTATATGTGAGCCCGAGTAAGCTGACAATTAATTTAAAGCAGAGTTGTTGGAAGAAAGGCATAGATTGTAGTGCCTTTAAAATTGTCCTTATTTCCTGGCCCAAAAATCCTCTCAAAAACATAACAAAATTGAGCCGTTACCCATTTTGAAATCACTTTCAACTTTGTGCAGCCTTGTCCTTTGACTTTCGGAAAACTTTGCACTCTCTCCGGCATTCTGACGGCTGGTAATCGATTATTTAACGTGCTGACTTTGACTGGCAGAGCATTTCCCACTACGGGCCACTATGGAAATTTCCGACAATGCCAAAGCTGGACCGGACTGGCCAAAAAGCCAGTGAGTGGGCGGATAGGGGGCGGATGGGGACTTGTCACTGGGTATTTGGGCGCAGCCATCGGCTGCTGGAAATTGGGAAAACAAACCATTTTGGAATTTCACAACTCGACAGAGACGAGATGTTGATTAGGCAACGTAACCGATTGATTAGCACAGCTTGGACATTTTTGCCGAGTGGAGAGTGGATCCATAAAGAGGGCCCCGGGTATATATTGCATAATGAATCACCTCCCATTTTCTCTTCGCAGTGCCAACGGCCACCATTTTGGGCGGACCGGACCTGTATGTGGACAAGGGCAGCACCATAAATCTCACTTGCATCATCAAGTTCAGTCCGGAGCCACCGACCCATATCTTCTGGTATCATCAGGACAAGGTAAATATCGGCGAACTCTCTTAAAATCAATTTACAGGCTAGCGAGCAAAAATTAAAAACAAAAAAAATAACGGAACTCAAAGGGCGAGGGGAAAAACCAATTTAAGGTTTTCCTTTTTGGTGCCAAATTATCTTGCAATAATTGAGTTTGTGCGCAGTAAAAAGTCGCGAAAAAAGAAGAGAAGGGCGGGGCCAGGACCCTCCCAGCCAATTGCTGCAGGATAAACGTTTTTAACTTTTATGAGCTCTGGGCTGGCGCCTCTCCAAAGTGAGTGTGTTTGTGCTTAAGTGTTCGTGTGAGTTTGCTCGCGTTTGTTTACGCGTCGTATACGCAACGTATTTAATTTTGGCTTTTATGATTATGAGAAAACATGCTTTTGCATTTAGCTTAGCCTGTCCCAGGTCCTGTCGGGGGAAAAGCGCTTTTAATGCCATACCACCTCCTCTTATCACCATCCCACGTCTTTTCGCTCTTCCCACCAGGTACTCAGCGAGGAGACCTCCGGCGGCCGTCTGAAATTCAAGACCGTCAAGTCAGAGGAGACGAAATCCATTTTGCTCATTTACGACGCCGACCTCCTGCATTCCGGGAAATACTCTTGCTATCCATCGAACACCGAAATAGCCAGCATCCGCGTCCACGTCCTGCAGGGTAAGTACTACACAGACCTTTCACTTTCCACTTTCAGTTTCAGTTTCAGCTTCAGGGAGCCTTTTGAGTTTCGGGTTTGCCGGGGAATGCTTTAAAAAGAAGGCCGCCTTAATTGGATGCTCAAGTTTGATTATGTGAATTATACATTCATGCATTTGCTTGACCTCGATTTGTATGCATTAAACTTGCATCCCGCTTGCTCTTTGCTGGGCAAACTTTTGCGCAATTTATGAACTGCGGCACACACAGAAGTACACTCAAAAAACACGAACAGTGTCGTAAGGATATCAGTGGATAGTGTTGCCTATCTATTCCTCTACATTTTCATAAACTTGTCCTTATTTGTCCTTACGTTTCATTCTTTTAGTTTCTGTGGCTGCCACTTTTATTTCTCCATGTAATAACCTTTTTGTGGCTCGGACTAACTGCAAATTGTTAGTCATTCTTGTCAAATCTCGTGTCATTTGTGAAGGTCCCCCTTACCCTCTGCCCTCTGTGCTATCTCACAGTTCACCCTCTGTTTTCCATTTTCCGGCAGGAGAGCGACCCGAAGCCATGCAAACGAACGCGGCGCCGACGGCCGTCGCCCTGGCCAGTTGGTCCTGTCACTTTGGAAAGGACACGCAGGCGGTCAGGGTAATTAGCACAATGGTGGCGGCACTTGTATTGTTGGAGGCCTGCTCCTCGATGCTCCTGCAGGGTGCTGGAGGAGGCTTCGGCGTCGGCGGCGACGGCGGAGGGAATCAAGGAGCGAGCCAGGAGGGAGACGAAAAGCGGGAAAAGCTGGAAAAGCCGCCACCAAGTAACCCAGCACTCGACCCAAAGGAAGCCTGCGGCCACGTCAATACTGGCAGCCGGAATGCACGGTGATAAATTAATGTCGCCCAGTTGGAATTCCACCGCCAATGCAGCCCCTAAATGCAAGAGAAGAAATGATTTATGGCAAACAGCAAAGCACAGCACAGGACGAGAAGCAGTAGCAGGATCTGAGGCCAATGGGTAAAAATCAAGAGGAGCAGGAGAAAGTCGGAGAAAGGAGAGAGGCAGCGTCGCGTTGAGCTGCATGTAATACCTTTAAAAAACCAACTAATTATGCTAATGATGCTGCTGCTCCTTGTAACTTGTAGCTTATAAGTAAGTGTGTCTCTAATTAAGTGGGCTGGGGATTAGTTAGTTAGGCGGAAATCAGAGCCATGTACATAAACTTCTCACGTAAATTGCCAGCACCCTAGCGAACTTAGCTAAATGGAAAGAGTTTTGAACGAATCATCAAGTTAGAGAACTATAATCATGTGGTTTGCTTGTAGAGCCATGCCTAGTTGGTTAAATATTGAAGCGTATATGCGAGGCGATGTGCCGGAGAGCCCTTGAGCGCCCAAGACAATGGCTAGTGCCTCAAGGGCTATCCAGTGCATTCCCCAATAGATTAGGATTTCAAAGTAGTGCAAGTTTACTCAGATTGTTGTAAATATTAACAGAATAATCCTGTGTGTGCGCGTTAACATTTTCTTTCGGTTTTCCTGTATAAAATAGACCTTAAGCCTTGTACATATTTAGTATTTAAACGAGGAATAGCCATATTTCGATGTGAAGTTCTCCGAACGGTTCCTAAACTGAACAAAACATGCATGTCTCTTTCTGTGTCAGTAATCCAGTAATGGCAACATGGAGAATTCATGAGAAATTCCTGCCAAAAACTCACTTCGGTTTGAAGTGCGACTTCCCGGTCTAACAATTTATTTAAAAGAATTTCACCAAGTCATGTGGGCAGTTCCTATTCCCATTGCTGAATGGGTTCAATGCTCCATTCGGGCCGAACTCTCCGAGTCTAGTGAAATTTAGAGCTCCCATTTCAGCATGTCCGGTTGCATTTTTACCCCCTTTTCCTCGGCTAAGGACAGAGCTGGCAAGTCACTTTTCACTCTTGTCAACAAAATATTTGCATTTCCATTTGCCTCGCTAGCTGGCTGGCTATTTGTTGGGCTGGGCTTGTCTTGAAGGACTTCCCAGGCACGGCAAGGAGGACTCCTTCTTCGTGCTGTCCCACATTTAAAAATGTATGGCCACTGTCCGGAGTCGCTAGTCCGTTATCCGTTATCCGTAGTCTGTCGTCCGGAGCCATTGAGAACTTATGGCCCGTAAGCGGGCTGAATTAACTGATCAAAATTGTAAATAAACCAACATATACCATATGAATAAACTATAAACTGTACTCAAGTATTTATGTGGTAGTCATACATAACATAACGTACATACATTCGGAACACACTCTCACACATAAGTATGCACACTGAGCGGAAAAAGGGTTACATACATATAAATAAATATTAAAAATGTATGCCGAACGCATGCAAAATTAGACGCGACATGTAAATGAATGTTTAATGGGTATATTAAAATGTTGCTATAAAAGGGAGAAATGGCAAAAACAAAACGAAAACAAAAATATCCATGGAAATAATTGCAATTAAGCAAATAAAATAATATATATTGTAAGCATGAAAAGTGGAAAAATAGCGAGTAATACCAAAACGAGTAATAGCAAAACCCAAAGCCGAAAGCGGAAACAAAAATAAAACTCTGTTGACTTTTGTTGCAAACAAAATGGCAACGTATTATAAAGATTATAAAATTGTTTTTAATTTTTAAGCGCGTAGCCACGTAAATATGGAAATCGGTATGAAAAATTTCAATAAAGTTTTTTTAGTTATTACCATCAAATGATAAATATGTATAACAAAAAGCTTGCGAACTGTTCTTTGATTTTGGGGCGTGGGCAGGGAGTGGGTAGCATCCATTGGGTTGGTTTTTGGCTGTGATTTTGGTTTTTGGGTTTTTTGGGCTTTCTGCGTGTGATGAAAAACTGGGGACCACATGCTGGGCGAATCCCGGCAAGATTTATGCAAATATTTTCCATTGCCATTCATGCATTTAGCCTGGGAATTTTAATGGGCCGCACGCACACCCTGACAATGGAATTTTTCGGTTGGAGTTTTTGGCCCCCGGGAGATTGCAAGTTTCTTCACTTCTTTACATGGTGGGGCGGCTGAGAGGGGGTTAGCGCTTTCCATTTTCCATTTTTCAGCCTAATAAAGCCGCAATGCAAAGACAGGAAAGGCAGAAGGAAGAAGAATGGGCATTAAGTGCCTGCCAGCTGTCCCTACGATCCTGGAGACTAGAGGAGCAGGCCATGTGTGGCTGGCGGGACTCTGTTTGCGCTTTGGTAAGACATCAAAAGCCGTTAACATAAAAGTTTATTATATGACAAGTAAGTGTATGTATGTGTCTCTCCATCTCTCTGAATGTGTGTGTGTGTGTGTGTGTGTGTGTGTTGGCACGGCCGAATAACGGTAATATCATGCCAAAAAGTTTAATAGCGCACAACGCATCAACCCAGCCCCACAGCTTTCCCCACTCTCTCCGCTTTTCCCGCCCCGGCCCGTCAAGCCGAATTGAGTGGAAATCGTAAGGAGCGTCTTAGGCGCATAAGGCACATGAAGCGGAAAGCTTCCCCGCTCCGCCGGAAAGAAAGTATTACCCGGAATGATGACGACGATGATTGGAATACTCTGGTTCTGTGGGGCTATGCGAAATGGATGGACTGCCCCGGCCAAGTTGTCGGAAGA
The DNA here is from genome assembly GCA_035045925.1 of Drosophila atripex. Taxonomy (NCBI): domain Eukaryota; kingdom Metazoa; phylum Arthropoda; class Insecta; order Diptera; family Drosophilidae; genus Drosophila; species Drosophila atripex. Next base: position 1,393,088 of record JAWNOP010000012.1, read on the forward strand.
GTCTCTACATATTGGTTACTCTTTTAAACTGTGGATGAAGGAAATTGGCTAAAATAAAGAAAATAAAACTTTTATACAATTTTTTATTCATTTTGGGGTAAGAAGCTGGAATCCCCCGCAAAATTCAGCCATCTAGCAATGCGCCTGTGACACTTTTCTGTGGAAAAGTGGCCAAAAAATATCCGAGGCAATTGTCGGATATTACCTTTAATTGCACATAGCTCAGGTCACAGATGTGGCCCGTGGAGCAGATGAAAGGCGGAATGCCGGGGGAATGTGGCTCGCAGTTGGGTCCAGGCACCGGCAATCGACTCGGGAGAATATAAATTATCATCATTGTGACATTTTCATTTGTCAACGTAATTTTCTTTGTGTCGCATTCCTGTGCCACCTAAAAGCACACGGCACACCCTGTGCTACCCAGTCCTGCCAGGATCACGGTTAACATTAAAAAAAAGGCCGGCAAAAAGTCTGGCAATTTGGCAAGGAATTTCACTTCACTTTGACTGGCAGAACGCAGGGCCAACAAAAAAAATGTGGAACGAAAATCGAGCAAACACAGACACGTTTGCCTTTTATGTTCTGTCCTCGGGTGGCCAGGATGTGAAGGTCCTTATTATTGCCGCGTACATTTTTAATGTGAAAATATGATTTGATTTTATTTGGCCCCGGCATATATTTGTTTGTCTGCAGCACAAGTTGCAATTTAAATTCGCATATTGAACATAAATCAGATGTCTAAGGCTTCAATTGCTAAGCAAGTCTGTTTGTGTGTGCTGTGCCTTTGCGAAATCCAGTACATAATTTATTGACATGGCCAGAGCCATGTCGGGGATTGCCGAATATTGTGCTCCAGCTGCCAAGCGGAATATCGAACATTATTTTGCAGATCCCCTCATCCCCAATTTGTGGCATTTTCGGCATGTTTGTGGCATTGTCAAAGTGAATGCCAATGGCGTCCTTCTTTGATGGCCGATTTCAAATGCAGCTCAGCAGTTAGCCCATTAAACTTGCCATTCTGCCGATACCTGATTTAAGTTCAAATTTTTATCCCTGTTAAATGCACTCCGCCGGAGAGCTTCTCATTGTTCTTAGCCCGTTAAAGCCCTTCAAGAACCGCTTTAACTTCTCTTCAAGTTTCCCTGTTGAACTTCCCTAAAGTTTTGTTTGCCCATTTAAAGCCAACTTTACAAGTTCTCCTCGAGGAGTCTAATGAGTTGAAAACAACACTTCCTTCACCCTCATTAGTGCCAGCAACCACTGTTATTAATATGTATAATTAGTTCAGCATTCTTTTTAATAATTCTCTTATGAAAAAGTGGGTAAAATAAGCGCAGAAGAACAAAATTTGTTGGCTATATTGTTTACACATGTAATGAAATTTCTGCGGTTATTCGGGCGATAAGTTGGGGGGCCAACACGGGGGCGTTCCCATGGCAATTATTTTGGCGCCAGTTTTTCAGCCAAATTTCTCATTTTTGGCCTTTAAAAATAGCAAATTAATTATATTTCACGCCACGTTGTCGACGGCAACCCAAAAAATAGAAAATGTGCCACGGCTCATAATTAAATTTCGCATTGTGTGTGCGAGGTGAGTGCAAAATGGAGCTGGGGTTAAATCGCGCCTCGATGTAAATATGTGTATGGAAAAAGAGGATATATCCATGTGTGACTCTGTGGGTTTGGTTTTGGGAAGTAATACGGCTTTGATTAGAAAATCGGTTTAAATGGGTTCGCTGGCTGACTGTTTGTTTTGCTCTTCGGTTTGTGTGTTTGTTACTGTGTCGGTTTGGAATTTTGTTTTTAATTTTTCCGTGTATCCTTGTGGTTTTGGCAGCCCCTTGTTTAACGATGTGAGTGTGTTTTAGTCGGCTTTAGCCGAGAATTGCTTTTTGAATATGTGCGACATTGTTGCTGGTTCTGTTGTCTTCATAAATGGATAACCGAAAACCGAGTTGGCTTCCGGGCCCACTGTGTGCTGTCATTTTTGCGGTCAGCTCCGGCACCCACTTCAGAAATTCACAAATTCAGAATATTCCCTCTGTCCTGCACCCATTCTCCGTCTAATGCAATTTGTCATTTTCAATTTTTGTTGCCATGGCTCCTCTGCGAGGACCTTTGTCTCAAATGGAATTTTCGGCATTTCGTTCACATAAATTAGGCCTGACACTCTCTCTTCTCGTTTATTTTTGTAAAATCCCAACAATAGCTGTTGCACCCAAATTGCTCTGTAAATAATTATTTTCCCCATTTTGTTTATATGTAAATTGCTTATTTAACGAGTATTTCTTTCCTTTTCAAATTGGAATTTTATTAGGAGCTCTAACGAGATGGGAATTGGTGTGAACCGTTGCAGTAAAGTTGCCATAAACGTTAATGCACATGGCTATCTGATCTGAGTCCTGGTGAGAAATAATGGAATTTGTTGGCTGGAGAGTCCTTCGTTGCCAATTTCAGTTGGCATCAAATGCAATTACTTTGCTTTCCCACAATCATAAACATATGTGTCATGTCTTTGCTAGAATAAACGATTTTTAAAGTCACTCTAAAAATATGAATATTAATTGTAATCTTAGGACTTTAGTTTTTGCAACAGATTACCAAAAAACAAAATGCATTTTCGTGAAACATATTTCGAATTATGAGCTGTCTGCGTGGATGGAAAATCTCCACCCTCGAAAGCTCCGCCCGCGGCGAACGTTTAATGCCATTTAAGCCGACCTTTTTCAGGCGGACAGTGTCCAATTGCTGGGCACTTAACTGAAATACAATTTTTATGGCCACCCAGCGAAGTGGGCCATGGCATAGTATGTCCTTCCATCCTTTTTGACATTTTTTTCTTCTCATTCTTTATTTTATTGCATACTTTGGCGCGCTGGCTCGTCGCTCGAGTTGCGACTTTTCGCACATCCTTGTGACTGCATAATTTTGCTGAGCGCCGGCACGCTGGCATATTCTCATCTTTCGTTTGTATTTTGCATGATTTACTCTGATTTCAGCCAGCTCGTCCTGTCTATCTCGTCCCTATACGTCAGAGTATGTGTGAGGGCTGTGTGCGCGACTGCTTTGTAGTTTTATCACACACTTGACCCATAAATCAAACATGTGTAAATGTTTTCACTTTATATGCACACTTATACATGCGCATCAAATACTTTGGCCGCCTCTCTATCTATTTTGCCTCCATGGAGTGGAACAAGGTCCTTGGTCCTGGCTCTTTGGTCCTTGGTCGTCGCCCGTCCTCCGGTTCGTGCGTGTAAACGAAGTAGAAAAGCGTGTAAAATATGCCTCAAATAGCTGGCTTCTTGTTATACCCAATCCAACGTATCCTTCTTAGCCTTTCTGTCTACTTCGTTCTTATATACATATATAACATTTATATATATCCTTCTTACCTCCTGTGCTCGGTGTCAATCCCTTTTGATGGGCCACTGACATTTTTGGCGGCTTGTCATTCCGTTTTTGTGCGAATTTTTATTGGCTTACTGGGCATAAATTTCGCATACACATCGGCCTTATATACATATTTTTGTGGCAGACCCCAAAGAGAGTTTTTCGCTGCATGCCGCAACACCCCGCTAATTGTGCCGGAGATTCAGAAATTTATATACATTTTTGTCAAATTTAATTTCTGCTGGTTGCCTCTGGAGGCGCAAACAACTCGATTTGTTGGCATTTGATTTTGAACCTTTGTAAGTCCTGCTAATGATGATGATGGTGTGTGATTTCACAAATTGAATTTATCACTCAACTGAATTAAATTAGCGTGGCTAGGCGCTGGCCGTTGCTGGTATGTGTGTGCCACACGGTCAACAAATTGCTTGCCACACATTTTCACTTATGCATAACATAAATTTTGACTGAGAAATGGCCGCAATTTGTTGGCAACAACGGCTAGAACGCAGCTGAAGCAGCAACTTTCTGACCCTGAATGAACACGCCTTAAATACGAGTGCAACTTTCACACTTTCCAGTGTCCAAGGATGCGTGTTGGGTGTCCTGCCACACTGTCGCCAGTTGCAGATGCCTCAACATCACGTTTGCGTCATACTCATTATATCGCCACTCAGGCAAGGCCCTTAAAGTTTATATGAGACACTTTCACGTCGATATGATTTTCTACGAAAAAGTGTTGAAATTTGGCGAACAACGTTTTTATGGTTTAATCTTTCATAAAATTTTTTCCCTAGATATAGCCACAGATAAACAGAAAACTTGATTTTGATGTAGAATGATGGAGAACATTATACATTCCACTCAAGAATCGGATGGGAAATAGCCAAGATATAGCCATCGCCAGGGGTCAATTGTCCTTCCTCGCATTTTTCATACTTTGTAACCAAATTTCACAAAAAATTCAAAAAATATTTTATTTCTAGATTTTGTTGCAGAAGGATGGAGAATCTATCTACAAAGCGTTTAGTGTATTTCCCTCTAGAATCGATGGGAAATGGCTAAGATATAGTCATCGCTTGGGCATATATTGTCCTTCCATCCTTTCTTCACACTTTTCGCAGGGAATGCCTCACAAAATTTCCATAAAATTTTAAAAATGTTTTTTTCCTAGATTTTGAGCCAGAATGATGACGAATCTATTTAAAAATCGTTTAAAGTATTTAGCTGAAGAATCGGAAGGAAATCGGCTAAGATTGGGCCATGAGGGCAGTTGAATAAATATGAAGTATATTTTATAGGGTCGCCTATGCCTCCTTCATGCGGTGTACGCTTTCCGTAAAAATTGTGAATTCGCTATGCAAGGTTTTAGGAATGCCATCACTGACTGCAGCATAAAAAAGCTAAGTGAGAGTTTGGGTTGAGAACTTTTTCCATTTTACGCTTGGCAGCCTTTCAAAATGTAATTTTTGCCTAATTAGCAACAAACAACAAGTCGACGTCTCGAGTCTCTAATTTTGTCAATGCCCCCGTTGTCGCTCGCCATTTTAGAATATGGCCAACGCTCGAGGCCCTTTTGGCCCTGATCTGTCATGGCTTTGGCGGCTTTGTCTCGGCGCACGGTTGGCTCAGGCAAATCTAATTTGCGCCTTAACAGCTGCTTGGCGACAGCTGACCTTGGAGCTGAAGGATTCAAATACTGCTGCGCTGAATCGGAGACGGAGAAGTAGTCCTACGGCGAAACGCCTTAAACGGATCCGCTCGCAGGAATTAGCACAGACGGGCAGACAGACAAGCAGCCCCACGGGGGGATTAAAGCCATTCTGCCTGATGGATTCGCCCTGAGGGTCTCGGCTTACCCTCTTACTACACAGATACTGTATTGGTGTTTCCACCTCTGGACTTGTTTTGCTTTCATCATCCTTTCCCTTTACCGGAGTGGTGGTCGAGGTGGGAAAGGTAGGGAGGAGTAGGGATTCCGCGGGGGCGTTCCACAATAATAAACAACGGCGAAACTGAAATGAGTATTTCACATTCGCACGTAAACAACGCATTGAGTGGCCAAAAAGCAGGAGGGCGTTGGAGGGGCGTGGCTAATCCACATTCAGCTTGCCAGGACATGTATGGACAATGGGGTGAACCTCAACAATAAAATTAAAGGGGAGCTTAAAACGGGGATAGGTGAGAAATATGCAAATAAATAATTCTGCAAAAACTCCGAATGAGGAGTATGTATATAATATATTCTTGTATGATATATATTGTAGGAGAGATTTAGCTTTTTGGAATAATATTTTTTAATTTTTAATCTTTTAATTTAGTTTTCTCAAAAAACATTTTTGAAAGATAGAAAATTAAATTTAAAGCCATGAGCTAAGCTATGGATTAGAGAGCTCACCTCAATGGAAACTCTTTCAATTTTCCAAGCTCCCGGATTTTCCTGCCTTTTTCCCTTCGTCGCCCTCTGGCTCCGGCTACCGGCTAATAAAAGTAAACATTTCTTTCCGCGTGACTAAATACCTTTCACTTGCTGTCCCTGTTTCTGTCGCTTGTGCCGGGCACGCCCCCCAAAGCGGACCACCCCACCAGACCGCCGCCTGCTGGCACTTGACTTGATGCTCGGCCCCCCTTTTATTAATCGCGTGTCGAGGCGCGTCATGCGTCGGCAATATGAAATAGAATTTGCCAGCTTTCTTCGCTTTTATTATTGTGGAAGCGTTTGTAGCCGTAGCTGCTGCCGAGCTAATTAAAAATTATAATTAATTGCATTTGTTGGGCGCACAAGTCACCGGCGTGCGGCATGCGAGAGTGTGGGTGTGTGGGTGTGTGTGTCTTGAGGGTGTGCCCAGCATATCTTGGGAAATTCATCTAAGTTGCCGCTCGCTGCCTGTTTGGCCCGAACCAGTAGACGCATTAAGCTTATTAAATTCTCTTAGACCAGAAACAGAAACAAAAGGCCACAAACAAGGACACGCGCACAACGCACACACAGGTGTGTAAATGTGATGTGTGTAAAAGTCCGCATTAAGTTATTAAACGGCTAAAGGAAAATAAGGTAACAAAATGTTATTTAACTTTGTAAGCCAAGATGTTAAGCGGCGATTAGTTGATGTCCTCGTTATGCTAACTGGTTATTAAAAAATATATATAATTACAAGTACTCACTGACAGTATCCTGGTAGCATGGTAGCGTCGTAGCATCGTATCCTGGCTTGGCCTGGCCTGGTCTGGCCTGAATTGGCCCACTCATAAATTTCCGCAAACATAATTTGAGGCTTTTTCTGTTGTTGTTGCCCGTTGGTTGTTGCAGCATAACTCATTTTACCTGCCATTCGGAGCGGGGGCGTAATTAATCGGATATAGCGACAACCGAATTAATGAGAGCCAGCTGGAAGGGCTGGAGCCAGAACGGGCCAGGACGAAGCAGGAATACGCTTGGCAGGATGCTGCAAGAGGTTTTGCTCCAAAATCTGCGGGCATGTTTAATTGCATTTACTAGTTACGCGGTTGCGGCAGCCCTCCTCTCGGGGAGGGGCTGACGAAAATTGAAAAGGGGTGGGCTTAAGTGCGCGTTTTAATTGCCATTAAAGAACGCAGCGAACCCACTCGTACTCTATCGAGTCCTCCGAAAGGACTCGCGACTCGTGCATTAATGTGTGCTGTCAGCATTTTAAATAAAATGCAACATACAAATGCATAAAAACGGGCCATTTCTCAATGATTTATGCCGGCGAAGTTTGCTGATCAATGGCAAATAATAAATTAAATTACTTTAATTGCACTTTACCTCGGACAGCTGTGTGTGTGTGTGTGTCTGTGTGGGTAAGAGATCCTTAATGCCACTCTCAAGCACTCGGGAGCACCCGTTTTGGGCCATTAAATATACGAGCAACGATTTACAATTTGCAGACAAATCGAGCAGCGGCAGATGCCAATGACGGCTGACACTTTCAGAGCATTGCCTCACATCCGCATCTCCAGACATAGGCATTAACCGTCAAATGTTGACTTTAATATTTCATTCACCTTTCGGAGGGAAACCGCAAATCAATTAATTCATTACGGCATTGCGGTATTAAGGAGAAAAACTGCTGACAAAGGCCCCATCATTATCGTTCTCATCATCGGAAACTATAGTGGAAAACTGCTAACCAAGTTATTTGCCTCGACTTTCGTGTTAATTATTTCCGCAGGGGCACAGTAGCTGTAGCTTTTATTTATTGTATTCCGCGCAAAGAATTCCCCCACTTTTTCGCACAGCCATAAATTATTTGGGCTCTGCTGTCCGAGTTGGACGTAAACTGTGTTTAATTAAAATTTACCACTGAATGGAACAAATCATTTCGCGTTCATCCTTCACTCAGTCATCCTTCTCCCGGAAAGTGGTACAAGTTTCAACAGAACCTGGTGTATTGCGGGACTCTCAACTAAATAGCTTAGAGCCTTGTGACAAATTCCCACACATGTACTTCCCCCCTTGGCAAGCGCAAGGACTCAGACGTTGCTCGATCCTTTGGCTGGTTGTGTCGCAGTGTCCTGAGCTGGCATCGCATAAATAAATAAAAGGAAATGAAGGAGCATTAAATGAGAATTCGAAATTCTGAGAAAATCAATTCAACAGACTGACAACAGCTTTTGTATATTATTAAAATTTACAACTGCGAGCCAGGCCCCCGACCAACATCTGAATAAATCATGAACAGCTGTTGCTGCTGGCTGATTGATTCGCTTACAATTTACATTTGGCCAGGATAGGACTGGCTCATTACGGGGTGGAAATAAAACAACAAATTAACGAAAAAAAATGATTGGAAATTGGCTTTGCCATTTGGTAACTAATTGACGCTGATCGACAGTGCCATTTGTATAGAAATCTGTATAATATTTATACTCGTTCGTGCGCCGACTGCACCCACCTTGCGAATCATTTATTCATTCATTAATTTGTGTTTGTTTTATGTTAATTTATTTATTACACTTTGCCGCTTGCCTCCAGCCCGGAGGCCGCCAAGCTAAAGGTGGGCCAATTCCGAATGCCCGAAAGACAGTTCGAGACGGCGATGTGCGCATAAATGAGCGCCCGTGTGGGTGGCCGAAAAGTGATGGCCTCTTAACAAGTTGCCTTTTGATTGGCGCACGCAATAAATGAATTTTTATTTACAGTTAATTTGCTTAATTATGCCAAAAACAAAGGCCGGAATGGCATTTAACATACGCCAGTTGTGAAATTTAAGCCAGCAACTTATCACTTCAATATTTTCTGTCTTTTATGGGCCAGAATATTCCTCTTTTGCGTTCTCTGCTCTTTGTTTTCTTTTTGTTTATTACGCATCGTATTGTATTTTAATTAAAGCACGTAGTGGCCGAAGGCAGGGCCTGCATGCAGCAATTAAAGCCAAATAATGGAAGCCAGCAGTGCATACAAAAAATGGAAATGAATGGCAAATGGCGAAAGGCCAGCTAACAAGGCGACAGCCCCAGTCGGCATTGCGTATACGCCGCGTTGCCACATTACATAACGCTTTTCTTCGCCTGGCCTGCCATCTGCACCCTCTTCTGCAGTCCCGTCTTCTTTTTATTATGTTTTCTTTATTTTTGCACGACTGGACACACATAAAGGTCGAGGGAGCGCAAAGGAAAAGTGTAATTTACGCATTTTCTTCGAAAGTAGCCCCGGGAAAATAAAAACCCGAATCGTCAAGCATATGGCAAGAGTTCGAGCTAGCAAAAATTAAATCAAGAGACTATTTAGGGGATCTGACAGTCGGGAAAAGTTTCACATTTTCGATTAGTAGAAACAGTAAAAAAAATCTCATGTTTTCAACTTAATAACCGAGTATGGCGTTGTTTAATTATGCCAATTTATGCAAACAATCAGTGCGCAATAGGCAGACAAGTGGCAACAGCAACAACACCGGCATATAGACTGTGGCAGCAGTACAAACAGGGGGCGTGCCTCGGGGGCAGAATGGGCACAGATAACACGTAAATAAGGAGACACAAACACAGTGGCAAAGGATACTGAACAGCCGACAGGCGCAGGGAAAGTGCGACACATGCAGAACAATTGACTTGAGCTAACAAAAAGATACAAGATACAAAACACCCACAGACACACTCACTCCCACACAGATACACAGACACAAAAGGCACAATTCCAGGGCATTGTTTTACAACTGCCAACAAAAGCAGCAAATTTAACTTCTTTCCCATGCACGTGTGTGGGTGCGAGTCTGTTAAGTGACTTGTTTTACAATGCCAATGATAACACACATAAACATACACACACACACACCCCCACCCCCACCTAGCCTCTAGCCACTCGCCGAGCTGCAGATACAGTTACGGCTACAGCTGCAGATATAGATACAAATACAAGTTGGAAACATCTTGATAAGCCCCACCACAGCCGCCCGCTATCTGCGGCTTGTCTGACATTTTGTAATTGAAAATTTTGCTGCAGCCTACTTTCGGGCGCGGCGGTGCTGCACCCATTACGCATACGCCACGTTGGGCACTTAAGGAAATTAGACCAAAAGCAGCTGCCTAGCATAAAAACGAGAACGCAACCTGAAACGTCACATTTTAAATTAAAAAGTAAATGTGCAAGTTGAAGCATGGCATCGTTACACTTGGCAACAAACTTATGAAAATGCTTTTAGAATTTAATAGTAACCGATCCATCTCAAGCAATTCACACTCGCTAACTCGTTTTCAATAAAAATTCATTCGTTAAGTCCCCATCGTTTTGTGTTGGCCAGTGCGCCACTTGCACACTCATGTTGTTGGCTGCTTTGCAGTCTGTTAGCCAGATTTTGAGCCATATACACGAGACAACTTGTTGCCCCGACAGGCCGACAGACGGAAACAGTCTACACATGCCCTTGTTCATGAGAATGGGCTTTTTTTTTTTTGGTGCAAACGAGTGTGTGTGTGTGTGTGCAAGTTTTTAAACTCGACTCAAGGTCAACTCTGGCGCATATTAAAGTGCAAATTTGTTTTATTTGGCTGGGCAATGTGTATGAAAAATAAATGAAGCCGGGCGGCTGAAAAGAGCACTCTTCCCAAAAATACTGAAAACGAACAGGGAGCCCTAAGAAAACGTCCCAGCAGAGACAAGCCAAGCGACAGAGGGGCAGGACTTCATTGAACCTAATCAGTTTTGAGGCCGGAGCAGTTTGGGCCTTGGCACGTGGCCATTGGCCGAATGGTCTGAGGCCACTAATCCCATAAATAATGCACGGCCCAAAACGGCCGGAGCCGGCAGATTGGCAAGACGGCGAAGGACACGGTCAGTTGGGATACTTGGATACTTGGAGATACGGCTCAAAGATGCGGCTGGCCAATCATTCCAAGGACATAAATTCACGCAAATGTTTCAATCAATTTTGCGCTGCTCGGGCACAATACAAATTCAATTTGACCCACAAATTGCTGGCACAGCCCAAAAGGACACACCACCCACTCTGGCAAAGGACTGCCCTGTCCCCCAGTCGCCTCCCATACGCCCCATGTTGTGTTATTGAGCCATCTTTATGCGATTACACAAACAACAGGCTGCGCGCCGAGGGAGTACAGTGCTCACTACAGTGAAGCACGGAAGGACAGGCGGCCGGGCAGCGGGCGGTAGAAAACAGGACACGGGCTGGACAGGCGCACGATGGCACGATAACGCTCACAAAGGACGAGACGAGCGTCGCACTAAAAAGGGACAGCGCAACGGAAATGTCTAACGATTGAACAAAACGGATGTCACCGGGGCGGGGCCGGAAGGAGCGGTACAGCGAGGAGGGCAATGGCGGGGTGCAGGGGACCCTGGAAGCGAAAGAAGGCAGAGCGGTAATAAATGACATGACAGACATCGAAGCGAATTCCTTTGAGAGGCCCTGAGCGCTGCATCGGAGCTCGACTCCTGTCAGAGTCATAACCGCTCACCCAATGCAAATTGTGAAAAGCTGACACTGAGAGAAAAACATAGATTTTAGAATGAAAACTGATTGAAAGATGAATATGGGAGTTACATTAAAAAGTGATATAATCTTAAAAACCATATTGATTTCTATTCAAAGCATATAACTAAATACTTGCATTTATTCATGAACTGCAATCTCAATGAATTAAAAAATGAACCATATTTTTGATTCCAGTGCACATATGTAATTCACTAAATCGTAATGCTGGAAAACTGTCTTCCGAAAAGTGAGTACTGCTGCCAGGGCTTCCTCATTAAAAACTGACTAAATTGAGTTTTGGGTGTGAGTCGTCTAACAACATTTGCCAAAAAAAAGAAAGAAAGCCGTCAACATTGCTTGGCAATGCTCTCAAGCCGGGTTGGAAGGAGGTCGGTAGGGGTGGCTGTGCGCTCATCCGCTGGTTACAAGTTGCGACTGCCACTTGCAAAATGCCTGCCAAGGATTTATAATGTTGTCCTCGTCCTCGAGGCGCTCGAGTTGCCGTTAAGTGCACGAGTTAACCCCATTTTGTCTCTAGAGCTTGCTCCTTTTTCCTCATTTTTCTCCCCTTCCAGGACTAAGTAAAATCTGCAGGAGCAATTGCACTTTGCAACGCCAAGGATAATCGGTGTAAGACAATTGTGTGAGCGTAATATGCAAGTGGTTGGCTAATCAAGCGTGCGTTAAATCCCAATGAGCCAGTATAAATTTCAATTTGCAAAGAAATTTCCAGGACTCTCAAGGTTTTCCCTAGAAATCCAAAAGTATATAACAATGCAAGCATACAGATATTTTTATATCCTGTATTCAATGCAGTATCCTGTAATTTTTACCGCAAAAACGCAGACCGACTTCCACGTGCGCTCAAATTTATTGAATTTGCGCGCGTGGCATAAACAATGGCCGGCTGCCTCTGGTGCACCAGAATGCTGATGGAGAGGCGTGGCACTACCTAAATATAGAACACAATCGTCGTTGCTAGCCATTTCCTTATTGCCGAGATAGAGGGCATTGTCTGAATCCTTCCATCCAGGATTCTGGCAGCAGCCGTCGGGAGGGAATGGGGTCTCGGAGGAAGTTGCATGGAGAGAAAGTGCAACACATTAGCCGGTTCTCAGGGGCCATTGTCTCTATCAGACAAGTGCAACAATGAAGTTGAACAGGGAGGGGGGCTTCTTTTTCCCAGGGAACGGGGTTAGTCCTTATCCAATTGGGCCTGCCGCAGAGCCTTTTGTTTAGAGCCCATTGTTTCACCTATTAAGGTTGCTGCAACTGCAAAACGTGTGAATACCACACTACACGAAGGAAAGATCCTTTATTCCTTTTTTCTGATTTAGCTTGGGCTTTGTTCGCTTTGCATAAATGACATCGCGAATATTGTTATCAACCATTGGTTTCCTTCCCCTTGGGCTATTTGCTTTGAATGCAATTAAAACTAGTCGTACATTTTATTGACTTTTTTATTGAAAGAGATATAAAAAAGGGAAAAAGCGAGGAGAAATTAATAAAATGTTCTTTGGTCAAGCAAAATGAGCAATAATCAAACAGAAGCCGGAGTAAAAAATTCATAATTGCCACTCAAGAGTGGAGGAGTGGAGCAGGAAGGACAAAGGAACAATTTTCCCCAGTGGAGTTGAAAAAGTGAAGGAAGCAAAAACAGCGATGATTTTTATCATTTGGAGAAAAGTTGAAAAAACCCAACTAACACTTCTGCTCTGCTTTCAATTAAACTTTTAAAGTTTTTGAGTTTTCTCAGCCAAGTTAAGGCAGTGATTAAAAGTTAAGCAATGCTACATTTTTGCACCTCTTGCTGGTTTAAGTTTGACTCGCTGGGAAAATGGAGCAAATTATTCGCTGTGTAATCTATTTTCTAAAACCATCTGCCATTGCCAGCTCCATTTCAATTTGAATCGCAGTTCTCTTTTTTATTTTCACTAACCTAATCAACTCGCTGGTAATTTTATAGCCATTTCACCGGCTTATCCGAACAGCATCCTTATGGCTGCCCATCAACAGCTCATTTATCCTGCGCAGCGCGAAGCTCCTCGGTTCTTTGGTTTCCAGTTAATGACATTGCTCTGCGGTTCTATCCGCTTCCGAGCTCATAAATTCTGACTGCTCTGGTCATTGGATAGCCATTTCTGCTTCTGTTTTCCACCAGCATTATGAATTGATTGCTTGCAGGTGCTGGCCAGTCCCGGCCAAGGCTTACAGCCCGAACCGAACCCAGTAGATACCAATAACTATCGGACGTTCCATAGATTCCCCGACATATGGTAAGCCATTTTTCATCCTCGCTGCTCAACTGAACTCCTTTGGAAACCCTTTTATTTTGTATATTTTTTGTGAACATTTCACACATCAAGTAACAACATGTATAGATAAAAATCTACTGGATGTTTTGGTTATATATACTTTTTTTTGGGAGGGTCTAAGCCCTTTTTGTGCATCATCAAAACTTAGTAAATTAAAATGGTCAGCGAGGCGTTTTTTTGTTTCGCTGGCATTTATTTTCAATTTGTGTGGCATGCTTTTAGGCGCCCGACCATCTCCCATAGCTACTGCTTACCATTTAGTTTTTTGTTTAGCCACAATTTTGGATTGAAAGTTTCGTTTTACCCTATTTTTTCTCTATTTTTTCATTTTATTTTGTTGCTTCAAACCGTGTTGTTTGGACCTTTGTGTTTGGAATATTGATTAAATGGAAAGCCCGCTCTGGAATGTGAGTAAAAACAATTGCAGAGGGCACTGGGGTTCATTGCATTAAAGCCTGATTGCACAAATAAAGGCTTTGGCAATCGCCAGGCCAAAAGGTTAAATTCGGGCAATTTATTAACACACGTGCGGAGCATTCATTTTTGTGTTTTTTTGTTGCGCTTTTTGGGGAGCGGGCAAGAGCAATTTGTTCGTCTGCTAGCTTCGGTTAATTGAAACAAGAATTCGTCGAGTTTAAAGGAGCGAAACATTAGCTTAATCACCGGCTCACAACAAAGGGGCGTGGCCCATGGGACGGTCGGGGGCTGACGGGCTTCATTCACGCCTGCCGCTAAGCCATGCCGAAGGAAGTTGTCTCGGGTGGTCCATTAAAAATGCATTTATCATTTGGCATTTTGAAAAAGCTTCCTTCCTGCCATTCCTTGGTTCCATCCTCTCGTGTCTGGCTGGCTGGTGGCTGGTGGCTGGCAGGATAGGAGACAGCTGGCAAGCAGGCAGAGACTGACACCTTGTATCAGGATATAAGTATACTCATCCTTTCTCAGAGAGCACTTTAAGCTGTTTGTTTTTTTCTCACAGAATAAAAGCGAATACTGAGCACAAATTGTATTTGTGCTGCCACCAAGACTGAAAACTTTTACTTTGGCCAAGAAATATGTACGACTTTGGGTTTTTGGGGGAAAAGTGAAAAGTGCAAAGTCTATGCAACTTGGGGCATGTTCAAGCGCTAAACTGTTACTTCCACATGCTGAACCCGAGCCGGGGAGCCAGGGAGTCGGGGAGGCGGAGAAACAGGTCGCCAATCTGGCTCCAGCTGGCCATCGATGTGGGGTTTCTATATAAGCCGAGAGCCGAGACAAAGGCGTTCCCAGAGTGTTCATAAAAACTAAAGCTACCACCACCCCATGCCCCTACGGAAGAACTAGGTCATTCCTGCACTTGAAAAAAAGGATTCCATACTGCCTTAATCTATTCCAATTGTTTTCGGTGAAAACTTGGAGTCTTCCCAGTTAAATATTGATAACAATAGTCTATTAAAGTTAGTTTATTTTAAGTTATTTAAAATAGTTAGAAATAAATGTTTATTCCCCACTGTATATACAAACAAACCGACTGGCTGTGGCAGGTAAAAGTTGCCGCCACTCGGGCAAAAGTGAGTGCGAGTTTGAGGCTTCCATTCATGTTTAGCCGCAATGCAGCGCCTGCATAAATTTTATTAGATTTTAGCCTCGGGCCCTTTCCGTCCCCATTCCTTTGAAGAGTCTATAACAAATCAATTGGCCTTCACCGGAGCCTGGAAGACACGTCTATATATTCATTGGAAATGGGCTGGGCGGCGGCACATCTGAAGCACATACTCGTAAATGGCTTCCTAATGAAGTCATAAAGTGCCCGGCTAAGGCAACTAGATGCCCGCCATTAAACGCACCTTGAGCCGAGGCCAAAGCCACTGCCAAGTATGCTAATAAACGTAAACCGAGCCCCATTACCAGGGGAAGTTGAAGTCATAAAAATAAAAATAACCGAGAACCGAATGATGAGTGCTGGGAGCGATTTCCAGGCGGCTCCTTTGCCGAGAAAAGCAATTCCCGATGAGCTGATAAGCTGTCGGGAGGCAATGCGAGAAGTGCTAACTAAAGTTCATCACTCGCTTCAGTCATAAATGCAAATTTTAGAAAATAAAATAATGTATAGTGTTTCAAATTTAAAGAGTAAGAGCCTTAAAAACTTACTGGTCAGCTTTGAGCCTACTCATCTAAAAATCAACACACATATTTATAAGCCTTATTAAATGGCTGAGAGACTTTTCGCATTTCCTGTTTTTATGAAGATATCTTTTTCTTTTCAAAAATATAGGCGAAAAATGCTAAAAACCTGGCCACTGAAGCACTCGTTACCAATGAACCAAGTCCCGCCTTTCAGGTTATAGTCCTCGGGGCGTAAAACCTAAAGTCCTTAGAGTGGCTGCTGGCAAACGGCATTTACCTTTTACCTTTTGGAAAATGCGAGAAAAATGTGCAGGGGGAAAAGACAAAAGGAAAGTGCGGTCAAAGGGAAATGCAGAGGAAAACCGCGAAAGCCCCTCGACACAAGCTGGAGGAACACATATTGAACATGCGAGCAAGCTTTACGTGCTGACAATGATAATGACTTTGGTCTGGACGGGGCAGGAACGGGGCGGAGAAATAAAAGTAAAAAGCGAAATGGATGCTGAACTGATATGTCTCCGCGGGAAGTGCATTGAAAACGCCCTACACGCTAATGCACCATTATCAGGAGCGGCGTTCCGTAAATCTTCACTTGCATCCGCGGTCTTGAAGGGCTTTAATAGATATTTATGGGGGGCGATGATGGGTCCAAACATTTGCTCTAGATCCTCGCCCATAACTTTGATAAATTGTTTCCAGCATTCTTCGGGAACAAAAACACAAAAGCTTTAAGTTCAAGTGCTTAAAAAATAAGGCGAAAGGATGGAATAACAAAAAACGGCTAGCCAAGGCAAAACAAATTGTGGCGAAACAAAAACTGAAAACTACATGAACAATTTGGCATGCAATGCGAGAGGAAAACGAGCCCGAAATAAAAGGAGGGAAAAAGTGGAAATCCCAGGGACTCCGTCTGATATTCATTTTTTTTATTCCGCCAAGGTTGTTGCATTTTTTTAGCCACCTTTTTTCGGCGGTGGGTGGGTGGAAGCGGCAGCCGGAGAGTCTACCGGAAACCTTAAAAACGAGCAGCGCTTCGAATTTATGTGCTGCGGAAGTGGTGACTTTTAGTTTTTCGCTCGCCAGGTGTCAGACATGGAAGGCGAGCCGGGAGGGGGGAGTGGAGCCACCACTTGGTGGCCAGTTAAATGCAATCCAAGCCAAGTCCACCAGCTGGCAGCCAACCAGGGAGAAAAGTCGATTTCCCACAGCGCTGCTTTCATTCCGCCAAACTCTCATGCATTTCAATCAAATGAAGTCGCATAAAATAATGAAATGGCAATGCAATACACTCGCAATCGCTGCTAATCGGATCGGATTGCCAGGGACAGCGGCCAGAAGGGGTCAGTCATTCCGCCGGTAATGAACGTTATTCAGTGATTCGATTGGCCAGTCGTCCAATACCATTCAGCGGGCGCTGAAACCATTTTAATTAACTATCTCCTGCAAGGAAAACACGTGTTCCTCGACCCTCGCAAGTGACCCCTCTAAAGTCGTGGGGCTTCAAAAGCACTAAAGGGTAGTTAGCTTTTACGATACTCGGCAACAGCATCCACTTGGGGGGGTGCATCGGGTCGGTTAATGACCTGAACGCCACTCGATGGCCCATTAAATGCCAATCCGAAACAAGCCATAAAGTTTATGCAGAAATAAAATTAAATTAAACGAGCTTAGCCATCCCCTAATCAAGCTGTTTACACCCATAAAGGATCCCACCCAACTAGGGACTCCCATAATGGAGAACGGATTGCTTCGATTTTGCTCCTCCAGTGGATAAGTATTAACTGGAAGAAGTCTGCGACTGACAATTTAGTCATTGCTGTTTCTCAAGAAGTATAGACTACACACGGAACTAACTGAAATCATTAGCTTTAGAATCATGCCTTTTAATAATAACAAAATGGCTGGAAATCATAAATTAAAAATTATTAAATTAGTATGATATTAGTATGATGCAAATCGAGTTGAATTCATAAATACAACTTATTTCTCGAAGTGTAGAAATTTTGCAGCGTTGCCGCTTTTGTGCAGGTAATTGGTCTGTGCCTCGATGCTTCCTGGCCACCAGGACCTTCGGGCCGAGTTCGTCACAGGAAATTGGTGCAAATTCCATTCCGCTGGAGTCGCATTCTGTTTGCATTTTGCATGCGAAGCTATTGAGCTATTGATATCGATGGAGTTTCGTCTGGCTGTGCTGGATGATATTTATTGGCGGCAGGATCAAATGTGCAGGATAGGCAGGATGCGGGGGGATGGACTGCAATCAGAGGAACTGCTCATCGGGAGAGCAGAGGGCCGAGTGCTTCCTGTTGCGGCCCGTCTTGCAGCCCACTGGCCGGAAACTGTAGACCTTCTGGCCGCAGACCGGGGCCCGGGCGTAGTTGCAGGTCAGCGTGAACTGGGTCAGGTTCTGCACCAAGTACTGGGCAGCGGCGCAGCCCACATGCGAGTTGCTCTCCACGGCCATGACCGCAAAGTGTCGGTAGATTCTGTCAATTAAATCAACTGGTTAGTTCGTCGGGGAGCCGCTTCTGACTCTCACTTACTTTTGCTCCTTTGAGTCGCAGGAGTAGACCTCTAACGAGTCGGCGGTCATGTTTTCGTACTCGGACCACCAGGTCTGGGTGCCCAGGGAGAGCAGTTCCGGGACCAGTTTCTCCATTATCGTGCGCTCCACGTTGTGAGTCATGTTGAAGACAATGATGTTCTGGCCGGAGTTGGGAAAGGTCTTGCTGTTGTGGCACTCGTCGTGCTGCGCCTTGCACATCTTGGCATTGAACTCCGCCAAGTCGGCCAGCTCGTCGCTCCACTGCATGGTCACCATGCGGGCGGCGCGAGGCAGGGTCGCCTCCTTACCGTTGGCCAGGCGATTGCGGTGCTCGTTGTGCAACTTGATGATCTTCTCCACGTGCTCCGTCATGTTCACCACCTGCAGGCTCTCGATAGAGCAGGAACTGGAGAAGCCCTACAGGATCCGAAAAAAGGGCTACATTTGAGGGAAAGCAGGTCATCGGGCCCACTCACCACGGCAGACTTTTCGCAGGCCACGTGCTTCACTCCCTTGGGACACAGCTTGGGCTGGCAATAAGGACTCTGGGGCTCGGCCAAAGACCCCGAAATCTGCGCCTCGAGGGCCAGGATGTTAGAGAGGACGGCAATTAGGACCAGGAAGAACTCCATGCTTAGGCAAAAAAGCTACTGTGCCAAAGCAGGCGAAGAACTGGCTTATAAAGCTTGAACAAGTCGGCGGATATATTCTAATCAGCTGCGTTAAGCCACCTGAAAGTTGTTTTAACTATTTGTACATCCGCTTAACTGCCACCAAACAGCTGTTGGATACGAGCTGATCTCTCCCATGGCCGTAATTGCCGTTGACTTGGTAAGAGGAGACGGCTATGAAGGCGGCCGGAAGAGAAAGTGGAAGCCACTGTGACAGAGACGGGGAGAAAGACAGCGACAGGCTTTGCCACTTCCCATTGTCAGTCAGTGGGCCACGAAATTGGCCGCGAAAAGTTGTAGCCAACATTCTGTTACCAAAAATGGCTGTCATCATCGTTGTCGCGTTTAACAGTTGAATGCCTTCGCTTTCCGCAGCGAGTTTCACTTTCATTGGCTCTTACACTGGACAAAAACTGTAATGCGATAGCTCTATAAAAACTGTAGGTTTTTTCGGTTAAAATATTCTTTTACGTAACTTATCCTTTTGTACGTAACTCACTTATTCGTCATTTATCTCTTTCAGTTCGGAAAAATACCACGAGGATAAAACTCAATTAGTGTGGTGGCACTTCAATGTGGGGTTTGGGAAAAAAAGGGGATTATCCTGAAATCGAATACTTTTTATCGTTTGATATCAGTGTCAGTGGCTCGGAAACGGATGAAAATTATGTTTAAAGTTTAAACAGTTTAAATAACATTCATAAATAAAGAGCAAGAGTTAAGTGGCCACTACTTGTACATTTTCTGGTGATTCCTATTGTTATGGGCGAACTGTAACCAAAAGAGGAATATTGTTTTAATTTCTTGCAGTGACTCGAATGCCAAGGCCACTCGCATTAGGCCACATTAAATACAGTTTGGACAAAACGACACACAACCACACAGAGCCACACCCCACCACCCCCACCCACAATCACAGACACAGATTGGAGGGTCGGCATGAAAAGCCTAATAACTCAATATCGGCCAATTGATTGTGGCCAAAGTCACTGCGACTTTGGTTGCCAGCTGAGCCGCCTTAGTCGCTAATTGTCTGACAACTGATGCTCGAGCTGATTTGCGTGTAATTGGGTCGACAACTCGAACTTACAGGCAACTTAGAGGGAACTTAATTAGGCCGAGGCAAAGGCATGGGCATTCTCGACTTAAAGGACCAGCCGAGTAGCCGGCCGGGAAGCCGTGGAGCCTTGAAGCTTTCCTGGAAGACGAATGCCCGAATTATGCGTAATTATTCATGCCACAGACTCTCATAGAAAGTAAAGCGAGCGCGTGCACATGTCAAGCGGCCAACTCTGGACGTCTGTCTTGTTTAGTAGGTTGTAAATTTTAATGCAAAGGAGCAACATTTTTTGTGATTTATCGCTTTTTGGGGGACCCTGGGCCCCAGCAGGCCAGAGGCCGTGGTCGCAGTCGAATCCGAAACCGAAGCCGACAAAAAGGGCATGCATTAAACAGCAGACAAGGGCCAGCCTCGCTCTTCCCGGCCGGAAGTCCTTCAGCCAGGAGTCGGGACTGCTCCTAGATGTGGCCAGCACGCGTGCACCTGTTGCCTCCGGCTCCCGCCTTGCCGCACTGCCATCCAGCTGGCCGCAAAGTCAGTTTGTTTTGCGGAAATTTATGGCCTCGGACGTGGCCAAGGCAAATACAATTTTTTCGCCCCCGCCCATCTATAATTTATTTTTAATAGAGAGACAACTTTCTTTTCGGACTTCCCCATAAATTTCCAGCCAGCAATCAAAGGGGATTGGACAGGACCCAGCCACGAGAGCAGAAGGAGCATACAATTATGCAAGCATTTCGCATTTCACATTTAAACGTCATTATCGGATACTGGAAGACCGGCGAAGAGCTCCATTGTAGTATCTGGGTTAGCGTATATCGGGTATCCGTTGCATTCTCCGGTATGCGTTTCCTCTCTATTGCTGTCAGAATTTTGCAATTGAATAATCAAATTGAATGGCCACAATTGTCTGGGCCCCTGTCATTGTACACAACACACGCATAGATGTGTCTGTGGGTTTGAGTTGATTTATTGGCCGGGCCAAAGCCGCACTCGGCTCTTGGCCATAACTCAAAGCGGGCTACTTGGTCCGCAAATATTTGCTAATGAAATTGGGAGGGCCCGGACTGAATTTCGGAATCTGAGGATCTGGGGAAACGTGTCAAAGGATTGCCCGGCATCAATATGCCCATGAAGTTCAATATTTCCACGCCATTCCCCGAATCCAGCCAACAATAATCCCTAATTTTATGCAAATCTCGTCAAAGTACTCGGCTCTCTTATTTCAATCCCCGCTCCTCCGCAACTCAACAGCTTAGCTCGGAAATCCCCAACCCTGGTACATACTTTTCTAGGATGAGAGGGGGTTGGGGAGAGGCTAAAAACTTTTTAAGCGCCAGCGTGGAAAACTTGTCCGTGTCTTGCATGCCAAGGAAAATGTGTCAACTGTGCCGAAAACTCGATTCGGTTTCAGTGGGAAACTCTGGTCATGGTTTTGCTTTCGGTTCTTTGGCTCCGGCCCGAAGTCGTAAACATAAAAAAGGAATCCGGCACACTGCGAAACTTCCTTATCCTTTTTTTTTGGCCTGCCCTATTCCTCTTATCGGTCCTCCCCGCCCGCCAGCCCAATTTAAGTTAATTAAGTTGTTACACTTGTGATCTAACACACAAATCGCGAAATATAAACATTTTCGGCTTTGTTCTATGTCAGTCTGCGTCGCTTCCGACTTTTAAGGACATCGAAGGCCGTAAAGCACTTCCAGGCTAAAATTACCATAGTTGGGGGTTGAGGAACTGGGGCCGTGAAGGCAGCTTAACTAATTCATTTGCATTGCGTCAAATTACTACAGAAACTAGGTAATCTCAAGGCAACGAATTTAAGGTGACCTTTAAGGAGAGATTTAAAATTTGCAACCAGATTTTGAACTTTTTTCATCCTAATTATGACCAGAATTCTTCTATTCCTCTGCAGAAAACTATCTCATCCGAAAGCCTGAAATAAACCCTATTTTCATAATGTCAAGTTCACTCTAGAGTACAATTATTATGCAAGCATTTTATTATGCACCTCCCACGTGCAAGGGTGAGTCCTTACTAGTTTTTTAATTCTTTCGAGTCCTCGCGCATTTTTAAAGCCGCTCAGAAATATGCAAAATTGTTGTGTATGTTTATATTTTGCTTTTCGCTTTGTTGCCGCCCGAAATGCTGTATGTGAGGTGGTTTTCGGTGGTGCTGTTGGTGAGCATTGTGTTCCCACATAAATTTTAGGCAAACACAAGCAGCACACACGTCCCACTCCCGCTGGTTTATTTGGGTGAAGGCCACGAGGACAACAACTGCGCCACAGCAGCCACTGCAACAATAAAAAAGAAATCTGAAAAAATATAAACCCAAAGGCAGCCACCACAACAGCAACACCAATACCAACGCCAGCAGCAACAGCACCACAACGGCCAAATCTCAGAATTAAATGCAATTTAGTGCAGCAAAGTGGCAGCCCACATGTACAAACTGACACAATCACATTCGGTTGGCTGTGAGCAAAAAAAAGTAAAAAATACTAGAAACTGTCGCAAAATTGTCGAATGTAAAACTTTCCCCCTCATGCAAAGCTTTTGATTCGTTTCTGCAATACGCATACAAAATTACCCAATTCATTTCCAGTATAACATGTCAATTTGAATTGGCAAAGGTCGTGGGTGGAGGGTCGAGGTCTGGGGTCTGAGGTCTGAGGGAAAGGGTAGAAAATGCCGAGATGCTTGAGATTTTGTGCCTGCTTTCGGCTTTTGGGAAACTTTGAGCGACAAGTAAACAAAATGCCCCAGCTTAGGCGCCACTTACAAATGCCATTAGGCCCAGTTGAAAACATGGCAACAACAATATTATGTACGGCAGAATAAAAAAGGGCTAGCAATTTCGATCCCAATGCCAAGGCAAATGCGCTCTAAGCTTACGGATTTCTATAACAATGTTGAATTTTTGAACACGGCATTTGATGTTGTTTCCACATTTGAATGTTAAGTGGCCGCTTTGTCAGAGCTCAGTCCCTGGCTGCTTGGCTGCGTGGCGAACCTGAACCTGAACCCGAACCCGAACCCTTTGCAGATAAACATCGAGTCTCCTTCGACGGGCTGAGTAATCTCCACCCATTCGTCTTCATCTTTATCATCTCCCCAGCACCTCCAACCTGGCCAGAACAGGGTAAAGAAGTACAAATTGAAAATGCAAATCTTTGGCACACTTCAAAAAGTGCAAAACAAATAGCAAACGAACGGAATCTTCGACGGAGAGGGGCGAGTCCTGGCGGAGCTGAAAGTGCATAAATTGTTGCCTACTTTAGAGAGCTGTAATAATTGCAAAGCGCTTGTAAGAACCTGGCCAAAACTTTTCCCCAAGACTTCCCTACTTGCTGATGAGCTGGGCAAATTATTTGCCCGTCTGGCAGCTAATTGGCCAAATAAAATCATTTTAGAAGGGATTTGCGAGAACAAGAGGAATATTTCGTATACGCCATGAGACCCGGCCCTATTAAAATCAATTTAAATATAAATCATAAGCCCAGGGTTGTATGAATTGGTTTATTAGCTAATAAGAAGCGACTGAAATCAAAAGCCCATAATCTCGCGGTGACCTCCGTAATTGTAAATTTATTGCATGCTGGTCCACTGATTCCTTGGCTTTCACAATGTCCGTCTGAAAGGAATACAAAACCATGGTTCTTATTTTCTCTTAACTTCTTTTGTGGCTTTTGTGTGGCGGCTACATTTTTATTGCCTCTTCATCTGCTCTGTTTGTTTTGCCTGCGACTTTAATGCCGCCTAATCTCGGCCGTTTACCGAAAAACGGTGCCCCAAGGAGCGCTAGGCAAATGAATTGCATTATGATTGCCAGACCACAAAAAGGATCAGGGTTGGGGGCCTGGGAGGATGCTGTGGCTTGCCAAGTGTGCAGCATAAATTCCAGGAAAATATTGTCATCTCCAAAGCAAACCAAAGAAAGTTTATTCAGTTGGGAACCGGGTGAAAGTTTCACTCCGTTCTGGAAATTGATTTAGCTTTCAAATAAGCGCTTACATTATTTTAAATTAGAATTTATGCAAAGCTTGCCACCAAAATTGGGTCACATTAAAGCGGCTTACGCTGTTGAGGGGAATTGTTTTTGGGAACCACTTGCCATGTGCACCAGATTGCGTCCCGAACCTGGTCCTGGACATGGCCGGCCGGCCGCCGTTGGTTATTAGCCAGGGTTGTTGCGGGCCATGTTATCGCTGTCCGGCCGTGTTGTTTATAATGTGGCCGGAATGTGTTGGGCTTACCAACTGCTTACGGCCCAAAGGCAGGCTATTAGTTATTTTACGGGCCTCGATGCTATCGCAGTGGCCTGGCATCGGCTTCAATGCATAATTTTGCACTCCATTATACTGGAGGGAAGGGCCTTGTGCGTGGGCCTGTGTTTTGTGTGGATAATGACGTCTCGAAGGAGCATACTTTGTCCTGGCATGGCAGAAATTATCATTAATTACGTGCAATCAATTGATCAATCTGAAGATGCTCCTCGCCCCCCCACTAAGCCGCTGCACCACCCACATTTACTCATCGAGTGGGTCAAGTGGGTGTCTGGCAGACTCGCCTCGAATTTGGGTTAAGCCGGGGCATATTAAAAAACATTTCAAGCGTTTTATTGCCACCCCTCCAAACGATGTTGATGAGGACGTTGTTGTTGGAGGGTAGTTGCAACTTGCAACTTGCAACTAGCAACTCCAAACCCAAACCCGGAGGCAACTTTTGCTGCAACCTGCAGTTCCCGCGGTTGATTGAAACTTTTTCGATTTCGTGCTCATAACGGACACAACTTTGTGCGAAATTAGCATAATTATTGTGCCATAAAATGGTTATTTGCCACCGGCGAACTGACTGCGAAATGTTGCATCCAACAATTTGAGCAAAAAGCCCTTTCCTCCGTCACCAAGCCGAAATGGAAATGTGTTGCTCATTGGATTGATTTGGTCTCCCAGAGGGATTTATTTTGGAATCACTCCCGAGTCCTTAGTCCTTGGCTGGCTCATTTCTTGCTCGTGCATTTTGCTCTTTTAATCTATGGCCAGGCCACCATTTTATTGCCCGTCAGGAAATAGGGAAGGGCAAACTTTTCGGCTGACATATTAGAGTTGCAACCGCAAAAACCGCATCCGCAACTGCTAAGCAGGCAAGGACTCGAAAACTCCTTCCTCCACCCCTCACCAGTCCTTCCAGCCAAACCTGCTCTTCCTTCAACTCACTTTCTTCCCTTTGTCGAGCGTTTTGTTAGAGGCAACGGCCCACATTTCTTTCAGCCAAAATTGTCAGTCTTGCTGCTATAAGTACATAAGCCTGGCCAGGAGCATCTGTGTCCTGTGAGTCGCCGTGCATGTGAGTGCACTTGAAGGAAATATAATGGTGAAGATACAAATAAAATAAGATAAAATTTCAAAGTGATACGATTAGTTCTATAGGTATTGTCTTATGGCTCACAGTTCCTATAAGAATGTGGCATAGAAAGTGCCTTGAATCTTGCAACTCACATTTAATGTTCTCTGTGCATGACCCCTCTAACTGCGAGTCCCTCCCATAGATTCAGCGCATCTGGCTGGCCCCTTTTTTATAGCATTAGGACATGGACTTCCATACAAGTGTCTGCGGCCAGTTGGGACACTTTTATTGCACAGCATGCGACCAGAAGATAGTTTGCGGTGGATTTTGTGGCGGAGCGGTGCCGAAAAGGGATTCGGAATGGAGACACTTTATGGACTGGCCGAGGAGGTGTGGAGGGGTTCAAGCCACTCGCTTTGCGTATAACCAAAATGGCCAAAAACCAAAACAGAAGAAACCATACGACCATGTGCTGAATTGTTAAGCATGTGGGCCGAGTGAAATGCGAGATGTGAAACATTTTTTGGGGGCTACTGGGCCCCATGGCCCGGAGGTTGGGGTCCGCGAGTCTCATAAATGTCGC
Source organism: Drosophila atripex (assembly GCA_035045925.1). Taxonomy (NCBI): domain Eukaryota; kingdom Metazoa; phylum Arthropoda; class Insecta; order Diptera; family Drosophilidae; genus Drosophila; species Drosophila atripex. The sequence continues at coordinate 1,419,064 of JAWNOP010000012.1, forward strand.
TCACAGCTTGACCTTGAGCCACCCAAGAGTCATTCGGATTTGTAGCCCAGAGTGGCCGCCATGTACTCCGGGGCGACTTGACAATCCGATTTCCAGGGCGAAAAGCAGGGAGTAAAGGATCCATCAGCAAGCCGTAAACTATGGGCGAGACTTTGCAGACAAGTGATGGATAAATGTTGGCAAATAAAGAAATGGCTCAAGGTTCAAGTTGCCAGGGCCAGAAGGAAAGTGAAAGAGAGGCCCTCGACTGGGCTGGGACAGAGTAGTAAAATCTGGCTTGATGGAAATGTAAATTGAATCGCTTGTACTTGAACTGATTTGCCAAGTAATGCAAAACTGTTGTGTCTTGGGGAGGAGCCTGAAAGTCTTTTATTGTGACTACTATTTAAGAAATACATATATTTCTGTCGATTGATTTAAGAGGTTCTGGAAGCCATTTAATATATGCAAGTATAAGCGAAGGATTCTGTCATGGCAGTTGCATTTGCAGTGGCAGTTGCCACTTTCTGAGGCAATCTCTGGCGCATGTTTTAAGCTAAACGACTTGGATTTAAAAATAAATTGAGGTCAGTCGAGAGACACTGTTGTTTTCTGTTATTGCTGTTGCTGTTGCTGTTGTCGGTGGTGGCAGTTGTACTTTTTAGTGTTTTCGCTTTTAGTGCAGTTGGCTGGAATCGTAAAAAGAAATTCGGCGTACATAATGGTAATTGCGTGTTTTTTTCCACTCTAATTACGAGTTATATGCCCTCACACTAGCACAATGACACGCACACCACACTACACCCAAACTAACACACACTTGGACTCGCATCCGTGCGGAGAATGCGCCGCAAGAAATGCCAACCTAAATTTCCGGCCTCCGCCAGTCGGCGTCGTCGTCGTCGTTGCAGTTGCATAAAAATGGGAATTAAAAGAAAAATGCATATAAAGTGTTGCATTTGCAGTTGCTCCTGCCGCTGCTTCTGCCTCTGCTAGCGCTGCTGCTGCTTCTTCTTTTTCCTTTTCGTCCTTTTTTCACACTCACTGCTCTTCTACTGCCACCACTACTCTGGTGCCTGCTAATTAAAAACAGCACATAGTGCCATTAAAGCCAAAAGTTCACTTCGTATGCCATTTTTTCCGGGTCAGGATAAGAGACAGAACCCGGAAGACAGACCGAGAGGGGGGCGGGGGCTCGGCTGGAAGGATAACAAGAGACCGAGAGTGCGAAAGAGAGGGTGCCAGAAGTGGGTCCTGCATATGCGCTATTTGTACAGAGATTATCTCATTATGTTTGCGGTTTTAGTCGCACTGCCACTTTTTGGCCATAGGCTGCACAACATGGCGTATAATTAATTACGTAATGAGCACGCCTGCCAGACACAAGCCCACAACTAGAAAGAGAGGCCCTAGACGGAATGCAAAGGATGGAGCGAGAGCCCACACACTTGGCAACTGCTTGAGGCCACTGCAGTGGGAATCTCTGTCTGAACTCGCACTCAACGCCCTCGTCTCATTGTCCTTTTGGTTGGCGCCTGGGCGCCTCCTCTCCAGCATGGTCAAGCTTCCATAACACGAACCACAACTATTTTAAGAACGAGGAAATAACAATAAGGAACGTAAAGAAGGATATAAGACAGACTTTGTGCTTCTTAGGATGGGGCGAGTAACCAGAAGCTAGAAGCGTCTTGTGAAGAAAGGTCCTCTGGAAGAAGCTTCCCTGTAAGATCTCCTGAGCACCTTGTTTTCTGGCATCGTAACACACAAAACAGTTACCAACAATTATCATCAGACTGCAGTTATGTAAGAAACTTTTTTTCCACCATTTCTTACTTGTTTTCAGTTTTTCTGAATTTTTCTGTTTGCCAAGAGCTTATCACGCCGCCATTAAAAACTGTTTGCCCTTCCTTTGTACTCAGCAAACATAACGAACGATTTACACAATTGCAAACATATTTGACAGCGACAACAACGGCGGCAAAAACTGAAAAAATATTTATGGATGGATAAATTTGTTGTGTACTCAATTGGCAATAGTCACAGCGAATACGATGGATGCACTACGGGGGTTTGCGGCACAAGCACATCAGTTGTGACTGGAAAAGCGGTTTAATTTGATTACAAATTCATGAAAGGGGTACCTTTTAGTCGATAGCATTTTATAGTTGGACCACTCATGGGGATTATTTACAGAACGACAAAATAATTACAAACAAACAGATATTTTTTGTTGCAGCTGCGTTTATGGATTCTGCTTGCTGCGATTGAGTGCCGCAGAAGGTGAAAAGTCCATAAAGAAATCATGAGCTTCGAAAACAGGGTGCCTGATTAAAAAATAATTAAAAAGAGAAAATAAATTAAGGCATGTAAAGTGAAAAGAAAACCCTCTGGAAAATCCTTTTCCTCCGACGACTCATTTCTCAATAAAATGTTTTCCTTATTTTTCATCTCCCATCATCGCAGTTATGTACAGAAAGATCTGAAATATACACCTATATGATGAAATTAAATCGTATATGGGCCAATATTTGCTCACTGTAAACACTGAAATTATACTCGCACTGGTTAAATGTGCGAATAAATAAAAGAAAAATATTTTATGGCAAATGAATTAATATCAGTAGGTTGCATTTTCAATTCACTGGTGCTGGCGTTACATTTTTGACGCTTGTTTCCCACGAGAAACATTTTCATTTTGGGCGTCGTTGATGTCGATTTTCCAGATTTTTGCAGCATATAATTACACTTTAATGCAGTTGTTAAACAGAGTTTTAAAAAAGGGCAGAAGTCTGTAAACATTGGCAAAAACACGCACAAAACATTGACTTAAGCCGGGGGGAGAGGTAAACAGTTCAGGCGTGCGCTTACACGAAAACTGTAAATAATCATCTTTATATTTGGTTTAATTTCGTGTACTGTTACATAAATTACCTCACATACAAACAGACAGCTAGAAACCACGACCTACATTACGCTGTGGTGCACTAGCCACCGCACCGAGGGATTCTCCTCGCCCGCCACGGAAAAGTGGTGCAAAAAATAACCAACCAAGCAACCCCAACCGCCGAAACCGAGCCTGACAATAGTTTATGGCACAAGTGTTAAATATTTTTGTTTGGCACGCCAATGCCCTGAGCGGAACTCGCACCCCCGCCCCCACCCCCACATACACCCTGGAAAATCCTGAGCTTAAGCTTTGTGGGCTGGCGGGGCCACAATTACAGAAAAGTTGGCATCAAATAAATGTTGGAATTATTAAATACGAGCCATTCCACAACCATCGATTGGCCATATCGATCTAACAGTGTTTTTCTCCTCTGGAATTTGCCGGCAGTTTACAATAAATAACCAGGCCGAAATACTCAGAGGAGGCGGAAGACTGGTTGGGGGGAGGAGGTAATAAATTAGAGGCCCTCTAAATTGTAGGCGCTTTAAATGCCCCAAAGGATTCGTTGACGGGCAGGCTGCCATGGCGGCAGGGTGGCAGCCTGTTAGGCTGTTAGGCGTCTTCAATTTAATTCAATTTATCCAAGTTTTTTCCCAGCTACTACCAACTATTTTCAACTTTTGCACACAACAAGCCGGGGCCGAGGCACCAGAAAGGTAAACCAAATTATAATGCTTAACCTTTAAGCCTGCCTGGGATTGCGTGCCAAGTTCTCTTGGTTGCTTAACTTGGCCGAGTTGTTTTCGGTCCTGTTAGCCGTTTTCCATTCCCTATTCCCTGCCAGGGGTATTATTATGTTGTTCGCGGCGAATGCAGCAAGGACCCAAAAGGGGCGTGGGCGCGGCCCTGGGCGGTCGCTTTGGGCCACAGAGTGAAGCATCGATGCCTGACCCGGCTCAGACAGGCGCTAAGGATGTCTAGGATTAGTCCGGCGAAGGGATAATGAACGACTTGCGGCTCCCTTTCGGCGGGTAAACAACTATTTCCACTGTTTTGTCTCAGTAATTATCGGATATGCGGGGGAGCGTGCACTCTAAATGTATCTTTCAGATAGTATCTAGCTATTTTCGTCTGCAACATGCATATAGTAATTAAAATTGAATAATAAATAAAACTTTCACGACAAACTATTATAGTTCATGTATTGTAAATAATACATGACTTTTTTATTTGGCTCTCCTGATGGGGAAACTATGATGATTTTCCTGCCAAATATGAGCTATATTTTTATCCTAGGATTTCTTGGATCGTCCTTAATCATTTGTGGTCAAGTGCTCCACCTTTCTTCTCCATTCACGCTGCATTTTGCCAGGCTTGGCTCTTCCTTGAGTAAATTATCATTAGCATATTTTTGATGGCCCGAAGGCGTGGCAGCGTATACCATGGTCGAGGTCAGAACAGCTTCCGGCTGCACATCCTTTGCCACTTGGAGCTCCACGCCTGTTTGCACCTCCACTTGGTTTTTCCCCGCTGCCTTTTTTTCCGCCGGATTCTTGCCATTTCAGCCGTTGGCTTAAGCCGTGCCAGCTGTTAACGACCTCGGCTAGTTGCGCCTCGTTTGGCGGACAACTCAGGAGGCGGGACTCTGGTTACTCCTTTCTATAAAAATCCAAAAGAAGCCTCAGGGTGGGAAGCGGTGAAAATGCAATTCCGCGGCAAACTTTATGAAATCGACTCCAAAAGGAGTCGGAGCTGGTCTGGCGCTTCAAATGGGATGAGGTTGTAGTGTGTATATACATAAGTTTTCTAAATTTATTACAATTCGCGCGCAAACTGAAAGCTATAATTTTCGAGCGGTTTTCTGGCGACCACGCCTCGAATGTCGAATGTCGATTTTTGATATTTGCGTTTGGCACGCAACACGATTTAAACTTTTTGTGCCCCTGCTCTGTGGCTCTTCAGCTCTTCGGCTCTCGTTTCGCCGGCTAAAAATATCCATAAATCAATTTGAGTTGATTCCAAAGTTACCCCTGGCCCTGGCCAGAGCCCCCTACTCACACCCCGCGGAGTCTCTCGTCTATATTGAAAGCCGGGTCGGGAATGGAGCGGAACCGAGTGGTGTGGCATAAGTTTGCATAAATTTTGCAGACAGTCCTTGGCTTGGTTCCGGATTTACTAGAGAGCTTCGGCTGGCCTTGGATATTTGCTTGGTCAATATTTTGATGTGCCCCCGAGAATGAAAAAAATACATTCGATCTCCGTGCCACACATACGATTATTTGCCACATCGTACTGCGACACTGGACTGGCAAAAGATTTAACAATTTAATGAGGTTGCCATGCCGTCGAGTTGTCCCCATGTGTATTTATTGTATTTATTCTGCGCTGCGGTTGTGCTCCCTTGGCCATTTAAACCACCATTGGTTCATCCATCCATCGATCTGGCTATCCGACCAATCCATCCCTCCGGTCACATGTTCATCCTTCTCTCAGTTCCAATGTCCAATGTTCGTTGTAGGTTGGTTGTCATCCGTCGTTCGCCGTTCGTCGTCCGATGTCCGACGTCCTTTGTCCGTCGTCGCATGTCAATGCTGCTGGCCATTGTTGACAATGGGATTTATATTTCAACAGTCTCGTTGGCCTCTCTTATATACACAGATCCACACATATATATATACAGCCATATATGGCCAACTTTTCGCCATTAACATATTGATTTTTATAGCTCGCAAATTTACGAGTTTTTGCCTTGCGTGGGCTCCTTTTTGCCGCTGTTACTGCTGACGTGTATAAAAGGTTTTAAAAGTAACGCCATTAATTTCTGGAATGCTTCAGGAAATACTTCAACATAAATTTGGTGAAGTTCGGAGGCGAATATATCAAATGCTCATTCCTTGGACGCCTGATGATTGAGGGGGAAAGTTGCTTAAGTGAAATTCTTAATCAGAAATGTTTCCATTTCCTGATTTACGATTATTGATAGTTATCCGAAACTTTCCAATTGATGGCAAAATGATATTCTAATTGGAATATTAAGCTTTCTGCTAATTTTGGGTCTGGTCTCCATGGGGAGCATTCCCATTTTTCGATTGATGAGCATATGGAAATGAGGCATATTATTTACACTGGCAAATAGTTTGATTGCTAACCAGAAGCAAACAGATACGATGGCACAGCCTCAAACACAAACATGTGTTTTGTGAGAGTCCGTTTAAGTAAATATTGATATTTTGATTCGAAATTGAGAAGAGCAAAGGCCGGTGGCGTATACGTAATATATGCACAAACTATTCCATCGCCCAAAACAGAAGTCCTCTGTCTGTCACAGAAACGAAAGCCAACAAATCACTTTAAGCGAAGGACATTAGCTTTGATGATGGATTTTGCTGGTGGGGTTGGGGGACTTCAATTAGACACAAAAAAACTAAAGCCACCGCAAAACCAACTCAAATTTTGGGTAGACCGAATGACTTTACTTGAGAAAATATTTGCTAACAATTATTTGTGATAGGCGGAAGAGCCTCTGCTTTATTTGGTCCTTAAATAAATTACTGGAAAATGCCCTTCGCCGCTTTGGGATGATAAACACGTTGAAACCGTTGAGAACCGCATAAAACCTTTACAATTACTTATAAATTTAAAGCATTTATAATATGCTTAATGAATTCCCGCCGAGGCGAAAGCGAACTGCCACCACCTTCCTCCTACTCCGGCACTTTTGCAGCTCCTTGGTCCTTGGTCCTTGCTGGCTGGCTGCTTGCCGGTTTGGCAATGTTTTCGTTGAATTATGATGCTTTTAAAACGCAATTTATTTTTTTAAATAAACACTGAACGCGATGCTTTTGCCTTTGCTGCTCCTCCGTGGCAGCAATCTGAAATGAATTTCATTTAATTTTATTATTTCAGTCAAAATTGCTCCAAACTGCTGCATCTTGGCGCTGCTCCTCGAGCTAAGCTTATAAATTCGTTTATTTCCATTATCCCCTTTCTTTTATTGGTTCATAATTTGTGAGTGCCTCATTTATGGCAGCTTAAGTGGATAAAATCGATGGCCAGTGCAACATCCTTTCCCTGGGCTTTAATTTATTTCGCTTCGGCAGAGTCCTCTCTATTATTTCAAGAAATTCTAATTATTGCCTCAATGCCGCTATCCCCCCTCGCTAACCCAGAAACATGAGCTCTGAAATTAATCAATTACTTAGAGATTTTCCGAATTCTTCAGAAATTTTCATGTTGCCTAGAACATTTTCGATGCTTTTTGGAAAAATTGAAGCCTTATGAAAGAAAAGCATGACTTCTGCGTGCCTTCTGCCTCTAAGCAATTTATTGATATGGTCATTACAAGCTGAAGTTGGCAACATCTTCAAAACGTGAAGGGTTTGGCATGAAATTGCATATGGCCAGAACCAACTTTTGAGCAATCAAATTGGGCAAACAGCAAGCCACTGCCGACGAGTGAGATGGAGCGAGGAGTGCGAGGGGTCAGGGCGAAGGAGAGATACTTCAAAAACTCAAGTCGTGCATATTTATCAAAACATATTCGATATATAGTATACTAGTATAGAGAGGAAATGGGAAAAAATTGCACGTGCATGCCAAAAGCAAACACGGGGAAATTGCTGGCACTGAAGGACTCTTCCACACACACATACTTATATAGAGCATAAGAAAGAGACAGGAAGCAAGAGATGGCAGCCAGGACGAAATAGGTGCTCTCTCCATCTGACGCTGACGTTCTTGGCGCTTCAGAAATGTGTGAAATATTTTTCACATCACAGAATATGGCACGCGGAAAAGTGCAGCAAACAATATTTGCTATGGAAAATAGAAGAATGGAGAGAAACACCCTCCTTCAGAGCAGTTTCTGGTTGATTAATGTCTTCAATGGGCACAACATGGCGTATGCGTAATGCGGCATTGAGATACAAATCGAATGATGGCCGACGTGGCAGGGCCATTAATGGCCAACTATTAAACTAATCGCTACTGTTGCCTTGCGACTGGCAATTATCCTTCCCGCCCCAGTCCCCAATCCCCTCAATCAAGCCATAAAACGAAAACAAAAGAAATAAGAAACGGAAGCGGCAAAGAAATGTGAGCAAGAGCCTGCCAAATGTCGATCCTGGAAACAGAGCTGGGCCGGGGCTAAAGCAATTTTACACCTGTCAGCAAATAAAACGTTGATACACAAATAGAAAAATCCGCCTAAGTAGCAAAATTATTGTTAAAGGCACAAAGCGCACAAAAAAATACATATAAAAAGGACCGCCGAAAAGAGGACTCAACGGAAAAGGCTGCTGTTGTTGTTGCCAAGGCTTTTGGCCTTGTTGTTTAAGACAAATACCGCGCAACAACAAAAGGCCAACTCATTGTTGTTGCTGTTGATTCACCTTTCTGGCAGTTGCCCTTCGCCACCCAGCTTCCCTTCTCTTTCTCGCTTCTTCTATCTGTCTCTTTTACTTTTCTCTTTTTTGTTTTTTTTTTTGCCTCGACTGCTTTGTGCTAAATAAACATTTATAAAAACAGCCAAAAGTTTTATTCGGCGATGCTGATGCTTCTGTTGCCACTTTTAGGTCCTTTTTCCGCGTTTTCTTTTCTGGCACAGAATTTCATTTTGAATTTCCACCGAACATTTCACGGGACTTTGACGCATGGCGAACTTTATTTCTAAATATATTTATACTCTTTGCAGAGCTGGAGGCGTACTGGACGAGTGGATGAGTTGGCCGAAGATAGCCATCACCTGACCATAGTGATTATTGTTATCGGTTGGTGGCCGGAATGTTATCTGTTGGTGGTGAATGCCGTGAAAGCGTCTGTCTGGGACTTTCTGGTCTAAATAGATTCCAGCAGCCTGTAGAGCACCTCTGAGTCTGCTTGATCCTGGGGTAGACATTTTATTCCTGTTTCCTCTGGATGTCCTATTTGAAATTGTTGCAACCGTTGAAGTTATGCCAGCGCGTGGGCCAACTTGATGGGCCCGGAACGGAACGGAACGGAAGGGAAGGGAGCCCTCTTGCCAGATATAGAGCCATAAACCGCCGCAAGTCAAACATCTTGGGCGTGGGGTGAGCCAGAGAGATCTGTGTCGTCCTGGAAGTGATAAGGCTGTTCAAGCACGGCCCATAGAAGTCGGCTGTCTATATGGCCACATGAATATATATTTATACATATAGTAGTGGCAGTGGCTGATGGATGGCAGCTGCATTGTTTGCTCTAAGACTTGCCGATGACTTGGCTCTGATAATGGCTTATGAATGCCAGGCAATTGCGTCATGTAAACGAGCTTGGTGGGCGTGTCGGCCAGATGCGTTACGCCCTAGTGGCGCGTATGCGGGGCAGGGGTCTGGAGCAGGAGCCACGCCATGCCACGCCCACTGTGTGTTGCTGCAATGTTGTCGACTGCAGCAAGTTGGTTGCAAGGCGTTGAACAACATGACGCACAGCGATAGCAAAGGCAATAGCTTTGTTTTTGTCACGGCACTGAGAGAAAGAGGTTTATAGGCTTAAATTTCATAAAAATATAGAATCAGAAATTCAGATAATTTTTCAAAGTCAAGACTCTAGAGTAAAAAAAGCCAATAATTTTTTCATTAAAATTTTAATTTTATTTGAAGTAAAATCCTTTTGTTTCTGTGTATTTGGCAGACCGCCTTTGATAAGCATGGGCCATCGCCATCTGGCAACTCGACGGGCTATCAATGTTGTTGTTGTGGTTGTTGTTGTTGGCGCCAGTGTGTGTTTGAGTGTGTCACTGTGTGTGTACTTTGCCAAGATGATGTCTAATTTAACGCTATCGTAAAGTTGCCAGCGTTTGCTTTCTATTACATCCATCCCGTTCCCTCTCGCACTCCCACTGCCCCACCCACTACCATTCCGTTGTCATCCGTTCACTCCTTCACTCTTGCAAGCTGTCAATGTGTCAGGCAGGCCAAAATCAAGAACCGTTGGGGAAAATGGTGAAAAACACATGTAACTGCAAATCGTTATCGTCATCGCCAATGGTATTGTTGCTGCTCTTCCTCACACAGACACTCCACTACACACCACTTTCTGGCAGACATTGTTTCGGTAGTTAACACACACGTATGCGAGGGAATCCTTGTTGCAGGACGTGTAACGAGGATGTGTAAGTAAAACGTTGGTAATAGTTGGCATGACTCTAACCGGAACTGTTGTTGCACTGCCGTTCGACACAAAAGATGCAATGATCATTTGTTTGTCCAATTTCCAAACGAATCTCCCGAAGTTTGTTTATCTCTTGATGTCATTATGTACATCAAACAATAAGGACAGGCCATATTAATGGAAAGCACAGCGATGGCCGACTGCTACCGGAGAATTAATTGAATCCAGGCCTGAGTACAAGTACAACGAACACATCAAAGTACCTAAACTTGTAAGATGAATCCTAAAATAATAAAAATAGAGTCCATATTCTTCCATGAACTCCAACAATTGACCCAAGTTCTTATTTCCAGTTCGGCCTAAGCCATTCATCACTCCCCAGTATGGGGGCCCGTAACTCATGAATGTCTCAAAAATGTTGCCCCTGCCGCCGGGCAACATTTGTCATCTGCTCAATAATTGTCAACAAAACAGAACAAATTTGCATGTGGCGATGTGTGTGGAAACTTTGTCCCGTGTTCGGGCTAATGTCTTGCCAAGTGCCCGAAAATGTTTTTCCATTTATTAGCAAGCGGACTCAATTTAATTTTCCGTTAAGTTGACAGCCATCAGCACAGTGGTGGGGGAAGAAAAAGCATTGGAACTATATAAATATACGAGGGCTTAGCACCAGGAGACTGTTAATCCGGCCGAGGACTGACTGACCCACGGCCAGGACCCATTCGCAGGACCCAAAATCCGTTTTGACCCTTTTTTCCGAGGACCAGGAAGAGGAGAGGGAGGCCGGAATCTGCATATTCCGTGTTAATCCTACTTGGGAATTTATAAAATAAATTATTTACTTTCGCCCTCTTTGGACGGAAGATGGAAAAACTTTACTGAAAAATTACCCAACCTGAAGCGAAGAACAGAGGGAAAAGGAGGCCATAGTTTCGGGCCTATTGTGGATTGTCGATTTAAGCCAAAAAGGACTGCCTCAGTGTGTGCTGCCAGTCCGGATCCTGCTGACGGGGCCACAATGAATTGCACTTGATTGTGGCAGCGTGGCAGGTGGAATTGCCAGTGCAAAGTGCATCGTTAGCCAAAATTTACGTGGCCCGTTAACACCCGGCTGCCACAAAAACAAGAAGGCCAAAACGCAAGGTGTGTGATCCAGCATCCAGAGTCCCATGAACCCGTATCCTTCATCTCGGCCCCCTCTCCCGTCGTTTGCCAAAAACTTCACAAAATTTATGCTTGTGAATTATGAATGGAAATGGCGTCTTGGCCCTCTTTTTTGCGAGGAATTTATTCGATAGTCAGCTGCAGGAAATGCTCACTCGCTTGTGTTCTTCCCTTATTATTATAAATTCATATGCGTTGTCGATTAATTTACATTTCCCCCCTATATTTCAGGCGGTGCCTCGGACCCATTACTTATGCTGTTTTTAATTTTCAGGGTTCGATGCACGTGCCACATCCCCAGAAATATCTACAATGTGAACTACAATGGACCCACTAAGCTATTACGGGTTTCCAACTCTAAAAACCAGAAACCCGAAATGAAACACAAGCCCCCTTGTTTCAGTAACCCTTTCTGCCAGCTGCTGCTGTGAGTTGTAGGGGTTGAGATTATTTGCCCCCAAGCTCCATTGAAAAACGAGTTTATTTAATGAAATTTTTCTAAAAGAAATATGATTCCTGGGAGTTGTTACAATATTATGGCTTATGGCTGACAGGGACTTTATACTCTTTGACTTTAAAGATTAGTACCTAATGGGAAGTTTTATGCCGAATTATGTAATGTATCTGGAAGAAGCTAAGCCAGAAAACCCCTAATTTGCATTAATCACTCAACTGTTATGGAGGAGAAGCAACTCAGATTCCCATAGCTACCACCCTTGAATGATTCCCACTTGTAGATAATTCAATTTTGGATGGCAATCCATTTTGGGCAGCATTGTAAATGATTATTCTCGAGTTATTTTCCCACTCTTCGGCACCCCGAGGGGTAAACATTCTTCTCGGATTCAAAGCAATTTTCCATTTGGCTTTCTGTTTTCATTTGAGCAATCAAATAAAAATCCCAATGTAAGCCTTTTTTTGGCAGACAATCGCAAAAGAGGCGCCTAAATTGGCAAATCCCAACTGGAATACAATAACAGATTTTGCTTCTGCCCTCGTCCTTTTGCATTTCTTTTACAATTTCTTATTTTTTGTTTAACCGAATTGGCTTGTGAATTTTTTTCCTTCCTTGGCAAGCGCATTTTAATATTGTCTTTTTTGGGATCTTGACGAGGAGGCCCCCCATGAGGTACATCCGAACAATTGCTCTTCATTAGATTTTTGTATATGGCTGCTGGATATTATATCTGCCAGCTGGCTGTGAGCATTATCATATTCAGTTCTTTTTACAGCTCGACAGCAAATAAACACGCAACCAGGACCAGCCAGGACCTCTCCACGGGCCCTTCAAATAAAAAGTCATAAAAAGGCACAAAGGATAATGCGTTTTTAATGGCAATGAGTTTGGCTTTTGTACCCGACGCGTTTTTTCGGCTTTTGACGGGCATAAAACAAAAAATTAAACAAACAGACTTTTTCCCACTGGCGGATAAAAAAAAATAATAAACAAAGAGTAACAGAACATTTTTTATTTATTTTATTTTTGGACCCCAAAGTTGATGGGCATGTTTAATTAATTTTTCTTCAGAAAAAGGAGTGCGTAGGTGAGCCATTTTGCTACTGGCAGGAAGTCGGACGCATCCTCTTTCCAGGACGCTCTCGCTCCTCTCACTCACGTGTTGATTAAGCGCATTCACTTGACTTTATTAACGGGGCTAACTGGAAAAAGCTGCGATGTGGCAGGATATGGTAGAGAAACAAAGGCCAAAACCGCTTAAAAGGCCCAGTTCAAGCACTAAAAGAAACTTTGAAGGCTCTTGTTGCCAAAAATGACCTCTTTAATAGAAGGACAGTGGCGTATTTTTTCAAGTGCAGCCAGGAAAGGCTAGAGCCGACTTAATTCCTGCAAATTTATTCAAATTTGCGCTGAAACTTGCCGTATCTCACAGGATGGAAGAGACAGCGAGGCTGCAGGATACCCGAGCCGACAGATGAAAGGTGAAAGATGGCTGCCACGTTGGCGAAATGAGTGGGTTGCCATCGGGGGCACGTGACTACTCATAAGCCATTAGACCGCGCGAGACAGGACCTGCCACTATACCTCCACAGAGTCCTGGTTGTCGGTCCTTGTCCATCTCCAGGGAAAAGCAGAGGAGGCCATCAAGGATTGTCGCTGGTAATTGTTGACTAATTGAGCCCAGGCATCGGAATCGAAGGCCGGAGTCCTGCCAGTGATTTAGAGCGCGCTTAGCAGTTTGGACATGTGTCGTGTCTGCGGCTGCTAATGAGCTGCAAATCGTGAGGTCCTGTGTACGTGCAGGAGTCCTTTTTTGACACACATGAGGCGAAACGTGAGGAGGCTTGGGTCAGTCTTGAATGCCATGAACTGGGCTTGATTAACCCCTGGAAACGTAGACGAAGATTAAATCAAAACTATTTGCATATATGCAAACTTTTTCCCTCATAAAGCAATGACCCCATTTCAAAACTAAGCTCATTTCATATTTATAAAGCAATTTACTCTACACATTTATTATTTCAGTTTTCCACATATGCTGCTCCTTTCAAAATGTTTCCACTTACCTCACACAGTCATAAAAACTTTAATTCAATAATTTAACCACTTAAACCATCATACAACCAACATGTGACTATTAGGGACATTTTTATTGTCCTTTACTGGGCATTAAGTGTGCCAATGGCAGTGTGCAGTCTGGTTCTAATTTTGGCTTTAGTTGTCAACTCTTGACAAACGAAATCCTAAACCGAGCTGAATGTTTAGTGGCTTTTCGCTGCTTTCCACTTTTCACTTTTCACTTTTGAGCTGGGACTGCTACACAAATGGAACTCACTGAAAGAAAATCAATTAACTAAAGCAAACACGCGGCCACAGCATCAACAATGGCCCACTCCCCGCCCCTTCTCCGTTCCCTTCTACGGGTCTGACTACGTCCTGTCAAATGATCGTTTCGGGTGCGGGTTCGAAAATTAATTAAACCTCATTTGATGCAATCTTTTAGCCCGGTTCGGTTCTGGCCATGGACCCAAATCCAGCTGCCCGGACGGCAATTAGGACGGCCCCCCCAAAATATCAGGCCCAAAATCCTCAGGCGCCTGAAATTCCTGGCAAAGGACATGCGAGAGGGCAGGACATGTTACATGTTGATGGTAGTTGTGTTATGTGTGCGGTTATGTATATGGCATGACTGTCATTTGCTTTATGCACACGCCGAGGAAATATTCATGATTGCAGTTAACAAGGACAATTATGATTGATTTATGTGCGTGGCGGCCACATCCCAGGACCCTGGTTCTGGTTCTGGTTCTCGTCCTGTTCCTGGCCATTAGTGGCCGGGCAACTAAGTGTGCGGATTGCTTTACGGCCAGGTGTGATAAAATGTATACCTACATGCCACATAGTATTATAAAAGATGCCTTGAGTGGCTCGTTAAAAAAGGTGAAAAACCATTAAGATCTGCCGCTGAGCCGCTAAATGAAGATTGCAAGTGTCTTGTATTCTAACGAAAACATAACATTTAATTGGATTACATATATGAGCGCGTAAAATACGAGCGCCGGCGTGGAAACTCATTTACATTTTGGACGAGTATCTCGTGGTGGCGGCGTTAAGTTTATCAACCTTTATGGCCAAAAAGTTTTGTTATTGCTTATGCAAATGAGCCAGTTAAGCTGCCAAACACGGTTTAATTACACCCGGGAGTCTCCGGAGAATATCTGGAAAAATCAACCGTTGACCCCTTGCACTCAGCTCATCAGATATTTAAATATATTCGCATTTACTCCGCGCTCCCAATCGAAGGCTGTGAATAATTTAAGCCCAAATTGTTTTCAATTATTTTGCGAAAAGTTTATCGAGATACAGTTGCCGTTGCATCATGCAGCATAATTAAATGGTCCTGGCAGGGGAGCAATAAAATTTCCGATTGCCATCAGGACAGGTGCAGCAACCGAAAAGCCGGAACGCCAACAAACAAGTTTGCCGAAAATGTTTGCCCACATAATGCAATTTTAATTGCACACAATGTTTTGTTTAAAGGCATATTAATGGTCGAGTAAATGGACACAACGCCATGTAAATGTACATAAATGTATATATAATTGGTTATGTAAACAGAGCAGTCATAATTTGCGGCAGGCGAATCCTTTTCGGGGCCCGCCAGCCATGTCCTTTGCCGCAATCGATGTCGTTTATCTTCTGATTTGTTGCCAAACGAACCAAAACAAATCACTTGCTTGAACGGAGCGACCGATCCGACAACTAAATTTCAGAGCACCAGCGAAGGTCCTGCTGCCCCAAGGAGCTGCAGCTTTTCCCCCTCCCCCCACCTCTGGTCGTCTGTTCGCCTTTGACGGCTTCCCTTAGCCGCTGTTGCGAATGAATTGTTGCCATTTTTCAGGCATCTTTGGCAAACTCGTGACGGCCGGCGTTTCGGAGCAAAGGACATGGCGGCAAAAAAAAGCAGGGAATTTGTGACGCCTCCGTCTTGTGTTAACAATGGCAGAATGCCACGCCTCCTCCCGCTCCTCCTCGGGGGAACAAAAGGTACAAATGTCGCCGAAATTTATTAGCGTGCATTAACCGGCACAAGGACTCGTCGGGATATACACACCATATATTAATACAAGAGCCTACGTGTATGTAGCAGCAATTGTTTTCTTTCGGCTCTGGCTCTGGCTCTGACTCTGGATCTGGCTAAAGTGCACATTTGTTGTCTTCTTTATTTGGCCCGGAGAGTTAATCAGGATTTGTGTCTCATCCTGGCACGCCCTCGCTGATAAATTAATTTGTGCCTTGGCTTCCTTGACATTTTATTGAAATTTGCATAAACATAATTTCCGAAGGGCTGTCGGTAAATCCTCTAAACAAAACAAACACTTCTCACAAAGTAAACTAAAACTGAACAGCAAAAACTCTATTATTTCAGTACATTAGGTTTGGATTTATTGTTTATGGCAATCGGGTGGGTATGGGTGAGGGTATGGGCTAAGGCATGGGTCGATTCAATGGACACGAACACATCGATGGCCAGAGTCAAAGTTGCTGAAGAAATATTGACTGGAAAGTTGGCTAAAACTTGCCAGCACGTGAGACTTTTAAGGAGGCCTTGTCCTTGGCCAGACTTACTTTTAACTTCTCCCCAAAGTGGGAGCCACTAATTGAATGCGCCTTTGACTTGGTCCGCCACATGTGGGCGTCCTTCCCGGTCGCATCGCAACGCTGTCATAATATGCATTTTAAATTACGTATGCACACGCGGCGTATGCGCAATATGACGAACAGCAGCCGCCGCAAATTTCCTTGTCATACATAAACACACCCACACAAAGTATATGGCATATGTACCAGACACACGGATAGTCGGCGTTCTTTATTTTATAGAGGGAAATTTTCATGAGGCAAACCCACTTGGCTTTTGTTTTCAGCCAAGTTTATGTTATACAATTTTCGTTTCCATTTCCTTCGTTGGCCGTTTCTACCCAGAGCTCGTAAATCTTTGAGGAGCGCTGGCAAAAATGGAAAATTGCCCATTTTGTGCGAGTGTGGGTCATAAAACGGCAACAGATCAATATAACATTTATTTATATGCTCGCCATAAAAGTGCCTGCGCCCCCACCCCACCGATCATTGGAGAGTGTTCTAGCCGGTTCTAATTAATATGTGTGGCTAAAAATCAAACCGGAAACAAGAGTAAAAACTTGACTAGCCTTGGAATTTATGGCCTGCAGCAGGCCGGAAGTGTCACTTGGCAACTGCAAACTAACTCTGAGGAGCCCAACTACCCGGCATTGCCGTGTGTATTTATGTAGCGATAAAATTAAATTTATTTTAACGCCAACCAAAGGTGCGAAGCCCGCCTGGCTGGTGGGCGTGGCTTGTGCACACATAGTCGAACATTATTGCCAACTTGGTGGCAAGTTCTGTGTTTGAAAACTATCCCTTCTCGGCCAGGAAATCGCTGGAATCGCACAGTCCCTGCTCCGGCCCAAGCCCAGGCCGGTAAAGCACCTGCGATAAAAGTTTCTGCGCCATTTTCCACTTTCTTTATGCAGATGTGAGTGTGATTGTGATTGTGATTCCGATTGCGACTACGGCTGGGCTAGAATTTCGGGAATACGCACCAGAGTTTACCCCCGACAGCCCTCGGAACAGTCGCTGCGAGTAATGCAGCCCATAAACCAGCCGACAAATGCAATGATATTGCCAATGGTCGTCGTGGCCGTGTTTAATCTGCCGTCCGGAGTTAATATGCCTGCCGCAATGCAGTGCCAGACAGAGAGCGTACTGGGGGAGTGGGTTTGGATTGGGGGTTTCGGGTTTCGGAAAGCCCCTTCCTTGCCTGCTGGGCCAGACACAGAATGTTGCAGAAGCCCGATGCCAGATCTGGCCTGGGAAGAAGTTTAAAGCATGCCCCTTGGCAGTGCTTTAATTTTTGCAACGAAAAAAATGTATTCAGTCTATTGTCATTTAAAAATCCATTAACCCAGATCCGCTTTTTTGTTAGAACATTTAAAACAAATTGAGTTCGATTCAAAGTTAGTCAACATTTTTTACCGTGAAAGTTATGGCCACAAATAAAATTATGGATAAATTTATTAGCAAAGCAGCATCGACAGTTTTTCAACCCCAACCCATGAAAGCTTTCACTTTTTTGTGAGCATAAATAGGTAGGTATAGTAAACTCCATATTTATCGGTGTGGGAAAAATGTCGGAATTATTCAACCCCCAAACCACTGAATTTTTGATTAGTTATCGCCAGCCCCACCGCCGGATATATGATTTATGCCAACCAAAATTGTATTAATTAAAACTCTTCACAGTTCGATGGGGAGTGAGCATATTGATTTCCTTTGTTGCGACGGATGGGTGCTACTGTCGATGATTTTATGGTATCACTTATGGTTAGGGTGATGAATATTCCGGGTATTCGATAAGCTGATAA
Source organism: Drosophila atripex (assembly GCA_035045925.1). Classification (NCBI taxonomy): domain Eukaryota; kingdom Metazoa; phylum Arthropoda; class Insecta; order Diptera; family Drosophilidae; genus Drosophila; species Drosophila atripex. Next base: position 1,437,125 of record JAWNOP010000012.1, read on the forward strand.
AATGCTCCGATCTAATCACTACCTTATAAATAGATGCGGATGGGGCGGCCGCGAGATAGACGGATCGCAAATGTCGGGAAAGAAGAGTGAGCCCGCGTCGCAGGATTCGCTGGTCCATCCCCAAGTGGCGACATTTTTCCGGTTGGGCTACAAAAACCACTCCCAGTGGAGTGCCCTCGGGTCCGCCTTCTTTGTCCTCGTCTCGGGTGGCATGAGCCTGGCCTGGGGGGCAGGATTCGCCATCCACTCGTCGCACCGGGAGCTCCTCCTGCTCACCTTTCACATGCAAGTGGCCTGGTATGCCACTGCCACTTTGGGAGCCCTCTTGGGGGCATTCTTCACCCACCGGCTGCCGCAGCAACCGATTTACGTAAGTTCCGTTCGTGCGGGGAATTAAATAAATATAAATAATTCGCAGATACTCTGCTCCTGCCTGGTCATTGCTTCGGGGATCCTGTTCCTTGCCTGGCCGGAGAGTCCGGGCGCTGTGATCGCAGGCCGATACCTGGATGGCCTGGCCAACGGTCTCGTCTTCGTGCCCGCCCTGAGCACCGCCGGTGAGATCGCAGTGGGCGGAGTGCGCGGTCTCCTGGCCGCCACGGTAGAGCAGCTGAGCTCCAACTCGGGCATCCTGATGCAGCTGCTCTACACGGCCGTCTGGCAGGTGGAGTGGAACGTGGCCATTGTGGCCGACCAGGTGCACGGAGTGCTCTCGATAATCTACGGGGTAGTGGCCCTGGCCATGGCCTTGGCCCTCTGCGTAGAGTCGCCGGTCCACCTGCTGATGAGGGCCAAGGAGCAGAAGGCAGTGGTGGCACTGCGGCACTTGCAACGGCCCTACATGGTGACCAGTGAGACATTGTTGCGGCTGGACGAACACAAACTTTATGTGTCTACCTACCGGGACATGGGCTGGTGGTCGAGCCTCCAGAAGGGACTGCCCTCGCTGGTCAAGGTCCTGGCGCACAGACTGCTCGGAAGCATGTGCCTCAACCTGGTCATTTGGAGTGCTCTCTACGAAACCGCCAGCGTGGTGGTTAGCTACTTTCAGGCCTGGCCCTATGTGGTGTTTGGGGTGCTGCGGTGGTGCGGCTGTCTCTGTGTGGCGCCCCTAATGGACACCACAGGGCGCAAGTCCCCCACTCTCTTCGGCACATTTTCGTTGGGAATTTTCGCGTTCGCCTTTGCCTTTTTGGTGGCCAGGACTCCGCATATGATCGCCGCCTTGGTGGTGCTCTTCCTTCTGCAATTCTTCGCTGGAGTGGGTCAGTGCTCTTCGGCAGTTTATCTTACGGAGGCCTTTCCTTTGGGTCTGAAGCCGCACCTGGTTGCCGCATCGTATGTCCTGGAGCAGCTTACACGGCTAGGACTCTGCAGCTTTTCGCCATCGGAAAGTGACATCACTGCCTACTTTTACGTCCTTGGAGGACTCTCCATGGTGTTTTTTCTGCTCGGAATTTTCTGTCTTCCGGAGACGAAGGTTATCCCTTTGGCGGAGGCTCAGCAGAAGTTTTCCAAATGGTTCAATAAAGATTTTTAGTAATAAATACTTGGCTAAGGCGCCACTGCAATCGAGCACGTTTATTGTTTTCCTATCAACACATACGAATCACCATTATTAGATACAAAAATATTAAAAAGGGGAATTCTGGAAATTAAAGTTCATATTTTTTTTGTTTAGATGGAAGGTCGTAAAATATTTGAAAAAGGTTTGAAAATGTTTACAAAGCCTATCTATCAGTCAGTCAGGTTATAATACATGAAACTGATATAAATTATATCGTATAATTCCTATGACACATAACCAGAAAAAACAAAGCCAACAATAGAAGCTAGTTTCTGGGAAACAGATTGGGAACAAGTACGAAGGGAAGCAAAAATTCTTATCTAAGAACTGGATGTCTTTTATAAGTTGTAACGATTCTTTAACGTATAAACTCTTTTCATTTACATCATAGAAAATATATATATCTTCCATAATCCGTATAGCCACTATACGGCTCCATATTTCGGCTATATATTTGGCAATTTTAATCCGACTTTTAAATCAATTCTCCATCATTCTGCGTCAAAATTTTAAACTTGAATATTTTTTAAAATATTTTTGTGAATTTTTGTGGGATATCCCCTTTTCAAAGTGTGAAAAATGCGTGGAAGGACAATAACGCCCCTACCGACGCCTATATCTTGGCCGATTTCCATCCGATTCCTGGGCAGAATATCTCAAACGATAAATAGATCGGCAAGAAAATCTAATACCAACATATAAAAAGAAATGGTATAACATTTTCTGGGGGTCCCCAGATATGCATGTCCATTGTACACTTGAATTTGTATTTGTGTTGAGCAATAAGAGTTATTTTTATGGATAGTTTCCATAAAATACAATAATAAAAAGGTTGATACCTTTATTATTTCTTTGAAATATAAACAACGCATTGAGTGAAAAAAAAACAAAGAATCAAGTGCCGACAAATATTGGGGGAATACCATTATCTGAAAACGATTTTTAATGGCTTAGCCAATGGTTTCTAGGCATCTTATCTAACAAAATGTTTTTGGCCATCGCCTGGGAACCTTTTCTTAGAATATGAATCAGATTTTTAATGGACTTTGTATTAATATTTTGTTTGAACTAGTGGATTAGTCATAAATCCTTAAACTAGCCGGGGGAATCACAGTTCTGTGGCAGCCCATCTGGTGAAATTGGCGAGCACTTGACCCGCAAATCAGAATCTAAGTGATCACCAAGGGGAATACTACGTACGCCTAATATTGGACAAACACCGCGATAAAGGCTTTATCGGTTGAAGTCTTTTATTATTGTTGCTACTTTGTGTAATCATTTTTGCGATAAGCCACTCACTGAAGTGCTGCTTGTGCAGGCTCGATCTCGGGGAAATAAAAACCAATTTGATTGCCTGCGAGCGAACAGTTTCGAATCCACCTCGGACTGAGCAGGTTGTCCTCCAGTGGAATAAATATCAACAGCAGTATGCAGAACGACAAATTCGCGCCACCGCCACTCGGATTCAGTTCCGCACCACCGCAGCCGGGACAGCCGCAGCAGGGATATCCGGCTCAGTATTACGGACAACCCCAGCCTCAGGTCACTCCAGCCATGAACTACGGAGGACCGCCACCACCGCCTCCGCAACCACCGCACGGGCCACCAACCAGGGTGCCACCACCACGCGAAGGATGCTTCGCTCGCGGCCGAAGAAACAGGCCGCAAGGCAATGCCTTGAGTTCAGGTGCGTTGATTTCAGGGCCACCCACCTGTCCGAATTCTGGCCATGGACATTATCTTATCTGGTTGGATTTATTCTGGGAATAACTATAGATTTCTAGTGATGACGCCATCAATAAATCAAGACAAGCTAAAATAATACTCCGCCGTTAACCTTAAAATTTTACAATCTATCACTTTTGATTGTTTCGGTTAAGGAATAGTAGAAACTTTAGGTCGTTTTTTTTTGAAATTTTAATTTAAATATATGGCATATAAATTAATAATTCATTTTACTCCATTCAGCTAGCCTAATATTTCTATCTGGAGGCCTCAACATCGCGTGGTGCATGGGTTTCCGAGGACCAATTCGTTATGTTAGCAGCAGTCATAACAACGTTGCGTGGTTCATTGGTGGTATTATTGGAGCCGTGATCAGCTGCTTCCTCACCAACAAAGTGGCCAAGAAATATGTCATGGTAAGTGATGAACTCTCTAAAAGTCTATATTCATTTTGCCAGACTTTTAAACCACCTTTCCCACAGCTATTTGCATCCGTTTTGGTCTCAATTGGAGGACTGGTGATTGCCTGCACCAAAAATAATGGAGAGGCCACTCTGGCTGGAAGTTACCTGGACGGCATCGCCAACGGCTTGGTATTTGCTCCATTTTTGGCCTTGGCCGGAGAGCTGGCAGTGCCCGATATTCGAGGAAAACTCGCCACGAATATGGAGCAGCTCAGTCTTCAGTGTGGGTTCCTGCTGCAGATCATCTATACCAGCTCATGGACATACAGCTATTATTATTCCAACGATTTCTCCTCTGAGAACCTGAAGGGAGTGATAAGTGCCATCTGTGGATTTTCGGCCTTGCTTATGGCCTTATTACTGACCATTGAGTCGCCGGTTTTGATGTTGGCCAACAACGATGAACAGGGAGCCCTTGACGCACTTCGCCGGCTCCAGAAACCGGCCACTCTGACCGACGAGACCTACGAGCAGTTGGCGGAGCACAAGCGCTACTTGGCTCACAACAAGGACATGACAGTAGGGCAGAGCATTTCCCAGGCTCTTCCCACCTTCCTGCGACTCGTCTATTTGAGGGCTATGAATGCCATGAGCCTTTCCAGCCACGTGGCCTGGACCCTGGCCTTCTCCGTTTACCTCCAAGGGGAGCGTTACCCGGAGGGCTGGTACCTATTGCTCGCTGTTTTCCGCTTCGTTGGCGCCCTCATTCCAGCCTTCGGGATAGATTCCTTGGGCAGGAAGAAGCCTCTGCTGCTTGGCATGATCATTGGATGCGCCATGGCCTTTGCTATTGGCGTCCAGTACAGTTTGGCCCATGCCTTCCAGGGAGTGCCCATACTCGTTGTTATTTTCGAGTTCTTTGCCGGAATGGCATTCACAGGGACCTCGGCATACCTGTCGGAGGCATATCCTTTGGGCGTGAAGCAGCACTTTATCGCTCTCACCTTCATTGTGGAGATGTTTGTATTCATGATTATTTCTCTAATTGATTTCAACATAATTTACGGCGGCTCGCAACTCTTTTATGGCGTTGGAAGCCTCTACATTATTGGTTTTATCCTGGGAGCCGTTTCGCTGCCGGAAACCCGAATGATGACTCTGCGAGGCGCCCAGGTCCTGTTCAGCAGAGTTAAGAACACAGAGTTCAACTGATGCGAAGGATAGGTGTTGGTCTAATTTAATATAGCGATTATGTAAAAGTTCAAGCAAAATTGGTTTAATTTAAAGAAGTTTAAAAATTAAAAAATTATAATTTACCCAAACATACTTACAAGTGTAATATTTATTTACCTTTTTAGAGAATAAGTGGTCTAAAGTAATCCACTCAAGGATATATATGATTCAAGGGGACTCGCCAGAATTTTTGACAAAAAATTTCGGAGTTTGGTTGTAGATTTATTACAGATGTATTGGGAATCCATCAGCAAATCGGGTAAGGAGTGCCACTAAAGGATCGGTTGGCGAATGAATAAATAATCGTATGGCACGCGTAGCAATCATTAGATGTTTTTAAGACTTTGCTTAAAATCCACTTGTGCAGCAAGATTAGACTCAGTCCAAGGAACACACTATATTTATTTTTTTTTTTAGAAACTAACTATATTTTTATACACTTATAGTTACTGTGTTTAATGGCTCAGTTGGAAATTCGTATTGACGAGTAAGTTCCCGCACTATAACTAATACAAGTAAACAGTTGTGATTTTTTCTTCAGTTGTGAAGAAAGGAAAGCTAAATTGGGGCGGAGCCGAAGTAGATATACCTATGCAATTGAGTGTCAGTCATTTTGGACGGCAGTCCGCTAGGTGGCGACTTATATTATTATATAAATATCGGATCGTATATAGTCGGCCGATCCATATGATATTTGGCAAATCGGACTAGTTTCCCGAAAGGAGAATCCATAGAAACATCTTTCCATCTTTTCCCGTCTTTCTATCTTCAAAAACAACGAAGTTATGGCACTTCCGATCATACAGTTATATGGCAACTATAGGATATAGTCGACCGATTCCAACCATTCCGACTTGCCTATACTGCCTGCAAAGAAAGAAGGGTATGTGCAAAGTTCTAAGACAATAGCTTACAACTAAGAGACTATTTTGCGTAGAAACAGACAGTCAGACGGACAGACGGACATGCTTATATCGACTCAGGAGGTGATCCTGATATAGAATATATATAGTTATATATATGGTCGAAGATGTCTCCTTCACTGCGTTGCATACTTTTTACCAAAATTATAATACCCTCTGCAAGGGTACAACTAGCAACAAATTAAAAACGCTTGAAGTTCGAAAAGTTTAGAGATCTTTATCTTCAATAGATTATTAAGCAGGCTTTACTAAATTTTAGATTGAGTCCAATGGGGAATTCCCTCCCGTAGAACGCAGCTGTGACGAATGTTTTATTGCAGGTCTTGAAAATAAAAAAAGCACCCAAGTATTTTTGGTTTTTTATTAGTTATTGTCATAAAAGTCTATGTTTCACGCCCATGCTAATAACAAATCGATGAAACGTTTTATACGATAATGGTATATACAGCCCACAATTTCAACCCCAAAGAATCCGATAGTGTTGATAGGTTTACCCCCTAGAATGTGGGTGTACTGTATATTTTCGCAATCTTTTTGATAAGAGACCACATGCTTATCGCAATGACCATTACCGTTTTATCAATGCCGTGTGGAAGCATTATCTTTTCGGCCAAAATAGTCCCCTATGGCCAATTTCATTAGCCCAGACATTCCGTCAATCAGTTACGAGTTGATTATACGCCGTGTAGGTTGCACCACGGAAAAATAGATTTCTGTGGCCATGAAGAACAATTACGCACCACAGGAGCCACCAGCTATAGGCTTTAGCTCCGCACCACCGCAGCAGGAGTACGCACCACAGTGGGCAAATCCCAACGCAGGATATCCACCACAGTCGCAGTTAGGATTTCCACCACAGCTGCAGCCAGGCTATCCATCACAGCCAGAGTCCAGGTTTCCCCCACAACAGGGCTATCCGCCGCCAGGATATCCTCAACACGGCTATCCGCCTCAGTACTATGGAAGTCCTCGACCACCACCACCACCGCCAGCGAACCACACATATGGCTGGTATAGTAAGAACCAAATGAATAAGCCACAATCGAATGCTGTGGGCGGAGGTGAGTCATACCCGTTCAAAGTCCAATGATCATAAGTCAACTATTTTATTTTGGGACTATCTATCTAATAAATACGTATTTGTGTTTCAGCTGGCTTAATATTTGTATCCGGAGGAATGAACATAGCGTGGAGCATTGGGTTCCATGGGAATCTCTACTTCAATGCCACACAACACAATTTCTTGGCCTGGTTCATTGGCGGCATTATCGGAGCTTTTGTCAGCTGTGGGCTCACCAATAAAGTGCCTAAGAAAATTATTTTGGTAAGTTAGTCAAATGAGAATAGTGTTGTATTAACTAAGCCGTCTCCGCTTCAGATTTTCAGTTCGATTCTAGTGATGATTGGTGGCATTATATTGGCCAGTACCAGACACAATGGCAGTGCCATCCTGGCCGGTTCCTACCTCGATGGCATCGCAAACGGGCTCATCTTCGCACCTTTCTTGGCCCTGACCGGAGAGGTGTCGGTGCCCTACATGAGGGGTCTAATCGCGGCGAGCATCGAGCAGATGTGTCTCGGACTGGGCATCTTTCTGCAGATCATCTACGCGTCCGCCTGGAATGATTCCAATTACAGCTCCTTCAACAGCGAGAATTTGAAAGGAGTACTTAGCATTGTCTACGGACTATTGGCATTGGTAATTGGATCGCTTCTATGCATCGAGTCCCCGGTCATCATGTTGGCCGACAACAACGAGCAGGGCGCCATTGATGCCTTGAAGAGGTTGCAGAGACCCCACACCTGGACCAGCAGCACGGACACACAGTTGAGGGACCACAAACTTTACTTGGCCCATAACAAGGATCTGTCAGTGGGACAGAGTATCTGCCAGGCGATTCCCACCTTCATCCGACTGGTGTTTCTGCGGGCCCTAAATGTCCTGAGCATTTCTGGCTTTGTCGTCACCAGCTTTGTTTACTTTTTCATCAATTATTATTCGAGCTCATATTACTGGTTTTATGGATTCGCCGTCAGCCGATGGATGGGCAACTTTATAGTCACTTTCTGCATGGAGTCGGTGGGGCGAAAGAAGCCCACTCTCTTGGGACTCCTCGTTTGCGGGGTTCTGGCCTTTGTGATGGCGGGACAGTACAATAATTTGACCTACAATACCGGCAACACCATAATGTTGCTGGTCTTCCAGTTCTTCGCCGGAGTCGCCTTCACAGCCACGTCCCCGTATCTCTCGGAGGCCTATCCGTTGGGTGTGAAGCAGCACTTCATTGCCTTGACCTTTATGGGCGAAATGCTCGTCTTCATTGTCATTGGGGTCTTCAGATGGACACCTATCGGTGGGGCCATTTACTTCTATGTCATGGGCGGACTCTACTTATTTGGCTTTGCCCTGAGCATTTTCATTTTGCCAGAGACCCGCAGGCTGACTTTGCAAGAGGCCCAGGCTAAGTTCAGCGGACTCATCAGCGCTGGCTTCTAAATGAATAACCGAAAACCAAACCATTTGCAGCTTATATTAGTCGAGATCAGAGATAATAAACATTCACAGTCGAACCAGCACTTGGCGTTGTTTTTCCCAATCACATTTCAGTTGGTTGATAACACTGTGGGCTGTCAAAAAAGAGTACGCTCGAGATTAAAGTATCGGACAATAGAACCAAAATTTGTTTATTTTGTGAAGGTGAACCAACACACAAACCACAAAAATTTTGAGAGTGGTAAATCCAAATTGAGTTTTTCTACCTGGCCAGGTACATGCAGACATATTCTAACAGTTTTGTGTTTTAATAGGTAAAATCGCATTCGAACAGATAACGATAGCTGCTATACAACAACGCGATTTTCTAAGCGTCTTACTTATCAATCAATACCCGATAAGATTAGGGTACCAGCGATAGATAAGCCCTGTTCAACAGGCTCACCTACAAGACCGCGAAGTGCAGGTCGTCCAGTCTTGTTCGACATTCCGACCCCAACAGGTCCAAGAACTCTATGCCAGACACCGATCGACCCTCACCAGGCGATGGCTTCCACACCATTCCCATCCAAATCAACAACAACGAGTACATACCGGATCGGCAGAGGGAGCTAATCCTGCAGAGCACCCGCGGAGGATGCTGTAACCGGGATGTGAGGAATCAGCCCCAGGCAAATGCAGTTGGAGCAGGTGATTAGTCATCTTGGTCAAGTGCCTGATAGCGGTAGCCCATAAAATTATTTTAATTTATACTTGAATCGTGCGACTTAAAGAGAAACAGTATATATTCCTTGGTTTTGTAGACTATCTTTCGCCTCTTCTTCTCCATAAAAATGAATCACAGTTTGTATAAACAAAGCTAAGGAAGCCGATATTATCGAACACCTGTCTTAAATTGTCAAAGATACATATGTCCATTTGTTATCGGAGTGGCGGAGTACAGTGGACGTTTCACCAACTCTACCACTTAAAATTCACTGTTTGATGTCTTTTATTCATTTATTTTACACGAAACTGTCTTTTTTATTCGCAGCTGCCCTGATATTCGTTTCCGGAGGAATTCACATTGCCTGGAGCATTGGCTTTGACAGTTTGTTTGCCGAACTGGAGGTCACCAACCATGTTCGCATCTGCTGGTTTACAGCCGCGATCATTGGCGCCCTTTTGGGAGGATTTTTCAGTCGAAAGTTTTCTTACAAGTTCCTAATGGTGAGGACATGATATATGGGCAGACAGTATATAGACAGACCCTACTAACTTTAAACTATGTAGGAATTTTGCTCACTGCTGACATTGATCAGTGGGTTAGTGATGGCTTTCACAAAACTCAACCTGGATGCCCTGCTGACGGCCAGGTATTTAAATGGTTTTGCCAACGGATTGGCCTTAGCCCCCACATTGGCCATGGCCGGGGAACTGACGGTTTTCTACAAGAGAGGCACCACCACCTCGGCGGCCGAACAGTGGCCCACAACTATCGGGATGTTCGTCCAGATTGTTTTCAGTGTAAGCTGGGACCAGGAGAACGACTTCACCGAGGAGCAGTTCCAGGGCGTGCTGACTGTGATTCTGGGAGTCATAGCCTTCATGTTTGCCTTTAAGACCTCCATAGAGTCCCCCGTCGATTTATTGGAGGCAGGACAGGAGCGTGCGGCTATCGACGCCCTGAGCCGACTGCAAAAACCACAGGCAGTGACGGCGGAGACCTACGACCAGGTTAGCGACCATCGCTCCTATCTGAACTACAATTCGTCCTTGGGCTGGAACCACGCTTTTCCCGCCCTCCTGCGCTTGACCTTGCTGAGATTCCTGTACGGCGTCAGTTCCAGCACGATGGTGGCCTTCACCTTGTACTACACAAGTACGATGGTTTACGGCGGCAGCTCCGGACCCTATGTGCTCTTCGGATGCCTCCGACTCTTGGGCAGCTTCTCATGCGCTTTCGCGCTGGACACGCTGGGCCGGAAGATCCCCCTGCTCCTGGGACTGGTCATTGCCGGAGGACTGTCCTTTGGCATAGCCAGCCGATTTGCAGGAAGTGGCCTGCTGCCTTATGGGAACATGCGAATGGCCCTGTGGCTCCTGCTAATCTTCCAACTCTTCGTGGGAATCGCCTTTGCACCGCTCTCATCCTACCTCTCGGAGGCTTTTCCGCGCAAGATCAAGCGACAGTGCATCGCTATCAGCTATGTGGTTGAGATGCTGGCCCAGTTGCTCATCTGCCAGGTGGATCTCGGATCGGAGGTGTCGGGCGGCAATCCGATCGCACTTTTCTTCTTCAGCGCTGGATCCTTCCTGCTGTGCGGATTCCTCACCAGCGTTTGGTTTATGCCCGAAACGAAGGACACCACTCTCCTGCAGGCGCAAATCAAGTTCCAGAAATTTGTGATCCCCCAGCCTGAAAGTAGGCCCCTCAATAGGGCTCAGACCACGCCTAGATATAGCTAACAAATAAATCGTATATTTTAAACTCCAAGTACGCTTGTCTTATCGTTGGTTCTCCAGTGACTGTCCAGATTTTGTTTGTATGCCAATGTGCCGATCAGCATGAAGAGTTAATTATTATTATACTTCGAGGGAATACCAAAGGTATACACTTCCCAGATAGACTCGGGCTGGCTAAAGGTTTATTACCAAACCATAATTAAGGCAGTTCCCATACAACTGCGATAAGATTGGGACTCCCAACTTGGGAGCTATTAAAATGTTTAATGATCTTTTATTGGAGTTTTAAATTAATTTAGAAGTTTGAATACAATTTAGGTTGAATATGTACTTCATATAGTGAAGCCATCTTATTATTTAGCTGACTTATTATCGAAATTTAATAATATATCTGAACTGGTTCTGTGAACTGTTTTTTCGCATCACTGGCCGCAAAAACTTTCACTTGACACGTCAATAAATTTTGTTTGGTGTACAATGAGTACTATTTTCTGGCCCATATATCTATGGCATTTATACAACCATGTGATATCTCTCCTATGAGTTTATATTCAAATTTAATTAATTTATTTATATCCACTAATCAGGCTGATAAGGGGGCTGTCAGTAAAGGTTTCTGCGGTACCTTATCTTATCGAATTTGTTGGCCATTTCGAGCTGGCCGCTCAATAACCGCTCGATGCTCTACCATTTGTTAAACGGCATTGGAATCAGTTGTTGGCCAGTCGCTGTTTGATGGCCGGCGGAAGGTGCGAAAAATTAACGGCCAGACTGCGAAAATAAAATGACAAATTCAAGTGGACAAACAGGCCGACGGTTCCTATGAAAAGTGCCAGGTAAACAATCAACAAATCAGTAAATAAAAGGTGGAAAAAATAATTAAAAGCGGAAACAACGCAACGAAAGTAAAGACCCTTGGCGAGTAGACAAGAAGTTGTGGCCAAAATGCCGATGTTACCAACAATCGAGGAGGAGGGCAAGTTGTCCTGGATGCGTCTTATGTGGAAGTATCGCCTCCAGTTCCAGTCCATGGCCTCTGGTAATACTTATCCGACACATTTAGAAAGAAAATCTTTATGAATTCGGATTGTTCACAGCATCGATTGTATTTGTCGGTTGTGGGATGCGCTTGGCCTGGTCCATCTTCGACACTCCGGCCGGAAAGTTTCTCAACAACAGTAACACCCACAACCTGATGATGAGCTGGTTCATTGGCGCTGCCCTGGGCGCCATCCTGGCAGCCCTCTTCGTCCAGCGAGTCACCAAAAATGTGGCATATGTAAGTGATGACCAATGATAACCATATTTATTAATCACAGTATAAATATTGATCTTTCCTGTAAGCTACCTACAAAACTATCCAGTTTCGATTGTGTTCCTCCCACAATTCATATGGCATTAGCACTCAGCCATTAGTTCGGATTGATAAGAATCCAATAAACTGATAAGGCGATCGAGTTCAACCTGCATTGGCCATTAAGTGGCGATTGGCGCTAAGAGTTAAGCGAGGGCTGATCGATGGGTTTCGGTTTCGGGTTTTTTTTCTATAGTTATTTGTTATTATTGAAAATGAAATTTTTGCAAATTAGTTAAGTTTAATTCTCAATCTCTCTTTTAACAGACCTCCAGTGGCTTTCTGCTGATCATGGCTGGGATTCTGAATCTGTTCCTGCCGCAGTACTTCCTGGCCGCCTGCTACAGCAGCGTCAGTGTGGGCGCCGCCTACGGGCTGACCCAGACCCAGGCCCTGGTCACAGGGTCAGAGGTGGCCCACAAGTCTATCCGCGGAATGCTGCTCAGCTGCGAGCGGGTCTTCCTCTGGCTGGGCGTGTGTGTCCAGGTCTTCTACACCCGAGTGTGGTACAACCTGGAGCCTTTAGAGTCGCAAGGGAGTCACCTGCACATCGACCAGCTGCACGGAATGGCGATGGCTGGGCTCGGACTGGGGGCCGTCATCTTGGCCCTGGCACACCGATTGGAGTCTCCGCTCCTGCTGCTACATCAAGAGCGAGACATGGCGGTGGCCGACACTTTAAAGGCTCTACACGGACAGTCCAGCACGGAGCTTGTGCGTCTGCGGGAGGATTGCCGGCAGCTGCACAGTGCCCGGGACTGGGAGCGATTCGTGGAGGACCCCGAGGAGGCGGTAGTGGCATCTGCCACCTGGCGGAAGTGGGCCAGGCGAGTGATGCCCTTCTTCAAGGTCCTGCTGCTGCGCTGCTTTGCTACCCTGGCCGTGTCCTTGAGCTACAACCGAGCCTTCCTGGTGGTCAGCTGGCACGGCTTGGAGTGCGATATGAACTGCCTGTACTGGCTGGCGTTTGCAGGACTCGTGGGCAGCGTCCTTGGAGCATTCATTGTCGACTGGCAAGGACGCAGGAAGCTCTGCTCCTTGTCCCTCTTCCTGGCCGGCATTGTAATCGTGATGGTGGGTGGAGTGTTCGAGCATCTGGAATCAGTTATGAAAACCTACTACGACATCAACCTACAGGCCATTGCCTTCCTCATGCTACTCTTTGAGGTCATAGTCTCGGGGGGCGTGGCAGTTCCAGCCCTAATTTACACAGCCGAGGCGTTCAGCATCGCCCACAAGGCGAGGTGCCTGGCCGGCATCCTCATCCTGGAGCAGCTTCTGCAACTAGGCCTCCTTCTGGCCGTCTTCGAGCACTGCGTCACCGTATCCATATTCTTCTTCACGATCGGTGGTCTTAGCTTTATAATCGGAGTAATCGTGTTTATATTCATGCCAGAAACAAAACAACTGACACTCTACGAGTGCCTGCTCCAGTTCAAGAAAGTTCCTTGAGTTTACCTTCTCCTATCTATAGCTGCGTGTTATCTATTTCTAATTGTGTGAGTGTTAATTAGTGTCCTTATCTCTACTTCATTTATTTTATAACAATTTAATTGTGCCCTCATAAAATTAATGAGTTCTTTGAAATTTATATAACGAATAAGAGCAAAGTAGATATAAGCGTACGTATACTTAATATCTTGATTGTATTACAGTTTAATATTTAATTATACTTAAGTATTATATCTTTATCTTAAAAATAAATTATTCCAGTGAATCAGAAGTACAAGAAACATGAGTTCATGAACCAAATATAATCATATTCTGAGGCACTATAGCAAAAACAAATTCTTTTAAATACTACGCTCTTTTAATTTCATAAATGGATTTATTTTTTGGATATTTACATTTATTTTACATTCCTTTTTTTTATAAACATTTTTAGAGTAACTGAATCCGTAAATACTTTCCCACAATCCAACAAAAAGTACTTTTATTCTGGTTCCTTTCTCCAATAAAGCTCGGAAAAGCTATTTTCTTGAGCTTATTCCGCCATAATTTGTGCAAAACTGTTACCACTATTCGACTTCCAGAGCTTTCCTGGAAACAACCGTTTCGTAGTCTGTGTAAACAAAGTATTTTTTACGATTATTTCACTCTAGCCGGCGAAGTAAAAGCTCCTGGAATCCCATTCATAAAGTTTCCTCCCATAGTTTTGTGGCGGATTTTCCTTCTTACGCATCCAAGGCACTTTTTCAAATTTAATGCGGATTTTAGGGCGCAAGACTAGAAAAAAAACGGAAACGGCGTTGATTAATATGGCGCATGATGAATATGCATGGCCACCAAAAAGTGGCCCAAATCAGGGCTTGACATCGAGGTCAGGGAAAATCTGGCCAATCCGGCCAATCCCCCAGCCGGCCATCTAATGATGTGGAAAATTCGTTTGGCTCTCGCAGCTACTTATTGATATGCAATTTTTATGTTCGACATTCTGCTTAGCCAGACAAAAGCACTCCCGCCAATGCCCAAAAGTGGTTGCTTATCCGGACATCCCACTTCTATATTCCATATATGTATGTATGTGTATATATAGAATACGGAATGTTTTGGGTGCGGGCCAGGATGTGTGTGGCCAGGATGTTGCGGTTGCTTTTCTGTTCGATTGTAAACGGTTCGAGTATTTGGCCGCAATTAGCAATTCCGGCCAGCACTTGCCACTCGGCCAACTCGATAACATGCGGTCAACAACCCAACAACAACAGATTGAGCCTCTCAGCCAAATAAAACTCAATTTAAAGTTTTTTAATTTTTAATTGAGTTAATTAGTGACGGCAGAAAATTTCTTTGTTTATGCAGTAGCAACAACATAAATAATTTGGCCTCAAAAACAAGAGTTGTTTGTTGCGGAAAGCATTAAGTTTTTGGCCCAATTAGGAAAAGCCATGGGGATCGTATTGGATCCCCATGATCCAATTTAAGAGATTCTTTCTCCCAGCCACGATTTTAAACTACTTATTGTAGATGTTCATGGGAACCTGATGCTCGCCTTGCCAACCAAAAAGCTCTCGGCTTATCCAGCTAGAAGCTGTAACATTTTCCGTATTTTCTTCGCAAAGGGAATACATTAGAAGAGCCAGAGCCGGGCTCAAAGGCAAAGAGCTGCGAACAAACAAAAAATATGCTGGATGCTGGAAAAACGATTCCAGAAGGACAAACAAAAACTTGACTAAAATTTTTCCACATGTGAGATGTGAGAATTGCAGGTCCCTTTGGCAAGGAGCTTAATGTGATGGGGCTGCCCTTGTTTCAATTAACTGAAATTGAAAACGACAATCGTAAACATTAACAGCAATGGGAATCCCCGTTGAGTGGCAGCAGGAGCTGGAGCAGAAGCAGGTCCTGGAACAGGACTTGGAAACAACAATTGCAATGCAAATCGCTTTGGTGCAGCGTATGGAAAACACGTTGACGAGTAAAAGTCAAGGAAAAGCATTTTTCGCAGGCCAAAGAAAGCAGGTTAAGAAAGAGACAGACACTCAAAAAGGGAAAGAGAGAGAAAGATGGAGGAAGCCGGCATCGTAAATGAAAAAAGCAAACAAACGTAAAATTTTATTTGTGCGCAATTTTCTATAAATTTTCATCGATTGCCATTGGGATATTGGCGACATTTGCGTTTGGCATTTTGCTGCGTCCTTCAAACACACACCCCCACCCCCACCCCCACACACATCCTGTATATCGGGATCCTGGGAGCTCCTTGGACTGCCATAACTTTGGCTGCACTTGGAATTATGTTTTGTTGCTGCCACCAACGAGGCCGTCGCCACCGTCTCACACGAAATTGAAAAGTATATATAATACTGTATGTTACAAGTTTCCAATCAACAGCGAATGAAGTTTCCATAATGGCAAATAAATTATGTTCTGCTCTCCGGCGGCACTGGAAGTGGTAACGGAAACCCCGGTGGTTGCGACCAGAAAACCCCGGTAAGAAGCATCAAATTAATGTCTCAGCGTGCCGCAAAATGGCAAAATGGCCGACGTGGCGCAATTTATGGCCAACGAAAGACAACTCTAAAGTGGCCCAGTGGCCAAGTGGCGAAAGTAAGCAAGTGGCTCCAGTTTCCCCCATCCCAGTGCGGTGTGACAATAAAATGGAGTCAAATGGCCATAAAAGCGAACCCAAATCCAAGACCACAAAGAGAATTTTCTTTCGACAGCCGGCCTTCCATGTCGCATATACAATGGCATATAAAAGTGAAATAATAAATAAGACCGTAAAGAATTCAAAACCAAGACCGAACCCTTAACGGGTTGGGATCATAAACCAACAAAGTACGGGCCAATTCAATAAGCCAACTCCAATCAATTCCTTTGCAGGCCAAAACTCAAAGTTTAAGCTTGAAGTTCGCCTCTTTTTTTTGGGAATTTCAAAAAACTTGACAAATTAATTGGAAATTACAGCCAGCAACTGACACTGCGAGTGCGGAGTTATACTGGAGATTCTCGCTGGGGTTTTTGTTTTCTGTGTCTGAGCTGTCAGAAAGTAAATTGACACGTTTTCATTTCATTTGTTGCTCCAACTCCAGCACCAGCTACGAGTTTTGCTCTTTGAGTTTCAGTTCTGCGTTGGCAGTTGCCGAAAATAAACGCTACGCTGCGAAACTTTTCCCTAACAAGCCTATAAAGTTTTCCCTTGCCTTTCGGCTGGAACTTTTCCTTAAATTGAAAGGGCACAGGCACAATTGAAGCCCGAAAACCCCAAATGCAACGGACCTGGCCTGGCTTGGCTGCTGCCTGGGAAACATGATCAAAAATTAAAGGGCTCCATGCAGATTGACTGGCGTACAGAGTGCATTAAATTTAATTAGCTCACATAAATCTTGGGGCTTGGATTCAGGATTCTGGATTCTCGATTCTGGCTCTTGGGTTTGAATTTGGTTTAGCCGGACACAGAAATCACTGGAGCTGACATTTTTAATGCCAACGGAAGGAGGAATGCAGTCTATACATTTTTTATCCGATTTTTTTTTTACTTTTTTTTCCCAACAGTCCTGGGCTTTCATGACTTATGCAAGTTTTGACGACAGGTGCACGCGTCTGCAACTCGGTTTCCATGTGCCTTCGTGTTAAATCAACTGTCGCTTCCTCTCGGCAAAGTTTGTCCTGCGATCCCGGCCAGGACGATAGTCTGTGGAATTCAAGTTATGATAGCTGCATGCGTTTCAACAATTTACTTAACAGCTAACTGCGCTGAAAATGTCACAAGGGAAAATAAATCGAGTGCGCGTGCAAGAGTGCGGGAGCCAGGATGAAAAGTTCTCCTCTGGCGACAATTCCCGCAAATATTTGCAGCAACAGAAATCCCTACACCCACACTAATTTCATTTGATTCAATACCAGAAGTAAATAATATCGAAAAAATGGTTTCAAATCAATCCGTTGCCACTCAAAAGATCATAATATTTATTAGCTTTCGCGCAGAGCCATTAAAGAATTTCTTTACAAAAAAACCAATAGGGAATCTAGTAGAAAAAATTCGTATAAAAACAGTCAATGGAACTTTAAGCCAAAGTTTCATTAACACCAGACACATGAGACATAAAAAAAACCATCGAATGGAACATCGAATGGCGGCGTAAACTATTTTTTCCATATTTAATAACGCACTTTAAGCTTGGTCGGGACAGTTTTTATCTTGGGGTTTCGCAACTGTTGCTAATTAAATTCCCTTTTTTTAACAGATTAAAAGGAAAAAAATGAGATTGGAGATTGAATGGGAAAGCGGCTGCGACTGTTGCTTCCTTCGCTGTTTTCACAGTTTTTTGTGGACTGTGTCATTTATGCCGTGCAATTAACGCCATTAAAAATCTGTGAGCGCTAATTAACTGCGGCATATATTTATGTGCTTTGCATGACTGACTTGTGCATTATTAATGGTTGATTTTTCATAAATTTTCATTCTTTGTTTGCCGTTTGCACTCGCGGTCGAACGGATCGATCCAATCAGCTCCTTTGAGCTCCTTTAAAAAGGATTTCATTTGCACGGGTGTGGAACGGAAAACACAAAACAATTCACTTCCGTTTTTTGTTCAGCAAAGTTCCTCCGTCACGCCCCCGGTTCCGCCCACGCACCACCTCCACCCCCCTGTGAAATGAGGTTGAGAATGTCCTGATAACGTCTGGCACCAGACCATTGACACCTCTGCCGCAACTGCAACCGGTAACCTAAGACCTTAGCAACCTAAGGAGAGTTTAAAGTAAAGGTGCACTCAGCAAATGGTTGATTAATATCCCTTAGTTTTATTTTTTGATATAAATTTCATCTTTTGAAAGAACGAGTATCGTAACCTAATTCACAAAACAGAAAATCAGGGAATCAATTAGATTAGATTAAAAACATTTTAATTAAATAAGACCTTATTAGCTATGCCAATTAACCCTGTTCAGCAATCTAATTAAAAAATTATTCAAACAATATCTTTTTTTTCTCTGTAGCGGCAACAGCTCCGTGTCTTCTCACCGTTATTTGACTTTACCGACAGCGGAAATGTCGCTTCGGTGGGCGGTTTTCCACCAACTCGCTTTCCTTCTCCTCGACTTTTCCCCCTAGTTTTTCCTCCGAAGGGTGTGTGTTTCTCTGCTGTTTACAAAATAAGCGAAAGCTGTGCCAATAAGCCTCAACGTCGCCGGCACTTAATTTATTTTCAACAAAAGGGTGAAGAAACTTTTTCGCAAGTGCAACTTTTGCCTTCCGTCCCACTGCCTTCAGTTCTATATACCAGTTCACATGATTCCGTTTTTGGTTGCATCCACATCAGTTGGCTTGTTTTCAACTCTCGCGAGTTTCGGCAACCGCAAACACGCGACCTGGAGGCAAACCCGGAAGCGGGGTCACCCACCAGGGTCAATGGATGGGTGGTGGGTGTTTCTAGGATCTGCCTGATTTTTACGCGTTGTTGCGGCAAAATAAAGACATTTGCATATCACCGACTCCATCGCAGCAAGGTCGTCTATGGCACTTGGAAAATATCAATGATTTGACGCCCCCATCTCAGCCCCGACCTGTTGGGAGCCTTCTTCGGTGTCGGAAGGTTTTGGGGATGTCCTTGCGGTGTCTTTGGCTGCTGTGTTTGCCCAACAATTTGGCGTTGAAAATGTAATCAAATGAAATGTGTCACCGGCACACATTCTCGCAAAGGCTCAAAGAGGCTGGCAAAAAGCCTGGTCTAATTTTGCATACAAATCACCGGCAACAAATAATCAAATGCAAATATGTGTTCAAGAATCAATTTGAGTGCAATCAGCAGGCAGGCCAAGTGATATATAAATATATCTGGCTTGGCTTTATCTCGTCGTGCGGTTGTCCAACCAAGTTTGCTAAATCTGCGGTCGAGCCTGATATTTCCAAAAAGATTTAATGGCATAGACAGATAGTCCTGATATATTAAATTCCAAATCGAAAATATGTTTTAAAAAAAACAATACAAATTATATAAAAATACCACATACATATATTATTAGGCTATGGTTTACCCTTGTTCGATTTTTGGCTTATACTGCCTTAGAAGTAATTGATGTGGTTGTCTGAATAAAGTTTGGTTCGCCCGTCCAATCAATTTCGATTGAACCATATTTATCTGACCGACTTGTCACAGACTTTTGCCGGCGAAACGGAAGCTCTCACAGGCAGCTGCACGAAATTAGCACCTAAAATGTCCTTAAGTGAATTGAATGAAACTGATTTATGGTCGCATTCACTCTCGCACTCTCAATGCAAATGCGTATGCCCCGAAGGGCCATCTATCTGTATCCCTACCCAGTATCTCTATCCAGCCATCTATCTAACCAGTTGGTTGTTTGTTTATGCCCACACACATATGTGTGTGTGTATAGCAGTCTGCTTAAGCAGGCGTGTGAAAATCGACCATTAGCAATGCTATATATTCTCCAGCCGGCTATGATATAACTTCCAGGCCATCGGGCCACCAGATGTGGGGCGGTGAGTGTGCGATAATTGGTGTAAATGCCACAGAGCAGAATCACAGGGCTCTGACTTGGAATCGGACTCGGACTTGGAATCGGAATCGGACGTTTAATATGCAGCTGCATAACTTATGGCACTGCCAGCCATTAATTTGAGTGTGTGACTCAGGCCTGTGTGTGTAAGTGCGAGTGTTCTGTGTGGCCCAGAAATCGTTGCATAGCCACAGGCGCACGTGCGTGACTGCCCCTTGCCCCCATATTGTAGATAGCCTCGTGATATATATTTTATTTTAATTTGTTTAACAAACGCCCGAGCTGAAAAGGAAAGTTTGCTGCCTTGGTTAGCACTTCGTCATCATCACGATCGCTTCATTTGCCTCATTCAATCTGGCACACGTTCTGACCGCTCTTTTCCTCTTTTCGCCATTGAGAGCAGGACGGGAATAGCCTACAATGGCCGTGTTGGCCAGGCCGAAACAATATGCAAACAATTTTTACCGTTACATGACCGAAATACACAAAAAGTCTTCGCTTCGCAGAACGGCAAACAGACAGACAGACGCACTTATGGTCACGTGCGATTATAAGTATGTCCAGACTGTATTTGTATAGGTGAGCAAACTTGCGAAAAATAACTGTAAAAAACAGGATACTACCATGTTTTTTGTATACCTTAAAAATGAAAATATAAGTGCTAATAAAACTATATTATTTGTAACAATTTTTTGCCTAAAATATGTTGTAAAAAAACACACACCTTTAATCCTTAGGAATTTTTTCTCCTGTATACTTTTCTTATGGGCATGTAAAAATTGCCAACTGACCAGGATTCAGACAAGAAGTAGAGCCCGTCAGGCGCTAGAGGCGCAAAAAGCAGTCCAGGAAAATTTGATGGCAGAAAAAAAGGCCGTCTAAAAAAAGAAGGCCAAAAAAGGTCGTGGCATGGCACTTTTCCAATATGCCAATAGATACCCATACAAGTCACAGTGGTCGGTGGTCAATAGGAAATCCTTGGCTTGTATTCATTCTTGGCTAAACAATAACGAAAAGTATTAAATTTTAATAAAAAACGAAAAACAAAAAAGTCTATGTGGTCAAAAAACTACAGGGTCGTCGGTTTGTGGAAATTAAACTAAGGAAACTGTTTTGCATTTTAATTAGTTTATCGATTTGGGGTGGAAAGTTTGCCAATTTTTTTGGCAACAAACGTCTTATTTTTCTTGGTATTTTCCGGCACTGAGCTAACCCTTTTTTATTGGTCATGTCTCGGGAGTTGATCGACGTTTTCGGCCCGTCCCGTCCAAGTAGGAGTAAGCCCCGAAACTGGAAGTTGTCCGTCATTCCGATGATGGTCGTGACACAATAAGTGGCATCTGTGTGAGAATGTGGGTGTGCTTGTGTAGTAGTATGCGTGTGTGTGCCTTTTTTGCCTTGATTGATGATGTCCTTGGGAAATGGCTAAACAATACGAAATCCATAAGTTGACAAGACAATTATTTTGCAGCCCGCTGCGTTTCCTCTTAGCAAAATTTCACACTCTATTGAGACGTTTCTTGTCAAATTGAGGATTTGTTTGCTACGATTTGAGAGTTTCGATTTAATCAAATTTTAAGGATATTTCAATGGAATTACTGATGTATTAGGAAGCTTTTTGATTTAATTAATTCAAGCTGAAGGGCTTCCTGCCTCAATTAATGGGGGTTAGGTTAGGTAAGGCTTTTGTTATAATTTATTAGTTATTCGGTAACTTCTTCTTTTGTCGAAACAAATAAGAAATTTTAAATAGAAATGGTTTATATCGTATTTAAAGAGTTGACATCTAGCGGTAGATTGTGGAAACAAGTACCTTGACACATCCTGCGCATAGGTGGCGCCATGCCAAAAGGTGAATATCGTATGGAAAAATTGCAAATACGATTTCAAAAGTTAAAATAATAGAACACAGCATTTAATATGTTTTTAGTTATGTTTGTGCTATAAGTGTTTCTCCCAAGGCTTCCTGTTATAGTTTTCCTCCTTTACTTGACAAAATCACTTATATGTTCCACCAGCAGGCTGTGTCATTGCATCCGGCGGCTGATGCAGAAGCAGGAAGCCCGACACGATGGCAGGAAGGAAGTTCATGTCCTGGTATCGCTGATCCTGCAAGTGTTTAGTTGTTCGAGCTCATGTCGTGTCAACGGCGCCGTCTTCTATTGAAGGGGACTGTATGCTCACAAGTGGCTCTTGTTCGAGCCACCGACGAAGCAAGTAAGCCCACTCAGTGCTAAGTGCAGTTGATTGCCGCCGAAGGCAAGCAAATATGCCATAAGTTCGCAGTCCATAGTTCATAGTTCATAGTTCATACTTTATGGCAGTGAGTTCTTAGGCACGTTTGAACCTAAGCCCTATTTGGAGAGCGCTAAGCCTTGTCATATCTCATGCCACAATGCGTATATCAGGACCTTATCGGCCAACTGACAACAATAACCACTCGAGAGCCAAACAAAAATTTGCAGGGCGTGAAAACCCTTATGGGATCATACATGTAAGAGGACTCGTGATAAATCAAATAAGATTCATGTTAATTTAGAGGTATTGTGATAAAAAGTTAAAACAGAATATTTTCCGTAAAATAAAACACGAAATTTCAGGAATTTTAAAAGAAAGTGCGACATTTTTAGCTCTATCAATTCTATGGTATTTTATTAATGTAATGCCCGGAAAGTGTTTGCAAATATTTGCCTCATCTGTCCATGTCGATTCATAAATTATGAAAATATTGCATTTATCGCCGCTTCAAGTGTCGTCCTGCATGTAAAATATGCATTTATTGATATCACGCATACGCCGTGTGCTCCATTAGAACCACGGCATTCGTGTGGTGCGTGCGGGAGCGAAATGCTTTCATAAAATTGGCGATAATTTTGTACAAATTGTTGCTGCAATTGCAAGTGGCAAACACTCACCGGGGGAATGAAGCTGTGCGCAATTGTTGCCGGAATTTATTTCTATTATCGACCTAACGAAAACAATTATCATGGAATGGAGTGCAAATATGCAAACAGAAATATTTTGGTTGCCATTTTCGAGGGCTTTTGCTTGTTTGCAGCCATACCATCAAAAAACTCCTACCCTTTTTTATGTTTAGCTTTTGGAATGTCCTGTTCCACAACCTCTTCTTCGTCCTCGACCTCCTCCTCTCCCCATCGACCTTTTGTAATTTTTGGTCCTGCTTTGTAGGACCGCAAGCCCCGCAAAAGTGGCCGGCATTAAATGAGATTGGCCAATAAGTGTGCGAGTGGCACCCACACCCCCGACCACGCCCTGTTGCCGCCCATCGCTACACTGCACCGCAGCATTGTTGAATTTTCGGTTTGGCTGCAAAGTGATTTACGCAATTAAAATAATTTCATTCAAATGGTCTATAATTCAACTGGCATTTCGTGCGGTTGCTGAAACGACCAGTTTATGTTGGCCACGACCACGCCCACGATGACACAGTTTTGCCCCCACGAGAAACCTTGTATGTTAATATTTCCAGGCAATCGATTGGACATTTAATGCACCTTTCGATGCACCTAATAATGAATATCCTAACTATTTCACTACCGAACGGAAAACTACCAATCTTTTATGAATCAGAGAACTATTCCTACTTAATCTACATAAAAAAAAAACAGGAAAAATTTAAAAATTAAATTTAAACCATCTTTTGGTCAATATCATGATGTTACCCCTTTAAAAACGTGGAAAAATTAAAGGAAATTTTGATAGAAGTTTCCAGGTTTTGATAGAATATGAATATTCTCGATTTTCTAAGATCGGGAAGGTATTAAATTTGTGGATGTGCCAAGTATAACCGAGCTATAGAAATTTTTCCATTACGAAAACACGAATATTGGTCTAACGTTTCTGATTCATTTTAACTTGACCAAAATCTAATCTTTTTAATCACTTTTTATTGTATATCTTAATTATTATGAAACTGATCACCGAACGGAATACCATTTATGAATCAGGGATCTAATCTGCTTCAAACTGTCTCAAATGTTTGAAAAATTCGCAGGAAAAAAGCTTGGACCGATTTTTGGCCAATATATGTATTAATCTTACCCCTTTGAAAAATGTCGAAAAAAATATTGTTACATTTTTGTTGCCAGATTTTGATAAAGTATTAAGCAACTCGAAGTTCAAAAATCGAGAACACTTTTTCATCTGCTAATTATTCGACGAGGCTATATACATTTTTCCATCACGAATAACAGAATTTGGAAAAATGTTTTTAAGATTTATATATGAAGATTTTTATATGAATCTGCAAACTATTCCTCTTGATCTGCGTGAAAAAATTATTAAAATTATATAAACAAAATCTAGGGTAACTTTTGGGTCAACATCATGGATAAAATTTCGAAAAATAGATCAAAATATATGTTACCAGCCTTCGATTGGAAAATATGCTACTAAGAGTTATAAAACCGGGAGGGTATTCCATTTTTGGCTCCTCATACTAAAAGCCGAGTTCATATATTTCATATATTTTTCTACCTTTACACAAATTTATTTGGCCAAAATCCAAACGTTTGATGCACTTTTTAATGCATATGTTTACTATTTAGCAGCCTTAAAACGGAATACCATTTATGAATCAGTAAACTATTTCTCTTCAATCAGTATTCAAGAATTGTATTCAAAGTTTATTGCCAGGCTTTGATGGAAAACGTCTGTACTTGAAGGTCTAAGATCGGAAAGATACAACATTCGGCGACTCGACAAATTTGAACTATGTTATGGATGTTTCCCTGAAATATTTACGATATAGGAGTTATTGTACATATGTACACTATTTAATAAACTGAAAGCTTTTGTAATTCAAAGTAGCTTTCGTTTCTGATTTTTACCAAAAATTATGTTAGAAGTAATATTTTTACCTTAGATAAATTGGTTTCATAAAACATATGCTTAAAGCAACCTCCAAAAATAATTTAAGAATAAATTTCAAAGAAAAATGCCTTTAACAAATTTAAAAGGACATGAAACAGATTTTCTTAAATTTGAATTTCGCAGAAATCAAAAGCAATCGGATTATTGCCGGCAAATGCCAGAAGCTAAAGTCGTTGGATATGTGGAAAAGTATAGACTTGAGTAGACTTTGTTATTTTAGGAATTTCCCAGTACTTTGTGTGCTGGTTGTCATCCAAATTTTCAGTCAAATTAGCGTGCGAACTTTGGCTAGGAATGCGGTCAAACTCGTGCATGCGAAATGTTGTGTCAAATGCAAAATGTGAAAAGGAAATTCTGTTTAAAACGGATTTCAAATGCCCAGCTATGTTCAAATCAATATGAAGGCAAAACCATGGTGGTTCCTGCTGCTGCTGCTGTTCCTGTTCCTGTGGCAGGCAACAAATGTGTCTAATGCCTGCCATTAAGCAAAATCTATCAGGCCAAATTACATGCCCATGTCCGGGCTTTGGGTTTCTCGGTTGTAGGCTCTTGGTCGTTGGTCGTTGGTCCTGGGTCCTCTAACAACAGCTTGGCACTGCGGTTGCTTAGGCTACCAGAAATTTGCATAAGCATCGCGCATCAATTTGGACTCAAGCAAGCGTATAAATATTTTTATTTTTATGCCAACGCAGTCTTTGAAATTGCCTTAAAAATCAGCCTCAACTTTAGGCCTATTTTGAGCTCTCATTGCAGGGAGTATTTGGGTTGCTTGGGTTCAAAAGTGCGGCCACTGCGGCGCAATATTATTGTTATTATTTGGAAGTCGGTCAGAGACATGTCCTGTGTGGGGATACGCTGGGATTTTGTGGCGCAATTTAAGAGAATTTCCGCTGAATTGCAACGTTCCATGCAACACAGCACAGCGCACCCATTGAGTTTTCTAATTAATGAGCTGTGGGAATATCTGATGGATGGATATTGGAAATAAAAACACATTGCAAAAGCCAATTAGTTGATTAGGAATAGTTCTTTATAGAAACAATATAATAAAGGGTGAGCTTCAACTTTTAAAAATAAAATAGTTGAATACTAACTTCAACAGTCAAACATAATTTTCACGATAAACTCTTTTAAAAATCTTGTTTTAATTGAAATAAAATACGAGGAAAAACACTCTGCTTCAGTCATTTTTTTGATGTAGAAAATTGTGTGTATTTGACCAAGAGAGTGTTTTGGAAAGATTTAGAAAATAATGCAGAGCACATAGCTCAGGAAACTTTGAAAATACTTCCCTGTGAGTTTTATTTGTTGTTGGCTACGTGAAGCCAGCTGAAAGTAATTAGAAATGGAAGAATGTTCTCCATTATTGTAACACATCAGGAGAACAACAAATGTAAATTGTTTTTGAACAACTCGCATTCGCACGCATACTTACTGTGGATACTGTAGAAAATTCCTACCTCAGCTTGTAAAGGATTTTTCACAGCCCTCCCCTTGATTTTCCGCCCCTCTTGACCGGCAGGACAATCTGTTCGTTGTTCGGTGTCCTATGGTCTCTTCTCCTTTTGCTTGTTTTAAGCCTTTTCGATTTATTTGCTGACCCAGTTTTCATCGGCTGCCAAAGGAAACCCTCCAGCTCCAGCTCCAGCTCCAGCTCCAGCTCCTGCCTTGCAAGCTGTCTATAATCCAGCGATTACATGTGACACACGCATACGTTGCAGCTTATTTTTCATTTCTTCGACGTAGAGTCCTGGCAGGCATCTGCTGGGTTCCCTGGTCCCTGGTAGTTTGCATAAATAATTGAGCGACTCCCGACTATGCCCGGCTTTGTGTCCCATCAGCGGAGCTAAGCCTCCCAAATGAAAATGCCACGGATGGGTTAATTTTTAAATAAAAAATTTTAATCGTATCGCTTTTTGCTCTTCGCCTGTTTGTTATGATTTAGAGTGTTGTTGTCGTCGCACAATATTGCGGCACAATCACTGCACAAAAGACAAACAACGATGCAGTTTATTCTCCTGTCCTGTTGTGGCCTTTTGTTATTTTTGCTATTTGTTTATTATTGTAATGCCTTGCTATTTTGCTTTATGATGTCATATATTTATGTTTCTCTAGTTTCCCATTTATCGTTAGTTTAAGTTCAACAGTTAAAAGTAGTTCGTTTTATACAGTTCGATTGCTTTGTTACAACTATTTAACTATAGCAAGAATTCAAGTTTCCATATAGTACATGACTATTGAATATTTTACATCTAGAGTTTTACTAATTAACTTTAATATACAGGAATTACTTAGCTGGTGTCCTACGATTATATATGTACGTGTTTGTGTACTCGTTAAGGGTTTATGGGAAATGCTTGTGGGCTTATGGCATTAGCATTCCATTGAGCTGGAATGCCAAATTAACTGGCATATGTAGGTATTCACACTTCAACCCTGTGGCTGGCTGCATATATTTTGATTGGTTAAATGCATCTCGATTTGGTTGGCATTAATATCTGTGAGCTTGGCAGTAATCAGTAATCACAAATTCAAAGAAAATAGATTAGGAATAAATGAACAACTCATAGCCATTTCGGATGCTCTAAACTTTAATTGCGGAAACCAACTTTTCAACATGGTGGGCATTATCTTTTATGATATAATTTTCGGCTTATGATTAAAATTTGCTTTACAGCCCAACAAAATGATTACAATTAGTTTTTTCGACCTAAGAAAATTAAAATGCATAATTCAGAATAATGTTTGTGGCTATAAAATGGATGAAAAACCCTGGGCGCAGATTTTAATTGGCCAAAACGAAGCCAATAGGTTTTTATGAATCGATTTGACCAACAACTGTTATTTAAGTGCCAGAAAATGTTGTTTTATAATTAGAAATACTATGAAACGTAAAATTTGCGGCACATCAAAAGGTTTTTTGCGATTTTCATTTAGTCAACTGAAATCAAATCGATTTCTGAATTGTTCACATTTCATTGCTTAATTAAACCATTTATGCATTTCTCTGGTTAGCCATTTAATGTAATTAAAATTTAAAATGTTGCTACAGTGGGTGGCAGTCTAAAAAAATTATATTTTTAATTATTTTGTTATTTCATTTACTTGATGTTGTTTTTGTTTCAAGTGACAAAAACAGCAGGCAGCCATTTTTGAGGAAAACGTAATGAATTTCCCAATCATTGCTTACATTAAATTATAAAGCGACGTCATTAAATGAATGCTTATAAAAAATTAAACTAATTGTGTTTTTTTCTGCGGGTAAATAAAATATAAAATCGAATTTCCAACTTCCAATTGGTGGAAAATTGCGCAGTGCAAATATTTGCATGATATGGCAATCAATTTAAATGTTTTATGACTCACTGCTGTTTTCATTTGGTTGCTATTTGGCTTGTCTACGTTTTTATCTAATTATGGAATATTGAGACTCGACACTAGCAGCACTGTACACGGCATAATATTTGATTATTCATTAATTTATTAAAAGAGTCAGCCCCGCTGGCCACAATGATTACTCCTTCCTACAGTATGGGTGATACATCCTTTTTTGTTTCGTTTATTCCGTAATTATGTTTAAACATGTTATTTACACATAGCCTATAGTAAATTTTGATTTTGTTTAAATATACACATTAAATTGTAATCGATTAGCTTACAAAAAGTATATTTACGAGTATGTATAAATGCAATGCTTCCACAATGGCTTGGGATGAAAGGAAATATGTAGTTTTGAAAAAGTCAGAGTGAACTAAATGTATCAATTAACTGAATTAATGAAGATGCAAACAGCTTTTAGACAGAATTGATATAATATTCAATGGAAGATGGTTGGGTTTTCAAAAACTATAAAACAAATAAAGTTAAAGTTGTTATAAAAGTCCTAATTGAGCCATTGCTTGGCATTGCCTATGATTTGATTAATAGTTTAGAACTGACACACCACATCCACTCACTCGCTCGGACACACACGCTGGCACACATTTCATGTGGCTGGTTAAATTACTCTACTGACTTGCTGGCTGGATGTCCTTCGTTCGATCATCTGTGACAGGACCTTTTGGCCTGGACATGCACTGTGGCCTGGCGACAAATGGCGACCGCAGGACATCGCTTTCGCGCCGAGACGGCACTTTCATTGGCGGCACTTTCACTCGTCGACGATGGTCCTGGCGATGGCAGAGCGGCGGCCGAACATTGTTGACTGTAGCAAAGGACAAGGCCCAGCAGCAGGATAATTGTCAGCCAATTGTACTGACAACCGGATGAACCAGTTTGCATTGCCTCCGGATGTTCACCTGAAATTATGGCCCGAACTAATTTCAACTTTATTGCATTGTCTTGAGCTTACATGTTACAGAATCATAGAAGGATATATGTGGGTAGGGATGGTGGGGATGTGGAGTGGGATAAAGGCTAGTTCAAGTACAACGAGGATGTGTTTTGTATCTAAATATGTATACATCTCCTTGAGTCAGCGTCCCGTAACAGAATCGACCGTCTTTATTTGATGCGCTCTGTTTGGCCCTAAACAAGTGTTTGTTTATGCAGGCGTTTTCAGTTTCTGTTTGTGTTTGTGTTTGTGTTTATGCATAAATATTTAATTAATGCTGCAGTAGCCCAGAAAGAGCCGAGGGAAATCACCAGATAGCTACAGCTACACATACATACATACTATGTATTTTTGATTCGGTGTCAGCCGAAGCGTATGAAATATTTAATCATCAAACCTAAGGACCTCCCAATAATTAGCTAACATCTTTCCAGCCTATTGCGGCTATTAATAAATTGATTGTCGAGAAGATTTATCTCTCCAGCTTCCACATTTCAAAAGCCTCCCACTTGCGTCCGATGACCGAAGGTGGAGTGTTCCGGCCGTTTAATGACCGAACCAAAGTGATGCTTGATGGTCCTCGAATCTGAAGTGTTTGCACGCGATGCCAACACCACCGACGAGTAGGTATAAATAACCCAAAACAATTGCCCATCTGAGTCAACACCTTGAAGGACTTCTATTTGCCTGACCATGTATCAATTACGGAGACGAGAGGCGTGTCCTTGTTTCTGATTGAGTTGAATTTTTCAGGCAATTAACTGTGGCTCTCGGGCCACTGTATCCTAGTACAATTTGCAATCAAAATACACCCACTTGGGCATAACATTTCCATGATGTAATACAGGGCGTATGAGTGATAAGCGAAGGGGTTGCGGTGCGGTGTAACACAGGCCGTATGCGTAATATGGGAATTCGCTGGCTATACTCTGGAGATGTAAACAGATTGCGTAGGCCGTTCCGTGGGGCTTCCATCCATTCAAATTCGGCTATTTCTATTGCACAACAAGATGGCCAATAAATTTAGATGCCGCATCTAGTTTAGGACCAAAACACACTCACACACACGGAGGAATACAAGCACATCACGCATACGCAATGTGGCCCTCAAATGCGGCACAAGACAATGTATTTGTTGACAGCACTGGAATTATTAATAACGTACGTGGGGCACATAATTCATCATCAGGCCAGAGAGACCGATCCACCCGCCGACCTTTAGCTCCTTAGGATATAACTTGAATAACTTGAATGTCTTTCGGGGCTTGTTGGGCTGGCAAAACCCACAATTCACAAGCTGGTTTAGCCAAACACTACGGCTGTAGTCCATAGACGTAGGGCAGAGACGTAGAGAGATTTACGGGGGGGGATAGGGAAGACTCTGGCAAAAGATAATACTAGAACCCGCAAAAAATAGAGAGATAAAACCGAAAAATGGAAACTGAAATATGCAAAATTAGCGCTGATGGATTCTCAGGAAGGAAACCATGCCAAGAGTAGCAGGAAGCTAAGGAAGCAAACCAACTACCAAGTTCTAGACACACACTCTCACCCAGAGAACTCAAGGACGAAGGACTCGCAGCTTCTGAGCTGCATGCACGTAGTTTTGAGTGTTTTTACGAGCGGCTTTGCATACTTTGCCAGTATTTTCACATTTTCTTAAACGCGCTTTGTTTGTGCAGTTTATGCAGGATGTCGGCTGACAGCCACTTGTCCTCTGCCCTCCTCCCTCTCCTTTTTTGTTTCTGAGTGTATAAGTAAGCAGCCACAAAGCTGCGATTTGGTCGCACTAAGCGCCATTCAATTGCCCGCAACTTTCGTTCAGCTTTCATTTTTTCATCCAGCAACTGGCCTAAATGAATTACACAGTTCATTAGCGCGATTGTTGTTTGCTCAATTGAGCCAGTAAATATTAAATAATTTCCATTATCGAGTGCAAACAAGTGCGAAATACCAAAAACGTTGATTGCCATTAATTTGTAATTTACAAGCCAAGGGGCCCAGTCAAGTTGTTCACTTGACGCCGCAACGCCTAATGTTCTAAACTGTTAAGGCATTTCAATATTACCAATTTATAAAGTCTGTAATTGCAATAATATTATGGCCAGAGGGATAAAGGCAGAGCTGTAAGAGTCCGCATTACTCGCTGTTTTGTCAACTGAAAAGTATTTGTACCACTTCTTGGTATTTTATGTCGGTCTTGCTCTTGCTTAGGAGTACTCCAGGGGCTATAATGCTATAATGTATGGAGGAGTGTGTGCTCTTATCCGACCCACTGTCGGAAATGGGTTAAATGGCCTTGCTCCTTGCTGGCTTGCTTTTTCTTGGCTTTTGTTTCGCCTTGCGTGCTTTTCAATTATGCATTAAACCATCGCAGTTGGTTATAAAAACGCTTTGCTGCCGTCGCTTGACACTGTGCACATCCGGTTGCAGTGTGATAAGCATTTTACGGACTTTATCGCCATGCAACGGCAACGGCAACGGCAACGCCAGCGGCGACGGCAACGGCCAAAAAGGATTTAAGCAAGTAGAATGTTCTGAGCCCATTCCGAGGAGTTGCCCCTGCGGCGGGGCTTTTCCGTTTCAACCCTCACTCCTTTTTTGGCTGCAAGTTTATAAATAAAATGTGCATATGCGACACCCGGCACGCAATGTCAAGGCGGTTGCCGGAAATGGGCGCGGCAGCGAAATACCAGAGCGCGAACAAAAACCGGAAGCCATGCATCCCCGACATGCCCCGTCTCAGCCATTTTTCGTCCTTCCTCCGCTTTATTATTGTTTTTGCCACACGTTGCCACGCTGCCGCTGCTGGCCAAAAGTTGCACCGCGCCTTCCGCGCTTGTTTTTCATCCTGCGTTGACGTTTACGTTGTTGTCATTAATTTTAAGCTGCATGCTTTTTGGCCACCAGGCGGCATTCTCCATTCGAATTACGAGTTCCCAGGAAACCAAAAAAAAAACCGAGAGTGTCAACTCCCACCATGTATTTACCTAAGCCGTAAAAAGGGTAAAACTTTGTGGCAAAATCAGGCGGAAACTTTTCACCGCTTCAGTGGATTTCATAAATTGCACGAGTTTATGATTTATAATATTTGCTTTTAATGAGATTTCCCCAAACAGATTAAAGTAGTTTAAGTCGCAACTTATCGGGAGATTGTTATGAATTTCATTAAATCAGTTTAAAGTTTAAACACTTAATGCCAAGTAGTAACTTTTCCTCCGGGGAGCAGTATCCAACGAAGAACTATAAGAAAGTCCAGGGCAGGTACAAAATATCTTTCGTTCTTTAGCCAAAACTTTACCGAAAACTCAACTCTCAATTTTTCTTTTATTTTAATCAGTTCAAATGCCTGTCTAAGCCGTTTAGAAGGAACGACTGCCTGAGTCTCAGTCTCAGTCTCAGCCTCTGCATTTCTCATTCAAAATGTAATTTAAAAGTTTTCATTTTCATTTTATTATATACAAACACAGCCCTGCACACTTATAGGACAGATTACATTATTTTTCGTTGCTTTTTATATTCTTGAGGATTTTGTTTTGATTTTATTTGGCACGAAACTATTCGAAAAGTTTTGAATTTAATGCGCAAATACGTACTATGTGCCTCGGCATCTTCATTGCCAGATCCAAAGTTATATATGTATGTATATCTGTCCGGCACTTGTCTGGCAGTAATACATTCTAACAATATTGTCGTTTGTAGCAGCGTCGCGTCTCGTTTCGTTCCGTTTCGTATCGTTTAGTTTGGTTTCATTTGTTGGAAAGTTTCTGCACTGGCTGGCTGAAATAATAATTGAATGTCACTTGAACGACAAGTTGTGCCCGAGCCGAGGAATCCGGCGAGAAAACTACCAAACAATTTTGTCAAAGTGACAAATGCCGTACGGAGCTTGCCAGCCAGCCGGCCTGCCACCCAAGATCCAGCCAAAAAACTTGTTTTCACAGGCTTAGGACCAAGAAGCCGGTCTCTTGCCGGCTTTCCCCAGCAAATATATATGTATGTATGCATTTTATCAGCGGTTTTTCTGGCTTTGCCGACTTTGTTGAGCCAGTTCTGGAAGCCGAGCTGGAAAGGATCTGGAAATTTCAATTGAATTTTGAGCGGCTCAAGGGGAATTTTTAATTGAGCACAGAGGCAAATCTTTTGCCCAAAGCAGACCGCACACATAGTTTTGTCAGTTGCAGCCCGAAATTCCAGCACCAGCACCAGCGCCATCGCCAACGTCAAAGCCAAAAATCTAAGCCAAAGCCAAAAGCTGTAACCACATTTTAAGTCCCCCGAAAGCGTCTCATATAAATCACGAATGAATTAAGTGTGGCCTGACCTGTTACCACTGGTTTTTCCTTGGATTTTCCCTGCTCTTTGTAGCTTTTTGTGCTTCACTCCCTTTACTTTTTTTCACCCTCCTCCCACATTTTGGCCTTTTCCCATTCGTTTTTCTTTGATAAACTTGAGACGTGCGTCCTTGAATGTGTGTGGGCTGCCCGGCTGACTTACTGTTTGCGTAAGTCAGGACCCACAACAAGGATATGGGACTGGGAGCGTCCCGGCCTTTGCTTTTCGTCATTTGAGTCATTGTGGTCAAGGCGCCTCCTCTTCCAGGTCCTCATCCCATCATGCCAGGCCGCTTTTCTTTCTGTCTTTAATATGTGGCTGCCTGGGTGGCTGAATGGCTGGATGGCTGGCTGTTTTAATGCTTTATTTGCACGTGTTGACGTTTATCTTGACGCACATTCATACACACTCGAATGGTGCAGAAAGAGATCCATTCCCATCCGGACCGTTGGATTATCGGAGCGAAAAAGTTAGTAGGCGAAAAGTAAAAGTGGAAATGGTCATTGGTGGCCCAAAACAGGACTTGGTAGTCCAAAACAGGAGATTACCCAACAAATTGTCTTGCTAATGTGTAGCACTCGAGAGAAAAAGTCTACGGAGAAGTCTATTACAAAATAAATATCACTTCGTGAGAAAAAAAGTGTTTCTTGCTACTATTTTTTCAAGTGTAGAACTCCTCCTGCAGGGCTTCCCTTTTAATGAAATTAATTGAATGCTGCATTCAATGCCACTCGCCACATCACATGTGCTGCGCCCACGTAATTTAGCAACTGTTTGCTGATTTGTTGAAACGTTGATGCACATTAGGCCACGTATCCTGCGAAATATACCATTATATATAGGGTGGATGTGTGTCCTTGACAACGCCTTAGCCTTTGACTTGGTTACGGTTGTGGCTTGGGCCAGGATGGCACACACATGTGGCCGGCGAGCGAAAGTTTGTCTGTGCATTGGCCCAACGCCTTCGAGTCCTGTTTCCCGACGTTATCCTGCGCGTGTGTGCCTCTGTATGTGTTGACCTATCAGTTTACGTGCCATTTAGCACTCAATTAAATTCGTACAGCGCAAACACACAGGAAATACCCGAACCAGAAGCAGAAGCAGTCACCGAAGCAAGAGCATTTAAGTAAATGTGCGCTCATCAGCATGGAGCCGGGCCAGGGCAGGCCAGGGAGGCCATGTCCGGGCCAGGACCAAGGACCTCCAGCAGAAGAATTTGCACTGACAGTCCGGCTATTAATCACGGCAGTGAGCATTTGTTGAAAGCAATTTATTTCGTTATCGAATGGATTTGGCCAACTAGATGCTGCTAAAAATTATGCAAGCCAAGCGAAATAAAGCAGTCTCATATCCTGTCGTCAGATGCACTTCAAGGATATCAACCGCAGAGATTGTTTGCTTTAGTAAAATGAGTGTTTCCTCTGGGGCTCTGGTGCTTAATTCACATTTATCGATCTGCCAATGATTTTATTACCTAAATTGTGAGTTCCTGCCAGATTGTTTAGCGACTTTCAATTTCCATTTCAATTGACTTCTGAGTTCTTCTTTCATCTCTTGCCGGTGATGCTGGCCTAAAAAGAACAACCTGCTAAGAGCAGATATCACTGGGGTTTCTGACTTATCTGACAGAGTTTGGCGACCAGCCGACACGTCAGGCATTACGTATACGCAGTGTTGGCTCAGCGCGAGAGATTGTTGCCACAGTGCCCTATTGATTTTTGATGCTTGACTGAGCTTCTTACAACAACAAGCGTGGGTGGGCCAACTGAACGCGTTTTGCAATTGAGTTCCACCATCCGGGCCGATACAACAAGCAGCCGGCAATCCAATTACTGTTCTGTTTTTGGCCACAAACCCAGACTCCTGCTGATTGGTTGTCTGATTGACCGTCCTACTGAGTGACTGACTGACTGAATGTCGGCCTGACTGACTGCCTGATTGGCTGGCTGAGTGCCTAAATGATTGGCAAATTAGCCAAAAGTGCACTTATCATTAAGTTACCGCTTCTGGGGGTTGATAATCCATTTCAATTCATTACCCACAGGTTGGAAAATTTTTGTAAAACTGATGCGCCAAAAAGCAAATAGCCATACACTTGGACCTCTAGTCTGTTAGATTGTAGGTTACAAGGAAAACAAAACCTTCAGTGAACTATTGTACAATTAAAGTATTTTCATAAAACTTTCAGGGAAGTCGGCCAATTTTCGTTAGCAGAAACAATATTTCGTCGGACACCGAGTGTAATTGCTGGTGTTCCAATGGCTGGATTTCTTAAAACCTCAGTTGGCAAAGCGAATTTGAAAAATGTTACCCCCAAGCCTGGGGAAACTTCAAATGCAATTTGAAACCATTATTATTCAAGGCTTTCAGGCGGCTGCTGCTGCTACTACTCGGCAGGTAACCTAATCCAACCTTCCTTTCATTATCGGACATTTTATAGCAATTTAAAATTCAAGCCCCGGGCCAAGCACATTTGGAATTTGGGCGGGTGTGGCCGTGTCCTGCCCACTTAAATTTTAGTTAAAGTTTATGCTGTCAATGTGCGCACCATTGAAACCTGAAACGGTGACAATTTCGGGGCCAAGAACTTTACCGTTTTACCGTTTTGCCGTTTGCCGTAACAATATGTTGTGGGCGAGTCCTGTTTGAGTATTTGTGTGTGAGTGGCAACTTTGCGAACAAAACTTGCAACTGTAGTTGGAAAGGGGGTTGGGTTAGGCAGTTGATGCATATATCGCCCGAGTGGAACATGCCGCATGCAGTAGGATGCTACCTGTGTGCGTGTTGCCTCAAGAGTTGCAACGTAAGTGGACCCGTTGTATCCTGTATCTATCGCAATCTGCCCCGGCCCCGATCCCGGCGCACCGGCCAGCCTCTCGAATCCCTTCTCGGCGTTTAGTTACAGAATTTTGTGGTAAGTAAAACATTGCAGCCCCGAGTCACATGACACACGCCACACGCACGCCGAGGAAAGACGAGGGGAAGACCAGCCAGCTAACCCGCACAAGTTGCATTCTGGGTCATCCTTGGACAGGCCTCCTGGGAGGTGAGGAGTGGTTGGGAGTGGCTGGGAGCGGAAACAGGAGCAGGACTATCCAATCCCAACGCCAACGGATGCACGTACCAATATACAGCACTTTATACATATACGAAAAGTGTGTTCTCTGCGGTGCACCTCAAATATTATTACCAGCATTCTTACCGATATTGCCGTGTACAGGACTCTCTCGAGTGATGCGGGGTGGAGCTGCTGCTGCCACTTGCATGCCAACTGGACATGTATTAAGGCCAACTTCAGCTCGTTATCCAGCGCCAGGCCGCAGTCGGCCACAGAGGGGTGTGCCGGTTGAACCGTCCAAGCATGGCATCCTGGAAACTACCACTGCCTCGCGGATCGAACTTTTTCAAGGACTCTCGCTTAAACAATTTTCGAAATATAGAGATATCCCAAGTGGATTGGTAAATATATATACAGCTGGCTTCATTTTCATTTAAAAATGTTGATTTTTTGATGCAAGCTCCTCAACTATCTCCAGATACCTGGTTTTCTTTAAATAAACTCTTCAATTTAAGGTAAACGAATTGAAACTGATTGCAGAAAGTTGCAGGAGGCTAAGGCGGAGAAACAACGACATATTTACACACGTTGGGAGCTTAAATAAAAAAGCCAGCCAGAAAGTTCAGGCTACATAATGAAATATTACGAATATATTGCAAATATGCAAGGCAAAATGTTGAAATACAATTACGAAAAATAAGTTTGTGTGCAGTGAATACTGGGTATGTTGAACGCACACAAATGTGAGCATTTTTATTTAATTTTGTTGCAAGTGCATTTTTTGTTGTTGCTGTTGCTTCTGCCTCTGTTGCTGTTGCTGTTGCTTCTGCCTCTGGTGCTGCTGCTGCTGCACTGTTCTGTGAAGCGCTCTTGAAACTTTGTGCAGAACACGCAGCCGAGCGCTTAATTTGCAACATTTCTTTGTCACAGGCATAAGAACAAGAGTAACATCAACGGCAATGGCAACGGCAACGGGAGAGGCAACAATAGTAGCAACAACAAGTGCAACTGCACCTACATGTTGTCGTTGGCACGCCTTAAAGGCGGCAACAGCAACAGCAACAGCAGCAGGAGCGACGACAACAACGGCAACTCGCACATTGTAAATAAGATGTAATAATTTTAAAACGAAAAAAACCTAACAAAACAAAAAAATAAAATAAAGCACAAGGATCGGACAGATGCTGTGACAAAGGGGTAATATGCAGAAGGGTGGCTCTGGAGTCCTTTTTCCAAGGCACGAGGGCTGCACATGTCTGAGTGCAAAGAAGCTGAAAACAAGTGGCCGGGATTAGCTGCTATCCGACGTGGCAAATACTCTGGCTGATTTGTTGACGGTCCTGAGCCATATTTGTTGCAGCCTTCTTAAATATTCAGGTTTTTAGTGGCTCTTATGGGGATTAAGTCATTTAAGCCGACCTAAGAGCCTGCAATGGTTTACTACAAGTGTGTGAAATCAATTTCCAGATATTTCCGGATTTTATATTAAATTTTAAGTTGAGACACTAGAGATAAAATACATCAAAATTGCATCTTCCGGGGATGCCAAACTCGTGGTTAGGGCCAATAATGCATGCTTGCCTTAAATTATTATAGCCACTAAATCCTGCTTAAACTCTGCTTTAGAGTATGCTGCATGAAACCCCTTTAAGCCACGAATGGGGGGCTTACCGTACCGTCATCATTGGCGCACACGCACACACTGCCACAATGCATGTTGCAATTGACAGCGGAATGGCAGGCAAAAGGCGCAGCTGCACACACACACACTCGCGCACGAGCGCAAGAAAAGTGAGGCAACTGGGAAATGGCAAGGCGTCCTTTAGAAGCCCACTCCTTGGCCCTCCCCCCGTTTCCTGAAAGAACGGTAGCAGCTGCTGCTCGTGGCCAAAAAACCGTTTCGTAATTAAGTGCTGCCGGCAAAGTGCGGCTCGTATGTGTACAAGCCAGTGGCGTAAGCGAGTTGGGGCTGCACCACCAAGCCCCCAGCAACTCAGCAACCCAGCAACCCAGCCACATGACAGCCCCATCCCGCATCCCCTCAAGAATGTTGCACAACATAATTTCGTTAGAGTTTAAAGGTATGAAAAAAGGCTTCTTTGTAGCCATAAATTTTATGCATAGAATTTCATATAAATATTTTTGTTCACACTCCCTCCCCCCGTGCCAAAAAACTGAGCTTACGCCACTGCCAGTATAGAGTTGGCTATCGGTTGTGGGTAATGAGAGGCTCTTGGCTGTGGGCGTGGTCATGGGCGGAGATCCCTGCTTAGCCATTTGTTTGCTTATTTAAGTTTCAGTTTTTCCTCGCTTTTTTCTCACACGTTTTTCCCGCCCCACACTGAATGCAATACTTTCTAATATTTTTTTGGGGAACTTTAAATTGGAAATTCCTGCAACAAATGCAAGTATCCTCTGGGTTCATTATCAACCAATGGTTGACCAACCGGGCGTTTAATCATGGAACTTTGCTACTGCCGGATTCCCAAACTTGAAACTCGAGACTTGGCTGAAATTGAAAGCCCGAACAAATTGGAAATGCAACTTTCAATCGGTTAACTCGGTGACATTTTGCTATCGAGTGACATGGGAGGAGAAGATAGTGGGCTTCTCCAATCCAAACTACTCGGCTACTGACTCGGCAAACAATTTCCGAATGCATAGGAGGCTGTGCTAAATTTAATTCAATGCCCATCAGGGAAGGCTTTGATTTTGTTTACATTTTCATTGGCATATTATTCGGGAGAGTTTCTCAGTTATCTAAAACAAGCGGGCGAGTCTGGGTAAATAATATTTAAATATTAGATAATATTAAATAATATTCTCCAAAATGTCGGAGAATACACACAATAACAAGGATGTGCCAAAAAATAGTCCTGTGAGGGATATTCTGCCTTCAGAGTTAGAATCGTTGAATGTGCTGATGTTCAATGTAAGATATCTGGATTCAAAGGAGAAATTTTTCCTCCCTCGGTCAGGAACTGTGGCCACTTTGCAACAAGCCATCTCCCAAGAGTTCAGTGTTTCGCCGGAGTACCAGATCCTGCGAGGATGCGGCCTCAATGACGCTGACTCTGATGAGGCTTCCAAGATACCTCTTACCAGTCTCAGCCTCTCTTCGGATAACTGTGTATATCTGTCGGATGTAAAGTGTCGCAACATCTCCTTCGAAATCCTGGATGAGACCAACGAAAAGACCATCACCCTGAACATGCCAAACACCAGCACGATGCAGGAAATGAAGCATAACATATATTGCATTACTAATATTCCTGTCCGATTCCAGGAGTGGTCGGGGTTCCCCAAGGCGGTCCAGGCGGATGCCCCGCTTTGGAAAGCGGGATTTGGATTGGTTAATGAAGTCCTTCTGAAGGTAAGCAGCTCGGAGGACCAGTCTCTCCTCAATACAACC
Organism: Drosophila atripex; assembly: GCA_035045925.1. Taxonomy (NCBI): domain Eukaryota; kingdom Metazoa; phylum Arthropoda; class Insecta; order Diptera; family Drosophilidae; genus Drosophila; species Drosophila atripex. Next base: position 1,477,263 of record JAWNOP010000012.1, read on the forward strand.
AGCTCGGCCTCTGAGCTTGCTACCGATACCGATTCGGAGACTGGATCGGACGATGGTGGATCCGAATCGGATCTAAGCCTACTCGACTGGGAGATCGCGGATGAGGCCAGTACTACTCAACCTTTGCAGAATTCATTGATTGAGAGTAACACTGTGGATCTCGTTGACGGCACCACACTATTTGTCCAGAACTACAAGTTGCGTTTTGGAGAGCCAATGATTGATTTCTACGTCGGCGAAATGAAGAGCGCCTTCCAGGAGACTTGTCATTTAAGTGAAAATGTGGGGCACCAACATTTTCCACAAATACTTATATTCTTCTAATAATTTTTTTTTTATTTTTCAGAGGAAACTTTTTGCCATTTATTTGCATCATTGTGATAGCATTTTGACCAACATTTTTTGCCACCATGTCTTGAAGAACGACATCATTCAGAAGATTTTCAAGAAACTATTCATTGTTTACGGCTGGGATCTGACCCAGGAATCGAAAGGCAGCTACTTTTTTAGGCAATTGCAGAGTGTCATTAGCCCGAAAGCAGCTAAAGCTGCCGAGGACATGTGCCTGGACAAGCTTCCGGCTTTTATGTTGGTCAGCAAGGAAGCTGCGGGAAATCGCGCTTACCTTTCCGTGGTCCATGGCGATGTCGGTGTTGATGAACTGCAGATGCGTTTGCAAGAGCAATACGATCTAATGATCGCACTGGACTAAGATTCTGCAAATTTATAAATATATTGTCATTTCCAGCAAGAGTTTAAAATAGCTTTTAAATTTCCACCAGCTTAACCAGCTTATAATAGGAATTTATCCCCCAATATAAATACGGTTTTATATGAATGGGTGAGCCATTTGGTTGAAAAGTAAGCACCGCCCAACCAAGCTCATACAAAAACATTTTCAACAAACGAGGAAAAAGTGTTCAGAGCTTTTTAGTTAGCAGCGAGCGTTTATTTTCAATTTGCTAGCGAATTATTCTCACACCCTTGCTGGCATGCTAGCCACGTTTTCTCCCCTCTTAGCCATATAGCCATTGTTTAAGCCGGCTGCTATATTTTAAGGTTATTTGCAGACCCATAGTCCTCGGCCGTTTTTGCTGTTCAGGGTAAAAAGCACTTCTTGCTGCTTTCTAGTTTTTTGCTGCTACAACTGCTTTTGCTTTGCCCATGTGCTTGTGCTTTCTGCTTTCCTGTTCCTATTCCACTGGCGGCGTTAAGCAGCTTAGCAAAGCGCTGCCAACCAACATAAATTAAAATGGCCAACGCTGCATCCGCTTACACACACACTTGGACCCATGGACACACGGTCACCCCCACGGATACACTGGTGCCACACCTTTGGCTTTGCTTGCCACTCGTTTTGTTCATTTGCGTGGCAAACAAATCGCTCGAGCGGCAACAAATTGAGTTTCTTTATGATGTCCCATTTGGCGTGTGCAGGTGTGCGGATCACATTTCGTATGTGTAATGTGCACTGAGAAAAACATTAGTATGATTAGATGGCGCTCATATGCTTCTCAACCGTTTACAAAACCAGACATTTCTTCCCCTGCACTGTGTGGGTGTAGTCCTATTTGTACAAATGCCTTGCAGCTTGGGTCTTGGTTTTCGGGACAGTTTCCCAAATGATTTTTCATCGCGCCCTTTTTGGCTTTTCTGGGACCGACTTTTGCGGGCCATCTGTTTGGCCGCCGGCGAATAATTTCTTATATCAATCACAATTAATTATGCCACCCATCCGAGCAAGTTGGGGTGTCTAGGCCTTACCTTTAGGTGATATAAGTCCCATCATTTTTTCTTATTAGATTATTTATGCAAAGGTGCGCAAAACGTAAAGTTATACAAAATGGCATCGTTTTGGGGTGGCATCTAAAAACTGCACTGCAACACTAACGAGCCTTCGAAAATATTTAAAATGTTAAGGTCACACTATTATGAGATTTAAATAATTGAGCAAAGGGTCTGACCAAAATAAGTTTCCTGACAAATGTGGGATTGTATAGTTTCATTAAACCACCAGCGCTCTAGGCGCTCACATCATAATTTATTCGGTTTACTTATTACTTTTCATTATTTTATTCCTTATTTTTATTTTAATTGTATTCCAAAGCGGTGGTCTCAACAACCCTCGCCTACGATTTACTGCACTTTGTTACTGTTTTTTCAATTTTTATAAATGTATAATATATTTTTTTTAAATTATTTTTTTTAAATGGTCTCAAGACCTTTCTTCTACGGTCCCTCGTAGGATACTTAGATTATCCTTTTTACATTTTATTTTTTTATCTGCCTTCGTGGAATTTGCTCTTATTTAATTTTAAATGCCAGTTAAAAAAGATGGAACTCTCGGTTGGAAACTTTGTTGGATTTTGAAAAAAATTTTTTTTGCACTATACGACTCTTAGACTTAATTTTCTTAAACTTCTGACTCGTGAGCTTTATTTTTTTTCTTAGTTGATTAATTGTTTTTATTTAACAATTTTACTATACAAGTTTTATTAATATATTCTTAATTTCCTTACAGTGCTGCTCTTTTTTTTTTACAAAATTAGTATTCTCAGTAATAGTTGGACTCTAAAGACCCTTCTTCTACGATCCTCCGTAGGTCGGTTACTTCATCTTTTTCGTTTTTAATTTTTATAGAAATCTCTCCGTGGAAGTGTTTCTTGTTTTCTACTTTAATTTTGTTTAATTTTTTTTAATAATTTTTTCGCCAGTCTTGATTGGTGGAATCCTTGGTTGGAAGCTTCGTTGACTCTGTCATTATCGATTCCAATCCAAAATTGCCTTTGTTTTATTTTAACTTTTTTTTATTTCTTTTCAATTAGTGATTCATTCTCTCTTCTATTATTATGATATATTATATATATATTATTTTATCCCCAACGTTGGCGTCTCCTGCTTCAGCATCCTTCGCAACAGAGCTTCAGTTATATTTTTACGATTTTGTTGTTTCTATATTTTATTTGTCAATAGGTGATCTTTTCACTCTTCTATTTTTAATTATAGATTTCCTAATGTTGGCGTCTCCTGCTTCAGCATCCTTCGCAACAAAGCCTCCAGCTTCAGTTGTATTAAATGTATTTTTTTTGTCGATAGGTGATCCATTCCCTCTATTATTCTTTTATTTTTATATTCCCCAACGTTGGCGTCTCCTGCTTCAGCATCCTTCGCAACAGAGCCCCAGCTTCAGTTATATTATTTTTATGATTTTGTTATTTCTATATTTTATTTGTCAATAGGTGATCCATTCACACTTCTTTTCTTTATTATATATTCCCCAACGTTGGCGTCTCCTGCTTCAGCATCCTTCGCAACAAAGCCCCCAGCTTCAGTTGTACTATATTTATTATTTTTGTCAACCGGTGATCCATTTACTCTTTATTCTTTTTTTTTTTTATATTCCCCAACGTTGGCGTCTCCTGCTTCAGCATCCTTCGCAACAGAGCCCACGGAGTTAGCTATATTATTTTTATGATTTTATTATTTCTTTATTTTATTTGTCAATAGGTGATCCTTTCACTCTTCTATTCTTAATTATATATTTCCTAACGTTGGCGTCTCCTGCTTCAGCATCCTTCGCAACAGAGCCCACGGAGTCAGTTATATTATTTTTATGATTTTATTATTTCTATATTTTATTTGTCAATAGGTGATCCATTCACTCTTCTTTTCTTTATTATATATTTCCCAACGTTGGCGTCTCCTGCTTCAGCATCCTTCGCAACAGAGCCGCAGCTTCAGTTGTATTATATTTATTATTTTTGTCAACCGGTGATCCATTTACTCTTTTATTCTTTTTTTTTTATGTTTCCCAACGTTGGCGTCTCCTGCTTCAGCATCCTTCGCAACAGAGCCCACAGAGTTAGCTATATTATTTTTATGATTTTATTATTTCTTTATTTTATTTGTCAATAGGTGATCCTTTCACTCTTCTATTCTTAATTATATATTTCCTAACGTTGGCGTCTCCTGCTTCAGCATCCTTCGCAACAGAGCCCCAGCTTCAGTTATATTATTTTTATGATTTTGTTATTTCTATATTTTATTTGTCAATAGGTGATCCATTCACTCTTCTTTTCTTTATTATATATTTCCCAACGTTGGCGTCTCCTGCTTCAGCATCCTTCGCAACAGAGCCCCAGCTTCAGTTATATTATTTTTATGCTTTTGTTATTTCTTTATTTTATTTTCAATCGGTGATCCATTCACTCTTCTATTCTTTATTTAATATTCTTTAAAGTTGGTGTCTCCTGCTTCAGCATCCTTCGCAACAAAGACGTATGCTTCCGATATTTTATTTTTTTCTTTCTTATTTACTATATTTGTGAATGTATGATCCATCTCCTGCGATCTCCTGAGCCTTATATTCTTTAGAGTAGAGTAGAATATATTCTGCATAGCATATGAGCGAGGCCTATCAGAACTATGAAAATAAGTTAAAAAAAACTAATTTGCCAAAGAATTAATCTACAAATTATTTTGGATATTCCGTAAAGGAATCTGATCAATATTTTTAAAAGTCAAGCCTTCCTTCGAGTTAAGTGTCCTTTTCAAGTTTTTTCCTGTATCCTTGATACCCATTAGATATGCATTGCAGAAAGGAAGAAACGGAGGCAGCGGTAATGGCGCGTAATGAAGTGAAAATTGTCCTTAAGCGTCAATTTGTGGAAGACGAGGATGTCGATGAGACACCGAAAGATCCTTTCCCGTTTGCTGTGGTTGGCGGTGTAGCGCGATAATTTGATGCTTGCCGATGCGCGATAAATATAATTTGTTGCACGTCATGTGTATTAACTTTTTGCAGACACTGTCTGACACTTGCCCCGAAGGACATCGATGCAGTGGCGCACGGCATAACGGAAACGGGCGGCTCCATCTCGGAATTTTCCGTTACCAAGCTATTTGCGCCATCCCCCGGTGGGCGTCTCATGTGAGCTGACCCCGCCCACAAATTGTAATTAAAATTGCATAGCTAAATTGATTATGTACATAATACAGCAATTTATATACTTTTTTGCTTTTGTTATGACGGTGGCGAGGGGGCCAAGTATCTGTAGTTGGCAGTAAGTAATTTCCAGCGGGTCTCCAAAAGTTTGCCAAGTGGAAATTTTTAATTAAAAGCAAATGCTTTTCAGTTTTTTCGGTGAAAATTTCTGTATCAGCTGGCTGCAAGATTGCGCCAGAGATGCCTCGCCTTTGACACTGCTTCTGGGCTGTGGTTTCGGGTTCTTTGTACATCCCCCGGCGGATATCCAGCCTTCAATTAAGCAACTGACCGCCAATAGTTCGCTTTCACCTTTGGCGTAAATTTGCGAAAAACCCCCGCCAGAAACAGAGCCAGAACAGCCGGATTATGGCTTTCAATCTGGGCAAGATTGCAGTGGCCGGCGGCGGCGGCGGTATGATAAGCAAAAACATAAGCATTTGTTTGTGCAGCACAATGACTCTACATCCTGCATCCTGGGTCCTGCTTCCTGCCACATGTCGTGCTCGTTTTCACCCGGGATTCGCATATTCGCAAACTGGCAAAAAAAAAACCAAGAGAAGTCGAGCAACTCTGCATGTTTCAATTTTGAATATGTTGCACGATTTTTCCCAGGCTCTACCTCGCGGAAAAATGGAAATGCACTCGTGGAAAAAAATAGAAATAAAATGCTGTGCATGCATCACTGATTCGCGATGGGAGGACCTGTGTCAGTTCTGGAAATAGACCTGAGAGTGAATGCTCCGACCCGCCAGCGGATTGGTATCAATCTGCGAAACAACTGACTGAGTTCATATTTCATTTGAGGCATTTTTTGCGCACGATTCAAAGGGTAAATAGACCGACTTGCAGTTTAATTTTGGCCAAAGGAGTGGGACTGTCAAAGGGGAAAAGTAAAAGTTTCTGAACAAAAAACTTATTGTACCTGGAGCTAGACAAGTTTGTAAATGAGGTTGTAAGATCAATTCTAAAAGAACAATGCCAATACAAGAAATAGCAAGGATTGAAGGTTGCAAAAGCCATCACAAGCAATGCTCTACTACCCTCTTCAGGTGCATCTATGCATATATTTTCTGACGCACGCATTCAAAGAAATTCCATTGCGAATGCTGAATTTCAATTAGAATTGAGTTTTATTTTTTTTCTGTGACATTTCACTGGCTGGAATGCTTGTCTCCATTCAATTTTGCGTCCGGCATGTCCCCCCAGACAGAATATTAAATGAATATGTGCGTCCGTTTGTTTGTGTTTTCAATAACTAGTGAATTGCTGTGCATTTCATAATTAAATTGCGAGCATAAATTGGCATTTAATTAATAAAGCAAATGCAATTTTTGGCACTGCCTGCCAGCCACAGCAGCCGTCGCATCCCCAAAAACGAAATAACTCCAATAAACACCAACGAGTCCTGTCTGGCAGACAAATTACCATTTAGCCCGTACGACTCGGACAGGTCCTGACAGGACCTAATCTGAGGGGCAGCCGACGTAACTAACGGTTTTCGGTTCGTTTGAAATAATCAAAGCGCCCAACAAATGAATGTGTCACCTGTATACAAAAAGCCAAAGCCGCACAGCAGGTCCTGTCCTGTCCTCCTGCCAGGCCATAAGAGTGGTCATAAGAGCCGCCGGGGCAATAAAGCCAAAACCAAAGGTGAAAGCCAAAAGGCGAAAGGAGAGCCAACACCAGGACCAGAACCAGCACCAGCCCCAGCCCCAGGACTAGCTCTAATACGAACGGCAAAAACATCATCATCCCCAAACAAAGCTGCCAGCAAATTGAGGCATACTGGCAATAGAAATAAACAAACATATATGTATACGGAGGAGAAGGTTTGGAAATTAAAGTTTATGCCTAGAGTATTCGTGAATTTGGTGATTATGATTTACGGGAGGTGCACTGAGAAAAAAATCAGGATGGGGCGTGACGACATTTATTGGTTTCCAACCATCTCTCTCTCACTTGTAAAGGTAAAAGTCAAAAGTAACTAATTTAAACTCCAAGCTAAGTTAATTAACGACCTTCAATTTCTCCCCGTGCACGTTCGTTTCTATTAGTCCCTGGAAATTTCATTAGTCGCGGAATAAACACACCTTGGGTCCTGATGTTCTGGCTTAACTTGGTTAATATCCTTGCAGTGAAATAGAATTCGCAAAAGGCGTCCACGTACAAATACACACATTCACATCCCATCCTGGCGAAGCACCAAGGACCAACATATTGGGGCAGGGTGCTTAGTGGCCAGCGGAAATGCCCCGGCAGGCGGAAGTGAAAGTCTACTGGCCCGGAGTCCAGGACAGCAGGAATTCAAGACTCTAGGACTCCAGGAGCCCACGAGTCTGTTCAGCAGCTCAGGAGTTTAAGAGTCCAGGAGTCCAAAAGGCCCTGGCAGTGACATTTACTATACACTTCAGCTCACTCGATGCTCGACTGAATGATTGATGCCCTTTATTCGTTTTCACAATTTGCGCAAAAACTTGATTTTCAAATCACATTCGTTAAAATCCCCAGAGCGACCCGGGGCGATTCAATAGCAGAGGGAATTAGAATGGGACTGGGAATGGGAATGGGAATTCCAAATGGCAGAATGGCTGAACGGGGATTCGGAATCGGAATGGAAATGTGTCGGGGATATGACATTAAAGCCAAAACCAACATTATGCTACCGCTACTCCTGCCGCCTGTCATGTGACAAATTTGGAAATGACAAAATACACGATGAAAAATGCTCACCCAAAGCAGGATAATCGACATTTTTTTGTCACCGACATCCTTCCCAATTGTTTTTTGCCCACGTTTTTTGTGTTTGTAGTCTGCCTGGCTGCCGTTTTCGATTGTCATAATTGAGTTTGCGATGCCCTCAATTGGAATTGTAGTGCTCGGAATGGGGCGAACAAAAAATTGAGTTCAGTCCAGCTACTTAAACCCACTGGCCACTGGCCAATGTCCAATGGCCCCCTGCCATTTACCACTTGCCCCGCCGCCCGAAAATCACACACATGCCAGGACAGAAATTGAAAATGAAAATTTAATTAAATTTTGATATCCGTTTTGGCCATAAATGAGTTCAGCTCTAATTTTTAGCCAGCCCCCGTCCATGTCTTCGTTCCACAGTTATCCCGTCCAGTTGGGGTCACATTAAAACTTGATTTCAATTGAAAATTCAAATGGGATCAGGGATTTCATGGAGGTGGACATGGCAGTGGAAGCGCAAGGGGAAACGGAGGGCATGGCCATATGATGGCAATGAGTGCAACCGACCAGCCACATTGATAGAGAGCCAATATGCCGGGTTGACTTTGCAACAGCGCCAGGACACAGCGTCCTTTGAGATTAGCCATGGCAGATTGCAGAAGTTGACTCTGTTGCTGTTTCTGCTACATGGCGAGAAAATATTGAATAGATTAACATTTTTTTCACAGAGAGGGGGAAATGAAAAAATAATATGCTTTGCACTAAAGTTGAAATTTTTATAAAAACAATTAGTTTCTGAGTCACTTTTCTGGATAAAACTCTATCCATTATCCTTCCAAACTCAATCAAATAAAATTGTCAATAGAAAAAAAATTAATTCAATTTTTCCAGTGCTTTTGTGTTGCATCTCCTGTTCGTCTGATTATACTCCTGCCCAGTGACCTGAAGTGGCAGGAGCGTCCTGACTTTCGATTAGTTTGTTTGCTCCAACTCAGCTGCAAACGTGTCCCATCACCCGGTAGCTACTTGGACAGAAGCTAATTTTCCGTAACTTTTATTTTCCTAATCCCCGCCAGAGCTTGTAGTCCGCTGCAGCTAATTGAATCTTGTCAAGTGCACCAGTTGCACTAATTTAAATCTTTTATAAATGGTCCTATCTGGCTGAAATATGTACTCCTTGGCAGCTTGGGCCTTTTACGAAACTAAGTTACTCCCTCCAAGTCCAAGGCAGTTTTGATATATAAGCTCATGGGTCTTTGGAGACCGATTAACATAAATAATTAGATCTGGGTCAAGTCGGGCGGCAATAACGCAGTCGTATATGTGGCCAGAACAATAGCCTGGAAAGCTGGCCGGCCGACTAAGTTCTGTGGGCCTAATAGTGCAGCGGCTTAGGCTGACCTCAAAATACAAATACTGAACCAAAAACACACACACACAGGTCCCGAACAATAGGTTTTTCCATTAAATTAGCTTTTGGCATAAATCTTTCGTAAATATTCGAGGTATAGCTGCCCAAAGGTCCAGGCTACAAATGAGCTGGCCAGAGGCGTAGAGGGGCAGCCACCAGGTGTGTGCAATTTTCATAGGTGTGCGTCTCTTAGAACCGCTTTGTTTGAGTGGGTGTGTGGGGGTTAAGTAGCCATAGTTTACACGCCTGCAGCTATTTTACCCATACACCATTTTTCTTGGCTTACACAGAAACAAAAACGATACATCTAAGAGAAACTTGAGGAGTTTAAATATACAAATGAAATAAAGTAAATAAGTAAATAAAGAAAATCCTAAAAGGATCTAGCTCTACATTTTTTGGAACCCTAAACTTTTTCCTCAATGTAGGAATGTGTGGGTGCGTGTGGTCTGCGGTTTTTGAGGTTGAATCTGACCACAGGACCTGCTCCCCCTCGATATAGCCTGGCAACGAAATTAATCTCGTAAAATGTGCCAAAGTAAAAATGCAAAAGCGAAGCGAAGAAAGAAAACAAAGGGCCTGCAATGAGCCGTCGGACGTGGTATCGGAAGCGTAACTATGGCACCCCGGGCCACCCACAAACACCTACTACCCCCCCCCAGCAAAAGGACTCACCCCCCTCACAGGCCACATATGTCACGGCAAAGTTTCGTATGCTTCTGCTCATGTAATTTATCAGTAAATTAAGCAATTTATTTTATTTATTCCATTACGTAAATCATGCAATTTGGCCCCGATTTCATCATAGGTCGAACTCAGGCAACAATTTTCTGCCAACGGCAGCGATTTCTGGCCAGGATTTACATGCTGGTGCTCCTGCTGCTGATGCGGAGAGGCCGAGACTCAAGCTCCAAGTTGTTTTTACCTACACGCTTTGGTAATTTTATTAAAATCACTTCGAGTGGCGGGCCCAATTTATATATACGTATATGGAATTCGGTTCTTGGGGACTCTGGCACGCAGTGCGCCCATAAAAGCTAACCTAATGGGCTGGGCTACAGGATACAGGATACAGGATATGGCATAGGGATGCTGAATACACAGCCAGCACACTGATATCCATCCGCCCACGTACGCATATGCGTCAAAACTTGGCTAGAGAATGTATGAATCTAATAAACAAAAGCCGTATATTATTAGCTGCGGATTTGTTTGCTAACCCAGGGCTTCCCCGCCTCGCCTCTCTTTATGGCTGCGAAGGAGTTATCCTTTCGTCTACACTTATGAGCGGGCTCTGTTCTTCTGACTCTCTGGCTTTGCTTGTGGCTGTGGTTAAAACTAGTCCATATTTGTTTGCACAGAAAACAATACTGCAGGTACCTTAGAAAGGTATTCTTAAAATTAAATAGAGTGTATTTTTTTAATTTTTGTAAACAACATTAGATGACTGAAAAGGCTTTTTAGCCTATTAATGTACAGCAAAAATGTGGAAATATAATTATTTCTTATTTTTTATTCGCTGTGTATCATTTTCATTGCCCCTCCCCATTTCAGGCCGCTGCCGCTGTTCAACATGGCACAAATTATGTTAGCCGGCAATCTCTGAGGATTGACTATGCATGAAGAGAAGCCTCTAAGTGTGCGGAATATGGACTGGGGTGTGCTGTAGGAGCTGTGGCTTCAATGTACAAACGCACACACGGAAATGTTATCATAAGTTATGGCCAAAGTTTTTCCAGGCATTAGTTTTTGGATTTGACACTGAAGAAAAGCGGTGCCAAAACGGAAAAATAATAAGTATAAGAATATGAAGAAGCAACTATTAATGGATATAAGATATATAGGTCCTTTGGTCCTCTTTTGGTTTCAAAATCCATACTTTTTGAAATGTCCTATTAAGTATGCTATACTTTTTGTTCAACTTCTCCCTGTGTATTTTTTGTGTCCTATCAGGCAACGACCATCATTGCTTTTTAAATACACACATTTGCTCTGTGCAATTTGCTTTAGCTTGTATTAAATTTTGTTGCCGGAATTCCAAACTAGCTGAAGGAGCAAGAAAGCCAAGCAATAGACTCGAATTCGCAGAGACACATCGCAGATCTCACTCCCGGTGGCCCGAGGACGATACAGGAAGTGTTAGCTTTGTGTGCCGCGTCTAATGTACAAGCTAATGGAGCAGGAATGGAAGGCAGGTGGACAGTTTGCCGGATTCTTCGTGTGCTAAGCCCCTGAACTCTCACACCGCCGACAATGGACACGTACACACGATTAGAGACATTCCAACGAAGTGCACAGAAAAAAAATTACATTCTTCAAGTTCAGAAAATTGATAATGGAATCATGGAAAAGAAATCTTAGATTTAGGGATTCTCCTTGGAGTTTTAATTATTTAAAAAATATGAGTATAGATCGACTCTTATTCAAGTCCTTTCCTTCAGTGTGGGTCAGGCCTGGTTGCCTTGGGAATTCGACTCCAACATGCACCGACTACAGGACTTTCCCCAAGGAAGAAAAGACCAAAGACCAGGGATCAGGAGGTCGGTCACTGAAGCCAGATACAAACGCGCAAACAATGAAACGAAATTTTTGCGCCACGGCATCCTTAAGGCGCAATGTAATTTCCTGTGACAAAATACAAAGCTAATCTCCAGGACACAACGCTGTCGGGTAGAATAAATTCGCCGTCCAGCGAAACCTGACTAAAGGATTTGGATGTGTGTTTCGCAGGACCTGCGACATCCCGGTGACTCCAATATGTGCAGCCAGGTCAGGCCAGAGCAGGCCAGCGAGGATTTGGCTCCACTTCAGTAGAGAGGATACCCGTGGAGCAGGTCAAGGCCTTAACTTCTCACACTTGCCTTGATCTGCTCCAAGTCGTTTGCCATTTGATGAGCGTCCAACAAAAGCGCTACACAAATAGCCAAAGAAATTTCAAGCTGGCGAAAATAAATCGAAACTCAAACTTTCGTTGCCAATCCAATCCCAGGGATTTACTTTTTTCGGTTTTTTTCCAGCATTTTTTCTTCCTGCTGGATCAGATGACAGGACATTTGTTGTGACACGGCCGGGGGATTCCGTTTGATTTCTCAAGTGTAAAGTGCAAAGGCAGCAGCCTTGCCCGTGGCACAAATATCAATATGCCAAGCCACGAGTCACCTGTGCCGCCTGCCCCGCCAGCTCCTCTAGGATAATTGAATGGAGCCAGGTGGCTGGAAAATCCCCATCCGGCAAGACAGTTCTCGTTGGCCGAATGCATCGAAATCATCAGCAGCAAATAGGGCAAACAACCTGTTTAGGCATTCCGGCGACGCACCGTCGATGGCCACAGCCCGCACAGGCGGAGGGAGTCCGGGAACTTGTGCGGGCGTGGGCCTGGTCCCGTGGTCTTGATTTACCCAATTGTTGGCTGATTGACAGAATACAACCAGTGCTAGGAGCCGAGGTACTGTGGTGTTCGGGCTGTGGTCTTTAAATCCATTTTAATGGACCCAGACATCTCAGAATTCTCCCGCTAATGTGGCCGATGGAAATCCAATTTTGCCAAGTTCTCCCGGCGGATACTCCTTTGCATTCTGTTCTGCATTTGACAGCCCATGTCTAAGTATCGGAGAAATATCTTGAAATAACTTCAAATCACACAGCGCTGTAGAGAAGAGTTGTGATAGTAACAGATATTTGAATATTGGTTACATTGTTCTGAATATTTTAATGGTCTAAGATCGTTGAAATTTATCTCAGTGAACTTTTTTCCTTTTTGAAATCACTGCCAATTCAGAGCCCAACAAAGAAATGCAGAAAAAGAATTGATAGAGCCCTTGGCACCTGACTATCCTTGCTGATCCTTGCAAAACCATTTTGACTGGCAAACGGAGAATGGACATGAGGGCCTTCTGTAAGTCAAACTCACAGCTATGAAGGGGGATTGCTGAAGTCCCTTGTTTGCGTCACAAACGCACGCATACCAGTGGCCTCCAGAGGCCCCGCTCGTTTATCCCCAACAACACATAATCTGATTTTATTCCGATTCGACTTTAACAAAGCCGATGTGCAAACAAGAGCCAACAATGCTGCCAAGCAAATACATAAAACCAGCTAAAAATTACAAATTGGTTAATCCGCAACGGCAAATGGCTTTTCAATAACTTTAAATGCTTTGACAGTCAGCTTATGAAAGTATAATAGTGGCGATATAATATCTACACACAATAAAACAATTCAAAGGATACTTTTTGTAGTGAAAGTGATGAAACTCTCTCCCTTTTTTCACTTTTAAGCTGAAACCATTTTATCCGCAAAAGCGCAGAAACACGTTACATATTGAATAATTTTGTTGCCCTTAGATTTTTCTGCGCTTCCCAGGCTCAGGCTTATCGCTCCGTCCGTTTAAAACATCCGGATGGGTACAAGCTCGTATATCCCATGACCATTTTGGGTTTTCATGGGGCGCGTCCTTTGACTCGTTTGTTTGCGATTCCAGAGCTCCCGGCGCTGTTGCTTCATTATTTTGTTTGTTAGCCCACCAAGCCGCCCCCTCTCCCCCATCAAGAGAAGCACCTGTATGCAGGACTTTGCTTCACCCCCCCTTTGCCACACTGCCCTCAGACCCCATCCCTCATCCCTTATCCCGATGCTGTTTTTCTATTTCTATGCATTCATGCATAATGGCTGGCAAACGTTTACAATGGCAACAGCATGGATTTCCGCACGTTACCATTTGCGGTCCATTTGCGGCAAGTGAGGGGAGCGAGGCGGCATGGGGCGGGGGCGGGGGGCGGGGCTAGAGGTCACCATTGTACTGTTAGCATGATTGAAAAACGTGCGCCCCCCTTCACTTCCTTTTCCTGCTGCCCTCCAACCCAGAAACCCCATCCGCTACAAATTGTATGGGAATCGCTGTCATTGTCGATGTTTTGGTGTTTGTTTTGCAGAGAAAAAAAAGTGGCTTTTAATCAATAGTTTAATAATTGAAAAAATAAAATATATTAAGCATTAAATAGGGTATTTTATTGTATAAGAATTTTATTGTATTCCATAACATGGAACCTTGAAAAAAGGTCTCTCTCTTAGATGCCTTAACCGACTATTGTATAGCTCATTAAAAGCTAATAGTTGCCACCCACTTAGCTGAGTTTTTTTGCGGTGTACTTCCTTTTTTCTCCAGTCGGCCTTTACAGTTACGTAATTTATTTTAACTGTGTCAAATCCACGCCGATCGACAGCGATTATCCTGGCAAATTGCAACAATTCCTTTTTCCCGGTCCCACTCGCAATTTGTAAATGTCGCCGGCATCCGTCTTTGTCTCTGTGCGTCTCCCCGTCTCTTTCCTTTGGCCCGCTCCTGTCTCGTTCCGCGGCAGGGAGGAGTGCGTAATGAGAACAGGAGATGGAAACCGGAGCAGGGAGATGGAAATCCTTTCCCGGGAGCCTGTTGGGCTCATAGCCTGTTAGCCGGGCACTCGGATCTCGGTCTCCTTCTCCGCCTCGGTCTGGCACTCACTTAACTGCAATTAACCGCAGTGTGCTAATTAATTTGCTCATAATTGATGCGATTATGTGTTCCGAACCGCTACAAACAATACAACCCGCCCATGGCCCCGAGGGTCGCATCAAAACTTCAACCGAAATTGGCACAGAGGCTATTTCGAGGTTTGTCCGGAATAGTAGGGCGCTTTTGTGTTGTGATTTGGTTCTGCCTGGTCCTGGCATTGGTCCTGGTGGAAATCAGACAAACCAGCCACCCGAGCGACAGTTCCTGCACAATTTATTAAGGGCCTGGTCAATTGTGAAAGAGTCACGGCATCGCAGCGTCCTCCATGCAGGCGGAAATGAGCCGAAATTGCAATCGGAATAGGAATAGAGAATGGGGAATCAGAATCGGAATCGGAATCGGAAGCCGGTCTCTGTTCGCTTTCAGTGGGTCAAGGCGGTCAGTGGTTGGTGGTGCAACTGTATCAGTTGCAGACCCACTTGACTTCATAAAACAACCCGCTGGGCTACTCTTTGACATGAATACATGGATGCCCTTGCCAAATAATATTCCAGCAGAACAACAATATTCTTTCCAAAAAAATTACCTTTTCATTTTATATTTTAGTTCAAAATAAAATAAATTTTGTGTGCGTGTGTATGTGTGTGTTACAGAGTTGAAACCCAAACAGGACAAAAAGAGAGGCTGTCGGGTTCACTTGTCAGTTAATGGAAATGCTCTTTCCTAAAAATTCCGGTTCATGGGTGTTGTCAGAGGATGGCAACCATTGCTGGGCCCCTCCATTTGGTTGATTCGGATTCTATAGAGAGAGAGAGAGTGGGGGGTCTGCTGGAGGGGGACTGAGGTGGTACTTACCATTTAGGACATGCACACGCACACTGGCAACATCTGCATTGGAGGGCGCACAGGAATATTTGCCAGAATCGGCCAGATCTGCATTCTGTATGAGGAGGAATGAGGTTGTCACATCGCCCTTTTCGGTAATTACCGACACGCCGCCTCTTGATGAATCATAATTAATGACCTGCAAATGTAAGAGGGGATCGTGTGAGTACATTTCCCAGCAAAACAAACAATAATGCCAAAACAATGAGGGTAGGCGGACGAATAATTGTTGGCCCGGCTGTTGCCTAATGCGCTTTTAAAGTCCCTCCAAAAAACGTAAGCAAATTAATGAATAGAATACCAAGACAGTAGATGATATGTCTTTGACTTAAATTGCAAAATTAGACAGGTAGGAGTGAGACAGGTTAGAGGCAGCAGATGCCTCTGATTGACACGGCTGAATATTACGATTTTAATTGGAATTTGACGAGTGTGTTAATCATTAAAGTCGTCTCGCGAGTCGCGACATCAAAGATCACGCGAGATTTCATGCAAGTCAAGCGGGTTTAAGTTGAAGGCTTCTCCTCATTATGATTATTACTTTTCCCCTACACCCTGGCACTGGCACTCCGTCAATATCCAATTCGATTATCGATTTCTGGCGAATGGCAGGACCTCTTGAGAACAAACAGGCAGCGGAAAACAGCCAAGAGCAGCTGAATGCATATTAAGTCGCTACCGATGGCTGACAAAAACAAATACCGGAATAATTTACCAATACTCCAGGCCAGAGTTGAGAACAGCAAAGAGCTGACAGGGAATTGATATTAACACATAATGCCGCTGACAGGGCAAAGACTTTGCCAGAAGCCAGATGCCTGTAGCCCGAAGAAGGAAAAACAAAAACAACGGCGGAAATGAGATGGCTGACAACCCTTGGGCCCAAACTGAAGGGAACCGACGAGGACTGTCTGTTCCGGAGGGGAGCCGGGCATAATTTGCCATCTAATCCCGGCTAATCGACTACATTTGCGATAGTATGAAGAATGAAAGGAAAGTTAGCGTCACTGATAATGATGACGATGGCCAAATGGATATAGACATAAAGTACAATGGCAGGAAATTGGCTGAAACGAAACCATTGCTACCGATTATGGTAATTTCAAGTCTAAGAGATATTCGAACAGGTGATGTTCGAGTATCCTTAAGCATTTCATTTTGTCTGCTAAGGAAGAAATAAATGGGTCCAGATCGGAGGGCCTATTCGCGATGGAATATTCTTAAACTTAACTTTTAGACCTAATTAGCATAGTATAGACTCAGATACACCCTGCGATTCCCAGGGTATCAGTCGTGAAAACAATGAAAATGACAGAAACTTTGTCGCTGAAACTTTTGGCAAGTGAAAAGTTTGCCTATCAGCCAGGACACGATATCGTGGCGCTATTACTGCTGACTCTGGAATAAATTTCATATTTGTATTATAATATTTCTGTTGGCGGCCCAAATTAGTTAATGAGACGTCAGCCAGGGGGAGGAGAAGTTGGGGTGGCCATCGGGGTGTCATCTCGCTATAAATGCGAATTTGCAGTTTGCCATTTGATAAAATGAAAAAAAAAGAAACATTTTTGTACAGCGTGCGGACTTAAATATTCATGGCGTGCCGCTTGCAATTTTCATGACAACTGCAGCTGGTTCCGTTCGGGTGTCTGACTTCTTCAATCCAGGGATCGGATCGGAATCGAATCGAATTGGATTCAATTGAATTGAAAAAGCCACACGCCGTTGGTAGTCTGGCAAGAGACACACAAAGCCCAAGCAGAAATAATAACACTGGATCACAACGACAAAAAAGTAAATAAAATATTTGTGTAAAATGTTTGTAGCTCATTGACAATGCGCATATATCCGATTTATGTGGCACTCTCTCAACGCCATAATCGCCCGCATATTTCCAAAATAAAAAAGCATGAAAACCGAACCATAAAAATCCGAACATTCCCTACTAAAAGTACATAAAAGTCGCCCCAGGCCCCGAACACTAAAATGTGAGAGGGGAAGGCGAAAAAAATAAAACACTGACGATTGGAAATTCCACTTGAATATTGAAACTGATCCGGGACCAGGAAGTTTGCCAAAGAGTCAGGATAAGACGGACTAACAGCCTCTAAGCTGGAGCCAAGACAACGTCAGGTAATTGAAACAATGCCAAATATTTTAACAAGGATAGAAAAAAACAAAAAAATGTATTAAAAAATGTAATACAATTTTTTAAATGCGAATATCTAAAAATAGAATTTTTTAGTTTAAGATTTTAATAAATATATTTGAAGTATATGCATATAATGAAGAGGCATAACCTATTTTATTGTAAAATATTTTCCCAGGTGCAGGAATTAGCCGATTGAAGGGGCTCCTCGTGCCCCATATGCCACATTACCTGTCAAGGCTCTGACCTCAGGCTGGCGGAAAGGCGAAAATATGCAACACGTTAATTACAATTAGCGAGCGGAAGTGCGAGCTGCCAGGACTGCAAAAAGTGCTGCGCACCATTCTGCCGCTGCGGTGGCAAAAAGTGTGGAAGTGGATGTGGAAGTGCATCAGCTGAGTTTATCCATCCATTAAACTAATTAACAGCAAATTTGCATGGATCGTAAATAATCCGTGTGCACAGGGCAGCACGGAATCGTGTGGAAAGGACCGCCGACACGGACACGGCCAGGACTTTACAAAGCCGGCGGCAAGGACGCGTTGTTAAGGTACCGCTCCATACACGACTAGGAGCAGGTCCCGGACAGGTGGGCCAGGCAGTGCTGCAAGGATTTTAATTAGAAAATTCCAGGAATACATTAAAATCCGCCAAGTGGCCAGGCAGGAGCAGCAGTTGCCAGCAGGATTTACCTCGTCGCCATTCGGTTTTATCCTTCAGCTACTTTTTTTTAAGCCGAACCTCTCCGGCATTTTCTCTCGTTTTTTGTTGATATTTTGCTTGGCTTTTGCATTGCAATTAGCGTGCCACTGTTCCGGATGCGGATTCGGACCACGACTCAAGCTGAAGCGCATTTAACGCCCCGCAATTAGCCAGAAGTTGATGCAGCTCAGCTTCGCTAAGACAACAGAGCTAATTGACAGGAGCAAGGGCAGCAAAATGGTGTAAGGATACTTTCTACTCCGTGTCCTCTCCGACACTTTTCACTTCTTTGTCAAATTTTTGTCAACGCCGGTAATTTAAACATAACCTGTCCGCCAAACGCCATTGACCCAGTTGCCGTCGCACCGCATTTGCATGTGCGAAGGACATGCAGGATATCCAGCGCGTTGATTCACTCATTGAAATAACAACAGCTGACGTTTAAATAACGGTGGGGCAGGGCCGATTCTGATGAGGGTGGTGCGGCACTATGGGGGGGTGTAAGCGCGAAAAGTGTCACGAAGCGAAGGTTGGAGAAATGCACGATAACTTTTTCCAACATCCGGTGGCATATGAGTAACGAAGTTTTCCCAGCAGATTGAAGTTTCCATTTGGCTCAGTGAGAAATGATAGAAAACAACATCCATGCATATATCAAAGAAATGAATTTTGATGGAAAGCGATTTTTAATTATAAAATTATTTTAAACCAAAATCTTAAAGCTAACTATTTGGTTCGTTGGATAGTTTTAAATCGTCTCCAATTTATAGGGTTTCCCTTTAAGAAATTTGTAAAATATTATTTAAGCCAAATTGATTATGTTATTAAGAATAGAGATACTAAGTACGCTGATTACAAAATGGTGCACCATTTCGAGATCGGGAATAAATTGGCAGAGAAATGGTTATCGGAAGGGGCCAACTGTGGAAACTGGGATAACCACATTTATATAGGGGCACCCCTCGAAAAAGTTCGAAAAATTAAAAAAATTCTTTTAAGCAATATTTTACATAATATGCACACATTCCTTAAATTAATATCACAATATATACACAATTTCCAGATTGGATTGGCTGAGCTATGAATTTTGGTAGAGGGCCATCTGGGGAAATGTAGAAACCCCATTCTTATGAGGGAATCCCTTGAAAAAATTCGAGAAATTAAAAAACTTCATTTGACCAATATTTTAGTGAGAAAATGGGGTACTAGATGTTCTGATTTCAAAATGGTTCACTATTTCCTGATTGGCTATGGCTATCAGAAAGGGGCAAATTGGGGAAATGTGGAAACCCCAATTAAAAAAAAATATAAAATTTAATTTAAGCAATAGTTTTAATGGGGTGTTGAGGTACTAGATGCGCTGATTACAAAATTAGACACTTCCGATCGTATTTGTATTGGCTGGAGCTATAGCTATGTGAGCGACTAGTTTGGGTAGAAACTGGCAGAGGGATATGCTTTTGTGCGGTGATCCAGGTCAAGAATATAAATATTTTATAATGTCGGAGATGTCGCCTTCACTACGTGGCACACTTCTGACTAAAATTATAATACTTTCTGCAAGGGTATAGAAAGTGCCGCCGTTAATCTTTGCCAGACAATTGACTATTAAAGGAAAATCTCGCAATCGTGGTAGTTGAGGTGCGTTAGCTGTTCAAACAATATAGAGAATATGTAACAATAAACTTGAATTACCTCCTCGTGATGATACCAGAAGATGTAGGCCGGTGGCTCGGGGCTGAACTTTACAGTGCAAGTGAGATTTATGGTGCTGCCTTTATCAACGTGAAGGTCAGGACCTCCCAGGATGGTGGCCGTTGGCACTGGAGACACCGAAAAAGACACAGGACAGAGAAAAATAAGTGCATGAAAAAGCGAGTTGTTGAAAATAAAAAAAAAATCCACAAAAAAAAGGACACAAATGGAAGGAGTCTAGGTGGGCGGCGGAGCACTGTGTGGCACTGTGGCACTGTAGAATAATAAAGTACGAGATAAAATGGAATTATTGTCGTATAAAAACCAAGTCCTCGACGTTCCATCGACATTGCCTTGGCCGTGCGTGTTACTCACTCGTTTGCTGTGTGTAATTTATTTGTTCAACAACTTGGTTTTCTTTTCTCATCTTTTTTTTTTCCTTACTTGCTCTTTTTTTTGCACAGATGCCTCTCAGCGAGTGCCCTTTGTTATTTGCGACGACAAATGGTTGATTTTTTTATGAAGCCCGAATCGGAATCCCACCGAATACTCACCGACTACATTGAGGCGGACGAAATAGCTGCGGACCGGCTGCGTCGATATCTGGCACTCGTACATCCCGGCGTCCCGCTTCTGGGCCCACTTTATCTGGAGGGTCCAGTCGTCAGTGTCCTGGTGGTGGGTGGCCTGGAACCTCTGGTCCGAGGTGTAGGTGTACGAACCGACGGTCAGGATGTGTATGTCGCGATGCCGGATCCAGGACACCTGCAAAAGGGGTAACCCAAACGAAAGCCATCAAGTTTGTTGTTTGATTCAATGTGATATTTGTTTATTAGCCTCTCTAATCCTTTTAAACCAGTGTCATTTATTTAATTTCCTTAAATATTAATACCTCATGGATTCAATAAATATAGATATCTGTATTATACTATTTGTTCGTCTCTTTAAGGCCGACGTCTGGCTCATTAAAAATGCAGCAATTGAAAACGAATTGCCGACATGATACCATTAAAATCGAATAAAGCTCCGAAACTTTGATGGAGATAATGCCACGGTGCCGTAGAAAAGGCGATAAAAACTTTTTGCATTTGTTGCTTTTTAGTATTCCTTTTGGGAAACGTGACGTATGAGTAATGTGTGGCGCACTGAAAAATATTTTGGAAGGAAATCTTGGGGATTTGAAGCTCTAAGGATGCTGTTGCTGGTCGTGCTCGAGTTGTTTTGGCTTTGCTTAATTATCGCAAACTTTTTAAGTAGTTTGCGGTGCACAGAGATAACTTTGTAAGCTGGCACCGCCAGCTTATGCAAACTTATTAAGTCAAATGTAAATGCAAAATTATCGCACTTGACAGCCAGGCGGGCACCCACACCCGCACACCCACACACACACTCCACTCCCCCATATACAAGTATACGTACTAACATGGCCAAAAGGAACTGCCACAACGATGCGTGCGTGCGTTTAATTATACGAAATGTTGTTGCATACTTTCGAGGGCCGCTTCCAACAATAGCGCCTCCATAAGGACTCGGTACGGGTGCTCCTCTTTTTTTTTGGGGTTGCGTGGGAATAGAGAGTTTCGCAGGAGAAAGGGAGGGTCATGAGTGTGTTAGATTCCCCGAGCAGCAACCAGGACGAAAGTGCATAAAAGTGAGAAAAACATGGCGTTCGCACTTTTGACAACTCTCGCAGCGACATCGCTGCCATTAAACAAACATTTTACGCAACAAATTAAAGCGTAATTAACAAGTGCACGCTGTGTTGCATGCGGTGCCGTAATGGAGAATCCCTTGCCATCAGACCCCGCCCATATTAGCAGAAACGCCTCCTCAATATGAACAGGAAGAAAACAGGCAATCCAATTTGTACAAACTGTATGGTATGGAGTATGTTTTTTTATGGGGTTTCCTTAAAAAACAAGGGAGTAATGGAGACACATAATGCTTTAGATCTTAACGATAGAAACTCAGGAAAACAGAAGCCGTAAAAACTCAGATGAGACTTCAATAAAGATGAGACCACAAAAAGCAACTACTCTTTTTTCACAGTGTCCGAACATCAGCAACAGCAAAAGCAGCAACACAACAACTCGACATTCCGCTTCAAGTTGCAAGTCCAGCCCGGTTGCTGGAGCCACTGAGCCAACAGGGCCAGGGGCGGGGTCGGTGGCGATGGTGGTGCCAAGTGGGTGCAGCAGGATGCCCTGCTGTGGTGTGGCGGTGCAACTTTTCGGGTTCGTGCAACTCGGACTGAGAGCCAAGTGCTGTTGACGCGTGCGGCGAGAGCAATTTCATGAAATTGTTTAAATAATTTCGCGCTCAAATGCAATTGAAAGTGCTGGGCGAAAGCTGAGCGGGGGGCGTGGCACGGCTAGGGGGGGGAGTGGTTCAAAAGGCGCGCCCACTTGAGGTTGAACAGTTGATGTATATGTGTGTTAGTTCCTCTATGCCATGTGTGTGTTTGTGTTTGAGCTTGGACTGGCACTCGTTTCTCTTTTGTTTGGCAAGAAATTAAAAGTTGCGCCTGCAAACGGCATCCTGCAACGCCATCCGCATCCGATTCGCATCTCCCTGCCACACCATGCCATTCCATTCTCATTCTCGTTCTCCCTTCCAGCGGCATCCACTTCCTGGTGGTGCATTTGTGTCAAGTACTCGCGAGCGTGTTGAAAGTTTGTTGGTTTTTGGCATTTGAGCCTCGGGTTTTTCACACTGAAAACTGGCAAGAGGATCCTGGTAGCGAGTGGCGAGCATCTGTATGCAAATTTTAGGAAATGGAGAATCACTCCTTAGGGGGCCCAGGACGTGTGGCGTCCTCATTAATCGCTTCTTGTGCCCCTTGTGCCGCCTAATTATTCATGAACCTATCTGTCGGGCATATTAAAAAATTTTCAGCCGACCCGGCCTCCGTCGCCTGACACTTTTGACAATTATGCATTTCATTAAACACATTTAAAGGGTGTAGCAGCTGGGTCTCCATTCCCAATTAAATCCTACAAAATGTTAACAAAACGTTTTTACACCGAAAATAAAACAAAAGCATCTTAATCGTAAAATAAACTTAAAAATGTGTCTTTTATTTAATGAAAGAATATATGATGATATTTTTAAAAACTTAAGTTCTATAGTTAAAAGTTCTGCTGTACTTTTCCCTCAGTGTCTGCACATGTTATTCATATTTTAAAAAAATATTTTTGAATTTTAATGCTGTCTGTTTGTGACAGCAGGATGCTCCGAAGATTAAGCTGAAGGAGCAGCAGGTTGCCTACGGCCGACCTTTGCCTTCGACCCGAAAATAAAAACCGGGAAAGGGAGCAATTAAAGCAGATAAACAAAGGAAACAATTGCAAAACAACAACAGCAGGCAAGAGGAGGAAACAAAAACACAAAAAACGGAGACGGAAAAAAACAGAAGAAATTGCTAAATTTCCCGAAGACAGAAACAACTTAGTGCCAAACTTGAAAGTCGCTTCACCACAAAGCCAAACCAAAGCGGTCAGGGACGGGGGACTACAGAACTAATTAAAAATTTCATCGTCATGCTAGGGGAATTACATTTTTGGTCTATGCGACCATGTCGTCGGCCAGGTTGGGAAGTCAGCAAAGAAATCAAGCCAGGACGAGGCCGGAAAAATTAAAAATGAAAAAAAGAGATTTCGCGCATGGAGCATAAGCAAAAGTTGGAAGGAACTTTAATGGTAAGGCTAGTCAATGTCGTCACGCACGACAACAAAGTTTTTGACACGAGTTCGCTGTTAACCCCAACAGCTTTCCCCAAAGAGTATTTCCCCCCCCAAACGCACTGAAACAAAAATGTCGCCAGAACTGAAACTAACAGACTGAAAAATCAATGCCTAAAAATTTTCATTTCTTGAAGTGCAGGCTCTGTGAGCCCAAAAACTCACCGTTTTGTTGGCCAAATTGCGCACTCGGCAGCTCAGGTAGGCCGACTTGCCCATTAGGGCGGTGACATTGCGCGGAGTCGAGGGATCGAAGTAGGGCTCCATCCACTTGGGGTGCGTGTAGGCGGCGGTGGGCGTGGTGGGCTGGAAGAGGGCCGCCTGCCCCGCCGACTGGGACTGTGTGGTTGTCAGTAGCTCGTCCAGCGAATTGTATCCCTCGATGGGTCCCTGCACACCGGCATTCGTCATGTCTGAAACGAGGAGAGCACAATGCCGAGGCGAGAAATGAAATTTTCGATTCGGTTTGGTGGCTAAAAAGTCAAAAAATGCTGCAAATAGACACCTAGACACCTAAAGTCCCGACACATGCATATATGGAAATTTTAGAGTGAGATGGGGATTGGGTTGGGAAATGGCAGGAGAACCTTTTATCTTTGTGCAGCTCACCGCAAAAATATTAAAAACCCCAAGTGCAGCTGTTGGCAAGAAATTTGTGTGGCGTGCAAAATGACATTTACATTCATTCATCCACCCACAGTGGTGCTTTTTCACCCACAATAACACTCCTCTCCGAGGCAGTGGATCTCATTGGGTCCATAACATTCGGGACCCGCTCATTAAAAGTGCCCCGGGCCGTACTACTCTGGGCCCAGTGGTCGAAGGTGAATGTGAGTCCAAGTGGCCTCCGGCTATTGGAATTAGGCCTGGGCCCCTTTAACATTCAATTTGAACAATGTCCTCGGCAAATGCATTTTTAAAGTTGTACATCCTGTGGGGGTACCGTGGAACTATGCTTTGGTCCTTAAGTTTCAGTTTTAAATGAAGCAGAGTTAAGGGACATTTTTGTCCCTAAATATGTATTCTTTGTTCCATTAATATGACACACGAGAAATTTGTGTTTTATTCTTCTGTTATATGTTTTAAATCAAAAACTTTTGTGGCACTGTGCACTGAGGAAATGAATCTGCAACTGGGTCCTGTGGCTCTTGCTCTTCGTTAGGAACTTGGCGAACGGGGGTCGTGGCAAGGAAAGTGGCAAGGGCTGTGGGTTGAGGGGGCAACCTTCAAGCGACTGAAGTGTTTGCGGTTGGCAAGAACAAGTGCCCACACAAACACCCTATCCCTGCCCACCCAGCACCAACACATAGCTGGTGGAATTGTGTCACTGCTCACACACACAAAAGCACATATGGCAACCGCAAGGATTCCCTGCGCCTTTCTCCTTACTTTTTTTGCACCCGGCCAACCCTTTTCACTGTCGAGCTCATGGTTATGCAAAATATTTGCACTCAAATCATATTTCAAGGATTAAAACTTGCATTCATTCGAAAACTGTTTTTCCACATGCACGCCCCTCAACTTCGGCTTCATTAAACAAAAGGCAGCTATTGCTGCTGATTCTGATGCTGTTGCTGTTGTTGCAGCTGGAAAATCCCCCACTTTCATCCCGAAAGGATGATGCTTAATGCTGAAAATTTGAGTGAATGCAAATGTGAATGTAAATGTGGCATTTAATTTAAACGGTTCTCGTGCAATTGGCATTTACTGGAAACACCAGCATCCACCACTGTCACCACTCAGCCAGCTGTCTGTCGGGCCGGCAGGATACTGCAGCGTCCTCCCACTGCTGAAAGGACATTTACGCATTTGTGCTGCTCAACTTAGTGGTTTGCCAAATGCACTCAAGTTAATGTTGCTTTCCTACCGAGAATCCACCCACAAGACGATGTAAACAAGTTTTGGGTTTAATTATAATGCGAAACCCCATTCTTCAACCCGTTCGAGTGTGCAATTGACACATTTTCAATTTAAATTTTAAGACAATAAGTAACACTAGACCCCAAATACTCCATACAATTTACAGTTTTGATTCATACTGTTCCCACACCAAAATTATTTTATTCAATGGGATTTAAAAGCATCCCCAAAATATTTTTCATTAAAACATGACATAGAATGTAAATATAGTTTATGCATTCGTTGCTGAAGTTAAATCGAACTAAAAGTTTCAAATAAAAAAAAAAAAATTAAAAACCATTTTGATGTCAAATTTTATTTTTATTTGCCTATTAGTTTTCATGGATTATGAAAACATTTTTTGAAAAGGAAGTATTTGTTTAAAAATAATAGTCTAAAATGCTTTATATTTGCAGAGCTGTACATTTATTGAAGACTTCTTATTTTTTCATCTCCATTAAAGCAACCTGTGCTGGTAAAAAAGGAATCGAAGGTGTTTAAAAAGTGGATTCGATTGCCGACACCGAATGCGACTCATTTGAGGGTCCTGGGAATCCTGCATGTGTGGAAGAGGGTGCGAATCACTTGCCTTTTTTCACCCTCCAGTGCGAGTGGCGGCACTCCTCCCCAATCATTTCGTGGGCTGGGGCCTTTCCCTTCCATTCCCAACCCTAGCCCCACACACAACCCCGCGGCACACTCCATTCCACACAATGACTTTGCATATTTGCCCTTAATTTTCGACAACGTTGACGAGCCGCGTGGAGCAATTAAGAAAACTTTTGCAATTTTCACGCTTTTGTTTCGGCCTTTTTTCCAGCTTCGCCCATTTTGTTTTGCGATGCCGCCCGCCAGCTGGCTTTTCCGCGAGGAGCAGAGTCACAGGGATATACACAAAGGGACCTGCACAGGTCCTGAAAGTCGCCTGAAATGATGCGTAATGTGCAACACTTTGAACCGGTGGCTCAATGAATTTTAGCCAACACCGCCCGGCTAATTGTCTGCTTATGTCGGTTTTCTTTTTCAAGGAAGCGGGTTTCCTCCTCCCTGACGCACTTAATTGTGTTTAATGGCATTGAATTTCATAGTAAATATCGTTACATTTCTTTGCCATTTGCCTGAGCTCAGTAATTAAAAATCAACATTGGCCAGGAATCGAGTTACTTCTCGCCTCCCCCACTTAAAGCCATTTCTAAGACATTTTCTTCGGGCCACACTAAGTGGAAAAAATGTATAGAAAAGGGAATATATTTTTTCTCGTAATCATCTATAGTTTTGTTAGTATACCTTGGGCCAATATTTTTGCATATCTTTTTGGTGCAGTGTAAGAGCCATTTTAACTGCTTTATCGCACCACTCATTTGAGATGACGAGGGCAATCGGACGGGCACTGAACGTGGCCTGCCAGCCAGGCCGTGAGTAATGATGCCTTCTGACATTGTCTAAGCGGTTTAATGCGTGGAATCGTGAGTTGGCTGGAAATCAAATAGACATCGCCGATGGTGGGCCCTCGAATATGCACGCGACCACCACTCAGCCACTCAGCCACCCAATTGAACCACCGAACCACTCAGCCACTCAGTCACTCATTTATTTATGTCGGGCACGGTGCAATGGAGGCTTTTGTGGCGCCTTTGGATCTCCTGGCCATCATCGCCTGCGGCTGGGCGTCTTAATTAAGCTTAAATGATGCTGCAAAATTTATTTCATCCCGCACTCTGCACAGATCCACATCTCCCTTCTCCAAAAAGGGAGATTGAGATGGAGATGGAGGTGTGTCTTCTATACCGCCTGCCGTCGTGCATATAAATTATACACGCAAATTACATGGAACGAAAATTGAAATTGTGCGCCCTGTGTATGTCTGAGGTGGGCGTGGCAATCGGGGAAGACCCTTGAAAAAGCTGTCATATCTGCGGCAGTGCTTCTTTTGCTTCACACATAATAATTTTTAATGCTGTTCATTAATTAGCGTCAATCGGGAGCAGCTTAATTGCTCACATGATTTCGCCCGAGGAGAAGTTGTGAAGGAAAAATTAAGGCAATCGAACGGAAACATAATGAAAGACTGCTTGCCCAACTTATTAAAGAATATACATGTATGCGAGGTGACCTCATTAATTGGATATTGAAAATTTATGGGTGCACTAATTGCACATGTTTGTCTTGGCATTTTTCGAAGAATTTAACTTTAAAGACTTGAGGAAGGTGAAGCAAAAATTATTTTAAATAAAAACACTGAAACACTTCAACATAGTTGAATGAGAATCCTTTACAAGTTTCGCTAAGCGCTTGCCGGTAAAGTATGCTATGAAAAATATATGTGGCCTGTCGCCAAAGGATATAGTTCATATATGAAGAATTTTGAATGGTTCAACTTAATTTGTTTTGAGCAGAAACCCGGTGCACACAGGAGACACTCATCCCAGCTGTCTAAGGCAATTTAAGGGTTTACCATCCGGCCGGTTGCGCCTTTGTCTCCGGTTATCTCCAGCCCTGATTGACAACATTTTTGTTCTGGCTTGTTTGTCTTTGCACAGCCACTTCGTATGACAAAACATGCGATACGACACGACAACAGGACCAGGCCAACAACTCGTATATACAGCCATTTACTCACCGGCTTAGACACAAGCATAATTCTTGTTATGAAATATTCGTAAAATTCATCCAAAGCACAAGCAAATGGCATGTGAGTAAGTTAGAAGAAGCGTGTGTGTTCGGGAGTGTGTGTATATACTGGGCTATATGGCCATGTTTTTGGGCATTGAAAGCCGAAAGCATAAAGTGAAGTTTATACAAGAAGTTGGCCGGGATGTGTCCTGGCCCTGGTTTTGGCCCACTTGCTGCTGCTGCTGCTCATGCTGCTCCTGCTGATGTGGCTGTATCTGGAGCTGGCATGGCTTATCACCTCTGGCGTGGGCTGGAGCTTATAATGAAGCATTGTTTGCCGCTCAAGTTTGGCCAGAGTGAAAAACAACAGCATACCGGGAACAATAAAAACAAAAACACCGAAAACTGAAGCTCAAGTAGCAACATTCTCGTGGCATTCACAAAGACGACCAGGCCGACTGAAACGGAGTCTGAGCAGATATTAAAACAATATTTGTCGGGACCAAAGTTGAACGCATAAACCCATGCAGCTACTAACACAGAACCCAAAACACAATCTAAGCTAACTTGACAATACACTGAGAAAAATTTCTATGAAATTAATGATACATTTTCCCATTCAAATATGTTATACAATTCACTTTTATTGTCTTCTCATTTTATGCTAAATAACTTGGAAATAACAATGGACTTTATTTTTCCGCCTGCAACATTGTCACATAAATTCAGAATCTCTGGCCTAGTTAGCTTTTGGTTTGGGCCAACATTTTGCCTGCCGAGTCCTTGATTAGAGCCTGCCCATTGTCGTCTGTTATTGTTTGACATTTTCAACTAGTCTCGATTTTATTAATGATCATCATAGATTTTCCAATCAGAATGTGTAATGCCTTTCCGCCTTAATGGCGGTCGCCTGGCCCCGCCCTTAGTACCTTTTCAGGGGCGTTCGTGTGTGTTTGTGTGAGTATGTGTGCGAGTGTGAGTGTGTCCTGGTAAAAGGAATCTATTCAATGACTTGGAAAAGGGTCAGCCATGGCCTTGGGCCCAAGTTGTTGGGGCCTTTAAACAAAAAACAAAAAAAAAACGATAGGCTGCCGGTCACAATGTCACTGGGCCATGGATTTGGCCATTCTGTTGTAGAATTTTAATTGCGTGTGTTAATTTTTGGGTTCGTTCATTCAATTTAAATTTATGGTCTTCCGCTCCGCACTGACAGCCGGCAATTTAAGACGCAATTTATTGACGTGGCTTTCGGAGAGGCCGGGCAAATGGCAAATGGCTTTCATGCCCGATCCGTATCCTTCGACTCCGATTGGCCAGGTGTTGTGCGGTCTTTGCATAATGCATGCAACTTAATCAATCAGCAGCTGGCCACCAAGAGCCTCCTGATGAATGTCGGTTGAGTATTCTTTGCCATTTCCACCGCCGGCTGCCACTTTTTTCCTCAGAGCCCGAGCTGCAGCCACCGGGAAACCACAATGTAGACATTTTAATTGAAGATATGGCTGTGACATGTCACAATACATCCTCGCACCCGTACACTCGTTGTACTTTTGGGCCAAATAGCAGGAAAGGCCATGGATGTACATATATTTACAGTTGGCGCCAAACCGCAAAAGGCAAACTGGATTGCAGTTGCAATTGCTGTTGTTGCCGTCGTTGTCGCAATAAAATATTAAATTCAAATGAAAACACAATAGATTTGCTCAGCTTTGGGTTTGTTTTTTCCTTTATCGTTGCATCCACTGAAATATTAAACACACACACACACTGCCATAGTGGCACTATGTGGCATCTAAATGTTGCTACTAAACTCCGCCGCTCCGATGACTCGCCAATATTTTGGGCCTGAAAAGTGCATGCCCTTTTCGCATATTTTATGCCACTGTGAGGCGGCACAGCTGCTACTGGCAACCGCATGGCAAAGTGCAAACAAACATGTAATAAATCATTTTTAAATAATTCAAAATCTGGCAGGCCGACTGGCATTCTGGCAAGAGCAACAAAACACATTTCGGAATCAATGTGCCGGCTGAAGTCGAACCAAAAGCTCCTCTAGCTGAGGGCGTTAAAAAACATTATAAAAAGTGTCGCCGCTTTTTCTGGTCTTTGGGCTAGGAGGTAATGGCTCAGCAAAAGCTCCACTTTTGGCCATCACGAATTCGACGGCAGATCCACAAAACGTGCTGCCTGCGCACTGGGGGATTGGGGCTTTAAGAACTCCTGTTTTTTTTATTTGCTTTCTGATGGTTTCTTTTTTGCCCTCCTGCCAGCTATTCCATATGCATGTGGCTTAGAGAGGCAGGAGGTGGCTGGGTGGTTGGTTAACTTGTTTGCCGTACGCGTATGGCCTGCAAGTTCCACTCACTGCTCTGGCTTCAAGTTTGATTGAGTGCCCCTCTGGTTGATGGCCGCATTTCGAATTGAGTTAAAACGTAGCAAATGACTTAAAAGTGCCAACTATGGCATGCTTAGCCATGTCTCCTATCATCTCTGGCTGTCCATCAAACAATCTCTATCGTGCACACACGAGGACAGTGCTGCCAGGTGCCAGGTGATACCGCAAGGAACCAGCGACATCAAGGATTAGAGGTAAATTGGGATCGTGTTATAGCCATCAGAACATGTATAATATCTTGTTTAAAATAACCACAATTCTGCAGCTATTATGTTTCAATACTTAATATTTTAATAATAGGAAATAGGATATAATAATCGAAGGAAGCCTCTTAAAAAGGTCCTAATAACCTGCCTGGTTTCAAGTTTCCGGTTTCAAATAATAACCTGTTGGCTGGAAAAAAGCCAAAGGAAAGACATCTCTGAAGATGAGATATCCGCACGATGACGTAGAAAGGACGAAACCAGGATCTGTGCAGTGACAGTTATTCACTTACATAGTGGCACTTAGTTATAGACCGATGGAAGGACGAGCAGGAACGTGCACAATCATTGCGTCAGTCACGTTTTGAATTGAAGAAATTCATCAGACAATTTCTACTGCGACACGAGAGAAATTCCTTCATCTGCAGGTCCAACAACGCATCCCCTTCGTCCTTTATGGATGACGGGCTGGTCCCGTCTTAAGTTCGTTGCCAGCAATTTGTATTCCGTTGAGTGGGTTTACCTCAAAGAAAGACTAACAGACTAACAGCAAAAAATGGATGCCGCACATACACGAATTGATTGAATTAAATTGGGATTTTTATGCGTGCATGATTGCATTGATGAGCAGCCATCCTCCTTTTCCCCGCCAACCAGCCAACCAGGCAGCCATCCCATCATCCTGCCATCCAGCCACACCCACAAAAAACTTTCACTCTGCTGGCTTCGAATGTTTTATTGTTTGAAATTTTCAATTTATAGTGGCTGTCGTTTTGTTTTGGTGCTCATTTGATGCTCCTTTTGTTTATTGCGTGAAGTGCATTGAAATGACAGCATTTAACCATTTTATGGCTTTGCACAAGCTCGTTGTTGCCACCAAATTGAATAGTTTCAATAATTCACGATGGTTTTTTTCTGCATTTTAATAACTTATGCGGGAGAATAGCAGTAACAATAACAATGTTGCAAAATGATTTATTTAAATGGCAGCTGAGAAAAAAATATTTTCTTTTAAGTAT
This sequence comes from Drosophila atripex, assembly GCA_035045925.1. Classification (NCBI taxonomy): domain Eukaryota; kingdom Metazoa; phylum Arthropoda; class Insecta; order Diptera; family Drosophilidae; genus Drosophila; species Drosophila atripex. The sequence goes on from JAWNOP010000012.1 coordinate 1,509,143, forward strand.
TTTTTTTGTTCAAATTAAACATATGTCCAAAACATTTGAAAGAACATGAACCTGCTCGTGTTTGGCTTCTCTAATGCCTTGTTAATTTTCTACTTGACTGAATTTAACTGGCCAGGTGGCCAGTTCATTATCTTGCCCCACTGCTCCTTGTTTTGCCAAAGAGATCCTGGGCCAATTTTTCTACCACCAGCTGATAAGTCAGCGCCGAAAAAGGCAAGGACCTGTCTGATAATATTTTAACAGTAATTCAATCGACGTCAGGTGCAGCGGGCTCCCAGGAGTCCTCAACAAAGAAAACAAAAGTCCACAATGCAGGGGTAATTACAAGTCAAGCCACGGTTTTCAGTGGGAGTTGATTTATGCACTGAGAGTTAAATTTATTGTTATATTCAATATAGAAAAATTATATAAAAAAATGGTGTATAATCTTGTCCAATGAAAGCTTAAGATATCAATTATATATGAAATATAAGAAATATTCCATTTAAAAATATTTCTCCGTGCATTTTAGTATCCTGTCCCTCCGGATCTGATACCTTTTAGCTGGCGTAGTCCATCACCATCGACGACGGGGAGCAGCTCCCTGTGCCTGGCACGCGCTGCAGCAGGAATCCTAGAGGCAAAAATCCCGGAGGTAGGCTCCAATCGGGAACAAGCATTCAGAGGGACCTGGAGCATGTGTGTGCATTCCCACTGAAAGCGACTGCCGGGCCAAAATCACGGCGAACATGAACCGAAGCTTAATGGCAGGACTACCAGGAAGGATAAGCCCAAAGATGGGCAGGAGCTACCCCTCTATCGGCTCCCAGAGGACTTGCCATTTAACTGGCTGGCTGTCTGGGCGAACTGAGTCTCACGGGAGTCTCTGAATGAAATACACTTTTTGCTACCTTATTTTGCTTTGTTTTTCTGGCTGCTTGCTCACATTTTTCTTCGCCTGACTTCGTGCAGTGTTACCTGCTCCTGTTCCTGGTCTTGTCCCTGGTCCTGGAGCCCATTTTCGGTTCTTCCCTTAACATTCAACGTGTTGTGTTATAAATTTCAAAAGTACACACACGTGCTTATGTACGAGCTTTCCTGTGTTTGCCGTCGTACGAGATAGGGCCTCATGGATCCTTTCCATCCAGGGGTAACCATACCCGGCTCCTGTTCCGGATCCTGCCACTGATGCTGGTGCTGACTATGGCCGAGGGTCTCTCTCGGGGGCAACTCAAAGTGGAAATGTTTGCCTTATTAGTACATTCAGCAGTAAAAATGTGTTAATCTATAAACGTGTGCGCTTCGCAGCTCACTGCTCACTGCCCAAAAGGGTATGAAAAGAGCTACACTGAAAATAATACATTTAGATTTTAATTTATCTTCTATTTAAAATGGACAATGAGTTTCGAAAGGTTTTTTTATTTACTAAAATTTTAAATCATTTAATAATCAAATACTCTGAATGTATTTCCTGAAGTTGAGAAAACCAAAAGCTTAGTGTTTGAAATTATGAGTGTAAACTCTATAATTTTATTTAAAATTTTAAATCATTTAATAATCAAATACTCCGGATGAATTTCCTGAAGTTGAGAAAACCAAAAGCTTAGTGTTTGAAATTATGACTGTAAACTCTATAATTTTCCTCTTATCTCATTTATTTGTTTTATTTTTTGCAACTATTTATTTTCTGCCGTGCCTCTACATTATTTTACATTGCCCCACGGGACTAGGCAGCCAGATTTCGGAGCTGCTCGCAGTTCTTTAATGAATTTATCGCGTGTTGGGACCACGTTTCACATACGCCCCGTGTGCCGTTTTGGCATGCGGCAAGTACAAGGACACGCAGCAACTACTCTACTTGATACCTTCGCCACCTTGCCGCCCTTCCACATATTCTACTTTGCAAGCTGGTAGTACTACCTGTTATCTGGTAGCTGCTGTTTCATTAAAACTATGTGCTTTTAATGTTTACTGCCTGGCTGGGCACACGGAGATGTCTGTGTGTCAGACAAGACAGGTGCCATGACCAAATATGCCGGCGATGATGACCCTGCTGACGATGATAATAATGATGTTGCACTGTACTGGTGGCTGCCACTTTGAGCCTGCCATGTAAAACATTAAAATTTGACAGCTTTTAATGGGCCGAGAGATATAGAGGTTGGTTGTTTGGTTGCATGGTTGGGAGTTGGGGAGCTGGAGAGCTGGAGAGCTAGAGAGTTGGGGAATATACATACATATATACCGATAAGAGACCGAAGAGAACCCGCCACAGATGGCGGAATATTTCAGCGCTCGCTGCTGATGACGGCCTTTAATCGCTGCCTGCATAACTGATTACTGGCCAAGCCAGCCGCCCCTTGCAGCATGTTATCGCTCGAGCTCGGAAATAAATCATCCTGCAACAAGGAAGCAGGAATGCCACTTGGCGTGCATCCAAAAAACAAGGGTCGTGGGAAACGGCTCCAATGGCTCTCTGGCACTTTGGCAGGCGAATTATTGTTTTCCAATTAATAAATGTCAATTACGCTCGAGGCGACAAAAACAAGGTCAGCGCCCGGGCGGCAGCACATGCACTGCCATTAATACGAGGCAAGTTTATGCGATTAGTTGGTTCACGAAAACTGATAGAAGATTATGGGAAGTGTCCTTATCTGACTTATCTGGAGAGTTAGACTATAATGTTTGATTGATTTTCATATAATATTCAAGCCAAAATGAAAACAAACTCCCTGTTAACTCAATATATTGACAATATATATCCGATTCATGATCGGAATACCTTCAACAATCCGTAAATCAATTATATATATCTATATGTTTTAAAAGCAAATATCCATATCTGAATTTATTAACCAAACGAATTCCAAAGGGATTATGGATAGGTGACAACTTTTACAGCCCGAAACCAAATGAATTATTTCCAAAAGCCGGCTTTATTCATGAATCTCCGATCTAGCATGTGTGTATTTATCGCATAAACCAAACGCAAACTGTGGTAGCTACTGTGTTACAGTGGCAGCCATATGTTTTGTACACTTTTCCGAAAATGGGGAGAACCGGTGCTGTGGCCGCTTTTGGGGGCTTCTGCTGCTGCTACTGTCATCTTAAATAAACGACATGGCTGCCAGGGGCTTAGCCCGAAGAGCAGCAACGCCACTTGCTGCCCAACAAGCCACCCAATGCACTGAGAGAAATTATTTTTTTTATTATAATTTGATTGTTAAATTTGGCAGATGATTGTAGAGCATAATGGCGGAGTATTAACTGATTTTTCAGACAAGACAATCAAAATTCTTCCTTAATTAATTATAAGTAGGGTATATATTATTTTTCTCAGTGCAACTCTTCCTATATGTGTCAAGCGGCGCCTCTTGCAATGAAGCATAATGGACGCTGTAATGGCCAAACGTGCGTGTGTCTGTGTCCGTGTCTGTATTTGTGTCTCTGGCTGAGTGTGCGTGCCAGGATGCACAAGCGTAAGGCTGCAGCATATGTAAATGCAATTTGTAACATTTTTGCTCAGTTTTATGAATTGACAATGATTTCATTTTCGGTTTGTTTGACAGCCAACACTACTGCCAGCAACGGAAGCGCTCTGGTGTGAGTGTGCAAACTTATACGACTGGCTGTGCCAAGAAATTGTGTATTTTTATTTACTTTATGGCAGCTCCAACCCTTTGGCCACACATCTCCACCTCTCCCCCAGCCCAGCCACAGTCTCCCTCCACCTCTTTTTGGCCATAATTGCATTCTCACATTTTTGCCTTGGCTTGGCTTGGCTTTGATTACTGTTCGGATTCGGATCCGGATTCGGATTCGTGTTGCAATTGCGATTGCACTTGTTGTAATTGCAATTTACGTTTGTATTTGTGGCATGGCCACATGGAGGGGTATAAAGGGACACAGGCGGGGGGATGGGGGGTAGCACTTTTCTTGTGCTTTTAACGCTGGCTTTGGATTTGGATTTGGTTTACGGGTTTCGGTTTACGGAGCCAGGGGGGCAAGCGGATAGCTCCTTGCACATTTCCGACTTAAATTATCACCAACTATGAGCCGGCAGCTGGAAATTTGCGAGAATTTGTGGTGTTGTGCAAACTTTTGTGCGAGTCCAAAAGGAGTTGAGGTGGCGAGGATCCTAGGTGGGGGTGTGCAAGTGCTGTTGCCTGCGAAGGATGAAATCCTGCACGTAGCCACAGCAGCTGCATATGCGGCGCACATACATAAGGATTTGGCCTGACTTTGTTCGGTTTCGTTTCGAGGATTTTTCCGTTTTTTTTTTTTTTGGAAACCCCTCCCTGCACTCCCGCTCTCTCTGCAACTGTTATGCAATCACACTAATGCGCAGTTTGTGGCCAAAAACACACAAACAGACACAAAAACCAGACACAGCCAGGTAGAACTGACAGCGGACAACGACCTCCTGATTCATAGACACCTTAGAGCCAGTAAACACGAGAGCTTTTTATTAACGCTAGCCACACAGCAGCAGCAGCAGCAACAGCTACAAGGACCAGCCAACCAGCCGGGTAACCTCGATGACCGCTAACAAGAACGGACCGGACCACGTTGCGTATGCGCAACGGCGTCCAGGTTTATTATCCTCTCGCAAAATAATTAATGACAATAAAACATTGCGGCGCTCCCAAGGTACAAAATATAAAAGTTTGCAGCATTTATTAATACAAGTCTGGCGGGAAAGTTCAACGACTGGCCTGACTGGGTTTCATGATAAAATTTAGAATTGTATTTTTTACGAAATAAATTAAAAAACGTTGTGGGGGAAAAAAAGGGGAAGCATAATTAAGCTCCGGCGATTGTCCTGTGATTGCCTTGAGGCTTTGTTCACATATTTTCTTTCAATTATTCGCAATTTGCCTGTTGAGTAAATAAATCTTGGCCAGTGGGTTGGCCAGTGGAGCGGATAGTTACCGAAAACTTTCACCAAAGGCAACACACTCGCCTTTTATTTTTCGGCTTTTTTCATATGCATATGCCACAATATATGGCACTATGAGTGTGGCACACAGATGACGTCCGGGTAGCCTGTTAAATCATCATGAAATTTTTAAAACCTGCACACACTTCATTGGCCATCGCTGGCAGGGGATACTGGGTGCTTTAAAATGCATGAAACTGTTCTCGACCATGGCAAACAAATGCTGCAACCTTAATGGTTCCACCTCCGCCACTCCAGGACACTTCTTCGGACTAAAGGCGTAAGTTATATGCACATTAATTTGCCCGGGCGGCAGCCAGGAGCATTTGTCTTGCCATACGTTAGTTGGGGTCCAGGACACCCTCGAACAGGAGTTCTTGCCTAAAGTGAAGCTATTGCAGAGAAAGAAAAATATGGCCAAACATTTCATTAATTTATTTTTGAATATTATGGAGTTTATCTATTAGATATATTTCTTTAAAGAGAAGAAAGCAAATTACCTTTAATAAAATGTATTTTTGTATTATTTTTCAAGTAACACGCTTTCTTGTTCTCCTCAGATGCCAAGTTATTTTTAACTGACATTTTTCTGTCTGTAGAGATTGGCTGAAAATGGGAAACGGAAAATGGTGGGAGACATTTGCTAGGATGTCGCTGGTTGGCTGGCAGGATGGCTGGCTGGTCGTCCTTCTGTCGTCTGTCGTCTGGCAGTTGTCGGTTGTCCCCTGTCGCCATTACGAGCACGCACAATGGCGCTAATAAATTAAAAACGAAAGCTAATTTCTGTAATTGCGCACACAACGAGTCAACAGCCACACCAGCAAAAAGCAGAAAGGTTCCTACTGCCTGCTGTTTCCCAGACTCCACCGTAATGACGGCAAAATGTCATTGTCAATTGGGGTTAGAAGATTCTGGTACTTAAGACTCTGAGATTTACGCACTATTGCCGTTGTGCTCCATTTGACATGAAGCATTTTTCACCACCGCTCCCCTGAGACCCTCATTTTGGCACTGATTTTTCCAGTAATTAAATTGTATTATAGGGCAATGGCTTTTATACAGTTTTCCCCTCCTAGTTGGAAGTAACTTATATGTAATTAGCTGCATATTTTATGAAAATGCCATTTTAAAAGTAGCAGTTGGTTGTGAGTTTGAAAAGGATTCGTTAGCAAGTTCTTGAACTCTCTTTTATATAAAATATATTACAAAAAACTGTGACATTCGGTTCAGTTTCCTTTTAACCTTTCTACCTTTGCCCTGTCAAAGCTAAAATGTTACTTTGTGGCAATTTCATATTTTGTATTTTTGTTCAAGAAACTAAATATGATAAAATAGTAAGAAATACAAGTCATATTTCACTTGATGTATAAATATTTGAACTAAATAAAATACAAACAATTTTATCAAAGTATTACGAAAATCCGAAACATTTATGGGAATTTTCAGAGACATCAGGAAAGTGAAAAATAAAAGGCAACCTGAGAGACTTTCTAGTGGCTAATCCTTATTGTGTTTCCAATTTAAATCCAATTTGGCATTGTTTTCGGCCGGAAATAAATTGTATTTGTTTGCCATTAAGCGGGCGTAGTCCTTTATGTGATTTGACATCTGTTGGAACGTATTTGAATCCATTTATCCGGCTTGCCGAACTTTTATGTGCGGCAACAATTGAATTTAAAGTTGATCCCGCACTGAATTATGCGCTAGCCGACCTAATTCCCCGATTTCATTCGATTAGCAGCCAGACAACAGTACGCATTTGGCTGCGCTTGAGGCCAATCAAGGATAATTTACCCGTGGACCCAAGGACTCTCGAAGGCTTCCCATTATCCTGGCAAATATCTAGCAAACGGCGAACAGCTGTCAGACGCCATAACAGGAGTAATTTGCAGCACGTGTAATCGCCGCTTAATCAAGATGCATGACCGGATCGTGGAGCGTGGAGCTAATTGCAAGGATAACACGGCAAACACAAGGACTCGCCCTGCTCTGTACCGGCTCTGCAGCTGAGTTATGAAGTTGTAATTGAATACACTAATTATTTACAATTGTAATGCTGGCAGGAAAACCAGAACTGCACAAGTCAGTGGTATTTATGGGCTTCGAATTCGAGTTACGAGTATTTCGGGGCAGCTAGTGCAGAAATGGAAATTGTAGCCACAGGACTGGCCAAGAATTAACTGCAGCCCAGTGGCACTTGCACAGTGAACAAAATTGTATTATATCAGAGGGGAATTCGGTTTATCTTTAGAGTGATTTACCAAGATTTCCCCATCCTCTCGCCGCCTCGTAAAACTCCTATCTAAATGCTAAAAATTAAGCATATAAATCTGCTCATTTCACGCTGTTTTGAGGCTCGAGGCAGCTCGTTAACCGTGTGCCTCCCTCCCCAGCCTTCCTCTTGTTGCACAACCGCAAAGAGGCAAATCCAAAAAGTGGCAAGCCAGAACGGACCAGTTATCCTGTAGACCGAAGACCAAAGACCGAAGACCGGAGGCCGGAGTCAAGTTGTAAATATATAGTACACAGCAGTAGACCTAGGCATCGCCAAAGAAAACTAATATTCATTAAATATTTGAGCAGCGGCGGGTAGCTGACTGGCATTTCACGTTTGAGTGCTTCCAGGAAATTTATTTTCAACATTAATATCAGCAAATTGCAGAACAGTTTGTATACAATATTTAGATGATATACAGTCGCCTTCCCTTCGCTTTCCCCAGGCCACCGCAACCGAAAATATGCAATTGCAAATGCATTAAATTAAGTTGTGAAATATGCGAATCCCGTTCGCAAGTATTTCAATTCGGGGCATATCCTGAGGCGGATGCGGATGCAGATTCAGATGCAGATTCGGGTGCGGGTGCGGATGCGGCGATGATTTTTGAGTTACCTGCGGAATGTGCATTTTCCATGAATGCACTCTGCGGGATTACATAGAAAAGCATGGACCGGAAGCATGGGAGGGAGGCGGCAAAAACGAAAAAAAATAGGAGTGCGTTGTCGATCCTCTAGAATTTAAATTATATTGTACAGCCTCCAATAACCAATGTCGAAAATATCGAACAGTGTAGGTTAACAAGTCCGTAGGCGTTTCATATTTGGATTTTCCTGCCTGATGCGACCTCGGCGGCAACAATTTGATTTGAATGCGTAATCGAAACGTATTGTGAGGACTCGCAGGTGATATGAAAACCGCACAAAATACCTGCAGAAATCGGGATACGGAAATCGGGGAATTTGCTGACAACGCGCACGACTGGTGCGGCACGGTGTGGCATGGCATGGCGCGGCGTGGCAAATATTTTGCCGCGATTTGGGAACGTGCAAGAATAATCGTTTGAAATTCAATTGATGACATGATTTGGCAGGCGGGAACAGGTGATGGCAATAGGGGCGTGGCTCTGGAAAACGTTTTTCATCAATCTTAGTGGAAATTGCAATTTTGTGGCATCTCATCGTATTGCATCGCATCGCCCGTTCGAGTGTGAATGCATAAGTGAGTATATGGGAGGAAAAAAATACCCGGACAAAAACAAGATGCATCAGCAACAGTAAAAGGATACGGACTGTGGTCGTCATTGGGTCTTCTTGTTCGAGGGAAAAACAAAAACAGGCTGCCGCCAAAGTTTCCCATCGTCATTGTATTCTAGAGTCATCGACCATCTTTGGCCAGTTGCAGCACATATGGTGGGGAATTTTAAATGCTTTCGAGAGGTGGGAAAAAAACAGAGGAGTCGAATCTGGGATGATGTGTGTATAGTACAGACTGTATATTATTTCTAAAAGCGATATATTTAACAAAAAAGTATGGAACAAATCATAAAAACTAAAGTATGGAAAAAATAGTAAGCTGTGTACGAATGTCAGTTACATACTGTGACGAATGTCACAAATTATTCAATAAAACTTTACACCAAATCCTCTTCAAATTTCTATGACAGGCTCTCTATATATCCACTATCCATCATAACCAGACTACCCTGCACTGAGATAAAAAAAAGTATAGCCACAGGCACTAAAAAAAGAAGACAAAAAAATAATGGCACAGGAGAATTCTCAAAAAATCGACATTCAAAAATGAAGCGGAACGTGAGACGACTGCCTGTCATACACCCACCATCAGAACCGCCACCTGTACGTATACGTAACGTATGTGTGGCCGGGTGCGTGTGTGCATGAATTGCAATTGTTGTTGCTGAAAGCATTTGCATGTCACTCGTTTGCATTGTGCGCACCTGTATTGGCGTTGTCAACGCGCTCGCGAACCTGCTGCCACCGCCCCGGCCCTCCCAGCCCCTAGCATATACATACATCCCTCGATATCCACCTTTGAACAATTTCAACTGGCACATATTTAATGGCGGCTTTCTATATGCATGTGGATGGGAGCAAAAAAAAAGAGTGCCGGAGACGCAGGACGTCCAGAGCGACCATTGTTGTGGCCCAAAAGACGATGTGAAAATGAATTGCCAATGTTCTGGGAGAGCCGGAACAGGGGCCAGCGTAACATATTGCGCATACGCCAGGGGGGCCGGGTGGCAGCCATTAAAGCAAGCGATTGATCCGGGACTGAAGGCGGCTAACTGGCAAACCGGCAACTGAAAACCCAGCAACTGAAAACTTGTATATGGAAAAACTTAACCAACCAAAAAGCGAACAGATGTGCCATCCGCCTTCTCGAGCGGAAGGTAAACATAACAGTCTCTCCATCCGACCCGCTCTGCTCCGCTTATCGTCCTCGTCCCTCCATAATGCCATAAAATAAAATATGAACAAAGGTAAGACAATATGGCAAACGTTCGCAAGTCAAACACTTTTAAAAGCTCGATGCGGACAAAGTTCAAGTTGCTGCAGCTCACAATTTGCACATTGCATACGATTTGCATGCCACATCATCCGAAAAAGGTGAACCCGACTGTTGCTGTTGCTGTTGCTGCTGCTGCTGCCAGAAAATCACAAGCATATTACGAAGCCAACGAACTGGGCCAAAAACAAAAGGCAACTCAACGCTTTTCGGCAAGTTTTAAATATGTAAATAAGCAACAAAAGTTGCCAGTTATGGCAGAGTGAACAAAACACCGACTCACAGTTGACTCGTCTTGACTCTCATGCTTACCGAGCGTTAGACAAGTCAACTCAAACTTAACCAAAGGCTTTCAGTTCCAAAAAGTCCAAAAAAGACAAGAGCGGAAAAGTAAGGGGAAGAAATTAGTGTAATTTGGAAAGATGTTTTGTGGAATGAGGAGACGGAAAAGTGTGCTAATCAAGGCAACGCTGACGGTTGATTTCTTTCCGAGATTACATTTTCCTCAGCTGAATGACAAGTGGAACTAAACGCCATTTTTAAAAGCAAATATACTAGACAGCCTTGCAGAAAAATAATTCCTTTCAAGCTGAGTTGGCAATTAATAGGATTGAATATTTTATTTATTCCTAATTGCAGGAAAAAGACTTTTGAACTAAAAGATCCCCAAAAGCAAAAATTAAACTATTTTGAAGTAAATTGGCTATTAAATCAAATCTTATAAAATCTTCTGCATTTCAAATACCTCATAATTGAACATATAATATTTTAAAGGCAGTTTGACTAAATAATTTAATCCCAGGAAAGACTACCCTTTATCCTTTGACAATTATGAAGAAAATGAAATTTTTGCAATCATTTCTCAGGCCTCTGGTTAAATTTACTTTTGCGAGAAGTTGCTAGTTGGAAAGAATGAATATCCAGCTGGGAGGTGGAATTTGCTGGATGTCACAAAGCAAATGCAGCCATCGCGAGTTCAAATTAATTAAGAGCATGTCTGAGCCGCCTGCGACAGGACGCGTCACCGCCAACCAGGACTCTGTTTCATTTCCATTCCCGGCTCTTCATGTTTGCGCCTTGCTGGTTTCACGATTCGGTTTTTGCATTTGGTCCTCGGAAATCGCGAACGCACAAAGACAAAGCCTTCAACACATGTCGGATGTCAAAGCAAATTAAAAAGAACACTTTAGGCCCCGGACTTGTCTAAGCTAAGCTGCCTTTTTCCCTTTATGGGACTCCAAAAAGTTCATCATCCAAGGGGATTGGGCTGAGCCGACTTTAAGAATTCGCTTATAGAGTTTAAGTAATTGTGTAATCTTGAAATAAAGGTTCAGTCTCAAGTCTGGTCATTCTTTTCTTCGATTTAATTTTCATAGATGTGTTTACCTATAAAGAACAAACCGAGCCATAAAATATATATTTTTTTTGACCCGAAAAAAAACGAGGGGACCCTTATAATCATGTGAGTCCCAGAGGACATTGGATTTATTCGACTTTAAAAATTTTGGCAGGACCATAAAAAATTGTCGCGTCGCACATAATTTTTCAGTAGTTTGGCTGTTTATTTCGATTCGGCTTGGGCTTCGGATTCGGTTCGGCCGGGTATTGGACCCATCATTTGCGTGCTCTATCTGGGCGATCTTAAATGCAAATAAAGAGACCAAGCAAATTGTATTTATTTATCGCTTATTTTCTTGCCCTGGCCCAGAACACGAACCGAAAAAAGGGACAAATATTTGCCCAATGTCAGAGCGCCGCAAAGTATGCAAAACAGCTTTGACTAACACCTACACAGGACCCATTCTGTTGACACTATGGCCGTTAGTGTGGGAGTGCGTGGGTGCACACACTTATACAAGGACATGCTTGTATGAGGGTCATGATGACAATTGTGCAGAAAGCATTTTACTGGCCGCAGTCCTAGTCGCAGTCGAGTCGAGGGGCCGAACAAAGTGGAAAACCAAAAGAAAAATTGCTCAACAACATCGGACTACAATAAATGTTGTAGACAAATCCAAATCTTATCAACTACACTGGCAGTTTGTTGTTCTTTTTGTCCAGGAGCGGCCCCTTTTTCTTTTCAAACTGTGGCCCTGTGGCCCAGGTTGAGAAGGGATATCGAACTGAACTCTGGTTTCATTTCGCATTCATTTGGTTTCCCCGCCTAATATAAATGATGCCAGGGTATCAGCCATTCTAAGCCCTGGCTGAGCCAGGACTTTCGTTGGCTCGTCTATTATGCATGTCAGAACAAAAGCAAAGGCCTCTTCTTTGCACCGGACATGCATGCATCAGAACTGCCTCTTCAGCCAGTCACTCACTCAAAAGACACTCTAAGAAAATGTATTATTTTTGTGATTTGTTGACTATCAAAAAACTAGAGAACTAAGCTTGAGACTGAGCTCTGAATGATCTTTGAGGCAATGAATATTTGGAATAATTGTTTCCAGTGCACCTCACTCATTCACTCACTCATTCATTTGCACATTTATATGTCCTGTATGTGAGGCATTTTCATAGAATTGCGTTTTCTTTCGTTCGTTTGCCTTGGTCCCGCTTTTGGGATATTTACGCTCCATTGTTTGTCGCTCAGGCGGAAGCATAAAATTGTTTGCTAGATAAGAGAGCGAGATAGTTTGAGGACGAGGAAACGAGACAGAGACATCATCGACTAAAATGCTTTCCCCTCCTTTCTCCCTGTCCCTGCCCCTGCCCCTGTCCCTGTCCCTGTCCCAAGCCCTTGCTTTGCCTTGCCGTCCTTCTGCCAACTTTTTGCAATGTTGAATATTGTATTATCCTTGCTTGGAAACTTATTTTTATTGTGCCTTCGAGGATGACTGTGCTGGATAATCACGTTCGAATTGTTGCACAATTCGTGCACAAGGACGAAAGTTCCCGTCCGGCTAATCGGACTACGATTGCCTTGAGCAGGTGAAGCGATCACCGCAGGACCTAAATCGTTTTGGGAAAACTTTAAACTTGTTGTTCAGCCTGGAATTTGCTTTATATATCCACTCCTCCTTTTTTTTTGGAACATTTTTTGGCTGTTCTTGTAACTGTCAGCGGTCTCCGACGCCGTCGCGTCTGGTAGCACGGCACTTTCAAATTTATGGTTCATTGAATCCACATGAAAAACAGCCAGACAGCAGCTAAATGGAAAAACCAAAAATAAGAATTGAATTTATTCCTGCGTCCTAGACAACAACAGAGGCATCAGAACTACTGGGGATAGCAAGTGGCATTCTGCGAATTTCTCAACTTATTTTCAGTTTCAAATGACACAAAATGATGCGAAAAAAATATACATAGTATATATGTAAGAAAAATAAGAAATAATATCAAAAGCAACAATCAGCAGAGACGACTGCAAGCTAACATAAATATTTCCATAGCCACTCAGTTGCAATTGCAACTGGAAACCTCATCTAGGTTCTGTCGACAAAAAGAGTCCCAGGAAAAATCATTAAGGTAAGGAAAATAAATTCTCAAAGGAAACGGATGATAAAAGGAGGACGTATCGGAATACCAACTGAACGTAAATGACAAATCAAGCCCAATTTGTCTGAAAAAAGTTCAAATTAATGTTAAACGGATTTAAATTACATAAGATTGAAAGTTTCTTATTTCAGTTTTAAACGTTATGAAATAAGAAATATTTGGATGTGCCAATTTTAGGTTAACCTTTAACTTTAAACTTTATACCTGCTTTAAAAATCTGAATTTTATTCAAAAGCAAACAACTTGTAGCCATAATTTTAGGCGGAAAAACTTGTTCTTGGCCAAGATGCGTTTTCCATCGTCTGCCATTAGTGAGAATGCATTGTCTGCGAGTGTTGGCCAAAAACGAAGCAGAAAACGGACTGGGAGGGCAAAGGACTTTTTGGTTGAAAGGACCCTGCCGCCACTGTCGACTCAGTTCATTTCACACTGTTGACTTCTGTTGACTTGGCAGCGATTTTTCCGGCACATTGTGAGGCGAGGTCGGAAAATTGTTACTCCGTCCGAGATGTTTTGCTATCAATTTGAAAGGACCTTCGCCATAAATAACTCAAACGAACCATCAACGCTGATTCCGGCTCAAAGTCCAGTTGTAGCCGCTCAAAAGGTTTTCATTTCTGGAAATTCTATTTGCGCCTCTGCGAGCTCCTTACTTATTTATTTGCTTTCTGGAAGTTGGCATTCGCGTTTTCTAAATATACTTTTTGTTTAAGCCATGGCCCAGAACACGACTTTCGCCTTTCCCGTGAGCCTGCAGGTGCTGCAGCCCAATTACAATTACAATCAGCAGAACGAAAGAAATTTCATTATATTCGCAATTCTGCGTCTTTTTGCCGTCGAATCTAAGGCCAGGAGTCAGCCAAACAAAAACAATAAACTTTTTTGGGGTCTCCACGATGTCTATTTTTATTAAATGGGAAAAACGCTGAAGTCGGGCTCCTAATTTAATTCCTGAATATAATTCCAGGTGTAGAAACTCAATTGAAAAGGCCGCGGGCACCATAAAACATAATTTATATTTTCGCTCAATGTGTCTACTTAAATTTATTTTTTTTTGACAATTTTATTTTTGCCAGAACCTGGTGGGAAGGATGCCCAGAGCGGTTTTTTTCGTTAGAAAGGCGTGGCACGTTCGATTTAAATGCCAAGCACAAGGATAGAAAGAAACACAGTCGAAGACTCATGATGAATTCAATTCAAAATAGAATTTGCAATGAGTACCTTTGGTAAAGAATTTCTCTCTTTATTTTTCTACAGAATCGTGCGTAACTTTCCTGCTTTATTGCCAGAAGTTTTAGACTCTGGGGCAAGTTTATCAAGTGCCCGGCAACGGAAACAACAACAGAAACACAACAGCACTCGACATCAAAATTAATAAAGCGAAACTTTATTTGCAACTGCAAATTAAGTAACTAACTCGGCCAAAGCATTATGGCCAAATTACTTTTTATGAGTTCATTTCCTTTTCAATACGAAAATCCGCCACAAAAACGTCGAAATCCAGGCGAAACCGAAAAGTCGGTGGGATATTGGAAATACGAGAGAGTGAGCCAGCAGTCGGCACAGCAACACAAACAAAAAATACTTATATATAGAGGAAGAAAAAATGGCAAAAAATGTTTGCCATTTTCTCGCAAATAAAAAGCCACTCACTTCAATGAATCGACAAAACTTGAGCCAAAGCGGCCAACACAACTCAGCAAATGTTGGCTGAATGGAAGATGGCTAAATACAGTGGAATGATTCTGGACATAAAGTTATTGCTAAAAACTAATAATATGAAATTCACAAATAATTTACTGAAAAGAATATTTCCAGGAAGTTTTTGGACACTAAATAATAAACAAGTCTTAAAAATAAATGGTCTCTAACACTTTACCATTTAAAATGGAAATAATTGAAAGATGGACTCTTAATCATATTATTAATCGTATTAATCTATGTTACAATTCTTAAGGAATTATACTATATTCTACCATTTTCTCTATCTCATTCTATATTTGTATAGACAATAATTATATTAATTTTTAAACATTCACTATCTCATAAAGAGGCTCACTTTCAGATCCACTGTTCCGCGGGGCTGGGTTATTTGGTGGCACAATGGTCAGCAAAATGCGGTCTCCCGGCTGTCAAGTACCTGATGATGTTTAGCTAAGCGTCCGGCGTACGTTGCGTTGAGTGGTTGCCTCCGCCGGAGCCATGCACCCGTACTGGCACCCGTAGCCTCGTACCCTTAGCCTTGTCCGTAGCTCTCTGGGCCAGGACCCGCCAATGATGAAATTACAACATTAGCAAACTAATCGCAGCCACTTTAGATGCCAGCAACGTTTTCAGGGCTTTTCAGGGGCGAAGAACAAGAAGGTGCTTCGTCAGGTAGGCAGTGGCCAGTGGCTGGTGGCTGGTGGTCAGTGTGCGGTGGACGGTGGTGAGTGGGTGTATCCTTGTGGGCGTGGTGGCAATATAAATGTCCGTCCCAGCAGCGAAAGCAGGGTGAATGAAAAACAAACAACAACAAAGTTGGGGAATCGTGTTTCAGCTTTTTTTGACTCGTTCCGTTTCATTCCGTTGGAAAATAAAGCAATTTCAAGAGCGCTGGCCGGCATCGAATGAAATTAAATAAAATGAAATTCATCAATAAATGGCGTGAGTATATGGCCGGAACTGTGGCTGGCCAGGTAAGCCATAAATAGGCCATGGCTCAGGGGGGTACATCATTGAATGTTTTTAGTTGCGGAAATTGTTTGTATTGCCGCGGAAATTCCTCATTTAATAGGTCTAAATGAGAGCCTTCATCCTTCATCCTTCAGCCCCCCAAGCCCTCAAACCACCAAGCCCGGCCATCGAAAGTTCAATGAATAAATTCTCAATTGTTGCCTGGATGCTCGTTTTGAAGGGAATTCCTGTGAATCCTCTGTCGAGGAATCCGCACAAGTGGTGCGCGTGTGCCGGCGTGTAAAGTGCTCTCCTGGGAGAGGTCCTAGCCGATGGAAGTCCTGGCGGTGTTTGCCTCACGTAGCTCCCACCTCCCCGAAGAAATTGGCGAAGAGATGCGAGCATGTGTAATCACTGCTCATCAGGTTTACACTGGGGAAAACACGTACATCAATCTATGTTTTTATTTAGGGAATTGAATAGCCTTTTATGCTTTATTTTTAGAACACTCCTGGGAGACAGTGTCCTTCTACGGATGATTAAGTTTTTTGTAGATGAAGTTCGCACGAAGGCCTGACTTGAAACGAACTAGATTATAGTTTCCTGATAAAATTATTTATAGAAATAAAAGCAGCCTAATCAGTAAATATAAAGTTTACACTTTTTCAAGTACATTATCAAACAAATTGATTAGGGATTTGATGTCCTTTTTACATCTCTCCAGAGATGTATCGTGAAGCATCTTTGTTTTTATGTGGCCCAACCTTTTCGGTGTCTGGATTTTTTAAGGACACTAACTGGGCGATCAACAGGACCCGACCGTTATTTTTAATTGCTGCTCACCGTAAAGTTTGCTCTATAAACATTTTAACTAGGCCTATAAACCGACTAATAGACGCCATCAAGTCGTTTGCATGATTTATGCTTGCCGTTCCTTGTTGGGCCCTTCGTGACGTTAACAATCTATATACGGGACATACAGGATATATAAAAAGGTTGTAAAAAGCCCAGGACAGACATGTGGGGACATAAACTGCTGCAGTAATTTTCGCATTGTTCCAACTCCAACTCGCTCCCGAAATGGGGCTTAATCAATACCCGAAATGAGAGCAACAAGGGCCTCAGGAACGGCAGTGCAATATAAATATTTGACGTGCGAGACCGCCAGCCCCAAAATGTGGCAGACACGGGGCGATGGCGATGGGAAATGCGAAGGCGAAGTGAGTTGTTTAGAAGGCGACATAACAATTGCAGATTTGGTGAAATTGCTTTTACTTGGCGCCACATATGTAGACACACTCGCCCGCCACCACCCACCAAAGCCCACTTGCTCCTCCAGAAATGCGTATGTCCTCGTCAACGTGTTGTAATCAAATGGAACTTGACGTTGGAATTGCGCAAATTGCGCTTTTATGTAGGCTGTCGATTTGTTCTCTCTCCCTCCTATTCTATTACAACCTCACACTCACGCACACAACCAGAGCCAGGACCTCTTTCATTTCCTTTCGGTAAGCCCTACAGTAGTCACTTTTTTCGAGCCAAATGTGTTTTTATGTACTTCCCTAAAAAGGAGTTTATATGTTCCAATGGGCCTTAATCTAATTGGCTTTTGGTGTTATTTTATTTAGTGAATTAAAAGTATTTAAATGAAAACACATTTAATTATTAAAAATATTTAGAAAATATATCCAAGTGTATATTTTAAGTGTATATTCTATCCAAGTGTATATTTCTTGTTTCAAAAACTACTTTCTATTATGCTCTTTACATATTAGAGTCCTTGAATCTGCATGTTTTATTTCAAGGATCTCCACTGTATCTGCCTCCTTCCAAACTTGAGCAACACATCTGTCAAATGGTTATTCGGTCTTTGTTCTAGGCCTGCCCATCCCTGGCAGGTCCTTTGCCTCCATCGCCTCCTCCTCTCTGCAAAATTAGCGCCCAGCCTTTCAAATTGAAAACGTGAACCATGCGGTTCATTGGTAATTCATTTATGCGCACATTTGCCAATGCTGCTCCTGGCTCTGGTCGTCCTGGTACTCCTGGTCCTTCGAGTCCTTTTCCTGCCCTCCTCCCTTGGTTTCCTGTCAGTCAGAATGTTTGAAATTGTGGAGTGGTTTGATATTCAAACTGAGAAAACATTTAGCAAATGTATTATTTAATTTAAATTTATTTAAAATTTATAGAACTCAATGAAGCCCTCATAGAATATTTTCTTTTAACTTAGACACCATTTATTTATTCTAAAAAATAATATCTTTTTTCTCAGTGTTTTTGAGGAGAGTATTTCCCAGTTTGGTTGGGCGCTGGTCGTAGACCTCTCAGCTCCTGGCTCCTGGTTCCTTTTTGGAGCTGCAGGTGTTTCGCATAAGAAATGGGCTGCCAGGACCGTCGATAGCAGGCCCCGGCATTAGATGTAATTTATACTTTTCGCCAGTCGCCACCACGCACGACTTGACGTCATGATAATGTATCGAATTCATTTTCCAGTTACTTTGCTCCCCAGTGTCTGGGGCTGGGACTCCTTCTTGGCAGCGTTTTGTTTGGCAAACATCACAAAACGCTTTCGACACATTTCCCATTCATACTCAATTACCTACGTGGCCCTTCTCCCACCGCCGCACTCTCGAATCCCGCCCAGGTGCACGTGGCCAATATTTTTTTGGCAGAGCCTTGCAGATTCCCAAACTTATTTTCTTTTCACTTTTTTTCCAGCCCACTCTTACTGTGAGTTTCCACTTTGTGTTTGAGTTGTACTGGCCAGGCCAACAACGTTCAATGACTTGGCCAGTGCCGATGCTGATGCTGGAAAGTTTGTTGCAAATATTTGACCAGCGGCCAGACCCCGGCCAGTCCTGGTCAGTCCTGGCCAGTCCTGGCCAGTCCGGGCCAGTGCAATTATTTATTTGATTTCGTTTTGCGTTAGGCAAACACTGGCCAAAAGTTTGCCCATCTTCTTCTCAAAAAGAAGGGCAAATATACGAGTTCGTATGCAGTTTCTATGCAGACGAGTGTGTTCTGGCCAGCTTAAAAATATTCATATTAAAACATGTGAGCCAATTACTTTTATGAAGTGCCCTGACCCGTAAATTCTACTTTGTATAATTTACAACGGCAAAGCGTGGAATTGAAAATCGAAATTGCAATCGAGCCGAAAATGCTAACTGAATGGCCCACTGGGCCCTGGTCAAATGAAAATAAACAACACTTGGTGTTTGGCCTTTTCCGCTAAATCAATCATAATCAATATTTAAATTGGTAAAATAGAGCAGAGCCAAAAAATAGGCACCAGGCGACTGGAAATAATTTATTAGCGCAGAGGGAAGCCCACAAATTTCCGCATCTAGCAGGTACATGGGAATGCACTTGGAAGAATCGGGGCGTTTGATGGATGGACTGATTGACTGATTGATTGATTGACTGGGGCAAGACTATGCGGCCAGAGTAGCGCTAATTCATCCACTTTTACAGCGATTTTAATATCCACCCGGTCTGTCTAAATTCTTAAATTCTTCGAACATATTGGCGTAATTCAATTGAAAATGTTGCGCCTGTCGGACGCAGAAGTCAGAGGCAAATGTCAAGCGAAAAATCGCTAAAAAATAGCCGACATTTGTTTTGAATTGGCATTCCAATGACTGGGGGGAATCGTCAATGTTTATTCGGTTGCACTTTAATTATTTTTACGCCCACCTGGATGGCTGGCTGGGCGAACGGCTGGATGACTGGAGCTACTGGCGGGCTGTGGCACGCCCTAAGCGGAAATTGCATAGTGTCGCTATCGGTGTCGCCCCACACCCGACACGCCTTTTTGTTTTATTTTAATTGAATTTTGAAATATGTCCACGCCCCGCACTTGTTTTTTCTGCTCTTCCGTTTGCTCGTCTCTCTCGCTGTGTTTTCCAGCTTTCCTGCTTTCAGTTCAGCTGCACCGAAAATGCAATTAATTCGAGCACTTTTTGAATTGTTCCAATGACCCTTCTCCCCGGCAGTTATTTGTTGCCATTGCTGCAATAAATTCTCAACGCTTCAAAAATAAATCAAATGCATTAAGGGCCGTGCTTTCCTCCTCTTTCCCTTATACATCCTTTGATAAATGTTAATTAAATCAGTTTTTTGGCTGCAATATTCAATACTGAATACAGAATATTCCCATTGTGTTAATCCCGCACTGACAACTGGTCTTTTCGGCCATATTTTCTCACCCAGCTCGGAGCACGTGCCGAATACCTAATTTGTTCGATTTACACAACATTATGACCGATTTGTGTTTCAATGTTTTGCAAATTTAAATTACACTTTTCGGGCCTCGGGGTAAATCTGGCTTCCTAATTGATTCAGGCTCCTTAGAAATAGAATTTGCAAAAGACAACTTGTTGCTAAAATCTTCAACTATTTGCCCAGAAAACTTCCTCTTTTCAGATTTCTTCTCTACCACAGGCACATTTTCGTTTTTATTTATTTTGTGGCACTTTTATTGTTGCGATGAGTAAAGCATAAAGTTTCAGGTTTTTAGTTTCGGCCAGAAGAGCCTGCCTGCCTGCCTGTCGGCCTGCCGGGCGTATACGCAATATTATTACATTTAATTGAATATACTGAGGCCACAACTTTGCGCCGAGTTGGCAAAACTAATTGTTAATTGAAACAAAATCCAGGGTACGGACAATTAGGGACCAGAAAGGAAAGGAATCGCCGCCAAACAAATGCCAACAATTAACTCAGACAACAATATAAGGCGGAACCCCGAGGCCCTGGTCCGCTTTGGAATGGGTTTGGGTTTGAAGTTGGGTTGGGTTGGGACGGGTACTTACCGCTCATCACAATCACGACGAGGACGAGGACGAGGACGCTGACGGTGATGCTGTGAGCCATGTGGAGTGCCATGGCTGCCCGGCTTCGGCTTCGGCTCCGGCTCCGGCTTCTTGCCCGGGAAATGGAAAACGATGACGGCGACAGGAACAAGAAGCGGAAATGCAGTAAGCCTGCTCTGGTCGAGGGCGTTGCAGCTCTTCTGGTTTCTGGCCCTACGATTTCTGTTTCTGTTTGCTGGTTTTTGTTTTTTTTTTTGCTTCTCCTTTTGCTTTTGCTGTGGCTTCTGGCCGTGCCTTTGCGTTTATGCTGGCAGCAATAACCAAGTTAGCAGCATCATCATCAGCATGGACGGCAGCAGCTGCAGCGGCAGCACCAACGTCATTATCGGGCCTCCCGGCTCTCTATTAACTTGGCCAATTGCCAGGACAGTGGCCCAGTCGTTGGCGCAGACAAAAGGAACTTATTCGCTTGCCGTTTGGCTTTCCCGTAGACAAAATGCGGCCTGAAAAGGAGAAAAGTGGAGAGCATTACGATCTGTTAGTGGACTGACGCGAAAGTTATTGCAACTGACAAAGCTGCCCCCCAAATGGTTGCTGCCATAAAAGGATGGATGGCTGAAGCTGCTGCTTGTGCCCCGAAACTGAAAAGCACTCATCGACAGACTCCTGAGCTGGCTCCGGAGCCTCTTCGCCTGCCACTGGCAGGCTGCAACACAAAAATCAAAAACGACAACGGAAATGAACAAAACGATAATGGGGCATGCCGCCTGCATAATAATAGTCCGAGTGCAGTGGGTGAAAAGCAATGGAATTGCTACAATTCAATAAAATATATATCTCAAAAATTAATATAGAATTTAAGAAATAATTTACTTCTGTAGATTCCAATATTAGGCACTTTAAAGAACCATCTAAGCCTCACCGCCCACTGCACATTACTGACTTCATTTTTCTTCTACTTTGAATTTTTGGCCAGGCCACGTGCACAATCTCTGGCAGCAACTGGGGAATTTAATTTGCTTAATATAATTTTTCACTTTTTTGTTTTTATTGCCTCGGCGGGTGTGGCTGGAAAAAGTTTAAACAGTAATTAAGTTAATTGCCTGTCTGCCGGGCAGCTTAGTTTTGCTTAGTTATATTTTGGATTTCGGCAGTGAACTGACTCCGACGAACTATAATTATTTGCTTTAAAAGCCCGGCCAGTAGAGATGATCGATTCATCGACATTAATGCCAAAATAATGGAAGGCAGGCGCATTTATTACGCATACGCCGTGTGCACACGCCGTAATATGCGAGCGAAAATTTCGATTTTTTCGCATTTAGGTAGTACAAATTTCGCCGCCACTCCATGCCATTATTCCTGATGGGGCGAGGTCGTGGGGCATAAGGGACATAGGGCATGTGACAGGGGTAAGGGGGATTCATAATTCTAATGCATGGATATTATGTGCCATAGTCTGCACATGCAAATTACCGCTACACCGAACAGCCATATACTTACGGTGCTATATCATTCCGCCCACTTTTCAGAGTTACCAGTTCCCGGTTCCGTACTTATTGTTAGGAAACGGAAAGAAGGCAGCAAAGCAAAAAAAGCCATTTTTTGCTATTATTGTTAGCTATCGGTTGGATGTACATTGTACATGTATGCGTGTACGTCCTGGCACACACACACACACATAGCACACACTCGCTCTCTTACATGCCAGACTTCAGACTTTGGAAAGCAATTTGCCACGCACTGTCAGTGAAGTTGAACGCAGTGGAACATTTCTAATTTTCAGCTACGAAAAATTTATACAATAAAAAGCGCTGGCCAAACAGTGCCAGAAAAAAATGCACAAATAAACGAAGAACATCTCGTTGCCAAAAAAATTTACATAAATACAATTCACACACAAGCAGGCATACGTATGCCGGCAGATGCGCAATGTAAATTGTATTGTACAAAGATTTGCTTTTACGGTTCCGAGTCTCGGACCTCCACTTCCGGCCTCGGACTAAATCAGTGGGACTGCCTAGCTACCCAGCCCCAATCGGTACCTTCTGAAGAATTTAATTCTGAAATTATCTTAAACACATATCTCTGCTATTTGCGTAATTCGAATTAACAGCCCTTTTAACCCCATTAATATGAAATATTTTCCCAAGTATGGTTCAGTTATGATCTCTGAATTGTTAACAATCTTAATCTGTTTCCAAGGAGCCCTTGTACTTAATCCAATGGATTAGAATTCCCCAAAAATCGTGCTTCATTTCTCTTCGGGATATCCGGAATGGGGGGCTTGTAATTACTCCCGAGCAGGCAAAAGCAACAAAATCGGCAAGAAAATGTATATAACATTATAAAGCAATTTGCAGTAAATCACCCAAAGCGACGCGCGTGTTTATAAATCACAAACAGCCCATGAGCCTTCCCGCCAAGCTTTCTGCTTTTCCTACCATTTTTTTGTTGTTTTCTGTGGCGATGTCCCGCTGCTAGAAAACCAAAATCAAAATGAATAATTAATATGTCGCGCCTGCCGCAGAAACCATCTTCCAACTTCCCTCAGCAGACACTGAGGGGGCAGACTGAAATGAAAGCAATTCCAGAGCTGCTTCCATGCTGATGTCGGATGGCTAAGAAAACAAAACAAAGTCGCTCAGCAAAAACTCCGGCTCATGTGAGGGCCCGACGGCGTCTAAGCGAAAGTCGAGACGGAAAAAACTCGACCAACGAGATTGACAAATTTGGCATAGCAAATGAAATGCTTGACTCGGCTACGACTCCTAAATTTTTCATTTATGACAATGTTTACGTAATTCGACAGCCGAAACAATCCCCTCGCTCCTGCCATCCTCGTACGCAAATGGGCTCTCATTTGTTGTCATTTTCCGGCAAAAAAAAGGGGGAGTCCCATCCTGTCTGGCTGGCTGGCTGACTGGCTGGAAAAGCCAAGAGACACCGTGTGGCTGTTACGGGCTGCAGCAATGGCTTTTAAACCGTTTTAAATGGCCGGCGATTTGTTTGAATGTTGCGACATAAAACTGCAATCTATGGCCCATTCCGGAGGCAAAGGTGCTGCCTAAATAGCTTCATCGACCAGCAGCAACAAGCCGATTCTGCACGAGTCCATTTACCAAAGTGTCCTGCTGAAAGGAAGAGCCTCAGGGTCGTTAAATAATCAAAGATCTTGTGCAAATTGTGATAAACAGCTTACGGATTAAGCCTGAAAAGGGAATTGCTAGGCAACATGGGGTATTAGCAAAGCAAATGAAAAGAATGTATGGTATGGCTACAAAATGAACTATAAAGGACTACCCGAGGTACTTGGCTTTTTCCACAAGTACTCTTCTAGGAATATAGTTTATTAAAGAGCACTGAGCGCTGTAGCCAAGGTTATTCATCTAAAAAATGGGATATAATCATGGGGCTCATTTGAGACAAATCAGAGCGTAATTTGCATGCCTTTGGAATACAACTTTCATCCATCAGATAAAATGCTAGTCGAACAATTTGCCACTCGACTGGCTCGTTATCCCTCGTCAAACTTTATGATAATTATGCAAATTAAGAGCAGCTCCTAATTGAAATCAACAACAATGGAGAGAGCCATGACCTTGGCATGGCGAGTCATTAGTCAAACGATTGCAATTGACAAACAGTCGGTGACCCCCAAAAGTGGCCCGAAAAAATATGAGAAAATTATTGTTTTGTTTGTGCAGTCGGGTGTGGGGTTTGGGGGCTTTCGCAGAGCCTTGCGCTTCACGGCATATTAAGCAAAATGAATAAATTACAATTGCAAATAGGCAATTTCCTACACTTCCTTCCTTTCGGCATTTCACTGTGCAGCACAAGTGGGGCGTGGTCAGGCGGTCGCCCATCGCCCATCGTCCTCTTGGCCAAGTTCTTATCGTTGTTGCTATTTTTGGTATTTGCCTGGTTTTGTGGCGGCTGTCAACTTTTCGTGGCAGTGAGTTTTTGGCAACGCCGGTCGGTTTGGTCTAAATAACGTCTAATTTGCAATTTTGTTTAATTGTTTGTGGCTTTGGATTTTGACATGATTCCCAACAACTTCCTCTCGTCATCCTCCGTCCATCCGTTTGGGGCCATGGCCATGGCGTGCGGCCGGATCGTAACTGATTGTTTGTGTTTTGTGTTATTTGAGGTTTTTAGTTTGGGTCAACATCAATGAATACAAACACGCACCACTAAATTCACAATACCCGTGTCCCACAGTCGCCACGAAAATAACCCAAAAGCCACTCGTCCCGACTGCTTTTTCCGCTCCAACTCATCCAACTGGCCGCGTGTCTTGGCCAAATTATAATAAAAAGAGTTTCCATTGCGACCGGCCTTTTGAGCAATTAAAGTCAGCCGAATAGACACATTTTATTTGAATTTGAATGAAAATTTCAAATAAAAAGTGATATGAACGCCCCTATGAAGTCTAGTCTAGAATGAATGGAATAGTAAACTGGTTTTAATTTAGTTGTTCCATTGGCCATATTCCATATTGGCAATATTCAATAAGAGTTATTCCCAAAATGAAAGAACTTTTTAAACAGCCAATCATCAAGTAAACTCTTCCAGCGAATGTCCTTTAAATACTACACACCCGTGACTATTGGCCAGCAATAAAAGGCACTCAAGCGGAGCTTGAATGTCAGTGTCCTGATCTCGCCCTCGTTTCATTTTCGCCGTCCCTTCGCCAGGCTCCTACAAATTAGCTGTGCAAGTGCCTTGCACTTAGTTTCTGTCTGTGTACTTTCCGAAATTGGCTTTCACACGCCATTTGCATTTAATTGCAGAGATGCCAGGGACACGGGCAGACAAAAAAAAAAAGCAGAAAGAAGTAAGAAGTTGAAGCAAATTGGCTAGGAGACTGCGACTCCCGCAGTCCTGCCATCCCACTGTTGGCCTTGTTAACAGGAGCATTTGCCTAAAACGCCGGAGCTTCATTTGGCAAATCAAATATTATTGCTAATGCCACGGCGACTATCAGCAGCCCTCAGCCGATAAGTGGCAATTTGGCCATAATGGGCATTAAAGTTTAGGAGTGCGAGTGCGACTTTAATGCCAGCTGGAGGCACTTAAACCGCCATCCATCCTCATCGCCTTGAGCTCGGGGATGATGGTGATGCCCATTCCGACATCCCACCATCCCGTCAACCCCGATCCCGACTTCCTCAGTATTTATTGTCAATAAAGCCCTTGCAAAACAACACAAATGCGACACAGAAAATATTGTAAGTGTGCAGTGAATGCCATCTAAATGTCTATATGCGATACATTTTATATGTATTTTCTAGATTGAATTGGAAAGTCACCACCCGGCCCCCTCGAGCCGAGGCATTCCCCAACCGCTCCACGTATTTCGATCCCACTTCAATTGAAAATTGTCTGCGTGGCAAAAGTGAAATGCTTGAGAGGAGCGAGTCACACAATCGTAGTATCGAATCGAATGGAATCGGTGGCCTCTCCACCGGCCCCTCCTTCGACTGCCTGCCCCTTTTCGGATTCCCAAAGTCTATGGTCGATGCCATTGATGTTTTGCTGCGCACTCGAGTGTGTTTTCTTTAGTAATGGAATTTATTAATATTTCATTGTGTCCTCCCGTGAAGGAGCCAAGCCAAGCTCGGCTTTGGGTTTTGGTTCGGTTTTTGTGGCTGCCTCCCAGGAATGTCAACAATTGCCAGCACTTGGAATGCTTGAACCCCTGAGTCACACCCTCACTCAACAATTTTTACCAAAATATGATGCAAAAAAAAAGGAAACTTTCCCTCATTGGTTAAGTACTTTTTGAGGTTTCCATTATGAAATCGTAAAGTTTTTGTCTACGGATGAATTTGCATTGGAGTGTTCGGGGTACACTAACAGAGAAATATTCTCATTTAGGGGCGATATGTGTTTCTGGGATGGAACTTAAGTGCCAAAAATTGTTCTCTCTGCAGAGGCACTTATTGCGCCTGATGGCCCAATTACGGCCCCGATATTTATCAATCCTGGAGTGCAATTTCTCATTCCGAGAGTGTGTGTGGGTTTACGGTTGATTTGCCTAATTGCTGCTGCCAAGGAATATTAATAATGCATTTTCCGAGTGACTGGCATCAGGGGATACAACTTGTTCCCGACTCGAACACTTCAATATCTAATATGAAGACCGGAAAAGAAGTTCTACTCCAAAACTTGACTGAACTAGTGGTCTAGTGTCAGCCTCAGCCATGCAGTGTACATATATATTTAGAATGCATAATTCATGGAGAAGCCTTGTGTATGTGCTGGCCAAGAACAACTTGAAAACTTTCAAGCCAGAGCTGGCTCTGGCCAGAGAGATCTTGTTGACCAACAAAGCACATAATGCAACTTTCCAATGGAGAGACGCCTCTGCTCCCATAATCATTTCAAATTCCACAACAAACAGCAAAAATCAAATTTCGAAAACTCGTAAGAGCTCTAGCACCCCAATGCACCCACGATTTGGCCCATTCTCCGGACGTTTTCTCGTCTCCTTACTGCCGTAAACTTTTCAGCCATGGCCGGAATGGAATTCTAGTTTTTGGCACAACGCACACACAAAAAATGATGATATGAAAGGGGGTTCTAGATAGAAGAGGCGTTCGAGAGGGGTTCTGGCCACAATGGTAGAAATGTGAGGAACAACTCTTGTGATTTCAACAATCAGAGTTTTCGGAGGCCACCGCCAACACCACCGACACCACCCCTTCCACCATCACTCCAGTTCGCGAACAATATGAAAATAATAAAAACAGTTACATAAATCAAAAATGATAAGGGAAAAACAGTGCATAAAAGTTGAACACTGTGGGGGAAAAATAAAAACTAGACTGCAGCCGGGAGGTACTGGGTCTGGGAGTAGTTTTTCTTGGCTTCTCCTTCTGGCTTAGCTCCTCCCTTTGCGGATTGCGATGCAAAACACAACATGGAAAATCGAAAGTTGAGCTCCTTCAGATATAAGAAGGAAATCGACTCGAACAACAGGAAGCGTCTGTCTTGGCCAAGTCTGTCGTCTATTTTTCTCCTCCTTTTTTCCCTCTCAGTTTTTCCATTTTAAACTCAATCTCAGAATCTCTAGCTCCATCCTCCGGCAAAGGTGAAAAATGCGTGTCAATTTTTTTCCCATTTACTTCTCCAGACAACCAATCCTACCCAGAAAGAAAAACCATCTGCAATCACATGAACTGAATTATTATTGCAGAGGCAAGGGGTAGAAGCTTCAGTTTAGATTTTACAAAAATATGTGGGAAGGCAACGCGGCGTATGAGCAATATATACACTTTCAAATAAAATTCGAGTGTATTTCATTTTCGTATTTATTTTCCACTATTATTTACAAATGGGCGTGGCTTGGCATTAACATATCAACGCCCACTTTGGCCATATCTCTCGCTTAAGACTGACAAGCGATCGAAGAAGTGAAACTGCAATCGAGTCCAGGCTTATTTATATTGCACTGCAATGCGATGGTACGCCCCCAGGATACTTGGTCCTTGGACCAGCCGTTCCTGGTCCTGGGCTGGTGGGTTGGTGATTTGTTGTCCTGCCAGCCAGACTGTGCATACAAAATTACAGACGACGATGTCGACATCCGAGCTGTTGGCAGTTAATGTGAAAA
This sequence comes from Drosophila atripex, assembly GCA_035045925.1. Taxonomy (NCBI): domain Eukaryota; kingdom Metazoa; phylum Arthropoda; class Insecta; order Diptera; family Drosophilidae; genus Drosophila; species Drosophila atripex. The sequence goes on from JAWNOP010000012.1 coordinate 1,537,447, forward strand.
ATGTGTTGAAAATCGAATTCATGCATAGATTTTTGTTCGCACCCCGGGAAATTTTTCGCCCAAGCAGCTGATTTGTTGGCATATTGATTTAGTGGCACTCCCGCAAAGCCAAAACGAAACAAGGACTCCCCAAACAAATCAACTCGCTTGGCTAACTGGCTAAAAGGCCGGCTGGTTGACTTAAAGCCGACATAAAGCTGCTATGAAATGCAATTAAGTCAACGCCTCGACCAGGTTCCAGGACTTGGCCCACAAACGATGACTTTGAGAGTGGCCTAGAGTGGCTAACCGTTGGCCAAATATTTGGCCAGACTCGCTGGGCCAGGCCGACTCTTAATGGACCACATTAGACACAAAATACGAGCACATTTGCGGCCCACACAAAAAGGTAAACTAACTCTCGCACGCTCTCATAAATGTGCAATTTATGGACAATAATTGCCAATAAGAGCCACACAGCTGTCGTCGAGACTCGGCCTGGCGTCATAAAATCCTCCTCCTCGGCATACGTCGAATGTCCTTCCCCGACTGCTGGCTGCTGGCTCTGATCCTTATTCTGACTCTGACTCTGATTCTGTTTATGTGTGGACTTCGCATTCATTTGCATGGCGCAATATATTAGAGGCTTGCTCAATTTGCTCGAGAGTTAAATGGAAGCGGACTCGGAACTGTGGATATATTTCACATGGAATTTGGCTTCGCCGCCACTAACTCGAGTTGAGTCTGATTTATACTGGATATCGTAATTCGACGCCTTAATTTAAACCTAAATCTTTAATGGAGTATCTACTTCGGGAAGTATCAATTAAATGAATCCATAGGTGTGGGGATTTCCGATATTCTGGGGGCTCCAATTATTACAAGGTATGCAAGTAGCACCTCATGCATTGGGTATCCTTTACCAATTATGAAAACGAGCTCTCTCGAGGGAAACTTTATAATTTAAGTAACATGTGAGGCAACTGGGCCAATTAATCTTTCGCACCAATCCAAGCCTGCCCGCCTCTTCGGGCTTAATTTAATTTTATTCGAGTTGGCCAGGAAGGGGAAAGTTTAAATCAATCAAGAAGGGAAATTTTCAAATGGTTTATTTATGCATTCAGCATTTGTATCTGTTCGCCGACCGCAGTCGGTAACCGCAGAAGATTCCTTCGGCCCCGAGGATGCCATGTATCCACGTATCCTTTTTGTGTAATGGCCCGAACGCGCCGTTTTTGTCGAGGCTTTAATGGCAGTTTAAAATGTCGGAAAGCCGCAAATTTCCGTTATTCATACAAAATTAAACGCAAATATACAGCAAAGAGCCTTTGCACAGGCTCTGCCAGGACACGGAAAAAAAGATTATCCATGTCTTGGAAATTGTTAAATAAATATTCCAGATCTGGTATGGTTTTTAGTTTTTTTTAGACTTCATTTACTGAGCTATTCTCTCCACTCACTAAATATTTTAAGTGTTTTTGTTGGTTTTCATTTTTCTCAGTGCCTGCAAACAGTAGCCATCACTTTCGCTGAGAATGAGTGTGTGAGTGAGTGCAAACGTGCCGCGAGGAAATTAATTTCCGACAGAAGTCACACAGAACGGCATCGAGACGCGAGTCCACGATAATTAACACACACACTGGAACACACACAGAGAGTGGTACACCCTCATATCCCGGCCACACGTCTCGCGGGATGTTTGCCTTGAAGACGGCCACTCAGGGCCAGGGAAAGGATGTCGCCGCAGGCCATCCACACCAGAAATTGTAGCCGCTGACAAACGCCAAGCTAACGGCTTCCAAAGGACAACCAACCGCGTACAGCGGACAGCGGGCAGCGGACAGCGGGTAACGGACAACGGACAGCAGACAGTACAGAGGGAGATGCCTGTGGCCGTGGGCTAACTTGGGCGCAGCTGTCATCGGGCTGCGATAAATTTTGGAGGCCAATGCCGGGCGGCGACATAAATCAGCCCAAAGATTTATGGCGATTTGCGTAACTTGGCGTGCGCGATAAAGAGCCAAAGAATGCGTCCAAGGCGACCTGATCCGGATCCGCATCCTGGACCGGGCATCCGGGGACGACTGTTGCTCTTCGTCTGCCATTGCCATTGCCATTTCCAAGCTAAGTTCATAATAAGTGAGTGCGGTTTCAAAGGAAAATTCGGACTTAGAGGTACCTCTTAGGAAAGGGAATAGGAAACCCAATTCCTTTTGTAAGAAAACCTACCTCTCAAAGGTCCTTTCATAAAATCCCAAGGTCTACATAATTAATTAACATATCTGATGTCAGAGCTGGCAAATACCCCCTACTCAGCACTTTTACAGGGTATGGGCTGGCTTAGTCGGACAGCTAATGGACAATGGAGACAAAAAGTTAACAAGGGACCTGCTATCTGCCGCCTCCACTTTCCATTTCCGCATTCCTTGTGATTATCACACTGGGACCTATTTCCCACAATATCTGGCAAATTGAAAAGGGTAAGAACGTCCACTCCACTTCACTTTATCCCACTTTCTCCTTCGCATAAACCTATATATGGATAGACTGACACGGGCAGGCGATAAGATGTGGAAGATGTGAGAGATGTGGGTCACCGGATGACCGACTGGGACTGGCTGCCAGCCCGCCTTGGACAAATTCATTAGGCGCCGGATATCGTAAAAGCCGGCCCCCAAAGCCTACCAAATGACTCAATTTACATTTCGAACATATTTTCATTAGCGCCCTGGAAGATATCGCCCCCACAACGACGGACCGTCCATCTCATCTCATTTCATTTCATTTCTTTTCATTTGAAAAAGAAGCATCATATACTCGGGGAAAGGAAAATACAAATATTCTTAATATTCAGGGCCTCATGCCAATGGCATTCTCGTTCCAGTTTCGCGTTCGCTCTCGCGTTCGCCTTGGCGGCCAATATTAAAAATAAAGTCCATCACTTACAGTCGCTTTCTTATTTATGCGACCACCCGTCGTCAGTCCCTCTTCCCGTTGATATTCCGTTGATATTCCGGCTTTGTAACCGCACTCCGTCCGACTGGCTCGCTCCTCCACGGCCGGAATCATAAAAGTTAAGCGGCGGCCAGTGAGTGGCGAATGCTGTACAGTGAACACACAATAGGGACAGCCACTCCGTCTGTCCGTCTGTCCGTCTGTCCGCAAGTCACCCGCTGGATGAGGAGCTCGGGCTCGAGATGAAAGTGAAAGTTAAGAGCCCTTTAAAAACTTTTTCTTTTTATGACTTATTGCGCTCTTGAAGGCGACGACGGCATTATACGGACATGAAAAAAATAGTAGATGATTTATAGAAACACTTTTGTTTTTTTAGAAGCAAAAAAATAATAATACCCCCTAGGTATTAAAAATGGTAAAATACATTTAGGTGTAATATCATCATAATATTACTTAGCTCTTACATGCCTTTAGATTCCCTTTTCATTTTTTTTTGTATAAAAATTTCTTAAGGTGTATGAATAGCAACAGCAACAATGAGCGCCTGTGCGTGAGCTTTATTATTATTATTCTCGCTGCAGTTGTAACTTTTTTCTTTCTGTTTTTTTTTTTTGTTTGTTTGCTTCTCCAGCCGTGCCAGTGCCAGGGCATAAATATAAATAGCAACTTAAAATTTTGCAAGCCATGCCAGCATTCTATTCACAACCACCCACGGGGCGTATGAGTAATGCGAATCGAAAGAAGCCTGTCAGGTGGGTGTGCATGGTGTGTGTGTGTGTTTTACACAAGCCTTAGCATGCAGATGGAAAATGAATGAGAATCACGCGACAAGGTACCCCACTATATCCTGCAAAGGATAAACACCATTCGGAGAAAATACATTCATAACTACGTCGACTAAGAACAACATAAACGCTGATATGTGTCACATTATGCCATTCGAAGGCGGTAAAGGAGCTGCTGCCCGCGGCATCCTTATCCCGGCACAGCCATAAATCTTGCAAAGAGAGCCTGGGATATCCTGGTACAATATTTGCTGACATGACAACCGAAAAACATACTCTCGGCATACAGAAGGTGATAATGACAGTTTAGGCATTCATTACACGTGTTGCTGATAAGGTGGTGGTGCCCAGAGTCGCGCCTTGCCCCAAAGCCACTTCACCACCCACTGCTCGCCGCCCACTCAAACACAAACACCCACAAGGAACAAGGACAAGAACACGACCAGCAACAACATTGACATGACGCCGCTGATAAAAGTCAACAATATAAATTAATAAAGCTGACAGGCGCGAGCGGCGGTACAACGGCCCCGAGGGATCCTGTTCAATGTCCTGCGTGTTTGCCATAATAATATATTTCATTTGAATCAACAAGCCCGAACAGGCCAGCACAGGACAGGACACAGAACAAGGCAAAGGACGTTGTGCCGCCGAGTCGCAAAGATATATTCATACATTTTAAAATATGCGCATTATGGGCGAAAGTAAGCTGATATTTATGCTAATGAACCCATGGACGAGGCAAAGCAATTACTATAATTGCTCACTCCGGCACTCTACATCAATATTCATTTAATTCACATGCAAAAAGTTTCTTCTTTTTGTTTGACTTCCACAAAGGGCATATACGTATTACTTATGTTCATGTATGCGAGGCATTTTCTTGAAGGACGACGCTAAACTTTTGCCCATCAAATCAAATATCAAAGCAACACGTGTGTTCGTCGGCCCCCAAACAAAATATATAAGGGAAAACACAAACAAAAACACAGACTCCCACAAGGATGGAGGCTGTTCTTCAAAAGGATGTGGCAAGTGAGCCGCAGCTGTTGCCACTGATGGGAATGTAATTAAAATTTTTCACAATTGCACACTTGCACTTGCCTCGGATAAACTCAATATTTGATTTGGCGCCTTCCTGGGGCGCCTCCAATCATTTGTTGATTGCGGGCCGAAGAACCAACAGGAAGAAGGAAAATCTCTGGAGGCTGCCGAACAAATCAGCGGAAAGTAAACTTCATTAACATTTCAATATTTCACTGACTCGCAAATCAGTTTGCTGATTTTTTACATTATTTATTCAGATTTCTTCTGTATCGATTGGCACACTGGCGCATTCATTTGGCAAATGACTTGGGCCCCCATAAATTTAACGCGTGTACACAGCCACCTCCCCCTTTTTTTGCCATACAATAATCAAGTCTGAGCCTTTGCCAACACAAAAGAATTCCAATTTCGGAAAGACTAACAATGAGCAGAAAGAAGGCTTTCTCGGTAGCTCTAAATTTAATCAGTAACTAAATTATTGAATGGTAAGCCTCTTAAGATTAAGCAGAATCCTTTAATATTTTATATCTGCTAGGCAAAAATAATGAATATTTCAAGAAAGTAGGTAGTTTTTGTCATTTCTATAATAAATTATTCGCTTTATACCCAAAAAAATCAAAAACTAGGAATCACCATAAATACTATTTAAAACGTCCTTAGAAAAACCCTCATCAGACAATCGTCCTTTTCATTATCATTTTTTTGTTTTATTTGTGCTTATTGCCCAAATATGCGTCCAATTAAAATATAATTCATGGCCGGCAGCAGCTTAGTGCTCTTTATGTTCCCAATGGCTCCCCAGTGAGCATTTGTAACTGCACAACAATAACCAGAGCGAATAAAAAAGCGAGGGGGGGCCACAACACAGCGAGAGAGATGGACTGAGATAGAGGGACAGAGACAGGGACAGAGGTAAGCAATGGCAAGTCGACTTTAATTTGTTTCGTGTGCCGCCATGGATGAGGAGCATAACGAAATGAACTCGCCGAGGAGGAAGAATCCTTCGGCATGCAACGCCCGCGGCTGGTCCAGTTCCTGCCATCACGTTCCTCTCGGGGTGTAACATTTGTGGGCATATAAAAAATATCATAACTATATATGTATATACGTGGAACAGCATTTATGCGCATTGAAACAGAGCTGAGCAAAAATGTAAACAGTTTTTTTTTGCCATTGCCATTTTTGGCCGCGCCAGGCCAGGCCAGGCCAGGCCGGGACTGGAACATGTATGGCTTTTTATGAAGACCCGGAGAGAGGCCAAAAAAAGGAGGCCAATGGTCAGTGGCAAACAAATGGCCCAATCCGGCACAGAAAGTGAGAAAGAGTGGGGCAAGCAAATGCACTGGGGTGCCACAAACAGACAGACTGGCTGGCTGGCTGGCGGACTGGCGGACTGGCTGACTGGGATGACCCACTGGCCAAGTGAGCAATGGCCAAAACAGCGGAGCAGCATAACGAGCGCTTAAATAATTAATATTACTCATACGCAGTGTTGGCTGCTTCTCCTGATGCTCCTTCGCCAGCAGTATAAATCATAAAACGTGCACTCAGCGCGCATATTAAATCCTTCGGGCTAATGAACACTGAAACTGATTGATGAAGCCGAGACTATCTCCCACCAACTCTTTCCTTTCTCCTCTGGAAATGTATCTTTGTATCTTTAAATCTTTGCATCGCCACGGCTGCTCCCTGTTACTTCAATTAATAATGGAGCGTGAAAAGTTTCACTTTGCCAGCAGCATTAACATTTTGCATTCATTCATTAGGAACGGAGCAAAGTTTACGCTGATGATAAATTGTTAAATTTTGAGAACTTAACCTTGTTTGCTGCGAGAAGGGAGCCCAAGCTGGCCAAATCAAACTTCTTCACTAATTCATTTTCATTTCGCTCCACGAAATTTTAAATGAAAAAATATGTGACCCTTTTTTTCTGGCCATAATCAAGATAAACAGCGGACAAAAGTATATAAACTTGCACATAGAGAAATTCTATGAAATCAGTTAAAATTCTAATGGAATAAATTCTTTAGAAAAACGAAAAATTCATTTTTTAAAATTCCTTTGAATGACAACGGTTGCAAAAGTTGAAGATTTTAAAAGATTTCTTGGAAAGGTATCACACAGTCGTTAGCCCCACAAATGAAGATTCATTTTATTTCCGTTTTTTATTTCGTTTGTTCTTTCGGACTTCGGGGACAGAACATAATTTGAATTATTAATTAGCGCGTAATTAGTTGGGTCGATGTTCCTTAGCCCTCAGGTTCTTGTGACCACGTCTTGCGGCCATAATTTTAATACGCCAGGACCCCGAAAGCCTTTGATCTTCCCGGGGATTCCACGTCTTTTGATTACCTAATTCATTTACCTCTCTGCCCGACACCGAAAGTTGTTCCTTTCCTTTTCGTTGTTGCCAGAGTTGCTTGTAAAATGCATGGAAATTTATCAGGCAAAAAATAACTCATTATGTGTCAAAAGCCCGACCCCTTCCCTTCCAGGTCCATTCCACTCCGTTTTCTATCAGCCAAGTTCCCCCTTGACCCAATTAAGAGCGGAACTCAAATCTGAAAGTTTCGCTTTATGTTCGCTGACTCACTCGCCCACTCGAATCCCTCAAACTGCTCATGGCCCCACAAAAAAAGGACCGACCGCCGCCACTGTCCGCGCAATTAAAGCGACTGTGTGCAGTGGCTTATCAAGTGAAGCTTACACTCTAGTGGAGGGCACCCTATTCCGCGAGTGATCCTCGGCCCAAACTCAAACAACATGAAATGACAGTTTTATTTATTTTTCACCGCTCCGCTCAAAATAGTCGAAAAGTTTTAATGACTTTGCGCTGGAAAGCTGCTGGAAGCCAGCCATTCTCAAGCCCGAAAATAAAAAGGACATCAAATTAATCCACAATCTTGAGCGTGGTGGCACAAAAAGTCAGCCCTGAAAACACCAAAAATCGTATACAAATTAAATGTGAATGCGTACAAAAGAAGTTGTTAAATGTCAATTGGAATTTTCATAGAGCAGCTCTGATAAGCAGCTAGTTTCGTGTACAAAAAATCCGAAAATGGCATAAAATTACGTCAATAAAAAAAAGGTAAAGCGACAGCAGTTCGCATTTATATGCATAGAGAGGGGTGCCCGTCCGATTTGCATGCATACTTCTGTGTATGTTAATATGTGTTACTGGGTAGCCAGGGGCGGAGGACCAAGGAGCTGAGGACTGAGGGCCCCCTGGTATTTTATCGAGCAAACTTTTCGACATATAATTCACACCAGCTGCTAATTTAAGCGCCCGAATTAATGACTCGGGCATAAAATTCTACGAGCCCCACACGACTTTAGACGGAGGGTCGAAGGGTCCTCGTAAATTTCCTGTTCAAGCACGCGACCAGGATATGGTCAAAAGTCAGGGGGCTTCGCAGCCAGAGATTCCGTCATAAAAACCCTAATAAATTATAGCCTGCCAGTGGTGTCGGTGATTTGATTGCCGTCGGTGGGTTAAGGTTCAGTATTTGCTTTCAATTTTATTAATTATGCGAAAAGCAATGAAAAAATTATTTATTCGTTTTTTTTTATAGATTTTTTGTACTTGAATATTATAAAAGTTAAGTCCTGAAATTGGTCAAGCACTTTCTAACAGTTTTGTGTATCAGAATTATCAGAATCGATTTTTTCGATTAGTTTACAAGTGTCAAAAATGGCCCAAAGTTGGCCAGCACGAAGTTAACCAACTTGTTCTGTAAAATATTATTTCATTTCCTTTAAGCCTCATTTCAGTGACCAAGTTTTTATGCCTCCGCTTAGCCTCTTAACTGGCCAACTTTCAAATGCCGCACAATATTTAAACTTTGGCCAATTATAAGTTCAATTATATACGCTCTGTCCCGAAAACAAAATGACCCGCTTTCTCGTTTTTGTTAACAACAAGGACTGTTTAATTTTGGTCAAAACATTTGCTCTACTTTATGGCATTATAAAAGCGAGCATCCAAAAGCGCCAGAAACGAATTTGTATTTTCACGCTCACCCTCACCCTCGCCCTCGTCCTAGCCTCCCCCGCCGACCGCGTGGCAACAGTGTTGAACATGGCCAATTTTCAGCGGACGGAGGACCCGAGGCTGGCACGCCCCCCACGCCTTTGCCTTCCTCTTGGCCGGCGGAACTTTGACGTTTGGTTTGTCAAAGTTTTGAAGCTGGCGCGTCCAGAGTGACAATGTTGTTCCCCGCTCGCCGTCCTCCGATCTCCGTTTTTTAGAAACATGATTAAATCAGAGCCGCACAAACTGCATTAAAAAAGTTATACTTAAAAAAAAAATAGGAAAAAAGGATGATCCAATTTCATTATTTCTGGTGTTGCATATTTAAAGGGTAATGCTGTTGTTTGTCTTTAGTTTAGTCTTGGTTTCGTTATTTTCGCAGCAATTTGTGGCTGAATCAAACACCAAGACAAAAAATCAAAAAAAGCAAGCGACAGAAAACGCAAATAAAATGCAAATGAAATTTGTGCTAATAAAATTCAGTTACAAACTTCGACAATGGCGCACAAAAATATTGCTCACTGGCGACTGCCGTGGAATGCGTTATTTACACAGTTCTCCTCATACTACACAGACTCACACACTGATACACACATAGAGACAAAGTACAAATATCCTTGCCACACACACACTCGCTAAAATGTGAACTGACCTGGTGTTGCATAAATTAAGGCTCCCGCAATGCATCGCATTTGACATTTGAACCGCTCCACCACCACAAAATTGGCAACTGCCATCCGCAGATGGTTTTTCCCATTCACCATTTTACCAGTTTCCATTGCCAGTTTGCCATTTACCATTTATACATACAGTCCGCTGGCCCGGCCTGGCTGCGTGGCCAGGACCATTGCCTAAGTGAATTTTCGCACTGCAATTGACGCCTCAGCATGCATCACGTATACGCCGTGTGCACCACGCGGGTTAATTGCGGGAATTTTCAACAATTTAGCACTATGAATGTCCTGCAGAGCTGCAGAGCGGATCGGCCCTGGATCTATTCTATAACTGGCGGCAAAACATTTCATTAGTGGTTGACTCGATTTGCATTTTTGGTTATCCACTTTTTTGTGGGCTTTTGACAATTGGAAAGCCTAAATGAAGGCATTTTGGTATTGGCCCTTGGGCTGCAGCTTGCATGAAATAATAAACATTTTAAATCAATATTTATGATTGAAATTATGTTTCAGCTTTAAACGAAAACACAGATAAATTAACACAACAATAACTAAAGGGTGTGTTCTCTACAGAAATTATTCAAAGTGTGCCAAAGTCAACTAAGTTAAGTCCAGAAACTAGTTAACACTCAACGTGGATATATACACGAGGACGCCTAGATGTCCCACACCGCCTCATTACCCACAGTCCATCTTTGATCCATCTGAGAGACAGATTAGGCAAACTTTATGCCCCGGGCTATTCAAATTGCTGCTTGACCCAATGCCCGGGCCCATTAAAAATCTCTAGGGGTGGGAATCAGTGGAATGAGGGCTTCGAAAGGAGGCGAGGGGGGCGAGGGTCTTGAAAGCCTCGGGCCTCGAGCGCCATTATGTCCATGTCAATGTGTCTTCCCCACTCCACCGACACCCTTGTTCGTTGCCGGCGTCGCTGGCTCCGGCTCCGGTCCCATCTCCGTCTCTGGTTTTAGCTCTGGCTCTGGGTCCGGATGAATTTCAACCTCATCTCGAATCTGCATTAATTTACGCCCATTGTGCGAGTGGTGCCGGGCTATGCTATGTTCAGATACTGTATCTGTATCTTTTGGCGCTGCTGCCTCTGCCTCTGTCTTTGTTTTGCATTGTCGCGCAAAGTGTTGCTTACTGTGACTGTTTGCCTCCTGGTGGCTGCCATCCCCCGCTGCCTGCCTGCCACTTCCTCATCAATCCTCCTCCTCGATGTTATCGCGCATCAACAAGGCATAATAAGGAGGGCACACGCTTACCCACTTGGCTAAGACAAAGGGAGGCCCAGGCGTTTGTTTCTGTTTCAATTGCACCCCCTAGCCCCTAACCAGTCTACCCCTCTTGTACTTGGAAAAATTTTAGATTGTATAATGAATATTTTTAATAGTTTATTTTACCAATAAAAACTAATGGGATTGGGGAAGTGTTAGATCATAGTTTGGAATATAAAAGAAAAACTCTACAGAGCCTATTGCGGCAAAAGTGTAGTCCTTGTTAGGAAGTAATCTAGAGACTATTATATTTAAAAACCTATAAATAATATACCAGGATTTTCTGGAAGATTTTCTTCAAGTGCCTTTAGAATAGCGCCCCGACTTGGGTGAAGCATTTGCACCCAGCTTGACTTTTTTTAATATCCCTGATTTTTGCGCCTGTTATCATTCGATGGATGGCAGGCCGCCTGTGGGCCTCCTGCTGTGCCTAGTTGTTAGCCAGCCATGGCAGGCCCCCTTTAGAGGACCCCCTTACAGCCGCCTCCCTATGCCACTGTCCTTGTTATTCATGTCGTCATTTCCTATTGTCGTCGTTGCTGTAATTGTTGTTGCCATTCTGGTTTCAGCCATCGTCCTACATGGGCGCCCAGCAACTTGTTTTCATTTTACGCTTGCCTGCCGCCTTTCAGCCCGCTCAGCCTGCCACTCCCCTCCCCTTTTTCGCCCGCCCAGCTGCTGTTGTCATTTTGTACAATTTTTCGCTCTGATTTTTAAATATAATCCAACGGCAATGCCACTGTTGGTCCTGAATCTTTACCTCCAGCTCCTGGCCCTCCTGCTGCTGGTGATGGTTTTGTATCTAAATCTGTGTCTGTGTCTGTATCTGTATCTGTATCTTTAGATGTAGCTGTAGCTGTGACTGGTGACTGTGAATGGTGGGGCGGCCCAAGTCACGCGATATCGCGAAATCCGCTTTAGCGGAAATCTAATTGCACATCATCTCCCCATCTCGTTCATCCGCCATCGTTCCTCTCTCTTTCGCTCTCGTCCTGGGGCCGTATGCTGATTTTAACATAATGCTTTTTTAAATGCAAAGTTACAAACACTCGCTTGTTGCCCCACTGGTCCCGGACCTCCCGCCCACCGATGTCCCATCCGCCCTCTCGACTGTGTATTAGCACATTTTATGGCAGCGTCCGCCAGCATGGTGGCATTAGCATAAAGCAGACACAAAAGGCGAAAAGGAACGAAATAAAACAAGTTGAAATTATTTCTTCCTCCGGCGCAGGACTCGACTTTTTGATACCTTCCTTCAAGTTAAAGTATAATAGACATTTTGAAAGAGCTGAACTAACTTGAATGCAAGCTATTCACTGAATCGGACTCAATTGGATTATAGTTCATGTGCACGTAAGCCTCATCATTGTCCTTATTAATTGAGATAGAATGGAGGCTTTTTGGGAAAACATAATAGATAAACGGCTTAAGAGCTTTTCCGCTGCTAAGGCCAGAAATTGCAAGGGCCGTCCCAAGTCCTAATTCGACTTGAAATCATTAGATCACAAAGGAGTTACGTACAATTTTTCTAATTAAAATTTCAGACTCTTTAAGCTGGATCATCCAACCAGACACCTTCCTCAGCTGCTTACAGGGTATTAATGCCATCCAGAACATACAGAAATATATATTTATAAATTAATTTGCGGTCGTGTTGACATTTGACTTTTCCCCATGTGGCCTGCCGCCAGTCAGGCCGTTTTCTTTTAATTAATGTAAATATTTTTGCTGCTCAGGTACCCGGCCCAGGCCCAGACTCCCGGCCAGAGTTAATGCAGTCGTGATGACGAACATTTTCCGGCATTCCGGCCAATGCATTTTGGCCAATGTTTGCCGATAATCCGATTGCAGTCAATGGCACTATAAACAGCATTGGCTGCGCAAATTCCAATTCATAATTACTGGGGCCGGGGCTGTGATTGGGATTGGCATACAAAACCAATTCGAAAACTAAACTTTAACCCAACAACTGTCAGAGCGAGTCAAATGGAAGAGTGTCAATAAATCGTGGACACATTCCCGCCGCAAACAAATTCTCTGGCTCTGTTTAATATAGAAAACTAGAGTTTACAAAGTCATCAGTGTCAGCGATGATATTAGCAATTACATTTCGGAAAAACAGTTTCAAACTAATTTAGACGAACAGTCTGGCGTGGACACCGCTGCGTATACGCAATATGCGCGCAAATTGAGCATTTGATTTGGCTGCCAAACGTCGCCGCGTTCTGCCTTTGACAGGATTCCGGGATCAGCTCGAGAGCAATCGAATAAGGAATAGGAAGGTACGGACCAGAAAGGACCAGAAAAAGGACTGGCGCTGAATAAAAGAGCAGCTGGAAAAAAAGGCTACAGTGTGACAAGTTTTTTTCGTGCTCTGTGCTTTCTTTCCCAGCGCCATTTCCATTTACGTTGTTTACATTTGCCGAGGCGTGTTTTTTTTGTTGTTGCTCGTTGTCGAGTCGCTGCCAAAAGGCAAACGACACCCGCCGCCTGATGGGATGCGAAGCGAAGCGATGCGATGCGGGTCATGTAATGGCCAGAGCCATGTCGCATAGGTGCGGCCTAGATAGCACACGGCGAGAAAATCCGCAGAGCACTTCCTCCGAGAAGATAAGAGCTGAGCTCGCTGAGCCCTATAAGCTCCACCTGCATGACTACCTCAAGCAATTTATTGAATCAAACGCATCTTGACAGTGCCTGATTTTCGAAATCGCTTAAATGAAGTTTACGCGGAGCTCTTGATTCAACAGATAACTTGGCACTTGAAAAAATCAATCCCCACATAACTATTCAACAACTTATGTTTTCCGGAAAGGGCATAGTCCGTAGCCCACTATGATCCTCATAGTCCTCAGCCCTTAAGGCAGAACCAAACCATTGATAGTACTAGATAGTGTTGTCCCCTTTTTTCTCCCAGTGGAGGTGACACTCACTGTGACAGCAGCGATAACCAAAGCCTTGCTTGTTTTGTTCTCAACTCGGCGAGCGAGTTGCGTGTTTATTTTTTTCACCTCAGACCCCAACACTTCTTTTGGACTTTTTTACTTTTATGTCATTTTGGCTATCGGTGGGGGGCTGGGCAAATAACCGGGCAGATAAGTGGGTGTGAGAGTGTATTAAAGAAACATCTGGCAAACCGCCTCTATCCTGCCCGGGGCAACGCCTTTTTCCAATCTGTGTGCCTTTTTCCCCTGTTTTTAGGCACCGACCTGCTTAAATTTAATTTAAAGCCTCTAACCATTGGGGCCGGGCTGAGCGAATGCAAACAAAATTAGGGCGCAGACTCTATTTGTGGGCGTGGCTACAGCGGCATTGTCGCAGCATCAGAAATTAGCGTGACCAAGCCTTAATTGTGGAGCAAGCGGATCAAGTGGGTGGGGCAACAATGGGGAGTCTTTTGGGAAGATATTCCAAACAAACAGGCGGGAAGTCACGGGCCAAAGGATGGATCAAAAGCCTTGGACGGCAGACCAGGGGGCGCCAAGGGGTTAAGACCCGGTGACCGGCCTTTGTTAGGCGAAGAACTCTGCGGAGACCTTTGTCAGAGTTAAACGCTTTCGGACACTTGAGTTTTGGACCCGCTATTGAGACTTCACTTTAAATTAACATAATTTCTTCTTTTCTATTTAGGTTTCCCTTCGTTTCTGGGAACCCTTCGATCGCAATAGAAAGAAATGTAATGCGCTTTGACGGCGATGATTATTATAAGTTTTTCATTTTGGTCGCCCTTTTTATTGCCCAACCTGGGTCCGTCCATTAACCGAAATGAGTGCAATTCAAAATAATATCCCAAGACCCAACTGGGATGACACTTTGTGAGGACAAAGAAACTTTGGCACCCGGCAGGACATCGTTGCTGCTGATTGTTTTGCCGAGGATTCAAAGATTTAGAATTCCTTTTAGGAGGTCGGTGTATGGGGACTCGGTGGTCATTGGGAACTTTAGGCTTCGACTAAAAATCATAAATCTTTTTAATTTCATTGATCAACTTTGGCCCGTAAAACTTTTTCAGCCCGCCTGGCAAAGTTTCGCACTTGACTCCCTCAGGACATATTTTGCCCAGCATTTAAATCGATGGCAGATAAATATTAAACTTCAACTTCCGATTCATTGCTGCAAAATTATGTGACCCAAAACTTGTCGCTGCTCTTTCTGGCATCGCCATTTTTTTTTCTCCTTTTTCGCTTGATGAAGCAGCAATAAAAAATCATATTTAATGGGGAACAACAACATTCACGGCTGGCCGCAGGAGGTTCAGGAAAACATGGCGGAACCGGAAAATAAATAAATGCCATCGAAACAAACAAAAGAGCTAAGGCAAACGATTCCGTATAGTTTCGAGTCCTGCAGCCCTGATAAGGGAGCTTATAAATTGAAACCAAGTGGACAGTGATTCGAAAAATTAATGGGGCATATTCTCTACAAAATAAAATAAGGGTGTTTGTAACCAAAGACAGTCAAGGCTTGTTTACTTCTTATAAAATTTCAGAGGATAATATTTTAAAGCGCATCTCAGACTGGGATGAGTCTTCAGCATAAAAAGCAAGAAACAAAATCCAAATTTTTGTAAAACTTTCAAGAGCATATGGTGGGGATGTCCATTTTCCCCAGGATAATTAGGATTACCAAAATTATTCTCCCAAAACTTATTTCTGCCTTAATATCATTATAGTCCCCTTTCCGATAGCCATAGCTCTGTCGATTTGTGTCCGGTCTCGAAAAGGTGCACCATTTTGTAATCAGCGCATCAAGAACCTCCATTTCTCATTAAAAACATGGCTTATTTTACATTTTAAAATTTTTCGAATTTTTCCAAGGAGTAGACCTATAAGAAAGAGGGGATTGCCAATTTTCACAGATGGCCCCCTTCCTGACAATTTGTGTCCGATCTCGATAAGGTGCACAATTTTATAATCAGCGGTTCAAGTACCCCCTTTTCCATTAAAAACTTGGCTTAGGAACATTTTTAAATTTTTTCCTAGAGGTACCCCTATAAGAAAGAGTGGTTCCCGATTTCCACAGTTGGTCCACAATTTTGAAATCAGAGTACAAGTAAAATATTACCTTAATATAAATATAACTCTTTTACCATTTTTAACTCCCAGATATATAATTTATCCATTTTTTGAACTGGTTAATTTTTTCATATAAGATTTGCTTAGATTTATATAGTTTTTGTGGAGAATGTTTCTGATTATAGATTTTCTTCATTTTTGTTCCATGAATTAAAGTGAAATGCACTAAACATACAGACAAAAAAAAATAAAAAATACGTTTTCATTAAGGATGTTTTTTTTATGTGAATTAATGGTGATGATTGATTAATCAATCCTCAACTAAAAAATAATATTTATGATTTCATAAATTAAATCGTAACCAAGAATGCAACCATAAAAGGCATTAATAATTTAATGTATGGTTTTGAAACATATTACCATTCAGGCATTTGTCACAAATTAAAAACAATCTTTATGGTTCTTGGATGCAAAAACACCCATAAATCAGGGTCAACTTTTAATGAACATGAAATGTTGTTCGTGTATGACACAAAACAAAAGGAGGAAAGCATCAGATTTCATATGTTAATAACTTTTGAGCTGTGCACGTGTGGAGGAGCATCCTGGCATGTTTCTGTAAATAAGTTGTGGAAAAATGTTGGCGCAGTACGCAAAACTTTTCGATTGTTGAAATCGCTCCTTGGGGCACAACGCGCACACACACAACGCGCTCCCCACGTAGCTGAGGTTGCGATATTGATTTAAGTATTTCACAAACAGAGCATACATGAGTAATGGCAGTTGCTCTCTCGACTTCCTTTTAAGTAAAACACCCAACGAGAACTATTGACAGCTGGCAACGATTCACTCAACAAGCGTAATGCAATAAATCCATCAGGCGCACAAGAACATTCCTCGCAATCCTTCCATTGAGAAAGGGATTAAAGTTAAATACAATATTCCCGATGTGAATGCAGAAGGCATTTGGGTCTCCCTTTCATGGTTTCGCCACTGGCATTCAAGGGCTTTTCATTTGCCGGCTCATTTCAGCTGTATTTAACTTGAAGAAAATGAATTATAAATGCAATTTGCCCGGACGGGGAACTCTATTTCATGTTTTTCTCATGCCTTGCTTATGATGAGACTTTGTCCACTGATGGCCTATGCAGAAAATTAATTACGTTGAAAGTTGATACCCGCTTCCCGGATACGGATGCGGATGCGGATGCGGATGCGAATACGGAAGCCGTTGTGCCAATGCGACCACAACTGACCCAGTTGTTTAATTGAATTGAAGCCATAAACACTTGGAGCCAGCGCCCAGGACCGTAGAACCAGGACCAGGACCAGGACCAGAACCAGCACCGCACAAAAGTGGAAGTGAGTCAGTCGGGAATGAAAAATGGCCGCGGCCAGGAGCACTCGCTAAATATCTTTAATTAGTAGTGCGAGTGGAGCCATCAATCACCTTAGTGACGGTGCCGCAGAGAGTGCGAGTGTGAGCGAGAGTGAGCGGAAACGGAAACGGAAACGGCAGCGGAAGCGCCGGCGGAAGCCACGTGGCCATTGCTAAGCATTTGACAGCTGCGCCCGTCGCTTATGCAACGAAAAATACACAAACACTCACACGTGATGGTGCACTTGGGAAATGTTTTATTAAAAAGGATCCTATTACTATTGAAAATGTTTTTGCTTTGAAATATTAAGAAAATTTATATAAGTTTTTAGTGGATAAGATTTTGATGTTCAATTTGTTGAAAAATTTTGTTCCCTAGCTTATTTCTTTGAGACAATTTTCCGATTTTTGTTTCTGTGCATATATGCAATTTAGTAAGCAAGAAATTAATCAAATTGCAAATTTCATCAGCGTCACAAAAAAACAAGCGCAGATGTAGCAATGATGTTGGTTGGCGGGCTGCGAGAAGCTGAGAAGCCAGATCCCGAGCCAGAGCCGGTTACAGCCACCAGCAAAAGTTGTTGACATCTTCTGAGCCAACACGTAGCACACCAGAACAGGCAACAGAAGCACACAAAAAGTAGTAAACACTTGACAGGAGCAACAAGACCAACAACAAAAACAGCTAAAAACAAAAACAAACAGCCACTACAGCCAAAGAGAAGAAAGGAGCGACCCAAGCTACGGGCAAATGTTTGCTTAAAAATGATGCGAGTCCTATGAGAAGAATTCGGTGGCAGGAGGCGGATGACAGGAGGCGGATGTCAGGAATCGGGAGGAGGTGGGTAGCGGGAGAATCTGCTCCTGACAGATGCAAGACGCGCTGACAGTGACAAAGACAATGATGACGATGATGGGCACGACGATGAGTGGGATGATGGTGGAATGGAAGATGGAATATGGAGGAAGGATGGGACGGACGGTGGAGGCCAACATTTGGCATAATCCTGCTGACAAAATGTCATTACACCATCTACATAGTGAAGTTGCCCTTTGAAGTTTGGTCGGGTGTGGGGACTGCAAGCTGAGCGGACCGGCGCTTAAATAAATAAATATGCCACCCGCTGCCAACAAAGTTGCTGCCATATGCTGAAGTTTGTGTATTTCCATATTAAGAGGGAACAAGTTTTCAGGCAAATTATTTTTGAGAAAAATCGCACTCTAGAAGTTAAGTAAGCCGATGACATCCGTTGCCAAAACTTTCCAAGAAATGGTTATTTCGAAATGAAAAAGATTGATATTTCTTTAGGGGAAATATTCATTTATTATTATATGTCGTATGATATTACATTTTGACAGTACTGATATGGGTAATTAAAGTTTAAAATATACTGAAAAGAAAGTTATTTTATATAAAAGAAACTAAAAAACCATTTGTTGTAAAAATCATATTTATTATAATCAAAAATTATGAAAAACAAATTATAAAACAAACACCGAGTAAACCTTCATTTCATTTTCAAACTTGATTCAATCGGTTTAAGGTCCTTAAATCATAAATTTGTTTAACGAATCAGTTTCATATCCTTTGTGGAAGAGATAACTCGTCTTAACCAAATCCCCTTAGTGTTGACTTACCGCGGAAGCGGATTCTGTAATAGTCCTTATAGTCCTTCGCCGGCTGGGTCGTCGGGAGTCCGGAGTCTGTTTCTTTTTCTATGTTTCTACTTATTCCACTTTAGCCCGCTTTGGCAGGCATGACACGAAAACGGGCATCGGCACCGGAAGTCACGCGAGTGGCCAAGTCATTGACAAATGGCCGGGGAGCTAGCTGCTATTGTTTTACTTTTATTTCTATTTCTATAACTTTGCGCCCGCGAATTGGCCCAGTTGGCCCAGTCTGGGGCTGTCGTCTTAGGCCTGCAGTGGCTGCAGTCTCAGTTGCTTGCCACTTTCCTAATGCCTTTGTCTGCCGTTTTGGCCCAGACGGGCGACTCTCTGTCTTTGCGTTTTCGCTTGCACTTGAGATACAGTTGCACCGAGATACAGATATATGTACTATGGCCGTATCTCTCTGGAGTATCTGTGTAGGCGAGTGGGCCTGCTGGAGTGCGTTTGTGTGAGTGCGGTTGAATTAGCGAGCGAGACACGAACTTTTGACCCCGTTTTGACAATAACAACACGAGAAGAGGAGGCTTGGCCTGTCTTGTCTTGGCTTGGTTTCTTTTCTCCGGCTTTTTGTGTGGCCGGCTTTTTGGCTCACTCACTTTGTTTGCAATCGCGCTTATAGTTATGTCCGTGACTGTTTTTGAGGGTTTCGTTTCGTTTTTTGTTTATTTTTTTTTGTATTCTTTTGAAGGGTTTCCAGCTCGCCTCACAAACTTGTTTATTGATTTAGCATAGGGCGGCGTATTCTGCAATAACAATAAATTTAAACCGCTTCCTATGTCGGCCGTTTATTACCATCAGCTGTCACTTTCACGCACAAAAATCGCCCCCTCATTTGGGCCTCAAATATATGTAAGTATGTATATAACACTTTTCACTATTTGGCCAATATTTGTATAGAAATCTCAAACATTGAGTTTTGGGCACGGCTTGGCCCGTTTTGCGCACGTTTTACGTAGATGCTTTTCAAATCGAGCGGCACCCGTGAATGTGACGTTTTTGCTCAGCCAGCGCCTCACGAACTGAACTGAAAACTTAACCGAAAACCGAAAAGCCAGCATCAGCTCCCTCTGACACTTGACAGCTGTGATTTAGCGGAGGATTCTCTCGCTGGCGCTCTCTTTCTTTCCTCGCCGGCAGGACATTCTCTCCCGTTATCCCTTTGGCGCCATCCTGCAGTCCACGTGCCAAGCGAACAGCTGTTGCCGCAGATGTTCCACTGGGCCTGCGCAAAGGATGCCAACATTCTCTTCTCTGAATAGCTGGGAAAATTAGAAAGCTCCAAGCTCGTATAGCACTGGAAAAGGGCCATAGTGGTTACAGTTTCTATTAGCCATAAAAAGGTGGCCACCATGGCGCCTCTTACGTTGATTTAATTCTACCCGTTATCAGCAAAACAAATTGAACCCAAAAGTTGGCGCGAAAGTCAACACGTCCTTTTTCTACTTGAACAACTTTTGGTGCAAAAACTTTTCTCGTAACAAGGAGTTGAATTTTTGGGCCACATTTCTATCCGCCAGTAGGGGAATATACTATTATTATAACATAACATTGACAAAATCTTAAACCACTCTTTCTTTGTCATTATCTTCTCTTTAATCGTAATTACGTTTTATATGTATGTTAATTAATTACAAAACCCTAGTGCATAAAAATGCAAAAACCGTCGAAACACGTGGCGCCAGCGTGTGTAGAAATTTAGTTGTTCAGCAACAGTGACCGTCGTGGCCACTGTGGTTGTGCGAGTGTCCATGCCCGTGGCCACCGGATCTGTGGTAAGCCTTATCGCCAGCAGACGTCTCTTCATCGCCCGCATTTTTCGATTTGGTCCGATCCTCGCTGGCAAACTCACCAAGATCGCGACGCATGGCATAAGCATCTTCGCCATCCGCATAGTATTTCGGCTCCACCTCAATGATCTTGAACTTCAGCGAGTTGGTATACAGATTCAAGGCAGCCCGATTGCTCTTTCGTACATGCAGGGACACATACTGGGCGTTGAAGCACTCCACCATAGCTTGGGAGGCCTGATTCATCAGTTTCTGGGCGAGACCCAGACGACGATAGGAACGCTTCACCGCCAGCGAGGTAATGTGGCCATGCCTGCTCTCTTCATTGGGCTCCGGTTCCTCCATTTTGGCCAAGACATACCCCACGATGCTGCCCTTGTCGTCCTCAGCTACGTAGCTAAGCTGCGGCCAGGTGAGACCGTGGTAGAAATAGTATTTCATCTGGTAGTTCTCGGGCAAGCAAAGCAGATTGCAGTGCTGCATGGTCATCAGATCCTCGGGCTTGGCGCAACGAATATTCATTTTGCTGGGCGAATTGGTCTCAGTTTCTTTTGTTTATGGTTCCTAATCGCGGCGAGCTTTCCTGGCTCGGGCCTGATGCTGCTGTTGCTCCCGCTGATGATCCCAAACGTGTGGATGTTGCTCCTCCGGCTCCTCTTGGCCCAATAGCTCCCGCACCAGTCGAAATTTAGAGAGAAAAGCTTTCCAAATCAAAAACCAGCCTGCAAAAGAGAAATAGGGCGATTAGGATGAGTGATAAGTCAGAGTAGTGCAATTTGCATTCCACCAAGTGGCTAAAACTATCTGCAGGTGCCTGCTTACCCAACAAGATTATAGCCGCGACGATACTAACAGAGGCTAAGATCGTGAAAATGAAAACCAGGCCCGTATGCAGGGACATTCTAACATCTAGTTTTAGAACATATAGACCCTGTCGCGCAAATGATAATAAAACTACAATTTAATAATACTATTTTTGATTAAAGATTGGTGTTTTATCTAAAGTATAAAAACAATATTGCTGTTGGTAGTTTCCTTTATGACTATCACAATAGAAAACAGCTGTCATGTTGGAGCCAAAACGGACGTTATTTAACACTTTATTTACCAGGGCTGGAATTATTCCTAAGGAATTCCAGTTGCTATATAAGAAAAGTTAAAACAAAATAAGTTAACCGTTCTTAGGTACTCTATTTAACTATATTTGCTGCCAAGATAATGTACTTTCTAAGTGAAACTACTTCTTGCACTTGCAACTTTGGTTCCCACCAAAAACCACACGAGGTTAGAAATCCTAATGGGTACTTTTTTGGCACTGATTGGTAGACCTTGAATAAGTTTTGGCTAATTTTGTTAGAAAGATTCATTTATAAATAGTCCCGCAATTGGATTAGTTCTATTTTATATCCACCTGGCTTTTTTTTATTTATATTCGCGGAGAGCACACTTCTTGCACACTTTTTTACACCGGCAATCAGTAAGACCGTTGTTGGAGATAGGATTTATTCCAAAATATACCACCCGTTAAATAAAAAAAATACCAAAAGAACAGAATACAGTATTTGGTTTACAGTCAAGTTGGCAGGTCAAATCCATATTATTGTTTACCAATTGAAATATATTTTTATAAATGGGAAACAAATGCTAATTCAGCATTGATAAAAAAAAGAAAATGCAAGAATTTACAGCTAAACGGGATGCACTATTCGCCTGTCTCGACGATGCCAGCAAAGAATTGAAGGGCACGGCATTGGACCAGAGCAAGGCCAAATCGTACTCGGTCAGCGCTCTCGAAAGAGGAAATAAATCCGGAAACAGGCCCGGATCCGGATCTGGACAGGTGATGAACTATCGTCACGGCCGCAGCATTGATACCGGCCTCGATCCGGAGGATGGCAGACTCCGGAAAATGCGCGGTAAGGAGAGTATTTTCAAAAAACCAGAGCTGCCTATCGGTCGGTGCTTAAAGCCCAGGAAGACCCCCGATTATCAGGTAAAGATTGGCCTGAAATAGACCGAAAATCACTTAATCTGGAAATATATATTTCCGTTGCTAGATCAATCCCCACAAATGGAAGAAATACTCTCTAGAAGATGTGGATATTTCCGATCAGAGCAACTCGGCTGCCGCTCTATCTTTCCTCCGTGAAATGGACGCCCAGAAAGAAGCCGGTTTGGGAGATTCTGAATCCGCAGGCACAGTTGGCAAAATCGAGTTCAAGAAGACCAGCAAGCTCAACCGAAATCTCAAGAAACTTCAGCAGGAGGAGGTCCAGGATGTGGAGTTGGACAAACCCCAGCTAAGAGGCTCCAAGCTAGTAATGCCGGAGTACGTAATTGGCCAAAAATCGCGACCCCAGAAGAAATCCAAGCCCAAAGCAAGCCAGAGCCGTGCCTCTGGAACATTGCAACTATCCCATTTGGAAGAGGAAGACGATGATGAAATGGATGAGTAGATTATGTCATTAGTCCTTAAAATGTAGGCTTAAGAACTAGCTTCCTACCCTTATCCAAACACCCCTGTAAATAGATCTGAAGAACAAAACTCTTTGTTTGTAAAATTTTGGATTGGGAGTGTTCTCACAAAAGTGTGATGTTTATTTTGCATTTAAAAATAAATCTCTTAACTTAGATTGGAAGTTGGCCATCACGGCTTTGTTGTAATTCGATTTCTACTACAAAAATAATGCTTGCACTTTGTTTGAAATGGCTTGTTTTTGAGTTTTGATTTTATCACAAGAGAGACAATTGCTTCTACCCCATTATTAACTGAGGTATATTGAACATTATTTCGAAAATATTAGAAATAATATTCAATATAATATTCAAATATGCGACTGAAAAATTCTTGTAGATGAGTATAACTTTAAGTATATAGCACGCGAGCACAACACACATAATCTAAAGGACATTTAAAACTACGACGAAACATACATAAATGCTGTAAAAAATGCAAAGATTCGGTCGGAATGCTTTCAATATGGGCAGTGGCTGCGGCTACTCCTCCAGGTAGAAACCCGGATTGAAGAACAGCTTGTCGTTGAATCCGATGTTGTCGAAGGAGCCCGTCTGCATGGATCCCTTCTTGGTGCGCATGTTGCCCACGGAGGCACTTGTGATTTTCAGGATCTCCTCAAGGTTCAGGTTGTGCGCGTGGTCAGCCATCGTATGGCAGAACTCCTGGATGTACCAACTGCCCGTTTCGCGATCCCTATGGGTCACATATCCAGGCGTGTTGGCATAGCAGACCAAGGTATCCTTAATGGTTGCGACATTTTCATAAATGGAGGACATTCCCTCCGTCTCCACCATGGGCTGCTCCTTGGGCATCATTATTTCCTGGTGAGCCATTGAGTTGTACTGGTTCTTAGGTTGCCCTAAATCCGGCTGATCGCCGCGACAGAACGGAAAGATTAGCACCTTGGGCTTGTTCACCAGATTTGGGCTGATGTGCGCCTGGAAGTGGTTCTTAATCTTTTGGATATCCACCACGGATCCATCGTGGAATTCGACCTTGTCCACCTCATTCACTCGGTTGCCGTGGGTCATCAGAACCATTACAAAGCACTCTGTGTCCCGGGCATATGAGGAGGAGGTTACCTTGTTCAGTATGTCGAAGAACTCCTTCTGATCCATGTTCCCGAAAGCGAATATGGTGAAGCCCATTTCGCGGAACAAATATATCAGCGAATTGCTATCCATTTCGGCACCGCTTCGTTTGCGTATGGGGTCCGGGAAGTCGATGATGTTTATCATGAGCAGCACGCCTCGGTTATAGCGGGATTGCATCTTGTATGTGCCCACCACATCGTCCTTATGAATCCTGTCTGACTTTTTCACCTCGCGCTCCGGTGTCACTGGGTCAGTGTACGGCGTAAGTGGTGCACTGGGATTTCCATATTTTCTCTGAAAAAAAAGGAAAGTAAGTTACAATTTAAATGGAAAAGTTGAATGTAAACTACTTTGCTGATGCAGGCACCTTCCCCTTGCGTCGACGACGGGGTATCCACAATGTCCGCTGAATTTCGAATAGTGTTCCGCTCCCTGATCGAAATAAAGGGCGGTCGTGAGCTGGTTTCGTCTACGGACTCGAGCAGTTCTGCAGCTTCTATGCTGTTGACATTGCGCAGAGCCTGTATGAGCAGGTTGTAGGCCGTGGGACCCCGCCGGGTGATCTTCTCGAAGAGCTTGCAGTGCCGCGTGTGGAGAAACTCCTCCGCTGGCATGTTGAAATGTTCGCTCACATCCTCAATGATGCTCCTCATCCGGGATGACAGAATTCCCATCCGGACACACTCGTTCGCGATACTGCTGTAGCTTGTCGCTCTCACCAGCTTATCTATGTTCTTGATGATGTGATCGCGGTGCTTTTGGAGCATTCCGATCTCTTTATTCGGTGGCTGCATCTTTGTGTTGTTTTATTTCTCCTTATTTGTATCTCGAAGGACGACGTCGAAGGCAGTGCTCAGTCTCCAATCGGCAGTGATATTGGCAGTGAGTCACCCAAGGTTGTTCCGTGACTAAAAGTTGGCTTTGAAGCTACTGCGACTTTCTTTGTTCCCGCTTTGTTGTCGTTTCCCGTTCTTGTTGTCTTGGGGAGTCAGCAGTGGCAGTAGCAGTGGCTGTGATCCTTATTTTTCCAAAAGCAAATTAACTAGCTGGTGTCTTTCACCTGCTATTCCAAATTAAGGACAAAAGGATTTTGTGTAAGATTTCTTTTGAAACAAAAGGATTTGTGCTGTTTTCTCGCAGCCAACAGGCGCGCGTCCGTTCGCTCTCGATTCTACTCTAGGTGTGACCGTGGACCACTGCGACCGCGGATGACTAGCAGTAACGCTGTATTTCAAAAACAAAAAATACTGACTTTACATGATTTTTAAAAAAACTGTTTTTTAAACAAACGTATTTTCAATAGAAGCATATTAGCTAACAATTATACTAAAATGAAACATCGGTTTAAATTCAACAACTCGAGTCGCTCATTTTAAAAATTATATTAACATGGATTGGCTAACTAATTTATTGTTTTTAATTTAATGTAGCCTATTCGTAATTTTTTAGATTTAGCATTTACAAAAAAAAATATGTATAAGTATATTTAAGTTAAGAATATCTATAAAATACCAAGTATAAAAACAAGTTGGCAACTCGAGTGCAACAGATGATTTTTGTTTAAAATTGCAATTGGCAAACTTTGAGATTTCACACACAAAACATGGAAGAGGACTTAAAATTAGAATTAAATAACCCTGTTGGAAAAGTTACAAACAGGGGCACTCAGCTAACAAGGCTCGTTAAGCTAAGGGTACTGAGATACTTGAAAGCAAATGGATTTTCCCAGGGCATCCTTCAGGAAGCTGCTCAATATCGAAACGTGGACTATACCGATGCCGTGTTTTGTAAGTTATTACGAGTTTATTTGGCAAATAAATGGAGATTTTTTATATTTTATCATCCACAGCTTACATAGCTAAATCCTGTCCCGAAGCAGAAGACACAGTGAAGCTGGAGTGCGACTCTGTGAGCCTGAACAATATCACCGAGTGGCTGGAACTTTTAAAGACAACAAAGCTATCGGATCTTTGCGAATTCGAGGCTGCTGCTGTGGTCAATTCCATAATACAAAACGAGAAGCAGCCAAAGCCCAAAAACCTGAATGGCATTGACCTGAAGTATGTAGCATAAACATTACTCCTTGCCATGGCTGATGAATCTCTTTCCACAGGCAGGCCTACAAATTTCTGGACAATGCGCTGATGGGGCTGCCCCAAAAGGAGCTAGGTGACGCCACCAAGGCCTTCCTCTCCAAGGAAATAGAGGTGACTTTCTTCCCAGACTTATTAAAACGTATATTTAGTTTTTCTTCTTCAAAGCTCCTGATAGCTGAGGCCAATACTGACGAATCCGATGATCTAGCTCGAAGCATGGGACAAAGCCTGTACCACCAGCAAGATTTCGACTATATGGTGCATCCGGAAAAGTGCAGCCGTGACCCTCTCTTCCAGGACCGAGACCAGACGTAGCGCACAAAATAAAGACTAGGCCGTTTATTCATTTCCACACATTTATTAAACATTTAAATTCAATTGTTTTCTTTTTATATATATACGTACACTGTCACATGCATTTGCACTTTTCATTTAGCACTTTGGCGCTCCATCAATCATCAATTGTCGATCCCACGGCTTATACATAAGTATTAGTTCTATGCCGAATGCCCTTAACCTTTGTACGTATTTATATTTGATAATTACATTCATAATTAAGTACCTTCTAAATATAAACAGTTTAAGTACATTTAAAATCTAGAATTCCTTTAGTACACAATTACTTCAAGTAGTGTAAGTACGAGTATAAGAAAAAGTTATAGGGTCTTGGCCTTGGATTCTCTCATTTGCATAACGTTTATTGTGCATGATTGTTTCAATAGTTTTAGTTGCCAATTAGCATTGCATAGACTAGGAATAGAGATTGATAGTTTAGTTTTGGTTTTGCTTTGACAAGCTTTGTTTTAAACTTTAAGAGGCATAAAAACAGTTGAGTGCTGCTTCAGTTGGACAGCATCACAATAGAATCACAAGAGACAGAGTTGGCTTCATTTTGCATTTAGCAATTTATCAATTTTTGGATAGGATTTATCAGGGGCTAGGATGTCACACTTATACGATTAAATAACCGAAGATGATTGATTATACATACATACAATCAGAGTTACATATACAAATTCGAATACAAATATAATACCCTTTAATATTAGCCGTCGATGGGTTTATCCATTTAAAACGATCTTCACACAATCAAATGCAATTCAATAATGTACATAATATAATTCTTAAATGTTCAGTCCAGTTTGAGCTTTTGGTTTTCCCCTTTTTTGTTTGTTTTTAGTTTTTTTTTGGTTTGGTTTTTGCTTAGTATCTGTGTCACCACGTAAACATTAATTAAAATTAAGTTAATCTAATTATGTATAAATCCGATTAAATGCTAGTAAACCATAACGATATGCCTTGTCTAGATCCCAAAAACTTAACCCAAATCAACAACCAAAACTCAGACTCAACAAAATGCAAAGCGAATTCAGGTGCATGGCAAGGATATGCTGCATTTCAAGATCAATATACTGCTGACATTAACCGAGATTGAGTTAACAAACACAACGACAACAACGTAACAGCAAGTGTAGTTTATAGTTTTTAATGCGTGTCGGTAGAATTTTGATTGTCCCGTTCCCGTTCCCGTTCGTGTTCTTCATAGAGCATACATTGATTATACATAGATAGCGTGTTCTAAATAGAGTTCGAGTTGGTTGCTTTCGCTTCATTTTGCTTCTATACATATACATATACATATACATATACATATACATATATATAAAATCATATTCATTTGAGTTTTAGGTATTCACGTCTAATCCGCTAAACATACCACACAACAACGATATCCGTTTTAATTTCCGTTTATGTACTGAATAGACTATCAAGTTTCTAGAGTTTACCATTTACCATTTACCACACATATACGCAGATATCTGCTCGACTATGCAATTGACTATAATGTTGAGATTTGGATTGCCTTCATGGAATAATTGAGAGGCTCCTGAAATTGATCCCAGCTCGCATTCGATTCGATTCGATCCGCAAATCAATCCCAGGAAACCCCTTGATCGGGTCCTATTTCGTGGTGTGGTTCTGGATACGTGTAATTCACCTTAGTAGTAGTTTTGGGTTTACTTGTATATAAATATATATTTAATGGGCTTCATGATTGGAATATGTAGACATATAAATATGGGTGGTCTTTGCTAAAAATAATTCTCCCCTTCCCATTTTGATTGCGTCTGCTGTAAAGCTCTGGGATAAGATTGATTTTCTTGATGCTAGGTACGCTTTAGGTACTCGATATAATAGTATCTGATATATTTTGTGCTCTCCTAGGTTATGATGGTACATATGTGGCTGTAAAAAAAATATATGCCTAACTATGATTATGAAATGTGTTTTTTATTTATAAATATCCTCTGATAAGAAATAATAAATATGAACTTTATAATAAATATATTTGGGTTTTCTATGAATTGATTGCATTTAGCAGTGTCTTATTGTGTTAATTTTTAATGGATATTGTGATTTCTGTGTGTGTTTACGTGTTTAACACTTTTCTCTTGAAAATTACATTAAAATTGTCGATTTATTTACTCATATATATACTTTTTGTTTTGAATATATTGTTGTCTTGGTCACATCGAATTGAATTGGCTAACAACATTTAGAGGTTTTAATTGAAATACTTATTAAACTTTCATCCTTTGGTATACGTTTACAATTTTTTAAAATATTCTTTCATTATGCTAATATAGGTTGATTACTGGTGTTTCATAAATGGACCGAAATTTCATTGAAAGTAATTGGATTCTTTTGAATGTATTTAGCTTGTTTTGCGTTTTTGTATCTTTAGTTACGTCCGGAGAATAGTTGATACTGTAATAGAGTTGTTGCAAGATAATTAGGCCATCAATCTGGTTGTTCGATTTCAAACGATTTTCAAAATACATAGATACTATTGGTAATATGTTTTATATATGCACGAAGTAGGTATCTAGCTACTGTTACAAAAAGATTGGGAAACTGCTGCAGCTACTTAATGGCGGAGTGTCTGGGACTCCGTTCGGCAACGAGTATTACGGGTTTTACGTATATTACGGGAATAACGATTACGGGAAAACACCAAAAATTTTGGAGAGTCAAGGAATGGGCGGAATTGTCACATACAATATTATGGTTATCATTATTATGGTTATTACGGGGGTGGATG
Source organism: Drosophila atripex (assembly GCA_035045925.1). Lineage (NCBI taxonomy): Eukaryota > Metazoa > Arthropoda > Insecta > Diptera > Drosophilidae > Drosophila > Drosophila atripex. Next base: position 1,566,856 of record JAWNOP010000012.1, read on the forward strand.
GGCAAAAAGAAGTACAGACATTGACTTTGGATTATCGGAGGGGGTTCGGTAGTCATGCACACGGTTCCACACGGTTCTCGGAGGGGTGTCCTGTTTCTGGGATCAAACTACGACATCTAACTAGGGTCAACTTACGGCTAGGTGTACAATTGTGTCTGTTCTTGGCACTTCCGCCGGATGTGAGCGACTACAAAACTACTACTAAGGTACAATTGTGGATGAGTGTTGGGTATAGTTGGGAGTCGGGTAGTTGGGGGCACCTTCACTCCGGCGACTTACGTTTAAGCTTGTCTAGACTGTATACTCTTTTCGATCTCAGCAAGTTCGAGTTTATAAATATATTCTCTTTTTGATGTAGAATTGTCGCCCAAAACTACGCACTTTGAATGCGAGAACCTTTGAACTCTTAAGGCACATTTCGAAGTATAATAACAAGTACAACTTACACCAAAAGCAAATAATAATTTCAAATGCAAAAGCGGGGGAAAAGGGTTATTCAAAATAAGGGGTTAAGCAACACCGATTGTGCAAAAGCCAAGTGTACATTTAACAATTACAATAAATTCGCAATTACTTAATCGTAGTAGAGTAAAAATACGAGTACAAATGCATATACAAACATCTGACACAAGTCGGTCTAGACAGATTCATATATAATATATAGATCAGAGTTAAGATACAGATTTGCAAGATAGCAGGTAGCAGCCTTCTGGAGCCTTCAGTGTCAGTCAATCAATCGAGATTACACATCTATGTTTATAGTACAAATATATCCTTGATTAGCTAGCAGCTTAGCTTGATTCTTTGCAGTTTTGATCCTGTTATTGTTATTTTTCTCATTTCTTTCGAGTTGTATTTCCAAATTTATATTGATAGTGCAGTTCAGATGGGCAGAAAGTAAAATGGCAAGTCAAAGAGAACAGATACATTCACAATGCCATGGAAAACGTTTGGATACATTCAGTAACACCATAAATATGTTACAGCAGCAACCGAAAATGTAGCTGAAAGTCGCAGGCATAGAACTCACATGCAATGTAACGCGTTTTCTTATTGATTTTCCGATATTCTTAAACTTTATGCTTGGAAACAGTTTCACCTATTATATAACCGGCATCAAACCTACACATGAGTAAAGATCCTGACCTGTGATTTGAGTTTCATGTTTTAATGGTTGGTAGGGGAGGGGCAAGACTATAGAAGAAATATTTCGAAAATGGATGTATAAATCGTAGAAAACAAAGATAGAAAAATGGAATGAGGTTTTTGAACTTTAAACTCCAAAAGAGTGAACAATTGAAAAAGCAAGCTTGAACCATGCAAAGAATATTGAATAACTACCAAGAAATCATAAACATAATTCCAATTTAAATACCTTGAATACCGCAATGCACAGGAACTTAATGTGGTAACTTATAATACGCTTCTAATTGGTTACTTCCTACCGTAATGCCTAGGCCCGATTTTTAGCTAACTAACTGGTACGAATGTGACCGGGAATCGTGTTCATTAATCCAACATTAATCCAATAAATTCATAGTGCAGTGGTGCTTAAGCTAAACTAACTGGTAAGTGTACTGACAATTTAACAATAATAACACGGGCCGATACGATTACCAGGACGATAATGATAAAGGATTCAAATAAGGCTAACATCACGATCCTCACACTGTAGTGCCTAATGCACACACACACACATGCAGCTTCCGGTGTTCCCCGAGGATACTCTCTCTCTCCAATAGTCGGAAACAGTCGCGGCTGTGAGGAGAGTGTGGCAACAACTAGGATAATCAATTTGAAAGGATAATGAGTAGTTAACAGTATCCAATTGGGCGTTATGTGGTGGATAACTTCGTTACGATTTTAGATATGTTTCAACATTAACACTTATGGTACATACAAATATATATATATATGTGTATATAATATAATTAGGACTTGAATAAATTCTCCAAAAACAACATTTTAGTATTCGATCTAAGATTACATTAGTAGTATGCATAATATAAATATTAGTTTGATAATTGGTAATTCGCATTACTTTCAGCATCAACAGTAGTAGGTAAGTAAAAGTAGTTTGCTAATCTAAAGTAGGTCTCACATGGGTACATTCAAATATACTCGTTTAGATATTCATTCATTGATTGTTCTCAACATCGATTTTTGAATTGTTTTTTGTTTTGCTTCATTTTACCCTCTGCCCCTCTTGCATATACAACATATTCTTGGTTTCATTTCTTCATTTCTTGATTTGTCAATTTTCCAATAAAATTCATTTCGATTCGATTCAATTCGATTTAGTCGTTATGTGATCGGTTTCAGAACCTCGGCGGATTGAGATTGAGGTTCATGCTCCGCAGTTTCCGCATATTGTTGAGGCTCTGATTCGACAGGCTCTGATTCGGATTATAGCCCGATTGGTAGTAATTAATGCCGGGTTGGTAATTGTAGCCGGATTGGTAGCCGGAATTGTAGCTGCTGGATTGGGCCAATCGGTACGAATATCTGCTGGAATCGGCGTTGGCCGGAGCCCCGCCGATTTCGTTCAGATCGTATTATTGACTGAATGTAATATTGAGTGACGGACACTTTCGGACGTTGCTGTTGCTGTTGCGTGTGCCATTTACCCGCAATAACGGCACCGGGCTAACCGTGCCGGATACGGAAGTTAATTGTCTTACCATGCCGGATCCCAGCTGCTGCAATATACCCGATCCTGATCCCAGCGGTCCCGACGACAGCACCGTGGACTGGCGACGCGACCTGATCGACTGCATGCTGGAGGACAGCAGGAAGGGGACGCTGCTCGAGGTGTTCGGCATGGAGCCACCCTGTTTTTGGGAGTACAATAAAGGAGATTTCTTTGGAAGATTAGTCGTTAGTCGTGACTGGATATGGTTTCGATTTGGTGGATGCGATCGGATCAGGACAAATATATATACATATATATATATTTAGTTATGTGCTATGTACAGGTGCTTGTGTGGCATGGGTGTGTGGGTGGCGGCTGTGTGTGTGTGAGGCCATTTATAATATTCCAATGTAAAGGTATACATATAGCTGATTGTGCAACAAACAATCGAACCAACCAACCAACAAACAAACAAACAAACAATCAAACCGAACTCAACCTCAAACTCAATCAATCAAACAATCAGTCAATTAACTGGTCAAAAGTCTGGGAAGAGCCAGAGAGATAATGTCGGATCCATTAATACAAAAAACAAATTGGAAAAACACAGAATGCTCAACTGAACGGATTTAAAGAAAATGTACACATAATGATTATATAAGGCGGACATATGTACAAATGCTTCCGAATATATATGGGTATTAATGCATATGTATATTCCGGGATGAAATTTGGACAGAGATCAGAGGCTGGAGCTGAAGGGCGGGGCATTGGCTTCAAATGAAATCAAATTACATTAACATAAAAATTAATATCAGCATACTGCGTGGGTGTGTGGGTGACTGCGTGTACCTGTGTTCGTGTGTGCCTGTGGGTGTGTGTGCACGTGTCTAGACGCGATTGGTGGAGAGGCGGGAGTAAGTGAGTCAAGAGTTTAATAGCTTGTGGAAGAGAGAAGAGTCGGAGAAAATTATATATCGAAAATCGGAAGAATCGAAATTATGAAACGTGTACTCACGATCATGCTCCGTGCAAGCTGCGAATTGTTTGTTATGTATTTTTATACGTATAATCGATTTTTGTTTCAATTATTTTTTTGTTCGTACATGAAATGGAGAACGGAAAGTACATACATGAAATAAACACTGTTTCAAACGCATATGTGGACGTTGTGTCATATTCATATTCTTTTTATTTTTCCAAAAAAAACCCTGTTTAAAAATTCAACAACACCAGCAAAAATGCACAAAAATCTGGCTTCCATTTATTTTGTTATTGTTAGCCAAACAAATACATATATGTACGAATGTCAGTGTCAATTATAAATATATATATCGTGTTGGTGTCTGGTGTGGGTGAGTAGGTGGTCCATTGGTTTTCTGGAATACGAACGCAACAGGAACAGATTCAAATGGAAACGAAATCAAATTAACACTGAGCACGATCAGGACATTTAATGAATAAGTAGGAAGGTTTATATAGTATAGGCAGAGTATAGTAAAACGCACATAAATGGTTGTAGTTCGTGTTCCACTGGTTACGTATCAGAGGCCCATAAAATGGTTTAATTTCGCGTATTTACTGTATCTTAATATGATTTCCGCCCTCCTAAAATTTGTATACCCCCCAGCCAGCATGAATAAGTAAGTATTTCTATCATCTTTGCTGGAAGTGTATGTATTTTCCTGTTAAAGTCATGAAGCCCCAAAATGTATGCTACGATTTTTTCGATACTCAAAATTCGCCGCATTTTGATTGATTTTTCCTCCGTCAATTTGATTATTTCGCTGAAAAGTCCGCCCATTCATCAAATTTACATGGCCCAACTTCATTACTTTGATACTTTTCTCTGGAAGGACCTAGTATGTACACTTGGAACGGAAAATGAGATACTTAGGATAGGTAAAGAAAGCAGTAGGAGCAACACAAATGGAAGAGAAGGTAAGAACATCGACTGCATTATGTACATTATACTGGATATTAGCATAAGCTTCGGTTTTAGGCTGAGGTTCCGCCCAAAGAGAAAGTGAGACAGAGAACGGAAGTACAGGCAGACATAGTAGTTGAAGAACAGGACTCGTGAAAATCAATGGGAACCACTTAAAATCAAAAGTTCAGAGCAAATAGATACATATACAAATACAGATACTTCAGCAGCGCAGCAATGCACAAAACATAAAATAAAATCGAAATGATAATCTTTTAAATTAAAAACGTAATCTTGCAACAATTTTTCCATCAAAAATAACAGCACAAGAACGAATACGAGAACGAGAGATTTAGGCAGCAAGTCAAAATCATATCCATATTCATATTCATATTCAAATTCAAATTCAAATTCATGTTCAAACGCAGTTGCAATTGCAGTCGCAAATTACGAGATACACGTTGAAAGAGGCCCTCGCGAGGCGAGTGCGAGCGAGCGAGCAATAGAAACGGAAACGGAAATGCATCGCCAGGCATCCGTTTGACATTTAGTATTGAAATCGACGAGAACGAGAACCGTTGCATACTGAATACTGTCTGTATGTTGTTCGAGCTGTGAGTTTGAGTAAATGTGTTTTATTTTATTTTATCTTATTTTATTTATTGTGTTTTGTTTTATTTTTTTTTTGTTTTGGTTTGAGGAAGACAGAGAAAGTTTTGAGCTTTGAAGTGCTTTTGGAGACGACAACGATAACAATAAAACGACAGTTAACAACTTGACAAGACAAAGTCCATATCGATGCTGGCTTAAAGTGCTGCCGACAACTCGCACAAGAACTTCATACGGAATGGTAAGAACACAGGCCTAACAGTGTTTAGAGGTTTTTTTTATACTCCTAAAGAGGCTTTAAAATTATGACTATAAAAACAAAATATATTTTTTAAGTAGAAAAGTTTTTATTTCATCTTTATTATAAGAGCTACTGGTGGAATGTATATTACTCGGAAATCAGAGTTTAAACTTCATAATTTATGGTTCAATTTTACATTTCACCTTCAGGAGTATAGTATCTTCGACTTGACCGAAGTTCTATTGAGTTTTTCTGTTGATCTGCATTCACAAGACTGAAGATTGCTTTGTTTTTTAGACTTACAACATAGACCGAGGTGGATGGCACCGATAGACTCGATCCAGAGCTACCGCGGGCACCGTACTATACATTATTAAATGGAATCGGAGGAGAATAATACCCCGATGATGAGGACGTAGTTTTTATTAATATTTTGTCAAGTGTTGGAATATGTCAGAGATCGGTCAGATCGGTGGGAGATAAGATATAAGAGAGCGTGTGTTAGAGCTTTGGTAGTTTATGTAGACTTCGCTGCGTTGGGGATTAGGCGGGAAATGAGATAATACATATACATAATCGCATTCATAACTGATCAGATCTGAAAGCAAAAAACTGAGGAAGGCGAAAAACTGAACCCAGAAAGTAATGTTTCTTGTTTGGTTTTGTACGTAATCATGTTGGCAATGTTCGCTTGAGAACTGTAATCTGTAGTAACACGCTAATGGCTACGCTAGGCAGTTTAGCTATAGCTAGATGGCTATATGGATGGCTATATGGTATTAGTAGTAGTATAGTAATAGTATCAATAATAGTAGTAGTTCGGCGGGTTGACATGGCACATGAGCTGCTGGAAAAGCCAAACCAAGGAACCAACAACAAAAAAGCGACGGGGCGCACTCAAATCATATTTCAATAAAAATCAAATAATGGTTAAGCCGTTTGTGGCCGTCGAGGACCAATCGCTGAGTAGCACATCGTGGCAAAATAAGGCGAAAAGGAAACTCTATAAACGACATCGGGAAACCACAACAGACAATGGTGGTCACAAAATAAAAGCCAACGAATAAAGAACCGATGCGAAACTAAAAAAAGTTTAAAGTTCAAAACTGAAATCGAAACTGAAACTGGAAACCCTGTGCCGGGGCAGACACAAAACAACTTACAGTTGGCGGTGACAAATTGATGGTGGAGCCCCGCCGTTCCTGTGGCCCGATGCTCGAGTGCCGCCGGGTCGGCAGTCCGCTGCCCGGAGTTCCGCCCGGAGAAGAGGCGCACGAGGGCGCGATGCGGATCTTGGGCGTCATCAGCGTGTTGTCCGACAGTCGTCGGTTGGGGAACACGTTGCCTACGCGCAGGAAATTGCTGTCCGGCGATGAGGGCGAGCAGCCGAACCACCAGCCACCCAGCATGCCAGAACCTATTTATAAGCAGGGAGAAAAAATTTAAAATAAATTATTAAGGTATTGATAAAATAAAAATAAAAGAATAATGAGACATCTGTTTCTTATACCAAGTAATATAAATTTGATTACCATATTCAATCTTTAAGATAATTTTTTCCCAGATAAGTATCGGGTATCACATAGTTTCCTATAGTATTTTATAGTTTACTGCTCTTTAAAATATATACCTTATAAAACATTGAACAATTTTGAGAAATCCAATAGAAAAGTAAAGTTAGATAATTTTCTCTCTGTTTTAGAATGTCATTCATCACGTAATACCATCACGCCCACATTCCTGCAGACGGCTGCCACCAAGCTAATTAAGTCTAATAATGGTCGCGGTTGTAGCCACAAATTCAAAGATATATGTGAAGCTTTTTTTTGGAGAACCGGTGACCGCAGTCAGTACCAAAAACCGACAGACCTGAAAACCAAAAACCGAATGCTGATAGCCCCTTGCCTCTCACAACCAGCCAGGCATTCGCACGCCAGGGTTTTTGTCACTGCCAAGGACATTCGCACATTTTGCGGTTGCGGCTGCTGCACATGACTCGTTCTGATTTCCCATCTCCACTCAGGGCCAATTTATGCCGAAAGTTATTAACTTGAATGAAGAGTTGCTACTGGCAAGGTTAATAATTTATTGAAATTGTATTGAACTTTCTAAGGGACTAAGTTTAAAATGACATTAAGTATTTAGGAGTTTTCCCACAAAACATCAAAAACACACAGGACGTATGCTTGATATGAAAGTACGTTACTCATCCGACAAGTAGGGGTTGGGATTCAAATGTTTAATTTTCAAATGAAAATATGTTACTTTGAAATGATATGTTTAATGGGCCTGTAATCCTTTTTGTTAGTGACTTTTAGCTTGCAACAAGAGATGGCAGGTGCTGGGTTATTTGGGTCGGTTGTGTTTACGACCCGGGCAGTGGCAAATTGTCACCATGGCCCTGTTGATTGGGCTTAAAGGCAGCGGAGCTGGTCCGGGGTTTGCCGTGTCTGGCGGCGATTAGGGCCATCATAATAAATCATCATTAGGGAGGGAAGTTCATTAGGCGCACTGCATTGCACTCTGGTGGGGCAAACGGCTGTGACCATGGCAGATAATGCCCAGCTCGGGGCGGTGCTTTTGAAATTCGTGTTCATAATTATAAAATTATCATAGCCCTGATAATACAATTACATGCCGGTCGCAATGGCTCGTGTCGAAGGAGCAAGAGCTAAATGATTTGTGGGCAGGACAAACAGACTCCTGTCACGTTCGATGAATACCAAATTTAAATCACAACGAAATTTCCAATTATACAATACCCAGAGGCCACTACAGATTGGTGCTTCGAATGGTCCAGGAGGTAACAAGGTAATAAATGCAAATACAAAAGAGCTTATTGGGGAAGGACACTGCCTCCCAGTAATAGACCTTTTAGCGACTTAAATTGGGTAGATGGAGCTACCTGCTTTTAGTTGTAATTATGAGAGGCACTCTCTAACTTACCGCCTGAATTTTTGCGGGCCATATCCTCGGCACTGGACGTCTTTCGCTGATCGATTCGCAAATTGGGAATATTGAAGGGCGGTGCGTTCATGTTGTCCGTGGAGAACTGGTGGCGCAGGGTGCGGTGCCTTTCTGGCGAGGCCATCGACAGGTTGTCCAGCTTCAATTTGTTCCTCTGCTGCCGATCGATGGCCTCCAGCATCTGTTGCAGCACCTGCAAAACACACAAAATGCCAGGCGGCAGGGAGTTGTGGCTGCCACAAGTTGCAAAAAGCTGGCACACACTCACCTCCAGCAGGTAGCAATATTGCTCGAAATTGAGTGCCGGATTGACGGTGTGGGGAATGAGCAGGGGCAGGACATTGGTGGCCATCGTTTCAACGGTGAGGCCATAGGTTTTGTCCACAAACAGTTTATGATAGATGCCTGTGAAATTTAATTAACAGAAAACGAATTATACGGCCGGCTTCATAAAAGTTTCCCTTTTTGGGATGGGCGCTGTTGTGGGTTCCTTTTAAGTCTTACATGAGAGTGCATCAAAGAAAAACAAACTTAATTTATTGAAATTTATTAAAGTGTCGCTCCAGGAGCTTATTTTCATTAAACTGGATAAAATTAATTGAATAAGCACCTTGCTGGATTTAATGTCAAACCAAAAAGCTAAACCATGCCATAACATCAATAGGATTTTCTATTATTTTCCCATGAAATTGAGTGTCCTTGTTCATTAATCAGTTTTCCATAAACGAGTTTATAAACAATGTCAACTGCAGTGGCTGAAATAGTTTAAAATGGCTGGAAGGCATTGTCTGGCTCAACTTACGCACAGTACGCATGATGATATCGGGATCGGGGATGCGGACATTGGCCAGGAGCGGCAGGACCTCGTCCATGACCTGAGTGAAAATATATGTGAATTAATCCCATCAGGACATTAAATCAGGATGGGAAATCTCACCTGAGCTCGTTCCATGCGGTCCATTACCCGTTCGATGCACATCAGCACATTCTGGACAATCTTCGGATCGGTTATGTTTTTCTCGAAAACCAATTTAACTTTCGGCAGGACCATCCGGCGAATGGAGAGCTCATCGATGCTATCGAATACGTTGGCCACGGCCACCACGGCAGCGCTCTAAAATTTTTGGTTACACATAGGACATTTTTCGTTTCTTAAATTTATGAATTTCATAAGTACATATAATGGATTTTTTCGCCCCTTTTCCAAACAGGACAAAAATGGCTGAATTAAAATGCAAATTCTGTTGCCGAGGCACTTTTGTACTTTCAGTCTGAGTCGCAGTTAATTAAGAAATTGCTGCCGTAATTACACAACCAACTCAGTCAACCCATTTCCATTTCTGCGAATGTCTCTGTCTGCCAGTCAGTCTGACGCGGCTCGAAGCTGGCAGTCTGGGGTCTGGGGTCTTGGGTGTCTAAGTTCATTTGCATATCCGAATGGAAGAGAAGCACTCACCTGCACTTGTATCGTGGAGCCGTCGAAGGAGCAGAACAACATGGGCATTATGTCTGTGGTGACATCCTCCGGCTTCGTCTTCTCGATAATCAAATGCAAATTCTCGAGTATCGTAACGCTGGCCTGAATGGATTTCGGTGTATTGTAGACGACTCTAAGTGAGATGGAAGAGATTTGATTAGGGTAAAGTTTGCACTGGCATTTTTCTGGCTATCTTGTCCATATATTCTTGAGAAATTACTAAAAATAAACGCATTATTCCTTAGCGTACGCGCGTGTCAAGTTTATGAATTTCAGTTTAGTCTATCCGATTCTTTTTTGTTTGTTCTTGGTGTCAATAAGCGTCTTACAAGTGGCCACAAAGTTTGTCGGCAACTTTTGGCAAAGTAGTGAACGCGAGCCGAACTCGCTCCCGGGGATGCGATGCGGGCTTTGTGTGTTTTACTAATTTATGCACAGCTCCCACACAAAAGGTAAGCACTCCCAGCCACTTCGACACACTTCCCCGCCCAGCCATGCCCCCGCCATCGGTTCGTGGTCTGGCCTGGGAAACTTTGCCAGTTGAGCTCTATAAATTACAATATGAACTGTCGCCTGTCGCACTGGGCGCGCAATAAAACGTCATGAAAATTGAATAACAGAAAAAGTGTCGCGAAAGTTTTTCAATTGTTCCAACAGAAAGTTCCTATCGTCCCAGAACTGAAAGCCAGCAGCTTAGCCCTCTCAACAATGAAAGGATTGAGGTAATACTTACTCTGGACATGGATAAGAAATTGTGGAATTTAATACACTATTTTTTAAGGTCTTAAATCAAGGTCCTAATCCTAGCTATTTTATCCCTTTTTCCATCAAGGACCTAAAGACTACTGGTCCCTAATTAAAACCACTTTTTTCTAGTCCTGTCGGAACTCAAAAGCGTAACTCAGCTTATTAATTCACAAATTTCAGGTTTCCATTTCCATTTTGAACACATTTTTTTTCGCTTACAGAGACTTTTTCCTGGCTTTACTCACTTCATGGTGGCCGACATCAGGTTGTCGTATTCGCTGTGAGTGGCTTCCTGGACGAATAGCATTACCGGTTGCAGGACCGCTGCCAGGACCTCGTTGTTGTTGATCTCCGACTTGAGCATGGGCCAGATGTTCTGCCACCAGAGTTTCTGCAAAGAAAACATCCGAGAGAAGAGCAGTGGGAAGGTCATTAACCAGTCTATGTCATTTCAATTGCCAATGCTAAGCCGTCATTAACGGCATCGGACAATGGGGCCCACAAAGACTTTGCTGACGAGTCCTTCCGTTATCCTGACAGTAGTCAGTCGCCAGTCGCCAGTTGCCGGCTGCCGGTTGCCGGTTGCCTGTTGCTGATGGCTGATGGGAAAACAAAGGACACTCGTTGGCAGGAGCAGCAACATTTTTGCAACTGTCATAAAACGGCTCGTAATTCACAAATTGTTTGGCCATAAAGCGCACAACTTGGCGCCGTAAATGATTAATGCGCTGCCAGTTTGTTCGACCGAAAAAACGAACGAAAGCCCCGAAAAAAAAAGAAATTTGTGGAACCGGTTGCATCCGGTTCCGGTGGAAAAAGAAACCCCCGAAAAGGAGCTCTGGGCGTCACTTACACGTGGTATCAACGGCATGGCCTCTATCAAAGTGGTCTTGTAGAACTGGGACTTTTGCTGCGTGTCCTTCATGTTGACCACGTCCAGGAATTTGAGAGCGCTTATAGCCGGATCGCTGTTAAAAATCAAATAAAATAAAAGGAATATTAACACGAATTACATTTTATTAAACAAAAAACCTTTTAATCGCTTAAAGTGCTTAAGGGCTTATAGTTGAATTACTCGCATAAATGGCATCAATTAAACGGAAAGCTTTGAATGCAACCGAACCAAATCCAAAAAAAAAAAATAATAAAAAAAAGACCCGCAAAAATTAGCTAAAGGCCAATATTTATCTCCGTGGCGCTGAAATTAAAATATTAAGTCCCCGCAGAGTCCGGGCAGATGTGGGGGGATACATTGTGAATGGAATCGTAAATACTTTTTATTGTTATGTAAATCAAATTGTTGAAATTTAATTGCCAAAAAGTGTTTACTTTCGACCCGCATTCGGGCCCCAGGCCCCCCCAGCTCGGTTTTATTTTATCTGGCAGCGAACAGACCGGATACAGTAAACTGTGAAATCGCCACAAATGGCAAATAAATGAGAGTTAGTCGCTGTGGCACTTAAAATTCCCTTTTCGCTCAGTTGAACAATGAAACTAAATTACATTACGTATACGCACTGGGCAGCCTATTCAGGCTTCGGCCAAGCGAGAAAAATCATATTTCAAATGTACCCTCCTGGCTTCCGGGGATTATAGCCACAGAGAGGGGTGGCTCTCGAAAGAAAGAGATAAAAGTTAGCTTGCCACTGATTGCCAAGACACTCGAGCCATTTGCATACGCTGCTTAAACGCGGAAAATGTTGACAACATTTAAATTAACTTCAAAGTGCTGCCATCAACCTGGCTGGATGGTTGGCTGCTGGGCTGCCTGGCTGACTAACTGACTGGGAGGGAGACTAGGTACTGGAGAGGGATGCTGAGTTGCCGTGGGCGCTTTTCGGGGGGTGTTCTGAGGATGGTATGGTTGGGGCAACGTGCTGTTGCTTTCTCATTGCTGGTTGCTGCCGTTGTCAGCGCATTTTGATGTGTTAATGGTAAGCAGGGGTATATTGTTTGTTTTTGATTTAAGGCTTACTTAAGGGTTAATTAGATATTTAAAAAAAAATATAAAGACATTTCTAATTAGATAATTTTATCCTGAGCAACCATAAACTATTTTCAACTTATTTCTTTTATTAATAAATTAACATTTCCTTGTTCCCTCATCCTAAAAATAAATCTCTATATCCTACACCTATTTATATAAATGCACAAGCCCAATGTGGCTTGACCTGCACTCGATTACTCTATGAAATTGCTTTTATGAAAAGGCAATTCCAATTCACAAAGCACCCCGTGGAAACATTACCACACAATTGGCATCGTTTTGTGGTATTTTACATTCAATCCACCTACGGTGCATATATATTCTTGAGACAGTCTGCGGTATTCCCTAGATGGAATCGTAGCACTATGGGTTGTGCAGCCACCTCATCCTTCCGTCAGCCTCATCCCGCCTGGAAGCCACCAATGCCAACGACGTCTTTGGTTTTGTTTGTCTAAACGCGGCACGTTGCCTGTTGGCTGTGTAGCCTGTGTTGCCTGATGCCTGTTGGATGTTGCCACAGCCCTATACTTTTTCCCTCATTCAGATCGCTCCGGGTGGCAGGAGGCAAACAGCTGCTGTCGCCATAAATCCCAGAGTCAGGCAGCCAGGCCGTGGAGGCGGGCCAGGTCCTTGCAATGCCACTCTGTCTCAACAGAGTCCGCAGTACAATCAGCAGAAAAGGCAGCGGATTGGAACACTTGAAACAAAGGGGAATTTTTAACAAAAAAAATGTAAAAAATAATAAAGAAAAAATTGTAAATAATATTATACAGAGTATTTAAGACTTCAAATCGTTCTTTTCTCTTTAAAAATACAGAGAATGGATAGTTATATTAAATCATTGAAACCATATTCTATTTTCATTAAGTAAAGTTTCTTTAAACTCCCTATCCTACCAATATTGTATGAATATTTCCAGGTGACTTTTGTTTCGAGTGTCTAGTAGCTCCCCCTTGAATCACCCTCCGGCACCCTTCCGGATGCTCTCCATTCACTTTGCATTGTGTATGTCTTTCAGGTCTGATTACCGCTTTCATTTGGCAAACAGACGTAATTAAAGTGTGCGTGTGTCGGTTCCTGGCACGGTGCATGGAGCACGGAAAAAAAAAGAAAAAACCTCCTTCAATTGAATTTCAGCTACAGGTACAAATTGGCTTAGAGATTGCGTGTAGAGAAAGAGGATAAAAAGTGCTTCCGGCTATGAGGTGGGCGTGTGTTTGTGGATTTGTGTCTGCGTGTCCTTAACAGGCGTCAATTTCATTTAAAACTCGAACAAAAAAACCAAAAAACAAGAAAAAGTTTCAGTGAAACTGGGCAAATTGACACTGTTATACATAGTTGGTAGTTGGTTATCGAGTTCTTGTGCTTGAGTTCTGGTGCTGCCTGTTGCTTTGCGTCTTGGCTAGGAAGTTAATTAATTTGGCCACTCACATGAAGTACTTGATGAGCTGCAGGAGCTGGGCGGTGGGTCTGGCGGTTGCATCTCGACTGGCCATGCGCGAAGTGGCCTCCTGCAGGGCTATTGGCAGCCGAGGCATCAGCTTGTGGACCAGATCATCCAACTGTGTTCCAAAGGTGGAGGTAGAGATGGAGGGAAATATGAAACGAGATGGGTATAACCGAAATAAACTTTGCCACAACATTAGAAACCACTTGGGGACTTCACGGACTCTGGACTGTGGACTCTCGACTCTGGACTGAGAACTGGGGACTGGGGACTGGGGTGTGAGGATGAAGGACGAAAAGTTTTAATGACAAGCGCCTGCGGGATGCTTCTGCTTTGGCTCCTGCTGCTGCTGCTGCTGTTGATTCAGCTCCGTCACCTGTCCGCACAAGTGGCAAAATAATTAGAGTTTCAAGTGGACTTTTTGATTACATTTGCATTTGACAAAGCTGCGAATCTAATTACAGCTCGCAAACAAGCCCAGCCAAGCGAAGGAACTCTTGGGACTCCATCTCCATCTCCATATCCGTCCCGGCTCCGGCCTCGGCCTCGGCTCGCAAAACTTTTCATCCGTCCAATTGGCACTTGTCGCCCCCAGCTCGATGCCCCCCAATTCAGTTTTGAGAAACTGGAACTGAAAACTGAAAAGTGAAGACTGTTTACCCACCGATTCCATCTGCTTGGCATAGTTGGAGGTGGAGTTGCCGGCCTGAATCAGCGGCCTGCCGCTGTTGAAAACCGCACAAATCACCATTCCCAAGGAGAACATGTCGCTCAGCAGGCTGCACTTGGACGTGGACTGAGTTTCCGGTGCTGGTGAATAATGAAAGAACCAAGTCGAAAGTTTATAACAATATTAAGTTGGATTTTGGTAACAGTTAGGGAAGAGTTAACTTTATAATTGGTAAGAGATTTAACAGAAATATTTAAAAGGACAGATATCCTTGAAGATCTTTCAGGAGCCACTAGATAAATGAAATACAAAATTAAGAATTAGAAACCCATCATTACTCACCCATAAAATCCAGATTCGGTTGGGCCATCTTCGAGACCCTGTTGCTCCACGGTGGACATGGTATGGAGCTATTCAAATCGTTCTCGTTCATTCGTTCTGTGAATCCGAAATATGAATACAAATTGCCTGCCCCGGCCCATTCATTTCAATTTTGGTTTCGGGAACCGAAGAACTCACCCACATACTCCATGCCGGCGAGCTTCCAGATGCCGCGTTTGGTTATTAGTATAGAAGATGGACACACATTGCGATGAATTACGTGACCGGAATAGTGAAGATACGCCAGGGCCTCGGTCAGCTGGAAGATAATGTTGGATGTTGGCAAAGTGGTCAGGTCCTGTCTCCTCCTGTCTGCCAACTGCCACTCACCTGCAGAAAGCCATACTTCAGCTCCATGTCCAAGAAATTGTATTCCTTGGCGTGAGCCGGTCGCTGGGGCAGAGTGTTGGCCGCCGCCTGGGCCTGGCCAGCTCCTGCCGTTCCTCCCGCTGTTGGTGGCACATTGGGGTTCTCGTAGGTCTTAGACTCCTACACATGGAAAAATAATAGCTACTTTAAATGGGGTTATTATAAAATTCAATTAGTTCTTCGTCCTTAAAGCCATGAATTCCTGTGTCTCTAGTCTTCAGTTCTAAATAGCTAAGATTTAAAACTGAAACCCTATTTTTTCCGTGTAAATAGCCAAGATATACGACCAGGCAATAAAGAGTTAGGGCCTAATCCCTGGCTGAGCTGGTCGGGGTGGTCTTAAATTCTGCTCTGCCCTTCAATGGCTTAGATGGCAATGGCATGGCTCATGGCTTTAAAATTCCCATTCAGGGCAATGCATTCGATGATAAGCCATTCCAGAATCTCTCGTGTTTCCCTTGATTTTTGTTTTTGTTTCAAGCATGGCTTTCCCTTTTACCAATTTTCGTTTGTTTTGTAAAGCAATTTGTTTCCAGGTAGCCGAATATGTAAACGCACATGTGGGAGTTTGGTTTTTACCTTTTGCCATTTTCGATGTAATTTAACTCAAATCGACTTTTCTTGAAACTAAAAACTATTCAAAGGGGCTCACTTTGAAAGGGTTTTCTACGTTTTTGTTTAGTTATTTCGGGATTGTTTTGTTTTTGGCAGGAAATGGTAGCTGCTTTTTAAAGTTTTGGGCTCTCTTGTTTTTGTTTTGGCATCGTTTCCAGGCAGTCCTGAGAACAGGACTACAGTGTGGCACGAAAGTTTAGAACAGAAAGTGGCAGTTCAAGAAAATCAATCTTGGTATATCTATTTTGGGATGATTTCTTCTAATTTGATGGTTAATTCTAGTTAAACTTCTAACTTAATCCCAAAGCCAGTGCTCTCTGGGATTTGCTCAGACTTAAGCCACCTGTGCGTTGCGACACGCACTGTACGTGTATCAATTTCTGAGCCGTGCGGAGCAACCAGAGCTCTTTATTGACTCAATCCTGGCAGCGTAAACTTTCCCACATACACAAACACCCCACCAGCTCCCAACACACAGACACGGTCTGGTTAATTCGATTTAGTTGTGTGCGAGAGCTGGCGCTTGTGTTTCTGTCATGCACACCCTGGCACACCCACTCGCCGCCCCCCCAGCCAGCAACCATTGTGCTGAGAGCCAAACTAAGCACTTGGCTTGGCTGCAGAAACTTTGGCAAAACACAACAGTGGCAGAACCAAATGCAGCATCAGCAGCAGCAACAGCAGCAGCAAAAGGAGCAGCAACAATCTAAATATTGTTCCGCAATGCCTGCCCCCCAAAACAAAAGTGAAAGAAGAGCCTTGGGGGGGTGGGGCGGCACTGAAAGTGCACAACGAACAATTATCTTTTCTCCTAATTGGGGCTTCCTTAAAGAATAAAAATACTAAAAAGTCTTCTATTTAAATCAAAACGAAGATTAAAAAGCCATGTTACGTATACGCAGTGTACCTTTAACATTACGTATACGTACAAGTTATATGAAAAATAAGAAATGCATACAATTTAAATTCTTTCCAGTGACATATCAAGATACAAAGTGCCAGAGGCCTGACTCGATGTGAAACTGAAAGCCAACACAGGCGACAACTCAAATTGCATGTCCATGTCGCTGTCAGAAACTCAAACTCACAACTCGCAACTACCAACTACCAACTACGGCTATCGGAAATGGCCAAAATAGATAGGGGAGCGGTGAACAAAACTCACGTGGAAGGCCAGCACATTCGAGAGGCTGGCAAAGATGGGCTCCGAGGCAAAGGCCAGCGTGTCTGCATTCTCCTCCACCGTGTGATAGATTTGTAGGATCTGCGGGCACAAACAACCAAAAAAAAGGCAAGGCGATTGGTCTTTTTCGGGGGAAAAGTAATTAAAGACTGGGGGAAGGGGACTCTTCTGGGAGGATATACACTCACCCTGGGATGCCGAAAGCGCTCCAAGGTCTTAACCGAACTTTTGAGCAACTCAGTTATGGTTTCCTTGCGTCGCGGCTTGTGCAGTTTCTCGGCAACTTTCTTCTCGAATATAAAGACGGAACATTCCTGAATAAAATGGAAATATTATTATTCACGATAGGATGATAAAGAGTTTAAAATCTAGACTGTCTGCAGGATGCAGTCCAAGGCCCAGAAGGGGACTGACATTATGGACATCCCGAATCCATCAAGCACTCACCTTGTTGTCGCTCTTGCGGTAGGCGTCGTGGATGCGCCAGATCAACTCTGGACCGGCACAGGCCACCGGCTTGCCGATTTCGAAGTACTGCGTAATGGGATTGCCATCGGCCACGTTCTGCGGCGAGGAGGAGGCCGCCACGTTGGTGCTCTTGAATTTGGCAAACATTGTGCCGGCGGGCATACCATCGATTAGCTTTGAGAACACATTCGAGAAGCTGCCCTGACGCTTTGGACCCGGTGCCTGGACGGGCGGGGTGCCTCCGATGGTCGGCGCTGATCCGGTATTGCCACCAGCACTGGCCGGATCCCCGAGGGTGTTGCCGGTGGGGTTGCCGGAGAGTGCACCTGCTGAACCGGTCGATGGGGAAGCTGATGATGCGATGAGTGGTGCAGCTGCACCTCCGATGGATAGCCGTCCGCGGACGCTCTTATGGCCTGCTGTTAATCCCACGCCTGGGGCGATGACACTGGAGCCACTGCCACTGCCCACTTGGCCCACCTGGCCATTAAAACCCTCGTGCCTGGAGGGGATTAAGGAGGCGTCGGTGCCGAAGCCATTTATTGCCGTGGAATTGCTGCGCTGCTGGAGGATCACGGGGGATGAGGGACCACCACCGACGGATATCTTTCGTTGCGGCAAATTAATGTCAAGCACTGTGCTGGCACTGCGCTGCCGTATCGATCCCGGTCCAATGCCCAAGCCGGATCCTACTCCTGCTCCCGATCCCAGACCTGACACGCCCGCAGCAGCCACCCCGACACCGCCCACTCCGCCCCCGCCTCCTCCGCCGATGCCGACAAACTGCTGCTGGCCACTTCTGGCCGGAGAACCTGCTGCCACCGCTGCCGCTGCCACCGCTCCTGCTCCGGCACCTACGCCTGCCACGCCCCCAACCGCACCTGCTCCGGCTGCTGCCGCCCCTGGACCGCCAGCCGGCGTTATTCCGACAGCGCTGCCACTGCGACCGCGTTGCACCTCCTCGACACTATCCAAACGAGAGAAAATTCTGGCCGCCGTTGTTGCCGTCTTTGAAGTCGAATAACCAGGAGTAGTATTTGCCTGTAGGTGTCCTGTGTCGTTGGTCCTTCGTCCTTCTTAGTTCTCTGCTGGCTGCCTCTGGAGTCTCCTTGGAGAGTGTGAGTGCGAGTCCTAGACGCTCCTTTCAGGTCCTCTCAGCCTCCTGCAAGAAGGAGCAGAAATAAACGCAAATTTAACTTTAATTGCGGCCACTTCACATTGCTCATACGCCCCGTTGGCCAGGCGACTGAAATGGCAATTAATGCGCTTACTGCTCGGCTTGGCTTTTGTGCTCAATTTATACACTCATTAAGCTCGAAGCAAAGAGAAGTTTAAGTTTTCGTGATAGGTTAACAAGGATACAATTTATACATAACAGCTAATTACAGAGGAAAGTTTATGAATGGAAAGTGCTTCCCATCCAAATATCTGAAAAAGCCGATTTATTTTGTACTGAAAACATTTAAGTATATGGAAAATATATTTTCCCCAGCAAAAGCCATTTATTCAATTCAATTGTTGGCCTCCAGAAAGCCTCTGTAAATTTAATCGAAACTCATAGCAAATAGAGAGTATCCCTGCCGGTCGAGTCACCAGCCATCTGTCTGAATTCCATTCCCAGCATTCTTTTGGCTGCACAATTAAAAAAGTTAAATGAGTTTGTCCCCGGACGGATGGGCATACGGCTGTGATTGTTTTCCCCAATCTGTTGGCGGCAACGTTTTTTTTTATAAATTTATGAAAATGCGCTTAACTCATAATCTCTTTATTAATTGCTGAAAATTGCTGGAGCGCTAGCTGCGCGTTTTTATTCATTAATTTATATAGTTTTTCCCGCTTTTTGTAGTACATTTGCAGAACAAATTGGCCAAATGGAAAACTAATGCAATTTGAGTTGGAAAACATGTGTCAGAAGTGTGTCTGTCGCACGTGGCGGCGGCAGCTGACAAACTGCACTCACTGTGAGCCAGACATTTTTTTGAATTTTCGCCTCCAGGACCTGTCTGCTCCTGTGTCTGTCCCGTGGAGCACATTCTTTGCGAACTGAATTATTCAATGCAAGTAAACATTTTGGCAGGATGCTCGCAAAGCATTTGTCGGAAAGCCAGAGGGAAGCCAACAAATCGACTTGAGACATCTTATTTATTTTTCCTGTTTCTTATTTTTTTTGTTTTTTTGGGTGAAGGAGAATAGCCAGTTGCGCCAGTATGGCCAGCGAAGGTATATAAATTTGGAGAAAAACGTAAAACTATTTAGCGAAAAACACTTACCGGCCCTTGGCAGACGTAGCGTGAAATTTTTTCGTTAAATAAATTGTGCTGATGGTAAATAAATAAAATATTAGGGAGCCGGGAAGCCAGTCGGCAGTATTGTGTGCTTAAAAGTATCTATAGCCAACAAACAGGACCAGGATCCAGGACCAGGCTACAAGACGCAGGTCTGCGGACGCACTGGCGACACCGGACACGGACTGATGAGGATGGCTGACAGATACTCCGGCGGAAGGCGAAAGACGAAGGACGAAAGACGATTGGCGGAGATGGTTGAGACGTGGCTTTCTAGGTCAGCATTTTGCAATTGGGGCCAAACAAGCTTAAATATTTAAGACGTTTAAGCATGGCCGTTCTGCCTTTCATGGGAATTCTATTTGTAGGCTCATGAAATGTATTCCAAGTTTTATTTTCATTTCATTTCCCGAATCAGTTATGTACAAGTCAATTACCAAACGTAATTGATACCCGAACAAATATGAAAATGAAATTTAAATTATCCAAATAGAGCCGCCTCGAGCCAAACGGTCTGTGTTTATTTTTGCCATTTAATTATGGCTTACAAAATTCCGCCATGCATTAAATCAAAACAACATCAATTTAATTAAAACCTTACCCGAAGTACAATAAATCAAATCAATATATCACAGCATGAATAAAATTAATTTAATTTATTCCGATTTCATGAAATAGTCATTAAATATGTGACGAGTGGTTTGTAAAAGCCAGTAACCTAATATAGAGTTCATTATTTATTATTTTTTTATCCCCTCCCCACCAACCTTGCTTTAATAAGCATGAAATGGGGATACTTAATGGGGAATAGAATGGCCCCGACGATATCTAATCCATCGATCAGCCATCGGGCTCTAATAAATGTCATTTGGAGCGCGCTTTTGTTGATAATTTCGATTTGAATTTTATAAATGCACCTGGAGGAGGGTGGGCGGCTCTGAGAAAAGCTGGTTTTCCGATTTTCCGAGGCAGTGGCAGTGGAGAGCCGTTAATGCGAGCAGCTCGTGGCCCGGACACGTGGACTCTCCGGGCTTTATTGATTTCGAAATGGGCACGAACGCAAACTGAAGCAGCCAAAATTAAATGATGAAAGCGAAACTCAAACAAACATCCAACACAGAGCTAAAATTACTAAATAATTCATAAAACTGTGGTTAAAATATAAAATAAATGAAATTTATAATGAAAGGACTGAGGACAGATACACTTTAAAAAAAATGGAAAATCCGGAAGCTAAGCTAATTTAATGATATAATTTTATCACCTATATTTTTTTCACCGTGTCCGGAACTGCTAAGAGTCCGTGAATTATTTTTGGCCACCGCTGAGGGATTTTGCCGGCGCTCGTTGCCTTTGTTCGGTGTTATATTTGACAATTTCAGACACATAGAGGCATACGGAATGAGCCAGCCAGCTTGAGTGGGTGGATTTTTGTTTAACAATGTGAGTTAAATATTTTTAGCCGAAAGTCAGACGAAGATGGGCACAAAGCGTACAGCTGAAAGAGAAAACTGAGGAGGAAAAGGAGCGTAAAGAAAAAACAAAAACATGTTGCCAAGTGAAGCGCTGATTGAAGACAAACACACAGTCACAGGAGCACGCACAGTGGCCAAAACAAACGATAAACGATGGCAGACACACGCACACAGATGTCTCAATTAGAAAAAAGCAGACATGATGGTCCTTTGGCCCTCACTCACACACACACACACACACATATACACAAGCACTGTCAGTTAAGGCAACTGTGGCCCATCTTTTGTTTGCTTTTGCCTCATTTATTGTTCGCCAGGCGAAAGGACAAAAGCCACTCACGCACACTGGCACACTGGCACACACACGAGAGAACATAAAGTGTCCTGAAATAGAGCAATTCTTCTTAAAGCTCACAGAGCATTGGTGGGATACTTATTACAACAATAAATACAAAATAATTAAATTTTAAACAAAAATAACTTCCACTTCACTCCTTTTTCCCCGACTGTAGTTAACTACGTTTTATTATCTGTTAAGGCCGCTTGGCGACTGTAGAAACGAGAAAATGTTGCTCCCCAGTTGAACTCATCTACATTTTCCCTATTTTTAGTCGGAAGCTGCAGGAATATCCATTGCCCGGGGGCGATTCCAACTCGGCTATTTGCAACTGCTGCGGTTGCACCTGCTGCATTGCTAATTACCTCACCGAAGTAGAAGCTGGTAATAATCCGAAGCCATTACCAGGGGTAGTTTTTTACTCCCAACACTCCCAAGGAGAAGGACACGGTCGGAGAGTTCAATACGCGTCAAGAGCAATGTCCTGGCTCATCCCTCCTTGGCGAGGACCCTTGGGCAGAGTGCGCACATTTGCATATTACGTATACGGCACGTGAACGTGCCCAGGGAGCAAGGAGCTTGTGCCATTGCCGTTGCCGTTGCTCCTGCTGTCACTGCGGCATTAAGACCGCTTAATTAAATCTTTTGCGTAATTTGTTTAGTTATCCTCCGACAGTATCCACTTGAAAATTGAATGGAATTGAGTCGAGGGGGCGGACTGAGGGGCAGCAACGGCCATGGCCATGGGGCGACCATGCAGATCCAGAGCCAAACAAAAGCTGCTTAAGCATTTGGTTAAGTGCTGCCGCCGAGCGTTCATAATTGAATTGAATTGTGGATAAATGCCAAATGCAACTCCAGCACAATCGATGCGTAATTATGGGTCCGTAAACGGCTCTCGGACGAAAGTTACTGGCAAGCTGGAGCGTAACCCAATTACAAATGTTCGCAATCTGCCAGATAGCCCGAAAGCAAACTACAAACAGATCCGAAGAATGGGCAATTAGTTTTGGCCAAGAGTTGCTTTTGTTATTCTTATGCGTGCGTGAGCACAATATGTTGCCATGTTTGGCTTGGCGGATTAATTGCCAGGCCAATATGCGTCAAAGTCAGGCCCCAATGCCACTGGCCTCCGAGTTACTCACTGTTTCGGTAATGTGTTCTGGCCGCAGCAGTTGGCTCTGAGTAATCAGTTTTCAATAATGCGGCTCTATCCGGGTATTTAACAGCTTAAGTCAGGGCCACAGACGTGTTTACACGCTCTCTACCTCAGCCCTCCCGCCCTCCGAATGGCGGAAGGATACGCCAGGATATGCGAGGCGAAAATACAATTTGATAGCGATATTGGCGATCACGCAACATGAATTTTAATTGGCTGGAGTGGCATGCCAGAAATCGCATTTATTGCAATTTAATTTGATATGAATATGGCGCGATTAGATTGCGAATTAATTGTACATTTCATTGTTCGATTTTCGGATTTATTTGGTTGTGCATTGAAGCCTTTAATAACAGTCTTTTATTCAAAATTACTCACATAATTCTGTATAGGTCCTCCATACACTCGAATCTCAACAACTGCCCTTTGTTCACGAAATAAATTTGAAATTAATTTCATGATTTTCAGCCTTTCAACTTCAATTTGTAGTGGTTACATTCGTAATTTGCATTTATGCCAAAAATGTTGGGGAATTCCAGGCGGTTGGGTGGTAGAAGTTCCACAACAATTTTTGAGATTTCACTTTTGGCCTAAAAGCCGCACAGGCCAAGCAGCCTAATTAATTTTGTGTACCCAGTCGAGTCGATGGCAAAAATATTTTCCCAAAAATACTCCATGCAAAATTTTGCATTTCTGTTTGCCGTTTTGCCGACGACAATGAATTGGCAAATTGTATGGTCCGAAATAATTTTGTGCAATCGAATTGCGAGGGCGTTTAGTGCGGGAGTGTGCCAAAAACTAATTGAGCTGAATTATGGGAAAAGAATGTGTTATTTGCAGAGGAACAGGGTGTTCTGGCTAAGAGAGGCTGTGAAAGTGCGTTTAATTTCGGTTGGGACTTCATGTTGTCGGCCAACAGCTTTTGCTGACACTGTTCTCCGTAATCTGGGCGTTGAAAACACGATTTAGGAAAGGTTAACCAGCTAAAAAAATATGCTGTTCTCTCTTCCATCTCTGTCAGCACTCAATTATGTGCATAAATGCAGGAAAAAAGCACGCACCCATTTGAAAAACAGGCAACAAAGCCTTCGGGCCAACCAACACTCACCCACACAAGTTTGTTTACAACGGAGAGGGGCGTACGGACAAAACATACACTCAAAGCTAAAAGTTTTTTTCTCGACCGCCCACCCCCCTCGAACCGCCAAAATGACTTAATACTTAACGGCATTTAAGGGCAAGGTAGAAATTATTTTAAATTACAAAGTCGGTACTTTGAGGGCGGCCTTTTCAAGCAACGACCTCACACTATATATTTTATTATAATTCCTGAGAAATTCACTTTGCGTCTTTGACGGGAAATACAAAACACGATTTAAGGCTGCTGCTGTTACTTAAAACCACTTAAAATTGGCAACATAATACTCGAGTTCCTGCAGCTCCCAATTTACGTTGCTTCCCTTTTGGCTTTCACTTCCAAACTTTTGATTTGCATTCCGGCCAAAATTATAAGCCACAAATTTGCATAAGTTCGAAGTGAAATTTTATGCAAGGCGGAAAAATCAAACAACACAAAGTGACGGTAAAAATCTCATCGAGAAAGGAGAAAACGCTGGTCCAGCAAATTTCCTAACAAATTGCTCTCCGCCCCCGCATTTATAGAGTTGCATAATAATGGTAAAGTTTTTCTGCAATGACCCAAATATACCTCGAGGGTCCTCAAAAATTAAACGAACCGAATTGAAGGGTTCGGAAGAATGCTCTCCAAATACGAGCCCTCAACAACCATTGGATTTAATACGGAAATATATATAATAAATGGATGAATAACTTGTTAGCTTTGAATGGTTTTCCAAATGTATTTCAAAAGGACCAGCCAGGGTATTATTTCGCCAAACAATGGAATTTGAGAAAATTATTTCCCATAAAAATAAATAAAATCTTTTGGGCAGTGGATTAAATTCAAACTGAATGCACAAGCTTCTTAAATGAAAAATAAAACTATATTATCCGTCACATTGGCGCAAAGGACAAGGTCAAATGGAGTGTCCTTCGCATTACAGCATTACAGCTTTTCGCATCAAACATATGTCAAATGGCACAGCTTGGGTATAAAATTCACTGGAAATTCCTCAAATAATCGCAAATTAATTAGTTCCCGGACATTTTTATGGGTAAGCAACCCGAAACGTAGCGACTCGGGGGCGTTCGAGTGGCAATCAAAGGACCCGCGAACAAAATCCTGTAAATTCCTGGCAAGTGACATACTTTTTAATTAGTTACGTTTATGGCTAACGGCCGTAACGCAATGTGACAGCTTAAATCAAAAGCACAAAGCTAAAAGTGGTTTTCAGCTCAACTCTCAAAAATTCTCCGAAACGTTCACTCACCTGAATCGGCCAGGTATGCCGCTTCAAGATCCGACACAATAAACCGAGACCGCTGAGCTGTGTGGCAAATAAAAAATACATTTTCACTCAGTTTACGGCTTACAAGTACAAGTCGAACAAGTAGCTTGGTTATAATTTTGTAAATTTTAGCTTGGGGAATAAGTTCGAAAGAGCAAAAAAAATAAAAAAAAATAAATTGAAAAGGAAACCCGTGTTTAGCACTTAATAATCGCGCAAAGGAAAATTAACGGCACATTTAACAGTTAACGGTTATGCGAGTCTGAAAGAAAATGGTAGAAGCGCCACCAGAACCTCCACTACCACCAACACCTCCACCATCCCTCTCCACCAACAACGACATCGACAACGACAACGACAACGACACTTTCACATTAATTAAACGCGTTTATATGCACATACACACGCATACCATGAAAAGTACAGGTGTACACAACGTACGAGGACTTTACCTGCCACGTATGTGCTCTCTGCTGTGTGTGTGTGTGTGTGTGTGCTGACCGTTGGGTTGCCGTTCTGAGTTGGCTCTTATCCGCTGTTGGTCTTAGTACTGCCACCGCACGTTCGCACGCCGTAAAGTCCCCAAACAGACTGAACCAGCGACTCCGCCGGAAAGTCGAACGTTCCCGTATTCCGTGCCGCGAAGCAACAGCTCGTAAATGTCCCGGCCATCAACATAAGAAATGCCCCAAACTGTTGCGCAAAGCGGGGAAATGCCAGGACACCTTTCTCAAACGCTCCAAATATCCCCAAGGCCCAAGAGTTCTAAAAAGTATTTCGAAAGGAGACCCAAAATCTTGTGCGCCGGCGCATCGAAGGGGAAATTTGTGGTCTAAACAGCTGAGAAGCAACAGTTTGTTGTGGCGGGGTGCCTTCGGGGGTGGTTGGCTTCAGGGGGGCGGGGCCCATCGCCATCGCAAGGACGGGCAGCCGGTTCCCAGAAGTGGGTCTCTCAGTCAATGTCACACTCGTGGAGTTTCGCACTTGGGTGCGGAATGTAAATGCGATGGCTGCAGGTCGTCGGTGCCAGGAGGTTGTAGGTCGGAGGAATTTCTTTGCCAGAATTCTCGTAGCAGGCAGCTGATTTGACTTTCACGCTTGTTGCGCCGAGCTGGCATTTCAAAAGTGCCTTCCAAAACGGCCAATTACGGCAACAAGAAGATTTTCCACAGCGGAAAAAGACTATTTCTATTCAAATTCAAAGGAATTCCTTGACAGGTAATGACGTCAAGAAATAAATATGGTTATGAATAAAATACAGGATGATTATTTTAGTATTTTATACAAAATGGTAATGGTACTAACATAAGTATTTTATTAAAAATTATGATGCTCTAAGGTAGGAACTAGCACTAGTCTTTTAAAAGGGCTATGTAGGTAATGTTTTTAAAAATAAACATACATCTAAAATGTTTCTTATAAATAATTTAAGGTATTCATCCTAGAGAGAGACTAACAATTGGCAAACATATAGACATAGTTTTGGGAGTAAATTTAAAAATCTTAAGCAAGAAGCTTCATCTGTAAATATTTAAACGAAATCAGTCTGAAAATTTTGTGTACAGATTTTTATGTAGATTATTAGAGAGAAAAATCTAGTTAGAAATCATTTAAGGTATATTACTTTAGGATCAGATAAAAATAACCAAAGATATACAGATATTTTGAGGGAATTAATGGATATCCCTGGTTTTGCAAAGGACTTCAAAAGGAAACATTTTTCTTAATCGATTGATTGATACAAAATCGATTCACAATTCATTGAAGTAAGGTATTCCTTTCAGAGATCAGATTTATAATGTTATATAGATGGTATCCCATATTTTTTCTCAGTGATGCCCTGGAAACTCTTGAGACAACAACTGCCTGCTGCAATTAGTATGCAGGGCGAGAACATTAACGCCATTTTATTTGCACATTAAACAGGTGACCTGCCACCTGAGAATTTGGAGGCAGCCAGACAACGTCGCACACGTGACGCCCATATATCTGGTGTATTTAATTAGTTGGCAGTTTTTATGCCACACATGCCCTTGGCCCTCGGCCCTCGGCCATACAGGTCCAGCACCCAGTGTCCTGCCGCCAAAGTTTGCGCTTATTGTTTGCCATTAGCCGGGGCCAGGATTAGTCTGGTGCCTTTTGATGTCGCGGACAAAGAAGCTAAAAATAATCGATCAATGGGGTCATAGATTCCAATCGATATATTCTGGGTGCATTATATTTTTAGCTATACTCTGAAAATAGGTCCGAGAAGCTGTCTAATTATAAAATAAATTTGTGCGGAAACTCTTCGGAAACCATTTTATTTATTCAGTTTCCGCATTTGAAAGGGCAAGGTCGTTCTGAATCTGTAATTTGATGTATACCTTTTGCCAATACATAGACGAAGCAGTTGCGTGGGAGTCGACCTCGAAGTTTTTGATTTGCCAACGAATGGGGGACTTGCCGTCACAAAACTAATAATTGACCCGTCTATTAATAAATATTTGTTCAATTAGCAAAGTACTCAGCAACAGAGATGCACTAAAACTGATGACAAGGCTAAACGTTAAGGTCAGAGGAGCAAATCACTTGTCCTTGCTCCTGCCGGGGTTTTTATAATAGTCTCTTTGCTTTTTATTGTTTTTGTTTTTGCTCCTTGAGCCCGGTTTGCTTTATAAATACCGCCTGCAAGTATGCAGAGAAAAGTGTGAGCCGCACAGAGGGGGCGGAATGGATGCGATGTCGGGCATCCTAGCCATCCTGGGCTGGGCAGCCTTTCAGGCTAGTGCACACACATTTTCCCATTCTCAACTGTTTGCCTTCTATGTTTTTTCTAGTCTGTTTGCTCTGCGTTACACACACGCACAATCAGCATCAGCAACAGCAACATTTGCTTATCCACAGAGGCTGCATGGCTGCCGATCCGAGGCGAACGAATCTCCGTGATATATATATATATATATGTACACGGCCTGCCAGGTTATATGGCCAGGTATTTCCACCGATTCCGATTCCGATTGCAATTCCGAGAGGCACTCGTGAAGGCTAATAGCCTGCATCGATGCACAGCACTTTATTTACGGTCCAGCAGGTGGAGAAAAGGCAATAAAAAAGTTCTACTCCTCCATATACGTGGTTTTTTGTTGCCTCGTTCAAGTACTGCTATAGTTTTAATTTTGCGGCTTCTGCTGTGAACCGATGTGAATATTTTATGGCACGAGTAGACTGCGGAAATCAAAAACTGAAAACTCCTGCTGTCGGCCGACCACAAAACACAATACCAATCATCATATCCGGTTTCGGTCGGGCCTATAAAAACAAGTCGGGCTTGAAATTTTGTCTATTTATTCAACTATGCCAACAATAAATGTCTGCTCGGTGCTGGGATTTAAATGACTTGAATTTTCAGTCAACAAATTATACAAATTCGGATGGCCCGTGGCATTAGACGGGGGTTTGCTAGTTAAACAGTTTTCCAAATTTTTAGCAAATTTCCCTGTAGTTGTCGCTCTTCTGCAGACTTAATTGACCGAACATTGTGGATAGCACATTTGTGGGAACAGACAATTAGGTTTTGGGACGACATGGCTCGAAATGACAACATTCCGACCACAGAGACCAACTACCGAGAGCGTATGGCGATGGCATAATAACAATCACAACAACGGCCCAGTTACTTTAGACCAGGCCTACGGACCACGCCGGGACAAGGCCTGTGGGTAGTGGCTAATACAAACATGAAAGTTAATTAAACCGAAAGTAGACTGACATGAATTTATATGGTCTAATAATATGCCTCTAGCCGAAAGGCACAACATCCCCAAACAACCCCGCCGCCTCCTCACTCCACAACCCCTTTTCGTCCTTTAGGATTTTGCATGGCACATGGCCACGGGACTTACGCTTCGCTTAATAGCAGACAATAATTAAAAGTGACAAGTAAATTAGTTTCTGCCGTCAACTGATTGCAACAAGAAAACGAGAGGGGAGCTGCTTTAGTAATTTTTATTAGCCAACGGAACCGATACGGATAAGAGTTTCCGGTTTGCGGGGATTCGCACCTGCCAGGCACCGGGCGAAGCCACAATCGCGGCGGGTGAAGTCTTTTGGCGATGTTTTATTCATGCGACTATTAACTGATTTTATCACGCTACAAATATGCACTACAGGGCGTATGCATAATAAATTCCAGACACCGTCCGGGCATTGTTTTTTTGCCTGCCTGCCTGTCTGCCTGCCTGAGTTTCTTGTTGTTTTCTTTTTTGTATTTTTACGGCTGCAGCAAAAACTGGAGGAGCATCTGCTCTGTCTTTAAGGACGAATCTGAGCGGCAATCTTTTGGCCGCATTTTATATGCCAGCGCATTTTTATGACCTTGTTTATCCTTGTCACATGGCCCGAAAGTCTTTAAAAACCAGCCACTACTTTGATGAACTCGTAAAAAAGTATAACGAATAAGTGGATATAAATTAGTCTCCATAGGTTCGAACGATAGTTACCCCGTAATTGTACAGCCGTAAGTCTCATACAGACATATCTAAGATTTATGTAACCGGGAATGCCATCTTTAATATCTTATGAATATATCTTTATATCTTATACAAATCGTATAAGGAAACGGGGCACCGGAAGGAGGCGGCATAGCGTCTGTTCCTGATGCCTCTTCATGAATGAGTGAACAAATTCCAAAATGGTTGTCAAAAAAGCGTCACAGAGAAATTAATGATGACTTTTATATGCGAGTAATTCATGGCATTTTTATAATAAACCCACACAGATACACATACAGATGCACACAGGCACACACGAACGCTCACACGCACATGGGATACCTTTAATTTGATTTCTAAGAAAAGGACAAAAAGGAAATTTTGGAAATATTTATTTTTATGAAGAAAAAAAATGTAAGACTGAAAGAAGGACCAGACAAAAACAGAGACGGAAAGGAAATTTGTGAGTTGGCGACTTTTTAAAAAGCTTTTTTATGCTCGTTTGCATACATTCTCGGTTTGTTATTTTGATGGATCCCATTGAAAGTCAGTTTAACAGTCATCAGGCGATTTATAACGCATAATAAGACAATCAGACAGAAAAAAAGATACACAAGCTTAAGTAAATATATATATGTTTATATATTTATTTGTGTGGGCTCCGGTCCTTTAAGGCGATAAAGCAAATTGACAATTTCCCCCACTTGGCGACCGCTAAGAGATTCTCGTCTGACCAGCTTTTCAGCTTCTTAGGACGGCGGTCGACAAAGTTGTCAAAGTATTTGCGGCCAAAAAGTTTCTGCTATTTTAAAACTAAAATCACAAACTAAACAAAACCCTGGGACACCGAAGGATTCCAGGTGAGTTGTCCAGGGAAAATTGTATATTGAATTGTTTCTGGGAAATACAAAATACACACACGAAGAGCCAGGACACATGGTGCTTTTGGCTTTTGTGCTGCCACTTTTGCCAGGAATGCCCATAAATAAATATTTAAACTTATTTGCTGACATCTACCATGTTGTTTCTTATTTATGAATGTGCAATTATTTATTCAGAGCCCCCAAAGAAGGGCAACACGAAACTCAAAGTTAGCCAGAAATATATTAAATTGCAAACCCATCCGTATGTACATAGTTTGCCACATCAAGTTCTACCATTGCATAACCAGGGACTTATCGCCTCCTAATCTGTAATCCTACAATTAAATTGACCCTAATCTAATAGGGATTTGCCACAATTTCAGGATTTAGGGCAGCAAGCAATCGACTCCAATCAGAAACAATCAATAATCAAACCCATTTAACCTGATTAATGTTGGAACTTTTGTCTTGGCTGGCAGACTTGAAAAGGATTTAAAAGGGACCTGTTGCCCTCAAGACCTCTCGACAGGACCAAGCCGCCCAAAACCAACCGAAATCGGCATCCTTGTGGCGAGTGCAATCAATTGCAAATTGAAAATTGAATTTTCGTTAATCGGCTTAAGCTAACCTTATGGCATACCCCATCCGTTTCATAATTTAACTTTTTCCTTTTTTCGTTTTTTTTATTTTTTTTTTTGGGACCATGTATGAGTAGGATGTGTGGGTGGATGTGGTGAAAGTTTTCGGTTGCCATGACGAGGAAATGCGGTATTCGTTGCAGCAGCTGCAAAAATGTTCAGCCCGGTTCTCGGATCTCGGGACTCTTCAAACAACAAAACGCCAGCATATTCTATTGAGTTTTCGAATGTTTTCCCATGGCTGGAGAGCCATTCCTGAATTCTGGCGAAACTTTGGCAAGTTTATGGGGACTAGACAGTGCAGGAGGCCGCAGGCCTTCGGGCTGGGCATGGAAATGGGTTGCATTGGTATTGACATTGCATTCTGGAGTCCATATTTGCTTGGTTTGCATTTCATAACTATGGATCTCTCTCAGAAGAACAATTTAAGGGTAGACTGTTTAAAGAATCGCAGAACCCTTCTAAAATTCACCTTTAAGCTGACGTTGCTATCTCCCAAAGAGCTAAAGGTCAACCCTTTTGAACCGGTGCCTTGAAACTCGACTGGAGACCTTCAATATCTTACGTAGTCTGAACTTTTAATTAGTTCGCTGGAGAAATAACAGGCCGGAAATTAAGCCACTGAACATTTTGTGGGTGTGAGGCCGAACGTGTGTGTGTTTGTGTTGGGGCCGTCCGTGTTTTTACAAGCCATGTCTGAAAATCTGGCCCACTCACTTCGGTGTCCCTTTTGGGGCAGGAAACACCTTAATAAGGGCTTTGGTGACCTGGGGCTACAATCATTGCCTAGCAACCGGATCCGAACCCACAAAAGGACCCTCGATTCCCTCATTTCGATGAGTGCATGTGGGCATGGGCGTGGATCCGTCCAGTGCATCGCCATAGACACGAACCGTCCCGTAATTAGTCTTTTGTATTTAAAAGCAGGGCAGAGCACAAATTGAAATGCATTTTTCATCAGCCTGGACACCGACTGGCAGCCCTCCGGACAAATGGATGTTTATCCGCTGTAAAATGCATAAAAACGTGGCTCCCGAGTGCCGGAGTGCATGCAAATGTAGTTTCGCCAGCAAATGCATCCAAAATGCAGCTGCAACTTCGTCGGTAAACAAGCATGGTAATGCAATTCACTCGACATCGCGATGCGGTGTAATATACATATACTCTAATATACATATAATATACTCTTTTTCTGTTGGGGTTTAACGTTTCACAAAAAAGTATCGATTAAATACCCGGAATAAAGGCATTTTAATTATTTACATTCGTTAAAGCTTTTATTTTTTTAGGATAACACAGGTTTTAAATCCCCTAAGAACTAAGAACATTTTGCATATATCTAAATCCTTTCGACAGGATCATTTTTCATCTAGAAATAATTTAATAAATCAGATTTACTTTCCATCCTCTGGCAACTTCTTCGAATTTAAAGGTTTAAGGGCTAGAATGTTAGTTAGTTAACTAAATTTAGCTAGTCACTATTAGCACATACCTTCCCATATATATTTTTTAATCTGTATCTGCTTGATAGGTGAGGAAGAATACAGTGTCCCTGTCACCTACTTGCCTTCAAAACGAATACTACCTTGCTGGTCCCAGGTGTCCCAGTAGAAAGGCAATAACAACACTATGCGTATTGCATGGCTAGCATCTGGGCCAGAAAAAGGGCAAAGGGGCAGAAAGGAGGGTGAAAGGAGCTCAAGTAGAGGAGAAAGTGGAGAAAGCAGAGTGAAGGAAGAGGCAAAAAGGCTAAGAGAAATTGAGTGCAACAAAACTGCGGACGGAAGAAGCGTAATCGCAGTTTGAGCTGCTCTCCAGCTACATTTCGGGTTGTTTCGGCCACGTCGTTAGTTTTGCACTTTTGGTGTCTGTGGACTGGAAGGAATACACTAAGAAAAATCATTCAATACTTGAGAAATGAAAAAATAACTCATTGGGAGTCGAGAAGGAGAAAATTAAAAGACTCAAGCTTAAAGAAGTCTCTTGTTATCCGATATGTTTGTGAATTAAGCCCCTTTTTCTCTTGTATTTTATTTCCAAATATATATTTTTTTCTTAGTGTATATTAACGGGGACATGTATATCGTTGCCCCAGAGTATATCTGCGTATCTGAGTGTCGGTGCGACGGTGTGGCACCTAGCGTGGGTGGCTGGCAAGCGAACTGCATTATTTACAAACTTGCTGGCAGCCATCACCTCAGCGGAGCTGTAAAAACTTCGCAGCGCAATATGCGAAGTGTCTCTTTGGCCACAGAATCCCCCGTCCTTCCAAGAGGATTTCCCCCTTTACTACCCTTCTCAACTCTAATTAGAGTCACGCAGTGAGCATCCACGCTTCTTGCGGGTTAACTCGATTTCCGGTCCGATGCGCTTTTGTTTGTGTCGGTGGCCGGAAATTAGTTTCGTTTTGTCTTTGTGTCCTTGTTCACACCATTTTATAAGCAAGGACTCTACACGTGTGTGTGCAAAGGATTTTTGACAGTTTTCTAGGTATTCTGCATTGCCAGGAATAAGTCTATAAATGGTGTTTGTTTCCATGAAACTCGATACGTATTTGTTTACTGAATTCAATTTTTCCCTCTGGCAGTATTCAAATTGGAAACCGCATCGATTGCAGATGAGACTGAAGGCCAGAAGGACTGCTCATATTTCCTTGGCCAGCACTGGGCCAGGCACTTAGGGTAATGAAAATCACACACAAGAGCCAAAAACTGAAGGCATCTAGTTACTGGCTTACATGTGAACTTCCAAATATTTACCATCCGCAAACACACAACATTTTATTTGAACTCTCGGGTTTATTCTTTGGTTGTTTTGGATTGCAACTTAAAGCACACTCCTTGAAAGTCTTTCGTTTGAAAGACGAGCATCATTTACATTGGTATTTGGCTTTCTCTCTTCAGAAATGGCAATTTGCGTCAAGCCTCAAATACTCGACACTCGCGCAGATGAAAAGGTTTTCGGAGACTGATTCCACATTAGCCCCATGACATCTTCGGCCAACAATAGCTGGCAGCAGGCAGTCAGTGTAAATGGGATTCGACTGAGATTCGGTTTCGGCTTGTTAAAGTAGAAATAACAATTCCTAGAATTACAATAAAAACGGCAATGGCAACAGCAGCAACAGGCTAAGTATAGGCATTACCCTTTTCAGTCCTTCTTCTCCACGACTCACTTAGTCCTGGAGTACTTTAAGCTGTTGCTTTCGTTCAGGCACTTGGAAAAAAGTGGTATACGAAAGGACTTTTAAAAAGTCTCGATTCTCAAATCGAAGTTTTTTAAAGTTCTGAGTCCCTTTTGTTAAAATTCATTAATTTATGCAAAAAATATAACCTCTAAACCCATTAATTGTAAAGTATTTTTGAAAGTGCAAGTGTAGTCTTAGAATTGGTCTCAGTTTTGGTCTCGGGTCTTAGGTCTCAGTCTCGTGTCGTGTGGTGCGGCATCAAGTGTACGAGTATATCGCCCAACCACCCCGCACCACCTCTAATACAACGAGATTAAATGTCCTGTCGCAGCGGACTTAAACATTAAGCCCGGTCGATTCGCCTTGGTGTGGCAGAGCTTTCTCTGTTGTGTTTTTTTCTCCTCTGCTTTCTTTTATTTTTTTTTGTTTGTATCCGATTTTGGTGGAAAACATTTTGCTTTCTTGCTGGCTTTCACTGGCATTGGCACTGGCACTGCCAGAGTGAAAACTGGCACAGACTCTGGTGATTCAGAATAAACATTGCCTTTTGGTTGCTTTGGCGCTTATTGTGACAGCAAACTCGTTCACTTCCTTGCCGAAGAAAACCGACACAATTGTGTGTAGTGTGTTGACGTCTGCACTTATTTTCCATCGACCCGACCCCCTCCGGCTGCCTGGCTGCCTTTGTGACCAGCTGTCAAGTGTGCTTACCCCGGGTGGAGTCCTGTCCCCGCCCCTCCCCTGCCTTTTGTTTGTGGCCGTATGCAATTCAATTTATTTTTGTGTCCCTCATATCCGCAGAGCTGTACACACCGAGAAAACTGGACAATGGCCCCGGAAAGTCACTAAAACTCTTTAACCAAAGATATGCATTAGCTTTGCTATAAAAAATACATTATTTTCAGGGTTTATACTTTAATGGTAATAATAAGTCCATTTCAATATAACAAATCGGTATGCTAATGCATTTTTTCCCAAGTGTAAGTATGTGATGACAGGAGTACTTTGGCTCTGAGCCTCTTTAACTTCCATTAAAGTCCTGGGGAACGCCGGAGGTGCTAAGGTTGCGTAATTAAATTGCAGGCCGGGCCTGGCAATTAATTAAATGCCTCATTTATTAACGCTTTGTTAGGCAATATTTTCGCAAATGACTACAAAAACAGGCACAAAGAAAACCCGGGAAATTGAAGCAAAGACAACCACTGCTGCTGAAAGACAATACCATAAAAGAATACACCACACAGCCACCCTCCTTTCAAACGCACACATACCCCCAATACACACACTGTTATAAAACCATCGAAAACTCACACAAATACATTTGCATACCGAGGCACACCGATAGGAGCGCAGACAGCGGCATATAAATTTACGCATTACGCATACGCCGCGTGGTCGGGCACTGATTTATTTTTAACCTCAAAGCGTCATTCACAATAAAGATATTTTACGTTTATGACCCACAAAAATGGAAACTTTTACGTCGTCAGCCAGCGTGCCAGCCAGCCAGCCAGCCAGCCTGCCTGCCTGCCTACCAGCCTAGTATCCTGCCAGCAGCGGGGCAACGTGGCGTATGCGCAACAATTTTAAATGGGGGCGTTCACTTGTTGCGGTTGACCGGGCATAAACTCCAGGGGACATCGACGCCACGGCAATTCTCTCAATCCCATTACCAATCCACCTAAAGCAGCAGTGACAGCCACGGTGGAGGCGTTCTCCACCTAATTGACCAATTTTTGTGGGCCGTAATTTAATATGCGGTTCGCAACTTTAACATGCCCGACACGTTGCCTTGGGGGCACGGGCCAGGTAGCTACAACAACCCACCACCTGTGTCAACATCGGGGGCACCAGGGGCACCAGGGGCAATGCTTTAAAGCCCTCGATTCGATTCATTTGATTTGGCTGGCTTATGCAAACAGACAACAGCCACTCCAGCCGGCAAAGCCTTTCATAGCGCGTCAACAATTTACATTGCCATTGCCCTTTCGATTTGTGTGTGTATATCTACACAATTCACACTGAATTCTTTACCCTTTCTCCTCCGTGATTATCCTGGTACACACACACACACATACATATATACGAGAGTATAAAGAGGGAGGACAATAAAAGGAAATCGAAATTACACTGACTGAGAGGTTGTCACAATGCAGGCTCTGGCCATAAAATACAAATTTCAAATTCCCCAAACAAGATTGATTTTACTACCAAGGCATTGTGTGTGGTGGTTTCAAAATCTAATGATAATGTTGTAAAAATGAATAGATGTTGGTTTTGGGGGTCATATTTATTTTATTGTATCTGAAGTGGAAAGAATTTTGGTAAGAGGTTTTTGGTAACAAACACGATTGGCCCAGCCATGTCTGGGAAAATTTGTGAAACTTTTGAGAGCGACGGTGTGATTTTTAAATTCAATTTATTCAACATTTTTGTTCAATTAAACAAAAAATTCGTAAATCAAACATTTTGCATAATTTATAAGCCGTATAAATTTTACAAACCCTCGGTACCCATAGGAAATTTAAATTGTTTAGCTTTTCCAGAACCAATGTGCCATTGCTGAGAACTTTGCTTTCCTCTCGCTTTGCTTCCTTTCGTCACCCCCACTATCCTTTTTAGAATCCCTCCCTGACACAATCAATCAACGCGTCAAGGGTCCTGGTAGAGAGAGAGAGAGAGACGCCCCCGCAACCCACTCGCCAGGATACCTCTGAGTCTGGGCCCCGGAGTCTTGGAGTTCCTGGAGCCGGAAAAAGGGAACCGCGGGGAACAAAAGCATTGGCTTTGTTGTCGCTGCGCCTTGTCGCACAATAAATGCAAAAGGTGTTCGTACCTCTCGTTACGTAGCCGTCGAGTGGGCCGAAGGACAAAAGAGGACCCTGCAAAGTTCACACTGAGAGGAAGCATTCCATTTCCATCCCATTTCGAGGGTCAAGTCAAGGCAAGGGTTCAGAATCACCGACGACCTGCATAATATTACGACAAATGCTCAAAACTTTTTCAATAAGCAACAACTTTGAATGTTATGGCAGGACTATGTGTCTACACTCGTGTGTTTCGGTCCGAATAATTTGCATAGTTGTCGGTGGTGAACCAAGCCCGACGCCTCAGTTTCAGTTGAAAAATTCATGGCGTGGGCTGGGGGCTTGTAATCCTCTGGCTGGCTGTCACTATGAATATGATGTGTCTAATTTGCACACAATTTAGGCCCCCGCCGCCTGGCATGTCCTGGCTGCACATCTGCACCACGGGTGTCAATCAAAAATAGAGCCGGCAGTCATCGCGCGAATATATAGGGTATATCCTTCCACTCCTGGCCCTCCACATCTGTCCAACTGTCAGTTTGCAGCTTCGTCACACTCCGACTGTCGGCACTGCAACTAAAATGATTTGTCAACGCTGAGCTGTGCAAAGCTGTTTGCCAGTCCAGATGTCCTTCCCTCGGTTATCCCTTTTGCGTGTCCTGTGCATCAAAAATAAAATACCGCCCCACCGTCAAGAGCTTTGATAAAATATGAAAATACAAATTATAACTTTATTACGAGCAGAGCGAGTGGGAACTGTTCAGGTTCTAATTAACATCACATATGTATGCCGTGGCGACAACTAAAGTGGATTGTTTAAGTTTCATAATTTTAACTAAAATATTTCAGATTTTAATTAGCTGCTAACTTGTTTGGTAACATTTTGCTAACAACCATTAAATTGTTCAACCGGTAAAGGTCAAACTTGATTAAAACTAGTTAGTCGAGCACATAATTTGAAACTTTTAAAGGGACTAATTGCAGGATGCAGAAAATAGTTTGATTTTCTATAAAGATATCCGTTTAAAGCCCTGAAACCTTTTTCATCAACTATACAGCCATTAGCGGCCAAGTCAATCAAGAGAAAATAACCATTTTCATATCCAATAAAAGTCAGTCAAAAAATGCAACCATTTCCAACCGAATTGGTCCTTGAACTTCGTGTGTGGCCTATACGAACGGCCTGGCAATTAAGAGAATTTACTGCAATCTTATTTGCCGCAATTATTCGTAACGCGAGATTAAATCCGTTGGGCTGTGATTTCGTTTGCCAGTTCAGTTCATCAGTTTATCAGTTTGGCAGTCTGGCAATCTGGTAATTGCAATTGATGGCCCTGAATGACTTTGACATTGACTGTTGCTGTTGCTCATGTTGCTGTTGCTGATGTGCTGTTGCTCATGTTGCTGTTGCCATTGCCATTTTCACTGCCACTGGAAGCGATGACGATGACATTATTAAATTGAAGATGTTGATCATTTATAAGGCAGCACGTTTGCATATTTTATAATAAATGAAACGTGTGACAGCATGCTTAACTTTCGCAGCCGAGTTGAGCTTGTTCGCGTTCCGCCCATTGCCTTGCAGTATCCTGGCGTATCCTTTAGCGATGCAAGCCCACTCGGGCCACACATATTGTGCATGTGTAAGTGAACACACAGGCACATTACACACACGCATTATTTAAATGGAACATTGCAACGACACCCGACCCACATACGTAGCCTTCGTCCTTTGGCTCAAGTTGCGTGCCTTCCACCCTTTATTATATTATAGGAGTTGTTGTTTCTGAATTACTTGCCATATCTGGGGGCTAACATTTCTGCTGACGTTGTTATTGTTTCGAACATTCTGGCACGGTCTGGTTGCTCTGGGGCTTTCGAATGAAATTAACACAAAATGCCCCAGAGGAGAGGAAACGGAAAATGGATTCTATTGAAGGACTTAAATAGGCTTAATTTGTGCAAATTTCAAGCATGTTTTGTTTGGTTTCTTCGGAAAAGTCTACAAAAATATATTTCTATGCCACTTGTGGGAAAAATAAGATAAATCATAGAAGTACTCGTTAGGGCTTTAAATTTCATCGTTAAGACTAAGACAACTCTTGAAATGTAAACACGCTTAGCAAACACAAAAGTAAACATGTCCTGGCTTAAGGACAACTCCTTCTCCTCCTGCCAAGGAATGGCTGGGCAGAATGTGTTGGTAAACTATGGTAATATATTCTCTTTCGACATTTCCGTGCAAGACACACAAGAAGTGTCGGAAACAGCTAGATTGTAGTATCACACGTCCACGCACTTGTCTCCTGATCCGCCCACTTGCCACGCCCCCCCACCATTTACCACTAGCACCACCCCCGGCTCCCAGTGGAGGAGTCCTTGATTAGGGTGCAGTGTCAAGTGATGAGCAGCGACCTGCGTATGTTCGGTCAATTTAGTCAACGTGCCAAGTGCACATCCGTGTATGCACATGGCCATTGTACATTGGCCGTTACGATAGGACAGTGGATTGTGTGTCATATGGGGGGGTGGAGGCCGTTTGGCCTGGTCCTCCCCCAGCCGGGATGCCTTTCCGCCCATTTCTGTATTCCTCTCCAGAGAAAGATGAATGGAGTCATAAAAGGCATTGGTCTGTGCAAAAAGGATCCAATCTGAGCACAAACACACCCAGACTTACTTCTAAGAAAAGACAAATAAAAAAGGACTCGATTCGTTGGCATATAATCAGGACCAGCAGAT
This sequence comes from Drosophila atripex, assembly GCA_035045925.1. Classification (NCBI taxonomy): domain Eukaryota; kingdom Metazoa; phylum Arthropoda; class Insecta; order Diptera; family Drosophilidae; genus Drosophila; species Drosophila atripex. The sequence goes on from JAWNOP010000012.1 coordinate 1,606,946, forward strand.
CAAAGCGATGGCCGCTGGGCTAGACAGGAATATAGAAAGAAACATCTGTTGGTCGGTCCGCCAAAACAAAAAAAAAACTCCAACTGGCGACATTCAAAACGATGTAAACGCTGATAAAAAAAACGATGATAATGCCCATGATGACGTTGATGATGGGCAACCGTAATTAGGCTCTTGCTTGTCTGCAAATGAGTTTAAGCCGTTACCAGACAGGCCGGCAACTAAAGAAACTTTAACGCCAAGTTGGCACTTTCATTAAACAAGAAAAAAAGGATGCGCGAAAGGCACTGCGGGAAAAAGGAACAGTTCCTTAGAAAGGGACTTGGAGAAATAGATTTCTTTCTACAAATTAATATTACTATTTTAAATACTTTAATTGTATCTATTTTAAATAGAACCATTTACAAAAATATAGAAATAATTACCTACGTAACTAAGTACATTTTTATGGCATTATCCTTTGGGTCTAGAATATTTGAAATGTGCCCCCCTTAGTTGGTAGATTTTCTAGATTCCAAGGATAATTTTTTTCCGAGTAGAGAGTGGGCTCTGGGAAAGTTTTAATCAGGCAGAGAGAAACCCACTGGTGCTGGCTGTCTGGCAGTCTGGCTGGCAGGTTAAGGCCTTCCAGTCGTGACGAACTTTTTTAATGAGCAACGTTTTGCGGCTAATAAACATTTGCGTGCTTGCCGTTAGCCGTTAGCTGTTAGCTGTTAGCCGCGTGCCGTTAGCAGTTTGATGTTGCCATGACGCCATGTTTTTAATTGGCAGCCCAAGTCGGTTAGACCCGGTCTGGTCATTTGCCTCCCTTGGGCTTCCCGATACGTACACGTACCATCATCCAGCCAGGCAGTCACCCCACGAACAAGAGCCGGCCAAAAGGCAATTGAATATTTTATTAAATTGCCAGGGAGAAGAAAGAGAAAAAAAGCATAATAATAACCCACGCAAACAGGCACACTGAGTGAGAGGCACCCAAAAAACACCTACAACAATGGCCACATTATATTGTGACAACAATTCATTATAAAATGGCGTCAAGGACGAAGGGCCAGGACAAGGACCATTGCCGAAAAGTTATGAAAAGCGTTGCGACCCATTTGACATGACGCATACGCCGCGTTGGCCGTTCAACAAAAACAAACTTTTTCCCCCTGCTTGCATATCGTTTTTGTATATATTAGTGTCTCTGCTGAATACACTTGTTTGAATAAGTATTATACGATTAGCATGAAATTGAAAAATAATATTTTTCAAAGCATATCAATATGTGTTTTTCCGAAAAATGGTTTTCCAAATAAAATTGGGATTCAAGAGACTTTGTTGAAAGCTATCACAGCTGTTTACTGTTCTGAAGAAAAGCTTAAGCTGATCATATTACTATTCAAAAATATCTTCTAGCCACAAAAGTGTTAAACTAGATTAATTTAATGTATCTTTTTAGAGCATCAGCTGCCCGAAGTCAAATGGAAACTGAATTTTTTCGCCTCGGCCATTGACTAATACAAGTTTTCGACATTCAAATTTACTTGGCAAAGTTTTCTCCTTTTTTTTTTTGAGTCCTTCTCCTTTGGGCGCGTCCTGGCTGGGGAGGGAAACTTTTTTGCTGCATACTTTCGGGCGCTACGCCATTCTTTTTCGCCTTTGTTTTTTATTTTATTTTGATTTTGCCGCCATGGCCGTTGTTTTTGTTACTGTTATGATTATTATTGTTACTGTTAGCAGACAGCAAATCAACAAAATTATGATAAACAGCTGCAGGTATAAGACCGTTAAACGAAAACGACCCAAAAAGCGAAGGTCCTGAAAGCTGCGAAACTTGCAAAACAGAAAAAACAACATGAACGTGAAGCAACAGGAAAGCAGAGGCAGGACTGCACAAAAAAAAAATTGACAGCACGGTTGGCCGCCTGTCCCTTTTCAGTTTTTTGGGTCCAAAAACAAAAAATTTTACCCTCCGACCTCCCCAACAACTTGCCGTAAACACTCCCTTTTCGGTCTGTCTGTGTTTTTGGCATTAAGGGACTTTTTTGGCTCATCTCCATCGAATACAATATTATTTGTATATATACGTATAAAGGTATATTTTTTCGTTATTTATTTTTTTTTTTGGACGGCATGCCCCTGGAAAGGGGCCAACGGTAGTGAAATAAGATAAAAATAAAGAATAAAATCAACTGAAATATTTGCACATGCTTACGGTGGCGCATTAAAGCTTTTGATCTTTTCGTTCCGTCTTCACTTGCTGACTGTGTTGCGTTAATAACGCTGTTGCCATATAGAGAGGAGAGGCCTTTTCGGTTCGTCGGCTTGGGTGGGTGGTGCCGCCAAGGTGACAGCTATTCCTCTGGGTGGTCTGGGTGACTGACTGGCAACGGTAGCGCCTTTAGAGATTTTGCATATTGCCAGGCAAATCGAGCCGGAATCCCTATCATCCCTCGCCCTACCAACTCCCAACTCCCAACTCCCAGCTACCATCTCCCTTGGTATGTTGAATTTTCCAACGCTTCAGTTGAACATTTTCGCAAAGGGCGATGCGAGCGATACGAACGAACGAATTTCAGGTGGCAGCCTGGCAAATATTTGCATATTTGATATTTATGTAGCAACAACTTTATACATCATGTAGCGTTTTCATATCGATTTTGCCACCGTTGCCTCTCTGTTGCCACATTTTTAGTTATTTTTCAACGCGCCTACACTTAAAAATATACATATTTAATGAAAATATTTAATTGGCTTGCACTTCACATTTGATGACACTCGATGGTTAATTAGATTCTGTCCATTAGCTGCAAAAAGTTTACTTTTCATGCACCATTTTATGCCATTTTTCTGTCAGTGTGGAAAACTTGTTGGTCATGTTTGCTCTCCACTTGAACCGAGCTGAAAACAAAGGCGGCGGCTTCTAAAAGCGCAAAGGGAGCCAAGTGCTCGGAAAGTATCCGCTGTCACCATGTTTGCTGAAACCATGACTGCTGAAACCAAAAAAGCCACCGCCAGTATGCAGCATAGTTATTGATAGACGAGCGGGGGCGCAGTACGGCTATTAATAGCAATCGGATATGGCCAAAGGTTGCAGCTGGCCAAACTGAAACCATTTCAAAATAAATTGAATTGCGAAAAAGCAACAATCACATCTAGGAACTGGTTGACGCACAGAAACATTGTCAATAGCCCCGGGCCGGGACAATTACTCAATTAAACAAAAAACAATCTATTGTTTTTAAATCACGCTTTACACTAGTCAACCTTGCTCTTTTAAATATATACATTTTTATGGGGGGAGAGGCTTTCCACCCGGACTCGTAACCATAGGGAGGATATCCACCGGGACAGTCAAGGGACTAATTTATTAGCTTTTATTGATTGTTTCTTAAATAATCCCCACCCAGGTGGTTTCCTAAGAAAGAGAGAGAGAGATCTTCTAAGATGCGGACATCTTAGGGATTAGTTTTCCATTGGATCTGGATGTGCAAATGAAGGCAGTAAGTACCTTTTGGGCTTAATTTTTCTATATTTTGGGCATTCAATATGCTTACTTTTTGTTTGAACATTTAACAATCGTACCTCTGTTTAACTCCACAGGATCCCATGTTCTTTGAATCATGAACCCACTCTCCCTTCCATCGATGGGACATCTCCAGTACAATCACAATCTCCACAATTATAGACTTTAAGAATTTTTTCTATACCTCCAAGACAAACGTTTTAACGACGAATCTGCTTCCGTCTAAAGTCGAATAAAGTATTATTTAAGCACTTTATTGTATTTCTATAGTTGCATAAATCTTTAAAGTACTACATTTGAAAAAGAATCAATGGAGCTCTTATTGCCATGATAAATGGCTGGGCAAATACGGAAGGACTCGTTCCTGGCACCATGCTCCCAAAAATTGGAAAACGCTCGCCGCAGCTGGCACTTGTGTAGCATCATTTGAATAAATACCCAAATATTGAACCTCCATTCGCTGACATGCCATTTGTCTTTCGTAAACCCAAAGCCAATTGACAGTTTGAAGGTGCTTTGTGCCCAATTTGGAGCATTAATAAATGTAAGCTGCAGGATTTGATAAACATTTCCCAGGCCCACAATCTAAATGGTACTTAAGTTTGGAAAGGAAATCAATAATTGTCGGCGGAAGCAATTGAATAATATTTTTAAAAGTTACTTCAAGGCACTTGACGTTCAACAGAGGAACTTGTTGCCCAGTGCACTGTGATTGAAAGTTAAATTGGCTTGTTATTGGAATTCTCAGAATTTGCACAACATCAAGGACTCTCTAGCAATAAATAAACACAATATCTAATCAATATATTAATGTGAAATTCATGACAGACTCGCTTTATTGCACTTCCTATGATTCCTATCGATAAAAAGTGTGGATTTTTTCTCAAACCATTTTCATCAACCGAGCAAACTCATTTCTCCTTCAACAGGTATTTATCACAATTTTTTCGCAAAGAGAAAAGCAAATTAATTAAGTCGAAAGCCATTAAGCCCTATACTGTTTTTAAACCCTCTACTTTGTTTGCCCGATGCAATTTGAATTTTGTTCAACCAGTTCTGAGCCCGGACTAGATTATGGAGAAAAAGAATCGCTTGACTTGTTCCATGGACGTTTTCAATTATTTCGAGAACACACCTGACAGGGCTGCCTGGCACTTCCTCGAACTCGAAATCCCTTGGAAATTGTTCATTTGTAGATTTTGTCAGCTTGCCGATTGTGCCAGGCAGTTTCCATTTATTTCAGTGACCCCAAGTCCCAAAACTGCCATTGTACCGGATCAGTCCAGACAGTAATGCACTCTGAACTACACGGAACTGAATATAAATATATATAGTATATAGTGGGCAAAATAAGTTATAGAAAAAATTCCGAATAAGTATGTTCGTAGAAGCATCCTTTGCGCATTCAAATGCCCTGGGGGATGCGGGGGAAGGGCAGGGCAGGAATTGAAAGGATAGGAGTCTGAAAGGTACAGACACACACTCACGGAAATGTGAACGCAGCACAGGGTACACATATTGAATCCATAAATAAATCCTTAAGCAAAAATTGTAAATGTCGGATTAAGTGTATCGCCCACGGAGAGCAGTGTGAGTCTTATGTAGGTGTGTGCCAGCGCATAAATAAATATCAAAGATGTAGGTAGAGGTTGGGGAATCCTAAGAACACTAAAAACTAAATGACAAAAGCAGTTTATACTCCCACATGGCCCCATGGCCTCTTGTCAAACGTGGTTAGATCGAAACAAAGTTAATTCCCTGATGCTGATGCTGGTACTGGTGCTGGTGTGCGGAAGGCAAACACACACCGATAATAATTACTCGAAACATTGTAATCCTCTTATCAGCGAGATTTACACGCTGTAGGAAAGCATTTATCCTGCCACCATAATAGATTGTCATAAATTTCTGAGGCGCAGACACACTCTAAAATTTCATTTTCTTCATTTTTTTTTACTTACAAATTTTCCACAGAAAACTTCGCCAAATATCTGATGTCGAGGCTGGGCCGAGGATGTGAATTCTATGTGAGAGAGATACTAAATCCTTGCGGGCACAACCGAATCACCTTGCGTTAGACACGTGTACACGCTGTCAAGTCCCCAAGAAGACTGGAGCAGAAGCCATACCGCGTTGGGCCATGGAGCTCTGACTTAGCCAGCGGGAAACTCACTCAACCAGCGGAGTTCGGCGCCAGCACGAAGTTGGCCAAAAAAAAGTGCGGGGTAAAAAGCGGGGTACGGCATTAACCAGAAAAGACTGTTGCGCGCAGGGGAAATCCAGTTGGCTGCCAGGGGTAAATGTCCCTGGCGGGTGCTAAAAGCCCGAGCAACAGTTTGTTGGCCATCTGGGTCATCTCTTCATTCTTCAACCAGGCGCGCGTATCAATAGCCCAAAAATATTTACATACGCCGCGTACCCCCCCTCCGTCACTTTGTCAATGTCAAAAGTGTCTCGTCCGGGGTGGTCTTTCATGGACGTTGTCGGGCTTGTTGGGTATGCCGGGGGTGGCGCAACTAGTGGTTCTCATATTTCCACAGTAACAAATTTGTTTACGCCTAATTGGTCTACGCTTACATCGGATCAGGGTCGCACGCAACCACCACCTGCCCCTCTCAGAGAAGTTGCACATTGTTTGCCCCAAAATGTATGCTAGCATTTCTTTGAAAATCATGAATACAGAACGGGGATTACGTTAAGTGGAATTTCCTGTAACTGAAACAAAAGGATAATTGCCGACCGATGAAATATTCATTGATCTCCATAAGGATTACTTGTATTCAGTATTTTCTATTGAAATCGTATAAATATGCAAGTTTTAATCCATCTATGGATCTGTGGGAAAAATGAATATACATATTTTTGTTATACATGTTACTTTTGTTGGCTCCATTGAAAGACCAGGAGTGGAAACCAGGACATGCTGTAAAAATGGTCCACAGAGATTTGTAAAACACATGCGTATGTCATATTCGACCAGGTGGGTGTGTGTGCTTGGGTGTGTCTATGGTGTGGTGTGCTTGTTCGGGGGCATAAATCAGAATGGCGACCGCAGACAATGGCCGATGCCATTTGGTATCCACTAAGCAGGACAAAAGGTGGGCATTTGTGTGCGTGGGTTAGCATCTCGACGGTGTCATAAAAAACAGTTTACACATGGGTTCTGGCCCATTTCGTTGGCCATTTTATAAGGCCACTGACGGCAATTCATTGAGCGCAGCAAAAACCCATATAAATACGAGACATGCTATAGCGGTGGTGGTGGCGGTGGCGGTGAAGGTGGAGGTGGCTCCACCAGCTTAAAGTCAATTAATCTAATTGCAGGACACTTACGCACCCAAGGACTCCTGGCAACTGCAAAAGGCAATTGCAGGGACAAGCGCAAAGGAAGCTCAACCCCCTCAACGGAAAGGTCAATCGAATCTAATTCGATGCAATTAAATTAAATCCCTAAATGCGACCTAATGAGGTCCACTTGAGCTGCGGTCGACCATTCCTCGGATATGCCGGATGTCCTGGATGTGCACAGGGTGCTAATTAAAAGCGCAGTCTGATTGATCATCTGCTGCAAATGTTGCAATGGCCCCCAATGCCCCCGGTAGTGTGGCTAATCAAGGGAATTTCATTATCGCAGCTCGCACTTCACAAATCGAGGCTAAATTATTTATAGGATATGCTCAGTGTAATGGCAACCGGAAGATGGCAACAGGAAGGCGGCAGACGGTAGTAACAGTTCCTAACAAGCTGCCACACCCTCATCTCCATGCACACACAGGAAATCCAGGACCCCCAGGACCCACAGGACACCTAGGACACACAGACCCCCAGGACATTTCGTCGTTGTGTCTTTATATTGGTGTGTGCTTAAAGATTTCTTACATTAAAGCAAATTGTTGAGTTTATTTATACTCTCTCCAAAAGTTTGGTGACAGCCATCAGGATGTTTGTTTTATTTTCTGCGCTAAGTGGTTTTTTTTTACAGTCTTTACAGAATTAATAAAATATATTGTACAGCACAAAGATCAAAAACCAAAGGTCTTAAAAGGACAATAAATATACGCAGCATACAGGTGTGTTATTTGGTACTAGATTCTTATTAATAAAATAACATTTTAAATCCATTTCCACATTTTGATCCCAAACTAAGAAGGAGAAAATAACTTCGGACAAATCCCCAATTTTATATGTGCAGTTTTGCAACTTATTCACCAAAATGTGTTACCTCCGACAATTTAGTTCTATGACAGCTATAAGGTACTTTTAGCCGATAATTATTAATCTTTTTAGATGAATAAATTGAGAAAAAATATACCGATTCTACTAACTTACCCAACTAAAAAAAACAACACAAAAGTATATAAGGTATACAAGGTATAAATATATATATACAAAAATTGTTTTTCTCAAATTTTGATTCCGAATGGTGGAGAATGCATCCACAAATCGTTTAAGGTATTCCACTCAAGAGCCGGGTGGATATTGCGAAAGATATAGCCATCGCTGAGATCCATATTGCCCTCCCAAATATTTTACATAACATTTGGAGGGGATCTCCATGAAAATTTGACAAAAATTGAAAACATATTTGTTTTCCAAATTTTAATGCGGGTTTATAGAGAATCTATCTAGAATTCGTTTAAGGTATTCCTCTCAAGAATCGAGTGTAAATTGGCCAAGATATAGCCATCGCTGGGGGCCATATGGGCCACCCATGCATGTTTCTTAACTTATGAAGGGAATCTTCTGGAAATTTCAGAAAAAAATCTCATAAATATGTTGTTTTTAGATTTTAATGCAGATTAATAGATAATCTACCCAGAATTCTTTTAAGGTATTCCTCTCAAGAATCGGGTAAACATTGGCCAAGATATAGCCATCGCTGGGGACCATATTCAACTCCCAAGCATTTTTCTTAACTTTTGAAGGAGATCCTCAAGGAAAAATCAGAAAAAAATCTCAAAAATCATTTGTTTATAGATTTTAATGCAGAATCATAGAGAATTTATCCAGAATTCTTTTAAGGCATTCCGCTCCAGAATCGGGTAAATATTGGTAATACCAATTTACAGCCATAGCTGTTGAAATTTTGCAAAAATATTTAAAAATGATCATACTACCTACTACTACTACAAGGGTATAAAAAGGGCTACATGAACTAGGTTTGACGGTCAATATTGTTTGCCCAAACTTAAAGCAGAAGCCAAAAAAGGAAACACTTTCAGGGATATGCCGGGTGGCGTCCTCCGGTTGCAACTCCGGCTGCTGTGAGTATTTGCCCATCCTCCGCACATAGACAAACTCATTACGAGAAATGAGCGTCCTGCGGCGCTCAAACAAAGCAAGGACCAAACCTGTAAACGGCCCCCCCGGCTAGCTTTCTGTGTGCGTGTATATGTGTGTGTGTGTGTGGGTATCAGGATTTGAGAGGTGTGTGGGTTCGTATTTATGCCAAAAATCATATACACCGCCCACATATCGATTTTGTTTGATGTTTAGGGTAGGGCCCCTGGGTCCTGGACTACACGGATATGGGTAGCGTCCGGGATAGTCCTGGGTTCTTGGGCGCCCACCAACCAAACGAGGCAAAAAAAAGGCCTACACACCTCATCATTATTTCCGTTTGTGTACATTACAGCGTCGCGCCGCGTATTTTAAATATTTAAAGAGCCAAAATGCCAAAAACTGAGCACACAATTCATTTTGCAACAGGGTGCCATATTGAGTTTACACACAGACTAGAAAATTAGCCAACGGCCTCTCATTTGCTTCAAAATGCTGATAAATATTTCCTTAATGAAGTATATAAACTTTAAAATAACTTAATCAGCTGAAGAAGCAGCAACATTAACAGCCACCTCGTCCAGGCTACGGGATATTTAAATCCATTTGGCTGCCACTTACTGAGTTTAATTGCACTCGCAGGTTATGCCGAAATAAGCTTTAAGCCATCTCTGTTTAACGACTGCGAAAATTGGGCTAAAAGTGCTTACACCCTGTTTTGTGGCGTTTGGAGAGCCTCCCACTTTAAGCCGCTGTTTTGATACAGTTTTTTACGAGCTGTTCGGTTAGCTTAGCTCCTCGTACCTCGCTCTCGTCCTTGTCATCGTCCTCGTCCTGGCGTACTGGCAGTCGACGATTTTTTATGCCAAAACAATTGAGTTTGTTTGCCAAGTGAATCGTGTTCATTGTGGCGCTTGACCCGCTTATTGTCCTGCCAGTGGGGTCCTGATTGTTGGCCTTTGTGCCGGCCCTGGGAAATTGTATTCGCGGCTGCCAGTTAATTAGCTGCCAGGGATCGCTGCCCATCTCGCGGGACTTCATCAAGCGGAAGCGACAGAGCCTGGCACAACAAAAAACAAAAAAAACACGCCAGATTCTTCAAATTACTTTTGAAAACAAAACAAAAAATTGCCAACGAGAGGACTAACCTTCACCGCCCACTTCATCACACACACACACTTGCAGGCAGAGTGTCCTGGCTGCTGGCTCCTGGCTTTTTGTCTGCTCACTTTTATTTCAAACGGCAATTGCATTGTGCTATTCCCAATCCGCTTATAGCTCCTGCCACGCCCCCTGGACCATGGGCCGCCCCCTACAGCTCCAGTAAACAATGCACTCAGCAGCAAACAAGAGCTACCAAGCACTGAGAGAAATTACTATCAAAGGACATTTTCTATGAAAACAATATATATGGTTCTATGTATAAACTAAATATAACTTTTTCTGAAATAACCAATACTATATAGTTAATATATGATACTTATCTCTTCGTACTTATATCTAATAGAGGAACATATTAATTTTCTTTTAGTGTAAAATTCCGTCGTGTGTCCCTGGTAAGTGCTCTGCGTATGATAAAAGCTTGTGTCATATTTTCATTTTTGTTTGGATTTTTTTGCATTTTTTCGCATATTTATGCAGTTGTTCTCCATTTCCCATCTGAAGAGTTGGTTTCCATTCTGGCTCCTCGCATAATGCCCAGCTCTCGACGCTAACCCGTGCTTAAAGAAAACCAGAGCACTTTCATTAGCTTACCGCTGCCGGACCTTCGAATGCTTCCACAGATCCCAGCCTCGAAGTATCAGCTTCATCAGCTCCAGCCCCAAAGAAGGGTGGCTCCACAACTTCCTGGGGTAAATCTCCATAGAACCCGCACCGATATGTTCTAAAAATCGAGGAAATTTCCCCTCGAAAAAAGCTCGAAGTAAAGCTTATGGAGATGATTTGGCCTTGGCATAGGAACTGACGCAGCAGTTCCCCTGAATAACGAACCAAATATGTTTAAAAACTAATTAGTTACTAAATATACAACTCTTCGGTTTGACATTCAAAGGCACACACACCCTCGAGTTTCTATTAAACTAATTATGCTTCTCTTTATTCATAATTTTACACATATAATATTTCTGCATGTTCGTTGAAGTTTTTTATGCTTTATACATTTGCCATTAACAATATCGCATCTTTACAAATTTATATTCAGTTTTAAATATAAACAGAAAATAGCTCATGGTCTCTCGGGTGCATTCCATTGGGATATAGATAGCAACGGACGAGTCGTGTCTAGTCATAGGTATTTATGTGTCTTGTCTTTTTGCTCTAAACACTACGAGTATTGGTTGTTTCGGGCTGTAAGGCTGTCCGCTGTACTAATAATACTTGGACACAGCTTCTTTTGCTTTTGCTTTTGATTGCGGGGGGATCTTTAATCTTATGCTATTAAAACACATCGTATGTATATGCCAAAAATAAACAAACAATCGTGTGATAGTTAACAGGTCTCGCTTAAACACCAAATTCAAAGTGAACCAAATTAGGCTTAGCTTAGGGGCTATACTCTTAATTCGTACTAAGGCATGTTACATGTTGGGCTTGAAACGACAACATCAACTGTTCTGTAATTTAAAATACCGAAAGTAGAAAATCGAAAATCGAAAAAGGTTTTACAATTTACAAAAGTCAAGTTAAGTGAAAAATAAATAAAGAGGGCAGCGAATGGTAATTAAACGCTAACAGATTAACATTAACGCAACGCGAACGCAAAGCCAACTAAACGGGTTGAACTTGATTACTCCGCATCCAGTGAGAGACACGCCAGGCCGGCCAGAGCCGGATGCGCAGGCTGCTGCGTCGATCTTTGCCGCTGGGGCACGGGCTGCCCATGTTCGCGGTACGTCTTTAGTTTCGTCTCCATGGCCTGTAAGTGGTAAGGTAAAGAAGATAAGCCAGTTAGAACAAAACCAGATATATCCTGGGAAGAAAAAACTGTTTCCATTCCAGTATAGTCTTTAGTGGAGTCTTCTCCTCAAAACATTTAAAACAAAATTGAACAAAAACAAAAGACCGCAAAATAAGGTACAAATAAAATTTGTATTTATTAGCCAATGCAATTGATAAATGCAAGCGGAGAGCAATTAAAGTAAGCCTTAGGTTCTCGGGACTGAGTCAAAGCGGCATGCCGGCGTCCGGAGAGTTGCGAATGCGTTCGGCAAAGCGTTTGAAAATGTTTGAGCCGGCATTTAGGCTGGCGAAGCTCCCCCCCAAACTGCTCTCGCTGACGGGCGTTGTGGACTGTTGGGACTGTTGGGAGGAGGAGCAGGTGCCACTGTTGGCCACTGAGCTGCTGCTGCCGCCAAAGGCGCGACGAAATAGACTCGAATCGCTGGCCGATGGCGGCGGGCGCTCGCAAATGCAGCGAAACTTTTCGCACTCGGGACACAGCAGGGCTTTATCCCACTAAAAAAACACATGGAAACGGAAACATATAAGCTGTGGGGTGGTGTGTGTTGGATTAAGGATAAAGTTGTCGGTTAAAGGAAACGTTACAAAATAGGAAGTTACTCCTTCATACTGGATGAAAAGTTATAAGGCTTTTGGTTGCAGGAAACTTACGTTTAGTTTTCTTAACATGTCGGCCACAATGTTGAGCGCCGTTGTGCGGGAGCTGGCATTCATGGAATTGCCATTGATTAGATTCTCGGGATCTGCAAGAGGAAGGACACAGACACAGCATGTTAGTTGAGGGGTTAGTCGGTAAACTACGGACTACAGACGCGTACAAAACACAAACATTTTCCTACAAGAAATGTCGCAAGTGTACATTCGATATTGGATCTTAATTTTAATAATTTACAATACAATTACAAATGATAAGGCAACTTAAAATGAGGAACAAATTTGTGTTTTGAATGCGAGAAACAATTAAAAAAAAACAAGGGGAACAATTAAAAAATGAAAGTTAAACACATGGCTGGAACTGGCGATGCGACTTTGAGAGCTTGAGCACACGTTTCGTTCTCTTAATCGAGTTGATTATCTTACTTTTAAGCGAATGCTGCTGGTTATATTCGTTTCTATTAACTAAGGAGCCGTTTAAGGCGCTCACGCTGGTGGCTTTACTGGCAACCATGTTGTCGTGATTCTTCAAGTCGCCGTTGGCCACAATGCCGTTGGGCAGCGAGGCGGACGAATTCATGGAGCTGTTGATAGAGTTGGTGGCAGCTACGGAATTGCTGGTGCCATTTGCCGCGGGCGTATAACGTGACTTAACATTCAGCTCTTGCTTGAGATCTGCAAAATAGATTCGAGATACATTTAAGACTTAATTACTTAATTTGACTATCAGATGACCCACCTCTCGTCTCATCCATCAACCGCTGCAGCTTCTCCTGCAACACGCCCTTTTCGTCTACCTCCAGCTCGAGAAGAGCGTTCTTCTCGTACGCCACATCCAACATCTTCTCAAAGTTTTCTATGCTTTCGTTGAGTATGCGATGTGCACGCTCCAGATCATCGTTCTTTTGTTCCAGCTGACGCAGATACACCTTCATGGAGTCGCGCTCCTTCTTTACCGCATCTAGTTGCTTTTCCATGTTTGACATTTCAATGCCATGGGAGTCCATCTTTAGCTATAATGAAAAAATAACATAATTAATGGATTTAAGTAGGCTATCCATATTTCAGTTACCTTGAGGGACTCGTTTTCCCGCTCAAACTTTGTGAGCTTGGCTGTGAGATCTTTGATTATACTCTGCTTCTGGTCTAGAGTGGCGTCCATTTCAATTTCCATCTCTCGCGACTGCTCCACAAACTCATCATACTCTTGCTTTACGTCTGTCCACCTGTGAAACAAAACAAATATATTTATTTCGAGGGATTTCTTGAATACCTTCTATACTCACTCTTTGTGGTATTGTTTGGAGCGCTCCTTCCAATATCTACACTCATCCTCGACGCTGTTAAACATTGGTGGCGAGTCCATCTCTGTGTTTCTGTGTACTTTTCGGTGGTCAAACTGGGTTTGAAATTTCGTTCGTTCGAATAGTGCTAACTTTTAATTTCTATTTTAAATTAGGTACTACTAACTGGTGCTCATGTATGGGGTATGTTTTGTTGCTACTTAGTTTTTAATTGCTCTGATTAAAAATGCCAAAACACAGTTGTTTGAAGTTGAATGGTCTGTGGGGATAAGAAGGAAATTGTGAAAAATCAATTGGGGAACAGGTGTTATCAGCATATTGCGGCAGTTACTGACTGTTGCATTTGTTGTTTTCCCTTTGGGGATGTACTACATTGCTAGCAGGATAAAATAAAAGACTAACCAACCACACCGCCCTTCAAAAATAATATAAACATTTTGTGCGTCGCTGTTGACGCAGCAGCTGCACCAACAACAACAACAAAAGAAACAGCAACAACAATCAAAGCTACGACGAAGTTTCTCATACAACAACGCATAGTGTGAAAATGAAATCATCGCTCGTTTTCATACATTTCTAATGCATCATGTGATGATATTTCATTTGCCACGGCATCTTCCATTTTTTACTTACACTTTGAACTTAATTTTCCTAAGATTTATTTAGTTTATTTGTATAAAATCAGTGTAAATAATTATGCTCGAAAAAATTGACCACCACTCCAAACTGCACTAGCCAGCCCTGGTATTAGTGTGCCAGTATTGGGAAATATTATTGCGGTAGTTTGTTCTTCGGAGCCCTGGTTAGCGGTTGTTTTTTGAAAAATATTTTGTTTAGTTTTTAATCCTTGTATATCATCTTCTTAGGAGTCTGCTTTCTTTTGCGTTCACGTCTAATAAAGTCCAAATCAGTTTTAATTAGTGGACGCCCTGTAAACGTAATGGATTTCTTTGCCGGCTCATCGTTACTGGATTCGTTGGATATATGAAACTCCGAATCGGAACTATCCGAAATTATCTGAGCGGAATTAAAAGTAACATCTCTGGCTGTGCTAGGAATTTCAGCAATTATCGAAGAATGATGGCCAACAACGTGCATAGGCAAGGCCGGATAATGAAACGAGGTATTGCGAAAAGATCGGCGACGTAATTTGCTGCTTCGACTTTTTTCAATATCACTAGAGTCACTGGATTCGTTATTATAATACTCTAATGACTGATTATGAGTTGTTTCTGTGTCGTTATTATAATTGGACATGATATTCTGACCATTCTTATCTATCTTCCTGAATTATTTTGGTTCCAAACTGAGCACTAGTTCTTGGAAGTTTGGAACTAGCTCCTGAACTTTGTTGGCGTAGATATTTTGAAAAATAAAATTATTTATTTATTTAATTATTTAAATAATTTAATTTTTTAAATTTGTGCAAGACATTTTAAACCAACTTTTTATATAATTTCATAAATTTTATAAAATATATCACCCTAAAAATATACTATTAGGTGGCATCTCTCTACTAGTTCTGCCAGACTACTTCAGTGCCACCCCCAACTTCAGAGCTGCCAGAGTTGAGGCAAAAGTGTGGCCAAAACGCACCCACTGCAGTGCATTTTCAACAAAAATAAGGTAAAACAGCACAAATATGGCCAACTAATGTTTAAACAATTAGAGTAATTAAGCCAAAGACCAAAGCCGCAAAACAGTGAGTTTCGATGGTGGTATATTTGGGCGTTGCGAACGCAGTAGCTAAGAATTGATTAATTGCGGCGCATGCCGAAAAGGGAGGATATATTCATCAGCGAAGCACAGAGAAGAGAGACAAAAGTGTGTAGAACGAGGAAAACAAGCCTCGAAACAAAGAACAAATAATGCAGAAGCGTGAAAATAAGTGCCGCACCGTTTAAGCCGTGTTTTTTCCACACTTGTCTTGCAGTTGAAACATTTGCGTTGCAGCTGCAGCAAAAACAACAAAGGAACAGGGCGAGACTAACGGGAGTTGAGTGCTACCCAGATAATTCCGGAAGAGAGCTAATCCAGATCCAGATCGAAATATAATCCAGCATGGCGGATCCCGAACGGCAGAGCCTGATCACCAAGGACGAAGGAAACGGCTACAATTCGGTGGCTGCCGCCGGCGAGGAGGGAGCCGATAATCCGGGCGGTTCATCCTCGGCAGCCGTAAATAATGAGGACGGTGCGTATCATTAGTATAAGTTCACCCCACAGCCGGGCATTCAACTCGACGGCAAGCCGGCAACCCGCATCCGAATGTCTTCGAAGTGCGGGTGGCCACTTGGAAACCCAACAAGTGAGCCCCACCGCTCTACTTATCTGCTGCCGTGATTGGAAGTTGTCTGCATTACCATTACCACTGTTACTGTGCTTGGATTTTCACACTTCACCTAACTGAGTCACGGCCCCAACCGCAGAAGGGATAGGGGATAAGGGGGGGATAAGAAGACTTGGTCCTTTTAAAGTAAAATATTGTTCATTTTGTTCAGAATTTTATTCACTCCGTATTGTGTCACTTCCAAAAAGAAAATATAATACTGCTACGGTTATTTTCTCTCCATTTAGTAGTAACATGATTCCAGAGACAAATATTCGAATTGCTTTTGTTATGATATTGTCCCCTAATCAGCACAAGTAGCGTTACTGTTCAGCTTTTTAATCAGCATCGAAGTGCGGTGCCCAGGGGGGTAGAGTGCCCCACATCATGACTCATCGCCTGATTCTCGGCGTTATCAGAGCGCAGGGCGTAAAAGAAGGGACAGAAGGCCACTCATATGCATTGTTTGCACAGGAACCTGATCTTCTGCTCTTCGAGGGAAGCTTCACTGAATACTTGATACACTTTCCAAGTTAAAATGCATGTCGATGCAGAGATTGTTAATAAATTGTGGATGAAAAGTGGCATAAAATGTGATTCATTATGCAAAATGTTGCTCTAACCTTCTTAGATTAAAGTAATTCCTATAACTGATAGTATCTTTTCCGAAAAGAGAATGCAGATTGAAAGCTCCTTTGTCTCTTCGCCACGAAGACTTGTTCATGTTGATGATCTCGCTGCACAAAGTTCGAACTTGTTTTGATCAACCGAGATATTGCACTGCGGTCTAGCTTGAGCTAGTTAGGTGGCAAGACAGGAGAAACGCATTCATTCATCCAAACATTGACCCATTTGGCATAATCTCGGTGCGCCAAGAGCCCCATTCCACTATCGCCAGATGCAGTTCTCACTCTCGTTGCAAAAGATTGCCTCTGGCCGTGGTGGCAGTGTGGTTGAAGGTTTCCCTCCGGCGAGATGTATTTATTTTACACCAAAGGTCGGGATGGAAATTCAATGGAAAATTATAGCTCTTTATGTTGAATGATATTCCAGGCAGTGGAGCACCAACGGCCGTGCCGTGCATCGGACCCGATGAGCTGCCGCCGCCGTATCAGCAGAACAGCAATACGGGAGGCGTGCCTATGGTCACCTGTCGGGTGTGTCAGCAGATGATTGACATTACCACGAAGCGGGAGCAGCACGTGGTCAAGTGCACCCACTGCAATGAGGCTACGGTAAGTATTAAGAAGTACTTTAAGATGAAAATGAAAATAAAACTCTTATTTAAACATCCACAGCCCATTCGAAATGCCCCGCCGGGCAAGAAGTACGTGCGTTGTCCGTGCAACTGCTTGCTTATCTGTAAGAGCTCCTCGCAGCGCATCGCCTGTCCACGGCCTAACTGCAAGCGGATCATTAACCTGGCTCCGAGTCCCGTCACCCCGCCCGTGCCCACTATGCCAGGAATGTGCCGGGTGACATGCGGTCATTGTTCGGACACCTTTTTGGTAACTTACTGTGGGATTGCCTTTCATAAAAAGTGTTTCAATGTGTTTCTTTACAGTTCAACACTTATCATAATGCTTTGGCCCGGTGTCCACACTGCAGGAAAGTCTCGTCGGTCGGATCTCGGTTCGCCAATAGCCGTGGAGGACTATTCGCCATCCTCGCACTGGTGTTCCTCGTCATAGGCATTGGCGTCACCATCGGCACAATCTCATATGCCTCGGTAAGGGTCACGAGCATTGGTTTCTTATAAAAATTAACCTTTAATTGCGTCGTATTCTTGTGTTGCAGACTCACGGTGGCATGTACTTCCTCTATGTGGCGCTGTTAGTGATCGCAGGGTGCATGCTGGCCCGCTCCGCCTACTATTTCCGCCTTAAAGTGAGCGCCATAGACGGGCCGATGTAAAGCTAACGCTAGAACACGGGGCCAGCAGAAACGGAAGTGCATTGTTTTATTTTTATTTTTATACATATATACATATTATGCATATATATCATTCCTTTTGATATTAAATGTAATCCGTAAACTAAACATGTGCAGCCAACAACAATAGCAAAGGGAATGACAGTTTCTCCAGGAATCGATTTCTCCGCAAACACAAAGATAGAATTTTTAATTTCAAAAAAAAAACTAACTCCACACATAGTTAAATTGTATCGAAAGGATGTCCCCGAATTAAAGTGATTTTGGAAAGCATAATTAGTATGTTAAGGCCGTAACTAACTAAACTAAACACAGTAAACAATATACTAAAGCAAATCTATTTCGAAAGTCGCAAAAATATTAATGGTGTAAACATAAAGTGCTAAATTACAAGAAATTCAGAACTCTAGGCAGTCATTAGTTATTAGACCAGCGACCGATCAAGCCCCCCACTCGCACCACATTTGGCCAAGGGATTCGCCAAGCTCCATATTTAAATATTTGCGAACTTTTGGCTACTTTCTCTCATGTACAGTTGAGTTTTGATTAAGTGTCTGTTTCTTTGTCCGTTTGTGCCTGTCCCGCGATGTTATTTTGGTATTTATTCTCATGTATTCTCGTTTATAGGCTTTGAATTTTGCGTTGCCTCCTCTAAGAATTTATCCAATGCACTTTTATCTATGAGTTCTAGCGTTTTGTTCTTAGGCGTTACAAATAATTTGAAGGGTATGCTAATAGTGCTAATGAAGGTACACATATAAAAACACACAGAAATACGATATACCATGCATACATAATTATAATGAAAATAATAAAGAGACAAAACAAAAGCAACATTTCTTGAAGAACAAAAGCAAAGCTCGTGCAGCAGCAAACAATTTAGACAGCAACTGCTAAACTGCGAAATTATATATATATATTTGATTAAAAGGAAATGGTTTACTTTTGAAAATTTATATATATATATATATATATACAACATTTATATTTAGTACATTATAAATTAGCATACATACACTGTAAATAAAATGAAATAAAACCACAACAACCGACTTTTGCTATCGAGATCAAAGCCAGAAGAGAAGAGTGCCTATAAATTTTTGTCGTTCCTTTCGTTTTTTCACATTTTTATTTTAAATATCCAGAGCCACAGCCACCAGGATGTCGTCCTTGTCGCCTTGTTTCAGCGTAGGATCGATGGTCAAGTGCAAAACATGTTTCGGCGACAACATATGCGGAGAGGTATCTTTTCTTAACATTAAATAATTCCAAAATCTTAAATATATTGTTTAGGTGGTGGCGTTTGACTTGGGGATCAAAATGCTGATCTTGAAGTGTCCGGCCAGCAAGGGCGGCGGGGATGAGCAAAGGATCTTCAACCAAACCATAGTGAATCTCTCCCTGTGCACGGACATAGAGATTGTCAAGGAGCTGATGTCCAGGGAGAAGATGACACTACCAGAGCCACTTAACCTGCACTTGGTAAGTAGTTTTAAAAAATGCAACTTAACAATTGAAAGTTAATAAACTGTCTTCAAGATCCAGGAGCGCATGCGTCTGGCCATGGCAAATAGGTCGGTTCTCTGTAGAAGCTATCACCCGAAGGCCACTCCACTGGCCCAGGCGTTGTTCCGCAAAATGGCCAAGCACTTCGGAGATGCCAGGGTGAACTGGGTGGACCGGAACGATAATGCCGTCATCCAGGTGATGCGGCAGGTGACCATTGGAGCACCCTATCGATCGGAGAACATCAGCTGCTCCTCCAAACCCGTTCCGAAGCTAGTGCAGTGGATACGTCAGATCGTGGATAGCTTGCACAATAATAATAAAATAATAGACCGACGCCATGGCAACAGATCTCCCTAGTATTTGTTTATCAACAAAACACAAACTGAAATAAATTAAAAATATACATACATGTATTGGAGCCCCCTTTCCGTTATCTGCCTAGAAACACAATTATCACTGAAAACGAACAACTTTTTATTATACACTGGCTATTATCCAGCTCTGTAGAGAGTCACCATGGCGGATGACGATGATAAACCAAAGAAGCACACGTTGGATACTCTCTTCATGGTGTATGCCAACTACCAGGTGTGACTAACCGCGGGAATTTGTTTGCCAAGTCGCTTAATCATGATACCTCGTTAGGTTATACCCACGGAGATCGAGAACGAGATGTTCGACAGCATACTGCTCTCCCAACTGGACGCCTGGCTGGAGCAGGCAAAGCTGATGCCGCATCCCATAACCCGCACCCAAACCGGCCTCATCTACATGCGTTACAAGTAAGGACACTACTAGTATTATACTAGTACCATGTTACAATGTAATTCCGTAGGAAATGGCGAATGGAGTATGAGGACTTTCTGGAGGTCCTTCAACAACTGAGCGTGGATAACGAGATACCTCTGGACGAGTTCAAGCAGACGATGATCGAAGCCGGAATCCCGAGTGGCGCCGCCGACATGGTTATCGTCAAATAGTTGCATTGGTGTTTCATTTTATCGCATTTATTTACAAAAAAAGTAGGCACACAACAATTAAATTTAAGTAACAATTACAGATAAACAAACTTTTGATTAGTTTTCGAAATTTTTGTGGTCAACAAAAGCCTCTAACCCCATCCGGTTTAGTTTTCTTTAAACAAAACACAAAGATAATAATAGACAAGCATTAATTAGACACTGAGATTACAAATAGAAGGGTGAGGGAAATATGTTAATTCGACATATGCACTGATATTTGCTTAGTGGCTTAAAGCTTATTGATTATTCGATGAGTTACTGGTTCTGTGTTCGTTTTGGATTTCCCTTCCCTGACTCCGATTGGCATAAGTTGTAGCACCTGAACAAATACGCAGGGTGCTGCGTTGGCATTTACAAAAATATAATGCATTTTCACTCAGAACTACATATATGTGCATATGGTACCTATGGGCATTAAATTTAATATTCTATGTGGCTGATGATTGTTCGAGTTCCTCGTCAGGTAGCTGTGCACTTTTCAGTTTGTACTGGCATATTTCCGGCTCTTGGCGAGTTGCTCAGAGTCGATTATATCTCTTAGTCATCCCTCCAGAACCGCACTACTGATGTATACAAATATATATAGATATAGTATATATGTTGTTAGGGTGAAAATTGTGTATGCGTCCGCAGTTTATATCATTCGTTTATCGCGCCATGCCAAGGCCCCTCCAATTTCGCCACATGATTTCGGTTTTCCGGGTGGACTCACAAATGTCATGGCTCTCGGTGCTCCTCCTCATTTAGCACATTTAGATTAAGTAGACGTGGCACTTAGGATTAGATTAGTATCAATTGAAGGTATCTTAAGAATAAATGGTCCGCTCCAGCCAGTCGTCTAGGTTGAAGAAGGCTGTGTCCGAGTTGTCCGTGTCCCGTTCGCGGAACATCTCGATGAATGTCCTCACCTTGATGGCGCACATCAAGAAGTCGTCGAATGGAATCTGACCCTCCCGGGATCCGTAGCGGTGGGCCAATGCGTTCAGCAGGCGATTGTTCAGATGGTAGCCGGCCGAATTGAGAGCGCCACGAAGATGGAAGCCATCGATGCTGCCCGTCCGACGGGTGTCGTAGAGCTTGAACACAGCCCGCCACTTGGCGATGTCCGTGAGCAGGGCCTCGAACTCCTCGAAGCCCAGGCGCCCGGATCGGTCCTTGTCCAACATGGCCACCATGGAGCGCACGGCGTCCTTGGAGAAGCCCTCATTGCCCACCATGACGTCGCGCATGGAGTGATCGAGAATGCGCTTCAGCTCCTGCCAGTCCACCTCCTCATCGCTGCCGGCCACGCTGTCGAAGAGTCGCTTCAAAGCTATCCTCTGCGGATCGTCCTCTTCCTTCGGCGTCGGTGGCGGCAGAGACGGGGCGATACGGTCGTCTGTCTCGCCAAAGCCAACTTCGTCGTCGTTCTCCTCCATGTTGTTCATCGTCTCCGAGAAGACACGTATGATGAACTCGCCCTCCTCGTTCGGGTCAAAGGTCGAGGGCACAATCAAATAGTGACCCGGAGGCAGCTTGAATCTGGCGCACACCTCCCGAGTGTTGATGAAGTGCGGCGAACGGGCCACCGATGCCCTGTACTTGAAGAAGTTCAATCCCTGAGGCTTCACCTGCATGTCCCTGTCCGTCAAATGGTAAATGGCAAAGCCGATGGTCAGGCAATCGATGCCCACATTCCGCTTGCTCCTGCGGTTCTTCTGCATCAGAGCCACAATCACGGTGCACTTTCCGTCGTCGTCCTCGTCGTCGGGATCCTCCAGCGAGATGACGTACTGGGGATTGTGCCAGAAGGTCTCCAGGAAGTTACGGCAACCGCCAGCCGTCACGCCCGAGGACCATTCGCCCTCAAACATGGACATTTCCCACTTGCGACGCGAATTATGCTGTTGGTCCTCGGTCAGGGAGTCCGGCGACAGGTTGCAGATCTCCACACGATCGAAGTGGTTCAGAAAGTCTTGGAAGGACATCCAGAACTCGCCATCCCTATCGAAGTTCAGGCCAATTTCCTCCTTGGTGTGTTCGGGGATGAAACGCCACTCTGGCGAACTATCGCTCCAGGGACCACTCCACTCGGCGTCGTTACCCCACGGGTTACGCATTCGGATCATGGGCAGCTTGCCCTGCCGATTGGGAGTCGAGATGTCCATCAGGCAAACCTTGGTGATGGAATAGGCATGTCCGCGAATAAGACCTTCGCGCGTCTCTGCCTCCAGGACATGGGGATCGGGCTCCAGGGAGCAGCCCATCATGGAGCCGCGCTCGGCCGCCTTCATCATGATGCTGAATAGATTCGGAGGAGCCTCCTTAATGTCGTACCACTCGGTGACACCACCGGTGAAGTCCTCCATGGCCTCGCAAGTGGTACCGCCTAGCAGTAAATGAGAGTGGTTTAGAAATAATATCCAATTATTTTTGGGAAAAATACGTACCCTTGAGAGCTTCATAGGAGCCGTGGAGCTTGGCGTAGGCTTTTTCAAGCAAGGCACTCCAGAACTCGTTCTTCTCCGTCGAGTGCATGTAGATGAGCTCTCCGTGTACCGTGGGCAGGCGATCATCGATGACCACCTCCACCCATTTGCCATACTGCCAGAACTTGAAGTGAAAGATGCCGGCGTAGTTCTCCTGGAAGTCCTGGTCGGGGGGGATTACTCGGAAGAAGAGCTTCGAGTCCTGAGTAAGATTGGCAGCCGCGGCGAGCAGCCAGCAGTCACCCAGCTCTCCCTGCTGGACATCGAACCTGGAGTAACCCTCCACGAAGAACTGCGGATCGTCTACGATGTCTCCTGGACGCAGCCATTCGATGTAGCGATCTGGTCGCCGAGAGAACATTAGCGAAGAGTCGCTAGCCGGGAAGTCCGGATCCTCGAACATGGTTCCATTGGCAACACACGCTTCGCGCAGTGTCTGAAAATCGCCTCCACGAACGCTAGTTTGCCGGTTGCTGGTGGCTTTGCGTCCCATCCAGAACATGTTCTGATTCTCGGGCACCTTCACGCTTGTGAAACTCAATTCGGCGACACCCACGGATGGTTCCTCCTCCTGAGTCGGGGCACTGGCCGGTGGCGGTGCCAAGGGATAGGGCAACTGCGGAAAACCTCCACCCTGCTGGGGGGCAGGGCTAGTGGGCATCGGCGAGTACGGCATCGGCATGCTGGGGAACCCAGGCATAGCAGTCGGATAGGGCGCCAGTGGTGCAGCTGGGTAGGGCAGATTCGGCTGCGGCATTCCAGTGGGATAGGGTACCCCGGTAGGATACGGCGCCAGAGGAGCAGCCGGGTATGGCAAAGATGAACTGGCTGACGGCAGAGTCGGATACAAACCGGATCCAGGATATGGCGAGGCACTCGGATACCCTCCGGCACTCGGATACGGCGCAGCACTAGCGTACGGAGCCGATGGCGCAGTTGGGGGTGCTCCGGAGTATGAGGCATTCTGTGCGTGAGTAGTTTGCTTCACCACATATGGCATGCCGCCCACGGACTCCGATGACGGATAGGGGAGAGATGGATAGAGCCCCGCCTTCGGCTTGGGGCCCTCATCACGCGCCCCGCTATTTCCTCCGCCGATTTCGTTCTTGCTGTAGCCCAAGGCCGCCAAATTGACAAGGCCAATGCCACTGGCATGATAATTTTTGGGGTAATTATCAATGCCGTACATTTTCGCTCGGCTATCAGTTGGGGTACTTGATGGGTTATTCCAATTCTATGGGTGAATGGCGTTGCAGACGGGAAAAACTAAAAAACTAGACGTATCCAGATGTGGAACAACTCGCTGTCTTCGTAAAACTGCTGACTCGCTGGGGGAATCGTACGTCTTAAATGGGAGAGGTATCCAAATTTAACTTTCTCGGTAAATGATTCATAATCTGTTAACCCTTGTGTGAACTGAAATGGTTTTTTTTTGTGTAGTTGAATTATATTAATATAACGATTATAATAATACATTTAATGATAATTATTTGCTGTCAAACATAAATATCTAAACATATTTATTTATAAAATTCTTATATCATCAATTTTTTGGCACTATCTAATATAAAAATATTTTGTTGTTTCAACAGTATTCTTAATGAGATACATTTTTTTTAAAGCGAGTTGTTTTTTAAGAAAATATGTTTTTTATTTATATTAAAGGTACAAAATAAACCCAGCAATCCAACAGAAGGTTAAATATAGTATTCAGGGCTGAATAAAATGCATAGGGTTGCCAGGTGAAGTAAAACCTTTTGGTATTTTTTAGTACATTGCCGGTACTAAGAAGAAGAAGAACTTAAACAATGTTTGCATTTTATGATAACAAACGAAAATCTTAATAAAATCATCTTTAGAAACGGGAAATTAGCCATGGAAGCACAACCTGAAGTGCCGGACGTACCGCTGCGTCCATTTAAATTATAAGTATCCCATCATTTTGCGTATTATCATCAAATAATGACTTTTCCTTTTCAACCAGTACGGCGCATCAGGTTGTTAGCCTCACGGGCATCAGTTTTGAGAGAAAAGCCATTATTGTAAGGACTTTAAACCAGCAGGTGTACTTAGTACGTATTTATTCAGCATTCTTCGATTTGTAGGGTGTGGTGGAGCTAACGATTGTGCCGAATAGTGAAGGCCTGCGACTCATCCGCTTGAATGCAAAGCAACTTCGGATATACACCGTCGTCCTGAATGATGTCTGCCAGGCGGAGTTTGTCTACTTTGATCCCTTCCAGGATATCACGCACAAGGAACCGAAGACCCGATCGCTGGAGACCTACTCAAAGCAACATCTAGCTGCTGCCCAGCTCACTGACCCAGATGCCAACAATGGTGAACTGTTGATCATTGTGCCTCCCGAGGGCTACTCCATGATCCAGGAGGGCCAAGGTCTGCGGGTTCGCATCGAGTTCTCGCTGGAGACACCCAAAAGCGGTATACACTTCGTGATTCCGCCCGAGTCCACGGACGAGGAAACGCAGCAGAACTGTTCGCATATGTTTACGAATTGCTACGAAAACTCCACGAGATTGTGGTTTCCCTGCGTCGACAGCTTCGCAGATCCATGCACGTGGCGCCTGGAGTTCACGGTGGACAAAAACTTGACTGCAGTTTCGTGTGGCGAGCTAGTGGAGGTTATAATGACGCCAGATTTGAGAAAGAAAACATTTCACTACACGGTGACCACTCCAGTTTGTGCCCCCAACATCGCCCTAGCCGTGGGACCCTTCGAGATCTACGTAGATCCTCACATGCACGAGGTCACTCACTTCTGCCTGCCCGGAATGCTGCCCCTGCTAAAGAATACCGTGAGATATCTGCATGAAGCATTTGAGTTCTTCGAGGAGACACTCTCCACGCGTTATCCGTTCTCCTGCTACAAACAGGTGTTTGTAGACGAACTTGATACGGATATCAGTGCTTATGCCACCATGAGTATTGCTTCGGTGAATCTGCTGCACTCGATAGCCATCATAGATCAGACCTACATATCTCGAACGTTCATGTCACGCGCCGTAGCGGAGCAGTTCTTCGGGTGCTTCATTACCTCACATCATTGGTCGGACACCTGGCTGGCCAAAGGAATCGCCGAGTATCTTTGTGGGTTGTATTCCCGCAAATGTTTTGGCAACAACGAGTACCGCGGATGGGTGCAAACCGAACTGGCACGGGTTGTGCGCTACGAGGAGCAATATGGCGGCATAATTCTCGACTGCAGCCAGCCACCGGCTCCCCTGCCTGTCTCCAGCACCAATCCAGCAGCAGCTGCCAGCAAGCAACAGGAGATAATCCACTACTTTCCCATCAAAAGTTTGCACACCGTTTCCCCCAAATATGTGGAAGCCATGAGAAGGAAGGCACATTTGGTCATCCGGATGTTGGAGCATCGCATCGGGCAGGAGCTTCTCATCCAGGTGTTCAACAAGCAACTGGCTTTAGCAACCAATGCGGCGTCCACAAAGATCGGTGCTGGTCTCTGGTCGCAGCTGTTGATTTCCACCAACATCTTTATAAAGGCTATTTTCACTGTAACCGGCAAGGACATGTCGGTGTTTATGGATCAGTGGGTGCGAACTGGCGGCCATGCCAAGTTCTCCCTCACATCGGTCTTTAATCGAAAAAGGAACACCATCGAACTGGAAATAAGGCAGGATTTCGTCAATCAGCGGGGAGTGAGGAAGTACAACGGGCCGTTGCTGGTTCAACTTCAGGAGTTGGACGGCACCTTCAAGCATACCTTGCAAATAGAAAACACGCTGGTGAAGGCAGACATCACCTGCCACTCGAAGAGCAGGAGAAACAAAAAGAAAAAGATTCCCCTGTGCACGGGCGAGGAAGTGGACATGGATCTCTCGGCTATGGAGTGAGTTAGTTGGACATATTATTCGAATTTTTAATAATTAAACTCGTGTTTTTAGCGATTCCCCTGTACTTTGGATCCGACTCGACCCTGAAATGATTCTGATGCGGGATCTGATTATTGAACAGCCAGACTTCCAATGGCAGTATCAACTCCGGCATGAAAAGGATGTTACAGCCCAATTCCAGGCTATACAGGCTCTGCAAAAATATCCAACGAACGCCACTCGAATGGCCCTAACCGACACGATTGAAAGCGAACGTTGCTTCTACAAAGTGCGTTGCGAAGCGGCTCACAGTCTCACCAAAGTGGCAAACCAAATGGTGGCTTCCTGGAGTGGACCACCAGCTATGCTCAACATATTTAGGAAGTTCTTTGGCTCCTTCAGTGCTCCGCACATCATCAAGCTGAATAACTTTTCCAACTTTCAGCTCTATTTTCTGCAGAAGGCGATCCCTGTGGCCATGGCAGGTATAGTAATTAATTCCACTGTATTTTCTTATACTAATCACCGTTTTTATTTTCTGTGTAGGCCTGCGCACCTCCCATGGTATCTGCCCGACGGAAGTGATGCGCTTTCTCTTCGATCTCTTCAAGTACAACGAGAACTCGCGAAACCACTACACAGATGCTTACTACAGAGCCGCCTTGGTCGAGGCACTCGGCGAAACCTTAACGCCTGTGGTTTCCGTGGCCATTCACGGTACGCAGATCACCACAGACAGTCTTTCCACGGATGCCAAGTATGCCTATTTGACACTCAATTAATATTATTTAATAATTAATCACCTCTTTCAGGCTGGTGCTCGACGAAGTGACTCGCTTGCTGAACATGGAGAAGCATCTGCCCTCGTACAAGTACATGGTGTCTGTTTCGTGTTTGAAAGTCATTCGAAAACTGCAAAAGTTCGGGCACTTGCCCTCGCTTCCGCACATCTACCGCAGCTATGCGGCATATGGAATATTTCTGGATCTGCGAATCGCTGCCATGGAGTGTCTGGTTGACTTCGTAAAAGTAGATGGCCGCAGCGAGGATCTGGAGCACCTAATCACGCTGCTCGAAACAGATCCCGACCCAGCGGCCCGACATGCCTTGGCTCAACTCCTCATCGACAATCCGCCGTTCACTCGGGACTCTCGCAGTCGGTTGGACAGGCCCAACCTGGTCGATCGCCTTTGGTTGAGCATCAACACCTTGGCCTATGACACCAAGCTGCGTTGCGACATCGTTGACTTGTATTATGCGCTGTATGGAAGCAAGCGGCCCAACTGTTTGCAGGCCAACGAAAATCAGAGCTTTTACAAGGACCTGATGAAGGACAATGCCAGTGGCGGTGGTGCTAGTAGCACCCCCAGCTTCAAAAAGGCTAGCAGTGATTCGAAAGCAACCGCAACAGTTACATCCGACGGAAATAGCATGGAGAGCGAGCCACATAAGCCAGCCATGGTCACCATCAAGCGCACCGCCACCGAGGCATTCGAAGTGGGCGATGAGATTATCAAGCTGGAACGCAGCGAGGAGATCACAGTCCTCGATGAGCCGGTGAATGTGGAAGCATTCGACAGCGAGACCAAGATGAACGTGCTGCCAGCGGACGACGAGGGACCAGAGAGCCACCAGCAAAGTAAGAGGACGAGAACGGAAATATTTGCCGAGGATGACAACGCATCCATGGCCCTGGATGTGGCCGAGTCCACCAGATACGAAAGCAGCTACGAGGATGGAAAGTTCAAGCCCAGTGATGGGTCCATTAAGAAGAAAAAGAAGAAGGATAAAAAGAAGCACAAGCACAAACATAAGCACAAGCACAACAAGGACAAGGATCGCGAGAAGGGAGAGCGCAAGGAGAAGGATAAGCGCGATCCACAGATTTCTCGACTGCAAGCTCGCGAGGCAGCCACGCCCGATACGCTGAGCTCAGCGGACAGCAGCAACAGCAACAGCAATCCGCCCCAGGGCCTGAACTAAGTGAGGGTCCTTCCGAAGTGCTGCCGGTGCAAATAAAAATAATCCTAACCTTAGTTTTAATTTTATTTTTCGGTTTATAATTTAACATTGCGCAAGTGCTGAAACATTTTTACAATACTTACAAACTAGGCAAGGACATTTTAACTAAAACAGGACATGGGCTAACCTGCTAACATGCTTACCGGCGCCTTCAATGCGAATTTGTCTTTGTGGGCTGCGACTCCACCTGTGCATCCGCCGCCTTAGGCTCACTGCCCGCCACTGCGGTGTCTTGCTCATCGCGCGGTCTCCTCTTCTGCAGCGCATGGACGTGGGCATGGGGATGGGACTGTCCCTCGATGGGCTGCAGATAGGTGATGCTGCCGCCACCAATGCCCGTTGCCGTCTGCTGCTGGTGGTGCTGCAGTTCTCCCGCCGACGGGGTGGACAGAATCTTCACCGAGGGCTCCGAGGGAGCAGCCAGTGATCGGTGCTGTTGATGGGCGGACAGCTGCCTTGTGGCCAGTCGCATCAGATGGGCATAGTCTACGGGCGGATGGTTGCGGTACTCGGGGTGATCCTTAACGTACTGCTCGTATGGGACCGGAACGGGTACGGGGACAGCTTTCACCGGATATCCAGCGTCCACCAAAGCCTGGAATTCAGCCTGGGTCAGGGGCTTTCCATTCGGAGGCGGCAAATTCAGTTGCTTGACCTCATCCAGGGTTCTCAGCTTCGGTATCGGTGCCGTGGTGGGCGTGGCCCTGGAAGGTGTGGCTATGCCAGTTCCCTGGGAAACGTAGATGCTCGATTGTGATGGCGCTGGCGAGGGATACTCCGCATGGAGGGGGAGAGCGGTGGGTGTCACGGCCCCGGTTCTCTGGGCGTGCTTAATTGGATCCGGGGGACTGGGATAGAAGTTAGCTGGCGATGGAGGCGGCGGTGGCGGACTGGGTCCTTGGTTGCGATCGTAGTCCGCATAGAGCAGAGCCTTGCCGGGTGCGGCCAACTTGTAGTGCTTGGTCCGGTGATACTGCTTGGGAATGGGACTGGGCTTTGGGGCCGCAGTGGGAGCAGCCTCCTGGTAATAATACTGCGACGGTTGCGGCTGGTTTGCCTGCTGAGTGGGATAGACCACAGGGCCCAATCGCTTGGGCTCCGGCGTCGGATAGATGGGTGTCGGCTGCTGGAAGTTACTGAACTTGAAGAGCGACGGAACAAATGGCTGATTGTTGGCGTCCAACAAGGAATTGGGAGTGCTGGCCAAGTAGGCCTTGGGCTGCCTGAGAGCCGGATGCGAGGTGGGCGGTGGTGGGTGCTGAGGCTGTGGCTGTGGCGGCTGGCGGAGAACAGTTGCCTGTTCGTTGCTACTGTCCACGTAGGCCAGTGCCTGTCCTGGTTTATTGGCCGCCAGCAGTTTCTCGATCTCGCTTTCCAGGGAGGACTTGGCCAGCGGATGATTGGGCAGTGTCTTGTAGCTGATCTGCGGCTGGTAGTAGGCGATCTGGGGCGGCAGACCATGTAGTCCCGGGTGGGGCACTGGCTTGTGAAGCTGCAAGCGCTGTGGTTGCTGCTGCTGCTGGGGCTCCTCGTCCTCTGGGATTTGCTGGGCCTGCGGCAGAGGCAAGTACTTGGGACCACCGCTGCGGGGATGGGAGTAAGTGGGTGCCACCAGTTCCTGTTCTGCAACCAGGCGCTCCCTGTAGCCCCCCAATCCCAGTACGGGTTCTGCCTGCTGCAATACCTTATGAGTGGCAGCTGTACTATGAATGGGAAGGTTCTTCGGTTGGGGTGCGACATGTGGCACAGCCTGTGGCTGCTGGTGATGTTGCTGCTGCTGCTGCTGCTGTTGCCTCAATTGCTCATGGTATGCACGGGCCTGGAGCTCTTCTTCCAGGATTTTTAGGAACTGCTCTTCGGGAATGATCTGATAAGGCTGAAAAGGAATAACACTTTTACTTTCCAAAATTAATTAAAATTTTATGGGCGACCCACCTGCTGAGGTTGCTGCTGCTGCTGCTGGGGATTACCCGGCTGATGCTGGGGCGCTGGAAGAGGCAATGGTAGTTGATACGGTCCCACACCCTGGTACTGGCGAGGACGGGGGGCCTGCTGTGGCTGCTGAATGGAAACCGTGTACCGCTGCTCCGCCTCCTGCTCCTGTTCCTGCTCCTCCTCGGCCACTGGAGTGGCTGACTTCTTGGGCGCGCTGGCCACACCCTTGCCTTGACCTGCGGCCACCAGGGCCTTGGGCTGGTGATGGCGCATAATGTCTTGCAGATACACATAGTGCTGCACCTTCAAAGATACCGTCGTTAAAAATGGGAAAGAGAGAGAGAGGTTGAGGGCGAGTAATTATGGAGGCGGGTGTGGGCGTGTGAACAGCCAACATTCAGCCGGCGGCCAATGTCAGCAGCTGTTTAATGTGGAGCCCACTCGCCACATCGACTCCATGACCACCATAAACTACAGCCGTGTTGCGGGGCAACCGCAGAAGCGGCAGCAACAGTAACAGCAACTTGTTGCAGGTGGTGGTGCTTCACAGTCGCAGTTACTGTGAGAATGGCGTGGCATCTAAAAAATGAGTTTATATAACACTTGTGGCGGCAAACTTTGGCCACAACAACCCGCAGACGCAGCGCCTAGACAACAACAAAATCTCTGGCTCTTTGGCGTTGCAACATCAATAAGAAACACTACACTGTGCAACAAGGGTTGGCCATAAAAGGAGTCGAGCGTAGAGACCTTTTTAAGAGATCAAACAAGTCACCGATTAAGTTGTATCATTTATACATAAAATTTACAAAATATCCATTCAAAATGTTGGATTTAAATCTATGTTTAAATAAGGTATTTATTCTTTATAATTTTGACCTCAAGTTGGAGATTCTTTGGATTATGATTTCCAAACTTCTGACTTCAATCAATTTTGAAATAATATCTTATGATCTTCCCACAAACTATTTCAGAACTTTTCAGAAAGATATATATTTTCACTATTTTTTTCAATAAATGCTGGATTAAAGGGGTAAGGATCAGGATCTCAGGATATTTTGAAAATGATTTCTGATTCTATTTATTTAAAACCATTGCTGGAAAAAAGGACTAAAAAACTTGTAAACATTTTCAATACTTTTAAAAACCAATGTATTATCAACTTCCCATTGATTCTATATTAGATCTTAATTCTTTTCAAAACCTGGTGCCCAGTGTGGCATCTATGGTTCACATTATTATGGCAAATGAAGCCCCCGGCAAGTCAAGGCGCCACCAAAGCGCCACAAAGCTGACAGACCAAAAGTGGGGTGATTATAACATTATGTCAACTTTCTTCCCACGACAGCCAGCCATTGTTATTGTTATTGTTTTTGTTTCGTGTTTTGTGTCTCTGTCGCTGTTCCGATGCCTGGCATTATGGAAAAGACCAAGGAAAATGAAGAAGCCGAGCCGTAGTGCTGGTAGTGCCAACGGGGAGGATGGAAATTGTTGTGTTGACGCGTAATAAGACAAATAATAATTTTGCAATTATGCATTTGTTGCTGTCGCCGTCGTCGCCATGTCGTGACTTAGTTTCGCTGATTGCATTTATAAAAATATCATTATTACATTTATATTCGCAAGAGCTTTTAATTCTTTTTTGTTTTCTATATACATATATTTTGTAACAAAGACATTGTCTTTGGCTAATTGCAATTGGCTTGTCTTAAATCCCAGACGGTAAATATTGCAATTTGTTCCGAAAATAAACCGTCAAGCCGCGGAGAGATATTGGTCAAGGTTTCTCGGCCTCGGCGAAAGGGAGAATTTGACAAAATTCGCCTGGGCCTTTGGGTTGCTTTTCGGATCGGGGATTGTTGGCGCCTTTGTCTGTGGATTTGCGTTTTGATGTTTACATCCGGCATTTTGCAAAGAATCGTGTGGCTGCAGCAGCCGATGCCAAGTCACGATGGTCGTCCAGGTCGTCGGATGTCTGATGTCTGTTGTCTGATGGCCGCGGGGCAACATTTACAAAAGTATCAAAAAACAAAAACAAAAACCAAAATCAAAACCACCTAGCTGAGATGTTGATGAAACGCCCCCCGATTGGCACAAAACAAACAAATAAACACCGCAATCCCTCATGGCGAAGGCAATTCGTCATTTGGCCAGTCGATCAACAGTTCACCCACTCCCAGTGGAGATCATCGTGTCTTGGGGGCTCGAATTAAAAAAAAATGGTGCAATTTATGGAGTTTCCTAAGACCTGAGCTTATGGAGCACTTGTCCCTTTCCAAATCTCTTAGGGGAATCTCTTTTTTTAAAAAATAATATCAGCACAAATTAATGTGCGGAATCTTAGAAGAAAGTTGGCTTTTTTTAGGCAGACTATAGATCTTAACTCACCTCCTGACTTTGCTCCAGGAGCTGGGCAGCATGTGGGCGGGAGTTGACTGAGGCAAAGTTCCTCAGCTGCGGCTCCTGATGCGACTCGTGCTGCTG
Source organism: Drosophila atripex (assembly GCA_035045925.1). Taxonomy (NCBI): domain Eukaryota; kingdom Metazoa; phylum Arthropoda; class Insecta; order Diptera; family Drosophilidae; genus Drosophila; species Drosophila atripex. The sequence goes on from JAWNOP010000012.1 coordinate 1,640,211, forward strand.
GTGCTGATGAGGAGCAATTGGCCGGATAATGAACTGGTTGGGCTTCGAGCCATAGATCGTCTCCTGGCCATCCTCAGGATCATCGCTACCGGAAGCCTCGGAACTGCGGTGGTTCGGATAGAGGGGCGTCTCCTTGCCACTCACCTGTCGCTTGTCTTTGGTCGCCTCCGATTCGAGCGGTGTGGAGGCGGAGCTTTTGCTGTCTGCCACCGCCTTGATGCCACTGCTTCCGCTGCCGTCACTCTTGGCCTCCGCATCCGCGGCCTGGGCAAAGGCGAGGCCTATGTGGGAGATGGTACAAAATAATGGGAGTGGATTAGAAGCTATCATAAAGCTACACATGAATTAATGGAATAAATTGTTCTTTCCCAGGGAGAACTTAAATAATTAAAATTAAAATTGACATTGTTTTGCCTTTTTTTTTAGGCTTTAAATTTAAAAATGTTTGCTAACATTACCTTATCTAAAAGGACCAACTTTTATAGTATAAATAATTTAAAAAAAAAAACCTTATAACACTTTTTTAGCAATCTTTTTTTAACTTACCCAACAAAAGTGTCAGGACCAATATGTGAATTCTCATTTTTTTTCAACAACACCAGCAGACTAGTAATTGAATATCTGTATCTGTATCCCCCGGATCGTACTTTCACAGTCACTTGATTTATTTTCTTCCCCCGATGTTGTTTCGTTTCGTTTGTTTCCTTGTCAGTTGGAGGTTGGAATTACGAGTGTTGCATCTGCTGCATCTGCATCTGCATCGAGCGTTGCCGGCTGCAACGAACTAAACCAAAGAAGCACACAGCACACGAAAGCGCCAGACGGCGATTATTACTTTAGTTATATAATTGAAGATTCGACACAATCCAAGATAGAAACCGAATTGCGAAACCGAAACTGAAACTGGAACAGAAACTGAAACTCAGACACAAGTCCAAGATGCAGTCTGGATCCGCGTAATCCTTGGATTGTTTTTTGTTTTGGCGCGAAATTCGTAACGCTTCAAATTGGATGTGGTGTCTGGTCGGGGTATATGATGAACTCAGTTACCGTGTTTTGTGATTTTCCTGCTTTTTTATTGCCAGGAGTTGCAGCTTCGCCTCGAAATGGTTCGGATCGGATTTAATAGATCGCGCACGCTGCACGTTCAGCTAACGAATCTTTGGCGTTGTGCGGCCAACACTTGTATTTATAAATCCCGTGGCCGAGAGTCTCGTCTTGGCTCAGCCGAGAGCCGAACCACAGCGCCACCAATCCACCGTCGATCCACCAAACCACAGCCGACCTTTGCGGCTCGTCGTGCCAGCCAGCCAGCCAGCCAGCCAGCCAGCCAGCCAGCACCAACACAAAGAGAAAGGTCTGTCTGCTGCTGCTTCTCTACGATTCTCTACGAAACCCCCTCCACATAGAAAAATTAATTAATTACAATTTACCTTCAAATTAAAAAATATTCTTTAAAAAACTCGGAATAGGCGTGAGAATATAATAAAATAATAATAAATAAAATATAATATATTTAATAAAAACTAAGATCCTTTTCTTAAAAATGAGACTTGTAAGTTTGTTAGATATTTTATATTTTTATTAAATATTTAAAAAGAAGCTGGTTTAAATCTTATTAAAAGATGTGTAAACTTTTACTGTCTTTGTCTTTTCTCAACCCTTAAACATAAATAACTTTGATCGAAGAATATAAACACATTTTTTTAATTACTATTTCATATCAGAAGGCTATAGTTTTTAAAATCTATTACCATTGTAGTATCATCTTAAAACTAAATATATATGCTTATTTAAATTTAAATTTTTGTTTCTGTACAACTAGGCTTTCAGGGGGCCAATTGAACGCTGACGGCCCTGTCGGTGGCTAACCGCTAGTTAACCGCTCGCCTAATGGTACGTCCCGGGCATTTGCCTGCCGCCTGGAAGCGCCCCGAAAATGCTAACGTGACGCTAAATTGCCCGTCCGCCCTCACCTACGGAAAAAAATAGAAATAGAAAACAAAAGCCAGAGACTCCGGAGTAAACCATTGGCTGCCGGCCATGGCTATTTGGGCTGGTCGAGGCTAAAGGGCACTTTTGTTTTTGTCTCTGCTGTGGGTGTCTTGCCTCTCAGCTTCTCTGCAAATTGGGCGCATTACTTTTAACAAGCGTTTTCGGATCGGATGCGGTTTCCATTTGCGTTTCCATTTTCATTTTCATTTGCATTTGCATTAGCATTGCATATTTAATATGCCGAAACAAAAGTAAATGTACTGGCACCAGGCACTCCACCCCTGGCAGCAAGTTCGCTGCTTAAGTCTTTCGTTTGACATTTGGAATTGGAAAAGGACAGTGGGCGAATGCTGTGAAATTTGGTGATTGTGGGTACTATCTAAAATTTTAATCACATAATTTAAAAAAGAGGCGGTAAATTAAGGGGTTAGAGTTTCTAAACTGCGTTATCACCAGGATTAAATTGTTACTTTACTTTTTTGAATTTTAATAAGCAATCAGCTTGGGGTGTTGAGCTTTTAGAGATTTCTGGTCACTTATTTATGATTAATTTAGAGGTATGAGAATGAAATTATAAGCCAAAGGACAACAAATCGTTTTATAACCATTATCCTACGAATTTCTTCAAGAGAATCGCCATCCTTGAGAGACAAAATATTTTGTATTCTTATTGTAAGAAAATGAGAAAATGTTATTAAAAGTGTAAATAGCATAAATATCCTATCGATCTGATCCAACTGTGCCCTTCTGTGGGGATTGGGAATTAACATTTCAGCGCATGCGTGGGCAGCTACAGTTAACCCCTTTGCTGGCGGCTTCCAACACCAATTGCCGACTCCGGCTGACGGACGGAGTCAAGTCGGTGGCCAATTTGGGCAATTGCCGTGCGAGTTAATTGAGCTCGCTTACCTAATGCTAATGCCAGGCCATGTCCAGGCCAGATTGGGCCCGGGATTTGGCCAGCATTGGTAATCTGCGTTGGTGGTGTCAAAGTTAACACGGTAGCTGTGAAATTTGGCGCTGAGGAAATCCATGGAAATTGCCGACTGATGCAAGCTGCCATTTCCTCATCCTTAGCAAATTGATTAGGACAGTTTGGCGGCAAAACTAACCAAATAAATAAGTTTATAATTAAGTTAAGGATTTGCAGCAGCAGCAGCAGCAGCAGCATTTGTTTTTCTTTAGTATTTCGTTGTTTTTTTTGCGCAACTCTGATCGAAGTGCCAACAACACCAACAAGAGGAGAGATACTTATTATAAATTCTCTGCTTGGAGTGCTGTTGTTTTTGGTACTTTGTTCACATTGTCATTTAGTTGTCTGCGTGCTGCTTGTGAAATTGTTGCATTGCATGCAGCAGCAACAGCAACAGCATCGGCAACTGCAACTGCAACAGCAATAAGAGACGATGCGATCTGTGGCAGTAAAGGTAAAAAAAAAAATATAAACAAAAACAACCTCAACAGTGGCAACATCTTCTTTTCTCTTACCACTATTTATTATTGTATTAGTTTCTATGTTATGGCTGTTTCTTCGGCATTTTCTATTTTCTGTTTTTATTTGGAGCTGCTAGCTGCTTTTAATTTCATGTGCTTTTTGCTGAAAGATGCACATAGAAAATAAAAAATAAAATAAACTGGGGATATAAATATGAATCTTCGGGGATTATAAAAATTCAATTAATATGAACAAATCAAAAATTACTTCATAATATATACATAAATCCTGGTATACATTTATAGAACTATCCTCTAAATAAAAAGAAATATTTTTCCGTGTGATAGACAACCAGAAATGCAACAGTTTCTGGCCAATTCCACTTAAATCAATGATGATAATGACGTGAATGCAGTCCAAGACGATCATGATGGTAGTTCACATTTTGGCATTTGCATTCAGCAATTCACATTCGATGATGCAGTCGTTTTTTCCTGAAGTTCCTTGGCTTCTCAAGTTTTTAATTCACTTCAAGCGACAGTTTTATGCTCTAAATTTTATGTGTATCAATTTATTGGACATTCAGACTGCCGCGGCAGACGGTCAACCTTAACATTTAGCTTATGCATTTGATGGACTCGGAATCCGAATGGAACATTTTGACCGAAAACATTTTCTGAGATCTTAATTGGCATACTGTTTTTTGTTTTGTTTTATAGATAGTACTTGTTTTTCGTGCCCCTGCCTCGTGTAGCTGCCACTGGATGTTAATGAAAAGTTGTCGGACAATGAAATTGCACAATCGTCCATTGTAAACAGAGAGGTGACCTGCGATGATATACCTCATACCTGGGAGAGAGGAAAATGTATCATGAAGAGCAGTACCATATGACAGGGCTATTACTAGCGGACTAGTACTGCGAATAATTAATGTGTAATTTACAAACGACAAGTGACAATTAAAATGCCATTCCACGAACTACTGTTATGCAGTAGTTCCAACGACCAACGACAAATGCCTCGAATGCCTCACCAGTCGGTTAACATTTTCGGACATCGTCGGTCAACCGGAGACCAGATGAGGGTATATGGGATTACCAATAATATGCGAGGTAATTGGACTTGGCCAATAATTTGTAGTTAATTGGTATGGATGTTCTCCGACTGTCTGGTACGTGTCTATACATGTGTCAAGTGCTGGAGTGTAATTTATAAGCCGTATAGCATTTTTTATTGTCATTCGTATTGTTGTGGGAAAAGTAGCCTTTTTTTGGTAATTGATGTTGCATAAAGTACTTAAAAGTCTAAGGTCTAGACACATTTGTTTGGCTTAAATCCGGCTATGGCTCCATAAGCTGAGCCCAACTTGGCTCAGAAACATCAAATCTCCAGCCGAGATAGCCTATCGCCATCTCTGACTAGACTAGACCCCACTTGAGATCTCCATCTGCAGCACTCAATTATGTTTACAGACCTGCAACCGACTATAAACGTCACCGCACTGCGATTTATGAATCATAAAGATCTGCCTGGCTTGAAAGCGCAAGAGTGCATTCTAAGTGATTTAAATACAATTAAAATACTCTAAAAGAACGGCAAACCGCTTAAGGAATTACTCAAGCGGAGCTCCATCGTGATCAGACTGGGAGAGTAAGAGTCCGTCCCGGAATTCGTAGTAATCACTTTAAAAAAAAATTAGATATCATTTCTAGAAGAAAATCTACAGGTTTGAAAGTTAACTGAAACCAATAAAAAAAAAACCTTTATTCAAATTTTTTTTCTCTGCACACACGACTACCAAAATAATTTGCTAATGAGCCTGGTCTCCGGGAGCAGTCATCCATGGATTAGCGAATGCGGACTCTGGCTTGGGTCTGGGGTAAGGGAAATGAAAATGGAATCTTTGGTTTTAGTGGGTTTTTCGGCTGACTTTTGACTCGCATTGTTATATGATTTGTGCGGCCTTTTCCTGGTTTTTAATTTTGGATTGCAGCCACAAGTGTTTTGTTTGTATAATCGCCGCAAATACCCGGACAGCGTTTAATGATCGGCTTAAGCTCGCTCCGCCACACTTGTGTGTTAATTTGGACCAAAATATATGGACACAGTGGATCGGGCTAAGTCCATGCATCAGCGATAATGCCTGCACGGTGCCCGCTGCCTGCTGTGCAATAATTTAATGCTTTCCATTCACGCCAAGCCAGATCCAACGGGGCAACAGACAATTGATATTATAGTCTATAATGGGGGATCTGGCAAGCAGCCGCCGCCGCCACCGACCTTGTCGTTATTTATAGACTTTATATAGATACCAAACGATCAGATCAAGGGGCAAAGAAAAGATTATTACGCACTAATCAGATGCTTTGGGTTATTGTTTTCGACTCCCCGACTTCGAGTTCAACTTCGATTTCGCCACTGATCCGTTGACTTTAATGGCCGGAGTGGAATCGGGAAAGCGTTGCAATCATCAGACATCAGCTCAGACCCAAAACTAAGTTGCAAACAATGACAGAGCCATGAATGAGTGTTGAAAAAAATAAAAGAGAAATATATTCATAAAATAGGAAAAATAAGAAGCGCCGCCGAGATTTTCACACTACAAGTCACAGGCACTCAGTCGGCCGTGTAAACTCGTCGGCATTAGCCAAGAGAAACCCCTAGCCCCTGGGCCCTGGCCCCTGCCACCTGGCCACCAGACCATCTGGGTGACTCCCCCATGACACAGCCGGATGGCTTCATTTACATTTTGGGCGTGAGAAGAATGTACCTGCAGAAACTACAAATACATTTATGTATGTATGTACAAGAGACCCGCATAGAGGAGATCTGCTTCATTGGTTTAATTAGATTATAACTCGCCATAGTTCCACATCCACATCCATATAGTCTTTGGTATTCGGTATCAGCTCCCAGACATCTCCTGGCTGACTTAATTTGAATTGCGTGCCAAAAATTGTTATCGCACTGACTGACGGCGGCTGAGGCATAGGGATTGCATAAGTGGGGCGAGGCGGAACTAGGCCCATCATCCATAAAGTGCACTTGCCATAAAGTTCATTTGCCTACTGTCCCAATTGGCAGATTGGCCATGTTAACTTTTGGCCACAAGCCGCGCAATTAACTTGTCTTGAAAGAGCTTGCGGTTGTGGCGCAGAACGCTGCGAACTGTTCACACATAGCCTGGGATTTATTGGCCACTCGGAAAGAATCCAAGAGACTAACTTTGGCTAAACACAGAAATAATAGTCGAGAGAACTTTCGGCACAAAGGTTTGCTGGCCGAGGCTATAAAAAGAATCATTTAAGCTTTTCGAAACTAATAAAATGCCTGTTAAAAGCAAGCTAGTTAAGTTTCAAATATTAATAACAAAATGGTAGTTAAATTTTTAGTTTTTTATTGGTTTTGGATTCATATTCGTTAATCCTGAATATTATTAGTCGTTGTATTATTATTTTAGGTCGTAACCTACCCAGAAAACTCTTTAAAAATCACTAAAAATGATAAATGAATACTAAACTTTATGGAATATTTTATGTTCAGAGCTTAGCAGAGATGGTTAATAGTATTACTCCACTTTAGAATAATTATTACAACTATTACCACTCAATACACATTTAAACAAACCATTTTTGGTGCACTTTGGTATTTAATTAAATGCAATCAAAGATTAAAAAAAATGTTTAGCCCAGCCTGAGCTTCGTTGACAATTTTGTAACTTTGGCTCGCTAATTTTTTCCACAAAATGCTAGAGACAATGACAGATCGGAGATTACAAATGCCCACAATCAAATCATTACCAACATTTTTCTCCAATCTCGACGCTTTTGTAAATGTATGCAAATTCCAGGCCTTTGAGTGCCAAGGTTTTTTACAAGAAAACCAACAAACTGAAAAGCAATAATCCCTCGGCGAAAGACAACAAAACAAACACATCATATTGTTAACGATGTGAAAACTTGGCCAACAAAGCCTTTGGCCAAAACAGCGGCAATTAGCCACGCACCCGCACAGTGGCCTGTACATCTGAATGAGATGAATGGCCATGGAGTCGAGATCCGAGATCCAAAGAAATCCATGGAGATACCACTGACATTTCAATACGAGCGTCAAACTATTCCATTTAACACAATTTATGAGTGGCGATCCGGCTTCTGATTCTGGTGGAGAATCCATCGACAACGGCAGCGTCTCTGGCATTAACCGAATTGCGGGTCCCGTGGATAACTGGATTTCTTTTTTGTTTTTGTCCAAGTCCCAGCGGCAAGCTCAGCACCTTGGCATTTAAATCGTAACATGTGCAAAAAGTGGCCGACCAACAGGAAGATGGCTGAAACAGGGCACTCGGAGAAATCAGGTTGAAAACTCTTTTCTTTTTAGGCTACAAAAAGAATTTAAGGTTTAATACAAAACCAAGGATATATTATCCTTTAAGAATTTATTTTTTTGCAAGTTTACTACAAAGGGTTCTAGTTCTAAAGGACTTATTGAACATTTCTTTCAGTGCAATGACACTGCTGAAATTTCTTAATAGAAGCCCCAAAAAAACCGCAACAAAAAACTTAACTAAAAAGCAACAGACATGGAATCACAAATTAAATGTTAATAGTAATACCCCGGACCACAATGGAGCTGCGGCGCCTGAGACGAAAACCGGATTTGTGGCAGAACAATGTGCGCATAAATCTGGCGTCAAAACATGAATGCAATTTACCCAAAGTGAATGAGCGATTGCCAGGGATTAGGCTCCATCGTGAGTTGGTTGGTTGGAGAGCCGGTGGACCTGGCAGAGATGGCAAAAAAAAAAACAAAAACACCGAAAGAAAACCTGCTGTTGTGCCAGTAATCAAATCACAACTTGACATTGTGTGACAGAGGCCCACTTAATGGCCCCGGCGTAGAAAGGAAGCTGGATCGGATCGGGTTGTGGAGTTGGAGTTGGATCTCATCGAATGGCGGCAGGTGAGAAAGGCCGACCGACCGACCGACTGCCACCGAACACAACACGCATATAAAGTGACAGATTGCATAACAGTCGAAGACGAAGATTCCATCCTACCATACCACCACCACCTGACGTGCGGTGAAAGTTAATTTGGCAGAAATATGTAGAAAAATTATGAAATGTATTTTCCTTTCGGTTGCAGCCGCAACAGTTCCGTTGGCATTGTCTTTTGCCGCAGACCGCCGCACTGGCAAGTGGCAAGTATCAGGCGGAAACAGCAACCACTTGTGCCACCCAATAGGTTAATAAATACATTCCGAATGAATTCAGGAAGAGCAGACAGCACGCTAAGTGCTTCAAGCAGATAAGGGAGGTCGTGAGGTCTCTCCCAGAGTCATGTTATCTGTAAAAATAAAGATTGAACTGAGTAAATAATAAAAATATTAAATAATAATTTTAATAAATATTATATGTATCATAATGCTTGTGGCAAGATCTCCACTGCCTCCCTGGTTAATCTCATTCAGCGTGCACCATTTTCGACAACGCAGCTGGCAATTACATGCTCTGGGTGGAGGCAGCACCTTGAAGGGGCAGCAAATTGGCGACCGACAGGCATTTCTCCGCCATTGTTCGGGGGACCAGGTGGCAGCCGAGAGTCTCGGCCATTTTTAGAAAGGTCCAAACGAGCCGCTCGAATGATTCAGCGAAAGGTACAAGAAAGGTACTCCACTCCATACGCTCCATAACACAACAATCCTTAACAGTCGCCTTATAAAGACACGGACACAGGTTGGTTCAGTTAGGTCTAGACATTTTATTAAACCGGCTGGGGACAGCTCTGGTTGGGTATCGTGCGCTTTTCTTGGAGCTCACTACATGTTTATGTTTATATTTGAAATATGTTTCTTGCTTTTCTTTGCAACCAAATCACTGGGTTTGGTTGTGGCTATAGTGAGTAAATAGATTACTTTTGCTTTCGTTGATGAAATGAGACTTATTTGGAGTCGCTGGCCGAATTGGTGGAGGACTTGGTGGCTGCTTTGATGGTCGCGTTTGAGGTGCGCTTCACGCTGACCACGACATTGCGTTTCGTGGAAGCCGGACCGGGTTTGGCGACTTTGACTGGCTGCTTGGGCGTGGCTTTCTTTACCGGCTGCTTGACCGCCTTGCTCGGCGTTACTGGCGAAGCAGCGGGTTTCTTCTCTGGTGACTTGGTAACCGGCGCGTTGTCTTTCTCAACCTCCTCCTCCTCCTCGGCATCGCCATTGGCTTCCTCTTTGGCGTCTTTCAGCTTGTTCTTCTCACTGCAACAATAAATAGAGTTGATTTTTTGAAACAGAAATATTTTGTCCAGATCCGAGCTTACCTTTCAATGTCAATGTTGAGCACAGACTCGTCTTCTTCCTCCTCCTCTTCCTGGTCGACCTCAGCCAGCAGATCGCCCAGGTCCTTGTCGACCGCCTCCCACATATTGTCGTCGTTGGCGTCATCCGCGTGATCTCCATCGCCATACTCCTCCTCGTCGTCATCTTCATCTTCATCGATTTTGGCATCGATCTCCTCATCGGGCTCTGCCTCGTCATCGGCACCCCTCTTCTCATCGCCCTCCTGGTCGTCCTCCTGATCGTCGGCTTCCAACGATTTGTTCTTCTTCTCGATCTCGTCCTTTTGGCGCAGGAAGGCCTTAACGTGGGAATGCGTCAGACAGTGCTTTTTGGTGTAATCCTCCAGAGAAATGTCACCGACTTTGCCGGAGTAGTGATTGCACAGTTCGCAATAGAATGCCTCAATGGATTTGATGTACTCCGGGCCGATAAGACCGCGCTTGCGAGTCTCCTCGTCGGTGCTCTTCAGATTGTTCTCCGCCTCGGTCACCATGGCGTCCACATCGGCGTCCATTACGTCCACATCGATTTCACCCACCGAGTCCACGGTCATAAACTTGTTCAAATCGATCTCGCGCTCATCCACACTGTCGTCCGATCCGGACTCGTCGTTCCTTGCCTTGTTCTGTAAGCAAACAGCTAATTAATAATTAGTATTTAAAAACTATTAATTAAAACATACCCGTATGTGATCTAGGGAACAACGATGGTTTTCGTAGAGCATGGCGTTCTTAAAGGCCAAATGGCACGACCCGCAGTACGGCATCAAAAACTTCTTGATGGTCTTGTGATGCTCGGAGGCCTGGTGAAGATTCTTGGGCTGGCGGTAGGCCAGACGGCAGAGGCGGCAATAGCGCGACTCATGCTCCTCCTTGCTGTTCTCCTCAATCTCCCGCTGGGTGGTGCGCTGCCGTGCGCGCATGCGTTGAAGATCGGCACGCTGATTGAGAGCCACTTGGCGCATGGAGTTCTTGTGGGTACGTGAGTTCAAATGGTAGTTGTACTCCTACGGATTAAAAGCTCTATTATTAGTAGCTTGGATAGATTCGTGGAATGGAAACCCACCTTGAAAGTAACACACTTGACCCGACAGTGAACGCAAATGAGCTTGATAAAGGTGCGTTTGCGATTCGAGTTGTGGTCATCATCGCGATGACGGGAGCTGCGACGGTCCTTGCTTCGCTCGTCGCCGGAATCGTCCTTGTCCTTGCGCGAAGAACGCTCCTTCTTGGCCGAAGACGAGGACTTCTTCGACTTGGAATCCTTCGAGTCGCCGCTGTCCTTATCCTTCTTCTTACCTGAACTGGAGGACTTTTCGGCGGCGCTCGAAGATTTGGGCTTCTCATCGGACTTATCGCCGTCACCGGCTTCATCCTCTCCCTTTTCCCTCTCGCCGTCCTCGTCATCAGTGGCCTCATGCTTGGCGCTCTTCGCATCAGACTCATTATGGTCCTTCTCGTCATCATGGTCATCGTCATCGCCATGCTCATCGTCCTCGGCGTCGCTCTTATCGTCTTTCGATTCGGACTTGAGGCTGCTGCGCTTTTTTCCCGTCGATGACTTCTTACTCTTTTCGTCCTTATCATCGTCCTCTTCGTCGTCGTCGTCATCATCGTCGTCATCGTCATCATCATCGTCATCGTCGTCGTCGCCATCATTGTCCTTGTCTTTGCTTTTCTTTTTCTTGCTCTTCTCGGCATCGCCATCCTTCTCCTCATTGTCGCTGGAATTGTCACTGCTATTCCCTCCCTGGCGTTGGCGTCGCAACGAGCTATATTTATTGGGGAATGAATCGAATTCGAATTTGAAGTCATGATGTCAAGGTGTTGAAGATTGATAATTTTTTCTAAAAAAAGCTGGCTGGTATAACTAACTAATTACTGTCACTACAGTGACTCGGGTGTTGATTTTGAAATGCCGAATGGCAATTTTTCAGTTCAATCTACTAGTTACACAATAATACACATTAATCTATCATTTATTTAGTCCAGTGGATCGATATTCATTTTGTCCATCTGCCATCTAGATGCATATCAGTCTCGCTGACATCTTTCATAATTACAATTTTCTACAGAATATTTAAACGCAACACATCCGTTGACAAGTTTTTGGGGTTTTTCGTATTTGGTTTTGATTTGACTTTGGTTCTTAATCGTTTTTGTTTTGTCTATTTACCTTTTCAGCTGCTGAATCTTAAGCAGGCGGGCCCGGTCTTTCTGCTGAGCATAGAGCAGTTGGCGGCGCATGGTACGCAGGTCATTCGACTCGTTGACCCGGGTGCGAACTACGCGCATCCCACCCACCCGCATACCGCTCCGCATCATTCCGCCGCGCATGTTCATGGTGCCCCGTGGTCGGGATATATAGCTTGTGCCAGCCACGCTGCGTAACATCCGTTTGGGCGGACCCATCGAACCATCCCTCTGATGGCGGCTGCCGCTGGTTGAATCATCACGCTGGCGGTACGTGCTGGAGCTGCCTCCACCGCCACCGCCACCGTTGTTGCCGCCGCCGGTGCTGCTGCGATGTTGGTAATTCGATGAGGAGGAGGAGCCAACGTTCTGCGACGAGGACGAGGGACGATCACTGCGATCGTTCGAGGAGGACGTACGACGGTAATCCTATGACGATTGATGAGTAGGAAGGTGTGTTTGTAGGAGCATTGATTTGATTTGGTATCGATTTGATTTTTGATTTTCGAACAAAATTGGTACATATTTATAAATTATAAGAAATTGCTATATTTATATATATATATATATATATAGTAATAAATAGTATTACATTTCTGATTCTGATTCTGATTGGTTTGTGGGTCATATAGCAATATGCTGATATATAGTTATATGCTGGTCCTGCAGCGTGTGTGTGTGTGGTAGCTGGATGATGGAGAAAACCTTAGACGCTTAGCTACTTAGATTTGGATCGAGATCGATAACACATATGCAGATGTACGTACACACTGACAAATATTATTATTATTAATAATTATATTGTTATTATTGTCTGTGCTCGATATATATATATATGGGGACAAATTTGACTGCTGATAGAATACAAGAGATATTAGATCAAAATCATTCAATCGATCGCTGCAACATTTCTAATATATAGAAGTTTTTTTTTTGCTTTCTCATGTTAGTCTGAATTTCGGCTGCACTCAGATCAGATCAGATCAGATCGGTGCTGAGGTTCGGTTCGGTTCGGTTCAGTTCGGATCGGATCATATCGATCTGTCTCTCTACTTTGTCGCTGCTATTGGGCAAGACACAGATTTATCTGATTTATATATATTTATATAATAAACCACACATATGGTATATGGGTTATAAGGGTGCTCCAAAGTGCTTGTCTGGCCACTTTGAGTCCGCGCTGTTTGCTGTCTCTTAAATTTTTTAATTTTATTTATATATATTTTTTTCAGAAACATTGTATTGTAAACAGCTTTAACGCTCTATATAATAGGCTCAACTCAAATCCCGCGTTTAAGCTTCACAAACAGTGCTATAAATATGTGAAGAGTCATTAACATTACAAAGTACATGGAGCATGGCTTAATTGCATATTAATATGTAGGAGGACCTTTGAATTATCGTGCGTTTAGCATTGTAAAGGACAGGATTTAACTTACGTCTTGACGCGGGCGCTTGCGGTCGTCACTGCGGTCACGAGATGAGTCCTAAATACATCAAAAATAGAATTCATTATGATTTGTATGCGATATGGCACATATATGCTACAAAGTGCCGATGGCAATTACTCAAAAATGTGATTTAAAGAGAACTATGGCTGGTACTATGAGGACAATTATTTTTCAATCTCATCAGACAGCAAAGAGAGACCATTTTTTCAAATTTTGTTCTAAACTTTAACATTAGCATACATGTTTAAAAATATATTTCTATATATACTTTTGTTTTCTGATAAAACTGCATCATATATCCCCTTCAAATATATCTATTATAGTATCGACGGAAATACAAACAGGTGTGAGTGCTTGTGCTCCCGAAACACAATCTGAGAGCATGCTGGCACTTTTAAACTTATTTTTGAATTTGCAAACAAATTTGCTTCTTGTAGCAATTAGAAATGCACAAAACCCGAAGCTCTGCCTCATTTCTCAAATTTAATGAGCTGTCAATGATGAAATGTGCCCTGTGCCTTCGTTTTTTTTTTCTCTCTAAAAAAAATATACATGTTTTTTTCTATTAAATCCTTAGAATTCATTTCTAACTATTCTCTTAAATTAAATCAGACATTTTTGAGTTTCTGGAACCTTGTAGTATACTGTAGTTGCAAATATAACTGTTTCTTTTTGCAACTCACGTAGCTGCGCTTGTGGCCGGAGCTGGACTCGTAGCGACCACTGCTGCTGGAGTTATGATGGGTGAACTTATCCCGGCTCCGGTTGTCGTAGTGACTGTTACCGCCGCCCCCGCCTCCGCCACCGCTGTAGCGGTTATTATTGTTGTGGTAGTTGTTCTCGTACCGCCCGCCATTGGGTCGGTAATTGCCCTGGGTGCGGGTGTTCACATAGTTGCTGGAGTTGCGATTGTTGTAGTAGCCACCCCGAGTGGTACCACCACCACGTGGAATGAAACCGCCTCGTCCACGCATTTTTTTTATTCTACAAAAATAAATCAAAAGATGGAAACAAAAACTATTATTAAACCATTTTAGTACGCCCCCTACTATACATGGTCGTATGTATGTATCTGTTAACGAAATGTATGCATGGACGTGTCCTGTGTCCAGCGCAGCACCCCTGGCATAGGAAAAAATATGTATTTCCCTACCGGTAGCGTCGTTGGGGTCGTAAAAAATCGATAATGCCGGTCCGGAAATTTTCGCAGACTTTCAGGATTTACTACGTCACTTACCTCTCTTTTAATTTATCTCTATGGGTTAAAAAACTATACACTTTTTTAGCGTTGATTCTTCAACTAAAATTGCACGTTTCTATATTTTTTCACAAACTTTTTTCAGAGCGACTTCACTTTTGCCAGACGCCTTTGAAAGAGAAAAAATTTTATAATGGCGAATGACTACTCGATATCCCCACCGATGCTTCGATGTTTCCTACTTTCTGCTATCGATGTCTCTATGGCCCTTATCAACACTATCAATTCAGTTGATTCAATTACTTTGACTTTAAAAGTTTCATTCGTTTTTAAATATTTTATATGACTAAATATGAATTATATGAATTATTGGGAAAGCAAATTATAAATTTAAGTATTTCTTTTTAGGCTCTACTCCACATTAAAAATTTCTTATCAACGGGTGCTGCTAAGCAATAGTGTGTTGGAAAACAGGCGCGAAATCCGTATTTGGTTACGTTGATCGCAACACTACGCAACTAAAAAAAGCGGGATTATCAATATTTGGACAACTTTGAAGATCGATTTTGAAATATAGTGAGAAAAAATGGAAACGCCGACGGGTAGTGGGCACCCAGATCGCCCCACCCGCACGGCCACGCCGCGCCTCTCGGAGCGCAAGCGCCAACTATTCAGCAGCCTCGTCTCCAGACTACGAAAGGTCCCCGACGAGGAGAATGCAGACACGGATACACTGGGTGTTTCGCCCTTAAAGCCCCACGCGGCTGTTAACAGGGACAGGCGGAGCCTCTTAGTGACCAACGAGTCGGATGGGAGCTCTGGGAACTCAAGCAGTCCAGAGACCAACAAGGAGAACAAAAGATCGACTCGTGGCGTCTTAAGAGAAGGAGAAGGAGCTGTAGTCGTGGCTGCCACCGAGGAGCACCTGCCGCACTTGTTTACAACTACTATGCGTCTGAATAGCGTTAGTGGCAGTAGTCACAGCAGCAGTCCAAAGACACCAAAGAGTCGTAGGCAGCCAGAGGACTCCGCCATGTCGTCGCCCTCTGAAATGGGATCTCCCCCAAATGTGGCACTACGTAGATCGAGCAGACGGAGTACAAGTGTCTTTAGAAGGCAACTGGACTGCGGGCATCAGGCCTTGAAACCAATTAAGAAAAATGAGAATAAAGCGGCGGAAATGGCCAAGAGTGTCAGCGAAGAAGGACACACATCAGATTCTTCAATTGGGTTCGCAAAGAGCAGCCTAGAGTCTGCCGGAACATCTAAGATCAACCCAGTGATTGTAAAAAGTCGCAGTAATAGCCCAATATTATCCCACGAGCCACCGAACCCGGATAAAACCCAAAAGCGCGTTGCCACGACTCCGACTTTTAGTGATTCCGACTCGAGATCACCGCAGAGCAAGCTGCCAAAGCTGAGCCTGGAGAGCAGCATTCCCACCATGTCCTTTTATTCCCACAGAAAATCCGGCAATTCTGAGACCATGCACTCGGTCAGCACTCCCACGACTTCAAAACGATCTGGCAAAGCGAAGTCCAGGGCTCGAACGTCGCCAGCTTCCCAACAGCGTTTGAATATCAATAAGGGCGTACACCATAAGATTAAGAAGCAATTTTTTAACCGAATGGCCCACACCGATCTAAACCACATACTCAAATCGCTCAACAACGAGAAGCTAAAGAACTTAATAACCACCAAGCGAGAGGAGCGCGCCAAAGTAGAGGAAGTGCATCAGATCCTCCGCAATGCTCAAGATCCTATTAAGATGGCGAAACCGCTCAGTGTGATATCGGCCGACGACGCCAACAACAACAATAACATGTGGCAGCAGATGGAGGACGATTTCTCGGATCTTAGCGATGAGGAGGCCAAGCAACCGAGCATACAGTTCGAGGAGATGGAACCGATCATACCGCTGATTCGCCACGAAGTCGTCAAGACCTCGCCTCCTTCGGAGACCGTGGATCTGAGCAAGCGGAAGTTCTTCAAGTCGGGACGCCGGAGCAGCACCTGCATGGAGGTGAAAATCACGGATAATATACGTGCCAGCGTTAGTCAAGGAAAGATAGCACTGATCCAGGCACCCCGGCGCAAGCCCAGAGGAGTGCGTGTGAAGTCTGCCACTATATTCTCGGCCGAACAGGCCACCGTAGATGCGATCCTAAAGAACTTGGATGACTCGGTGGTGGGCGAAATTGTCGAGTCTGAGCCCATGGATACGGAGGCTGCCCCAAAGGCTATAGAGTACATAGAACCCGTGGTTGATGCCGACGCCAATCCAACATCACTTTCTGCCTTCCGTGATCGATTGCCCTTTCAAACGGACGACCCCCAGCTTATCGAGCAGCAGAAAATCCTACTGGAGTTCCTCATAAGCAACAACATTTGCACAGAGGAGAACTTTACGATTTTCATCGGAGATCCCGACAACCACAAGGAGGAGGCCAACAGAATCATAGATGAGCTATACATGGTGGTGAATAGCGAGGAAGCCGCCCTCGACGACTTGTTGGCCGATCCGATGGATCTGCCTAAAGTGGAATCATTGGACTTGCCAATAGATAGGGATGAGCAAGACCCAGTAGCCGAGGTGGCTCAACCAGAGAAATGTTCCGTAAGTGAAGCTGGGTCCCAGCCGAAGCTGTTTCCGATTTTCACGCAGCGACTGCAGCCGGTTGTAAGGCAATCGACTCGCCGTAGGCCGGAAACGTTTACGAGGCGACTTATGAATGCAGCCGGGGGATCCAATCAGTACCAGATCGACGCAGGTCAGAAGGCCTTTGGAGCGCGGCAGTGCCAACAGTGCGGCCTAGTGTACACCGTTCACGAGCCGGAGGAGGAGCAGCTGCACCGCGACTACCACAACTCGATTCATGTGCTGCGATTCAAGGGCTGGATAGATGAGGATATTGTGGCCGTCTACCCGGAGTGGTCTAACGACGCTCGGATTATTCGAATCAACGAAAATGCGCCGTCAGCTCGTCTGGATAGGCTACAGGAACTGATCGGTGTGGTGGACAAGGAGCTGGGATACTCATCGTATATTGTGCCAAAGGTGTTCGTGGCCTACCTGGCTGTACGCAAGCAGCAAATTGTGGGATTCTGCCTGGTGCAGCCCCTGTCGCAGGCCCACCGCTTCATCCAGGTCGATGGCACGGATTACTTCAGCGAGGAGACCTATGAGGCTAGGTATGAACATGCTTCTTTCTTTTTTTTTCATTTTAATTATTGCTTTCCTTCATCCTTGTAGTTGCGGTGTGTCCCGAATCTGGGTTTCGCCTCTGCACCGACGATGCGGGATTGCCAGTAAGCTTCTGCGAGCCGTTCAGTGTCACACAGTGCTTGGCCAGGAGATTTCGATGGAGCGGATAGCCTTCAGCACGCCAACGGATGATGGGCGGGCTTTAGCACGACACGTTACCGGTTTGGATAACTTCCTCACCTACGATCAGTGACCTGGGAAACGCATAGAAAAATTGCTATTGAATAGCTGGCTTATTTGTAATTACCAACCTGTAATAGTTTCTAATTTTTTGAACACTGATTGGAATTGGATTAAATTTTCATTGTTTTCAATGGTTAATGCCATTGCCTCCTTCTAATATGCAATAAATTTATTTTCATATATTTATTTTTTATATTAAATGAAATTTTAAATTTTTAAATCTATCGAGATTGTTCCGAAAATCCAAAACAAATCGAGATAGACAACGTGTCAAATCGATAGGCTCAGAAGTGAATCGATATATTTTTTAGAGTAGTATTGCACATCTCTAGACTTGTGAGCCAGGCTTTGGGCGTTGTTTTCGTTGCTGTTAGGTAGTAGGAATTTATGAATATAACACTTACTAGCTCTGAATGGGAACTGTGCCAACTTTCCGGAACGGAAACAGTGTGCAAATGGTGAGTTCAAACGAAATACTTAACTTTAAGAATGATGCCTCTTCGGGACAGGTACATATATTTGCTTTAATGACGCCGCCACGCCCAATGTGACAAATTGGAGCTGCAAGTGGCGTGCTGGTGGTGGTTGCACCAACGTTTCTCAGAGTAAGCCATTGTTCTTTCGTTGCAGAGCAGAAAGTATTGAGTGGCACCCTTGAAGTACCACCACATCCATAAAAGCTATGTCAACAATCGAAGAGGAGCGCAAGGCGTACGAAAAGAATCCCTACTTCACCGGGCATATTTACGGCAACTTCTCGCCGTTTTATGTGACCATTTCCATTTGCACAGTGGTTCTCGGCTTTATTATCATATTGAACATTATCCTTGGCTGCTGCTCCAAGTATCGCAAGTACTGGCAGGACAGGCATACAGGAAACCGTTGGTTAGTTTCCATTTGGTCTGCCACTCCGCACAAGCAGCCGCCTCTCGACTTTACCGAGCTGAAAGAAGCATCTTACTTTCAACGTTTCCATGCAAGTTTTTATCATTATCTGAGTAGTATTCTCGTAGCTTACAAACTATGATTCTCTTTAGCCCACCACCCACCAGCAGGTGTTCCCCGACGACGTCGTTATTGGCGTTGACGACTTGGAACCCGTTCATCAGCATCAGCGTCCGCCACGCCCCGAGGGCCGCACCCTACACCAGCAGCGCCAACGCGAAGAATACGTCGAGTTGCAAAAGCGCGAGAGCGATATTTAATCAACAATGGCACTGTACTTCCTTTATCCTGCAGTGTCCGGTTTGGCTCTGTTCATAGTCGGAGTGATCATCATCATGCTGCGCTACGGTCCGCGCTTGTGCGGCCTGCGCCACCACGCTCTGCCGGACAATGACGACCTGCGGGAGAAGACGTACGAGCACGAGATCAGCTACGCCTAATCAAATTTTTCATTTATACATTGCGGCAATGTAGTACATTGCTTCCAAAATATCAATCCCCGCTAACCCTAGTCTGTAAGCATCTACTAACCATCTGCACCCATGGATAATTAGTTCGCAAGCAGTAAAAATAGCCCTTTTCACTTTCGATATTGAAACCGATGTGCCTTCCCGAGAAAAATATACATATGCCGTCCAAGTGTCTTAGTATTGTAAGATCCGACTGTAATTCAATGTTTTTTACCCATTTGGGTATTTTATTTAATCTGCGTATGATCTGAAAATCCAATATTTGTATCTCTTTTCGTATCAGTAAAATGCAAACCATATACATTTGTATTCGTTTCGTATTAAATTATATTTTTCCTTTAAAGCAATTTTGAATAAAGCTCAAATTTTAACCCCGAATTTCAGAAACAATAATATTCAACACAAATGAAATTAAAGTACGTTTTGAGAGAAGCACTTAAAACGATTGGGTAAGTTTTTCGGCCTTGGAAGAACATTGTTAGTTAAACAAATGCGCGACAATATGTCATATTTCTGGGAGTCAGACATCAAATTGGACAAGCCGGGTCCGGAACAAAATTCAATGGCTGACATTGACGTAAACTTAATGGATGCCAAAAGTTTATTGATGTACTCCTGATTCTTTTTGTTTTTAATTTGTGTACTTTTATCTTGATGCTTGGTAGTCGAGGTAACTTGACTGTCGGCAGTCGTACTTTTATAGTCATCGCTAAATGACAAACTTTTGTTAAATAGTTCAGATACGTTTTCGATATCTTCGACTTGAATGCTAGAGTTCGTATTCTCTTCTTTATTTTTCTTAGGAGTATTCTCGTCATCATTTTTGTCGTTATTTATAGTTTTAATTTGATTAGCGATTAGCAAGGATGGCTTCATCAGGCAATTCATTTTGCAATAGCGTTCGATGAGGTAGAATCTTACCTTCTCGGTTACAAAACCGCTAAAAACCTTTGTAAATTTTAGAAAAACTTCAAGCGACAAGTCGAAGACCGCTGGTCTGTCAATAAATTTCTGGGGATTGGTAATAAAGAGCTAGCAACAAAATAAAGATTTTTAAGTGGCATTTAGAAACAATAATGTGTAGGAAAACATACAGTCTGAATGCTGCTAATCAGGATAAGATCTTCCAGATGGTTGGCATATTCATACATATTGATAGCTTCATCCGGTTTTAGGTCTGGCAATCGTAATCTGAGGGAATCCAAGCATCCGCTCGTCATAGACGTCACCATAAATTTCTTGCTAAGATAAATTAAGTTTCGCATTGTCTCCATGGACACATTCTGTAGCTTCGTATTGTCGCTCCAGTACAGGTTTTCGATAAACGTTCGAAAATCCGGAGCGGAGACATCATCCAGTACAATGTTTTCCGAAACACGAGCCTCCTCGAAATCACCTTCGAACATGCGCTCGAAGACAGGGGAAGCGCTAGAAATATACAGACCGCAGCGGAAAGTGTATGTATGTTTTTTTTTTTTTAATAATATATCTATAAATCCTTCTCACCACATTAAGATAAATTTATGACACTTTACTACCACCTTAGAGCCATCCTCCTCGAATAAAGCAAAGCTGCAGTCCGAAAGGTGGCCCGTTTTTAACAAATAGGACATACGTTCATTATGTCTAAAAGTTGAAAGGCTTAAAATTTTTAGTTGCAATAATAACTAATCTTACTTAAAGTCTTGCCAGGGATGTTGGGTCTCCTCCATTTTTGAATCTAAGACAAGGCGCTCAAGAAACAAATATTAAATATTTTTACGAATGATTCGTAGTACTGGGATGTGTCACAGAATATAGGCAGTGCTGCAAAGCGTATGTGCTCTGCTTCTAGATTGCTTGTTCACCGCATCAATCGTTTTTTGAATTTAAAAATTTAAATCAAAATATTTTCCTTAGTATTAATTGTAGAATATATTTTCTATCCTTTAATTGTAAAATTACATTTCAATAATAATAATTTTCAAGCGCAATATGCTATATAACAATACAACTTATATAAACTAATTTAATATAGCGCATTCGATTTAAATATTACATAAATACAAAGGAAAAAAGTGCAATTTTTTTAAAAGAAATGGAAATTATGTTTTTTTGGACGCCTTTTTTGGGTGCTTTCGAACATGGCGCTCTGATTGTTTGCCTGGAGCAGCCAGGTCGTAGCGAAATATTATGCAGCGGCGGTCAAAGAAGCTCTTCAGGTCTTTCGGATCGAAGCGGTGGCCCATCTGCTTTAGGTGCAAGTAAACTTCCTGCAGATCAATGGGTTCGTACATGAGGACACTCTCGTGCAGGTGGGGGTTGGCGCAAAGAAGATTGTGCCATGCAATGTGCAGTGGCACCAGCGGTTGCGGAGTCTTCTTGGTGACATTCGTTTGCAAAACATAAAACTCGAAATCGTCGCAGAGGCTGGGCGGCAAGGATTGCGAAAAGCGCAGGAGTTCCTCTCCAGTAGCATCGTTAAATTTAAAGTCTTTCCGTGGGGAAAGGGCTCATTAGGAGTTAGGCAGTTTTCATTGGTTGATTTAATAAAAACAGTACAAGATTTAGACATATCCTTCATCACTGGGGAAGATCTAGACCGAACCAAAGGCGTGTGCCTGGGTGGTGGTAGGTCTTCAGCGACGGGCGCCTGCATTATTGGATGGGTTTGGTTGTAGATAAACTCCAGCATTTTGACGGCCTGTTTGCGCTTCAGAGGCTTGATGCCATACTTGTATAGTTGCTGCAGGATCTGGGCCTCTGGAAGGGTGGCGAAATCTGGCTTGGGCGTCCGACAAACCCGCACGGTGTACACATTTCCATCAACCTCCAGTTGATCTGGCACACTCATGGAGTCCTTCTGTGGTGTCCCCGGCGGGTCTGGTAATTTTATTTCACCCGTAAGCAAACTATCCAGTCCATTGGGCACGGAATCTGTTGGATACTTTGGCTTTTGGAAAACGAGCTGATCAAATTCGTCAAAGTCGTTGTCTGACTGACTTTCCGGATAAGTAAATTTATCCAGAAGATCGTCAAATTGACTGCTCTTGCGGGCTAAGGGCTTTACTGGTGCATCTAAGAATGAGGCCTCTGACCAGTTAATGTCGTTATAAGAAGGCGATTCCTGCTTGAAGGGGCTTCGAATTTGGGAAAGAGTAAACGGCTGAGACTGAGCCGCATCAAGGATACCAAACTCAGCACGCTCCCTGCTTAAAGCGCTCTTGTTTGGCGATCTTGAACCTTGTGGCTTCTTCTCATCCTCCGGAAAGTCCTCTAGGAAGGCATCCAAATCTTCCTCAGTTTCAAAGTGCGGAAGTGCCCCCTTTTTGGTAACAGGCGAAGAGAAGCTGTTGTCAGAACTTTCTTCATCGAAATCCTGAATTTTGATAGACTTATTGGCCTTCCAAATGGAGTAATTGATTTCCTCGTCGGAGAGTAAGATCGCCTCGTTGTCATCATCACTGTTTAGGGTCAAATCAATACTAGCATCAGAAAATTTGTACGGTGAGGGAGCTGGCAAATCCCGATTCTCTGCTGGGGAATTTATCTTCCAGCTTAGCGGGCTTCTGAAGCTCTGATCGTTGGAAAAGCTAACACTCCTTTGCAACGTATTTCTAGAAAAATTCAACTCACTAAAGCTGCCACTTTCTTGCGTGTTGTTTGAATTGGAATGAACTTTATCTATTAACAGTGATAATTTATCCGAGTTGTGGAAGTCGCTCTCCGAATCTATAAAAATATCATCTTTGTCCTTCTCATCTTCTACAAAAGAAGCCTGCTTATCCATTTGAGCATACTTCATGTACACTTCCTGCGAAATGGGACAGAAGTCATTGTTTTCAATTGAATCCACAGTTAAAACGGGGTCTTCCACAAAGACTCTTGGACTGTCTTTCAGATCCACATTATCCTCTTTTAGGTTTTCGCTTAAATCATTTAAATCATCTAAAGATTGATTTAGTAAAGCTGCATAATCGATGCTCCCTTCGTCTTCAGTAGAACTTTTCTCCTCTGTAACATTGGTAACAGTCTTTACTAAAAAGAACGTAATATTAATATTTTAATAGGCACGTTTATAGCTTTAATGTTTCTCACCTTCATCACTGGAACTAGAAAATATTTCATAGGTGGTTATTTGTGACGCCTCTTCTAGTTCCTCCACCGAAGGCGAGGGTTCACTAACGCTTACGTTCTTGTACACTTTTATAGAAAAATCCTGAACATCCAGAGGTTCAGTGGACATGGATGTGGGTTCCGCAATTAAGCATTGTTTTGCGCTTAAATTATTGAGATCCCTATCACATAACTCTTTACAATCCTGAGATTTATTTGAAACTGTCGGTACCGTAGTTTCCTCATCTGAATCGGCAAAGAGATCGGGAGAAGTGCACCGTGTAATCTGGGTGGAACTACCTGCGCAGCTTAAAGTCTCCGGTTCGAGATTTTCCTTATCCATTTTGACTATTTTTGGTCGTTTATCTGGCGGCTCTTTCGAAGGACTGCTGCTGGTCGAAGACGGATCCACCACAGCAATGTCTTCCACTTTTGAGTCTTCCTCGATCATGTTCTCAGCGACTAGCTTTTCCAGTTCATCCAGCTCACTGCCTACTTGATGGTCTATCTTTAGCTGGTCCTCAAAATGATTTTCCAGCTCAGTGTAAACCAAATCGAATTGCTTTTTCAGTTGGCGATTTTTTAAAGTCTCACGTTCCGGGGACAAGTCCCTTCCTTGTATTGCATTCCAATTTTTAAGCAGATGATCAGCAGGCGCATAACTAACTTCAATTAAATCGGTTACATAGTACGAGCCCATATCAGCTATAGGATCTTCGCTGGGCTCGTGAAGGATCTGCGAGTTGGGGTGGGGTTTCAAGTTGAGGAGGAATAAGCTTATGAACTCGTAAGGCGGGAACACACGCTCTTTTTCGCTCAGCTCCTTGGTTCGTACTTGCTGCGCCAGCAAAGTGGCTACGTTGCCTTCCAACTTCTTCTGCTGTGCATCGGGATTTCGGAGAGTAAGGGCAGTGAACTTATTGGCCCACTTGCTACGCTTGCTTCCCTTGGCAGCAACCACAGGAAGGACGCCCAGGGATTTGTAATCTGCAGAAACAAAGGAATAATTAACAAAATAATAAGAATACTACTTTATGTTATTCACCTTCTTTGGCCGCTGTGCGAAACCCGTATTTTTGGAGCTTTCGACGTATGTTCTCTGTGGAAGCTTCCGAATTACCGTCAACGAGGTCCACAACTGCCTCCTCCTCTTCTTTTAGCCGCAGGCATCCTTGCTTCTCAGCTTCAGACTTGGACAGCGCCAGCGCCATCTCGATGTCGTCCGGACTAAAGTTATCCGCCATGCAGTGCTGAGCTGTTACCTCTGCAAACATTTTTTCATTTCGAAGAAAGTTGCTAATGCTGGGTTGTTTTTTCCCGCGACTGCTTTCCTTTCGAGAGCTTCCCGAAGTACTCCCCTTGAGCTTGGGTGCCTTCTTGGGCTTAGGACCAGGCTTCTCAAAAACGTTGCTGGCGCGAATCGGTTTGATTTTGGGGGAAGGATCATCAACCTCCATGGGATGCGGAGAGGGAGCCTTCTCCCCAGAGGCATTACCGTCAGCAGCATCCTCGGGTGTTGCGAAGAAGTTGGACAAACTTAAGGTAGCATTGCTGCTGCGGGTTGATCTTCCGTGAAAGGAAAAACAAATTTTAAGTAAAACAACGTATTTTATTGCTCATTCACTATTTCATATTGAATTAGAATTACCGAAGGTTGCCAGAAGCCTGCTGCAACTTTTGGAAGTTGGTCTTCCGCGTCTTCCGATCCATTATTTGGTATTCTGCTCCTCGCTCTCCTTGATCGCGTCCTTGATGAACTGAGAAGTGCGTGGAGCCGCAAATTCAAAGAGTGCTTTTCTGTCCCGCTCCTGTTCTGTTTGCGCCAGAGCCTGTGATAATTTTTCGTTGGTAATGCGTTGAATAGGAGTCAAGCTGATACGGGTTAAGACGAGATTAGCATTATTTTCATTAGAATTCCTAGTTATATTTACTTCCAAATCCCGAAGAGCACTGTGCCAGCGGCTAACAGGGCGTAGGCGAATCGGTTGCGATACGCGTAGGATGGAGTGCCAAAGGTGCGTCTGGGCTTCCGTTTCGAGGTGTCGATAGACTCCATTACTGCAATTCCCTAGAAATTATATAAGTTAATACATTTTAGACGCGATGGGATACGGAATTAGAAAACATGTTAAAAGCGGTGTTCTGTTAGGGTTGCCAGGCTTCGCAGAGAAATATATATAGTTAAATTTACTCTAAATAATATTATTTATATGTGTAAAGAAGAGTAATATAGCAATAATATATTATATATTTAATGACAAGTTTATTTATCAAATTTTTAGCTTGTATAATTTTTTAATATTATTATATTATTAGTCCAGCTGTTATGTTGCACCTGTCCATCGACATTTTCCAGCACTCATGCAGCAGTCAGTGTGCAACACTAAAAACGTATATGCGTAATTAACGTTAATTAGTTGTTCTCTGGAAACAATATAGTTTCAATCGAATTCGAGCATCTATAAAGTGCGGGTGCACACCGCACACTGCGCATTTACATAATAAAATCGAAATCAAGCTCTAAGTGGAGTGTGAAAACTGATAACGGATGCTAACATCACCACATCTACATCCCACGCAGCAACTATAACAACAACGGCATTAGACAAAGGGTACTAGTCGCAGTACAGTAAACAAAAACAAGTATTAACCAGCCAGCCAGATAATACAAAGAAAAGCAAAATCAAAAGCAAGAGTTCATCGCACACACACACACAACGGCGAAGAGGCAACAAAAACAATACATATTTTGCAGACACGGCGAAAACAACTGCAGAAAGAAATCAGAAGCAACAACAACTATTATTTTCCAAAGTCGATAAAAAAATTCATATTTCAGTACGCCCTTTTCGGAGAGCTGGTCAGTACTGGATAAGTCGGCGATCTAGAGAGTAACGATGGCGCGCGAGGACGAGGAACGTATCGTGGCCAACGAGGTCAACGAAGAAGAAGAGGGCGGCCAGCAGGAACCGGGTCGTGGTGCCCGACAGGACAATGAGCTCGCTCTTCCCTCGGGCGGCTGTTGCATGCCCACCAGCAAGGGCCATCGATTCATGGCCTTGGTGTTCATGTGCCTGCTTGGATTTGGCTCCTACTTTTGCTACGATAATCCTGGTGCTCTGCAAGATCATTTTAAGGAGGATCTCAGGATTTCCACAACCCAGTTTTCCCTTATCTATTCGATCTACTCGTGGCCCAATGTAGTGCTTTGCTTTCTTGGTGGCTTCCTGATTGACCGACTCTTTGGAATCCGACTGGGAACGGTCATCTACATGCTGATCCTGCTGGTTGGCCAGCTGCTGTTTGCGAGCGGCGGAATCCTGGACGCTTTCTGGCTGATGATCCTGGGACGGTTCATATTCGGCATCGGAGCAGAGTCATTGGCGGTGGCCCAAAACAGCTATGCCGTGCTGTGGTTCAAGGGCAAGGAACTTAACATGGTCTTCGGTCTGCAGTTGTCGGTGGCCCGGTTCGGCAGCACGGTTAACTTCTGGGTGATGCAACCCATCTACGAGTATGTCAGCAATTTCTACCAAGGACACCGAGCTCTGGGAGTGGTCCTGCTACTGGCCACCCTGACGTGCGTAATGTCGCTGATCTGTGCCCTGATTCTCGGCTGGATGGACAAGCGAGCGGAGCGGATTCTGCAGAGAAACAGCAATGCCGCCGGTCATATTCCCAAGCTTACGGACATTTTCACATTCAAGGCGCCCTTCTGGATGGTCTCCATCATTTGTGTGGCCTACTACGTGGCCATCTTTCCGTTCATTGCTCTGGGACAGAATTTCTTTGTGGATCGCTTCGGTTTAACCAAGAAGGAGGCCAACACTGTGGACTCGTTGGTTTATCTGATTGCGGCTGTGTCATCTCCGATATTTGGCTTCATTATCGACAAACTGGGCAGGAATGTGACGTGGGTGTTCACCGCCACACTGACCACGATCGGAGCCCATGCACTGCTCACCTTCACCCAGGTGACGCCGTATGTGGGCATGATCATCATGGGCCTCTCCTATTCCATGCTGGCCGCCAGTCTGTGGCCACTTGTTGCTCTCATCATTCCGGAATATCAGCTAGGCACTGCCTACGGCTTCTGCCAATCGATTCAGAATCTCGGCCTGGCTGTGTGCACCATTATCGCTGGCATCATCGTGGACCATAGCGGCAAAAACCATACGTGGGTACAACTCTTCTTTATGATGTGTCTAACCGCTGCCCTAATCGCCACCGGATTCATCTGGGGGTACAACAAGAAGCATCGTGGCAATCTCAACATGACGCCCCAGCAGCGGGCGAGCTTTGTCAGTGCCGAGAATTATCAGAACTTTGAATAGAATGGATGAATCAGTAAAGAGGAAGAAACAGAAGAGGGGCAGCAATCGGCAGAGGTACCCGCAGATCGAATTATTATCGGTTATATGGTAGAGTGGGTATATAGTTAATATCTGCGGGTGTCTGCGGGAAACGCCCATGTCCTGGCCCACGATGTGATGATGATGTGTGATGATCGGTATTTACTAACTGCAATTGTTCGGCAACCAAGAACGGGGATATACACTACGCCCGGATCATCCCTGAATCCACCAAGATCTAAGACTGATCCGGGCAGTCTATATGCTATTTTAAGCTATGTATTTTTAGAGCAATTTATTATAACCGTTACAGAATGTTTTTGTGTCAGCGTTTTACAAATTAAACTTAATATCCAAAAATCACAAAAGTTAATGAACAATTTAATAGGAAGACTTGTGCGCCGTGGGCGCAGAAGAAAATAAGTATATTGATCTTGTATATATTATATGTGTGTTACTCGAACCTATATCTCATCGATTCTATATTGGCAGCAATTAAATAAGTAGTAACGAGCTACCAAATCGTAAATATGCCTTCCTTGCAAATAAATATTATATTTAAACTTAATTTTTTTATAAATTTAAAAAAACAGATCATTACGTTTTATAATTTGATTTATTTTTCAAAAAGCCTGGCGTTAAAAATTCCTATAACCCAATAAAAACGAAGATTTCTGTGTGTAACATAATATTTACAAAAGTGTTTTCTTTTTTAAAACATTTTTATGTCCGTTCGTCGCTCAAGAACTTCGATGCATTGCTTGCTGTCCATGCTCAGCACCTTCAGCTCCCGCAGTGGTTTCGTTTTCTCCTCCGCCGACTGATTACTTCGCAGCGTTTCCAGTAGCAACAAAGCCGTTCCTCGCGCCGCCGTCAACAGCTTGCTGGCATCGTGAATTCTGACGAATCAAACGTGAAAGGTGTCAGATTTATGTTTACAATGCAGTGGCATTTTATGGGATGACTCACCTCTTAAATAGCAGCTCTGGACGACGGGTATACTGACCGAAGAGCGCGAACAAGTTGCGCGTCATGTCGTAATTGAATTGAGCCGCCCCCGCGGGTGCAAACTTGGTGTTCATTACCATGCTTTCGAGCATGAAGTCATCGATTTGATGGGCTATTAGACGGAGGGTCTGGTTGAACAGATTGGAGGAGAGTTCGCTTTCCAGATTGTGGAGCAGGGTGACAACCACTTGGAACATTTCTCCACCGCTTGGCGAAAGAATGAACGGCTCTCTGCTATTCTGCTCTGGCATTGTGGGCCAAGCATCGTGGCGGTAGCTCATTGATTTTGCCTTCATTTCGTTGGTGGCCTTTGTGGCCAGATTTCGCATCAGCTGCTGCGCCCAGTGCTCCAGTTCGGCGACAGAGTGCTCAAACACAGAATTTATCTCCGGGGCATTGGGACCCGCCAGTGCCGAATGGAGGTGTAGATAGTGCACGTTCTCGCCCCATTCACGCAGCACCATTACCAAGTAGTTAATGGCGTTCAGCACCGGAATGCTCGGTACTGCTCCACTGCTGTGCAGCTGCACCAGTCTTCGCCGAAAGCTGTCAATCAGTTCCAATTGTAGTTGCAGGAACTGCAGTTGGTGCCCCGGCTGGATGAGTCCATAATAGCGGTCTTTTATTGCGTCCAAGAGTCGCATAAACTGATCCGCACACCTGGGTATCTTCAGATCGTCCTCGAACGTATTGGGATCTATTAGCTGGAACGGTGTTTCCGCCTGCAGAATATCGTCCATTTTTTCCGCACAAACTGTACAGAGAGAAGATTAAGTAATAGGAGCATTGGGGGACAGTGACACCTTATCTCACATCGTTCTTCAAGCGAAATCCAGCGAAGCAAATACATGGGCTGTGTAATTACGGAAATGGCGCTGGGGAAACTGGAGGGATAACCAAACGTCTCGCGCAGCTCGGCCTCGAACGCCAGAGTCTCATCTAGCAGATGGGCGAAGAGTATCTCGTCTTGGGCAATCTGTTCAATGTCCACTACCAGCTTTTCAATGGTTAACTGCACCAGACCCCGCATAAATTCGAGCTTAAAGTGTCGCACGCTTAGTAGGTTACAGCAATTACTCTCAAATATAACCTACCCTTATATTATAGTCCAATTTTCCAGCCTTTATGGCGGCCGGCTGGAATGTCTTGCCTACAAAAAAGTGTGTCTCCTTTCCCCAGTTGAGAATCTGTGTATAGAACCACTCCGGCTTGTCCAGTCGATTGGTTTGTCGGGTTCCAGTAAAGTGGAACGTAAAGCGCTGACGGTAGGGTGCTAACAGAAGCTGCACCACTTGACTGATGGGCGGGCAACTGATGCTGGGCGTGATGCTCTGCAGGGGTGCTTGTTCCTCTGCCGGCGACTTGATGAGGAACATATATTCGGCCAGTAGCTGGGCCTTGGCAGTGTCCCGGGTGGGAGAGTAGTTGAGTGGCTGCTGGTTCAGGTGCGCCCAGCGCATGTTCTTCAGCACAGTCTCAAATTCGCTAGAGAGCCGCGTCATTAGCAGCTTATGCCAGTAAATGGCAGTGCGCTCGGCAAAGGATTTCAGGGATTTCGCCTGCACGGCATGCAGACGTCCCACCACACTGTGTTCGCAGTCGTTGCCCTCGTAGAGCGTCAGGTAGATATTGACTAGCTTGGCCTCGTCCTTGCCATTTATTGCGTTTCCAAGCGCAGCACTGATTTCCTGGATGTCTTGGACCAATCGCAGATACTGTGTTAATCTCTGCATGTGACGCACTTGGTCCAAATCGTCGGCTACTTTTTCCAAGGCCGGCTGACACTCCTGCAGCTTTCGTTTCAGTTTGGCACCGAACTGGGCCAGTTTCTCCAGCTCAAAGTCGATGCTCTCGCATACTTGTTGCTGGCATTGGAAGGCCGATTTGTAGCATGATACGTTCTGGACATCTTCATAGTCGAGCTAAAGGTAATTTATTCGTATTAACTGCTGTTTTTATTAATTAAATGCTCATACCGTCTGGGAAATAGCTTGAAGCCGCTCCTTGTAGTAACTAGCTATGAGATTGGCACGATTTAATCGGTTTCCGTCCTTTCCGATCTCCTCGTTCAACCGGGCTACGATACGCAGCTCCATTTCGCTTAGTTTTGCATGCATTTTAGTGCCGCAAAAGCTAAACAATTCAAAATAAAAACTAATCGGGTCCACGAACCACGTATAAAAATAAATAGTTGTGAAGTGGGACCAGATTATGCTAATGTTTTTACCCCATCTTTGGTTTAAAAGTTAAATCTGTTACTATCACGTGTTTTAAAATTAATATTAAAATATAATTGAAAATGTTTTATATTTCAAAATTACTTTTTTAAAAATTATTTATTAATAAAAGAAACTGCAAATACGGTAACACTATAGGCTTATCGTTTTCCGATAAACCAGGGATGGCATTTCATCAGAATCCAGGGACTGCAGAAATCCTTGAAGCGGTCGTTGTTTAAATAGACAGGTGTTGGCGTCACTTTGGCTGCAAATTTGACTATCCCGAATTTGATTATAAAATGTACACACCTAGGCAGAAAAGCTTTGGCAAGGGTTTTGTCCCCTCTCCGCAAACGCCGCTCAGCTTTAGCCGGGAGCTCCGCCAGGTGCTTCAGGAGAGGAATCTCCTCACAGCCAAGTCGCGCAGGAAAGGTGAGAAAATGAATGGGACGCCAGGTGTTCAATTCTAATTGAGTATTTAAATTTTTTCTGCAGTTTGCTCTATGTTGGACAGCAACAACAGTAGTCCCATTGGTTCGCCCAATCCTGAGTCCGGAAAGAGACTTGGTTTTCGGTTACAGGCGATCCAGGAGATCATCTCATCGGAGAAATCATATCTCGAGCAGCTGGAGCTTCTTGTCAGTTTCTTTGTGCAGCCACTGAAGGAGCAGGCCATCATCGATAGCTCCAACCATACTCTGCTCTTCGGTCAGATCGAGATGATCTACAATCTGAATGGGGAGTTTCTGAAGGAGTTGGAGGCTAACATGGAAAATGTGGCACAAGCTTTCCTTAAAATGGCTCCTTTTTTTAAACTGTATTCGGTGTATGCATTTGACTACCGCGGAGCCATGTTGGCTATACAGGATCTGATAAGCAAGAATCCGGTCTTTAGGAAGTTTCTGGAGCAGACCGAGAGTCGTCCAGAAGTGCAGCGTAAGCTGAACTCCCTGATGATTGTACCTATTCAGCGTGTACCCCGGTATAAGCTACTCCTAGAGCAGGTCCTGTTGTACACCAGCCCAGCGGATGCGGACTACAAGCTGCTTAAGGGTAAGTTTCACATCCATCCTCCTGGTATTCATAATATATCTTCGACTTTTAGAATCTGTAAAGGAGATTGAAGCCACAGCTACCCATATCAATACCTGCGTGGAGGAGCAGGAGATCACTCAGTATCTTATTCACTTGCAGAACTCGTTGGTCAATCGCACACCCAACATTGTGAAGCCTTCACGACGAGTCATTAAGGAGGGAGTTCTCCAGAAGATCACTCACAAGGGAACGGAGATCAAGCGTTATTGTGTACTCATGTCCGACATATTCATGTATTGTAAGATGCTCAAGGAACGGACTCCAAACACGGTGGTAGAGAACTCCTTGGAATGCTGCTGTATATTTCCATTGAAAAAGTGCAAAGTTTTTGAAATGCTGCCTGGTAATTTTAAGTTGACGTGCCAGAGTGATGGGATAATATTCGGCAGCGGGGATGTGCAACTTTCTCGTACTTGGGTGGGCTTTATTCGAGATGCAATTGATCTGCACGTTCAGTGCCGAAAGACTTTGCGCAAGGATTCGAGCAAAAGGACTCCCATTCGAAAGAAGGACATGAAGAAGTTCGGAACCGATTATATACTGAGTCCCAATAAACGAAAGAGTGTAAGTCAAAAGTTGCAGTCATTAATATATTTTTAAACTATTCTATTATTTCAGGATTATGAGTCTGTTTTTCGCAACAAGAATCGCACTACAGATTCAGAGGAGGAAGCCGAGGAACCCGCATGCTTTTCGCGCAAGCGCAAGGTACCAAACGCTCTTATAAAACCCCAGAGTTCAAGCATAAAATCGTCAAAAATGAGCACATCCTTGACTACAAAAAACTTAGCAATACCAATACCTCCACCACCACCACCTCCTGCTGGAGTTCAAATGCGTCACCAATCCGAAAGACCGGTAGAGTCAAAAGAGAATCGCATATCTAGGCTATACAAAAAGATAGCCACCGGTGACAAGGAGAGCAATGTGCGGGGCATCCTTAAGAGGAGCAACGGGCCAGCCACCAATAACGATCACGATCCCAGCTATGGTTTCGCTAGTCGCTACTCCGATTCCAAGTCCTATTTTAGGGCTCATAATGTAGACAACACCATACCTACAGTGGTGAGGCGAGAAGATCTCTTCAACGGGGAGAACTTGTTTCCCGTAAATTGGCAGACTCCTGCTCATCAGAGGAGCCAAGAGGATCTTTGCTCACCCCCACAAAAAAAGAGAGTCAAATTCGACGACGTGGGTCCAGTCTCTTCGGTTGTTGAGAAACCAAGTGGTTTCCCAATTGTCGAAACCCCAAAAAATAATTCCTTGCGCGATCGGATCTATGGTTTCTTTGCTAATCTATTCTAGAACTAGATGACATTAATTCAAATCGTATAAAATATTCATCGTTTACTTCATTATCATCATCGCTAATAAAAACATTAACAATTCAATTAACTGAAGTTTCTCAGATTACATATTTCGTGCATGAAGTCTTCAACAGCCTGGTCACTGATCTCCTCCAGCCA
Source organism: Drosophila atripex (assembly GCA_035045925.1). Classification (NCBI taxonomy): domain Eukaryota; kingdom Metazoa; phylum Arthropoda; class Insecta; order Diptera; family Drosophilidae; genus Drosophila; species Drosophila atripex. The sequence goes on from JAWNOP010000012.1 coordinate 1,673,913, forward strand.
GTTTCCGTTTTTCTTGAAATGCGAACCAATTATGACGGCATGGGCATCTTTATAGTAACTTTTTATGTTATCCTTGGTCACTCCAGAACCGATAAGCAGAGGAACCTTCACCTTACCGGATAACTGTTGGAGATCTTCTGGGCTGGCTGCATGGCCAGTCGCTGTTCCCGTGATTATAATGCCATCGGTCATAAAGAACTCCGCCGCATGAGATGTCTCGAGCAGGTTGACATCAGCGGTTATGGCGTGTGAACTGTGCTTCTTCTTGAGATCAGTGAAAACCAATACATCCTCAGCATCGATAAGCTTCCGATACCGCAACAAATCCCCGGCACAGGCATCCGTGTATCCTTCATCTGCCACGTGACCGAAAACGAATCCTTCGCAGCGTATAAATTGCAGCTGGCTGGCTTTGGCTATAGCCAATGCTTGTTTATTCCCGCAAGCCAGCACCTGGACCCCACAGGGGGTCTCCTTGGGTATAACACTTCGTACTTCTTGTGCCAGTCGCGTCATGCAAGCCACTATTTCCGCTCCCAGCAGCCCTTCCGGTACATAGGGAATATCGTGCATGTTCTCAATCAATACGGCGTCCTGTAGAGGACACACTTTGAACCAGAGTTGCACAAAATTAATAACTCAAGCCTAATTTACTAACCAGTTGATGTTTCTTGTAAAGATTTGCCTCGAAGATGGCCTTTTCAATCGTCTGCTTCCAGTTTCTGCCATAACGTGGAGTTCCTGATGTTGTTTCTTGTTTTAAACGAATTTAGAATTGAATGTGCCTCACCTGGCAGTGCATCTACGTGAATCATGCCAATAACTTTGCACGTTTGTTGGCCAAAAACCTTAACAAATCGTTGCATATTTTATATTTTTTTAGGAGAATCCAAAATTAAGACAACACACTTGTTTGCAGATAAACAGCTGATTATCACCAGGGCTGGAATAATTAAAATAAAAAAAAGCACTAAATCCGTTAAATTATAATGAATCTTTAAATTATAATTAAGCTATAAAAAATGATTAGCATAAATCTGCATCGAACAAAATCGATTTTAAGTAACATTTTCTGAAAGGGGATCTTCGAGAGTTATGAGAAATGTTTTGGAGTCCAATATATGTACATATATGATTAAAGTGGAATATGGCCCCCAGCAATGGCCATATCTCGGACAATTTACACCCGATTCTTGAGAGGAATACCTTAAACAAATCCTAGATTCTAGATAGAATTCTAGATAGATTCTCTATTAATCTGCATTAAAATCTAGGAACAAAATATTTTTGAGATTTGTTCTAAATTTTCCTTGGGGATCCCCTTCAAAAGTTAAGAAAACACACATGGGTGACAAATAAGGCCCCCAGCGATGGCTATATCTCGGCCAATTTACACCCGATTCTTAAGAGGAATATCTCAAACGAATTCCATATATTTTCTATATTAAACTGCATTAAAATCTAGAAAGAACATATTTTTAAGATTTTTTCAGAATTTTCCTTCAGGAAAGTTAAGAAACATACTTTGGTGGCCAATATGACCTTCATCGATGGCTATATCTTGGCAAATTTGTACCCTATTCTTGAGAGGAATAACTTAAGGAGTTCTTGATAGATTCTCTATTTTTCGGCATTAAGTCTAGAAGCAACATATTATTAGACATTTTATGAGTTGTTTTGGATGTTTGTGCCAATAATCATTCGATTTTTAAGGGTCTTACATTTTCTTCATTAATCTTTGAATTTGTTTTTGTTTAAGTTATTTCCATTATGTTTTATCTTTGTGTTACTTGTTTTTATTAATTATTATTAATTCGTGAAATTAAATAATTAAAAGGCTTGCTAGATTTACTTTTTTTTTCTTATTTGTAATGGTTTGGAGGAATGATTGCACAAAAATCATAGTGATAATTTGGTCTTGGACTTGGTCTTTGGAGATATGCAATCAGATATCTATAATATTTAATATATATTCCGCAATCGTGAACTGAGTGATATTATTGAGCGGAAAAAAAATAAAAATCATAAAATAGTCATTCTTTGTCGCTCCGAGAATAATGATTATTTTTGATTTTTATTTTTTCCCTCAGAAAATATGATTATTTTGTGATTTTTATTTTTTCGCTCAGAAAATAATAATTATTTTGTGATTATAATAATTATTTTTTGTAATACAAAATAATTATTATTTAAGTTCCCTGGTTTTGAAACTATGGCAGTCTACTAAGTTTAGTTTCCAAGTGAGAAGGTATTCCTTAGCCCAATCATTTGCTTTAATTTGGAATGGAAATTGACATCCATTTAATGCAAAGACCTCACGAAGTGACACTTTAAATGAATGGAGAGCAGCTAACAAAAACAATTATGACACTTGGCGGAACAATGGCGAGCGTTATCGTCCCGCATAGACATGGAAATAGGAATGGCAACAACGGGAGTCGCCGGGAAGTCCGCCTACAAAGTTGCCGAATGAAAGGCTTCCCATTTGGGCTGTTTTTGCAGCCTCCGTGGTTCCTGTTGGCACTCTATTACATTGTCCTTGAGTTTGATTTGTTGGGAGGGGGAGAGGCAAAGGATATGCCGTAGGCTGAGGGATGTAGCGGGGAGAAGGTGGTCCCAGAGAAGGAGAAGGAGGATGTGGCCACGATCTGGAGGCGAGGTGGACTCGTGCCCATGTCTGATTGCCGGCGCTTAGCGGAAACCGGCTCCGGTCTTTCACTGAGAGCGACAGAATTTCAATTATCACAGTGTGCCATTCTCCCTTTGACCACGCCCACGACCCTAAACGCCTCCAGAATCCCAACACCCTAACACCCACACCCAATGCGCCACTTCCACTCTCCAGGAACCACCCAACCATTCCGCAGTCCCTATTTGTTTGTTTTCCTGGCATTGTTTTCGTTCGCTTCGACGTGTGTTCATGAGTACTTTTTGTGCTTGTAACAATTGGTCTTTGTCCTGTTTACAATATGTAAAAATGATTTTTGTTTCGGTTGGCATTGTATTGGACACTAAGTCCTGCGGGTCTATTTAATCGAGTTTCAGTTGGACATTTGCTGCCATAAAAATGTGCAATCTTATTCAATTTGTTTTGGCAACTGATTGGCCTGCAAGGTCATTGGTTGGTAAAATGATCCCACAACCATTTCCTCCAAGGACTTGAACACACATCCTAGGCTGGAGTGAACACTCCTTACCTGTTCAGCAAACAATATAAATAATTTATAATCCGGGCCGGCCGTCCTTTCGCACTTCCATCGCCCACTTCCGGCGTCCGCCGCTCACAGGACACCCATGTCCTCTGGTGTCGGTACACATGTGTATCACACCGTATACGCTGTACGCAATTTTGTTGAGCTTGAAGTTGCAACAAGTTGTTTCCGTGTTTGCCTTTATACCTCGCCCATGATTATACTCCATGGGCAAGGCAAACAGAAAACATAATGTGCAGGATATCCCCTTTGCAAAAGTCCTCTTACGGGACCCTCCCGTTTTTGTAATTAGCAGAACCAACTGTGTCCGGGATAAGCATACCGAAAGAAAAATTATCCGACCGAATGGCCAATAAATCCTTGGGAAAATTCTTAATGGTTATACTTTAATTGATAACATAAGACAGCTCTCTTTTTTAAGAGACTTATAACATAACCAATTTTGAGAAAGTTAATACCATTCCAAATATTTTCTATTTCTTTTTCTCTGTGGTGGAGAAAACTTCAATGCTGACAAGGCCAAAGAAATACATAACTACTGGCCAAACTGATGATGAAAGTTGGCCCGGCCGAAAGGGAAAGCTTCTCGAATTCTCACTAATTAAGCCGAGTTGCAAGTGCATCAAATATTATGTGGAGTGCAAAAACAAAAGGCTCTTCAAAAGTCAAAACCAAGCAGAAGCAGTTGATAGTCATGCGAACTTGGCAAAACAATTGAATTATTTAACAGGCGGCTGGGGAAATCTTTATATATAGAGTCTAATTGGAAAGTTTGCTAAGTCGGCCCAGGACTCCTCTATATGTGTCCCGTCACTGCCAGGTTAGACATCACCAACTTGTCCTCCGTAAAAAGTCAGGTTTCCATTAATCTCCGCGTAAATTACGTTTTCACACCTAATCCTGTGCCTCGTCCTGTCGCTGTCTTTATCATTGTCGAATCAGCGGCGACCATTTTATAAATTAGCATTTCAAATATTTCGGCCTCATTGCGACGTTGATTTGCCATTACTCATGCGCCCCGTTGGCCGTCCTTTGGTGGCCGGTGGCCGGATGGCGCGTGAGAGAATTTGATAAATTCGCCATTTTATTTGGCATTTGAGCGTTTTCATTAGCTAGTGTTAATGCAATTAGTCAATAAATTGAGTGAATATTACCAATTTCCATGCGAGCCGCGACCCAACAGCCCGGTTAAAGGACAAGGACATCGCCATATACATATACGTGCGTGCCCCGCTATCGGCGGTCATAATTTCTGGACGAGACGGGACACCAACGCCGGCGCATCGATCATCGGGGTGCCGCAATGGCTTGGGTAATCGACCGAACACGCAACTGGGCCAACAGAGTGGCGCTGCAAATTGTTAAATGACTGCGAACAGCCTCAAAATGTGTTCGGTGTCTAAACTGCTGACATGGTCCTGGTGTTTCCCAAAAAAAAATCCAATTTTGTTTGCAGTCCTTGATGGAGTAGACGCTAGGGGGTTCGAATTAGTCGTTTATAGATTTCTTGGTAGACAGTACTGTTCCTAAAAAATAATATACCTAAGAAGCTTTAATATAATGCTTAAATATTCCTTGAGTTCATTAATAAAACCAACTTTATAGCCATTACTCCAACGCGTTGAATTTTAACAATTGCTGAGCGCTTACCTGGCACTTCGTTTAATGGCGTCTGCTTTACAGCCAAATGATTTAGGTGACAAAACTTTGCAGACAACGGGAGTACCACAAATTAAAAAGAATAAAGACACAAAATGGAACTTTTGGGTAGTAAAAAAATAAATATGCCACGGCAGGAGAAACCTTGAAAGCCCCGCAAAAGGAAAATTGCAAGCACTGCATGAACAATTAAAGGCAAACAACACGCATACGCCATGTGTGCAGAATTTGCTGCTGCAGCTGCCTAGGGAGAAATAAATTACTCAATTCCAGCTTCGGCTGACAGCTAGCCCAGACAGAGCCATAATGCGAATGTCGAATTTTCAAGAGAACTTTAATTAAACTAAGCCACAGAGCTGGTGGAGAAGACGGACCGAGACTGGATCAGGATGGGGTCAGGGGGCTTCGTGACCTCAAATGGCAGCAGTCTATGGTGGCACTCCCTCAAAGGTGGACAGTGGGTTGCCGAAAAAAAAAACAACAACAGTGACAGACAGTGGACTGTGCCAGGGAGCGGCAGGTGACCCAGACATGGCTAGGTGGCCTTTGCTGGACTATCGCCTCACTTAATCTCGGCCAGCCGAAAATTGTCGCAACGTGTGGCGCGCAAATGTGTGCTCTGCTTTTTCATTTCATCCCACTTAAATTTTATTTTGACTTTATTTCGTTTTTTGAGAGCAAAGATGGTAGCGTGGGTGTGATATAGCATGACTCCAGGAAGCCATTAAGTATCCTTGACTTTATTTTGCAGCTGGGATTCCCAGGAAAAGCAAGTCCAACTTTGTCGTGCTCAGCTGCTCTGTTTTCTTCACCTATTTTTTCCAGCGTGTCCTTTTTCCATCGTCAATTGACCGCCCACGACGTCAGGACTCTTTAGATAACTCGCCAGCCATCAGTGGCAGTGCCAAGGCATAATTAGTGAAAGTGATTTGTATCGGTTGACTTGGCCCGTCTAAAAATACCTGGCATTTCAGGCGCTCTGCCATTCTGGCACTCTGGCGTTTGCCCATTTAATTTGCATTCAATCCGCTCCTTTCTAGTCGGCTTAAGTCGCTTATCTGGGGGCTTTGGACTGGGACTTAAGTGCACCTGGCTTTTGTCTCTGCCGGCAATCTAATGAAGCTGGAAAATGCATTCCCGTCGAGGTGCCTGCAGGATATCGTTGGCATTTAGTTCAAGTGGCCTGGGTATTTGAGGCATTTGGTTGCTTATTTAGATTTTTAATCACGCAGCTGGGCAACGTTCTTGTGGGTTGTCCAAAGGAAATGCAAAAAGGACTCTGCTTACTTCAACTTAAAGCCATAGCTACGCTTTTAAACTCCATTCAAAGTACTTAAAACTTCTCTCGAACAAAATAGTTCCAGTAGAAGCCTATAATTAAAGGCTTCTAAAGGTGTACTTTCGCCTAAGATTGTGTGCCTGTGTCTGTGTGTGTGTGTGTGTGTGTGTGTGTGTGTGAGTGTGCGGGGCAACCAATCAAAGTTCAAAAGTTCACATCATTGACAGCGAACAACTTTGGCTGCTTTTGGCCCAACTCAAATTAAGAAGAGATAGCTGGCAAGCCGAGGAGACGCACAAAACTTTTATCATTTTCACAGTCCAAGAGAGCAACGAGAATAGTTAGTAACGGAGTACTTACCCCATACCTCCCACGCCACGGCAGGACCTCCTCCTGCTCCTCCGCCTGCTTGAGGACCTCCTTGATATTGTCGCTTGTTTAAGCTGCTTAATTTTTGATGCGGTTGCCAAGGGTAACAGCCCCATCCTGCCACGCCATCCACCCGGATGCAGTCAAACAATCAATCACCACCCTTCACATGATGCATAAATGTGTGCCATTCGCACCTCCACTCACCCAGCGGCCCAGCAGCCCAGCCATCCAGCTATCCAGTCATCCGCCCAGCAAATACCAAAGTCCCGGGCCAATCAGGCACAAGGTATGACTGCAAATCTGTGGGCATAACAGCAAATGCCTTCAATCCGGGACACACGGCCTGCCGATGCTGTTGTTTCCTTTCTGGGATGCTAGGATACTGCCTGATGTCCTGTTGTCTCAGTTGCTGAGCGCCGTGTACGCGGAGGCATGGAATTGGGTCACCCAAGTGAGAGGCGGGGTTCTATGTCCCGGGCCATGTCGTTGCGTTACGTTGCGTTCCGTATCGCATGGATTCAGATTCGGCCTCCCGACAGACGCACAAATGGCAGCATACACCGGAAGAAATTTCATACTCTCTTATATCCTTATATAGGATGCATCCTAAAATATATTAATATAATTTCTATATTTCTTATGGATCATTTTAATTGAAGAAAAAAAATAAATTTCTTTGCGAATTTCATGCGAACAGTGTCGTGTGGTGGGTGAGCAGGTGACTGGCGGCTGTTGAGTGGGTGGGCGTTTGGTGGTTAGGTAGTATCTGGTGGCTGGCGAATGGAGTGGCCACGCAGGAAGGAAGCCAGCGCGCGCTAAGCGCCGTCGCTTGATGGAGCTCATCATAATTTTTGGGGCGCCATGGTGGAAAACAAAAAGAAACAAAACAAATCGAAATGGAGCAGAGCGGAGCGAACAAGAGCAACATGTTAGGCGGAGAGACATGGCGAAAAAAGAGAAAGAGAGAGAGTGAAAGCTTCAGTTTTGAGCTTTTCGAGTTTTTGTCACTGATTACCGTTAACCTTCATCTTGAACTTCATGGACGGACGGAGAGCTGGGAAACGAACGGTAGGTGTATTTGCGTGAATGGGTGGGCTGGGAGTTCTATGTTTCCTTTCTAGGCCAAGTTGGATCCTGGCCATCTTGGGCCATATGCAACAGGAGGGAGTTTATTCGTGACAAAAAGCTAAGGATAAACGGATTTAGAGGATAAAGATTGTGAGGATTGTTCTTAGGATTATTTCTAAAAATGCTAAATGTTTAAAATAAATAAATTACTGACTTTACTTATACATATTTATTATTTATATTTATTTATTATTTATAACATATAAAATTAATAAAATTAAAGAATTTAATGGTAGTTTAATTATTACATAATCTTTATGATTTAGTTATAATATATTCTTACAACGATTTGAACCATTTTTTAAGACAAAAGATTACAATTTTAAATTTGAAATCCTTCAACGGCTAAACTTCCTTTGAGCTTTGTAGAAGTTGGGAAATCCAACTGTAAAAAACATCGAACTGACCTCTCTTATCAAGCTTTCACTCTCAGGGCTCTCGCTCTTTCTGCTCTCTGAAATTCGTAACTGTGCGCTCTCACACACACCTACACAGGCTCTTATCAGCAAGCTGGATGTGAACGGGACTCGCTTTTAAGGATAGCACAGGAGCAGGAGCAGCAGCAGTAGTAGTAGCAGTAGCAACAGTGCGATAGATGCACAGACTTATAAGGTGGAACGCGAAACTGGAGCAGCTCAGTTCGCTGTTGGCAGGCGTCGCTGAAGGTAGTACTGAATACTGGACACAGGGCCATTAAAGCCAGAAGCCGAAGGGGAGCAAAAACACAAGACTATTTAAGTGACACGCCGTCGGGGCTGACCAGCCAGCCAGGACCAGATCCTCGAAAATCCTCAATCGAAAAGTGAAAGTGTGTGCGCGTCGCGAAAAAAAATACGAATCGTGCTGTCCGAGCTGAAGTGAGACGCGACTGAACTAAACCAAATTAAATTAAAGTTAATTGAGAGAGGTGGGCCAAAACAATTAAAAGCATTAAATGACATTCAGCTGCAGGACGCAGGACCAAGGATAGCACGACCGCCCCACCATTGTGTGTCACGGTGCATTTGCACATAATTGCAAACTGTTGCGCGGCCTGCAGTTTCGCTTTTTATTGCCAGGCGATAAAATAAAAATCCATTTGCCCGAAACCCTTCTACACAACCTTCCCCCCAACACACACACACACACAGACACCAACACACTCAACTGTTGCACACTTGAAACACGAAACCATATAGAGAATAGGGTCCTGGACACAGGACACCATACAGAGACACCATGCATTCGGAAGCCCACAGAACATAACCATTTATTTTACGATCCCAGCCTTGGACATGCCCCATTAAATATGCTTCTCGATGTTTTGTTCAAGTTGGAACGGAAGGCGAAAAACGAAAAGTGCACAACCGAGCATTATGCCGAAATAGAAATCACAAAAATATTTCCCCAAAAGGACCACAAAAAAATATAGAGAAAGAGAGAATATAGAAACGGAAGCCTCTAAGGATAGAAGGATCAACTTTTAGTGAAATTTGCATCCGAATTTCTGGTCCTGCCGTGTCAATTTATGCAGCCATAAAAGTCAGCAAAAAAGGAGCCGTAGTTGACCAGGTGAGTCCTTGGGCAGAGTTCTCACATTCTGCCAATCCCGCCAACGACAGTCAGTTGCCATCGATGCAATTATTGGCAATCAAAGTATTCATTGCGTGTTAATTATTGATGGCACGCCTTGTTATTTATTTAAAGTAAATGCATTTCGATTAACAATTCATGGCCAAAACATGAATTCATATGTATTATTAACACCTGTTTGCCAAAGAGTTTTTTCCTGGCACTAGACTGCAGTTAAGGCTGTCGAGTCTGCTTAATTACGGTCATAAAGTATTCAATCACTTTTGTGAATCAATATTGGTTTATGTCGGGATGAATCTGGAAAAGTCAGCGTTTTCCTTTGATCGTGGGAAAGAGCAAATATTATTTGATGTTCTATCGCCCGGGGCGACTTTAGTGGCCGCTGTCGCATTTGATATCTGATGGGGAAAAACTATTATGACCACGTCTACGTGGTATTATGCGTATTACTCTTGTGTCCCATATTATATGTATATGAAATGTGTCGTGCAATTTGCTGCCGGTCTGCGAAATGTGCAGCTGTTGTTTTTGGGCCGCTTTTATGGCGGATGATGGAGTGATGGGGTGTTTGTGTTGTTGGCCCATAAAACGATAAATAGACACCCACTATAGCATCTGCTGATAAAAGATAAACAACAACAGTGGCAACCAAGGCCCAAAAGCAACGTGCCACACCGCACCCAGTTAATTAAAACTCAACTCCGATTTGCCAACAGGCGCGACCAGGGAATTCAAATTAAATTTATGCAAAATCCGTGTCGACAGTACATGTGCAATTCCATCAGAATGCAAATTTTGAATCAAATTAGCCAAATAATGCCCCACCGGCCCACCTGGCGTATACGTGGTAACATCTGTTCTCGCAAACAATTAAGAGCCAGGTCAAAAAAAAACGCGATGAAGGGGTAAAAAAACCTCAAAAAGGCTCTTGCAAAATACCCTTTTGAAAATTTATTTTCTGATACAATCAATGGCAAAATTAAGCTCTTTATCGGAAGCCATAAACTCTGGTCATGGTTAAGGGTATTATAAACAAAAAAAAAGTGAGAGACGTGCGGGATGACAATGGGTCGGAGGTTGGGGGTCATGCTTTCATGTCAACTTTGTTAATTAAATGAAGCACTTAGCATCGAGACATATTTTGTGCCAGAAGCACAGCAGGCTCTCGCTGCCAAAGAACCCTTTCCCCCAAAGAACCCTGGCTTTGTTTTTATGATTTTGTTTTTTTTTATTATTTATTTATTTATTTTTTTTTGTTATTTTGCTGACTACATAATTTGGTGTCCCAGTTCCATTTTAATGACTGTCCAGCTTTGAATGCTTCCGAACTTCTTATCATAATTTCCATTTTGCTTCCGTTCGTCGTTTGTCGTTTGCCGTTTGCCACTTGTGTGCTTTATTGCTCGTCCTGGCAACGCAACACCACCCCCCTCTCCACACCTCTCCATCTGATCCCTTGCCTCTCCAATTGAATGTGGACAACTTCTGCCTTTTTCATTCCTGTCACTGCTGTTTTGCATAAAGGATACTCTCTCAACAAAAAAATATATAACAAAATGTCATTGAATTTTATTCTTTTTCAGAAAGCGACAATAATTGCAACAAAAATGTTTATTGTTAATGACAGCACACAACTTTTCCTATACTTATTTATTTTTAGTTTATTGCAGTAAAGCAATTCATTTGGGTGTGTTTTTCTGGCTTTTTTCCAGGAATTGTTTCTGACAAACGCTTGGCCCCCATTGTTTGTTTGTTAGCCCGGTATTTGTTGCGGTTTCTGTGGTCAGTTGGAGAATGGTTTCTGGCCAAAATCAAGCACAGTTTACAGCTGCAGCAGAAGTTGCAGAATTATTATTTTTGTAATTCTGTATTCAGGAGCGAAAATTAAGATGGACTGTGCAAGTACGGAATTTTTGGTTAGTTTTCTACAAAGTATCCTTCTTGGGTTTCCCCAGCCATTTGGCGAAGTATGAAGTTTGAAAGGAGCCCTCCCCCCCATTCATAATGAATGAAAAGCTTTAGTAATGCGATCTCATTTGACTTTGCCCTTATAATGGCTATGGAATGCCCCGAGCTACGGGAAGGCATTTTCGTTGCCATGTGAATGGGCTCACTTACATTGGGTATTCAATTCATATTGCTCTAATATGCGACAATAAGTATCTTTCATAAGCTCGATATTCATGTATCGAATTTCCACCAAAGCAGGGGGATACTTTCCCCGCCACCCCCAGTAGCCCCCGTCCCATTTCCGATGACCTCTGGCAGTGGAATTGTCACGAAAATCTTGTCGCCTGCTGTGTGCCCAAATATTTGTGCTATGTCGCTGTCGATGAGCACCAAATCTGGATTCGATATGCCAAGGAGCGAGACTACATATTGTCCTGTCAGTGAATGGAGCTCCGCCAGTTCGAATCGAAAATACTCTAGAACGCATAGATGTCTCTCCAAAAAGGAGTTATTGACTTACCCATTCGATTGTGAAGAGTATGAAGGCTGAAATGGGCAATTAACCTTATGAAAGCCCTGTGTTCCACTGCGTTCCGGGGAAAACAAAAAATGTCAACGTGGAAGTGTCCTCAACGTCGTTAAAACCCCGATGGAGTGGGCCAAAGCCAAAACAAAAAATATATATATATAAATAAATAAAACGAGACGAAACCGAAAAAGCTGAGAAGCAACTAGGACCCTACAGGGGTAGCCATTAGGCAGACGGAATGCCAAGAAACGGGGTGGCAAAAGCAAAAAGCAATTTCAAATATTTTCGTTACCTGCTTGTAGAAATTTTTACGTTTTTCTGATTACGACAAAGCTCCCTTTGCCCTTTTCCTCCTTCTTGTTTTTTTTTGTGATTTTATTGTTGTTGTGTAATTGTGCGGACCAAAAAAATAGGAAGGTAGGTGAAATGGGTTAAGGGCAGGCGGGGGAGCGGGGCAGAGATCCTGGAACAAACACAGCTGGGAGATAGCACTTAAAGAAAGTCCTCCCTCTCGGATCCTCTCCGCACTTGTTGGCCCTCATCCCGTCGGCTCCATTTTAGACATTTGAAATGCAAAGAAGCATTGCATACTTTCCAGCGTTCTAGTGGAGCAGAATGGAGGGGGCGACAGCATTGCATATTACAGCCAAGTGGAGTCGAGTGGCCAGGGATGGTGGAGCCTCCTAAAGCAGGTGCCCACTTTGCCTGACATTCTGATGCAGCTCGAGAAACAGCCAAAGAATGACAGCGAATTGTTCCTTTCAGGGGATCGGATTTGTCGACTACCCAAACAGGACGAAGTGGTTTGTTTATTACCCATGGCACTTGAATACGCGGCATTTGAAGAGAAAGTTTCTATTCTGCTGAAAATTTCTGTAGCTTTTAGAACTTTAAATAGTTACTTCTTAATAGTTTCTTTGATTCATATAAAATAACAGTGCGTATGAGTAATATTTTTTCCAGATACCGCTGCGTATGAGTTGCGTATGAAAATTTTTCTTTTTGCATTTAAAACAAAATGCAGCTGCATAAAGTTATGACCATAAAAAATCCAAATTATTCTGCTGAATTCTGCTGCCCACAGGATGCTGCTGTCCCTCGCATCCCCGCCGGAAAAGCTCTTCAGCTCGTTGGGACTATAAATAGATTCAGCTTCGGTGCTCCAACTGTTGCGCAGTTACGGATAACTAAAAATAGCAACCAGCTGCTCCTCCGCAGAGTGGCATAAAATCCAATAAATGCTTATGCCTCTGCAGACAAACCCGAATTACTCGACACGTTCGTGTTTACGTGTTTTAGTGTAAACACACGCGGATGCGGATGCGGATATGCGGATACTCGTACACCTAAGCACTCCGATACATATTTGTATTTATATAGCTGTTGGATGTTTATCAGCTTGTCGCATGATTGATTTATATGCCATGCGGATTATTAATGGACGGGGCCAAGTCGATTGAAACGACTCCGCAGGTCTTGGCTCATTCATTATTAAAACCCAGAAGGAGAGTGGCACACACACTGTGACATTTAGGTATGTGGGTAAAAAAAAACATCCTGGAAATTGGACATCCATCGTGTGTTTTTGGGGAATAAAAATGGCTGTTTACTAAAGAGCATAAATATAATAATGGCTATCGAAGGGCTTTAAGGAAAAAGGTGATTTATAAGCGAATATTTAATAAACAAATAATGGAATTAATTTTTCAACAGTGCGTATGAGTGATATATACCATTTCCTTTTTAATTATTATTTTGTGAAACTGATATTGCTGGCTAAAAATCAAACTGACTGCATGCAACAGATACCCAGATTTTTCTCAATCAAAAATTTAAAAAACATGGATGAAATTGTGGGAAAGAGTGAAAAAATAATGTGGAAAATGGAGGGTAACCCGGCGCTTAATTGCGACTCCTCTGGGAACAGGCGGCGCCCGGTTAACTTTGTTTGCTCAGGCGGAGCTGGAAAATGGAAATGGAAAATGTCGAGTGGAGTCGAGGAGGTCGAAGTTGATGCAGGCAGCGGAAGCGGGACAAAGTGAAAATTTCCTTTTGTTTCGGGTTCTTTGGCGGCTCTCGGGCCCCAAAAAAACTTTCTGCTCGGCAGATGGGACCTGCCCGCCCACCATTTCGAGGCAGATACACACATGTGACAAGTCCTTGGAGAGGCCTAAGTAAACCTGGTGGGCGCAGCTGACTGTTTTATGGCTCAATCATAATTTTTCACACTGTTAATGTGCAAATGCGATGCCAGACAGTGCCTCTGGAGGTGGGTGAAAAATGGGAGAAAGGAAAAGCTACTTGAAAAGCGGCAAACACTCAGGCAGAACAAACACACAAGGACACACAAGGATGTGTATGTGTGTGTGTGTGGAAAAGTTTTTCAAGTGTTAAATGAGATAACGTAAACATTGTGATGCTACTGCTGCTGGTGTTCTTGGTCCTGTTGCCAGGACAATGCCAAGCACGTTGACAGACTGACAGTGCAGTGCCTGGCCCCCTTCTCCATGCTCATAATAATTATTAAAAATAGCTCGCGCTGCTCCAAAGTTGATGTAATTTATTGTTAAACTGACATTTTGATTGCGCTTTTGTCTGAAGTATCTGCAAATATTTGTGAACTTTCTTTGATACTTCAAGTTAATTGCGTTTCAACAAGTGGCCTCCAACCAGCCCGCCCACCTCTTAACTGGCTGGAAAGTGCACAAGCTGGGAGGCGGCCAGGAGGCAGGCCTTTTCAAGTGAAGTGGCCTGATGAATGACCCCGGCATGCCATGATATCAACGGGTTAATGAAGTGCTCCTAGTATTCCTCTTTGTGTCTTCCACAGAGCCTTGCTTGCCTAGTTTGCTCGATTTCTGTTTACTGATTGATATTTGCCAACGATTGCAATGCAGTGCAAATATTTGTTCCTTCAACAAGGACTAGGGCTAGGTAGTCCTTGTAAAAAAATGTAAATAAAATGTAAAATACATAGATAGGCAAGGATATATTTATAAAATATTTAAACTACAAACTATTCATTTATTTATTTTTACACTTCATGTTATCTCTATTTTTTGAAAGTACCACATGTTGTTTTCCTTGCCAGGATGCCAATATTCGTATGTGTTTGACTGTAAAGGGATTATATGTCACAGAACCCCCTGCAACGCCGAATGTCAATTTCAATTTATTGAATTTTCAAAGCAAGGAGACAGCCTCTGCCAGAGACGCTGGGAAAAGTGAAATAAATGGGCGTTAGAATGAAAATTGAAAAACGAAAGCGATGCCAGCTGCGATGTTGTCAGCAACGCTGGCTGCTTATTAGTTTAAATTGTAAACAGGAAGTGTTGCGGCACCGGATATAAGGCCGGGCAAAAAAAAAAAAAAGGCGGAGCGCGCGGGGGGGGGGGGGGGGGGGGGGGGGGGGGGGGGGGGGGGGGGGGGGGGGGGGGGGGGGGGGGGGGGGGGGGGGGGGGGGGGGGGGGGGGGGGGGGGGGGGGGGGGGGGGGGGGGGGGGGGGGGGGGGGGGGGGGGGGGGGGGGGGGGGGGGGGGGGGGGGGGGGGGGGGGGGGGGGGGGGGGGGGGGGGGGGGGGGGGGGGGGGGGGGGGGGGGGGGGGGGGGGGGGGGGGGGGGGGGGGGGGGGGGGGGGGGGGGGGGGGGGGGGGGGGGGGGGGGGGGGGGGGGGGGGGGGGGGGGGGGGGGGGGGGGGGGGGGGGGGGGGGGGGGGGGGGGGGGGGGGGGGGGGGGGGGGGGGGGGGGGGGTGTGTGTGATCTGTTCTCATTCATGATAGTGTGTGTGAATGGGATGACTGGAGGTAACTCATCAGTCCGTGTGTGTGTGTGTTCTCACACAATAGTGAGTGGGTGATTAGTTCTCATGCTGGTGATCCTAATGGGAGGTAATAGCTCTGGTCTGTTTTCATATGATTGAATCAGCTCTGACTGGAATGGCTGTGTTCATGGGCCATGTCGCCATGGGAGAGGCCTCATGAAGCCCTCATGAGGGCTGTTCTCATGAGGTGGGGTCATTCATGGGTTGTTTCCCCCTCATGGGAGGTCATGATTTGGAATGAGATCCCCCAGATCTGGTTTAGATCCCCCATGCTGTTCTCATGGTTTAGGCCTGGGGCCCTCCCATGCTGTTCTTATGGGAGGTAATGAGGTGATAATGAGGGCAGTCTTCCTCCTTGTGAGGGCTCTGATGCCTCTTGTGCCCTCCGTGTGCTATGGCTAATGACGCTGTTCGTGCCCCAATGCCATGCCATGAGGGCTCCATGCTGTGACCTGGTTTGGTGCTGTGTCCTCTTCTTGAACTTGAATGTGCTTTGGCTCTGTGTGGTGTTGTGTGGTGTGCTCGTTTTCTGTAGGGTGTTGTAGTGGACGGTGGTGTTGTGCTTCGGCCTTCCACCTCAGTCCCGCCTCCCTAATCCCCCCCCGGCAAACGTAATTGAAGTTGGTATTGCTTGGGAATATCGTACAAGGTACTAGTGCCACTGGGCCGATATCAATCATATTTATGCAGTTACACGTACGACAGGACCCAGGCACCTTTCGTCCTGTTTGCGTGATTTATGCGTCTCCTTCTTGGACAATGCTCCCTGTTTTTCCATTTTTTTTTCTTTCTTTTTTCCCCCTGCCAGGCTGATAACCAAATTTTGAACAACATAAAAGTTGCTTTTGTCAGTCGACAAACAATGCGCATAATGCATGAGCAGACGCCCCCATGTCCCGACCAGTTGGTTGGCCAAATTTGAATGCCTTTGTTGGCCAATACCTGCCCTTTGGCCCACTTTCTCCCTCCCTCCTACCGCCCTCCCTCCAAGAACGAAACATGTTGCGGAATAATGGACAGCTTACTTGCGCATTAGGCAGCCTTCAATAACGTTGGTCTAAAAAAATACAAGTTTGATTGGAAAAGTCCCCGGAATGGGCGTCCATTGTCGGTCTTTTATTATCATATTTTGTACATTTTTGGCAAATCAATTTCCCCGATGCAGGACAAAGAGAATTCCATTAAAAATAAGTCCGAAAAAAGCCAAAGTTTTTGTAATTATCATGACAAGAACAGATTTTTTTTAAGCCCCTAAATAAATCTTTTTTCCCCAGACATAAGCGTAGGATCTATATCATATTTTGGAAAAACTTTCCTTCTGACTTATAGCTGCAGTTAAATTTATTGTTTCAGTTTAAGCATATATTTGTGAACGAAAATCATGAAGAATGTGCCACAACAGCAATGCCACACTCCATAAAGGTTAAAACTTTATAACTGACAATACCAAAGTGACAGACAAATGGCCAACTTTTTTCCATTTTTTTTGTTTTTGTTTTGTTGTTTGTTGCAGCCTCCATTTTCCCCCGATTTTGTTGTATTTTTGAGAGGCCTGTCTATCCGGCCCAGAGGCTAAGTGGGCGCCGGAGTGGGAGTGGCCCGGCACGAAGACAGTTTAATGGGCTTTGACAACAAAAACATAAAAATTTAACTGACAAAGACAAGCGCCGGCAGCGTTACAAGGCAAAGAGATGAATATCCACACATATACCTAATATTATTATTTATTTTTGGCTTGCATGTGTGTGTGTGTGGCAATTGTGTTTCGGTAATTTGTAAATCTCCATGTGGAATGTGGGAGATTGCTCATTTGGAAGGCATATTTCAAATGTGTAGGCATGCCTATCCATTATGGAGTCTCAACGCTTACATGTTTGCACATTTTTAAAATTCGTTTTAGACAAAAACTGTCAAAAATCTTAAGAGTTTGTATGGCAGGTTTCTTCTGAACTATGGATAACTAAAATAAAATATATCACTTGTCCTTAGCCGTTGTATCAAGAATTTAAATTTAAATTACTCTAAATAATGCATTATTTTTCATTAAAATCACCCAAGAACAAATAACCTAGAACAAATATTTAAGCCTTTATTTTATTATTATTATCCTGAAAATCCTGTCGCATAAACAGATGTGAGAAGGAAGAGATAGAGTGCTATCTTTGGGGCCAGCTGGGTTTTTGTCCTTGGCTGTCTGCCTGCCAGTCTGTTGCTTAACATTTTTTGATGGAGCCTGCCCGGCTGTCTGTCAGGCTGTGTGTCAGTCCCCCATTTCACTCGCTCGTTGTCTTTGTCTCTGTCGCTCATTTCGCCGTTTGTTTGTCTAGGCAGCCATTTTGAGAGAGCTGTGCTGCTGGTTTTGTTACCGTTATTGTTACTGGTTCCCGCCATGTTGTTGCTGCTGTTGCCACCGCATTTCTAATTGAATTGCTTGCTACGTAAACGTTGCCATTGCGCGCCTCTGACACGAACAGGCTGCCTCCACGACCGGCAGGACTGGCGGGACTGGCAGGACCTCCTTCCTCCTTGCACACACCCAGGAACCTAGGGCCCATAATCGAATTAGATAAGTTAATAACTTGATAAAAAGTTACAGCGTGTTGTTGGCACTCTTGTTGTTATTGTTATTTGGATTTTTGTTGTCCGTTGTTGTTGTTGCAAGGACCGTTTGTCATTCATTGTTTGTCAGTTGTCGCTGTCAATAAACCCCGAAATGAAGTTGCCAAACACAATTTTGTTTGAAAAAAATCAACGGGGAACAAGTATTGATTTTGAAAGTTTAATGAAGTCTTAAAATACAGGAAAAATATTCTGATGAAAAAGGAAAACCTTGAACAATTCTCTAATCAATTATTTACATTTTTTTTTATTAATAAATTGCCATGGTTCTCACTCACATTTATGAGAAAAAAAATAAAGAAATGTGGAATCAATCATTGAATTTCGGAAAGTTTGAATTTATATGCTCGGACCCAAAGGGTACCCAGCCATGCCCATAAACATAAACAATTTTATTTGATATTCAGAGAAAAAAAAATGGGGGAAAAAATAAAAATAAAGAGGAAAAACCCTGCGGCCCAAAACATCAACAAGGAAATAATCATACGGCGAAAGCAACAAACAAACAACATGGCAAGCAAACAAGTTAGCAAAGGTGGCATAGCGGGCTGGCAAAATGGAGAAATCAGTTGGGAAAATGTGGCGAGAATTATTCCCTGAATTATTGGCCTCGTTATGGCAGGGGCGTGGCATAATTTACGAGCCACCACCGCCGCAATGCCCTTATCGATTTTGTTGCCCAATTTATGCACGATATCTGGCAGCAGACTGGCAGGACATATGGCTTTAAGGACGTGATGGCCGCTTCCTTCATCGGTGGGTTAAAGCCACCAGGAAACAGGCCACTGGCACTAGACTGACACTAATCAGTTCAGGGCACATTGACCCACTTAGCCACCAGAGGAGCAAGGATAACGCTAACACGATGGCGATGGCAATGGCGATGGCGACCCTTCAAATGTAAACAGTTGCCCTCAAAGGGGAGAAGCCTTCTCGTGGGCATGCAAACCACAATGGGCCGTCAAGTCGCGCCACTGAGCCATATGGACTCGACCATGACGCTGACAGCCGCCAGTCCAGTGTCCTGGCCAGCGCCAATGTGCTGCGTTTTAATGAGTTTATTATGCCCATAATAGAGCGGGCCAAGTGAGGTGGAAAGCGGAGAACGGAAGGAGGCGAAACTGAGCCAAAAGGAGCCACAGCAGCGAACAAAGCAAACATATTTAGACGGTTGTGCGATAAATTAAACAGCAAGAAACCACTACGGAGCTCGAACTAGGCCACACAATAATAATGATGTGTGCATAAGTGGACCGTGTCCGCAGGGACTGGCTCCACAGGATCTCCCCGAAGACCCCATGGTCTGGCCACTGAATGTACGGACAAATGGCTTTCAAAGTTTCAAAAGTTAAAAACGCAAAAAGTTGGTTTTAATTGGAAGTAAGTTGTGGCAAATTTAGTTTACAAATTCAACAAAACAGATTATTTTTCGCACATACATGGCATAATTACGTTATGAGCTAAACAATAAAAGTAACTTTAATGCGATGTCCTGGCAAGTCCGGTCGGAAGCCATAAGGCTAACCTGTCCCGTCTGCCAGTCTGTTCCTGCCAGGCCCCCATATCCGGGGAGGTCTCTGAGCTCATTAAAGTCACACCGCAGGCAATAAGCAAATCGCCTTTAAAGGTGTTCCATTAAGGTCCTTTTCTGAGAAATTCTCTCTAAGTCCTTTCCCCAGACAAATATGAATTCCGGGTAATTCGAAAGAGGGAAACACAATATCTGAAAAATACAATCGCACCGAAGAATGACCGTGAATTTCACTTTGCCGCCCAGACAAAAGTAATATTTATCGCGTATACGCAGTGGTGGACAGGGCAGGGCAGGGCGAAAGTAGGCCAAGTTTTTAATAAACATCAGACACGCAAAACTTTTTTGGCACGCACAAGGATATGTGTGTATAAACTAACACTCTGACAAAGGCATATTTATATGATTACTCCGAAAGGAAGAAGTTTTAAAGGGCTCTGGCATAGAGTGGCAATTGGGGACTAGAAGGATACAGTGGCGTATGCAAACTTTTAAGAAAGGGATTTATATTTCTGAAACCACTTCTCATCCCTATTACTTGCCAATTTTCATATTTCTGGCAGACAATCTCATTTATACTTATTAATTTCCCGAAGAAATGCAGGTGTTGGAATCTGAATTCTTACGAAAAATTGTTATCTTGGAAGGCCCTCCTGTCTACGCCCATGCAGAGGTGGTGCCCGCGTATGTGTGAGTCCTAAAAAGTGGCCAAGTCGCCGTGATGCCTTATTAAATTAGTAAGCGCACTCAACTCGAGCGGGAACACAGCTGAAACGGATGTCCTGGCACACACAACTTTTTCAATTTCCTGTGCCACATGTGTGTGTGTGCTAGTATGGGTGAGTGTGTGTGTGCGAGTGACGTGTGATAGCTCACTGTTTTTAGTGGCATTTAGTAACCGCCGCGACGGTGAGCTTATCGCTGGCAGTGCCAAGCCCCTCCAATTACCTTTGCTCCCATATCCTGCGCCCTGCTTGGGGTCGGGGCCAACTGACCTGAAGCGGACTGCCTGGCTTATCCTATCCCGCTTTTGGCTTAGCCAAATCAAAAACCTCCGAGCTTCGAGCTTCTAGCTGGCAGTCAGCTAATACACTCGCCCTTCCAAAGGAAATGGCGGACGGACAGCGCCCCGTCCGCCTTTCAGGTGGAAGCCACCTCGCTTACACATATTTTATCTCATTTATTTCTGGTAATTTACTTTGATTCATCGATTTTGTAATATATCTACGTGGCGTGGAGGCCAAAGGCGAGTCAAGGAAAGAGGATTTTATTACACTAACTGGGGGTACTATAACATTTTTATGATGTTGGCACTGCACACGGGTGATGTGCGTCGGATATAAAAATGGTGTTAAACTTTTTCACCTTAAACTGAAAGTTTTTCTCTTTTAAAGTCTTCTAAGGAGGATTTCTTGGCATTTCCAAAGTGTCTCAAAAATAAAGTTTACTCTCTTTACTATACTCTTGCCCTGCAATATATCAATTTCGGATTTATTTTTATTTTCTTCAGGCCATATATCAAAATGTTGGCTTGTACATACACTCCATATACATTTAGTGTGTCGAAATCTGATTGAGTTATTGAGCTAAAATTTCCCAGAGCTTCCTATTTATTGTTGTTCCTGGCAATTGTAGGATACACCCATCCACCCATCCATCAGTCGTAATAATAATCGTATACTTTTATGCGACCGATAAAAAGCATAAACTGGATTAGGTTTGTTGAATTGCTGAACCCACCCATGAAAGGCTTTAATGCGATTTGTAGATATTAATCATACGCCATGATGCACTGAGCAGGAGCTGTGCTAGGACCAATAAACGCGACTTATATTAATAGCCCCAACTGGGCGAGGGGGGAAACTTATGAAGCTCATTTGACAGGAGGACAGGGTACTCGCTCCAAGCCAGACAATGAAAACGAATTTCATTAAATTAGCAAAAAGCTGTTCAAGGACACGATTCTTATTGGATGCCCGAATCAATGACCAAATAACAAAAGCAAATACCTATCGAAGAAAACAATCAACGTACGGAGCAGTATGTATCTCCACTCCCAGAGGGCAATTCATTGACAATTTGGCAGGGTGAACTGCGAAGTTTTTGGCACCTGATTGGGGCTGAGACATGTGCCGGGAGGTCCTGGGGCTCTTCCCCACTGACTGGGCCTGTCTTTATTGTTTGCAATTTGTTTTTAGCTGCCCAAACAGAACTTTATTTTTATGGCTCAACCTGAGGCTAGGATTTCCAGCACGCCCTTTTTCTCTCGCCAGTGGCGTGGCGGCCTAAAAATATCCTGAGACGTGTCGTCCTATTTATAGCTCGTCCTGTAGTATGTTACTCGGCCATAACACTCGGTGGCAGCAACTAATGCCGTTTGCCATAACCAGAAATCGTCGATGCCATGCATTGACATTTAAGCTGCCGCAAATTGCTTTTCTGTGGCGCCTCCTTGCCACCTTGGGCGTCCAGGCCATGAGTGGCCCGCCTTTGAAAATCCTTTTTTATTACGCTTTCTGGGCATTCTTCTACAGCTTATCGACAGAATTTACATAACGAAAAATGAAATTTCCAAATTATAACAAATTGAATTTGCTCCAAAGCGAGGCAAACAAAATAAGTTGAAAATCTGACAGAAAAGGAGGCTTTTATTGACATATGGGCTAAAAAGGATAACAGAAACGCCTAAACGGGTTATCTGCATAATTGATTTGTGTGCGTTTTTAGTTCAATTATTAAAATACTATTCATTTTTTGCACTTTCTTTGGGAGAAATAGCTCTAATTCCAATCAGTGGCTCGGTTCAACGATTCCTCAATGGCGTGTCGTCTGGAGACGAACCAGTAACCAGTTCCAATCGAGTGCACTCCGCATCCATGTATCCCAGTGTCCTTGTTGCCCAATCAGTCAACCGGCTACGTGTTCAGCTCAACATGTTGGCATCGAATTCGCGCCACATTGTGTTGTCTTTTGATCGGCGAATGCCATTTCTTTTCCGTCCATCTCCGTTCGACAGCTTCAACTTCCCAGCTTCGGGCCACCCAGCTCTGGTATTTTTATCCTGCATGTTTTTTGTATTTATGCGTTGATGTTTTACGTGCCAGAAATTCCAAAACGAAAAAACGAGAGCCTCCACCACTGCCTCTGCTGTGTGTATACTTTTCCGTATGTGCCAGGATGGTACGTGTAAAGTTTATATTGTCCGCCGGAGAGATGTGAGAAGCAGCAACAGTAACCCAGTTGGTAACTCGGTTAGAGATGCTTTTGGCCAAAAAAAAAGGAAGCAAAGGAAATATGTGTATGTATGGTATGACCTGGACCTCTGGAAAAAGGGTTTTGAATCTCCAGTTGTGGCCCTCATCTCACTGGGCAAATGAATTTATGCGGTTTTTGTGTTTCTCGCTCACAGTTTTTGGGGTTTTGGGCTAACAGCCATCTTTGTATTCGATTTCATTCGTCAAATGCAGAAAATGAATTTACTGTTTTGTGGCTTGGTCGTCCTTTTTTTCACTTTCA
Source organism: Drosophila atripex (assembly GCA_035045925.1). Taxonomy (NCBI): domain Eukaryota; kingdom Metazoa; phylum Arthropoda; class Insecta; order Diptera; family Drosophilidae; genus Drosophila; species Drosophila atripex. The sequence goes on from JAWNOP010000012.1 coordinate 1,697,098, forward strand.
GTTCTCATTTCCCGTTTCCGCCCGGGAAACTGTTACTCGTTCTCTGTGTTATTAAAGCATGGCAAAATATTGACGCAACCATTAACAAAAGCTTTTAGTGCAAATACAGCTGGCAGTGGCATATAGCCACTGGCCATGGGTTGGTCGAAAAGGCAGACGGGCCTGGCTAGCTGGGTAGCTGCCTGGCCGGCAGGACGCAAAGGACGAATGTCACTTTGACAATTCTGCCGTTTGGAGCGTAGCTTCGTGTGGCTATCTGCGTTGAACATTGCCATTTGCATTGTTGCTTCATACTTGCCCTCCCAGACACGCCCCCCTCTTATCCTTTTCCAATGTCCTGTTCATCTTTACACTAGAAAAGAAACTGGAATTAGTTGCAAGTGTTAATATGTTCTATAGTGGGGTCTTTAAAGTTATTTTTCAGACAAAGAAATGTTTTCTATTCATTTAAAATTGTATCCAAAACAATAGACACTTTTATTTTCTGTGTAGTGTAGCTACCAGCAGCTTGGACTATCTGCTATCCTGCAGGTTGTCCTTTGGTCCTTTTTCTGCCGTTTCACATTTGCTTTGGCATGTGCAATTGCCTGCTCTGACAGCAGCAACAGCAACAGCAACACACAACATACAACATTGCTGACGTGCATTTGTGTTTTCTGTCATGCGGACTTTGCCTGTGGCTTTGATTTGACTTTCAGTTGCCAATTCAAAAATTGTTGCCGCCAAGGACAAAACGCTTTAAATCCCAATTCTGACAGCATTGTGATAAGAAAGTTTCAAGGATATTGGCTGTCTGGCCGGCAGGCAGTCCAGCTCTCTGGCTGCGATTTAATTTGATTTCGAAATGGAAATTGACAGTCTTAGATTGATTTTTGAAGCTTCTGATTTCTGGATTTAATTTGGATTTAAACGTTTTCGACCTGCCATTCGGCCAAGAAACATAATTAGCCGGTTAGAATGGATTTAATCCGACAACTGGCTAATGAAAATGTCTGCCCATTTAATTGGAAATTCAAAACTTGCGCACAGAACTAAGCGGAATGAAAGCCTAATGGCATTTCATAAATCTCTATGGTGTGAATATTTCAATAGGCATTCCAGCAATTCCGGCAGTCAATGGCCAATCATCCAATCTGGCAAATACCAATCTCCTGGAAGCAATCAAACATGGATTACCACGAAAAGGAGCACTCCTCCGCCTAACAGTCCAACAGTCTCCAGTCTAAAAAAGCAGGCAAACACAATTAATGGGATAAAAAGCGAACGCGAACGGCGCACTCTAATTTACTTTATTTTTGGACATTCAACCTAAGTGCGTGGAATCGCCAAACGGAAACGGATATTCATGCAACCAAAACGGAAATGTTACGCCGACGACAGGACTATACAGAAGTAGGGGGTGGGTCGGTGTTAGGGTGGGTGGTTGAGAGACGGAAAAGGACGAAAATAACACCCACGAAAACGGATCCGCAGCCGACCCTTGGCTGAGTCGTGTCGAGCAGAGCGATTCTAGCATTAAATTTATGTACATGTCATTGGGGGCGTATACGTAACGTGCCCAAGGGTCCACGGTATTTTTGGCCCCATAAAGTGTTGCGAATTCTTTGGTTTTCCTTCTTCTCATTTTTTTTTTTGTAAGGATACCTGTTTTCTTGGGCGAAATTTGATGGCACTGCTTAAAAATATATTTGCTGTAGACGGCATGCGCCTTAAATCCACACAAATTAAGCCCTAAATTAGAAAGCCATCACTCGAAGTAATTGCCGGGCCGATTTTTATGCTTTATATCTTGGTTTTTATCTTTGCAGTCGCAGCATTAGAGGACGTGCCAGGCATGCCAACCGCCAAAAGGAGCATGATGTAGTAGACGAGGACTCATCCAGCCAGTCAGCCACCTAGCCAGTCAGCAAGGACATCTTGTCTCTTGTGTTGATGATGCGACATTGCCATCGACTTGTTTGCGTTTGCGGTATGTGTTTAAAATTTCATTTTATTTCCCCGAAAATTTTCATTTTTATTTCTTCCTTCTTTTGTCCTTTTTTCTGGGTGCAGACATATGAAACTTTAATTTGTATTTTGCATAATTTGGAAGGTGTTCTAGGGACCCCACTGTTCATTAAACACCCACAGGAATGTGTTGTGTTTTTTTTTGCTTGTTGGATGTTTAATTTTAAATTCTGGGAAAGGACTCTGGACAACGGGTATGTGTGATGTGTGTGGGAGTGTGTGTGATTTTGGGGGTGACAGTGACACCAATTATGCATAATTTCCATGACAGCTTCAGGGCCGAAAACGGGCAAACAACAATAATAACTTTATTAATCATGCATAACGTTCGCCTAGGCAGATAATAAACAGTGGACTTATCGTTATTATAATGATTGCTGGCAAATGGACGGGAAAATGTAGGAAGTCCGCCGGAATTATTTCATTAATGGATGAAAAATTACGGGCTATGGTGGTTCAGGAAATAGGGATTATCGCATGTTGATTCCTGAATAATAATGTATGTTTATAATTTCTCTTTTAAATTTATATATTTATTGCTTTAATGCTTGTTGAAATGAAAATTCTATGAGATCACAAGTGAATTTAGTTTTACTTTTAAATATAGTATTCAAGGATCCACTTCCACACTTACTTTATGTGGTAAATGGTGAAAGAAAGCCATTTCTCATTGTTTTTTCCTCGCCCTAGCCCGGTCATTAAAATAACACCAAAGTTTGTCCGGTTCCTTGAGCTTTGGTCCTTTGTATATTATTATATGCCAGGGCCACGCCCCCAAACAAGCCAAACATGCACCACAAGAACGCCCCCGAGTGGCACATCATCTCTCATCCCGCCCCGAATGATAATTCTTTTTTTCTCCAAGGGTTTTGTTATCCTCCTTGGCTGACCACAGTTTTAATGCCTTTTTCATTGTCTTTTCATCGTCGAAGTAGTCGGGCCCATGTCTCACTGGTCACGCCCTTGGCGTCTAGGTTTTTGCTGCCAACATCCTGGCCCTTTGCATATACACTTCAAGGGATTGCCAGGACGAGTGGGAGCAGAGAAGGAAGTGGACTAGGGCAAATTGACGTCATGTCATCAATCAATCTTGGTGCAGAGCTTCCAGGCCGCACGCCAACGCATCATCACTGTTTTTTCCTTTTCGGTTTTTTGTTCCCGCTTTTTTCACTTTCACTTTTACTTCTTTTTATTTTCCCTTCATAAGCTGCGAAAATTTGTCTTCAAACCATCAACTCGAGTCCAAGTTTTGTTGGCCAATTTCAATTTTATATACACAATTTTTTTCCGTTCGCTTGGGAAATTTTCATTATGCAATGAGGGAGAGAAAGGCTTTCAACTGCAAGCCCAGAACACTGCGGTTTGATTTATGATTTTTTAATGAGCCCACGCTGTTCTGTTCTGCGTATTCTTCCAGTCCATTGTCTCATCGAGGGTTTGCAGTAGACTCCTTGCTCCTTGCTGACTTCAGGGCCATTGCATTGACCTTTGCCCTGGACATGATAAATATTCCAAGTACGTAGCAAATAGCAAATGGTTTCGGGTTGCTCTTCAATTTTAATTGCGTCTCAGGGCTTTGAATTTTATTGTATTGTAGAATGTATGTGACCAGGAGGAATTGTCGCTGCCAAATTTAGGAAAGGGTTAAGGTATCCCTTAAATTGGGGAGAGTGTTGTGCTGTTTTATTGCATGGTTATTTTAATTAAAAACTTTGCACAGCCGACAGCAGCAATTGCCTGGCTGGCTGCTTCCCTGCCTGGCAGCCTCCAAGTTTTCTGCGCATTTCGGCAGCCCTGAGCTCCAAAACAGCAAAACAAAGCTGTCGGTACAAGAGCTACTTTGTTCGAGCATCTCCTTTGTTCTGGCCTTGTTCGAGGCGATACCACCTCCCCCACAACAAGTTCCTGGGCTCTCTAAGCGACTTTTGCTATTTTTACGCCGCTAAGCCGCCATTAAAGCCATATGCAAAATATGGCCGTGTTAAGATGTGCCAATGTCTGTGGGCTGTGGGCTGTGGGCTGGCGTGTGTCTTCCTTGGGTCCTTCTTTTTTATTTTATTTTGTTTTTGTTTATTTGCTCACTGCTCTTATGTCACCTTGTTGATGATGTCTGGGGAAAAAAAAACAAAAGCTCCAAACGATGGTCCTAATCCCGCTTAACGTTCTGTTGACATCGCTCTGGCAACCGAACATCAGCCATCACCCGGCATTGCCTCCCATAAAATACATGGCCAATATACCATATAATGAAAAATGTATATATGTCGGCGTAACCCAAAAGAAACAGAAAAAAATGCAAAATGAAATTTCCCCTTAACGAAATAAATCATAAAAAAATAAATCATGAAATGCAGATTATATGTGTGGAAAGGCGGAATTTAAGCGGCATTTTTCAGCCAATCGGCTAATGGTTTCAGAGATTCTTGGATACATTTTTATTAAAGAGTTCGGTATCAATTTTCAGCGAAATAATAGCTTATTTTCACTAGAAAAACTATTAAACTTTCGAGCCACAATGTGGAACCTTTTCACACACCTGACCTTTAAATAACTCGACATTCCGTACCTTTGAGCGCAACTGGCCCCAACAAATTTTAATTACCGAGCATTTAAGCAAACAAAAGCATGAATATCCAGCACAAAAATACATTTTCATTGCCAGAGCCAGAGCCAGAGCCAGAGCCAGAGTCAGAGCCATCGCTTCATACATGCACATTGCGCATACGCCGCGTATGCGCCAAAGTCCGTAAATAAGCTGCGGCGCCCTTAATTGCGGACTGAGTGGGGCAAGCAGGAGAAAGGGGAGGAGGAGGATGGAGGCCCGGGATGGGGCCAAGGAGGAGGAGGTCAGGTGGAGAGAATGGCATTGGCCAAAACGCAATGAAAGCAAACAATAAACTCGGCCGGCACAAAGGCCAGGTCGGGCAATGGGACGTCGCAGAAACGTAAAGCGGAGCCAGGAAAAATAATATACAAGTAGAAAACAGAAGCTGAAAGGCAATTTTTACGATGGCCTCTTGGTAACCCAGTAAAAATGAACTTAAAGCCGAGCCAACGAGTTGGAAACATTGAACGTCTGGCCCGCCACCAACCATAACCCATCCGTCCATCCAGGCATCCTGTCTGCCATCCTTGCTCTCCCTGCCCACCCCCGGCGCGGTACACGCTGTGCATTGAGCCGTTTTGGATTTACTTGTAATTTGCAACAATGTTGAATGCCCCACCAAGATGCTGCAGCGCCTTTTCGCCGCTCTTTGTTGCTTGTTGTTTGAGATGTCAAAACCAAACAAAGCGCCGCTAGACACACACCCGCCACATCGCCATATGGGCCGGGGTGGAGCGACTTGGGGCACAACCCCATCCATTAGCACTCCCCGTGGCTTTGATTGGCGTCAAAAAACGCATCAAACGACGGCAAGGTGACTTTCAAGTTCAGCGCACACAGCATCCGAGAGACGGAGAGAGTCCCTAAAAAGGAGTAGCAGAAGAAATTCGCAGAAATACTGGGTTCTGTGTAGAACAGCTAAAAATAACTTAAGAACATGTTCAGTATAGCCCCCTATAATACTCCCTAAAATATTCACAAAAGCAAATCCGTGCATAGCAGAATCAAAGCAAAAACTTTGGTCGAGTTATTCGGCCAGAAATTTTCGGCATTAAGGCCATCCATGTATTAATTAACAGCATAAAGGGTTTATTGAAAGTTTCTAGTTGGCTTTGTGCGAGTACAAGTGCCAAGTACAGAAAATAATTCGGCTATCGATTGGTGGCTGGAATGCCTGGTATTTGTAATTAGAGAGCCCCTAAAGGCTCCAATGCCTGTGTGGCAAGGACTTGCCCAACTGTTGCAATGTCAAAGGCAACAATTAAACGCTGACTCGTGTCTCGGCGGAAATATCTCACCCACTTTGTGTGGTTTTTGGCCAGGCTCTCACAATTAGGTGAAATAGAATACTCACACTCACACCATCGCACGCACAAGGACATTAATTATGCATGCGTGTGTTTGTGTGTGTGTGTGTGACACGCCTCCAATTTCCTGTGCGACATTCCTCATTTGCCGAAAACATTTTTGTGCCACCGCAAATAAACGCGTATAGTTGACGGGGCCCCTGGTGAGGCATTCGATCCAGTGTCCTTTGAGCCGATTCGAGATTCGAGAGCCTTTTGAAGATGTGGGCTTTTTGGTAATTAGGCAGCCTGGTTACGCCTCGTATACGTAATTTACGTATTCGTAATTTGATAGTTTTAATTGGACATCCTTCCCCAAGGACACCCCAGGGACCCGGAGCTTTGACACTCTCCTATACGGCGAGGTTATGGTAATTTTTCGAGTGATATTTAATTAGAAAACACCTCCTTGGCTTGGAAAACTTTTTGAACAAGTCTGTCGAGTGGAGTCTGGCGTCTTGTGTTGATTTTCGTCTTTGGCAGGCTAATTAGAAGGATTTTACCCAAAAGGATAAGTGCGGATTTGCTGCAGCGGCATTATGTGCACCGTTTTTGGTCTTTGGGGGAGTTCTAGTGATTAATTGCCTGAAATCCAGGCCAAATTAATTGAATTTTCTGCTGCATTGGCGGAGGTGGGCCGAGTGGTGGGGGCCATGGTGTGGTGTAGAGTGTGTGTGATCCTTGTTTGTCCTTTAACAAATTAAGCAATTTACCAGACATCTGCACAGGCTTGTTGGCAGGTGACCGGAGGTCCCCTCCGACCCTTCTCTGGAGCATTTATCAAAGGCAACTCCAGGCAGTCATGCCATTCTTCCCGGGAGACTTTCAGTTCGGCACTTTTGCATGTCCTGGCCATATTACTCATGGCCCCTTGGCCCATTGTTCGGTGGCTGTTTGTCCGGCATCTTGTACTGCCCTCCACATACACACACACACAAAAGGACTCTCAGCCTGGTTTATTGCATTTGGCACAGGAGCCGGTCATGTCCTTGCCCAGGCTACATGCTGACTACAAATTGCCAAAGCAAACAAAGGAGCGCTGAACGGAAATGGAAAGTGTGGAAAGTGATGCATATGCTGCACTTTTGTGATTTATGATGATGATGATGATGTTGCTAATACTGATGATGCGGAAAATCGAACCGAATCCTTGGGAGCCTTGGTAAATGCAATTTTTCTTGCATCAGTGCCAGTCCGCTGCCGATAATCATTATCCATTCTGGGATGACTTTTAAACCAAGTGACAATTAAGTTAATATATCTCACCACAATTGCTACATTATTTCAGCAGTTTTTCTCTCCTGAAATTAGACTTTGTGGCGGTAGCTCGTGCATAAAGCAATTTATGTCCTACCACGCCCCCATCCCCACCTCCGCCTCCGCCTCGTGTGTATATACACACAACCACCAACTGAAAGGAAGACATTTGAATGCCACACATTTGTTTGGCTCGGTTTTCGCCTTTTGAGATGTCGAATCTGGATTGTAAACGAGTTTTTTCCTCTGGCCGTTTTATTTTTTTGTTGTTCGGATATTTAAAGCCACATATCATGGCGGGACAGGAGTGAAAATAAATTTTATGCCACAGCATGCGTTGCCGTTTGTTGTTGAGCAGCTGCTTTGTCATTTTCACGTACCACCTCCTTTCGGTCCACACCACTGCTAAGCGGAATCTTCCCCTCTTTTTTTTAGGGGTGATGTGCCGAGCACATTCATCTGCCAGTTTCCTGGGCAAAAAGCTTGGCTTCTTCGGAACAAAAAAATGTGAAAAAAACTGACATAAAGCGACATAATAATTTTGCCTTTGAAATTGCCTTACAATTGCTTTTTTTTGTGGACTGCGTGTGTGCGAATTCCTTTCCTTTTGGGGATTTTGAGTTTTTTTTTTCATGAACTGGAGCTTATATTTTTAGCAGCGACTTTGTGATATTTTTTTTTGCCAGTTACAGGACTACAGGACACAGCGTAAAATAAGGATTATCAACATAAAAGACAATATAAAGAAAGTTTTCATTTCTAAATTAAAAATAAAAGTAAGCCTATTACGAATTCTTCTTTATGAAGATGAAAATTTGTATTTTTCAATTTTGCACATTCTATTTGGTTTCCGCAACTTTTTCTTGTGCAACTTTCAACCGCAGGATTGTTTGCTCAGGTGGTGGCAGACGGAAGGCTTTTAAATTATGCGTGGTAACCAAATCAGCTCAGAAAATGTGTCCAAAATAGACTCAAATGTGGAGCTGGAGCTGGAGTGACTGAATGACTGACAGTTGGGTGGAGAGGACCCTCATTTCAGTTTATTTTATGTGCGGGCGGAAGCACAAAAAACGATAATTACTTTTTGGCAACAGTGCGCGACATTATGGCAGACCTATAGAATATTTTGGGGAAGTCACATTAGTGCAATCCACATTTAATTTACTTTTTCTGGCGCCACAAACCCCCGTCGGAGTTGAAGGAAAAGTTTGCGGAACAAGGGTTGCTGTCAGTGGGGCCACATGTCGTATGCGCAATCATTAATAAAAACTAAATAGATTGAAGCAACAGCGAGTGGCCTTCCTTTGTGGCATACATTAGTGCCACTAGCAGTAGCACACACGTCCTTTAACTTGGCCAGCGACTAATTAATCTTAATTAAAGTCCAAGTTCCCGGCGTATTTATACCCCCACGGCTTTCCAGGGAGCAGCTGTTGCTCCTTCCACGGCATGGATCCTGGCTACTGGCTGCTAGCTCCGTTTCCATTTCATTTAATTGCAATACATTTGTCTGTCGCTTAATGGCAAATTTACGTGCATCATATAAATCAACTTTTGTGTGCCGGTTGATTTATTTTTAGCATTTTTCGAAAACAAAGCAAAGCAAATGGGAAGAAACCCGAACAGCCCACATGCATATGCCCACCATGATGAGATAACATCAAAACGGTTTGCAAATTATTTCCAGAGTCCGCTAATTATGCCACCAGTAAGCAGGATAACATACAAAAGCCAACCGAAAGAGATGGCACGATATTGTGTAGAAAGAGAGGAGTAGCATGGGCATGCATGAATGCGCTGATTACGCACCCACAAACACACACACACTCGTATAAACACAATCTACATCGTCCTTGCCGCGCTGCGAGTTGCGAAATGCGAATTGTTTGGCAAACTGTTGTTTCCCAGTGGCTATGACCAGTCCCCGTATTGCTTTTATGGCATTTAAAGCCACTCAGCACACAGCATAATACCTTTCATTGTCCCCGAGTGTGCTCGACTGCAACAACAAGTGTATCCTGCTTGTTGGCAGCCAGGATAATGTCAGTAATTTAATAAGCTCCTTCAGCATCAGTAGCAGAGGAAGAGCAAAAAATAAACAAGCTAGTAGAATATATATTTTTATTCGGGTTTCTCTTTGAGGATCGGGTATAAATAGCATCCTGGAAACTCCACTCTGCCATTCTACATCCTAGCCAAGCGAAGCTCCTTGTCAGTAATCCCATTGCCAAAAATCCAAAGGAGCAACTACTATAAAAGAGTGCTCCCATCCGGCTACGTTGTCATGGGGATTTTGGTAACGAAAAGACCCGACCCGGATCGCTAAGGCGGTCACGTTTGAATGGCCCTAAAAACGCAGGACGAGCAATGCCATCCTCGTCCTGGCGTTCGATATGCAATTTGATTTTCGCCAACCGATTTGCTCATCCATAAATGAATAGCCCCCGCAACAAGCCCGGCAAACTAATTAATTAACTACTTTTCTGCTTGGGCCGGCGTTTATTTTTGGCCATATAATTATTGTTATTAGTGCTTACGGTAGCGCCATCCTGGCAGCTAATTTATGGCCCGGGACACCGCCCAGACAGGTGCTGTGTCTCGTTTTTAGTTTAGTTCGGTGTGTGGCAGACATGTGGGCCAATTATTCATGCAGATCGATTAGCCGCGAACCCCAATAGCTCCAGAAATGGCTCATTAAGCTCAGCTGATTAAACGCTAATTAGGACCGAGCGCTGGGCGTACTTGAAAAGAAATTTAATTAAGAGCCGTGTCGTCAAGTGAGCAAAAGGACTTGGCCATCAATCGATGGACTCAAAGGAAAAGCCCAACTGCACTCGGTTTTATTTGTAGAGAAAATAGTCTGTATTTTTCGGGGGAGGACAGGCGATGGCTAGTCAACAAAACTGCTGACGAGTTGAATCAAAGACAAACATAATGGTCGGAAAATCAGGACACCGAATGCAAGTGCCAAACAAGTTGACTTAATTAAATTTTTGTTGGGGAGACTCCCAATGAAATTCGGAAATCCCCCTTTCCATACCGACAGTATGCCAACAGGAAGAGAAACCCATCTGACTTATGAGTTTTGCAATTGTTTTTAATCTGAAACAGGGTTAAATTTATAAACAAAACACTCAGAATTCTTATTCATCGTTGATTTTTAGCTTGAATTTAATCTGGAGTGGATCTGGAAAAATAATACTATTATGTTCAATCATTAAAACAATCTTTTCTTTTGCCTTTTTCTTCAAGTGTAAACATAATTCCCTATTTTCGGCATTGGCTTAAGACTTTGCCGTGATTTAATTCTTTTAACAAAAATATCTGGATCGCAAAAGATGTACCTGAAAACAAACATTTCATTGCAGAGCCGTGATAAGCAAACTGGAGCCAGGACCAAGGACCAAGGACCGCGCACCAATTTACTTAATCTGGCGAGAACATAACGAATTGCGTAGCCAAATCCCGGCCAGCGAGTTTCCAAGTGATTAATTTCGACAACAAAACAACAAGGACTTACGGAGCCAATTACGAGCCAGCGATAAGGACGGAATCGAAGCACCGACGGAGCACCGCCAGATGCCGCCATGAGTTTCCTCAGCTCCATGCAGCAGTATGTCACGAGTGGCATCTCCAGTCTGGGCCTCGGCAACCGCCGATTCTCCCTCTCCCGCCAGGAGTCCACCGAACAGCAATCTGGCTCCTCCGCCGGCGGCCCCGCTTCCTCCACTCAGCAGCAGCAGCAGCAACCGGGGTTCCCCCAGCAACATCCGCAGCTGTTGCAGACGCAGCTGTCGCAGCAACAGTTGCTGCAGCAGCAGCAGCAACTACCGCACGGCCATGCCCCCTTGCAGCAACAGGCGAGCATTGGCAGCGGCCTGGGAGTTTATGGAGCGCCCGCCGCACCCACTGGGGGCGTGGCACCAACAGCCAGCGGCAGTAATTATCCTTCTGGCGGCGTGGTAATCGGCAATCCGAATGCCACCAATCCATTACTGGGTAAGTTTTGATATGGATCCAAGGGAGTTGCGATAGGCACTGAGAACAACAGGATAAAGATTGGGTTATAGTAAAAAAAAGAAGGATGTAGGATAGAATATATTATACATATTATAATATAAATTTCAAATAAACAAATATCAATAAGAATAAACTGATAAACCTGAATTAAAGACGAATGAATTATTTTTAATCGTTTATCATAAACTACAGCTATGTATTCTTTTAAATACATTTCCCAGTGACTCTTAACCCTTGTCTGATAAACGCCTAGACAAAGGTCACGACCTCGCCGGCCAGGTTGGCAGGCAGGTTTGTCATTAATCCCAAAAGAGCCTTGGCCCTAATTAAGTTGCTAATGGTGTTTTCCATGTGGTCGCTCCGACTCCCAGCCCCTGGGGACTTATCGAGCCGAGCCAACTTATCGAGGAAAAAGTAGAGTGCATAAATAAATGTGGGAATCACCTTTAAATTCACTTTCACTTTGGCTTTCACTTGCCGCCAGCTATGACTTGGCCGAAAGCAATTTGTTTGTGCTCGTGTGCGTGCCACAAAAATGGTAAACATGGCCAAAAAGTTTATTGAATCCTTCGGCAGACGTTATCGTCATCGGGTCTCAATATGAAAATTACATTACATGTCCTGCCAGCCACCAAATGCGACCAAAACTTTGGAATTCTCCACTCGCATATGGATCCACAAATGGGGGCTGTACACCACCAGTGAGTGGGTGGTCCTCATCCTGATGGTGATGGTGATGGTGGTGGTGGTGGAGCGAAAGCAATCAACATGCATATGTGACTTCTTGTGGGGCTTCGTTTCCGCTTTGAGAATGCAAAACTTGTTTGCCAAGCTAAACGATGTTCCAGCTTGTTGTTTCCAGTTCTCCTCCAGCTGGCAAATGCAAACACATTTAAATGTCAAGACAGGAACAGCAACAACACTGTTTGTACATATATGTATGTCCTGGCCACAGAAACCGCCAAAGTCCTTCGACATTGGCTGGGATTTGTGATTCACCGACCAACTCGTCGCCGGCATTTGAATCAAATTCGAAATTGGCTTATCTTGTGCAGCTGGCAACGCAGCGGGAGACTTTTCTCCGGAAAAGCCACCAACGTGTAAGCGTTTTTCGGTTTTCCCAATGTTGGGCTCTGTGGGTTGAGTGAGTCGTCGGGTCCATTGCAGGGTCCAACTTTGACTTTCCGGGTTTCTGCACACACTTTTCAAACGAAACATTTTTCGGTGCATATGCTTTTTTATTTGACTTCGTGGAGGAAAAAAACACCATTCTCTTCGATATCCCGCTTGAAAGGCAGTCAGTGTGGGGCTTCTTCTGCCTGCTTGTTTGGGGGTCCTTGAGAAGAGCAGGTCCTGTTCCAGACGCCACAGGAGCCGCCGCACAGATGCATGTCAAGGTTGCGGGCTGCGGTTGCATTGCCTTTGCCTTGGGCATGAACCGCTGCACCACATTGCTGCACACCGACTTTGAGTGTGCTGGTTGCCACTTGCCACTTGACTTTCCTGCCACACCTGGCTTCTCCGCAACTTCACCTAGAAGTTTCTGGGTTTTTACTCATTAGTCCTTGGGGATTCAAGAATGTTTACTTATATTCTCTGCATATCCTTACAGAAATCGAATCGACATTAAACTCATTTCAACCCAAAGGCATACATAATGTTTCGAAACTACAACCCCCTTGAATGCAGCTTGCCCAGGACAATAATTGATGATTAACCCCCTTGTTCTCTTCCCCCACAGGTTACCCGAAAATACCGGGTGGCAATCCCGGCACCGTCGGCGGCAATCCCTCTGCATCCGGTTCCGGCGTAGGCGGAGGCGCAGGCGGCACGCCCCAATCCCGCCGCCAGTCGAGGGCCCTCGAATGCCTGGCGCCGCCTCGCACCGGGTCCTTCAGGCAACGGAACTCGCCGCTGCACCAGCCGGACCCGCCGCCCCGCCCGCCGCTGGCCTTCTGCAAGCGCCGGCTGAGCTGGCCGGAGGTCGACCCACGCTCCAATTCCGGGTGAGTCCAGTGCTTAGTCCGTTTGTATCTGTGTCCCTAATGCATACTTGATGATGTGCGAAGATCCTGCGAATGGATTTTGCAAATTAAATGCCTGTCCGTCGGCCGAGAGCGTGTTTGCTGGAGGTAATTAACCCGCAGATGGAAATGCTAATATTTAGGGCGAGCTTCCTGCAAAATATTTACACACGCACACCTCGACCGGCGGAGGTATTTGGATGTGAAATGCATAAATTAAATAGGCCGCACAATGGCCTCCGTGGGGGATTCAGAGCCAGAGTCCGGACTTCCACAAAGTAAGCCTTAAAACTCACAAGCCAGGCTCAGTGGAAATCCAAAAATAAATTATTTACCAATTAATTAATGTACTTCAATTTCAGTTTTATTTTCGATTTGTGTGTGTCTGTCGTCCGTGTGTTTTTGTTGATGTTGGTGTTGTGTTTGTCGCAACAAAACTTTATCGCTCTCGACCTTCATAATTATGTAATTACAAAAGTTCCCACAGTTAGTTCAGAACCGAAAATTCCAAGGAAACTTTTGGCACCCGGTGGGTTGAGTTCGAATGCGGGCTAAACTTTTTTCCTTTCGTCCTTTCTTGGGAAGCAACCTGAGTGTCTGGTTCTGGGGCATGTTTTTAAAGTTCGTGCCTTAATGCGGTGTCGCAAGGTAACCGAGAATCGGTTGCAACATCCACCATCCGTTGCAGCATCTTTGTGGCAGAGTGCCAAGGCACTGGCACTTTGCATAATGCGGCACCTGCTTAGCGGATCACAGGTTACATTTAATTAGGCCCCAAAATGAGCTTTTGCTCCGGAGATTACCCAAAAGAAATATGAGGTTTTGACGATGAGATGAGATCCTGCCGGATCCTGTGTTAAATGCTTTTTGAAGTGGCTGTTCGCAAAGTTTTTACATCCATTAGCTGGTGTTCGAGTGGTGTTTGTAGTTTAGTTCAAGAGTGCATTTAATTAGTCGAAAAAACATTCGCCAAACACCGACTTTTTCCCGTCACACACTCTTAATGACACAAAACGAAATTTTATCATTTTAATTGGAATGTCAAACCGAACACTATTTAGCTCATTAAAGTGCAATTTCATATTTTATGCATTAACACTTAATTGCGCAAAAATTAGTCGGTCGCCACAGCAGAGAAACATAAACAACCAGTGGACAATAAATTAAATTTAATTTTCTATAAACACTTTTTTTCCTGGGCATACAAAAATATTTTGAATTCATTCAACATTTTAAATTCAAACAAATAAAAACCAATAATAATTAGCTTTGTCTCTACGGGGAGGGTTCACCTTGAACTAAACGGAACGGAGGGAAGTTTTTGAGCCCGAAAATTGTTTACCTCAAAGTTAAATATAAAATAAATATTTGCAACAAAATAAATACGAAAAGAAATTCTGGAAAAAGTTCGGGGGAAACTTTTTGTCGGAGCCGCAGAAAAAATGACAGGAGGAACTGTGAAAAATCTTAAAAATTGAAACCGAAATTGAGTGTCTCTCGAAGCGACAAAATCACAAAGCAAAACGGCGAGAAGAAAAAAGAACTGACTAAAAAAAAAGGAAGGCAAACATCTGGGCCAAAAGTTTGAAATTAAATTTTTCGCAAACAACTTTCAAGCCGGGCCAACTTCCACTTCAAACAATGCAGTTAGTGTCCCGGCCCCACTCGTGCTACCCTATCATTTACGGCAATTACGTTGACCATTTTCACACGCCTCCTGCACACACACACACACATACAGGGACAGTCACTCGGAAAGGTGTCCTTTTCCCAAGAGTGTTGCCTATATTTCTGGGTGACGACAGAAAGTGTTGCCTACTTTTTTGGGCGCGCTTCAGTTTCTTTTTTGTGTGCCTCTGCCTGTGTGTGTGTGTGTGTTGTCCTATAAACGTAAAAAATCATCAACGCTCAGCGACAAAGTTAAGCCGCTTAGCTGTTTCCTCTTCTGCTGAGTGCACAAAGTTTTGAACAACTTTTTTCGCCGCCACAGCTGCTAGAATAAATCCTGCGAGTCCTGTTCGCTTGTGTGCCTGTCTGTGTGAGCCATACAAATCAAATGATTAGCCAGAGCATCATCAACTATCCTAGTTAGGGCCCAAAAATATCCAAATACACACACGCACACAAGATAGAAAGTTTCAATCAAATATGCAAACTGCTGAATATTTGTATACAATTAGCGGATCAGGACAGAGACTTTTGAACATCAAGCATACGCCGAGTGGTCCTAGTCCTGGGCCCAGTCGCCGTCCGGGGCAACAGGCAACCCTTATCAATGTTGAAATAGGTACGACAATGTCACATTTTTATGTAGGCAGCGGCCATATTGACAGGGCCAATTAAAGTCAGACACCGAACTGACAGCGGCAGGAGTCAATTTGAATATGCTTTGATATTGAATCGAGAATCCCTACAAAATATTCCCACACACACACATGTGTTCGTCTAACCCTATTTTATTTGGTTAGAAGGCACTAGAAAAAATTAAGGATAAAATAATATTCCAAATAAATAATTAATACTCTAAACTATTTAAGAAAACTCATCCATTATTATGTTTAAAAATATTTAATTAAATATAACTTTATATTCAATTTGTTCTTGAATTTTTTTCTCTGTACAGTGTTCAGGAAACGGATGGCTCGTATTTTGAGAATTTTACATCGCTCGGCTGGAAACGTGAAAATCGTCGCATGTCGGCCACGCGTGCCGCCGAAGCACGTGCCGAGGCTAATCCCGAGAATGAACGTGATCCGCCGGCTACAGAGGAGTCCATTGACCGCCAGGACGAGAAGGAGAAGCTCTACGTGGAGGTCCTGCACACGATTGCCAATACGGTGGGAGCACCTGCGCCCGGCGGACAGGTAAATCAATATCTCCTCCCACAACCAGGATAAACTATGTTGTCCTGGGACAAAAGTTGAATGAAATTATGATTTGGGGCTTATGCAAATAGTTGCAAATTATATAAATTAAGGCGATTTAAGGGATCCGAGAGATACATACATCTACGGTACCCGGAGGCGGGGATACCGCATGATTGAAAGGCTTAATCGGTGGCATTAGGCTTTGAGACGTTTTGCAATTTGAATGATTAATGCCAGGACCCGAATGCTCGGACCCTGGGGCAAGAAAACAAGGTCTCCGAAGCAAAAGGAAAAGTTTCTTTCATTCAAGAGAGAGAGAATGAAGGCGAGTTTGAAGTTTCTGTCGAGGGCAGAAATTCAATTAAAAATGTGCTACTTTTTGCCGCCTCCTCCTCCTGCTCCTCCGCACCATTTCTGATTGCCATTTGAAAGGAATGCCATTTCCAATATACTATATCCTGGGCCGGCTTAACACAGCAGTTCATTTTTCAATTATCGTTTTTAATTTAAGAGTAAGAAAATGGTTAGACGACCAATGCACAACTAATGAAACTCGAGCAGGTCCTGTGGGGCTGCTGGAAGGAGGTCCCGGGGGTAGGGGATGAAATATGGGTGGATGGCGGGTGGCAAGGTTGCGCCAGCATAATAAAAGTTTGAACTAGTAGCGGAAAATAGCATCCTTGTCGGAGTCCTGCTGTGATTGAGTTGAAACTGCTCAAATCTCGCGGGTGGCCGCAAAGCGGATAAAGAAATGGGAAAACGGGTAGCTGGGCAACTGGGGAGAAGGAGAAGGAGAAAGAGAAGGATATAGATAAGGATAAGGGGAAAGTGAACAAGAGAAAGTCTTAGACAAGTTAGTTGGTGTCTCTGCGGAGAGCTCGCCGCTCGAGTTGGTTGGCCATTTTTGCATTTAATCGTAAATAATTACAAATAAATGCGATTTTCCCAGCCGGCAACCTTTCCTAATGGAAATTAATGCCAAGAAAAATATGAAATAAAAGTAATAACGAGGTGGAACTGGGGGGGAAAACTTGCAACAGACAGCTTGAAGGATACTTATTATAAGGCCATAATCTGCCCGAGAGGTTTTCATTAAAATGAGAAAAAAAGAGACCGAGCTGAGATGCCTTCAAACGTAACTGGGATTACTTTCAATTAAAATGGATAAGGTGGGCGGAAACAAGCATAGATGGGTAGATCTCCTCTTTAAATTTATACTGTATAAATAGAAATATTAAAGTATCCTTCTTCCGCATCTTCAATCAATGCCCTCCCAGTGCCGAAAATAAATCTATATAATTAGATTTCGAAAATAATTCAGACCTCCAGCCCAGAATTCCAGGAAAATGTAATCAAGTTTATTCATAATTTGAGCTGCATCGAAGGCAATCAAATTATAATATCCTTGAAGTAGTCGGGAATGGGATGAAAGCGTTTCTCGAAGCGTGATACAAAATCGAAAGTCGACAGGCTAATAAATTCCAGAAAAAGATAAATCAATATAGATGCGAGAAAGAAAAAAGCGATGGAAGAGCAGGAGCAGGAGCAAGGAAAAATATGCAAATTTATCAATTTTAATGATATTATGATTTTGTTTACTTTACAAAAATATTTACAAATAAATGACAATATAATTAAGTGAAATTTTGTTAAGATATTTACTCTCTTTCTTTTGATATCCCCATGCAATCTGAAAAATCCCTGCCGTCTGCACAGTTCGCCCATTACAAGGACGAAATGTATCTGCACGCCCAGCGCGCCTTCGGTGTCAATCCGGATCGTCATTATCGACTCCTGCACGCCTCCGCCGAGGATAAACCAAAGATAATCGTCCTCTCTGCGGTGGTAATCGAAGCTGATGGCCTCGAGGCGAAGGATGCCAATGGTAAGCGCCCCAGGATCCACACACTAGACTTTTCACTTAGCCACTCTGCCACTTCCAATGTATCAATCTCCTTCCTCCTCCATATGTGCGTCCTGTGTGTATCTGATGTGTAAATATTTTTAGTTTGTAAATTGATTTTGTGGCTTCTGCGGTAATTGCATTATGAGACCTGCTCCACAGTTTGTGGCAAATCAAAAGGCCAATCTAGGCACCATATGCCTCGACTATTTTTCCTCCGAAATTATTCTCAATATATTCTATAAGACAGACTCTTTGGTCTGACTTGGTTTGTTGTTGTCCTGGTTTCAGGTCCAAGTGAAAGTTACTGTTTTGCTTATGCTCCTTCCTGTCCCGAGTCCTGTCTCCGTGTGCGTTCAATAAATTTGCAATTTAATGCTTCCCATTTTGTTCATTATGTTGAAGAGAGCAGAAGTTCCACAAACAAAAATAGAGGCACTAAAAGAAATCGATGGGAGCTTCATAAAGGTGTTTCTGGTCAAAAAATTCTCAACTTCTAGATCATAATCGAACAAATAGATATTATTTATAATTTTTTAAGCAAAAACCTTTGATTGATTTACATTATTTTACCCCAAAACTTTCTCTCAGTGCATAAGCAGTAGCTGCCTCATCGAAGGCAACGCAATTTCGCATTTTAATGTGCTCAAGGATGTGTAAGGAATACGTTGAGTGCTCCTTCGTCTGCGTCTGCTTCTGTTTGAGCATTTTTCTATCCCTTCTACCCCTGGCTGCCTGGCTCCTTGGCGTCCTGGCTACACACCCCCAACCCCTACCCCTAGCCATTTACCCTCCATTCTGGGCCACAAAGTAGTGCAAT
This sequence comes from Drosophila atripex, assembly GCA_035045925.1. Lineage (NCBI taxonomy): Eukaryota > Metazoa > Arthropoda > Insecta > Diptera > Drosophilidae > Drosophila > Drosophila atripex. The sequence continues at coordinate 1,715,947 of JAWNOP010000012.1, forward strand.
GTTAGTGCGCCATGGCCTGGCATCTGCTAAATGTTCTGATGACGACTGCCGCCTGGAAATAGAGCGCCAAGTAGGCTGGCGGGATTTTTTGGCAGGCGGTTAGTTGGCTTTCAGTGGTCTTGTTCGAGGCCGTGGTCCTGGCCCTGGCTCTGGCCAGATGGCAAACAACCAGTCGTTGCCAATGAAACGTGGCCGATGAGAGCTGCTATTGTTTGGGCCATTCTCGATTGGCAAATAAGTTGGCAATGCCAATGCCAATGCCAAAGCGGTGTAGTTTAGTTGGGTTTAACAGCCAGTAGTGGCTGAATTCAGTCCCAGCCTGGTCGAGCATGAAAGCCAGCATCCAAATTGGCCATTACAATGCAGGCCAGCCCCAAATTTTCAATGAACCGAAAGGAGAACTGAACTAAACCTAATGACTTTTCCCAGAAATCTGTCTTCGCGTAGCGCACTTTCATTCCCATTCAATTAATAGCTCCGAAAATTGTATCCCAGTTCTGGGGAGGGATATATCTTAATCTTGGCAGTGGGATGGCCGGATGGCCGGATGGCCGAATGGCCTGGTGCGTAAATCACAGGCACTCAATAATTGAGAAGCACTTTATGCAAATGAAATGTTAATCATACGCAATGTGTGACTGGGAGCAGCTGACGCCACGTCGTGTCCTGGGGCAGTGCCATTAATTGGCGTTTAATGTCATCAGGCGGGCTCTTCATTAACCTTTTTCTGGTCGTGGGGTGGAAATAAATTGTTTATTGCTTTATTTATCATCGTTATAGGTTTCTCGGACCCGTACTGCATGCTGGGAATACAGCCGGACGGAGACGCTTGTCCGCCCGTGTCGCCGCTGCCGCTGCCGCCGACGCCGCGCGCCCTCTCGGCGGACATGAGTGGCGGCTTCGACAACAGTGCCACGGACTCGCCGCCGCACCGCAAGCACAGCTTCCGGCTGAGCTTCAAGCGGCGGGACGGGGGAGCCGGACGGCGGGAGCAGCGCGACTCACTGGGCGGGCCGGTGCCGGCCAAGCTGATCAAGGCGACCTCCATCAAGCCGCACACCCTCACCCCCAAGTGGAACGAGAAGTTCAAATTGTAAGTCATAAATCCAGATCTCAATCGCATGCAGAGAACCTCATTTACGAGTTGTAAGCCATAAAGAGAATTCATTTAATTTTAAAACCCAATTGAAACACAACTGCACATGCACATAAATTTCTGCCATAAGAACTGCAATGAAATTTATGTGGAAATTGCAATAAAACCGAATGGGAACAAAAGCATCTAATCAAGACGACTATGAAGTACTCTGGTTGGAAGTATTATGTAACACAAACCACTTTAACACAAATTATTAATCACAAGCACTCTGACAGTTCCTGGAATCTCGGGAATAAACCCTAAATTAAATAAATACTCACATTATTGACTTGCCAGCAATAAGCCGGCAGATCCTTTTCCGAGAAAAACACAAAACAAGCCTCAAGTACCATACAAGGGTATGGTTTCGGTTTCGATTGAAAAGCTTCAATAAATCGTGTAATAAATTAAATGAACCAGCACATGATTACTTTGAAAAATGTTGTAACCCCAACCCATGTGAACATCCTAGGATACACAACATAAATCTGTAAGAGACCCTTAAAGTGTAATGATTTTGACATATTTTTTGCCACAGCGACATAGACGACATAAATACGGATACCTTTCACCTGGACATCTGGGACCACGATGACGAGAGCTGCGTCATGGACGCCGTCTCGCGACTGAACGAAGTCCGTGGTGTCCGCGGGCTGGGACGCTTCTTCAAGCAGGTCTGTCAGTCCGCCCGCCAGGGATCACAGGACGACTTCCTCGGCTCGGTTAACATTCCCCTCGCCGAGATACCCTCCACCGGGCTGGATGCCTGGTTCAAGCTGGAGGCCCGAAGTCATCGGAGCACCGTGCAGGGCAGGATCCGGCTCAAGCTGTGGCTCTCAACGCGGGAGGACCGGGGCAATGTGGGCGAGGAAAACCACGAGATGCAGATCCACAAGGTTGAGCAGCTCCAGAAGGTCTTTATGCAGCACGAGGTGACCACTCACGAGCCGTCGTGGACCTGGTGCGGTGACCTGCCGGGTCCGGCCCTCACCATACTCCATCAGTTGGCCGTGCAGGCGGATCTCTCGGACTTGCATTGTGCCATGGCAAGGTGGGTAGTAAGGGAACTCCATAAACACCTGACCTTGACCCTGAGTCCTTTCGTTTCCAGATATGTGGCAGCTGCCAAGTTGAATCGATCCACTGCTCTGGACCCGAAATTCCTCCACCGGCTGCTCAGCGACGTGGAGAAGCAATGGAATCAGCCCAACCAGGAGCCACTTAGTCGAGATCTGGAGCAGTGGCTGGCGGATGCTATGAACGGATTCGTGGAGCGCTCCCTCAACCAAATACGCAGGCACAGGGACATCTTTCCGGCCCTGAACCCGCCGTCGCTGATTCGCCTGGAGTTCCTACTCCGTTGCCTGGGTCTGCTCGGATCAATGCGAGCCTTCCGGGCCGTGTGTCCTTTCAACAAGGGTGTGCGGGGCGAGGTGGTGAATGCGCTGCGCAAAGGATCCGTGATGTGGGGCCAGGCGGTGCTCCGGGAGTCGCAGAGCTTGCCCAATCCACTATCCAATTTTGTAACAACATTAACGGCCGACATTCAGCTGGGACAGACCTACTACCATGCCCTATTCGACAAGTGAGTATCCTTGTTAGTTACCTTTCGTCCTGCAAATAGCGGATTAAGTATGTTCGACACGTGTGTCCCATATACTCCGCACTCCACTCTCCACACTCTCCGCACACTTAGATGCGAACAAATAAAGTGTCCCGAGGAGCTTAACAAAACAAGCAAGTGGTGTGCCCCAACCCTAGATCCTTTGCGGGAGGGGTTGGGTCACCATGTCGGCATTGCACCAAGGCGATGACCCAATTCAATTGAACGCCACCCCACCCCACCCAAATGGCGTCATTTCGATCCGAACCTATCCGCAATCATGCCCGGGGGCGGAGCACTTTACAGTCGCCAGCCATCACTCCCTCTAATCAGTTTGAGCATTTGTCAAATGTCCTGCGAGTCAAAGTCATAAAGCTAACGAGCATTAATGAGGGCCACAAAATGTTGTCATGGCAGATTGCCCCCAGCACTGCCCCAAGATGGCAGATGGACTAGTTTCGCCAAGAGGAGGACTTCCGGGCAAATGGCTCAACAAGTGGCTATATCCCCCAGGGATACTAAATAAATTATATTGCAGCAGAAGCCATTTAACTGGAAATTCTAATTAAATGATAGGCTTTCAAGTGGCAAGTTCGTACAAACGTTTTTCTCTCTAATAAACATTTAAAAGGATATTTCTGAGGAAGGACACCCTTTAGAATCTACAACGAAATGGAATGATAAATCGAAGCCATTTAACGGATTGCGGATCACGAGGCAGGAGCGGAAGGGCTCCAATAACTATTAATTTATAGGTGCATAGTGGCGCATCCTTGGCCGCCATCCCGCAGGACTAATCAGTCACATATTTGCCAGTTAGCGCGGCCATAAAAGGACCTTAATGAGGACATCAAGTGGCTTACACACATAAGCCCCAAATTAATTGCGCTGTCATAAAAATGCTCTCACGTTGCCCTTCCACTGGCGGAGGTCCTTGGTTAGGAATCCGTTCCCAACCGGCAGCCGGCAGCCAGCAGCCAGCAACCCAGCCAGGACATCCTACTCCTGACGAGGCATTTAACAAATGTCCAGAGGCTGTCAGGAAAAGTGTTGAGGGCCGGTGAGAGGTCCTGCCAAGTGCTGAAGTGGACCGGGCATTAGCAAAATTTAGTTAGAACTCTAATTGGGGCATTTGTTCGCTTTAAACTGAAGGTGTTCCAGGATATTTTCGTTGTCCGACGGCAGGCAGGACTCCAGACTAATTGCTTGCCTTTTGTGAAAATATTTGAATCCTTTTTCCTTCCTTACAGCACGAACGGCATTCAGTACTTTAGCATCATCTACAAGCAGTACGACGCCATGGTGGGTGACGAGGTGTACACCAGGATGGCCGCCGGCCAGGTGCCCGGGGTGCGGATGAACCTTTCACAGTACGCCGTGCTCGAAGGCGATGTGGAGCCAGTGGACACGAAGCCCTTTGAACTGTTCCTGGCCCTGCAGGAGTTCTGCCAACTGAAGCGGCACCTCTCCGCCCAGCCGCAGCCCCCGGAGAAGCCGCTGGCGCTGAGCAACAGCCACGAGTGGTTCATACCCACCCTGGAGCGCTGGATGATGGTCAGCAAGGCGAAGGCCCTGCAGAGGATTCGGGCGGCCATACGCATGGACGCCATATGCGAGGGCGAGCGCATAGTGCGGTACAGTAGCTCCTCGGTGGACACGGCCAGCACCCTGCTGAACATCAAGGAGTTCTGGAAGGTGATGAACTGGCCGGACGAGGACACAGCCATCATGCTGGAGTCGCAGCTGATCGACGTGGTCTGCTCGGCGGCGATGCACTACTGCGACCTGATCCACACCGCCCTGGCGGACAGTGGCTACTACGAGCAGCAGGGTCCCTTCCGGTGCTCCGACGACATGTGCGTCACCGTCAACAACGTGGAGTACGTGCGTCGCACCCTGGCGGAGTTCCGCTCCGACGAGCAGCCGCTGGAGGAGTCGGCCGACAATCTGCTGGAGTCCAGCCTCACCCACATGGAGAACCGTTGCGAGCGCATCCTCTCCAAGCTGGCACCCCTCATGCAGATGTCCCTGCAGAAGGCCATGTTCCATTTGGCCTGGTCCCCGGACTCCCTGCCAGCCAATCAGGCCATAGTCCCGCTGCTGGAGTACCTGGACTGCCACCTGGCAGCTCTCAACAGTGCCATGCTAACCAAGAACTTCAATCGGTCGCTGCGCTTCATCTGGAAGACCGTGCTGGGCGAGATGTCGCGGCAGATGGAGACGGGGGATGAGACGGACAAGCCCACGCACTTCCACAAGAGGCTATACGAGGCCCTCCAGCTGCTGGTGGACTTCTTCCACGCCGAGGGCCAGGGCCTGCTCCTGGAGTGCCTCCACACGGAGGACTTCTGGCGCATCGAGCAGCGCCTGCAGTTCCACAAAACGGACACCGACCGGCTCATCGACATGTTCTACATGCAGCGCCTCCGGGAGCAGCTGATGGCGGTCAGTCCAGGTCCCTACGGATCCTTGGCGGTGCGGGCCTACTTCAACCATGATTCGCTGTGTGTGGAGGTCCTGCACGCCAGGGATGTGGTGCCTCTGGATCCGAATGGCTTCAGCGATCCGTTTGTGGTCATAGAACTGCTTCCCAGGAGGATATTCCAGCACTGCATGGAGCAGCAGACCAATGTGCACAAGGTGGGTTAACCCTTAATCGCTGTCCTAAGAACATTTCAAGGAGGGATATATATTTTCTGAAAGGATTCTGATAGTTATACCCTTAAATGATTTCCCCCATTAGCGCACCTTGAATCCCATATTCGACGAATGCTTCGAGTTCTCCGTGACCCTGGAGCAGTGTCTCACCGAAGGTGCCATGATCTGCTTCACGGTGATGGACCACGATGTCCTGACGGCCAACGACTTTGGCGGGGAGGCCTTCCTGGCCCTGGGCAACATACCCGGAGTGGCTGACTACAGCACCAGTGTGGACAACTTCCACGGCCTGAAGCAGATCGAGCTGCCACTGATGCAGCAATTGGATAAGAGTAAGTATCTAGGATTATCCATTATCCAGGACCCTAAGCACCTTCTCGATGCCATGTTCTGTGTTTTCTTCCAAAGGCAATCCCATTCTGCAAATCCTCGAGGTGCGAATCAACGACAAGCAGGCCCAGGACTTTGTGCGCAAGCAGAAGGCGCGACTTATCAACTGATTTTTAACAGGATTCAGATAGAATGCCGGCTGATGCAGGACTAAGGACTAGAGGACAATGGACACGAGGAACCGTTTGTAAAACGTTGTGGTGGGGATCGGGCAATGTAATTGCCCGGTTGCATCGACGCGACTTGATAAATTAACCAAAAGCTAAGTGTTGTATCCAAAAACCAGCATTGTATGTATTGTATTTAATCTAGTTGTTTGAAAAAAAGACTCCTTTCTCTCTTCAGTTTGTAAATGTTAGCGAAATCGAATCGAAATTCAAATGGTGCAAATAAGAAAAAAACAAGTGGCTCTACACTTGAAGTTGCTTGAACAGAATTACGGATAAATTTTAGGGACTTATTAGGAGCCTAGCATTGCTGAAATTGTCACAATTGGGCAATCAATGGAATTAAAAACCAAAATTAGCCAGCAAATCTCATGAGACAAGACACGAACAAAAACTCAAGCTACCTACCAGATGCGTTTTGAAGACTTTTACAAGAAACACTAACACTGGGATCGCAACATCTCGGACGCACAGGAAACATATACAACACGACACACATTTTTGGGTCAATTTAAAAATAAGAATATACTATTAACATATATAGTGAACGATATCAGAGCGTATACCTAAAGCACCTTTTCTACTGCAGCCAAACAAAACAATCAAAAAACAAGCGAAACTCCGAGCTTCTTTGACAAAATCCCCCCCAGATGAAACGAGACACTGAAAACCAAACATAATCACATCCAGACATGCAGATGATTGCTATTTACAATATGAGATATATAGAATATATGTATGTGTGTACAATTTATATCACGCCCAAAGGACAGTGTAACTAAGTCTAAAGTATATTTGTAAACTATTTTCTGAGCACAGATTTTGTATAAATTTATTAGACACGCGCTTGTCCCCCCAGAGAGGCAGCCTTCGGCTCTTTTGCTTATACACGACTTAGGGCTTTACCCCACGTCTTAACCCCTGACACCCTGACAGCCCACCCTTAACCCCATACTTTCGAACTTTGGTTAGTTTCTTCTCCCCCCTCCCCAAAACCCACTAGAAGGTCTTGCTTCTATTGTAAATTTTGTACTATATACAATGGTCTCTTTAATGAAGGATCTCGAAACCTACTATATACACTCGAATATGCAGGATAGATGTGTATATTATGAATAATGAAATGAATTGTTGAAACTGTAACTCTTAACTGAAAACTTTGGCAAAAATCAACTTTTTATACCTTTCGTGGCGTGGCTGAGGTCGATTTTTAGAAAAAGGAAACTAACTACCAACTAACATACAAGAAATGCACAACAAAAGCAAGTAAATCCATGTCAAATTACAACTATTTTTAAAATTTACACTCGACGCAAACTTTCATGATTGTTAATTACGATTACAAAATGGAGTATTATGCAAACAATATAATAATTAAAAATATACAAATATATATGTGGATTAAAAGAATTAATCGGTAACCAAACGAGCATTTAGTTTGTAAGCAAAAGCATTTTGTTTCGGAATCTTTGCACAGCCTTCTAAAGAGTCTAAAAATCTATACTTTTTAACTGTACTCTTTGGTTCAAGTTCTAGTTCAGTTTAAAGTTAGTTTATGGTTTAGTTAGTCTTTAACTTCGTTCGTTAAGTCTGCCATCGCCAAGACATCGACAATGATTCAGCGACAATCCTGGCCGCAAAACTAGAGACAAACATCGAAGTAGTTCATAACTTCTAAGTATTGCTCCATCACTCTGAGTATCTTCCATTGGCACTCGATATTTATTTTGTTTAAATAGTACTTCTACAGACTTCTCAACTGTCTCACCTGTCAACTGCTATCTTCCAGACCTACTACTATTGTGCAGCAAAAAACGAGCAAGCAAAAAATAGTTAAATAATTAAAAATACAAATATTATATGGTATATATAGACAAGCAAGCAGATATGTGTACCCCTAATAATTTCCTATGTCGAATAAATAAATTCAAAGACAGACAACCGGCATGCAGGACGCAGGATGCAAGGATGAACAAAATCAAATTAAATTATTCATGTTACTGGCACTAGCTAAAAAAATATATACGAAGCAATCTGAGTAGGGTAAACAACTTAAAATAAATAACAGAAACACAAACAACACGAATCTGACAAAGAATGCGAAAATTGGCCAAACAAAGAGACCAAACGCATTTCCCAACCACAACGCAACACGAATACAAATACGAATACCAACTGAACAAAACTGAACAAAAACTGTTGAAAAACAAGGCCAAAAAACACGCATAAACCTATGCCTATACCTATATAATATACTATATATACATATTTGAGTGTACAATTGTTGTGCTAGTTACTGAATATGGAACACAAACAGAAACTACAAAGGGCCCTCCTACATATACACTTTGGAAAACAAAAAAAAAACCAAATAAAACTACAATGCTTTTAATTGTAGGAGCAGCAGGAGGAGAGCAAAAAGCGGCAACTATTTTCGATTATATTTATTTATCCGGAACCCATCCATCCTGTAAGGAGACAGTTAACCAAGTATTTGTAAGCTCCATTGCGTGTTTTTTTCCTATACAAGCCACAGGTCAGAACTACAAACGCAAACACTCTACCGCCGAAACTCGATAAGAATAGTATATCTTGATGGGTCAGCCCAGAAACAAAACCAAAGAATATAGTTTTTTAATGTACGTATTTATGATGTATACCAACGGGCCACACAATTCAGGTTCCTAGACACCCCTCCGTAAACAGGATATCAGTATAGCCGAGACCGCAAACTCCTGGCATTAGCCCCTAAGTGCATAGAATGTGTGTTTGCATGGGTTAATATCGAATCAAAACCAACAAAAGTAACAAAACTATAACTGAGTCCCTACTTAAGCATATTCTATGTAAATTCAACAAAAGCTGCAGAAAGAAACATTATCAAATTCAATCAATAAATGTCAATGAATAATTAAAATGAAATGCATTTATTATTGGGGAAATTCAATGGGGCTTTGTGTTTTGTAAGTAACAATACTACATAGTGCTCTTAAATTTAATTTCCTTTCTAGGTTATTTCTAATTTCTTTTCCCTGCCAGTAGAAGCCAGAATCAATCCCGCTGACAGGCGAAATGTCAGTTGTGGGCTGGAACTTGGCATGAAAATAAATTGTCCTTTCGCTGACAGGGTTTGCCGCCGAAGGGAAAGTGTTTGCGGAATTGATTTGAGGCATTATCTGGTGCACGTCAAAGGTCTAGAGCGGTACAGTATGTGTGCCAACAGCGGAAAGTGCGGAAAAGCTTTTATCTAAATTAAATCCTGACACATCCGACGCTTTTCCTTTTCGCATGACGTACAAACGACTTGCCCCGTTTAAAGCCAATGGATAGACGTCCTTTTTAAAGCGATCCCCCGGGACACGAATCCGTGTATATGCCATTGTATTTTGAGACACATCCTAAAACTTGTTCACGACCCGCAGTTGAAAAATCTGTGCAGTTTTATGCAACTTTTATGACACCATCCAAGGACACAGGGCCCAGGACTCATGACTCAGTACTCCGAACACACAAAAAAAACTTTTTACGACTTGCAGTGCCAAAGAACAAACATCAGACGTTCTCCAGCTTTGCGTCTGATGCGTAAAGTAAACAAGTATGTCCTTTTCTGACAAGAACTGAGACAAATTTCATAGACAAAAAAAATAAATACAGGACAGAAGAGCCACCTTGTACCAGAGCTGAAGCTTATATGCCCTTCCATCTAAAATATGTTATATTTTATTGCCAGTTCCTCATTTAATACAAAATTTACTTGACCTTTTATTGAAAATATCTTGGCCTTTTAATTCACGCGGAAATTAAATACCTTTCGCCATACGTAAAAATAGGCCAAGAGACATAGAAGCTTTTCACACAATATTTATTGAGATCACATTTGATTTGATTTTTGCAACCGATCTGAAAATGCCATTCTGAGCTGAATACCATTTATGAATGAGGGATCTTATTTTCTTCAAACTGAATCAAAAGTTTAAAAATCTCGGAAGGTTATATTTTTTCACGATTTTTAATCAAATTGTCGAAAATTTTATTGCCAGATTTTGATAGAAAATGAATTCCCTTGAAGTTCTAAGATCGGAAAGGTATAACGTTTCTAGCTCATTTTTACTTGGCCAATATAGAAAATTTTTAATAACTTTTTATTCTATATCTTAGCTATTTTTCGACCAATCAGTAAACGGAATACCATTTATGAATGGGGGATCTAATTTTTGTTCAAGGTTTTGCCGAAATCGTGATCCTTAAGAAAAGTTTCGGAAAATGGTTCGAAAATTTCGTTGCCATGTTTTAAAAGAAATGAATCTACTCAAAGTTCTAAGATCGGGAAGATATAACATATGTGTCTGCCAAGTATTAGCCAAGTTATACAAATTTTTCCATTACAAAAATACGGAAAATGTGCCTAACATTTCTCATTCATTTTAACTTGGCCAAAATCGGAACATTTTAACCAATTTTTATTGTATATCTCAACTATTTCTTGACCAATCAGTAAAGGGAATACCATTTATGAATCAGAGATCTAATCCGATTCAAACTGCATGAAAAGTTTCAAAAATTCGAAGGGAACAATTTTGGCCGATCCTATAGGGCCGATTAAATTAAATGAGCCCTTGAAAGAGTATAAAAATGCTGAGCCAACAATATTAGACACGGACTGGGCGAAGCCTAGAACATGAACTTGTTCTTCATGCAGTTTATGTCAACAGCAAACAAATCAAACTCAAATACAGAAAATACAAGAATTTAAAGCAAGTACACAGAATTTTACAGTTTATGAATGTCGAACAGATGCAAGTAATTAACGATTCAAAAATAAAACTACGAATGATGTCAGCTTGAGCTGAAATGGGCGAAATAATAGCCCGACATGTTTCCTTTGTCATTAAAGTTTTTTAATCAACTAGCTAATTAAAATTCTAACATTTCCGTAACTGCAAACAAGGCCAGTGGAAATGCAAAAGTTGTTAAATTAATTCCATCATATTTTTGTATTTATTCACGGAACTTTTAACAGCCGCATGAGTGGCTAAAATTCTGCAAAAACTAAACACAATTGCAACTGTGGTAATGCAAAAGTGACCCAGAGTCTCTGGGTCTGGCCCCATTATCGATGCCACTCATCCTAATGACATGATGCAAATTAAGCCCCCCCCCCCTGACCCCGCCTCCGCACATGACCTGACCCCCAAAGCCCCCGACCAGCAGTTAAAAGCATTGCACAGTCACGTGCGGCAGCTGACTAAAAGTGCGGCTTGACAGGCAATGAAGCCTAATGTAGTAAGCCTCCCCCCGAACCCCCCGAACGGCTCCTCACTTCTTCAATCTGCAACATCAACTGGCAGCCTCCTCCCGCCACCCACTTCCTTTTAACTGCAGTTGCAGATTGAGCATTTTCGAGAAAATATGGCCACTTTTATGCAAAAATTAAAGAAAAGCTTTAAGGCTTGAAAAATCTTAGTATCTGTATCTTTTTATTTGCAAATTGCTATATAACACTATCCTGTCTAAAATAAATAAACTTAAAGTCGAAGCAACTCATACGTATACGTAATATTCTCCTCGTTGCACACATATTACGTATACGCCCCATGTTTCTCCCCTAAAGGAAGAGGAAAAGTGTTTTTTTTTATAACTTTAAGCATTTTAAAGAATTATTTCAACTCAAATTCTATGCCTGACTATATTTCCAACACATCATATCCTCTTAAACAGATTTACTAAAACTGACATAATTTTTTTTTCAGTGTCTGACCAGAGTGCACGTGTTGCAGAACTTTCGGTTAACGGTTATTAAATGCAGTTTTTGCAGTTTGACAACAAAATGCAGTCTCCAAAAGTGCAAAGTGCAGATGGCAGACACCGGCACACAGTCTCTCCCACTGACAAGAGCCTCTGACTGGAAACTACGGAAAAACTTGTGAAAGATCCCGAACTCCGGAGAGAGAGCGCCTAAGCCGAGAGTCGAACCGGTTTGAGCCGCATTTTAGACCCGTTTAGACCACTCACAGGTGCCCGAGTGCTGGGCCAGCTCTCTGGCAATCAGTTCGAGCCGAGATCGCGACGGGTTCGCTTTGATTTGACGGTTTCACATCGCCAGTCGATGCATTTGCACTCCAAGTTGGCCAAAACCAACAATAACAACTAAAAAAGGTTAAAAAATAAAGAAACAAACAAACGCGCAGTAAATTCAACTATTTTTAGCGGATTACGTGAGTGTCATTTGAATTTTTTCGGCGTGAAGTATACGCCCGATCTGTAGGCGAGAAAAAAAAAAGAACAAACAGAGTATTGGCCAAATTTGTTAGCCATCTGTGCGAGTATCTGTGGGTCTAAGCCAGAGTGTACTTAGGAGTGTGTGTGCTTGTGTGTGTGTGTGTGTGTGTGTGTGTGTGGGTCCAAAACCTGCTGCTATTATTAGCCTTAGCCAAGATTATGGGCGATTTCATTATGGCGCTGCAATTTGCTGGGCAGCCCGAAAACAGAAGATTTTTGCGAGCTTAGCTTAGACGGGTTCCGATCGAAGACCAAACCCGAATCGTCCAAGCCACAGTCCAACTCTATAGAGAAGCTGCAATACGCCTTCCATTCATTCATTCATGCCAGCGATTATATCATACTCGTGTGTGTTGGCTGGCATTTTGGCCAGAACTACTGCCAACGAAATAGTTAAGGTTTTTGGCCCACACTCCGGCACAATTTGCATATCTCCGATGGTAGCTGGAGGGACTACGTCATCGCCCATACTACTCGCATTTATATTAATATTTCTCCACATTGCTGGCCATGTTTTTGTTTGTTTTTCGGTTTTCCCGTGCCAGTGAAGTGTAATGAAATGTGTTCAACGGCAACAGCAGCAGAAATAGCAGCAGCACCAGCAGCAGCAGCCAGAAACTAACAACCTGTCGCAGTGGCTGGCAAAAAGCGTTAACAATAAATAAACGAAACAATACCACACACAACACACCATCGTCAGTTCCAGCTGTATAACAATGAGGCGAGAAGGTAAGCCAGTTTTTCGCATTTCGTATTTTATTTATTTTTTAGCCCACAGTCAGAGTCCACAGCCCAGAGTCAGAGTGCAGTGGAATATACATATATTTCTATATATCTTTTCCCATCGAGTCTGGTGCTCTGTGTTGCTTAACTTGTTTATTTGCCATCAATTTGTTTTTGGCTCAATGGAATTGCATTTTGGAGCATCTTAGGGCTGTCCTCAGACGCCTTCGGTTTCGGTTCCGATTTCGATTCCGATTTCCGCAAAACTGTCGGTGAACTCGGTGTCGATGGAGGCGTGGGCGACACCATTGATTACCCACCAGTTGACCCTGAAAGTGTCAGCCAACGGTGGCAACAGACTGGCCTTATATGAGCATGATTCGCTCTTTTATAAGCTGCACTGAACCGAAAAATATATTTATTCTGGAAGTGGTATATATCAGTTTGTTGCTCTTTCAGCCGCTTATGTCATTTGGAGTCCAGAAATGGGCTGTGAAAACTTGGTAAGCGGACTTGGTAAGGAAACTGCAATATTTGGTATTGCCTTCGGGCGCCCTGTTCAGACGGAGACCTGTACGAAATGCCAATACCAAATGGATCAATGAGTGAAATTTAATGGCCTGGCCGTATATATGCATTTAATTTATTGCTTTCTCTTTTGCCCCCGGAATTGTCATTCGTGATGTCGGAAAATGCTGCGACATAAGCCCTTACCTAACCGACTCTTGGCTTACTAGCTCGACATACCTGACGATATTATCATATCGCCTCAGACTTTGTTGTCAGCACAATGAAAAGCGTTTTCAAATGGCTTCGTTTTGGGTTTTATGTTTTACTGCTTTTCAACTTATCTGGGAGTATATCTTCTCCCTTAGTTAGACGCCCGAAAAACAAACCTCTTTCTTCCCCATGCAACCCACTGTGCATAACAGAACTTGCTTTTCAGTTTGGTTTTTTGAGTTTAAAGTTTTTTTTTTTTGATTCCGCTGGGTTATTTTTTCGTGTCTTCGCCACTGGCGGTGTTTATACTAAAAAGCCAGCCAAGCTTAGCACGCTTGCCGTCCAATAAAAGTTGCAGCAGCAACCTCTAGGAGCTAGAAACCCAAAACCACAGCCAGCGGCCAAGTGTTTCTGCTCTTTCTGATGACAATGTTTTGATAATAATCATAATTTTATGTATCTCTCGTAGAGCTTGCTTAGGTTTATTTTTCTCTCGGTTTTTTGGGGTCATCTAGAGAGTAGTGTTGGGGCTTTGGTAACAATTAAACTTTTGCAGTGCTCACGGTCAAAAGATGCAGCGAAAGTTGCGTAACATTTCTGCTGGTTTTCGCTGGTTTTTGCGGTTTATCGCAGACGGGTTTTAACCTGCCAATTTGCAGCTGCCTTTTGGGTAAGATGCGTCTACATGTCAGCCACTTGAGGAGTTCGGGCCTCGAAGTATGCAAAGGCTCACCAAAAATAAGCACAAATCAATCAACGCTAATCACCCTCAGCCAGTCGGTTATACAACACCGTGTGTTAACTAAGCAATCTTCAGATATTTTGAATGGGCTGTGCCCACTAATGGAGGCTTAGTACTAGGCTTTGGCTGCAACTTTCATTTGACATTTGAGATCTGCAAGATCTGCAAGATATGCAATTGAAATCTGCGAAACCGACAAATGACGATGGATGGTGATGTCATCATCGCCACACATCTCACATGTAATTAATGCCCCGTGTGGCTTGCACACTCGTTGCGTGCAAATTATACGAGAAAATGTATATATGAATTACATATCAGGCATTCCGCGGTGCACTCGAGCTATATAAATCAGTGATCGAGTCACAGATCGATGCTAAGTTGAATGCTTATTGAATCGATCGATGATGCTAACCGGTTTTGGTTGTGGATTTCTGATTTTTGATTTCTGAATGTGGCAGGCAGCCAAAGTCAAATTCCAATGAAGGTTTTTTATGGAATCTGTTTTAATCTAACACTCTCAGTTCTATAAATTATTTTAGGTTTAAATAACCAGAACAGAGCACACAAAAGACTGTTTAAAGCCACATTTCAGTAAAAGTGTTAGGCATGGATTATTGAAATTGTTGAATTTCCACAAAAATCCATTAAAAGTCAATAAGCAAACTCTTCAGCGAAGCTTCAATCCCCATTCATGCTCCTGAATTCCAAACCAAAAATCACAAACTCAGAAGCAAATCCAGAGAGCTATGGTCCTCGGTTTCGACATCTAATTGAGTGAACAAGCATTTGATGAAATGTGCCCAAAACAGACAGAAAAGCAATCGAGTCACAAGAACAACAAGAAAGAAGAGTGGCTGGAAACACAGTTTTTGGCTTATCGAGTGGCTTAAGGCCGAAACAATGCCGTAGACTGAAGTTCTGTGAGCCACACTTGACATTAAAGCAGTTTCTCATGGGCCGCCGACTGAGATTCACAATCCACGCCCCCGCAGATCGCCAAGCAGACAAATTATATAGTTATGTTACCGAAAGGCAAAGCAAATATTATACAACATCATCAGCATAGCCCAAATAGCTTGCCAAATTATAAAAGGCAACACCCCTCCCATAAATCGCTCTCTGTCTGTGTTTGCCGCCAGAAGACCTTGATGGCAGCCAAAAGATACAATACTACAAAAAAAGATACATGTATAAATAAATAAAAACTTTAAATACAAAAGCCGAAAGCAAAAAGTCTCAAGATTGTGTTTGATACTTAGCGGACATTCGTTAAGTTCAACACAGTGTCGTCATCGGCATTCACATGATACTCAGATACTCGGATACTCGTATACTCGGACTCTGTATGATTACGGATCCGACGATAATTAAGCCAAAACGAAATGGAGTTCCTGCCACGGAGATCAGGAAAACTTCAGATATAGTGCTGGAATTTCCTCCTGGCGAGACAATGAATTGCAAAAAACACAAGGCAGTTAACGAGTTGCAATATTAATTAATCTTGCACCGTGTCCCCAGCGCATTAGAATACTGGCATGTATCTGTGTATCTCTTGCCACCAACTGGGCATTCTCGATCTCCGATCGGAGCAGCTGCAGCCAAGCGTGGGAAACTGGCCAAGGCGATAGTTGGACGCTGGACCTGGACATGGGAGATGTGGAGCCACGATCTTAGGGGTCTTGAGTCTGCATAAGTATATGCATTTTCTTATTATTGGTAATAGCCAATAGGAAGGTTTCACTTTTTGCCCCGGCAAGTGTACTTACGGATATTGATGTTGACAAAACAACAGCCAGTTGTGCAATCGCACAGACATACCACCAGTACAGTAACCCCTTCCTACAACCAACTAGGCAGTCACATAATAACGTATAATGATTCGGTTAGGGACTTGGTTAGCGAACTGTAGGCTCCCGCTGAACTCCCGCTTGCTGGTAATTCGATCGTTATGTTATAAACTGCCTGAAAGATCAATAGATTACGGCTGCAGACCGGGTCTATGAGGCCGTAAAAATAGCTCACTCTGAGTATGTCTGCCTTTGATGGCTTGTCGGGGCACTTGTGCAGTTATTTGGACTATTCATGAAGCCGAGGCCGAAAAAGAAAAGACCCAGAAACTAAACAAAAGTCATAACGGTGCGGCTGCACTCACCCAAAAGATACTTAGCGCGATACATACATAGATACTCGCACTGAAGATATCCACAATGTGTAGTAAGTACATTGCCATGCCAGACTGCCCATAAATATGCCGGCAAACAGGTTTACCTCTCCACCTAGACTCCAGGTAAACCACCAAACCACCTAGAATATTTATTATGCGCATTGTTTTCGGGGTGCCATTTAGACCGTGTGCCGCTGATAGGAATCCCGACGAGAACGATCTCTATCGGTTCTGGTCGGAGAGCCAGTTAATGTGGCCACAAATCCACCCGTTAGAACAGATCAGTGTGCGGCCACGACAATGTATGGCACCCTTGCCAGTTCCGGAGCCAGAGTGGAAATCAATTTACCTCCAAAGTGCGTATTTCATGGGAGTGCAATTACGCCGGAAGGCGACAACTCCAACAGTGGCGACGTCGCCTTTCGCATTCGCCACTGGCCCCATTAGGCCAGAAGTGGAATCAGCGGGCGCCCACATAACCATATTCGAAAAGTGTGCTAATGAAGTGCCAATAGTGGAGAGTGCCCTTTACATATCAAATAAAGTTCAATAATGACAAGCTGTTCTCAAGGGGACTACCCGAAGCATTACTTTTTATTGCCAAACGAGCGAACTAGACAGTGGAACTTGAAATTGGTTACATATTTTTCTATTTCCAGGTCAATGGATACTATTCTCTTCAATATTATAGAACATAATAATTAGAATTGTAACTGAAATGTTTCTTGGAAACTATAAGTGCAGATAATATCTTTTGTAATCCTAAGCCTAAAATTAAAAACACATTAATTATTCAAACTATAAACTAAACAATAGAAGAAGCTTCCCTTTAGGAAACCCATAAGAGCCCTTTGCACTCTATTCCATTTCCATTCACCTCGTATTTTTCCTTTTTTCCCATAGTCTGAGTACTAAAATAAAAGTAAATCGGAGGCCCTATAAACCCAATTCCCAAAATCTTCAAATTATCCGTAGCTCTTATGTCTTCAAGTAGGCTAGCTGAGCTCCTAAGCTCCCAGCCGATTCTAACTGGAACTGGGAGCCCAAGAAGACAATCCCGGGCAGGCAGGAACCCCACCATAGAGATTACTCCAAGACAACTGTTGCGTTTGATGTGAAAAACGGCCTAAATGGAATATATGTTTGTGCCGCTGGCTGGGATTAGGATTGGGGGTCAGGTTGATTGAAATTGATGTGGCAAACGTGACGCAGTCAAAAAATTGTAGACAAAAAAAGGGACCTGCCCGACACCTTACTTACCCGTACACACAATTCATCGCAGGTCTCTTGGCCAAAAGCCAGCGAAACAGAGCCAACGGCTTCATTTGCTAGTTGCCACAATTGCAGAACTTGGGGGCCAAATCGGTGTAAACAATTTTTGTTGTTTAAAATGAGTTGCAAAAAAAAACCAAACAGAATCAAGGGAAAAATTGAAAGCACAGCCAAAACCCAGGCCAAAAGCAAGGCGATTGGGGGAGGAAATGGATGTGGATGTGGAAGTGGCCTTTGCTTAGGCCGCTAAACCAACTTTCTCTGCACGAGTGTTGAGATTTAATATTGTTTTGGCCACATACCACAACAACATCCAACGAATGCCAATTTAATGCCACACCACAGCCTTCTTTTCGGGTCTCGGTTTGGTTTCTGTTTGATTTCGGTTTCCATTCGATTCTTTCTGCCCCGACCATTGATTTTAATGGCTAAAGCGTAGATGGCTTGAAAATTAATAAAAGAAATATGGCATCTTTATCGCACTTTCATCGTCGCACTTGGCCATAATTAATTTTGTTCCCTTGCCATTGAATATTTGCGGCCAAGAAACCAGACGGCGGACAACGATGTGAGCGAGCATTTATGGCTAGAAAGTTTTTTGGGGTTTTCGGATGGGTTTTGGGATTTGGTCATTTTGGGGCCTGACTGCACGGCCATTGTCGTTGTCAAAATGTTTCGCCAACTGACCGCCCATTTGAATTTTTTGGGCCAACTTGGTTGGTTGGCGGTGAAAAGCCGTCGATTAACATAAAGGCGTCTAAAAACACAGTGGAATGAACTAACCCTAAATGGGAGTTAAAAACAGCCATGCTTAATGGCTTATAAATAATATAGTTCTTATACTCTTTTGCTTTTAAAGAGTCAAGATTTAAAAAAATTCATTTTCTTTTGACTCGAAATTTATTCTGCCCATGGTAACAAGAACGCAAAATAATTTTAAACGCTGCTCATTTTTCAAGTCTGCGCGCCCTTCTGCGGCCTCTTTTTACGTCTGTTAGTGTTTTTAATAGCCTGCAGGGTTAAAAATTTAATGGAAAAACGTTTTAATAAATCAGTTAAGTGGTCTTGCCGCTTTTTTTGCGGCTAATTACACGCATTAGTGTTGGCCAGTTGGCCAGTTGCCCGGCCAGTCCCAGATCCAGAGTCGGCGGCGTGTTAACAGCCGCAACCATGTCTCCAAGCCTCCAGCTCCAAGCTTCCCCCTTCCCACTCATGGCAACATCTTTGGGCCGCAACCATATGGATAGCCTCCAGAAGAGACCCTCGTCGCAATGTCGGCCATGCAGAGCGTAATTTAGCAATTAAAAGCGATTAACGCGCGGCAGCCATGGCTACTTAGTGTCTAACATCGGCGGAGTCTTGGGCCACGACCCAGCATCCCATATAAATACTACACTATATTGTGCACCATCTCACGATCCTCAACCACTCATCCAGTTCTCTACGCATCGAGTCTAAAGACCGAGGCAAATCAGCATTAAGTGTTTGGCTTTTAACAATGCAATCAAATTTTATGCTGATTATCGGAATCATGCAGCAAGAGTCTTAGCCTCTTAATGCCAATTAAGGCAAGGGTGCTTCTAGCCAATGTTTTTGGGGGCCAATTAAAAAAGGCTATAAACCTCCATAGCTATGGTTCTGGCCAAAAAGCATGCTTTTCAATTCCAATTATTGAAATACTTTTAATGCCATTTGGTGGCAGCTGAAGGCAGGAAATACTTGTAACTAATTCACAAAAATAGTAGAGCAGAAAATACACAGTAATTTAATGTATAATTTTTATATAAAATTCGTTCCGTTTAATTTGTTTCAAATTTCAATAGCTCCCAACTTCCATTTTGACTTTCGAAAAACTCGAACCGAATTTAAAAACCGTATCGAAAACAATGCCTCTGATTTATGGATTTTAAAAGAGCCTTTGGACTGACTGCGCAACCGTATTGAATGGTAATTTTGCAAATTCAAAAATTCGCAGAATGACAACGCAAAGTGTGTTATTATTTATTCTAGAAACTCTACTTGTTTTGGGGCAATGCGGCGATATTTATTGGACAATGGAGCTTGCAATTTCGGTTGCCCTCCTCCTCCTCCGCCGATCTTCTCCAGACTCTGGCTTTTTGTTGATTTTGTGAAAGGCAACCGACTGTGGTCGAGTGTTACAGATTTTTCAGGCACAGGCTGCACTGTCAGCGGTAGTGGCCGTGGTGGCCTGCAGTTCTAGTGAATGCCTTGCCCCAGTTTTTCATGTAAGCACATCGCGGCGCATATCGGGGGGAAAAACTTTCTAAACCGCGCCCCCGAAATATGGCTCCACGCTCCGGCCATGAAATTTGCATACCCTGTACTGTACTGACCACAACTTTTTCGTCCACCGACCACCGACAAGTTCAAGTCGTTCCTGCTGGTTCGTTCAACCTTTTATGACACTTGACCACAGCCAAGTGGAGTGCATTTTTGTGGTCGATCTCTCGGCGCCTGGTTTCTCACTTCTCACTTCTCACAGCGGAGTGTTACACAAATTGTGGCAAATTAACTTCTCGTTTTCGCTGGCAACGACTTCCGCTCTTGGGCCATTGTTGTCTTTATTCGGGCGGAAGCAGCGAAAGTTGTGAAATCCATCGAAGACAATGCGGCGGCGGACGGAGGCGCCACCTCTTTAACGGTCGAGCGACAAAATGCAAATATCATGTAACCTGGACCACCTAAAATACTTTACGACCGAGTTCAAAGGCTTGTAATACACACTTAAAAAATGGTTCGGCTTAATGGATAATCAAATCTATATTAAGTTACCATATTAAATAATGGTTATGTTACGAAAGCTCTCAGGAAAGTTTACTCCTTTAGAGGAATTTACTAGAAAATGGTTGAACACTTTGAAAAATATTCTAAACTCAATAGAAGCTATGCTGTTAAAGATTTAAGGAATTAGTTAGGTTTCTTATTGTGTTCTTAGTTCTTAATTTATAGTGTCTTAGGTATCACAGTTCTAGTAAGAAACAGAGTTATTTAAGAAGAGTTTCTCAAATAATTATTAGAATTGGGGCATAATTTTAACCGTGTATATATTTAATACTGGGGATGTAGTGCATAAATATGTGCATGCAGATAACGATGCTCTCGAGGGAGTTCTCGAGGCTTTCATGGTTTATTAAGGCTGTTTATGTGGCGTTAAATGTTAAGGCCCCCATGGCTGGCAACGGGCCAAGGTAACACCATAACACAAATGCGAGAGCAAACACATTTTAATGGCATTCTCGGTCTCATTCGGATTGGCATCGGCATTCCATTTGCCAGTTGGAAGTTGGCAGAGCCGCAAAAGGAAAAGGCTTTAAGGCAGGCCTAACAAAACAAACCCCAAAAACCGCATAAACAAATCAATGTGCCGGAGTCGGAGTGGAAATCCGACGCATGGGAGTTGCTGGTGAGCTGGTGAGCTGGCGAGCGCGTTGGCTTTGATGGCCGCCAAGTGATAGAAGTGGTCGGTCAGCGGAATAGCCATTGGGACCACACAGACCCAGACCCAGACCCAGATCCAGGTTTAGGTCCATGCCCAGATGAAAGGGTCGCCCCTCATCCCCTTCATTTCGATTTTTCATTTGACGACGTTACCGCCCACACCATAAATGCGGTGGTATATACATATTTGTACAATGTGTGTATGTACGGCAGTGTCCCCAGGCGCTCAAATCACCGCATTGAACTTGAAAGTTTTTACTGGGCTTCAGACCGCAAATGGCAGCCCCCCTCCCGATCCTACCACACACTCTGCCCCAGAGATCCCCAGATCCAGATCCCAACTGACAATTGTATCGCGATTGACCGCCGGGCAGGGAACAAATGTAAATGCACTCAGAAATTGGCTTCAGCTGAAATAATAAGAAGGCTGGCCCGTTCGAGAGCCTCTAAAGTGGGGTTTTTGCCGGATTTTTTGTGTGGGGAAAATAGGAGGATCCCCTTGCCAGATGGCCAACAGGCGAGATAACAACACCCTTTAATTGGCCTAATCGAGGCAATAACTCAATTTTATCAGCCAGTGTCAGGCGATAATGATATGCCGCGAAATACTAGGGAGTTGGTGGGGAAATTAAAGTTTCCTTGTTAAATAATACTAGGTACAGGAGATGGACGATGTGGAATTTATTATTAAAATCGAACTGAAGCCAATAAAAAAAACAACTGATAAAAACACAGCCATTTTAGATAAATCCTACCTGTTGACTGACATATTCGAGTGCCAAAAAGGCGACAAAAAATTCCGATTTATGCCATCCAGGGTGCGTACACAAATGCATGGGAACATCGCCTACAGTCAGAGATTAAGTTGGCGGCGAATATGGTAACCAGTTTGCCCTTAACCCGCTTACACTGCCGATGCCAGAGATGTTGAGGTGCCGCTCCTTTATCAACTGTCACCTTGGCTGGAGTGACGCACCCAGAACCGAGAGCTACGTGACCAAGTGACAAATTACCGACGACGAGGAACGACGAAGGACAGGCAGGCAACTTCAATTTCCCTGCCATGAACTTGAAAGAACGAATTGCTCCAACTTTTTTGAGTGGCTGTGGTGGAGCATTTAACGGGACCGGGCGAAAAGTGCAACGAACTGCAGTTCCAATCATTAACCAGGGTGTGTCCCAGCAGCTAACTGGCGGAATCATAAATTGACATAAGTTATGCAAGATGCACGATGCACAATGGGTTTACCTCGAAGAGATTCCGATTGGAACTTAATGGACTGACTACCCAGATCAGACCACTCTTCTTATAATCTTATATGTTTATGATCCTTTGTTTCTGAGTTTACAAAAGAACGCATTCAGAGCATGACTGGTTATGAGGACCAGTTTAGAAATAATTAAAAATGTATATCCTTCAAAATCTAACTCAGTTCAAACTTTTCATAACTCGAATGTTTTATGAGTCAGGATGGCGCTTTTTGGAGTTTTGACAACATCCACTGCAATAATAATAAAATTTTTACTATTCACCTTTACGAGCACCAAACACTGAGCCATAAAACTTTATGTTTGCAGTTTGGAGAATTCAAACGAATTATTTGATACGATTCCTTCGGGTCGCTGCCAAGCAGCATGTGTGTCTGTATGAGTTTGGACTGATAGAGATTTTAGAGTAAAATAAAACTTTCATCGCCCCAATTAAAAGTTCTAAACTGTCTGGTTAACGCAAAGACAAAGGCTAATTGTGTGTTTTATTTGCTTTCCTCCATTGCAGGCAGCTCCAGCACTTGCTAGTCGTCGTCGTCGCTGGGTCCGGATCCGGGTCCATTAGCAGTCAATCAGTCGCAGAGCTACCGAGGCGAGGAAGGGGAGCAGCGCCAGTAATCAGCCAGAGGCAACCACTTAGGAGGAACCTGAACATGCACGAGAGACAAGTGAAGAAGTGAGTCGCGAATATGCTCCATTGCACCAATAACACTTGCGATTCGTCTGTGATCCAATTACAGGTTGAAGGGCAGTCATTATGTGGCCACGCACGGACGCCTCACTCCCGACCCGCCCTACGTGCACTCCAACCGCGGCTACTCCACAGACGGAGACGAGACCCACTCCCATCGCGCCCCCTCGGAGCGCACCTACTCGGAGTATACGCTGACCCATGAGCGAGTCTCGCCCCAGTCCCGCAACCAGTATAATCCATCGCGCAAGAAGCGCTCCTCCAGCTCGAATGGCCACCACCAGCACCTCCAGAGTAGCTATAGCCACAGTCAGATGGGCCTCTCCAGTTCCCCGGACAATGGGGGTCCTCGTTCCCTTAGTGGCCCGCCACCCACGCGCCAGCCACCCCGGGCACCCTCCGCTCTGAGCTATGATCAGGCTGGTGACGCCGGCAGTGACATCTATGTGACCAGTGCCGCCTACAAGGCGCCCTCAGAGATCAGGTTAGTTTTTAAATAAGGATTATGGAGAGAGCTTGAAAATATATTCGTCTTCCTATCGCAGTCGCTATAGCGCCCGACCGGTGTCCCGTGGAGCTCCCCGGAGTGTCTATTCGGTGGCCAGTACTGCCAAAACCGGACGCAGTGCCCGTTCGACGACCAGGAGGGGCGCCAAAATCGAGACCATGTCCGCACCGAACCCGTTCTGCCCAAACGTCAAGGGCGTTTGTTGTCTGATGCTGTTGCTCAATCTGGGCCTGATCCTGGTCACCCTGGGCTTTGTCATTGTGGTGCAGTTCTACGAGCCACTGTACGTGTGGATCCTGGGCATCGTTTTCTTGATCTTTGGATTCCTCACGCTGATCGGCTGCATGATCTACTGTGTGTATGTGTTCAGGGACGCCAGGACCCCGTCCCAGGTGCGAAACGAAGATCTCTACTGGACGCGGCACTGGCAGAAGAACATTGGGTATACGCCTCAGGAGATCAACTACAAGGCGGACAAATACGATGCATACTCTGATCGGTATTTGGTCAGCAAGTTGAGTGGAAAATATTCGGATCGGGAGAGCCAGCGATACTAATCCGGATGCGAAGATTCATCTGCATCTACATCCGCCCGGCAAAATACATCTATAGAAATCTATAAAAACCACTTATATTTTAACTAATTATAAGACTATGTACTAGTTCTAAACGGTTATTAACAAGGCCCTCAACGTACCTGCTGCAAGCTGCTTGCTGGTTTGTATGTTTTAAGAGAAACTGGACGAACACGAGAGGATACATGAGAGTATTGTAATCTGCCATATTTGAGAAGGTTCGGCTAATCAACAAGAGAGTTTTATGCTAAAAATGTAACTACAAATGCATGTAACATGAATGAAATAAAAAACAATAATACGTAATACAGAAAAACCTTATTAATTTTAATTATTGGGGGATATTTTCCATTTAAATTATTTAATTTAAAAACATGCCCGGGAAAATTTGAATTTGAATATTTTTATATTTCTAAGACGTCTGGCAACTCGGTATGTTTCCTCCATTTAGTATTTTAATACCAACGTTCTGAGTGGTGTAAGTTGGCTATACAAATGCGGTCACACTGTGCCGGCCAGAAATGAAATAAACAATTCGCAAATTTATTCTCCCTCTCGATTTTTGCACAATTCCGTGATAATGTCGTTTCACCTAAGCACGAAGGAGCGCCTGCTGCTCTTGGTCGACGACATGGAGATGATTTCAAAGGAGCTGATCGAGCAAGCGCATCAAAAAATATCCAGCACAGAATTAGCCGACTTGTTGGACCTTCTGGTGGCCAAAGATGAGGAGCTGCGGAAAATGCTGGAACTGGCCGATGAGCAGGCCAAGGTGGAAGATGCGATGGATAAGCTGCGCGCCAAGGTTGAGGTGCATGTAAGTTGCATATATGTATAATGCTGCTATGAATTCTCTAAATGGAATTACAACACTACAGGACCGAGAAATTCAAAAACTTCAGAAATCCCTAAAGGATGCCGAGTCCATCCTGTCCACGGCCATTTTCCAGGCGCGGCAAAAGTTGGCCAGCATCAACCAGGCTAACAAGCGACCGGTTTCCTCAGAGGAGCTCATCAAGTATGCCCATCGGATTAGCTCCGCCAATGCTGTCAGTGCCCCGCTCACATGGTGTATTGGCGATTTGCGGCGACCATACCCAACGGACATTGAAATGCGCAACGGTCTCCTCGGCAAGTCGGAGCAGAACCTAAACGGGGGACCCGTGACACATCAGAACAGTGGCATGGCTTCAGATCAGCAGCGTAACTTAGGAGGCAGTGGAAGTAGCAGCGGAGCCGGGGCCAGCGGCGAGGTGCCAAACGCCTATCAGAACCAATTCAATTGGAATCTTGGCGAGCTTCATATGACCATGGGCGCTTCAGGAAATACAGTTGCTCTAGAGACTCGCGCCCAAGATGATGTTGAGGTCATGTCTACGGACAGCTCAAGCTCCAGTTCGAGTGACTCTCAATAGGATCAGATAGTTTACGATATCTTAGATATAAGCTTAGAATTAGTATTTAATAAAAGCGCACTATTAAGAAAATCCTATTTATTCAATAGCATATAAAAAGTGATACAGGAGAAAGTAATCATTTGTCGAAAGTTTTCCCGTAATAGTAACAAAACTTAATATATTTTTTTAAATTTAGTGCTTTTTCTGATCAATATAATACAATTAATTTATACCGCATTAATACTGAAAATACCATCTGGCCACTTTGTGATACCGCGTGACGCTCACCCCACAATCGATATATATCGCTCGGGTTATCGATACTTTGACAGCTCTCAGCACGGACATATTTTAGTTTTACTTTTAAAAATGGAATGCAACGCGAATGCATCGTGTTTTTAGTAATTAAAATGTGGCAAAGGTGTAGTCCTATGTCGGCGCCCCCCGAATTTCACATACGCGTGCGTCTGTAAAGAGAAAAAAACGTGAACACAAGTGCGGAAAACGCCAGCCCCAACAGTGTGTGTGTACAGAAGGCGAAGGCTCGACTCAAACCAATTGCAATTTCTAAAGTGGAAGTGGTATTGGAGTGGAGTGGTCAGGGAACCATCGATACCGCCGCCAACATCCACCGCCACCGCCGCCAGCAGCAATAGCGCGCCGCATCCGAAACCAAATCCGAAGCATTCGAGCTGCATACACTTTTTCTTTTCACTACCACTAACTAGTGCTAATATATTGTTGGATTGGAAAATTTGCAAGTAGCGTGTGCGAAGGCGACATGATAATAATTTGTTCTATTTGTATACACTGTATGTTTGAATTATTGTAAAACAAAACAGAATTGGAGCCACCTTAAGCCGAAAACGTAATTGGAATCCCCTTTGCCGAGTTGGTAGCTGGTTGCGCCCCCAAAACAAAGTCTTCACCCAATATGATGATTCAAGAGCCCGTACAGGTAAATCGATAGCTTCTTCATGCACCTGGCTGCTTTCTAATCTCTCTCTCCCTCTGTCCCGTTCCACCAATAAGGCCGCCATATGGCATTGCATGAATTACTACGACCTCAAGGATGCTGTTTTCCTGGCGGAGCGCCTGTGCTCGGAAGGTAAAGGTCAAGGTCCCATAGGTTTTCAGGTACATCACTGATTTCTTCTTTGTTTTATCCACACTTTTTTTGCAGTGGAGAGCGACGATACGATATTCCTACTGGGCACCAGTTACTTTCGCTCCAACCAGGTGCACCAGGCCTATTGGCTTCTGAAGGAGAAGGCGCGTAAGTCACCGCAGTGCCGATTCCTACAAGCCAAATGCGCCTACGAACTTAAGAAGTTCGCCGAGGCGGAGACTGCACTGATCGCGACGGGGTTCGCGGATACCAAAAACTTCGAGGAACTCCAAAAAGACTTCGGGGAGCTGGCCTGCTTCGCCTATCAACTGATGGCCCAGATCTGCGTGAGAACGGAGCGCAATAAACTGGCCGTTAGTGCGCTGCGACGCGCCCTCAAACTCAACCCGTTCATGTGGCACGCCTTTGCTGACCTGTGCCTGCTGGGCCAGGACACAGACGCGGCATCTATATTCCAAATTCAAAGTACGGATGTGTTCAACACCTGTCAGGGTACCAGCGCCAATTCAATGGTTCTGTTCGGCGCCGAACAGCACCTACAACAGCAGCAGGTCAACCAGTCGCTCGTTAATAACCTAAGCAATATTTCAAACTATATACTGACCACGCCGGTGGACCAGCAGCACCAGCAGTCCCAGCAGCTCATACAGAATCAAAATCAAAACCAGAACCACAACAGCAATCTGATGACGCCCATCAACAACAATAATAATAATAACAATCTCAACAGCTCGATAAGTATGCTTCGCGGCGGCAGTCTGATGCAGAACTCCAGCATGCTGGCGATGCTGGAAGACACGCCGATGGGGGGCTACACCCACGACTCGTCCGTGCAGCAACACCAGCAGCTATACGACATGAGCAGCGGTACACCGTTTCGAAAGCAATTCAAATATCTATCGGCCATCTCACCACCTACACCGAGCTTCGGCGTTATGCCACTGACTAGTCCCTGCACCGGTGGCGATGGCTCCTTTATTGGCGCCCACACTCCCGTCATGAATATCAGCAGCTATTCCCCGATGCCGCAGATGCTGGTGGAGGTCAATCAGGAGCCGAAGATAATGGGAAAGAAGCTGAAAACGCACGTCGGTGGCCTAATAAATCGCAAAGAGAGCAGCCTTAACAAGCCCGCCGTATTTGCTCAGGCGGGTAACATCACTCCTCGCACTCCGAACAACAATAATGTCGGCAATAATGGCAACATAAACGTTGCGCCCAACGCCAATGCTGCAGTGCGTCGTAGTTCGCGGTTGTTTAGTAACTCTGCGTACTCGGTGAAGGAGAACAACAAGTCACCCAACATAACCAACAATAAGTTTGTGCAGCCACGCTCGCCACCACGGAAGACCAAGTCGCGGATGACTAAGATTTGCCTCAATAACGAACTGATCGAGGAGAAGTCGCATCACCTGTCCGAAAAGCGCAAGGAAAAGGTGGAAACCATTACATCGTCGGGAGCGACCAACAACGGTAATGGACGCACTGCCGCCGAGGAGGCCAAAGTGCTGCTGAACAACAGCCTGAACAATGCCCAAACGATGGCGCACCAGCTCCTGGGACTCAAGAAGCAATCGGCCGACGGACTGATGGCTCTGCTGCGTGACTTGGCCGAGGCCTACCAACTGTTGTCCAACTTCCAGTGCAAGGCAGCTGTGAAGCAGCTGGAGACGACAATACCAAAACATCATCTGAACTCCAGTTGGGTCCAGTCGCTCATTGGACTGGCAAGGTACGAGATGCGGGAGTACGAGGATGCAATAACAATCTTTGAACGCATCCATAAGGCGGAGCCATGTCGCCTCGATTATATGGAGATCTACTCCAGCTCCTTGTGGCACTTGCAACGGGAGGTGGAGCTCTCGGCTTTGGCCCAAGATCTGATCAACCAGAACAAGACTAACCCGGTAACCTGGTGCGTTTCCGGCAATTGTTTCTCCCTGCAAAAGGAGCACGAAACCGCTATCAAGTTCTTCAAACGGGCCGTGCAAGTGGATCCGGACTTTGTCTACAGCTACACTCTCTTGGGGCATGAGCTGGTTCTGACCGAAGAGTTCGACAAGGCGATGGACTACTTTAGAGCGGCAGTCGTGCGCGATCCACGCCACTACAACGCCTGGTTCGGTATCGGAACCATCTACTCAAAGCAGGAGAAGTACGAACTGGCCGAGATTCACTACGTGAAAGCACTGAAGATTAATCCACAGAACTCTGTGATCCTAGTCCACATAGGCGCCATGCAGTTCTACATGAAGAAGAAGGACCTATCCCTGCAGACACTTAACACAGCCGCGGCCTTGGACCCCAAGAATCCATTGACCCGCTTTCATCGGGGTTCGATATACTTCTCGCTCGGCAAGTACCAGGAGGCGCTGCGGGAGCTGGAAGAGCTGAAGGAGATCGTCCCCAAGGAGTCGGTGGTGTTTTATCTTATTGGCAAGATACACAAGACACTTGGGAACATGGACCTGGCTCTGATGCACTTTAGCTGGGCCACCGATCTCGATCCAAAGGGTGCCAACAACCAAATCAAAGATGCCTTCGACTCCATGGCCCATCCCAGCTGTTGTCCGGCAAACAACACAGCGCTGGACGTTGATCTGGAGCCCACCTCTGAGCGATCGGATGATTCTACACAGGCGCAGCAGGACGGCAGTTACGAGAGCGAATACTAGAGATCTGCGGCACCAAATCCACGCGGTTGTATATACATAAAACAGAAAAACGCAAAAAGCGAACAGCAACAGAACATAAAAAGCAGGATGCGAGATGAGTCAGAGAAGAAGCCAGATTGATTTGTCACCGAGAGAGGGAAGCAAACCAATTATGAAGTATAATAAAGTCTAGATAACGTTTAGAATTAGTAATTTAAAATATACAACAAAGTAAAAGGTTTAAACAAAATTGTGCACTCTGAAAGTCTAAGGCAAATAACAAAAAAAAGATTAAATACCACTTATAAATATACAACATTTTATTACTTATGAACTTCAAGGAGATTAGGCATCATAATTTACTAACTATTAGTCATTTAAGTTAAACTGGACTTGGTCAGCCTGTTTGATCGGAAGTTGAACGATCTGGTCGTGTGTCAGACGCTGTGTGATATCCAAGACACTTTGCAAGCGGCTCAACTCCACGTTCAGCATGGTGGCCACGGCGGGAAGGTGATCTTCCACGAGGATATACTGCCTTGGACACTTCACGTTTAGTATGGTGCATATATCTTTGGTTCCAAATATCTCTCCAATGGAATCGCTCAAGGAGATTGTCAGGGAGCTATCGGAATCGACATCTGGTGGGGATGGGCCCAGCTTAGTAGCCATAGGCGGGGACTCGGATGGGGGACACAGTTCTTGGAGTTGAACTGGTGGAGTCGTCGTCAATGGTTGATGGCGTACCAAGCTTTTGTCCTGGATGGGTGGCAGCTGGTGGACAAAATGCGCTGGGTACTGATGAGGTAGCTTTGATGTAGAGGGTGATGTGTCCAATAAGAGTGAAGATGTCTGGACATCAGCTGGAGGCTTTCTCTTTCGTCCTGGCTTACCCTTCGGCTTTTCTTGAGTATCTGCCTTTCTTTTCCGATTTACAGATTTTTTAGCAGCATCTTGTGATGCTTTAGATGGTACTTTGTTGACTTCTGTTTCCTGCTTGAGATGTAGAATCATACTCGATCGATTGAGGGATTCAACTTCATTTGGTTTCAAGCGATATATCTTTTCTGAGGGATTTGCTTGCTCTGCATTTTTCAGATGGACGATTTTGGTCGGGCAAAGCTGCTGGCACGATGCCTGACTCTCCTCATCCTGGGTTTCCCCAAACAGTTGCGGGGATGTGCATCTTCGGGAAGAGTTGGCCAAGGACCGGAACTCCTTTTCGATCAGCCTCAGGGATCGTCGTTTCTGGGAGCAATCATACTCCTGCTCCAACTCTGATACGTAGGTGGAGGACACACTCGGAGTCGGTGATGCTAAATTCATTATTTTAAAACAAGAACCAAACCAAATACAACATTTTAACAATATTTTGAACTTCCGTTGAGCGATAATATACTCTTTTCGTTTACAACTTATCGAATGCGATCGATATTCCTCATAGGGTTGACAAGTATCATTAAAAATTGATATTCAATTTAATAATTTAAATAATTAAATAAATATCCTAGAGTAAAGAGTACTGATCTTGAAGAGTACCGATTCGACATCAATTTCCTTTCTTCACTAAACGTTTTACGACCATAATTTCAAAAACAGCGGCTTAAGGAAAGCTGTAGCCAAGTTTTTATTAGAAACCCAGAATTTATTAAATTTAAATCAATAACAACTAACAGATGCTTCGACTAAGGCCACGATCGTTTGGCCTCGTTTCCTTCGTACTTGCCGCGGTACTTGAGACCAGTCACCAGCGTCGAGCTCTTCGGGAACGCAGTTTTTCCATTGAATTTGGTGTCCGTCTCAGGATTGAACCGCACGTATTCGTACTGGATATGTAGATTCTCCGGCAGTTCCACCCTTTTCAGAGCGTCTAACGGTACAGTTGTGTCAACAGATGTCTGGTAGAAGGTAATCACATCACTGATGGTATTTAACTCATGCACCTGAGAGTTAGGTACTCCGTGCTCGAGTTCCTGGAAGCACGCGGACAAAAAATGGAATTTCTCAGAGAGGTCATCCAGCCTGTCTCCTTTTAGTTGAAGTGACGAGGCCACAGAGCGAATACGATCCGCCGCATCAGCTGGCGGTGTGTAGGGTTTGTGGGGACGTAGAAAACTATAAATAATTATTTAATTTTGTTACAGTTTACCCGAAACATGGACAACTTATTTACCCTTTAGCGGCAATAGACTCTCCGACAGCCGTAAGAGAACTAGTTTTGGCTGGTTGGCTTTTTGCCACCTTAGCGGCGGAAGCGAATCCCCTCCTCATGTTCGCTACAACCTAAAAAAAAAAGATTAGTTTTAATTCTTTGTAATAAATTCATATTTTAACTCACAATTAAGGTTTTACGTAAATTCGCTGCCATGGCCGTATTAGTGTGACCAAAAGAACGAAGGTTGAAAACCTAATGTTAGAAATTAGCAGTTCGAAAATTTACGGAAATATATTAAGGTGATTTTTTATTGTATTTTCTGATATCTTAGCATTATATTTGAATAAATAACTTAACTAAAACGAAAGGTATTAGGTGTTTTTTTTTTATATTTTAAAATTGGAATTAGAAAACATCTGGTCACATTGGAAGTGATTTTTTTTATTCTGTATTGTTTTGAGGATTCTGAAGAAAAAATTATGACAGAAACTTCAGGATATAACATAACAAAGGACCCGGAACTTATAAAAAGCCGAATTTTTCTAGGTAACATTCCAAACTGTACCCGCGAAGAGCTCGTGAGCATTTGCCTGCCATACGGAAAGGTTCTGGGATCTATGGTGCAGAAGAATTATGGATTTGTGCAATTTGAATCGGAGGAAATTGCCAATAAAGCTGCATTCGCATTGCACAAGTCTATATTCAAGTCCAAGCAATTGACTGTACGAAACGCCAGCCAAAAGGGAAAGATGCCTAACACGCCTCAAAAAAAAAACCCTGCTCAAATTCCACCGGCACATGTAGCCGTTCCAGGGTCACTCGGTATGCCGACTATCGAAGCTGAAGATGCGCTTATTAACGACTGCGAGATTATAGTGGTTAACAGGGATAACACGTAAGCTGCCTATAATAATACCAGCATTCGTAACATTTTAATTGAACTCTATATTTTAGCCAATATGCAGAGAACATCGAAGACCGTCTTAGGAATTGCGGCATGCGGGTCGATGTACTGTTCCCCAACGAAGACGTAATGCTAGGCAAAGTATTGGCCAACATCTCATCGCGCGGCTGCTTGTACGCTGTGGTCGTCACCCCTCAACATGAAGCCCTCAACAGCATTACCGTGAATATACTTTATGGAGTTCCTGCAGAGCACCGCAATATGCCACTAGAAGATGCCATCACCCTGATAGCCACTGACTTCAGGCTGAAGAAGCAGCGGGATGCGGTGGTGACTCCGGCCCAATTCGTTCACAAAGTACATCGCCACCCAGAGAAGATGCAGCAACTGTTGAACCGATTGGCGGACAATCATCCGTTGACTGCCTTGCAGTACGAGTGCGTTATTAAATACCTAGAGGACGAGCGGGCGGAGCAATTGAAGAAAGAGGTGGGTGAGGCGAATGCCGTGTCTAAGCTGAAAGCTCACGACCCGGAAATCGAGCAGCAAAAAAGGATACTTAACATAATGAACAAGCCAAATGTTACCGAGGTCAACAGTAATCTTTTATACTCAAGTCTTGACGCGGTCAAAGAGGACCATCGCCTGATGGAGCTGCTGGCGGATCAGCGGGTCATGGCTGCATTGGAGAGCGTTTACAACTCCGATGTGTTGCAGGCAGTATCCGAGTTTTTATAAGAAAAACCAAGGGAATTTTATTAAAGTAAAAAAAAACTAAATATAAAAATTATTAAGGTGATTTCATGTATATTTCATATTTTTAAAAGTTCAAATCAAAAAATAAATACCGCTCGTGTTTCAATTCCAGCGTTCCATTTCACGATTCACAGTTATGGGAAGAGGAAATTTGGAAAGCTGGTAACACTGCCTGGTAGTAATGGAAAACAAAACAAACGCATCGGAAAGAAATATGTATATTTATAATTATATGTAAAAGGGCAATAGTCGCGTCGCACATAGGTAATGTAAATGGGGCCACGAAAGTCGGCTGATAAGCAGTGGCATTTTCCTATTGCGTATGTCTAATTTCCCATTTTCGCGTCAACAGATCGCTTCTTTGTCTCAAGTTCGAGAATACATATATGTATGTAAAGCGGCTTAGCAAAACGCCACAACCATGTCCACCACTCCCAGCAGCAACAGCAACAACAAGCAGCCCCAGAAGCAGGATACGTACAGCAGCGACAGCAGTGAGGAGAATCTCGAGGCGGCCGAGGAGCGACGACGTCGGATCCTGAAGAATCGCAGCCGTTTGAACCGTCCGCAGCACAACATGTCTGGTGGTGGCGGAGCCGCTGCCAAGCACGATGGCAAATCGCCCGTAGGCGCATCGACGAGTGGCCAGGCGGCAACATCGTCGGGTGTCGGTGGACGTCTTCAAGCTGGACCTCCCGAAAGGATATCCATGCTGGTCGATGGAGTTCGATTCACGGTCGAGCAGTCTCTGCTTACGGCCCACCCAACCACAATGCTGGGCACCATGTTCGGCTCCGGCTTTCAGTTCGCACACGCCAACGAGCGCGGAGAGTACGACGTGGCCGATGGCATTTCTCATTTGGTCTTTCGGGCCATCCTGGAGTACTACAAAAGCGGTGTAATCCGATGTCCACCAACTGTTTCGGTGCCTGAACTGAAGGAAGCTTGCGACTACCTGCTCATTCCCTTTGACGCCACAACTGTTCGCTGCCAAAACCTAAGTGAGTATAAAATGATTGCTCCTGCCTGGGCGAACCTTAGTTCTGGCCACCTCTGCTCTTTGTTCTTTTCGTCTCTTCCCTTCTTGTAACACGCCTTCTGTTATGTTCGACAAAACAAGGAGGCCTTCTCCACGAGCTCAGCAACGAAGGAGCGCGCCAACAATTTGAGCTCTTTCTGGAGGATCTGATCCTGCCTCTGATGGTGGCTTCTGCGCAACGCGGTGATCGGGAATGCCACGTAGTTGTGCTCCTCGAAGACGATATGGTTGACTGGGACGAAGAATTCCCACCCCAAATGGGCGAGGAGTACTGTCAAAGTTAGTTCAAATAACACCAAAGGACATAGAACACTTTTCCAATAATCCTTTCCGTTCAGCCGTTCATAGCACTGCCATGCACCGCTTTTTCAAGTACATCGAGAATCGGGATGTGGCCAAGCAGGTGATGAAAGACCGTGGGCTAAAGAAGATCCGTTGCGGCATTGAGGGATACCCCACCCACAAGGAAAAGATCCGAAGACGTCCGGGCGGGCGGGCAGAAGTGATCTATAGCTATGTGCAGCGTCCATTCATCCACATGTCCTGGGAAAAGGAGGAGGCCAAGAGCCGTCACGTGGACTTTCAGTGCGTCAAATCGAAATCAGTAACGAATCTCGCCGAAGCAAATGCCGATCCGCCCTTGGAATTGGATGCAAGTATGTTAACTGCTATGATATGATTGGATTCCTTCTAAACCAAACGTATTTTCCAGGTGGAAATCCAATTCCACCCATTGCTGTGGTTAATCCGCATCCAAACAACCCAGAATTCGCCGTTGGGGTGGCCGCTGCACCCGCAGCTATGGGTGTGGCTGGTCCAGCCGCAGTGGTCGCCGTAGATGAGGCGGCCGGAGGTGTTGTAATGCTCAACGAACTGGAGCAAGCGGCTGCCGGGGCGGGCGGGGTCGTTGACGAGAATGTATGATCCGAAGGACCACAACACACACACAACGGGCAGTGGATGATTGGAACACACTGCCAGCGAAGCCGAAGAGCGCACAGAAAACGTTCTTTCTACGTTTTTCATCAACATTTTTATATATATGCAATAAAATCCAATTGTGAAAACAAATAATTTTGCGGCCCGAAGCACCATTACGAAATAAACAAAACGACAAACAAATGCATCGCACAATTTTTACATGGACGACTCTAGGCTCCATCAAAGGCTTCCCGTTCGCCGTGTGGCAGCGTGGATGTCTCCCAGTTTAGGGAGCGCTCAATGGCCATTTTCCACTTTTGGTAACGGAGATTCCGCTCGGTGGCGGTAATGGAAGGCTTGATGGGCTCCCGGGGACCGGACTTCGAGAGTGGTGCCTCCATAGAATAGCGACTTTCAACTGCTTTGTATGCGGCCATGGCAGCACCCTAAAATCGAAAAAGTTAGTCTGTATCTAAAGCTATTGGAACATGTAGACTGTCTTACCAAAGCTGTAGTCTCAGCTATCTTAGCCCGGAGCACATGAATCCCCACCAAGTCGGACTGAAGTTGCAGGAAAAGATTGTTCACAGTCATGCCACCGTCCACCATCAGCTTGGCTAGAGGGATCTTGCAGTCCTTGTGCATCGAGTCGAGGATGTCTCGGACCTGGAAACATACCGCCTCCAAGGTGGCTCGCACGATGTGCTCGCTGGTAGTCTCCTCGCTCAGGCCGCAGATGACGCCCCTGGCATCCTGATTCCAATAGGGAGCGTAAAGTCCATTGAAGGCCGGCACGAAGTAGACGTCTAGGGAGTTGTCAACCATGTTGGCCATTGTCTCAATCTGCCCCGCGTTCTGGATGATGCCCATGTTGTCCCGCAACCAATTAAAAGCCGCTCCAGCAATAGAAACACTTCCCTCGAGGGCATAGTACGGGGCAGACTTCCTGCCCAGTTGATAGCCGACCGTAGTAAGAAGTCCGTGCTGGGAGTGCACAATGGAAGGTCCGGTGTTGTACAAGAGGAAACAGCCCGTTCCGTAAGTAGCCTTAGCCTGCCCCTTGGACAGGCATTGCTGGCCCACTAAAGCAGCTTGCTGATCGCCCAAATCGGCCGTAATGCTGACTCCCTTGAGTACGCCATCGGCGATATTGCCATAGAACTCAGCGCTGGAACAGATCTCGGGGAGAATGGTATTGGGCAACCCGAAGAACTTTAGCAGATTCTTGTCCCATTGCAGAGTTTCAATGTTCATCAACATGGTGCGCGATGCATTCGTTACGTCCGTCTTGTGTATCCCTCCGTCCTTTCCGCCGGTCAGGCAATACATCAACCAAGTGTCGATGGTGCCAAACATGGCAGTGCCCTGCTCCATCGCCTGACTAACAACTGGGACATTGTCGCGCAGCCAGCGTAGCTTAACGCCCGAGAAGTACGGCGAAAGGGGGAGGCCGCAGAGTGGTCGCAAGTAGTTGATGTTTCTCGCATTGTTTGGTATCGTCTCCAACAACTCCTCCACGGTGCTTGTGGTGCGGTTGTCCAACCAAATGATGGCGTTCGCCAGAGGCTGGCCTGTAACCCGGTTCCATACAACGGTGGACTCGCGTTGGTTGGTTATTCCAATTGTAACAATTTCCTAAAATTAGTAACAAAAGGGGAGAAAAATTAAAATATAAAAAAGGATACAAAATTGAAATTGTCCCATCCATTTTGAAACATTTTTTAAAGGAATGAAGAGAAAAAAATCAATCTATAAACTTTTTAAGATATGGGCTCGAAATATTTTACTAGTTATAGTCAGAATGGTATATTTTTAACGCAATTTTTTTAAAAAACTTTCGATATCGTTTCAGTATTATTTCTACACATTGGTGTGTACACATTGATTGCCATTCAGAGTAAACACAAAATTACCAGGGGCGTGGGCTGCAGGGACGACGGGGCCGATTGGCGGCTGTAAACAACGAAACAGAGAGCGGATGATAATTGATAACAATCCAAGTGAGCGACGTAACCAACAACCGTACGGAAACTTTGTACTCCGTCGTCGGCCGTTTTTCAATGTCAAACCTTGTCAGAATAGCTCGACGCATAGTTGTCAGCAGGCCACAGCAATTTCGGAGAATGGCAAGTGATTCCGTCGAGAGCTGTCCCAGCGGCAAGGGACAGAGCACCACCATTGCCGTGGGCCAAATGCGCTCCACCAGCGACAAGGCCGCCAACTTCTGCCAGGTCCAGGAACTGGTATCCCGGGCCAAGTCCAAGAATGCCAGGATGCTCTTCCTGCCGGAATGCTGTGACTTTGTTGGCGAAAACCGTGCACAGACCCTGGAGCTCTCAGAGACATTGGATGGCCAGCTAATGGCGCAGTACCGTGAGCTGGCCAAATCGAACGAAATATGGCTGTCGCTCGGCGGAATTCACGAGCGGAACGCGGAGGGAAAAATATACAATGCTCATGTGCTGGTCAATGAGAAGGGGGAACTGGCTGCCGTCTACCGGAAACTGCATCTGTTCGACGCCACCACCAAGGAGATCACGTTACGGGAGTCGAATACAGTATCGCCGGGGGAACGCCTGGAGAGGCCTGTGAAGACGCCTGCCGGCATGGTGGGACTACAGATCTGCTACGACTTGCGATTTGCAGAAACGGCCGTTCTGCTGCGGAAACTGGGCGCCCAGATGCTCACGTACCCGGCTGCCTTCACTTATGCCACCGGGAAGGCGCACTGGGAGGTCCTGATGCGGGCCAGGGCTATTGAGACGCAGTGCTTCGTGGTGGCCGCCGCCCAACAGGGATGGCACAATAACAAGCGACAGAGCTGGGGCCAGAGCATAATCGTCGATCCCTGGGGCAGGATCCTGGCGGATTGTGGCAGCGAGAAGGAGCTAGACCTGGGCACTGCGGAGATAAACCTCGCCACATTGGACTCTCTATACCAGAGCATGCCCTGCTTCGAGCACCGTCGCAACGACCTCTACAGCCTGACGGCGTATAACATCAAAGGCAAGGCGCCCACGGAGGATCGGCGATTCGCCGAGAATATAGTCGATAAGCGAACCATTTTTTACGAGTCGGAGTACTGCTTTGCTTTCACGAACCTCCGCTGCGTGGTCCTGGGCCATGTGCTGGTGTCTACCAAGCGGGTCACTCCGCGTCTGTGTGGTCTGGACTGCGCGGAGATGTCGGATCTTTTTGCCACGGTTTGCATGGTCCAGCGCATGCTTGAAAGCATCTATCAGACCACGTCCGCCACGGTGACCGTCCAGGACGGTGCCCATGCCGGGCAAACGGTGCCCCACGTTCACTTCCATGTGATGCCCCGGAGACAAGGCGACTTCTGCATCAACGACCAGATATACATCGAACTGGATGATCGGGACGAGGAGAAGCCGCCGCGAACAATGGAGGATAGGATCGACGAGGCCCAGAGCTACCGCGCCTTTTTGGACTGCAGCTAGTCCCTGTTATTCACTTTTTCACAATATATTTTGCAATAAATTCAAACATTTAAGCCAATTCCAAAGCGGATGTTTCTCTTTCACCTTACCTCGACTTTGCCACCAGCAGCGACCAGTTTCTGGCAAGCTCCAGCAATGCACTCGTTGACCGTGTTGGCAATGCCCACGGGATCCTGCTCGCACCATCCCTCCTTGGCGAAGATCGAGGGCACCTCGATCTGGTGATAGCAGACAATGTCATCGGTGCCGGCGCGGAAAATTATGAATCGGGCCGAGGTGGTGCCCTCGTCGATGGCGCCGACATATGGGCCCGTGATCGGGACGGATGGACGCGTAGGGCTATCGGACGTTGGAGAAGCCATGCCTCAATTTGGTAATAAATATGCTGTGTCCAGAGTTCACCTCTGCCTATAAATAGTGTTATGTGTATGTGCACTCGTTCGCGATTGCGGCGACACTAATTTAGCTATTGGAATCTATTGGACATAGTCGACGGAAACAACCACGATAAGTGATAAGGCTGCGTCGTCGTCGAGCCCTCTCTTTGCCAATCTCCGGTGTGTGTGTTGTTAGTGGGTGCAGCCGACAAAACTCGTTTCGAACGTAAATATTTATTGCGAATGAGAGTGTTACAACAAATAGGCGAAAGGGTGTTTATGCGGCGGGAAGTCTGTGAACTAGAGAGTTTGCAAGGAGGCAACATTTTTTGCCAAATCTCTTTTTTTTTATTCTTTCCCATGTCCATTTCATTAAAATAATGTAAAATATTGAAAACTATCTCAAATACAAATGATTATGAATGATATGATTACGAATTTGCCTGATTCTGAATCGCATAAACGACATTCACATCGAAACGCGTGAATTATTTTTACTTTCCTTAGTGTGGCAACATTGGCGGGATCTTACCTGGAGGGACCAGCTGTTCACAAATAAATAAAAAAAAATACATCATCCAGGTAAACAATCCGCCTGCAGCTAATATTAAAAAATAAATGTGAAAGAATGCCTGTGTTGGAACATCATAAAGCCGGTCTCCGCGATTTGCTGCAAACTGAAAAGAATACACCAATCCTCCTCCAGCTATCCAAAAGCACCACCAAACATGTCTTCAAAACCGAGGATCCTTCAGGTGCGGCATTTCGCATTTCATTCAATTTCATCATCAGGTTTATTTAACTTTTCAACTTAATTTACAGAGGCCCTAGACGTTCTCGTAACACAGATTGGCGACACTTACAAGTTACTTTCCAAGCGCTCCATCTCCAAGGAGATACTGTTTACGTACCTGAGCACTAAACATCCGGGGGTGACCACGGATTTTACAAAGGCGGACCTTATATCTAAGGTTATCAGCTACTGGGACCAAGCCATTGTGTCCACCATACCACAGAATGTCAATGGCACAGTTGCTACTAGCGAAAACAAAAAGGAAGAGGACTACCCGATTCACACGATTGCTCGGAAATTTGGAGAGTGGTTCTTCGAAATCTTTAACAAGGATACCCTTCAACTGGTGGACTTGTGGAGCGACGCCACTCTGAACATGACCATCATAGCCAGCGACGGGGTGAACGAGCTTGAGTGTTTCACTGCCGCCGACGTCATAGAAGCTCTATCCAGCGCCAAGCAGCAATTTGGATTTCACTTCAATCCGAACCTGACGCACAATGGGATTCAGGGCCGCATGGATGCCTACGGCCACGTCGTCGTACTCTCCTGCGGCACATTGCACACGCAAGACACCTGCGTTGGCGTCTTTGAGTGCGCCTTTGGCCTAGTCCGGGATCCCCACTTGGACAACAACTGGAAGCCCAGGCATTTCAAATTCCTGCTGAAAAGCGCACAACAGCCTCCTGAACTCCATAGTCTTGATTCGAGCGAGACGTTGCAGGCAGCCTTGGAGCTGCCGGTGCCGAGCGAAGATCTAGAATAGCCTCACTTACCTGGCCATGGGAATGGAGATGCGTGGAGCTCCAATGCCCTAACGAAATCATGAAAATAATAGTTAAATGTACTCACACGGTGCAGCGAGCGAATAACTCTTGGAGCCGCAGACGAAGGTGGACTCCGCGGGTCTCCGTCAAAAAAGCTGCAAGGTTAAAGATAATTAGTTTATGGCAACAACTGGGGTCTGCGGAATGAGCTTCGACTGGGCCGAGTTATGGGCCAGTTCAAAGCTTATACCCCCAAATACTTCCTTCGACTAGCCGAAGCAGGCATTTCTTGCAGTGATATTAATTTAAAAATCAGATCAGTCAGATTTCGTATACGAATACGTCACAAATGATATTAAATTGATAGTTAATAGGTTAAGTAGTAAGTTTTAATGTTCATTTTTGCAGTTTCGACAGACTTAATAAAAGACTTTCAGTTTCCTTAGCTATCGGAAGGACTCGAATTGACTTTACAACTTAATGGTAACCTCTGCAAGGGTGTGATTAACAATTATTACCAGTTGAGTGAGCCCCAAGGCCAAGCTCGACACGCTCTTCCGTTAACAGCGGCACACTGAAATAGTAGTACACATTAATAATAAGTTGATAGCACACAGATCGAGACGAGAATGGAGAACTAGGATTATGTATGGGTTTATATATATATATATATATTGTGTGTGGATAATCGGTCACATGCATTTCATACAGAGTGGCTTTAAAATACTTATATACACGCATGGTACACACACGAATAACAAGTTTCGGAACATTTTCTAACTGAAAAAGCATAATTGGTTTAATTCGGTTTTCAAATCGCGCCGTACATTAAAACAACTAAAAAAAAAGACCACCGAACTTATTTACATCGCCTGAATAGATAGATGTATATAGGTCGTGTGACTTCTAGATGAGCGTGTTATCTGGCATCGATCGAGTATAGTAACTAGTCTATAACTAACTCGCGAGTTGGGCGTATCAGTTATCTTACAAGCTAGCAAACAGATTTACGTTTATTCGACGCTGTGCGGGCTGCTGCTCTACATTTTCTCCTGAATGAATGGATGCATAAGTGCCTGGTTGAGGGAAATCCGCTTCGCCGGGTCCAGAGCGAACATATTCTCCAGAAGATCTTTCAGCTGGGTCACCTTGCGGTGCTGATCATCGGGTAGGTTCTGGTCAGCGATGAGTTCCTGTTGCAAGCTCCGTGAAGGTTTAATGACCGGCATCACAACAATCTTTTCCTGCAGAATTAATAAAATGCATTGTTTAATGGGGGTTGAAGCTCCTCCTAACAGTTCATTGACCTACCCTCTCTGTAAGCTTGTCTATTTCGTGGTACAAGAAGTTGCAACTCTGATCGAAATGCTGTTCCTTAAACTGGCCTTTGCGGACAATGCGGTTTGGAATCTTGCCCTTCACATCCATGAAAAACTTGAGCATCTGGTTGTTGCTCTTTCCACTGAACAGTATCTTCCCCGTGTACAGCTCGTAGATGGTGCAGCCGGCCGACCAAGTGTCAATGCCATAGTCGTACGGTATTCCCAGGATAATCTCTGGCGCTCGATAGAATCGCGAGACAAGGTATGGGGT
Organism: Drosophila atripex; assembly: GCA_035045925.1. Classification (NCBI taxonomy): domain Eukaryota; kingdom Metazoa; phylum Arthropoda; class Insecta; order Diptera; family Drosophilidae; genus Drosophila; species Drosophila atripex. The sequence continues at coordinate 1,758,254 of JAWNOP010000012.1, forward strand.
AATTTCGTTGTCACTGATGCCCGATGCTGATCCAAAATCACACAGCTTCAGGATCAAGTTGTTCTCGTTCACCAGGATGTTGTCCGGTTTGATATCAGCATGCAGAATACCCGTCTTCTTCAGCAGTTTCAGCGCCAAAAACAACTGCTGCGTGTAACTTCGCACGGCTTTTATGTGCAAGCCGACATTCTTGCCATATTTCTTGAGTACCTCGCGGAGGTTCATCGCCAGTGGCTCAAAAACCATACAAAGATGCTGTGGATACAATAAGCATATTCACTATTATTATAATTAATGACTTATTGGCATTTTACTTGCCTGTTTGTGAAAGAAGTGGCGATACAAGCGCAGACAATGAAACCGATCCTCCGGATCCGCATCATTGAGTTTTTTCAGAATTTCCAACTCGCGCAAACCCGTTTTATGCCTGTTTTAAAATTAATCTATTAGTTAATTTAAAAAAAAACCCTACTATTAGTTACTTACATTATCTCATTGTTTCGAATGATTTTGATGGCCACATTGGCTTGCCCGCGAGCCTGATCTCTGCCGCGCACAACATTACTGAACACGCCCTGGCCAGTGTATCCATTAACCAGGTATCGGTTGTCCAGAACCTCACCAATTCGAACCCGATAGTAGCCCTCGGCATCGTCCCAGTTGTCGGTGAGGGCGGGATTCTCGTGTTGGTGCTTATTTTGGACAATTGTGTTGGGAGACTAGAAAAAGGATATAAATTAATACCGGATCACATTCAAAAAGGCTCAGACATTTACAAGCCTGCGACTCACATCGAAATTGGAATCCACATCTTGGTCAGCAAACATGTCCCATTCATTTCGCTTCTCCTTACCGGAGTCCTTACTATTCTTCTGGCTACCCGAGTTATCCAGCTGCTGCTCGTCCTTAGAGTGAACCGCATCAGAGAGAGTTGGAGTGGGAGACCTAGCCGGTCTTTGGGATGACCCTGGCGAAGTGCTTCGCGACTCGTACGAGTTTGAGTTCTGTGGCGTGGGGGATTCCTGACCAGAACCCAGTTTCTATAAAAGAAAAAAGGGTTAGTTCGCAGCAGAACGATATTTTTGAATTTAATTTTGAACGAACCTTGAGAAGTTCCTCTCTCCTCTTCCGACGCTGCTCGATGATACGCTCCTCATCGTCTTCGTCATCGTTTATGTCAATGTCTAGGTTGACGTCCTCGTCACTGCTTTCCTTGTCATGCATCTTCTGGCCCTCGCTTAGCGAACCCTTATAGCGATCACGGTCGCCGACCCCGTTGTCCCCACCACGACCACCACCGCGTCCACGATCGAAACCACCACGGTCTCGATCCTTTTGGCGCTCGCGCTCCCGGCGTCTGTCTGACTCCAACTTACTACGACTGTGAGATCGCTGACGGTTTGGCCTACCATCCCGATCCCTAGCGCGTCCCATACGCGACTCGGCCGCCGGCTGCCTGTCCCCTCCTCGACGGTCCCGCTCCCGTTCCCTGTCCCTTTCACGATCTCGATTTTGGCTGTGTTCGCGCCTCTCGCGCTGCTTGTCACGGTTGATCTCTTGTCGAAGATCCTCCATGTTTCGGTTGCGACTGCGGGGTCTGGGCTGGATAGGAAGTTGCTCTCCTCGGCGACGGGGTGGAGTGCGGCTGCGAAGGCGTTCCCGATCCCGCTCTCGTTCCCTGGAGCGGCGCTCTTTACGGCCTTGCGTAGACTCATCACGGGTACGACTTCTTGGCGCTGCCGTGGCCGGGGAAGGGGATGCGTGGCGTCTTCGCTTCTCGGGTGTGGGCGAGGGCGTGCGCTGTCCTCCGCTAGAATCATCCAACAATATAACATCGGATTCATTTGAGTTATGCTTGCTAGACTGTTTAATAATAGCGTGTTTACTAGTTGCAGTGGCCAGCGGCGCTGCAGACTTGCTGGCGGCTATGTGGGGCTGCGCTGCGTGGGTAGCCGCCTTGGCCACAGGTTTTCCCTGCTGGGAAGACTCCTGCTGGGATTTCTTCGGCGTCTGGCGTTGGTGGGGTGGTTCGGCCATCTCCTCTGCCTCAGGGTCCGACATATAGGCACCAAGGCGTGCCTGCAGCAGGGCCTTTTGTCGCATCAAGTCCTCCAAGTTGAGTTCGTCTTCAATAATCGGCGATATTACCGGACTAGCCACATCGACAGGGCTATCATAAAAGGATTTAAAAAACTTGTACATGCTATAACCGTCACTAATACTTACACATCGCTCTCGCTGCCGGAGCTGGCAACCTCCAAGACAGGCAGCACTTTGTTCTGTATGGTCTTGGTTATCTCCTCAACCAAGCTGCAGGGATCCGTGGGCAACTTTTGCTTAGCAAGTCTTAAATCGGAACCATTTCGACTGGCCTTCTCCATAATCTCGGTAAACTTGCTGCTCAGTGAGGAGTTACGTGGTTGCTTTACCGTCGCCGCGGTTTCCGGCGCCTCCGACTCGGAGGAATCGCTTTGCCGGTGAAGGCGTTTCTTCGCCTTTTTGTGCTTCTTGTGAGCATGCTTTTCCTTCTCACTCTTGCTGGACGAGGACTTTTTGTGTTTCTTGTGCTTCTTTGGCTTTTTGTGCTTGGTCCGTCGTTCCTCCGACTCGCTATTGCTAGAGTCATAGCTGGAAGGGACGAGGGGGGGAGTTGCGAGGGAACGAAGTCAATACATACACGCGCGCTGAATGGGTTTCACAAAATTTGTCTTACCTTTTATCAGTCATCATTTCTAGATTTTCTCCAGGCTTTGGTGAAATTAGCAGCCTTATAATGCGCTTCTCCAAAGACTAGTCTTTATCTATTACAAATTTGTGTAATTTTTCCTACTTTTTTCTTTTTGGTTGCTTCTAGTGTGACTGCATTTGGAAAATATACCAAATGCGTTTATATACGTTTTTTTGGTATATCTTTAAAATTGAAAAAAATATTAAATTTATTTATTCTTCATTACTGCAATATGAAAAAAAAAATGCACAATCGTTGGGAGGATAAAAATAATATATTTTTTTTTTAAGTGTATGGGAAATAAATGTAATAAATTTTTATCAAAGAATAAAATAAAATTGACAGACGTTATACAGTAATTATTAATTTCGCATTTATTGTTATTCAAGTGATGGAAATCCTAAGACCTAACTAGCTACTGCTACATCCACGTCGTGCTCATCTTTATCAATGCTAAGTTCCAGAACAGTATCCTCCTCAACGGACATGGCTTTAGAGTCTTCCGTGGATACTGAAGGATACTTGGGCTCCCCACGTGTACCATCGAACTTGGTGGGGCCGCTGTTGTTGAGATCGTCGTCGTCGTCGCTCACCTCCATGATTCCATTGTCGTCCAAGTCGTGCCCTGAACGGATGTCACTTTCACTGATCGTCGACGAGGCCGAGGAAGAGCTGTTATCCTGATCCAGCTGCTGTTCCAACTCGTGGATGGTGTACATGAGCAGGGTGAAGTCATTACGCCGCTTTTGGAACTTTCGCTCCATTTTCAACTTCTTCTGCACTAGGTCGTCGATCTCGCGCCGGATGGTCTCGATCTGACGTTGGGTGCCATTCCTGTCCGGTTGGTTTTCAATGAGCTCTGCCAGAAGATCATATTCCATTTTGTTCTTCCTTATCTGCTTGGCAGTAATAAGTTCCTTCTTGCTGGCCTCGATTTCCTCCCGGGCTAGCACTATGCTCTCCTCGTGCTGCTCCACCAGTCGACTGTAGTTATCCGTTTCCGCGTTGATCATCTGAAGCGTTTGAACGTTTTTCATTGCCGTCAGCTTGCACTGTGCGAACTGGGCCATCAGCCGGTCGTACATCATCTGGCTGCGCGTTGGAGACACATTAGCAAATTGCACCCATAACATATGGATATGGAAGAAAATTACCTGGCCTCCGGCGAGTCGTTTTTAGAGTTGGCCCACTTGAGAAACTGTTTAAGCAACACATTTAGGCGTCGGTCCTCGCCAGTTCCATCGCCGTCAATCAGTAGCCGCTGTTTTATAATTTCCTCTGTGGAATTTGAAATTTAAATCTTGCCGTAAATGTAAAAAATAAACAATAACAAAAATATAAACTCACCGTCGTTCATTCTCAGGCCGTAATAAGAACTCGGAAAGTGGTGCCAGATGTTTCCTTGCCGGCTTGGCGTTAAAAAAAATACTGTATCGTTGAGTAAATGGAATTTTTAAATATTTAATTCCAAATTTAAATTATTTTTTATATAAAATTTAGATTTTGAGAATAAGAATATTTTATAAATATATTTATCCAATTTTTTTTATTTTAATATAGTATTTTAATATAGTAAATTTATTCATTATTTTTTACAGATGAAGGTTATATATTACAGAAATGTAATAAAGATTACATCCAATATTATCAACACTTTTAAGGGCAGGAAGGACATTTGTTAACACACTTTTATTTAAGATATTTCTTTTAAATTTCAAGGCTTTCCTTGCCACACATTTTTTCGTTTTTTTGTCAATTGCTATCGATATTTGGGAGTTATCGAATTTAAAAATTTTGACAAAATCGCGTGAGATGTACACACTCTTCAACAAATTTCATTAAATTTGATCCACCAGTTTTTTTTTTCGCTACAAAAATCTGAAAAGCGCATTCATGTATCCAAAAATTGGATAGACAGTGCAACAGTAAACAGAAAAGGCGCTGGGAATCGCAATTCTCCGAGGAGCAACGGCCCTAGAACGTATGTGAAAAGTTCGACTGACTCGTTTGCATGTGTGCGTGCGTGTGGGGCTCAACGCAAAAAAATTGTACACGCGTGAAAAAAGTTAAATAATTAAAACATCCGCCTTGTTCGGTGGGCCTAACAACTGCAATTTAACTATAGGAATAGTTGCAAAACATCCAGGCATTGCTGAATATACAAATTGCTTGTGACATTTGCGTCGGTGATGTGTATGTGCGTCTCAGTGTCTGTGTGTTGGTGTGTGTACAACAATGTCCGCATTTTCTTTTGTTATTTGCCCCTCGAATTATCCGTCCTCCTGGCTGCAGTGCAGGTGCAGAAAAGTGGGGTTAGGGCTCAGAAGGCCCAAGGAAATGCAGATTTAATGCCGAGAAAAGTCTATTTTTGGTTGAAACATAACCATAGTTCCGCCCATTATCCATCTCATGTGCGTGCATGCGGTTATGTGTGTTTGTAATGGTTATGACGACTGACTCCACCCGAGCTACATAAGTAAGAACGGCCATGTAGGCTAGGCTCTCGACTATATGATATCCGGTACAAAGACCGCTTCTCTGTGCCTTCCTTTTATTTTCTTAAAAGTTTTAAATTTTAAGCTGCAACTGAAACTGACTCATTATCCTGCATGGTTTCCTACAAAAAGGACATTTCTAGAATTTGAAACGCTTTCTTAAAACAAAATGCACTTACAAGAACTCTCATGTCCTTTAGATGCTAGTATAACAGTTTTATTCTTCAGCGCATATCCTTGATGAGCACAGGTAAACGCAGTGAAAGCGGAGACTTGGATGACGACCCTAAAAAACGTTCTTGGTTTTTTCGGGAGGTCAACAGCCAATGGTCACAGAGGGATGTTGTGTGGTAGGGGAGGGGAGGAAGGTTCAGTTCGGAAAACGTAAAGAAAGAGGAAAAATGGACGGAGGAGAATGCCTGCACATCTGATCTCTTTGCGAGTGATGCAACAGCAGGAGCACTGAAAATTCCTTTGTGATCTCGCCCCTTTTGTTCGGTGATTTTCTTCTTCCACCGAATCTCTGCCTGCAGCGATCCCTTTTCCATATACGAGTTTCATTTGCGAGTGTGTGTGTGTGTGTTGTTCGTAGGATGCTGATGCTGTGACAGACATGACCCGGACAGTCGGGGTAGTCGGAGCTGCTGTCAAAAGCCTTTAGAGATGCGCAGCTGTGATCTTCAAGTCACATAGTAATGAATAGCCTGTTTTGAGAATGGATCTGCTCAGACTTAGATGGTTGAAACATTGGAGACTATTGTCATAAATAAAATATTTAATTATTTTTCAAATATCACTCTTTTCATAATGTTAAATATTTTAAATTTAAACTCTTAAAAAATATATTTATTATATTTTGGCATTAATAACATTGAGAAAGCTATAGCCTAACTTAAACTTAAACTGTTACTGCTCCTGTTTGGTCAAACTGTTACTTTTCATTCCTCTACCGTTTCTCACGTGCTGATCATCACTAGAATTCAGCTAAAAGCGGAGGGAAAAGATAGCGGCTGGAATTGCAAGGTGTACGTGATGTTGTTGTTGCTCGTGGTGCGGCTGCTGTGTATCTTTGGTGCTTCTTCTTACGGCCGTTACTTCTCGCTCTTGTCATCATCTCTCCCTACCTTACCTTCTTTGGCTCTCTACCTCTGCCTCTCTCGTTCGAGCGTCGTATTGTTTTTGTTGTAATACCCGTTTCTTCTTTTTCCCATTCTACTTTGCGCCGTTTTAGCCTCTTCCGCCGATCCGATGCACTTTTGTGATTTCCTTTTTCGAGTTTCAACGTCGGCTGCGGCTGCTTACAAAAATATTTCCCACTGCTTTTCATTGCTTTGTTTTTTTTTTTTTTTTTTTTGCAACCAACAGTTGCGTGGGAATTTCGGTTCATCTTCAGTTCTCTAATCACAAAGGACCGCCTCGGACCTCAAATCCAGGGCTCTCTCTGACAGCATCACTAGTTATTAGAACCTAATAGACGCGTAAGATTTTGGGATAAATATTGGACAGAAATCATAGTTTTGATTAAAACGTCAATTAATTTAATTTAAAAAATCAATTATTTTTCAGGAGAGCGTGTTGTTCTGCAATTTCGGATGCCCGAAGAGTATTATGGAAAGAGGATGTCCAGCTGCTAGCAGTGATTTCGATAGCGCCTCCATCTCCAGCTCCACCTCGGCCAGCAACCAGGCCTCCACCAGCAGCCGGAGATCAGGAGCAGCAGCAGCTTCAGAATCAGAAGTAGCAGCGGACGAGCAGTCCTGCCGAGAAGATTTCGCATCCATGTCTAGACTGCAGGATGATGTTGAGGACGTATGTGTGTCGTCGAACTCACAGCATGCTTTCGCTGTAGTCCTCGACGACGAGTCCAGCACCTTTGAGATTAGTTCTTCCAACTCACTGCCCACCAGTGCGGGAGCTGCGTCCACTGTCGGTGTTGTGGCCGTCGATGACAGTTCATCCACGGACACCATTAATGGTGGTGGAGGCGCCGGTCATCCCTCCTCCAACGAACAATGTCAAGGTTTCTTTAACGAGGACGATCCTCCGGTCGTATGCCTCATAAACGATGATGATGATGATGATGATGATGAGGACATCGATGCGGAGCCGGAGGAGGAAGACGACGATCATTTGAACGAGGAGGATGACGAGGACGTGGTGGACATTGTAGTGGCTGCTATAGACTGTCCCAACACATCACAAGTACCCCTAGCCGATGGCACCATTGTGGCGGCCGATGGTTCCAAGATCTTCCTCGAGACGCCTGTCGTGGAGGAGGCCCAGCCGCATCCCCATCCCGACCCAGCTGTCGCTCAGTCTGAGCTGACCGGCAAGCCGAAGCGTCTCAGCGATGAGTTTCTGCTCGGCGAGGATGCAGAACAGGCGGAGAACCAGCAGCAACAACAGCAGGCACAAGCCAGAGGGATGAAACCAAAACCGGAGAACCCCGACACCACCTGCCTGCACGATCGGCTAATGTCGGTGCGGCTGAAACAGATGAGCCTCACGGCCAGCACATCTTCGAATCCGGCGCCAGCGGTCTTCGCCGTTGGCGACATCGAGTCCATAGACCTCATCGAGCGGCGCGATTTCGAAACCGAGCAGCGTCTTACCGGCGGCATCATCCTGCGCAACACCTCCAAACTGAATCTAAGTCTGATTAAGTCTATGGCCGGGGGAAGAGGAGCCACTGGAGCAGCTGGGGGAGTGGCTTCGACTGCAGCGAGTAAGGACGACTGGCCCAGCAGTAGTAATGGCCGCACCGTTTCCTCGGATAGTAAAGTGAGTACAGATTCCCGCTCCGCTGCTCCTAAATAGTTAATTTTTAATAATTATATTTTATAATAATATATATTTTATTAATTTTGTATTTTATATGTTATAGTGCACATATAAGGATCTGTCGACGACTCCAACCAGCAGCCGAAAGTACACAAATAGCCGGCTCAGCAAGTCCACTGCCAAACTAAACCTGGGCTCCTCCCTTGGAAGAGAACCTTCCAGTTGCAGCCAACACCGGTCCAGCTTCAGCTTAAATGCCAGCTCCAGCTCCAGTTCAACGTCAAAGTCAGGCCAGGAGTCGTCCGCCAGCTCGACGGGAGCTGCCCGCACGGATGTGTATACCAACACCAACTCGAATGATTACCTGGGTGGAGCCCCGGGCACTTCCTCTTCCACGTCGGCGGCCTGCCAGCAGGAGGAGGGATCGGCCGAGAGTGCCAGCGGCTCTGTTTCATACAGTTCTGTAGCATCACAGACCTCTCAGGAAGGCGGTTGTAGTCGCACCTTAGTCCATAACCAAGGATCGGCCTGTCTGGGCGATTCGGAAGCATCCACTTCATCCGGCGCCGGAGCATCGAGCTCTTGCAATCGCTCCTCGACGCGCCAAGTGAACGCCAGTGCCCAGACGCAGGAGAGCTTTCTGGGGCGCGCCAATCCGGGGGCAGGGACAGGAGTAGGTGCTTCATCTTCGAATGGAACATCACAGCCGAGACGTCGTAACGAGTCTAGCGACGCCATCCACCTGGAGGTTCTTGTCGAGGAAGGAGCCAACGGCGGGGGAGATAACAACCATGTGGAGCCCGGAGACTTCAGTGGCGAGGAGCCGTGGGCCAACTGCGACGAGGAGAACAATTGCTCAGATTTGGAGGAGATCTGCACATGCCAGAACGGCAACGAGATGAGCTACGGCGGCAGCAATGCCAGCCTGAGCGAAGCCTATGACCTGGACACCATGGATCACGAGGAGCACAACCTTTCCCTGTCCTTTTCCGCTACCTCTTCGAATCCGGTTGGACTCGGCGACTGCTCGCTGACCAATCCCGTGTCGCTAGTCTCCCAGCAGCGCAAACGGAAGTACAATGAGGGCCGGCTCTTGGACGGCGGCGACTACTCCCTTAACATTTCACCCAGCGGCGGAGTGGGCCTGAATTCCGGGGTGGGCGACAACTGCCGCAAGAGAATCGCCTACGACTTCGCTTCGACGCCACGATCCTCGCAGCATTCAGGGCCCACGGCGGTGGCTTCTCACTTGATCAACGCTTCGCCAGGATCGGTGTCGGGATTGGGCCGACGCACGCCGAGATCCGTGCCCACCCGGGACAACCCGCCGCCCGAACTGCCGCACTGGTTGGCCCAGTTCCAACGCTGGTCACATGCCGAGCGATTGCTGGCGGTTGACCGCCTGATCGATCACTGCGATCCGTCGCAGGTGCGCCACATGATGAAGGTGATTGAGCCGCAGTTCCAGCGCGACTTCATCTCGCTTCTACCGCGGGAACTGGCACTGTTTGTGCTGTCATACCTGGAGCCGAAGGATTTGTTGCGAGCTGCGCAGACCTGCCGCAGCTGGCGCTTCCTGTGCGACGACAACTTGTTGTGGAAGGAGAAGTGCCGCATAGCCCAGATCCTTGCCGAGCCGAGAAGTGATCGCCCCAAACGAGGACGGGACGGCAACATGCCACCGATTGCTTCGCCATGGAAGGCCGCCTACATGCGGCAGCACATCATCGAAGTGAACTGGCGGCAGCGACCGGTCCGCAAACCGAAAGTTCTGAAGGGCCACGACGACCACGTGATTACTTGTTTGCAGTTCTCCGGTAATCGCATTGTTTCCGGCTCCGACGATAACACTCTGAAGGTCTGGTCTGCAGTGAACGGAAAGGTGAGTTGTAACCGGATACTGTTTTCTGAGTCAGTTATTGATTTTCTTTCAACTTTCGCAGTGTCTGCGCACGTTGGTGGGTCATACTGGCGGAGTTTGGTCTTCCCAAATGTCGGGCAACATCATCATCTCGGGCAGCACGGATCGCACCCTCAAGGTCTGGGACATGGACAGCGGCGCATGTGTCCACACGCTCCAGGGCCACACGTCCACTGTGCGCTGCATGCATCTGCATGGCAATAAGTGAGTAGATTCTAGCCACGTCTCTTGAAACAAAATGCTAATCGAATGACAATCAGGGTGGTCAGTGGTTCTCGGGACGCCACTCTTCGGGTTTGGGACATCGAGCAGGGTTCCTGCCTGCACGTTCTGGTTGGTCATCTAGCTGCCGTCCGTTGCGTTCAGTACGATGGAAAGCTGATTGTGTCGGGCGCTTATGATTACATGGTCAAGATCTGGCATCCGGAGCGTCAGGAGTGCCTGCACACCCTGCAGGGTCACACGAACCGCGTTTACTCGTTGCAGGTAAGCTCCCCCCCACCCCATCATGAAGGTTGAAAGAGTCTACTGATTATCCTCACAATCTGTTTCAGTTTGATGGCCTACATGTGGTATCGGGGTCACTGGACACTTCCATTCGCGTGTGGGACGTCGAGACTGGCAACTGTAAGCACACTCTGATGGGCCATCAGAGCTTGACCTCCGGCATGGAGCTTCGCCAGAATATTCTCGTCTCAGGAAACGCAGATTCGACTGTTAAGGTGTGGGATATTACAACCGGGCAATGTCTGCAAACGCTGTCGGGTAAGTGGATAGATTACTTGCTATTCCCAAGAGCTGTACACTAAATCCAGTGTCTTTTGAAGGAACCAACAAGCATCAGTCGGCGGTCACCTGCCTGCAGTTCAATTCGCGCTTCGTGGTGACTAGCTCGGATGATGGCACCGTCAAGTTGTGGGATGTGAAGACGGGCGAGTTTATTCGCAACCTGGTAGCCCTCGATTCGGGTGGCTCCGGTGGAGTTGTATGGCGAATAAGGTGAGTCTATTCCACCAACAATGATGACCTATGATTACTGATTGCTCCTCACTTTTTAGGGCAAACGACACGAAACTGATTTGTGCAGTGGGATCGCGAAACGGAACTGAGGAGACAAAGCTGATGGTCCTGGACTTTGATGTGGAGGGGGCTTGTGTCAAATGTTCATAGGGGAAACCGGGTATTCGCTTGTGCATTTTGGTTCAAGGACGAGCCAGTTGGCGAACAGCTTCACGAGAGATTTCATTGCAAACTCATCCAAGCACACACATGAGTCACAGAGACAGAGACACGCGGTACAGCGGATGTGGGAATCCGCCACATAACGTAATGATGATTGCCTTGCCAACAAATTGCAGCTGCTCACACATACACCACACAAACACAAACACACACAACACACACATCTACACATACGCAGAATTATCATTAGGATGGGTCGGGTAGTTGGGGTGTGGCTGTGGCTGTGAGTGTGAATTGTTAATATCTTTAATTTACGTTGCTTCATAGCCAAAATTCGTTTTCCACCGTAGAATAATTTGTCTTATTAGTTCTATGCTGCGATCGAATTAATAATAATATTAAGAATATAATACTAATTATACTATCAGATTATACAGTTGCGAATGCAAATAGCTTGCAGAATAGCCTGAGAGATAGAGAGAGAACATTTATGAAAACAGAGCTTTATATTGATTAAATTGTAATTTGTTTAAATGGAATTCGAGGCGCATTGAGATTCGAACGATGTTGAGAGTTAAGTTGCCGTTTATTATGTTTAAATTGATGGTTTTGTTCATCATCCACATGTTTTGTTTATATGGAGTGTCCTTTGTGCGATATCTCCAACTCTACAATCTATATTAATGTTCTGATTGTTTAATTACATTTGATTTTGAACTTTCGTTTAGTCGCGCAAGCGATAGCGAGATTGGCTTCCAATTCCTATTCCAAATTCGAAATTCCTCATTTGCCAGGAACCTGCCACAATTGCCGTACGAGCGTAGCATTAAGAGTCATCTGCGGTACTCACTGAGCACCAGCTCACACACCACCCACACAACAAATGAGTGCAGAAGAAAGCAGCAGCCGCACTACACACTATACACACACAAACACACACACACGCGTGACATCATTAAGCGAACATATATTTTAATTATAGACTGATTTATTAGTAATTGAAATTAATCTACAAATATGTATGTGTAATGGTACCGTATGTATTTCAATAAAATTTATCGGTTTAAGAATAAATCTGAATAAACGCAGGAATAATAATAAAAATAGTTAATACCAGGTTGCATTTTTCCTTATTTAATTGGATCTCTTTTGAGTGTCAGCACTATTATTTTCATGTTTATAATTTAAACTATTCATTTACTTACAGTAACTGACTATATCTGTTTCAAGAACTACTCAAAAATTTGTTCCTAAATAACTCTTGCATGAGCATTTGTCATTTATTTCATTTATTAATTTCATTAGTGGACTGATGGGGAGATTTCTCCGAAAACAACAATATATTCAATAATAAAGGTATATTAAGCGTAGGCCTACTGATCGACATTGCTTCCAAGTTCTCTACTTTTGTTCTTCACGATAATAGCCTCCGGTTAGAATCGATTCTAGAGCCATAGAAAATTGTCAGCTGCGAGGTTACGAGTTCACGGATCGGTGTTATTTCTATACAGGATAACTTTTCTTTAATTAAAAAAACAATCACTTCATTGCGATTCAACACCGACACCATAATGGGTGAGTAATTAACTTAAATTTAAACTAACATAACTAACTAAATAACTACGTGTGGTATTTGACTTTAAGAATTCGTGTTGAAATGCGCTTCAGATTTTCGATTTCTTGCTGCTGTGGCCCTCGATGCCGAGGTTGCAACGAGAGGCTATGTCCTGGTTCGAGGTGACTGTGCTGGGCACTGCCCCGCCGCCCAGGGCGGATATGGTGCCATTGCTCGGTCGCTTCCGAGTGGGCGAGTGCACGGGTGACTTTTGCTTGAGACACTCCACATCGTTGAACACGACCTGTGCCCCGCCGCCACACGTGGGTATCACGTTACCCTTGTACAGCTTCGTCTCCACATCGCCATCTGTGTCAGCCTCCTGGGACACCAGGCAGTACTTGTTAGCTCCGTGGTTGGTCAGCTCCTTCATGTCGGTTAGCTTGGTCACCGACTTGCGGTTCTTCAGGTAAGGCTGCATTATGGTGCCAAGAGGCACGGGATTGGCGGCCCTGTGCTCCAGCCACTTGTCACCGGCCGATCGGGACCGTCGATGACGAATGTTGGCAGCAGCCACGCCCTGTTATTAATATAATTTATAATTTAAAATTCCAGTTAAGAGTTAAAACCAAACTTACATGTCGTGGCGTGGCATAGATGTCTGTTCGTGTTGCCGGCACTGATGATTCTGTGCGAGCTGTGAACGTTCCACGATCCTTTTCGTTGAGTATATCCTCCGAGCTCTGAGAACGGGGCAGACTCGGCAGATCCTCCGATTGCAGGATGTTCGAAACCAGGCGTAGTTTCTCGTCTTTAATGCGCATGCGTTCCTGCAACTTGTTTCGTTGCTCCCTTAGCTTCAGTTCCAACTCCCGCTTGTTCTTGTCCGACTCGACAGCCAGCTTGGAGCTGAACTTTTTCTTTTGCTTCTCCTTCTCGTGCTCCTTTTGGGTGAGGAGGTTCTTTTGTTCGTCTAGCTTGAATGTCAGCTCCTCGATCTGCCTGTCGCGCTTGCTCAGCGTGTTGTTCAGCACGTCTATGGAGCTCTCGTGGATGCGCACCTTTTTCTCCAAGGCGGCACTACGTTCGCGCTCCTGCTTATAGACCGCTTTCAAGGAGGCGAGCTCCGTCCGCAGTTGCAGGTTGTCTCTGTCCAGGTTCATCAGCATCTGCCGGAAGCTGTCACCTGCATATTTTTTTTAAGCACATTTCTCGTTAAATTATTTCAAATATAAAATATTGTTTGTTTTTAACTTACACTTTATGTCCAAATTGGTGCGCAACTTCTTGCGTTTCTCGATGCGCTGCTCCAAATAGTGCATCAACTCCTTGATCTTAAAGTCCGCCTCAGGACTGTCCATCTGATAGGAGGGAAAGTCGGGACCCAGGCTGTAGACCAAGCCCACATCCACCTCCAAATCCTTGGCTTCGGGAATACCCAGCTCGTTCAGATTGTTGACAGCAATCTTAAACAGCTTGTTGGCCTTGCGTCTGCCCGGCGTGAGACCCAAATCAGGTTTTATGGGCGTGGCCCTGGCTATTTGCACCTCCTGAGTCATCTCGGCAAACTTCATCACTTGCTGCAAACAGGATTCAAATGTAAGAAGGAGAAGCTCACTAAAGCGTGGGAAACTATTACCATGTTCTCATCGTAGTCCTCGATCCTCGGATTGATGCACACAATCATGGACACCTGACCCTCGCCATCGAAGTAGTTCTTAAACATGTGCGTGATCTTGGAGTCACGATAGGGGATCTTCTTGGCCGCCATACCACTGGCTGCTGCCTGTTGGTTCTCCCGCAAGTACTCCAAGCAGGTTCGCAGCGTCATGAGCGAGTTGTTGATGTTTCCTGCCTCTCGGAGTCGTACCCCAGTGTTCTTGGTCCGCGAGGAGCGTTCACTACCAGCCAGATCCACAAGCGAAAGCTGGCTAACCGTGATGTTCTGCTTATCCTGGACCACATTTTCGCCCTGGCTGTCGGTGGGCGCCTGCACCAGTCGAATATTGAATACCGAGTGACTTCGACTGGATTCAGCGTTCAGAACGGTGTGTCCCATGCGCTTGCGCTTCTGGCCCATTTGGAAGACCTCAAGGGCCTCCTCCACAGTTTTAACCTCTACTTCTGTCACTCCATGCACGAACATATGACGATTGGCATCCTCGCGAATGATTTTGCTCTGCAAAGTCCTGAAACATTTCGTGAAATTAAGTAAACACACGTAATTTATTAAAAATCTGATGTTTAGCTCACTTCTGTATGCCCGAATCTTCCAGCAGATCATACACGCTATTGTTGTAAATCTCTATGTAGGTGACGAACACCGAGTACATGTTATCCTCGTCCAATCCCAGCAACGGTGTGGGCTCCACGGATGCCTGCGAGGCGATCTCAGGGTCTGAATCCTTGTGTCGGAACGCAAAGCGACCGGCCCCTGCAAAACGCTGGTTCATTTCGTGCTGCCGCTCCAGAAGAGCATCCTCTTCTGAGAGGATCTCAAAGCCATTTAGTTTGTCCGGCTTGAACACGAACTTTTTGGCCTGAAAGTCGGAAATGGTGCGAAAGAGAACGTCCAGGCAGCGCGGCATGATTCCACGGTGACGCAGGTTTCCCGTCATTGTATAGGTTTTGCCACTGCCGGTCACTCCGTACGTGAACAGGAGGCTGTTTCGTCCTCTGAGGAGATTCTCCACCAGGGGCTGGGCCACCGATCCATACACATCCTGCTGCGAGGCATCCGGCTGAAAGACGTGCTTGAAGATGTACTGGATCTCGCGCTGGCCGCCGTTCTGTTGTTTGTGATGCAGTATCTGATCCTGTGGGTTGAGGGCAATCGTTGTCGAGTTCTTCACCCGCAAACATGTGAGATCCGCTTCAGATTGGAGAGGTCGTACACGGCAGAAGACATTCACGGGATCCCTGGCCTTCTCGGAGGTCTCTCGACGTTGCGGTTTGTCTGTATGTTGCGGATGCGCCCTTGGAGTTTTTGGGACGACGCGCATCGGCGTTCGGGGTCTATTAAATGTTAGTTTAGTTGCTGGAACAAACCTTTTAAATCCTGGCATTCTACTTACACTGCTTTCATGTTTTATTTTCTTTTTTACTTCTTTCAGTTGAAAAAAATTTACGCAGCTTATTTTTGGTAAATAATGTCTTTTTCTGAGTTCGTTATCTTCAAATTTCCAGCGCCAAGCGACGCCACGCTGCGGTTTTAGAGTGACCAAAAAATACATATTTATATATAAGAAACAGATTTTCAACACTATTTTAGCACTTTCCAACACCAAATTAGTATTTTACACGAAAATATACCAACAATTAGTTTTGACATGGATTTTGGAAACGTTAAAAATTCAAAGTACACAAACTATACACTAAGTATAGTTTATTTTAAATAGAGCCCCATTTTAAATTCGTGCAAAAACGTTCCGTTTGTTCAAATATATAAAGAGGTTTATTTCATTATACATTTTTTTAATTAAACAGTAAATTTAGTTCTTATTAAACTTGAGGATAGAAAATAGTTTCCGTACCAAAGCCGGGCCATTCCAGTAGCCCTTCAACATCACCTCCCAGTAAAGCAGCGGCATAAATTCCTTCTTCATAAGGAACATTGTGTATCTTTCCTGGGCCTGGTCCAGTGGAAAAGTCTCCATCGGGGTCAGATTGTAGTCGAATTCTGCCAGGATGCATTTGCTATATCCAGTAACAATGGGGCAGGACGAGTAACCGTCGTAGCTGTCTTTGGGGCTCTTCCCCTTTATCACAGACATCAGATTGTGAAATACAACAGGCGTCTGGGCAGCTGTAATGTTTTATGAAATATAAATATATTTATTAATAAATATTTTGCAAATATTGTTTTATAATTTACCTGCTGCGGCCGCAGTTTTCGAATTGGGCGAGGAAGAGGAGTCCCCGATCGCGAAAACATTGGAGTACTTCTTGTGCTGCAACGTTGAACTGTCCACGTCAACGAATCCACAATCCGTAACTAGTTCCTTGCATCTCATCAGTTCATCCGGAGCTGTCATTGGTGGCGTAGCGTGCAGCATGGAGTACTACGGGAAGCGAAATTACTTAGTCCCATGTAAGAAATACTTTCACAGAACTATTCACCTCTATCTCAAATAACTTTCCTGGATTTTTGAGATCCTCAAATACGGCGACATTATCCTTGGACTTGACCTCCACCAGATTAGAGGTCAGATTGACCTTGATATCTCTTTCCTTGACGACCTTCCAAAGGGCTTTCGCGTAATGGGGTACTCCAAAAATGTTTGGAAGAGGCGTATTGTAGATGATATTTACATCGTTCCTGCGACCCATCTTTAACGAATGAACTCGTATGAATATACGAAAATAAAAAATCGTAAACAGACAACCACTAACCTTTCGGAAATAATGATCTGATATGTAGGCAATCTTCTGTGGCGCTCCGGCACACTTAATGGGACAATTGGGAAATGTGAACACCGCGTTTCCCTTCTTTGTTTTTTGGAGGACCTTGTACACGTTTTCCACATATTTCGGGGAGTAAATAGAGCAAACATTACTATCCGGGGTCTCCAGGGCCTCTACTAGTCCAGGGATCTAAGCGGAAAACGATACTATAGAAATCTGTTGAAAATATAGCTTTAAATTCACCTTTTCGTACTTCAATTGCAATCCAGTGGCAATGAGAAGAAAATCATACTTGATTGTCTTACCACCAGAAGTGCAAACTGCATTGTCGTTTGGATGGAACTCCACAGCCTTTTCCTTAATCCATTTGGCCTTTTTCGGGAGCACATCACCCATTTTCTTGAAACATTGATCCAGACGCTTCATACCTCCTCCAATCAACGTCAGCATAGGTTGATAATAGTGTTTCTGCGGATTCATTTTCAGGGTTAACTTTTTTTAAATTGATAATTGGGTTTGGTAATACATTACATCTTCTGGTTCCAGGATTATCACCTTGTTGCTGCCCAGACTGTTGGATAGTTTGGCGGCCATGGCGCAACCACCACTTCCTCCACCAACCACCAGGACTTGACATCTATAAATTTTAAATATTTTGGTTGACAAATTTATTAGGATATGTGTTTAGATAAAAACCAACTCTTATATCCTCATTCTTAATGATGTCAAAGCTTGTTCTGCCCAGTGATTAATATGTAATTTAAAAGCTACTTTAATATTATCCTTTGTTTAATTATAATTAAGTAAAAACTCCCAGAGAAAGTATCATAAAAGTTGATAGTCCATATTTTACGCTTTCCTGGAAGTAGAAAGTGTCCCTGGGGTCTAATCAGACCCCACCCCATGAAAAATGGAGGACAAAGCCCAAGCCATGGCCAACAAGTTAGCACCACTTTGTTATCACCTTTTAATTAGAAATGTTTGGTGCCAAGCAGCCGTCAGCTAAGTCCGGCTGCCTGAAACATTCTAATCGAAATTGTTTAATAGATATTCAGCAAAGTAAACACTCTCGACGCTCTTTAATTGCAGCGAAGTAGAAATCGCAATAGTTTTGCACAAAACATACTTACTCTTGCCTTTCATTGTTTACACGCGTGGTAGAGAGGTATCTGGTCAAGGTGGTTGATGGAGCTGCCTGGGCGTGGTGGCCTGGCTGGATCAACAGCTTCCAGCAATGGTTGATAGCCACCGGGAGTCGGAGGTTCATTGTCCAGATGGCGCAACGGGGCGATCGCAAGTGAAAAATTGCAGAGAAGAGCGGACTGCGAGAGCCGGCGACAGTTGGATGACTGGTGGTGGCCGGAGATTGCCGCAGAAATTGAGCTTTTGGTGGGGACTATTAAAATGTTTACACTGAACAAATATACTTTGGCTTCTCTACGGATATGCTTAGAATTTTAAGTGGTCAAACTATTTTATAGCCGACACAGGTTAATCGACACTGAGCTCTGCTTCACATTTCGAAGTAATTTCTGCAAAAAAAAACAAAAATGATGCGGTAATCAGATACAGTGTCATTGTTATACATTTAATGTTAAAAAAAAATCAAACGTTCATTTTGGGGAATTAAGAAAGCTTTCCCAACCGATTGCTTACGATTCCTCTATGGTATGGTAATTAAAAAAATGGTTAGGTCCCTTGGCAGTTTAAGTCGTAATTTTTGGAAACAGTTTCTCACAAAATTAAAAGTCAAGTCAAGCTTAAGGCAAAGGAAACCTGTTGCTATACACAGTAATACAAATTTTAGTTGCTATTCACTAAATGTTTGAATATTAAAGAAATACATTATTCTTAATGTATTTCTTTTGTTTAAATAAGAATTTTACAAGTTTCTATAATTTATTAATTAAATCGTAAACTATTAAAACAATATCGCTTACAATTTTTCGTCAAGTGCATAGTCGATTTAACCTTGAAAGAAGCTTTTTTGAAATGGCTTTTTAATCAGCTGTTCCGTGGGGCCTGAAGCTTTCCGTACTAAAAAGTAATCTTAAGCTTTAGATTACGCGTGTGCTGGGACCACTTAATCTTTGTGTACAGTAGAGACTCGGCACAACGAACCTATGCGATCATGGTCTAAAATTAAATATGACTTCAAGTATGAGGGGGGACTTTAGCCTTGGGTTCTGATCGAAGGTTATTCGCCCCATCGATCTGTTTATTTTTATGGTATACCTATCGGGGCAATCGCATTGCAGGCCAAGCTAGTGCTCTTTGTTAGAATTTCCTCCAAGGCAATCAACATTCTTGCAACAATGAAAGGAGCAACGTTGAGCACCTCTCTTCTCCTGTCTAATTGTTTCTTTCTCAGCACATTCAGGAATATTGGAAGTCTTGGACCTTTTTGCTTTAAGAAATAGACATTTAGAGCAACATCAAAATATGAAAGTACAACTGGTTTAATTTTGGAGTCTGGAAGTGACAGTAGTTTCATAAGAATACTGATAAGTTTTTGAACTTTAAGTTCTCCATATTTAGTTCCAAAGCATTATTTTTGAAAACTTTTTTATTTAATTTAAATCTTGAATCCATAAACCAAATTCGTTTTAATACTTTTTTTTATTTGTATCCTGATTATTTAACACAAAAGATCATTTGCCACTCATTGTTCCTTTCCCCATTAAGTATGCAATATTTATTTTCTTTTGTGAGTTTTCCAGCCATTTTTAGAAAAATATGAATTCAAGTACCTTGGAGTGGTTTAAGACAGGCGTCTTAACTTTCAGAAGCACACAACCATGCTGAAACAGACGGTACTTTCGAAAGCCGCTAAGATGTCCTGGATTCTTTCGCCGAGAAACAAATTATCCTTTTCCAACAAAGTACGCATTTATAAATCCATTTTGAGCCCAATTTGGAAATATGCCTTACAAATTTATGGTATAACAGCGAAAACAAACATGGATTAAATAAGAGTGGCGCAAAGTAAGGTGATTAGAAAAATGTGTAACGCCCCCTGGTACATGAGGACGAGGCGGACATTGAAAGAGACCTCAAGACCTCAAGGATGTTTCCCAAATGTAGGATGTTTGCCAGACACACGCCGGAAACTATCTGAGACGCCTTGGAAATCACCCCAATACCCTGGCAAAACGATTGCTTCGTAGACCCAGAATAAGAAGTCTTAAGAGATTTTACCCGCTGCCTCATAGGTAGCAGTATACCTGTTAATTTTAATAAATATAAACGTTTTTCAAAAAAAATATATATATATATATGAAATAAGTTTAACAATTTTATAATTAAGAAAGATTAACTATATTTCTGTGAGTTATATAAAAATATATACATACTTTAATGTCTTACTTATACAAGTAATTGAAAAAATCTTTTAGAAATTTAATGAAATATTACATGATTACATTTTTATAAAATACCCACGTAGAACCTGAAATGGGACTTTCCACAGAATCTATTCAGCGATCGGAACTATTTCCCTTTAAGTGTGTGTCATATCCAGGGATTTTCCATGGCCCCTCAGACAGTTAGATAGACGTGCATCGATTTCTATATATGTACATACAATATAGTATATATGTATATATAATTTCGTATGGTTCGTGAAATGATTAAGAGGCCATGTTGCCAATAAGTTGGCGGCGGACATGCGACATGTCACACGCCACGAGACGACAACTGTGACAGCAGCGGCGGGTTTAATTACGCCATGCTGCTGACTGATTGCAGATATTATACTTAAATGGACTGGCCAGGGGGGCTGTGAGGGGCACAGGGCAGGTCCTGGGCCGAGGGTCGTGGCAAGGATGTTGCCCGTCATCAATTGGAGGCAAGCTGGCAATTCAAATGAAGCCCTATTGACGGATGGCCAAATTGGCTCCGCGACTGCGTGGGCGACTCGAGGCGAGGGCCAACACACAGCAAAGCATCCTATATATAGGATATGGTGGGTGTGGGTGTGAGTGTGAGTGTGGGTGTGGATGGGGATGGTATCTCTGATGGCTTACTGGGTCGGGCCGGGATGGTTTCTGTGGTCCGTGGCAATGCAGGCTCGACGGGCGATAGCCACTTTAAATTGGGATTGGCATCAACTGTTGCTAGGTAACCGCTTCATCCATGGTGGCAAGGTCCCACCGACTCCGACTCGTCATAATGAATTTCCCGATAATGGCCATAAAGTTGGCCACATCTGACAACTTTCCCGGTTGTCTGTTGCCACTGATTGCGTGAGCTTTGCTTCATTTGAATATAACGGTGGCAGGCCGGTTGAGGCACGTAGGCCCACACAGAGAAAAATGTTCTTCAATTGGTTAATTGTATATTTCCTACAATGTTCCAACACATGACATTTAACTAATTTAAAGCCTTTATTCACTAGAAAGTCTATAGAGATATTGTAAGTCTGATATCGCTTATTATTAATTGAGCAATTATTTTCCCTAAGTGCACCTGTATATTTTAAAAATATCATTATCCTTGTGGGCGGTTAAGAGCCTTGTTAAGAGCCACAACAATCCCAAAATAATAACCTTTTTTTATTGTGGCATTTGTTTTTCCGACTTTTCTAATTTGTTATATTTTTGGAAGAGGGATTATTGACCTGGCAGATTATACCATCTTAGGGACAGTTTCGGGGGTATTTTCTTCCTGTGCCGGACTCTTAGACTCCGAAGTGCATTTCAATTGACGCTACACCAAAATCAATTGCAACCAACGTCTGCGGCGGGATCTTTGTGCAATTGGTTCGGCTCTGGAATGCAAATAGTTGGCGGAGACGCTGGATTCTGGTGGTCCGAGCAATTGATGGAGCCATCCCACTGGAGGCATCAGGTCTGCCAATGAAGTCACCCTACATATAAGGTCTGGAGTGACGTCCGACAGACTCCGGCTGGCGATTGGCTGTCTGGCCGGAAAGCAGATGGAACCAACTCACGGCCAGTGGCATTAAAGTCTCAACCTGCCCAAATCCGGAATTATCTGAAAATAAATGCAATAAAGGTGAGTGTAATGACATCTGACATCTATTGATCCTTGCCAGCTCTGCCATATGGTAATGGATCGAGCTGCATCTGTATCGATTTATTGCTACTGTATATTCTAAAAAATGGAAGGGTAAAACAAAAAAAAGAAACAACCGTACTAAACGAATATGCATTTGGGACACGCATTTCATTTCCAGTCCGATCCGATGCGAGCCGATCCAATCTTCTGCGAATATTAATGAGAAAAATGTGATTTAAAATAATAAATTTGCATGAATTTTCTTTTGCTTTGAATCAATCAATCAAAGGAGAGCAACAAGTAACAGCTAACAGCTCGGCACTTCGGCACTTCGACAGTTCGACAGGCATCCCCTTTTTGCCACCCCCTTTACCGAATTCGAGAGCACGAGCAACGCAGCGAACACAGATACAGATAGAGATACACTTACACAGATACAGATACAAATACTTTTACGCATACAGATACAATGCCGACGCCATAACTGTTATTAAAGCCCCCGTAGCGTTCAATTTGCTGGTTCGTCCGTTTGTCCGCCTGTCCGTGTGTCCGTTCGTCCGTTCGTCCGCTCGTCCGTTCGTCCGTCGGAGCAGCAGCTGCCCACTTGTTGATTTCGGGCATGCCCGATATAAAAGCATGGACGCTCAACCTTCCGGCACACAGTACATCACTCGCCACATCTCGAGCAGAACGGAGACAGAGCCGGAGAACTGGGAGCCGAGAACGGAGAAAAGAGCATCCAAAGAGGCCGAATATAACTGTATCTGCAGGCGTAGGTGCTTGAGAAATCGAAGTTTCTAAACGTATTCAAAAAATCACCGGAAATTGCAGTAAAGGTTCTAGAACCAAAGTGAAAGTGACAAGTGAAAGTCAAAGTTACGAAACCAAAACCAAAGAAATGCAGGTAGGAATATAACACTTTTTTTTTTATAAATTATATTAACATAACACTAATATAGTTCGCGAAAAATAACATTATTATTTGGATTAATTTCTTTGTGGGTTTATGGAAATTAAAAACAAAAATTAAATTTTTTAAATTTTAAGTCTGAACCCCTTAGTCTGAACTTCATCCCATCCTACAGTATAATGGGACTCTTAAAGCTAGACAGAACCCATATAATAACCCGTAGAGCAGCTTCCTCCGTATGATTCATGGCCCGGCACTGGAAAGGTCTCTCACAGACTTTGAGCTTTGGGCCATTTAGAAGTTAAATTGTACAAGTTGTGATCTCGCGCCAGTTGGAAACAGTTTCTGGACGAAAGCCATAAATTGCAACTGTATGACAGGGCTTGTGAGTCAAACAGATTTAATTAAAACATTTCATGATCGTGTTTAGCAAAGCTCGTGATTCGGCAATTTATTATCAATCTATTGGCAGTGAATTATCATCGCCTCGGGCAACAGGGTCTTTCGTAATACATTTTGTATTGATATTGTAGAATATCAAGTATTTGGCTGTGGCAGATTCGCGAGGAGAGTCGTCAGTGGGTCTGTGGGGTCCCTGATATCAGATATGTTGTTGTTATTTATCTTCGGGGCAGTGCGGCAAAGCGGAACAATAATGATAAGTGCAGAAATATGCTTTTATCTGCCGAAAATCCGGGAACCGAAATCTCAGAGTAAACAAAATCATCGGGCCAGCGTGAGAATAGCCCTCAGATTGGCCAAACAAATCTTAATTATGAGGAGTACTTTAGACAGTTTTTTCCTTTTATATTATTCAGAACTGATGGCCGAGAAGTGTGCGAATTTTTTTATGTTTATTCTTAGGATTCACTTTTTAGCAGAGTGGCTTATTTTGTTGTCCATGTTGTTGAAAATATATAGATAAAATTTAGACAAACTATATGGAAGTTTTTGAAACAGACTTACTGAAAGCAAAAGGATGCAACTTAAAAATTTCTGCTGATCCTTTCATTCGTCCTTCAAAAACATTCGAAAGACATACACTTTTTGAAACCTTCAACTCTTTGGAACTCTTTAAATAATTAAAAGCAAAAGGATATATGTGTGCACTTAACAAATTCCGTACAAGGTTATTGATCTTCATTTTGTAATTGTTCCAAAATGGCATACATTCAAAGTGAGTTTATTGAGACTTAATAAGACTTTACAACAGACCCGGTGCTGAGTCAGTTTCTTGGGTTAGTCAAGTGGCTTTGCATTTAATGTCGCGTCAGCTTGAGTTTCAACTTGGCTTCAAGTCTGACTTGCCAAGTGGAGCGTGGCTACGTGAGCCGGTGAACATCTCCATCTACATATATCTCCACTGGTACTGGCACCGCCACTGCCACCTTCAATCCACCTCCCGGTTCTGAATCGGTTACATGTTTTAAGCCTGACGTTGCGCTGGTCACGCAGCCACCCAATCTCCCTGCCTCGATCTCCGGCTGCCTTTCCTCTTAAATCACACAGAAAATTTTTACATTTAATATTAATCTTAATTAGCAGGAGGGAAATAATTTTAGAATGGAAATAGACTGAAAAAAAGGATCCCTGCTTTGTATTATTTGGTGCTTTAGGAAGTATATGGTATTTTCTATTGGTATTTTATGAGGTCTCTTTTTAGTATTTCCTTTTTTCATAGCCTACTTAATAGAGCCTTTCCTAATAGGGAGAATTTTTATTATTACATCTATTATTTATTATTAGAATATATTATGTTGCACATTTTACAAACTTAAGCCATGTCTTGACTAATATATAGAGTTAACTACTACTTTTTCTCTCGGTGTTAAATCATTCGATTCTGAATCGAAATCAATTCAAAAGCAATTAATAATCAGATCGTTTTTGTAATAAATTGCAATTTAATAAATGAAAAAAAAGACCTAAGCAAAAAGGCGAGCAGCAAAAAGTCGAAGGCAACTTTTCGCAATGAAATTAAGTGGTGTGGCAGGGGGAGTGGTGGAGCGAGGAGGCGCGGGGAGGGTCAGGGCGGGGGCTCGAGTTCAAATGCGTCACAGTTATCGCTGAGAGGAATCGCAATTCCATTTTGCAGGCATATTTGCATATTGCCGATCATTGATAGCGGGAGAGTGGAAGCGGGCGAAGGAGACTGAATAATTAAAGAGAACGCGATCAAAGAAAAAAGAGCAAGAGCTCCCCACTTTGGCTCTCTTGCGCTGCCCAACATGTTTTGCGGCTATGTGTGTGGTGTGTGTGTGTGAGTGGGGCGTCGCTGCGAGAGACGAGCCCCCAACGCCTGATGCTGTGTTTATCCACTCACACAGACACACTCACTCACTAACTCACCCATCCGCCCCAGCACTCCCCGGTGAAAAAAAAAAACAATATTTACTTACACACCAACAGCTCAATTATGCTGCATACTAGTACTCTAATACTAATGAACGCTCGCCGGGAATATGAATTGCGTATTTCCAAAGGCAATTAGGAGGATTCTTAAATTGGCCTCGCTGCCCAGCTGCCCAGCCCCCCAACTCCCTGGTAGTGTGTGTTTGTGTGAGAAACGAGCCCCCTTTTATTCATGTTTTTGCCTTCATAATTGTTTTTCAAGCTCTATTGAACTTGGGGCATTGATGATGACGATGATACTACGATAACCCTCAAGTTGAAAACATCCCATCTCCACGTTCACACGTCATCCGACGTCATCTCGATGCCCTATAAAAACAATTCGGAAATAGTTGTTTATAAAGGATGATATTTTTGGGATTATACCTAATCATAATCACTTGCTGAATTCCATAACTTACTGCGAATTTCCATAAAAATTTGTTCAAAACATTATGACGAAATATTTCAGGGAAATGAAGTCAAGTATATGTAAGTTATAAGTAGCTGTCTGTGGTATCAGACAATTTTCTGGGAAACTTCTACGGCGCAAAAGCCAAACACATTCCATAGATATTTTTTCAATGAAAGCTTTTCAAGATATTATGTCTGCATTTTTTTAGAACAGTTTTCGTAGAATATGAGCTTTTGTTTATTTATTATTTTGGGATGTCTTATTTTATTTTAGAGAATTTAGGTAGAATTTAGATAATACATATTACAGAGTATTAGTGCTTCGTTGTTGCGAATATTACCCGTTTTTCTGTTATTGTTTTCTTTCGGCAATTCATTAAAATGAAATGATTTCAATTAGAACGGAATCTAATAGAGATAACAAACAGGCCATAGAGGGCACAAGGAGTTAGGGGCGGCCTAACCCTATTCATAAAGAGCACGTTCAAATAATTCCAGTATCGGAAGTGAAATCATTGAACTTTATTTGAACAGACTACCTAGAAAGGTGCACTTATCGAAGTGACTTTCTGTCTTATCTTTACGTGCTTTTGGTCATATTCATATGTACATTTTGTGAATCATGGAATAGATTGAAATTCCTGAATTAGATAATATTTGATGATGAGTGATCGTTTAGGAAATTCTACTAACTATTAAATATTGCGGATATTTCGAGGGTTAAATATTATATATCTTTTATCTCATTTTATTTCTTTATTGATATAATGTTTTTTAGATACCTAATTTAAATAGGTATTTCTTTTGGCCTTATTCATTCTCTTTCAAAACTCATTTGGTTTTTTGAATATTTAAATATAACGACTATCCATGACTCATCACTTGTCGCCTTTTAAGTCGCTCTCTTCACACACACACACACACACACACACACACACACAGAGAGACACTATCTCACACGTGACCATGTTCGGGCCTCAGGGTTATATGGCATAGCTGCTATAGCATATTTACTCACGGCCCGGGTCGGGTTTACTTTACCTTTTCGCTGCACCGAAGAGCGCACCCATTGCCACTGCGACGATGGCAGCGGGGTGCTGGTGAGCGGCTTAAATGGCTGATGCAATCGCCACGCAAATTGGGCGAGAGCCGGAGTCAAATATTCCCTCATTCTCTCGGGTTTTTGGTTTTGGGTGCCTCCCGGCCCGACCACCCCGACTACCTCGACCAGCCCGTTGCACAACAAACAGAAGGTACAAAAGATACCGGAGTAACCGGAGGAGAGCCGAAGACAATCGCCACACACATTCGAATAAGTTCCAAGAATGCCATGGAATCGAATTACCCGGGCTCATCGCATAATTAATTGATCAATTTGAATTACGGAATGCACATGTGATACGAGTAGCGAATTCAGAGTGCTTTTTATAGAAACTTGGGTTAACTTAGGGCTTGAACATATTTAGCTTTTAAAGGTACAGTTTTGACAAATATAATATGAGGGATATATCAGGGATAAGAGATAAGGGAAAAAGGATTAGGGATAGCCTTTCTATGTATATTATAAATCATTTTATTATGTTATAGTTTTCAGCTTAATATACATATATTTCTATAATAAATATTCTATAATATATATATTCTATAATATATAATATAACATTTTCTTCAGTGTATGAGCCATGAAACTTTAACTAGGAAGTCTCACATCCATGATGTTTCCACTTCCAATTCCGATTCCGTCACCTTCGTTGATAAGCCTCCAACTTTTGCTTCATAATTTTGAGTTTGAGTTTCTGTCCGAGTTTGAGTTACAGTTTGAGTTTCGTAGAGTCCCAGCAGCAGCAGCAGCAGCAGCTCCATGTGCCATATGTGGCTATTAACTACCACCCGACCCGGCCACCACAGCCCCCAGGCAATTAGTGATAATTGCATTTCATTCGGATTTGTCGTAAAAATTTTCCACATTTTACAAAAAAGAGACGAAACGTGATATGTGTGTGGTTTCAAAAATTTTCCATTCCATTTGTTCGTTATGCTCAGTACAAGTATATTACATTATTACACCCATACACACACGAGCACACACACACACTTTAACACACAATCATACATCCGTGATCTCGTTATGATGCCGTATAGTACAATATGTATATTGTAGAACACCCAAAGAGCGAGATTGGAGGGGCATTACCCAAGAATCTGGAGAGGAGTTGAGGTTCCAATCGAATCAAGGGAACGGGGGCTTATCAAAAAAAAAAACTTTGGTTCTCATTTCCATTCGGTTCAAGTTCAGATGGAAGGGTCAAAAATTCAAATGGAATTTCTGTTATTTCCTGTGATTTCTTTGATTGAGGAGGGGAATCACGTTAAGGTATTTCAATCGCTGATGTCTTTTTAGGTTAAAGTGACTCATAGGCTTTGATAGAAAATCTATTCTAGTTTCTGGCTCTTCTTCAACATTGCATTGGAGAGATACTTTTGTTTAGCTTCCTTTAATTAATCGAATTTATTGATTCGTTTCAAATGTTGAAAGACAGTGCTCTGGCGGCTTTCATGGGAATCGACACCTGACACCTGGCACCTGGCGAATCGCCATTGACAGGAGTCACCACACCGCTTCCTGCACCGTCCACCCTGCACCCTGCACCCTGCACCCTTCTGATGTGGCCGACGGGTTTTCCAATTCCATCAGCAATTCCCTGAACTGACCTTTCGGTGCGTCCCGCCAAGGCGACACGAGCTCTTTGCGGCCTTTCGTCTCTGTCGCTCCCTCCTGGGCGATCGAGACGCGTCGAGATACTTTTTGTTTTTTTTTTTTTTGTCGTTGTCTACTTCAGATACTGTTGCTAGGCGAGCTAAAACTGAAAAGTATCGGTGACAGCAGGCAAGATGTTGGAAAGAGGTGTGGTGTGGGGCAGAGAGGGGAGGTAGCAGCATGAAAACGGCACAGAATTTGTGGCATGAACATGAATTTTCTCACGTCGTCACCAGCGTTCCAGTCGTCACACAGACACATACATATACAGATGCCCAGACTACAGGTCGCAGCAACCTGCAATTCACCGAATGCATCTGTATCTGTATCTGAGTATTGAGCACTCGCTTGAATGTATCTCTATCTGTATCTGTAGCTGGTCTTGGCAGTTGCATGTTACTCTATCTTTTCCCCGAACTCTTGGTCGGTCTCCTGCTCTATCCGTCTGTCCGTGCAACCGTCCCACCGTCCCTCCGTCCTCACCTCACGGTCTTTGAATGAGCCATTCCCCCTCCCCCACTCCACCACCTCTGTCTTGGTCACCTCTGTCGTGTGGTTCCGGTGGTGCAGCATAGTGCAGCTTGTGCACGGTGTGGCGTGGTTCGATGGTACTGTTTGCTGCACCAGTGTGCCTCTGGAGGTGTTGCTGTCGCTGGCACGACGTTAATTAGCAGAAAAGTGCAAACGATGCGGCTCGACAGAAACTGAATGGTGGTGCGATGTGGTGTGGTATATGTATGGTGGTCCGATGCGGAGTGGTGCTGGCATAGACGAAGAGATATTACCCATTAGCGGAAGCGGGCCAATTTGGCTTACCCAGGCATATGCACATTGCACGAGTCTCCGATCGACTCCGACCATCGCCTCCTCATGATGCAATAATTTGTGCCATCGCTCACCGAAAAATCATACGATTTTCAGTCCAATATATAGTCCAATATATGTATGTATGTACATGTATCCGAGAAGAGTGTCATGATGGGTCGGGGGCTAGACCTCGACCTCCCCTCTCCATCTCGATCTGCCTCTGTGTGTGTTTGGTGAAAACCAGACACGATCGCTTCTAGGAAATGGAACCAATAAATCTACGCTTCACACGAAATACATACCTTGGACGCGATGCCGCCCGGGCCATCCACCTGAAATGGGATGGACGATGACGGCAATAGATAGTAGATCGATCGATCGATCGATGATATGGTGCCGGCCGGTGCCCAACTCGATGGTCACATGAATATGTATGTCAAGTAATTTCCGAATCCGAAACATTCCAACCAGATCTCCACTCTGAATAGAGTTTATATTACTATACTATTTAGTTTAGTCTATAATACTAGTAGTCTCTCTAAAAAATATAGGGAATATATAGGACCAATATGGTATAGAGTTCGAAGTTCAAAGTTAATTCAATTGTAAAATATGTGCTTTGAATTCCTAGCCATTTAATTGGAAGTGAATTGGTCCAGAGACTCTGTATCCGTGTGCCACAAGTGGGGGTCATCTAGGAAGTGCAACCTCTGACCGCGTCACTGGGAAATGTTACGTGAGGGGATCTCTGATCAATGGCCCTCCCGTACCCCTCTCTCTCTCTCTATTATAGAAAGTGCTCCCCGAGTCGCATCAAAAGGCCATTTCAATTCAGTGCCCCTTACGTCAGCGTTACGATATCTGCGGTAGTTTGCCAGCTATATATGTCTGTATATATGTATGTATACTGCTTGCTGCCCCTGTCTCGGATCGCTTTGAGGTGTGCCGGCCAAGGCTGATGAGGAGGTGAAAAAAGGGGGGCGGGGCAGAGAGCGGCAACGGCAGCAGCAGCAGCAGCGGCAGCGGCACGAGACACAATTTCAAGCACCTGCAAGATTTTATTTTTTTCTCAATTGAATTTCGCTTTGTGCCCGGCCTGATGCCGCTGCCAACTGTTTGGAGGGGGGGTGGACGGGGGGATCAAACAGGCCAGAGTGGGATGGTCAGGAAGAGAGGGGTGGCGGGCGGAGGGGCCCAGTCTGCGGTCGGACGATTTGTGTAACGTGCAATAAATAAATTACTCGTAGAATTGAATCTAGTTGTCGATGTGGCTGGTCGATAAAGCGAAGAAAGAAAACTAGTCGTGATGCCTCCTCCTCCTCCCTCCTCCCTCCTCCCTCCTCCCTCCTCCCTGTCTCCCTGGTGTAGGCTCCCCACTCTCCTGCCACCCCCAAGCCACAAGCGGCTGCCGCCCGGCAACAGCGATCAGTGCCAGTCTGTCTGCCATTTTGGCGGCACCTCCACCTCCAGGCCCCCGGCTTTCAGTTCCCGGCCGGCAACTGCGGCTCAGACTAGTTTCGGAACCCCTCTCGAACACCTTCTCCCCTGGCACTCAGGCACACACACACCACCAGGCAATGAGCACTAATGCACTCAGAGAAAACACATTTA
The DNA here is from genome assembly GCA_035045925.1 of Drosophila atripex. Lineage (NCBI taxonomy): Eukaryota > Metazoa > Arthropoda > Insecta > Diptera > Drosophilidae > Drosophila > Drosophila atripex. The sequence goes on from JAWNOP010000012.1 coordinate 1,789,230, forward strand.
TTTCTCAAACACTTGGGTTCTTTTCCATCTATATTTATCTTTTTTCAAATGAGTTTCTTAATAGCTAACCTTGTTCTGGATTTTAAAATATAGAATTTCGTTCTTGAACCTCATAGAGCTATATATATTATAAATTTTAAAAATACATATTTAGAAATGATTAAGAATAATAATTTTTTTAGAGGGATCTAGAGGTTCCTGAAAGAAGTTGCACATTTTTTAAATGACAGAAACCTTTAAAAAAGTAGCAAAAAGTTCAACTTCCTTAAACCAGAATTTAAATATATATATTTTTTTTATATCTAGAACCTTTAAAAAAGTGTATAGTATTTAAAGGTACATATATGATAGATATTTATTTCTCCCATAAATTAGGCTCAAAAGCCTGTTGCACACATTTAAATTAATTAGAATCCATTCAGATTTAATTAATTTTGTAACCGGTTCTAAGTCGATTTCCTTTCATTTAAACTACCCATATTCTCCGAGTGTAATTTGTGGTGTGGGTCCGTCCCTCGGCCTCCACCTCCGCGGCCCGCCGAGCCCACGATCGCCGCAGACAATCTGGCACTCACACTTGATTGCAATGAGGCGATCGGATGGACGGACGGAGAGATACGCGGACGGACGGACGAATGACTGCGACTGTCGACTGGCGACTGGGACTGGGACTGGGACTGGGGAATCAGACGTGGTCTTGGCTAATGGAACCTTGCACCATGCCACTGGTACTGGCACCTCCTGCCGCCCCTCATCCCGTCTCTAGCGGCTTGGGTATTGGAGTTCGTTGAAGAAGTGGTCTGATCTCCGCCAGACTGTTGAATTCTCCTTGCCGTGGGCCAGGTTTTGGGAGCAGGAGGAGGTGGCTATGGTTGATTGGCTATGGTAATACCAAAAGCCGGTCCTCAATGGGGGAAAAAGAAATCACAAAAATCAATTAAAACCATTCAGAAATGTGAAATCAAATCCAGAGATTAATTTTACGAACTGGACAAGTGGACACCAAGGAGGAGTAGTTTCGGGTGGATTGTGGAGTGAACCGCTCTCATCTCGCCGAGAGAGCATGTGCAGTGTGTGTTGGCTGGAAGAGAATCACGTTCGCATCCAGTCATATCCGTTTTGTTCCGGACTGTCCGGACTGCCGGCGGTGGCACAAAGAATTGCGGGACGAGAACGAGTAATTGAATTCTGGTCGCTTGTCAAATGGAACTCGAGAGAGAGAGAGAGCGAGCACGTCGGCCCGCTTCGGGCGTCTTCGGGACTGTCTGTGTGAAGTCACGAGCGGCAAGGGTGGCCAGCGCTGATATAAATGGGAGACCGCAACCTGAATTGAGTTATATTTCATTCACAACTCAACTTGTGAGCCAGTGTTTTGAGCCGGAGATCTCAAGCCGATCCGATCCGATCCGATCCACCGCCGTGAACCAACGCGATCGTTCCACAAAAACCAAAAAATTCAAATCATCCAAGCAAGAACAAAAAATAACTAAAATCCAAGTCATACCTTGACTCGAGTGTAATGTCGATGAACCGTGCGTATTCAAACGAGTGCCGCGCCAACCAGATCGATTCTCCCCCCAAGAAGTCCACAGCCAAGAGCATAACCGACCACTGATCACCACCAACCGGCTCCGCCCAGACCACCAAGATCGAATGAACCAAAGCCGTCAGCTAGACATTCGCTACGACGAATTGCATTGATATTGCACTCCCCGAAGCTCTCGACGGCAGACCACCAAGCCAAGCGCTCCCTAATTCCCCGCCCGGCAGGACACCCTCTGCAGACCATCCTCTATATCCGATCCAGTGCTACGGCTAGACACAGAGTAGCATCACAAGCGGACAGACCGGAAAGTAGCCAAGATTCCGCCAACACTGAGCTGCCAGGTGACCAAGACGGCATCCAGCGCCGGACCTATGTCAGTTCTAAGCCAACTGCTGCTGCTCAACTTCAACCAGAAAGCCCAGTCCAGGAGCCACCACAACATAGAGCTGATAAATTCGTATATAACATAACGACTAGCCGACCGCCGATCGCTCCTGATACAGATCTTGTTATATCCAACGTTAGGGAGAAATTTGCAAACATTTTTTACCGGAAGAGAAAAAAGAAATCAAATCAAAAGGTGAGTCAGCTCCTCCGGCAATAGACTGGGTGACCCATTTGTCTCCATTCCATTCCAATTAATCCATCTAACAAAAAATAATCGAAGAAATAGAAAATGAAAAAAAAAACCCAAATCGCAAATCCCCGTTGAAGGGCAAATAGAAAAAAAAAATAAAAAAATCCAAATCTGATGCAACATTTGTCAGTGATTGGCGAATGACTATCGGGGGGAACTATACATACAATACATACATAAATACCCTCGAAACTATTTGAATAATTAAGTCTAGACTCTAGGCACTAGACACTAGACACTAGACTGTGAATTGGGGGCCCTTGATCTCAACCCGAAGCGTGGGTGAATTGAATATTTTGGGGGAGACTTTGACGTCACAGACGGTGAGAATTCTTTTGATTCTTCTGAATGTGATGCTTCTTCGGCCCACGCCATAATCTTATATCATACTTTATTCTGGTGTCGTGACATTGTGAAATACGTATTTAGAGCGAAGCTACACAGGCGACGGGGAGCTAGGGACAGGATTGGGGATTGGGATTCATGCCTATAATTATAATCATGATTAGAAGATCGTTTCGCAAGTGGTAGTAACGTTCGAGAGCTCGACGGCTAGAGGCCTTGCTCGCTTATCGGGGCCCGGAGATTCAGATCCGTTCCCCTGATTTACTAGACCCCCGGGGGCAGTAAGGTGATAAGTGTGATGACTGGCACTGGGGAGGAACTCATGTCATCACGACTATCAAGTTGCGGGCCCCGCGAGTTTATTAACCTATATTAGAAGCTCGTATGACTGTTGTGGAATTTTGAACTTTGCACTCATTTCCGACGTTTTTTCCTTTCAGAAAATGAATTTACATGTGTGCGCCTTAGCGCTGCTGCTCTTCGGCAGTTTCGCCACTGTCCACGGCAGGGCCGTGGATCTCGTAGACGATAGCAACGATGTGGACAACTCCATTGAGACGGATCCGGAGCCGGAGCAGAAGTCGCACGCCCGCCCGTTCGACGCCGACTGGCTGAAGTTCACCAAGACGCCGCCGGCGAAGCTGCAACAGGCAGCCGGTGCCACCATCGAGATTGTGTGCGAGATGATGGGATCCCAGGTGCCCAGCATCCAGTGGGTGGTGGGTCATCTCCCCATATCGGAGGTAAGTCTCGAAAGCTGAAACCCTTTTTAGCCGGAGCCCCTCTGACTTCCTGCTTCCTTCCCCAAATCCAGATCGACGATCTAGACTCGAACCAAGTGTCCGAGGATGCCCCCAGTGCCATAGTCCGTGTGCGATCGGTCCACATCATCGATCACATGCTCAGCGAGCCCCGCACCTACACCTGCGTGGGACGCACTGGCTCCAAGACCATCTACGCCAGCACCGTCGTCCACCCGGCCCGCTCCTCCGAGATCCTGGTGAGGGAGAAGCAGTATCCCGGCAACCAGAAGCCTCGCATCATCTACACCGAGAAGACGCATCTGGACCTGATGGGCTCCAGTGTGCTGCTGCCGTGCAAGGTGCACGCCCGTCCCAGGGCTGAGATCACCTGGTTCAACAACGAGAACCAGAAGGTCGTCCCGGGTCACCGCTACAAGGTCCTGTCCACCGGACATCTGCTGATCTCCGACATCAAGTGGGAGGACATGGGCAACTACAAGTGCCTGGCCCGCAACGTAGAAGGACACGACTCCGCCGACACCTTCGTGTATCCCGTACTTGTAAGTATTATCTCATTATCCTATTAATTATATATCCTATTTTATTTATATTTTTATAAACTAATTACTGATTTCTTTTTTTTTATGTTTTTGCAGAAGGAGGAAGACTAAAGATCCAAAAACAAAAACAAAAAAACCCAAACCACCAGATAAGGCTATTGAATTGACGACGGGAATATTCATCTAGTTAGTTAGATAGATCAAATGCCTTCGAAGATGCGTGAAAAATAAAATGGAAATAATGCATAGAAAAAAATCACAAAAAACAAAAAAACAAAAAAAAAAAAAAGAATAGATGGAGTCATACGATTTACAGTTATGTACAATTTAGGATAAAATCAAGGTAGCTCGTAGTCCAGGTAATTAATCGTATCTAATGCCGGCTTAGACTAAAGATTTTCTATCTCAATACCCTCGAATGGCACTCGAATTGTATCAACTTATATACGGTCATCCATTATGGTATATGTTTTTCTTCAATTTTAGTTCTTAAGTTATCGGAACTTGTAGTTTTGTTCGTTTCTGTAAGTAGCAATTGATTGTTCCTAGCGATTCAGGCGAGCTCTAGTTAACGTATTTAAACTAATTGGCCGTTTACTTAATCGGCGGGTTCTGGCAGCCCCCGACAGCGACAACTTGAAACCAATGAACCACCCATACCCCCCATACACTCCAATCCAATCCTCTAATCAGCCAGTTAAGTCAAGTCAGTCAGTCAGTCAGTCACCCAATTCGTATTCGTATTTATATACACCATTCTCAATCATTTGTATAATTAATTTATTGATCGACCTTAAATTCATCCCGCATTGCAGCCCATACAGAATCACGGAAAAGTATTCAACAGCACGGAATTAATCAGTTTCATAAGCTACCCCCTGACTATATTTTAATTTGTAAGCTAATTGAACTGAACTATATATGGTTTTATAATTTGTTTAGTTTTTAATCAACTTTCATGAGATGTTTTTGAATAAATACAACAAAAAAGAAACAAAATCGGTGTCTGTTTTTTAGTAATTCTCATCATCACTTTATTGACAGATCTACAGGCTACGGGGAATAGACATTATATGTTATATTATATATCTATAATTACGTACAAGTTGGAACGACAAAAACACTGTTTTACGATACAATCTTAACAACAAATAACGAAACGCGGGATCTTCAAGGATCCTCTTACGTACACAAAGATGATATATATATCTTGATATATATTCTAAATATTGCCGGATTTGGATATCGATTATAGTGGTTTGTTCTTATTGTGCGCTGTACAAAGCGAGGGTACTAACTCGGTTCGGTAAAAATCTACTCAATTCACCTACAATATATTGTCACTTGTCTTTGGAAACTGGAAAGTGAAGAGTCTGCGAAGATACTGAAAGATAGCTTCAGGAAAGAATCTGATTCTGGCACTGGTATTGTCTGTGGGTCTCTTGTGGACGGACTCTAATACTTTCGATTGGAAATGTTCGCTTAATGACTCGCGGATCACCATGTGATCGGATCTGTGATCTGAGAGTTGTCTCTACTTAATGGGACAAAGATCTCGGGGCTCTATTTTTGGTATCGGGACCTGCAGGCGATAAGGGGGCGGTGGAACGAAAGGCGGTGGTTTCTCTTGATACTTCGAGCAGCTGGATGTTGAGTTGCCTTGCCGCTGTTGCTGGGCTGATTTTTTTTCGGCTCTTTTTCTTTTTGGGCCAATTTGAAAGTCGATCGTGAGTCAGTGGGTAGTTTGCCAAGTGCGTCGTCGTCGTCGTCGTCAACCAGTTTCCACCGCCATGCTCCCTTTCCGTCTCATGCCGCATGTCCGGCATTAAAAAAGAGAGATATCTCCTTGTTCGTAAATGATTGATGATTTATTCAGATTTTCATCGGCTAACCAAAGAAGAGTGTGCCATCGATCATGCCTGGGAGGCCCAGGCCCAGCCGCGTTCGCAGGACAGGTGGTATTCCACTGGCAACCTCCTGCCTCCTGCCTCCAACCTCTCAAAACCTCCTACCTCCCAGCTACGCACGCACATCGATGTGGAAAGAAATACTGCTCAGTTGGCACGGAAATTGTGGGAATGCAATAAATCTACTGGCTGTGCTACATGGAATATGTTTAGAAACACACTTGTCAACATTTTTCTGGGAATTATATGCTCGGCAAAGGCTTTGCTTTTGGCACGTCACGTAGTGTAGAAATCGACAAGAAACGAAATAATGACAAATCACAACACGCAAAACTAATTCTAGGGGGGATTCAAATAAAAACACTGACAACGTCGACAACTTATTCTAGGTGGGGGGTCAAAATTCGGAAATTAGGAAAGTGCAAAGTGCTGGCACTCTAGATGTCTCTAAACGTTGAGAACGGAATGCTTCTTGTTGCCCCCGGAGGGCAGTTGCACGGCGATCACCGCCAGACGACCGTCGCGGAGCGGTGCCAGGATGTGGGTGTTCCCCGGCGTTACCACTACCGTCTGGATGGGCACGTGCAGCGGAATGTCAAATATGGGCTTCAATCTGCAAGTAATTTAAGGTATAAGGTTAGTTTTTTGTTTCAAATTTGTATATTATTTTATTTCTTAAGACTATCATTTAGATGGGAAATGATTGAACAAGAATGAGAGATGATTTATTTTTTTATTAAAAGGGTTTCCCGGCATAAGAAATGTGTTATTGCATTAATAAATGCTTAAAGATCTCTAGTCTAATAAAATATTAAATATAATATTGTCCAAAAAGTTTGAGGTAGATCAGAGTATTATTTCGGAGTAACGCTCGTAATGCTCCATTTCCTCCCAAAATTGTTTTATGTATTTTTTCCAAACTATGTTTTAAAAATCAATAGACAAACTACATTTAGACAATTAAATAAAATAATTTATTATCAATGTAGGACTGTCTCAGAGTATTGAAAGAAATTCTAAGAGACCTCTTCTACCTAGAACCTAGTTCCTATCGCTCTTAATTTTATTATTTTTATGTTTACAATGTAAATTACTGAATCGAGTGTTGGAAGATTTATGAAAACAAGAAAAACATCTTAATTTTGTGGCGGCAATCAATTACACTTTTATTAAAGTGTTTACTCACCCGTGTAGCCTGCTCATGGTGATGTCGCCGGCGTCATCGGCCACTACCAGATAGTCGGAGGCACTGGCCAGTCCGGTGACCCGGCCGGAGACGTACTTGGAGCCCAGGCTGCATCCATTGATGCTGTACACATGCACCGAGTGCGAGGTGTCGTCCAGGGCGCTAAACGCGATATGACCTGCGGATAAAAGGGATACACAAAGCGATGTACATATTATAGAGTTTAGTTTTCAGTATGAATGTCTGAGAGATTGCGGAATGTGGGGCATGGGAGTCCATTTACGCACTACGCAGTGGAATAGTAGTATTCTATATGTACATAGACGAGGTCCGGCCCACTCGTCGCTGATAACCTGACATCTCCCGAAGACATTATCGCATGGCGACATAAAGCCACTCGCACCGAGACAGCCATCCCATGGAATGCGTAGTTGGTCTTATCTGGGGAGTGTATCTGTATCTGCGGCATGGTCTCTATCTGTAGTATCTGTATCTGTATCTGTATGCCAATGCCACCCGGCGAAACTTGAAGATCCACATCCATTAAACACCCTAGATTGGATCTGAATGAACTTCCTAAAACGACGTGAGCTCTGATATAACCAGAAATAACCGTGTCTGGTTGGTTTTGGCCAATCTACATTTTCATTCAACAAAAAAATTGAGGCCCCAACTTTCAACGCAACACTCTATATGAACAGACATATATATATTTCTATATATCTTGATCTTTATTGGGGTCTCGTCGTCGTAGTCGGCGACGTTCAAATTTACTACAACTATTTAATAAATTTTTCTGCTGCGTCTTAAGAATTAAAAAATGAATGAAACGCCGAGTGAGCGTTCTCTTTACGCATGCGGCAGGGCAGGGCGGGGGGCCAGAGGAATGGGGGCCATTGGGTGGCAGAGATGATTGGGAGGGCGAGGGGGCTGGGACAGGGGCTGGGGCAGGCCAGAATGATCGGTGGGTCGTGTGACTCTGTGACGCGATTCGTTCGCGGGGCTCGTTCGCCTCTGATTTCTGATTTGATTCCATTAACGTCGCCGGGTTAATGCCGGAGAAGCGATGTGCTTTATGGTTTCGAATATGTACTTTTTAAACACATACATATGCAGTATATACATACATATATATATATTTATTTATTGGTGCTGATAGTCTATAAGGGAGGGGGGTGGCGGCTCTCTTCATTAGCGGCAATGTAATTGATTGGAGGAGCAGCAAGCCGACAAGAACGCAATTAAGTGCCCATCATTGCCCTGGAAACTGAACCGTATTGACGTTTCAATATTCTCTTATTCTGATTCTGATTTTGACGCCGATTTCGATTTCAGTTTTGATCCTCAACCCGACTGCCGGATGTTGCGAATTTATAATCAGAAATATTAATAATTTATTCGATAAGGGGACGGCTGCAGTGGCTCTCAGGCCTCATGGGTGCACATGTTCCTTATGTACTTTCGGGTGATGGGGGTCTCTCTCTCTACATTTAAAATATATACAATATATGGCAGTGGTATATCATTCTGAAAAGCCCAGGCTGATTGCCAGAAAATCGAGTGGATCGAGGTGGAATATATATGGTGGAATATTTGAAGAACTCGATATGCAGGCGGCAGTGGCGCCTTCGATTGACGTATTTCGCACTTGGAATGCCGGGCAATTATACGAAATTCGATTCGTATGAACTCGGATTATCACCAAAGACCAAATATTGTATAACAAACATGTCAGGGAGTTGTCTGATAATTGTATTAAAATTCATCAATGCCATGTCATGTTGGTCTAAATATTTTAGATTTCATGGAAAAACTTTCTAGCTCTGGCTGAAATACAATATAATTTGAATGGCCATTTCCCGCTTAATAAATCTCTATGAAACTATTGCTAATCTCCCAATAAAATACAACTAGTCATTGCCACTAAAAGGCCACTAAAAACTATAATAATCATGATAATTAGGACTAATTAGTCTGGACGGGCAGAGTGTCAGAAAAAACCCGCAAATTATTGATACAGGTCGGGCCATTATTCTTCGTTATCGAGTTCTATTTAACTATGGCATAATTTTCGCAATTGGTTGGTAGTCTTTTATGAAGGTTTTAAACGAGATTGAAGCCACATTGACAGTTGCTAGGAGGAACAGTGGGAAAGAGCCAGTCATACATTTTGTATGACGGACCCCCGCCGTCAAACTCCCTAACCTTGTCTGTTGGCTTTACGATCTCGTCCATTGTTTAAGAATGCTTTAATTTGGATTAATGCCCTGTCGCCATAGCTGCACCGCAAATATCAGCGATAAGATATACTGCCTAGCAGTGCATGGGGCAAAGTCGGACCATTCTGAGTTCTGATTGTGATTGTGATCATAATGTATAATGTGTGTGGGCACAACGCACATGGCCACACAATCACGTGATTCTTGTCGCCTCACTTATGTGGCAATTGCCGAAGGCAGTTGAGGCACCTCCGTCACCTCCGGCACCTCCGATTAAATTGTTTGATTGCTTACTCTACAAATATAATGGGACAACGACGTAGTAGCACGTGAGGCATCCATCCATCCATCCATCCATCCATCCATCCATCCATCCCTCCCTCCACCCCTTTCGACGACTCATACTCCACGTCCTCCTCGTTCTTCATCAGATTAGGGGACGGTAAAGGGAACAAAGTCTTGGCCACCTGGCTGGTGGAGTAGAATTTCTAAGATTACAAAGGCTGATTCCGAAAACTAACAGTTATCGTAGGAAGTATGAGTCAGCTAGACATTCATCATAACTATACTATTTCTTTTTACTGACAAGTGCTTTATCAAAGGCAGTTATTTAATATAATTTATTGTGGAATCTATAATATAGATGATAGGCAGTTTAGTTTCTCTTTGCGGCGTGTATTGAATGAAAAAGAAGCATATTTTCTCCAAGAAACCTAGGCTAAAAATACCAATTATTTATAATACTTGAGTTTACCTTAAATTTCTAATTTAATACAACACTTTCATTAATAATTTCACCAATTTATGAAACAACCATTAAAAACCCCTACTTGCACACTACAATTATCAATCCATTCGTGAAAAACCCCATCTTTAAACTGTAGCATACTTTTTAGCTCACCACCAATTGCTCTAAAACTGTTTAAAGGTCTGCTCTGAAACTCACCATGATACGAAACCGTCACGAAGGATATTTGCACACAGGACTCTGTGCAGCCAATGGGCTTAAGTGTTCTCACAAACTGACCCTCCTGCAGGGTGTAGACATTCACAGTACCATCCTGGAAGCATAAGGATCAATTTACAACTCAAGGCTCAAAACTCAGGAAGCCAAACGATCCCTACCAGCGATCCAGAAACCACCAGATCCAGTTCCGTGTAGATGGCCACACTGGAGATGGCGTCGTCGTGGCCATGCAGCACTGTCAGGGGCTTGGGAGAGTAGCTGTTCTGGGTATTCAGCTGGGTGATGGCCTGGAGATGCGACTGACCCGTCAGCGCATGCACCGGAATGTTGCTGGTGGAGGGACCTCCTCCCTGGTGGTTCGACTGGATGCTCCAGACAATGCAGGTGCAGTCCCTAGATCCGGTCACCAAGTACGAGCCGCAGTTATCCAGGGCTATGCACGTAATGATGTCCAGATGACGGGTGACCGAAGCCAAGGCCTTTCCCTTGTTGACGTTGTAGACTCGGAGGGAGTTATCCCAGATGCCACCGGCGTAGAGCAACTTGCCATCCGTGCTCACCGCAAAGAGCTGGGAGTGTGGTGGCTGGGAGGGATGGAAGGGACCAAACACCCTCTTGCGGTTTCTAATAAAATTCCATATTAGCCTCAGAAGCAATTGTGGAGGAAATGGTCACATACTTGAGATTGGCTGTGGTGGCATCTATTTCCAGCAGGAATCCCTGATCCTTGTCGAACGATAGCCAGGAGTTGCAGCCCAGTATGCTGGACTTGGACACGCTGACCAGAACATCGGGACTCAGTTGGAGGAAGGACCTCGGCGGACTTCGTGGAGGACTCAGGTAGACAATGGGATCCTTGGGCGTCGACAGTTCGCAGTAGTACTGAACCACTTTGTCCAGGAACTGGGTGAGGTCCGGACGACGCAGCTCCGCTCGGACTAGCTTCAGGCATGTCTCATCCTGGGTCAGCCGACGAGGATGAGGCTCCCTCAGTAGCTGCGACGGCACCTGGCCAAAGTTATTAATCATTCCTATAAAGGTCCACCCGCTATAGAGATTACTTTAGATTTTATAGAACAATTAACCCACCTTCTACTGCTTCCCGCTCGACAGGATTGGTGATCTTGTCCAGATCCACTGCCCCTTCATAGGAGCAATAGTAGAAGACGTTCAGAGCCTCAGCGGCCTTGGGTCCCTTCTGTTTGTGGCCAAAGATCAAATCAATCCAGTGGTGCAAGTGCTGGCTGACGTACTCCGACTCCAGAGCCCGCCGGTGGATGGCAATGAACTCCTCGGGAGTGGTGGCCCAGGCAGGCAGTATGACATCGTCGACCTTCTCTTTGGTGATTTGCAAATGGCCCAAGTCGAATCTGCGGGGGGAATTGGGATTAATCCGGTAATCTCTACCAAAAAGTCACTTCACCAACTTGTTCATGTTTTTGAGAAACTCTGGGAAGTAAAAGAACTCGGGTATGAGCTCCTTTACATCGTTGGGATTGTCCATGAGCAGCTTCCATGTCTGGGGTATGGAGTGGAACTGTCGGTCGGCCACATCGAAGCGCCCACTCTGGAGGTCGATGTGCAGCGAGGTAAAGGGCTCCACGCGGAGTAAATAGTGCAGCACGCCGGCCGAGTTTGAGTAATGGGTTCCATAATGGAACTTGGGTATGGCACCGGAAGGATCCTCGAAGGAATCGTATTTGCTGCGCACTTCCGCCTCGTTTTTGGGGTTAATCTGGTTTTTAAGGATTTGTTAATTAGTTATTTATGAGGAAACCAGTTTTAAGATTAAAACTTACGCATCCAATGGGCTTGGATAAGTCGCGGAATGATTTGGGATCTGTGAGATCCAGCACGTCGCTCGTATAGTCAGCCAGGATCCAGGGGAAGACAGGATATTGGCTCAGGTCATTGTAGGATCGACCTGGGGGGAAAAGTAAAGTGTTCTGAAATGTACTTATCGCTGGAATTGAATCCTTTCTCTCACCTGCAATGGTGTTCAGGTACATCAGGTATTCAAAATTGGAAATCTCTCGATTGATCCACCTCTGGGTGAGACCCGAGGCCCTGAGAAGCTCAGCTGGGGATCTTCCGGAACCATACAGGATGTTTGGCAAAGGAAGTCCCACAATTTTAGTGAAAACCTTGTTGCGAGTCTGCAAGGATACAGCAAGGATGACTTTTATGTAAAATACGAAAATAAATATCCATCCACCTTGGTTGTGAAGTTCAGGAAGTAACTGGTCTGATCCACCAAGAAGATTTCCAGAGCACTTCTCCGCAGATTGTACTTCCGGAGATGCACTTCCCGTATCTTGTTTGTGGAGAATCTGAAATCGTGTTTGGAACCATCCTCCGTCGGAGGACTCAGGTCCACGAACGTGAAATTGCTCTGGTTGACCTCGATGCGACCCTTGACCTTGGTCATCAGGGTGATTAGCTCGCAGTCCTGCGAAATGACTAGCTTCTCCAGGGCCACATCCTGCTGGGCCTGGCTGTCGATCAGCTGCTTCAGCTCCTCCTCCAACTGGGAGCTCTCGTCGTCCGCCAGGAAGTCCCGCACCACGGCATTCTTGATGGTGGAATCAAACTCGGAGATTTCCCTACAAAGCGATGGAAAATACAGTGAAGCTCATGTCTAATGCTGGACAGGATTAAGGGTTACTTGGTGTCATAAGCACTGGTGGCATTGTCCCGCAAATTGGCGGCATTTTCGTGCTTGTTGGGATACAATTGGGGCTCCAGTTTAAGCCGCATCCTGGCCACGTTTTCGTGGGGCGACAGTTTCCAGAATTCCTCGCCCAGATCTCTGAAAAAGTTGGGATGAAAAGATCATATTTTGTGATAATTTTTACAATTTATGTAAGTCCTATCCTTATCCTTACAAATTATCATATAAATAAAAAACGTGTGTTTTTGTTTTAAAAGATTTTTTTATTTAGTTTTTTGCGATGAAAGTTATTTTTTAAGCACGACAATGATTAATCGAATATGTACAGATGAAAGTCCTTTGTCGAATTGCGGTCTATCCTTCCTTGTTCTCCTCCTCTCCCTTAGACAACGATGGGGGCGGCCAGGGTCTTGGCGAAGGCGGGAGCCACTGGGGCAGCGGCCACAACTGGAGCCACGGGAGCAGCAGCGACGGTCTTAGCCAGGACTGGAGCCACTGGGGCCACGGCCACGGGCACATCCTTCTGGACGACAGCGTTGAATCCGTTGACGGGATCGGCGTAGTAGGTGACAATGCGACGGGAACCGTCGGGCTCGATCAGGGAGTAGGATCCGCGGACGATGTCACCATCACGAGTCTCCTCCTGGGTCTTGGAGTCACCGGTCAGAGTGTCCTGGACGTCATAGGCGTACTTGTACTGGGGGTAGGCATCGACGATCTCGGTGGCAATGGGAGCAGCGACTGGAGCGGCCAAAGGAGCAGCAACGGGAGCAGCCAGAGGAGCAGCAACGGGAGCAGCCAGAGGAGCGGCAACTGGAGCAGCAATGGTCTTGGCCAGAACTGGAGCAGCCACGGGGGCAGCCAGAGGAGCAGCCACGGGAGCAGCCAGAGGGGCAGCCACAGGAGCCGCCAGAGGAGCGGCGAAGGGAGCAGCAGCGTAGGTCTTAGCCACCAGGGGAGCAGGACCCGCTACATAGGGAGCGGAGTACGCAGCCGGGGCAAAGTACGGAGCAGCTCCGAAAGGTGCCGAGTAGGCCAGAGGAGCTCCCAGGGGCGCAGCCAGAGGGGCACCCAGTGGAGCCGCCGCCAGGGGAGCGGAGAAGGGCGCCAGACCAGCCTGAGCGGACAGGGCCATCGAGGAGAGGACTGCAACAACCTGGAAGATGCAAGGGATCTCAGCTTAGTCCCAGGAGCTAGATCCACCAGCGTTAGTATCACTCACCGTCAGAGGATTCATTGTGCGGCTTGGGTGGGGTTTGGTGCGATTGTCACTGTCGGTTAACGAAAATGAACTGACATACCTTGGCCAAAAAAACGACGACTTTTATACCCAAGATGCGTTCGCGAAATTTGCATGCGTATCCATTGCGTATGGTTACGGCCCTCTATCCCCCGGGTTGCCCACCTCTCCACCTCCGGATCATCCCAAACATACATTACTGAAGTCTCTTCCTAGCCAGAGTTTTTGGCCGCGTCTACGTCTGGTATTTGATCCAAATTCGCAGCACGTAGTCCAATTTCCAGTCGTCCGCGTCGTCGACTTGCGGCGGCTACTCCAAGTTTTCATTTTTATTCGCCACTGTCTTTGCCTTGCGCGGATCGAAAGTGAATGCGATTTGGTTCCGATACATATTTTGGAGCTATGCGGTGGTCTTGTGGCAATTGTCATGCAGGTTCCATGCCAGCCCTCCAATGGCAGACCCATCATTTTCTTTTACACCAAAAATCACACGAAACTGGTAATTAAGTTATCGGAATTATGCGGGGATGTCCCAAACAAGGGAGAGTGTTTGGGGATTATTTTTAGTTAATTTTGGACTAATCTACTTTTAATTCACTCGAAAATGGAAAGTTTTTCGTCAATTTGTACATAACAAGCAGACACTTTGGTTTCACTTGACCACTACTAACTGGGTCATTATGGTTTGGGAATATCGATGAGGTTACTTGGCTCTAGATCCTGACTTATGGAGACTATGGCCCTTAACTCTTTTAATTTCTTGTTGAGAAAATGTATTTTTAACATTTACAATTAACTGCTCAAAGACTCCCCATGGGATTTGGTGCTGTAACTGCTGCCAAAGTGCGTGACTCTTTTCCGAAATGCATCCAACGACCTTGCGACTCATTGGCTCCGGAGTCCGGATTTTTGGCACCGCGTCATGGCGAGCGAAACTGAGAAATCCGGAGAAGCCGAGAGAGCTGGGAGCGCAGCTTGGCAGTGTCCACTACCGGCTACCGGAAAGAGCCACCGAAAACGAGTCGTATTTGGAACTCGCATTGGAATGCTCCACTGCCGTAGATGCAGTTCCTTGCCCAATCCGTCCGAGATGAGAATTAATTAAAAGTAGACGAAGTATTGGCCACTGCCACTTAGTGCCACTTGCCAATTGTGGGCAAGGTCGCAGCGGTTAGAGCTCCCAAATGCGAGTTGCCTTTTGGCCCGATCGAGGCAATTACGGTGGTTAAGTGGCTGCGGCCAGAGACCTCTCGGGCCAGTTCTGGCCAAGTGGCAGAGTGCCACTGCGGCTAAGTGGGAAATATGGCAAGTGGGCGCTGGCCCGGGCGAGAGGAAATGGTCTCAGACGCAACGGGGTGGCGGGGTGGTGCGTGTGCGAGTGCGTAATTGCGCCTTCCCACCGCCCAGGCTCCTCCCGCCCTGCTCCTCCTCCACCGCCACCACCAATCGCGAGTTGCCATATGCGTTTTTTAATTAAACGAGTGGCGATCAGCGGCTGATCTTGTTTTGATGCTCTAGCTGCGCTTGGTTGAAAAAAACACTCATACGACACGTTGGTCACTTTTCATGCCTTAAGAACACACGGCGTATGCGTGATATTCTTATAGGTTGATGAAAATTTACAAATCTGTATAATTATTTATTAATAAGTAATTAAATTTGCTTGTATTTGAAATAGATATAAATATATGATACAAATAAAAAGTAATCAAATTTTCAAATTAAAGAAATTTCTAGCGTTTTTTTAAACATATTTGGCTGCTAATTTTTCGAATAATTTAAAATTGCTATTAAATTTTAGTCCTAGTTATCCTAATCCTAGGTCCTAGTTATCATTTTATTTTATTAATCATTAATTTTTCATTAATTTTATATGAGAAAAAATATTGTATGAAAAGAGTTTTAAAATCTGTTAAAAAGTTTAAAGTAATTATTTAAAAAAAAATCATTGAATAGATTGAAAAAAGAATATTATTCGTATTATTATAAATTAATAAAAAGTTTTTTAATTCTTTAAATCTTTATTAATTCTTTCCATTTCTAGACATTTTTAGTAGTAGATTTTAATGTTTTATATTTTTATTAAGATTGTAATTCCTTAACCTTTTTTCTTGAAAAACAATATTCGAAATAAAAGATTAATAAAAAAAATAGGTAAAGTATAAAGTTCTTAAAGGATATCTACAATTTCCAATTACTTTTATTGAAACTTCACATCCTGAAAACTAAGTTACGAAATGAAACACCATAAACTTGCAGTAGGAATAGATAAGGGTATTGCAATCACCACTTCACCTGGCCAGCCTTCTTTTCCTGTTGCCACAACTATATGCCTCAATATGCCACAACTTGGGGCAAATATTACATCAGACAGAGTTCGGACGCAGAACCTGAGAATGTGCCGAAAAAAATGAAACAAATGGAAAAGCAACCAAAAAACGAAACCAGATTGGGCAGCGGAAAACGGGTCTAGAGGTATTGGAGGTAGCTGGAGGTATCTCTTCGGGCAGCGCTCTTGAACGGACTTAAACGGTTTGGTGGCTGTGGTGAGTGGTGTGCGGCAGCTATTCCATTGAGAAAAGCAGCTCCGCAGAGCACTCATGATGAAATCCGCACCAGAAAACACGAAATCAGCCGGGGTCTGGGGTGCAAGATCGAGATCGAGATCGAGCTGCCACAGCCGTCGACGTCGTCGTCCAAATGAGCAAACGCAATTGTCACTCTGCCCATTAGATTGTCCAGTTTTTTTTCGCACCGGCTAGCGCATATAAAACTGAAGAGCTGGCTGAAAATGCATCTCACATCTGAGCCGAGTTCTCGTAGTGCAGACACCTCCAAAAGTCCGAGCTCCCACTCACAAAACACACACATCCTTCTGCGCCATGTTTGCCCAGGTGAGTGTTCCAGGATGCCAAGGACCAGCCAGAAGGATTCTCTATCGAACACTCTCTTCCCCCATCTCCAGACTCTGATCGTTTTGGGACTGATCCTGTCGGTGGTCGTTGCCATTCCCATTGATCCCTATGGACTCTCGGCACCGGCCATCTCGTATGCGTCACCCAAGCTACTGGCTGCCCCGGCCATTTCCTACGCTGCTCCCAAGCTGCTGACTGCTCCCGCCATCTCGTATGCCGCCCCCAAGCTCCTGGCCACGCCCACTATCGTCCAGCACGCTGCTCCCGCCCTGATTGCCGCGCCGGCTCCAGTGGCCGTGGCTAAGGTGGCCGTTGCCGAGCCCTACGATCCCAATCCCCAGTACAGCTTCTCGTACGGAGTGACCGATCAGCACACTGGTGACTCCAAGCAGCAGGAGGAGACCCTGGTGAACGGCGTCGTCCACGGCAGCTACTCCCTGGCCGAGCCCGATGGCACCATTCGCAAGGTTACCTACACCGCCGACAAGATCAACGGATTCAACGCCGTCGTCGAGAAGAAGGGCGTGGCCGCAGTCGCCATTGCCAAGCCCGCCCTGGCAGTCGCCGCCGTTCCGGCCATCACCAAGATCGGATATGCCGCGGCGCCGGCCCTCACTCTGGGTGGTTACCACTAAGGTGGCGGTCCTCCTTCAGGACACACCCATCGTTGATGACAAAGCTCTCTGGCCTAGTTGTAGGACCTGTTGTTAAATAGTTCTAATGCATCATCACCGTACCCGAGTAACCCGATCTTCTCAAGCTCAAACCCGAAACACAAGGACGTGCGTGCTGTTGCCCCTCGCTGTTGACCCACATCCCTAGTCCTTATCCTGGTCCGATGATGGAACCACCACAGATTACGTTTAGGGATACCGTTCTGGGGATCTGGGGAACGGCTATCGGCCACTTAGTTAGTATCTGCATTTACTGAATAAAAGTTTCGGTACAAAAAAAATAAGTGTTTGTTTAATTTTTAGACTTATCGTTCAGACTTTTGTAATTCAAATAATTTGGAATAATAATTTTAATAATAATATGCCAAGGGTACCATCTCCTCTGGAGTGATTCATCATTTCTACCTATAGTTCGCTCAGCTTTTGGGGTAGGTCTTCAGCTTTAGCTTAAATCTGGACCATCTGGAATGCCGATCACGTAGCACTAACTATACCTACGGTTATCACAATTCATATTGGGGACTCCGGCGTCCCATATGGCGGCGAGAATTGTGCAAGTCGGGCGCATTTGTTGGCACGTCCGCGGGGGAAACCTTTGCGGCCATTACGTCAGCGAATGGAATCGTTTTTGGCAACAGTTGCCACACGGTACATGCCATCGGTTGGCAGTGGGGTGGCAGGCCCTTTATAACCCCGATCCACGGGCGGGTTGGAGACAGTCCCGACTGCTCAGTCCAACCACAAGCACTCTGGCCCAGAAACCAGCTATTATCCAGCAATAAACCTAGCAATGGCTCTGATCAAGGTGAGTTTATGGATTATCCCCTACTGTTCTGGCGAGGTCACAGGGTCAAGGAATAGTGTACCCATGGATATAGACTATCTGGACTAAAGTTTGGCCTTTTTAAGCTATCTAGACCTGAATCTAGACTCTCTAACTAAACTTATAAATGTAAAAAAGGTTATCTTTCGAATCTAATTATAAAACTTTAATTATAAACTATAAATACTAAAAAGCGAATATCTTTGTTGTCGTCTTAGATCACCATCATCTGCTGCGCCCTGATCGCCGCCATTGAGTGCGCCCTTCTGCCGGCAGCTCTGCCCGTGGCCGGAGGGCCCATCAACACGGAGGTGGATCCCCATCCCCAGTACGCCTTCGCCTACAACGTCCAGGACGCCCTCACCGGGGACAGCAAGAGCCAGCAGGAGGTGCGGGACGGGGATGTGGTCAAGGGATCGTACTCGGTGGTGGATGCGGACGGATCCCTGCGCACTGTCTTCTACACCGCTGATCCCATCAACGGCTTCAACGCGGTGGTGCAACGCGGACCGGTTCCCGTGGCAGTGGCTCCCCGCCCTCTGGCTGCCCCACTTCTGGGCTAAGATCCTGATCGGCTAGAGCTTATAGAACTGCTGGAGTCTAGCTTGTACATAACTTATTATCTGTTCCATAGTCCCATCCAAAGTCATATATAAGTCTTTAATAAAGTCAGTAAGCAAACATGCTATATGCCGTACTTTTTCTGTAATTTTGTTACCGATTTCCATGACAATAATTGACATTACATCACTTTGGAGTCTGGAAAACATTTTCCAAAACAGCCAACACGATTAATGGCACTCTCTTGTGAGTGAAAAAATGGAAACAAGTTTGAAATTACAAGCACACGTCTATTTTATTAATTAATGAGTGGATCGGGCAAGCTCAAGGCCGATGGCTGTTCGTTTTACGCAAATTTTTAACTGGCCTAGTAGGTGATAATGAACTAAATTAAAGCACCTACTAAGCGCTGATTAAGCTGATACTTTTTCAAGATCAAATATTAGTTTCATTCATGTGGATAGAAGGTGTGGATAGAAGATCTTGAAACTACTCACCTACTTTAGTAAAGAGTGATAAGTATTCAAATTATGAGAACTATAAAAACCTAAAATTTTGGCTAATCGCTTTTGGGAAAATTAACTGTAATCCTTAACTTACATAAGACACTTATCTCTGGCTATAATCTCCCCCAAACACTGTCCCACGCCCAAAGAACTCTTCCACTCCAGTTCGAATACATTCACATTCACTCGCTGGCCTGCGACACGCACTCAAATTATTCAATAGCTTAATTGAAAGTAAAAAATCGGCACGAGATGCAATTTTTTCGGATTACGCAAAGCCCCAACCCGAGCATGTCCATAGATGTTGCTGCT
This sequence comes from Drosophila atripex, assembly GCA_035045925.1. Lineage (NCBI taxonomy): Eukaryota > Metazoa > Arthropoda > Insecta > Diptera > Drosophilidae > Drosophila > Drosophila atripex. Next base: position 1,809,042 of record JAWNOP010000012.1, read on the forward strand.
GGCGCTGACTGCACCGTAACTGCAACTGCAACTGCAACTGCTGCAGCGACGGAGCCGGAGACTGCAACTGCAACTGCAACGCCTAACAAGCAGCGGTACGCGTTGAAAATTAGTGATAATGGGCAAAATTGTCCCAATGGCAACAAACCACAGAAACAGAACATAACACTCTAAATACACTGAGAGAAATTATGGAGTTTTTAGGTAAAAAAGGTTTTAGGTTACTAGATGGTCTTAGGGTATGGTAGTTATGAGGTATATTTAAAGATTTCCCATCTAGACTTCGGCGATTTAAAAAGATTTCTTGACAATATTATACCCGGTACTCCTTTCAGAACACCAGAATTTTAAAAAGAAATATGGAAATGTTAGATTTAATAAACTATAATAACAATACTGATCTAGACTAAGTGGGATCTCTGGAAGGGATCAGAAACAGTCCAGTAATTTCCACCTCCCCCTAACTTAGTCTTGCACGAAAAAAATAAAATCTATCGAAACTCTACAAGTACCGGGTATACGTTCGGTTTAAATTATGTTCGAGCCATAAACCTCCTTTTTGGATTCTTACATAATTTTTCTTAAATATTTAAAACTAATTATTTTTGCAAGTGCAATAATAAAGTCTGGTGGAGATTTTTGGGTGGGCGCGGCTTGGAACGCTGCGAGCCAGTTTCGAAGGCTGTGCCACAAACACACCTTTCAACAATCGACTGCTGGGTGCGTGTGCTTGGCTGCGTCGCCCCAATCTGGCGGCCATAATACATGGGACATGGGCAGACCCACAACCACACAGGCGCACACACTGCATACCCACTGCACACACACCTGATCCGCCTGGCCACCCGGCCACCCGGCCATCTAGGCTCGGAGGAAAAATAAATTCGCTTTCGAATTGAACTTTTTTTCGTCACGACGCATAGGCAGCCGGCGTGGGACCAGTTTGTTTTGTCCGGCACTGTCCTCCCCAGACATGCGTGAACCCCCTGGCCACTTCTTGATCCCCTCCCCCCGGTCGGCCGACCGCCCCTTCTGATTGCCATGGGCAGCGAAAAATGAATTATTTTATATTTGTCGCGATCGATGCAAGTATTTTTTATTATTTATTTTTATTTTTTTCTGGTAGACAGAGGCCTCGGCTGACTCCACACGCATGTGTACTTTTTAGTTGTTACCATGGCTATAATATTTTTTGTTTTGGCTGTTTTGTTGGTCTTGTTGCACTTTTTGCATAAATATCTGCGTCAGGCGGCGGCGGCGGCGGCTGCTGCGGATTTTTGGGCTCGGGCTTGGGAAGGCCTATAAAAAGCAATTGTCGATCGTCCACAGAACCACAGAGCGAGTTCATTTGTCAGTCGTGCAACATTCAGAGCAACCTCCAGTTCTCCATCACATAACAGAGTCCAGAATGGCCCAGAAGCTGATCCTTGCCCTGAGCGCCCTCGTGGCGGTGGCCTCCGCCGTGGTGGTGCCCGGACCCGGCCTCGCCCTGCCCGCCTACCCTTCGTATCCTTCGCTGGCGCTGCCCAAGCTGGCCGCTCCCGTCTACCCCGCCCTGACCAAGGTGGCTGCTCCTCTGGTGGCCAAGGTGGCCGCTCCCGAGCCGTACGATCCCAATCCCCAGTACAGCTTCAACTACGATGTCCATGTGAGTATGGGAGAGGTGCTTTGAGAGGATGATCAGTAGTTTTTAAAGGACAATAGGCAACAGAAAATTGGATACAGGATTTTCTACAAAATGTTCTTCTAGTAGAACTTTAATCCCATATTATATTAGACTAATAGATCATCGTAGAAAAGGAGTAAATGGACAACAAGGATACTTCAAGTTTAGATTAAAAAATAATTAAATTCGGACTTGAAATTCGGACCAAAAATTATAAAATATATTCCACTATTTGTGATTCATCTCTAAATGTATTTAATCCTTCGTCTCGCAGGATTCTTCCACTGGTGATGTGAAGAGCCAGCAGGAGACCCGCAGCGGCGACGTCGTCCAGGGCGAGTACTCCCTGATCGAGGCCGACGGCACCCGCCGCATTGTCCAGTACACCGCCGATCCCGTTCACGGATTCAACGCCGTGGTCCACCGTGAGGGCGCCGTTGTGAAGGCAGTGGCTCCTGTGGCCAAGGTCCTGGCCCCTGCTCCTCTCCTCCACGCCGCCCCCCTGGTGGCTAAGGTGCCCGCCTACGGCCCGGCCCTCGCCCACGGATACCCGGGTCTGGCTCCGGCCTACGCCCCGGCCCTGGCTCCGGCTTACGGCCCGGCCCTGCCCAAGTTGGCCCTGCCAGCCCTGCCCGCCCTCTCGCCCCTGGGATACCACTAAGTCATGGATCGAGGAGACCCAGAAGCCACAGGATTGACCGACCTCTTGCCGTTAAAGGACATATCGCGACCAACTTATCCTGCCCGGAGGCCAAGGCTGGCCCCGGGCCGATCATAGTCGATAGTAGATGTAGTATTAGTTGAAATGAAAGCGATTTATCGAAATATGTACATACGAATTCACGGACACAGGACGTTGGATGCAGGACACCCTCTCCCATTCGAGTCCTGTGTCCCCTCATCTACACTCACACATTCTCGAGGCCTTTCATTTATGTTTCTTGTCTTTTTAGTCTTAAGGCTGTTTGACCGCGATAAAAACTCTATAATCCCCCAAAACTTACAGTCCCAGTTCTTATTCTTATTTAATCCGAGCCTGTGCACACGAGTGGAACTCGCAGAATGAGAAACGAGATTGCAAATAAACGAACCGAAGCTATGCAAATGGAAATAATAGTGATTTTTTAATGTTTTATGGAGGGGTTTTTTACGTTTTATAGATGGGAGTTAAAAAAGTTAATGATTTTAAAACAGTTCTATAAAGTTTTATAAAAAAAGGAGAGGTTATAGGAAACAATATCAATTGATTTTCCACTAAACTTTCTCTATAATTAATATTTTTATGAAATTTATAACTATTTTTTATGTATGTTATAATAATAGTTATAATAAGAATTAAAAGTATAGAATTGATGCCCAAAAATATTTAGAAAAAAATACACACTTTTAGTTCACATTTTTAATATTAAATTAAATATATATTTGCTTTTATTCAATTCTGATATATGATATATTATTTATTTTTTATTTATGTACTCTGAACCCATTAAAAAGTTGTACATATTTAAAAATACATATATTTCCATAAAATAATGTATTTTAATTAGAAACTTAGTCCTATTAAATCCTAATAGTCCAATTAAATCAATTATTATATCAAAAAGTATTGTATTATCAATAAATATATAAAAATACATAAACGATGCAATTATAGACAATTATCCCATCAATAAAAACTGCAAATTAAAGTCTAAACGAACTACAAAACCCATATTAGTTTGGAAACATGTTAAGTAATGGCATTGATTTTATTATAGTTAGATACTCGTATTTTTTGCGAGAACGGATTGACCTTAGATTAGAACTGGCCCCACCTGAGCGGGTCACAGCTACTGCTCGGTGGGGCAGTGGTGGGGTTCGGCCAAGGACCGGGCCACGCACTGCACCGCAGACTGCGTAACTTGAGAGGCCCCATGCAAAGTGGTCTGAATGAGATTTATGGCCTCTGCTGGCGGATTGGCAATACATTTGATCGAGTAATTGGCAAGTGGCCACAATGGAGAACTGGACCGGCCGCGCCTTGATCAATTGCTTTCGGATGGGATAATGCCAGCCGACCTGATCCGATCCGGTCCGATCCGATCCGAGGAACTGACCTAGCCGCTGGAGAGTGGACTAATAGCAGGTTCCCTCCCTCTGTTAGTCCCCTATCGTGGCATCGTCACACTCAATTATGTGCATATTTGTTTATATAAAAAATACAAAAAAAAAAAAGAAACATTTATGGATCGCATAATGAGTTTTCGTTACATTTGCAATTGCATAATGCGACAGAGGGGGCAGACGCCTTTGTTGCATTCGACATTAAATGCTTTTGATGATTTAATAAAATTAAATTGAAATGTTAATCGCGGCACGGCATGGGCGGGAAAGCGGCAGTCGTTGGCGCGAGAGGGGCAGCTGCCCAAAGACATGGGCGAAAGCGTAAAACAATGGTGGCCAGGTGCAGTCGGTGAATAAAATACAATGGGCCCGAATGGCTTCAGGGCTAGACACATATTCCTCTGTATTTTGGCTACAAATTAAAGAAAGTTTTCTTGTTTGCTTCTTATTTGTAATTGAAATGAGAAATTAGCCTCAAGGTAATTCTTTGTTTTAACAAGTTTTCACTCTCTCTCTCTGAGGTTTTAACTAAAAATGGCATTAATTAAGGTTTCTTTTATAAAGAAAGTGTTCTTTAAAGAAGAGAATAGTATCTCAATTAATGTAGGCTTTTTAATTTGAAACTTATGAGATATAAATATTTCCCATCACAAATCAAATCAAATCAATACACTCTCCAATTAAATTATGTGGATATAAAATGGTTGTATACTTTATTAATCATAACACGTTTAAAAAAAGCCCAGTCATCGTTAAAATCTCTAACAAAAAACTGGATAATCTTGGCCATCAGATTTTCAGTTAAACATTTTTTGGCTCATAACTGTCAATCAGATAATCGGCGACTTGTGGCTTTGGAGTGACGGATTTCACCCATTGTGGCGGGAATGGAGCCCAGACCCAGACGGGTCTGCCACCAGCCGAGAGTGTTGACGGAGTGTTGGTGTGATGACTAGGTCTGGTCTGGTGGCGTTGCTGCAGTCTTTTTATGGTTTAGAGGGATTTGTTTGCATTCGAAGTGAAATTACCGCAGAGCACGGCTTCTGTTTGAATGTTTGGCTGTTTTGAGCGTTTGAGTGTTTGAGTGTTTGAGTGTTTGGCTGGTTTAGCGGTGTTTGAGTGCCCGAGTGGTTGGATTATGGTGTGTGCTGTGCCTCCCGGTGATTAAGTGATCACGCACACCTGTAATGATCCCCACAGGTGGCACGCTCGATTACAATTGTCGCCTCAAAAGTGCGGCAGCGGCAATTAAAATGCTGCATTTCGCGTCATTTCATAATGGGATTGGTCGGGCTTGGGGGAATCTTATAAATCTTAGATACACTCGGAAATATTCCTTGTCTTTTAGCAACTAATTAACAACAAAACTAAATAGAAAGCAATATAATTGCACACTTAATAGAAGGCATTTCATTATGCAAGAGTAATTAAAACCTTTTTTTTAAATTATTCCCCAAGTGCATTATTAAAAACTCACCCGGTATACCAGGGACCCCGGGGACCGTATAAGAAACGCTTGGCGGTCTTCCATCGCTTCCGTATGTGACTGTCGATCGTTTTGTGATGCAGGGCCGCCGCCTGGAGGCGTTGCATCTCCTCCACCTGGCGCACCTTCCACGGCATGTAGATCTTCTGCTGGAAGAGGCGCCGGTTCTCCGCCTGGTGGGTGGCCCGCTGCTTGGAGGCCGCCTTGCAGGCCTCGTAACACTCCGCCCAGAACCGATTGATGGGCTCCCACAGGTGCAGCTCGATGTCGCGCTGGTAGCGATCGTACAGCGGCTTTACCTGTAATTATGTGGATTATTTGATAAGTGCACTAGGATAAATATATTTTCATCCTTAATTCAATATTAATATCATGTTATCTGTTGATCTATTGAAGCTATTAGAGATCATAGACATTTCTAAGCTCATCTTTATTTATTTTTGTATTATTGTTTTATTATTGTCTTTATTATTATTATACATAAATGTCTATCCTACCTATATAACTTTTGTTAATAAGAAAAATTACATTAAATTCCTATTCTAATAAAGTAATCCAATGTATAATACTATACCATCTTATAAACCTTTTCAAAGCCTTATGATTTGAATCTGTTTTGATTTTGAGACATTAGATTTAAAAATCTAGTCTGAAAGCTAGTTGATTAAGTTACTAGTTGCATATATTTAAACATAATTACCCCCACTATACAGTTTAGCTTCTAAAAATAGTTTAAATTTATCTTTATCCCAATTAGAGACACATGTCTAGCATGATTTTCTTTCAGTCCACACGTGTTCATCCAACGAAGATGAATGAGGCTGACGATTATGGCAGCTTGGATTTGTTTTCGCTTTCGTTCGACTCCAGGGGCCGTCTTCGTGCGTGTTCGAGTTCCATCTGCTCCAGTGGAGATCACTCCGAGTAGCAGTACCAGCTCCACCGACTCCAGCCAGTCCCCGACCCAGTCACGTCCGGTCAGGTTCAAGTTCAATGTGGGCACAGGAAGCGCTCGATTGCACAGTTGGGGAACAGGTTTGACACGCTCCTCGATGGCGGATTGGGGCTTACTTAACACGGATCACTGGCGGATCTCTGATGGATCACTGACTAATAACTTGGTGAAGGGAGCACGACGGGAGATTCTTTGCATAATCCCCCTGAAGCGATCGTTCCAAGGCACTGGGCACGAATTAAAATATATACCAATATACATATGGGTGGGGGATTGGGGAGGAAAAACTAAAAACTAAAAACAAAAAGCAAAAGAGCGGAGCAAAATATTTCTGGTAAAATCTCCGCCGCCAGGTGGGTGCATCGGTGGTGGAGACGATGACGACGACGACGCCGCTTTGTCATTCGAGCGACTGGTTCCAGCTGCGCCTCTTCGGCGCTTCGAGCCACAAAACCAGACCACTTTCTTGGCGCTCAGCTCAGTTGCCGAAAGAAAGTCCGCCGAGTCGTGACCACCACCGGGTGCAGAGCACCACGAGGAAAATCTCAGTTCAAAACAAACATAAACTCCACTCTGGATTCCGACTTGGATTCACAAAATCAGAGTCTCTGCGCCGCCCGTGGAAAGTTGTTGATGTTCGCGTCGATTTCGGAATTTTCAGAGTTTAGTTCGCGTTTTGTCTAAGCGCTCGAAATGTGCAATTTGTTTTGGCTTTCGGCCTGTTTTGTAAGCGATTAAATAATATGTGAATTAATTATGCTGTCTCGTGTGTTGCCAGAGGGGTATTTTCGTCACCAACCACAGGGCATAAGTGGAATACATTTTAGTTTTAGGGAAAGGGTTCTAAGTGGCTACTTATTGACTATCCATGGCTGAACAGAGATTAATCTTTGACTATCCGGGTGGAGGGTATTTGGGTATCCTATCGTATCTAATAGGTGGGATCGGACATCTTAGTATTGTACTAAGAGTTGGTTCATGCTCATCGGAACTTTGAAACATTGGTTTGACTTTGACAGACTATTTTAATAATATGTTTCTATAATTTTGATAGTAAATCATCAATAAAGGTATTAAATACGGACTGTTAATCCTTTAATTAAAGTCTAGCTATATAAATTAAATTCTAGTTATCAAATATCTAGCCTAATAAACTAAAAGAAATTGTATAGAACCATTGAAACTGAAATTACACAAAGAAAGACTTCTTATAAACATAGCTTTTTTGCGAAATTTTTCATAAATCCATGAATTATTTTATTTAAAATCAGTTTCAAAATAGGTATATTTAATTAAACTTTCCAAACACTTACGCTTTATTTTCTCCAAACCTCAATAGTTTAATTCGAGCCAATCCTAGTGGAAACTAGTCGTTTGAAAAAATTGCCGCTTTCGTGGCCAAAAACAAAGATAAAAACAAAGCCAAAACTGGCAGCTGCAATGGGTTTCAGGCTTACACCTGAACCTGGTGACGTTCAGGTTCAATGCTTGGCTCCTTCGGATGCCCCTCCCCCTGCCACTCGCCTCCGAAATTCCTGCCAGTGGTTGGGATTGCGTGAGACCAGCCAGCCGGCAAAAAGAAGTGAGACTTCCATCGATGCAATTGTTGCAAAAAAAATTACGAGTACGAGGATTTTGGACACCGCGATTCGTGACTCGATTGCCACCGGAGGGGGAGCTGTGAAGGTGGTGGCAACTATGTAACATTTTGTTATGAAGAAGCTCTTGCCGCTTAGGAGCCTCTGGGGATTGGGGCAGGCACTGAGGCGGAAGCTCTGGGAGCTGGAAAGTCAAAGGTTGCCCACATAAGACTCGGCGCACCGAGATGACAGCACTTAAGTCTCGAGCGGGGAGAAAGTTGTGTTATCTGATGACATTTTTGCGGAAGATTAACCCACTCACCCTTTTCAACTCTGAACCCCTTTCCCTTTTCCAGGTGGCCGTCTGCCTGCCCCTCGCCCTCGCCCTCAGCGATGCGAATGCGAATGCCACTCAGGCGGCGCCAGAAGCTGCCAGCCTCCAGGCGGAGCCCAAGCCCCAGGCGGATCTGGTGCCCACGGCGGAGAAACTGATCCGGTATCGCCGCCAGCCGCCCTACGGCAAGCGTTCCAAGCTGCGCCGCCGGACAAAGGGTCCGCCCAAGATCAAGTACGGACCGCCGCCGGGTCCCTACCGGTATGCGAAGCCCTCGTTTCCGGCCCACATCGAGGAGCCCAGCTTCTCCATCGAGGACTTCCAGAACCTGAAGTTCGATCCTGCCGACTTCACGATACCCACCTCCAGCTACGAGGCTCAGTCCATGGATCTGGACTTCTACAACCACGGGCCGGAGCCAGATCTTTATGGGGCTCACAAGTTTCCCAGCCTGGACTTCGGACTGGTCACCACCCACAACGATCACATGCCCCACCAGAAGTACGGGCTGCCTCCGTTGACGCAAAGTTTCCATCCATCGGACCATTCGTTCTCCTCCCACTATGAACCGCCACCAGCTCCGGCTCATCCGCCCTCCACCCGCTACGGAGTGCCCTCGGCTCCGGCTCCGGTTCCCAACTTTTCGCACCAGGACTTGCCAGCTCCGGATTCCTACTCGATTTACGAGCAGAAGATTCCGAATGTGGGCTACCATCAGAACTTTGCGGAGCCACCGGCCAAAAAGCCCGGAAAGCATAGTCCAAACTTTGAGATCTCCTACTCTCCGCCCGCCTTCGAGATCAGTACTTCGTATCAGTCCAACCACCAGCAGAGCTATGTGCCGCCCAAGTCCCATGAGGGCAGCTTTGCAGAGCCTCCCTCCGCCACCAACTATGTGAAGCCGGTGCAGCATCCGCCGCAGCCGGCAAATGGATATGGTCCACCAGCTACCAACTATGGCCAGCCAGCGCAGCATCCATCCGCCAGCTACGATGCGCCTTCTCATCCTCCTTCCTCTGGCTACGATGCGCCTTCCCATCCTCCTTCCTCTGGCTATGATGCACCTCCTCATCCTCCATCCTCTGGCTATGATGCACCTCCTAATCCCCCCTTATCAGGCTATGATGCACCTCCTCATCCTCCCTCATCGAGCTATGATGCACCGCCGCAACATCCCTCATCCAGTTATGACTCGCCACCTCAACATCCTTCCTCAGGCTATGATTCGCCGCCTCAACCACCCAGTTATGACCCACCCTCCCAGTATCCTTCATCCAGTTATGAGCAACCTCCCTCCAACAGCTACAATCCTCCAGATCTCATCCAGAACTATCCCCATAACGATTATGCCCCGCCCACCCAGGAACTGCCCCTTAATCCGCATCACAAGTTCCCCAGCTTCGACTTCCCAAAGTCGAGCTACGAAGTGCCCATCTACGATCCCATTCCCTTTGAGGCGTCCAACAGGGATGAGCAGGAGTCCTATCCTCCCATTCTGGCGTCCTCCCCCGATCAAAATGAGATAACTAGCGACGCCCATGCGGCCGGAAGCTCCAAGAAGCGGAAGAGGAAGCGCAAGCCGGGCTCCGGAGTAGTGCCCGCCAAGCACACCCTGGATGTGCCGGAGCTCCAGCAGGCCTACGACGCGGACACCCACCAGCGAGGCGAGTCGGGGGAGCAGATAGATTCGGATGCCCATGCCCACGGTTCTCACTTTGTGGAAAGGAAGCAGACCTTCTTCAACTTCGTTACGCCCACGACATCCACTTCCACCACAACTCCGGCTCCCTGGAGCCCGATGAGGGGCAGGAGCACCACCACCAGCACAGGATTCATTCCCACCATCGTGACCAGCACTCCTGCTCCCAGAACCGCGACGATGCGCACCAGAAATCGTGGTAGCTCCAGGTATCGCACCACCCAAGCAGTTAGTCCCAGTCAGCCGGATCCCATCCACACCAGTGTCCGGATTGAACAGTCCCACTCCCAGAGCTACTACGACGGCACCGTTGCACCACCCACCAGGCACCAGTTCTCACCAAGCACCAGCGGACGAGGCACGCGACCCACTAGACCGGCTTATGCGAGGACCCCACTGGCTCTCCAGCCGGCGAACCACGCCAGAGATGCACCATCCCCGCAGGGGGTCACATCCAAGCGCACCACCAAGGGCGTGTTCGACACCACCTTGTTCAAGAGCCCGCTCAGCGACCGGGAGATGGAGCGGAAGCTCCAGGGAATGCGTCAGATCTTGCCAAAAAACCACAAACTATACTGACTCCCAGAGGGCAGTCCGGAGGAGGCGCGTAGTTTATAAAGACTTGGATAGCTAGCACTAAGACTGGAGACTTAAGCTAATAATTTTTATCGCAACTTAGGCTAAGGATGTTTAATAAATTAATAGTTTTGAAATAAATAGAAATCTATCAAGAATAGTATTAAAAATTAAAAGGTAATCCCAACTCTCACCATGCGATCTATGAAGTTCCTCCACTTCTTGCTGGTGCTGTACATCTGGAAGTCATTGAAGAAGACCGGACCCGCCGACGTGGAGGGCAAGTCCGGGAGAGTGGACTCCAAGTTGAAGGCCAAGCGGCACTTCTCCAAGAGAGCCTTCATCACAGGCATCAAGAAGGAGTACTCCTCGGGATTGCCAACTAAAAGAAGGTAAATCATTCAAAAATTATGAAAAATAGAAAGAAATCCCAAGCTCACCCTCAATGGCATTATCCAGAGCCCTGTTGATGCTGTACAGGAGGTAGGACAGCTCCGCCGGATCTTCCGTGGAACGACTTTGAAGTATGGCATGGAGCTTGGCCGTGGCCATGGCCACTATTCCGGGATTTGGGTGATGGGAGCACTTGAGCAGCAGGCCGAGGCACAAGCGAATCATGTCGGACCAGTCGTCCGAGGATCCCTGCTGGAAGATCATCAGTGCATCGAGCAAGGCCAGCACTCCGTCTAAAAGCTTCGTGGAGCACTTCTTGGACTCGTCCTCGTTGGAACCCAGCACCACCAGTTCGTAGACCATGCGCAGGATGTGCGAGGCGTTCTCTTGGTTGACCAGAGTCTGGCTGCCGTGCTCCGAGAGGTCGAAGAGGGAAGCTTGAACGGCCATTTCCAGGATGCGGAGGCGCAGAGAGAGATGCGAGGTGATCAGCTCGTTGTTCAGAGCCAGCAAGTTGATGCAGCCCAACACCTGGCCACGCTCCTGCCAGCAATGCGGGTGATCGTTCGATATGCCGCGCCAGAAGATGTTGAAAAGAGTGTTCGAGACCAAGTACACCAACTGCTCCTCGGTGTCTACGTCTCCATCGGCGACAAAGTCAAAGGCGGAGGTGCTCTGAAGGGGGAGAATAAGGAGTTATAGGGTGTGAGAACCAAAGAACACAGGGAGTTTTTACCTCTAGGGAGTCAGCTCTTCTTGGGTGCTCCATGCGGCGACTGGGTAGAACTGTCGGAGCTGAGAGATTCCTCGCGCTGAATCGACGGTGTCTGGAAACCGTCCGCGGTGTCTGTGGAGCTGCCCAGAGTAAGGGATTCGAAGGTGTCCTGGATGTCGTGGGTGGTCTGCCGAATCACCGAGAACAAGCTGCTGGCGTTTTCCACCACCGCTCCGGACACAGACTCCGCTAGCTCCTTGATTTCGCTTTCAATGACGGTGGCTGCCTCGGTTACACTGGCCTGGATCTCATTCAGTATGAGACCACTGTCGCTCTGCTCCTCATCCTGCTGCTGTTGCTGCAGCTGGGCCAATCCAATCTCCTGATCCGAGAATGTAATCAGATCGGCTTGGGCCAGGAAGCTGGAGTTATCCTCTAGTAGGACATCCATGTTGATTCCAAAGCTGCGTCGCTTTTCTTCGTCCGGCGGCGAGCTGGTGATGGGCTTGCGAATGAGCAGGCGGGCAATGGATTCCTGCCAGCCAGTCTGCTTGGCCATCGCCACCGTAGAGTTCTGTTTCACGAAAGTGGTCTGCAGCAGCCGCTTGGCGATCTCCAACTTCACGGGCAGATCACAGCTGCTCACATGGTAGACCAAGAAGATGAGACCAGCGTAGTCCGGCTGCAGACCCAGCATTTCATCCACCAAGTGGAACAGTATCGTGGAGCTCAGCGACAGGGGAGTGATGAAGGAGAAGAACCCAGGGAACATGCTCTGCTCGGTGACCTGGTCATAGAGTCGGAGCACTTGCTTGTACTTCTGGTGAACTCGCGATGTGGCCAACAACCCGCTGATGAACTGAAAAATAAAGAGGCTTCGTTAGAGAATTCAGGACATTAATCTCCAGGTAATCCTACCCTAATGGCAGCCTCCTGGATCTGATTGTTGTAGCTCTTGTCCACAAAAAAGTTGTAAATGAGATTGGCGGACTGCGGCTCGTGCAGGAGCAGCACCATCTGGTCCTTGCAGTTCTTGCCGCGCAGATAGAGGGTCATCATTTCGAGGAACTCCACCAAGACCACATCCTGTCTGACAGAAGCCAAAAACGCCACCATGGCGTTCACCTCCTTGATGTTCACGTCCTTCTGCAAGTAGAAGCGGATGATCCCGAAGAGAGTCGCCCGTATGGTCTTGGCGTCCTCATCGCTGATGCTGTCCGGCGTGGAGTAGTACTGACGCACCACGTCCAGGACAAACTGAATGCCATAGCGCCGCCGGAAGAACTTTCTGTCGTTCTTGATCATGGCGCTCAGGTACTGTACGTGCCCCAGGGTGATCTGGAACTGCAATCGCGACCAGATCGCGAAATCGAAGACTATGTGCGCGTACAGTGCATCCAGTAACTGACCACCCGCCTCCGACTTGTGACCCTGCAGAGATTCCATTAGAAGGTGGGTGGCCATCAGAGCGTTCACATCAAAAAGAGCTGGCGGACACCGTTGCAGCATGGTTCCCACGATGGCCAGACACTCACTGGCCAGCAACTGCTCCTGGTTCATCTCGTGCTCGTGGGTCAAGTAGCGGAGCAGGCAGAGAAAACTGGCCACCGGTTGCTGCAGCATTTTCCACTCGGTGTAGGAGTTCGACGAGAGCATCTCCCAGTCGGTGAACTCCTCGGCCGTGGGCGTAGGTGCACAGGAGGCGTTCGACTCCTCGCTGACACTGGCTATTGATATATCTGCCGCCTGGTCGGAGCTCACCAACCTGTGCAGGATCGGCAGTATGGCACTGATTCCTCCAATACTGTTGATGGTCTCCTGGATTTTCACAATCTTACAATGTCTAGCGTTGATCCTGCCCGGATACTTCCCTCCTGGAATCAAATCCTGACAGACGCCATGCCAAACTGCCCCGGGGGCGTAGCAGAAAACAAAGCGCGAGTTCAGCTCCAGGAGGTCGTTGTCCTGCGAGAAGATTGAGCTAAAGTTAGCGCCCGCGTCGAAGATTGTCTTCAGGTTGGTGGTGGGCTCGGCTAGAAGGACGCCCCCCAGATGGCCATTCAGGCACGTTTGCTCTCCAAACACCGTGTCCTGCATTCCTATGGGGAAGTTCTTCACATTCGGATCGAAGGCGGTCTGGGTGCGCATGGGTAGAGTGAAGTAGTTGGAAACCTGCCGAGTTTATGTGAGGGATTAGATTATGATTCTGTTTGGAGAACTGATTCTTACATTCGCAGAAAGTGTGCGCTCTAGAAGACTTGGCAGCATGCCCTTGTAACCACTCGAGCCGCTCTCCTGAGAGGAAGATCTGGGCATGATCCCGCTCTTGGCCACTTCACCGGGCTGGGGCGGCGCCACCACTGCTCCAATGGAACAGACAGTGAAGGGCTCATTCACCGCCTGAACCTTAAGGGTGGCACTCAGTTTCTGCACAAAATCCACATAGATGTTGATCTGGCTGTAGGAGAAGGGTCGCTTTGGCGGAGTTATGGCCACCGTGAGATAATGCCACTGGCCATCCATGAGCGTCTTGGTGGCTGTGGAGGAAGTGAGATACTCCCGCCTCGTCAAGGCAGCCACCACCACGTTGCCATTAGGCTGCACAAACACCTCGAAGCCACTGCCACTGGCTGTCTGGAGCGTAAGAAGCATGCGACGATTGCTGGGCTGGTCCTTGAGCTGATTGAAGCGCACCAGGATGTGGAAGATGAAACCATACGACCCGGAAATTGTCCAGTTACGAATGTCAGGCACTGCAATGCCATCCGTCGGTTGCTCAATGGCAAAGTACTGCGAACACGAGTTGCTGCCTCTCAGGCTCTGAAGGGCAATTACTACCAAGGTCTGCAAGGACAGCGGTGATTAAAGGATATGAGTACATCCTAGCATGTTTAGAGTTACCTGCTGAAGCTGCTTGCTTTGCGGAAACTTTGTGCCCTGCCGTAGAAGGGCAAAGATGCACTTCAGCTCCACGGGAACTATGCTAAGCTTGCTCAGTTCCTCAATTAGCTTGATGAGATTCTGGACACAGGATTCGCCCAAGGAGTCTGCTTTCAGGAGGCAACCACATACTGCCTTAATTACGTGACTGCCACATGCTACAGATTTTCTAAAGATTACAAATAAAATATGTTATTCCTTTTTAAAGAAAGTTCCAAGTTTTTACGGAACTTACGTTCCGTAGTTGTCGGTGCAGCCTTTGAGCACTTGGTTGGTCACATGCAGCTGTTCCTGCTCCTGGAGATCAGGCACCCAGTTCAGTAGCTCCAGCATGACCTCGGGCAGCAGCAGCAGGTGCTTCTGATCGTCATAGCCCAGCATGAAGCATGAGTCCAGCAAACTGACAGTAGGTGAGCCAAAATTTCTCAAGCCAACGAACAGCTTTTCAATGCGCTCAGCCTGACGGAGCTGATTGGCGGATTGTGGGGAGTTCCTGGTCAAAGTGGCCAAGGCCTCCATTGTGCTGCACAAGGAACTCGAATGAGCAATGTGCCAGGGCTAAAAATAGGATAGATTAGTGAGGCTACCAAAAATTTCAAGTTGATCCACTAACTTGTATGAGCTTCGGCAGGCTGGTTAAGATTTCCAGTAGATTCGTTTCCACAATGGCCTCACATGCGGCCGAGTCTCTGCCTAAGAATAGCTTCACAGCCGCGACAGTGGACGACAAAGCAGACATGTCAATGGCCACATCCTGATCCGCATCACTGGCTATATCGAAGTTGGCGTCGCCGCTGTCAAAGTGCTTGGTGGCCAGTAGCTCTTGAAGAGCATCACAATAGAGTTGAACTAACGTAACTAGGTCTATTTGGCGCTGTTAGAAAACGAGACTGAGTTAAGTGGCAGCTCCCTATGTAGTCGATAGACTCACTTCTTCCGGACTAGATTTCTGCAGGACGATGACCATCAGAGCATAGCAATTGAGGGCCACGCAGCGCAGGCTATTGGTGCTCTCCCACTGTCGCAGGATGCCCATGGTGATGGACACTGTGGCAGGGCAAATGGCCTTCATGCCATTGCGCTAACGAACCGAAAAATACCATTTAAAGGCCAAATGATTCAGAACATGGTAGACAGGAAAGAGGACAAGCAGTGGCATGCATGGAGTTCAGTTAGGGACAACAATGATCAGGACAATGGATGGTCCCACCACTCACCAGGTTATCACAGTCTAGAAGCAGCCCATCACCCGAGCAGGGGGCAAGTGAAGAATTGGTTAGAGCGTTAGTATTTCTATTTTTCAGGGTCGAGTTTAGAGTCTGCGCCACCTTTAGCTGCAACTGGAGAGGATCCAGACGCAACACCACACGAAATGAAACGAAACGAAAGCGGACATGGAAACATATGATAGAACTCTAATGAACATTAATAGCGAAAGCAGTGAGCAAAAGGAAGATTCTGTAGGGAGTGAGGTTAATCATATATTAGATCCTAGTTTATAGCTTAATTCAAATAGGACTACTACACAGGGCGGATGAAAACTGGAGACGCTATTGGTGCTACCTGTGAGCCGCAAATCACTGCTCCTAAAATATTTAACAGGCTTTCGCCTATTTCCGCATAACGGATGAGTTTCTCCTCTTGGAAGCAATCTGTAAGAACAAATAACTTAGATTCAGATATCTCCATACGTTCTAACTCACCATAGATAAAGGGAACAATCTCCACATGCACGGAGTGGGGTTTATAGGACAGGCGACTGTAATCCGCTGAATGGCCTCTAACAAAGCTGCGCCACGTCAGGTACGGGTCATACATGACCTCCAGGAAAGCTGAGAAACTGCGAAACAGGTGACTCGTTGCGGCCGTGGTTTGGGTCTCATTCATTTGCTAAAAACAAATTAGAAAGCCCCATGATTATTAAGGTATTTTCTATTAAATCTCACAATCCACCTACTTGTTTGAAGACCCTCGTCAGTATGGCTATCAAATTTGGCTTATATTCGTACTTGATGATGGCCAGGATGTTGTCAAAATGCCGACACACAATCACCAAACAGTCGATGAGTATGGCCACCTGTTCGATGGCCTCCTCCTCCAGATGTCCGGTGGTATCGCACGCATCCCGGGCCACAATAATAAACTTGCCAATGGCGGGTAGGAGCTCGTCGGGCAGGCGGCCCAGATGCGGGCCACTGTCCGTCTTTACCTCGTTCCACAAGGGACAGCTCTCGGCCTGGAAGTCCAATTGGAGTTGGCTGCGCCAAATGGCCACGAACCGCGCCACAAACTCCCGGAAGTAGCTCTCATCGTTCTGCGGAAAAGAGACAGAGACAACAGGATTTAGTCTGAGCCTGCGAGGATTATATAATCGTTACAGTGTTTACACTTGGCCGCTACTGCCTTTGTGCAGATAAACATTTTCCCAGTTTGTTTGCCGTTTGCGGTGCGGTGACTAATGCTTGGAACATTTTGCGACCGCCCCCGAGATCCGCTCCGCCACCTCGCCCCCTCTCGGGCGCTAAATTTTCCTCCGCTTATCGCTCGACATAGACCTTAGTCAGCCCTCACCTTTGTCGTATATTGCACCCACAGGTTGTATATATCCTTCTTATTGTCCATCGTCTTAATATCTCAGCTGCGAGGCATTTGTTAGATTATTACAATTTGTGTATTTTTGTTTTGTTTACAAAAAAAAAAAAGACGCCGACGATGTCTGGCTTTAACGCCGCTGTTATTTCCCGCAGGGCGCTTGTATCGCCACTGTTCCGGGCCTACGTAGCTTTGGTAATAGCTTAATAAACGATATTTGGCCGCTCCTTCTTATGAAAATGTACAATAACTATTTGGCTTAATTTTCACATTGCCCACAGGCACAGGTGAAAACGACAACAGCTGATTGGGATTCTTGACGCTTCTTCTTCTAGGCCATTCACAATGGATTTCAGTGTTAGACAATTGGGGAAAATTCAAAAAGAGAGCGCGCTTTGAAATCTAAAAAAGATATAGATTCTTTAACAAAAATCTCCCTTTTTTCCCCTTTATTTTGTGAAATAAAAATACTTGTATATTTTAGGCTGCTAAATGCGTATTTATTTCGAGATTTTCATGTATTTGGTTTCAATTCTAGTAGCATTTTATTTTTTCGTCTGTTTTACATGATATTAGCTAATAGTTGCGCTCGTTTCTGCCATCGCTTGACTTCATGAACTAACTGCGATTCGATCGTTAAAAACAAACGACTTTCTGTAGTGTAGTTTTTCTTGCCGCCTATCATTATTGATACAATATGCGCAAAAGTGCAGTTATTGATGCGGATGCTGATGCTGATGCTGATGCAGAATCTATATGTCTGGGAAACGAATTCTGAGATTATTCGTTTTCGATTTTAGATGTTTCTTTGATTTGTTTAGTTTTTTTTTGTTTTTTTTTTTTTGCTTTTTGTAATATAAAAAGGAAACGTTATTTTATATTTAATTTTCAGACCTAAATTATTAAGATTTAATGCAATATTTTATTTGTAAGTTTTTAATTGAATAGCTTGAACCATTGGTAGGACCTATAAATATTCATTATCCGGTAATAATCTTAATAAAATAAATATTTAGAAGAAAAATCTTATGCCTCCGTTTCAGTTAGTTAAAGCTGTGAGTTTTTATCCGCATTAATTTGAAGGATAACAATTGTTAGTTAATTTACGTTAATTTAATTTAATTTTATTTTACTTCAAATATAGGCATTAGACTTGCTTTCGTTTATCATTTACTTTTAAATTAAATACTCGACGCTTCCATTTAATTCAAATATATCTCGTTTTTGGTTTTGTAGCACTTGAATGGGCTTTACAATATTTAAAAAAACGTCAGCGCCTCGATTATCGATTTTGTAAATAAGTTGCGCGCTTTGTTCTGATTTTACTCTCGCTTTGCTTTAATTTTATTTGTATTTCTATTTTTAAGTTTGTATTTTTATTTTTGTTTTGGGCTTGGGTAGTGGCTTGAGACGACGACGATTGTTTTTGAATAGAAAAATAATTCAAGTAAATATTTGTATATTTTATGTATATGCACGTGTATAAGTATTATAGTTCCTCTAGGTAGATGTCCTTACACGCGCCCGTATATTCATGCGGATTATTGTATTTGTACCAATCAAGAAAGCGGCTACTCCCATAAGATGCGGCATCATCTGTCCTTCGTCTTCTGCCTCGTCCTTGTCTGTCCTTGTCCTCGAAATATCAATTACTGTGCTCAGATACTAATGCCCGTGTTACAATTTTGAGTGGATGTGTTTGTGAGAGAGTTGGGGTAATTGTGAAGCCATCTGGAGTTACTCCAGTGTCCTAGTGCCATGAGTGTGAGATGTGTCCCAGTAGCTAGTTCGTAAGGTAAATATATATAATCTATCATAGTTGTTTAGGTGCCACTAACAGCTCTGAAGGTATTCAGGTTGGGTCGCATTCGCTGCGTTGTTGTTGTTCTCGATTGTTTTGGATAGAAATACTTGGGGTTTCTTGGTTTTTGTTTTGGTTTGGGTTGGTTTGATTGCTCCACCTGCTCCGTAATCCGTTCTCCGCTCGGCGGTCTACGTATCCAGCAGCGGCTCATTTTCCGAATCGGAATCTAACATTCTCCAGACCATGCGCCTGACGTTTCAGACTGCCGCTGTCGGCCCAGGAGGAGTTGAGATACTCGTCGTCATCGTCTTGCTCAAGTTTCTGAAAATATAATTTTTTTTTTATATATTAATTACAAATTTAATATATTATAATCAAATTTATAAATTATTAAGTTGTCTGTATTGTAAAAAATAGTTTAAAACAAAAGAAAAGTTTCCTTAAAAACCCACCCAAAAAAGTATGCTACAAAAAAGTTTCCAAAACTTATTTCAAATAAAATTCCCCTAATTTCCCAAAATAAATCCCTATTTTCCCATCTTACCCTTGAACTGAGTTCGACGTGGAGATAACCCCATTCTCCAATGAATCCCGGGACAACTCGTCGGCCATCTGGACTTTCAACTGGTGGCCAAACGAATTCATCTCGGAATTTGGTGTCATTTGCGATCCCGCCGGGCTCTGGGCTATGTAATTGCCCGGCGTGGTAACGGATCCAACCTGCGATATAGAGGCGGTCATTCCGGGGCCGCCATTGGGCAGGACACCGTCCAGACAACTGTCGTTGGTGGTGGAGTCCATGTTTATAATCTGACTGCCGGCGACATTGTCCGCCAGCACGGCACCATCGCTGTCATCCACGGCATCGATGTCGTCGATGTCCATGTCCTCGGCGTTCTTGTCCAGTGGCGCCGTCTCCTCGTCCTCGTTGTAGATCTTAAAGTAGGCGTACGTCAGGTAGATCACCGAGATGATGAACGACGGAATGGGTATGGCCATCGAGTACACCAAGTTGAGGGTGTTCTGCCAGTAGTCCAGGTCGCTGATGACCAGGCTGGGGTCAACCTTGGAGTAGTAGCAGGGAAACTTGATCCCGATCTTCGTGTACCGCTTCAGCCAAATGGTGCAGTTGAGCATGGGCGGGTAGCCGCATCCCTTTACGTTCGGGAATAGCCTGGCACCCACGTAGTAGTACCTTGAGCGGTTTCCCATGAGGCCTTCGTTGAGCTCCGAGATCTCGTCGAAGGGCTGGCGCTCATCCGGAATGAGAGTGCCGGAGGCACTGAGACCCCTGGTGTCCTCAGAGTCCTCAATAAGGTAACCATTGGACCCATCGGCATCACCGAAGTTCAGCTGCTCCAGATGTCCGCCACCGAGATCGATATCAATGCCGGCACCACCGATGCCCCCACCCAGATTATCGTACTCGTAGTCGCTCCGGAGCGCTCTCTCGTACCGGTCCGTTCGCTTCACGGGGGGCAGTTCGCGCTCCGCTTCCTTCAGATTGATGTGGTACTCTGTGAAGTTGAACTCATCCGTGAAGTTGTACAGATTGAGGCGATAGTTGACGCGGATCTGGGTGCACGTGTAGATGTCCTTGGTGCAGCCCTCGCGGCAGGACGACCACGAACAGTTCTTGGCCCCGTAGTAGATCTCTGTGTCGTAGGTCTCACAGAGGGCCGGCACCTCCTCGAACTGCATGAAGATCGTCGTGAAGGCAGGTTCAATGACAAAGGGTACCAGGAAGAGAAACGCAAACATGCTGAACGTGCCCAGCAGGATGAAGAAGGCGGTGGTATAGAACAGCAGCTTCTCCTTTCCCGTCCGTTTCTCGTGTTCGTCTCCCATTTTAATTACTTTTAATAATTACTCGATTTTGGTCGGGTTTAGTTGACTATATATCTAGTATATATATAATATAGTTTGGCGCAGGTCTGGCGGCGGCGGCGGCGGCGGCGGAGCAGAGCGGCAGCGAATGGTGTTCCAAAGGCGGAGGGGCGGTGTATTGTATCGTTTTTTTATTATTATTTTGTTTTGTTTTTTTGGTGTTTTAGCAGTGCTTTACTTAGCTTACAATTGCGGCGATTAACGATTATTAATCGATAACGATAACTAAGAGCTAGATTACGATTACGGTGCAAGTTATATCACAGGGAGAGTTCGATTTCTCGTTTCGTTTGCTTCTTTTGTTTTATCCTTATTTCTTATCCTTGTTCTGCTTATGATTCAGCTTCTGTCTTCTGTCCTTCCTTGGTTGCTTTGGTTGCCCGGTTGTCCAGTGTCCCGTTATCTCGCACATCGCTGGCATCTGCAACGCGGCAGGCCGTTCTCAGTGGCGTGGGAGAGAGCTCCGGCCGGGGCGACGGAGGCGGGCTTCTGCATTTTTCTGCTCGACATCACTCGATTAGGCTAAATACTCCACAGAGCCAAGGGGAATCCCACGCATCCTGCACTTTGTTACCTTTTTTCCCCTCCTTCCTCTGTCGTCCGTTTTCTCACTGGCAGTGCGTAGGTGTGTGCGTGTTTGTGTGTGTGTGTGTGAGTGTGTGGAGGGGGGTTTGAACCTTTGCTAATTGCTTTATGCGTCCCAATGGAGATGTTTCGTCAACATCAGCACGCTGCAGTGACGCTGCTGCTGCTGGTCCTGCTCCTCCGAATTCCTCCTTCGTTCGTCCTTTGGCTCTGGCTCTGCCTGATTTAGCTGCTTCTTGATTATTTTATGACTGCGGCACAGCCTGATTTGTGAGTGCGAGTGTGTGAGTGCTTTGTTTAGTATGTATGTATGTGTATGTGTGTGACTGGGTGTCTCTGTATTGTGTGTGTGTGTGTGTGTGTGTGTATTGCGTGTTTGTGTGGTGTGTGGCCTGCCAATGGCCAACTTTGGGGTCTCTCACTCTCTGCTCTGCTTCTTTTCCACAGTTGTTTAGCTTTTTGGCTCACTTTACATTCTTCAAATGTGTGTAAAAAAAGAATGCTGGACGGACAGTTTTTTGTTGTTTGTTTTTCTTGTTCACTTTGCTTTGCTATGCTTGACTATTTTCGCTCTCGTTCTGTCTCTCTCACTCTCTTGCTCTCTCTGTCGTTCGCTCTCTCACTGTATATCCTTCCGTGCCACGTGCAGTTCAACGCTGTGTTTGGGTAAGGGGGGAATCACAAGAAGGACGAAAAGAAGCGGGGTTTTAAAATACCGTTAGACCGTGTTTGCCGTTAATGCGTGTATTTTTAAGCCCAGCGGCCGCAATTAAGCCACCTAAAGGTGACGATGGCCGCCCGTTCGCGTTTATTTTTATGTAACCTCGAGTGGAAAGGGGGACGACGGACGACCACGACGACTATGGAGTATTACGAAACGGAAACACGCGGCAGCAATGAGCTCAGCTAAGCTCGGCATGTTTAAATAATAAAACTCCTTCGATGCACTCGATGGGCGTTGGGCGATGGGCTGGTGGGCGGGATGAGGGACGCGGAGGAAGACAGAGCGGAGCCACATGTAATTTTCAATTCATTTGGCACGCTCGGACACACACACATGCTCACATTGCTGGAAACTGGCCGTGCACATGCAAGCTACCATCCAACTCACGTACACAGAGCCAAAAAAAAGAAATAAAATAAAAATGGAGCGGGGAAGGGGGCAGAGTAAGAGTGGGGAGCTTGCTCCAATCGAAATTATGCGGCATAGACGGTCCTCTCCTGCTCCTGCTCCCGCTCCCGCTCCCGCTTCTTCTTTAAAGGAGTGAGTGAGCGAGCAGGCGACCGAGTGGGTTGGTGTGAGTGCCCCTTGGCAACTTCTTGTGCTTTGCACGAAACGATTTTTCAGTTGCCTCTGAAGATTTGTTTTGGGCCCCAGCCCGAGATCAATTAAATGTAGTTTCCACTACATTTCAACTTAATTTTTCATGTATTTTTGTTTGCGCCACAGTGACCCTTCTTTGCTTCCACCACCTCCGTCTCTCCCTTAACCCGTCCCCGCATGTTCAGCTCTAGTGACGTAGAGTTGCGTGCTCCTGGTCGTGTGAGAGTGTGTGTGTGTGTGTGTGTGTGTGTTTTCGACTTTGCGCCTGTGTGTGTTTACTCAAGGTTCAGGTTACGCGGTGAACGGTGACAACGGAACGGGGATTACGCATTTTCAATCACAAATCACACACGGCCCGCACAGTTTCAGTTTTCAGGCTCATCGGACATCGGGTTATGGCCCAGCTCCCGTCTGTTTACCGTGGGACAATGGTGACCTGATTGCAAACGCTGAAAAACAATCACGGTCCACATTTCTTTCGTGGCATTTTGTGGCAGAACTTCTTGTGTTCTTTGACAATAGGCCAGCGACAGCGACAGCCACGAAGGAGACAGCAACAACGACAACGACAACCAAAGGAGCGAAGCGACAACACGACGGCCGAACTCTTCAGCGAAAGGACTGCCTTTCACTGGCAACGCTGCAGCGAAATTAAGGGCCCAAGTCCGATTGGAGCTTTGGAGCGGAGCTTTCGCCTGCACCTCCGCCAAGCTCGAATTCTGGGCTTGTTCTTTAGCTGTTAACTGGCTAGATTTTATCACTCATACGCACTGTTGGCTGTTTCTTTCATTTCGTTTTTACGGTTATGCTTGTAATTTGGAAAAATTTTATAAAATATTCTTTGATATTGTATTATTTTTTCAACCAAAGAAACTTTTAGACCCTTTTTTGCTATAAAGTTTGAATTTGTCAAACTGTAAAAGTGGCAACGGGTCGTATGCGCATTATTTTCTTAAAACGTTTGGATATTGGTTTTTCTGCAAACTAAGAACAAAGTTTCCAAAGTAAATTACATTTTAAAGAAAAGACAGAATATATTTTTAACTAAAAAAGGCTGCCACTGTCATAGCCGTTAGAGCTTGTCTTGGCCAAATTTTCACCATCTGGCCATTAAATTCCAAGCCATCACTACCCAAAGCTCACTCTCCCACTCTCCACGAGGGAGCAACAGCGGGCCAGCGATGACGTAAAGCCTGCCGACGCAGGCGCCCTCCGCCCTAGAATCTCCAGTTTGAGAAACAGTGCTGCTGCTGGTCGAAAGCTGAGAAGTGTCAGAAGTGGCGTAAACAGCAGGGAAACGTAACGAGTTCGCCTGTTTGGAATTTTCTCGGCTCACCCAGCCACGGGGAAATGGTGGAAAAGTGCAGAATCGTAGCATTTCTGGCACTTGGTTAGCTAAGGATTGTAAAGTTATAGCAATAAACAGTGCAAGCCCTTCATCGAGTGAACCGTGTGCGGATTATGAAACTAATTTAATGGCACACTGTGCAACTGTGACTGCGACTACTGCAAGTGTATTGGTGTGGTCTTCTGCCACATTTTCCCACATCCACCCATCACCGACCGCCCGTCCCGCGTGTGCGTGCCCAATGGCAGGAACGTAAATAAACCTCAACACTCTTAGCTGGGACATTCGTAATTTACATGTGAGTACTGGTGCTGAAAACCCAAGACCTCAAATCGAAACGGAAATCGAACTAAGATCCTTCGACGACCCTCAAAATCCTTGCCTACCTACGAGCGCATTGGCGTGCAACTAGAATTTGCCCCCATTGCCATTGATTATTCCATGTGGGCTGTGATAAACACAAAAAATGGAGCGTGTCCAAGTGCTGGTGCCAGAAAGCAGATAATTTTTAGTTGGTTGATACTTTTTGGTCGCTTTTGTCCTTTGAACGCCATCCGTTCTTCAAAAACTTTTATTGAACTTTCAATAGTCACCCTATAGTCTTAATATTACTGATAGTTTATTTTTAAATTCTAAACAATATATAAGAAGGAATAATTTTGGAATAACAATTGACGAGTTAAATTCAAAAAAGTATTTTTAAGAGATTAACATTTAGTTTTATTTTTTTTCCAAATATCTAAATATGGTCTCTAAAAGCTTCTGAGAATATTAGTGTTAAATATATATATAAATAACACACTTTACACGAAGGTTTTGAATTTTTTAACGCTGTAATACATTCTTTAAAGTTAAAAAATTAATTTTTAGCAACGCGCGAAACCATCTGTTGGTCAGTGTTATCAATTCCAAAATCCGTACAACAGTGATGGAAAACACTTTGTAGTTTGCTTTGGAATGCTGGCAAACGCGTTAGTACGTTTCTGCCAAACAGATGATTATTAAAAACAGAATTTAATTTTGACGTAAAACGAAAGTTAAAGGAAAAAACAAAGCAGACATGGGCGCCATTATTACTATAATCTTTTTTACTACATTTTGGGCGGCTGTGGCTCGCGTGGGACCTCGTCTGATGTCCAAGGCACCGCAACAGGATCTTGTACGCTGTTGTTTTCTGTTGGCTGCCGTCTGTTGTTGGCTCTTTTGGTTCTGTTGCTATTTAGCCCAGTTAAACCCCCTAATTGGGCCCAAACTAAAGCAAGACACTATCAAGATCATTGCCAAATCGTGGGACAATCCCATCCAAGGGTGATAAAAGGAAAGTAAGGAGGATGAAGGCGATTATGATATCCACGTAGTTAATCTCCCCCGGCGGCACTCTTCTCCGGCGGGTGCAGCCGTAGCCGCATCACACATCACTCAGCCGGAAGTCCCCACAGTATATACGCATGGAAGCCTAGAAGAATTTCTGTACCCTCAACGTAATAGCAATGTACCTTAACCAGTCGGGAATATTCCAGATTCGTTATTTATATACATTAGCCTATAATGGAAACTAACCACACTTAACTCTCACTTTGAAAATAAGATCTTTATTGTAATATAAAATTGTTATACGCAATTGTACTGTGTACGCCACAAACTTTTGCTTATCAGCTGCTATACTCAGCGGGCATCAGTTTCGATACTTACAAATTTACAAACACGAAATGTCAACCTTTACTTCCACTATTAATTTTACTAATCAATTATTGTATTTTTGATTTAGTTACTTGCAAATATAGACGAATTTACATTATTTAATATTCGCTTTTTGTTAAAGATCTTTTAAATCATTATTTTTGTCGCAGGGAAACTTACTAAATAAATTTAATGCAAATGGTGTACTCCCTTAAACGTTACACTTAATGTATGGCCTGTTTTCAGTTATATTTCAACGCAAGTTTAAATTTAGTCTACGCATAAACATACTGCTGGAGGGAGGGCAGGATAAGCACTTGATCAAAAATGGGGCAACAAAAACGAAAATACACACACCCCTGAGTAGCTCACTCGGTGCACTTGCACTCTTGGCCATGTGGAGGCCGACTTAATCAATGGAAGCCTCTCACTTGGAGTGGGAACACGCTGGAGCCAGTCAGGCGAGCGTGGTCGGGGGAGGTGTCAAGGGATGCCCATACAAATGGCTTCTCTTTTCAGTAATGTGAATGCGGAAATATTGATTTTGCAATAAAAGTGCGCGCGCAGTACCGAGATTTGTGCCAAAAGCGAGAGCAGGACACGAGCCAAATACGATGCCACGATGTGTGGCATGTTGTCGGCGGTCAGTAAGGATATGCGGAGAGCTGGAGAACCGGAGAGCCATACACGGCCCTACGGAGCCGAGCCGAATGCACTCGCCAATTCGGAGCAGAAGCCTTGGGCCAACCAGTCGGAGGAACGTCACGAGGCAGCTGCCACTTATTCTAAAGGAAAAAATAATTACAACTGAAAATAACAGTCTAAAAATTAACAAATAATTATCGATAATTTGTAAATCCAATAATTGACAGTGAATTGCCAAGGCTAAGACTTGTATTTGTGGAAAATCCGAGCCGGACACAGAAAACACGTGATGCAACTGACGACTCCCTTATGGGACAGTGATTAAAGTGAAATTGTGGGGTCAGAGCTAGCCAAAAATCGATAGGGGTCGCCTCCAAAAAACGTGTCCTCCAGCTGGAAACGTGCGCAGCCTGCGAAATTTGCTTTGGTCTTGGTCCTGCTGGTCCCGTTCAAAGTCAGAGCAAATCTCAACCTACGCAGGGTTATATAACACAATCGCTACAATAGCTACAACGCCCACGCAGTTTGCCTCTAAATCGATAGACCAAAAACCGTCATGACGAGCACCTAATTGGATTGCACGCGAGGGATTAACCACTGGGCTTTAAAAGGGAACGTCACCAGCGAATCCGCGAATTTGGGCTAGTCACTCCGCCAGATAATGGGTAAAAAGAAGGTACCCAGCGAGGAGCTAATCGTCCCGCCGCAGGACAACCGGATATGCGGAACCATATGCATTTGCCAGATGACTCTGGTGCTCAGTTCGGTGGCTCTGGTCTATCTCACTGTGGCCATCTACATGCCCTCCACCCGGGCCTTCAAGAGCGGCATCGACCCCACGCCGGTCATGTGCACCACCACGCGGGCGGTCAACAAGGATAACTGCGAGTGGGGCAGCTGCGGCGAGTGGTGTCTGAGCAAGACCTCCGGCGCCTGCATCCAGATCTACGTGAATCTTCGCAGCAATGGCAGCAACCTCATCTTCCAGAATTGTACGAATTCTGCAAATAAAACGTGTTACGGCATCGACCAGGATCGGGCCGACAAGGCGCGGTGCATCAACGACGAGTGCAAGAACCTTACGGGCACATTCAACTGCACCGCTGGCCAGTGCCTGAACATCACGGATGCCTTCGAGTGTGTCTTCCACAACAGCGACGCACCCGTAAAGTGTTCTGGGCGGAGGGGTAAAATTAATTGCATGGACATTAGTGGCCTGTTCTCCTGTAGCCGGGGAACGTGTCGGAAAATAAGGACACCCTACAACTGCGACAGGAGGTGTGTGGATATACCGACCCGGAACAAGAATGTGGTGGTGTTGAGTGGGGACAAAGTGTATCTATCCCAGTGCCAGAACGCCATCAATGCCGAAACCCTAGAGGAAGTGTGGAACGAATCGAGCGACAACGTGGCCATGACTTCCTGTTACTTCATAAAGAACACATCGGATCGGGTGGATGCAGTGGACTGCATCAACGGCTCCACTCTGGAGCACAATATGCTCAGTGATCTGACCAACTTCACATATCTGAGCCACCTGCACGTATCGGTGGCCACGCCAGTTCCGGAGATAGCCCCTCCCGACGTCGACCTGACCATTTCCAACGAGTCCAAGCTGATGATCAACCTGGAGGGCTGTGTAAACACCCTGATGGATGAGTGCAAGGAGTTCCTGAAGGACTTCGGCCGGGATGGCAGCGACCATAATGCCCGTGCCCGCTTCCCCTGCTTCTACTCGCCCTCCAAGAAGGACGTTGTGGTGGCCCGATTCGACCTGGAGGTCACCTATCGCCAATTTGTGTTCGCCTCGGTGGTGCCATCCGTCCTCTTTGTTGTGTCCTGCTCGGTGCTGCTCCTCTGCCAGCGCACCGTCTACGTGGGCGACGATGCCAAGATGCGATTCAAAGGATGCGTCGACACGGAGACCATCCTGAACAAGAACAACGTGGGCACACCCACCAACGGCGACATGGGCGGAGGTGGCGGCGACGAGGTTATGGCCCTATGAGATCCGTCACGTAAGCGAGAGATTCCACAGTCCACCATGAGAACGGGGTCCTGTCTATAACCGATTTTTCTGCTGACTTACAGTCTTTGCTATTGCCCACATGTGAGAGGTCTGCCCAGTACTTCTAGGTCTCTGGAGCTGTCAATATTGGACTTTTTCCATAACTCGAAAACACAACCCTTAGAAATAGATATCTTTCCAATAGAGAAGTTTTTAGGGAGTTCTTAACATATTCTTATCTTCTAGATTCTGAATTCTTTTTTCTATAATCTATTACATACTTTAGAATAGTTTTTTTTAAAGGACACACTTTTGACAGTAATATTAGATATGATAAAGAATATTAAATCCTTAGACTCCTTTAGAGAAAAACTTTAGTCGTCTTTGCAAACTTAGATACTATATTTTTTCCCTCAAGACTTTGAAGAATGATTTTGAAAGGTCAGAAGAATTCAAATTAAAAATCTTAGTGCTTGATTTTTTTCTGCTTTTTTTAAATAATATTAAATCTCAACCTATACTATACCTATGTAAAATAGTAATAGCTTTCAACCATTAACAGCGAAAACTAAAGTCGATTTCTTATATCTTCTAGGCATTCCTCTGCTCCAGGAAGACAGTCCGGTACACCAAACGGGAGTCTTCGCATTGCAATAAGTGGAGTTGGGCACAAGCTAAAGAGTCAGAAACACAATCGAGCAACTTGAAATTCTTTGTAATCCTTCCATCGAACTCTTAACACTCAATCACACATTGTAGACACGTAACAGGACACAGACCACACCTCAGAGGCTTGCAAGGACACTCCTGAGAAACCGAAACCGAAAAACGAAACTGTACACCACATGCGAGGCGCTTGAAATTCTCAAGATACGACGATCGACAGATCCAAAGACAATATTAGTATAATTTACAATCATTTAGTTATTTTGTTGGTTTAAGGCCAGAGGCTGAGGGAACTGTAGGATAGGTGAGGGGATTTAATTGCAGGATCGCGGAAGATTAAATTACAAATTTTTGCTATTATGGAACTTAGTTATATCTAGGGAATAAACGCACACACCCACAGCCACATGCACAGCAAAAGCACACACTCCACTCACACTGACACAGTGACACTTACACACTCACTACACACACACACACACACACACACACACACACACACACTCAGTCACAGACACAACACCCAAAAGAAGCTGAAAAGGATATAGAACAAGGTTCAGTCACCGGGAGAGAAGGCAGAGGAATTCAAAAATGGCTTAGAGAGAGGGATGCGTGATTAAAAATCGAAATAAAATCTCAAACAACAAACTAGTCAAGAAAGTCAAAGCTAAAGTTAACCTTAACGAACTAAACAAAAAATAAATAATTTAGATAAAAACAAAAAACTAATCAATATACAAGAAACCCCCTCCTCCCAAACGAAGAGGTTGGAAGTAATACGAAAATAAAAATAGTTTAAAACCAAAATAAGAGAACAAATTTTCCATTTCGGCTATAAAAATATAAGGCAACGGGATATAGAAAGTTAGAATTGTAAGTTATAAAAAAAGCAAAATAAGAAAAAATTAAAGGAAAGCAAGAGCGAGAGATTAGAACTTTATTGTAGAAAGCAGCGAATGTTAGCGGTGTTCATTTTAAAGGCTTTTACCGATCCAACTAAATCTAAGCACCAACACACAAGAATAAGTACAGAGATTAAATAAAAAACTCCACACTTGACACCAGGAGACACAGAACACACCAGAATACAAACACACCTCCGCCATGAAGAAGAGCTCCACGCTGACGACGACCACGTCGATGCCCACGAGCCCCACGCTCTCGACCCAGACGCTCTCCGCCAGCAAAATCAGTCTGACCAGCAGTCGGTGTGGCTCCACAGCGGGATCGGCATGCGGCTCGGCGGGATCTGGGTCAGTGCGATCTGCCTGCCAGTCGCCGGTGAGACCGGGGAGCGGATGCGTGGATGCCCTCAAGGCGAAGCGGGAGGAGATCGAGATCGAAACGGTGCTTGAGAAGGCAAAGTTCTACACCTCAGTGTGCCTTGGTAGGATCACTATTCTTCAATTCTTTCCATAATTTATTAACGAAAATTATATAATTTCCCCACAGGTACGACTGCCATTTTGTCGGTGTTCACATTCCTCTTCCTGATACCCTTTGTCGTGGATCCCGCCATTTCAACGATCATCGCAGATTATGATCCAGTGCCGGTGACCTGCATCGTCATCGATCACATCTATGCGGAGGGCATCAAGAACTGCAGCTGGAGCTCTTGTCGCGAGGGCTGCACCTCATCACTCACCAAGTAAAAAACAAATAAAAAGTGGATAATAAGAAGTCCTGAAACTAAGTCCTTCATTTCAGGTGCCATCAGTTGTTTGTCAACTACACGCGCATCCCGTTCAGCGAGTGGGAGCGCAATCCTCGGGACCTGGACACGGTCAACTGGGATGTGAGCTACACCAAATTCCTGATAAACTCGGAGGGGTGTGGCTATCCACCCACGACCAACTGCAGCGTCTTTGCCAGGCAGTACGGGTGAGTAAAACATTAAGATTCATGAAAAGAATCCTTTAACCCAATTTGGATTATTCCATAACAGATTCTCACATATTGGAGAACCTTTTCCCTGCTACTACAGCAGGGCATATCCGGAGGTGGTGATCGGTCGGTACTCGTGGGAGAATAACCTGTACCACCTGATCCTGTCCCTGATCATACCGAACGTGCTCTTTGCCATCTCGATCGGGGTGCTCAGCTACTGGTACTGTCCCTGCTGCGAGAAGGCCTGCAACAAATCGTCGCGGGTCTACGCCGAGAAGTTCCCGACCAAGGAAGAGTGAGTGCCATTGCTAGCTTCATGTCCAGCGCTGTCCTGCATCTTGTTCTCATTCTCATTGCGAGTTTGGCAAATTTACTCCCCCGTATCCGTATATCCGTATATCCGTATCTGTATATTGTAGTAGACAACAACACACTCACCACCCCCCAGATCCATAGAACATGAACTCATTGTGCCTTGTATGAAGATATTGTCGACCGAGAAATGACCAACAAAAATTCAATTTTGATTGTTGCAACTTATTGTCATGATTGTTAATTATCCTTCTGTTAATCCTTAAGCTATTGGCCTGAAACGTACATGTTTTTGTTTCCATTACCCAGACCGTTAAGCATTTCCTTCGTTATATTTCTCTTTACTACTCTGCATTATTTCCAGGATCGTTAACTGCATGAAATGTAATACGGAAAAGTCGTTGTCCTTGAATGTATTTTGAATACGATCCAATCCAAGCGAGAGTGCCTGAATTTTGATCCAAACAATATACAAAAACAATAATCTATTGTGATAGGTTAAGTGCGATGGTATTTCATAAAAATATCCAAAAAATACTTGCACCAATTGTGCGGCACCCAGTTCGCTTGTCCACTAAACCACTCACTACAACAAAGTCCCTTATCGAATTGTTACTCTGAAGTGTCCTTAGCAATTACTGCCTTTCTTAATACTCCCCATTCTAGACTCTAGAGAATCGCACACCTTTCAAGGATCCCTCTATCGCACAATGGATAGGAATTCCACTCGAAAAACAATCGAAACACACAAAAGATACTCAATCCAATTAGCTTTTACTCTGATATAGGTTATCTGAGATAGGTTTCGTTCAGGATTAAACAAATTTGTTTTCATTAGCTCCCTTATTTCTTTTAACACTAATACTATAAGGAGTGCCACAGAAAACACAGTGATTTTGGGAATCCCCTAGTATTCCGATTGGTTAGCCTGGACAACAACCTTTGTGGTGGGATTTGTAAAAGTTGCCACCCTACCACAAATGTTTTTGCAAATTTCACAAAGAATACGAAAATATTAAGAATCCATGTTAAATAACTTCACATAATGTTTTATTAAGTTTTATATAGTTTTTTTTAAATAATTTTGGACATTGGTCAATAAATATTTTTTTTAAACCTTTTACTATAAAATCGAATACAAAAACGTGGCAACACCGTAAATCAAGATCAGTTTCAAACCTTTTCAAATCTAAAAAATTATAAATTCTACGAATGAAGTCCAGAATTTACTATTTATTATTATTTAAACGCAGTGCAATCGCCTATTGAACATTCCTTGTGAACCAATAAAAGTTATGTTTCATAACTGATTGCAGCAAGAAAACTGGTCTGTGTCACCTTGAATTTTGAAATTTAAGTAAAATTTTAGTGAAAGTGTTTTCTGTGGCACCCCTGTAGATCTAATATTGAACATATCGAATTTTCTCTTTACGATCTAACTTTAGAATTGCTTTGGAAAATACTTTTTGCATGCTTTACCCTTAAACTGTTACTAATATTTATTAATTCCGAATTTAGATGGCATGATCCGTTATCCCAATCTATATATAGCCATTTAATACTTATTATCGCTTTGATCTGATTAGAAATGATTATGAACTCTGTTCCAATCAAATTCCAATTCTAGCAAACTTCTGTGTCACAGTGACGAAGACGATGAAATGGAATACTAGCAAAAAATAATATTAGTTAATGCCCTTAACAAATAGCAAATTCAAATTTGTAGTCTGTACCACAACACATAGCTTATCTAGATATACATTATATACAAATGATAGAAATTCCATTTGACATTTGCCATATTACATCGGAAAAAAAAAAGAAAATACGAAAAAAAAAAATACAAAAAATGCTGGCGGAGCATCGTCGAAGGATACAACTTTTTCTCAGCCATTTTATTCGAAATTTAGCGCTCAAGACACATTTGTTAACATAAACTTTGCCATCATATTGTTACGCTAGACATATTATAGAGTCTCTTTGGTTGGAATACTTTAGAACTTGGCTTTTGAACCGGCTTTTGGAGGCGGCAACGATGCTCCGCTTCATAATTATTGCGCCACTCTCGACTTCGATTTCCACAAAGATAATACCAATACCAATTAAAGAATCGCTTGTTTTCAACAAATTGTGATAGTAGTCATAAAAAATATTAAGTAAATTCGTATTACTAACTAAACAAAGAAACAAAAAGTAAACGGAAAGCGAAACCGAAATACCAATCAAAGCAATTGTATAGAAACGATACCCGACACTGCTCCGGGCCAACAAAAAAATAAATAATGGCCGAGACTCATAAATCCGAAATAAATCCGGGCGGGCGGAGATCAAACTCAAAAATATTTAGATACCAGATACAATCCATGGGGATAAGCAGCGGAACCAAACAAATTTTTCACACTCATCCACACAGACACACTCGCATTGGGACACTCTTCGACATTTTTGAAATAGTTTTAACAATCTTATGTAAAAAAGCAAACATCTAATGGATTATAACAATATATATATAAATATTGATATATATACAAAAACATATAGCTTAGCAGAACCGATATAACGCACGTTGCTTATGAGAATTTTTTAAATCATACAAACCAAACCGAACAACAAACCAATTTGAATGCAAAACGATTAAAATTTTTTACTTAACGTGTCTTTATCAATAAACAAATTAAACCAGCTAACGGCCTATTTAATAAACAATTAAAAACAAAAAAAAAAAAGAGAAACAAAAACAAAAGTGGAGAAATGCTAAATAAGAGATGTTTTCTTTCAAAACTTTCTTTTGGGGAATAAAAGAGTATCAGAAGCCAGAAACCAGGACACGGGGCTACCCAACAGAGAGAGAGAGAGAGAGAGATTCTCTTTTTCTCCAGGCGCAGGCGTGTTGACAGGATCTGGAACCATTTGTTGAGCTGGCTCCATCCCTGTCCCTGTTTCTGTTTCCTTTTCAGTTTCAGTCAAGGGTTTGTTTTGACCTGGCCTTTCACTTTCGCTTTCGACCAAAAGTAAGAGTGCGCAGTGCGTCCTTTGGCAGCCCTGGCATCCGCTCCGGGACTCAGTCAGGACTCAGTTGCTGCCAGGAGCGGACGTGGTTAAGGACGTGGCCCCTTTGGAAAATCACATTGGCACCAAACGGAAGGCCTCGGAAGCAGCCAGAGCTTATTTATCAAACATAGACGTCCCAGTTCCTTTCCCACTCCAGGACACTTCCACATTCCACATTCCACCCACCTGACCAAGTCATTTTAAAGTCCAAATACAAACAAGCAAGTCGAACTGAGACCGAAAATAGAACAGCACTCGCTCACCAAACACAAACAGCGACCCAGCCCACCGCACCGAACCACCCCAAAGACACCCCACCCACCCAGCAAACAAAAAAGGAATCACCTTGAAAACGTCGCAGGACGAAACGCCAGCGATAGACAATCGGGGATTCGGAAAGGAGGAGCACGGCCGGAAAGTGGGACACCAAATCAACAAGTCGTAAATTAGCGACGAATTAGCCCGCTCCCAGGTATCACTCACTCCGCAAGGATATGGCGCGGCGCAAGGACAAGCCGCGCTTGATACCCGAGCAGGACAAGCGCATCTGTCGCGCCATCTGCCTCTGCCAACTGACGATGGTGCTATCCTGTGTGTCCATCGTCTACCTGAGTGTGGCCATCTACTCGCCCTCCCTCAAGTGGGTATTTCTGCTCCACAAAGGATATTCTACTAACAAATATTATCCCCATTTTAGGGCCTTCAAGTCGGGCTTCGAACTTGATCCAGTCATGTGCCAGACGGTGGACCGGCAGATGCCCAACAACTGCCCCTGGGCGTCCTGCGGCGAGTGGTGCCTGACCAGGACCAGTGGCTTCTGTCCGCAAATCCACTCGATAGTGCGTCGCAATGGAACGGATATTCAGCTGAACAATTGCACTCGGATTACCAACACATCCTGTGCTATGGTGAGTCCTTAAATGAAGGATACAAGTCTCGAAATGTCCTGATAATCTCCAGAAAGAAAGAGTATTTAGTTTTCTTCAAAAATATTAAAAATGCCAATTTAATTAAGGCAACTATTTTTATCAGGACATTCTTTCCAAGCACGGAATAGTTTCAAAGTTTTTTTCGCAACTACAACACAACCACACCCCCATCCATATAAGCCCCCAACCATACCAAAACAAAAAACAAACCACCCACGACAAAGACGTCATCGTCTTGGACATCCCATTGAGGCCGACATGACTCATCCCCAGCCGAGCTAAGGTTGCGGCTCCCATTAATGGACGAGGCGATGAGGCCTGTCAAGTGCTTGCCCCACCGTCTTTATGGCCCGTGGCGCCACGAGAGTTTAACGATCATTGAATGGCCATTATCCCACTTTTATCCCTCTCCCGTAGATTGATTTGAGTCGCCTCAACAAGTTCAACTGCAACAACGGCACAGCCTGCAACAACATTCGCGGCGTCTTCAACTGTTCCAATGGCAAGTCGCCTCCTTCCTGCGGCCATAACAGTTCAATTACTTTATCTGATTTCCACAGGACACTGCAAGAATATGTCCGAGTTCTTCCTGTGCCACCACAAGGCCGATGGGCACACTATCAACTCGCAGAAGGACAACACCAAACTGAACGGATTCTTCGAGTGCCACGGCGTCCACTGCACCAAAATCAAGAAGCCCTTCTCCTGCGATCGCTACTGCTCCAAGATAACCACCGCGAATGTGAACACCTTAATCATGCATGTAAGTAAGGATAATACATGTTAATAAGCATGGAAAGTCTAACACGAATCCTTAAATAGGAGGACAACGTCATCGCCGCCGATTGCGAGAGTGCAGTGGCCTTCAACCAGGCCCGTGGGTCGGAGCACGGAGTGCGCATTGAACCCACCGAGTTCTGGAAGGAGGACGATGGCAACCTGTTGACCAACTGCGCCACAGTGACCCGTGAATCCGACAACCGCATCACGTAAGAATCCTTCAAAATCCCTCAAAATATACACATATTTTCAAAACTCAAATAACAGTGCCACAGACTGCCTGAATGGAACTCTCCTGGAGCATGATACTTTGCCAGCTCCATTCATGAACTTCACCCAGTTCTGGGCGATCTATGAGAATAGCACTAGGTCGGTGGATCCCGAGCAGCGCTATTTGCCCAACCAGGCCAATCTGACCATCTACAACTGGAAGAAACTGTACATCAACCTGGAGGGATGTGTCAACACTCTGCGCGGGGAGTGCAAGGACTTTGTGGCTCGCTATGGCAACGACGGCGACAACAACACCGCCCAGTCACGCTACCAGTGTTACTACAACAAGGTTGTTACTTCGGAGTGGGAAACTCCCTGAATGTATCCCAGCTGGTATCAGTTTACTTGAGGTTGTGTTTGTTTCGGTGTTTCAGGACTCGAATGTGGAGTTTGTGGTGGCACGCTACGATTTGGACAAGGTCTACAGGGAGCTGTTAGTGTCCCTGATTGTGCCCATAGTGCTGTTTGTGGTTTCCTCCATCTCGCTCTGCATCATCACCAAGTCCGTCAAGGTTGGAACAGCCACAAAAAACAGCCACAAAAATCCGTAACTAATTATTTGCCTTCCAGGTGGGCGACGATGCCAAGATGAGATGTGTGTGTGCTGGCGAGGATTCGGACAACGATCAGGGCTTTGGCGCTGCAATGGCCAACAAGCAGCCGGACAACATGTACGACACGGACGACGATGTGGTCGATCTGGAGCACCAGGCGATGAGTGGACCAGAACTGCAGGATCTCGGCTCACCCTTGGATAGCCACGAAATGATTGGCAGCACAAAGTCGCTGATACCACTGAGTCCTGCCGGCGACTCGGGAAATAGTGAGCAGAACTTCGATCAGGAGCAGGAAAAGGCCGCCAAGTGCGACGTCCCCGAGAAGCCACTAGTCATACTTTAAGCGGATTACCCATGGATATTTCACGGAAGCAGCGAAGGATATCCCATACAAGAGAAACAGCACCAAACTTTAAGGACCTGTGCATCGTACAAGGGGAACTGAATTTAAATTCTACTCAGTGCATTTATACAACGTTTACACCAACTAGCAAGGAATTGGAAAGGTTCTTAACTTTTCGCGGCAACACCAACACCAAGGATAATCACACAACGCAACGACCAAGTTAAGTGGCCGCAGCAACTCCCACGAGCTTTATTTACCCGGCCGGACGATGATTTAGACGAACAGGTTCGCACTGTAGCAGTTCCAGCAGATGCGCCTTAGACGAGTTGCATTTATGTATATAGAGCATAATCCGACCGACATCTGCGGAACACTAACCAGATCCAGAGGGACAGACCAAGGAAGCGAGCTCCTCTCAGGCATCCGACTCGCCTTAACTCTCGACTTACTTTGTAGCTATGCAATATTCAGACATTTTTCTTAAACTAGTTTAGCCGGAGGAGCCACAGTACCTACATATATATCTGATATATCTGACTTATACATACTCGAATAGCAAATAAACTCGATTTGGAATTCTCTCTATACAATAAATACGCTTAGCGCTTACCTTTAGCTCCTCCTGGCGGCGGAAGGCATCGGCCATCATCTGGCGGCGTATGTGCTCCGATATTACGGCCTCCCTTCCTGGCGGCCCGTCGCCTAGTTGATTGATCTTGACCACCACCTGGGATTACATCATAAGGGTATAACCATTTCATAAGGGATTGGCGGAAAATAAACCCACCTTGGTCTTGTCATTGCCGCCCAAGTAATCCTTCAGGGTTTTGCCCATAAGGATCTGCTTACCGGCGAACCATAGCTGGGCCTTGGAGGGCTCAATGACCTCCTTGGAGGCCTGGGTGCCGCTCAGGTCCTCCATGTTGGCGAACTCCATGCGAATGGTGTCATGGGGCGGCAACTGCATGGGATAGACGATGGTAACAGCGCCCCTCAGGAGGTTCATGGCCTCCTCGACTATTTTAAGGGTCAGAGCTTTCGAGGACTTGGCCAGTTTCTGAAGGATAAAAAAGCATTTCTATTTTAGGCAACTCTTTAGGATAGTTTCGCTTCTATCATCCAGGATTACCCGATCTAGCATGGCCTTGGCGTCGGTCATGGCATTGGCCAGCACCTTTCGCATGGCCTCGGTGGGCTGCTGGCCATTGCGGCGGCACAGAGGATCCTTGTTGAAACTGAACCCGCCAGAGGGAATGCACTTATCGGCCCACACATCCTTCAGCTTGAGCTCCTCGATCTGGTCGTCGTTGAGACCAATCATTTCGCTCGGCAGCATGGTGCCGTGCTCGGCCAACTCCTCGATTTCCATGCAGACGCGCTGAACCTTCAGCTGCCCATTGTAGATGGCCACCAGATCCCGCAGCACGGTGTCTGACTTTTCGTTAACACTGGTCTCGAACAGGAAGAGGGTCTCATCCCCACGTTTTACTTGAAGAACCACCATTCTGAATAGTAAAATATAATATTCGACTGATCAACCCGGTGGCAGTTTTAAAATTGTCACAAAAAGCCGACAACCGACAGCAGCTGGAAAAGCAAACAACTCGGTTGCTAGGCCCGGTTTCGATGGAGATGTTTCTAAGGACAGAGGAGGAGCTAAGGGGCTCTGGAAATTTCGAACAGTCGGAACATTTATTCCCTTTTTTTCTGTGTCGTAAGGTCGAATTATTGCACAATGCGTTTACTTTTCCATTAAGGTCTGCTTACAAATTTCTTCTGCTACAATAAATACTATCCTAACTTACAATAAACACCTGCATCCATCCAGGGATATATATATTTTTTTGTTTTGGTTTTATCGGTACGATTGGTGGTCTGGTGGGTGGTTGAGGGTGTGCTAAAGTACAAGTAGCCTAGAGAAACGGTTTTAATGTATGTACAAGGAAGCAGTTATTCTGATGTCCGAAGGCTAGCCTCTGGCCGGTCATGGGATCGATGTTAAAAGGTATTCAACAGCAGCCACACTCTCGATGTAGCCCAATGTGCAGTCATGTCGATTAACTAGTAGTTTGAGCTTTCCCAGTGCAGCGAATAGGATTCGTCTCATCACTCGGTTAATCCAGATTAGCTATGTTATCTTAGGACGCGCCGGAAGTTTTCCATCTCATATATACTGTTTGATAATCTGAAATCAAAGTTATAAATTAATTAAGGTTTTCATTAATTATTTATAGCACAGGAACACCCACCTGCCAAAGGCGTTAAAGAGAGCCACAATTTCCGTACGTGAGAGCCTGAAAATGGGATCTGCCTCAATGTGTGGCTTATCCCACAGCCCGCTCTCCGTCGCCAGGTTGAGCTTCTCCGAATATAGGATCTTGAGAGCAGTGCCCAAGCCCTGGGTCTGCAATTTGCCCCACAGCTTGCACTTGTCGCAACCCACACAGCTCATGATACGGGATATGTTGCGGAACTTCTCCTTGTAGTCGTGTTTGAATTTTATGGAGGCAATGCCGCTGCTGAAAAGTGCGTTCTCGTCAAAGTGCGACTGGAAGGATCTGCGGACAAACCATATAATTATTTCAGTTTCTTCTAATAAATAAATAATAATACTTACTCTACAACACTAAGTAGATCGTTGATGGCCAGCTTTACCTCGTCATCCTCCTCTGCTATACCCGTGTAGTAATCCTCCCTTCGCAGATACGGAGCAGCCTTGGCCAGGGCGCGCAGCTCTACCAGATAGATGAAGTACAAGTTGCGTAGCCAGTGCGGTCCCTCGCCACCAGTTGTTTCGGGGCTGAAACGGCGCTTAAATTCCTTGGCATTCGGTCCCCAGATGCCTTGCGGATCGAGGAAGTCCTTCGACTCGGACAGCAAGTATTTAGAGCACAGATGGATGTTGATGCTGGAGTGCAGGCCGGAGACGATGCGGTAGAAGGCTCGCTGTTCCAAGCACACGTCCCTCAGATCCATATGAGGAACATAGTTCGAGAAATTGTTGGCGGTCTCGTTGTTCCCGCCAAAACAATTCTCCAGATATATGCTCTTCCAGATGCGATGCGCAGACTCGCCACGATACCCAGTATACCGCTCCGGATTCAATAGCAGATCCACGTACTGGGAGCCCTCTTCGTGATCATCTACGATGCAAAAGTCCTCCTCGGCCTCGTCGTGCTTCGCCCACAGCTCGAACTCCCGGTGCGCCTGGTCGCTAATGCTGGTGTCCAGGAATCCCAGGGCGCTGTCAAAGTCCTCAACCTCCGAACAACTGCCGCCGTCCGTCTGCGCCTCGCGGGTGTACTGAAAAATTCAGATGAGGAAGTCAGTAAGTCAATTGTGTAATATTTCCATCTGTGCAAACAACTAAGCTGCGATTGTAAGTGACTTAAATTTTGTTTATATTTCTTTGTGAGTATTAATGGGTGTGTATTTTAAACGTTACGAATAAATGATAAAAAAAAACAAGATCTAAAAATAAAATTATATCAATTAGCAAGCAATTAATATCTTATAGAAAGGTGCATTTTTTTTACCATTCTATGAGATATTAATTGTTTTGGCAAAAACTACG
Source organism: Drosophila atripex (assembly GCA_035045925.1). NCBI lineage: Eukaryota > Metazoa > Arthropoda > Insecta > Diptera > Drosophilidae > Drosophila > Drosophila atripex. The sequence goes on from JAWNOP010000012.1 coordinate 1,849,737, forward strand.
TGAGCACGGGAACTACGTGAGCTTCGCCATGCCGTTAAAATTTGTTGTCAAACAAATACACCTGATCGGAAAGTTGTGAAACTAATACAAACAAATGAAATAAGTGGGCGGATAAGTACTCGCTGAGAACCGGCCGCACCACGTCAGCAGTAGAAAAACAAATCAAAGGCCACATCATTACCCACAAACGCTCAATGGGAGATTACAGATGTGCTTCCATTTCAATATAAGTAAATCACCTGCAAAAACCAACCCATTGAGCGTGCAGACAGATAGTGGACATATCAGTCCGCTACTTCCAGCAAAATAATTAATAAGATAAGGGGGATCGTAGTATTCTGATTTTGCACTGTTGCTCGGAATGCCATGGTTTACCTTGAAGGCCGCTGATTTCTCCTTGTGCTCGCCATTCTCCTTGATGCCCTGCGGGATGGCCTGCTCCTCACAGTTCTCCACCTGGCAGAATCGAATCGCACAGCGACTGTCATCCGGCCAGAAGGGGCATTCCTGTTTTAGGTTCACCTTGTAGAAGCGAAAGAAGTTCTTTACGAGCAGACTCTGCAGGCGTGGATAGATCTTCATGTTGTTGAAATGGTCCACAGTGTCCACGTCACAGCTACAGTCGTTAATGGATCCTTCCAGCTATAAAGATATAGTTTTAGTGAAATTTAATACAATTTCCAATTTTATTATTACGGCCACAATTAATAGTTGCTTTCATTAGAGGCAATAGTTAAGTAATACGCCCATCAAAAGATAATTCATTTAAGCACCAAAAATAAAAGAAACCTAAACCAGAAGATAATCCTATTATAACACCTACCTCGCAGAAACAGTTCTTGTTGGTCTCCGCCTCGTCGATGGCTGCAAAGTATCCACGTGTGGATTCCGTCCAGTAGAGGAGGAGCACAAGGACCACCAGAACGGAGGCCCACAAATTCCGCTGCACTGTGTTTGTTGTCATTTTGTAGTTGTTTCTACAGCCGCGGCCACGACTGTTGCACTCGGTTCTCTCCTATGTTGGTATATTTCTGGTGTTGCTGAGGTGTGTTGTGTGTTTGGACGCACTGCTTAACCCACTCGCCGATGGATCGCATCTGATTCTGCAACCTGACTGCGCGGCTGATATTTACTTGCCAATTTCACGGTGTTTAGCGAGTATAAACGGTTCGCAGCAGCAGCATTGTTGATTTACGGATTCATGATTTTGGACACGTACTTTTAATGTGACCGTACAAGCGCGACAAAAATATACTAAAATCCAGTCGATGACAACAAATACTATTATCCAACACTTACATGGCGTTGCCCATCTGCTTAAAAATAAAAAAGACCGTTATATGATAATTATTAAAATATTTAAAATTTGGAAAATATATTCTTAAGAAGCAGACGAAAGTATGCAGTTTTGGTATCTGGAGTTAATATTTTAAGAAATTTCATTATTTAAAATATCACATATGCATATATATATATATATTTATTATATTATTTACAATTGTATTATTAAGAAAACTTTGATTATATTTTACACTAAAAAATGAGCATAATCTTTTTACTTTTTTAAAATTTAAATATGAGGTCATGAACCGATAATCCATGAAAATATTTAATATGTTTATTTCTTAAGAATACCACCATAACATTTGACTTATGTTGATAATATTCAAGATAACATTGAATTGTCAATCAATTGATTGCTAAATGTGAATATTGTTATAGGTTTTCTCTTCTCCAATATTGATGCTGTTAATTAATTACCTCAAATATTGATTTCGCCTATTCTTCGGCGTTGAATGCATCCTTTGTTCCCATGACAAACCCCTTGCCCGACGATAGCACCCCTAGAAAGTGGTCGCGACCCTCGATATGCAAATTGAGGAAACTCGGTCAGATCTAGGATTGAATCCTTTCCAACCCAAGACGATCATCATACATCATCCCGGGGGGTAAATTGCTTGAGATGCAGGGCACGAAGATGCAGGGAGTGCGATTATATAAGCATAAATCGAATAAAATAGCCTTGTAAGGCAATAACAACGGCAACCACAAAACAATTTTTAAGATTTGGTTTTTAATCACAATTTTATTTTAAAATCATATATTCAAGGCTAAATAGAAAATCTAGGTTAAGCTTATTATTGTAAAAATATAAAAGTTTTTTAAACTATATAGTAATACGTTTTTACTTTAATCGTTATTTTTTAAATAAGAAAGTAAAAACTTTAACAGTAGTAGTTTTTCAACATTATATTATTTTTAATATAAAAAAATCGTCTATTCTTGCTCACCTAAGAATCCTTTTTCTTCCTTCTCGAATCATTCCCAAGACACCAACTAAAGTTCTCACGGAAAAGTGAAATTACAACAACGGGATGACTTAGGCAAAAAAAAAATGAAGAAACCTTCAAAAACTTGGAAAAATCATAGAAAAAAATGTACCGAACCAAAGGGTTTGATCATTTTTTTTAAATAGGACTATTAATGTATAAAAAACGCAGACGAAAACATGTGTGGCCAAAGGACAGGGCGGCGACCCTCGGCATTGTTCGAATTGAAAAGGAATCATCGCGGACTCGGTCGAGCATTTGCATACGCAGGACTAAGGACGCAGGACGCAACTACCACCACCAACAACTCCTTATCTATTTGCCTTCGGTTTTCGGGGCCCAGGTAAAGAAAGGATCATCGAGACACACACACGCACACCACCGTACAAAACGCACACGCACAGAATGATAAATAATTTTTTTCTTTCGATTTTTTTATGAAGTTTTTTCACTTTTTTTTACCACTTTCAATTTTTTATGCAGCGTTTTATTCAAATTTCTATCCGAGCTGGTCGTGTGAAGTTTTGTCTTGAGAAGATTTTGCCTCGAAATGAAGGATGCGCGACGGCTGCAGATCTTAAGGAGCCTGGGAACATCCGCGAGCAAAGGACATGAAGGCTTGTCTCATTGCTGTCTGTCGAGACTGATCATTTGCCTAGATATTTGATTACTCATAGGAAAAAAAATGGCCAAAACAATTCTTAGGAAATGGGTGTCGGCTAAATATTTTACAAATTAGCTATATAAATATCCTTCAAATACACATTCTTATTTGTTCTAAAGAATATATAGAATTTATTTTTATTTTTAAGTCTATATCTATATAGTATTCTAAGTATAGTAAGTATTCTAATTACTCTATAGTATTATAATAGATTTATTTATAAGTATCTTTGTCATAAACTCTACTAAAACCTCTCAAAAAAGATCTATGTAGTAGTATCTTCATTAAGAACTCTTCTACAACCTCTCAAAAAATAATCTCCCTTTCAAACTGAATGACTAATTTGCCAAACTCACCGCAAATCCCTTTTTTTATCGGCTTATACCGCTTTCCCAGGACATATGCAAATGCAGTTAGTTGCTCATTAGATTCGCGATCTCGTAATTACATTCTGCAATGTTTTGGCAACAGAGAAACGTCAACAGCTCCTCGAGATGGGGATTAGGGTTCGCCAAGGACTTGCAAAAATTAGCATATGTAACAAGATGTTGGCAAGAATATGCACTGCCAGCCGGGCACTTGAGATTTGCATAACTAAGCCGCGGACAGAATGCAAATGTGCAAAAATTGCCAAGGTATCGGATAGGGGTTAATATCTTCTGCTAATCCGGTAAAGTAGGCACACTCCGGGGGTAATTCGATTTCTACTTTTACCTTTTTTTTGCAAGGGGTGCTAATAAAGTGTGTTTGCAAAATGGTCGCCCCGTAAAGTGGCAAAGGTGTCAACCAATCCCCAGGAATTTCTGCGTGTGTTTTATGGCTCAAAAAGATAGAATTGATGGGCCGAGACAGGTAACCACGCACTTTCAAGCCAACAGGTGGTAAGAGAGAGGCTGGTCGGCCAATTGTTTCTCTTTCTTGCGCTCTTCCACACACTTTCTCCGAAGACTGGGCTGGAGGCGAAGGCCAGGCCAGGCCAGGCCTTCTCGAGAACCATGAGCGATGGTCAGTCGGCGTTTGACTTTCGCAAGGTGCAGTCGCATCCTCCAGATACAAGATACACTATACTAGTTAATCGAGAGGATTGCTCTATTTTAGGATACATTGTGAGTGGCTGCTGGTAACTACATAGTACATATTTCGTGCGTGTTTCAGTGGATATCTGGCTATGGGATACCAGATTCCGGAGTGCTGGTTCCGGATTACGGATTCCGAATTCCAGGGAATGCTTCTATGGCTAGCTGGCATCGCACAGTTATGCTTCTGCCGCTTACCGTTATGAGCTGAACCGATCGCTTCTTCCCAGAAGAAAGAAAAGAGATGGAGATTGGCCAGTAGCCAGTGGCGATGCCAAGAAAAAGAAGTCGCTTAACTTGTTCGAGCGCCGAGCTGATCTGACTCTGACTCTGAGACTGAGTCTGAGGTTGAGTCTAAGGCGAAGAATTCCTCTTCCTCTTTGACGTGGTCTTCTGCGTTTTCTGTGTCTTTCTCGGGACTTTTATGGAAGTGCTAAAAACGAAAGAAACCAACAAAAAAAAAGAAACATAAATACAAAAAAAAAAACAACATTTTGCAAATTAAAAAGTGACTTCAATAGTTGACCAAATAAACTACGATAGTTACAGTGTATGGCGGTGTGCGTGTGTGTCGTTTACAGTTAACCCTCCTAACCGTTCTGTGTTTGTTTTGAAAGAAATCTTTTCTTTTCCACTCGCGTGAAATTCAAATTCGTATTCTCGTATCTCTCGTATTTGTATTCGACCAACTGGAATTTCAAGTGATTCCCATAATACAAATGCCAAGAACCCAAACGAAATCCAAACCAAACTAAACCGAACCGTACCGAATGAGCCAAGCGATCGGTGTTAACGCCGTCGCGCCTTATGCATCTGACCTAGTTATCGGTTTTGGTGCCGGACTTGGTATTCATGGTGGCGTAGGCGTGGTAACTGACAGAATGGGGGGAAGAATGTGGCCAGAAGAGAGGATCGGAATGGGAGCGGGACCTGAAGCGGGAGCGGGAGCGGGAGCGGAAGCGATATAGGGAGCGGGAGAAACGTCTTGACCCAAAATACGTGATGTCTTTTGAGGAGCGATTCTAGGTTCTTTTTTTCCCCTCAAATTACAGTCACTTTCTAGGCAGAAATGGACAGAGGTTTTTAATATTCAGATTATATTTTTAGGCTTTTAAATTGGTAGATACATATTAAACTGGGGTAGTTTACTATGATTCATTAAGATATTAGATATTAGATTACCCTAGTTCCTTTATCCAAATGGCATTAGTTGAAAACCTTAGAAACTATCTTCTATCTTGAGAATAAAATAACATTAGCCATTTTATTAGAATATCTCATTATTTGTTTATCTAGAAAAATTTTCAATGGCTCTTTCATAAAGACAAGAATGCAAAACATAATTGTGTGATTAACTAGCCAAATATTTTCTTTTATAACAATCGTTTTTTGGCCAAGAAATTTCCGGTTTGTTGTAGAAAGCTTTTCAACCGGCACGTGATGGTGGGGAAGACCGATTCCGAATCCGAGTCCGAATACGATTCCGAGCTACTGAAAACCAACTGTCATCTGGTGTTGCACTTTCGCTAGAGATCTCCATCGTCAGTGCGGTCTCATTTCGTACTAAGTACTTTCTATTTCATTCATTAAACGGTCAGTTTCGTTAATTGTGGGCCAAGAATGCTATATAGTGTGTGCCATGGCTTTTACCCACATTTCGGATCTCTGAACGGGGTTCATTGTCGTGGCCATAATTATTTGCATGGTCTTTTGTGTGTGCGATGTCCGATGTGCGATGTCTTTTTGGTCATAAATGGCATGGCGTGTGTAACCAGTTTGGGGGCTCTTCCCCATTCATTCCACGGCTGTCTTTTCATTCCCGTTCTGGGCAACCCAGATACATACATTGATTAGGCCGGGGCCGGGGCTGTGACGGCTGCGTGATCCGTTAGGCGACGGGGCACCGCTACGTATACGTAATATTGAAATGGGGCACCTGCCGCATATCGCCGGGACAGAATGGATAACCGAAACTGGTTCCGACTTATCACATATTTGCCACCGAGTGGTAAGAGATGCGGCGACTCTTTCTAGGCCAATGATCTCGATGCCTCTCCATCTCTTTCTCCTCTGTTCGCTTTGTCTCTGTCGCTTTCTGGGGCTGGGGCAGATGCCCCAAGCTGCCGGATTACGTCACAGGGGGCTTGAGGCTTGGGTTACCCGACTCGGGTGATGATTCAGTGCCGCAGCAGGCAGGCAGGCAGGCAGAGGCAGTGCCCCGACTTTCACTTGACCACCGCTAATTACCTCACACGTCTCTCCGCCTTTCTCTGTTTTTCTTTCTCGCAGGTTCTCGCCAAGCAATGAGCACGTGCTGACCATGTTGGACCATCGAAATAAGCCAAGATTCCCCATGAGCACCACCATGAGCAGTCTCCTATTGCCCCTGATCTTCGGTCTTCTGCTAATCAGTGGCCCGTCACCTTCCCAAGCGCAAGATGAGTCCCTCGCTGGTAGTTTTCTATCAGGTAAGAAATTATGAAAGTTTTGAAATATGAAATATGAATTATGAAATATTTTTTGTATTTATAAACTTTCCATTCTAAGGACTGTTGGACACAATCACAAGCACGGCAGATGCCAAGGACTGTCCCGGCGTTTGTGTCCACACCCTGGCCACCCTAATCTGCTACGAAGTCCTGGACGATGTGCCCTGTCCCTCGCCCAGCATGAAGTGCTGCATTGAAAATGCTCCAGGTTGGTTTGATTTACGATTTGAAGTTTATTATAAAGTAAGCTGATTAATTTAACGAAATAATCCCAATAGCTGGTAAAAATGCCACAGCGGTGAGGGCGACAACAACTCCGAAAACCACAACCCCGGCCAGCACAACAACCACACACAGAACCACCACACAGAGGACAACCACAACAGTGGCTACTACTACCACAAAACGAACCACCACAACCACTCCGAAGCCCAAGCCCAAGCTACAGACCAAGCGACCGGTGAGCAGCACCACCACAAAAGCCACGGTCGCCACAACCAAGAAGCCCAGCACCACCAAGAAGGCAGCAACCGTGAAGCCAAAGGACAAGGAAGAGGCCACCAAGACAGATGATGCTAATAGTAAGTGATTGAAAAAACCCAAAATAAAAATATTATTCATAAATTTATTCAACTTATCAGAAGACTGCACGGGAGTGTGTGTGGCAGACCGCATAGCGGAGTACTGCGAGGCCTATTTGACGAGCGATGGTCTGTGCAAGGAGGGCACCAAATGCTGTGTCTCCCTGGATGAGTACTCCAACGGAAAGCTGCCAAAGGACATCTACATTCCAGCCAGTAAGGATCAAAATATCATTACCAGAAGTTACTCTTTATTTAAATTTGATTTTCCATAGAACACATGAGCAATCTTAAAATTAACCAGACCATCACCGTGAGAGATGGTCCTGCAAAGACCAGCTCCAGTTCTTCCACCAGCACCACTTCCACCACCACCACCACCAGCACCACTACGACACCGGAACCAGCCAGAACCAATGGCAATAGCTCTCCCAAGCCGAGCAAGCATAAGAAGCATCCTGCAACGACGACCACCACGGAGGCGGCGGACGAAGAGGAGGAGGAGGAAGAGAACGACGACCAGGAGGAGGAAGAGCCCCCATTGAGCAACAAACTGAAGTCCGGACAGGGTCAGGGGCAAGTGCTCAAGGAATGCGAGGGCGAGTGCATGAATGGAATTTTCGCCATTTTCTGTGATGACATCGACTCCGAGGCATTCTGCCCGGGCGAGGGCAGTTGCTGTGTGACTGGAAGTGTCTCGGAGGCCCCAGCCTCCAAGCCTCCGCCCACCAAGCCTGCCATTAAGCACGCCCCCAAGCCGGCGGCCAAGCCAGCCCGCCCGGCCTCTCCACCTCCGCCGCCCGCCGCATCCACCCAGGGCGGAGATCTCCTCTCCCAGATCATATCCTTTGCCGAGAGCACCCTTAACTCGCCATCTCCACCACCACCTCCGCCGCAGTCGCCGCCTCAGGTGCCCCGTTGCCCAGGCTTCTGTTTGCTGAACATCATGGCCGCCTTCTGCGAGCGTCCTTCGGTGCTGGTCTCCACGCCCACCACCTGCGCCAAGGGATCCGTGTGCTGCGACAATTCGCGATCCGGAGTCGTCAAGCCCAAACTGCCCCCGCCCACACCGTCGCCCACTGCCCCACCCACAGCTCCGCCCTATGTTCTGCCCAACACGCCTAGTCCGGATCCCCGAGAGGAATGCCCCGGTTCCTGCATCGTCAGTCTGCTCAGCTTCACCTGTTTCAGTAAGTGTGGGACTTAAAACTTTAATAAATTAATTTAATTAATTAAAATTAATCTAATTAATAATTTGTATAATTTTTCCTGCAGAAAACGCCGAAATGACGGATCTGTTCCGCTGCAAGCGCTCTGGCCAGATCTGCTGTGCTCCGAAGAGCAAGATCCTTGAGAAGCAGCAGTTCCAGACTCGCAACGACACCGCCTACTATCCGGCGCCACCACCTCCTCCTCTAGGACCTCCGCAGGCCTATCCGCCCCAGGCGCCGCCCTACTCCTACATGAACAACCAGCCGCAGGGACCGCTGCCGCCACCGCCGCCCCAGATGGCGCCACATCACCCCAATCCCTACCAGCCCGGACCACCCCCACCAGCACATAACTATGCGGATTATTATCCTGGTTCCGGCCCTGGTCTCCCACCTCCACCGCAACCGCCCATGACCACGCCCCCCACAACAACCACTACCACCACGACACCGAGACCACACGTGTACTCCAAGTACGTGTGTGGCGTGAAGGGAACTCTGCGAACAGGACGCTCCCAGGCCCTGAATCTGGTGTCCTACGCCCGTGCCAAGTACGGAGTGCAGCGCTCAGCCCGCCAAATCACCTCCGCCGTGCCCTACGCGATGAACTTCAACAAATCCAACGAGAGACTGGTCCTGGGCTCGGCCATTGTGCCCATTCAGATCCACAACGACAAGCTGGGCGACCTTGTGGAGTCAAGTAGCCTGCAGAGCAACCAGCTGCGTTCCTACCACAACCACCAGGACTCGGCTGACCGGCCGGAACTGGTTTATCCGGAATACTACCAGCAGCGCTCCCTGTCCGCCCTTCCGTCCAACTTCACAGGCCGGCGGAGGGCACGCGTCGTTGGCGGCGAGGACGGTGAGAACGGAGAGTGGTGCTGGCAGGTGGCCCTCATCAACTCCCTGAATCAGTACCTCTGTGGAGCTGCCCTAATCGGCACCCAGTGGGTGCTTACAGCGGCTCATTGTGTTACCAAGTGAGTGCCCAGTTGGATGAGAAAATTTAATAATTTATTTTTATAATTTATATTTTAAATCTACAGCATTGTTCGCTCCGGAGATGCCATCTACGTTCGTGTGGGCGACTACGATCTAACCCGAAAATATGGAAGTCCTGGGGCACAAACCCTTCGTGTGGCCACCACCTACATCCACCACAACCACAACAGCCAGACCTTGGACAACGATATTGCCCTGTTGAAGCTCCATGGCCAGGCGGAGCTCCGGGATGGAGTCTGTTTGGTCTGCCTTCCTGCTCGAGGAGTCAGTCATGCGGCGGGCAAGCGTTGCACAGTCACGGGTTATGGTTACATGGGAGAAGGTGAGTTTCGAGATCCCTAGACTTTATCACTTTAAGAAATAATCAAAAACATAATCCTTTCACAGCTGGCCCCATTCCTCTGAGAGTACGCGAGGCAGAGATTCCCATTGTCAGTGACACGGAGTGCATCCGAAAGGTGAACGCTGTGACGGAGAAAATCTTCATCCTTCCCGCCTCCAGCTTCTGTGCCGGCGGAGAAGAAGGACACGACGCCTGCCAGGGTGATGGGGGCGGTCCGCTGGTCTGCCAGGACGATGGCTTCTACGAGCTGGCCGGCCTGGTGTCCTGGGGATTCGGTTGCGGTCGCCAGGATGTGCCCGGTGTCTATGTGAAGACCTCCTCGTTCATCGGCTGGATCAACCAGATCATCAGCGTAAACAATTTATAGTGAGGCATCTCGCCTAGGACACTGATATTTCGTGCGCGAGGAACCCCGCTCTTGTGGCGATTTCCCGAACCTAGAAAGTCCGGGTGACCCCTACGATAGTAACCAGGGGTTCTGCGCTCTTCGACTGCTAACCTAAACCCATCCTAGTGTAATCTATTCATACCTAACCCTAATCTAAAGACACCAACCCAGAAGACAACTACATTAACTATTACGATTATCGGTAGCGTAGACGGCAATCTTTAAAAAAGTATTCCCCTTATTTGATAACTGTTTTTGTATATAAAAAATAAATACAAAAAAAGAAAATCTTCAGTAATTTGAAAGTGTTTTTATTTTAATGGAATAGTATAATATAGGATCTATATAAGAGACTATGGAGTATTGATATTATTTCATTTATTTTTTTTTTACAGAAAAAAGATTTGGAGAAAAATCTTCAAATCTACAGTTTGTAACGGTTAGAATTCCACATTTTTTAATAGAAAAAAATGGAAAATTATATACTGATTCTAATTAAATCCTTTGACATGGGAAAATGTTTGTATCCTTTTTTTTTGGTCACAAATTTATGCAAATTTTGGCTGTTGATAAAATTTTAAATACTCTGAAAGAATTTTAACGGAAAATATCATAAAAAAAATGATTCTGAAAGGGATCTTCTTAAAGGGATACCCAACACCCAAGACTAGACGGATCTTTGAGTGATTCCCAAGAGGCGGAGCACAATCACTCACTCAAAACCCTGGCAGATGGCTCAACTCTGAGCATTCACACTCCTCGGATGTCTCTTTCTCTGAGGGGTTCTCTCAGCTCTAATAAGAGTATCTTAAGCATCCGGAGCTACTTGTCAAAAACTAACCCTCGAGCCGAAGGCCGGAGGCCAATCCTTGCCCTCACCCTCACCCTCTCGCTCCGATTTGTTTTGTTTGGGTTTTTATCCCCGTTTGTAACCCTTTGATTTAATGTGCTGAGTTTTTCTTCCCTCGGAAGAAAACGAAAGCGAGAACCGCTCGGCTGGGCTTCGACTGGCTTCGGCTATTCGGAAAGGGTTCCTGAGCTGTCCAGTCTGGGATCTGAAACCAGAAGTTCATCTAGCCTCGAGCTGAGCGGATGCAGAGATCGTTCAAGACTAGCGCGACTCTCTTCGACACTTCGTGATTCTTCCCGACTGAGAAGCTCTTCATAGGGAACTAGTGTAGTCTTGTAGTGTATCCTTGTTGTAGATCCTAACACCAACATTCTTGATCCTAGCTTGCATGCATTTCGTGTTAGTCCTTTGTGTTTGTGCCTGGTTCTTGTTCGTCTTTCGTCCAAGTCGTGTTAAATTAACTCGCCTTTTTGGCAAGGACATAGTTCATAAAATAGCCACAAAAATGGAGGCAAACTCCCCCACTACTCCAACCACAACCACCGCGTCCAGAGTGTCTGTCTCGAGTCCTTCGCCAGCGGCCAGTACCAGCAGCAAAAGTCAACCCGCCTCCAGTTGCTCAGCATCTGCCACAGTATCCGCTTCCGCGTGTGCATCTGCCGCTGCCACGCCTCCCGCCCCCGTCACACAATCGCAGCTCCTGACCACGAATCTGGAGGTGGCCAAGCAGGAGGATCTGTACAACCTATCGCTGGCCAGCGGCTTGTCCGAGGGTCAGCGATCGCTATCGGGAGCTCCCTCGGCCTCCTCCAGTCCGATTCTGAGTCCGCAGGGCAAGATCTTCGGAAGGAATGCGAATGGCACAAGTAAGTACTAAGGATAGATTTATTTAAATATTATTATTAAAAGATTATTATTCATATACTATCTGATTAATAATAATCCGTTTAAATCAGATACTATATAGCCATACCCATAATCTGAAACATGAAGAAATTTAAATAACAAACAGCGATGGATTAGATGATAAAGATGTCTTAGTAAACTATAGATCTATAAAAAAAAGAGGTCCTTAAGCATAGATTCCTTTTGAAAAACTTGAATTCATTTAATATTTAAATAGATTTTCCTCTGGACCATATCCAATTCTAAATCAAGTTTTTCTGAAAGCAAAAATAAGGATCCCCAGTCACATGCTGCATTTTTCGCGCTCTTTTCCCGAGCTTACCATTGTTCCTGATGTCCTTATGTGATTATGTAACGGAAACTCTGCGAATTTAAGAAGCTGGTTCCTGACCCTAACGGACCTCATTGTGATAACAATGGCAGCAAAAAAAGCTACCTTTAGTAGGCAATTTTGTTCCCAAAGCATCGCGGTTCCCATTCCGGTTTGCACTTCCTCGGTGCCGATGGCTCGGGGTGTCTTATTTTGCATAAACGCTCAAGGCTCAAGACTCCGCCAGGTAGCAATGGCAGACGGCATCCAATGAGATCGGCTCAAGGATCCAGGTAAGATGCCGGGGCTAGGCAGCCGTTAGATCGACCTCGTGATGATAGGCCACGTCCTAGGGGTGACACGCAAAAACGGCGAAAATGAAACGGAAAAAACTCACCCCAAGCTGTGAGGGTAGCATCAAAGTCTGAAAAAATCTCAGTCTCCAGGGGTGAGTCCACCAACGAGACGCGTCCTCGTTATAGAAGGGACGAGGAAAAAATGTCGCCGTGCAGGGGATAATTATTAAAAGTAATTTAAGCTCCTGGCAACCCTTTGCTTATTTAACTTTTTGGAACAAAATAAGGGATAAGCCGAACGTTAAATGATTTCAACTTTCAAACATTAGTTTCAAAAACAATTTGTCTTCGGCAAGTCGGCAATATTCTTTTGCTGCGCTGGTTATGGTTATGTTAGTTATGGGCCGTCCCTTCCGATGGGGCCATCGGCCATTGGCACGTACGGGCCAAGTTATTGCCACCAATGGAATTTTGATCGACAAGAATTTGGTCGTTGAAAAAGTTGGCTTTTAATTTATCGTTGTATATGAGAAATAGTTTCGGTTACTTGTCCATTGCCAATGGCGGAGCCAAAACGAGAGCCAGTCCTCCACTGGGCTACCGATCTTCCCGGGTCGGTCTCAGGTCCCAGCTCCCAGGTTCCAGGTCCAGTCAGATCCAAGTCAAAGTCTGCGGTCCGGCGTCTACTTTTTGCCCATAATCGAAGCGATCGTACGATTGACTGCCCGGCTCCACACCGGCACACTTGTACTCTCACACATGCGGAAGTACACTGCCAAAAAATATAGATGGTCTTTTATTTTTAACTAAATTTAATTATTTATTTTATTTAATAATTACAAAACTATGATTTTTAACTAAATTAATAAAAATACTTCTCTGTAGAGATAGGGACATTTAAGAGATTAGTTATCTGTAAATAATACCTGTTTTTTTTTTTGTTAATAATTTTATAATTTATTTGTCACCGTGCACTATACTCACACGCATTTTCTGTCTGGATGTCTGGCTATCCTGATGCCTCCCGCCCTCCTTGCCTGTTCCTTGCTGCTCCTGGCTGGGCAGCTGCTTGGTATGTGGCGTCGAATGTCATTATTGCTGCCAAGTGCCAACTAAAAAGTTACTGCAGTTAATTTTTTGTCCATCTTTACCATTTGCCGTTCGCATAAAAACAGCATATTTAGCAAATGACAACAACAACAAAAGAAATAAGAAGAACGCATCCCAAGAAGCTGGGGAGGAAAAAAAAGCCAGCGAACCCGCAAATTAAATAAATAAAAAATCAGCAACAATTCGCTGCTGAAGCAGCTGAAGAAGAGAAAGAAGAACAGCCACTGGAGGAGCAGGACAACCACACAGTGTCCCCACTCGATATTGCTTCTGCGCTCCCCCTCCCAGCCTCCCCCCTTTGGAGCCGGGCATGGCATTATTTGTGTATTGAAATCACGTCTCATTTATTTATTGCTGCAAACGTATGCCCATCTCACTCCGGCCGACTCCCGACTTACGCAGGTCTGCGTTAAATACCCGCGTGTGGAGCGAATTGGAGCCGAAGGAGTGGGAACGAGAGGTGTAGTCATTGGGGCCTAGACAAGAAGTGTGGCCATCACCTTAACCCTTGGGTGATGTGGGGTTTTAAATCTGAAATCAAACGGATATTGCTAACTTAAAATGTCTAAAAACATATGTAACAAAATAATAACATTATTATTGATATATATTTAATTTTATTACTAAATCTTAAGCCCAAAATTATACCACTTCGCATCGAAAACTTCTCCCAGTCACCCTCAACTTGTCAACAGATATTTCAGTTTAACAAAACTATTTATGATATATCCAATTAAAGTGGCCCGGAATGCATATAATTCTTGGTCCAAGCCATAAATTGTAACAACCCCGTGGCGCAGAGCGTGGGTTAATGACGCAAAGTGAGAATCCTTGGTGTCTGTCGTTGGTGGATGCGGTTGGGGCTTGGTGCTTCGACTTGCCACTGGAACTTGCCACGAAAAAAAAACCAGGTTCGACGCCGTGGCGATGGCCTGGCCATCGATGTACGCGACTTTTTCTGCACAGAGTTTGTTATAATTTTTCTGCAGCCAAGTAGCTCGTTTTTCTATTAATTAAAGCCGGGTTCGGAGGAGCCATTGGAGTTGTCGCCGCCTGAAATATTCTCACATAATTATTTACGATTTGACATAATCATCATCCTCGTCATCGTGGACGTTGTCGTCCATTTAGAGCTGTGCGCTGCCATAACAGTAACTGGGGGATTCATTAGTATGAGCAATAAATCGCTGGATGCTGCAGAAGAGTTCCTATGAATTTAAGGCGCATCACATCATTTTAACCCCTACCTCGGACGCCATTTAACCCCCTCCTTCTTTCCGCTCTTTTGGGTTAAAACCGAAAGTGATAAAACCAAAAAACTAAATGAGACAAAATTAAAATGATCCTGACAGGCTTGAGTCCTGGCCTTGCTGTTGTCTTCCAGCATGCGTGACGCATTTCTAACGAGTTTCGCCGACTTAAAATCCCTTGGTACAGGATCCGGTATAGGATCCTTCGTCCCTGGAAAGGGTTGAACTGAGCGCTCTCCCCGTCTCGCTCTAGCCGCTGCTTATGCAGATGAGCTGGTTCCCGGCTCTTGCCTCATCCTTTTTGTGGGCTTTTCGAGTTTTTTTTTTGTTTGTTACCTCACTTTTTCTACTTTTTACTGTGCTGGCCTTGCCCGAAAAAGGGTTAGGGTCCAGACGTCCGTCGGATTTTTTTTTTTTAGAAAAAAAGCGAATTTAATTAAAAATTTTTTTCTTATAGCCTGCCAACATTGTGAGAACGTTGCAGGCCCGGACTTAATAAATATCATTTTTTTTACCCGAAACAATTTTTTAAGCCTGTTCTGGTTTTTTTTTATCTTTCACAGTGATCACCACATCGCGACCGAGCAACGAGGCGGAGGTGCAGCTGTACCGGGTGCTCCAGAGGGCCAGTCTCCTGGCCTATTACGACACGCTCCTGGAGATGGGGGGCGATGACGTGCAGCAGTTGTATGATGCCGGCGAGGAGGAGTTCCTCGAGATCATGGCCCTGGTGGGCATGGCTTCCAAGCCTCTCCACGTCCGCCGCCTGCAGAAGGCTCTCCACGAATGGGCCAACAATCCGGGCCTGTTCCAAGGTCCCCTGCTTCCGCATCTCGGTAAGTCTAGGATAACAATATTAAATGAAAATCCATCTCATAGATTGAATCATCTAGGTCTCTGCGAAACGCCGCCCAAGCCAGCGTTGGTCTTCAATCCAGACGCCACTCCCGCCCTGCCCCGCCAAAAGTTTCCCTCCTTTAATCCCGCAGGTTCCTCCTTCCAGCACGCAGCGGTTACGCCGGCTCCTGTGCTGGCTCCTGTCTCGGTTCCGGCTTCTGCACCCGCAGCCATGATCACCCAGATCAGTTGTCCCTCCGCTGTGCCCGTGCCCGTGCCTTTGGTCCTGCCCTCCACCCCGCTCACTAGCAGCCCCCATCCCCCCACAAATAGTAGCCTGCCACCCGTTAGCACCGCTCACCAAGTGTCCTCCAGTTCACCCCAGCTGACTCCCGTGCTGACTGAGATGCAGATCCAGCGGATCACGCAGTGTGCCGAAAAGATAGCCCGCCAACTGCCGCACCGGGAGCCACGTGCCCAGACCACCAGGAAGCGCACTACCCGGGAGCTGGAGCAAGTCATCGCCATGGGTGAGAACGATCCCCGGCGCATGGACGAGATCCGTAAGTACTCGGCCATCTACGGCCGTTTCGACTGCAAGAGGCGGCCAGAGAAGCCCCTCACTCTGCACGAGGTGTGCGTCAACGAGGCGGCCGCCCAACTGTGCCGAAATCCTCACACCATCTGGCTGCTGACGCGCCGGGACGAGCTCTTCCCGCTGGCTCGTCAAATTGTCAAGGATGCTGGATTCGGGCATTCCGCCAGTATTGCTAGATACGGAGGCCTTCTGGCCCAGTTGCCGGGCAGTTGCCCGGCATCCGGAGGGGGTGGAGGACGCGGATCGAGCAGCATTCCGCCCAGCGACACAGACTGCGAGTCGAGCGACGCCGCCATGCCGCCCAAGAGGCAGCGACTCTCCTCCACGGAGGCCGCCCAGATGCCCCTCGACTTGAACCGGGTAAGGAAGCTAGATTCCGTAGAGCCGTAGGTTCAATCCGTCGCCGGTGCAGTGCTTCAGCTTCGCTTCGGAGTCCTCCTAATCCGGAGACTCCTTGATAACCCACAAAATTTGCTTTACAGCTTACCAGATTGCCAAACACAGTTACTAACCCAAAACCGAGGAGAAGTTCTTTTCAGAATATCTCACCCACGCAGGGAAGGGATCATCTCACGTACTTGGGAAATGCTTTCACTTTCAAATTTTTGTAGATTTTGAAAAATTGTAACTCCCTCCAAATTAGTTTAGATGTTTTAACCAAAAACGTATCTCGATTGTAGAACTAGTCTTTGTTTAGCGGAAGCTTCTCCGAAAAACATTAAAAAATCGTAAAACCATTATAATTACTTTAAAAAATATTAACTATATTTTTTGCTTATCATCTATACTGTATAAAAAAAAACTGTTTACTAAAGTTATTAATCATTTAATCTTTACTGACTTGGTATTATTAGTATGTAATGAATATTTCAATAACTGGTTGATTTTATATATTGTTGATAACTACTTTTTTACTGTTTTTACATTCTAACTTACACTTCTACTAAGCCAAACCATTAACAAACGTCTCTAAATTCAAGTTATTTAGTCGGTAGTCTCCTTGCAATATATTGTTGTACCTTCCTTACTGTTGAGTCAATAAATAAATCCTACGAAACTCCAACCAACGATCCATGTGTCTTCTTCCTTGGCCCAAAAACAACTTCGCTTCCACTCCTTTGCCTCCTTGCCACGCTTAGCTTCATGGTAGCCTCTAAGAGAGAAACAAAGCCAGAGACTTTAATCCTTGATCTTGTTGAAAAATTCAATCCTTATAAAAGGAAGCTGTCGAGGACTCGCGCTACAATTTATTCGCCATGTACCAAAAGTTTGCCAAGCCGCCTTTTGACTTGACCGAGATCGCCAAGTTTTCGTGAGTATTTTAGTATTTTTTTTAAATCACAAACAATTAATATTTTAAAATTTCATAACAGTCTTGGCAAAACGGCCGACTACGAGGACAATGACTCGAGATTCTCCTTCAGCAACTCCAGTTCGCCGACCATGCCAGTGAGTATGTGTTGGAGCTCTACGTGGGCATTCCGTTCGCCATTTAAAGCCTCAAATTAAGATCCCCCATCTATCCCCATCCTCATTCCCAGACGCCCTGCAATGGAGTGGAAAGTGAGCGATCGCCAGTTTCCCGCCAGATGGATGCATCTCCGCCGCCAAGGGATTCTTCGGTGGATCTAAGTGGCTCGACTCCGGGCTCAGGTCTCCGTGGAGTTCAGGTTATCTCTGCTGCCGGGGACAACATCATAGCTGTGGCCAATCCCGCCCTGGCCCTCAGTCCCACATTGAACGAGGTTCTGTCCCTCAAGCGGAATGCCGCATCACCCGAGGCCTAGCTCTAGGATGGGGAACCAGGCTCCAACTAGGCCACATCCAAACTACTACAATTCCAGTGCAATTCACTTAGCATAGATTCGTCCAAGAGGAAATTTTGTTTTAGGCATCTAAAGTCGCTGATTAGTTTTTAGTTTCTGTGATTTATACTGATAACACTAATACAGAGATAACACTGTAATAAAATTATTATTTAACTGATAATAAAAAGTTCTAGTAAAACGCATTAGGTGCAAATCTTCGGGTTTTAATCTGCGTGGTAGATAACTTCCAAGAATTTATATAACGATTAGCACACCTATGTTTACACCAATGCAAGATATGGATATTGTAAATAAATATGGATTATAATGTCCATGTTGTGTCTTTAAGGTTATCGGATTTAGAATCGGATGGAAATTGGCCAAGATACAGGCATCGATGGGGGCTATATTCTATTGAGGGGGATACCCCAAATTTTTCACAAAATATTTTAAAAATATTTTAGTCTCAGATTTTAATGAAAATTATGGAAAATCTATCTACAAATCGGTTAAGGTATTCCTATCAAGAATCGGATAGAAATTTTCCTAGGTATAGCCATCTCCTTCATTTGCATTTTCATAATTTTTTAAGGGGATACCTCAAAAAACTGCACACAAAATTTAAAAACTATGTTGTTTTCAGATTATTTATGCAGAATTATGGAGATTCTATCTATGAATCGTTTAAGGTATTCTGTTCTAGAATCGGATGGAAATTGGCCAAGATATAGCCATCGCTGGGAACCTTATTCTCCTTCCATGCATTTTCATAATTTTGAGGGGGATGGAAATTTCACAAAAAATTACAAATTATTTTGTTTTCATATTTTGATGCAGAATAATGGAGAATCTTTCTAAAAATCGTTTGAGGTATTCCTCTCAAGAATCGGATAGAAATTGGACACGATATTGACATCGCTGGGGGCCATATCTCCTTCCATGCTTTTTCTTATTTTTTAATGGATACCCCAGGAAATTTCACAAAAAATTTAAAAAATATTTTGTTCCCATATTTTGATGCAGAATGATGGAGAATCTATATAAAAATCATTTAAGATATACCGCTCTATAATCGAATTGAAATTGGCCAAGATGTAGCTATCGCTGGGGGCCATATTCTCCTTTCATGCATTTTCATAATATTTGAAGGGGATTCCCCAAAAAATTGCACAACAAATTTAAGAACTATTTTGTTTTCAGATTATTATGTACAATGATGGAGAATTAATCTATGAATCGTTTAAGGTATTCCTCTCGAAAATCGAATGGAAATTGGTCAAGATATAGACATCGCTGGGGGGCCATATTATCCTTCCATGCATTTTCATAATTTTTTAAGGGGATACCCCAGAAAATTTCACAAAAAATTTAAAAATTATTTTGATTTCATATTTTGATGCAGAATGATGAAGAATTTATCTATAAACCATTTAAAATATTCCGCTCTATAATGGGATTGAAATTGGCCAAGATGTAGCTATCGCTGGGGGCACATTGTCCATCAAGGCATTTTTCATAATTTGTGTCCAAAAATGTTTTGTTATTTCCGTCCTAACCCAATAAAGCCATTTTTAGACCTCAACAATGTAGAGAGTTCTTTAAAAGGAAATCGTTTCAAATTACATCGACTTACTTTCAACCCGAAAACAGAGCAGTCAACCAGACCGCCAACATATATTATGCCAAACAATTGGCCTGATTGATCATTGCAAATTGAAAGATCATTGGGATCATAGATCACAATTGCACACCCGTTTATATTGATGGATCGTGTTTACATATGCGATTGTGGGCAATTCCTTTGTTCGCCTCTTGACGCCGCAGAAAGGCAGTAATGTCCTTGCCAACCCTTGCCAATTTTTCGAACCCTTGCGAAAATCCTTGGGACAGGCGATAAAGTTGTCTAAGATGGGAATCGGGTGATGATGAAATTAACACCCTTGTGGCCTTTTGGGTTTAGGTATGCAAATTTGGCAAGATTTTTGCTTATGCAAATTTTTGTTGGCATTATTGACGATGATGATTCACTTTCGCTGTTGTGATTGAATCTTAATTAGAATTCCGACGAGCTCGGGCAAAAGGGAAAATGCAGTTTAATGAACTTTCTCTACAACTAAACGAAATCCATCTGCCAGATGCGATTTGAATCTCAAAGGCCCCCACAAAAGAAACACGACCATGTGGCCACAAATGCGCGGGAGGCGTACTCTGACTTTTAAAAGGATTCGTCTTGCATTGTTTGTTGGCATTTGATTTGTTCATCTGCCGATGGAGAAAAGGCCCCAGAAGAATGTTTTTTGGAGTAGAAGGTAACCCTTTGTTACGTGCAAGGAGATGGCGCCCAAGCGATACGTTCAACATCAGAGCGCAGCGGTTTCTTCGGGACGAAAGGGGATCATTCCTTCAGGGTCTTTTTCTGAGTTATGCAAATCCGCTTGTGGCTGCCGGAGCAATTACAATGCAGTTCATGTGTAGGGACAGCGGCTGCCTTCATACCCTGCATTTACATATCCTTGTCTTAAACTCCTTTTTTTCAGGGTCCGCGATCATTACGAACATGATTGATGAGCAGCGTCTTGCCCTCGATTTGCATAAGACTTTAGGGTAGGACAGTCTGTACTCCCTTCTGGCATCGGACTTAGGGATTAGATGTCCTGTGAACAAAGCTAGGAGTGTAAATATTTGCACTCTAATATAAAGGATATTTTATAAGAACGTCACCTATAACATTCCTTACTACTTAAGAAAGTTATTTAATATAATTTTATAGAATGTAGAAAATATAAAGTTATTTATAAAAAAATAATATTGTAACAACAGTACTGCTTCTAGTATCCTAAGGAATTAGGGCGTATTTCGGACCTGTTCTTCAATCCAATCCATGAAGTACTGGGTACTTGCATAGACACCTGGCACGTCTTTTCTAGCACACCCGATGCCATAGGATACGACTCCAATCAGATAGTATCGGACTTCGTCCTTGTACAGTTCGTTGATCACCAGTGGCCCTCCGGAATCACCCTGGCAAGTATCCTGGCCTCCGGTCAAGAATCCAGCACAGATTACGGCGCTATCGAACTGGTTGTCATTGCGGAAGCGATTCTGAGCACGATACTTCTCCAGACAGACGTCGTTCTTGAGGACTGGGAGCCGCAACTCGTTCAGCACAGTGGCCAGTTCACCCCCTTCCTTTAACTTGCCCCATCCGGCGACAAAGGGCCAATAGTCCACGTACGATTTCTGTCGGAGATCCACAGTATGTGGCAGACAGACTGGCAGAATGGCCTTGGTAAACTCCACATTATGTTCCAGATACAATACGGCAATGTCGCTCCGCCCGTTCCATCGACTATAGTCCGGATGGGATACGTACTGGAAATGGAAAATCAATAAAAGATACCCATTTTTTGGTTAACTAACATATCCTTTACCCGAGTAACATTAACGTCTAAATGAGGAGCCTCTGTGTCAGTGGAAAGGTCAAATTCTCCCAGACGCACAAATTTTCTATTAAAAAAAAATATATTAAATTAATATTATTAATAGATCGAACTATGAACTCCAAAATTGCATTACTAACAGATCATCTAGGATGCAGTGGGCGGCTGTAAGAACATGCCTGGCAGTGATTAGGCTACCACCACATTTGAAGGGTCTTTCAGAGCCATCGTCGTAGCCCAAAAGTGCAATCCAGGGCCAATCCCCCGGCCGGCGGGACTCAACACCGCCCACAACGTAGGGCTTAAAGGGTGGAAACGGTGATACTCCGCACCCTTCCTCCACGTTCGGCAAGCGTCGTGGCACCTCGTTCTTATCTTCTAGGGGAATCGAACGCATTGCGGTGTTAACCTCTCCATTGGGACAACAAACCTGGTGACCTTGATTGCTGCATATTGCTCTAGAAGATCGCAGGAATTCGAAAAAGGTCTCGTCCCGTTTCCTGGCAGATAGCTGGCTTAGCAACGCTGGGCAACTTTTGATTTCTGAAGTTAAAGATTTCCATAATGTATTATGTTCATTTTGAATCTTATGCAATTTACCCAAACAATTTCCAGGCTGGTCATCAGGACCCCGACAAGTAGAAACTCGTGAATCAATTGCAGGAGTGACTGTTTCAATCGGAACTGGAGATATGGTTCTAATTGTTGTTTCTTGCTGGTCGTTTTTGGAATAAGAACAGCACACCTTTGGGGTAAAAAAGTCACAGTCTTGTTATTGAAAGACTATATATAGTCGTAGACAGTCTTACAAATGGGTCCTGGTTAATACTTCGGGTGCCGCAGCTGCGGTTCAAGCCAATCACATAGCTTCGAGCCAAGTCCTGGCTGGTAGCCCGGTAAATGAGCACCACCTTGGGGCAGTAGCTCAAAGGTACACAGGTTCCATAATTATTGTCCGGAGTGATGCAGCTTTGACTAGCTGGTAGGGATAATTATAAATATAACAGTGATTAACAGCATATACATAACATTACTTATAAGCATTGTATAAAGACATTCTGAGAAACTTTAGAGTATCTCGCCTTGCATAAAAAACAAAAGACTCAAGCTGCGAACTTTAATTTTCTTATCACAATATATAAGTAATTGGTTTTAGACATTTAAGCAACAAATTTTTATATTTGTTCTCATTTTAAGAAACTGTTTGCTTTATTCATTTTTCACTTTCTTTCCAAACTGTTATTTCGCATAAAAACAAAGAACTCAGGCAACGAACTTGAATAATCCGATTTATTTTTCAAGTCAGAAACTAAAAATCAAGTTAACTTTATTTCGTTAGCCTTTTTAGGAAACATTGTTTTAGTTCAGTTTAATACAAGTTATTGAGGGCCACTTTGGCACTTAATATTTATTAATCAAGATGATTCGTGATTGTAACTGGTTTTGTTTACTTCAACCAGTAATCTATGTTGTATTTAATTATTTAGTTTAATTTTCAAACGTTTTAGGCTACCTTGCTGGGCATCAGTAGGCGTGGCACAAAATAATAATAGTATGTACAATGCTTCCGACATATATTTCATGACTATATTGATCAATTATGATTCCCAGCCCGAGTTAAGAAACAATACTCGCGTCACTTTTTAATCTATTTTAAACTTTATCAACGGAGCTGCTTCAGACTTCTGATTAATCCGCATCTAGAGCCGAGCTTTAAATCTTTTTATTAAATCTAAATATGTTGTAACAGCTTTTCCCCTCAAAAGCTGTTTAGGTGAAAAACTAAGGTTCATTGGGATTATTATATTAATCATATTGGATACACCCATTTTTCGAGAATAGTAAGTTAAAAGTTAATGTATGTTCTTTATTTAAAATGAATATTATGAAGGAAATATCACGAATCTATGTTGCGGTCTATTTTATATGTTTTACTTACTGAGTTATTACTTACTGAGAAAATAGTGCACCAGCATAGGAATCAAAGGGATAGTAGAAATTGAAATAAAAACCAGTATTTTACATTTAAAAAGAGGCCTGTATTGAACCTTTATGAACCTTGTATAAATATTTGTTTACATATCTGAGCAGTTGGCAACTTAAGTATAGGTTTAACGATTCTGACAAGATGTGTACACTAAGAGGGCCTAGTGGTAGCTTATGGCATAAATGGCAACGGCAACTCAGGGCGTGTCCTGGACCTGGGCTATTATCCAGTCCATGAAGTACTGTGTGCTGGTGTAGACCCCCGGAACATTCGGCCGGGCACAGCCGATGCCATATGACACCACTCCGATTAGATAGAACCGGTTCTGACCCTGGTACTGTTCTGGTATCATTAGTGGACCACCAGAGTCACCCTGACAAGTGTCCTTGCCGCCGGTCAGGACTCCGGCACAGATCACTGCCTGGTCGAACTGGTCGTTGCTAAAGTAGCGTTTCTGTTCCCTGTACTTGTCGACGCACACGTCGTTGCTGTAAATGGGTATCTGCAGTTCGTTCAGCACGGTGGCGGATTCGCCGCCCTCCTGGGTCTTGCCCCATCCGGCCACGAAGGGCATGTAGCCGATGTAGGATTTTTGGCGCAGGTTCTGCGTGTGTGGCAGGCAGATGGGTGCAATGGTCTTGCCGAAGTCCACATTCCGCTCCAGGTACAAGATGGCGATGTCACTGCGTCCGTTCCTACGATTGTAGGCTGAATGGGCCACATACTTTTAGGGAGAAACGAATTAATAAAGTTTATATGATCTATATAGTTTTTAACTCACCTTCGCCACATTAATATCCACATGGTGGGTTTCTGTGTCCGTGGACAAGTCGTGCTCGCCCAGGCGCACAAAAAGTCTATAAAATAAAACTTTTAATTAATGCACAACAAAATGATGTAGTATCGACTCACAAATCGTCACGAATACAGTGAGCTGCCGTAAGGACATGCCTGGCCGTAATCAAGGTTCCACCGCACTTGAATGGCGATCCGGAGGGATCATCGTAGCCCAACAAGACGATCCAGGGCCATGCTCCCTTACGGCTCACCTCACCACCAACAATCTTCTTATAATATCCGACGGTGGATCCACATCCCTCCTCAACGTTGGGCAAACGTCGTGGAATCTCGTCCGTATTTTTGGGCAGAACTGGCACCGGAGTGGTGGATGTCTGCCCATTGGGGCAGCAGATGGTGTTGCCCTGGTTCCCGCAAATAGCTCTGGATGCCCTCAGGAACTTGGCAAACTCTTCGTCCCGCTGCTTCTCGTACAGTTGACTCAAAACCGATGGACAGCTCTTGATATCTGCCGAAAGGTATAATTAATTTAAATTAATCAAAAGAAAAAGTACTGAAGATTAAAGCATTATGCTTTAAAAACATCCTCAAATCACTGGAGTATCTTTCGCAATAAATTTTAAGAAAAACGCGACTCACCAATGCAATTTCCTGGCTTGGTGTCCGGTCCCCGACACGTGGGTCCTCGGAAATCCACCAGAGAGGCTGCTGTGCTAACCGGAACTGGAGCCGGGGTTGTTGTTGTTGTCGTCGTCGTTGTTGTTGTTGTTGTGGGCTGAGTGAAAAAGTTTGGCAGGAAGGGATTGACCGGCTCGTTGGGGATCGGCGGAGGCGGCCGTGGATTAACGAATGTCGAATCTGTGGGGAAGAAGGTATTCGCAGGGGGTCGCTCTGTAAACTGGTTATTTCTGGGGGCCGTACAGCAAACCTAAGATGGCAGAAAGATGCGGAGAAAAGCTTAGCGTGAAAAGGAAAGTTGAAGGATAGGTCGGAGGATAGACCCTACCACCGGATCCCCGTTGAAGCTGCGAGTGCCACAGCTGCGCTGCAAGGCAATCACATAGCGCTGGGCCCGATCCTGGCTGGTGCTCTGGAAGATGTTCACCACCTGGGGGCAGTAGCTCAGTCCCACACAACTCCCGTAGTAGTTCTCGGGTGTGACGCAGTTCTGGCGAACTGGACAAAAAAAGTTTGTTTTTTTAGTTCAAGCTAAGTTTCTTAATAAATAGTCAAAAGATATATGCTTTTTTCGGAATTAATTACTAATCTTTGAAAGTGTAATGCACAAGTATGTGGCTTGTTAGTCAAAAAATGAAGTTTTGGTGAGTCAGTGGTCGACATGGGGATTTTATTTATGTTTTTTAGCACTTCTAACCATGTCAACAGGCTATCATTAGCGCAATCCACTCACAAAACACAAAACGAAAATTCGCACTCGTGGGGGTTCGACAAATATTGAAAAAAAAAGCAGTTAAGCTAAACAATAGCTTAAGTATACAAATTATTTATTCCATTTGAATTATGAATAATATATAGTTCTCCTGGGAAAAAAGTTCTTTTGTTTACTCGGAGAGAACTCAGGTTTGAATTAAAATCGCGAAAAGAGGCTTGTCGAACTGCGCAAAACAATGTGTTTCAAAGTTAGGCCATTTATCTTTTCTTAAGAAATGAAACCACTTCGTTGACAGCAAGAAGTGTGCATAAAAAATGTGAAATATGTTTAAGTGTCATTCACATGTGAGATTCAAAACGATTCAATACAAATTAATTAAAGTTATATATTTTAAATACGTTTGTAAGCCGGGTAAAACCGATACGTGCTCTAGGGGATCGCCTGTCCGGCAATAAACACCTGTCAAAGTCGTCGTCGGAGACAAAATCCGACCTTGGTGACTGGTTTCGTGAACTGGAATTGAACTCGGACACAACAGGCCAAAAATTGGCTGTCAACAACTCGAGATTTAATTTCTATATTTTTGCACTTGATATAAACTGCCGCGTTAACTGGCGAATCGAAAGACTTGAGCAACGAACTTGCCACTGAACTTGAGAGTAGAATAGATATAGATAGATTGGTAAATAGATAGATTGGGGGGGGCTATATCTTAATCCATCGTTAGTCGAATGCGTTGATTTGTTTAGTTTCACGATTATATTTAGATTGTATTTAGTTATTCCGAGATGCGTTGCTAATGGAACTGGTTTGTTGTTTGCTCGAAACCGATCAGATCGGATCAGACGTAAAAAGTTCTACAGATTTTAGCGATAGATATGGCGAAGCAAAGTGATGGCGACTTTAGAGCTTTCTACTAATTAAGTGGCTACCTTGCCTGCGCGGCTGGTTGAACTGGGCGGCAGTGGGCGTGGCGCAGAGCAACGATATAAGTGTAATCGCAACACCGACGCCACACACCGTAACTGATTTTGTTTTCATGGCGAGATCGAAGTGTTTTGAGTAAATACGGGTTATATATCCGGTCTCCGGAGAAGAGCGTTGTTCCCGATCCGAACTGCGTTATCAGACTGAATTTGGAGAATCCGATCGCCGGCCTCTTGACCGTCGGACGCTTCAATCTTTTCTATCGAATTTCGTGGCCTCCGTGACCAAAGCGATCGCGTCTTCGTTTCGGCTGAGCGGTCGGCCCCCAAAGCTGAGCTTTATATGCAGTCTCCCGAGAGGGAGATCGCCTCTCTGAGTTCTACTGGCTCTCTTGGCTTTCTTCTGGCGAGAAAATGAATGCACTGGCTTTTCATTTTTGATTTGGGGTTCACAGTTTCATTAATGGGGCAAAATCACCCGAATTCGCACACTCAGATCGGGAAATAATTTTCCCAGCTCGGACCCGAAATGGAAAACAAATAGTTTTAATAATATAGATCAGTGGCATTTTAATAATAGGACTCAGCCTCTTCTAATACTCGAGAATGACTCAAAAGGCTTTCAAATTATAACATTGAGTTCACCATCCGACCTTGCCTTGCTCTCAATTTGTCAGTGATCAAGTCCCGGGAATTCGGTGACTCAATTAAGTGTTTTAAAATAGGAGAATGATATATACCATTAATCAAGGCAAATTAAAGCGGATCCCTTTGACATGTCAATTGGGAATCACTTTTCCAACGGTGCTTCGTTCCGACGCCAACTAATACGTTCTAGGAGTATCTTAGTTTATAAAGCGATTATAATTAAGATGCAGATACTCAGGTATTCAGACTGCGGTTACTGGTCAAAGCTTACTTAGCAATTAAAGTTCTAGCTTCTGATAGATCATTATTTGCAGTGAATATTATGTAACATTAAACATCTTTATCATTTGCATTCAGCTTGAATACAATTTATAGAATAAATAAACAAAAATATAGAGTTACGACGACTTTTTCAAGATTTTATTACAAATGATTGTAGAAATAATTCATCTATATTATATCTATATAATCTCTTAAAATACCTCAACAATTTTATTGAATTCTGTTAATACTCTACTAGCTTGAGGAAAGTGACGCAATTCGTATGCATTTTAGCACTTAAATTATCACTCATTTAATAAAGACGCCCCACTAAGTCGCCTTTCAATCAGAGAACCGGGGGCACTCAACCTGATTAGGAATTCCGCGGAGACGCTGCCGAAGCCAATTGGCATGCGATCAATGCAACCGCTGGGGCATAATATCCGGCGATCGTTCTACTATTATGACTAATTCGGATCACTTGGCCATGCAGTACAGGTAACAGTTAATAGGCAACAGCGGGGGTCCGAAGTGAATTGCGGGAAATTCCAGGCTCAGAATTGGCTAAAGAATTGCCTTTTTTGTCGGTTCCGGCTTGGCAGCTAAGAGATTGTATTTTAGGTTTTCGAGAAACAGTAACAAAAATAATTACCATGTCTCTTTCATGAAACTAGGGAACTTGAATAGATCTTTTCATAACTTAGTAGACAACGTATTTGATCTTATGGTATGATCTTACTCTCCCTTATCCTTATATAATGCAATATAAAGTTACACTTAATTTAATACTATAATTTGCATATATAATTGTTTACTGTTGAACCTTTTGATGGAGCATGATTAAAAAAGATGAAACACGATTAAAGAAAATTTCCCCTTGTTCAAGAATATCAATTAGCCCCAATAAGGACATAAAACATGAAATTTATTGCGAATATTGCGGTGGGAATGTGTTTTTAGGATTTAAATGTACTCTTTACATGTGTCATCTGAATAAAATGTTCGGCAGGCGATGTGTCACATTCTAAGCCGATGAGATGTGCCTCTTGATCCACGGAACATATGAGGCCACTCTCGTGTAGACACCCGGAAAATTGGGTCGAGCACACTCATAGCCGAAAGAAACCAGGCCAAGAAGATAGAACCGATAGCCATTGGACTCCAGCTGGAAGTCAAAAAAGAGGTTAATGTTAAGATATTGATTTTGGCATAACAAGAATAATCATATTTTAGCAAGTCATTGACGTTTTCGCAAACCAACGAAAACCTATCTGCGTCACCAAAAATTGGGTAATAAACGGGGAAACCTTGGCGGCCGAAGACCTGGCCAAGAAACTAGTTTGATGACTCACAGAGCCAGATTGTTGAGAGGAAATCTCTGAGAGATTCGTAACTGACCTGCGGCAGCATGAGTGGTCCCCCAGAATCCCCCTGGCAGGCATCCACGCTGGAGCTCCCAGCACAAAGAACCTGAAAAAGGATTTATTAGGCTTGCGATGCTTTGGGGGATGCCCCTCTAGGGCTCACCTTGTCACTGAACTGGACAAACTGGAAGACGGACTTGTAGCTCTGCTCGCAACTGTGCCGGGAAACAATCGGCACCTGTGCATCGCGCAGCACCTGCGAGGTGGGACCCTGGTGTTTGGCTGCTCCCCAGCCTGCCACAAAGGGATTCATGCCAACAAAGTCCTGCTGCAGAAACTTGGCCGCCTCGGGCAGACAAATGGGAGCTATATTGGCTGGAAGTTAACATGAAATATTAATAACAAATTTTAATTAAAGATCTGACTGAGAAGCTCACCTGGCAGTGGTCCATTCACTCCACTCAACTGGATCAAGGCTATGTCATTCGATATGGAGTTGAGATCGAAGTGCTCGTGGACCACTGTTCGCTGGATGCGAAAGTCCATTGCCCCCGCTTCATTGGGCTTCGAGAGGTCATGGGCCCCCAAACGCACCAAGGTCAACATGGGATTGATGCAGTGCGCCGAGGTAATCACGTAGTGGGAGTGGATCAGGCTGCCGCCACAGAGGAACTTTAGAGCGTTGCGATTGGACTCCTCGAAGTAGCCCAGAGCAGCTATCCAGGGATAGGCTGCTCTTCTGGCCTCCAATCCGCCCACTACGCGGTTGGATGTGGCGCCACTAACGCCACAAGTGCTTGGTAGTTGTGGCACAGTCTGCGGCGGAGGTGGTGGTGGAGGCGGTGGATTATAAGTTGGTCTTGCCACTATAGAACCTTGGTTAAGAGGTGGAGTGGGCTGGAAGACCATTGGAGTGGCCGTGGATCCCCCACTAAGAGGCGAGAAGTGGAAGAAACCAAAGGGAGCAGTGGTGGTGCCTAGGTCCTTTCTACTCCTGGCATTATCCGCTCGATTGGATGCACAGCAAACCTATACAGAAATGCATAAGTAGAAAGCTTAAAGGTTATTAGATAATCTTAAATATATTATATAAAGTATATCATATTTAACTATATTTAAAAAAATTAATATTTCGCAACATACATAAACATCTAATATTTATAAATCTAATATTTTGATATTTGTTAAAAGTTTAGACAAAAAATTATCAATGTTTTCCAGCTAAACCTTTTTCGTGAATATTTTAATCACTTCCAACAAATAAATTAGAATGCACCACAAAAACTAAATGAATAAATAAACATTTTAAAATACGATTCAAAAATTATTTTCCAATTATATAATTTAATTTTAATGTGCACCAGCCAAGCACTTATGTGAGTATTTTTGCCATTTTTAGAAAAATATATATCAGAGAGTTACCATAAAAGTGGAGCCATCGAAACCGCATATGGACTGGCCCAGAAAGGTGTGGAAATCATTTCCCTGCCCCTGCCCCTGACCCTGATACTCCTCCATGAGCTGGGGGCAGGAGGTCAGAGGCAGGCAGTTTCCGGGCCGGGATCGGGCATCGTAGCAGAACTGGGCTGTAAGAACGAGGAGAGCCATATGGGTTGTGACAGGAAGAGGGCGTGGCATGGAACTCGGTTCCCGGTTTCAGTTTGTCATTTTAAAAATTAGTTGGCCAATTGGATTTGTTTGAAACTTTGTGATCGTTTATTTTGACTAATTTTGTGGTGTTTCTTTTTGAAGAGGTAGTGTGTCTGTGTGTTGGGTGTTGGGGGTCTTAGGAGGATATCTTAGAAAAGCATCCGACGTCGTCGACGACGACGCCGCCTACGTCCGGAATTCAGAGGCATGAAGACCATCATATCCGAACCGACTTGTGGCCCGGCAGAGGAGCCCAGTGGCGAGTTCTGTTGCTGGCGAGGATCGATGCAGGGGCAATTGGGGAGCGGACGAGCTCCCCCGGCCAGGCACACCAGGGGCTGGGATGGACAAGTTGGCACCGGGATTGGCAAGGTGGTTCCAGCCGAGGTACTCGTAGTACCAGCCGTGGTGGTGGTGGTCGTTGACAGAGTTGTGGAGGTGCTGCTACTGGTGGGGATCAGCGGCGGTGTCACCGGCGTCTGGGGAAACGGAGGTGTCGGCTGGAAAGTCGGGATCACTGCAGGTGTGGACGGAAAAGCGTTGGGAGGCGGTATTAGTGGCGGACTAATCGGCGGTTGCGGTGGTGGAATCTGCGGTGGTTGTGGCAGCAGCGGTGGCTGCGGCGGTGGCAGTGCGTAGATTGGATAGTAACCTGGCGGATACAGCGGGCACCATCCCTTGATGCTGGCCAGATACGACAGAAACGGCCAGAAGTACACCTTCACGCAGAACTCGTCCAACAAAACCATGCTTAATCCGAATTCTCCGTCCGTGCTGATGGGCCACCAGGTGGCAACTGTCCCCAGACTAGGGTTTTTTGGCCATTTGCAGCTTGGCCAAGTGGAGCATGGCAATACGTAATGATTTTAATTCAATTGTATTTTAGTGGGACACAATTATCCGAAGAATCGTGTGGAATGCCCAACTCAGGGGCGGTTCAAATAAAAATGAGGTTCAAAAGCGGTTCAAATGATTCATTTTTAAGCTATGGTTTGGTCGTAAAATTATACTAAAACTGTCACATGTTTATAGTAAAAATATCTATACATTTATGGATGTTTTTTTTGCTCAAGGTCCCCCAATGAAATGCAAAACCTGTATAATCATTCAAATCAAAAACCACTTTTAAATATCACACAAAACGATTAAACCATTAATCACTCGCCCAACCATCTACGGGAAATGCACATTTCTAAATGGCTTTATCATTATTTACCAACTTAATTGCAACTATAGCGAATTCACACCGAAATGCATCGTTAATTCTGGGGAAAATTAAAATATCTGGGCCAGTCGCCTCTGCCCGACACTCGATTAAAATCATTCCGGGGGTGCTCTGTTCAAATCGTTTGCTGGACGCTAGAATGCCGAACATCGAGGCCCCACATTTGTTTATGTTGACACATTAGGCGGAATGACACGAAATTATATCAAACGATCACATAATTCAAACAGATCTTCTGCCACGATCTGGTAGTAAATTTCAAAAACACGACAAACTGGAGAACAGAATATAAATAAACGCAGAACTTACACATGACGGACGAGGAGACGGAAACCATCAAAAGAAATAATATAATTTTAATATGTTTTGAACATTTTTGGGAGCCGGAGATCGCACACATTTTAGTCCTATGAACTTCGTTGACGCACTGAACCCATGGGCCACTGACACACCGGAACTTAAGCTCCATCGGAGTCCATTAGGCGATGGCTGTCATCATGAGTCAAATGATTTAATTGTGGCAATTGAAATGAAATTAAATTTAATTTGAATTTAGTAATCGCCAGGTTTTTTTTTGGCGGAGGGATGAACTTGAAAAGGTGAAGGATGGATGATAAGGTACAGCCCCCACTAAGGTTGTGCGATCGTTCGAGTTCATCGTTGATGCCGGGATTACATTTTGGATGCGCTTATTTATTGTTCGAAAACGGAAATTCCTCTAAATCTAAATGCCGACTACGACTACCTCGATAACGTGCGATTATAAGTATATATAGATACATGGGTATATAGATAGTGTATGTGTGTGTGTGTGGGCTAGACATTATCCGAGATCCGAAGCTGAATCCTGTTTCTATTCACGGTGCTTGCAGTCGAGGAAGAGCTGTGCCTGCGACTGAACGAAGCGAAAGATTTCGAGAAGCATTTCGTTGGAGGTCTTGCAGTTTCCTTGGGAGGGCTCGAAGAACGATCCTGAGCCACCGCTGGCACCACCCACTGATCTCTTGCCCCAGTCCGGCGAGAATGTCAGCTATAAAAATAGAAAAGTAATATTACATTCAAAAATATACTATTAGCAAATTTAAAATCCAACTCACTTGACACTGGACGCAGGCCAGCAGGAGGAGAAGCACTGCAGCAATAAGGATCTCGCTCTTGGGATTCATTCTGCTGTCTATGGTGGTCTACCCCAGAGCAGCTTGCTTTTATACCCCATTTGGTTCCCCAACAAGGATGCTAGGACCAGCCTTCTAATTAATTAGCAGACCACTTGAAAGGCTTCGACTTATAATTAGAATCTCAATCAAGTGCAGTTGGCACAGACAATAAAAGATTTCGTCTATGTGGAAGCGTTTGTGATTCTCCATTTGTTTATTAGAATTGCGCGGAAGTTTTATATTAAATATAATAATATATTTATTTATATACCATTAAATAAGTTCGTTAAATTAAGCAGTATAAGAGTTAAACGAGATTGCGGCTGAAGCAATTGTTGCAATACATTTGGCGAACAATAAACCATATTATCTGGCTAGGGACATGTACAAAAATACGTTACATTTACGGTTTTCGAGTTACGGTTTACGATTATGGTTAAAAAACAATGAGTTGTGCGCTTTGCAGCTGTCAATATAATATACAAAAAGTTATCTATTCTTTCATTGTGCGCTTTAAGGTCGATTTTAGATTTCGGAACATATAGATTTTGTTTAGCTTTCTACGCGCGAGAACGAGGCACTCAATTTGTTACAAAAAATCGGATTGTAAGCAGTATATAATATATACGTTTATATTAGTATTAAATAACAATACAAATTACAATAACACATTATTACGTTTTGGCTTGATCGAAACAAACGTTCTGGGGAGTTATTGCATTATAAAACAAATGGCCTGCCGGCCACAATTGATAATAATCATAGAAAACATTCGTCCTTAATTGTTGTCATTGGCCAACAAATAATATTACAAAAATATATTTAGAAATATATGTATATGAATGCATATATGTTATCCGTGTTTTGCGTGTAAATCTGTTGTATATGTTTTTCTAACTATGCATGCATGTGTATCTGTGTTTTGCGATTTGAGTTTCTTCGTTTCTTCGTAGCTATTCGTGGCGAAACGTATTCGATTCTTTCGTTGAATGCGGCATGCACCTGGGCAGGTATGAAATGCACTTCGTTTGGGCTCGTTAACGCGAATACATGGTTACGCGGTTACTGGTTACGGTTCTGGCGTTCACTGGTTATTGTTTTATCGTCTTCTCAACGGAATTCAAAGCTCAGTCGACGCGTGTTTCGAAATTTGGTGTTATACTCGTTAAGTGGTATCTGCCTCTGCTGCATCCAGGATATTCTCCGTTCGATAATTTCATTTTACATCAGACAGCACTTCCTCTTGCCCTTCTTCTTGTAGTCCTGCTCGATGTAAGGCCGCTCGGCGATCTGGAACTTCCGCACGATGCGGACCAGTTCGTGGAATGCCTGGTCGACGTTCACCCGCAGCTTGGCACTGCACTCGATGTACGGGATCATCAGGTTGCGGCTGGTGTTCTGCGCCTCCTCCAACGACACCTGACGCTGGTGCTCCAAGTCACACTTATTGCCCACCATCAGCATGGGGAACTCGTCGCGATCTTTTACGCGCAGTATCTGGCGCTGAAACTTGGGTATCTCATCAAAGCTGGAATGGTCGTTGAGCGAGAAGACGAGCAGGAAACCCTCACCGGAGCGCATGTACTGCTCCCGCATGGCACTGAACTCCTCCTGACCAGCTGTATCCAAAACTACAAAGAGATTAACAGTTAACAGAAGAAACCAAGGATGATATCGATCGGCACTCACTATCCAGTTTGGCTGGCACATCGTCGATTACGCACTGTTTCGTGTAGGAATCCTCGATGGTGGGATCGTAATCTGTCACAAAGTAGCTCTGGAACGCAAGATCAAGATAAATTAGTTTACGTTGGACTAAGTCTGAGGGATATTTATCATTGGGCCTTTGATTTGTTTACACACGTCTGGGGCGACGCCACTTTTATCATTTATGTATGTGCGCTATGCTCTATATCACTGGGAAAATCAACGGTGCTTTGTATATACACGATAGATGTGGAGATGACGCAAATGACTAAAAATAAATGGAAACGGTCGGTCGGGCCGTGGTCGTGGTCGTGACCATGGCACACCCAAAATGTCGGGGGTGCTCTTCAATGCTCTTCAATCTCGCCGAGCATCGCTTGGCCATTGAGTCCGCCACTCCGTAAATGGAGTACATATGGGGGGGTGTGGCATCGATGATCTCTGCTCGAAACTATGCAGCACACGCATGTCCAAACACAGATGTCGCTTGTTGCTTCACCAAAACAAGGGCCCCACTCGTCTCCCCGCCGCGCCCCTTTCGGGTCGACCACCTATCCACCGAATGAAACGTCACCTCTTCGCTGTGTGTCCTGTGGACTCACCTGGATGAACTGTATCGTTATTGCCGATTTTCCCACGCCGCCGCCGCCGACGACCACCAATTTGTACGTTTGCATCTGCATTTCCGAGTCTTATTCGCCCAGTTGGCCACCTAAATTCTTTTATTTTCCTCCGCTATTGCGGCCAGTGCTGAGAATGATGGAAAGTGTTGTGAAGCATTTAAAAGACTTCACCCGAAGTGGCAGCCCCAAGATTTTCGCGGGTTTTCCATCAGTCTGGCAGCACGACATTTTAGCGTCACATTTTGTTTTGCGAATTAGTATTTAAATCTAAAAATATGCCCGAAGAACCGGCGATTACTGCGGACGACAAGCGCAACCACCTGCCCTGGATCGAGAAGTACCGGCCGGTGAAGTTCAAGGAGATTGTGGGTAATGAGGACACTGTGGCGCGCCTTTCAGTTTTCGCCACCCAGGGAAATGCTCCCAATATAATTATTGCGGTAAACTTGCCATGTAAGCTTGTGTTTTTGAAAACTATATTGTCATGTCTATTTAAAGGGGCCTCCTGGCGTGGGCAAGACCACAACCATTCAGTGTCTGGCCAGGATACTCTTGGGAGACAGCTATAAGGAAGCCGTCCTGGAGCTAAATGCATCCAATGAACGAGGAATCGATGTTGTTCGCAACAAGATCAAGATGTTTGCCCAGCAAAAGGTGACTCTGCCGCGTGGCCGGCACAAAATCGTTATCCTTGACGAGGCGGACAGCATGACGGAGGGCGCCCAGCAAGCGTTACGTCGCACCATGGAGATATATAGCAACACCACAAGATTCGCCTTGGCCTGTAACACCAGCGAAAAGATCATTGAACCGATACAGTCCCGGTGCGCCATGTTGCGGTTTACTAAGCTCTCGGATGCACAGGTTCTGGCAAAACTGCTGGAGGTGTCCAAGTGGGAGAAGCTCCACTACACGGATGATGGATTGGAGGCCATTGTTTTCACCGCCCAGGGTGACATGCGACAGGCCCTTAACAACCTACAGTCCACCGCTCAGGGCTTCGGCGACATTACCATGGAGAACGTGTTCAAGGTGTGCGACGAGCCGCATCCCAAGCTGCTAGAAGAGATGATCCATCATTGTGCCGCCAATGACATCCACAAAGCCTACAAGATCTTGTCTAAGCTGTGGAAGCTTGGCTACTCGCCAGAGGATATTATCGGCAACATATTCCGCGTCTGCAAGCGCGTTAATATCGACGAGCAGCTGAAGCTGGACTTCATCCGGGAAATTGGCATTACGCACATGAAAATCGTCGATGGAATCAACTCCTTGCTGCAGCTTACAGCCCTGCTGGCCAAACTTTGCATGGCTGCCGAGTCTCACTAGGCTGTTAAAGATTTGTATACGTATATATTAGGAAAACAATGAATAAAGTTATGGATAAAATCTTTATAAATATTTTAAAAAATCATTATCCTTGATTCAAATTTATCAGCGTTTCCCAACACCAAAATTTTGACCAAACTAGCTATCAAAATCAGTTTACAGAGATAACAGCTCTGTTAAGAAGTTCGATTAGTTGGCAGCTCCTGTTTAGTGTTGTTTAACTGGGGGGGTTCCCCCTAGATTTAGGGGTTTTTAACTAATAACTTTAAGAGGGGAAAGTTAACAGATCTTATTTGCATATTTTGTTTTTGAATATAGTGTTTTTTTTTATATATAAACAAAGATGAGATAACCATTCATGTCTAACTTATTATGTTTGTAACTTTTTGAGTCTTTAAACAATTTTCAAAGTTTTTTTTTCATCTAAAAACATTGATTTTTTGCAACGGATTGCCTTAAGTTTTTAATTTTCGAATGTAGAGGGAAATCGGGATTTTTTAGTTGGTTTTCAGAGTTAGACGATAGATTTTGAGGGGAAATCAATATCGACATCTGGCAACACTGCCTATTCTGACAACACTGGAACAAATGAAACATGGCGAGTCTTGGCCACGAAAATTATTCGAATAATCCCGAAGGTACGCATTGAAAATAGCCCCAAAAAGTGCCAAGTAAAAGGATAAGCCTGTGCGCGTACGGATTAAGTGGAGGCCGTCGAGGAAAATCGCGTAACGGACCGTTTTCCTTCGCCCCAAAGTGCTGGTCGACTGCGCAGCAACGGCACTCCGAGTGAAAAAGCAAAAGAAAAAAAAAATAAGGAAAAAGAAGTGCCTGGCAGTCGAATGGGAGAAATTTTGCTGCCGTGTGTTCTGTGCTCCCCCAACCGAAGTTTGAGTTTATAAATAAGTCCATGTTTCCAGAGGATAGAAAAACATTTTCCGTCCGACGTCGCTGTCGCTGTCGCTTCGTCATCGCAGCTGCTGCGCTGCAGCTGCGGCGTTAGCTTTGTCGTTTGTGTTTGTGTTTGTTTGTGTGTGTTTGTTCGCTGGCCTGGCCGTCCAAATTGATTTTCCGCACTTGCCTGCCTGGCAGGAAACTCCGCACAATCGGATAAATGGAAAATCACACTCACAGCCTTTATCTACTTTCAGTGGAAAACACATCCAAGCGACCCGACAGCCGCGAGGGCAGCGCCGAGCGTAAAGGTGAGCATTTTCGTGGGGATTATCGCTTCGGTTACATAAAATTGGCACTACCAAACAAACCATCACACTATCGTCATACTGGCACTGTATACTCTCTAAAATTAACTCCAGCCGCCCACGCACTAAAATCTTCATTCGCACCAACCATGTCGGAGGCCAAGATCTCCGCCTGCGGCGTCAGCGCCGGCGCAACTTTGCATTGGTTCGCCCAGGTGGGCGGGCAAGGCACCACCAGCCCCGGCACTAGCACTGAAGACGACTCTCAAGGTAGTTGGCATTCCGTTGGAAAACTCCACCCACCCGCCTGCCTGTCTGCCTGCCTTCTCCCAGTTCTAGTCGCATGATCTCACTAACTAAATAGGTCTCATAGGCCTTAGGCCTCCTTATCGGGGCATTAACCCTCTGATATTCCACATGTCATGTCAGTTACAAGCCAGGAAATGTAAATAAAATCGTTTCATATCAAAAATATCTTTTTTTGGCATAATAATGCAGAGTTTTGAGTCACTTAAGGTGTTCATTGATAGGAAACTTTCTTAAAAAGAGAATGGGTTAAAAAAGTACATTTTTATTCAAACTATTAGCTTGTTAAGCTTGGTTAGTTATGGAAAGGAATCAATAAAAGCTGCACCTTGTTTTGTTTTCCCAAAAAAGAATTCTGAAACTATAAAATCAATCATTAATTTTGTCTGAAAACCTAAACCGTACCGCT
This sequence comes from Drosophila atripex, assembly GCA_035045925.1. Taxonomy (NCBI): domain Eukaryota; kingdom Metazoa; phylum Arthropoda; class Insecta; order Diptera; family Drosophilidae; genus Drosophila; species Drosophila atripex. The sequence goes on from JAWNOP010000012.1 coordinate 1,888,211, forward strand.
TTCCAGACAGTGAGTATCCACAGAACTTAACTGTGACCTTGTCGGCTGATAATTTTCCATATTTTTCACCAGAACTTTTCACACCTAAAACGGCTGACAAGATTGACTTGCAGTTGTTCTTTGTAGTCCCACTTACGTCATTAAATTCCAAAAATACTTCCAACCGATAACCGCGATAAGTCCCGGCTGTTTTGATTATGCAGACTTTCACAGCCGCATGTTAATACTGTTATTATTATTTTATTATTATTATTGTTTATTGTGCCGAACCAGCCAGACACCCACTCCCCCCGGCAGCCGCATTCTTGCCTCTCCTCAATGTCATTTCAATAGAACAAAATGTGCGCTTGCATTTGCTTTCTATTTTTTTTTTTCGCCTATTTTGAGGCCCCCCCCTTTTCGCAAGTGCGAGGGAGGTGATTGTGCTTGTGGTTGTAGCTTCATGCTAGTTTGTCAATTGACCCACAAAGCGAGCGCACATCGGCAATGACGTCAGCTCAGCCACTTCTTGCCAGTAACTCGCCGGCAAGAGCCGAAAAAATGGAAATAAAGAAGATTTTTATTGATTTTTCGGCCACAGGTAGCAACCAGACGACGAGTTCTTGCCTTTATTTGCCTGCGAACTGAAAATATTTACTTAATTACGAGTTTAAGCCGCTTGATAATGGTGTCTAATGCCTAATACTATTCTAACCGTTTTTTTTAGCGTCCAAAGACCGCGAGGAGAAACTGAGGTACGCCCGTGACCGACAGAATGAGGAACGACAGCGGAAGATCGAGGAACTGCGCGCCCAGGCAGAGGCCGCCCAGAGGTATCGCGAACAGAAAGAGGAGGAGCGTCGGCGCCGCATCGAGGAGATTCGCGTCCGGGACACAGAAAAGCGCCACCAGGTGGAGGAGCGCAAGAAGGCCATAGTTGAGGCAGAGAAAGAGCGTCGCGAGTACATCCTCAAAAAGAATCTAGTATGTATTCTGAAATAATTTTCACAAAACTAAATATTCATGATTTCTTTTTATTGTTTACCGCCTTTCCAAGGAACGCGAGTCCCGAATAGAAATCAAGAAGCGGGACAGAAACTCTATTGGCTTTGCGTTTGGCTCTTCGACTCCTCGCCTGCTGGATGTGCCCGCGGATTATGGTCTGGTATCGCCCAGTGCCTTTTGGGGTCAGCGGAGGTGAGACCGAAATAACAATGCGATTCTGACGTGATTTCCCTAGAATAAGGCCATAAGCTATAAGCATTCTGTTATTTGTTATCTGAACTACTATTGTGGTTGATTTTCCGTTGCACATGACTAATTATCGCTTTTTGAGTGACATGCAAATATTTTGTAGATAATATTAGATAGAGAATATACCATTGTAATCGAAAAACCGCTCTTTTAGGTCCACATCCATATCAAACGTTGCGGGCGCCACGCTCTCACGTCGAAGTTCGGAGCGAGAACTTGCCGACAGTGGTGCTAAGAAGCGTGCCTCATCCTCGACGGATCGACATGATGGTGAGTCCCGATGCCCTCGGCAGTACTTGAAACTCCCGCCAAGACACACACAGATACACACACTCGAACACCCGCAGAGACACCAAACACACATAATGAGATTAAATTTTACTTTGCAGTTATCGTTACCCTAGACACTTGTAACTATTGTAATTTACGAATTCCCAGTTATTGTTTTTTCTTCACTTCATGTGCCCCACAAACTAGAGATTCAATAACCTTCCACTGTGCCCCGATCGAGTACATGTCATGTTTTTTATTATAATTATTATTATATAAATAGATACCCCAAGCAACACACTTGAGGAACTCCTACACATGGCACGATCACCTTATATTCCTTCAACAGTTTTTTGTTTTTATTTTTGATTCTTTTCCGAATATAATTTGCACCCAAAAGCAAACAGCAGTCACACCTCTAAAGTTCACCTTTCTCTTTAAAATCGAAATACCGAAAAAAACGCGCATTCTCACACAGATCACCGACGTAAATCTTCGTCCATGTACGAGGTGTTCAATTGGGGCTACTCCAATGACGAGCCGCCCAAGCGCTTCTCGCTCTCCATTGCCGGCAGCGAGATCAATATCGATGGGCCGGCGGCTACCCAGCCGCGTCCCGCGCCCACCTCTACTTCCTCCAAACAAACAGCGCACAGACCCCAACCACCAACTACAACTACAACAACAACAAGCACCACTACTACAGGCCAAAACTACAACCATAACTCATATCGTAAGGGTGAGGGCTCTACTACTCTTCTGCTCTTCTTGCTCCACGTTCTTATGCTCCTGTTCTTAATTCCTAACTTACCACTCGTTCTGACCCTGATTTATTGTTTTACCGTTATATATCGTAACCCCAACCGACCTAAACTTAACCTCGTAATCGTAAATTGTAAATCGTAACCCCTAGGCCGCCGTAAGCTCTTAACTGTTTGTCTCTTAAATAGCCCCTCTAATCCCCAAGAATCGATGGCATGTCTCGCGCCTCAGTTTGCATGATATATTCCCATCTCCCCAACTGATCTGCCTTGTCTATAGCTCTGATCCTGATTTGTATTATCTCTGAAGTCGGAAGACGATTGTGAAGATATGAAAGTTGACTCCTAACAGCATGGTTGTTTTTTTTTTAAAGTCTTTACACTGAGTTCTAAGGAGGAATAACGAAAAGATGATATTTATTATAATCCTAAAGAAAATGAGACCTAATCTTGAGTTTTATTTAAAGTACTTATATTTAAATAAAGATTTAGACTTCAGATTATAATAGATATTCTTATAAAAGATCTCCAATCACAACCAGTGTAGATACTTTCCCTTCCAATTTTTTGTTAGCTACTTCGCTTTGGTTTTTCTCGTTCTTAGTCCATAAGTATTATTTGTTGAGGTCGAAATTCAAAACCATTTCGACATTGCATCTGAAAATTAAGTATCGCAATCAGAAAATCATAAAAACGCAAGAAAAAAAACCAAAAACCCAAAAATATTGCAGAAGATAACGTTGATACATCACCCATGGTGTTCCGAAGCGTTTACCGCCGGAAAACGGACCTTATGCCGACAATACCCAGCCCCCGAGACGGGCATTATGGTTCGCGAGGCTCCCTGAGCTCCACGCCGGCCAGAACCCCAGGTAAGATTCACCCAGAAGACTCCCCCATCCAACCACCACCCATCCAGCACACCACACACAGTTCTTCAATAGCTATCATGATCATCCTGCGATCTCTCAGCTTCATCGTCCAGCTACGCATCATCAGCTCTCCATCCTCCTTCATCCAATTAGTTGTGTTTTCCTTTGGTTAGCCCATTTCGGACCAAGTTCGGACCCCTCTCCAGACCCAACCCGACTATGATTCTGTTGTTGCCACCCGGGTGGGTGCCCCTGCCCAGGGCAGAGAGTGAAAAAGTGACATTGAAAACGAAGTAAAGGAGCACACATACTCTCCTCCAGCACACCACTATGCTACACCGAACTCTGTTCTATGCACCACTATGTTACACGCCACACCCACCACACCCACACACACACATCTCAGATACACGCCCACTTGTAAAAAGCATTTTGTAGCCCAGATTGTCCACATACTTTTTTTCTGTGCCGTCTTCCTGTATCTGAGGCAGCCATCGAAGTAGTGGGGCGTGGGCATAATTTTGAAGAATGAGAAAGAGGTTGGATCTCTACTATCCTGCTATTATTGTATTTTTACGGAAACCTACTCTCATCCTTTGAAGTGCAAGCCCCACTATGGAGAGCGCCACTGATTGTAGATATATAAGTGTAGCTAAGGAGCCACAGCCAGAGCCGGGCTAGAACCGATTCAAGAAACCACTTACAACTTTCAACTGAACCGCAGGACGCGCCTACTCGATGAACCGCCTGGACCAGCTGGCGCAACCCATACGCCGCAACGGAGAGCATGTCCGGGCCATTCTGGAGCGGGAGCGACGCGAACGGGAACTGGAGATGCTGGACGAGACCTCCTCCCTCGGCGGTGGCCGGCGCAGTGCGTCCGGCAGCGCTCGCGCCCGGCGGGCTGGAAGTGCCGGTAGCGGTAGCTCCAGTGCCGCCGGCATCATGTCCCGCAGCATGACCCACCTGGCTGGTAGCGGCGCTGGGGGAGGAGGCTCGCGCGGAAAGTACTCCCTGGGCGGAGGGATCTCGACCAGTTTCCGGCCATTGGGCAGCGGAGCCGGAGGGCAGCGCGACTCCACCAGTAAGAGCATGACCCAGATAAGCAGTTGGTCGGTTTATGGCAGCACCACCTCGACACCACCCAACCACCACCACAATCTGCACCGCCAGTCCACACTGGGGCTGCAAACTGCGGCAACTAAGAAATACCTCCAGTCATCATTTGCCTCATCCGCATCCTTCCGCTCGACCGCGAACCTAAAAACGACCGGGCGTGGCCAGCAGCAGCAATATGCGATCTCTACTAACCCCCACCGTTTTCTCGATCTCGATCCCAACTCATTGTTGCTCATGAACTCTGCTAGTTTGTTAGTGAATGCAGGTGTGTGCGATTAAACCAAACCGAAATCACCCATATCTCGAAACAACCTAAGAAACCACCACCCTTTCACACAGCAACCACTACCACGTACACCCACACTAAACACTAAACACTGAACACTATACAGTATACACTATACACTATACACTATACACTATACACTATACATTGAAACTAAATCGAAATCCTCTCCAGATTGCGAATAGTGTTGTAGCCATTTTACCCATTTCCTCGAGTGTCCAGCGATAGCGAATCACTAAAAACCACTTTAAAATGAAACTAGCCAGCTAGCAAACCACAATTGGCTAACTTGAACTTTCACCACACAACAACAACCACAACAACTACAACATGAACACCCACATAGGCTTTGGTTACCCCCGTAGATGTAGATCCAGATCCATAGAGAACATACGAAGAACGACCGATGCGAGGTTGTCTTTAGTTCATCTGAGCAGCAATTTGTGAAACAATTTGTCACTTCATTAGCCAAAATGAATATCATTTAGATCCATTTAAGACAAAACATAAATAAACTATTTAGTAGACAAAGCCATTTAAAAAAACAATTTATTTTGCGAATATAGTTTGCCTCAAGACTATAAGTTTTTATTCTGTTTATATTTTTTGAGTTAAAGTACACACTAAAGTATAACAAAAGTTTATTTATTTGTAAGGCGTTTAAATGTAGTTTTCAATGAGTTAATCACCTTGTTTAGTACTTCACTTCCATATTCCCAGAATTTAAATCCTTAAAAATCATTAAATCATATACATATTTTTGGGGTTTCCTCCTCGGTCCATATTGTATGCTGCGTGTCGCCATCTGTCGGTCGTTTTGTTCGTATGTATCTTTGGTTCTGAACATTTTTAATATTTTTATTTATTTCACGGTGAAGACAAATCATTTATATTTTATTATGGTTTTTATTACACTCCCATATTTATAGAATTAAGAATTACACAACTGTGATCTCCTTCTGGTGTTTGGTTTATGTTTATTGGTCCCCCTGGTTATTGTTTCGTGTCTCCTCACTTTATTTGCTCGCTATGTGATCGGATGGATGTCCGATCTGTCTATTGGTGATTTGATTAACCTGTGTCTACATTTGGTTTTTGTGTTTCCCCCTTCCCCCCGTGTTATGCCCTGCAGTAATAATGGTAAACTCTGGTGACGGTCAAGACTCACGTACGCTTTATTTGGTGCTCCACATAAGCTCATCCATAAATTCTGACACCCCACCCCCTGAAGTTGCCCTTCCCAGCGACGGTTCTAATCGTTATTTGATACTCTAGGCTCGCGATCGGGAAATGCCACGCCCGGTGGACACTTCAACAGCTCAAGGCCCGGCAGCGCCATGTCCACTTCGACAAATATGTCCACATCCGGTCTGGTCAACAGGCGTCCGGCCACAGCGCCCAGGAAGCCAAGGCCCGCCAGTATCGCTGGCACGGGCATGTCTCTTGAGGGTGAGTCTCTCAGCGATCAAAAAATGATATAAAAATAATATATATTCCCTTTTCAGAGATAAACAAGCTTAAGAAGGATCAGAAGCCGCCCGTTAAAACGACAGCCGCCTCTCCGTCCGCACAAACGACCCCCAAACGAACACAGAACCTTATGTCCACCTCCATGATCGTGACCTCCAGCTCATCGCGGCAGAGTGCCGAAAAGAAAACTCCCTCAAAGAGAGTAAGATATTGCCAAAATATAAAATCATACTCAGTTTTAATTATTTATTTTGAAGGAACCCTTGGTGCCGAGGGCAGCATCAGCTTCTAAGGCTCTGCCGAATCGCACCGCGAGCTCAGAACGGATTAGCCGACTCAGCAGGGAACCAAAAACCAAGGATACCTCTGCCATGACGAGGTCTATGATCGTCACCAGCAGCAGTACCATAACTACCACCACAAAAGTAGCCCCAGCTTCTGCTTCTGCTCCTGCACCCGCTCCTGTGCCCGTCGCAGCTCCAGCTCCGGAACAGAATGGAGTGGCTAAGGTGGTTGAGACACCCGCACCCGCAGAGGTGCCAGTACCAACGGTTGCAGTTACTGCCGAGACTCCCGTTGCTGCTCCGGCAGTGAGCAAGGCCGAGAAGGAGGCCCTGAACTCTGAGAAGACGGAGGAGGTGGCACGTCAAGTGGAGACACCTGCTGCTGTGCCAGCAGAGTCAGAGTCCGTAACACAGACTACCTCGGCTAATGTGGAGGAGAAGTCCGATGAGGGCACAGAGAAGGACACCAGCCCCAAGCCCCAGGAGCAGGTGGTTGTCAGCAAACCGTCGCGCAGCAAGGAGAACTCGGAGGTGCGAGAGCTGACGCCGCCGGAGGGTGCTGATCTGATGACAGCATCGATGATGGCCAAAAAGATCACGACCGAGGAGGAAGCGAAGGCCGCATTGGCCGAAAGACGACGCCTGGCCCGCGAGGAGGCCGAACGACAGGCGGAATTGGAACGCCAACGACTGGAGGCGGAGCGCCTGGCCGAGCTGAAGGCTCAGGAGGAGGAGGCCGAGCGCCAGCGCCTTTTCGAGGAAGAATCTATGCGACTGGCCGCGGAGCAGCGCCGTGGTGAGGAGGAGCGCCTGCGCAAGGCCATCGAGGTAATGGGGAAACGCCCATACAAGGAACAATGGATTTCATTTACTAATTACCATTTTGTTTTTCCTTTGCGCTTCTAGGAAGCACAGCAACGCGAGGAGGAGGAGCAGCGTAAGCGCGAGGACGAGGAACGACAGCGTGTGGAGCGTGAGGAGGCCGAGAAGAAGGCCAAGGAGGAGGCGGAGAAGCAGCGCGTCGAGGTGGCCGAGCGACTCAAGCGTGAGGAAAAGGAGCGGGAAGAGCGCCGCAAGAGAGTCGAGGCGATTATGTCGCGCACCCGTAAAGGAGGAGCCGCCGCGCCCTCCAAGGTAAGTGACACCTAATCCTTCTAGAGCTCCCTTTCAATAAATGTATCGTATCCCTTTTAGGATGCTGGCGACAAAGCAGCTCCTGCAGCCACGGCACCTGCGAACAACAGTAGCAGCAACAGCGACACCAACAGCAGCAACAATTCGGCTGGCGGTTCGCCTAGTTCTGCAGATGCCACGCCCACGCCCATGCCTAATGCAACGCCTGCAGAAACAGTAACTGTCTCAGAGCCGCCAAACAGCCAGGCGATGTATGAGCAATCGGTGCTAGACAAGGAGAACTCGCTCATCAACAGCTTCTCGACGATGATAATCGACGAGAATGCCAAGAATCTGCAGCAGGTTAGCAACGGCAAGTTGTTGGCCGACTTCGAGGGAAGCAACGCAGTCCCAGCGGTGGCCAATGGCAATGGCCACATCGAGAATGTCAACAACAAAAAGTAGGTGTTTACTTTGGGTTTGGTTGCCAAGAATTTATTTCAAGAAGAGAAGCCATCAAGAAATCTTTGTTTATTGTATCTTGAAACTCTACAAATTCCTTTCCTTATCTAGAACCATTTATTAATATTTATATACTCTTTAGCGACATTAACCTCCTGCAGGATGTTGTCGTCCCAGCTGCCACTCAGCTGATCGACCTGAGTATCGAGTCACAAGATCTACACTTGAACAATAACAACAGCTTGCTGACGAGCACAGCGGCAACCACCACGCTAGTCACTGCTGATAGTCACGAGAATAAAGGTAACTTAATGAAACACCTCAATTGAAGCCAACTAATGTAATTCTTATTAACCATTTAGATATATCGTTGCTGTGAATTGGAGGAGAAAACCAAACCTGATTGTTTTCTAAACCTAAATCTTGATATAGCTAAATGTGTGTGGAGTTGGAGTATTTATTAATAGGATGAGATCTGCATAGGAAAGCGAATGCGAATGCGAGTGGAGAGTGCGACAAATTATGGTTACTAAAAACAGGAAAACATAAAAGCTTATAAAAACCTATATACATAAACGTAAAGATTATATAGATAGATCTGAATCGGAAACGGAAACGGAATCAGAGCCGGGATTGAGGGTGAGCCTGTTTGGGGCGCGTATACGAGAACGAATACGAGCTGCAGCAAGTTAAAATTAGTTAAGAACTAAGACAAACACTAAAAGAAGAGAAAGCGAGAGTGATGGAGATGGAGATGAACTGCCCGAGAGTCGGGGGGATCCTTTGCGAAGCAATTCAATATCAAAGAAATCTGTTTGTGAAGCATAAAAACTAAGCTAATGAAACAAAAAGGAAACATTTGATGCAATTTCTAATCTAATTAAATTACGAACTCGCTTCAAAAGTTGAAAGTGCATGCTTACATTGAGTATAACTTGAGCCTGAGAGCAGGAAGAGCGCCGATTAGCGCAGCGTATATAATTGAAAATTATATAAAATTAGTAGACACACAACCCCTAGTTTAAAGAACAATGCGAGATTCAGCGGATCACCCGGAGATTCAGATGGTGTGTGTACACACACACACACACACGAGAGCAATAATGGAAGGAAAGGAATCGAAGATGCAGACGCGGTATCGACATACCATTATAACATGAAACCCCCATCCACATAGGAATCCGCATCCACAGCGCCTCACTGCTGGGCGGGCACCTGCTCCCCGCTTATATTTTTTTGCCCAACTTTGCACAGTTGTTCTGTAAGTTAAGTTTACTACGTTGAGCCAACGAATCGTGCGGTATTATTTATTAAAAACAAAAAAACGAAACAAACAAAAAGAATATGAAAAAAAAATAGAAAAAGGAAAATTCAATTGAAATTATTTGCTGATGCTTATACTGATACTGATACTGATACTGTTTGCAGTGAGAGGAGCAGCTCTGCACAGGTTGCCTGAAACCAATCAAACAGAAAGAAACAGTCGTGAACACACGGATATATCCATACATCCATAAAACACCCACTGTAATCACAGATGTCAGTGCTTGATATATAATACGAAAACGCAAACGCCTAGGTCTAGTGGAATGGGAGTTATGAACTGTTTCAAGTGTACTATTCGTAGAAGGAGTCTAAAATCTGATTATGCTTATGTCACTTTTTTTTAATTGTAGTAAAGTTCTCTGTATATTGTCTATTTTTTGCGTCTACACGTATATATACTTTGGTAACAAATTTTTTATATATATATTATACACATTTATATTTGTAATTTGTATTTATCCATGTGCAAAAATAAATTATATGATGATTATTTTTAAAACCGTCGTCAAATGTCCCCCCTGAGAAGCATGCATAACAGATTGTAAAAACTATCTCGATTTATATGTAATATCCATGATGATGTCCCCCCCTATGTCTACGAAACACACACACACCCACTTGTATCTGAGCGAAAGGGCCTTAACAGTTAGTAGGATGCATGATCGATTTAGATCGATTATAGAATGATAGATCAAACAGAGTTAATGAGAGAGTTCTCGTTCGAGCGTTTCGCATGCGGAAACCGTTAATAGATTAATATATATATTATAATGGCAATATGTGTATGCAACTAATAAACTCTAACTTCTAGTAAATTACTGCTTTCCTATGTTGTAAACCTAATGGAGATATAATCAAAACAAAAAAAAAAGAAACAAAAATTAAAAGACAACCCACACAGGCCACACACACTCAAATGTGTTGTGCTACCACACGAAGCTGCATATAAAAACATAAACCTTTTAAGATCAAGCTGAATTATGTATATTTAATATTATATATCAAAAAGTACATATACACACACACACACGAACCCGACACGACAAAACAGAACAACAAATTATTCAAGCAATTCCCCTATTTATTTAGATCCACACACTAAACACTAAAGAAATTCGCTTCTTATCGTAAAATTAAAAACAAAAACAATTGCATAATTTATATGATTACCTAAACGAAATATATATTTATGTGAATAAACTGTAACTAATTCTCAAGGCAAAACTAAACCCGAATCGCTATATTCTTGGTTTCTAGCAGAGTCTCCTTGAAATGTCATGGTCATCCGATGGGAATGCTGGGAAGTATATGTTCCTTTGATAAGACTTCCCATGGGAAGTACGTTTTTTACGAAATACAATGGAATTTTTTTTTACATTGTTGGGGATATCTATCTTATCACTGGGCTAGCCTTAGCAATTTGGATCACCAGAGTAGCCTTCTATATTTTCAAAACAGCAGCCGTTAAAAAAGGCCTATGACATCACCAGCACCAAACAGCTGACTGATAAGCCACACGAGAGCTAGAGAGCACCGAACTAAGCTTTAGTTCTCTCTTACTAACAGCAATGCCAAGATAGCTTTTAAAATGAAAACATTAAAGAAATAATGATATTTTGATGCAAGTTTATTAATTTACTTAGAAAATGTTCTCACTGAAAAGATATTTTGTATTCTGTACTTAGAATCCACTTAAATGCTCAAAAAACTTTTAAAAATATGTGCTCACTTCAAAAACGCTCTTAACTTACTGGGAATCGAACCGCTACGTGGCCATGAAAAAGCCAATCCGGCAACTCTAACGCGAGCAAAAGCTCTGGGTTTGAGAGGTTTCCTCGTGCTCCACGCTTTCGGGGCCATTCAAATCGTAGTAAGCTCTCGTTCCGAACGGTCGCAACCTAAACTTGGCTTTAAAGACCCTTGCGCTCCGTTTTATTTCGCGGCAAACACATTCCAGTGCACAGTGCAACGCGCCCAAGACCAACCTACATTTTAGCCAAGTCCCTGCAAACCCGTTTCTCCAGCCCAAAAACCACTACTCTTCAGCCCATAGCCATGTCGTCCAACCGTGCTCCCAAGTCTGGTTTCGCTGCCGAGGCTCAGCGCAAAGTAAGTACACAACCAACAAAAATAAAAAACAAATCAACCCAGTAAACAAATTGCCAAAAAAACAGCTTTTTGGATATGCTTGGGGCCTGTGTGTGAGTGAGTTTGGAGCTGCATTGACTTTATTTGGCCATTTGACGCCAAGTTTTATCTGCTGGGTATAAAAATTAGCCAAAAATGGTCTCAAAATTGCCAGCGTCTAGCAAGGAATGACCTCATTTCGTTGATAAGTCGAACAAGTATATACATACTATATAATTATACAAACGATTGTGTGGTGAATGCGTAATGTCTAAGCTTGAAGATGATTTAGGTGATTTCAAGTTTTGGGTGATTCAGTGGAAATGGGTGAAATACTACCCGCTCAGGGACTTTTTCAAAGAATATTACAATAATAGTAGTACTGATAGTAGTTGTTTTTGGATTTGGGTCAATGAAAGATTTAAGACTTGACTTTTCCGCTTCAAACTCTGACAATTGAGCTTCCTAGCTGTCTATCCCTGTAATTGAAAACATTAGTTCCGTCCATTAGGAGCACTTTGCATTAAATGCACTCATACAAATGCATCGTAGGGGGGGTACTCGCATGTACCCTTCGACAGTTTAGCCCTCGTCGGGGGTTACGCAATCCAAGCCGCCCCTGGGCAGGCCAGAGTGAAATTGTATATGTCGCCGGCAAAGGGGATTAAGTGCAGTACTATTACAACATTGTCCAAACAAAAAACCAAACCAAAATGGGGGAAAACCAACCATAAACATGCTCGACTACATGGTATACCCTTTCCGAGTAAAAATTGTTTGAAAAATTATTAGTATCTGAGCCGTAGTGTTTATCAAGAGACCTTGTTTATCGGCTTTATCTTTCGCATATTTTAATCACAATTACGGTCAAGTTCTTACAAACAACTCTTGGAATTTCGATCAAGTTCTTTGAAACAATATTTATCTAATTAGTCAGGGTTTCTTTTTCAGGAATACTTTGTCGCATAGGGTATAAGATTACGAAAAAACCTTTTCGAAAGAAAGGAAAGCTAGTTGGTATTGACATTTCAGCTTCGGGCCGTTCCGCAAGCGCAGCTGCTGGCGCGTTTTTAAACTTCAAACCGCGATCCAATGCCTCGGATCCCCAGGAGCCTCTAACGATGATGTCACCTCCAGCTGCCTCGTCCATCTTCTGCTCTCGTCCCGTTCCCCCAAACTATTAGCGTCGTTAGTTTCGAGTATTTTTTGTTGAATGACGAGACTTTGAATGCGTTGCCGCCGGTCTCAGAAAAGCTCATATCTCTACACAAAGAGAAATTATTTAATATTCTTTTTTTAATATATGCGTCTAGTTTATGTATACATGAATTATTAGTAGTGTGAATACCACATAACTTCTGTAAATATTTTTCAAAGAGAAAAGTTGTAGAATTTTGTTTCAGTGATCTTTTAAAAGGGGCTGAGGGTTGAGGGGCAGAAGCGATAGCAGCACCCTTTCCATCACTCAAACTCACACATGAGCACTTTAAAATGAATACATATACTATATAGCGTAAGCAAACAAAAGTAAGGTAAAAACGTAAGAAAACAAAAATTGTTATTTGCCTCATGGGTTCTCTATAATGTTCCCGACCGACACCCGTTCATGTGTGCCCGTGTGTGCCGTTGTGTTGGCAATATTCTGTCTGTCGACTTTTATGGCAGTCACCGACAAATGGGCAAATATCTCAAATTTCGGCCAGGGGATCCGTGTCGCCCTTCTTCTGGATTGCAACACCAACCCTTCCCTAATTACAGTCCAACTTCTCAGACCTTAGCTTCAAACTGTCACATAAACCAAGATATCTATGGACTTCAAGTTACAAAAAACAATTGTAACATTTTTAGCGGATGGGGTTAACGAGTTCCAATGAATATTTACTTGTAACGAAATACTTTCACATTTTTTGTAATGTTCTCATTTTACTCATTAGAAATAGTTAATCTTAATAGCTAACGATTTTTAGAGAACATCTTTAACCTTGTTTTAAAAATATATTTAATATATGGTTTAATTAATAGACGAGTTCCAATAAACATTTATTTTCAATGCTCTCATTTTAGTTGCAAAGTTTCTAAATAAAGTTCACGTAAATGGGAAAATATCTCAAGCTATCATGTTACTAAAATAAATGTAAAATTTTTGGACAGGCTTTGGATTTCCAAATAAACCAACTTTTTGTAACGAAATACTTTCAAATTTTGCTGATGTTCTCATTAAGTCTTAAGAAGAGTTTTGAGAATATGTAAAGATTTTAGAAAACATATCCTCAAATCTAATTCAAGTTTCTTAAATAAATGTAACAATTTTGCAAATTTTTATGAATTTTATTAAATATTTACTTGTAACGAAATACTTTAACGTTTTGTTCCTTGTTCTCTTGCTTACATAAAAGCCATCTTGAGAGATCCTAAAAAGCCAATGCTAATTGTAATAGTTTTAATTGCAGTATATTTAAGAAAATCATTATAGCCTAGTAAGACTACAGTTGTTTTCGTGTTGTACCTCATCAGATGAGGCACTGGCCACGTACTAATCACCTGGCCGCATTTGGAGCCAAGAATCCACACTCAATTAGCGTTGAATGCCTGAAAAGTATGAGTAGCTTTACATCCGCAGCACGCAACGCTGACTGCTGCCCCTTCCACTTTATCAGTGCGGGCGACACGTAAATGGAACACCCGGCCCACATGGGCCCCAGGTACTACTCCATAGCGATCCTACCCCCTCCCAGATGGGTACTACAAGAACCACCCGTGATCCCCCTCCCAAAAAAAGCACTTGTTGGCCGTCGGTTACCGTCATTTTTAGATAAGCCATAAATAGTCGCGGGAGGGAGTCGACACAACAATTTTATCATAAATCAAATGTTGTTTTGGATTTCCGGTGAAACTCACCTGAAAGGCACCTCAATACGAGTGAGTGGAGGAGGGGTTTGGAGCACCCCCCTGGATAAGGCATTCGGATTTGGGGTACAATTCACTCAACCTCAAGCCAAGTGACAAGCTTTTTCTGGCCCGGCCATAAACCAGACTCGAAAATCATATAATTGACCTCGTTACATTTTTGCGGATTTTGTTTATGTTTTTGGTGTGGCATTTTTGTCGTTTTTCCCATTTATTCGGCCAACTTAAAATATCGGTCAGCAATTGTCATGGATCATGGATCATGACACATCGCGAAAGAAAGCCAGATCGGCAGTCTGTATTGTTGAAATTGGATTGGATTGATTTTTGAAACAGAAACCCAACAAACTTACGTAATGGAACGAAGTGTGTTTTGTTTAGTGATGCGTCAACGGACTGCGATTCCCTTTCCGACACCACAACACATTCAACTAATCATCGCCCATCTACGCTGAAATATTGCCAAAGTTCACCCGTTCGAGCCATAGCCGAGCCATGACATCACCGGCGATCGCTGGAAGATGGTTTTAAAAAGCCATCAGCCAAGCAAAACGTGCCCCTGTCTTTGGGGCCTTTGGATCCTATCCTACGACGGATTATTATGCAATGATCATCAGTCGCTGTATCTCTTTAAACTCCTCGCAATATATATATATATTTGCTAAATGGGCGGAAACTTCCGTCAAAATAGCGTCTGGGATTTGAGTTTGAGGAGAGACAGGAATAGAATAAGAGTATTATAGGTTTACAAAACAGACATGTTTTTAAGAGGCATAAAACAGACATGTTGTTTGGCAATAAATCAAACTTGATGAATCAATATTTTAGTCACTTTCTTAAGCGCTGAGTTTCAATAATAGACTTCCCAGAAACCTCACTCAATAGTGAAGCCTGAATCATGCCAAATAAATAACTAGTTATGTATGTTGGACTCGAAACTTTTCACTTTCAAGCCAGGTATGTAGGTGTGAATTAAATTGAATTGGCGTGGGCAGTCCTCTCCCAAGATAATATTGTTCCGGGGCTTCGGCTGACCCACAGCTTTTTTCGGGGTTTGGGTTGGTTGTTTTTTTTGGTCTTGGAAAGCAAAGAGGGGAAATATGCGGGAAACATGCCCAGCCAGTTTCTTTCAATTTTAATTTTAATTTCACTAAAAGCCAGAAGCGGACGAGGCAGGCCTGGCTTAGCATGTCGCGGTCACTAATGCGCATTGCGTGTGGAATCCCATCCACCCAGAACGGAACGTACTTGACAAGATTGGGGGTTGGGCCCCCCAAACCCCATCAAAATTAAAATGTACATCATAAGCTAGGGAAATTAATTAGGTTCTTGAGGTTTATGAGCAGCATTTCATTGTCACGCCGTTTTGTAATTGCCGGTAATCGTGTTTAATTCATCAACTGACCCATAGACCCAAAAAAGATGAGACATGGTCAGTGTCATGGTCTCGGGTAGGAGAAGCATAAAGGAACTAACGGTAACTGACGCCATTTCTAGCCGGAACAGCGATGACCAATTTCCCAGTTCCGCTTTTAATTATTATTATTTTTGCAGCTCTCAATTGAACCCTGGAATTTCGAGACTCTCGATAAGGCAGCTGTACAAAAAGTTTATGAACATATTGTTTGCCTTTGTGCTCCATTACTGAGTGAATTTTTTGTTCCATTCCCTGGCATTCGAGCTCATAGCTCACAACGCCAAACTAAACAAAAAAAAAATACAAATAAAATACATGAAATGAAATGCTGGCTCCAAGCTTTTCGACCCAACTGCTGACTCATTAAAACAACGCTAAAAATATTTCCCCAAATGGGGATCAGCGAAGGGGAGCCAGTCGTTCGAAAGAAACAGCAATAATTTCGCTATAGCTATTTTTCACCATTTTTCATTTGGTTTTCGGACATTGTTTATCGGCTGTCAGTGGACCACCAACTGTCAAATGTTGTTGGGGATCCGAACTTTGGGCTTACTAGCTTGTGGTCGAACGTGTAAGAAGTGATCGGAATTCATTAGTCTCTTAACGGCTTTTTATTTATGTATAATATGCATAAGCCAGCCGCAGAATCCCATAAACATATTTATTCCTAATCAAAATTTATTCAGCTGGGGCCCCGAGGGTGTCAATTTATCTGCCACCGTTGATGATCATTATGATTAGAGGAGTCTCTGAGTTATGATCATTATGAGGGGGGGCCAGAATCTCGCAGAGAAGAATGTCAATCAAAATTGATTTTATTAATTGTCTCACGCTTCTCGCTTCTTTGATGGATGTTTCTGTTACTTGGTTCCATTCTGGTTTTGGGCCCAAAAGTTTTCTCTTTTCTGTTTCCGAAATAGTCTCTAATGAACTGACCTCTGCTGTTAAGTGGTTGACCGTTACCCCAAAAATTCGGACAAAGCAATTTGCCAAAAAGCGTCGATTGCAATTATTGATAAATGCCAGAGACCTGGCAGTCGACAGCGATTATCGCCGACTCTCTCTCTGATAAAGCCATTTCCAGGCCATTAGCATATTCCTCACCCGACTTCTGCATATCTCAATGATAGATCTGTGGTTTTTATTAACCTCCAAACACCAACGACAACGATCGTTAAGTTTTATGTTCAAACCGTCTAGGGAGTACCGTTGGGGGGAGGAAGATCCGGTAGAGCTCTATGGAAGGGGAGGGGATACTTAAATGTGGGCAAAGTGCATTCACCTCCGACAAAGTACACACAAATGCAGGGAAGGCTTCTGGCTTTATTTAATTTTTTCATTTTCATTTGTTCATTTTTTCATTTTTTCATTTTTTACTGGCTGCCCCTTTGGACAATTTACGAGTTAGCGGGCGATAAGGAGTGGAATACCACTCAATTGGCGACAATCGCTCCATTTGTTGTTTCTGAGATCATTCATTTTAATAGACTCCCCGTCAGAAACAAATCACACACAACTGCCATAAAATAATGATGTAACTTTTAAGGGAGAACCTCAACAGCAAACAAAAATAAAGAAATAAAGACATACCCTATCTGTTTACTTTATCAATCAGGAGTTGTAGTTTATCTTTTCATAAAACACTTCCATCCAGAAATGCCCGAAATAAGGATGACATAAAAAGTAATTGCTCTGGGTGTTTATTCTAACCGATATTGTTTATTGGGCTTGTTGGCTTCGTATCTGGAATCAGCCAACGCCATCAATTCAATTCAATAAGAATAAATACGTGTTAAGCGAACCGCTTCGCTGTGACCCGAAAGTTTGCTAAACATTTTGATTTTTGATGGGGATCTTTAGTGGCAAGCCCAATTGAAATCCAACACGCAACGATTTTGCGGTTTGTGGTCTCGCCAATCGAGTGGAAATGGCAATAGATGTGTGGAGTGGGGAGTGGGGAGTGAGGAGTGGGGCCAGTTCAACAACAAGTGGCTATAGTTATGGCCAAAATCGGTGCGAAGGACGCCCAAGCGGCCGGCAAACTTAAGGCCAAATATGGTCAAGACGCTCAAATACAGCCGATATAGCAGTTTCAGCTCCCAGCCAGAGCTATCGGCATTGGCACCATATTTGCCAATACTTACTATTCACGGAACATGACCGGATTTTGTACACGTTTTCTCAGCCGCATTATGTGAATAATGGGGAGCGGCGGAAAATAACTCAATGAGTGCCAATGAGAGAGCCAGAGCCCAGTACCCAGAGTGCAATCTTATCCTTATCGAAGCTTGAAATACAACCAACCAACGAATTGTCACGCGGGCGAGACAGGGAAAGACGTATGTTTATAACCAATTAATGATAACTCGGTTATCAGCGATTTTTTGCAAGATAAGAAAGGGGAAATGGCCCACAAATATAATCATGCCTTGCACTTGCTCTGGGTCTCGATTGGGGCATCAGTTTGCAAAGGCAGAGCGCCTGAGAGAGATTAGTTCGAAATGTACCAGTCCAAGGTTATTAAATAGATTTAGATTTCACTTTTTAACTGACTTAACTAATTAATATCTTTTATTATTTTTTATAGATTAACTCAAAGTACAGCGAGGAGCTGGCTCAGGAGTCCCTGGAGTGGATCAAGGCTGTCACCGCTGAGCCCATCAACACCTCCGGCGACACCGACAACTTCTTCGAAGTGCTCAAGGATGGCGTGATCCTGTGCAAGCTGGCCAACGCCCTGCAGCCCGGCTCCATCAAGAAGATCAACGAGAGCAAGATGGCCTTCAAGTGCATGGAGAACATCTCCGCCTTCCTCGAGTGCGCCAAGAACTTCGGAGTGCCCACCCAGGAGACCTTCCAGAGCGTTGATCTGTGGGAGCGCCAGAACCTCAACTCTGTGGTCATCTGCCTGCAGTCCCTGGGTCGCAAGGTGATTATTTTTACTTTTTTATTAATTATTATTTAATAGTAATGTAACAATGTTTAATTTTTAGGCCTCCAACTTCAACAAGCCATCGATCGGACCCAAGGAGGCCGACAAGAACGTGCGCAACTTCAGCGAGGAGCAGCTGCGCGCCGGCCAGAACGTGATCTCCCTGCAGTACGGATCCAACAAGGGCGCCACCCAGTCCGGCATCAACTTCGGCAACACCCGACACATGTAGACGGACGTCCTCCGCCCCACTCCGCTCTCAGACATTCCGCAATAAAAGCCAAAACCAAAACGCCAACATCTTCCGCAGCCGCCAAAGTTTGGCTCTCTTTGCTTTTGGGTTCCACACATTTCACGTTTCGAGATAAATTTGGGATGAGCCCCCGCCCGACCAGATGATGAAAAATCAAAAACATGATATGATACAGATATATATTTATGATACCGATTTGTATTTGTATTCAGATTGACCAGGCGTATGCTGTTATGTAATAACATAAACTACTTTAATTTAATATTATTAAGTACTCGTACATACGGATCTTTAGGATGATTTATTCTATTTTCAACATTTGCATTTGCGACACGATCGTTTCGGCATCCACGTCCTTAAAGGCAGCACCAAAACAAACTATTAAACAGCACCCACACAGATCCTGTGCCATCGAAGACAGCTTGAAATTATCCTGTCCCCATGCAAAATGAGATAATAATTGATCAGCCGATCGAAAAGAAAGTGAACATGAATTGTGTTTGATGATGAAAGTGTCTTCTATCTCGTAGAGTAACGATTACAATGTTGTTTCAAACTAACCACCTGATTATACCAATCAAAAAGCAGAGCATTTAAAGTTAAAACAAATCTATTTACATACCAGAGAGTATATGTATTACACACTTTTGAAGAATCTATTTTGAATAATGTCCCCTGTTGAAAATAAATAATTATTCTTTTAACATATATTGGTAGTTTATTCTTTTTAAGGTTTCAATATTTTCTGATTTGATTTGGAGACAGATTCGATGCAGATGGAGAATTGATTTGCAAGTCGGTTAAGAATCTCTAAAGAATTGGAAATTGTTCCTCCATGCAATTTTCAAGCTTCTTAGTCGCTTTGCTGATTACAAAATGGCTTCGGTGATTTCCAAGTGGTACGTTATTTCTTGATCGGATAAGAATCGACAGAACTATGCAGATTGGAAGTGGAGGAAAAATCGAAAATGGGGGAACTAACAATTTTATAGGGGCACCCCTTTAAAAAATTTGAAAATTTTTAAAATAGCTTTTATGCAAATCCTTTAATGAGGAAAAGTGGTAATCGCTTCTCTGATTAGAAAATTTTATAACGTTATTTCTTAATCGTTTACGAATTGGCAGAGCTATGCCAATCGGAAGTGGAGGAAACATCGAAAATGGAGGAGCTCACAATTTCACAGGGGTACCCCTTGAAAAAATTTGAAAAATTTTAAAATGGCTTTAAGGCAATTCCTTTTATGAGGAAAAGTGGTAATCGCTTTGCTGGTTACAAAATGGTACGTTGTTTCTTGATCGGATAAGAATCGACAGAACTATGCAGATCGGAAGTGGAGGAAAAATCGAACAATTTTATAGGGGTACCCCTTGAAGAAATTTGAAAAATTGTAAAATAGCTTTTATGCAAATCCTTTAATGAGGAAAAGTGGTAATCGTTTGGCAGAGCCAATCGGAAGGGAGGGAAATATTAAAATACTTGAACAAGCAGTTGTGAAGCAAAGAACTAACTTTTGAATTTGGCGCCATTGAGGTTTATGGAAATTTGTACGCACATGAGTACAGTATTTTCCAGATTTCGTTTTAGTTCATTTTAATAGTTTCTTCTAGTATTTTTTGGACGCCTGAGCAGTATTTTTTAGATCAGTAGGTTTGGCGCAGAAATTGAAAAATAAAATTATTTTGTATAACAATGACATATAATTAATTTTATTTGAAAACAAATTAATTGTTGCATGCATTGACATTATTACTTAATTAGCAGCCATTTGCGCTTACGATTATATCCTGCCTGTAAATAATACACTCGCAGCGGTAAGAATCATATAGTCATCGAATAACAATTATAAAATAATTTTATACGATCGCTTATATAAAATAGAACATATTGTACAGTCGTTGATAAGGTGTTTGCATTCGTGCATTCACTTAGGAGTATTTTGACGATAATTCGAGACATCATTTTCGATATTCGTTTCGCTAACTATAGACATGAAAAGAGTGTGCAGAGATATGCAGCACTCCGTGTTCAGCAATTACATAAAACTATAGCGGTTATATTCGAGCTAGTAATACGAGATTTTTGTGTAGTTAACCCGCCAGGAGCATTTCCGCGGCCACCTCCAGGCTCCAGTTGCTCTGCTGCAGGGCCTGTTCGCACTGGGGGCGAGCTGCCACGCCCAGTCGCGCCAGCTGGTCGATCTTGTAGTGCCTCGTGGCCAGACCCACGTCTCCGCTGGCAGCCCGCAGGGCGTTGCGCACATCCTGCTCTACCGCCGAGCTGCCCAGCTCCTGCATCAGTTGCTGGAGCTTCTCCTGCTCGCGACCAAAGTCCGAGGGCACTGGCGCGTACAGCTGATGGGCTCCCTCCAGTTGCTGCTGTTGTTGCAGACGCATCTTCTCCATTCGCCTTTGAATTTGCTGCGCGGATAGCGGCGGAGGTGCCAGGGGAGCTGGTCGATGTGGTCTTAGATAATCATCCGTGGCCACTTCGTCGTAGAGCACGGCACCGGTTCCGTTCGGCACCTGACCATAGTAAGTAGATCCGGCCGTGCTAGCTGCCACTGCATCGTAGAGAGAGCCAGATGAGGCGTAGGTGTTGTTTTTGGGCGCCACCACCCGGTTGGAAATGGCCACAAACGAGTGATTCGCCTCCGGCTGCATGGATGGATGCTGGTGATTCTGGTAGATCTGCTCCTCCTGCTGCTCCCTGGGCGGCTGGGCATAGTACTCCGAGGATGTGGCCACCTGCTCGTACCAGATGCGATTCACCACGCTCTGCGTGGAAGCTGCCGCCGCTGCTGCCTCGAGATTGTTCTGCTTGGGCGACACGGTTGAGGAGGGACTGGAATGATTCGACGGAACTCCGTTCTTGAGGGGCGTTAGGTTCTGCTTGTAGACCATGTCCTTGCTGGAATACATTTGTGTGGAGTTGCGCTGGTACTCCTCCTGCGCCCGGGTCTGCCCATTGCTGTACATGTCCTTCTCTAGCTCGGCAATGAAGGACTTGTCCAGCAGCACGCTTTCGGAAGAGGCAGCGGTAGGTTCCACTGACTGGACGATGTTGGTGTCATGCCGCTCCAGCGAAAGATTACTCAGATTGAGCTGCATGGCTGCTGACTCGAGGGCAGGTATGTTCTCCTTATTCGCGTTGGGTCCCCCAAAGAGACTCTTTCGCACGGAAGGACTGCTGTAGATGGGAGCTGCTTGGGCAGGAGGAGCTATCTCCAGGGATTGGCCGTAGTTCGAGTAGAGAGCTACTGCTGTGTCCACGTTGCTGGTGTCGAATGGATCCATGTCCCTGCCTGGAGTGGATAGCTGCTGATTAAGATCTCGCTTCTGGGCGAATTCCATGGTGTTGGAGTAAGTGGGAGGCATCTGGTAAGGTGGCGGCTGCAAGCGGCCCGGCGAATTGGGTGCCATGTTATTCTGTTCGAGTTCGAACTGCGGCTGCTCATTGAAGTACGTGGGCGAAGCACAGCGTTCCCTAGATCCGCCGCTGTCGTCGAAAGTGGGCACATCGATGGGAGCGTCTAGAATGCAAAAGGAGCTGTCCATCTGGAGGGAGGAGGTGTCTCCAGCGCCCGCTCCCCCAATTATCCCTACGGACGGGGAAATATCAATGAGTAATCCCTCCTGCTGGAACTGGGGTGGCGGTGGCCGTTGTGGACCCACAAGGGAGGCCTTGTGCTTCACCGCGTTCCGCCGCTGGAGACCCGCCGCCGCTGCTTCGTTCACCAACTTGTTGTAGGCGAACTGCTTGCTAGACGTGGACTTTCGCTCCTTGGCATGGTTGTGGTACGCCACCGAGCCACCCTTGGCTTGCCTGGAGTCCCCGTTGGCCATGGCAGCTGCTCCGCCCCAACAGAATCCAAAGGGAGAAGCGGACGATCCGTTGCCCAGGCTGTTCCTCATGGCCACGTCGCAGACAGCGCCCACTTTCCGCTGCTCCAGCAAGTTCCTGGGGAAGATGCCGATATCGAAGGTACGCTGATTCTGTCCCTTGATCAGTTTTAGCTCCTGCCGCCCATCAATAATAGCCACCGTGTCACCAGGCTCTATCTGAAGACCCTTTGCTTCGTGATGGCTGCGAGTGGCGCGCATCACGGGAGGGGACATGCTGGCAAGATATTCTCTGCAAGAATTAAGGTTAGTTGAGGACTTGGAACAGAATTGAAACAGAATAGACTCACTTGAGGGCAGCGAAAGTGGGACGCTCTTGGGGTGTTTTATCCCAGCACTGAAGCATCATGGCGTAGACATCCGGAGGACAGGCATCTGGCTGGTGGAGTCGTTCGCCCTCGCGATCGATTTTGCGCAGGATCTGGGAGCCATTGAGCCCCACCCAGGGATCCTCGCCGAAGCTGAACATCTCCCAGAGCGTCACTCCAAACATCCAAGTGTCGGAGGCGTGCGAAAACTGACGAAAGCGCAGCGATTCGGGTGCACACCAGGGGAATGGTACCTTCTTGTGCTCCGACATCACATAACAGTCGTCCTCTTGGGGCAGAGCCCGCATTAGCCCGAAGTCGCCAATCTTGATCTTATTCCCGGCAGCCAGCAGGACGTTCCGGCAGGCGAGATCGCGGTGCAGGAAGCGTTTCTGCTCAAGATACGCCATGCCGGTCACGATCTGAACCGACCAGTTCCAAATGATGGTCAGTGAGGTGTGGCGGCACTGCTTGCGAAGTGTGTCCAGGAGGGAGCCGCGTTCCGCCAGCTCCGTAATCATCATCATGGGCTGGGACAACACCACGCCGTACAGCCGGACGAGATTCGAGTGATCCAGGGCGTGCATGGCCTGCACCTCGCGGAAGAAATCATCGATGATGCCCGGCTGGGTGAGATTATCGGACTTAAGCACCTTGACGGCCACCGGGATCACTTTCCCGGCTGGGGAGGCACTCCACTCGCCGCGACGCACCACGCCAAAAGATCCGTCGCCCAGCTTCAGACCCAAAGTGATGTCCTTCTCGTGGATGAGGCAGGTTAGCTGGGTGCCGTTTCCCTGGCTGGCGTCCTTGGACGAGGACTGCTGCTTCTTGGACGAGGGCTGTTTGCCTCCGCCAATCAGCTTGGACAGGATGTTCTTCCTCCACTGGTGGGCCTTCTTTTTGCGCACCGCCTCCATGAGCCGACGAATGGCCGGCTTCCCCAAGCCACATCGTTCCAGATCCTCGGGCAGAACGTAGTCGAAGTGCGCCAGCCGGGTCACCTGCAGGTCGTCGCGTATCCTGTCCAGGAACTGCTCCAGCTGCACCTCGCGCAGCAGATCCTCCAGCCAGGCCGTCTCGTGACTGCCGTGGCTGCCGTCGCCCGCTGCTGTGGAGGTCATGTCCTGAAAAAACACAAAAACAAACCGAAAAGTTGAAAACAAGCTCGACGGCATATGGGTCTGAATATCGGACATGGGCTTCTAGGTTACTGGGACGAGGGCTGTTCGGTAATAGCAGTCGGAAGTTGAGAGAATGGTTAGAAAGCAAGAGTAGACCTCAGTTATGGTCAGCATACCTAATGGAATATTAATTTCACGGCTAATGTGGTTATAGTGGGGAGTTGTGTGAGGAAATTGTGACATAAATAGTCCCACAAAGTTACTTAATTTTATTTCAATTCTCTAAAATATAGAGAAGATTAGGCTGATTATCGTAACTGAGCTTCTAATAACTTGTGACTAGAAACTAAAAACGCTCCACTTAGCCTTAAAAATAAGTCCTAATTATATTATAACACTAATTATCAGTTTTTATTTTAATATTGTTTACACTATCAGTTGTTTAATATCATAAGTTTGCTAATCAATGAGAAAATAACAAGTTCAAATATTATTAATGCCTTTTTATTGTTTCAGAAACTCAAGGCCAATAGTTTTGGATTGATATTATCAATAGTTTATAATATTATTATAAAATAAAATGATTAATAATTTCTACAAATTTACCAGTAAATTAATATTTAAAAATTAAAAATCAGTATCTGCTAATGATGTAATTAGAATACATACATATAAGAATACATACATAAGTACATATTTAAAATGATTTTTACCATTTAATATTATTAATAAATCAATTTTAAAGAAAAAACTTCCAAACTGGAACTGATTTAATCAGTTTTTAATTTAAATTTACAAATATATGTACAATGTCCATCCGTTTTCCGAGAACCTAATTCCGAGAACTTCCCCTGCTATAGAAATATAAACATTTTAATAATACATTTTTACATAAAAATGTCAAAGTTATCTCCAACTTGTTGAGCTTAAGGCTGTTTCCAAGCAGGGTCTGAGCACACACTAGCCGGCTTGAGGAGGATTTATATTTATAAATTTACTCTTTATAAAAGTGCCCCAATGACGTCACGATTATGGGGAAATACATGAACGAGTTGCGCAACCTTGCAATGTAAAGGGGAGTGCCGAGATGCCAATTTTGAACCACTGTCAACGCTACACAGTGAATGTTTTTGTCTAAAATTTTTAAACTAAAATACAAAAAGAAGATTAAAATGTAAATACTGTATTTTTTTAAAGAAATATTTTCTTTATAATTATAGTTTTTAATGAGTGTTGGACCACTGTATTTATGCAGCTGCATTCGCTTAAAAATGATAAAAAAAAAAAAATAACAGACTGTCATTACATCGGTTGAGGAACCGGACAAGATGAGGGGCTTGAACCCTGGCGCGTGCCAAAGTGGAGTTTATTTATGGTCTGGTTCCAAATGTTTCAGATAAAGGTGAGCAGATGGGAAGACTTTAAATGAAACCGATATGGGGGCCTGCTTAGGAGGATTCCCTAAAAACGGGACACCGTCCACAGCACATGTTTGCTGCTAATGTGTGTGGTTTAAAAGGCGTATAATAGACATTACGCCTAGCGGTGACAGTTTCGAGTAATTATTCGGGCGGAAACTGGCAT
This sequence comes from Drosophila atripex, assembly GCA_035045925.1. Classification (NCBI taxonomy): domain Eukaryota; kingdom Metazoa; phylum Arthropoda; class Insecta; order Diptera; family Drosophilidae; genus Drosophila; species Drosophila atripex. The sequence goes on from JAWNOP010000012.1 coordinate 1,913,959, forward strand.
TTGTTTGGCGGATGCCGGGGAGCGACACTGAGAGCAGAAAAGACAACAACGCCCAGTTGAGAGCAGGTTGTACACTGTATCTCATTTATAATTTACACAAACTATAGCTATTAGTTGTGCACTTAACAAAATGGATGAGGAAAACTTAATAACTTTTATAGAAGAGAGGTTAGTTATGTAGTATTTAGTAATAAAAGTAATACATATATACTTAAACTGAATATCACAATTGTACATACAATACCTAAAGTGTATTTAAATAGATCTCTGAAAAGCTAGATAATTTCTCCAATGGCTAGATATATTGTAAAATAAATGTATCTATCTGATAGCCGTTAACATAAATGAATAAACGATGTTTATTTTTACTATTTAAAGTAAAATAAATAAAAACAATATAAAAGATATACATATGTAGATATACCCACTTTCCCATTCTAGAAATCGAAACAGATTACCTTTCAAATTTCTCTAACGGATATACTATAAGATAGTAATAAGAACAAATAAATACAGATATTTTCAATATAATATTTATTATTATTTCTAGAATATTAATGTATAATATTAATAAATATCTAAATAATAGTTTGAACCAAAAATGATATGGGAGAAGGATCTAATAGATATTCAAACACCTCTCTGAAAATCCCAAGAAAACCCAATAATTTCCCTAACTGCTGACGGGAAAATCCAATTTATACACACAAAGCACCACCATTTTTTCCAGTGTAAGCGATCCCACCCCGAATCTACCGAATTCATTAACTTTTTGTAACATTTGTGGCATTTCTCGGGGGGGCCTTTGAAAGGGTTTTTGTTTTGTTTCCTTTGTTAGTAAAAATACTCACCAATGTTTTTGAAAATCAAAGATTTTTACGAATTTTTGGAGAGATTGCAGCTGCTGAGCCGCGTGCGTCGACGCTGGCAGCGAAGCGTTGCGTTACTGCTTCCGTCGCTGCCTGCGGCTGCACTTGGCTAAACTTCCTGTCTGGCCGCGAACAGGTTGCCAAGACAAAAGGTGATGATGGTGGAGGAAGATGGAGAAATAAAGATGTGAAATTCAATATGCGAGGGCAGTCGCCGCAAGGTGAAGGACGTAAGCGTCGTCGGCGGCGTCGAAGTCAGCGTTAGCGATGCGATCGTTACAGTAATGCGTACACCATATGTATGTATCTATGTATCTATGTATGTATGTGTGTGTTTGTTTACACTCTCGAAAACAGCAGTTTGTTGGTTTTTGGCTGCTGAACTCGCAGGGGAGAGGTAATCAAGCCCATGATGCGGCAGCTAGCGGCCACTTTAGCATATTAATTTAATGGCGGGCACGAAAAAGCAAAAACAATGAATTCGCTTTCAACACACACTCTTTTTAACCCCCACCTGCCCCTCCCCCGCGCTGTCGTCACAGGTTTTTGCACAATTTCCCACACAAACGCATTTGCACGCTGCACACTGGCATTGGTATGGATGTTTGTGTGTGTCGGAGCAAGGGAATTGAAAAATGCACGAAAAACAGCAACGTAAATCAAAATCCTAACAGCAAAACCGATTCAAGCCAACAATATGCTTCACTTTATCCGACGAGTACTTATAATCGATGAGATTTGTTTTCTATTCGAGTCCAGCAGGAGTTAGAAGCATCTGCAGCGTTTAATTCGCGATTGAAAATGCGCGACAGCCACAAAATATTTTTTGCTAGCAGCTGATGCTCTGCATTTCAGATTTTTCCAACCCTGAACAGCGTTGCCAGAAGCGGTAGAGGTTTGCGTATAATGTAAGTTGGTCACATTGAAATCACTTTAGTTGGCAACCCTACAACGCATATGTTTTTGAAATACACGTGCAGCAGCACTCTTTTTATTTAATGCTATTTATTTAAAAGTTTCATAAATAAAAAGATGCCGGCAGCCGTGGCCCCAGGTGTGCTATTGGGTGGACCACCCAAAAACAAGAAAATCGTGTTCGACGACTCCGGTGAGGCTGTAGCGAAGCCCAATAAAAAGGACAACCACCCCAAGAACGCTGCCCACAAGGAGCAGGTGAAAAAGGCCACAAAAATCAAGTTTGGGGAAGATGGGAAAGCTGTATCTCAAAAGCCATTCAACAAAAGTCACCAGAATGGTCAAAGGCCGCTAAGGACCAAGTTCGGAGACGACGGCGAACCTGTAGCCCAGAAGCCTTTCAACAAAAGCCACCAGAAATTCAATGGCCAGAAGCCTGAATTCGAAAAAAAGCCCCAGAAGATAAAATTCAATACTGACGGAGACCCTCAAAAGCAGTTCAACAAAAACCAGAAACAAAATGGCCAAAAGCCTTTCAACAAAAGCGGAGCCAAACCCGATCAGGCTAAAAAGCCGCAGAAAATTAAGTTCGACGATGCCGAAGAGTCGAGTCCAACCGAAAGAAAGGATAAGTCGAAGAAACCGCAGCGCATTAAGTTTGATGAGGATGGAGCTGGGAAGAGCGTTTCCGATAGCGAGGACGGTAGCGATGTGGAGCTGGGAGCTGTCCTTAAAAAGCACAACAAGTACCACTCCAAAGCGGACGAGGAGGAAGCGGCCCAAAAGAAGTGGTACAATGTGGTTAGTATTTACCATTTACCATTTAAAGGAGAAAGAGACTACTAAGTTCCTTGTTTTAGCATCCCGATTATCCCTCAACCGATGAAGTGCTGGACATGAAGGAGAACGAGCAGCTGGAGCTGTTTAATCTCTGCCAGAGTTCCTTCGAGGCGGAGAAGCCCACATTTAATAAAAGTAGGTTGGAGAAAGGTTTTCAAAATCTTAAAGTTAATGTATTCCCAATTTTTATTTCAGGAAACCCTACCGATGCTCGCTGGTTGCAGACCGCTCTGCACAAAGGTACGGCCAAGGATCGGGCCAACGCCGGAGCTCTGCTGGTGACGAGCAATCCCTTGGGCAACCTGGAAGCCCTCACAACCCTTATTGGATTCTGCAAGCTCTCGAACAAGGCCAGCAACGATGTGATTGCGGTGCTGACGGATCTATGGCAGGAGGTGCTGCTGCCGCCCAACAGGAAGCTGCTGGCCATCCACACTCGCGGTGCCGATTGGAAGAAGCTGAAGAAGGATGAGACGCTGCACAAGGAGCAGCAGCGACGCATCTATGCGTACTGGTACTTCGAGAGCGAGCTGAAGGATCAGTACCACGAGTTCCTCAAGAATGTGATGCAGGGACTGCAGACGGGGCAGGAGCACAACAAGAACTCTTCGATTGTGGCTGCCGCTCGACTGTTGTCCTTCGCCCCGGAGAAGGAACAGATGCTGCTGACTATGCTGGTCAACAAACTGGGTGATCCCGTTCCGAAAGTCGCCTCCAAGGCGCTGCATCATCTGAGCGAAGTGGCCCAGCGACACCCTAACATGTGCGGCGTGATTGTGGCTGAAGCCGAGAAGCTTCTGTTCCGGAACAACATCTCGGAGAGGGCCCAGCACTTTGCATTGTGCTTCCTCTCCAGCATCGCTCCATCCGGCCGGCCGGAGGTCTGCACCAAGTTGGTCAACATCTGCTTCGCTCTATTCAAGGTCCTGGTTCAGAAGGGGGCGGTTAACAATCGTACCATGCAGGCCATCCTGCGGTGTCTGCAGAAGGCCATTGTGGAAGCTCAGCCGGCGAAGGACAGCAACGGGGAGCTGCTCAACAAGGAGATGCAGGACACCATCTACCGGCTGGTCCACTTGGCAGACATTCGGGTCAGCATTCAGACCCTGGGCCTTCTCCTGCAACTGATCACCGTGAAGACCGAGAAGTCGGATCGTTTCTACAACGCCTTGTACGTGAAGCTGTTGGATCTGGACCTCGTGAATGTGGGCAGCAAGACGGCGGCCCACCTCCTGCACATCGTCCACCGCGCAATCCACATCGACAGCCATGTGGCCAGGGCCCAGGCGTTCATCAAGCGCCTCCTCCAGATTACTCTTTACGCTCCCCCCCACATTGCAGCCGGTTGCCTGATTGTTCTCCATAAGCTGCTTCGCATGCGTCGGGAGTTGGTCGGAGGCAGCGGAGCATCCGAGGAGGTGGCGGTGGGAGCTGCAGTTATCTTGCCGACAGATGCAGATCTGGACAAGTTTGGCAGCGACGAGGAGGAGGTCTACAAGGACGTGAAGGAGGAGAAGGAAGATACCGAAGATAAGTCCCAATCGAAGGAGGAAAAGGACGAGAAGAGCAATGGCTCCTCGTGGCACCATGCCAGCGTGGCAGCCACGGAGTCCAAGGTGCGAGAGATCGATTCCTGCAAGTACGATCCATATCACCGTGTTCCTGCTTTCGCCGGAGCAGGTTATGCCCTTCGGAATGAGCTCCTGTTGCTCCGCAACCACTATCATCCCACTGTCCAGGTCTTTGCCGAACAGATCCTTCAGCGTGAGTTTCCAGTGCTCTTTCATATTCTCCAATAATGGAACTATCTTTGTGTTTTTTTAGAGGCCCGCATCGATTACTATGGTGATCCGTTGAGGGATTTCGGACTGCCACACTTCCTGGAGCGCTTCGCGTTCAAGAATCCCAAAAAGCTGGACAACTCCCAGACGGCGGAGAATGCGACAGTGGCTCATAAGCGATATATGGCGCAAGGAGGTCGCGGAAAGCCCGTGAAGTCACTGACCAGGGCCAACTGCACCGAGGACGAGATGTTCATCTTCAATTTCCTGGAGCACAAGCGGCGGCAGGCGGAGATCGTGGCCCAGAGCAAGAAGGAGAAGGGCGTGAAGAAGGAGGATCCCGACGGCGATGAAGACGCCGAAGGCGATGGGGAGTACCTGAAGGAGGGAGAGGTAGACGACGATGAGTTCGAAGCCTATCTGGACGGTTACTTTGGCAAGAAGTTCAAGGACGGCGGCGATGCCGAGGAAGAGGAGGACGAACTCAACTTCCTCGAGGAGCTGGGCGGCGAGATGCAGGCGGACAAGTCCAAGAAGGACAAGAAAAAGAAGAAGTCTGCCGACAAGGAGGAGGACGACATGGAGGACATAGACGACGACTGGGGCGATGATGACCTTGGCGAGGAGGATGATGACGATGAGATGGCCGGTCCTGGCGAGGATCACTCGGACGACGAAACAGGATCTATCGACTTGGAGCCACTGGACGACGATGACGACGAGGGTTCCATTTCCGATGGCGACACCAGCGACATGCCGGAGAGTCCGGATGAGGATGGAGATGACGATGACTTGGAGGCGCCACCCAAGTCCAAGAAGTCCCGCAAGGATTCCGGCAGCATGGTGGATGGACGTAGCTTCGCCAAGACCCTCAAGCAGAGTCATGGTACGTTCCGATCTGAGAGTCCTTGTCCAATTATACTATATTTTTTTTCCGACAGACATGTCCTCGCTGTTTGCTGCCGCTGACGACTTCTCGTCGATGCTGGAGGAGAGCGCCAAGGTGAAGGGCCAGGGAACGAGCAATGCCGTCTTTAACAAAGACAAGTCCTCCGCCAAGCAGATGAAGTGGGAGGAAAACCGAAGATCCAATACGAAGACCTACACGGGCAAGAAGTTCGCCGGCAAGTCGGCGGGAAAGCTGCAGAAGGCGGGCAAGAAGCGGAAACACTAGCATCCCTCCGAAAGGATAGTTTAAGGATTAAAGAGAAACATTTAAAAGGATAAGTTTAAGATAAAGATAAAACAAGGATGTAATTGGAAATGCTTTATTTTAACTGCATTTTGATATTGGTTTTATTTACAAACTTTGGTGACTTAATCGCTAGCAACTTGTTCTTCCACATCATCTCTCGTCCCTGCCTCCTGGGATGTCCTTCATACTGTAACTACACATAATCCGTATAACACTTTGGCCGAACTAACTTGTCCCATCTCCCATAGTTGTCCTCCGCTTTGTCAGAGTCTATGGTCTTGTTCTGGGGGGTTAGGGTTACTGTGGATCTTAATCTAACCTGACGAATTAAATTGCATTAGCCGATCTTGATCTTGATTTCAATTCGATATAAAAACTCTTGCCGAACAGGTCCTTAGCTTCTAAAATGTACGGGGATTTGTTTAACTTTTCGTATCAAGTATTTTGGGTTTTTACATTTTTCTGTTTTCTAAGGCAACTTGTTAAAAGGCAACTTTAATATAAATGTTATTTGTTTTTATACTAAAATTTACACCAAGTTTTTATATTCTTTTTTTTTTCAACATATTTATATTTTTTATCGACTTGATAGCAATTTACAGAGATATGTGGATTGATTTTTGGGGTTTTCTGTCGGCGGAGGGATTCTCTACATGAGTGTTTGGATAAAAAAAAAACAGAATACACTTTAAAAAATGATACAAAAAAATAAGAATAATATGATCCATTGTTTTAGATTTTTATTGGCTTCCAAGAGGGGTTTCATATTCTTAACCATAAATAAAATAGGTCTAAGGTGGCGGGGAAAAGAATTAAACAAAGAAATACTTAAACAAAACAATTAAAATGTGATTGCCACTAACAACTCGAAGGACTATCTCAGCGGTTCTTCGTCTTCTGCTTATGTGGGTGTTTGTTGTGTTTGCCGCAGCACTCGCACACCCTCAGCTTCCGGAGATCGGCACTCCGCCAGTAGATGCGGATGTGGTGCCTCTTGCGTTTCCGGCCCATCATCCTAATGGGTGTCTTGAATTTGGGCAAATTTTGTAATTTATCTTGCACTGAAATTAGTTGGAAATCAATAAGGGATAGGACAGTGTCGACAGCTGTCGGAATATACAATTTCCAGTTTTTTTTAGTTAGGGGGGAGAGGGGTAGTGATATAACCGGCCTAAAAAAATATCTAAATGGGCTGAGTGGGGATAGGTCTCCCTTCTGGCTTAGAAATAACATGGGTATATCAGTGATTGCATTTTGTTTTCGGTCTTTGTTGTCCATTGATTTCCTAAGCTTTTGCTTTTTTTTTAGTTTTATGTTTTTTGTTAATTTGTGTTGTTTTTTTTTACATTTAAGCTATATTCAAATAATTAACTAGCACAACAAATGGTGTATAAAGTGTGTTCTCCTCCTCTCTGTTCTGTAGTTTGCTCTTTAAGTTTAAAGTTAGTTCGAAATGTGACAAGCTAGTTGCTTCAACTAAGTCTAAATGGTTGTAATAACAAACTCGTAAATAATTAATGACAGGATCTTTGGTGCGGTATGCGGATGATCCTTCCATTCTGGCCCTCACGGTTATCCTTTCTTGCTTAGTTGTGTGTGTGTCTCGATAGTGTACATGTGTGTGGAGTGTCCCCACTCTCTGGCCGGGGTGGTCTCCTCGTTGTTGTCTCGTAGTACCCGTATCTGTTTCCGGATCGGGTTACTGTCTGTCAGCTGAAGTCGGTCGTCCACTGCAGCACCGCTGGCAGCTCCTCCTCGTCCGGCTCCTCCTCCTTTATCTCCTCCTTCACTTCCACATCCACATCCACCTCCACTACTTCATCATCCTGGGCTCCCTGTCATTCGAACACGTACCGCTGGCGCAGCGCCCTCGCCCTCTCGGGCTGGACGCGAGTCGGTGGACGTGGCGCCTTGGGCGGTGGCTTCGCCCGCTTCGGTCTGGCCGGTTTCGGCCGCGGAAAGATCAGCGGCTTCTCGTAGGCCTCGTCGATCTTCTCCACCTTAATGCTGGGGGCGCAGTAGACGCGTCGCTGCTTCTTGAACCGATGCTTGAGGACCTGCTGCACGCCGTATATGAGGGCGCAGAAGTGCCGCCAACTGGCCCGTGACTTCCGCCACGAGACCTTCAGGTTACCGAATCCGTACAGGTCGTCCTCATCCCGCAGGGAGGGTCGCGAGCCAACGGGCAGGCTGCGGGGCGCGGTGCGCGTGACTCTGGCAGGGAGTCGCGGCTGGATAGCAACGACCTCCGCCGGAGGCGGAAGCTGCTGCATCAGCAGGTACATGCCAGCCTTGCTGTCCTCCTCCGCCACCGTCGGGCCATTGATCGTGAGCAGCTGACTCTCAGTGCGCCGTTGCTGGCGCGTTCTGGGTCTCGTCGGGCCGGCCTCCTCCAGGATCAGCACTGTCTCTGCGGGTGGAGGTGGGGGCGGCGGCATCTGCTCCAGATCGTCCAGCGGCAGGGGGAACTCGTCGTAGTCCGTAGGCCTCCGCAGGGGCGGCGCATTCTCATCGAAGCCATGGAAGTCGGTCAGGCCCTCGAAGTCGGGATCGAAACGCTCGTGAACCACCAGGTCCTCGTCGTCGGATGGAGCAATTACTGTGTTCACATTGGTCCGGAGCTCCACCACCGGTTCGCTAGGCAGGTTGATGCCTTCATCCTCCGCCGAGTGCGCCAGCGAGGATTCCGGCAGTTCCCGCTCTACTCCCTCCGCATCCGGTTTACCGGCTAACGTACCTGTGCTCGGCTGCTCCATGGTGTCCTCGCTGAGGTCAACCACCACCTGCTCCTCGGCCGAAACTATTATGTCCACATCCGGATCATTGCATCCGTACTGCAGCCACGGATCCTCCAGAATCTGCTCCAAGCTGGGCCGATCCGCGGGATTGCGCTGCAGGCACCATCCCACCAGGCGGCGGAACTCGTCGGATGCATTTTGCCACCGCTTGGAGCGCTGGTTGAACGAGTCCCGCTGGATGCGCTTGCGCAGCTTGTGGTGCGCCGCGGCGCTGTGGTCGATGTCGGTCATGCTCTGCCTGTAGGGCGGATGTCCCACCAGCATGGTGTACAACGTGGCCCCCAGCCCGTAGGTGTCCACAGCTGGCGAGTAGGTAACCATGTTGGGATCGGTTAGAAGCTCTGGTGGTGCGTAGTCCAGCGTGTAACGAGGTTTGTCCTTCCAGATCTGGAAGCTGCTGCTATAGCTGTTGGATTAAAGAAGCAACATGAGTGGCGGTTCGAGGGGAATCTGTTATCCTTTAGTTACCAGGCATTGCCAAAGTCCACTAGCTTGACGGTCCTGTCCTCCCGACTCTCGAACATCACGTTCTCCGGCTTCAGGTCGCCATGGATGAAGCGCTTCGAGTGGATGTGCTGCACAGCCATGACCAGCTGCAAGAAGATCTCGCGGCAGGCCTCCTCGTCCAGACGACCACGCTGTATGGGTCCGGTGAGCTCCTCACCGCACAGGTACTCAGTGATGATCCACGTCTCGCACTTATCCCGGAAAGCGCCATGATAGCTAACGATGTTCTTGTGCCCGTTTCTGTCCAATGCGCACGATATCAGGGCGTCCACCTCGGAGGCGCGGAACTTGGACAGCGGCACCACCTTGGCCATGAAAACCATTTCCGTGGAGCTGTCGCTCACAAAGTGGCAGGTGCCATAGGCACCGCTGACGGTGCGGGTGCCCAGTTCGAGATCATCCGGTCGTGAGGGGATGTTCTGGAATAAAAAATGAACCTTAGTCCCTCAATGTCAAAGTAATTTTTGCTTTGAAACCCACCTGCAGCCCTGCATTGCAGTATTCGATGTGGCAATGGTTGTCACGGCGCATCTGCTCCAGATGCTCCGGGGCCACGTAGGTGTAGCCTCGGAAAAGGCGAATCCGACTGGGCGGGGCATCGCACTCGGGATCCTCGGGCACCATGTCGGTGAACTCGCTGCTGAAGTTCTGGACATCGTCCTCGGAGGTCAGGGGCGGCTTATAGGGTGCCTTCCGGCGCTTGGCGCGCAACTCCTGCCAGTTAATGCCCTGGAAGAAGGGGTGCTCCTTGATCTCGCTGGCATCCCGATGGTTACCACCCAGGCGTCGCTTTGGATTCTTCTCTAGCATCTTCAGGACAAAGTCACGAGCATGCGCGCTGAACGAAGAGGGGATCAGGGGTTGCTCCTTTTGGATGCGCCGCGAGATCTCTGACTGCTGGCTCTGTCCGTCCGACGTGGCGAACGGCGAGGCGCCAGTGAGCAGCTCGAAGGTGAGCACTCCCACCGACCACCAGTCCACGGCACTATCGTGACCGGGCGGCCCAGTCCGGATGATTTCCGGCGCCATGTACTCTAGTGTGCCGCAGAAGCTGTGCGCCCTGTACTCGTTCTCGGCGGTGAGGATCTTCGAGAGTCCAAAGTCGGAGAGCACAATGTGTCCGTCCCCATCGAGGAGGATGTTCTCCAGCTTGATGTCCCGGTAGATAATGCCCAGCTGGTGCAGCTGCTCGAGGGCCAGCACCACCTCGGCTATGTAGATCTTCACCCGCGATTCCTCGAAGTGCTCCGAGTGATAAAGATGTGTGAACAGTTCCCCGCCCTTAGCGAAATCTGAAAGATTCGTGGAATTCGAGGGTTAGTCTTGGCTTCGTAGGGAAATAAGGGTGGTGATCTCACCTAGGACCAGGTATAGCTTTGTTGAGGACTGGAAGGCGTAGTGAAGACTGACGAGGAAGGGACTACGCTGGACGGCCTCCAGTACCTGGAAGAGGGTGGGAAGTGGTATTTAATGGAAGATTGGAAACAGATTGCATGCATTTAAATAATTTTAATAAATAATATGTCTTTTCAGCATCTTTTTAGATGTAGATTATTAGTAAATAGTTCCTTATCGATGTTCTTTAGTTTCTCATTTTCTTCTCTCGCTTATCAGACTGCCTTGGAGTGCTCTTTTGATTTTTTTTCTCTTTTTTTACACAAAAACCCACTTGGAATAGCGTTTCTTGCCCGTTGCCCGCCCGTCTGTTTATTTTTTGCTAATTAGTTGCTCCTCTGGGCATAAAGATTTATACTTTGTGGAAAAAAAAAACAAAATGCTCGAGCGAAAGATGAATAAAAAAAGTGAAAAGTACTCGAAAATAAATTAATGAAATGAATTCGTCTCTCGCTCTCATTATGTCAGATGGAAACTTTCACATTTCACGTTCGTTCGTTTATTTAATTCCTTTCTATTTTTTTGCAAAAAACTGGCAAATTATAGACTGTCGGTGGAGAAATAATTAATATTATGTGTATCGACTATTTCTCGCCGTGTTATAGTAATAACTGGGTTAGTGGCACAGCCCAAGTGCATGAGCTGTAGGGAGTAACGAAAATAGCACATACATACATAGATAAAAATAAATAAATAACTAAAAACAGGACAACCCGCCCAATTGAAATTTTTTTTTTTTTTTTTAAATTATCTTTCACACAATTCCCAGCTTATCTACTGCAGCCATCTAGTGTCTCTACACCTGTTTGCAGTTATTTAACCAATTTCTTGGTCTTTCCCCTCTTTCCTTTCTCTGTTTTTGGTTTTCTATTTTCATTGATTTGCTATTGAGAGTCAATGCCGCAACAGAAACCGGTTACTTCCACTATGATCTCAAGAGGGAGAGAGAGCCTCTCTCCTTCCAAACATCTCTGACATTAGAGTTTTAAACGTTATTATTTTATACAAATATAATTTACTCGTTTAGTAAAGTTTTAAAATATACATTATTTATAAATGAATTTAAACATAAATAAAAAACCCCTCCCACCTTATGCCATACTGTATCTCTTATCTCTTACATCCAACTCTCTGTTTATCCTCTCTTTTGACTCCAACAGTTGCTCTCAGCTAGCTTCTTGCCGGTGCAACAAGAACAAGTCACTAAGTGGGTCACAAGAACATATGTATGTACACATCCCCTAGTCTCTCTCCGCCTTTCCACCTTCCCTTTTTCCCGTTACTGGTTTTTTCCTCTTGGACCTGCTTCTGGAAACTGTACGTGCGACTTTGAAGGTTGTCGCTGGCTGGCCAAGTTTAATTCCAATAAGCTGCACTTTATTGTCGGCATTAAAATGAAGAAGAACCTGAACAAAGCCAAAAATGAAAAAAAAAGTGTTGCAGTGATTGTGAAAATATCACGCAGTGCTGGTTGGCCAAAAAAAAAGGTAACGGTAAATGAAACTAAAAGAAATGCAAACATGTTTAAACACGTTTGAGAACTTTTTAAAAATGATTTAATAAATCTATTTCACATTTTTAATAAATTAAACCCTAAATAAGGTTTAAATTTAAATGTTTTCTATTAATATTGTTATCCCCACTTACCACACGCTCTGTCTTAGTATGCTCAGCGGTTTTACGCTTCTGGACTACAGTTATCTTGTTAAGAACCTTCATGGCATACAGCTTTCCGGCATCATGGCGAGTCAGCTTCCGAACCAGATACACTCTTCCATAGGCTATGGAAAGGATTTTATAAATTACAAATTTATTTAAATAAATAAAATATAGATTTTAGCTCACCTCCTGTGCCTAGTACTCGAACTAGTTTAAAGTCATTGAGACTGACGGCCTCGTCGCTGTACAACTTGACTGCAAAATAAAGAAAAATAAAAAGTTTTCCTTATTAGGGCCACTTATCGACGAAACTAATCAATTAAAGGAGAATATAATAAACGGTAATTAATGCGAGTACCTGGCCACACATAAATGTGTAAAATAAAATAACAAGCGGTGGGCGGGCTGGGGCGGCGATAAAAATAGTTGTTTGCATTGTTCTGCCCGACACATGTGAATCGAATTATCGCGTTTTATTTTTATCACCAGCCCTGCACGTGCCAGACACTTGATTCCGTTATAAGGGGGAGGGAAATAGATATGTATGTATAACGCTAAGCGGTAAACATGCGAACGATGCGAAAGGCAAACGAAAGCAACGTCTTAGAGATGGGGCTAATCGTAATAGAGATTGGGCGGCAGGTGGATGGGGGGCATAACTCCCCTTGACCACAAGTCTGCGCATCCCGAATTCAAGGACAAGGCCAACAGCTTCTCTCCAGCTGCGAGAGAGAGATGCTGGCTCTCTCATAGGCCAGAAAGGTTCACTGGCCGCAGGACGTCTCGCCACGATTACTGAATTTACGATTATACCAAAGGCCCAGACGACATTTCGCCAGATTTTATATGCAAATATTTGAATAATTGCATTCAGGGCAGGCCTGCTAGGGGGATTAGTTTGGGAATAGGGTTTCAACACATAAGACCAGAGATCCCACGAGACATATTTTCTTAAGAAACACAATGTCTGACTTAAATTAATGCCCATTTTAGTGTCCCTTTGACAAATGAATGCAAGGCCCACCATCTTGCTTCTGGATCCTTGAACTTGACAGGACAAGTTCATGCAAGCACGAACTAAATCTGTCAAATCTGTCACAGCCTAGCCCCCATGGTTGCCACCCTCGTGAAAGAGAGTCATTTGGATTTCGAGTTGTTGCGAAATTAGAAAACATTGACACAAAACTTCCAAACTGGGGGGTTAACGAAATCAAGTGAACCTGTACTTGTAGCTGTTGTTGTTTTTTATTTGAAACTCAAGTTGCTAACAACAAGTCGATGTAATTTGCGCAAAACACAGGCCACTCACGGGATGACGCGTGCCAAAATTCTTGAAAGCGACCAATGAACCCATTTCTCGAGAGGGTGGCGGCGAATTATGGCAGGCAAATAGCTTATTCGCCGGAATTATTGATTCAACAAGAAGGAGTTTTAAGGGGTAAGGGTGAAAACTTGTTAACTCATTGAAGGGAGAAGAGTAAGAGTAAGAGTAAGAGGGTTTGGGTCAAGAAGTTTGCATTTAAAACGAGAGAGGAGCGTAAAATATCTTATGTATAGGATGGATATTTGTTTCTACGTTCCATTTTTCTTAATATTTTGGTATTATTTAAATAATTTCTTATATAAAATAGATAATAGATCTAAAATATTATATTCCATATGTTCCTAATGTCTTAGTATTATTTAAGTAGTTTATTGTATAAAATAGATAATAAATCTAGTATATCTAAATACTGGATTTGTAGTATAGTTCCTAAAATCTTAGCACTATTTAATAATTTCTGATATAGAATAGATAATAGATCTAAAAAATTGTATATAGTTCCTAAAATCGTATAATTATTTGAACAATTTCTTTTATGAAATAGATAATGGATCTAAAATGAGTAATATAATAATATATATATATATATATATATATATATATATATATATATATAATATTAGTCATATCAATTGGAGAAAGTGTGAGTTTGTCTCTGTATTTTTAACCCGTCCTGTGACGTCGACCGAACTGGCCTTGGTATCGCTTTATGTTCTGTTGTCAGGTTCTTAAACCGAAACGTTTAAAAAAAATGTGTATTTCTCGCCGCGACTAGGCAGAGTTTAATGAACGGAAATCGAGAGAGTGGGCAACAAGTGGGGATTAACTCTCCTCCCAGGCATCACAGATGCTCCTTCTTTAGACAGAAACTGAATTATTTTGTTTATGTAACCGCAGGCGACTTCTGTTTAGAGTTGTAACTTTATCAGCCCTGTACTGATCGTGTTTGTGGAAGGGTTCCGTTCCGATAGCATTGTTATTCAGTTGCCGTGACAATTTTTGTTGCCGATAATTGTAGAGTACACCTCACTTATCAGCTGGCAATTATCCGAGAGGCCAACGTGTTCCATCTATGCTCGATGTTTGGCGAGTTGCATTGTCAAGTTCAAGTAAATAGGTAGCCTCTGTTGGCACCACCTCCCGTTTATGCAAACAAGTATTGTACATATACCCCTACCTAGTACATATATACGTATACACCAAAGGCTATGACGACTACTACAGTGTACAGTGGTCCGGTTATATGGAAAAAGTAGTCATAAATCAGAAACTCAACGTTGAGAGATCAAAATTTTTACTCGGGGGCTTTGGGTGAAACTAGTTAATTATAGGGGGGGAATTATAGTTCAAATATTCAAGATTTAGTGAGCATTAGATATTTGTAAATCCAGGTCTATTGAAAAATTGGATTTATGGCAGCATCTTGACTACTGTTCAATGGGCTGGAAATATATATATATATATAAAAAAAAAAAAAAAAAAAAAATTACAGGGTTTTTTGTTGAAAAAATTATAAATATAAATAACTAGAATTAAACTCACTAATGATAAATATAAATTAATAATAAAAAATTATTTTTTTATTTCTTTGCTAAAAAAAAAATATTATACAAAAAAAGTGTTTCCAGCCCACTGTCCCTGATTTCGGCCTCAAGTGGGGTGTATTGTGAACTGCACGGCAATTGTCTGCCCGCCCGCCTGACTCCCCTCTTGGGCGGTGGTGTGAAGCTAGAGGTCAGTCGTCAGTCAGTACAGTAGTTTTGGAACTGGCCCGAAGACCGAGACAAACCGGGTAGCGAGTTTTCTGGGTAAGTGTGTCAAGGCTGAAGGCATGTGCTCCACTTTCGAAAGGACACCCGAGACTGCACTCGACATTGAACAAGTGACGGCCACTCCTTCTTGCCTCCCACCTTAAGAGTTTCTCTTTCTGATACTTTATTCAATGAAAAAAGCATAAATTTAGTCTTGAAAGGGAGAAGGACTCACCGTAGGATCGCAAATCGGTGACCACCTCCAGGTCCTTCTGATGCGACTCGTTGTCCAGGTCCAGGGGCGTACTGTTGCTGGTGGGCACCGCGTATGTGGGTGTGGCCGGGGCTGAGGCTGCAGCTTCGGCGGCCGCCGCCGCCGCGGCAGCAGCTGCTGCGTTACTATTGCTGGCATTGGTCGGTCGACTAGCGGCGGGCTCCCTCACCTCCTGCGGTTCCTCGTCCTCCTCCGTGTCCTGGTCGTAGTAGTCCTCGCGCTCTTCGCTGCTTTCGGCATCCGAAATGCAAACAACATCCGCCGCCTGCTGGGGCGACGGGGAGCGCGGGGTCTCCGGCGAGGCAGTGACCCTGTAGGAGTAATCCCGGGATCCTGGCTCAGTGGCCTTCTTGCTGCTGCTGTTGCTGTACTGTCCGTTAGTGATGTTGTTATTGTTGTTGTTGTACGATGCCAAGGACTTCCCGGAGCTGCCAGCGTTGGCGTGTTTGGTTTTCGGCTTCTTGCTGGTCCCATTGCTGATGGGAACTGTGGCGGGTGACTTGCTGACCCTGCGCCGCTTCCCACCTCCGTTGCTGCTCCCGTTGGCGTGGCCGTTCAGGTGCTGGAGCACCTGAATCTGATCCTCCTCCTCCCTGGCCTCCGTGGCGGCGGCGTTCTGCTGGTTGTTCTTGCGACGCGACTTGTTGGAGCTCGTGCTGGACACAAGGTCGCTCTGGTGCTGTTTCTGCAATCGACTCATATCGCAGCTATTTATTCTTATGACTTCTTCCGGCTGGTAGGTGATGTTCTACGTACTGCTTACGTAGTTGGGAGAGAATTAAAGTGAACTTAATAGAAACAAATTAAAAGGTTCAGTGTCTGGTTATCGTGTCGCATTGTTAAGCTGAAAAGAGGGTGGAAATAAAAGGGTTTTAGAACAGGTATACCTACTGAAAGTAACTCTAATTATATTAGTTATTAATACTAGTAATTAAATGTATTTTCTTAGTGGCAGTTTTAGCTCTATAGTTCCCTACTGACTCTGATTTATTTTATTGACAGACTATAATTTTTTTTACTAAATATTTTCAACAGATTTATCAAGGCATTTAGATTCCTAAATTTACACTGAAATAAACACCAGGCCACTTGGCCAGTCTTCACCGTACTTCTCCACATGCCATTCCCATTCCGTGCTTCCACAATATGGTACAGTTTCAGCTCAGTCGGCAGGGAGCACATCACTATTGTGCCACCAACAGCAATGGCAATAGGATCTGATCGGATCGGACAAATATATAAAATTAAAAGTCAAATCCACCTCCACTCACCTCGCCGACGGAAAGAAGCCCAAAATAATATACTAATAGATGGTGCGGGGGAAAGTGTTGGATTATAATGCGTGGGGTTATGCAGCAATGCGATGTGCAACACTGTCGGGGCTATGCGCTCCGGTTCCTAGTTCTCTTTTTAGCTTTGGTGTTTTGGCTTAAATGTTATTATTCAACCATTTGTTGGCGCTGCACCGCGGTTTTGTGATTATCACAGTCTTTATCAGCCGCGTTTTGCACTGCCACAGTTCTTTTTTTCAACAGTTCTCTTTTCGTTCTATTCTACGTACACACATACACTGATGCGCGCGTACACGTACACACTACACACGCACACGCTGGCACTTTCAGTTGCGGCGACTACGTTTCGAAGCGTTTTTGTTTTCGTCCCCAGATTCTACTCCTCTGCGACTGTTGTCTACGATTCTGGCCACGACTTTTTATCAATTTAACAATGGGCGATCCTGGTCGAGACTGCTTTGTTTATGTTTTCGAATTACGTGCGTTTTTAATATGCCAACAAGGTTTTTAGCGCCGCTTTCTACACACACACACTGATGCGCGGGACGCTCTCCACCATCTGCTTTGCGCTCTCATTCGCGGACACTTATTAGCTACCTCGGGTGCAATCGGAATTTTCCGCCCACTTCATCTGCTCAGCGCTATTACAACTTTTTTGGGCAAAAGGCAATCAGGAAAAATGTACACCACTTGAATTGACTATTTTACACAGCACCGAAGAATTTTTTCGACTTTCCGCTTTAACCAATTCGCTTTCTGCTATCTTCTTACGTTTGCTTGTTAAAATCTCCCGAAACATTAAAAACGCGTCGCAATATGGTCACACAATTTACTAGACATCGATATAGTCACATATCGATAGGTGCCAGTGTTGTAAAAAGAGTTAAACTATTTTTAAAATTTAAAAGTTTTTTTTTTAATACTTTAAGTTAAAAATTAAAGAGTTGAATAAACTTAATATTTAATGTTGATCATAAAAAGATTTGGAAAATTTTTACAAGAAACTATTTTGCAGAAATTAAAATTTATACATTAAAAATTAATTAATAAAAAACTATTGTTAAAATGGTTCGGACGTAAAAAAAAATGTTAAAAAGTTAAAAAAAAATGTAAAGAGTTACATTATGTTATATATTTTTTAGCAATTTTTTGGATTAACAGTTTTTAAGGATATTAATTTGTTTTGACTATGATTTTTAAATACAAAGTTTTAAATGTAATTTTATTTATTTCTTTATTGTGAAATTTTTATTTTGTAAACTGTTAATTAATATCAATATTTGACCATTATATCGGACAACTTTTTTCGCTGTAAGTCGGGAACTTTGCAGTCCTCTGCCGGATACCCGACGGCCAGAAGGATGAGTAGTTTCTCATTAACGGGTCGCTGAAGCAGGGTTCTCAAAGCAGGGCCGCAGTTTAGGGGAGTCGTGACTAGGGACGCTAAACCAGCAGCCTGGAGGGCGCACAGAAGAATACCTCCGGCTATGGACGTGGATATCTCGTTGTAGTAGTGCCTTTTTCGTCGTCCATCCGGGGTTAAGCCATAGGTTTGCTTGAAGATCAGTATCAGATATGGAGCAACAGTGAGATACTCTTTAATGTGATTTGTTTGCAGGGGGCGTAGATCCGTGACCCACTGCGGATGCATCCTCTGACTGTAGTTCATCAGCTCCTCCTGTTCTACTATTTCCCGAATGGATTGCTTTACTTCAGATTTTTCCACAACGCAGAATGTCCAAGGTTCCGTATGGGCACCACTGGGAGCTGTTCCCGCTGCCCGGATACAGTCCTCTATAGTGCTCAGATCTGGTATGGGCTGGCTGCTGAAGGAGCGAATACTGCGACGTCCCTGAACTAATCTGTAAAAGCGGTCTGCTCCATTCGGATTAAGGTTCAACCCGGCCACATACGGAACGTGGGGCTTCTCTTCCAAGGCGGGCTGGAGTTCATCGGCTTCTTCAACTAAAAATAATTATAAAATAAGTACATTATATCTCTTGAATCAGTACTTTATACCTTCTATATCCTCTTCGTTGCCTAGTGCATATTTTTGTTGGGATTTATGATTTTTAATTACATATTTGATGGCGAAAAGAAGCACAAATCCTATCAAGAGACTTGGCCAATATTTGAGTATATTGGAGCTGCCGATCAGCGTTTCTACTTCCATTGCGATTCAATTCAAAACTGACTCTGCCGCTGAGAGAAAGTGGAGCACCATGGCTTATCATCAGAAAAATTGGGTCAGGGTTACTGCTGATTAAGATGACTGCTTGGTGGATGGGGGTTTAGTTCACATTCCGGCAGCAGTAGGGACAGCTTATGCCTCCCTTTTCGACCTTACAAGGTGGACGCTTGAACGGCTTCTGCAGACTCTTTAGCAGACTGTTGGGATCCATGCAAGAAACCGTCTGGCCCTGATTCCGAGGCGTTGCCTTGTTGAGGACCAACTGCCTCTTGTGCACTTCCCTCAGGATTTCAATAATCCGCCACTTGGCATCAAAGTAAATGAAGTCTGGCGCCGTTGTGAGTTCCATGCGTATCATGTCGCAGAGCATTTGCACCTGCTGGCCATTACCGCTCGGAGTTGTAGAACTCAGAACCTGCTGATCATTCACGTTCTGAGCTGTAAAACTCGGCGGAGTAGGGGGAACAGGGTCACTTGCCCGTGAACTTCGAGGAGTAGAGGATTGGCCAGTTAAGCTCGATGGAATAGAGGGATCCGGGTTGGTAAGCTTTGTGCAGGGAGAAGTAGGGCCTTCACCATTAGCTACACGACATTCGGGCACACATGGGGAGTTATCCGGCCGCCTGGGACAAGTAAAATCCGTTGTCTTCATATCCAGCTCGTCGGAGTAATACGACGACTGGACAGACATTTTAGACTTCTGATCATTGGAGGGAGTTTTAGGAGATTCATCCTTTCCAGACTGACTCCCCAAATCACAAGGGCATGGATTTGGGGAAGGTGCAAATGTAACGGACGCTAACGTTCTGGATTCAGAGTCATCATCCGCTTTCGAGGACTCATCTTTATCCTTACCCTTCGTTTTCTTTTTTCGACCCTTTTTACAAAAGGAGAGATGAGTGGGAAAAGTTGTCAAGGGACATCCTGTCATGCTAGTCATATTATTGGCCACCCGATTCTGGATATCCTTGACTGAAAGCTTTAAGCTAGGGTAAGTGACTTGGCTCGAATATTGCGACCATCCCTTATCGAAATTAATACTCAGATACGGAACCAGAAACAGGAATTCGTTGTAATATCGAATCGAGGGAGTCATTATTTCGCCGTACTTCCGATGGGCACTCTCAATGATCGTATACTCTCGTTCGAACAAGCTTCGCAACTCCTCAACCCGGCTCCTGAGTCCTGAGCTTGATTGCCCGGGGAATGATGACACCATGGCATTGTAGCAGTCCTCGTCGATCTCTTTGTTTCCATAATATGAGTTCATCGGGTTGTACAGGTTGTCGTGTTTGCGGTAAAGGCGTATCAGCTTTCGGACATCCTGTTCCTCCATGTCCAGTGGACTGCCCCTTAAAGGGTCCATCTTCTTAATCTTCTCCTTTCTGAACAAAGAGAAGAGAGGACTCCAGGACTTGCGGTGTTTTTTTTTGTCTTTAAAAGTGGAACTGTCGACGGCGACTCCAACGGCGCCTGTTACTAGCCTGTCGCCGATGCTGCTGGAGCCTGTGAACTGACTGGATGGAATTGTACAGTTCAAAGCGGAACGCTTGAAGCAACATCGCTTGTGTTTTTGTTCCATCTTCCACTATTCCACGTTTCAGGACTGTCACAGTATTGCTGGCCTCGTATTCGCCAGGGTGACGTTGCTTCAAGGGGATCAGCATTATTACTCGAATGAATTTTGTAGCATTATCTGGGATTACAAAATCTGTAACTTAAAATTTCAAATTTATATATTCAGATTGCCGCATCCTGTTGTTATATTGTATGAACGTTCAAACAAATTTGTTAAATTTAACAGTATCTTGCATCTAGCCATTTTGAATTTGCCCGCCAATGTTTTTGGTGGCCGTTAAAATTTTTTTCTTGTTTTGCAAATAATTAGTTTCTATCATCACTAATTTAATAATCTCTTATTCTTTCTGACTCAAAGAAAAGTAAGAAATCAGATAAACTTACTAAATACAAAAAATAACAAAGTTATGTTGCATATATTCAAGTGTGACCAGCCTCGAACGTTATGATTAGGCCGGTATGTGCAAGAGGCATTAAAGGAGGAAAAGGCGGGCACACGTGAAATTCTAAATAAAAACAACCAAAACCAGTTACGTGAAATTATAAATAAAAAATTAGGAAATAAGCGATTGGCCCTGGGCCAGCCAAAAGCGTCTAACATAGAGCCCCAAAATATCTAGTTGCCGTTTAATTTGAGCTTCACTACGTGCCTGACACAGGAACATCAATTGCAAGTGGAATCAGATCGGAATCATCATCACAATCAGAATCGGTGCGGGGGTGCTAATTAGCGGAAGACGGCAATTTATTAAATGCGAACAGAAAAATCCCAAGCACGAAATCAAAATTTAATAACTGGTGTATGGATTGAATGGTTTAGCGAAAAATTGTAATAAATCAATGCCAGCTGACAGAAGATTAGAAGAAGCAGAGAGACGGAAGTTGCGCCACAACAAAGAGAGAAAGACTTAACGGGACCCTACCCCATAAACAAAGGCCTCCCACACCACTATCATTTATTAATAATTTGATTGCTTCAACATGGATGAGGTCTTCAGTCTGCACATGGAGAAACTAGATGTTTACGACGGTAAGAAAATATTATAAATTTTGGAAAAAAAATATCTTCATTCCTATTCTTTACGTGGCATAAATATTAATAGTTGTTTTTTTTTATGTGAAAAATAAGGCCCTGATATTGAAGCATTAAAAATATGAATCTTAGTTACAGAACACAGAAATTATGGTAGATTCGTCATACATATTTATTCATACATTAAACATAATAGAGTTAGAACGGCACTTAAAAGAGGGTTAAAAATAGATTGTTTGAAATTCATGCCCAGGTCCCCAGAACAGAAATCCAACTTAAAAGTAGGTGAACAAGATTAAGCAGACTAGGAGCAGTTGCTCGTTAGTCATTGTCATCGTTGGGCTCCGGCCCGGCCAGGATCTCTTCGATGATTCGGTGACCGTCCTCCGATTTCTCACCGTGTATGATCAGGTCGCGCAGTGTAGCTATGTGTTTTTCACCCTGTTCTATTTGAACTTTTAGCTGGTCGTTTTCCCTTCGAAGGCCGTCGATGCGTTTCTTTCGCTCCTCGGCCGTCTTCTTGGTCTTCTCGCGAGTGCGCTGCACGGCCTGTGTGGGAAAATGAGATAAATCAATATACATAGGTTGCAGCTATTTTTGGGGGAGCCCGAAAAGGCCCCAGCAACATGTTCCCCGCTCAATATTGCTCCCTTTGTTTACATGATTCTCATCATACCTCATTGTTTTTCTTTCTTTTCAACTGATACGCTGGATCGTCCGCTTGGGGACTCATCGGTGACTCGCTGGCATCCTTGCTTCCCGACGGCGTGTTTGCAGTTCTCCTCCTTGCCGGCATCCTGTCAGTGATAATCCTGATCTGTATTTAGTTTTTGGAGCCACAAAACTAATAACAAGAAATGCAACCGAGAACTGTCAGGTGGAGATGTTGTGAAATTACAGCGCGAATGACGTTACCAAAGCAAACTCGAAAATCAGCTGTCGGTCTGCGGGTCAGTGCTGGTAAACGCGCAACCACACAACCCAGAGGACAATCACACTGCGGTATTATTAAATTAGAAATTCAAATTTTGAATCAAATTAATACTTGATTAGCGTCCAATAGGCCTGGAAAATTAAATCACATACAACCCGACAATTTTTCGTTTGCTCAGAGTTATATTTTATAATTTATCAACTGTTTATACAATTTATTTGTAAAGACTGATTTCCTGTATATAGCTGCGTAAGATCAAGAGTCTATTGCAATAAAAATTAATTGAAATGTAATACGTAATAGTCAATAAATGTTTTAAATAAGTGAGAGTTTAAATTTTCTCCGTGTACACCCAATATACAAGTTAGCTTCGTGACACCCAATCGCACTTTACAACACTCTCCTCAAAACAGCCGGCTCATTTTTGCTTGGATTTTTCGCAAAATGTCTTCGCCTGCGCCAAAATCGCCAGAGCTCTCGGACAAGAGCAAGAAGTATGACAGGCAAATCAGGTAAAACAATGTGATAGAAGACTAAGTTTGAAGAATCATCAGTAACATTCTCCGGCAGGTTGTGGGGCGAGCATGGACAGACGCTTTTGGAGGCGGCCACTGTTTGCTTGGTAAACGTTACGGCCGTGGGTTGTGAAACTGCCAAGGGACTGGTGCTCCCCGGAATTGGAGGATTTACAATCGCCGATGGTAGTACGGTTAAAGAAGAGGATCTGGGCAACAAGTAGGTGTCCTTATGAAGGAAAAATGAATTCAAATTGATAGACATTCTTCTTAGTTTCTTCCTAGATCCTACATACTTGGGGAAACCCAAGGCTTTCGCCTGCATGCAACTGCTGCAAGAGCTGAATCCCGATGTCAATGGAGATTATGTTGAGGAAAGTGTCGATTATATATTGGACAATCGGCCAAACTTCTTCGATAGCTTCGATTTGGTCATAGCCTCGAACCTGAATGAGAAAACTCTTCTTGTCTTGGCTGATCGCCTATGGGATGCCAATGTCCCTCTGATATACTGTCGATCCTTGGGAATGATGGGAACTATTCGCCTGCAGATACGTGAACATTGCATTGTAGAAGCCCACCCAGATAACAGGCAATTTGATTTGCGGCTGGAACATCCGTTCGATGCTTTAAGAGAACATCTGGACGGTACGGAAGTCACCAATAAAGTTCCCTGGCTGTTGGTACTCCACAAATACCTAAGTATCTGGCAAAAGCAGCAGACGGACGGCACTCTATGCCCACGAAATTTCAAGGAGAAGAATCAGCTTCGCGAAGCCATAAGAGATCAGATGAAAGCGGACGAAGAGAACCACGAAGAGGCCATCAAAGCGGTGAACACGGCTTTTGGGGCTGGAAAGATTCCCTTAGGACTTAAAGCCATTTTCGAGGATGATGCTTGCGACCAGCTCAGCAAAAAGGTAGGTTGGACATTAGTAAAATGTGTTTCAAAAGAATACTATTACTATACCCTTCTTTAACTTTCCTAGAGCAATGTTTTCTGGATTATGGCCAAAGCCCTGAAACACTTTGTCATTCACGAAAACAATGGCAATTTGCCCCTGCCTGGAGTTCTTCCGGATATGACTGCAAATACTGATTCGTACATAGCCCTCCAGCATATATATCGCCAGCAGGCTATGCAAGACGCCGATCAGGTGTTCCATAAGTGTCAGGACTACCTCAAGCAGTTGACGCTTCCGGCCGACACCATTGATAAGCAAAGCGTGCGTCTTTTGTGTCGGGAAGCTGCGGGACTATCGGTCTTAAGGGGTACTCGTGTCGCAGAAGAGTACGAGAAGAGCTCTCGTCTGCAGGCCTTGGGTTCGTACACCTAGCGTTGTATAATTAGGCATGACATTAGTCATTATTTTTATATACATTTTTTAAACAGTTGAAGATAACGAGCTGCAAGGAAATCTAACAGCTTTTAATTTTGCGCTACGAGCTTATGAGCGTTTCTTGAGTGAGTATGGAAACATTCCTGGGGAGTGCACTGTGGAACAGGATATAGGACGTCTCAAGAGCATCGCTGGCAAAATGATGAGTGATCTGGGCATGCATACAACTATAAGCGATGATGTCTTGCACGAGATTTGTCGCTACGGCGGAGCTGAGCTGCATGCAGTGTCTGCTTTCATAGGTGCGTAGTAATTAGAGAATCATATCAAACCATATTTATATTATATATATTATATTCATCAATTCAGGTGGCTGTGCTGCCCAGGAAGTGATAAAGGTGATTACCAAACAATACAAGCCCATTGATAATACTTTTATATATAATGCTATAACCACTGAAAGTGTCACGTTGAAGCTGTAAATAAATCGCATTTTCGTAGAAAAGGTTGCAGTTATAAGTGTTTACTTTCTGTATAGTTTTACTTGGCTTTCTTGGAAGGCACCTTAGACCCATAACTTTTAAGGTAGAACTTGCCAAAGAGATAAAGAAACGGTAGCATGTAGAGACTGCCTGTGAGTAGTGCCCAATTGTTGATGTCGCACTTTCGGATCATAGCCTGTGCTCCCCAAAATACTCCATATCCAAATTGCACTAGCTGGAGTCCGGTCAGATATCGCTTCCACCATAAGAACCGCTGGACTCGAGGGCCCAAGGTGCTTGCTGCATAATATCCATACATAATTATGTGTATGAAACAGTTAATCAGTGCCGGCATAAAAGCTGTTACGAAAAATAAGTTGGTGGGTTTTTCATAAATGTACTATTTTCTTTTACTTGCCTGAGCCCGAAGGCGTCCATCTGACAACCGCCCATGTGAGGAAGAACATGCTGCTATGGTGGTAGACATGCAAGAAACTAAGCTGCCTCCACTTGTGACGGAGAATGAAAAAGGCCGTGTCGGCGAATTCAAACACTTTCGAGATATAGAACCACCAAATGGCCGTAGTAATCTGTTTTAATAAATTTAAATTACAACAAGGTTCCTCCGCAAGGGTATTTAAAGTTACGTATCGACCTTATGTGGGGCTTCTTGTGCCACCGACTTACACGCATTTCATGGGGGCTATAGCTCACCCGACACGGCTGACAGATGTAGCTATAGCCCAGGGCCTGCGATGCCGTGAAGAGCTCCAGGAAAATGTGGGCATTCAGCAGGGCCATGGCCAGACTGTGCAGGAACAATGGCACTCGCAACTGCATCGGCTTGTATCTGTGTGGGTGAGTGGATGTGCTTTGTGTCAATCGACGGAAGCATGGACAGGAGGAGGGACAACGTGGTGGCGACCTTACCTGGATGCCCATTTGGGCCCGAATCGTACCATTAATAGGTAGGAGGCCAACACGGCGGCCACATTCCAAGGCGATTCGACCAAAGGCCACGTGCGTGTCCGCTCGTCCGGTGGCGCCATAAACCGATACGGATAGCTGCCATTCGGGGGCAGACCGATGTCTGTGTCACTGCCATTGCACGCCATCGAATGTTACCGGCTTTAAGAATTCCCAGCCGCGACTAAACGGAATGCCACTCCCAAGTCTCGCTCTTATATACGGATTTTGGCCCTGATCGCTCCGCTGATGCGTTCATAATTTATCGTCTATATTTAATTAGATGTCGTTGGAGCATAAAAGTTGGGGAAGGTCGGGGTTGTACCTTTAACTTTCCCACTTAGTTTTGTTGCCCAGATCGGGATGAGTTTACTAAAAGGCTCAATGTTCTAAGCTAAAATGTGCCATTTGCAATTCTTTATTCTCTAATTCAAATAAATGTAGTTCGCATGATGGAAATTTATTTTTTATAGCATTTTTCTTTGTAGTTGAAAACCAATTCCAATCTTACATTGTACCTTTCAAATGCACAATCCTTTGTTGTCGGTCTCGTATTTATTTCAACTTCATTGGAAATCTTGATTAAGCAGATGCATTTATTTATCGAATGCCTCTTAATCAATGAAGCGTTAAATATAGTTACCCACATATATCTTTTGTGGTGCGCTACCATTAATATTGAAAAGTGCAATTGCAGGAACATCGGGTACTGTGCAAAAATAACAAGAAAAACAATTGCCAAGCACAATAAACTGTGCAACGTGAGAACGGTTTTCTGATGGTGATGGCTCTGGCAGGTTGATGGGCGCCGGATTGGGGCTTATAAGGAATATAAGGAACCTCCCCAGGGGCGGTGATGGAGCGGCGGTCTGAAAGCGGAACCTGAAAGCCAAAAACGAAAAGCAAACATTTCGCTAAGACGTTTCGGGAGAGTGTAAAAGTCACCGAAGATACTCTTTGTAAATGGGATTATTCTACTATAAGGAAAATTGGATTCATGCTTATAATGGCAGTATATTTCAATCTTATAAAATGTTATCTTCAATATAGATTCTACTCTTTACAAATTATCTCTGTAAAATTTTTTTCTTTTTGTATTTATACCCAGTACTTGTATTATAAAAATCTGAAGGGCCTCTTAATGGAATAAATTCTTAAAATTAATATAATTTATCTCTAAAATTTATAAATTCTATTTGTAAATTTAAAAAGAAAATCTTTCCTAACTTTAGGACTTTTATGCTGATCCAGAAATATTGACTCTTTTGAAATTCTTCAAATGTAAATATTATAAAAATAAATACATAATAAATTTGTAATACATTTTAATTTGCAAAAAATAAATAAAAAATAGTTTTAAATCAAATACAAACATATATTATAATTCTTATATTATAAGTATCGGGAAATCTATATAGTCTCGAATCTTTTGGATCTTGAAAAAATAGTTGAGATCTAAAGGGACATTTTGTTTTATGCTAAAGTGTTTAAATTTTAAAAGCTTGTTAAAAAATATTTTAAAAATTAAGAGCATTGACTTTTCGTCAAAAGGTAGTCCTTTCCAGAATCCATTTGTAAGCCCAGAGCGGTCGTTGTTGTTTGCGCTTTTTCCTGACTTTTGGCCCTTCCATGTCGCTAGCTTCGACTCCATTTTCTATTATTGTTTTCTTTATTTGTATTACAGTACGTGTTTTCACCTAAGGCACTTTGCTCTGCTGCTGTTGCTTTTTTTGTTTACATTTTGGATGCCGACCACCGACCAGCTGCGTCCAAAGGGTTGAGCTCCCCATCTAGCTCGTCCTGTACGTCCTGTTTTCGTCTGTTCGATGTTTGCATTATTATTATTTTGTAAGCCTTGTTCTGGTCCTCGTAGAGCGCAATTGTATCGCAAGTTGACCGCAGCCGTTGGATCCATTTTATGGTCTCAATCATCGGGTATGGAAGTGCTTTTGGAATGTTCTCTCTGAATCAAGCGTCAATTTTCATTAAAATAATGTCACAATTCGGCCTCCGAATGGGTTCCCATCCGGGTTTTAGGTGCTCGCCCTCCGAATACCCCGCAAGCTCAATTTGCGGTTAACCACCTAGCTTTGCCCATCATCGGCAGACTGAACATATGCCATGATGTCCTGCGGCTACGCGTGTCCTTCCGCTTGATCTCCTCCCTCTGTTTTCCATAGCTTTGTGTCCCCCCGGTTTTGAGTGCTTACGAATGCGTATAATTGAGTTAGTCCGAATGTTATAATCAGCACTCACACTCACCTAAATCTAGGGATGAGTCCAGGAATAGTAATTTTTTTAAAGGTAATGGTTAGATTTCCATCTAAAGTACTTGAATGAAAATATTAATAATATATGTTACTAAAAATAAACCTTCAATTTAATAATCAAATACTTTAAAACAATATTTTTTTTAAGAACAGATCCTATTTTTTAATCTTAATAATTATCGGAATAATCGAAAACCTTTTCCAAAAAAAATGGCACACTTAAAGTGCAATTCAACTTATATATGAATAATACAATATATTAATAGCATAAAATACCAATTAATAATCAATTCAATTAAAAAATTCATTGAAAAAATGTCTCCATTTTGTGAACAGACCATAGTTTTTTTGATCATAAAAGATATCGGAATAATCGGGGCCCATCTCCATAACAATTGCAGCTCCATCAATGCGGTTTTTGTGCGCACTCGAACTGTGAACAAAGTTTTTTGGCCAATGGCAAATAAATTTGATGGATGGATATCCTGTTGTCTGACGGCTGTTATTTTGTCATTCCCTCCGTGGTCATTCCATTTGCTCTCTATGGTGAATACCGATCCAGTCGAGCGTTTACCGAGCACTGAATAATTTACCTTTTTTCGGACTGGGAATGGACGAATGAACCGTATGTCCCCTTTATCCGGATCCTGGCGACAGTGTCGCCCTGAGTCAGCCACGTGGTTTATTAAATAGATTACAGTTTTGTGACATCACAACTTCATGTTGCACATTGGGATAGACGAATGTTGAAAGGACTCCCCCACAATGGCCGAAGGACTGCTGTCTCTGAACTATTGTCGGAGTTGCATGCATGACAAATTCATGGCGGACCATTGCAGTTTTTGTCCATCTTTGACCCCAAAGGACCTCATATGCATATGGCTGTGGCCTGTGGGTGGACAATGTCAAGGGTTCAAAGTTCAAAAGCTGAACAAAATATATGCATGGGCGACATTTACATGGGAGGATGATAATAATGGTATTGAAAATGTGAAATGATCAGATATTGGATATTAAATATTATTTTATAACACTAAAAATAATTGTATTTAAATATATAATAAAATAACTCAATCTTTGCTTGCAGAAGGATAACGATATTGTATTGTTAACAAAGTAAAGATTTTTAATGCAGCCCATAAACTGGACTGAGAACACTGGCTCGCCTGGAATACAAATAAATGTCATATCCTTTTTCTCTGAAATTTTTTCAGTCAATAGTTCAAGTGTCCTGGACGCATCATTATACCAATATTCGGACCAATATTGACGGCGGCGAGCAATTGCTGTGGCAGTGACAAAAAGGAAATATCATCAGTCCAGTTTCCTCCAGTTTCTCCACTTTTCCTTCAACCATTTTCACGTTATTGTGATTTTCTTGTTGCTGTTTGCTGGCCAGAGGGTGGAGGTGGAGGTGAGGGATTATTGAATGCGAATGACCTGACCCAGTGGCATTTCCTTGGGATCCTGCCATCCTGCCGATGGCCATTCACTGTCGAGTCGAGTCGCTTTTTGTGTTTCCTCGCATTTCCTGCACATTTCCGCCTCAGTGGGAAAGTGGCTAGCCGGTCACCGATGCTCGCAAACGCATGAGAAATTGTGGTCATGATTGGTAAAATACCTTCGGCTTTCCACTGACGTTTCAGGTACACGTTTAATTTAGATTGAGATGCAATTGCCTCTTTTTTTCAATTCCTTGGTAAAAAATCGATAGGATTGTGCCGCCTCTGGATGCAGCTCGGAGCCTGTTATCCTTTTATCCCATTTATCTATGCCAGATCTGATAAATCAAAAGGAGATTGGAAAGAGGTCTTCTCAAATAAAATGTATTCATGGTTTCAAC
The DNA here is from genome assembly GCA_035045925.1 of Drosophila atripex. Lineage (NCBI taxonomy): Eukaryota > Metazoa > Arthropoda > Insecta > Diptera > Drosophilidae > Drosophila > Drosophila atripex. The sequence goes on from JAWNOP010000012.1 coordinate 1,943,711, forward strand.
TTGTTTTACTCAACTTTTTATTGTGATTTCTACTTGACTTCATATAGAACCACATTTTTATGACATTCTCGACTTGTCACATAAACATCGAATATAAAAGGAACTATCACTTCCGCTGTGCGAGTCATTTTTCATTTGATGCCACATTGCCCCTTCGCAGGTGCAACTGGGCGTGGCAAAGTGAACAACATATTTTATTTGTCTTCCCAGCGGCGTCTCTCCTTCTTTCTCCGCCATCACCCATACGCCACGTTGTCACATCGCCCGGATACGCGTTATTTACAATACATTTGTCATGGCTTTGGGTTTCTCAGATAGGATGTGCAGTTCGGAATTGGCGGATAGTGGGCGGAATTGGATGAAGCCATCTGCTTGGCTGGGCATCGAATGCATTTGGTATATCCATGGGGTTTTGGAGGAAACAGGAGAAATTAATGCCGTGCCACTTTGTCATCGGGGTTCGAGAGTCGCAATCCCAATTGGATTCAGATATATTTGTATTTAAGGTGTCTAAGAGCTAGCGTTCAATGATCTTTAGAACTTCCATTAAAATAAACTAAGCAAACATTAATTGGTTCTCCACCAAGCTACTTGCAGTGCATAGCAAACGTAAGTGAAATAAATGTTGATCCCAGAATCAATTTGTTAACTTTTAGCCGAGTAACTCGAACAACAGCAACAGAAACTGTAACACTCCTTACAAGTCCCGGGGTCAGAGGCAGGGCGTTCATCACTTTTAAGCCAAACAAAGTTAGTACATCAGCCACAAGAACGCCCAGTCCCTCCCCCATGCTGCTCCATGCTAAATTAATTAAATGGAGCCAAGAAATTGTAGAAACACGTACATATTAGTATGAAAGCAACAGCAACGAACCACAATTTTTAATTGCATTTTAATGACTTTATTTCGCTGAAATATGCCAGCACACAGAAACCCATTAAACTGATTAATCTCAGCCATTGACACCTCGAGGCTTTAATTAAAGTGGCCCGGGCCAGAAGGTTGCCCGGGCCGTCATAACTCGGCCGAGAGCGACACATAAAGTCTAAAAAGCCAAATAATACAAAAAACTGAAACTTTCTATTGAGCTGACTGACTGTCTGTCAAAAAAAGGGCGGATATACCATATGTACGGGAATGTAACATGGAGAGTGGAAACAGAACTCGAACATGCTCCAGAACAGTGCCATGTGGCATGTGGCATGAACAAAAAGTAAGTCCGACAATTGGCAGTTTCGCAAAATAACTTTGTTGCTGGTGCCGTGGCTGCCAGTCGCTGCCAGTGGCCCAAAATAGCCGACACAGCATATATAACTAATACTCCCGGTTGGCAGCTGACCACAGACCAGTCATCCGACCAAACATTCAACCACCCGATCCACCACACCCCCACATCACATCCCACATAGTCCCCCATCGATGGACAATAAAACAAATCGAATAGAACTTCATTTTCTCCGACAATTTTTTGCTCGATTTTCTTGCTTTTGTCCGGTTTTGGAACAGGGAGGGGGGAGTTGGAATTTGTGGGTCCTCTCTGTCCTTGCTGGCTGTGTGAAAATAGCCATAAAATGTGAAGGGAAAATCAGTGTTTAATTAAGTTATAAAAATGTTTTGGTCATTTAAGCCCGCGACCAAACGAATTTTCGGGCTTAACGTTCCTTCAATGAGACCAAATGAAATGGAAACTTCACAGGGGACTCTGGACATTGTCTTCTTTATTCTGCTTTTCAGTTTTATGTCAAAAAAGTTTCTTTTAAGCATTTAAGACTCGGGTATATTTGAATAAAATAAATGTCATTAGCTATTCTGGAGGAGTGTGGCTTATAAAACTTGAATTTCCCAGGACTTGAAAGACAAAGTACCACGTGGCGTTCTGGCCATAAAGTAAACATATAATATGTGTGGAAAAATACATACACTTTTCTAGGCGGTACTCAAAAATTGCACTCCTGCATTTTTCCATTTTTTTGCTGTTATTTTTATTCTTTATTTTTTTATTGTTATGAAGAGGAATATTTATGAGGGTTCTACATGCCCTAGAAAGGCGACAACTTTTAGTGAAAGGGTAGTCATGTTTTATAGATCTTTATTAGAAAAGAATATATATAAAGAAAAAACTAAAAAGTTTTCTTTTAAAAACTATAAGTCACAGGGGCACTTATAGGCTATTGTGTTAATTTTAAATCATAGATCTGGAATCTAAAGGTGATGCATATTGTCTATAGTTTCTATAATATTGTTTCCTTCACATATAAAACTCGTATGAGTTGCTGCAGCTTATGTACTTATACTGGTGCAACTTCTTCATCCGTTTCCTTATGCGAATGTGCATGCTTAAGCTGCTTTTCCACTGGCGCCCGAGCACAGGACACTGAGGAAAATGGAGGGAAAGTGTAAGGAAAACAACACATTGAGCTGAGCTTAACGGCTGGCGTATAAGTTTCAAAGTCAGCATGGAAGGTCCGACTGCCGAGACTCCGACTCTGTTCGAATGTCTTGCAACTTTTGCAGCGTCGTCGTCTTTTGGCCAAAAAGAGGTATTTAGACTGGATGGCGATGGTGATGGGAATGGTGATGGAAATGCCACTGAGGGGGGGATGGTGACCAAGGCTGAGAGAAAATTTATCTGGGCACGTCTTCTGTGTATTTCAAATGCAATCCATTGTGCTGCTCGGTGTCAGTGTGCCAGTGTGTGTGTGTGTGTGTGTGTGTTGGTTTATGTCCAGTCTGTTGTGTTTGTGTTACCAAAATCCCCATTGCCTGATGGCGAGAAGTACTTGGCCTGTGGCGCTGCGTTTGCACTTTGGGCAAACCCCTTTAAACGCATCTCAAATACGCCTTCTATGCCGAAATTTCAGCAAGGACATTGGCCAGGCACTTGCCTCATAAATCTATTCTTTTATTCTCCCATGTCACAATTACCAATTCCCATTTTTGAATTTATAGTCCTTTGTTTAATTTATATATTCTCAGAAATTGTGGTTTTTATTTAAAATAGCATGGGTATTTATTTTAAAGGGATTCGCAGGGCTACAAGAGTCTTAATTAATTTCAAGCTTAAAACTTGTAAACTTATTAGCCATGAAAGCTAATTATGGCTCACCAATAATGTGCAAAAGTGGTCTGTTACTGTAACTGAGTGAAATCCCATTTTAAGTTAAACTTTTAATAAGTAACTTTCTGGGAGAATGGGGGCTTATATCTGTAATCATCCCGCAATCCAGAAAGTATGCATGAAAAAGTTTAACTGGCACCTTGGGTTTTGAGCCAACTTTGTTTTTTAGCCCCTTGAACTTTTTATTCACTCAACTGGTTTCAACTTTGGCATAAATTTAATTTCGGTTAGCCAGTTGGCTGGACGGGGTACCTCATGAGATCATGAGATCAAGGATCTGAGGATGTGCTGAAGTGAGGTGGAAGTTCGTTAGCCCCGAAATGCGTAATTGCAACAAGAGGGCCAAGTGTTTGATTGGGAGATTGGCTCAGATTGTAATCGAATTTCAATGGAATTATGCTGTTGACTTCGACGTTGATTAGATTCCGGCCATTTGAGAAGGCGGTGGGTGGACAGGGGTTAAGTTGTAGTGGAGTTGAAGGTGTGCGGCTAATTGGTTCACTGTTTGAAAATTAATTCTATGCTAATTATTGGCTAACATGCACACAATAAACGCAATTATAATTACGCAACTGCATCAACAACTGCACTGACCAAATAAAGTCCTCAATTAGGCTGACAAAATGCGCATTTGCATTTTCCGGCTCGTCACTGTCACGTTTTCGGTTGTTTTCTGTTTGTTGTTTATTGTTTACCTCTTTTTTTATTTAATGTTGTTATTATTGTATTTCCATTAGATATTAGAGCTTAATTAATGTGTCAACACTTTGGAATGGCGGATAATTGACAGGGACATGGATGTAGCTTCTCGTTTAGCCAAGTCAACAAATGCCATTAGTTTCGGCAAATGTGATTTGCATGAATTTTGCATGTTAATCGAGCGAAGCAATAAATTGATTAATTATATTTGCTTTTTGATTTAGACGCCACTTGAATTAGTTACAGTCGAGTGCTAAACTTGTGCATATTAGCTTTATTGAATGGGCAACAGAGATTTTCCAAATAATCTATACATTTTTAGGACAATTTGTATAGATGATATTTTTAGGTTATGTATCTACTGACAACACTACAAGTCCATTCATGTTCGACCATCTAACAGTCTAGGACAAGTCCGTTTCTCCAACTGTCTCGTTAAGGTTAAAATGAAAAGTTACTTTAAAGTTACACAACGCATTGAAGCTAATAAACATGAAAGTTTATGCAACAATTCTTTTGACTTCCACCTGCCACTTAGCCACACATGCACATACATGTTGCACACACACACATACACATGTAAGCAAAATAGACACAAACGCATAACTTTTGGTTTTTGGTTTGACATTTTGTGGTTAGATTTTAATATGTGGCAAAGTGAATGAAAAGTTACGCAGGACCCGGAACAACCAAGATGGCTAAATGCATTATGCCACTGCTGTTTGCCACAGTGGAAACTTTGGTCACGATACGCCCCCAGAACCCAGAACCCAGACCCCATCCGCCCGCTGTTGCACAAACGCTACCTCAAACCCAAAATGATATCAGTGGCAGCTGCTGTTTCTGGCATGTGTATGGCAAATTAGCATTCTTGCCACCAGAAATTCGGGTGTGTATGTGTTGTTTGTGTTGCATGCTTCACTGTCTTCGCTGTCTGGCATTGTTTGCTATTTGCCTTAGCAAAGACGATGCATTACACCGTTCAAATTAGTCATACAATTTTATTTTAATATGCGAGTTTCTAACTTTCCAATCAATAAGACTTTTAATAAGAAAGTTATATATTTTATATTTTTAAGTTTAACTGTGTATCTTTTGTTTAAAATATGTTTTTCGTGTACTCTTCCGTCTGCATTCAAAGGGAAGCTTAGGCTGTCAGCGAGAAGCAGCTTAAAGCCTTAAAATTAAGCCAGACGTACCACATGGCGGATGCGTGACATTGCATAACTCACTTTGTCGAAGTGTGGCCTGGAAGGGGTCCGGGGCAGGATCGGACAAGGAGGCGCGGGCTAAGGCGGGGCTGAGTGGGTAAATTACAACTTGGGCAAGCAGATCCAGCCTCAGGCCTTCGAGCGGAAACTTCGTCCTGAGAGTTGAAGTTGACGTTGTTGCACAGCCCGCCTTGTCTTCCACCGTGCCTCGTGCAACAAGCAAATGCATTGCAACTTTATTAAAATGCCGTAAAAGTTATAAAAACTACTAAAAGCAATGGGTAATAAGTTATTGTTGTTATAGCACATAATATTGCTGTTATGCTTGTTCCTTTTATCCTTTTGTTTTCGTCCTTCTTACCTTTCGAAGGAAACTTTTCCACTGTTGACAATGTGCAATGTCGAAATGCGGGAGAGCCACCTTCCCGGCCTTCCTCGCTGTCGGGAAACTCGCTGTGTAATTTGATAAGTGCGATACGCATCTGGGAACTTTATTGTTACCTGTGTTCCTGCCACCGGCCCTTCCTGGCAATCCTGTCGTTCCTCTCGGCGTTTACCGAGCGCATTATTAGCGGGCCAGAGTCGTGATTGCAATTGTGTTGCAGATGCAGCTGCAATTGCATCTGCATGCGGCAGTGGGCGGAAACGGAAATGAAAGCGGAAGCTGACCTCGGCTTTTGTGGGATGTGCACTTGGAAAATATAAGTTTTTTTTTTTAATATATGGTAAATTATGAATAAACATCTATACAAATTCTACAAGATGTTCCCATTGATGTCTTATTTTTATGATTTGAAACATTAAGCCTAACATTTCTTAATTCAACGATTTATTATCCGTGCAGGCTTACAGTTTATCGTTTGGTGGGCTCTGTGACTCTTGTTAGTTTCCTTTGGAAATGCCATTGTTAGCTGGTTGGTGTGGTCAACGTACTCATTTGGCCATGGTTATAAATTCCCCGGTATGGCTCAAGTGGTTAGCCAGCTGCTGTTGGCATAACAATGTACGTCTCAGGTTTCCTGTCCTGCCGACTCTGGCCTGGCTCTGCCTTCAAAAGCAGCCATTAAAGGATTCTTGAAAGTTTGCTCCAGCAGTAGCCGTTTGTTGCAAGTAATAATTGCATTCGCGGTTAAGCACACACACATGCCGCCAGTCAAGGCGATGAGTTGCGTTAAGTTTCGCAGAAGGCACTTAAAAATCTTGGAAACACTTGGAAAAATAAAGGCTACTAAACGTAATAAAATATATTTTAAGGAACCTCTGGCAGAACAGATAATCTTCTTGTCTCGCTCCGACCATGTTGATTTTCCAGCAAAGTACAAAGCAGTTGAACATTTTTGTGCGTGCCACATGCTCCCATCGCTTGAGGCAACAACCGTGCCAGCCAAAGCCGCAGCTGCAGACTCAAAGTGGCAAGGGGTGTGGCGGGGGAGGGCTCAGGAACAGCAGCAGCAGCTGTAATAAGACAGCTTGTCTGCACCCGCTTCTGTCTTGTTAACTTTTGCTCATTTGTGCCCCGAAACGCTGCACCCGACAGTTGCAGCAGCGACGAGGTGTTGAAGTTTAGCATCTCAACTTGACATATTGCCGCTTACCGCTTGGGGCGGTGCTTTTAATGAGCGCCACGGACAATCTGGACAATCTGGTGCAACATTTATCAATTTATTGTGTCAATATTCGGGTGTTGCAAATGACAACTTCACTTTGTTGCAAACTTGAGGAACTACAAAAACTCTTCCATGTTCATGGCTTTCCATGGCTTGGCCGACATTATCATCGATACTGGCAATTAAGTTTGGTTTCAACACAAAAGCGCTTTTAATGAGCATTAAGATAATGTCGCTCATGATACCGATAAACGCCCCATACTTTTAATATTTTAATGGGGCATGTAAATGAGTATGTTTGGTGTATCGCGTTGTGTATCCGGAGGATACTTTCCGCCCAGAAACGATTGACTTGTTAACTGTCACCGATAATCGTTGCCAATTTCGAAGTCTTTCGCGACGAGATTCGGGGGAGAAGGTGTTCTTGCATGCAGATTCTCTTAAGGGGTTTTCTGGTTTAGAGTAAGGGGTGCATATAAAATTATTGGAATGATTATAGTAGACAGGGAGATTCACGATCCAAAACCATAACATTTTTGAACTTATTTGAAGTATTTGTAACTAAAAATTGCATAAAGGAATAGTGAGTAGGTGGTAAGTACCGGGTATCATATAGTCTAAAAACAGTCCTTAATTTTTGTGAAATTTCCGTGAAACCTACTTTCTGGAATGCAAAATCATTGCCTTAAATACACATCGATTTCCCACACACATACATTTTCGGCCCCACATCCCCTCAATGGCATGGCAATTTTTACATGATTATACAGACAGCTGCGGCCATTGCCACCGCAAGTGGCAAAATGACACTCGACGAGCGTGTAAGTGCATGTCAATCGTGTTTGCCTGGCATCAATAAAAAGTAATTTTATTTCACATTAAAAGCGGAAGCCAGAGTGCAGGTGAGTGCTCAGAGCAGGCACTTTAAACAGGGTCTGTTTAAAACAGGGTTTATTATGGAAATGGTAATTGTCACCAGGTTTATGATTCACGATGTTCTGGTGCAATTTTCAGTAATATTATTTTAATCAAAGACAAAATACTTCTCTACGTGAGGAAATACGTTTGACTTAAAATGAATTATTTGGTAGCCAATTTATTTTTAATGATGATATCCTTTTTTCCTTCGTAAAAAACACTTCCGAATTTCTTTTGCCATTTTATGGGAATTGATTTGGGATTTTTTATTAAATTCAGCCCCCAGCATTTAAATAATCCCCAGGACATTTGGAATCTATTCAAACCGAAGTTTTCCTCTCTGGCTGGTTAATTAAATGCCGCCTTCGCAGCGTGATTTCTTTTACCCCAAGGCCAGGTCCTTGCCATTTCCGAAGCCACAAAAAAATAAAAGAAAAATCTACTGCCAATTGGTGGCTCGCTAATGTTGTTTGTGGGCCTCAGAACTCACTTTGCAACATGTGCGCCACAGACACTCCACTCAGTTTCGCATTTCGTATGCAAAACGCCACGGGTGTGTGCGTTTTTGGGGCATAAGGGGCATCAAAGCCGTGGCACAGACCTTCCTGCTCTTTCCGCCTGCTTCAATCAATTTCAATTTATCAATTTTTACAATCAACTGATTTTATCAATTTTATGGCGCTTTTTAAGACCACGCAACCGAACGAAGACGAGCCGAGGACGAGCCGCCGTTGGGCAGGAATGAAAAGGACATGCCATGGAGGAAATTTGACTGCCAGTCGCAGTAGGAAAGAAAAATATCGGAGAGAAAAAGAAAAGGAGAAGCCAGCGAAACATGTCAATAAAATCAACAAATGTCGTTGCAGGTTTATTGGCATCTCGTCTTGGCCCGGTTTTGTGCTTTTCTGCTCGGCATCCTGGCTCGTGCTCCCGACATCCTGTTTCCTGTCCAGGCTTCTCTTCGCATGTAAATAAGCATTTTCCTCGGAATTGTTATTCCGAACTCTTGGCCTGCCTAAAGAAAACAGTTGGCCCTTTGGCTCACTGCCATGACTGCTGACTTGACTAATAATCCACAGGTAAGTCGCTTAAAATCTTGGCAACGTCTTAGCCCAAATTATTATTATTTTTTTAAAGTCTTTTGATTTTTTTCTAATAATTCCTTTTGATATTTATTTGGTCATCGTTTTTGTCTCTAATCTGCATAAATGAAATTGAAGAAGGCAAGGTTTATGGTTAATGGAAAAATGTTTATCTGAAATGTATTCTGAAATTCAATAAACATGTAACTTGGGGAGGCTTTAAATGAACCTCCTAATGCTTTTGGGCATTAAGAACCCTCCAAGAAAATTGAAACCATCGAATCATTGTAATTTTGCCTCATTTGTTTCTTGCTTTTCAGTTAATATTGATTACCAGAACATTCTCGGCCGGGAACTTTCGGCCATTGGCCATAATTAACGGATAATTTGTGGCCCTAAGAACGGCGTCACATGGCCGGGCCAAAGCTTCTTTACAAGGAGGGTGGGCATTAAGGAGGTCCTGGGCGGGTGGCATGTGCCTGAAAAACTCACTAATTAAAGTCAACACTCGTGACTATGACCTCATTACAGGCAAATCTGCCAGCCAAGTGGGTGGACTGTTGGACGGGTGGGCGGTGGTCACCTGGTGATTGTCTTCAGGTTGCCTTTGACTCTGGCTGTACACCCGATACTTTTTTCAAGTTCATTAGGGTAATGAAGCAGCCACAGGCACAGACCTAGACCTCTGTGAGCCAACTTTTTGAAGCAAAATGGCCGAGAATAAAGTGGCGTGCGCTTTACTTTATGGCCCTCATAACCATGTGCCCGCTCCTTCCCATCCGGTTCCTCCTCCGCCGCCAGTTGTTGGCTTTTTGCATAATGAATGGACATAAACATGGAGCAGGCAACTACAAAAACCGACAACCAAAGTTTTTTCCACAGTTTTCTAAAGATAGGAACAATTTAAAGGTAGAAAATGATATAAATTAAAAATAATATGTTTTATAGAAAAGTTTTTTATAATTTTTCCACTACAAAAATGTAAACAAAATTAATTTGTTTATAATGAATATTTAATTGATCATTTTAATTTCCCTCTGTGTAGTCCTTATTTCGGGTGCACATGACTGCTTCATCCTTCCCGCTCTTTCCCATTTGGCCATTCTGGTTATTGGCCAGATATAATTTTAAATACATATTATATTTACTTAACGCCATTTCCTTAATTAATAAGAAACTTTCCGGACTTGCTTCCACGAGCTTAGAACTTATCTTGAAAGTTGTTTGGCCAAAGGGAAATTACTTTTGAAGAGCCAACTTTGGCAGTTCAGTTTCAGAAAAGAGTTGATATTGGGCAGTGTTTATAAACTTGAAATTAAATTTGGTTTTCGTTTGAGAACCTCAAAATCATATTTAGTAGATTTATCTTATCATTCAAAGAAACCTCTTTTATTTAGTCCTTGAACCCTTTGATATCTGCTTTTCTCAAAAAGAAAACGCTTATCCAGCACTTAGTTTGTGCAGAAACAGAAGGCAGACATTGAAATTTCTTGAAATCCATCATTTATCAATATATTGGGGAAAATTCATTTCAAAATTGCTTACTCAGGAATCGGATATTTATATGAATTATTGCAGAGCCGAAACAAATTGTGAGCTGCTTAAGCCGGATGCAGATGACTTTGATGTGAAGTTAGATGGACTCAAACGATTGCGACCGGAGCAGATAGGAATTTGGCCAAATGATTCTGGCATATTGCTTGCCTATGCAGTTTCGCTGCCCAAACCACCAACAACCAACCACCCACCACCCACTATCCCCCACATATGGAGGTCATATTCGCTCATAAATATGCACATTTGATGCGATGGAAAATTTGCAAATGAAAAACGGCCATCAATCAGAGAAATAACAGCCGTCCAACAAGTGGCAAGCTGCCATTTCCCAGGAAGTGCACACGGCGTATACGCAATTTCCATGACTAATTAATGCCATTCGAATGCGGGCATTATAATTGAAAAATTCAAGTTAAACATGCTCGATTATTTCGAAATTCGTTCCACTATTTTCCACCTGGGGGTCGCGTGACAAGGTCAGAAAGCGGGGCTAACTAAACGAATTTAGCATTGACATTGGGGGTCACTTGTCACCGGTGGCCTCTTTGAATAGTTTAGTTGGTCAGGCTGTCATGGTAATTGTACAATTTTAGTTTGACCTTTTCTGGAGGAAAACGTGGAAAATTAATTGCTTTTTATCAAGGTTTGATTTAGTTTACATTGTATAGCAGTTTTATGTAAAAACAATCTAAAAAAACAATCTATTCTAAGCCAATCTAAGCTGTTATCCAGTTTCCATCGCACAGAACCAAAATTTTATTATAGGTATGGTTTTGTAATCTTGTCAGTTCAATTTTCGTAACTCAATACAGATTAACGTTACGCAATTTTGCAATTTATTTCATGCAAACTGACCGAAGGGTGTATCCTTGTGGGAGAAGGAGCTGAAAATTAAATATAAATAACATCATATTGACCCCTCTGGCAGATATTTTGTGTCAACTAGGGCTGGAAATATTCCTAATGCACAGAAATATTTTATTTTGTGTTCAAGTCATAAATATTTCATGTTTATAGTTTGGTTTTGAATCATCTAATGTACGATACAAATATTTAAAAATCCTATTCATACAACACGTAAAAATATTCATAACTTTCTACCATCAGTTCTAATTTTTCTCTATAGAAAGTTTGTACTTTAAACCTTTCATATAACCTTCTTGGAAAGCTCTGTGCCTTTAAAGCATTAAATATAAATTAGGACCTGGGAGGACTGACTGGCCTCTCATTCGTGTGGGGGGCGTGTCCTGTTGTAGGTCAAAGGCGAGGCGAGAACTAAAGCCAAGTACGATATCCTTGCATGCAAATGTTGCTTTTGACAGGCAAAGGATAATAATATTGATTGTGGGATTGGCCAGAGGGTTATACGTAGGTGTACTGTGTTTACAGTTTGTTTATCCTGTCTTGCACCGTTGTGCTTTTTCTGCGTTTCCCAGGACAACGAAACGACACTAAGACCCCTGGCCTGGCCTGGCCTGGCCGTCTGATTGTCTGTCTTGCTTTTCTACTTTCCTACAGTGCTGCGTGCTCTGTGCCATTTCTAATGGCTTTTTAATTGAAGTACAGAACTCGATGAATAAATAAAAGATAGTTGCCAAAGCCTTTGTTTGTCCTTGCTCCCTGTTCGGAGAAAGAAAGTGTTGAGGAAGCACTCAACCAGACAACAACGAACAAAAAATAAAAATTTACAAAGTTTGAAAGTCGGGGAAAAAGGAAATTTTCTAATTGAGTTAAACTTTTGCCCCGTTATGAATATGGAAAACTTTTCTCTTTGCATGTGTCTGCCGCAGAAAGTGCTTCCAATCGAATGAATTTCCACGAGGCGGTCAAAGTTCAAAAGGATTTTCTCGGTCAATAAAAATCATGGCTCTTTGTGGTAAATTTTGTGGGCAACAGTCCTAAGATGTGAGTTTTCATTTTCTAATTAGAGATTCATGAAAGTTTACCCAGCAAAGTAATTCAATGAATGTTAAATCTTTAAGCAAATAGATGTAAAAATAGGCATTTAGTTTGTTTATCAAGAAGATATAGTTTCGTTAAAATTTTATGAGACCACAAAACCAAAATAAAACGTAATATTTGTCCTGCTTTTTAAATGTGTTTTGCGGATATATTTCTCTTTCAGCATTTTTCCGTCCGACTAATTAAAACAAGTCACGTACATTGGAAATTAAAAGCGGCCAACATATTACTGACCACAAAAGTTCAGTTCCAACTTTCTGTGTCCCCGTTCAATTTCATTTCACGCAGCTGTGCCTTGGTCGCCAATCAAAACGGAATTGTAATTAAATGCCAAAAAGTGGCATAATAATTCAGATGATGATGGTGATGCCACTTGACGCCCGAGATGAAGACCGAAGCCTTTTAATTTGCAACACGATATGGGGCGATGTGACCACTGGAATGACCAAAAATTCCAGCACTTTCCCCACCAGGATAATAGGGTTTCCAGGGGACAGCTCTGGTTTCAAGTTGTTACCCGTAACGATATGTAATTACCGTTTGACAGGATCTACACAAAAAGAAAAAGGATATATTGAGTAGTTTATCATTAAATTGATTTATTTTATTTATGAATAAAAAATATTTCTCTCTGTAAGCCATTTAATGAGAACTCATTGGGGGCCGGTTGGCAAGTCAAAGTAACTGCCAAAAGTCACCACTTCCATGGTTGCATGGTTGCGTGCCTGTGTTGGCCTTCTCCGGTTTGGGTTGGCTTGAACTGGACTTGGTTTTGGCAACCACACAGAACTACTATTTTGGCAGGAAACCGCATCAACACGTGCTACCCCCAATAACTATAAAAGCAACAACATGAGGAATGGCAATAATCTGGCAAGTCCTTTGGCTTTATGTTTCCTGGCAAACCGAAATGCTTTGTCTATTTCGATTTTGTTAATTATGTAACAGGGGAAAGTAATATATTTGCCATAGAGATTTTGAATTTTATAAATTCTAAAGAAAGATCTTTGTTTGGCCAAGAAACAAACTTATAATACTCACAAATTTTCAACTTCTTTGGCTGCAAGTTTTCGAATAAAACGGTATAACATTGCACAAACAGACAACAGCAAAGAAGCCAGCTGCACTTTTCCAACTTTCACTTTGCCAAGCTGTCGATAAAGATGTAGATCCCGCCCTTTCCCGCGTCCCTCCAAGGAAACTTGTTAAATAAGACTTCTAAATTCATTTGCTCCATACGCAACTTAACACCGAGAAAAACGTAAAGCGGCATTAAAAACTTTCTGGCCATCCGGCCACAAAAAAAGTGTAGAAGCAGCAAAAACTCAAACTTCCAACGGCCTGACACCGAATATGGAGGTTACTAATTTCTTATTTCTAGCTAAGAAGTGATGTTTTTTAAGGACCTGAAGAAGCTGTGATATCATTTGAAAGGCTACTGTTCTCTTCTTTTGTACTCTTTGATTTTGAAGTCATCTGTAATACAGTATATAATCCTTATAAAGGGTATAAAAATGAGCAAAACACAATAAACAACTTCATGAAATGCTTGTGGCTGCAATACCCCGTTGTTGTAGCCTGTGTAAATATTTTCGACAATCCCAAAAGCGCCAAGAAAATAGGAGTGAGTCCCAAAAAGTTGTGCGCTGGGCTGCAGCTTAAATAAATAGAAGGGTGGGTGGCATTGAAGGCATCACAATGGTCGCCTGGCCACCTAGAAGTATGCAACACTTTCGCAAGTTCCTCCTTTCCGTACCCTTTTCTTGATCCTTTACAACTTTTGTTTCTTGTGCATTTTCATTAAATAGTGTTGTTCGCCATTTTTTTGTTGTTTTTTGTTTTTGCCGGCACTGTACTTTGCATATTTTAACTGCTTATGGCTCGTTCTGACACGCCTTCATCATGCCGTCCTGGAGGGGAGCTCGTGGCAGGACATTGTACTAAAAAATAAACTTTCTTTTCGCCACACCCCAGTGTTCCCCGTGCTCGAGCTACTTTGGCTGGAAACTACTTTTGTCTTGATTATTATCATGTTGTGGGTGGTTGTCATTTGTTTATTGTTCGTTGATGTGGGCGATGCGGGAGAATACGCGCTCTGCTTCTGATGGGGGAAAAGTATTCAAAGAAATTAATTTCTCATTTCATAGCTTACTTGGAATTTAACATTTTTGTTTAAAACTTAAGCTAAAGACAATCTTAGTGCATTATTTTAATTAAATTTCAGTAAAATGAGAGCTTCAAACGAAAATGTATAACAAAAACATTTAATAAAAGTTCATGTGTGTATGAGATCTCCTTTTCAAGGATACGACAGCGACTTAAAAATACTTTGTTGGGAGTTTAAAATATTTATCATATAATCGTACATTTAAAAGATAAAAATATAAAATATTGTAAAGATAAAGGCCAAAACATAAGGACTTTCCAAGGATATGAAAGCTTAGCCTTAGGCTTTTAATAAGAACTCTCAAAAAACCTGGAAATTGTTACAACTTTCTCTGAGTGTAATTACATAAAAACTGTGACATCACATTGAAGTTACAATCATTGGGAATGTAACTGGCAGCGCGAACAAGAAATGTTTCTCCATTTAGTTTCGCGAAGAACAATCTGCCGGGGGAGCAAGTGCATTTGTTCGCGATGTAATTTGTTTCATTGCCAATTGTCTTGTCGTGTCCTGGGTTCTGACTGGCTTTTTATGACTTCTGCCAGCGGTGGCTTTTATGGCCCAGACGCGACCACTCCCGAAAACCCAGAAAAAAATAGAAACAGACCAAAGTCAAAAGTCCGACTGTCTGCAACTCGAGGCTCCTTGGGGATTTCCCGCCTAAGGGGCCTAAGGGGATTTCCTCTAAGCCCGCTAACTCGATTTGCCAGGAGCTGCTGCTTTCAGCCAACTTAATTGGCTTATGAAGTCAATCCCCGAGTGTCGCCGCCAGGTTCCTTCAGTTCTTGGAATAATTAATACAAATAACTATTTGGCGCGTTCAAGTGTTGCACAATTAAGTGTCGTTAGCGAAAAATGCACAAGCTAACTGGTATTCTACACTGTATATGGTTAGATCCTAATCCCCCAGGCACTTCCGGTTACTAGGAGTTTGCTCTGTACTCTTAATTAGCATCAAATTACTTTTATTCACACTCCAATGCGTTGGGGCATATGTTGCAGGCTTCATTCCCATCTCAGTTTAATTTTTTCCTCTGCCGATTCGCAGTGGAAATGAATTTGCAAAGCTCATTTATGCTTAATTAATCTAGGCAATTATATGGGCATAAATCACACCATGTTAAGGAGCTTACCTAATTGAAGATGCTTCTTTGCATAATGGATTATTATTACAACAACAATTCGATGCGAAAAATTAGTTGGGGATGATTTCGGAATGCATGTTTAAACAAATTTAAAAGTAATTGCTCCATTTAAGTATTTTGAATAATTATTGCAACCATAATCCTGCAACCTTTATGCTATCGAATGGGCGACACGGCGTATGCGTGATATTTAAAAGGAAGGATTGTGGGGCCATATTGTCCTTCCCTGCCAATAAGATAACTTTGAAGGGGATCCAAAATTTATGAAAAAATTTACAAAATATTTGTTTCTGAGATTTTGGTACAAAATGATGACGAGTCGATCTATAAATCGATTAAGTTCAAGAATCGGATTAAAATTGGCCAAGACATCGGCATCGTGGGGGGCCGTATTGTCCTTCCATGCCTCTTAAATAATTGTGAAGGGGACGTTATCCTTTGAATTTAACAATTATGTTAACTATCTAGTTGGTTATTCGGTATTGTTTAAGAGTGGATTATTATCGCAGTCATGAATCGCTGAAATAAATGTGGTTGCAAGTATTTGGAAACAAGTTTGTTAAACCTTTTAAGGTGACCCTTGCCCGCTCCATTTCGTAATACTAAACTTTGAAAGGTTACTAGGACGTCTAGCTAATTGCATTAACATTTACAGCTATCGACGAGCTATTACATAAAATCGAATCAAGGACATCATCACGTTTTTGGTTGAATTGATTCAGTAGGGCAACGTGTCGTATACGCAACATTTAAGCGGAAAAAGCAAATTACGTTAAGAGGAACCAACTGCTGACAAGCGACTGCATATGTCAAACTAACAAACTAACAAAGTTAAGGCTGAACGAGAAAAGGGGTGGAACACGATATAGTGCACTGGTGGCGTAAAAGCCGTTTTTAATTAACGATGTACGAAACTAAATTGAAAAATTTGATTAAAAAGTTTTTGCGTCGCTGCGGCAATGGCAGCGGCAAGAAAGTGGATTTTCAAGTACGAATGTGAGGGCGTACATTTAGGGTGTAAATGAGTATTTATATTTTGGGGGAAGAGTTCCTTTAGAGGGCAACGGAATTCTAGTTAGTTTGGCTTTACAAATGTTTTAATATCATTTTATTTGCAGAAAGCAAAAACTGCTCGACGCACTTCAGCTCTAGCTTGGATGGGTATAGTAGTGTGTCTGTGTGTGTGTGTAGGTGGCAAGTGGGCGTGGCTGGTATTAACACTTGTAGTGTCAGTGTCGCATGTCGCTGCATACGAAGCTGTTAAACTAAATACACGCTGTCTGGGCTCCTGCATCAGCTCACTTTCAAGTGTTGCCCGCTCTCCCAACCACCTAACTACATATATAAACACCTATGTATATGTGTATTATATAAGCAATATATACACACATATATGCTTGATGGTATGTGTGCGCGCTTCCGCTCTGCTGCACCCACTAACATTCTGACACCCATTTTCCCGGCAAACCACCTGCTTTGCATGGATTCTATTTCAGATATTGCCACAAGGGTGGGGCAAGTACGCAATTAGAAGTTGCTCAGTTTTTTTTTTTGTACTATTTCTTGCACCGCCACTCTGCCACTTATACTTGGTATTGCGGTTTCTTTGGCCAGGTGGAACACGTTATATTGTAGTTGTTGTAGTTTGTCGCGTTTATGGAGACTTGAGCGCAAAATTCATTTAATAAAAGACTTTACGGTGGTTGAAAGACAAAGTAAAATATGAGGGAAGGTGAGTAATCCTTGAAATGTAAGGAATAATTAAATTAAATTCTATATTCCTTAAGCTCCAACACCTGTGATTTCGTTTGAAATAAATTCCCTTCCGTTATAGACAAATCAATCTGATATTTATGGCTCTCCGACTGAGTGGAATGGTGGATGCTCCTGCCATACTTAGCATACTTATTGGAGCATTTGGTGCAGCTGCATCTCTCCCTCGAGCCCCTTGTGCCACAGCCATTTGCATCGGTGTGAATGTATTATACATGATGCAAATGAAAAGCGGAAGTGCCAACCAGGCGGCAAGCGATTTTCGTGGTCTCCTTTGGCGCCGCGGCGTGGAGAAGTCAGTGGGGAAAGGACATAGGCGCTCCGACTGCACCACCAACATTTGTGGTTGCATTTTGTAAGCCCACCTCGCTCCCCCCCCCCTTGCATTTATTACGCATGCAAAGAATGCAGCAAGGAGCGTGTCGGTGAAGACGAGGCTCTGGCGTCTGTTTGAAATTCATGACTTGTTTAGTGCACATGCCGCATAATGTTGCATGCATTTTGGGCGGTTGGCGGTGTTGCCACGAGTATATTGCAGCTGCCACTATTTGATGTTGTTGCTGTTGCTATTACCCAGCACTGGGCGCTGTTGTTATTGCTATTGTTTCTAAATGAGGAGAACCGCACAAATATGCAAGCTCCGGTACCAATATTTTGAAGCTGCAACTCATAACTGTAATCATTGCAAGGTTTTTTTGGAATTTTAAATGATTAAATATATGTGAAATAAATATATTTTACTTTTGCTTTAATTCACACAATTAAATAAATAATAAAAATAAAAAATATTATGTTTATACATTTAAACTATCTTGTCAAAATACTGTCAAAATCGAAAAGATAATAATATATATTATAATAGTCCACAGTAATGCCTCCTAGACATTTTATAAATCTAACGCACTGTCTCCGTTGGTGAACATTTAACCCCACAGGACTACTTTTGTGTTTGTGTAATATTTATGCATTTTCGCATAAATGCCATGCACGGGTGTCGTGTGCGTGGGTGTGTGGGCGTGGGAGTGGGTGGCTGTAAGATGTGCATTCATTGCTTCGACTTGTTTTGCATGCTAATTGCCCCTCTGCCATTGAACGAATGAGATGAAAACCAAACAGATAAACACAGAGGGAACACATGTGTCTGTTCTAGTCGTAAATTGGTTGCCGCACTTGATTATGTGCGAAAATAGTTCACACAGCACTCTCTCTAAACTAATTTAAATGGTTATTTTTTGTCGAATCCTTTCCCAAATATGCAGTTTGCTCAAAAAATATTGTTGGTCCATAATACAAGCAAAGCTATTGAGTATAAAAGATGAAAAATGTTCAAATTAAATTGAAAACATTTTCATGCAGTCGTATCTTTTTACTTTCTGACCTGAATTGGTAAATAAAAATCAAATGAATTCCATTTCAACTTTGGGTTTTATGAAATGATTTTTCGTCTGCGCTCAAAAGTATGCAATGTAGAAATAGCGAGTGTGAAAAAATTGCAGTTTTCATTTGGAAATGTTTTGCTTGGAAATGAAATGTTTGCCTCGGAATTGCTACAACAGAAGGGGCACCTTGTTGCATAATTCACTGCAGGCGGTGTGGCGTCGATAGTGTGGTTGCCGTGGCAACATGCAGATCTTTGTTGTGTATTGTAAGCCCCATCCCCCAATCCGATCCCACCGACCCCTTTCTGGACTAATGGTGCTTTGCATATTTCATCATATTAAGTGCCAAAACAACGCATAATCAACTTCTCCTGTGCCCCATGCTACCAGGCAATGGTGCCTCATGTTTCTCATCTCGTTGCCAGGAAGCACTCTCCGTATAACCGCATTAGGCCGCCCAAACAATCCACTGCCGCAAAATGTTGCAAGCTGAAACTTCTCCCAATCATTAATGTACCAGGGCTGACCAAGTTTCCATCGCTTTTCTGGCGTTCCCTGCAGCCACGCCCACTTGCGCCCCTATCGAGTGCACCAATTATACTGCTAAACAATTTCGCATTTCGGGCACTTTTGTTTATGCGACTAAGCGAACTCTGAATCCGCTTTGCATGGTGCCCCCAGAATGCCTCAAATTGGTTGCGTAAACATTTGCGAAGTGGTTAGTTTAAATGCAGTGGTTTCATGGCTGACAATTCCAGTGTTTCTACTAAAATTTTATAATTAAAATAGAGTGTTCATTGTTAAGGGATTTTTAAGCAGGTATGCTTAAGAGCTTGAAGTACAGTACGTTCGTATATCTTAATAAATTATTTTAACAAAAACTTTTAACATGACAATACTTAAAAAATATTTGGACAGATAATGCAAGAATTCATATTAGAAAATTAAATTATCAACACCACTGACTAATAGCCTATTCCAATCCGTTTTAAACGGTTGGAATTTTTGACAAATGTAGAACCCCGATTCCCACAAATATTTTGAGAAGAATCTAATCCTCAGTCTTGCGGGTAATTTTGCGGTCGAAATAGCTGCTCTTCCCCATTAAAATCCAATTCTGTTTACCACCTAATTAGGGCCGTGTGCATCTTTAGACATTGATTTATAACTAGACTGCTAATTTTTTTTATGAATGAATATACATAAATATTCAAATACAAAAGTATCATGCACACGTGCCGGTTTCACAGTTCTTGGAAAACTCAAACGTAAATACAGATAAAATGCACTTAAAAGAAGCAAATGCCCAATTGAAAGCAAAATGATGTTGGCCTTGGAAATCAAAATACTGCTTCTATCATAGGAATGACTTTACTAAAATACCCATCATCTTGGAAATATTTATAATATTTTTTATAATAGATTGTTGAGGGATCGTTGCAGTCAGCGATGATGAATGCGTTTGTTTTGTTTAGTTTGCATTCATTACTCAGCTATGAGGGTTCCGATTGATATTTCCTTTGGATGGAGAGAGGCAATCGGGCAAGGGGAGAATCGAGAAAATTAAGCCCTGAGATTAGTCTATAAATTCACTCCGTCATAAGCCAGGGACTATATATTAGCTTAGAAGTCTGAATCAGCTCCTCCAGGAAGTCCTTTGCAATTAGCATAGAAGGCACTTATGAATTTATTTAATGTCCTAGGACTCTGGGGCATCTTGGCCGCAACTCTATGTGGTTCACTGCCTTCAGCATTGTTAGTTTCTGTATAATTTGTTTCCGCTTCAGAAATAGCTAGGTCTAAAAATATATATTTTACATTTTTAGCAATATGCAAACCATTACTAGTCAGGCCATTCATTTTTGGAATTCCCAAAACCTGTGTTGTAAACAAAGTAATGGGTGAAAATATTCTTTTAAATTCGTTTGATTCACAAACAAAATGCAACATTGAATTTAGCCAAATATTTGCCATGCCCGATAAATTTTGAATAAATTGATCTTATTTATTCGAAATTGCAATCAGGTTGATGTTTATATTTGAGAGAAAACGCACACTTTTCGCCTCTGACAAAATATCACTTAAATTTTATTTCTCCATGCAATTGTTGGTTCTTTCCCACATTTGTTAGGATTTGTTTGTTCTTGAAATCATTGTGGGTGGTCCAAACTTTTAATTTCCTTTTCCCTCATTTCTCAATCGAATTTGTTTAGAAAACACATACGATCAGAATAAAAAGTACATTACCATTCGCGAAAAATTATGTTATGGGAAATAGTTATTTTTGGAAAGATTTTTTGCTTAAATAGAATAAAAAAGTATGGATAAGGAATTCAAAATTTGTTTGAATTATATGAAATAAAATTTTGCATTGAGAGAAAAATTAATGGAATATTGAAAGTATAAACAGTCAGGTTGTGCTATTTGTGTTTTGGCCATAATTTATATGGTAATATTTCATTCGAAATACCTCTAATTTGTCACCAGGTAATGTCAACCATATGGAAAACATTCGGAGCGACTCTCGCTCTCTCCAGTCGAATGCCTTGCCGGTCTCGTGGTATAAAATTTCTAAGTGCATTGAAGAGAGAGGCGAGTCCGAGGGGTGTCAAGTGGACAGCTGTTGGGGACCAGCATTATCTATAGTTTGAGGATTTAGTTTTGGCTGCCCTTTATCTGTTTTCTTTTCACACTGATAATGCATAAAAAAATGAGAATTTCGAGCTTGTTTACCGAGTGCGTCATAAATGGAAGTCCGACGTCGAAGTCGACGCCGGCTATATAACATCATGATCATCGAGGGAGGGTCGAGTTGTCGGGTTCGACTTCGGGATCGCTGGGATCAGTCTTTGGGTCGCGCGCCGGGCGTTCAGATCGCCTCCTCGAAAAAGTGTCCGTAGAAATTTAAAGTGCCTGTTCCCCAGTGTCTGTGGTTCTTGTGGTAAAGTTAATTAAATTTGTAACAAAAATAATATATCATAAAATAATGCTAATTAAGAACAGCTTTAAACAAATTGATTAATCGCATTTAATGATATTCGATACAAACAGAAATGAGCCGCAAAAAAAGACAAAAAAACAACGTGAGAGTAAAAGTCGCATAATTGATTCATTTATGCATATTCAGCGAAAAAAAAATATTTATGAGTATTCGCCACTTTAGGCCATTTAAAGCCCATTGTTAACAACAACAGTATCAACTTCAAACGAACTGCGCATTCAAATGAAGGTCCAATTTAATATTGAGTTTTTTAATCAGAATAAAAAATCAGAGATATAGAAAGAGTGGTCTTTGTTGGAAAAATTGCCGCCAGCGACTTTACAGCTGATTTTTATTTATATTTAAGTTCTTTTTTTATTCTCTAACGTAAGGCGGACTCTCTTAAGTTATTATCAATTGTGTCTCTTCAAATAACACTATTTATACGCCAAGAGTGTAAATTGTATATTATATAGTATAAGAAATGCGTAATATTATGCTCTGATAGCCCGTAGACTTTGCTCTTTCGTTGTCCCAGTTTTCTTTGTTTATTATAATCAACTGAAGCATTTAATATTAATCATTTATTTCTAACAAAATCCCTCTATTGTAAGAGTTATTCCCAAGAATAACATATCCTTGAACTTGTAATTAGGTTCATTGTTTATTGATTTCCGGCAGAAATCATTCTATTTCCAAAATTGTTTGGGAATATTTATTTTTGTTTGTCTTTATTGAAAAACATAAAGAGTTTGTATACAAAATGTCTGACTGGCGATTTGCTTGCAGATCGAAATGGAAACTACGAAATTTATGACCCGCTTATTTGGCCAGAAGTCCGTAAATAGGGGTCGTAAAATTATTTCGGTTGGGTCTGACGCAACGCCTCCGAAGATCTGCTTAAATAAGATCCATATAGATTAACAATTTCTACACTCATTTGATGATTAGTCAGATTAATTGGCCTGCACTTTCAAACTTATCGGTCAGAGTCATTAATCGTACGAGGTGATCCCACTTGGAATAGTTGAAGAAAAAACTGGAGGCTTTATTTCCTCAGACCAGCCCATACAGTTTGGAGATTACCAGGGTGCTTTTTTTTAAATTTTATTACAGAAGAGATTATAGGCTCGGGTTTTATGAATGACTGCTCGATAATCCAGAAGGGTATGCTACAATGAATGAATGCCAGGCCTTTTTTTCCAAAGCTAACTCAATGTCTTTTATTCATTACACTACACAATTACTGAAAAATATATTATTTCGGTCAAGCAGCAACTTAAAAACCAGGTAGCAGCAGACAGCTTTACTTTCAAATCCAATTCTGATCCGCTCACTTATATGACGGCTGGGTGGTTGCATTATAGAGGTTCACCTTTATTTTGTCATCGAAGAAGTTGGTCTCCAAGGTATTGACTTCCGCTTGAAAATCAGAAGCCTGAGACGAACCATGACTAGGACTCCTTAATACATATATTTGATTTCTTACCGTTCCCCTATTTATTTCATTGTACTCCGTCTCGGCTCTCAGGAAGGCCGCCACGCCATCATTGACTTCCGAACGATTTTGGGTTTCGTAATAGGCATCTATGTCATCGAGTTGCAGAGGACCCACTTGCTTGGGTTTCCCGTCTTTAGTCTTCTCCCTGGTGCCGTGTTTTCGTTCCCATTCATTTTGCTTGGCCTTGCGAACCTCGTCCCGTTCGATGTCGATTCGCATCTTTATGGCCTCCAGCATGGTGATGGGATCCACGGGATACGGCTTGGGGGGAACCGATCCGGCAAACGAGATCTCAAACGCGTCCTCGTTGAAGTTCCCCTGCCCATTGAGACTCTCCTGTATGGTTCCCGGGCAGAAGCTATCCTTTACCAAGTATTGAACAAAATCCGTTTGGGTTCGTTCGGCCAGACGTTCTTCGGCTATTAGAGATTTATTTAAATTAGGTTTGTTGGGTTTTTGACTTAAAACTTACGAGATTTTCCATGAAATCTTGTAGAATGGGAAGCAGCCTTCTTCATTTCAGTTTGCTGAAACGTAGAAAGTTAATCAAAAAGGATGTTTCAAAAAGGGATTTTTAACCTAAAAGCACTAAACTAAACACCTACACTAAGACAAGTTTTTCCGGATAGAGCCTGCGACATTTCCATATAAGATTTATTGGGTCTTGTAGACGAATTTGCTGATTTTGCGGAAGTGTTATTAGGTGATACCTTTCCACAAGCAGCTGATTTATTGCTACGATAGGAGGACTGAGCTTGCCTTTCAGGACAATGGTTCTCCTGCTGTTGTCATGAAACAAGGAATTTAATGAAACTTTACCACGTTTATAAAGTAAAGTCTAACCCCATAACTTTGATCTGCATATCTTTGTTGTCTCGTTGAACGGGGATTCCTCAAGGCTTCCGGGGGCATCATGTAACTCGTATCATTCATAGTGGTATCGCACTGGAATTTCTCAAAGTTCAATATACATAGATTACGATTTTCTATTCAGCTTACCTTTAGTGTTTTCCTCACCATCTCAGGAGATCCATACTATGTTGTATGAAAGAATGAGAATGAAGAATCCTTTTAAACAATCTTGTCGGAAGACTTACCTGACATCTTCTTGACATTTCAGGAGTTTCATACTATAATAGGATACGGAAAATAAATGTTAATAAGGGATTCATATAGTTTGATTTGTAAACTTGCCTGCGGCCTTCGTGACTGCCTCGAACTTGGCCTGGTCTTTATTTTTAAAAATAAATCACTAGAGTAATATAAGTTTGAATAAATCCATAAATATTCTTACATTTTGCGATCGAATACAGCCGTTGTTACTCATTCCTTGGGGCTCTTCTTCTCTGGGCCAACGTTCATCCCGCCCAACCATAGTGCTATTGATATCAGGTTCCTTCCAAATAAAATTAACTAAATGATTAACTAAAAATTGAATTAGCCAAAACAAACTTACGAATTCCATTGTATCATTGCTGGATTGCCAATTTTCGTTGTTTGGTTGTTGGCAGCACTTGCGTTGCTGCATTTGTTGCCTTGAGGCAGCTGCTGCGGATTCATCCCAATTCTGCGATGCTGTGGCGTTTCTTGAAACGCTCAGGGGGCAAGGGTTTCGAGGTGGTAAGCTGGAATCGCACTATTGGGATTACAAAATACATAATACAAATTAGACTGTATTAGGAACTGTTTTTCGGAAATCCAACTTACAATATTTCGACCTTTATTTTCTTTCCTTGGTATGGCCTAAAATTGTATATTTTTGATGTTGTTTATTTTTATAAAACTTATGCGACTACTTACCATGTGTACTCCCAAATGATAATCAAATTTTGTTGGAGGGGCACTTTGGGATCGTACACTATATCGCTCATTAGTACGTGTCCTTATGTCGTTTAAACAATTACGCGACTCACAGCATTTCTATAATCGCAAGTAGGTTTAATATTTTTTAGGTGTTTTATATTTTTGGAACGGTATACTTACAATGCCATCATTTTTATTGCAGCATGACGGCTGAAAGAAGATGGAAAGAAAATTTGTGGTTAAAATATGATTATTTAAAAATAATAAAATTTGTTAACACTTTTTTTAATTGAGCAAACTTTAAGAAATTCGAACAACTGTTAAATCTTACTGGGCCGTCATTTTGGCAGCAGGGCGATTGCTGAAAGAAAGAAAGCGTTAAAACTATAAAGTAAATATTAATTATTTAATTAAAATCCTACTCCATGCTGCGATGTTGATGGAGCATTCTGTCTGCTGCCCTCCTCGTAGGGCCGACTTCCTTTGGACGACTCGAACGAACTTCGGTGCATTGAGGAGGAGCAATTCCCAGGATCTTGGATGAGATTTTGGCAGTCGACGGAGCTTTCGGGTTTGGTGGTATCGAATGCGTCCAAGCAGGTACCAGGCGAGGTGGAGTCTGCTGTACAATTCTGCTGGCTTCCCAGGAAGCGTGTCAGTGCCGCAAATAGCTCATCGGGGAGCAGAACAGAGCTTCTACAAGGATAATTCTAAGGATAATTGTTAATGCGGAAATCCAACTTACAAAATGCTAACTTCGTCGCAGTACAGTTTTGCTGATTTTTTAGAATCTTCACAGAATTATTTTTGCCTTTTTTAAGTGGCTGTGTGTGGCGTGTCTGCTTGTGGTGGGTGTGAGTGTTGGTGTGGTGAGCAGTAAATGTGTGTGTAGGTGTTACCAAACTTATTTTTTCTTTCCAGGCCAAATGCAATATTAATCTTGCATTAACCGTTCCAAAATGGAGTTAGCATTGTATCGAAAGACTGAAAGATGTTTAGGTTAGTTTTTGAAATTTCTTGGAAAGGAAATATGATCAGCACATGAAATTCCAAGCTTGTTTGAGTTTTTTTTTTTAATAAATATTTAAATAAGATATGTTGGAATATGCTGAAGATAAGAAAACTCATGAGAATCCTTTTAAAATATATTTTTATTTATTTTATTTGGTTTATAACATTTTCAATTATTTAGTATTTGTGGTCCCCACATCCCCAGCTTGGGAGATTCATTCAATTTGCTATTTGTTCCGGTGCATTCCTTTCCAATTCAGTATCCTTCGACCGACCAAATCCCAGATTGCTGTCATCTCGCCGGGATCCGGTTCCGTTGTTCATTAGGCAAATGCAGCAGTTCCAGCTCCACCAGAGCCAAATCGTTTGTCTCAGCTATATCCGCCTCCGCATCCGCAACCGGATCCGTCAGACGGGTATGGACAGGGGGAGGGGGCGGACAGGCGTCATGCCAAACGGATGTGCCTGCGGGCCGCAGCAAGTGGGTGGCTTGCATGAGGAATGTGGGCGTGGCATGCGGGTTGCGCGTGAAATCCAATTCCCGCAAGCTGTCCGCTTGGGTGGCAAGGAAGGGCAGGAGTGTGCGGCGTACCACCTGCGGCCGCTGCGGCAGCCACTTGATGCTACCATCCGCGACATCGTAGTGCACCGTCAGCTGGGAGTGCCAGGCGAAGCGTTGCAACCGGAATAGGTCCGCATCCTGGCCGGCGGGCAGCAGGCTGCCATCCAGTTGACATTGCAAGCGCAGCCCCACAATCCGACAGTTCCGGCCCCGAAGATGCCGGAGGCACATGGCTAAAATCGCAATGCCACTGGCGTTTGCTTTGTCGTCATCATGGTCAACGTCATCATCATTATCGTCATCATGGTCGCCAGAGTCCGGCGAGTGGCAAAGGAAAGCCGTCAATTGGCGTAACTTTGGCAGTTGAAATACCTCCGGAGCGTTGGCCCTCCAAACGCAGGCTGGCAATTTCAGGCTCTGCAGTTGCAGGCATTCGAATCTGGCTCTGGGGCTGAACTCATCATCATTTTTCGGGCAATTTCGCAGCTCGAATCCCCGGAGGTGCCTTAGTTCGCTGAACACCAGGCTCAGATCTGCGGCCGTAATACCCTCACCTTGCCCCAAATTTAAATCCACCAAATTGGGGCAGACCGATGGCAGGGACTGTATTAGCCGAGTATTGCATTCGCGGAAGCTAAGCCGCTGTATGTGGTTGAGAGGGTGTTTCCGCTGCCGGTCCAGCCACTTCCGGCAACTGTGCGGCAGGTTAAGCAAGGCCTTTGTCCTCCAGGACATGTAATCCAGAAGTTGGCTCTGCTCGTCGCCACTGAGGAACTTTAATTGCCGTTCCCTGCGCCAATCGAACTGATTGGCGTACTTTCTCGACCAGATCCGGAGCACCAAGTGGCTGAGGCGCGCCTCCTTCAGTTGCAGCAGTCGCAGTTGGTCGCTCAGCGAAAGATTTTCACAAATTAGCAGAAGACAATCATCGTTTAGCTCCGTGAATCCGAGTCCCAGTTCCTTGGGAGTACTTTCTCTGTACTCGATGGTTAGGGTTGTCCTGAACCGCATCCCGAATCCCCTGGATCCCCGCCGATCCGGTGTCGCTGAGTCAGCTCTCTCGACTGAGGAAAAATTAAAAAAAATAGCGCGTGCCACATGTGGTGGGTTGGTAGGTGGATGGATCTGCACCCCCGTTGCGGCTGAGTCCGAATCAGTGTCGCCGTCGGCGGTTGAATGCCACTGCAATCGCAGCTGGTGAGTGCGTTCAACCACTGCAAAGGCGACACTAATACCGTCGAAACTCACGAACACATCCGCACTGAAACTGAATCCAGTGATTACACAGATCCCGTTGCAAGCAATCGAGCACAGTGGAATCAGTTAATTTTTTTGAAAAATCTTTATTTGAAATGGGATATACATTTATTTAAAATGAATACAGGATAAGCGAATATGACATTTGAAGGAGTTTTCTCAAAAGATTTATTCCAAAACAGATTTTTGGTCTTATTTTAATCAATTTCTTAATAAACAACTATAACAAAACTTTGGCATTAACATATAATTTATATAATCACGTATTTCTATATAAAAGGGTATAAAAATATAAATTTATATAAAGTGGATATAAAAAGTGAAATTTTAAAATCAATTCTATTTTCAATTCAAAAGTTAGGTCAGATGGTGGATCAAATATTGTTTTTTTGTTTTACCCGAAAACAATAAACCTCTGCCCACTGTGCCATTGCACACCCCCCCCTTAGCGTTGCCTCCCCTGGTGGTGTTTCCAAAATAAGTGCAACCCCTCGGCGACAGCACTCGACTCTGGAAAAGAGAGCTATCAAAATGTGGGGTTCTTCATTACTGAGCTCTCTCCAGAACAGAATTTAATCGGTGTTCAGGTCCAAGACAAAGAACCAAAGATTGAAAAAGAGAACCCGGAATCGAGCGTAGGAGAGTTTCATTTTTAAAAATAAACAAACATGTGGCCAAGGCCAAGGCGATGATATGATATGTGGAAGTTGTACTATTTTTCTTTGGAGGTGGGGGGGTCAAATATCAAGTGGCCCGAAAATAACAGAAATCTGGATGGAAACAAATCACGATGTTGGGTTAGCCTGCGATTATCTTGAGATCATAAATACAGAGCTGTCAGAACTGGGAGCCGATAGCGCTTCAATGGAACTTTATTTACGCAATCAGAACAAATTGATAAAAAATTTGACTGAACTTGGCAGCAAGGTAAAGTTTATTCAACAAGTAGATGTATGATTCATTCGCTGTTCTGAATAGTAAGGATTTCTCTACAAACTTGGACATAAGTAGGTTTAAATAGAAAATCTATTCCTCTTGCCGGAATTTTGCATCAACATGGAAGAACCTATAAATATTATGAGTTGGTTCTTGTTGAGTAAATGTGGTCTTTACCAAACTATTATTAATTCTCTTCAAAACTAACAAAAAGTCTTGTACTACCATATATGTATATAAAAAATGTGTACTACCTTGGGGGAGCTAGTGGAATTTTTGGAGCGCACGCACCCAAGAAATATCAGTCAGATAAATGATATCCTTAGATTAGGTTTTGTTGTGAAGTAAAAAATTAGTAATAATATAAACAGTTTCGGCGGATAAAATTTTCACAACATCGTCCAACGCTTTTGGTTTCTAAATTATGCCCACACTTTTTGACAGCCTACTTATTGCTCCAGCATCGACTCCATCGCCACCTCCTCCTCCTCCGCCTACTCCAACATCGCCGGAATATGGGACTCCGCCCGCTTTGCGGGTCATCCATTTGGAGACGGAGCAGAGCGATGAAGAGCGTCGCCGGCAAATATCGGTCAATAAATACGGCGGATTTTGTGTGCATGCAATCATTGCCGGAATGCTCTGCATAATGCTTGTGGTGCTGTTCTGTGCGACTCCCATCGGTCAGGACGACTTGCTGGACAAGTCGGCCGTAGAGCGGTTAGAGCGCCAGCGGCGATATTACGAGAGTAAGGAGGCTCGTCTGCGCCTAGGCGGTCAGATGGAGATGAGCCCGTTGGAGGAGGTGGCCAATGACCGGCTGATGGCCGTCAAGATGGTGGACGACGAGGTGCACAGCCTGTGGAAAAACTACCACTCCCAGCCGCCTTCATTCCTCCGGAATCAAAACATTAGTGAGACGGATCTGTATGGCTTGCTGAGAAGCATGCCCAAGGGCGGACTGCTTCATATCCACGATTCTGGGATGATGAAAGTCGATGTACTGATTGCGCTCACATACCGTGATAATCTGTGGGTGTGCGTCAATAGGGAGCAGGGTTTCGAGGACTTTAGGTTCTCAAAGACCTATCCACACATCCAACCATCCGTGGGGGCCGACTATCAGTGCACCTGGATGCTGCTGAGTAACTTCTTCCAGTACGAAACCCGCTCCAGGTATGAGGCCAAGATACGCGAATGTCTCTTGGTCCGGCCGGAGGGATATGCCAGCTCCTCGGACCTGGCCAGGCATTTGCGCCGGGCTCAAAGGCTAATCCACGGCCTGGTCACCTATCGGCCGCTGTGGCCCAACTTCCTGGGGAGTATGCTCGAGGACTTTCATGCCGATGGAGTGCAGTATGTGGAACTGCGCTCTTCGTTGCCAATCGTGAGTTTTGGGATTGGTTTTTGGGAAATTTAAAGGTTTTTTAGGCTTCTATACGTTATTTCGTTGAAAAAATAGTTTTTCCTAAAGAGGAACTTTCATCTTCTTAGTTCGTTATATGTTCCTTAAAAGGTTTTTCATAATATTTGACTTTTTTATTGGAAAATAACCCTTTAAATGAACTAAATTTTAGGATATGAGTTTCATTTTAATTGAGAAGCCATTTAGTTTTAGAATAATAAATTAATTTTTTGAATAAACCACCTCCACCTTAGTTGTATGATCTGGAGAGCAGCAACTTTACCATTTTGGATACGGCAAGTTCCATGATCGATTGCCTCAGAATATTCCTGGGCTCGCACAGGGACTTCATTGGAGTAAAGCTGATCTATGCCCCTTCCAGGGACTATAATGATAGTCGCCTCAATCAATACCTGGAAAATGCACGTCTCCTGAAGGTAGTTTCCCATCCATTTCCTCCCTCTTCACAAAATACTAGAGTTTTATGCCCAATAGGACCACTATCCCGACTTATTTGCGGGCTTTGACCTGAACACGTTTGGGGATGAGTGCAGTCTGCCGCTTTTGGGCCGGGCCACCCAACTCCTGAATGTCGGCAAGGACATCGACTTCTATTTCCATGCTGGCGAATCCAAGTGTCCGGACAGCTACCGCACGGATGCGAATCTCATAGATGCATTCTTACTGGACAGCAAGCGGCTGGGCAACTCGCTAAACATTCCGCTGCATCCGGAGATCATGAGGGCCCTCAGATCTCTGCAAATAGCCGTGGAAGTGTGTCCGCTCTCCAATTACCATCTGCAGTTCCTCAATGACTTCCGACAGCATCCGGCGGCTTATTTGATTGCGGCTGGCTTTCCGGTCGTGATCGGCTCCGATTATCCCTATTTCTGGAACGCGGCCCCGCTGACCGATGACTTCTATGTGGCGTTTGTGGGCGTGGTCACTGGTTTCAACAATTTGCGCGTCCTCAAACAGCTGGCCCTGAACTCCTTCCTCTATAGCTCCCTCGGCCAGACGGAGCGCAAGATGGCCATGGTCAAGTGGCAGTGCAGCTGGAATCGGTGGATCACGAGCTTTGTGAACAATCAAAAATTTAAAGACGCGTTTGATTGAAAAACGTTCATGTTTTTGGCAACAAAGTCCGTCGAGTTGTACACTAAAAAGGAAATGCGATTTACAAAAAATTAAGTCAGTAAATAGAATGCGTCGAAAGTGTATTGAAATCTTCCTACGAAACCAGTTTTTTATTTTTATTATAAAATCTGCAAAATAATCTATACTTTAATATAAGAATAGTAACTCCATTTTTGCTTTTCTCTACTTGGCGATATGTGTGGGAAATACAATTTCATAATGTTGATAAGAAATTTGAGATTAAATTTTAATTTGAAGTATGCGATGCAAAGTAATTTATAGATGCCTACAAGGCGTTTATTATTATTAGCTTAAAATATGTGAAAGTCATTTTCAATGGGCTTTGGAGAAGCGGAAGTCTTAATAATATTTTAATCTTGTGGCTTTCTCACCATAACCATGTTAAGGTATAGGTTTATCGTTTTAGAACGTTTATGGAACTCAAAAATGTTTTATATGCATTTTCGAACTTGGACGGCTTTCCGGCTAATAAAGTGTGCCAAAAAAAAAAAAAGTAAATATAAAAGCGACAAGCACTCAAATGTCAGGACTTGGGCCTAATCTAATCTTCGGCAAGCCGTAAATCAAGATGCCAGATTGCCCGATTGGCGACGATTAGTGGCTCTCCGGCCGGGTGGGTGGCGGGTTGGCAACCCGTAGCTGGAGTAGCTTCCCCGCACGCGCAATTATCACAAAAACTACTGAGTACCTATACATGTAGAGTAAATATGAAACAGAATAAATTTGAGATCCAGGCGAACGCGTGTTAAATCAAAGATAATGCTAACCACCGCAATCGTTCCAGATAGAGCCGAAATCGGAGCTCCTCAATTGCCGTGGACGTCAGTCGCAGAGCGCAGCTAGTCGTGATCGGACGGAATACGGAACTTAACTCTTCAGCATGCTGCCCACCGCCATACGCCGTAATCTAATCGCCGGGCTCGCTTTGGGCCTGTGCGTCTGCCTCTGTATCGGACCCAGTCCGGCGGAATCACGCACTCGACCAAAAAATTTGGTTGATAGGAAGCTGGTGACGCTCTACGGCAGTACGCCCCATGTGGAGGCCCTCCTCGGACCCGGCCGTCCCACTCCGGACACATACAAGACGTTGCGGAGCGCCTTCTTCCGGTACGAAGAGTCCAGATCCCTGGGCTATGACTTGGAGCTCACCGAGCGGGAACAGAAGGCCAACGAGACGATCATGCAGGCCAAGTTGCTGGAGTACGAGGAGGGTCTGATCGCACCGCATCTCTTCAAGCCAGCCCACCACATCTTCGACGTACTGGACGGCATCCGGGACACCCGTCTCTTCCAGCTGCTGAAGAAGATGCCCAAGGGTGCGGTGCTCCACGCCCACGACACGGCTCTGTGCAGCACGGAGGCGATCATCAAGCTGACCAAGTACGACAATCTCTGGGGCTGCCAGCAAACCGGCGACCTCGAGGTGGCCAGTCTGCTGTTCTCCAAGGAAAAGCCCGCCGCCCTGGGCAATTGCGATTGGACCCTGTTGTCGGAGATTCGAGAGAAGTACGGATCGGATAGGGTGGATGAGTACCTGGCCGAAAGACTGACCCTGTATCCGACCAAGAAGTTCGAGGACAACAACGCCGCCTGGTCAACTTTCATGGAAATCTTTAGCCTGCTCGATGGCTTGGTTCTGTACGCTCCTGTCTGGAGGGATTACTATTACAGTGCCCTGAAGGAGTTCTACGAGGATGGAGTGCAGTACCTAGAGTTCCGTTCACTTCTACCCACGGTACGTGTTCCAAACTTGTTTTCCTTTTAAATATTTTTAACTTTATTTAATGCGAAATTCTTTATTTTCTAGTTGTACGACCTTGATGGTACCACCTATACTCCTCTGGACACGGTTCGCATTTATGTGGAGACTCTGGAGAAGTTCAAGGAAGAGCATCCCGACTTTATTGGCTCCCGGATGATTTATGCTCCACTTCGTAACACCGATTCTCAGGGAGTTCTGGGTTACATTGAAACTCTGAAGCAGATCAAGGTAAGCTAGAGGATTTGCGAGGCTTCCAAGTCCAATTCTAATGACCGTTCTTTCCAGGCCGAATACCCGAACTTTGTTGCCGGTTTCGACTTGGTGGGCCAGGAGGAACTCGGACGTCCTTTGAGGGACTTTGTTGACGAGCTGTTGGTCATTCCCGAGGACATTGACTTCTACTTCCATGCCGGGGAAACCAATTGGTTCGGCTCCTCTGTGGACGAGAATCTGATTGATGCCATCCTGCTGGGAACCAAGCGGATTGGTCACGGCTTCGGACTAGTCAAGCATCCCGTGGTGCTGGACATGCTCAAGAGACTGAATGTGGCCATCGAGGTCAACCCGATCTCCAACCAGGTGCTGCAACTGATCACGGACTTCCGGAACCATCCATGTGCCCACTTCTTCGCCGATGGCTATCCGGTGGTGATCTCCTCGGACGATCCATCCTTCTGGAAGGCCACTCCGTTGACTCACGACTTCTACATCGCCTACTTGGGCATCGCCTCCCAGCACTCCGATCTCCGTCTGCTCAAGAAACTGGCTCTCAACTCGATCCAGTACAGCTCGCTGTCCGGCGATGCCCAGTTCGAGGCCCTGGAGAAGTGGCAGGCCAAGTGGGACGAATTCATCGCGGATGTCAACGAGGAGGCCTCCAACCAGGGCAGTTCCTCCCTTCAGCTGCAGAAGATCGATTGACTAGCACGGGTGGTGGCAGCGTTTTCGGTCCTTACTCTTCTCCTTTGGCGCTAGTCGGTCCTCGTCCTTGTCCTCAAAAGCACCCGCCTGCAGCCACCCACCATCCCCATTCTCCGGCTGCAGGGGATCCTCCCACATCAGAATCAAAGTCATTTCCATATCCATAGCCGAGTAGCACATCCAATATCTATCCGCATTAACTTCTGTTGTAAGCCTATTGTTATAGACTAGTCTGGTAGTTAGACCTAAGCTCGAGCCAACTTTTCTGTGCACAAGTGATTCTGTTCCGGGTCTAAACCTAAGCCTCCCGATTCTCCCGATTGTGCCCAAGAAAATGAAAGCAATAAAGAACTCGTGTAGTCGTAGCCAAAATTTCAGAGAGTTGCAATTTATGAACGTGCCCGGAAGGACAAAGATGACTGGG
Organism: Drosophila atripex; assembly: GCA_035045925.1. Classification (NCBI taxonomy): domain Eukaryota; kingdom Metazoa; phylum Arthropoda; class Insecta; order Diptera; family Drosophilidae; genus Drosophila; species Drosophila atripex. Next base: position 1,978,050 of record JAWNOP010000012.1, read on the forward strand.
CTTAATCGTAATGAGTGTGCTGGCCAAGAGATTTGCAATCATTTGGAGATGCCACATGCAACATTGGTGACTTTAATCTTTTTTCCATATATCTTCCTACAGAAACATATTACGATAAGACCATCTCTCAATCCCCAAAAACAATCTTTATTTATCAAACTCTTCTCCGAATATACGGGCCTATTTGTGCTCCCATCGAACCCATAATCTTCAATTTGTAGTCACGCTGCCATCTCCTCTCCAAAATCCATGCAGTATTCAAGGCTTCCTCCGCATAAATCTCTCAGTGCTTTGGCGCTGTGTGTGTCGAGTGTGCCGAAAAGTGGAGGCGAATTTTAATGAATATTCGCTGTGTGGTCGTTGGGACCCCGAAACCCCACAAACCACCAGAACACACATCCATACAGCCCGAAAAAAGAAACCTCTTTTGAGCTTCTGCTGGAGCTATAGGAGTGCTGCAAATGTTTCAATTTTACGTGCCACTGTTTAGGGGGTTCGATTTTGATTTGGCTGCCAGCTCGTAATGAGCTGGCTGAGTTTTATGGCCCGCCGGCGGATGCAGCCAGGTTTCAAGGCTCGTCCTGCCAACATGAAAGCGGCCATAAAATTGATGGGCCATCGTATGCGTTTCTGGATCTGATGAGTGCTAACCACATACTATGTACATAGAGCAGGCGCTTTTAAAAACAAGGTTACCAACAAAAAGGACTATTTGAAAAAAGGTTATATTGACTTTTGCCTTTTTTTTTTTAATAATTTCAAAATAGAATTATCGATAAAAATCGATTAAAAGATATGGAGATAGATCGCTTTAAAGTTGTCAATATAAATACCAATTTCGAACAGTTTTGAATTGTTTAGAAGCTTAGAAGCTTATATTTTAACACATCTATTAAACTATAGATCTAAATACTATCAAGAGTATTCTACTATATATTGTTCTATAAGAAATATAAGAATAACTCTTGAATTTAGCTAAATAGCCAGCACTATTGCCATATCTGCCAGAGCCAGTGGCAGCCTCATCAATTTGATGTCGTGCACATTTAATGTGGTGTTGAGGGCGCGCGGATGCATAAAAAGCCAAAGCCCGTATCCGGACCCGCACCCACACCCACACCCACACCCGGCCTGGCACCCGTACTCCGGACGCCATCCAATGTCCGTGCCCCAAGCCAGTGCCATAAATTACTAATAAAAGCCGCATGTGTGCGTGTGTAGTTGATGGCGGCTTTAGTGTGTTAAAGCGGAAATGCGTTGGCCACCATTTTGTTCGTTTTTTGTGCGGAATAAAATGGCGGGGCGCTAACAAATGCACGGCCTATTGACACATTCCGCCTGACACATTTCGCAGGGTAAATAAATTGTGTAAATCACATGTTCGGCAAACGAAATCCCCTTCCAAATTGCCCCATCCAAATGAAACACTGAGCCGGAGTCGAAGCGGCGTGAAATGTGGAACGTGAAGGCGCTACCAATGGCCAGGATGGGCTTGCGGCCGTTTGCCACCACCGCGTCCAAGGCCAAATTCAAAAAGGCGCCCCACGAAACGGTCTCAGTCAGCCGGAGTCTGAGAAAGATCACCCCGATGGCGTACTGCAGGCTCCGGAGGATTATCAACAAGCTGGAGCAGCTGCAGATAATGGGCCACAAGCTGCGGCTAAACGAAAAGGAGCGACAGGCCAACGAGGTGATAATGGCCATCAAAAACGATGAGATCGACCAGGGAAAACTCGATCCCACCAAGTTCACGCCGGGCCAGCATATTTTCAAGACCCTGACCGCGATCCGTAAGTCCCCGATCTTCAAGATCATCAAAAAGATGCCCAAGGGCGGTGTGTTGCATGCCCATGATACGGCACTTTGTAGCACCGAGTTCCTGATCAGCCTCACCTACCGGGAGAACCTCTGGATTTGCACGGCGGAGAAGGACAAGGCTATCGCCTTCCGGTTTTCCGTTGATAAGCCCACCATGAAGCCCATGGATAAGTGCCAGTGGGAGCCCATGTTCGAGTTCCGGGAGCGGATGGGCGACGAGGAGGTAAAAAGGTACCTCAGGCGGCGCTTCAGCATGTATCCCTTCTCCAAGTTCATCTCCAATAACCAGGCTTGGGCTCACTTTATGGGCATCTTTATATTGCTTGACGGGCTACTGTGCCACGCCCCCATCTGGGGGGACTATTATTACAACGCCCTCAAGGAGTTCTACGAGGATGGTGTCCAGTATCTGGAGCTGAGGTCCTTGCTCCCGCCCCTCTATTGCATGGGCGAGCAAATGCTGACGATCAGGGACACGGTGGCCATCTACAAGTCCGAATTGGACCGATTTATGGCCGACCATCCAAACTTCATTGGCTCCAAGCTGATCTACGCTCCGTTGAGAGGCGTGGAGCCCAAAGTGGTGGACGGTTATGTTAAAACTGCCACGGAACTCAATGTAAGAGCTATATAGATGTACGTCCTATGGGCTACCTAATTGTTGGCCTCCATTTCTGTTCCCAGAAAGAATTCCCGGACTTTATGATCGGCTTTGATCTGGTGGGTCAGGAGGAACTGGGAAGACCGCTAATCGACTTCGTGGACTCCTTGCTAAAGATGCCAGAACAGATAAAGTTCTTCTTCCACGCTGGGGAAACGAACTGGTTTGGATCGGCCATAGACGAGAATCTTACGGACGCCATTATGCTGGGCACCAAGCGGATAGGCCACGGATACGCCATAACGAAGCACCCGGTGTCCATGGGGTTGGCCCGCTTCCTGGACATTGCCATCGAGGTGTGCCCCGTTTCCAATCAGGTGCTGCAACTGGGTGTGGACTACCGGAACCATCCGGCGGCCCTGCTATTGGCCTCCAATGTGCCCATTGTGATCTCCTCGGATGATCCGTCGTTTTGGCGGTGCGCCCCGCTGTCCCACGACTTCTACTTCGCCTTCCTGGGCATTGCGCCGGTGGGAGCGGACTTGAGGTTCCTCAAGTGCCTGGCCATGAACTCACTGCGGTACAGTGCCCTGGAGGGCGAAGAGAAAAATGTTGCCTTTGCCAAGTGGCAGAAGTCGTGGGATAAGTGGATCGACGACCTTGTCTCCGAGAAGGGATGTTCAAATTAAAAGTCCTGCCTTTTTTTGGTTTTTATAGTATTTTTTATTTATTTTACTTTTGCGTTTCGCCAGCACACGGATAACTCTGGTGCTGGCTAAGGGGTTTCTTACATCGATAGAACTTGATATGGGTGGCGGATAAGCTTTGCTCGTTATATGATCTAAATCAGGGAAATTGTGGTTCGGGGTGTTGCCGGGAGGATATGTCTTGGGTAGTCTATAACGAAACTATGTCGGGTAGTTGCAATCGTTTCAAGTATGGGGTATCATTATTATTGGGATGGATTAGTTGTGAAAAAAACATCAATTTATTTAATTAATATTTGAAACAAGTACTGGGTATTATTCGTTTTTCATATTAAGTTGTTATTTATAAGAAAATGTATTTAAAACAGAATATTTTGTTAAATTAAAATAAATCTTTAAAATCATATAAGACATGAAACAATACTATCCACTTTTTTAAAGATTAAATTGCAACCACCCTTTAATTTTATTTATAATTTGTTTCCAGCTAACTTCATTTTAATGCAAAGCAGAGTCTTCTCTTACTATATGTATATAGTACTTGTAGATCTGAATACAATTGAGTATATAGCACAGTTATAACTTGAATGCACACAAATTTAGCATTTGCTTGTCTTTATTTTTATTTTTATTTTAAATTTAATTTTTAGATCAAATTACGCATCTCGAATTATTTAAGCAGTTTAAATCTAAGTTTTTAAAATAATGTTTGTTTTTATTTTTTTTTTACCATATAGTCGTATGTTTTTTATTGGGCAGCATTCTTCCATTTAAATGATTTTCAGAAAATTTTGCCATTTTCGTTTTCCTTTTTGGTTTTTGTTGCTTTTTTCGTGTTTTGCGTTTTTGTGTATAGATGCTTGCAAAAATATTTGTAATATTCGGCTTGCGATTTTTTGCTTGTTTTTTTTTTGGTTTTTGTTCTTGACTTTAAGACTATTCCTATCGTTCACATACCTAAACTTACTGCCTCGATATGTTCAAATCCTAAGTATTACTTGCATCGCCCCGCTCCAATTTGTTTCTTTACAATCCTTGCCCTTCTCTATGTCCTGGCCTTAAGTATCGCTATGCTGTACAATTCTTAAATCCTATTCCATTCTAAATATGTATCTGCCTCTGGCCTCAGCTTTTTGGATTTATCTTTCTTTATTTTTATCGCATGCGTGAGAAATGTTTGCGCTATGTGTATTGCGGTTGTTGTCTGTGTTGCTGCTGCTGTTGCTGATGTTGGTGTTGCTGCTGTTGCTGTAGATGTTGCTGCTGCTGTCGAAGCTTTTCGGCCTTCCAACTGGATTCGCCAACACCCAGCGGATAGGGAATAATATCCGGTTGCTGTTCCGACGACGAGTTGTCTACATCGTTGCGGTCCACATCCATGTTGTTGTTGGCCACATCCTCCTCGTTGTTGTTGCTGCTGGAGATGGCCATTTTGTTGTTGGTCGGCTCATTGGGTTCGCCATTAATTTCGTGGTTACGCCTCTGCGGCCCGCCATGGTTATTGCTTTTGTTCTTGTAATTGTAATAACCATATTTATTTGTGTTAGACATGTTGTCGTTGGTGTTGCGGTTGCTGCTGTTGCTGCTACTGTTGCTGTTGCTGTTGCTGTTGCCGTTGTCGCCGTTGCAATGCTGTGGAAGAAGGAGGAAAAAATTGAGAGGGGGGAGAGGTAACCATATAAAATTTTAATATAAATTCGTACATAATAAACATTCACTGCTCATGGTGGTTTAATTAAATTCTTGCCTCCCGTTTATTGCAAACAAAAAAAAAAACACTTGAAAGTATTTCAATTTACACCAAATGGACAAAGGGGTCAGTATTTTAATTAAAACGTATTTCAACTACACATAGGTGAATCTAAAGATATTTGTCCACCTTTTGGCAGCGTCTACTGTACTTGATAAGGTCCTATCACCGTAGTTCTCAGATTAGTTGTATCGCGCGATTTAGTCAAGTGTTTTCTGCGTGTGGGCTGATAAGTTGCCACCTCAATGTGCACTTGAAACCGTGTTGGCTTTTGTGTTCATTGTTTCCTCAAAATGATAGTCAAGCCCATTACAATGCACTTTTATTACAATAACACATTTTTGTATATTTATCTATCTATTTGGAGGTCAAGGAAAATGGAAAACCTTGTGCAGAAACCGCAGAAAATTCACTTCTATAAAATGACAGTTTTTCGCAAAAGTCAATCATTTGAAATTTTGCAATCAAGCTTTCAAATTAAAATAATTTAAATATGAGCTCCTGCATGGAAATTCCCAGTTCGTTGGTTAAGACCAAGGAAACCGCCAGGATCGTGATCATAGGAGCTGGAGCTTCGGGCATTGCAGCCGCCACGCGACTCCTTGAGCAAGGATTCAAACATGTCACGGTTTTCGAGGCGGAGGACCGCATCGGAGGTCGCATCAACACGATACCCTTTGGCGAAAACGTGATGGACTTGGGAGCCCAGTGGTGCCACGGCGAGGGGGGTAACGTGGTCTACGAAAAGGTCAAGGACTTGGATATCCTTAAGCCAACTGGCGACTACCAAATGCACTTTTTGCGCTCCAACAAGGACATTCTCTCCGAAGCCCAGAGCAAGGTAATCGCTGAATTCTTAGCGACCTTTAAAGTGGATGAGAATTACGAAGGATCCGTGGGGGATTTCGTTACCCAACTGTACTGGAAGGATGTGGTCAAGGATTCTGACAATAAGACGGTGGCCAAGGAGGCCCTCGATTGCATGAAGAAAATCATTTGCACCTCGGATGCCTGCGATCACCTGTTCGAGCTGTCGACGCGGAACCACCTGAATTTTAAGGAATGCGACGGCGATCAGAATCTCAGCTGGAAGGACAAGGGGTTCTGGGTTTTTTTGAGCCTCCTGCTGGGCGCGGACAAGGAAAAGCCCGGCGACCACGGATCCCTAAAGGGCCATGTCCGGCTCAACAGGCGAATCGCTGAGATCAACTGGTCGGGATCAGGGGAACTACTACTTCGTTGCTGGAATGGAGAAATTGTCAGGGCGGATCATGTGATATGCACAGTGTCCCTGGGAGTCCTTAAGGAGAAGCATCCCAAGCTATTTGTTCCACCACTTCCATCCCCGAAGCTGAAGGCCATCGAAGGACTCAGCCTGGGGACTGTCAATAAACTGATTTTGGAATTCGAAGAGCAACCGCTGCCGGAAGAAATGCTGGACGTCATGTTCCTTTGGTTGGAGGCTGATCTTCGGGAGCTGCAAGCCGGAGAATTCTTCTGGCTGGAGAGCTTGTGCGGCTTCCATCGTGTGGATGGTCAACCCAAGATTCTAGAGGGTTGGATTATAGGCGCCCATGCCCGCTATATGGAGACCCTAACCGAGGAGAAGGTCCTTGAAGGTATACTGTGGCTTTTCCGGAAGTTCTGTAACTTCAATGTCCCGCATCCCAAGCGCTTCCTGCGCACTCAGTGGCACTCAAACCCGAACTTCCGCGGCAGTTACAGCTACTATCCCACCTATTCCGATGAAATTCGGGCTAGTCGTTCGGATTTGGAGTCCCCTCTGTCTAATTTGGCCGGAAAGCCAAGGCTCCAGTTTGCCGGGGAGGCCTCCAGCCATAATCATTTCTCCACCGTACACGGGGCCACGGAATCCGGATGGCGTGAAGCCGATCGTCTGATTGAATTTTACAAGGGACGGGATGAGATCTAAGCCTCCAAGGGGTAACTAAGACTCCAGATGAATTGACAATTAGTTGCAATTTTTATTTGATTTGAAAAACATTTTTTAATTGATTAAAAAACTCTATTATTCCGAAATTTAAAATTAAATAAAACAATTATTCAGGGAAAAATATGGCTTTAAATTGTATAAATTATAAAAAAAATGTAATTTCCTAACAGACTAGATAGAAAGGAAATAAATGCAATGAAAATTTTATTAAATTTCTAGACAAAAGTATGTGTTAGAATTTACAGAATCAGAGCAAGTATTACACTTCCAACCGAAGGCAATCAGCATTTTAGCAAAACACTCTCCTAGCTCCAACACTTTCGAGACCAATTAACACCTTTTGGAAAATACCTGAGTAAATAAAGCCCTTGAGAAACAAAACTATAATTTCATGCAATTTTATCTACTTAAACCGAGCGTTTTGACATGCTCTGGAACAGAGGAATCCCAACTAAATCCATTTAATCCCGACGCAAAGGAGTTGGCACTTGTGTCAGTAGTACTGTCGGCCACTCAGTAACCCCTTCTCGATTGCCGCCATCGTCCTGTCTTCCACTGCACGCCCCTTCTGACTCCCCTTTGCAATCAGAAAACTGGGGGCACACTTGGACAGTCATAATAACCATTACCTGGACCATAACATAAGTCCGCCAGAGATGAACAGGAACAGGATGACTGCCAGCCAGGCAAATGTGTGTCCTTTGGTCAAACAGAGACTTGTTTAACATTGTCACTCGAGGACTCAGGAACACGTGGATGAGTACGTGGACACCGAGAGAAACGAGAAGAGTGCTGGCCAATTTCTGAAAACTTTTCGGAAAAATCTGAAACGGTTTTGATTGTTTTCTTCGAGTGTTCTGCCTAGAAAAACTACGTATCCGGCTGCCCAGACACCAAAGGGCAACAGCACATTAACCGGAGGATGTGCCAAGGATCCAGGGCTAGGGACCTGAAGGAGTAACCGGAATAGGAACAGGGATCGGCGGCAAAACTACAACAGATGTGACCAACTTGTAGTCGGGCTTTCGTCCTGTCGACTAGAACGGCGACAAAGTCGCATATGTAATTGGAAGGTGGCGGATAGCGGATGGAGGATGGAGGATGAAGGATCTGGAATGGGTAGAGGACGTTGAATGGGAAGGACTTACTAGGAACTAGGACCACGAGGGCGACAAGTAAACAAACAAACAAATGCAAACACACAATGGCAGACGGCAAGGAGAGCGGCACTACGAGGATATCAGAAAAGGAAAAAGGAGCAAGATAGGAGCAAGGAAATTTTCGGTATATTCTGACCCGGGGACTGGCATAAATTTGAATTTTCAACATGGATAGCCAAAGTGCTAGTGCCACTGTCTGCTAGCCAGTAGTTTGCATTGAAAATGTGCACTGACAAAAAATATTACACATTGAACGCAAAACATGTATTTACTTTTCATTAGAAATTAAAAAAATAAAAAGCAATTAATGGCTAAGATATCGGTCGAAAAATGCCCTGTCATAAGAAAGGTGGATTTTTTTGAGTGCCCAGCTAGTACCGCTTTTCCTGTTCCGGGTGGTGCCTCTAATTCCAGGATCCTGTTGGCCTGTTGTGGCTTTTGTGGCCTTATACGTCTGGTCTGCTTTGGTTAGCCTTTGGCTCTATCTGGTTTCTAGTTTTTGCTGCACCAGATATGTGCTAAACTGATTTCTGCCTCACCCATTCCGTATTCGCCTCGTAATCTAAAGTTTTGCATGTGTGAGACCTCAATGCCACGCCCCCCGCCCCGGCCACGGCCCCGCCCCGGCCACCGCCAACCGCCCACAAGCCAGAACCAGCCATTTGGACAGAGAGTGTTTGCAAATGTTCCGAAAAACAGGCGCAATTACAATGTTGTTTGCCGTTCTCTGCAAATGAGTTGGTCAACATGTTTTTCCCTTTATTTGTTGTTTGTTTGTCTTTTTTCTGTTTTTGTTTTGAGTGCGAACGCGTTTGAATATTGTTTGTAACGGGCTTGCGGGCTTGAAATTTAAAGTCACTGCTCAAGTTGCCCGCCACAGAACCATAAAAATTGTAAGCAAAAACAGATTTTATGACTATCCCTCCCCGGGCACACAAACAAATGAAGGGAAACTGATATATTGTGTCTGGGAACTGACATTAAAATTGGCCATAAAATATGAAAACGCAAAGTGCATTTATTATCCAGCCGAATGGAGTAAGCTCACTGATTGGCTTAAAGTTGTTGGAGAAACTTAAAGGTTGCGTTTTAAAAGTTCAATCATCTATTATTGATTTGAACTATAGATTATGGCCAAAAGTCACTATTTGCTCAAACTTTAATCTCCATATCTAATCGTAGAAAAATAGTGAATAGATAAGAAATTTGTTCAAAACTATCTAACATTTTTACGTTTTAATTCAAATCATAAACAATTTGGTTTCATTTAATTTTCATTTATTTACAATATTTTTTATAAAATAAAACAAATAAAGTTTATAGTAAAAAATAATTTCCTTCTAGAATTGCTTGGCGGGAAACCCAACAAAAATTTAATTCTAAAACAAATTAATTTGGCCGTTGCCAATCTCAATGGCACGGATGCGCCGTCACACCCTCTGGCCAGCTCACAAGCGAGCGGTTCGCGTCCGGTAATAACTGTTCAATCGGTCCGCCTCCCGCCATCCAGTCTCCACGGCTCCGTGGACCGTGGAGTAGAAGTGCTTGTGGGAGGATTCCCCGGCGAACTGGAGGCGTGGCCTGCCGCCCACATCCGACAGAGGCGCCTCCAGATCCCAGGCACCGGTTCGCAACGCATCCGTGTAGGTGGAGCGGAAGGTGTAGCTGCCCCGGAAGTTGGGATTCGCATGCCACTGGGTGCGCCGGAAGCGAATGGGTTGGGCAACAGCGAAGGGCAGGAACTTGCCGAAGAGCCAGAGCAGACCCTCCAGCACCTTCTCCTCGCTGAGAGTCTCCATGTGACGGGCATGCGGTCCGATTATCCAGCCCTGAAAGATGCGCGGCTGCCTGGAAACGGGGTAGAACCCGAAAACGCTCTCCAGCCAGAAGAGCTCGGACGCACGCAACTCCTCCAGATCCTTTCGCAGCCAGAGGCAGTTGAAGCCAGGCCAGTCCTCGGGCAGTGGTGGCTTCTCGAACTCCAGGAAAAACTTGTCCACGGTGCCCAGTTTGAGGCCATCGATGGCTCTCACTTTCGAGGCTGGCAGGGCAGGGACGAAGAGCTGCTGGTGCTGCTCCTTGAGCACGCCCAAGGAAACTGTGCAGATGACATGGTCGGTGGTGAGGATCTCCCCGTTCCAGCAACGGATCGTGACCTCATCGGCTCCTTGCCAATTGATTTCGGCGATTCTTCTGTTGAGTAGTACATGACCTTGTAGGATGCCCAGATCTTCATCCTCTTTGGATTTCATCAGTAATCTCAGGAAGCTCTTGTAGCCCTTGTCCCGCCAGTTGAGCAAAAGTTCTCCCTCGCATAGCCAGTACTCCAGGTGACCCTGGCCGGAGACCTCGAAGAGGTGATCGGACGCCTCCACGGAGGACTCGAACTTGTGGAAGATCTCCAGGAATTCTTCGGCTATTGAGCGGTCAATGGGCGGGAGCTTTTCCAGCTCTGTCCAGTACTTCCAGTTAATGTAGTCCCCCAGAGATCCCTGATAGTTGACGAGCTCTGTTTGTCTCTCAGGGATGGAGTTCTCCGCTATACTCTTGAGAGTATCGGCGAGCTCCTCGGGCAGTACTTCCTTGTTGGATCGGACGCACCTAAAGGTCTCATAGTGGGGCTCGGTAACATCCAATAGATTCAGGTCCTTGACCTTTTCGAAGACCGCATTTCCCTTCTCCCCATGACACCACTGGGCACCCAGGTCCACAACATTATCCGCAAAGGGAATTGTGTGAATGCGACCACCAATGCGGTCTTCCGCCTCTAGGACTAGGACGTTCCTGAATCCCTGCTCCAGAAGTCGGGTGGCTGCTGCAATTCCAGCCGATCCAGCTCCTACGATCACAATGCGAGCAGTTTCTTTGGTTTTACTTAAAAGTCTTAACGACGTGGAACTCATTTTAATATTTTTATAGTTTTTTGTTTTTTTTTACTTTGTTGTTGTTTTTTTTTTTACAAAAGGCCACTCTCACTGTTTCTCCGGGTCTTTCACGCTCAACGTTCGACCATCTACTAAATTGGTTTTGTTCACTTTCACCCTCCACTATCTCTTTCAGTTTCTCTCTCCTAGAGTTGCTCTCTGCGATAAGATCCATCTGCCGATAAGAGGACCTACCTTGTTGCTGTGCCAAATATGTGAGTTATGTCAATGCAGTAAACAGAGAATAAAGCAATTGCATTATCAGCACCTATAATCGGCCAGTGAAGTGAGAGACCTGCGGGCAATGGGAGTGACGCCAAACGAATGAGTAAGAGAGTGAAAGAGAGCTTCAGCTTTCTCTTAACCTGGCTGTGGCGATACTCTTTGCACTGGAAAAAATCTATTCGATTTATTTATTTATGGATCACGACATTCAAATATTTGTATAGAAATCGAAAGCCTTTCCATGCATTGTTCTTTGTGAAAATTTATTTTAAATATTGAAAAGAGGGAAGCTCACATATTTCATAGGAACAATTAAAAATTAAAAAAATTTTAAAATGGATTTTAAGCAATTCCTTTAATAAGAGTGGTACTCTCTTCGCTGATTACAAAATGGTATGTTATTTCTTGATCGGACACGAATTGGCAGAACTATTCATAGAGGTATCATTCCTTTGAAAAAATTCCACAAATATTAAAATTTCTTTTAAAATTATTTTTTTATTGAGGAAAAGGGAATCTTTCTTCGCTGATTACAAATGGTGTGTTATTTCTTGATCGTAAAATGGCATGGCTATTCGAATCGGAAGCAGGGAAATAATCAAAAGGAAGGAAATTTCGAAAACTCAAAATTTCAGGCTTAAAAGTATCCCCAAATCTGGTTAATATAAATTTTTCTTTTGATTGGCCATAAACAAACACCTCAAAGAGAAATGCTCAAGAAATAGTTGCCATTTTATATTGAAGTATCCCAATATCGATTTGGAGTGGGATAACAATTGCCGAATGTTTTGATTGTTTAGAAGGATCCAGGACAACTCATCAGGAATCGACTGTCATTGTAGTCGAACCCCATTTGGAAAACCATTCAGGGCTTAGCAAAGGCAAAACAAAAGCGCCACTTTGGACAGAAGCCCATCCACAAACAAAGACTTATACACGCACACATTCGACACACACAAACTCATACGTTTTGAAGGTACCGCCGCCTGAATGTATGCAACAAAATGTTTTCGTTCGGTTTGCCAGCTCTGGCGCTCTGGGAAGAAGCTCCTTTGATGAATGTATTCATAAAAATCCAATCATTGCAATTGCACAGCGCATACGAGCGGTGAAGGCATTCAAGATGAATTCGCCAAAATAATGGGAAAACACAACAGACAGCTGGGTGCTGCCATGCTGGCTGCGAATGCGGGGGCGGCCAGGATGGGGGCGTGCCTCTTTTCCAACCATTTACTCCCACCAACCCGAACAAGTCCACAAAAAATTGCAGCAATAATTTTTTTCTCGACAAAAAAGAACAAAAAACAAAATTGGTGCATAGACTGAGAAAATAACCAGAGTTAAACAGGATAAAAGGTAAAGGCTCATTGATACCCTACTTTCTGTTTTGGTTCTTTTATATTTTTGTAAAGTGTCATACTACTATAAAACTCAAATATGTATGCCAGCCAATTTTTCCAAATATGCATACCTCTTCCTGCCTGATAAGTCTATCAACCCCTAATATTTACCTTTCTAATGGGTACCAGCGACAAAAAGAAGGTAGCACTCACAACACATTTACAACAACAAAAGATGCGATTAAAATGACAAGTGAAAGCAATTTTCGTGCATCTGTTACAGCAACCGAACCAAAAAGGACGAAACAGGATTGTAGAAAGTGGAGAAAACGAGGAGCAAGTAGCCGGAAAAATCTGAAGGGGAAACCGATTGTCGAGGTAAGGACACGACCGAGTGATTGCCCCAAAATGGCATGCGAATACGGTTGGGATACGGTGTAATATGACAACGTTTAAGGACTCCTCCGGCCGAGAATGACATCGAAGGAAGACCGGGCGAGTGAGCCCGAAGAGTCAAAAATCAAACTGTTACTCACATTTGTGCTGCATTCACATTTCAGTATCCATTCGACGGCAATGAATTTATTCTCAATTTGTATCTGATGTGAGTGCAGGAATTCCTGATCGATTGGCTCCAAGGCGACCGTGTCCCATAACTGTCCAGGCTTCTCTGCATATGCTTCCTCTGCCTCACATAATCATCATAATCATCTTCGTCGTAGTCATCCTCTCCGCCATCGTCCTTGGACCTTCGGAGCTCCTTCAGATGGCTGGTCCTGGCCTTCTCCCGTCGTTGTACAAAGTTAATTGGATCGACAGCATTTAAGGGACACAACAGCTCGACCTGAAGCGGAAAAGGACGAAATAAGAGAGAATAAATTTACAAAAAAAATTGAAGATGTAAGGAGTTGAAATCCCGGTTCTTCTTGGAAAAATTCAATTGGTAGCTTATAAGCAGGGGAGGTGAGGGGAGGCAAGGAGGTGTCAAATTGATTTGAACATCTGGCCAACATTTGACTTTTAATTCCTCTGCCATTGCCATTTTCCAATGGCCGGCGTTTGTCTTCCTTTTGCAGATTGTATCCTCTGCAAATTGACGTTTTAATGCAATTTGCTTTTTAATTAAAACTAAAAGGCAGCAGCCAGGAAAGAGCCAATAAACTAAACAACCGAAGGATGCCAACAGACAAGGATATCCGACACGTGGATGGGCTGTCATTTGAAAAAGCCAGGAAATCAGATTAAATTTTGTTAAATCTGTTTTGAAAAAATTGTAAAAACAAATGAAGAGCCTTTTTTTACATTGGAATATATGATTTCAGGATATGTATGTTAATCGCGGTAAACCGCAGAATAATTCTCAAAATAAATAAATAATAAGGAATTTATAATGAAGACTACGAGGATAGCAAGAGAGCTATCAACAGTCAACTGAATAAATAAATAAATAAATAAATACAAATATAAATAAATATGAATATGGGGACATAAGGATGAAGATATTTTTTGAAGGAAAATTCAATAAAAATTAAAATATATTTAAAAACTGCAGGGTATCTATGTAGTTGTAACCTATAATACCCGGATGGTATTGCTTTCAAATTAAAGATTATTTAATTGAAACTGACAAATGGCAAACAACAGGCCAGGATGCAGAAAATGCAAATTGAGGAGGAGTGAGCTAAGTGATTGCGAAAAGGATGCTTAATCCGCGACAGAGTTTTATTTTTATTCCAAGGAGGAAGGGTGGCGCCAGGTGGCCCGGATTACAAGCTGAGTCCGTCTTGGCCCAGTTGCTGGCAAATAAATTCGAGACATTTCTCGGCTGTCTCGGCCCACTCACCTGTATCGTGGTGGAGACCGCCGGGGCACAGCACTTGACCCCGCGATGGCAGCGGCCGCAGAGTTTGGGTCGATACAGTTTCCGGGAGACGCACTCGCCCAGGCGGACTCGGGCGGGACCCAAACGCTGGATACTCCGGCACTCGTGGCCCTTCTGAAGGAGGAAAATTTAAAATAAAACACATTTTAGAAATATATATATTTTTTATTATGAAAAAAAGGGAATAAATTGATTAAAATCTATTTAGAAAAGTTTGAATAATAATTTCAAATAGATTATAATAGACTATCAATTCCTTATCAGTGTCCTGCCAGGTCCTGTCTATCATTTTGTTTAAAACTCAAATGCAGAATAAACTATTTTACGATTAAGGGCTGACTTTAGAAAAGCAGAGATGCCATTCAAAGCTCAAGTTGACTAAAATTAATTGCAGCAAACTCTTCATAATTATATTTCTCGCAACAAACAAAAAAAAAAAGATGAAGGCTGGAAGTAAACTCACTCGTATCCTGTGGGCAGGCTCCTGGTGCTCCTTGTGAGAATGATGATGAGGCTGCGAGTGGATGTGGGAGTGTGAATGCGAGTGGAAGTGATGCTCCTTGCGCTTAGGCGGTAATGGGTGGCTCCTGCTTCTGCTTCGCTTATTGTCCTGGAGGTCGTCCTTGTCGCACCTGCGATTCTCGCAGAGCCGCAAATTGCTCAGTTGATGGCAGCCGGCGTGGGTGGAGGTGTGCCGGGTGGCGGTGCCGAGGCCGCAGTTGCGGCTGCAGGCTGTCCAGTTGCCGCTGGTGGTGCTGTTGTGGCAGGTGGCATAAACTGCAACGAGTGAAGGAGTGGAGGAGTAAGGGATTGCTAATGGGCTTGCTTATGATCGAGTGGTGTTGGCTCGTTAATCATGGCCCAGTGGCAGGCACGGAACAGGATGCCTACACTCGAAAAAAAGCAACATTTAATTAAAAGCATAAGGCTTGTTGAAAAAAGAATAATAACACCTTTAATAATAGTCCTCTCTTATTAAACATTCTCTTGTTAAACACTCTTTGTAACTTCAAGTCAAAAATATAATGCCTATTAGAAATTTGAACAAAATTGAAGATGAATAGCGATAGATATGCCGCCGAGAAGATGGAGGTTTACCCAATTGGGGACTGGAAAAAGCTGAAGCTGCTCATGTGGAAGAATTGGATCCTGCAAAGGAATCAAAAGCTGCAGCTCTTCCTAGCCATCTTCGCGCCAGCCCTATTCCTTATGCTGGTTGTGGCGCTAAGGGTGTTGGTGGCGCCCCGTATTATGCCAAAACTTATCTACGAGCCGGTGTCCATATCGAACTTGCAGCTCTTCATGAAATCGTTCATGAAGGGTAATCAGATTTTGCACCAAAACGGAACCATAAACATACCCAAATTGGTCCTCTGCTATACGCCCGATGACGAAGTATACAGGACCATAATTAGGAAGACGGTCATGAATCTGCGCCTGATGGCCTACCGACCGTATGATTCGCCCTTCGAAATGGAGCAGGACATGGTGGAGCACAACTTTTTCGCTGGAATTGAGTTCGAGGACAGGAACAGTCTGAAACTGAACGAAAAAGGCTATCCCCTCAAACTGAACTACTCCATAAGATTCCCCAGCGAGCTGCGAACGATGCAAGGTGCTATCATAGACACTTGGCGGACGGATACCAAGTTCATGCGCTTCAATGCGAGGGGATCGCGCAATTGGAATGTGAGTGACGGTGGGGTTCCTGTGGGCTATGTGATGGAGGGCTTTCTGCCGGTCCAGCACATGCTCACCATGTCGTGGATGACCCTGGCCTCGGGCACGGATCTGATGGATATGCCGCTTGTCTGGCTCCGCCGCTTCCCCTATGGGCCCGGCGTCAGCGACCCGCTTCTGATGGGTCTGCGGCGACTCCTACCATTCATCATCGTGCTGAGCTTCATATATCCTAGCACCGTGGTCGCCCGAGCTGTGACCAACGAAAAGGAGCTGCAGCTGAAGGAGATCATGAAACTGATTGGCGTCAACAACTGGATCCACTGGGTGGCGTGGTTCGTGAAGAGCTACCTGCTGCTGATCGCAGTGTTGTGTGTCACAATGATAGTCCTGTTTGTGAGGTTCAGGGCTAACTGCGCCGTCCTCAATTACTCGCATATCCTGCCGACTTTCATGTTCTTCCACTGCTACATATTTTCGGGCATATGCTTCTGCTTCATGATAGCCGTTCTCTTCTCCAGAGCGAGCACGGCGGCAGCCGTCGTGGCTATCATCTGGTTCCTCACTTTCATACCCTACACCATTGCCAATCACTACTACGATCGCATACAGCTCCCCACGGCGCTGTTGCTCTGCTTCTTGCTATGCAACACGGCCCTGGGCTTCGGCCTGCACATCATCCTGGACTGGGAGGGCACGGGCGACGGCTTGACCACTTACACCATGTTCCAGCCCCTGACCCAGGACCACCCCCTTACCATATACCTGGTGATGCTGATGCTGACCCTGAGTGGCGTCTTCTACCTCGCCGTCTGCCTGTACGTGGAACAGGTGAATCCCGGCGAGTTCGGGATACCTCGCAAGTGGAATTTCTGTCTCAGCCGGAACTTTTGTAAGCAACGCGAAAAACCGCGACGGCGTTCCGGCTCCATACAACGCATCCTGGACCGAGACAAGTCCCGGAAGGTGCAGGCGATTGGAGTGCGACTGATAAACCTGGAAAAAAGCTTCGGCCACCACACCGCTGTCAGGGGCCTGAACCTGAAGATGTACCGCGACGAGATCACCGTCCTTCTGGGCCACAACGGAGCCGGCAAGACCACGACCATCAATATGCTGACGGGAATAACTCCGCCCACCAAGGGCACGGCCATTATAAACGGCTACGATATCCGAACCCAGTTGGCAGAGGCCCGCCAGTCCATCGGGATTTGTCCGCAAAACAACATCCTGTTCAGTCACATGAGTGTCCGGGATCACATCGTGTTCTTCAGCAAGCTGAAGGGAGTCCACGGATCGGAGGCGATCAAAAGAGAGGTGAAAAAGTACGTTGAAATATTGGGCCTGGAGAAGAAGGCGAAAACAGCGTCCCGGAATCTTTCCGGCGGCATGAAGAGGAAGCTGGCCCTCTGCTGCGCTCTGTGTGGCGATACCCGGATAGTCATGTGCGACGAGCCTAGTTCGGGGATCGATGCGGCCGGACGACGGAGTCTCTGGGAGTTGCTGCAGGCGGAGAAGAAGGGACGCACCATCCTGCTGACCACCCACTACATGGACGAGGCGGACGTACTTGGCGATCGGATAGCCATTCTGTCCGAAGGTCAGCTGCGGTGCTGCGGCACGTCCTTCCTGCTGAAGAAGCGCTACGGTCCCGGCTACCAGCTGGTCTGCGTCATGAAAAAAGGATGCGACGTGGATGCAGTCACTCACCTGATCAATCGACACCTGCCCCAAATCAAAATCGAACGGCAGCTGGGCTCGGAACTGACCTACCGCCTTCCCAATAGATACTCCCGAAAGTTTCCTCCGCTCCTGAAGGATCTGGAGAACAACTCGGCCGACCTGAAGCTGGACGGCTATGGGCTGAGTGTGGCCTCCCTGGAGGATGTCTTCATGCAGGTGAGCCCCAGCGGCAGACTGGCGGCAGGTGAGTCCACAAGCGAGTCGACATCGTCCCGGAAGAAATCGGACGGTTTCTCGAGCCTCATATTTGACTTAAAGTCCAAGGACAGCAACTCATGTTCGCGCTGCTGCTCGCTCTGGCAGGGACTCTCGATCAAAAAGATCTTCATAACCATTCGATTCTACTGGATACTGCTGGTGATCATTTTACTTCCCGTGCTTATCATGTCTCTGGCCATTCTCAACTCGCGCGGCGGTCAAATCTACTACGAACTGCCACCGATGCACATGAGCCTGAATGGCTACAAGCAGGGATATGTGATACTGGAGGACAAGGCCCAGCCGCCCATGGATAAGGTGGTGCAGGCCTATGTCGACCATGTGGCCAAGTGCGGCAGCCAGTACCAGCTGCTAAGAACCGGGAGCAGGGACTTTAACGAATACATACTGGGCAGGGACAAAAGCGAGCACTTCCAAGTGTACTTCGAGACCTTGGCAGGGGCCACCATCGCCAATGACAACTTGACCGTCTGGCTGAACAACAACCATCTGCACACGGCCCCCCTGACCCTGAACGTGCTGCACAATGCGTTGGCCACCAATTTGCTGGGGGATGAGGCCTACGTGGGTGTTACGAACCATCCTCTGCCCTACAGCCGGCACACCATGTCGCAGCGACTGAACAAGGGTCACATATTGGGCACCGAGATCGCCGTTCACTTCTCGCTGACCATGGGCCCCATAACGGCCTTTTACGCGATTCCCATCATCCGGGAACGCGAGTCCCGGGCCAAGCTCATCCAGTTCCTGAGCGGTGTGGACGTGTTCGCCTACTGGTTGACCCACTTCATCTGGGACTATCTCACCTTCACTCTGTCGGCCACGTCCACCATACTAACCCTGGCCGCTTTCCGCGAGCAGGCCTTCCGGGAGTTCCATTATCTCTGTTACAACTTTGCGGTTATCTTGATATTCGGCTGTGCCGCGTTGCCGATGAGCTACTTCATATCCGGCTTTTCTTCCGACAGTGCCGCGGGATTTATACGAATCGGTATATTGAATATCCTGACGGGAGCGGCCTTCTTCATGCTTCGGATCACGTTTTCGGTGCCGGAGCTGGAGCTGCAGCATGTTGGCGACACACTTGCCTGGGTCTTCAGAATCTTCCCCCACTTCAGCCTGGCCAGCGCCATACACCATCTCCACATCGGCTACAGTATTCGGCGAGGCTGCAAGGTGTCCGTCGCCAGAACCTTGTTCGGGAAATCGCTTTGCTCCAAGGTGCCCATTTGTTGCAACATACCGGGCTATTTTGAGTGGGAGTCGCCTGGGGTTCTGCCGGAAATCGCATGTATGACAGCGGTGTTCCTTATTCTTATGGCGCTTCTAGTCATAAAAGATGCCAAGCTGCACTATTTCATAAACGATCAGATGCGCCGCGGGGTAAAGTATGCCTCGAAGAAGGCCAAGATAAAAGTGGTGCCCGAAACGTACTTCGAGGACACGGATGTGGACCACGAGAGGTTTTTTGTTAAAAAAGTGACGAGTGTCGATAGGATGCACATACCCCTCCTGGTGGACAACATCAGCAAGAAGTTTGGCAAGAAGTTGGTGGTGAAGAACATCTCGTTCCACGTAGACAAAGCCGAATGCTTTGGCCTTTTGGGCATCAATGGAGCGGGAAAGACCACTACCTTCAAGATGCTGAGCGGCGACGAGACCATCACCTCCGGGGAGGCCTACATCGAGGGCATAAGCCTGTCCCGGCACTGGTACAAGGTGTATGGAAGGATTGGCTACTGCCCTCAATTCGATGCCTTGTTTACCGATCTGACAGGACGACAGACACTGAGAATTTTCTGCATGCTGCGCGGAGTCCAGCGCCGCTATATCAGCACTATTTCCTGGGCCCTGGCCATTGCCTTTGGCTTCCAGCAGCACATGAACAAGCTGGTCAAGTACTACAGTGGCGGCAACAAGCGGAAGCTGAGCGTCGCCATTGCCGTGATTGGAAGTCCTTCGGTTGTCTTCCTCGACGAGCCCACCAGCGGCATGGATCCGGGGGCGCGGCGCCATCTGTGGAAAATGATCAGCATGATCCGGTCGGCCGGAAAGTCCATTGTCCTCACATCGCACAGCATGGACGAGTGCGAAACGCTCTGCACCCGCCTCGCCATCATGGTGGATGGGGAGTTCAAGTGCATCGGATCGGTGCAGGGCCTGAAAAACAACTACTCCAAGGGCCTCATCCTAAAGATAAAGGTCAAGCACAGGAAGAAGGCTCTTCAGCGAGTGGTAGAGACCTCTTCCTCCGATGCCATTATGATGGATTCCATCAGTTACGACGGTAGGAGCCTGTACACACCCGCTGACTCCCTCGACGCACAATCCCGGTACAAAATCCCGGGAAAATTGCAATTGCTCAAGGACACTGACCTCGAGAGTCGGATCCAAAACGTTATTATATTTATACGGAATGCGATCCCAGATGCTGACTTCAAGGAGGAGTACAACGGCCTACTCACCTACTACATACCGCAAACGACAATATTGCCCGAGATATTTCAGTTGATTGAGAACAATATGAAGAAACTGAATATCGAGGACTATCTGATTATGCAGACCCGTTTGGAGGAGATATTCCTGGAGTTCGCCATGAATCAGCGTGCCGAAGAGGCGATTGTAAAGAGGTAACATTAGTCAACATAATATTACTTTTATTTAGTGTTTAAAATTAATTTATTTTTCAGAAAATGTTGCCGATGATATTGTTGGGAGTGGAAAATGCCAGTTAACCAATATAGGGTTTTTTACCTCACTAACTAGGTTGTCTTGAATACAAATATATATATATTTGGTATCATTTTCAAAATATTTAAAGTTTTAAATATACTATACTGTACTGGTGTTAAATATATTCTTCAAAGGAAGACTAATTGCCTGTAAAAATGGGTCTCAACTCTTCAGTAGATCCTGTTGGGCTCCAGCCTCAAGGCTCTCAATATATATACCCTATACCCTTAGTTGCTGGCGAGAACGCTTAATATCTTGTTTATTTATTGCATTCTGCGCGTTTAATTAACGCTTAATCCCTGTGTAAGTAATTATGCTTCTTCCGACGGCTACTGCTCCTGCTACGGCTATGCTTCGGCTCCATTCTCGTGATAAAATAATTCATCTTCATAAATATGCACTGCACTTTGGTCTCGGTTTGGGGCAGGATGTGGCTGTGGGTTTTGGGGGCGCTTAAAAAGCATTAAGTTGCGCATCGGACACAGCACGACACGCCCCTGAGCGCCATTAACTGGAGCCGGTGGGAGCCCGGAGCTCGGAGGTGGACACAATGGAATGGCCGTGGCCATAAGCACACTTATAAAACAATAACAAGGCCAATGCACTGTGAACAATTTTTGCGCATAAAAATTCATAAGCTCCCATTCTAAGACTATTTTTTAAACAGTTCGAAATGTAAATTAAATTATATTTTAAAAGTTTCAAAGAAATTATTTTTTTTAGTGTATAATGGGGCAACTTACCATCAGCTGTTGGATTCTCACAGAGCCACATCTTACAGCAGTGGCCGGGAACTTCGACGAGGCGCGGCGATCGGCAGGATATCGTGTCCTCCGGCGCCGGTAGCTGCTCGTTGGGACAGAGCGTCGAGCAGGCGTGGCGGCCATTCTGCAATGCCCCATTAAAATACATTAAATGTGGCCCATTGCCAGAGCTTGTGCTTTTGTTGTGTTTTGTTTATTTAGCTTTGGTCGGGCCAACCGAAAATAAAGTCATAATGTAAAGAAAATATTGGCCCAATCCCATGAGGGGTAGGAAACTTGGTCAAGAGCTTTGTTTAGTATTTTGTTGTCATCTGTTCTGGTCTGTTTTTTTTTTTTTTGTGGGGGTGGAGGTATGTGGAAATTACCATTTCGTTCAGATCTCCGACTACTTTCGTTTCGTAATCCACTGGAAAAATATACGTTTTTCCCGCCATCGTCTCGAAATTGCATTGCATAAATTGCGATGGCGGCGCATTGGAGTGTTTTTGTGTATTTGTGGCATGCCACATGATAAACTACCAACGCAGCTGGAAATAAGGTGCAAAAACCTGACCAGTGTCGGGCAAAAAAACGGCAAGGGTCGGAGGACAAGGGAGCCAGGATCTTGGCCATAAAGCAATGTCAAGGATTTAGTTTTTGCTTTATATTCGGATTCTGCTTGCAGATGATGGGAAATCTTACTCAGCTTTGGGAATGATTCAGTGACGACACAAAGTGGTCATAAATTTATACTCTTAGTCCTTAAAATTTCGATTTAAAAATATAATTAGATAAAGACCCCACAATCGGCTAAACTATCTTAATCAGCACTTAGCTCTCCGCCATTCGCCATCAAAAAGCAAACTGGCAACAGCTGAATTAGAATTCCCGGGAATTTCACACTGTATTTAAATTTTAATTAAAATCGCAACCAACTAAAAGCAATTCTCTTTTAAATGGTGCAAGTGTTGGCGCTAATCCCACCAAAAATATACAAAACCCAGAGCGGAAAACTAAAAGTGGAAAGTCAGACGGGAGGGGCGAAGAACTAAGCGCAGGTTAAACAATTGCAGGAAAAGGAGTGTCGTTTAACCAAACTGCATTTGGTCCTTTTTGGCCCGAATGCCGTTCTCTGTGTGGGTGGGTATCTGTGTGTAAGTGTGTAAGTGTGTTTGTGTGGCCGTGGCTGTCTGTGGTTTGTGGCCAAATCTTCTGCAGATGGCCCCTCAGCATTTTGCTGGAGCCTGCGACTCCCGCGACTCACCTCGCAAACACATTGCGTTTTACAATCCAATTTAAATGTGACTCCATGTGCGAATGTTGTGTTGCCGACACTGCAATTGGCTGCAGGCGATCCAAGCCCCAGAGCCATATCCATATCCATATCCAAATCCAAGTCAAAATTCCGTTTCCGATTCCAGGGGAGATGGCAGCAGCAGGCGTTGATGTCGCACAAAAATGGTATCCAAAATAGAGAATAGAAAAGTCAAATGAGTGTGGAAATATTAAAGAGTAATACCAGGTTTAAGGCTAACTTTAGGACTCCTGGAACTGGCTTATTTATTGTAGACTTTATTTCGCTCAATTTCATTTGGCTTTGCTTTCATTTCGCCGCTAATTTATGTCATCAAATACGTAATACATGTCGTATGTGCAATGTCGGAACCCAATTAATGTCCCAGTACTGGCTGTGTTTGTTATAAATTTCGCCGGAATCGCATATTTACAACGCAAACAATAGGCTGCCAGGCTGCCAGGCTGCTAGGTTGCCATTCTGCCAGGATCCTAAATACCGGTTTCCCTCGGTTCGTGTCTCATCAAAATTGATATTGACAAATGCCGCTGCTTTATGGCATGCCATTAGCCCACAAACAGTTTGCCTTTGCCCCCCGGCCCCCCGAAAACACTGCTTTTGTTGCCACTTTTGCACAGAAATAAAATTCCAGGACAATATCAGGATCATTTCTCGAAATTTCATTAGAGATCTAACCATTATATCCCATCACTAAATAAAGAATACTATTTCTTATCCATTAGACCCATTTTAGAAGGCATTTTTAGTGCCTCCTTCAATTTTTCCCTGTGCTCCTTTCTGCTCCTTTGTGCCCGTTTTTGTTTCGGCCTGGCCAGAAACTCGTATGTGTAGCCGCCAATCACAATTACTCGGGCTTGTGGCGAGGCATTCGCAATCACAGGAAGCTCTTCGCTCCTAGCACATACATAGACAGTCCAGGATCAGGGACCCAAAGAGGACTCCGCCCACTTGTGTCTGAGTGTGGTTAGCAGGGGGAGAGGTGCAGGGGATCGGGTAGGGTACGTGCCCTGTACTTTTCCACTTTGAATTGATTTCACTGACGACGTGACTCCACCGGAGCAGGAGCAGGAGCAGGAGCTGGAGCAGAACCAGGAGCCGAAGGATGAAACGTGTGTTTTTCTGCCCCTGCCTGCTGGCATCATCATTCATTTGGCATCAATGGTTAATGTGAAAATTGGCATTGCCAGCTGATTGTAATGAATATGGGCACGTTGTCGCATCTTTATGACATTAGCAATTTACGTTTCTTATTGAAAAAGTTCACATCTCACAAAAGCGGACAAAGAAGGAAGTATAGATCCTTTCCTCTGCCGGAGATACTGACTCACACACATAAGTGTGTGAAAGTTGCGTCATTCCTGAAAGTGCAATCTTCTTAATGTACCTTGTCTTGAGTTCATAAGAAAGTGTCTGTCTTGAGTACACACAGGTGGGCGCAAAAGGATTCTTCTGCCACACAGAGTATCCTTTTTGAACAGTCACCTCAGTGTCAGTCTGAGAGTGTGTGACTTGTTACAAGAAATCGTTTATCCTTAACGAATCGAGCTCAGCAAAAACAGGCCGCCCAAATATCAATAACGAAGGCAACGACTGAGAATTACTCTAGGAATTTTATGAATAAAAGGGAGATTCTTAAATGAGTTCTAATGAACAGAATTTATTTGAAAAATTGTAGTTCCCATTTAGTTTGAACTGTGAAGGCGTAAACCTCTTGGGACATTGATGATACCCCGATTTTCGGGCCAGTGTGAGGCGGAAGTGAATTCCGGAATGTGCAATGTGGGAGCTTTTATCTTCCGCCCGTTGACAGCATTTAAGGCTCTCGACTGCCTCGCAAGGCGCACTCAAGAGCTCCCATATAGTTTGTCGTCATATACATAATAAATATATGTATTCCTGCTTAAACTCAGTGTCGTGCCACTCGAAATAAACTTCTGGCTCCACCCTTTCTGATGGCGAAGCATATTTTTTGCGCCCAGTGTCCCCCACCAGGGGTCATCATCATCGTTCCCCACTCCGACCCACTGTTTTTGGGGTCACGTGTGCGCAGGTTATTTGTTTTATGCGGCCTCGGCAAGGCTTTGGCTTTGGCTACGGCATCGGCTTCGGACTCCACCAAAACAGATAAAGAAAAACCCCACTTTTTGTCCTGTCCTGTGTAGTGTTTGTTTTACTTAGAGTTTTAGATTTACTTAAGTCGTTGATGACCATGACCAAATAAAGTTTCATTTTGTGCAAAGATTTACAGCACTCGAGCGTGTGCGACAAGTTTTGAGTGCCCTCCGGCCTTTGGCCTCGCAGCGGATCAGGTCAGTCCGCAAAAGTTCGAAAGGGTTATGGCCCACGCTGCGTATGCGCAATTTTTGTAGTTCAAGTGTTTGCTTGGGACATCTCAGTGATTGACCGTTGTGGAGGCTGTTCTCAGTTCTACTTCAAAAACTTAATTCTCTACCAAAGATTATTCATGTCTGAATAGCTCCTGTTGGAGGGTTTCGAACTCAGACTTTATTACCTAAATTAAAAAATGGCTTAAAGCCTTTAAAATGCCATTTCCCATAACGTCAAGTTCTAAAAAGTTATCCTTTGTGTGATTTTTGGCATTCCTTGGCGTCGTCTGCGAATGATATGTTCCGAATAATCTTTGCAGTTCATTCGGAGTGAACTTTCTGGGCTTGTTTGTGAGCTGTATGTTACATTGCTTCACGTATTCGCAAATATGTTTTGGCCAAGTTAACAGCGCCTCGGAACTTTTCGGTTGTGAAACTGGCAAGGAATAGGGAACAAGTTATACAGTTTAAATAAACTTGTTCCGCATTGGATCTTGGCTTAAATGCACCGTGAAAGAAATATTGCCAGAAGATGGTAGTTTCAAGAAACTTTTTAACAGAGTTTTGGTAATATGGAGTTTAAGTTTAGTTGAGTTTCTAGGTCATTTATCTGAAGACCTATTCTATAAGACTCTACATTTTTAATCCATATTTCTAATCCCACAATACATATATTTCTTCTTGTGTAGGATTTGTTTGAAATACATATCCCAGCAAACGTGTGGGCATCGGTATCGACCTGGGGCACCACCACTCGCTCGACTACGTGGAAGGCCCAGAAGGTTGGCCAACTTTTATTTTGGTCCAAGCCAGGCTACACAAACTGTATTGGCATTTGACTCAAAACTTTTGACTCCAAGGCGATTTTGGGGGGAAAATGGGGACAAGGGCCACTTTTACACACAAAAAAAATGGTATATGTGTATGAAAGTGAGCTGCAGCTATTTTGGCAGTTCGATATTGGCTGTATTTGTTGCAACGCCCTCGAATCGAAAAGTTTGTGGAACAGTTCGGACTGCTGATGTTTAATTTTGAACAGCTTTCTACGACAACATACAGAAAAAAGTGGGGAGAGCATGGAAAATGGCACATGTCGAAGTGAATCGAACACACACCCACATAAAAAAATAGAAAAAAGCGTAAAAAAAGGAAAATATGGAAGAGGTAAAGGTGGGGGAAACAAAGAGGAAACGTATCGAACATAAAACCATTAAAATCACTTTACTCGTTAGTTAGGCGCTTGAGCTTGTGTGTGTGAGCTGGTGAGTCCCAGGAGATGGCATATCTGCTAAGCCAGGATCTGCCAGGATATACGGAGGTGCACATTCAATGTCCGGTAACTTTTGCCAAACGCCAACTAAGAATCGGCAACAAAAGACAAAAAAATAACGAACATTTCCTTGTTGCAAGTTTTAATGAAATTTTTGCAGCCCTCCGATTGTGTTCGATTATTTTTCACTTTTCTTTCGAAAAAAGTAAAGAAAAGCTGCCTTGGAAAAGTAATATTCGGAAGCCAATAAAATAAATTACTTTCTATTCGTGAAAGTTAAACATAATATTTTTGTATTGAAATGGCATAAAATGGCGATGGACAGGCCTTTTGATTAATGGAGCACAACGTAAATGTAATTCGTAAATCGCCTTTTCACAAAATCAATGGCAAATATACTACAGTCCAGAGTGTTTTATTTGAAATGCTGAGGAACTTACCCGGATTGGGATGCCTGGGCAACTGATCCGAGAGTGGGATTGCATAATTAAGGAAAGAGCATTAATGGCATTCATAAAGATGTTCATGGCTGCTTCGCCATTTTTGGTTCAAACTCACTTTGATGGCCTTAAAGCCCAGACTCAGGTTCGCCTCGACCTCGGCGACGAGACCATTTCCAAATATCCCCAGCAGCGGCAGCAGTATCAGCATTTTCTGAAAGTATAAAAAGCCGGTTAAACCGAGAGGGCAATACAAATGCTATTAAAATGGAAAAAAGGTCGAGGCAGTCGGATTCACCGTCTCAGTCGACTTTATTAAGGTCAATTCAGTGTCTGGCTCGGTTTTGGTTACGGCTAATGGTTACGACTACGGCCATGGTTACGGTTGCTCTGTTCCCTGTGTTTCCATGTTTGTTTTTGGAATTTCAGTCTTTTGGTCTCGGCTTACGTTACTCTTCTCCTCTCATTTTTGTTCGCCAGACACCTTAAATATTTAACCAAATGGACCAAGTTTTTTTTTAGCTCGGCAGTCAAAGTTGAGGTCTCAATAAGCCGGATTTTCTGTTTTTTTCGTAATAATAATCTTGAAAGTTTTTATAAATACTTGTTACTTTTATTTTAATAGGCTGTTTAATGTCTGAACTAATAAACAATAATATTTAAATGCCTTACTTAATCAAGCAACAAAACAGACCATTTTTATGTTTACCTTTTTGTATAAATTTCAGCCATTTCTTCATTGTATCTTTATTAAAACTTGCTCAATTAATATGCTAATTAATTTTTTACACAGATGCAAGCTGAATCGGAGCGGAATAAAAACCAATTGTTTCGGCCGAGTTGTTTCCATATTAATTCCATTTTTTTCAGGAAATTATCTGTGGTCTTGAGTCGCCCGCAAGTCGCTTAATATTTTCCAGTAATTTATATTTTTCGCCGTTGGTGCATCCTTTATTACGGAAAGTGGTAATTATTTCACTGGCAAGTGGATACCTGTGTGAACGCTTTGTTTTCAATCAATTTACGCGCTTTTTAATGGCTAAGAACACGCATACGACGTCCCTGTCTCGTGCATTTTTCATTTTGAACACAAAAAGCGTAAAAGCTCATTAAAAAATATTTCCCACTCATGCGTGAACATTTTTAAAAAGGTATTTAATTAAACTTTAATAACCAAAAACAATAAGCAACGCGGCTACAAAGTGGAAAGGCGACAGCGATGAGAGCTGGATGGTTTTCCGCCGACAGGGAATGCGGCTTAATGCGAAAGATTTCAATTAACGACACGGACCCCGTGAGCTGTTAAGTGGATAAACAGGACGAGGACATCCTGAAGTTGAAGGGGGAGTGTGGGTATGTAAAGGGAGGACCCGGCGGGAGTGACGGATGAGTGGCCATCGTTCATATACACCAACGCCACCAACGACTCATGTGGAACACCCATTCGGATGCAGAGCGATTGCACCAATGGGCTGCATTCAATGCTGCTTCATTAAGGTGCAGGAGCTCCCAAGCTTCCAAGGAGCTGTCTCTCCAGTCCTTGTCGTAATTATCGTAATTACAATGAACGATGACTGGGGAAATGTAAATGGACATGGAGGATGTGGATGTGGATGTGGATAGAGATGGAGATCGGAATGGAGGATGTAAAGTTGTAAGGATGGAGATGGCCTGGCCCTGGACAGTCAACAATAATAAAAGCCAACGAGCCGTATGAGAGCAGTTAACAAAGAAGGCCCAGAATCTCTCTCTGGTCCTTTAGATTAAACAGCACTGTTCCATAGAATTGAGGCAAAAATCCTTGTCAAGGACCATGGGCAATAGTGAAAGTGCACAGAAATAAATATCATACAAAAATGGGAGCCGTTAACTTTTATTTATTAATCCATCATCAGTAATGCGATATGTTTCAGCCTTTTATAAGCTACACTTTATAAATTTACGAATGTCCTTAATAACCTCCATGGGAATCCAGTTAAACCCTTTTCTCTGTGTAGAAAAGCCCTCTGCAGAGAAAAGCTCCTTTTGTGGAGACGAGAGCCCCCATTTCTATGATCTGTTAATTGCGAGGCGGCGGGCTCTGAGCAAATGTGGGGCAACTTACATATTTGGGCACATGTTGCACGTATTGAATGGAAAAGTGCAAGGGAAAGGAAAGCCATTGCCGACAAGCAAAAACCCTAGAAAAAAACCTATCCATTTGCCCATCCATCCGGCTGTCTGTTTTCTGTTTATAATTATGATGAAAGGGGCGATGGCGCTCGCTCAGCAGATTCAACCAACCAGGTCCACAACAGCCAACGAACCCGGTCCCAGCCCATTCAGCTCGAGGCGGGGCTGGGCACAAATTGTGTGTGTCACTTCGGAAATGAGCAAGCCAAAGGATAAGTCCGGACTCCGGAGCTGGAGAAATGCCAGCTAGAAAGCGTTTAAAATTGTTTGCCTCAGGATTCTCGCCAAGTAGACTTGATGATTTCAAAACAGGGACAACAAAAAAAGTACCATATAACGAACAGGATGGGACTTTGGGGGACTATATCATTAAATTTTATGAATAGATAAGATAACAACGAAAACTGAAACTAACCCAGAAGGAAAAGTGACGAATCCCTCACAAAAAAGTGAAACTTTATGCTGCATACTTTTTGGAGCATCGCACTTTTTGGGGGGGGATTTTTGAAAACGAAGTTATAAAATCTGACTTGAAGTTGAGGCCCTGCTGACAGCGTTTTATGACCTTTTAAATGGGTCATTTACCCGTAAATTGATTAATGATACGCCGGATAACCACACCTCTACAACACCCGCCCTCGTGCTCGACCATAATTCGAGGCTTTAAGGCGCTTTTAAGCCATGTTTGTCGTCCTTAAATATGTTTATTTGTTGGCTGGATGTCGAAGGGGAAATAAAATTAATGATATTGTTAAGCCATTTTAAATGAGCCAACAAATTAATCTTGTTTAATTTTTGAAGTTAACCATAATGGGACGCGGCATTAGCAGGGCAGGCGCTGTAAGACGAGAGTCCTTGTGTCCTTTTTTATGTTTCATTCGCGTGTAAATCAGTATAAGTCCCACTGATTTCCGAGGGGGCCGCCCGCCAGGATGATTGTTTGACTGCTCATCATTCATAAGCCCGAGATACTCTCTGTGGGGGGATTGGCATCGTAGGCAGCGATGGCATCTTATTATTCAAAACACACACATCCTGGTGTGATGTGTGAGAAGCCAACGACCGCTGTCAGCAATGACAATAATGATCGTAATGGCGTTCGGATAATAATGATGACGACATTGTGGATGGCCCCGTTTTTCTGGTTGATAACAACGCGTGACAACAATGCTGACACATCGGAAGATTGTCATTCCATCAATTATTCAGGAACACGCAAATCATCAACAAACTCTCAGCATTCAAAGAGTCATATGCGGGGACGGGTCACGGGACATACAACATCCTTCTCGTTTTATTAACAATACTAGTGTATAGCAGAAAGTGCACAGTGAAAAAATATTAAGCCACATTGGCAAATAAATTATAACTAAAACATTGTATTTATTTATTTTTTTTGGTGCAAAAACATTAAGTGTTACAATGTACAAGTAGTAGGAGGTTTTGCCGCAGGTCCTACCCAATAAGGACAACAAAACTTGGGCCTACCAACAGAAAGAAAAAACAAGAAATTCAGGGAATCATTGGCATGAATATCCGAGTGTTTTTATTTATGGCTGTACGTCAATATACTGTCAGGCTATTGAGGAGGAGAACACAGCCAGGAGGTGGGCTTAGACTGCTCTTTGGCCCGAACTAGAACAGAAATCAATCAACTCTGGGCCAAAACGGGGAAAACTACTAGCACCCCGAGGCAATGGCTGGATGCGGGGTGCAGGACTGGAGGACTGGAGGACTGGAGGACTGGAGGGAAAACCATACATCTGAAGGATGCCGGAATGCATAGACAGTACTCAGTGGAAGCTATAAATCCAAGCCTGACACGGTTAAGTGTTGGAGCTCAACAAAGCGCAATGGAGGCAACAAAGACCGGCGGGATCTTTTCAGAAAACAAATCATAATAATCAATCTATGGGCCCCAAAGGGCGCAAAAGAAAGGGTGATTTTCCTCCAATTTAAGAGTTCCTCCGTCTTCTGTTCCGCTAACACAAAACTAGTTAAAGTTGAACCCTTTTATCTCGCTGCGAATCACTTAACGTAGCGTAAATTTCATTTGAAGCTAATTGAAATTCATTCGGACGAAATCAAATTAAGTCAAAAGTATATCCTGTCGCCAGAGGTACGTGTCCTTCGAAGAAACAAAGTCTGTCGCAAAGTGATTCATTCATAACGATAAATTAGGACGAGGCAAGGACACAAACGCTGATGCTGACGCTGACGCTGAAGTCCCAGGGGACATATTTTCATTCGAACTTGAACTCAAACACTCATATCCACTCACACACACGTAGTAGAATAAATATCCTTAGCTGTGGACGTGTCCTGTCCAATGAATATCAACAGTTTGCCTACTTTTCTGTTCATTTTTTTGCAAACTCTCAACATTTGTCATATCTTCTTTGCCAAGTTCCGTCATAGAAGAGGAATGAAAAAACTCAATTACAAAATATCAGAACATCGCAAACAAATAAATTAAGGATACAAATCTGGCTAAGGACTGCGGCAAACTTGACTCAAATCGAAATGAAATAGTGACACAGGCGCTGCCATAAAACCAAAGGCAAATACAAAAAGGACCAAGCCAAAGCCGCACAAAAGGAAAAAGGTTAAACCAAATATTTATCCAGCCGCCCCAGGAAATGGGTTAGGCTGGAGGACGGACTTTGGAGGATGAGGTCCTTTGCATGGCCCGGCAGTCTGTATGTAATTACCAGCCATGGACTGCAAGTACAGCTGCGCCTAAGTACATAGCTCCAAACCATCCATATACATATATGTATATGTATATCCGAGTATATTGTAAAAGTTCGCATGTGTGTCGGCTTGGTTGTACGTGGCTTTATGCTTAAATAAACATTTGTCCTGGTGCCGGGTCGGTGGAGGAGCCGCCACCTCCTTCTCCTACTTCCTGCTCCTTGGAGCATCGTCTTTTGCTTCGGGGTTTACATAGCACCATAGTCAGTCAGTCTGTCCGGTCAAAGCCAAATCGTTGATTGCATAAGTTGATGGCCGACACATGTCCGAGATATATAGTGTCGATATAGTCTGTGTTTGTCCGTGGGCCGGAGGTCCTTTGCCTCTCCCTCTC
Source organism: Drosophila atripex (assembly GCA_035045925.1). NCBI lineage: Eukaryota > Metazoa > Arthropoda > Insecta > Diptera > Drosophilidae > Drosophila > Drosophila atripex. The sequence continues at coordinate 2,010,141 of JAWNOP010000012.1, forward strand.
CCCACCCCAACCCTCTCCATCCCATACTCACGTGTGGTTGCTATTCACGTCTAATGGTGTCTGTGCAGGTTGCATTTGCCTTCTCCACCCCCCAAGGATGTGCTCCTTCTCGTCGTCCTCCTTCAGTCCGCAATGACCTGCAAAAAGAAAATGAAATTTACTATTGCAGGATACAAACACTCACTTTTCAGCCCGGCTTGGTGGCACTGATTGCTTTATTGAGATACTCTCGGAGATGAAGATGGAGATCTCCAGGACTCGCCAAGCCTTTCAAACGACTAGGAGTGAGTGCAAATAAATGGCCTGATAGAACTATTTAGTGAGATTTCTGTACTGAACTTAATTGACTTTTTGTGGTTGAATCGATTGTCGTATTTTTGGCTCAAGACTGTCAAATTTAATTCCCACCAAGCCAGGAGAGGACAAGGACTAGACCACTAAAAAGGAAGGAAGATTCTTCAAAATAGACATTCAAATAGAATAATTTCATTAAATCTCCTCAGTAAAATCGTAAAAACTCTTCATTATCCTCAACATTTGGCATAAACAAATGACAGTCCATTAAGCGGATTTCCCAAAAAATCAAAAGTCAATGCCACATTTTCATTAAATCGCCTGCTTATTTTTCTTTTATTTATTTTTTCTTACCATCTTTTTCATATATTTACCCATCTGAAGATTCATTTCCTTGTGTAAGGCAAGGTGTTTGTTATCGTTTGTTATATTGCTTGTTATGTAATGTAATTTATACAAGCCCACACAGGCATGCAGGCAGGATTCCAATACAATGTCATAAACGGCAAGGACACAAAGGCAATTCCGCATGGCATTACTGGCAGACAAAACAAATGGCAAAGTTGTGGGGAGTGGAGTGTGTGGCGGGGTGTATGGCGACTAAAAGCCAAAAAGAACGCGTTTGGCATAAATGATAAGCTGGTGTAACGCAGCAGGACCAAGGGGCAGGGCACCCAGACTCAGACATGTCCCGGTCCTTGTTGCTTTTCCTGCTTCTGTGTCCCGGCTGTGTCTGTGCCTGCTTGCCGTTGCCTTTGCTTTTGCTTTTGCTCTGACTTTTGAATACTTAACAGGATAATGAAATGTCAAAAGTGCGCAGGCGGCCCAGGAAAGCGTATCCTGCTGCCGCTGGCCTCTGTCCGTTGTCCGCTGTCCTCTGCCCTGGTGCCCCATGCTATCTGCTCCCGCCTCATATTGATATTCCTCTGGCTGTTGTGGAGTTTTATTGTGTTGTCCATGCCTAAGTGAACGTCACGGCATGCCGCGCGCATTAAATCATAAAGAACAAGGCAAGATGGCAGGATATTTTTACATTTTTCCATCCATAAGCCTTTGCATACTCTTGCAAAAATATTTATTAATCAGAGATCATGCATTAAGTTAATCAAATTACATGAATTTATATTTTTAAATCCTCCACAAATCAAAGCAACTGTAATTTCAGTATTTCATTTCATAAATCAACTTCATCGTCCAATCGGAGAGCTCCCACCGGAAAAAGAGTAACGAAAAGCGAATGAAAAATGTGATATCCAAGGATGTACGCAGGACGCATGTTTTTCTCATATTTTTTTCGGCTGGCCATTTTATGTTTACATAAATTTAAATTGACACAAATGCGTTTTGGGGCTGGGATCCGACAAATAAAAGAAAATAAAATGCAAAACCAGGAACACCAAATGATAAACTTCATAAATTATGACAGTTTTATGCTGCGGGTGGAGGGTGGAGGTCTGAGGGCTCGTTTAATGCTTTATTTATTTGTAGTGATTGCCAGGACATGCGAGCGAATTGAAAATTTATTTATGCACTTCCAGGCTCCCGTACAGGCTCCCATAGGAAAACCAAAGTCCGAAACAAAGTACAGTGGCTTTAATCAAGGTTACATTTTTGTGGCAAAACCATTTGCACCCACTCCACTGCTATTTCATGGCGGGAATATCCTGGCTGATATCCCTGGCTATGGACACGCTTAACTCAAATTGCCGTTTCTTATTTTCTCTATGTTATTTCGTGGTCTGTATTGTGGCCGGCAATCGGGGAAACAAGAGAAAGTTGTAATCAATAAAGTAAATGACCCAGGCACTTCAGGACTTCGGGACTAGAGAACACATCCTGCCAAATAGAGGGCAGTGGGAATGAATGGACCAAGTGTTGCTATGATTGATTTCTTTGAGTGGAGAAAGCGATTTGGAGTGCACAAAAGAGATATGGTACTTAGGGACAACAATACACATCTGGCCGGGTATTAAGTTAGTCGACGGGGCTTAGGTTTCAATGATAAGATGCTTTTCAATGCCAATGGGGATTAAATTCAGTTCATTTTATTTGGTAATTGATAATACTCAAATACCGAAGAATAATACTCCCTGCCTCTAGCTCACTTTGGTTAATTTAATTGAAGGCCTTTTCAATAACAAAATTGCTACAAGGTAAACAGCAAAATAACAACAAGGACCCTCGTTCATTGTTAACGTTTTTATTAATTAACAAAATGGCCCGAGTGTACAAATACCCGCCCAGAACCACACACGCAAGCATAATTGATTAATTTGAGTCGATGAATGCGACGCCTGTAAGTTGGCCACATTTAGTTGTGGCCATGGCCCGAGTCCTTTTCGAGTGGCAGGCTCATTTCGATAATGAACTTGAAAGAGTCTCTCGAGGCAAGAGCTTATTTCGACTCGAAAAGTATATATAATTAAGACCGAAATCAAATCAGGCAAAATTTAATGCCGCCACAATGCAAACAACAAGAGCACCAAGCAAGTGTTCAACAATGAGTTTGTAAAATATTCAAGGAGCCAATTTATGTGCAACTTGGCCCATTCCACTTGCCGCTTATTGACTCTTCACGCTGGTAGGCCAATTATGGCCAGCTGGTGGGCCAGAAACTACGAACAATGTCGGCGAAACTTTGGCCACAATCTTAACAAGAAAATCTGTAAATTACACGCCACAATTCCGGAGTGGCATGGGGCGCAGAATTCCAAAATATTTACACACCTAAATAGATTTGATGGCATAATTGAAATTTGTTGTTATTGGGGCTGGGGCTGTATTTTGAATGGGGACCGTTTCCGCTCAATATTTGGGCGTTTGCAATTTGCATAAATGCCAAATGGCAAATGGCAAATGCCAAGTAAAAGTTTATTAAAAGCATCGTCGAAAGTTTCTCCAATAACACTGAAGGACTCACTTCTCTAAAATTTGTGACACATAGCTCTAGGGGTGTAATGTTGGGCAATGAACATCCCTGGCAAGGAATGAGTTGGGCCTGGCCTATACCGGCATTGTCCTTGTTGCCATCCAACTTTTTACCAAGCTACAATTTATTTTCTCCTCTCCTTGCGATAATTTAACTTTTTTCTTCGCCTTACAGCCGAAAATTGGATTTGTTGCGACCGACTTGCAGACTTTCAACGCTTCTAACGAATGTTGAACAGCGCAAAAAAGTTGTTTTTCTAATTGCGGATGTTGCCTCTGGGGATTGGCGAAATTTCGCGGTCGGACTGGAGGGAACTTTATCAGGTTATTTAATATTCATTTGCTGAAGATTTCCAGTAGCTCTTAGGATTTAAACACAAAAAATAGCCTGTTTTCCACACAAAGGGAACCATAATAGGACTATTGTGTGACTTCTAATGGTATTTTGGTTAATGGTCCTGATAAGAGGCTAAAAGTTTTGAGCCAAAACACATAACTGCTTAAAAGATATAAGTTTAAACTTTTAAATGGACTGAACATATAAATTAAAGTAGATTTTCTATTCTAAATAAAAACTATTCATAACTATTCATTCTCTATAAAAACTATGACACTACCTGAGCATTATATTAATTTTCTATAATAATATAATAATTTTAAGAAATAGGCCAGATTTTTTATAAAAAGTGAATCTCCTTTAAGTATTATTGAAACATCCTTGGTATTCCAGGAATTATGATTCCAGAAACCCATCGTTTTCCCAGAAGGCTTGGAAAATTAAACAAAATGATAAGAGCAACTTGTCTTGTTCTTAACCGCCCTACAAATTGCTCTCCAATTAAATCCTTTTTTGTTTTCTCCATAAACTAACTTTGCATTTGAAACTTTTTCATTCGACCTAGAAGCCAAACAAGCTGCTGCCTCCCTCCGTCCATATTTCAGGCCCGAGGGTGAAATGTTTTCTAGTCCTTGGCTATGAACCTTTAATGGGCAGAGTCCCAAGTCCAAGTCATTTAATGTGCTTACATTCATTTCGTTTTTAAATCTTTGATAAAGTGAAGGGTGCTTTAAGTCAAGTCGTTTTTGCCAGGCTTTTTTGCCAGGCATCCCTATCCCCACTTCTGAACCCCCCGTCCTGGGTAGCAAAAGTTGTCGCCGTGTCGCGACAAACGCAATTCTTTACACGACTACAGCAAGGACGGGGATAAGGACGAGTTTGTGTGCGCGTTTTTGTTTCCTTTTTTCCACTCCCCCAACGGCTCGTTTTTAGAATTCCCTTTGCCGGGCCCCGGTCCTGACCCCCTTTGGTCGCATTTTTACCATGTTTTCCGTACTTTGGCGCGCCTCTTCGTGCTTCCGGTCGTGTACGCGCTTTCTAGATTACTTTTATAAGTGAATTTGTTGCGGTTTTCCGCAAAATTTACAAGTACGTGAGAAAATTAGAGCTTAGCCTCTTTGGGGCTCAGCCGCTTGTTGCTCCCATTGCTTGTTTCTTCGTCCCTACACTCTATATTATGCGGCCACTCGGCGCGGCTTTAAGATTCTTAAGATGTGCAACACCGCGTATACGTAATTTATGCCGGAACATTGCGCATACGACGCGTTGCAAGCGCCCAATTATGCCGAGCCAACGCCGAGCCAAATTAGCAAGTTCATTATTTGCTTAGCCATCGCCTTTTGCCAATTTAACGCCAATCCTAAATGCGACTAACTTAAAAGAGCATTTTCTAGATTTTGCAGCGGGGAGTGGTGAGTGAGGAAGCGTTATATTCTGACATGAAAATAAATTCGATGGCGGTAGCTCTCTGCCATGTTGAAATAAAGTTTCATCTTGGCCCGCGAATGAGCAAGACAAAGTTTTTCCCTCTCCACTCCCCCTCCAAATTTCCCACGCCCCATTATGGGTGTGGGCGCAGGACCTCTCCCCCCGCCTGGTCCCTTCTCCTTGTCTCGCATTCTATTTTCCTTATTTTTGTGTGTGCGGGTGTGCGGTTTTGTCTGTATTTGCAGAATTGTTAGTTTCACGCTTTGTTTGTTGAGATTAGCTGGCGGACTCCCTCCGTCCCTCACTTTGTGCCCCTTCTGTCACTCCCTGCCCCCTCCCCGTGGCAAGCACCCCAACTGAGTTTGCCGCAACGCATGAAATAAAATTGTGCAGCTTACTTTACTTTATTTGCTTGAACTTATGCCAACGCGCCGCATTCCTCTGGTTTTTCGAATGCTCTATGCACAAGTTCTTGGATTTTTGTACAATTCCTAAAGACTTGAAGGGGATTCCAAACGTTTGAATAGTTCTATTAAGAATAAAAGGAGCAACTATTAGTGGTTTATATAGTTTATATAGTTTTTTGAATAATAAAAATTATTATTTATTATTTTTATAAATATTTATTTATTATTACGTTTAGGAAGCTTTTTTTAGCTTATTATGTTTAATAAATATATAAACCTTCCCATACCATAAATAATAAATACTTTGGTTTAAGATTCTGTTGATTTAAAAAGGACATATCATTCCGACTCTGGTAACATTTTTCTCCAGAATATACAAATTGTTTATAAACTATCATGAGTCTCAGAAGAATCTTAGATAAAATTACCTCAAATTATTGAAAAAATAATGGGAACTAAATGTATTTAAAAACCAAACATCTTAAATCCAAATACTCATTCTTGAATGGTCAACAAAACCCCACGAAAGTGCATATACCCTCCATGTGCCAAAGTGAATCCTACACACTTTACTGCCACAAAACTACCATCTAGTTGGGTCCCAGGAGAGCGTATTCCGAGTTCGTATAAATCAATTGGCTCCCACACATTTCATTTGGTTTATTTGCTCCGTTTGTTTGTTGCCTTTTGGAAGAGCAAAGTTTGCACGTGAAAATTGCGTTCACATGTCTTCCTCAATTGTGTTTGTGTGACTGTGGTGTGTGTGTGTGTGCCTGTATGTGTATGGGTGAGTGGCCACACACAGACACAAACCCACACATACGTGTATGAGTGGTAGTATTTACCAGATTGGTGGCGAAAAATTCGCTGGCGTGTGGAAAATTGATGCTGTTGCTGAAGTTTTTGGCTTTTTGAACTGACAGCTGCGATTTTTATGCGTCACAGCCGCCGACTAGGAAAAATAATTGTAATTGTGAATTGTATGATTCAGAAAGGACCCTCCATATATATTCCCTCTGTAGCCACCCCCTAAGTTTAGCCAAATAAGCATAGTTGGGGCGTTTTTGGGGCAATGCTTGTGGCATGTGAAGTGTCGGATATTATTATTTTGGTTTGCCGCCTTCTTGCCATTGCGATGGATTTCCATCTGCCAACTTCTGGCGTTTCGTTTCAGCGCCAGACCTTATTTATTGGAGTGCTTTCCTCTTTTCCCCAAATGAGAATTTATGGCTAATTGATGCTGTTGTGAGCTGTGCGGCTCCTGCTGCCATCGGAAGGCCTAAACTAAATAACTGCCAACTGGATAATTAACTACAATTCTGCGGCTTTGATTCAGTATGAATTAAAACCCAGAAATGCAGCAGAATATCTGCATTTCCATATTGAAAATTGTGTACTTAATTAAGTAAAACAACCATTTATAATTCATTCAGACCCTAGCAGCTGACGTCAATTGGCTAATTTGGTCAATAGTTGCGTTCAAAAGCAGAGTACAAATTCAGGGCAATATATGTATGTTAAATAGTTCATTAAATAACTCAACTTTAAACATTAACTTTAATAGTCCTGTCTAAGAATAAACAAAAAATTTCCTTATTGTTTTCCTTTCTCAATACCCCCTTTTTCTCTCTGTGTTTACTCATGCTTAATTCACAGGATAAGCTACACTCTCTCGAACCACCCATTTTCCTCCCAATCGATTGCCCTTTCGCTCGAATGGTCCTTGCAATGGGGCAATGTTCTCACAGGACACGTGTGCTATGTAAATTACAAAAGTATAATGCAAATGGCGGCCCAGGGGTGAAGGTTCAAAGGAGGCCGACAATGGGGAGTGCCTCCTCACTTAATTAGCCAGCGGGCTTATTTATTATTCACCGGCACTGCCTTCCTCGCCATCCTAGGCAGTCTGCCAGCTACGAAGCCTAATGAATCACAGTTTTTGTAGTGGAAATTTTAATTTTTCATTAGCATGCAAAGCAACAAAGCGACACGAAAATATATGACCTTGTGCGAGTAGTTTTCGTTACAAAAACCCACGCCCCACACGCCCATTGTAGTAGTTTACCTCACATGTCCAGGACATTTGTCACAGGTGGGAAGGACCTGAGTGATGGAACTCACAACTCACAACAACGGAAAAGAAAAAACCCACCCACAACAGGAAAGAAAAATGTGAAAAGCATGTTGAAAGGATTAATGCACACATCATTTAACCAAAGGCGAAAGCCTACCAGATAGGTGAAAGTCCTTAGGCCTCCCGTCCGTTCCCCGTGGCACGGCCCATTGAGATTCAAGTCCTGAAATGACAATTTCCCAGTTTTCACTTATAGCACTAGACACTGTCCATCTCTGGTCTGTGTGTTTGGTTATGACCCTTTTTTTTGGTCCTGTTTTTGCGGCTTTCCGAAGTTGTTACTTTTGCGGTCCGTGTGGTCTGGGGTGTGTTTTCTCCCTGTGTAAACGGTTCAAGTTGGATGCTTTTCGGCATTTTTATGCACGATTTAATATTTGTTTGCTTATTTACATTTCGGTTAAGGTATTTGTGGTTAATTTTAAGGTTTTGTGAGTATACTGAAAGTTATGTTAGGGAAAGGATGTCTAAAATAAATACAAACAAATAATGGTTACATTAAAGGGGTAAACACATTTTTTTATTTTTATTTTAAACTATTGTAATAATGACTACAAATATAATAGTTGCATATAATGATTATTTTTAAGCTAAGCCAAGAAAATCTGTTCCAAATGTAATATTTTACGAAAATTTATACAGTCTTAATATAGTATAAATTGATATAGTCGTCCGGTCCTTTTGAAATTCATTATGAAGAAAAGACCAAACAGGCGGTGGGAGAATAGTACCCAGGAGTTTCACAGTCCAACTCACAAAAATTATTTACTTTATTAGAAAAAAAAGAAAAATAAAAAAAATAAAATCAATATTAACAAACGTAGTAAGTCAGGACCAAGGAGATGTGAGAATAGTGGCCAGGTTATTCACAGTCCAAATCACCAAAGTTATTTAAAATATTAGAACCAAAAAATAAAAAATTTAAGAAAAATGAGAAAATAAAAAAGATCTAAACAGCCTTAGTAAGCAAAAACAAAATATGCGGTGGGAGAATAGTACCCAGGAGTTTCACAGTCCAACTCAAAAATGATTTAAAATATTAAAACAAAAAAAGAAATTAAAGAAAAATAAAAAAATAAAATCAATATTAACAGACGGTGTAAGTCAGGACCAGGGAAATGTGAGAATAGTGGCCAGGTGATTAACAGTCTAAATCACCGAAGTTATTTAAAATATTAGAACCAAAACATAAAAATGTAAGATAAATTAGTAAATAAAAACAATCTAAACAAGCACAAAAGTATAAACAGACTCATCCAAAATAAAATAAATAGAACGCATTTAAAATAAAAATAAAAATGCCAAGATAAATATTCTTTCTTGGAGCTGTAATAGGCCCCAAGGCCCATAGGTAACTGACCAGAATATGATAGCTTGGTCTATTTATGTAAAAACCCTAATTAAAAATTTGACAATTATAGTAATAAAAATAGCCTAAATAATCTTTCCTGGAGTTCTGTTATACAATTGGTCACATTTGTGAAGCAAAGATGAGTATTTGTTGGGCACTTTTCTATTACATTTTAAACGACACGGCTATAATCACGGAACACCAACATCTAGAAAAACTATTATAGTTTTGTAACCATGGATCTACTCCCTCAAATGGCTTTTTAGAAATCTGTGCCCTTAACTCATAAAGGCCTAAACCCCATACCAAACGAAAAATTGAAGCCCAATCCAACCGCAGCCATTTCATTCAATGACCAAAAACCAGATCGGCCCGTCACGTTTGCTTTTTGGCGCTCTTTTCGGTTTCGCGGTCGGAACGCCATTTGCGGGCCATAATTCAGAGCCAGGCCGCGGCAGGACGGTATGGGTGTATCCGTAAATTGCATTACCGAAATAATAAATCAATAACAATCTGATGGAACTAAATGAGATTATTGGCAGACGCTCGACGTCTTCGCTTATTCTTTCAGTCGCTGTCTGTGCGCATTTACGAAATAATTCAATTCATTTCTTTAAATTCATTTACCAGCGAAATTCACAAAATAAGCAGATAAATAAATAAACTTTTATACTGTCAAAAATTGATTTTTATGGCGCGCCGTCTGCATGAAAAATTCAACAGTATTATTTTTACTTCTTCAATGCTAACAATGACAAAGGGTATTTTAAACCTGGGCTTTCCAAAAAGAAAATTCAAGAAGAACAGGTGTCAGGAATTGTCACTTTAGGCAACCACACATTGAAGCAATCACATACACATGCCTCAAAAACATACTTCACTTTAAATTCACTTTTATTATAACATAATTTTACAAATTATACATTTCCCAATCCATTCAATCTTTAATTATTACCCTTATAATCCTCAACTTTTCTTTCCCCAACTTCAAGTGCGAACAAATACATTTGTTCCAAAAGGAAAACTTTAATTCTCGATTTGTTTCGGCAACTTTGACTCAAAGAGATTTCCGGAACACCTTTTCAAAACTTTCAACAACTTGTCGAGCACAAAAAAATGTTCGTATTCCCTCGCATTTCATTTCTGTTAATTTTATTTGCCAGCTTTTATTCCTTATATTTTATTTTTATTCATTTCTTTAGAAGTTCAAGTGCCAGTCTCTCTTCCCGATTGGCATTTTTTTTCTGTTTTATTTTATTTTCTTTTTTTTTTATCTGGTTATAAATTTTTGACAACGTTGAACGAAGGCGGCGGGTTGCAGCACGTGATTGAAACAGCCATGGCCAAAGCAAAGCAGCTAACACCAATACACACGCCAAAATATAAATTGAAGTGTACACATGAATGCAGAGAAAGAAATAAGATACAATAATTTTAAATAAAATATGTAAACATGTTTTATGTAGGATCAAACTAAATTTTCCCAAATAATAATTAAATGGGCAAGTCTATATTAGTTTAAATATTTGGTTATGCAATATATTTTAGTTTTCTCTGAGTATTCCGATTTTCAGGTTATCAGACGTCTGAAAGCAGAACCGTTTCGACAAAAAACCCAGACTTCCAGACGGAATACATCCATAAGAGTGCCATAAGAGAAAAAAACTCCAAATACATTTTCTTTCACACATTCGTACCGGTATATAAGCATATATCTGCCTGCGCCTGAATGGTGTTGCTTTGAAAAAAAAAAAAAATAGGCAATGTGCGGAAATTTTGATTTTTCGCCCGAGTTGGCAAAGGCGTCGTGTGTCGGTCCCAGCGAGTTTAGTTTTGCGTGTCTGACTTACAGCGAAATCAAATTAACTTGTGCATACTTTTAGGCGCACAGGCAGGAAGCCCAAAGAAAAGGAAAAAGACCGAGGCAAAATGCTGCGACGTGACTTTTCGGATCCACCACCCAAGCCCGTCCAATGCAAATGGTTAACGGAAGTCCTGAGCCATGCCTATGTATGCTCTGTGTGTATGTGTGTGTGTGTGTGTCTGTATGGCAGTTGGAAAAGTCCTCCATCTGCATGTGTAAATTTATTCACTGACGTCTTTTATAAGGGGCAATTTCAAACATTTTGTCATTAACTCGACAAATTTTTAGAACGTTGCCGTATTTCGGGCCGAGGTAATTACAAAATGAAGTGCACGTGAGGACGAGCATGGAAGCCAAATAAAAAGTGAGTCATAAAAAGAGGAAATGAAAAGGACGAGCCAAGACGAGGCGGCACATGAAAACAGACGTTCAAATGAATTTGTCTTTTACTGTTGTCGCGGTTCTCACACAACCAAAAAATTCCTAAATTGCTTGATATCTTTTAATGGCCGAGACGGTAGATAGCCTGCTTGATGAGCTGTAATCAGGTATGTATAAGGGTTTTATATTAAAAGCCTTTTAAATTGGATTTTTAGGAGTTAGAACTCAACCCATAAATCACAAATATTGTGACAGATTTTACGTCAGACTGTTGCTCAAACTATTATACTATTTATGGCCCTCTAATTACCGAACAACCATTATGCGCATTTGAAATGAGAGGCCAACTGCCAGAAATAACTGAAACATTAGCCAAAATACACGCAACTATTAGCACCTAACGTCTACCACACGGAGGCATAAATCAAAAACTGGCTTCATAAAATATTTATTCACCCACACACAATATCCATAAAAACCCCGAAAAGGACCCGCAGTATAGTGTTAAATAAAAATGGGCGCCCATTTGTTGGCAACAGAGAGCGGAAATGTTTAACAATCAAGAGCCCTAAATGAATGGCGGAAAAACTACGCAACCGGTTGTCAATTTAAAAAGAACAAAAAGCGTCTGAAAAATGGCCGGAAAAAGGTTTAATAAATGCGAACTCTGACGGGCGGCGATAAAGAAAGGGTTCGGCTTATTCTCCCCCGAATGTGTGTAAACAAATTAAAAATTGGCCATAAAAAAATAATCATATTGCGGCTTGTGCCAAAACAAACAAGCGACATTAAATTGATAAAAGCCATGGATGGCCCAGAAAAGGGGGAAAGGCCAAGGCCCAGATCAACAATAAAGACTGCGAAGTTGGCTCAAGAGGCCTGCGAAGGAGGCTCTTGAGTGGCAACAATAGCGAACATTTTTTGGTACTACGTATTAAAAGCAACTTCCAAGTCATTAACCCGTTTATGACGCCTAACTTGGCCAACAACCGCCTCCACTTGCCCACAATAAAGCGGCAATAAAATGGATAGCACAGCATATACAATACACATGTGTATGTGGCCAGGAATGTGCGTGGGTTTAGGCCAACTTAAAGCGTTTAACGGCTCATTTATTGCCTAACACACACAGGACTCTAGGCCAGAAAGCGAGTGGCATAAAATGTTATTAAAAACGCGGCCATTGAATCGCCCGAGCACGCGCCCATTATGTGTTTAATCTTTGACCGAACAGACCCGGCTCGAAGGATATATGTTGCAAGTGTCCTCGAAATCGTCAAATTTGACAATAATATAGGAAGGAGGAAAAAAGGACAAACCAGGCAACGGCTTGGAACAAATGGCGAAGGGAAACGGATGCAACAAACTTGTTTTTTCTCAACAAAGTAAAGTCTGAAGGACTCCGACACACAAGTTTCTATATCCGTGCAGAGGAGCAAGATGTCTCGGAGTTGAAGCACTAATGAGACACAGAAGTCCACAATAACAGAGAAATTCATTAACAATAATGGAGGAAATTTGGCCTGGTTGTCCGGCAGGCAGGATATATATCATTGCCATCCTGAAAATTAAAAGGAAACAAGAAAAAAAATACCCTGAAAGCCAAATAAATATAAAATTAATTAATTCATTTCCTGCCACTTTTTTTAATGGCCTTTTTAGTGTTTATGTTTCCACTAAAATCACAAAAGTGGTATGCATTTCCCTTTTAAATATAAGTATTATGAAAGGATAATTAAAGACTAGTAATGGCTACTACTAGAAGTTGGATTTTTTCCTTTGAGCCAAACGCATTGCAACAGACTCTCCAAAGAGTATACAAAGGAATTTACGGTTGATGTGGCTGGCCTGTTTATGGCCAACATCCTGGCCATCGCCAGCCAGGACCAAAGCGGTTTTGGGTTTGTTATCCTCCGCACACACACACACATGTGTGTGCGAGGCTTTCGGATGGCCCGACTCACGCACATTATGCTAATACTACCCCCGCTGGTGTTAGTGGGTTAAGGACATTTTTATGCGTATGTATGCCATCGACACGGGGTAGTCTGTGTGCGTGTGTGTGTTTGTTAGCCATCTGCGTTTGACTGTGTTCGTGCATGTTAAATGAGCGTAATGCCACTATTATTGGACACATTACAAACAAAATGAAAGTGGCCCGACCCACACACTCACACACACACAGCCAGCATTGCTAGCCTTAAAGTTCTTATTGGCCAAAGAGATTACGCTATATTGCAGTTGGCATATTAAACTTGCATCAGAAAGTGCACTAGCCAGCTTCTCAATAATTGAGCAAATCGATTTAGCCGATTTAGTCTTCTCTCCCTAAAGGGAACGGCTTTTATCACATCGGCCATTATCCCAGCTTAGGCACTCATAACTTGGCTTTAAGCACACTAAGGTATTGATCCGTTCCGGTTGGCTTATGCCGTTTTTGCCATATCCTTGTAAGCCATCGTTACCTGTTTGCTATCGCTACCAAAATTGAGGTTCGATTTTTATGTCAAGGCAAGGACGAAACATTGACAATGTCCTTAACGATTTTTCGGAATCATCATGGTTGTCATCATCATTGCTTACACATTTGCTTACAAGAAACAGGCAGTTACAAGAAGGTATTTTTTGGCCAAATATTAAATATAAGCCAAGAAGTAGGACTTTTAATATTATTATTTTTATTTTTTGTAACGAAACTACTTTAATATCTAATTCATACCAGAAATGTCTTACCAGAAAATCGATTTTAGACATTTTCAAGGCGGCGGCAATAGAATTTGAAGGGTTTTATCGATTTGTTGGCTTTCAGATAAATATGCATATGTACATATATGTATGGATTGAACCTTTTTGGCTTGACAGCTAACGGGAATGTATGTCCTCGGTGGGACAGGAAGGAGCTGTGAAACCATTTTGCGTCACATTATGGAGATATCAAGCACTCACACAAACAGGACTCATGTACGGGTGAAATAGCAATGGCGATTAAACGGAAAAAATACTGCCTCGAGGGCCCACGACAGAGGCACGAAATTCCAACTTAAATCCAAATTCGAGTATCAGTAACTACATGAAGACATGAAAAGATTGGTGGGCGAAAAGAGAAAGAAAATTATAAAACAAGTATAAATCATAATTTAAAGGCAGAAATCTCTAGAGATGAGCTTTCAGCGTCGACTGGGAAAGGTCCTGCCTTCCTTATTTCTTCGTCCTTTTGGGCCCTGGGCCGTGGGCTCCTTTTCCGGCAGGTATAATCCCTCAAAGCAGAAACACATCTCAAGCATTTTGGGCTGCTCCTTCAAAAACTTTACTTGCTTTATACGGAATGTCCTAGAGTGTATGCTTATGGGTGTTTGTGTGCGAGAGACGAGTCCACAATTTATGCGCTTCGTCGCTTTTCGTCTACTCCAAATGATTTGCCTTTACAGAAGGCCCACCCATAGCCCCGCCCATCCATCTACTTTGCCTCAAGTTCAATTTATTTTTCGCATAAAAAATATCTAAGCATTTTGGCCTGGCTGCTTCAGTGGCTGTACTGGTATTTGTAAGTGTTTCCTTTTTTTTTGCGAATATATGTGAGCTTCGTTGGGCAAGCCAGGAAATTTGCCTACTCAAGTTAAGCCAATGCTGGAGACGAAATATACCTGTAGCGATTTTTGGTCACTGTCAGAAAGTGGCTTAAAGTTATACGATTTTTGAGTTGCTAATAACATTAATATTTTAATATTTTCTCCGTATCACATTTAAATTTTAAATTTATGCATTACATGTTCCAGTTTTGGAATTATTTGGAATTGAATGTAGAAATCAGTTATGAACTCTTAAGGTATATCAAGAATTGGATTAGTATATGATATAGTTTAGAATCCAATGTATTGTTCTTTACAAATATAACCCATCAGTGGCTCACTGGAACTCCTATATAATTTATTAACCCACCAACATGCAACATGAGAAATGGCTTATAAATCACAAGGAACTACGCCTTTCGTCTACTCATTTTGATTAACCGCTTTTGGGTGCATGGCCTAAAAAGTCTACATATCATATATGGCACAACATTCATAAAAAATAAACCCATTATCGTAATTTTTGAATAAAGGCGAACCAGCTGTGTGGAGAGTGAAAGGCGCACAGGAACACGGAAACTATTTAGAATGAGGAAATTTGTCAGCGTGTCATCAGCATAAATTGACATGCCAAGTAATTTGCTGCTAAGCAACTACAAAATACAAGAGTGGTGCGCTAGAGGCACTTCAATTCAAACCACTTCACCACCAAAAAACGACCCAACACCAGCCACTCACCCACCCGTCGAGATGAGAATTTATTTTTTCTTTTTACAATTCAGAGGACTTGCGAGGAGTCAAGGGATATATATATTCCAGTTCTTAAAAGGTGGTTTGTTTGTTAAATTAAAATCTAGAGCTTTCTAGTGATCTTATCCGTTAAACTTTACAATATTCCTTGTTTAAAATCCACACTCACAGTTAATCTGCAAGAGAATTCATAGTTTTAAAATCTTTTCTCCTGAATTCTTTTTATAAATTCCAGCTTTTCGGTGAACACATGTCAGAGCATTTAAGATTTATATTTTTTTCTCAATTTTTTTTTTGGCAGGACCTTGTTCAGAGGCAAAATTGTTGAACTGCTCCATGCAGCCTGCTGTGCGGCATTTTACATGCATATTTGATGGGGCACGGAGGTTTCGGCTACAAAACGGCCCTCTGCATGCAACGCTTTTTAACGCTCTTTCATGGCCAGCTGCATTCATTCCAGCACTCTTATCCTTTTTTTTGGGAGGGGGAGGAGCGGAGGGATTTTTTTAATTGTCAAGCATTTGGAAGAGGCAATTGAAAAGCATTGGGCTTTGTCCAAAAATGGCTTTTAAGAGGATTAGCTGACCAAAAAAGGCAAATCCTTAAACCTAAATTCAAATAAACAATCTGAAGAGCGTAAATTTGAATTCTAAACCTGACCAAATCTAAAAAGATGGAAAATGACATGGTTTACCAAAGGCAATTACCCGCTGTATTTTGTTTATTGGAATCAACACTGTCGCTGGCGCTGAAAGTTTTATGGAAAATATGACCGCAAAAAATGTCATATTTCTACAAATTCCCACGCCAATTCAGAAAAGCTAAGCTGGCGAATAACAAAAAAAGTGTAAGACCAACAATGGGGCAACTAAAAATAAAAAACTAGATGCAAAAAACTGGTAGACAAACTTCGGTAACAACGAAAAAAGCGACGACCTTTTCATTGTTACCTTGGCCGCCTGGCACGAGTTGCTCGTACACCAGTGCGTATGAGTGATGCGGGCATTTTTAAATTATGCAAGCATATTTTCAGCTTGGCGGCAGTCGGTACTAGCTGGTTGTACTAACCAAACACACACCCCCATCCCCATAGTGTGTCTGTCCATGTGAGCCAGCAAATTTTCCACACAATAAAACTGTTCACACTTTTTATGCACAGAGGTTGGCTGGCTGGCAGGCTGGCAGGACGAGAATCCTTTTGTCTAGATAAAATAAATTTGAATGCCTGAAAATTGAAAATTCAAGCCTTTAATTACGGTGCCGGTGACAAGGCCTATTGCCTTGATACATTATGAAAATGCAGCTAACGAAGCATGTGGAACCTTGACATTTCCCGGAGACTAGAGACCCGTCTGTCAGTGGCACTCTGATAAGCAAAATATATGTCGCACAGCTCACATCATCAGCAGCGGTGGCGACACAAAAGACCGCCCAAGAATGCATATCAAAGATTTATGTATACGTATGGGTGACATGTCAGGGGGTTAAGGGTTACAAGGCATGGAGAAAATCGAGTTAACCTAAAGTTTTCGTAAGCCGATGCTTTTTAAATTAAATTAAGGCAGAAGACTAAGGCTTATTTTCGTTTTCTTGCTGAATTTGATTAGGTTTTTAGTAAGTTTTGGAAGATAAATTGACAAATTGTATAAAAGAAGAGAAATTTAACAGCTATTTACTTTTGAAATGAAAAGATAATAGGCAGAAGAAGGTTTAATAAAATGGATTTTAAATACCTTTCCTATAAATTTCCAAATAAAAATGTATTTTACAAATGATTAATCTTTACATTCCTACAAAGCCTTTGTTCCCACTTCCTATTTACTAAGTTAAACTTCCAAAAGTGCCACTTTAAGCCTCTTTCCGCATTCGTCCTTTGGAATTGGCAACAAAGACGCCGGAAAGTATGCAGCGATAAATGACAAAGCTAATGCGCTTTCAGGGCTCCGGCAAACGCACCACGGAAATGACACGACGGCGGTATTAGAATACCCTACTGCCATTCCATCAGTCCGCCATCCTGCCATTTTGCTATTGCAACGCCACTCAAGTCATGGCATTTGCCTGCTGCCGGCGGCATCTGGTGCCATAAACGTCTGCACATTGTTGCAGCTCCAGGTGCAGGAGAAGATACACTCGAAGACAAGGACGAAGGGCACCTGGAGCAGCCCGGCTTGGCAGGCAAAGACTTCACGCCCTGCAGCTTGAGCTTGACATTCGCCTGACAATCAGGCGACACATTCATTCATTCAACCGCCCGCCCCAACCCACTTGGGGGCTGTGGATTTTTCTGCTGCTTTGATTTTGAATAGCTCACTTACTTAATAAATGCTCGAGCTGGGCTTTTTTGCTCCTCTCTGCTGCTAATTCTGTGCAAATTCTGGCTCTTTAGAACCAGTTTTGTCCGCCACCTTGAGATAAGATCATAACACATAGCCTCCTATAATTTACTGCCTAAGGAGCCTCATGAAAGTGAAAAGTCTGGGAATTAAATGAGATTTGAGTTTGCTGGCTGTTGGAGGGGAATCCCCTAAAGAAGATTGATGACCTTGCGGATTGTCAATTATTTCGGTATTAAATTTAATTTGCTTCAAGAAACTCATATGATTCAATAAAGTTGCCAAAAAAGTTAAACGAACCAAAAAATCATCTTGTTTATGCTTTCAGTAAGTAAAAAATAAAAAAGAAAACTTCCTAGAACGAATGTCTCAGTTTATTCTCATTTATCTAGTTAAATTCCATGAAAAATGTATATTCCGGTTGGCACAGTAAAGCACACTTAACTCCCAGGCTCCCCCAACCAGCGATCAAGTCTTGTCAAGACCCAAGTATTCCTCAGATCTACAAATCCACCTTGAGAAAGCAACAATCAGCCCCCCAAGGCCAGCGAGGACGACGACGACGAGGACGACGAAAGCAGAAAAAGTTGGCAAGTAAATTTATTTATCGAGTCACTTACTTGGCCAACAATCTCTCCCCAACATACTAGAATTTATGTGTGTTTGGCTGCCGACTTTTGGCTGCCTGGCTTTCCACACACCCTGTCATGGTAATTGTATTAAATTTCAATTAATGAAATATGTGGTTATGATATCGAAAAGAATATCTTACTCTAAACAATTTTTCAACTTTTTCTTGGAGGCGTTGAGAGACCCATGGCCCAGAGTTACAATTTTTTTAGGGCAATCGAAGTAAAGTTTGTAAAGTCTGTTATTTTGGGGCATATTCCAATTTTGTTGGCCATAAATTTTAGCGAGACGGGCCAATGAAAAGAACAGCGCAAAAGAAAATATTTAAATTTTTTTTTGGCATCCCTTTTTTCGGTTCGCTGGAAAGGATGGAAGGGGAGTCCTGTGGAAAAAAAAATCTGCTTAAATGTACTTCCGTCATAAAATAACGGTAATGCAGAGCAATATGCGTCCGGGTGTAGGAGTTGAGTGTGTCTGTGTATTTGTGGGTGTGTGTATGACTCACGTAGTCGGGCAAGCAAGAAAAACCTTTTTATAAATGTTGGTACGCAGCTTCCGCAAAATAATAAAACAAAGCACAACACACTGTTCACAGAGAAAGAGAGAGAGCCAGCTGCCAGGACATCGTCCTGGCGTCCTCGCGTCCAAAGGCAAACCAGAAAGAATGCTTTTAAATTTGACACACCCCCACCCACCCCACCCACCCACACCACACACACACATACAGACCCATACATAGTCATAAAGGAGCAACTTGGTGGCGTCAAAAAAAAAATTAATAAATATGTGCATCGGAGGTGCCTTTAAGGCACAAAAACGCAACCGACCCATGGAGCCACTTCCCTCTTTGCTCACTTTGTTTATTTTAATTTTTTGTGTAGTTGTTTTTTTGGTGTATTTGGTTGGTCAACATTTGTTTGAAGTTAATTCTGGTTTATTCCTAGCTTTTGACTTTCATCACTGCAGTTTCATACTGGGTATTTCGTTTTAATTATGCTCATCTCACAATAATTGCGAAATAAATAAAAGCTTTGTGGCGTTCAGAGACTACCCTCCAGTTAAGAGATAAATATCATATTTAGTTCAACAATTTTTATATTTAGCAATTATGTAAATCATTCTCTAGCGCAGTTGAAGCTTAAAAGCCTGAACCTATTTATATAATTTTAATGAACACGAGGCTGCTTCTAATGAGCCCAAACAAAGCTGTCAGCCGGTTGATTTACATTTTATCTGGCTCTGGCTCGTATCAGAAACTAATTAAAACTATCCAACAGGAAAATAAATTATCGACACAAACCCATTCAACTAAAAACAATAGATATTTTCAGCCACGCAGTTCTTTACCAAGTAATTATAATGCACTTGGAAAGTCAATAACTTTAGGGATGTGTTTATTCAACAATAAAAGCGTTATATTGAGTATTATTAAAATAACAAAATTATTGCTTATTTTATAGCGCTTTTTTGAAATTTAAAATTTTATGATGGACGTACCTCTCAATTAGCGTGGGTTTCCGCAGCTTTCAACCAATTATTCGAGCGGCCAATCGACAACCCAATCAGCCCTTCTTCTAGCCGTGGCCCTTGTGTTTGTTTTTGTACATATATTTTTATTATTTTGCCTTCAGATACGCCCAGAGCACACGTCAATTAACCTACTTTTTTGGCTGGCAGGTGGGCCAAATAAAAACAAAAAAACACTGTAATAGCACTCAAACAGTTCTCGCAATACAACGAATGTGCCAAGTTAATTTCCTTAGATTTTTCTTTCGTTTTTTTCGCTTTTGCCTTTCGATTACTGAAAGTATTTCCGGCAACACACACGCCTGTGGAGTGGGAAAGCTACACTTGTAAGAAGTTTAACCGGCTTTTTTTGCCAACTTGCGCCAAAATCCAATAAAACGTCCAACACCCAGAGTACCCAGAGCGATATCACTCATACGCCGTGTGCTCCGCTGACACAACACGTCCAGCACGCACGAGTGACAAAAACGAACTGAATCTAAGGACCAGAACTCGCAACCAAGTCGGAGTCTGAAGCTTGTTGGCCCGCGGGTGGGAATTAGCAGTTGCGCAGGCGCCACTTTCAGTCAATGAAAAGCTTCGGGCCACCAAAAATTTGCCGCCAACTGGACTCCGAAAACGGCTTCGTCCTTTCTTATTTTTTTTCTTTTGGCAAGGCAGCTGACGATTTTCGGAGTCGTCTGTTGCTGCTATTTTTGTGCACGGTATGTTTTGTGTGGGAAGGTATAATGTATCAAAAAAAGAACAATACTAGCTAAGGAAATTATTAATAATCATATAATAATAATTATTAAAAAAAAATCAAATCATTAAATTTAATAACCGAAACAGATATGGATTCGGTTATTTTTCATAAATCTTTATATATTGCATATCAATAACTGATTCTTGTTATATTTAGAGAGTGAAATAATTAGCCTACAATGTGTCTATAAATAATATTCACTTCAATGGAAAATAATTTTTAATGACAGAAAATTTAGACATTCTATTCAGAACTCTATTTATAACAGTCTAAGCCAAGAACAGGCTTTCAAAATTAATATGATATGAAAAGAATTAAATAAATTCTCTTTTTTAAGTTTCTTTTTTTAATCACTTTCTATGAGGTATAAATCATTCCAAACACACGCACTTTATCTCCAATAGTCGTTGTCAGCGGCAACATAATCGTCGGCGCGTGTTGCTCACTTTGTAGGCAGACGACAAGCAAACCAAAAAACCCAGAACGCACAACACAGCACACAAAACACATAACACTGAGCAGACAATCCTGGCGCACAATTCGCGCAACGTCATGTCAACGAGACAGTCGAGACAAGTGCCACAGAAAAAGGGCCGCCACCCCGCCATCAGCACCACCATGGCCCCACCAGGAACCCATCTCGCACCACCCCCTTTTCCCTGCCATTAGCAATTGTCTTGCGGGCTTAACTTTCCTTCATTTCTGTTTTCCCTTTTTATATCCTTGCAGAGGGCATTACAATTTTGCTGAAAAGTATGCTACACATTTTGATCGCCTTAGGTGTTGACTTTCTTATGTCCGTATGTCCTTCTGTCAATTTTAAAGCTAGTAAGCTTTGCTTTCAAGGCGACTCCAGACTTCTGAAGTGCCCTTACGATGAGGATATTTAACACATCTTATAGAGCATATAAGCTTCGGTGGCCATTCGTAGCCCATCTTGTTTTATTTTTTGTTTTTCTTCCTTTGCATTCTGTGTGTTTAATTTCTTTTATCAACAAGCTGTGGGAGATTTTCCGGGTAAAATGAGGGGGTACGGAGGAAATGGTTCACCGACTTGCGGAAAGGAGTGTGCTGACCATCATTGTCCTGGTTATCCTTACAATTGTCATTTGCTTGTTGCGCCGCCTCCACTCGATTGGTTATCGCATTTGTCTGAACGTGTCGGTTGTTTTCTGGCCCAAAGCCCTTTGTAATCGCCAGTTAATTTGACGTATTGGCCCTGGTCCTGACTCTGGTTCTGGTTATCGAAATAAATTGCAAGTAAAATGGAAGTAGAAGAAAATACTTAAAAATAAAATATTTTAATCTTAAATTAAGTTAAACTTTAAAAATATTTTAACTATGTTTAAAAAATTATAATATATTAAAAATATCGCCAAACGAAAAACTCAAACTCTAAATAAGATAGGATCTTAACCCTTATTCTCCTAAGAAAAATAGGGTCAACCGTTTTCCAGGCCAACTCCTTAACATGTTTGACCTTTCCCAATGGTCTCGAGCCACATATCCGATCAGGTAAAGCCCTTGTAATCGCCTGTTAACTTGACATGACGATGCTTAACTGATTTATCTGTCTCCTGGCTAAGACCCGGCAATTGATGAACATGATGGATGGATGGTCGAATCGATGGATAAATGGCCGAAAGTAGGGAAGTGCTGATAAGAATCAAGAAACGATGAAATATTGCTGCCGTTTTTTTTGGTAAATTTCGCAAATTAAATTGCTTAGTGGAGCGTGGGAGTAGAATGCATACAAGCTTCCAGCTAACCTTTTTAGTCTATTTGCAGACCATCAGGCTGCACTCTATCTGCATCTTTACTTAGCCAAATTACATCCTGGCCCTGACTAACAGCCCTGGCCGTCAATACTGGCGAATAAATTGCGGTCTTTTATGTTAGCAGCTTTGGTTGAACAAGCAAACAAGATAAATTATGCAAAAATACACACTTTGTGGCACAGTCACCATCGAGATTGCCACTTGTTGAGATATATGTATGTATGTACGTACATTGTACAGTATTTTATATATTACACAATGGCATTATGCTTGATTGCGATTATGCCCGTGTAATACCAGCCAAAGACCCATTATTTATTATGAAAATCTGCTGGCTTAGAATTTCATTTAAAAGTTTTGCGCCCACGGCTCTGGCAAATACAATTTGCAATTTCACAATTTTACAAGGGAACAAATCTTAAATACTCAGTCGTCACTCGACAAAGCATTGTTGGAGGCTATCGCCAGGAGGTGGATGGCCTGGAGGAGCTTAAGCCTCGGGCCGGGCCGGGCCGGGTCGGGTCATTTTAATCCCTTTTAAATTGATATTGTAATTGGTTTCTGTATGTAGTTATGAATTTCAATATGTCGGCTGTTCGGAGATTCCCCCATTTTAGTTAGTTAGCCCATGCCTTTTCTGTTTGCCCTTTGTGTGCGGTATTTGTTATGTACTCGGGCTGTACGTGAATTATGTGATTTTGGTTGCTTTATCCTTTTGGTGTTGTCCCTGCTGCTGGGACAGATTATGCAAGGCAATTTGTATTTGCCTTGTGGGGAGTTATAGTTGATGTTTGGCAAGTTGGTAAGGGTATTTAATATGAAATTGGAACAATACCAGGCTTTGGTTTCATAAAAGTGATCAAATAACTATTTTTAATTCATTCAAAAGCGTAAACTAAGGCTTCCAATGACTGATAAGCACATTTAAAACTATCCAAAAACCACGACCAACAGTCGTCAAACTTATCTCATGAAAGCTTCCTATTACCAACATAAGTCCTCCTATGACTTACAAGCTTCAGAACTTTAATAGCCCATAGAAAGTTTACACGAAATTCCAAATCCAAGGCTGCGCCGTATCATCAAATTTATGGGAAAAGTATTTCAGAACTCCACTCGACTTGCCACTCCGGGCACTTAATAAATATTTCAGTAGCCACTAAAGATGTCAGCAGACTTGACACCGGCCCGGCGCTTAAGTAATTATGAATACGGCAACAATATCAGCGCGACATCTTCACATCTCTGCCGTCAAAAGCCTAAACAAAAGTGAGGCTGAGAGGCGAGGGATCTGTGGATTGCGCATTGGGGACACATTTAAAGGTGAAAATTTTACAGCCTCCGACAGCTCACACCCTTTTTGGGTGCAGAAAAGGATGCCATCCTGCCCCTAACTAGTTTTTCTCAATGGGGCTTCAGAGCGACCACGCACAGGTTGCCCATTACGTGGTATTTGTCCTTATTTACCGTCAGAGGCCGCCCCTCTGGATGCTTGGTTTATAAAGCACCTGCTTAACCCTAAATGCGGAGCCCACTAACAACCGACAAAAGCAACAAAAAATGGGGTGGCTGGTTGGCTGAGAAGAAGGGAGGGCCGCCCAGGAAGCTGTGGCAATAAAAGTAAATCCGTATTCAAGGTGCACAAGCCGGCTGAAATCTTTTGGGAACTCTCCGGGGCAGCAGAACACCCAAAAAGCTGCAACGTCGACGGCTTCGGTTTTTGGGTGAGGCCAGCAGATTATGTATTTACAGTCAGATAACTCCCGTTATGGCCAAGTTTTCTCCGGCCATTGTTGTTGTAATAAGGTAACTGCCTAGATGATTGCCGGCAATTGTTGACCATGGCCCCGGGCTCTTGACTTCATCCATCCATCCGAGCATGTGTGTAAGCCGGGCCAAAGCTCAAAGCCAAGTCAGCAAAACTGGCACAAGAGAAGGGCCTAGTTGGGGCCTACCAACCTACTACCATTTTGTTTATCTGCATAATAAACTCACCTCAAATTATAGAAGCCCGCATTTTGGACACGTTCGTGTCGTCAGCAGATGGAATTCCCCCATTGGGAAAGCCTACCTCCAGCCCCAAGTCCCAGTTCTTAGTTGGTTTTGACCCAAAAAATATACGGAGAAGAGGAAATGACCCGAGGGCTGGCCAAAGTCTAACAAACTTCTCAAATTTCATATCAAAGTGCTTTGGCAATGCATTTCTTGCAAATTTACTCAACTATCAAATTGCTGAAGGGAATTGGAACTAATGGATCGGAGTTGGTTGTCACCTGTGAGCTAGGGGAGAGGTGGGAATATTACCTGAAATTCGAGCTTTTATTAAAGGTACATTTGTTTTAATTCACTGGCTTATTTATTATGGCTTGAGTTACATTAACTGTTTTGAAAGATATTTGTTTGCTTCTAAAGCAATATCTCTCGTAGTCCCTGTTTTATATAAATTTAATAATAAGTAGTATTTACTTAGCTGGGAAAAATATTGAAACAAAAAATGGAATTGTGAGATTTAGTTTCCGAAAATTTCCCCTCTTTCGATTTCCCCGAATTATCAAGAGGTACGAGTTTTAACGCCGTTTCCTACCTGTCCAATCGGCATAGCTCTGCCAATATGGATCCGTTCAGGACATAACGAACTATTTTGTAACCACCGAACCCAGTACCGTTTTTCCTCGTTAAAGGAATTGCTTAAAAACCATTTTTTCAAGGGATACCCTTAATAAATTATGATTTTCCCCCTTTTCGTGAACCGAGTACCGATTTTCCTCATAAAAGGAATTGCGTTAAGCTCTTAATATTTTCTAAAAGTATAAGTAATTATGGTATAAAATTTTTTCTCCGAAATATAGACTTTAATAGTCAAACACATCCGTTGAAATATCTCTCTTCAAAATCACACAAAAATTAACTGGGTCTAGGCTGCATAATGCCAACCCAGCTGCAACCTTTCAAAGTATGCTCCGATTTATGCACATTTATAATGCCATGTGTGGTCGGGAGCTCCATGTTGGCTGAAAATTTTAGTTTGCTTAAAAAATTAAACACATGCCCTCCATCCCTGCCCCCGGCCTGCTGTCTTCGTTACATAATTCTGCACATGACATCTATGTCTGTCCGACTGTGTGTCAGTCTCGGTTTCAGTTTCTGTGAAGTTTGCATGGGCTGGGGCGATGCTTTTTTGTTGCTTTATTTTGCCAGGATTCCCTGGCAGGCTGCAGTCAGAAATGTCACACAGGGCATGATGATGCCGTCCCCGCTGTTTCGTTCGAGGGCGCAAAATATTATTTAATACCCTCTGACAGTTGAGTGAAGCAATATCGTTTACATGCATTACCTATGTGTGAGCCATGTGATATATAGTATACCATGTCGCATATACGGCATAAAAAGTGGTTTGGGGCACTCGGACAGATTGCCATAAAATTGAGCATGGCGGGGCAGGACTGCAGGACCAAATCGGTTTAAGCCAACATTTTCCTGCCATCGCGCAATGATACAAAAAATTAAATTGTTTAAATGAAGCTCAGTGAATGGATTCGGTCTCAGGTTCGGCTATGAACTGTCTGTTCATTTATTTATGCATTTCATTTGGACTCAGAAAGGACTTATGAGGGGGAAACGAGATTTCAAATGAAAAGGGCAGCCATGAAAGTTTGCAGATAATCGATGGCATGTTTTTAAAATTAAAAATTTATATCAAAAGGAACAAGATTGACGCGAGGCCTTTTGAAATTTGTTTGCAATTATATTGTTGATCGATTAAAAAAAGTTTGATGGAGTTTGATTAATTTTTAAACTGAAAGATAACTATGAACTTAAACAAATATTTTCCTTAATGTGCACAGTTTATTGGTAAAACAATTATAGTATATTTATGGATAAAGCATATTACGGATGAGTAATGTCATAATTAAAATCATTCATTATTCCAAATATTCGCCAGTCGAGTCTGCAATGAACTAGAAAAACGGATAAAATGCAATTTCTATTTATATAATCGCAATTATAATGATAACAACATCCGCAACACACAATTCAGAAGCACAAAAAGTTCTCATCTGAACGGCATTTAATTGAAATTCAGATAAAAACTGAAACACGCGAAAAAAACTTGCAAAATACACATATTCGCATGTACGAATGCCGTATATTTAAACAATTTGATCAATTAAAAGCAATTTTTCGCAGAAAATGGCACAAAATCCTCAAACAATAAAAAAATCATTCCACTCACTAAAAATGCAATAAAAAACAAAAAAAAAAAATAAAAACAAAAATTGGTGCGAATTTAACAACAACCAAGCCTCTCGACATATATTTTTTTTGGGCCACACACAAATTACCCACCAATGGACGTCGAATGAGTTGGTAACAGAGGTGTGGCATGGGGTTTTGGCCATGGCCTGTGCCCAGTGCCGATTGAATGAAATTTCACGCTGAAAATCACATTGTTTACCAGCAAAACAATTGCTCGACAGTGTCTGAAAAAAAATAGACAGACTGAGAAAAAATCTTGCTTACATTGTATTTAAAAATTTACACCAATAACAAGTTTAATTTTTCAATACGACAATTGAAATCAAACAAAAAACTCATCAAGGCTGCCTATAGAATTTTTTATAAACTTTTACAGTCGATATTGATTGAAATAATTCCTTTTTAAATGTTATCCACTCTTATTAAGTCATAGGTTGTAGCCCTTTTACTTAATTGCATCTAGTTTGTTATATAGTTATTAATAACAAAATTATTTAATAAATAAAATATATTTTTTGATTCTTTACAGAACTTTATTCCAAATCCTGCCTAGTTTTAGAATATATTAATGCTCAGACAATAGTAAAGTCGCAGAATTAATAAATAAAAAATTATTAACTAAAGGATTCCGTACTTCCATAACTAGATTATATTTAAATATTAAAAATTGTTTAATGATGTTTATTTACTAATGATTTGAATTGTGTTGTACGACTTTTGTATAAAAGTTTTAAGATTTCTTCCTTGCTTTCTTAAAATATAGAAATGGAAAAAATTAAACATTTCTTTTAAATGACAAATATATTTTCTTCAGTGTAGACAATTCCAGTGAAATGCAAAAAGGCAAAGTAAAGACATAGAGTCACAGCCAAAAGCAAAATGAAAATAACTGACATTTGTTGCTGGCTTTTGTTGCCGTTGTTGTTTTCGCTGTTGCATGTTGATTTTCTCCTCCTGATGCAGCTGCCTCACTTGTTTTCCCAGCTTTTGTTCTTGTCGCTGCTAAGGGGCTTTTACTTTTCGTTTTTTTTTTTTGCTTTTTGGCTTGGCACGCGTGTGGTACATGGGAATATTCGTTGTCGCTGATTGCAGACACGCATAAAAAGCCAAAAACGGCAAACGTTCTAGGGTATAGGCGACTAGGAGTTACATTATTTTACAAATCAAAATTTGGAAACAAATTCAAACATAATAGAGGTATCTAAACGAACAAATATTTATTAGTAAACACATTACTCTTTCGATAGTATCTCTTTAAAAGTCAATAGTATCTTATACATTCTCTATCATTATTTAGTGATTTTTGTCATAATTTCCATTTAATTACCATCATATCCAACTCTTTGAAAACTGCTAACCACACTCTCAGCTCATCACATTTAATCTCTGCTTGGTAACTGAACCGCCACAAAAAGTTGGCCAAAATAATAGCCTGAAACAGAGGGCTCAGCCCATCAAGAGTCAATGCAGTTGGCAGCTTCCGTTTTCGATTACTGACCTCCACCCCCCAACCCCTCCCCCACATTTCGCCAATTCCCTGATTCCCTAACAGGGCCAACAGTGCCACCAATAGTTCAGTTGGCCACAAGAGCAACGGTATTTAATGGTCTCTTTGCGGACAATGCCGGAACTGGTCTGACAATCGATTGGACTCTGGACAGTGTGTGTTTGTGGGCCGCAAATTTATGACTTCCTTTCAATTGTTTTCAATGCATTTATTGAGTTCTCAGAACGGACAGCAGGCGGTGACAATTTTGTTCACCTCAAAGCACTGTCCATCGTTGGTGCAAATAAGTTGACCGCGAGGAGAAGTCCTGGCCTGCCTGGGCTGGAAAAAGTGCCAGCTGTGAAGGACATCCGGGGTACTAACTCCGAAGCTATCCATCAGCCAGTTGCGCAAGTCCATGGGAAAGGATTCATAAACGGGCACGTTCTGCAAATTAATATTTGTATTTAAAATTAAAACAGAGAGATAAATTTATTGAGTATTTCTTAATTTAAATCATCAATCTTAGAATATCCTATTTTATTATCTATGAAAAATTATAACAGAAACATAATTTAAAAATATATCTATAACAATTCATACAATTTAGTACAATTTTTCTCTGCGTATAGTTATCCTATCTCTGTGATTTTAGCCCTTCTGGTCATGACATGGCCAAAAGGAACAACTCGTTCGCTTACTCTTTTCTGTTTATTTTTTCGACTAGAAGGGCAAGGAAATTAATTTCCGGGGCAACTCTGCGTATGAGCGATGTATTGCGATACATACTGGCAATTACAAGTGCAAAATGAAATTAATAAGAGACCAGGGGAGTTGGGGGCAGTGGTGCAAGTGCCGGACAAACAGCAAAGAGTTAGTAACGGTAGCAAGGAACAAACGGCAATAAAAATGTGCAAGTTTGTCAACTAATTAAAAAGGGAAGCTGCCTGCAACCAAGGTGAGTTTCAATTTGAGGGACAAGGGGAACACGAAGTGGCAGAGCGGCATTTGCAACTTAATTGAAAACTGCAGTAAACAGCGCCAAAGCAGTTTAGCCATGTTATATATTTTATGTTGACAGAGGGTGGTTTCAAAAGTTATAACTTTCGATGGGGATTTCCATAGGAAAATGTTTAGTTTTGATACAAGCCTTAGAGCTTTAGGTATATAAGCATTTTCTCTCTTCTTTTTCTCTCTTCTTTTTGAGTTAAATTATGCTAATTAAAATAATATTCAATAGCACCTCGTTGCATGGCCCCAGTTGACTGCTAGAGGCGGGGCCAAGTAAGGCGTGGCACTCTCCCCAGGGTGTTGCCTTTCCGTTAACGTCAGGAACTCAGTTTTAAGGCAGAAGGTAAAGTATAGTTCTGTTTGTCGAGCTTGAAGTGAA
This sequence comes from Drosophila atripex, assembly GCA_035045925.1. Taxonomy (NCBI): domain Eukaryota; kingdom Metazoa; phylum Arthropoda; class Insecta; order Diptera; family Drosophilidae; genus Drosophila; species Drosophila atripex. Next base: position 2,039,730 of record JAWNOP010000012.1, read on the forward strand.
AACACAGAAGAGATTTTCGACAGGAAATTTAGAGATTCCAGAGATGTTGATTCAGCAGGATCTATCTTTTCAGGATCTTTATAAAAACTTATCGATCAAGTAATGGAAGTTTGGATATTTATATTGGGATATTGAGTTTTTTTATAATCTCTAGAAAGATTTACTCCGTTCTTATGAGTTTCAGATTGATCAGCCGACTATACCCTTTGGAGGAAATGGGTTTTATTGGAATAGAGTTTTTGGATTTTCTGAAATATCTTTTTTAAAAGGAATACAAATGGATAGTCTTCATCTATAATATCCTATAAAATTTAGCAGTAGACACTGTCATATAAAAGCTACTATAACAACTAAAGCCACAAATAATCCATCTCTGCTTAAATCTAGCATTTATTTCTTCTTTTTTAATTAGAAGTGTCTAGTCTCTTTTAGCCACTATTAAAATATTAGTCCATTCTAGTTCAGAAGTCTATAAATTTTGGGAACTCAAAATCCGGTAGCTGGCTTATTAAATTTGAGCCGAAAATTAAATTTCACACTGCAGCGTCGGAAGACAAACACAAACAGGTGAGTGGCAACTGACCAGTGGCCGGCTAATTAAATTTAGCAATTAGACAGACAAACACTTGAGACGAACACCAAAATAGGAAGAAGGGGGGCTGGGGCCACAATGTATACGAGCAAAAATACGGACTATTCGAGAGGACAGTCTGGATAACCGGAGAGTCCTTCGGGCACTTCCAGACAAAGTTGAGAGTTGCTTTTGATTAGGCTAATTTGGCTGGCGGCGAGCTTCAGTAGGCATTTGCCGAATCAACATCAAAGTTAATTAAAAATACATAAAGCACATAAAGCATAAGTGCGCAGCCTGCCTCATGTGGCAGCCCCGGAGGGCGTGGCAGCGTCATTAAGTCACCATGTCGACTTAATTACGAAAACTGTCACCAAATTGCTGAGAGTCCTCGAAAAATGTCGCTGTGAAAAATGTGCGATAATTATTGCCACAATTTATCTCTCCGAAAAAGGGAATCTAAAATAACATAATTATTTATGACGAAGAAGGAGGCGGTGGACGGCGGACAACGATATGCGAAGAAGGAAGCAATAAAAAGTGGCAAAAGTGATAAATATGCGGAGGTCCTGTGCCATCCCAGATCCTAAGAGGAAGTCCTTTGTTGCTATATTTTCTGTTCATTTCTTTTTCTTTTTTTTGGGACAGACTTTAAAGCACACGCATAAATAAGAAGCAAATTATTGAACGTAAAAGTTGTCAAATCAGCAGCCAGAAGCGGTCCTGGAATCTGGGAGCAGCCTTGGTACAGAGCCTAGAATCCGGTGACCCAGCCTTGCCCGTGGCATGCCAAACAAAACACTTTTCAATTAAGCAACTTGTCAGCCGAAGCGGCCGAGAACTGACAAAGCTGCTGCCTTGTTGACTCACGCCCACGACCCGGGGCAATACCAAAGGCAAAAAGGTTTAACACGAGCCAGGACACTCGCAGGAAAACACACACATCCACGCTGCTGCAGATATGGATGCGAGAGGCAAGTCCTTGGAAGGAATATGGATAACAAATTGACGAAGGAATCTCATACAAATTTTAAACCAAAATAAAATATACCCTTGAATAGAAATTTATATTTAGGAATAACAAGCTTAATTAGATTATATGTAAGTGGGATGGATTGAGAAATCTTTAGGAAATTAAAATGTTTGAATTAAAAATAAATATACAAAAATATACATAAATATTTAAAATAAAGATAGCAATTAATCTTATTAAAATTCTTAAGAAAAAATATCTTCATATCTAACACTACCAATACTACCTTCATTTGAACCCTTTATAACCATTTATATCATAATAATATTAATTGAGTAACAAGGATAATCAAGTTTTCTCCATTACACCAACACTTTCTTGGAGCCCTTTGAAGAATCAATTAAGTTTTATTAAGGCAACCCGCTGTTTGTCTCAAACTGAGTTAAAAACGCTCAAAGGACGTCTGCAGGGTATGCCCTAAAAACGTGGCAAGGCATACTTTACAACCAAACGAAATGCCAGGCATACTTTTCGGCGCAAGCATATTTACGTTGCATGTATTGCTAACGAGCCGAAGAATTATGACTCCATTAGGTGAGAAAAGCGGGGCTCTGGAGGGTCGGATGCTTAGAGAGAGTCTCCGGCATAGTTAGCCTTAAAGCCGGCTGCCATTTCACCATGTTTTTTTTTTTTGGAAGCCATAGAACGCCCGGCTAAGGAAGTGACGCCATTTTGTGCAGATTACGCTTTGATGAACTCAGTGAGAAGGTGTTGGGGGTGGGTGGGAAGTTCTATCCGAAGTAGGATCCTGGCTATCCTGCAAACAGCTGAGCCAGACGTCGGCGTAATGACAACGTCAACAAGACACCGAGAGATTGAATTTACAGAACAAACAATTTTCATTTGCAGTTGAATTAAGCAAAGTAATCCCCAGTGGACGTTTCCCTTGTTTTTCTCGCCGCTTTTCCAGCAAAATAATAGTGCGGTGAGAGCCGTAGGATTGGATGGTAGTCCAAGAGCCTAATGAACAGCGGTTTGCTTCTCGAAATGAATCCTATCTTGGCTTAAAATGGCCAAGTGGCTGTAGAGATTTGGGCAAAGTTTAAAAGGCTTAAGGAAAGGCATTATATATTGTATAAACTCAAATAAACACAAGAGATTGTTTAATAAAAGAATCCGTAAACTCATAAATTTTTCCAGCGGTTAGAATATGTTATTCTCATAAATTTGCAATATTTAAATGCTAAACAAAACAAAATACAAGCTTGTCGTTTATCGGTGGACACCAAAGAGCCCAAACCAAAGAAAGACTCCTCCTGTTTCTCAGTTCTCTACTCAATATATCTCTCACTATCAGTGTCGTTTGTTTTGCATAAAATTTGCATTTATTTGTGCAAGACAATCTACGAAATTGAAAGCAGATGTCCCTGAGCCAGCCACACCACTCCGAAAGGATGGCCAACCACAGCAGCAACATTGCAAAATGCAATACACCAAAAATTCGCAGATGGGGAACGCAAAAATCTAAAGTCTCTCAAGTCCAGGACCCCTCAGGACCAGACACAGATATTTAAATTTTGTTAAAAAAATTGAAACCAAAAATTGACTCATAGGTTACCCAAACAAGGATACTCTTTATGCAAGCGATAATGAGAAATGTTCAATGCATGCAGAAAAGGTCCTGTTCACTTTTTCTATGCTCAGATGCCAAAATTGGTTTGCCTTTCGGGCCAAAAGTGGGCAGGAGATTGGCCATAATCTTGGATGATGTGATTATTAGGAGGAACAATGAATTTTCTATCAAACTGTAGCAGTATGAACTTAAATGAGTCTGTCAGAGGGGAGTTTTTTGGGGAAAAGAGTATATAGACATTCCGTTTTAGACACAAATTTAAAACTAAATGTTTGTTTTCCGAAATCAAAAGGATATCTCTTCAGGCTTCTACCTTCACATTTAATAACTCCTAGATGGTTTATTTTTACTTACAAAATAATAATAAGCCCAAACCCAATGAAAACATAAATTTTACAGGATGTAATCTAAATGCCCATGAATACAACCAATAAATTCGAGACCTCACAAATTGAAATTTTAAGACCCGTAAAGATTTATAATCTCCCGAAAATTATTGAGTGCGGGGGGCATAATCCAAATCCGAATGATAAGCCTTCTTTGGGGCTTAATCGGTTATTGGCCGTCGGTGCGGTGGCACTTGATGGAGCGGCTGATAAATCTTGAGCTGCCTGCCTGATTGTTTTCAATCCAGGGACGCGACGTGGCGTGCCTTCTGGCTGTAAATGAAATCCGGCGGCACTGGAGCGTGCCCACGATGCGGTCACGTGCCAGGAGATGTTCCTATCACTTCAGCCCCATCCTACGGCTTCGGATTCCCGTCCAAAAACCGAACCAAGACAGGCTCTGACAGATATCCGGGCAAAGTTAAAAAAAAATGGGAGAAAAAGACATACCGAAAGTTAAGCAGCAACAACATCGTGATTTATGTTGGCAGGAGTTATCTGGCTTACGGATTCGGGGCGGTTGGAGGCGGGGCGCCGTCTCGGCCTTACCTGAAACTCATTTGCCATGGCGGCCAGCCAGTTGGGATCCGGGTTCGCCGGCAGGAACTGCTCCTGGTTCTCTACCACTTGCACCTCCTCGACTTCCTGCACGCCGGCGGCTGAATTTATGGCCAAGGCTAATTGGTAAAGCAAAAAACTGACGCGCTCTGGAATCAAAGGCAAGAAAAAAGGCGAGCAGGTGGTGAAAAGTGGACTGGACCAAGCAAGAAATTTAATTTTAAAATACTCTTGAGCTCCCAGGTGGCCTCTCGGCAGCTCTCTACGGGGCTGTTTTGTTCTCGGATTTTCAGATTCTTAGATGCTCTGATTCTCGGATTGTTGAAGTTACAATCAGCTACTTACTGTCAGTTAAGTGCAATTCCCGCAGAGAAAAAAAAATGGCAAATGGCAGGGCTCCAGGAAATGAAAATGAAAGGATGTTTTTTCGAGCAAGTGCGCACATGAATCTTTGATAAGCGTCTCGAATTGCAGTCATTAGACATCCATCGAATCGATGGCATTATGTCGATGGCAGCCGGCAATCAATCGAACATTTAAAAGAACATTTCTTCTGTCCAATCATCCTTCCAAGGAATGAAAAAAAAATCACCTGAAAAAAGGCGAAAGGGGCGGACAAAAGGCTCAAAAAGGGACGCCACGTCGTAGAAATCCTTGCCTTCGAGGAAATCCTATTAAGCAGCGAATGATTTTGTAATTTCCGTTTCATTTGGTTAAAACAAACTGGGTTCTCCAATAATGCAATTTCTCAGAAAATAATCAAGAAAGTATGAGAATGAAAATAGGAAATAAGGTAATAACTTCTGTGAAAGCTACCTATCTTTGGAAGTTCTTTTAAATCAATAAATATTTCTGAAAAGTTTTGTACAAAAGTTGTCTAGCATTTTCATAGTTGGAATTTAATTCGAAATCGTTTTTCACCTCTGTTGGCTCTGCGATTTCAAAGTTATTTAATTAACTTGTGTACGATTTATGCGCTTGTCACTCGAAACTAATTTTCAACTGCAGTTGAGAATCGCTTTGCCAAGAAGTTTGCTTTTCGTTTCGTTTCGGTTTTTTCCGCAGCTTTGTGCTGTCGTTAAGTGCTGTTGCCGTTTCCTACGGGGGCCGTAGCCCCCCTCTTACCAGCCCCTCTTGCCACTCCCTCTTGGCCATGCTTTTTTCACGTCACGCATACGCCGCGTTGACGTTAATCATACGCCATGTTTAACGCACCACAAAAAAAGTTGAAGCTGCATCTCGGCAATAAATCACACATTTTTAAGTTGAAAGTTTCCCGAAAACAAAAAGCCAAAATAATAATAATTTGCAAAACAGCGTGCGGAAAATAAATGCGACAACTGACCCAAAATGTCAGACGGCGAAATGGGAAAACAGAAAAAAAAAGGAGGAAAAGACCAAAACAAAGTGAGGACACCGCATTTTTTATTAGGGAAGCCAAAGCCAAAGCCAAAGCGAAAGCGAAAGTTCGCCGATGATGCAGTGGCTGCTGTTGAGTTAGTGTCACTTGGATGTCCTCCGCGCTGTTGCGGCCGCCGTTTGTTGTCAGAGTCGGTTCTTCTTGGCCGTTATTTGTGGGCTTGTTTATGTGGGCCAAGTTGAAATGCAGCATGGCAACAAAACACAAAAAGTTGAAATGATAAAAACTGCTGGCCCAGCAGCATCACGTGACCACTAGAAATTTGCATTTTAATGGCTTCCCCGGCATTTGGCACTACTTATCCTCAATTGTGTGGAGTGGCAGCGGAAGAGCCAGCGACGGTGTCAAGGAGGCAAGGATGCAAGGAGCACGGCCAGCGGATGGCAACAATATGTGTTAAGTGTTGTTGCCGGGGCTTAATGATGCCAAGAATAACCAACACACACCTACATATACAGTGAGAAAAAGGCATTAAAAAGGTTGCTAATGATTTTGATTTCTAAACTATAAGGATTTCTGGGCTTTAAAAAGGTATCCTTGCAAGGAGTCTTTTCTAGATCTATTCCTATAATAATAAATTCATTAAATACAAAATATTGTAGACCATGTCGTTTTTCTTACGATAATTCATACAAGGATTCTACTGTCGCCAAAAGTGACCGTACCTTTTTCGTAAATAATACCAAAAAGCTTAACAAAGTTTTCTTCTAATACTAGATTTAAATTAAAGACTGATCAACGTAAAATACTAAATGTTAACTAAGATCATACTATAAGCCCCTTGTTTATATTAATTTTCAAGTAATTAACATTTAATAAACTTGGTATGATATAAACCAATAAATATTTTTTACAGTGCACTTTTCTCGGATGCATATGTTGACAACGCGTAACGAAGACGAACAACAACACCAACAACCGCTGCAACAAGAAGCTGCAACAACGCATCGGTAAACAAACAAACAACAACAGCAGCGACAACGCGTGACAAATGACACCAGCGACATCAAATGCTGCTTACTTACCACGCCCGCTGCTGCGGAAATGGAAAGGATATGGCAAGGATCCAGGGAGGAGGATCGAGGAGAAACGATGAGGAGAAAATGGGGCTAGAACAAGCGGATATAGCGATTGCCGAGGGCAACGGAAAAACAAGCAGCGGTAAAGGAAGTGAAAATAGAAAAGTGACGAGAAACTGCAGAAGCGGAGAAAGTGGGATAATAGTGTCACACAAAATGCTCAGTAAGTGATAAAGGTACAGTAGTAACTAGATATAAGAGACAATATGTAATAGATCAATAAATATTAAATACCAAGAGGTGTAATTTTTAGTATCTTTTATAAATTACTTGAAATTTATTCCATTTGCCCTTTAAACAGTTCATCTTAGCCAGACATCACTGTCCTCTTCCATTCATGCTCGCTTGAGTGCCTACGTTTCGCTGCAGCTGCTCTTGACTATTTTGTCGCCTCGTTCCATGCACCCTTGTCCTCTTGCCCCATTGTCTTCTTGCACCCTTGCCGCCTTACAGCCTCCCATCTCACCACCCACACCCCCCTAGCATAGTGGTAAGGCTTAGGGCTTACAACGTGAGCAAGCGCGAGTGACACTCGAGTTATTTTCGAATTCTCGGCGGAATAGGAATAGAACTGGTCTGGGAAAAACGCGCAGATTGCTGGCTAGAGCAACTAAATGTAGGTGGAAGACGAAATACCAATTAAGAATGCGTTGACATTCCCATGCCGCACACTCATCATGCCGCTCGGATCCAGCTGGCGGAAAATTCCACTCCACCTGGTCCTCCAAGCGGGATACCACAGTGCGTATGCGTGATAAACAAAGCTAATTGGAAAACCAAGAGAGGAATGGAGTCTGAAGCAGACAATAGTGCTGCCCAGTGCTTTGCTTCATTCTTTAAGATAAAGTTTAAATTATTTATGGACGAGTCCCTTCCTCAACTCCTTTTACTTTAAAAATACATTTTTCAACAAAACCCCCCTTTTAAAATAGTATTTTAATAACTCTCGGGATCTTAAATTTGTCAACTCTGATGACAAACGATGCTTACCTGATGCGGGCACTGCAGCCAGGACTTGTTGTCCCGGCATGAGTCCTAGAACATTTGTCCCGACCACTCCTCCTTCCGGTAATGAAGCAAACAGCGAGGCCGTGGTTGAGGCCACTAGGCTTGCCACTAGAAGCAGCTGCAGTCCCGGCTGGGAGTTGGTCCTTGGATGTGCCATCCTGCGCTGGAAAGGAGTATTAGAAATAGGTCTTTCAGTTCAGGCAGCGTCAAGTTATTAATACAATGAAGCGGCATCTTGGAGAGGCCATTGTGCCGAGGAGGAGCACGATCCTGCCAGGCTTCGAAATGCAATTGTCTGGCCCATAAACAAGGAAACAAAAGGATATGGCCGGGATGGGATAACAGTTCCTATAACTTGGCCTTTGAATGGCCTTTATTCAGCCAATTTATTTGAAAATAAAGTTACGTTCTTACCCTACAATGTATTTGTATTATTTTATTTATTTAAGTTATTTAAACACTTCTTGGCGCCAACTTAAAATCCAATTAACACTTTAATCAACACTTTCGAAAGTACGTCACAGAAGCTAATCACTAAACAGGTTGAAACCGGAACACAAAATCAAATCACAATTTCGTTGACCTATTGATTGATTCTACAGGTTTATAAAATTTCAAAGTCTAAACTTTATAAGCAATATTAAATATTTTTTTTTTGTCAGACAGAGGAATATCGAAATAATCTGGCACCTTTGAACTCAAACTCCCTTCCCACAAGACTGACAGGCAGCATAGATTACTTGCCGAGCTTATTAACGCTCCAGCGATCCCTCCGACCTACATCCTTGCCAGCCTGGGCGCTAGAGTCCTGGGCGCTAAACAGACAGCTGCACAATGGCGAATCCTTTGGCCCCTCCGGGCCATTGTTGGGCGCCATCAATTGAGCAATTTGAATAGCGACGGCTAAAGATTTATGATCCACACCAGCTTGAATTTAACTCGAGTTCAAGGAGCCTTAAAGCGTCGAGTGTCTGGGGAATTCCACGAGTATTTGGCAACAATTAAGCAGCTTAGGGAGTGCATTACCCACAACATTCACTTTTGCTCTCTTTCTCCATGTCTACTTGTACAACGCGCCATTAAATGACTAGGGGAGGAGCCGAATGAAAAGGATTCGCTCCGGCAAGGATGTGAGGAATGCAAAGACAACACAAAGAAAGCACTGTGAAAAGAAAACCACTTTTTCTACTCACACTCGATGGTCTATCTATGGTTGTGGCTTCACAAAAAAAAATAAAGAAAAAAGGTGGGATAAATATCAACTTGTGGGAGGAAAATTAGCCAAAAGGACGAGATAATGAGCTCCAATGGCAGGACATTGCTTAAAACGAATAAAGTACATATGGAATGCTGGTTTCCGGAAATTTAATTCCAATTAAAGATGGAAAGATGGTCTAACCAATCAAATTATTGGTTAGTCCTTTAATCTTTTAGGCAAAAGGACACTCAAGTATAGGTTGTGAAAGGTGTCCTTTAATATATTTGAAAATTGTTGACACATTTTTTTTTGTTTTCATGACAAGAAGACGTAAAGAAAAAACTTGATTGAAAATCGGAACATAATCGACAACAAGTTTATCAGTCAACGGCAAGTACACAATAAATTAATTAAAATAAATCCAACAAAACGCAATCAACTTGCTTCTATCGGATCGGCAATTGTTTCACATTTAAATAAAGTCCTAAATATTTTCGGCAATTAAATTGCCATTCTGCAGAAACAATTCCAATTGACTCCGTGTCAGTTGCAGATTTCCCTGTTTTTCCAATTCCGGTCATTAATATTTGTTGCTTTCCTTCGTTTTGGCCATCAGACTTGTTGGAAATAAAATTTAATTTCACAGCAGGCTATCTTTTTATTACAGGTTTTCACACACAGGATTCACAGGATCTCTAGTATAGCAGTATTACCGTTCAATGGAGCTCCAATCGGTCGTTGGTTTTAATTGTTACTGCCACCGAAAAATAAAAACCTTCGAGCGAGGCCAAGTCTAAATTCAAAACACTTCGGAAAAGTGAGTCAAAAAAACAATCAGATTGGCAAAAATAGACTAACAATGAGCGGGTAGGACCCTGATTGAAATGTGAGAAATCAATGCTCGAATATAGCCATAGAATGTCAAGTGGTTCGGTGCGGGGGCGCAATACACAATGATATCAGATGATAACAAGGCCACGAAACGCTGATAATGAGACTACACCGCGAGGGGCAAAGTTCAGGCAATCAGGGCAATGGGGAGCGAGAAGATAGCGTAGTTGAAAATTAATATGCGTTAAATGTGAAGAGCTGTTTGTCTAATTAAACAACTCGAACCAGTCCTTGCCAGATTGTGGGTGGTCGTATTCGATTGCCAAAATAGGAAAAAAAATTAAAATAATGTTGATAAGTGGAAGAGTCAGAACTGGCCAAAATATTGATAATGGGCGGGTAAAGGAACCATTATGAAATTGAAATTATAAACATATACAATTGAGCTTCAATAGCTTAAAATTAAATAAATTTAGTTGGAACTATTTAAAGGTTTTTGTTTTTGCAGTTTATAAATTCATAAATGTCCTTACCAAATTATTTACTAATTGAACTTTCAGTTGCGTGAGTAAACTTGTTTACCATGAGCTCATTAAAAGGAATGAGGGAAAAACTAACGTCTACAAAAGTACGAGTCACTTCACCACCCAATACTCACCTACTACTTACACACTATTCCCCTACCATTCACCCACTAATTCATTTCAATAATTGAGCACCATTTCGGCCATTTTTCGGAGGGGGAGACGAAAAAAGCTCCATTAGTTTCGACATTCATTTGACAGTTTGATGAATGAATTACAAGAGTATATAAAAGGCGCTTGTATTTATGAAAGAAAAAAATTAGAGAGATGAAAACCAAAACACATGAAAAAACAGTTCAATAAATTTTGATTAATTAATATTTTTTTTCCAAAAAACTAGTATTTTAGGTATAAGAGAAAGAAAGAAAATAGAACTTTTCTAAAGGAGATTTCTATCGAAAGCAAACAATTTGCCTCGCTACGTTTTTTTCCAACTTCTTGGCCTTATTCTTCTTAGTCCTTTGGCCCATACCGTTATATACCGTTCTTCATTTCCTTGTCGACCCTTAAATGCCTTCGTGGCCCCGAGGCCGCCAATTTGCTACCAATTCCTGCTTCAAGTGTCTGGTAAAACGAAAATTTTCGCCATTCGGCCAAAAAGAGAGAGGGTGGACGGGCGACGGAAGACAGCCAGAAGAAGTAGGAAAAGATTCGTATCGGAGAAAACAATTTTAAATGGCGCACACAAAATGCCGGAAACCAGACACAAAATGTTAACGGAAAGGGAAACAGGCGTTTAAACCCACACACACACACACACACACACACACACACACACACACACATACACACTAACATAGATAGTCGGATGTGCGTGTGCCGGTTGATGCAATTTAAATTCGCTGCAAAACGGATTCAAAATAATTCCTAATCTAATTCGTTTTATGATGAGGGTTTAAAATTTCATTTGGTTAGTGCGATTACCTAACTTTATATAATGTTTTTAATATGATATATAATATAATGTTTTATAAAATTTAAACAATAGTTAATACATCTATTACTAAGTGGGATAAAAATATATTATTTTAGAAGTGGGCATTATGTTTGAAAATTACTTTTTATTCTTATATCCACATAAAAAATTATTTTATGTTAATAAAAAGATAATTTCAAATTTTTAAAACGACTGATATTGCATTGTTCCACCGGTAGAGTCACTTTTATATTCAAAGCGCCACCTATCGTTCAAATATTCGTGCATTGTCCAACACTGCTCAGTCAAAGACGATCTGGCAGGTTACCTTGTCAAATAAGACACATTTATTCACTTCCGCCAGCTGGTCACACTGCACTGCACTGAAAATATGAGAAAAAGTGTAAAAATAACAAAACAAACGTGCAATAAAAGGTGAAAAAAGCAACGCGCAGTTGCGGGCAAATCGGCGATAATCGTGCGACAAAAGTTTTTGCGAAATCGGCGAGCAAAGAGCTCGCGCAAAAAAAGAAGGCAGCGTACAGCAGAGCGACGATGAAGATGATGAGCGAACAAGAAGAAGAAGTATGGCAGCAGCAGCAGCAGCTAGAGCAGCAATAATAAGTGTTCTGTGCGCGAGTGCAACGAAAATAACACACAAATAACAGACGGCGATAAAAAAAGAAAAAACGCGAAATAGGCACAGGCACAAAATACGAAAAAAGTAAAAAATTCGTTTGCTGCGAAGTGAGTGTGCACAACTGCGCCCCGCTCAGGTCCCCTCCGCCGCCGCCACCACCACCCAACATCTTTACCTCCCCGTGCTCGTGTGTGTGTGTGTGTGTGTGAGAGCTCCCCATTTGTATCCGCATCTGTGTGCGTGTGTGTGTGTGTGTATGTGAAAAACAAAAGCCAAATCGGAGCAGCAGCCGAAGAATATATAGAATCAAGGAAATGCAATATAAAAACAGCCGCCGTTGCTGCGTGCTGTAATCCCAAATCGGAAGGAGGCAGGCCACCGACCATTCTACACCAATACCATCGCACTTTTCCGCTCCGTTCTGCCGTGAAAAGAGGTCAAAGGCGCAACAAAAGTTTTTCATGCGGTAACCACGAAAAAAAATAAGAAAAATACAGAATACAAAAAAAAGTGCCAACCAGCTGAGAGCGCAAAAAAAAACAACGTCGCAGTTCTGCGTTAAAACAATAAAAAAAATAATAATATCCGCCAGTGTGTGCGTACGCGTGCGGGTGTATGTGTGTGTAAGTGCGAGCGAGAAAGCAACAACAAAAAAACAACAATCAGTTGTTAAAACAATTTTTGCCAACAAACTAAAATCAGATGTCGATTTTGGGATTTAATCACACCAAAAAACAACAAATAAAGCAGCAGCAGCCGACTCAGAAACAACTCAAAATCAAATCTGGTTTTATCAGCCGACGTTGACAGAAAAAAAAAAACAAAAGGAAAAAACGCGGCAAGACGCAAAAGGCAATAACAATAATAAAATACAACAAATATAAGAAATAAAAAAAAAACCGCCAAAAATTAAATTCTTCTATATGAGATTTTAATCAAGCAAAAACAAAAACAACAAAAAGAATAAAATTTGCATAGCCAGAAAGAGAGGACGAGGAGAGAGAAAGAGAGCGCAGCAGCTCAAAAATCCAATTGGAGTTTGCCGCGCAACAGAGAGAGAGGCAGAGAGAGCAACGGAATTTTTGTTGTCCGAGCCCGCGCTTGAAATGTAAGTGCCTCCCACTCCCACCCCCACACCTCCCCTTTTTTTGATGTTGTGAACCACCCCTCAGCCCAACACAGTGTTCGTTTTGTTTTTGCCGCCTCTTGCTTTGCACACTTTTCTGCAAATGTTTTGTTCTCCTCCCCCGCCTCCCACACTTTCCTCCTTTTCCTTTACCATCTCCTCCTTCACTTTCCTTTCGCTTTAACTGTTGCGGTTGCGCCGCGCGATAAATAAACAAACATCGGAAATTATTCAAAAATTCCACGGAGCGCGCGCCGATAAAGCGGCTGATAAGCGATTCCCAGGAGCAGAAGAGAATGTCACAAGAGGAACTGAGGAAGGGCACGGGGAGAAAAATGTAGTAAAATAAATAACAAATGCATAGCTTCTTGAAAATATAGATACCTAGTGAGAAGTTTTAAGTAAAAATAAATGGAATAGAAAATTTTAATAGAATAGAATTATTTTAAGAAAATAATTATTTTTAATTAGAAACTAATAATTATTTTTTACTTAATCTCTGATTAAAAAAAAAAATCAAATAATTCTCTTCTTTAAATATATATTTTTTATCTCTAAGTTTACTATTTTATGATAGTAACACCCTAAAAACCAAGACATATTATTTACTTAACCAAGGTTGAATGTTACTTGTATTTGTTTTTAGTTTATAAGTCTGCTTCCGCATGATTTATAAAAATAAAAAACTTTGTCTTCATAGATATTTTATTTATTTTTAAAAGTGTATAGCAGAAACAAACCGGAATAAGAAACTATATAAAAATAGGCCACTTACACACATTGTATGGTTACTAAGCCCATTTGCTTTTGGACGCAATTTATGAAATAATTATTAAATGTCATTATCGATTCGTGGGAATATTTCCTGTGCCCTGTAGGGCCACCCCCTCTCCTAGCCTGCCGCCTCTTCCAAAAAAAAAATAAAAATAAATTCTACCTTTGTTTAAAGTTTGGGGCGTGCTCTGCCTTTTTATGGCCATCGTGTGCGACGCATTCGAAATCGAAATCCCAGCCAGAAATCGAAATCTCTACTGCATTGCCTTCAGGCCATACTGGGCCTGAACACTTCCGATAGCCACTGGCCTTAGTCACCACCTGTGGGTTCTCTAGATGAGTGACTGGGTGGGAGGACTGTCCATCTGAGGAGGGAGGTCCTTATTTAGCTTAATGCTGGATAGAACAAAGGCCTAAGAACTAATCTTCCAAACTCTCGCCAAACAAAAATTTTTTAGGTAATTCATATCTTTGATGTGTCAGCGTTTAGCTAGAATTAACAAGTATACAAAAAATTAACTAACAGCAACAACTTAGTCATCAAAGATTTAAAGCATAAGGTTCCAAGAAGATTTTTACTAAATAAGGAGGGGGTATTCATGATTTTTTAAAACAATAAAGTAGAAGATAAAAGATAAAACCAGAAAGTATGAGATATAAGACTTGCCTCTTTAAAAAAAATCAATAAGGTAACAATTAAAAATAAGCTTGAATCATAGGTTGGAATAAGTATTAGTGTGGGAAGCCAGGAACTTTTAAAAGCGGTTGGGAATTTTAAAAGAAAATCCCACTGTAATAATTACCAATTCCCCACATCTTAAAATGAATTCATTAATTCTTGAGTAATAACATCTATGGGCTCACCATATCATGTCATGTGTGGTAGAAAAGTATATAGAACCTATAGGAACCTATACCGATAAGAACCGATCCCATCCAAGAAGCTACACATGGTGGGCGCTTGTTCCACCCAAAAGATAAAGATGTTGTGATTTCGCTTTTGGGTTGCTCGTTAGATTGCCGTTTTTTTGAGTGATTTTTGGCCACCTTTTGTGACTTTTGTCAACACGTCAGAGATCATCATCGATTCGAGCTAAACGAAGAGTTGTCGCAAGCTGCGAAACTGGTTTATATGAACTAGGCGCTGGTCCAGCCCCAGAGATGAAACGATGATACTAATATTTGGAGCATAATCCTCCGAGAGAGCGTGGTCAAAAGTCGTATTATAACGCCCTTCACATGTGAGCGAGTAAAGTGAAGAAAAATACAAAAAAAAAAAAAATAAATAAAAGTTTAAACTTTGTACTGCCGCGGAACCGGAATAAATTAATGCAACAAAAGACAAAAAAAAAGATTATTTCGTTTGCTACGCAATTCGCCGCATTTGCATAATGCAGCTGCAGGTGGCAGTCGGCAGTCGCCAGGCCCGCTTCCAAAGACGCTCGCTCAGAGAGACCCCTTTTCCAAAACCCTAAAAAGCTAAAGCCCAACAGAAAGTAATACAGAGTAAAATTTATTTAGGTTTTGTTTAAGTTTAAGTTTTTAAAATAAAAGAAAAATGAAAAGTAAATGGTTTAGGATAAGTCGTTTATTTAAATTTTAATGAGAAGGTTTATCTTGAAAAAAAGACTAATAAACATACATTTTATAAATATTTATCATAAAAAATACAGGGAAAATTTAAGTTAAGGTTATTAAAATAAATATATTGTTTTGAATATATCTTTTTTTTTTAATTATTAATAACTATAGATAGTATTGCATGTTTATTTTTTAAATTCTTAAATTAATAATATAAATTTTATAAAAACTGTTTATTACAATCTGATAATAATCTTGGTAAGAAATAATATACGATATAATATTGGAACTTGCTATGAATAGATCAATAAATGTAGTTAAATAAAAAATATTACCCTCTCTATTAACTAGTATTTTATCATAATTAAGTTTAGTAAATAAATATTTATTGCTTATTTTTCTGTGACAACACTGTGTGTAGTTCATAAGAACTATAAAAACTTGTTGTTTGCACTGCTCGTCGCTTTTTCCCGCCCTTTTTGAATACTCGGCAGATATATACATATATGTATATGTATGTATGTATATCGCATATGTACACAACTACGTACATATGACAATCGTTATGCAATGGCATTGAAACCGAGTGAAGGGGCCACCGCCAGAGAGAGAGAGATAGTGGGAAGAAGCGACGGAGAAAGAGAAAGGAGGGACATGGCTGGGGGAGAAGAATGGGGGCAGGAGAGGCGCCTCTACCAGACACCGGGACAGTGCCGGGCAAACATTACTACGCATGGCGGGGGCCACCGCGAGAATCGAGAATCCGAATCCGAATCCGCACCCGAATGCGAATTCAGACTCGGACGCGCGGACTGTTTTGAGTTTTGTATCTGTATCTGTATCTGGCTTATCAGCAGGCCGCTCCACTGACAAATTGATAAAACAAGCCTGAAGCCCTGGGCGTGGGAGTGGGGTGGAGTGCTAGGGGGGGAGTTTGCTGGCTCCACCTCTCTCCCTCTCGTGAAACATTTCCATGCCCTTCTGTGCCAGATAAAGGTGCGGAGTGGCTGGAGAGATGGATGAGATGAGATGAGGATGGATGGGACTGAAACTGGGGAATTCCGAGAAGAGACAAGATGGATTTGTGACACTTTGGAGGCAGCCAAGGTACTTATTTTAATAATGTGAAGACACAGCAGTGCTAGGTAGAATTCCTGGAAATGTCACCAAGTTTATGGAATAATTAGTTTCTAAAGCTACTCCTTACCTTTCCCACTTTTTACCAAAACGAACACTGTTTCCCCTTAATACCCCCCCTTTATTGTATCTTTAAATACATCCTTAATGTATCCTTTTCTCGGCACAGACCATCCTCCTTCAAAATGGCCAATCCGCGCAAATTCAGCGAAAAGATCGCCCTCCAGAAGCAGAAGCAGGCCGAGGGCACGGCGGAGTTCGAACGGATCATGAAGGAGGTGTATGCCACGAAACGGGACGAACCGCCGGCCAATCAGAAGATCATGGAGTGCCTGGGCAGCCAGGAGGGCAGCCAATCCTCGCCAGGAACGGCCGGCAATGGCGGAAGCGGCGGCAGTGGAACAGGGAGCGGGGCCAGCGGCGGTGGAGCCTCGCCCGATGGCTTGGCTGGCGGTGGAGGAGGTGGCGGATCACCGACGGCATATCGCGAGTCGCGGGGGCGCAGTGTGGGCGTGGGCCCGATGCGCCGCCCCTCGGAACGGAAGCAGGACAGGTCACCCTACGGCAGCAGCTCCACAACACAGCAGACCCTGGACAACGGCCAGCCCAATCCGCATCTCCTGGGCCCGCCCACGTCGGATAGCCTGTGGCGGCGCTCCAACTCCGATTCGGCCCTCCACCAGAGCCTGAACATGGCAGTGGCGGCGGAAGCATCTGGCGGATTCTCCACGGATCTCAACTCCCTGCACGCCAACTACCAACAACAGCAGCAGCAGCAGCAACATCAGCCGGTCCAGCAACGATCTCACTCGCCGCATCATGCGATAGGGAGGAGTTTCAGTCCGCAGGCTCAGCGCAGAAAGTCGCCGATGCTGCAGCCGCACCAGCTTCAGTTGCAACAGCTCCAGCAGCAGCAACAGCAGATGCAACAGCAGCACCAACTGATGCAGATGCAGCAACAACAGCACCAACAACAACAGCAGCAGCAGCAGCAGCAGCAGTTGCAACACCAGCAACAGCAACAACAGCAGCAACAGACCACGCCATATAACGCCAAATTCCCGAACTCGCTGTTCCGGCCGCTACAGGATCAGGCCAACTACGCCAACACCGGCTCCCTGCCAGATCTCACAGCACTTCAGAACTACGCACCCCAGCAGCAGCAACAGCAGCAGCAGACGCTGCAACAGCAACAGACGACACAGCAGCAACAGTTGCAGCAAACCCTGTCACCCGTCATGTCGCCGCACAATCATCGGCGGGAAAGGGATCAGTCGCCGAGTCCATTTAGTCCAGCGGGTGGAGGAAGTGGAGGAGGAGGAGGAGCGGGTCCTGGGTCTCCCTATCACCAGCAGCAGCACTCGCCCACCAGCAACGCGCAACAACAAACAACAACAACCGAGCAGCTCGCCACACCTCTCCTTCACCAACCTGGCCACAACGCAAGCGGCCGCGGGATCGGGCACCTTCAATCCCCTGCCGACGCTGGGGCCGCACAATGCCACCGATTACCGCCAGCCACCGAATCCGCCTAGTCCGCGCTCCTCGCCCGGCCTCCTGAGCAGCGTCTCGGCGACGGATCTGCACTCCAGTGCGCCGGCCAGTCCGATCCGCCACCAGCAACAGCAGCAGCAGCAACAAGTGCCACAGCAGCAGCAGTTCGATACCTCGTACAACAGTCTGAATACCTCGTTCCACAGTCAGTTCGAGATCTTCTCGCTCGGCGACAGCAATTCCTCGCCGGAGCAGCAGGGATTCGCCAACTTTGTGGACTTTGATGACCTGAGCGGAGGAGGAGGCGGCGGCGGAGGAGGAGGAGGCGGTAATGGTGGCAACTCGGGAAGCGGAGGCAGTAATGGCGGTGGTCCACTGACCAATGGGTACAACAAGGAGATGCTGGACTTTAGCGAGCTGAGTGGCAGTCCCGAGGCGAGCGGGAACAACAACCACCTGCGAAGGGGGGGAGTCAACAACCTGAACAACAACGGGCTGAGCAATGGAGTCGGTTCGACGCACAACGGAAGCACAAATCTTAACGGAGCGGGGAACAACAATAGCAGTAGTAATGCGGGAGATCCACTGGGAATAGCTGCATCGCCAATTCCATCGCCTCTCGGATGTCCAAGCTCTCCGCTTCCAATACCCATGTCGGCGCAGGCCTCGCCGCAGCAACAACATCACCACCACCACCACCAACAACATCAGCAACAGCAGCAGCAGCAGCAACAACACCTGCAACAGCAACAACTGTCGCTGTCACTGCACCATTCTCCGCACCACTCGCCGATGCATTCGCCCCACCACGGGAACTCCCCGCTGTCGAGCAGTTCACCCTGCTCCAACTCCAATGTGCTGCTGAATCACCAGCAGCAGCAGCAGCAACAGCATCACCACCAGCCACATCACCACCAAGGAGCGTCCCAGAGTCATACGCCCACGACAGCGAATATACCCTCGATTATATTCAGTGATTACTCCTCCAATGCGGACTTCTCGAGGGAGATCTTCGACACCCTGGACCTCGATCTGGGCCAAATGGACGTGGCCGGGCTGCAGATGCTGTCGGACCAGAATCCCATCATGATCGCCGACCCGAACATCGAGGATAGTTTTCGGCGCGACCTCAACTGATACTATGAGGAGGCTGTTGCGGCCATCGAAAGCGGAGTGCTGCTGGAGGATACCTACCAGGCGCTGCTGGGATCCGGATCGGAGCAGGACGAGCTGGTAGCAACCGTTGAGGATGCAGCTGAGACCGCAGCAGCCGTAGCTTTGGCAGCCGAAGCAACAGCAGCAGCAGTTAGCGAAAAGGATAAGAAGGAGCTGGAGGTGGTGGAGCTGCTGGTGCCGGGGGTGATGGACGACCTGGTGGACTCCAGCGACCTGGACGAGGAGGTGCGCAACTTCTTCTTTTAGGCCGTCAGCCATTTTTCGTTAGTTTTTAACCGTTTTCGTCCGTGCTTTCGTAGCTAGTTCTTAAAAAGAAAAACAAAAACAAAACAAAAAAAAGAATGAAATTTAGAAAAAATCAAGCATCATTAACCCCTAAGTGTACTTCAGTGTCTTTTTACACCCTCTTTCCTCTTAAAAAAAAAAACAAAATCCCTTGCCCTTGCGAGAGTCTCAGATTTTACTTAACTACGCACATAAGTCACTCTACAATTTACACACTTAATTTCTGTATATAAAAAGGATATGAAAAAGGATACCGAAAGGAAAGTAAGCGAACGGATTGAAACCAAAAAGTGTCTTAGACCAACGACCAAAATTATATTCTCTATGCAAGAAAAAGAAAAAAGAACAGAACGAATTCCCGATATCTCTAGCTAATTCAGATTTGTTACATCTATACCCTATATGTCCTACTTGTCCTAGACACCTACCATATTTCGATTCGTTTGTTCCAGATCCCGAGAGATAGATAGCTAATTAAAACTATAATACCCGATACCCACTTACATAATCCCAATGTGCCGTCGAAGCAATTACTAGAGTTTAAGAGATGACGATATCGAAACCGATCCCCCCCTCAGTGCTGTCAAGTTCATCTTCAGAGTTCATCCGCAACCCATTTTTCGAATAAAAGCGATAGATAGATGTACATTCTACATTCGAGAGATCCTTCTTCTTCATAAACGCAGTATCACAAACGAGTATCTAACCATACATATGTATACATATAGCTGATAGTCCAGGCACAAGTGCAGTGTTTCGACAAACTATACGAAACCATCAAGAATCAAAATCGAACTCAAAAGAATAACTCAAGAACTAATGGAATTTTTCTACAAATCTTTAACATATAGTAGATAGGGTTTTCCAAACACTTAACTATCCGAGCATAGAATTCTACGACTACTACCCACAATCTACAATATCCCCGATACCTAAATTTGAATCCGTTGTTTTTTCTAAATCAGTTTTATGGCAAACTACATAAATAATTACAATATTTAAGAGTCAAATCAAAGAAAGCTTTATGTCCTGCAACCACAATAAAGAGAATGGAAATGGGGCGATCCTGAAACATAAATAATATATACTGTTTATAAATAATACGACACTGCAACACTAATTGAGTCTTAATTCTACTTAATAATTGTAACAAACAAAATGGGAAATTATAAAACAAAAAACTTACAAAAAAAGCTTCAAAAGTGCAAAGTAAAATTTTTGTTATTTTTATTCGAGTACCAGAAATTCTATAAATATACAAAACTATCCGTAATGTAATATTGGTATACATATATTAGTGAGATAATGTCTTTGCTAATACAAGGCCCCAACAAATAGATTTCCTTTTTTTAATTATCGATGTAAACTCTAGTTATAAACTAAACTTAAATGAGACGAGGTAAACAAAAAAAATCGAAAAAAGCGACACAAAAAGCGAAGAAAAAGAAAAAACACACACATTTAAATGTAATTAATGATGTAATTTATGTGGGAAACGCGCAAAAAAATTAAGATTGATAACATTTGTTTTTTGCTGTTATGTGTTGGAAGTATACACGTAATTAAAAACATAATAATACTAGATAAGTCAGAGAGAAATGCTAATTATAAATTATACTATTAAATTAAATTAATTGTGTATGTAATATATAATTACATTTATAAAGTTTAATGTGAGAGACGACGCGGTACATCAACACCGGAGATCGGAGACCGGAGACCGTAGACCCGAAAAAAATAAGCCATAAGATTATATTCAATGTAATAACACAGTTATTTGTTTCAAATAAATCTTAAATTTGATTTTAAAGTCCAGAAAAAAAACGAAAGAATTTATTTTTCAAACAGGTGGTTGCTACTCCAAAATACCCGATTACGTGGGCGGTCGAGTGCATAGCTGGGTGTGCGAATAATAATTGCACGTATAATTATGTAAATTTATTTAAAAATAAAAAGCGAAAAAATAGAATAAAAATATTTATAAATTGATCGTTTCGCTGGCTCTCTGTTTCTAGTCGCGCTCTCCGAACACCTAATTGTGTTTGTGTAGTTTTGTGTCTTTGTTAATAAGCGCGACGCAGTTTGTGTTCGGTGTGTGCGCTAAATTTAGTATTCAAAGTTCAATGCGGCAAATTGAATAACTGGAATGGACACGGGCACGGACACTCTACAATATCCAAGAAATCTATAACTGCCAGAGCACCCTTTTGTCAGGCCCCCCACAGCTTAGTACATATTTGAACATGTGTGCCAAACAACAACCAAGATATCCACCGAAATGCGTAAGACGTCAGCTCGGGTTAGTAAATAAAACAAGCCACTTTGCCATTGGCATTCCGAAATCAAGTTTTGATCTTTGCGGCCATAAGCTTCTAAGCCAGAGAGCGGATAGACCCAGAGTACGGACACAGGTAGGGGAGTGGGCGTGGGAGGCTTCATATCAGCTAACGGTAAAGGGCAGCCCCCACAACTACACCGAAAGAAAATAAAAAGCATTTTAATTAATAAATATTGAATACTATTCGAAAATGTTTATAAGTTAAATAAAAAAAATACAGATATAATTTAATTTTATTTCAGCATTTCAACCCCAATAACCCCCTAAAATACAGTCGTAACTCGTCTTCCAGTTTCGAATTAATATGAAAAGCCGAGTATTTAATTGAAATGTTTTCGCTGGCTTTTATTGTTGTTTATGTTTACATTTCACACTTTATGTTTAATTATAATGTTAGCAGAGGTCGAGCGGCGGCCACAAACATCTTTCGTGGGGTTCGACTGTACTTACTTAGTGGAAGTGCCAAAAACCGAAATTCTGAGCAATTGTTGTTGTTTATTATTATTATTTTCAGTTCATGTTATACCTTAATTAAGTGCTAAACTGGCCCAAAATCGAATCTACCAGACACCATAGTCTCTAGTGTCTATGTGATTAATTGTGCATATGTATGTTTTCTGTGTGTGTGCGTTTTAACGGTTTCGGTTAACGGCAATGACGTCTTAACAATAACGTCATTACCGTTATCACTCCCAAGCCACTCAAAGGCGCAAATGTTATCAGCGGGCGCACGAAAGGAACAACAACAGATTTAAATACACACAATCCGAAGCAGAATCGGCCGATATTATTCAGCGCAACGCTCGGCATCCGCCCGTTCTCTGCTCTCCAGGGGGCCTTTCCTCCCATTTTACTTCGTCAGCCCCCCTCCATCTGTACCATCAGGGATATAGAGCCAGCTGGCTCTCTTCGGAGTACTATGGTAACTATGGTCATAATAGTAGGTAACATAATGATTTATAGAATTTTTTCAAATATAAATATATATTTTTAAAATTAATTTTTTTAACTTAGAAATCATATTTATATTATAATATATATTATATAAAATCATTTTAATAGAATTATAGTGATATTAAAACAAAATAATTAAAGATCCCTTTTATCTATTTAATAAAATAATAATTATAATAATAATTAAAAATAAATAATTTATTTAATAAAATAAATATTTTTTATATTTGGCGCCCAACACTGTGCAAAAATATACATATATGAAATCTATATAGTTTTTGCAACACGAGGGCAGTTGAATGCACCCCGCTTGCTTATATGGCACACAATTGATAAGAACTCGAAAGATTCTCTGAATCCAATTGTAATTCATACCCTTCATGTGTGTGTCATTGCTATTTTGTGCCTATGTGTGGGAGTAATCATAATAGCAAATAATTAGTATTGATTACAGAGCTCCTCTATTGATTGCCATGATAGGCAAATCGCCATTTATGAATAAATAATTCGTCTATTTGGAAATAGTAATGGTAAGAATAGTATGACATTTAGGTAGAAATGTACATGCATCCAAATTTATAAATATAATGGATGTAATATTTGTTGTTTTTAATTTTTTGAAATATTTCTAAAAGTCTTCTGGGATGGGTCACCTACCCTACAGTGCGTACCATGTCCCTATGTCCAAACAGACATACACACGAGTACGAAAGTGTGGGTCTGCGTGTGATAGCAGCTTCTAAAAATAACTCATACGCATCAGAGGCGTATTGACGTTGGAGATTGGATTGGCACATGTATTTATGGTTGGATGCATTGGATGCCTTCAAGGGCAGGTCAGGCAAAGGGCTGAGTCCCACCCCTACAAAGGGTCCAATGAAAAAGTACTTTTCAAACAATGATTTCAACAAAAACAAGAAAGAGAAACAACTGCATCAGCAGCAGCTGGGAGCTAGAAGAAAAATATTATCAGGAACATGCATTGTAATGGAAGGTAAACAGGTGATTGTGCAAAAAACTAAACAACAATTATATTTGCCAACGTGCTCACTGATCCGGAGTTTCCTTTGCTGAGATGTATATCATTACAAGATTTCTTATTACTTTATGAAATAATTAACTTTAAAGTAATTTAAAAAATAAAGGCTCAGACTATCTACAAAGTCGGATAAAGGATCTTTATTATAGCTATTATATCCTTATAATTAACCTCTTTTCTAAATAAATATTAAGAATTCTTGGATCGAAAGTGAGATCCAATAGAGAAGAAGCGATATCTCGGCTGCGTCATGAATCGGAAATAGACATAAGATACAATTTTGGCGCGTATAATTGTGCTATTTGCTATTTCAGTTACCACAATTACTCCAACAGGCTGATCAAATATTTACCAACTCGAGGACCATGTGAGCTCACTACGTCACAACTGATGGGTTCTTAAGGGTGATTTTCGATGGGTGGGGGGTGTACCGGAATGATAAGAATTCCTGACTGTCACTGACAATGGCCAGACATTGTTGTCGCAGAATAGCCGCCACCGGGAACTTTCCTCTCCAATCAATAACGAAATAACAAATAAGACGTATTCACTTTTATTTATGAATCAAGATCTTCGGCTATCGTGGCGTCGCATTGCAGTATAATGTCAGATATATTTTCAAACTGTTCCCAGAGCTTTCCAGCTGGCGCTCAAAAAAAGCTCCACGAAAGTTCATTTGAAACTGTAGTTGCAGATCAAGTCTGTGCTGTGGGACTTTGGATGGGAAATTTTGTGATTACTTCCTTTAATTAAATTAAAATGATTTTCCTAACATTTTAGAAGCTTACTTGACCTTTAAATCACATAATTTTACAAACTTATGATTACCAAAAACATCTGATACTTCAAGATTGTGTTGGAGTTTGAGAATTTTATTAATCTACCTATTTTAGGGAATGCTATTTTCAGATCCTGTTGGTGCGCAAGTAATCCTCCTCTTCGTCGTCGTCGGCATCCTCTACAACACTGTACGAGCTTTTGCCACCACCCTCCTTGGCCAAATGCGTTTCAAAGAACTCCTCCACCGTGTCCGTGTTCCACTTGGTGATGGACAGCGTCTCCTGGACCTTGCCACTGGCATCTAGCAGCTTAACCACGGGATCCAAGCCTCGCACGTACTTGATCTGCAGGTTGGGGAACTTGGAGGGCCGGCCGCTCTGGATGAAGGCCTGGATCTGTGGGTAGGCGCGGAACTTGCAGGTGCAGACCTCCAAAATGGCCTTGGCATAGGTTCTCTGTGCGGCTGGCTGCTGATCCAAAGTGCAGCACTGCTTGCAATGGGGTCTAAGGACACAATATTAGTGTTGAGCGGATGAATAAACAGAGAGCAGGAGAGTAACCTACTTGATTGCCTCCAATCCAAAGTCATCCAACTTATCACAACTGGAGCACATCAACTGGGCTTTTATGAATCCCAGTTCCCGGCAGTCGGCGGCCGTCAGCTCGGCGCTAATTTGCTGGCACTAAAAGATAAAAGTTTTATGCTTTTGTGGTTTTCTAATTCATAGTTACTTACACTAAGCGCCAACAAGAAAATTGCTATAATTCGTTGCATTATTTTGGCTAAATTCTAATAATTACTTCAAGTCCACGTCGTGTTTACAATTTTCTTAGCTAGAGATGGTAGTACCGACCCGGCAGTATAGGCTATACCTACATTTCAAGGGCACCCTGTACGTTGTCAAAATGACAAAAAGCAACGATACACGATATTTAAGCATAATTTCTTTGCTATGTGAGGGTAAAAGGTAAAATAATAATTATTAAACGCAATCAAAAGCAAAAAAAAACAACAGTCAAAGTATTTTCAAAATGGTGATATTAATCAGGCTTTCGATATTTAGGCCCGAATACTTATACGATTGTTAAACCACGTCTATCGATATATTGATAGTTTTGGTATATTATCAACAACCCTAATACTTTCAACGTACCTAGTTTTTTTTTGTTTTGCTTCGCTCGCGGTGAAAAATTAAAGTAATTATAAATCCACACTCCAACTGCCAACTGCATACAAGTCAACGAATCGCGTCGCCGAAAAACCAAACAGTATTACCTGTGCGAGTGTTTGGCAGCAACAGCGCTAATTTGTGTGGCAAATCAATAAACCGTGAGAGCGCTGCGCAAAAGAGAAACCCAAGAAATCGACCAACGCATAGGAGAAAAAAAAACAAGGTGAATAAATAGAACAGAATCAATTCGAATTTAATTCGAGCCACAGAAATAGAAAGACAAAAAAGGGCAGGGGGGCGGGCGTGGAGAGGAGAGGAGCACTATTAATGGCCTAAGGAGCTCCAGGAGAACTCTCACCGCCCCCTCTCTATCCACCCGCCAGAGTATCCGTGGTGTGGTGTGTGTTTGTGTGTATGTGTTTATGTTTTGTTTAGAAAATTAATAATCTTAATTCCAGTGGGATTTCACCAGCACCACTCAGGTGCTAAAAAGAAAAAATAAAGTGCACACCGTGATAACTCTGGCCTTTGTGTGCTACTTGTGTCTACTTGTTTGTTTAATTCATATTTATTCAAGTAAATTAATTCATTTGCCCTTGTATAATAACAATAACAATAACACCAGACGCTGTTTGCTTAGAAACTCGTTCTGGCCTGCAGTTGTTCTCGTCTTTCTAACTGGCTCCCCTGAATCTTTCTCTATTCTCTCCTTCCTCTTTCCACTTTTCTGTGTTCTTTTTTCTGTTTTCCATTCAACGCAAGACGGAAACGGCCCCTTAAGTTTTCATTCATTCGGCTTCTTCCGCTTGCATCTTCATCTCTGCATCCCGTTTAACTGGTTTCCTTCGTCATCAGGGGCAGCTGCAGTGTTGCCTCTCTCGTTCGCTCTCATACACCTGCCCTGGCAGCTGTGCACGCGCTCAAATTTCTTATCAACGGCAACGGCAACGGCTGTCGGCAGAAACTCAAAACCCAAAACCTGGCCTAAACTGAGTTGTTACTTTTTACTTTTCCACGGGTATTCGCTAATTTTCAACGCCTTTTGATGCGGCCCTGTGGCTTTCTCCCTCCCTCGCCATATCTCTCTTCTCCTCCGACGTACATACATCTACAGTAGGACCTCACTAATAATACAGAAATTTCCTACAGAAGTGTTCTAAGATTTTTAGATTTAAAGAATGTTTAAGAATCTTGAAATGATTTTAAATTTTATACTAAAATACAAATTTATTAAAAGGAATGGCTACTGTACTCGCTCCTCAGATGTCGTGCAATTTTGCAATTTTTAAAATCCCTCTGAGTCACCCTACGCAGGTAACTGTAGTTACCAGACGTTCCACACTTGTGGATGGCATTCGTCACCTTATCATTCTGCATTTTCAACACTACTATCGCTCTTTGTTTTCCCTTTCGCGGTGGGCGTGCGGCTCTTGATAAGCCCCCAGGGCCCCATTGAGCTCGTTTCCGTCTATTAGATCATTATTCGAGCAGCATATGGCACCGGATCACCCACACATTAACCCACAGAGACATAATGTAGGCAATGCCTACTAGGCCTTTCCATGCACCGTTCAAAAAAAAGATGTTATGAATCATATTTGCTATTAAAAATATCAAAAGAATAAAAATTTTAATCTCTATAATTGAGTTGATAAAAATTCTAGGAAAGTAATAGTATATTTATTATTATTTAATTTAAATTTTTTTTGTGTACTAATTTGCATAGCTCTACTGGGGCATCTTCACCCAATTCGTTGATTGACTCGAAACTATTAAAATTCTTTGCTTTTTTCGCTTTTTTCATCTCAATTGACCGAAAGGTCAAACATGATTGCCTTTTGTGTATATGTATCTGTTTCCATATTTCTAGTAACAATTTTCTACCTACTCCTACTCCCCTTCCTGTCTGTCTTCGTTACCTTTTCAGCTGTCAACTTTCACTCGTGCGTATTGTTTTGTTATTTTTAAATGCATGCAGGCACTCTAAATGTATTACACATTTATTTGTTTTGTGATACTCTTGGCAGTTTCGCGGAAAAATTCCACTTACCTATGGCAGGTTGTTAAATGTCAAGGACTCTAGCAAGTTACAAGTGACGAACGTTCCCTTACAGGGATGTAGTATCATAAAATTAGTTTCGAAAATTGTAATTATTTTTTTGGCATGGCAATTTTAAAAATTTATATTTTATTTTTATTACATTCACGTGTTCTAAATCGTATTGTAGATCAAAGTAGTTTTACCGCCAAAGCGGAAAATAATTTATTTGTTTGCATGCCCACTCACAGTGCACTTTTTGTTTGAATAATAGAATCGTTTGTTTTAACTGGAAACTGATACGCTAATCAAAAAAACGAGCCAACTCAGTTTCAGAGTTCCAGTGACTGAAAAGTCATCTGATTTAAATAAACAAATGAATGGAAAATACTACTAGACAGCTATCGGGTCAGTTGCATGACTAATAAGTTAATAAAATATAAATATTTAATTTATATTGATTTTCGAAACGAAAGAGTTCGCATTTTGAAGTGTTTCAAGTGAACTTTTCGTCAAGTGAGTGACGGTAACCAGAAAATGCAAATACAACAACAGCTTGGCCAGGTAAATAAACGATGACATTTGTGTTAAAAAATTTATGAAATTCGATTTTCTGATTCTTGATTCTGTTTCTTGTTAGGTTTTGGGTTGAGTGGAGGAAGCAGGAGGCGGCTGGCGGTGGTAGGGCTGGTGGCGTGTGGCAGGTGGCAGGCAATTAACCCCCCCATTCTTGAGTTTTGATTTTAATTGCACTTCGTTTTTGTTTTGCAGCACCGCCAGTCAGCCAGTCAGCCAATCAGCCAGCCAAGCTATTCAGAATATCAGAAACACTTCACACTCGCACCACATTCCAAGTATGACTTAAACTGAAGATGAGGCTTCAGGACCTGCTGCTAGCAATCGCTTTTCTGCCGCTTGCCATCGCCTGCTCGTCGCGAGCCATCGCTAAGCCGCGTCCCACAGCCGCGCCGATCCTGCCGCCGGACAATGTGGAAGTATCATCCACAACACCCCGGCCGAATGTCACCTTTCCGATCTACGCCTGTCCGCCGACCTATGCCGCCTGGTATTGCATGAACGATGCCACCTGTTTCACGGTGGAGATACAAAACGAGATATTATACAATTGCGAGTGCCCTTTGGGCTTTACGGGTCAGAGATGCGAGTACAAGGAAATCGATGGGTCCTATCTGCCCACCAGGAATCGGGTGATGCTGGAGAAGGCCAGTATCGTTAGTGGTGCCACACTGGCGCTGCTCTTCATGGCCATGTGCTGCGTCATTCTGTATCTGCGTCACGAGAAGCTGCAGAAGCAGAAGCTGCAAGATACCACCACCGTGGATGGAGGATTCCAGAACGATGGCATGGACGAGGTCGACGGTCTGAAGCCACTGCGTTCAGTGAGGCGGCCGTTCGGGCCATGTCAGATAATGACATTGGAGGAGGCACATCGGCAAGCGAATCGCCCTCGGAACTGCAACTAACTGCAACTAAATGTTCACCAATAAGCCTGTCAGCTGTTTGTTTTTAATGTCTAACATGTCCAACTGTTTGTTTAAACCGTTAAACGAATCACTATTTTTTAACGAATGCCTTAGTCCTAAGTGCTCACTTATGTGCCTCTAAAAAACGAACTTTAGACCAAGTATTAACGAACGAAAACTGATAATCTAATTATAATGCAATGCAATTTCGGCAGCTAGCCGCCCCTTTTTTATTTATTACACACTCCTAACTATATTAAAACGATGCGTGACCTATTACGTTAATAAAACCGACAACTAAACAGAAACTGATGTTGAATTTTATTTGAAAAAATAGAAAAGCGAAACATGTCGAAATTTGAATTAAAGTTAATATTTTATATATTTTATAATTAATACCTTTATTCCTCTTACCTTTTCAGTCATGCCGCACAACAACCAACCTTCTCCCGGGGACGATCAGCTGGGACCGCCCAAGGCCGACTTCAGTGCTCCACCGCCCTACGAGGCGACCAGTCAGCAGGTGGTACTGCCGCCCCAAATGCCCGCACTAACTGTGGCCACTCCCGATCCCGGCCAGATGCAGATGCCCATGCAAATGCAGGTGCAACTACCGGGTCAAGAGGAGATGATGACTGCCCAGCTGCCACAGGAACTGCACGGAAAGTTGCCGACCTACGAGGAGGTGCAGATGGAAAAGTCGCTGAACGGAGAGCTGCCGCCCGCCTTTCTGACGCTGCCATCGTCCCAGCAGCTGCCGCCGCCGCCGAATCCGCTGCTGCCGCCCAATCCGCTGCGGGATGGGACCGGAGCTGTCCGATCCGCACAACCGGCGCTGACCTTTATCGCCATCGATGCTAGTGACGCCGAAAACAGCCTGTCCACAACAGACAACTTGCTGGGCACGGACATCATGTTCATCACAGCATTCATTGTAGCTTTTCTGTTCAACTGGATCGGCTTCCTGATGCTTACCTGTTTCTGTCACACGATCGCCGCCAGATACGGAGCACTATCCGGCTTTGGACTGTCGCTGGCCAAGTGGACGTTGATCGTTAAACACTCGACGGACCTGGCTTCCCACGAGAACTCCTGGCTCTGGTGGCTGATCTGTGCCTTCGGCTTCCTGATCAGTATACGCGCTCTGATCCAGTATGTGAGCATCAAGAGGTCGTGGCGCCTTCTGTCTGCCTCCGCCCAGGAACGGCTGCTCTTCTTCTACTAAACGCACCAGGAGGTGGCTACTCTTCGTGGAGGCAGCTGCCGTGTATATATGTTGTGACGGGGTGGCCACAAGCTGGATTCGTACCCGAGCCCATCACCTCAGATTCCTGAAATCGGCGCACACCTAAAACCAAACCCAAATCAGTCTAGAGAAGTTAAGACAACACTTAACAGTCCTTAAGAAAATTATTCTGATTGAGAAAAAATATATTCAAAATTTGAATATGTTTCTTTTATGTTGAAATCTTAAATTCTTAAACAAGAAATCAAGTTAATTGTAACAGAAAATTTTATTTGCGCCGCTTTTAAATAGTTTCTGTCATTTAAAAATGAAAATATGTTTAGAAATTTGTCCAAAGTGCGAAAGTATTGTTCGAAAACCACGAAAAAAAGGACTGTTTAGGGTTTTCTCTAGTTACTATGTTAAATAGCGCAACTTAGTCCACGAATCCAGATAAATGTAGCATAATGTCCTTTATCTATATGTGTTGATTGGTGAGAGGCAACAGCTCCTTAGTCTGCACCCAGATCGATTCTAAATGTAAATGTATGTGAAATGTGTATGGATAACTCTCACCCTCTCCGAAAAATTCCCCCTTTTAGGCCACTCATTGGCGCCCCTGCACTTGAAACACAAAGACACAAAACAATCACCAAAAAAAAAACATTAACAAGAAAATTAAAAATACGAAAAGTAGAAAATGAAAATATGTCACAATCATATTTTTTTGTTGAGCCTACTTTACGCTGTGGTACTTAATTAATTAACTACACAAAGCCAGCAGTAATACGAATGCTAAATCACAAAACCAACTATTGCTAGTACATATGATTATTGCCTATTATAACGTTTATGATTAATGCGTTTAACCCTTTGTATGTAAATCAATCGATGCGAGTGCGTTGCATCTGCAAAGGGCGCAGAGTCCCAATAGCTGCGCCAGTTTTATGCAAATTCAATAAAATCGGATGATGTCATTCAAAAAAGATCTATAATTTACTTGGGGTTCTCCTAACTCACCTACTTTTCCTCCTCCTGACACCCCATTTTTTGGTTTTTCTATATCCGATCAAAAAATAACGTACCATTTTGTAATCAGCAAAGTGAATACCGCTTTTCCCTATTAAAGGAATTGTCTAAAAGCCATTTTAAGAATTTTCGAATTTTTTACAAGGGGTACCCCTATAAAAATGTGAGCTCCCCATTTCATCCTCTTCCTTTTGGCATAGCTGTGCCAATTCATATCCGATCAGGAAATAATGTACCATTTTGCAATCAGCGAAGGGAGTACCGCCATTAAAGGAAAGCTGGCTTGAAGGACTCTAAACAACTCTCAAGTCTAGAAGAGAAAAATTTGATTTCTCTGTTCAATTTAATTCTGTACAATTTAATCAACGGTATTCTTTAACATTTTTTACCGATTTTCAGTTTTAACCGGTTTGTATTTTCCCGACCGATTCGGCTTTTTATTTTTAGTGTTGCCAAAAGTATGACAGCTTGGTAACACTAAGCAAGGGAAATAATCGATGTGTTCCTGTCAATGTCCCTTCTCTAGTTTTCAAAGTCGGCGGCCATATTGTAGAAAACGGGGTAGAAATAACTAGCAGCTTGTGAATTCTGAAAATTTTCAGCAGCTCGCAGTTCCCTAGATCCCAGTTCCAGTGCAATAGCTCATAAATTGACAACGTAAGTTTATCCAAAATAATAAATACTTTTCTCGTAGTTACTCGCGCTTTGCTTGCAGTAGTTTTGTGTGTTGGTAGTCGCTGCTGGGGAAGTTCTTGGTGTGTATGTATCTGTTGGCGATTTTTTCCTTTTACTGCCGCCCGGGAGCCCGAAAATAGTAATTATTGATTTTAAAAGACGACTTGCTAGTGTTATTTTTAGATAACGTAATGATCTTATGGGTATTTGAGTGCTCTCTTCTCATTTTTTTTGTTTTTTTTTTTTTTTAAGAGTTCAATGAGCCTACATGTGGAGGGGCAATATTTTTCTTTTATTTTGTGAAATAATAGGGGTGCTACATGGGGGGGGGTATACCTTCCAGAAGTTTCCTATTATGACTCAGAGTCTTCTGGCGTTTTAATAAATATAAATTAGTATAAGTATTTTTTTTTTTTTCTGATCTGTCTAGCAGACCTGCTAGAGTCCCGGCCGGCATTTTCATTAATTGTACGCACACACTGCTGTCGGCCATTTTTTTTTCTCTTTCCTTTGCTATGACATATTGCGTATGTATGTACATATTTTGCACTTTTTGTTGTTACAATACATGAAAAAGTTGATATTTTTAACGCAGTGGGGTTACAAAAACCAGTTTCATTGTGAACTGCTGACGTTAGCGCCAATTTTGTGCCCATTTCTTGTCCATTTCTTCTTTCTATCATCGCGAGAGTGATGTATGTATGTGTTTGTGTGTGTGTATACGCACGCAACCGGGGTAGAGTCTATTAACCAGCCTTATAGAAGGCTTCTCCCACTAACTGCATACCTACCCACCCGTATACATATAACAAAGTATTTCATTTGCATTTATCCCACGCTTGATTGTTTTTCGTTTGTGCCGTTTTATTTTCAGCTTTTTAGGCAATTTCCTCGCTTAAATCCAAAAAAAACACCCATCTCAACCATATCACATCCTTCAACAACTCCCCAAAAAAAAACAATCCCTAAAACCCATCAAATTATGGTCAGGTATGCAGCACACACTAGCACCCTTAAAGCCATGCGCCCTCTCGTAATTGCTTAAATATTGATTACTTTCTTACATTTTTTCAGCGTCAAGGTCAACGGAAATCAAAACCGATCAGCAAACTCACTTGGAGCCAAAAATCTAAAAACAGTCAGCAATATGGCATTCCGTGGCAACCAGAACCGCAACCGCAACTTTGGCGGTGGCGGCGGCAACAACTACGGTGGACCGATGGGCGCCAATCGCATGGGTGGCATGAACATGTCTCCCTGGGAGTCGCAGAATCCCGGCGGTGGTGGCGGCCAGTTCGGCAACAACATGCGCCAGGGCGGCGGTCAGATGAACGCCCAGGCCATCAACCTGGCCAATAATTTGCTGAACAACCTGTTCAGGAACCAGAACCCACCCTCGCTTCTGGACTTGCCCCGAGGCGGCGGTGGCATGGGAAACCGCAATCAGCGGGCCGGGCCGGTATGTACAAAAAGTTCAATATAATATTATTCCATATCTGCCAAAAAAAAGTATTAAATCGCCTTTGTTTATTAATAGATTCGTTAAACGAATTGATTTTTTGATGAGGAGATGCAATCTTTACTTTAAAATTAACCTTTTCAATTTTTTAATATTTTTAATAAATCAAATAACAAATAACTTGTTTAGTTAAGCACTCTCCTCAACAGAAATAATTGCGTCTGTGTTATGTTTTTAGTTTTATTGCCAAACGTAGTTAATGCTTTTTCCCTTCAAGTGACAAAAAAAAAATAAAATAAAAAAAAATCTGTAGTCTGTAGTTACTAATATTGTGCGAAATTAGAGTTTTGAATAAAATTAACGATTAAGGACGACAGGATACAGGAAGTTGATTGTGAGAGGAAGAAGGTTTTCAATAAAAAACGCATTTATTCCATTTAAAATGCAACTTTTGTTTTTCCGTTCCCATAGAAACTGCACAATTATAATAAAAATATATATATATATATATATTTATTGAACACCAATTGCTAATTAAATTTAAAAAAAATAAAAAGAAAAACAGAATACCTTGTACCTTTGAAACATGTACCGCCAACACTTGTTCTATTAACGATGAAGAGTATGATGATGATGATATATTACAAATATTGAATCATAAGTAATTTCTAGATGTATTTAAGCATTTAATTACCATTTTACCAATATATATATAATTTTTATATTCATATTATTCCAAAAAATCCGATGCCAAGCCAATGCAACTTTTTAATGGCCGGATATATCCAATTTTCAATTTTCACAACGTTTTTTCTAATTTACCAATTATCTATTTTTATTCTCTCTTCCAAAACCAAAAATAATAATACCAATTATGCGAAACGCAAAAATTCGATGGTTTTCCAATAAACTATAATTATCGAATATCGAATCGAATAAAACTGCATCGCATCGTCGCATCGCATATTTCAAATCAAAATGCATTCAAAATCGAAACAAAAATTGTTGTTACTGCTCCTCCGACGACGGCATTACCAATTGTCGTTGTTATTGTTGCTGCTGTTCTCGTTGTTGTTGTTGTTGCTGCTGTTGCGTTTTGTTGTTGTTGCCGTTGATGATAATTCTTTCAAATAAAATTTTATTGACGGTCAACTGACAAAAAAAAAAAATAAAATTTAAAAAATATATAAATGCAACACACACACATACATTTGAACGATGCACAACATGTGACGCAACAATATATATATATCTATATATGTATATGAAATATGTGAAAATATCTCCTCCAACAACCGATGCGATTACTTACCACTGATTCCCGTGCGACGCCACTCACTGATTGATTGATTGATTGATTGATCGCTACTCGATATTGATATTGATATTGATTGCAATGCTGATTCACTTCTAATCTGCTCTGCTCTGAAACCGAAAACCGATCCGATCTGGTACTGGTACTGCTTGATGGTGCAACATAAAAAATAATCCAAATACAAAATCCATGTACAATCTAATGTGTAATATCTGTATCTTAAATGTCTAATGCAAATTCATCGCCAATTCTTTTTCGACGTTCCTGCCTCTGAAACTCTGAAAAAACAAATTACCAAAACAAAATCCGATTTCCATTTTCAAATAATATATAAAAATGCCACTCGCCGCCATCCAAAATGCCAACGACTTCAACTGCCCGAATATATATATTATTGTAATATATATCGCAACTACTATCCCCGTCGACTGATTGGCCTCCGCATTTGCCCCGCCGATCTGACCGACCAACAATTATGTTTCAAAAAAAAAAAAAAAAAAAACAAAAAAACATCCCTTGTGTACATTATCTGTAACAATCGACCCTGAATATCTGAACATATCTCCACCACCCACCCCCACCCTCCATCATACAAATTGTAAATGGCCCACTGCCATATCTCTCTGTCTCTGTTCGTTTCTCGATTATCTTGATTATCTCGATGTGTGTCTCATATTGTTTATGTAAATCAATCCGCAAATCGAATCGAAAAATTCTTAATTCACATGTCCCTGTGTGAAAAAAAATGAATGATATTTTTAAATCCAATACCCCCCTTACTGATAAAAACAAAAATAATAATAAAAAAGATGGTCAATCGCGGCGGCGGTGCTGGCAATCGTCTTAATAACCGTCGTGGCCAGGGAGGCTTCCAAAATCGTGGCGCCACTGGTGGTCCCAAGCCCCCCCAAAAGCAGGGCGGCGGCGGTATTCGCAAGCAAAATGCTTTTGATCGTGCCAAGAAACTTTTGGCTAAAAATGCCAACCAAAATAAAAAGAAGGAAACTACTCCTGGCGAAAAGAAAACCGAGAGGTAAGACTTACTACTTTTCCAAACTTTTCCAAACAAAAAATAAAACTACAAGAATATACAATTTTTGATGCTCACCAAATCGAATTGGATTCAGTTCCATTCGTCTAAACAATAAATATGAATCAATTTCAGAAGCGTAAATACATTTTAAGCAGTTTTACTTAAGTAACTAGGATTTCAACTCTTATATTCTTATTCCCTCATTCATCTCTAAAATCAAATTATTTTCAATAAGTTTTCAAGTTTTCGTTAGGGGTGCAGTTTTTGTTATTGATCAGGTGGGTCCCAACATCCATGTGATGTTATTAGGATATTTTTGATTAAATATTTAGTCATAAATTCAAAACTACTTTTTTTGAAAGTGTTTTCGATTTCGATTTCTCGCAAAAACCATTTAGAATATGTTACATTTTTGGAAACAAGAGGATCTAAATATAATGTATTAGACCATGACTTAGTTAGAAATTTAATCATAAATTATACAATCATTACATTATTTTTTACAAATTCGCTTCTCATTAAAGGAAATATGTTTTTAAATCAAAGTAATATAAAAAATTAATATCAAAATTAT
This sequence comes from Drosophila atripex, assembly GCA_035045925.1. Lineage (NCBI taxonomy): Eukaryota > Metazoa > Arthropoda > Insecta > Diptera > Drosophilidae > Drosophila > Drosophila atripex. The sequence goes on from JAWNOP010000012.1 coordinate 2,076,215, forward strand.
TTAAAAAAAAGTAAATTTTGAAATAATTTTCATACTTCCTTCGCATTCATATCTTAGATCATAATCATAGAACATAATACCTCTCATCGCCATCTGTACAGTATGTATCATTAGTATAAGTTGCAGCCCAGAATCACTTTCCCCGTCTAATCTTGTATTCTCTATCATAGACCTCCAAACAGATGGCTACCGGTTTGAAACTGCTAAGAACTCCCAACTAATTATATTCTTTTTTCTATTCCTCCTACCAACCCCGTTCCTGAAAACCATTCGATCTTTGGATCACCTTTTTGTAGCCCCGCCAGCAAGGAGTCGCCGTACGCTAGTGTGCCCAACGACATGTTCTACTGTCATCTGTGCAAGAAGCACATGTGGGACGCCAACTCGTTCGAGAACCATATCAAGGGACGCACCCATCTGATGATGCGTGAGGGTATCGAGGAGAGCTACCGCCTCAAGGCCAACATGATCCGCCAGGAGGCCAAGATCGCCGAGCAGCTCAAGTCGATTGAATTCGATCGCCTGAAGCGCATGGGCAAGAGCAAGCAGCGCCAGCTGGACTACTGCACCATGTGCGACCTCAACTTCCACGGTCACATCTCGACGCATCGCAAGTCGGAGGGACATCTCCAGCTGAAGAAGTTCTTGCATCCGAAGTGCGTCGAGTGCAACAAGGAGTTCGCCACTCGCATCGACTACGACACCCATCTCCTGTCCGCCGAGCACTTGAAGAAGGCCGCCGAGAGCAACACCAAGGTGGGTGAGCGCAAGCGCCAGACCTTGCCGATCAGCACCGAGGAGGAGGAGACTCGCGATCTCCGTCTGCCCCAGAAGAAGAAGAAGAAGGCTGCCAAGAAAGAGGGCGGCGAGGGCGATGTCAAGAAGGAGGGCGCTGAGGGCGAGGCCGCTGAGGGCGAAGATGCCGATGGGGAGGAGGGCAAGGACGGCGAGGAGAACGCCGACGAGAACAAGGAGGGCGAGGAGCTCAACGAGTCTCAGGAGGACGAGGAGGTGGCTCTGCCCGTTGATGCCGAGGACTGCATCCTTGACTACAACGAGGGCGACGACATCCCCAGCGAGGTGGACACCCGCCTTCCGAAGTATAACTACCAGCGTGCCGTCGGCGCCGGTCTGATCTCCAAGCTGGAGTGCTACGAGTGCTCCGTCTGCAGCAAGTTCTTCGACACCGAGGTGACCGCCGAGATCCACTCGCGCACCGCCACCCATCACCGCAACTTCTTGAAGTTCATCAATGAGAAGTCGAGCGACACCAAGATCGCCCAGAAGCGTGCCGCCGCCGCTCTGGAGGAGAGTGAGCGCAAGAAGCGCAAGCTGGAGGAGACCGAGGCCACCCCGGCCGCTGAGGAGGGTGCCGCCGGCGACGAGGCTACCGAAGAGCCAGAGGGCGAGCTGTACGATCCATCGGAGGCCACTGGCGACGATGACGACGTGGAGATGGTGGAGGACAACGGCGATGCTGAGGCCGAAGGCGAGGCAGAGGCCGAGGGTGAGGCTGAGGGTGAGGGCGAGGGCGAGGAAGAAGCCGGCGGGGACGAAGAGATGGAGGCCCAAGAGGGCGACCAGGAAGCAGAGGCCGATCCCGAACCCGAGCCAGAGCCGGCTCCCGAGGTGGTTGCCGCCACACCAGCCAAGGCAGCTGCCAAGACTCCAGCCAAGGCCCCCGGCGGTGCCGCCACTCCAGCAGCTGCGGCCGCCACACCAGCCGCCGCCGATGCTTCTCCCTCGCCGAACAAGAAGGCCACGCCGGCCCGAGCCGCCGCTGGTCCGAAGGCTACGCCGCAGCGCCAACGTGCTCGCGCCCGCTACAACCGCTACTAATTAGGATTCGCAACTAAAACTAACTAAAATATAGAACCATTCAATGAATATTTGCACACATGCCCATGCCCATGCCCCCATGCCCATCATGCCCCCAAAAAGTAAAGAAAGGAGGAAGAAGGAACGAGCCCTAGCATCCTCCCGCCATCTGACATCTGACATTTGCATGTCGATTTGCAAATAAAATGAAAACATCTTTACGCAATCATCCGGAGATGAAACAGTGGACTACATTGTAATTGAAATACAACTTTCTTGACGATCGAGAGAGAAGATAGACAAACAACTTGATTGATTTCCATATGAACAGTGCCCCCAATCAATCTCTGCAATACACAATACAATCCAAATCGATCCAATCCCCTCCCCGCATAGACTGCATACCACACTGGGCAGCCAACCATTTAAAATATGTAATCGTATACATTTTAAAATAAACAAACGTAGTTGTACAACAAGTCTTAATTGTTATTATTCATCGGGAGGAGGGTTAATGCAGGACTATGATGAGTTTATAGGGAATAGTTATATAATCCTTTTTTTTCGTTTTAGAGCAGGCTCTTTATTATACAATACACGATACATAACATACACTACATTTGAAAATATTCAAGTTTCAATCGCTTTTCGATTCTGAGATTATGTCAGCTGAGCACGGGGGATCTTTGATTTGAGAATACAAAGTGGGTTCGGGATATACTATATTATTTACATCTTACGTGACTAGGTGCCACTCCTTCGAGTACTTCGAGGTGTCTGAAAATGAGGGAGAACGAGTGGCCATCTATGGTAGTTTCAGTGTTAAGTACTGGGGATGCAGGTTGAGGATCGCGACTCAGTTAAAATCCAGGGTGTTGGCCTCCGTCATGGTGGTGCGCATCCGACTCTGGTCGCTCTGCGATCGCCGCAACTTGTTCGGCCGCCAGCCACTGCGCCAGCGCTTGATGCATCCCAGCAGGGACCAGTTGATGGACTTGGAACGGCTCAGCACATAGACGTAGGGGTCGGAGGTGAAGTGCAGGGCCGTCAGGACGTCGGCGATGAGGAAGAACTTGTTCGATGCGGGCACTCGATTTGGTGCGATGGCCAAAGGAATAGCGATCTTTAGGGATTCGTGGGTAAGTGCTAGGAAACGAAGTGAATCATCCATTTACTCACCATCTGTGGCATCCAGCAGATGACGAACGAAATGCTAAGGAAGGCCATCAGCTTGGCGAACTTGATCTCCACCGGCGAGGACTCAGTGGCCGACATTGTGACGCTGACGCTCTGGCGGAATTGTCGCGCCGGCTGGACACTCCGGTGACCACTGCCTCCGCTGCCGGAGCTCAGCTGTGTCTGGTAGAGAGTGGTGGCGCTGCTGCTCTCCGGATCGATCTGCACGCTGCTGTGCTTGTCCCGGGTGACCAGGTCGTAGTGCATGTGTCGCTTCGCCGTCCGGCTCCGGCCTATGACACAGAGCAGGGTGTGAGCCACAAACAGGTTGCAGGCCACAATCACAATGCATAGCAGAGTACCTGTTTTTGAATGTATAATTTAGAGAATTTATTTATTAATTTGTTGCAATTAAAATTGATAAAAACTGGACGATGCATCTGGGTTGGGTGGCTAATAAAAGTACAGTTTAAACTTAAAAGTATAGTACAGTTTTTCGGTATTCGGAGTACAGTTACAGATACCCGGTACTATTGCCGTCTTCTTAAGAAGTCCTTTCATATTGTTCATAAATATTTATTGCATACTTTTGCGCTCAAACAGTTCATACAGTCGAATCCCAATATATCGAAATATGAAGGAGATAAATTTTGTTTTCAAATTATACAGGATTTGGATTTCGGAAAATTATTGAAATCAATGTACTTTTAAATATAATATATAGTTTTAAAGCAATACTTTATGGTATTTTTCATACCAGAAAATAAAAAATGGAAAACAGAAACTAGTTATAGGTTTTAATAATTACCTATTAAATATTATTTGAAACAGTTATTATAAAAGAACACTTACCAAAAATCATGAAAAGCACAGCATATGCCTTGTTCCAAGCCCCTTCTGCATCCCGATAGCGAATGCATCTCAAGTTTTTTTTATCCGAGTCATCGATGTAGGCGCCAAAGCCCACAAATGGCAGAAAAGTAATAATCACGGCCACAATCAGTATGATGTTGATGCTCTTCCGGATAAGCTCGTAAGTGATGTGCTGGGGGATAATGGTGTGCAAGGGATTCAAAAATAAGTTAATAATACAAAAAATAAAATATATATTTAATACCTTACCTTATGGTAAATAAAAGGTCTGGCCAAGGCCATCCATCTTTCGGCTGCCATCACGGCCGCAATACAGCCGGAACTGAGGCCGAAGAACCGCCAGACTACGTGACCCACACAGTCCAGCTGCATAAAGGACTGGTGGACTTCCTCGGTGAGATTGTACTTCAGCACCGACGTGGTCAACATCCCCAGCAAAGCCACCAGATTGTTGGTGGCCAGGCATCTGGAGCGGAGGGTGAGAATTAGTCAAGCACGGAATAGACCCATAAATTCGGGCAGGCTTTAGCTTTGTGTCATTGCATCCTCGTAAATGGGACAATAAAACTTTCCTCTCCATTAACGTAACTTTCTGGGCGGGAATACAGTGTGTTTCGTATTAAGCCGCAAGTATTAATGGAAAGATTGGCAGGCATGTTATGACCATTTTCGTTTTCAATTAATTGCCATTCTGATAAGACGGAACTTTCAATCTGAAACCTTAATGCCGTCCGCATTTGGTTGTACAACTAACCGAGTTTGGTTGCCCCAAACGTGACGGGCAGTTCAAACAGCTACCAATAGATTCGAATCGCAAATGTATAATTCATTTCGAGTTAAATAATAATAAATTAACAGCGATAAACATTTAAGTTCTGAATGGTCGAGTGTAGGATCTGCTATGGAGATATTTTCTAATTATTTAAAGCTATTAAAATATTTATGTCAGGATATATGGCCTACGTGCTCCCCTAAAGCAATTCCCTGCCTGACACCTTAATTCTTAAAACAAAATCTCTGTCAAGAGTGAATTAGATTAAGTATTTCCTTTTTATTTGGACCATAAAAAGTTTCATGCGCTTTCCATTTCGATTGTTTTAAGGGCGCCGTTGACATGGGAAAGTCATTTGTCACCGGCTGGGATGAAAATTTATATGTTAGAGGGCTTTTCAATAGAACTCATTTAAAATGACAGCACTGCCTGGTGGCAGAGGGGGATGCCCCGGTGTCGTTTTGGGGGATGGGCAGAATACTTAGGTAATCACCGGGCGAAGCAATGCTTTCTATTACAATTTCTATATACGACTATAGTATAGGAAATGCTCGTGGCTGGCATCAAAAGCAAACCTATTGCCTACAAAATTCGATTTATGGTTTGCTGTAAAAGTTTCAGTGCCGGGAGGAAAAGCAACGAAACTGTTCATTAGAGGGCGTGAATTGACTTTTTGGCGAAAATTCCTCAATTTCCAATTTGCAATGAGAAATGTAGTTGCTGACTTGTAAAGGCAACCTCATTGTTTATTTGTGCAACGAACTGTACATATACCTACACTGTGGTGTAAATAGGGGAAGTAATATTTTCCTTCTCATTTCGGTTCTTCCATAAACACAGAAATACCAATGACTCTCTGATGTCATTCGGCCGCCCTGATTTATCGACAGGGCTCAAGTGCCAATCACTGGGTTCCTTCAATCAATCAAATTACAGATCAAAGGCTCCATGCTGTAAGGAGGTTCATGTTTGGTGTGGAATTTGCCTTAATTTCTTTCATTTTTCTTCTCTCAGGGAATAAAATTGCTGTCACTAGAAATTTACGCATATTACGCATACGCCTTGTTGTCTCAGCAAAAAATAAGGAGTAAAGAAATTGCGAAAATAGGAAAATGGTTCACTGAATCTTATGAGGTTTTTATGTTGATAAATGGTCTGTAAATTCTGTACATTTTTCTTAAGGAGAAGTTTTTTGTGCGTCATTCGATTATTTATGAGTGGAATGAACAAATTGCACATTTTTAAAATAGTTCTTTATCATTTTCGTACAAAAACTAATGAGCTCTTAATGCATTTGAAATTGTTGCATTCTTGAATGTCCGATAAGACCAAGTCCAAAACAGACGCGGCCAGCAAGTGAACCAATTCCGTGATAAGATATGCAGAAATAAACTAAAAGCCCACCGCCGGACAAACAAAAACAATTCAAGCTATGCAAATCAGGCCCGCATAGGCATATGAGCATATAAAAATCGAACACTAGTTGAGAAGCCAGTTGAACAAACTCAGAGAGCCATGAACTGGCCACAAACAGTGACAAACATTAAGTGCATAAAATTGGCAGCTACACTGGCAGAAAACTAGCTATGAACGACGCAATTATGGGCCATAAAAATACGATAGTAATTAACAAGAAAATAATATATAAAATTATGGAAAAACAAGGTCTTAGGTCACATATTTGAAACATTTTTCCATGAAATTCTCCCTGCCCTGTCTCAGTTAATGACTAATTTATGGCACTTTAAGTTACTCTGTGCTTGTTTTGAAATTATTTTTATTTACGAGTACTGCGTAATTGCACTTACCGCAACATAAGAGTGTATTTACTATTTTTATTGTGCTTTTTTCGCGCCAAAATAAACAGGGCCAGTGAGTTGCCCAAAACCCCGAGGCCCATGACAATGGTGCTGAAGATCAAACGATGCCGATTCCCGTAGAGAGATTTCGGTGGAATTGCAGTAGTTGCATTCTGCATTTGCAACATCAAGTCCAGCACAGGTGTGGTGGACTCCATTATGGTATCGAGTTAATTGGCTTAAGTGAAAACAAATGTAACTTGCCACACGCACCACAGATTTTTCACAAATCGCACTCTCACAGCAAAAACAGACATGCAGCCAGCTGCAAACTTGTTTTTTTAGTTTAGCCCAATTGGAATTATTTTCTAAGAGACACTTAATTAATGATTGAGGTGGCAGTGGTGGCCCGCGACACTTGGGGGTAGATCGATCGACTCTGATCCGCTTCCAAATTCGAATCTGATCCGGAGTCGGTTCGAAAACCGATTCTGAATACCGAGGAGAGCTCGCGCGTCCGCAGTCAGCTAGGCGTCGATTTAGAATGAGCGGGCTGCTGGCTTTTCTGTGGATATAGGTATACCCACTATAGCTCCATGGATGGTTAGATGGATGGGTGGATGGTAGGTTGTGGGGACGGTTCCTGGGCTCAACAGTTGGGTGGCGCTGATTCGGCTGCCAGTTCGGCTCTGGCATCGGCTTCGGCTGGCGCCATAGATGGTCGGTTACTGTATATTTATATACATATATTTTTGTATACATATATATTCGATACCCCACAGCACCACCCCATCGAAAATGCACAGCTCGTGCCAATGTCTATGAACGTGTGCGAAAAGTCAGAATAACAATCGAATTTTATTGTTTTATACTCTTACTAATTATGGGGTATATTTTCAAGGGTGAAACTACTATTTTATAGATCAAGATTGAAATTAATTCTTGTTTATAATAAATAAAAAATCTAATTTTATAATCTATTTTTTTTATATATTTTATAAACTGATCTAATTTTTAATCATGCAAAGTGGGTTAATTCTGCTTGAATTTGAATTGAAGTATCTTTTTACTGAATCATTCTGAACGATGTGCTCGAAAAACTTATTTAGAAATGTGAGAAATATTTTAAAAAATGTAGTTATGATGACAACCCATTTGTTTGTTTTTATGATAATGATGTACAATCTATAATTGAAAATGTGTTTCATTTTTTGTTTTTACATCCATTTAAATCCAAATAATATTGGAATTTTAAAACTAATATGAGTCGTAAATAACAGAGATGCATAAATTATTCGAAAAATTGTTTTTCAAATACTCCTTCCCATTACCCAAATAATTATTGAAAAGAGTATTCAATTGGTGTGTTATTTTTTTCAAATTTTCGGCATTTCTTTTGATTTAGCTTTTTGAATTTGCTCACCCCGGGGGGTCCAATAAAATGTACACAATTAAGAATTTTGAATTTGTATTTTGGCAAATAATTTTCGATTATTACTTGCAATATAAATATTTGGGAGCAATTCTTCAAAAAGAATGAAAGATTATGAAAACAAATTCGAATGGATTGATTGGGAATATTTGGTGTGAACCTGATGCCTGTTGCTTTCAATTGGAGATGAAAGACTCGCATACTTGCATTTTAAGCGGGAAATTAGTGATTCGGCAGAATAAGGCGGAAGCGCCAATTGGTAATGGGAAGGCTCCATTTCGGGATGGCCGGAAGGGGGCGCACTGGAGCGCTAGCCACTTGTCTTTTGTTGTGGCGACAACGGGGCGTATGAGCAACTTGAAATTAAATGCCACATCTACAGCTGGCGGGAAATTAACGAGCCTGCGGTCTGTGGGATACTGACGTCGTTTTGGTATCCTGAAGTATCCTCTCCATCACTCATTGTCCCACTTTTTGAGGTTGGGCGTCATGCTGCTGTGACTATTTTTAGTTAATTTACCACAAAAGGCAACACAACACAAACTGTGAATGTTTTCATTTTATCCAGAATTGGGTGTCCTTTGGCAGCCTTGTTGCTCGCAACCCGAATTTGTGTTGGTGTCTATTAATTGTGCCGCCCCAAATTGGATGCCCGAAAGCAATGTTGACAGCAGCCTATATATTTTCTCTTTCCCTGCGTGGGTTTGGACAAATAAAAATTACTTTCCAGAGACCAGAGGGTTGACTGACCTCTGAACTCCACTCCCCAGAGGGTCACACATTCTTTATGTGCGTTTTGTGCAAAATTAAATGAATAAATAATAACGCACTATTTGCACTCATTCGGGTCGCCATCCTCAGATATAAAGTGTTTGATTAATGAGTGATTGTAGCACTCTTGAGTTATCAGATCTCTTATTGGGGTGTAGTGAATTTTTTTCATTGAAACAAAATTAGTTTCAAAGAACCTACCGTAGATATTTTTTATAAAGTCCGGTTTTATCGCTTTTGTCAACACAGATAGTGCCTTTTAAAACTTACAGATACAAATATATTTATCTAAGCACTTACCTTTCTATACAAGCCTATGAATGTTTGCAGGTAGTGTCAATATGGAAAAAAATCACAAAATAAACACATTTCAATGATGGAAGAAATTCTATGAGAAATTTTAAACACTCTTTCGGAAATTTCTTAAAAAAAGATATATAAAATAAATGACAAGTCTTAGAAACTTATCTCTTCGCAGAAATATAAATACTTGATTTTAGTAATATAAATACTTGACAATTACTTTTATTAAATAAAAACACATTTTTATATGACTACCCCAATTGCATTCCGGGGTTAGAGCTCTGAATGAGTCATCTCCCCACTGCCCTTTATGTAATCAAGTGGCGGAAATTGGCCAGACCTTGTGACTTTATTGCGGCAGGCAGACTTTTTGATGTCCGTTTCATAATGTTAGAAGACACATTATAACCACAGGCTTCCGATATAATGGTTTCCACCAATAAGAATGCCGTCGACAGCACAAACGCCTTGACTCAGATTCGATTTGACGCAGAGAACATTATGGATCGAGGACTTTTTGCTCCCACTGTTCAAGTGCATTTTGCATAAAAAATGAAAGAAATCTTTTATTTAACATAACAATTAACTGCCGAGGAGAACTTTGGAGCCGAGATTTTCTTCGAGAATGGTTATGGGAGGCAGGCGCACACCAAAAAATAGCTTCGAGCATCGCTGCCAGAATATTAAATGGAAGATGACTCGGGAACAATTATAATAAGTGCCGGTGGCCGGAATTAAAAAGCTTAGTATTTCAAACACGCAGAACGCAGATTGCGAGACGCGTGCAGCTACAACAAATGGCTGAGGATTCGGATAACAAACAATAAAACAACAGATATATCAAAAGGCTATCAGATGAAAGAAGAAAACAATCCAACCTGCGATTGAAATCGAATAAGACTCAATTGTATGGTAAGTTTTTTGATCTTTGAGCCTCACGCCCTCATTCTATAGTCGGTATTAGTATTTTGTAGACCATCTTGCAGATATTGGTCCTACTTGCTTTTACCAAAAGTTTAAAAATAATGCGTAAAGCAAAAATTGTGTATTTAGAATTAAATTAAGTTCAGGTTTAAATATTATTGAATGCATTTGGACTCTTTTAACTGAACGAGATAGTTAAGGAAGTATAGTTAAATAAACTTTGAAATAAGAAAATTTCTAATGTCAAATTTCCGTGGAAAGAGAGATATTTTCAGATAACCTTCAAAATTTAGTGGATTCTATAACAAGGACTCTGATATCCCTGTTTTCTTTATTTCTTATTTACATTAAGCATAATATTTAATTCTTTGTATTATATATTTGTCAAAAAATATATGGGGATAAAAATAAATTACTCATCGTATGATTTTGTAAATACATTTATTTTTGAATAATTGGCATTTTTTGAATATCTCTTGTGGGTAATATGGCGCTACAGCTATATTGCACTATATTAAGCTCAAGCTGAGTCAACTACTTAGTAATAAACATGTACAAAAAATAAAATTATTGCGTTTGCCAAGCAAATTGCTTGGACAGTATAAACAATTTCACTAGCTCATCCTCCCACTCGCCTCTACACACCCACCTACAATTGGCTGTCTGGTGGGTGAATGTGGTTGTTTGGCGAACAATCACAGCAGCCAAAACAACATACAAAAGATATAGAAAACTAAACAGGAAATCAAACTAAATTTGACCTAGTTGCTCCTAGATGCGAAATGATAAACATTATTGGTGTGCCGCGATCGACCTTTCATCAAGGACGACCTTGCCAAGCGTAGTGGACAGCCTCCAGGCGATCCTTGGACAGGCCCACCTCGAAGAGCCTGTTCACAAATTCGCTTGCGGTATACTTTAAACCATCTGCGAATGTGAACAATCAATCAAATTATTAATTTATTTAATCACTAATTAATGTAAGCTTATAGAAATAATATAAGGAGGAAACAACATTTTGTGGCATACTCTTGGGTGTTTCGGAACAAAAAACTGAAACAGTCCAGTAGGGAAGCAGAATCAAAAGTCTGTAACTCTTTTGTGGGTATTTATAGGACTCCACTACCAAATCTTATAAGTCTGACTCGAATAGTCTTTGGGGGAATAAGTTATGCTTATATTTTTCCTTTCCTTGAGAGGAAACTCAGTTCCCAGTACATCCCCCACAATTTCTTCATAACAAGGGTCCAGACCGCGTCGATATTTATGGAATATACAAACCTTTTGTTTAATAAATAAGTTCCTTGGATGATAAGTATCCCTACACATAGTTGCATTTTAGGATTACAGAATGAGTTATTTCCCCACTGTTCTTTAGATTGTCTCAGAATCGAATTAAAAAAAAGAAATATTTAAAAAAAATATACAAACTAAAGTCCCAAGTCCAACAAATAGCTGAAAATTCGGAAACAAACAATAAAACCCCCGATACATATATTGAAACGCTATCAGATAAAAAAGAAAACAATCCAAATCGAGTATTTTGATCTGTAGGCCTTACGACCGAGGTATATATGCATGTATATATATTTTTATTCATGAGTTTATACTATCCTACGGGTTGTTTATACAAATTTATTCGCTTACAGCTCTGACTTCCCAGAAACGTTTTATGCACAGTGTTCTCTTAAGTTGTGACACATCTTGTTGTTAAGAGTTTAAAGATTAAAGTAATAGGTTTGCATATTTAGGGAACTTTCTGCTTCGATTACATTCTGTACTTCTATATTGCACTACATAAAGCTCAAGCTGATGGCTGAGTCAACTCCTTAGTAATAAACATTTACAAAAAATAAACTTTCTTCGTTGGCCAAGCAAATTGCTTGCATAAACAGTATAAACAATTTCACTAGCTCATCCTCCCACTCGCCCCCACACCCACACACAATTGGCTGTCTTGTGTGAGAGTGTGTGTGTCTGGCGAACAATCACAGCAGTCAAAATTACATACAAGAGATATGAAAAACTAAACAGGAAATCAAACTAAATTTGGCGTAGTTGCTTCATCTTGGCATTAAACGCTGAGGCGCTCCTAGATGCGACTGCAGAAATTGTAGAGCAGCAGCTTGTCCTCGAAGTGGTAAACGTTGTTGATGTGCCGCAGGACCCTTCCATCGACCAGGTGCCTGGCGTAGTGGACAGCCTCCAGGCGATCCTTGGACAGGCCCACCTCGATGAGCCAGCTAACGAACTCGCTGCCATAGAACACCTTGCGATACACTCGAATGCGCCATCTGCGAAAATAGACATTAAAATTAGTTATTAAAACACTTTCATTTATGTATTTAAGCTATTAAATGTAACATAAAGCGATATACAAGCTTTAAATAATGCATTGGTACTCAAAAAATCACTCCCATACTTACATTCTTATTAATATTAATATTTTAATTAAAAAATATCACTCCTATTGCGGCTTAAACTAGTTTAAATCAAGGTTTTAGAAATTAGGTTTTAAATCAGAAAGGGATCTTTAAAAACTAAAATTTAAAATGAAAATCTTCCTCATATTTCTAAGTTAAAACAGCACTAAACTCCGAAAGTACTACCCACCTTCTATCCTTTGCGATATCCTTTTTGCAGTTCTCCAAGTGATGATTACGAAACTGTTCGCAAATATGCTTGGTTTCTGGCCGAAGATTAGACCAGTGCGGCAGGCTAACCACATTGGCTCCATACCTGTAAGAAGGAGTGCCTTGTAGTGCCTTGAAAAAACGAAAGGAAATCCAACAAACTTACCATAACTTGCGCCAAAGCCTGACTACAGGCATTAACAGCTCTCCCATATCGGTTATGAATACGGCCAACACGATTAGTCCCTGACCAAAGTTGAGGAAAGCATCGAGGAAACTAAGCTCCAAATATATTCCCGACATGCCCTCCATGACAAGGGTCCAGATGGACACTGCCAGGCCGACAAACATGGAGCACAGTAGAATGATTAGCAGCACGGTGTGCTTAAGGGTCTGATGCTCATCGGAGTCGGTGGTCTGCTCCAGTGGCTCCAGACCGCGTCTGGTTTGATCCTCGTAGCGCTCTATGATCGTCTGGCAGCTTTGGCGTGAGGTACTCGGACCGCAGTTGAATGAGCTGCTGCACATCTGACTGCGGATTCTGAAAGGACGAAATAAATTGTTTATAAATCGAATTAAAGGGGAAGCTAATTAGTAAACCTACTCTTCATTGGCCGGAGCACTCTCAATCTTGTCTAAATCTTTGCTAATCGTCGCATTGCTGCGTTGTCGTGCGCGGTTCATCAGATCCTCTATGTCCACCACCGCAGTACTGGTTGTGGATGGAGTAGTCACCCTATCTCCACCTGAGCAGCACGCCCCGTTGCCAGACCCACAGCCACCGCCAGATCCTGTCCCAGATGCCCTTGGTCCAGTAACACTCGCCCTAGTCGCCGGCATTCCAGCGGCTGTCGGAATCATTTCATCGTCATCGGAAGAGGAGGAGTAGGAAGCCGTGCGAACACTTTGTCGAATGGAGGAATGATCCGTCTGGCCCAGCAAGTTTGTTGTGGATATGGTCGAGTGCAGATCGGATGATTCTGTTTCGGAGAGAATTACACATTTTAATTAATGCAACTCGCTGGAAGATCAGGTACCTACCCGACTCCGGGTTGGACAACTCACGTGAATAGGTCATGTATTTTTCATAGCGTTTCTTGTAACGCTGATGTAGCACCAGGCAGCCCACGGTTACTACAAATGAAAACAAGGAATATATCAATATATACATAGCAAGAGGTGCATAATGGACATTCTATAGAGATCAGATTGAAAACTTTGAGTGAATCATTTGGTAACCGGACCGACCTTTTTCTCTTCTAAAGAGAGGGTTGGTGCCTTGAAAGTGTAATATATTTCAAGCCCAACCCAAAGGTCTGCTTGGTTTTGAATAACATTTCAAACACTTTTTTGTCATCATTGTAAGAACGCACTTTTTAAATATATTCCTTTTACGAACCTATAAAACACATGACGAGTATAAACACCGAAATGGCTGCTTGGGCATTTCCATATTGGAAACTGGGATTGTGTTTCTCTCCGGACATAACATTTGAATCGAAAGCCACCAAGAGGCCCGATATAATAGCCGGCACTCCCCAGGCAAACACAAGCTAAATATAAATATAAATACAATGATTAATTATTTAAGATTATTGCAAATAAAACACGTACCATGTAGGGCCACATTTTTAGCACAAAACACAGACTACGACACTGCAGGAAGAGAAGCGAAATGGCCAACAGTCCTGTCCACAAACGGGTGCTATAAGTACCAATATTGAATAGGAAGAATTGGAAATACAAGGGCCATTGATGGACGTGCTCCATTTTGGACCAGAGTATGACGCCTATGCAGCACATGAGCTACAAGAGAATATAAAAATTCATTTTAAAAGTGGTCTAAAGATATTGTCAGTAAGATATCTCACCTGCGAAAGCACCAGACAGAAGGTGATTCTTTGCGGCATTCGCTTAAAGCGCTTGGTAACAATCAACAGCACCAACATACAGCAACAGGCCGCCGCACCGGCCACGCTTATGTCGAATGAAAAGGCATCCAGTTCGTGCAGGTAATCCAGAGGTTTCAAATTTGTCAGCGATATCATTTTGGCGGATATAAACATCAGAGGGGCCGAGATGAAAGTGCAGAAAACCATGCTGCGAGCCACCTACGCAAACAAACGGAGAATATTCAATTAGTAGATGCCACTGTCGGGGGACTTTCATTCAAATTACCAATTCAACCTCTATGTTGTACTGAGTGGCGATCACAAAAGCGCCGGGGGCAGCTGGAAAGGTGCCGTAGAGAAAGCCGAAAGTGCTCAGTTCGGTGGTTTCATTGAAGTTCTGGCCGGACTGCATGATGTTGACAGTCTGGCGGATTACCAGAGGTAGCACCAATCTGGAAGGAATAATTATTTCAGTTTAATTAGAAGCTAGAGATCTAAAACAAACTCACATTTTCACCAAAATAAGAACTCCAGGTAGCAAGAATCCAGTACTTTTCTTTTCCGCTCCTGCCCCACCAACTATCTTCAGGCCAAGCAAAAACAAGGCCGTGGCCGAGAAGCTCTGGCCCAGAGTGCGCAAAGTACTGGATACCATCTCCGGGAGTCCGGTAGGAAACAGAAAGCCTCCAGCTACTCCCAGAAGGGTCATCAAGAGTAGGGGATTGAAGAACAGAGCCATAATGGTGTTGAAAACAAGAATGGAACGGTCTCCGAAGCACCTATTCCGTTTAGACATTTGTTCCGCTGGACAGGTTTCGGGACACAGAGGTGGATTGCGGGTCTGTGGGAGTATATGATAGCTTATTAATATGTTTTGAATATAATATCGTTAGTTACCAACCACTTCTTCTTTGTTCTTAACAATCTTTGAGATTTCCATGAGGACTAAACCTATAGGATTCAAAATTGCCAGCGATATGGGGGCCATCAGGTAGAGGTATGATGCATATTCCGGATGGATATCTTTGTACAGAGCCATAACTGAGAATATTTTATATAGATTATTATAGATACAGCTTTATATTATGGTTCTTATAAGCTACAGTATTCAAAAGTAGAATTTAATTAAAACTTTAACAGTACTTTTGTATTTTAAATGATTTTAAAGATAATAATTTAAACATTTTTAATCTAACCTATGGGATAGCCGATGGCAAAGTCGTTACTCTGGGTGCAGAAAATGGCCATCAAGCCGCCACGGGCGTAGTTCAGGGGTCGGGCCACCAGCAAGCAGATGATCAGGACGGCGAAGAATACCACCGCCTTGGACACCAGCATGGCCAGCAGGAAGCTCCAGTTCACAGCACTCCAGTTCAGCTCCACCAGCGACAGGAAGATCAGCGAGGGCAGGGCGAAGGTGCCCACGAAAGTACCCAGTCCTTTGGTTTCCGCATTGCTGATGATCTTAAAGCGTCCGGCGATGTATCTGTAACAGGGATTTTTAAAATTGGAGCATTTATTTGTACTGATTGGCTTGTAAAGGCGTGGCTGGGCACACCCCCAATTCCGAAGGGGTATTGAATGGATTTTTAATGCAAATTATCCCGCCGGAAACACGGAAACTCTCGACTTAATGTACTTGCATGTACTCGGTGGAAAAATAAATAAATAAACACCCAATCCACACGTGATCCCCCTCGTAAACCAGTTTTATTTCGGTTTCAACTCTTGGCTAACAAAGATTTGTAAACGTTTTTATTTTTTTTAACGAGTATTTGTATTTCAGTCACAGTCGCCGAGACATATTAATTATACTTCTGTCTGTCGGGCTGGCTGATAAACTGGAGTAGGGAGTACTTCCCCTCCGGCTTCCAGTCGCCGGAATCGGACTAGTTTGGCGACCTCTCTTAGGGTGTGACTCAATCGGATTTTATTGCATTTTCAGCTGCACTTGATTTGTGGGAGATGTTTTGGATTTTATTGTAGGGAAGTACCTGCCTGGAGCATCATCACTTATCACCGAGAGGCAGCTCTTGGGTGTAGGCACTCAACACTGAATCAGAGACTGTTTTGGGAAAGCTTTTTGTAAAGTATGTGAGGGGCTTGTGAAAATTATCTATAAATATTTTCTTGTAAGTATGTCTTCTGATAGTGACTAGCGACCTTATATAATATGTAAAAAAAGGAAATAAATCAAAGAATATATATTGAAATTAAAAGTTAGTTAAACTAAAAAAAAAAAACCGTTTAGTATTTAATTTAAAACAGGTGTTTCTTTTTAACGTCAGACCAACTTATAAAACAGCAAAGGTAAACAAAATAAAAAGCACAACAATATTTTCCTATTTACTCATTTATCAGGTGGAGCAAAACAAGTGTTCTACAAATTCAGTCAAGAGGAACAAAACCAAAATTGTTCTGAATCAGTCGAGCATAGATATTCGGATACTGTCGCCAGAAAACCGTAAAACATGGTTAGACTTTTAAGATTTCTAGAAACACACTAATAATCACCCTACGTGCTCTGATCGGAACTTAAATTCATGAAATTCTGTCGCATGGCATGACGTCGACTCGACTGGTTAGGCAACTCTCTCGTCCAGAATCCAACAAAGAAAACAGCTGTGCGTCTAGATTAAAACTGTTTACCTTTCGGTTCAGACATGCGACAAATGCATTCATTATTCTATAAGCCGGCAGCTGCGGTCTCAGCCTGTAAAGCTTATCAAGCCAGCACTAAGATCCACAGCAGGTTGATCAAAACTTACTCTGTAAACACAGGTTGGCACTGGCTTATCGAAACACAACAAAGTTCCATCAAATAAGTGATTAAATATAATTTGAATCTGATAACAAGTCGTAAAATAAAATTTAATTGCCTCTCAAGACCCGCTTAAAATTAAATGTGATATGCATCTTTCTGCTACCTCTTAATTAGGAAAGGTGTTTAATGGGATTTAGGTATAATTTGTAACAAGTGACAAGTTTAAATAAATTATTTAACTATAATTTATAAATAAACTTTGACATGCCATAGTTTTAGGGTACCTATAGTTATAGGGTATCTGTACAGTTGCAACCCGCTTTCAGGCAAAAAGTTCTAAATGTCAGATGCCAACGTCCGGCGCGAGAATAATTGTTAAGTAATATATATTAAAAGGCACCCGGCTTTGTATTATTCCGAGTTCGAATCGATGGGATCTGTAATTTAGTTTGATTGAACAGTCGGAGGTGCATCTTTATAGAATATACAAACATACATATATGCTACGATATTACTTGCACTTTGTCTGGACATGCATATCGACATATGCATGTAGTAATTGGCAGTGGTCGGTAGACAAATCGGTAATTGCGGTTACATAATCCATATAAGTACTGTTGAAATATTGCCTCAGGTGGAGCTGGTCGATATTGTTTACAAGCTTAATGCTAAACACAGTTTTGCAAGGTCATTTCGGTAATTGTTTCGCTTATTCTCCAGTGTTTTATGATTTTTTTCACACTCTCTAAACGTTTTACTTTCGATTATTTGCTCACTGGCAATTAGGCTTCGGTTCAGATGCATTCATCAAGATTGATGGGGGGACCTGCTGGTACACGTATTTGCATATGTATGGTATATGCCGCCGCTCCCCTTAATAAACAGCTCCCACCTCTATTGTTATTAAGCAATTTTTTGTCGCCGACTTTCGACTAAATTGTTATCAAATTTAATGGGAGCTTCACGGTAATTTCCTGGGAAAATTGCCACCAGCCCTGGGAATTAGCTCAGATTTATGAAAGTGCTTTTAATTATAATTTTTAATAACGGCCTGGTCAACAGGGGGAAATTATTCAACTAACGGAAGTTAAGAAATTCCCTTTTTTGCATATCCGGAACAGAATATTTTCGCAGGTGGCTGATCAATGATTATCGGGTCTCAATTTTCATGACTAATTGGAAATTTTTGTGAGCCTCTTAAAGCCACAATAAAAGTTAAGCATAAAATTCTCTTTATTCAATACATTAAGATTAAGAACAAATGCTTTTAAAGTATAATACTACCAAAAAATACTTAAAAACCATTAAGATTATATATATGGCGATGTATCAATTTCCAAAATACAATTTTTTTTGTCCCATCATGCAAAACTGAAGCCAATAAATAAATAAATATCAAATTGCCGTTCAAGTCGTATTCTATAAATAATACAAAATTAATAGACCCGATTGAAGATAATTGTAAATATTGTTTGAAATTGCAAACAAATCAATTGGAGAGCGTTCGCATGGGCAGTGAGACAACAGTTTTGGTTTGATTATTAAATCAATTTCAGTCGATAAGTAGGGAAAACCAAATCAATGAAATTGAATCCAGACAATGACCGGCATAAGTGGTGGTCACTGTACGCCACAAACCACTTTCCCGGGCAGCACGTACCCGCCAAATGATAATAATAGTGCTTAAGATAAAGATGGGTGAGCAACGGTGGGTGGCAGAGTTTGGACCTGTGTGGGATGTGCTAATTGAAAGGTCTCGTAAGCAAATATTATCAGAATTATACATTTTGTAAATATTCTATGCAAATATTATTACTTTTTCTAATTTTGTTCATAAAATGTCAGTCTTTGTTATTGTTTTCTTAATGGAAGCAGTCTTTGTTCGATCAATGACCTTTGCTATTTTCAAAAGACCTTGTGGATTAGTTACTCTGAGGTCATGAGGTCAAGTGAATAGAGAAACACATCTTTGGTTTATATTTATTGCGAATTTTTGGCCCATATATTCATGACCTTGTATAAATTAGAAAGTGTCTATTATATTCTTAGAGGGTTTAGCAATTTATTAAAAAAATGTTAAACAGAATCTACTAATTTTTTTGAGAAAGATGCTACAGTTTTTATAGATTCCCTTTAATTTATTTGTCTTTTAAGCCATTTTTAGCAATTTTTTTGTAAATATCATACTCTCAAAATAACCGGAAATACCCTTTAGGGTAGTTTCCCTGTACCAAAAGCAAACGAACCCCCTAAAAACACAAACAAAATTGCCGCCGTGGGCGTTTAAGGGTGAAGGCCAACAGCAAATGAAGAAAAATCAATTTTGTAATCTTATCTCCCGACTAGGCAGATGCGTGGGATAATGTGGAATATATACTATCAACTAACCCACAAATAATTATGCCAAAGCACTGAATCAACGCAGGGTAGAAGTTGTTCATGGAGACGCCGCCATCTTCGACGCGTGGCGAACTGGTGGCAGCGCCACTGGCATTGGCCAAGGCATGGGCCACGACATTAGCCTCCGTGGTGGACGCCATTTGATCCTTGGCATAAAACATGGAGCTATCCATCGGCGATTGTAGTTGTGTGTGTGTGCGTGGGCGGATGGTCCTTTTAGTGGGCGGCTTTGCACGTCATGGCGCACGTCACTAATCAGCTGAGCGACTGTGACGTCAAAGGGCCCAGCTGTTGGATTATTGGATTTTCGCTAAGTCGAGTTTTTGCTAATTTATTTCGCTGAATTTGGCGTGTCTGTGTTTTTCTTATTTACGCAGTTTTGTTGGTATTGCCTTGCCAATTTGGTTTTGTATTATCGTTTATTGTATTGTGTATTTTTAGCAATGGCTTTTTGTGCTCAAAAGGAAAAAACCACAACGCCCTCGCTTTGCGTGCATTTTATTTATTTCACATACATCCGCGGCACTTTTAACTAATCGCAAATTGCTTAATTAGTAAACCATTAACTAATAGACGTTTTCGGCTTGTTTTGGTGCATTTAAAAATAGTTTAATGCAAAGGGGGAAGCTTCGCGAAGTCGCGTTTTAGCAAATTCTGTTATGCATTCTTCGATTAACCAGCTTTGATCTTTGAATTTAATATTTTTTATTGGCAAACACACAAGCTTTCCATTCCGGTCACATTATCGCCGTACTCTCGAAACACCTATAATTCCATGCACCCGGTTCGTTAAATATTATAAGACTTTTTTATTCATCCGCTCAGCTGCTTAAATAAGATTTTTCAGCTTTTAGTGTGACCACGGCACGGCATTTAATAAATACCAAACATAAAAATACCATAACATACATTTACCAACACATTAGTGTTGCTAAACAAAGCTTAACAGCTGTTTTCCCAACTGGAAAGAAGAAGAAAATTAGTCATCAAACAAAATATTAAAACGAAATTAACGAGAAAAGCTGGTCTTTTTCCATTTTCTTCTTTTAACAGCAAGTTATCCAAAAATGAATCGCCTTTTCGGACGCGGAAAGCCTAAGGAGCCCGGCCCAAGCATCAACGATTGCATAGCTGGCGTAAGCAGAGAAAACTCAATGGAAAAACAAATTGAACTTACTTTGCAACTTCCAATTAGGTTGACGCCCGAGCCACCAATATCGAGGAGAAGATTGCCAAGCTCGAGACTGAGCTGCGCAAATATCGCGAGCAAATGTCCAAAATGCGTGAAGGTCCGGCCAAAAACTCTGTGAAACAAAAGGCCCTTAGGGTATTGAAACAAAAGAAAGCGTAAGTCAAAGACCTCTTAAAGCACCCCCTTCCTCTTAATAATTTTTGTTTCTATTGTTTCTATGTGTACCTGACAGCTACGAGCAACAGTCGGAATCTCTGCGCAATCAATCCTTCAACATGGAACAGGCAAACTATGCGGCGCAGTCGCTTAAGGATACTCAGGCCACCGTTGCGGCTATGAAGGACGGCGTCAAGCAAATGAAGAGCGAATACAAAAAGATCAACATTGATCAGATCGAGGTGAGTCTACCGTTTTATATTGCTTCTACGAAATAATTATTTTACTTTAATTTTCAGGATATTCACGATGACATGGCCGATATGCTCGAACAAGCCGACGAGGTTCAAGAGGTCCTTGGACGCACTTACGGAATGCCGGAGGTGGATGACGACGACCTGCAGGCAGAGTTGGATGCCCTGGGCGATGAGATTGCCTTGGACGATGACTCCAGTTACTTGGATGACGTAGTCAAGGCTCCAAATGCACCAGATAAGGAACCGGGTGCCGACAGTATTATACCTGGCAAGGTAATATATATTTCTCAATATTTTTTGCTCAAAAGATTAACTCCTTTGTTTTTTGCTGCAGAGCACCATTGAAACGGACGAATTTGGTTTGCCTAAGATTCCAACATCTCTGAAGACTACATAGGCCAGTTCTCACGTTTCCTCTCCGCTTTTTTGTTGAACTTCGGGCACGCTTTGTATATTTTATATGTAATGGATTCATGAAAGATAGCCTCTCAATATCACTTTTGTAAGCATTTTATTTTGTTCAATAAAGAACTCGCTAAATTTTGTAGTGAACTGAACTTGAGAACAAATTTTCTAATTTTAATTAATATGTAGTTTACAAAAAAATTTAGGTTCTATTTGATTAAATAGATATTTATGAGAGCTCTCCCAGTCCTGTCAACATTATCCACAATGCACTCTCTTCCACTGCTGTTTGTGGTGAACCATATGAAGCTCTCTTAGCCCCATTGAGGCCTCCACACACACACACACACTTATTCTCTTTGCTGTCGAGGCCCGCTCTTTCTCTCTCACTGTCAGTGCATGAAGGTAACTTTGAGCTTTGAAGTTCAGAGTGTGAACTTGAGCGCGGCGCGTGTTTCTCTGCCGCCGCGAATAGTGTCTGTGTGCGATTTGGTGTGGTGTGGGTGAGCGAGACTCAGTGCAGTGCGCTGCCTGTGTGCAAAAATAAAGCGTTCGCTGTTTAGATATCTTTTGACTGTTGTAACGGACAGTCGCAAATTCCCGCTGAAAATACAAAACCAAAAAGAAACTTGAAGCGGAAAACCTTCGCTTTTCAAACACAAAAAAAAAATACAAAACAAAAAGCAACTAAAAAAAAAATCAATTTTTCTAACGTAACTGTAACTGCAGCGTCGTACCGCCCTGTCCCGCCCACCGTCGTCGCGGTCGTCGTCGCGTTTTGTCGCCGCCGCATCGCTAATTAAACAATTTGCTGCGGCGAATAGTTCGAACCCCCCCACCAAAAGTGCAATCCTCGATCGTTGTTTAAACGTTTTAAACCATAAAAAATGCGTTACAAAAAGTTCTGATCCGAGGCTCAAATCTCGGAGTCCAAATGGCCTCAAAATGATGTGCAAAATATCAATTAATTAATTAAGATTCCAATAAAGAGAGGTAGTCTCCCGACCTCCCACCCGACCCTTGACCACGCCCCCAAAAGTGCCTCAAAGTTTATCTTTAAAAAAAAATATTTACAAAACAAACTTTTCAAACTGACAGCCCCTTTTGCTGTCTGCGACTAGTGTAAAATATTTTAAATATCTAAAAAAAAAAACTTGAAACAATAAAAGTTTTTTTTATTCTGGTGCTGCTGTAACATAATGGATATATCTCCAATTGGATTACTTTTGTTTAAGATGGTAAGTTACGAGTAGAACTATTTTCTGGCTTCTCGTCAGCAGATCACTCATACGCAGTGTTGCTTTGGTGATGGCGGCGGAGTTGCATTCGCCTCGAATGCAGGAAGCAAATAACGCGAAAAAGCTTTTTTCATTTCGTCATCGGTGCACATAGATTGCATATATACGCATATATGTACATATATGCAAGTACTTGAAAGTTCAGGAAAATATTGGAAATTGGTGGAGGTCTTGAAAAGATCAGGATAGAAGAGCTTACGTGTCCGAAGTATTTCGTTTAGTTTGTTTTCTGGAGAGAACTAATGTGTTTTCTTGGTTTTAAAATAGATAAATTTATAAATTAGTTGTGTAAATGAGTGCCGTAGAATACCTACATAAAATATAATAGAGATATTCTACTAAAAGCTTTTCTTTGTTTAACATTTCGAGTATTTGACAAGTTTTTAAAGAAAGTGCGCGAATTTATAGAATTGATCATTGATTAAATTATAAATAGAAATTACATAAATTTAGAATTTTATAAGGTTGGTTATAAGATTTTTATCTCGTAAATTAGTACCTATATTTTTAATTCCTATGCTTAATACGCCTTATGCTTTCCAATTGATTTATTTGATTTATGACTAATCCCCAAATCGAACAAAATATATTTATAAACTCGCTGAATTTCCATTTAGCAAGAATTTCGGTGCTGTGCTTCTAGAATTTCACAGCCAATTCGCTGGCCCAGTTAAGAGTTCAGTTTTGGTTTCAGCCAATTAACAGAATTCGATACAAAGCAAAGAAGCGATCAATGGGTCTGCCAACATCAGCAATTAATAATATTTGCTTGAATTTTATTTTTCTATTTCATTGGTGGGTTTTATTAGCCTTTTAGCCGCAACAGTCAATCAGTTTCATTTTGGCCACAAATCAAGCTGAAAAATGAATACAACAAAGTTTATACAAATTTGCAAGTCAAAACGGAATGATCGACCTTCCCCGAGGGTCATAAATAACACAGCTTGACCTAAGAGCCCTGCTGGCTCTTGGCCTGGCCCTCTGCTTTGGGCCACATTTCTTCCGCACACAGTTCAAAGAGCTATAGAATTCCTGACCAACCTCACCACACAGGCCCATATTCCCATTTTCCCAAAAATAAAACCAAAACAAGCAGGCAAAGTTCACAAAAAAAAGGCAAGAAGAACAAAAATGAGATTTGCCAAACAAACCCGATAGCCCTGAGCCCATAGTCGATAAGAAAGAAGAGCTCTCTTCTAAAAAATACACAGAAAAAAAATTTATAAGACTCTCAAACATATGGAATAATTTAAAAAATCCGTAAAGTTTATTTATAAAACTCCAAAAAATATATAAATTTAAAATTAATATTTTATGGAATTAAAAAAATTTTTTTTTTGTGTAGGGATTCTCCTTCGTCAATGTTTCTGGATTGCTTCCCATCAGATAACCATTTTTGATATGGTTTTCGGTTGTGGAATTACCAACTAAACAAAATATCACTATTCTAACAATTAAGCTGAAAGAGAGGGTGGGACACCGAGAGAAAGAGATAGGGAATAGCGATAAAATAGCCAGCGAGAGAGAATCAGAGTCAAAAACGTTTGCAAAGGCAATGAACGCGAGCTTTTGGCGTTTTCTTCCGATAACGGGCACTACGTACACAGTACTCGCACACCACAAACTACCTCAAATATCAATAGACACACAGATACAAAAATTCACTCATACCATAGCCATGGAATCGCCCGAGTTCGCTCAGTTTCGCGCCAGTTCAGTTTTTCCTCCCATGTCGCATGACCCTGGCCTGCTATTGAAGCTCTAGACACATTCGGAGGCCAATACAAAGCGCACCATTCAAAATATATACTAAGTATTGTCTATGCTCGCACATATGCACATGTATTTGTTCAACGCGAGTACTCACTTTTCATAATATTGTAAGTGGTTGTTGTCATTTTTGTTCTTTTTTGGTTGTGCCTACTGAGGTTCTAAGTTTCATTTTTGTTTCTAACACACATAGATAACTAAGAAATATATAACTAAGAATTCCTGTCCAAATATCCCTAGCGAAGATCTTATGGAAAGGATCTTGGGAAGATTTTTACGTAAATCATATACCTTAATTCTTATGTGTTGCACAGTTTATACATATATTTACATAGAATTATACATAGAATTCATAAAATTTTAATACATTTTGTTCAAATAAAAATTCAAAAATACTTCTCTACCTTTATAAAGTATTTCAACAATCTTTTGAATCCTTTTAATACGCCGTATACGCCGTGTGGTACAATAACTAATATCTTGAAAAAAAAAAGTTGTAAACAGGAAACTAAAATACATATAACAATTGTTTTTCCTTCCATCCTTTACTTATCTCCTGTATTAACCTTGTCGCACTTTGCAAAGCTATGCTCCCGGCTATAAAGTTAAGGGGCATAATACCAAAATTCTATTTCTAGGAGTGCGACATTTCCTCATTCCAGATCCACTTCCAGGCCCCATGCATCACGTTGATTTATGGGCCGCTTAAAACTATCCACCTTCAAAATCCGCAGCCATAAAACTTGGCCAAAGTCATAGCAATCAGGCCGATCGACTGTCAAACGGTTCAGGCTAAGCCTGAGAACCGGCATTTCGTGATCTTAACGGTCGGCTGATAAGCGGCCACCACGGCGTATACTTGATAAACACAACAGTACCACCGCCCAACAGAACAATCCGATAAACAACAGAAGCAACCTTTGGAAAATCAAAAGAAATCCACTTGATGCCTTAGACAATTGTTGAAATATTTGTATTGGGGGGCAGCCTTGGGGGAAAAAAAGGGTTGGAGGTCGAATGGGGTTCGGGCCAAAAACTAGTTCTAAAAGCTATGGGCCTGATATTAAAATATGTATGAAGCATAAGAAGCAGTTTACGAATAAAATCCCCCAGCAGATGCTTCGTGCCAATGAAGTCAATGTGAACCCGCACCCATACACTTGCCCTTACACACAGATACCCCACACACACACACACTTGACCAATACTAGAACACCTATGCTGCTTAACCTTAAGTCACGTTTGGTTTTCGGTGGGTCTGCGACCGCGTAATTTTTTTTTTTTTGTATTTTTGGGCACTACGTTGTTTTCTTGGCATTCTACCGCCGCCGTATGCTGCCGCTGGTTTTTTGTTATTGTTTGCGGCAAGTTCAACAAAACATTTACGAAAAAACCAGCCAAAAGCACATACTGCTGGCTCAACTCAAACCCAAACTTCGCCATCTCTTCGGTATCTCTGCCCCCACAACACACAATTCGGCACATTGAGGTTCAAGGCGAGTGCCGCACAAAACGGAGCGGACGGAACGGAGCGTTCGAATCGGCAAGGCCAAGTGCAAGTCCGAATCGTGGTGGCTCAGTTCAGATACAATATCTGTATATGAGTATATGATTTTTAATTATGCATTTGCTTGGCTCGAGAGGCACGAAAGATAAAACGTAGCCATGACAAACATTTTACCTCATAGGCCTAAAATGGCAAAGGCTTGTAGCGAGTGCTGTGCTGTTCACTGGGGCACGTGCCCGAAAGCCAAATAGCCTCAGATTAATCAAAAAGTCATCCAACAATGAAATATGGCCAGTGACTATTTTGGGTTAAACGAATTCCAGATACCCTTCTTTAAAATGAATCACATACAGTCTATAAGATGGTTCAGAAAACTTGTTAGGGGAAGGGGTTTAAGTGGATAATTTAAATAATATCTGAATTCTATTATAGGCAGAAAAGGAATTGTTTATAATAGTTCTTTATATTATTAATAGATAAGCTCTTACATGCCATTTTGTTGATATAATTTTGCATATTATTACCTTTACTAGAATTGAGAAAAAGAGAAATTATTTAAATAAAATTATATTTCAAAATAAAATTTTCAAAGTATAATTTTATATAAGAATGGATTCTATAAATTAAAGAAAATTGCTTAATAGTTTTTTTTATTTTTATTATATTTTTCTTAAGTAAATAATTTATAATGATTTATAATGAAATAATAATAATGATTGAAATAAGTACAATTTGCCATAAAAAATGGAACAAACAAAAAACTTATTCTTCTATTTCTTGTTCTTCTATTATTTTCCCTTTACGCTGAAATATATGCTTAATTTTCCCTTTCTATTACGTCACTAGCTTAAAGTTAGGGTACAAAGTATCATTCGTTAAATTAAAAAAAAAAGCTCGCCATATCGCACAGCAAGGAAATCAAATGCGGTTTTGGGTTCAGATTTAGATTGAAGCGGCAAAGCGGCAGAATGGAAGAATGGCAGAAAGACAGGCAAATGCCAGCAAGTCAAGTCCGACGCTACTACACTCACCCATACAAGTGCCGAAAATCATGACCTTCCACAATGCCAGCAGCAGCAGCAGTAGCAGCAGCAGCGAAGGCAGCAACAGTTGAGTAGCGTCGCCTCTGCCGTTGCTTTTCGTTCTTCCTCTCCCTCTTTTGCCTTTGCCTTTGCCTTCGACGTCGTGAGAGAGCTAGCTTTTTTTTGGCAATGCGTGAGTGAGACACACACACACACACAAACACACTCGCAGATAAACGTGCTCACGGATACAGATACTGGCAGGCAAAGAGTGCGCTGCTCGAAAATAAGGCCAAGGTGACTCACCTTGATTAAGACCGAATGAGTAGAAGCAGCGCAAGAGAAGTGCCTGAGCGAAACCAACACGGTTTTCAATGACCTTGCCCAAAAAAAAAGCTTCGAGCATAATAATTAAATAACATGAGCTAAGCCACTGCCGCGTAGAACCGAAAATCAGGCTCGAAAACGAAACCGAAAATTGTCCAAGTCATTGCCGAAAGAAACCAATATATATCCGTTTATCTCCAAAATCAAGAGCCGAATCGCACCGTTGTGGGTGGGAAAGAGAAAGGGAGAGACCTCCGGCAGAGGTCAACGCCAGGATCAGTGACATTGCCTCCGCGTCATTTTCGACGCCGTAGCCGCGGACGCAGAGCGTGCATTGACGCCGCCGCCGTACATTCACTTCACTGCCGGAACAAAAACAACAAAAAAGCCCTATACCGTCTTGGCCCGGTCGGGACTGTTCAGGCCTAGTCGGTTATTAAGATATAGCAGTGGGTACAGCCACGTTGCAAGTGCAAGGCCAGATATCAATACTTTTTTTGCTCTATCGATTGGCATTCTTATCTTTGCATTCTTATATGTAATAGAATTCCTATCCCCAAAGAAAAAAACATCTAATAATTCACAAAAACATGCCAAGAACCATAAAAAACATTAAAAATCTGAAACAGTATAACTCATATTCAGGGGCAGGGGCAGAAACCATGAAGCATTTTAAAGATTTTATCACTCATACGCAGTGTTGCCTTGGCTCACCCTGGTTTCATAACTGAAAAGAAACTATTTTAGAATTCTGAAGATAGAAAATCATATAATTTTACTGGTTATCCTAAAATCCTTCATAAGCAAGTACATTTTTGTTTTTAATTATTAATTTTAAAAAAAATTATATAACTCATACGCAGTGTAGGTTGTTTTTAAAAAATAGTCAATCACTGTTTTAAGAGTTGATTTAATGAATTTAGCTTAAAAATATACCAATGTTCTATACTATTTAATACTAATATTATTATTATTGCCCACATATGACTCATACTACTGTTCATACATACTATTAAAGAGTTTATTGATATGAAATGGTTTTAAATAGTAGAACTAAAATAAAGACCAATTATTTGATAAATTTTTAAGCTCCTAATAAGTTTTATTACTCATACGCAGTGTGGTACATTGAAGTTTAAAATCAAAAACTTATTCCTCTATACATGTATTGCTATAATCTTTCAAATAATCCCTTCCTTTTTAATAAACCCCAACCCGTATCAAGGATCTTGACAATCCAAAGCCCGATTGTCCTTCGACGCTGCCCTGAGCCGGAAAAACAACAACATTAGTAAGCCTAATAGCTCATACGATTTACAGTTGCATTGATGCAGTTTTAGCTGCACTCTAGAATCGAGTGCATCGCCAACTGTAAACACGTGCCGCTCTAGGCAGCCAAGGTTTACAGTTTGAGCGGCGTTAGTAGTGCCTATCTCAATAGCCCCCAAATGCGGCAGTCATACACACTAGCACACTCACACAGGCACACACTAACGCACGCGCGCGAATAAAATAAAAACAACACTCGCCGTTTAGCCTTAGTTGAGGTCTTGCAATGCACCTCGAAATGCACACACACATGCTTAGAGGCAAAAAAAAAAGTGCAAAACAAAAATGAGGCAGCAACAACTCCCGCGCTTTTTGCGCCAAAGCAAAAGAGAGAGCTCTGGAGAGAGTGACAGTGAAAGAGAGCCAGAAGCAGCTAAATTTAGTTCAATGAATTATACGCTGCTCCCTTGTGCTCGTGCTCTCTCCGGCTTTGTTTTTGTTTTGTTGTTATTGTTGGGGCTAGTGCATTGACTAGCGCAGAGAGCAAAAACCGCAGCAGAGCACGTTACTCCACATTGCACTGCAGAAAAATATGTATGTTTTGCTGGCAAATTTCAATTTCAAAATGTTATGAAATTTAAAGGAATTTGAACTTTTAAAAACAATTATCATCTTTGAAGAACAATTTGCAGACAGAATGACCAAATAAATATAAATTCTCCTTAAAATATATGTTAAGGCAAATAAACCCGAAATTTTTTTCGTGTATTCCACTCCACTCGTTAATGATGATAATGATGTTGCCAGCAGCAGAGTCTTTGCAACTGCACTGCTGATGACGATGGTTATCTAAGGTCTTTCACCCGAACTCGGTCATTGGCGTACATTTGTGTGCTGCCTCCGCCGCAGTTGGTGTTGCTGCTGCTGCGTCGTCGCTTCTGCCGACGCTTCTGCCGTTGCTGCTGCTGTTGGGCCGATGTTGCAGCTCTGCCTTACTGCCGCTCCTCGCAAATCCAGAGCTTTTCAAAGTGTACATGTCGCAATTTCTTAAGAAAGTTCAATTACCCCAAACAATCAGATTTACTGTCTGTTTTTTGATGCATACACTCGCTGTCGACGGCGACGCTGACGCTGCAGCAAAGGCACAGTGGATATGTTGTTCAAGAATAGTTTATTTTTTCTTCTTTTTAAATATTAAAAAATGGAATACAAATTAAATAATTCCACTACTGTCTTTTACTGTCTTGTTTTTCTTAAATAAAAATGCTAATTTAGACCATTTTTTTAGAAAATCGTCTTATTAGATCGAAGATTTTAATCGTTTTACAAAAGATCTTATGAACTTAAATTAAAAAAAAAAAATAAACCTTACAAAATTAATACAAGTTTATTAATAAATTCCGATTTTTATCAAGCTTCTCATATAAAAAAAATATTTACTAAAGCCCTATGCATTCCTTATTTTTACGTACTATTTTTCTTAAAAACATTTTTTTAAACTACCACTGTGCAGTCGCTTGGTTCATTCGCTTCTTTCGCTTTAGTTTAGTTGCTGTTGCTGCTGCGTCGACTGCATCTACTGCAGTTTCAGCTTAGGCTTCTGCTTCTGCCTCTGCCTCTGCTGACGTTGTTGCAGTTTTCTAATGTTGCCTGGCATGTTGCGAATGGGCATGGTTAGGTTAGTTTGCTGTTTGTTGCCTGCAGTTGTTGTTGCTGTTCCGGGGAGGAGGTGGTGGCGGTGGCAGAGCAGGGGCAGGGGCAGGCCAAGGAGCGAAGCTGCTGTTGGCTGGTTTTATGGCGCATCTTCAAATGTTTGGCTTTGGCTTGCACTCGCCTGCCTCCCATCGCGCCCTCTCTTTCGCCCCGGGTGCCCCATGTTTATTTGCGTCGCTGCATTCAATTTCAATGAGAAATGTTTTCTTCTCGTTTTCGTTGTTGTTTTTGTTTTTGTTCTCCTGCATTCGGATTCGGATTCGCTTTTGTTTTTTGGCCAATGCAAAAAATATGTACAAAAAATAAACGTTTTCCTCTTCTTTTTTCCGCTCGAAGAAATGCAGATCAGAATCAGTTGCACTTTCCCTTTGGAGCGTCAAAAACTGCAGCATGAACTTTAATTTGGAAAGGAATAAAAATTAAAATGAGATATGATATAATGTGATATAAATATGATAGTTTCGATATATTTTCGATATATTTCTTTATGGAGTTTTGAGGAATTTGAAGCATTGTTAGTATATATTTTAGAATTTTTTACTTTTAGGCCAAATTATAAAGCTTAAAGTTTATAATCTAAAATAGTAAATTAAAGTTAAAACTTAAACTTGAGGCATAGATTAAAACAGATTACCTATTGAATACTTGAAAGAAATAGGCATTAAAATATAAGTTTTAAACCAAATTTACTTTCTATTGAAAAGTAAATGCATTTTCTTCGAAAAAGACCTTCTCCTCCCTGATCTTTTGACCCAAACGGGCAAGCCCTTTTGACCGTTTCCAATGAGCCAGCCATTTCTTCGCCTTCATTCTCCTGAGGTAATCCATAATTTCCAAAATCCAACAACAACAATATATACTATACATTGCATTCGATGCATACCAACACCCCACCCCTGCAGTGTCCTATCGACAGTTGCAACTTTCAAACGGGTTTAGTACCGGCCCAGCCTGCACCCTGCCACGGCGGCGGCAATGGCGACTGCGATGCCTCTTGGCCAGGTCCCAGGCATGAGGCATCTTGGTCAGGCTGGAGCTGGACCTGAAGCTGGAATCCTCAAACCCATGCCTCAGGAATTTGTCCGACACATTTACCCTTACCCCGATCCGGTGATTTCGATTTATTTTCGGGTTTCGGGTTCGACTTCGGGTTTATCTTCTCCACAGGCGGGAGCATTGCAATTTTCCATGTTGGGTTATTTTTTGGGGCCTTTTTTCGGCAGCGACAGCGCCGAATTTTTTCAATGTCTTAGCTCGCAACTTTCGTTGGCTTTACATCTCTTATTTTTATTTATTTCTTTATTTTTTTTTCTCCTATCGGTGACAAAACTTGCTTGGGCTGCAGTCGCAGTCGCCGTTTCAGCTGCATTGCTGCCGCCGCGCAGCTGGCGTCTCTGCTGACGCCGTCAAAATGCAAGTGAGTCTGCTGTTTTGGTTTCGTTTAAATTATTAATCCCCCCCCCCCCCATTTGGATTATCCAAGTCTCAAGCCATGGCTTATGTTTATTTTGAACGCCTAATTTTTGTATTTTGGTTTTTTAATTAAAAGTGAAATTCCCCATAAAAGTTACCCAATAAAACGGAATAATTTTCGCTGCATTGCATTTCTTGTGGCTGCTTGGTGCTCTTGATTTTTGTTCGCCTTTTTTTTGGGGTGCATTAAACGGCAAATTGTTTCGTGGGATCAACACAAAGTGCGTTGATCTCTCGAATGGCTGAAAAAAGTGAATGAATGCAAACGGTGACGTCGCCACTCGCGATGCGGCGTCTCAGCCTGCGTTGCCTCCGACGCAGGCGCCGGCGTTGGCGCTGGCGTGGGCGGCGTCGCTGCCTTGTTACGTTGGTTGGCATGAAAATAGCTCGAAAGTGACTAACAATTAATAAATAATTAATTGCCCAGTTTTTGAAGCCATGAAGCGGTGAATCATTTTGTGTTTTTTTTTGTGGATAAGAGGGTCTGGAGGGGCTTACTCTTTTTTGGAGTTACTCTCGATCCTCATTTCACTCGGACTCTTTCGCTGTGGATCTCTCGCTCACCCATTTCACTCCACTCGATGCGAAAGCAAAAGCAAAACCAAAATTCGCTGATGCTGCGCTTCTCCGGCTGTATCTTTCTCACTTACACGGAGAGAAAGGCTTCAACATGTGAAATACAAATTGTGGTATACAGGTCGTATGAGTAATTTTTAATAAAATGTAACATTTATCACCCCCTTGAACTTGAAATTAAATGTTTTGTTTGGGCCTTGAAACTAAAGCTCTTACAAAATGTACTTCATTATCACTTCTACCTAAAATAAGCCTCCCACCAAAAAAGTTTATCTTTTCGCCCAGTGCACCCACTCAGTCCCTCCCTCTTGCTCGCTCTCTCGCCACCTATCTCTCTCTGGCCGTTCGTGTGAACTCTGCTTTTGACCGACGAGGCAATGTTGTTCGTTGACCTTTCCCAAGTGTTGTTGCCATGAAAGGAGTACGCTGGAGGCGTAAGTAAGTTGTGGGCGCTGCTGCCTGCCTCTGCGGCGAAGTCGCTGCTGTCTCTGGCTCTGCCTCTGCTGCAGTTTACGCAGCCAGCGTCTAGTTGTTGTTGCTTCGCTCGCTTTTGTTTCATATTTCGGAAAAAGTTTCCTTGGTCATTAAACTCTTTAATGCAACGACCTTCCATTGCGATCGACAACGCCGCGAATTTCAATTCAAGTCTGAAGCCCGAAAAAGCTTTTTGGGTTTTTGTTTTGTTTCATATATATTTTGTTGTTGTTTTTTGTTTTTGTATACTTGCTTCTCTGTTTTCCTTTTGTGCGTTAAGGAGTTAATCGTTATTGACAGAAGTGTAGTGTAGTTGGGTTTTTGGCCAGGTTAGTGCCTTGAATCTGAACTGAAATGAACCTGCCGGCCGAGAGTGAAGGTTTTTTGCTTTTTCGGGCCTTTGAACGCTAAACTGAGGTCAGGAATGGTCTTCGTATCTGAAGGATTTATTTATGTTGACTCTGGAACGGCTTTAGTTTCAAGCATTCTTATGAAAATATTTTAATTCGCGTATTATTTAATTAAGTTTTATGGAACAGAAATTGCTTACAGTCATTGACTAACTTGTACGAAATTTTTCACTAAAAATTTACTAATATAGACTAGGTTAATAAAATTGCTTCCTTATTTTTATTATATTCAATTTCATAGCTGTTACTACCTTTTACTTTGAAAATAATGAAATCCCACCTAATAGATTACCAGCAAGCTGGATTTGCCCGCCAAATTGCAGTTCCTTGCCCTTTGCAAGAAATTACCTCACAAATTGTTAAATCTTTTTTGTGAGTAATTTCGCACAATGAAAAGTAAAATCTGCGGCTGGAGTAGCAACAAAAACAAACACAAACCGCATAAACAAGCGGTATTTGCACTTTTGCGTTAAACAATTTGAATGAAATCAGAGCAAGCAATGCAGGCAAGAGAGTCAAAGCCTAAAGAGAGTAGGACTGAAGAGCAGTGCAGTGTCACTGGAAGAGAAAAGTGTCAAGAGCATTTTGCCAAAACACCCACACATGCAAGAAAAAGCTTCGTTAGTAAGAGAGCCAGAGAGAGGGCACGAGCGCCAAATGCAATTGCAAGTGATCTCCATATGTGTGTGTGTGTATTGTGAGTGCTTTTCTGTAAACAGTCAGTGTTGTTGTTTTTTTGCATTGCATTTTGCCGGGCGGGCTTTTCAAAAGTTTTCTAATGCAGTTGTAGTACGAGCAAGAGTATGTGTGTGTTTGATAGTATGTGTGAGCCAGCGACTAACTTGTTTTTGTTGTCGTCGCATTCGCATTCGCATTCGACTTTTTCAATGAGTCAATCCTTGAAATGTTGACTTCCTGATACGCATATGACTATTGAACAAGTTTGCTTTGTTAGATTTTTTTGAAGGTTGCGTATTTTATTCACACACACATACACACTCACACTCTGGCACATGCAGTCTGCTGGGGCACGTTGAGACATACAGACACACATAAATTTTCGTAGTAAGACATACACATACATACCTCTTTTGTTTTTTTTTTCGTGTCTTTGCTTAGTAGTGCTTGACTATTAGTTTCTTCTGTTCTTCGTTTTCGTGTTTTGCTTTAATATTTTAATGCTCTTGCTTGGGAGGTATGCTGGCTAATTAATTCGATTATTTAACAAACAGTGATGCATTTTATTTTTAAGAATTCATGTAGTCTTTAAGATAAACGCCAAACTATAAATTACAATCAAGAGAACTTATAATTAGAACTGTAATTGATGCATTAGTTAAACATTATTTTGAAAGGATTAGACTTTTATTGACCTCCAACTCACTTCTGTAATATTTCGCATTTACAGTTGGAGACATAGAACAATGGGTCCACTGAGTGGGGCAGCAAGATCACAATGAAGGCCTGACTCAACTTTTCCTTCACATTCGCATTCACATTCTCGCTCAGAGTCGGATTCGCCATCTCTATTGTCCCATTATGCATAATGGATGGTGTCTCGTGTGTCTGCTATTTCTTGATCGCACTTTTTATGGCTCTGGCGGAATAATTTTTCCATTTAACATTTTTTTTTTTGCTGTTCTTTATGTTTATTTTGTTAATTTAATTAGAATTAATTTTTTTGTTTCTTCTTTGTTATGTCTTCGTTTATTTTTTTTCACTACTAATTTTTTTTTGTGTAAGCCATCAAGAAGTTGAGTCCCATGGTCAATAGTTTCCCATAACTAACCTTCTTTATGTAACAATGAAGCCATCAGAAGCAGTTAACAGAAATATTACGCATACGCCGTGTTGGACCGAGGTCCGAATGAATTCTCGCCCATAATGATAATGATGATAATAGTTTGGTAATTGGCGGCAACATATTTGAGGACACAAAACAATGCCCAATCAATTAACAAATATTTAAGAATTAATGTAGTTCAATAATTCAAGGGACCACATGGCGTATGGGTAATATGGTTGAGGAAACAGACGGTTTTTGGGGCTTTCTGAATATTGGCTAGCATATAGCCCTGACCCAGTTATATTTTGAATTTCAACTAACGT
Source organism: Drosophila atripex (assembly GCA_035045925.1). Classification (NCBI taxonomy): domain Eukaryota; kingdom Metazoa; phylum Arthropoda; class Insecta; order Diptera; family Drosophilidae; genus Drosophila; species Drosophila atripex. Next base: position 2,111,730 of record JAWNOP010000012.1, read on the forward strand.
TTAAGTTATATTATTACCGCAATGCAAATTAGTCTCACATAATGGGGCGCATTAACTAATTGAATGTATTTTTTCCACATACGTGGACCATGCCATGCAACTAAAATCGAACATAACCGAATTTATGGGCAGACTGCATGGGTAGAAACAACAAAAAGCATAACAAATCTATCTCTAAGTACATAAATATAAATACCGCAAAAATAAACTAAAATAATAACTAAAATAAAACAACAAATGAGGGAGAGAGCGGGAGGGTGATAGACGAGACGCATACACGACGATTACAACAACATTCGTTACGCCCTTGGGTAGCGTGGCTTGAGGGTGCCTGAAGGGGGGTGGTGGGCTGTGGGTGCTACCTGCTGTAAAAACAACAACAAACACCCTACGCTCGGCCATTAGTGCGGCATTAGCGACTGTCTACAGTCTAGACCCCCAAAGCGACGACCTTAAACTTGAATCGGAATAGCAACAAAAACAGTAAAATAGAAATAGTAGCAGTAGTAGTAGTAGTAGTAGAAGAAGAAGAAGCCGAGGCAGAGAAGAAGGTCATACGGCTAAAAGCAAAAACAACACCAATAAAAACCATTTTGTGGTTACAACGGAAAATGAGCGCAAAATGTAAAGAAAAAAACTAAGGTTAAAAATTGCCCATTTGCTAATTTGCTTATCAAATTGTGACTAATAAAAAATGACAAATAAAACTATTCACTCTTAAATTAATGACTAGTCAAGGAAAAATAGTATTATTTGATTTACAAATATTGTAAAAATTATTTAAATATATTATTGTCAAATCGAATGCAAGAAGTGACCTTGAAATCTTTTAACATAAATAGCAGTCTAATTCGATTTGAATTCAAAGCTTGTCTCCAAACATAAAGCCAAATACCTGGAAAAGCTATTCCACCTGTATCGGAAGTATCTTAACTCGAATATAAATAAATAGTCACCATATGTGTCTAACTTATATAGAATGTGGTTTTTTTTATTTTGTGCTTAAAACTAAAAAACTGAAAATAACAACGATCTTGAGCGGAACGTTAACAATATTTTGTTCAATGAAAAATAGCATATGGTTGTTGCTTTTCTTGTTGTTGTTTTTGTTTTTGTTATTATTTAAGCACGACTCGGTTATGTTCTTCACGCACACACACCATCACAAAACGCGACGTCGACACGCATTGGGAGCTGCATACAAATGATAGAGCCAAAAGCTTTTATTTTTATACAATTTATACGTAGCCATGACAGTGTGAGAAGGTCACACAACCACTACCGTGCACACACGCACACACCGCCACTAATAATGCAAAAAGCTGAACGCAAACAACAAGAACAACAAACCAATATTTACGCAGTAAATGAGCAGAAACCAACACAACGATAATCCAAAAAAAAAGATAAATGTGTCTATGTGTGAATAAAATATAAGGAGACAAAGTCAAAGAAGCCGGCGCACTTCGCGCTTCTCTATTTCTCTTCCTTCTCACCTGTCACTTTTAAGTTTCGCTCTCAATCGTCTTTTTTTTCTATTTCTCGTTCTCTGCAACTAACGCATTTTGCATAGTTTTGCTTTGTACACTGTTAAAAATGATTATAAATAAATGAGTTATCAAATAAATATTATAATAAAATGAGAATTCTAAAACTTGCTGTTAAGTAAGTTAATTTTATAAGAGAATTTGTTGGTAGAGTCTACTTTATGTGTATACTTTTTTTAAGGTGTTTGAAAAGCTTTTCTATTATTCGCATGCGTCGAGAGCTTTAAATGGTGTTTTTTCTTTTGGTTCTTTTTTAATTTTAATTATATTTGAAGATTTGAAAAAAAAAGAAATATGTTTTGGAGTGTTCCGGGATTTAGCATCTTGAAAGGAATTAAAAAAGATGTAAGATAAATTGTATCAATAATGAAAATTAAAGAGAGAGCTATTTATTCTAAGTTTTTAAAATTTAAGAGAAGAAATAATTTTTTAAAAAAAGTTTCTGAATAAAATGGTTATAATTATTATTAGGATTAATTTAAGATTTTAAGTAAGTTAAGATAAGTTAAGTGTACATAAGATTAGAATTTCAAAAGGTGGTGGAAGGAAAACTATATTCAGTATATTTTAAGTATTTCCATTTTAAACAATATATTGCTTCTATTGTCTTAGATATTTAGATCTTTTGACGATGTCTCTTTTTATATAATAAACTATTTATTTATTTGATAGTCTAAACGATTAATAAACTTACATAAATAACTCTTATCACATAAATATTTATTTTATTGATAATGGGAACACCCTCATCAGCCTCATGGGTTTCTTGGTTGGCCTCTGGCGGCAGTGATCTGCTGACACCGTCAACCGGTTTGTCAATGCCTCGCTTTTGGTTTTTTTTCCTTTAAACAATTCAAACTTATGCATCGAATTTGAGTTTATTTCATATTTATTGATTGGATTCTGTCCGATTCTGTCCACTTGCAGAGACCGCACAGCAAACCGAAATAGGAGGGCGACACGACACCGATTATTCCGACTTTGGGGGGGGGACTTCCTCAGCCGCCCCGGCCCAGCCCCGCCGCCCAAATGCCCCAGCGCACCTTCAAACACCATAAATGCGTGCCAAAAGCAGCAAACTGGGAACTGATGCAAATTTGGTCAATGTCATCGCCATCGATGCTAATGGCAATAAAACTCTATACATCTATCGCATTCGCTGTAAGATAAAATCGTCAACTAGTTCAGAGACTAATTCCACAAATGTAAACGGGTAGCCTGTGACAAGTGCGGCTGTTACAAGAAACTGAAACACAAGTAAATAAAACATAAACGTTGAATAAATACAATTACTAAATAAAATGCGCCCGAGTGCGCGAAAAAGCAAAAACAACTGCAACAAATACATTTACAATTGGCACATCGGAAGTCAATGTGCGAAGAGCTTATCAACCCAAAAAGAAGTGAAACAACAAATTTTTGATAACTTTACACTGCCTTACGGATAATACCATTAACTATAAAGACTATAAAGTATAGTTAAATTTACAAACGAACCAATCAAAATTTATATTAAAGTATACAAATATTTACAAACAAGTTACAAATAAAACCACTAACTAAAAAAAGATAACATTCAGCAACGTCGAGGATTTTCTGTGACAACGACTAAAAAAAAGCGAAAGGTGAGTACTAGAGTGTAGTGAATAATATGGAAAGGTTATTATATAATAAAGTAAAGTATTGTTGACTGGACTATTGACTTTGACTAAAAAAAAAAAACAAATATATAACATCTAAAACTAGTAGGAAAAAATAAAAAACTCTAGTTGTTATCAAGCAATTATATTGAAAAAGTTCCTATAGTTCCTATTTACTCTGCCCACTTCAGTTGATTCTTGATCCGTAAGGTCACCACTTCCAGGGAAAACGGGAAAGCATTCAACTTTCCCGCAAAAAGAGCCCCCAAGTCACAGTGTTCTCCACTCGATCACTTCATCGAAGTGGCCCGTTCACTGGGCAGGCAGGTCTTCGGGCGGTAAACCGCACCCAAATCAAGAATTCTCATTGCTAGCCAGTATTCTCGTGGGGAAACCAGGAAGTGCTTCTCCAGCGTGTAGATTCTCGTCTAAGTGCACATGCCAGTGCTGGAAATTGCTCCGCTAATCAGAGATTGCGTATACGCACTGTGTGCCTCTGTGATTATTTGCTGAGAGGTGAAAAAGGGGAGAGAGGGGGAGGTGGGGCAGCAGGAGGGATCTGGCGGACAAACCAATATTTTGCATAAATGTTGACCAGCTCGGGCCAAATGTCTAATTATAATTCAGGCCGGAGGGAACGGCGAACAGTAAACGGCAAAATGGCAAGTTTGGCGCCAGCTGAGGCTGGAGGTTTTCCATTTGCTTTTCCTTTCTTGCTACTTGCTTTTCCTATTTCTTTTCCATTTTTCTCTTTCTACTCTTTCTCTTTCGAGGCATCTTTCGCTTTTTTGCTTGAACTTGCCGTTTGGCTGGAAAGTGAAATAGCAAATCCGCCAGCCGCTTGCATTGAATAATGAAAAACGAGTTTTCCGCCGCGCATGCGCATCATAACAGCAGCAGCCTGTTAATGTTGTTGTTGCGGAAAAACCAAAGAGCCAGTAGGAAAGATGGAAATGTTGAGCGAGAGAGAGAAAGAGAAATGACGACAATGACGATGACGCGGGTGCCAGGCTGGGCAATGCTGTAATGTCTAAGCTGTTGCCGTTTGTTGCTGTTTTTGCTAATGCTATTGCAGTTGCTGCTATTTTTGCACAAAGAAAAAATATTTGCAAGTTTTTATTTATCTATTTTATTTTATTTTTAATTTAATATAATTTATAATGAAATATAAAGGCATGGGTAACTGACTGTCTTGTCAGAATCAGCAATTATCCATCTTCTTGGCGATGGAACATCTTCAATACTATCGCCTTAAATCTTCTATCGATATATCGGGCTTAATCTAATATTGGTATAGTGCATAACGCTTATGGGTATTTAAACTATTTATCTGTTTTTTTTTTTTTAACTGTATCTCAAATGAAATGATGTCTTATTAGTGTATAATGGTGTGTCTCTGGTGTTTATTATCACTACACTACTTAATTAATTATTGTTTTGCTTCTACTTCTTTTAACTTTAAAAAATCGTTCAAAAATATTTGAAAAATAATTGATAGATTCTTCTCTTCAATTTTTTCTCGTGTTAGTCTTTTTTCTAATGCTCTTGAGGCTGATCTTCTTGTTGATGTTGCCGCCGTGTGTGTTGATGTTGCTCGTGTCTCCAAGTCGAGGTTGCCTTGGGTTTTTGCTCTTTTTATTTTGATTTCTATGGCTGATAGTCGAGATATAAATTTCAATAGCCTGATATTGTTGTTCTTAAGATGTTGCCTTGCTTTTTGAATAAATTTCGAAAACAAAACTATTAAAAATTTAAAGCCATGTCAGCTTGAAGCTTGGTGTTGATCCTATTTAGTTGCAATTTCAGGTAGAAACTTTCTATTGTTTATAATTCAAGCTCCATAGCCCTTTATAAACTCCCACTCTCTGTCCCTAATGCTCGTTTAATATTTTTCATTTAATATTGTTGGCTTTTCGTAGTGAAGTGCTTTCGAGTTTGCTGCAGTTTTGATATTTTTTCTATGCACATATTTTCCTCTTCGTATTCCGCCTCGTTTGCTTCGTAGTTCAATGTTAACGAACTTTTTGCGCCGTGAATGCAAGTTGTTTGTTGTTGCAATTGCTAGATAGTGTTGATGTTGTTGTTGCTGTTGATGTTGCTGTTGTTTTTGGACTTTCACTTGTAATGAATTTGGCGAGTTCAAAACTTGTTGCTGCCGCTGTTGCTGTTGCTGTTGCTGTTGCATTAGTTGCCGTGTTGCATTTGTTGGCTGCCTGCAGTTCAGTAACATGTTATGTAAAAAGCATTTTTCCAGCTTTGCTTCTGCTTGTCGCTTTTTCTATTTTTGTTGTATTTTTCTTTTCTTTTTGTTCAGTTTTCAGCTTGCCACAAAATTTTTGTCTCGGATGCAACTGGAGTTGTTGTTGTTGTTGTTGTTGCCACAGCTTGCCGAGTTTTCTTTCCGCTCATGCTTTTATGTTGTAATTCGCAATTTCTAATGTTATTGAACTTTAAACACCGACAACAACAAAAATAATCCCAAAACAAAGGAGGGGGAGAGGAAAAAAAAAAAGAAAAGAAAAACTTTGATTCAAAGGAAAATTAGTTATAACCGGAAGCCACAAGGCGAAAAATTGAAACAATGCAACGAGACGACTTTCTATATTTTAATATCCTCTTCTTGCCTTCGGCTCCCGTGAAAGCCCCAACATCGGGCTATAGTATATATATACTACATATATGCAAATATTTTAATGGATGCCCAATGATGCGGCATTGTTGAGATGCAGATGCAAATTTCGAAAGGGGTCTGGGTATGGTCTGGTCTGGTCTGGAATGAAAACTTGGCAATTGCAATCAAAAATCACAGAAACAATAGTTTATTATTCTTTACAATACAAATTTAAATAATATCATTTTGCTTTTCTTTTCCATTTCAGACTCCAAAACAAAGCCAAAATAATTCTGAATTTTACGAAAATATCAACTTTTTATACATCATTTTTGAGTGTTCTTACGTCCAGCAGTAATCAAGACTAAAGCTAAGCTAACTTTATACAAATTTGCAAACCAAATCAAAACCGTCTCATATAAAGTGCCTAACAAAAAAATACAATTTCCAATTAAATCTTATGAAAATATTGTGAAGCAACGAAATCAATTAATCAAAAATTAAATTTTTTTATACCAAGTGTGATAAGGTATATAAAATACAATTAATTGGAAAGTAACAAATTTTCAAATCAAACTAAGAAATTTTTATCGACTGGAGACGCGAGGAGGAACCCTGGACCTGGGTGGCATCAAGATTGATCAACATTTTCGCGAGTGGCAAGGGTATTCAGGAAACGGCTACACGCTGGCAGTTAACAGTATTTGCAGTGCAGGCTTTGCCCTATCAGCGATGCCATTTATCGATGATGCACTGCTCTGGTGTCCGGATAACGATGGTCGTCTTGTAGGTGGTCTAGACTTGGCAACATGCATAGCCGTGAGTATTCCCCACCTTATCTCTTATCCTTTAGATATCAGCATAATGTAATATAAATTCCAGGATGATTCTACGGTAACTGGAACGGAAAATATAAATCCAACAATACAATCAGCTGGCAACCCAAACAACCCCCAGCAGGCAGTGCCCAATATCGTAGGATCGAATGGAGTCGGTGGCGAGCTGAATGGGGCAGCGGCAAGAAGCGTTAATGTTGTGGTGGAACCGCTCTGTGGCAGCGACTCCTCCGACGAGCTGTTCCGCAGCTTCTCCGAGAGCAACTTCGAGATCGAGAGCCTGCTGTCCGATTTGGCGACCGTCGAGGTTAAAGTCGAAAATGTACATCCGCCAAGAACAGATCAGAGAAGTTTAACCTCAAATCTATCTATCTATCTCCATCTACTATATACTACACATCCACTCACTACATGTCCACCATATCAATGGATTTTTCATCATTGTCTTGTTTCTTCCCTTTCTTTCTGCTTTCCCCGCATCTTCGCCCGTGAAACATCCTGCTCCCTCCTCCAATCCGTATGGGTCTTCCCAGGAGGAGAACAACAACAATGTCATCTCGGCCGCCGATATGGTGGCGGATGACTTCGCCAGCGTCGCCGCCGCCGTGGTGGCCGGCGACGATCTGCTAGCCAAAGAGAACGCCCAGCTGAGCGCCCAGGGCCTGGTCGATTCGGTGGCCGCCAGTCTGGCCGATGGCGGCGATGCCGCTGGGCAGCAGGCGCTCCTGGCCTTCGGCTCCTCCAACTCGGCGGCGGCTGCTGTGGCCGCTGCAGCTGCGGCCCTCTGCGGCGATCTGATCAACAACAACAACGCTGGCGGAGGAAGTGGAGGTGGTGGAGGCGGCGGAGGAGGCGGAGGCGGATCAGGTCAGGGCAGTGACTGCCCCACCAAGCTGGAGTACGCCCTCATGGGCGGACAGCCGATGGCGGAGGAGCCACGCTTCGTCACCAGCGCCGCAGCCAACCCCCTGCTCGTCGAGAAGCTCATGTCCAAGTGCCTGAACATCGAAAAGCGAATGGATAAGCTAAGTGGTAAGTCAAGATTTTTAATTATCTTTTTACAAACATGATATGAGATACATAGAAGCAAAATATGCAAAGTACATATATTCCCTTACATTTGATCAATAATACCTTTTAGTCTTCCCGCCAAAAATTTGAAAACTCCTGTTTGGTCTTAAGCGAAAGAGAAAGCGTTGCCAGACTATTTACATTATTTTACACGTTTATTCTACATATGTACACTTGTAAAACGTATAATGTATACTCTACATGTACTGACCAGCAATAGCTTACATTGTTGCTTACATGTAGAAAATATATTTTACATAGCCGTGTCAAATGTTGAAACGTAAATACATTTTAGTGAGTTCCACAACCAAAATTATAAAATTTCAAAGGCCCAACAGTATGCAACAATTATAGGTCAATTTTGCAGATCAGTTCCATACTTTAAACCTTTCTTTTATGTGTAGCTTTTTTATTTAATTAAAACCTTAATTGGAATAGAGAGATTTAAAATAAATGTACCTAAAAAAGAAAAAAAGGTAGGAAAAACTAAAACCCAAAAATAAATACAGATTTATTAAAACCCTGTCCAGACATTTCCCCAAGTTTTTCTTCGGAAAGTACCTTCCCAGCAGACCACTTACTTATTTTGCTTATTCCTGAAATGTCCGACATCAAAATATTTATTGGCTTAATTTTAATTAATTAAATTTCCCATCTGGCAAATGGTTCATTTTTTTTTTAAATATTCGGGGCTTGTTCCACCGAAAAAAAAAAACAAAAATCTGTCAGCCCAACAACTGCCAGAAATAAATAAAAAGGCCAGTAACTTGTTTATTAAATCCCGACAGGATGTCCTCCCTACAACGAACCACCCACAGCGGCCCCCAAGACAGTCAACCACCTAACGACTGAGCCACCGCGCCTCCCCCCACCCGCTTTCTAGTAGCCAGGCACCGCCCAGACGTCGCAGTCTGAAATATAAATGTCGACGCTCGTAGCTCGGGTTGTTGTCTCGTCGTTCTGCCTAAAAAAGAAAGAGGAGAAAAATTGTCCAAAAGTTGGGAGACGACTAAGGGATACTTGGCCTTAATCCTCGTTGGTTACCAAGTTCTAAAAACTATTGCCTAACTTTAGGGGCTAGGCTGGTAATTGCAGGGGTTTTAAAGTTGCAAGATTTTTAAACTTTTTTCATTAAAAAATACTATAAGTTGGGCATATTTTATACAAAAGATGCCAAAAATTAAATTTTGGTATATTATTAGAGCAAAAAGTTAATTAAAAATAAATGTTTAAGGGTTTGCATATTGTTAGAAAAAAATATAGCAGGTCTTCTAAAAACATAATTACTCCAAAATAACCGTAATTTTAAAGCTTATAATAAAATAGTACTTAACAATTCAAGATTAAAAACATAAATTCAACAAATAACTCTCCCTTTTCAAATAATTAATTATTTCCTTTTAAAAGTTAGGCTTATAATTATTTTACAAATAAGTTACAAAAAATAACTTCTTAAAAGCAAGCTACTTCCTCTAAAATGTAACAAGTTCTTCGTGCCACACAACACACCCTATTACATTATCCAGGATTACCGGGTACAAAGAAATGGAGGTCCTAGGACCCCCGCTGGTTTTTCCTGGCGGATACTTGGAGAGGCTCCTCCTAGAACTTTGCGGGTCCTGGGTGGAGGGTGTCGGGGAGGCAGACAAATAAACGTCTATTGACACGACAAGGCAGACGGCGACTGGAGTTGAGCACCCCCTCGGTTCTGGGAAGCAAACCACCCACAGACACCGCCCCCGACAGTTCCTTCGTCCTTTTCTGCGGGCACCTACTTCCTTTTCACGAACCAACACAACGGAAAAAAAATAAATAAAAATAAACCGAAAATATAAAAAAGAAATGGCAGACAGAGCCCAGGGACGGGTCGGTTCAGGGAGAGGGGGCCATTTTCGGTATGCTTTCTCCGATTTGGTCGCTGCTCGGTTTTGTTTTCAGAAGTTGCCGAACGGGGCGAAGCCAAGTCAGACAGTCGGGTCAATAAATTTTGCGTGTGGAAATTGTTCGCTCAAGGTCAAAAGGATATTTGCCTCGCTCCGGCTGTCTGTGTGGCTCTGGCTCTGGCTCTGGCTCTGCTCCGAGTGTGTAGGAAATGTTTGGAATACAGACAGTATATAGTATACGTGGCACGTACATATTTAAGCGGCCGTCTGCCTAAGCCTGCGTCTGTATTGGTGCAAAATGGCTGTCCCATTCTCCCGTTAGTCGGCCATTTTGCTGTGCGTGTGTGTGTGAGTGCGTGTGCGTGCGGCAGACAAAGACCCGAGACTGTGGCTTTTGGAGGAGAGTTGGGGTTTTGGGTTTTTGGGTTCGACTTTGGCTTTCCGGCAACCTTGAACTTGAACAATTTCGTTGAAGTTCAGGCCGTAAACGAGGCGCCCTCATTTGGGTCCTGCGCCTCCTCCCTCCCCGGTCCACCCACTTTTTTTTCAATGGGTTCTCGGGTTTTGGCGTGGAGGTCCTGTCGGCCCGTGCTTATGAACGTTTGTCTTTATTTTCATTCGTGTATTTGGGCGATTTGGCGTTTTGGGTTCAAGCGCCGCACAGCCCAAGCATTGAACTCTCGCTTTCAAGGATACGCCACGCACTCGGTTTCTGAATCGGACTGGAATTCGGATCCAAAGCCCAGGCAGTCATTGAAACGCCGTTCTCGGATCTCGAGCCGTGGCAAGCCGTTGACATTGCGAGCGGTCGTCAACGCTGCACGGCGAAAAAATTGCATTATTAGATGAAGGTAATCTAGTTTTTTTTTTTATGTAAAGTTTAGATAAATTTTTAGTTTTGAAGAGGATGTTTTTTAGTTTTTTTGGGAGTTATAGTTTTTAATATGATATTAAATTAGCGACAGAATAGGGTTCGGTTCTTTAAAACTATTTATTCTAATGTTAAAAAATTGCTTTATTGGACGATATTTATTAAGGTTTTTCTTAAAATTTTGTTTTAAAAAATAGATTTAGGATAAAAAACTTTAAATTATCCAACATTATTCTATCTTGTCTTAAACTTTTAAAAATTCTAAACATTCTAATTCTAAAAAGAATGATTTTAAATATTATTCATCAAGGATAAAGGCAATACAACCACAATATTAATATTTTGAAATCAAGAACTTTTTTTTGAGAATATATTTTTAAAAAGTATTATGCAAATGCTACAAGATTATAGTATTTCATTTAATTTGCAAGTATTTCTCTCTGTCTCATCGCCGACTGTCTGAGACTGTTCACTTTGTTCGAGTTAAGCGTCAGTCCAAGGTTCTTTTGCGGCGGCCACGGCTGCCACGGCCTGAACCTGCACCGCCAGCACCCCCTAAACACCAGCATCCCCCCTCCTAGAATCGCCTGCAACCACATCTTGGGCTTCTCTTTCAGTCTGACTTCTCGACTCGCTATTAATGTCAAGGGGTTCCACACGACCAGACCGCCGTTGCTGTTGCTTTTGCCGTTTTCGTTTTCGTTTTTGAAAAGTGCGTTAGTTTCTGCGTTAGGCGGCCCGCTCACTTGAGGGCTGGGGCACTATGGGAAAATGTTGGTTTGATGGAAAATCTATTCAATTGACAGAATGATTGGTTGCTGCCACCATTCAGTGCAGTTGATTGCTGATAATTCGAGCCTCCATTTAGCCATTTAGCCATTTGGCAAAAAGTGTTCAATTTGCATGACAATTGCAGTTGCAATTGCTAACAATACTAAGTAATAATTGCTGATTGGGTGTCAGAACAAATTGAATGTTTGTTAATCGTTGGGTTTACGCGATTATATGGGTATGATTAATTGATTTCAGTTAGTAACTCCCTTTTTAGGCCCAGGCTTTTTTCAAAACATGAACATTTCTTTGGAAAATTTCTCTTCATTTTTTGCAATATCGATTTGGTTTTCACTTTCAGTTTCTGTTTCAGCCATCTAGCTCTCCATCCCTGGCAGCAGCACTTGGCCAGATTATTTATTTGATTACTCCGGCTGACATTTTCTATTCTACGAGCATGTATCATTTTAGCCATTTTGCTCATGGCTCATGGCTACAGCTCGGTGCACGCATTTCTTGGCTTTACATTTGGATTGCCAATTTGAATTTCAAATCGATGTTGTTGCTTGCCACTTTTTTGTTTTTTTTAATTTTTTTTGCCTTTTTTAAATGTGCGTTGTTATAGCCAAATCAGGATTTCTGCGTGCTTTGGCCAAAAGCAAAGCAAAGCAACCGTCTAACAACAATTACAACGAAAGCAACAACTGCACTAAACAACTAACAACAACAACAACTACAACAATGAACAATTGCAGCAGCAACAACAACTAACGATGTCAGGGGCGTTCATTTGTCCATTGCCAGCCAGCAAACGAACTGAACCGAACCGAACCGGGCCGAGCACGTCACTGTCACCAGCGGACAACCCCCCGGCCCCCTGCCAGAGACAGGCCACCCCCCAAAAAGTGCACTGAGAGAACTGCACTGGGACCTCTTTAGAACTTCCTTTCAAAAAGTCTATATCTTTACTTTTTTAATTCTAATTTTGAATTAGTGTTTAGCTTAAATGAGTTATTGAATCCTTGTTTTAAAATCTGTCTTAAGATTAGTATAATTATTGACTTGAAATAAATGTATATTTCAGTGCACCCCTCGGTGGCTTCCAAAACGTTGCCACTGCAAAATGCACTTTGCAATTTTGTTGATTGCTTTGGCATTTGTTGTTACTGTTCTCTTGTAGTTATTGTTGTCTGTTGATTTTTTGTTGCTTTATTTATTTTTATACATTTGTTTTGTATTTGTTTTGCGATTTATCTAAATTCGTTCGTTTGTTGCTGTACGCATTGCAGGTTGACCGCCGAGTTCAAGTTTTAACGGATATTGTTTAGTTGTTGTTGCTACTGAGAGTGTTGTTGTTGTGGCTGCTGTGTTCTCATTTTTTGGCAGGAGCCTCGCCTTAGCCTCGTTATATAAGCAGCATTATGGCTTCGCGTTCTTTTGTACCGCCAATGAAGTCATTTTGTGCGCCATTTTGTCAAGTTGCAGCAGCGATTGATTAATGTTCCAGTGCTTCCACTTTTTTTTCCCCCAAAAGATGAAAAATCTTAATTAGTTTTTCGCTTTCAGCTGACTAATAATGCCGTAATTTATGATAATCCCTCCGAGAATAAGGTTGGGCCTGTAAACTTAGATTTTTGGTTCAATGTAATAGATTCTCCCCCTTCTGTTCGGATATCCTTATTCAAATTTTCATGCCACACTGCACTTCCTTGTCCTGTTCTGCTTCAGCGCCCTCATTATATATTTATCAGATTCAATATTCACACCCACACCCATGTTGCATACAGTATCCATGGTAGTACTATCTCACTCTTTGTCCTAATTGCACTGTAACCCATTAACGCAACAGAAGCAACAGCAACATGCAACCAGTTTGAGCATCCCTATTGTTGTTTTGCTGGGTGACTCGGTTCGGAGAAAGGGGGACCAGGGGGACTGCAGGCTGTTGTGCGCAAAATTTTCACCTTCACCTCATCAGCCAAGCAAGACAAGCAGAAACAAGAAAAATAGAGAGGGAGATGTATAGTGAAAACAAGAAGAGAGAGGAAGTGATGTTGATTTAGGATAAGTAGGGGAAACTTGATTTATTGAATGGTTAGTCTGCATATTATGGAGATTTTCCACAAAAAATAGAAGGATAATAACTGGACAATAAAGCTTGTATTGTAAATAAAAGTATAATATAGTTTTGGAGTTTTATCAGAACTAAGACTACTAAAAAGACTATTAAATATAAATTGAACTTAATATTAACATGATTAAAATAGTTTTAGTAAAACTGGTTATAATCAAACAGCTTCCTGCCAAACACAATATCTCTGTATTCTTCCCTCTTTCCCCCCAATCACTAATCACTCTAACTAAGACTAACTATCATATTTACAAAAACTATAAAACTACTATTAAAAATCAAGCTTTTTATGGAAAGTATAAAAAGTATACTAGAAAAAAAAAACCAAAGAAGTCGCCAATAAAGGGATAAAGAGCAATTTCAAGTCAGGGGCCATTGGTCAGGGGCGGTTAGTGGGCAAGTTTAAGGCGCCCCAAGGGGCCCTTGGCTGATACGATCCGTCCCTGAAACGGGAGCTTCAGTTCCAGTTCCAGTTTGCTCGACGTTCGCTGGGCCTTTGATTGCATTAGAGCGTGTGCCGACAGTCGCATCTCGTTAAAAGCAAAAAAAATAAGCAAAATGAAAACAAAAGCAGCAACCAGCAGCAGCATCATCAGCAACACATTGCGAGTGCGACAACGATGATGATACAACCTTACAAAATTCTCAGTCTCAGTCTCAGTCGCAGTCTTGGGCAGTGGTGCGATCTCCACCCCTCCCACTGGAACCACTCGAAGCTCCAACCTCCTGTTTCCTAATCCCCCCCGTAGCAAGTCACAGTACAGTGCAAAAAAAAGTTGGGCATTAAGGGGAAAATAATTAAATAAGATTTAGTGAAGCTTAAAAATGAAATAATTCTACTAATACTAAGATTCTTTAAGTTTAATAGACTTAGTTCCTACATTTATTTTGGTTCTTAATTATTAGACACTTATTATTAGACTATCTACACTATTTTTGGCCCATCCTTGAGATAATTTATGGCCGTATAGTTAGCTAATATCAAATCTATCTCAAATCTCAAATCGCATCTAATCTTTTTTTCGCTCTGCAGCGATGGCTTTGAATGTTTAGCGGCTGAACTTGTCTTGCACACACACACAGATACACCAGCCAGCCACACCAATACAAGTGCAGGGTGCCGAGAAGAGATAGAGACTCGGATAGAGATAGAGAAAGAGTGTGAGAAGCAGAAGCGGAGAGCGCAACAAACACACTGATAGCTTTATTTTTGCTTCGCTGCCGCTGCCATCGCTGCTGCGGCCGCCGTTGCTGTTGCCGTAGTCGTAGCCGTATTCGTAGCGTGTGTGGTATGCAGCCTTGAATTAGTTCGCTGCACCCGCCGAGCACACAGATACTCACCAGCACATGGCCGCTCTTCGAGTGTGCGTCTATGTGTGTGTAAGCAAAGCGTGCGCAGTGTGCGAAAGCTCTGCTCCCCTTTTGCAATGTTCGCCGATCCCCTAACCTCTGCCTCTGCCTCTGCTTCTGGCTCTGCTTCTGGCTCTGCTTCTGCATCCACCCAGCCCCACCACCACCATCAACCACCCCACCAAATTGAAATGTAGGAACAAAAAAATAAAAAAAGACAAATAAATAAAATCTGCTACTGCTGCTTCTTCTGGCGCTATAATATGCATGGAGAACGAACAAGGGGGCATCCGAGTCGTCGTAGCTTCTTGTTTGCATATCCCATTTTCCGTCTTTGGGCGGCAGAATGTTTGAGGCCCCAAACAATATTTAATGATCAATTGAAGAGTGATTTTTTATATTAAAATATAACTATGTTTGCGGGTAATACTAGGATAATATAATAAACAAGAAAGTGAAAGTATTTCTTTTATGAATGAATTAAAAACTACTTCTCAGTAGTTAAATACTCTGGATCTAAGATCAGAGGCTCAAAAAATAATAATATAAAATATTGTAATATATTCATTCTTAAAAGCATTTAAAAAATAAGTTACTTAATTTTTAGGATTAAATGTCATCAAAAATTCATATGTTCATAAAAAGATACTTATACATATAGTATAGATACTTTCTTAAACAAAGTTTTCTTTTCTATAAATTCCTATTAAAACTTGAAAAATTTAATTGTTCAATCCTAAAACCCTAAGAAAACGTAAACCCCATCTTAAACTAATTTTCCGATTGAACTGATCAACGTGCTGCCCCTAATTAGCATCTCCTGTTAGGTCCCAACGCCACTGCTGCTCCCTCTCTTCCTCCGTTTAGACACAATCCATCATCTGCAACGTCTAGCCTTCTGATCGTGCCGACACACATCTGAATCGGAGTACTATATACAAATTATTTTTCATTTTTTGCGGCAACGGATATGCATGTGGATGGCCAGGCCATCTCGCTCTGGTCTCCTTTTCGCTTCTGCGAATCGGAATGAGCGAGTGTCGGGAAATGGGGGAAAATAAGCGGAAAACTGTCTCGAATCGTATGTGTGTCATAAATGCAACAGAGACTAATTGGATGTGTGCTGGCGAATTGGGCACAACATTTTTACAAAACAGAAAAATATAGAGGGGGTCCAAAAATAGTTGTCAGGAAATGAAATACAAAAAAGTGGAAGGAAATGTATCTTTTAGTCAGGAACTAAATAGTTACCTTAACTTAAATTATAATAAGGTATTATTTGAAAGGAAACCATGTCTGTAAGGAATCTTGGCCCATTGCGTGCTTGTTATGCGACAAAAAATGTCTATGCGTAAATAGAATCGTGTGCAACACGACGTTGTTGTTGCCGGTTGCCGTGGTTGTTGCAGCTCGGTATTCAGATCGACACCCAGACACATCGACACATAGACGGCACAAGGGGCTTGTCCTTCAAAACGAATAAACACAGAAACTGAAAAAGAAACAGAAACAGAAACGTGAAAAACGAAAGCGAAAATTGCATGCGTAAGAACAACATTGCAAATGCAACAGCAACATCAACAGCAACACCAACACCAACAACAACACCAACAACAACACCAACAACAACATCAACCGAAGCAATGCCAACGGTGAATGCAATTGCAGAAAATATTAGGCGGATGTCTGGCTACAACGTGTGCATCTATAATCCGGTGGCTATGGCGACCATATATTAATATTTATGGGTTGCAGGAGCCAAGAATGGGACCAGTCCATGGGGTCTCCGATATACAATACTATATAACAGACCAGATTAATGGGGAAGTAAAGTTCTGGGCCCTATATACTGTCAATACCTGTTGGGGCTGAAAAGCCGGAGCTAGAAACGCAATACATATCTACCGATGTATATATGTATATATCTAGAAATATATATATTTCTATATGTATACAGCTGTGTGCATATTTTAGAATGTAATTGTGCATCTGGCCTAGACCTAGAAAAGGAAAATTTTGTTGCTATTATTATTGCTCGTGTACTCGTGCATTCGTACATTCGTACATTCGCATTCGTTTGCTGTTCGTTTCGTTGTGGTGGCTCCATCTCGTTTTGGCATTGTAGTGCCCTCTCTGTTGCTCAGTGTGCCATTTTGTGTGGCACTCATTATTTGTTCTCCTTCCTCGCAAATTAAAAATATGCCTAAGCAAATAAAATGCATTCAATGTGTCTACAAGTATGTGTATCTGAATGCTACTAAATGGCTGCACTGGTGTTCGTCTCAGTCTCTTGCCAGGCATTTTCTGTCTGTGGGTAATTGTGCGTTATTTCCCCCTAAATAGGGTGTCACTTTGGGGAGACATCTTCAATTAAAGTTGTTGGAAAATACATATATGAAATTTGAAGAAAAGCTATAAGGAATATCTAAACGAATCTTTAGTCAGGATGAGCCTTTAAATATTTCTATAGAGGGTTGAATAATACAGGACCTGGTAACTTCTTTAAAATATATCCTGAATACATATTACATACTCATATCTATTTTCATTTTTATAGATATAGAATTATTAGAATAGTAATAAATTTGGATACTATTTTTGGGCTTATTCAACAATGTATTTTAAAGAACCCTCTAAATTATAGAAGAATTATAGAATAAAGAAATATTTTAATAAATTGTTACAGTATTTTAGAGATAAATACAGAGGAATTTTTTTTAACACATTGCTTAAAACAAAGTAGAAAAACTACAGGAAACTATTCTATAGTTTGTCAAAACAAAGGTAGAGTCTGATTCAAAGTTATATAGAGTCCATAAAAATCGCTATTTATCATTAAAGGTTTTATTTCCCAAGAATCAATACTTCCTAATGATTTATTAACTATATTTATTGATTGATTTCTATTACTTTTTAGTAGAAATAGCAAAATAAACACCCTTTATCCTTACCAATCACCGTCTAGCAAAGACATTGGCTTTCAAATCGCCAAGAAACGACAACGAAAACGGCAATACAGAAACTACGAACTGCAATTGGCTTTAACTGCAATTGCAACGCAATGAGAATTTCAAATAAAGCAAAAATAAAAATAATAAAAACACATACAAACAAAAAAAAGCGAAACACAACCCAGAACAGCACACCAGCAACAACAAACAATTTAAATTGAAAAAATGTTTTTTTATGTGTGTTTATTTTTTATTTTTTCGTGCTACCGTCACACAAACGGCCATAAACGCCGCCTAACCGAGCAACGCCCCGCCTCGCCTCCGCACCCGCCCCTGGCATCCGCCAGGGACCACCCCAATCGCCCCCAGCCCGTTGCAACATTTCAGTGGCAGTGTTCGATTCGCGCAACATTCTATCAAATACTCGTTAAATGTGAAAAATATAAAAAAGTTAAAGGCACTGAGGGAAAAATGTGGGTGTTTCTTTTGTAAATGATTATAGAATAATCTTCAACAAAAATTTCAAATAATATTTTCATAAAAAAGTTTATTATTTCTAACTTGAAATTCGAAATATATTTTTTATTTATCCTTAATGTTAGTTCCTATTATTATTTTAGTCTAAAAGTAATCAGGTTTATAGATATGTTTCACAATGAACTCAAAAACGAAATCCTTGATAGTGTTGTCTGAGGAAATAGTCTGAAAGTGTTGATATCTACATTTTTCATCAAATATCCCCCATTCATTTTTTCTGTTTATTAAAAAACAGATTTAAGACTCGGGAAAGGGGGTAGTGTCAAGTAAGGGTGGTGTCGAGAACCCAGTGAACTGCCCGTGGGGTAATGGTGAAGCTAACGACAATTCATTGCGAATCTCGAGTGCCGGACTCGTCGTTTGTCGATGTTGCAGCGTTGTTGTTGCTGTTGCTATTGCATTTGCCGTTGTAGTTGTAGTTGTAGTTGTAGTTTCTAAACGGAATAGAACGGAAGGGGCCGAGCGGGCTGGGGGCGACACGCATGTTGTCCATGTCCCCATTAGAGTCAAGTGACGTGTTATCTGTCGCCTTCTCTCAGAACTTTGACTTCTATCAGTTGAATGTCGTTGCAGTCGTCGCAGTCGGCGTTGCCGTTTTGCAGTTTGCTTTAGCAATTGTACAAATTTTGACGCAGCCGTTGCAGTTGCCGCCGCTGCCTCAGCTGCTGCTGCTGTTTGCTATGATCGACGATGCCAATCGATCTCACTTGGGCTACCGTGTTGGCAGCAGACGTTGTCTGCCACTCCCACCCCACTCCCCGGCGGCTACCGTACGCCCCGGCCCACCCCCCCTAAGCACTCCCCCGCCGCGTTTCAATGTCAGTGTGTCTATTATGCGCCATTATGATTGGTATTATTAGCGGCATGCCATGGAAAATGAAAACTGCCAACTGGCAGCCACAGCCGCAGCAGCAACACTTTCCCTCTCGTTGCTTTCCATTTCCAGAAAAAAACAGCAACATCAATAGCAACTTTAACAACAACTTCATCATCATCATCATCTTGTACATGCAACAACAAGCTGCAACTGCTGCAACTGGCAACTTGCAACTGGCAACTTGCAACTTGCAACTGGCAGCTATGCAGTAATTATTGCACGATCAATTTGCCGGCCATCCATGTCGGTGAAAACTTTCCTTTGCAACATATATATTAATAAGCCAAGTTTAGCGGAGGATGGGTGTGACTAACAAGGTTGTGGGACATCCAGAGATTTCTGGAGAGACAATTGAAAAGATTTCAATTGAAAAAGTTGGCAAACAAACTGAAAATGGTTGGAGAGTTTTCTTTTATTGTTTATTTCTTATGAACTTATGAAAATGTGTTTTGCGATCATCAACAAAAGAATTCATTGTCCTTGGGATTTCTTGTTGGGCGCCAATGTGGCCAACAATAACGCCACCTAGGAGTCATCCTTTTCAAAAGTCCAGAGAGACGGACTTCACGGAATTTCTTCGTAAAAATCTTTATAAAAAGTTAATTATTCTTATGCTTAGCCTTGCCTTGCTGCTCCTAAACCTCCTCTAAAAATATCTATTATAAGTTACAATTTGCTATTAAATTTATTGTTCCTTTAAACTAAATTTCTTTTTGCAAATAATACTTTTGAAATAGAGAAAGAAATAGAGACTTTAAACGACCTACCTCAATATATATAAACTGACTAAACAACTGACCAAGGCGATCTTAATAAATATGCTATACTTTTCTATATTCCTTCATCGTGTGGTTTTTAATAATTAATTTTTGTTAAACATAAAAACAATGTTTTTAATCTAAATAAAAAGAGTCTAATTTTAAGATAAACTAGCAATTTTTTTGGTGGCATCTATTAGAAAAAACTTAGAGCGGATGAGCATTGCGGCTGTAGTCGCAGTCGACGTCGCTGTAGACGTAGTCGTTGCCGTTGCCGTTGACGTCGTCATGTTCGCCAGTCTCTCCCCATTCCCCATTCCCCAACCCACCACCAACCCCCTTCCCAGTCGCTGCCCCAATGGCTAATGGCTGCGGTTGACGGTCGTACAGTTAGACGGACGTTTGCTTTGCTTGCATTTACAACACACACACTCACACACACTTACAGGCACACTCACCAGTGCATTACAATGGCATTGAAAATCTTTTTCAATAAAATACGTAAACAAAAAACAAAAATAAAAACTGAAACCGAAAAAACAAACGAAAATGAAAATGAAAACGCACAAAAACACAAATGCAACAATCCAAAGCCAATGCATTGAAAAGAAGCAGAAGCAACATTTTGTATTTGATTTTGTTTTTTGCATTTAAAAGTTAATAGTTTTAATAAAACAATATTGTTTCTTTTCTCGTTACGGTAATCAACTTTTGAAAATGTGTGAGAATTCGCTTTATGATTTAAGTTGCTGTTTTGCAAAAGCACAGAAAGAAACAAGTAAAGATTTACAAGAAATCTTTAGTCTTAATTTTTTTATGATGTATATTGTTTATTTTTTATTACAAGTTTTCTTTAGTTTATTTGATTTTGCAAATCTATCTTGGTTGGCTGCTTTCGATTATAAATATGTTTTTTTTTCAGCATTTTATGATTATCTTGTTTTTTTTTTGGGAATTTTCCAGTTGAAATGCTCTTTTGAATTTACATTTGTATCTTGCGGACCGACAATAGCTTGAACTTGAAAACGGCCGTTGTAGTTGTTGTTGGCATTTGTTATTGTGCAGTTTAATCAACTTTTGTCTGTTCGCGACTGACACTGGGAGGGAGACGGCAACAGACGGGACGAGAGAGACACATAGAGGGGCGACCAAATCGGAGACTTCGAGAAATAATTCCATTGAATTTCAATATTCATTAGATACCGCGACGATCGGCGGGGGTTCACTTAGAAGGATGGAAATTCTATTGGAAGTGATCCATGAAGGGGTCAAGGTTAATTAAGGGTAACTAATTATCATGGGGTTCTAGGTAAACTTAAATGGTTGGAAATCCCTTCGACTAGATTTAAATAATTTCTTTTAATTATCTTTGCTAGTAATAACTATTTTAATACAAATCCTGAAAAACCTACAGATCGGATTTATTGTCTCTCCAGGGAAAGTATAAATGCGAATTGATGGCTTTCGGAAATCGAATGAAAACTAAACAAATACAAAATCCAAATACAAATCCAACTCTCAGCACTCCAACGCGATACGTTAATTAAAATAAATACTTTCCGCCTCAAACGCGGCCGTGGCAGGCAAATGTTTGTGCCAAAAAAAGGAAAAACAAATCAAATAAAATCAAATCGCATGAAAGAGCTTGAAAGAAAAGAAACGAATGCAGTTAGCGAATGTGAAATCCATCCACATGTGGCCAAGTTTTCTATTCGCTTTTCCTTTAAGCTTGATTGTTTTTTTTTTGTTCAGCTAACGCTCGTTGCATGACCAAGAAGTCAGTTACTCAGTTAGTCAGTCAGTGTTACCCCTCGAGTGGCCGATCCCAGCCGATCCGATCCGATGTGGTATCCATCGGATACAAGTTGCCGAGTCGAGCTGCGAGCGTCCGGCGATGACGATGACGATGCCAAAAGCGGCCTACTAAGATACTTTTACTTGGCAGACACGATGCCAGCTGCAACTGGTTTTGGCCATCATGGCTTGCCGCATTAGAAATTGGCCAGCAGATCGATGCTTGGCTTTAACCAGAGACCCTGCCGCAGAGGAAAAACTATGCGAAATTCACTTTCATTATGAATGGCTACGGCTATGGCGATGCTTACAAATGCGATTCCCGGCCATTGCAGTCTCGGCCCGGTCGCTTGGTCATCCAACCTGCCAAGTTGCTTGGCCAAGTCAGGGATTTTCCTTTCTTTCACGTGAGCGGTGAGCCCAGTTTTCCGAATCAAGCTAATTGAGCGCGAAAATGCTGGCATTCAGTGGGCCAAAAACAGATAAAATAGTAGGGGTTTTTGGGATTTAAAAATAGATATAATTTTGTATATATTTTGGGAAATTTAAGAGTAGAAAGATTTACAAACTCTTATCTCTAAAAAGAATGAGATTACAAATTACAAACGTAATGGCGAGCTTATAATCGTCTCATCAAAAAACTTTACTAACTTTCTTAAAGGTGTTAATTTATCCATATAAATATTTGTATTTCCCTCGTTAATAATTTTATTAAAAATCCAAAAGATTTTTAATTAAGACACTTACTTAATCATAATGAAATTGAACATAAACTTCTTTCTTCACATATCTTTAATAAACTTCTTAAAAGAGCTCATTTATCCATTTTAGCAATTTTATTAAAAAAATAACGGAATTTGACTTAAATCCTAAACAAACTTAAGCATAATAAAATTGTATTATTAAATGGAAAAACTAATAAACTGTAAAAGAAAACATCCACAAGATTCTTGTCCTGAAAACCTCTTAACCAAAAACACATCTATCGTTATCCCCATTATGTCCGAATCTCAACCATTTCCCTGGAGTTGCCTCGAGGGCCTGTCTACATGGACTTGCATGTGGCACTCAGCTGGAGACCATTATGCTTGCCACATCAAATCAAACGGCCAACTAAGCTGAACATAAATGTTGCTGTTGCTATTGCTGTTGCAATTGACGGCAGGTTTTGGCCAAGTCAGAGCCAGAGTTGCAGTTGGAAGTCGCCGACTAACACATTTCCACGCCAGTCCACTCTCCTCCTCTACTTTTTGCTGTGCATTTTCATTTTCATTTCGCATTTCCATTTCGCATTTTCGCTTTCATTTTCTTTTTCTTTCCAAGCAGCAGCAGCCAGCGAAATATTTTTGTTGTTGCTCTTTTCTTGGCTATTTTTTTTATGCGAAGTATATGCGAGAAAATCGAAAGTTTTCCCCAGACCATAATACAAAAAGAAAGTGCAAGTGCAGCAGCTGAAGATGAAGCGGAGTGAGCAGAGGGAGTGGGGAACGGGGACTGGACTCGCAGAAAGGAAAAGCAAAACAATGCCAATGGGGCGTATGAGTAACTTGTTTTCGGGCCAAAATGTAGGATGAATGCCATTGTTTTGCTGCTGACGGCAACTACGAGTTTTTCCAGCCACCACAACCCAGCTTGTTATTGTTGCAGTTGCAGTTGTGCCATTTTCGTTGTCAAGTGCAAGTGTGGCAGCAACGTTGTTGTTGCTGTGGTCAAATGAGCACTAAAGTATTAGTAACTCCACGCAAAAAAAAACTAAAGAATTTCAAAAATGAAACACAAAAAATTCAAGCTATAATTAAGATGTCTTTCGAAGGCAGATAATGTAAATTATGGTTTGTCAAGTATGGTAGTATATGGCACTTTTTTTAACTCGTACTTCTTAGAATACCTAAGCGTACCAGTAATATAACTTATATGCGATCACTATATACCTTTAATAAAATTTATAGATATATTTAATCTTCTTGGTACTCTTAGTTTTCCCTACGTGCAACCGCTCAGCGGAATAATGTTGCATGCTGCACAATCAGCAATTTCCTTTTGGCTTCTCTCCGCCACCCTGTCGTTGTCTGGAGCTTTCGATTTCATTTAATTAAAACGCATAAAAGTCGACTCTCCCGGCGATGTCATTGTCTAGGATTTTGGATTTTGGCTATCCCCTGACCAATCTCCGAAGACAACAATCTCTTGGCTCCGTCATTGGCAGTGACAAACAGAAAGCTGTGGGTTCTTATCATTGACATTGGCTGGAAGAAACTGCCAACATCAGCACCAGCAGCAGCACTACCAGCAGTAGTAGTAGCGGAATACAAAAAAAAAAAACAAACTTGTCATCATCATAATTCTTAATCATGCAAAATTTTTTGATGGGAAGTCTGCACACCACACTTTGATTTTTTGCTGCAATTTTTAGTTTCTTTTTTTTTTATTTTTGGTTTATTTGTCTTTACGTCATTTCAATAACAAGTTAAGAACTTCCACACACTAGTCGCGGTCAAGGTTTCGGGTCTAGAGTAGTGGTTGGCGGCCCAAAAAAGTTGACACTTGTAATGGCCGCTTTACATGCAAAACAAACAAGCAAATTACTCATACGCAGCGTTGCCGCTGCCCCCAAAGATGAAGCGGCGAGCAAGTGTTCTTCTCCCCCCATCTCATGTCTGGTTGGGTTTCTTTTGTTTTCTGGTAGCTGCGATGGTCAAGTGCAAATTGCACTTCATTTTTGCCACTTTTTTGGGTAGTTGATGGCTGCCAATGGGGAAACAATTGAAGCTGAAGGCTTCGACACAGAGAGTTATTGAAAAAGCGCTGATTTGAAATGTTTTTCCATTTTTAATTTGGCTTGATTTTTTGCACGAAAGGTGAATGCCATGTGAACATGTGTAAGTCGTTTTCACTCTGCATGTAGTCTCTCTATAGCTCTGGAAGCTTCCTGAAAATTTTGGTGGATAAACGAAGCATCGGATATCTGTCTTGGTTGCTTAGAGGAGATGATACACTTCAATTCCCTTTGCAATTCGTTCATGACACTCTCATCAAAGAATGTAAAATGCACTCAGCTCCCCATCAATTCGAGCATTAAATCAACTTTAAAGCTCCATTCGACAACAGGTCACGCATTTTCAGTTGATACCCGATATCTATCAGACTGCAGCATCCTCCTAATCTTGTCCAGCAATCATCAATTCAACGGCATTATAAATGTCGCCCGTTTAACCCACAAGGGACCACCACCTCCCCAAGCCCGATTTTCCGAGAAAACAAAGAAAACTATAAGGACAATTTTTCGGCAAGATTACGAGCTCTTCCGAACAAAGAGAAATGCCCCCTCGTCCACCCCTCAAAGTCGTAACAATTACAAAGTCTGCTCTGCTTCTATTTTGGCACTGCGGAAAAAACAAAGTATAATTAGGAAAAGAAGGATATTAAAATTATATAAATATCTAGAGGACTCTATAGACCCTCAACAGATTTAGGGATATTTATTAATTTATTTTAAGTCCAAATTAAATTCCAATTTTTTTTCTCAATGCGCTTTAACTTCTTGGGGGCAAAGGAGAGGAAGAACATCAGGTTTTTGTCGCCTTGGCGTTGTCATCGTAATCGGATGAGCGAGAAAAGGACGGGGCGTGCCAGTTGGAGATTGCGATTGTGATTCTGTTTCTGTTTCAGCTTTCAGTCTGCAGGTTAGTCAGTTAGTCGGTGCGACGACGAATTTTGGGGGTTTGAGTGCATGGCGCGTGTATTAGATGATATGAGGTCATTCACTGCTGTTTACACCGAAAATTTCGTCTCGCCGCTGCTGCTGCGCTGCTTTCCTCTGCTGGATGACGCTGCGCCCCAATATACAGCTTGTCTGCGATTGTGTCTCTGCCTGTGTGTGTGTGTGTGTGCCCTCAGTGGGGCTGTGCTGAAAGCAATACCCGAAACAAAACCCCAAACTGTTGCCCTGCTTATACATTTCCGACATCTTCCTACCCATCGTCCGTCTGTCTGGACAGTCGAGAAGAATGGGCACTAGGTGGCGTTAATGTTTACGACATTGGCGCCCAACATGGAAAATGAGGGACAATTTCTTATGTATTAGATGATCGCAAATGAAGATCTTTAGTAAAGTGGTAATTGTAGCTTACTATAAATTGTTTAAAAAAGTTGTTTAATTTTAAATTTGTCAATTAAATCAGTCTATAAATCTCGTCTCATTAGTTATCACTTTCTTTTGATTAGAATTCGACTCTTTCCATCTGACATTCAGTTTTCCATTCTAATCAACCAATGTGCGGCATTTGTCGTTAGCTGTTCAATGACTTCTCTTGAAACATGAATCGACTACACACAGGCGACACCCAAACCAAACCAATCCAAGCCAAACCGAACCAACCCAAGCCGATTCCGAAGACTGAAGGAGTCAAGGAGCTGGGCGGAGACGTAGAATCTTCCAGCCACCTAATGCGCTTCCTCTTCAACAAATTCTTTCACGACTGACTGTCTGTCTGTCTTTCTCTGTCGCTTTTGTGGCCCTCTCTCCCCATATCGTTCTTCCTTTAGCGAAAGGAGTCGTCGTCGTCATCCAAAACCCCAAGCAAGTCCCCCAGGTCCATTCTACTAACACCAATACCCTTACCCTTTATCACCTAAGCTATGCACAGTCGAAAAAAAAACTCATGTATTTTATTAGATTATATCAAAGTCATATTAAAGAAATAACATATCTAGAAATATAAAAGTGATAAGATAAGGACACTCTTTAGCTGTAATTTCAATTTTATATTTTTGATTAGAATTCATAGTCCTAATTTGTTAATCTTTGGTATTATTTTTTCTTGGTGTACCTTTAGTTGTCAGTACATTGGACTCATTTCGCACACACTCTCATTCACTTTACACAGACAAAGAGCTATTGCAAAAGTATGTCTGTGTCGTCGTCGCCTCATTTAGCTTCTCCTTCTTCTTCTGCTTCTTCGCCTCCTGTGCACACCCCACAAATCGGCCCCCCAGGTCCCCAGTCCGCCACCCCCCTTCCTTTGGTCGTCTACGCCCTCGCCCTCGCAGTTTCTAAAAACAAAACTCTTCCTTCTGGCGCTGCTTCTTCGGCTTCGTGCTGCGCCTCTTCCTCTGCTTGTTCGTTGTCGTCTACTTGCTGTGCTTCCTTTATTTGCAACATACATTATATGCTAAGCGGGTGAGTGGGGAGAGGTGGCCCGAACCAGAGCGCGGCCCGAACCGACCTCTCGCTCGCACACTTGCAATCGCAATCGGCAAAGTAAATGGAAAGGCCCCCCAACAACACTAAACAAACGGAAAGTGAAAATTTGCTCCACTGACAGACACGCAAAGAGAGACAAGGCGAGTGGGACCCAATGGGAAAAAGAGAGTACTGCCGGGGCTCTCATCTCACTCGAGCACTCACTTATACCGTGGCATTCCTACATACACTTGCATTGAGTCATAATCGTGTCGATTGCAGCAGCAGCGACGTCAGCTTCTCTGCCAAACATGCTCCCTCCTCCTTTGGATGCTCTCCTCTCCATGCTCCCCACTCTCTCATCCTGCTCCTTCTGCTGGGGAGGGGACCAGATGATCGCTTAGCCCTTTTGACGTGGCCTGACCCATTTGGCGAGCCGATAGCCTCCTCTAGAGGATTGATGGAGCAGCGGTGGCAGGAGGGGGTCGCAGCACTGGGTCTGGGTCGCTGGTTGTGATTGTTGCTGTGTTACTTTTATTTTTAATCGCTCTCGGTAATGATCATCCAAAGGGAAATGAGGCCTCTGTTAAGCTGTCAGTTTAATTATGAATTAAATTAAATGTTTTTTTTTTTTGAAAGGAAGCATTTGGAATTAAATATTTTACTTAAGATTAGTTGAAATACTAATTGGGGTTTTTTTTTTTCTAAACCCATTGTATTTAAATTAGAGATAAGATTACGATCTTAAAGTAAAACTTAAGTTTAAATTTCTAAAAAGGTTTATTGAATATAAAAAAGATATACTTTTAAATAAAAACTATGTTTTATAAAATATAAGATATATATATCACAAATTAAAGTAGTTTGCAGAATGTTTCTCACAAAACCAAGACGATCTTCGTCAGCTTCTTATACTTGTACTTCTTCTACTTCTTCTGTTAGCTTCCGAGCATAACAACAAAAATCCCAAGTTGACAACATTCTTGAGGGACTTGCTACCGTCGCTGCCCCAACTCACCCATCGCCCCCTGCGTCCATTCCCCCGAGAATTGCATGCAAATGCGCATGTGGCACACAAAACGCCAAATCCCCCCAAACATGCACACACACACAGTCGCAGAAAAAACAAGTAGCTGCAACGCATTGGAGAGGGCTCCAAACACTCGCTCTCTCGCTCTCGCTGTTACGTTTGTTTGCCATTTTCATGCTCTCGCAGAGTCTTTTTTCGCAATGCCAAGAGACGTCGACAGCAGCAGAAGCAGCAACAGCAGCAGCAGAGGCAGTGGCAGTGGCAGCATTCGGACAACTCGCGATTTCAGTCGGCGCAAGCGAGTCGACCGAATATATTCGAGCCCCATTCAGTCGCCGATTTGCCGACTTAGTTCACGTCGCTTCTGTCTTTTACACCTGCATGTGCGTGCGTGTGTATGTGTGTTGGTGTGCGTATGACTGTGACTGTAACTGTGACTTTGTGTGTGTCTGCATTTGTATTGAGAAGCGGTGAGTGGGGCGCGCGCGCGCTTTGCGTCTCTGCCGGCGTCGACGTCGACGTTTGTTGTTTGCGCCTAACAAACACTGGCAGCGGTTTTTGTGCTGACTTTAGATTTTAGTTTTTCTGATACCGTAAGAGATAAATGACGTGCCGCGGCAGCCACGAAACTCGAGAGCCAAAAACACACACAACACCAAACAGAAACAGAAATCGAAGAAGAAACAGTAACCGACCAGTAACAGAAAGCAACAAGCAAATAAGGAGTTCTTCTCGCCTTCAAAATAATGGCTTAAATGGCTTCAAATAGTTGAAAGTTATAAACAAATTGTTTTAAGTTTAGTCAAATAATTTCCACGATTAGTGCAAAGTTGAAAACATCAGCAACAGTTAATGAATTCTTTTCGAAGTTAAATCAAACAAATACCTCAAGAAACAAAAGCTAAAAACAACAACGAACCAAGTGCAAAACAAAAACAAAAAACACATAAGAAACAATATAGAGAAAACTTAGTGCAATTTAAGGCTAAAGCGCCAGCAGAAAGGCCTGGAAGAATCATGTTCGAAGTGTAGACCCTGCGTATACGCAATATCTGGCCCGAACCCATTAACGCAGACATCACGCATACGACGCGTTGTGCAAAATGATTATGGTGCAACATTTGGTGGCTGCCACGGCGCACAACTTCGCCAGCCAAGCGGCAGCCCTCGTCTCCAGTTCAAGTTCCAGTTCCAGCTCCAGCTCCTCGCTCTCATCTTCATCCTTGTCATCGTTGTCGTCATCGTCGTCGTCCTCCTCCTCGTCCAGCTCAGCCACGCCCACGCCGGTCGCCTCGCCACTGACGCCCACATCACCGCCACCAGCAGCCGCTGCCCCGGCGGAGGCCTCGCCACCCGGAGCCGGAGCCGAGGTTAAGGAGGAGCAACCAGCGGCTGGAGGGGATTGCGAACCGAAAGCCACGGAAGCTCCAGAGCAGAAGGAGGATGCCAAGCCGAAGGAGAAGGAGGAGGAACTAGGTGCCATAGTTGATACCGAGTCAGTGATGGCGCGGCAAAGTCCAAGTCCAGTTGCGTCCACCACCAAAGCCCCCGAATCCCCAAGAGAGATGTCGCCGGATTCTCCAGCTCCAGTCACGCCCACGACAAAGGAGAGCAATGACAGCCGCCCGGAGATCGAGGACGAGGACTCCGAAGCCCCGGACTGCCGCGAGTTCAAGGTGCTCTACAACCACCTGAGGCAGCAGCAGCACCACCACCATCACTCCCCATCCTCGCCGAACAAGACGCGCAGCACCCTGGACGATGTCTCGAAGATCCTGTGGGAGCGGAAGCAGCAGCTGCAGCGCAGCTCTGTGATCACAGCTGCTCCAACGCAGCTTCAGCTGCAGCTCCAGTCCCAGAACAGCAACCAGCAGCCCATGAGCGACATCGAGGATGAAGAAACGCTCGAGGATGTGGATGACGGGGAGGCGGACGTGGAGGCCGATGCCGAGGACGAGGAGCTGCAGTACCACGACGACTATGACTCGCCGCTGGATCTCTCGCTAAGCAGCACCACGGCAGCAGCGGCCGCCTCGGCGGCCAGTCGCCGTAGAGGACGCACTTACTCCGGCACGGAATCCGACGACTCGGCGCAGTGCGAGCGGGCGAGGATGCGTTTGAAGCCGGAACGGAAGGCAGAACGCTCGGCGGCCTACAAGAAGAGCTTGATGAAGCGATACTGTAAGCTACAAAATATTTTTTGAAAAATTTTTGAAATGTTTAAAGGCTAGTTTTCAAAATATTTATGGACTTTATTAAGAAAAGTCCCTTCCAAGGAAGTTTCTCCAGAAATCCTATCATTTTTTAGTCAATTTAACAGACCTAATTAGGATTAAAAGAAATTATTCTAAAAATATATTTATAGTTTCTTTCATTAAATAATTGATAACCACTTTGAAAGGCAAAAAAAGCTTAAAAACGAAACTCCCACATCTTTCACTGGCCAGAGATTGGGAAATGTCAATTTGGCAACAACAAGAAATGTTTATAACAAAAAGCGGGCTAAAAAGCTAAAAAACAATGCTTAGAAAAATGTCGACAGCAGCAACCAGAGGCAAAATAAACATTATTTAAAATAGCGCAATTTCCGCCGGCGGCTCTGCTACCTCGCTGCTGCTCGCTGTGGTTTTATAGAAGACGTTGAACAAGAAGAAGAAACCAAAGCGGTAGAAGCGGCAGCGGCAGCAGCAGCCACCGACGGTAGAAGCAGCGAGTCTACGTCAACGGCTTCGTAACAGTTTCCTAACCCACCTCAACAATTTTATTGATTACTTGAGGCGGCAAACGGCAGCGAGAAAGATAGAGAGATAGGCGGATAGGAGAGAGAGAGCGCGAGTCTATAAACTATTGCGCTCAGCTGGCTGGCTTTGCTCTCTCTTTGTAGCTGTATCCGAGACTCTTTGCTCGCTGCATTCGCTAGTTTGTAATTTGTATCTGTGAGTTTGCCATCCATGGTGCTTGTAGGTGTGTGTGTGGAATAGTTTCCCAGTCACTTGAGTCGCTGCTCCAAAACTGCCAAAGCGACTCGCAGACTTCGACTTGGTCTTCCACTTGGCTGTGTATCTTGCACTTGCTACATACCCACACCCATACACTCTCCTGTATCTGTATCTGTATCTCCGATTGTGTGTGTGTGTGGTGGTGCTGCTGGAACTTGGCTCGTAACCCTAGCCAACAACTTGTTTCCTCTATTTGACTTTTACACGGGGCGTCGTCGGCAGCCGCCCCTCCCTTGGCCCTCCCTCAGGTTTCGCCTTTCGAAGTTTACCCCACTTTAGTTTCAGTTTTAGTTTTCGGATCCCTGGCCCCCAGAGTCGCAGATACACACTAAGCTGCTGCCAATTGCAGTTCTTGGCCAAGTGGCTGGAAATGCGGCGGAAATGCTCTTCGCACACACCACTCACAGCTGGCCAAAAGTGGGCGCCAGCGACAGATTTATGCAGCACAGAATGTGGCAAGCTCAAGCTATTTGGCCGCAACCGACAGATGGGGGGAACTAAATGGTCAGAAAGTTTCCAGAACCGAAGGGATAAAAGGGTATACTCCTTTTGGTAAATATTTAACAAGGTTGGGGTTTTTAAAGAGAATACTTTTTAGTTATAAGCCTGCATAGGCTTTACCACAAAAGGGTAGCATAATATAAGTATCTTATACTCAAAATAAATACCCAAAATAACAATTATTTAATTCCAAGAGAATGCTATAAATATCTTAAAACCTAAGATTTAAGATAATTAAAGTGTCTGAGATGTCAGGACATGTCAAGGGTTTTAAAATTCAGGACATATTTGAGGGGTAAGGAGCCAACCCCAAGTGGAAACCCCAAGAAAGCCAACCAAAATCCATTGATACGAAAGGCTCAAAAGCCAAACGGCACTGCCTAGTGGCAGCAGCCTGGCCATGTTTGCTTCACAAGCTTGCAACTTCTGTCGAAATATTCCCGTCAGGTTACTAAATCTTGTGGGTTTCCTTTTGGCGCTAGACCCCATTTTATTCGTACCTATTTTATTTATTTTTCGCACACAAATTCCTAGATGATATATATTTTCCGCTTGCGACACGACAAACATTTTCATCTTTTATTTACGAGTATTTATGTTAACCTTTCTGGCCGTTGAGAGCCGTTGTTGTGTGCGTTCCTCATGACTTCATTTTGTGGGTCTTTGTTTTGGTTTTTTGGTCTGGTCTCTGGTCCCTGGTCTCTCGGTTTTACCTTCAACCTTTTGCGGGCCTTTCAACAGCGTCCAGGCTGTATGGGGCAGGGGCAGTGGTTTCAGCGGCGGCAGCAACAATATTGAACCACCCACACACGCGGAGGCAACTTTCAATTGCGACATGCGGCGGAGAGCCTGGCGGGCGCTCTCTTCCTCACTCTCATTCCCGCCCCCTTTTTATTTTACATGACAAACCAGCTTGGAGTGTCTGTGTTTGCCGAGTCTATCGCTCTCCTGTGTGTGTGTGTGTACTCTGTGGGAAATAGTGAAAAAGAGCGAAAAGCCTGGTCGCCGCCCGACCCTCCTCCCGCCACCTGCTACTTAGCCACCCAACTCGCTCTGTTGCTTTTTTCAGGCCTAACGCAAAACATTTTGAGGTAGGTTGGGAATAGATTGGCAACAACTGGGCATACACACACACACACATATATATATATATATATATATACATTCTCTTTCACATACAGACACACACACACTGGCATAGAGAGCGTGCGCGGAAAAACTTAAATTTCTCGTTTCGTGGCAAAAAATTAGCAAATGAATTTCCATTTTTTTTCGCACTGCCTTTTTTTTTTAACCCAAATACGGCGGCGGTGGCGGCGATTTTTTTCGCATTAGAATTATGTAAGTTGCTGCCCCATATACCACACACACACACACACACACATCTTTCTCTCGCTCAGATTTTGTAATCGTTTCACTCTCCTCATAATTGGCCAATGGAGGTTCTGCTGCCAATCGCTTATCTCCTTATCGGTGGCAGCGATTCGCGAAGATAGTAAGCTGCCAAGGCGAGGGGGGCTCCATACACTCCATCACTCCTTGTCCCAGCCCGATTCCCAGTCTGATAGATTATGTCACTGTATATATGGGCTGTGTGTCAACGTAACTCAATTACAAAATCGGATTAGCAAATTCAAGAAAATGTATTGGGCAAAATGGTGCTGCCACAGTTGCCGTTGCTGCTACCGCTGCCACTGCTGATGTTGCAGCTAATGCTGCCATATGGTCAGCGATTCGCCAGGCGAGTGCAATGGGTCGGGTCAAGGCTCAAACTTGTTGCCAAGCATAGAACAACGAGTCGTATACGTAATCTGGCGGCTGTTGCGGAAAAGCAAACGATTTCGATCTCAAATTACTAATTTATTTCGTTAAAAGGTTTGAGTAGGGGTGGCAGATTGGATAAATGTCATTAAGAAGTTTTAATAATTATTATAATTTATTTATTCTTATCAGTACAACAAGTCGTATACGCAATCTTCAAAAACTTCTCCTCAAACTAACTTAGAGCTTTATCAGTTTCATTGCGGAAATGTCCAATTCTTTAGTAGGTTTTAATAAAGATGGGAGATTAGAAAAACTGTAATTTAAATATGAAAAGATAAATATCGAAACACCTTAAACTCTACTCTCTTAGTATATCGATATTTTGCGATCTCAAATGATTAGTTAATTCCGTGAGAAATCCTATATAGAGATGGGAG
Organism: Drosophila atripex; assembly: GCA_035045925.1. Lineage (NCBI taxonomy): Eukaryota > Metazoa > Arthropoda > Insecta > Diptera > Drosophilidae > Drosophila > Drosophila atripex. The sequence continues at coordinate 2,145,271 of JAWNOP010000012.1, forward strand.
AATACAAAAATGTATTTTAGAAATTATACGATTGAAACAGGACATCCAGGCGTATTCCTTATTTTGCATATACCAAGCCAAACACTACAGAACTAGTTTTATGGCAACCTTGTTAATCTTTAATTAATTATCTTGGCAAATTCTCTGCGAAATAATTAATTTACCGTCAATTAGCACTTGTAAACGCATAAAAGCATGGCGCGTGACCAAAAAATAAAGGGTTTTTCTACTCTTCGTCAAGAGTGTTAATTGGAGACAATTTTTAAATGGAAAAAATATTTAAAGAAATATAGACACTTTTGCTGAATTAGAATGCTGATGTGAAAAATCAATATTATGGAAATATAATATTCCAAAATTATGCAATAACCAATTCAGTAAATATTATTATAATATTTAGGCATTAAAAAAGCGAGAAGTGTACACTTCGCGTGTACAAAATTTATATTTTAAATTAAATATATAAATCAGATGCTATAAAAAAATGCATTACAAAATCAAAACACAAGCAGTCGCAAAAAAGCAAATCTTCCCTGGAGGCAAATGCGTCAATCTATATGCATATTATACCACACCATAAAACAAATAAAAGTACTTAATGACAAATTAAAAAGATTCGGCTAAAATGCGACAAAAACAGATATGTGTATATAAAATACAAAATATATACACAAATTACATTATATTTCCTTTTGTGCGATTCGGCAGATCTGCGAGTATAGTGAAATAGCAGCAATAAAAAATGCAAAAAAAAAAAAAACGGAATGAAAGATCGTCGAGAGACGTATCATTTCTTAATGCGGAAATATTGAGGAAGAATTCTTGTTGCTTTCTTTTTTATATATTGGCTGATACTGGTATGAGTGTATGTGTGTGCATTTATATTAAATGCATAAGCTGAAATTTACGGCATGAGGCAGCTTAAGTAAACATACAGACGAAATACAGTTCGTACGACAATGAGAAATTGCTTAGTAAGTATGTGTGTGTAAACAATGGTAATCGCGCCTGTGTGCTGCCCCTTTTGGTGGTATGCGTTATCCGCGAGACCTTGAACTTGAGACTGAATTTCCAAAAAGCGTACAAGCTCACAGATACACACACACACACAGACACAGGCACAGCCAAAAAGCGCCCAAGCAACGACAAAAAAGTGAGCAACACACAACCACAGAGGCAGGACAGAACCACAACAGCAAGTCGCTGTTATTCTTTCTTATACTCACCAACACTGCGACGCCAGCCGAGGCAGCGGACGAGCGGCAGAGGCATGAAAGCCAAAATAAGTCAGGAATTCGGAGAGAGAGCCAGGGCGGGGGTCCGGGAAAGAGATGGCTACAGGGAGAACGAGTGAGATGGAGAACGGGAATGGGGATCGTGCAAAAAAAAAAAAGAAACAGAAACAGAAACAAGGCAGACGGGGGAGCAAAAAATTGGGGAAGAGACATTCACACCAACAACAAATACTAAAATTGCCAAACAAACACATAAATTATAATATTTAAATATAGAACTTTTGCGTTGTTGTCGCCCGTTCCTGTTGATTTTTTGTATTGTCTTCTTCTTTGTGCATTTTATGTACTTTCCCCTCGCTCTCCCTTCCCCCTCAGCGCTGCATCGGCTATCAACTTGAATATATTTTGCTTTCTTCCACCCCCACCACCACACCCATGGCTGTTTTATTCCGTTTTTTTTGGCACTGCAATAAATTGTATTATTATGATTATTAGTAATAAATAAATAAATGTGTATCCCATCCCGGGCGCATTTTGATTCCGGTTTGGCGCAATATTGCGCACAAGTGAAATTATCGATACAAAGCAATTTCTAGTCATTATTGTTTTTGTTATTAGTGGGTTTTTTCTTATTGTTTTTGTTTTAGCAGTTCAGGGAATTCGCTTGGCATCCACCAGATACAGATACAAATATAATACATCAACATATGGGTATATCTGTAAGAGTTTTTTGATGAATAGGATTTGAATATTTTTTTTATTATTTTATGGTTTTTTGTTGACTAACATTTTGTACAAGGATTAGGCGTTTACTGTAGGCATGTTTAAAATATTAATTAAAATATACAACAAATAAAAACATACATATATGTAAGGCCATTTAATGGGCGAAGAAAAAGTACCTTGTAATTGTAAATTGGAAATCAAACTCTGTCTTGTAACTTAATCTGCCAATCTTAAATTTCATTCGACTACTTTCAACCGATTAATGTCAGTTAAAAATACCAATATTTTTTGTGTGAGAAAAAAATAATAAATCCCCCCGTTCAGTGAGCCCACGCTCGAAAAAAAATAAAATTCACTTTCCGTTTCTTACCAAACCGCCCACGAGCCGCATAGAGTTTTTTTGGACACATCAAAAATAGGCCAATAACCAAAATGCCATAAAAAATTACAAATTTGTTGTTGTTGGTGTGCAATTGCGGTTAGAGAGACGGTGGCGGTGTCGGCGGGCAACTTCTACGGCTTTCGGAAATGCTTCGAAAATTGTAAACAAAATTCAAGCACCTCGTCCGATGACGCCTTATCCCACAGCACAGCAACAACAATGGAGCAACAATAGACCTTTGCAGGCGGTACTCGCATATCGGCTTTATAAGGCAAACTAATCATGAAAATAACAAGCAACAACGTACCTACATTGACCTACTATTGCTGCCGCAAATGCTGCGCTATCCGTCCGCCGGAGTTGTGTGATGTAACTGTCCCAAAATGCCGCGCACATATCAACGAGCCAGTTCAAGTCCAAATTTTGTGCAACTCCCTTCTCTCTCTCTCTGCCTCTCTCTTCCCTGACTCTAAGTGATTCGAATTCAACAAAAGAAATAAAGAAATAGCAAAAAAAAAAAATTAAAAAAAACACGCTAGTAGTAGACCAAGCTCACATGCACATGACTTTACCGTTAATTTCTTTGACATATGTATGTCTGTGTTTGTGTGTGCCGTGTTGTTGTTTTTTTATATTTTGTTGTTTGCCAATTTCGCTTTGTTTTCTCGTAATATATTTAATTTTTTTTTTTGTTTATTTCTGTTTTTATTATTTTTTGTTTGTCGGTTGTTTAGTTTTTGTTGCTGTTGCTGGTTTTATTAGACCGCATTTTTAGAGGTCAGCGCACATTTGGCGCAGCATTGCAATGTTGTGTAGACGTTGCTTGTTTGTCTTTCTTTCGCCGTGCTTGTGTTTGTTTATGCACCATTAAAGCTGAACCTCCGGCGGACTGATTGTCGGTTTGTGTTTCTGTTGGTCTACTGCTCTGTGGGGGCGCCAAGGGGCAAGTACAGTGAAAGCTCCCTAAGGCAGACAATAAAGTGGGCGGGAAAACACAGAATAAGAAAGATATTCTTCTCCATGGCGTATACGCAATATTAATCATTCGTCCAGTAGTACTATATACAGAGTTACGGTTGGAAACTCCGGATTTTAGATGTTTTTCTCTCAAAGAAGAAGGAAAATCCGAAAAAGAATAGTCTAAAATCACCACTGCGTATACGCAATGTGATCAGTAAATTACTCATACGCCATGTGGGAAATTTTATCAGGTTACTTAAACTATTAACTATACATCTTTAATTTTTCTAAAAATTCAGTTTTAAATATAGGAAAATACAGAAAATACATAATAACGACATTCTCAACGTTCACCTCTGCGTATACGTGATGCAATGGGTAATATTACTCATACGCAGAGTAGAACAATGTACCAGGTGCCGTTTAAAAGAGTGGATCTCATTTGTTTTTATAAATAATTTAAAAATTATCCTCCTTCCATAGTTAACCCATTAAATATTTTAGGGAAAACCAAATTACATGGAAAAACCCTCCCACACACTACAAATTTTTAAACACTAAGTGTTTAGATTCTTTTCTAGATTTCCCAGGAAGGAAATTCCTATCGATTCCTATATTATCCATCCTTCCGTTTTCCTCTCATTCTTGTGGGCCATTATACCATTAATAACTCATACGCCTCATACGCCTAGTATACCAACAGGTCAAATCGCACAAGATTTTTAATTCAGAAACAAACTAGCTCAGTGGAAATAGACCAGAAATAAATGGTTTTCAAATATTTGGAATGCTCTACTTCAAAATATATTTAAAAAATGTTATTTTTACCGTTTAGTCATTTGCATTTCAACAAATTATCACTAAGAACTTCGATATAATCCATTCTGTAAATTACGAATACGCCGGGTATGACCGCCGTAAACAACAACACGTGAGCACATACCCACGGCTAACAGAAAAAAAAACTATAAGAAAATCACAAACAAACACAAATACTTAAAAAATCGGAAAAATATATCGAACAAGTGACAGGCATTTCCGACAACCGCTATTCGGCTTCGACAACGGCGATTAAAACACAAGTAAATAGAGAGCTGAAAAGTGAGGGAAAAAAATAATTGAAAAGGAAATTCTCGAAACAAAACTTGGCGAAAATTATATTTATAATTTCCGTTAAAAAGCTGCAGGCTAATTGCGGTGAGGGGTGGAGGGGGTGGTGGAATACTGCAGTCTGCACAGCTGTTTGGTTGCCGCGCGATTTCCGTCACGACTTTGGTTGCTTTTTTCTCTTATTTCTCGGTTTTATTTATTTTTTGTTTTTGTGGGTAAATACGCTTTTGTGCCATATTTTTTTCTGCGGCTTTTGAATTTTTTACATATAAAAATATATGTAAGCTATACGGTATACATATATATATTTTTTACATGCTTCTCATTCACCCACAACGAATGAACGAAATAAGCGAAGCGGGCGGCAATCAAAACGAGACGAATTCGCCGTCTCTGTATTTAAAATGCTGTAAAAAGCACTCACACACACCAGCAGACACACTCACTCACACACACACACACTCACGCAGAGTGTACAACATGCAATAATGCAGCCAGCAAAGCATAAATTGTAAACTCGTCGCAAAAGCAAAAGCAACAACAGCGCCGACAAGCCTTGACCTGATTTCTCTTCCTCTCTTGCTGCCAATTGTATGTCTCTGTGTGTGAGAGTGAGTGTATCAGAGTGTGTGTGCTTGCAAGCTTCATTGCACTGACAGAGCGAGATGGCACGAGCGCCGCTTGACATTCAATGCAATTTTGCTGCCTTTTTTTTCACTCTCCGCTTATTTTCATGCCGTTTCTGCGGCTGGTGTTGCTGAGGCTGTCGCTGCTGCTGCCGCGGCATGAAATAAGTGAAAATGCACTTTTACTTTTTATCAGCAAAGCAAAAACAACGCCGGCCACTTGCATTGCAAAGGAAAGTGAGAAGTCCATTTTGTTTTTTCTGCTATTATTTTTTTTTACATATGTACATATGTGTGTACTTGTGTAGTTTTTTCCGTTGTTTTTAACGGTTGTTGCTTTGGCGAGTTCACGGCTCACCAAATTGGGGCATTTCAATTGTTTCGTTTTGTTTCATTTCGCATTCCGTTTTCCTTTCTGCATACTTCTCTCGACATGACATTTCTATGAAATTATGATGCGAATATTTTCGGTATTATTAGCCCGATGGATAGGCATTTTGACAGCTGTGAAGAGGACAGGGGCGTACCTGTCAAAATTGTGAGGTGGCGGGTGGTGGGAAGAGAAGGGTGTACTTTAAATATTTCATGATGAGGTTAAGTATTCGTTTAATTGAAACGGCATTTGTGGAATTTTCGACAAATTAATTGCATTTTATTTATTTTTATTTTAATTTGTAAAGTTACTAATAATATATTATTTTTCTTTTCTATTGCAGACACTGAAATTCCTATTGTCAAACAATCGACAAGTCCAGCACCACAGCAGCAACACCAGCAGACACACCTGCAACAGCACCAGCAGCAGCAGTCCCACAATGCAACATCCTTCGCCGGAGCCACCACTCTGCTCCACATCAAGACGGAGCAGAACGCTCTGCTAACGCCACTGCAGCAGCAACAGCAGCAACACAGCCTCCATGGTGCAAACGGCAACAGTGGCAGCAATGGTAGTGGCAACAACAGCAACGGTCACCAGCAGCAGCAGCCGCTGGCCATTCCGCACCGGCCGCTACTGCACAATTTGCTCAGCGGCGGCTCCATCCACAATCCGCACCACAGAAACTACACGACGGCCACAACAGGTGATTACACTGAGATATGTATATGTTGCTGAGACATTCGATGATTTTTACAAAAAAAGAATGGAAAATATAATTTTAAATTTTTAAATCATTAAATTTAAATAAAATATTTAATTATTTAAAATACAACTTCAAAAATTTTCGAATGTCTTTTACACTCATATTTTTGTTGAGTGCACTAGCTCGAGAGGCAATCGTGTCCAGCCGCAAGGTGAACCACTGCAACACTGAGCCACTGCACACGCCCTCGACTCGATGCGAACCACTTCGATTGATTGCTAATTGCCCCGTTTCGTCCTCGCTCGCCCTTCGCGATCTCGATCCCGTTCGCAGGTTCATTTCCGCCCAGTCCCGCGGACAGTGGCGTCTCCGATGTGGACAGCTCCAGTTCCGGCGGCCAGCCCTGCGCCGATGAGCTGAAGGCGCGACTTGGGGGCATGCCCTCGGCCGCCGCCGCCGCGGCAGCAGCAACATCAGCGTCGGCAGCGGCAGCAGCAGCAGCAGCGGCAGCAGCACACCTGCATACGGGCACCTTTCTGCATCCGAATTTATACCAGAACAATGCGGCGAATTCGCTGCGGAACATATGGAATCGCAGTGTTGGGGGTGAGTAATGAGAAAGTGTCAAATAAAAAGCTTAGATAAGATAAAGCATAATCTATACATTTTTAAGAAGAACAACATGATATCAGTAGTAATTTCAAGTTTTACTTTTGGTATAAATTTCGTATAAATATTTCATTTCAATGGATGGATAATCTGTTGCACACATAATTCACTCTTCTAATCCGAGCTTGCAGCTCTTTGGATGAAAAAATTTCACCCATACACTCGCAGTCTGCAACCAATTGCAGTGAGACTGTGTGTTGCACTCGCTGCTTTTATGCTCTCGGCTCGTGTGCCTTATATGTATGTATATGTATTTGGCGCGGTGTGCGTGCAAGTTGCTGTATAAAAATCTGTGGTCATCGACACATTGCCTTTGCGCAAATTGTGAAGGTCACAACGACAACGAAAGCAGCAACAGCAGCAGCCACACCAACAACTGCAACAACAACACCAGCAACAGCAGTGTGGCAATAATGGCACTCTCACGCTTCTCTCTTTTGGGGCTCTGTGCTCTTCTTCCTCTTATATTCGCGGCTCTCTCAGAGCGAGATTCGAAAACACCAACGCAACTGCAATGACGAACAAAACCCGAATGTTCGAGAGTACGTTGCTCTCACCAGAGATTACCTGTGTGTGTTGGTGAGAAATTGCCGCCGCTCTGTGCGACTCACTTTTGTTTTTATTCAGTCTCCTCCGACTGGCCTCAACCCCCCTCCGCCCACTGGGGGTCTGCGAAATTGGGCAACGGCAACGCCGGATGTAAAAAAAATTCAACTTACTAAATAGCATACAAAATTATACCTGTGCCGCTCAGACTCAGACACGGTGTGAAATAGTCGTGAGCGGTCATCGGAATACCATGGGATAGGTTGGGGCTTGTCAGGATAAATTTTAAGATTCTAAACTAGAAATGAATTTTAGAAGTTGGGTTTAGTTTCAATTAAGCGTGTAATATTAAATATTTCTTCTTAAAAAAAAACTTATATTTAATTTTTATGAAAAAATTCTTTTTACTGCACTTTGTAGTGAAATATTAAAGGAAAGAAAATATAAATATAATGTCTAAATAATTTCTATAATTTCCTAAATAATCTAACATGTCTGCCTGTTTCTCTTTTTAGTGCCTGATAACTATTATGGCAGCAGTGGCGCCGGCAGTGGGGGCGGCCAGCCAGGATCGGCCGGCACCCCCCAGACGCCCGGCTATCTGACAACGTCCTACTTCAACGCACCGGCGGCAGCAGCGGCGGCGGCATCGCAGCGCGGCTCCAGCCTCAATAACGGCTATCATTCCCTGCACCAGCAGCAGCAGCAACAGTCGCAACAGCAGTCGCAGCAGCAGCAGCAGCTCAATCACCAGCAGCTAACGCACCAACAGCAGCAGGCGCTGCATCAGCAACTGTCGCACCAGCAGCAGCAGCAGCAACAACACCCGCACTCGCAGCTCAACGGTCCGCCCTCGCATCCGCATTCGCATCCGCACCAGCATCCGCACTCCCATTCGCACCAGCATCCGCATCCGCACTCGCATTCGCATTCCACGATCGCCAACGCAGCGGCGGCCGCGGCTGCAGCGGCAGTGGTCAGCAGCAGCAGCAGCGCCGTTGCAGCGGCGGCGATGCTAAGTGCCAGTGCAGCTGCGGCGGCCTCAGCATCGCAGTCGGCGTCGGCATCGCAGTCACAGAGCGTGATCCAACCGGCGACGTCCAGCGTCAGCTACGATCTCTCCTACATGCTGGAGCTGGGCGGATTCCAGCAGCGGAAGGCGAAGAAGCCGCGGAAGCCCAAGCTGGAAATGGGGGTGAAGCGGCGGAGCCGGGAGGGATCCACCACCTACCTGTGGGAGTTCCTGCTGAAGCTGCTGCAGGACCGGGAATACTGTCCGCGATTCATCAAGTGGACGAACCGGGAGAAGGGCGTCTTCAAGCTGGTGGACTCCAAGGCGGTATCCCGACTGTGGGGCATGCACAAGAACAAGCCGGACATGAACTACGAGACCATGGGCCGGGCCCTGAGGTACTACTACCAGCGCGGCATCCTGGCCAAGGTGGATGGGCAGCGGCTGGTGTACCAGTTCGTGGACGTGCCCAAGGACATTGTCGAGATCGACTGCAATGGGGTGTAAATAGAATCCTGAGACCTAAATCTGATTTTGATAATGAAAAAATGGTTCTAGGAAGGATGATGGGTTTGAAATCAAAAACAAAAACAAGAAATAATTTACAAAAAAATATGAAAATACAACCGGCTAACGGCTAGCGGCAATAGTGGCTGAAAACCACGCAAGGAATCCCTTTGTACATGTGTTGAGTTTCTTAAAAGCGTAAATTATATAGCTGATGGTCCCGATGCGAGTACACACACACACATACTTACATATATTCACACCCTGTGTCCTGTGCGGTAAATAATGATCTATTTCATTGGCGTTAGTGTTGTAATTGTAACTGTAATTTTAACTGTAACTTTTAAATGTATCGATTAATTATTGAATATTGTTATTATTGGTTATATAATTGCTATTGCGGAAGGACGAAGGACGACCGAATTGATTCTTATTGATATTCGATATTCGATAAATGTGTGTAATATGTAAATGAGGACGAATTCTCTATCTCTATCTAATTGTATATGAGTATGTACTATATGCCTAGCCTAATATATCTTTTCAACTGCCCCCTCCCAGCCCCGCGGCCCAAGTCTAGACACATATATCTGCGATCTGACTGGTCGCTGAGTCTACTCTTGGGCGAATTGTTTTTGTTGCTTATTTTATAGAGAAGAGAGATGGAAATTTATAATTTCATAGATTTAGGTATTTGTATAATTATGATTAGGTTATTTATTTAAGTGTTTCTCCAGCTATATCCCTTAACTTTCCTCGGAAACGAAAAAAAAACACACTTCCTAACTGGAGCTACTGGTGGTCTAAACTTTCTTGTAATTATTATTTTATAAGTTTTGTATATTTACAACATCAACAGAAGAAAACTCACAGGTTAAAAACTAAAAAAAAAAATGAATCAAACAAAAAAATATTGAAAAATGAAAAACACTCCTTGAGCAATCGTTTAATAAGCAGTCCTAGAACACCAAACTGTCTCTCTCGATCTGAAACTTATGTTTAAAGTTTAAACCGTAAAGTTAATTTAACATATTCTTGTTAACGCTACACTGCCACAAACCATAGCATACCCACAAACAATGAACAGAAAAGCAAATAATAGAACAGACCCGAACAGAATCGAGATCCTCAATGCAATATACATACATACATACATAAATAGATACAAATACCGACTTATACAGCTTCTACAACAATTTCCAAACACTGCCCCAAACGTGCAATCTCTTGAAAGGAACCTTGAATAGGATTATTCGGACAGAGAATAAAACCAACTCCTAGTTCTATAATCTATTTCTTTAATAGTTGCGTTCTCTAAGTACCTTTATCTATTCTTAATATTATTATTTTAATGTGTACGTAAAGATGAAATCTACAATATATCATTTTGTTTATGATGATTGCTTGATTGATTGATTGATGATGCAAATAAACAAAGTGAGTCTTGAGTTCAAATCTGTTCATTGTAAACAATTTTTTATGATTATTTTTTATTTTTTAAATAAAATTATTATTTCAATCTGAGCATGTGTTTTATTTACACTCGATTTAAAACCCAAAATCGATCTGAAACAAAGAAAGAGTTAGTCTGTAAGCAAAAGATATGATACAAATATATGGAACCCGCTACAAATTTGGAATCTAGATATACCTCCCAAGAAAAGTACATAAAGTTGCATAAGTTAAAGTATATTCAAAGTCTATATAGGATAATACCGATATTTATAATCGAGTCTATTGAGCAGATTGCATATTTTAGATAAATCGGATTGGTGTATTTTGTAGTTCTAAGCCACACCACACACACCACACACAATGTAACACAACAAAACACAACACATTACTATATTTATGGCATAAAACACCACTTACAGAGGTCTCAGTTTATGAGGTTTCCCCACAGATCATGGATTTATATATGTCTATCTATTAATTAGCGTAAATCAGTTATTAGCAACTAGTGGATGCGTATTGCAAGGTTAGAAATACTTTGGATGCTAGATTTTAAGAAAACCCTAAAGAAACAGCCGCAGAAGCAGAATCGAACAATATATACACAAGAAACATTACACGACTCGAGTACAACGAAATCGGTCAATATGAATCTGATCCAGACCCCGAATAATACAGCTTTAAATCAAGACAGTACTTCCAATTTTAATTTAACAAAATTATCTGAAATAGTATCTAAAGCCACCAATCCAAGAAAAGAACTCTTCAAAGCTAGCACGACAATTGTAAATAAACAACTTCTGGACCTCATGTTTCCCTTTGGCTATAATCTTAGACATAGGCTATATACATATACCCCAATTAATTTGGATAACCCGAAAATGCTGGATAAGACCAACTAAATTAAAGATGAACGAATGCCGAAGCGCAGGATTTCTTTATTAGTCTAAGAAACAACTCAATTGGTAACCATAAAAAAAAAACAAAAAACGAAACTATATAGCTTTTAAAGAGATCGTGGGAATAAATTTTAACTTATTAATAATTATATTGGAATGATACGGATTGGCCTCTGGCTTAGATGAATATGTTGAACGGCTTAACATTAGTTACACTTAGTTTATTCATAACTAATCCTAATTTAAGAGTTTTGCCGTTAAGTTGTGTTTTGTTTCGATATTTGTACATTTAACCAGACACTTTTTGAAATGTCTGCGATGGAAATCAGCTAAAGCCAGCCACAATATATATGATATATGATATATACACATACTTTAAATGCATACGTAGTAAGATATTGAACGTTGGATCGAAGGAATGGTGTGTAGGTGAATTTTATGGTTAGAGGGAAAGCAAGTGAAAGGTTTAGATTAATTTTTATAAGAATGCATTAAGAGCTAAAGTCGCAAGCTAGCATAATTATTTACTGTTATGAGAACATAAGAGTTTTAAGATTTTTAGCTAAATTTTGTATATTTTAATCTACAAACTATAAAATATATATATATTATCTGTTTTATAAATAACAATATTTCAAAAGTGTTTTTATGGCTTACTTTGAGTTGGTATAATGCGTAGCGATATTGGTCTCTTTCTGGTCTGCTCTGTTCCTGTCTTCTAAATTCTAAATCCTTACCTATTTATCTAACAAACCCTTAAACTCTTTTCCCTTGCTATATTTTCCATAATTTCTTACGCTCGGATCTGTTCTGAAGCCGTGATAGTGTGAGAAGCAAACCATTTCAAAAATGCCCGGCGGATTTTAATAGCTTCCAGATCCTATAAATTTGAGAAAATTTTCGTATTTTAATCTGCTTCCTGATTCCTGGCATGATACTGGAAAAACGTTTTTTAAAATATGTACGCGTCCAAAACGTCCGGACGATCTTTTATATAAAAGTTAAATTGAACAATTCTATCCATTTTTTAACTCAATAATTTAAAAGAAAATTCGTGTTGAAAAGGGTTGAACAGTCTAGTGCTGAAAAGTTTTATTATTTTAGTGTTGCAAAGTGTTATCATTTATACCGCTTGCGAAAAAAATGTGGCAGCCTCTAAAAACTGGTATAAAGTGGCAGCTCTGACGTTTCTGGCAACTCTATATCGATATAAATATGTATCGATAGTTTGATATATTATCAACAACCCTACTGAATACATTTTTTTTCCGCAAAGTTTGTCATTGTCCAGGTAGTCCAGGTAATGCTTTGTCGAAAAAATAACGAGCAGTAAAGAACCGCCGTGGTTCCAGTGCCTAACGCGACGCCGAATGCTGCAGGAATTGCTACGAATTAAGGCGAAAGTTGCATAACACGTCGCCTGGTGTCGCGGTCGCAATTTCCAGAAAACCACGCACGCACACAAACACACGCGCACGCGAGCGGAAAGTGAAGTGTGAAAAGCGTGGATACTCCAACGACCAGCCGATGTGGAGCCCTGCAGCCAGCATTTAGCTACAGGACAACGAATGTGCATTCCGTGTGCGGCGTAGCCAATGTGCTGTGATCCCCCCGTATCCCGTCCGCACCCCGCATCCCACACGCACACACACACATACACATACAGAAATACAAACACACCGCCGTCGCTGTCGCCGCTCACCAATACAACCAAACAACAGTACGGCCCACAAAGAGCTCTCCGCTCCCGTACGCTTCCTCTTTGTACAGTTCCTACGCCGAGCAGCGAAGCAGCTGAATCAGCAGCCTTCCGCGGATTTTCGAGGCGCAGTAAACAAGAGGCTTGCATGTGAACCGAAAATCAGGAAAACATAAAACCCACAACCACCCACCCAGCAGCCCGGAGAGAGGCTGATCACGAGGCTCGCCTCATGGCCACGCCAATGTCCGTTGCCTCGGCTCCCGGGGTGGGGGCGGGCGGCAGCAGTGGTGGCAGCAGCAGCACCAGCAGCTCCTCAGGTGCCACCTCCGCATCGTCCGGTGCCGCCTCGTCCGGTAGCAGCAACAACAACCTGCCATTCGAAAAGGATAAGATCTGGTACTTCAGCAACGAGCAGTTGGTCAACTCGCCGAGCAGAAGATGCGGAATCAAGAGCGACGACGAGCTGCAGTACCGCCAGATGACCGCCTACCTGATACAGGAGATGGGACAACGGCTGCAAGTGTCACAGCTGTGCATCAACACGGCGATCGTGTATATGCATAGATTCTACGCATTTCACTCATTCACCCAATTCCATCGGAACTCAATGGCCTCCGCCAGCCTGTTTCTGGCCGCCAAGGTGGAGGAGCAACCCAGGAAGCTGGAGCACGTGATTCGGGCCGCTAACAAGTGCCTGCCGCCGTCAACCGAACAGAACTATGCTGATCTCGCCCAGGAGCTGGTGTTCAATGAGAATGTCCTGCTGCAGACGCTAGGCTTTGATGTGGCCATCGACCATCCGCACACGCACGTGGTGCGCACCTGCCAGCTGGTCAAAGGTAGGCACCAATCCGCTCTAGCGAGATATATCAGACGGTGGTCCAGTAGAGCGATTGTGTACTGATTACTATGGTATATTTTAGCATGCAAGGATCTGGCGCAGACCTCGTACTTCTTGGCCTCGAACAGGTATGGTTAGCACATTGCTGCTCCCTGGTAATCTCCTTACTCCCCCCACGATTAGAAACCTCCCCCCAAATCGGTGGCGTGTGTGTGTGTGTGTGTGCGGGTGTGGTTTGCAGCTCCCAAAAATTGTGTCAGGTTTTTGGATATACATAATTGTTATCCTTAACAGCCCACAATGCCTGGCTGCTTGTCGGTCCGTCTACCTGATTGTCCTTCTCGCCTAATAGACTACAAAACTACCTTCTTCGTAACAAAGAAAACAAAATGCAGAGAGTCAGATACTGAACAAGGACACGAGGTCCCTAATCTCAGCAGGGGCAGGCCGTTAATCTCCCGCATCTGAACAAAAAAGGGATACGTCTTAGCAAGAAGTGCCTGCAATCACGTTGTAATTTGTGCTGGAAAATCCGCCAAATGTCAAGGAATATTCTGTAATTCTCCGAAAACACGATAGTCCCTTTTGGGTGTTCGCGAAAATTTTAAATTCCCATCAACTACCTACTCTTGAGGTCCTTAAATGACGGTGCCACATGATTAGATTAGCAACAGTCCTTAAAATTCCAACAAATTCGTGTTGAAATATGTTCTTTTGATTTTAAATTCATGATGAAACATGTTTTTTTTTAATAAAAAAAATTAATAAAAACTATGTAATTCTTAAAAAAAAGATATTCCAGTGTTTGTTACTAAATTGTTTTTGGTTAAAAAAAGAAAACTAAAAAACTTATAAAATTATTGAAGAAAATGTAAAAAAAATGTCGAACCCGCGAGTTCTAACTACCAACCTCTTGTTAAAGTGAAGATATTTTTAAATTGTAATTTGAAAATAATAAAAAAAAAATCATTTAAATAAGTTTTTTGGAAAATTTGAATTTTTTGGTTGGCTAGGGATTAATTAGGATAATATTATGAGGACCAATTCGATCCCCCTGCACACACTTATCCAATTAAACCATAAATGCTATCCTTTTATTAACGAACGAACATTAATCGTGTTAACCACCTGGCACAGCCTGCATCTGACCTCGATGTGCCTCCAGTACCGACCCACGGTGGTGGCCTGCTTTTGCATTTACTTGGCCTGCAAGTGGTCCCGCTGGGAGATCCCCCAATCGACCGAGGGTAAGCACTGGTTCTACTATGTCGACAAGAGCGTCTCCCTGGACCTGCTCAAGCAGCTGACGGACGAGTTCATTGCCATCTACGAGAAGAGTCCCGCCCGCCTCAAGTCCAAGCTGAACTCCATTAAGGCCATCGCCCAGGGCGCCAGCAATCGCACTGCCGCCAACAAGGACAACAAGCCGAAGGAGGACTGGAAGATGAGCGAGATGATCAAGGGATACCATTCGAACATCACCCCACCGCCAGAGCTTCTTAATGGCAACGACAGCCGGGAACGGGAGCGAGACCGGGATCGGGACAGGGAGCGGGAGCGTGAGAGGGCGGATCCGTCGCTGTTGCCGCCGCCGTCGATGGTGCCGCAGCAACGGCGTCCGGATGGCAGCCACCAGCGTTCGTCCGGTGTGAGCGGTGTGCCGGGTAGCGGCTCCTCCTCATCGTCGTCCTCGTCGTCCTCCAATCACAAGTTGCCAAACTATCCGGGCGGCATGCCGTCCGAGGCGCATCAAGGTAAGTGGAGATGCTAGGGCTTTGGTTAGAATTCTGTTACTAAACACCCCCATCCCTTGCAGATTATAAGTCCAAACAGCCGGGCTACAGCAATCGCATGCCCTCCAGTCACCAGCGCAGCAGTAGCAGTAGTATGGGCTCGTCCGGAAGCAGCGGCAGTGGCCAGCGTAGCAGTTCATCTTCGTCGTCGGGTAGTCAGCCAGGACGTCCGTCGATGCCAGTAGACTATCACAAATCGTCACGCGGCATGCCGCCCGTGGGCGTGGGCATTCCTCCACCCCATGGCAGTCATAAAATGCCGCCGGGCTCCAAGCCCCCACTACCGTCGCACCAACAGCAGCCACCGCCTACCCATCCTTCCGCCTCCAGCTCGTCAGTGTCCTCCAAGGACAAGTCGCAGAGCAGTAAGATGTATCCGAATGCTCCGCCGCCTTACAGCAGTAGTGCTCCCAATCCCAATCCGTCAATGTCGCGCGGTGGCTATCCGGGTTCCAGCAACGGATCCCAGCCAGCACCGTCCGCCGGCTATGGCGGGCACCGCAGCAAATCCGGCTCCACCGTCCACGGCATGCCGCCCTTTGAGCAGCAGATGCCCTATTCCCAGAGCCAAGGCTACGGCCACATGCAGCAGCAGCAGCAGGCGCAGCAGTCACAGCTTCCGGCGCTTGAGGCACCTGCCTCGCAGCCGGCACAATCGCAGTCTAAGATGTCGCTGTTTAGTCCCGAGTGGTCGGACATCAAAAAGGAGCCGCTGGCTCAGCCGCCGCCCTTCAATGGCCTGCTGCCACCGCCGGTGCCGCAGGGCCACGACTACAAGCTGAACAATCATCCCCGCGACAAGGAGAGCCCCAAGAAGGAGCGTCTCACGCCCACCAAGAAGGATAAGCACCGTCCGACTGGCATGCCCCTGGGTGGCAGCAGCACCAGCAGTAGTGGCATCGGTAGCAGTAGTTCCTCCGCTTCAGGATCGGCCAAGCCAATGATGCCGCCTCACAAGAAGCCCCTGCCACATGGCAGCGACTTGCTGGCCAATGCCGGCGACGGTGGCAGCTTGAAGCGAGCCAACGACATTTCCGGAAGCCAGTATGGTCTGAACAAGCTGGACGACATGGATGGCAGTTTGCCGCGCGAGAAGCTGCGTAAGCTGGACAACAGCACTGGCTTGCCGACATACCCGAGCTATGAGGAGAAACACCCGCCTTTGAACATGTCCAATGGGATCGAGACCACTCCGGATTTGGTGCGCAGCCTCCTTAAGGAGAGCCTCTGTCCGTCGAATGCCTCGCTCCTGAAACCCGACCCGCTGACCATGCCGGGTCTGAAGCCACCGGCCGAGCTGCTGGAACCCATGCCAACGTTGAAGAAGGAGCCGGGCATTATTACTCCTCTGAACAGTGCCGTGCCTATGGAACTGGAGCTGGGTGCTACGAAGCTGGCCAGCGACATGAAGGACGAGACTGGCAGCACCAAGTCCGAGAAGAAGAAAAAGAAGGACAAGCACAAGCACAAGGAGAAGGACAAGTCCAAGGACAAGTCTGAGAAGGAGGAGCGTAAGAAGCACAAGAAGGATAAGCAGAAGGAGCGGAGCAGTAGCGCTGGCGGCAGTGGGGGCAGCAAGGAAGGTTCGCTCGCCAACGAACCTCTGAAGCTCACCATCAAGAATCCTAATCCCAATCCCAACGGAGGTCTGAAGCTGAAGATCAAGGTGGAGTCAAGTAACTATTCGACGGCTACAGGAATACCCGGTGCCGCAGGCTTCGGAGCGCCATCCGCTACGGCCACTACATCATCGTCTGCTGCCGGGGGAGTGGCTCCTCCCCAGGCTATGGTTCCAGGCTACAATGCCGCAGGTGGAGGTGGCGCTGGCGGTGGCGGCTACAGCTCGTCCGGTGGCAGCAGCTCTGGCGGCAGCAGCAAGAAGAAGCACAGCGATCGAGACCGCAGCGATAAGGAGAGCAAAAAGAGCAAGTCACAGAGTCAGGGACAGGATTATGCGAAATACAACGGAGTTGGGGGCGGAGGTGGAGGTGGAGGTGGAGGAGGTGGATTCGCTCCCCTCGGCGGTGCTGGCGCCGCAGTGAGCATGGGTGCTCCACTGGTCACCGCAGCCCCACCAGCTCTGCTGATGGCGCCGGCCAGCACTGCTGCTCCACCGGGGGTACTGGCCCCGCCCCCGTTGCCCGTCTACAGCAAGAAGTAACGGGAATGGAAACGGTTGGACCTTTTGATATGTGTATAGAAATAGATACCTAGAAGCTCTGTAAGTCGATGGTAGGCTAGTTGTTAGGATTGTTGGTGAGATGCGTTAGTCGGCTAAGTTATTGATTCATTTTAGTTAAGCGCAAAGCTACAGATATAAGAGAGAGACCGGGAGATGGCGGAGAATGTGAATGATAATCGCAAATGCAAATGCAAATGCAAAAAAAAAAAACAAAAAAAGGCAAACCGGAAACGGAAGTGCAAAACTCAAGAAGCGAAAAGCGAAACAATTTGTACAGCATTAATTAATTTATAATTATAAAACATAACATTTAACATACATACATACATACGTACATAACAAGCATACATAAATACGAAATATTTGGCAAACAGAATCAGAGATCCTGGCAAACATCATTCGCAGAAAGCAGATACCAGATAGCAGATAGTAGCTATGGCCGTGTAGCATTTAAGTTAGCAAATCAACTACCCATGAATGATACATATACCCTCCCCCATATACACTACACCAACTATGCTGTATATACACGAACACACACACACACATTCACACACACACAATAAGATATATAGGCATATAGAGAACCGACTTCCGCTTAGCAAATCCACTATGAACGGCCCCCAACTAAGAGAATAATCACGGGATAATCCACAGACTAAGCTGAAGCTGAAGAAGGAAAGAACAAATAATGAAGGATACAGAATAGGAGACAAGAGAAGAGAAGAGAGAAATACGGAAGGAACGAACGAAGAGAAAAGCCAGCGCTTTGATTCTAAATTGAAGACGCCAAACTAAATAATAAATTATTTAAATTAAATCATAGTTGCTAAAGCGAAAGTAAATGAAGAAGTTTATCTTTAGTTAGCCAAGTTTTTCTTTACCTTTTTTTTAAATGTTTGCCCTGCCCTCCCTGCCCGTTTACAGACATCGATACAACACCACCAAGTTTCCAATTTTTCAAATTAGTCTATTTTTTCAAATTTAGAACGATATACTATATACATATATATAAATTATATACAGTAATGTATTTTTTCGCTTATGATAACTTTACGGATCTAATTGTTTCAGCGGAGGATATTATGTTTAAAGTTCGCCTGGAACGTTGACGTAGCTTTCATTTGTTTTTAATTTATTTTTAAATAGAATTACGATACAAATTACCACAAAACAAAACAAAAAAAAATCAAACAAAAACTCCCCGAAAAAACAAAAACAAACAAAAAAATTTTGAATAAAACAAAAAATTGTTGTGCAAGAAAACCGAAAACAAAAAAGTTTAAAAATTATATTAAAAATGCAAGCAAACTAAGCTAATCGAACGAAAAACCCAAAACTAACACATGCTAGAAGAAAAATAAATGTTAGGCATACAGAAAAAAAAAATAAAAACAGAAGCGAGATCATTCACGATCGATCGGAAATGAGCATGTAATGGCATGAACTCTATGTAATTTTCGACTAAGGCAAAGGTTAAGCGAACGTTGCGCGTTTTTCAAAACTATTCGTATTCGTATTCGTATTCGATTTCTCTAATACTGCATTAAGCTGCAATCATATATAGCTCTAAACTATATTACCCACACATACATCCCATACACACACACACATACATATTTACACACACACACATAGAAGCAAAAACACTTAATTTAAGTTGAGAACACTAGAAACCCGTTTTTCCAATCGATCGACTCCCACATCGCTCCCATCGATCGACTTGAAACGAATGCGTAAGTTGCATCTAAGGTTTAGATATTCTTTTTTACATACTTATTCTTGGCCCCGCCCACAAACCTCTCTCCCAAGTCTAAATTAAGTTTTTGTACATACATATATGGAAAGCATATGGAAAATCGGCCACTCGGACGGCGGTCAAGTGTCGGGTTCCATTGGGATTAATTGGTTGTGAGTTCGAAAGTGGACGCACTCGACACTTGTACGTCGGGCACGAAGGCTTGAATAAAAATTTTCAAAACCAGACAAAAATCCAAAACAAAAAATCAATAAAAATGACAAAAAATAAACAAAAAAATCTGGAAAAATTAAATTACTTGTGTTTTTATTAATGGGGAAAATGGGGTATACAGAAAAGATTTAAGATTTAAAACTAGGGGGTATATCTTTAATATATATATAATAAATAATATAGCCTAAAATTATTTAATTCCTGCTTAATATTATTAGATCTAAGGTTCTCTTTAAAGTTTTAAACTTTCGTATTATTTATGGTCTTTATAGACAGAAATTCTTCTCGAAGTAAATTTGCGAATAAAGCGTTTCGAGCGATGTGAGTTCAAAACTTTGCAAAAAATAAATTTTAAATTGTCCAAAATTTAGTCACTCTCGTTACTCAGACGGATTCTAAGTAATGTTTGTTATTCATTATGATTTTATGCAATCTGCTAATGACTCATAGCATTGAATCACAAAGTTTGAGGATTTTTATACAGCATTCGAAAAATGATTGAAAGGTTCAGAACATTAATTTAAAAATGGAGGACACAAGTAACAAGAGTCAGGACCCTCGCCAGTTTGTTGGAATCTGGCATAGAAGTAGGTCACTAACATGAGATGGATGCAGAAAACTGGAAGAATCAGTTGACAATTTAATGAGTTCATAATATTGAGATTATCTGCTTACCGAGAAGGAAAATGAGTGCATTAATATGCACAATAATCTTCAGGATGTCGTTCGACTTTAGCTTTTTTTCATGTATGCGCCAGTTGTCCTTCAGCATAAAGCCAGCTATGCAAAAGCTAAGTACCATGAGGAGGCCGAACAGGAAAAGCCATACGTACAGGAGGGTATAGTTCTTCTAAGAATCATACATTCGATTAAAATCTTTGAGGAACAGACAATTGGATGTGTACCATAATAGCACCGACCAGAAGGATAATACTCGTTATGGTGCCGTACGACATAACCCCAATAAATATTTTATTGTACAGACTAGGCTTCACTATGGCATGGCAGGGTCTGTTTTAAGGCTTCTTGATGGGAAAGTTAAGAATATTATATTTACATTGCACGCCAACCACAATTGCGGAGACAAAACACCACGTAAGTATAAGGGTCGCTGATATAGAGATCTCCGTTTGGGAGGAATATCGACACATCCGATCCATACCTAAATTTTGTTCAATTTTCCCATTTCTTTTACCAAGTTTGACAAGATATTCAAGTTTTTGTATTTTTTTTTTTTGGATCAGAAGTTCCAGATCTAGATCTACATACATATGTACATATATATATATATCGGCTAATTGTTAACCGATTCAGGAGCAGAATACCAATTATGAATCAGAGATTAAATCTCAATCGATCTGCATCAAAATGTGAGGAGCTAAGGATTTTAGTTTTTGATTGGGTATGGTATCTCTCCAAAGGTGAGATCGGGAATATATAACACTAGTTGATCGAATAAGTTTTAGCCAAGATATGGATAATTCCCATAAATATAATCGAGGCATATTTTATTATTGAAATCATTTTTTTTCCTTGTTTTTCTTAATATTAGAAGAGTTATTTCTAATGATAGTCTATTTAGAGAAAACTTATGGTGTCTGATGAGACAATTACGTGATCCAGAATCCACTCCAAATAGCTGCTAATGCGAGTGAAGACGGCAGGGAATCCCACTTGACAGCCCATGCTGCTGCCAAAGGATGTGGCTCCTATCAAGTAGGTGGAGTTGCCGTTCTTGTAGACCAGTGGACCACCGGAGTCGCCATGGCAGGTGGACTTGCCGCTGGTAGTGCTCATGCAGATCATCTTCTCGGAGACCGCGCCACTCCAGTACATCCGGCACACGGCCTGTGGCATAATGGGCATCTCTACATACTTCAAGACCGGAGACACCGTTTCGGAGGCATCACTGTCCCGTCCCCAGCCGGAGGCAATGGCCTTAAGGGACTCATATGTGGGGAAGGATCCGTTAACGCGACGCGGCAGACTGGCGGGTCGAATGCTATCCGAAAAACTGACAAATCTGGGCAGACGGATGAGGGAGATGTCATTGGCAGTTGTGCTGGCCAAGTAGCTCGAGTGGACAATTATCCGTGATTTATCCACCACGAAGCGCTTTTGTCCGGACTCATCTTCGTCGTGAATGTTGATGGCGCCCAAATAAACGGTCGCAGATTCCGCTCCGTCCATGCAATGGGCAGCCGTGATGACCCAGTAGTGTGAAATCAAGGTGCCACCGCACCAGGTCCAGCCCAGGTCTCCAAAGGACACGTTTATGCCAGCCTGGTAGGGGAACTGACCCACCTCGGCCAATTCTCCGTTTGTGATAAACGGTTGCACTTCTGAGCTGTTCCAGTACGGAACTGCTGAGGAGGAGGCGATCCAAAGGATAAAAATCAGCCACTGCATTGTAAACATTAGTTTTTCAAATGGTTTGAAATGGAAATCAGTGCACTGCCTTTATAGCTATCGCTTGCATTCCAAATGGGTGTTCTTGAAGATAATGAAAATAATACCCTTAAAGTTGAAGAGGGCCAAGATAGTTTAATAGTGGGATTAGTTTTAAAAACACACCCAAAAACACTCAATTTGTTATGAATCATTCTTGGTCTTTGCTGAACTTTATTTTTTCAAAAATTATAACCTGATTATTCAATCAAACCATTAAGTGCTCAAAGAAAAGATAGCTTTTCGAAATATTGCACGGATGAAGAGTTTTTTGCTCATCAACTAATAAAATTAATTGAAAATTAAGCAAATTTATGGGTGTTCTGATAAGGAGCAACTATATTGATAGATATATATTGCACGGATGAAGAGTTTTTTGCTCATCAACTAATAAAATTAATTGAAAATTAAGCAAATTTATGGGTGTTCTGATAAGGAGCAACTATATTGATAGATATATATTAGAATTAAAAACTGGGTGGGATTTTCTCTACAATCTTCGTTACTTTAACACTTCAAAAAAAAATATCTTATCAAATTAAAACCGCACTTTGAACGTACTTTGATAGACAGCATTATCAGTCAATTACACGATTGTAGTTCAAATATCAAATAAGTTTACTAACTAGCTAACTATACTTAAAAATATTAAATACTTCATTTGGTTTTAAGAGGTTTTGTAACTCGGAATACTCCCTTTTCATTGAACAGAATGCTTATCAAAGTCCCGTGAAAAAAATTAAAGCAAAACACATGTATTCTGAATTATTTCGGTAATCAAATGGCGTTCAGATGAGAAGAGATTGATAAATCGTAATCGAGTGTTCGTACGACTGCAATGGGAGATAATCCATTGAGTGGCCCATAAACCCCACATTCAGGTGCGTGGAATACGTCAGTAGCTCAGTAGGTGGACTTGGAAGACCATGCAAATTATTTCGGTTTTAGTTTCGGTGCTGGTGGTTCTCCAGGGAAGATGTCTCTACTGCCTGGACATGAGTCATGGCCGGATTTCTGGCGGGGATCTAGCTGCTGCCAATCAGTTTCCCTATCAAGTGGGTCTGAGCATTGAGGAGCCGAACGACATGTATTGTTGGTGTGGAGCCAGTTTGATCTCAGACTGGTATCTCCTGACAGCAGCACACTGTGTGGAAAAGTAACTACACATTTTTATCTCACTTTGTGATTAAATTAATTTATTTAAAATTTGTATAGTGCTGTCTCCATCACATTCTACCTGGGGGGAGTGCAACGACTGTCGCCTCGCCAGTTAATTCGATCCACTTCGCCGAAAGTTTACCTCCACACCGATTGGAACACAAAGACCTATGAAAACGACATTGCCCTGATCCGTCTGCCCGAGGCTGCGATTTTCGGTAGCTCCATAAATGCCATAAGGTTGCCAGGAATAGCTTCCAGTGAAGCCAGCTATGACTACATTCCAGCAACGACCTCTGGATGGGGTCGCACCAACGATGGTGAGAAATAAAATGGTTAAACAAGTTTTGCAACCAAATGGGAAAAATATAGTGTAGAGTATAGTGTAACCTTCCACCTGAGAGCCTTCAGACACAAGAACTTTTTAATCCTACAAGGATTATTATATTTTATATTTTAATTGATTTTATTTGTGTGAAGAATTATGAAAAAGAATTTCTATATAAAAGATATATTTTAACTATATTTTAATTTAATTTTTACAGATTCCACTGCTATATCCGACAACCTTCGCTATGTTGTTAGCTACGTAGAGTCTAATGAGGACTGTCGGTATTCCTACTCGAACATTAAATCCACCAATATTTGCATGGACACCACAGGCGGACGATCCACCTGTACTGGTGACTCAGGGGGTCCCCTTGTATACCGAGATCCTGCACAGAATACTGACCTACTCATCGGAGTCACTTCCTACGGCAAGAAAACGGGATGTACTAAGGGCTATCCGGCTGTCTTCACACGTGTGACTTCGTATTTGGCTTGGATCCGGGAGGTGACCGGGATTGTCTACCCGTAGAGTGGCCCTCGAGGGCCAATCAAGCAGTGCTGGGCACTGAAAACACAATTGAATTAAATGTTGAGCATTTTAAATATAGTGTCTATTGTGTCTATTAATAGGGGGAGTGAAGAAGTGGAAGCGATACTTCAAACAACGACGCAATTTCTAAAGAGATAACACCATCTCTGTTCGTTGATAAAGATTCCCTGGATATTTTGTGGTTTAATAAGATCATAGCATACTTTTCAGTGCTGAAAAAATATTTATTTCCGGTTTATGCCCTATATATAAAATATTATATTTAATATTATAACTATTAAACTATGCAATTATAAAAATATTTCTTATTATAATTTCTTAACTTATTAATTTTATTTTTTTATTTAAACTAAAAATTAAATTAGTTTGTAATGTTTCTGGTAACATCTTCAAAAACACTTAAAAAAAAAAAATTGAAACTTAAAAACAAGAAAAATTATAAACTAATATATTTATTTAATATTTATATATATTAATTTAATATTTATTATTTAATATATTTATGTAAAAAAATTTATCTGATATCTAGAAAATTAAACTGTTTTGTGTAACACGCAAATAGCTCATCTTTTAAATCTTTTAACATTAAACTATTTGACTTTATTTCATAATATTTAAACTAATGGAAAAATTTCAGTTTACGGCAATTCCAAAATCTTAAACTTTGGAGTTTAAACTTATCAGAAGTCTCTAAAAAATTTAATATATTTCTTGTCTAAAACCGATTAATTTTGAAAGGCTCAAGTCTTTTTTTTTTTTTCATTTCATGGTTAAAAAATTAGATTATACAAGCGACTAGATTATACAAGACCAGAGGAAAAAAGTCCCCCTAATTGTTATTGATTTCCAGTTAGACTATCTTATGGGCAGGTTAATATTTGCCGAATCACAAGCCGTATCTTAACAATTTCAACAAGTATGAATGAACGGCGGAGATCAACATCCATATCTGCCCAGTGGCCCGTGCCGATAGCCAAACATTACAAAAGGAGGCGATGATAGAGACGCACATCTGACCACTTGAAACGGTGTCCGAAAATCAAAGATAGCGATTGGAACGTCAATCGTATGGGGCTGACGTGAGTATAAAAGCAGCGGGATGACCAGGAGACGGACATACTTTTCGCAAGTAGCCCCAACATGAAGGTACTCATTGTTTTTGCCCTGGCTCTGGCCTACGCCTCCGGATCGGCCCTGCGCTCCGGACTTGATGGTCGCATCACCCGCGGCGAGGATGCCCGCGAGGATCAGTTCCCCTACCAGGTGGGACTCTCCCTGAAGATCGGCTCCTCCTCGGCCTGGTGCGGAGGCTCTCTGATCGGACACGAGTGGGTTCTGACCGCCGCTCACTGCACTGATGGGTAAGAGTCTTCTAGCCAATGGAAAAGGTGTCCCTTCCTGACAATTACACCTCTACTTTATAGTGTTGACTCCGTCGAGGTTTACCTGGGCAGCACTGTCCGCGACAGCCCCAAGGTCAAGCACCACGTTGCCAAGAAGGACATCATCATCCACGCCGATTGGAACAGCCGCACTCTGCGCAACGACATCTCCCTGATCCGCATCCCGCACGTGGACTACAGCGCTGCCATCCACAACGTAGAGCTGTCCAGAAGCGATGCCTCCTACGATGGTGATGAGGTGATCGCCTCCGGCTGGGGCCGCACCTCCGATTCCGCCTCCGGCGTGGCTGCCCGCCTGCAGTACGCCCACATGAAGGTCATCTCCAACTCCGCGTGCAAGAAGACTTACTACTCCACCATCCGCGACTCGAACATCTGCGTCTCTACCCCCTCTGGAGTATCCACCTGCAACGGCGACTCCGGTGGCCCATTGGTGCTGGCCTCCGACAAGGTCCAGGTTGGTCTGACCTCTTTCGGATCTTCTGCCGGTTGCGAGAAGGAGTACCCTGCTGTGTTCACCCGTGTGTCCAGCTACCGCGAATGGATCAAGGAACACACTGGCATCTAAATAACTGAAAATAAATATTGATATCCCCGCAAATAAAACAGTTTCATTTTGAAATTTTGTTCAAAACATGGTATGTACCAGGCAGACGAGGTCAGTTTACTTCTCCAGAGATTCGGTTATAAGAAGTCTATAAAGGATCTAACATTAATATATGTTAAATAGGCCGCATATCAATCGCTTCCCCTGGTCTGGCAGTCCACTGCTACCACCAC
Organism: Drosophila atripex; assembly: GCA_035045925.1. Classification (NCBI taxonomy): domain Eukaryota; kingdom Metazoa; phylum Arthropoda; class Insecta; order Diptera; family Drosophilidae; genus Drosophila; species Drosophila atripex. The sequence goes on from JAWNOP010000012.1 coordinate 2,171,636, forward strand.
CACCACCTCCGCAACTCCGGGGCAGGCTCCGATCTCCTCGACGTCGCCACCGTGGGGGGCCTTTACGCGCTACGGTTCCAAGGCTTGCAAATGCGGTAGTCTGATTAAGTAAGTCCTGTATTGACCACCGATCCCAATCTAATATATCAACCAACACCAAGGAGAAGGAGCCGCTGGATCTCGCCCAGCTGTGGGCTCAAAAAATAGGGAAAAATAAGGCGCAACGACGGGACATGTTAACACCGTGGGGAAGTTAAAATTGAGGTAAAAGGAATATTTTAAAAAGTTGCCGATTTCTTGACTACGTATATCTATTACTCTGGTATAAACGCCGATTCATTCCAAAACAAAATATTAGAATATTATTGGGATAAATAGGCAAAATGGGGATGTTATGAAAACCCAGCATTTTATAAGGGACCTCTCGGAAAAAATCTAAAAATTAAAATTCTATATTAAAGCATTGTTTAGAATGAGGATAGGAGGTATTTAGTTCCCTGATCACAGAATGTTTCCAGATCGGATATGAACTGGCAGAGATATGCACATCGGAAGGGGTCAAAATGGGGAAACAGTGAAAACCAAGCATTTTATAGGGTACCCCTTGGAAAAAAAAATTATTAATTATAAAACTATTTTTAAGCAATGTTTTTAAGGATGATAGGAGCTAGTGAGTTTCCTGACCACAGAAAGGTACACTATTTCCAGATCAGATATGAATTGCGAGAGATATTCACATCGGAAAAGCGGAAAAGTCACAATTTACAAGGGGATACTGTTTAGAATTTCGGAAAATTCCAATTTCACAGCGGCGCAAATTTTTAAGGGGACCCCCAAGAATACATCTCCGACCCTAAGAAGTAATACATTGTCGATCATTATTATTGCGTTAGAAGTGCACTTCTAAGTTTAACCAAAACAAAAAAAGAAATATGAAAAAACACCCGTATCTAATCTTGAATAATTTCGAGGTACAAAATAAAGGATCCCTAGCCATATAAGAGAAGACGACTATTAGTTCAAATCACTTAAAACGTAACCTTCTTTATTGGTAATCATTACTCTTCAAGTCGCTCTCTGACCTTGAAACAGACGTTCCAGTCTTCGCAATCTGACTTTAAAATTTAATTTCGATACACTTCCTCTAGATCAATAATCATATTATCATTTAGGCCTCTATTTTGCAGAGTTACTCTTTCGCCATAAACATTTGGAATGTGTGTGGGTGTACATAATTAACATTTATACAATATACATTGATTTCAATTACTTTTCGATTTAGATTCTTTTGATTTCATTCCATTTTCATATTAATTTAATTGTTGTCTTTTTATTAAATAGTAAAGAGCGACTTTTACGGACTAACATTATCATTATTTTGAATACACATACAATTACACAGAATAAAAAATTTAATTTTTGTTTAAAAATATCCGTTTATCAGATTACAAATATTAACTTGCATTTACTTTTTAGATATAAATTTTTATCTCCCGCCCTTCATAGGTATTGGAGGCGGGCACGTTTAGAGGAATAGCGCATAAAAATAACAATTATAAAAAGGTTCTCTGCATAAAGATAAAAGATATATATATATTTTTTTTTGTTGTTGACTCTATAGATTTAATAGTTAGTTAGGGTTTCTCTCACTTAGTTTGTAAAATGTTTTCAACTTTTTACAATTGTCGGCAATGTAGTAATAAATATATTTATATATAATTTGGACTCTTTGTTAGGTTCTTGTGGTTCACCATGCGCAGCATTTAGATATTTGGATTTTATCTCATTTTTTTCCGTTTTTTTTTCTTCGATGCGTTTACTTGGTGTATATATGTGTGTGTGTGTGTGTATGTGTTGAGTTTTGTTTGGCGCCTAGTTAAAATACATACGAAATAACACTAAACTAGCAAAAATGATTATAATACAAAAGCAAACGAACAAATAAGTACACGATTGGCTGGCGGTGCTGTTCCAAGTGGTTGAAATGAAATTGCGGTTGATCCGCTGATTTCGTGGCTGCTGCTGAAATTGTCGTTGTTGTGATGTTTGGAGTCGTTGTTGTTGGTGTTGTTGTTGCTGTTGCTGCTGCTGCTGTTGCTCCTCTTGCTGGTGCTGCAGAAATTGCTGCTGCACAACGAGCCAAAGCCATTCACTGTCACCCGTGTTGTCGCTCCCGTTGCCGGTGTTATTAATCAACACCAGCAAACCCTTGACTTCCCTCAATGGCCTTGATGAGCTTGTCCTTCAGCTGCAGGTAGCCCTCGTAGGGCGGCAAGTCCAGGCGATTGAAGCTGCAAAAGAAACAAAGTATTAGCATACAATCTAGTAACAGCAGAGACCTAATTCCATACCAGGTATGTGCCCTTGGATAGTTGTTGGGTGTGCCCCACTTCTCGATGGTGAACATTTGGGGGCCATTGGAGCCGTACAGCTCCTTGAAACCATTCATGGGCACTCGCGACGTTCCGGTGACAAACTGCAGCAGTCTCGAACGCATCTCGTTCGAAAAGGAGAGCACTGCTCGCCAGAACCACTGGATTATGATGTGGTTCATATGGTAATCGCCCTTGTAGAGCGTGTTCTCGCGCCAGTCCCGCACATCGATGTTCTGAATGCCGCACATCAGCAGCTCCAGCTCGTGCTCATCGAAGATCTTGATCAGGTTCAGAGGGATGATCGAGCCAAAGCCATCCAGAAACACGGACATCTGCTCCTTGACGCGCGCCACGAAACGCCATTCGATAACGAGTCTGTTGGGAGTCATAAGTTAGGCGATTTTAAAGATTGTAATTTATTTTATGCACTCACTTGATGTATTCGTCCTTGTTCTCATTGGTTACATCGATGTTGGCGCCTCCCGGCTTCAGTTCATGCTGACTCTTCTGGCCAAACACGTCCTCGTCCAGGCAGAAGGTTAGCTCCAGGATTCGGGGATCGTTCTCCTTGATCCACATTAATGAGTTGTAGTACTCGGTGTCCACAGACTCCATGTCCTTCAGGTCGATGGGCTTCTGCAGCATCATCTTGTAGAATGGACGAATGAAGAAGGCATCTAGCAGCTTTCCATGGTACACAGCCATTCCGGCGATGCGTCCAATGAATCTAAGGTTTTAAAAATATTTTAGTAACTCTTATTAATTATTGAGACGAAATAACTCTCACTTGAAGTAACTTAAGTGCTCCTCGTTGCACAAACCACTGCCATTGTTGATCTGCAGAGTGTAGTTATCCATGGCCGAGTACTCGAAGAGACCGTAGTACGGATTGAACATTTCCTTCGACAGCAAATAGAACCACTCCCTAGCAAGGCCACCATAATCTATAATTTAGTTGTATGATTAGAGTGGATTAAATGTTTAGTATTTTAGTAGTATTACTCACCTAATCCAGTCTCTCCCTCAAATTCTACCCATAATTTAGTCTTTAGTAAGTCGGTCTTCGTCACCGAACTAATGATTCGGTAAGAATCCTCCAGGATTGACGTACGGCGGATACGTATTTCAAATTTATTTGGTACGTTGGTCTAGAAATTACGCTTTGTTTTTAATTTTATCTTCAAACATATAAAGGACTAACTTACAGGCTTTCTAATATGACTCTTGAAATACTCGTATTTCTGCTTGTAGTCTCTGGAATAGGGCACCGCCTGGCCAGCAATATTTGGATTGGAGAGGCGTGGGTCCTCCCACTGAGTGGTGCGTGTGTCTGAAACATTATGAGATTTGAATGCGAAACTAGCACATGTGATACTCCAACACCACTTACTGTGATCTATGTAGAATACACGTCCATCGGTGTGCACCCGCTCCTCCCAGCCCTCGGGCAAGGGTCCAAGATCATCTTCCACGCGACGTGTCTGGTTTGGCATTGGGCTGGCCCGTCCGTTTCGGGGATCTATCCAGGTGGTACGACGGGCCGCATGATCGATGAAGAATGTCCGGCCGTTGGGAGCCACCTGCATGGACCAGCGGGGTGGCAGTGCCTCTTCCTCGCCGGCAGCGGTCTGAAAGACAAGGATTTGTAGGGAACATTACCCATCAATCGACCCACGTACACTAGTCACATGCAGACAAAAAATCGCATACACTAGATATTTTCGTGTGCATTCATAAGATGGATAGGATATAACATTACTTGTTCCATGGGAGGCACAGCCGCGTTGTCTTCCTCGGAATTGCGTCGGGTGGACGGAGCTGAGATCTCGGAGGGATTGTGGCTGTCTGTGTGATCGGTGTCTTCATTCTAGGCGTTGGTTGATGGATTATTTGATTCGTAAATGTATATATATGTGGATGCATTGCATTGCGTGTAAATATTTGTTCGTTTTGGAAGAAACAGAAAAGAGTGTTGACCAAATTAAAAATAATTTTTCAATTCATCTTGCAAGAGGTTGTCACAAAAACACAAAACAAAGCCACATGCAAATACGATATAAAAAGCACAATAATTAGAAAGTATTAGAAGCAAACTAAAGTACACAAGAAGCAGCAATAAACATGCATTCGAGGACGTGGGTCACGGGGGTCCTTCGGAGACTACACCGACATGCAACATGGAGACAAAGTGCGGATGCAGAGGATCAGTCGGCGGATTGGTGGTTCGCTTACCCGTGGAGCTACTTTAACCCATGCCAAACCCATACATGATGTGGATAAACAAAAGTGTGAGATTTCTAGGACTGACAGGTTTTACGGCGCCAATAACTGTCACGAGCGTACGAACTTTCAAACAGAATGAAAACACTGGGAGGGGTTGTTGGAAACAGTTGTCGGACGATCGATGGAAAATATTATTGCTGCGACTGCTCTTTGATGCCTATGGGTTTTTGCGGTTAACACTCATGAGTCCCTGAACAGGATTAGCCACTCGAATAATATTTTCCAGGAGATGATCAACCAATGCCCAACGCTACCAGGATAACAAACTCAAACAAGGACAGTCAGTGGGAGAGTGGGTTAAGCTACAAGATGAACGCGTGCTGACCAATTGTTGATGTTGCACATGCAGCTGCAACGGCAGCTGCTGGTGTCTCCGCAGTGGTGGCTGCATCTCCTGCTGCTGGCGATGATCAACATCGAGCTACAAGTGAAATGAATAGTGATAGTGTGGTGATGGGTGGTGTGTGGAACTGGATGCGGATGCGAGTGTTCTGGAGGATAGCTAACCAATGTTCTAGTCTGCTGCTGTTGCTGCTGCTGCTGCTGTTGCTGCTGCTGCTGCTGTCGCTGCTGATGCTGCTGGATGTGCTGGTGCATCTGCTGTCGTCGTCGCTGCTGCTGTCGTCCGGTCATGTTGCCCGCCGCACGCCGCATCAGCACGTTGGTCAGGGCTATGTCTGGAGCGCCGGGCGCCAGCCGCACCGGCCGGAGATCGTTCTGCAGGCTGGTCGCTGAGATTTCGGGCTGCCTAACGGCGACACGATGTCGCAGGGAATTGTAAACAAAACTGAGTGGTCAGAAGAGACAGAGCATTAGAGACTTGGTTGGAGAGCACACGAATGCCCCGCCGAATAGGTGGATAGAAGGATTGTCTTTTTTTTTTTTTTTTTTGGGGCTCAGACAACACAGACAGAAGGCCAGTTGGGAGCAGGAGCGGGAAGCTACACATGGACCACTAAACAAATATTAACCTGGCATTGTCCACAGCTGGATCTGGTTCTGGTTCTGGGTCTGTGTCTGGACCACCATTGGAATTGATGAGATCGACGGGAATGCCATGGAAGTCCGCCGGGGTCGGTGTTATGGGTTCTGAGATTGTTGTAGTTGGACTGTCTGGGGGTGTGGTGGCTGCTGTTGTGGGTGTCGGTGTAGTGGCATTGTTATTGTCCTCTAGACTAATACGACTGATGGTGTCCTATATACACATGGGTGAGGGGGTTATTAGTAAATAGAGGTCGCCAAGCCAATGGAAGGGAGTGAAGCCTAGCTCTAGATCGCTTCTAACAAATATGTACACATGATTCTCCATGAAAATGTAAATAAAAATGAAAAGATTCCCTATCAACTAGCGATACTCTAAGAAGTATTTCGAGAAATGATTTCTTTACAAATATGCGGTTGAGGTACAAGTTCCTATCGAGTATATCACATGATTGCGTGGTTGGCTCGGCATCAGGATTCGGAGGCTGGAGCTCCACACTGTCCACCTCCACCACATCCTCCTCCTCATCATCATTATCATCATCGCCGTCCGGCTCCTCCTCATCCCCTTCATGCACCTCGCCGCAGTGCAGGCAGTTGGCCTGATTATTTTGGAGATCCACCACATCCTCCTCACTGGCGCTCTCGTCGCTGGCCAAGGCCTCCATTTGGGCAGCATTCCTCGACCTCTACGCTTGGTTCAGTGTTTGGGTTTGTGTGTTTCGTTTCAATAATTGTTATTGGGTTAGTCGGTGCGGCGTGTGTGTGCATTGTTGGTGTGTGTAATGGGTGTGATGTGTCGATGGGAATAATTAAGAGATATCATGCACGAAAATCAAGTCAATTGCTCATCACACATGCATTAAAGTTAACTATAAGTAAGTACGGATATGGATTACCCTTCTTCAACTGATCAAGGCCAAGAACGTTGGATTAAAGCGATTGGGGATTAGGGAGGCTCGTGCACTTACCGCCGATCGTCCCGACTCCGTTTCATCCACACTGATGTGGAAGCGTCTCTGGAAGTCCGAGGCCAGTTGGTCTGCCGCGTGGTTCAGGTTGCTGTTTAAGCTGCAAGAGGACATAACATTGAATCAAGGAATCCTTCCATTTAATATTTGTCATAAACACAAGAACTTATGTCCGAGGAAAGAATTTAATTTCCACACCGAATTCCTTGCAATGCACTTACACTGTCGGTCGCTCCCACTGCGTTGTCCTTGCCGTGTGATTCACGTAATAAGTGCGTCCATTGGCATCCTGTCGCTCCTCCCAGCCAGCCGGCAGGGCATCGTGACCGCTACTGGCGAACGGATGCTGTGGAATACATTGCATTATTATTTTTTTTTAATATTATTATGAGGAAATAAAATAAAAACTCACCGGCTGGGAGGTGGTTTCGCCAGCCGAGTTGGCCTCCACGTGCTCCCACTCGCCATCGCTGTTGCCGCTGGAGGGTTCGCTCTGTTCGCGGGTCTCCCGGATGAAGGCGTGGTAGATCCGGAGGGTGCCCTTGATGCGGGATTTGGCGCTGTGTGTTGGAGGAGCAGAGAGCGGTTAGAACGGGGGCAGAAACAGGGGGGCACTTGCAGGTAGACCAGTCCGTCACCAATGCCAAGCTCACACAACAAACGCACAGGGTTTAGAAACAATAAGTGTCAGACTAAAGCGTTAACTAAAAATAAACTCAACCGAAAAGCAAAAACACGAATGCAGATACTACACTAGTGTGATGGCAGTGCGTTTCAAGGCCTTAAAACAGCTTTAAATAAATTCAATTCGTAACAGGAACTGTTCTAATTCTAATTAGACAATTATTTGAACATACAAGTTATACAATTTTTATTGTCAGCTGTCCTGAAGCTTTGAAAAAACAGTACTAAACAGAAGAACTAATCTAGTAGTGTGTAGTTTTCTTTGCAAATTACAATTGCAATTGAGAACTGCAGCAGCACCTGGACGGAACAAGGTGAGGTCGTTAAGCAAAAACATAAATAAAAGACGAAAAGACGCCACTAAAACGCAATCTCTAAGAGTTGGAACTGATACAAGATAGTCTTTTGGGGCCTTCACCAATCTTTCTCATTTACAATTGATGTTTTCAAAAAAACATATTCATTGGGCTGGTTTTTTGTTTTTGTGGTTTTTGGAACATAATTAGATTTATGGCTTATGGTAGTTGTGTGTTGAAAATCAACTGAAATAAAAGGAACAAAATCAAACTGCAAATGATATAAACCTACCCTACTGACCTGCGCGGGCGCAGAGTGTAGCTTTGTTCGCCGATGGTGCGACCCTCCTGCTCGGTGGGCAGGTTCACCAGGGTCAGCTCGACCATGCCCAGGAAGTCGTCGCGTGTCAGACGATTCTCGTCAAATACTTGAAAGACAAGCTTATGCTCAGAGGGTTTAACCTGTGAATGGTGGGTTTAAAAATCATTTAGTTTCCCCCATAAACCAAGAGATTAAAGGTTAAACTTACTCTGAATATAAACTCTTCGTTCCAAATTGGGTTCAAAGTCTGTGGGTTAAAAAATAGAATAATAATAGTATTATTGATAATATTTATCTTAAGAGGTTCGCTCTTCTTGTTTGTTTGGAAAATAAAAGTTTCTTTGATCCCAACTGAAGATATCTATGAATTAGTCATCAAGTAGACTCTGGCCAGTCACTCTGTTGATATAGTGTGTGGTTTACATTTCTAATCGTGTAATCAAGGCCACGGCTTCCTTTCTTTCCCCACTTCTAGATACTTCCAGATACTTCATTGTCACAATATTAGTGTCAGGAGCCTATTGTGCACTCACCTTCTTTTTGGTCTTCGTCAAAACAGAGTCAATATTAATATCGCCGTTGATTGTGTTCAAATCGATTCTGACATACGGGTCGCTGTTGGGAGAGGAGATGTTAGCCAGATGTACAATTAGGCCTAATTAGGATAATTCACTTACCTGGCACCGAAAATGTCCTTCTTGGCCAGCGACTGGCCGCTGAGGACGACGATTCGCAGGTGACACGAGTCTCCAGAGTCGTTCTGAAAAGAGAAAAGGGTGAAAATTAGCCAAATACTTGTCATACGCTCTTGGGCACGCATCGTTGAGGGAGAACACTAGCCCGGCTGGCGTTATATTGAAAGTAAATAAGCCATAGCAGTGCCAGCCCATACGGCGTATACTTAATGTCCGTGATTACGCATACGCCGCGTACGCCTGGCCGGGTTAAATATGCATTTCATAGCCGAGTTCTGCAAACACTCTACCTGCCATCTGCGGGTGCAGGTTCATTATGAATGCTCTCTGAAGGACCTGTATTATACGGTCGCGTGCATAATTGTTTTTCCGTTCGCGGCTAGATAATTTCCAGGACCTTGACACACACACACACACACAGACTCTTGGAACCCTGGACCCTGAGGGGCCACCACACAACGGAAGTTCAAGAGAGCCATCAAGAATCTAGTGTCTGGTGCACAGAATGCGGCACAAAACTTGAGCTCAACTGCGTGCTCTGATTCATTTTGGGCCTTGGGCTCTCGGGTCCCAGAAATGTGGTCTGTTTCATGTTGCGCCCCAGAGCTTGCAGTTGGCATTTCGGGATGGAAATGCAACGCAAAACACAATTTGGGGCGTCTCCTTTTGCTGCATACATTCCTAATTCCCATCTCTCTGCCAGACTCTGGGCTTTGAAAGGCAAAATAAAGCTAATTAAGCGAGGAATTGATGTTCTGAAAAGACCAATAATTCAATTTTGGTATTCGCCTTAAAGTTATTAAACCGTAAGCTGGAACTAGCACATCTCATGCCCCAAACAAAGCACACAACACCTGTATAGTTACTCCATAACACCCCACGGCGAATGCCGGAGCGGTCAAGCAGCAAAATTTCTGCATTCCTGAAAGTTAAACAAAAGCCATTTTATCTACTCATCTCCATCGGCGCTGAGAGCCGGCACTTGTGTCCATTAAAAGGCTTTCCCATGAAATATTCAATTTGCCGACATTGTTTATAAAGTGAAGAGCAGCTAACTACATCCCCACCTACCCAGCTACCCACAGAGTGTCTGACCAGACGGGCGCCATATCCATATCCACGTCCATGTCCCGACTTGCGTATCGGATATCAGTGGGTCGCATGTTGCGGCTTGTTTGGCGGCCACATGACCCTGACTGAGTCCGCCGCTGTACATGTATGGCGTGTAGTGTACCAACTACTACTATTTTTGTGTGGCTGTGGATGGATTTTGTATTTTCATTTTCATTTTATTCTGTGCCACCACTGACAGTTCCGCCTTTTTCCATGAACTTGTACTATTGATTTTCACAACCCGAGTCCCGGCGGGGCCGACTCTTTAAAATAGTTGCGGCTGTTCCCACTTGTGCAATAATTAAATGTGCCAGTGGACGGCCCGGATCGACCCAACAGCTGTCCCTGCCGCTGAGCAATAACTATAATGGGGATATTCCAAATGGCACTCATTTTATCGACACTAATGGGGAGAGTTAATGCGCAATATTGCACAAGGAATAAATATATTTTCTAAAAGTTTTCTTATTCAATTTATTACCAAGCATAGTCAGAAATAGTGTTTTATTTTCATATTTCGTGAAAACTCTTCCTTCCTTCCTTTTCCTTCACAAAGCTCCAATCAATCAGCCCAAATGCCAGTGTCCTTGCTCCCCAAGGCCGTTTCCCATACACTCGGGCACTTTTTCCCTTTAATTTCCATTCTGGGCCACCACCCGAGCAGCCGGGCAGCTGTCACAGTTCCCCCATCTGGAATAAAAGACTGAGACTGAGACCCGTAACCCGTAGCTGGCATTAAATTGATTTTTAGACATTAAATCTCGGCTTTGGCTTAGACCTCAGACCTTAGAGGGACATTAGCTTAAAACTGTTCTTGCGGTTTAGGCTTGTTATTCTCGGGATGGGGATGGTGATGGGGATGTGGGGAAGAAAATGAGGTAGCTGGGAAAAGCTCTAATTAAAAAGGGATGTCTGACATAATGATCCGCCTCTGCCATGGACTGCAAAGTCATTTCAGATTCTTTAATTTGACGCCCAACATGGTACATCTGTGAGTGAAATAAAAATTATTTGATGTTCTTTAAGTTGAAAAAATGCCAAAAAGTAGTTACTCTCGCCTGGAAGCACCTATTTTGTTTATTACCAATAATCTGAATATATAATCACCCTTTTCACTGATAAGGCAGCGATGGGGTAGGCGATTTATTTCGAACATAAACTCCCAACAGCCTCAAAGGCTGCTGATTATCAAACTTTTGAGTTTCAACATGTGACATCCGACAGGCCTTTGGCTCTTCTATGCTTTCTTAAAGTCATTCTCGGAGTAGTTTTCTTCCAATTTTATTGGCCGTGCCAACTGAATGAATAATAATTATAAAAATATATACAAGTATGTGAGTAATCATCCAACTGTGTGGCTGATAAGACAAAGCTGTGGGTGTGAGGTAGACACTTTTATCACTTTTATAGAAAAAAAGAGAGAGAGCCCCCCACCACACAATTGGTAGCCAAAATAAGTCAAGGTACTCGCAACGGAAGCACATTTTGCTTTTCTTAACTTTTTTCGTTAACTGTTTAAACAGACGGCTGATGGGCGATGGGAGGAGATAATAAATACGAGAGCTCACAAGCCAACGACCAAGTTAAACAAGCCTGAATATCAATTGTAATTTTAATGCGCACAAGGTGCTCGAGAAAAATCATACCCCCCGGACTAGTTGGGGGCCGAAAGGGGCTTAGTGGCTGCCATTAACCTAATTGATTGGTTGTCGCCCCTTTGCTTATCACATCGCCCAAAGGTCACTGCAAATTCATTACACAAATTGACACTGTTTTTATGCACTTTGGTTAGATAATTGATACATGTTGGCTTCAAATTCAATAAAAAATATCTCAAAAAGATACAAAGAGATATATCTGTGACAAAAGAAAGGCTATTGTTATCAGCTAGATATATTTCTTTTTAAATCGGAATATATGCATTTTTTTATAATGAATTGATTCTGAGAATAATATTGACTGATGACCGCTGATGAACTTTTTTCATCGAATTTTTAAGTCTTTTTTTTTGTTTTTCTTTTAAAGTGATTTATAAGAGTGAAATATTTATTAATATTAAACATTTTTAGAGACTTTATTGGAGTAAAAAACAAGAATTTTTAAGGTTTATTTACCCACAAAACTGCTACTTCTTGGTCTAAAAAAAACTCCCTTCTGTACAGGCTTTACATATTTTCTCTTCAAATCCCTTTAAAACGACAATACTGATCCAATTGGTGACGAAGGAAGGCACGTGAGGCACTTCAAAGGCGGCTCAATTAGCGGATGAAGAAAATGAGCACAACCCCACCCACTGACACACACACACACTCAGCTCATTTGCATATGTAACATTTGGGAGCTGCATCCAGTCTCCGGGCAGTTACTTACATCGGCGCTATTATATCCATGGACTTGGCCATCTTCGCTCGTCACCGATGGCGATGTGGTTGTTGACTCGGCCATTTTGATTTTAATTCCGATTTATTTTGATACTTTTGATTATGATTTCGACTGATATTACGCCTTTTGGCGATCTTGATTTCAGTTCTGTTTATTTTTGTGTTTGTGGTCGAATTTGAGTTTGTGTTAATTTTCAAGCGCGCCTCTCAAAGTAAATTAAACAACAAACTGCTGCTGGCTATAAAAAAAATATATATATAACATGGAAATATTCGTATTTTTTCGGTTAAAACTGAACCAAACAAGTTAGCCAGAAGGAGGAATTTCTGTTTCTGGTATTTGTATTTGGTTTTCACTTTTGTTTTTAAAAATTGAAAATTTTATTGGCAGAGCGAGGAGTTTTTTTTTTATGCTGCAAGCTGCAGAGAGCGACAAAGGGAACAGGTTTCACAACAATTGTCGTTTGGTTTTTTATATTTTTTATTTTGTTTATTGCGAATACGTCATGTTTGGGATGTGGATTGGGGGAGGAACTGACTGACACTGGCGGCACATTTCTTGGGGCGTCACTTCCACACATTAATGTTCACATTGGCGGTTCGCGGGGCAGCAACTAAACATTTTTGGCATGCATGACTAATAGGGCGCCCAGAAGCGAAAAGAGAGCGCCATGGAGCTCTTCGATGCCATATCTCGATCCGAATCCGTTGATTCTGGGCTCACGAGCACAAATACGTACGAATATTTACATTTTTGTTTTTTTTTTTTTTATTTATATAATTAACACATTTCAGGGGTACGATGCATTAGACCATAATAAATTTATTTATATTCGTGTGTGTGTGAGAGGAGTGTGTGAGAGGGGTACACTTAATATTTATAATTCAATTATTCACTTATTTATCTTTTATTAACGGCCCTAAGCGATAGAAACAATAACAACAATACAAACACACGGGAGCACCGACACTATTGCGAAAACATGTTCTGCGTAAATTTCTCTCCTTCTCGCTCGCTCCCGCAACGAGTTTGGATGCCGTGAGCGTGTGCGAGTGTGGGTGCGAGTGAGAGCGCAACAGCAACACTTGTCGGCCGCAGCTCGAATTTGGGGCTTTGGCGTTCTAAGGTAAAATGAAAGCAGCTCCACCAAACAGCAGTGTGGCCAAAGTTGTCAATGCCCATCAAACCAAATGGGGAGCTTTAGGTTACCAGATTTTTGGGCATTAAATATTAGATTCCTAAATTTTAGTACATTAAAAAATTACGATTTCAAAGAAATTCTCTTATAAGAATGTCAATTATTAAATAATTTCTGAAATAAAATTACACCACTTAAAAATACTAGATTTTCGTACCCACTTTACAAACTTGTCAACACTGTCACTGCCCAAAGCTATCAGATGGGGCGAAAGCTCTGGCAAACCTTTTCACACTCTCCATCCCTGTCCCCCTTTCAGACAGCTGTGCTCGCGAACAAGTGTCCAATGAAAAACAAAACAAAAAACAGCTGATTGGTTCAGCGTGTGTGCTGCTGTATCTGTATCTGTGTCTTTGTATCTGTGTGTGGATGAGTATCTTGTATCTGGTGCTGCATTTTGGATCTGAAAACAGCCCCATTTGGAAGCTAAGTAGCGTGTCGTCAATTATAATTGACATTTGACTGCCGCCGCCGGGAGGGGCCTGACGCAATGGATGCAAATAAAGTTAATCGCTCATAAATAGCCAACTGTTGACTGATAAGGAGGCCATTAAGAGTTATTCTGAGCCAGGAGTGACGTATTTCTTCGGCGGGTACTTTAACTAGTGAACAGTGGACGTCATCGTCCGGCGTGTGACGTACGAACTGGATTAAAAAAAGCCGGCCAGCTCAATTAGCAGGCTGTCCAACCGACACAAGTGTTCTAATGAAGACAAATCAGCTGCGCCACCCGGCACACCCCCTTTCTCCCTTGCTTTTCACTGGAAATTCCTCAAATTCTGGCAGTGCCTAAATGAGTTATCCAAACAACATTCGGCCGCCGCTCATTGAATAAACTGAAGTGAAGTGAAGCCAATTTACGCACATTTAGCCGGCGATGGTCTTGTTGATAAATTCAATTAGGTTCGAAGATGCCGATGACGGCTGAAGTGCCGCTCTGGTTCGCGTCTTTTGGCGAATCGAGAAAAATAAATGAGTTTCCGTTTTATATTTGTTTACCCCAAAGGCTAACCAGTCAGCCAATAGCACATTCCAGTCGAGGGCCAAACAAAAATGTAGTAGAAGGGCATTTTTTTCGGCGGCTAGACCTCTTATCAGGCACTTTTCGGTGCCAACTAAAAAAGTGCAAGTTTTTTTTGACTTAGTACCGACATACTATAACAAGTTACTATATCAAGTTCCTAAACTGATAGCCTGATTACTGATATTGGTAGAACTGTGCCAATGTCATCTATCTTATCAATCTTATCAAACTATCTATCTGTTTTCTAAACCTTGGGGGTTTAATAAATATTCTTTCAAAAGACACCACCACCATGTAAATCCTAAATTTGTTCATAATTTAAAAATGCTTTGCTTCCAGGTGGAAGTAGGTGCTGCTCTAGCGAGCAACAGGTGGATCTCATTAAGATCTCGAGTGGATTGAATCTCTGGGGCCCATCTACACGAGCCAGCTGTTTGGCAAGTTTCTGCTTCTGATTAGATTACCCGAGAAAACATCGTAAAAATAGAGAAACGAAATAAGCCAGAGGCGCTGCTGATAAGGCCACCAAAATACCCCACCACGAGTACTAGCCAACTTTCCCTGCACTTGTTCTCCGTAATCTCCCGAGAGGCAACCATTTTTATAAAGATTAATAATGGCTGTATTTTGTGAAATTCTTGAGAGATCTGTAGAGCATCCAGATTATGTTATGTCCCAACCCAAGTTGCACTTACCACTGCTGCCAGCGATCGACGTGGCGTGTGTCCGTTTCCGAATTCCATGCGCGTCTGCTGTTGTCCTGCAACCGAGGCAGCCCGCCTGCGGGGCGGCGGACGCGGCACATCGCCACCGCCGGAAGCTGAGGAGGAGGAAGCGGCGGCGGTGGCCACAGCGGCCACCGAGCCGCTGGAACGTGCCGACATTGTTGTTCGCGAAGAAACTGCAACGGAAAATGAAGAAAATGGGACAGAATGTTAGGAGGCGGAAGTGCAAATTAAGCGAAAAAAAGACACGAGTGGGTGGAAGGTGGAGGTTGGAGGCTGCGACAAGGCCACCGCCGAAGTGAGAAGTAAGAAAGCCGACCAGACAACAAAGAGGAGGGCCCAACAAAGTGCACAATGGAACGGTACTTGAACTAGATGCTATCGCCCTCTCTCTCACCCGCACAAAGGCGGCTACAAAAGCCAAACATTTTCTTTTGACAAGCTGGATGTGCGGCATGCGGCATGGGGCATGGGGCAGTAATTAGCCAAGCGCAAAGGGTTCAACGCCATGTCTCGGACTCTCGTTTATGTTGGCATTTCTCGCTTCGGTTTTCCACTTACGTTAGCACACACACAGACACTCTGGAACGCCGCTTTGTCACTATAAATTCGCTCGAATTATGGATATATCTTGGGCTGTAAAATGTATGCGCAGGTGTGTGTGGGCTCGCCTTTACTTCATCCACTATAAGCGGAAAATCATCACGTACATCTTTTCACACGGCTTTTCGCTTCTGATTCACTTCTTTCAGCCGCCCGATAAAGAATTAGTTTCGATTTAGCTACCGCACACGCCCTGATTGCCGATCCTGGGCTGGGGCTCGCTCAATAAAACACACCTTGACGTATTAAAAACAATAATTAAAAACGGAACGAAATCCAAAATACACGAAAAAGCGACGGCGACGGTGAGAACTAAAGTGGCAGTGTGACCGGAGCACGAGAACAATCCAAATACCTCAGGGGCTGTCATCGATTCTAGTTGAACTTTTCGAATAATAAAATCGAATTTTAATAAAATCAATGCAATTAGTTAAAAAATCTCTAAATTAAAATATAAATTGATTTGGCCTGTAGAATCTCCTCAATCAAAGGTGACAATCATGAAAAGGGCTACGCAAAGCATTTGGTATTTCTGGGGCATTTCCGAACTGAAGGCGGCCACACAGAAGCAGTGAAAATCCAAATGAAACGAGAAATTTAATAATTTTTAGCGTAAAAGTGTTGCAATTGTTGGTGCATTTAATACAGCGAGCATTGGAATTTTGAGCCGATCGCAGTGAAAATAAGAACTAAACGATCAATTTCCAAACTAACATTAATTGAGAAGGAGCCAGGAGAAGGAGAAGCGGAGCAGAGGGGTCGGCGTGGTGCGTACTTGGTGCGAAATTGCGTGTTAGGAAAGAAAAACAACAACATCAGCGACAACAAGAGCAGCAACAGCTATAAACTGCAAACGCTGGCAAACACATTTCTCAATTCAAACACAGAGCCCAGCGAATCGAACACCAAGCCCAACAAAAAAAAAAAAAAAACAAACAGACTAAAACGAGAGCCAGCAACAACAACAGCTAATTACATGGGTCTGACGGATCAAGATTGGATCGGTTGTGCGGTATCCATTGCCTGCGACGACGTCCTCGGTGTTTTCCAAGGCCTGATTAAGCAGATTTCGGCGGAGGAGATCACCATCGTTCGGGCCTTCCGAAATGGCGTTCCCCTTCGCAAGCAGAACGCCGAGGTGGTCCTCAAGTGCACGGACATCCGGAGCATCGATCTCATCGAGCCCGTGAAGCAGGACGTGGATGTGCATACAGCGCCGCCAGTCATCAACAAACCCACTCCGGTGAAGCTGCCCCACTTTTCCAATATTCTGGGCAAGCAGCAGCAGCTTCAACTCCAGCAACAACAGCAGCAGCAGCAACAACAGCAAAGTCAGGATCAGGATGTGCCATTGACGCCCCGGGGAAAAGCCAATGGCTATGGACGAGAAGCATCAGGAGGAGCCGTCAACTCGGCGCTCAGCGACAAAATGCATCAACTGAAGCTGATTGAGACCAATGGCTGCAACGGAAGGTACCATTATCCTTTATATCCTTGAGAAAAACTAAAAGTAAGATTCTTTTCTTCAAACAGAACATCGCAGACGTCCCGGTCGTCGAGTTCCCAGCAACCACAAATGTCAACGACCCCGAGCAGCGTGGCCGCCTTCTTTGGCAACATGATTCCGGTCAAGGTGGAGGTCAAGCTGGGCTCCACGGCCTACGGC
The DNA here is from genome assembly GCA_035045925.1 of Drosophila atripex. Lineage (NCBI taxonomy): Eukaryota > Metazoa > Arthropoda > Insecta > Diptera > Drosophilidae > Drosophila > Drosophila atripex. The sequence continues at coordinate 2,188,954 of JAWNOP010000012.1, forward strand.
AATAATACGCGCGAGAGTTACTGCAGCAGCAGCGGAGACAGTGGGGAGACTGCGGGCGTAGCTATTGGCGCCAGGACCACCACCAGGCCCATCGATATCGTCAGCAACGGGGACGGGTACTACAAACAAGCTGCCGTCTCCAGTTATGGCAACTCCAAGAAGAATAGCAATGGCAACGGCTCGTATACAAATGGGAATTTAAACGGCAACGGCAATGGAAATGGGAATGGTAATGGTAATGGAAAGAATAAACGGAACAGGGTTAGGCGGGAGAGCAGCATGCGGCAGCAGCAAACTTTTGGCAGCGAAGCGGACGATCCGCTACTCAACGAGGACTTTGATTTCGAGGGGAATCTGGCACTCTTCGACAAGCAGGCTATTTGGGATGATATCGAGTCAACCCACCAGAAACCGGATGTGGTGCGGCACCTGGTGAACCATCATCACCATCATCATCAGCCGGAGCAGAAGTACCGGCACGACGAAAACATTTTGGCCAGCAAGCCGCTGCAGTTGCGCCAGATCGAGACTATGTTTGATGGCAGCAAGGATTTCGTTACGGACGACGGCCTGATCATCCCAACGATTCCAGCTTATGCTCGAAATAAGATTGAGATATGTGCCGACAAGGCCGGATTATCGCTGCAACGGCAAATAGATATTTTGGCGCGCGGGGCTAGCGATCTGGCCATCACTCTGCTGGGCGGGGCCAGACGCTTGACTCCGGCCAACAACCATCAATGGCCCAAAATAGTCATCATTTGCGATGGCGTCAAAAGCATGAGGTGAGCTTAGGAATTTTCTTAAAAAAATATTTATTAAAAAATATATCTTTGCAGAACTATCAACATTGGAGCAGCTACAGGTCGCCAATTGGCTTCCCATGGTCTTACAGTCCTACTCTACGTGGAGCAAGTCCAGCTGGTGGAACAGCACAGCAATAGCCCAGAGATTACCCTATTTAAGGCAACCGACAATGTCATAGTCCACTCAGTAGACAGTAAGCATCGCGTAGATTAGGATTTAAGAAAAAATTAAATTTTTATTCTTTTTTTTATCTTTTTGTAGGCTTGCCCACGCCAGACCTTGTGATACTCTCGACCAACACAGCTAATCTGTCAGATGCAATCAAGAAATGGCTCAGTGTAAATCGGTTCGCATCATTGCTTACTTTTTCTTTAAAAAAGTTTATGATAATGGAAATTATTTTTGTTCTTTTCAGCGCTTCGGTGCTTGCCATAGACCCACCGCCGTGTGGCATCAACGAAGTGGCAATCAAGTACTCAATATTACCCATTCTACCATTAAATGGCATATCAACAGCACCATCATCTTCATCGGCTGCCGCCACACCGACGCCGATAGCCAGCACTTCGGCTGCAGCTGCAACAGCATCAGCATCCGCATCATCAACGAACAATTGTGGCAAATTGTATTTATGTAATCTAGGTATACCGGATAAATTCTATCGTGATTGTGGCATTAAGTACAAAAGTCCCTATGGACATAAATATGTGATACCGATTCACTCAAAGGACTGAAACAACGACAACAACAACAACACAAAATCCAACATCAATAACAGCAATCAAATAGCATCATCAGAACTATCAACAGATCATTAAAAAAAAAACACAAAATAACCAAAAGAAAAGCGACAAACACAATAACACAAATACACACCCGCACACTTGTGATGATCATCAAGTCCAGTTTCCTGTGAATCTAGCTCTTAGTGGTCTTCTCTCATATCTTACTCAGATTTAACATTATGTTCTATAGCGCTTATATATTTAGTTGTTAGGCTTTACATCTTAGTATAGTTATATCTACATTTTTTTCAAAATATTTAAAAACTGCCCCAGGCCACGAGCCACATTATTGTTAACTTTCAAATTGTACTATTATTATTAATATTTTTTTTATTTAAGCAAAACCCTATTACTGTGTAGCCCTTGGTTCTAAAAGCTAGTCTCAGCAGTTACGAGTTTTTCAAAACATTTACTTCCGAACTTCTGAAGAGAAAATTTAATTTGTTTTTTAATTCCACAACCATCCCGCAAGTGATCTTCGTAATCATAAATCGTATCAGCAAATCAGGCAACAAATTGTTTGTAAATATCTGTACAATTCTATGGAGAGAGATCATGTTAATTATTATCAAAGTATGCGCAATAAATGCCAAATTAAATGTCTAATTTTAAGCATTAAATCCGGAGCAAAAGCAACCAACTATTGTACGATATAAAATGGAATTCAAATCCAAGTATAAATCAAATCAGATTAGGCTAAGTTAGATGCGTAAGATTTGAGTGTTTAAACATTTAAAAAAAAAAGATAACAAGAAACCAGAAACCAGAAGAAACAAGGAAACTTCTATATTATGTAGACGTATTTAAGATGTGTCTTTAAGAAAAGTCTAAACAAAGTCGAGAGCATAATTTTTGTACCCATCGAATACTAAGGAGAAACCACAACACAATACTTATACTCTTAAACTGTAGAACGATGAATTTTATAAAAGGTTAAATCCAATCAAATAGTGCAAAATTTTAACAGGTTGCTGCCACTCAGCGTGGCAACCAAAAACATTGAAGCCAGCAACCCAACTTAAACTAATTGTTGTATAAATAATAATTCTAATTGTAAAGATATACCAACACAAGTAGATTCTAAATTCCAATCATGTTGATGATCATCTGAAAATTCAATTTCCTAAAAAAATCATTAAAATTATATTATAACTGAGAGTTGATGGCGGACCAAGCCGACGTTCAAGTCGGTTCCCGGTTCTCGCACTGACTGTTTTGAGTTAGGAGTAGGAGAGTTATAAAAGACCTCGACGGGAGGATGTTAGTGGAGAGCAGATGAGAAGGTTTTCCCAGCCACAGCAAACTTACAAACAGCTACTTACAAATTCCAAACCAATCAAAATGAAAACACCAACACACAATGTAAAAAAAATAACTGAAACAAAAAAAACATCCAGAGATTTTGGGAATGCTTTAAAATTGTAAACAAAAAAACATCTATTTTCGGGCCAATTGAAATTGTTAAACGATAAAGATTGAAAACCTAATTTTAAAATTATACAAACAAGACAAAAATTGTACAGAAATTCTCTTTTGGAACAAAGCTTGTAAATTAATCAAGAAAAAAAGAAAGTGGATCAAAAGAAAAAAAAAAAAGCAAAATGAAATCCTTTCAAAACTAAACAGCAATATTTAAAAATATACAAACCAACACCGAGAAGCCTTCTCATGGAAAATTATATGTTTTATGTTTGGGTGGGTTATGAAGTCTATTAATTCCGGATTCCAGAGAGATTTGGAATATTAGAAAATGTAAATTACTTGAATACTCATTCCATAATTATATGATTATTTTATGTAACTTCTATACATCAAAAATTATATGGAAAACCCTTTCTTATAAAACCCCTCTTTAACATCTAAAATTCAAAAAACTTTTTCTCATTTATAATTCTCAAGTGCAATTTTATTACAATTCACTTATACCATATGATAATAGTTACTTAATATTTTGAGTGTTTTGTGTAGTTTTTTTTTAAATTAAAAAAAGATTGTGAAAATTGTGTAGACTTAGGACTATAAAAAACAATAGGTTTTTGGAAATATATAAGATAGTTATAGGTAATTAGAAAATTCAGTTATCAATTATCAATTAATTCAATTATCATTTTCGATCGATTCTTACCCACTCAAGTCAAGTAGGGCCAAACTTAAACCACTCTTTACACTGCTCTCACAACTCCCACTATCCTTTTAAATCAGAAATCCTTCAAAAACAGTCTCTGTCGTCCTCGATGATCAAAATTGAGATTGGCTTGAGATTGGGATTGTAATCAGAGAGATTAGTGACCCGAATACTCACATATACAGGATAATGGCTTCTACTGTAACTGAGCCTGAACTCGATGCAGCGAACCGATGTTTTTTGTTTGTTTGTTTTTTTTTTGTGGCAAGATAAACAAAGGAGATATGGTTAAAAAGATATAACCAATAATATTTTCATTTGGTTGGTGATGAAAGCTATTAAGTTTGTTGTTTTGTGATTGAGAGAGAGAGATAGAGAAGAATACGTACGTTGGGGATCTGGATCGCCGATCGCCACCCTACTGCTATTTGGAAGTTATCAATGTCGTTAGATATACGTACCACACTCGTGATCTTCTAACATTATAATACATACGTACCCAGATACGATTTATTTAAACCAAAACCAATTCCGAAAGGAAACTTCAACCAGAAAGTGGATACGTACCCAATCTATAGAGTGCAGCTTTATTAACCGGATTATCTATTAAAAGTCTGTCGAGACAACTAATCTTGTTTATGATAACCTTTCAATACTCAATACGTACCGAAGAAGCTGATTTTAGCTGCAAGTGTCAAGTAGAGCTTCAAGTAGAGAACGCTTTAAAGTTACAAATCAAATCAAATCAAAATCAAATCAGAGCAGTGATAGAGAGTCAGATTTATGGTATATTGGTGGAGGAGGCTTACCCCAAATGAGCCAGCCAGCGGACTTCGCTTCAGATTGGGAGAATCGCGATCGAGAGCTAAGAATTGTATTTAGTCGAGTGTGTTTTTTTTTCTTTTAATATTATTTTTGTCAAGTGTTACCATCTTGTAGCTAGAGCTATACAAAATATCAAGGGTCTTCTTTTCTCAGTCAGTATAGCAGGTCCTTGGGCAGGACCTCACCAAACTGACTCTAAACTGACTACAATTGGCAACACTGCGTCTATTAGCTTCCCTATCTGCCAAATATTTAATTATTTTTGTTTTTTTTTTTCTTGGACGGGGATTCGAAAATCAAAAGATATATATTACAACAAAAAAAGTTTCATTTTTATGGATTCAAGGTGGTAGGGACTGGTCTAACGAAATTTAGATTTATTTTAGCTCAGATGGTGGGAGCTGGGATTAGAAATTAGTAACAATTCAAAGAGGTTGGCTGAAAGTCGAAAACTGTAGGTTGGGTCGCTTTATTCATTAAGCTATGGTTACTCGGTTGTAGTTTTAAGTATTTTTCAATAGTTCAGTAACTTATATTGTGGTGGCATTGTTGTTGTAGTTGTGATTAATGCTACGTACGTGCGCTGGCCCGGATCGAATGGTGTGCGGTCCTAGCGACGGGAGTAGCGCTCGCGGGAGTAGGAGCGTCTGCGACCGCCACCACCACCGCCACCGCCACCTCCGCCGCCACCACCGCCTCCGTCCCTAAAGTGGTTGTAGTTGTAGCGTCGGTCTGCACGGGGCGACCGGTCCCTGGAACGTGAGCGGCGTCTGTCGTCTCGGCGATCACCACCACCTCCTCCTCCGAAGCGTCCTCTGTCGTTGCGTACGTGGCGATCCCGATCTCTTCTGCCATCGCGGTCTCGTTCGCGATCATCCCGCCTCTCGCGATTATCTCGTCGCCCGCGTTCTTCATCCGCTGGTGGTCCATCCTTTGCTTTCTCCGCTACGCCTTTCTCTACTCCGTTCTGCCCTCGATCTCGGTCCCGCTCTCGTTCGGGACGATCCTCCCGGTTACGCTGCCTTTCTCTGGACCTGGAGCGATGAACTCGCGAGCGGCGATCCAGTTCTCGTCCACCTACAAAGTATCGGTTGCGTCCGCGGCTGTCCTCGTCACGATCAGGCATCTTACCCGTTCGTTTTAGTTCTGCCTTCCGTGGTGCTGCCGTTTTCTCTAGCTCGATCAGCTTCTCGCGAATGGTTAGGAAGCCAAGGTGCAACTTACCACCAAAGTGGTCCGCCAGCCGGATGTCGTTGTCGTGGATGCCCAGATACGCGGAGCACACCTCGCAGACACGTAGCTTCTGTTGCTGATAGGTGGACGCTGGCATACTGGTGCGGTATTCGTGCTCCGCCTTGATTTTCTTAGCCCTCAGCTCGTCTATCTCCTTCATCAGTTCCATGCTGTCCTCCACTTCGCCAGCTTCGCCAAGCGCCTCAGCCTTTGCCAGTTTCTTGCCAATTTCCTCGGCCAGGGCGTGGACGGCATTGGCCTTTTCGGCCACTTCTGCAGTGAGCTCCTCCTGTGTCTCCTTTAGCCGTTGCTTGGCGGAATCGGTGCGTCGATCGCAGTCCGCGATAAATGCCTGCAGGTGCTCCATGGCCTCAATGTCGTAGTAGTAGTCACGGGTCTTGGCGGCGCTCTCGTAATCTGCTCGGAAAGCGAGGTCATGCACTTTGGGACACTCACCGAGATCCATGCGCGTGGACGCCAGGATGTCGTGTGGGCAGCAATCCAGCAGAAATGATTTGCAAACACGCGTGTCCGAGAACTTCAACTGTCGCTCATCCCCGTTCCTCGTCGTCCCCATTAGCTGGTCCAGCATAGCGCGCATCTGATCAGTGGCCGACATTTTGTTATTCGTGCCGCTCATCTCCCGTTGCCGATACCCTTGAAAATGAACCGACTCCGGTGACAACTAATTCAAAGGAAAGTTGATGGCTCTTCTCCTTGGTTGTGTATAGAGAGAGCGTGTGGAAAATGGATATTTGAGAAAATTTTCACTCAATCTTGTACCACCTAAGAAAAGTGTTGCTGCAGTGTGGCCAATCCTTTGTTTTTCCGTAAACCTGGTCGCACTAAAAAAGGGTTACCACTCGCTTGCTGCATCTATCGATAAGCCGATAGGCACGTGGTCGGCCATCGCTGACCCTCCACCAGTGCATTGTCCAACACTAGCCTGTAAAACGTTTTCATTAAGCGCGATATTTTTGTTGTTTCTTTCGTTTTTGGCGAAATTTTGGTTTAAAATTAATTCTTTTCGACCGCCATTGGCGCACAATGTCCGATGACGACGATATACAGTACATCAAGCGGCAGCGCACGCTTCACTATGGTTCGCTGGAGGAAACGGAGAGAAAGCGTCAGAATGCCGCGGCGTCGGCAGCAACAACAACAAACACGCCGGCGTCTGGCACAACAACAACGATAGCCGGCACAGGCGGCCAGCTGGAAGATATAGATTCCGATGAGGACTACGAGGAAAACACGAAAAAGATCAGCTCCTCGAAGGCACCCGCTCCACCACCCACAGCCGCCACTTTGGCCAACAAAATCGACGATGACTACTTTGATCTGGAGGCCGAGATGGAGCGGGACAAGGTGGCCCTGCTGGAGGAGTTCGAACGGAAGAAGAGAGCGCGCCAGATAAACGTTTCCACGGACGACGCCGAAATTAAGATCAACCTGCGCCAGCTTAACGAGCCCATCTGCTACTTCGGAGAAGGTCCGGCGGAGAGGAGAAGGCGTCTCAAGGAGCTGCTGGCCAATCTGGGCGAGCACGCCATCGGCCGAAAGCAGACCGATGATGAGGAGCGCCGAATCCAGCAGAGGGAACAGGAGGCAACCTGGTATCACGAGGGTCCCGATACTCTCAGGATTGCTCGTCTCTGGCTTGCGGATTACTCACTGCCCCGCGCCAGAGACCGCCTCATGCGCGCACGGGATGCTCTGGAAGTGCCTAGCGCAACACGAGCCGGCCGCATGGTCGAGATGCAGAAGAAGCTGCAGTCCCTGGCGCCCCTCTGCTCCCAAGTGGGTGACACTCGTCCCGTTAGCAGTGCAGCCTTCAACGAGGACTCCACTCTTTTGCTGACATCCTCGTGGTCGGGCCTTTGCAAGTTGTGGAGCGTGCCCGATTGCGAGCTGAAACAGACGCTCCGTGGACACGCCAGCTATGTCGGCGGGGTGGCCTTGCGTCCAGGCGTTAAAGCAGACGAGGAAAATGTGGTAGCCATGGCGTCGGGCGGTCACGATGGCGCCGTTAAGCTATGGGGATTTAACAACGAGGAGTCCATCGCGGACATCACTGGTCACATGCCCCACCGCGTCTCCAAGGTGGCCTTCCATCCGTCCGGCCGCTTCCTGGCCACCGCCTGCTACGACTCCAGCTGGCGGCTCTGGGATCTGGAGCAGAAGACCGAGGTGCTGCATCAGGAGGGGCACGCGAAGCCCGTGCACTGTCTAAGCTATCAGTCGGACGGCAGTGTCCTTGTAACGGGAGGACTGGATGCGTTTGGCCGGGTGTGGGATCTGCGTACTGGTCGGTGCATCATGTTTTTGGAGGGACATCTGGGCGCCGTTTTCGGAGTGGACTTTTCTCCGAATGGGTTTCATATTGCCACCGGGTCGCAGGACAACACCTGCAAGATCTGGGACCTGCGACGCCGCCAACCCGTCTACACCATTCCCGCGCACACCAATCTCATTTCGGACGTAAAGTATCAGCAGGACTGCGGCAGCTTTCTGGTCACATGCTCTTACGACTCGACCACTAAGATTTGGTCCAACAAGACATGGCAGCCGCTGAAGACGCTCCAGGGCCACGACAACAAGGTCATCTCGGTGGACATCTCGCCCAACTCGCAGTATATAGCCACAACCTCTTTCGATCGCACCTTCAAGCTCTGGGCGCCCGATAGTTGATTTAAATACCATTACTATATTGTATTTTGGCCTGTAGGCGCACGGCAGACAATCTCCATTTGCGACCTGCCCTATGGGTGCACTCACTCTCCACTGTTTTTTGTTGTTTCAGAGACAATAGCCCAAGGAAGTTCTTGCAACCAATTCAAGTTTTCGTTTTGTATAACACAATTTGTTATTTTTGTTAGGCGAAAGATAGAAATTTTAAGAATTTTTTATTGAAATTTGTTAATAAAAACAAAATTTTTTTGAGACATTTTTGGTAAAAGACTTGATCTGGTTATTGGAAGGGATAACACTCGATATGTATACCACTTGATCCCAACAAAAAAAAACCATATCCATATTATTTGTATATAGTTTTCCATTTAATTTCTTTTCGTATATTTTTGTTGCTGATCTTTTTATATGACAAACTTAGACATTTAGCTTGAATTTTAACTAAAATTTAACTACCACAGATAGGTTGCAATTACATACATACATGTCTAATATATTAATTATAGATATACATATATATAAAACATACATACATACATCGCGATATAGCTGTTACAAATAGTTACACGTACAGATTTATCAATTTTCGTGCAGTTTTCATTTTCATTTTCACAATTTCCAATTCAGTTTCGGTTCCTGAATTTCGTTTTCGCCATCGACTTATAGCTTTGAGATTTACACAGAATTTAATCGTAATCCATAGGTGTATGTAGAATATGGAGCAGGGGCTGGGCGAGAGGCTCGGTCTGGGTATGGGTCTGGGGCTCTCTAATCGTAATCATTTTAATGAGGTCTCCCGAATCGAAGATGCCACTTAACTAAATACATAACTCTTGCACTAGGCTAAAAACTAGACAAAATGATAACTAATTAACAATTAAGGTAAACGTTTATTGGAAATCTTGCAGCTTCTGCAAAGCATGTATCCGGCCTGGTCTGGACTGGTCCTCCTTAGACCGTCGTGTCCGGGGCCGGGGATATGGGTTGCTTGGACTCGGAAACCTCCAGGGATCGCCCGTTGCCAGTGGCACCACCTTCTTGAGGATCCTCTGGCGCAATGTCGATGCGATGCGCCTTGCGCCAGACCACCAGGTCCATAAGGAATGCCAGGAACATAATGCCAGCCGTGATTCCTGTCGATGAAGGAGTTCGGTTAGATTAAGTCAAGGAAGCTTCCGACTGGTCACTTACCCAGGAAATACTGCCTGAAGGTGTCGGTGTCGTAGAGCGAGCAGGCTCCGTGCTTGCCGCACACCGACTTCCAGATGAGGCAGGCGGAGTCCACCACAGCGCCGTAGATAATGGGACAGGGGACATTGCCGAACAAGCCGATGGCCGACTGTATCACTCCCATGGCCATGGCCTTGTCTGAAATCATCAAATATTTAATATTATTTGATACTCCTTTCCTCAAAAGTGTATCCTACCTTTGGGATGAGTACACCGCATGACGAGAAGCATACTGCCCACCTCGGAGGTGGAATGCATGAATACGCAAATGGCAAAGATCAGTATAAAGTAGATGAAGTTCTTGCAGTTATTATCACAGTATCCGTTCACCGCCTCCTTAGCTAAAAGTTGGAGGAGGAAACTCAATGTAAGCCAAAAAGGATAACGGAGAGGAGGACGCGGATCTCACCACCTGGAATGCAAGCACAGTCGGAGTAGAGGGTGCGATTGTCGCTGGGCCGCAGTGAGGAGGTAGTGCATCCGGCGTGGCAGGCCGAGATGTACATCATCTTGCCCTCGGCGCAGATGGGGGCAAAGTTCTCCATATCACAGGTACAGTTGAGGGCGGCGCTGCACGTTGGCTCGATCAGGGCGGGACTGGAAGGGACATTATTGGTAATTTACTGGTACAGAAACTGGTATAGTTTCTGGAGCACCCACCTGTTGCCATTCCTGGGCTTGTAGCCGGCAAAGTCGTCCATGCTGCAGCCGATGAACATCAGTATAATCATTCCCACGGAGTAAGCTATGGCGGTGAAGGCGATCCAGGCTGCCACTCCCCTGGCTGTGGGCTTCCGTTTCAGGATGAACAATCCGGAGATGACGATGCCAATGCCCATGACCAGGATGCCGCAGAAGGCGGCTATCATGTTGGCATCGTAGGTGGCCAGTCGGAACTGGGTCTCCAGGTATTTGGGCAGGAAAGTGTACAGACCGGCAATGGGCAGTAGGTGGAACACACAGGAGGCAGTGCGGAACATCAGGATATCGTTGCTCAGTTGACGACGCACAGTCTTGGGAAAGTCTGTAGAGGATAATAAATATTTATTATTAATATTATAATATAATATTATAAATTATAAATTAATATTAATTAATATAAATTAATATTAAAAATAAATTACTCATACGCAGTGTTGCCCTACTTTGATTTCAAATCTGAAAACTTTTCAGAAAACTCACCTTTTAGCTTCGGCTTCTCCTCCGGTTCTGCAGCAGGAGCAGGAGCCGAGTTCACCTGACCCTGGGACTGCCCCTGACCCTGGGACTGCTGCTTGCCGCGCAATTGCTTGGGAAACGAGAACATGGCTATGGAGGCCATCAGCATCAGGCTGCCAATGGCCACCGGGCCCAGCCACCAGGCGCCGATCCAGCGCGGGTCACTGGCATCGAAGCCAGGATTCGAGAAGTTGACGTACCAGCGGGTGCAGAAGCTGCCAAAGATGAAGCCCGAGGCAGGACCCAGGATGCGCATGCCAATGGTGACGGCCATGTACATGGGCGACTGCTTGCTGCCGACATTGTCGTCGATGTAGGGTATTCCCAAGGTGGCCACGGCCGTCTGCCCGATGCCGGAGCTCAGCAGGCTGCCGAAGAAGATGCAGAGCACAATGACGGTGATCTTGGAGTGGGAGGCCTGCTCCTGCTGGCGCTCCTCGTTGCACTCGTTGCCCGAGGCACTGGAATTTCCGCCCAAGTGGCAAAGATTCGGGTTCAGCTCCCGGCTGGCATTGTGCCACATGAGGGAGGAGTCGTCCGCCGGCGAGAGCGCCTGGGGCTGCTGCTGCAGGATGACACTGGAGTGCATGAGCTGCTCGCCGAAGATGAAGTGGGGCAGGGCGCAGGCGAAGGCGGCGATGGAGAAGAGCACCATGCCGCAGGCGATCCACCTGGGCCGGTGGCCACGCCCCGCAAAGTAGGTCAGCAGCATGGCAGTGCAGATCTGGCCCATCTCACTGGCACTCAGCAGCAGGCCCGTGGTCTTGGACTTGATCTGGAAGAGCTTCTCGATCGTGGTGATCACCGATACGAAGTAGGTCATGTACATGCCCTGCAGGATGTAGGCCAGCAGGAACACCACCATGAAGACGTGCGTCGAGGCGAATCTCCGCGCCCACCTGGGCCGGCATCCGAACAGGCCGCAACTGGAGCCGGAGTCCTTGTTGGAGGCGGAGCCGCCATTCAGGTCAGAGTCAAAGTCCGACTCCTCGGATTCACTGGAACGGGCTGGTAACTTGTAGCCGCCTGTGAGTGGAGCCTGCTCGTGGGCGTACTTTTCGCTGAGACTGTGACCGTGCCCGTTTCCGGTTCCGTTGTTGTTGCTGCTCAGGAGGCCGCCGCCGTTCTTCAGATCCTTCCATTCGTTGTTGTTGCTGGGAGCGGTCTCGTAAAGGACAGTGCTCGGTGGGCCCACCTCGCCGTTAGTGGAGCCGTTACTGTGCTGGGCCAGGAGCGGAGTGAATGCCTGGCTGGAGTCCCTCCGAGCTCCGTTCTGATGGTAGCCATTCCCGTTGCTCTGACTGTGTCCGTTGATGGGCTTTCCCACCTGACCGGTTGCGGCCTCCACATCCCCGTTGCTCTTCATCATATTGGTGATTGTTGCTTTTTTTTATGAAACTTGGTAGGTTGAATGGATTCGTGTCCTTTTTCGAGAGCCTAATCTTCTGTATAATCTCAACTTGTTGTGTAGTTGCTTCCTGGTAAGTCTCTTCTACGTGGTTACTGCCTGTTCCATTTTTCCCGGCTAACAAAATGGTGCTTCACCCTCCAGTCGAGTCATTCGATTCAGTTAGTGGCCCAGAAAACGAGGTAGATTGGTTGATCTGGCTATGATGGCTGCTCTGGGTGGTTTTTGTTTTGTTTATTCTGTGATAACAGCTTTATAGTATTCTTTGTTTCAATATGGCAGTGTTTTGTCTGGAAATAAAAAATTTAATATGAATTAGAGATTATTTTCTTTAAATAGGTAACTGAAAATAGCTAGGAAAACCCCCAGATATAGGCCATGGAACTTATTTGATTATAGATACTGTTGTTTTATTTTGGAAAATTATACATTTTATGGAAGTGTTTTATTGTTTTATTAGAATATGATTTTAAATCTATTTTAAAAATATTTTTCAAAGTTTCTGTGTGAGTAATCTCATTTAAGTATCCATAAGTATTATAAAACTCTTTTAAAAAACTGAAGAAAATATGTTTATTTTTTAAGCCTTACTTGAGTAAATATATAAAATAATTCCAAACACTGATATTCTTATTTTCGGACAACCCTCTCCCAACGTGAAACATTAAAGTTGAGCTCCCAACGCAGACTGCAAATAAAATCGCAGAACAACTGAATACACACACACAGACACACTCGCATAAAGGTCCCTTATCAGCCTCACGCACACACGCTGGCCAACCTATGCGTGTGTGCATTAAAAACGCAGTTGCGGCCACAGCACGCGACAAGATTCTAGCAATTCCAGCTCCTAATGCCCAATAAAATTATTTTTTTTCGCCAAAGCTGATAACGAGGGCCGTGCAAGTTCAAGGTTATGCCGATAAGAAGTGTTTCGGCAAACGCGTTTGTATTATTTCTAGCAAATGAATAAATTAAAACCATTTCTGCCACCATTATTATTATGGTACGCCTGAGTAATTGTTGCAGAACAAATATTAAAACAGTATGTTCAAATTCCATTCCCATATCTCATTTTTTCACTTCATTTTATTTATTTATTTTTTTAGGTATGCAATAAAATTTCAATGTCAAATATTCGCAAAATTTTGTCTAAACACAAATTTTTGTTGTTGTTGTCGCTGGTGGTTTATAAAAAGGAATGACGGAATTTAATTTCACTTTCTGCCGGCACAGCCCTCTATGGTTCCATTGCAATCGCAACTCACTGGCTGCACTCGCAAATCTTATCAAGAAATGGCCGACCTCGATGATAAGGAAAGTGAAATGGTTGCAAAGTGGGTGGTGCTGAGGTGGTGGTAGTGGTGGTGGTGCTATTTCGCCCAAATCGTTATTTCAAGGCAAGTTGAGAAATATATTTGGGATTGGGGGGATTGGTTTTTTTTGGGATTTTATTAAATAAAGGTTATTTTTAAGAGCGAAGAAAGTAAGCAAATCAAGTTTTCTAAATCACAGTATTACAAAAATATACCCTTTATAGTTTCTTGAAAATAATTTCTCTCTGTGTTTATAATTTAGCAGAGAAATGCAAACCGAATATCTTCTTTTTTGGCTCTAATTGCTTTCTTTTTTTTTGCTTAGCCCCTCATCGTCATAAACTTTGGCCTTGAATATTGTTGTGCTTTTTTCTGGTATTGGTTTTCTTGCTGTTTTTCATTCGATTTTATTTATTGCGCATTTTGCAATTTTAAATGATTTTTTTGATGTTTCATTGGAATGCGGTTGAATATTTATTTTATGCCTAGGAATGGAAGTAGCACGTGCTTAATTTGCATTTTTGATTCATCTAAAAATATATTGTTTGGAAGGTGAGATTGAGATGTAGATGTAGATATATACGATTTGCGACAGAAATCCCATATAATATAATAGTATTAAGTCCCATAAAATATAATTAAAACCTTATCGCAAAAAACCTAAAAAAAACCCTTTCCTTTGACATCACATTTCAGAAAGTAAACTCCCCACATAATATTATTTGGAAAATCTCAACAGGAACTCAAGATCTGAAGGGAAACTACCTTTATTTATCTCGACTTCGGCCGCCTTATCTGTTTCACACTTTCCCACAGTATTCTCCACTTGGCAGTGTAGTTGGTAATCCAACCGGGTGACGTAGATGGCCCAACAAAGCCAGAATGTTAGTACACCGTTGCCACTTATCGCCACCATCGTAATCTCCACGGCTCCTTGCCCCCGATACTCTCCTATGGCCCGGCCGGAAAAGCGTATTCCAATGCACTTGCCAGGAGGGGAGGAGGGCAGGGGGACCTGGACCGGGACCCTAAACTGAACCTGAACTCCTGCAGTTACCAGTTTGAGTTGCACGCCGAAGGCTCATTGAACTCGCCACCCGGAGCAACCAACTGGCCATGTTCTGGCCGAGCCATGGGCAAATATATGGTCGTAGAGTCGTTTCAGTTCTACCATATGTTTATGTAAGACCCGGACCATCTATTGGCTTTAATTTGGCCTGATAGATCGGTAATTGTTCAATTTGTTGCAAGTGTCCGAGTGACAGCCAGAGATTGCCGATTTATCAGTGTCAATCATAATAAATGCAATTAAACCCACCAGTTTAGGCCTATAAAAATATTAGGGAAGGGGGGGATCGAAGTGTAGATTGAGGCAGAGGTTTCCATTTCAATTGGGCCCCCAGCTATCATCATAAATACAATGTGAGAAAATCAACTCTTGACTTTACACCAAAGAACACAGATGGAAAATTGTTCCGATGATGATGGAAATAGGGCATAATATTTTATTCTATTGAGGCTGTTTTCAAGGAAAAATATTTTTTGTCTTAATAGCCTCAACAAATATTAATAGTCTAGCACAGATTACCAACCTTTGTTGGCCAGTGTAGCTAGAATAGTTAAGCCATGTCAGAAAAGCAACAAAAAAAATGGGGAGTTGCACTTTTTCTCTGTCCGTGGCGTGTTGATTTTCCGGTTTTCTTGCCATCTTGCAACACGTCTTGCCTCTTCCCTCTTCCGTCTTTAGTCTTTAGTCTTCCGTCTTCAGTCTTCAGTCTTCTGTCTTCCGTCTTCGGAGACGACTACGTAACTGAGTTATGTACGCGAACGTACATACATATGAGAGTGCGACTGTGCTAGGCCTGGTGTGTGTATGGCAGTGTGTGTGTGTGCATTTGAATTGCGCAAGCGCAACTATTGCAAATTGCATACCAAGCAGCTCAGTGGCTGCTGCATGCCAACATGCAACAAAACCAGACACGCGGGCAACGTGCTGACTAGACGCTGACAGCAGCAATATCAACACAGCAACAGCAACAGTAAGAGCAACACAAAAAGCACAGCAGCAGCAACAAGCAAGTGCAAAAGCCACAAAAGAAAGCAGCAACAATAGATAGAACACCGAGAAAAATGGGAGACTTTAAGAAAGTTTATGAAGAGTTTCAAAAAGTTTTCTTAAACATAAGCTAAATGGGAGACTGTGAGAATGTTTAAGTTAATCTTTAAATAGTTTCCTCTTTTGCTTCAGACTTTAGTTACTTAAGTCTTTTAATAAAATCCTAGGATAATAATAGTCTTCTAATCTTTATTCCCTATTATTCTAATCTTTTCCCCCTGTGTAGTGGCATTGAAAGTAAATTGCAGACTCGACCAGCAACAGATGCCCAGAGTGGAGGTAAAAGACCAAGTTAAATTCAAGCCCCGGCAAGTAACAAGACAAAATCTGAGATGCCGAGTGGAAAGAGGCTTGGAAAAGTGGTTTGGCCACATTTCACTTTTAGCATAGAAACGATTTAGAACTTGTCTGCAATTGTGGCCAAAAGTACCTGAGATTCGCGCAATCGGATAGCCGGCCAAGAATCTTCAATCAGTTAACAATGATTCGCTCATAAATTGCAGTGAAAATTATTTTCATGATTACACTGAGACTCAAGAGATTTATTTGTTTGTTTATTGTTTGTGCTTTTTGGCCCAGACATTGACTCACTCTGTGGGTATATTTCTCTAGGGTCTCCGATTCACTGACCAATCAGAGAAGTTCATATGCTTTTTTTTTGTATTTTGACTTTGACCTTCACATCGAGAACTGAAATTTGAACCAAAACCCCGATTTGTGTAAACAAAATGTTAGACAGACAATAACAACAAGTTCACAGCTCGGCTTTGACAAACGATTATAATATAAATACGTGTGAGCCACTTTTATATGAATATTCAGCTTTGTTTTCATATATTTTGTTTAATTTTTCTACTGAATTATATTTCACCCTAATTTGAGACTTTTTTTTTGGCTTAAATAAGCCGAATTGCCAGTGACTCAACTTTTTTTGGATATTACTATATGTACACCAGATTAAATTAATTTTATTTATAATTTGGTTAATCCTATTATGGAAAATTCATTCGATTTTTATCGCCGCACATCAAACAGAGACATAAAACATTTCCAACAAACCCACAGATCACTGAATCCGGGGATTATAAAAATTATATCGAGACACTTTGATTTTTCAGTACATGTATGGGTTATTTGGCATATGTTTGCTTTCAGAATTTGGTTGTTTTAAAGTGGAACACTCGTGTAAAGGCCATGAGTACAAGGAACATGATTCATGGCAACACAAAGGGTGTGGCTCCTTCCCCAAAAAAAGTCAAACAATGACAAAAAGTACTTAAAAATTTGTAAGCTTAAAAAATATATGTTTAAAAAACTGAATATGTAATGCCCTTACTCTTTGTTATTATATTTTGGGATTTACAAACACAACCTTACAACAAACTTCATTTAAAGGCCCTCTTCCCTATGTATATAATATAAACCTGTTTATAAAATATCTACATTTTATGTTACCTATTAAGATTAAAAATTTGTCAATTTTCTTTTGCCTTTCAGTTTTTTGTGTAATTTATTTGTATTTTTTTAGTGCAACTGCTTTCCTTTATGCGCACATTTATTTTGGCGTCGAAACCAAACTTCCTTTTTGACGGCGCTTGTTAAAGCTCTCAGAAAGGTAAAAAACACCAAAAAAAACAAATCAAAAATAAACAAAAACATATACGAAAGCAAAAAAAAATTAACAAGCTCAAAATGGCAACCAAGTGTGCATAAATTTTTAAAATGCCCGCATCGGGCCAAGCCACAAAAAAATTTAAAATACAAAAAAAAGCGAAAAAAATTAATGAAATGCAATCAGAAAGGCATTCCAAGAGAACTGCATTAAGTCGGACTTTTGGACATGGAGAGTCGGTGCCAGTTTTCAGGACCAGTGCTACCTGGTAACCGCTCCAATTCCCCTCAAGAAATTCGTATCTCGCGTGAAGATCAGTACATGGCGCTGACGTGACGTTCTCATCGAAAAACCAAAAACAAAAAAATAAAAATGTTCAAATTTATTTCCCTTCTGGATATATACAGATATGTACCTATATCAGGGAATATAATGAATAAATGCGAACGGATTGCTTTTTGCTTCAGCAAAGAACAGTTTACATTTGTCATTTTGGGGGGACAGTGGAGCAAGGATTATTAAAAAAGGGTATCCTTCAAAGACATTCTTCAAAACTCTTTTAAAAACTATGTCACATAAGTTCTGTGACATTTTTGTATTACCTTTGATGAAAAAAAGATCCAAAAATCCAATAATTCGTTCCTATATCCTATATCAAAAAGATGCATTTTTTTGAACCCACTGTTCCAGCAATATAAAAAAGAAAGATCTGGCTTCCAAAAACCCAAAAAGCCAAAAAACAAAAATCTTAATTTAAACAGAACCTTTTTGGCTGATTGATTGAGCCGACGATTTAAGCCGACCGACGTTGGGCCAGGACTCCTGGTCCTGCCACGAGGTGTTAACTTGTCTTAAATGTTCTTTGGACCGAAATGGTACCGTTATGCGGCTAATTGAATTCTTATAAATTGTTCGCTTTCATCGTTATTTTGTGTTCCTTCTTTGGATTCTTTGGATAGCGACTAATTTAGCATAATTTATTGAAGACTTGCAGAACTCTAGACCGACCGAGCATTGATTTTTCCAATTAGCAAGCAATTATACAGCAATGAGTAAAAAGATTGGCTCATTTGCATATCATCGAGAGGCATTTGAAGTGTTTTGCTTCTTCGAGTTAGTACACTCCAAGTGTCAAGTGGAGGGGAAGAAGGAACCGCAGATACAGATCCATAGAAATTCGCATAGAAACCAAAACTGTCTTCGGTTCTCATTACTCATAAGTATTTGTTTATTAAAGTACTTAGCATGTTTTTTTCAGCGTTTTCGGCTCTTGGCTCGACAATGGTCTCCCAAAGCCCTCCAAAAAAATTATTTCAATTGTTTGGTGAAAAAAGGAATACCAAAATCCCTGCATAATTTTTTGGTGAGTGCGTGTTTGTAATTTTGTATTTATTTATTTTTTATTTTTTGTGTCTCTGGTCTTTTGTAAATTTCCACTTGGCATTTTTTGCGTTTCTTTTTTGGCTTCATTTGGCGCCTGTCTTTTTATGGCGTTCCATTTTAAATTAGTTGTTTACTTATCAAAAAAAACCTTTGAATAGAGTTTGGTTTTTTTGTTTGCTTGTCTACTTACTTATTTGTTGGGCTTGAATTTCTTTAGTTGGAACTGGGGAACGTCTACTGAAAAAAAAACAAATTGTTGGTCAAGTTTATATAGAATTTGTCATTAGTTTGCTATTCAAGTTATCGGTTTATAATGGCATCCCTTTTAATATTACAAGGAAAAAAGATCCCCCCTTAGCTAAGCTTTCAATTTAAATATTTTTCGAGTCTTAAAAAAATGCCATAAAAAATATGGACATATTTATGTGAGCCATAAACCGACGTTTTGTTGGGTCATAATAATTACAGCCAAAACGATTAACAACAAAAACGGCAAACAAGTTTATTCGCCAACACAGTGCGTGTGAAAAAATTGCAACGAACATGGGAGAAATAAAAACTACAGACAGAACCTCTTAATGGGGGCAATGAGTACAATAAATGTAAAATGCAAATCTTGTCTACAAAAATAGTTGCTGACGCCTCAACCACGGCGTCGAAACAGAACAACAAAAAATATGTACAAAAATAAAAGATAAATGAGCACAGTTTGGTCTGTGTGACTTGTGTATGTAAGTGTGTGTCTGTGTGTAGCCCAAGCTGCATTGCATTGAGATAGGTCAGTCACATATGCAGACTCAAGTGCAGCGGACTCTCAACTGCAGCCGGAGCTTTAATATTTGCGGTTACTGCTCTAATTACGCTGCCTAGGGGTTGGCCCAGCCCGCACCACCCCCCTCCGAACATCCAGGATGCGAATTAAATCTGCAGGCAGGGGAGGAAAACGGGTTTTGTTTTCTCGGTTGTAAAAAACTTACACAATCGCATTGGCCATCGGCTCTCTTGGCTCTCGCGATTCACTTTTCTTTGTGCAATTTCAATAATTTAGCAAAAAGCTCTTAATACTGCAGCTGCACAAGCGAAGAGAGCGAGAATGCAATGCAAAGAGAGCGACATTAGCATGTTACTGCACTTTGGGCTTACTTGCACTTTCTGCTGCACTTTTTTCACAAGAAAAGGTAGTAGACTAGCAAGTAAAGGATTTTAAATCGAAATTAGTTACTTTTTAGTACTAATTTATATATTTATATTTTTTATTATATGCTTTATATACTTTTGATATCCTATTTTAACTTCCTGGGATTTACTCCTTTTCCTACTCCTTTTTTGGACCTAGGACAACACAAAAGAAAATGAGGCAGGGAAACTCTGTAAACAATTTCCCACCCCCAAAAGAGCTTTATATTTACAAAAATAATAAAACAAAAGTAAAAGCGAAAGCTTTCTAGATTAAAAAAAGGATGAGGTGCGGAAAGCTGGGTCAAGGGAATACAGACAACATAATACTTATTGCGCAGTAGACGAAAAAAGGGACTAACTCCGGTCTAGACAGGTAATTATACGAAAAAACCGCCGGTGAAATTTGAACCAAATAATCCCAACAATACTCCTTCCTTTTTTATGGTGACATAATTAGTGAAAGTGAATTTGGAAACAATTGCATTGTCTAAGCTTTTTCGCTCTTAGGTGCAAAATGAAAACGAAATTCAAATTCGAAATGAAAACGAAATTATTGCAAAATCTAAGCACGCACACATTCAGGCGCCTAACGGTCTCTTAACTCTCTTTGGTTGTAGGTGCTCTCTTTTATTTCGTATCCGTTTGCATGTGTGTTTGTAAAGTGCATTGACTTGTGGCTCGTTGTTGTTGTTATATTTTATTTTTTCTATATTTGAATGTGTTTGTGTATGAGTTTGTGGTGTGTGGCATGTGGCCAACATTGCAATGGCCAATTCCAATTTGTATTTGGCCTGATGCGGCTCACAGTTGTTGATTACAAAATGCAAATATCATAGAGTCGGGTATTTAGCGAAGCGTTGAAGGAATTCATTTCCAAAGATAAGCAATATCCGGTTGATATTACCATTAATGTACCATCAAAGAAAGAAATTTAGCTTTTCTGGCAAAAAAAAAAACTCTTCACTTGTCACACAGGGCGTATGATTTATATTTTTTGAAAAATATCACGTATACGCCCCACTGGCACAATGTATGCCTTCGCATTAAACGAAACTAAATGCAAGTCACTTACTTTAGTGGCCCCACTCGCCATAAATAACCTTTCGACATTGTCGCATCCATTCGCTCGCATTCATTGTATCGCAAATTAGCAGAAAATCAGAGTTCCCATCAACAATGTGTAGCCTGGCAGAATATAAAGAATAAGAAAGTGCAACGGATGGGTGCAAAAACTAGTTTAGTAGGAATTTAATCGGCCGCATTGTGCTGGCAGAGTTACGTGGCGGCTAATTGAATAAGTGCCCAGCTCAGATTGGATCGAGACGAATGTGTGCTAAATTGATTGAAGCTGCAAGTTGCGGCAGAGAAGACAGTCACAGTCAGTGCCATAAATTAACGGACAAACACGAAACAAGTCTGCTGCCGCTGTTGCTGCCACAAGTTGCATATCATACTAAAATTTCCACACACTAAACACAAAAAAATCACAAAAAAATTGCGCCCAAACGGAGACAGAAAGCGAAAACTGGGTCAACCTGATGCAGAGCAGCAGCCTACGCAGCTCCATAGCTCCAAAGCTCCACAGCTCTCCAGCTCCGTTCACATCCACATCTCCGCGTCCCCACCACCACGTCGTCTATCCATCCGGCCGCAGACGATACTACAAATATGTAACTCAAAAAGATATGCAGCTGCAGATGCATGCCAAAAAAATAAAATAATAATAAATAGTATAGTGTGTACAGAAATAAAAGCAGAGGCAACTGGAAAAAGAGTGTAACCCACGTTTCGCTTCATTTGGCCCGCACTGGAAAAGTAAAAACGGCAGCCGGCAGCCACGGACGCCAAATTTATGTCTGCTGGATTTCACCCACGCAGCTCCCAATAATAGCAGACAATTCCGACGTACCAGAAGTATGTGGCATCCACAGAAAAATCGGTAGCCACTCGGTAGTCCCAAATGACTATGTTATTTTTATTTTATTAAGAAAGAAAATACTTCCTACAGGCTTAAATGCTAAGAGATAAGTGAAAATCCTTTCAAAATACAACCGGAAGCAGTAAGAAGATTTTCTTTTTTCCAATTTATTATTATTTTATATTGAAAAGGTATTATTAAGAATAAATGTTTTTCTTACTAAAGTTGTAAAGTTATAATCAAATTATATTTTTCGATCTAGAAAAGTAGAGCATTAATTTCAAAAGTTTGAGTTTATGAAAATACAAGCCTATTTTTCATATAAATGTTAATAAAGAGTTTATTATCTCATTCTGTCTTTGTTAAAAATTTACTTAATTATACCAATATAAATATTCAAAAATATAATTATTCCAAAAACCTATAATTCTTTTAATATATACTTTCCACAACTTCAACCTCATATAATCCATAAAATATATTATAATGCAAAACTTTATTGTTATAGGCCTTTAAATTCCTCATTAATTCCTAATATATGCACCAAATTTCACTATACCCTGTGAATACTGTACAGTCTACAGAGAGCCAAGGAGAGAGACAGAGGAGTAGAGATAGAGAGATGGAGATACTGCTGCTGCCCACAAAGTCGTGATTCCGCCTGCAACAACGTTCACTTTCAAAATCAGTGAAATGTAACCGAAAAAAAGTGAATTGATGTTGCATTGTGTTCGGCTGTCTGTTTGTTAGCTATTCGCATTATTCACTTGGCTTACAAATAGAGGTTAATTTATTGTGACTTGATTGAGTCGCGCATGCGCATAAAATATGCAGGAGAAACTGCCTGTGGGAAAGGTAAGTCAATAAATTATACAATTATTTTGATAAATTCGCAAGGAGTGGGAGTATTGTATTGTAGCTTTTAGATACTTCTTATCAAGCTTATCAGAGTTCATTAGGCCTACAGCAACTAGTTTATAGCCCAATTTTGTAGTTGAAATTCTTTTGTTATCAATTTAGTTGGGTTATCTTAGTAAGTTCGAGTAACTTGTACGGGTAGTATTGGTCCTACCACAAGGCAAAATGCTTGCCGGATCAAGAACTTTACTCACACTCTGAATGCCGATACAGATGCCGATACAGATGCAGCTATAGCTTGAGATACAGTTGCAGATACAGATACATAAGCGTGCCTGGCATGCAGATAAACATCCGACGAAGAAACAGATGAAAACCGCGTTCACTGCATCCGACAACGACCTTCGGCGTCGATCTGACATTGAACACTGGCTATAAATGGAGGCATGTACTGGTGAACAATGCAATGTGCATACACTGAACAAATTATTATTGATTTTTAATAGATCTTTCCTAAAGAAAACCCTCCTAGATACTCTTTGCAAGCAAAGTCTTAAGGTTTGGACTACCCACTATAGTTTGCCTCCTATAACACATAACTTTTAACAACTTTTTTTCAGTGTACATTCAGTTGACATAATTTATCCAGTGCACATGTAAAGTGTATATGTATATGCCTGGCACTTTTTCGCATTTAGCCAATTAACTCAACGGGCCAAAATCAGTCGGAGACGGAGATGGAAATGGAGATGGAAATGGAAATGGTCAATCCGATCTTCATGTTGCAACAACTGTGCTTGCTGCTTGTTGCTACGACTGCTGCTGCTGCTGCTGCTGGTGCTGGTGCACTTGACTTACTTGTATTTGGTGCTGGCAGTGTCGTGGCAGTTGCAGTTGCCGTTGAATCTGGTAACTGCCATCGCCATCGCCATCGCCATCGCCATCTGCGCAATGCATTTCACTTTCATTATGATGCAGTCAGTTTTTGCCACTAAAAATGGCAACGGGGCAATGCCAATGTGTGGTTTTTCCAAGCCAAAATGAAAACCAGTTGACGATCGCCCCTCTTTCTCTCTCTCTCTGTCTGTCTGTTGGTCTTTCTCTTTCTGGCTTGTTGGTGGCAACACCACAAGCAACAGCAACTGCAACAGCTGACAGCTGTGTTGCACTCACCTGGCTTACCTGTGTAGGCGTCGCTTTTCGTCGCTTTTCGGTCTTCAGTTTTCAGTTTTTAGTTTTTGGTTTTGGGTTTTCTGTTTTCGGTTTTCAGTCTTCAGTCTTGCAGTCTTGCAGTCTTCAGTTTTCGGCTTTCGTCTTTTGTTTCTGCTTCGAGCTGCTTTCGTTACTTGTTTTTACTTTCTTCTAATAGATCGTTAGCTGTGCCATGAACTTGCAATTGATTGCTTATTGTTAAATGCAAATGGAAAGTCATTTTCCATGCATTGCTTTTTATTTTATTTCCACAATGTTTTGCTTTTTTTTGTTTAACGCCTTGCCTGGCATTTTCTTTTCCTATTCGCGAGTTTTCATTAGCGGTGCGGGTCGGCATCGACATCGGCTTTCCCGAAATATTTTCCAAGCGGGTCAGGCATTTTCCTCCGCATGTCGCATTCTTGGCTTGCGTTTCTCGGGTACATATTTTATTGATTTGCCAGCTGAGTAAACGGAAAGCGAAAGTAATTACCTTTAGACGGACGGATGGATGGATGGATGGACGAACGGACGGACGGACGGACGGACACACCCACCCACCCACAAACTCACTCACTCACGCACACCTCCCATACACACACACCCATCTACACTACAGTCATACTTCCACAGTCTTCCTTCCAAGCGAAGATAAATGCATTACAACCCCCAATTGCATTGTCGCATGTGTGTGTGTGTGCGCGCCTCTTCCTGCCCCACCCCCTCTGAGAAGGCAGCTGCCCCACCTCTTCGCTCCCCTTGCCGCACCACACCACACGCAACAGAATCAATTTTTATTGGTTACACAACGACGACGCCAGCAGCGAAGCAAAAGTGCATTGACCCCGGCGACGACTCATGACTTTTAGTACTTCTTGCCCAGACTCGAGAACGGGTAGGTGTCTCAAGTCAATGGGTTTGCGGTTTGATATAAATTATTTTATTATAATTAAAGAGTTCAATTGTAAAATATTTGTAAATTAAAAATATTAAACAAATAGGAGTTTACTACATTTATAGTAAAGCCTATTGGGAAATCCTATTTTTGTGGTAATTTAAAAATTATTTATAAATAAGAGTAGAATAAAAAATTCTCTTGGGATTCTGAGGGGCTACAAAACCTACAATGTAATCTTTAGATATAATTTACTATTTTTAAACATTGTATAGTAAATAGTCTTGAAAATATAAAAATTTATAGTATAAGTTGCAAGATACGAATTATAATCACTATTTAATAAAATCCCACATAATTTAAGGTTTATTAAGAATTGCTATTTCAAGGCCTATTTTATATGTATGTTAGAACGGAAATTAAAGAAGAGTACAACCCATTCGGTCTTCCGAATTCCTCTTGCCTTCTTAATATTTCCTTCATTTTTTCACCCCGGTCGTGTGTGTTTTCAGTCGAGTTACGTTCAGTAAATAGCCAATGCATCGGCTACTGTTTGCCTTGGACAGATCCGTGGATCTGTGGATAGCGATCTCTGGAAGGAGGACTTGACGCTAATGGGAAATCAACAAAAAGTGCGATGAGGATTACTCTTGGATAAACACTTTTATTTGCTTGCATGAATCATCTTTGCAACTGTCTAATACTTGTCCGTAGAATACATATTATAAGGACTGCTCCTAGAAACGCCATCGTCCCTGGATACCACCCTGGAAGTTGTTGCGGTTGTGATCAAAGTTTCGGCTGGCCTGGGCGTAGGCGTCGATGCTGCCACGCCCATCGCGACTGGTGTACAAGTTGTGGTTGTACTGTACATTGGCCTCGCGTCCCACCTGGCGATCCTTGGTGGCAGTGACCACAACAGAGCCACCTTCCGGGGAACGAGCACGACGAATCAAAGGATAATTCTCCAGGTAAGATTCGGCCTCGGCCACCACGAGGTCCTTAGGATCGGGCTGGGAGGAAGCAGTCACCGCTGCCGCAATGCAGAGACCCACGAAGAGCAGAACGCGGATTTTGTTGGAATACATCTTCACTGTTATTCTGATGAAATAGAACTGATGACCCACCGAGGATGCTCTCGGGTTTTTATAGGAATCTCTGGACCGCAAAATGGGGTTTACCTAAACGGGGACTTCTGACCCAGTGCCTTTGTCTCTTATCTGCCTGTCTAGGTGATTTTTTTCAGACGGTACATCCCATACTATCAGTATCTCCTTGCTTCTGCTATCAGTGTTTCAGCAGAGCCAGCGGATCATTTAATTAATGAAAATTATACACTTAATTTTTACGAGAAAGAAATAGAATTATAATTAATCGTATGGGCCCTCAAATGAGAGATACTTAAAGTATCCTTTCTGAAAAGAGACGAATTCTAAAAATAATATTTCATCAAAAAAGAATCTCTCTAAAAGTATTAATTAAACTTAAATATCAACTACGACTTTAAATACATTTTAAATGTTAATTCCAGACTGATTATGAAAACATAGCGACGCGTTCCTAATCAGCCCGAAAGGGGGGCACGCTCTGCCATAACTTTTCTTTTCTAAACGCATTCATTCGATCGGCCTACGCCACAACTTTGAGATAACGCCGCACGCACCATCGATGGGCTGAACAATAAAACAAATAAAATAAAAAACAACGACGAATAAAAAAACACACACACAGGAAACCAGAACAAACTATAAAATCATAAAAGAGAATTTAGTTCAAATGAGTTCGTTGACACAGAAACGTAGAAATCAAAATAAAATCTTAGTTTTCCTCTGTGCGTACGATCCCCTTGCTTGCGCCTTGAAGGCCCTAGATCGACCCACGCACTATTTTTAATACACTGGAAAAATATATTTAAACATTTTGTAACAGATAAGAAATTTTGTAGCTTTTATATTTTAACATATATTTAATTTGAAATTTATATAATAATATATAGTTTATATAATATATAGTAATATAGTAATCTTAAAATACAAACAAAACAAAGACGGACTCGAATTTGAACATTTTATTCAATTGAGGACTATTTTTTTTTAATTAAAAAACATATTAAACCAATCTGAAAACTATGATCTATATATTATAGATCTTCATTCATCAAACATAAGAGTTTTAAAAAGAAATAGAATAAGATATTCCTATAGAATAATTTTAATTATTGAAATTGACATTAAAAAGTCTTAAAGATATCAAAGAAGGATGAGTACAAATTGGTTTCAGGTATAAAATACCTGATACCTTTAAGAATATTTTGTATTTTTTTATATTCGCTTACTGTTGTAACCCCTTTTTCTTCCAGTGAACCCGTTTCCATGGCCCTCTTTCGTCTTCTGTTATCGGCACTTTAGATAGCGACAAAGTCGTCATTCATTAGTACACTCGAGTGTGAGTGGCTTCGGTTCTGTTCGCTTCAATTTTGGGAATAAATAAATGCCTAATCGGAGGCCAAACCGAAACCCTTGCCAAATTCTGATCGCTTGCCATGAACTTGAATTTCAATCATTGAAATTCAATGGCGATTCGCTTGTGAAAGTAAATTCTACCGAGTGCGCCGGCACTCTCTCGTCCGGCGACGAGAACTGATTTCTAATCAAAATTTTTCTAGTGCCGTAATTAGATGTGCGTACCTTGTGCGCTCTGGATGCGAAAGTCTTTCTTTCTAGTTTTTGTTTTAGTTTTATTTTTTTTTCTTGGCCCATAGATCATTTGCGGGTGAAAGTTTTTTGCATGTGTACGCTTTGCCGGCCATGTTTCTTTTCATTTAGATTTCATTTACTCTACTGGACTATGGCGTTATCTATTGAATATCAAGTCGTGGCATTAACATCTTTTGTCACCTGTGGCTATTTATCTCAAGACCCCAAGAAGCTAGCTCTGCGACCACGGGGCGTATACACAATGTGGCAGAGGCAGGGCCCGAAAGAGGCCCGAAAAAACAGAAACAGATAGAAAAGTGGAGACACGTGTCGATATCCGAGAAGTTGCCAAGTCATAATTGTAAAATTTATGGATCTCCAAGACGCACACATAGGGATTTTTTTTATGATCAGCTAGAAGCAATTAAGCCAAAAAAATATCAAAATTCATTGAATGAAAGTCTATATAGCATTTGTATGTAGGTTTGGCCTTTCCGACAGCCATTTGTCTAGGTCTAAAAAATTAAAAAAAAAAAAAAAGTTAAGAGAAAAAAATGCGTGGCGTACGCACGCTTTCAAAATAAATTATATATGCGGCGATGATACGATTTTATATAGACAAATGCGTTCCTATATATCGGTGCGTCCGTTTGTTATTGCGGATATGTGCGGTACATATATTAATATATATATGTTCGGGTTTGCGCGGATCTTGTTGTTTTAAAAAAGATTTATTTGCCAAAAAGTATGACGATAAAAAAAGCTGTAAAATACTGTATGCTTAATTTGCAAATGGGCTACTTTTGCGGCTCTGAGTGCGGTTGCTCTTTGAGTTTTGTCAACAAAAGATTGATGGGAAAAAAAGGCAGATTAAGATGAATAAAGGGGAAGGGCATAGGTCGAACGAGGAAGCCGAGCCTGTGTAAGTTACAGCGACCAACAGAGACCCTTCTTAAGTTGATTGAACAATATATTCTTTGAAGAAATTTTTAAATATAAAATATATTAATAGATTGGCTTTAATTATCTTTTTTTATTAAAATAATTTATAAATAGTCTTTATTGTGATAATAAGTTTGTTTTATTTATGATATATTATTCGTCTAAAACTCATAAAAATTGCCGAAAATTAAACATCTTCTAGTCAAGTTGACTCGAAAATGCAAAGACCTCTTCAAAATGAAAGGAAATCTTATACTTTAACCATTCCAGAGTAGAGATACTGGTGTTGTTGATGTTATTGTTGCTTGTGGTGTGTGTATCTTTTTTCTTCACTTTTTTTGTGTTATTGTTATTGTTGTTTGTGTTATGCGTTGCGTTTAAGTCAAGTTCAAGGACTGTCAATTAAATTGAAATCACTTGCTAAAGACGCGACGCTGAGAGCAGCAAAACAAGCTTGGATCTTGGCTTCCAGATTTCAGAGGCATGGTGGAGGTGTCCGGGGAGATAATGGCTGGGGAAGCATCTGGAGACCCGCTTCTTGTGGCTTCTCTATATATGTGTATTTCTGTGTATCTATGTGCGGCTTTGGTTTTTGTTCGATTTTGCACGCAGCTCGTTTACATTACTCGTCGGTTGTTGTTGCCGCGGATGCTGCGTAGTTACAGTGCGGTAATTGTACATCCCGAGGATGATAATGATGCTGGCGATTCTTCTTCCACTTCTGCTTATTCTGGATATATATTTTTTACCTTCACCCCCCTCACTTTAAAAGCTGCTCTCAAGTGGCCGGTTCTAGGCTGGTCTTGAATGAATCTTTTGTATGTCATCCCGACGCTGGGCCAGTCAAGTGCCACGAATCTGTTCCAAACTGTTGCCATCCAACCTGATATGTAGAAGTGTTTGAAGAGAGGGCGTGTCTCCAGAGATTAGGAGAATATATATGGCAAAGTTCCATGATTGGCATGGGGAATGGGCTCTTGATTTTGGGATATAGGTTCAAGATTTCTAAAAGACTGGAAATCGTTCAAAATTTGTCCAAAACTGAACAATATTTTGCCATCTTGAACATTTAAAGCGGCAAGCACGACCCAACCCAACCTGGCCAACAATGCACGGCCAGGGGCAATTCCTAACTGTGTTTTTAGGCCAACTTTCAGTTTCTCGATATGTGAATCGAGGTTTTCATATCAAATGTGGTCACAGCCAGCGGCATGGGACTGAGCCTGAGCCTGAGCCAGAGACCGAGACGCTCAAAATAAATGCATAATTAATGACGATTTGGCTGTAGGTATTTGTTTCTCCAGTTCATTAACATAATGCCAAATACATACAAATTTATATCATCGTATATCGTAGAGTGTATATATAGAAGCTTATCAGTTGGGACTTGTGAATAAGACGTATTTGTGTTTAAAACTTTACACGTGCTCCCGAAAACCAAGTCCAGAAATATCAACCCGTCGAACACTCGCTTCGAAATGTCGGACCAAAGTTCTTGAATGTTTTCTTTGTGCGCCGTGATGACTAAATGATTTAGTCCACATTTCGTTGGTAAGCAACGGAATGGCTTTTAACGAATGTCAATCCATCAGATACAAAAGCGAACAAAGAGGAAGTGCCGGTTCCAAAAACGGAAACAAACAGCGGGAGGGGTAGGAAGAGTTGAAATCGGATGATCCGTAGGTGTCTATATAGTCTCAGAGTTCGGTTCTATGTCGAATTATTTGGCAATATTTAGCCAATAAAAAGCGTTTTCGCTTCGTTTCGTTAATCAATCCACGAAATTCGTTTTTGTATTTGCCTTTTCCAGCTTTTTGTTGTTTGTTATTATTGTTCTTTATTTTTTTTTTTTTTTAGAATATTTTGTATGCCAAGAATTTAAATTAGTAGTAAATCTGGTTTTCTGATTTCGGGCTCGTTCTCTCGATTCCCTCTACTTTTTCCTCGTCTCAGACAGAAGTTGTCTCTCCCTTTTTCTACTCGATTCTT
Organism: Drosophila atripex; assembly: GCA_035045925.1. Taxonomy (NCBI): domain Eukaryota; kingdom Metazoa; phylum Arthropoda; class Insecta; order Diptera; family Drosophilidae; genus Drosophila; species Drosophila atripex. The sequence goes on from JAWNOP010000012.1 coordinate 2,219,371, forward strand.
GTTTTTAACCTGGCTCTTTCGTCCGTTTTCTTCACTTTTTTTCTGCGACGTTATTACAGGTGAATTTTGTAGATTTTTTTTCGCCGGGTTTCGATGTTGTGTCTGGTTTATTTTATTTTTTTTTGTTTTTTATTGTCTTGCATGGGACTCGGCACTCTTGCCGAAAAAAGAGCGGACTCACAAAACATATTAAATGAGTTTGCCCGAAATCGAAATGCTTTGGGCCATTGATCATTTATTGATCGGATAAGAGTTGGCAATAGAATGAGAGAACTTGGCCAAAATAAGAATGGAAACTTTATTTTGAGGTATGAAATTTTTGTTGTAATTTGGTTGAACTTTTTTTTTTTATCAAATAAAATGTTTAAAATTTTACTTATTATTAAATTAGTTTCATTATACAACATAATCACAATTTTAATTAGAAATAAAATATCTTACAGCATTTTTGTAGTTTTTTTACTTTAAAGTTGAAGTTTTTTTCTCATCCTTTCATTGTATGGAACATTTTTTTTGTGTATCTTTTTACCAAAAAATTCCATTTTAAGCCAATAAATAATCGTTATTATAATAAAACCTAAAGTTATCGTAAAATATGCAAATAGTTCAGAGTTCTGTAATAAAACTCGCATTTCCATTATATAATGGATACAAAATAAAGCTATGATGATGAATTTAAAAAAAAATTCCCTTTTTGAAAATAAATACCATTTTTCAAAGAACATTTTCAAGAAAGTTTATTTATTTGTTTAAGTAATGCTATTGGCTTTAAACCCTTTTTATAAATATTTCACTTTCATATTTATTTCCTCATACTCTCAACATCATTAATTCGAATATAAAATTTTTGGAAAAGTCCGACAAATAAATGGTTTTGTAAATGTGTACTTATTCAATGGCGATCCAGCAAATATATACATATGTGTTTAATTGGATAATAAAAATCAATGATAACGAACCCAAAGTGGGTCACTTGGGGAAGACTATGTGTCTTTTTCTGGTTTCTCTCCAGAACGCATTTACAATCAAGGTACAAAAAGTGAAACTCCGTGATTCTGGGCTGCGGTATAAACATTTACACTTACATTTGATTAAACAACGTTTATTGACTCTTTTTTTCTCTGGCTTGTAATTTATTTTAGTGCATTTCGCTGATTTTGGGCTTTCGTTTTGCGAGACCTTACCTCTGGACAAAAAAAAAAAAAAGAATCTCAGGCGGACAGGCCCAGCCTATGGTATCTGTATCTGCATCTGTGCATCTTTATCTGTGCGTATTTATTTTGGTTTTACGGCATGTAATTACCGAGAAAGAGAAGCAAAGAGTGGGCAGGGAATGTATTTTGTATTCCTTGGTTTTTCTTATTTTTTTTTTTTTTGTATTTCGTTTTCTTCTCTTATCATTAATTTTCTGTATGTATTGTGCACTTTCTGATTGTTCGACCTTCTTCTGTGTGGTTTTTTTTTCGATTTTATTTGGGAAGCATTTAAGAAATTTCTTAAACTCATTACGATTTCACTCAATATAACGCATCATTTTTGTAGGCCGACCCGGCCGATACACAAACAACAAAAAATTACATGTTTCACTTTCTCTGGCGCCCACCGAAAATAAAAAGAACAACACTCGAAGAATGTGTGGCAAGATAAATGCTTAGACATCGTCTGGCTCTTCTGAAGCATTCCAAATTGATTTTATTTTCTTTTCGGGCTTTTGTTTTCTTTTGGCATCAATCAGAGAATATATTTCGAGGCTGCCTTTGAAAAGGGAAATTTCTTAACCCAATTATAAGGAAAACAAACTAAGTACTTAACCTAAAATTTAATTTTTTAACTATCTGTTTATTAATCACATGGAAATTTATTGTCCCAAACTGTGCGTACACAGCGAATAATTTCTACAATGAAATAATTAAGCTGTACTTACGCTTATCGCTCCTACTTCGCGTTCGGCCTGGAATTCTATATCTTTTTTTTCATTCAGAATTTGCTACGCAATTTACGCGTCTAATTCGTTACTGCCTCCGCTCTTTGCACTGTTTACTTGCTTTTGCCTTTTCACACACAGAATTTGTTGTTTTAATTTTTTATTATTATTTTTTTTTTATTTAATTGCACGCATAATGGACAAAATTAAATGCTATATATTTGTATGTAAGTGCGGCAAAGACACGCACACAGCCAATTGAAAATTGTATTTCGGGCACTCACTGGGAACGAATTTGCACTTTAAACAATTACACTAGATGAATTAAATTTTTGTAAACTGGTTTTTCAATGGGTTTTTATGGGTTTATATTTTTTTTTTTTGTTAGTTTTTAATTTTTATTTGAGATACAGTATTCAAAGCTGGGTTGTATCTGGCGACCGATGGCGCTTTTTCGCTTCCACATGCGAAGGCGTTCGAATGGGAATTGGAAGTATCTGCTGGGAACCGAAAACCGAAACCAAAACCAAAACCGAATCCGATTCGAGAAGCACGAGCGACGCGTGCACTTACAACGGCGTCTGAGTGGAAAAAACTCGAGAATACGCAAAGTGCGGCTCAATTTATACGGAGAAAAACAGACAAGAAGATATAGCCGCAGATACAGATACACAGATACAGATACGATCGTCAGAACGCTGCATGCAGCGCTGCTTCGTAACAGCGAGAGTGATTTCGCTCTCTTCGACACTCTTTTACCCTGCTCTTTGCTGCGGGGGTGGGCTCTCTTTGGACTGCTATCCGGCTCTTTGGCTGTTATCACGCTCTTTGCGGCCTGTTATCACAGCCGTTGTTTTGTGTTTTGACTACGAAAAGTGTAGTAGATTTCGGGCATTTATTTTTTCTGGCATTATTTGCATACGCTCAATATGCACGACCCACATTGTTGTTGTTCGCACAAACAGTCGCGATTCCAAAATATACACGCACTCGAGTATATACACACCCGTATATATTCGAGCCGACACAGATACATCCACGTACACACCCGTATATATTTTCACAGACACAGATACATCCACACACACTGAAAAGCGTCAGAGTTCCGCTGCCCGTCGGCTTCGAATACGACTGCAAACACCATACTGAAAGTAGCCGAAATTTAATCGTGTGCCTGGCACTGGCTGCCTGAGTGCTCTCTGCCTCGAAAAACCGACAACGTCACTGTCAAAAAACCGCGAAATATTCCTTCAAATATAAAAACTATTTGCTGAAGTTATATATTACTATAAAAATAGTATTTTCCGAATTCGTTTTAATAAATTTATTACTTTTAGTTTATGATTTGCGGTAATTACTCTGCTAGCTGTTAGTATACTGTTAGTTAGCATTTGAGCTTTCAAGGGATTCGGGTAGAGAGTAAGAGAGTCCGCGCAGTCGACGCTGGCAGCGCTGCTGTTTGGGGCTCTGTTAAGCCGCCCCCACTGCTAAAGCTATGTTAGACAAAAATATTCTGTTAAATTGGATTGGAGGGATTTTACTTCTTAATGGCTCGACAATATTTAAATCAAAATTATATTAAAGCAATATTTGATGAAAAATGATGAATGGAGGTACTTCTTGCTCTGATTACAGAATGTTATACTATTTCCAGATCGGATATATATTGGCACAAATATGGCTAACGAAAGCTGGCCAAGAGGAGAAACTTGGAAAAGCCAATTTTTTACAGAGGTACCCCTTGAAAAAATTCGAAAAATTTAAAAAGCATATTTAAGAAATATTTTTGAGGGGGAATGGAATTATTGCTCTGATTTCAAAATGGTTCAATTGGTGATTATAAAATTTGCGCTGATTACAGAATGGTTTTTTTTCCAGATCGGATATAAGTTACAAGCAGATATATTGGCTATCGGAAGAGGCCTTTAATGATTTGTAGATAGATACTCCAATGTTTTGCCTCAAAATCTAAGAACAATATATGTATATTTAATATTATAATAACATATATACATATATTGTAATATATTGGAATAATAAACAGAAATTGTCAAATTAATCAAAAAATGATAGTAGTTCAATACTTTGCAATGTTTTGTAAGTAACATGCTGATCACTAGCAGAAAGTGAATTAATATTCAGAAGTGCAGTGCACATATCAATTACACATTGGGCGCAAGGCCGTCTAGCAGTCAGCCAAGTGTCAGATACTTGAGCTCGGGCAAAGATACATATAGATATACCAGCCCATAGACTGAGTTCGTATCTATTGAATATTCTTTTGGCCAACTTCGATCGATATCGCTCGATTCGGTGGCTGGATTTGCAACTAGACGGCTAATTACGTGACATGTTAGACTCGAAAACAAGTTAAACACGATCGTTCGATTTGTGGATAATTAATTGCAGACATCGGGTGCAAAAGCACCTCAAAAAAGCAATTCACCTCGAAATGTGCATTGAACTTTTGTGGTTGCATTTTCTTGCCGCACACTGTTTTCCCTTTTCGTTGTGTGTTTTGAAAAATTCTAGTTGCAGTCGGATGCTGATAACCCAAAAGATGAACCTCCTGACATGGCGATATATGCATATATATATTTTCCTCTAGGAGGGGGTGCTCTGGGGCGAGAAGAAGGCAGCTGAAGCGTGTTTGTGTAACTGTGTTGGTGTTTCATTCAGCCTGTAAACAAATGCCAAGTAAATAAACACAATGTTGGGGAAAAAGAAATTCCTAAAAAAGTATTCGTATTGTTTGTTGTATTGACAACATGGCTGGGCTTATCGCTAACCCTCGTCAGATCAAATAACCATATGGCTTCTATAAAGTTAATAGAATACAAGTGATAAAGGTGGCTAGAAGTATTTCTGTAATGGGACCAGATCCCCCACTTTTATTTATTTTAATCACATTAAACAGGAAGCGGGCCAGTTGATTACAAGAACAGATCACTTCTAGGAGACAATGTGTGTCATTTGTGATAAGCAAAGCGCCATGTCGAGGGGGAAGAACTATAATATTGTACAAGATCTGAATGGACTCAGACACCGTGATCATATACAGTTTGCATTCCATATGAGAGACGATTCCCACTCCTTTCGGGCCGCCTGCCTGCCTGCCATGACTAATTAAGTAACCAAAAAAGTATCAAGAAAAACAACTCAAGTTCTCAGCATTAAAACGTGCCGACAACTTTGTAAAGGCTGCCAAAAATGCACATTTTTATTTATATTCACATATGATGTTGGGATATGGTTGGCCGTTTTCAAGGGGCATCTTGGCTTTAATGAAGGTCTGGTATAAAATATAAATAAAAAATAATATTAAAAAATGAGTTTTAGAGTTTAAAAAAAAAGAGTTTTAGTTTTGGGAACATATATGTTGAATAAAATTCAACAAGACCTAAATGGCTTATTAGAAATTGGAGTATATTTCAACAGTACAAGATGCGTTATTTTCAAGGATAATATAACTTCAAAAAATACCCATAAATTCGATTTAATATCACAGCCTGGTTAGAGTATCCTTTTGGCCAACAACGCGTGCTTAAAGTTGAATCCTTTTCAAGTGTTCTGCTGGCATATGCATTTTCGATTCTTGTGCTCTTCTGGCCGTGTGAATCATGAGCATTAAGCATAAAACCGACATTTAGCTGATTGATCTTAATAAGAATTTCTGCGGCAGGGCGGAGCATTCGGGCGTAGAATTGCTAACGGACCGTTGGAACGGGTCAATAACATTTTTCGGGAAGCCCATGTCCCAACGTGAACCGATCCTCATGGACCCTGTTCCATGTCCGAATACTCGAATATCCGAATCTGAGGGCGTTGCTGGGCTGCGCCTGCGCAACATAACAAACTTTGTGTTTGTTTCCCTCATTTTTTTTTGTGTTTTAACCCGATTGCTCATTTCTTTGTGCATTTTTTAATAACTCAGTGTTACTTGGGAATTTGACTTGGATCTTTGGGATCGGGAATGAGAGAAATGGGAGATGTCAGGGTGTCCCTTCTTGTCGGAAATTAAATTTTGCATTTGCTGAGTTATGAGTTTTCTGAGTCTTCAAATCGAATTCCTTTTTTACTTCGTAATTCAGGGGTTCTTGAGATACCATTCTGTGATTCGCACTTACAGTTAGTCTGGATCTCGGAGCGGATGTCTGTGCTCGTTTGTGAAATGAAATTTGTCGCCAAAAACCCCGCAAAATTTGCAAAACAAATTCCTGGCCGAAGCCGTCTGACTGGCCTGTTGCATATTTCATATGTTTTGATTCTGGTCTAAAGTCGATTTTATGCTGATTGCTCTGCAGATTTATGCACAAGTACTAAATCGGTGGAGTCTGAATTAAACTGTGCCAAAAAAACACCTCTCTTTTCCGAAACGAAATATAATAAAAAATTAAAATTAAAGACCCATTCCTTCCAAGAATTTTCATAAATCAATTAACTTTGATTTAACTTCTAAACTGCATTAGATTTTTGTCCTCACGTTGACATTTCACTGTTGCGCAATACACCCTCTCTTCTCTCCGTCCAGCAAATAAATTAAATCAGTCAGCTATAAAAAACAAATATATATAAAAATAAATAAACAAAAACAGCAAACGGTGTCTGCAATTCAAATTAAATGCAATCAAACTGAAATTGATAGAAACCCGAAAATCGTACGAGACATGGTTGTCTGGGCTCCTTTTTTTTTGCACTTGACAGCATCTTATCCGTCTGCTTAGAAGTTTCCCATCCTTCGGATGTCTCGGATTTCGTCTAGTTTTCAAGGAGCTCAAAAAACAGCCCTTGGGCTTTGGTTTTGTGTTCGAAATTGGGGTTAGCCTGTCTGCTCCCTGTCTGCCCTTATTGTGGTCCTTTTTTTTGTTGGGTTAGATGTTAGTCAGGTTTTGCCTTTTTTTTGGATGTTTGGGTTTGTCTCGGGCAAACTCGGGCCTTTTTGTTTTGATTTCACAACTTGATGTTACTTTTAGGAAAGGGATTTCGAGCTTGAAGATGCTTTTTTAATAACATATGCCGAAAATTCTGTAGGTTTGTGGGTTTCAGTTTTTTTTTGATCCAGGATTTAATAATATTTTTAGGACCTAAGTTTCAATCGAAACTTGTGTGGGTGTTTCGAGCTTAAAGATTCCATTGTCTATAAGAAACACTTGATTTCTTCAGAAATAATTCAAAAAAATCTCAGATAAACTTCTAATACTATCTCGACTAAAGCTTTTTGCGCATCTCTGAGATATTTTTTTGCATCTCTATATTTTTTGGCTGCCGAAAAAAAAGTACCCAGACATCTGCCTGTACGCTTGTGTGTACTGTTGTGCGAGTGTCTGCCGTCTGGACTTTTATTATACAGCCTGACCTTGAATTTATGGAAATTGCATAAGTGGGAAACAACTTTGTCATATTAAGATGTACGTACATACTGACAAATCAACAACAAAAAAACTGGACAAATTTAAATAAAAAAGCAGGACTCTGAATAAAATGAAACCGGGAAACATCATAAATTATGGGACATTTGGCAATTTTGTATTTAAATGAATATTTGGAAGGCACGCCGCAGAAGTCCCACTTCCTGGGTGCCTTGCCTCCGATATTTATGGGTTTCCACATGCGTGGCATAAGCCAAAACTCACATATCACAAATCGCGCTTGCCACATTAAACGCTGCCAAATGAATTACTACTTGCGAAAACGACGGGGCAGAAAACAAATAATGATCAACCTGAGCGGCACACACATAGCACATGATCGTGCATATATATACCCCATACATATATCCATGGGCATATCGATAACCTTATCAAGTGTGCGGCATCGGCAAGCCAGAAATACAAATTATGCTTTACAAACAAAAAAGGAAACACGTAAGTCTCAGTCTCAGCTTAAAAATAACTAACCGATTTGGTTGTACTCTTAAAAGGTTTTAAAAAATTTAAACTATTTGGCTTTAGAAATTATTTATACAAAAATTAAATAATAAACTATATAAGCTATATTCCATTCCATTCAAAAAACATACTTTTGAAAGCTCAAAAAACATAGAGCTTGGTCTCCAAAAACAGGGTATAGAAACTGATAAATTCCTGAGAATAAATGTTTGTGAATTTCCTGAGTGAATACTTTTTTTTTGACCACCAGGAGTGTAGGGGGCGTGGTATGTTTAAGCCCAGAGCTACTCATTCATCCAAAAAAACATTCCGGCTATCAAAGTATTGCCTTCAAGAACTAAAATTGCCTTGGCTGGAAGCTGATTGCAGTAATTTGGACTCGTTTTTTATGAAATTGAGTATTTATGTTAGTTATAAATTGCTTAAATTAGTTGATAAGTATCCGTATTTAAAAAATATGGTGCAAGTTGTTAACTAATTTCCCTTTCGACCGATAACCTTTCTAAGCCAAACAAGTCATTGAAGATAAAATTTTCAGTGAATCGTATAGAAAAAAATTGAAATAATAAGCAAAAAGAAATATTTGTTTTAAAATGACCAAAAAAGTAAAGAAACAAAACGAGGGAATATCCAGGATACAGAAGGAGTTGCGTCAGCTACGAGGAGCTGTCATCGAAATGCGGAAGACGGCCAAGCAATCGCCAGAGTCCTCCAGCACAAGGTCCAGTCAAACGATGGTTAAAGCGAGAAAGAAGGCCAAGATAAGGCGATCCTCGGAGGACGACCAAAAACCAGCAGGCATCAAGGACATCTTCGTTCATCCAAGTCAACCAGAACCATGTCCCAGTGTCGAATCGCAACCCACTTACGAAATGCTGGCCGAGGTGATCCTGCAGCAGGCGCAAATCATCGGAGAGCTGAAACAGGAGCTGCAGGAACTTAAGCTCCACTACGGGCGCCAGGTGTCCACCATCAAGAACAACGCCCAGATGCTGGAGCTACAGCTACAGAAGCTTCTGGCTAAGGCTCGACAGGATCGGTGGGACCAACCCAAGTACACCCACTGGATAGGTGCCCACTTCAACAACATAACCGATGCTGTCGAAGAATTGCATTATTCTAGCTCCTCCATTAAAGAAACAAAACAGAAACTGGGCAGGCTACTTCATTCAAGAACATCCTCAGAATCTGACCAGAAATGCTAAAAGAAAAACAATCTTATTTTTTAGTATTTCTGATCAGATTTCAAGGAGTTATATTATCTCTAGCCAATAAATTATTTTACTATTTCGAGTTAATATAAGAGTTTTTAGAGAAAATGAATGGAATGGATGGGATTTCGAAAACGTTCTGGGTTTTAGAAAAAATAACGCTTAGAGCATGTAGATTTTAAAATAAAATCGGCCAATTTTAAAGCCTGATTTTATATTTTTGTCCTCCAAAAGGATCGGATCTAGTTATGTGATATAAAAAGTATGTGAATTCTAAAGCTGGCTTTTTAATAAACTTCAATCGCATTTCAATTTCATGCTCCCTTTTTTTTTACAAACTATGCCTCATTATAGAATTACAAAACAGCCAGACCTCCATTGTCTGACTGTAGGTGTTCGTTAGAAATTCATTTCCCAATACAAATTTAGTTGCATACATCCGGAAAAGAACGAAATTTTGTCTTAGTACGTACGCGAATCTAAACATTCTCAAGGATGCCCCTACACGATCGCGCCAAGGCGCGATTAGAGCACGAGATAACCATCTTACGTCGCGAGGTGGCCAGATTGCGTGCCAAGCAGGAGCAGCGACAACGAGACAAGCTGGAGAAGGATGTGATGACAGCGCGTCTAGAGCAGGAGGTGCAAGTACTGCACCAGGAACTGGCTGCCGTGCGATGTGATCGGGACGAATTGAGCCGCAAGTATGCGGCGTATATGCGCAAATGTGGTGGCGAAGACGAGAAGTCACGAGCTGTTAATGCCCAACTCGTGAAGCTTGACCGACACGTAATCAAGCAGGACAAATACATTGCTTTCCTGGAGGAGCAGATCAACCATACCCGCAACAAGTACCATCAGCGAATGACGGACGTCAAGCAGGGCACCGAGCTGGTGGAGAACGAGCTAAAGAAGGTCCGAAACGAAATGCGAACCGTAGCCCAACGTGCTGGCGAGGTGGATAAGATGAAGAAGAGAATCTCCTCCCTCGAGGGCAAGTTGCAGCGCCGGAACTCTTTAATCGCCAAGTACGAGATCAAGCATGCCGAACTCATGGTCCTTGTTCAGGGCTTCCAAACGGAGGAAACCAAAAAGGAAGAAACACCAATGGAGGTTCTGGCTCCCCCCAGACTCTCCGGGGGCAGTCCTGATGGCCGTTCTAATACTGGCTACCTCATGTGCACCTACACTAGCGATATGGATCTGCTCGATCAGCAAAGTGAAGAATATGTCCCCAAGGCTGTCGAAAAGCATCCAAGCAATTTTAACTACCTGGCCACGGCGCTCAAGAGGCGCCTCGGTTATCCATATAGCACTCAACCCGATCCTTCGGTCTTTATCGCGGCTGAGATGGGTAATCCGGGCGTTCAGGTCGTCTGATCATTTAAAAAAAAAGGTTTTATTCGACCAGCGTTAGCGATTCCACCGCTGTCTTGAACTCAAAATTACTTTTGTATTTGGATAATTTAATAAAAAAATATTTTTACGTATTTCCTGGGATAACTTATTTCCAACTAGCGTAAATGTTTTATTATAAAAATTAATATCCAACAACAATGACAGATTTTTTGGTATTCTGTAATTCGTAACAAACCTTTCCACGAAACCCAGCCTAAAAGTGCTTTTTCAATAAATAAGTTTCCTAAATTTTTATATAACCCCTCGCACAGAAGACCCAAACGGAACTTCAGTCAGCAGTTCGGCCTGCAGCGGAGTTCCTAGAATCCCGCACCTAAGTTCATTGACAATTTATCGAGCAATCCATTCAGCATTAAAGAGTGCTTTGGGTTGTTGCACTACCCTTTGGCCGGCAGTTGTGTAATCGAATGAATTTTATAATGGTTTGATTTTCTGTTTTCCTTGGAGCCGTGTACAGAGTAAGCAGGTCACGTTTGCCAGCCTGGTCCGGGTAGATGCTAATGCAGTATATCTGCATAAAAGCACGTACCCTAAATTGCAATGAGTCAATGGATTGCAGAACCGAGCAGAAGTCAGGCGCCTATTGAATTCTAATGCCGATTCTAATGCTGGTACGGCTGTTGCTGCACCAGGAAGTGCGTGCAGACACTGGGGTACTTCAATAATCAATTGAAATCATTTGTGGCCAGGCGGCAATTGGAATTGATTGGCTGCTTTCTGGCCAATTGGGCCAAAAGTTCACCATGGTTTGGTATTCCAAATTGCTGATTTCGCGCTTATTTCGAGTATTTGACTAAGTAGTCTTATCTGATAAACAAATGCATGAATCACAGTAACTTATGATGAAATTATCTACTTGTAGGGTGGATCCAATAGAAGTTTTGGCAGTCAAACCCGTTTCCATGGCCTTCAAATACAATTATAATGCGTATCCAACCCGAATCCGATGACCCTGAGACGTATAAGTACACAAAGCACAAAACCACATAAATAGCGCGCGTGACGTCACAATGTGGGTGCTGCTGAAACGTAGAACTGAAACAGAAGTCGATATTTCACTTCAAGTAATTATAATTATTATTAATTCTTAGCTAGGCGGCGTACATTACATTATTACATAAACTAAACACTAAAACGGGAACAGTCAGCTGCAAAATCGTGCGCCTACGTGCCGGAAAAGCTGCGAAAATTGTTTTTCAGTAGCAGCACTACGAAGAAAATTCCCACGGCAATCGACAGGAGCTGCACGTTGATTACTTTGGAGTCCACCAGGGCTTGTAGCATATTGTAGATGCTCTCGCTGCGTACTTCGCCGCCGCAGCAGTCCATTTAGTAACTAATATTCAGTAGGTCTAAGTTAATTATTTAATGTTTACAAAAAATCCATTGGTCTAGTGGTGGGCAGAATTTGTGTATGTTCTAATAATTTACGTATCGATAGTTATGCAACTATCGAAACAATGCCCGCCACTAGAGAACAGCTGTTCATGTGCTTTTAAAACTGTTTTGAATATTTTTTATGAAAAAATAGGAACTGGCTTTTTAAAAATTGAATGGATTAAAAAATTTTGAAAAGAATCCCATTTCTAATTTATAGGTTTTTTGTTCTCAGTTAGCAATTTTCTTCCAATTTAGTTTTAATGGTAGGAAACCGGTTTCGCTTAGCGACGTTGCCGAACATATAGTTTTATATGTATCTCAATATTTAGTAGAAAATTTTAAAACAGCTCTATAATGAGTTGAGGAACCAATTTTCTTTAGCTAATGATAAGATTCTTTCAGCTTCATCGCCACTGAAACACACAACTCTTTTGAACTGTGGGTCTAGTTTTATTAATTAGTTTAACATAACTATTTGCTATTGGGACGACAATCGCTTATTCGTCATTTTCGTAGTCAGCGGGGTTTTTGCGCAGGAGGGAAGCGTGCTTGCGCTCGGTCAGATCGTAGATCAGGTAACCCAAGATGAATGCTAAAATAAAAACCGAAAATTTAATAACAGGTTGAAATATTCCAATTAAATGAATAACTTACGGGGGGCAACGATGAAGACGTTGGAACGGAAACGGCGGATCATGTTAGGAACTCCCTTACTGATCGCTCCGGCAAAGGCGCGCTGCTCGAAAGGCGACAGCTTGTAGGTAACGATGCCGTGCACCTTGGCAAGGTTGCCGAAGTGGGCTCCATTCAGGATTGAGGTCAGACGCATGATTTAGGCTGATGGGAAGGAAGGAAAATCGTTGTTACATATTGCACAGGAAGTGAACCAATATTTGGATGAAGACACAAATAGTTATTATAAACATTATGACACTGGGAGGTGCTCCCGTAGGTTATGTAATTTTCGCACTGCTCTGATCCGCGGACGAATGCGGCTAAGAACGTCTGCCGTTGGGCGCGATCGATGCACTTTTGGCAGCCCATAATTGTGCATATTTTTAGAGCCCAGCACCTGTCATTCGGGGAATTATGGTGCCAAATTTTACCTTGAAATCAAATTTTATGATGCAAATTCGTCTCCTTCGTCGTTAGAGCTGACAAAACAAACGATAGAACTTTTAATGTAGAGATGAAAGTTGCACCGATTGCTTGGATCATTTAATATTGTACAAAAAGGTTATATTTTAAAATGTTATATTAACTGAATTATGCTCTAATTTCGTATTCAAATAATAAATTGTTGCCTTACACTTTTTTTTATTTGTAATAACAATTTTTATCTTATATGAAAACATGTTTAAATTTCATGGTATTTAAAGTTGGTATTTTTTACACTCTGATTGTACCGCCGCAATTGCGGTGCCATCCACAGCTATTCATTTTCTTCGAAAGAATCTGAAAACCAAAACATGCAGAATCTTTGTTTTTATTTGGGCCTTTTTCTAACCCTCTGTCAGATGCACCTGTTGCAGGCGACTAAGAACAAGAGCTGCCCAGTAATGGTAAAAGATCTGGGTGATGCCCAAAGCAGGTTTATATACTGCGCCACAGTAAAGTCTGTGCCCGTGAATCTCTGTGTCGAATGCAAGGACCTCTACCATAATCTTACGGACGAATTTGGAGCCTTAACGGCGGATGCAAATTGTTCTCAGCTTTACCTCAACTCGGATCGCATAAAAATAGTAGCTACCACGCAAGGAATCCTCACTGGACTCTGGGATAAGGCCAACTGTGATGGTTTGTATTTTGGTCTTGAATCACGGCATCTAAACAATATCTGTTTTCCAGACTGCTTCATTAGAAACAACTCGGAAACATACGACATGCTTTCTACTAGTTTAGGCGACTGCATTAGTCAGTCGAATAAGAATGTTTGCATCGCATGCAAGGTAGCCTATTTGGATTTAAACAATTTCTACATGGACATGGAAAAGGCAAGCAAGGGCAAAGTCTGCTTCGATCTACAGGATAATGTGCGTCCCAAGTACTCTTTTATGTTTATCATTTTAATTAACTTTAGTTAGTAGAATATTAAATCTTTGAGATGTTTCTTAATCATATTTTAGGGGATTTCCCATTTTCTAATCAAGTCAAATGACATTTTTACATTTTTATACTTTATTTTGTTTTCCAGATGAATCGCACTCGTCTGAAGTGGTCGAAGGATCTTAAATGCTGTCAGCGTGAAGTCAAGCTGATTAATTTTCTGATTGCCGTGGGTGTAGTTGTACTATTGCCCTTAGTCACGTTCTATGTCACAGCGATTGTAGTAACAAAACGGCGTGAAGCAAACCACGAGCTTCTGAACGAGCTGGGTAAGTAAGATAACAATTTAATTTTTATCAACTCTAAATAAAGTTTCTACAGAACCCGAGTTGGACGCCCCATCCACGTCAGCTCTTATAACCGCCGCTGTGTTGTCTACACGATCGGAACCTTCCTATGAAATCTCCGCCAGAAACGAGAAAATAGCCGAAGTGTTAGAAGAACCCGTGGCTGCAAATCCATTGGACGACTCGAACGCTGAAAACGCGCGTTTCAAACCAAAACCAGAAGGAAGAAGTTATCCTGATTCCGAAACAGACGCGTCCAGCGACGATGAGCCACACTTGAGTGCGAAACATCAAAGTGGCCAGAGGTCGGATTACTCCAGTGACGACGAGCCTATTGTGAAGGCAAAGAGGGCTTAATCAGAACATGCCCGACTCAAGATACACATTATAATTTTTGGACATATTTTTAAGAATTCCAAATGCCAGACGGTTACATTTTTACACGACTGGCTGGTACCAAAAATAATATATTTTTCTATAACGAATATATAGTACATAGTATGTGCCCACGCGTGATATCATATTAAAGTTTAATGTAATCTATTTAATTATAAGTCAACTTTACTTGGCAATCTAAATGAAAACTATTTAATCAAAGTTGGATTTTTGTATGCACTTTATTAATGGCAAGTTAATCTGCACTTAGTTCTAAATTTAACGCAAGAGAAGATCAGGGTCAGCATGGAAAGGGCCCTTCCACCGAATTTGGGTTCTAGCTTAGGCTCTACCTAAAATCAATTAGAAATAACATAACAAATAGCAATTAATTAACAATGGAAATGCATTGGTCGTATTCGTTCGCCGTTGGAGCTCGGAGGCAACTCAGACTCCATTTCATCCGTATGGAGCATAGAGGTTGCCGTGGGTGGACGTGGTTTGGTAGTGAACCAGACTCCCGTGAGTTTGCTGGGCCGGTTGGTAGTAGGCCTGATGGTACAGAGAGGGCGGTGCGGGTTCATTCACCTGGATCTGATGGTAGTTGGTGATCGGTTCGTGCTCCACCACCTCTCGAACCGTTTGGAACGGATGATTTACCACGATGCGTCGTTTGTGGAAGGTTTCGCTGGTGGCCGCCGCATCGGTGGGAGCGGCCGTGGCAGCAATAACCCGCTCATTGGGCTTCAAATGACCGGCTGCTCCGTTGAGGGCCACATCTACATCAGGCTGGGCCTGGGACTGCGAGGGAGTGGCCTGGGTGGCGGCCACTTCGGCTTTCGGTGCCTCGACCAGACGCTGAGATTTTTCCAAGCGCTGCTGACCCCTGTCGCAATCTGGGGCAGCGGTGGTGGCCACCATAAGAGGCTTTTCCGGCTCGTTGGCTATTTGGATTTGGATGTGTGTGTTCTGGGACTCTTTCTCCTTCTTTACCTCCTCTTTCGGGGCCTCCACTAGTCTGGAAGATTGGTTCTCCGGACTAAAGCGCATTTGGGAATAGGGAGCACTGTACTCCAGGTTCTCGGCCAAGGGACTCCTGGATCGTGACGACTGAGAGTAGAAGGCCCTGTTAGCGGGTACCTTGGCATACACAACAGTGGGTCCCTCGTGATTCCTAAGGTATGGCTTTATTTCGCTGACCTGAGCGGGTACCGCTACCTCCTGGATTCGCCTTTCTTTCAGAGGAGTCTGCCGGCTGCGTCCGAGGTATATGTTGTGCTGCGACGGCGGCAGATGGATCTTGTGCTCGTGCTTAATGATTTGAGTGGGTCGCTCCTCCTTCTCGGCCAGTTCCAGGCGCGCTGGCTTGGCGTCCACACTGCCGGCATTCACATTAGGCAGGTACTCCCCGGAGAAGTAGTCATCATCCTCGTTGTACGGCTGGCGATTGAAGTTGTTCCTCTGCTGATAGACCCTCTGACCTCCTTGTCTGGGATAGTCCTGTTCCGGTTCCGCTCGCTGGATCATGTTGGGTGTCAGGTGCTTGGCGTTGATTTTAATCGAGTTTCCATTTCCATCCACTGCAGAAACCATGGATGTGGAGGAGGAGGAAGAGGAGGAGCTGCTCGGACGACCGTCAGTGACATCGCCAACAGGCTTCTGCTGCTGCAGTCGGGCCTCGACGAACTCATCCTTGGGCGCCTGGTCGTAGGAAGGCATGGTGGTTACACTGGACCCAATAGTAGTTGCCTGTTGGTCCTTGACAGCTGGCGGAACCTCATAGGAGGGTCTGTACTCAGGGACATTGTTGTTGTAGCTCTGGGTCTGGATCTGACCATTGTTGTTGCTGTAGGCAGAAGCCACCGCCGGGTGAGGGTGTCCCAGGGGGAGCAGAGTCTCACCCTTGGGTATCTTAGCGACCGGGTGCTCCAGCTCCACCACCAGAGTACCGGCTGGCTTGATCACCACTCGCTCCTCGATGTCGTAAAACTCCTTCTGGATGGCCGGATGACGGACTTCGTATTTTTTGGCTTTGAGAGCAGGCTGAACTATCTGGATCGTTTTGGTGACCAGCGGGCGCTGTGGAGGAGTGTAGCTCCTCGGGGGAGCAGGTGGCAGGTAACCTGAACCTCCTTGGTAGCCCGACTGCTCGCCATAGTCCTCATATCCCTGATCATCACTGACCTCTGGCGGATACTGATCCTGATAGTCCACCTCCTGAGCGTCCTCGTAGTTGTAGCCACTGGGATCGTAAGTAGGACGATTGTAACTGGTGGCAGGATTAAAGAGAGACGAGGTATCGTATCCCGAAGCTGGCTCCGAGGTCTGGGAGGTGGGAGCTGGAGCCGGGGAACTGGCAGCTGCCGACGAAGAGGATGAGGAGGAGGATGAGCCACTGGAACTCACAGGCGGGGCAATACTAGCGGTTTGAACGGGAGCTTGCGGTTCATAAATGGGCTTACTGTCCTGGACCACCTCCACATTGGCACCAGCCTGTACCTTGGCGGGAACTGGAGCTGCAACCTGGCGCTCAAACATACGGAGCTGCTGGGAGCGGCTGCCGCCGATGGAAACCACCTTTTGAGGACCGGAATCGTCCACCGAGGAGGTCACACCCGAGCTGGACTGGGTGTAGCGCTGAGGAGCCGGATTGGAGGACTCATAGACCTGAAATCATACAAGAATAGAAGTAACAGTGTGAAATCTATGATCCACGATGCTTTTAAGCTACTGACCGTCTCAACAGTCGGTCCATGACTGTGATAGGATTGGATGTAGCGCTCGAACTCCTGGTTTTGGCGGAGCTGCTGGTTCCTTTGGCGGAACTGACCGCTGTGAGGACTGGGTGGCTGCTGGACGATGGCGGGACGTCTTCCATGACCCCGGCGACGGGGCAGGCGTCCGTTCTTAGAGACGGGGGGCTGGAGAACACCCTGATTCGGAGGCTGGAGACCCAATCCTTGGCGAGGAGTTAGTTGCTGCTGCGGTTGCTGTTGTTGCTGCTGAGTTTGCACAACCTGTTGCTGCTGATGTTGCTGCTGCTGCTGGGGTTGCAGTTGCTGCTGCAGCTGGAGCTGTGGTCGCTCCTGGATTCGCTGGAATGACTGCTCCCCATCCCTTTCAGGACCGGCTCTCAGTTCGGCCGGCGCCCGACCCTCCACATATTTAACGTCCGCCGGATTAGTGGCCGGTTGCTGGGCAATCGATATGTTCACATGGGTGGCTGCCTCAATTCGGCTGCAGGCCACCAAAAGGAGCACCAGCAGCACTCCTCGCTCCATGATCCAAGTCCTTATCCTGTTGCTAGTTCACTCCACTGATCGAATCGCCGCTGACCACAGCCAACTCAAAGCACTGTCTGATCGATCGATGGAGTGTGCCCCGCATATTTATACAGATTTTGGATTTCGGGTGGAATTGGGGGAGCGATCGCGATGGCAATCGCGATCAGTGTCAAAGTCAAGCGACAAAAGCTAGAGAAGCTAGCCCCACAACAGCACTCCGCTGACCTGGACAAACTGTTTAGGGATGAGTCTCAGATGCTTGCCCCAGTTCTACAATTAAAGGCATTCCGACCTGGCGACACTGCGATTGCAGTTGATCGATGATGCATTCAACAAATTGCTGTCAACGCTTCACACTTGTGTGGCACGTTCCAGCACTGAGAGAAAAGAGTGCATCTCAATATATCTCAATATATGTATAACCTTTCAATTCTTACATATTAGATGTATCTGATTTAGAAGATTTTTAATTAATACTCAGTTATAAAAATATTGCTTCAAAAAAATATAATCTTGTGACAAGATTCACGTGTTTTCAATATAATTTTGAAGATATATTTATAACTAATAATAATAACAATAAACTAGATTCCTTTTTTTTTAATTTAGACTCCTTATTTCCTAGAGCCCCCCAAGATTCCTAGCCCAGTTTTTATACAAGATTTCCTTCGCTAAAGTATTATAGTATCAAGTATTATAGGCTTATCTAGCCTTAACTTTAAAATGACCTATTATCCTTATTAATTTTTCCAACTGATCTATCGCCTGAACTCCGAATTTCGATGCATCCGTAATTGGGCAGTGCTGCATTTTAATGTAATTGTCGGAAGGTCGGAGTCGCCGCTTCTCTGGCAACTTGTTTGAACTTGAAATCTGAGCCGAGACGTTGAACTGCCGCTGGAGAGGATCGAGATCGGCTCACACATATACTAAGTACGTATGTGCGATGGAAATCGGACGGTTTTTGGGGGTGCTGCTCAGGCAAATTTGCGCAACCGAAGTCCAAGTTTTGGCGAACATTTTGCAAATGCGAGCATTCGAATTCGGATTCGGAAAGAAGGTAAAGGTTAATGTGAAGTTTTTCTGTCTTTTTTTCGAGATCATAAATCCAAAGCCAAATGTGGGGGAGCATACCAAGTGAGGGTAAAAAACGGAGAAAGGTACGATCCTATTGTTTTGGAAATGCGTTGAAAACTAAGGACAACCGGAATATGACAACAAAAAGTGAACAAATATGGCCTGAAAATATAGTTTTCAGTCTAATTAATATCATACTACAACTAACTATTAATATTTATTATTAAAAAATTAAAAAAAAAGACAAAGAGAGATTAAAAATAATAATTTTCACTTTAGTTTTGATGAAACAAGTTTAATTTTTTTATATCCCTCGCCTTAGACAGCCCCGAAAATTTTGAAATACTCCAACAATACAAACTCAAAACCTGAACAACAAAAACAAAAGCTCCCAACACCCAACTTCAAGACAGCTTCTAAGACTTTTTGGCGCTTCAAGTTGCGCCTGATCAGCCCTGGCGGGAACTGAAGGACCTGGAAATGGATGCTGCCCGATCCTCGTCAGCGGCGCAGAGCAACCAAGAACATTGCGGGACGGATACCGGCTCCAAAGGTCGAAATGGCCGTATTTTTGTTGTTACCCCGTCGGTAAGTGGGATAGATTGTGCTCTGAATCATTAATTAAGACGCCTAAGCCGTGGAGCATGTGTGGTAACCACAATTCGCGTTTATTATGTTTGTGAGTGGGAATCAAAAACCAGTAAAAGAGTATACAATATATAGGTATGCAGACATTCGGTGCATGTGGCCCGCCACAAGTCAACTACCATCCGTGGCCGAGCAATTACAAGCTAATGCTACGCGATAAACACAGTCCAAGGCATGAGACAGCCAACAACTACAGCTACACAGCTTATTAAGATCTACAGGAGCTTCTCGATGTCCTTGGCTATGTCCATGGGATCGGTGGTGGGGGCATAGCGGTTGATGGGAATGCCCTCCTTGTTGACCAGGAACTTGGTAAAGTTCCACTTGATACCGCTGCCCAGAGTGCCGGTCTGCTTGGCCTTCAGATACTTGTAGAGTGGGGCAGCATTATCGCCATTCACGTCCACCTGGAAGATTAAAAAGTGATGACTTTAATCATAAATTCTATCTGGATGAGTAAACAATGTTTACCTTTGCGAACACCTCCCCAATATCGGCCTTTGAGTCGCGCAAGTGGCAGACCATGGCCTCGCCATCAGCCTCCGGCATCTGGGATCCAAACTGGTTGCAGGGGAAGTTTAGGATAACCAAGCCCTTGTCGCCGTACTTCTCCTTCAGGTCGGTCAGCTTCTGGTAGTTGTTCTTGGTGAGGCCACACTTGGAGGCGATGTTCACCACCAGAACCACCTGGCCCTTGTATTTTTCCAGGGATACGTCGTTTCCATGAGTGTCCTTTACGGTGAACTCGTAGATGGAGGCGGCGTTCTTGTAGTCTCCGTTAGACATGTCGATCTGAAATGAATGAGTGATTTGAGTTTGGAATCGGAGTCTTTGTTGCGTAAAGCAATTTATTTTTAAATTATTTAAAAATAGTGGATATATAAAGTATTTCACACAAAACAAAGGATAGACAGGCAGAGGCAACAACTTTTAGTTTGGCAGAAAGACAAAGCAACTGAGTTAGTCAACGATTAAGAAAACATCTAATAGAACTACTGGCGCGACTCACGGCGGCTGCTGTGGAGTACTGGGCTGCCGAGCAGGGGGATGTGGGTGTGGACGCTGTGACGGCGCTGGCCGCACAACTGACCGGCAACAGAACGGAGCAAAAGCGGAGGGGCAGGCGCTGCAATTGCACCTGGCCCAGGTCCACCAGAGAACGCCTTGAGTAGCACCTGAAGGCCTGTCGGGAAATGGTCTGAAACTGCCTGATACTCATGGTTCAAAAGCTGCAAATAACCAGTATTATTAATAATTAATTTAGAAAGTAATAGTATTTGAATGTTCTACTAAGATCTCTGGTGTTTTTTTATGTTTAATTGTAATTAAACAGATTTAGAAAATCAAAATAATTGAGAAATTCGAAAACATATTGGAAGGAAATGGTTGTTGTGTGTGCCTTTTATGAAAGGTATCCCTATTATTTGTTAGTTTATGATGGGTTAGTTGGTTAGAGCTTTCAAAAGAAAACTTTTGATTAAAAAGAAGATTGTTTCTTGGACAAGTTTTGTCAAAAAGTGTTGAAGATATAGAAACCAATCTAAAAATAGCTTCGATTATGATGTGGTCTGGCCCACTTCTAGAACCTTGATACACCCTTGACCTTGAGTTAGTCATCAAAAGTCTGGATGCATATATAATGAGGGGTCTAAGTCAAAAAGTGGAGCCTATTAGCCGGATGAGTCACCCTTCTTGTCCTGCCGCACAATGGGTCATTATTACTGCCCCGTCGTGATTGGCCCACGGAAGTAGCGCTCTTCATTAGACATGCAAGCAGGAATTGATTGTCCGATTAGTATTATTCTGGTTATTGTGGGTAATTACTTGCATGGTGAAGTAGATGTACGAGCCCAGGGCAATGGCGACCGACCCGAACAGAAAATGCAGGAAGGAGCGGCCGTACATGGCTACTATTTCTTCGATTTCACCACCGGTTGAAGGAGGAGGAGGAATGCACATATAGGAGTGACTATGTTGCCGCAGATTTTGTGCAACTCACGCTGATGTGCGATTTATATGTACAGGAAGCCGGGGCAAAGTACAAAAGGCTGTGGGACTGATTGTTTTCGTTTTTCTCTTATTCTGACAGCTGTTCGAAAAGAAGCTAAAATTATAGCTGATATGCTTTATCTCCGAAAAACACTTGTAGGATAGTTGTCTGGATCGGTTATTGTTTTGGCTTACTTATGTCGTAATGCAGTGAGAGAGTAAATAACTATGACCGGCGCTTCGAGGGCTCTTTTATTTATATATGTGTCAGTACATATATTTGTATATATGTAAGTGCTGCCAATCGAGTATGGCGTTGCCATATTAGTTTAATCACAGTTGCCAGACTGTCAGCCGGAGAAAACCGATATTTCAGCTTTTTTCACCCACGCATTATACGGTCCCACCGCTAAATTTTCTTCTTTCCATTGTGCGTGTGCTTGTGTTTTTGTTATTGGCAATTATAGATTTGCAATCTAAATTATCAAGTGAAATGCTGGCGAGTGAACAGGGGGAGATGACTGCGTGCTAGACACAACGTGCGAGACACAAAGACGGGAGTGCAGCGAGCGCAGCCACGCCCAGCCAGGCGAACTGCCCCCAGCCGCAGGATACACACATACACACACCAATACAACAAGCGAGCACCCTATATCCGAACTATCCTCCTTTCGGCAGAGCAACCGCATCCAGATGATGCTCTCATCCATTAACAACTCGTTCGAGCAGGACACTCACGATGCGGACGCCAACTGCGATGGCCCCGATCTGGACTTCGTGTACGCGGATGTGGACGGCTACCAGAATGAGATCGCAGAACTCTACAGCTACACAGAGTTCGTCGAGTTCCAAATGAACGTGAAGGCCTTCGAGGATCAGATGGAGCTCTACGACCTGCCGCCCAACTGGCAGAAGCAGGACGCGGCAGCCCAGCGGGGCATTATCATGAAGCTGGTGGACCAACTGGAGGTCTCCGACCGCAGATTTCGAATGCAGGCGGCCAGGTGTATCCTGTATCTGGCCCAGGGCTGCTGGGCGGAAGTGCAATCGGACGAGGAGCAGCACCAGATCACCAGGGACAATGTGCTGGTGCTCCACCAGCTGGGCGTCTTCGCCTCCTTCATAGATCTCCTCAACATGGAGATAGAGAGCGCCTGCTCGCCGGACATAGTAGCGATTAAGATCACCAATGTCACTCTGGTGGACTCTACGGACATTCGGGTAATTCTCTCCGTGCTCTACATCATCACGGAGACGATACGCGACGAACGGGATCGCGGCAGCGAAGACTACAAGGAGCTGGCCGAGTCGTTCGTCCAGGAGATCAATGCACCACTGCCCGATGGTGAACTGCTGGCTGTCAAGCTGCTGGGGATGATAACGCGATTCTGCAGCGGAGCCGCTCCTCAATTTCCGATGAAGAAAGTGGTCCTGCTGCTGTGGAAGGTCTCCCTACTGGGCTTGGGGGGGATGGATGTGCTCAAGAATCTCAAAAACGAGTACCGGCAAAAGGTGGGCCTGGATCCGATCACCGAGGACACGCTGGAGGTAACTAAGTGCATGCGGGCCAGCTCGCCGCCGGCGACAGCCACCGACATACTGGAGAATCAGTATCCCAGAAAGAACTTCAAGTAGGTTTTTGGCGCGTTTTTAGTTGGAATGATAGACTTAACTTACATATTTTATATTTCCAGGCGCTCCTTGATGAAGCAGCGATTCCTGGACGAACCCGAGCAAATCGACATGGAGATCACTGGCAACGAGGGTCAGGCGAACGCCAATAATGGTGGCGGAAACGGGGGAAATGGCAGCAACGGCGAGGAGGAGCTCTCGCAGTACTACCGCCCCTACGACGATCCCTCTTCATCTGCCAACTCCACTACATCGACGGCCAATCCGAACAACCAGCCGAGCTTGACTCAACCACCCGCCGCTGTGCCGCCAGTGCAGATAACAGCTCGACTCCCCTGGACGCCCAAGGTGCGGCAAAAGGATATCGACCAGTTTCTGGACATTTCGCGGAACAAGTTCATTGGGTATTCCCTAATCGGAGATCACGAAAGCCTGGCTGGACTGCCGCAGCCCATACACGAGGGCTTCAAGACCCTTCAGCGGCACATGTACTTGAGCCTAGCAGATGTCCAGATTAAGAAGGAGGAGGACATCGCCCGGAACCCGATCTCGACGCACGAGGACGAGATCAAGCTAACCCCGGCAGAAGTGCTCTACCAGGCGATTCTGCCAAATCTCCCGCAGTACATGATTGCGTTGCTCAAAGTCCTCCTGGCGGCCTCGCCCACATCCAAATCGAAAACGGAGAGCATCAACATAATGGCCGATGTACTACCCAAGAAAATGCCCCTCACGGCCACGCAATCGACGAAGCTAACGGTGGACATGGGCCGGCACAAGGAGATCATTGTTAAGGCGGTGTCGGCCATCATCCTTCTGTATCTGAAGCACTTTAAGATCAACCATGTCTACCAGTTCGAGTTTATGTCCCAGCACTTGGTCTTCGCCAACTGCATTCCGCTGGTCCTGAAGTTCTTCAACCAGACCATCACCGAGTATGTCAACACAAAGAACTCCATTCCCCTGCTCGACTTCCCGTCATGTGTGATTGGGGAGCAGCCGGATCTGAGTGGCGATAGCTTTGTGTACGGCGGCGAGATGTCCGACAAGCCGTACTCCTGGCGGAACGTCTTCTCCTGCATCAACCTGTTGCGGATCTTGAACAAGCTGATCAAGTGGAAGCACTCGCGCGTCATGATGCTGGTGGTGTTCAAGTCGGCGCCAATTCTCAAGAAGACTCTGAAAGTGAGGCATGCTATGATGCAACTGTATGTTCTGAAACTGCTCAAGATGCAGACCAAGTACTTGGGTCGCCAGTGGCGGAAGTCTAACATGAAAACCATGAGCGCCATTTACTCAAAGGTGAGGATCAATCACTTCACTTTCTGATTTTTTAGATTTTTCAAGATTTTTTTGTATTCTTTTTAAGGTCCGTCATCGCCTGAACGACGACTGGGCATTTGGCAACGACCTGGAGTCGCGTCCGTGGGACTTCCAGGCCGAGGAGTGCACGCTGCGGGCGTGCGTAGATCGCTTTAATCTGCGACGGTATCCGGAGGCGACGCAAAAATGTGGCAATAACGGGACGGCGGCGCAAAACGCCGAAAACGCCCAGCAGTCGAACATGATGGCCGGGAATAATGGGTGCGGCAATAATGGTTCCGATGCGAACGGCTACGGGAACAATGGAAGCGGAAACGGTGCCAACAACCAGCACCAGCAACAGCAGCAGCTGAACGACTACGGCGTGGAGGGCGGGTTCCCCAGCGACGAGATCCTCACCCACTCGGACTTTGCCTTCTTCGGCCATTCGGGGTGGTGGGATCGCAAAGTGGAGCTGACGGACTACTTCAAGGCCAACTATGCGGTGTGGCTGGAGGAGGAGGTCTACAACAGTCAGACCGACTGGGATGCCCTCTAGGCTAAGAGTAAGTTCTCAGATATCTGTCCAAGTTCCGAAATTAATCTTAATCTCCTTTGCAGCAGAAGCTGGATCAACATGAGCATCATATAAGCAAAAAGTTATTACCGTAATTGTAAGCATAAAGAAGTACATTGATATAATCCATGTAGCCACCACGATCGACCACGATTGGAACACCAACTACTCACTGAATTGGCAATAAATTGGCACGCCACTGGCCACGGGCCACGGGTTCCGCTCCGAACCCAACCCCTCTCCCTCTTCACTAACTAGCATACGAGAAACGAGTATACCCCATATAGCGATGACAAGCCTGTATATTTAATGATTTGTATTTTTAATTTATATATTTATTATTTGTCCTGTTTCACGAACCCTTGATCGCGGGATCGCATCAGTCGGCTTCTGTAGAGGAATAAACAAATTAAATAGTTTGAAAACGATCGCACAGCGCACTGCCTTTCCATTTTGCGGTTAAATAATTATTATTTATTTCTATCCGTGTGTTTATGTGTGTTTTGTTTCGCACAAGAAAAAAATAGAGTTCTAATAGGTCGTAGGCTTAGTGCATAGGTTTAAATTACAAGGTATTTACAAGGTGCATATATAAATATCCATTATATTGTACAATAACTATACCATTCCGTTGAAAAAATAACACCCCACACCCCATACAATGTCGGACTTTATCGCTAATTTCCATGACGTAATGGTAAACAATACAAGTTAATAGTTAGCACAGCTAAAATACGAATTCCTGAACCGGGTTTCTTCATTTCACAATCTGGTTACAACAGCATTCTCCACAAGAGAGACCATGTCACCCATAATAGCTCCTATCTTAAGACGAAATAAAGTCTAACTAATGAAAGTTGTACAATCTATATATATTGTATCTAGGGTGGGTCGACTCATTAGTACAGTGTATTGTTTTTTTTTGTCTCATTTAAAAATGTAATTAATATTAAATACTTTTATTCATCTACAGTATAGGATTCTACGTCAAAAATCTAACCACCCCAGAGGCTTCACTTAAGAATACTCCTTAAGGTTAAGTGCCAGCTTTCGGGCAATTAATCCTAACAATTCCCAACCGTTTGGGAGATTATATTACAATATTTCATTGTACAAAAGAGGAAATCTACTGCTCCATCGGGCAGATTGTGGGCATTATGTTGTTATTGGTGGGGCCAATGTAGAGCATCCCGAAGCGCTTCTGTTGCGGCGGACATGCGGAGGGGGCGGCTGCCGGAACGTCGCATCGCTCCTCGAAGTAGTGGACTATGCGCTGGAGGACAAACTTGAAGATCTTGTCCTTGGCTATCTCGCCGTTGAGGAACGTGATGTCCTTGCAGTCTCGGTACTCGCGGAAGTTCCTTTCGTAGTGCGGCCACACGCAAAGTTCAAAGTATCCGGTGACATCCGGGGGATCGTAGGTCCGCTTGCGGCGCCGCTCGAAGCACTTCTCGTAGGGCAGATGGAAGTGGTACTTGAGGTTGCACAGCGCCAGCAGCTCCGGCTGGTTGAATATCATGAAGCCCTCGACCAGGAGGAAGTTGATCTTCTTGTCGCGCAGCTGGGCGGCTATCTGGGCGTTGATGCGCATGAGGTGCTGCTGCTGCTGCAACTGCTGCTGGTGGAGCTGATGGGAATGGTGGTTGTGGTGGTGGCGCTGCTGCTGGTGCTGAGAAGGATAGTGGTAGGGGCCCACTGCCGGATTCCCTTGCTTGTAGTAGTTGGCGTTGTAGTGGTACTGCTGCTGGAACTGGGTGGCATAATGCTCGAAGACGGCGGCAGTCACCAGCTGCTCCGGCGGCTCCGGTGCCACCTGCCTGCCCTTGATGATGTGCCCAATATCGTTCAGCATCTTGGGCATGTCCAGCGAGGTGATTAGCTCAAAGTTGATCGCGTTCAGCACTTCGTTCCGCTGATGCCGCTTATCGTCCACGGGCAGGAAGTAGTCGTCCTGCGACAGAAGCCTCACCTCTCCGATGGTGTAGGGCGAGTTCCACAGCGGTGCTCCGCTCAGGCCCTTGAAGTAGTCATGCAGGCTGTGGGCCAGCGTCGTCTTGCCGCCGCAGGTGACGCCCGAGATTCCAATGACCAGCCACTGCGGCATCTTGTTTGCGAATGGTTCGATGCTCTTCCCTGTTTTCCAGCGAAATCAACTGTCGCTGCGATAACCTCTGTCTTTAATCGCGCTTCACCTTAAGGCTCCAGATGTGGTAGAAGGAGAACGCGGCAATGCCGCCGAGAAAAATCACCCCAAATACAGTGGGCACTATGAATGCGTACTTCAGCGGAGGGAAGAACAACCGGATGGGATTCGCTGCGGAGACCAGAAGTGATAGTTATAGTTATGTTTGGAATTAAATGATAAAAAAGAATTTCTAACGAAGAGTTTTTATGAGTCATACTGTAATTAAAAAAAAAATTTAAAGCGAAAAATTTCGGAATTAAGATTAAGTATTTCTTATATAAACACATTAAACGGAGTAACATTTTTAGTCCCCTAATACCCGAAAACATTAAAATTTTCCCAATCACACTTAACCAATGACCACTGTAGTTACAGTTAGTCTGTGACCTTGAACCGAGCTCAGAATTAGGAGCGGCATTCCAGGTAGTAGGTTACTACGCGGGTTGTTCGGCATGCCTGCCACCTCTGGGGGATCGTTTTCCACCTACACAGTTAGCAGCTCATAGCGTGAGCAATTTAATCTGCGGCGTCACTCTAATTACCGCACAAAAGCCGCCAGATTATTTAATAAAAGACTTCTGTGACCGAAGCAAGACATCCTTCGGCTGGGACTCATAAGCTCACCTTCATCGATTAGCATAAAGGGGAGAACTGCCACCCAGAAGAAGTAGTACGAAAACGCGACGATTGCGGCCGACAAGATGAATTTTCCAAGTTGCGCATTCGAAGCCATAAATAGAGAATTCCTGAGAATTTTAGCAGAGGTCTCTGATGCAAGGTAGAAAAGTGCTACCCGGCGGTTAATTCAGGGGAATACTGCTCCTGGGCCGTGCTCCGTGGGCAGCTTCTCTTCAATCCTCAGTGTAGTCCGGACACGTGCGATTCGCCAGTGAAGTTATAGCCGCGATGGATTGCCCTTTTAATTGTAAACAAAACAAACAAGTGCTACAAAAATCGTAGGTTGTGATAAAGTCAGTGTGGCCAGATGTTCCTGAGTTCTCATGGCAATCAGTCTAAAACGTCCTAAAATATCTAGATTTCCGACGACAATTTAAAACTGCGCGGACAAAAACAATAATCTACAATACAATAATCCACAATAAAAAGTTTATTTTTTCTGAAAATTTTGTCCTTTTAAGCCCTTGGGGCTGAATTTATAGAAATAATTGTTCTAAAAAGACCATTCTTAGGGACCATTTAACATATAAAAGCGAAAAATTCCAGCTCAATCTGTTTGTTTCCTATTGCTCCTCTCAAAATTTTGTTTTGAGAGATTATTTCAAAATGTAACTGACGGGAGCTGCCAACTCAATGGAGGACTTAACATAGGTGTAACATCACTGTTAACTGATATTTGACATTCTACATACGTAAAATGTAAAGTAAGAAACATTTTTAAAGTTCCTCCAGCTGGTCAGTCTAATTGCGAAATTGCCGCGTGCGGTTTGTTTACAAATACAATTGGACCTATTGGCGAAATACCAGTTGAAATTCCAGTGACAGTTGAAAATATAAATATACCCGTAGGAAACAGGATGCCCGTCGTTGAGGGCAGAGATCTGGTCCAGCTGCAGCGTCGCCAGCAGCAGGTGCGGAATATATGCATCCTGGCCCATGTGGATCATGGCAAGACCACTCTGGCTGACTCGCTGGTGGCCAGCAACGGGATCATATCCCAGCGGATGGCTGGAAAACTGCGCTACCTGGACAACAGGCAGGACGAACAGGAGCGAGGCATCACCATGAAGAGCAGCAGCATATCCTTGTTTTTTCAGGAAAGTGAACCAGTCGACGGGGAGCCGGACTTCCTCATCAACCTGATCGATTCCCCCGGGCATGTGGACTTCTCGAGCGAGGTATCCACGGCGGTGAGGCTGTGCGACGGCGCCATTGTCGTGGTGGACGTGGTGGAGGGCGTGGGTCCCCAAACACGCGCCTGTCTCAAGCAGATCTACGAGGAGCAACTGAAGCCGGTCCTGGTTCTGAACAAGCTGGATCGCTTGATTCTGGAGAAGCAGCTGGATCCCCTCGATGCCTACTTCCACTTGACGCAGATCCTGGAGCAAGTCAACGCCGTTCTGGGCAGCATTTTCGCCTCGGATATCCTGGCCCGCGAGGACATAACCAAGAAGGACAACTACGAGTCAGCTCTGGAGGAAGTAGATGACTCGGAGCTTTACTTCACCCCTGCCTCCGGCAACGTGGTTTTCTGCTCTGCCTACGACGGCTGGGCCTTTTCGGTAAAGGACTTCGCCGCCATGTATGCGAAGCGACTGGAAATGAAGACCAAGGACTTGGAACAGGTGCTGTGGGGAGACTTCTACTACAACTCCAAGAAAAAAGAGGCCCTTCCGGGTGCCCAAGAGAAGGCGAAAAAGCCCATGTTCGTCCAGTTTGTGCTGGAGAACATATGGAGCTTATACGACATTATAGCCATCAGGAAGGACAAGGACAAGCTGCCGGGCATAGCCGAGAAGCTGGGCCTCAAGCTGGCGGCTCGGGATCTGAGGCTCACTGACCCAAAGCTTCAGATCAAGGCTGTGCTGGGCCAGTGGCTGCCCATCGATAGAAGCGTGTTGCACATGGTCGTGCAACATGTTCCGCCCCCGCACAAGATCAGCGATGAGCGCGCTCAGAGATTGCTCTATCCGGCTAACGTGGAGCTGAACACCCTGCCCGAGGGGACTCTGAAGCTGAAGGAGAGCTTCACCAGCTGCGACTCCAGCAGCTCCAATGTAATCGCCTTCGTGTCCAAGATGACACCCGTCCATGTCACCCAGCTGCCCCAAAATCGTCCCAAGAGACTTACCGACCAGGAGCTGCAGCAGCGGCGCGATGAAGTGCGTCGGCGAATAGAGGAACGCAAGCAGCAGAGCGAGCAATTGGAGCTGGAGAAGCTAAGCCAGGGCGTGGAGAAGCTCAGTACGCAGTTGGAGGAGGAGAAGAAAGCCGAGGAAACCAAGCCAGAGGAGGAGAAGAACGAGTTTGTCTTCATCGCCTTCGCCAGGGTGTTCAGTGGCACCTTAAGGCGTGGCATGGAGCTGTTTAATCTGTCGCCCAAACACGATCCCCGCCAGCCGACGCATCGCAAGGAGGACGAAGCTCCTTACGCCAGCCGGGTTACCATCGGAGATCTCTACATGTTCATGGGCGGGGAGCTGCAGCTCTTGGACGAGGTTCCCGCCGGAAACATAGTTGGA
Organism: Drosophila atripex; assembly: GCA_035045925.1. NCBI lineage: Eukaryota > Metazoa > Arthropoda > Insecta > Diptera > Drosophilidae > Drosophila > Drosophila atripex. Next base: position 2,249,855 of record JAWNOP010000012.1, read on the forward strand.
ATCGGTGGCCTCGAGAGCCACATCGTGAAAACAGCCACTCTTAGCAGCAGCTTGGATTGCACCTCCTTCAGTGAGCTGAGCATCATGGCCACTCCCATTCTCCGGGTGGCCATTGAGCCGGTGCAGCCGCAGGACATGCCCAAGCTGGTCAAGGGCTTGAAACTGCTCAACCAGGCGGATGCCTGCGTTCAGGTTTCGGTGGCTCCCACGGGCGAGCATGTGATCACCACCTTGGGCCAGGTGCACGTGGAGAAGTGTGTCCACGACCTCGAGCAGAGCTATGCCAAAATCAAGGTGAACGTCTCCAAGCCGATTGTGTCCTTCAGGGAGACTATTGTGCCAGCTGCCACAGTGGACATGGTGAACGAAGCTATTGTGAAGACGGCGGAGGACAAGGACATCAGCAAGAAGATTGCCACGCACCAGACCCTCAACAAACTGGGAACCCTCAAGGTTATAGCTGTTCCCCTGCCCGCGGCGGCTGTGGAGCTGCTGGAGAAGCATGGGGAGTTCTTCAAGGTGGGTTTAGGCCTAGAAGGGAAGGGTAAAAACAAACTAATGTATCCTTTTCCAACAGGAATTGGCTGCTCTGCCGCGCAACCAAGTGCTCTCTGAGAAGTGGACCACTCTGCTGGCTTCCATTAAACTGAAACTAGTTGCTGCCCTCCAGGAGCTCCAGTTGTTCGGATTGAGTTCCCTCACCGCCGAGGAGCTGGTCAGCCGGGTGTGGGCTCTGGGTCCCAGGAACTGCGGCACCAACATCCTCCTCAATCTCAGCGACTATGAACAGCCCGACTTCTGGTCGGGTCCTAGCAAGTCCTCTGACACGGATATACGTTCTGCGAGCGATCAGCGAAAGGACTTCAACAGTTCTCTGGTGAATGGCTTCCAGCTGACCTCGGGAGCGGGGCCATTGTGCGAGGAGCCCATGCAGGGAGTGTGCTTTGCGGTGCTGGAGTGGAGCATCCAGGCAGAGGGCGATGACTTGAACTCTCGAGGTCCTTTTTCGGGTGAGTAGCTATAGGCTTCTATTGGAAATTATTTAATTTATGTTTGTTTCTAGGACAAGTTCTGACTGCCGCCAAGGAGGTGTGTCGCCAGGCCTTCCAAAACCAGCCCCAGCGCCTGGTCACCCCCATGTACAGCTGCAACATAGTCGTGAACGCGGAAATGCTGGGTGAGTTTCCAATCTGATTGGTTTCTATGAGTGAATTATTTTTAAAATAGTATTTTATTTAACTACTAGTAAATGCAGCTTAGGTCTAAACATAAATAAGCTTCTAAATTTAGGTTTTTTTTAAATAATTTTGGAGTGTGTTTATATCGTTTTTGTTTTTCTATTCTTTTTAAATTATTTCTTGATTTTAAAACAGATTCCAGTTTTGCACCTAAACTATTCGATAATAATTGTTTTTAATATTATTTTTTAAAGTTGAGGCCTTGTTTACGCTTAAATGCAAAACAAATTAATTAAACAATTAGTGCGATGGTGCCCGGGCACGTGTAATTGTTTAATTAATTCGTAAATTGTTTTGTAAATAAATACATGTATGTTTAAATATATAAATTAAGGGGGGATGTGGTATTGGTGGTGATGGTCGTGTCGTACGCTGGAAGAAATGCCAAGGAAAATGCCTAAAAGTGTTTTTTTTCAATTAAAAGAAAAGCTTAGCTCCTAATTACGTTACGCTACGCTAGACGTTACGTTACGTGACGTGAACTCTTCTCGAAGACCGCCTCTTAGGAGGCTATTTTCCGTATTTTTTTTTCATCCAAACCTCTTCAGTCACAGTTTTCTTTTTTATTTTTTCTGCACTTTGTGGCCAGTTTGTCTCCGAAAATCGCCAAGTGCCATTGAAATTGTTTCTACTAGGATTCCGGGATAAGTTCTCCGGAACTTAGTCCCAAACGATGCTCTGCTGGAACTCAAGGACACGGTCCCAGGGGAACTCTGGTTCGTAGTCGTCCGTTTCTGGGAGGGATCGCTTGGCCCGGCCCTCGGGCGCCGCCTCCTCCGCCATGGTGGTCAGCTCTGCTGCCGCCGGTGAGTTGCCCGCCGCCGGCGTATCCGCTTCCTGTTCCGCCTGCAAGGTCGTCCGGGCCTCCTCATCACCTGCGGGAGTACTGCTGCCCGGCTGCTCTTCAGTTCCGGTGCCCGATCCCGATCCACTGGCAATGGCCTCGATGGGCGGCAAGTCCCCACGCCGCTCGTTGTTGCGTCCGTAGTTGCTGCCCGGGAAGTTGTTGATCGAGAACTGGTCGGGTCGGAAGTTGGCCGAGCTGTGGGAGCTGCTGCTCTCCGGCCGGTTCAGATACTGGTACGAGCTGCTGCCGCCGTTCTGGAAGCTCTGGTCCTGAGGCTGGTAGTTGGCGCTGATGGCCGAGCTGCCGGCGGTGCTGCCGCCTCCGTAGATGGGTCTGCCGTAGCTGTCCTTTTGGCCGCCCAGACCGCCGCCGCTGCTGCCCAAGGCGGGACGGTAGAAGGGTTTCTGGAGCTGGTATCGCTTGGGCGGCTGGTTGCTGGGCTTCCGCACCGAGTAGCCCGGCTTCACGCACATCATTCCAAAGACACGGATTCCGGGCACACTGGCGTACGTGGGCTGGTCATGGGCCATGGGTCCCTCTTTAGGAATTCAAAAGGATTTAGCTTGCAACTAGAAATTTATGGTTATGTTTTTGGGAGAACTTACCCATCTTGAAGTGATCGGGACAGCGGCAAATGACCAGGTAGTGGGACTTGCCAGTTCGAGTGTTCTGCAGGGCGAGTAGGGACCAGTCCTTGGGGGAGCGGCATTCGCGCATCTCCGTAGTGGCCTCGCAGGTCTTGGCTAGGGTTATGGCCTGAATGAGCAGAGAAAGGGGGTTAGGGGGACTTCTTAAAAAATTGTCTTAAAAATCATAAGATTTAATATTTATTTTTGTAGGCTAGATGGGTAGTCCTTGTTTACCACCATTTTTAAAGGATCATGGATTTAAATTTAAATAATGAATAATTGAGAAAATAAAGCTATTCCTCTCAAGGATCGGATGGAAATTAGTAAACATAAAGGCATCCTTCTGTTTAAATATCAATTATTATTTTAGAGAGATATGTATGTCTTAGACGAGTTCCTTGGTAACTCCTGAAATCTTCACAAAACAGTTTCTGGGAAGAGTGGAGTACTCTTCTTTCAAGTGTAGACTGTCTAGACGTGGTTTATTGGCCAGACTCCTCCATGGCAGCGATTAGACATTCACTTTGGCCCACAGGGCAGCAAAGAAAGTTACCCCTCTACTCAGACCATACCAGTCCCGATCCACTCCCGATTCCGATTGGGATCATGATCATGGCTGGCATGGCTGGCGTGGAAGCCAAATTGAAAGGTGGCATGCTAAACGGTATGGACACATAGCTGTCACTTAACACGAGGCGGGCAATGGAAACAGGAGCAGTTGGCGCCCAGAGGAGAGATTGGGGAGAACTCGGGCACTTGGCTGGCCGAAAACTAAATTGCCAGGGGCGTCTGGCCGTTTTGCCACGCTTTCAATTGGCCGACATGATTGTCCTTTAACTGATTTACAGCTCGGGCTCCCCCTTCAGCACCAGCTTCGGAGTGAGCTTCAGAGTCGGCTACTGTGGCTGAAAGTAATTTGATTGACTCTTGCGGCGCTCGTTTGCATGTGAAAAGCTTGATTCTTTCTCCGCTTTTTTTTCAACAGTTTTTTTTTTTTTTGTTGCTCCATTGCCTGGCAATGGCAATTGGCGCTCGATCCGAGCCACCGATGGCATTCAGGTTAATGTGGTCCGCCCGGCTGTTCCAGTTTTTCCTACTGCCCCGCTCTTGTTTTCCAGCTAAACGCATTTTCATAATTTGCTGTACAGTTCCGGCAAAATAATAAAAAAAAAAAATGCAACAACAGCAACTGCGGGACAAGAAGGAGCTGCAACATGGGGCACCAAGAGCAACAAGTGTTGCATTTAACGGTAAAGTGAAGTGTAATTATGACAATGTCTGGCACTGCCCACACTCCACACACACCGGAGCACTCTGTGGTCCATTAAGCTATTAAAAATGCTTTTTATTATTTAATTTGTTTGAACATTTTTTCCAAGACCCCCAGTGGTCAGTCTCTGTTCGCATTTCGCATTTATAACTCAATTAAACGGACGGAGAATAGTGGCCAAGAGCAGATCATGGTCAGGCCATAAATCGCCACTATGCAGCATGTGGCATACAGCTTGTGGGGGGGAGGAGCACAAATAACATTGTAAACCGCAGGTGATCCGCCAACTGACCCACGGATCGTGAATTGGCTGATGGGTGGGATGGGAATCGATCCGAGAGTCCCTGGCCGCTGGTCGCTGGCGGCTCGAAAATCAATTTTATGACTCAGTGATCCAACAAATGAGCCGCAATTTCTGGGCATCGGCGGGACGAGATCATCGACTGATCAAATGATACACTTGGCGTCTCGATTCCCTCATTAATTGAAAGCCAGACCTCCCGACTCTCAAACTGCGAATTAGCAATGGGCTTGGGGAGTGGTTCTTCTAAAAAGCACTGATTTCCGCTAAGCGGGCTAATGATGGACAATCCCAAGGATATTTATTCTCTATTTGATTTAAAGAAGCTATTTGTTGAGAAAGTGAGGCTTTCTTCTTGGAAGTTGTGAGTCTCAACTCTCAGAATTGTGAGAAGCAATTCGAGAAAATGAAATTCGTGCTTTCCGAGAGCGATGGGATCTCTTCAATAACTGAACTCATCCTGAACCCATCTTCGAATTCATTTTAAAAGCCATCAGATCATATTTTTGTGGTTGGCTTGGATTAAGCCAAAATCGTGCCGGAACAGCCCGTAACTACACATCAGCGGAGGACTAATGATCCACTGAGAGTGATCTGGTGCAGTTCCACTTTCGGTTCCCAAGTGCCTCTGCCTCCGCCACCGCCACCGCCACCGCCACCGCCACCGCCACCGCCTCCGCCTCCGCCTCCGGTCGTGGCCCAGAATCCAGAACCAAATCATGGCCGAGGCAATTATCTAAGTAACTCAGTTGCTGGGAACGGAATGAAATCAAAGGCAGATCTCTGCCAATCAGCTTACCTTCTTCTTATTATCGCCAACCAATTTTGTGGTATGCTGATCATCTTCGTTCAGGCTGGCCGAGCAGGGATCACGGTATCTGCAATCGGATTAGATTTGTGGGATTAATTAGGAGGTCCTCCTTGGTTGGGTCGCTGGTTGGTTGGTTGCTAGTGGAGTGACAACCTGCAACTCCTATTCCCAATCCGACTCACCTTGATGGACAGGCGCACAACGGCTGGGTGTAGTTGAGACGGACGTAGACCGCGTTGCAGACCTGCTGGATGGCGCACTCGGGCAGCAGATAGATGTGCTGATTGTGCGGATAATAATGATATTTCGTCGGTTTAGCTGTCGCCGTTTTCTGCAAAAGAAACAAGTCAAGAATTATAACATTAATCCAAGAGTGAGGAATTGAGGGAGCGAGCTCCTTGATTGATGTGGCCAGAAGGGTTTAGGGCCATCTTCTCCATCTTCTATTTGGCTAGCAATTAAAGTTGGCCAAAAGCCAAAGCACAAGCCGAAGACACATCCGCAACCTTGTTGGCTGTTTTGGCAAATGTTTGCTCCCCAGAAGATCTTCTGGGCCTGTCGTGTCGAGGCGTTGCAGAGTGTTGTTTGTCTTCCGCCACCTGCCACCTCCTCCTGCCACGTCTGCCGGAGATGAAGTGCGAAATTGACGCTCCCCCGGGACTCATCTCTCTTTCCACTCCAGTTTCTACAAAAAGTTTTCCATTCTCGCAGACATTGCCGAAGGGATTGCCTTTTTTTCGCACAACTTTGTGAACAGTTGTCTGGTCCCAGGGATAGGGTATCAAGTTCGTCTGTATCCCTAGTCGTTCCCTTCTATCTCACTTTGTGATAACTGAACAAGAAGCGAAAACTGTTAAAGTGTAATAAAGCAGAAGCAGATGCAGAGGCCAAGATGAGTGCTCCGAGACGACAGACTCGACTCTTCGACTCTTCTATGCATTCAAAGCAGGAGGCGGCGGAGTCGCCGCGCGTCGTTGTGGCAAGTTGCCTTGGCCGAAGCAGGTTAATGGCAAACGAGACCCTCACATAATGCCACACAAAATTGCTTGGCTCGCCTTTTCCGCTGAAGCGAGGGGAACAAAGTTATTAAGAAATTGATGCAACTCGACTCGGAGGGGACTCCAACCAGACCCCCCATTCCTTATTCCTCATTCCTCACTCCACATGCATATAGGTACATACGTATGATGGGTTGTTGTGGGGTTACCCTGGGTAACCCGGTTGGGTAAACTGCCAAACGCACTTTTACTTGTAATTTCCAGCCATCTCTGTTGTTTTTCTTATTTCTCCCGAACCTCGAACCTCACACCCATCAGCCACTTCCTTCCTTCAACCATTTCCCAGTGATTCCCCAGTGCTTCTCCCGCTCCTCCCAGGTATTTTCCATTTCGGGAAACTTTTCACATCAGTCCCCGGGTGCTCAGGACCCTTGCCCTCTTCCACCTTTCAGTTTTTTGTTGGACTATTAAAAAGTGAAAAGTTTCTGAGTTGAATATTTTAAAACTCGCCTGATAGGTTTTTCCTCTTGCCGGGCATTTATGGCACAATTGCAACTAGTTTTCAGAGAACTTTTCCTTTCCGGGGAAAGGTATTTGTTTAATTATTTTGTAATTCTGTAACAGAGTGATTGTGCGTGTGAATCGATGCGTGGAAACGGAGAGGGCTCTTGCCGGGGAAAGGGAACTTGATTGTTTAATTAACGACCATTGAAAGGGGGAGCCCACTACTAAAGGGCTGCTAGAGGGCATTTTAATATCAAATATTTATAGACTTTGGCCAGGGGATTTTAATGAGAGAGTAGGGCTAGAAACCTGAACCAGTTTAGAACTCTCTTTCTCCCCAAAGCCAAACCAAAAGCCAAACAATTCCTTTCCTACTTAGCCCATAATTGAGCCGAAAGCATCTCGGGTTTAGCACAAATTGCCGGGCCATGATCTGGCCCAAAGAAACGGTACTCCCATGTCAGTGACTGGCCATTCCAGCCACCTACTGTCATGCAAGTCCAGCGTTAGCTCTGGTTGTGGTTGTGGCCTTTCCGGAGAGTGATTTACACTGACCCTGACCATTATTATTGAATTTTTTCCCGATTTCGGCGTCAGCTGGCCAGCTGTCGCTCCTGTCCAAGTGTCCGGAATGTCCGAACTGTCGCCGCCAATGCCGCCTGTCTCTTTCACTTTAACTAAGTACATTTTTAAATATTTACCATGTTGGTCGGACAAGTTAGGGGCCTCAATGGCCGAGGGGGCTTCCTAACTAGGCCCTCGGCCAAAAGAATTTTCCACGAATTGCAAATTAAAGCGTTTTTTGTTATGTCTGTTGTACGGACTCTCTGTTCCACACAGGTTAAAGTTCAGCCAGTGGCAGTTAGCATGGCTCTTCCGCTGCATGCCCCCGTCCCTTCCCTGTTCTTGCCACCCAAGTGCCACTTGAAAATCGTGTTCACCGCTGCCAGCTTCCTGCAATTTGGCACTGAAGTTCGGAGTTGGAATCCCGACCTTTCACGGGCTACCATACCAGTCCATTCCATCCCATCTAACCAGCCCATCCATCCCATTGAGCTTGTTCGTGTTTGGCGAGGTTGTTTGGGCTTAGTCCCTCTATTTTTGGAGTGCCATGAATTGCGTTTTGATTGAAAAGAAAGTGACATTTCCGCTGATTTTCCTTTAGAAGAGCGAAGAGTTTTCCTTTTATGCAACTCTTTCTTTCGCCTTGCCTGCTAATTTCCTTTCCCAACATTTGCCTTTCGGTTAGTGACGCTGAAAATTTTCTGTTTGCACCAAAACAACATCTAACTGGCAAACAACAAATAGTAAATTGCAGTGGCAGTGGCAACACGACGTATGCGTGATGTGTGTACTCATGAATGCCTGGCTTATTGACTTGTTTCGATGGCCATGATTGCCATTTGATTAGCTGTCGCCTGATGAGCCATTGATGGGGGAAATTTCGGCTGGAATTATGATGGCATGGTTTCAGGGGGAAACTTTAAGAGATTGTGAGGTAATTTGCAAAGAAAGATTCAAGATAAATTACTCTATGGCTTTTGGGGAAAGTGCTGTTAAGTTTGCATTTATTTGAGTTTTTATAAACAAAGCCTAGCAATTAAAGGCTAACCAATGCTTTTAATAAATTGAAACATTTTTCTTTTCTGGCCCGGCCAACAAGCTTGGCAAACAAGTCCTGCAGCCATCAGCACTTCTCGGATTTCAAGTCCTCCTGGGATGTAACTCGTAGGCTTGATTTATGCCAGCAGCTCGAAATTTACTTTTAATGAGAGGCGGCAGTAGCTAAACGCATGTAACTGACAGCAGCTTGTATCTATATATCTTGGAGATGCAAAAACAGCGCCACTTGTTATTCAAATCAGCTTGAAGAGCCTCTGAGACTCGAGCACCAGCGACATGAAATTTCACCGCCTTAGCTTGGCTTGGCTACTTCTCAAGCTCAAGTCGTGTCTCTTTTTCAATGGGGATTTGCATACCTCCCCCTACTCTGTTAGCCCCCCTCCATGTGTGCAATTAATAAATAATTTTCATTTCATTTTCATTCGGGAAATTTGATTTAATTACGTGAAAGTCTTTGAGTCACAATCTCACACCTGCAACCCACACCTGCCCACTGCGAGTGGGAAAGAACAGAAAATTAGTTGCCATTATTCGAGTTTTACTTTTTCTCAGTTTGTGGGTTGTTATTTAATTTTATGTAAAAAGTGAAAATCAAATGTATTTTCGTTGAAGCACTTTCGTTTGTGGGGTTCTTCTTGTTGTTACCTATAAACCGTGAAGCTTCAAGTAGTTTGTCTACTCACGGATGTATCTTTCGGTTCGGCTGCCTTTTTCTTTCATTTGACACGACAAGCTACCGAAAATCCAACACTCCAGCTACACAGTCACTTGTAAGATACTTCTGTTTCTTTGTCTGCTGGCTCTCAACTCTTCACTGTGGTTTCTCATGCAAATCCCCACTGTTTGTGTTTGTTTACCATTATTTATTTGTTTGGCCAACGCTTTTTCCGCTTTACACCGACCGACCGACCGGGCAATTGATAATTATCATCATCATCGCCACAGCACAGCATCCAGAGCTCCGACTGGAACTCCAGCTGGGCCTTTTCCTCTTCCGCCTCCTCGATTTCTATGCTTTTTTGTGTTTTTGGTGTTTTTTGAGTGGCCCGGAGCTCTTGTAAACTGTAGACACTCTCAAGATTTTTATGTCCGCGGGCTGTAATTAAAATGTTCAATAAATCGTCAAGTTTTGATTGTCCAACATCCGAACGAGTCTCTAACGGATGTGATGCATAGTCCCGTGAATTGCCTCTGCAGGTTAAAGTTCATAGGAAACTAAAGGTTTCAATCTGGAAGAGTGTAGAGTTGTCCGAGCAGAGCTATTTTAAACTCAAATAAATCATACATGTCCTATATAAACCTGTCTAGTGGCTTCCTTACAGACCTCTACTTGCAAGCCACCTCTTTAGTGCTCCTTTGAGCCTCGTTGCCAAGTCCGGCCCAGACTTTCAAGCCAAAAGCGGCGGCCTTCTGAGCTGCGCATGCGTAACTGATATCCATCTAAGGCGGTGTTACAATTTTTTGTTACTTTTTTTTTTTGTATTCCCCGCATAACTTGTCAAACGGCAAACAAAGGCGGAGCCGTCCAGCCGACGATGGCGACGAAGATGAAGATACAGATACAGATACATTTTGCAAAACAAAAAAAAAGAGAAAAAGATGCATACAAGGCAATTACATGATTCGGCTGGCAATGGCAGAAAATATTAAATAATCCCAGAGCAGCATTCCATAACCAATTCGAGATGCCGGCCCCGACGTGTTCATAATTGTCATCGTGCCTCCAGATGGAAGTCAGGGCCTAAACTCCATTTAATTCGTTCTAATTTGTTTCTAATGCCGGACATTGGGCGTTTTGTGTCTGGTCATCTCACCTGACCAGCGAACAGGGCCGAAACAGCATTACGCATTTGGCTTTAATGCCCAGTGCCGTAATAATAATATTTTTTACTCGCCAGTACTTGCTTGGCCGAGTTTATTGTTCTAGTTTCTTGGCCACTGGGGAGATCTCGGATCGGGTTGGGTCTCAGAGCCAGGTGGGGTCTCCTTAACAGTTCTTTGGCTTGGTGGGTTGGTTGCTCTGTGGCTCGTTGGTTAAGGTTTGTTGAACCCTTAATGAGTTTAAATGCCAGCTATGATATGCTCTTTAATGCACGTTTATGAGTTACATTCGCTGCTCCGGCATGTCTCTTTTTTGGGACATTTTGTGGGACAGAATTAATGTGGCTGCCATTACGGTAACGATTTGGTCATGATACCAAAGGGAAGTTGGACATTAGTCGGTGATACGGTAATACCAGGCCAGCCGGATGCTTTTAACTTGTTTTTATTTTTTTCTCTTTTTTGGTCAGCTTTATAAAAGCGGAAAAAGAGACCTTTTTCTGTTGCACGTTTTGGGTTAAAAGTTGGCATAAGAGTTTCCTATTTTCATTTTTTTGCTAAGAGAATCTATCAAATGTCTTGAAAACTATTTTATAAAATTAACTTGTAAATAATGTATCTAAAAAATGAGTACATAGAAGTCTATTTATGAAATTTTACAAATTAAATAAATATAAATCTACTAACAAATGGAGGATATTATTTAATAAATTATGTTCTGTAAAATCATCAATATAATGCTGAGATTTTCTAAAAGACGGAAAAAGTAAACCCTTTTCTTGGCGGAGGTTTAAGGTTTAAATTTTTGAATTTCTAGTCATTTTTTTGGATAGGAATCTATCTAAGAAGTTTAGCTAAAGTACTATAACTATAATCATTATAACCTAATATATATACTTGTAATAAATATCACTTTATACAAAGAGATGTACTAAGATGTTCTATAGAAGATGTTCCCTTATTATATGATAGTCTTTACTACATATCTTCATATCCATATATTGGAAGAATTATGTGAAATTATTTATTGTAGCAGTGCAGATTTTATACCATCTGTTACTTTAAAGTAGTAATGCCTATTCAAGATCCTAATCTGTAATCCCAAAGAATAAGATTTCTAATCTCGTTAAATCCCTTCTGAAACTCTCCCTCTCGTGAGCATTTGCATTTAAATTCTTTTCTATCGAAAAAAATCACTTTCTTGAATCACTTTCCTTATTTAAATCTCGATTAGCCGTCACTTTCCTCGCGCTGTTTCCGCACCTAACACTTAGAAACTAGCCCAGAAGGCCCCCACCTACTTGCCATTCTTCCCCCAATCTCCCATCTCCCATCTCCCATATTATTTGTTCAAGGCAAACATGTCGAACAAATTCACTTAAAAGGCCCAGAATGGCCAGTACGATGGCCTAAACTCCGGTGAGATGGTCATTTACCTCGAACAAAAGACCAAAACCGGCGAAACGGTCAAAATGTTTATGTTTGTTGTTAGTTAACCATTTGTTGTTGTTGTTGTTGTGCGTTGTGTGTTGGTTTGTTTGTTGTTATTGCTTCTTTTTACCGCTAATACGCATAATAAACTCCGTCCAGCTGGGGGGGCTTCTGCGGTGGTTTCTTTCTAAACTTTCAGCCTCCCCTCATTTTTTTGTTTCTCGAATCACGTACCATATGCGGTCATTGTGATGGAAAAAGACTGTATAGCTTACCTGCAAAAAAAAAAAAAATAATAAAATAATGTTAAGAAAGCGAAATTAGTATTTGGTAAAAAAAAGACAAATAAATTTGAATTGAGAAAAAAGCCAGCAATTCTCACTTTAATTTGACTTTGAATGCTATAATTTGTCTATTATTTTTCGGTGGAGGTGGAGTGAGGGGCAGGTAGATTATGGCTAAAATAATTGTAGAGCCCGGGTTCATTTAAATAAGCCATTAACTTTCGAGGGGGAGGCAGGAGGCCGAGGAAGGAGATCTCTGGAAATTAAAAAGAAAAATATCCGCAGACTGCAAGTAATTTCTTTGTCAGGTCTCCCACTCGCATCGCGGGACTAATTACTGCAGTTGTTTGCTTTGTCTTGATTTTACATCTCACAGAAGCATATATATATAAGATATAGTATATATAAAATATAAAAAAAGTGCAGTGTCTTCTTCTTGTGTTTGGTTTTTGGGGCCTTGGGGCAAACACTTTCTTTTATTGGACTTTCTTTCTGACTGTATGTTTGTTGGCTCGGCTTGGATTTTCCGAGTCTTGCCATTTTGTGTGTTTTTTTTTTTTTCATTCCATTCCATCTTTATCAAAGTAGCGCACATTGCACATCTGCCACGCCCCTTCCACCGCCCCTTTCAGATGGCCCTGCGGTTCCGTTTCGGCTTTTGTTTTTTTCAAGTATCTCTCAGACAATCTTTTTTTTCGCATGACTCTTTCTTGCTGGCTTTGAAGAAGAAAAAAAAAGAGGTGAGAGATAAAGATGCCGACATTACGCGCTTTGCATTTTCCATTTTCCATTTCCACTTTACAATTTCTGCATCTATCAGTGCTGGTTTTTCTGTGTTAATTATTAGCTTCCGCCTCGAAGGGAGCTGGATGTGGCAGGGAGAGTGTCTAATGTGGCTAATGTCTGTATTAGCCGAATGGCACTTCCAGCCAGGTTGCGCGAGTTAGGATCGGAATGCGATTCTATTCTCTTCAAATTCTGTACTCTCATCCTTCAAACGGGGGGATTGGTTACTCCCCGCATGCCATTCAGCTCCAAAGACCGTCGCTAATGTGTCGTGAGGAGAAAAAACTGGAGTCGGCAATATAAAGCAAATACCTCGTCCAGCCGATGCCCTCTGCTCATATTCTTTTTGTCAGGGCCAGATGCCAAGTGCATAGCTCGTAGATACTTTGATGCATCTGGGCAGTGGATGGTGGTCAGGTTCCCCGCCTCTGGTCAATGGTAATTTGCGACAAAATTTTCACAGTTGTTGGCCGGCAATTTGCCGGATTTGCATTTCGTGGCCATGACCGTGGCAGTGGCTTTCGACTAAAATGGAGATGGGCTCTCTTACTGTTAAGGCCAATCGGCAGATGAGAATGGTATCTAATAGATACATGGCCGGGGAGCTCACCATTTACAGCTATCAATCATAATTAAGTGAATGATAATCAAAATGGACAGCATTATGAAAGCTGCATCGAGTCGCTGCGGTCATCTCATGGTCTCCCAAGACTCAGTCTCCGTCGCGGTCTTGGCCTTCTCTATTATTATGGATAATGATAAAGAGCGGATCGGAGATGGGAGATGCGAGATGGAAGATGGGAGATCGGAGACGGGAGGCGGGAGACGGGAGAGTATCTCTTGGATTGCTCATTCTGCAGTTCGTTCCATCGCGGCACCGTTATGCAGGTCAGCCCTCTTTTCCTCATTTCAGAGCCCCCAACCTACTGCCACTATCCTCTTGCATCTTCTGGCCGCATTTGAATGCTGAAGCGATCCAGCTCTGCAGCTCATCTCGTATGCAAACGCAGCGCATTCCTAGCCGCCAGAAAGCAGTCGAGGGAGAGCGGTGAGATACGAATGTATCTTGTATCTCTCATTGACATGCCAACTGCCTTGCTGCCTAGCTGCCTGCTTGGAAAATTTAGCACGCTATGATCTGAAGCTGTAGCTGAAGCTGAATCTGAATCTGAAGCTGTGGCTTGTAGCTTTCATTTTGCCAGGTGACAGCCAGCTATGAGTGCCTACAAGGCCCACAGAGAAGAGTCTCTTTCTCCATTCTCTAGCCCCTGCCCCTGCCACTAGCACTGCTTCTACTTCTACTTCCACTTCCCTGTTGTTGCCTTCTGGCAGGCACATTAATTTATTAGTTGCACTTGCTTGTTGCGCTGTAAAAGATACGCACACGTTGAGATACTTTTTTTTTTTGCCGGCCGAGCATCTCCACCGCAGGTCCGTTGTCGGTTGCACTGCCCGTGGCTGGCTAGTTGTCGCCTATCAAATTACCCAACTCGCCTGCTCCAGCTCCATCCCGGCCAAGATCCGAAGCCAGAGTCAGGCATCTTCTGGCCAAAAACCTGGGCCAACAGCAGGGGGAGGCTTGGAATTGGAAGCAGCGAATTGAGGTTTACGCGTTGGCGTACTTCGTGTTTTGATTAGAGGAAACTGGATTCCTAAATGGGGCAATCTTTTTCATAAAACTTGGCCAAATAAGTAAATAGTTTTTATTTACTTTTATTAGACAGGCTTTTACTTAAAAGAGGCTTTTATCCAAATGAATTTCTAATCCCAAGAGTCTCTCTAAACAATTTCCAAACAAATAATATTCTGTCTTTGTTTATTTCAGAGGCTTAGTAAGCAGTTCTTTTTGAAGAAAAAGTGGTATTTGTTCTTTTAAATTAGCATTTCAATTCAATAATCCCATACCCACTGTCCCATTTCTTTTCAAATTTAAAACTCATGCATTGTAGTCTTAAGGAGTCTTCTGATGTCTCAACTATTTACCTTTCGAATTGATTTACTTTGTAATAACACGACTTAAAGGCTTGAAGCTTAGAGACATTAAGGAAATGATAGTTTAGAGTCTAAGCTCTAAAATTAGTGCCTCACACCCTACTGGACTATTGAGGCCTTCATGTTACAGGCATTCGATGCGCATAAACCTGTCAGAGTCAGAGTCAGAGTCAGAGTCAGAGTCGGTGGCATCACTGGCACCACCATCCTCATCGTCATCATCATCGTGTGTCCTGTGGCTGGACTCGGTGTCTGTGGACTACTTTGTTGCGCCTGCCCATCATCCTGCCCATAGCCATATGCGAGGCAGTCAAACCCGATATCGCCCGCCTATGTAAAAAATGTCTAGGGCGAGAAATTCGCTCATTAATTTTCGCGCTCCTCTGGATCCTCAGCCGCATAGTCGTCCGGTTTTAGAGCCCAGATTCCCGGACTCTGGGTATTTTCTATTTTGACGTTGATTGAAGATGCGGTCGTGTTATGGTATTGCCTGCCTGGGAACCTGCCAGACTCCGACTGCCTTCGCCTGGCTGGCTGCCATGATTAATAAAACTGTGCAAAGTTCCACTGAATTTCGAGCTTTCCCACTTTTCTATGCTCCGTGATCTTTGAACTCAATTAGTGTTGTCCGGGCCGGGAATCTCTCAGAACCCAGAAAGGAGCCAGCAGGCCCATGCCCGCAAATGACACATATATTGGCCTAGGTTGTATCTTGTGGCATAAATTTCCATTTCAAACACCACGCCCACCGCACACGCTTTTAGCCCATAAAGTAGAAACTTTTGCTTTTTTTTTTTTTGTACCTCCATATACCATGATGATGGCTCTGACCATGATGATAAACTTCGATGACTTCACAATGATAGGACGGAAGATGGAAACTGTGGGGATTTGGTTAGAAAGCGCATTTTCGGTTTGGAAACTCCTTAGGCCCCTGAAGCTCCCTGGCTGTCGGTTTTGTACCCTTTTTGCACCATTTTGCTGCTTGTGGTTTACCACCACCAAGCCACTTAAAGTATCTGCATCTGCAATTGCAACTGCAACTGCCTCTTGCATCCGCGCTGACCAACTCAATTTTCTTGGCCATCCAAAAAGGAGTTTTTGGCTTTGCGGCTTTTGACCATTTTGCGGGTTGGTTGGCTGGCTGGTGGTTGCCTGGTTGCCTGGTTGTGGGTTGCGTTTTCGTTCGTGGCCAATTTGTTATTTTAATGATTTCGATGGAATCTTCGCACATAATTGAGCCGGGAGTCCACCTCTCCTAACTTCTGTTTCTGGGAAAGTGGCCGGTGGACTTTTGGCCATGTTTACTTGTGGAAATAACTGACAAATGACCGGACCCTGGACTGCCAACACACAAATGGCATAAATACAAAGTGCTTTGACACAACCCACTACTTTCTGGAGGAGAATGTTTTGAAGGAGAATGAGATATGTACCTCTAACCGTACAATGCTATCAAAATATTTACACCAATGAGTACTTGTAATATCCGCTGCCAGAGAGTTGCCTTTCATCGACTGTCTGATTTGAGTTGAAGGAGCCAGCCCATGGCCTCTGTCTCTCCTTCCCTCTGTCTCTGCCTCAGATACAGATACAGATACAGATACAGATTCTTTATTTCTAGTTTCGGGTTTCCTGGCCATGGAAATTGACACTCGGCTGGCTTGTTGTTGCTCGTTGTCGTCGTCGACGTCGTTGTCTCTTATTAAAAATTGTGTCAAGTTGTCAGCGGCAACAGCAATGGTAGTTGCAACTGCAACTGCAACAGCAACAGCAACAGCAACAGCAATCAGCTGTCAGTGTGCCAGTGTTGGCGGTGGCTGGCCTACAAAAAACCAACCATCCGATCCGACCTGACCACACTTGTTGTAAGTGGAGTTGATGGAGTCAAAAGCATTTCCCGTCTATCCATCTATCTATCTATGTATCCAAGTATCTATCTATCTATCTATCTTTCAATCCATCGAATAGAAACGAAAATGAAAATGTCCATGAAGAGATTTGTTAAGATTTCAATGAAAGATGCCACGGAATAGAACGGAAAGTGGTTCGATAGTTGAGCTTTGATTGATTTTATTACGATTTTTTAATTATCTTTGATTGCTAAGCTTTGAAGCGGAAGTCTGTGAGATATATTTGAAATGTGTTCATGTCTCTGGAGAAACATTTTCCGAAATTCTCCCAAAGATACACAAATTAATTGCACTTTCTAAAGCAAACCCAGGCCAAGACCCAGGCCAGAGAGAGAGAGAAATCTGGTAATTTGGCGATGAGCCATAAATTCGAAAATCAAAACTCGATTTGCGGTCGAGCAGAGCCACTTTTGACCCCCAAAAAGGTAAAGGTCTCTGGGCCAGAGACGTTAATTCAGCAATTTCTATGCTCGCCTGCAATTAAAGTGGGAAAGATAGACGCCTAGATAGAAACCGACCTGTGGCTTGGCTGTAGCTCGAGTCTTGCCTGGAGACTTTCCTACCCGAATCGAACATGCAACGATATTTGAACCCACTCGCACTCGCACTCACACTCGCACTCGTACACTCACTTTAGACACTCACTCACGACAGGTGAATGCAATCAACGATCGAAATAATGCTGAAAATTGTATTTTGAATGGCAAATCTTCAATGCGAGTCGTTTATAATGACTTTTTGCTGCTTTTTGTTTATGATTTGTGTGGAATTTGTTCCTCATCCTCGCAGCCAGCTGACTTTAGTGGAGCAACAACTTTTACCGGGGCGTCGGACTCGTAAAACTTATATGTACATCCATATATATCATCCGCCTTAGAAAGTGCTCGGGGGGCGGGCATCTTTCATTATCTTTCGGCGGTGTATCTTGGCCATCTACCAGAGTGGCTCAGTATCTAGCAGCTACATTGACACCAGAGTGGGCACCACCACCAACTTTATGCTGGCTTCTGGCTGCTAGCATTACACTGGGTGGCATTCGAGGGCATTTAAATTGCTAATTCGTGGGCGTGGCCCCCTGACTTTTAGTCGATGTTGCAACTCCAGTTAGTGCCACTGCCACTGCCACTGCCACTACAACGGCTGCTGCTGCATTTATTTATGCTTTTTGTTTTGCTTATAAATTGTAATTCCATGTCCTCAAACTTGAAATGCGCAAAAAGTTTCCTTTTACTCGCTGGGCGGGGTGCATAATTTCTTGTTCCCGGAGCCGAAGATCTCAGTGCCCGGCATTGAGTTTTCTTGCTTTATGGTCGCCGCTATGTTATAAAATTGCCAACAAATGGCTGGGCTTTGGACTGGGCCGGAAGCTTATGGCTCATGTAATGGAAATTTTCTGGCCTTAGACCCTCAGCGTTGGCCTTTCAAGTTAATGTGTATGCGTTCTTAAAGGTTTGTCCAGACTCTAGAGGTTTGCAGGACCAACTGTAACGGCGACCCTGCGATGGTCCTGCCAGCTTAATCTAGACATTGATTCTAAGCTAATTTCACACTAAATAACCATGTAATGGGAAGTATTAGTTAGTCTTAAAGTTATGGCCTCAGAAGTTAACTCAGAAGATTTCACAGATGAAGTCTTGAATGACAGAAGTGATTAGTAGCTGATTTCACATTAAATACTTCACAAATCACACAGAAATAACCAAATCATATAGCTTTAGAGCGTTCTAGCCTTCTAGATGTTAATGAATATGTGTTCTTTATGGTTTAAGAAAGAGGCTTGAAGGACCAACTACAGCAAAGGCTATAGCAAGGTGGTCCTGCAATCTCGATCCTAACATGGCTACATCCTAACATTCAAAGGCTATTTCCAATAGTCTAATAATAAGCAGCAAACACTCTGCAGTTGGTCCAGCAATCTCAATCTTAACATGAATTCGAAGCTAATTTCGCATTAAATACCCACAAATCAAACCGAAATAACCGGATCGAATAACTGTCTTGGCTAACAAGAGCGAGCCGAAAGCCGCAAATTGAGTTGCCTGGCTGGCAGTTTGTTGTTTTTGGGAAAGTGCATTTGGGTATTCAATTTATAGACCATAAATGCACAAATGCCTGCTTATCCCCGCCTCGGCCGTGCGATTGCCATTCTTATAAATTATTTATCAATTTGATGTGGCAGAAGGCAGTCGGATGGAGGCAACATCAGCATCTTGGCATTGGCAGCGCCACCAATTGAATTAGCCATCAAAATGGCAAAATAGAAAAGAGTGGAAAACAAAGGAAAAATGTGATTTAAATGCAATTGGTTTTTCTTGACGGAGTTGTGCCGTTGCTGTAGCTGTTGCTAGTGCTGTTGCTGTTGCTGTTGCTGTTGCAGTTGCAGTTGCTGTTGCTCTTTTGTACAATTACACGACCTAGAAAGCCAAAGCAGCAGAAAGTTTGCCTTTGCCGGAGAGCGCGAAGAAAGCCAAAGACGGAGGCTCTGGATCTCTAGATCTTGGATCTCTTTTTGGCCAAAAGTGGCCTCGACAAAGACACACAAATTCGATGGCCAGAATGGGGGGTGGGCGGGGGGGTAGACTGAAGAGAATGAACGATGTTGCAAGTATCTCATAGGTCGTTTGGGTCTTTGTAATGCAAATAGCTGCAGTTGTTCCGAGTCGAGGGCATCTCGAGGGGTTCCAAACTCCAGGTTGTAGTAGAGACATTTGCAATTAGTTTGCCAAATGCTGTGAGATCTTAATTTGGTCGTGAGTCGTTCCAGGTGGATGGTGGGCGGTGGGTGGTGGATGGTGGGGGAGGTGGCATGCAACACCCCCTCACACACATTTGACTCGGCTGGGTGTCAGGTTTGTTTTAGTCCAACTTGATGTAGTTTGTTTTTGGCAGTCGCCCTAATGATTATTTACACTCTCACTGAGATCGTTCAATGGAAAGTGCTGCCCCCTTGCCCCATGCCACCTCGGATGGCCTGTCTTTGGAAAGAGCAGCCCTCATTAGTATATCAATGTCTTGTAGCTGCACGATCTGCATGATCGGAGATCAACAAATGGTCTTTAGAGGTCTAATTTGAAAGGGAGACTTTGATTTTCCGCTTGGCCTTTAGAGCTTAGCTTTTAGATTCTACTCCAGACAGACTAATATTTGAGAAGGCTTACAGCCCAGATGGTTTATAGACCATCCTGCAAACATCTTGGCCAACTGGCTGGCTAATCAATCTGCTTATCTGAAAGTCATCGCCTGAATACCTTCTTCATTAGAGCCTCCAGCCTCCAGCCTCCAGCTTGCAACTTCCAACTCATTGGCCAGATGATCTTGCAGCGGTCTGGAGATGCTGCCACTCCATTCCTTAATTGAATAGCATGCGGCGAGATAAATGCCTCGGCAGAAATGGTTGGCCAATTCTGGTCGGCCGGCCGAGTCATTGCCATAAATTGCTCATCGGCCGATAAATTATGGAATGGGCACAGTGGGCAGCCGCCATCCCAGATGCCAAACAAACAGATATCTGGCTTCGTTCTTGGGGCTAATTGAAAAGACTGTTTCTATTTATACTCTTGCTTTTCCCTTCTTGCTTTTCTTTGAGCCATTGTTTTGGGGCCTAAACCCTTTTGCCGGATTTCACTTTTCAATTCGCATTTCTGGGATTCTGCTTTGGAGTATCTTTTTACTTTGTTGTCTGTTTCTGTGGCGGAACTTTGCCGGATAACGACCTGGTCCAATCAAAGAGAAATAATTTTCGCTGGTCGGCCAAATAAATTACAGTTATTAGTGGGTGAGATTTCTGTAAAGTTTTTATGCCACACGCCCATTTCCCGCCCCTCCACCGCACCCCCCATACTCTAATTGCTAGTAAAAGTTTTAATAAATCATCACAGTCGCAGTCGCAGTCGCAGTCTCAGTCGCAGAAAACAGAAACCCTTTCCCGAAAAATCAAAAAAACAAAAACAAGCAAGTTAGAAAGCCAAACAAGATTGGCGGCGACGGCGGCTTCTCTACTTTCTTCTCTGTTTTGGCCGGATTGTTCGGATTGGATTGGATTGGATTCGATTCGATTGGATTGCCGGGGAGCAGAGCATTGTTCGATTTTTCCTAATCATATATGAGTGCACTCGTCCCCTTGCCCCCCACTCCCGGCCCCTTTCTCCGGGGCTTTCTGCCTCACTGCTTTCATTTGCATTCGATAGATGGCTTCCGCCTCTGCCTCTGTAGCTGCCTCTGTTTGGCTGCCCCTGCTAGTTGCAAGCTGCCTGCTACCCGTTTTTCCACGGAATCATCATCGTCATCAGAGTCGTCATTGTCTCTCACTGGGCTATCATCTTTTGTCCGGCCGGGTAGCCTTTCCTTCTGAACAATCTGGAATTAGCATAACTTTGGGCGTCTAATGTCGTTGGCTCGGCTAACGGTCGCCTTCAATCAGCTCTGCGGCGGCATGTGTTTGTGTTAACAAGCAATTGATAAAACAAAGCGGTAAACGCTTGGCCAAAACATGTTTGCTCTGCCCCTGGACCGGGCCTGGTGATGCAATGGATCATGCCCCCGGGGGGAGGGTGGAGTTACGAGCTTGAAGAACAGTTCCGGATGCATGAGGTGTTGACTCTTTGATGGAGGAGCTCTAGCCAGGTGGCTTTAATGCTTTTTCAAAGTATTTTTTGAGGATGGAATCTCTGGTCTTGGTGCTCTGCAGATTTCCCTTTTTCTCTCCATCACCTGCCATTCATCAAATTTCAATTAGATTTGAGAAACAACCCACTTTAGTGTCCAATTTCCATGCCTGATTTCCCCCCATTTTCCACTCGTGGCAGCTTCTCTCGTCGCCATCATCAGCCCACACACACGCACCTGCCGCGCGGACGGACCCCCGATAAGTGCACTCTGCCACGCCACTCCGGCATGTCAATCATCTGCTGACCAAGTCACGCCTTCTTCCGATCTCTTGGGTCTACCATATATACATATGTATATATATTCGGTGGCAGCTGCCAATGTCTGTTAAGTTGTCGGACCTCGAATTTCACGCTCTTTCACGAATCGCAGAAGGAGAGAAGGTTTTCCTTTTGTCTTTGACTCGACACCGCCTTGGACTCCACGACTCTGTCTTAGTTATGATTTCTAGAAATCCACATTAACTGCAATTCACTTTTTTCAGCATTACTTTTCATGTCTCTGGCTCAGGCAGGGCTATGATTATATGCTCTATGACTTGTGAAATTGTCGGTGTCATTTGTGAGCAGCGGCAGGAAAGGCACGAGTCGGCCTGTGCTGGGCAGGGTTGGGGGAAAAGCCATCGAAAGTTGGCTCGAAAGTGATCGAATTGGGTTGCCGGCACTCGATAGTTGGTGGGGTAGAGGTCATGACGCACGAGGATTAGAAACCGGCTAAGCGGATCCAAGCCTGTGCTGTTTAGTGAACTAGTTTTCCCTGATAGATTCTTCATGCTCGGCTCATGCAGAAAATTCCCCAATATAATGTTAATTATTTTATAATTTACCTACTTTCCCGTTTTATGGACACTAGCTGTCTGTCTGTCTGTCCGTCCGACTGACTGCCTTGGTGCCTCGATGATGGCCAATATGGTTATCGTGCCTGGGTCCAATAGAGCCCAGTCCCTGCACACCCTTGTCTCCATCCATCCATCGTAAAATTGCAGCTAAATTTCCTTCTGCTGCTCTGCCACTTGCTTACGGCAGGGCTATAATTAATTATTATGAGTGTTGGCCCGGCCAAAGCTGTGGCTCATGCCAAGCTGCCTCCCTCCTCACTCGGCTAATTAGTCGAGTTGGGAGCGTGAAACAGTCGTGTATGTTGGGTGGCTGGCAGTTGCATCACCTACCAGTGGCCGGGGAATGTGCAACTCATGCGAATAAGATCGCAGATCAGACATCGGACATGACCTAGCCACGGACCAGGCTAACCAACTAACGGGTCTCTGCCCTCCATTATTAGCCACTATCGGCGGCATTTGTCTTCAGAAATCATAGGAAATACCAAATTCGAAATAAATCTCAGTCTTTAGCCCCGTTTGCAGTTCTTAGATGATTGTGTTTTCGAGAAGAAAGCGTGTAAAGCGAAAGTTTCGGGTTTTGTTCCAACCAGAGCTTGTATTATTATTTGTATGCAAATTAGCGAAGCACCAGAGCCCAGTTCTTTTGTTGGCAATGTAACAATTATGCTTTCATCTTTCGGGCACTGTGACCAGAGACTTCGGGGACTTTGCCAAAAGAGACACAAATCTATTTAACAATGTGCTAATTACACGCGGTCACAGTTCTAAAGTCCCAGCCAAGCTCCGCCAGGTAGCCCCCATCTCCCATCCCCCATCCCCCATCCCCCATCCACCGTCCAGCTATCTGGCCAGTGGTAACCGTAAACAAATCTGAGCTTAATCGTTAATTTATGATTTTTGTAGCGGTAACCGACAGCCGGCAATCAAGGCCCAACCCCGAGCTTGACGCTCCGCTGACCAACCGTCATCTTGGAGTCTCTCCGTCCCGGAGCTGGAGCCATCTGATCATGGGTTGCTCATAAAGTTCGAGTGCCGAGTGCCGAGTGCCGGATAGTGATCATCTGTGCACAAGTTTGATTCGATTTTATGACCTTTTGGTGGCCCATTAACATGCGGGATGGCCCGGCAATGAATCGTAATTAATGATCACTTTTCACTCAGCGCTTTTCAATTCGTCTTGCTTACTGTGTGGAATATTTCTGTATGGCCCTACAGCAGGTGCTGTAAAGCGTGTGTGTGGAAAGATGGAAATTTTTATTAATTAATTTAAGCACCTCACTCTCTGTATAATCTCTTGTTGGGACAAGAAAATCCTGTGTAGAGAGAGAGAGAGGAAGGAAAGTAACATCCATGGGAACATCTCTGCACAGAGAAAGGCTAGTCGTTACTTTCGCCAACTCGAGATCCCAGGGAACCCAGGCCTGATCCCAACTCATTCTGGCATTCCTACTAACATTCCCCCAGAGCCTCCGAGCATAATCGCTTCCATTCACAGAGTTTACTTAAAACGGCATCAAACGACACTAACCGCACAAGAGCAGTTCGATTAGTCTCGAGATCGAGATCGATTGGAGGAACAATTAAAGTCTTCATTAGAGTGGTGGCGGGGGTATCGGCAACCCATTTAGGTGCGGATATGTGACTGTAATTTTAATTAGGCACACGACCGACAGGCTCACCCATGGCCAGCTAAAACATTTTCATTTACTTTAATTCTTCGCCTCTCGTTTCAGGTAAGTCTGGTGGGCTAGTCCCGGGCTACTTAGAATCATCTTAGAACTGCGAAACTCCATCCAACCAGTTTCTTTTTGTGAGTTTCCCTGGGTAAGTGAGTTGCTCAACCTGTCGATGGTGGTTACTGGTGGAGGCTATAACCAATTGGCTAGTTAGTTGGCTAGCTGGCTAGCTGGCTCTGATGCTGTTCTGGGATCTGGAAGACCCGGCTATGTATGTATGTCGATGTGTCCTCTGAATCGATACCCGATCGCACTATGGCCATAAATTATGTCGTTGTTTGCACAGCGAGTAGAGTCTCCCAAACGCAGAGTCATCGCGGTCCACGGCCCCACTACCTACCCACCAATCATCATTGTTGGGTGCACATCAGAATTTATAGGTCAGTAGTGGCAACAAATTGCCAGGCATTCCGATGCCGAAGCCGATGTCGATGCCAGTCTGCCCAAATCATTGCCAGATTCTCCACTCAGATGCCCTCCATCTCCATCGTCCTCTCGCCGACTGTCTCTGACTGCATCTAATAAGGCTTGACCAGCAGTTCCCTTGTCCGTGTCATCAAGGCCCAAACAAACTGACCCACTCAACAATTGTATTGAAAGTTTTTCAGTTTTTTCGGATTTGGATTTTTTGGTTGCTTTCGGAGTCAGTCCTCCCTTACTGCCTCCTCCTCCCTGGGCCTCCGGCTTATGACAATCGATTTGCAATGGAAAGCCGAATGCCTGGAGGCGCTCCATTTATAACAAGTGGCCAGTTTTGGCCAAGTATCCGAGGCAGCTCAGCTCCTCCATTAGACACTGCGAGAAATTGGTTGGTACTTCTAGGGAATAAGGGGTGTTTTTAATTCCGAATACTTAGGAGTAGATGGCCCAAGTCTAAGTCTTTGATCTTAAATTTCGCTCTCTCTCTGCATCTTGTGGCTACTTTTTGTGGCTATAACTATTGGTCTTGGTATGGTGTTGTTGTTTTTGTTGCTGCCCCTGCCACATGCCCCTACTGCTTCTGTTGTTGTTGTTGTTGCTGTTGTCATTGCCGTTGTCATCGCTTGTTGCTTTGTTGTTATAGTTTGAGAGTCAAGTTGTTCCAATAATTCTGCATTTGACATTCAACGGAGCTTACTTTGGTTCTTCTTGTTTTTGTTGGCCTGGTCCGAAACGGTTTCCGTTTATTTTCCTTCTTCTTCTCTGTTTTTGTTTTTTGTTGTCCAGAGATGTCTCTGTTCATGGGTTCTTGGCCCATTGTCTTGCAAAAAAAAAAACAAAAAAATAGAAAAGAGTATCTAACTTGACAGGCGGTGCGAGGCAGCCTTTCCCCTTTCTACATTTCCCCTTCGAACTCTGCTTTTGGAGGAGGTTAATGCTAATTAAGCCGGAGAATGGGCCATATTTTTGGCCAGGAGATGGGTGCCCAGTTAAGCCACTCTTAAGGATTTCTGCCAATTGATTTCCCATCCGTCCCAAATGATTCTCTCGTCCTTACCTTGTTATCCTTGTTGCCCGCCGCCAACTTCTGCTGGTAGTACTCTTCCCTGGCATTCGTGTTCAGGCTGTCGATGAGGGCCGAGGCGTTCACATGTCCGTCGTAGACCATGCTGTCCTGTTGGCTGCCGTAGGTGGAGGGACTGGCTGCCGCTCCGGCTGCTCCTGCCGACGCCGCCGCTGCTGCTGCTGCTGCGGCCAGCGGAATATTGGCCTGGGGGGTCCTGGTGTACAGCTGCTCGATGGGCAGAGCCGGGGAGGCCGAGTTCGTGGTGGCCGAAGGAAGCGCCGACGAGGAGGAGGACGCTCCGGACGACGAGGAGGTGGAGGCGACACCGATCGAGGGGGTGACCTTCTGCAGGGGCTTCGACTGCTGCTGCTTCTGCTGGAAGCTGCTGGTGGTGGCCAACTTCTGCTTCTGCGCTGCGGTGGTGCCGCTGCTGCTGGCCGCCGAGGTGGTGGAGCTACTCGGTTTCGAGGCCGCCGCCGCATTGGCCGCCGCTGCACTCACGCTGCTTGGCCGTTGACCTCCGCGCTTCAGGGCGGCGGTGACCTTGTGGGCGAAGGGTCGCTTGGTGGCCCGGTTCTTCAGCTTTCCCATGGTGGTCAGGGTGCGCTGCTGGCTGCCCGCATTGGCGGTGGTGGTGGTGCTGCTCCCGTCGCCATCGTCCGCCGCTGTAATGGCCGCAATATTGTTGTTCGATCGGGCGGCCACAAACTGGTCGTCGGGGTCAGTGGAATCGGTCAGGGACTCGTCGCTGGTCGTGGCCTGCTCCGACTGGGTGGTCAGGTTGAGGGAGGTGGTCTCGCCCGCCGCCCCCTCGGTCTCCTCGGTGACCTCCGACTCATCGGTCTCCTCCTGCTGGCTCACATCCGTGGTGGTGGGCAGTTCCTTCATGATGGTGCTCATCGCCGCCTGCTCGTTCATCGTGTTCTGCAGCTCGAGCAGGGTGGTCTCGTCCAGGATTAGTGTGGGATCGGTCTCGGCCTCGGTGGCTCCAGTGGGCGACTGTGTGCTCTGATCCTGCTCCTGATCCCGTTCCGTTCCCGCCTCGGTTTCAGCCTCCGGCTGCTGCTGGGCCGTCGTCGAGGAGAAGGAGGGACTGGACCTGGAGGAGGTGGCCTCCTGCCGCTTGAACTGCTGCTCCTCGATGTCCAGGGACTCCTTCAGGCGCGCCACTCGCTCCACGATCCTGGCCAGCATGTCCTTCTGCTGCTCTGGCAGGTTTTTGGTGTCCAGCTCTAGCAGGCGATCGTACTTCCGAATGTTCCGCTTCACAGTTTCGATGTCCGCCCGGGTCTTGGCCGACTGGCCGGTGAGGCTGGGATTGGGATTCGGCTGGGAACGGGGCGACTCCTGGAAGTAGGTGCGTGCCCGGCGATTGCTGTAGCCCACCAGTTCGATGACACCGGGATAGTCCGACGTGGAGGCGGCTGCCAGCACCACGAGAGCCACCAGGGCCAGAAAGCAGCACCAGGCTGCACTAAACCGCGCCATTTCGACCAAGATTTCTAGAGAATATTTCCTATTTCTATTTCTATTTTTTTGGGATTTGTTTTGCACTCGCGATTCACGTTTTGGGTTTTTTATTGCCAATTTTTTGCGCTTTTCTTGTATTTCTCGTATTTCACTCGCCCGTATTAGTGTCAACTAACTGTAACTCTAAAATCTTTGACACACACACACAAACGGCGCCGGATCTCGGGGGGCGCACACGCGATGTCCAGGAATCGGCAGCTAAAGTGTCTTTGTATCTTTTGGGTTATGGGTTGGTTCTCTGGGGCTGAGAGGTTGAGTTTCAGTTGGGACGTCGGCACGATCCGCTGACTTCTAACGTCGGATTACAAATGTTCCAGGCCGCTGGCTGGCAGCGTCTTTTAAAAATTTTCAAGCGGAAAACGCGCAGGCGCGCCGTTGCGCAGACTTTTCTCCGCAACTCGGTGAAAGAAGCTCCAAGCTGGAAGCTCCCAGCCCCCCCAAGTTCACGGCCAGACCGGTTTGAAGCCAACATGTTGGCTGCCAACCGGAGAGATTCTGCCAAAGAGATTCTTCTCAAACACACAGAGAGAGAGAGAGGGAGAGAGAGAGAGAAAGAGCGCTTTCTCTAAATGTTGCTGGGCTGGCTGGGCGCGAAATGTTGACAAATGAGAAGAGGAGCTTGTGTTAATTGCAACATGTTGCTGGGCCTTCCTTTCGGCAAGCAGTTAGCTGCTAGCGGAGTATCTGCCGGATAGGTATCTGCCAGATATCCGAGAGCCCATGCACTATTCAATTAGTCATTCCAGACACACCGAGGCCGAGAGAACCAGAACGAGGGACCCCATTCTCCGGCTGCTTTCGCTTCAATGTCAACTTGGCTCGTTTAGTCTGTCATCGATTTGGACTGGCCTGGACTGGACAGACTGGCACAACCAGCTAACACCTCTTCCTCGTCGTCTTCTTCTTCAGAGTCCCCAATCCGATCCCCGAAAGCAGCCCCATCTGACAAATTCTCCCCAGCACAATTTAGCTAAATGCTTTCGCATTAAACATAATTTGTCGCGGCCTTCTTAATTGCACTTCGGTCGGGAACTACAGAGCTCTCCTCATCACCACCACAGCACTTCGACCGAATATCGAACGAAACACTCTCTCCACAGACCTTTCTCCCTCTGGGTGATCTATAGCCCCAGATCGTGCCCAGAACTTCTAATGAACTTCTAAAGGTGGCTCATCCATTTCCATTTCACAGAGTTCTCATATTTATACCCTAATCAGTGGGCTTTGTTTGCTTTGAAGAGAGTTTGGGAGAAATGCTTTTTCGACTCGATCGTCTTTGAATAGTACCTTCTTTGGGATCGGGGAACTATATTATATAGCTTCGATTAGCGATTAAGGAGAGAGTATAATAGGTATATAGTATATAACCCGACTATATTCTATTTAAAAATAAATATTTTTCTTCGATTAGTACGTGTTGGATTGCTGCCTTAGTTTACTACCTTAAGTTAAAGAAAGAGAATTAAATAGTCTAGATGATCTTGTCTAACCACTCCTTTTGGTCTAGAGCCAACTATTTGGCTACAAACAATTTACCTACAGCCTGGGAACTGCAATAAAACAATAACAAATAAACTAATAAGAAAACACTGCCAAGTGAGCTCAAGTTCAGGGCAACGCAGACTGTGACTATGGTGGAGCTTCCCATTTTTCACGTTGCCGCGCAATAAAAGAAACTGAGCGTTAATTAAAAAAATAGCCATAGATCAATGCACCTGATAGATGCGGGAAATGTTTGTTCTACTGCTGCTGCTGCTGTTGCTTGTGTCTTGTGTTGCTGGCTGGTAACAGCTAGTTGCTTGTTGCGAGTGGCAAGTTGCTGTGTGTGTATGGGCCTAGCCAGCGGCAAATGTGGTGTAATTTGTGAGAAAGAGGCTGGGCTCCTTAGCCCTTTCAAGAGCCACCTCTAATGGAGAGAGCCGGAGACGGAGATGGAGACGGAGACGGAGACGGAGTCGAAGCCGGAGCCGGGAGCCATTTGAAGGGAAAGAAGAACACAAAATGGCCAAGAAGAATGGAGAATGGTTGACAAGGCTGCAGGCGCTTCCTTCATTAGCATGGAATGGGTGGAAAGAAGTGGTCAGAAGTGGTTTGCTTTTCGCCTCTGACACACATAGGGTGTTTTCGAATCGTAATCGTTATGGGATAAGTGCTGGAAGAATGCTCCTCTATAGGATGTGGCTGTTGTTGCTGCGATGAGTGGGTGAGATGTTGCGTGGTTGCAAGTTGCAACTTTCTTCGCTCTTATCTTTTGTTCATATGCAGCAGCAACGCAATGGCGGCGTCTGCATTCTTTCCTTCCTATAAAATATGCGACCGACGATCATCTTGCCACAAAACAGCAACAGCAACAACAGTAACAGCAACATCACCAGCAGCAACTGCAACAGCAACAGCCACAGCAACTTCTGCCAGCAACTCTTGAACTTTACTGAGCTATGAAAATGCATTTGCCCTTTTTCCATGCTGCCTCTTCTTATTTTACTGCAGGCTGCAACTGTTTAGCATGAGCTGGCTTAAATGAGTGAGCGAGATGGCCTGCCCAGCGTTAGAGGGAGATGGGGTGTTGCAGCACGATGCTGGATGCTGCAGCTTCTGCTGCTCAAGTGCCAATAGCAATCTTCTTTTTTGTTTCTTGTTTTTTTTTTGTTTTGTAGCTGCTTTTCCTCCTGCCGCTGTGCTGTTGTTTATTTCCCTCTGGCTTGATCTTTTGGTCTTTGGCGGTAATTTTTCTGTGCAACTTTTTCCTTTTGGCCAAGAGAGAGAGACTTTATTGGCGTTCGGTAGGTTGGCTTCCCGGCATCCTTCTCCATGCCATTTTGGGTGCCATTTTGGCCAGAGCTGCTGCTCGGCTGCTCGTTTTTTTATCGGACCGAGTTTTGTCTTCATTTTTATTTTAATAGCGATCTTGATACCGAAACTCCAGACCCCAGACTCCCGACTCCCGACTCCCGGACTCCTACTCCCCGGTATCTACTCTTTATCACATAATGATTTCAAATGGTGCGAAATTAATTTGAATTATTACTGTTATTAGATGTTATTTGTGTAATGGTCGGTGCCTGATCGCAGCCCCAAAAATGCTGGGATCTGCAGCAGCAGATGTTGCAAGTTGCTGGCATGAATTATGCAAGACGTGGCCACAGAAGACCCAGTGATAAGCCAGTGTGGGTTTCTCTCGGTGCACGGCCAGCTTCTATTACCAATTCTTGTATTCTGCTGCCTTTGTTTGCTGGCCACATTTAAATTTATTAAAACTGCACCAGGTTGTAACGGACAACGCATGGAATGTGCAACATGCTGACGTTGCTGTTGCAAGTTAGTTGCTGTTGCGTTCATTGACCAAGGTGATCTTGTTCCGTGCGGCATCCTCGGCGTCCGATGGCGCCTCGCACATTCGCAATTTTCCATTTTAGCCGTTTCAGTCATTTTGCATGCAATTTGATGCCATTTGTCATTTGCTTAATTGTGCCCAAGCCGTGTTCTGGCGCACTTCCTGCCTCGCCTGCCGGCCTTACCGTTTCTAATTGTGGCAAGGCACGCAGAGGTTGAGAGGCTGCAATCTGCGGACGCGAATCCATTTAGTTTCAATTAATCAAGTTGTCGCTGCACGCGTCTATTAGCTGTTTATGACAAGTGTTCTGTGCTGTCCAGAGGAAGAACTGGCGAGATCGACTCTGCCTTGGGAGTCCGCTTGGCACTCATTAGCGGCGCCCCCGAAGACTCTCCTTGGTGGCAGACTCTCCTTCAGCACCGCTCCTGCCCCCTGGCTATTAAATATATATACGTACTTGTGGCAGTTGCCGCTACTGCCTGCCGGGGCTTTCATCTTTGCTTTTTGACTTTGAATGTGTGTCGATTTAGTTAGTACCTAATATCTACAGAGATCGATGGAGCTCTTTGGAGATACCCTGGATCTGGGTGAGATGTTTTAAACATATTTGATATAAAATGTTGCTTGTCTACACGATCATAAACACTAATAATATACATCATGGCGCCATTATCGCGCCACTACCGTTGATCATATTTACTCCGAAATTCAATTAATGCACCGGAGCTGCATCTACTCGGGGTGCTCTGGGAGTCATGTTGCATGCCTTGTAGCCTTTTAACTTGCAACTAATTCCCGCATTCAGAATGTGAGTAGATTCATAAGCGGGTATCTGGCAGTCGGAATGCCTCATCCACTGCCATTTGTGGTAACTTCTTTTTGGTTTTTTCTTATTTTTGGTTAGTTTCGTAATGGGCTAGTTCTTTAATGTTCCACTTTGGGTTTATGTCCAGGTACCGTTGCATATGTGCGGGGGAAATGGTTAAAGGCTTTATATTTCTTTTTTATTTTAAGTTTGAGCTTTTTTTTTTTGGTTAAAGATTGCGCCAGTTTATTTTGTTTTTGCACCCAGCTGTCACAGGTTCATTGACTCGCCGAGTAGTCGCCGGTCGCCAGTCGGCAGTCGCAGTTGGTGTTGAAACCATTATGTCCGACGACTCGAGGCCTAAGAATTGCATAATCCGAGCCATCTGAGAGCCAGCTCAGCAATTGTCTGGACTGGACTGGACTGGCTTTCTGGAGGTAATTACCATTGTCTGCTAAATTGATTTCGAAATGCTCTGGCCGGCAATTTTCGGTGGCTCAGGATGTGAAGATGTTTAGACGTTTTGGCGAGCACTTGGCAGTTGGGATCTGGGCCTGGCAATTGTGGGTCAGAGACGCCTCTTAAACCACCAGATGCGATACGGAGGGGAGCTCTTAATGGCTAAATGATCATGGCCTGGACTTGGCAGCGGTTCTAACTGTTTGTGAGCCAAGCTCTTAAAGTTAAGTAATCATTCTAATGCATCTTATGAATAATATCCCTTTAATAACCAAGTTTCGGCTCGCTTAGGAGTCACTGAACACCATTAATACCTCTCGGATTTCTTCGGGCAGACTTGTAATCAATTAAGATCTATCGATCGACTGCTCTTAATCTTTAGAGATTCCTCGGCTGAACAAATGGCAGCGATTACAACAAATCCGAAATGCCACTGACTCCGCTGGCTTTCTGGCAACTGGTTCGGCCTCCTCATTTTTATTTCACTTATTTCCCGATTATGATCCCTCCCGATCCACGATCCCAGATTCTCCAGATATCCCCTCCAGAGCCTGTTTCAGTTTTCGCCAGTCGCCATGTGAAAGCGGCACCAGTCTGACTAGAATTTATCTCTGGATATATGTACATAGGCTCCTCTCGAAGGTGTATGCACACGCATTAGATAAGCCAGGTGTGTGTTGGAACCAGTTACCAGGGAGTAGGGGCTTATCGGAGGAGTCAATCGGCGGCAGGAAGATAAAACCGACACCCCCCACGAACTAATTGCGGCTCATTTCCATTAATCGCGATGCGTTGGGGTCCCTGCGAATGAATTACGGCGGCACGGCCCACCTTTCTTCCCAGTTCTTGCTCTCTAGGTTCTTGCGTGCTTTTGGCTTTCGGATTTTAGCCAAGTGCTGCTGCCACTTGTTGCGCCCGTTTACCAAATGCAATTAAATCTGTGTCGTGTGTGTGCAACAATTGCAACTGTGCCGCATAATTGTGCCAAATGAATTTGTAATTATGTATTTGGCTTGAGTCTCGGACACGCCATGCAATCTGAGCCGGTTCCAGTGACGACTCTGCCTACCACTTCTCCCCGCCCTGTGCTTTTTTTTGGTCATGTGAGTGACATCACAGTAGCACCAGCAGCCGCAACACAAAGTCATTGTCAACAATGTCAGGCGTCCGGAGTCCGGAGTCCGGGGCAGAAAAGCCAGTCGGTTCAAGCCATGACACCACACAAAAAGAAGGCTGACAAAATTTAATTAAAGCGCATGACGAAAAATTCTTTGAAAAATTGTTCGGACGACATCCAGGGAGCAAGGGAACTCGGTGCCAAGGGCACCCATGCAATACCCTTCCGACGGAAGGAAATTATTATTTATGATCTAAAAGATGGCGTGGCTTGAGCTTCGAAATTAATGCCTAAACTAGAGACCTGTGGTTAGTAATTTAATGTCAAAGTTCTTGGTTTCCAGCAAGAGTATCTAGACAGATTTCATACAGAACTGCCGACACCTTCAAAGTCACACACATTCCCCACATTTTTTTTTTGTATCTGCACTTCAGCAAGTTTACTTTATTTTTTGTTAGACAAGCAAGTCTAAAGTGTCAAAGTCGGCGGACTGGCAGAGACCAGAGACTAGAGCAGAGGGACGGAAGTGGTTCAACATGTGGCACCATACCGGGTATTTGGCAAAGTTTTCTTGAACTTCACACGAAGCCAATTAAATGGCAACACGTTACAGAACATGGCCAAGGCATCATCCTCGTCATTATCATCATCGTCGTCGTCGTATTCCCAAGGGGCTACGGATGGAGGGGCCGCCTGCCATAGAGTACTCTGAGTTTGTATTCGAAAATGGGTCAATGGTGGCTTAAATTGTGACTGGCTATAAGGTTGAAAGCCACGAGGTGTGGGCTCGACATCTGATCGCATCTGCCGATCCACTCGCCCGATCGAGTGATGAATCTGTGCGGCTCTTTGCGGTTTGATTTATGGCAGCCGCAGCCGTGGCAAGTTTCATTCAACTTTCTTCCTCGCCACCACCACGTTTTGCATGTCTCGAGTGGCAACTGATATTGTTATTGAGATGTGCATCGCAGAGGCCATCCTGGCAACAATTTGTCTAATGTGCCAATTTCTATCCAGACTTCTTAGTATTAGTTCTTGAGAGATGCTAAGCAGTAAGAATGGAAATATCTATCGACACTCTATAAAGGAGACAAGTATACGGATCTTATTGAACTTATTCAATAAACTATAAAAAAAAGGGAACTGATGTTTAGAAAAGTTTCTAGCTCAAACTGAGTAATAGGATGGTTTTTTGATGAAATAGTTTTTGAAATCCCTTTCCAGGGTATACTCTATTTTCATCAATAACTCCCAGAGTTTTCCCGTACTCCTGGTAGCTGGCTTTTCCTTCTCCCCCACTTTAAAGCCCTCCACCCCCCAACCATCGTATCAATGACAAGAAAAACTGAAACCCCAAGCTCCACACCGCTTAGGAGGCCCTATAATTTCCACACTCCGGAGCTAAAATCTTGCTAGTCGCTCGCTCACTTGTCCCATTTATTTATTTTGTATTTTTCTGCCGTTTAAATTTAATTCACGATTCCGTCGCGACAAAGGAACAAAAGAAGGCATCGCAGCATCCCAGTATCTCGCCTCTTTGGTGGAGAAATTCCCTCGACGATGGATTGCAATTTTCAATCTCTATTCCGTCTATCCGACTGGTTTCGTCGTCGTTTCCTTCTAACAAGCTATGGCTTTTCTTTAGCTTACTTTCCGATTTGGTGGAAAATCTCTTCGCTCGCGTACTTAACCGCAATAATTTTTGCTCATTTGAGTGTCGTGGAAATGAGTTAAAGTCGCGACTTGCGACTTGCAACTTGCGACTGGAGATACTACTTGGAGATGCCTACTTCCACTGCCACTTGGCATCGTCTTCCTTAATGTAATGTGAGCATTACTTATTTCCATTTTTTGTGTTTCTTCTACGCCGCCACCACCACCACCACCACCACCATCATCGCTTAATTCATTAATTTCCCACAGAGCTGCCACTGCCGCTGCCGCAGTCGACTCTGCCCCCAAATGGTAGCTGCAACATCCGAGAGATCCCAACATCTAGCTCCAAAAGTCAATTACAAACGTGAAACCGTTGAAAGTTATCACCTTGGCGCGGGAGTTTTGTGGGATTGCACCGAAATGAACCGCAATAAACTTGCACAAATTGTCGCTGCTCTCTCTAATCATTGTCAGCGGTAATGAAGTTGTTCTCCATGGGGTTTACAGCATCGGGGTTTAGGTTTAGGCCATAGTGTTAGGTCCATAAGTGCAGGCATAATATGTTTATGGCCGTAAAGCCTCTTCTGAGTACTCTTTTAGTGGCCATTTCAAGGTGGTGGGATATTATTACTGAGATATGAAGTCTAGATCCTAACTCCGCCAAACCAGACAGATACTACCCAGAGTCTAGAGTTCAGCATCGAAAAGGTGTCAAACGTTATGACCTAGTGAGGCGGCGAACCAGCCAGCTATCTAGTCTGGACAACTATACCTTTTGTTGGCCATAAGTCTTTTGTATGATGTCGACGCATTTGCATTTCTTTCTTCGCCTCATATATAGTGTATGCTTTTTTCCCCTTTTGTCGTAACTGTCCAGGGAATCGAGAACTCATGAGCAGAGATACACTTTGTATCTGAATCTTTGGCCAGGCTGCTCTGACCTCGACTCGGACTGGTTTATATGCAAATTAATTAATACAATTCCCAATCTCCAATGTCATATTTCAAGATTCGTTTGTGCGTTGCATTCTCAGGCCGAACAATGGCCGAAATGGCTTAATAGAAGAAGTCTCTACCAACCAACCTGAATCTCTCTTGGCCCAAATGAAAGTGTTTTTCCTGACCCCATTTTCGGAAGAGTAATCTTTGGTGGAGAGTCTGTCTAAAAAGAAAATAACGAAATTGGCTTGTAAAAATCGTTCGCATGTTTATCATATTTCATGATTTTACTTTTTTTACTTTTCCCCCACTTCTGGCCCTGTCTGTTTTCTATTTTCCAGCTCCGGTGCATATTTTCCGTGGTTTTCCTAGCTCGTTGATGGCTCGTCCCACGCTCTTAATTACCCTCCTCTGCCACCAGAGCCACCTCCCCTGCGTAGTTCAAGCCCCAAGCTTCAATTGATAGCTCTGTCCCTCTTTTTAGCCATCTTCCTCCACCTTCTCCTCCCCTCTGTTGGCCAACTTGCGGTTGCCAATTTTAATTTGTAAATGTGCTAAGGAAGCTGTCCAAATGTTTTGATTTCATTTTCTCAGACATCTCTCGGCAAAAACCCATTTAAATGGCTAAAGCCTGGAAAGGATGGTAGAGTCCCCAGTTCTTGACACACATTTCTTTAATGGTGAAAGGTTGTCTAAGGAATTACCATAATCCCAGATTGTTTTCTCGCATTCGTCGGGGGTATTATTGATTAAGATTAATCGCCTAAAGGGGGATTATTCGGGTAATGGGTTGAGGTGTTATTGGGTAGCTATTTCTTTGGTATTAGAGGGTGACATTCATTCAATTTTAGGAGAGAATGGTTGAGAGCTATTCCCCATTCGATAGTTTTATAGTTAGCCCTTCTATTGTTGGCCCTTATTTTTTTTTTTGTTAATTTTTCTAAATATTGTTAATATTGGTAGTCCCTCGCTAATCTTTACTTGCAACGCAATTCTTGATTGGCATACCTTCCAGATAGATTCTATATTAATTTCCCCATTTTTGTGATGAAAGGCAAGTGCCACTTTCATCAAAAGGTCACTTAAAATGTCAAGCAATAGTAATAATAGTAACAGTAGCAAATATTTTTAATGTTTTCTTTACAAATTGCAACACCCACTCTGCCACTATCTCTCCATCTCCCTGTCGTCACTTTATCCACTTAATTCCGATATGATCTAGTCCCAGTTTGCATATTTTCATCATAAGCTCACCATCATCTGTGCTTTAGTTCAAGCACCCCATTCGAATTGCATTTTAAAGTTAATTTCCCTGCAGTGCCAGATCCTATCAGAGGTAATGCCACCAAGTTGCAACTGTCGGCAGATACATATATGTTGTATCTCGGGTGTTGCATCTCCGGCTCCTCGTAAAATTCCAGACCACACAGCTGCAGAGACAAAGGATCGACACGGCATGCAATGAAATGGGTTTTAATGATTTTTACGAGTTCATTAAAAATGTATTTTAAAAATTGTTATATTTATGAGGCAGACATGAGGCACGGGTAGTGCGATTGTTATTGTGCATTTGCATTAAATTATTAAACAATTTTTCGCGCTCTCGCCGGTTGTATTGTTTTTTCTGTTTCTGTTGCAGCTCGGATGCGGCTTCATTAAATGCAATTGCAGGGCAACCAGAGCCGGAGCCAGAGCCAGAGCCGGAGCCGGAGCCAGAGCCAGAGCCCACCTCCCTTGCAACGCCCTTGGTCGTGTCAGAGTCTTTCTGCTGGCCCCTTTTGGGGCATCCTCACATGTCTGTCATTCAGTTGGCAATGGTGTGACAACCCACAACAACAACAACAATATCAACACTAACAACAAACATAACAAGAACAATGACAACAACAACCGCAACACCCGCAACTTGGAAGCGTTGGCAACTTTGGCAGCCGTTAAAACTGCTGATGATGTCTGCGGCTTTGTTGCCATATCCACCTATCCCGTGTGGAGGTGTGGAAGAGGGGGGGACAGTGGGTAGCAGTGCCACTGCCACAACCAAAGTGTATTCATCATCATTTCTGTCATCCAGCCATGAGATGAGGCTGAAGAAAAACAAAAAAAAAAAAAAAAAAACAAAGCTCGAAGAGAAAAACCTTTCCTCACATGATGCGCTTGAATTTTCTCTCTTGCACCTAAATTATATTTTTCCTACTGGCGGGGGCTTTTCTTTGCTTTTCCGATGCATTTTCCACTTCCCCACAGCTTCTTCGGCTGTCAATGGTTATTTTTTCCATTAATTTGCCTTTCCTCAAGTGATTTTTTCCTACCAATTTTTCACTCAAGTTCGATTTATGAAAACGAAAGTAAAATCGAGAAACTTGCATATTTCCCTATTAAGAGCTTGTGCTAAATTTCCCTTCTTCTAAGATATCCCTTTTACAAGGAAAAGAATTCTTTAAATTTCATCTCTTTTTAAATCTTTCAAATCGATTTAATAGAATTAATTAAAATTTTCTTTCTTTAGTTTTTGTTTTGAAATTTCTATTTTTTTCGATTCTGATTTTTTTCAGAAAAGGAAAGTTTTTATTTTTTAATTACAAAGAAGCTTATAGCTGGATCCCCTGTAGGGCTTGCCAAAAATTTTCGCAAACACTCATTTTGTTTATTTAATTAGAAGAGGACTTGGTGGGCGAATTGAGTTTCGGGGTTCGTGTCATTAATTACTCAGCGGGCCACTTGGACACGATCTTTGGGTAGTCAAGTAGTTGGCCAAGAGCCCCTAGCTTGGCCAAGAAAAGCTGAAGAAAACAAAAAAAACGACTGCAGCTCTGCGGGATTCTGGCACTCGGACTCTGGAGGGGACTTTCTTTCCGAAATTGCCAATTGAACGGAATCAAGGCAAATACTTCAAGTCTCTCCGCATCTCATTTGAATGCTTGAATCTTGAATCGTTGGTTTTTGCGGCTTTCCCATGGATCGTTTGTCTTTTTTTGGCCAACAAAGGGTGGGGGCGGCGGAGAAAAACAATCAACGCGCCTTGGAAGCGAATTCGCATGGCCAAAAGAAATGGTTAAAAAAGTAAATAGGAATTGCTGGGAGAAACTATACCAATATACGAATAATAGATACCTTTCAAGAAGGTCTAATGGATTAATTAAATACTATTTGTGGTGTAAGATATTAAAGATTAATCTTTAAAAGATATATAAAGTAAAGATCTTACCTCTTGTGGGACACATCTTTCTTACAAATTACACTTACAAGTATTACCCCTTCCGAGTCGAACCTCCTCCAGGGTATTTCCCGCTAAACTCTATTTGACTTTTGTTGGGCCCACTTTTCGTTTTGTTGGCCAAGTAAATACTTAAATATAGCACACACTTAAATCGCTGTTGATATTGTGTAGCGAAAGTGAAATTTAGTTACCTGGAAGTGCCAAATGGGAAGAAAAGAAGCCGCGAAAAAACGCCAACTAAAGACTTAAATGCGAGATTCGCTTACGGAAGTTCCAAATTTGAAGAGATTTCTTCTGTTTTTGCGATAATTTCTTGTGTACTTTTGGATCGTGTGTACTCTGGCCTAATGAAAGTTAATTACAACATCAAAGTGTTGTCGCTGCCACTGATCTCCACTGATCCCGTGGAGTTACTCCTCCGCGGGCGAGGTGGAGAAGTCACCTCCATTCCGCCACCGGAGAGCCCCTTCGCACAAAATTTCGATTAGGCGCGGCCTAAAAGGCGCATTCCCGCAAAAATAACAAAAAAAAATTACAAAGGAAAAGAAAAAACAAGCTAAAATCGGTGAAAAATTGTGCGATGGCAGAGCTAGAGTCTAAGTAGAGAAAGTACATGTAAAAGTATCTGAAAGATGCGAATCTGCTGCCGCAGCTTTGACTTTTGTTGGTCTGTGGGGTCAAAATCGCTGGCGACTTTTACCGCTCGTTTTTGGGCTGTTTTTCTTTTTTTCCCATTTTTTTTGGTAGTTTTGTCTGTTTTTTTTTTGTTATGGGCTGGATGACCCCGCCCACATGGACCATGTGCTTGGCTGTAAATATTACAACACGACTGCTGGGCAGCTACAAGATGT
Source organism: Drosophila atripex (assembly GCA_035045925.1). NCBI lineage: Eukaryota > Metazoa > Arthropoda > Insecta > Diptera > Drosophilidae > Drosophila > Drosophila atripex. The sequence goes on from JAWNOP010000012.1 coordinate 2,288,939, forward strand.
TAACTCGAGTCGAGACGAGTCGAGGAGATCCTCTCGAGCTGCTCGTCATTTGCATACTTAACACCTTTCGGTTAAAATGTTCGTTGTGCGCTGGCCCGCCACTTCAGCTGAGCCATCTCCGCGAGGCCGAGAGATGGCTTTTGTGTAATTAGAAAATCATCAAGATGCAGCAGCCTTACTTTCAATTTCAATGCATGCCCATGCCCATGCTCCTCCACCCCTCGGCATAGGCCGGCCATTGTAATGCATGATTTGTATCTTGTATCTTTCGGCTTTCGTTTTGCGGCCGCACCTCAACATCTCGGCATCTTTTGCGTCTTCAGAGCATTCGATGCGATGACTTGGCACTGCACTTTGGCTATTACAATTATTGTTATTGTTATTGTTACTGTTATTGCTTTATTGTTGCAGTTTATTGCATTGTCTGGATTCGCCAGCCATTAAAAACAAAATATAATACCATTGTTGGTGTTGTTGGTTTTTTTTTTTGCATATCATAAGTTTTTCCTCGGCAGCTTCCCAAAAAATAAATCGATAAACTTTCACCCTGTATGGGGGGGATATCTCTAGCTCTAGCTCTGACTCTGCTCCCATTAAAATGCCATTAAGATCGCTGTGGAAAATTGTCTTGCCGAAATGCCATCGGAAATCAATAAGCAATTGCAGCTCTAATTGCATAGATTAGTGTCTTATCGCATTTGAATTATCTCACTTGAACAAATACAAACAAAAGCCCAACTGAACCCACTAAAAATTTCACTTTCTAGACAAAGAAGTAGACACTAGCCAGTGGAAGAGACATCAAAAAAAGACGACCAAACAGGTGAAATCTTCGGAGCTTCCTGTATATGGCTCTTTGAAAAAAAAAGTACCCACCGAAGTAAAGATATATATTAAGAATAATTATATCTGAATGGGAGAAGCTCTCGTTGGATGTCGGGGCTTCTGTTTTCCATTTCTCCCAGGCCCAATTGATAAGAGACTTTGTCTGGCAAGAGAGATTGGGTATCTCCCATCCACAGCCCATCCACGCTTAATGTTGCTCAATTAAATTCATTGAGCTGCATAAGCACCTTCCACCAACAACGCATAATTATGCAGATGTTGGCCATTTAGGGTCCCCCAACCCGGGCCCTACCCCTTCCCAGTTCTTGGCCCACTTCCTCCTCTTAACCGGAGCTATTCGGGGGATATTGCATGTCGGGTCGAGCTCCCAAATCGCGTCTAATTAGTGACCCGCAAATGAAGAAATTTTTCGGACACGAAACCAATTTCATAGTACACAGTGAGAAGTTCAAAAGAGTTTTTAGACGAGTAATTTTAACTCTTACTAGAATTTATGAAGAAGAAATAATATTTTGGAAGGTGTTTCATAAATTCTAGTTTCAATCCTTATCTATTTGAAACGGTTTTCTAAAGCCAATTATTTTCTCAGTGCACCTTTCCCTTAATAAGTTTTTCCTTTCAAGACATGCAACTTTGTATATTTTTTCAACTCAAAACCAAGACTCTTTTTGTGGACAGTTCTTGGCTTTGTTTTGGTGTCTAATTTGTTGTTGTTAATTTTAATGATGCGAAAGAAAGTCGTATAGCATGAGCACCCCGGCATTGGCATTTTCTAATGATGCATATAAATCCAATGAGGGCCAATAACGCGAAACCCTGCAACCAATATCCCCCTGCCTCGCTCTTGGCATGCAAATCTCAGCCAGCGGCTGTCCGCTCGATAATCAAAGCCAATCAATCAATATGTGGCCAGGCGGGATCTGGTCAGTAGCTTTGGCTTCGTCTTTTTTTTTGCGTTTTTGTGGGCCCTGGCCGGGGGTGTCTGTGTGAAGAGTCATGGACGATGATGGCTCATAAATATCGAAAATGCAGACACCTTAACAGCTAGTCTTCTTTCCTCCTGCTAGGTTTTTTGTGTCTTGCCGCTGAAAGATGAGTGGAAATAATTAGTTATTGACGGCAGCCCACAGTAGCCATGTCGACTTTCGCCAAAATAATAATCAGTAAGGAATTTCAATGATGGATGAGGCAATTCTGCAGTCGTTCTTCCACTCTGAAGAATCTAATCAGTAGAATGCATTTTTCAAATAATTTATCATTCAATCATTTGGTTAGAATACGAATTTCTGCAGTACTATTCCTTGTTCATCAGATATATATGGAGCACTTACTTTCTACCAATCTCTGTTGCCACTTTTACTGGGCCAACATAAAAAAATAAATAAAATAAGAAGAAAACAGAACAAGAGCTTCTGGGGACAACTATCCCATGTTGAGCTGAAAACACCGACTTCCCAGATTGAGGACGACGTGAAGGTATGGGCGACAATGAATTATTTTCTCCGCTAACTGCTCACCGCTCTCCGCTGGCTAACTGGCTGTTGGCAATTTCGGTGTCGTCTGTTGGCCAAAAGTGAGTGAATTTCATAGCCAGCCTAATGAAAAATGTACCGGGCTCCTTAAACTCTAATTAAAGTTTTAAGTGTCTGTCTGAGTGTGGCTCGGGTGCAGATGGTTTCATGTACATTCTTAGCTGGGTCTTGTTCGAAAAGTTAATGCTATAAACTGTCTTCTGGATGTGCCCATTCTGTCTGTTTTCATGGGTCTGCTGCTGGGGTTTACCCCGGGGGCACTTCTCGGAGCCATGATCTCGGCTGAACACATCTTTGGCTAATTAGTTGGCACACTAAACGATTTTGAGGATCTTCTATGTTTAATATAAATCCGCTTTATGCATTCGCCGAAGCCTCGCCGCAGAGCTCCCCAACAGTTATTATGCTTCCTATCCAGCTGGGACTTCTTCCGGTAACAGGCCATAAAAAAAGTACTCATCTTTTTATGATTTACTTGATTCTTCGCACTGTATATTTTTACACCTCAATCATTCAGTGGAAAAGCTGCCTGTTTTTTTTTATAAACATAATTCCTGATAATTTTTTGTTGCTCTGGTTTTTATGGATTTCTGGCTGGTAATTGAATTTGCGGCCAGTCTTGAGGCTTCTCGAGGTATTTATTTAATTATATTATGCTATGGAACGGGATGGGGAGGCAGGGGGGTCTTGACTTTTTAGCGGCCTTTTGGCTGGGCCACTCAGCTCAGCTGCTTTCTAATCAACATTGGTCCAATGATTTGCATTTTCAGCTGTTTAAGCCCGACCGACGTCTTCCGCGGTCGCTCTGGATGAGTTTTAATTGTTTTTGCTTGAGCAGAGTTTAGAGAGGAAGCACTGGCCGTGCTTCAATAATTTCCACTCCGGCATCTGCCAATTTGGTCAAGAATTAAAGCTGGAAACTCCGAGTTCTATGATTGTCGGCTATTAGCATGAAATGTAATTTTATGGCTTCATAATTGCTTTTTTTCTATTCACTGATTTTGGTATTTTGAACTTGATGCTTAGGTCCAAGTGGATTATATTTATTTATGCGATGAGTAATTAAAAATTAAGAAAATTTCTCTTTATTCTTATCTATACAAAATATTTGTTTTCTTTTTCGTTACTTTAGAGTAAGATATTTCTTTATAAATGAACTCAACTTCTCTCTACATTTCTTATCTCCAGGGTCTTTAAATTCTAAGCCTAGAAGTAGACTACATTTTTCATGCCTTGATTGGCCCTGTTAAGTATGCTAGAAAATAATATTCTTTGAATCGTGAAGCAATGAAATTATAATAGTTTTGCTGGAAACTGCTAAAAATTAAGAGAATAGTTAATCTCAAAGACTTATCCCCTTTATCCCCTTCATGATAAAAAATATTCATAATTTTTTTTTTCATAAATAAAAGTTTATTCTTTGCCTTTTTACAAATGTTCTGAACAGAATCTTGGTTCGATTTCGTTGCTCTCGTTTTTAAAATATACAAAAATTTAGAAGCTTACATCGATTTACAATAATAGTTAGATAATTGGGAAGGGGTGGAGTCATGGTGGTTACTACGTACTGTATTGTGTGTGTTGGGGGAGAGGGATTATATGATTATATTTGGGAGTTAAAAGCTTCGTGCAATCCCCTAGAAACCTTATAAAAATTGCACTAAACAGCTGCCAGGGTTGCCACTGTTGGCACAGCACAGTTTCGAACTGCCCTCGTCCCGTGCTCAAGCTATGAATTATTCAAGGATATATAGTGTCCTTACGATAACTAACTGCACCCTCTACATTTTGGCACACGCATAGGGATCTTTGACGTTTGCTGCGTTTCTCTGTGTGAGTTCTCCTTTTAATATATAGCTTTAGTCATTAGGTTTAGTTATAAAATATATACAAGTTATGCGGTTTAGATTACGAGTATAGTTTGTTGCTATATTACATCTGAGAAGAGGTCTGATCCCACTCCTGCTCTCCAGCTCTCCTGCACTCGCTGCATGTGTTGCTCTTGTCCTTCATTCATAAATATCCATTACAAATTATTTGTATAACAAGCTGCGCGTCTATCGATGCTTAAAACTAATTAAATATTTATATCATACGTTTTATGACCAAAATTTGGTAGCAAACATAAAAACACACACGCTTTACACTTTACGCATTTGGAAGTTATTCTGTCGAAGTGCATTTTAGTTCTAGGCTTCTATTTTTAAGATGTTCGTTATGCTTCTTCTCTTTTCTTTTCTCTTTTTTTTTTTTTTGTTTAAATTGTTAACTTGGCGAGACTCAATTGGCTCAGTCGATATATCTATATAGTAGCTGCTCCCCGCTCCGATCCGCTCCGCTCCGGCGCTTTCCTCCTTTACAATGGGTGTGTGTTGGTGTGGAATGATGCAATAGAGTTCCCTGCCGAAGGACCTCCTCAATCGTTGGCCATGCAGTAGCCGGAGTATGTCTGTATGTTGTCCTCCAGGAAGCTCTCGCCGGCCAGCACGCCGGACTGGGTATGGTGGCTGGGACAGCGGTGTCCTTTGGGGCACTGGCACAGTGCGTTGATGTTGACCTCGTCCAGGAACTCCTGGCGTTTCCGGACCGTAAACAATTTGCAAGGCTGCTTGCGCTGACAGCGAAGGCGCTATTTGAGTTGAAGGAAAAATAAATATAAGTAAGGAGAGCCTTTGTGGAAAAATATCCTTTTTGCAAACTCACCGTCAGTGGAGAGCAGGCAAAGAGGTATCTGAAGCCCTGACTGCCGTCCCCGATGGCCTCCCGCTTGGTCAGATAGGTGACCGAGTTCCTGGGACACCGGCAGTGGACAATCTGCTCGGTGACATTCAGCTCGGCTGCCGTGGTCAATGTCCAGGTGTAGTCGCGGAAGTGCCTGGATTGCAAGGAGATATCCTGATTAAAATCAAACACTAAACGGATAATGTTATAACTCACTTGCAAACTGGAAGCTTGTGGACCGGCTGGCATAGCTTGTAGTGCCTGGTCTTGTCCGCTATGGTGTGTCCATCCTCCGCTCCCAAGCTGCTGGGACAGCCGCCGATTAAGCTCGCGGCGGACTCCTTCAGGCCACGATGGCCGGAGTGCCGCATGTGGGCCGATCCTCCTCGGGGGAACTCGTTGTTCTCCACCTCCGCGTAGGGCACGGCGTCGTTGTAGTCCGGCGACTGGTCCAGGTGGTCCTCCAGATCATCCTCGTAGACGGCGCCCAGTTTCTGCATCAGCTTCTTGAGGTGCAGGCTCTCGAATTTCTTGTCCTGGAACTCGCCGAACAGCAGTCGCTTGTGCTGCAGCAGTTTCTCCCGCTCGAAGTAGTTCCTGTACTTGGGGGAGTCCACAGGTTGCCCGGCATGGCCGTGATGGTGGATGATCACGTTGTTGGGCATCCGATTCGATTCGGGACACCGGCACTGGCGCTCAATCCAGGGCGTCTCGTACAAGTCGATCTTGGAGCAAACGGCGTTCGGGGCACAGACGGGCAAGTCCTCCTCCGAGTCCTGAAACAGAAAATGGATTTTAATAAAGAGATTGTATATTTTTATAATCTGGGAATATCCTGTGATTATGCGATACATTTCCATCGAAGGACTATAACAATAAAGGCAAACTTTGAAACTAACTTGAGGACTTTAGGCTTCGGGCATTAGGCGCCTGAGTCAACAGACTTGATTAACATAACTACAAGGACTACAAGGACTACATCTTTGCTTTGTTGTTGAGAGTGGTCGGAGAGTAGTAGCAACAAATACATTTCATTAATTGAATTCTCTAAACAGTGTCCCAAAAGTTGGCCTGTGATGTCTGGCCCCAAGTCCAGGCCAATAAAAACTTATGTCTTGTGTCCTTTCTGGCCGTAACATAAAAAGCGATGTGTGCTTTCGAGGATGCCACTCGAGGGGCTGATTCCTTTTATCATTCGATTTTATTGTTACTGACTCTCGATGTTGTGGAGAGGACACTACAACAGGACAAACAACAACAACAACAACAACAGCAACTACAACAGGTTTCCAATGAAATTATCGAAAGCAATCAATTTTTTAAGTGGAACTGTCGCGCACCTTGTTCTTCTCGCTCTTCGCTTAGTTTATTTTATTTTATATTATTATTATTTTTTTGGTTTTTTTTGGAAGTCGTCCATGATGATCCCTTTTCGTTGAGGGTTTTTGCCTTTTGTTTGGTTTCAATTTCATTCCTCAGTCCTCTCTCCTTTTTTTTTTTTGATTTTTATTCAAATTATTTTCGGGCTTCGGCTTCAGGGTTCTGAAGCAGGCTTGCACCTGCTGCTACCTGAGCTGATTGTGAGTTTAGGGTCAGTTCTTTGGTTTTCCGTCGGGTTCGGGTTTGGTCTTTGGTCTGGGGCCAGGGGCCTGGGTCCTCCGCATGCTTTGAGGCGAGAGATGCCTGCAAACCGGAAGTCCGGAAGTGATTTAGTGCAACTGACGGAAGAACGGAAGTAAACAAGTAAGTGCACACACACTATTGAAAAGGGATTAGCCGGAGTGGTGTTTGATGGGGGGAAGGGAACCGGAAGTGAATCCGGAACAGGTTGCCTGACCTTTTACCTTTCTGCTCAATTGATCCTCAGGCTCTCCCTCTCTATGACAATCCTGGTTCTCTCTCCTTCTCCGGAAGTCGTCTGCCTGCCTTCCGTATATGGTCTTTATTAGTTTTATTTACTTCCTGATTTCTTTTTATAATGCCTCGTCAGCTTCCTTCCTTCTCCGACCAGGATTCCCACGCATTTTTGACCTAGTTTCCGAGCTGCACACACCTGCCCGAAGGATGTATGTATCTGCCGAAGTCCTTAACCCTTTCTTGTCGAGCTACCAGATTTGTTTTCATTCCGATTATTCATATTTCAAGCAGGAGCTTCGAGGGGCATTGCTGAGATTCCGACGCCATTGTCGATCCACCCCTGGCAGGATATGCCAGGAGTGGAGTTAGTTGCAGAAGGGGGGACTGCGACTGCAGAAGGACCCCCGGCGGCAGAGCTCTACGTCTTCAGTAAGCAGCGTGAGAAATTCTTTGAAATTCGAGCATGTTTATTGAGATTTCTTCCCCTTCGGTTGCCAGTTCTTGAGTTTTTTTCTTCCTCCTCTGCTTGTTTTTTTTGGTTTTTGTTTTTTGTTGTGTCGGGAAATGGCACTTCAAAGACATCACCGTTATACGAATGAAATTTTACATATTGATAAGCAAATCGCAGGGTAGTGGCATATCAAAGAAGACATGCTTCAACGGCATTCCAATGGCATCAGCTCATCTCAGCTTGGCTAACAATAGGTACACCGGAAGAAAGGTACGGCTTATGGGGTTTACTTGTCAAAAACAAGTCGATTTTGTATTAAAATACCTCATAAGCCTTAATATTACAACTCTTTTATATTAGGTTTCTTCCAGACATCTTAAGTTTTTCTTTAAATCAATCACTTCCTTGCAGTTTCAAACCTCTTTTCTTTGTTTTTATGAAATTGGTTATAGAAAAAAAGCAAAACAGCATTACTTTCCAAATAAATACAAAAAAAAAACTAACAATATGGTTTTAAAATCGTATATTCCTGATAGATTTTTGCAACAGATATTTGATTTTTCAACTTTCAGACCTTTGGAAATGACTAATGATCTGTTCTTGCTGGAGCTTCTTATAAACAAGTCTATATAATAAGAAAAACCCCTCCCATTTCTCTCTCTGTAGAAGTAGAACGAACGGATAAACACTACGAAAGTTTCTTATTTGTGGCGTTGAAGCTGGAAGAGCAGTAAAAGTTTTGCCAGCCCAACACGAAAAAAAAAATAACAAACAAACACAGAGACGAGGGAGAGAAGGCAACCGGATTTCCGGTTTAACAGCTCCCCAAAGAAAGAGGAGAGTTTTTTGTTGTTTTTTGGTTTTTTTGTGGAGCTGGGCAAAAGCTGTTGCTGCCACACTTTATAATTTGCTCGATCTCCATCAACAGCACGCGTGGTGCCACCCCTCCTCCGCCTCCCGGTCAAACAATTAGCCTCATGTGGCAAAGTGCAGTGCCAGCGGAAGTTGAGAACGCGCCAAAGACAATGAAAGAGTTTTTCTCCCTCCTGCCACCACGCCACAGCGCCTAGCTGGACGTGCAACGTGAGGCGGCAAGCATTGACGAACTTTTCTGACTTTTGATTTCAATGGAAAGCCGCCTTGGCGAGAAGACTTGGGCGACAGGGCGCCCTTCTCCCCATCGGCCAACTCGTTAATTGAATCGAATTAACCCCACAGGGCACCCCCAGAAAGGGGCATCTGAGGCATTCTTGGAAAATACTTCGCGTCTTGAGTATCGCGGTTTGAATGCCACGAATGTCTTTGAGATTTCCTTCCAGGAGTTTCGCCAAAAGGAGGGAGAGTCTGTAGGGCCGATGGAACAAGTTGCCAGCAGACTCCTGCACCTGCTCTTGCTGCTGCTCCTGCTATCAATAACAGCATCCTCCCAGCCGAAAGGACAATCGGTGACATAAATTTCCACACAACAAACGGAAGATGTCTGAGTTCAGCAACAGTTGGTTGTGGCAGCATCCCCCGCCCCTCGGCCAGCTCTGCCGGGTTTTCCTTTCCTGGGCCGGATCGGTTCCCATGAGGGCGTTGACGCACACACGACGACCGGCTCGGCAGAGGCGATCAACGTCCGGGGGCAGAAGAGATGAGATTTTCCAACCGTTAGACGGGACGCACGGAAAGGCGGACATGCAGACAAGCGGACAGACGGACGAACGGCTGGCATCAGGCTGCCGCCTGGCACAAGTGTGTTGGACCATCAGGTAGAGTCCCTCCCTCCCTAGAGCAGAGTAGAGTAGAGTCTACTCCATGATACATCCTATCCCTGTCTGTTATCTTTTGTCTGTGCGTTAATGATTTTTCTATACATTTCCTTTTCACATTGTTTTTTTTTCTCCCCTGCCCGGCTGTTGTTCTTGTGTTTTTCCCCTCCCCGAGACACCAGACTCTGGGTTATTCTTGCTTTTTTTCGGGGCTATTGGGAATTATGCAATCTGGCGTCGTCATGTGGCGGAAGTATGCCGTCCCAGCATCTCAGCATCGGCTTTAAATCTCACAGTCTTTTCGGTCAAGTCCGGCCACCACCGATATTATTATTGCCTTCCACTTGGTGTTTACACGAAAATTCAATTAAAATCGTTAGAAACGGAAGTGGAAGAGGAGTCTGCTGCGGAAGTAACACGGAAGTTGTTAGGTCACTACCAGAGTCCCAGAGAATTCCAGTGAAAACTCTCGAGCCAGTCAGCCGGAAGTAGAAAAGAGATTTGTGAGCCGGCTCCTCCTCAGAAAAAAGATATATAATAATTTGTATACTTTGCATAGCCAAGACCCCAAGAGAGTAGAGCCGAGGAATCGCCCCAGGCACGACGCTACCCAGACTGACCGTGCCACTTTTGCTTGCCGCTTCTATATATTTATATAAGTGTGTATATTTTTCTGTTGGTGGATGGTGGATTGCCTTAACGGAAGCATGCCCCAACCGCAAACAAGCAGAGAAAAAACATTTTCATTCATAAAACAGCAGAAATTCCAAAAGGAAGCAGGCAAAAGCCAACAGACAACAGCACAAAAATTATAAGAATGTCAGCTTTGAGGGCTTTAAGTTGAATTTCAGATACTCTACCTGAGAGATAAGTGTATGAATTATAATTACTCACTAACTGATTATCAAAATAGTTATATTTCTCTGTATAACCAACCATCTTGAAACTTATTAAAAATAATCTCTAACATTATTTAGTAAAACCAATTTAGAAACCAATTTAATCTTTATTCTATAACACTCTTGAGGTTTTCAAGGATTGTGGAGAGTATGGCTGGGAAACTGGTTTCTCTCGGGGGGCAACCAATTGCAGCTGAAGCAGCAACAAACAACAACGGCAGCAGCAACTTCCCCTTGTTGTTGCTGCTGCCGCTGCTGGTTCGCTGATTTTTGCGTAGCTTGTTGATCGTCACAATTAATGAACGTCTCTACGCACACGGGCATGGGCTGGCTAACCACGGACTCCATCGACTAACCACATCCACATCCTCAACCTTACATATCCCAACCACAATCACTCTCAGCTGCTGATGTTGCTGCCACAACGGCATGGAACGGAAAAAAGTAATTCATTCATTCATTCAGTCGTTTGTTGGACGGTTCATTCAGCAACAACGTGGCATAGTTGTTTGTGCCATAGTTGTTTTTTTTTTGCTGTGTTTTGCTGCCACTTTAGCTGCTTTGCGGCTTTCTTGGCAATATAATTGTTGCTTTGGCCAAAAAGAAATAACACAACCGCAAAATGTTGCCGACTATATGGCGGGGCTATAAACATGTTGCTGCTGTTGCTGCCTCTACTGTTGCAGTTGCTACCTCTATGGTTGTTGCTGCTGCTGCAGTTGTCTCCTTTTACGCGCTTGCCGCCAAATAAATAAATCTCGATTACAATGCCGTCTGCCTGTTGCTGTTGCTGCCGTTTGCAGTGATTGCTGATGTTGCTGCTGTTGCTGTTGCTGCTGCTGCTGCTGGAGATTTTTATGAATGAATGAATGGCCAGCTAGCTAAATGAAAAGTTGCCCAGCTTGTTGGTATATGTGTGAACAGGCTTTTTTGTTTTGTATATGTTGCAGTTGCAGCAACAACAGCAACAGCAACACCAACATGTTGCAAAAAACGCGCGCAAAACGCCACCAAAACGCTTGCAACGGTTTTTTGCTTGCTTTTTGTCGGTTTTTGTTCAGTTAATTACGAGCAAGTTGCGCCGCCACGCCCCTGCCCCAACCCCTGGCTTCCTCTGGCACCACCTCCTCCCTGCCTGCCCCCTGTAGCTGCTGCTGCTGTTGTTGTTTACTCGAGCGTTTTTATGAATGAAACGGCCGTAGAAGAGCAGCAACACCACCAACCATCTCACACAAGAACAACATTCGTTGTTGGCTTTTGCTTATTTATGGTTAATTTATTTTTTCATTTTTTTTTTCTGTTTTACTACGCCATCGTTTTAATTTTGTTGGTTTTTGTCTTGTGTTGCTTCTGTGTTGCGTTTGTGTGTTATTATTATTGTAAACAAATTGCGCCTTTGGTCACGTAATTAGCACACTTATACTCGATCGGAATAGAGTCTACTCTACAAGCTCCCGGCCCCTCTATCTCGAATAGTTTGGTCGGGAAATTGGAACGTGTCCGTCAATAACTGTAACAAGGTCTCTCTTTCTTTCTCTTGACCAACTTGGCCCAAAGCGGAAGTATTCCAAGCCACATTTCCGACTGGTCCAAGAGCCAAAACTGGCACAATAGAACCTGATAGATCGCCGTGGATTAAATGAAAGTATCGTAGAACTCTCCGACCATTTGACCTTAACTTTCGGGGGACAAGAGTACCAGAGTCTCGACTTGGCTCTGAGCTTATGGCTTTTTAATTTGTATAAGAATATATGTACATCGGTACGTATATATATATTTTATCCATAAAAGCTGACTTGGCGCGCGCCTCGGCTACAAAGTCTGTATATATATGTATATATTGTAGAAGAGGCTGAGTGGAAAAAAGTGGGCAAACTAGTTTTTTGGTATCCGAGCATCCGTTGGCTCAGGTTGTTGTTATTGGCCCTGCTCTGAGGCATTTTTCTCAATGGGGCTCTCTAAGATTGTAGACCTGAGCACATTTTTTTTTGTTTTTAGGTGAATAATTGCGGTATGCTGTTGGCTGCTTGTTGTTTTTTATGCAAATATTTTTATAGATGTATGGCATAGTATCTGGTATCTGTGAGTCGGAGTCTGTGGCATCCAGACACACTTAACCGATATACGGCCATTGTTGTTGTCTACTACTCTCTTTCAATATTTGTTTGTCTCTATTTTTTATGATTATTTTATTTATTTATTTAATTTTTTTCTCCTTGCCTTGAATCGCATTGAATAATTTCTATATATAGCATAAAAAAATTCCATTCGAGGGCTACGGGCGGAGAGCATAGATTGGAATTATGAAAACATGATATGCGAAATCGGATTAAAATTCCCCAAATGATTTATTGATTATTATTTAAATTATTACGAAAGTAGATGGAATCTTTTGACCGAGAATCTATTTAGATTTGATCAGTTCCGTGGAAAGAAAAGCAATCACTTTAATTGGAGGATTCTAGGGAAATGGATGCTCGTTCTGATGTTTCATTTAATCAACGTCGGATTCAGTCCCCACTCACCAGAATTCTACTAGAATCTGATCATTCATTAGCAGACGGATGGATGCTCCATTGATGGTTTCTGATTCTGTGTTTCTCTGAAACCAAAAAAACAACACCACCCATGAGCATAAATTAGCCAAAAGCAGATCAACGCTCGGGAAACTAGTTCGGAGATCGGATTATCGAAAAATTGTCAAATCACGGCGGGCATATCGGATGTACTAATTAGCATAAAAGCCCCATAAATTACCATTAGGGGTGTGGCCCGTAAGTCGTTCGATTTATGCACAAAATCATAAATATTTATTGCAAGATTTTGGCATCAAGTATACGCCGTGTTGGCTGCTTGGAGTTTCGAGTATTTTCACACCCAAGTTTCAAGATGGTTCGTTTTTTTGGGGATCTGCTGGCTGATTTGTTTGGGTATTTGTGGCAGCCGCTTTTGAAATTGATTTTGGTCTTGCCACGCGTACTCCCACCGAGCTGTTTGGGCCAAATGTGCGTGGCTGATCTGTTTGTTTATGGCCAACAAATTGCCATTTGTTTGTTGTTGGCTCTGCCCATTCACTCATTCATTCATTCATTCGTTCGTTCGTTCGTTTGGATGGACGGTCTGTCGCTCCGGCATCCATTCATAGATTGACTTGCCCAGCCAAGCGAGAAGTCCAAGTCGCTGACGTAGCGCTCGCTGCTCATCCAGCGTTTACGTTTTCATTCATTCATTCATTCATTTGGTCGGAATACACACACTCACTCTAACACTCTTACACCCATGGGTGTGTGTAGACCCCACCCTCCCCAAGACCCCCTCTTCAGACCATCCTCATCATCGACTTTGTCGTCGTCGTGGTCGTATTTCATTCATGAATTTTCTTTCATTCAGCTTTGGCCCAGGCCTTCCCCTTACCCACTTCCCCATGGCTCCCCTCCCCACTCCTCCCTCTCCCTATATCAGTATACCCCCCTCTCTTTCACCATTCCTCGCGCCATCTCCCTCTTCGAGTGTTGTTGTTGAAAACGTTTTTAAATACCGGAACTGAATGTTTAGCGCTTTTAAGCATGGGAACTTTTTGTTTTCTTCCATCAACTTTTCTTCCCCCTCCCAGCCATCTCTCTCCCTCCTCTTCCTTCTTCCTCCATCCGTCTCTGTCGGTCTTTAATAGGCCCTCTCCCTCTCTAACTGCTCTTTTACCCGGCCTTTTGTGGATCCATTCCGCTCGATTCTATTCACCAATAAGGCGTTTTTATTGCAAGTTTCCAAACAACAGGAATTCTATGCCAGACTATGCTAGTTGTGTGTGTGTTTTGTCTATTTTAGGTGTTGTGTTGTGATGTTGTTTTGTTATGCTTTTTTTTTTATATGCGTTCCAAATTTATTGCAGCCATTCGAATTTTGAAATTTATGAACCTTGGATCGCCAGGCGAGGGGTTTCTCAAACGAAGGTAAAAGGGTATATCAGTGAGAGGTCTAAAGTTGTCAGGAACTTGATCATTTTGCGATTCAAGACTCTCTTGAAATCTCCAACCTCTAACTATGATTCTTCCAATCTTTCTCAGGGTATTCCCTAGTCGTACCTCTCCCCAGCCTAGCCTCGATTCTTACTTGTTTATATTGTCAATATTTTGCTTTTGATTACCGTGGATATTTCACGCCCCGGCCTCGTCCCAGCAACACCTATAGCCATACCCATAGCTACACCTTTCACAACTCGATTTCAGGGCGTGTTTGTCATATGACATTTGACATAATAGATTTCCGATAAATGATATATGTATGGCATGGCCGGCTCTGTCTCTCCCCCATTCCGGTCTTGATTTATGACCAGATCGGGCGGGGAACAATGGGCTGCGACTTGACCTTTGACCAGAATTCGCATTGTAATGGATTTCAGTGAAATAAGAGAATTCCATCTGATAGATACAGATACTCTCTATGATCTGTATCCGAGATCTGATCCGATATCTTTCGTGTGTCGGCTTGGCACTTGTCAAGTTTTTGGCTTTCGGCTTGCGGGTTGCGGCTTAGTCAGCATTGAACTCTTGACCTGGCCGGCTAATTGCTTTATGTTTGGCATCGTTCGAGTAACGCAATTGTGGCCAGCGACTTTAATTGATCAAATGCGACGGATCTGGACGGGGCTTGGGCTGCAAACAACTTTCATTTTTCATCTAGAGCGCTGGTGTTGCTTGTCGGTGTTGCTTGTTGGTGTTGCCTGTTGCCGCTGCAATTAAATGTGCCATATGCGTGTGGCGATCTATACTATTTACAGCCGGGCTTTGGTGGGTGTCAAGTGTAATGGCTATAGGGCGGCTGCTAAATATAGCTGCGGCGGGCAGCCCGGGGCGGGCGGAGTTACTTTTTAGAGAGAGAGAGAGAGAGAGAGAGGGACAGTGGGGCAGAGGGAGAGAGACTCGGACCCAGCCCAAAAAAAAAGTTGCATTGCAAAACCTGCTATAGATGCTGTTGTTGTTGTTGTTTCTGTTGGCGTGGGCAACTTACAAATGGCAACCAGTTGAGCAGGTGTCTGCTGACGTTGTTGCCTGAATTATGCAACCTGCCATTGCCAGTGGTTTGTTGTTGTTGTTGTTTGTTTTTGCATAGATCAATAGAAACATGTTGCACGAGCAGCGCTGGTAATTAGCCAGGGCCATTAATTGCACTCGACTGGAGATTCTGGGACGGGAAGAATTGGGAGGGGGCAATTGGACTCTCTTACTCACCCCCACTTGGTAGAGGATGCGCACATCCTTGTCGCCGCGTCCGTGCTTGCTGTTGCTGCGATGTTGCTGCTGTTTCTGCAACATTTGGCGAGCACGTCGCCGCGATTCGGCCAGCAGCTCCTGTTCCTGATCCGCCGTCGAGATGCTGACCACCGTCAGTTGCTCCGGCGTGGGTCTCACTGTACTACTACTGCTGCTGCTGGTGGAGGTTGCTGCAACAGTGGCTCCTGTCGCTGCACCTGTTTCTGCTGCGGCAACATCTTTGGCATCGAAGACGGTGTACTCCAGGCTCTTGTGCTTCTCCGCCGTGCTGGTCGGCGTGATCTCGAACACCTCGAGGGGCAGTCGCGTGCCGCCGACAGTGGTCAGCAGCAGCAACACGCTGCACGGCAGCAACATCAATGTCGAAGGCATGATTTATGGCTCTATGGGTCTGGGCTCTGGCCTGGCTAAGAGGCTAACAGTCTAACTGGCTAACTGGCTATCAGTCTAACTGGCTAGCTGACTGGAATCGATCGATCGAGATTCGTGCGTATGTGCTGCTGTTCTGTGGTTGTAATTGACACTCAATGAAATTTGTAATTGAATTCGAATCAGTGTTCCCGCTCTAGCTCTAGCTCGCTGGCACGCTCAGAACCCATGGCTGTGGCTCACCATCATCCAAATTACACACAAACACAATCACAACAAATCAGGTTTCAAATCGAATCTGATCGAAACGAAACGAAACGAATCGAGTCGAATCGAGCGATCGATCGATCGATCGTTTGATTTGTGGCAAATGTCACTCGAATAATTCGTATTATTATTATTTTCTCTTTAATCACACTTGAATTTATGTATCTCGTTTGTATATATTTTGTTTTTTGGTTGGTTGTCGGATGGATTTCTTGTAATTTTACACCCGCGCGTCGTATGTCTCTGTCGCTTAAAGGTCTGTAATCCTCGTCTTTTGCTCCTGAATCGAGTGGCTTGTCTGTTCGCTTCCTGACTCGTTCTTGACGGCTCGGTTCGGTTCGGTTCGGTTGTTCGCTCGACCAACTCACTTTTCGATCTGATCAAACAGAAAAACGAAAAGCGGCCGAGAGTCTCGGTCGCTGCGGCTGACGACGAGGCAGCGCTGCCTCACAGCGATTCTACACTGCAAGCAACGACAAGTTCGAATCTGAGGCCTTCTAGAAATTATTGTGAAATGGGTACTCGCGCAAATGAGCAAGATCATGATCTGTCTTGATTAAGAGGAGGAAATTATAAAAGGCAGTTGGATACATATATTTGTATATTTGTAGGAACTTCTTCATAAAAATATCATAAAATATCAGAAATAATTAGTACATATAGGTGTTATGATTTAAAAATTGTAGGAATAAGTATTAGTTCTAGGAATAATTACATTTATGAATGGGAATCAAGATAATAATGTTCTGAAACTAAGTAAACTTTATAAAAAAAGAATAATCTATAACAATTCATAGTCTATTATGTCTATATCATACAAAATATGTATATAATCTTATAGACATTGTTTCAGAACCTCTAATTTAATCCCACACTGTTTCTTATATTCATATTCCACTCCCAAACTAAAACATAACACCCGAAAGTTAAAACGAAAACTTCTGACTATCTATTTCTCTCTGTGCACGGCGGCAGAGAGTCCAAAGAGAGGCCCCGAAAGAGAGTGTTTTGTAGACTGTGGATATGAATGAATGAACATGTTGTTGCTGCTCTCGGGCTGCTGCTGCTTTCCCGCTGGTGGTTGCAGCATCCATTGCCGGTATCTGTGTGTGTGTGCGTGAGTATCTGTGAGATGCATCCGGCGTGGTATGGGTGAGAGCCATGTCTGTGGCAGCAAGGTGTCTCTGGCTCGCGTGCTTGGCTTAAAGAGAAAAAACAAAATAACAAAAAAATAAATAAATATAAAAAGCCAAAACGGCTTTTGCCGCTTCCGTTGCATCCTTTCGGACGTTTTTGCTGCCTTGACGCTGCCCGGAGTTGGTTATTTTGTTTTTGTCATTTTTACTACGGCACCGGAAACTAATTCCTGCTTGGGCCGCAACCACTGGGACTCCAGCTCCAGCTCCGGCCCTGGCTCCACCTCCTCCTCCCCTCCTCCTCCTGCTTTGGGCCCGCTCCTCTTGCTCGGTTTTTGCCCTCTTGGCTGCCTTGGTTTCATGTTTGGGCTTCGTTCTCGTAGCGCATGCCAAAAAAAGAACAACAGAATAAAAAACAGCAAAAAATCAAGAAAAGAGTTTAGCCAGAAAGGAAGCCCAGCCTTCCGATATACGGAGGCTCTTAATGCTCTTTCACCTTTACATTTATGATTTCAGGTTTTACTTTTAGATTTATTTTATTTCTTAGAAATTTTTCAAAAAATAGTATAGAAATTATAGAAGAATTATTAAGAAACCAATTAGGAGATGAGAGGTAAGCCTTTTTTAGTTTTAGTTCTAAAATGTTAAATTTTCATACAAAAACTCTTGAATATTTAATACGAGTACTATTCCAAGATTTCTTTTATATTAGAACCCTAATTAAGTTGATATGGTTTTGGAACCTTGATTTTCTGAAACCCTTTAGTTTTAGGTTCATAACTTTTTTGAACTAGAATCGCTTTAATTATATCCTCTTCCACTATCCCTAGTTATTGTTTAATAGCAAAACACTTTTTTTATAGAGTATTTAGAGAGTTGAAGAGAAACCTGGAAAGGGGTCTCCTCCATCTTCAATCTCCAGCTTGGAAGTTCAAGCGAAAACGCGCGAGGTTCGGCAGAAAGCCCGCCAATTTTATGGGCCAAACCCGATAAGATTTCATTTGTTTACGAGTTACCTTGAGACGCGCCAACAACAAAAAACAACAAAAACATAATATATACATACATACAACTCACTCTATATAGTTGGGTATACATATGTATAATATATGGAAGCATTAACAAGAAAGAACTTCAACTGAAAGGCGGCCATTGTTGATGGAGGTTTCCCTTTTCCCCCGTTTCCAATTCGATTTCTAGCTAACGACCAACAGCTGATCAAAGAACGTATCTTCTTTTTTTTTGTGGCTCCATTTGCAGGTAAAATGTACGCGGTAATTGGCCGAAGGCACGGCAAGATCCTCTCCGGCGATCTGACCCAGGGCAGTGGAAACTTCGCGGTCACCTGTCTCCTGCCCGTGATCGAATCGTTCAACTTTGCCCAGGAGATGCGCAAGCAGACATCTGGCCTGGCCTGTCCGCAACTGATGTTCAGTCACTGGGAGGTGAGTACTGTACAGTTGAATGTCCTTAAAAGAAACTCTAATACTAGATAATTATTTGACTAAAACATAATCTTTAGTGATAAAGATATGCTTTAGTGAATAGATATATTTTGAGGCTTAGCGTGGAAAAAAAGTCTTGAAAAAAAGTTTAAACTTAATAGCCACCTTTAGAAGTTGGCCTGTAGCTGGCTGAGATTGGCGGAGCAGCTGTTGCCAAGCTGGGGCACAAGTGCAGCGTCTGTCCGGCCATATGCCATGTGCGTGCCTCACTTTCTGGCCCCTTCCCGGCTCTGGTTGCCCCAACCTCTCCCTTTCTCTTTACCAATTTCTGTGTGTATTTTTTTTTCGTATCTCCCCAAGATTCTCGCTGTCAGTCTGTGGTCAATAAAAATCTCAGCTTACGCTGTGTTAAGCCTTCTGTTCCCTTCTGTTGAAGTCTTATAAGCTAAACCACAGCCACCAGCCACCAGCAACTAGCAACATGGCAACAGCAGCATCATCAGGGGCGGCAATGGCAACAGCAACTTCGCTGGCAACAACAGTTGGACTGAAAGTTATATGGTCCATTTGAGGCTGCAGCTGTGTGCCGAGTCGGAGAGGTAACCCAAAGCCCCAAACCAGACGACTCCACTCTCCTCTTTGCTCCATCGGCATTCTGACCTTGTCGTGGGCCACACATAACCGCCGGGTTGATGATTTTTGTCCACCAGCGGAAACCGCCAAGATGCTCCCATCTTTAATCAGAAATGATCCAAAAATCAGCATGATAGAACTAATCTTAACTTCCTCCGATATGTATTTAATTAGGCAACACCTTTTAGGGGCTTGTGGTTTATAGTTTTGGAAGGAAATTGGTTTCTTTTGTCGCCAGTCCGAGCTTGTCCCAGAGTGCGTGCATGCCGCACTGACAGTGGCCTCTCTATATCTCTATATCTGTGGATTTATATGGCGGTGCTGGGGCATATCGCCCAACCAATCGATAACAACAAGTTTTCGTATAATGACTTCCGGCGATTTTCTATTTCTTGGCTCGAGTTTTGCCGGCGTCGGAGCTTCGTATAATTTCTTACGCATTTCCAACGCCAGAGACGACAGTACAGTCGGTGGTCAGTGGATGTCGAGAGGTGGGGCGTCTAACTAGAGGTGGCATCTGTGTGGAAATCTTAACGGAAACTAGTTTAGCCAGCACAAGTGGAATAAAGTATCCGAGAGTGACAGTCAATACAATTTCCATCATTATTCTGAAAACAATTAGGATTTCGCCTTGCCTTTCGCTGGAGCAATTAAAACTGTTTGTTTCAGCACTCTGTCCACGCCCACCTATGTATCTGTGTTGGCCAGTGGCCTCCAGCCCCAACCCTTTGCAACCCCGCCCTCCGCCCCGGCACTGGAGTGTACCTGCTGCCGGGTGAGTGGGCAGGCAGGGCTCTCGGCCGTGGGCGCAGTTGTCACGTGCCCATAATAACAACGAAGGCGTCAACTTCACTCGAGTGGCCAACTTCTGGCTCTGGCTCTGGCTTTGACTCTGAGTCTGGCAACGGGAAAAAGGGCCTCGCCCGGAGGTGTTGGCAGAGGAAGAGGAGCGTCCAGAGTTCCCCCCAAAAGCCATTTGAATTTCTTGCTGCATCATGTCCCACAATAAGTTCGTTAAGCTGCAACAGCAACATCAGCATCAGCATCGGCTCAAGAAATCATCTTCGCAGAGATACGACCTTTTGGCTCGACGACTCTTGGAAACAGAAACATGAACATCAGTGTCCATATATCATAAATATTGTTCATTTCCTTAGTGGCATTACCTTAAAAGACATTTATTTAAAAACAAGGTTACACTGATTTTGAAATATAAATAGTTGGAAAAGTATGTGATAATTACTTCCTTGGGAAATCCTTCGTTTTCTATTAAAATTATGACACTCCCCGCCTTATGTCTATGATCCGCACTGTTGGTCCAAGACCTTACCTTCAGGTGGCTACTGTCTTGTGCGCTTTTGTTATTATTTAATTTGGTGCTTCCTTTTGTTTTTTTTTGTGCCTCCACCTTCCCTGCTGCGGCTGCTGTTGCACTTCTCATCTCGTTTCTCGCCACTTGATGAACCTGAAGATTGTTATTATGATTACGTGTGTGTCTGGGGTGGGGAGGGGGACAGGAAGAGGGTCAAGACCTGCAGCCTACCCAAAAAAAAAACGAAAACAACAACCAACAACAGAAAACATAACATAACAACTTTGGCTACTGGTCTTACTTTTGGCCTGGTCTGGAGTGTTGCATATGATTTGGTTCTGGTTGTTGCCGTTGTTGTTGCCCTGTTGTTGTTGTTTGTCGCGCTTTGCATGCAAGACCTGAGCTCTGAAACTACTTCAAAAGCATAACAGCCACACCAACAACCACATCTGAAAATGTGAGCAAAGAACCAAGGTAAATAACAAATAATCTGATAACTCGTTTTGTATACCTGCCACAGCCTGCCCTGCCTGCCCCACCAAAGGGAAAGTCTACGCCGGAGACAGTCCCAGTGGTGGGGGTAGCAATGGTAGTAGGGAAGGGGGTAGGCGCGGTGGCGTAGGGTGAGGGCGTGGGGGCTGCAGTTCACCCCGGGCAGGGCAGGGGGAGAGCATGGCAGTGCCCTAAAGTCTGCCTGGTGCGAATAAACATACACACAAATGCACTCCAAGAAAAATGCTATAAAAAATATATATAGGAGGAGGAATTACTCTCCACTTTTACTGTGGCTTTTGGGCATTATTTTTTTACTCTGCAGGGATACATACATGCATATCCGTGGCGAGGCAAGTGTTTATCCAAGTGGCCAAAGGATTGCTCTTATTGTTGTTGTTTCGCTTAAGTGGAACGTGGTTTGCATTGTCCGCTCGCTGGCTGTCAAAATGACGTTCATCGTAGTCTGCCCGGTCCACCAGTCCCCAGTCCCCAGTCCGCAGTCGGCCGTCCCCCAGTCCACCGTCCATTCTCGCACACTCTGGAGACTTTTGGAGACGGGGGCCCCCAAGTCTTTCGAATCAACTCAACTCGACTCGAATCGAATCGAGTTATTCTCTTTGGCCCGGTCTCTTTCACAGTCTTTCAGCCAGTTTCTGGCGCGCGATAATAATCTCAACTTGGTCTTGGCCGCGGACGCGGACGGGGACAGACGACAGACAGACGGCGGACAGACGGACAAACGGACAGCCGGAGAAGCGGACAAATGGACTTGTGGAGGGACGTATGGCAGCGTATTTCGGTAGCTGCCGCGTAAATTACCTGCATACAAACCGCGCGCGGTCGGACAGGTAAATACACACTCGCACGGACACACAAAGATACAAACACGTGGAGATACAGATACTGAGATACACACACACACACACACACTCTCCTCTCTGTCTGTGTGTGTTTGTTGATGTCACGTCGTTTGCTTTTGGATTTTTGTTTTGGTTTTCGCGGCTGCTTCAATATTTTTCTTAATATTTCTACCTTTGGAGTTTGGGGAGATGGTTGTGTGGGAGGGGCGGAGGAAGGGCTTGGATCGTGAGGAACTTTGGAATAGGGAAGGTGGAGAGAAGAGTGGGAGACTGTCGACGGAGTGGGGGGAGGAGACTGAGTCTGCAATCTGGATCGAGAAAGCAGGACACTGGTGGAAATACGATTCCTCTTGTTGTTAGGTAGCCCCTCCCTTTATATTATACTTACTTGTGACCCCTTTTTTCTCTCAGTGTAGTGCTCGGCCTGCTGCTAGCTGCTCATTTGTCTGGCCCGACTCAGACGCAAGTTCTGCGCACTTCTGGAGCACTTCAGCTGCCACAGGGTCTCCTCCGTTTTCGGGCCCAAGACTGGAGTGGGAAGGACAGAGGAATGGCGGAGGGATGGGGCATGGTATGTTGGGATGATGCTGCGCATGCGCAGAACCATTTGCAACGGATGGCAGAATGCCTCGGGACGCTATGGATGTGCGTGAGTGTGTTGTGACAGGGACTGCGAACTGGGATTTCGAACTGCGACTGGGATTGCCTTACCTTGTCGAGGACTACTGGCTCTGGCACTGGCTGTGGTGGCTCTTTAGAGCCTGGATCCCTTGCTACCTCGATCCCTGCCCCACTTGGCGTTGTTCGTTGTTGTTAAACAAGCGAATCGTTGTGCCCGATAATGATCTACATGGGATTGCGAAGATGTTCGAGGGCCCGCAGTTTAGCGTAGTGCGAACAGATGGCCACAATGCCCACATACACAGAGCGAAAAGGGGTGGTGGTTTATGCAAATTAGAGAAATCCTTTCAACAGTTGGTGGTATTTGAAAAGAGTGCTTGTTATAAGAGGGTGTCCTGAGTCTTCTAATGATTTTACTTTCAGTTTTCATAATTTCTTTCTCTGTCAAAGTTATGTCCTGACAAAAGGCCAACAATGCCAGCGCGTCTCAATCGGTTTCGGGGCAAGCTCCGTCATCCATGGGGGAATCCAAAGTATGGAATAGAACCAAAAATCTGTCAGAGGCAGAGGGACGAGATTTTCCAGGGAAGAGCTCAACACCCGCCCGCTGCGTCAACTCAAGTCCTTGCTGAAAAAAAAAAGAAATACAAAATACTAAACAATGCAGATCTCACACCAGAGATTCTCAAGTGGTTCGCCTTGCAGGAGGCAATCATCAATCAAGCGAAGACCGAGTACCGAGGAGAGGGAAGGTGGAGAGGTCTTCACGCCATTGAGGAAATGCCTCGTACAATTCTGCGTATCCTGGCGAGCCTGCCTTATCACGCAATGCGTGTCCCTGCGTCCTTTGAAAGTCATTAAGCGACGAGTCCATTGTCGATGCCTCTCGAACCCAAAACAATGAAGATGTGAAAATGCACGCTTTCCCTGCCGAGCGCACAATGGGATGCTCGGCCCATAAAACCCAACCAACCCAACCCAACCCAACCCAACCCAAATCCAATCCAATCCAGTGCGAGGCGCAGGCGCATAGACCCAGCGACGCCTCGTCCTTAGTCCTTGTGTCATTCCCTTTGTCCCGTCTCAAGTGCCTAAATGATTTCCTGGAAGGCCATTCACACTGCGCGTTCTCCTTTCTACTTACAGGTGATTGATATCGATCCCTTCTGGCTGCCCACCACCGAGGAGGAGCTGATGCACTTCGGCGAGAAGGCGGACTCCGCCAACCGGGCCAAGCTCTACATGGACAGCGTACGCCGCCGGAAGGGTCTCTTTGTCGACGAGCAAGTGGTGGAGCATGCCGAGAAACAGCGCACGCTCTCCAAGAACAAGTGATGCCCCTGGATGCCTTTTCTGGATGGTGAGTTTTTGTTTTAAGATAAGAATAGGAATACATTTTATAAAAATAATATTTTATTGGCTGAAAATGTCTTTTAGTTAATAGTAGGTTTTAAAGTTTAACTTCTTTCGTCAATCTTCTTCTGTTGGCACCTCCAGGGCAGCCTGCTTTTGGGTTATGAGGCCACTTTCTTTCTCGGGAACTTCCGGAACAGCCAACGAGTTCTTGCCCAGAACAATGTGAATGCAACTATAGGGAATAGCAATATAAATAAAATTGAATTATTATATTAATTAACTACTTAGTAACTTACAGTATAAGCACAAAAACAGCCAGCTGAGTAGCAATCGTCAGCATAAAGACTGCCCCTCCGTAGTTATCCGATTTGGTGGCACGGTAGAGCTGCGAGTAGCAGACCCCGCTGATGAAGGGCACTGCATTATCGCAGACCGAGAGCAGGGCAAACACCTTGCCGCGCTCCGAGGTCGGGACTATTTTGGAGGTCATTGCCCGGATCATGGGCCCCACAATGGGACCCAAACTGCAGACCACAGCCCCGACATAGAGCAGATCCGTGTTGTCGGCGAAATAGAAGAACAAGCGGGCTATCGTATGCGCCCAGGTGCCAATGAAGATGATAATCTAGTGCCCAGGTTGACCCAATTAGTTGATTTTGAGGGTTGATCTGTAATCCTTGACTTACCGTATCCCTCCAGCCCAGGACCTTGTTCATTAGAGGCACTGCCAGCAGCATGGCAATCACGTAGGCCGACGACTTGAAGGTCTTGAAGCTGCTGTACGAGCTCACGTCCCAGTTGAACTTGTCGAGGGTGTACATGTACAGGTAGCTGCCCTCGTCCCGCTGGAA
Source organism: Drosophila atripex (assembly GCA_035045925.1). Classification (NCBI taxonomy): domain Eukaryota; kingdom Metazoa; phylum Arthropoda; class Insecta; order Diptera; family Drosophilidae; genus Drosophila; species Drosophila atripex. Next base: position 2,313,614 of record JAWNOP010000012.1, read on the forward strand.
GGTGTAGAGCGCCATGCTGACCAGCAGGATAATGAGAAAGCTGCGTCGATGGCCCCTCCGGCTCTTCACGAGCACCGCGAACGAGTCCTTCACGTGCTGCTTGTCGAAATAGTCGCCCCAGAAGCCGCAGCAGCCCAACTCCCTGAGGGAACGCTGGCGGGGAGTGGTTTGCCACTAAATTGGGTTTAGATAGTTGGGAACTGTTTCTTGAAGGGCACTCTGTGACTTACCTTGAGGGCAACTAGAGAATAAAAGATAGCCAGGGCCAGAAGGCCAGCGTTTACGGCGAACATATTCGCGTACGACTGATCGAAGACGTTGTAGTAGAGGTGGGAGCCCAGGGCCACACCTGTGGGCATGGCGCTCAGGTAGATCACGTCCAGAATGGTCACCCGGATGGTGCGCTGCTCCAGCGTGGAAATGTCCGAGATATACGCGAAGCAGGAGGCGAAAATGGCCACATCCGCTCCAGTCAGCGCCGACGGGAGCGTGGCGGAATAGATGATGTTCTGCACTGGCCAGGTGGGCATCTTGGCGTTCACCACTATCATCGTGGAGTAGATGAACTTGCCGAACAGGCCCATCAGCAGGGGCAGCTTCCGGCCGCGCCGATCCGAGAAGGAGCCCAAAAACAGTGCCAGGATGATGGGAAAGACATGGGCTGAGATGTTCTCCCACTGCAGGAACCAGGCGTTGGTTTTCAGGGACGCATCCTTGAACTCCTTGTTCTCCGGCAGGTTGATGTTGCGGCAGATCTCCTCCGTGAAGTTATTGTTCACCCGACAGGACTTGTACAGGAAGAAGTTCTGCTCCACCACCGAGGTGATCATGAAGGCGAACATGTACAGGAACATGGTGGGCTCCACGGAAACGGAAGTGATCACATGCCACGCCCACTGGCAGGCGGAGCGCCTCGCTGTCACCTCTCCCACATTGGTGTTGGTGCTGTTTGTTGTGCTAGCCTGGCTGAGGCGTCGTCTCTGTATTGGTCCTGCAATGGCTGCGGATTCGACTCCATTTTTCGCGGGTGCCTAAAAGTATGCAATGGATTTTGACATTTCCCATTTTGAAAATCGAGTTCGGCTTGTAATTATTTTTCATGCTGGCAGTGCCAGATCTCGGCAAAGGGAGAGCGCATAAAGCAGAGATTTGAAACTCGTTTCGAATTACTTTGTATTAGATATACAAAGGAGTAGGGTCACTTCATAATATCATTAGCTTAGAAATTTTGTAAATTATTTTAATTTATTTTTGAAATTTTTTTAATGTAATATAACTGCTATAACTGCCTTTCTTGTATTTAATTTTTTAAATCATTTTTGTAGAGTATTATTTATTCAACTCCACTCTTAGACTCATCGTGCCACCATGTGCTTTGTTCACACACTTATTTATTTTTCTGAGACAAGTGGCTGCTTAAATTACTCCTAACTTGTGTCACGAATCACTCTTTTTCTGTTTGTAAAAATCACATTTGATTTCATTTTAAACTTAAAACAATATAGTTTTTTAGCCGCACATTTTTGTATTGTCATGGTCAAGGTCTCTAGAACCACTTTTTTTGTGTTCTCAGCATTTTTTGAGTGGCATTTTGGCATATACGTAATACGTAATACGTAATCATTAAATGAAATAAGTGCGTCTCCAATCAATGTGATTTATTTGATAAAGCAAAATTAAATCTAATTGATTTGAAGTTTTTAGCTTGCCGGCACTCTCACTTCGTGGTTGATAAATTTAGCCGCGTTGCAAAACAAAAACAAACCATTTAGCGTCCAAACGACTAAAAAACCACTCACCTCGACAGCGCTCATTTTCGCTCTGCGCACTCGCGTCTCTCTTCCGTTGTTAAATAACGTTCGCCGGCCCTCCGTCTAGGGGTTGAGGGAGCGAGCTTTTGTCCTCTCACAGCTTTCGGGGTCGGATTCAAATTCAAACCGCCAACTGCAGCTTATCAATAGATTGTTTTGAATATTTGCATGGCTATTCCATTTTCCGACAGATTGTTTATTTTGCAAATTGGCCGTTAGATTACGCTATTTACCTTCTCCTCGTATTCTCTACAGATTATGGCGTGTGTAGTCTATTGGATCTACAGAAAATCTCTTTAATTACCCTATAATCAAGTAAACGTGTTGAATTCTAACTGTTATGCTTATTAATATTGTATTCTATTAGCGTCTAGTGGAATTTTACGGATTTTCCCCTTATCGCTAGTCTTTGCCGCACGTAGTTCTCACTTTCCGTTCAATGTCGCAGACGTTCAATAAACCACCAGCCTTCTTATATTGGAGTTTAATTATAGACTAATTAAGTAAAGATTTATAGCTCTGCCCACTAATTTAGAGAGGCCACTAAAAAAGCGATACGAGACACCAGCACTATATTATAGCTGAACGGATTTAGGGTTTAATGTTCGTTATTTTTGCAGCTGCCGTTGCCTTTAACTGCTATAAACGTGTATCAAATAACGTTGCACAAGTTTTTATAAATATCTTTTTTACACACATGTGTTTATATTATATTTTCTTCCGCTGAGTTGCGACTTATCCGCCTAATGGCTAACTGAGTACTGGGAAACACAAGGGCACTCTGTCCACTCAGAACACCTTATCAACGAAAAAAAGGTGATACTGATCCGATTTCGATTGGCTTTATTTTAATCGCTCCTACGATTTCGATTACATATTAGTATACTCTTCCTATGAGTATTATTATTTTTCACAACTACATTTTTTTTTTCAACTTTTTAATCTTTTTTATTGCATATCTTAACTATTTCTGAACCCCATTTATGAATCAGCAATCTAATCCGCTTCAAACTGCATCAAAAGGCTGAAAAATTCGAAGGGAAAAATTTTGGCCCAACTTTTGGCCAAAATCATGATGAAAAATGTCGAAAAATGTATCACAATTTTTGTTGCCAGGTTTTGATTGAAAATTAAGGTACTCGAAATTCTAAGGTCGGGAAGGCATAACATTTCTGGATCTGCCAAATATTAGCCGAGTTATACAAATTTTTCCATTTTTAAAATCCAAAAATTGGTACAACGTTTCTGGTACTTTTTATCTTGGCCAAAATCGGAAGTCACTTTTATTCAATATCTTTACTATTTCCCAACCAATCAGTACGCGAAATACCATTTATGAATCAAAGAACTAATCCGCTGAAATCTGGACCAAAAGTTTGAATAAATCGAAGTGAAAAATTTGGGCCCTATTTTTGGCCAAAATCATGATTGTACCCCTTTGAAAAACGTATCACAATTTTTGTTGCCAGGTTTTGACGAAAATATATGTACACAATTTTTCATTCCGAAAATACAAAAATTGGCCTAACGTTTCTGGTACTTTTTAAGTTGGCCAAAATCGAAACTGTTAAAGAATAACTATACTTACATATAGGAATCTGTCTGGGAGAAAGGAAAATCATCAAAGTATATAAGAAAAATACGCGTCGATCAGCGTTGCCAATTCCCAAGTCTCAGCAGCACGAATAAAAAAACAAAGTTACCAAAATGCATTTTGTTTCTCAACACCATGAAATGAGGAATGAATTAATCAATACAATGTTTAATTATTTTCAATATTCATTTCCAAAAGTATCCTTTCGTTTAAGGTTTCGGCCCGCACTCTAAGGAACCTGATGGACTGGAAATTACAAATGAAGCTACGAAGTGACAAATATTTTATGTTTTGTTTAAAGCAATTAATTTTTAAAAGAAAATATATTACATTTTATACAAATTTTATAAAAGTTATATAAAATAAATAATATTTTTATAAAAAAATAACAGTTAAAATTTAAAAATTTATTTTAATGAAACTACGGAAGATGGTTGTATGAAATTGATAGATTTAAGAAAGGTTTTAGGAGAGAACAGACGGATATTAATTATGGAGGTAATCCGAATCAACGGTAGTACCTATATCCTAACGGAGTCGGAGATGTTTGCCGCCCTTTCTACACAATTTTTTCGCAAAATTTACTTATCGGAGATGTTTGCCGCCCTTTCTACACAATTTTTTCGCAAAATTTACTTATCCTCTCTGAAGGTATAAAAATGAAAAGGCATTACTTATGAAGTGTTGCATCTCTGTATATACTTTATATTTCAGTGATATCTGAACTTCCCACTCCCCGAGAACTATCAGAATGTCATGGCAGCTATACCTTTTTGAATCAATTTCTCAGTTCTCTTTGAATGCGAATTTAGCGAGCAAAACAGAAACGAGATGACAATGGCGAGGTGGTTTTCCTCGATTTTCTTTTATACCGATTGCCGTGGCGGTTTTCCCGCTGGCTGCTTGGATGCCTCTGGCGCTGCAGGGCTTCCCGCCGGCTTGGCCGGGAATCTCTCTCTTACCCTTCGTCCCCTGACCCCAGCACTGCCAATGGTAAGTGGTAATTGGAGTCGCTGTCTGAGTCCGCTGCCCGCCAAGCGGTCGGTAAACTGCAAGACGATCGAGTGCTCTCCACCGGGGCCACCCCAAAAACTTGCCTCCGATTCCCACCTCGTTGGGTTACTTGCATAGCTAAGTGGCACAGGAGTCATTGGCTTCTCTTTAAAGGTCTAATTTATGGCTATCTCTCCCGTATCTTTGCCATCTTAACCAGTGCCTACTGTGCCTGCCTATCTTAGTGTCAGCCTGGCTGTGACAACTTCTCGGCGAAGAGCAGTCGGTTAGTTGGTGCCCAGCAGTGGCACGCTTCGGTTCGGTTCTGTGTATTTCCGTCAGTCCAAAGGTAATCCAGAGATAATGTCAGACGCAGATAGCAAGTCGCGAGATGTGGCTGCCCCCCAGCCGCTGGTGGAGCAGCATGAGCTGCAACTGCTGCCAGTTGCCGGCACCACCATCGAGGTGCCCAGCCTGGACAGCACCCCTAAGCTTTCGAAGCGGAACAGCTCCGAACGGAGCCTGCCCCTAAGGAGCTACAGCAAGTGGTCGCCCACGGAGCAGGGCGCTACCCTGGTGTGGCGGGATCTGTGTGTCTACACCAATGTGGGGGGCTCTGGCCGGGGCATGAAGCGGATCATCAACAACTCGACGGGGGCCATTCAACCGGGCACTCTGATGGCTTTAATGGGCTCGAGGTAAGCTGGTAATATAAAGAAATCGATATAGCCAAGGCACTCGACTGGAAAGTGTCTGAAATCATTGACCAAGATGGCCAAAAACGATGCTTTTTATGGGTGTTAACTGTGTCAACTGTCTTCTGTGATTACCCATTGCCCGATAAGCAGAGATCCCACTAAAATAACTTTCATATTCTCAGCGGTTCTGGGAAAACAACACTCATGTCGACACTCGCCTTTCGACAGCCCGGTAAGTTGGATACATCCGAGTAGTTTAAGATTAGATTAGGTTTATCCCCCTTATCTCTGACGAGCTCCATTTACATTGGAATCTACGCTGCAGCCGGGACCGTGGTTCAAGGCGACATTCTGATAAACGGCCGGCGCATCGGACCCTTCATGCACCGCATCAGTGGCTATGTCTACCAGGATGATCTCTTCATTGGAACGCTAACTGTGCTGGAGCACCTTAACTTTATGGTGAGTATGACCCAAAAACGAATGGAGGTTTAGTTTAAGGCTTACTTACTTTAGATTGCCATTTGAATATGAATATGAATTTAAACTTCTAATTTTTTGAATAATTCAAATATGCAACTCAAATAAGTAACCAGTAAAAAAATTAAAGCATACTTTTAATTGTGAAAATACTTGTCTTCATTCCGGCTCAAAAGTAGGCTACACTTTGTAAGCTTTGCAGATTGTTTGAGTAAAGTCGCATGCGATATTTCATTTAACTTCAGTTGAAATTACGAAAAAGTCAGAAAACTCGACAATTTGGCAAAAAACAGTATATTTTAGCAAGCTTATAAAAAACGGAAAATAATAAAATATTTTTTTATTTATAAGGCCCATCTCCGATTGGATCGTCGCGTGTCCAAGGAGGAACGTCGGCTCATCATAAACGAACTGTTGGAACGGACAGGACTCCTTTCGGCCGCCCATACCCGTATTGGCAGCGGCGATGACAAAAAGGTCCTGTCTGGAGGAGAACGCAAACGCCTCGCCTTTGCCGTGGAGCTGCTAAACAATCCGGTGATCCTGTTCTGTGACGAGCCGACCACAGGCCTGGACTCGTTCAGTGCCCAGCAGCTGGTGGCCACACTGTACGAGTTGGCCCAAAAGGGAACTACCATTCTCTGCACCATCCACCAGCCCAGCTCGCAGCTATTCGATAATTTCAACAACGTTATGCTGCTGGCCGATGGACGAGTGGCCTTCACAGGATCCCCCCAGCATGCTCTGAGCTTCTTTGCCAACCATGGATACTACTGCCCGGAGGCCTACAACCCGGCAGATTTTCTCATTGGAGTCCTGGCCACGGATCCTGGCTACGAGCAGGCCTCCCAGCGCTCCGCCCAGCACTTATGCGACCAGTTTGCGGTTAGTTCCGCGGCCAAACAGCGGGATATGCTGGTGAATCTCGAGATCCACATGGCCCAGTCGGGCAACTTCCCCTTCGACTCGGAGGTGGAGTCCTTCAGGAGCGTGGCCTGGTACAAGCGGTTCCATGTGGTGTGGATGCGCGCATCCCTTACCCTGCTGAGGGATCCCACGATTCAATGGATGCGATTTATCCAAAAGATAGCCATGGCTTTCATCATTGGAGCCTGCTTTGCCGGGACGACAGAGCCCTCACAGCTGGGCGTTCAGGCGGTACAGGGAGCACTCTTTATAATGATTTCGGAGAATACCTACCATCCCATGTACTCTGTGCTGAACTTGTTCCCCCAGGGCTTCCCGCTGTTCATGAGGGAAACGCGATCCGGGCTATACTCTACCTGGCACTACTATGCGGCCAATATCCTGGCATTGGTGAGTGGTTTATTGTAGAACATTTTTTTAAATATTTTTAGACTTGGTATCTGAAAATATATAACTTATATTTTTCCCCCATCTCCAGTTACCAGGAATGATTTTAGAGCCCTTGCTGTTCGTCATAATATGCTACTGGATAACTGGCCTGCGATCCACTTTTTATGCCTTTGGAGTCACGGCCATCTGCGTGGTGTTGGTAATGAATGTGGCGACCGCTTGTGGCTGCTTTTTCTCCACCGCCTTTAACTCTGTTCCATTGGCCATGGCCTACTTGGTGCCCCTGGACTATATATTCATGATCACCTCAGGAATCTTCATACAAGTGAAGTAAGTAATACCCACGAAGCACTGTAGAGAGATAGGATAATATGACCATGTCCCTTACAGCTCCTTACCTGTGGCCTTTTGGTGGACGCAGTTCCTCTCCTGGATGCTGTACGCCAACGAGGCCATGACCATTGCCCAGTGGTCCGGAGTACAGAATATCAGTGAGTTAAAATATAAAATAAAAAGAAAATGATGTAAATGACACCTATATTTTGCAGCCTGCTTCCAGGAGAGCGCAGACTTGCCGTGCTTCCACACTGGCCAGGACGTCCTGGACAAGTACAGCTTCAACGAGAGCAATATCTACCGCAACATCCTGGCCATGGTGGGCCTCTACTTCGGCTTCCATCTGCTGGGATACTATTGCCTGTGGCGACGGGCCCGAAAGCTGTAAGGACTGTGTGAATAGAAGAATTCTTCGGAGCTATGTTTTCGATAAAATAAACAATTTGTAGAGTTTCCAAATAAATTGCGCCCTTTATTAACACGTTTTTTGACTTTGCACAATGAAACATTTACACTTAGGGGGATTCGGGTCTATATTATTGGTTGGTTTTGGGTAATCAACTTCGAAACGGAACACCAAAGCTAATCAACATCGATTCCAATACATGCATACACTTACGATTTAATAAACTATATATGTATAGGATAATCGGAACGCTCAGTTAAATGAAATAGTTCGTAGCTAGGCGTAGTCAAAGGTGGCCGAGAGGCATTCGTAAATATGCGAGTTAAAACTAAGTAACAAAAGGTTCTAAAATAATTTATGCATTTTACGTTTTCTTCATAGAAATCACAGCGAGAATTTTGTTTGTTTTCCATTGGTTGTTTACGCATAGCATAATAAATGTATAAGTATGTATATATTTTTAGTGTATATACTGCATCAATATTAATAATACAATTATGTTTAGTGATGATGCTTTCAGCAACATTGAGACATACAGACATTGAAACACATTAACGTTACACATAAACGGTACTGAGTTTAACTTTAAACACTATTCGTATTAAATACTCTTCCATTTCATAATCTAGGTCGATTAGAAATATTCTTTAGCCACAATTGGGTATAGGTCCTTGCTGCCCTTTGTGTTCAACAGACTTCAATTGACAGAGTTATGGTTCGGGTGATGAGTGGCCCGAACGTGGATATTTCTTAAAGATATGGTTATCGTTGGAATACAGTTCCGCTTAATAGATAGATAATGTCGAGTGCTGCAGGAGGAATGCAAGCAACTCTGGTTTGAAGAGAAATCTAAACAATTTTTCAATTAATTTAACAATTAAATGGCTCCTTTTGCATTCCCCCCGATTCGTAGTCTTCGGTTATTCGTCTGATTATGAACTTTAAATTCGATTTCTTTGCACACTTATCCCCTATAGGCGCTGCCCCAACACTTTCGGCCGGCCGCCATACAATCTACGTACACAGATAGGAACCTTACACACCTACACTCCTCTCGAAGGACCTCCGCTCCCAAGCTATCGAACCTTACAACCTATCGAATGGCTAACAACTCTAACACCTAGTGCCCAATGCCTTTCTCTTGGTACCCTGTTGAAGTGCTTTCGTACTATAGTTTTCTCTCGGTGTGATATGGAAATTGTTTCTTGTGCCTTGAAACGCTAACTGAGGAACACACGTAAAGCTACGAGATAAATGCGAGATCATACAAGGGGAAGGGGAGAGCTGATAGTTCAGTGTACAGCAAGCCCAATCCGTCTACAAGCTACGTCCTAATCCTATCCATTACCCCTCTCTCCATTACCCACTATCCATTACCCTTACTGCTACCTCTAATCCTTGACTAGCCGCCTCCTCTTCTCTGCTTTTTGTACATATTTACACGGTTGCCTGCCGATCCCTTACGTGCTTACGTCCTGCAGGATTCCGGCCCGCGGACTGCTGCCACCACCCCCCGACCCGTTGGTGCTGATGAGTATCATGCTCCGGCTGTTGGGCAGGACATACAGATCGGTGGTCATCTGGCCGCCAATCGGGCTCATCGATTGCGAGGTTTTGATTGGGCTCCGGTTGGGCTCCAAGGTGGCCGTCCGGGGCTGCCAGTCCTGCGAGGAGTTCTCCGTGGAGGACTGACCCGGCACGGAGCTCTCCAGGGTGCCGGGCGCCGTCTGGGTGGAGCTCTGGCTCTCGTTGGACAACAGCCGTGTGGTGGTGCACGTGGTGGAGGAGGTGGTGATGTAACTGGCTGCCATGGCGGTCACCGAGCGGCGCTTCTTCTGCTGGGAAGTGGAGGAGCCGCCCGACCCTGAGGCTGGGCCGGGAACTGCCGTGGTGGTCACCGTCTCCGTCACGTTGAAGCTCACGATGGTGTCTCTTTTCCTGAGGGTCGTCGTCGTGGAACTGCTCGACTCCCCCCGGAGGTTCTGTTGCTGCTTGTTGCTCAAGTCGGAGAGGCTGATGTTGTTCTTCAGCAGGATCTCCAGGTTTTCTATGGAGTCCTTCAGGCCACTCTTCTCGTCCCTGGCTATCTCATCCTTGAGCTCGGCCACCACCGTTCTCGGTGGTGCTGTGGGCGTGGCCACCGCGGAATTGTCATTAGTTGTAGATGGATTGGCAATCGTGCTTGGATTGGGATTCGTATTGGGGATGGCCCCTCTCAGGATCGCCGGCAAAGCTCCGATGGTGACCACGCTGGAGCTGTTGGAAATACTGGGAGTGATGCCCGTGGAGCTGCTGACGTTGGTGCCAAAGGAGGAGGATATGTTGTGCTGTCGGCAGAGGGACTTCCTCCGCTGGGCCGTCAAGTTCTGCATATTCGAGTTGAGATCGATATCGGGCGAGGGCAGCAGGTCATCATCCTGCTCTTGGGAGTCGGTCTTATTCGGTTCCTGTTGCTGTTCAGACTCTGCTGGAGGCTTTTCCGGTTCCTTGGCCAGGGGCAGGGTCTTTGGCGGCTCAACCTCGGGCTTGGGCAAGTCCGGCTTTGGCTCGTCGGGCTTCTTGCCCTTGAGGAAGTAGGTGATCATGGAGCCCTTGCCTTTGACATTCACACTCCCCCGGCAGGTGAGCTCATAGCCGCGTCCTTCGAGTATCTGCTGCGTCTCCTGGGTGACCTGCACAGGTGTGAAGCATAGGATGCGGGGGAGAAAACAAGCGATAACATAAATTCCACCTGACAAGTTCAATGGCTGCAGCGACAGCAGAAGCTGGCTCAGCTTTTATTTATTCAGCCACCCGCCACCCGGCCTCCCCTGGCTACATATTTCATGACAACACCCACGACTCCCTCCCACCTGTCGCCCAATTCCCTTTACACATGCTACGCGCTACATCCTGCCAGCCACCCCTCCTCGACGCCCACTTAATAATTTATTTCTTTTGCAAATTTTTTTCGCATTCGGTTCGTTTTATTGACAGCCTCGACGGACGGAAAATAAAATCAAATGCGCATTTGTATCTATATCGTATATGTGTTTATGAAAAAGGGTGTTACGTAATGAAAAACTTTCAAGAAATTGAAACATAAAAATCTTTTCTATTTCTTAGATTTAAATAAATTCTGAGAGTAGATATTTTACCTTAAACTTGGTTTATAAAATATTACTCACTCCTAAAACATGTTACATAATAATTGCAGATATTCCCTACAGTTGCAAAATAAGCTATAATTTTCTAGAACTTAGTAACTTTCCTATAACTCTCTTAGAAGTCGAGTCACCCTAATGTACGAGTTATTTTATCCGAATTCGTATTCCTTTTCACATCTCTGCTTTTCATGTCGCCTGTCCCCTCTTGGGGGAGATTTCGTTGACACTAAAAACTTTTGCGCTGAAGTGGTCAGAACAGGTTGGCATTGATTAGGCGGGCGTGGTTGTAGCTGTATTGTAGCCCACCCCTAACGTCTACCCAAATAAAAACTTTGGCAACAAGAAATTCCCGGCTTTTTGTTGCCAAAACTTTTGATAGCGAAAGTGAGGCAGCCGAAAAACCACCGGAGTGCCCACGATTACCCGATGATTAAATCAAGACGGAGAAGCTCGTTCAACTCACCTGGATGTGGTCGACCAGACCCGTGGAATCCATTCGGGAGGCCACGTTGACGGCATTGCCCCAGATGTCGTACTGCGGCTTGCAGGCTCCAATGACACCGGCCACCACAGGACCAATATTAATGCCTGGAAATGAAGAGTTGCGAGAAGGATAGCATGCAATGGCTTATTTTATCAGGGCCAACAGGGCGTATGAGTAATATTTTGTGAATAATGCATCACCCATACGCCATGTTAGCCAGTTGGCTATGAAAATGAAAACTAAGCTTAGGAGCCTCACCTATTCGCATCCGAAAGTTGTTGAACGAGTGCATGTTGACCTCCTCGATCTTGTCGAACAGCTGCAGGGCATAGTCGGCCATCGCGGTCACATGGTTGAAGTTCACTCGGTCACAGGTGTTCGCCGTCAGTCCGGATGCCGCCATGTAAGTGGCTCCCGTGCTCTTTATTTTCTCAATGCAGCTGTTGTCGGAACCGGAAAGGGGCCAAGCCCCAAAATGGTTAGAAGAGTTTTGGTATCAACAGGAAACCGGGCACCGGCAGTGGCAGTTGCTGTGGCCTGGAACTCACCGGAAGCGCTCCTCGCTGAGCAGCTCGTCGAAGTCGGCTATAATCTCGTTGAGCAGTCGCAGGCACTCGACGCCCTCGTTGTTGCCCTCCAGCTCCACGTAGAACTCGGAGAAGTTGGGAATGCTGGCGAACAGGATGCACACCGAATCGCATTGTTCGTGGTAGAGGTCCTGCAACAAGGCCAAACGCCAAATTAAATTAGATCCTGGCAGTGCTGCTATGGAAATGGTTGCATCTATTTACTGATGTGTTCAGAGTTGGAAACTCTTTCTGGTTTTTGTGACGAAATTTAAGCCAACGGGCTAACAGTTGAGATTTTTATTTAAATTTGACGAGTTTTTAATAAGTGGTTTGGTGTTTTTTCAACTTTAAGATAAGTTTAAATTAAGTATTATACATTCCTAAATACCCAAATAATATAATCGCAAAAGCAATCCGCACAATGATTTGAAAATTTCAAATCCCCCATTTGGCAATTGAAATAGCTGTTTGAGAGGCTCAAGTTGAGGATTATTGGCTTTTGGTGCCCCACCCCAGCCCCGTGTCCTTGTTGGCTATCCAAGCTATCAAATGTGGTTGCTGAGCTTGTTGAATTTGAATTTAATGGTAAAAGCACTAGCCTGGCAGTCGCCTCAAAGCTCTCATCGCCTCATCGCCCCGAAAACTTGCCCCGAAACCCAGAAACCACTGATTTTCCACCTTGTGGCGTGTGCAGCGAAACGTTTTCAGGCCGCATGCACGTGGTCCTGGCTCCATTGCCATTCCAGCATCCATCTCCGGTGCCCGAGCCCACCTTACACATTTTCTGCTCTCCTGCATTTGGCGCAGATTTCACAGCCATAAAGTTTTTTAATATTCTGAACAGTATGCTAAAAAGTATCATGAATATAAGGCCACTATATGATTTTAATTTTGTACTAATAGTTTGTTATTTTAATGCTGGTTTTAATTTCATATTTTAAATTCTTCTCCATATAAATCACATAATTTTAACCACTACTGTATTTAGTTAACCCACTTTTTAATATTTTATATATTTTTACTTATTTTCAGTGTAAAAAAACTCATATACTCACGTCAAGGTGCTTTTCGCGGCTCAGAAAGTGCTCGGCTACGTGAACGGGCAGAATGTTTTCGAGCAGTTTACGGTTATAAGCCTGCAGATGCTCCATGTCCTCCTTTTCCTCTGCGAAAATGGGAAAAACAATCGGAAACCGCCATGAGAAAAAACAAGAGCGTGAAATTGAAATATCAGTTTATCAGTTAAGCGAAGCGTAAAGGGGAACACCCACACACAAAAAATGAAGCACCGAAAAGAGAGCTACAAATAATGGAATGAGGGAAGAGAGCAAGGCAGTATCTGTGAGTTGGGGAGTGCAACTCTGCACTAATACTAATGAAGTGGCTTACATGCTGAAACTTTTCTGACATACCCCGCCCCACCCCCGGACGTCACATTTCAAATCACTGCCACACTGTTTCAAACAGAAAAGAGAGAGAGACGTCATGTGCCAAGCGGGGTTTCAAAGCTTTGCTAATAAGCTTCATAATTTTAAAGGGCTTCCATTTTGCTGAAGGCGTACTGTAGCTGGCGTTGCTTTATCCTCGGAATACCTATGTGTATTGCAGATATGCGATATGCAGAGTTTCTTGCCTTTGAAGTTGTAAGCAGGGGCTCTTAAATATCAAAGATTAAATACCAACTACGATTAACTCCCAAGTGCATAAGTTTTAATCAATTCAGAAACAGATTTTCGTTAAACACCTAAACTTTCCACAAACGCCTGGCCATTAATTTTTAATCAGTTCCCACTTAGGCATTCAAAACTAGCAAGTTGCCCAACTTGGCAAGTTTAGTTCTTGCCAAAAGCCATATTAATTAGAAAAGGGAATGACTTAAAGTGTCTAAATTAGTTCTTAACTATTTGCTTAAGTGCTTCGGCATTCCCTCTGACCAGTTTAAAGTTTTGCAAATGTTTTTCAAAGTTGGCTAAAACTTCTGCCGGCTTTCCATTTCCACACTTTGCTCACTCAATTTCCCTGTCACACTTTGGCCAATTGCCACAAAAAAGAAGGAAGCAAGCAAGGACTTTGTACAAAAAAAAAAAACGATTAAACTCACCAGTGGCTTGCAGCTTCCATATGAAGTCCAGGCGATAAGTGGCCTCAGTCTGGTGGCTGTGGAAAATCAGGGCCAGCATGAATGCAAACAGGAAGATCGAATCAATTATGTAGCGCAGCAGGGCCTCTTCGTTCCTATTCCATTAACGGCGGTGGTCGTGGCGTCCGCAGTGGCCGTAAAAAAGGTGCCAACCCGAAATGGCGACAATGACGAAGTTATTCCAGTCCATTAAAGGGTAATGCCGCGGCAAGGTCGCAGGACACAGGACACAGGAAACAGAAATGAACAAGAGAGAGTATAGCAGCAGTTGATAAATGAAGCCAAAGGCTGACGCTGTTGGATTCCAGTTGGATTCAGAGTTGGTGCTAAATACAATTTTAATGCAGTTTGCGGCTGCCGTAAATGCATTTCAGCTGGTGCCGACTCAGCAGCGGCCCCTTAACCCGCCCAGCACCCTCTGAACCGAACTGAAATTGCATTACGCCATAATTCGTTTTCATTCAGAGATAGCGCAGCTGCTTTGCTGAATGTCGGTCTGTTGGGATGCGGCATACAGCATGCGGCATGCCTTACTTACGCCAACTCATGGCTTATTTCCTTGCTGCGTGCATACAAATAGCAGGAGCAGGCCATGTAGCTGCCGGAGGCCAGCAGGAGCAGCAGCAGCTTCAGCAGAATCCGCAGGACTTGGTAGGTGGCACAGCTCATCATCGAGAGCAGTGTCAGCAGTAGGAATGTCTGTGGAAGGATGTGGAAACTATTGAGAAATTACTGTCTCAGTGCCAACCCACTCAGGGGAAAATTTAAATTCTCTGCCAGAGCTACTAGGAAATCTCATTAATTTTCTTCACAATATTCTCGAATATTATTTGTACAGCTCCGAAATGTATAGCTCTATTTCAGTTTCTAGCTTCTTGAGAAATTTATGTTTGCTTTTCCAGGAATACATTATACATTCTGATAGACTTTGAAAGGATTACCAGCCTATAGTGTATATGTGACTTAATATTAGCTATAGACTACTTCTCCGCTTGCTTTCACTTACATTGTTGGCCAGATAGAAGTCACAATCGGTCGTCTCCAGGGCATACATCTCCTGGTTGAGGACACTGGCATTGGCGTTCACATCCAGCCAGAACCGATGGCTTTGGAGCTGGTCCAGCTGCCGGGACGATTCCTGGAACTATGGAGAGAGTGGGGGGGCATTGCTAATTAGCTGTCGGGCCATGAAATTCGCATTAGACAAGTTTAACGATCTGCGGGCAGATTTTAACGAGCGCCATAGCCACCAACAGGTCTCCGGATTGGCCATTAAGTGCTCCGGCCCCACACCCCACCACCAAATGAATACGAATGCCTCTTAAAGTGCCATTAAACTCAGCTCCCGAAAAATGTGACAGCGAAATGTCAAAGAACTTGAGGCTCGAGACTGGGTTCAGACAAAAAGCCAGGGGGCATGCGGCAGGCGACATGGGGCAGGTAACAAGTTGCCCATAAAGGCAGCGGGTCGCTTTCACTTCATCATGCATGTTGTTCTTGTTGTTCCTGCTATCCTTGATGTCCTCATTGTTCTTGTTGTTGTTGGTGTAGTTGTTTTCCTTGGCCAATGCCGAACTTTAATGGAAAAACTTTTGTTTTGACGCGCCCCAAACGGCAACGCAACAAGCGCGCCCCCGATTTTATTTGGACTACAAAACGTAAATTTTATTTTTATTTCTTTCAATAGGATGCCATGTCCCTCCTTAGCCACCACTGCCCCTGCTTTGGTATTTCTAGTCACAAAGTTTTCCCCAGTGCCCAAGCAAATGCACAGCCGCCAATGAAGGCTAAAAACACAAAAAAGTCGGCCAAAAGTTGCCTCAAAACAAAAGCCGAGCAACTTAAATGAAGAGCAGCCCTAAAGGTAACTGACTTTTGGGAATCGTGTTACATATATTCTGAATATATTTAAAAACTCTGGTTCTCTATTTGTTGCTCATACGCCGTGTATGTTCCATCAAAGTCAAAAGCAACTTTTCTATAAAAAAGACTGCTGACTGACTAATGCGAAAATATTTGTCAAATAAAAAGTAATAATTGAATCAAAGCACCACCAGTTTTTTAGGCCATTTGCTGAGTGACCTTTAAATAATGTAATGAATTGTAAAAAGCACTTTTATATTTATTTATAAAATGGCCATAAAAACACTCATTCAAAAAATGATTCGCCAACAAGTATTCGGTTGAACAGTCATTTAAATATTTATGACTCTTAATAAAATTGCAGAAATTAATAGCAACCGATTATGTGATTGCAGCGCTCCTTTTTTCTGTACTTACCATGGCCAGCAGGGTGGTAAGGACAATCAGGGACACGCTGGCGAAGGCAAAAAACTGTGATATCCTGCGATCGCTATGAATGCGCAATGAGAACCGCTTGACGTCCGATGGCAGCTAAAAAGTTTGGCATTCCGCCGAATGAAAAATGCAAAATGTCGCCACTCTTTTTGGGTACTCACCTGAAAGTTGATTTTATGACATGCCACCAGGAACACCAGAAACACAAGCAGCACCAGGGCTCCGATGGACAGGGCCAGAGTCAGCATGGAGCTGGAATGGCAGAGGGAGTGGTAGGTTGGAAATTTAAATAGAGCAGCATTTCGGCATTCGGTTTGCGGAGCTTTGTGGTATGGCATGTGGCCGGGATGCAAAGAGTCAAGGCCCAAAGGGCATTGTATCGCCCCGGTCGGACGCCCATTTGGTAAACAGTGGCAAACACATCCAGCTCATCCATTCCCACTCTCATTTCTGCATACGATATGGTGGCATAGTCCCCGCACTCACCTCTGGAAGACCACCAGTCGCATAATACTCGTTCCGAGCAGGACCAGCAGACTGCAGTAGAAATAAACACACAACATGCGATCCGGTTCGCTGGCGTACTGAAAAACAAAGCGGTTAAGGAATAATTTAAGAAAAATAAGAAATTCACACTGGGCTGGGCTGGGCTGGGGGCAACAATAGCACAAAGTTGTTGTGTCAAAAAGTTTACCAGAGGGAAGCATAAACGACGATAATATTCAACTGCAACAACTGTTTTGCCGCAATTTCATTACGTTTCTGTAAGAAAATGTATGAACAACAGTGCGGATGAGTAATATAATAGAATGGCGTAGTATTACTCATACGCATAGTTGGCCTCTGTTCTGTATGAAAAACTTTTAATTTTTAACTTATTTAAGTGTTTGTTTTTAAACTTGATTTCTGAACAACAGTGCGTATGAGCAACAATTTAAAATGGCGTCATATTACTCATACGCATAGTTGGTTGTAAAAACATTTCATTTTTAAATGATACAAGTTCTGACTTACCTTTCTTTCCAGGACATTATCTTTGAAGCAAAGCAGCAAGGACTGACAGTGTTCGGCTCTCAAATGGTCAATACTACGAGCATCTATGGCACGCATAAGATACTCATTAACCTCGTCCTCGGGATCCTTGGTACTTTCAGAGCTGTCGCCGAAACCAAATCTATAAAAAAAAAATAAGTCAAAAAAATACAAAAAATAGATTGATAAATTAGAATCAAAAACCTACTTGGAAGTATGTTTCTGAGCAGTTCCGTGGCCCATCATGCGAAGCTCCTTGGATATGTTTCCATTTACCTGCAGCCGATTCCGGGACTTCTTGTGCTGCAAAAAGTTGTAATCAACAAACTGGCTGAGATGGCTTTGGAAAAGCCTAAACTCACAGGCCTGTATATGTCACCCGGTACTATCAGATACGTCTCGATTTGATGGTCCTTGAGATAGGAATTACGTTCGTTTCCTTTTCCGGCCTCCACTTCGTAATCGCCATCCAGACACTTTAAAGTCTCCTTGGTGATGTGAACGCGTCTGGAAACGATTGCGCAAATGAAAAAGGGAGTGAAGGACACGTTCTAATGATTATCCTTATCAGCTTAGGGTTTCTCTGCACACGATGGAAAATGCAGTTAACAGCAGTCCCGCCCACATTGGTTGCATGCCCCATATGCTGCACGGCCCTGCCCCTAAATAGTTTTTAATGTTGTTCGGAGCGAGGAATCTCGCTGAGTCGGCAGCTGATGCTTCTGGCTTCTTGAATCCTTGGCACTCCAGGACTTGGCCACGTGCCGCTGCAAGTTGCCGTTGGTTGCAAGTTGCTGTTGTTGATTCTATTGATAATTACACGACGCTTTGTTATGGATTACTGCAGCACACATTCCCCTTGGCGCCACTTCCTCCGGCTCTCCGGCACTTCAACATGGCATGGTCTTGAACATGCAGCTAACGAACTTTTTACATGCCACAGCGGCAACTCAACTCTCGGCAGAAATTGCAGCTTATCAGGCATCCAGAGGGCCGGAGCCAGCCGGAGTCGTAGCCACCATAGCGATAGCCACCCACGGCAGCTATTTGCTTTTAATTTCGCCCGGGACAGGCTAACAAACGAGCTGCCGTCGCCGGGCTGACCCAAATAGACTCAACAGTTACTTAAACTTCCACCCGAAGTAGCAGCTTGAATATTCAAAAAAACGAGATGGGAAGCTCAAACAGAATGCAAGTGGAGAAAGCGGAGAAAGCTGGATAGAAGGATGGAAGTCATGGCACTCTACAGTATCAGAACTATTTCTAACTGAAGTGGGCTATTAATTTTCATTGTCAAGCATTCAGATATTGAAGTGTATGATGAATACATAAAATATCAGATAATTCTAGTAATAAGATATAAATAGTTATTATTGTTTCTTCAGGAGGATCTATCCTAACTCTGCGATATGAGAAATGTTTTTAAATGAAAAGAAATCTTCCAAATTAAAGATAGTATTTATTTTAGAGTATTTCTTTAAGGATCTGGACCTTAGAACTCTCGTTATATGTTGCCTACAGTAAATCTAAACTTCTGAAAACTTTTACACTAATATCTATCCCAATCCAACTGCCTAATATACCCTCTGAAACCCCGAAACTTTCGATGTCGGGGCATGCGAACAGAAACAAATTGCTCAAGTGTTGAAGTGCAGCTGAATCAACAGCAACAAAATATTGTTGCGGGGCACTTATCAGTGGTGGGCGTTGGTGTTGCTGTAGTGCATTGTGAGGGGCGTGGCATGCCACAAGTCGGTCGCCATAAAAGCGACAGAGGGTGAGTAATCGATTGGGCGGCCGTTATATTTGAGGGGCTTCCGAAAGGGGCAAGAGTAGTGGGCTGAAGGGCTCGCAAGTTACCAATAACTTGACGCCTTTAACCGGCCACAAGACGCATGCAAAATGCTACGTGCCACGCGGTGTGGCTGTATTCGTGGCAATTACAGCGATTAAGCCAATGGAGTGCGGCACACCCTCGCGAACGACACTTTTGGACTTTCGAGTGCTTTTCGTCCTTCCTTCCTTTAATTCCACCCGGGTACTTGTGGACTCTTCACAACTTCTGGCCCAGCACAACAAGTTGGCTTTAATTGTCGGCCACGCAAGCTTGTCATCGGCTTTTTAGGGCCAAGAAGGGGGCACTAAGATATTAGGAACAATAGTCTCCGTTTATAGCCATTATTCACAGCTGTCGCCAGAAGTGGCATAAGCTGACCGAGGCGGGATTCCGAATGGATTGAATTGGATTTTCCCGCTCAGAATGAAATTGAATTGGCCAACGGAATGGCGGCAGAATGAATTGAATCGAAGGGGACACCATAACCACCCCACCGCCGCCAAATGGCAGAGACAATGGCCACTTTGAAGTGTCAACCGGCTGACGGGCAAAGACGCTAAATCAATTAATTTCGGATGAAGATGTCACCAGATCGGGATGCTCCAGCCACTCACCCGGGTATGCCGCCGCTCTCCATGTGGTTGGCCAGGGTGACGTCATTGGACCACACATCGAACTGCCACTTGACCAGGCCCAGAACGCCGCAATGCACCCGTCCCGTGTGGATGCCCACTCGCATGTTCACATTTACGGCCATCACCTCGCGAACTAGACTGCAAAGATACAAAAATAAAGGATAGCAGGATAGTAGGCTATAGGAAGGATAAACTTATGAGCCATTATTACTTGAAAAATATTCAAAAATATTTTCAAATTAATATTGTACTGTTTTTCGCTGTGCAGAGACAACAAGGCCACAGCACAGCAGGATTCCTTTGTCTCTCTGTTCCAGCGGCGGATACGAATACGGATACGGATACTCACGCTATGGCGTCAATCATATCGAGTCCCATTTCGACGGCACAATGGGCGTGATCCGGCCGGGGCTCCGGCAGCCCGGAGACACAGTAATAACAATCGCCCAGCAGCTTAATGCGCAGACAATGGTGCTCTGCGGCCAATCGATCAAATCTGCAACGGGGGAAAATGGAAATGGATACGAGTCAGCGCGGAGAGAGATGCGGAAAAGCCTGGTCCTTAAAAATAATACATAAGGAATGTCCTGCAAAGGGTTGAAACTTTCCTGGAAGGACGGATTCATGAACATAAATGCACTCATCGAAATGATAATGTTAACAAATCAAAGAAATGAAATGAAACTGTTCCTCCATCCATTTCTGGGCAATCAGACCTCCGACCCGGCTCCCAAAGGTCAGTAGCTTTATTAGTTTGACCCGAGGCCAAATATCCTGCGTTCATCGGGAGCAATTAAAACAGCCGCAGGCTGTGTCTGGTTTCCATTTCATGAGTTAGACAATAGCCTAGACTTTCGGGTCTACACTGATAAAAGCTAAGGGGTATCGAGATGATTGCAGGAATCTATTTTGGTCCAAAGTGTGTTGATAAAGGATAATGTTTTGGTGTAGTGTCTGAACTGTTTGCCATTAATTATGGTCAACAGCCACTGGACTATCAAACTGAAGTGGCCCGGCCCCTTCTGTGGAAGAGGACTGTGCCATATACTCACCGGGCAAAGAGCTCGTTCAGCAGACGCACCAACTCCTCCGCCGTGCACTGATCCGAGAGGCTGGTGAAGCCGCAAATGTCCGCAAACAGAATGCTGGAAAACACACAGAAAGAGGGGGAAAGGTGGAAAGCGAGATGAAAGTCGGAAAAGCCCGGCAACAAAGTGAGGAATATTACAAACATGCGGTTGATGGCATACACTTTTGGGGCAGAACTCTTTGCTCCCCAACGAGTTTACACAAAGTTGAGAGTCTTCTGCTGAAAAGTTTCTAACGTGTTTTTAATATTTTGCTGGGCCAGTTTAAAGAGTCCTTGTTCTGCTCAGGACAGCCCGTTGCCAAAGCTAAATCATGTGTCGGTTATTTATTCTCGTAAATCTAATGATGATAAATCCCTTCCAGGTTGGCCTGCCCGCCGAGTGTTGACAGAGCCACGTTGGCACGGCCGCCTGCCACTTGTTTTTGCCGCTTGCCGCTAGCTACTTGCTGCTCGGCTGATTTTACGACTCGTAACTGAGAAGGGCTTAGTCGGCTCAGCGCGTAATTTAATACAAAATGGTTGAGGTAAAGTTTCGGGAGGATGTAAGGCGGGCGGGAGCAGGAAGTGCCTGCCAAAGATTTCTGACAGTCGACTGCAGAATACCTTACGATGGGAGGTATAACAGTGTGTGTTTCTGCAAAAGAATTTCCAATTATCCGCCTCCTAACCTGAACGGCCTTTGCCTTTGCTAATCTTGCTGCCAAATTTCCACTCTCCCATTGCCAGTTTTGAATGGTGTCCTTAGCAACTCCTTCCAAAAGGAAGCGTATGAACAGAGGAAGCAACAGACGGACGACAACTCAGGCTCAAACAGGTGCGCCCCAAAGTATGCTTTATTATGCTTCGTTGACTGCTCTGTGTGTGTTTGGGTGTATATGTGTTCCTGCCCTGCGCCTCTGTCCGTGTGAGGTTGTGCAGTTGGCTTAGCTCCTTTTGGGCTTTGCATACAAATTCATTGCTCGCGTTACACTCTCAGACATTCAGAGACTCTCAGCCGAACAATTTATTGACTTTGCATGCAAATAAATTCCCTCAACACACACTCTCGAGCCTGGCAGCGAGACTGTCACAGATACAAATGAAAAGGAGACTGTATGCCATGCACGCACACAGCTGCAAAACACTTACCTGACGTTCTCGTGTCGCTGAATATATATCTTATGGAATTGTGTGTCACGTGGCTGGCCCGCAATATCGTCCTTCATCTCCATGGCCACATGCCGTGGCAGGACCGACAGCAGCAAGCGTTCCTGCAACAAACGGTTCACCTTTAATGCCCCATATCCCTTTCTGGCGAAAAAAAACCCCACCCCCATATGCGATTTAAATTTAAATTTGGCGGAGAATCAGTCAGGTTTCTGTTCAAAATTATTTAATAAATTTAAAAATAAATATTTAATAGGCTCCTCATTCATTTACTTTGATTTATATTTATGGCTTTCCGACAATCACCTTCAAAGGGTGCCACTGAATTATGGAATGTCCCGAATGTCCTGGTATTCCTGTTCGCCAAGTGCAAGATAAAAGAGGTCCCCCAGAAACAATAAACAAAAGTACAAGACGAATCTGTACCCCGCTGGCCGTAAATCAACATTCCGTTTGATGCAAACAATTTGCGCTGAATTTGTACGCTGGCTGTTTGTTTGTCGCGTTTTCCCTTTTCAAGTCGGATCCCACCCAAGCACCCACGCAGCCACGTGTGACACCTCCTGAAATTGCTTTGTCTGGGAATTCGAAGAGGGCATAACCCCAGAAGCCTTACCTGCTGCTGGTTTTCGCGCTGGGTCCGCAGCCGGGCCTCGATGCACTGCCTCGTCTCGATGAAGGCCTTGCGCTGGGCCTTCTCCTTGGGCCAGTGGGTGTAGACGCCGGTCAAGTTGGCCAAAAGCAGGGCCACCACGGTGCAAAGGAGCTAGTCGGAGGAGAGGCAGAAGATGGAGCAGTCTTTAATGACATTACGACCCATAAATACAAGGAAAAACAACTGCTGAGAAGGAGCCGTCGTGGGAGGAGCAGCCGCCTCGATTTCATTCAATTTTGCGGCAATTTAATTTTATTCCATTTGTGTCTACTGCCAGGACACGTGCCAAGGCTCAGCTGCTGTCTCCCCGGAACGGAGGCCCCATCTCCTGATTTTCATGTTTTCCCGGCAATTAAAGGAAGACTGTCCTCCTTCCTGCGCTACTTTATGGCGCAATGTTTTACTTTTAATGTTCGCTAAATCGATTTGCATTTGCGGCTCATTAAGGATGTCGAAGGATACCCTTTGCTAAACGGCAATCTACTTTAACTTTAAGGACTCTCTTAGGGAGTTACTCTTCATACCAAGATTTCAAATCACACTTTAGCCTTTGGCGTAAAACACACACATACCTCTTGCCATTTAAAGGCCTCCTGGTCCTGGGAGTTCGAGGTGAGTCGCAGACAGGTGTACAAATGGACGAGACTTAGGAGAATGCCACCGATCAGAGCCTCCCGCAGGCGGAGGGGCAGCATCGTGTAGGTCATGTTGATGAGGACGGTGCAGCAGGCGCTGCCGTTGAAGGATTTGCTGTGGAGACGTTCGGACAGGAGAAGAGCGATTAGGACAATGGACAGAGGGAATTCAGGATAGCAGATGTGGCTGTTTGCTTCGGATGGAGATGATTGCCGGCCTGGCCAAGTTCTCGCAATTAGCGAGCCGTGAATGATTAATTTCCCAGGCCAGGCACCACAGAGAGAGAAATTGGGATACTTTCCAAAGGATAAGTCATCAAACAAACTCGTATTATCTTACTCTTTCCATCCCAGAATGGAAGTAGAAATACCAACCTTGGTTGCATCGCAAAACTAACTGCCACTTCGATGGCCAGAAATGTCCCCAGGATGACATACGATACGAGGACCAGGAATATCTCGTTCATGGCCGGCTTGGACAGAATGCAGAGCAGAACTGTAAGCAAATACAAACAGATTAGGCCCCAAGGTCGAGCGTCCTGGCGGGATCCAGTGACTTACAGGAGTAGACAATGCCGCAGATTAGCATGACGATGAGGAAGACCAGCACGGACTCGTCCACCTGCATCAGGAGCATGGCCAGGAGGTGGCCGTAGCTGAGCGTAGTGTCCAAATCCTCCTCCCCGCTGGGTCCTGTGGCCGATGTGGACGATGTGTTTAACACTTCATCACGTTCCTCATGTGAAATTTGATTGTTGTCGCGGACACGCGGCGTATACGTAATGCGTTTACTGCCAACTCCACGCCCATCATTGTCGTCGGCCGCGCCAGCTCCGCCCTCTGCGGCAGTGGCAGGAGCAGTGTAAACAGCATCGGGTCCAGTGTCAACAGACGCCCCTCCTTCCTCCACCAGGCTCCGCTTATCCCGGATATCGTATCTGAAATAAAGTCCCAAATTCATTTCACTCTGAAAATGTCTGTGTTTCGTGTGGTTGTCGGGGAAGAGTCGTCTCCCATCCATCTTGCTGCCGTTTATGACCTGCATAAATATTTGTGGGAAAATAAATCTAAATGTAAATGTAAATGGAAGTGGAAGTGGAAGTGGCAGCCGAAATGTATTTGGGGAGCCAGTCATCGAATGCCTTATTGATTTGAGTATTGTCCTGCGTGTTGACTGGCGATGTGTGCCACAATCTGTTGCTGCCTCCTTGGCGTTCTAGGCGTTGAGTCCTGTTCGGCCCTCCAACTATCACCAGAAGTCGACAAACAGTTATGTCAACAAAATGGTCAATATGGCTCGGCAAATATCAACAGTAATGTCTGCCTTTAAATCGAAAACAGAAATCCTTTCGAATGTAAACATCTCAATAATTTCTCAAATAATGGTCCATAAACTTAAATGTGAATTCGAATGTTTCCCCTTAAGCTGCATAGTTTGATAATTGAATTAAAAACCTTAAAACGGAAAATTTGTTGCCAGAATAAGCTCTTCATTTGATTTTAATTATAAATTCTCTTTTGCCAATTTTCAATTTGGACATCTTTCTCCTGAAATATGTACTTTCCAGCTCTCGAAATTCAATTTCCGACCACTTTCCTCGAACTTTGCGATTAAAGCCAGTCGCTGATTAAAGCCATGTCATGGATTCGCTTCGATCAATTGTGGTCTTTGCTTGGCTAAAATTACTTTTCCCGAAGCTTAACTTGTTCCCAGCCCCTTCCAGTCCGCTTTAAATTCAATTTGAGCCTACTTTCGACATACTTTTATGGGCTCAGATCTGCTTTGCTTTCGGGGGCCAGCCCGAAGTTGTTTGATTGAATTTTTGGAGGCGCCCCAAATGCCAGCTCGGCAAAATATGAGACGCCATTCTGGGAGCACTTTGTCGGGTGGTGTTGACCTGTCAAAGGCACATCTGTCCCTGACCCCACTCACCTGGCCGGGGCATGGTGCTCGGTTTTGTGTTTGTAGCGGTGCTTGTGCTGGCGTCGATAATGTTTGCGCTTCTGCCTCCGCCACGCCCTCCCATTATCGTCCACATCTGAATCGATGAGTTCGCGGTCAGAAGCGGATTCCAAATCACTGGACCCCATCCAGCCGGAGCTGGAGGAGGAATTGAGGCCCGGCACCAGGATGGAGTCAGCGCCGCTTGGGGCAATCTGCTGGCCGGCAGCCATCGGTGGCTTCATTGTGGTTGTCGTCAAGTTGCCACCGGTCTGGTTCCCATTTGCGTCCAGTCTCATGAGCTCCAGCATCAGGGTGCTGCTGCGCTGGATCTGCAGCGTGGTGAAGACCAGGTGTGTGCAGGAGAGGGCCAGAATCAGGGCCAGGAGCAGGGCCAGGATGTGGGTGGTGTTGCTCTGGTTCATACGCAGAAAGTAACGCTGATACAGCATTTCCACCTGAGTGCCGACCGGAAATGGAAATGGAAACACTTGCAAAATTAATTCGCTGTTCATTCCAGCGGAATTATTTTAAGCCTAAAATGGTTCAAGTAAAGTCTACTAAAATAAAATTATATTCAAGTCTTAAGATATATCTTTAAACATAAAGAAGTGCAAAGAAAAGCCGTGACACCTTTAATATTTTCTATAAGATTTAATATAAAGTTGACCTTCAAAGATTTTAGTATTTATGCTAATAAATTTTAGTCGGAATTCTTCTCCTCAAAGAGGACTTAGAACGCCTTGATTTTCGCAGCTTAGGTATTTTGATATGGCCATTTCCTAAGTGCACGGAAAAAGTTGAGCAAACTAAGTAGCAAGCCAGGCGAAAAAGTTTCAAAGAAGGCCGGAATGGCAGGGGTAGGAGCTGGGCTACACGGGCGTTGCAAGGTAGGCAAGTTGAAAGTTGTTTGCCAAAGGATTTCATGCTAAGCTTGCAGCATAAGTAGCTTACCTGGAGATTCTTAAACTGGTGCGTGGAGCAGAGGCGCAGAATGATGCGGTTCAAACGGAACCAAAACGAAATGCTGGGGCTCACCGGACCATTTCCTGTTCCGACTCCTGCGCCGCCGCCTGCTCCTCCTCCGGGATACAAATTGTTGGCCTCCACATTGCCGGCATCTCCTGAAACCAAAGCACAGGCAGCGAATTCAATTTGCGGATACAAACGTTTCCAGGACCTCAAATGAATATGGATTCATTTTCGGCCTCGCTCCGCCGCATACACAAATGCCAAATTAATTAATACTCCAGCCAAGTTAACTCCCCCAACTTGGCTTGATAGTTCCCCGACCGATAGACCGAGTCCTGGCCCGGCTGGCTGGCTGAGCTGCAATTAGCTTGGCTGAACTGCAAAATGATTACAAATTGCTGCCTACATTTGCAGTGCAATTGCCAACTCCGCCAGACATCCCAAATAATTACAGATTCTGCCGATTTACACTTGGCCGGGTTGGCACACATAGTCCATACAAATGTGAAATGCTTCGGAACAGATGGGATTTATGGAGCTCTCTGGGGAATAATAATGCTAAATAGTCAATATGCGAATGGACATGCAAATTTCGTGTTCAATGAAGCCATTGATGGTTTTTAAATAGGTTGTTTATGCAACGTAGTGACAGATTATAAATCAAAGTACATTTTTTTTAGAGTCTACAGAGTGTAAACTGCAAAAACATGAATTAACAATCAAGACAGGGATTACATGATTATTAGTATTTATATTTTAATATTCACAGTAATCTCCGATTTGTTGTAAAATCAAATGATTAATTCAATACAGATTACACTTGTTTGATTTTCAAATGAATGTCTATATCAGTGTTTTTGAGGGATAATCACCAGGACACAGACATTTCCTTGGCTTTTGTCATTCAAAACACAATTGACCCGCCAAACTTGTATTCATTTCCGATTCCTACATCACCATCATCATCATCATCTATGTATGCTGACATTTCCAATCTCTTCTGGCCGAGAATGAAGACCTTGATTTCAAATGCAGCACACAAAGCCATAAAATATTTTATTGTAAAATGGAGAACGTCAGCCAAATCGGCATATTAAAATCATTCAACTGTCCCGTGTCCTGACCACAATGCCAGCAACAAAAAAAAAAAAAAGCCGCAAACAATGCTGCGGTGGAGGGGCCTCCGCAGCACGCATCTCGGAATATGTTTTTATATGCATCAATAAATAAATGCCAAACGTGATTATGTAAATTTCCATGGAAATCTACGCAGCATGTACAGATGTCTATCGAAGCCAAGCAAAACCGAGCGAAGGCTCAGTTCCTTCCCAGGAAACACAAACTAAAATAAATCGGATGGGATGGAATGGAATGGGATGGTATGGGGTGATGGATGGGGTGGGACGAGTATAGGTACTAGTGTACAACCAGGGCCACCTCGAAGGAGCAAAAGGACAAAAAAGCATGGGATGTGAGTGAAATGCCAATGACGAGGATAGGGAAACGTGAGACGAAAGACGAGACTGCGAAATAGCCTCGTCAAATTCAATATGACAATGACAATCAACTTGTGACATTTTGAGCGGTATGGCGAAGGGGGCGCCCAGGGAATGTAAGGACGAAGGATTCTATCCAAAGATGGCATGTGAGCTGGTATTTTTATTGACCCTCAGTAGCCCGAGTAACGGTAAACGTTTTCGCATTACCCAACCAAGGGATTTTTCTCACATTTTCCCATTCATTCAAGGAGACTGAGTCGTCCTCCTCCGCTCCCTCCACTCACCTTGTTGCAACAGCTGGGCCTCGTCACGTTGGTAGATCATGGGACTGTGGCAGGTGGAGCTGGAGTTGGTGGAGTCGATCGACTCGTCGATGTTGCAGCGCGTGATGCCAGCCTGGAAGCGCCCAAAACGAGGAAGAAGTAATTAAATTATTAGAGTTTATTATTTTTTAATTCCATTTCATTAAATTGAAAATGCTATAAATGTCTGCAATAAAAGCTAATAAATAACACAAATGTTGTCTCAAAGTTTTTAATTAAAATAGCTCACTTCAATTGACTGACAATAATAATTTGAATAGTTTGGATAATGCAAAGCCTAAGGCAGCCTTGTTTTGATGAAATCCAATTTAATTTGATTTCCCCAACAGTTGCTATTAAAATAACTTTTATCCACGTTTGCCCAATCTCTTTGGCGCTGGTAAGTAGGCTTTGATTTTTTCGCACTTGCCAAATACAACGGAACTAAACGTTTTTCCCACACACACTTAAAATGGCGTTTGTATTCGGATCCCCGCGGCGTTTTTAACCAAATTGCCGCCCATTTGAATGCCAGAAATGTATTTTTTTTCCCCTCTAGTGTCTACTCTCCACTCTCTTCTCTCCAGGCTCCACTCTCACCTTTCGTTTTTGCCTTTTCAATTTGCTAAACTTTGTCAATTGACTCTTGACAACGAACGCAAATAGAAATACACTCACACACACAGTCACACTAACACATCCGTGCAGTTGCTAAGTGGCCCCTTGTGCATGTCAGCTTATGTATGCATGTGTGTGTGTATATGTGTGGGTGGCTGAATGTCGGTTTGCATATGAGACTCAGGGAGTGAGTGAGTGAGTGTGTGTGTGTGTGTCTGTGTGATGACTGCGAGGGAAAGAGTGCGTTTTGCAGGACATGGCTTGTTAGTGAGCATTAAAACACGGTTACTTCTACTAAACGGAAGAACGGTTACATAAAAACCATTTCAAAGAGATGTTAAAAATGGAAACCAAAAAAAGTTGAATGCAAAAAACTAACAGTTTTCAGTATAAAAGCCATAGTAACCACTTTAAAATTCAACTGGTTTGCATCGCAAATGCAACGAGAGATAAACTATATTAGTTTAAAACTAAAAATAAACAGAGTTCCTAAAACAAGCTTACAGAGTTACAGTTGGTCTTGTTCTGGTTCGTGTTGACCAGTTTTAGGATCGATTTCAATAAAGCAATAAATTTAATTAAACCAAACCCCCAGGACATGCAGGCTGTTTGCTTCTGCCAGATTGTTTGACTTTAAATAATTTCCTGCAAGGCTCCGGCCTGCCCGCTTGCCATTGCCAGATCCACATTCAGATTCAGCCATCAATGAAATTGAATTTAAATTTAGCCCGCTCCCAGCTTATTTGCGGCACAATCAAATTAAATATTTAAATCCCAGCCAGCAGGAGAGGCAACAGCCGCCACAACAGGTGGACCCTGGAGCCTGGAGCCGTGGGCTAGGGAATTGCCTGCAGTCGACGTTCTGTCCATTAGGTGGGTAAATTAATTGATGCCAGTACCCACATCTTACCAATCCAAATCCCAATCCCACTCCCTCTTCCCCACACCCCCCCATGATACTTACCGCAATCAAACTGCTGCTAACCATGGCCTTGCCTCCCTTGGCACTCGTATTGAAATGTTCGATCACCTCCCAGTTGGACTTCTTGGGCGTCGACGGCTGTGTTTGCGGCTGCGATGGTGAGCCTGCTCCGGAGGACATCCCACCCTGACCCCCCTGGCCAGGCACATGCAGCTCCATGGAGGCCTGTTGGCTGCCCCCACTCCCGGCCTGGCGAAGGGAGGCGGAGCGGCTGAAGAACTTTCTGTGTTTGCTTTCCTGGAAATAAGCCACAAAAAAATATATAGTTGTGGTGTGAGAAATGGTGTTCTGTCTTCACACTGATAAAAATAGGGGAACTGTATAGTAAATTCTAGCATAACTAGAAACTAGTATTTAGGAAGTTTAAAAAGAGAAAATAACAGACTTAGGTTATGGGACTTGGGGCAGTAAGTTTGTTTTGAACCAAGTTCCAGAGTAGTCTCTTAAAAAATTTATAACAAAATTGGTTTAAAAACTTATCTGTGGATTTCTAGAATTAAACAAATAAATAATTGATCTATTAATCGATCAATGCATTCCTCTTAAGGATCAGGATATATGTTGATAAAGATATGGATATTGATGAAGGAATAAAAATGCTTTCCTTCTTTTTCAAGGAATTGGAACAATTCAAGCCAAAATTTTAAAAAAAAGTTATAGATATTATATATTCTATGGATATTGAATATAAAATCGATGAAGCTATTGTGCAGATGGATCAGATGTAAATTGGCAAAGGAAAATATAAAATTTTTCTAAAATCTACAAAATCTGTCTCATCTATGGATTCTCCGCATTTTATGCTTCATTTATATTATTTCTCCCAGTGTAATCTCTGCTTTTGCGTAATGATTGTGGCATTGCGAGTGCTCGTTGGGGTCAATTAGCTCACCTCCTTGCCGCTGGACGGGCCTGAAGATCCGGCTGTCCCGGCTCCGCCAGTCGGTCCTCCGCCCGCGCCGCCACCGTGTCGCATTCCCCTGAGGGACAGCCGCTTGGACCACTCCCGCTTCTGGCTCTCCGATGACAGGGACCGAAAGATGTGGGTGGCGCCTCCGCCTAAGCCTCCGCCCGCCCCACTTCCTGCCCCCGACCCGCTCATGCTGGGCCTGGCGCTGTACCTTTTGGCTGGAACGAGAAGGAGGAAGATGAAATTGATTTTCATTTAACATGCTAAAAGGGGAACAAAGGACGACAGATACGGCGGCAAGGGGCAGCTGGGGGAGCATCGGGGAACGGAAGAGAGTGCGCTAATTTCTAAACAAATTGCCAATTTTTGCGCTCGACAGCGACAGAAAATGGCATTAAAACAATAAATTCGATTTCGCACAGAGCCCAGAAATGAAAGCAAAGGCAAGCCCCAAAACAAAGCAAACTCAAACACAAACTGCCGCCCCCGCAGAAGCTTTGCCAAACTGACGCCGCCAATAAATATATCGTATCTACTTTTCGGATTCCCCTCCAGAGCCTCCCCATATCCTATATCTTCACATTTTTTTCCTGTTTTGTTTTTGTGAATTTATTTTTATTTTGGTTCTTGTTTTTGGGCGCCGGTCCACTTAAGTCTCACGAAATGCGCGCCAGACACGCAAGGCCTATCGCAGCAGAGGCCGAGACAGAGACGGGTCTACTGGGGGCGAAAGAGACCGCACCATAGACCCAGTACAACTTCAGATTGTTTGTTAAATTTTCGAATGGAACAAAAAGTTCCGGGGGGTCAGGCGGCCAAGAGAGTGCGAAGAAAATGTAAGGAAATTTATCAGAGATCTGACGGAGTTTTAATACCCTTATGAAGCCATAAACTTTGAGAGATTATCTGAAATTATTGCAGATGAGCTTGGTGAATAAGGGAGGAGAGTATTTTGTGTTTATGGCCAGAAAAATGGAAAGATAATCGTTAATGAAAAGTCCATTTATGAAAAGCCATACAATATTAATATGATTAAAATTGTAAGCCTTTGAATATACTTTTCATTAATCTCTGATGTATTGAAAGCTGTACGAATTGCATTCAATTGCATGCCCCATTCAAAGTGCCCCATTTGATTAGCTGGCCGAGCAAAAGTGTGCCACAGACAACAGCAAAATACTGGAAAAGAACTGGAAGAGAAACAATGCGGGAGAAGCGGAAGTTGAAAGAAAGTAAGCAGTTTGGGGGGAAAACTCCCATTCTGAAAGGTCTTAAAGCCAATGAAGAGGTCGTTTCTTCGTCGGTTGCCTTTTCTTTTGGTGTTCAACGTCTTGTCTTCATCACCGCCGTCTTGTGCCTTTTGTCGGCTTTTGTTTTTAGCCAGAGGTGGCGGGAAAGAAAGAAAAAAACTTTTCTCCACACAACACTCTAGGGGCGGAGGAAGGGGGCGGATAAAGGGGGAAAGAGGCCAAACACAAGTGCCTGGCCACCGGCATAAATATGTCAAAAGCACAACGCGCTTCGTTATATAAACAAATTGTTTTTGCCGCTGCCAAAAAAGCAAAATGAAAATTTTCAAAAAAAAAAATAGAAAAAAAAAGTATAAAGCTAAAGTGTAAAAAAAAATATTTGGAAAATTGAATGGGAACATGGATATTAAAAACAAAAAATGACAGCTCCCTGTCAAGAAGGAGCCTATCGAGTAACCCAACAACAACAAAACAGCCCAACGAAATTCATCGGAAAATTCTCACGAATCAGTTCACACAATTTGCCATTAAGAGTTCTTCGCTTTCCATTCACCATTGAACCATCTTGCCACCCGTTGAGGTAAACTCAACTGACAGCCGAGGCAGCGGAGGAAAATCCCGAGAAAAAGTGTGAGAGTACCTGTGAGGAACTTATTAACTATAAGTCATATTTCTTAATTTTCGTGGTGGGGAGGATTGTGTTTTTTAGAGCCAACGGACGTCAGAGTCAAGGTCAGAGTGCTCTGCAGTTTAGCACCTCATTAGCCTTAAATAGTCCGACAAGGTTCATTGTGAAATCGTATCATGAATGAATCCGATTGAGCGATAAATAAAACGAAAAATGGAGGGCCAATTTTAGATTTTCCACTTGACGTATGCGGTGGAGAGATCACAGAACTGGCACCAATTAACAAACTTTCCGGGAGGCGACAGCCCAGACTGCGAAAAGTCGCCAAAGTTCGCTTCCGCCCCGAAAAATAAATCCCAACTTTGCTGCCTCGTATGCAAAATAGGCAAGAGGAGCCCCTAGACGTTGCTGTGGCAATTGAAAACTCACTTTCCACTCAACAAAGGCCCATAAATGTCGTCATCGTCTGTCAGACGACACTTCAGGAATCATTCATTCAGCGCCTAAAGGTCTGGCTCAGAAGAGGTCTTAGCCAGATAACAGCCGACTAACGGATTTAATTGGCTCGAACTGTTTTAGGGCAACAGCTGAGGGCGTAATCAATCAAAAATTCGAATATTCTGATGTTTAATCAAATGATTAATCACAGGATTCAGACGCAGGCGGAAGAAGTGTTTATCATCCGGAGCAGTTGCAGAGCATTAGGAATCATCGTGGAATTGGAAATCATTTGCGAATAATAAGCGTCATTAATTATAAGTATTCTCATCATCTTGGAGCTTTAAAATATAAACAAAAGTAAGAAATTGTCTTTCAAATTTTCTCTTAAAATTATTACCAAATTTATTAGCTATTTTGTAAACCATTCTTAGCTGCTAGCCCGCATACTTATCCTATTACGCTTAAGCGATTTATAAATTGCATAATACCTCTGAGAAGCGAGAACCCTCTAAATCAATGTCATCACTTCCCGGTGCCCCCATGGACGCCACACATATTTGCTCACCTGGCCAGGTAAATGGCAAGCAAACAGTCTCAACGTGTGGGAAATAATGGTGTATCGCTCCGGCTCGATGCCTTTCCATTCGATTCTATCAATGCCGCAGTTCAATGGCAATTCATTATGTTAATGGCGCTAATGGTCTGGCAAATATTGTGCCAAAAAAAATAACAACACTACACGACCGAGAGGCGAAGGCAACAATATCAGGACAAACTTTTGTGTCAGCTCCGAGCCAAACAAAAATTAATAAAAACAAAACCAATTTGATAAGCGAAGCAAATTAATGAGGGCCGCCACTCTCTCCTCCCACAGCACTCCCCATAAAAACCCGACATATGTAAATGGGGAAAAATTAGAGGGGAGCTTAGTTCTAGTTGCTGACTCTGCGAGTACCCAGTAGTTTTCCATATTCATTATCCCCACTTCCAATTTATTATAGCATTTTATTGGAAATATTGTAAACATTATAAATTATGCAATATTTTGAACAGCCTCAGGTCTCAGGCCAAACAACAAGAAACAAGTGAAACAATTTTGCGTATTTGGGAGCTTAGTCCGACCACCCCCCACCATCGTTCTTCGCCTCATGCATATTCATTCATTAACCGGGCAAGAGCCAGCTGCTGGCATTTGCCATTACCCCCTCTTACTTTGCCCAACGGCGCCCCTGCCCGCTCACCCGCCATTCGCAGCAAACATTCCAGCCTCTAGGTAAGTTTCCTCTAAATATAGTTACTGAGACCAGCACTCCTGCACGTGTAACCACACACTCGCACCCACACTTAACCAAAGGACACTGAGAAAACGGACCATATGATACCTGGTACTGCTCATCACCTGTCGTTTCTGATAATCAGGGTGTTAGATGCTAGATTGTGGTACAAAATAGTAAACTTTTCCAGTCTGTTCTTCTAGTCTATTCTAGAAAAAACTATATATTAATGATAATACAATTCTGATACTGATACTAAAACTCTTAAAGGGTTCTGCCAACTATATCCTATATTTGTGATACATGTCTCTCAATATAAGCCCCCTTTTAACTTCAAGGCATATAGTGATAGAAAGTCTTACTGGTAAGAATAGAAAGGAAACTTGCAGTCTCTAAAAGCCAGCCTCTAACTATTCTATATTTGCAAACAATTATACCCTTTTTATGTAGTATTTCTCCAAGTGCATCAAATATTTTTAGACACCGCCAAATGTTTATGCTGCCATGTGCTGCCTGCTGTTTGTTGTTTCTGCTTTTTCGGGCCGCACTGTTTTTTGTTTACGCATCGTCATCTCGCAGTGTTTGTGCTCTGTTTGCATTTCATTTGGCGCGTTAAGGTGTTTTTTGGAAGGAAATTTGCATTGCCAACGAATTCATTAGGCCTTTTGGGTGTGCGATCGGTGGGCGTGTGTGTTTCAGAGGTCTCAGGTAGAGTTCGTGTGTCAAATCAAATATTCGGACGAAAATGAAAGCTTTTGACTATTCAAAGGGTGAACCAGAGCTAGGGCGTACAAAGATAAATACTTGAAATGTTATTCAACTTTTCTAAAAATAAGAAAGTGGATCGACCGCGAGATACTCTGAGTTTAGAAAATAAATAATTTAAAAAGAATAGCACATGGTCTAGACTCCAGAATTCAAAACCCTATACTCTGTAAACAAACATTTATTGTTTATTTTCTAGGCGGAAACTAGTAGCCAAGTTTGGTTAGCCAGACAACCGTAATAGGGGAACCCAATCAAAAAGGGTACTTTCTTCATAAACCAAAAATATGAATATATTTATAGAAGGGCAGAAACAACATCCATAATTAGCACAGCTGGCAAGGAGCAACGAGCATAAATTTGTTTAGCTTATAAATTTGTTAAAACAAACCCGATAGCCCAAAACTGTAGCAGAAGCCAAACACCAAAGACGGAAAAACCCACCACATACATATTTGTTGAGTGACTTGTGGCCAGAATTTGCCAGAAATATTGAGGCAATAAAAACCGGTCAAGAGCATCGTAACAAAACTCAAACAAACAGCCTTCGGTGGAAGGATGAAAGGTCATTTCCAGCGCCATCATCGCCGGCCGAGCAGAAAATTATTTTAAGGCAGCTAAATGGGTAAACAAGATGACAAAATGACTCACTAATTTGCGACATGATCCAAGTTAGCCTAGCCAAGCGGATGAATGCGACATCCTACCTTTCTTCCGACCTACCTAGATGCTATCTCCCAGTCCTGCCCATTCACTTCCCGAGCTTTTTGTCTCAGTTTATGGCCTTAGTCCGTTCATTGTTGATGATGTGCATTGAGGAGTAAGGAATAAGGTCAATAAATGGACGGAATCAACTCTCGGATACTCAGGATAGTCAGGACATAGAGGCAGTTTATCAAGACAACTGGTTTGGAATACAAACAAGTCCTGTTGGTAGTTTCTAGTTAATAATAGGATTATTCTCCTCTTAAGTAATGGCATACAGTGAAGAAGGATAGTGTGATTTTTGAAGCCACAACTTCTGTAGCCACTCCCTAGCTATACGATTACTGGGTACATGGGTAACAAAACAAAAACCAAACAAAACACTGCCCTTCCGCCCATTTTCCATCCGTCCTGCCATTCTCCGGTGTTTCCCCTGTTTTTCTCTGTTTTGCTCTCTTCTCTTCCGTTTGCCGTTGGCTTTGTTTATTTTAAGTCCATTATCCGTTATCCTTTATGCGTTGTGCTCCCAGCCATGTGCTCATGTGGCCCAAAGCCGCCAGGTCCTGGCCTGGCCAGGTCACCCAGTGACTTTGGCCCTCTGCTCTAAGCCTTTAGTTAGGAGTACTGCCGTGCCATGCCCTTTTGCATATTTAGTTTGCGGTTGCCCCAGGCTCCTCCTTGCAATTTCATTAAAGTTATGCAGCCGCCAGTGCCCTCGATTTCTAAGCCCCTTCTTTCCCAGCCAGCTGGCCCATGGAATGCTCCGAGAGCCTCCGAGTCACTGGGCAATGTCAAGTGCCGATTTGGCAGTCAGCCAGCCGCCAGGACGAAGGATCCTTCGCCTTCAATGTCCTGGCCAACGTCATCGTTGAAGGCAGCTCTTCAGGCATTGATTACTCGGATGGCACATAAACACAGTTGCCACAATAAAATGCAACTATTCAGGACTACGATATGCAAAGGTCCTTTCAAAGTTGGCAAATAAATAACAAATAATGTGCTTATATGTTTAATACATGAACTTGACAACTCTACGAGGGTTCCCATAGCAAAAAAAAGGTGTGAAACCTGGATGAATTCCCACATTTCGAAATTGAAAACCGGAACCTGCTCAATATTTCTGATTCTGATTCCGAAAAAAGTCTATAAAATGTGCCACTTTTTCATACTTAAGGCTCTCAATGAATTGAAAAATGTGTTCCATTCGAAATGTTCTTTTTTTTCCGGTCTACTTAACTGTGTGCCAGCACCACAAACATTTTAAAACTTAAATGCATTCTGAGGAGAGTTGAAAAAATCTTTCCGATTCGAATTCCGTTCAATTGCATTTCAATGCGTTTGGATGGTGCATAAAGCACGAAGTTTATGATTGTTTATATGGCAGACATAAGTATACACGCTCGGGTATCTGTATGCAGTTGTGTGTGTTTTTGAACCAAATATATATTTCGGGATTGTGTTGAATGGCGAATTTTCATGGACAATTGCAGAGTAAACAGAAAATCGTGTTCAGTTCATTGTTCGCGAAATGGTGTTCATATTTTTTTCGGTTTGGGGGTTTCGGGGGCTTTTGTTTAATTTGGCAACCAGAAGGAGCGCAGCGAAACAATTTTTATAGACTCAGGTGGCCAATTTGTACCCGGAAGGGGCCAGGCCAGGCTATGCCAGACCAAATAAAAAAGAAACACCTTCAATGGACCGTAAACGCAGGAACCAACGTCAGGGCATTGAGATGAACTTGAATTTTGTATTTCTGCAACGAAATGTGGCAAGTTCAAGGACTCGAACCGTTTCCATCTGATCTGTCAAAGGGACGACCGGGGAATTAAAGCCAAACCGAAATCGTCTACTCTCTCGGATTAGAAAAATGGAAGCAGCAACAAAAACGAACAAAAACATATTGGAACTAAGAGCTCTGGGGCTTGGGTTTCTTGGATTTCTGGAGACAGGCCGAGGATGTTTCCATAGAATGCGTGCGTGGACTGCAAAACAAAAGCCGATTGTACTAATCAGCCAGAACCCGAGGAGACTGCGAGGATGGGGTCGTAGGTCAGTGATGGAGAGCAAGAAAAATAATTCCATGAATAAATTAACACGCTCAACAGCTGATTGGATTCGGCTTTTAAAGGATAGAGATGTATAGTACGTACGTATGTATTGCCAATGCCAGCCGCATATTTAATTACTAATTAAAGACGGAGTATGGCAGGGGCTTCTGGATATATCAGTGGATTGAATACCCTTATTATGATTGAATTGCTGCCATAATAATGCTGATTTCATTTGTAAGGTGTAGTTTTCCGACACATTCATCGGGTACAGGAGAGAACCCCACTTGGCAATGGTAATCCAATAAATTACAGTTGAGTAAATGGCTCAAAGCATTCGGGTAATGACATTCAGGCTAATTAGTAACGTGTTCACACAAATTAGGTATAGATTAGACGGAACATATCGATATGGAATTAAGTGCCAGACAGGTGACAGCAGTTCAGTGCTAAGTATAGCCCAACGTTACTGAAAACCAAGTATTAAATTAAAGCTAGTCCTGCTTAAAGTGCCCGAAACTTTTGCCAAACTTTCCAGAGATTCGATTCTAAATCAAATCTCAATTTGCATTGAGAGCTCAGTTTGGCTAAACGTTCTCACGTGGCACTCGGTTCAATTATAAATTCTTTGTAATCCATAAAGTTGGCTCTTTCTGTTTCAAAGACAAGATAGCTGGGGCAAAGTTTTGAGGCCATCTTAGCCACAGCAGTTAGTTGCTCAAAGTTTGAGCATAAGTTGGAATACCTAGCTCCCAGCGTACATTCCTTAAGTCAGATGAGCCTCACAAATCCCCCACTAAGACCAAGACGAGCCTACGAGATAAAAAGTCACACCGGAGGTGAACAGGAAGGAAAATCTAGTTTCCGGGAAGCAGCTTGGCCCGAGATTACAGCACATAAAGTTTTGTGTTTAACTAATTGCTGGTTCACATACGCCCGTGCCCGTGCCCGTGTCCGTGCCCACCTGTAAAGCACATGCAATTCTCATCTCTGACACTAAACCACACGACCTGGCTGCGGCGGGCTGGCAAATTTACTATCTCATTACGAATACTTAATAATTTACAAAAATATTCATATTACGCATACGCCCCGTAGAACGGAAATGTAAATAAACCAGAGCCGACATTGCACTGCTCACTCGCAAGCGCGAACCGCAGGATGCCGGAGCAGGAGCAGGGGCGGAACGGCAGATGAGCCGGGCCAAAAGGACAATGGGGCGTGGTCGGGGGATAATGTACTAAAATTAACGTAAACAGAAGCCAAGCCGAGTTGGTTCAGTGGTTTTGTATGGCAGTGGTCGCCCCCACCACCGCCCTGGACAATGGGTCATGGGCGCCAGTGTGTGTGTGTGACGTTTAACATAATTAAATAATTAAGTGCTTAGAAAGACAGTGGCAGCATCGAAAGTGAGTGGCAGGCAGCTTATGAATGAACTAAGAGGACACAAAAATTAAGAATTCGGCGAGACAGATAAATCCTACCCGGACTACTTTATGATTAAACGAGGGGAGCATACGAAAAGGAACAAATTGGAATTTATTTCCTGCAATTTTGCATACCTACCTTACGGGCTGGAAAAAGTTTTCCACGGATACTTCGTCCTGCCGTCCTGCCGACCCGCCGACTCTGCTGATAATAATGTTGATGTTGATTAGGCTGATGATAATTTATTTGTGATTTTCGTATGCATTAAAGAACAACATCTGAACAAGAGTTTCAGTATTTTTTTACTTTGTTTGTCTTCACATTGCTTTGTTTTTTTGTGAACTTTTGAACTTTAAAATGTGCGCCATTTTGTTCGCTTTTATTCAGGCGGCTGAATGCCAAATGAAATGCCCGTTTAAAGGAAAAATATTTGAAATAATTATTGTGAATTTATTTTTATAACCTCGACTGCCAGCCCTTCCTGGCTCCTCGCTTGTTTTTTGTTTACTGTGGGTGTTGAAAAAGGTTCTTGGCGAAAAAAAAACGCGTGTAAAAACTTTCTCTCACAAACACTCCTGCGAGCCGGAGCCGGGGAAGGACGAAAAAGAAATTCAAATTAAACCGATTTGTTGTAGTCAGTGGGTTGTGTTTTTTGTTGCCGATATTGTATTGCTTGTGCGAGATTTTTATGGTTGACAGTACGTTTTTTATGTTGTGTTATGTATGTCCCTTGCCGTGGCCGAAAGGGTCTTTAAAGCGTGTTGCCAAAACACGAAAACAAGCCAAAGAGAATTCAGGCCACAACCGAAAAGGTAGGGGGATTCTGGTTGTCAAGAGAAGGGTCATATAGAAGATTATTTGAGCGGAAGTGCAAGGAAATATATTGCTTTTAAGTCTAAGCATGCTTGCTGTCATTTCCAAGAATTACAATTTCAAATTTTCGTACAAGTGATGAAAAAAAGTGAATCCAAAGTGCAATTACAATTTTGTGAAAAAAAAACAAAGCAAAACAAATCAAATTAATTTGTTTGCTTTATTACTTTGACCCACTAGCCAAAATGAAGGCAACTATGCAGGATAGGAAGTGGCACGAGCAGGACAATGAAAAGCGTGTTGAGACTGACACCAAATGGCTGGCAATTTGCATACGAAATGGGAAAATTGGCTGAACTGAAATTGTTGCCTCGTCTAATGCCGAAATGCTGAAATGCTGAAATAAAACAACAAGCCGCCATAGGTGAAATTACATAAAGAGGCAAGTGCACAAATAACAAATCCGAGCCAAACAAAATGATTGAGAGCCATAAAGACACGCCATCGAGTCATCAATAGGACAGGCCCCAGATAGGCTTCATCATCCTGCTGCCCCTCCTGTCCCGTCTGCCCCTGGCATGTCCTTTGGCTTTCCATCAGCCAAATCCCAATCAGTCAGCGAAAATCAAAGAAAAAATCAGCGCCCAGTGAAAGGCAAATTAGAAAAACAGGAAGACCAAAAAGAGTGGGGATTTCAGTTGAATTGAAAATACACTCTATTTTTTGCAGTTAGTAGAGTCCTTAAATTTTTAAAGGTTGAAACTGATAGAGGAGAAATTAATGCATAATATTATTTAGAGATTATTTTAATAGAAAATCACCTGTAGGATTAAATCATTGCCTCAGTAATAATTTTACAAATAACTAATATTTCCAACTATCCAACCAAGTTAGAGTATCCGTCAATAACAAAAATAATCCTTGGACAAATGAAGCGTCAAATTAGAAAATAATAAAAACACAAATATACGGCAATCTATTGAAAATAAGTATATGAAAATATATACACTGCTGGGGAATAACAATAACAAAAACAGGACGTACAGCCGCCTGCCACTTGAGCCGGAAGCGTTCTCGGCTGCGGCACCAACAACAATGAATCAAGGATCCAAGGAGGATTCAAGGATTCAAGGATGCAGCCCAGCCCAGCACCCGTGAAGACAGCCAAGCGGCAAAGATAAACCCGCATTGAAATCGCCAAATGAATGAAAATGCCGGGGAGGGAATGGGGTGGCTGGATGGGTGGAGAGTTTGGTTCAATGTTGCCATTGTTATTACTGCTGTAATACGCTTTGCGGAGAGATTACAATTTCTGATTACTTTGTTATTAATAAACACAAAAAGCGTGCCAAACACACGACCACACACACCAAGATGCACACTGCCACATAGCGATTGCTTGATCGACACTGGGTGTACTCAGTCGGGGATGGCTTGTGGCAGAGGTTTGTGGCAAGTGGAGAGTGTTGATTGAACAAGTCAAAGTGTTAAAATGTAGCAAATATTGTGAATATTATGAAAGTAAAACATAAATCATCTCAGGTACTTCGTTAAAGGTATTTTAAAAGGTTTCTCGCTTTAATAAAATATAATAAGTGCAATTATCTTCCGTAATTTAAATTTAAATGACAAATATTTATTAGTTTTTAGTACAAAAAAAGGATAATTGACAAAATTAACTTTAAATCAGTACCAGTGCCAGGTATTTAATTTCAAAACTGCCTTACAAAAAGGGAATTACCCCCGGACTAAGCCCATCATGCCTCTCCAATCTATGCAGACCGTGAACAATGACATTCCCCCACCCACCCACAACTTCCCCCTCCCATGCCCCACTCAACCCCTGTACCGCCACCACTACCCCACCCTGTTGGCGTCGCGTTTATTTTATCATTTTTGTGCTTTGTTAGGCAAAACGTTTTATTAATAAACTTTCTGGGCTGAGGCCGCCAAAGCCAGAGGAGAATCAACAGCAGCAACAAATACCAAACAACAACACTCTGGGTGGGAGGGTGCTAGGGTGAGTGGGTCCTTCGGAAGGGGAAAGTGAAAATGCATTTTGTTCTACATGTGTCCATAGATTGGAGCTGCGAATTGTTTTAGCCCGCCATTGAATGGGATTGGTATGGCATTAATGGAATGACAATTGCAAAATGCCTGACAGAAAGCAAGACAAACACGAAGACAGCTTTAATTTGTTACACAACAAAAATGTTGTCATATTAATTGCATTTTAATTCCCCATCGGACTGAAAGGCACAGAGCGCGGGAAGCAGAGGCAAATTGCCGATGGAATTCCGATTGAATTAAGTGTGTAAATTTTGTTTTACTTTCGAGCCGGGTATTTCCGTTTATTCAATTTTGTTTGCCATTTTAATGCGTCTTTAATTCACATTTAATTTTGATTTATTCCTCGAAGACGCCCTCGCTGGCCTAATCTTCAGTCGCAGTGGGTCTTTTGTGGGTTATGGTAATTTTTGATTTACATTCGCCAATCATTTGCGGCTGAAGGGAATTTTTTGTTTATCTCGAATGCGAGGAGTGAGGAAAAAAGTTAAATGTTTATAAATTCACATTAATATTGCATAATATTTGTTTTCATTTCTTCGTGAGAATATTTGCAAATTCCTTAAACGTGAATCAGTTTATTTGATAAAGCGGAGCACTTATTCATTCTTGAAATTTATGGGTTTTTGCGTCTTTATGGGAGAGAAAAAAAATAGAACATAAAATTTAATATTTTCAAATGGGAATGTAAGAGATTTTTCAACTTTATTTCCGATCACTGCTACGAAAAACATACAGAAAATCTTTAAACCCTAAAGGTCACTTTTTCAGTTCCA
This sequence comes from Drosophila atripex, assembly GCA_035045925.1. Classification (NCBI taxonomy): domain Eukaryota; kingdom Metazoa; phylum Arthropoda; class Insecta; order Diptera; family Drosophilidae; genus Drosophila; species Drosophila atripex. Next base: position 2,356,336 of record JAWNOP010000012.1, read on the forward strand.
CAAAACACTGTTGTTTTTTTTTATCAATATCCCTTAATATCAATCAAGGTTCTGTTTATTCATTATCACTATTTTGTTTTCGTTATCAGACCCTCACCTTAACACACTTTCACTTTGGGCTCACTCTGGGATTTTTGGCTTTTCACATATCGGTTGGTGACGAGGAGCCCGACTCCTCTATGAGGCATTATCTTGTATCTGAGGGCCCTTCGAACGCTTCTCACTGTTGCTCTTCCCAGTATCTGTATCTCACTCGCTCGCACTGCCCTTAGCCCGGCTAAGTCCTTTCCGATTTCCGTTATGTTCGCACTCGGCGAAAGTCCACCCGCAACTTGTTTGTGTTTTTCCGAGCAGTCGGCTTTTATACGATTTTCCTCGTCGGGTCTTCGTCGAATATTGAAATGGAGGAAAACTTTGGAAGGCTTTTCGTTCGCTTTCCGCAAGCTTTCCCGCTTTTCACGCTTTTCCATTTTGGACGAAGCGCGCTCGCTTTCAATCAGCCGCTGTTTACAGGTGTTTGTTTTGGCCCAGATTTGTTGAGGTTTACGACCACCCGAAAAGCAAATACCAAAAAAAGAAAGGAAGATATCTCGAAAGTGCAATGCACTTAAAGCTTCTTGGGCTGGTGTTTTATTTTCATTTCAAATATTGCGGCCGGGCAGGAGGATGGGGAGAAGCGAATGCGCTTCCCCAATTGAATTTCCGGCAGCCACTTGTTGCTTCACTCGCTCTGTGGCAGCCGCTTTTTTACCGACTGCGCCTCAAAGTAGGCAAGCGTTCCGCACCTGAATTATTCATAAGTAATTCAACAAACAAGGAGATGAGCAAGCCGCAGGAAACATAAAAATCCCATTTATATTTAGGCTCAAAACAAACTCCGCCCGCCGCCACCAATGGGAGAAATAACATTTAAAACTTTTCAAATATTTATACGGCCAATTGGAAAATTGTTGAATTATTGAACTGGGGGCTCAACTGGTCGGTGGGCTAGGGGGATCTGGGGGGAGTACGGATTGGGACCCGGGTTACAGGAAAACTTTCTGCAGATTGGTTAATGAAAATGTATGCCGAGCGCCAACACGTAAAGAAAACAATAAAAACCCTGCCACAAGTGGCAACAAATCAATTGAGGGGGTGGCCGGAAGTTAGGAGCGCTGTGGACAGGGTGAGACGGCTGAGTGCGGATTCAACGCAGTAAGGACATCGCAGGACTACAACAATATCTCCAAGTGAAGAGTTCTCAGCGCCGTTTCGTGCGCTTTGTGAAAACATTTTTCTAATTTCCTGTCATCAATATAAATGAAATGTTAACGGCGGCAATCGACTTGTTACTGGGTATTCCGGGCGTAGTGGGTTGTATTAGGCTTCTTGAGAAAGGAATCTAAAGGACATAATCCTATATCTTTTGAGAAATTAAAAATTAGTTCATTATTTAAAAGTAGGATTCTATAAAAGAGGTAGCAACTCCTCAACTCCTTGAGAATGAAACAGTTTAAAAAGGCTCTCTATTTCAAAATCTCTATCTTAGTGCCTTCTGTGATATACGAGGTATCTAAATCTCGTAACCCTATACCTTCTTGGGAATCCCCATTGCGTGTTCAACCATCAATGTCGGAAAAGTATTCGTCTATGTATTTTGTAAAATTAAACAACAATTGTCGCTCAGAGCAGAAACAGAAATTCGTAGTAAAATAAACTGAAGTGACTCGCCTTGACGAGGACTAGAAACGGAGTCGCTTAACGGAGCGATAGTGGTAGCCATCCTCCAGCAGGGCAGAGGAGTCCTCCTCATGGCTGGGCACCTCCTCCACCACAGCGTTGTTGTCCAGGGGCGGCAGGTACTCCTTCACGGGCAGCAGATTGGGCACCACAGCCGGAGTGCGGTAGTGATAGCCGTCGTCCAGGAGAATGGCGGACTCCACCTCCTCCTCCTTCTGTGGCACCTCCTCCTCGACCAGGTCCAGGCTCTTCACTTCCTCCGGCTGTTCGGTCACGATCTCCGTCTCTGGTTCCGGCTCCGGTTCTGTGGTGGCAACGACAACCACCTCGGTGGTGGGCTCCAGAGTAGTGGTTTCCTCGACAGCCGCGGCTTCAGTGGTGGCCTCCTCCACCAGCTCCTCGGCAGCCACAGGTGGCAGGTACTCGTTGTTGAGCTTGGGGGGCAGATAGTCGCGGGGCGGCTGCAGGACATGGTTCAAGGAGGCAGCCTGCTGTTCCACAGGTGGCAGGTAGTCGCGACTGGGCACAGGTGGCAGCACCACAGGCGGCAGATACTCCAGGGGCAGGTGGCTGACATCGCGTCGCACCACCGAACGGCAGCTGGCCAGGCTGGCAGTGGCCAGTAGGAGACAAAGCACGTGGTATCCTTGCTGAAAAGGGAGTGTTTGAGTGCCTTGGTATTCGGTAATCCTCTCCAGACTCACCATGTTCTTGTAATTTCAGTGACCTGCTTCAGTGGCTCTGCAATCTGGTTGTGACCTGCTCAATCTCTTGGAGCTGCGGATGGGTTTGCTTGGGGCTGTTGAAATCGTTATAACTATTTATACAAAAAATTAGCGAGGCCCATGCAAGAAGTTCGATGGGCAATCGAACCGCATTAACACCTATCGGCATCTTCAGGCATGTTCGACGCCGTCGGGCCGGATGTTCGAGGTTCGATGGGGCCCTGACAATGGTCATTGATCGGCGATTGAAGATGGGGATTGGGGATTGAAGATGTGGATGGATCGGCTCGTGTGTTTGCCTATTTACTCTGCACTATTTGATTGCCGAAGAATCTGTCAATATTTTTGTTAGAGATTACCCACCCTCCCCACCTCCCCAGTATTTCATTCCTTCCGCCATTCCACCCAACAGTATCAGAGTCATGCTTTTTTCCTACTCATTATTTGGGGGGAGGGGCCTTCAATGCTCGGTTTCAATGTCACCCATGTAAGAGCCCAATGTCAAGTGCTTGGGGCATTGTAACAATTACACCGGCTGCAGGTCAGCAGTGACGGGGCGAAAACCACATCCAAAACGGTGCGGCGATCAGAATTGTGTCGGAGAAGTCACGCATCGGATCGATGTAATTTGTTGCTGCATCATCGGACAGCAATTAACCGACTTATCGCACTTGACCGGTGCCGTCCAAAAAAATGTCTAGGAGTGGGCCCCGAAGAGCCCCGACGACTCTTCAGCTGTTTAAGCCAGCTTAAGATGAAATTGAAAACGAACCTCCCACTCCACCTCCGCACTGACATCGAAATGGAAATCTAAATGAAAATGATACCCAGGGGACTCTCAGCGCACAAAGAATCAAAGAGAGCTTCATGCAAAGAATAAAAGCAAGGAATATTGAATGAAATATTGAATCAAATTCCATAAACCAGGAGCTGTCACAAATCCATTTTACCAATAAAAGTATTAGTCCACCAATCTTCCGCAGCCAAAAAAAGCAAAAACAATAAAGAATATAAAGCAATCAAATAGAAGGCCCATACCCTGTAAATATTTTTAGGTCTTATAATAAATACTAATGCTCTTAACTAAACGTGAGACTATTTTTAGAATTAATGTTGGTGCTAATGAACTGATTTCGCAATAAACAAATGATCTGCAAATTTTCGCAATTTACCAAAAATAAATAAACTTTTAAAATTATCTAAAAACTAATGGTAATCATTAATAATTAACTCTATCGTTTTAAAGAGCTTCCCCATACCCTGAGAACAAAGAGTAGAACAAATATGCAAACGGATATGGACACTCGTGGCCAACATATTTTGTATGGTTAGGTGCGGTTCCGGAACAGACCAAAAAAATAAAAAAACGGAGACCAAAACCAACACTTTTTCGTCCTTCAATGCGACGAGCAAACTGAAAAACCAAACAAAAAAAAAATGTAGACAAAAATGTTAGAGTAGAAATGCTAGAATTTTTTTTGATTTGGTATTACGACAACCAGTACAGAATCAACAACTACCTGGCCACTCCAGTTTTTACACTCCATCTGCCCAGTTCAATTCGATTTAATTTTTGTATTTTTTTTCGGAAGATACGCATTGGGAGGATTACTAGAAATTGAAAAACTTTCCAGCCCAGGGTATGTGATGCTGTTTTTTCTGCCCCCTCCCCCAACCAGCCAGCCACACACAGCCCCTGTTTTCGTAATAGAACAGCTAAATATTTAGTTAGGAATTTCAACTGAGCTGCGTAAACGCGGTCCACTACCTGCCTGCGTTTGTTTGGGGGCGACTTCAATTAAATTTCGCTACAGAAATGGCCCAAAAAGTTTCCTCAGTGGAAAAATGTTATAGTGGGATTTTTTGGGCAACCATGGGCAGGTGAATATTTGTCCAAGCGACTGCCACTCGGGGGGTTTGCTTGTAACTAACCGAAAACACGGCAGAGGCCCCAAAAAACTATATATTGATCGCGCCCAAGGGGGGAAAACTATTCAAATTTCGCTAATGGACCAATCCTCCGGGACATGTGATGGGAAGGGCTTAAGGGCTTAACTATAAGAGAGTTTGATAAAAATAGAATGTAGAAATTAAGCCACTTTTAGCTTATATATGATTTAATTTGAGCCTCTGTGTTCTATCCCCGAAGACTGGAGCCTTGGGGGAACTCTTTGGCAAGTCAATTGCCTCACATCCTTGACTCTTCCCTGAACTTTGATTGATGTTTGCCTTCTGCTGGTCGTCGCAGAGTCATTTGCATGCAAAACTCGGCAACTTCGCAACATGCATTGGAGGTTGCAGGGCACAGGGAACTGAAACAGAATGTAATCACGCCATGAAATATGCAACAGATGTGAAAAGATGTAGAAGGATAGCGAGAGCAAGGGTACTATAGACGACAAGTCTGAGGAGCAAACAGGCAACAAATTAGAAGCAATTCACGTGCCTGTCAACTTAACACATTACGCTCCAATTACGCGCCATCCTCCCGAAAAGCGGAGCGGGGGTAAGGATGCCTTCCCAGGGTGTCCTGTGTGCGTGTGTGTTCCTTGAATATCACTTTCCGCATAATAAAATCAGTCAAAGCCCCTTTGCATGTCGCCTTAGCTTTGCTGTTTGGCAGTAAGGCAAAAAAAGGACACCCAATCCGCTTGCAAAATGCAAAATGCAATGCATACTAAACAGTCAACACCCAAGGGACATCACTTATGCAACAGGCACTGCAGGAAGGATATTAAATCCTGCCGATGGCAAATGTCTCGAATTCAGATTAAAGCAAATGGCCTAGAATTGTCAAGATAAATGTATCTCTTGCCTGACTCAACCTTTTGGCATTCAACTGACCCCGGCTGAAACTCAATTAATTTTGGATACCTTTTGGCAAGTGTTGTGAGCCAGACGGCTCCAAGTCGTGCTCCTGCCCCAGCCCCCTCTATCCTTTAGGTTTATTTATTACATTTCATTCCGGTTTTGCTGTTGATTTGCCACGATTCTCTCTCACTTTTTCGGGCCGCATTGTCAAAGCGAATTTAATTGTCTCAATTATGCGCTAAATGTCGCCAAATTCCACCGAACAGCTACCACCGAATCCTGAGACCCAAATCAAGACAAGGTCAACTGGGTTGAACCCTTGCCCGTGGAGCGAGGGACGTTGGGTGACAAGTCGACGACAAAGCAACTTCATTGAAGCAATTTTCACCTCCTTTTGGGAGTCTTTACGAGTTCGGAAGGCCACAAAATGAAGAAAGGACGACGACCAAATAATCAAGTGACTTACTAAAAAGTTAACGCAATTTTGCGGCAACTTCAAAAAGTTTCCTCAACCCTTTTTGTGGCGGCATCGTGGCCCGAAGGAATCCTCCACTTCGCGGCTGCCTCCATTCCGGTCTTGGTCCGTGTCCTGCTTATTGTCACTCCTGCCACCTTTACGCTCAGTTGACTGCACTTTTGTGCCTTCATTACAGTGCCACAAAAAATGCCTTAAGGAGGAAAGGGACACAACTTAGTCAAGTAATAGAAAGCTACATTGTTGGAGAACATCCTGCTTGTGCTATAGAAATGTTATGGTTGCTCAGAAACTAGTTAAAAATATAATATTTTTTGATCTCCCGCAAACTTTCTCTCTAACAAAAAATCTCTAAACAAACAACCCACTTTCAGGCAAAGTTTTTGTAATTAGAAACCCGTTTCCAAGGAGCGAGTGTATCGGAATATATGACACATGGCGATCCCCAGAGCAAACATCGCATTAGACGCACTCGGTGGCGTATACGTAATTTGCTTTACAGGTAATTAAAAAACAACACACGCACACCCAACACTCGACACACTCTATACACACACCTGTTGTGCCGTCGCCGAAAATGTTCATAATTTCACACTTAGCTGAGCAGCATTTCCGCTGGAAAATTCGCCGGGCCGAATAAGATAAAAATATGACATCTAATCAAAAATTCGCCCCTCCCAAAATGTCCTTAAATATATAGAGCAACCGAAAAAACATGCAAAGTTTTGTACCTTTTTTGCTGTATGTATTTGTTACTTTGCCACCACCCGTGAGCAACAAAAAGTGGCATGTCAACAGCAAATTCTATTGCGCAAACATAGGAAATTGTACAAATATTGAACGGAAATATCCTGCGGCTTTGGGGCTCCTCTATTGACACGTTGCGTAGGAAGGATGACTGAAAATTCCACACCCATGATGATGAGTTCGGGTTGGTGTGGTGTGAGGATGGGTGGGTGGGTTGGTTGTCTGCTGGTGTGCAGTGTGTGGCATAATGAGTGGCAAGTGGAAAACTTTAATACCCAGGGATTGTCGGTAGTGCGAGCCCTTGGCCACAGGATTATCACTCCTTTGTGCAGGCCGCAATAGTGTCCTTGTCGTCCTTTCGTGGGCGGTCTAGTGCATGTGTGTGTGTGGGAGTGTGGTTTTACCCTGTATGTGTGTGACAGCGTCTTTCGCGGTTGACATTTGCAATTTTACGCCGAAACTAATTATATTAACTAGGCCCAAAGTGGCCATGCTCGAACAGAATCAGTTTATGTAATGCATATGAAAGTGGAATGCACTTCTGTTTCCAGTGTCCTGTGTCCTGTAGCCTGTATCTTGTATCCTGTATGCTGTCCCATGCTGTCCTGCTCTTTATAATGACATTTTCGAGGACAGTACAAGCGGCAATTGGTGTGTAATTTCCAATTAAGATCAATTTACTGCGCTCAGCTAGGCGACAACAAAGCAACAAACCCTGGAATGTGGCAAATTGCTGGAACAGGATAATCGAGAAGGGCCATCAGGTGGCAAGGGCGGGGCCTTTATATAAATAGCCAATCTCAAGGACACAGCGGGATATGCGGTGGGAGTGATAGGTAAGGCACTTAGTATTTTTATTTACAACCTAATGGAATTAAATTGGTTTGCTATCATCTTTATGGTTTTTTTCTTTTGTTAATATCTTCAGAGCCAATTATTAAAGTTCAGCTATTGAGAAGCTTCAAGAATAAAGGACATTTATGAAAATTCATAAAACCTGGCAACCTTGTTTCCCGCCTGACAGCCCCAGCTTTCCTTTGAGCTTCCCCCTCGCCCCGACAGACAATCCGTAAGCTGCTACCATGCAACAAAAGTCAAACGTTATGCCAACTAATTAAGTCGACAACTGATGGCTACAAATTTAATTGAAACGAATCTGCCGCTCAACAGTTTCCACAAACAAACGGGCATGGCAGGACCCACCCACTATATTCAGACAGCCAGTCCAGCCCACCCACTGACCATATCGATGTCCGCCTCTGTTTGCCACTCCAGAACTACAAGCTGCCAACTGCCAATACGAAAGTCGTTTAAACGGCACGCCAATTGTTGTCCTGTTTGCTCCTCTTATTTTTCCCATAGTCCAGACAATTATTTCGAATTGAAAATACAGCGCCATACTGGGAAGTGGGAGTAAAAACAAATGGCCGAATAATTAAAAGTAAATTAAAATCGAACTGAGAACTTCAGGAGTGTGTATGTGTGTGTGTGCTTTGGCCATAAAAAAATAAAACCTAATTAAAAATATACAAGTCCCGACGCTTCGCTCTGGAGGCAGCCGAAAGCCATACCTTTGCCAGAGTTTTCTAATTGAAACAAAGTCATTATCCTGGCGGACAGTCTGTTTGTGTTGTGTGTCCTGTTCAATGAACTCGCAGGATTGCTGCAGCTGCAGTTTTCCTTAATTTGTTTATTTGAAAAGTGAGAATATAAAGCTGGCTGAGAGATTCAGGGATTTATACACAGAGGGAAACATTTCTAATAATATTTTAAACTTGCCAGAGTTGCCCTTTTGATTATTCCCTTTTTTTTAGGATGGACTAATTTCGATAGCATGGTTTTTTCATTTATCGATATTCACACCTTATTCGAGATTCTCGAAGTACTATCTCATTTATCGCAATATATACCATTACAATATTAAAGTATATGTTTCATTTTTCTGCACTTGATGGCTGAGTTTTGTTAAAATTCCAGGTGCACACTCGCTTACTTCCCCATAAAAAAATTCCTGGGGACTCGGGCAGCCAAACAAACAAACAAACAAATCGACAAACAAACCTGCGGAGGGCAAGGCAAACAAAATCAAATTGTTGCTGTTTGTTGACCTATGTCCCCGTCCCTTACTGAATTCTCATCCCCTGCCAGCCCCATTTCCAAAGGACTTTAGTCTTATTTGTTTTCATTTTCATTTCTTGGCAAAAATTGCAAGACGGGAGGGGAAACCAAGCCAGGAGACGCTTTTCGGTGTTGCAAGGTGTCTGGGGAAATTAACAAAGCCGCAGGTGCACTGCCCTGTCCCACCCACTCCTCCATTCCCGGCCTTTATCCTCCGCAGGATCTTGGTTGATTTTTAATGAAATATGAATCGGGGCAAGCCGCCGCCACGCCGAACGTCAACCACCAAGCGTCAAGCCAATGAACTCGCGCCCAGATTCCTTTCTGGCTCGGTATTACGCATACGCCACGTTGAACACCAGAACAATATATTTTGCTTCTTAGCCCTTTTTTTGGATTTTTTATTTTTGGTTTTTCGTTCCCGCTCAGCCCAGTTAATTATCACAAGCCAGTGCACAGCTAATTGGAGTTTAACCTTTTCAGCTCTCACGATACTTTTGGCATTTTTATTTATTTACCTCCGCCAGAGGAATAATAAAGTGAAGCCTCGCGGGATTGGCGGCTGCTTGCGCTTGGGCGGCTTCCTGGCTATAAATATCTGGGGAAAATTGCTTAGTGCCGGGCCACTTAGCCGCTTTTATCTAATTGCCAAAGCTTCGATTTTCATTTTCGTTTTCGTTCTTTTTGTCAACGACTCGTTCTCGTTTTCGGTCTCCAAACATTTTTGTTAGCACGCAATTTCTGGCTACATAAATTTAAATTGAATTTTAAAAATTCACAAGCCAGGCCAAGAAACACCTCTGAAAAAAAATGGAGGCGGAAACCATTCCACCCACCTTCTGTATAAGTGTGAGTGTATGTTTAGGTGTGGGTGTGTGTGTGTTAGAGTGTCGTTGTGTGGGTGTGTCGGTGTTCCTAATAAAAACGTTTGCTTTTCCATCGATTTTTGGCTCGTTTGCTTCACATTCCCAGTCCTCAGTTTATAAATATTTATGCGTAGCATTTTCGGGGTTTTGCTTGGGATTCTGCTTCAAGGTTGGAAGGATGGGAAACTATAAGTTAGTGCGACCCCAAAAGGCACTAAGGACACGAGGGGAATGATTGATGGGGTTTGCTGTAAAGCTCATCCCACAATTGTGACATTCAAAAGGGCAGCTGTAAACAAATATTCGCCCTTCTGCCAGAACCAGGTTTTAGAGACTTTTATTTTAGTTTAAGTCTGTCACTTTATTGCACGATTATCACTCTCTTAAAGACCTGCTACCTTATTCATGATTGTTGGCTGATTTATCATTAGCCCGGCTTTCGAAACTCATCAAGTACTCGCACAAACACCCACACCCACACCCACTCACATCGCTGTCTCTCCGACGGAGGTTAATCAATTTTTCAAGAGCCGTGACAGCCGAAAGCGACTTTTGGCCACATGATCCATCCAGCTGGCTGTCACTACGCAGAACGGGAATAGCACATGTAACATGTAACATGTAACATGTTAGGTGGAACTGTGACCTAATTACTCGCCCCAAGCTGTTGTCATTAACAACAACATTTTGACCAGGACGAAGGATCTCTTGGCAATCGATGACGAGGGCTCAGGACGGTGGGAGGGCTGGCAGGACAGTTCAATTAAATTGTCAAAACCCACAGGATGAATGACTCGGATTTATAGTCCAATTAATATTAGCAGCCTCGACACAAATGCTAAATTAAATGATTTGGAATACTTGTCTCTCCAGGATGCTGGTTGCCAGGCATCGGCATGCGGGTAACAAATTTGTTAACAAAAAGGATTTCCATGTTGAGATTTTCGCAACAAAAAAAACGCAATGAAAGGAAAGTAATTTAAATTTGTAAATCGATAGGCTTGACGGTGGGCGAACCCTTTTTTCCCTTTTTTGTTGCTTTTTGCGTCATGTTCCCATTTAAATTTTATAAATATTTTAGCTTAATAAATGCCAGGCGAGTGGTGGCTCACGGCGCCTAGAAGTCCCAACATTTGCATAAACTAAAGAGCAGCTTGGCTCCGGCTCCTCTGGTTCCTTTCGCTGCCACTGCCACTGCCACTCAAGTGTTCTCTATTTTCGACTGGGGCTGTCCTTTTCCGGAGCCTCGGCAAACATTCTCGAGTTTCAGGACTGCTGTAGAGTCCTGATTCGCCGCCGGCGAATTTTCCAACTCGTTCTCTTCCAGTTTCTTTCACCATTTTGGCTTAGCTCCTCGAGAGGAAGAATTTTCCTTCAGGTACAGGACTTTGCATCGGCTTTAAAGGCTAATGGTCGCCGAATTGAGGCTGTAAGGACTTTAAGCTCCTCTCCTAGTTCGTTTCATTGGCCCGACATGCAAATTGACCCCTATAAGAAATAGTAACCCATAAAAGTTGGTAAACCTTTTAAGAACTTATCACTTTCAGCACAACAAAAATAAACAAACTTTTAGTACAAGTTTTTTTTCTGGAAATCGGAAATCAGGAGTCAAGAATCAGGAGCCGCATAGAGACGCACATTGGAATCAATGAGGCTGGCACAATTTATGGCTTAACATATCCTATATGCCATCTGCCTGTTCTTTTTGCCGGGTTTCGCTATAAATTATTCCCCTCACAGACACACAAGGAGACTGCCACCCAGCTCACAGCTCCCAGTTCCCAACTCCCAGCTCCCGGCCCCTTGCAAACATAAAATATTATACATGAGTGGCTTTTATGCAAAGAAGCTGGGCGAGAAGAAGGCAGGCTCCGGCCTAGGTGGGTCTGGGACTGGCTCTGCCTCCCACGACACTTTAAACTTGGCTAAGCAACAAGTTGGGGGCTCCTGGAAGAGGAAACATTTTGCCAGACTGCGAGGCGGGAAACTTAAAGAGCCAGCGTAAATTGTTGCCGCCTTTTAGGCTGACAACCAGGGAATGATTTATATGGGGCATATTAGGGATAACTCCTGGCCCGGCAGAAGGCAAATCTCTGGGCCCCTATTTTATTTGCCGGGGCATGTGGCTCGCTCGTTCATTAACAATTCATTAAACGCCACCAGAAAAATTAAACGCAGCCCCAAATGGTGTTAATTTATATTCCGAAAGGTTAAGAGGTCGATAAGCTATATGAGAAATGCTAAAAATAAATGTATCGGACAAGTTCCGGTTTGCATTTTAACCTGTGAATTATTTTTTTGTTCTGTTAAATCATAAAAGTAACTTTCTCCGGTATGAATGAAGGGCTAAGAACGTGATAGCTCTATATAACTTTAATAAATTATCTGAAGCTCACTTTGTGATCGAGAATCACTCTGTGAATGTGGAAATTGGAGCCTGATTGTTTACACACTTTTACCATGACACGTTGCCCACAATTGAAATTGAATTTGGTTAAATGTAATATGCGCAATTACGTTTCTGACTATTTAATAACCTCGCCGTGTTGGCCAACAAAAGGCAAACAAATGGCAAAAACACAATCAATAAATAATTTCCGCAACAAGTTCTGATGACAGTTTCATTGTCTCTCGGCTCTCAGGGCTTATTTTTCATGTAAAACGCATTTAAATTATGTTAATTATTCAGATCGCCTGAAATTAGCCGTGGAAAAGGCCAAAAATAGCAGAACAAAACAGTGCAGAACTCTTTGGAGGGCTTTTCAAGAGCACTTCCGTATGCCTCGACGCCAAATTAACACCTCAAATATGTGTATAGGGTGTATGTAGGTATAAAAATAAATGATATAATGAATATGAGCTGAAGAAAGGTCAAGCCGCCGGACGAGGGCCAAAGCCCGCACCACTTGACATTGCCCGAAAAGCCAAAAGCAAGGCAAGGCGAAGCCCCCAGAAGAGCACTCCACTCGAGTGGCTCCATTTGTTTCTGCCTCTCCGTTTTTGTTTTAAACGGTTTCGTATCGAGTCCGAAACTGGACTGGACTCCACTATAAATTGACCAACTGGCGGTCTGCAAATCATCAATCAGCTCCGGCAACTTTCAATTGCAAGACGCAAATCGCAAATCCCGCAAAAGCAAACTTGAAAAATGGTGAGTCCTGGAATGAAACTAATAACGGATGGAAGCCCTCATTTTGTGGATTTTAGAAAATCTTCTCGCTTGGTGGTGTCCTTACCCTCTCTGCCGTGGCCAGCGCCTTGGCTGCTCCCCAACTGGAAAACCGTTTCCGTCGCGATGTCTCCGAACTGGTGGATGCCACTGCTCCGGAATATCTCCCGCCTTCGGTCACCGAGGCTGCTCTGCTAAGTGCCGCCGATCCTGAGGCTCCTGCCGTTGAGGAGGGATCCGGAACTGTCCTTGGCGATGAGGGTTATGAGTACCAAACCGTGCGCCGCCTCAAGCTGCGCCACCGCCGGGATGTTTCCCACCTGCAGCCCGCTCGCCAGTACCTGCCCCCCGGCAAGGCTTACTTGCCACCCACCCAGGCCCCAGCTGACGCCCCAGCTCCAGCTCCAGCCCCAGCCGATGACACCGAGGAGGTAGTGTCCGCCGCAGAGCCGAAGGTCAACCGGGAATATCTGCCACCCACCGAAGCCGCTCCTCCAGCTGAGGAGACCACCGAAGCGGCCGCCCCCGAGGAGGAGCCCCAGGCCGATATCCGTGTGGTGGACGTACCCACTGTCTCCGGACAGCTGCTCCAGGACGGCTACCACTACCAGCAGCCGGCCGAGCAGCCAGCTGAGCTCCGTGAGGCTGCCAGGGAGTACCTGCCCCCAGTGGGCGGCGAGGAGGTCATCGTGGAGGGACCCGCCGGAGGGGAGAGCGCCGTTCTGACCAACGATGGCTACCAGTACCGCGCTGTCAGGCGTTACAGATTTTAAATTCTTCGATTTGCCAGTGATTTGCTTACGTTTTCCATTCAATTGTTGTTGATGTTTTTTAATTTTTTTCAAAATAAAGTGAATTTTTAAAGAAAACTGAATGCGGCGATTTGATTTCAAAGGGGAAACTCAAAGATTAATTATGCAAATTAAGAATGCAGTGAGGCGGAACAATAGCATCATTAAATAGGATTAAACAAACACTCTAATAAATACAGAACACAATCTGCACAACTCTTCAATCCTTGTTTGAAATCCCTTAAATAGGTAATCATACCATCCTCCTTGGCAAAAATTACACATACGCCCGAGTGGCTATTGAAGATGCCGCACATACTACACTACAGGTAAGTAGTTGCCTTTGCTGCGTTTTAGTGGCAATAAAACGGCTCTTAAATGCGAGTGCCAATTAACTGAATTTATGCCCCTTTCGACCTTTAAGCCTTTCGACATGAACATCATTGCAGCCATTTATTCATGTTCGGCCCACATCTTCCCAGCACTCAGTTCCCAGTTCCCAGCAGTTGCCATGAGCGCCTTTGGAGCTTAATTAATGCACTTGCGCGTTAACTCAACTCAATGGGAAATGCGAAATCTGGCAAGGATGGGGAGGGGTTCTGGTAGGCGATTGGTGGAGCTAAGGGGGCTGAATAAAGTGCTCACTCAAGTTAAATTACTTTGACTGACGACAGCTGGAGGAGCGGACACAGATAATGACCGGCTCTCGTCATTTTAACACACTTTTTTTGTTGCCCCTTTGCTGGTCAGTTTTTGCCTTCCTTCGTTTCCGATTTTCCACCACTTCCTTCTTTTTTTTTTTGAATTATGAAATCAATTGTGCGAAATTCAATTAAAATCTTTGCACTTTTCGCTGCACAGGCGGCGGCACTGACACAGACACGGGCGAATCGAAGTCGAGGCAATCTCAATTACATTCCAACATCTGTCCAAATATGATAAGCCCGCACCCACATTTTCCGCATGTTTATTTTGTTTTTGAGGCCCCAGGGGATTCAGGATTCGGGGGAATTGGAAGAGCTGCCTGTGACAGCCCGCTTATTGCATATTAAATTGTGACGACAACGGGCACAAATCGGGAATCAGGATTCAGAAGCAACAGGCGGCTACAATCGTTTTGAGTGTCCGTCCGGAAGGACATTTTTTTGTGAGGACAGCCCGGAGTGTGTGGGCGTTTAGGGTTAGAGTGATGTTCCAGTGATGTCCCAACGATAGCCCAGTGATGGCAGAGCTTGATCCTGGCGCCCATTTGCATACCAAGGGGATAACCATGGATATCCTGCAGTCTCTCGTCAACTGAAACTACTTTCAATACTATCTTTTGACTAAGAAAAAACAATATCCTTTATCAACTGAAATTCCATACCTTTAAACGAGGCGAAATCAAATTGCCCTCGAGTGTCAATTTCACTGGCAGAGAGCTGGCAGGACTGCGTCCTGGCCCTGCCACTGACAGTCTCGCCCTGTGAAAGGTTATTAAAAATTATTATGCATATTTATAAATTTAATTTCTGCATTACAACGCACTCTGACAGATAGCAGGGAGTATGTGTGGCTGGCAAAAAGGCAGAAATCACTGCAGGCCATTTGAGTGGCGCTCGTAAATGGCAGGAAAAATTCATTCCACACTGCGTATGCATAATATTCCATTTTTTTGTGTCGTATATTTTTTGTGATGTCCTTACGGTGACTCCCTCTGGAGCGCGTTTCATACACGCTTTGTCTCTTAAGCGGTGAGCATAAAAACAAAGGATACGAGCTGCTTTCGCACAGACAGTCACCCGTCAAGTGGCGCGTTTAACGGTCGGCGAGGTGGCATCCTTTTGCCAAAGGATGTGATGAACGGAATGGGGATGTCCTGACTTTAAGCACCACACTCGTCCTTAATCAATGTCTACAGCTAATTGAGTGCCAAAAATAAAATAAAACTGAAATGTCAGCATTTTGTAGGATGTTTTAAAATAAAAAGGTGGTGTACACTTTGTTATTTAATTACTTGGATTTCTTTAAAAATTATCAAAGAAAACTAATACTTTTTAACTCTAAAAGTAAGCCATTCAAGCAGCAAAGCCACTGAAGCTTATCTTGTACGTTTCCGGCCACATTTGATCCGGGTTAATCCTTGCTGTCCAGTGCAGGATCCCAACTAACACATTTCCAGCGAAGGCCCCCACTCAGGCTTCCATCAAGAAACTCGTTAATGGCCGCTCATTTGTGTGTCAGTGAGCTATGAATAAGCAATTCCTGCCCCACCGATGCCCATCGCTCTCCGGATGAAAGTTTTGTGGCCTCTGGTCAGATTTCAGCCAGCAACAGGCAGAAGACAACTGGAGGTCCTGAAAGGGTCTAGATGCCGCCCGAGTGTGCGAATGTGTCTGTTGGTTACCCGAGAATCAGGATTCACGAGCCAGGATCCAGCCAGGAGCTTTGAAGTGCGGCCAGGTAATTGGTTAATTATTAGGCCTTGTTTGCTATCCCGGCTCTTGCTTTTTCCTTTGGCTTTGCTTTTAGTTTTTGCTTTTTTCCGGCCTCCTACTGGTGGACAGCCCGAGGGGATACGGCACGGATAAAATTTAATGGGCAGCCGTCGCTTCAGATTACACAATTTGTCGACTGGCAGTTATGGACACAACATTTTCACATCACTAATTAGAGACTTCTGGGCTTTGTCCACTTGAAAAAGACCAAATTTCAGAGCCCACAGGGGCTCTACAGACAGTACTTGGATTGGGAAATACCCTAACTCTATTTTCCTTAAAATGCATTGTGTCCTCAGTGACAGAATAAGGACTTCCCAAAATAATTCACAGAAAATGACTACAATTTTTCGAAAGTAATTAAGAGTATTAGGAAACTTTTGTTCGAATCTGAATCTCAATCTCAATTGCGTAACAGGATTCGGACTGCATATGCAGGTGAGCACCCACCTGGGGGCCAAAAACTGAAAACGAGAAGGAAGCCCTATCCTGCTGGCAATCATTTTTCTCAGAAACTTTTCATTTTCCACAAACGCAAAAATCACACACAAGTGCACGTGGCTCTTGACTTTTTGGGTAGAAAATTAATAGCCTGACCACAAAAGTCCTTGTAATTTTCGTCAGGACCTCCAGCAGCCATGCGAGACAGTCAATTTTGTGTCGTAGCTATGTAACTATTGTAAAGATCCTCCTCATGTTGACTATGGCCATTTTAATTAAGTCAAAGTGTTTGCTTAACATATGAAACAAAAATCGTCCTCGAAGGGAGAAAAAACAATCGGCATACCGGAGTAAATATTTTTGTTTGGAATACACTTCTGCTGGCTTATGCACTGAACTCGGTGCAATCCAGATTGTTTTCGCCATTTAATCCCTGTCAGAGGCATTAATTATTATTCAATAATTATGCCAAGCAAATGAATACTTAATGAGTGTGAAAATGGGTCTTGATATGGCAGTGGGAGTGAGTAGAAATATTGTAAAATTTAAATCATTATTGTATTTTGTATTTTGCATTTATGAATTTTCAACGAGCGGTAAAGATATTCTCACATAATTTTTCATAATCAGAATTTTAAGTATTAGGTCCGTCGTAGGTACTCAAAAAAATCACCAAAAACCATCTTATTACTTATTGACAGACGAGTAATTTTTAAGGATTTCAGGAGAGTATTAAAGTAATGAAAAACGGACGACGCTTAGTGCTTCTATCCTCCACATCAAAACCCGAGTGTCTTTTCGGCTGGATATTTTCTGGAGTGGGAGTCAAAAGGGCCTGAAAACACGTACGCAGGTGAACTACAAGGACACTCAACTAGCTCGCCAGACTGTGGGATAGAAGTCCTGTTTATTGTCCTGGCATGGGGTAAAATGCCGTAAGATGGCCCTCCTTGGCAACGCCCAAAAGTTCGCAACGGGAGAGAAATAAAAAACGCATATTGCGTAAATTTCGATGTCAAAGGCGAAGGCAGGTCGCAAAGTCGGATTTGGATTCGGGAGGACCAAGTAGGAAGGACCAGAATCGAGCGCCCGGGAGAGTCAGGTGCGTGTGCGGCACTTATGAGTGGCACTTAGTCTGGCCTAATACCCATCATTAGAGCATTTAACAGGAAACACGTGACACTGCATAGCAGCCACCTCCTCCATTGACGTGGCCAGATCCTGAAACAGAGCAGTAGGCGGCTGGTAAGGACTGAGAAAATGGAGGGAGGTGGTAGGACTTTAAACACAGCCTACAGTTTTCACACCCAAAAGGATTTGTCAGATCCGGATTTTAAAGGGGCCTTCAAAGGGGAATCCCCTCCAGGCGGAACACAGTGGTTACTGATGCCGCTCTGATTGCGCTCCAGAAATGTAATTAATTTTGAATTTATTCTAAATTCTAGGCTGGGCGATAAACGGCTTTCCACTATGGTGACATTTAATATGAGATTAGATTTGGATCGGATTTATTTAGCAAACTTATTTAGGAGGAATAAGGAGCGTGAAGAATCCTATTTCAATTTTATAAACTATATAAATTTTAATTTTAATTTGAACTTTTTTGAATGACATTAGTTTTTTGTGTACAATTTCACATAAAAAATATAAGTTATTTATAAATATGAATTGAAAAAATTCATACACTGAAAAAATTGGCTTTTATATCAATGACTTAGTCTGGTACTCAACCAGCGAATGGTGGCGAACCCAACTAGGAATTCGTCTTACGCTGCTTGAACTGCTTACACTGCATGCCCTTACCGACAATTCGAATAAAAGTCATTAACTTTAAATATCTGATTTATTTAGTTAATATAAAGCTATTTCTGACTGTATGTAGCACTGTCAACATTCGTAAAGCAATTAGAAAAATTGTTAATTTATAAATCTCGGTGTAGGGTGTGGAAGGGTGTAGTTTTTCGGTTGGAGTGCGCAATTCTGTGTGATTTTTCGACTGTGGGAGGTTTTGTGCTGAATTAAAATTAGAGAAACTATATCGAAAAATACTTGACTGACATTCCACCGGCGAGGCAGCCGCCTTTTGGTACGAACTTTGTACATTACAAATTAAAAGCTAGCTTAATAGTTAGTGCATTAAGTAGACCAGAAGAGCGACCAGCGAAGTGGCCAGCATGGAAACACCGGATGCCATGGCCGAAGCGGCGCCACTCCGGCAGAAGTATTCCCCACAGTCCGCGTCCGAGATGGTCTTATACTTGGCCAGGACATCCGTCCACTTGCACAGGCCCACACTGCACCAGTCTAGCTGGACAGCGTCCTGGTTGAGGAAGAAGACGACCTTCTCGCGGTCGAGCTCCTTCGGACAATCGTACTTCACGGCCACAAAGTTACTGGCGAAAGGATCGATCAGACTGCTCTTCCAGCGACGGCTGGCCAGCTCCAAGTAGTTATCCGCCCGCAGCTTGACGCCGTCCTTCTTTATGCCCAGGGCCGTGATGAGGGTGAGCAGGCCCGTGGAGTGACCGAAGTGGGCGACCACATGGGGCGACACTGGGTTGCTCAGGTGGGTGAGTAGGTCCTGCACCAAGCGGCAGTTCAGGCGCTCGATCTCCTCGAATCCATAGCCGGATCCGTAGTAGTACTTGAGGTCCTCTGCATACTCAAAGACGGTCACCTGCTCCGGCAGGAATGCTCCGCACCATACGCTGTTCCGGTCCACCTGCCATGCCTGCTCGTAGCGACACATGTCGTACATCAGCTTGATATCCTCCTCATCCAACGTGTACTGGAAACTGTAACAAAGAACAAAGGAGTTTATAATAAATTCGAAGGATATCCATCTTATCAACTCACCCCAATCGCGTGGAGATATCCACAAGGTTGTTCTTCCACAGGGTGGACTGGTGATACTTTTGGAACTCCGAGCCCTCGCCCTTGTAGTTAAGATCCTTGTAGGACTGGCAGTAATCGTAGGGACGCAGAAGCAGATCCTGTTTCGGAATGTCCACGGGGTGGGCAGAGTTTGGCGTTCCAAAGAGTCCTTCGGCAAAGGCCTTGAAACTCTCAGTAGTCCGCTGGGTGTTCGTATGACGGAACTATATGGAACAAAAGTGTCAGATATTAGTAAGGATTATTTCCAGAAAGCGCCATCAAGTAACCCACCTGGTAGTAGGTGTCATTATATTCCTTGGGCAGCACATTGGGATAGTACCGCTGATACAGCTTGGCTGTTCCCCGCAGGTCGTCGTATCCCTGGGCGGTCAGGAACTCCTCCATGTCGCCAGTGATGCTGCTATTCCATTTCCACATCTGAAGGGCAATCAGATCCGTTTGGCACAAAGGATCCTTATCCGGCTTGGTCCTCAGAACCTTGTAGTTCTTAACGATGAGATCGCGAAGCTGAAAACGATTTGACAAAAAAGGTTTATAAATTATCAGATTTATTTATTATTTTATCAGTAATTTTTAACCGATACTAGCAGAAAATATCTTAAACGATTTCTAGGGAGATTCTCCATCATTCTGCATAAAAATCTAAATCTCTGAAAAATTTCTAACTTCGAAACATTTTTTAGATTTTTCGCCACATTTTTTGTGCGATCACCTACACCATGCGGGGGACAATAGGACCCCCTTCGAAAGCCATATCTTGGCCAATTTCCATCCGTTTCTTAAGGGGAATATTTTAAATGATTTCTAGATAGATTTTCCACCATTCTGCATCAAAATCCAGCAACAAAATATTTTTTAGATTTTTCGCCACATTTTCTGGGAGATCTTCTCTTCAAAATGTGGAAAGTGCCTGGGGAGGACAATGAGACCCCCTTCGAAGACTGTATCTTAGCCAATTTCCATCCCATTCTTGAGCTGAAACTGCATCAGAATCTAACAACAAAATATTTATTAGATTTATTGAAAAATGTTAAAAATGCGTGGAAGGACCATATGGCCCCTAACGATGGCCATATTTTGGGCAATTTTTGGAAAGATTTTAAGAATTCAAGATCTGGGTTCTCCAACCTGCGTCGAAATGTTCGATAATTTTTTTTTATATAGAAATAGGAATAGGAATAGAAATAAACTGGACTTAAGGCACTAAAAAATGGTAGAAATAATAATTAAAATTTGAATTTACCTCGGCTAACCTGGAGGCCTTATTGATCATGCTCGCCTTGGGCAGTCGGGTGCCGTGTCGGTGGAAGATCCACATCTTCTTGGGCTCGCAGTTGGGAACCAGGTACTGGCGTTCGATGTCGCTGCCCTTGACAATTTGGTAGGCAGTCTTCGAGGAAAACTGACGGGTTTGGGGCCGCGTCGTGTCCTGGCTGAAGCAGTAGTCATCGTCCTGGGCTAGGGCCACCAAGGGCAGCAGGAGCAGGAACAAGAAACGCATATCTCTAAAGGGGGAAAAGGAAAAAAAGAAAACCAATTTTAGTTTGAGGCTTCGGGGAAGGATTGCTGGAAAATTTAAGTGGCCCAGCCTTTGCTTTCGACTAGGTGCATATCCTTGAACTGTCGCCCTGTCCAACTGGCGACTGTCGACTGGCCGCCCTAATGGACTAACTCGGCGAGTGTCATATGTGGACTTCAGAACACCTTCAAGCCTTCAAAGCCACCCACTAGACAACGGAAAGGTGTGGCATTTAAATTGCTTCGCTGGCGTCTGGCAAGGAACCTGCCTGCCTGAATACCCCAGAATGCCAGAATGCCGGGAAGACAATATAGGAGGGGCCCAAGAGTCCGGACACCATACAGAATCGAATCAAATGGAAATTCAGTCAGAGTTCGGAGGAAATGCCCGCACACACGCACCCACAAAAGCCACCTTAACTCCTGGCCCTGAAAATTAGGCTAATGATTTTCGGGCTGCCCGCTGACAAATTGCTGCAGTTTTCCACGTGGCCTTAGTCATCGCCAGGCAGGTCCGGGCCGGGTCCATTTAGGTCAGGCCAACAACAAGTTGGATTGGCCATAAACGCTTGTAATGTCTCAATTTAGTATCAGAGGGCCCGCATCCGCAGCCGCAGCATTGATTAATCATCTTCCGAGGAGGAGGAGGTGGAGATTCCACCCCTTTTCAATCGCATTACAATCGCTCATTAACGGAGGGTTTGACAATCTGCATTGAGGGCTGGCTCTAATGTCAACTCCAATAAAGTAGGCCATCCACTGTGTTTCAAAAACTCAATTAGACAAGTCTTTAGTTTGATTAAATCTAAAAATGGGTGTGAAAGATAAGTGCAAGTCTTTTTTCTGCCAACATAAGCCCACGGCGGCTCAAAAGACAGCCGCTATTGCCTTGTAAGTGTGTGTGTGTGTTTTTTTTAAGAAATCAATCGAAATTACAGATAATCTTAAATCTTAATCAAAAAACTCCCACAGTATGCCCTCGGCTGGCTTCTTTGGACTGGCTGCTCTTCTCGCTGTGGTTTATTACACGGACTGGAAAATAATCGCCGGATGGATACCGCTTTACAATACAAAATTCCCAAAACCCGAGGACCCCAAGAAGGGGAAGAAGAAATAGAAAGCAATAATTATTTTTAGAACTTCTCCCGCAAGATCGTGCCTTCCCTCGAAATTATTCAAATATATGTTTAACTATCTTCGGATTGGAAATTTTGGGGGTATAGTGTTTTCCATTGCGGTTTAATGTTGCTTATATTTTGGGAAATGCATTTGTTGGAACACGCTTCCAAAACAAATAAATGTTCTGCCAGTCAAAACACGAACCCAAAGAACAATAAATAAATTGCTTCCAGAAAAGCCAGAGGGGATCCTAAACAAAAAGGCAAAAAAAAAAATGAAACAAATTTAGGGGTTCCTGTGTTTACAATTTCCATACCATCGGATCGATCGCGGCCAAATGCAGTATGTTGGGCAACCTGTTGCCAAAGAGGGGGCCGAAGAGTACTGGCTGATGTGACGTCATCGCCTTAGCATTGACAGATGCAATTAGCTTGAGAAATTTCCAATTATCCAAGATACATATAGAACACATAGTGCATAAATGCCATGTGCGGAAGGCCTTCTGACACACGCATCTAATATTGCCCCCCCATCTATGCATTTTCAAGTGCAAATAATTGCCTCATATCGCATCCATGGGATTGGTTGCACTTTTCTAGCGATCTGTGTGTCATGATCCGAGTCGATCCCATCGGAGGCCTCCTCCTCCTCCGCCTCCTTGGACACTCCCCTAATCAATTGAATGCGCCGCCTTTGTTTGCATTCCCGAAGCCCTCTGGCATTTTTTCTAGTTTTGTGTTTTCTCAATGCGAAATTAAAATTCCAATTTGACTGCCATTTCGTGTTTACTTAGCTGGCTTTTATGAACTCGCGAAGCAAATATTATGGACCCCTTTTCAATATCCCCCCTCCACCTGCCGTGAACTATTTCTTAAACAGATTCGCCAACATTCAGAACTAATTTAATCTGGGAATATAATTTATGGTATTTGGTTTTTGGTTTTGGTTTCTCTAGATGATTGTGCGTGACATTTGGCCAATTTGGCTGACGTATGTTTCAATATATGCATACATGTTGTGCAAAAAGTACAAAAAAAAACTTAAAAAAAAACAAATAGAGGATCCCTTGCTCCACTCCACTCCACTCCACAGCCTCTCGTTCCAACAATTCCTTACTTTTTTATATTTTTAAGAGATTTGCCCTCGTGCTGGTTTCATTTGCAGGGTTTTCTTGTTTTTTTTTGTGTTTTGTGCTTTTTTCTTTTTAGAGCGGAACATAAATCAAAACCAGAAACTTATTTTCCGCTGCTGGTGGTTCTGTTTTTCGACTGCCTAATTTTTCGAGGGGTTTTTTTTTAGGTCTACAAATGATACATTTGATACAGAAGTCATTGCCATCGACCGAAATCAGATTCATCATTCCAACAATTGATTTCCCTCGCAGACAGATCGAACCGAGATCATTGAACTTAGAAGGGGCAACTGAAATAATTTCGATTACGAAACATTTTGAAGATGTGGAGCAGTGGCATACGTCAGATAGTTGCATCAATTGCTGCTGGCCAAGTTAATTGATTACACACGCAAACAGCTGAGGGGGAGAGCGGTCTGGGAGCTGGCGATTTTCACAGCTGCCTGCGAAAAAATGGTCGCGCAGCTCCTAAGGTCTCCCATGTAATGCGACTATGGCTACATTAGAATCAAAGATTTCCAACTACGGTGCAGCGACCATATTAATTAGCATACAAGTGCAAAATAAACGCCTTTCGGGAGGAGCAGGCAATTATCGCAATAACGCTCAAGCGCAATTCACTTAAAATCCCCGACACGTCCACCGATAATGGCACATATATCATACCCACCATTTATATGAGCTATTACACATGCTATATCTCTACACGATGTACATGGGAGTCGTCTAGGGAGACCGGAACGTAGTGTCCATGTTCCGAGCATTAAACCTTAGTTAATATGCCAGTCGACAGTCGTCGAATCCCTTTGGGACCCCGGATAATGCTTCTGGACTTATGTTGGGGAATCTTTAATTAATAATGAGACGATACCCGAAATTGTGGTCTGTGGGGGCATTAAGTACTTAATTTATCACCAGGGGGCCGCCAAGGCGACCTTCTCTATTACAAGTCTGATCGCATAACGTCTGCTCAGTGTTCTTTTTGTTTGTTGTGTGTCGTTTGTTGGAAAATATTTTAAAATATTCCGTCTGCTTGACCTCAACGAGACAAGTGAGAAAAGAAGACACACCAGACACACATTTCCCCATCTTGTTGGAATTTTGAAAGAGTTTCCAAAAGTATTTCCGAGATAGTTCTTGCGGCAGGGCCATATCTATTCGAAAATAGAATTTGCTCATTTCTAATGATATATTAACTAATACCCATTAAAATGGGTAAAAGTGCTGACGGAGACTATTCTTGGCGAGAAAACAGGAAAAGCAGGAAAAGCGCGGCAGAGAATGGAAAGTGTTTTCGGTTAAGGTTAAGTGAGAAAAAGGCGAATGCCAAAATGCTTTTGGCACAATATCAACAGTGAAAACTTTTGACAAATTCTGTAATTTATTTGAGGCGGGTTCTGAGCAATATAAAAACTAACCAAAATTCTCTAGATTCTCTAAATCGGTGATCGTCCGAGAGAAAAATAAGGACAGGCGGAAAATCGCTAATGAAAACGGAAAACAAGAGGCCATTGAAGTCAAATCATTTTGCAAGCCACTTGAACTTATTTACACTATATACTATGGTGTAGACATAGCAGATACTATTAGAATCTATAAAGTCTCGGCTAAATATTTACAAAGTGTCGTAATTAAGCTAAAGCACTCAAAATTAAAAGAGAGGGTGGACCGAATGGATTTTTTTATACTCTGAGAAAAGTGTCTTAATTAATGAATGAATAGGAAGTGTGTGTGATGCCTTGAAATAAACTTTTATCTGTTTTCATTTACGAAACCCAAGGTCAAGCTATTTTCAATTTATTTGTGCAATTTTAAATTCTAGATTAGAAATGAAGGTTAAGCTATACAAATTATCCATTGACCCTTAAAAAATTGATACAATTTGGGAGAAAATATAAAATACCATTCGATCTGAAAATTGTTATACATTTCAGTTTAAACTGTGGTTGAAGGGAGGGCAGGTGGAACACTATGGAAGCCTCTTAACAAATTTTCCTGAGCAAGTGATCGCGAGAGGAGGAAAAACCTGGAGAGGAAAAACAAGTTAATGTCAATGCTCTCCAGCGTGAACAAAACCGGTTTTCTCTGCGTTTCTGTCGACCAAAACGTTTGTTTTCGAAGCCGTTTGGCCCACATAGGACTGGGCTAATACCCTCTCGCCCTCCCACGCCCTCACAAAGCAAATAGCCAAGTGTCAAGAATATTGAAGTCCAAAAACCGTCAACACACCAGGCAGCCAAAACGCGCGGGAATTCGTAGTATGTTTCCTACTAGAGGCTCGAAGGCCCGAAATTCGTATGCTATGTGGCAAGGGGGTGCTGGAAATAAATTAAATATTTAATGGCTTCCAAGGGATGGGGACACATCATGGCGTGTCCAAGTGGGAGTCGCGTGCCCCGGGGACTGCCCATAAATCTGGGAATCCGCCAAAGGAGTTGGGAATTGGGACCAAGGACCAAGGTGGCCGCCCGTTAGCTCCAAGACACCTGTGTCAACTATTTGTTTGCGTAATTTGCTTATCTCGGCACCACTATCCAGTTTAATTGCATGTGCTTAGATTAATCTCAGTGTCCGGGAGTTAATTATTTTAAGCGCACTTTTAAACGCGTGCAGAACGCACTGAGCCCATTTGAATCGTGATTGGTGTTGGCCCTAACAAAACATCTGCCAACGGCTCAGCTAATTTGATTGCTCAGCCAAGCAGCGAAACGCGATTCAGCCACTAATTCTAGCACAAAAAGATTTTGTTCGGGCCCCAGAACGTTGAACCTCTCATAGGGTTCTGATGCCCCCGTCAGAGGCCCCCCCTAACAAAAAAATAAGGTCCCACGCTGCGTGGAAATGGAAACCGAGAAACTACAAAATATTCAAAAGAAAACAAGCAAAACAAAACTCTTCCCGAAGCTGATTAATGTTTCCACCTCAGGTTTCCAGACTTTTTAATTCATATGCAAAATGTCGAATGGTAACAAGGTAAGATTTTTTCGCTGAGCTCATCACGAAATTATAAAAACAACACAAAACGACGTTATTTGTTTTGCGGTTGGTCAAGTGGGATGCCTATTTGTTATATAATAATTATAAATAATAGACGAACGAACAGGTTTCCCAGGTGATTTCCATCTCAATACGTATCTCAAAAATAAACACAAGCTGAACACATCTCTGCAGGTGCAGTATGTTGGGAGTGCGATCGCGTGAATCAATTAACTGCCACATAATTTAAACTGGCAAATGGACCAAGTGATCACTGAATTCTTTGGCCCAATCTATGAGTTAAATTGGTCAGGCTAGTCTTATGCAAACTGCCACAGTTAGAGCATCACAAAATATCTCAAATTTATTATTATCAAAGGAACAAAAACACACACCTTTTCAGGTAATTTCTAGGCACTGTCTTGACAATAGAATTGCAGCCTAGCTGTTTCTCAGCGATTTAAAACGCTAGCCACCGAGACCGCAGAACCGCTCACAGTCGCGTTCGGAATCGAACTGAAAATCGCCCCGATGTTTGCTGGCCAAGTTGCCTCGTATTCGTCGGGTGGTGCGCCCCTCTTTGTAGCACAATCTATTTGTTATCGTGATAAGAGATACTATAAGAGGGACATTGCGTGGGAGTAGCGGGCAGGTGAGAAGGATCGACTTGAGATTCTGTGTCATCTACAGGTGAGTACATCTTGTTTGTAGAGCAAATACCCCTTCCAATTTTCAAGATACAACTGGGTTAATCCAACTTTTCTGTAGTAATGGTTTTTTTACAAACTTACAGAGAGTGTTAAAGTGTTACATACTGTTTTCCTCTTATCATCTTTTCATCTTATAGATATAGATATAATATTTTCGATAAAATTGTATTCTAAACATCCTCAACAAACATTATAAAATCCATCAATCAAATAATTGGCAAAGTGGACCTACGTTCGATTTATAAATAAGCCTTTTGATAAGGGATTTAATAGATGTCACCAAAGTCCAACTCTACGACGACAGACGTTCAAGTTTACTAGCCACAGTCCCTGAGAACCACTAATCACATTTGCCAGATAAGAATAAAGAGTATAAGGAATTAGAGATCCTTAGTATAGATTTCGCTGGAAAAACATTCATCATATATTTTTTCAATGCAGATAACTGACTTCAAATCAAGAAATATCTGACCACTCTCAAGAACCTCGGTTATAATGACATTTTCAAGTGGAGCTCATACTTATACCTACGCTTGTGTAACCACAATGACGCTATTCAATAAGGTATTGACGTCGTGTTTACACACTAAAAATATAATAATAAGTACTTCACTTCAGAGTAATCAAAAATTTATCATCTTTTCAATTTTTAAACCGCCCGGGCAGGGTCACGCCCCGTACGCCCCTCAATCGGAATGGCAATATCGGACTCGTAGCGTTGCCGGACTTTTAAATTCGCGTAATTTGTATGCCAATTTTTTTAAATTCTGGCAATACCACTGACCCCATATTGCCAGACGGGCCGAGGGTTAAATCTGGCAGCGCTGACAACTGATTTGGAGATAGTTCTGGAATTTCATAGTTTTTAATTAATATTAAAAGAAAGTTAACTTAGAGAAGCAATCAAAGTAAGTTCTATAAACACAATCAACCGACACAAGTCCTAGATTCAAGCGATTCATCGAATTTGTTTGATTTTCCGCTCCATTTTCTGCATCTTCTGCTGCCCACCCCCATTGCGAAATTTTAAGAATGTCGGACTGGGATCAGGCTCCACTTGTTCTGCGTAAAAAGGCGCCCAAATCTTCCACGTTAAAGACAGAGTCGGCGGTAAACCAGGCTCGCCGTCAAGGAGTCGCCGTGGACACCCAACAGAAATGTGAGCCCACCCCCAACCCGCAGCTGCCTCCCTTTCCCACGCCACAGACCGCACTGTCTCTAACCTAGAAGCACCTCCTGCTGCATTGCGTGGCATTTGTTTGCTATTTGTGACGCAGATAGCGCGATTTGTGATTTCGCCAGATGCAGCAATATGGTGACTAAATATAAAGTGGATCTCCCGACTAATACTTTTCGTTTGCAGATGGTGCTGGCACCAACAAGCAGCATGTGACCACCAAGAATACTGCCAAGCTGGACCGCGAGACTGAGGAGCTACGCCACGACAAAATTCCCTTGGATGTGGGAAAGCTCATCCAACAGGGACGTCAAACAAAGGGTCTCAGCCAGAAGGACTTGGCCACAGTATGTTGTCCCCTATGGCCCCGTCAGTGCTCCCAAACTAATTTTCCAAAAATCCGTTACAGAAAATCTGTGAGAAGCAGCAGGTGGTTACCGATTATGAAGCCGGAAGGGGAATTCCCAACAATCTGATTCTTGGAAAAATGGAGCGCGTTCTGGGTATTAAGCTACGAGGAAAGGAGCGCGGCCAACCAATAGCGCCTCCCGGTAAGAAGTGAGATGACGCTGCTGCGTCTGCCAGCAGCAGTGCTCCACTCATGAACACCTCAGCCACAGCACGCAGCACCAGACAGCAGGGACACAAGGAACACCACCAACACCAAGAGTCTGGAGGCTGGAGCACCGTGAGCGGCAGACGCAAATAAAGCATTATCGGGAGGCTGGCGAACCAAACTAAATCGGATCGACCTAACCCAATGAATGAACTGGCGACTGGAAACTGCAGCAACCACTGTCGTCACATAAACAACAAAAAAAAAAAAAGGAAAACAAAAAAGTAACCGAAGATCCAATCACCACCACCACCATGAGCGCCAATTTCGTAATTGTTTGTTCCAAGTCAAGAAGTCAGCGAAAATTGAGGCGCCTGCCACTTGTCAATCTAAATATAAATATTAAATTAACCATTGTAATTACCCGTAAATACACAGACACAAACACAGAAAAAGAATGCACCAACATGCCGCGAATACAACAACGGACAGACTTATCTGATATTAATGCGCTCATAACTTGGAAAACAATTGATTCGTTCATTTTTGGCATTTTAGTTTGTTTTAAAAAAATTATGTTATGAAATTAAAAACAAAGACATGAATTGCATGAAAACGCTCGAATTTTTCAATATCCCAATCATCACAAAATCTAAATAAATATGCATGATCCATTAACACTCAGCTAAATGCATTAATCCCACATATATGCGAATTTTTAGAGCTTAGTCGGACTTTTCCTCTTTTTGTAATTTATCGTGTAAGGGTCTAGAACTGTGCGTTTAATAATACATTATACATATAATACAACATACATATGCTAAATGTATTTAGGAACATTTTCTAGTCTACCAGAAATATTTAAATATCTAAGCGATGGCATTTTATCAATGTTTATTTTCCACTGCCCGATTCCCCCTCTTAATTTTAGTGTTTTCTTCGCAGCTAAAGACTAAAAAAAGGCCACAAAGACATATGAATTAACTTAAAAATGGTAAATATGTGTACTTTCGAAAAGTGCGAAGGATGAATTCCTCTCCACGCACTATTTAATCGTAATTATCAAATAAATGTTTTTGGCCATCTAAGAGATATTTTAATATGATGGAGCATTGCTGAAGATGATTTTAACTTATGATCCAAAGAAAGTATTTCCTAATATTCGTCCAAAATTATTTATTATTATTAGTACTGTTTTCTGTTTTTTTCTTTCCACTTATTTCTTTGTAGCTTAAAAATATAGGAATGTTTGTTAATTATTTTTTTAAATAATTGTCTAACGCATGCCTAAGCAAAGGCTATATCCGGAATCTCGTTAGCTTCATTCTTTCTCAGAAACAATTTAAGGGCTTCCTCGAAGTCCCACTCGGCGGCCTCCACAATCGATGTACACCAGGTGGAAATGAGGCCAGTTACCTCCTGAAAGAGGAGTAATTTATGGTCCTTGACATCCAGGTCACTCTTGTGGTCCAAAATCTTATCCTGCGTTGAATGCGAAACTTTAAAGGCGTTCCTGACCATGGTCTTGGAAGGATTCATTATATTGAAACGCTCATTGGTTATCTTTAGTCGTCGACCATTTTTTCCAAGACCCTGTTTAAAAGAAAATAATATATTTTTGTATTCTTACAAACAATTTTGAAGCTTACCAGGCCATCCTCATCGAGTTTGACCACAAACTGTCTGCTGAATGCCAAGAACAAGTCGTCGCCCCTGAAACTACTGGCAGACTCGTCTCGCAACAACCCAGTCACATAGATAATGGCCGATTTGCCATCGTAATGCATTACATCCGTCTGCAGGGAATGGAAGTCGTGTGTGACTTTGGGCAGCTTCAACAGGAGCTCCACAATCTCCATGCCACCCACAAAGACAAAGTTTGTCGCCTTTGAGTTATCCAATTGGTGGAGGTTCCTGGCATTGGAATTGTACTGAGACATACGACGAAGGAGCTGTCCAGTTGCTCCCGTACGGTGATTTTGGACTATCCGGTAACTGCAAGTCATGGTGAAAATCGAGTCATCCGAGTAATACTTAAGAAGGGATTCACGCGCCTTCTCAAACTCACGCAGGTAGTTGCTGAGGAAAACATCACCCACTAACTCATAAGCGCCGATATCGCACAGAAAGTTTTTCTGCGGGGTCTGGCCGGGATTGGCCTGAAGCTCAACTCCATCTAGAGTCGTTAATTGGGGAAATATTGCCTTAACTGCCCTGACATACTCGCTAGCCATTGCATAGTTGCGGCAGAGAGGATTTCCGTGAAGTAAAAGTGACTTCAGGGGCAGGACTTCAAGAGGCTGGATCAGTGACAGGTCGTGCAGCCAATTGTGTCTCAGATCCAGGGCCCGTAGGTTTCCCATTCGGGTCAAGAAGTTGGCTTGATATACTTGGATAATCTTGTTGTTGCACAGTCGGATCTCCGAACAGTTCTCCATGAACTGCTTAGAAGCAACCAACAGTACACTGGTCAGGACCTTAGGCGAGCTCATATGCACCACTACGTTCTCTAGGTTTTTATTGGACTGGAACTGGGAGAGGTCAAGTAGGCGGTGTTGTGCTGCATAACTTTCTTTAACAGCTTTCACGATGCACTTGTGTGGCTCCAGGTGGTGGTCCTTGAATACGCTCACATTCATGCGCAGGTAGAAGTTGAGTAAGCGCTCCCCAATGTCCAACATCGGCGGCACCACTATGTTCATCCCCCGGAAGTTGGTCAGGTGGGCAATCTGGTCAAAGCAATTTCGAACGAGGAAGACGTGCTCGCGTCGGATGTACTTATAGTAGCAAGGATAAAACTCGCTTAGATTGGCGTCCACGCTGATGAAAACAAAGTCAAAAAGTGCATCCTTTTGGTACTCATGGAAGGGGTCTGATACGCAAAAGGCGTGCCAGTCCTTACTGTCCTTAAACTCCACTAACTTCCATATGTTGTTCCCGTCAATGCGTGTACCGTCAGCTTCCAGATCAATGTCGTTATCCAGCGGGCAGTAGTCCCTGTGCAATTTGTCGAAGGTAACCCCATTCTAAGAGAGTTTTTAAAAAGATTCATTTTTCTAAACCCTTGATAATCAGACTCACCACCAAAGTGAAGTTCTTCTCGAGCGCCTTGATGTTTTCTGGGAATTTTGCATTTTTTTCGATGGGGTTATTGGTCAATAAAAGTTCCTTAGCCTGGAAATTAGCCATTTCATTGCAAAATCGTTCTGCGGATGCAATCTGGGTGAACACATTACAAAATTAGAACTACGTATATCAGACATAGGAAATGCCAATTAGGAAAGTATTATTAAGAAATAAACCCTATCTGGGACCACTGGGGATCTGAAAGGAATTATAGCTTAATAATACTCTCTGATATTGTGTAAAACCCTCACCCTGTTTCCGCTCAAATCCAGCAATTCAATCGAAGGATTATTCGCAAACAGACTTAGTGGCTTGAGGCACTTGATCCGATTTTTGGACAGAATAAACCCGCGCACCCGATAGCTATCCGGGTCGTTACGGATCACCTGGCACACAGTCGTAAAAATGGATGGGTTGGCCAGGCTCACAACGATATTTCTGAATTCGGCATGACTGCCGAATGACTCCAGATTAAGAAGTCCACCAACGCCGTCACGTTTTACCAGCCACTTGATGAGCTCCGACAGCTTCTCGGCAATGATGTACGTGGGTGTCATTTGATTCGTTATGTACCGGGCCACTCCCATCTGTACGCCGATCCCGATGAAAATGCCATTGCCCAGGTTAATGGTCAACTTCTGGAGAAAGAGCCTGTCTAGGGCCTTTTTGCAGTCCCTGGCCAGAAATGTGTCCACGCGGGCCCCGAGCTAAATGAAGACATTTAACAATTAAGTATTTTTTATTCAAAGTCGGTATATTTTTATATCACCTGATAGTAGACAGGGAAAAAATTGGCGCCATCAACAACATCATAGATAGCCTCAAGCAAGACCTGGCGTCGATCCTCCATGTACTCCAAACTGCCATCATGATATATGGAAAACTCGACCCAGTTCAAGCCCGGAACTCGATCCCCGTAACTTGAACATTTCCGGAAAACGCGTCCATCTGGATAGTCCAAGCAAATGGGCACAGATCCGTCGGCAAAGTCCAGGACGCGCATCGCACCTGAATTAAGTTTTCCAAAGACTGGCAATAAAATAACCTAAAAAATTTAGGCACACTGCAAAAAAATGAGTACTCAAAAGTGCCCGGCATGTCCATAAAAACTTTACCTTTCCAAAGGAAGTGTTTCTTAGAGTGTTGAATTAAAGTTTCTAGAACAAACAAATTATATTGTTTATCAAAACGATATGTATACAAAAATTCATGAAACGCTGAAGTTGCAAAAACTGTTCTTCGATTTAAGACGAGCGCTCCTGGGTTTTGGGCGATAAATACGATGCTGCCAGATTTTCTTATGTTTTAAGAGAATCAAATAAAGATCTCTTTTCTGATTTACAAATAGCAATCTCTGCTGTAAGACGCCGACAAGAAACTGAAAAGGGAATGCGTCTAGAAGAGCCCTCAAGTACCCGTAGAATCTCAAGTATCTGGGAAACCCGATACCCTAGCGTTTATGCCTCCAAATCGTAAATTTCTTTAGAGCGCATTTTCCCATTGCATACAAAATTTTAATATTTACATAAGTATTTATGTAGTCTGCTTATGTACTTATATATTCCGCTTAAACGAAAACTTACAAGTTCTTATAACAATTTATATATATATATATGTATTTCTTCGACTTATTTCTATTAGTCTAAACAAGTGATTTGAGTAAAAGTTTTAGATTATTTCTTTGGAGTCTTTTTTTTGGCACCAGCATTGGCTTCCTTCTTGCCCTGGTAAAGACCCGTGTAGTAACCAGACATATACCAGGCAGTGAGCATAGCAACAAAGTCCTGCTCGGCACCTTCTCCTGAAGAGGCGAACATTGGCGGCACTAGTGGCATGGGCGGCATGACAGGGCCTCCTGCCAAGCCGCTTCCTCCAGAGCTGGAGGCCCTGGCTCCTCCAGATTTCTTTCCAGAAGCCTTCTTCGGCTGAGTGGTGGACGAGGAAGCTGCCTTAGAACGGCTGGCCACAGGCTGCTGTTCCTCCTCTGCCTCCTCTTTGGCGCTGAAGAACTGCTCGCGACGCACGTTCTTGCCCCATGAGGGAAGCAAGTCAGATAGAAGAACCTCCTGCTCGTTCTCGTAGCCTAGGAAACGGATGACACAGGTTCCGTTCTTCTCGTTCACAGAGACCACAGCTCCCTCGTAGTCCAATCCGTCCACGGTATAGGTGGCACGAGCGTAGTCACCAACCTTAAAGACCAATGGCTCAGAGTCAAGTTGGACAGGTTCGTTCCCGTCGTTGGCGGCATCATCAGGGGTGGCAGCGTTTCCTTCTTCATGTTTATTGGTCGAATCGGCCAAACGGCGGGCTAAAGCTTCACGGACGAGTCCCACGGACTCGTCGTAGGTCTTTACCAGCAAGGAATCATCCCAAACAGCATTGTTTGGGTTTACCTGGTCGGTCATCGTTTTTTTTCTTCAATGTAGGAATGGAGCAGAAACGGCAAGCTTGCTGCTTGATGTAAAAGTGAAGTTAGTAAGTTGTGCCGAAATTGTAAAAGCGCTTTTCAATACTGGGATGATGATGTGGCCTTTTTCAACACTAGTTTCCATCTTAAGATTCGATTAATCGAAACACATAGCTGCCATCTCTAGTGCGTTGGAAAAAGCGAAACTCATTCTCTGAATTACAAGACTTAACTTTCAAATAAATAAACAAAGATGGCCAATGTTGAGACCCTGTACAAGGAGCTGATCTCCGAGTGGTCTAAACGGCCACCAAACACCGTCAGATGTGGACAGCTGCTGGATCAGCTCAAAGTGGCCCTAGTGAAAATTGCGTTCTTACCCACGGATGGAGCGGATGCGGCAACCCACAAGAAGCAGTTAATCCTAGCCAGGAGCGTTCTGGAGGTGGCCGTGGAGCACAGCGTGCTCAGCAAGGACCTGCTTGCTTTCGAGAGGTATATGGCGCAGCTGAAGTGCTACTACTACGACTATGCGAAGATCATTGGCGAGTCTGAGAGCAAGTACAAGCTTCTGGGTCTGAATCTCCTCTATCTGCTCTCTGGAAACCGTGTCTCAGACTTCCATACCGAGCTGGAGCTCCTTTCGGTGGATGTGATTCAGCACAATCAGTTCATCCGGCCTATCCTGGCCCTGGAGCAGTACATCATGGAGGGCCGCTATAACAAGATCTTCCAAGCCAAGTCGACGGTCCCCGCTGAGGTCTACAACTACTTCATGGACTTGCTGGTAGAGACGGTTCGCGACGAGATTGGCGCCTGCATCGAGAAGTCCTATGAGAAGATATCCGCCAAGGACGCCGCGAAGAGGCTAAGCCTGCGCGTTCCCGACGAAATCAAGGCTTTTGGTGAAAAGCGGCAGTGGAAGCTGGAGGCCACCGGTGACTACAGCTTTACCGACCGCAGCATCAAACCCAAGGAGCTTCTGCCATCTGAGGAGCTGGCCGAGCAGGTGCTCAGCTATGCCCGCGATCTAGAGATGATAGTCTAACTGACAGTTTGTAATGTTTTTCATATATATCTTAAAGCGTAAAGTAATAAAGTACCCATTAATCAAAGTAGTTGTATTTGTATAAATTCTAAGATTACTTCAGTGGCATTTGAATTATTTATTTTTTTTGTTTAAAAAAAATCCTGTGACTCAAAATCACTCCTCAGTCGGTGTGACCTTTCGCCAAGTCAAGAAAAGATATTTGCATCACCAAGCGACGGCCACACCAGCGCAACGACAGCGGAGTAAAAATTTTCGCTCTGCGAATATTTATAAAAATTGCTTTGAAAGCAAATAGCTGAAATTAGAAAGAATACACGCCATGGCCTGCAACGCTAGCAAGACGTCGCTCCTGCGCTCCATTGCCGTAAGTTGCTTCCTAACCAAAAAAAAAAGTTACGGCAGCGAATCTTCCGCAGTGGAGACTCGTGTTACGTAAATCGTACCAAGTTCCTATCTAAATAACCAACCAAATAATATTAATCCAACCTTGTTTTCCGACAGAAACGAGGCTACTCCACCTGCCCGCGTCCTGCTGGCGACGTGTCCGGCATCAATGTCAAGGTACTGGAGAACAAGCTGGTAGTTGCCACCGCTGAAGCTACTGTTCCGGTTACGCGTGTCTCCCTGGTGCTGGGGTAAGTTTTGCCGAATATTATAAAATAAGTATTGAGACAATTATCCTTCACTAGAGCTGGCTCCCGAAACGAGGCCTATGACACCCAGGGTGCTTCGCATCTGCTCCGTTTGGCCGGAGGTCTGAGCACCCAGAACTCGTCCGCCTTCGCCATCGCCCGTAACATCCAGCAGGTAGGCGGCACCTTGTCCACCTGGGGCGACCGTGAGGTTGTTGGCTACACCGTGACCACCACTACCGACAATGCCGAAATTGGACTACGGTATCTTCAGGATCTGCTCCAGCCGGCTTTCAAGCCCTGGGAACTGACTGACAATGCCAAGACCCTTCTGAACCAGTTGGACGCCGTCTCCAAGGAGGTATTTCCAAATGCGTTGTTAGTTAATATCTGGTGTAATATTTCATCGTATTGTAGCAACGCGCAGTGGAGCTGGTGCACAAAGCCGCCTTCCGCAAGGGATTGGGAAATTCGATCTACGTTCCCCGTTTCCAGCTCGGTAAACTGTCATCGGAGAGCTTGCTGCACTATGTGTGCGAGACCTTCGCAGCTGGCCGTGCCGCTGTTGTGGGCGTAGGCATTGACATCAACACCCTTTCCGGATTCGCCCAGACTCTGCAGTTCCCCACTGGTAGTGACAAGCCTTCGTCGCCCAACTGGTATGGCGGAGATGCTCGCAAAGATACTGCTGGTCACCAAACTGTCGTGGCCGTTGCTGGACAGGGCGGTGCCATTTCCAACCATAAGGAAGCTTTGGCTTTTGCCATTTTGGAGCAGGCTGTGGGTGCTGGAGCGGCGACTAAGCGCGGTAACTCGGCTGGATTGTTCGGTGATGCCGTCGCATGCGCCGGGGGATCGGCTGCTGTTAAAGCTATTAACGCCAGCTACTCTGATGCTGGCCTGTTTGGTTTCATTGTGTCCTCCGACTCTAAGAACGCTGGAAAGGCAGTGGAGTTCCTGGTGCGAGCCCTGAAATCTGGTGCTGTTTCTGACAAGGATGTAGCCCGCGGTAAGGCCCTGCTGAAAGCCCGCGTTATCTCGCAGTACTCTTCCGACAGCGGTCTGATCAAGGAGGTGGGCCGCCAGGCAGCGCTCACCCGCAACGTTCTGGAAGCCGACGCCCTGTTGGCAGCCATCGACGGTATTTCGCAGTCAGAAGTTCAGGCGGCCGCCAAGAAGGTGGGCAGTTCCAAGCTGGCTGTAGGCGCCATCGGCAACCTGGCTAATGTGCCCTACGCCTCCGACTTGGCTTAAGTAGTTAATCACCCGTAAAGCTGTTAACCGTAATGTAACGAAAAAAAAAATAAACCTGTTGAAAGGAAAGATTCGAGTAACGTAGATAGTATAAAATCCTATTTTAATACAATATATAAATACTCGTACGTTGGGAGCTTTGAATTAACAAGAGACGAACATAACAATTGGAAAGACTACACCAAGATGACCACAATAATGGCCACGAATAAAGCTATTA
Source organism: Drosophila atripex (assembly GCA_035045925.1). Taxonomy (NCBI): domain Eukaryota; kingdom Metazoa; phylum Arthropoda; class Insecta; order Diptera; family Drosophilidae; genus Drosophila; species Drosophila atripex. Next base: position 2,393,448 of record JAWNOP010000012.1, read on the forward strand.
TGACCAACCAGTAACCCCAGGTACTGTCCCGTCTGTTGACTTGACCAATGCTCTGAGTTTCTCGCTGCACCCCATTTTCCACGCGATCCATGGCATCGGCAAGGTTGTCCAAGATATCTACAAGTGATTAAAACACGTCAATAAAAATCTGGACAGATGTTTTGCCTTAGACGTACTGTTTTGGTCCTCCACCTCGTTGCCTAGCTGAGTGGCCAATATTCGCTGTCTAGAGAGAGTTGCAGAAAGGGCATCAAGGCCGCGGTTCTGGTTCTCCAGCATCTCGGCCTGCCTTAACTTCAAGGTATCTACGTCCATTGGAGCATTACCCGGACCCTGATCCTGCCAGACTGAGGGGGAGGAAACCCCAGGAGAGGCAGCCACAACATTGGACCGCGAGCTGTTGACGAACTTTTCGTTGATTTCCCGCAGCTGGAATGTGAGACGATCGAAATCGATGCGCCGCTGCTTAAGTTCCTCCTCCGGGCTGTTTTCCCAAATAACAGCGTTATCCAGGACCACCTTTAGGTGTTTTACGTCCTTCCCAAGCTGTTCTAGTCCAGATTTTACGTTGGCCGTCAACTGCAGATACTTAGCATCTTTGGGATTCAGCTGCTGGCGCTGGTTCAGGTGCACCAGCAGCTGATGGCGAAGTCGCTCGCAGCCCTCGTACTCGATGTCCCAGGAGTCATGGTCCACCAGCGCCATTTTGCCAGGATTTTGTGTAAGTAATTATTGAAAATTACGCCTTTAGAAAACCACTAGCAAAAACAAAAGCAAATAAGCAACAGCTGATTAGGAAGAGAATGAGATTAGGCCACACTTAACTCTCGATACGGCAACTTTCCCGCCCAGATTACTGCTCGCAGTCTGGCAACCTCTCACAGTGCTAGAAAACACGAGGAACAATTTCCGATAACTGCGACTTTGCGTGATTAACTATCGCCCATCCCTAACTCACACGTACACATAATTTAGTCGTGATTTCTTTTATTTGTTTCGAATTACTGCTAAAAACCAAACAAATTGCAACCTAAACCTACTGGCCACCATGCCGAGTGCCTGTTATAACGTGCGCGAGCGTTCGAATTAAACGGTAGCAAGCGGCGCCGCCGTTTTAACCATTTTCCGCCGCGGAGTGGGGGATCGAAAAATCAAGCTCTGCAGCGGTGTAGGAGTATATATAAAACTGAAGAGATCGGCCGGTTTGGTTAATCAGCATGGAGCGGCGCGTGAAGCTGAAGACGATCAACCCGCACATCACGTGCAAGATCTGCGGGGGCTACTTCATCGATGCCACCACGGTTACGGAGTGTCTGCATACATGTGAGTGTTTTCTGGCTTGGACCACCTGCAGTCCGCCCAATAACAGTGTCATCTATTGTGCATTTCAGTTTGCAAAAGCTGTCTAGTGAAGCATCTAGAGGAAAAGAAAACATGCCCCACCTGCGACAACATCATTCACCAGTCCCACCCGCTGCAATACATCAGCTTCGATCGCACCATGCAGGACATTGTGTACAAACTGGTGCCGAAACTGCAAGAAGGTAGGTGTATTCCATTGTGTTTTTGTCTTTATGTAAAAATCCCTTTTTTTTCGGAATCAACCCTTTTATTAGACGAATCGCGAAGAGAGCGAGACTTCTACAAGAGCAGGAACATGCCATGTCCGAAGGATATAACGCAGAACCACGAGGACGACAACGAGAAGGTGATGGAGGCGCATGCCGAGTCCGACTTCCATCGCCTCGACGAGCAGGTGAACGTGTGCCTCGAATGCATCAGCAACAACTTCAAGAGCCTGCAGCGACGCTTTATCCGCTGCAGTTCGCAGGCGACGATAACGCATCTCAAAAAGCTGGTGGCCAAGAAGATCTTAAATGGAATCGAAAAGTATCGAGAGGTACATGCTTTCTCTTGCCACTATTGCCCAACATTGTTTCTAATTTTTAATAAAACTCTTCCTCCAGATCGACATTCTGTGCAACGAGGAGCTGCTGGGCAAGGATCACACGCTGAAGTTCGTCTATGTGACGCGCTGGCGCTTTAGAGATCCACCGCTTCGGCTACAGTTTCGTCCCCGGGTTGAGCTTTAACGGATGGGACGCTGTTTTTAGTATAATGCCACACAAATGATCTATTTTTATAATTTATTGACAATGCGTAATATCGTAATTAGGAGAGAGTCGCTAGTGTTAGGTCCCTAAAACCCCCAAACCAATCCATGTGTGTATGTGTAAATGTGCATGTATAAAGTCTTAATTATATGGTTATTCCTCTTAGGCTAAGTAAACATCCTCTCCGCCTCGTGTGACATTATTTTGCTCATGATTAAATCAAATTTCTCCGTTTGCAATATATTATGTTCACCCCTTTTTTGTTTCAAATATATGTGTATTTATTATTTTAATGTATAAATCACACGAATGTAAATAAATTTGTAATTACGTCGAGTTAAGAATGTCTAATGTGGTGGCCGCCAGGCGTTTCTGTAACTATATCGTGGGCTCCTCGTAAATGGCGGACGATGGCGGTACATCAGGTGTGCTGGGGGGAAGTGCGATGGACGTGGAAGTCGCTGATATCCGTACCTTGGTGGCGCCACCATGCCATACGGTCCATACATGCCCTGTAAATCAAACAAAATAAAATTGTTAGTAAAAAAAAATATAAAATATGCTTTCTTTTGGCTACTTGAGCATTGCCAACATGCAGTTTTTAAACAACATCCTTCACGAAGAATTCAAATATACTAACGTATCCGTATCCATTAAATTCATGTGCTGGAACTTGCACATAGTAGTTTATAATCTTTGGCGGTGGAGAGTCCTTTCGCATATTGTGACGATTGGGACTTCGACTGCGGTAATGATTCCTGCTAGCACTGCTACTTCTCCGACGATACCGCCGCCTCTTTTCGGATGAGCTTGATCTGGATCGCGTGCGACTGCGACGGTTGGAGCGGGGTGATCTCTGGTGCAAGTTCCTTACCCGATCTCGCTCGCGTCCTGCGTCTGCGAAGTAGGGAACCTTTTTCTCATCCTCCCGCTGCCGCTGCCGCTCCCGCTCCCGCTCTCGTTTACGTTCTCTGCTATTGTGCCTTTCATAGGAATCTCTTTTATGGCGAGACCTGGACCCATGGAAATCTATTCAAAAAAATTACCATTAAATATTTGAATAATAAATTGAATATTCCTGGATCGGGGAAGTCACATTTTTGAGCACGTCCTTGCTGCTGTGGCGTCTAAGCGTTTTTTCTTCTTCAACTTCCATTTTCACACTTTTCACTTCTTGGCACTAGAAAAAAAACAACAAAAAGAAAAAAAACATTGTATGCACTTGGGTATGCACTTGTATGCAATTGCAGGACCGATGTCGGATCCATTTCACTGCTATATATACGGACCTTTGTGGCCACGACTGCTGTCGGCATCCATTCTCATGGGGACTCTTTGTAGCGGCCAGGAATCTATTCCTAATCCTTATTTTGTTTATTTTAAACTTTGAATTCTGTCTCAGTGTCTAGGATGTAGAGGTGCAAAAACATCGATGAAAACATCGATCCATCTATGTTTTTCGAATTTTCCAAATCATCGATGTTTTCTTGGACCATCGATGTTTCTGTGCCTAACAGTAAAAAAGAAATGGAAAGCTACACTAAAGTGCAAATTTGCATAAAGTGCAAAATTATTAATTATCAGGCAGCATATATAAATTTCGAATGATCAAAAAGGACCTCTACTAAGAAGCAAACATGTACGTCCAGTATCGATAATTAGTGTGCCGTGTTGGTCAACGTTCGAAAGGGTCTAAACAAATCTGGGATTTTCATAAAATTACGTTACTTTTCAATAGGAATTTTAATTAAAAATTTTTTTTTTTATATTTTAAAATTTAAATGAAAATTTCTTGCGTTCAAATGACAATAGATTTTTATTAAAGAACACGATTTTAATTAATAAACAAGCATATAAGTAGACAACCGCAACTAGCAGGCACAAACATATTTTAAAACTTAAAGCTAAGGGGCACAATAATACGTTCATTTTCCATGGACACTGTGACGAGCGGCTCCTTCGAGAGCAAATCCCTCCTGGGCGGGCGCAGCAAACGCACCTCGATATCCGCCTGCCCTCCATCAGGAGCTACGTAGCATTCGCTGGGGTTCACTCGCAACAAGTCCGGCATGTTACAGTTGACCTCTATCAGCTGCCGGGAGCTAAAGTTGTTTATCACTGACAGAGTGCCCACGGAAAAGTTGCTGGCATTTAATTCCAGCGCTGCAGGCTGCACGGACCAATTGCGATCCACGGGCAGGCCGGTAATAGTAGTGGTATCTGCCTCCAGAAGTTCATCTACGGGCTCTAACAGGTTACTCTGGGTGGGGGTGGGTGAGTTTGCGGCACAAATTGTCCTGAATAGGACAGTTTCCTCCGCTTCCGGAAGAAACAGCAGCGAGCTCTCGTCCGATTCGTCAAAGTCCCGGTTTAAGGTTAGCGCCACATCAATAATTCGCACCATGGTCACCAAGTCCAAAATGAAATCGGGTGGCTCGTTGAGCAAGCCAATGTTTCGCACCTGTTGCTCCTCCGGAAACGAGCCCCACATATTTTCTAGCATTGGAGAGGTATACTTCTCCTTTTCTCGGCTGCTCATTCGCTGGACCAGACTTCGCATGCGTTGCCTGTTCGGCTCGTCGCCGCAAAAGATTCGCATGTTGGCCAGCGTTAGCACCTGGGCAGTCTTCTTTAGAATGTTTTTCATGTCCTCACGATTTGGCCGGAAAAAGATCTGTACGTTGGCCTCGCAGTTTGGTGGCAGGATCATCCGGCTGGGTTTCACCTCGAACGCCTCGCTCAGCCGCAATTTCATAAGCACTGTGGAGTCCACTGAGATGCACACGAATGCGGTGAGGGGGCCCTTATTGTGAAACCGTAGACTGGCCGACAGGGGTCCGGCTGATAAGTCACAAACATCACCAATCGTTAGAAAGCTAGCACCCACCGGTCCCTTCAGCAAGCCCTGTATAGCAATGGAGGCGCTTCCGCCGTAACCATATAAAGGTATTTCCAGTCCAGCCTGGCTGCAATTATGTGCTCCGACAGGAGCATAAAACGACAATGCTCCGATAGCTGCTCCGCAAACCGTGGGACAGAAGTTCACCACCACCGAGCGACACTCCATCGCCTGTAGGGTTATGGTGCTACTGTCGCTGCCAACGAGCTGAAACCCGGGTCCTTGAATCCCCATCCGGATAACTAGTCGCTTATCTGCCGTGTTCTTCACCTTCATGCACTTGCGCACATCCGTTCGGAGTTTGGTGCTGCCCCAGCACAGGCTGGTATTTGTGACCTTCAAGGGAAGGAGTTTTCCGTCGCGATGACTAAACTCGCTGGAGTTCGAGCAGCGAGAGATACTCCGCGGCGCTGTTACCGAGGAAATAGAAGCCACTCCAGGTCCGCGGGTCCTTACGGATCCACTGATGGAGCTCGACTCACTGCCCGCCGGCGAGGAGTTGGCCTTACGCGCAACTCCGTTCATCAATACACGGCGCTCAGAGCTTGTGGTGCTGTCCAGCAGCTGGGGAGAGAGGCAGCTGCGTGGCGAGGACATGGGCGACAGATTCTTGCTCAAACTCGGGGAGATGCCAAAGTCACGCTCACTAGACGAGGCCACTGCAGCATCACATCCGTCCAGACGAGTGCTACTTAAGGAGGTTGGATTGCGTGGCAATAGTCCCACGGATGTCGAGATGGAAACTCGCTTATCTCGGTTAACAGGCGTTTTGTCTTCGTCCTCGATTTCATTTTCATCCTCCGTTCCGGTTAATGGACGCACCCCATCGCTGCTGGCCGGAGAAGTCCTTCTTGGAGAGACTTTCGTCCGACGCACGCGCCTGTGGGGATCCTTGACCGGCGTTGAAGGCCACTCATCAATGTCAGCCTCAGCTTCGGCGTCCACAGGTTCCGTATCCGCCCGGCTGATAGTGATCTGGGGATGGTCCGCCAAGGGGCTAAGCGGCTTGCGCGATATGCTTTGCTGGAGATGCCGAAAATCGGTTGAGTTCAACAAAGAATCCGTAAAACTCATAGTGTCTGAGAGCTTTTTGGAACTGCATAAGGTGCGGTCGGCCCGGCTGCGGTCTTCGTTCTCCTTGTTCTCCAGGTTTTCTTTATTTTCGTCATCCTCCTGGAAGTTATTCCCACGGCCGTGCTCCCATAGGTGGTTTACAACCTCCACAGTCGAGGTATCCGAATTAAGATCAAGATCCCTCAGAGCCTTGTCAATGGCCGATAGACTAAGGATCTCGGAACTCGACGCAGGACGCTTGGGCTCTGCTTGGGCATTGTTAGACTTCAAGATTGCCTGAATCCGATCCTGCTGCTTTTTCCGCATAAGATTCTGGCCCAGATGAGAGCTTCCAGCGGTCTCCTGGGGCTTTGTGTAGGTTCTGTTTTCTGGCTGAGGGGTCTTCGCACCTATGGAGCTAAGGGTCTGGTTGCTATCCGGCTCCATTAGGGGCTGAACAGAACGAACTCTGTCCGGACTGATGTTGTTGTTCACGATATTGAAGAGGTTTTCCGACCGCGTCTGGAAGTAGTTTCCCAGAGAAAAGTCGGGATCGCCAGCTAAAACAGAACTGAAAAACAAGAATACATTTTTATTATAAATTAAAAAATGTGATTATAATAAGTAACTTACTTGGAGACCGAAGTCTCAATATCAGAGGCGGGTGGCGGCGCTGCCATCTTTTGGATAGCTTGGTTGCTCATGGTGGCCGTGGGCATGGCTGTGAACTCCTGGGCCCACGAGATCTCACCCTGAACCAGCTTTGACTGCATCAGCTCGGCGGGCGCGAAGCTCTCGTCCAGCGCCTGCCCAGACACCGAAGCAGAGCCAAAAGAGAACCCACCTCCGCCATTTAGACTAAGGTCACTTAAGTCTGCCGTTCGCGGTAGGCTTCGAGAACAATTAAAAGAGTCTGTGAGGTTGGTTGAGTTAATCCTGGAGAGATGATAGCTCGCGTCCAACTGGCTGGCATTCTGCAGCTTCTTCTCCAAGAGTCGGGCCTTTTCAACGAAGGAACTCTTCAAGATGTCGGCGACGGAAACCGAAGGCTTTGTCTTCTCTCGGCGACCACATAGAGTGGATCTGCCGGTGATTTCGGCTGGCTCGAAGGAGACGTTACTGCCCTTTGGGGCGGGGGTGGCCAAGGCAAAGGATCCACTGCTGTTGAGGTCAATGGTCTCGTCGGTGACCAACTCGGAGATGTTGGTACTTGAGCGGACACTGGCAGCACCTGGCCGTGTTTGGCAGAGACGAGAAGGTCGCGGCTTCTCCAACGCCTCCATGGCTCGTAGCCTCTCTGCCTTGAGACGCTCCTGAACTCCGGATGCATCCCTGCCGGTTGTGCTGCGCCGACCGCTCTTACTGAAGCTGGAGAGATCGCCAAAGACTGCGGGGGAATTCAAGGAGTGAGTTGACGGTTGAAGGAAGTGATCCACCTGGATCTCTTACCCTTAAGATTATCCATGTTCAGGATGCCCAACGAGTTCTGGTCCATGTAGCTGCCGTTTCCATTGCTTTGCCTGCTCTTGTCCATTCCCGGGCTGTCCTTTTTACGGTTACTGTGAGTCTAGCTGTAGGGCGGACGGAGGATCAAATGAAAACAAGAAAAACGCGCGTCGTTTGGTTCAAAAATGGACGATCGATATATCGATAGTCCGGAATTTGAATGTTGGACAAAAAAATACCGAACTCAGAGCCCGCTGAACTAATCTGTCAAATCGTATTGGACTGTCGCCGGACTAAATATTTTATTGTTGCAGAAAGACCGGAACAAAATGGTGAACTAAATTATTTACTCCTTTTTATTCACACGAATCCCAAAACGGAACACAGAAAACTCAAGTCAGAATTTGATACTGAGAAGTGAAAAAAAATACACAAAATACTGTCTCGCTGTATAAAACGTGCCGCTATTTCGTGCCTCTCCATCCCTAGTCGGTATTCGCAAATTCTCCGGCTTCTGGTTTTTATTCATTTTGAATCCTGCCAGTTTTGCGTACGATTGGCCTCACCGCAGATTCTATACTCTTGCTGGACTTTAGTGAAAATCTGATTGAAAATGGAAGCAAGTCTTGTGGAAATCATTTGCGGGCTTCTCTGCTCCGACAATGAGAAAATACGACAGGTAAGAAGAGTGCCCCGAAGGCGGGAAGGCAAAGGCTTGAAGGAGGTTATCCTTACGCCTCAGACTCTGCCACGAGGAGGGCTACCTTGTTTTCTTACAATAATACAATACAAAAATAATGCATCCACAATACAATTATAAACGCTACCGCGTGGTAGCCAATTTAAATTTGTTGCTATTCTACACACAAACGCACTACATCGCTGTCAATACAATCACAGTCCAGTTGGCATGTGTACATTTATAGTCGTGGATGTTTCCAAGGCACAGTGGGTTTCGTTGGTTATTTGAGTGAAGAAATTTCAGTGCCATCACTTATATTCTTGGATGTTTACAAGGCACAGTGGGCCTTATTAGTCACTTAGTTGAATATATTTTTGTGTCATCACTATTTTTAGCAGCTTATTGTAACTGTAAAAAAAACCCTACATCCCCATTATTTTTAGGCCACTGCCGCTTTGTCGAAGGCCTACGAGAACCCAGAGGCGATACTTGGCTTCTGCAAAATCATAATGTCGCCCATGGAGACACAGGTCCGTCAGTTCGCTGCCGTACTCCTCAACAAGCGCCTTGGTAAGCTGCGACACTGGCAGGCCCTCAACGCTGATCAGCAGAACACGTAAATATTCCACTTTATTTAATTAATTTGAAATATTTTTAAGATTATGAATCTTTTCCATTCAGAATTAAGCAGATCGTGCTGCAGGCTCTCGTCACAGAGAAGGAAAAGGGCGTGAAAAATGCCATCGCACAGCTAATAGGCAGTCTGGTGCGCCACGAGTCCAACAAGCAGGACTCTTGGCTGTCAGAGCTTCTAAAGTTCATCTTCGATCGCTGCATCATGTCCGATCCCAAGGAGAGCGAGCTGGGCTCCTCGATATTCGCCACTCTCACAGACTCCGCCCCCGATCAGTTCGTGGCCCACATGGACACCATTTGCATGATATTCGCAAGCGTTTTGGTGTCAGCGGAGAACAACGGTGACATGACCACTCCCACTGTTTGCAACATGCTGGCAGGGATGAACTACCTGATGCCTTTCGTTGCGGGGCATACGACTGCAGAGAATACTGTGGCCAAAGTGTTGCCTCAGATCCTCAAGTCTCTGCATGCCTTTGCGTACAAGGGCGTAGTTCAGGAGTTCCTTACCGTGTTCGATGTCTTGGACTGCATTGCCGAGTACACACCCAAGCTGCTTAACAACGTGAAGCCCGTACTGGATTTCTGCCTGGAGGTAGCAAACAACACACAGCTGGAAGACGCCATTCGTGTTCAGGTTATCGCCTTCATTGGGCGCATAGTGCGGCTCAAGAAGAGAACTATTTCCAAACAGAAGCTACTCGAGCCTGTCCTGACCGTTGTTTTCAATGTCATGTGCTGTTCTCCCACAGGCGATGACGGTGGGTAGTGAGATTTCCAAATATTCCACTAAAAATCTAATTAAATTTCCCAAACAGACGATGATTACTTCGCGAACGACGGTGGAAGCAACCCCGTTACTGCCTCCTCGCAGACCCTAGATATCTTGGCTTTGCACATGTCCCCCGAGAAGCTGATTCCGCCGCTGCTGCAGATCCTTGAAGAGGCCCTGCAGAACCCAGACCCTGTGCGCCGCCGCGCTGCCTTCCTCGCCATGGCTGTCATCGCCGAAGGATGCTCGGAAGCCATCACGCACAAGTATCTGGAGCCGATGCTGAACATCATCAAGGGCGGTATCAGCGATCAGGAACCATTGGTGCGCAACGCCGCCTTCTTTGCTTTGGGCCAGTTCTCGGAGCACCTTCAACCGGAAATTTCCAAGTATGCTCCTCAGATCCTTCCAGTTCTATACGACTATCTCGGCCAGTTGGTCAATGAATTGAAGGTGAGTCTTATTTCCTTGCCACTTCGTCTGCAATCAGGAATCTCTATTTGTGGTCTACATTCTTTTATTTGTGCTGCTTCTTAAGGCTGCCCATGACAGCAACGGGAGTGACCTCGCCTTGGTCCCCGCCCGAGACACTCTAATGTACTTAGATCACATTCAGCTAAAGCGCAAATCGATCCTCGACAAGTATAGGGTGCTTGTTCATTGTCCTTTCTCTTAACTTTTCTTTTCCGTTTTTCTTGCACTCATACCTCGCATAGGATAGCTTCTCTTGTCCGATAACTAAACCCATTTCTAAAATCAAATATAAATCGTTAAGATCATTCCACTCTCAGTACCATAGTTCACTCACTTTGCACTTCGACCCAATCTAATCCTGGCAAACTCCGATTTTAACACAATTCCTTGCAGATGGGCAATCCCGAGTCAAAGTACACCGATCGTATGTTCTATGCCCTGGAGACCTTTGTGGAGAACTTGGAAGACAAGATTAAACCAGACCTACCTATTCTGATGGAGCGGTAATACTACCAGAATATATTTTTAAAATTATCCTAATCATCGTACTCCACAGCCTCTTTGAAGCCTTGGACGCCAAACATGCTCCCAGAGTCCGCGAACTGGCCTTGTCCACCGTAGCGGCGGTGGCTACTGCCGCCAAGGAGGACTTCATGCCGTACTTCCCGAAGATGATTAGCGTCCTGCAGCTGTACATGCTGTTGGAAATAACAGACGATTTGGAGCAGGTTCGCATCCAAGCCATGGATACGCTGGCGGCAATTGCGCGTGTCGTGGGAAAACAGAACTTCCTGCCACTGGCCAACGACTCTATGGGATTCTGTCTGTCGATTTTGGAAAATGGAGCCGACGATCCAGATTTGCGTAGGGCCGTGTATAACCTGATGGGAGCCCTCTCCATTGTGGCCAACGAGGACATGGCCACTGTTTACCCAAAGATTATGGACCGCATTGTGGAATCAGTCATATCCAGTGAAGATGTTCTGCCCAGTGTGGGAAGCGCTGACGACATTGACCCTAACGTGGAGATCAATCTGGAGGACGAATCGGATGGAGAGGAGGATGAATCGGAACTGGAAGGTTTCCAGGTGGAGAACGATTATCTCATCGAGAAAGAGGAGGCCATACTGGCGCTCAAGGAGTTCGCTGCCAACAGTGGCACCGCTTTCGCGCCCTATCTTCAGTCGGCATTCGAGAACGTGTACAAGGTTATCGACCATCCCCACGACTCCATTCGCCGCGCTTCAGTCGAGACGATTACAGAGTTCGTGAAGTCTCTCCATAAGATTGGAGATACGGATGGAGTTTCTCGCGCCAGCCTGATTGTTATACCCAAGTTTGCGCAAATGGTTCGCAGCGACGAAGAACAGGGCGTGGTCATTGTTGTGCTCGACGCCCTCGGTGAACTGTTTAAGGAAGTCAAGGGTCCGGTTGTGCCAACGGCGGAAATAGGAGAGCTTATTTTTGCATGCATCAAGGATCTTTTGAACAACAAGATGGCCTGCCAGTTCAGCGAGCCGGGCGGTGCAGGAGGCGGCGACGAAGAGGATGCCGATGACAGCGAGTTCGATGACGCGGTCATTGAGAATGCTGCTAACTTGCTACCGCTTTTAGGCCATGCTCTTGAGCCCAAGGACTTCTCGTTATTCTTTGGCAGGCTGTACCCATTCTATATTCAAAGAATGGTAGGTGTCTTGATCAAAATACTATCTAGAATAGAAAATAATTAGAATCTCTTTACACTTTTAGTCGAAGAAGCACAGCAACACGGAGATTCGATCGTTCCTCTTCGGCACCTTGGCTGACTGCTTCCAGAGCCTGGGTATCTGGACCGTCAGCTACTTCGACACAATGCGCCAATTGTTTATCAGTGGGATCACCGATTCCGATCCCAGAACTCGTCAAAATGCATACTATGGACTAGGCGAGCTTGTCTTGAATGCTGAACAAAAATCTTACGAGTAAGTTAACTGGCTTTCTGTGAACTGGCTTATACATATGGAACCCATTTTGCAGATCATATCCGACTATATTGCAAGCTCTTTCTGATGCCATTGCCAAGGAGAAGGATCCCTCAGCTCTGGACAACATTTGCGGGGCTGTGGCCCGGCTCATCATAACTAACTCCGAGGCAGTGCCTTTGGCTCACGTTCTTCCAGTGTTCATTTCGAACTTGCCGCTGCGCGAGGATACGGAGGAGAACGACTCGGTACAGAAGGCGTTCCGCGTACTTTTCATGAAGGCACGACCTACCATTGAGCCGTATCTGGAGCAGATGCTGGCCCTCACCATTCAAATGCTCTACAAGAAAGAACTAACCGATGTCGAGAGTACCGAAAATAGTGTAACCTTTGTTAAGGAGGTCCGCAAGTGTTACCCGGACAAGTTCAGCAATGTGTCGAATTCAAGCCCTGAAGTGTTCCAATTCGTGCAGTCCTTGTAAGCGGCAACACATTTACGAAACAATTTTATATTCATCGCTAGAAGTCACCCGAATTCATAGTAAACTAGTTAATCCAACATCCCTTCGCCCGCAGAATCTGCTTTATTTGGTGAGGCGAATCGCTTTTGGATTCCAGTTCCGACGAGGTTCAAAATTCCAGTTATTTCGTTTAAGAACCTTTCGAAACTTACAGGATGTCTGTTATCTTTGAGATTTTGTCATGAGATGATCTGTTGAAATTTAAAGTTGAAGTTTATTTATACAATGCCCGTCATGCAGCGAGAAGTTTCTTATTTATATAAGTTGGCACATAAATAGTGTGAATCCAATAAACGTAATTATATATTATAAAAAAATAGTTATGCACTTTTATTTTATATTGTTTGCTCTTTTCTGCTGTATAAGGAAGATGAAATCTATATGAGTTGTAACGTATTTTTTGTAAAGTATGGTTTAATTTTAAAGAACAAAAGTTTCTCTTCTACCAATGTGAATTTCGTGTGCCGACCATGTACATATATGACGATGTGATTGTCGTGCTTCTTCAGATTAGCGTCCAGAGCGCAGTGGGAGCATCATACCCAGCAATCAGTTCCAGCTTCCCCCACCTGACTGCCATCATCGTCCTGGAAGTTTAGAGCAGTATTTCCATGGTGTACCATTTTATGATCAGCGCACCGAGATTTCTAGTTTAAAATAGTGCTTCAATACCATTTTTAAATGTTTCTAATTTTTTAAGTGGTACGTACACCTATGAAAATTTGGGATTCCAAATTTTTCCAGTTGACCCGCTCCACACATAAATAGTGTGAATCCAATAAACATAATATTATATTACAAAAAATATAATAATTTTTTATTTAGAAAAGTTTTTTGGAAGGACATTAAAGCTAAAAGAGAGGCTAAGAGGGCTAAAAAAAGGCTGTGTTCTTTCTTTTTTATGCTTTTAGGGAAGATGAAATCATTCCCAATTATCGAAAAATATTTTTTAAAAGTATAATTTAAATTCTAAAATCTACAGTTTCTCTCCTACCAATGTGCGTTTCGTTCGACGGCCACTTCCTTGACGATGTCCGCGTGATTGGCGTGCAGTTTCAGATTAGAGTCCACATCCGTCCAGCGCACGTTGGTAGCATCATCCCCAGCAACCAGTTCCAGCTTCCCCACCTGACTACCGTCGTCGTCGTGAAAGTTCAGAGCAGTGGTCTCCATCCAGGAATTGTCTGTATTACGGAAGTCATCAACATATCCGCTGTAGACGTGGACACCTTCGCGGAAGAACTGCTCTACCATGTTGGACGTGTCCGTGAAGTTCAATGCCTCCTCGGTGAACTCGCGCTTCAGAGTCACGCTTACGTTCTCGCCAGGATCGACCATCCCGCCGGGAATGGCCCATAGCTTGTTATCTGATCGCTGAATGGCAACCATCTGGAGGATGTTTCTATAGAGAATAAATTAAAATTACATGTTTAATTATATGTATTTAATTTTTAAATCCCTGTTTTTCGCTTAAGGGGCTAGGTTCTTGATTACTAAGCTAATGATTACTAAGCACTTAAAGAATATATCTTACTTTCCGGTGGTTGAGTTTGTGACGATGTCTCCGTTGCTATCCCTTTTCCAGCGCGTTACAATGGGATCTGCGGCATGGTTGGGACCCCATCTGCCCAGCGAGCCCCGTCCTCTCAAGCCTGTGCGTCCAATGGGGTTAAGAGGCAGGCCGTTTTGAATCTCATAATTGCCATGAAAGGACACCCGGTTCACCTGGTCATCCAACTCATTCCACTGCGGCTTAAAGGTGTCATTGGGCAATGGCGGATCGGCCCACACTTGTCCGCCAATATGCGGCGAGGTATACTCAATTGGACAGTAATTCGGATACGGTTCTGACCAAAATACGTGATCATCAGACACAGGGAAGCGAAGGACACCGCTGCGCGGATAAATGTTGTTGCGGCACATGAGGTGCCGGAAGACTCCCGGCTTTACCAACGAAGACATCATCTCGATAGGTCGAGAGGCGGAGACTAGGAACTTGTCACTGAAGTAGAAAAGGCTTAAAAATAAGAGCAACACAAAGTCAGAACTAGAACTCTTCATTGAAATTCACTTTCCTCACAAACACAAAAACATTCAAATATTTTTTGTCATGGGAACAGCACGGACCACAAAATTAGTTCTATTTTTAGCAAATAGTATCGATTTATTTTAATTTCACAAGCTAAAGATTATATGATCTCTTATAGCAGAGAATTGCGGTAGTATGTTTTCTTAAAAAGAAAGCAGAATTTGTTTAAAATAAACATAAAATTATACTTTTAATTTAATATTTTACACTCAGTTAAAATTTCCAAACTCCAAGTATATTGATTCTCGACAGATTAGAGGCTGGTCACACTGAAATACATATGTTTGAAATCTTACAGATCCCTTGTTTATTTGAATTCAATTTCTTCGGGTAAATACATCATTTTGACGCCATTTAACTTAAAAAGCCTGGGTTTCACAGTCCATTTATTACCCCTGACCACAAAGATTCTGATTAAACTTAATCCAGGCGTAGTTGCAGCTTCTTTTCCTCGATTCCGTCCTTGGTAATTATGTTAATCAGGACGGAGTCACCGGTGTAGATGTCGCGTTCGGCTGCGGAAATGAAGGTATCGGATGCAATGGCCACTGCGCGTTCTATGGTAAGCTTGGGGAGCTCATTGGAGGAAAGGTTTATGTTTTTGTGTCCGATCTGGTTGTCCAGTACTGGCTGCAATAGAGTTCCAGCAGTCCCTCCGGCACGATAGTAGGCACGTTCACAATGACCGATGGGATCATAGGAGTACACTACTCCCTTGCCGTCTTTATCGATTCCAGCTAAAATGTTGCTCACGTAGTAGGGGAAGAAGCGTCGGTTGTACATGGTGATGGACAGCATCTGGGCAACGGCGTCGGTGGCCATGGTTCGCAGGTGAGTGTGCTCATAGCTCTGCATGCGTACCTTTAAGAGCCCAGTCAGGGAGAGGGTGTCTGCCCAGCAGCCGGTGGAACCGAGCACCGTTTGGTCAGACAACTTGAAAAGCTTGCTCTGGTCCCGGGAATGGATATTGTATCCACTGCTCAGTCGTGTATCTGCCGCAATCACCGCGAAGTCGTCCCCAGCAATAGCCACAATAGAACTGCGGATGAAGGCAATACATTTAATAGAATTTCGCAAAACACTGTAAGTACGTGGAAGCTTACCCGCCATTGGATTCGTAGGGCGAAAAGTCTGCTTGCTGCACGCCGGGCACCTGGTACTCGGGGAATTGCTGGAAACCAAGATTGCTCATGCCTGAATATTAAAATTAACTCGCGAAGTAACAGACGAACGAAATGATTTGCAAGTTTCTAGCGGCGTTCTCCACAAAATGACATTTGCTTTTAGCTGTCACCTCTGCTTATCGATAGATGTATCGATAGGATCATCGGTAAAATACTAGTTTAGTTTTAATATTAGTATTAGTTTCCCGGTTCATGTTTTATTTAAAATCTTTTTAGGGAAAATGATTAATTCACGTGAGCAAGGATATTTTTAAATAAAAACAATTTTATTAGCAACAATCTTTGGATAAAACTGGTTCTATTTGCGATTTCAGCAAGTGGTCTAAAGCGCAGCCAGACCCTCGATGCGTTCCCTGTGCAATTCACCGCGGTTCTTCTCCACCAGGGCCTTAACATCATAAAACCATTTTCCTAAAATAATTCAAATTATTTAGTAATTAAAATTAAAATTGAATAGAAAGAGGAGACCCACCAATATTGGTGTTTTTAAGGCAGTCCTTAAATGTCTGGCATCCTTCCATGCTGCTCAGCACTCCAAAAACGGATAGATCCGCCAGGCTGGGCTGTTTCCCACCCATGAATTTCGTGTTGCGTTTTTTCAGCTCTGCGGTCCACTGATCCAGGGCATCGTACATATGCGAACGAACGTCGTCGGTGAGGGCGTGACGTCGTTTCAGCATCTTGGCAATGGCCCACATCGCTGTCGCACCACAGTAGACCATCAAATCGCGCTCCCACTTTGGGAAGTGCACATCCCATTCACCCGCTTGCGAGAACCACTCGAAGGTCTCCAGAGATTCCCCCATAGTCTGGTAGCAGTTGGGCGATATCAGGTGCACCAGGGTATCGTCTGCCCAAGTCCTCCATTTGCGGTCCGTTCTGCAAACATCCGGGAGATATTATGTAAATAAAATACATATTAGAACTGGAAACATACTCTTCCGTCTCTCTGGTGACGCCTTTGGGTGTATGTTCGCGGTACATGAGAAAGTATTTGTTCAAAATGTCCTGTTTTTTTTTCCCATCGTCGTCGAAGAACGAGATGTGCGGGTAGAACTGGGCCAGATCTCCGATGTCCGTACGTCTGTCCTGCAGGTAGGTGGCTATGAGGGAGATGATGGCACTGGAGTCCACCATCTGTACATAGCTGCCATCTTGCTGACGGATTAGTACCATGGGAACCTTCTTCACGGATGACCAGCGGATGTCTTGCCGTAAGACAGCGTCCACCTCCACAACGGAGTACGAGATGCCCATGTAGTCCAGATAGGCGCGCACCTTACAACAGAATGGGCAGGTCTGGAACTGGAACAATACGATGTCCAGACCGGAGGTGTCCTTTGGGTTCACGTAGCGCTTGGTTATCCGCACCCCCTTGGGTATCACCTCAACGCGCTTCGGCTTCGTCTCCTCGTGCTCCTTGTGTGAGTTACCGTCCGTCCAGCGAGTGTAAAAAGTATAAACCGATCCTGTTGCAGCTCCAACCACTGCACCCAGCATAGCCAATTTGAAGGTTCCATTGGGTTTCTTTCCACCTCCGCTTTGCAGCGCCTGGGCGAAGTGGCGGCGAGCAAATGCGACTTCTTGATGCGATTTATTGGCCAGCAAGCGCACCGCTCCACTCCGGCTTACGTTTGCGCCGCCCGCCATCACTGTGGCAGTCGCTAAGCGGAAACATGCCATAATTAAAACTTGTTTTGACTAATTCTAAATATTATGCAAAAAATAGCAACTGATAAAAATTACAGTCGCGACTAGAACTGGCAGGGATGGAGGCCAACCCCTTTTATCGATAGTTTCAGCCAGGGATGGGGACATTGTGGGCCATTCCTAGCCAATACAAAATAAATCAATCCATACAACTTTGTTGTGTTTGTTGTTTTCCCGTCATCCTCGCAAATTTTGTTTATAAACAAAACTCAAGAAGCCGGAAAAGATGTCTGCGTCGGCGGAAAATCTTGCGGCAGCGGCAGCGCTGGACAAATATGGAGAGGAGGACCTATTCAGTATCCTGATCCGCTACGGATTGTATGTGGGTGCCGTATTCCAGTTCGTTTGCATTTCGGCTGCTGTTTTAATGGCCGGCGAGGATAGTTCCGAAAGTGCAGAGGTGGATCGAGAAAACGAACCCGTGAGAGCTCGTCTTCACAAGATCCGTAAGCTGGAAAAGAAGAAGCGCCGCTAGGTCAGCAAGAAAACCTCCACACCCCATACTCCATAGTCGTAATTAGCTTTTAATTATACTCTATAATGCATTTATTTAAAATAAAATATTTTTAAATCGCCTGGCTGGACAAAGGATTCTCTAGGAGTGGCTGAATCTCTGATGGAATAACAATTTTCCTTTAAATAATATTTTTTTATACTTTTTTGTATTGAGTTTAATTATTTTAATAATATTTATCAAGAAAAAATAAGTTCCACTTTTAGTTAGGAAAACTAAAATAAATAAAGATTGAACCGAATATTTAATGAATTGATTTTAGCTACTTTTCAGAATCTCCGGCTGGCAACACTGTCTTGCACATGACTCAGGGAGGGGAAAGCTCTGGGCCCCCGTGACACCCAAAATCCCCTTTCACAATACCACCCCCCACCCAACCTCTCCACCACCTGCGCCATGCAATTCAAATGACACAAAAAGAACAGATTTTCTTTTTTTGTTGTTTTTTTTTTTTTTTAGTTTGGCTTTTATCTTTAATTTGGGAATAATATAAATTATAATAATCGTATAGTTATTATGTTGCTCGCAATGTTGTTGTTTTACTTCCCTTTTTAACTATGTACGTATGCATATGTGTGTGTGTGTGTGTGTTTGTGTGTCTGTGTCTCTCTGTGTGTGTGTGTGTGTTGAATGGTGTCCGTGCCAAAGGATGCACTGACAATTATCACTATAAATTATTATTATTATGCAGTATTTAGTTTTTTGTTTCTTTTTGTTTTTAATGAATTTTGCGTGGAATTACATTTTTTAGTCAAAACTCATTGTGAATCTTCAGTTTCTTATTCCGGGTCTTAGTCAGGGGCGGGTGGATAGGCAAAGGGGCGTGGCAGGGCGGTTGGATCGTTTCAAAAACGTTACAAAATTTCAATACAACAACTAGTTAAATAGGAATCGAAAATAGGTCTAGGGGATCGTAAAGGCAACGAGACGGAACAACAACAACCGAACTCTCGAATCATTTCAGAATCAGAAGTAAACATACATAGATAGAGTGGGTGGGGGCGGGGTGGAGGTGTAGCTGGGATATATGCATAAGATTATAGATATAGTTGGTTTTATAGATCTAGGCCGAGAATGTCTAATGTAGCTAATGTTAAATTCGCAACTCTTTCGGTTTCTTTACGCTATATACTCGTACTTTGCTGTTTCTATTTCGCTTTATCGTTATTTTTGTTTTTTATCATTATCTTCAGTGTTGTTGTTGTTGTGTTTGTTGTCTAAATTATTGTTTAGTTACTCACAAGTGTAGTCATCATCGTCACAAAATATAGTATATATAATATATATTTGCTTTAACCCACACACAAAACATGTTTATCCTGCTAACCCTCCGCCATCGAAGCCCGAGATGTCCTGGCTCCCGTTTCCGTTCTCGTTCTTGTTCTCGGTCCTGCTCATCCTCCTTCTTTCGATCTAGATCTCCTCTCCATTCCAATCTTACGATTACGGACAATATAGCTGCAGCTAAAGCAACAGCTACAGCTGCTGCTGACGGAGGAGTTGTTGGCCACCGGGACGCGGGATGTAACTAAGCCTCGGGTAGCGGCTTAAGCTCCTTTATCTGCTTGATCAGGTAGGCCTTCTCGTCGTTGAACTGCTCGTCCTCGGAACGATCCGTGTGAAAGTTGGTGAGGAAATCGACCAGTTTCGATTGGTTGCGCAGCAGGATGTCCAGGATGGGCTTCGGCTTGTTGGGATTCGCCACGAACACCTTGAAGACGTGAAACGCCTCGAACTGAATGTTGCGCGACTTCTCCTTGAGCATGTTCATCATCAGCTTGAGGTTCTCCGGTTCGCTGATGTAGCGCGTCATCACCGTAAAGTTGTGCCGGTCCAGTAGCAGTTCACCCAATAGCTTTAGGCTCTGGCGCCGCGTCACATAATTTTCGGAGTTGAGCAGCCGCTGATAGTGCTGCGAAAAGAACTTGTCGTAGTTGGCGTCGAGGAACTCGGCACATAGCAGCTTGTGGCGCGTTAGTAGCTCCTTGAAAGTGGAAAAGGCATCGCTGGCAATATCGAACGTAGACACCTCAACGTATCGGAAGAACTTGAAGAACTCGTCCGAGTGTAACATTATCTTGGCCAGCGCCTCATAGCGGGCACATTCGCGCAGCATAGTGCCCGAATTTAAGGCAATTTCCGGATGGGCATCCTCGTATCCCGCCATCAGCGTAAACAGGATCTCCGGTTTCGTGCAGATGTACTCCACTGTCGGCGAGCGAGTACCAATCTGTCGACGTAGAACATTGTTGAATATCAGCGCCACGTGCTTCTTACCCTCGAAGTCAATCCTATGCAGGTTCTGGATGAGCAGAAGCAGCAGGTTGCTGTTATACAGCTCCTGCGACAGCTGGGCGACCACGTAGTCAGCCGGCGGCTCTGCGTCACTGCTACCGTACAGCATGTTCTTGATGGCCACAAGATTCTTGCTGACGTCTTCTTGCGCCTTCTCCGGCTTACGGTCGCCCGCCTCAAGCGCCGCAATTGCCTCCTTGAGCGCCTTAACCAGCTCCACTGGCGACTTCACCGACTTCCCGAACAGTGGCATTCCGCAGGTTTTGGTTTTGGTGTGGTTTGCTTTTGGTTGCTTTGCTTCGTTTGTCTCTCGTTCGTATCTTTTGTGCCCTGCTGACTTCCTGCTGTTTTTCTGGGTATCTCCTGTCTGCCGTTTATTCCCTTTGAGTGTTGCCGTGGAGGTCGGGGTTGTCGTTGTTCAATTACCGAACGAAAAACGATGCTTGGCAATAGTATCACGGTGCAATATTCTATTATTATATATTATTTCGTCTTTTTCCTCAGTCGCTTCTAGAGATGGCAAACAGTCGATAGCCGGCCAGTGCTGCCAAGTGTATACTCTAGTACAATTTAGTATTTTCTTTTTAGTATTTTTAGCCGATAAACAAACCTCGTTATTTTCCTATCTGATTCATCTCGGAAGTTCAAATTTGTATTCAAATATATTTCAAAGATGATTCATTGATTATTCAAACATTAGGTGACTATTTGCGGGGATTCACTGAAAACCGCCAAAAGAAAACAACTCAGATTCTTTAAATATCGTTTTTATTTCTCATTGAAGTACTTTGTTTTTGATCCGTTTTCGTTTTAGATATTATTCTGTAGCGCATATCAGGCGCTTGGTGTATTATATAAGTTACAGAAATAAATGTGTGTATATTTGGAGCAATATTTCGCTAGCCCGTTTTTCTTTGAGGGCCCCTTGAAGATATCTTGGGGATAGTGGAAAGGCAAAGTATCATATGCACACATTAATGTATATAATTATTTAGGTTTGACCGCCCTGTTTATTGTTGTATGCCCCTCTTTTTTGAGTTTGAAATAAATTTATTGTATTTGGTTTTTTGGGTGATTTTATGCGATTCTTGTTTACGTATAAATGTTGTTTAAAATCCTTGAAAATATCAGATAATAATTACAGTTGGTTGTGTAATAGGTCTAAAAGAAAAGCATTCTGCTTGCTTCTTACTCGAACATAGATTAAACATAAATCAATTTTAGTCTTTGCCACTAAACATATCAATTTGAGTCGTAGTAGGTTTTAGTTATCAATTATAATAATATCTTTGGGCTTTGCTACTGAGTACACATAGATCATGATCATAGACGTATATGTAATGCTGCGGGCCTTAAAACACACTCTTTTTTTTCTTCTTGTTTTTGTGAAAGGATGTCTCGCCAACGCGATTCCGATCCTATTCCGATATCGATGAATTATCAATGGGGATCAGTGGGGGAGGGAGGAGTGTGGTCGTTTTTATATTAATTATTAATAATAATTTCTTGTATAATCATGTATATGTATAGGTATAATAAAACATTTTACGACTAGTATATGTAAATATATGTATGTATATGTATATATGCATTGCGTTTTCTTTGTAATTACTAACATTATTGAGATATTCTATGAATATATTCATTTCAATCTTAAGCCATGTCTTGTGTCTTTCTATTTTAAAACAAACGAAGCGCGAATACGTTTGAGGGATCAAGAGTATGGATCGTGGAGTGTGGACAGTGGAGGGTCTGTGGGGTAGCGAATTGTCGTTTTTTGGGGTAAAGGTCAAGGGTAATTGGTATAGGAGATTGGTTTCCCTTACTTTACAATTAAAAACAAGGATATATTCCCGCGAAATTTGCTTTGCAACTCATTGTTCTGTTTATCGCATTATTACTTTTGGATTTGGGATTCTGGAAGCGTTCGTCGGGCTCTGCTCTGGTCTGACTAGATATATATGGGGTATATATAATAGAAGCTACTACTACACGCTACCAAGGACGATGCATAAGTGTCCTGTTTTTTTTTTTTTGAATTTGAATTTGAATTTGAATTTAGTTGATTTTAGTTGCTGGCTGCTGTTGAGTCCGTTGCTGTCCATCCGTTCGTTCGATCGCCTTCAAATTCTTCTTCGCTGGGCTTGAAGTTTCGTTTCCTGTTTCCGCCTCCTGCTCCTCCTCCTCCTTCTCCTACTCATCTATATTTGGGAATCACGGGGGATGGGTGGTTGGATGGGGGGCTCATCACTTGCGCTTGATAAAATTGCCCTCGGCATCCAGCCAGATTCCCGGATGGTGTTGGTCGGGCGCCTCCATCCCCCGTCTTATCATTTACCTGTTCAGGGCATTCGAGATTTGGCGCAGCGACTGACCCACCTCGGCCACCAGGCGCTCGTTGTCCTGAACGTTCTTGCTGCCGGCGGAGCGCAAGTGCTGAGACTGCGCCTCCACCCGCGTCACCAGCTCCCGGAACTGGAACTTGGAGTGCGGCGGCATCGCTCCATTTTCGGCAAAGATCACGCACGAATTCTGCAGTATGTTCAGCTTGTCGCTGAGCTGTAGCCACTGGGAGCCAGTAATGGCGTTCACAGGGTGCTTCAGGGATCCCTCGAGGAGACCCACCAGCTCCAGGATGCTCTCCCGCGATATCTGAGTGGAGCTAGTCGGCTCGGAGAGTTTGGCAATCGGGGTGGCGTAAATGGTGAGCTTTGTGGGCTTGTGGGGCACTGCTGGCTTCTGCTGAATCTGTGGGATGTTCGGCTTCTGCTCGTACAGCGACTGGGTCATGTCCGCGGGTCCGTTCCCGCCGCCTCCTCCCCCGAATCCCTCCTGATGCTGTTGGTGCTCCTCGTTATCTGTGAAGAGTTGCGTTGAATGAGAAGTTTTTATGGTGGCGCCGGCCTGCTGCCTGCCGCTTGTGCAATCTCTACTAGATGTGGTGGTGGTAGTGGTGCTACTAATGGTGGTTGAGGGGTTGGAAGTGGTGCATTGCGGGGGCGGAGGTGGTGGGGCAGCCGGTGGCGGTTTGTTGCCCGGTTTGGCTGGCAGAGTGCCAGCTTTCATCCCGTACTTGGGCGAAAGCTGATTGTTGGAAAGAGAAGAGATGCCGGAGCCGGTGGCGGTGGCGCAACCCCCATTCACCGCCGACGACTGCTGCTGGATAATCGAGCTGCTGGCGTAGTCGAGCGCCGGCGGCTGCTGCTCCCACAGTTTCTTTAGGCTATTAATACTACCTGTGCTCCGACGCTTGCCGAGATCACTATCTCCCACCGCTCCTGCTCCAGCTGCAGCTGCAGTGCCTCCTGCCTTATCCGTGCCCGTGTCCGCCTCCACATTGGAGTTGGTCACGTCGATTTTGATTTCAGTCTTTTGCATGGCCTGGACAAACTTCTTGTTGCTGTCATCCTTGCGGTTCAGGGTGCCAGTCGAATTGCAGTTGGCATTGTTGCCAGTCGGTGCTGTGGTAGCCAGCGATGGCTCTTTATCCTTCTCGACGCGGCGCAGATGGGCCTTGAAGTCGATGATGTTGTGGATGGGCTCCGCCTTGGCCATGGGAGGACTCATCTTCTTGGGCTCCACTTTCTTCAGCTGGGCCTTGAAGCCGCCTGGGGTTGCGGGGCCAGCGCCACTGGCCGAGCCATTTCCGTTGGTCAGGTTCTTTTTGGGCAGATTCATGCTCTCGGCCAGTTCGGTGACCAGCAGGGATACAGGATCCACGGGAGCACTGCTGGATCCGTTGGCTAGGTGGGCGGGAGGTGCACTCTCCTTGCCGGCAGCCTTGATCTCAGTGATGAGCTTCTCTTTCAGATCCTCGGGCGGACTGCCCAGCGAGCTGCAGGAGTCCGTCGACGGCTCCCTCTTCCTCAGCGACACCCCGAATCGGGAGCTGGCCTCCTCCACACTGGGAGCCGTGTTGCTGACATCGTTATGGCTGCTGTCGTTGTTGTTGTTGCCCATCCCATTGCCAATGTTCCCGTTGTTGGCTAGATTCTGGGCATGAAGATGCTGCTGGATGGCCTGGACAGCACTCTCTGGCGCCGGAGGCGGGGGCGGAGGTGCTGCCTCGAATTCCTCCGGAGGCGGCGGCAAGTCCAATGGTGGCGGTGGAAATTCCAGATTGGCCAGAGCCGGTTGCTGAACGCCGGCTCCCACCCCAGAGCCACTTCGCTTGGGCGAACTACTGGATCCGGCTGCCCGGAAGGATGAGAATGTCATCATGGTGCCCTCAGTGGTGGTGCGGTGGCGCTGCAACTTATTCAGACTGGCAGCGGCGTTGTTCTGCATGGTGACGCCGCCGGACGAGTTGCTCCGAATCATCTGCTGCGGCGGAATGGGATTGTTCATCTTTGGATTCAATCGTGCGCCCGGCGGTGTGCTGTGCCCATTGGCTGGCGGCGGAGGAACTGGACCCGGTGAACCTGGTGCCGCTTCACAGCCAGCGTTGCTGTCCTCCAGGCTGTCCAGGTACGCTCCAATCCTGGCCACCTTCGGCAGGGTGCCGTACCGGTTCACCACCTGCTTGACATTCATCACCTCCAGCGCCCCGACTGTAATAGGATGAGCATTAGTGGCCATCCCGTTGCCGGGATGCGACTGGGTCGGTGGTAGCTGGGGGTGCTGCTGGGAGCGCTTGCTCTGGCGTGTCTCCAGTCCGCGGTTGCCCATCACCGGTGTGGGAGTGGGCCGCTTGAAGGAGCTGTGCTGCTGGGAGGACCGAGGTCCAATTCCACCTCCGTGCAGGGAGTGCTGCATCTTGTTGGGCGCCTGAATGGGTACGGCAGGCAGGCCCTGCTCCAGGCTGTCGCCGGTGGCGTCGGTGTCGGGATCAGCGGTCGGATCCGTTTCGGAGTCGTAGCGCTGCGTCAAGCTGTTGATGTCTCGGGCCAAACCTGGCAGGTGAAAGTATGGGAAGAGGGTAGCGGATTAATATATTTTCCAATCAGTGGGGTGATCTTTAATTCGCGTGCCGAGTGCAGGATGCTGGGTGAAGGTAGTGGCTAGTAGTGGGACATGGATGAGGCCTGACCAGAGTCCTGATGTGTGTGTGTGTATGTTGTGTGTGTGTGCGTTTTTGAAGGTGATGTCTAAGGTTAAGGTCAAGTTCATAAACCAAAAAAACTTTAAAAACAAAATAGTTTGTTACTTTTAAAAACCAAAAACATAAAGTTTAAAATTAAGTTAAAATTTTATAAATATACATTAATAAACTGATAAAAATCATGCAAATACTTAGTTATTATTAGCTTTTTTAATAAAGAAAATAAATAATCTAATTCCCATTGAAGATATGTATTCCATCTTATTTATAAAAAAAAAAAAACAGGCAACCAAAACCATTTATAAAAACATACAGGAAATTAGAAGCTACTTAAATGTTAAACAAATAAATAGATAGATAATTAAATAAAGAAAAATAAGTAGTATAAAGTATCTGTTAGAAAGTATATAATTAATAGATTAATGTAAACATGAAATTGTGAAAAAATGTAGAAAGCAGAACAGGAACAGGAACTATGATCTCATCAGCAATTTTAAAAGAGAGCCAACAAATATTATTCGAAACAAAAGCCAATTGAAAACAAACCATTAAAAATAAACAATAACAACACAACCAATATAACAAAACAATAAACAAATAAACGATTTTTGAATTTTTGAAGTTTTTTTGGACTCCGTTTAAAAAAATACCTCGAAATAAAATGTCGTAAAGGAAACTACTGCAGGAGGACGATTTCTTAATGGAATACGATTGTTGTTTCTGTTGTTGTTGTTGTTGCTGTACTGCAACTGATACAGACTGTTGTTGTTGTTGTTGTGTTCGTAATTGTTGTTGTGTATGATGGGTTGGTATTTGGGTCTTGAAATTTCTAGATAGGGTCTGGCTGAAATAGTTGACATTTTTCAATTTGGATATACCGTTCGTGCTGAGATCGTCGATGAAGTTGCACCTTTGGGCGGCAGGATCCTCCTCCCGATATGTCGAGTCCCGACTGCTTGAGAGTAGACTGTAACCAGAAGGATGTAGGATAAGGATCATTGTGGCTATGAGTCAAGTTTAAAAATCCATTCTAATCTCACCTGGTGCGCTTGGGAGGCGCTGGCGCCTGCTTTCCCTGCTTGTTGGTGGTGCGCCGCATCTGCACATTGCCCTTGCCCTGGCTGGAGAAGGTGCTCAGCTTGGTGGAACTGGAGCCGGTTTCTGCGGATAAGCTCAAAGGGCTTAGACTACAATTCTATCCAGGGATAAGGATAAGGGCTATCATTCCTCACCTGACATGGGAGTGCTGGCCTGCTGCAGATCACTGTGGTGGGCGTTGGGCGTGAGTTGGGACTGATTGCCGGGCAGGCCCTTCTTTACCATCTGCGGGGTGAGGCTGAGGGCCGAGGAGGAGGAAGCACCGCTGGGGGCCGTCGTAGAGGTTGTGGCTCCACCGGAGCCAGTTGCCACACCCGATGAGCTCTGCTGCTGCTGCTGCTGGTGGACTGAGGAGCTACTGGTGGCGTTCAGCTGCTTCTCGACCGCTTCGGTGATGGACGATTCCTGCGGAGGAGCGGAGAAGGAGAGATGGGCACCATGTGGCTCATTATTGCTATCACTACTTGTCGCCTCGATCTCGACCGATCTTGATCAGAGCACGTCCACGAGGTGGTGGCGGTGCCTGTGGCTATGACTATGACTATTTGTATTCCTATTCCTATGGCTATTGCTATCGTTACGAGTGCTGCTGCTCAATGCCGAGTGCTGCTGGATGTCGTCGTCGTCGTCGCCATCGTAGTCACTCGCCTCATTGTCGGGATCGGGACCGGGACCATCGTTATCAGCATCATCATAGTATTCATCGTCCCACACCTCGACGTCACCCACCTGAAACATGTGCTCCAGCGCATGGTGTATGCTCTTGAACGTGGGCCTGTCGGCGGCGTCCCACTGCCAGCATTGTCGCATCAGATCGTACACCTCTGGCGGGCATCCGGGCGGCCGTTCCATCCGATAGCCCTTCTCCAGCTTGTGATAGACGTCAGTTAGATCGATGCCAGGATACGGAGACATTCCGTAAGTGGCGATCTCCCACAGCAGTACCCCGAACGCCCATACATCCGACTTGGTGCTGAACTTGTTGTACGCCAGTCCCTCGGGGGCGGTCCACTTGATGGGGAACTTGGCACCCGCATGGGCCGTATACGTGTCATCTCGCATTAGACGCGCCAGCCCGAAGTCAGCCACCTTGACCAGCTTGTTGTCGCCAACAAGGCAGTTGCGGGCGGCCAAGTCGCGATGGATATAGTTGCGCGTCTCCAGGTAGCTCATCCCGGAGGCAATCTGCGTGGCCATGTAGAGCAGGGCCACGGCGTCGAGGGTCTCTCGGCCGGCGGAGCGCAGAAAGTCGAGCAGATTGCCGTGCGACATGAACTCGGTGATGATGTAGAACGGTGGCTCTCGGGTGCAGACTCCTAATGGGGAGTTTAGAATACAATTTAGAATACTCTTTTACAAAAATCTTCCTTTAAGGGACACCCACCTATGAGCTGGACCAGATTCGGGTGCTTCATCTCCTTCATGATGGCCGCCTCTTCGAGGAAGTCCTTCAGGGCCATGGTGTCCTCTTTGAGCGTCTTAACAGCCACTGTGTTGCCGTAGCGCTTCCACACCGCCTCGTATACCTCGCCGTACTGCCCGCCGCCCAGCTTGTGCTTCATCATGATGTCCGTGCGGCAGATCTCCCACTCGTCGGGCTCCGGACTCAGCGGGAAGACGGTGGGCTTGTTCTGCTTTGGTGCCGGATACAGGAGCGGTGTGATCAGGCCATGGCCCTCATGGGGCACGCTGTGGTGATGCACCAGCTCGGCCAGGGTGTTGAACTTGGCCTCCTGGGTGACGAAGACCTTGCCGTCGGGGTCCTCCGAGATGCGGTAGTGGTAGACTCGACCCTCGTATCTATGAAGGATTAAAGGAAATCATTAACAAAAGACGGTACTGGACTAGACCATCACCTACCTAAGACTGATGCTCCTCTGACCCGGCGAGCTCTCACTCTCCCGCACCAGGAAACTCCCATTGATCCCGGAACTCAGCAGATACTCGGCGGCGTTGCGGGAAATCGGTCCATGGTACCACGAGTGCTTCTCCAGGGAGTTCAATGGTGTCACGTAGTTAGATGGCACCCAGCCTACGTTTCCGGAGTCGGAGTGCGCCTCGCACCATTCGCCGGACTTGTTGTAGCTGAGGATCCGCACCTGCTCGCCCTTCTTCAGGCTGAGCTGGTTCTCGCCGCCGGCTTGGAAATCGTACAGCGCCACGAACAGCTGTGGGTCATCCTCCTCGGGTCCGGGGGCCAGCAGGTTCTCCTTGGAGGTCCATCGGTGCGTCGACTCAAACACGGATGTGCTCGAGTTGTGGCCAGCCCCCAAAGAGGAGGAGCCGCCCAGGGGGAGACCCACTCCGCCGGAGTCCTGCTGCTGTTGCTGCTGAAGTTCGGCGGCGTCCGCCAACAGGGAGGCTGCCGTGCTTCCGGCCGGAATGTGAGGTAATGGACGCGATTGCAGCAGGGCTTCTGTAGGAGAAAGAGTGGCAGCAAGTCAATATTTAATTTCTGTTCAATCCGCAGGAATAATCATCTCTTAAAAGTGACTTTAGGTTTCTCTTTGTGTATTGAGGAACAGAATGCGGGTAAACTCGTTTTTCCTCCGAAGAATGCTGGCAATTTGTGGAGCAAGTTCTGGGCTCTAGGAGTAGTCTCTTCCCGTTCGGGGAATGGAATAAATTATGCATTAAGCGGAATGAAATTACACAAATCGTTGACTGGCAGCGGTGGACCAGGAATCCCTCAGCCTGAGCTGTTTATTGTGGGAAGTTCTAGCTGATTGCCATTCCATTTACCAGACTTGCCTCCCACACTTTTTTCTTTTTTTTTCCATCTAGTGGGTATCTGTGGGATGCACTTCAGTTTAGATTCCGGTTACTGATTGTTTTTTGAGTGAAATGTGTTTTTTTTAAACATTTTCTATAAGAGTATTGTTTAGTTATCAGCCCAACTCTCAAAAAAAACCCCTTACAACTTTCCCTCTAATGTCCCATTGAAATAATTGTACAGAATTTACATTTTTCCCCTGGTATCTGTTGACCAAAGCCAACACTTCCGCTGCATAAATTTTCTCCATTTTCATGGACACAATTGTGAATAAATTTGTTTTGAAGTGGAAGTTCATTCAAAGAACCGGGGAGTCTTTGGTATTGTAGGTGTGGGTGTAAGAGTGCTAAGCAGTCATAAACCGGACCACATCATAATATACATGATAGCATGTCCCATGAAGGGTTCCCCAAAGTCCACAAGCCCAATGCCCAAACTCAATTCAAACCACATCGCAGACTGTTAATTTATGCGCGCGAGACAGGAAATATTAATAGCAAAATAATAGGTGGGATCCGAGCAGCAATGCAGGGAGAGATTGGAGCGGATGTGTCGAGTTCTCCAATGGTGGTCTGGCCATAGATTAGCCTTAAAAAAAAAAAATATTCTCCCACTTGATGCGACAGTTTGATTAGTTTCGGGAAGCCAGTGACTCATAGAAGTCCTATACCGAAATCAGATCCAATCTATGGCTATTTGACTCAGTTATGGATGAGTATTTATGGGAACTTCTAACCAGGTTGAGTCATAGCTGGATCTGCCTTTTAATTACCATTTGATTGCTGCAATTTTCAACTTTTAAATCTGAGTTTTATTATTGTTTTTCTACATTATTCTTCATATATGTTGTTCCCTTAAGTTATTATTTTTTATTTGGAACCACCCTTTAATTATTAAGAATGACATTTTGTTATTGTTTTGGTGTTTTTTTTGTTACCTAAGTGATATTTGCCTGGGTGGCTGCGAAAAGAGCTGTTCCTGGTACCTGGAGAAACGAAAGAAACAGAGATATTGTGTGTGAGAGAGAGAGCCGACTCGAGATAATGTATGGAGGTTACAACAGGCAGATCTAATCATAACGATGGGCGGCAATTGCGATGATTTATCTAACGACTACTACGATGGAAGTCCGGTGAGGCTCCAAAAAATAAAAAAAAAAACAAAAAAAAATTATAACAAGAAATAGAAAAAAAAACACAAACAAACAAACAGAATTAAATACAATTAGAAATAAGTATGCTAGCATGTATTATGGAGGTATGGTATGTATGTACATTCTCTCTTATATACAGCGATCTATTTACAGTTAGGTGATGGATGACATCAAAGCGGAGAAGAATTAGAGGGTCTTGGAAGACCGCAGAAAGGCCAATTAGCGACCCGGCCAGAACCAGAAGCCCACTGAGATGATGGCTCCAGTAGGAAGCTCCACTAAGTGCTGTAATTTCTCAGTCGAGAGAAAAGTGTCTCGGAAATTCTGGAAAATCCAGCTGAGTTGACACTCCCCCTCTCAGACAGTTGACAAAAAAGAAAAACCACATACACAGGGAAAAATAATAAAAAAAACAAAAGACAGACTCTGAACAATCCATGTACCACATATGGCTCCATTCAGAAGAGCTTAGCTCGGAATGGGTCCATTGAACCTTAAAGTCACAAAAAATCCATCTCATGCTAGCCCAGAAGACAAGAAAGAGAAGGGGTGAGACGGAGGGGAGGCGGACGACTCTGTCTCAAGTCATGCACATCCGCCATCTAGCGGCTGCTTATGCAGGTTATTAGCGCGAATTTGGAGCATCTCGAGGCTCGAGCTGGAGAGCTGATTACGAACGGGTGAAATGATGCGCGGTACCGCTCTGCCCAGCCACCCACTTGCCACCTCCCAGCAGACCCCAGACACTCAGCGTCTTAACGGTAAGTGTGTTGAGTAAGCAGAGATTGGAATCAGCTGCCTCAGCAGCTCGGATCAGCAGCCCCCTCGGCACTTAAGTAGGAACTAACGATACAAAGAGATACAGTGCGGGCTAGGGAAGTAGAATTTCAACTAAACTTTTGAACTAAATTTAAATTTAAACTTGGTCAAGCAATGAATTGCTTTTAAACAAGGTTTTAAGTAAAAATATATAAAAAATATATACATATTTCATACAAATTTAACTTGAAACTCCCCAACAACGTCTATAAGTGGGATTCCTTAAAAGATTTGTAGATCTATCTATCTATATCTAAATTATCTATTCATATATAGAACGTTCTATCTATTTGTATCTACATATTTATTTATCTATTTATCTTTATCTATATTATTTATCTATCTATCTACTTTATCTATATTTATCTACTTTTAAGCCTCTTGGAAACTTGTTTCAAGACATCCTTTGTCAAAGACTTCCTTCAAATAAGACTTCTTAAATTTACAACCATTACAAAAATTACAACTGATAGATCCTGTACATCTCCTAAATATTTCATATCTTTCATATCTCATAGATATATACTATGTAGCCTTGTAATCTTATATTTTTTTTTAATTTTTCTTTAAGTATTTAAAATAAAATAGTTAAGACAGCTACTACTCAGTCTTAATCTTCCAGATATGTTTCTTATAACTTCTTCATAGATCGTATATATAGTTTTTATCTTCTAACATTTTTTTAAACCTACTATTGTCATCATTTTTTTTCTGAAACTCTATCGTATAACTCCTAAAGCCCCCCTCACTTTAAGAGTTTAACCCAGACACTTAAAAGCCTTTTATTTAGTCTCCACTGTAAGGAATAAGATTGATTTGTTCACTCTCCGGACATCCATTGTCCACCCATTGAACTTTTTTCCATTGTAGCCTTGGCTCCAACGGTTTTTCATTGCGAATTATCTCCTGATGCCCCCAGAACCCCCCTCTATTTTATATCTAAACATTGTTTAGTGGGCTTTGTCCTTGTCCGACGAACATTAAACTTGATGTGTCTGCCATTTACAAACCAAACTGCTGGTGATGCTTTTCTTGCTTCTTGGCTTGGTATTCTTTTTGGCCAAATGGAGCTTCAATGTGTGATTTATTGCCATGCATTTTCATTCACTCATTCACTTTTTCAGTCAGTCTGTCATTCATTCATTCATTCACACATCCATTGAGGCAGTCGCTTGATTTTATTTGTATTTTTGTGCAATTTTCAGCTCGTTTTTATGTCTTATTGCATTTGAGCACGTCGTGCTTTAGTTTTTCTGTTTTAGCCAAGTTTTGTGGCTGTGTTGGCTTTTGTCTTGACTTTGTTTTCGTTTCTACGTATTTTGTAATTCCAGCTCAAGGGCCTTTGCTGGGATTTTCATTCCGACTCTGGCAGTCGCACTCACACTTCTCCCCATCTAGTTACGTACCTTTTGTGCCCTTTTGCTCGACTTGTCGGATTTCATTCACATTTTGCCTTTGGCCTCTCGGGCCCAGACATCCAGACACTCCGACATTCAGACACTCAGACACTCTGGCCGGAGCCTACTAAAGGGGGCGTGGCCAGTCAACAGTAATAAACTTTTACGGTGTAAATTTAATTAGACATTTCTCTGGCTTCCGTTGCTTTCGAAGAGGAGAGGGACAGAGGTCAGAAAAGGGCCTAAAGGGGCAAATTCTTGGGGGTTTGAAACCCGAACTTTTTCCAGAATTTGATTAATTTTTAAAGGGCTAGTGGTTACAACATTTACAAAAGATGATCCATTTGAGAACTCCTCCCATTGGTTGATCCATTTAGGTGATATATAGTTTTGTTCCCCCGACTGTTTATGGCCTAATGATAACTTTTGAAGCGGAACTCTGGAACGGAACTTGAGATCATTAAGCTGGAAGACCCGATTAGAGCTACACTCCCCAAACTAGTTGGGGACTTGTGAAGAAATTGGCCCACAAAGAAAAAGTTTTCCTCCAGCGGAGTAGCATATGGTTATCTGGGAATTATAATCCCCCTTGTCTGAAATGGCCAGCAAGCAACTGGTAAGTGGTAAGTGGTAACTGGTAGTTGGAAATACAAGACGAAATGTGAAAGAATTTAATTTGCTTATTTTTTTATGCTGGGAATTTGCATAGAAAGGTGAGGGGGTAATGCCACATTTACCACTATGTACCATAGTTGTTCCAGGGGTTGGGATCAAGTTCCTCCCTTCCCAGCGAAAAGTGCGAAAAAACTACACACACACACCCATGAGAAAAAAAAAAACAAAAGAAAAGTCCTGTAAAGACAAGCCAGAGGGCCTGAAGGGTGGCGAGGACATGGCCCTGCACTTTGTAAAAATAAAAAAAAAATGAAGGAATGAAGCAAAAGGATGAAATCCACCCTTGGCTGACATTAACAAAGGCAACTCTCGTCCCCCTCTAGCCACTGGCAATTTTTCCACTTTTCTAAGGATTCCGCACTCAAGGCTAGTGGCTGCCTTCTGGCAGGACGAGGCGACAAGGCGACAGGGGAGCCCACAGTCCTCTCTGACGGAGTCAGACTCTGCCTCGGGCTGCACTTAAAGACTCCCCTCTAATTAGAATTAAATCATAATCACATTTAGGTAGAAATTCCGATTCATTTTAATCAATCAACTCGCTAGAATTTCTCCAAGTGCACCCGCCTCCGGGCAGGATGTGCCATTAAGTTCATGGAAATCAAGTGAGTGCAATAAACACACATTAAAGAGACACCGAAGGTGGAACAAAAATCAATAATGGAAACCACCTTCCAGCCGCCACTGTCGGGCGATGAGTGCCATCCATGAAATCGCATCATCGCCGGCGAATTAATTGAATGCCAGCATCCAGTCCGGCCCACAAGAGGATGAAGTGCACATGCCAGCCCACAGGGAGGGGCACAGAGGGTAGTAGAGAAGGTGAAGGACAAGCGATGCGACAAACCACATGAAAGGGAGTGTCATGGGGGTTCTTTAAAGCAGGAGTTCGGATACCCTTTTAATCACCAATTTTATACTTGAGATATTATTATGAAATTTTATATGGAAGTCTATGGGTCTTTTCTTGAACAGATATACTTTTTCTTTTTAGAATATAGATAGAAGAGACGGATATTGTATCTAGATATCTAGGGTTCTATATATCTTCTAGATTTACATATATATTCTACCTATTTTAGATTTAGAAAAAGGTATAATATAATATTATAAAGGATAGAAAGAGGAATACCTTTAAATAAAGTTTGTATCGAACAATATCATGATAAAATATTAATTTTAAAAACGATTAAGAAATAATAGGAACTACTCTCCAAAACAAATATACTTTTAAAAAGAAAACCTCCTAAAAAAATTAACACTCTCTAAGAAGTTGAAACTATCGAAGCATGGTGATGATTTGATATTACATTTTATCGATATATCGATATTTTCTTTTAAATTCATCTATTGAACTCTATTAAAAAGACAATAAAACAGTATAAAAATGTTATGCCTTACTAGAGTTAGCTATTATATTTACTTTCCAACAAGAATAACTAAACTTTTACAGAGAGTACTTTTTGAAAAAGGTAACAATTTGTAAGAGGAAGGTCCTATCGATCCATGTCCCCTTGAATGAGCAGCTTTGTCGTCCTTGCTGAAAATACACAAAGCTGAAAACTACTTCAATGGGGGAAAGTTTCTTTGAAAAAAGTTATCATTATTATCGGGTAACTGACAAGAACACCCTTCTTTACAGACACCCCTCCCTTCGATCGTTATCACGTGACTAAGGGAATCGTCACTGCCATTGTCTATGAATATGAATAGCGAGTGAATAAAATTGACTTTTAATTGTCGACGATGACCAGAAAGCCAAACAAAAACAAAGACAGAGGCCAACCCATTGGCATGCACAATTTGAAGCCACTATGCGAATATGCAAATGGCCAACAAAAACCGGCAGAAAGAACTGGTAAGACGAGACAGGGACAGAAACACGACTCACACTCACTCGGAATCGGATTGCAAGTGTCGAGTGAATGACTCACTCGACTCTGTACTTGAATACTTTTAAAGTAAACAGTGGGATGAGGAAGCAGCTATCCAGAATATGCTTTATTATTCTATTAACCGAGACAGATTTTAAAGTAAAATCTTTGAAAAATATTCAAACACATGGCACTCATTCATTCATTCGTGGCTTTTATTCTTTTGGTAGCTAGACTAGCCTTCCCTCTGGCACTATGTTTTTGTTTATATTTTATGGCCTATTGTTTATGGCCAAAACCTAGAGAGCTGCGGCATTTGTCATACTTTATTCCCCGATTTCCGAGCTTATTCATTTGCATGCCGATGGCCAAGCGAAACACTCACAAACATTCCGCAAGGGCACATTATCCAGATAATAAATTCGAGCAGGCGATAAAAGGCATTTGACCATAAAAGTGCGTCTGGGCTTGTCTATTTTTTTTGTTTTTTTAATAAACAAATATGAAAAGCTCCCTGGGGCATGTAGTGGCCAGAACCGGCAGAAGAGGAAGTCCACAAGTACAATGCTTTAATATTGAAATATTTTCTCGTGGTTGCGACTCTAAAAACCTGGGAAATGTGGGCTTCCGCCCACTAAAGGCACAATAATATTCATAATTTCATTTTTAAATTAAAAATGGGAAACCTTGGGAAACTCCAATTCAAAACGAAAGCGTGCTTTGAATTAACCTTTGTCACTGGAAACTGGCATTTACGCAATTCCTCAATTAAAAGCCACCGAAATAATAAAAGCCAGAGTTCAAAGTGCAATTTAAATGCTTGTGAGTTTGCTCAAGCGTGTAATTACAGATGTTCGTACAATATTCATAGTTGTTTGAATATTATTCACCTACCAACTGCCCAACTACCCACCTACCCGCCTACCCAATCAATGTAATCTCAAATTTGATTATCTTTATGCCAGCTGGGCCTAAAAGCTTTTTAATTTGCTCAATTTTCCCTTGTGCCCGCCTCTCCATTCTTTTTCCAAAGACCCGCCTCTAATTTTTGAGAATTTCTGTCATTGTCATTGCCGGCACATTTCTCCCATCGCAGTTTACGTAACCCGCCGGTCATGTCCATCGCATATCCGTTCATTTGTCCGGCTAATTGCTGGATAATGACACCCAACTTCCCCACTCATGGGGAAAAAAAGTGTTGGCGTTTTTTTTGGTGCCAGCTGTTTGTACAGAACCGGAGCTATAGCTATCCTCTATCAGGTTTTCTTTATTTTCTGGTCTATCTGTGATAAAATATTATAGAGTGATTAACAATAATGGAATAAAAAATATAAAAACCGATTGTTTTGTTTTTTACTTTGAAAAAGTTAAAGAATATCTATAGATCCGGTTCCTATAGTATTTCTATGGTATGTCTACCTCATACCTCAAACCTAAGGCCTATAAGGGATAGATTCATAATAATAATAATATAACTAAGAAATATTCTATAGCCTTCCTTATCCCTTATATCTTTTTTTTGATTATAGGTTAGGTTCTACCTTATAGACTACCTTCTATATAAAGCCTATACATTGTTACAATACCTTATTGCTTTTAGTTTTCCTCAATCCTTAGCTTTATATCTTATAAAACATTAGTAAAATATTAATAATAATAGAATACAAACAAATAATATTATATAAATAATACAAATTGTTTTATTTTTTACTCTGGAAAGATAGAGGATAGCCATAGATTCTGATCTGTGTAACTAGATGGTTTATATTATACCTTATACCTTAACTGGCTTCCTTATCGATTAGATTTCCTTCTTTATAGGGTCTATATAGTGTTAGATCTGACTTATATGTCTGAACTCGCCACCACCCTCTGGTCTACATCTAATAAAACACAATAGAACGATTAATAATAATAAAATATAAAAAAAAAACACTTTTTAAAGAAAAAAAATTGTAAGACCTAAATCATACCCCATATATATTTTTATTTTAAGGTGAAGATTGGTATTTTATGGCTTCCTTATAGACCACTATCTTTATGATATAGAATCTTATTATAATCTTATTTTCCTATCAGTTTTACCCTTAGCTCTATCTCCACATAGAATAAAAATAACAATATAACATTCCATTATTTAGTTTGGGTTTCTGGATAATCCGATAGTATATAGCCTACCCTAGACCTCTTATCTTATTTTTAGTTAACGACTACGCCTACCTCATATACCTTCTTTATAGGGTCAATATAGTGTTGAAATAAACATATACATCTTTTCTCTCAGTGCCTCATTAGAGCTTACATCATGGAGGTCCGAATATTACCGCATTGGTTTTTTAAACAAATTGTTATACGTACTAATTACGCACAAAAGCCAAAATCAAAAAAACTACTGCCATTACAAAAACGAAGCAAAACAGCACAAAAAACTGACTAGTTTTCACTTTTCTCGCTACCCTTGGCTGTCTGCAATAATAATTACCATTTTCACAGCAAATGATTTTCTATTTTCAGAGCCTGCTTTCAAGCTATTTTGTAGTTTTTTTTTTAGTTTTCGGCTCTTGATGCAAGTCGAGCGTGGAGAGACGGGAAATTTGTGTTTTTTTTCAGCCGGTTTCAGTGTAAAATTGTTGAAAACTCGTACATTTTGTCTGGGTGTCGTGGAAATGATTGATTGATTGAGTCAGCAATTAAGAGAGCTGTTTAAAATTTGATTTGTTTGGTTTCATTACCGAAAAATCGGTTCAGAGTGAAAGTTTAGCACTTTTGTTTTCGTTTTTCCATTCAAGTGCTATTGCTTTGCTTTTTATTGCTTTTTGCCGCAAACGATTGGAGGCACCTGCTTGGGAAGCAACCAAAAGTTGAATGAACTGATAAGACTGGTAACTAATGACTCGTCAGTTTCTGGTTAGTTTTTCCACTTCCCAGGCTTGGACATTTTAATTCCAATTAAGTTTTCCCACAGCGAAATTTTCACCCAAACAGAGATGGAAATCGTCCGAGAGGTTCTTCTTCAGAAGAAAAACGTTTGCCTTTCCTATCTTGATGTTGGGACTAGAATGCGAAATCAACTTTTGATAAAAGGTCTTCGAGTCTAGACTGTAGACTCTAGAGTTGGGAAAATTGAAAAAAAGTCTAAGAAAACTATTTAAAGCCCAGGTGGACGAAGAAACAGCAAAGGAACCCGCTGCCATATCTCTATGACGGACGAACAAAAACACATCTTGGTGATTCATTCGACTCTTTTTTTTATTATTTTTTACTGCTGCTTCCTTTTCAGCTGGATTCTTGGAAGCAAGTGCAATTGCTATAAATGAAATGAAACGAACGACAGGCCACGGATGTGGATGTCGTTTAAATATTACCAGACGGCATAAAAATTGACAGACGTCGCCAGACAAAGGCCAAACAAACTTCTGAATGAAAAATCCAGGCGGCGAAAGGAGGACTTCACTTCCCGAAGCTCTACACACCCTGGACATTATTATTTTAAGATATTTTATTCATCATTTTGGGTTTTAGCCCATTTTAAAAGTTTATTTAAACAGGAAGAGGTTCTGTAGTATATCTTATAATTAACATAGATAGATAGATAGATGAAACCTGTCAGATACTCTCTTTTGAAGATACTTTACTCATTATTTTAGGTTACAGACGCCTTGTTATTACTTTGTACCACTTATTAGCAAACCGATAGACTGTTAATTTGTAATTTATTTAAATAGTATATACAATAAAATCCTGCTATTCCGTCCTCATAACTCTTTAAACCCTGTAATCTAGTAAAAATTATCTTTTCAAAAATAGGATTTGCCCAAAAATACTACTAGTTTAGCCAGAAAACTGTATCATTTTATTAATCTTAAACAAATTATGATACTAAATACTAAATGAGATATACAAAATACTTCTAGTATTCCCTCTAAACTCGATAAGCCCTGCTTTTACTATTCATTATTATTTGAAAAGTATTTATTACATAAAAATAATACTAGGGTGTCCAATAAACTCTATTATTCTATTAATTTTTGATAAATTAGAATATTAAATACCATAAAATACTAGTATTATGTCCTGAAACCCTCTATGTACAATATAATCCTATACAATGAATATTATTAATAAATATTTTTAAAACAAAGACCCCCTCTATCAGACCCCACGTTCTCAAGGGTATCTAAAGAAACGAAAGTGTAGACTCTACAGTGTAGAGACAAACTCAGAAAGAGGAAAGAGAGCAAGTGTCGCCCGAAAGCCGGCAAAGTAATTAAATGAATTAAGTTTCGCATTAATTATTGAAATAAGAATATAAGAAAATGAAAAATATATCAGTTTAGTTGAAATTAACAACTCAAGCTGTGTTTTGGACACTTTTCTGCCGATAGCATGTGCCATATGACGGCTTCGCAGAACGGTTCACTGACCACAAAACGGGGAGCGCCGCCGAGCCGGTCAGCTGAGAGCAGGAAGAAAGAGCCTTGGGGGCAAGAGAGATTAAGAGAGGGAGAGACTTCTTTGTGTGGAGACCCCCACCGGCAAAAAGAGGCAAACAGGTTTCTCCAGTCTCTGCACTTGCATTTGTCATGCTTTTTCTTTTCTTCTCCCTCTATGGGGACGGACGGTAAACGGTTGGCAATTTTCTTAATTTCCTCTTTTTTTTTTTTTTTTGTTTTTGCAAAAATGAACAAAAATTCAGAGCAGAGCTGTCTTTTTTAATGGGTTTTTTTTGGGGAGAGAAACTGATAAGCGGTCTAATAGAATGGGTAGTACGGGTGAAATTTTTTGGAGGCAAGGCCTAATTAGAGGGGGAAATGCAATTAGCCGACTTGAATGGCCAAAACAGAGAAAATAAATCAAATGGAAGATGAAAACGAAATGGTTGGCATTGATTTCTTTAGAAAGCTTCGCAAGAAAGGTGGACCATTCTTCTCTTTTTATTTATTTCAAGTTATGAAAATAGAAAATAATAAAAATAGCAACTTTAAGCTTCATTTCACACTTCATTTGTGCACCTTTTTCAGAGCTTCCTCTTCTAGATTTGTAAAAAAAAAAGAAAAAGAGGGGAAAAAAATTCAATCAGTGACTGGGCAACCTGCTGCAGGTGGCAGAGATTATTTCATGCCACCATTCGCTATCTCCGCCGATGGAACTAAAGGTGTACGTAGCCCTCATGTGTATAGTAAACCCACGGCGTGTTCGAGTCGGAGATCCAAAGCCGTGAACGTGCCAGGCTGGCTGGTGGGCACCGCCCCGCCCACCCCCTTTTTGCCACCTGCCACCTGCCTGCCAGCCCACAACAGTTGCAATTGCGAACGTGATTCGAGCCAAGTGCCATGCATCCATAGGATAGCGACAGAGACCGAATCAAACTGAACGACAAAGGCCGGATCGGATTGGTGCAGTTCTTATGGCTCCAATGATGGATTCAATTCCAACGAGAGCCAGACAAGGCCCAGAAAACGGGTTTCCAGTTGCCGCACTTGCCTCACAGTGAGCCCTCCAACTAAAATAACTTGAAAATAAAGAAAAGTAATTGCAATTGGGTTTCAATTGCAACTCAATCGAAGAAATATTGACAGAGTTTTGAGTATTTTTCAGCTAAGGGTTCAAAACTATGTACAGTTTTTTCCAGAAAACCTTTCCAATCGGTGAGATTATTTGCTTGTTTTGAATTATTTGAAAATTGTCATAAAAAAAAAAAGATGAACGCTAACTTCAAGTGGAGTTATAGTTGAAATATTTTGCAGCTCAATAGAATACATGTATATTTTGTAAGATATATACAGATCCGATATATGTATGTCGTTAATATATTTTTAAGAATTTTTGACCAAAAACCCCAAAAAATAATAATACCCCTTTACAATGCCTACCCTCCCTTGAAGTAACCCTCTACTACGTACCTTTTTGTGATTCATATTTAACAAAAAAAAATAATAAATGAAAACCTCTTCAGAATTGCTTGAAACCTTATCAAGGGCCCCTCTATTTGCTTTTTAATCCACAATTTGTTTGTTCGAGTACCTTGCATTGGGTGCAATGAGCATAAATAATAATATACGAAAAAAAAAAGTGAAAAGTTTTATTTGCTGATTTATTCGACCTTGGGGGCTTGTTTAACGGCGTCAGCGACAGCGACAGGTCGGGTCGGCAGAGAACGGAACTCACTCGATTTAATAAAAGCACACACCAGTGTTTGGGGGCGGAAGGGGTCTGCCTCTGAGCCTACATCCCCTCTATTTCGGATATTGGGACATGTTCGTACCCCCACCCACCACCGCGATAAAGATGTTCTCATATATTTGCTCAGTCAATCAACCAGTCAATCAATCAATCAATGCAGAGCCATGGAGGGGCATTGGGGGTAAATGGGGCAAAAGAAACTCTATGTTGGCTTCTAATTAGTGGCCGTTACACTCTCCAAATAAATATATATATTTTCATCAGTGAGCTCTCGGCTCCCAGCTATTTACAAATTATGTTTATTTTCCTCTGTTTGCGGTCCCCCGATTTCTTTCTTCTCCCCGTCGGCTAATTTATGCAAACAATTTTCAATGGGCCGGAGAAGTGGGCCCTGGGGGTAGAACTCAAAACTCCAGAAATAAAATGCGGGTCACCCGGATGGGTGGCGGGGGTGGAGGTTGGTCCACTGGGAGGGCGAAATGAAAAGCCAACTCCAACTTTAAATGTCACTTTAATGTAAGAATAGATTTAAAATTGATCCGATGTCAGATTTATGATGATCTATAGATCCCAAAACCATATAAACAGATCGTTAAACCAGGAATTCCACTGGAATGCCGAGACTGGCTAATGGAATAATAGATGACGGAGATTCCATTCAAAAGATTTTAGATGCTTTTCTCCAAGAATTATGAGGAAAGCTGGTAAAACATTGGAGACTTTACGGGGATTCCAGCCCTGACAGCTGTTTGCAATGGTCTGATTGGAATTTGAACAGCTGTTCGAGTAACTGTATGGCTCCTATAGGACCGACTGACACGCCATGAATTCCAGGGGAAGTGGAGACTATAAACAGAGAGAGAGAGTGTGGGGGAAGCCGACTTCAGAACTGAAAATGGTAGCGCCTCGCGTCTAAAAATAAAAAAAACATCAAAGCGCCACGAAATGCAATCATTGAAACGAGCCAACAGAATGAAAGGCACGAAAGGATTTACGAGCCTGATCGAAAGCAGGAACAGCCACAGAAATATGTCTGTACTTCCATGTATTTATACTTCTAGAAGAGAGAGTGAGAGAGATAGGGAGAAGGAGAGGCATGCAACATGCAAATAACGTCACGAACAGACATGCACTTTAAAAGTCAGGGGCGTGGTAGGGACTCTCAGAGGGGACTGTCTCTGAAAAGAAACCATTCTTAGGGTTTTGGAAAATCTTCTCTATAACCCCACCCCCCTTGGGATCACTGGAACTACCCAACTTTCCATCTCTGTCGGCCAGAAAAGGAAACAGCGGCAATGGAAGATACACATTTCGGTTTCGTGGCTAATAATAGAAAGGCAGCCGCGAAAGAGGAAAATACTTACAAAGTGGTAATGGAGACAACGCCTTTGACATGTGGGGGGAGTGAGTAGGGGCGGCTACCCCACCCCTTGATGAGTGCTTTATGGAAACAATTATGTTAAGAAACAAGAAATCATTGAAGAAATATTTATGCGAGTGGGATGATGGAAAGCCGAAGAGCAAAC
Source organism: Drosophila atripex (assembly GCA_035045925.1). Lineage (NCBI taxonomy): Eukaryota > Metazoa > Arthropoda > Insecta > Diptera > Drosophilidae > Drosophila > Drosophila atripex. The sequence goes on from JAWNOP010000012.1 coordinate 2,436,334, forward strand.
AGCTTTCAGTATTTAACGGCGTCACCTGCTTGCCACCTGCCTTGCCTTTCAAGCCCCTTCTTGCCACATAGCCCCTGCCTCTTCGTGCCACCATTAGCCTTGTGAAAAGTTCATTTGCCTCGGCTCATAATTCGCCGGTTGCATGTCAAGCAAGCGGAGACCCGAGACCCACACTTCTCTCAGATTTCCCCACAAGAGGGAGATGGCGACAAATGGGGAGCAGGGAGAGAGAGCCTATATGCCACAGAGGAATGCCAATTCCATCTATTTATTGACAGGTTTCTGTTACGCTTAAAAATCACACAAAAATGTTTAAAAAATTAGAGAACTTAATGATTATTTGAATTTCTAGTATTTTCTCTCAGTGTAAAGAAAACGACGCACTTCAGGCACTCTCTACTTGAGTCTTGGAAGAGTTGTGGAGTGGAGGTGTGGAGTGGAGCGGTGGTACTGCCAATTGGCAACTCCATTGAGGCATCTGTGGCAGCCACCGGTTCTATGGCATTTTCCCAGAGCGACACTAAACTCAATTCCTCAATCCCTTCGCCAATGATGGTCGCCCCCTCCCAGAAGTATCTAATTACAATGTATCGTGTAACAAGCGACTGAAATCCCAATAACTAGCACAAGTAACTAGCCAAACAACCTCCCACTACAGAGCTAGGACAGTGGTATAAAATATAATAAAATAATATTTACAAAATCTATTATATCTCTTTCTTTATTATAATATTTTGTATTTATTTTATAGAGATCCTAACTTTAGACACATTTTTCGACTAATAACTCTCATAGACTTCTAAACTTTTTGTTGTTATTTCTCAAAAAATATCTTTAAAAAAATATATTTTCTGCAAACCCTTCCAACCCTCGAACCACAGTGCCCTGTTACGTGTATACACACTCGACGATGATTGAGTTGGAGTTCCGTTGCGCGGCTTTCCCCCATCCGAGGTGCAACATACATACATATGTACATCCATGCCCCATGCCCCATGCTCTCTTTCCGCCCCGAAAAAATCTGAGATCGAGCGGCCCGGCAACTGACAATTGCGGTGAGTTGGGCTTTCCGTTTCTGTTTCTGTTTTTGGGATTTGTGTGGCTGGCTGGCTTGTAATCTGCAGTCGCAGACACATTGTAATTTTGTAATTGCATTTCGCACACGGAACATGGCGGACAGGCGGCGGGACCAATTTTTGCAGACCTTTTCGGCTGAGCTCCGGATAGTCTGATAGTTTTGGCAAATAAATAGGCTTTTGTGGCTTGTGGGAAATTGTCTGTCACGAAGCGTCTATCTTTGGCTGGAAAATGTCGTTTCAATTTTCACACAACAGACTCTCCAGTACGACTGATTTCTGAGGAATTACGAATCCGAGCGCATTACGAATTATAATAAAGAGCGATGACTCAATGCAGAATATAAATATTTACTTATAAGGCCCTTATCGGCGACTTGGGATGTGATTAAGCGAGCCAGAGTGCGACTAATTATAATAAAAATGGCAAGTAATTGATTACAAATTGCTTGGTGAGGCTGGAAGCTCAGCAAGACCGCGATAAGAAAGGGTCTTTCAAGTTAATAGTCTTGTAATCAACACAGGAATGAGATTAATATAGAACTTACTAATGTACTTGGGGTTTTTACATCAAAATATACTTGGCATTACCTTTTCAGAGCTCTTGAAGGCGTATTATTATAAATAAGTTCTATAATAGAACCTTTATAGATCAGTTATTTTGGAATTTGGTATTGTATTCGGGGTTTTTACATCAAAATACATTCGGTATTACTTTGTTAAATCTTTTTAAGAGAACATATTACAAAGAAGTTCTATAAAAGAACCTTTATAGATAATTTCTCATAAAACTTAGTAATATATTCTGCGTTTTTACATCAAAATACACTCAGCATTACCATTTCTGTAGAAGAACTCTAGAAGAGAAACTTTTATATTTAAGTTCTATAAAAGAACCTTTATACATCAGTTGTAATAGAACTAAGTAATGTATTCTGTGATTCTACATTTAAAATACACTTTGTATAATGTTTTCAGAGCTTTAGAAGCAAAAAATGTTATGTAGAACCTTTAAATAACAATTAATTATACTAAGTGTTGTAATCTATTTTTTTTTTACAAGATAATCCATTTTGTAGCACTCTTTTTGGGAAAACTATTAACGCTGACATGGATTTCCTACATCCAGATCTCAAATCTCGGATCACATCCCGAATCCCACTCAACGGGAGCTCCCATTGTGGTAGGGCATCGACGACAGGGACATAAAAAAGCTATTAGAAGCGGAATGGGCGGAATTAGAAGGCAAGGAGGGCGGTAGCGAAAAGAGCGGAAAATGGGGGAAAAAAGGGAAATGTTGCAACTTGGAAGACTAATAGTCGGAAAATATTAGAAAGGAGGAAGAGAAAATAAAAATGTGCGTGTGTGCGTCATAGGGGGTGGGTGGCACGAGATGGGGGTGGTGGTGCTGCTGCATACACATATTTGTTGCTGTTGCTGTTGCTCCTGATTCAACCACTGTGCGGGTGGCAGGGACTGGGATAAGGGTGCAGGATGTAAGGATGAAGTATAGAGGATAAGTAATGATGTTGGAGAAAAGTGGCAAGAAAAAGCTGGAGGTACTGAAACCGCCCCAGACAAACAAACAATAGCAACAACATGGAATTTCCATCAAATCGTCGCGTGCTCTTCTCGCTTTTCCTTATCCCCATCGCTCTGTCTCTTCCTCGCTGCCGTAAACAAACAAGGAGAGAACAGGAAAAAGAGAGAAAGAGAAATGCCAACTAGCCGGCAGGCAGCAACAATAATAACAATAACAATAATAAGACGTGGGACGCCTTCTACAATAATTCCCAATATAAACGGAATCGGAAGCAATAAGAAGAAGAAATTGGCTCAATTGGAAAGCACCATGGTGAGAGAGAGAGAGAGTGGAGAGAGTGAGAGCGAGGGTGAGTGTAGGGGGGATATAATAAGAATGCATTTTATCTACAATATGACTTATTTTTATTAATTATAAATGAAAAGAAAATGAATTATTTTGTATTATAATATTTTCTGCATTTCCTTTTATTCTTCTTTAAACTTAAAACTATTTCACCACGCAGAGAAATCAAGTTCACCCCAAACTACCAGGTTAACCTTGGCATCCTTGCTGGCATTCTCTACACTCCATGGCTGATAAGAAAAAGTCGCAGTTTTATGATGAAATTTACACTCGAATGGGATGCTGAGATGCTGCATGCACTTTTTTATGTTAGCAGGTGCGAAGGTGAGCGAACTGAGGGGGGGTGGAGTGATTGGGGATGTGTGTGCACACTGGCCCCTGTCCTCTCCCCCCACCCCCTGGTATGTCGTTCTATGTACATGGCATGCGGATGTGAAACTTACCGTTGTGCTCGGTGAAGATGTTGAGTCCCACGGACGGATTACATCTCGAGGAGTCCTTGCCACCGCCGCCGGCGCTTCGCTGGGACAGGCCACTGGGTGTACCGGCGCCGCTGCTAACGCCCGAGGACGAGGACTTGATGCGGGAGCCGCGCAAAGTGGATCCACCGCCGAGGGGAGCGTTGCTGGAGCTTCCGGAGCTGATGCAGTGCGGCGAGTGGGAGGCAACGGGGCTGCTGCTTGACGAGAGGCCGATACAGCTGACGGGGGCCCCGCCGCCGCCGCCTCCGCCACCGCCGCCGGAGTGCGAGCCCCGCTCCTTGCCCTGCTGAGCACCCATATCTAGTGGGCGGTCGACGGGTGGTTTTTACCGTTGCTATCGCTCGTGCGCAGCAACAACAACTTGTACACTTTTCTCTCTCGCTTCCTGCTCCTGCTGGTGGCTTAGTGGCCTCTGCAATTACCAGTACTAGTACTTTTTATTTCTTTATTTCCTTTTATTTTTCAGTTGGCACTTGCAATCAATTATTTGCCGTTTGCCTTTGCTTTAAAACTTATTTCATTACGTTTTGTTTCACACAGACTTTGCACACACACGCACACATTTTCTTTTGCTCTCTTTCTGCGCGTTTTGGAGTAGACAAAAAGAGATTGGAAATTGGAGATTGGAGACACCAACACCACACCACACACACACACGCACGCAGAAAAGGAAGTTTGCAAATTTTCTCGTCGATTGCTGCTTTCAGGTGGATTTGCGAATTTGCAGCATCTTGGATCGAAAGCTTATTTTATTTATTTTTTGTTTCGCCACCGACGGGGGAGGCTGCGTGTTCGCGGGGGGGCTGGGGCCAGCAGGCCAGCGGGCTGTGGGTGCGGGGGGCCACAAACACGCCCTGAAAATGCACTTTGTCTCGACTGGCTCCTTCTTGGGCTCGGCGGCACTCGGTGACTGCTGCTCCTCTGTCTGCCTCAGCTCTTGTCACGTCTCAATCGGTCCGGTCCGCAGGCGGATCAGGCTAACATATTTAATATCCACTGCCTGTGCTCTGCTCTATCTATATCTCTGCATTTTCTCCATTTGCACACACACGCACGACGCAAGCATTTGTTTCCCCCCTTGATAACGGATCCGCGACGTTGTACCTTTGGAGTTGATTAGTGTAACCAAAGTGTTCACTTAACAGAATCGCCGACATTAACAGTCGCATTAACAGTGGGGTTCTGTTCGCTGGTCACTCTAGATGAACTAGTTCACTGTAGCAGAAGAAACTGGTTCATAATCGGTTGGTGCTTGGCTAACCGTTTCGTACTTGGAAAACCAAAATTTAAACTTTTGTAATCTTTTGCTTTCCTCTATATAAAGTGAATTATGAGCAATTAAGATTTTAAAGAAAAGGTGGAGGAGCTGCCAGATGGTGAATTCTGATAATGGTACCGGGTATCGATGAATATCGATTAGTGCGGGTTATTTAAAATCTAAACTTTAAATTAACGATTTCATGGTCAGTTTAGTTAAAAGTGTTAGTTAAAGCCTTTTCCAATAGCAGAAATAAAATTGCTTTAGTTGGACTAAAAATCCAATATCTTGGAACATACAGGCCCCAAATCCAACTCTCCCAATTGAAATAAGAAAACCATTTGATTTCTTTCAATCCTTTTCCATTTGTTACGTTTTATTTATCCGTTGGTTTATCATTTTCCATCTTTAGTTTGTTATGCTTAGTTTTTGTTTAGTATATATACCCGACAAAAATTTCAAATTTGTTCGCTTCAATTTCACTTTCACTTTCTCTCCTTCCGGAGTAAACTATCCATCTCTCCCACGTTCATTCACACGATCCTCTTTCATTTTAATTTTCAGTTACAGTTTACACTAAACTAATTTTTCAAGTAGGACTTTTTGCTTTTTCAATTTCTTGGTATCGCTTTGTTTTTCGTCTTTCCGCGTTTTTTTTTTTTTTATATTTTTGTATCTTTTTCTTAAAAATATAAATATAATTTTCATTTTCTCTGGTGTTTTCTGTTGTTTTTTTTTGTTACGTTCAAGGACTTTTGTTTTTTTTTTCTTTTTGTAGAAACTATTTGTTTTTATTTTTCAAAGCAAGTTACCAAACAGCTGAGTAAGTTAAATTATAAAAAAATTCACTCAACACAGGCTAACTAAATAAATGCCTTCCCTTCATAACTGAATCGAACCATTTGTCTGAAATTGTCAATTTTCGAAATTTTACAAAAGCAGAGAGTACTATAAATTTTTACATGTTTTGTGTTTTATGTTTTTTTTTTGACTTTCAAAACTTTCAACCATTACATTAACAATTTGCGCTCTGGATCTTGGAACAATAGACTAACTTATAGTTTTCTGTTATTGGTTTTGTTTTTCTTTAATATTTCGTTAATATAGGTTTATAAATATATATGCGTATAGACTTAAGAGTACAAAGTTCTCAGACCCCAACTACTGAAATGTGTTTGTTTTTTATGGAAAAGCTCTAGAAACTCTCGCGTTTTTTCGAGTGGGTATCCTTGAAAAGGATATCCCTCTTTTCTGACTGAATTTTTTGCTAAATTTGGGGAGGCAACACAAAATATCCCACCTGAGAAGGCAAACTATCGCTGAATTGAAATTTTTTTTGGGTCTGTCATTAGATCTGCAAATTATATATTACAAATATATATATATATTGATATATATATACGACGACTTTGGGCTTGACGACAACACACGTCCAGAACTGGCATGTAGAACTGTATCCTGCATCCTTGACTCAATTGAAGCAAGCATCCTTTTTATATTCCTATGGTAGAAGTTCTACAGATTTTAAATCAATGCCTGAGGTGTGTGAAGGTTTATAATGCTATACTCCTAAACTCGACTCGACTCGACTCCTTCTATCGACTGATTAACAGATTCCGATGAAACCCCATTGCGTACACACATATTCCATATGCTTGGCTGTCTATTTTTTTTGTTTTTTCATATATACACGTTCGGATATATATTGATACGCTAGCATGCCGGTGTCCTGTGTTCTGTGTCCATGATCCGAGACATCTTTTTGCTTAAATTTAATTAAACTGTCTCCCGACGACTGTGTGTTTAGTTCCAGTTTCAGTGTGTGTGTGTGCCACCCGGGGATTAAAATTAAAAAACAACTCGTACACCGCTACATAAATAAATGTCCTTAGCCGTTAACAGGGAGAGTGATTGGGAAATGGTTAGGGTGGTGCTTGTCCTTTACTGCGCCTTGGTCTTGCGCAGATAGGCGGCCTGATCCTCGCCGGCACCGACAAACTTCGAGGTGACACTGTCCTGGGGCGGACTGCTCGACTGCTTGACGGCATTCTGGGCCGCCAGGGAGGCGGCCATGCGCCGGCCCTTGTGACCGCCGGGCGCCAGGTAAGCCTTGTAGAAGAAGCGCGCAAACAGGACAAAGTAACTGAAGTACATGGCGATCGAGAGATTGATGTTGCGCTGCGAGATGTGGCATGACTGGGTGCCGTGCGTCTTCAGGAATCCGTTGGCCCACACATTGATCGCACAACCGATTATCATCTGCGTCAGCTGCAGTGACGTGATGATCATCGCGATGAACCGGGGCGGGTTGAAGCGGGCCGCCTTCAGGGCATAGTAGCTGTACATCACCGAGTGGACGCAGTAGTTCATCACGATGAACCAGCGTGCCGAGCTGGTGTACTCCGTGTAGCTGAACCACGAGTAGATCAGCACAGTGATGTGGTGGTACCTGTTTCAGTTCAAATTCCAATTCAATTAATAAAACAGTAAAATTTTAAGTTAAACACTCACCAGTGCAGGAAGATCAGGGGCTGCTTGCGGAGCACAATGAATATCGTGTCGCCCAGCTCCGGCAGCTTGCTGAGCACGAACAGCCAGGTCCAGAAGCCGCACACGCGATCTTGTTCGATGTAGCTGGTGGTTTGGAGAAAGGGGAGAATATTAATATCGGTCAGTGATCGGAAATCAAGTTTCCAGCCAGCCAGTTTAGTGACCTTGAGCTGAGTCTGGACTGGACTGGGCTGGACTTGTGGGAGGGAGGAGTACACCAACCTGGGCACGCAGACGGAGTGGAAGAGTCCGTAGTGACGCAGCACGTGCAGCAGTTCCGGGGCAGTGCGGGCGGCTCCCATGATGCTGAACATGGCCAGCATTGTGTTCCATATGATCAGAGGACCGCGAAGTTGAAATCTGTAATCGAAATGGAAGATTTTTAGTGGAAAAGTACGAAACTCTGGAACTGGTTGGTTGACATTATTTCCTCCTCGAACTCTCCCATTGACCCCAATGCACTTCCCAGGCTAATATTCAATAATTTAACAAGATTTTTCACTTAAATGCATATTTGCCCGCAACTAATAGGTGCGAAATAAACACCAAAGATCAACAAACTTTAAAAATTTCCAATTATCTCCCAACTGACACTACGGCTGGCAGTGACAGCCAAAGATCAAGTACTAGTAGTGACTATTTGTTCAATATGTGCGAATGACATCAACCCGCAGCACAAAATACATACAACAAGGTCAGTGGAAAAGTGCATCCGACAGACAGCCGGCCAACTGATTCGCTCGATCATCAAAATAATAATTTCTGGACTGAGTACAGTGTATGGCCTGATCCCAGAATGCGTCCCAAACAGATTATTTCAGCTGGCGAGCTGTTGTCAGGCCACTTAGGTAGTCAGCTCATAATAGGCATTCGTTGCAATTTTCACTGATTACGGGAGAGATGATTTGGAGACTGTTTGAAGACCACTCGCGGCCACTACTCATGATAATCACAAAATGAATAATTTCGAATACCTGACTCTCACATGGCAGACACGTGTATGAGATTCCCAAATACTCGGTTAGCATTTTAATGAGAGCGATGTGTCCGAAAAAAAGAATTCCTTAAGAGTTTCTGACTTTCGGAACAGTGGAATCACGAAAGCGCCACACCCTATCAGCCCTCGAGTTAATTCACAACTTAGAACTGATTCTAATACTGTTTACTTAATCTGGTATTAGTAATTAAGTTTACGCAATCGATGGGAGGACTGGAAATCAATCAGCAGACCTTATCGGAGCTCGTTCGCTGTATTTATTTTTGTTTTTTGTTCCTATATAGCAGATATTAGTCATAAAAAGGCCCACACCAACGAAGGCAATTAAACCGAAAAGTATGTGATTTCTGTTATCACCGAAACACTGAAACACCTGTTTGTCCGCCCAAGAAACATAGTGGATTTCCTCCCTAACCTTTTCTGAACAGAAACATAACCTTTTCTGCCAAATACTCTGGTCGAAAGTTGAAAGCAAATAAGCCGAGTGTTTGTTTTTCACTGGAAAGTGCTTAAATGTAAATTGAAAATTAACTCGAAATGCGTCAGCAGGCACTTGGTTTATCCAAGCCCTGCAATCAATACTGAGTACTGAGTAATATACCCCCAAAACAGAGTCATAAAGATTGCCGGTCTCAGCGACTTTTATCGGAGACTGCTCAAGACCCACTACTAGCCACTACAAACCTCGGACCACGTCAAGCCCCACCACTGTAATAGGCAATTAAGCTGCGTTTCTCACAGCGAGAGAGGTGCAACGGTGGGGCAGGCAGGCTGGCTGGCAAGGCGGCTTCCACTGGGCGGAAGTGGTCAACTAAGGAATTGAGTTCCATGTGAGCTAGTTGGGAATCTTAAAAAGTCGGAAAATTAATCACAATTAAGCTCAATGCCAGAGTAACAAGTCCACAAACTAGAATAGGTTTTTGGAAAAGATAAGCTACGAAAGTTATTAAAAACAATGAAATCATATAGTCTGTCATAACAGATTTATTTCAGCTTCAAGTTGTTGTCTTAATTAGTAAATTATATTTAAAAAGTGTGTCCCAAATCAAAAAATTGTTGCAATCAGAGTTATGATGATTCTCTACCATTTTCTTAGTAAAATAATGTAGATACATTTTTTTTTTAAATATTTCCCTCAACATTCTTAAGATAGTAGAAATTTATTTAAAATAATTTCTTTCATTCCCTGCTATTCTCGGCCCAAAATTTCCCCAAACAAGCTCCTTTCTCTTTCGCATAAAAGGCTTTTGGCGAAAGCTACCCTTTGCGCGCCAACAATTCGCAACTGGTTCTGGCGCCGCTCGCATCAGCTGCCAGTCGCCGACTGTGCGGACTTCGTGCCTCAAACTAATGAGTAAGGAAAACCAATTTCGCCTTGCTAATCGCTTGGTAGTGTTGGCTTCTAGGCAGGGGGGTGGCTCTTCCGCCATCCCTTGAAGCTACAATTTTTGCAAGGGCACAGGTCGTCCCCTCCCTTGCCGGGTGGTGGGTGGCGTCCGGCGGAGTGAACCGGCACCTACTTTTGTGTCCGGGAATCGATGCTGGGTGCCATTTCCCCTCGGTTGGGTGTTGCGATTTGCCCGATAAACCCATTCACATAAAAAAAAAAAATAATACTTTTGAACAAGTTCAACTTTATATAACTTCCAAAATCACCATGATGAAGCACAATATTTATTATCCGATTTTAAGGGAAGCTGTTGGAACTTTCTTTTGCTTTTCACTTTGTGGCAAAAATTGCATAAGCAAGCAGAGAGTTCAGCGCCAGAGAGGAGACAGTCATAGAAAAAAGATGGGGAGCGTAAACCTGATTTTGCAAAATATGTAAACAAAAGAGTCGACGGGGAGACATGCCATATATATAATATATATGTATACTATATATACCACACACATACCCATACATTATGCAAGCCAACAAAAGTAATATAAACAGTGGAAAAACGAAAACAAAGCACTGCAAAAAAGGCACCAATAAAAGTTGGTCAATTGATTACCATTTTGGCTTAGTTTTTTGGCCTCTGGAGCTTTTCCAATCAAAGACAGAGGGTATAGAGTACAGGGTATATTTTTGCATAAATATATTATGGAAATGGGGTTCGAAATTCGCAACATTATCGCGAAACTGATGCGACAGTGTTTCCCCTTTTTTTGCCATCAATTTCTTTTAGGTTTTTGGTTGCGAAACTCTTTCAGCTTTCTGGGTTTATGTTGAGCCATAATTAAGGTTTTGCTTTGGATTTATTTTTAATTATTATTCATCATTATGGCTTGCCTGCCGACCAGATTGGATGTCGCAGCATTGACCAAGTTTGCTTTCGAAGTGCAACCAACTCGATGTTGCGAAAGGTTTTTTGGCAAAAGGTTAAATGTTTTTTATCACAGATTGTCAAAAAAAACAAAGTGGTCCATTAACAGGGTTACTTCCGTATCTCTCCATAATTGGGGTCAGTAATTATTAAGTTTCTAAACGTTTAGCTCCACAAATGGGCCATTAAGATCTAAAATCTCAGTAGCTAGTCATTGAGTTACAATTCCTTATAGCTTTTGGTTTATTTTTCTTTTCAAACCCGGATGCCTGAAAACCCTTGAGATCCTTAGGTTCCAGCCTTATCAGGATGGTTTACAATGACTCAGAATCCAAGTGTTTTCTGGCCAGGTGAATCATGGCCAGAAGCACCTGCACCATGTGGGCGATAAGCTCTCAACTCGATCACCAGAAATCAGAAATCAATTTTTTTGGCGGGCGACTGAGAGGAAAACGAGTTATTTTGACGAAAACAGGTGGAAAGTAAAAGTGTGTAAAAGTGGCGTGATACCAAGATGCTGTTGACAAGAAAATGGAAGAAGAGAAGGCCTAGATCTACGGCCAAAGGGCCCAAAGAGAGAGAAAGAGCTTTGCGAGAAGATCAAAGGCAGAGGGCCATAAAGAAATGCGGCCTAAAGTGGCATACTTTAACAAGATTTGCTTGTCAGAGTTGACCAACTGTTTGCGTTAACGGTTGCCGTTAATTTCTTGTTAATATATGGACATATATGCCCACTCATAGTCCCACTCCTAAGACGAATAAACTTTAGTTTCACTTTCTTTGCTCTCTCAGTCTCGGTCTCAGTCTTTTTTTTTGGCCCGTTTGGCTTGTAATTGTTAGCCAAGTTAACTAAACGCCGCCTGGTAATTGGTAATTGGTAATTGCGGCGGCCTCTCGAGGGTGTCGACTTCAATTCGCCCGTCATTGCGGCAATTATTATTTAATTCGCCAATAATTATATAATTGTGTCTGTTGAGTTGCAATATTTCCGCATCTGAACAGCGAAAATCCAACAAACTTCTAACTATTTTGGGGCAGTGTATGGTAGCGTGTTGGGGCCACATTAAAGGACACTTTTGCATTAAAGGATTTGCTTCAATGTCCTCGTCACACTCGGCGTCCCTGTTGTGGCGATAAAAATAAATTCATTTCCAGGAAGAACCTAGGCAACCGAATGATTCAATCAATCAAACTTTAATATGTTTACAAAGAAAATAGTATAAACTACAGTGTAGCTCTTCTCACCCACCCGCCCCTCCATATAAGGCCACCCTCTATGAGGCCAGAACACGCAAGGCCCAGAAGAGACACCGGTTTACAGGTAGTTGGTTAGCCAGTTTTCCAAATCTGTGGTTTCCGAACCACAACAGGCCTTACAGACCATACTACCAGACTTCAAAAGAAGCAACCTTATGAGTTTTTTTTTTAATAAATATTTTAAAACTCTATGCCTCTGTTGTCCAGTGTAGTGCAGCGAGGAGGCGATCTAATCAGGCGTGTGGATAAGTGAATGTCCTGCCGTCCTTCGGGCAACTCCAGTGGGGTTTCCGGGCGACACACCCACTTCTAGCATGCCACTCCGTATGCCCGGGCGACTGAACTTTGCCCCAAGTATGGAAAGTACGGAACATGTGGCATAAAAAACGGGTACATGGCGTGTACCTATAAACCTAATCAGTTTAATGACTTTAATGGCTCACTGTCCGAAACGGTGCGAGTGAAAAGCGAGGAAAAAACAACGAGGTGGAATGCAAGTCTCTAAATATTTAAATAGAAGCATAACCGACCGCCACTCACACCGGCACACTCGCGGTCATGATGGTGGTTGTTCAGTGTTTAGTGTTTTGCATTCAAGCCCCCGACTGTTTCCAGAGCATTTCTGTGAATCATGCCAAGTGATATCATAACCAATTACGCCGGCAAACCAAATGCCATGGGTTGGGTGGTTCGGTGGCGGTTCTGGGTATACCACTGGGAGTGTGTGGCGTGTTCGGGTACGGGGGCTTTCGAAAGAGTGTGATAAGCCCAACCGCCACAGACACGGGCTGACGAGGAATATTTCCAGGTGTCTGATAACAAAATATAGGCATTCATGTGGTTTGCGACTCCATACGCTCGCCAGAATCATTCAAAGAAACAAAACTAGATCACGACCAGCACGTGGTGCTACTGCAATTGTTTGAGCCTCTTTGGTAATTAGTTAGCGACTTGAGTGACTCTTCAGACCCTAACCCTAGCCCTAGACCCGCCCAGATCCCAGTTCACACCTCTCCGTAACAAGCTAGTGGGTAAATATTGGAACGGCATTCCAAAAAACTACAATATCAACACCACTGACCACCAAACTGGCCGCCAGAAGCCAAGCCTCTATTGTAGTTCCAGCTAATCCCAAGTGTGGGCAGGGATCGCCTTCTCTTATAATTATGTAAGCATATTTAATAGCATATATGTGTTTTTTTTAGAAATATTCTCCGTATGATAATAAATCAGATAGACTGGATCAAGGCCCCATAAATGGCATGTCACGAGCTCCAACTTACTTCCAACTTTTGGCCACAAATGACGACCGATGACGACAATTAGAAACCTGGGAGGGGGAGGTCCAAAAAAAAAAAAAAAAAAATAATAAAAACAAAAAAGCGAGACAACTGTCAGCACGAAACGGCAATTGAAGCCATCAAAGGTAGCACAGGTAACAGGTAACTGGGGACAATTGCGTTGACAGTTTGGCAAAATGGCCAAAATTACACAAAATCGGAGACTAGATGTTTGTTTATCAAGTGTGGACTGTGGGGCAGAGTACTTGGTGCGTGTGGAAATGCACTTTTTAATGCAATCATTGTGCAATTGAGAGCCACATGTACTCCCCACCCACCACTAATGATCGATTGATTAGCTATAATTTCAAATAATTATATGTGATGGTGGAAGCCAACAGCTGTCGTGGAAATAATATCACACATCACACACTTTCTCGATTTATTCTCGAGAATAAATGCGGAACTTGGCAGGGTTTCCAGGGAAACACACCATTATTGGTCGAGTTTATGGCTCGGATTTCTATTTTCAAGCATTTCGGTTCTGGCCAAAGTCGACTGGGCGTGGGTTGAGATTGGTGGGTGTAATTAACAATCTGCCACTCCTCCCCTCAAGCCTCTCAAGGTCTCCTACATACATACATACATATGTATGTATCTTTTAATATTATTTGCTGAACAAGCTGGGCTATAAGCAAAAACACATGTCTCCAATTGGACGACAAGTGTCTGAGACGGAAAGACTCACCTCGGCCGATTTTGCATAAAGTGCTGACCCCCGAATATGACCAGCATGTAGATGCCGCAGTAGTAGAACACCCATGTCCAGTTCTCGAGCATCCATTTGCGTGTGCGCTGGTGGATGAAGTCGTTCTCGAAGTCAAAGATGTACGAGTAGTTGGGTGTCACGCTGATGTCCATGTTGATCATTGTGCGGCTGGTGGTGGTGGTGGGTGGGTCGGATCTGTGGTTGGTTGCTGTGTTGCAGGGTTTATTGTATGTGCAGCTAAGGAATAGAAAAAAAAATACAAATACATCTTTTGTTTTAATTTATAAATATTGTCTAAGAACTATTTTACATAATTTCTAATCTAAAAAATTCCATATCAAGCCCCCCTTTATAATATTCTACAAACTGCAAAAACTTCCTCACTTTTAGATTCAATCTCTACACTTTTAAATCCCATCTCTAAACTTTTAGATCCCAACTCTACACTTTTCAGCATCCTGTATGGATTATAATCTATATAATTATATTAAAATATTAAAAAAAACAACTAAAAACAATAAATATTATCATCTCTACATAATATAATGCATTGTTTTTAGTTATTTTTTTATTAAACCTAATTATTTAACATTCTCGGGCCTTCAATTACTGCCAATATCTGGAATCTCTGGCTCACGTAATGGGGATTTCGTTCGGAGATATTCAAAGTTCGCAATAGTCCCCACCACTCCCCCACTGGCTCGATAGCTCTCACTCTCTCTCTTTCGCACACCCGTCATGTCATATTAAAGCGCACCGTGTGTCGCATAAATTTCTCGGCTCGCCGCTGCGACCTTCCTTTCCCCTTCATCCCGTCTCCCCAGCACCCCACCGCCCCTCCTCCCGCTTCCTTCTCGCCTTGGCCCCATAAAGCCCCTCCATTGATTTTGCAAAAATAACCCACTGCTGGTCCATGAGAGCGTCCTTCCGCCCACTCTTCATCCTCCCACTATAACTCTCTCTCGCTCGTGTGTTATGCTCTCTCTGAGCTTGGATTCATGAATGGCGCACGCTTTGTGGTCATCTTCCGCTTTTCTTCCACGCTTTTCACACCTCGTGCTCACATAGATACACAAACTACGCTGGAGGAGGGTGTCGCTGGCGGTATCGGTGGGCTGCTGTAACTGTAACTGGGGTTTTTTTTTCTGTTTTTGGTTGGGAGATACTTTTTGGGGGCGGGAAAGGCGGCATGACAGAGAGAGAGAGAGAGAGAGAGCGCCAGTCTGGCGGCCATGCCTGGTCAATCGCTCAGTCGGCCAATTTCTCAGTTTGTCAAGTCTCGTGCGAACAGAACTCGGAAGGAATGCATGCATAAGCGAATAGAAATACGGCAAGGCAATAGAAACAAAAAAAAAACCGCAAACATACAAAGAAGAAATACAAATGAGGCGCCTGCCGGTGGGAGGGAAATTATTTGAATGCCTAATTGCATGCCAGACACGCGACAGTTGCCTACGCATTCACACTCCTCCAACACTCTTGCACTCTCACTCACTCGCTCACAGGTGATTTCGTTTTGGTTAAGCTTCGCTTTGAAGCTTTTTGTTGGTTTTTTTTCAATATATTTTTTTCTCTTTAGGTCGGCAACATATCCGGTTTTTTTCGCAGCGCTTTCAAAAATTTCACTAGAAATTTTTTTCGTGTTTCCAAAACATCACACCATAATTCTCTTCTCTCTCGCTTCTTGCGCGCTTCTTTGCCTCCCCCTTTCTATCTATTATGCTCTCGCGAAAAACACGCGTTTCGCTTCAACATTTTCCTAGATATTTTTTTTTTTTGCTCCTGAACTTGCTGGGACCACAATGTAATCGATTAAGTAAAGAAACTGCGAAATGTTTTGGGATAAAAATACACGTTAAATCATCCAAGCCTGGCCAAAGTGCCGCCCTCTCTCACAGCATCGGCGAAGAGAGCCCGGATAGCAACCACCACGACGGAAAACACGACCGAATCACTCACTAATTGCACAAAAAACAGAAACAGAAAATGCGGCAAATGGCTTTATATTTACTTTTGCTGCGCCTCCTCTGGCAAATCGCTGGCCAAACTATTGGGCGTTCAACGCACGCGTTACACGTTTTGTTAAATAAACCTCGCACACTTTTACCCAGCAACGATTTTCTCGATTTTGCCGGCGCAAAGCGGTCTGCGGTCTGCTCGGTTCGACGGTTTTTTTTTGACTTGGGGACGGAGGGTTTTAAAAAAACCAACTTTCGAGACCCCCCATTCGGTGTGACCAGACGGGGTTACGCTGTTTGCTGATAAGAGAATTATATTACGATAGTTTCTAGGGATGGCGAAATTCTTCTTTCCTCTCTATAGTATTTTTAAGTTTTATTAAACTTAAACTTAAACTAGGCATGATTACATTCTACGTTATATTCCTTATTTGTTCCACATAAATAAAAATTAAGTTTTTATAAAATATAAAGGTTTTTATACAAACTGAAAAAAATACTCAAAAATAACGATCATCAACAATGGTGCCTCCAAAATGCCGCTGTTGGTTTTGCTTAAAAATTTGTGGTTAACAGGCCAGGATAATGTCACAATAATCTTTTAATATAGTTCCTTGATTTTGAAAATGCTTTTAAAATTTTGATTTGATGAGTATTTTTATGTAAAATATCTGTGAAGTAAAACTCATCACAACATTAGGTTTGTGTCTTGGCTCAAGGGAAAAAATATTTCCCCAAAGATTATTAAATTTTAAACTTAAAAATGTACAATCAGGAAAAGTTTGACGTGAAAATAAATGCATTTAGGTAATAAAAATCGAATATTTCCAGGTTGGCGGTAGGGTGCTTTCATTTTATTTTACAATTTATAGAAGAATTTAAACATTAGATTGTGGAGAAGTGCGATAATTCATTAGAGGACTTTCTCAGAAATTGAAAAGTATTTAAATATTATTTATTAAAGCGTTATACCAGGCAACGTATAACCAATGACTGGTGCGATGCCACTACGATCTAAGGCTCCTACATGGCTACTTAATGTAATTCCTACTAGATCACAGTTGGACGGGGACGTGGGGGAAGTCCCACTTTATTTCTGAGAGGCGAACGATCTATAGCAGGCTCGTTCCAGCCATGTTCTCCGAGAGGATCATCTTCTGGACGTCGCAGAACACATCCCGGATGCACCCTGTGTCCGTGGCGACGGTGAAGTGATAGTAGCACTCCCGCTCCGAGGTGCCCAGATCGACCTGATTCCGTGAGTGGCGCTTGAAGGGTTCCTGGGTGATGTCCACCAGTTTCTGTTTGATGAACAGCTTCGTCCAGTCGCTCTCATCGAAGCAGTTGTCCTGCTGCGGCCGCTTGCAGAAGTCCTCGTACTCGGGGAAGTAGTCTACAATGTGCTTGCCCGCCCGGATCTTCCGCTCCATGATGTCGTACTTGTTCAGGAACACTATCAAGCCGGCGGAGGCGAGGAAGCGATTCTGCCACACAGCTCTGAACAGCTTGAGGGCCTCCTGCAGGCGATTCTGGGTTGGATCCTCGCGCAGATTCTGATCGAACTCGCTGCATGAGATGAGGAACAGCACCGCCTGGATGCCTTCGAAGACCTGGATCCACTTGTTCCGCTGATCCCGCTGGCCACCCACATCGTACATGCGGAACTCCTGTTCGCCGCCGCCCATGCTCTTGGGAATGGACACACGGAAGGAGATCTGCGTGATGCCCGTGGTGATTTTCCGGCTGTGCAGGATGTCCTCGGAGCTGGGTATGTACTCGACATTGCTGATCCGCACAAAGTTGTCCAGGAAACTGGAGTAGAAGAAACAGGAGCGTAAGTATGGTAGTCCAGGATACGGATTCTTTTCAGGATTACTTACTATTTGGCACTGTCCAGGAGGGGGAATTCATTCGAGCGATCGTAGCAGGCGCGGATTCCCACATCATTCCAAAGGGCCATGACGTGATCGCAGTACTCCTAAAGATGAAGAAAAAATAAATGTTTAGTTATGATAAAGACAGTTAAATGTTTGCCGAGTTGTAAGGAAGACAGTTACGAAAGAAATCCATTATAAAAGAATCGATCGAGAAGAGTCCAGAAAGAGTTGTAACTTTCATTAGTTAGTGAGTAACTTTGGCAATTCACTTTAATTGTGAAATCGCTAATCGAACTGCAGACTAATTGTTATTCAAAAATAATCAAAGTTTGAATTAGTGGGTTTCGGTTTATCGGATTATTGTCTAATCAGCAATGGTGACCGGAACCACCGAATCCCCATATCACAAAAGTGCTTAACTTTTGCCATATTTTCTCAAGATTGAGATTACTCACTGGGGTAGAACATAAAACCCGGAATGACTGGCATCTGCCAGGGTACCGCCCAGCCCCCACCCAGTTTGGGGCGCGAATGGTACATTATTTTTCTAATCTTATCATACAAGCCCATATAATGACCGCTGGCTGTGGGTTTAGACTACATACTATGTATGTAGGGTATGTGGGTTGAAATTTTTGGATGAATCACGTTCGAAGACCACTGCAGCTGCGACGGCGGCAACTTGAAAAACTAAAAGCATTGCCCAGGAAGTCCGATTTACAAAACACTTGTTTGGGAAACTTTTCAGACACATTCCTCGCCAAAATACACTTACGGCCCAATGGATGGGCCGTCAATCAAATCGCCATACAGCGATAAGGTATAACGAATCGGCCAAAGCCGCTACAGATTTGACGCAAGTCCCATTCGACTTCAAAGTCGTTTTCCCTGGATTTCGAACGGCGACAACACAAATGACAAAAAACATGAAAAAAAAAACAGTTTCTGAAGTGCAGCCAGGGATAAGATACCCGGTACAGATACGACTACTTGACAGCGCCGAAACTCACCTCGTTCATGTATTCGGGGGCCAGGCCGGGCAGGGAGAGGATATAGTCGGCCGATCGCTCGCTGGTGCAGCTCCCGAAATCGATTCCGAGGACACCCATTTGACCCACCAGCTGGACGATGCTGTCGTGGATGTTCTGGTATATCTCGGGTATCTTGGCGCGGCGTTCACTTTAGGATGAGAAGGATCTTAGTATGTAGTTTTAAATTGAATATAATCCTGTTGACTTACTCATCCGTGTATTCGTTGATGTGCAGTATCCTCATCTGCTTGATGATGGTGGTCTTGCCCGACTCGGCCGTGCCCAGGAGCAGGATCTTGACGGGGGTGTCGCGGAAGGGTGACTTCGCCATGTCCTTGAGCATGTGATGATCATGCACCGCCTGGAGCTCCGCCTCCTTCTGTCCGATCGCCGCCTGCTTCGAAGGTTGTTGGCGCAAACAGCGCAAAAGTCTGCAGAAGAGTGGAAGCGAAGGCAAATTTACTTAGCGCTTGTTTGGCGACGACTTCTAAGGAAAAACAATCCCCACGGTCAACACGATCAGCGGTCTATATATAGACCCTCCAGTGCAAATGTTTGCATACACCCCAAAGACCACCCCAGCCACCCACCCACTCGTTCTATGTGTACCCAACTCTAACGCTCCGTCGGAACTGGCTCATGTATATTTAATTAAAAGCACACAGAAGCCAGGAGACAGATACAGATACAGATACTGGTAGTGGTACTGGTAAGGTTTTTTTTTTACCATGCTACCTGAGAATACACAATAGATAGAGCCACCATGGACCCCAAAAGGAGAAGGGCATGGGGTCCAAGGGGGTGGTGTCTGGCTGAAAATGGGAGAAAAAAAATAAAGCGAGTCTGACAATACTTCCAATCAGTTGTTCAAACTTTAATTAGAAACAATGTTCTGTAGTTTCCCAGACGTTGTAAACAGCGGGAATAGCGGTGTTTTAGAATATTGTATACTAGGAGAACTTTCGACTAAGAAGCTATTTTAAAACTGCAGGCTCATCCAAACTAAGCAGAAGCCTGACTTTGCTATTACTATTTTGTGTTTTTAAAAGTAAACAGTACTTGAATCAAAGGGAAAACATTAATTAGTGGCGACGTGGTGTTGCGGAGTAATTGGTAATTGGGACTTTGATTGGATCACGTTTTGAGATATCGCCAGACATCAGACATCAGACATTGGCATTCCAGCAATCCCAAAACCTCAACCGCAATTGGGGCAATCTAATGGCCAATTTAGTCCATTGACTAATGGCGCTAATTGGAACAGTGGAAAAGTTCTGCAATCCAACCAATCCATTCTGCGAAAGCCAACGCACTTTGCTCCTAGCCCAGTGATATCTGGATGGCGGCGAGTCATGTGAAAATCATTGAGGTTGAGTCGAGGGGGGCGGAACGGCATAGGCGGATGGGGGAGGAGAAGGTGGTTGCAACTTTATGGCCGGCAATTCTAATTGGACGATTGCCAAAACTTACTCAAGACCAATGGCTCTTGCCGATCCTCGACCTTATCGCTGGCGCCCGCCACTCCAGATACTCGCACTCGTATACTCCTCTCCTTATCGTAGGACTTATCGTAGGATCCACACTCCATCCACCCGGGTTGACAATCTATGATGAAACCCTTCCTGGGGCTGATTTAAATGTTTTGGCCATCCCACCACGGTCCTAACCATAACCTATCCATCATTTTTATGGGCCCCGTTTATAAAAACCTAATCTAGAATATTTCCCACAATTTCGGTTTTCAGAATCGATCGACTGGGTATTTCTGGTGACTGTGACTATATTGACGGTACCAACTGTAACTTGATACTTGATTTTAACTGGTCCAATATAAATGTAGTGAAAGAATTTATGGCGCTTTACAATAAACAAGCTAATCGGTGTCCATTGACCTCCTCCCGATCCCCGGCCTGGTAACAAGGGACTAACTTTGCCATACAAAGTCCCAACTGGATGGCGGAAAACAAATAACATTTGCCGGCCT
This sequence comes from Drosophila atripex, assembly GCA_035045925.1. NCBI lineage: Eukaryota > Metazoa > Arthropoda > Insecta > Diptera > Drosophilidae > Drosophila > Drosophila atripex. The sequence goes on from JAWNOP010000012.1 coordinate 2,457,050, forward strand.
GACAGCTGCCAAATAGTACGTGCCACTAATCTAAACAAATAACCATAAAATTGTATAATTTATTCAGAGATAATAATTCGTTGACCAGGTAATTAGCCTGGCTAGCCAAGATGCGTCAGCTGGACGGGATTGCATCAGCAAAAAAGGCCACAAAAAAGTGGAGGAGCAGAAAGGTATCGGGTTTAGTAATTGGAACTCTGGATATCATTGATATCTATACCTTTCACAGTCACAAAGACTGTACAATAAATCGGAAATTGATTTTGAAAGGTCATGCAGTTAATTTGCATTATCTGGCCGACTGGAAGTCTGATTCGGGGCTGACCAGAAACAAATACACATATATATATATATATATAGGGTGATTAGGTTGGGCTAAATATAGAAACGAATATATTGGATATTCCGGAATGATATCATTCTGATAGGAGTACCAAATGTCGGTTCCTTCATGGGGTTTTGTTGGCTTATCGGAACGATTGAAGGCTCCCACTGTTCTGGGCCAAACGAAACTGTGATTTTGGGGAAGTTGGTAGAACCGATAGCAGCTGCTGGTAATCGTACACCCCAGAGACCCAGTTCCCGGGAAGTGGAGGACCCACCTTAATTTCATGCTTCTGAGTGTTGTATCAATTGTGTGTCCAATCGATGATTGTGTCTTCTGTGGAATCTGGCCCGTCTTGTTGACTTCTGTTCACTGGTGGTGTACACTTTGTTATTGAATTCTGGATTCTTTGGTCTGACTCTGTTTATCCAGCACTTGAGTTCTTGTCACTGCCGTAATAATATCCATTGGTCCGTATCACTCTACCATATGCTGGTTTATTTATTATTTGTGTTTCTCTTTTTTTGTTCAGGGTTCCCTTCCCCGGACTATGTTACTGTTCTGAATGCACGTCTAACACCGTTTATGATCACACAGCACTGAAAGCGCCAGCGAACGGGCTGGATTCTTAAATGTCAGTTCGTTTCCATTCGGCTGGGCTGATAAGCCCAAAACTGAGAGAACTCGGCAAAAAATGGGGAGAGAGATAGGGAGCCAGCCCTATGGGGCTGGGGGTGAAGGGTTCCGGGAGGGGAGTACCCCATGGCAGCCCCGAATCGTTTGTTAATTGCTTGTACGGGTGTTCGAAGTAAGAATGTACAATATCGCCGATAAGATAACTGGTGCGGGGTGCCACCTCCACATGCAAACCCCCACAATGTCGCCCCATCGGTGGCTAAGAGAGTGCTCCAAAGAGAGCTACTTCACCATGATCCCTTCGGACTGGAAAATTTGCAAAATCATCAACAATATCCAGTTTTCTAGGCTTCCGATAAGAGGATGTACTGTTTAATAGCTGTATTCCTTGGAAACATTACAGGACAGGGCTTAAATATTAAAGCAAGTTTTTCAACTCAACTCAAGACTTTCAGACAAAGAAACAAAAGTTAAATGAGTGTAACTAGTTTATAGAAAAACTGATAATAAAAAATATAACCAGATTGTGGGGGAAATTGTGCTTAGTTTCACGTGACTGCTTTCCTTTAGACTCTTTGTAGTTAAATTTAATTTTTCAAAATATTTTCAAATATTCCAAAAATATTATAGAAAAGGTTGAGATTTTTAATTCTTATTTTCCATTGAAAATGTATCCATTTCATACCATATACATCCATACCATTATCCATTCAATTTCATATCCTAAAATCACATAATTCACATGGCAAATTAAACCTCAATTCCTTAAATTTCACCCCCTTTTCAGTGATACTTGGACCCACTGTACCCCCCATTTGGAACTTTACCCCTCTTCAGTGGCTGCGCCCTTGACAACCAGACCTGCACTCGATCGGCTGGTGGGGATTATGAGAGCCAAGTCGAGTTCGGTTTGGACCTGGTGTGTTTGGACTGTTTGCATACTGGGACAATTGTTTTGCAACTAACTGCACTCCACGCAGCTCGAGCAGGGCACTCGAAAGAACATATAATTAAAATTCCGGCCCTCGACAACCGAACGAACTGAACCTAGAAACTGCAGAACCAATCCAGACCTGAAATTGGAACCTTATCGCGTCTGGATGATAATTTGACCCACTGTCTGGGCTTAAGGGCTTGCGATAGGTTAAGGCACCACCCAGTAACAGGTTGAGATTATCCCTCCGCCCCATTCGGTTCAAGGCAGTTCACTGGGATCTCTTGAAGCCGCTTGCCCGATATGGATCGGCGGAGGTGGATCGAGAAGTTGGGACCGCCCCAAGGTCGCTAACTGGTCGAGCCACCCTCTTATCGGACAGTCAATGTGCTCTGATTTGCCTCACCACCCACTGCGGGGACTATATGGGTTTATTGGCAAGATGTCTGGCAGCTGGGGGAAATGGTGACGATTCCCGATTGTGACGGCGACGGAGACGGAGACATTTTGGGCCGGGCCCGTGTCTCATGCCGTGGCATATAATGAGGCGAAAAATTTTCCTACAAATTGAGAGCCATAAAGGCCGTTTATGGATCCGGGCCCCCTCTCTGGATATTACGCTTCTGGAGAACCGCAGCGTGTCTGGCGGAGTGTCGAGCAACTCCAACCCGAGGCAGAAATATTTCGCAATAATTTCGATTATTTTCAATTAGTAAGCACACGTGAAGGGAAAAAGACAGGAATTTTAACTATTTTGTTTACCACTTAGGCACTTAAACATTAGGATCGACAAAGAATTAATGGGAATTGTAGAACACAGAGACGTACAGACCCGAAAAACAAGTCGCCATTCATTTCCCAGTACTAGTCGTGATTTGATTTGGTATTTGGATTTCCGATTCTGGGAGAGGAACGAACGATCGTATAACGATAGACTGGCCAACGGAATGCCAAGTAGTAGTCCTCTTCTCGCCAATCCGCAAAAAAACACAACACCCGATCGATATTGGTTGCTTATATAAATCCGGATGGCGGTGGCGGTGGCGCTGGCGCTGGGAGACCGTAAATCTTGATCCGATTGGAACTCATTCCGAACTGGAGGAATGGAGGACGCTAATCGTGTGGAACCTTTCTTTGCCAAATAATCTCTGCGATAATGCCTGGGAAGCATACTTGAGGACCCGATATTGGGTATAAATTAATTGGGGGAACTGTACTCCATTCACAGGAAATATTTAAGTCATATATGTCCATATTTACTTTGAAAATTTTCCAACTCTCCCATAGAAACAGAATATTAAATATTACTCAGTTGAGTTACAATTTATTAGGCCCTAACTTGTCATATTAAAGTTAATTAAGGACTTGGCGAGAATCAATTAAAGAACCGATTTAACTTAAAACCTCAACACATGATAAGGTGCACAGGTAAGGGCCGTAAACCCCATGATTTACGGCCAATGGTCTAGGGAATTGGCATGTTTTGAAAATCATTGGGGCGCTGGCTCACGTAAGGCACTCGTCGTTAGCCGATTCGATCTGGAACATGACAGACAAGCCCCTGACTTGAAGCAACCACGTAAGCCGCTAATTCCGAACCATTACCCCAAAAAACTAAAAAAAAATGTGATGTGCACTTGGAAATCCATCCATCAAGTGGAGTCCTGATGTCACAGCCACAATAGCTGATATATACTTATGTACCAGCTACCTCCCCCTACATTTCACCCATATTGCTGGCTGATACCCTTCCCCTACAGTTCACCTGGCTTGTTATTTGTCTAATTCGACAACTTCGAGGGCAGATAAAAACGCTTGGCGAGGCGCTTAATTTTGCCATTGTTTTTGTTTTGGCTGCAATGTTGACAAGCATTTGATTAAAGAGCAATGGGCCGAGCACTGGGAGTGGGTGTGGAGCACGTCTCTGGTTCATGGGTGGTATAAATGGATATGGCTGATGTGTGAGCAGCGGGTTCAGGTTGAATGATAGCCACGCCGCTATAAAATGGCTAAAAACATGTGAATCACAGATAGAGGTATCTGTTTATTTTTTCTCTTTATTTTTTTGGGAAACAATCAAAGGGAGTTAACAAAGTCCCCAGATTGAACAACCTTCAATTACGACCTCTTCGTTTCGTTTCTTTTCGTGTGCAACGTAAAAGAATGTGATTTCATAACTAGAGTATTTAACGCCGCACCACTAAAGCCAAGCTATTCCATTAATCGCAGTTCGCCGTAAATCAAACTCTTGATCCCGAAGGGCTTCGAGTGCCAATGCCCTTATGTCCAGGAGCCAACAAAACAAAACTGTTGAGCCGCCTCTGCTCCCATCTGGAAATAGAATTCCTTTATGTGCCCCCCCGTATTATAAAGATTTTAAGATTATGGGTACTTAATCGGCTTATAATTGCCACCGAATCGTAAAGATGTTAGCCACTCCAGTTCCAGTTCCAGTCCAGGTTGCCCACTGCTTAGCCACGTGTTTATGGCCTGCTTCAAGTGGTTGGATTTGAATAAGGAGGCATCTAACTCCCGATGGCTAATAGATTGGATTGCAATTGCGTTGTACCTGTAATGGACTATCTAGGTGTGGTGTCGGTCAGTTTCTTGGTGGATACTTTTTTAAGGGGCTTCCCGCATCACGTTTTGAAGATTTACGGCTGGCGCGATCCCATCGATAAGCCAAACGGTCGTTAGTTGGTTGACAAAAAAAGCCTTAAATCAATCTAATTAGCTGATTAAAACATGAATGAAAATAAAACATGCATGGCTGTCTAGTTAAATATATGTATTATAATATGCTTTACAACTAGGCGGAAACAATTGGGGGTACACGAAGGATCGAATGTATTGCGATACAGGATGCGACAGGAAGTGGCTCCCTCATCCCATCCTCTCTCTATCTCTCTCCCGCCACCCCTCATCACTTCAGGATGGACCATTTGAGCTGTTCACGCGCCGATTGCAGTACCTAAAAGAATAGATAGCACATATAGAGATTCAAAAGACACTTGGCAGTTAAATTCGATCAATTAGCTAATGAAGGAAGTGGAGAAAAGCGAGTTACTACAGACCACACGTACATATATTTTTTATCAAGACAAATGTATACTCAAGACGAACGATAAAACATGTACAGAAATTAAAACGAAACACAACAAAGGAGTTACTAAATATAGATTGATTGATGCCTACCGTACGTACATACGTTTATCAAATGAACCAAATCAAAATGAGGGTAAAGTTCCAAAAACATTAAAATCATATTTATTTGTTCATCTTTCATGTACAATGGATTTGGTCAATTTCGGGGTTCAGTTTCGGGGGATTGGACGAATGGTAATCGAATTACGAAACAAAACAGGACAATACTATTAAGTAGTGCCGATTATACCGGCGTCTATCGTAAAATTTTTAAAAAACACTTAAGAAGAGCTACTAAAAGTAGAGTGGCTACCAAAATAGACCATTTAGCGTGTTAGTTACCTGGGCAACGGTCTGTTCGGCAATGGGAATGTCATCGTTGCGCAGATCGACGCGTTTAACCACAGACGCGGGATCCGCATCCAGGATGATTCTGTTGAGGATTCAATAATACAGTAATTAGTGAAGGTAATTAGGAAAGAGGTCTTCCAACTACATAACACTTGTTGGGAAAGAAACCCTAACCCCTAAATACACACCCTCCGTCGCAGATCTCATCAAAGGCCAGCATGATGATCTCAAGGTTCTCCAGGACCAGGCGCTTCTCCACGTTCTTCTTGAGGATCAGGCTGATGGAGTCGTAGAGGCAGTTCAGCACGGAAAGCAGGATCAGCTCGTTCTCGTAGGCGTTGCCCATGACGTAGAAGAAAAGGTCCACGTTGCTCTTGTAGACACAGGTGAGGCCGTCCAGCATGATGATCTCCGTGTTGGAGCGATGCGTTTTGTTGAACAGGTTCTTCTCGAACGCCTTTTGTTCCTTCAGGGTGGACAGGATGTTTTTGTCGTAGTACTTGGCCAGGATGCGGTTGCCATCGTTGTCCATGATACACATGCCCTTGATAATGTCCTAGAAGGAAGGCAAGCCTAGTTTTCATCCATAATTATTCATATTTTGCAACATACCATCATAAATCCGTCCATCTTTGCTTGTTTTCGTTGTTGTCTTACACGTCACTTTATTTACGTGTTGGCCGATAGGTGGAGTGCAGCCCCCCCTAATACCGGCGATGGTAACGGGTCACACTAATTTTTCTAGCAGTGTTGTTAAACGAATGCCAGCCAATAAGAGCCGTTACAAAGCGGGTAACCGTTTCACATTTAAATTTAAAAAAGTTAAAAATGACTCTGGAGATAAGATTTGTGATCGGCTTTGCTTTTTCTTTAAACTATATGGAGAAGCTGTTTGAAAAAAAACCATTGAAACAACTGTCGATAGCAAAATTGAGAATATCCGTAACACGTAACAGGCACACGTACAAATTTCGCCAAGCCAAAGAAATTGTTTTTCATTTGATTGCGTATGTATATTTTTAAAAATACTTGATATCAATATGGAATTACTGCCTGAGGAATATTGCCAAAAGCCGATTCCGGAGACCCAGGCGCTGCGCTCCACTCGCCGTCGGCATGAGCACGAACCCGTGGTGGCGGCCCATGTGGTGGTGGCCACTACGGCCGGGAAACCGAAGCAGCCCAAGCCGGAGTCAAAAAAACTGCGCAAAAGGCTGGTCGAGTTCGAGCAGGAGAACCAGTCACTGGCCCAGACCATCCAGGACAAGAACCAGGAGATCAATGCTCTCAAAAAGTCTGTGGACTCCCTCAACGACGTCCTGAACTCGGTGCCCATTGACGAGCTGCGTTGTAATTCTTCTATTGCCAGCACCAAGATCCTGGAGCTGAGCAAGAAGAACCGTCAGATGCGGGCGGAGCTGGAGCAGACGAAGAATCGGCTGAGCAAAAAGGAACTCCAGCTCGAGAAGATGGAGCGCGACGTGCGCTGCTACGAGGAGAAGTTGCAGGCGAACCAGGAGCTCCTTAAGAAGGGAACCTCCGCCGACGAGCTGCAGGCCAAGATCACCAGCATGCAGCAGAAGCTGTTCGAGACCAGGAACAAGAATACCGAACTGCAAAACCAGCTGAAACTGGCCCAGAAGTGCCTGCAGCACGAGATCGGCGAGACCAACATCAACATCAACATTCTGGCCAACAACCTGAACCAGGCCAACTGGCGTGGTCGGGCCCAGCAAATAATCGCGCTGAACCAGAAGGTGCAGGAGCTCAAGGATCGGCTGATGGGCTTCGAGGAGAGGGCTGCCGATCGGGCGGAGTACGCTCCGGTGCCCATCGGCACTGATCTGGACTTGGTGCCAGGCAGTGCCCGGTCCGGTTCCCATCATGGCCTCGCCGCCACCTTGGGTGCTGGAGATGGAGGTGGCGGTGGGGCTGCCTCCTTCGATCGCTTCACTCCCGGTGTGCGCAAGAGTGAGATCCTGCACCGGGCCAAGGTGGAGGCCCTCGAAAAGGAGATAGTCAACCTCCAGGCCCAGATGGAGGAGCAGCGCAGCAAGATGCTGGCCCTGAAGGTGCGCAACAAAACACTCAACGACGAAATGGTCAAGTACAAGTTGAAGTTCAACGAGCTGGAGGAGCAGACGGACTACAACGGCGTCAATATGAACACTATGAACGATAGGCTAACCCGCCAGAGGCAGCAGTACGAGGCCCGTTTGGATGACATGCGGGCCGAGATGATACGGGTCGCCGAGGAGCGGGACATCTCGCGGCGCCAGATGGAGGAGCTGAGCGGCATGCATCTGGAGCTGGAGTCGGTGGTTAAACAGAAGGACGTGGCCCTGGAGACTCTGCAGGAGATGGTCAAGAAGCTGGAGATGGATTTGCGGGCACTGTCTGGAGGATTCTTGTTCTCATGCCGGGAGTTTCGAAAGGCAAGTTCAGAGGGGAAAGGGTGTCTGTCTTTAATATAAATCTTATCCAATTGTAGGAGGAGTTTGTGGGCATCCTAGATGCCCTTGAGGTGGAGAAAAACCACCTTGTGTTACTGACCAAGTCCCTGGGCGAGCGGTTGGAGGTCGAGCGTACAAAGAACGAGGGTGCCCAGGACCAGATTGGCAAGCTGAAGACCCGCATCAGCCGGCTGGAGGCAAAGATCAGGGAGCTGGAGAAGGAGCTCGATGTGCAGTCCGACAAGAAGAAGCGCACCCAGCGAATGGCCGATTATGCGAGTTCGCTGAGTCGCACTTCTCTTAACGGATCCATAAGCTCCTTCAGCTTCGAGAATCAGTCCCAGTACCAATCCAATGCCACTCTCAATTCGGCCGTGGGTGGTGAGCCAAAGATCGAGGATCTTAAGAACCAGTAAGTCGCAAGGATAACTAGGAACTACGACTAATCTCTGACAATATCTTTCAGACTGGAACTGGCCCAGGAGAAGATCACCATGCTGACCGAAAAGCTGGACTACATCACCGAGGAGAAGCGCGCAGACTCCAAGCTCTTCGAGGAGACCATCAGCAACTCCAAGGCCATTATCCTGGAAACCATTTTAGGCGCCCGTCAAGGGGGCACTCCCACGTCTACTGCAACCCCTGTCCAGGAGACCAGTGATAGCAACTGATGGAAGATGGACGCTGGAGAGATGATTTTTATTTTGATTAATTTTTACGTTACGGCATAAATACTTTATGGACATTCCCATAATCTCTCTCTATAACTACAGATAACCTCTCCATTACAATACTCTGTTGAATTTTGGATAGATTTATTTAACATCTTATTGGGATTCCTCGGGGTTATTTTTGGCTAATTTTTAAACTAAATATACTTTGATCTAAAATTCGAAACATTTTAATCACTTTTTATTGGATATTTTAATTATTTCCCAACCGATTTATGAATCAGGGAACTAATACGCTCCAAACTGCATCAAAAGAATGAAAACTTCGAAGAAATTTGGGCCCAATATTTGGCCAAAATTATGATGTTACCCCTTTGAAAAAAATCGAAAAAGGGGTCACAATTTACGTTGCCAGGTTTTGATTGAAAACGAAGGTACTCCAAGTTCTAAGATCGGGAAGGTATAACATTGCTGGATCTGTCAAGTATTAGTCGAGTTATACACATTTTTCCATTCCGAAAATCCAAAAGTTGGTCTAATCTTTCTGATACTCTTTAACTTGGCCAAAATCGAAACTTTTTAGTAATTTTTTATTTGTCCGAATAGGACAAAATTATTTGTCCTTATAGAGGCTCTAATATCTGAAGTTTATTTTCTAAGCTATTTATTACACTACCGACCCATCTAGGATGCAGATTTAAGGAAGTTGATTACTTTCCATTTCCTACTTTTGACAATTTATGATGTAATATATTTAAGAGTAAAAAGAAGAAGTGCTAGATTTCATAAGTTTTTATTTTATTTGTAACACGTTCACAAAACGAAGCCTTTGGCGCTGCTTCAGTTTCAGGATAAGATTAGATTAGTTGGTGTAATAGTTAGGTGATCTCGCCACTCGAAGCATTTGGAAAGGCAAAGGTGCCAGTGAGTTTGTCGTTAATAGCGGTCTAAATGCCTATGCAAGTATGTGGTGTGTGTGTGGGTGTGTGTAATTAAGTTAATAATACATTAATGTAGCTTGACTTGCCATAGAAAAACATTACTCCAATCACATTATAAACTATCTTCTGTATCCCCCTAAATCGCGTCTGAAATTCGTTCTCGATTCTTTGCATATTGTTATCTTGGATGTATAAGTTAGTGTATTAATTGCGATCTATAATGCATTATTGGTAACCTAATAAATTGGTTTTTATCTAAAAAACACGTTTTAGCAAATTAAAGGCACTTTCAAGGATTTCTTTTGTGAAACGAAACAGTATTTTCCCATTTACTTGTCTTCAATTTAACGCTAGAGAAACAAACAATATTATCATGTTCTTAACAAAAAGAATATTATATAGATTTATATTATATATATAGATTAAAACACGCATTTCCCCCGCAAAAAAATAAACAAAAACAAGAACAAATCTTTGCCTTTGCCCTCCGGCTCTTCTACACGAATAAATTGACAAAATTGTAGGGATAAAGAATCCAATTCCATATCCAAATCGAAGTAGGAGTGTGGATTATGGACTCTGAACTAGGCTAGAGCAAGAAGCTTTTTAAAAAAGCCTAAGAAAACATGGAGGGGGAAATCCTTTTATTTTATTTATTTTTTGTTTTTTGTAGCCAGAAGCCCCATTATATATTGTATATTGTATATTGATTATTTAGTGAAATTCTAATTTAATTAGAAAACGTTCTCCTTACAATGCTGGGCTGGAAGCTATCTAGCAATCGTATATAATTGGTTAGCTATAGAGCGCTGCTAGGTTAGCTGATTAGGTTGTACATAGATCCTTCAATAAATATCCTTTATAAATTTGATTCCTCTAAGGGCCTGTAGATAAATGCATACTTGGCTGGGCTAGCTTGGTCGCTCCTCTCTCGAATTCAGAAGCCGGAATCGATGCAGATCTATGATCGAATGGCATATATCTGCCGATTCCCGGCCGGACCGCCGGACACACTTAGTCGATTGGTTCTCGGTGCTCCGGTGTGGCTTTTTCTTTTATTCACTATATAGAATTGATGGATATCAGATTGTTGGTTCTTGGTTGGGTTAACATTCAATTTTACAAAATGTGTCTCCTCCTCGCGCTTTTTACATAACTCGCTGCCTTGGCTATAAATATATATATTTCATATATATATAGTAATTATATAACTATTTATGTATTTTGGGGGTGTGTGTGTGTGTGTGGGTGTGTAGTATAAGTTAATGCACTAAGATTTGGGCGGGTTGAGGTACCCGTCATCATCATCCTCGCCTCATCGCATCATCGCCTTCGTCGCCGGAATACATGATTGAAATAGTAATAGATGTCCTGCTCGGCCTGCTGTTGGTTCGGCGTCTTCCTGGCCATATCCTGCTGCTGCTTGGGGTCCACTTGCGGATGGTAGTTGCTGTAGTGGTTGTAGCCATGCATGTCGTACGGATTGTGATTGTGGTGACCGGACGGTGCTCCGCCCATCCCGCCGCCCACTCCTCCCCCTATGCCGCCGTGTCCGTGCCCGTGAGAGTTCCTCATCATCAGATTCGCGTGCATGTTGCGATCCGCGACAAAGATGTTGACAAAGAAGACCAGAACGAGCAGGATGTAGAGCAGGCAGACGAGGATCACCACAAACTGCTGGCGACAGCAGCAGTAGTAGAACATTCCCTATTATATAACCGCCTGCTCCACATAGTTGGCGGGCAGCATGCCGGTCTTGCCGGTCCTCTCCACCCGACCGGTCATCCAGCCGGAATCGATCGACTCCACCTCGAAGATGACATCGCCCTCGCGGAAGCTCACCTCGTCGACGTCCTGCGCCTCGTAGTCGTAGATGGCCCGATAGACGCGCTGCAAATGATTCAACTATTAGTCAGAATTTCATTTCGGCCATAACTAGTATTTATTATAATTAGTATAACAATATTATATCCAGATCGACTAACAACTACTCCCTATCGACCAACATCAAATACAGAAGCAGACAAAAAATCTCGAAATGAGTAGAAAAACTTGAAAGTTTCTGAACCAAAATAATATTCTGTTCACTAAGTTACGCCCGAAACCGATTGCTTTCTTTGTTTTTGGATTAGTGACCACCTTGGGTGTGGCTGCCTGCCTCGTGGGGTTACTTTTTAGGGACAAACTCACCAAAGCTGTGCTCTGGCGCGACTGTTTATCCTGCAGCGAGACATAGGATGGTTGCTGGCGCATCTGTTGCTGCTGCTGCTGTTGCTGGTGTGGAGGATGCTCCTGTTGCTGCATCATCTGGACCTGCTGGTAGTACTGCTGCTGCTTCTGCTGGTGGGCCTGCTCGGCGCTGGTCAGCGAGCCATAGATGCCATTGGCCGGATCGATGTCCGAAATGGAGCCGATTCTCTTGGGATAGACACTGTTGCCTGTGGATGGGTTGCAAGTTAGTTGGTCATTTAAAGGATAGTCTATTGGTATCTCTAGCTGGGACAAGGACAAAAGATGATATTAGGCGATGGATTCACATCGAGCTGAGCAGCGCACTATCTCGAACTACCAGCTAGCCTCCCCCATCAATCTGCTCTCCTTTCCGATCACTTACCACCTGCAATGCCGCGCGGCTCGGAGCTGTAGACCAGAGTGGTGCTGGATCGGCCGGCGGTCGGCACGGCTCGCGGGCCATCCGTCAGCGGATCGTAGTCGGCTATCTTCCCGATATTGTTTGCGGCGGCGACTCCCCCTCCTCCTCCTCCTCCGCCGGCCATCAGTTGCTGCTGGCTGGGGACATGGCCGTTGCTCGAGTGCGGCTTCACGTTCATGGCGTTCTCCGACGGCGTCGCGGCGGCATAGTTGGGCGAGGCGTATATCTGCTGGAGATGATTCTGGGCAGCGATGGCGTTCTCCGAGGGCGTCACTGTGGCGTAGTTGGGTGCGGCATACAGCTGCTGCAGATGATTCTGGGCGGCGATGCCAGTACCCGATCCCGGTGCTCCGGCCACATTATGCTTGCTCCTCATCTGGGCCACGTCGGTGTTGCTGCCACTGCCGCCACGCATCTGTGGTGGCAACATCTGGCTGTTGGATCCATGGCCGTTGTTGTTGTTGATGGCGGCGTGGTTGTTCTGCGAACTGCCGCCATTGCTGGGATTGTTGTTCAACAAACTGTGATGCGATTGCTGCTGCTGCTGCACTGTTGCCGTGTTGCTGCTGTGCTGTTGCAACTGATGCTGCGACGGATGTTGCGGCTGATCGTACTGATCCACGGCATTGCCGCTGGGATGGTGCGAGTTCTGGAGTATGGCCGAGCGCATCTCATTGTAGCTGTTCAGAGCCTGCTGTTGGGGATTCAGAGCTGCCTGTTGCTGTTGTGCTTGCTGCACCTGCTGTTGCTGCTGATGTTGCTGCTGCTGCTGCTGCTGCTGGGATGTTGCTGTGGGATACAGATGTGAGGCTTGTTTAATGGCTTGCTGTTGCTGCTGTTGATGCTGCTGGCGCAACGCCTGTGGTTGCTGGTAGTGGGCATAGGGATCGTGCAACTGTTGCTGCTGTGCTCGCTGTTGTTGTTGTTGTTGTTGATGTTGCTGTTGTTGGAGTTGTTGGTATGTGGGCGTTATGGCCGCTGTGTTGTATTGCTGATGTTGTATGGGTGGCGGTGGCAGAGTCTGTTGCTGCTGTTGCAGATAGTGTTGGTGTTGTTGCTGCAACTGTTGCTGGTATTGCTGCTGCAGCTGCTGCTGCTGTTGCTGTTGCTGTTGCTGTTGCTGTTGTAGTGTCACGGCTGGCGGTATGGGTGAGGCTGTGGGTGCATATTGCGAGAATTGTTCAGCTGCCAATTGCTCAGAGAAATATTCCGATTCATCTTCAAGATGTCGTTTGATTTTGATTTTTTTTGATTAAATACAACATTTTCCACAGTTTCAATTTTAGTTGTTAGTGTATGTGTGTGTGTGTTGTGTGTGTTGTTTCGTTAGGTTAACGGTAGTTCAGAAAGCACACAATGTTTTTGTTGTTTGTTGCAGTTGCAGTTGATTGCAGATGATGTGGGGGGGAATGTGCCAACGAAATGATAAACAAAGTCCGCAAAAAACATAATGAAAGTAAACAAACAAAAAAAAACAAACCATAAAAAACGGAATTATAATCAATATTAATGACAACATGTGACAGATGTGACATAAATGACGGAAATAGATAATAGTAATCACAAGGATGGATATGTGGGGATAAAGTATGCTTCAGTGTTTATATATTAAGTTTAATTTTTTTCTGTTAAATATTCATGATATACAGATATTTGCGTTTAATAAACAACACTCTTGTGCCACTTGGTTGCATGCATGAATGAATGAACGAATGACTGACGTCAATAGACAATTATAAACACATTAAATCAATAAAGTTCGAATAAATTCATTTAAACCCGACCCAGCAACTAGCAATTACTAAGCCAAGTGAGGGAATAGATACACAAGTGGGAGATAGTTTCAGGAGGAGCGGAGGATGATATGAGAAGGACGACGAGAAGGAGGAGTACTCACTGCTGCTGTCGGACACCTCGGCGGAGCCACGCTGCTTCTCCATGGCAGCCTTCTTCTCCAGATCCCCGTGATATGCCACATTCGATATGTGCTTCGTGTTCTGTTTGATTCGCAGCGTTTCCGGGTCATCAGCCACCTGTCGAACAGGATAATTAGTACTGCTCCTTAGTCCTTCAAAGCCTTCCTCTGTCTTACCTGTGTAAACTTGCCTTTGGCCTTCTCAAAGTCAGCATGGTATTTAACGTTCGATTGGATTTTCGTGTTTTCGGCAAACCGCTTCAGTTCGGGCGTATCGGCAATGGCCGTTGCCTTGGCTTTGGGTATGTGTCTGAAAAGTAAAAAAAAAAACAAAAACAAAAATAGTAAAAATAAAAAATAGGAAGATCTGTGAGTTAGGAGGAGTTAAGCAGTCAGTTGTTGTGGCATGCCGCAGCAGATAAAGTTCATCAGCATACAGTTGCCGGTGGCAATCGGAGGAGAGCTCTCGACGGAAAGCTGAATCGGGGAATTCTCCACGCCAGCTGGCCCCGGCCTGGCCAACTTTAATTCCCGGGAACTCCACTCGGGTGGGTGGAATGAGCTGAGCTCCAGCTCGAGGGGATACCGAGCCAGAGCATATCCATCTCTGATTTCATGTCGGTGTGGTTTCTGTTTCGTGTGAAAACCTCTGTTGTGACCTCTCCCCTCTTTATCAATTAAAACCCAGTCCGAAAACCGCGTTCTGTTGGCCAAAGGCAGCTAACGGCAGATTTTGCTCTGGCTGAATGCAATTTATCACAAAAAAGGCCAAAGAAATGTTTTTGTTTTTATGCCGTTGGCAGTGTCTTCTATAGAAGACATGGGTCAAGAGAAGAATTTGCATAAACCCGAAGAATAGCCATTTAATTAAATGAGAAATGGGTTAATAGTCGACAAGTTCTCTGTTCCCTCTTAATAAAACACAATGGAGGACTGATATTTTTGAATATCATTTCCCGGAGAGACTAATACATCAATTTAATTATTGGCAGCCAACATGGCGCATCTGTTATATCATAAAAGTAATCATAATGAACAAACAGGCAGGCAGGCAGGATGGCGGGCAGGGCAGCCACAGGACATCATAAATTCGCCATCGATTGACTCTTTTTGTTTGCGAATATATACTGGGCCGGTGGTCGTGGTGAGTCAGTGCTTTAACCTATCAGGCGGCTAATCGATCGATCGATTGGACAACAGAACTGATAACTGCACAACCGCCGCCTCGAAGGGCAATATTGCAGAAAGGTTGATAAACTCATATGGCGTGCGAGGACACAAGGCGATGGTTGAACTCAACCACCCCCCACCCACCCATATTGTAAACGTAAACGCAATTGCATGCAAGTCAATTGGCATTATTGAATATTTATAGACATTTTAGCGATGTGTTCTAATCGCCTACAGCCTACAGCCTACAGCTGCTCGTTGAAATCTCTGAAAGGTGGGGTGGAGAGCAATAATTTGCAATTTGCGGATCTGTGGAATGCCAACCAGCGACAAACAATGGGAAATTGTAGCACACGCACAGAGGTGACCACCACACTGTGTTATGGATGGTCACTAGCCAGTGGTGAGTGGAGAGTGGTCAGTGGGGGTTGGGGGATGGGGGATAGTGGCACAAGGCCGTTTAATGACCACAGTATGCGAGAGCTCCGGCAGAAGCAAAAGCATCGAGGCATGGAGGCATCTATTTCAAACCCACAACGAACACGGATTTACTCTTTAATCTTGATTCTAAATTTAATTTAATAATTGCTTAGTATATGATGGAGAATTATATTTATAAAATGTACAGTTTGCTGCATGAAATATAATTAAATTATCGGAGCACCTTCTCTTAACTATTAACTCCCATTTAGAGTCAACAGCAACCATAATGCATTATTTTTGCTGCTGTTTCTGTGGCCGTAAGCTTGGCTTCACTTTGCTTTATCGTTCAATATGCGTTGCATGCACAGATGTATGTGCCGCAGATAGAAAATAGAGTTTACTGGGTAAAGGGTGGGGGTGGGGGGTGGTGAAAAATAAGTGCAACAAAGCCCGAACCGCAGAAAGCATCGTCCGCATTGCTGTTGCATTGGTCGCTCGAAAATTGCTGTTGTTGCTGGCACACATTGCTGTTGCTACTGTTGCTGTTGCTGTTGCAACTATAGCTGTAGCTGCTACTGTTGCCAGTTGCTGGTTGCTGGATACTGGTAGCTGGTAGCTGGTAATGATGACATAACAATGCTTAAGCGCCCGGAGGCGACATTGGTGAGCGGCCACCACCAGCGGATGTCTCAGCACGTTCCCAATAGATCAGCTGCAACACAAAAGCAACAGCAACAGCAACGGCAACCGTAATGGGGCAGCATACACGTCACTAGCAGCAAACAAAAAAAAAAAAACTAGCAAGAACAAAAATATGTGTGTGATAGGACTCGACTTTCTTTTTGTTTTTCTTTACTGCTTTTTTTACATTTTTATTGTCAAAGAATTTTAATTTATTTTTAAAAACAAAGCACAAAAGAAGCAGCAAGAGAGAAAAAGAAATGGAAGCTAAAGAAGCAGGACAGTGTGTACACAACATATTTTATTTCAGTGTGTACAAGTTTAATTTTGTATTTAGTTTGTACAAATTTTACTTTTAATTTTTCAGAGTTTATATATTAATTTAATTACATTGCTTGGTTTGTTCTTATTTATTTTTAAATTTTTCAGTGTGTACAAATTTATTTGTAATTTCACAGTGTGTACCTATTAAGCTAATTTCTGTATAAGAGCTAATAAACTAAATAATTTTTTTAAATTGAAATATTGAAAAATATTTTTGTTAAAAAAAGGTAGAGTATTTTAAAGTCAGTTAGTTTCCTTTTGAATATAGTCGTTCTTGTTAATGATTTCCCCCACAAATTGCTGTTGATGGCAAGAGGATCTGGGATTCCTAGCCATCAAACTGGACCACATCCCCGACATCCTGCCACCCATTGCATCCTGCCCCAATCTGCAGTCTGGGGCGCAGCAGTCCAGGTCCACCCCAACGAGCCAGCCCAGGATTATATAAACAAGAAAAACGTTTTGGACATTCATTGGATGTCAACATATTTTTCTGGATTTCCACAGTTGTTTTCAGCTCCGCACTACATTTTCATATATAGTTTATTTTTTTTGTTGTATTTTTTATGTTTATATGTGGAACATGCTGGGCCGGTGATTGGTGATTGGTGTTGAGTTACCATGACAGTCTTTTGTTGTCCAACCATGTTGTCATTGTTTTTCTTGGGCAATGGATCAATGTATACCGAACCGAGGGAGGGGCATCCAGTACAACTCTACTCTACTGAGGACTAATTTGCCACCAAATTGAGTTTCCAATAACTCATACTTTTAAGTTAAATTAAGATATAATTTCCTTAATTCCCTTGCATAACCGAAAGAGAAATCATTTCACACATAATTTGCAAAAGCGTTCAAATTGAAATTAAATGCATGTCCGGGCCGTGTGATTATGTGTTTCTGGCACTGACCCGTCAGCCTCGCCGGCATCATCGCCGGCATTCATAATCCGATGCAGTCGATCAAACCGAGCCACAGCAATGGAGTTTTGAAGCCCGTTCGGTGAAAGAGAAAGGGCGCCATCGCGTGTTTAAAGCTTTTAAAATTCCACATACATACGAGGCTGTCTGTTAGGAAAGGTGTGATATGGTGGGGCGTTCGGATGGTAAGTAATAGTTGACACCACTCCCAGTGGCTCATTTCGGAAGCTAGGCGACCCACAAACTTGTATTTCAAATAAAATGTTGGAAAAATGAGACAAAACCTCTCCAGCTCTCAGTCTATTTTTTTGGTAATTGAAAAGGTTTTTGTGGCTATTGTTAAGGGATTTTTTTTTTTTTTTTTTTTTTTTGTGGGAGGGGGCGGCTTAAGTAATCAAGAGAAGATGCATGTATATTGGAATATATCCCCCGAGCATATATAGTGAGCATGTTTTGTTCGGATATTTAAGCCGCATTTCAAAACGAAAGTGGAAAAAAGGCCGCAACAAAAATCTGATGCAAAATGAAATGAGAGAAGACAAGGAATGTGGCACACAATCCCCCAGTGGAGGTGGGGCATGGGGCATGGGCATGACCATGGTTCACTGGGTTTTTATGTTAATAAATAAATGCCAATGATATATACAAATGTGCACTATACGGTATGGTATTCAAGCCCTGTTCAGCAGATGTTTGTTGTATTTTGTAACTCTTTTTTTTTTATATTATTTTTAGCGAGGAAAACGAAATGAAATTCACAATAAATGAGAAAAAAACACAAGAAAGAACACAAAAAATAAACCCAACAAGACATTGTAAACATCTCGTTTTCTAGTTCAATTCCAACTAAATGGGGCCTGGTAATGTAATGTATACAAAATTGTATGAATAGAGACATTCGAGCACACACATGGGCACACAAGTGCACTTTTGGCATATCCTGGCCTAAAGCCGAGTCCTGCTTCCTGCAATGTCCTCTCCTCTGGCCTTTAGGTAGACAACACAGGACAGGAAGCTTCTGGCTTCTACTTCAAGATGCAATTAGGGCGTGGAGAAAGTTTCGTTTGTTGGGAAAAGGGAAAGAATCCATAAGCTCAGAGTTTCGAGTTCCAAGTAAAGTCGGCCAGATCCTTTTTAGAATGGCTATTCACGGGGAGAAAGGCTGAAGAAAAGGATGGAATGGAAACTTGCCATCTCAATCCTCTCTTTAAAACAGTTGGAATCCAAGAAAATGCATTCAATTTTCTTTTCTGAATATGATTTAGTTAGTTGGATTTGAGGTTCGAGGCAGAAGATGGGAGGAGAGTTAGACTCTATCTCTAAAACTATTTTTGCTATTTCTGAATTTGTGAAGAAAAGATAAGCAAGTTTCAAAATTATATTATATTCAATAAGTCCAACAAACAATAAATTAGTGGCAGCCATTTATCATCATTCTTAGCTAAGAATTAATTAAAATTTTTGAACATCAAATCACTCACTCTAAGCCAACGAAACAGTAAATCTCAAACATAAACGTTCCCATCCATCAAAAGTACTCCTTTTTAGAGCACTTCCTTCTTGAGAACCAAGCCACAACCATACCAGAGAGCTCCTTTCGGCCATAATTTCTAGGGGGCCACCGAATCCAATTAACAATCAGTTGTGTGGCACTTCAGCCTCATATGTGGCCCAACTTTAATTGCACGTTTCCTCATTTATCCTGCGAATGAACTTCATAATTTATTGCAATCGTGTTATCCCCACTGGGCGCATGTCGACTGACCCAAAGCCAAAGAAAGCGGGAAGCTATGAAGTTTTTTGTTTTTGGTTTCGAATGGGAAACTATCTGGTGTCCGGAGACGGAGGACTGCGACCAGAGCCTCAAGAACAATAACCCAGAAGTCAGGCCAGGCAGCAGAAACTTCTCAAGCAATTACAAAATGCAAACCGATGTGTTTGCGGAACTTGGAATAAGAAGGCCAAACTTGGGTTATATTTTTTGTGGTCTTGTCTTGGGAATACCCTGGGGTTGACCCTCTAGTTTATAGGATTCATGAATATGCAATAAAATGGAATTATTTTTAGGGGCATTTCTATTCATTATAGATCCTTGATATCTAAGCTTGATATCCGTGCTCTTCCCATCAAAATTCAATATACTTATGCAGTAAATCCCCATTGCATAAAAATCTGGTCTGGAAGACGCTTCCGAGCATAGCCAGGCTTGGGATTGGAGTACGTGGAGTCACGTAATCGGGTGGCAGAGCCACATTGGCCGGATAGGTGCAAACGGTTTGGAGGAAATGCAGTGAAAGTGCCGGCAAACGGAAAAAGGGGCGTGTAACCGCCACTATACTTCTGGGCCGATTCCAGGGCGGAATTTATGCAGGCGATGACATCAGTGGGAATTCGCACAAAGCGAACAGGACATGTGATACTCGACAGGGAAAACTAAAGGCTGTTTTGTGGAGCAATCGAGGGGAAAGAGTAACATGGGGCATGAGGCATGAGGCACGAGGCACGAGGCACGGGGCACTGCGCAATGGAGCTAACGGACGCATAACTCAATCCGCATGGAATTTTTATTCCCGCAGCGGTGGCATCCACAATAAATCTGCATTAGAGCAGCAGTCGCAGGACAAAATGGAGTAGAACAGGAAGGCAGGCTATCCTCGAATAATTCCGCCCCTGGCTTTTGGCTCAAGGCCAGCAAATGCAGCCACGCACTGCACCAAAAAAAGCAACCAGAAACGAAATTGGTAGCTGAAGTTGGCCACAATGCGAGTACAAAGCCAAACACTTGCTCTCTTGTCCGCGTGTCCGCTTGTTGGGCTGTCCGCTTGTCCCGCTCACCCTGTCCGAGCCGATGTATGTGACATTGTCTACAACAATGAACACGACAAGGCGCTCCATTCGGGGCTCATTTGGGGGATTTCGAAGAGGGGATGAGACTTGAGGTCTCCCATCCAAGTGCCACCGATTCCCCAAGCGAATCGTGAATGAAAAGCTCAGCAGGGAGTAGAGATTTGGGAATAGTGATGATCGGTTTGCTCTTAAAGGGTAGGGATAGTCTTTTTTGAAATAAATGGAAGGAGAGGAGAACCATAACCCCCCAGAGACACCCCTAGAATGACTTAAATCTGGTAATGTAATACCAAACTGAAATCTTTTTCTGAGAATATATTTTATTTTTGGAATCTAAGCACTAAAGATAAGAAAGTTACAACCCCAGGAACCTCTACCTTGCATCTGCTGGTATTATATCATTTTCCCCACTCTACCAGCCACCACTCCTCTTATCAGCCGGAAATCTAACTAGTCCACCAGGTGAACTAGAACGACTGCCTCTATGACTGCATTTCCGCATTCCTTGCGACAACCGGACGACCCCACGAGGAGAGGGAGTTTGGTAGTTTTTTTTTAGCAATTTTCCAGTGTATTTAAACGTTATCTGGTACCTACTCCCACCTCTCACATCCCACCTCCCCCCGGGTGGCAGCGATTAGATAAACGACGCTAATGAAGATTGCCAGGCGAAGCAAATCAAGGTTGACCATCCGCTCCACTACCACCCACTGGCCCACCTGGCGAGGGAGTCAGTTGGCGGGTTCCCCGAGTTTTTCGAGTGGGTGCGATAAGCCCTAACGTGATTGCCCCCACTGTGCTCCGCGGACTTCAAGGCTGTAAAGAAAAAGCTAGAACGGGGAGGGATGGGGGTTAGCGGGTTTGGAACTTACGCCTCGCAGTAGGGCATTTTGTTGTAGCCCTTGTAGGTTTTCATATTGAGCGCCATGCCGCATTCTGTGCATTTGAAACACGTTTTGTGCCATGTCTGAAACGAGAAAGAAAGAAGAAAACGTTGCATTACAAACAGAGAATCAGAGAAATTGTTGAGAATGCAATATTATTATTGCTGCCACTGCCACTGTCCCCGGACCCTGCCACTTGCCGCGCTTTTGCTGGTCTTTGTTGCTTGTTAGCCAAATTGGCGCATTGCAATTGAAAAGTCTAGGCCAAGCCAAGCATAAGAAGCGTTCTCAAAGGTTGCTTTCCGCTAACTAGAAATTTATGCGTATTATGAGTTATATTTTCTCCAAAAATTAATTGGAAGATGAGCTGAAATGAGTGAAGAATAATTAATAAAATTTGCATAAACTCTTTCCTCAAAAAAGATACCCCATATCTGAAGGTCTAACCAAGCTCACAGTTTCAAGATACTCTCTATCTCTAGTTGTGTAGTTAAGATATCTACTAACTATGTTAGTTAGTACCGTTCGGTTAAGATAACTGGTTAGATAAGCTTTCCCCAAGCCAGACAGATGAGAGCCAGACAAACAGACTTTAAAAATGTTGCGTGATTTGTGGTGACTTGGCAGTTGAAGAATCCAGCTAACAGAATTGGCAACACACACACAGATGCATTCACACACACACCGCAGATACTGAAGCTCAACTAGCAGGGAAGTGAAGTTCTGATGGAAGTTGGTTTGATAGCCCGACTTTGTTGTTTGCCTGCAACGCGTTATGCAAATTTTCCGAAAGAGGAAAAAATCTCAAAACCGCAATGGAGGAGAGCTCCACATCCCAGTTGGTTGGTTCGCCTTGACGTGGAGGTCAACAAACGATTAACTTGTCTGCGGATTAGCAAACGAGATGTGAAGGGGGGGGGACTCCATGCCAGATGGGAGTACAAAATATTTCCTAATTGGTTTTCAACGCAGCAGCCGACGACGACGACTCTGACGACTGGAAGCTGGCTAAAAAGTGTTGCCAAAACAGAAAAAAAAAAAAAAAAAAAGAAGTCAACACAAACCAGTTTAAACAACAATTAAAAGTGTAGACAACAACAAAAAAAAAATATACAACGTTAGTTAATTGTTTAATGGAGGAAAGCTGCAGCAACAAAAACATGTCCGAAATAAAAATGAAAGAAGTCAGCGCCACCACATTCCATGGCCCCCCAAGAGAAAAGCTGAAAGCGAAACAATCTCTGACCCCGCTGAACTGAAACCGAAATAAATCATCAGATTTTTTCCTTTGTGACTCGAATCTGACTGAATCTGGGCTTAAGTGGCTTTCCAGCCCAGGGCGCATGCGTAACAGGGGCACTGGGGTTTCGGGGTTAAGCAAAAGAGGGCTAATTGAACTACCGTTGCAGTCGATAGATCTTAGCGGTGGTAAGCTTTTCTAAAGATGGCCGATCCTTGAATATCGATAGATTCTTCGTAAGCACTTTTTCGAACAGTTTCAAACACTAATTATACAACTCTTTACCGTTATTTAGAACAAGTTTAGCGTCTTCTACACTGTCGAGATTCGTAAATATATCCTTGTATTGCAGTTTCACTTTCGCCACCAAAAGTGCAGTCACAGTTGGCCCCCTTTGTTGGCGCTTTTGTAGGTGTTGTTGTGCCACACACATGTCGGGCATGCAGTAAGTGGGCTTGTGCCATGGGCATAGACATATGTATGTACATATGTGATGCATGTGGTGAGGTAATCGCCGGTCGGTCGGTCGGTCGGTCGCCCGGTCGGTCAACTGACGTCTCCCCCGACAACTGCATTCAATTTCAATTTCCATTTCCATTTTCTATGCTCGCGTTAACCCAGTTTCTGGACTTTTGTCCGCTTCTCGTCTTGATTTTCAATTTGCGGCTCAATTTTCAAAAGTTAAACGTTTCCTCTTTTTGGTTTTATTGCTCGCTTGGTTTTTTATTTTTATTTTTTGTTTTTTGTCAACCACGACGAGGTGTTAAATTTGCATTCGAATTTGCACGCTTTCAACGTTTTCGTTTTCGGTTTCGACCAAAAGCGGCGATAAAAACAATTGGCATGAGCCACGAAATGGCCAGAGACAGGGCAGGGACTGGGACTAGTGCTGGAAAATCTCGGATTACCACGGCAAACAAGCCAAAGCAAACGAATGACAAATGAGGGCAATGAGCACCACCACCACCAACAACCACAAAAGACAAACAATAAAATTGGTAACAAAAAAAAGATCTATTTATAAGTTTCTCGAGGGGCTTGAAGTGTCAAAGTGATTTCTTCAAAATTTGCATGGAACTGAAACTGGGCCACTTGAAATTGGGAGCACAGATATGTGGTTGCCGATGAACTCTCTGGTGATATTTGGACATTGTTCTGTAAAGAAAGTTTGCTCAATATTTGCTCTTAAATCTGGGC
This sequence comes from Drosophila atripex, assembly GCA_035045925.1. Taxonomy (NCBI): domain Eukaryota; kingdom Metazoa; phylum Arthropoda; class Insecta; order Diptera; family Drosophilidae; genus Drosophila; species Drosophila atripex. Next base: position 2,480,759 of record JAWNOP010000012.1, read on the forward strand.
TTTAGAACTCCAGAAGCAACAAACTAATAATTGCTCGAGTTTTGAGAAACAGAATTCGAATTGATTGTCTTTCTGGCAATGATTGGGCTTTTGGCTGTGATATTCGTGACAAACTCGAAAGAGAACTGAGACCAGAACCCCCTGCATGGTATTTCAATAGCGGATTGTCAAAACTTTTCAACAATAAACACTTCAAATGCCAAACGGCAAGCGGCTAAAGGCAAACACGAGCCAGACACGAGACTCTAGACCCAACTGACTCCAGAATCGTATTGTTTGTTGTTGGTTGTCCTTTTTGTCCAGATTCCCAGCTGGATGTGCTGTTGTTGTTTTTGCTGTTGCATTATAGTTGTTGGCCTTTTTGATTTTGGTTTTTGTTTGCCGGTCAGTCAAGGAATTCTATGGCTATTCAGTGGAGAGCGATGCTTTTGGGTCCATTGTCCGCTTTGAGTTCCCACTTTTCTTGAAGCACAAATTAAAGTTCGAGGGATGGGGATTGGGGACTGGGGAGTGGAGAGCTCTTAAAATGCTGTTATTTATATCTGGGTACCGTTATGCTCTATCAAAGAACCTCCCCCCCCTGTCAGCTCAGCTTCAGATATTAATCATGATTTAAGAACCCCCCCTATACCACTTTTTTTAATCAAGAGAACTAGGGAACTATGGAAGTCAATAATGGAAGCTATTACTCATAAAAGATAAGAAAATATTTAAGAAGTTAAACGTATAACTAGCTTGTTTTATTTATTTCATATATTTATAAACTATTTAAGTTTAAGATACACTTCCTTCTCCTCTACAGACCACTGTTCTGGAGTGTACTGTGCAATGGAGTTGTCGCCTCCAGAAGACAACACTGTTTCTGTTCTCAGCCCCATTCCTCTTCACTTTGGAGCACTCGACATTGCTGGCAAGTGAGTCATCCGCACTCGAAGAGCTCTCGCCAAGATTTTTGCCGGCAAGGCAAGCGGCTGCCACAAAAACTGGAGAAAAATGCGAAATAAAAAGCGAAACGAACGCAGCTGGTGGCCGCGATCTCTCGCCAAGGTACTTCTCACGCCGCCCACTTTACGCCCTCCCGTTCTTGGGGGGAAATATAAATTAAATTAATATACAAATAATTTGGTTATATCAGTGCTTCAGCGTATCTGTGAGAGAGTCAGTGTACGTGCAAATATGTTGAAAAAGCAATGACCATAAAAAGAGATTTTAATCATAGAGGTATTATAGAGAAACCCCTGGTAATATAAGTGACATAACCCAAAGACTACCAAGGAATGTGGCATGGAATGAGGTTGAGGCAAACACGATCCATATGTTCTCGTATTGCTCCACAAAGCCAATCAGATTCTGTTACCTCTCTGGTTATCTCGAATGAGTCACTCAGGAATTTAATCACAAATTCAAACAGAGTTCATCAATCCGAAAATACAATCTATAATATAGCGCACCATACTGCACAACCATATACGGATGGTAGGCTGTGATTTCGGTTCATTATTTCGAGTTCCAGTGTCTAATTTCAGCGAGAGAGAGTAGTTGCTGAAGGATTGCGTCATGTTTTCGAGATATAATAGCAACAACATAACAAAAGACAAGTCTGTTTAAATGCAAATCGTACGTACATACATGCCATAATAATTGAAAAATCCAAAAGCAAGTTCCAGTTTCGCTGCAACTCGAACAAAGCCAGTCCAAGTCCGCCAGCCCAGATAGACTCTATCTGGAAATGAAATTCAATTTATGACACCCCTTCGAGTGACTCATTATCAGCCAAAACCTCAATCGAATGAAATTGAAAGTAGATGCCAATCAATGGGTGTTACGGGCAGAGCTATAAACTCTATGGAGTCTATAGACCTTAGTCCGAATTCCGATCTACAAAATGCCTCTTCCTGTTTTCCCAAAAACATTTTCCGCCCTTTTGCGGCGTGTGAAAATGCCAGAGATGGCCAGAAAGCGAGACCTGAACCGAGAATTGCATAAGCAAACGAAACTCGGAACAAATATTCAATTATAGTCGTGTTGCCTGACCAAATTGGGCCTCAAACTGGTCGCCTCGACAACAAAAACAATTAAAAGCCATTCGCCCGGCTTACTTAACGCTCATCAACGGCAGTTGTTGATGATAATGACAATTATGTCATGTGTGGGCCACCATATGAGGCGGGCTGGCCAGACTAGTGTCCCACAGACCTCTCCGGCAATCACTCTCAGATACGGCAGAGGAAACTGATCGAACAAATGACTCACACCAGACTCTGCTCACAATTGCTAGACGATGACAATTCTGAGTTTGCCATTTTTGGGTGAATTTTTCATTATTCGGGGAGCGGACTAAGCCGATCCACCTTGACCTTACGTCAGCAGGCGTACAACGATAAAAAAAAAAAAATAAAAACTTAAATAACGATAAACAGGCAACGGTGCGCCGCAAACAGAGCGTGGCAGGGCGTGTTAAATTGACCAAAAACCTGAACTTGCCTTTACTTTTTGGCCAAGACGCAGACATGGCTTGCCAAAAGAAAGCCTAATGAGCTCTACAGAAAGTGGTTGGGATTAGGGAGGTCTAGAATACCCTTCTTAAAGTCTAAATGGAAAGTTGGTAAAATGTTCTATCCCAAAAGCTTAACATTTGATTGTATTTTATCGTTTTTAATTGCTTTTGGCAATAAACTTTATAGTTCCATAAACGATAACATTTGTGGTATTATGTCTGATAACGATAGCCGATAATTGCCGATAAAGGAAAATGCCATATTATTTTTTAATAGCTAATCGAATTTAAAGAGGCAACATACTAATTATCTTCCATAAAAGGTACCCCCAGAAATATGGTCTTGATTTAGTATATTTAGGTATAGAAAACAAGAAGCTATCGATAAATTCGATTGTAGTTTAGCGTTTTTATAAGGTTTGCTTTTTTTGATATCTTGCTAATTTCTTAAGTCCATTTTTAATAAAGATATATTATTTTTAAATAGATAATCAATGCAAAAGTTATCGAAACTATCGATATTATGTTCCATAAAGTGTATTCCCAAAAAAAAGGCCCTTGTCACAAAAGCCTTACCCCTCAGGCCTAGGTGGAGAGAGGAAGTGGTTTAATTCTGCTTGGACGCTTTCACTTCCGCCTCATCAGCCGGATTCCCCTATGTCTTTCAGCGCCCGTGATAAGCCCCATAAGTGATGCCGCCGCCGCCCACCTCCACCATCATTTGGAGCTGGGAACTCCCAGCTCCCAGCTTGCAACTTGCTGCTGCTGCTGCGTGGAACTTCAACGGAAAAGTTAAGTTCCTCCTGAAGCGTCGTCATCAGCAGAAGCTACTCCAATTGCGACAGCAGCTGGCAGGCAGTTGGCAACTGCAAGTGGGTTTTGATTTCACGTGGGGAGGAGCTGGAAAAATAGACAGCGACGTAGAAACCCCATCCTAATGCTCCTCCTCTTCGCCGCAATCAAATGTCTGTTTGCTCTTCTCTGTTTAAATTGGGAATTACCAACGCTCTTGTGATATATGTTTCCTCTTTGTTTGTCTGGCGTTTGTGCAGGCGGTGGATCAGGGTCTTGAATATGCATATAACGATTACCATATGCTATGCTACTCCACTCCGCTGCTCCAGCTCCGTCTAGCTCCCCATGGGAATCGAATGTGTGAGCCGGCTCCGATAAGCCCAATTAGAAAGTGATTTGTGAGCAGACGACCCCTGTTGTAGATCACTTGTGACAACCCAGATTATCTAATTCAAGATTCCACTTTTAATTGTCTAACAAATAATGGGCTTTTTAGTCCGAATCAGATTAATAGAAAATGGTGAGAGAGAATTATGTGCAATTAAAATGAAATTAAAGAAGTCAGTGACATATTTCTTTCTATATCTTTGAAGTATCTCGCCCTAGTCTCAAAAACTACTCTAAAATTCCATTCCCATGTAACTTTTAAGCCATTTCACACTCTGGAACCATCTTCCCACTCCCGGGTGGCCCTTCGCTTCAGTCAATTAGCAAAGTCAATAGAAAATAGCACCGCAGGCTTCGGCTCGACTCCGCTCTCACAGTTCTGTTCAGTTTTCAGCTGACGTTTCAGCATTTTTGTTTGTTTAATTTATAAACGTCAGAAACTTCACACACTCACACCCCACATCCCCACACCCCACCAACTTGCACCAATTGGTGTGTCACTTGTTAGGAGTTCTGTTTGAATTTCCCTGGAAGCACCAAAGGCCATTTCCCACACATTTCCCAGAGAAAGATAAATGGGAGAATGCAAATTCGAATCTGAATCGCAGGGCTTATGTGATTAGCAGAGCAAGTTTATAAAGAGCCCTCTTAGCCAATCAGTTCCGAGTCTGAATATTTATACACTCTGGCTTTAAAGAGAACTAACTTAATTATTAATTAGGTGAGCTCCTTGTCCGCACAAGCCGAACGAGCGAAACTTTCGGATGTGGAGCAGGGCACGGCACAGTACCAGTACCAGATGCGGCAGCTGACTGCGGTTTGGGGCAACCGATGTGGGCCAAAGTTGAATAATAGAAGAGATTTCGCTGCGACTTAACCCTGTCACTCCAGATGTCGTTTAAAGAGATAATCGCAAAGGGAATTTTGGTAATTGTAAGTGATTTTAGGACCTAATTAGGACTATTCTGGCCAAAAAAACCTTAATCTGGTCATAACGATCATTTTGGCGATGGTACCGCGGTTGGTCCATCGGCGACTTTAACCTTTTATCGATACATCGTGATTAGTCGCGCTAATATCATAACAGTGCTTGATCGCTATACAGTTAAACGATGGCAGTTCTATCATTTACTCCTCCAGTCTTGGCGATGGACCAACTCCAAATCCATTGCCTCAAAGCTTTTATCGATACATCGTGCTTAGTGGCAATAGTAATATCGCAACAGTCTTTGATCGCCAGACAGTTAAAGGACAGCAGTCCAGGTAGGTGACGAATTTGAAGTATTTTGCATCAGTTTACAAATCTAGTATTATTTTTAGTTTTAACTATGTCTTAAAGCATACACAGGTGTGTCATTGATCTATCCTATCCCTAATTCCCTAAAAATAATGAAAAACTAGAGCGAATGAGAGAAGAAAAGGAGCAGCGCGAAGAAACCTCAAGTGCAAGGCAACTCAAGAGTCAAGCAACCACTTGAACTCTTCCATCACCCGCCTTTCCCGCTCTCCCCTCTAGAAATAATCCATGGCACAGATGCAACAAGCGACCCAAAGATAGAAACCCACCCCAGGGACTCATTTTATTGGATACTTGCATGCGGGGATCAATTGGATGATGACGACGAAAGTCATGCAAATGCCTAAATGAGAAAAAAAAAAACAGAAAGACAGAAACCAGAGGGACGAGTTCAACTTGTTGTCTCCCCCTTCGAATTTACACGAGTCGTTGGCAGAGACCCCTCCAGTGATCTTTCCCCTTGGATGTGTTTTTATTTTTCCAGCTCCCCCTCCCCAGTTAATAAAGATCAATTGAATTTAAACAAAGCAATTTTTTCAAGGAGGAGCTGTGCCAGTTCCCCTTGTCTTGTAGAGTCCAGTAAGTGCGTCCAACTCCTCGTCCAAGTGACAAAAGCGGGAGGCATTACAAGCAAATGCGCATTAACATAATATATGTAATGTCAGAGCAACAAAAGAAAAATACTTATAGAACGGGAGGAGGTTGGAAAAACAATTAAAAGACGTCGGGTCGGGAGCCGGGAGACAAAGACCAAATGGACAGGAAACTCTGACAAGGAAATCAGAAGAAACAAATTGAACTTCAGCGAAGAATTCAACTAATTTGCTTTGAGAAAGCGCGCTTGACCCAAAAACTGGTTCTGACGCTCTTCAATCATAGTCTTCATTCTTCTTTTTTTTTTGGTCATTAGTCAAAATTTGAGCATCGAAATTAATTATGGAATAAAGAAGCCCACAATGGGAAACATTTAATTGGAGGGAAACCGAACGCCCTCCAGCAACACAAAGAATATAAAGCAAACCACTGGGCAAGCCGAGCCAGAAGCTATTTAAAGTTTCCAAACAACTTCCACGACGATTTCCACTTTCCGAATTGGACAAAAAAAGTTTTTTGTTACATTTACAACTTGGGACACAAAAGCAGTCAAGTTTTTTCTTCCTATTTTCTTCTCTTTTTTTGTGACGAAAAAAAAAATAGCATCGAAATCTTGACTTTGAAGTTGTGAGGCATAGAAAATTCTGTTTTGTCTGGGAGTTGGTCTTCAAAGGCCTCTTTTTCTACATCGATAGTTTGCTTTCCATCTCAGTACTGAAAGAAAAAGAAAAATTGGCAAGCTAGACTCTTGAAAGCGAAGCCTAATTAGGCGATGTCAATGAGTGGAAATGGGGGCAGAAACCAAAGATTCCGCCGGAGATTAGAGGGTGAAGCGAAAGTGACTGGAAGAGGGTTGGGAAGACAATTGCATCATCTTGCAGTGCGAGTCCCGCAGTCCCCGTAATAGTTCTCATCAAAAGACAATGAAACTGGTAAACTGGTACAGCCTAACCAGGTAAGGTTACGGCATTTGTATTTTTTTTAAACGTAGTCTCACAAAGCCGGGAAGGAAGTGGCCATAAACTTTGAGAGGCAGAAGAGCGACAAGTCACAATATTGTGTCCCCTCTATCTCTGCATCTTGGCCCTTCCTCTTCTCCGCTTGACCACTTTTATTTTCATGCCTCAATTGGTGCATCCCATTCCCATTCCCATTCCCATCTTGCGCCCTTCATACCTCACCTGCGCCTCATCGTTGGAGTGAAAAATTGATTGTCATGCAAAAGTGAACTTTAGTTTCGACTTTTGAGTGAAGTGATGGAGGTGAAGAGGCTCGGGGCTCAAGTCCGGTCAAGAGTGAAGAGAGAAAATGTATATAAATAAATACATAAAGCTATTGTCATTCTTCTTCCCCTTCTTTGAATCATCGTGGCTTCCGAAAGCAAAAAGAGTCTTCGAGTGGTGCCTCCTTATAAAAGAGGCAGTAGGTCACTGAAAAAAATTAACTGCTATTTGCAAATAAATTTTCTTGAAAGTAGAAAAACTTTTATTAAAACTAGGCAGTGTATATGGATAGTTTTGCAGATTCTTGGCCAATTTCTAGGATTAGTTTGGGAAGAAAGTATCTCTGTATTTCCGAGCCTCCTTCCTATTCCTATTCCCATTCCTTTTCCTATTCCGCCGCTTTGAAGTTTGTTGCTGTAGTCATTTGTCACTCGAAAGGATGCAAAAATTAAAACATGGCCCAGAGAGAAGTGATGGCCTAATGGGGGCGGACAGGGGGCCAGCGGAGAAGTGCAAATGTGTGCCATGACAGGAGCGACCCGAGGGGGCCGGCAACGGGGAGGGCGGTTAAGTGGCAAACGAAGTCAAACGGACGGCGACGCTTTTATTTTTGATGCTCCGCTGCCTCTTTGTGTGCCACTCTCCAGCTCGACGAGAAATTGGCCAGAAAAGGCTGGCCAAAACTGGCACGTTCCTATATAGCTATGGGTATAGTATCTATAGGAAGGCAGGAGGAGCTTCGTGCCCCCCCTGGCTTCCCATGACAACATGACAACAAAGAGGTCATTTACTTTCCTTGCAAGCATGAAATAATCGTTCGTCGTGTTTTTTGGCTCCGATGGCGAAAAACTCACTGATGGCAAAAAATGAGCCCCAAAAAGTCAGGCCAAAGCCAAAGCCAAAGCTAAAGCCAAATAAAGAGCAAAGCAAAAGTCAAACTCACATATTTCGTGCAAAATATAAAGCGCAAAATGCAACACAAAGACTATTGCTAAAAAAATTACAATCTTGGGCACACTAATACCGTGTAATAAGGCATTATTATCGATATTTTTTATCGAAGTTATATCTCCGCAACTGGAAATATTAAATATACAAGAATAACCTAGTTTTTAGATTGATTTCTGTAAAAAAATGTATTTAAAAACCCCTTATGATCCCATCATACCCTTAGCTTCTAATTGGTAACGGGTAGAACAACAGCAGGAAGCAAAATATAAAGCTCAGAGATAAATGAAATTGGCAACAGAAGCGACAGCCACAGAGGATATAGGCAGGACTCCGAACTCAGGGCTGAGGCAGCAATTCTGCTATTCTACAAGCCCCCTAACAGAGTCGGAGTCAGTCGGCTCTGAAGTTGACTTCTCCACTCCATTTCGTTTGTTGTTTTTTTGGGTTTCTGTTATCAAAAATCGATTAACAAAACGCCGGCAGCGATGCGCCTGGAAAGTGCCGCAAAACTTTAACGGCACATTTAAAAAGGCATTTCTCTCTCAAATATATTCGCGTGCCAACGTCACTCTCTATGTATGTGCAAGTGTGTGTGGAAGACAGAAATAAGAGATAATTGGTATAAAATGTCCGTTTATTGCCGTCACGAGTATCGATTTCTATATCAGGATGTGTCACGTGCAGATAGCAAATCCTATTGCAAAAATATCCCTCAGACTTCCCATCTTTATCTGGGATTGATTCGGGAATAATAGAAAAAGTACTATGGCGTTCAATGAGCTAATAACAATTGTTCAATTACTTATTCATGACGGAAGCTGAACGAAAACAATATTTTTTATTTGAATTCTGATCTCATGGGATTTTTCATTTAAGCTTCATTAACAAATAAAATAGCTGTTGGCTTAAATAAATCATTTTCATAACAAAAAAAATCTGAATCATTTTACGGTTCGTGAAATATGATTGAACCCCCAAAGCAATCGTGAAGTCAGTCGGGCCTCTGATCTCATTGCGTTCCATTACCCAACCCCATACCCCATAGACCCCAAGTAATATATGCATTTCAAATTATTTTGCAATCAGAGCTCACACACCAGACACCCGACACACCCCTGGTCTGAAATACAAAATGCTGGCAAACACAAAACTCAAACACGAAACTACAAAAGAAAACTAATGCAATTTAATGTAAAGGTAAACTTATGCGCCTCATACTTCCAGCCAGCCCCTTGCAGTCCTCCTTTGAGTCTGTGTTTACAACTTCCAGCATTTCCATTAGGCGAAAAACACACACAGACGCGTGTAAATGTTTTATAACCGACTTCAGTGCGTCTTGTGACTTTAAAATAGTTTTCATTACTCCATTGTCTATAATTAGGAATTGCTGACTCGGTCGAAGGGAAGATACACAGAGGGAAAAGGGTGGTATTATATTTTATATTCATTTTAAATTTCAACAATAGGATCATATACCACAACATCCTTATCGTGGTTATCTGAACAATTTTCTAAGAAACCTCAAGGGGGTGAATAGTTTTCTAAGATTTTATTTCCAATTTTTCTTGTAATTTTAAAAGATCGCTTATTATTTGAATTTATATTTAAATTATACGTATTTGTTGTTGTTATAAAGTTTTTGAATATCATTTATCAGGTAATGCCAAAGATTTTTAAATTTTTTAATATTTTTATCATTTTTAGCAGAGTTTTTCTACTTTAAAGTCCTCTCAAAACCGCAATTTCATAAAATGAAAATTTAAAAAATTTAAATTTCGTAAAACCCTGCCAGTATTAACTGTAAAAATAAAGAAAAATCTAAAGATATAATTTTGATTTTAGGATATAAGATTATCTAGCATGAAGTTTTAATTAACAGTTCACTTTTGTTCAAATTTTTCTGTTTATTAAAATAGTTTGATTTTTTCACAATAGTTTTCATGAAGAAAATATCACATATACTTTTTTTTTCACACGAATGATATCTATTACCCCCTTGAGCAAATACCAAACATTATGTCATTTTTCTCGCAATGTAGCAACCGGAGAGAATCCGAGTTCGAGTCTATAATTAGGATGTTGTTGAGAATAGTAGAGTAGAGTGGGAGTGGGGAGTGGGGAGCAGCAGAAAGGAGGTGGGTCTTGGAGAGTGACACGTTTCAACGCTGATACCCGAAGCTAAAGCAGAAGCTGATTGCAACGAATGCCAATCAGAATTTGTTGATAGATTCGATTCGATTCGAATCGTTTGCGAAGCGACTTGAATCAAAAAAGGGGGAAACCGACTCTGGCGCTCGTTAATGTAAATGTTTAAATGTTTGTCTCTCGTCTCGATTGAAACTTTATCAGCTCCCAAATTTCAAAGAAACAGAAACACAAACATAAACAGTCGATTGCCAGCTCAGCCCGGCCCGGCCAAGGGCAAAAAATACTCGCAGTGGAAATAAAGAAGGGCCGCTGTCTCAAGTCTCAGACATCGAGACATCGAGACAAACAAAAGCTCAATAAAAACAAAAATAAACTGGAATTAAACATAAGCCAATAAGCACACGTCCGGAGAAGAAACAGAAACGAAAGCCGCCTAGTGACAGCTGGTCTTCATGAAGAAAAGTTGAAAAAATATCAATATCGCATTTCCCGAGCTTGTGAAATTAATTTCTGAGAAGGTCAAAGGCTAACCTAATTGTTTTTTATTATACAGATAAGAGATTCTAAATTGTTTTTTATTGGAAATGAAATTTCACAATTATTTTAAAGCTGAGTGCTAATTAGGCGAACACCACTGTTTCGGGTTTTTTTTAGGCCGGGGTGTGAGAACGCACCAAACTGGTCTCAAGACTCGAAAATATGCGCTCAAGGTCGGTCAACGGATTTGCTTTTGTTGCCTCTTTGGCTGCGAAAAACAACAACAAAAGCAGCTGCAGCTCAGAATTGAGAAATCCGTTCCAAAATAAAAGACAAAAAGATGGTGAAAAGCTTGCAATTGCAACTAGCGCCGCAGAAAGCCAGAAATCTGAAAGTGATCCAAAATTCTGCCAGCGGAAGCAGCAGCGACAAAAGCAAATTAAAAGCAATTGTAGAAATTTCCTGAGTTGGCGAAAATATTTGTTGTTGTAGCCGCCCGCGCAATAAACACACACAGTGAGAGAAAAAAAAGAAAATATAAAAGAGGATAAATAAATAATTTCAGATATTGTAATAAGGGAAATATAATTTCCCTGAAGAAAGTCTACACCCACTCGCACACACATACTTATGGAGACATGAATCTGCACAGTTATTTTTGACTTAAAATGTTTGAATTCCGAGAAGCGAAAGGCAGCCAAACAACTTTTGTAGTTATTAAGCATAGGATAATAAACATAAAAAAACAGAGCAAAAGGCACGCATGATCAATGGGGGGAAATGGGGGCTAGAGCGGGAGAGCGAATGCCATGTGCTAGCTAGCCGTGCCGTTCTAACTCCCGGCCCCAACAAGTGCGCCGCGCCAGCAACAGAATCCAGGAAAAAAAATAAAACAAAGGAGTACAAGAATTGTAGAATTGCAGAATTCGAAAAAGGACTTTACTCACTTTATCCAGACACTTGAGCTCCTCGATGGGATACACCACCTTCTGACAACGCGCACAGGTTTTATTCATCTTGACTCCTGCGCTATGAATCCTGGCTGCCTTCTGCCGTTTGGATGCGAGAGAGTGTGTGTATAAGCACTTCTATTTACACCAAAAGCCACGAATTGTTGGATCAACTTTTTCTTAAACACTTTTTTCCACTCCACTCCACGTACTCTCCACTCAATTTTGCATTGCGAACGATGATGACAGGGGGGAGGAAGAAAGATAGGGGGGAGGATGAAAGGTATAGTAGTACTTTATATAGAAGAGATGTCTGATCAGATCGGAACTATGGGAATGGGATTATATTGTTGTGTGTGTAGTTATGGGGCCGAGAATTTATTTCACACTATATGGGATTCGGAGAGCTGGTAACAGCTAGTAACAGGTTTGCTGAGTTGTGTTGTGCTCTGTGTGCTGTTATTATATAAAACTTGGATCTCGGATCAGCCCGTAAAATCACACTTTTTGTTAGCAATCGGCTGCTGCGCCTGCGCTGCAGGTGAGAAAGCGACGCGCGCAGCGGTACACGGTGCAGGAAGAACAAGAGGAGCTGCTTGGCGTGGGCAGGCAGTCGGCAGGTCAACAGGTGCGCCTCAACTTCACAATTAATTCAATTTCCAGAAGAACCGATTCCACCACGGATTTCAATTAAAACGCTGTCTGGGTTTAAATTCAATGAGCGCGACACAAACAAAAACTACGCGATAGTCCGCGACGCACGTTCGTTCAGCTTGTTGGTTGAAGCAGTATGGCGCCGCTATTGGGACTATTTCTTGGATTTGGGGGGGCATCCACTCGATTATTCGATGACTATTGCGCCAGGGCTGTTGATTTTACATTCTACAGTCTACTTTCTACAGATGCGTGCGTGCGAGAGGTCCGTATGGGCCTATTTACCTCTCGCTCGATACGACATGTTGCATCGGATCTCTCTTTCTGGCAACAGTGAAATTCCAGTATAACCATAGTTTTTCCCTAAAAAGTATGCTTTTTTGGTATTTTTACTTATTTTTGAGTCTGGTCTTAATACTAATTGATGTTGCGTCCAACCTGTTGCAGTTGCGTGCGAGCAAGAGGTTCGCTTAACCATCGAACCGCGAAACCAGATTGGTATTTTTGGAGTTTTAAAAATATAAATGTTTTTTCTGGTATATTAGTCGTTTTAGTTTCTTCTGTAGCCACTTTACTCTTACTCCTTACTTCACGTTTAAACATACTAATTGGACTCATTGAGGGCCAAATATTGCTTCACCGAAAAATACCAATTTCTTTAGCTAAATAGGTTTCGAAAATGGATAGATTTATAAATTCATAATTGAAGAGAAAATAAAAAGCCAGATTTATTTAATAGTTTCAGAAATGAGATAGTAAAGTAAAACAAAAATCCACTAACAAATATTTATACTGGTAGTAATTGTATTGTATAAAAATATAATTTGTCAGCAAAGTTTCAAACCTTACCAAGTTTTCACCTCAGTGAAGAGGTGAACTGAAAGATAAGAAGTATTTACATAGGATTTTTATAGTAAAAATACTTATTTATGCATCAAAAACTGCAGATAAAGTCATTCAAAAAATATAAGTGAATAAAATACGCGAAATCAAAATCTAAGTTATCGATTGGCCCAAAAAACACTTTACCGGCTGGCATACAGGGTGCTCTAGGTCTCACCCACCACCCTCGTATCCTTGAAGTTTTACTATCGAATTTTTTGTGTGTGTCCATTTCCTGCTGCTCCCAGGGCGTAAATCTGAAATCGACAGGGAAACAAGAGAAAATCCCAATTAATTTGCGAAAATTCATAGTGGAAATTATTACCAACGCTTGAGAAAAGGCAAAAATAATACCCAATTGTGTAAATAGCGAATAAAAGTCTGGAAAAGCTTTAGAATTTGCTTCGCCCTGCCCCAGAACCGGGAGTGTGTCAATCAATTCTTTGTTCCTCATTCATTTTTTTGCGGGCAGACACAAAGACACCGAATCGAACGGAAATAGTGCAATTCGAAAAGCTCCAAATCGGGACAACGAATCTAGGGAATAAAACCATAAAAATATATGAAAAATTATTGCTGCATGATGATAGGCGTAGTTGGTGCAACCCCAACCCCCAAGTCGCCCGAAAGTAGGCAAAGTGGAAGTAAACACGCACACAGATGCATGTCCCATTGAAAAATCAATAATCCCAGCCGGCGCGTAGTGCCCGAGTGCCACAATAACAACAAAAACAACACCAACGCATCAAATAGGCTCTCTTAAACAACTTAACACAAAAAAAAATAGGGACAAGTGTAAACAAAGCACAATCATAGTAGAAACAACGAGTAGTATTACGCAAAGTAGTACGAAATAATAAATATAAAAACACTCCGCCCTCAGAGGAGCTCAGGCATAGTCATTATACGCAACATAATACGAGGCCAAAGGAATCCTTACACGAATGCCAATCAGCTTTTCCTGAGCACCATGCAAACGCTGCGCAAGAAAACGAGTCCTTGTAAATGTAAGTAAAAAGATATCCTAGAGTTATAGACTATACACATTTTTGGGCTTAAATTTATTATATATATTTTTTAAATCACTTAAACTCATTAAAAAAAAACTATAAAAAAAAGTATGATATCATGGTTTCAAACTCCGATAAATCAAAACCAGTTCTGATAACTTACCCGCCGACCGATCGCCCTAAGCCGAGCTATCGATTGGCGGGTTACCTGGCCCCGAAACCAATCGACTGATTGATCGAATAGCAGCTGCTGCGCCGGCGTCGCTGTTGTCGGCAGGTGGTGCACTTCTCCAGCAAAAACAACAAAGGTCCACAACAATTTGCTGGCGCAAAAAAAAAAATCCACAAAATGAGCACATCCAGCAGATAGAGAAAGAGGAGCTCCGATTTCTATACGATTCTGAAATGAAAATCTACTAAATAATAGAGTGAAATTTGTGTATACCCGTGCGGATGAGTGTTTTTGTTTGTTATTTGAATTGAACAAACTGCGACAGTCCAGTACACTGAGAAGAACACACCGAGAAGAGAAGAATCCCCCGAGAAGAGAACACCCCAGCGCACCCCAGCAGCAGCCAGCAGCATCGGAACGCGAAAAATATTCTCTCATTCGTTGCCATTCATTCCATGATCTCGGTTCGGATCGTCTTCTTTTTGTTGTTGTTGCTCGAATTTAATTAAATCTATAGTCGTGAAAAATCGTTCTGGAATACAATTCTCATTGTTTGTGTATGAGTGTCAGTGTGTCTGTGTCTGTGTTTGGGTCTGTCCCCCCCCCAACACCCCACCATCCCACATGACAGTGTCACCCAAAAACAGAGAGACCGCAGAAATGCGACAGTAATTTTTGTTGACACCACCACCAGCGTGTAGTCACCCACCTTGAGCCACCAACCAGCGGTGGGATCAAGCATTATGGTCAAGTCCCTGGTGGCCAAGCTGTCCACAGCCTCCTCCAATCTCTCCAGCACCTTTGGCGTCGGCGTCGGCGGCGGCAGCGGTGGCGGCACAGCGACTGAGGAAACGAATTACGCAAAACGTTAGCAAAAACAAACTAAACAAATACACAAATAACAAACAGTGGTCCCTCCGCAGTGAGACGGGCAGTGAGATACGCTAGAGAGATACTGAGATACTTAGATACCCTATCTACAGATACATCTACATAGATGCATCTGTTCAGGGTCTAGAGTTAGTTCTTAGTAGTGTAATAGTTTAGAACTTCATATTTTTTGCTAAACATTTCTTTTCAATTTCGTGTCATAAATATTCTAAATCTTAATAGAATAACTACTACTAGTTCTACATTAGCAGAACCAATTTTATTTTATCTCTTTTCTATAAAAATATATATTTATAAACCCTTAAATCATTCAATATATTCCACAAAAATGCAGCCAAGCGAATCACAACTAAAGAGTGCCAGGAAATGAGAAATAATTCCAATACCTACATATACATATATACAAATTGTGCGAAACAATTTAAAATATGTATTTCCAAAATTAAAAAAAAATTAAGTTTCCTATTAAAGTATAAAATATAGTATAGATTAGAGTCAAATCATTTGAGAAGTTTTTGTTCAAATGATTCATTAATTATTTATTTATTATTCATTTATTATACATATTTTTAAAATAGATAAAGATTAAAAAAAAAAAAATAAAACAATTATTTAAAACTGATAAAGACAATGAACTAATTTATTTGTTAGTTTTTAGTTTATAAACTTCACAGTAGATTGATTTTCTAATATATAGACCCTATATTATAGACCCGCACCCTAAAATCTCAAGGTTCAGCTCACTGCCGAGTGTCCACTGCACAAAATAATTTATTTAAAAAAGAAAAAACAAAGCATTCGAATTTAAAATTGAACATAAAACTCATTCCGGGGTACTGTTCTGTTCTTTCAGATCGCAATGATCCGGGACGATTTTTCGGCGATGGCGTTCAGTTCAAGGCCAAGCTCATCGGCATTCTGGAGGTGGGCGAGGCGCGAGGAGACCGGATGTGCCAGGAGGCGCTGCAGGACCTCAAGATGGCCATACGGGCAGCCGGCGAGCACAAGCAGAGGATAACGATTCATGTGACCATCGATGGGCTGAGGCTGCGGGATGAGAAGACGGGCGACTCTCTGTACCACCATCCCGTCCACAAGATCTCGTTCATTGCCCAGGACATGACCGATTCGAGGGCGTTCGGCTACATCTTTGGGTCGCCGGACAGCGGCCATCGGTTCTTCGGCATCAAGACGGACAAGGCGGCCAGCCAGGTGGTGCTGGCGATGCGCGACCTCTTCCAGGTGGTCTTCGAGCTCAAGAAGAAGGAGATCGAGATGGCGCGCCAGCAGATCCAGGGCAAGTCCCTGCACGATCACGCCAGCCAGCTGGCCTCCCTGTCCTCGCTGAAGTCCGCCGGCCTGGGAGTCGGCGGCGTCGGTCTGGGTCTTGGCGGGCACGGCGACCTGGCCAGCGGCGTATCTGGTGGCGGTCATGCCCTCACCTTGCTGGGAGGCAGCCTCAACACGGCCTCCAACGGCACCAGCCGGCTGGGTGTGACTCTCGACGTGGCCAAGGCATCGGGATCGGCGGCCAAAGAAGTAAGGCCTCTTAACCACCTTCCCCGAAATCATTACTCACTACTTTCTTCTTCCTGCAGATCTCCCCCGAGTCCGTGGCCGATTTGGTGGACCTGGAGCAGGAGCTCACCTCCCTGCAGCGGGGCATCAGCCAAATGGAGCGCATCACACCCAACGAACCCGCCAACAGTGGCGGCGGACATCCCACTTTGGCCAAATCCGCCAGCGAAGACGATCCCTTCGGGGACTCGTTCATCTACGTGCCCTCCTACAACATCCTGCCACCGCCACCCGACTCCGGACGCAACCGCCACAAGCCGAATAAGACGCCCGAAACGGCGGCCAGCCTGGATGCCATGCTGTCGCCGGCTCCGGGAGCCAGCAGCTCCCAGTCGCCGGCAGCCCAGGTGGTGGACAACGACGACGACAACTGGCTGCAGGAGCTGGAGCAGCAGAACGACGTCTTCGATACCACCAAAGTGGGCACTGTTGCCGCCGGACTAGGCTCTATTATGACGATGGCACCACTGGCTTCCAGCGAGTCCACGGCCACGCCCACACAGCAGCTGACGGAGATCGGGGGTGCTGGAGCTCTGGGAGATCTGGACATGGGCTTGGGCTCGGGATCAGTTCTGGGCCAGGCGTTGGGCAGCGATGATCCGGCCGGCACTGTGCTGTCTCTGGGTAAGTCCTCCGCCGTCCCCCACCACCTAGACATCGTTTTGGTTTCCATTCCATCGCTTCTTTGTGAGACTTCTCGTCTCGTCCATTTAAGCGATGAAAGAGCTGGCTGGAGAAGTCGCGGGTCAAATTAATTGAACTGAATTGAATCTTTGGGTGTGGAAGACTCGTCTTTACAATTCTTACACGAAGTTGTAGGATTCTCCCACTAAGATTCTTTGCAATTCCTTCACTTTCTCTGAAATACAACAGACAGTCTTCGAGAGACAGCTCTTTCGCTCCACTTTCAAGTTGATTTCTTAGCCCGAACTGTTATAATTTAAGTTAATCCCAACATTAACCCCACTGTGCATTTAATTACCATTAACACCTTGTGCTACCTCCTCGTTTTGTTTCCAATCGGAGAGTTTAAATTCCACTTCCGATATACTTTCCCCAACACAATGTCGTTTGAGTTTCGTTGCGTTGAGTTTGTTTGATGATTTGTTGTGCCACCTCCGCTTTCGGAGTCTCCTCCGCCGGAGCAGCACCCTCTGATACTCTCCCCCACTCCCACTCTGCCTTCCGTTCCATGTCGTGCAGATGCGTTCACGGATCTGGATCCGCTGGGCACGGGACGCACCAGACCGTATGTGGATAAGAAGTACTTCTTCCAAGAGCTCAAGAATCCGCCCAAGAAGCTGCTCAAGGAGCTCAGCTCCGGCAGCCAGGCGGGTCTCGGCTTGGGCCAGTCCATGGGCCAGCCGGACGGCTTCTTTCCGGAGGACAGCACCACCATCTCCACCACCACAACCACCACCACCACAGCTACTAACATCACCGCAGCAGGTACTAACCAAAAAAATGTCACGATCGCTTTTAAGCAGCACCCCTTCTGTCCTGCACAGAGAAAAAAAAGGTGTTCTTTTCGTAATTAGTCGGTACTTTTTTTCTCTGTGCAGGCAGGGGGTTTCTTTGAGCGAAGAGCTCTCTAAAGTTTGCACTTGCACCACCGCAGGCAACTCGCTGGGGGCCCACCACTCGGTTAACTCACTAACCACCACCGCTAGCACCGCCGCCAGTCTCGGCCAGCTTCTGTCCTCCGTCTCCGTCTCCGCCTCCTCAGCCAATGCCACCTCAGCTCCCATCTCCTTCCCCGCTCCAGTTCCCGCTCCCGCTCCCGTTCCCGCCTCCACCACCACCTCCACCTCCATCTCCATTTCCCATGCAATCTCCACCAGCGCTGAGCTGAAACTGCTCCTCGGCCAAGTCACTAATCCGCCTAACCCCACCGGCCACTATTATACCGCAGAACCACCTACGCTGTCTTCTCTGGAGGATCCCCATGGCCACGTCCCGGCCGCCGATCCGGTTCTGCTGCCTCGCGACACGGATCCGTTCTCCCCGACGCGGAAGAAGAGCGATCCGGACCCCTTCCAGGAGGGCGATCTCTTCGCCAAGCTGGATGCCTTTGAGTTCGAGGCTCCGCCGTCAGTGCCGGCTCCTTCGATCCCGCCGGAGGCCAAGCCGAACGTCTTCAACGGGCCGCTCCAGGTGCAGCTGCCGCCGGAGAAGGAGCTGCAGCTCCAGCAGCCGCCGGCAGCAGCCATCTCCGCCAGCACGGTGAGGAATCGACCCTTGGCCGCGGTCTCCGCCCTGCCCAGTGGCGGACCCCTCGACGTCATCTCCAGTATTAGCAACAAGAAGATGCCGCATCTGTTCGGCCAGTCGCGGGCCTTCGGCAAGTCCTCGGACATCGGATCGAGTGTCAATATGCGGCGTCTGCAGGAGAGTGACTCCCTGAGCGAGACGGAGGCTGCACCGGAGCCGCCGCCGCGTCCGGACTCGGCTCCGTACTCCGAGCCGCCGCCACTGCCGCCGAAGAAGCAGTTCAGCGACCTGGTCATTCGCCCCACGCCCGCCATTCCGACTCCCCAGCAAGCGGCTGGAAGGTACGAGTACCTGAACAGCAGCAGCCAAGCCAGGAGGACTCCATCCGCGTCCGCGGATGCTCCACCCATTCCATTGCCCTCGCGTCGCGTCGGTCGATCCGATGGCAATTTCCCTGGGCCGGGAAGACCCCGGAAGCCGGGACACACCGAGGATGACTACCTGGCGCCGCTGGGCGGACCACCGCCGTTGCTGCCGCCGCCCAGTCAGGGATCGTCGGTCAGGTCGAGGCCCCAGAGACAGGCGTCGCTGGGCAGGCCGCAGGATATCTACGAGAACAAGGCGGAGATCCTGCAGGCCCAGGCCCAGGCTCAGGCGCAGGGTCAGGTCCTGGAGAGCAGCGTGCCCCTGGCACCCGACATCACCCTCACCCAGCTCCTGACCCTGGGCATGGACGAGTTGGCCGTCAAGCTGAATGTCCCGGCCAGCAAGCTGAGCACCATGACCCTGGTGCAGCTTACTGCCTACCTCTCGGAGTATCTGTCCAGCGAGAAGAGCCAGGTGAGCAGCCAGCCGGAGCGGAGATCCTCGCCAGCTAATCCGCCCCCGGCAGCCGCTCCGCCCACCACGGCGGCCGTTTTCAAAGTCAACTTCGATCAGCAAACCTCCTTTGTGGCCAAGTTCGATGACACCTTTGGCGAGGACGAGGCGCTCCCCGCTTCCAATTCGGACTCCACCTTCGTGGCCAACTTTGCCAACTTCAACGAGGCACCGGTTCCCATTCCTACGTCCGGAGCGGGAGCATCGGCGCCCATAGTGCCGCCTGCGGATCGGTATGCGGTCTTCCGCGAGATCATCGACCAGGAGCTCCAGCAGCAGCAGCAGGAGACGGATCTGATGGGCGACCTGACGCCCCCGCCGGTGGACGAAAGTCAGATTAAGGAAGCGCCGGAGTGCTTGGAGGTGACCAGCGTCGCTCCAGAGCTGCCCATCGACGCCCTGGAAGTGGTTCCGGCTCCCAAAATCGACACCAAAATAACGGAGGTAGTGGCCCAGGCCAAGGATCGGTACGCCGCCTTGAGGGACATCATCCTGGTGGAGAACCTCTTCGACAAGCCTTCGCCCCCAGTGGCTGCTCCTCAGCCGGAGAAGGACCTGCTGCAGGACTTCCCGGAGTTCAGCGATGAGTTTAACGAGGATCACGATCTGCGCCAGATAATGGACCATCAGGATCACGGGCACAGCCATGTCAGGGATCGACGTGGTCTGGTGGACAGCCGAGGCTTTCCCACTGAGCCCTCGTCCTCCGCCCTGACCGTGGACGACGACGACGAGGACGAGGATGCGGACGCGGCCGGCGAGAGTAGCCTGGACAGCAATGAGAAGGATGCGGAGCCGGTGAGTGGCCAGGACCAGTACGAGAAGCTGTCGACGTCCACGCAACAGCTGGATACCGCTGCCCCTGTGCTGGAGGATCTGCCCCAGCAGCCACCTCAGCCGCAATCGCTGACCCCCAAGCAGGATCAGAAATTCCTGTCGGTCTTAACCGGACCCCCCGGGGCCGGAACCAAGGACGACATCGAAATCGACGAGCTGATGCACCGGGCCATATCGAATCTCTCCCTGGACTCTAGGGAGCGGGTGTCGCCGGCCACCTCCTCGGCGGCTCCGTCGCGCGGAGCTCCCGGCCTGCACACTCCCTCGCAGTTCAACGATGTCAGCACCTCCCCTATTCCCCTCCAGAAGCCGCTCATGGGCGGCGGTCCGTCGCCGGTGCCCCTGCAGCTCTCGGCGGTTTCCCAGCTCATCGACACGGCCACCAAGCAAATGGGGGATCGGGAACGGGAGAAACAGTCCTGGGCCACCTTCGACTCGCCCAAGGCCAAGGGCAAGGCCCGGCTTACTCTGCCACCGCCGCCACCCCCCGCTTCGAACACCTCGCAGCCGGACACGGTGGAGTCGCCGTGCAGCTCGGATCCCCGGGACGATGGCTGGTCCAAGCAGCAGCGCCGCTGGGCGAAGAAGGAACGCCAGCAGACGTCCTCCTCGTCGCGGGATCTCAGCCCTTGGGATGACGAGACTCCCGAGTATCTGAAGCGACGACAACTGGCCGCCGCCCAAATGGCCGCCCATCCTCACCAGCCGCAGATGCAGCCACCGCCCGATCGGCATGGCTACTATATGCGCCACGCCAGGCGGATGAACTCCTGCGACGAGGATTACGAGTAAGTAGATCCCTGAAGCAAGCTGGAGAATTCTAATCCCAACATCCCTACTTTCAGCTATGATGCGGAGTTCATGGCTCGCCGAGATCAGCAGCAGCAGCAACAACAGCAAAGGAAATTCAAGCATGGACTTTCCCGCAGCCGGGATAACTTTGATCTCGGTGGGTTACCAAAATATACTCCAGTATGCTTACTAACTTCATACCATCCGGCAGATTCCCCCAGCTGGTATCACCATCCGGCCCATCACACCTGGTCCCCGCAGGAGATCGAGCAGGCCAGGGCCAGGTCCTTCGAGAGGGCTGCTTATGAACGTTCCAGCTACGGGCCACCGCCGCCCATCTACGACAAACGCGGCCAGCTGAGGAGCAAGTACCGCGGCGATCACCGGGACAGGGATCGGGAGCGGGAGAGGGAACGGGACAGGGACCGGGACAGGGAGTACCGGGACTACGCTCGTCCCAGCTACGACTTCGACTACGAAAACGTGTACGAGGAGCGCGGAGGTCGGTCGCCGATGGCCTACAAGCCCGGAAGAGGTGGTGCCGACTACATGTACGACCGGGAAAGGGATCGAGATCGGGACCGCAAGTCCTTCGATCGCGAGAGCCTCGAGTCCTACGAGAGCGCCAATCGACGGCGTCGCAGCTTCGGCAGCGGCAACGATGTCTACGGCAGCTTGGACAGCCGCGAGGACTACCGCGGCGAGAGGGACAGGGATCGGGAGCGGGATCGGGAGCAGATGAAGACACGTTCCCTGCGGAAGCCCACAACCACCTCGGGGAAGCTGCGCATCAGCGGCGACATTGACTACGAGCAGGATTCGGAGCAGGACTTCCAGCAGCGGCCAGGGGTCCGGAGTCTGCAGCGTCCCAGCCAGCTGGGAGGGGATGTGGTGCTGCCCTCCAGTGCGGCGGGTGGCTCACAGAGACTGCGCAAGAGCAGTGGATCGAGTCCCTGGGATGGAGAGGGTAAGTTTTCAAATCGTAGCTCTTCCCAGATCTCTACAATATCTATCTGCCATTTCAGAGCCCACTCTGCCGGGCCAGAAATCGTGGAAGCGTCCAGCCAGTGCTGCGGAAACGGAGCGGCGCCTGGCCGAAAGCCGTCGGGCGGCAGCGTTGGGCCAGACTCCCTCAGACGGAGAAAAGGAGCGAAGGTGGGAGTAGAAGGAGTAGTCTCCCATTAAGAATTCTGACAATAATTATCCTGATTTCCTTTAAGATTCCGCAAGAAGACTCGTGCCCGCAGCGCCAAGGATTTGGCCAACATGGGCACCAATCCCGGCTCGGCGGGGCCACCTTCCCGCTACGGACGTCCTGGCATGCGGGACAACTACGACTACATGTGTCCGCCCGGCTCGCGGAACGACGAGGTGGACGACGACGATGACGACGACGAGGACTACGTGGACGATGAGCCGCCGACGGATGAGGACAAGTTCGAGCGGCTGAACCGACGGCGTCATGAGATGCACCAGCGGATGATGGAGAGCGAGCGACGGCACATGGAGCGGCATCAGCCGCCGCCGTCCCTGGGCAAGCTGCCGGGCCAGAATCGGAACCGTGGCGGCGTAGGGGTCGTCAACAGCGACTACGGATTTGTGGACAGCTACGAGCAAACGCCCACTCCGACGCCGCGCTCGAATGCCAGCAGCACGGGTCCCGGGGGCATGATGATGAGCGGCGGTGAGTCCTCCGCCGGGGTGACCAGTTCCAAGTTCAATTTCGACGACGGTTTCGAGTCCGACTTCAATCAGAGCTCCCCGCCGCCAGCTCCGGCTGGCACTGCATCCAGCTGCACCTCCACGCCAGCCGGCCAAGTCTCCGGCAGCGGCAACAACGGCGGATCCAAGAGCCTGTTCCGCTTCTCCAACGACTTCTCGGATCGCGAGAAGCGGGAGCACTTTGAAGCGGACACGCCGCCGACTTCCACTCCTCCGATCACCCAGAAACTGCGCTTTGACGACAATGTCAAGGTCTCCCAGTTCGACGACGCCGCCTTCGAGGATGACTTCGCCAAGGCCTCGTTTGACTTCGAGAAGGAGCAGGTCGCTGGAGCCGGAGCCGGAGCTGGAGGAGCGGGGGCCATGAGCCGGAAGCAGAATATGCGAACCAGCAAGCTGCAGCAGCGCCAGGAGCTCATTAAGAAGTCGGAGTCTGTGAACATATTTGCCAAAAAGCAGGAGGATCCCTTCGAGGACGACGAGTTCTTCCGGTCGCCGGACCAGGAGCAGCCGAAGGAGCAGCTGGATGAGCAGGCGGAGTCGGGGGGCGGGGGCAAGTTCCAGTGGGGCGAGGAGGCGAACTTTGCCAAGTTCGATGAAAACATGTGATTTGACCAACTCTTTGCCAAGGCATCGGGGCAAGTCCTTCAGAAGCAGCCGTCGGAGCAGCAGCGCCGGGAGACGGACCACAACTACGCGGAGATCGACGTGGTGAACGATGCGGACTTCTTCTACCTGACCAACCTGAATCACTACTACCAGCAGCAGAGGCTGCAGTCCTTGATGCAGCACAGCCGCCACATCTACTGCAACATACCGATCCAGGAACCGCCGCCGCCACTCACCAAGTCCACGTCCACATCCACGAGTCCCTGGAAGGAGATGAAGCCTGAACCAGAGACGGAGCTAAAGCCAGAGCCAGAGCCGAAGCCGGGCCAGTCGAAGAAGCCGTTGGAGAAGCTGCTGCGGAAGCCCAAGAAGTGGAAACTGAAGCGCACCCTGGACGACTTCGTCAAGTGTCTGATTATCGCTTCCTCGGAGCATGTCTACGACTACGATGTCCTATGGTAGGAGGAGGAGGAGGATTGGGAGAGCGGCGAGTCCCAGGATCAGTCTTGACGGAGGCCACCCAGTGCGATATATAATTTTCCAGATCCATATACCTTCTAGTCAACTGAAAAGCGCCATAAAACTGATTGCTTGTATATCGTAGCAGAGTCTGGATAGACTGCCAGAGATTCGAACCGATCTGCCCAGTCCAGGATCGCAGGATCGCACTAGCCCAAGCCCAAGCCCAAGCCCAGATTGTATATATATTATATTCCAACCCAACTGGCCATAGACGAGCGTTTGTTAAAGTTACAACCCAAGCAACTCGAGAGCTAACGAAATACTCATCCCGAAACCCGAAAATCATCAACTAACGAAAGCAACTATCTATTGCCTATGCTAGATGTCGTCCTTTGAAGGATACTCCTAGGATACGATTACGTTTTATGCCTAATCCTTGCATTATTTTAACAACAAATCGATGACTATTAACGACTAATTAGTTGAATTACAGACCGCAGTGTCGCATCATAGTGTTTTATGATTTAACTAAATTTATACGAAAATTAAATATAAAATAAAAAATACATATATATTTATTAAAATATATATTTATACGTAACTGACGAGCAACAGAAACTGAAACTGAACGATCAAGTAACTCCCTTGCATCTAAATTATTATATACGAAAATTATACATAAAGCATATTCTTATATTTAATACGAATACGATAGTTATTGTCATTATGGATTATAAATTAAACTGTGAGAAGCATAAACAGCGTTTTTTATTTTTTATTTCTTTAAAGAGATTGTTACATCCACTAATCTGTACTAAAAGTGGGTTGCAGTTGCAGATTTTGTAATCCCAGCCTCCATATCCGAAGCTATAATTTGGGCCTTTTTTGGAGGAGCCATTACCACTCTGGCTTTGGGCCTGGTCTCTTGGATATAAAAGGCCACCCTTCAGCCAAGCCATCTATTCAGGTCTTGGACTCTGAGTTAGAAACATATCTAGTATCCAGTGCCAAGATGCAGAACCTGGTAAGATGTGTTTTTGAAAAATTAAAACAAAAACACAAGTTTATAAATTTATAAATTATTCATTTTTCAGTTGCTTGTTCTTTCGCTGGGATTATTATCCTGTGTGGCAGCCAGGACGACTGTGGATCCTGTTCTCTTCAACCCACCCCTGGCGCAGTTTGGTGTGTTTCCAGGACCTACTGGCTACGCAGTTCCTCCGTTTGCTGCTCCTTTGGGTGCTTCCCTCGCTCCCTTGGCTAATCCTTCTGCTCCTTTGGCGGTTTCCAGCAGCCAACGCTTGGACTACTTCAACCAGTTCAATGCCGCCTTTGCTCCAACTGCTCCAGCCCGCTTCCTGCCAGCCACTCCCGCCGCCCGACTCATTGCCCCCGGAGTAGCTGCCCCGTTCTTCTTTTAATTTCCAAGTCAAGTAATGCAATTTTTCACAATAAAAACTGGTTAACCACAAAAAGAGTGTTAAGGATCATCCTCTAATAGATGGATAAGCGGTTCATATATTTCTGAAGGATTATAATAGCATTTGGTATTGGATTAATATCACAAGAACCCACAAGGCTTTCTTCCTCCTGCCTCACCAGACACTCTTGTAGCCGTACCCGTAATTGGGGTATGTGGAGTAGTATCCATACGGGTAGGAGTACTGATAGGCGGAGCCGTAGGGGTAGCTGGGATAGAGCGGATAGCCACCACCGTACTTGTAGTAGGTGGGATAGGTGGCCACTGGGGGGGTGGGCATATAGAAGCGGTTCCAGTTCCGGGTGACAAACTGATGGCTGGTGGCCAGCGGCACGCCAGCAGGGATGGCAGCTGGAATGGCCGGAATCACTCCAGTGGTGGCAGGTGCAATGCTGGCCTGGGACAGAGCTGCTCCCAGCAGGAGGTAGCCAACAAGGGTCATCAATACCTAAGGTCCTTGCGGGTTATAAGGAGTTCGATAAAGATCAGCAAACTACTTACCAGTTTCATGACTTGGCTGGGGGATCACTGTCGTCTATCCAGCCACTGCACTGGCTTTTATACCGACACCTCGTTAGATTTGACTTTCAAATGCAGTTGCCCATTCGGGGAGGTGCATCCCTTTTTGGGCCACCACTCGTCCAAGGGCACATGCCCATGCCCATTCCCAAAGAAGCGAAGCAACAAAGCCCTGGGATGACGCAAGCGGAATTGGCAAACAGACTGGGCTTCTGGCCATTGAATTATGCTGCAATCCATTGATCGCCGAGCGAATTGATTCCAAACCAGATCACCTGAGCAAACAAGGCATTTTTGGAGGCATCGGGTATATAAATAGAGGGGCTATCTGGGAGCTATCAATATCCGAAAGCAATCATGAAGTTACAGCTGGCCCTTCTCGTTCTGGGAGTGACTGCGGCCCTGGGCCAGATTGTGCCCAGGAGCAGCTGGTGTCCCACTCCCGTCTCCCCGCGTCTGCCTCGGCTGAAGGGCCCTGCGCGCTACATCATCATCCACCACACGGTCACTGCCCCCTGCTACAATCCCCAGCAGTGCCAGGCGGCCCTCCGCCAGATCCGGGACGGGCATCGGCGCCGCAAATTCAGGGACATCGGCTACAACTTCCTCATCGGAGGCGATGGCCGCATATACGAGGGCCTAGGATTCGGCATCCGCGGGGAACATGCTCCCAACTACAACAGCCAGTCCATTGGCATTGCCTTCATCGGCAACTTCCAGGGTAAGTAGCAGTCGCCTGCTCCTGGAGCTCTTTTCCTCATGATTCTCCCTTTCCAGTTGGCCTACCACCTGGCCAGATGCTGCAAGCCGCCCGTACTCTCATCCAGATTGCCGTGAGACGTCGGCAGGTTGTGCCCAACTACACTCTCCTGGGACACTGCCAGACCAAGGCCACTGCCTGCCCGGGACGTCATCTGTTGGATGAGCTCCGCAAATGGCCAAGATGGCAAAAGAAGCCATAGAGGAAAGTGACTTATTTCAAGTCCTTCCACTTGAATCTCCAATAGTAATGCTTCCCTCCTAGCTCCATTTTTTTTCTAGCAAATTTTCTAAATAAAAACAAATAATTATCTCCTAAAAAAATATATTTAAAATAACAAAACTCTTTAACTTTAAAGCTGCCTCCAGTGGGGCCATGTCTTGATCGTATTGAAGAGGGCATCTCCTGGACAAGCAGTGGCCTTGGTTTGCCTGTGTCCCAGCAGGGTGTAGTTGTCCTTGAGGTGGCCCCGCTGCTGGGCCAACGCAATCAGATCCTTGGCGTTCTGCAGCATCTGGGCCGAGGGAGCGCTGTTCTGGAAGTTGCCGATGAAGACAATGCCGATGCTGTTCCGGTTGTAGTTGGGGGCATGTGAGCCCTGGAGTCCGAAGCCCCGGCCCTCGTACACCTTTCCGTCGCCGGCCACTATGAAGTTGTAGCCAATGTCGCTGAAGTTCCTGCGACCCTTGTGATCCGTCTGAATGGCCTTGATCATCCGCTTGCACTGGTCGCTGGTGGAGCATCCATTCGGATTGTCCGAGTGATGAATGATGACATAGTCCACCGCTCCGGAGATCCTAGAAGGCGATCGAGCAGCCACCGCTCCCCAGCTGCTCCTCGGTTCGATTTGCAGGGCATCGGCGGAGAGAGCTTGGGGGGAAGACACAAACAAGATGATTACCTAATGGGCGTGCGAGGGGACTAGCCTGATAGATTACCCAAGGTGCACAGCACCACAGAAGCTATAATCGTGAATGTGTTCATCGCTTTGAAAGGGATCCAACTTTGAGATTCTGTGGCGTACGGAAGATGTTTAAATAGGGGATCTAGTATGTCCCTGTAGTCGACGATAAAAATACTCTTTAGGGCGGAAAATCATTGGCTCCAGAAATATATTCAGCCAAGAAACCACAAAAATACAAATACCCCAACCGAGAGCAAAAAGAAACACCGATTGCGGTGAAGAACCCAGTGGGAATCACTCGCGACCTGCGAGATAAGACATTGCTCCGGGAGACCCTGCATGTTCCGGCAAACAAACCTACATCTGTTTTTTAATTTTAAAAACTTTATATTACTAGAATCTAATATAAACAAATATTGCAAAAGCTAATGCCACATCTCTACTTCTCGATGGCCTTGCGCTTTTTGGCAATGCGCTGCTTCTTCGTCTCCCGCGGCAGGGACTTGGTCGCCTTCTTCGACGTGACCTTTTTAACGGCAACCTTGTCGGTTTCAATTGCGCCTGCCTTGAGTTGCAGCTTCTCCATGAGCGTCAGTGGTCGGTTGGAGTCATTGGCCTCCACTTGCTTCTTATGGACCAGAGCCTTTTGGACCACTCGCCGCTTGTGCACAGCCTTCTTGGTCTTCTGAGCCTCCTGGCGGATTCGTAGATTGGCCAAGGCCCTCTTGTAGACTTCCGCATGCTGGACCTCGATGTCTGGTGAGACTGTGATCTCCTCGCCCAGTCCCTTGCCCACGTCGTTCAACATCTTCTTGAAGGCCGCTTGATCTTGCTCGGTAAGAAGGGTAACTGCTGTGCCCTTTTTGCCAGCACGGGCTGTTCGACCCACTCGATGAATGTGGGTCTTGATGTGGCGCGGTGCCTCGTAGGATAACACTACATCTACGTCAGTTACATCGATACCACGGGCCAGGGCATCCGAGCAAATCAGACCGTTTATCTTGCCATTGGCGAATTTCCCCAAGGTTTGCTTTCGCACCAGAGCCGATAGATTTCCAGACAGCTCCGCCACCGTGGTCTCGCTTTTCTCGAAAAGTGTTTCCATCACATAGGCCAAGCGACTGGCCTGATCCGTGCTGTTGGTGAAGCAGAGGAATCGCTTCCACTGGTACTTCTCCACCAGAGCGTACAACGTCAATGGTTTCAGCCGCATTTCTGTGATGCAGATTTGCTCCGTCAACTCGGCCGGGGTGGTGTATTTGCCCAAAAATTGTCCATCCGTATTGGCTTCTGCATCAGCTTCCTCGCCCGTCGGTTCCCTGAGCACAGGCATCACGGTGGTGAAGAGACGCGGCTGGAAGAGCCGAAGGTTTTGGAGTTTTTCAGGATCCTGAGAGAGTGTCGCGGAAAACAGAAGCTTGTGCGGTTGATTCCCGAAACTGGACTGAAGTTCCGCATAACAAAGGGGAGCTTGGGTGCCGGCTAGCAACTGATCCGTGGTCTCCTTCACATGGCTGTCCAAATGATAGAGCCAGTTTTGGAAAACAGCATCCATGATTCGGTCAGCCTCGTCAATGATCAGGAACCTCAGGTTCTTTAAGCAGAAGCCTTTCGTGGCGTGCAGGTGATCCACCAGGCGACCTTAAGTAGAGAAGGGGGATATATTTAGACTTTCATGAAGACAATTCAAAGATGTTTTCAACGCACCTGGCGTGGTAACCACAATGTCCACCTTGCTGTAGTATTTTCCCTTGTAGAGCTCCACCAGCTTCTCCTGCTCATCCTCCAACTTGTGTTGCTTCGAAAGCAGACACACCTCCAGTTCTGTTTTGCTGCAAAGGGCACTGATGACCTGGTACACTTGCAGGGCCAACTCCGCCACGGGCAGCACTACCAGAGCTCGGATTTTGCACTCCACCCGGTTGGCTAGGAGCTGGACGATTGGAATGGCAAAGGCTAATGTTTTTCCGCTACCGGTGGGCGCGGAAACACATATATCTCGAGGACGGAAAGGCGGCGGCTTAGCTTGTGCCTCCAAAATCCAGGGGACAACCTCCCTTTGGACGGGAAAGAGGCGCTTGATCTTCATCTGCTTGAGAGCCAAACATGTGGATTTTTCCAGGTAGGGAAGCTGCTCAATAGCCTCCGCATCGGAGATCTCCTCGTCGGCCTGCAAACTTCCACCTTCGATGATGGTGGGATGAGCCAACCAATTGGGCAGCTGCATTTCCACCTTCCTTCGCTTGGCAGCAACACCGTCGCCTCCCAAAACTTGGAACTCGTTGGAGGGCACATGCTCCTCTTCGGTTGCCTGCTTTCCCTTGTCTTCTTCTTCAGCTTCTTCCAAGGCAGCTTTAGGGGCGTCTTCATCTTTGGTTTGAGGCTTCTCAACTGCCGGTTCCACAACTTCAGTTTCCTTGTGTTTCCTCTTCCTTTTGGCGGCCTTTTGGAGCAATTTCTGCAATATTTCATCTTCATTTTTGCCCGTTGGTTGATCCCCATCGGCGGGTTTCTTAAAATCTTCTGTGTACCTACAAAATATTTTGTTACCACAAATGGCTATGCTCTTTAGACTATTACTTACCGATTTACAGTGAATAATTCCATAGTTAAAGCTCTTTTTATTCAAAAAATTATGAAGAAAAGAGAGCGCACGTGTTGCAATTTGTTTACGTTTTTAGGCCCAGTGTGACCATGGCCAATTCTTTATTAACCCAACAGGGAGTTGCCACTTTTTGTGTAAAGGGCGCGTAAATTCAAATGCACAAAGAAATGATAATGTTATTAATCTTAATTATTCAAAAACCTGCGGTTTACCAATTAAATACTTTGTATGAAAATATAGATTTCCAGTTTCATATAAATAACATGTAAAAAAGTTCCATAACAGCAATCAAAACAATTCTCAGCGGAAATAAACAATATTAGTTCCTAATCCAGTTTTCTGGGGATTTGTGATTTCCCTATGAAATGCGTTGGTTGGATGCGTCTGTAAGGTGCCCCCACCTTCGTGGGTTTCTTTGGGGATTTTTATGCCGGTCAGTGATTCATAATTGCCATGAGCTTCAACATTCTCCACGTGAGCGGGAGATGCAAAAATAAACCACAAATTCAGACTTTAATTAATGATTTTGACCAAGACTGAAAAACCGGTTGAATGCGTTCGAATTTGATCCACTCGAAAGAGAGTTTTTTGAATGGAAAGCAATTCACATAAGATATTATAATTGTGTAATGCCTTCTAGATACCTTCTACCTCTTGAACCCTCCCCCTTGAACAGTTTTTGCGGATTTGACCGCATTTCCGTTTGTAAATTTGTGTTTTTTAAATATAACCATTAATCATTCAGCTCTGAATACAATTCGATTCAGTTTTGCTTGTAAGCAGTAGCAGTTGAACACCTGTGCTAAGGGAGGCACGCCCTCACTTGTGTCAGAATTAGTAATTTAACAAGCCCGCCGTTTAAAATGCTTAACACCTTTACCTAAGGTTAAAGTTCTTCTGTAAACCGCACGATAATTCATTAAATGATTTTTATAAGCCAGCGAGTGAGGGGATTCTCATGGGAGTCATGGGACTCTATGATATACGCCCTCATCACGGTTTTAAATATCGGGAAAGATTTATATAGACTCTGCACTAACTTTTAAAACTCTCAGACAAAACCAAAACCAATGCCATATTCTTTAGATTTTGGCGAATATCCGGATTAAAATATCAAACTGGAACTGGAGTTATGAAACGAGGTTGCGGATACGAAAGCTGTCCATTAAAGAGGCCATTGTAAGGCAACAAAACGTCATTGTTTGGTTCTTATGGGCGATTCCAATAACAGAACGGGTTTTTTTTATAGAAAGGTTTTGTTTTTATTTTTATCCACGTCAAAGTCAAAGACTTGAGAGTGTTACAGATTCAGAGATATTGGAACCAAAATATATTCTTATCTTTGCTGTTCCATTATCTTTTATCGCTTCCTTCCTAATTGAATTTCGTTCAGAACTTTCACACTCTCTCTGGGAGTATCGTTTCTTTATCAATATTCCAGGGAAGAAATGTAGGCACCCGCAGTTGTATAAACAGATGCAAACATTGTCTCCCACCGATACTATAAACTTAATTAAAAACTATGAAAACGGCTGTCTTGGCTTTCAGTAAATGTTCGATAATTTAATGTGATAAACGTGTTGTTGAGATAAAACGTAAGAATTTCGGTTCGTAACTGATATCAATCACAGTTACAAATATAGTCACAATATTCCACATTTTGATGGTGTAATCATGCCCTTTGTGGGTTTTTTTTCGGTCCTGTTGGTTTATTTATTAGATTTATAATTTATGATTAGTCGGTAGAGTTGAAAATTTGAATAATTTTTGCATGCGATTAAATTTTTTGCTACATTTCCCATTGCGTGCATTGCATTTGTGTCCATAAGCCTCTATCCTGCTCCCCCTGCCCCTTCCAGGTAAAAGGCAACCGGTAAGAAGCTGAACTTCAAAATCAAACAAAACAAACCCGAGATGCAAAGCTGAGACACCTGTTGATCACCTGAAAGGGTGTGAGAGAGTGGGAG
This sequence comes from Drosophila atripex, assembly GCA_035045925.1. Classification (NCBI taxonomy): domain Eukaryota; kingdom Metazoa; phylum Arthropoda; class Insecta; order Diptera; family Drosophilidae; genus Drosophila; species Drosophila atripex. Next base: position 2,513,012 of record JAWNOP010000012.1, read on the forward strand.
AGAGACAGCTTGAGAACTTGTCTATGACTGGACCGGCGCTGACGTCGACGCCGCCGTCTCAGTCTCCGGCGATCGCTTTATAACGGTAGGATATAAAAACGCCGGAGTTCATTTGCAAACGTTTCGCGCTCGGTTTAAAACGCTTGCGAATCGCTCCAACTGCCCCCAAAATCGCGCGAAAAGTTCAATATAATTAACGAAAAAGTTGAAGGCATATTCTTATGCTTACAAGTTTTCGTGTTTGGATTTAATTAGTTTCGCGTTTAAGGATAAAATGAACATGTTGAAATCAATACTGTCTATATTTGTGCTAGTTGCTGTGTAAGTGTTTTTTATTATTGAAACTTTGTGTTAAAATATTGTGTTTTTAGATAATAGTATTAAACAAGTTTATAAAAATTCCACAATAAAATACTTAATAGAAGGAAAAATAGTAGTATTTATTTTATTTCAAATTAAGATTTTGTTTCAAAAATAGACTTAGAAAACTGTTCACAATAGCTCTCAAAATGAAGTCTCTTAAACTATTTATATTTTTACGTTCTAAAGTTAAATATATTTAAAAAAAAAAAAAACCTTAGAAAAGAAAATCGACCAGTAATTGGAATAAAAAGTAATAACATTTATTTGCTAAATGAAACTTATTGCAAAACTGCCAAAAAAGCGAATTAAACTCGAAAAGAAAGCCCCAAAATGTGTATCGTATTCAAGGTGACCTTCGGTAATTGTCACAAATAACAAGCCAAGATCATAAAAATGCATACAGAATTAAAAAGTAAATACAAATTGTCGTAACATTCGTCAACATTTTGAATGTCACTTGATTAGCAGAGCGTCGACCAGATATTTAGCAATCTCTTTCGTTTAGCACATTACCATTTTATTTTTATTATTTTTGTATCTTAATTCGACGAATCTTGTATCTTGCAGATGCCGCGGCAGTCCGACGAGCAGTGTGCGTCGCTTTCCAAGCGACTTTCTTTGGGGAGTCGGCTCCTCCTCCTACCAGATCGAGGGCGGATGGAACGCCGACGACAAGGGCGAGTCCATCTGGGACTTTCTCACCCACACCCATCCGGAGAAGATAGTGGATGGATCGAACGCCGATGTTACGGCGGACAGCTACCACCAGGTGAGCCACAAATCGATTGGTTTAATCAGGCAGGTGAACACGGTTGGCATCACTGTGTGATTGGAAGTTATGCAAAGAGTTCAAGATCTCCGATGCCGCCTGAGCTGGCGAGCTGAGGTAATCGACTGGAAAATATGTGAGCAATGGCAATTGATGCACTCTGACGGCTATTAGTTACATGGCTAATTACCGCGAATTATCTAGATCTTTTGTCAGTGATCAGATTCCGCTACAATCAGATCCAGATACAGATACAGATACAGAAATTATTACAGAAATCAATAATCAACTGCAGACACTGGCCGATCTCCAGTTATGGCCCCAATTAACCGAAAGCCAAGATCAGTGACCAATTATGTTTTAATAACATGCCTTCTGGCAATTACCATATTTCAAGTGGCCATCTCAATACGCGTTAAATCATCCATAAAAGTGCGGACGGACATGCAATTGGATTCGAAAACATTGTTGCCTCCAATCACAGGCCGTCTGTAACAGATTTGCATAGTTCGGTCTGATGAGCAAAAAATTAAATAAATCATTGGAAGCTGGTCTTCTGGCACGGGGACACCTGTTTCATAATTTGATAGAGTACTCTGTTCTGATAAACTTGTCTCCCCATCTGTTGCTTTCAGCGCAACACTTTTTGATTAACGACTCTCGATTAGCGTTGAATTAATGATCGTCCCACAATGGATAATAGACTCAAAAGGGCGTGACTGGTTCGGTTATATATAGGGTGGCCGAAACGGAACTAGATCGGTGATTGATGAGAAGGAATATTCCGACAGATGGAAGCCTCATCTGGCTGGACTTGCTAATCAAGATTTATGGAGTAGTTGTCCCATTTTCGCAAACTTAGATAAATAAATCTGTGTATTTTTCGAGATAAAAACTAAAGAACAATGACCTCAATGCTTACTTTGCAAACAAGCATATTCCTTATCCTCATAACTGCCGTCCATAAAGGCTGATAGCTTGATCTCCTTCCCTTAATTTAAATAGCTGATATGATTTATAGAGCCAGCACTCGGCTCGTGTTGGAGTGAACATTAATTGTATCATAATTCGCCTCCTAATGCCAATCAGCGTAGACCAACAGGTGCCAACTGCCGTGCTCACCTCAGGTGGAAAAACACTTATTGTTTGGGCCTTATCCGCCCGTATTGTTGTCGATTTGATAAATGGATTAAATGGTCGGACAGACAGCTTAAACGCCCCTTCCTTGCATTTATGCAACTCTCGGCGATCGCGATTCAAAGTGTTTTCAGTTTCAATTCCAAGTCCCATTCAAATTCAAAGCCAAGCTTATGACACTGACCATTGGGGGCGCATGGAATGTGTCGCGAATAAGCAACTGGTTTTTCCATTCCTATTCGGTTTTTTTTTCCGAAATTTTTTGGCTCACAATTCTTGGCATAGTTTCACAAAAAAAAAAAAAACAAAAAAACCCCAGTCTAGTTCTCCATCTCAAATGGTCACTTAGTGCTCCGACTTGACGGCAATGTCTGCAATTTGCCACACCGGGTATTTAATTGGACTGATTATTTGTCTTTAATCGACAGCTAAGTGTCTGCTGAGCCGGAACAATTTATTGGCTATCGGCGGGCTACTGGGTAATGCCAAAGATACATCTACTTGCTTCGTATCAGATACAATTTTGAAATTCCGGCGATTTCTCACTTCAGAAACAGCAAGTCCGAGCTCTTTGTCCAAATTGATGAATGGCTGCCGTTTCATTAGAAACTCGTTCCATTATGTTTCCATTCAAAATTTTACGGCTAATCAATTGGCATTAAACGAATATGATTTTATGACAAATGCTTGCCAAGTTTGTTAGTTTATAATATCCCAGAAGCGTCAGAGTTAATCTTTTTTTGCCAATCGATTCAATGGCAAACGTGTGCGAATATTTTATGGAAAGAATAGAACAGAACCCTCTATTTAATAATAATAATATTTTAACAATAAATTATGCCTTTTCTTAGTGGCGTCGCGATGTCCAAATGGTGAGGGAACTGCACGTGGGAACCTATCGCTTCTCGCTCTCCTGGCCGAGGATCATGCCCGGCGGGTATATGAACCAAGTCAGCAACGCCGGCATCAAGTACTACTCCAATCTGATCGACGAGCTCCTCCGCTACAACATCACACCCATGGTGACCATCTACCACTGGGAATTGCCGCAGCGATTGCAGGAACTGGGCGGATGGACGAATCCGGAAATTATTCCTCTCTTCAAGGACTACGCCCGCCTGGTCCTGGAAATGTACGGTGATCGGGTGAAGATATGGACCACCATTAACGAGCCGTGGCATGTGTGCGAGCACGGCTACGGGGTGGATTACATGGCGCCCTCTTACAACTATCCGGGCATCCCCGCCTACCTCTGCGGACACAATCTCCTGAAGGCCCACGCCGAAGTGGTGCACATGTACCGCGATCAGTTCCAGAAGCGACAGGGCGGACGCATCGGAATAACCCTGGACACATCCTGGCCGGAGCCCAAGGACCCCAACTCGGCAGAGGATCGCGAGGCCTCTGAGCGGGCCATGCAGTTCTATGTGGGCTGGTTCGGTCATCCAATCTTCTCGAAGCACGGCAACTATCCCAAGGTGATGATCGACAGGATTCGGAACCTGAGCAAGGAGCAGGGCTTTGGAGTTCGCTCCAGGCTGCCGGAATTCACCACCGAGGAGATCCATCGCATTCGCGGCACTGCTGACTTCTTTGGCATCAACTCCTACACCTCCAATCTGGTGACCCCGAATGGACATAACAACACCGGAAACTTTCCAGTGCCTTCCTTCAACCACGACATGGGTGTGGTGGAGAGCCAGAAGGATGTGGACTGGCCCGGATCGGGTTCCGTCTGGTTGAAGGTAAGTCTCTACAGAATCCTAACAATTAGCTTGCCATGAATTTTATTTACGAATTATTTTACGAGCTCTTCCAAATAGTCTCTCCATGGCCTCTCGTTTTTGGCCAAGATTCCAATTACCTTTAGCTTAGTCGGCTAAATTGATTGTGGTCCACCCACCCACCTATGCCTCCTTCCGGCAAGTCCCTCACGTCTCAGATTAGGAGGGGGTGAGAGGGTGAGCTGTAATTAACTTGGTGGAGTGCTCGAGGGTTGACTTATCCCCTCTTGGAGTTTGAATTATGGCTTGCCGAGTAAACTACTTAGGCCGGGAATCAAAAGAGGGTGACTTTTGAACAGGTGGCGCAGAGCGCAGGTTGAATGAACTCCACTAACCAGGGGGTTGTGCTCCTGTACTTATCGCCATCCTTCTTCCAGGTCTATCCCAAGGGCATGTACAATCTGTTGATGTGGATACACCGCGAGTACCATGGCCCCGAGATTATCGTCACCGAGAACGGAGTCAGTGATCGCGGCGGCCTGGAGGACTACGCCCGGGTGGACTACTACAACCAGTACCTCTCCGCGGTGCTGGACGCCATCGAGGATGGTGTCAATATCAGTGGCTACATCGCCTGGAGCCTGATGGACAGCTACGAGTGGAAGGCCGGTTTCACCGAAAAGTTCGGCCTCTACCACGTCGACTTCAATTCCCCGGAACGCACTCGCACCCCCAAGGTGTCGGCGCGAGTCTTCGCCCAAATCTGCAAGACCAACGCCATCGACTGGAGCTACCGGCCCATGCTGGATAAGGAGCAGATTCTGGTGGCCATGGCTCAGCTGCCAGCTGAGGATCTGGCCCGGACCAGTGGAGTGTCCCAGACCAGCGGGGTAGTGAGTTGGAGTCTGATTGGTGTGCTTCTCGTGGCCCTCGTCAGATGAGGAGTTCAGGAGCACATACCGGAGGCTTGCCATATTGATGTTGCCAAGTATTTTTGCTACCCGTAGCCCTAAGTTTGTCTAACCCTCATTGTAATATATGTTTCATGTATAGATGTTGTAATTTGTACTTAAACTGAAAGACTCGAAACTGAATAAATTAATGTGTGATATTAAAACAAGACTAGAGGCTTGAAATTCATTTCTAGAGAATCGAACATTCAAGTTTCAATACAAGAATCTACGACTTGGACTAGAAACCTCGATAGACCTTCTGCTGGAGGAAGGAAGCTGCCATTGAATTGGAAGCTCATTCAGATGTTAATGCAGCATCCAAAGTGACAGTTACAAGACTGGAGCTGTCGCTTGGCATTTCCGCAAGTAAATCAAACACCAGCCCAACAAAAGACCCAGTGGTCTGTGATCTTTGCGAGAGCATATTCAACCCGGCACCACAATGAGCCCCCATGTACTCCGAGTGGTTATATCATCACCCCTGGGGCTTGGGGTCGGGGGATCGGAGATCGGGGGACTAATTGTAGGGGACACATCGCTCCAGCATGAATCGGAATATTAAAATCCCTGTGCTAATAACTCTGATTAGTTGTATTATGAAGGTACATTCTTAGCATGATCTCTGTCGGAACAACTACATCCGCCTGGCCTCCGACCAGTCAAGAAACTTTCGAAACGGAATCAAAAGTGGGATCATGTTCTTACTTACTTCTATCTAAGTTTGCATGTTTTTTTTTTTAATTATTTTGTTTCCTCTCTCCAGAACCAGTTACCTTTCATTTTGGGTAATGCTTATTTTTTATTATTTTATTTCTGCTTAATTTTTATGCATTAGCTGGATTTATTGTTTCGGTTTGCTCGAGTCACACGAAAACTGTTGAATAAATTAAGTGATTTTGCTTTTGTAGGAAACACATTTTATGCCCAGCGGCAGTGTCAATTCCAAGGCCAAGGAGGGGGAAGCAGAAAAGGGGGCGGGCACTGAGATATACCCCCGGGGGAGGGGCTCGTCTGGAGTCTAGTCTCGACCTATCTGGCGTGCTCCCAGTTTGCACCTGTTCGAGTCACGAGCCGGCGCCGGGCATATTCATAATTCATCAACCCGGAGTCTGGGCTCCACACAGAAGATAAATCCAGGGATTTGTTGGCAAGAAATATTTCAAATAGCAAAACCCTTAAAGTAAAAAAGTTCCCAAATATGAGAAAATATTTTATAAATAATTCCACAGCCAAAAGTTCTTCAAACCCAATAATTCATCTAATGGTTTTTTGTGGCTGTATCGAGATTAATGAGGTCTAATGAGCAATGGACAAGTTCAATGTATAACCCTGAAAGATCCGTTTCGCTATGATATAAACCCCTCCTCCCTTTTCATTCCAAGCTTTGGCAAACAACCAATTGTGGCTTCAAACTTGTCAAAAAAAACGAGCAACAAGCAAACTGAGTTTAATGTTCTCAACTTTTTGGTACTTCAGTTTTAACTTTTTGGTTTTTTTTAATTTTTATTTTTAGCACTGATGAAAGTTTACATGGGTATTACATCAGCCAAAGTTGAGTTGAGTTTCCCCGACACGAACTTCGCGAAATTGTAACTTTTAATTTATGCCAGGGTTTTTTGCTTTAGAAAAGGTCAAGCGTGATTTATATAAATTCTGGATTATTTATATAAATCACGCTAAATAATACAGATCACGAAGTTTAAAGATGAATGCAGGCATAAGTATTTTAAATATTAACTAATGTGGAATATAAAATGTAAAGATTAGTCATATACAAAATTTAATTAAATGTTAATTTAGAAAACTAAGGAAATACGAATTTGAAAGGCAAACAACCGCCAGAACCGTTTCCCAAACGGTTATGCCACTGAGTGGATTGTGTCTTGGATAAGTTCTCTGTTAAAATGCATTGCCTACTTTTTGGCATGTCTAGTACACGTTAGTTTGAGTTTTATTAAGATTATAAACTCTTAAAATATCTATAATGTTATATTAATTGCATTTAAAGACCCAGAATAAATAAATTCATGAATTTATTTTAGTTTTTTACTTAAAATACATATTATTTAGGAAGAATAATAAGCAGAATATGTATTTCAAAAACTATAAACATTAATGTTCAAAATCCATATTTTTAGACTTATTGTTAGAAATATTCCTTGTCACGCTGCTGATACTGAAAGTCACGTGCTCAGGGCACAGCTCTAAATACATTTCCAGGATATACTCCCCTCGCTCCTTATCAAAATCAAGGATTAACCCGCTGTGCCATTTATCAAACATTTTATAGACCTCAGTGCACTTATTGAAAATTAATACGGCTTAAGATCCACAATAGTGCAAAAATCAGCACACATGCCGTCCCCGGACACACCCCCCTCGACTGTTGCCCTCAAATACTAATCCCGCGAACAAGGCATTAAAAAGGGACTCTGGACCAGGACAAAACATCTGTCCGGGATGCGGATGGTGGCATGGCCAAAGGATTAATTAGAAATATGTGATAAACAATATTAAAAATCAGGAACCAATTGCATTTCGTGTGGGTCCCCTTAGTCAAAATTAATTCCACCTCCATTTAATGGAGAATAATTACTTTTCTTTGGAAAGTTTAATAATATGTACACAGATTTCGGAGGCCCTGTGTGGTTAATTCGATTAAGATTCTTTTTCCACCGAAAATAGAGATTTTTTCAATGCGGGCTCCTCTCACAAAATCCCTGCGGAGTACACTAACTTTTTCCGGTTTCCTACTCTGAGAGTTTCATAAATATAATATTATGGGGACTCCCTGATTGGATCAATTACCATCTGAATCTTTTAACAGGGTGTCGAACATAACAATTACAAGAAGGCAACTTTTGATTTAACCCTTCGTTATCAATATTCAATTACTCAATATTCCGATAAATAAATTTTCATAGACTCCAGCACTGATTGAAACATATGAAGACAATATTCTCCAAAATATGGTGAACTGCCCTCATGATCTGCCCTCTATTGGGAACAGTTGAAACGACCCTCCCCCAGCCACTTTTGGGGTAAAGTGTCAGGGAGACCTAAGCCCCCTCCCTCCCTTCCTCAAGTAGATTAAGTTTGGCGATAAAGTATCATTGAATCATTGAGTTTTGTGCTTTTTGTTGGGTCGTTTAATGGCATCCATGTCTGGAGAGTCGTACTCCCCTCATAGAGCTGGTGACGTTTAGTAATTGCCCTGGACAACAAAAGACCTCGGAGTGAGCACCCTCATCGCATTACATGGCAACTGTTCGGTATGGAAATGGCCTCTAGAGCACCCCCCATAGAATTCTAAAATTCTTGGCATTGCAATTGATTTTCCCATAAATCTCCCACTGGCTTGGGAAACAAGAAACGATCCTTTGGGTAAAAGTTCAGATCCTGTCCCATATAATTGCCGGTGGGAAATCGGAAATAAAGAAAGAAAGGAAAGGAAAAGTAGAAAGAGAGAGGTCCTTTGGTAGTCTCATAAATTACCCGACCAACATTGTGAAAGGAAAAGGTGCTAAAGCTGTAAGGGAGGGTTGAGCGAGGCTCCTCATAGAACGTGCCAAGATCAGAAGGCAGCTGACACGAAAAAATAAAATCTGGCTGGCTGGCTCCTTGCTGTTCTCACAAGCCCGAGTTCAATGCCCTTGTCTTGGGCCTGCCTTTGCTGTAATGACAAACCAATTACCAGCTAAAAGACCTGGACTTGGACGTGGATGTGGACACGCACGTTTTTCAGAGGAGTACATGGTCCCCATGCAGGCGACAGTATGGCGGTATGATTGCGCAACAAATTGGACAAACGACGCATGTCACCCCTTTTTAGGATGGAAAGCAGTTAGAGCCATCCCGGGCCATATTTGCGACAGTGACAAATGTTCAAAACCAATTGATGAGGATATGCTCAGGGGTTTATACGCTAAAAGATTATAAAAATAACTTTCAGGATGTCTGAAAATAATTTAGAAACAGTTTGTGGTATTAAACTACCGAAATTTTTAAAGATTATAGCTATATTTTAGACACAATCTTCCATCTAATCGTACCACTCTAATCTTAATCCAAAATATGTAAATATTTACAGAATATAGAAGAGATTTTAAATCTTTACTATCTATATCACAATCTTAATCGACGTACAAACCATGCAATCTCTGAAAATAGCTACTGTACCCGTTTCGGAAACTCTTCAATCCACCACCAAAATAAGCAAGAGAAGATGACAACCCTGGCTTTTGAATCGTGGCGCCTGCGCAGCTGCCTCAACTGCTTAGTGTCCCGATTTAGGGGCTATATACGCAATAGGACCTCCTCCATTTGTATGCCGCCTCTTTGTCTCAAAATTTCACGCAATCTCGTCGTGAAACGGAGAGTTGCGTGTGTGTTGGCAACTGCTTATTGATCGATCGCCTCGATATCGAATTTTTATTGTTGTTTGTCATTGCAAATGCGCCAGCCACCATCGCACAACAGAAGGGATAAAGGCCGGGCGGGGAAGATGGTCCCTTTTGTCCAAGGGGTTTAGATTCGGATTCATCGTCCTCGGGGGTTGCTTCACTTTAGTGTTCAGTATTCAACTGCAATTGCAGTTTTACTGTTGCCACTCGGGAGGGTTACTTTTCTTTAATTTTCAACCCTTAGAGTTGCTTTTAGCTCCCGTCCGATTATCATCGCCTGGGAATAACCGCTCTGGACTCGGGTTCGAATTTCGCTGTTTTTTTTTCGGGGGTTTTCATTTCGATTTTGGTCCGTGGCATGGCCCATCTTCCCACCATTGGGTTGAGTTTCCCTTATTTGTATATTTTGATTCCAAACTAGAAATCAAGTTCAATGATTTTATGCGTGTTTTTCGCCATCTTCTGTTATTGTAGCATTAGTGCAGTTTTGTTTGGCAGATTTATTGGATTTAGGGGGTATTACGTAAGAGAGTTATGGCTATGGATAAGCAGATGAGAAGAAAACTAAGGGACATATAAGTTTATGTTTAAATAAAAAAGATAAGAGCATGGTTTTCTACCAAAATTTGTTACATTCAGATTAAGTAGCACCCCCCTTTATAACCACATCAATTTAATACATTTTAAAACGTAAAACACAATGATCATTTTGCTCATTCCTCCCCCAAGCCCAATTGGTGATCATGTTGCCCATTCAGATAAACGATCGCTCATTTGTTGCTGCCACTGGCAATTTCAGAGCTCGTTATCACCCACTGTCGATCTCACGCACCTTGACCACCACCCCGGCCAACTGGCCAACTGGCCAAGGTCCATGCATCTTGATGCAGCAGCAGGAATTGCATTTCTGGGCACGACCAACATGCAATGGTTAATTGTTTTCCCTTTGCCGCATTTATGCGCCCAGTAACCGCCCACTGGGACAAAGTTGCCTCGACCGGAGGAACAACAGCTCCGGCGAGTGTTAATTTATGGCGCACCTAAAAGCAGTATACATCGTACTATCCACACCTCGAGGCATACATCACACCGTGATGTATCGTTAGAACCGGCAACATATCACACTTTGCAGCTGGCCGGAGACCCGAGACCCGAGACCCGAAACCCAGGCACCCAGTTTCTCTAAATTTGAGCCAAGCTTTGTTGCTGGCAGCGGTGCTTACATAACTCGGAGCGGCAGAACTCTAGAGCGGGTCTATTGTCGTCATTGTAGTCACATTATTAGATTCGCATCGCTGGCCATATTAATTGTTGCTGGCCAAGTCGGGCCCACAACTGCAGCCAACGGAATGGGAATGGTTCATTGAACAGGGGCGGCAGAGTGCAACTACGACCGCTGTAATGATCGTAATACAATTTTATTATTCTTAGTGTCAGGAGCGGATCTATTGGGTTCTCCCGATGCACTTTTCCAGCTGCACTGAACTCAATCCCTCCCTGTCACAGGGCTTGACATTCAAATTTGGTCAGTTGACATGGTTCTGGCCTAACGCTTTCCAGTTCTTGCCGGGGTTTATGGCCGGAAGTTCTAATTGTCGTGTGGTTTGAGGTTCGCTTTCACAGAACAGACTGACAAGAATGACAAGTTTTATGTTGAAATTAGAGGTTCGCAACAGAAACACTTATTACTCGGCGGCTTACCTGTACTTCAAACCAATGCAGCTGGGTGCAAAAAGTCTGCTGCCAACTGGCAGACAAAAACAAACATTCCAACAAGGATCGACAACCTGCAGTCAGGGTGGCTGTTATCCATGGTGGTGGGTATCGATTTTTAGTGGCAATTGCAGTGCCAGGGGCAGTGGCAGTGCCAGTTGCCATGCCATGTCGCCCCATGCCATTGGGGTAGTCTCAAGTTCGTCTGCCAATTATTTGCCGCTTATTAGGAGTACGATATATTCTGGAATAGGGAATAAGGAATACGGAATACGGAGCATAGAATACAATCTACGGAATGGGCAGCACGTGACTTCTTCCGTCGCAGCCTTGGCCATTGTTTGGATTTGCATTCCCCGGATGAAAGAGGGTGGCATGACTTTGACATGCAGCTGGACACAATTACGGTCAACACATTAATATTTATTTGATACGATCGAGGGACATGCCAGTATATAAGTATAAATACTCCTTAAAAGAGTCGGAGGTGTGACCGGGATAGAAATTTGACAATCATCTTGGATTGCAGGATGCAGAGTTTCTTCATCAGGATCAACAGGAGTAGGATATCCATTGTATCAGTTCTATTACTATTCTTGGTGGGATGCTTGATGGGTATACGCTTCGAGCACTATTATCCTGACCGCCACTGTTTCGTAGACACAGCTCGAGTGTTGCCTTAATGTTTGGCCATTTGCATGAAGTGGGAAATGAAAGATGGGAGTGGGTAGGTGGTTTCCAATACGGGGTTTGCCACCCCCGAGTGTAAATCACTGCTAACCACCCACTGAGAAGCGTTCGCTGACCAGCCGGCGGCTAAGCTCTTTGTGTTTTCAGTTTTCTGTGCCAGGCGGGGATCCCACGGCCGAACCGGTTTTCAGTCTTAATCCTTTCGAACGTAAAACGCAAAGCCAACTGTGGTCGTAAGCGAATTTTGCCAGCAAAACGTTGAGAAAATTGGGGTTGCCCAGTTATTGTGCCCAGTTTGCTTCATAAACATTGGACACTTTGTGACGCACCACTTCAAATTGCACAAAAAATGGGGCTGCAAGTCAGTTCTAGGTGTCTCCTGGTATCCAAAAAAGAATTAGGGGTTCATTTCTACTCCTGTGATTAAGTGATTAAGCTTCAGTCTTACCGGTTTTTAAGGCGTATTGTGTTACTTTTCAACGGTAAATGACAGTATAACCTTGGGGTATCCCCCTATATAGTATTTATTTAATATTTATTTATAAATAATATCCTGATTGCATTTTCTGGATGCCCCGTAAAGACGGAGAATATCTACTGATATTCCTAATAAATCCTATTGTTACCAACTAAGATTAGTTCTTTTGGTTTCTTGATTCTTCTTCTTTAGGTCACAGCCACCTTCGATCGTTGATATATACATGTTTAAAAAAGTTTACGTTTATTAATAAAATTTAACACATTCCTGGAGCCACTATTTGGGCCACAGCGAAGGCTATATCTTTGGCGAAATTCATCCGATTCCTAGGTCGATTCTCTAAAGGTCTGCATCAAAATCTAGGAACATTATATTTTTTTTGAAATTTTCTGGGCGACCCCCTTCAAAAATCTACAAAAGTGCATGGGGCCATTATTTGGCCCACTACGAGGTCCATATCTTCGGCAATATTTATCCGATTCCTAAGCGGAATACCTTAAAAGATTCATAGATTCTCCATAGATCTGCATCAAAATCTAGCAACAACATATTTTTTCGATTTTTTCTGAAATTTTCTGACGCCACTATAAGGCCCAAAGCGAAGACCATATCTTTGGAAACAATCATTTGATATTTTGGCATAAAACAGGATATATTCAGGCCTTAGTAAGCAAGGACAATAGAAACAATACCTGCCAGTTGGCACCTCACTCAGCAAAAAAGAACTGCGAATGTGAAAAGCACTTGTTTGGTGAATTGCGTGATCTAATTATTCACTGCACTTGGCAGACAAAGAGGCGGGCTTATTGCGATTTCTATTTTCCTGCGGAAAATAAGAAAGATACCAATTGACTTGTTTATGGTAGGAGGGTTGGAAACGCAGGGTGAAAGCGGCAGAAGGGGCTTCTTTAGCTTTCTTCACGCTTCCGTGGCCACGAAAAAAGCGACTGCGCCGACTGCCGACTGTCAGAAATCAATGCATTTATCCTCGTCGGCAACAAAAGCAAACAATTTGTGCTTTGTTTTGCTCCCCTCGTTGTTATTGTCGTTTTTCTGTTTTTTTGTTGTTTATTTGCTTTTTGTTACTGCCTTTGCAACCGTACTCTGTTGCAGATTGGGTTAACTTCTGTTCCACACTGGCCTAAACAGTGGCGGGCAAAAAAAAAGTTCCTAAATTATAGAAATTTAAAAAAAATTTCCTAGATTTCTTAAATATTATTTTCATAAAGATTTTTTGCAAGCCAATCAGAATGGTTTTTAGATTTCTAAGGAACACAATTTTCACTCCCACTGTACAGTTCTACCGATTTCGGGAGGCCTGCTAGCTCCCACGGGGATGCAATGTCAGTGGGTAGAACAGTACAACAATTACAATACGAACAACAGTGCGAAACGAGGAAGTAATAAAAACAAGAGTGTCTGCCCGGACAGAACAGTGAAAAATGTTGCCAAAAATAAATTTACAGCCGGAGCGTGATGTCAGAGAACCCGCCCCCCAGGGACACGCCCATTACAGAATGTTATTGCCACGTAAATGGCTAACAATATTACCGTTATGTGTCTGCCGCCAAGGCAACCCTGCCACAAGTGCAGTGGCAGCGACAACTCTGGCGGCGGTGCAATCACTTTAATTAAGTTACCTGGCCAACATTCGAAATCCAATTCCCGGCCAGCTACAAATGAACTCTTCCGAGAATCAAATTTCATGCCCCCGCCTCCGGTAGGAAAAATAGACTCGGTTACTAGACCTCTCCATTTCTGGGGGAGCTCAGGGTATAGGAGATCCCAGAGTAGTGGGGGCAATGACGAACGAAAAACCCTCTAAAGTCTAAAGTCTAGGTTATCTTTTTTTACTACAGTAGGTACTCAGTGGATAGCCAGAAAAAGATGTTCTACAAAAGGTATTTATTATTTCTTAGATTTCAAAAAGATTTTAGTAATAAAATAGGAACATGTCTATATCTGGGGGAGACCTGATCCTCCACTAGTGGGGGCAATGACTAACCTAAAAATCAACCTAAAAAACAACTTTTTCTATTGCAGTAATCATTGGATAGTTCTTCTACAACTATTTATATTACCTTCTCGCTCAAATTTATAGTACTTTTTTGTAAAACTTTTTCCAAGTAGTCACTGTACCCCCCTCGCCAGGTTATTTTTTTTAGTAGCTTTTATATTTTATTGTTTTCCATGTATGATGCATCCAGTTTTTTATGTTGCTGCTGCTGCTGCTGCTGACGACTGGTGGGCTCTCTATCATTGCGATTCACTTGAGTTTTTTGTTGTTTGGAGTGAGTCTACTTTCATTGCAGTGCCCCAAAGAAAAAAGACAAGGAAACAGAACAATGATAATAATAAAAGCCGTCCCTGGACTCCAACGAACGGATGCACTCAAGCGGCGCAACTGTTGCTCTGCACCGAAAGAAAATGGTCATTAGATAAAATAGGGAAAGAGAGGAGATTACGTATGTACCTGTTGAAAACTTTAATTGAATTCCCAACAAGCTAAGCATTTCCTTCATGTGTAGCTCCTCCAGGTTGGGGGCCATTCGCTCGTCATCGTAGATTGTGTTGGACTGGAACTGCTGTTGCATCTTTCTATCTGGCGGCCGCGTATCTTTTTGTGTTACAGTCTACCCAAGTTAATTGTAAAAGCTGCCTGCACCCGCTCAGTTTGTTGTTATTGCATCTATGGGTAGATGGAACAGTAGAATACGAGCTTAATGAAGTTTTATGCGTTTCTAATGCCCAGCCAATTTGTAACGATCTCTTGTTTATGGGTCTCCGCCTTCGCAGCGATGATATTTCAATTGTGATGGATTTATTTATTTTGGAGTATTTGTGGCGAGTTGTGTGGTAGATCGATAAGGAAGTCATTAGAAGAGGCGGTCTATATGGTGTACCATCCTAGTTAAGTCATCTTTTCCCGCCAGAAGCGCTAATCAAATTATGTCCCGTCCAATTGGCCAGATGATGTCAAGTGCATGACACTCGATTCCCCCTCGAATGTCATTTTGCATTTGAAACTATTTTTATGCGAACATGTCTACCTCCCGTTTAAGCCCCCGAACCCCTGCCATTTGTCAACTTAGTGTCCCCCTTCGTCGTGGGCTTCGTCTTACGGAGACAGGTCGGGAACATAACTTTATTTAATTACTGGCAACAACAAAATGCGGCGACAACAAGAATTCACAGTGTGTATCACAAAAAATGATATTCAGTTCTTGGGACTGGGCTGGGGGATACAGGAGGGAGGTGGAAAGGAAGTGGGGTCATTGGAGTAGTAGTTTCTCCAACTCGTTTTCGCTGCCAACAATTTTTTTCAACATAATAATTTGGCTTTGAATTACACACGTTGCATAAACAGCGCACAGCCAAGTTCATTGACTTTGTGTGCCCGGAAAGCTCGAAATGATTGCAACAAGTTTGCATAAAGTCAGTGGTAGTGGTAGTACTAGTGGCAGTACCAGTGCTAGTGCTGATTATTTTAGCACTTATTAAATTTAAGCACAAGCGGGAAAACAACAGGCACAGAGCATAACAACCTCATAATTATCCCCGCCGTAATCATGATCATCTCGATCCGGGGATCGAACTGAACGTCGAGGCAGCTGCATTCACCTCCGCAACTGCTTAGCTTCAGATTCTTTTTGTTTTTTTTTTCATTTTTGCTTCTGCTAGACGCATGCAACTTGCCACTTGCAGCTCCTCGATCAATTCAATTGCCGCTCACTTGCAGTGCAAAGAGATTCCAGATCAGAGATGATCTAAAGGGGCAAGTTAAAGAAAATAAAATTGGAGTAAAATAGGTACTACCCAATTATAAAATAAATATTAAAAAGTTTCTAGAACTTAACCTTTTTATAAAAAATAATTA
The DNA here is from genome assembly GCA_035045925.1 of Drosophila atripex. Lineage (NCBI taxonomy): Eukaryota > Metazoa > Arthropoda > Insecta > Diptera > Drosophilidae > Drosophila > Drosophila atripex. Next base: position 2,529,119 of record JAWNOP010000012.1, read on the forward strand.
GAGGCATCTCCGATCGCTCATCTCTGATCTCTGGCCGGCATATGCAAAGCATCATCCGTCTCGTCTCGTTTGTTCGGCTGTCCGTCCAGCGTCCGTTCGCTGTCCGCTGGTTGTCCAAGCGTCCAGACTCCGGACAATGCCCGGCAGCTATTTTACACGCCATTGAATTGTAAGTGCGGGGAGAGCACTGGCGTGGAGTGCAGAATGATGCCCAATGGAGACGCTACCAAACGCTAGGCAGCCTGTGATGAAAACATAGCTCGAGGCGCAGAATCTGGCAGAAGCTTCTGCAGTTGCATCTGCTCCTTGCCTCTTTGGAGTTGTGATTTTTTCGATGATCCCCCGCACTCGCTCCTCGATCGGGACTGTTTTTGCAGATGGTCTCGGCCTGGCCTGGCTGGAGGGGTTCTGCCTCTCACTATCCCATTGATTGTGGGATTAAGACAGTTCCTGTTTCTATAGCTCCAGAGGGGCACCTCCCATTTCCAATCTATCCCATTGAAAGATACACTCGAATTCTTCGGATATCTCTGGGCGATTTAACAAATTGGCCAAGATATCTGCCGCCTTATGTTTCTTCAAGTGCATCCTATCACATCCCGTGTGCTGTCCTATTGTGGCTCGTTTCCTGCTCTTGCAGTGCTTTGTGTTCTATTCTGCTCGCCTGCCCTCCTTTGCTGGCTGCCGCTGCTTCTGAATCGGATTCGGATTCTGTTTCTGCTCCAGCGTTTGTGTCTGTCTGGCCTCGTTTCCTTTCACAGGCAACTCGCAGCGACGCGTTGGCAACATCATCATTACCTGGCCGCAAAATAAAAATACAAAAAAAAAAAAATAATAAAAAAAGGAAGAGTAAAAAACGAGAACAAGCAACAGCAACAGCAAAAAAAATGAACCATTTTTCAGCTTTTCCGTTGAGTTCATTCAACTGGCGCCGCCTGCTGAGACTTCTCCACCATCCATTCCGGGAGGAGGATCTCCCACCTTCTGCTTCTGCTACTGCTTCCTTCAGCTTCGGTCGGCAAACTTTTCAGTTGACAACCGAAAGCTGCGAAAAAGAAAAAATAATGGTGGAAAGAAACCGAGTTAGGGCCACAGCTCTCCCGGTGATGGATGCAACTGTTTGCAACTGTGTTGCTGGATAATCCCCCATTAAAAGTCGGGGGGCAAAGAAACACGAGTGGAGTACTCGAGACAAATTGTAGTGACTCGGCACATATCCATTAATTTAAATATTTATTTAATACACAAGGTGTTCAGTTTTCAGATGTTTGTTGGCTCTATTTGAGCTTGGTCCCGGCCCCATTAATCAATATCCATAGAACTATGGTTCTCATGTTTCCAAACTAATTACTGGCACCTGTTACCAATCCTTTGGACGACAATGTAGTCTTCGGTTGCCCGAAAAGTATAGGGAATGGGAAAAGTATATGTTTCCCGCTGGCTGGGGGCCTGGGGTGAAAATCGTGAGTGGCGGAGCTTTCGAAAATGTGCCACGTTGCACTTGTTACTTACTCCGGAGTCCGGACCCCATTCTTTATATGCCGCCTTGCCTCCTTGCCCCATCCTGCTCAGTTTCAAGAGGAGAGCAATCGTGTTTACCGTTTGCTGCCTGCTTGCCTCAAGATAATTTTTCCTACTTTTAAAACTGTGAAAACTCAGGGAGAACAGGAGAGGAGAGGAGTCGGCTTGGAGCAGCTGCGCCACTAACTCCAGCATCCCGGCCTCATCATCTTCTCCTACATACATACTGGCTGGGTGCTTATGGTTTATGTAGGCAACGTGCTCGTGAGTGGAAGCGTGGAAATCTTTGGAAATTGCACATTGTTCTCCGCGGAAAATGCAATTTAATTGCATTCTGTGAGGGAGCAGGAGGATAGAAATCGTACGTGGTGTAAATTTTATCGGCACCTCCTTGCTCGGGAGTCAATCAATTAGGTCTAGAGCGCACTGGATCCTATTAAATGGGATTGCCAGATACCAGATGCCTGCTGCCATGCGATCTTTGGCCATGACCTGCCCGGAATGTAGGATTGAACTTCAAGGGACTGCGATTTGTTCCACGAACGCAAGAAAGGCACATTCTGATATTTTATTCTAGGCATAACTCCGCCTGTTCATTAATTTCAATTTCAACACAACCTAAACAGGCCTAAATCGATTTTCATGGCGGATTGTCGCTTTAGAACTTCCGATTTCCATCTAATCCAAGCACTCCCCCCCAAGCTCCATAAATCATTTGTCATTTTTAGAATTTTCCCATTTGCCAACTTTTTTTTGGCCACCCTTGGGGTATCCGCCACAGAAACAATGGCTTCGAAAAACCCTGCATTTAAGCCAAATGTGGAAGCCAACAAGTATCAGGCTGGGCGGAGGGGGAATGATAGACAAATATTGTGAACGCAATAAATTTATTTACAATTCACGCACGACATCACCAGGCTTTCCCATTTGCATATTCATGGAACTTGGCTTACACCCTCGTTTTGGCCAGCGGCCTCAGCACAAAATTTGAATTCAAATTTGAATTTTAATACCATTTCTTTGCACTGCCAGAGGAAGAGGAATCGCAATCGCAGTCGGTATATAGTATAGGCAGTGGTAACTGGATGGAGCACGTGCTGTGGTGGCTCGTAATGACGTCATTAAGTGGCTGCAGCTACCAAACTAAGGCCGGAGATAGTCCCCACCTACTTGGGTGGACCATTTTAACATTCTCCTTTCCCCACGGCCACGATCATTAATCCAAACGATGCGATCTTTGACATTTTTATACATTGCCCGCCATTATCCCAAAGCAATTTTTTTTCTAATGGAAACTGTTTCCTACTCGGATCGGATTCGGGGTAGGCAGGGGCTGCTTCCAATAGATACAAAGATTAGTCGAGAAAAATTGTTAATGGTTATTTTTGAGGTAAAATAATTTCGTTCCGCGGAACGGGAAGGATGGAAAAATGGTAGGATGGTAGAAGACTTCTGAGAAGAAGACGATCGGGGGAAAAGTCGTGAAAATCGTTTGCTGGATAATTGCTGATCAGCTTGAGGTGGAGAGGATGGCGGGGGTGGTGGAGCACGATGGCTAGGAATAGGAAATTGCTTGACCCACAATCTGAACTCTGCAAAAACCGAATCTAGGCTAAATGCTTGCCGGTGGATTGACTTTTCTCTTTCCGCAGCGATCTCTTGAGATTACTTGCCCTGTTAGAGGAAACTATAATTTGCCCGACATTGGCTATTTTTTATTAAAAAGAGAGTTCTAAGGTGGGATTTAGGGGGGCTAAATATATACAATTTATATAAAAGAGTTTTAAATATTAAAATATAAACTCATCAATCAATTTCAATAAGACTCCGAACCGAAGGTTGTGGACCCTGAAGACTTATTGCCAATGTACTTCAGATTTCTCATAGGAATACTTTAAAGTTTAAAGCTTAAACTATTTCTAGATGGATTTTCCATACTGGTAGTGCATTTTTATTTGATTTATTTGCAATTTTTGGAAAATTTTAGAAACCCCCTTAAAAATAAATTGAATTAGAGCCGGAAATAAAGAATAATACAAGAATTTTTCTCATAAAATTTAAGTTTAGTTTGAAGGTACAAATTAAAATTGTATCTTTGTCAAGGGTATTCCAAAATTTTAGGTCAAACTGGAGGAGAGAATGCTATAATTGCTGGTCAGAGGAGGAGGCTTCGCAGGCGAAGTGGAGGTGGGTTCAAGATTGAGGTTGGACTCAAGGGCCACAGCGGGCACAGCGTTTACGGGTGCTAATGATGACGTTGAGCGGTTCTCGAGTGGAAAGGGATTGAAATGCTTTCAGAGCATTAACAGCATTCATTTCGAAATTTGTCATAATTGGCCATTTTATTGCGCCGCTCTCCCGGATAAATCCTCGGATTTTTTCCCCTTTTTTTCGCTCTCTCTGGAGTGGAGCGTTAAGTGTCATTTTAATTTTTTTTTTTACCTCCCATTCCCAGATTTCTGTGGGATCTCGACTGTTTCTCTGATTTCCCCCACAATTTCTGGTTCTGGTTTTGATTTCCTTTCATCCTCACGCTCGGTCTGCGGTGTCCCCATTTTCTGTTTTCATTACGATTCCATCGAATTCCCTTTGGGATGCTGCGAGGGAACTTTTTCTGAAAAAGAAAACATTGTTTTTCTCCTTCTGTTTCTAGTCAGCGCGAAATTTACCTCCTGTTTTGTTTATTTTTTATTTTTGGCATTGACTCCCGACCGGGATTGGAATTTTGTGGCATAAGCTGTGATAAGAAAATGGGGGATCATGAAATTGGATCCAAATCTCCTGACAATCAATGGGGATTTATAGAGTCAATATTGTTATTTTTGCCCAATCTTTCAAACACTTTAAGGTGGTATTTATTTGGAGAGCTTTTTTCGTGACTGGCGGTGTCAGACACTTCCACAAATACGGCAGGAATTGATCCGAACGTACTGCTGGGAAAGCAAATGCGATTGCCAGCGGATGGGGGACCATAATTCTCAACGATATCTTAGCTATTTCTCTGATTGATTGATTGCCGGCCCCGTCTGGCATCGGCTCTGACCCTGAATCCGGACTGCCTGCAGTGGCGGAGGGCCAAACAGAAGCAGCCAACTGCAACTGTGCCGCTCAGTCAGAGATCAATCGCAAAAAACTGCGCAATTTCAATAATTCACAAAAAGAGACGTCCAAAAAACGGAAAAAAAGACAATAACACAAAAATAAAGTAAGGAGGAAGTTGTAATGCGGTGGAGAGGAGCGAGGAAAGCGTGGCCCCTTAGAAGAGTTATGGCTCTGTCAATGTCGAACCGAGGGGACGACCCGAAAAGAGCTACCAAAAAAGGCAACGCCAATTTCAGATTGCGAATGATGGCGGGAGGCAACGTGGCCGTAGGATGACATGGAAGGGAGTCAGGGAGTCAGGGAGTCAGAGTCCCCCACATAAAGCATAGAGCACCCCTGGCTTTAATAAACGCATCGCTGCACAGACAACTGCCAATGAACACAATGAGATATGTCTAAAAATTGCAAGCCAACTCGATGCGATCAGACACTGTTCAGACCCTACTATATAAGGAAAAAAACCCCAACAAATTTTGAGTTAATAAAATAGGGTTAATAATATGTTCTTAAATTAACAAAATATTGATATAATTGTTCATTTATAAATAATTATCTCCCCTTTGGAATTGCAACGAGTTGATCATTAAATTTTCCCTGTGTGCAACACTGCATCATTGTCAGTCAAGTTGCAAGTTGCGCGCTCCCATTTAAGGCGCAATGACGCTTCGCTCATGCGCGTCACGCACACGACAACGCCCCCCTTGTGGCACCTCCACCCTTGGAGTCGCAACTGGCAGATCCTCCTCTGCTGATTGCAAGCTCCTCCACTCCAATTGTCACCAGAAGAAGGAGGAGGGCCGGGAGTACTGAATCCATTGCCCCAAAACGTTTTCTGGGCGCATTATCAAAGCGGATCGGAGTGGGAATCGGTGGAGAGGCGGCGGGAAATTCACGACCTGGAAACTCCAACTAAAGATTACTTTTTATAAAGGGTATATACAATATTATATACATATCTACAATATATTATACCATAATATACAATTCACATTATATATAATTTAACTCTCTATCATCTAAGTAGATTTTGGATGTCTTTTTGGAATAAATCATATCTATAGAGTGTTTAGAATAGTCATACTCTAACCCTCTTGTCAGTTTACTCTCCGATCTGCTTCATTGCCACATTGATGCAGTTGCACTCAGTTAGTCAGTCCCTTCCATTTTGCATTTTTTTTTTAACAGGCTCATAGCTTTCCTGGCGACATGTTGGCTATTTTTAAACGCTGCATCTGCAGCGAATTGCAATAAAACCAAAGGAAATCTCAAACTGTTACATGGGTAGGCCTACACAGTGAGAATCTCTTAAAGTCCCTTCAAATACTAACCACCTTGGTACTCCTACTTTCTCACGGTGCAGTTCTACCATCTTTTTCTTACAGAGTTGACAGCTTCGCGCTCGAATTGCCAATTTTCGCCCTGAACTTGAGATCTGGGCTGGCTGGAAAGCTGCAGCTGTGCCTCGAGTCTAAGACCTGGAGTCAGTGGGCGGACCATCAATTCCGCCCCAAAGCTGGAAGAGCATGTCGACCTGCCCTCCGTTCCGCACTGCTCCTCCTCGTCGTCACATTAAGTGCGCCTTGGTCTTCGGACGGGCCTCAGGTGTTCTTTGGGCCTCTTTACATGTAACTGTTTCGCTGTCGTTTCCGGTCATCAACTTGGCCACTTACGGATGTATGCCGCCCCCCTCTCGTTCCCAGCTAACCCGAGGAGAAACTGCTTTTTGTTTGGTCTTCTTTCAGGCAGCAGCTCAACTGGATTGTACTCCCTCACTTGGATTGCAGACCCCGGGGCGACAGAGCGCTAATGACATTCAACACTTGCGTCCGAAGCTTTGTCGGCCTGGGTTTCTGTTTTTATTTTTATTTTTATTTCGTGTGCACGTGTTGTTGGGCGAAATTAACATTTAAATGTGCTCCTCTCCCAACGGTTGCTTTTCCTCCTCTTAAAGTCTATAAATCCGATGCACATCCGCCAAAGATTCTTGATGAAATTTCGAATGAAAGCTGGTGATTCTCAGGGAGTCTGGAATAAGTATCGGAATATGAATAAAAATCAGAAAAGAAACGGCAGCCACCCACGCAGATTGCAAAGGAAGAGAACTTTAATTAAACACTCGAAGGGACCACCAACCAAGAGGGACACACTCTGGAGGAATAAATAAAAAAAAAAAAAAACAGAAAAGGAGCCCCCGCTTATCCGCTTATCCGTCTCGGCAATATGAGTTGGCCCCATTTTAGTGGCAATCAAATGCACGACCCGGTTCTCGGGTTGCCTAATCAATGTGCAGTATCTCGGCATCCATGGGATACTTTTGCATCTTGCCACTGCGGCAGCAGATCAATTTCCAGCGACAGCTGTCGAATTAAAAATTGATTTTCTCTCGAGAGCGTCAACCTTGGGTGCTCCATAGCCATAATTACGTATCTGCAGGAGGGCCCGGGCATCTGTCAAAATAGAAATTGAATTTTTCGATAATTTCAGCAATGGGGATAATAGTGGGGAGTATCTGTAGGACATTGGGAAGAGTTGACTTCTTTGGCAGGGTTTCAACTATTCTCGCTGCAGCATCGGTCAGATACAAGAGTAACTGATTTTGTTTCTCCTCTCGACCGCAGAGTTCAATGGCACGCGTTCGAGCTCCAGCTGTCGACTGGAGAGGAGAGCCATCCGTCAGATACTTTTCAACTTCTTCTGGTCATTTCGGCCGCTTGTCCATCTGCCTTTTGTCCGACTTTGTCTTAATTTCGATTCGTGCAGCCAACAAAATGCGCTGCATCATCTTCATTAGAGCGGATGCATCTCCCGCGTGCATCGTTGCATGAGCGATGCGTATCTGTGAGATAAAGCAATTGTATCTAGCTGTCGGGTCAGTGATGGGCGTTTAATTGAAAATTTATTTTCGATTGCCCAGCGACAGAGCTTAATTATCTAGAAGCGAGCGTGGTTAGAGGGGAGCGTGAATTCAACTGAATTGCATCTTAAAGATACTTTGCCCATTGTGTCTTTGGCCCGCTTTGGCATGTTAAGCGGATAATTGTGATGCAGTGCACGTGGAAAATAAAGCAAAAAGAACTTTGAAGGGTTTCCTCGAAAGCGATTGCAAATGACAAATGACACACCAGATACTCAGATACACAGGCACTGCCACAAGATACTTACTACAAATTCAGACTGAAAATGTCGCCCACTCTCGGCCACCATCCGGGCAACTGGAACTGCAATGAAAATCAATAATTTGGCAGTAAGTCAAAGTTTCAACCGCAGTCTCTTCATGTGGGTGGGTGGCTGTTTCTATCTGTATCTGGGCAAGCCTGTGTGTATCTGTGCGCTACATTCTGAGCTAATCAAATCAAGCCATCGCCGTGCCACTCTGCCCTCCGCATTGTGCATCAATTATGACGCATTAAAGTCAACTTTCCTTTGAGAGACAATTTACGAATTCACCAAATTGTAGGAAGTTGGATATTAATAGAGCTGGACCAAAGTCTGGCACTGGAGCTGGGTCCCCAACCTCAGAAAGAAACCTCCATGCCATCGCCCACACGGGGCACGAACTGGGAACTGCTGCTCCCCAGCACTTTATGAGGGGCAGCTGCTCTGCTTCTGGGGCTTCCGATGGTGGCTGCTTCTGGCTTCAGTCCTTTCGCTGCAAGCATGTCAATGTCAGGCCAGTCTCCTCTCTTAAAGATTGCAGCACAGTGCCTTGAAAGTGCTTTAAAATGTTTATAATTAATAATTTATTCCTAACATATCCTAGTAGGATAATCCTATGTCCTTTACCCTTCTGTAAAAGAAACTTAAACTTGGGAAATCCCACTTTATTATAAAAACAAATTATTGAAAATGAAACCACTGTACTGGTGACAGTTTTCAATGTTAATACAGACCGGGTCTCAATTGGAGACGAAACTCTGAGACCAAGCCCAAGTCCCAGTCACTCGACGGCCCCTCATTGGGGGTTTCTGTGGCGAGTGCAACACTTTAAAAAGTGCAACGACTCTGAAACTCTGAAACTCTGACTGCTTCTGCAGCTTGGCCTGCGCCGGGATTGTCAATTTGTGTTCGCACTTCAGATGCAAGTAGAAGTAGCTGAAGATGCTCCGGGGCTGGGACTGGGACTGAGACTGAGACTAAGGCAGTAGCAGTGGCAGTGAGAGATGGGCCCCCTGTTCTTCTATTGTCCGTGATTATTCCACTCACTTGACTCTCACACACTCACTCCCGCCCAAGATCCAGGCTCCTTTCGAACGCCTCGGCCGCTTCACTTTTTGTATCTTTTTGTGTCACGGGCAGGGCATTATGTACTGGAGATTACAGAAGATTCGTTTTCATTCTTTAGCATTTATTTGTGCATTTTGGTGTTCGTCTCTGTGGGCCACTCTGGTCTCTATGCACTCATTGTCACAGCATTTCAAAAGTATCAATGACCGGGTGTGGTGTGTTTTGATTGCAGGGGTCTGGGGATGGGACACACTGACGACCCTTGGAGAGTCGTCTTGAGGGCAACTTGTTTTTTAATTAATTGTCATGAAGGAAAAGTTCTAGCCTACAGCAGGCTACAGGGGTTATTATGATAAAAACTGAACAAACTTAAAAATAGGGAGGTTCTCTTCAGGGAATTTGTTCAGTTTTGATGAGAAATGTCAAGCTCTGAATATTTAATTTCCTAGAAGGTTTCCTGGTAGAGCTATGTTTTGCATTTTGGATTTAATATGATCAGCCCACACGTAAATGGCTGCAAACATTGTAGTCTCGGGAGGGAGTACCACCACGCCACAATCACTGGTAACCCCCACCTACAGCTCTTTTTCCAGACGCAGTAAGTCTCCTTTAAGGTGTTTAACCTCAGGTCTAAAGAACACTTAAAAGCGTTTCATGTTTTTTCTGGGCGGCAGCACGGGACTCGAGCGGCAGTGGGACTGATTCCATTAAGGGGCGCCGCAACACCACCTCAACACTTGCTGCGCCTGTTGTTCGCCACATGTCCCGCATCCCAGAGCCCAGAGCCCAGTCCTCCATCCTTCCAACCTCGTCCGGCCTCGGTCGCAGCCTCGCCCTTCGCTCCGCGTTAGTTGAGTAAATAAAACAGTAACTTTTGCGGTTGCCCTCAGACAAAGTGGGTGGGTGGCAGTGGTGGGCCGCAAAAAGTTCCTTTTTTTATGTCCGAACATAATTTGCAACGGGGCTAAAAAACAAGACGAGTTTTATGATTCCCGGGGCCCTGCCAAACTTCCTTGTTCGCTATTTGTAGTCGACTTTGAGGCGTTTATGTGCTACAGAAGGGGGGATAACTAAGCACCGCACCACACCCCACTCTCACAAAAAGCCATATAATTGAGCTCAAACATTAAGCGGCTTTTTGGGGTTTACCGGACATATTGAAACCGAATCATCGAATGATTGAATTACATTTTGTGGGATAGTTCCTCCACGACTCCCCCACGAAAACCAAGACGAAAACTCCTCGAAGGCTTCGATTTCGTTCTCGGTTGCCCCTCAGTTTCCTGTTCACCCCACCCACGCGGAATGAGTCAAATTTAAATTAAACTTGTTAATTATTTCGCTGAACAGCCCACACTCATACGAGTACAAGACAGGAACATGTGTTCACTTCTCCACTTCCTGTGCTTCCCATTGCCTTGAAAAATTTTGCGGGTTTCCTCGCCAACGATAATGAGATCCGATGCGATCCGATCGTTTTTTGATCCTTCTCCGATACGTGACAGGCATGCGTCAACTTCATATAACGTAACTCGATGCTACCTTTATTTCCATTTCAGTTTCCCTCCGCCATTTGTGCCCTTTTCCGGAGCAGATGTCCGGAGCCTAACATAATGTCTAATGAAATGCTTCAGTAGCTCCATAATTAAAAAGGGAGCCCTCATAGTTCGGGGCGTGAAAGTTGTTGACATGTGGGTAAGTAGTCGGGGTTCCTCGATCGGTGGGGGAGGAGAGCTAAAGGACCTCTAGTCCATTCCTAGCACGTGTCGTCATGGTTGCGCCTCCCATCATTCCAGTAAGAAATACATCTGTAGAGTTAGTTTTCTTTCTAAGAGACCATAATAGGTGTTTTTTTCAATAGTTGCATCCTTCCACTCACAATGGAAAATTCCTGAAGCTTCGGGATTTCCTTTGGACTATCCTTGTTAATCATATTTTCTTCGCTTCACTGTTCTTTTTGTAATAACGTCGATGTGTAGAATCATCAAGTCTTTGAAACAACAAAACAAAAGTTTCCTTTCTCAGGGGTAGGGAGCTGTGTGAACCCTCCTTTTAAAAAAAGGGGTGTTGGGAGGGAGGTAGGCTACGGAATGGGAAAGGGTTAAGGTCCTGTAATGACGCATCAGACTTGGGTAGTCCCTACATCTGCCAGATGTTGCGGCTCAACAAACTGCGTCTCAGCACTTGCCATTTGCAACCAGTTCTAGAACTCGTCCTGCAGGACCCAGAGAACAAAATAACAACCAAATATGAAGCCAAATCCACAGATCCCTTCGTTCTTTTGGGCATAAAACATAAAAAAAATCGGGTGACAGAATATTTTGCATTTACTGTACAAGCGAGCAACGAGAACGGAGCACACTATTCTGGGAGAGAGTGCAGCGACAGTGCGCTGCTTTTCCTCTGCGCGCCACCCTAATGCGAGCTCTCTTCATACACTTGAAAAAATTAGAATAAATATTTGACATTATATATTTTAATTTAATTGTTAATTATTTATATATAAGTCTAACTCATGATTCGAATATTAAATTTAAAATTATTCAACTAAAAAACTAATTTTTAAAGGTAAAAATATATTTTATATGTCATCTATATGTTATAGAACTTACATACTTTAATCATTAAAATGTCTAGTAATCCCAACTGATAATAGTTCCTTTTGCACAACTTTCTCCCAGTGTAATATAAACATTTCCCTCTCGGAAGCAAAGCGACCAGAGCCGGCATATGCGGCACGAAACTGACAATAAGAGAGGACGGCATCAGTTAGAGCCACGCTCTTACCGACGCCGCACGCTTTTTGCTCTGCTCCGGTTCGCCTTGTATCTGTATCTTTTATCTTGTATCTGCTCGCACACAGTCCTTTGACACAACCCACGACCGCCGACCAGACTCGCGAAGAAAGCCGCAAAATAGAAACAAGAAAAACAGGTAGCAAAAATCAAAAAACAACTAAAAATATTCCTATTGTGAGTGTTTTTTTCACAAAAAAGTGCAAACAAAATCAAAAACCCGCCACTATTTTTGTGCAACAAAAAAAATATCAACAACTACAAAACGCAATAAATCACACAAAAAAATCTGTACGTGTGTTATACACACCTAAGTGTCCTGCAGGAAGGACATCGGATTCGTTTCACGCTCTGCTACATGCCCACCCGCTGTTCCTCCGGATTCACATTCACGGATTATTCCCAATTGCCGCATTTCATCAGCACGGAAAACAACACGTAGTGTTTTCCTGAATTCAAAAACAAAAAGAAAAACAAGTAAGGATCAACCTCAATCACTTGGGGAATTGTAAAAATGTAACACGATTTTCTGGGAGGGAAGAGCTATAAGATTGGGGCTCTTCTGGGTGTATTTTAATTGTTTGTAAAAGTATCTGAAATATGGTTTCCAGAAACATCACCAAAATAAAAATAAATGGGGATAATCCTTTAATTATCTAATGAATCTTAAGGCCCATAATTAAAATCGAAAAATGTTACCAAAACAATTTTAATTACCTTCGAGGAACATTTTTCTTCCCAAGCTCTTAATAAGATTAATGGCACTGCGCGTTTCCATTGCACTAATCCCTCCCGAACGCATGTATCTTGGGGTCTAATGGCTCGTGTCAATGATCAGACAGCTCTGTCGAGGAGCTGCCCCCTTCATCGAATGCTTTCTAATTGCTCGTGTCTTGGGTTCGAGGCAAAACATAACCAAGTGACATAAATCACCGGCGCGACAAATCCTTTTGAACATTTCATAAACATAATGTGTGCTAATCCTCAAACGCCATCCCAAAGATATTTCAATCTATCAACATTAGAGTGGAGTTGGGGCTGTGAGGAGATGGGAAGTTCTTCCAAAAATAGAGTGTGCGGCGACCCTTTCAGATCATTTGTATGCACAGGCAGACGCCAGCTGAAATAAATCCCCAAAAAGTGAAAGAAAAAAGGAATATATTTCGAGTTGGGATACCAGGAAACAATAATTCAATGATGAATTAATAGGCGCTGGCCATTACCATAGGAGGAAGATCACAAATCCCCGAGATCTGGAAAGAAAGTTCCAGTTGGCAGCTGCTGCTCTTTTCGATTTGCTCCAGAAAGCGACTTCCGGGGAATCGGAATCGGCCCGACCGACTAAAAAGTCAGGAAAACATCAACAAAAGGCGAAGAAGTACAAAAAACAAGAGGGGAGTTTGGCTTTAAAAAAAAATAAGTGAAATAAAAACGTGAAAAAAGTGAAGATGCCAAGCTGACGCAACATTTGCATTCGGAAAAAGATTTATTGAGGCAACTCCCCCACCCACAGCTTCGACTTCCAACTTCCCTCATTGTTTTGCCAAGTTTTCAAAAGACAGAGCCGACAGCACTGAGGATGAGGTTGCTGATGACGATGATGAGTGTGGCGGTAGTTGTATCTCATTTTCTCACTTTACCCCAAAATGTAATCAAAAGTTTTCCTCTCCGTTACATTTCAATTCGAAATTGTTGTTTGCCGCTTTCACTCGAAATGTAAACAACAATTAAGGGGAACATGGAGAAGGAAATGGCCCCAAGAATACCAAACAATATTTTCAACACTTGTTCCTAGTCTCCCAAATAAACAATAAGGGGTTCCATCCAGAGTTCATGGTCAACAGACAACGACCAAACAGCCAACAGTCAACGCAACCCAACCAAAATATAGTTTTTAAGAAATTTGGGAAATTGTAAATCCATCAGCGAGTCAAGTGCTGGGATGCGATCGGTTGCCTCAAGGGCTGCTGACAATTGACTAATGAGGGTTACAAGAACCCCGTGTCATAAATACTACACTGACAATCTCAATTGCTCTGTGTGAAGTTCAGTTTTCGAGAAATTCTCAGACCTCTAATCTCGAAGGATATCTCGCTTATCTTAAAAAACAGAAACAGAAATGTGCAATAAAAAAGGGAAGTCTAGACGCTGGAGACACAAAAATGGAAACCCTATTTTCAGTGGCAAGCACATGTTCAGTTTCAAAATTGTTATGGTTCGGAAATGAGTCTCAGAGGTGATCAATAATAATAAGATTTTTTCCAAGATTCTTCACTTAATTCATTAAAAAATGGCGTATTAATTTTAATGAGATTGGAATATAAAATAATGGCAATATCCCAATTATGTTTGGTAGAAAATGAAGAAATATCTCCAGATATTGTTCTAACGAATAGAATTTAACAGAAAACCTAAAAAAAGGTAACTGGGTAAGAGCAAATATTTGAATTCCAGGCAGCCCAAGGTTATCCACTTCATATCTTTTCAAGTTGTTTGTCTCTCGAGTGTAATTACAAATTCATAAAAATGCCCTTCTTGAAAACTGGGAAGCCTTATGCCTTCGCCCCTCTTATCGCGTAGCTTAGCGCCGTCCGGAGATCCTTTGAGGCTTGTGGGACCTCCTGAACTGTGTGCTCGTTTACCAATTTCCGCTCTATACCTGGCCCCGGAGATAATCATCCATCAAAGCGCGAAGGGCAGCGCGGAAACTCGCATCGCACGTGCATAAACCTATGGGGTTTGCGGTTTCTGGTTTCCACAACTCATATGCACTGAGCAGAACTTGGGGCTCACTTTTCATAAACGAAAATAATATTCTTATGATTGTATGAATTTTTTTTTGGTGTATCCTATGGTTGAGTACACTCCAACGGTGCCCCCTTCTCTTTCATTTTCAAACACGTGTCAGATCTCATCATTAATCACCCTTCTTTTGATTGCCTGGAGAATATGTGGCTCATCATACTCCGCTCTACCACTTGGCCAGCTCGAATAAATTGCCATGAAATTAACCAACTTGAACCGAGGTATAATAAATTGTTAGATCAAAATATTAAAAGCTAATTTTAAAGTAGCCGTTGGCGGTTCTTGTAACTACGCAGGAGGAGGCTCCATCCCTACCAGAAGTCCATTAGCATGGCGTCCGGATGACAAATTGACTTCGTTAGAAGGCTTGCGATTTCTCTCCTTCGAGCCTCACCTGGAAATTGGAGGCGCAAATTGAAAAATTATTGCGCCTTAGGTTATTGAATCTAGCGCTGATTGCAGGACTCCTGCGCAGAGGAGGTGGAAATGAGTTGGAGCCTCGAAATTGCATTGCCATTATGTGCATTTGTTGGTTTTTTTGCTGCGACTGTCTAGACAAATTTCCTCGTACCTGTAATTATGAGCTACAATTGCGGTGGCGGGCTTAATCGTTGCTTTCTTATCCGGCGATCTTAATGTCCGGTTGCGCCGAGTGTCCTGAAATTGTTCAAATATCCTGTTTAATTGGGCATAAACGGCACCCACACACCAGGCACAACAAACACTTGGGAAAGTGCATGTCAAAATAGTGTGTTCCAACCGAACTCCTCACACCTTACGGCCGCTTCGCACGCACGCAGCGGGTACAGCGCCATCTGGCGAGGGGTGGCAGAACCTGATCTGACTGGTTTCAAGTCAAAAGCAGATATGGATGACGTGGGTGGGGGGAGAGGTTAGTGAACAGGAAGTGTAATAAATAATAACAGGACACAGATCGGTTAAGCCTCCCACACTCCTTCCTCCGACTACTGTTCGCCCCTCCCCCGGGTAGCCCTTTTTTCCCGAACTTCCCGGCGTTTTGTCATTTTTTTCGGACGGTTTTCGTTTCATGCTTGGCTGCCGTTAGTAACTAATATTATGGTAGCAGCTCTTATTTTAGGGTTTTAACATGGGAAAACGCTTTATTTTGAAAGAAATCTAATAAAACTAAGGGGTTATTCGTCAAATCCCTCTTTTTTACTTGCTAAAAGGTGAAGTTTCCCACATAATTTCAAATAAAGTCAGAGTTTTGAGTTGAAACTAAGTCCAGGGGCTTAGGAAAGGTAATCTCCCCCACTTTCTAACCCTAATAAATGGTCAAAAGCAATTGCATTTTTGTGCATCCCTAAGTGTTTCTTGACATGTTCCCAGATAAGAGTTATTTCAGTAGAATTTATTTGTTGAGGCTTTTAGTGGCAAGTTAGTGGAAGGAAAAGTAATGCTCCCAGGATAATCTAGTTTCTAGAGAGTGGTTTGAAAAGCTTTTTCATGTTTTGATTAATAACTAAATAAACAGAATAATATTTGGGATATTCTTCATAAAACAAGAACCTTTTCCCCTCATTTAGTACAGTTTCATGCCCTCTTACCATATTACCTAATAAGTGGTGGCAAGTTTTTTATGTTTTAACGGCAATTTCCATGCCGAGCAGTAAAAAAAAAGCATGAAATGAAAATAAAATTCGGGGATAATGGACAAAAAGCTGGGGGAGGGAGTGCAGATTGGCTGCGAGAAGTAAGCCGAATTACATGTCAAACGCAAGTTTCGAATTTGATTTAATTTACGAGCCAAGACAAATTACAGGCCGAACATACATATGCCGCCCAGAATCAGACAGCAGGAAGGCAGTGGGGAAAAGTGCGGAACTGCGTGACTTGACAACATGGAACTGTTTTCCTTTCGAACGCTTTTCATGGCGTTTTGGGTGCGTCAACTTTGTTTCTTTGACCTCCCAGTGGGAAAGTCACTTCACAGACATTTCTCAGCTAATTAACAATGATCGCAGACAGGAATGTGTCGCTTATAACAGGCCTGGAAGTAATGGTCAAGTTTTCGGCTAAATATTAAATGGTATAAGTAATCCTGATAGCAGATTCCTTGGAAATTGTAAGTTCTAAATGGTTTTATGATGGAAATAAAGATTTAATTGGTTGCCAACAGCCAAGTATTCATGTTTTAAAGACCCGAACCTGTCAAGATCTTTTAGTGCTCCCATTTTCATCCGTTTTACAGCCCTGACACGCACTGTACAGATCCACAGCGGAGATAGTGACCGCAGATACTCCATTTCCAGTGAACTGTAATTACTTTGACCCGCTTCTGCTCGGAATAGATTCCAACTAGTACGTCAAGAACAACAAGGAAGCTTACATAGACGACCCCATGACTCGTCTACACATCGGCCAGACGACAACTTATCTCCACTCCGGCCCAGCCAGTTCCCCCTTTCCCTCCTGTGTTTTTTCTTTTTTTAATGCCCTGAAATCCGATTCAATTGGATTTCAATGCGTCTCGTCTGTCCCCAACCCACTCAGCCCACTCGGACCACTCTTAGTGCCATGTGTGACACTCTTTTCACTTTCGATACGCAACATTGTCGAGCTAGTTGCTATAGTTTTCGATCTGTCTGCAGTTTCGTTTTGTGTTTTCCTAGTTCCCTGCCACTTTTCCATTTGACCAAATCGCTCGAAAGCGGGAAAAACTGGGGAATGAACTGATAATGATGGGAGATTATGGCACGCAATGCGATGTGAACTTAAAGTTCACATTATAATGGAATTTCGGTTGATTTACATGACAGAGGTCGCAACCTGGCATAGTTTCTACTTCGCCATATCTTTCATGTCGCCTCTTTTGGCTTTCATGCGTGCCAAGTAATGGACTTGTAATAAGTCCCCCAGAGGGGGAATAGTCTAGAATATGTAGGAGATGATGGGCTTAACTATCACTATCACTAACTTGTTGATAGATTTCTTAAGAAAACTAATATAATATGATTATTTTCCGATTCAGAATGATTATAAAACGCAAGATCTTTAAAGCCAAATATTTTGTTAAGGAACTTTAAAGACTTACATTAGAAATAAAAAAATAGTCTCCCAACACAAATTGCTTTTAAATGATCAAGTTTTTTGGCATTTCCTAATTCAATTATAATGTCCTACTCCTTAAAAAAGAAAGTCAGCAAAGTTAATTTAAAAATTCTGTAAAAAAAATAGGAAAATTCTCATGACTTCTGGCAGTTTCTGGTGCGGTCGATTAGGCTGGACGTGATTTGCTACCGTAGCCCGCTGCGAGCGGCGTTCCAGGATAATGATCCTGATCCTGGCGAATGTCCTTGGCTGCCTGCCACGTTGTTTTTATAGTTTCTCGCCAATTAAGAGATGTGTTTTTCGGGGAACGTGAGATGTGAGAAAGGCGACCAGGCGCACGTACCAAAAAGCCAGAATTTGTAAGAAAAACGTAAGAAGGATCTGTAACGGGTATTGGATCACACATAGCAGCTGTCTCGATTATAAATTTGCGGTCTTCCCGCCCCGAAAAACTCCATACGGCAGGATGGAAATGCGAGCGAATTTCCGCGTCCTACCTGAATGGGTCGCTTTTCCAGGTAGGATTTCCAGGCCAGGTAGACAAAAAAAAAAACATGGAAAGAGAGAGACAGAACGATGAAAAGGAAAACCCTTAAGTGATTGTGCAAGGACAATGCAGGAGAGCAGCCGGCTTTGGCATTTGCCAGGATCAGCTGCAGATCCTTCGGCTCAAAACAGAGTGGTATATAAATCGGTTGCATCAGGCCTCGGCAGCTAGAAGCATTTAAGCCAGCGATCGTGATAGATCCTAGATCGTAGATCCTTAAAAATACTCTAAAAAAAACCCAAGAACCAAAGTGTAACCTAGTTATTCCCACAACTAAGTCAAGGTTTGTCTTGGCAACGAATCCTAAATTCAAAACCATACTAAGGAGCCACTTTCTCTCCATTTTCATTCCAGAATTCTCACAGAGTTCTCTAAACGATCTTGAACTATCTACAAGATGGGCGAACTCGAGGAGAAGGAAACCCCGCCAACTGAGACCACAACCAGCCAGCAGGAGGCATTGGACGAGCCCAAGGAAACCGACAAAATGCTGGACAAAAAAGAGGATGATGCCAAGGAGAAGACTTCCAGTCCCCAGACCTCCAAACCAGCATCCCCGAACGCCGGCAAGAAAGCCTCTCCGCTGGCAGAAAAGAAAGCCATCGAAGGAGATTCCCAAAAGCCGGGAAACGGTGAGGAGATCATCGACATTCCGGCCGAGAATGGCACCAAGCCATCAGAACGAGATGACAAAAAGATCAGCAAGAAGGACCGCGAGGTCAAGCCCAAAAAGATTCCCATCGGAGGGCTCAAGCTTCCCGGCTTCATCATGAAGAACAAGCCCAAGGCGGAGGGAGACGGTGCCGAGGGTGAGCTGCTCGAGAAAGAAAAGGAGGAGGACAAGGACAAGGACAAGGAGGGCAATAGTGATGCCGCCACCAGCTCTGGAAAGGATGAGCAGAAGGCGCGTCCCGGACTGGGAGAACGTCTGCGTAGCTTTTTTGTGCGGAAACCCGCTGCTGAGAAGGAGAAGAAGCAGCTGGTGAATGGCGATGCAGATGCCAAGTCGGGTAGGTTTCCAGAAATCCGAAATTATCATAGCTCTCTTACTAATCTTTCTCCTTTTTTAGAAGCTACAGCCGAAGCAGCACCCGCAGAAGATGCTGGCGAGGCGCCCCCCAAGAGAGGACTACTTAACGCCATCAAGCTGCCCATCGCCAACATGATTCCCAAAAAGAAGAACAACGACGACGTGGAATTGGGCCTGGGCAAGGCCGGTCTGGCGTCCATGGAGACCCTGGATGACTCCCTCAAGGATCAGGACACTGTGGACCGTGCTCCCGTCAAGACCAACGGCACGGATGAGATCAAAAGCGATCTGAAGGACGAGAAGCTGGCCGCTGAACAGAAACTGGCCGCCGAGGAGGAGGAGCGCGAAAGACCCGTGCCCCTTCTGACCCGCCTGCGTGGCTACAAGTGCAGTGTGGACGATGCCCTGATTGTGTTCGGCATCCTGCTGTTTGTCCTCCTGCTGGCCGTAATCGGTTATGTACTGACCCACGAGACCCTGACATCGCCTCCCCTGCGCGAAGGTCGCTACATTGTGGCTGTGACTAGTTGCGGACCCGTCGAGGGAGTGAAGGAGGATGGAGCCTTTGCCTTCCGTGGAATTCCCTACGCCAAGCCGCCGGTGGACGGGTTGAGGTGGCGACCAGCCGAACTGGTCGACAGCATCGATGGCTGCTGGAACGACACCTTGCAGACCCACAACAGCAGCGTGGTGTGCACCCAGAGACTCGGCAATGGAACTACTGTGGGCGACGAGGACTGCCTGTATCTGGATGTGGTCACTCCGCACGTTCGTTACACCAATCCCCTGCCCGTGGTCGTCCTGATTGGAGCTGAATCCCTGGCCGGACCATCCCCTGGCATCCTGCGTCCATCGGCTCGCTACTCCCGCTCCCACGACGTGATCTTCGTGCGTCCCAACTTCCGACTGGGTGTCTTCGGCTTCCTCGCCCTGGATGCTCTGACCAAGGAGACTCGACCTCCCACTTCCGGAAACTATGCCCTCACCGACATCATTGCCGTGCTCAAGTGGATCAAGCTGAACATTGCGAACTTCGGTGGCGATCCAAAATCGGTCACATTGCTGGGACACCGCGCTGGTGCCACTTTAGTTACTGCCCTGGTGACCTCCAACAAGGTGAAGGACCTGTACACCAGGGCGTGGGCATCGTCCGGATCGGCTATTCTGCCCGGAAGGCCTTTAAGCGTCTCGGAGAATCTCAACCAGCAGCTGATGGGCACTTTGGAGTGTGCTGATGTGGAATGCCTGCGCGACGCCTCCAGCGAACGCCTGTGGGCCGCCACCCCGGACACCTGGTTGCACTTCCCCGTCGACATCCCCCAGCCCCAAGAATTCAACGCCGGCCAGCGACACGAGTGGTTGGTGCTCGACGGAGACGTTCTCTACCAGCATCCCTCCGAGTCGTGGAAGCACGATAAGCCAACGGATAAGCCTCTGCTCGTTATGGGAGCCACGGCCCACGAGGCCCACTCTGAAAAGCTGCGCGAGTTGCACGCCAACTGGACCCGAGAGGAGGTGCGTGCCTATCTGACGAACTCCCAAATCGGTGCCATGGGCCTCACGGAGGAGGTGCTCGAGCTCTACAACGCCAGCAGCTATGCGTCGCTGGTGTCCATCATCACTGATATTCGCACCGTCTGCCCGCTGCTCACCAACGCGAGACTGCAACTGGGTGTGCCGTTCTACGTGGTCACCCAAGGCGAGGGCCCGGATCAGCTGGCCACCGTGGACGCCGACGTGCAAGCCATCCTGGGACGCTATGAGCCCCACACCGTGGAGCAGCGCCGCTTCGTTTCCGCCATGCAGCAGCTCTTTTACTACTATGTGTCCCATGGAACGGTGCAGACCTTCGAGCCCCAGCGACGGGTCATCAATGTGGGCCAGGATGCGCAATCGCAGGAGGACTTCGAGCCCTGCAACTACTGGATCGGCAAGGATATAGTGCCGCGATATGCGCGCGTCGATTAAGCGAACCCGAACCCTAGAATCCCATTCGCTGAAGATATCTTTAAACCTTCTTTACCCAACTGGGGATTGGTCTAACTCGGACTATAACTTTTTTGAAGATCTCGTAAATTTCAATGTTTTTTTTTTCAAATCTTGTTCTCTTGGATGTTTTTTGATCCAAAAAAGGTCCTGGGAGTCAAAGCATTTGTCATTCAAACATTTCTATATTCTTTGGAGAAAGTTCTTCGGCGAAATTCGAGAAAATCTTGACTGTTTCTCAATCCCCAGTTGGCTAGTTCTAGATTGTCGTTTTCCCCCGACTTCGTTTCGAGTTTAGTTTAGCTTTAGTGAATCTAGTGTTTATATATATATATATATAAAGATATGTCTATCGGATTACTGTACATTTAGTTCTCTTGCAGTTTAAGTTTAAGTTCTTTAAGCTGACTACTCCATGCGTCTCGACATTACGTATATTCGCTAATCTTAACTTTAAAGAACACAAATCACACACAGACACAAAAAACACAAATAAAACACAACAAAATATAAAAAATTATACTTGAAAAGTATAGATATGCGTCTTTCAACTACCCGAAACAAAACAAAAAACACACTAATCTATACGTATAACTATAAACCATTTACAACTATATTTAGGAGGAGCACAGGCCACAGAGGTTTTTGATTTTCTCAAAAGCGAAATATAAAATATAAAATAGAAAAACAGAAAACAACAGCAAACGACCAACGATTTAACGTTTTTGATACAATTTTTACAATAATGAAGACTCAAGAAGTAAACCGAATTCATTTAGACTTAGTTAGATCGCCGCTTTGAGAACGAGGAATTTTCCAAATATTACAAAATGTTGAAAACATTTCGAGAGACTGTCCGGAATAGATTTATTACTCATCTATTCGCTCATTCCCAAATCTTCACTTAGGAGCATCTATAAATGCGCATATATAGTATGTATTTAAACACAAAAAGGATATTGTATGGATAACACATTTTTGTATAGCTTTATATGTATATTATTAATCGAACCAACATTTTCTATTGTTTTTTTACAAAACCTAATCACAACCGAACGACTACGAACATTCAAAATTGAAATCCAGAATCAAAAATCGGAGCATGAAGTACACTTAAATTTATGTTCAGAGAAAACTTGTACGCGAGATGTTTAATAAAAAGGAAAATACGAAAACTTAACTTAAAAACTATTAACTATTAACTAACTATTAGTTCGTTCTGGCATTTCACAGAAATCAAATCGAAAACATTCTCTTTGGGCATTTTCATGGAAAACACATGCGCTCCTATCATCGCTTAGAACTGTTGACCTTGTAGACGCGACACTTGTTGTCGGTGAGGGCGGCCAAGTAGGATCCCGCCTGGGTGGCCACTGGACAGATATCGTAGATAACCTCGTTAACAGGCATCGTTTGAACGCGCTCCTCCCGGCGCACGTCGTGCATCATCAGCTGTTTTGTGTCCTGCAGATAGCCCACAATCAGGGTGTTGTCCTCAACGCCCAGTTGGGTCGGACGTGTCATAATTGGTGTGGCCTTTGAACCGTAAACTGTGGCCATCACTTTTAGCACCGGGGTGTTGTCCATTTTGGCTAACCTTCCGAGAATGAACCGCGACTGGGGTGCGTTGGAGTTGGATCTCGCAGAGATCAACAGCGTGTCCAGCACGGCATCGTACTGCATGGAGAGAAAGGGTCCTTCCACGTTGAGCCGGGTGGCGACCGCAGCTTCACTGGCCGCCTCATACTCGTAGAAAGTCAGTGCGGTGAGCTGGCAGACCAGAAAGCCACCACTGGAAAAAGTCTTGTTCGGAGGCACCGCAACAATGTGTATCACAGGACTGAAGTTCTCTGAAAAGGAAATTAAATGATTTACTTATTAATTATTTTTTACGACTTACCTTCCGCTTGGAACTCGCTGAGTATGGTTTCCGGAAACCTTGTATCGTAGATGTAGACTCCGCCGCGCAGATCTCCGCCATACAGAAAATGCTCTCGCTCGTTCCTATCCAAAGCACAGGACCACAGCATCTTGTCGTGTGCCGTGAACATGGAGGAGCACAGTCGTGTGCGGATGTCAAACAGTTTTATCTTCGGCTCCCGGCTGGCCACCGTTAGCATGTGCTGCGACTCGCTGAAGGCAATATCCCTCACCAACAGGGCGGAGGTGTGGAGAAAGTGCAGCGGCCTAAACGTTGGCGGGTCAATGAAGCGCACTCCATAGCCGGGGAACAGGTTTTGGGCACTTTTTTGGGAAGCCACTAGGATAGAGTGTTTGGCAGAATATAGCAACACCCGACATCCCGGTTCCCGAGTGATTTCAAAGTTCTTCTCCATGTATAGCCGGTGAGAGGCCAGTTGATTTATGCCTACCTGGCTGGCACTACCACCTCCCTCGCCGGAGAAGGCTCCTCGACTCCCTCCAGCCCGCAAGAGCTCCTTGATGCGATCGTAATCCCTCTGCAGAGCCGACAACTTCTCGGCGGTCAGTGTGTGAGCTAGCTTGGCGGTTGCCAGCTCAGTCGTTAAAGTTTGTGTACGCCTGCGCTCCGTCTCCAATTGCTCCCTTATCTCAGTGTCCACCATCTGAATACGCTTGGCATACAGATGCCGAATGTCGCGAAAGGTGGCTTTGGTCTTGCACTGGGGACACACCTTAACCGAGGACTGGCGTTGACTCTCGTTCAGCCAGCGACGAATGCATGACTCCCCGAAGAGGTGACCACACCGAAGGGACACTAAACGGTGGTCACCACTCATTTCCCAGGAGTCCAGGCAAATGGGACAGGTCAGGCCGTCGTCCTCATCGTCAAGATTTGCGGGGGGTTTGTTCTCCGGTGACTTTTTCAGGCTTGTGTTCGCGGAAGACACGCGCTTTCGTTTTTTGGGCGGAGATGGAGAGTCTAATGAGATTACAACGGGTTCCTGGGCTTGGGATCGTCTGGAAATGCGCGGCGGACTTGGCCTTGCAGCGGCCTCTTCTAAGTTTCGCTCTGCTGGAGCTTCAAGTGGTGGTTGTGGCGCTTCCTGGGGGATCTGATCGGGAACAGGCACCGCTTGGATATTATTTGAGTCTTCCTCCACAGATCCTCCTTCTTGGCCCTCCTGATTGACACTCGGCTCTGCATCGTCTTCATGGTTGTACCGCGGCTCGACCATCTCATTCAAGGCTCTCGCCACCCTGACTTCGAATATCAGTCTGTCGATGAACTGCATGTCGTCGGAGCTACCTCCTTGGTCTGCTGATCCCACAGACTCGACCTCGTCAACTGAACTACCGTCCGCTGCATCGTCTCCACTGGGATTTCCTGGTGCTGCGTTTTGGGCCACAATTCTTCTTCGCCTGTTTGTGGCACGCAGTACGGCAGGAACGTTATCATCCAACATGTGATCAAAGATCTCTTCACTAAGTTGGGAGTCAGAATCACGGCCTTGGTCTGCAGAACCGACAGACTCGACTTCGTCAATGGAACTACTATCAGCGTTGTCCCCGCCGGGATTGAAGAGGGGCTCGTCCTGGGTGACAATTCTGAGCCTGCTTGGAAATCGCACTACGGGCTGAACGGAATCCCTGCTATCCGATGAGTATATCGCCTCCCCCAGGTCTCCATCGACCTCGGCGCGCTCTGTGTCGCTCATATCTTAAATGGCCTTAAAGATTACATGGACATTGGTGGTTTTAATGGATTTAAGCTGCTTTTAAACAATTTTACAAGAAAGACGCTCAAATTTTAATTTCGACAACTTCTTAGAGATGAGCCTTCGTGAGTGACGTGAGTAGTGATAAGATGGAATGCAGACAGTTATTCGAGATATGATACATGATTTTTTAAATTGAAATGTTTTTAAAGACTTAGATGTAAAATTGTATTTAAAATATGTTTAGATAAAGCATTTATTAAAATTCTATTGCCTGAGGTTGAGATTGAATAATCGAATAGCTATCGATATTTGTGGCTTTCAATCGATATCGTTGTACTTTTTTCGCCCACTTTGAAACGGTCACTTTGAAAGTCTTGACGCCTTCGCAGCCGCCATTCGTTGAAAAAGTTAAATCCTTTAAAAGCGCACAGGAAACTTAGAAAAATACTATATTCTAGAGGTTGTAAAAGCCAAAACTTCATAGTGAACAAAGTTCAGAGCCATAAGCTTGTTAATTATATAAAAACAAGGCGACCAACCGGCATTTCTTCTTGCGTTTAAAGATTGCATCAGTGTGGGTGTCAAGGAGCGAGAGAGAAAGCGTGAAAGCCGACCAGGAAGCTCGAGTTCCAGTGGCAATTCATCCGAAAGGTGTTAATTGAAGTGGGAGAAATTGCGTGGTAAGCTACATTGAAAAGCAAAATTAGCGCATCGCAATTTGCTGGCTGACTAACCCAACATGCCCCCTTCCCTTGGCCTTGAACTCAACAGACTTGGCTGCCGTCCACTCACCCACACACAGACCTTTGAACGCCGCCACTCGCACACACGCGCAAAGCCGCTTCTACTAAACTTGTGCTGCTAGGAGAGGAAGGGAAACGAGAGAGAAAATAGCCATGGCCGAGCCAAGGACGCCTGAGAAGCTGCTGACCGCCAAGCCGCCGGTCTTCCATCACAACAGCCACAGCCCAAACGCCTCGCTCCAGCTACCCAGTCCCATCATAACGCGGCGCACACGCACGGCCTCGACGTAAGTCCTCCTGCCGCCCCCATATACCCCATCATCCTAGTCAGGGTTTCCCCCGGAAGCTGACGATTTAGGCCTTTTTGCAGTGGTAGTTTGAGAAAAAAATCTATGGGGGTAAGAGGAACTCGATGTCCATCCATGTCCTTGATCTAGACTTTTATAAATTGGGGTTTCCGGTTTGGTTATGTGCTTAGGGATAAAAAATGCTGGGTGAAATCCATAAAAATTACTATTTTGATTGTTAAACTCTTTTACGATCATTTTTATTCTGTGATTAGTGGGCACCCTAAATTTAGATTTTTATTGTTCCTAAATGGCCTTTTTCCTTAAAGCCCCCTGAACGATTTTCTGCCTTTGCCCATGTTCCTTTATCTAACATTGATTTAATTGTTTCTTCCTGCACCTTCCCTTTTCCTTCATGACATGTCTGGCTTAACCAAAATACGCGCAAACGCAAAAACAAACAACAAAATTCACACAAAAATTAGCTCCGCTCGGGCAATGGAAAACCCCATGGTGACCGGCGTGGTGAAATCCTTCAGCCGCACCAAAGGACACGGCTTTATAACACCTAGCGCCGGTGGCGAGGACGTTTTCTGTCATGTTTCCGAGTAAGTGATGAATAATGCATTTGACCTTAGGGCTCTTAAAAACCTTAAATTTCCAAAAAAAAAAAAAATAATCATACTTTTGGCCCACAGCATCGAAGGAGAATACGTGCCCATGCCCGGGGACGAGGTCAAATATCGTTTGTGCGCCATTCCACCCAAGTACGAGAAGCACCAAGCGGTGCACGTGCAGATTAGCAACCTAACGCCCGAGGTGCACCACAAATGGGAGGAGCCGGTCTTCGGATCATCCCCGGCCAAGTAAAGCGGTGGGCAGGAAGCGAAGAACGCGGTTAAAAGTTAAACGGCCTTCCACGAAATTTAATTGAGCTGGAGCACGCCACCACAGATGAGCGAAATGAAAAACAAACAGAGAGTTGAACAGTAAACCATGAAACCATGAAAGTAAATGAAAGCCCAGACCAGAACAAACAGAATAACAAGCCTGCCCTCCATCCAGCCTGCAGAGAGTTTCAATTGAACACTTAATTAGATTTTAAGCCTAACTATAAAAATCATATAGAACCCAGTCACAAATACTGCATATTCCTCTAGAAGAGCGAAGAGCAAGCAAAAACCAGTTTTGTCTTTATTTTTAATTAAACAAAAACAACAAAATTGATACGTATTTGGAAATTTAAATTGTTATTCGAGATGCCTGGTGCTGGAGCCTGTATCAGCAGTAATTACTTTTAATTATAACGAAACATATGAATGTGTTCGCCAAGCAAGTAAGCAAAATGCTCTCAGTAATTCACTTTATTATTAAAACAAAAGCTGCAAAACAAATGTGTCGGTGTTTTTGTGGGAAATGCTGGGAGTTGGTTGAATATAATCTGCATTTTGATGTGTCTTTATTGTATAAGTACAATTACGGTCGAATGAATAGGTCCATGCAGTTTCAGGAAAATTAAATTGGTTTCCTAAGCTTATTTTTTTTCCCCAAAGAATTGCAAGTGCTGATTTCATGACCTACACTGTACTTTGCGTTCCAGTTACGCAAAAACAACAAATTTGTATCTTATCGGGACTCTGAAAGTCAACCCAAGCAGTTGGAGCGGCTCGTGTGTATATACCACGCATATATTTCTGCCTGACTTGTTGCAGGGAGAATTTGGCCAAAAATAGCCACTTCATGCTTGTGCTCCCCATGGAATTTAAACCCGTTTTGCATTGCGCGAAAAATAATTATTTTCTGAAATATTTATTTTGTTCTATATTCAATTTCTATAGTAATTGATTTGGTATAGATAAACGCAATTTTTATATAGAAACTCTATAATGTTATTATATTTAAAGATTAACTAAGAGGGAACACTCCTCACCCACTATTTTATAGGGGTATTTGAAAAAATTTAAAAAAAACGATATTTAAGCAACGTTTTCTAGGTTGCTACTGGGTGCGCCGATTACAGAATGGTACTTTATTTTCAGATTGCATACAAATTGGCAGAACTATGCACCGCAGGAGCATAAATGGGGAAAAAGCTAAATCTTCCAATGATTTTGGAATAAAATATTGGATCAAATCAAATAAATTGGATAAAATTTGAAACGATATTTAAGCAGTGTTTCATATGAAGAAAGTTGCTACTTGGTGCGCCGATTACAGAATGGGACTTTATTTCCAGATCGCATTCGAATTGGCAGAGGTATGCACCCCAGAAGGAACATAAATTCGGAAATAGCGAGCTTTTTTCCCCGCCATCGATTTAAATTTCGATAAATTAGTGTGGTTGCACTCGCAAGTGTTATCAATTTCGCTGTAATAAATATTTTGGAACGTCAACAAACATATGCCACGGTCTGAAAACTTGAGTTGGCAAAAATGCTTTAATTAATAAAATTAAACCAGACTCGATTTATGTAAGACTGGAACTGGAACCCCTCAAAATTAAAAGCAACGACGAAAAATTCTGGGAATTTCACAAAAAAGAGCTTAAGAATTGAGTGACGTGGACCTCGTTTGTTTTTTTTCGTTTCGTGATTAGGGGAACAGGTGAGAGCGGTGGTTTTATTAAGTGGCAGGTGTATTTCATAATTAGCCCTTTACAGGATTTCAGAATGTCGGCCATACGAAGGAAGAAGGAAGGCATAGATGGAGATCGCGAGTTGCTGGTTGAGGAGTCCTCCAGGGCTGAAGTTCTGCACAAAGATAAAGATGAACCGAAACCAGACATCCGGGGGGACAGAAAAAACATAGCCATACTTCTGTTTCTGTACATACTGCAGGGTATACCCATTGGCCTGATTGCAGCTATTCCCATGCTCCTGCAGAATAGAGGAGCCAGTTACAAGCAGCAGGCAGAGTTCTCCTTCGCTTACTGGCCATTTAGTTTAAAGCTTCTTTGGGCTCCCATCGTGGACTCACTGTACATCCGACGGTTTGGCCGCAGGAAATCGTGGCTAGTGCCGGTGCAGTACTTGTTGGGTGCTTTCATGCTTCTGCTGTCACTGCATGTGGACCAATGGCTAGGCGGTAACGGCGTGGAGCCCAATGTGCCACTTCTCACGCTACTCTTCTTCCTGCTCAACTTCCTGGCTGCCACCCAGGACATTGCCGTGGATGGTTGGGCATTGACCATGCTGAAGCGATGCAATGTGGGCTACGCTTCCACCTGCAATAGTGTCGGCCAGACCGCTGGCTACTTCCTGGGCTATGTCGTGTTCATTGCCCTGGAATCGAAGGACTTCTGCAACACATACCTCAGGGACTCGCCGCTGGAGGAGGGCATGATCACGCTCCCTCGCTTCCTCTGGTTCTGGGGTATCACATTCATAGTGGCCACCACATTGGTTGCCATTTTCAAAAAGGAAAACGACATCGAGGATGCCCACATGGATGCCCGCTACACAGAGGAACACGAGCTGAACATTCACCAGAGCTACAAGATCCTGTGGGACATGGTTCGCATGCGTCCCGTCCAAATACTGGCTGTTATTCTGCTGACTGTGAAAGTAACCTTTGCCGCTTCGGATGCGGTTACGAGTCTGAAATTAATTGATGCCGGAGTGCCTAAGGACAAGCTGGCGTTGCTGGCTATACCTCTGATTCCACTGCAGCTCATCCTGCCGCTGGCGGTGGGACGTTATACCAACGGCCCGCGTCCTATGGACGTATACCTGAAAGCCATTCCCTATCGCATTGTCATGGCCTCGGTGGCCACCCTCTTCGCCTACGCCACACCGTACATTATCAAAGGAGGATCTCCCCCGGTTTACTACTACGCCTTGTTGGTCACCAGTTACGCGTGCTACCAGGTGTTCCTCTATTCCATGTTTGTGGCTGCCATGGCATTCTTTGCCAAGATCTCGGACCCCGCTGTGGGTGGCACATACATGACTTTCCTCAACACTCTCTGCAACCTGGGTGGCAATTGGCCCAACACAGTGGTTCTGTGGTTGGTCGACGTTCTAACCTGGAAACAATGCTCCACTATCCCTGCCAACGAATGTCTCGGAAAGGAGCAGCAGCAGGTGCGTTGCCTGTGCTACTTTTTATATTTCCTTTTATAAATTTTCCCTTCTTGCAGAGCTGTGAAGCATCAGAGGGCAAATGCGAGATCTCGTTCGATGGTTATTACTTGGAGTCTGCCATCTGCGTGGTGTACGGCATACTGTGGCTACTCATAGCCCGGAAGTGGATCGTCTACCTTCAGGATCTGCCTGTGCGCTCCTGGCTGGTAGTGAAGAAAAAGTTGAGGTAGCAATCAATCGTGTGATTAGGACTCAGATCCAAGTTCAGCACCAGTTCGTAGGTACAAGCAGCTAGTCTTAGTACTAGGAGACGTTTGCATTCTGTAGGCTAGCGAAATTGAAAATTCCCGCCTTGTATTGTTTTTCGTATAACACAAACATAACATAAACCGATTCCAATGGAAATAAAATTAAATGTTGAATAGAGCGAACAGGGATGTTGGTTTATTCGCTCGATTGCGCGCAATCATCGGGTTTTAAATGGGTACAAAGTGTCTTAATTTAGTGGTGTGGATCAAAGTCAGACAAACGCCTAGTAGTACTTCCAGGAGTCGATAGATTCCTGGTTCTTCTGCTTGCTCTTGCGCTCAATTAACCCGGCTAAATGCTCCGACCGCATCGACAGCGAGTCGATCTTCTCCACCAGCTGCTGGTAAGGACTCAAGGGCTGCGTGCCCATCACCACATGACCCAGCTTCGAATCAATCTTAGCGTTCAGACGGGCATTACGGATCAGGTTGACGATCCAGCACTCGGCCTCATTCGGCTTCATGTTCAGCTTGTCAGCCAGCATACTGATGGTGATGCACTGGTGGATGCGGCAGAAGGTCTCGAAGATCATCAGACGGGCATCCTCCACAAACTCGTTCAAGCAGGCCACGATGAAGAAGTCGTTCAAGATCACGGTCTGGCACTCATGCAGCTTCAGACGCGCGCCTTCGAAGTCAAAGTTTACGTACAGGCACTCCAGGAATTCGGTGATGGGATCGCGGTAGGTGTAGGACTCCTGCTGGATAACCTTGATCAGATCCTTCAGAGCATTGCGACGCGTGCGGTTGATCACCACGGCGGTGGCCAAGTAGCGCATAATGTGTGGGCACATGGTCTGGATGGCGTTCAAGTACAGGGGCTTGTACAGGAACATCTCGATGATGAGGTCGCGTCCCTTGGGGTGGTTGAAGAACACCAGCACGGACCAGTGGATCAGCCAGGTGCGCTGCTGCAGGGCCTGGATTGTGCTGAAGTTGGCGCTGTCGATGTAGTCGCGCAGGCGCGTCAGATCCTCCAGTGCGGTGTTCCAGTTAAGGGTCAGGATCTCAGCAGCGAGCTTGCCCCACAACACGTTCAGGTAGTTCTTTAAAGAATCGAGAAATCATGAAACCATTGAAAAAATATAAAATCGAAGATATTACTAACCTTGTCGTTGGGCGACATGACAATCAGGCAGAAGTAGAGGTAGGAGGTGGATTCTTGGTAGTTGCCGCACTCGTACAGATACTTGGCCAACTTGTAGGCGCTCTCCAGATGCTCCACCTTGAAGTTGTAGTCCTTTTGCAGAGCATTGACGAAGGTTTTGGAGTCCTTCATGCTCTCACCGTTCTTGAGGATGTCGGTGGCCTTCATTATAGGTGCCACTTCGTTCTGGAGCTGCTTGAGCGTGGCCAGGACCTCCGCCTTCCGTTGCACCAGCTCCTCGGGCATATCTTGGCTAAGATTGAGACGCTTCCTCGTATCCATGGTGTAATCAATCATGTTGGTCTTGTTCACCGTCTCCAGGATGTACTCCAGCAGCTCCTGTTGGTTGTATATCTGCAAGGAACCGGAAAAGACACATACATTGCATTATCTGGTGACACGACAACTGGGGGAGCACCGCCTTGCAAATTTTCTAACCTCCTTGCCGCACAAGAACTCCAGCAGCGGGAAAGTGAGATGCCTGTCCAGATATTGACAGTTGATGCGTGTCAGGTCGAACTGCGCCATGATTTCTGCTGTTTTTCTATGTTTAAACGACGAAATTTACACGCAAAATTGCTGGAAAAAAAGCGTGCGAAAGGCGAACAATGTGCCCAGAGGCGAAAAGGGTGTGGCCAGGTTTCGCGTTTGCTGGTTCACCAAAAACAGTTACCCACGAGTAAGGTCATACTAAATTTGGATAAAATAAGTTTAAAATTAAACTTTAAAACTAATAAACTTTTATTACCGTTTATAAAATAATAAACTTTTGTTTTGTTTACCTTACTTTTTACTATTTGAATTTATTTCTCCGTCATAATGTTAAGAATTTGTACTATTTAAAAATTTGAACTAAAATTTTATTTTCAAACAATCAAAATTTAAACTAAATAATTTTTCATCAGTAAAAAGTATTTTATGAACTAAAATATCTAAAGTTATTGCTTTTTATAAAAAAACGTCCATAATTTACTTTTTTAACAGAAAATCAGATGAGTTTTAAAAAAAGTGTTTTACGTAGGTGACGAAACCACTCGCAGTGCGCAGTGGTTCCTTAGTACAATTACTAGGATGGGAATAATTTTTAAATGTATAGTATCAGTGTTAAAAATATAACGCGTATTTTCTATTGTGGGGTTTAAAAATAATGCAAACAGACTTTGTTAATTTTGAATATTTATTTCATCAAATACTTGCACATAAATATATTCATATATAGAAGTATGTATAAGGGTATACAGTTGGGTTAAATATTTCGTTTGTATAAATAGTTGTATTTTTTCATACATATAACGTCCAAAGAGCACATTTCGATTTTTAACAATTAGCCACTTAGGTACTTCTGCGATTAACGGTCGAATGCAGTTAAAAACACACAAACAACATCTAAAAAATGCGGTTCGATATTGGCCGAGTGTAATACATTTGTCTGTCTATATACGCTATATCGTATATATTAGTATATAGGAGGTGGAGATCAGCATACCAATTTTCACATAATATATATATTTTTTTTCAGAGAACAGGCAACACAAGTCGAACAACATGGAAAATAAGCATTCTCTAAATATGTATTTTCAGTTAATTAATTTAAAATTTTTTGTTCGATTTAACGATTTAACGGTAAATTTCTAGTTATTGTCCTTAGATTTTTCTTGGTTGGATATTCAAATTCTTGTAAGATATATGTAAGTTTATGTATATAGAAGTATTCGATTGGCTGCAATCAGCACTTTTTGCACTCTTAATTGACTTCTGCCGCAGCATCATCCTATGGAGGGCATTTCGACTCACCGAGGAAACCGAAATAAACAACAAACTTAAATTCCCAGCCAGCTTTGCGATGAAAATAAAACTAAATGAAAGGTGTTTCGTTATGTTTTTGGTTTGGTGTGTAAAAAAAAACTCAAGTCTTTTTTTTTTAGTGTAAACTAAACTAAAATCGCGAAAATAAAAATCACAAATTGCAAATCGGTAAAGAATTTCGCTCTATGGGCTAAGGACGATGCACGCACACAAAACTTGACAATAGCTGCTCCGGGTTTCTCGGCTATCCAGCTTAGGATGTCCCGACAACACCGCCGGGTCCTGGTAGCCCACTGGGTCGGCCGGTCAGATAGGAGTCCACTTGGCGGGCGGCCTGACGTCCTTCGGTTATGGCCCAGACGACCAGCGACTGGCCACGCCGGCAATCTGAAAGCAAAGGATATCCATAGACAGTTAGAAAATACCCTTAAAGGATACAATGTATCCCAAAACTTACCGCCCGCCGCGAAGACCTTGGAGTTTGAGGTTCCATACTGTCCGTGGCAGGCCTTGATGTTGCCGCGCGGATCAAGATCGAGGCCGAGCTCGCCGGGCACTGTCTTCTCGGGTCCCAGGAAGCCCATGGCCAGCAGGATCAGATCGGCAGGGAAGTATTTCTCGGAACCAGCCACTTCCTGCATACGCCACTGACCCGTCTCCGTCTTGGTCCACTCCACCTCGACGGTATTGACGCCCTTAATGGTGCCGTTCTCGCCAATGAACTCCTTGGTGGTGGTGCAGTACTGGCGAGGGTCCTTGCCCCACTTGAGTTTCACCTCCTCGTGGCCGTAGTCGACGCGGAAGACCTTCGGCCACTGGGGCCAGGGATTGTCCTCGGCGCGCTTCTGTGGCGGCTCTGGGAGAATCTCGAAGGTTGTGATGCTCTTGGCGCCCTGACGCAGCGAGGTGGCGATACAATCGCACCCGGTGTCGCCGCCTCCGATTATAATCACATCCTTGCCCGCCGCCGAGATGATGTCCTGCTTGCCGCCCAGCTGCTTCTTCTGCTGGGCCTCGAGGAACTCCATGGCGAAGTGGATGCCCTTGAGATCGCGATTCGCCAATGGCAAGTCACGTGGCCAGGTGGATCCGGTGGTCAGCAAGACGGCATCATATCTGGAAATGGAATTGCCAATTTAAGTAAAGACTTCACCAGAGTACCCTGGAAATACTTACTCCTTCAGCAGCTGCTCCGCCTTGAGGTCCTTGCCCACATGCACGTTCGTGCGGAACTCAATGCCCTCGTCCGCCATGAGGTCCACTCGCCGCTTGACCACCTCCTTGGACAGCTTCATCGTGGGAATGCCGTATTGCAGGAGACCGCCAACGCGATCGTTTCGCTCGAAGACCGTGACAAAGTGGCCGGCGCGGTTCAGCTGCTGGGAGGCAGCCAGGCCGGAGGGACCGGATCCCACAATGGCCACCCGCTTGCCAGTGCGCACCTCGGGAATCTCCGGCTTGATCCAGCCCTGCTCGAAGGCATGGTCGATGATGGCGCACTCGATGTTCTTGATGGTGACAGCCGGCTCGGAAATGCCCAGCACACAGGAACCCTCGCACGGAGCCGGGCACACTCGGCCCGTGAACTCCGGGAAGTTGTTGGTCTGGAGCAGCTGGCGCAGAGCCTCCTGCCACTCGCCGTGGAAGACGAGGTCGTTCCACTTGGGAATGATGTTGCCCAGCGGACAGCCAGTGGAGTTGGATTGGCAGAACGGAACTCCGCACTCCATGCACCGAGCGGCCTGGACCTTCAGGTTCTTGCGGACGTGCGGGAAGTTGTAGACCTCGTCCCAATCCTTCTGCCGGTCACCGGCATCACGGTAGGGAGCCGCCTCCCTCTTGTACTTGACGAAGCCACGGGTCTTGTCCAGCACTCGCTCGGCACGCTTCTGCTCCAGGGCCACGTCCTGGATGGCCTCCTCGATGTCCTTGATGTGTGGTTCGTGCTTGCCGTTTCCATTTTCGATGGCCGGCGTCTTCAGCGGTTGCTCGAGGGCCTCCTGTTCGGCGAGATCCTGCAGAGCCTTTTGGTATTCGTACGGGAAGACCTTGACGAACTTGGACTGGGCCTGGGCCCAGTTGGCGAGCAGTTCCTTGGCCACCTTGGAGCCTGTTTTCTCGATAAAGTCAGCCAACAACTGCTTCACCAGCTCGACATCCTTCTCGATCTCCAGCGGCAGCAGCTCCACACTCTCCGGGTTCACCTTGGGCTTGAAGGAGCCATCGATGTCGTAGACATAGGCGATACCTCCCGACATGCCGGCGGCAAAGTTGCGTCCGGTCAGACCCAGGATGACCACCAGTCCTCCAGTCATGTACTCGCAACCGTGGTCTCCCACACCTTCTACTACGGCGGTGACTCCGGAGTTCCTCACGCAGAAGCGCTCGGCGGCAATACCTCGGAAGTAGGCGGTTCCCTCGGTGGCTCCGTAGAGGCAGACATTGCCCACAATGACGTTCAGATGGGATTCGAAGGGAGCGGTGTCCGGGGGAGTGATGACCACATTGCCGCCGCACAAGCCCTTGCCGACATAGTCGTTGGCATCGCCCTTGAGGGTCACGTTCACACCACGGGCCAGGAAGGCGCAGAAGCTCTGACCGGCAGAGCCCTCCAGGAAGATGTCGATGCTCTTGTCCGAGGGCAGACCAGCTTCTCCGTATTTGCTGCAAAAAAAGGATAATCCATGTAGGAAATATTTGATGAAAATTAAGCCAAAACCCACCATGCAATATGGTAGCTCAGGGTGGATCCAAAGGCTCGCTCCTCGTTGTGGATGCGCATCTTGACGGTCACGTTGTCGTCGGCTCCGCTGAAGATTTGCTGAGCCTTGGCGATCAGTTGGTTGTCGGAACGCTTCTCCAGCTGGAAGTCCTGCTTGACGGAGCCACCAACGATGTTGGTTCCCGGGCGGAGCTCCAGAGCTGGCTGCAGGAGCAGCTTCAGGTCCAGGTTGCTGGCCTTGGCCTCGCGCTGGCTGGCAATGCGCAGCAAGTCGGTGCGACCAATCAGATCCTGGAACTTGCGGATGCCCAATCCGGCCATAATTTTACGGATCTAAGGGACATGGTTGGGGGCATATGTTAGTCATATATTGAGGACGTATTGTGGAATGGTTACTTACATCCTCCGCCAGCATGAAGAAGAAATTGATGACATGCTCCGGCTTGCCAGTGAACTTCTTGCGCAGCACTGGATCCTGGGTGGCAATGCCCACGGGGCAGGTGTTCAGGTGGCACTTGCGCATCATGGTGCAGCCTGCAAAAGGAGGTCATTAATTTGGAATAATAGAATCCTTGAGGAAGAACTTACCCATCACAATGAGGGGAGCTGTACTGAAGCCAAACTCATCGGCACCCAGCAGAGCAGCGACCACCACATCGAATCCTGTACGCAGCTGGCCATCGGCTTGGACAATCACTCTGGTGATGATGGGGCACGAAAGAGGGCGGCCAGACCAATCCCAGCCAGAAGCGAAAGCAGATCCAGATCCAGACCGATTAGAGTGGGAAGACACGACATAGAAAGGAAGGCAACGTTAGCAAGCCCAACTTGGAGCAAAAATAAATGTAATGAGAAGAAATTACGAATGGAGCACAGCGCGACGTGGATCGTGATCGAGTGAGCGAGTGAGTGGAGTTGAGTGGAGTGGAGTAGAGCGAGTGGACCGGAGCGACTGGCAGTGGAAATCAGCGATCAGATCGGGATCTCTAGATCAGTTTCGGGATGAGTAGTTTCTGTCCACTCTTGTGGGCAATACTCATTCGTTTCAGTCCACAATCGGTCTCCATCTTGGTGGTTTTCATTCAAACGGATCAGTTTCCTCCACATTCATGGATCGGTTTTGAGTTCTGAGTGCTCTGGAGGATCTTATGCGATTCCTTGCTCGCCCTCCTCGTCCGCCTTGTCAATGTCCTCCTGCCCACTGCCCACTGGCCACATGTATCGAGGAGTTTCAATGGGGTTGTGTTTTGGGGGATCAGCCCAACTTTCCGATGATCAATCTCGAGGATCGATATCTGCTTTTTTGG
The DNA here is from genome assembly GCA_035045925.1 of Drosophila atripex. Classification (NCBI taxonomy): domain Eukaryota; kingdom Metazoa; phylum Arthropoda; class Insecta; order Diptera; family Drosophilidae; genus Drosophila; species Drosophila atripex. The sequence continues at coordinate 2,566,244 of JAWNOP010000012.1, forward strand.
GGAATACATGTTCTGAACAGGTTTTCCAACGCTGTCATCTGGATAACCAGGCACTTTCAGTAATGTATCGGTTCATGATTAGTAACAACAAACAAGAGGAGAGAGCGGATGTGGCACCTTCTCCTGGTCGGAAACTTACCGTGATCGGAGATTGTTCAGGACCAGCACCTGGTGGGTTTCGGCCACACCCAGTTCCCACGGTAATCCGGCGTTCTTGATGCCAGTCCATGAGCTGGCTCCAGTGCCGCCATCATGTCCCGAAATGACAATGTGTTCGGCTTTGCCCTGGATTGGAGATGTCTTTTAAGTATCTGTCTTATTAGGACTATGAAGCCACTCACCTTGGCCACTCCGGAAGCCACAACACCCACACCCACTTCGGACACCAGCTTCACACTGATCCGGGCGTTGGGGTTCGAGCACTTCAGATCGTAGATCAGCTCAGCCAAGTCCTCGATCGAGTAGATATCGTGATGAGGTGGTGGCGAGATCAGACCCACTCCCGGCACGGACTTACGGGTCTTGGCGATGTCCTTGGTAACCTTGTAGCCGGGCAGCTCGCCACCCTCTCCGGGCTTGGCGCCCTGGGCCATCTTGATCTGCAGATCATCGGCGTTGGCCAGGTAGGAGGCCGTGACGCCGAAGCGACCGGAAGCCACCTGCTTGATGGCCGAGCGGCGGCTGTTGTTGGGATCCTGATCTGAAGGTGGGAATCCGAGACTTTAAAGACATTCTTCAGAGGATTATCTTTGGAAACTTACTCAAATAACGATCGGAATCCTCGCCACCCTCGCCGGTGTTGCTCTTGCCTCCAATACGGTTCATGGTAATGGATAGAGTCTGATGGGCCTCCAGGGAGATGCTGCCGAAGCTCATGGCTCCAGTGGCGAATCTTGAACGGAAAACCATTCATAAAATAATACTTTACGTTTAGGAATCACACCTACCGCTTGACAATCTCGCTGGCCGGCTCCACCTCGGAAATATCAATCTTCTGGCGGTCGGTCACAAACTCCAACTGGCCACGCAGGGCGCACTTCTTCACGCTGTCCAGGGTGGTCTTTTTGAAGGCCTCGAAGGCGTCCAAGTTCTTGTTGACCGCCGCTTCCTGCAGACTGCCAATGGAGGAGGGCTCATTGATGTGAGCCTCACCACCGTGACGCCAGTGGTACTGTCCAGGGTTTCGGAGAATGCGCGTGTCGGGTGAGGACTTTCCATAGGTCAGCTGGTACCTCTGAAGGCCCTCCTTGGCCAGGATTTCCAGGGTAACGCCGCCGATGCGACTCTGGGTGCCGCGGAAGCACTTGGCGACCAGTTCGCTACCCAAGCCGACGGCCTCGAAGATCTGGGCGCTCTTGTAGGACTGCAGGGTACTAATGCCCATTTTGGCCATCACCTTGGCAATGCCCGTATCAATGGCCTGGGCGTAGGCGGCGTAGATCTGCTTGTCGTTCACCTCCGGGCCAATGACTCCGTCGTCCCGCAGGGCCTGGGCCAGTTCGAAGGCCAAATACGGACAAATGGCGTCCGCGCCGTAGCCGAGGAGCACACAAATATGATGAACCTCTCGGGCCTCGGCCGTCTCCACCACAATGCCCACCTTCATGCGCTGCAGCGTCTCGATCAAGTGATGATGCAGTGCACCCAGGGCGAGCAGGGCGGAAACAGCCACCTTGCCGCCGACTCCTGCCCCACGATCGGAGACCACCAGGAGCTGGTAGCCCGCCTGGGCGGCCGCTGCACCCTCGCGGCACACACGATCGATGCAGTCCAGGTAGCCCTGGACGCCCTCGTTGAACTGGAATGTGATGTCCAGGACTTTGGTTCGCCAGCCGCGGTGCGTGTTCCGCTTGAGCAGCTGGGTGTCTGGAATGCTCAGTATGGGATTGGGCAGCCAAATGCGGTGCACCTGCTGCGCCGACGGCTGGAGGAGATTGGCCTCCGGTCCGATGGGGCACTGCATCGACATGACCACCTTCTCGCGGAATGGATCGATGGGCGGATTGGTCACCTGGGCGAACAGCTGCTTGAAATACTCGTACGGGATCGGCTGGAAGGTGGACAGACAGGCCAGTGGAGCATCGTTGCCCATGGAGCCCAGGGCTTCCTTCCTGTAAGTCGTAATATTCAGTCCTGAAATCGGATGATATAGGAAGGTGTTATCCCTAAACTTACTTGTTCTTGAACATCGGAATGAGGAGCATGTTGACCGTTTCCGTGGTGTAGCCGAAGAGCGAGAGCCTTGGATCGAAGATGCCCCTCTGGGAGGCGGGCAACTTGGCCAGCTCGTCCACCGGAGCAGTGTTCAGGACATTCGCGTTGCGAATCTCGTCCAGAGTGATCTGTTCGGGAGCAGGAGAGTGAATCAGTAAGTGGCCCAAGCGAGGTGAATCAAAGGCAACCAAAAGGACATGCAAAATGAAACTTGGCAACGGAACGCAACTCAAAGGACTACTGGGGTTGGCCAAAGGACCTAGTTAACTCACCATCTGGATCAGTCCAATAATTAAACACACATACACACACAGATTGAGATTAGGGATAGCGTGAGAGAGAGAATGGATAAATTTAGACCAAATACATTTTTTTATAATTAGTTTTTTTAATCGTTTCATCGAAATTTCGTGTCTGGAGATGAGGTGTTCGTGTCTCGAGATGATTAGTGGGATTCGAGGCTGTGGGCATGAGCAGTGTGCTTGAGGGTGATGGATCTCATCACCCGAATGTGTCTCAGCTTAACTCACCTTCTGCTGCAGCCACTCGGAATGGGGCCTCGACTTGGCGATCTGCGACTTCAGCTCAATGTCCTGGATGAGCTTCTGCTCCTTGGTGTCCACCAGCAGCATCCGGCCGGGCTTCAAGCGGCTCTTGAGAGTCACCTGCGAGGGATCCACGTCGTAGACTCCCACCTCGGAGGCCATGACCAGCACGTTCTCCTTGGTCACGTAGAAGCGCGACGGACGCAGTCCGTTCCGGTCCAGCACGGCTCCGATGTAGCGGCCGTCGGTGAAGCTGATCAGGGCCGGTCCGTCCCAGGGCTCCATCACACAGGCGGCCCACTGGTAGAAGTCGCGCTTCTCCTGCGGCATGGTCTTGTCGTTCTGCCACGCCTCCGGCACCATGGTCATCACCGATTCCGGCAGCGACCTCTCGCTGGCCATGGTGATGAACTCCAGCACACAGTCGAAGCTGCCCGAGTCGGAGAGATTCGGCTCCACCACGGGATAGAGCTTCTTCAGCTGATCCCCGAACAGGTCCGACTGCATCACACCCTCACGGGCCTTCATCAGGTTCACGTTGCCCCGGAGAGTGTTGATCTCGCCGTTGTGGGCCAGGACGCGCAGGGGATGGGCGCGCTCCCAGCTGGGGAAGGTGTTGGTGGAGAAGCGCGTGTGGACCAGGGCCAGGTACGTCTCGAACTCGGGATCCTTGAGGTCCGTATAATACTCCCACAACTGGTCCGAGGTGAACAGACCCTTGTACACCACGGTACGGTCGGACATCGAGCAGATGTAGAAGCGTCTGCCCGGCTTGGTCAGCTCGTGGCTGGCCCTCTTCCGCAGGACGAACACCTGCCGTTCGAAGGACTTCTCGTCGCTTCCGGCCGGACGACGGACGAACACCTGGCGGGACAGGGGCTCCGACTTGCGGGCCACCACGCCGATGGCCGCCTGGTTGGCGGGAACCGTGCGCCAGGCGATCACCTCGAGGCCCAGGCTCTGGGCCAGAGCATCGAACTCCTTCTCGGCGGCGGCGTGCTGCGCCTCATCCAGGTAGAAGATGCCCGTGGCATAGTCGCCCAGTTCCGGCAAGGTTACACCCTGCTTGGCTCTGAAAGATTGGAAAGAAATGGAAACTTACAGTGCACATTTTTAACAGATCTTGGAGAGTATCGAATATCTGGTTTTCTCCTTCGGGTCACAGCAATGTCGCATTAGATGGGTGCACTGCATACCCCCACCCCATCCATGTCCATGCAATTGAATCTTGAGTTTAATGCGCCATTAAGTCGCTCATAGTCAGGTTTCCATTTGTCGCAATTGAATCCGGCGCGCCCGGTTCAGCTGCTCAGTCATTTCATTCATCGCGCCATTCGGATCAGTGAGATCCATTCAGGGCGAGTGACGAAACAAGTCCGCCGCACGGCGCACCTTATCAGCATCTCTCTAGAAGCTGTCAGCGGTCCAGCCATCCACCTCCCAGGCCCACCTCCCCCACGGTCCGCCTGTCGATTCGCATGAGTCGTTCCCCGATCCGCCACCTGTTTGTGTCATTCTGGCAGGCATATGGCTGCACTGAGAATAAAAATGGAATCTCCGGTGGTCCAGTACTACGTCGATGAGCCAGCTGGCTGACTTTTTCTCGCAGTGCCACTGAGATTGAAGCTTGTTCTTATTACGTCGCAGTATTCCGGTCGATTCGGGGAGGGGAAGCTGCCTAAGTGCTTTGCCATAATTTCGCAATTAGTCCAAGACTTGGAGAGGTCCTTGAACTTGGCATTCGCCGACTTGTTGCTCCCCCAGATCGCAATCTCAAGCCGGCTCTCCATGACGGCGGCACGTGCGTGTCTGGAGCTTGTGTTTGCTTCCCAATCCCCGGAACATGCCCAGTATAGAGCCCAATGGGCGAAATCCCCATAACCCTCCGAGAACTCTCTCCTGCCCCCCAAAAAATGCTCGGACATATCAATTAAGTCCCCGGCCAGCCGATAATTGAACTAGATTTATGGTCTGTCGTGCGACAGTACGCTGTTTAATGATCCATCCATCAATCGCATATACGTTTTCCACATACCTACTATATATTAGACAGCTGGGCCACTAATTAGTTAGCAAATAGTTGCAAATTCGCGCCATTGATTAGCACACCGAGTTGTAAATCGATTGGGCAGTGTCGTATTTATTAGCTGGGGTTAGGGAACTGCGCCTCCAAAGGGCCTTAAATCAGTTGGGTTTCTAGTTTCCTCTCTACGTAAAATATTAAGTGAATTTTAAGCAATTCTAAGATGATCGAAAGGCAGTGTTATTGAGCTTTTCATTATAAGCTTCACTTGGCATTGATTTAAATCAGTTAACCTTATTAAACTGGTCGCTGCAATCTTTATAGACTGCTAGACTTTAAATAAATACTAAGTGATATAATTGACCTACCCTAAAAACTTTACGAAACTCTATTGGCACTTTTATGAAATCAGGCACAACGTGATGGTGAAATTCCCAAATTGTTCTTCCCTTGGAATGCCCGATCCTAACCGGACCGAACCTCATTACTATGCCTGTCTGGTTACTGGACTGGGAGGGGACCTTGCCGTGTTTTTCCATTTGGCACAGTCCAGTTAAATGGCTACTCAGTCTAAATTATTATGTTATATTGCGGAATGGAATAATTCGCGCAAAGTAATTGCCCCCGAATGGCCTCCAGTCTATTCAGCTCCTGCCCGTATAACTTTCTCCCTCAATAGAGCTCTACGTAGAGCCCATTAAATAAATATACTATATGGATATGTACGTATGAACCGATTCTGGTCAAAGCGTGACGAAAACAAGAACCGTGCCAAAATGCTGACAAAATAAACAGAAAACAGCAATCGTTGGACGGGAGCAGAGAGCAGATGTTGGATTGTCGGATCGGTGTAGGTACGCAAATACCCTGGTACACACAGACAAGTACTGACTATATATCTATGTGTACCTGACCGTGGCTGGGGCATATATCTCTGTGGATCTGTTGATCTGTGGATGTGCTTCATTTCAACAGACTATTTTTGACACGCTCTTCACAGTACTTTCAGATTCGGCGCCCAATGATGGGTAGCCATCGGGAAATGATCCATTGAACTGAATACTCTCCCCCTCAAGTTAAGGGCTATAGTTTCGAAAAATAATCATTAAAAAGCCAACACGTGCATTGAAAGTCATTCAAACATTGTTTGCATTCGGTAGCTGAAAGCTGGCAATAAATCTCAATTGAAATGGTTACGTGTTGGGGCTGTCATAATTCTTTATTGAGGCTGTTGACTATTGAACCCTGTGATTAAATAATGCCAGTTAAGCAAAAGTGCAAATAATAGTCTTATCCTAATATTTCCTACCTGTCATAAAATTGTTTCGATAATATGCTCAAGTGTGGTTAATAAAGATAAGTTTTAAAGGAATGAAAGTTGCGTTATAAGGTCAAGTTGACTTATTGGAGGATATTTAATCAATATTAGTTCTAAAAATAAATAAATTTTTGAATCAATACTTTTTTGAACAATCTGTTATATCTGTATTTAGATAGATCTTTTAAATGTATATTTTTCTAAATCATTTATAACAGCATCCGTTTCTTTCCTTAACTGAGGAATTTCTACTTCTATGCTATTTTTATTTTCTACAATTTATTTTTAGCAAATTTGATCATAAAATCTCAATACTTTGCTCTTAAAAGAGTAATCCTGAACTGATAGACAGCGACAAACGACACAGCAGCAGCTTTGAGTTATTTTCGTATTTCGCGCACGAGATCGCGCCGATATCGTTCGGCTGTCAGTTCCCCCTCCTAGACAGATCCCGTGTAAATGGCGACGGCGCCAGAGGAACCGGCATTTATAAGCATATATTTTGTTTACACTATATATATATATATATAGTTTTTAGGTGGAACTTACAGGGCCTTGGCATAGAGTCCGTGAGGAATGGAAGCCAAAACGCCAGCACCATCACCAGTGTCATTGTCGCAGGCACAGGCACCGCGATGATTCATCCGTTCTGAGAGGGTCTGGGCATCACGTAGAATCTGGAGAAGATCAGATGGATAGAGGTTGTTATATGGAGAGTTCATTTCATCGAGGAAATAATAATTTGAAATGCATATAAGAGCTGCAATATTTAACTACTTTTGAAAAGAAATACGTCTAAAGTTTCAAAGAATAAAAGGACAGCTCTGGTACGAATATTAGCTGAAAACTTATCCACAAAATGAAGGATTTAAATTGATTTACCCATTGATTTATAAATTTCAAATCCTTAGTAAAAAAAATAATAATTACCTTGTGAGAGCGCTTTCCATCGATGGCCACGATGAAGCCGACACCGCAGGCCTCGTGCTCGTTTTGGGGATCGTAGAGTCCCTGTTTACCAGGTGCCTCCCATGGCATCTGCTTCTGCTGCTCGACATCCTGATCCTGGTGATCCTGCTGGCCGCTCAAATGCACTTCATTCGATTCTTCAAAGTTGTTGCCGTTGCCGCTGATGCCGGTGTCGGTGCCGGTGGTAGCTGCAGAATTTTCAAAATCGAAATTGCCGCTAATCGATGTTGTTGTTGTTGTTGCCTCAACAGTTGCACATTCAAATTCGCAATTGTCAGTGGTTGTTGGTGCCATTATACGTTGAAAGTCTCTCGCGATCTAATTTGATTTTCACTCGGTTTCTAGTTTATGGTTTATGGTTTCTGGCTTGATTTGCGTGTTCACACCGTTTACAGTTTCACAGTTAACAGAATAACAGTACTTTTCAGCTTTAATTAGCACACTTGATACAGTTTATTGCTGCTGGCTGTAAAAAAATTGCAAAAGAATTTTATTTAATTTTTTTTATAAATTTATTTTAAATATTTTTCGGTTGCACTTGAAAGTCATTTTTTGCACGATATTCAGTTATTTTGTGTCGCTGGCGGATTTGTACTATTTTCGCACAAACTCACACACACACGGGTACACACACTCACACACACGTACTTTGAATACACTGGCAGATATTTTCTGCAATTTCTTTTCTCGCTGTTGGCACACGCGACACTGACGGCTGCTCGCAAGCGAATGAGCGCCGGTGGAGCAGCCCAGCACCTAGAACCCCCCAAGATCGCACTCAATCCCCACCAGGTTGTGCTCTACTCTCTCTCCCCAGCGATTCTCGCGCTCTATGGGGAGCTATGTGGCCCCAGCCTATACGGAAAGTTATCTCCCACTACCTCTCGGAGGTGGCGACGCAATCTGACGCCTGATTCTGATTCTGAATTCTAAATCAATATCAATACCATGTAATGCAATTTCTGCTTATCACAAAAATATTTACAGTGTCATTTATGCAAACAAAAATATGCAAAAACTTCCACCCAAAGAATTTCATAAATATCAAACACCACATACGTATGTATATAAAATATAAAAGTATTTTATTTATTAGGTAATGTGTTGTCAATCTTTATCTATCAAGAGTTGGACTTGATTTACGTAACACCCTGCTTGCTGCTTCCACTGAGAGCCTCTTTGCCTGAATGGCTTTTCTAAATTGTTCCTTAAATAGACATTTCAACTCAACTGATCGCTCAATCGATCGATCTTTCAATTGATTGACAGTGTGGTTGAACAATCGTTCCATCCAGAAGTTCAACCTTGGGATTCCAGCGAAAAAAAAAAATAAACTCGCCCCATATTTGCACTGTTTTATCGAAATAGGAACAATTGTGATTTGGAATCGCTAAACGTTATCAAACTGTGGAATAATTCCTACACACTTACGTGGTCGTGTATAACTATTAAACGGCGTCACATTTGTTTCAAATAACAAAAACAAAACCCTTTCAACGAGAATTGCAATAAAATTGAGCAATAACAATTTCAGAAATGTCGAATAAACAACAAAACCGAATTCTGTTTTTCTCGAATATTTTAGCAAAAGTCAAGACACAAAATAACAAAGTGTCACATGAAATCTGATGATTTTTTTAGGATTATAATTTTAGATATTTTTTGTGGTGGCTCCATCTCAGGATCTTGACAGATCCGATCATCAATAATTCAGTGTCACATGTGGTATACTGTTTTTACATATCTCTCTATGGGGTCCTTCAACTTTTGACCACCGAAATGCATTCGAGAATATGTATTTCTGAGATACATTCTGCTGTTTATGAGCTCCGATATAAATAGAATCTCCATTAGATGATCATGCTGGTCTCAAATGCTTTTCAGAAATTTTCCATGGCGTTTGGCGTTTAATTAAAGTTAGCAGCGCGTTTTATTCGTTTTTTTTTTTTATTTCATGGGAGACTAAAATAGCCACAATATAGTGGAATTCATTTAATTAGGCCGAAATAAAGTAATCAATCAAAAAGGTGGGCCTGATAAGATGCGAATGGGGTATTAGATTCCTATTCCAAGTTCATGGGTTCGATTGCCCCCATTCGAAATCACTTCCCCGCTTATCGGAGACTTCTATTGTGGCCCACAGACGAATGAATGTTTCAGTTATACCAATAGGCTGGTTCTGGTTCAAAGTCCCAGAGAGCGATCGGAATTATCTGGCCGGCCGGGGCTACCACGTCACGTCGCAATCTTCGGGTGACACATTCTCGCAGCCCCGCCACAGTCATTTGGGGGGCTCCTCAAGAGGACCCGGGGGTGGTGCTTGGCGGGGATCGGAACCGGTTCCCCCGGCTGCACCTCCCAGATAGGTGCCAAAATTTTGCCAACCGATAAGATAGATTCTCTATTGCGGGGTGGAATAAAATGGGTATACTCGATTGGAATTATTCCAACTTTTATGTTAAAATAAACATTTTAGTTAGAAAAATACATCATATTTTTATACTCTTTCTAAGGTTTTTTTTTTAAATGTATATATTATATTGAAATTATATTAATATCAATAACTAAGTAATACTCGTGTTATATGGAACTCAATATTATCTATTCAAACTATTTCGCTGCTTATCGGAGGCTTTTCAGAAATTCCCATAAACTTTATCTGATAAGAAAATAATTAAAAATGTACTTTAAAGTATTTAATGAGCATTATTGTCTTCGATCTCCAACATGCGAATTTCATGTTTTCTGCCGTTTCGAATCAGGCGTCTAACATGTGCCGGGCGAGTGTCTGGGACTGAGGCAGAGGCACGGGCGGTGCCAAAGACGATGGTTTCTTTACTTTTTTATTAATAAGTTAATAAACTTTTGGCACCGCCGCCACCCCCCGGCGATTCTAGAGCCGAGATAAGACATGGGATTCATTCACGACCCGAACACGGGAGTCTGGTGGCCCACTGAACCTTTTTATATATTTTCGTGAGGGGTAGAGGGAGTAGGTTATAAGGTGTTTTTCGGATCCAGATGGGAGCCAGAACCCCAGAGCTCCAGGCATTCCGTTCCATTGGGGAGCAATGGGGAGCGTTTTTCACGATTTGCATGCGTGATTGAGAGGAATGGACTATAAATATACACATGTTCGATTTCTGGCTGCATGCGTAATACAATCCCGGACCGATAAGGCTCTTGTTGTGACTTGGTGAAATGCTATATTGTGACGTACTGTATATGCTATGGATGGGACAATAGACCACCAGCGGATTCAGATTCCATGATCTGCTCCGAGTTCAGTGGAAAAGTTTCGACCCATTGCCCAGTAAAGTCGCAAAAGGAAAGAGCAACTTTGGTTACTTTTACGATCGCCATAAAACTCCATAATCATGACTTGAATAAAACGCATATCTTTCTGTATATCTCTAGTGACAATGGGTTAAAAGCCTTTTTGCAGAAAAGATTAGGTGGTATAACATTCTTTTTTTATTTTCTATTTAAAATAAAACAATAAAATGTTTGTGGAAATTTTTTAAATAATATTATAATAAAAACTCTTGGGAGAGCATTAATCTAATCTTTTGTATTTTTTTATTATTTATATTATTTTACTGCACTATCTGCCACTTAGATTGGTCGTCAATTATTTCCTTTCACAATTCATCTCATTTCCGCCGGTCTCCTTGCATAACTTTCCCAAATGCGTCATAATAGAATGCTATTTTCAGTGTACTCTGTCAGAATAATGCCAGCCAAGCGGATACATATAACTTATCTATCTTAGATACATAGCTACGGTGTCGTTGTGAACATAAATTCCTGGGGAATTATCGATCACGTGTTGAATGCTATTTACAAGTTGATGTGGCATTTCATCGAAATAATTGCAGATAATGGGCATTCTGGTATTAGGAGACACCCTGTTCCAGGGACCTGATATCCCAGACTCTGGCCTGAAGTCAAAGTAAATATTTAGACTTCCAGCTAAGCAGAAATAATGAAAATAAGAGACAGTCTGAGAGGAAAAGGCAAGAAATCCCATTTGGCAAACAAGTCTGCCGACCAACCGGCTGAGAATAGATCGCTGAGATATATAGAGATGGTCTGTGAATGGGAGAGCGGATGATGATACTCGTACCTTCCGTCCGTTTGGCTCAAAGTCCGAAACGCGCCGGCCGCGTGTGGCCCACATCCACATCCATAGGCCTCGGATGTCGGTGTGCAGAGCTATGTATTCCCATCAACAGTGGCTCTCCTGCGATACATACATATCTCCAATGTAAACAAGAGCAGGCAACAAGTTTCAATAACCCCGGGCCCCAAAAGCCAAAACGAATAAATAAATTGTGCGTCGACAACATTGCGTGTGGTTAGTACGATAAGCGATGGGGCATGCCACGAGGCCATTATCTCTGGGTAATTAGTGGTCCTAATGGGTGCCAGGATCCGAGGCTCAATAGAAAAGTCATTAGCCTAAAGCGAAAGCCTTTCTCCTGTCTCCCAATCTCAAATCAATTCTGGGTAGTTCCCAATACCAGTAGCCGGCGTCGCTATAAACTTTTTATTCCGGCGATTTACGATATGGAATATCACCGGGAGGTACGGGGGAGTGGGGCGGCTCCTTTGGTCTATTGGCATTATAAATGCGCATTATCTGACCCGGCTATGTCGCTTATCAGGCTGTCGGGCAGGCCAACTTTATTGGTGCCCCTTCTGTTTTATGGCCTCCAACCTGTGCACTTGAGTCAGCTGGGGAAACACTCGGTGGGCACTCGAGGGGGGCACTCCGAAGGGGATCACCACCTCAATTGGTTTAAAAATAGTTGCAATTAGTTTTCATTATCGCCACCACCTCTATGTAGGTCTATATAGACCGGGTAGCTTTTTTAGCTTTTTAATTAGAGATTCCCCGGAGCCTCTTGCGGTTGGGTTGGCCTTTTATTGCGCTTTGGAATTACGTTGAGCAAATTAGAATTATTTATTTTGTATTTTTATTTTTATCTACCCTACAGTAGGCGCCAGAGCTACCAGAGCTGTAAAAGCTGATAATTCCCTCCAATCGATAATTAACCTTGTCCAATAGCTCCTTTAATAATAATAGATAGCTGCCTTCAGCTTTGATCGGACGCGTGCGATGAGTGAGGTGTTATTACAGTTTTGAAACGTAGTGTAATCACAGGTAACATATTTTAGTAACTAATTAAACTTGAAATCTTGAAGGTCCAAAGTGTATGTATTCAAAATGTGCTAATAAAGAAACAATTACCACTTCTTATGTTCGAAATAAACAAATTTAAAAAAAAATCAGTAAATCAGAAAAGGTGTTTTGTTTCGAAGGGATTATAAGAAACTGAAAGTATCTGGTTACCAATTAGTTTTAAATGTTTTATTTACCCAGAAAAGTCTATGGCGGTATTGAGTTTGTTTTTAGAGAAGTTTATAGGAAAGGGATTACGTTTCATGGGCGTAATATTTGCATCGATTTGTGAAAATGAGAACATTTAAGGGAAAATGTGGAAAAGTATCCAGCGTCGAAGTTCATTTTCTACATAAATTCCTGTCTGTCGCAAGAAATTTATCGCAGCTGTCTGCTATTTATGGCCTGGGTGCGGTCAGCTCCCCACCACCCACTACTACCCCTTGGATACCTATGGGTATCGCCCAGCTATCCCCCACTACCATCCCACTAATTAAGCGGCAAATACAGTTTGCAGTCAATAAACAAGCAACGTCGCAATTTACATTAGTTTCCAATGAACGTGTCTGGCGCGGATCGGATGCACTTTTGGGGTAGGTTGTCCAGCCCCTTGTGATACCCTTCTTCAGCTCCAGAGTTATGTAAACAAGTGCCGATCATCCAGGTGAATTGCAGCGGGGACTCAGCTCCCCCAACTTGAATGGGACCATAGGTCTGGCCGCTTCTGTTTATTACAGCCATATATTTTCAGCAGAGACCTCGGGACCGGGCTTATCAGCAACAGCCCCAGGTAAGCCTGACGATGGAAAATCAATCAACGCTAACTTTAATTGGCCAACGTAGGTAATTCATAAAGTTATAATAAAAATTTGACAAAATTAGTACTCTTTGGGAACAAAATTTATTAAAAATAATACGTAATTCTCCTTATAAATTATAGTGCCAATAATCCCCACCATTCCTCTGGAAAGGCACTGCGTAATTAAAACTTTTTCTCATTTGTGAAATCACTGAACCATTAAACCAAACTTTTCAGACCACATAGCAGAGTATCCGATTTCGGAAAGGGCCAAGGAATTTAATTCAGAGGCATGCCCATTAAAGGAAATTCATTTCCCTACCTAGGTTCTTTTATTGGCTTTTTTATTTGTCTCGCAGATCCTTGATAGGCTTAATGAGAGCTTTGAACCTACTTAGCTGCTGGAGGGGCCTTAGTTCACACTTTCGGGCAAATCTCACCCAATCTTTCTCAAGTCCTGGGCCCATTGTTCCTCGTTTGCTCAGCCAATTTGGTACAATCCTTTCCAAGGACTAGGACACACAAACACTTAAACACTTACACGAGCAAACACAGAAATGGGCAATAAAACAAAGGCAGTCCCACGAACGTTATCCTTTAAATGGAAGTGCAATCGAGTCGAGAAAGCCTTTCTTTGTGGGCGAAAGTGTGTGGCGAACTAGGAAATGCCGAGCTGATTACATAACGGTTATGTAAAGAGAGAAATGCCGGAGAGAGAGTTTATCAGAGAGCGAAAGCACTCGGAAGCTGGCACCTACGCAAGCTGAAAATGTCAAAGGGCACCCGACAAATAAAATCAATCAATAAATTGCAATTATTTTTAAGGAGAAAAAATCTGACAAAGTTGGATGGTGGCTCTTTGATAGAGAAGAAGAAAATACATATCTCTAGATATTATATCTCTATAGATTTATTTTCTCAGTGTAGTGACGTAGACAAGGACCAAATTGGCCGCCCACACAGCCCACTAAAGAAAAGGATACCCAACGACAAAGACACAACAGCTGTCATTAATTCTGATGCGACCATTAGGCAAAACAATTTGCGGCGTTCGGTGGCTACAGCTTTTCAGCTGCCACTGTGCCGCCGAATAGGAAGAGGAAGAGGGGCTTCACGGTGGAGCCGAGGGGCTTTGGCGATGCCGAGAAGAAATCACTGCCATGGCCCTGCGGTGCGGAGCTAACCTTACTCTGACCTTGAAGCGGAGTGAACAGGAGAAGAGCAAACGCAGCTGGTCTGCATCGCACATGTCTCTGTGGTGGATGGTCGATGTGGAGCGGGTATGGGCGGCAGCTGGAGGAAAAGGGGCGGGTAATAGCAAAAACAAGATTCCGGAGTGAAGCTCTGGCCATAAAATAGTCAACCAGTCGAAGAAATAAAGAATAAAAGCTGAAGGGAGCTGAGACGAGAACTTCCAACGGCAAGAGCAAGCAGCTTGCGGCAGGGCGCAAAAAAAAAAAAAAAAAAATTACTGCCGCAATACTAGGCATGAGGTTAGGAATGTGATAAGAAGTACTACTTATTCATTTTATGTTTAAGAATGGTCCAAACCCAAATGGACCACCCTCACTTGCTACAAAATTCATTTATTTTTCAAGATTATCGTAAATTAGAGAAGGGTTATTAAAATTCTTCAATTATAGTCATTTTTCAGCTTTATTTAAATCATGAGTTTAAGATTATAAAGATGTCCTGCAATTTTTAATTTTAATTATTATCCCATTACTACCAACATCATTTCCCCCTCTCTGTTTATATCTGCATGACCATCACTGTGTTCTTGGATGGGGAGCAGGCTCCCCTACTTCTCCTGCTCTCTTGATAGGCCGCTTCTTCTTCTTTCCCCCATGTGGGTGTGTGTGTCTGTGTTTGTGTGTCTGTGCGGCATGTAAAATATATTGATTTTTTCCCGAGAAACTCCTACGGGAAACGGAAAGGGAGAAAATTCTGAGGGGACTGGGAGCCGGAACCCTTATCTCTTTTCCGTATTCCATATTACGTTCTTGCCCATTCCTCAACTATTCTGTAAATATCAAGCACGCTAGCTTTTTTTAAAGTGTGTGGGAGGGAGTGCGTGTGAGTGTAGAAGTTTGCATATCACATTTTTCCAAGCGACCACAAAAAACGAATTCCGCACATTTTTTTATTTGCATTTACGTTTTAATCGCTGATACACCGCTCCACTATGCACAGTTTTCCGAACTTTGCGCTTTCCACAAAACCAAGAACTTGAGAGTTTTTCACTTTTTCAATCTACTACTTGCTTTCAGCACTGCCACTTCGATTTGGATTGTGATTGCTTAGCTTTCCGCGTATTCAGAATACGTGCGATTCCTTCAAGAGACCGAATGAGAATGAGAACGAGAGAATCGCCAACCAGCCTAGGACGAAAATCGCAACTATCCCCCGAAGTAAGAATCCGAAAGCTTATGGGAGCGTAGAATTGGGTATCAGCTTAAAGGGGGCTCCAAGCGATGCTTAGTGGCTCATTCGTGAAATAGGAAGAAAATAAAATAAAATTTCAACAAGATTGAAAGTTAGTTAGTGTTTTATTTTCGATTTAAAGGATTTTTATATTCAAAAAATTTAAAAGCTTTCTCAAAGACTCGACCGTTACACATCGAGACAGAGGGCGCCACTTGAACAAGATTTAGAGTGGCCGTTAGCAAAAAAAAACAGTGTTATATAACGTTTGCTATTTAAACTTATTCTTTATTTAAAAAATATAATAAATATTGTGTATGTGCATTGCTTTAATTTATTATTTATTGGAAATCAACACATACAAATCTTACATACAATTATTGAGTAGGAGTTCTATTCCAATGTAACATTAAAAAAACACATGCGATAGTCGATAAAATAATAAATTTAATGATGTTTTTACAACTATATATTGCACTCTATATTTATTTAAACTTTAATTTCTGAGTTTAGGAACCTTTATCTAGAATCATTACTGTTTTTTCTTGTTAACTGATGCGAGCTAGATCTTACTCCCCTTAAACAAATAAAAACACTCAAAACCTGGCAACTCTGCTTCGTACATGTGCCGGCACACAACAAATTTTACATCCAGTCAGGTTTTCATCGAAACGTCCAGAAAACAAACGAATAGTATTTACTAAAAAGCTAAACACACTCCAGAATGTCTGCCGAAGAAGGACTCTACGATAATATCCTGCTGGCCGTGGCGGAAAAGCATCGCGGGGGCGTGCCCGAGGTAAACAAATCACAAAGGAGCTCTTTCTTTGTTTTATAGTTAATTCATTGTTTTTATTATATTCCCGCATAGTTCCTCGGCACCCTGGCCAGTTTTCTGCGCCGCAAGACTGACTTCTTCACTGGAGCCAAGCAGGCAGAATGGGAGAAGATGCTGCTCGACGTCTTCCACAAGGAGTCCAAACTGGCCGTGGCCGCCCACAACGAGAAGCAGAAGAGCCGTGAGGCTGCCCAAAAGAAAAAGGAGGAGAAGGAGCGGGCGGAACGGGAGGCGCGCCAAAAGGAGATCGAAGATAACAAAATTTGTGATATCACCGACGAGGAGGCGGCTGCCATAATCAAGGAGGAGGAGGACAAGTAAACATAGCTGTAGAAATTATTGAATCCTAGTCTAACTCTCTCTGTAATCTCTGCCAGAAAACGACAGCAGCTGCTGGATGGTGCTGGAGGGGAGCCAGCTGCCACAAACCTCAACGAACTGTCCAAGCCCATCGAAAATGTGGATGACGAGTCTGAAAAGGATGAGGTTGGCAAGCTCAAGCCAAATGCTGGCAATGGAGCCACCCTGGACAAGTACACCTGGACACAAACCCTGCAGGAGGTGGAGGTGAGTCCGAGTAGGGGTAGTAAATAATGTTAATCTTTTTCGTCGTTGACCCAGTGAGGTGTTGCCATGGTTATTACTATACTGGCTGAACGTGTTGCCAAGTTAGCTGCCATTAAGTCTTCGAGGTTCTTGTTAAAAGAGTTTTATAGAAATACTTTGTCCCTAAGCCAATAAGAATTTATTATTTTCGTCTGTTTTAATATTTTACACAAGTCTCCAAGTAATAACCACTAAAACCCCGACAGAAACGGCAACTATGTTGGTTAGCAACCAGAAAAACCCTCGGATGTTAATGACCTCCGCTATAAAAAATGACTCACCACCGTGGAGCGCTTACAAATATAAAATTCTCTTTATTAAACATATCACAGGGATAAATAACTTATTTGCTAACCAGAAGATACAGCATTATCCGATAACAGGCGGCGTTTATCCGATCTAGTTCTTGTATTTTTCTCTGTTTCCATAGCATAGCTTGCTTAATACTAACGAATTTTCCCAGCTTCGACTGACTCGAATCCATCCTCCTCCATCCAAACAATCGTTTAATAAATAGCTTACACAACTAGCGCCAAGACGACATGATAACAATAATAATAATAAAAATAATAATGGGGGACAAAGACAATACAATAAATATTAAACTAATTGGCTATGCGATGGGAGGCTGACCACTAGCTCTTGGGCATGTCGCGGGCACGCACTGTAAATGGTTTAAAAAAAAAAATCATTAACAATATAATCTTGAGACTTTGTTTAGTAAACTTACTCTCCAAGGCATAGACCATGCCCATGATGAGCAGCATGAAGATGGTGCTCATGCTGACAATCAAAACGGTGACCTGGCGTCCGCGATCGCAGAGACCACGCTTCGGTTTCTTGGGCGGGCCACCTTCGCCGTTGACCATCGTGAAGTGCATAGAGCTGGCTATGGACACGGTGTCCAGGTCTTTGGTTTTGATGTACTCCAAGTTTGGATCTGGCAATCCGCCGGCGGCCTGACCTCCGATCTCGATAACTGCATCCTTGCCGCTGGCCAGCGTCAGGTTGGCGTTATAGTTGGACGCCGAGTGCTGGTGGCCGGGATTGTTGTGACTGCTACTGCTGTTGCTGTTGCTGTCCATCAGCATCTTGTTGCGGCGCTCCTGCTTCTTGTGGATCTCCGCGAAGCGTTCCAGATTCGCCGCCGTCAACAGCAGAGAGCCGGAAGCAGCACTCTATATGTAAAGAGAATGTTTGTTGAGTCACGGTTCTTGAGGTTTGGACACGGATTCGGATTCAGATTCAGATTCAGATGCCGATGCCTGCGTGGGCTCGGCTTACTCACCCGTGTGCTGTTGTTGCTATCGCTGGAGCCCTGAGAGCTCCGTGATCCCCTTTTGGCAGCCGCCAGAACAGCCGCCGCCGCCGCCGCAGTCACAGCAGCACTTGTCGCATTATTGTTGCTGCTGGCGATGTTGCTGGGGGAGCTGCGCTGGTTAAGGGTGGGCGGATTCGAATGGGATTTGTTCGAGGACTTCGAGGAGCTGGCTGAGCTAATGGCCGAGCTCGAGGAAGAGGCCAAAGAGGCGCGGGGAATGTGCCAATAGTCCTGCATCTGGAAAGGGAGAAATATATTATTTAGATATTGTTTATAAGATTTATTGTTTAAGGTTTGGTCTGTAATATTAATGAGCCTTAGTCCTTTTTAAGTGAAACCTCCCTTTATAACTGAAACCTGATAGGAAAGCCACTTAAGTTTTAAATCGTGTCACGAATTCGCACATCCGCTCTACTCTAGAATTTATTCGCAGCACATTTAAGTCTTCCCCAGGCCCTGTTCCCGGCTTCTACTCCTCCACCTCCACCTTCTTCCTGCCGCCAGTCCGAAAAATTTGTATTTCTGCTAGCGTCAGAAGAAGAAATCAGTAGAAAAAGACAAAACCTGAACTTTCGAGCTGACTTTGTTTTGCATTTGTTGCCAACTTGTTTGATATTTATGGTCTCTGGTCGTGGCTGGCTAAAAGCCAGATTTGTGTTTAATATTCGGCCATATATTTTTGTTGGTAGCACCCACTGCTACAGTTTTTGTTGGGCCAGCTTTTATCTCCTGGCCTTTCTCTGAAATGGTTTTTTTTATTTGTTTCGATTGTGTGACTTTGACGTAATTGCGGCAATTAATTGGGATTCTAATAAACGCATGAATTCTATAAAAAAAATATCAATTTGCTTCAATGGAAAAAAGTAGCATTTCAAGTTTGTGTCTTGGGTCTTTTGTTTGTTGCCCCGGTGCGGTGTGTGGCTTTATTTATTTTGGCTTACAGAGAACAGAAGTTAATAAATTTGTTCGTTCTGCTTCTTCCGTTTTATATTTATTGTAAATATTATTTAGGCATGCGGAAGTCTTATCATTTCGGTATTGATTCAACTTGATTGGCCAGTTTTCAGTTTGTTTTTTCTTCGCACATTGTTATTTTTGGCTTTTTTCTTCAGTATTTTATTTTGTCACCGCCTCTCATTTGTATTTTTTACTTACTTTGTTAATTTGTAATTTTTGTTCTCAGGATTTGTTTTAATTGTTGAACAGTAATTTATCACACACACACGCTTTAAGCTAATTAGTATCACAATTTTGGATTATTTTTAAGCAGAGTTCTCGCTCCGGTTGTCAGTCTTTAATTGGGCCTTTTATGATGTGTCGGCCGAGCGAATTATTTATTATGCGTTGCGGCTCGCGAAACACTCAGCTGATCAAACGGCTGCTGTTTGGGGAAACCGTTTCTCCTCGCAATTCTTCACCCTGTGTCTCCTCTCGTCTGTCGCTCTCGTCTTCTTCTCGCTTCTCTCGCACAGCGAAGAATTACAATCTAGCCTTTTCCGCGCGTGCCGCCAAACAGAACCGATCTAAACGGCCTCAAGAATCGAACTGAAGTCGAGCTGTGTGACTTGGTGGATAAGTCTGGCTTAAGCGGCAGCACCTCTGCTCTGCTCACCTGAGTTCTGCCCACCTGAGCGTCGCTGCCGCAGCCGCTGCCGACGCCGACGACGTTGATGCGCAAACCTTTTGGAGTGTAAGTGTTTGTTGTTGCGCTGACTTTCTGCCGGATTTTGCATGTCATAACACTGGTGCGGTTCCCATTGTTGTTCTGGCCACAGTAGTCGCTCGCAAATTAACACAGCCTCTAATTAGACTAAACAATCCACTTGAGAATACCAAGACGCTTATATTAAATAAACAATAATTGCAGGGTGCAAGTATGAGACAACTTATACTAGATTTTGTACTTAATAATGTAATTAAACTAGAAATTGGTCTAGAATTAGTCTCAGAAATTGTATATTTTTATAAATATTTGCATTTCAACAACCTCCACTGTCTCTCTTGTATTTATAAACCACTCAACGATCGGCAACTTTTTCTTCCAAATCTTTTGTTTTCGTTTATGTTTGATGAGCTTGTTGCCGGCTTTGATGTTTGGACTGACTTGCCTACTTTCTTCGGAGCACTCTATTTGGCTTTCTGACGGCCGGGCCGCCCTTTGGCTCGTTCTGTGGCTATTTCTGATTCTGTGGCTCTTCAAACCATTAACAATAAAAAAAAATGAAGGGCTCTTGATGGTTTCTGGCGTGTGGGCGTTTTCTAGATCCGTTTCGGCAGCCCAGAAATCCGAGTTTGATTGCTTGGGAAAACCCATAATTCTCTTTTAATGTTAACATAATTAAGGGCAAACCTTGACCACCTTACAGACCACACCGAGCCACGCCCATTCGCTGTAGCAGCATTATTCTTTGATTAATTCGTATTCCATTATTAAATCAACGGTTTATGGTCTTATATGTTAATAATGCGGCCGTTATTAATATGGTTATTTCGTATTTAAGCGAGTCTATTTTTGGCTAATTTAAAATTCTAAGAAAGCATTTAACGTCAACGATTCACACAAAAGCCTTATATCAGCGCCTTTAATAATGAAAACAAAATTTATCGATTAATTATGATGAGATTCGAAACATGATATACAAGGTTTTAAGGCGAAATTTTAGTTAGTTACTCTCAGTCAAGTTTCCTTTTACAATTTTATAAAATTTAAATCTCTTGAAACATGTTTGTGGAAGAATATGAAACATCCAATGTTGACTCAATGAAAATACCAACTTAACGTCAGTGAGTCATCTTTTAAATAAATTATTCCCATTAACAAAATTCCTTCTTTTGAATACTATCAGTCAGTCTATCTGAATGTTTACGTTTCTCTTGGTAGCATTTGTTAAACAAATTGCCAAAAATCCCCAGAACTATTGTTTGGTTATCTTCGATCTGACCAGATCGGAAAGTCTAATCCGCAGAAGATTCCACCTCATATCATTTATCGCCTAATCCCTTGTTCGAGTGGACAAACAAGCAAATACCTCGGATGTTTCTATTACACTTTTATTTGCTTTGGCTGGAGTCTGCCAATCTGTCATCTGGCGGAGCTCCTAGGTAGCAAAATGTATCCGATTCTTTCCCTTTATAGTTTTTATAGCCTCCGTTGTCGAGCATCTTGTTATCACCTTTTAAGTGAGACAAGTGAGTGGCTTGCTGCCAATTTTTTTTGTTTTTTTTGGTTATTTTCTGAATTATGATGGTATGGGTGAAGTGCTGGCATGGGCCAGTCTGGCCGATTTAATCAGCGGAGAGTTGACAAAGATTACCTGACACGGCCAGTTACCAGTTACCAGAGCAATGCCAATGGACTCCAGCGAACGCGAATCGCATTAACAACAAAAAAATAATCGGAAAGAGAATCAGCCGGCGATCGAGATCACTTCACCTCTCTGACGACGACGAAGATTGAGGGACGTCGCCACTTGAAGAGCTGGGATGACGGCGAATGGGAGCCAAACACTTGCTACAGATCAGCTAGAAGTCGAACCATGCCGAGACATTCCCTCCATAGAATCCAAACAGCATTCACCTCGCCTCATCAAACAACAAAAAAGATATATGTAGATATATTTATTTGTATTATGAAGCTAAAGACAAAATCTCGCATATAATTAGGCATGCAAAGTAGTAGCCAGTGACGCCGACGGATCTTACGTGCCTAGAGGTTTGTGTTCCATTTTGGGTGACAACAATTGGGATTAATAAAAAAAATAATATTCAAATATGTGTGTGATGTGTGAGAATCCATAATTTTGTCGTGGTAAACGGGGAAATCCCTCGGAGCTATCTGGATAGATCCGTTGACGTACGCCACGCTTATGCGCTAAAGGGCCCTGGGCTATATCTTTCTTGATTGCCGCTATTAAAGCTTAATTTTAGAGAACGTTTTACGGATTCTGCCTTTGGTGACTGTTGAGTATTTATTTGGTTTTTTTTAGTTATTATTTTTCGGTTAGTGCAGAAAATCATGAGAAATTCCAGAATGTTTGACTCATTCGCAAACCAAGCGGAAATACTGATATCATGATTCTATATATAATATATCTGATATTGGCAATATCGCCGGCTTCTAATTGCTGCTTGTATAAATGAAACTGATCTTTTATTTGTCCGTTTCACACCTGTTTAGCTTATAAACCTCTTAATGGGTTTCTCCTATAAATCTCACAAAAGTCAACTTTGGTGCGGCTGAAAACTGGGGGACTGGAAGCCCAAACAAAGTGCGAACAAAGAACTCGACAACAGCCGCCAAAGCCCCCAAGAAAATTAAATGCTTTCGAGATCCGCTTTCAACTTCCTGATAGAGAATTAACTATCCAAATCGAACCATAAAAAATGTCAAAGATTTTTTGGGAAAAGTTTCATTAAAAGTTCACTAACTAGGCTCTTATCTAGGCTTTAGTTTACCAATTTCGGGCATTTATTTGAAACAAGTTTTTGTCGAGAGGTATCGAATATCAAATACTTTTGTTCTCGTGGCTTCCATACAGTTTTACATTTATTTAATTTATGGAAAAACCATTCAAGATGACAATTTCAGATGTGGCTAGATCGGAGATCATTATTTGGGATATACCCCCTCCGAAAACTGAGTAGGTTAACCGGATAGAGTTTCCAATATCATTTGTTCTGTAATCCGCTTATGGCGCAAACAAATAGCTACCAGATCGAACTCTCAAATCTCAAATCTCATTTACCATGCAAATGTCAATACGGATTCTATTGTACACAACACTCGAGAGGAGAGCCCCAGTCAGTCAGTTACCAATGGGAACTAGTTTGGAGCCAACGTTCTAATCAGATTTAAACCCAAAACAATTCTAAATGGGAAGGAATAAAAACAAAAATTTGCCACGCTCGACTCCGGCTTCTAGGGGGGTATTCTACTCCACTTCTGGCCACAAATAAGTCAAGTTTAAGCCGCTTTTAATGAGCCAACAGTAGGCACTCCATTATAAGAATCTACGAGAATGAGAATTACTTCCTAATGATGTAATTAAGATATAAGATCTTGCAAAAAGATTGGAGAATAATGAAAAGTTTCAGATATTTCATTATTGGATGTTGATCTTTTAAGACGTAAGACTGTATTTTTTGGTGGCTAGTCAGCTGTTTTCGCCTGATAACATTATCGAATACAAAACACTTATAAAGAAACCACTCGACTCCATCAATCGAAGCATTTTTTTTGTTTTTTGTCTATTTTGTTTAAGTTTAAATGGATGTGTTGTTGTTTCTACGCTACTTTTGTCGGAGATCGTTTGTGTTTGTTGTTTGTGGGGCCGTTCTTTTTTCCTATTTCATTTTTTTGGTGGTGCCTGGCACCGAATCGCATCTTTTAGCATAAATTATACTCGGCTAGATATTTAAAGAAAATGAAATGCTGTTCAAGTTTTATAGAATTAATCAAGAAGCGGACCAACAACAAAGCTAGTCCGGCGTCTGGAGACCGGACCACGGAGGAGTATCTCTCCTCTTTCACTTTACTGGCCGAAGAACTGTTGGCGAATTAGTTCACAAGTCTGGGGACTCGATCATGTTTGAATGATCGATTAACTGATTGGCGAGTTAACGTGCAGCCAGCATTAACTTTTCAATTTGCATAAAATCGCCCATCGTCAGACGTTCCGTCTGCGGTTTCTGCTCTCCCCTGGATAAGTGTGCCATGTCTCGTGCCTGTTTATTTTTTATTTTTTCTGCCGGTGTCGCAGTCATCAATATTTGTTATTATTCATTAATTCATTCACGACACCTTTTATGCTATTTTTTTTTTTAACTCAAATGCGAACTCTGACTTTGACTGGCAGCCGCAGTGACGCTTCAGCATTGTGTTTACCTTTCGGTTTTGGCCCAGAGTCTGCTGCGGTCTATTGTTTTCCTTTTGGCCTCTCAGGTTTCTAAATTTCCTAGTTCTTCTATGCCATTTGCATAACCTTCGGCCCATGCAGAATGGGCCCTTGAGAAAGCCGCCATTAGCTTTTCAAATTTACTTCATTATTAGTTTTTAAAAGTCCCGTCTCCATTTTACATTTATTTAATTAATTTGAAACAAGCTTAATCGATTGCAAAGATTGCCAAATCTACAACCTGATAAAATGCCACTTAAATGGGACAATCCACACAATTCCTAAAAAAAATTAATAAAACGCAGAATAAAATTTGTTTCTGTTAAGTGGTCACATATTTCAGTTGTCTTAATTTTCTAACAAAAAATAAATAAACAAAAACTGGTCTGGTTTTTTGTAGTGATTAGTGATTGTAAGTGAAAGGAAAATATTTGAGATCAGCTGGCTTATTTCCTCATCAAAAAAAAAAAGTTCTGCAAAATAATTGGATTATTAAAAAAATTCTTTTCGCATTTGCACTAATTTGCCAACAATGTTCAGTTTGTTGCCAGGCGGTTGGAGGCCCACGTATCCAGATATTCTTGGCTGCTATTTTTGTTGCCACTCTTTGCTGCTAGCCCTGTTTCTGTTGTTGGCTTACATCCGCGTACAAATCAGAGTTTCCAATTGACATCCGCTTCAGTTTCAGCTTTTGACACATTTTTTTTTCCACGGCGATCGTTGGCTGATGAAGATGCCACCCACATGGATTGTGTGTTTAATTTTTCATCATTTTTTTTTTTAAATAATTTATTTGGTGTACTGTTGACATGTGCCGCGTGCTCTGGGGCCAGAAGAATCGAATCGCTTCTGCCTTGGTTGACTGCCCACACGAATGACTTCGCCAGTCGCGGAGTCGCACAACGAAAGCGTCCTTGATGCGTCGTGAGATTTAAATTAAAGCCTTTAACTTGAGCCTCATTGTTTCTGCCACACATGCGATTCGCTAATTGATTGCACAGCCGGTTGTCTAATAACTTTGGCTTTAATTATGCTGCCTGCGAGCTAATGGGAAAGGTGTTAATGTATGCATGTACGCCAGGCCGGCAGACAGCCAGCCAGCCAGCCATCCATCTAGCTAGTAGGCAGCCCTCCATGAGATTTTTATAATTAATGGCCAAGCCGTGGCATATAATTCTAGACGCCAGTGTAATTGCTGTGAACTTGGCCAACAGCCAGTGTAGCACTCGTCCGCAGGTTGTCGAGGCAGTAGCCTCCGTTGCAACCTGTTGGGCGACATTCTTGCTAAGCTCCTGCCGGCGGCACTGCTCTCGTTCGGACCTGAATTTAAGGCCGGACCTGAAGAACCGCTGTACGTCCTTGAACTGGCAGCTGAACTAAATTCCCGTTCTATACAAGGTCCTTGAACAAAGGAGGCCCTGGCACTGCTGGTGAAGGGCAGCAGCTGCCCGGTGCAGAGACGATATCATCAGTTGCAGAGACGTGCCCCTGCTGCATTCGGTTATTTATAGACTCAGAGATCGTTATTAGCTTTCCAAGGTTGTGCAATGACCAAAGCAAAGTCTGGCTAAAAAGAATCTCCTCCAGCCCCATGAGAAGCTCTACACACACATCCGATCATTAATCACTAGCCGACCTGCCACTCCAAGCTTGATTACATGAAGAACCTCTGAACGATCCACTCTACTTTAGTTTGGTTCGTCATTAACCCAATCGCTTTTGCATTAAATACACTCCACTAAAAAAAAGGGATAGGAAGACTTGACACTTGTTTTCGCAGGCCTTTAGAAACACAATCAGTTCTGTTTCAAAGATCAAGGTTGGATAATACAAGTAGTAATAATAACAATTTTTCTCTGCAGCTCAAGATTCCCTTCAACGTGACATTCGCTCTGCGCGCTCGAGATCTGGTGGTCATCATCGGCAAGAAGACCCTGAAGGTGGGCCTCAAAGGTCAAGAGCCCATCATCGACGGCGAGCTGTGCGGCGAGGTGAAGCAGGAGGAGTCCGTTTGGGTCTTGCAAGACAGCAAGACCGTGATGATCACCCTCGATAAGATCAACAAGATGAACTGGTGGAGTCGCCTGGTGACCACCGATCCGGAGATATCCACGCGGAAGATCAATCCAGAGCCCTCGAAGCTATCGGACTTGGATGGGGAGACCCGCAGCATGGTGGAGAAGATGATGTTCGATCAGAGGCAGAAGGAGATGAGTCTGCCTACCAGCGAGGACCGCAAGAAGCAGGACATTCTCGAGAAGTGAGTATTGAATGGATATTTTCTCTTTAAATTATATTATTAATTATTTTTGTTTATTCTATTCAGATTCAAGCAGCAACATCCCGAGATGGACTTCTCCAAATGTAAATTCAATTAGTTCAACATTCTCAGTTCAAAGTTCACAACTTTCCCCTTCGCACTCTTCGCCCTCCCTAACATTCGAAATGTTTGCCGTTCTTCATATTTTCTCACAAACCACAATAAACCAATGCAAGCTAAATAAATATACTTTGTATAAAAAAAACCCCAAATCTTTAAATATATGGAATATGTTAATACCAATTAGTTAGTGAAAGCCAAAGGCATCCAAAGCAAAAAAAAAAATAATCTGCAAATGTCCGAGGTAATTTCTCGTTTTTATGGCTACCTTTTAGCCGAATTTAAATGATTTTATTTATTGGATCAAAACACGATCGGGGGAACTGGATCGAGGGAATTCACTTCTTATCGTTAACGGTCCGGGTACTCTTCTTTATGTTGGCATTGGGTGTGGTCTCGATCGAATTTCTCAGTAGTTCTCTGGGTCAATGATCTGATTAATTTTTTTGCCACCAATTTTTTTGTTACCACCGATTTGTCTGAACCCGTTCTTAGAGCCGATCGTAAATTTAGTGGAGTTCTTATAATAAATAGTTTATATGCCGATTCCCAAAGATTTGTTGTATTGTCCGGGCTGTATAATTTGTAAAGTGCTAAGCAATTTTTTAATGGCTACGACTAATTTGGCAACTAATTTGTTGTCTTGCCTTTGAAGTTGTTGTGTTGTGGGGAATTTTATTTGCCACGCGCCGTAAATTTTTAGTCAGAGATACCAGCGTGACACGAAGGAAGCTAATTAGAAGGTATTAGGCATTAAAATCATTAATTTTTACAGCTAACTTTAATTGTTTAGAAAGAATCATACAATAAGTGTCTTACTTCCACCTCTATGTGGCATAAAAGACATTTGATACGCCCCGTTTAGTTGTTAATTCTCGTAGCTCATTAATTAAATAAAACGTTTAGTTTTTAATCTGTGCTTAGCAAACCATAAAAAAGACGAACAATGCAGGCGGAGGCCCTAATTAATTAATGGTTTCCCCATCGCAGAACGGGGTGGAGGCCAGTGGAGATGGCTTTGGGATAGTTGTGGCTAGTAATCCCATCAAATCATCATTTGGTCATCGTTTGTGGGGGCTGTTCAGTGTCTCATGTGATTGCATATATGCTTCACTTAATTAATTACCAATTAAAATCATAAATTACTGTCAGAGGAGCTGTGGGTAAAAAAAAAGTTTGCCAAAATTTCGCATTGTGGGAGTCCATTCCCCTGCTAATAGCCAAAAATAAATTGTAACAAATTGTTCAGCCAGAGAACAAACATTATAATAAAAGGAGAACCCGAATCTGAGAACCCGTAGCCGAACCGGATTTTTGGTTTGAACTTAAAATGTGGAATTTTGTTTGTTATAAATTGGAAAGTACAAAATGCTTTCAGTTTATATATCCGCTTTGGTTTTAGCCTTTCTGCCAATTAGAAGACCACAGACCGGTTCACTGGCTATGGGGGAAAGAGAAAGCCCACCAATGTGGTTAGGTAATCCGTAAACTTTTCTGCATCCAGAATGTGAGTCATACAGTCTCCTCAGCGATTAGCTGATTTGCGATTTACGGCGTGCGGCTTGACCCTTTAAATCTCGCCAATTTTGCAGCCCTAGGGGGTATTATTATAATAATATTCCAGGCAGAAGTCAGGCTCTATAAATAGCATTTTTATTCAAATCAATTGAACTGTTAAATGACGCACGTGATGAATGCGTCTTGTCTGGCCTGTGCCAGCAGCGTTGTCCAGCAGAGAAATCAATAAATATTAAATATACGAGTATGTATGAAAAAATAAATAAAAAGCAAATCAAGCAGCAACCACAATGGGAGCCATAAATAATAAATCCGGGTGCCGGGCTATCGCCGGTTTGCCCCGTTCATTCGGCTCTCCATTCGGTTCTATACTGTTCTGTTGACTTTTTATTATTATTGTTTCGACAGCTGAAAATTTTTGGTAATTTCGAGTGTTTCCCACATCAAACACAACCACACACACACACGATACTATACAAAAAAAATATATATTCCTTTGGGGCGTTCTCAGCTTGTTTGACGGTCGCGTGGGCCATGTTATTTTTTGCCCCCAACTTATTTTTTATGCTGGTAATTGCGGCACATTTGTTATTTTTAGCCATTTTTTTTGGGTTTAGTTTTTTTTTTTCGCCCATTAACCATAACAGTTGGTGGGGGTGAAAGGGGCTGGGGAGTGGAAGGGGGAGGGGGTAGGGTAAGTGGAATTGGAAGGGGGTCGGGAGCCATGGCTGATGACTCTATTGTAAAGACAACGTCATGCCGGGGGTCACGCCTCATAAATTCGTCTAGACTCTGGCTCAGACAAAAGACTTAGGCAACGAACTTGCTTAGAAATCTCTGGCCTGGAGACTGGAAAGTTTTGCGTTGCCAGGCACAGCAAAGCCAACATAATTCGGATTGAAGGTCAAACCTAAAATGCAGTGACAACTGGTAATTGTACTTACATGAAAATGTTTAAAAGGCATAAAAAATAATAAATTAGCGATGGATAAAATTTAAATCATATATATGGGTCATAAAAAAAATTAAAACGAATGAAAAGGATATTTTTTGATGTCTCCTTCACATAAAGACTTTAAGGTTTATGGGTAGGAGTTATCCATTCCTTTTGTAGGCCCGGCTACGAACCAGTTGCTGTGGCCGCTACGGTGGGCTTGTCAACGCCAATGAACTGTGGAGCCACCATTGGGCCACCATTGACTCTAAGCGGTAGGGGGGCATGGGAGGGGCAATGTCTTGGCCAGGTCTCGAGATGTGCAGACAGGCGGAGATTAATGTCTTCGGTGTGGCTTATGGCCAGTACTCTTGGCATTTCGTCAGCCAACTCCGATCGTTCTTCGAGGGTTCTAAGCTCTGCAGTTGCATGTCGATACGCGGATAAATGTAAATTATATCCGGCTGCGTTCCCGGACTTGATTCATGCTGCTGCCGTTGTGTTGCTTTTATTTATTTCATGTTGTTTGGGTCTGGCGTTGTGGCTGCCTTCACTTTTTGGCCACCATTGCCTGCAGGAATTTCCAATTAGCTTTGGTAATGGCTGCTGCATTTGCATATCGGGGTGCTGAGCGATTTATCGATGCTATTAGCTGGGTTTTTGGGAGATTTACAATAAGTATTCACAAATATATATATATATTGTATATATGGCTTGATTGAAACCCTATGTTATTTGCTTATTGTATTTTCTTATTCAATAATTTCTTGTTACCAACTCAGTTCTGTTGGCCTAAAACATTTGGTAGCAAGCGGCATACAGCAGCTGGCTCCGCCATTCACCTTTCTGATAGCGATCTATTAATTGGCCATTTTTGGCAAATTATTTTCCAGCTCTGTTTTCGGCTTTATCTTGTGTCTGAGACATGACTAATTTTTTGTGAGATTATTTTTTAAAACGCGACTGGTGACAAATTAATTGCAATTATCTGTTAAGTAGAGTGCTGCTACAATTTAAAAAATTATAAAGGTAGAATGTTCTCATGACTCAAGACCAAAGTCAACTTCCTTGGTAGTTTATTTGCTGTTTAATGATAAACAAACCGAAAACAAATGTTTGTCCAGTGGACATCGTGGGTGGTCAACCATAACTCATGCAGGTCTCCAATGGAAAGGCGGGGGAGGGCGCAGCCATATAATCAAAGTTATTAATAACACAAGCACATATCCATCCACTTTATGCTGTGTTCATCATCCGAGAATGTTGTGTGAAAGGCAGAAGAGCAATCAGAACAGCGACGGTGATGATGATGATGATGATGATGCATCCCCGAGTGCATAGATACATGTGTATTGTAAATGGATAATTAGTGAATGATTTCATTTCATTAAACTTTGAATGGAGGAAGTTCTTCTGCTGCCAGATTGCATAAGTAATTTGTGGCTGAATAATGGGGCCTGCTTGGCACTGAATTGCATAATTTCTAACAAAGAGTGCTCTCTAACCAAGTGCCAGCTCACTGGAAATCAATTAGAAGAATTCAAAAGTAGGGATTACTTAGAGATATATCTTATATAGCCGATAGTAACATTCCTTTTGAAAACATGCTGTTTGTTTGCACATTACATTAGCGAGCTGCGGTGCACTTGCATCATTTATCACACAACTGCCAAGTTAAATATAAAATAAAAGTTAAATAAAAGCCAAAACCCAAGCCAACAAAAAACTGTCATTACAGTTGACTCGGGAAATGCCCCGTACCGGCTGTAACTTCGAATACGTTTAGGGGGATGCAAATATGGGGAATACTTAACCCCAAACTGGCCCGCCGCATCTCGGGGATGCCGGGCGTGGCAAATATTTATTTTGTTTTCACCGCCAACCGATCCATAATTTAGGGTTTACTTTGTCACCTCCTCCAGCATTTTACTTTTAACTTGGCTTTCAACCAAAAAACACTAAGGCCAACTATTTGCGAAGCTCTCGCGCGGAGAACAGCTGAGACCTGCCCCTCTGAGACCTGCGGCAGCGGCTACGGCTGCTTAGCGTGTTCATGCAAATTCGACCTTGACACAATTTTATTTCATAACAGAAAAGCAAACAAGCGAGCGAGGGAGGCGGCGGGCGGCCAGGCGGACACATGTGAGTGCGAGTGTGCGAGTGTGACGGCGGCGACACAGATAAAAGAGACAAAACAACAACAACGAGGAGCCCCAACCGAAGCCGGGCCGGGGCTGGGGCTGGGGCCGGAGAGCCCCCCACAAGGAGGGCGGGTGGAAGTAGGTGAGATGGAGACAGAAACCCGTGTAATAACTCAACCTCAAGTGCGGGCCAACTAAAAAAAATTGCGGCTTTTTGCAGAGAGAGAAATTGATTTAATTAGCTACGTTTTCTTATTGGCGGTATTTTTAAAAAATTATTATTTTATACATTGTTCTACTCTCAAGTAAATCACATCTCTTTTATCTTTTAATCCTTTACGAGGGACTACTATCCTTAATCATGAATAAATATTTTCTTTAAATTCTTCCTATTTTTCTTAAAGATTTATGCCAAAAACCTTCTTGGATTTTTTTCTCGCAGTGCAGCTGCCTTTGTTACTCGTCGCCACATCTGTTGCTATTCGTCACCCGGTATTCACATGGCCAAAATGGCTTACGAAAACTGTTTTTTATTTTAGTGGCAAGAAGTCAAGTCGGAGAATTGCATGCTCTGAACTTTGCCGGATCTGAAAAGGGGGTCTGGGGCCATTGTGGGTGCGGGATGAGTTGCACAAGCACCCCCTCCTAGGGCGACGGGCATGCAATGGGGAGCACTCATTGGAAATTCTAATAAAACCCAGCCGGAACGATCCCAGGCATGGGTCAGGTCAAATCATCTCACGATCGTCTCGCTGGTGGGATCCCAGGCCGGAGCAGATCTCTGATCTGATCAAAGGGGAGATTGCCGCCTAATTTTGAGTCATGTTCGGTGCCAAGTTGGCTGGCTTGGCTTTTAGCTGAAATGACTTTAAAACAAATTCGAAATCCGAGACCTCCTCTAAACACAATGAACTTCTAATTAATTTCAATTTTGTCGGCTTTTGTTTTTTGGCAAAATCTTAATTTCTATTATTAATTGGTTAACACATTTCGCGCATTAATGAAGGAACTCTTCCACCGACTCATCGCCGGCACGTGGAAGCATTTTTTATCGTTTTCCCATAAATATGCACATATCTATCGGCCTCTTACTGCTGCCATGCCCTCCTCTGCCAGTTCCTCGGTATAATGGGGATACATTCTTGGCTGGATTTCATTCCTCGGGCGGACACCTCATGCCGGAGATTTGCCAGAGATTTGCATTGAATTATTGAGGCGGGCAATTAACGGATTCCGCGTGTGGCAGGTGACACGGTAGATGGTGAATGGGAGCTGATTAGAAAACCTGATAGGTGATTTGGTATTTAAAACAATGACTAGAGTTGATGCAACACGGGCCATAGAAGTTACGGGCCATAAAAGATAGTAATGTTCTAGTAATTTTCATTATCATTTCCATCTCGCAGAACCAAAGAAATAAAATAAATTAATTAACATTACATAAGGTTTATGGCTTCTTTAATTACATCTGAAGGTATGTTTTCCTCTGTTCTATTTATTTGGATTATCAGTTCTATCTGAATCATGGTAAGAAACCAAACTAATTAACTTTAGACTAGCCAGCTCATAGGTTAATGGATTCTTTAATTAAAACTTGAAAAATATCCCTGTCCTCTTGTACTCAGATCTGATAACATTCCTACATCTTTTTAACAACTTCCTTCCTCTTTGTTCTAAAATATTTTTATGATACCTCCAGATGGTGCTGGTTAAGATCAGTTTTTTATTTATTTTTTTTATTATTTTTTTGAAAGTGAAAATGCCAGAACCAAATGTGTTTCAGATGCCAATTCCGAAGCCGTTTTGGTTTCAGTCATTATCCGATTTAAAGATCAGCTGCACAAAAAAGGAGACTCTTCAAAATGTTTATTTGTGTATCTCTTACACAATAATAAATTATAAAGATTTGTTGCTACCAAATTGGACGGCTCGGCTGCTTCCCCATTCTTTTTGGCAACTGTCTTGTATATATTCACGTGGGAGTCGTATATATAGTATATATATGTCTGATATTGTCAAATCTGAAGTGGCGAATCGACAAAGTGAAGGGAGAATGCGATCAACTTGGCGTTTAAGTACTGCCTCTGTTGACACGTGTCCAAATGGATCATGTCTCCATTGTCGTAAATTTTATATATCTTTTTCTATAGCTTCCGTCGCGAATTGGGATAGATTTTAATAGAATTTGTTATTGACTCGCAATTAAACTAAATTGCATGGCTGAGCAGAAATTGCCCAACACTTAGCATTTACTTTGCTTTGTTCGAGAATTCTGCACAAGGTTATCTAAATTGAATGCAATTAAAGTTTGCATTGAAAGCCGCCGAAAAATTGCTTCTCTTTAACAATTTTAATAACCGAATGCAATTTGCAGTTCTCCGCCGTTGTGTGTGTTAATTTGTATCTGTGTTTTCGTTCTTTGGCACGTTTTCTGGCCAACAAAATGCAGTCTAACAGGGCTTGAATTAAGCTGGTAGCTAAGAAAAATTATAACCAAAAACTTATTCGCCAAGAATAGAATGGTTAAGGTTGTGAGTAGTTTGTTTTTATAGGGTTTGTTAAACTTTAGATTAAATTTATTATAAAAAGGAAATACATTTTCAAGAAATACTCCTATTTACACAATTTTAACTGATGTCTGGTAGAAACTAGTTAATATTAAAACTTATTCATAAGGAATAGAATTTAATTTACGTTCAGGTTATAGAACTTTTTTTTAATAAGGATTATACAACTTTGAAGCTTTAATTGAATATTTTGTAAAAAATAGAAAAGACAATAAAAGTGGTCTAAAAGTGAGTTTTTTGGAGATTATATATCTGAGAAATCTGACTAATGCTCTCACTGAAACTATTCATTCAATGGCTTTTTGAAATATTAATAAATTACCACTTCAGCTTCAAAATTCAGAAAATTTATTAATCAATATACTCCTGTTTTTACTGCAAAAAAAAAACCAAAAAATATATTTCGCCAAATTGTGATGAATGATAGGAAAAATAAAATTTGCAATCGTATGAGACAGAAGACAGAAAAACAAACCGAAATCCCACCAAATAAAAAGGAGACACTTACAGCCAAAATAAAAAATAAAAACAAATTGTAAACACGTTTCGGGCCATTACGGTGCCGCCTTGCATTAATGGGCCAAGGGGCGTGGCGCGTTTTGGAGGCACAAAGACAGCCGACAACTTGTCACGCACATTTGTTGCTGTTTGTTGTTGTCTCTTAGCCTAGTTAACTTGTTAAAGTTTGAGGTGGTGGTGGGATAAATTTGTCATTTACCTGCTTGGGCGCATCCATTTTTGGCCAGGTGAGCGAAAGGTGGGTGGGCGGTACTTGTAGGCTACTCGATCGAAATTCAATTATTGGCGGTGTCTTCACTTGGGCTACTTTGTGTGTTTATTTTTAGTTCGTTTCGAAGGTTATAGAGTAGAGTACAGTGTGCTTTGTGGTGTGTCACTTATTTTTGGGCTTTTCTCAATCACTCAATATCGCAATGCAGACAATTTTGAATTGACAAAATATCAACTTGTTTTTCTCTTGTGATTTTCGGTTGCAAAAGCTGGTAAACCGCCACAACTTTGATTCGAATTTGGAAAAATGATTAATTTTCGCATTCACATTCGGCAAACTAGTTCGGGACTCGAAGCTCTTGACGGTTTATGGAACACACTAGTAGCTAAGCCTTAAGACTGCAAGCCTATTTTTTAAGCCTTTTTTAAGCTATTTTTTAACTGCTCTGCTCTGGCGCGTGCACACTCCGTTGCGGCTGTGCTGAGACTAACTGCGACCGCGGCCGCCCGACGCTTCAAGTATTAAGAAAAAAACTACATTAAACATTGTTTGCTTTGGGGGCCTGCACACTCACACACACACTCTGACTGGGCCACAACCAGGGAGAGCACAACACTCACACTGGCACGGAGGCAGGCGGCTATAATTTTTACTCCGATCCGAGATCTGAACTTTTGTGGTTAATGCCAAAAGTTGGCTTCTGCTCGAGTGGGCGGGAGAGGCTGGGGCTGCGGCTGCGACTGCGACTGAGGTGGGCGTGGAAGTGGGGTCGGGAGTGGACTAAGAGGGCTCGCAGAACTGTTAGTACACTGGACAAAAATCAGGAGTACTTAATTAATTGATGAACAATTAAATAGAATAACTATGGCCCTTTGGTTTATAAATAGTTTTATAAGGAATTATAAAGAAAATGAAATAGGAAAAGGCTATTTCCTTTCTAGGTTTTTCAAAATACTGCATATTCCTTTTATTCATTAAGCAAATAGAGTCCAGTATTTCTAAACATTTCTTTCAGTGCAGTGGTGCATTTAAGCTTCACTCTCCATCAGAGAACCAGCCACAAAATCAAGGTCATACGAGCTTCCGTTTCTTTCATTGCGGTTTTCCTCCTTGGCTTTTTTGTTTGGATTCGAATTTCGAACCCCGCGACGATGAAGTAATGCAATTTTAATTGTTCAGCTTCCATGTCGAGGGAGATGCCGAGCATGATCGCTTTTTTGCCCGAAATTGTGAAATTGTGTAAATTTTTTTGATGGCTTTTCTGTCTGCCATTCAGCACGTACATCGAGCGGGTACTATGACGAGAAAGAGAGCCCGCCCGGCAACGACCTTGACACATATTTTTTACCGCCAAAGTCAACGACCAACGAACGTTGGTTAGGAAAACTCGTTACAGTTGCGGCCATTTGGACTTTTTGGCCAGTGAGTCATTCGGTGAAAGAAAAGAGAAAAGGTAAAGGTAGTCGGCTGTAGAGGAGGGTCGGAGGGAAACAGGTAACTTTTTTGGCTTTTGGCCATTGAACTTGAATTCGATTGGGCTTCAGAGCCGGACCGAATCTGGAACGTGTTAATAATGAAGGTCACGTTTTGTAAACAAAAAGTGTAAGATTTTTATATTAACTTGAGTAAAATTCGCAATAAAATATTTAATTTAAATGGCTAATACTATACTAATACTTATATAATTTACGGTCCTGGCCAAAAATCTATAACGGACATTAATCTGTCATCATCTGTCTCTAATATATTAACTTTATAGAAATTATTTTGAAAAATTAAAATATAAATAAAATACAACTCTTGAAACGTTCCGAAAAACGTGAGATCGTAAAAGTCATTAAAAGTTTATGTTTAGCAATTAAATGATTAACAGTTGTTAAGGCAATTGTATAATGGTGGCAAGTAAATAATCCCGTATGCGACCGTGAAATTTAAGAGCCTAGTTAAAATAAATTCGAATTAGCTGCGCACGCCAAATAAAGGAATAAAAAAGAAAACACACAACTTTATGATTTTATATAATCCAGCAAAGTGAAAAATATTAAAAATAGAAATCGTCATGAAGTCACACACAGATTTCGTCAGCTCGGCATTAAAGTGTCAAAGTTATGGGCATATCGTTGATAAAGATTTTTTGGAAACTCCCCCATGCTGCACATTTTATTTCTTCGAAATTTGTTTGTATTTCGAGTGGCTTTGTTGCCGACGGTCAGGTTTGTTTTGTTTGCCAATGACGGGGCAGATTTTCCAGGCCAACACGATCTGGCCTGGCCCTTTGGTTGTTATTGCAACTCGGGGGGATATAAGTTCGGACGTACGTTATGCCGGCTTAAACGGCTCGCATTCATCAGTTTAGCGTTCGCCTGCGAATTGCTGTTAATTTTTAGCCAAAATATTTACAGCGCTCGACCATAAGTGGATCAAAGCTGGCCAAGAACCTTGGTAATGCGAATCGCCTGAAATGCAAATTAAAAATAATATTTTTCCCTGTGCGGTGCAGAATTAAAGCCACCGAGCCGGCGAGGTCTAATCTCAGAAGGGGGTCTCAGCGCTTGACAAATGCCACAAAAGCCTTGGCAGCGACTTACCAACTTCTCTCTTGGCCAGTTAAGACGGCGATGGCTTTAATTACAGTTATTCGCGCCAACAGTATCTTGGGCTGACATTTGCATGGTCGACTCCTAAAGAGGGGGAGAGGGAGGGCCAACAGCCCAAGTGCAAAAGTCAAGTGTTCCCGATTGGATATTGGAATAGCTACCCAAGGAGTGTACTTTTGATTTGTGGCTTTTGGGGCAGCAAAGTTTAAAAGTGATTGGTATTAAATGGGCCAGCAGTTCACTATAAATATGTATGAAGTATAAATCAGCTTTAGATGTATTAAATGCGCTCATAAAAATACCTACTAGTGGCTAGGAATTAATTTAAAACATATCACTCATACGTAGCGTGGTACGGTGCAGAGCTGCCTTCCAAGTTTGCCTAACTTGATGACTACTCTATTAAATAAAATTAAATAAAAGGTGTTAACAAATTGACCAAAACAATGTGAAACCAAAACAAAGATGGTTATGCCAATGCCGTGCTGCTTATCGGCCATTGAACCTGACTTTTATTTGCATTTTCGCAAGTCGAGACCACAATTTTGGCAAATCAATTCGCCGCGCTCAACATGAGTAACTTAATAAATAAGTTATTAATAAATACAAACTGTCAGACTGGCTGGCTAGTTGTCAAATCTGTGGAGACTGCCAAAAGTGGTTTCTAGTGGGGGCCAGTGGGGGGGACTCGTGCCTCGTTCAATTTTTCGGTAGCTCAATCAAATTATAAAGCCAAAACAGACGGCCGCCTAACGAGCTTGCAAATTATTTACAATTTATATCTATATGCATACAATTGGCAGGCTGGAAACTACGAACAAAATATCTCAACCGAGGGACCTTCAGGTGCGGTTTTCAGCATTAGCGCCGATTTTGGCCAGATTTCTCCGGAGTGCCCTTGCCACTGTTTGGTAAACGTTCTCTGAGGTTGCTGGGAAAGTTTTCGAATGCCAAGCTCTGAGAGGTCGGGGACCTGAAGTCAAGGGCCCTTTGATAAACACCTGGGAAATGCAATTACAGTTTAGTCTATGTAACAATTACAGTCTCTACATGGCTTGAATCCAATTTCCAGAGCAATAATTTCATCATCGTTTAGATAACTCGTTCGGAAAGCTGATACGATTACGGTTTGCATACAAACTAGCCCTACACCAATTAATTCAAAAAGTAAAGCTGGTTGGTAAAATAATTTATTTAATAGCTATTATATCAGATGGTTTATTAGATAACTTTCTAAAAGAACAAGCACCGGGGAACATGAATGCAAAAAAGATTAGTTAAGTTGAGAAAATATTTTAATTATAATAGCCTTCCAACTGGTTCTATGGATTTCCTTTTGAGGAAACTTATGAAATACTCGGCCACCTGGCCCAACACACGCCACAATTAATGGCTAATTAAATAACTAAATTTTATATTTAATTATTTCGAAAACTTGTTACATTTTAAAGCGTTAAATGGTAAACATACTTCGAGATATTTGAGTTCATTTTGATGTTTTTTATTATTAATTTTGCATTTGGCTCGCTTCCTGCTCTTTGTCCGGCAAATGGCCAATTTCAATTCTTTATAGACCATTAGGGGAGCACCCAACAAGTATAACAAGTCATTTAATGGGCATTACTCATCTGCGTATACTTGATATTGCCACGCTTCGTGACCTTCGAAGGTGGAGGCGGTGTCTGAGTCGGTTTGGTCTGAAAACCAGAGGGCTGGACACGCATCGCGGAACTAAAGTCGGAAATTAGTCTTTGTCTTTGATTTATTACGAAATCTTCGCGCCAACTGCCCTCGAATGTAATCCACTTCCCCTTTTTCCAACTTCTAGATCGCCAAGCGGATCAACTTCCTAGTTTCAATTAGACTTCAATTGTGCAGCCGAGCGATTGATCCATTAGTCGGTCACAGGGTCACTTCAATTTGAACAAAGATATACATAGACTTGAACATATATATGAGTTTAGATTCCCACGCCGACGCTTTTCGATTTTCTCAACTATTTTTGCCATTTTGCATTCATTAATGGGACAATCTCCGGCTCGGCTCGGATCGGATCGGTTTATGTTATCTAATGAATGCGAACCCCTGCCCAGCTGACTTGCTATGATCATTTGGCTTATATAAATAAACATTAGAGACAAGTTCAAGATGATAATTGTTAAAATCAAACGAAAAAAAAGGCGCGAGCCAGTTCGTGAGCACATCTGGACTGAGCTTCTGAGTCCCTCACTCTGTCAGCCAGTCAGTCATTCAGTCAGTCACTGGCTTCTTGATGCCCCCCTCCCCACCTCCTGTCAGCCAAATCTAGTCAATCAATTTGGCTTTCGAGCCAAGTGGGGGCGGATCAATCAGCAGGGGCTGGTTAGCCGAAGGACGGGGGCCCGCTTAGTCAAAAGGGTTAAGAGTTGCCGCAAAATGGCAAATCATGGTAATTATGAACGGGCCATGGCACTTGCAAAATTAGTCGAATTGGCAAATGCTACGTGCATTAATTGTGCGGTCACATAAAACAGGCCAAGGGGCTGGCTGAGGGGGGCGATTACAACAGGTGGTAGGGTAACGGCAGCAGCAGCTGCCAGATGAGTTCAGCCCTACACGGCACTACAAGGGAATATTTCGAAGAAATTTAAATTCAATATTAAGGAAACAAAAATGGCATAAACTAGTGGACAAAAATTCAATTTTCTATTTGTGTAATAAATATTTTTAATCTTTTACCTTGCAGCATAGTGTCTAATGCCTCAGTTGCAAATTCGAATTTCAAATATGTGTCATTTACGGGCGCAACAATTTTTCTACTGCTATCTGTATGTTAAATTTTTTATATTTTTTGTGCCGTGTTTCTACATCTGCTGAGTTATGAATGCAAATGCTAATGCAACGGCTGGCTGTAGATCGGCATGCCTATATCTTTATATATCCATCTGGCTATCGATGTAGTGCATCGCCATCAAAGTTAAGTAAATTGAAATAAAAATCAAGTATAAAGCCAAAAAACTTATATATACGCTTGTTGTGTACTCTTCCAGATTTTTCAAAAAACTGTTGTGACCGTGTCTTTTTCGAATAAAATGGGATCTAATTTCTGTAACCCAAAAGTGTTGAAAAAACCCTCAAAGAAGACCTCATATCTGCGACCATATACCAAAAGTCATCCGATTCTTAAGCGGAATACCTTTAACGAATTGTTAATGAATTTTCCATAGATATGCATCAAAATCTGGATGTAAAATATTTTTTAAATTTTTGTGAAATTTTCTGGGGAAATTTTTAAAAAATTATGAAAGTTCAATGGCAGACCATTATGAGCCACTGCGAAGGCTATATCTTCCCCAAAAGTCACCCGATTCTTAAGCGGAATACCTTCAACGAATTGTTGATGGA
This sequence comes from Drosophila atripex, assembly GCA_035045925.1. Taxonomy (NCBI): domain Eukaryota; kingdom Metazoa; phylum Arthropoda; class Insecta; order Diptera; family Drosophilidae; genus Drosophila; species Drosophila atripex. Next base: position 2,606,631 of record JAWNOP010000012.1, read on the forward strand.
TTTTCCGTAGATCTGCGTCAAAAACTGGATGTAAAATATTTTATATGAAATTTTCTAGGGTACCCCTTTCCAAAACTATGAAAATCCTATGATCGATAATGTTGTGTCGGAGATTTCACCTTTTGTACGTTGGGAAGAACCACTTTTCGACCAAATTAGAATGCCCCATGGAAGTGTATGAATATCCACAAGAAAATCTACAAATTAGACACGATTTTTTTCATCTGGCGAACACGATCCGAGAATCATATGCAAGGCAAGCGGAATGACAACTTTTATATAGAATACACGATGCCAGATGTATATCCGAGTGTTGGTCTCCGCTTATGGAGACCCCTAGGTATGCATATCAGAGCGTCCAAGATGAGACGGCAGTTCTAGTAGCTCGGCAGAGTATTTAATTAAGCTGCAGAAGCCAACTGTAGCCGCAGGTGATAATCAACAGCTTACCCTTTTCTGCTAATTGGACTTAAATTGCAGGCCACAGACTGTAGAGGGGGATGGATTTGATCTTTTGGTGGCCTTGTCTAGGGCACACAGCTGTGCACATATTCTGAGCGAGATTTATGGTTATGGCCACCGCCGATGGAGGCTGTCAGTCAGCCTAGCAACAGAACAGCTGGCAGCGTTTATCTGCGAATTTAGAGCTGGGTGTCACCACCCCCTCATTACATTGCCACCCCAGCCCCCTCCTGCCAATTACATATCAATCATTTGCCTGCAATTGACCCTGGCAATTTTCCCACTTGCGAATCAAATTCACTTTTATTCGCCAGTTCTATCGATGAAATACATTTACATTTTTTCTGCCAGTGAGTCAGCACATCTGGCGCCAACCAATCAACGAAAATTTATGCAAAAAATACAAAAAACAAAACATATTTCAAATATTTTAGCTGTATATTATATTTTACTGCCTTTGATGTTTAAATGGAATTCTCGTGCGAATTCTTAGGAAACTGCCAAGCGTATGCCGCAAAAAAAAAAAAATTAATAAAGGCGACGACGAATTTGGTAAGAAAACGCAACTGGCGCCTGTCTTGTCGTTTTGTGGTCAAGAAAAAATACTCTTATAAACAGGGAAAATTAGGGCTATGTCTATTTAGAGATTGTTAAGAAAAAATTCGAACATTTAAGCCTAAAATAAAACTGTACAAAAAGATGAATTTGAAAACAAAACCAAATCACTTAAAATTTATATTTAAAACTCTATTATTCATATTTTAAAATCAAATCTGTAGCGTATTTCACCACCTACCTTGTGTCGTTGAATATTTGTTCCTTGGCTTAATTTAAATTTTCTTATTATTGTTGTGGTTTAGAGCCGAGCGTGACGCATTTGATTGCCGACTCCGCTGACTTTTGTTGTATGAAATTGGTCAATGAACGCGTTTGTTTATGAAAATCAGAGTTTGGTTATTACTCCGCGTCTTTGTTAGTTTCCAGTTTGGCTCAACACTAAGCTCTATTTTTTTTATGCACTTTTGAGTGGCTGGGGTCTAAAGTTCTCCTTTGTGGGTGTCGCTTGGCTTCCTAGACTTCTGGGGCTTTTGTTTGTTTGGCTCTGATGGGTGTTTGAACAACTGTTAAAGAAAACGCACACAAGCGATACCACTTTTGGTTGATTTTTGTAAATTTCATAATTTAACTTAAAACAATTTGGGGTTTTTTGTTTTGGGAGACTACCGAAAGATCGACTACCGCCGCCGGACAAAGCCAAGTGACAACTGTCAGCCCAAAACAAACATTTAACGCTCGTCAAAGGTCTCGTCGGCCGACGATGAGCAGACATCAATTTTTCATTTAAGTTGAATTTAAATTTAAATTCAGCTTAGGCTGCCCGGGTTTGTTCAATTGCCGAATCCGAATCCGTTTTGCTGAGACAGGCGCAACGAATGCTCTTCGCCTTGCATTCCATTCACGGTGACGTGGTTCTCGAAGTTGCCGCCAACTTCCAAGGGGAGTGGTGGGGTCTTGTCTCTTTGGGTTTTTCATTATCTCTGGGCCAGTTGGCATGTCACGTACTCCCCGAAAACAAAAATAAGTTCTGGCCTGGACAAAAATCAATTTTACGTGCCAAACTCATCGATTCCGATCACTAGCCGTCTCAGCTATTTTGTTCGAGGGCGAGTGGGCGGGGCCCTGGCGACAATTAAAGTTCACTTAAGCCAGCATTTGTATGCGACGGGGCCCAAGGGGCAATAGTCGTCGGCCAGCAGGCTAGGGCAGAGCATGAGAAAGGTCGCAAAGGCCGAGCAGCGGCGACAAGTTCGTTGCCTAAGTCTTTTGATTTTCGTCAGGTGTTTTCGCATTACCGGAAGCACTCGAGTCCAGCGATGAGTAACTGCGGTAGTCGGATGTGACCAGTGAAGTGCTACTGTATGTGGATCGTGGACGGACAGCAGGGGGGTATACGAACATACATATCTGGCATGCAAGCGAATACGGAATAATTAAAAACGATTTTTTGAGAATTTATTACGGTTTGTAACAAATAAAAAACATTTGAATTAATTCCAGAGGGTGATTTATTTTTAATAAATAATGCTTGAAATTATTTCTCATTATACAATATATTATTCTAGGTCTGGGGAAATATAATTCTATGACTTTCATAAAGTGTTTTACTCTATGGAATTACACAACCTACTATTCGCCACCAAAACGGTGACTTACATTCAAAACTGATTAAATCCCCATTAGTCAATTAATATTCTAATTTTCCACTTGTACTGAGATTAATGATTGTGTGTCACTTCATTAAATAAACAAAAACTAACAAACCGCATCAACAGTTTAATAAACAGTTTGGAAACAAGATTGTGGTAAGATCTGAAATTTAAATTGAAAAATGGATTGAAAATATAAAGAAAAATAATCCAAATACACTTTACCCATTATGGATTATTCCCATTACTAATGAAAAAAGAATATACCACAAACCACTAAGAAGCTGACTAATTTGTGACTCAGACAGTACCCACTCCGTGAGTTATTCAACCAGCATCCGTCAACTTCTGTTCTAATTTGCCACTTGAAAGGAGCTGATCTAAGATTATTGATAATTTGCCAGTTCATTAATTGCCAGTAAAGAGCAAAAAGAACAGAATCGATCAATTTAACTGAAAAGATTACAATGCAAAATGGTCATAGAATTATATAAGCCAATTTGAGCGTGAGTGCTTTGGCCTAGGCTTTGGATTACGTGCCGAACATTCGAAATCACAAACTGGAAACCCCGATCATTCATAAAATTCGCTTTTACGATAGCGGAGCACCAAATATTTCGCGATCATTTGTTTCCATAATTAATTGAACTTTTATGCGAAATCTAACAGCCATCAGAAGCAGAAACAGAAATCGAAATCGAAACCAAAATGGAACCAAAAACAGTAGCGAGGAACATAGACAAATGGCAGTTTATTTAATTTTATTCTGAACGCCAATGATAAGTGAAATAATATTATTGAGGCGTGATAATCCGGCCAGGGCTAGACACGAAGCTCTCCAAACTAAACTAAGTAAGGCAAAACAATTTGAAACGCTTCCTGTAATAGTGACATTGAACCCCCGGCCCCCTCCTGCCATATAATTTAAAAATCTGGGTAATTGTGTCCGCTGCTGTCGTCGTAATTATGCTCGAAAATTATTGTTAACTTGAAATGGGTTTTTGGGGTTCTAGAAAACACAACAACGGCGACCGCGCGAAGGTTTTTCGCGGCTCATTTCACATTCTGAACTGTCAGCGCCGTGTCATTGCCTTTATTTAGTGATCTTTAGTGCTCTTTAGTACTCCATGTCAGAAAAGCTGAAGCCAAAGAAGCCAACATAGTCAAGTGCGGAGTGTGTCCTAATAATTTATCATTTTTTAACGCCAGCAATGCGGAACCGGAGCTTACGGTTTTCGCCCGGAGGAAGAGCCCGTCCCCGGAGTCCGAGTCCAAGTCCCTGTTCACATTACCGATCGCTGACAGTCCCACAAATGATGGCTAATTCAATGTTCGCACAAATCAAACATCCATCAATCATCCCAGCACACGAACAATTTCGGGTATTTTGTCACAAAAACAAAGTAATTTGCTAATTAATGATTTCTTTCGTCGGCGATCACATCGCCACTGAGTGGCCGAGTTCAGAAAATGTAAAACGCCCGGGAAGGGGGTCTTGACCCGGAAGTGACTTCCAGCAACGCCCAAAAACGAAAAACAGGTGAGCCTAGCTTGGGTTTTAATGTTGGAGCACGAATTATGAATCTTCTGGAAAAAGAAGAATGAGAACTGATGCTTAATATTAAGATATTGGATAGAGCCAGAGGGAGAAATTAAATTTTGACACATGAGGTTTATACATATATTTTACCTATAAAGGTAACTCTTTAAGATTATTACTATGCGTACATTATTATTAAAAACTATTATGCGCCAAAAACTTTTCATGCTCAAAGTTCAAGCCTTTTATCGAATAATACTTCATGGCTGGCGTATTTCTACGTATTTATTTGTTCTTGGATAGGTTTCGTTTTTTCCAATATCTTCGTTTTTGTTCATTAATAGCTGCAAAGTGATGCTGGCAGAAATCTAGCAGTTCTTTGTTGTTAATGATATTGTCAGTGGGGGCTGGCACCGACATATCTTTAGATGTACGAGTATAGCATATAGCATGTCATGGCAGCATCAGCATCAGGTGTATTATTGATTCTTGTGCCGCTCTTTTGTTTAAATTGATTTTTTTTCTAATGGCATAATGAATTAAATAGCATTACAATGGATTTTGACAGCGGAACCCAAATCAAGGGGTCACTGGGGCGGACCGGACGAATGGGCTACACGAATAATGAGTTCAATAGAAGATTGGATCCTAGGAATTCTCCGGGGAACTTTGGCTTTTCTCTTTATGGAATCTCTTTGCGGTCGCTTGTGTTCTTTTTTTGCCCCAACACAGACGGATTAATTTAATTTTATTTTTAGTTTATTATTGTTTGTCTGAGTGCGCTCATTAGGTTTTATTTTTAGAATTGCGAGCTATAAGTACGCCGAAAATAAATCACGAAGATTTCCTATTTATAAAATGTAAAGACTTAATGACAGCCAATTAGCCGGGCTTTGCCAGCCCACTTCCGCTTTGGCAGAGTCCATTACGCCGAAACGGATTCAGCAAGCTAGAACTTCTGGTCGGAGAGGGTGTTTTGGGTCAAGTACTCGGCCTCAAAGTGCACGATAAGTGCCAGTTGCTAAAAAAATTGTTTACTTCTAATTAATGGCGCTCATTAAAAGTCATTGGCGGGCGTGAAGTGATTAATCGAGGTGTGCATTTCAGGTGACAAAATTGATGGTGACTTCTGGACGAGATTCGATCTTCCGAATCCGGTCGCATATATCATCGCCACGATCGATTCTGAGGCGAATCCGAGACCTCCCAGGCACATGCTGAACTCGACTCTGAAAAAGTTACAACAGTTAGTTGGTCAATGGGTTATTATGATAATGAACTCAATTGCCGCCCAGAGCTTTGTTGTAATTTGCCTGGCCTTGGGACAGGGGCTAGAAGATTTCACAGCCAAAAGAGAGAATATACAAACCCCGATCATTTCGATGATCATTTTGATGATCATTATTATCCAAAGCTGACGCAGAAGAAGCACAGCTGGCCGGAGGTCAACGCGGTTGAGAAAATCAAGTTTACAAAAGCCAGAGGCAATTACAGAGCGGAGGCAGCCGTGGCAGCCATCCAAGTGGCGTCGTCAGCAGTTCCCCGAGCAGTAGCCAGCAGTGATAAGAATCGCTTTGGCTAATTAAAAGCGACCACGAGGCGTATGAGTAATCTCAGCCAGCCAGCCAGCCAGACCAGACCAGGCCAGAGTGTGCCCAATGTGATTTATGCGTATTCACTACCGATTTGAACTTCAGCGGAGCAACCGACCACTTGGCGCAAGTTCAAGTACACAGAGCAACAATTTTTTGGCCGAAGGCAAAGACCACAAGAAGCCAATTGTCCAAAAGCACTTGTCGTTCCCATAAAAATTATACACTTGAACGAATCGGCTATACCCAGTCATTTTTCTATTATCTAATGCAACTTTTAGTATGCTGTTTCTAGGAGAATCAACCTTAAGACATATGCGAATACCGAAATCCTTATTGCTACTTCCAGTATACCCCATCAGGTAAGGGCAACATTCGGCTACTGTAAAGTGTTCACCGATTTATTGATTACGTTTTGGCCTGGCCAAAAAATCAATCAGCAAAGCAAACAGTAACAAAAGGCATTAGAGCTGACCTTCCTTGGAATCGAAATTTTATGTGCGCGAACTTGAGACATTGGACGTAATTACTGTCAAAGCGGAATCCGCATCGGAATTGAAATTGAAATTTGCGACAAAGTGCCTCGAAAAAGTTTAACGACTCGCGCCAATTTGCGGCCACAATTAGGCTTAACGAGTGGAGCAATGGGTCTGTACATGGATTTTCTTTGCAGAGATAAGCCAGTCGGTAATTGGCACGTTTTTGGCTTAATTGTGGTAAACCTAGCCCGGGGGTATTTCGATTGGGACAAGATTTGTTTAATTAGAATTAGCAAGTGGTAATGGAGTCTGAGAATGCGGTCTATAAAAACCTTGGAAAGAGTTGGCTCTTAAATAATTAAAACAACAGGCATAGAATTAATCTTTGTTGTCTATAATTTATATAAAAATCATTAAACAATAAAGATACTATTCTTAAATTCTTTCTTTTTTAAATTTTTAACGGAAATTAATCGATAACAAGAACAATCGAATACATGGAATATATGACAACTGTCTGGCAACGCTAATTTTATTTCTACTTGAAATACTCGGAAAATGTACAAATTGTTTTATTTTAAGCCATTTTTTTAGCCCCATTAAAGATATATTGAAACGATGAAACCCTTGTTAAATAGTTAAAGAGCATATTCAGTAAGACCGTTTATGGTTTTATGCGAAACGGCTACTTGGCTCCACTTTTGAGTACTTAACAACACTAATCTGAGAGCCCTACACCTACACTTCATACTTTTGTTTTTGTTCAGAAAATTACCTGTAAATTAATTTTCGAGATCAGTTTCGGTCTGGTGCCGAGGCGGAATTCATAAGCTAATATACCTCAAGAATGCCCGCGGTCGAAGAGGCACAAATAACGAGATATCTTTCTAAGGTAGGACTTGCAGATGACTCATAGCCAATCTTTGGGATTTTGCTTTTTTTGCCTTATTTGCACGCAACGCAATTAATTAACAATGGTATTTTGATTCCAGTACAAGTATGTGGGGGCCACTAAAAAAGATGTGGTCGATGTGGTCACGACATATAGAAGCTTGACCTATGATCTTCAACGGTTCGGTGAGTTCCACCTGATAAGTGCCTCCCAAAAACAATAAATCAGCATAATCTCATGATTGCGAAATCTCTGCATTTCAGTATTCAACGATGGCACCGCCAAGGATTTGTTTACTTTGCAAGGAACCATACCCGTTGTCTACAAAAGTAAGTGCCTCAATTCACTTGAGATTCCTTTTTATTTACGTTTTCCGTTTATTCCAGATAACACCTATCACATTCCCATATGTATATGGCTTATGGACACCCACCCGCAAAATGCACCCATGTGTTTTGTGAAACCCACTCCCACCATGCAGATAAAAGTGTCAATGTATGTGGACCACAACGGGAAAGTGTACTTGCCCTACTTACACGATTGGCAGCCTCACTCATCTGACCTACTGTCACTCATCCAGGTGATGATGGTCACCTTTGGAGACCATCCGCCGGTGTACTCCAAGCCGAAGGAACAAATCGCAGCGCCATACCCCACTAACTGTAAGCTTTTATTATCATTCCATTGAATTATCTTGTCCATATGTTTGTAAAACACTTGAAACTTTACAATACGTCTGGTACTGTGTTTGTCATATAATTTAGTTGGAAAAAGCTCATATATATGTACTAAGAATGCAACCAATACTTTCTTCGCAGCTTATATGCCTCAGCCTGGAGGTGCTGGACCTAGCAGCTCGTATTTGCCGTATCCCACTGCCGGTGTTGCTGGTGGTGGCAACTTTCCGCCTTACCCCACTGGCTCCAATTTCGGACCATATCCTGCGGCCAGCGGCGGTCCTGCTGGTCATGGCGCTGGTTATCCGCCCTACATGAATTTCCCACAACCATCCGGTGGCTATCCACCAGCTGGGGGCTATGTAAGATTCGTAACCTATTGAAGTAAACAGTTTAGTTCATATTCTTGTTTTTTTTTTATAGAATCCCTCAGCCAATGCCAGCTCGACGGGTACAATTACGGAGGAGCACATCAAAGCATCACTCGTCAGTGCCGTGGAGGACAAGCTGCGGCGTCGCATTCTGGAAAAAGTGAATCAGTATCAAGCAGAGATTGAAACGTTGAATCGGACCAAGCAAGAATTGGTCGAGGGCAGTGCCAAGATCGATTCTATCATATCGCGTTTAGAACGTGAGCAAGTCGACTTGCAGAAAAACATTGCCGTGCTAAAGGACAAGGAAGAAGAGCTGGAGAAGAGCCTTGAAACGTTGGAGAGTGCCGAAGCGATCGATCCAGATGAGGCGGTGACTACCACAGCGCCGCTATACCGACAGTAAGTTCAACATCATATTAAACTTAGCGGCATATTGCAAATAATATTTTGGATAACCTCCTTGCCAGATTACTCAACGCTTATGCCGACGAAGCTGCCACCGAGGATGCCATATACTACTTGGGCGAGGGACTGCGCGGTGGCGTCATCGACCTCGAGACTTTCCTAAAACATGTTCGTACGCTGTCTCGGAAGCAGTTCATTCTCCGAGCCACCATGCAGAAGTGCAGACAGAAGGCCGGGTTGGCCGGGTAGAGATCACCGGAACCAGACTAGTTGCGATGTTCAGTTTCAGATTCGACATGTTTCGATTTAAAAGTTGCAGTGATTTTTCATTCGACGGGGGTATTGCACGAGTATAGACGATTTATATGTGTTAACATAATATATATTCGACATTGTTTTAAGCGCAAATTGAATCTTAAAAATTGAAATTACAATATACTGAAATAAAAGAAGGCCTCATTCTTACGTTCACGCCCACAGACAGATCTTCAATTTATTTCTACACGGAATGATTCGCTTATCCTTATACATCATACGTATATACCGACGGTTAAAAGTAGGAAAACGATGCCGAATCCCAGGAATATAGAAGCGCACAGGCTAATCAGAAGCTCCTTGATAAGCGTGGATTCCTTTGAGTTTTTCCGAGACACCACAAAGATAAAGAACCAGGCGGTGAAAAAGGTTCCAATAATCAGAAGAACGGTGGCTAGGTGGGGGAAAACGGCTGGGTTCACAGGCGATACGTAGCGCTTCATCACTTCCATGCTGCTGATAGAGTTCATATTAAATACGGATAGTTTCTTTCATTATTTACTATTAACTTACATTGTATTTTAGCTTTAATTTACACTTGTTATTTTTTGTCGCAAATCGTACGTGGCCCGGCGGCGAGAGTTGCTCAAATCGTTATCGATATCGATGAGCAAGCCCACTATCGATAGGTCTCAGAACATCGCCTGGTAGGCTCCCATCTCTATGATATCAGCTCCTGAAGTTTGCCCATCGCTAGATCAACGTGCTCTCTTTTCTTTGTTTTTATCAATGTTCAATAATATCGAATTGACAGCAAATAAAAAGGAATACAACAACGCACCTGATGGAAGATGTGAGTTGATGCTTCCACTCTCCTCGACCCACCTCTATTTTGTGGCTTTTGCAGCTTGATGAGCTCGACAGCGAGCGCCTGAACGAGCTAGAGTCAATTTTGTATGCCTCGGTCCACTACAGCGATGGATTGGACGTTGTGGAGCCCCCAGCCAGCGACCAGGATAGAAGGAGCATGCCACCGCCCCTGCAGCAGCAGGATTCCAACTTCCAGCAATCCGTGCGCCTTGTCAGTGGAACGCGTGTAGTCAACAACGCTAAACCGAAGCCACGGTATTGGGCGGAGGAGACAGTGGCCGGGGGGCAGGTCGAGGAAGCACCAGCCCCAAACAAAACAAACACAGGTGAGGGGCCCTCTATCTAGATGCTAGTTTCTAGGGAGATGATTGTGTTTTCTTTAATAATGGCTACAAAGCGTAAACAAAAACTTGGGCGTACAGACATGAGGACTTCTATTCTGCAGGCTTTGAAATATTTTTAATATTTGGCGCTGGCTCCCATTTAAGTTCAAAAAGTAAAAAATTTTTCAAAATGTATATAGTATACAGAGGATATGGCATCCCATTTTCTCAATAACTCTAAAAGAATCAACGAAGAACCCAACGAATTTGAACTCAGCAGCTTGAGAATGCGATGGTATCCAAAGTGACACACATTTGTGTGTTTTTCTTTAACTTCACCTCTCCCTGCATCATTGGGCTATCAGCTTGGCTTTGGGACTTGGGTTAAAACCCATCCGTTCAAAATATTTCGTTGGCGTGACTTCAAAATTTCCGACAACTTCTAACCGACGATGACCTGTTTCGTCAGCCGAATGCTGGGTGTGGGAAGGTTTGCCCGTCAAGCGCTCAACCGGTGGCTCGGTCATCTGGATCACTGCTTGCTGGCGCTGGTCACGTTGGACCTGCTCTGTGTAGTTTTCCTGCTGCACTATCAGCTTGCGTGGCACGGTCGGGATCTATTTTATTGGCGCGACGAGCTGGACCGGCGACTCGTTGATTATCTATTGTCCGGGATTGTCCTAATGGGCTCTGTGAGTGTCTTGGGTTCCTGCGTAGACGCCATCCTTTTCTCAGCTTTGATCCGTCGTCAGATGAGTCGCTACAACCTGCCGCGCCAGCACTTCGAGGAACGCTACCGGAGGTTTGTGTTCTTGCGTTTGGTGAAGCAACTGGAACAAGCCCTCAAAGTGCAGGCGCAGCAGGAGAAGAATGATATGGAGGAGGGCCCCAAGCTTCAGCCCTTCGAACACCTGTCCATGGCCCAGCAGCTAATCAGGGAGGCGATCGACGAGTTTCGCACTTCAGTGCGTGTCCTGTTGTGGCCCAATCGGTTGGATCTGCAGGCGGAGCCCTTCGTCCTCTTCCACATCAGCGAGGCCCAACTCGTGGAACTGTCAAGTCTGGGCTATCGGCTGGGCGATGTGGAGGGGCACGATGTCGTCAATACGCGTCTGAGTAATTTGCTAAATCCCCCCTGGTATTAAAGTGTCCCAAGTCTATAAATTCGATGTATTTTGGGTTTTGTTTACGTTTGTAAAAGGGCGGTTGTTACAATTATTAATAAATCACTTCAAAAAGAAGAACTATTCCACATTTAATTGATGATCTTTCAGATACCGAGGTTATTGCCACCTCCTCCCAACAGGGGAATAGTAAACGTCCACCGATCACTCCCAACAAGGGCGCTCCCAATCCAAATAAGACAGGAAACCAACAGCCAAAACAAAAGTCCAAACAGCAGCAGAACCATCCACAACAGAAACAACAGCAGAAACAGCAAAACAATCAAAAGTCCAAGCAACAACAGAACCAGAAGAAGAAACAGCAACAGAACCAACAGAAGGCATCGCCAGCAGTACAAAAGCCAAAAACACAGGTATCCTCCACCACCACCACCACCAGCACACTCGTCAAGACAAACCACGAGGCCTATGAGGAGGAGCGCTTCGATCAGCGGCTCCTTGTGGCCATCCCACCAAACTGCCCGCCCAAGAAGCAAAACAAACAGCAGCAGGAACCACAAAAGAAGCAGCCAGAGCAGCCGCAGAATAAAAAGCAGCAGCAGCAGCAGTCGAATAAACAAAAACAAAACAAGCAGCAACAAACAGCAACAAAACAGCAGACAGAATCAGGACCTCTGAGTAAGGCCAATCGGAAGCTGGAGCTTCTGAAGAAGTTGGCGGCAAAGAAACAAAAGTCCAAGCAGGCCCAGTTGAATAAGAAACAGCGGAACCAGAACTCGAAGCCAGTGGAGTTCGTGGATCTGGCGGAGAGCAGCCATGAAGGCTCTGATGATGATGACGTGGTGCATGTGCCACTGTCCCCACCTCCTATAATCGATTTAGATCCCAGCGACGGAGAGCAGCCAAGTGGCTCTCCTCTGGTATATCACGAAGAGGACGCCATGGACGCCACAGACATGAATGTGGCATCCTCTGGAGAAACGCAATCAGTGCAACCAGACGCAAGATCTGGAGAAGGTGTTCCCCCTTCATTGATTTCTCCTTCCAATTCGGTGCTGTCCAGCGACGATTTTATTGTTCAGAAGGACATAACTCGCCTGCAGGCAGACAAGGAGAAGTCCAACGACAAGGATCTTTTGGTTTTGACAGAAAACGCCATCAGGGAGTCCTTGGATCGACAGGAAAACGGGCCTGAACAGGGTGCGAGTCAGGAGGATACTCCGCAGAACGCCGACCCCGATCCAGACACTTGCTCGGAGTACGAATTTGTGCCTCCATCGCGCCTAGAGGAGATTAAGAGGAACTACCGCGTCGATGAGCAGCAGTTTCGCGCCTTGGATGTATACGAAAGCGAGTCGGATCTTACGGAGAGTGGGATATATTCCAAAGCGAAGTCAAAAACCGTTCCAACCATTATACGGAATGTTGATTCTCCATCCGGCAACTCCTCCGTGGAGGAGGTAGTGGAGCCGGTGGTGCAGAAAACAAAGCGCCTGCGGAAGCGATCGTCGTCGACCAACAATCCCAGTCAGTCCGAGGGCAACAACGAGGAGGATGATTCCGACAGCGACGACGGTGTCCAATCGACTGGGGTTCCGGGGATAGCCCGGGGCATGGCCGTGGAGCGATGCAAGCGCAAGATTCCGTCAAGCACTCAGAAGAGTGGAGCCCGCAACCAGAAGCCAAAGCCATCGGTGAACAAAGTAGCCAGCTCCGCCGAATCGGCTTCTGAGGACGAGGTGCCCAGTGCCCGGGAGATAGCCGAGAGATTGCTTAAGCAGGAGGGTGGAAAGACCGGTAGACCGGCTAACCCGCAACCCTCAACCTCCACGGATGATGCACTGGATGCCATTTCCATTGGCTCCGATGCCGATGCGGAGGGGGAAGCCGAGTTCAACGACGCCATGACAGACCGAATAGCTGCTGTCTTCGAACGCATCGATGCCCAGAGCAGGAAATCACAGGGCTTAGATGACGAGGAGGCCAGTGGCTATATCTCCTCCAACGAAGATGACTCGAGGGACGTTCCTGCCGACACAACAGTTCCCCTAGCTGAGGATGTTGAAATGGAGGCATCCTTGGAGTTGCAAGGTGCGGATCCAGAGCCGAGCAATGAGGATGTGCCGATGGAAGAATCTGGCATCCAGGTAGCCCATAATCTTCCGGCTCTTACTGACGAGAGTCCTCCTAGTGGCGGCGACTTGGTTGGGTGGAACGAAGAAATGTGTCGCTTCTACAACGACAGTTGGCGTGGCGAACACTTCTCGGTGACGAACATCCAAAGGGCCATGTCTGGTGGGTAAAGGGAGTCATCTTTTAAAGTATTTCCCTATATCTTGATTACTTTTGCAGGCAATCGCAATGAGTGGAGGCTCAGAAATGCCGACCGGTTCCCTGTGTCGCGTCCTCGTTCGCATGCCAAGTGCACCAACTGCCTGGAGATGGGCCATGTCCGCTCCAAGTGCACCCGGCCCAGGAAGCCGCCAGTTTGTTTCATGTGCGGCGAAATGGGTCATTCCGAACCGCGTTGTCCCAACGCCCTATGCTTCGGGGTAGGTCGCAAGCCGATCTTCTCCAGATCCCAGTTTTAACATTGTTTTCTGTTTCTGCTTCTAGTGCGGCTCGAAGCAGGAGATGTATGTGCCGCAGTGCAACAAGTGCACCTTCCACAGCCGCCTTGTTTGCCAGCTGTGCAGGTTGCGAGGCCACGGCATGGACCACTGTCCGGATAAGTGGCGTCGCTATCACTCAACGGTATACCTTTTTCAATAAATCCTGTAGCTTGCCAGGAATGAAGCATAACTATTCTCTCCCTAGACCCAATCGAATGTGGAACTCAACAGCAACGTGCACTACAAGAGCAAGCAGTGCAGCTATTGCGCCGGACGTGGACATATCTTCGAGAACTGTCGCCAGAGGATCGGCGAGTATCGCAACACCAACTTGATGAGCCAGATTGTGACGCACCAAAAGGTCTATTCGGACAGCAGTGAGCCACCTGGTGACTTGGGCAATCTGAACGACTTCTTTGAAATCGAGACTCCCTTCCACTTCGAGTGGAGCAAGCAGAGTATTCCCAAGGCCAGCTACTACGCAAAGTTCCTGGTTCACGCGAATTTGGCGCGCATGCAGTCCGTGAAGAGAAAGCCAACAACGGTTCTGGAAGAGCTTCCAGCAAAGGTCTTCACCCGCGAGTATGTTCCGAATCCTTTGGCCAAGGCAGCCAGCGGAAATGCCAACAAGAATGCTGCCCCGCCACAGGAGCCGACCACTGAGACGCCAGTCGTTGAGGAGCAACCCGTTGAGGCCCAACCAGCTGAAGATGCGAGTGATCCAATCCAGCGTGAAGAGATAAGCACAAATTTCGAGAACCAACAGAACGACACAACTAAAGCCAAGACAGTGGTTCCCCCTCACGATATCGATTCCGATTCGAATTATAGCTTTTCGGAGCATTTCGAGGTGCCCAGTTCCACCACGAACGAGAATAGGAAGGCCTCAGTGCCACAACGCAGTCAACTACCTCCTGACCATCCCATGGCCTCGTTGCCGGATGTTATACCTTTAAGCAGCGTTGATGATGACTTCGAAGAGCCGTCCACCAGCTATCCGGGCATATCCATGTGTGTGAATGCGAATCCCAGCAGCAGTGGTCGAAGGAGCGAGGTGGCGGAACCGAAATCTAGTGAGGAGCTGCTACCGGATGTACCCTGCGAAGGTAAAATCCTAATGGCTCGAGATCAATCGGAGTATCTGTTCAGTCCGGAAGGCAGGGAGTTCCTGGCCGCAGCTGCTAAACAGTGTCAGGTTAGCGTGCGGATGGACTTCAAGGACTACGGCTATGTCCTGGTGATATATGGGCTGAAGGAGAGGCAGGAGGAACTGCAGTTCAAGCTACTCCGCCGCAATCAGGAAGTAAAACGCAAGACCATCGAGTTCCAGAGCCAGAAACCACCGAAGCGAATCGATGTCCTGATTCGCTTTATGCGGGATGGCATCAACAGCTTGACTAGCAACTTGGGCAACGCCTCCAACCACTACCTACGCATCAAGGAGCTGGAGGACATGAACACCAAGAACGGCTTCAAAATGGCCGAGAAGAAGCGGCGTCAGCTCAACATGATCCTTGTGGGTCAGGCAGGCCTGCTGAATGGCAGCACCCATCTCGACCAGCTGCTGGTGTTGCTCCGAAAGTTGATGGACTTGTCGCCGGATGACAATGCCACTCCGGAGTTGCGAAACGAAATCGACGAGCACTGGCGCATGATCTTCAGCTCGTATCCCCATCCGAACTACGATTCCTTGCTGCAGAGCTATGGGAAGTTGGATCAAAAGAACCGGGTCCCTTCGCTGCACATTGATCCGGTTCTGCTGGGGCTGCAACCGAACAAGAAGTCGGTTCCGAGTTCACCTTCATCGCCCGGAAAGCGACCGTCATCCCCTATCCCACCTGCGCCGGCATGGACGCATATGGCGCCGCCGCCTCCACCGAAGATCCCCAAAAAGAAGCAGCGACAGGCGGTGCAACAGCAACAGGAGCAGCAACAACGATTGCAGCAGCAACAACAACAACGCTTGCAACAGCAACAGCAGCAACAACAACGCTTACAACAGCAGCAACAACAACAACGCTTGCAACAGCAACAGCAGCAACAACAACGCTTGCAACAGCAACGCCTTCAACAGCAGCAACAACAACAGCAACGCATGCAACAGCAGCAGCAACCACAACAAAACAACCAGCAAATGCAATTCCGGCGACCACAAAACAAACAAATGCCATTCAACAATCCCCAACAGAGATCCCGAGCCGACTTGCACCTCCATCAGAATCTAAATCCCGAGTGCGATCGCCTTTTCGAAGAGATGGATCAGCATGGCAGCGTCGACAAGGATGCGGACAAGCCGTCCATGTTCTGGTCGCGCGAGTCGCTCAAGTACCTAGACGATCTGTTTAAGAGAACCTCCAGCCCGGACACCACGGAGAGGCTGAACCGTGTGCTCCAGCGATCCCAGCGTGGTCAGTTGTCGTTCAACGACTACCGGGCAGTGATCCGACTGCACACGATTCTATCCAAATGAGGCGATGGAGATGGGTCTTGGTTAGAGGATTTAGGGTCGCACAGGGGTCGCTAGCACTTTGTTTAACAAATACCAACAGAACAGATATTGGGTATCTGAAAGATATTACCCAGTTACCGAATAAATACATATTCTATTGACTATTTTTGAACAGTTGACTTTTAAAGGGGGAGTCCAGTTTACTTTGTCTGCCATAACATTCTATTTATTGATTAACAAAAAATATGCAGCTACAAATCATAAGAAATTCATTCGCTTTTCGTTTCATATTTTATAGTTTCCCGAGGCTTTTTTATTACGAGATCAGTAGAGTCCAAGCATCGATGTCCATTATTCTAGGCGGCTGTGGTCTGCTGTTGTTCCTGGGTGGTCGTGGACTGAGCGGAGGATGCTTCTCCTCCGGACTTCTCGTGTACACCCAACCAGGGGCAACGCTTCTGGAGCTCCATGCGGTATCTGGGGTGACTTATCGCATAGACGAAGGGGTCTATGCAGGCCACCAGCTTGCAGGTGCACGCCGGGATCATGGTAGCTCCTGGAGTCAGCAGGCTCTTGTCTCCAAATGCCCCAATTAGCGACATTACGCCGTAGGGCGTCCAGGATACGAAGAACAGGAAGCAGATGGTGATGGCTGTCTTGGCCACGCGGATCTCCGCCGCCTCCTTGCTCTTGTCTACATTGGATCGCAGCGATTCCACGTTCATCTTCTTTGCCTGTTCCCTCAAAGCCTTCTCGTGGCCAAAGACGTGGCCCACAATCTGCGAGTAGTAGTACAGGATCATCAGCGTAGGGCATACGAAGCTGAAGAAGAATATGGTGCCCACAAACAGCCGAGTGTCAAAGTTGTCCGACAAATAATCAAAGGAACAGGAGGTGAGGTAGCCCTCTGAAATGAAAGACAAGAAACTATTAAGTATTTAGTTTAATTTACTCGAAATTAATAGTCATTAGGTAAAGATGACGTTTAGGTTTTTTAAATTCAAATTGCGCGCGTTAAGATGCAATGCGGCCAGTGTGACCGTAAACTGATAACGGTAAAAGAATCCAATCGGCTCACTACATGTGGAACGGTTTACAAAAAGAGGTTATATTTGCGACGGAATCACTTTACCCTCGCATTTCGTGTATTCAGGGATAATTTTCCAATTTTTCCTGAATTTATTTGAACTAATTTGAACGGCTGAGTTTAATGATTGCAGAAAAAGTGTTTCCGAACACTAACCGATAAGACAGATCTATCGACTTATCATCGATTGTCGTTGCATCTCTAACACTGACCGACGCGGACATAGAAGAAGAAACTTAGTAAATTAATTAATTAATTAAGTCTCTAACAACTGTAGACATCACACCTAATATGTAATGCCGAAAAAGACTGATTCCAGATCGCGCGAGTGCAAGTGCAATAACGCAATAAGGCAGCTCAGCGGCCGGAAAACGTAGTATACGCAATATATGTAAAAAAAAAAAAAGAACACACGCGACGGAAAACTGCTCGCTGTGTGTAAATGCAAATGATATATTTTCGTGCAGGCAGCAACACAAGCAAAAATAAACGCACAGCTACGGAAAACAGCGGAGCAACAACATCAGCAAGAGCTGAAAATGTACATATTTTCAATGGATGTGTGCGCGAAGAAGAAAATGAGATAAAAAGCCAAATGAAATTAGCTCACGCCTGAATTTCGAGTTTTGATGCAAGGTGAACGAAAAGGCGAAAAGCAATCAAAACAGTTTTCCATTTTCCCAGTGTGCGTGCAGTTGAAAAACCACCTGCATTGACTTATAGTAAAGGCAAAAAAAAAACAACAAAAAACCGTATCCAACGGAACTTGCAGAGGATATATACCCACACACATATATATGTTGGCCTGCATGCGTGTGTGTCCCTGTGTGTGTGACTGATAAAAAAAAAAAAAAAGGAAAATAAAATAAACGCCATTTCTTGGAGGCAGCCTGCCATGTAAGTTTACATCGCGTTATGTACAACTATACATAGTTACACATTTAGATACAAATATATTTTGATTTTGTTGTTGTTTTTTATACTGGGAGGTAGTTAATGGGGAACGGCTTAAACCATTTCGCTTTGCTCTGCAACTTACGTTTTCTATTTTATTTTGCAACTCATTGGTGGAAAAAAAGTTAATTATATTCATGGCTATGACTTTTGTGGCAGCAATTACCATTTTACCCACAGTCTGCATATGAATGTTTTCCTTTTTTATTTTTATTTTTTTTTAATTCGTACGGTACGCAGCGTAAACGAACTGTTAATTATGTGTGCTAGTCGTGTCTGTAGGTGTGTGTGTGTGTCTTGGGGGCCCCCCATTCCCTATCCTAGCCATTGCAGAGGTTACGTTACGTTACGCGCATTTCATTGCGTGCCCTACGTTTATGCGGGCCGAGTTGTTGTGAAAAGCATATATGCTTTTATGACTTGCATGTGTTGCCAATTTTCAACTTCCACTCCTCCCCTCTGCCAGCTATCTGCCATCACTTTCATTTTGCAAGATAATATATACTGGCTTGTTTCGCAACCACTGGCTTTAACCTGATTTTTCATTCAATTGCAAGAAAGAGAAGATAACTGAGGGATTTCGGATAAAGATAGTTCCATAAAATGTTTGCAAAAACAATGAATGCGTCACTTTTAAAAAATATATTTCACTACTTCTAGAGTACAATAACTGATAAGTCACAACCATTACTGTTTTCAAGATAAAATTGTAAACCTTTTTGTTTATTCGAGAATCTATAGACACGAATATTGGCGCATAAACTGCCTGGTGACTGCCCAGTAGCAGCGCCTACCCTCATATAGCCTACATATCCATGTGTGCCCAGTTGTGTCCGACGTGGACACCGCTGGCAACCACACCCATTACAACAGCACCAACATCCAACCGCCTCCCCCCTGGGCATACACCCACAACGGGTCGTCGTCCCTAATGGCCGTCCATCAGCGACGGATTCGTCAGCTTTTGCTGATAAGAGCCAACATATTTGCGTCGTTCCGCTCCACACGTGCCACCAAGAGGGTTTCGGACCTTCTTTTGGGCCATTCGTTCGGCCCGGAGACGTGACGATGGCCTCCGACGGCTATGGGCTTGTTGTGGTTCGGTTTTTGGAGTCCAACTCTAGTTCGATACCGTTCCGCGTTAAATAATTGCTTAAATGCAATTATTATTTTTTTTTTTTTTTTTTGGTAATGACAACAATTGTAAGTCCGCGGCAAGGTGAAGGTCATGGCATGATTAATTGCGGTGGCTTTTCTATGGAAGGCATATACTATGGAGGAGCATGCTTGTCCGTCACTGCATTGCTCATAAATGGAGTTGTCTGAGATAACCTTTAATTTTCTGAAAGAGTATCATATAGGCATCGATTTATTCGTCATCGGACTAAAGTCTGATAGTCCCAACACCCATAACTGCAGGTTCTAACTTTAATTAAAGCGACCAACGAACAAATATTTTAGAATCCAATAAATATCCAACAATCTTAAGACACTTTCCCCTGAGAATACTCTCCAAAAACTAAACCTCTACACTCTTCCTGTAATTGCAGCCGAACGCGCACAACAAATCAACTGCTGGAGAACCGAACCTGAATCTGGCGAGGATTGCAGGAACCCAGGACCAGAGGAATTGTAGACACATTCGTGCCGCAGAGAGAGCCCTCCCGATGTCCAATAAAATCAATCCGAAACGCCGCGAACCGACAGCAGCAGCCGTAGCAGCAGGAGCCGGAGTCGGCGTTGGAGCCACCGGTGTGGCCACCAATACGAGCAGTTCGACAGGAACATCGAGCGCCGGTAACACATCCTCGGCGAACACATCCTCGTCATCCAGCTCATCGCTGTCGTCCGCCGGCGGCGGTGATGCCGGCATGTCCGCCGATCTGACATCATTGTTCGAGTGCCCCGTGTGCTTCGACTATGTACTGCCCCCCATTCTACAATGCTCTAGCGGGCACCTGGTGTGCGTCTCCTGCCGCTCGAAGCTCACCTGCTGTCCCACCTGCCGTGGCCCGCTGGCGAATATCCGGAATTTGGCGATGGAGAAGGTAGCCTCAAATGTTAAGTTCCCGTGCAAGCACTCCGGCTACGGATGCACTGCGTCACTGGTCTACACGGAGAAGACGGAGCACGAGGAGACGTGCGAATGCCGGCCATATCTCTGTCCCTGCCCAGGTGCCAGCTGCAAGTGGCAGGGGCCGCTAGACCTAGTCATGCAGCACCTGATGATGTCCCACAAGAGCATCACAACGCTGCAGGGCGAGGATATCGTGTTCCTGGCCACTGACATCAACCTGCCCGGCGCCGTCGACTGGGTGATGATGCAGTCCTGCTTCGGCCACCATTTTATGCTCGTTCTGGAGAAGCAGGAGAAGTACGACGGCCATCAGCAGTTCTTTGCCATTGTCCAGCTGATTGGGTCGCGCAAGGAGGCGGAGAACTTTGTGTATCGTCTGGAGCTGAACGGCAATCGACGGCGGCTCACCTGGGAGGCCATGCCGCGTTCCATTCACGAAGGTGTGGCCTCAGCGATCCACAACTCGGACTGCCTGGTGTTCGACACGTCGATTGCGCAACTGTTTGCCGATAATGGCAACCTGGGCATCAACGTGACCATCTCCCTGGTCTAAGCGCACTGTCAATTCGCCGAGTTCTTACTTTTTTTGTTTACTTTTCCGATACATATATATGCATATAGTTTATAGCCTAGCCCCCTGTTCCCTGTTCGCATCAGGCGTTTAACTCTTGAGGGATGAATGTGAGAAGGGATAGAAACAGAAAAAGAAACATAGATAGTTGTGCAGAGTTGTTTTATAAAAATGATTCTCCATTCTGATAGCCACGTACATGCATATGTGTATATATCTATGGAAATATCAGACCCGATTCCGATTTTCACATCTGTTGGGTTGTATCTTTTGGTTTTATTCTTTTTGGGATGAATCTGATGAGTTTGAAGTTGTATTTGTGAAGACGTGAGTTCTGTGTTCTATGTAATGAAATAATTCTTTTAATTTGTTGAATTATTGGCGCACTATCCACTCTGAACTCTCCAATTGTGAAAATCGAAACAGGGCCTGTATGTTTGTATGTCTAAACGGTTCGATTGGTACTTTAGATCTAGGACTTGATTTTTCATTAATCCCCTCCCCCCTCATACTATATCAAAGATTTTGTGTTCCGTGTTCTTTTTTTAATTTTTGTTTGGCTCGTGGGGTTCTGCTTTAGTTCAATTTAGTTTGTAAGCCGATTGCGGCGGGCCACACACACACACACACCTGGAGCAGAGCTGCCTGCCACCACCCACCACACCACACTACATACAGAAAACACCTCTCGGAAGGAAGACACACTACTCCATCAACACACACTCGAACACTGCAAATCCTAGTTTAGTTAATGTAAATTATTTTATACAATACTTGTAAATGGTAATAAGTAAACGAGCAGTTTAACGAAATTAACAAACACAATAACAATAGCAGCAAATGCGAAACCACAAAGAAACGTAATATTTGATAGCTATAATCTGTAATAACTCGAGAGTTGTTTGATTGAGAGTTGCAGCAGCCGGAGCAGAATGCCAAACCATCACACAAATAATAACGATATCAAGTTTTTTTTTTGGCAATGATATGAAAAAGACACTCCCTCTTGATACCCTAATTCCCTACCCATCCGAAATCGTACGAAAAGCAATGTTAATGTTTAAATTTCCACCTAGTTTGGACGATTCCCGGCTTATGTCTTGGTTTCTTTCGACTTCCCTCTGCCCGTTTCCGTCGCCCAATCGAAAATGGATGAAAAATGATTTTAAAGCATCTGCACCGTAATTAGCTTTTAATGGGCCGATTTACCGCGCCACTACCATACGAGATCACTCACACACACAAACTACTGAAGTGAAATAAACGTGATTAGTAAAAGTAAAAAAAATGTGTATTTTTTAATAATTTATTGCCAAAAATTATGGAGGAAAGTGTTCTGCTTATATGGATCATGTTCTGGAGCAGATGATGAGGGGAACCTCGAACCATCTATCCTTAGGATCTGTTTTAATAACTTCTTATATCTTTTAAAAATGATATTAGTCATCCTACATTTTAGTGTCATTACCAGAAATTACCTAAAAGTTATAATATTGATTTCAACAAACACACTTGCACTCGCACTATAATATTCTGAGGAGAATCCTAAAAAGGCTACTTAACATTTAAGAAAGTCGCACTATGCCACCCAAACTTCACAATTAAATTAAATGTTTACAAGTTTTAGTTTGTATTTTCTATTTTTGAAAATACGCATTGTGCTTAAATTTTATGTCTCATCCAGAACTCAAATAGGTCCTTTAGTAGGCTACTTTCAGGCAATCACTTTTTGAGAGCCAGATACCCAGAATACTTCTCAGTTCCGATCTATCCCTCTTCTGCTTTTAAACCAGAACGAAATTCTCAGTGTTAAAAATATTTAAAGAAAAAAAACAAAAAAAAGATATATATATTTTCAAAATTCCTATAGTTCCGACCCCTAAATACATCTTGGGAACCGCGAAATTCTTTATCTTTAGACCAGAACACGAATACCGATTTTTTTTTTGACCTGGCAGAATGCTCTCACGCGGTCAATCAGCCCCGGAACTGGCCAGCCTCAACAGCGGAGATCCCACGGCATCACCGATCCGGAAGCCAGATGATGTGTGCTGTACCATGGCGGGGTCACCGGATCCGGCAGCCGCCGGCGAACAGCTGCTGCCACCGTCGCCGGACCACGGGCAGGATGGAGGCAATCCCAGTCAGGCCATAAGGCCCCGTGACGGGGCCATCAGTGAGTTCCTTGTCTCGCTGCTCGAGTGCCCGGTGTGCTTTGGGTACATGATGCCGCCGATCATGCAGTGCGCCCGCGGGCACCTCATCTGCTCCTCTTGCAGGCACAAGCTCTCCGTATGCCCCGTCTGCCGGGTCTCTATGAGTAATATCCGGAATCTGGCCATGGAGAAGGTGGCGTCGAAGCTGATCTTTCCGTGCAAGCATTCGCACTGTGGCTGCCGCATCCGGCTCTCGTATGCTGATAAAAAAAATCACGAGGAGGACTGCGAATTCCGGCCGTACTTCTGTCCGTATCCGGACGACAAGTGCGTTTGGCAGGGTCCACTGAAGGATGTCTACCAGCATCTGGTTAGTACTCACGAGAACGTGATCACCATGGAGGGCAACGATATCATCTTCCTGGCTACAAATGTGAATCTCGAGGGTGCGCTCGATTGGACAATGGTGCAATCTTGTCATGGCCGCCACTTCCTACTCTCGCTGGAGAAGATTCACTTGGGCGAGGGCTGTCAGCAGTACTTTGCCGCCTGCCGGATGATCGGCACTATGCGGGATGCCGCCGAGTTCGTCTACAACATCTCGCTGGAGGCCAACAATCGCACCCTGCGCTGGCAGTCCAAGCCCCGCTCTATTCGCGAGAGCTTCGTGTCGTTCACCAACGCCGACTTCTTGGTCCTCAACAAGTCAACTGTGGAACTGTTCTCCGAGGAGGGAAACCTGGCGTTAAATGTCGTCATCCGCAAGGCCCAGGAAGCTGGCGAGAGCTAGTTTCCCTTTGGAGTCGCGGACCCTTGGATGCAGACCAATTATGGCTTTAACTTCACGCCGATCTGGTAAACTGCCTTTCAGATATGTGTGTCCATATAATCCCAAAAAAATATATTGTACGTAACTCGTGGGGTCTGTCAATATGGAAATATAAATTTCTAGTAATAAAATGTTTGTTATTTTTGAAGAAAAGCTAGTATTCCTGGTTTCAGAGGCCACAATTGTCCTTCCGCAGTTTCACTCGTAATTGATTCTAAAAACAATGATCCTTTTTGAAAAATCAACTCTTTCTTTTTAAAAACTGTTCTGCATTACTTGTCACTACAATACACTCTACAGTAAAAGTCTATACAAAAGTACTTATATTTAGTCATAATGTGTTTCTTGGTGCCCTTTTGCAAAAGATATCTAAATCGAAATCCCCGGAGGTTCGTGGCTTTGACTCATTTACCATCGGTCGCTCTTGTCTTTGTGGCAACCAAGTTCTTCCTTTTCGCGGAGATGTTGTACGTAGTACCCCAGATCACCGGCACCGGAAGTGTGATTTACTTCCTGCTTTGGTTGCTGAACCTCTTCATTGCATACAACATCATTGCCAATTTGTTTGCTGTCCATTTAACGGACACCTCGGTGGAGAGTCTCCCCAGGGAGCGACAGATTCCCAAGCCCGATGAGGAGCATTTGTGGCACTTTTGTGACAAATGCCAGAAGATGGTGCCGGTAAACAGGAAATGGATATATGTTTGGGGGAACATTGTATATTCCTTTTCGTCCCACAGCCTAGGAGCTGGCATTGCAAGCTGTGCAATTTCTGTATCCTGAAACGGGATCACCACTGCATCCTAACAGCATCCTGCATCGGACACTCCAATCAAAGGTACTTCTTCTGGTTAACCTTCTACCTGGCCTTGGGCAGTTTCCAAGTGATGGTCACCAACTTCACCGCCATTATGGTGAACAAAAGGTCCTTTCTCATCTATTATGCAAGGGCTTTAGTGCAAGTCGATCTCCTGCATCCGACGAAGCCTGTTAAGAGCCCAGAGAACATAGACAACTTCCTGGATCTGCTTTACTTCTTGAGCGTACTGGCTGTGGCGGCATCTGGCGCTGGATTCGTGTGTCATCTTTTGACCACATATGTGGGAAGTGAATTCATGCCCAAGTATAATCGCCAATACCATCTGGGAACCCGGAAAACCTTCGAACTTGTTTTGGGGAAGCGCGGGTTCTGGACTTTTTTGTCGCCCAACATGAAAAGTACTTTGCAACACGATGGAACTATTTGGAAGATTAATCCCGATTCTAAAGTTGTGGAATCTGAAGTTTAGAATCCTAAATGTGTTCTATTTATTAGTAGACAAATTCTGGTAAAATAAAATTATAAAAGAGAAGGCATCACTTTAAAGGCGTTGCCCTCAAGGATTAAATGATTTTCATAAAGGATATGGCCAAGGTTAAGGATAATATTTTACAATCCCCGTTATATTGTAGATTAGATAGATAGATAGAAGATATAAATAGAGATAGCTCACCTGGCACAAATCTATCCCAGAACTGAGTCAGGGGCAGGACAACCCATGGAGTGCAGTAGAGCCAGATGATAATGTTCATTACTACGGCCTTGGTGAATGTCATATTCCGGTTCATGGGCTTGGTGATCACATTGTACCGATCGTATCCAATGGCGGCGTTGGTCATGCCAGCTCCAATCCCAGAGTAGGAGCCGATGGAGGCGAATATCTGGCACCAGGTGTTGCCCAAGGCGAAGCCCCTGTGGAAACTGTTGTAGATGAAGATCGGGGCCTTCAGGCACATGATCAGATCGAAGACGGCCAGGTTGAGGACGAACATGTTCGAGGGCGTCCTCAGGGACTTCGAGGTGCTGAAGATCCAGATCACCATGCCATTGCCGCAAGTGGAGGCGCAGAACAGGAAGATGTAAAAGACGCCGAGCATGTAGTGCATGGAGGCGGGTGGCTCCAACTGGGTCAGCCAGTGCTCCGGAATGTACTGGATTTGATCGGGAGGCACGTTCCAGCCGAGGAACTGCAGTTCGCCGTTGCCGGAGGACATTCGCGCCTCCGGCCGTAAAGGCGGTTCGCTAGCGTTGCACAGCGGCTCCATTTCGGCAAACCCGACACGGATATACCCGACTCGAATCGGATACCCCAGACCACAGGGCTGAACTGCTGCCCCTCAATGCAGTTCTTTATTTATACGCCGTTCCAGGTGTCGGACAAATTCAATTAGGCTTTGTGGTTGCGTGCCCGCAAAGGCGATTTTCTGCCCGGCGTGCAATAAAATAATATCAGCAATTTTCACTCAATCACAGTCAAAAGGGTTGGTCAAAAGGGTCACAGGTTGGTGGTCAGATGATAATGACGTTAAGACCTGAAATGTCAGGGGCAAAGTCTACACAGTTCACTTATTAATTCATTTTTAAAAAGAGTGTGTTTTTGGAAACCCTTCATTAAGGTCTTTGTTAGAACACTATACACATTAACTAGAAACTTATCTCCGAATTTATATTTTGTCATATCAAGAAAATGTGTTTTGTGGTGGACACTTGTAAATTTTATGCGAATCGGTCGCCCAGACAATTTGTGGCCATAGCCCATCCGTTTGCAATCGCTATAGTCGTGGTCTGCACCGTGTTATTGGTTTCAGCGGAAATGCTATATGTGGTGCCCACCATGTTCGGCGCAGAGAGCCTGGCTTACAAGATCTACTGGATGCTGGCCGTGTATATCAGTTACAATATCTTTGCGAACCTTCTGGCCGTTTATTGCACAGATTCTTCGGTGAATGGTCTGCCGCAGGAGCAGAGATCCCCGAAGCCAGAAGAGGCGAGATTGTGGCATCGCTGTGACTTATGTCAGATGCTGGTTCCGGTAAGCTCATCAAAATATGTAATTGCTTTATTATCTAAACTAAGTTTTCCGATGTAGCCTAGATCCTGGCACTGCAAATTGTGCCGATGCTGTATTCTTAGGCGAGACCACCACTGCATTTTCACCGCCACCTGTGTCGGATTGAAGAACCAGAGGTACTTCTTCTGGTACACCTTCTACATGACGTTGGGCACTGCCATCGCATTGGGAACTAATTATTTCTTCGCTTTCACGGAAAACAACTCTTTAGCCTTTCTACAATTGAGGTTCACTTTGAATATATTCATGGTCATTGATTCCGCACTAGATTGGGATCGCTGGAATCTCTGGATAGACTTATTAGTCGTCATTAATGTTTTCGCTTTTGTGGCGCCAGTTATAATGTTTGGTTACCAAGTCATGTTGATTGTCGAAAATACTACATTTCACAAAAGATCCGATTGCGTTTACAATCTGGGCGTTTTGGAAAACATAACGTCAATAATGGGAAAACGATGGTACTGGACTTTTTTGTCTCCCATGATCAAAAGTCCTTTGCCATTAGACGGAACCCGTTGGAAAACCAAGATATTAGGTACCAAACTCTTATAAATAAAATGCTGCTTATGCTTGTACTCTTAAAAATAACTATTAGTTTTAATGTTATAAAATAACGTTTATTTTTTTAATAAGGAACATTTTTAAAAGTGATTTTACACAGCCAGTGCTGCCAAGCAAGCCCAAAAAAAAGCTGAAATGAGTATTTTCTTTAAGCGGTGCTCTGGTCACACTGCAAAATGCGAAAATAAATATCCAAAATAAACCATCCATCAAAATAATCAAACCATGGACGAAGTGGACAAAATAATTATGCACCAGCTAAACCAGGTGGACCCCGGCATCGATCCGACGGAGGAGTTATCGGAGTTTACCCCGGAACAGGTGGTTCGAGCAGTTTCCGGCTGCCTGTCCGAGATTCGTCCAGGACTGGAGCTGCCCCGTTCTCTGCCCGGAGGTGCCATGGCCCAGCGGTTCGGAGTAGCCACCTCCCTGGCGGAGGGCTGCAAGGAATGTGGCTACCGGGGCGACATCGGCTATCAGACATTCCTTTACCCCAATGCCGTAGAACTACGACGTCTGCTGATGTATCTGATAGAGCAATTGCCTCGCGAGCGCCTGGAAAAGGAGGAGGGCTCCGGGAAGCTGCAGTCCCTCAGCCACCGGGAGCTGTTGCAACGTCGCATCCGCAAGGAGCTAACCACCCAATTGAAGACACCCTGGGTGCCGCAATTCGCCAGGTCTGTGGGCAACAGAAAGTCCATGGGTTGCAGCAGCCTTTGCATTGACTTCCGGCCGCACGTTAATCTCAGTGTTCCGTCCGCCAATCCCGAGAAGCGGACCAAGGAGGAGCAGCAATACTTTGACCAGCTGGCACCGAATCTCTTCCAGCAGACTGCCTCAAGTTCGGTGGACCTCATCGCTTCGGTGCTGCACAAAAACGAACTGGATCGGTGGGGTCGCGAATCCCAAGTCACGGACCTTTTGTTTGTGGAAAGTGAAGAGCCCACGCCCGTACTGAATCCCAGTAAGAGCCATCCTGAGAAATCCTCCAGCGACGTGGAGGAGGTTGACCCTACCCAGGAGCTGAGCAATCAAGTCCAAGAACTTCAAATACAATGCGAAACCCTGTTGGCGGAGCGGAAGTCCCATGCAGCTGCCTTGAGTGCCCTTAAGCTTCGGGAAACTAAAGCCAGCGAGGAAATAAGCCGCATCCAACCTCTGCTAAAAGCCCACGAGCGGGCCTCTTTGGTTTTGGCAGATCCAGAAGAGAACATCACCAAACTGGAGGCCTTACTCAAGTCCACTCAGGCGAAGAGGCAAACTCTTACCCAGCAGTGGCAGGAATACAGGAAGCCGCTTCTGGAAAACCTTGAGACCCTGAAGTCTGGCAAAGAAGCCCAGCATGTCCAGGGTATTCGCAGCAATATAGAACAGTTGGAAAAGGAGCTCCAGGAAAAGACTCTGCTGCACAACGAACTCAATGCCGCCCTCAGAAACTCCAGCCAATCGCTGGCGCCTCGCAAGGAATACACTCGCAGGATACACGAATTTATTGGTAACATCCGCAAGCAGAGAGCGGATATCTTCAAAGTACTCGACGATACGCGACAGCTTCAAAAACAACTGAATGTAGTGGGAGCCCAGCTGCAGCGGCAGTTTAATTATACGGATGACCTGCTCTTCCAGAGCGCCAAGCACGATCTCCACGCCAAGAGGGCCTACAAGCTGCTGGCCCAACTGCATTCCAATTGCAGTGAGCTGGTGGAATGCGTTTCCCTCACCGGGAATGTGACCAAGCACATTCGGGAGCTGGAAGTCCAAATCGACGCGGAGAAACTGAAGAATGTGCTGACCAGTCTTCAGCAGATTACGGACGACATCCAAAAGTTCGAGCATCACATCCAAGAGCTTCAGGCCCAGATCCAGGCCGTGGAGCAGGCCAACCGCGGTAGTTAGACGGATGGAAGGTCATGTGTACCAGTGCCAATTGCAATAAAGGAATCCTTGCACGCGTAGCGTTTACTTTAGTAGCCAAAGGTGACGGTTTTCCTCGATTGGTTGCCTTTATGACAGCATTAACTAGCATTTATTTAAATAAAAATGTTAAAGTAAATTAAAGTTAATGGATTTATTTAATTATTAAATATTTAATAATATTTTAAAAGGAAAGTTAGGCCGCGCGAGTTTGAATTTTTTTGTTCTTAAAGACCCACTGATGCGAACATGTTGCGTATTGCGCCAACCAGGTTCGACAAGCCGAATATGTTTGGAGCGAACCGAATGCTCCAACCACTGGAAACACTTGAAAAAAATGGAGTATAATGTGAAATATTTTAGGCAGGAATATCAAATCATGATAAGGGTCTTAGGATTTAAGAAAAGCGATAAAAAATTCTTTAAAATATATCATAATTATATCATTTTTATGCAGAGAATGTTTATAATTTATAATGTTGAATGAGAAACTTAATAATGTCTAACGATAACATCTATGCTCATAAACATTAAATTAAATTAGGGAAATTAAAAATGAGGTATAAAGCTACTATGAATAGAGTTTCCCGCCGAAGGAGTCCCGGGTTGAACACATAAATACCTTTAGTTCGTCACCTAAGTGGACGACCGACCCCCAGTGATATTATCAACAACCAGTCAGTACGCTTTTGGAACTGAATCGCGTCGGCGGTGTGGCGCTCGTTCGGATTTCCGTTTCGTTTTCGTTGATTTACTTTCGTTTGTTTTTAATTTAAAGTAAAAAGGGTCGAGTGTGTGTCTCTCTGTTATTTTGCTCCTGGCGGTTGCTGGCAAAAAGAAAAAAATATAAAGTCTAAGAAATAAAAATAAACTCAAATTACACATGTGAAATAGTTGGGGAAAAAGAACCATGCGTTTCAAAATAAAACACTTGAGTGCGGCTTGGTGGTGCTGCCTTGTTGTTGTTGTTGTTGGTGGTGCCGCTGGTGGTGGTGGTGGTGGTACTATTCCAGAACTCGTTTCTTGGGGAGCCGGCCTAGAGTTTTGAGTTTGAGTTTTGAGTTTTTAGTTTTTGGTTCCCGATAACAAGTTTAAAACCGGTGTGCGTGTGAGCCAAGTATCTCTGTATCTTTGAGTACGAGTATCTGTATCCGTGCCTGTGTGTGTGTGTGTGTGTGTGTGTGGCGACTCCTTCGACAAACTGTTGCTTCTTCTTCGGGAAGCCGCAGGGCCATAATTGAATTCCAATTAGAATTGCAATCTGTGAAGGTCGCTCTCCCGAAGGCAAGGCTGATAAAAAATAAAACGAATTACAAGAAATATCAATAGAAAAAAGGCAATTAATAGATGGATGGCATTTAGCCGGCCGGCTTCGCTCCGCTGGTGCTTGTTCATCTTTCACCCGCTCGGGGTCAATAATCAACGTTCAACAAAAGCTGGCAACATCGGAGTCGGTCGTGGTGGTGGTGGCAGCAACTGGAAGCAACAACCACACCGACTTTGGGAGCGTTCCGGTTCACCTTTCTGTGACGTTGGCGGCTAAAAATAACAAAATGACAACATTCTTTGCATACGATCCCAACTTCCAGACTCATTAGCGATTTGAAATTGTAACTGTAATTGGGAGTATAGCCATCGCAACCGGCAACATAGCAATACACAGTGGATATCGGTTACAGCGCCCCGCTGGGTTACCGGGATTTCCGTTTGGGAATCCGCGTATTTTGCATATTTTTAATATCCAATAAATTTCAATTAAACTAATCGCTTTTTCTTGCCATTGAGTGTTTATGGAAAAATTATAAAATGCTGATTTGTGGCTTTCCATCGCAAACGCTGGACGATGTTGACTTTTGTCATTATAGTTAAATAGCATATGTTAGAGTTAAGGCATCTTGGCCTCCACAGCGCCCACTTCAGGTCTCTACTGTACAAACACCAACGCCGGCCCCAACCGGCAATTAATGAAAAGCAAAAACAAAACTAAAGCGGCAAAAACAGTTTCACGTTAGCAACATTTTTCAACGGCAACGCAATAATTTGTTTATAGACCTAAAAAAAGGAAAACATAGCCAACTGATAAAATATAATAATAAATTTAACTTGCTTCGCAGCCGGCAAAGCCAATCGAAAAGGCAAAGAAGTAGAAACGTCAAAATACATAGTGCAACCAAAAGCAATACGACACAAAGTTCCCAGTGTGTTTTTAAATTTAATAAATAATACACAACGATAGGAGAGAGATAATTGTTAAAAAAAAAAATAAAAAATGACACCATCACCGACCAAGGAACTTACCATGAGTGCCACGCCAACAATTTCGAGGCGTCCCCGGGAGGAGTTCGCCGAGAAGGTAAGTGGCTAGATACTTAGATAGTTAGATAGATAGATAGATAGATCGTTGAGTACTTACAAGCACTATCTGTTAGAAGCAGGCCCCCTACCCCCATTGATATTGGCTAAACTTCCTGTTTCTTTTAAGAAAAAAAATAGAAAAACATAAACATTTTGGCCTTAAAGTTTTCCTTTTCTTTTCCCAATAGCGCATTTGTTTGTTTGCTTGTGCGTTTCTACAATAAAATCTATGTACTCGATCCCGATCGGGGTCTATATACAGATCAATGTTCGGCGAATAAATATCGCTGTCATCGCAGATTCCCTCTACGACCTCTGTCGTAATCTTTCCCACCTGGTCCCTATATTATGGCTTCCGTTACCCCATCACCTTTTTACCTCAATCTGTTTCCGACCCGGTCTCGATCGGGTTTGTCTGCTTTTATTCTTGGCTCTGACTAATCGAGTCGAGTTATGGCCATGGCCTACGTAATGCGCGGAAATTTCGATGATAAGATATCGCTTGCCAAGCAATAATCGCTTCTGAGTTACTCTATCAAGTTATTTTTTTGGGTTGGGCGGAAGATTTCAAATCTACGTCTAATAAATCACTATGAGATGTGTACTTTTCCGCAGAATTGAAAAGGTGTTATGGTTTAAATTTAAATATTAGCTAGCTTGGACGGCCTTCGACCAAAATCTGGGCAATATTTGCTGGCAATATTTTTATTAGGGCCATAAAGTGACTTTGGTGTATTGGCCATCCAAGACCGCTTTTGATAATTCCGAAAAATCATTCTTTCTGGGGCTGACGTCACTGGAACGCCACTTGAAATGCAAAAAAAAACAAATACCGAGAACTGAAAACACTTGCTGCAATAACAAATTCAAATTCGAAATTCACTCGCGGGCTTAATGAGAGGTCAGTGTGAAGTGGGTCGGCCGAAGCCTCATTACGGGTAGGGCTCTAAACTGGATTTAGACGATCATTAGCATTTGAGGCAACGGAGCTTGATGTATGGCGATATTAATAGCCACCGAACAGTTACAAATTCATATGCAAATCTCATTATTTATGGCCTGTATCTGGATCGCACAAAAGCTGTCGCCAGACAACGCCCAAGAACGCTGGCTCTGGAGATGAGGATGTCGAGCCAAGGGGATAGGAAACGAGCCAAATTAAGAGGCTCCATTCGAAGCAATCAGCAGCATTACTTTTTTTTATTTGATGCTTGTGTGTTTGGTTTCTCAATTTTTGTCAATTGATTGATTCGCCACAGTCGGCCACACACACAAAGTTGCGCGTAAGATCAATCAATTTGCTGCACACGCCGTGATTTTTTCCCCCTCCGCGATTGGGGGGGCTACCTGTGCGCGGGAGTTTGGGCCATTTATGTATCTCATGCTGCTATGTTCAGGTATTCCGCTTTTTATCTGGCCTGTCAACGATTGTCACTCAAGCGTCCAATGCAACGAATTCATGGCATTGACCATGAAGCCGAATCTTTTTATTTCGGCCTTTTCGTTATTGGCTGGATGTGTTGGCTGGCCCGCCTTAAAAAAACTCAGTTGATGCGATAGCGCGGGTTGGCGTGCCAACGGCTAATTTTGAATATTCTGCATATGTCTCTGGAACATTAAAGGCACAACAAAAAAGCGCCATAAGCCGGAGAATACGAAAATGAGAACGAAAATTGCGCGCCACATAAAACAACAAACCGTGCGAAATCTGATGCAATCGATGAGATCATCGCCGGCAAGATTCTTCATCCGAATCTGGATTGGAGCTCCCCCGAAGCCCACACAGGCGTAATAAGCCGCTCATAATTATAATAAGCTAAGGCCAGCATAATCGTTTCATTAGCCGGTGGTGGAGTGGAGTCTTCAGGCTGTGCACTTTTCAGGGCGAGATTAAGGAATTTCCTCAACGGATTCACAACTGACTCATCATGGTGCATCATCATGTTGACAGCCCACCTCCTTAGCTTCCTTCAAGAGATGCTCGTCTTTGTCTCTCTTACACTCCAAACAAAAAAAGGAAATAACTTTTATAAATATAAATTAATTGAAAGACTGGTGTATCTTAAATCGCTCAGGCTCCAGCCTTAATTGCTCCAGAAGGTGACGAATTTTAATTGTAATTGCTTTGTTTGATGGCAATCTTTATGGTGGCCACTGCCACTTAATTTATGGTCCTGTTTAAATCAGAAACAAATCTGAAACTGAGTCACCATCAAAAAAGTAAGAATATATATTTGCGTTCGTATTGGATTACAACTTTAGCCTATAGCTGTCATATTAGTGATCGATATCCGAACAAGTCAATAAACAAGAATACTTTGTGGCTTTTCTCAGATATCTGCTTAATAAGATACTGTGATTAGTTGACTATTAAAGTCCATAATTAATCTAAAATATATGCTATAATGTTTTAATGGCAAATGAAATTTTAACTTGAACAACTTTTAAAACTTTATGTAAAAATCTTGTGGGTCTTCGGAGCTATATCTGTTTTCGGTTCCGCTTCATTTTTTTTTTTTGACACTGTGAAATCCGAGGCAGTCGTTCTGCGGCTTCCAAATGCCAGACCATGAATCTATATAGTATATAGCGGCGTATGTGCATATAAGTGGCTATGTATTTGCATTTGGAGACGCGACGCTTGCCATTATTTTGCGTTTTAAAAAAACAACCTTGCACTTGGCTGAGCTACGACCAAAACCGTCTGACTGACAGTCGGTAACTGCTAACTGGTAACTGGTAAGAGGTAACTGGTAAGTGGCTTTAACGGCCCACTGACAGTTGACAACTTTGTCAACTTTTTAATTGCATTATTAGTTTTCATTGCCTGACAATTTGCGGGCAAATGGCTTCAAATGATGAGCCTCCTTCTCGCGACACATTTCACATTTTAGAATATTGGATGGCAGCTCGTCAATTTGCTTTTTGCTTGTTGGGCGCCCCCAACATCCCTCCCTTCTCCGCCTTCCGGCTTTTGGGGCGTGTCAAATTCCGGTGTCCGTTTTTGGCTCTTCCGTAGATTGTTGCGTGCCTTTGTTATATTTCCCAGGGGCGTGTTAGTTGGACGGTTCATAGATATGCCCAGTGACTGTTAGAACGGCGTTAGAGCTACAGAAGTGTGGGTGCGGATATCATCTTGCACACCTTTCCAAACACACGGGGCGGCAAAGGGATGGGTCTGGGTGGTGGCCAGGTGGCTAGCTAGCTAGGTAGCTGGGGCGTCTATGAGGCTAGATGGCCATGTGGCCAGTGCCATATCACATGGCGGTGTTTGCGCAATGGAATGCTGGCACGCTATCGCTTTTGGGTTTTCACTTTTTTGGGCCTCACTCTGCTACCTCCAGCGGATAGCCAGGGGTGGCTATCCACTCATCATCCTCGTCATCCCACCCACCCTGACCTGCCACCTCCTGAAGGTGCTGCTCCTGTTTCTGTTTGTCTTCATCATTTTTTGGGAGGGAGGGGTCGATTGGGAGGCCTGCGCCCTTGTCGCTTATTCCATTCTGTTATTATTAATTTAATTGATTTGGACTTTAATTCGTTTATTTTGGAACAGCTGGCGAAAACGTTATTAACACAAAAAGTTTACGCTCGGCTCGTTTACCTATTTTTAGAATATTCCTCCATTCAGACATAATTTTGTCATAAATTTTGGCTCAACTACAAGCGTTTTATTCAAATTACTTTAATGCCAAAGACTTGCCTGTTCCTCTCTGATCTTCTGCGGATTCTGTTTCGGCTTTGAACTGCGGTAACCCCAATTTGCATTAGATGTATTCTGTGTGATATGTTTATTATTTGTCAGGTTGTTTAGATTTAATTTCTGCTAATCATTCGCGCCAGTCAACATTTCACACCCCGCGAAAATCCAGTTCTGAGCGTTTTTGAATATAAATTGCTTGGAGACGACGGCGTTACCCTTCAAATCTCGTCAACAAATCTTAAGCTCTCTTCAAGCTAAAAGTCAATATTGTTTTTTTTTCCTTTGGTTGTGGATTTTTTGCACGGTTTTGGGTTTTTTATTGTTGTTTTTTTAGCCGGGTGACGTCATCGAGGGCAACACGCGCAGATCGGAAATTGAGGAGCCCCTTCAATTGAAGCCATTCCCCCAGAATAAGATCTCCCGGAATGAGAATTTATTTCTTCGTCATGTCGTTGTGGTTTTCCTTTCCTTCTAAGAAAAAAAGGCCATTTAATTAGGAGATCAACGGGGAGGTTAAAAAAAGTCAAGTATAAAATATCTACATTTAAATCCTATAAATTAAATGAGATCAAAGTGGTATGTTTGGGAAATTTATGACAATTTCTATCAGCAGAAATAAATATTTTCCTTTAGATATTACAAGTATGCTTCGTCACCTACCAGAAAGGCCGTCCCAAATAAAATGTATGTGGAATTCCTTCCAACTATATGTTCCACGGATAAGAATGCATCCGAAACTGATTTTCTGCTTCTACAGCTCTTTAATGCCCCATGCTCGAATAAGTGAGTTAAGAAAACCCCCTTCTCCATTCGTTGTTTAAAAATAAGGCTCTACGTCATCGTTTAGCGTTTTGGCTCCAACACATTTCCCCTTATGCTCCTCCGGGCAATGCCACTGCAGTTGCCGTTTTGGCCACTTCTCCTTCGGCTTCGTGCCATGTGGCCTTTCTCCAAAAAATTTTCAAATAAAACAGTCATGAGGCCGTGCCACCTGCCCCCGTGCCACGGGCCTTGCCACCTTCCACATGGCCTGCCGTAGAGTTTCGCAAAGCTCGCGTCATGCGTGCTTCCACTTGGCACCTATTTAGAACAGTTTTGGCTAAAAAACTAGCTGCGATTTGGCTTAATTTTTATGGATTTGTGTTTGTTTTTGTTAAAATTAATGAGGGGATTAGATGATTATAATCCTGGTATATACAGATATCTCTCTTGTGAGTCTTTATGTGGTGGGTTGGATGATTAACTAAATAAAGGTAATAATAAGATTATTACATTTAATAAAAATACTGATTAATCTCTGGACCATGTTAAACAAATCAAATAGTTCAAATTAATCAATCAATTTGATAGAAAAACTGAAAAATTTACATACAAGTAATGATTAACAAAAATCAATTATTATTTTTAGTTTCCTATACTTCCGTGTAAACTGTTGAAAAGTTTACAAATCTTTAGTTTGTTGCTATTGTCATGACCCCTGCTGTCTGGCTCGGCTGGTATGTGTTGGCATTCATGAGTGTGTCTGAGTGTTGCATGTGAGTATTGGATGGTCCAATCCAGGCCCCTTGTACTCGTACTCGTACTCATACTCTTGATGGTCTATTTTCCTTCTTCTTCTCCTCTGGGCCATTTCTTGAGCCGCGGTCTCTCAGCCTGCCGGCAACCGGTCACGTTTACTCTTTGTTGTTGCTGCCCGGTGATGCTGCCCCCCCTCCCTCGTGTGTGGGGGTAAGCCCCCCCCTCGTTATAAGTAAATAGGTAGGCTAGCGATTGGAGCAGCTGTGTGTGCTCTATAACTGTAAAAACACGCTCGCCCACTTCCTTAAGAGCCGGCATTTGTCCAAGACAGCGTTCTGTATCGCTTATATGTATGTCGGCTTATATGTATTCCCCCACCGATCTCTATTTACGATCTTCTATATCCAGCTCAGTGTTGTTTTTGGGGCGATCGACGACGGGACCCCCATGTGTGTGTTAATTTTTAATTGTGCTAAATGTGCACATAAATACACAATAGCCGCTCGCCAAACAGCATTCGCGATACACAATCCGCAACTCACAATTTTCAATTTCAACACCCACCCATAATTTGGCTTATTTGCGGCTGCTACCCTGCTCGGGGATTGTTGCCATTTTTTTTGTTATATGATTTTTTTGGATTTTATTGTAGCTGGCATTGGGCCCCGAACAGCTGTCATTGGGTGATGTGAGTGAGGACGAGGGTGGATTCAAAAGTACTGAAAAGATGACAGCTCCAAGCGACCCTATACTGTTGGAGCCTCCCTCTTATCTGTGTTTGTGGATGACTTAATGGCTGATAAATTCCAAATGGTGGTCGTATAGCCAAGCAGATATATGGGTCTCTATACTTGATACTTTGTACACAATGCAGTTGGACCAGCCGGACATGTGGCACATATTCATAATTGTGTCTTCCGAGCGGAGTACTCATTGCATATTCCAATATTGATTTTGTTATCAGGGGCAGGCCTTATAGGAAGTGTAAACATTTAAAAATTGCATAAAAAGATGTGGGCCTCTCATATTTATTCAATAAACATTAAAATGCCGATTCAATGAGCAATGAGCATTTGTTCCATTTGATATAATACTCAAGCGACTGGAAGATCTATCATTTGGCTTTCTTCACCACTCACCAAAGACTTTTTTATCTTCAAGTGATTTATTTCGCACACGAGCCATAAATATTAAAAATGTTTCGAGGCTCTATATGCCATGTGCTGGCCTACCTCAATCCTTAAATATAGTTCCTTTGATGTTTAAGTTTAGAACAAAGCTAGCCATCCCCCAAGGAACACACTTTAAATGATTAATTCACAATCACTGTTTTTTGCAGGGGACAACGGGTCGTATGAGTAATATTTTCTACAAATTGAATATTTATTGGAGTTTGGATTTATTTCCGGCTTTCGGCACACAGAACCGTTCCAATTTGCAGTCATACATATTTTATTAATCTTTTCACAATAAACATTTTGGCGCAGCAATATTTCTCTTTGCCTGAGCATGAGCCTGGGGGTGGCACCCAATTTGGTGGCCACGA
Organism: Drosophila atripex; assembly: GCA_035045925.1. NCBI lineage: Eukaryota > Metazoa > Arthropoda > Insecta > Diptera > Drosophilidae > Drosophila > Drosophila atripex. Next base: position 2,645,054 of record JAWNOP010000012.1, read on the forward strand.
CAGTGTGCTTGTGGCATGCAGCATGTGGCAAAGTCTTCGGGTTTCTTTATTTTCTCGCCTGCAGATGCTGCTGCTGCTGCTGCTGAAAAGTGTTTATGTATGGAAGTTGCTGGCTCATGATTCTGCGAATGGCGTGAACTTTCCCCCAGCCCCAAAGTCGGGGTTCGCTTCCTCGTATCCCGCTGGGATTTTAGATTGCCCCAGTCCCAGTGTATATTTTTGTTAAACAGTTGAATGTATTTTCCATTTCTAAAGGCTACAGCCTGCATGTTTTAGCAATTAAATGAAATAATAGACAAGGTGGAGAGGTGAACTTTATTTAATTAAGGTGTAGAGTTATTGTGGCTAGTCTTGATGGCATTAATTCTTCTACAAACAATTATGTGTTTAAAGTACTTTTAAAGTTCTCCTCCTGCCCTTGTCTGTACGATTTCAATTAGGCTTTAATCGCTTCTAAATTGCTTCAATAGAATCAATAAACATAATACCCTCATTATGCCATTCAGAATTTCACAAAGATTTAATCCGCACACATGGGCACGTGCTGCTTAATTATTTATGTACATACGTTTATATTTATTTGCCACAAGCTGGCCGGAACCCAGGGGCTGCCTACTTTCGGGCAGCAGCTGCTCTTGGCCGAGAACTGAGCCTAAAAGTAGGCAAGCCCCACCGACCAATGTGCGGCTGGGGAGCCAGAACCTGAATTTCAAATTAAAGAAGATTACAATTGAAAAATAGGCACATGTAATTCACCCGGAGATTTACGAGTCAACTGGGATTGCCAAACTGCAGTGGTGCTCTGAACACGTGTGTGTTTATTTTCTTACAATATGCAGCCTTTAATTGTCAGGCAGCTGTAGCTGCGGCTGCGGAGTTTTTCAAAGCGGCATTCAACTTCGCTTCAACAGCCATCAACAACTCTGTCGGCACTCGAATTTCACAGATACACAGATATGGAGATACGATCTAATGACTCGCATAAAGCGCTTTTGAGCACCGCGGAATCGGAAGCGAAACAAATCAAAATGCCACTAAAAAGTGAACAAAAATCGGGGGAAAAAACCGACCGCCACACAGCCCCACACACACGACATCACACCTCTATCCTCACCCCTTGAATCTTTTCGAATCACTCATTAGACCCAACAAAGAGACGGCCGGTCACTGTCTTCGTCATCAAAACTCGTGTCTGAACAGCTCCACAGAATACTCAGCACTTCAAAGAAACTGCCAAACAGTCAAGCACCTGAACTCAGGTGTTGCGTTGTTGCTTCTTTTGTTCATTGTCTATTTTGTTGCCTCTACACATCGCCAGTGCTCGGTAGTCCCCCCCGGAAAGTCTATGTTCCCAAAATGGGGCATATAAGGCGCTTGTTTTGTTTGCAACAGGAAGCTTAGTCAGGGGTAACCATATATGATTTTTATTTTCCAATATAGACGGTATTAATATTACCCAAGATATGGACATTTTATTACTCATATGTAGGGTTATTGAACTTTTAAAAAATAAATTGTTAACTATAAATTCTTTTCTTTGAGAAAATGATCGAAAAAGAAAAATATTTAAGCCCCAAGATTGCAAATCTTTGATCTATATTTAATATTCGCATTTGTAAACTATAAAATTTTAGCACTTAAGTGTTAATTATTTGAAAGCTAATAGTCCAGAACGTTTCTGCGAATTTCATCCAACAAATACAAAAAAATATGTAAAATTAAAGGTATATAATCCACCCTGCATAATGGGTATCCTCCAATCGAATATCCATTTATTCAATAATTAAGTTCTATTAATTGTCCGTAATTTCTGGCATGGCAGTGTAAACGCTAATGCGTTTAATGAGCTGTTGAAGCCCGCTGGCTTTGGCTAATTAGAGCGATTGCCGGTGCATAAATTACGAATGTGGCGTTTTCCCAACTCTGGCTGGAAAAAGGGTTAATTTACATAATACCTGGCATATACCTGGTAGTGTGTGTGTGTGTTTTGGTGTAAGGCACCCACGCAGTCAGCTGGCGATGAGCACATAGCCATGTTATAAAAGCGGCTCAAAGCGTGCGGAACGCGATGATGAAGTTAATACGCTAAATTGGTCAAAACAAACGAATCGGGCTTGGCAAGAGAGATGGCTATATATCCAGTCGAAAGAGACGGACATGCCAACGCCAACAGAGACAGAGAGTGAGAGAGTAACAGAAATTCTAGTGATCCGCGTAATAACTGAAGTTTGGGCGCTCAGTTGCTCAGTCGGCTGAGCCCCAAACAGAAATCCAAGTCTACCCAGGTTGCTCGGCGGCTGTTGACAGTGTCGGTTCGCGGCTTGGATCGCGCAGATCACGGATCACAGATCACAGATCAGAGATCGGAGATCGCGAATCGCTATTGACAGATCAGCGGCGATTGCGTCTCCTTCAAGGTTAATTAGCCAGCAGACTGAGAACGAAGATCACCCACATAGAGGCCGTGATGTCGTTTTTTCGGAATATTCGCTCCTCGCTCTCGTCGTCCCGGGCCAAGAGCTCCCGCTCCTCCTCCCGCGACACAACGCCCGTTCGGTCGTCCGGTTCTCGTCCGGCCAGTGTGATTAGTGCCTCCGCCACCAGTCGCAGGGACTCCATCGCCAGCTCCACTCTCCAGCGGGGCGACACCTTTATACTGCCCAACTCCGAGGAGGATGCCGCCCCCGCATCGAACACCTCCACCCTGGAGAAGAAGTCGAAAAAGTCCAAGGTCTTTAGCAAGTTTAGCACCTTCACCAAGCGGAAGAAGACCCCTTCCCCCGAGGAAGTGGCCAGCTACGAGCACCATCCCAGCGACACGGCCACCAACACCTACTACAAGTGGCGGAGCGATGGAGCCGATCGCCTGCAGGACTACGACGCCCAGGCGGATCCCTTCAACTTCCTCTACGAGCAGCACTCCAGCCTGAGGGCCCTCCAAACAGGGGACTCCGGCAGCGGTGGCGTCCATCGCCAGTCCAGCATCGGCTCGAATTCCAGCGGCAGCTTCGACTCCTCCACGTACCGCAAGAACAAGACACCCACGCACCTGAGAGAGCAGCTGGAGCAGCTGAAGACCCAGTCCAACGACGACCTCCTGGAGGACCAGCTCCGCGAGGAGGACGAAAAGGAGAAGTACAAGACAGTCACGCTGAACAGCTTCAGGAAGTCCTTCAGAGATCGCCTGCTGCAGCAGCAGAAGGAGGCTCCCCACAATCCCGCCTGGTTCGTGGAAGTTCCCGCCCAGCCGGCAGCTGGCAAGAACCTGGAGCGTCGCGAGTCCAAAGAGAACCGCCCGGATTTCCTGGTCTTCGAGAACGAGAACTACCGACCCACTTCGCGTTCTCCGCTCCGGGATCGTCCTTCGCGATCCGCCACTCGCTCGCCGGTGAAAAGAAACGAGACCTTCCGGGTCACCCAGCCCTCGCTGCGTCACATAACCCCCTCGCCGGAACCAGTGCCCGCCCCCTCCATTCGAATCGAGATCAAGAACTCCATATCCCCGCACTCGCCCGGCCGATTCGTGCCCGTGGGCGTGGCCAAGCCGATGCCCACTACGGAGTACTACGCCCAAAGATTGCTGGCCACCAATCCCAGCCGACCGCCCGTGAGGAGTGTCAGTCCGGGCCAGAGTAGATGGCACCGCCAGCCGAGCTCCCCCACCCGCCTGAGTGTCGGCCAGAGCCCCCAGCAGAAGGGAGGACGCACCCTGGTCCACATAGGATCCGATCAGAGCAAGATCATCCCCCCGGCAACCAGGGGGCGGGCACCCACAAGGGTGCAGCTGTACGGGAACAAGCCGCAGAGTCGTCAGCCGCAGCAGACCACGTACTTTGGTGGCCACTACAATGCGCCTGCCAAGCCCGCCAATAGGATCGCGTCCAGCGGAGGTCCCACTGTATATTTGGGGCGTCGCGAGCCGCCAACACGTGCCGCGAACACTCACACATCGTCCGCCCACGTCGCCGCCCCCATGCCACGTCGGAATCGATCGCCGATCAAAATGCCGTGGCGGTAGGCGTCAACCGAATTGAGATTCTAAGAATGGAGGATCGGGAGAAGGGAGAACGGAGAACGGAGAATCAGGAGAATTCTTCAATTGCGTCACTATCAGAGCTGGCTCGGAGCGCAGGCTTGACTCTAATTTTTGTTGCCAGTCGATAATGGGCAAACAAATGATTTATGTAGCCATCAGTCCATGCAGTCCATGTCGAGCGTTGTGAATTTTTTTATACGTAAAATTATGGCTAAGTAAATAATAAAAAAACAAACAAACGACAACAGATAATGAAAAATGTACGCTAGCTTAAATGGGGGGGAATTTTTATTCATCCATTACTTTGAAGACCCCAGCGAACCCGAACCAGCCAGCACTCACAACTTCCAGTGTATCTAGTATAGAGTGTTAATTGCCAGCTTGGAACTGTGCTGCCCCAGAAAAAGGCTGACTGTGCTCTAAAATAGAGTAGTTGGGTCAACGGATATATGAACATGTCTGTATGACACTGTATGACTATCCGTATGACTAACTGTGCATGAAAATGAGCGAGCGTTACGTGACAGGCATTAAATATGGTAACTCGATTGGTCGACAAGACGAGGGCGGGATGCCCGATGCCCGATGCCCGAAGCCCGATGTCGAGAATTTCTAGTTAGAAAGCAGCTGATGAGTTTTTGGCCGTATTTGGTTTCGAAACAAATCCATTCGTACTAGCACTGAAATTATGGAATAAATTGTCTTGCCCCCGGGGCTATGGTGATGTCAACCGACGTTCTACTAGATTGTCATCTTGTTTAGATGAAGAATGCATCGTAGAACAAATCCATTAATGAGATTTGGTTTTATAAATCCGAGATGACAAAGCATACTCCCAGACAATCGGATGAATTATATAAATTCATTATTTAATTGAAGTCTTAATCTTTCTTTGAGTTTCTCTGACCGCATCCGTCTCTGGACTGTCCGCTGTCCGCTGTCCGCTGTCCGCTAATTAGCAGATCTCTGGCCCACTAAATCTCAACCCAACTCTGCGCTCTTTTCACTTTCTAATCTGGCAGCAACGAGGCCAGCCACGACTCGTCTTATGGCCAAAAGCGCCATTAGCTGTGCGCAAACTTCTTTAGTTAGTTGTCGGTTAGTTGTCTAAACACGGCCAGTGCAACTTGCCCAACTCTACGCATGATCTTGAACTACATTCAACCGAGATCAGTTGGCAGTCGTCTCAGTTGGCCACGCACTTTGTCTGGTTGTCTAGTTTTTCCATTTCGTAGTCGTTAACCGGAGTGTGAAAAAATCAGTTTGCAATGTAAGCTAAAACGCAGATTAACCTTGCCCGGATGGGTGGGAATCTTGGTGCGATCTTTGCGTGGGTCTACAAAACAGGTTGAAATTAGACTTTGAGTCACCTACCAGCCACCACCTGGGCCCGTAAATAGCATTAGCTTAATTCGTGATCATTAGGTCGCTGTTTCCTCCAATTGAAGTCCAAAACACGAAACTTCACTTGTTCCGTTTGTACTTTACTTTACTGGCAAGTGTGTCTGTTTCTTTCTTTTTTTATTATTATTTTTTTTTGGGTTGAGTTTCGCAATAAACAAACACTTACTGTTCTGCTTGCGCTTTAAAATATATAGTATAAGAGAGTGTTTTTTTTTACTACGCATAGATTCATTTCCAAGTAACTGAAGACCGGTTTTCTGTTTTTATTTTTATTGTTTATACTGCCGCCAATGGAGACGACGACCTACGGATTTTATTACCCTGTACAGGTTGGAAATCAAGGGTATTTCGGGTTAATATAATACAAAATGGTACTAAGTTCCAAATATGAGCATTTAGTTTATTTATGGTCCAGTTATTTGTAGAATAAAAAGGAATTTAATAAATAAACTATATTATTTTAGGAAAGAAACTGGAAAAAATATTGTTGAAAAAAAATACTGTTGGAAATATTACTCATACGACTGGAAAGCCAGTTCAAGTAAGGTTTTCTTTTTAAAAAATTTAAATTCTATTTAGAGGTAATTTGAATAATTATTTATAAATTAAATAAAACCAACTGTTATTAAAAAAGAAACTCTTATTAGCTTGTAGGACCACAGTGCGTATGAGTGATTTTATTTCTCCCACCGTGTATGGATCGTTAGGAGGGTATTTTTTGGTCTTTACCCTAAAAAGTTACACTCTCTTTCTACTGCAGACAAACAGTCAACAGCCAGTGGCACATAACGTCATAGTTCGAAAATGTAGTGTCTTAGCGCTTTGAATTCAGATTTGTGTATATTTTCGATATTTCGCGGAATACTGTCTCGGCTGAGCTAGAATTTTAGCACCGAGTGGGTGGCCAGTGAGTGGGATTTATGAACCTGGACTGGCTGCCATTAGAGCCAGATTTGTTCGACAGTTAAGAGTTACAAGACAGCGAGCCAAAAAGTCAAGGGGCCCAAAATGGCAATTGCAGCCACTGCTCATGTTTATGTATGCTGGAGATTATGAAAATTAAAAATGAAATTGGTTCGCATGGGAGCGAAATGGCAAATGACATCACGGATTATTTCGGGGGAGGAATACAAATCGGTTGATAAGCCCGGCCCGGCCCGTCCCGTCCCGGCTCAGATCCGAATGGATGGAATCTGTTTAATATCGCATTACAGCAACAACGTTTTTGGTGAAACTTTTGCCATCAGGGATTTATTGACATACCCATTTGTTTAATTGGAGACACATTAATCTTTGCTCCAAGCAAAGAAAAAAAGCCAAAAAAATAAAGCATCAAAGGCAAAGCGGAAGACGAAGCGGCGACCCGCTTAAGTGGAAATCAAACATTTGCCGAACAGCGGCCCAAGTTGCAACTTAATGCCAATAATATCCGCGCGTCAGGGCGCAAATGTTTGCCCTGTCTCGTCCGCGTCCGCATCCGCATCCGCGTCCGCGGCCACGTCCTCGTCCTTCTTGCCAATCCTCCTGTCATTGTCATTGTCCTTTTCCCCGCTCCCTACTCCCTTTTCCCTGCCTGGCCTGTGGAATTTCATTCCGCCGCCTTTGAACTGGGTCAGCATCGATTTTTGGCCGGCGACGTGTCACAATTATCGCTGCCAGCGATGGATTCGATGGCACCCAAATGGCTGCCTAAAACAAAAACAAAAGGAGAAATAAAAATGGTAAAGTGCACTGGGGGCATGGCAGGACATCCGGAATATTAATGCTCCGGGTCATCGCTATGAAAAGTCAAATTTCGTGTTTATTGGCAAGCATTTTGCCACTGCAAATAAAACGACTGCCACTGCAGTCCTCGTAGGGGCAACTGGCAAACCGAAAAAAAGGAAAACCATTTTCCTGCAGTTCACCAGGGCCTGCTCCTCCACATAAACACAAAGACAAAGGCAACGTGGCCAAAAATGGAAGCGTGCCAAGTGCAATTTCTGTGTTCCCTCTGCGTTGTGTTTGTTTCGGTTTCGGTTTGGCTCCGGCTGTCGTGTATTTTTGGAACAAGTGCAACATTCACCAGCGGCAACTGCAACATCCACGGGCAGCAACTGCAACTGCCAGAGCAGCCGCATTCTGCCGGCGTTTGCCCCATCTTTTTTGAGCTTAACTTTTTGGCATGTGGCATCGGTTTTTGCTTCCGTTTTCCTTTGGCTCGCCAACTGCCATTTCCATATATACTTGTATTTGCATCTCCAACAAGCGCCATCGCCATCGCCATCGCCAGCACCCTCAGCCTTCGGCCCTCACCCTTAGCCCGGCCATTTCAGATATGGCCAGAAGAACATGGAATTGTTTGGTGCAATGGCGCGTAAATGAGCAGGGCAGAAATTAAGTTGTAGAATCGTAAATCGGTTTTGTCTGGGCCCTTGTTAAGCATTTTTGTGTTCCCTGTTTTTAGCAGAAATTAAACAAGAAGGTTTTGGGTTTAATATAAAAGGGATTTTAATTAAAATGGTAGTTGTACACACATATGTTAGCCATTTAGTGGCGACTGTGTTAAGAGAAGAGTTTGAGGAAAGACTGAAAAGATCAAAGAGTAGTATTATATCAGTTGATCTATTTTATATTAATCTGACTTTAATATCTATTTATTTTTTAGGGCGCCATCATCAGAGAGGTTGAAGATGGAGTTCGCTGCGAGCAATGTAAATCAGATTGTCCTGGATTTGCGGCGCATGATTGGAGGTAAGATATAAAATACTTCCATAAAAAAAATATTAGAAACATATTTCGACTTATAACTAAAAATAAAATTAAAAAACTATAAACCTTTAAAATGAAAACCGAAACACCGTACTAACTTTTTGTGCAACCACTGTAAAGCTCTTCCAAAGCTTCGGCTGTGATATGTACAGTACCAAGCATAACCGCTAGATGGAGCCCACAACACATTTCATAAACAATATAATTTAAAATGTTATTCTAGAATTAAAATCAAAATAGTCCAAAATGTATTACGCCAAAAAGATAAATAAGCCGAAAGCAACAACGTTGATCGGTGTGTTGTTATAAAACCATAATAGATTCATTCGGGATGATTTAAATTCGGCGTTTATAGAACATTTTCCTGTGTGGGATCGCAATTAGTGTGGTTCGATAAATAAATTATGCGTCAGCGGTGCCAAAAGCGGAGGAACCACCGTCTCTCAAGCAGCAGGGAAGCAGAAAATTGCCAAAACAGCCCCGCAAATTCTGTGGTTAGAGAGACTCTGAGATAGATTCTCACAGAAACCCCAAATCCGCAAGTCAGTGGCCAAGGAACAGATTTGGCAGTGCCCCCGAGACTCATGGGTGTAACTAATAGATACTATCTATAAATGTTTGTATATAGTACTGATGACATCGTTGCAACGTGCAGCACACACAGTTCAAACTGGCCACTGCGTTAATTTATTGCCCCTGTTGTGGCCGCGTTCCAAATAAACATTATTTCAGCTCTCATTATTTTCACTATTTATCATTGTTATTTGCGAGTGGAAAATAACACCCCAGTCGAACTTTTTATTTATTTTTTTAATAGCCAAAACTATGCAATTTTGCGAGCTTTTATGTAAAAAAAACGTAACATCCCATATATGCAAATCGGGAAACATTTCAGCAATTGGCCAAACACTTAGTATTTTCATCCGCAAAACCCATTTGAAATTACGCCATTAATTCGTGAACTGAACCGAATGTCCGTCTGTCCGTGAGTCCGCCTGTCCGCTAGTCTGTCGGTTCCTCCGTCCGCCGGGCGTCTGTCGTCTCCTTTGTCTAACTGTGGTGGTGCTTTCTGTTTGTGTTTTCATTTTGATGCTGGCCGCACGCCAATTCCATTTGATGATTTACGGGGCGTATACGCTATATTAGTAGGGGAGGAAAGGTACTGCACTTTGACAGAAGCAATTTGAATTAATTAAAACATTTAATAAATGCTAGTTTAACAAATATATTTACATAACTAGATTAGATATTTTTATAAAATATTTAAACTGCTTTAAGTATTCAGTAACACTAGTTTCTACATCCCTTTCCTAGGTAGAGTATCTTACGTTTCCTATGTTTACCTTTTGCACTTTTTACCAATTGTTTCAATAATGCCTTATTGGTTTTTGTTTGGCTTTTAGCCTTTAATTTGGATATTTTCTTAAAAGCAAATATCTTTGTTGGCTTGGGTTTCGTGTTTTCGTTTTTAAAATCTGGCTATCAAACGTGCAGGTAGTAAATTAAAAATTTCCATTTCTTTAACCAAAGAACTTGTAGCGGAGAATCATAAAAAAGTTATTGGGCGGATTTCTATTAATAAATAAATCATCAAGATCATCATAATTATTTGATGAAAATGTATGATATTTTTGGGAAAGAATTCGGAAATTATTCTGGCAAACCTTTACTGACGAGCTTAACTAAACACGTCCATTGCATAGCAATTTGGATCCCACTTTGCGGCAATTAGTTGGCAATTAAAGACCTTGACTCGATTTTCTATATTTGCCCAAGCAACACACACAAATGTTTGCTCTCCCCAGATTGCGAGGGAATCGAATCGAGATTCGAGATTGGAGATTGAGGACCGCCATGTGGTTGCAACATCAATTTGCCGGGTTCAGCTCAAGTTCAAGCTTTCCAGCAACGCGTGCAGTTTGTTTTTTGCCGGCCGTCTCTTATTTTTTTAGGGCTTACGATTATTGAGCAACGAACACTGACATTGACTGACGATCGGGCTGGGCTGAGCTGGTGTTTGTGCCTCGTCGTAGTACGTACTTGTCTCTAACAGCTGCGTATTCGTTTTGAGTTTGCCGATTTATATATATTTTTTGTGCTTGTATTTTTTGTGTTTTTCGAGCTGAGACGAGCTCAAATTGCATTGTTTAACTGTTAAAGCAGTTGTTACTCAGTAGCCCACACGATCGGTCTGTGTCAGAGAGCGAATGAATATTCAACTAAATTTTAAACATTTTTTTTAACAAAAAAAAAGACAAAAGTCAAGCGAAAAGTGAGAGCGGCGAGCACGCGATATGTCAGTCGAAACTTATCGGCATTAAATGTACAATATTTTATTTCTCAATATTCGTTATCAATATTCGAATCAGTCAACGCTGAGGTTATGAGTAATAGTAGTGGATCATCGAATTCTTTATAAATTATATACCTACCAAAGAAAACAATTTCAAAGTAAAATTATTTTCAAAGAAATGTGCAAAAATATAATGAAACATACATAGTGCTAGTAGTGGTTGTCAAGATATACGTTGAAATAAAATCTCTGAATTCTTATAAAATAAGAAAACTTAACCTTCGACCTGTGCACTCCACTGTGCCATGAAATAAAGTGAAAATCTGAGACACACACTCTGAAAAGTTAGCCAAGTTGAAGATTGTTTGGCCGGGCCCGTGTGGCTGCGCTGGCCCTCGATTGCTTGTGATTTCAAGTTGCGTGCGAAGTTGACGTTGAAGTTTGGCCAACAGCATGCTGTTGAAGGTGCAGTCATGTGACGTCTTGCAAGTGCAACCGGTGCTCGTGAAGAAGCAGCCCAAGTTCCCCACCCGCGAGCGCCACATGGCCATACGGCGGAAAAAGTCCACGGCCACGGTCACTCCAGAAACAATAAAAACCATATCGCCAGACGGCGTGGAGCAACGGTGAGCACTCGTCTATGGGGGGGATGAGGTGGTCTAAAGAGGTCTTCGGCTGGGTCAGCTATTTATGAGTTATTGAGGTGGTAATTATCGGCTAATGGATTGGCCCGCGGCTCACAAAGTATTTTAATTGGGCATCAATCTTTCGGCACTCGCCTCGGGAAAGAGCCGAGTCGAGATGCCAAAGGCCAAGAACAACACGAAGAACTTGAATAAATTCTTAAATTTTACTTTGATTTTGGCAGCTCATGTTTTTTTGCTTTTCGGCTGCTGCTTTGGATAAGTTCGCACTTTGCGGTATCAGATTTTAATGGCGTGCCACTTTCTGCGGCAAGCAGAGGGCCGAGAGAACTGATTCAAATCAAAAATCGGTATCTTTAATTATAATTCCATTCTGTTGGATTATTTTCTCGTAATTCTTAGTCTAAGAAAAGTTCTCATTTGATTATTTAATTACTTTCCATTTGTTTATATAATTTTCATTGCAAATAAACATGTTACTCTATAAATTGTTGGGTTTAAAAAATGTTTTCAGTTTCAGAAGCGATTATGCAATGTTTCACATAAATATCCCACAAGGGGAGGGATACCAAATTTTTGACAAGAAAGCAATTTAAAACATTTGGCCAGCCAAAGTCGAAATAGTGACGAATGATCATTGTACTTGGAGCAACAATAAACAGTGCGTGCCGGCCAGAAAGGCAGGCACAAATTATTTCAGTGTTTACTTAATGTGACGCTAATGCTAACGTGAATTTCCACGAATCAAAGCAAACGTCAAAGCCAAAATAAAAATATATACATGAAACACAAATAAATAGGTTCCATTAAAAAATAAAACAGCAGTTGTAGCCACCTTTTTGGGGCAACAAACAGAGGAGAGTCGGCCTTAATGGCAGCACATCTGAGCCATTTACACCTGTGGCCAGCGACAAGCGCCAAATGTATCCAGCAGATACAAGATACACAGCATCTGTATATGTATCTCGCTCTCTGTAACGAAATGAATGTAATTTCCTTTTGGCTGTTGGTGCGTGTTCGGGTAATTAAAAGCAACAAACGACAGGCTCGTGCAACCGGGGGGCGGCTGGTGGGTGGCTCATGTCTGATGGCTGGGTTAATAAACAAACAAACAGGCATCCCCGTCGATGTTTACCCATCGAAGGGAGCAGGTGATAAATGGTTTGATTTCTGCCCAATTGCATCTGCATGTGCACTTCATATTTCTGATCAATGGATCTCATGGGGCTTTAATTGGACGAGTGCTTTTAATATTTACTTTTCAGCCAACTATCGGTTAAGACCTGAATCAGAAGAGCTATCCGTAAGCCAAACCTCTGTTACGATCACGTGTCGCATCGATTGCCAAGCAGAGAGATACATTATCCACATATCCCATATAAATATTGGCCATGCAATCCCTAGTGGTTCCGGCACTTGGCTTGTCTCCGCGTCCATTAATCAGCCGCCTGGCCGCAGTCACGTTTTGCATTTCGCCAATGTATCTGGCTATCTTTGAGGTGGTACTCGAGGCAGTCTCGTATGTGGATACGGTTAATGTGCCTGCTTATCAAGTTGACAGACACGGCGGCGACAGGGACACACTGCACGAACCACCTGGACTTGGAGCAGGAGGACTTTTGTGAGCCTCTCTAATTAAGTGGTTTCAGCCTCAAACTTGAACTCTCCGGCTACGGTCATCAATCTTCCGGATACGCAGAACGTACTGTGACTGCAGATACAGACGTCTCACGAGGGAAGAACAGCGCACATTAGTTGTCTGATTTTATTGTGCAATTCAGCAAATTAATCATTAATATTTACGATTAAAACGCAAAGGCAACAACAATCCAAACATAAATTACATGAGGACCGCCCCGGCCGGCCAATGAATCTTCAAGATGTGCGACTGATGGGTCAGCTACCCGACTGTTGACTCTTTTTTTCTCTGTCTCTATCTGTGTCTGTTCCCCATTCCCCATGCCCCATGAATGAAAACACTTGGCCACACCAATCAAGTGCCACCCACCGCCCACTCAAAGGCTTTGTATATTTTTAGTGCTAATATACAAATTTGGCCAAGTGCCGCTACCAGAGCGAAACAGAAACACCAACAAAGCGATTCCAATGGCATCATAATGTTATTAAAGCAGTTGCGTAGTCCGAATTTATGCCAGGGGGGGCTGTTGTTTTAATAACAATTTTTAATCGTTTCGATCAAGGCAAGTCGCTGAAAAAATAAATACAACTCTTTTAATATTCGATGAACAATAATCGTGTAAATAATGTTCCGAATTTGTTTGCTTACATAATTATTTTTCATCTACTATATTATCCTGTCCAGAACCCCTTTATGCCTATTTCGGACTAAGCCCTCTATACCGTCATGGCCCATTTGCCGTGTCTTTATGGATTTTGTCCAGCTAACTTGGCCTTTAAGCCAGTTGCGCTTTCAGCTTATAAATAATTGCATTTCGGGACTTGTTTCGTGTCTGCTGGCTGCCTAGATGCTTAGTTGTGGCAATCAAAGTCAAAGTGTGGAAAAAGTGTCGCCAGTCGCCAGTCGCCCCTTTGATAAATGACCAGAGCAAGTGGCTAGTGGCTAACTGTGGACTGCGTCGTCCGCCAATTACGACCTTGACCGCCTTCCGCCGGAAGAACACAGCTCGCCGCTTATCGCATATGTGTGCGGCGCTTGGTTTACATTTCGAGTAATAAGTGCAGGGACCGATGGCCATTAATTTGCCGCAATTGCCACGCCGCCCCCCGCCACTCCATCTGCACTTTCGGTTTACCGTTCCTGCCACCCTTCTTCCTCTTCAAAAAAGTATCTAAGCGCTTCGCCAGCCAAGCGCACTACCTGTTGACTCATTAACTCAGGTTACTAAGCTACACTGAGAAAAAGAATTTGAATCTCTAATGAAAATCTTTTTACAGCATTGTTTGGTACATTTTTGTATGATGAAATAGTTTAAATTAATAGTTTTTCATGAAAAATATTTAATAACACAGTTTTTTTTCTTTGAAAGTGATTTATGGACTTCTAAGAGCTGTTCAATGAATCTCAGAATCTTTAATTTAAAAACATTAAATGGCAATGGCTATTACAAAACATGCCTTTTTTAATCAACAAAATGTTTGATTTTTTTTCTGAAAAATTTATTCAAAATATAATAAGTATAATAAGTAACTAAGAGTTATGCAATTGGTGGTGGTTCAGTTAAGAGTTTTTTAAGAATAGTACCCATGGAAAAAGTACTTTCGTAAAATAGGATTCTGAGAAAATCGTTCTCTTTAAAGATTCTAGTTTGGGCCAATGGTCAATAAACAAAATTTATTCTACAAATAGTTGCAACTTCGGTTCTAATGCTAGGATCATTATAAGATGATTATAGAATATAGAATAAATGCGTAGAATACAAATATGTAATCTTATATCCATCTCAATCTATATAACTCTCTCACTCTCCACAATAACCATTTTTTTTCGAGTGCACCTTTATGCAACTCCGTCGCATATGAGTTGCAACTCCCACCGCATTGTCACTCTCAGGTGCGGGTGGTGTGTGCACCGTCGTGTGCCGCGTTAATGAAGAGCATCATAAAAAACCGACGCAATGCATTGCTAATAAGCGGTTCTCGTGGCACGGCCTCTCCCCTCCCCTCCCTCCAGGATGCAGTGGCTGTGTCATTATCGTTCACCTTTGGGGGCTCCCTCCCCCCGGCCAGCCACTCTCTCCCACTATCACTCTGCCACCCCCTCTCACCTGGCGCTTTCTTTCTTATGCTGCGCTTCGGGTTTTCTGCTTTCCACCTTCGGCCGAGGGCCGAACCAGCCGGGCCGAACTGGAGGCGCAGACAGCGACGCCGACGCAGCCGAGTTCAGTTAGAATTGGCTTGTACAACGGTGCGGTTGCGGTGCTGTTCGCTGGCGTTTCCCCAACGGTTTCGGCTGCCGCGCGTTTTCCGCGCGTTTCACTCGCGTTTCTCAGTGTGTGCTGGCTCAGTGTGTGTTTGTGGAGCAAATAAAAATTTTAAATAAATTTAATTAAATCGAATTAAATTTAATTGCACATTTTTTGTATATTCACCTCTTCATTTGGCCAACGACTTGGCGGCCGTGACGTCGGTATTCGGCTTGGCGTTATTTTCTCGGTTTCAAGTGTTTTAACATTTATTTGAATCGTAAACAAAAACAGAACAAATGCCTCGATTTGTTTACATTCTTGGGTCTGCGGTTTCTTTTCTTATTGCCAAAGAATTCTTAATGCAGAAATGTATGCAAATGTCAATTGACGAAAAATTAAATTCAGGAGAGCAGGGCAGAATTTTAAGAAATCTTTATGCCGAAATTGGACATTTTTCGAAGCCCACAAATGAGTCAGCCTCATGAGATCCCCTCCCCAATTTTAATCCCACACATTGACATTTGTTTATTCCTGTACAGATTTTCTCCCTTTTTCACGGCCCATTGCGCTTTTCCCAATTTTGTAACACATTGTGACCAGATTTCGCGGAATTGTAATCCCCAAGCTCGTTGGCGAATATTGTTGCCTCGGTGCCGAGTGATAGATATCTGTGGGATCTTTATCCGTCGGATACCCGTAGTTCCCCAGAACTCAACTGAGATGCCGCTTCAGTTTCGCAGATCCATTGCCTTTGTGGGTCATCTAAGGGGCGATCTTAATGGGTTAATGGGTTTATTTACTTGCACTGCGATCTGATGAGACAATAAAGTGACGATGATTGCGACTTGGGAGGCAAACAAAGACAAACTACAGCATGTGGGACTCTTAAGTCATCTGAAGTTAGTAAATAGTGTAATCAAAATAACTGGGTAATGAGGTGTTTGCTCTGCGATCGGACCTATTGATAGACCAAGATAGAAAACAAGGTTATCAATTCCGCTATGACGTCCTGCTATCTTGGTGTTATCTTGCGTGCTCTAGGGGCTGTATCTGTATCTGCACCTTTACAAATAGGCTTATGGGAGTTTATACTACCTGTTTGTGTATTTTTCTTCTAGTTTTTAAACATAGTTTCCCTCGGAAATCACTCGGTCTTAGCTGTGATTTATGTAGCGACATTTGCGGTTCATCTCTGTGGGAAACCCCGGGCAACGTTGCAATAACTTACCATGCAATTTGTAGCTGAAGAATATTCTATCTATTTGCGTCCGGCAGAGAGTGCTGTAGTCCCACACCCCTCCCTCAACCCGCCAACCCACCAACCCACCTACCGGCCAACCGATAACTTTGAGTCTAACCCCTGGCTCGTAAATATCAACTAAGCTGCTCTCGGGTCGCAGGAGGGGGCACCCGGGCTTGTGCATACTCCGGTGCATATGTTAATTATCCCACCTGGCCAATGATAGCAGGGCCCGAGAGAGGCGGGAGGAAGCGTGGGGTCCCATCCACTCACTGATTCAATTAGCGGTAGCCATACGCACATAACCCATATTTATGGGGGGTAGTGGGTATATGTATTTCCCGTATATAGGGCAATCTGAGCGTCCGACAGTAAAGTGCATTGTTCTGTTGTTGTTGGGGTAATCGCATTAAAAGTCGTTTAATCGAAAGCGAAAAAGAGAGCACACACTAAGTTCCGTACTTCCACTTTTACCTTCCCACTCCGAGGCTAGGGACTAGTGGCAAGTGGCCAGAGGCATGTGGAGGGAGGGGCCACATCGCATAATTGAGATTTGTTGCACTCCGACGTTGACTTTTATGCGAGCACTTTTTATTGTTTATTGTTTACAGCGGCAACATGTAAGTGCAATTACAGTGGAAAATTGGATTTCCTCCCGGAGGAAAAGCGCTTGCCTCTCCGTTCTCCATCTGAAGGTTTTTGAGGTTTTTCCCCTGGAAACAAATTGTTGGTCAAACAATGCTGATTGCTCGCTTCTAGCAAGAGTTCTCCAGCCACACTCCACGAGTGTGAATATATCGGGCGCATCCTACATCTGGGGGGAGACATCTGGGGGAGTAGCCGTCGTCCCAAAACTTTTCCAATTGCGGCTGCCGCTCGACGTTTGCCTCTATAAATGAAAGTGACTTTGGGGCTTATCAATTGTAATTGTGGCTCCGGGTTACCTCTGCCACGACCCCCTCGCGTGCCAAAAAACCACCCCGCCAATGCCCCCAGAAGGCCTCGCGAAATGCTGCGGGGCCTACTAACAAGAAAAGTTGTCGCCGAGTTTGTCTCTGAGTTTGCTCTATGCATACACTATAGGACAACATTGTAAGGCTCTTAGTCAGTTTGTCAGAAGCCAGATTCTATGAGATATCATATCTACAACAAACACGTAATATGCCTAAAATAGGAAGCGCTTCCTTATCAGCCAAGTAGCTTAAAAGTTAACACTTAGTGGGATGACTAGCTCTTGAAACCTTGAAACTATTATCCCCTAAGCTCTTATTAAATATTCATTATTTTGAAGCTTGTTTCCAACTAGAAACTAATCCACAATAAAAGTAAGACAAAGCTATTCAATTATGGAGCAGACTGTAGCCAACTTTTGGCTTTTAATTACATTTATCTGGCAGAACTTTCAGTCCCCAAACTAGTTTTATTTGTTTTTCATACGCATTTCTGTTGATTGTACACCATACGATATCAGTTATTATTATATTATGATTCTATTTGGCTGTTTTGGGGTAGGGGCTGGTGGTTGGCCATTTCAATTAAATAAAAATCTGTGGCAGATGGCAAACGTTGGCTGAGCCGTATTCACAGTTTCTGCGTCTGTTTCTGATATGACAAAAAATAAATAAATATGCAAACTCTTGTCGCTCTTGTGACGACTCTAATCTGAAATGAACACGTTTTAATGGCATTTTAATTGTTTATTCAGCGATAACATTGCGCATCTCCTCTCAACTGAAAGCAAACAGCCATACCCCGAGCCAGAACCAGAACCAGACAAAGATACGTTCAGGAATATGGAAGTTGGAACGGCGAGAGTGCCGCTCGTGATTAACCATATTAGCCTACTCATATGGTGCCCGCATTGGTGCATTGTCAGTTATCTTCCGAGGCAAACACCAATGTGCTCCTCAAGGTCCACACTCTAGACTGTAAAGTTCTGCCACAGCTGCGGGTATTCGAAATTTTTAAATTTAGATCCCGTCCGTGTGATCTATCTGTGCTTGGAAATCTGTCAAGTTCAATTTGTTTCCACATCAATTACGAGAAATGACATTTATTTCTGGGTGTACAAACAGAAATACTTGTTTCGGCAATTTTCGGCGATGAACTCTTTCCAATTTCTTTCATAATATTTTCCATTTAAAATCAATCAAAGGCAATTGTTTTCGGGCTGTAATCAGTGCATAATTGAATATCGCATTTGTAGCTCCAAGCAGAACGCCATTAATTATGCTGCGGCTGAATACGAGGCATAAATTTTATGAAAATATGAATTTACTGCCAGAATCGCCATGGAATCTAATTGGAAGTTGCTTATCGATGGCGGAATATGAGCTGCCAATTTAAATTTAGTTTATTTTTCATTTCCATACCGGTGTACTGTGAAAATATAAACACAACTGGCAGATCTAGTTCTTGATAAAAGCGCCTGTGAGTCACCTGAGCACACATTAAATTATTCCATTTATTTGCATTGTATGACCCACCTATCCCGCCGTATCTCCTCGCCCTCCCATCCGAAACCAGTTGCACTTTTCCGCATCAAAGTCGTGAGCAATTAGCCAAACAGTTCCTCGTCAGCTGGCAGCCCATAAAAGGTCAACTTGGAATTCTTGGACAGGCTGACAGCACCCCCGCCCCGATAGCATTTGGGTGGAAGAACTCACATTGACTTATCTTATTCTGAACGCTAACACAGTTTGTCCTCCGCCGATGATTGAGCAAATGGAATTTGGCAATTTCGGGTTTTGGGTTTTCTGTTTTTTATTTTTCCGTTCTGTTGCCCCGATGACATCACACTCACACACTCCGGTGACCAATCCTACCAGGGAGTTGTGTGAGGGAGACCTTTGTTAATCTTATCAAAAGATGCTTTTCTACCTTTTATTTCACTTCAGACCCACAGGCCATAATCTTGAGCTCATTTCAGTTCCCTTGCTTAAACGAAAACGAGAAAGAAAATGATTCTTAATCTGAAATGCTCTACGCACATTTCCAGTGGCGTGGGCGTATTTATGGGGTCTATTATTTAGCTTGTAGTTCTAATTGAAAAATAAGTAAACAAGCAATTATAGAAACTCAGATTCGCATTCGGATTCCCCTCGAATTCCGCGGTCCAACACACCAGAGTAGTAAACAAAAGAGCCAAGAACAAAGGTCAAATTAACACTTTAATCAAAATGTCAATGAGCAAATAACGAGCCCCGACGTGCCGAATGAAAGGTGATTTTACTTAAATGCGAGATCTCTTAGTTTTCTGTTTTTTTTTTTTTTGTTTTTCACCCCGTGGAGGCGGCAGAGCAGACCATTTTCGCTGAGTCAAGTCATAAGAAGAGATATTTTTAAACAGAAACCCCATGAAAGCCAAGTTCATTAAGACTAAATCCATCGGTAATAGGCACAATAACCAAAACTGAACGGAAGAGTTTCTCAAGTCAAAGTGGCGTAAAATGGTGAAAATGCTCGACCTGGACCGTCACGCAGAGTGCCCACTGTGGGCGGCACTGGCCTCCTCGGATGTCCCCTGGACGGGCATGGACTATGCCTGCCTCAATGTTCTCAGTATTTACTGCAAAGTGTTCGATAGGAAAGAAATTTACGATCTCATCGTGAGGTAAGATATAAGTGTTGTCTAGTGCTGAAAGCTGCCGTTCGATGGCGCCAGTCGGGCGAACTTTTTCTTGTTAGGCACAGTGGTGCGAAATATTTGCAATCTTTAGTTATTTATATTATTTATAAATATTTATACCTATTAAAAACAATAAATTTAATTAATTATTTTTATATATGTTTTTTTTTAGGAAAACCTGCCAATCCTGCAAATGTCCTAGAGAAGCCCATGCCATTTATCAGCAACAGACTACCAATGTCCATGAGCGACTCGGCTTCAAGCTGGTCTCGCCGGCAGATTCGGGAGTGGAGGCCCGTGACTTGGGCTTCACGTGGGTGCCTCCGGGAGTGAGGGCCTCCTCGCGGATCAACCGCTACTTCGAGCAGCTGCCCGAGGAGGTGGTGCCACGTTTGGGCAGCGAAGGAGCCTGCAGCCGGGAGCGTCAGATCTCGTACCAGCTGCCCAAGCAGGACCTCTCCTTGGAGCACTGCAAGCACCTGGAGGTGCAACACGAGGCTTCCTTTGAGGACTTTGTGACGGCCCGAAATGAAATCGCGCTAGACATAGGTGGGTTACAGGAGGTTGCTGCCCCCACTAGGGCCCACCAGCTTACCTCATTTTTCCCAGAAACTGATTACAATTTGCATTATCTTCCTGGGCGGGGTAGGCTACATCAAGGATGCCCCCTACGATGAGCATTGTGCGCACTGTGATAACGAGATTGCCGCCGGGGATCTGGTCGTGGCGGCGCCCAAGTTTGTGGAGAGCGTAATGTGGCACCCCAAGTGCTTCACCTGCAGCACTTGCAACTCGCTGCTGGTGGACCTCACCTACTGCGTTCACGACGACAAAATCTACTGCGAGCGTCACTATGCGGAAATGCTGAAGCCCCGCTGTGCTGGCTGTGATGAGGTGAGTACTGTCCCCCAGTGTCCTCTGTCCTTTAAGCTACTCTTGCGATCCCTAATTGAAAATTATTTTGTGGCATACTTTGGGGCGCACTCCGCTGATAGTATCTGTATGTGTGTGTGACGGTAGCAGTGCGTTGGATGTGAGTGTGGTGGATGGATGTGAGTGAGTGCTCACTGTCACGGGCTCTGGTTTTTATCGTCCGCCACACGCAGTTCACATTTATTGCATAGGTGCGGCTATCGCCCTTTTATTTCTGCCGCTTCTACCAACCCTATACCTATGTCCGCCTAAAAGGTTATGGCATTTTCATTGAACTTCACTTTGCGAGCTGAAAGGAGCCGGGGATGTTTCCAGCTCCTTCAGGCCGCTGCAGCGCCGCTGCGACGGCAACAAAGAAATGAGGAGACCGCCCCAGCAGTTCCTTGGCAGCATTGGCGCTTGACGTGTTGTCTTCCGGCGAGCGGAAGTCGATTGTGGGTGAGCCGGAAACTAGTGGCAATCGGTTAAGGTCACAGATTGCAAAAATCAGTGAAGCTATTCGCCACTATATCCTGATATAATTGTAAACTGAAGTAATAGTTTAAACTTATCCCAAAGGTTTAAATATAAAATATTCAGCTTTAATCACTTTCCCATTCTACCAAAAAGCAATACTTTCGCTTTCATCTGCGAGAATCAAAATAAATAAATAAATCAGCACCCTGGCGACCCATATACTCATTCACAATTTATGTATTTTTGGCCAAATCTCGAATGCGCAGCATTTGACGAAAATAAACAATAGACTGCGAAAATAGCTGTGCCGTAATGTGGGGCAAGAACACAATTATGCACAAAGTGACAATAATTAAGCTAACAGTTGCTTTTGTTGTTTTTGGCCGCATCATAATGTGAAGAAAACACAGAAGAGAGCGCCGTCGGAGATTTCGTTTTTGTTCTTTCTTTTCTTTTTGCGGAGAAAGAGCTCTGGCCACAATCTGTTGGCAATGTTAGTGTCAGTGCCGAGACAAAATTTATGACAAACATTTGTGTGCAGTCCACTCGGAGGCGTTCAGAGCAGGGGCGTGGCGACCCTGGCCCCCGGCATTGGCCATGCCAAACAGAAAAATATTTGCAAACACTGAGTACAGTGCGAGACATAATCAATTCTATTTTTCCAAGTCTTGCAGGGTGAAGAGTCAACAGGGCGTATGAGTAATCTAAGATATAGTGGCTTGTAAATATTTGTATTGTTTATTGTCTTAAAAAAACAATTTTAACAAACAATTTTTCATCAATTATTTTTAAGGACAACAGTATATGATTTCTTGCTTATGTGTTTCTTGCAAAAACTCATGCCATTCATGACATTCAAGAAGCCAACCTTGCGTATGAGTAATATTTACCAAAATTTGTTCTCTACTAAAAAATGAGAATAATATTGTTTCTAGATTTTTAAGCCGATTTTTTTTTAAAAGGATAATAAGCTTATGCCTTTATTTCGATTAAAATCTAAATCCTAGACCCTAGTCACCTCCTTGTGTCTGTCAAATCAATTTGGAAGGAAACACCTTTCTGCAGCCTTATCTCTCATCTATTTGAAGTGCCTTACATTCATTTCGCTGACTGTTGTCCCGCACGAAGGCTGCTAGCAAAGCAGAAAGTGGCGAAAAGTGTTTTTTGTGGAAAATAGACATCGAAACATCGAAATGGCAAAAAATAGATTCCCTCGCGAAAAGAAGGGGCGCGGCCGGAGGCGTCGGGAGCTGCTAAGCTGATTAGAAAATGCGCCTCGGCCGATTCCGATTGCTTTGGCATTTGACACGGCCGAAGCAAAGGCAAATGAACACAAAAAGCGAGTGGCAGTGCAACAAGAGCGGAGGCACTTTTGTTGCCAAATTGCCAGCGACAAAAGTTTTTTCATTTTAGCCGCTGTCTTGTCAGTCGAGGGTTGGCCGCTCCTCTCAGCTGGCCGTCAATTAGCGCCGATTGCCATTTGAACGGATTCCGTGGTTCTCTCTGTAGACTCTAGACTCTAGAGTGTAGACTCTAGACTGATTCACTTGCCTGTAGAATCGCGCAGAAGAGGGCCCTTGGCCACTTTCCGCCAGTGGGGCATTAATCAGTTGCAAGACGATCGATTAGCGGTTAACAAGAGCCCCGCCACCGTGCAACCGAGGTCCGCCGCACGTCCGTCCCGACCTCTCCCACGAGCGCACACATCCCGGAACAGAGAACAGACTTCGACAGTCGCATATATAGAGATATATGTTCGCAAATATCAATCGATGATTGGCCCATTAAATTTTGAGTGAAAGAAGGCAGGCCTCGAAAGTGAAATAAATATTTTTCGAATTACCTAATCGGCTGGCCATTAACGTGAGCTGCCAAAGTGTGAGTGATTTTTGGTCGAGTGCGTGGTGAATAAAATTTATATAATACGCGCCACCGACGGCAGCGGCTGTTTTCTCGCCGAGAACACTCATTGCATCTTTGACCGTCGGAGGACTCGGATTCGGACTCGGATTCGGATTACGCAATGGCCGCCGAAGAGACGGCGCTCACCGGCGTCGGAGAGCTGATTTTCTCGCTGATAATCGGCTATCTGGGCGCCCTGGAGTTCGCCTTTGTGGCGAGACACCTCTACCACTGGACCTTCCGGCATCCGGTCGACTCTTCCGTCGACGCAGCCGCCGATGCCGACGAGCTGCCCCGAATGCGCGAGCGCCTGGACAAGGAGATACGAGAGGCGGGGGAGAGGGAGGCCCTCGCCGGCACCAATGTGATGGAAGACGGCGTCCTCTACTCCAAAGGCTTCCGGGTGACGCCTTCCGGCGAGCCCGTGGGAAAACTGGAAGCCGAACTGGAACGCCAGCAGCAAATAGAGGCCGAAACGCGCCGCCAACTGGCGGAAGCGGAAGCCAAGTTGGCGGCGGAGCGTCAAAGGATCCAGAGGGAAAAGGAGGAGGCCGAGGAGCAGGCCCGGAAAATCGTAGAGGCCGAGAAGCAGCGAGAAAAGGAGCAAGCGGAAAGAGAACTGCGCGAACAGAGAGAGCGCCAGGAGCGGGAAATAGCCGAGAGAGATCGCCTGCAGCGCGAGGAGAACGAGAGAAGACTCATAGCAGCGGAGAGGGAGCGCGAGGAGAACGAGCGCCGGCTGCAGGCGGCGGAAGAGCAGCGGGAGCGCGAAGAGAACGAAAGAAGACTGTTCCAAGCCGAGCAAGAGCGCCAGGAAGCTGAGCGCCAACGAGAGCTGGCCGAAGCCGAGGCAGCCGAGGCCGAGAGACGCCTCTTCCAAGCGGAGAAGCAGCGGGAGCTCGACCAGGCAGCCGAGGATGAACAGGCTCGAAAGGATGCGGAAATCGTGGAGCGCCTCCTGGCGGCGGAAAGGGAGCTCAACATGAGCGCCACCGAGAGCGAGCTGGAAGAGGATGCCGTTCTGGCCGAGCAAAGCCGTCGGCTAATCTCCAGCAAACAGGACCTGGAGCAGAAGCAGAGGATGATCGAGGAGAACGCCAGAAGATTCCTGGAGGCCGAGGAGGAGATGGTGATGCTGCAGCAGCGCCAGTTGCAGGCCAACCGCAGCAAAGAGGAGGAAGATGAGTACGCCGGAATGGAACCCGTGTGCGAAGAGCCGTGTGTCAAGAAGATACTGCCCCCCCGCTTCGAGGAACCCGAGGTGGAGGAGCCACTGGTGGTGCAGAAAGTCAAAACCCAGTTTGGCCAAGGCAGCGGCTCCGAAGAGGGCCTGGTCAAGTCCAAGACTCTTACCTTCCCGGGCGTCTCCGATGAGGGATCCTCCGTGGAGCCCATGTCCAGCCAAAAGTCCTCGTTCAGCACTCAACTCTCCGATGAACTCAATCGAGCTGGAGAACGACCCGAACCGGAGGGAGAGGATCAGGTATCTGATGTCCAGTACACCGAGGAGTATCTACGATCCCTGGACGGCATCAAGAATCGTCCCTTGGTCCGGGAGGATGGCTCGGGAAGACGAAGAGCCTTCAAGAAGCGACGCTCCAGTGGCAGCTCCAACTCATCGCGTGACTCACGTGCCTCACGCGACGAGGAGTTGAAGATGTTCACCTCGCTGGAGGAGGAGGAGCTCCGACATGGCGACCGAGAGGACTACAATCCCATCAAGTACACCAGTGAGCCCACCCTGAAGGTCAAGCAGCACCATCGACGCCACAAGCGGAGTCCGGCCAAGGATGTGAAGCCACCGCCCGAGGCCAGTGGCTCCCTGGAGATGCTCGGCGAGGAGAGCATCAATCCCTGGGGTGAGGGGGTACCGGAACACTACAAGGACACCGAGTTCTGGAAGCGGGAGAAGGCCTTGTCCATCGACGAGGAGGGGGTGGAGCTGGAGAAATCCACCCGGGGGGAGGAGGTGGAGGACGAAGCCACCAACGAACCGAAATCCTCGTCCTTCGAGGAGGCCACAGAGGCACAGAACGAGCAGGCGGTGGAATCTTTAAAGAAGCAACACTCCAAGGAGCAGGCGGTGAGTAAGTGGCGGTATCCTTCAAGGACCTTTACCGATTGATTACCGTGTTTAGGACCCAGAGAAGGAAAAGGACACCTCGCAGGCAGCGGATAACAGCGACAGCAACAAAGCCAATGTAAGTGCGTAGGTCAGCCAGCCAAGTCCAGCTCCAGCTCCATCTCATTCCTCATCCTAGTCCCTGATCCTTTCAACCCCCTGCCGCTCTGCAGCCTTTTCTAACTGCTTCGCTTCTTTGCTTTTCATAAACTGCTACCGCTACCGCTACCGCTTCCGCTTCCGCTTGCCTTCTACCCCCCTCTTTCACCGCCTCAGCTGCAAACCTCCTCTGCCACGGAGGAGCAGTCGAGGGGTGGCTCACCTGGCCTGCGTCGCAGTCCGCGCATCGACGAGATGGATCACTACGCGGAGCGCTGGTCCGCCAGCCAGGAGCAACCACCGGAGCAGCCACCGCCGGGAGCGCCCACCATCAACATCCACCAGCCACCAGATACGGCCCCGTGGCGAGATGAGCACGGACTCCTCATGGAGGGACTCAGCGACTTTTACGACTTCACGGCCTCCGTCAATCCCTCCAGGTCCCGATCCACCTCGCGAAATCCCTCTCCAGTGCCGAAAAATGTGGCCAACCTCATGGATGTGGACGCGGAAAAATCCCTGGAGGTGTACGACGATACCCAGGAGGGAGTGATGGCGGGAGAACTAAACTGTGAATCTGTTCTGCAACTATTGGAAGCAAATTTAAGTGGAAACGAGTGCCAGGACAACCAAATCCAAGTCCAGAATGTGGCTGATGACGCCAGGAATGGCAATGCAGTGGTTCCAATGATATACGAGACTTTGGAGGCTCCCCGAGAAGAAAGAGGACGATCCCGATCACGTTCCCGCTCCCGTTCACCTCTTCCCACCTCGGAGAATCTGGAGAGGAGCATCAGCAAACGCAGGGAGAGATTGATCAAGCAGAATGACGACCTGGCAGAGAGGTTGTCCCATTCTGGCGCGGAAGGCGCCATGGAGATCGAAACTAATGGCAATGGCAGGGCAAGTCCCCAATCAGAAGACACTCTTCCCCAGCCCGTGATAGAAATCAATGAGATGGCAGACGCACCAAAGGAGGATCTGGAAACGACTCCCGAACAGATGCTCCTCTTTGTGGAAACTCTGAGAGCCGAGAGGTGTGCCCGTTCCCATTCACGATCCCGATCCCGCTCCCGCTCTCCCCTGCCCACCTCGGACAACATCGAGAAGAGCCTGGAAAGTCGTCGGCTGAAACGCATCCAACACAATGACGAAATTTTCGAGAAGCTCCAGCTACAAATGCAGTCGCCAGAGATAATAGTGGAGTCTGCGGCTCCCCCGATGTCACCAGAGATTATAGTGGAAGGTGCATCCCCCACAGGATCTCCTCCAGCGTCTCCTTTGCCCATGATATGCATAGAAATTGCTGAGCCACCGCCCGAGGAGGAAACTAAGCCCGAGGCGGAGCCAGAAGATACTCCGGAGAGCATGGCCAGGTTGTTTGAGCAACTGCGTCTCAACCGAGTCCGCTCCCATTCGCGATCCCGCTCCCGTTCTCCCCTGCCCACCGCCGCCAATTTGGAGCACAGCCTGCAGAAGCGGCGTGAGAAGCTGATTGCCCAGAACGATCAGTTCTTCGAGGTTCTCCAGGAGAGGGCCAGGACTCCGGAGCCAGAGACCCACCTGACCGTCGAATATGTCTACGAATTTGTCCAGGAGACGGAGGAGTCAACTACAGAGACTCGTGACATGCGCTCCTTGTCGCCTTCTCGCTCTAGATCCAAGTCACCCTGCCGCTCGCGGTCCAAGTCTCAGGATCAGGAGGGGGCGGATGACTTCCACATGATGCTCAACCTGGAGGGCAGTGAGCTGCGCACTCTTCGCAAGAATAGCGAGGAGGTGGAGAGCGTGCTGGCCTCCAGTGTTAGACAAAGGGAGGTGGACTTGGAGGCCCTGGAGAAGCTGCACAACGCCCAGGAGGAAATCGAGCTGCGAGTCCTCAGCCCCACAGCTTCCGAGCTGGAACGGGTAGTTGGAATGACCAAGGATGTACCGGACCTGGAGCGCACTGTTTCCGAGATGGCCCAGGAACTGCAGGATGAACTCATGGCCAGTGGCTTTAAGCGCTCCACCTACGTGGGAGAGTCAATGGACCTGGGAAGTGACCAGTTCAGAGATCTCCGACGCCAAGCCGCTGAATTTCAGAGATCGCGGAGTCCCTCGCCCGGACTAAGCTTTGAAGAGGCCCGGGAACAGGCAGCGGTCCAAAGGGAACTGCAAGCCGCCATCCTGGACTCCCTGACCGAAAACCGTTTGGGAGCCAAGCCAAAGACATACTCCGAGGAGCGGTCGGTTCAGTCCCAGGAAATGTCTCCCGCCGAGTTGGACGATCTGCGTCATCGCACCGCCGAGTTCCAGAGATCTCGTAGCCAGAGTCGTTCGCCCCTGAGGGAGGATGAAATCAACCAACTCAAGGACATTGAGGCTGAGGTGGCCAAGCGGGAGCTGCAGGATCAGTTGCTGGACAAGCTGGCCGCCTCGAGCATTAACTTTGAGAACTTTTCGCGGAATCTGAATGCCGATTTCCTGGACAGCGAGCGCCGGGCTTCGGACTCAGCCTTGATGAGTGAACTGGAGCCGGAGGAGTACCACCACTTCCGGCGCTATTCCCTGGCCCAGGAGCAGCCTGTGGAGGAGTATCCCAGCGACGACTATGTTTATATTTCGCAAATCGAGGTGCGCACCTTGACGGGCACCAGAACCTGGTTGAAGGAGGACTTCTACGTGCAGGAGCCAGATGACTTTGCGGGCTCCAAGAACAAGATGGTGGATCAGGAGTCATGGGCCCGAGCAGTCCTGGCGGCCGAGGCCGAGGCAGCGGAGTTCGACTCCACCAATGCCATCTACAGATACGATATAGTCGGGGACCACGAGAATCTCGACCAGGAGAGGAGCAGCTCCAACGAGAGCGAGGACAGGCAGACAGTGGTGGAGATCGACGACGAAGACGACTACGAGTTCGAGCTGGACGAGGGCATCTCGGATAACAACGAACGCACCCAGCCCACGGATGAGTCCCACCACGACACCTCCGAGTGCGAGGAAGCCGAACGGAATACCGATCGATATGCCAATCGCGGAGCCCAGGATTGGGAGGAGGTTGACGATGTGGAGGACTTCTTGGACTACGGCCTGGATGACGGTGCTGTTGGCGGGGCCACGCCGTACTCCGATCCGGATTCCTTCATTGAACAGATCTACAACGACGCCATTAAGAACAGAAAGCAGTCGGGCATTCTGAGGGAGTACGAGACAATGGTCCAGGAGCAACTCCCGTCGGACACTAGCGAGTCGGAGAAGGAAAAGTCCGGCTCGGAGAGTGAGCGGTATGCCCTCTGGGCCAAGACCAGGGAGCTGGAGAGGTCCAGTTCCGCCAATCGTCATGCCGATGTGGATATTGCTCTGGGTCTAGTTCCGGAGACCGACCGGAGGGAGTCGGAGATGCGGTACCTGGGGGATGCCCATGTGGCTGCCCGGCAATCCACGAGGTTGCGCACCCGCTACGGCTACAATCCCAAGCTGGAAGTCGGCGCTCTAGAGGATGACATCGAGGTGGACTTGAACTACAAACCCAAAAGAGAGTACAATTGGCGGAAGAACTTCCGACTCGACGACAATGATGAAGGGGAACACAATGGAACAGAGAATAACAATGGAAATGAAATGGATGAGGAGATTGGAGAAGCGGTGGAGGAATCGGAGCTCCAGAATCCGGCTGATGAACAGGAACATAACGAAATCCCTCATAGTTACGAAGAAAACGGAGATGTTAATGGGGAACCAGTAGATCTTCGGCGTTACAGTCTTGGCGGGGAAAGTATCACCCTGTTCAGTCGCAGTCCTGTGCGTGAATTACTCGCAGACGTACCCGAGGAACTGCCCCAAGATGAAGAGCCACCCAAGGAATATCCAGAAGAGGCAGCTGCTGCTGAAGAACCCCTCATGGAGAAGCCCAAAAAGAAGAAGAGCAAAAAGAAGCTTCGCAAAGAATCCAAAACCGAGGAAGAACTAAGAGATGACAACGATTCAGATACACAAGCGGGTTACTCCCGAAGAAACGATGATCCGGAGATGGCAGAGCCTCCCAAACGAAAATCCCGATCCCGCCGCAGCTCCAAGAGCAGCCTAACCAATGAGGATGGCAATGGACTCTTCTCGCCCAGAAGTAGTCTGGCCTTTGTGGGTGAAGCCCTGGAGGGAATAGCAGAAATAGACACCCAGGATCGCGAGGAAGGCCAATCATCCCTAAAGAAAAAGACCAAGAAGCGCAGGAAGGCTTCCACCAAAGAAACTAAGGAAGAGACCAGAGACGAAATCCATCCACCTCTTCCAGAAGACTCCCACCTAGATCAGGCATTGGCAGCAGCTCTTGCAGAGATAGCCCCCGTTTCCGTGTCCACCAATTTGACTCCAGAATCCACGCAGCAGAACCTACTCTCCACAGTCAGTGCCGGGATTAGTGTCTGCCTGACTCCGGCATCGTCGATCGAGGAGATTGGAGACTCCCCAACGGCCACTAATGTCCCGGCGGCGGTGGCTGCTGTGGTGCCCGCCCGATCCGTGGTGGACTCCTTCGACATCCTCAAAGACGCCAACTTCTATCCGCTTTTCTAGAACAGCGCTTGGTTCGATCACTAACCCCACTCAATCACCCATTTGAATGACTCTCTATATATATTTTTGTTTTATAGACATGTTCATAAGCCAAGTCACGTCAAGCCAAGCACAGCCCAGCACAATTCAGTCCAGTCTAAGCCAATATCCACAAAAACCGAGCACGCTGTACACGAAACCAGACCCAGTTTCCAGAATCTTGCCCAGAATCTTGCCCAGAATCCAGCAACCAGCATCCAGCATCCGCTCCTCTGACTGAGGGATCGAGATCCTTGATCCCGCTCTGTATAAACTATGTATTATACTAACGAACCGCAAACTATAAAAATGAACCCCAGAATCATCGAACGATTGAAGGATTGTTTACCTTAGCTGTTAGTTTATTTAACGATTTTGTCTTAATAAAAAAAATGAATAAAAACAATGAATGCCGAGAATAAATGCCAACTGAATAAATGAAGAAAACATTTGCTTGTACACTGGCTGCTAAAAATATCGCCACCCATACACCCTCCCGAATTTGTATCTGCTGCTTGTGCCAATTCTGCATCGGCCACCGAAATACTCGGGCATTGAGATCATTCATGCCGCGGCACTGTTGTCATCCACCCATGGGTGCACCACCAAGTGCACTGACACTCGCAAAGGGGGCCACGGAGATACAAGGAGGTATGAGATCCATAAATCGTCCCACAATTACCCATATACACACACATCTGTATCTATACAGCCGGTGTATGTTGGCCCAATTTGCATTTTGGCTCCTTTCCCTCGAACATGATGTCATCGTTTTGACACACGAGTCTTACCAATGAGCCCGTTGACGGGCCAACACATTAATCCCGATGCAAATCGTATGCCATCTAGATTTACTCGATTCTTAATGCTCTTGTCAGTCTGGCAAATAAGCCAAAACAAGAGCCGTCTGTCTTTCGGGGGTCTTATGTCGGAATAATGCGATCTAAGGTCAGGGCTGAATGGCATTAACTATGTGGGAGCTCTTTTATTCTTAAGTGTAAAATAAATCTACCTAGATTAGTTGGATAATTAATATAAATGAATCATAAAACCATATATTAAATCAAGCTCAAATTCATGCATTTTTATACTTTAAAAATTTCTGGTAAGATAGTTACGAACAGAATTAATCTCCGATTAATAAATAAAACTCAATCCATAAGAAACCTAAAAGTTATCAGAAGAATATGGAATTCTTTAATCCCGAAAAGTATGCTACGGAAACCAGAAAACCAGAAACCATTTTGTTCGCCCGCGACTCTTTCCGCTTCAAAGGAAAATATAGTACATTGTTTGTGGAATTGTTCTTTTTGGTGAAATGCTGCTGTCATATTTTATATGTCGTATCTTTAGTCAAATTAAGCTAAAGCCGGCCACTGAAAGGCGACAAAGGTTCGCAAAGATAACAAATTATTTTCGCGACTGTCAGTCGGCCCCAAAAATGGGGGAAATTGCAAATGAGATGAAAAATTCCCAAAATATTTATGACAGGCCAACAGGAAAGTGTGTCACTCGAGTGATTTGTTTACGCAGCTCACTTGGCATTGTCCACCACCTCTACACGGGGTCTAAACACGGGGACCATTTGGAGCAGCTATCCGTATAATTGTGTGTCTGTAAAACTAATTACGTAATACAGAATATACAGCAAATAAATGTACTTGTATCTCTCCGAACTTGCGTTAGAGCCACAAGCAAACCAACGTGGCCAAAACGTTGCCAAAAAGTCTTATTCAATAGTTTCGTCTTTGACATGAATTCATTTTTCTTACGGGGCACACTTAAAAGCCTGCGGTTTTATTTTCTTTCATATTTCTCCAACGTTTCCCCCAAAAACCCCCTTTCAAATACAAAGTACTTGTAGAAAATATACATATATCCCTCTGGCTGCGGGAAATCGCCTTAAATAATTTTTTTAAAAATTCACTTGAATATTGTGCGTTCAGCTGCTGGTAAATGAATTTTTCATATTCAGTGTCAGTTAAATGAAACACCTTTCTTCTCCCAAAAATACATTCGAGAGTCATCAATTTCATGCATTTCACTTCAGTATTTTTCAATAATTTTCAAATAACATGATTTAATTCGATGCGCATGGACCGGACGAAAGACAAATTAAAATCAGCAGCTGTTTTTCGGTGTCATCTAGATTCTAGAATCTAGAGAGCCAAACAAACTTAAACTTGAACTTATAGGCAATGCCCGACCCCCCACAGATCGACATAAAGTATCCGCCCCTCCTGATTACACAGAATTGGCATGTCTTGTCGCTTTTTTGCATTTGGCACTCAATAAAAAACACGAAAATACGTTGAAAAATATACGCCTGGCATGGCCTGCCATGGCCCGGCTATATGTGTGGTATTATTTATATATAAATTTATGACCCAATTAACGCCTAAACGCCTGCGTGAAAAACGCCAAATAACCGCCGCGGCGTCGGAAAAATAAAAAAAACTTTTTATCAAAGATTCGCAAAATGCAGCTTATTTTTAGAGCAACTCGCAGATTGCATTACACTCGGCTCCAATGCTGCTGCAGTGGTGTCTGTGGCAGAAATAGTTGTGGCAACAACTAATAACTAATAAATATGCACATGCAATGCATTACTATATTGTATGTACACGAACATGCACTTGATAGATAGAAAATATATGTCTGGGCTCTGGAATAGTTTGTGGCCCACTTAAAATTTTTGACCAAGTTTGTTATTTCAATTTTTGTTGTTTTGAAAGAAATTATACTTCCTTGACCTTCGCCGGGAAATTTATGTTGTATTTATTTGGCTTTATTCCCCTTTAGCCCATAAATTGCCACCACGGCTGTGAATCAGTTTACATCCAACATTTTGATTTTCAAACAATAAGTTTTTGTTTGTTTTCGCATTTTGATATGTCTTGTAGATGGCTGGGGGAGAGGCTTCTGGCCTTGTTAATGCTTTCTACCACTGAACTGTCACTTTGGCTATTTGTACTTGCTCGCCTTGATGGCCGACTGCCCTCAGGTGTCGGCCCAATTTGTCTAATGGAAGTTTGCTCTGCTTTTTCACAAACATTGGCTATTAATTGGCCCAAAATATATTATATTATATGTGCCGAAGCCAGGCGAACCAGATTGATGAGGTCATTCGGAAAGAGTGCTCTGCTAATGGGCTATAATCTATGCTGATAGATCCATCAGATGTCAGAATGTCAGAGAGATTCACGAAATAATATTAACTTTTTGTTATAGACTTGTTTGTGTATGAAATTGCACAATCTTTGGAATTATTTGGGCAATTTGCCGGCACACCTGTTGGTCCGTTTTAGTAAACACACGACCCCTCATTGGCATTTCAATCCCAATGATGTCTGTATGCCGAATGGTGTAATTTTTTTGAAAATCAAGGAATGCCAATGCGCCAATAAATTCCATATATTAAATACCATTACGCTAATATATGGATAGCTAGGCACCCACGCAGATCCCACAAGATCAATTAGAAAATCTTTCTATATGGAAGTCAAAGAGTACGCTTCGGGTGCGATAAGTAAATGCCAGACTTGGATCATCGGTTTGATTTTAATTCAATATTTATGCTCCATTTGGGGCGGGATTCTGTGCTGGGCAGTGTGCGAGGAAAGAGAAAATTTTGAATTTTCAAATTTCAAATTTCGAGAGTACCGTTAGTGTGTGTGTGAGCTGGTGAGAGTTTTCCGACTTGTGTGTCGTGTGCACAAGCGCCAGCAACAACTAAGACCCATAAGGAAAACACACTACATCGCGTTTTAGCGGGTACAGGGAGGGGGAAAAGAAAATTGAAAATTTTTCAAAAACCCCTGACAAGCTGTTCCGGAGGGACGAGGGGTCATCCCGGCTGCCACACCCCTGTGATCGGCAGACGGGCAGGTGTGCCACCCCCAGCCACCCACACCCCTTGGCACCTGAAATGCGTTTGCTTCGATTTTTCATTTAATATTTTTAGCGGAAAAGTCGCACGAAATATTGCATGCAAATTGGCCAAAATCACTGAAGAAATTGGCCAATCTTTTGGTAAAAACTCAATAATGCCGTTAATTATTGGCGATATTTACATTGTCCACCGCAATATTTGAAACTGTCTGTCTCGGTTCGGGTTCTACCACACCATATGTACATATATCTCGCTCTCGCTCTCCCTCTTTCGCTGTCTCTCTCTCTGGGGGAAAATCTCTAGAGACGGCGATAGTGGTGCGCTCTTCTACGAACCGAGTACTGGCACTCTCCGAGATTTTATTTTTACACTTGGCGGTGGCGAAACTAGATACAGAGATACAAAGATACAGAGCGGTGCAGCACAGCATCTCGAGCATTTCAAAAACATTTTCGAAAGCATTGCGCCAGTTGAGATCCCGACTCGGCAAAGTTCATAACGTTCTGGACCTCGATCGAATCGAATCCATCGCGTTCGCAACACAAAACCACATCAAAACTATACACAAATACACACGCTCAGCCAGAACTCGCAGATACAGATACAGATACAAATACACGCATCCACAAGATACTATACTAGATAATAATAATAGAAAGTTCAGTCGGTCGCGATGGCGGACGTGGAAATTATGCAAACCGTGCAAACGGAAGTGAAGAAAACGAAAAAGGTCAAGAAGTCGTCGAAGCGGCGCGAATCCGAGGTCCAGATCAGCGAGGTCGAGGTGGACGCCACCATCGAGGAAAGGGGGTAGGTGACCTGTGTCATGTGTGTCCCAGCACAGTTTTGTGGCAGTTCGTAAACGATGTTTTCCACTTTCCCACTTTTCATTCAAATCAAAATCAAACCAATTCCTTTTTGAAATTCTCAAAGAAAAAAAAAACACCCAACATTTTCCAAAATCAGAAATACTATGTATAGTTTCCAAATATGAACTCTCGC
Organism: Drosophila atripex; assembly: GCA_035045925.1. Classification (NCBI taxonomy): domain Eukaryota; kingdom Metazoa; phylum Arthropoda; class Insecta; order Diptera; family Drosophilidae; genus Drosophila; species Drosophila atripex. The sequence goes on from JAWNOP010000012.1 coordinate 2,679,915, forward strand.
ATTTCGAACTTTTACAAAACGACACACGTTACTACTCTACTTTCCTCGGCCAAAATGTTTACTAAAAGGTATCCACCAAGTCTATTTAAGCCAAACAAACCGAAAACCAAACAAAACCCAAAGTGCCACAAAGAAACAATCTAACATGAAACAAAATTACACTGAACAACACAACAACAATTGGATAAGAATTATACACAACACACCTCCAAAATATTTGTGATTTATGCCCTTTGTTTTTTGTTGAAACCCCCAACCCTTTCTGCAAAAATGTGAAATGTGACTTTCTTTATATCCAATATCCCCGATGTCCTTGCAGTTAATTTTCAGTGGCGAGTACACAAAAGCCATGGACAAGGACTGGCACTCCGGACACTTCTGCTGCTGGCAGTGCGACGAGAGCCTTACCGGACAGCGTTACGTCATCCGGGACGACCATCCGTACTGCATCAAGTGCTACGAGAACGTGTTCGCCAATACGTGCGAGGAGTGCAGCAAGATCATTGGCATCGACTCGAAGGTGAGTGCACTGGAAATAAAAATGTTCAGGACCCATAAACTGATCGTAAACCGTATTTATGGCCATATGTGGGCAGTCCAAGCATTTAATAACCATAAAGTAGGGCACACAGATATAGAAACTCTCAGAAGAGTAAGTAGCCCGCACTTCCACATCCACTTCCCTTGACAAAACCAGTTTCGGGTGCAGCTCATAAAAGCCACAAATTTAAATCAATAAACATTCAAAAGCCCAAATCAAAACTTTGATTACAACAGATTACCAAAAACAAAAATTGATTTTAATATCAAATTTATGTTTGGCTCGTGTGCCTCTATTTTATGTCTGCTTTACGAGCGTCGTGTTTCTTTTTATGTGGTTTTTATGGGTCTAGCCGTAGTTTTAATCATAACATTAAAAATAGATTGACAAATGCAAGACACGATGCACTGTCTTATATTAGGTAATGGTCCGTGAATTATTTTCACAAATTAGCCAAATAACCTTGCTCCGAATAGGTAATTGTCTGTAGGGATTTGAGACAAATCTTACATTTTCATAACAAGATGTGTCATTCTAAGAGGTAACTTTTCGAGAATAATTTTTATTTTTGACATTATCAATTAATTGCCAGAAAAACTATCATTAATCAGAATTTTAGTAGGCATCTCAAATATATTAAACGTGAAAAAATCTTACAGTCTTCCACATCTGAAAACTATTATGATGTTGTTTATAAATAGATAAGCCCCTATAGACAACAATCCATTAAAATTGTTTGAAGAATAATAGTCTATAAAGAATACCCATTTCATGACCTATTTATCACCGAAATCACATATTATGTTCCAGGATCTTTCCTACAAAGACAAGCACTGGCATGAGGCATGCTTTTTGTGCTTCAAGTGCCATCTGTCGCTGGTGGACAAGCAGTTTGGAGCCAAGGCGGATAAGATCTACTGCGGCAACTGCTACGATGCCCAGTTCGCGTCCCGCTGCGATGGCTGCGGCGAAGTTTTTCGCGCAGGTAAGACTAAACTAGGCCGAAAACTATTTACTCACATTTTGTAGCATACTTATGGGCGGCTTCTCAAAAATGGCAGCTCTTGCTATGGAAAAAAATGGTTTCCGGGGGGATTCCAGTTCTTCTTGTTAATGTTAGTTCCTCCTAATTGTTAGTCGATAAATGGAAAATGATCAGGAGCTCAGAGAGAGGCCGAAAACTGGTTCAGCACAGGTGGCTAGGCACAGGCATCCATGGCATATCACAGATACTTGATCAATTAATAATTTGAGCGCCGGGAAATTAATTGCTTTGGCTGGACTATGTTCCGTTTGAGTAGCATTAGGGTGGACTTTGAGACTTTGATCGAAAAGTATTTTAAAAGGTATTTAAAAAAGTAAAAAGTATTTTAATTGATTTGAATGTTAATGATTAAATTAAAGTATATAGTTTATAAACATTTTTTTGTTTAAAGTCCATCCCAATATTTCAAACTCCCACAAATGAACCTGCCACACTCGAGTGCTTCCAGTTTAGAGATGCAAAGATACCAAGATACATAAATAGTTGTGCTGCAGTGGGGAGTTGCTTACGTAAGTGCGTTGCTGACTGACTGAACTGCAAGTTCATTGTCACCTGTGTTCGGACTCTCAATGAAACGGACAAACAAACAATGCAACCCACGCCAGACCCTGAACCCGCTCTTGAGAAACCCCCTCACCACACCGTCCGATCCCTGCCTCCTTTTGAGACAAGGTGTCTGCTGTTGCTCCGGTTTCAATTGTAGCGCAAATAAATATGACAGAAAAGCAAATACTGTCCCCACAAACGGAATGGAATAAAAATACGTTGACTCCGAGTGATAAATTTATGGCTGATAAATGCCGCAGATCAGTTCCGAGCGAGAGAAATACATATATGTGAAAACACCAACCAACACCCGATCTGATCTCGGGTCCAATCCGACCCCTCGCCACGTTCCAAATTTGGCCAAAACGTTGAAGGGGCCGTGACACTTTCGTGTTAACATTAACGCAAGGTTGCCAACCACGCGTCGTTGCCAATTACGTGTAGAACAGGCCAGAAACAGCGGCAGTAAATAATATTGCTCGCCGATACTTGTCTGTTCATTTTCCTGCACTTTGCAAAAAGTTATTTCAATGTCAAAATCCCACACACATCGCGTTGGGATTGAGATATTCTGCTGTTTGTCAAAGGTGGATCTTGGGTTGACAGACCAATTTGGTTAGTCCGACTAATCATCTTATCAAGTGCATACTAAATACTTGCTTATGAAGAATCCCTTTTTAGAAATTGTTATCTAACAGAAAAATGTATTTAATTTATAAACCCAGCAGGCCACTCGCTGGTCAAGCCCCACAGATTTTTAGAGATTTTTAGATTTGGTTCCCCCCATTGATTTGTGGCTTTTAAATTGCCTTGCTTGGGATTCATTAGAATGAAAAATGATTATTATGCTGCTGTCGGGGGCGGAGGTGCGGCAGAAATTGCGAATCAGCGGGTATTATTAAATAGCATTTGCTTTAGCTTTTTTTTGGCACCGAGCAGACTTTCATTTTGTGGGGATGTATATATATAGAATTTCAAAGAATTAATGACGAAACCAAGCCAATTGCTGTATGGTTTCTTCTGTGTACTATGATTTTTTTATTGACTTTCAATTGATTGATTTGTTAGTAGCCGAATCCGAGGGGGAGTCCCACGCTCATTCCGCGGCTCATCCAACGCGTGTCGAACCATTTCCGTACGGCTGGCCAATTAATCAGAGAAACGGTGTCAGCGAAATTAACTTCATTCAGCCGCACCATATTGGGCTGGAATTTGATTAAAAAATAAACTGCAATTGCAAGCCATTTCAAAAATGCTAAAATGCCACTGGGCGTTGCGCAGCTACTTCTGGGTCTAGTTGACATATCCAGAGCTGAAAGTGTATTATGGACGGGGGAATGCCTACACTGAAAAGTGCGGGTAATCTGCATAAAACAGGGGCCACAACACAGGTTCGTCAATCTCCCTGAACTGGCTAGTCAGGGGACTGGGGACTGGGGACTGGGGACTGGGGACTGGGGCCGGTTCCCCCTAGTCAAAATAGTTCATAATTGCCTGGCAGCGGGCGGAGATTGGCAGATTGTTGGTGTCTCTAAATGGCACCTCGACTACCTTGCTATATCTGACATTTTTTCTGTGCTGCTGCTGTCGTGTTTTGGAGGCAACAAGACGCTATCTTGTCGGAGGCGGCATGCAACAGGTACCGCCTCTCCAGCTCCCCAAGTACTCGTACTCGTGTTTCCACTCAAAAGTACTCACACTCACCCTCACACTCAACTCAACTGCCAGCTCTCTGGCTCTCGTATCCCAACTCCGGCATCGGTTTGGTTGTTGGGGCCCTCGGCTTTCAGACTCAAAACAGTCCAAAAACCACTCGAAATCAACAAGCTTCGGCTGTCTTCGGCTGTGCGCTTACTCTCATCCATTTGAGCTGCATTTCGAGCAACATTTTTGTAACACTTCGAGTAACATTGTGTTGACTTGCCGGATTCAAAGTTTGAAAAGTTTTCGAAGCGCGCGGAATGTGCCGCGGATAGTGGAACCTGTGTGTCTTTTTGTTTTCCGATCGGAAGAACGTGTTGCATGCGATTCGTTGCCATTAACTCTCGATCATCTCTGGCCCATAAAAAACCATAACAAAAAAAAAGTATTTCCGCAGTTAATCGCCATAATTGAGAGAAGCCAGACAGTCTCCAATTATAAACATCTTGGCTTGTTTAGGGGAACTCACCTGTAAACAATTTGTGCAAAATGCAAAGTGTACCCCGGCAAGGCTTCTGTTTTCGTTGATTGTAAATTGCAATTGCTGTGCTGGACCCTATTTGTATGTTTACTTGTGGTACCTGCCGGAGGTGGTAATTGACGGGCTCCCCCTTCCTGCGACCCACATTGCGTATACTTAATGCATCCTGGGCGTATACGTAACGGCCGGCCCACACACATTGCACAATACTCGTGTTGCAGCTGCAATCGAGTGGGGCCGGAGCTGGGGCCGCCTCTGCTCAAGTTACAAGCTGCGATTTCCCAGACATATAACCATAAAGACATATAGATAACATAAGCCAGTTGATCCAAAAGAAATTTCGTGCCGCCAAAACCGGAAACAGATTTCGGACCCATTTTGGATGCATTTAGTGTCAAGCGACGGCCACTTCGACGTGTTCCACATTCAAATTCGGCCCGAAATGGAAATCATGTAAAGCAAAGAAATTGGACGTACTATCCAGAGACATACGTATGTGTGTATATTTTCACATGAATATGCACGCAATTGAGTTGCGTGGCCTTTCTTTCGATTATTATGGTTGTCATTGCAATTGAATTTCAATTGAAATTGGAAATGAAAACGAAATCGCTGGAAACTATTTGGTTCCGAGTGGTTTTCAATTGAATGCCTTAATTGCGGTCGGGTGATTAAGTAAAAGGGTGACTCAAATGGGAGCTGCCCTTGGGGGACTGGGGCTGGAGATCGGCTAATTAAAAAGATCCTATCGCCCCCTCGGACAGCCGCTGAGAGCACTCCCTCATGCCGATGTCACTCGTTTGTCTTATCAAAACAAAGGCCCGAAAACAAGCAAATTCAATTTCTCTTTTCACCGAATCTAAGCGGCCAATAAATCTTGGCTTTAAGCCAGCCAGCCATCCAGTAAGCCAGCCAGCCAGCCAGCATACTGTGCCCTGCGGCGGGTCAAAGTCAAAGATCTTGGTCGTCGAGAGAAAATCAAACATTGCGGTGCGACCGCATTATTAAATCTTAAATGGTGGAGCACTTGAAAAAATATTACGATTCGAGGAGATTTCTTTCTGTGCATTCGCATTTGCACTCGTTTGCAATTAAAAATGCAGACCATGCACGGCGTAAGGGTTTCAATTTCTGTTTTGGTTTCTTGGCTCGACAAATCCAACGAATCCACTTTCATTTTTACGGCTCTTGACACCCTGAATGGGCCGTGTTTAGCGCTTACCGGGCCAATGCAAATGCCATCAATCACTCCAGTCGGCGACCTGTCAATATATCATTGTCTCAATGTCTCTACACTTGACCTCAGGAGTTGATCAGCCAGTAGATCGTCATGGCGGCGATGGCGGTGGCGGTGGCGTTTGTTGTAGGCGTCGTCTCTAGTCGGTTGATCTGCCCGTGGGCGACGTCTTTGGCCACTCCGCGCCTGACAACCCATCACAATTAGTTATAATTATGTTAGACACTGGTCGCTATAAATAAAAGTTATTTATGCCCCGCCATTTGGCGGCAGAAACCCATACGAATGCTGCGGTTATGAGCTGGTAATCGGAAACCTTTGGGGTCACAGTCTGGTTTTCGAAAAGAAAAAGAGTTCAGCTCGGCTAAGCCATAAAATTATTAAATATTGAGTTCAGTTTATTTAAACTCTGAGCTCGGTTAGCTTCTCATTAGAAATCAAATCAAACGCCATATTTCACATCCTTGTGTCAAGGCAAATATTTGCCAGAAGCTATAACTCAATATGGGTAGAAGCTGTGGAAGATTTTCGATAGCTCGAAGTCTTGTTGATAGAATTTAATCAACAATACATAAATTTCCAATTAAACGGATTTAATATTCCCGTTTAGCGGAATTACATCATCTTTAATTTGGATAGAATGTGTTTTTGAATTAGAATTCCATATTCCAATTTCCCCTTCTTACATCATCGGCCGCCACTCGGGGGCACTACAGTTTCAGCAACTAGAGGTGGATTTCTTTCGCATTCCTCTGATGTCCGAGCAGATCTCCCCATTGTGTGGGTTGCTTCGGATATAATTCCAATCCAAAAACTCTGCTCTCGGTTTCCTGTGCGCCTCCAGCTTGGACAATTTCCTGCTTCAATTTGCGCACGAGCTTCGACAAAAGATCGCTCATGATCGGAGAAACTCAGCAGTTTTTTCGCGTTCTGCTCAGCAGTTTTTGTTGGATTTACAAAAAGATAATTATTTAATGATTTATGATAGCCAGTTGCCGTGTTTTGTTGTTGCCGTTGTTTCATTTCCATTATAACCAATTTGGTTTTGGATTTTATTTATAAGCATTCGCTAAGTTTAATGAAACTTGTTATTCGGCAAATGATGTCATAGAGACAACGCCTTGAGATCATAGTAGATCTCCCGTGGCAAGAGACTTGGACAGAGACTGGCCGACGCCAAATTAGTTTTCTACTTAATTCCCGAGATCGCCTTTAGATAATGCTGGCCGGTCTTGACTAGTTTTTCTGGGTCTTCGATCACCAAACTGACCCACTTCGGGCCGATGGCATCGGGGGGCTTGACTGTTTCGTGACTTATTAAGAAAGTAAGTGGTATTTATCTGATTGGACGATGAAGAAGCCTTTCTGCCGGGGTACACTTTCCACTCCGACCCTCCCACCCACTCATTCGAAACTAATCTCCGGACAGCCCTCGATCATGACCGACGTGGATGTGCTTAGCTCGAGGATGAAGTCGCGACTTCATCTGCAAACCAAAACCATTGGCGCCGAGCGGATCAAGAAGGCCAAGGATAACAACGAGGACATTGCCGTGCTGAGCATGTTCCTGCCGAATGCCTCCGCCGTGGAGGAGAACCGCAACTTTTATTGCCAACTGGGCGACTATTGCCGCCTCGGCGATCCGCGTGCCACCAAAGCAGGTAACTTGGCCGGCGTCTATGTTAATTAACAGCGGATGAGACATCATAATTCATCAATATTATTGCTGGCCGAAAACTATTCAAATTGGCCAGAAGAAAGGAACCGCCCACGGGCACTGGGCCAGGTCCATAGCGTCATCGCATTGGTCGTCGCGGTGTGATGATGAGTAATGATTTGGCCATTTAGGGAAACACTCGAGGCAGCCAGACATCTGATCCAATCCATAAAAATGTAGGGTCTATTAACTTAATAAATTATGTCTGATACGCGGTTTCTTTTTTCTATAAAATTGGAATATTTAAATTAAGAAATACAAAGGAATTGCTTTGATTTACAAGCTATACTGTTTTCCATAAAGGCGATGCCATTAAAAATGATTTTATTTATATTTTGACTTTCATTATTATCTTACTAACCTCCAAATTAAACCAACGTAGTGTAAATATTTTCCCAAATTAATTTGGGACAACAACCTTAACCCTTTTTCCCAACTTAAAGTCAACTTATGTTCTCCAATTGTCTTGCTTGACAACCGTGAATTAAAGAATAATTTTCGGGCAACAGAATTTCCACTCAATTACCCATCCTAGGGGACTGGCTTTAACTCTCCGTTGTCTGCTTATTTTTGGCAACAAACATTCCGAACACGCAATAAATAAACCCAGCAAAGACATTTGGCCAAGACAGAAAACAGCTTTCGAGGGCTTATATGATCCAATAAAGCGGCTATAGCCCTAAATCAAGTGGCGGCATGCCTTTTGTCTCGAGACTAGCCAAAAATTTGTGTAATTTCTGCATTAATTGTTATGAAAATGTCGAACCCCCTCGACGGGAAGGCATTCTAGGCCGGGTTAGAGGCGTGTCAGGAGCCCCCGCTCTTCGTGAAAAAAAGTTGCATGTCTGGCTGACATAACGGCGGAACGTTTTCTGTTTCCAAATATACTCAACTTTTATATATATTGAAAATGGATTGTCTTCCATCCACTGATTGAACTCACTCTGGCCTCAATCTGTCGTTGTCTGAAATTGAGTTTTCCCCTTTTCAGATTGATTTGATCGGCTCTGGAGCTGGGTTAGTGGGTTGACAAAGTTCAAGGTTCAAGGTTCGCCGTCTACAAAAGAAAGCCGGAAATTGATTTTAGCTTTTGTTTCTTTTATTCTTTTTTTTTTAGGTACCAAGAAGATGGAATACAAAACTAGGCAGTGGCACGAGAACTGCTTCTGTTGCTGCGTCTGCAAGACGGCCATTGGCACCAAGTCCTTCATCCCCCGGGAGCAGGAGATCTACTGCGCCGGCTGCTACGAGGAGAAGTTTGCCACACGCTGCATCAAGTGCAATAAGGTAAGATTGTGGTCGGAACTAGATGGAAATAAATGTGACACAGTAGCACCTTAAAAACAAACATTAAAATCAACTTAAACAATGACTTAATCATTGCTTATTTTCATTCCACCCTTGTACGGAATACCATATAATGTGAAATCATTGTTTTAATGATTTAGTAAGCCAGTCAGATTATAAATACATTAGTACAAAACTTACTTGATTAATAACTATTGTGAGCAATTTAAAATTTTATGAGTAATTTTTAAAATTTTGCTTTACAAAACTATTTGCTAAATTATCGTATTTAATGTTATTTTATTTTCTATATTTTAGGTCATCACCTCGGGTGGTGTTACCTACAAGAACGAGCCGTGGCATCGCGAGTGCTTCACCTGCACCCACTGCAACATCACGCTAGCCGGCCAGCGGTTCACCAGCCGGGACGAGAAGCCCTATTGTGCCGAGTGCTTTGGCGAGCTGTTTGCCAAACGCTGCACGGCCTGTGTGAAGCCCATAACAGGTTAGTTACACACTATCCATATCCTATATCTATATGGTTTATTATTAAAAAATATGTATCCTTTTAGGAATTGGCGGCACACGATTCATCTCGTTCGAGGATCGCCATTGGCATCACGACTGCTTCGTGTGTGCCAGCTGCAAAGCTAGTCTGGTGGGCCGTGGATTCATCACCGACGGACCCGACATCCTGTGTCCCGATTGTGCCAAGCAGAAGCTGATGTAAGTCCTCCACCAGCAGACGGACCACAGGGGGGAGAGGAGGGACGAGAGGCAGGATCAAAAGTAGCCATAAACAAATTCAACGAAATTATGGATCAAATCGGAGCAGGATGGAAGTGAATGCAAAACGATAAAGTGGAATATATATATACATAAATGTATTAAAACGATATACAGAGAAGATAATGCCTTACACTTATATTAGAGATGAGATATGAGAAGTCCTATTGAATCAAAAAAAGCAAATCAACTTTTGTAAAATTTCAAGTCGTTAGAATTAGCTAACTTTGCTTTATCTTCACTCGGATAGATCAGCACATCGGATTGTATAGATACTTATTATTTGTAATTGCATTTCAAAAGGCAAAATCAAAATCACACAAATGAAAAAAAAGAGAAAAAAAATTATAAAAACAAGAAATCAAAATACTGAACCAATTGTAACTATTGTTGCCACACATTGAAAAATGTATGTTTATTTATTTATTTTAAGTTTTAACCAAGCGACGTGTCAGAAAGAAAGTTAAAAGTTTCCTAACCGCGGGCTTCAGTTCTAAACAGTTCTATTGTATTAAATAGCACACGATTATGTTCGATTTTGATGGTTTGTCAATTAAAACAGCAACAAATACGCCACACAATCGCCAATACACAGATACACACATGTCCTAGCAATTTAATTGTTTAGTTTATATTATTTTCTTTTTGATTTATTGTCCTACTTCTATGTTAGAGACTTTGCTTACTTAAAGCACTAAATACACACACACCACACCGACACATACACAACCACACAAATAATAATGATAATTGCGACACAACATTATATCAATGTCCTTAACTATTTAATGAAATTCAATCTAAATAAATTAATAAATTATCAAAAAATATTCTCCTATTTTTATGAAACGCTCAGAGCAACTACAATCGAGGTTGGAGAAACCGTTATTGTTTCGATGGCCAGATGGCCTAAACTTATGGGCAAGCTTATTCCATGGTTGCCAGACTGGTGGATAAAGTTTGTCAAAAAATGAAGACAAATATATATTTTGAATCCAGCAATTTAACCATAATGGGAATATTAGAAACCTCTTTCAGCTAGTTTTTAATATTATCTTACAAAGCCCGCAAATGAGTTCTTATATCTTAAATTATATAAAAGAACCCCCATTGAAGTTTTTTTGACTCATATTTCATTCTGTAATGATAAAAAAGTCCCGCAAACAACTTCAAAGAGTAAAAACACCAAGATATCCCTTGGAATCTCTCTCCAGAAAATATAACACTTTCACTCCCCGGTACCTCCGACGATATTGGCAATATGCCAGAGTTTCGGGGCCAAGTGAAGAATAATATAACAGAAAATTGACAAATAAATGCAAATAAGTAACTCAAACAGCCGAAATGGCTCAAAAACCAAAGCGCAGCGAGTGCTCAGGGCACGTCTGGATGTTGGCCATGTGCCAAGCTCTTGGCCAGACCGAACCCAGGCCCAAAGCCAAACAAAGGTAAATACACAAACGGCACTCAATTACACTCAAAAAACGTACGGAAAACGGTCAAAATATGTATGTGAAAAAGCGCAGCAGTTGGAATAAGTTCGTTGGCCAAGGCGAAGCCAAAATTAGTGCAACCTCGGACCAGGGCCAGAGTGGATCACCGGGATACAACCACGCCAGACAGTGATGCAGTTGCTCCAGATATCGATGGGATGGGTTCTCGGACTCGGGCTTCTCTCCTCAGTGCTGGAAGCAGCCATCCTCCCCCTGACCTTGATCCAGGAAGCCAAAGTTGCAACTCCCATGGATACGGAGAAATTTGGTTACCTCGAGGTGAAGCCCAACGGCTCTCTGATTCTCCGGAGAGCCCCCAACCAGAGTGGCAGCAACCTTCAGAATCTCCTCCTGCTCCGGGGAGTTCTGCAAGCCCTTAAGCTAAGTCCCTCGAAAATATCCGAGAGTGGAGGCGAAACCCAGGTAGCTTTGAAACTTTATGGCGATGGGGTGGAGCTCAAGTTCCCCCCTTTCTTGGAGAATGTCATCCAACGCATTCAGACCTACTTTTCTGTATACCGCTACACGGATACCAGTAAGCCGAACTTCCAACGGAAGGAAAACACAACCATATCCGAGCCAGAAGAAGAAAATACAATCCTATCCGTATCAGTGGACGAAACCACTTTGAAACCAGAAGAGGATTCCGACGAACTGACGTCGATTGGAGAACAGGATGCCTACATTACCGTAGGCGAGGATTCTCATTAGGATAGTTTCTTCAAATGGCCCTTCATCGATCTATTTATTCCATTTATTGTCGTCCATAGTTCATAGTAAATTAATAAAAGTTCCCGTATCCATATAATTTTGTGATAGCCTCCACCGTCACTCGATATTTGGACACGTTCGGGGGTTACTTGGTATTCATTGCCATAGTTGGGGGCAAAATTTATGATCCTATTTACACAACGGTGTAATATGTGCAATATTTTTGGGGAATTTACTGGAATGCGTAAGAAACTATTCGCACTATTTGAGGGTCATTGTTATGTAATAAATGAATGTTAAGAAAAAGAGTTGGGATGTGGAAGACATAAAATATACATGTACTTATAACTAATGCGGAGAAGTGAAAATTATAACTCAAAATACTACTCCTAGACAGGAAAAATAAAAATGTCTATCGAAATGATCTTGAGTTTACTCATAAAACTAAAACCATAAAAAAATGCTTAAAAATCTAATCAAAATTAAATAAATATTATGATCTTAACATCTTTATTTAAAATCCATAAAAAGTATCAGCTCCCCAGAGTAATAATTTTCCCATAAAAAGTTCACAAGAATCTTTTCCATTTTCCCATGCCACAGAGCTCCAACCCAAGATGAAAATTTCTTTTTTTGTACATTTTACATTCACTTTTTTATTGTTCTGTTTTACGTTTTCAATGTTATGGTTAATGAATATGTAATGATGATGATGAATACGAACGTTTCGTGATGATAATTATGAACGAATGAATGTCTCTGTCTTGCTTCGCTTCGGTTTGTTAATTAATGTCTGGAAAATGGAAAATGCGGATGCTCTTGTGTCTTGTGGTTGTTAGTACCTAAACATACGGTTGTGGGTGGTTGTGTGTGGGTGTGTGTGTGGTGTGGGAGGATACCCCTTGGCGAGGTCCGTTCTGGTGCGGACCAGGCCAGTAATATTATTCAGTCGAAGAACCAAAGCTACCCAAATAGGTTGAGATACATAGATACTGTGATTCCAGTTAACTAAGCCTGTGGCAAAATGGCATCGGCAATAATCTCGGCAGGCTGCGCCGGCTGGATCTGTTGGATCTGCTGCTGCTCCTGCTTGGGCTGCTCGGCCAGGAGCGGCTCAGTGGCGGGTATGGTCTTGGTTAAGGGCTCGGCAGCAGGAGCAGCCGGAATGGTCTTAATCAAGGGCTCCTCCTGGGGCTGTAACTTAACTGCAATTGAAAACATTAAATATTTATTAAATTAGTATATATTTATTAAATATAACTAGTTGAGTAATTGCCGACTCACTCTCTTCCTTAATCTGCTCCTTGGCCAACTCGGTACTCTGCAGCTCCTGCTTAATGGCATTGCTCTCCAGCAGACGTCCTGCAATCTCTGCCTTCTGCTCTTGAAGGGCTTCGGCAATGGGCTGCTTTGTTTCCTGGATGGGCTGCTCCAAGGGCTGTTCCTTCAGCAGCGGCTGGGGCTGCTCCTTCAGAAGCGGCTGCTCCTTCAATAAGGCCTGAGGCTGGATCTCCGGCTGGATCTCTGCCTGGGCCAGGGCCGGCTGCGGCAGTTCCTCCTTGATGGCCACAATCTGCTTCAGAGCTTGGGGCTCGGCTGCAGTCTGTTCGGCCGCCTGCTCCGCCTGCTCAGCCAGCTGCGGTTCCTGGATGCTACGGGCCCTGATGGCCGAAATGGGCCAGGTGTAGACCGGGGTATGCACCACATCCACCACGGGGGTGTGGAAGACCTGCGGCAGGCTATAGAAGTGTCTGGCCTCGGGAGCCGGAATTAGGGGCTGAGTGTTGGCCGGAGTCTCGATCAGTTGAATCTTCTCCTCGGTCTTCAGCAGCTGCTCCTCCTTCTTGGAGCCGCTGGGCGGGAACAAGCTGGGGAAGAAGTTTGCGCCGGTGGAGGCTGCCGCAGCGGCTGCCTCTCCGAACTGGCCGCTCACAATCTCGACGCCCTGCTGAGCCTGCTGCTGGATCTGGTTGATGTTCTCCTGCACGCCCTCCCACTGCTGCTTGGTGGCCGGACCGCCATCAGCTCGACCGGATCCCACAGATTCCACCACAGGCGCCACCTGGGCGGCAGTTCCGGCTGGGACATAGACAATTGTCTCCTCGTGGTAGGGCGGTGCCGCCACTCGGGCCAAGGGTGAAAGGCCATGGACATAGCGGAGGGCCGGCTCCAGATGAACCTGCGCCTGAGGCGTCACGATGACAATGTGCTGCGGATGGGGCTCCAGAGGCTTGGCCAGACCACCCACCGAGGCCAGGGCCAAACAAAGGGCCGCTAGAAGGAACATTCTGCAAAAAGGATGAACTTATGTAGTCTACGCCGAAAATATTGGATTGTTTCTTCGCAACTTTAATTCTAATTTAGTTAGTTAGTTAGTTTAATTACTTTATTTAGTTTAATTAAAACTAAAAAATAAAAAATAAAAAATAAAAGAAAGCCTAATCCCTTTATTCTTGTAATAATTTCCCAAAAGTTCTAGAAAATCATGGCCATAATTGTTCCTCCTTGACCAAAGTACTGCAAACAGGTCTAGGCCCCACGGGTTATTTTTAGCCACACTCCTGCCACCGCACCAAAGTCCATTCTAAATTTAACGTTATTTGGTGCGGCAGTGTGTGTCCGTGTGTATAATTGCATGGTGCTGGTCGGACAGGATGCTCCGCCACTTACATGGATGCACTATTATTGGCTATCAACCGGTTTGCAATTGATTGGCCCGGCCAGGAGAACCTCTTCGGCAAGCACTTCTGGTGTAGATACTAGCTGGCTAATGACTGCAGGCAGCTTTATGGCTTAAATCGGTACTTGATAGTCAAGTTTGTCGCTGTTCCTCCCATTCCCCATTCTCTAATTCTGGAATAGGTTCTTTGTGTGGTCTTTGCACAAAGCAAGTTCGTTGCGTAAGTCTTTTGTTTTCTGGTGAAAGATTTTTTTTCGGGGGGATTATTTTCGGGGAGATTAGGATGAGGATTAGGTTTAAATATGATAAAATGTAAGGTACTCTAAACTTATAAAACATATATATATATATTTATATTTATAAACTTATCCTTTTATATTTATCTAGATTTTATGTCGCTTAAAAGTTTCTTATTCGTGGTAGGGGTTTTTGTTATGAAGAAGACATAGTTTCCATCGCATTTTTTAGATCTTGTTAGTTTTATATATTGAAATGTGGTTAACAAATTAGATTTTAGATCTTATTTCTTTTCTATAGAGAATTGTGGTTATTAAATTAGTTATAAATCTGATTCAATTTTAGTTATTTATATTTTTCTATTATAAATTATGTGTAAACTGAATTGGGCAAAAAAGTGTTAAGTTTATCTTCAGTCCTATCTACTTTGTACTTGTATCTATTAATTTAACTACTATTCTGCTGTGGCCCCATAAAAGGAATTTAATAGCTTTGCCAAACGAGGTTGAATTAAACGTACTTGCTAGAACTAAGCCTAGAAATAACTTTCTCGAAACGAAATGAGCTTACCTTTTAGTTGGGCTTGATAGCCTTTCACTGCTTTCCCAAACGTAGACAGCTAACTCGAGAGCACTTTTATGGCCACAAAATACGCTCCGGCTCGATCCGCTCGAGAAGAATCTGCAAATATCACTAGACAGTCGCTAACAACGGCACAGTGCGGCTGGGCTATTTCAGTCTTCAGTGTTGACACGGCGACCACTTCAAGGAAACTGGTGGCCAACGCTACGCGACCATGGCCTTTTATAATGTGCGGCCAGAGACCCCGTCCCGCCCTGACAGACCCTGACCTGGGGCAAGAACAAAGAGCCAAAGAACCTGAAGCCGGAGACGAAGTTGGTAAATGCCCAGCTTCCCGGAGGAAGGGGCAGCCAACAGTCCAGCTTTTGGCCAAAAGGAGTCTCTGCAGATATGTACTTTCTGGTTTCAGGTTCGCTGCAGATGGCAGATGGTCAACGTAGATGCGGTTCTTGCCCGTACCTCGCCTCTAGTTGCAAGTTGCTGTTGCTGTTGCTGTTGCAAGTTGCAAGTTTGTTAAACCTGCCCGCTGCGTAATAGAAGTCAAGCGTTGCATTGAAGCCGCATTGACGGCTTGGAACTCTGGCAACTGGTTCAGGTGCAAATTGAATGCATCCCAGCACCAGTACCTATCCTCCATCGCTAGCTCCATCTCTGTGTCCATTCCCATCTCCAGCTCCATCTCCTTTCCAGTCTCCATCTCCGTTTCCATTTCCACCTCCCCGCTTAGATAATTTATTTTCATGTTGGCCGCCCTGGCGGAAAAGATTAATCAAGATTTGCACATGCTTGCATTCAGTCCGCCTCAGATTTTCGTTTTGTGCGCAATCGCGTAAATAAATTTATTTTCGTTATAAACTGTAATCACTTCCCGCAGCAATTAGATGCGTCGCCCTGTCTTCCTGTCACTGTCTCTGTGGGATCTTCGGGCAATGTCAGATTCAGTTGTGGTCTTCGGCTAGGACGCCTGGCATCAGGCGATAGAGACGAATTTCCAGTTCATTGGCCTTTTGGGATGCAATTCTTTGATTGTTTCTTAAATTTACTTTTTTAATCGATTAACCAAACAATTGCAAATGAGGGAATGGTCGGCAAATGAAAACTTTATGGAGGGCTTATGGATACCCCATGGAAGTCCTTCGGATATCGAAATACAAACTTTTCAGGCGCATTTTGGCCAATATCTTAGTAATATTGCCTCCATATTGAACCAGGGAACTAATCTGCATAAAACTGCGTGAAAATATGGGAAACAAAAATTTTCTCGAATTTTGACGAAAATTGTGATAACAAATTAAAAAAATTTTGAAAAATGGGTTGTATTTACGATAGCAGGGTTTAAATTGGAAATTATAGTACTCGAGGAGCTAAAAACCCCGAGGAGGGAAGGTATTACTTTCGTAGATCTAAAAATTATTAACGGAGTTATGGATAATTCCCTCTAGATTATTCAACGCATGATGGCCATAATGGTATTTGGCCAAAATGCAAGCTTTTCAGGCGCATTTTGGCCAATATCACAGTCATATTGCATTCGATTTTGAAAAGGAAATCCGCATTAAACTGTGTGAAAATATGGGAAACAAAATTTATTTCGATTTTTGAAGAAAATTGGGATGTTACTCCTTTAACAATTTTCTAAAAATGGATTGGATATTCGACAGGTGGATTTTGAGTGGCAAGTGGATTTTGAGCTGGATTAGTACTCGAAAAGATAAGAACGGGAAGGTATTACTTTCGTAGATCTGACAAGTATTAGCTGAGATATGATCGCTGCAAGTGGGGTTTCTAGTCATATTCGGGATTCTTAGAACATTGGGTTTCTTTATATCCTGCTTATCCTTTATCCTTCTATAAAAAAACCCTTGTAGAGAACTTCAATTAAATAGGCAAACTTTATTGGCAAATCAGTAGCTGGCACACAAAATGTTGTACAATATATTCTATAAATCTCATTGCAATCGAGTTCCATTCCCAGGACTTATTCCTACTCCGAGTGGAGACGTCGCTTGGGAGCCATGCGGATGAAGGGAGTAGGCTGGGGCTTGGCCACCTTGGCCTGGGCCTGCCTAGCGGCATAGTCCTCGGCAATGGCAGTGCGCCACCTGTCCACCAGGGCATCTCCTCCTGAGATACGAACCGGAACCAGTTGCTGCGGGGTCTCACGGGTAAGGGGGAAACGGGCGAGATTCAGGGGCACATCATTGTAGTCGTAGTCATCGCTAACCCTTTCCGAAGCCGAGTTGGGACTCTTGATCACCAGCTGATTCCTGGAAGGCAAGGAGATGCTGAAGGCAGCTGCCTCCTCGGGGGAGACTCCGGCAATGGCAGTGGCTTTTGGAGAGGCTACGGCTAAGCCATTACGGCCGGAAAGGGCCACGGCATTTGGCTTTGAGGAGGCCACCCCTCCTTCGCCGGCAATCGAAAGTCCTGAAATGGAGTTAAAGGATTAAATTGACTTCTGTAAGGACATATTTTACTTAGAACTCACCGACAGGCTTGGCTTCAGCCACAGCGGCATCTTTTTTGGGAGCCATCACGGAAACACTGTCGTTCACATCCTCGTAGGGATCTTCGTTGTTGGGCGGCAGGAACTGCTCGTCCGGGGAGAACTGCTGCTCGGTGACCTCGTCCAGTTTTTGCTCATCGATTTTCTGATCCGCCGGACTGTTGGGTGCCTCCAGGCCGAAGTTGGAGGGCTGCTTCTGAGGCATCGCGAACAGCTCAGGCTGCAACAGGACACTAAAGTCCTTGATCTGTCCAGTCTGCTGGAGCAGAGCCAGGCTCTGGGCCGCCTGGCCAAGTTCCAAAAGGCTACTGGCATACACCTTGTTGTCCTCCTCGCTGAAGGATCCCTTGCGCTTGGCCAGCTCCTGGATGGCCACCAGACGAGCGGCGGCTAACTGAATCCGATTAAAGTCACTGGCGCTGGCCGAGATGGAGTTGCTGGCTCCGGAGCCATCGGCACTGGCAGAGATGCTGGCCGCCGAAATGGTGATGGTATCGTCGGAGTCCCTGGGCACTGCCCTGACTTGGGGCTGCGCCTGGCGCTGCAGGATGAAGCTTCCCACACTGCCGTCCCGCTGCGGACGCAGCTGCAGCAACTGGCCTCGCAGTCCGCCGTAGTAAGGATGCTCCTCGAAGATCAGCGGAGCTGCCCTCGATCGGTGTCTGTTGTTGTTTTATGGGTTTGAGTTTTTGGGGGTTAATCTTTTGATTACACGGATTTTGGAACTGGAAAAGCGGGGGTGTTGCCTGGATTAAGCTGGGGGCGGGGGTTGAAAGCAATGGGGATATCTACAGGGGATTAGCGGACTACTCGATGACCCAAGGCGGTAGCTATACGATTTATGTAGGACGTACTTTATTTACAGTCTAGGAATGACACGTTTCAAGGCCTCTGTTCTTAACATAGGAACATGGGGGAGTTTTGGGTAAAGGATCTAGCCATCCCAATGAGCCTTACATGGTTATACTAAATATATTTAACTTTTCTACTTCATGAATGGATTTTTTTATCTGGATTATAAATTAAAAAATCAATTCATGAAAAGAAAACTTGAGGAAAATGCCAAAGAAATTGCTTTGTTTTCAGATAAAGTCCATCTCCGGTATTTCAGTCTAAGGATAACTTTGAAAATGAATCGAAAACAACTCCTTCGGCCGATAGTAACTAAGTGGCCTCCTCCTGGCGACTGATTCATTGGAACAAGTCCAGCTCCAGATCCGCCGTGGCGTGCGCCTTGCCACCCACCCCTGCAATGGCCACCGATTCCGGATTGAAGTACACATTGGTGGGAACGCCTCGCTTCAGATACGCCTTGGAAATGGGCGTGGAAATGGCGGTGCCACCATTACCCACCACAGCCTTGGAGTGGGGCTCCAGGATCAGAGCCGCCTGCTTGCGTCCTTGTATAGCCTGAGCCTTGCCCGGCTGATAGGGCAGGAAGTAGTTGCCGAACGGTATTTGGGGAAAGTTGGCGGAGCTGGTGCTGGTCTTCCCAGTGGCCTCCACTTTGGGGGCTTGCTTTCGTAGCTTTTGGGGCGACAATTTCTTGAGCTGTCGCTGCTGCTGCAGCTTCTGCAACTCCTGCTTGGTGGAGCTGGTGGAGATTACAAGCTTGCCGGGAATGGGGACTATCTCCTCAATCACATAGTCCGGATTTATCTTGCTAACCGCCGATCGCAGACCGACATCACTCTTGAGATCGCCGCTGGTTTGCGTCTTGGCTTCTTTGGGGGGCAGGGCCTGGAGCTTTTCTGGCTTGTCGCTCTCCAACTCAGTGGAGCTGTCCTCGGCTAAGCTTTCGGGCTGGCCTGTGGTGGGGGTGGTTGGGGCACTGGCTGCCTGGATCGCGGTGGAGGTGGGTTGCAGTACGTAGGCCAGGGGCAGGGGATTGTAGGCGGCATAGTAGGCTCCATACGGCGTTAGTTGGGTGGCATCCAGCAGTTTTGCGGACTCTGCTGCAACCGGAACGGCCCCGCTCGGTGGCCAGGCCTCGATGTTGGCGGTGCGCCAGTAGGCACTTTTGGGTTAGGATAGTTTTTCGATTTTTTTTGTCGGTTGTAAGAAAAGCCAAATGGAAGGAATGTTGAAGAGAGAGCCGCCGGTTAGTTTTGAGAATATTTACAGCAATAATTTGAAGGGTTAGGGAGGATGAGAGAGAAACTGTGTCGGGTTATTTACATGCCAGGTGAGGATTAATGTAATGTAACAAAATATGTACAGGTAATATTTACACACTATTTACATGTCAAAAGCAAAGCACAGACGGTTAGGAAAGTACACGAATTTATTAAAAAACTAAAGAATACCAACTAGGGAACCTAACTAAAAGTGCAAACAATAGACTCAAATAGCCCCCGGTCCTTGATCCCCCTCCTCCTCTTCTTCCTCGGCCTCCATCGTTGCCGTGGGCGGGGCGTAGTAGACGGTGGGTCCGGTGGCCACCACTTTACCCTCCCGGGGGAAGCTCCTGGCCTCCAGATCCGTGCGGGCGAGCGCATCTTTCAGGTCCACATTCGCCGGTATGGAGATCACCTTGGCTCCGGGTCCGGCGATTGTGAGACTGCGTGGATGGGTGAGGGCGTAGCCGCCGGGACCCACAATGGCTGTGCCGCCGCTGCCGGCTGTTGCCACGCCTCCTGGCCCAGCAATGGCGATGCCTCCCTTGCGCACCTTCAGCCGCTGAATAATGATTCCTCCCTCGCGGAGGGCCTGTTTCTGGGTACTCTGCTGGGCGGTGGCCACTTGGCCGACCGTGTGCACCAAATGGTGGGCCTTGTGGGCGAACAGATGCTTCTCCGAGGAGGCACTGGTGTCCTGCAGCTCGGCAGCCGTGTTTTCAACAGTGTCCACATCATCCGAGTTGCCATCGCCGCCGCCCTCGTTCTCATCATCCCACTTGTAGTCCTGGGAATCGCTGATCTGATTCTTGGTGGGCAGGCTTCCCACAATCACTGGTCCTCCTCCCGTAGCTGGTGACCGGAAGGGCAGCTTGAATATATTGCTGAATGCACTCTTGATGGCAGCCGAGGTTTGGTTCTGCATTTCGGCAAGATTCACGCCAGGCACCCGGAAGGGATTCAAGCGATTCCGGTTGGGAAGCAGGCCACCGGAAGGAGGTAGGGTGGAACTTAGGAAAATGGGAGCTGGAGTGGAGCTGGGATGCTCTGCATCCTTGCCGCTCATGCGGACCGGCTTGCTGGTAGCTATAACTTTCTTGCGATTTCCGGAATTCTGTTCAGGAGCCAAGCTGGGCTGGATCCTGAGGGGCTTTGGTGAGGGCTTTTCCCGAGAGTCCAGACGGGATTCCTTAAAGCTGAAGACGCCAGGAGCGCCGGGAGCTTTGGTAGTGGACGTCGTGGTAGTGTTTCCCCTCTTTGGGGTGCCATCCTCGTTGAGGGCCAGTTCCCGGGGCAGGAAGAACAGATGGTATTTGGGAGTGGTCTTGGTCTGCTTCCTGCCAGTCTTGGCCTTGCCATAGAAGCTGTCCACATCGCCGATGATCTTGTAGCCCTTGACCCGGTACTCCTGCGAGGCATGCTCCTTCAGGTACTGCTCCTTGTTGAGCTTGTACAAGTGCACGGGAATGACAAAGTGGGCTGGCAACTGCTGGGCCTCCTCCAGGGAACTGGGCCGTGGGACCTCCACTCTGTTGGGCCGGAAGTAGAGCTGCTCCTTGGGCTTATTGACCTCGTTGGAAGAGCTATCTTGGGTCTGACGCAATCTGGGCGGGAGGTTGTAGTTGCCGGTGAGCTTCACTGCTCGGATCGAGGGCTCCAGCAAGGTCTGGCCGTTGCTGCCCGAGAAATGGTGCTGCTGGGAGTGGAACGGATGCTGCGCCGGCTTGGGGAACAGATACTGGCTGGAGTCTAGGATCGGGGGCAGCTTGGGTTGCTCCGGCTGCTTCTTCACGTAGCCGAAGGCCTCATTCACCTTGGCGATCTGCTCGAGAATGCGCTTGGCCTCGTCCGCCTTATCCGAAGGCGGCGGCGCATTGGCCTCGAATTCCTCCGGAAACTTAATCAGCCTCTGCTTCTGAATTCTGCAAACGAAAGTGGGGGTTTTGTTGTTTTTTTTTTGTCTCTATGTCTGGTTACTTTTGGTTAGCAGCTACTTGGCTAGTTTCTATTTGCTAATGCATGGGAATGATTTGGGATTAGTCACAAGTCGGGCGGGGGAGAGGGGCGGATTAGTTTTAGTCACAAATTCTAGGCGAGCGCATCAACTTCTACTTTGGAATGAGCATTAGCGTTGACACAGTCAGTCATAGTTTCTGGCTTTGGTGGCACAGGCAAGGCTGTTAGTCGGAGCTTAGGAACTGTGGGACTTGTTTTTATTCGACTACTTACTCTATGGCCAGTCCACTGGCATCGGGATGGGCCTGGACGGCGGCCAGAGAGACCACCAGTAGCGTTGACAGCTGAAAGATAAATGGCGATGTTCAGTATTCCAATGTCGTAATGGTTCATAGAATGCGGTCAAGAGCCTTGCGAAAGTCTCTCCCTTGTTCATTTGCATAATTTCTTCGGCATCTCAGCGTTAACCACCAAAGTCGAAAAGTGAGAGCCATGCCGGAGAAGAACCTCCCAGGTACTGTTTGAATTTTTCACCCCAACAAGATGCCCAAATATTTGACTCACTCCTCCGGCAAACACACACCGTGTCCCGTAGCCACCACGGGCGTTTGGCAAAGTCAATATTGACGCAACCGTTAGCCGGCAAAACGCCCATCTATCAAAGCTGAAATGTCACTAAGCCGGGAACTCAAACACTGGGTGGCTGGGACCGGACCGCAGCCAAAGCTGATTCCGATTCCGAAGCCCAAGTCGGGGCTCGTGTTGTGTCATTGACCTGAACCTCTAGGCGTCTGTTACGATTTCGGGCCAAAGCGTAACTCGAAAGAAAAAATAAATAGATACGTTCTGGCCAGAAGAGGCTGTCGAACTTCGGTTGTCATTGATTTGCAAGATCTCTTGCATCGCCAAGATGTATATCTGTCCGTCCGTCTGTCCCTTGGCTTTCTTTTGTCTGTTTTATACTTATATAGTTGCCGGCTATAATGAAACCTGTACGACCCCAGATCGGGTGTGTCTTGTCCAAAAATAAACTGGGTTAATGGCTCGAATGCAAAGTTTAAGCGCAGCATTTTATGTTCTCAAACGAGATGTAAATGGGAGCGGACCTGAGCTCAGGTGTCTCTTGGGCTGATATGATACTCCAGGCCTAATTGAGCTGAGATTGATGGACTTCGGGCCCTGGAAGTGTGCGACTACAACCATTAATTTATTTATTTATGAGCCCCTATCACAACATTGACAGAAACTCAAAGAACAAATGAATGCACTTCTAGTTTATGGAACGTTGAATCTTTTTTTTTTAATTTTTATTGGGAGCCCCCCTCCCACACAAATGTCTTGGATTGTTCTGGGTGGGGGCCCCGAAGAAAGAAGGAACACTTTTATTGCCATTTGTTAGCCCACGCATGATTTTCTTACCTTTCTGGCATATTAATTTTTATTACTTCGAGTCATAATTAATTTTTGGGCTTTTCATTATAAGTGTTTGGATTGGTTATGGTTATAATTGAATGGTATTGTTCCTTATGAACAAGGTGCTGACGCATTTGGACTTTTAAGGGCATGAGTACATTTTTATTTCATTTGGGAGGGGCGATGAATAATGCAAGGGATAATCCGGCCATGGCTATACATTAATCATTCTCACTTTTTAAATTCTAGGAAGGGTGGCATTTTTTCACTTTTTGCGGCTCAAAAGATTCAATACAGATTCAAAGGCTTTAAGCCTTTAAAAATACTCTAAAATCTTTTCTTAAAAAATTCAACAATCAGCTCTTTGCATTTAAATTGATTTTTGATGGCCATAATGCCCCTTAAAGGTTAGCCAGAATATTTGCATATGGCACAGGCCATAATTAAGGCTAATATCCGCGGCCGAGAACTGAGCAAAGAACCTCTCTGGCGTTTCTTGCCAGAAAAATGTCGCTTAGTGAAAGTTCATTTCAAATCCGAAGTGAAAGAACGAAAGACTTAAGGCACGAACTCGGGCCAGCTGACGAGATAATGAGTTCAACGGCAGCAAAGTGTAATAAATAATTAATTGCGGTCAGGTCCAAGCTAGTTTCATTTCATTTTCCTAGAAACCCGATATTTTTAAACACTAATTTTGTATTTTAATCTGTATACTTACAGCAAGGAAGCGCATTTTGAAAGTCGATTTTATAGTTTTCTTCAATATTCTTGGCTCGGTGTAGATGAATCCTCGCCTCGTTTAAATATCCTTGAACTGCAAACGAGAAACCAACGTTATCACACAAACACACACTGCCACTTGAAAGCAATCCTGCAGGGCTCTTAAATTGCCATTGTTTCTGGTCTGTCTTGTTTCTTTATATTCTTTTTATTGGTTAAGAACACGGAACAGGCTGAGGAACTTGAGGACTTGAACTGGACACACACTCACATACACACACCAGCTAGCAGACCCTGTAGATGGCCAAGAACCAAAAGCCAACAAGCCAACAAGCCAGACGGCGACTGAAGATGAACTGAGTGTGGCCGGGGCCCAGCGCCTCTGTTTATAACATTTCCATTAGCGATGCAAACGACAGCGGAATGGCCAAGAAAACAGGGCCCGAAGAGAGAGTTGGGCTAAGAGCGAGGGGCCGAAGAGAAACCCGAGATCCCAGCACGTACTTTAGCGCCTTGGCCTGGCTTTTATCTTGGAGCGTGAATCTGTTAGCTGGGATAGCTGGGATTTTAGGGTACCAGTGCTCCCAATTGATATTCAGGCTTCCTCTGGGTCTAGGATTGGAATCTCCGTCTGGTATCCGCCCATGGCCAACACTCTAAGCGTACTTGCTCGCCCTTTTTGTTTCAATCTAACAAGTTAAGATGTGCTGACAGAGGCTTCTCCACGCTACCGTTTTTCTTCTGGCCGGAATCGCCACAGCCACTGCTGACGTTGATTAATTGGCCGTTTATTGGCTTGATTGAGTGTGACTGGCCATTACAAGTGGAGCCCCGAAATGTGCGTGTGGGAAGGTGGCTGAGAGGTAATCAGCTCGGATCTGGCCAGAACATGACATAAGCCAAAATGGCAAACGACTTAAGACACACGCTCCCTCCGCTGATGAATGAATCGAATCAATTGAAATGTTTGCCTGAAACTCGTTAGAAAGTTTCGGGCAGAAAGAAAGACCCCAAAAAACATTGAGCTCAAGTTCGCGTTCTCTGATTTGACAACTTCACACACTTCTCAGGTGTCCGAAAATGTTCGATTCTGCTCTTGTCCTCCGGCAATTCTTGGTTTTCAGCCACAAAATCTCAACACACATTATATAAACAGTTCAGCAAGAGTCTTAAGACTGCAAAAAATAAATTGAAAATAGAAGAAAGGTTTTTGGGCTGAAAAATAATTCAAAAACATGTATAGGATTTAAGAATAAAATGAATAAAAATAAATAAAAAATAAAATCTATGAAAAGAATAAAATGTATTAAATTACATTATATTAATTATATTATTTAGTTGTATTTCTTATTCATAAAATGTTATATTTAGCCATTTAAATATCTATAATACTCTATTAATTTTAGACTCTTATACTTTATAGTAAAAATAATACATATTTTCCTATAAAAAATAAACATTTCTTTTAAGAAATTAGAAATTAGGGCAATAGCTGCAGCTAAATACAAAAATCTAGAGCACAAAAAACTAAAATATATATAGAAATTTATCAATTTTTAAAATCGCCACATCGCACGTCGGAAATTGATTTCCCTTCCGAGTTCGTGTTCTAAGTCATTTGTTTTCTCCGCCTCCAAAGATCTTTATTGGCCCAAAACCATTAATTTTCATTCTTGTACAGAACTACAATTTAAATCTTTATTGGTTTTCTGGCAACCAGCAGGCCAGCTACTGATTTTAGCTGCGGGCGAAAATAATGCATATTTATGGATTGCTGTTGCACTCGAGTCCCGAACCGCCGACCTTTGTGGCACACGCAGGCACACGCATCGATAAAATTGCCACAAGATTTATGGTTTCGCCCCGAGGGAGTCATACGAAATTAGCAGCCACACGTTGTAAACCCAAATGTAAATCCGATGACTCGCAATTGGAATGCAGCCATCAAAAGGCTATAAATCGAAGAGGCAACGAGAGGGAGTGGAGGAGCCGAAGGGCCAGAGACGTAGCCCCCAGAGACCTTGAGACCTATTTATAAATAAAGGCGAAACGGGACTGCTCGTGGGATGTCGTTGGCTAGGCCGGGGCTGACCTTCGAGAGACGCAGAACCGAACCGTTGTTTATAGACTGAAATAACAGGTAACTGGCACCTGGGAGAGCTGCGGTGGTAATTTGTGGTTCCAATGCAACTCACTCCACGGCCGCTATGCTAACCCAATTATGCACCTCGTTCCCAGGTGGGGGAACATTGATATCAAAGCTGGGAACGTGGCCAGTGAGTGGTTGGAGTCGGAGCCCTAGGCCAACCTCGAAATAGAATCTATGTCAGTGGCAAGCTTTACGGCTTTTGCCGTACATTCTTTCAGTGCATTCTCCGAAGAAAGTTGCGGAGTGCGTCGGAACTTGTTTAATGGAAATTAACCGCTTAGATCTCTTGACATCAAACTAAATTGTGGCAGTGAAACTTTCGTTTTATACACAGGCCTCGGTAATAATTTTGTTTATATTTTTTTGTCTGCTTTTAATATTTTTTCTTAACCTTTTTTTTTTTTGCAAACGCACATATTATTAATGAGACTGGTTGGTTTTGGGCTTTTCATTGTTTTGCTGCTGCCCGAAATATATATTTTTATTTAGGCCACGATGTGGCCGCCAAGGCTTTCCGTTCAATTCAAATTATTTGGCAAGTGCGGGCACGCGTCGAACATTTCAAATTTGGTATTATTTTGGTCTCTTTGCTGACAAGAAATTGCCCAAAAAACAAAAGCTGACTCAATGTGGCTTTGGGATGCACCCCCCATTTGTAAATTGACTTTGTCCGTCCGAATGGCCCTTTTTTATGAGCGGAAAATCAATTAGGCATGATCAAATGCATAAATTGGACAGGTTGTCTTGGGCCAGGGCACGTGCCACAGGCAATTAGAGTTGTTACAATGTTTTCCGATTGAAAAATATTAATGCAGTCCCTTTTTTTAGGCCACAGCTTCAACTAGAGCCTAGTACTAAAATATCTATTAAGGAAAATAGCCAAAACTTTTATCCTAGATTGCAACATCTTTAATATAAAAACCCTAAATGCCAGTGCAACTTTATAGAAACTTTAGTCACTTTTTTGTATTGCAAATATATTATCTTTCGGTCCCCAATCACGTAGCTGTTAGACATGACAGCTGGCACCCAGTGATCTATAAATCGCTCCATTTCCGCCAAAAAGCAACCCAGTAGAACGACCCGTAAGTGGCTCAAATAATTTGTTTATTTACGTGTTGCCGCGATATTTATGCAACTCTTGGAAGTTCGTCAAGGCGCTGGCATGGATTCCGTTTCCGACTTCCGTCTGTGGTTCGGCGTTGGTTGCCTTGGCCAAGTTGCCACCCATGACCACGAACCCGATGCCAGCGCCCGCCTTGTAGCTCAGCTCATGGTAACCGGCCTCGTCGTAGTAGGAGTACTTCCCCAGGACATTCCCGGCCTCGTCGGTGTGCTGGAAGTGCGCCATTTGGGAGGTGCTGAAGTCAAAGTTGCGATGGGGACTCCGATTCTGGGGACTGGGATTCGTTATGTATCCCCCGCTCAGAGCAGCAGTGGCCGGATAGTCCTGGGAGTTGTACGACATGGCGGGTACAGAATTCGCCCTACTCCTCAAAGCTTGCTGCACGAACTGCAAGGAAGCCATAGGCTCCAGGGCGTTACTCGGACCATATCCTGCTGAGCCATAGTTGGGTGTGTAGACACTCCTGTCCAGTCGATCGCCGTCGGTGTTGTAGGAGTACCTATTGCCGTTGAACTCCATGTAGACCTGAGCCGCCTGAGCACAGGAAATAGTCCCCAGTAGTCCCAACCAAACGGGCAGCATCTTTTCGAAAGGAAACTGAATGACAAACTAAACTCTTGGATGTCATAGGCTAGGGCTTATATGCAGATCCAAGGAAACCGCAACGGTTAGCTCAACCTGCTTAGAGATGCCGCCACGGATATCACATGACCACAAAGATACAGATACAAAATGAGATACAGATACAGATACAGGCATTAAATGTATTCCGCCTTAAAATACTGTTACAGTTTCCACGTGGAGCGATTGGATTCAACCCAGTGTCGGTTACTTAACGCTGATCACTTAGAGCTAACTACCAGCTACTACAAACTACTGCCGATTAGTGCTCCCGGGAGGCGTTCAGCTCGGCAATCTCGTCCTGCCGCAGGGCCTCCGATGGCGACAGACCGATCCTTCCGCCCAGCGGTATTATGTCGATGTTCTGGACATGGGCCCGGACACTCTGGCCCGGTGGCAGGCCCACGTACCACTTGCCCACGTTCTTGATCACCGTGGAGTCCCGATGTCGCTGCACCCACTCCCTGTCCCGATCGATCTCCAGGATCCGGTGGTTGGCCGTCACCAGGGGTGGCAACGAGCTGCCCACGTCGTCGTCGTTTAGATGGTAATTGTCGCCGGGTCCGCTGACGGCACTGCTGCCAGAGCCACTTGTGGCAGGTGGCAGGTAGCCCAGGCCGGAATCGCCTTCGCTGGAGCCGGAGCTGGAGGCTCCTCCACCCCGGCGACTGGCGCCACCGCTGCCTCTTACCCCAGCCCCTCCTCTTTCGGAGGAACCTGATCCTCCACTCCCACTGAATCTATTCCGATTTCGCGTCCCACTTCCGCTTACCCTGGAGGAGCCTCCAGCACCACCTCCCCCTCCACCTCCACCTCGCTCGGAGTTGCTGCCTCCACCATCATACCTGGTACTGCCCCTATTGGAGTTTCCGGCTGCGAAGCCCCGACGATCCTCTTTGCCGTTGAAGGAGGTTGATCCACTGGATCCCTGACTGACACCAATATCGTCATCGCCATTTCCGTCATCAGATCCCAGATCGTTTCCCGCCGCCTCGGCATCTGCCTCCAATTGATCCCTGGTACCGCCTTCGCCCGTTCGACTGCCAGGACGACCCCTGGTCCCAGTACTGGAGCCCCCAGATCCGGACGATAAGCCGCCCCCACCCCGTGCTGCTCCTGGTCCGCCCGATCCGCCTGTTTTCGGCCCCAGACCACCACCAGCCCCTCTGCCGAAGTCATTGGCCAAACGGAAGTCCGGATCCGCCAACCGGAAGTCGGCCACCGAAGGATTGATGTGCGTGCCAGGACCAATCCTGTTGTGCACCACTCGATAGCCTATTCCCGCGCCAGCTATATATTCCACTGTCCTCTGGACACCCTTGTCGTCCAGGAAGGAGTAGGTGCCGCGTACGAGGCCGTCCGGAGCCCGGCTCTCCGCCCGTCGGTGATCCGGACCAGCAGCGATTAGTTTGTAGCTCCCAGCCGGACCTCGTTGAACGGCCATCTTGCCACGGGTCTTGGGATGGGACTTGTACAAGGGACTGGAGTAGGCCACGCTGGATGGGCTGTCCGGCAGGGCATTGGAGATCTCGAAGCCAGTTCCGGCTCCAGCGGCGTACCGGACACTGTGTCGCTCGCCAACATCATCCAAGTAGGAGTAGAGTCCTGGAAGAGAGTGGACATCACTGCTGTTCTGCTGTTCGGATTGTGGCCCGGACTCACCCCTGATCCTGTTCCCAGAATCGTTCTCCTCGCTCCGCGACTGGTCCGGGGTGCGGAAACTGAAGCTGTAGGAGGGATCGTCGAAGGGATCGGCTAGTGGGTCGTCCGGACTCCCCCGCGGCAGAACCGGATACTGGGCCAAGTCCATTTTCCGATGAATTTTCGGTCCGTTAGCCCGGAATCTGTGGGAAGTTGATGAGATGAGATGAGAATGGAAATTAATTGGCCACCTTTTACAATGGGTTGGGTAAACCCTCCCAGCGGAACTGCCGGTCGGAATCTAGATTCGATCTGAGCCCGCCACGTCGTTAGCTTGATTACCAAACCACCCATCTCCGGGGAAGCGATCTCCCCATTGAGAATCAGCGCTATCGCTGAGCATCTGCGATCTCCACGGGTATTAGCCGTTGCTTTTTTTCCACCACCCTTTTTTTTTAACTGCTCTCGGAACTCCCAGGCCAGTCAATTTGTTAACAGCTTTTTGTTTCCCCCGTCCAGTTCACCGGAGATTGCAAAAAACAACAAACAGTAGCAAGTAGCAAGTAGCCAGTAGCAGTGGCGGCAAGTAAGTAATGGAAAAACGTTTAGGCAACGCCACAAAAAGCAGTCCAATGTGTTAGAACGGCTTCGAGTTGGTATTCAGCTCGAGATTCGCTTCAGTGGCCGCCGCCTGCCGCCAACCGCTGATATATGAGCTCAGCTCCGGCAGCGGGGGGAGATGGCTCAGTTTGCGCCGCCACTTCCTTTGCCACCCAGTACACTCGAAAAGAAAACTCACCCATATGCTTAATTTTCTTGGAGTGAGGGGTCAGATATGGGACAAGATATAAATACCATCTCAGGAATACTTCTAGCTCTTAATCGTATTCCAATTCCATGTAGATTTCTCCCAGTGTAGGGTCCGCAGACGTCTTCGTTTACTCACCCACGTGGTCCGGCCGTGTAGACCGTCTCCTCGATCTGGCCGCTCGCCGGACTCCTCGAACCGTAGCGACCTCGCACCATGTTGTCCGGAGTGCCCGAGGCGCTGTGATAGTAGCCGCCAATGTCATCATTTGCATGTCTGTTTCGGGGCAAGTAGGATGGGGCGAGTGTGTAGGTGGAGGAGCAGTTGCCACAAGTCGATCCACAAGTAATTGCGTTGCCCCATGCGTGAGAAGTGGAAATTGAAATGGAAATGTAATAGAGAAGGAGTGATTGTCGGAAGCGGGTTATTGTTATTTCAGTTTATGTTGTTTTCGGTTTAGTGGTTTCCAAACTTTGGAGCCCTAAAGAGGTGTTAAAAAATCTCAAAATTTGCTCGAGTGTGATGGCAACATAACCGAACACCATTGGCCGATTAGATGATTTGTT
Source organism: Drosophila atripex (assembly GCA_035045925.1). Lineage (NCBI taxonomy): Eukaryota > Metazoa > Arthropoda > Insecta > Diptera > Drosophilidae > Drosophila > Drosophila atripex. The sequence continues at coordinate 2,710,582 of JAWNOP010000012.1, forward strand.
AGATTTATGACCCATGGACCTGGGGATCCATTGAGGTAATTGAGATTTTGGCATTTGTTCGTATTCCTTGGAACTCCATAGAGGTTACTCTATGATGGAGCAATTAAAATCTATATAATTTTGAATTCTTCTTAATGAGAGCCACTTAAATGATTTAAGATTTTAAAGAAAGAATTTCTGGAAATATTTTTCACTTTTAACAATAATATTGATGGGGGGGTTGTATTGAAGATATATTATGAAGGACCTTAAAAAGGATATTGTTACTTATTTGTTGCATATTAAAAAATATGGTTTATGATTTTAAGATTTAGGATATTAAGATTTAAGATCAAACTTGGAAAGAATGTTTTATGGTTTCACTTTTCAGAGTCCTTCAACACTCGTTTCCTTCAATTATTCTCCACAATTTGTCTCCAAATAGTTATAGCTAGTTATATCCTTGTACCGAAACTGAAAGGATCCATCCTCGTTAATGGTATTGTATTCGATTTCAGCACTCCCTGGATCCACAAAGAAACCCAAAAGAGCACCGAAAACTGAAATGAGATGCAGGGGCAGATGCGAGTGCGATGGCAGCATCTTGAAATCGCATTTAGTCCAGAAGCAGAAAACGGCAATCAAACGCGCATCCTGTGGCAGCCACAGAGTCACCAAACGAATGTATTTATCTTATCCCGATCAGAGGAAACCCGAATCCGAGGTCTAGATCCCGACTGGAAGGTAAGCTCCGACTTGGTGAGAACAACGCGACGACGACGACTGATGCGATCCAGCGTTAGACCTTCGTATTTAAATACGATTCTCAGGCGAGGCAGCCAACGGTGGCCACTAAAGCGGTTCGTGCCGTTGCTTCTATCGGTGGTGGTGGTCGACGGTGGTGGTGGTGCTGCTGCTGCTGCCACTTGTCTCACCTGACCACCCACAAAAAAAAAGCACACCCAGCTAGGCAGATGAAACAGCAGCATTTGTGTGCAAATTGCGTTACAAGAAATTCAGGGGGGCGGTGGGTTTTCCAACTTAGTCAGGGGGCGGGGCAGGTGAGAGAATTTGTTCTAATGACGGACACGCAAGTGTTTGTTGTTGTTGTTGCAGTTGTTGTTGTTGTTGCTGTTGCTGTTGCTGTGGCAGCTGTTGCACTCCACTCCAGACTGTTGTTGGTCTTGTTGCTTATTTATTTTGTTGCCGCGCCGACTCCTTGTTCGTTAGCTTGCAACAGGAATTTACGATGGGGAAAGGCCAACTGGTGGCCATGCCACCAGGAGAAAATGCAGAGCTGGGAAATGGAAAATCGTGCCTCGGTTGCTGTCTGTCAATTAGCTCACGTTGTTCTTGTTCTCCGATGTTCCAACCTGGAGAGCTTCCTGTTGACAATGTTGCCTCCCGGCTGCCCTCCGTCCGCTCCAAAAATCTTGGCCAAGTAATCTGGCCTATGCACAGTAAGAATCTTTCCATTGTTAGTTTCAAATCTAATCTAATTGTTGCTTTTATTAACAATTTCCGTTTTCAGTTTTTATGGCTGCTACACCCAACAGTAAATAGGAAGTATTTTTTATTGGCTTTATGATTTAATTTTCATATCTTAGACCACTTTTCACAACTTAGTACTCCCATAAGATATAGAAAAAGATAATTATTTTTCGATAAAATAAAGTTAAAACTAAAAAATCAATCAACTATTCGATGTTTTTGTCAAGTGCCCCCCAAACATTGAACTTCACCCCGCTTATGAAATTATGAAAAGCAATTTTAGATTTTCGAATTGCATTTCCCGACACCGTTAGCCGGGGAACCCATTACGGATTACAGATTCGATCCAGCCGGAGTCTAGGTCAGTGTCTTAGCCACTTTGGGTGCAATTTTCGTGCGGCACTGCACCGGCGATGCAATTAAAGGCAATTACCCGGCAGCTGAAAGGAGACGAGAGTGCTTTATGACAATTTCCGCCTAGGATCCGCGGATCCGCGATCTGCGAGCATTTTAATGAAGCATAATTAGTGGGGAGACGGTGGCCGGCAGAAGCCAACTTCCAAGTACAGTTATTGGCCATTGTTCTGGGCCCTGGTCTCTGGTCTCTAGGCGATGGTCTCTGGCGTTCTAGACATCATAGGTGGATGTGTCAAGCCCTCTGACCAGATCGCATCGCTTCGCTGGCTATGGCTATGGCTCTGTTTGGATTCAGTGGCTTATAGTTTATGGCCAGAACCCAGCCCATCTTGACTACCGCCTTTGATAATCTTTATGGGGGCGATTCTAGTGTTTGTTTTTTTGGCCAGAAGGCGGAAGAGTTTGCCCGGTTTGGGCCTGGTCGTGATGGCCATTTATTGGTTAATTGTGCACTCAATCGAAGCGAGTGCGTTTCCAACTCAATAACAGAATCGCAGAACAACAACCGCAGAAACAATGAAATGAAACCTAATGCGATCGGAGAGGTACATATATACCCACATCTGCCAATGACCATTTTCAAAGGCATGTGGTTGGGAGCGGAGGAGACTGCATCACTTTAAGGACAAGTTTCTAACGGAGCCCCGGCCACTTTGGAGGCAACTGCACGCATGGGAAATGTGCAACCAGTTGTGGCAGTTGCATTTGCCATTGAACCACATACCCATTGAGCAAAACTGGAAATTCATAAGCAAGTTAGTAGTAACAGTTGGCCAATGGTCACTGGTCACTGGCCGATGGCCATCCTGCCAGACTGCCAGCCTGACTGGAAAGTGAAAATGCTTTCGTTTTCATCGGCGAGGCATTTCTTTTGGGGAACATTCAGTTGACAGCAGCCAAGGCGTTCGGATCGGCGAGGAGTATCCAATTAATCGCAGCCATGAACATTACACAACTGATGTATATCGCCAGCGTGGTTATCGCATCGATCGATGCACTGGAATATATAATTCGCTTCGAGACGAAAAAGGCCCGCTGCCTAAATCCGCCCAGAACGGCCAGGAAGGTGGAGTCGGTCATAGGGGAGTGCCAGGATGAGGTCAGAAACAAGCTGGTAAATGGTGAGTCCTCGTAAATGGAAACGACTCCTACAGAACACAACAACTCCATAAACGGTGCTCTCCCCCACCACAGAGGCCTATGAAATACTCAAAGAGCAAGTCTCCCAGAACCAGCCCCCTCCCATTGATCCCAACGATGACTCCATTGACCTTATTTGGCCCTCGCACGGAGCTGCCATCGAACTGGATCACCCGCCCAGTGGCCCACTGAACCTAAGCAACTACGAGTACATTATCTACGACGAGCCCCATCCCCAGCGCCACATGGCCAGGCTGATGAGGAATATTCGGCGACTGGACGTGGCCAGTTCGGGCATCTATCACCCCACCCTGGTGCCGCTGGAAGATAAGCGCATAGCCGGGGTAAGTGCATTCCGCCAGAATAGCAGTGTCTTCCAGTTAGCTTTTCTTCTTCTCGTGTTAATGAAATGCAAAGCGACGCTCAATTAAGTTCAATGGCAGCCCAAAGAAACTAAAAAAAAAAAAAAGAAAAACAATTGGCAACAGCCCCACAAAAACCTAAAGTCAGGGACATCAGACAATTGAAAGAAAAGCACGGGCCGCAGATGCGATGCCTTTTCAGATGCATTTTTTCTGTTTTTTTTTCGTTTTTTTTTTCAAAAATTCACACACCTCCGCCGCAGTCAGAGGTTTTTCGCACACCTCCAGCAAACTGCTGAATTTGATGACTTTATGTCGGCACTTAATACACATTAGCTGGCTTTTATGCATCAGCAAATTGAATGGGTATATCTGGAATCTGTATTGTATATATAGGAGGGGAATGGAAAATTGCATCTGCCACTTGTTCGGATAAACTAATCTAGCCACTTTTCAGTGCCTCCTGCATTGCGTATACGCCAGGAACAAAGCCATCGACCCCAAGGGCTGGCCAACCCTCGACGGACTCGTCCAGTTCTACTCCGAGGGCGTCCACGAGCACGGCTTCTTCATGGCCACGCTGCGGGCCGTGAACGTCTGCCTCCGGACGATGACCGCTAGGTACCGCGTCGATCGCAAGGAGCTGCCCCAGAGAGGTGAAAGCTGCGATCTGGCTTTCGACGTCTTCGACTGTATATCGGACCAAATTACCGGCTACTGTCTGGATCAGTACAGCAGGTATTAATTAGTCAGGCATTAGTCTGTGTTTGTTGCAATAAAAATGTTTAGAGCCAGTCGAATGGGATGTTTGTCGAATGTTTTTTGGGAATGGAGGCTTATCACCAATCTGTTTAACTTTCGATCCATGAAAGTCGGTATTAAAAGAGACAAGCTTCAGTTTTGTCAGAATGTTTTTTTATATTTTACTAGTTATGATTATAACTCAAATTTAAAAACATTTTTAACAGAAGGAACTGGCTTTGGATTCATGTCCTGTATTTTTGTTTTTAAAAGGTGACTGTGCTTGGTTACTAATTGTTTTATTTTGTTGCTTGTTTGCAGTCTTTAAAAACCTTCATTTCCAATAAAAGCCATTTTCCAATATCTACCAACCTCTGATATTCAAAAGCCCGCCATTTCATGGGCAACCCCGATACTGACAGTGGTTAGTGTCTTCGCTTCAGACATTAAGTTCGATTCAAACATGTTCGACCTATCGAACCAAGTCGATAACACTAAAGGAATTCCATAGAAGAGTATCGATATATTGATAGTGTGAAGCTATCAACAATCTCTCATCCCTGGAAAAGTTTTCGGCTGTAAAAACGTAAATATTTAAACTTTTTCTAATTTTAAACTCTAAAAGTGCGGTGAAGCGAGAAAAAGAGCTTAGAGAGCATAGCCATGGAGATCATGTTTTGGTTTGACCGAAAAACATGAATTTCGAGTGTTTTCTGCTTGGCCCACTTTCGAGGCCCGCTTGGCCATCATGTGGAGTCCCATTGGCATTCTTTCGCTGCATTGACCATCCGCGTGGTCTTCCCCTTTCGAATGGCGTCGATTTCTTGGAATTCAACAGCTTCAGAACCCTGGGATTTGGCTGAAAACCCACTTTTTCAAGGACTCTTCTTATATAAGCAAAAAAAATGCAGGTGGGCGGACCTTGGAAAAGCGCTTGCGTGAAAAGTGGAAAAGTGAAATTTCGCAATGCAAAACAAGCGGCGGCAGGCAACGTTGTAAACTGAACGTGGAGCAACTCGGCATGGATGACGCAATGTTTATTGAGATTGCCGCGTGTGCTCTTTCTCGGCAACCCAAATGAATCATCAATCAAATCCGCGTAGAAAGCGCGCGGCCGCATTGCCAGCATATTTTATTCCCCTCTTGTGGGGAACTACACACAACTAGTGGTTGCTGGCAGTTGTCGGTGGAGCCTATGATAAGCCTGTTGTGGTGGCCCCAGATCAGTCACAGTTAGAGCTCTCCTTCCTCCCCCCAATTGGACACGCTTCGGTTACCTCACGCCGTTGGCCCTCAGCTCTTCTTCTTCTTGTTCAAGGGGGCTCGTCTAGGGTTTTTTTTTCTTAATGGAATGCAGTTGCAGGCTGGTTCCAGAACCGGCTCAGCTGAGTTCAGCACCTTATTGATTATGTCTCTCTCAATACTCTTCCCAAGAGTCCTATCCTAGACAGTATTAGTTTCTAAGTATTTGCTTGGAAAATAGCAACTAGAAATGCCTCTGAGCAAAGGTATTCCAAAGTTCGGTTTCTTCTTCGTCTCCTTTAGACTTAGACCCAATTTGCACCCACACTCGAGGTGGTTGATAAATGAATTAGGCTCGTGTGTGAACTTGAAAATTGTATTGATTAGCGAAGGCGGTAATCGATACAGAAGCAGGCCCCACTCTCATTTCTTGCACTTGGCCTGTTCTAGCTCTCTTTTTTCCCCCAACTCTTGAATTTCGGTGGCTGTGTGGGCGGCTTTTCTTTTAGCCGACCAGCCGGCTGACTTTGCGGACTTTGGGTTTGTTGTAAACAAAAATTCGGGCTATAAATACCAGCCACAGGGAGGAAGATAGACAAATAGGTGGCAGAAGAGAGGCGGTTAGATAAGCGCAGGAAATATAGACAATCTACGTGATTCTTATCAGCTCTCATGCTTTGTATTTTTTTTATTGGGCAGTAGGAAACGAGACCCCCTTTTCCTCCAAAGATACAGATACAAATGCGTTCCGGGCTGTCATGTGCCCGACTCGGTGTGTGTGTGTGTGTGTGTGTGTTTCTTTTATCACATACTCTGGTTTTCCACCGATCCCCGATACTACCTCTACCCCTGCCTTTTTGGCCGTGAAGAGCAAATTCGATTTCTAAAATTTTGTATTTCACTCTCGGTGGCCGCTTTTTTCGTGCTTTCAGCTCGCCTTCAGTCGACGCGCAGCACTCAGCACGAACAAACGTTTGCCGCGTATCTGTCAGATACGGATACGAGTACGACGAGTACATATATTCGGTTGGTTTTTGGAGCAATCGCATACAGTATATATGCGATGCATATACATTCTTATTTGGTTTATTCCACGACGCAGTGCAGTGTATATAGTTCATTCGGTTATTGCTCTGTCCATTCCCATTCTCTGGCTACAAATCAATTTGAATTTTTCCAGACATGCTCCGAGTTGGAGCCATTAAATCCAGTGAGCTATTTAACGCTAATTAGACCCCGACCCGAGTCGTTCGTCATCCTCCTCCGTGCGAGCGTTCTAATAACTTATTTTCCTTCTCTCGCGCGAGTCTGTTTTTTTTTCTGCACTTATGTAATGTGTTTTCGTAACCAGCTGCTGCCGCTGTGCTGCTTCGATGTCGAGCAGAAAAAATAATTGCAGGGAAAACAGTGAAAAGCGCCGTCACTCAAACAGATAGATAAATAACGAAGCAGGAGAGCCGCTCCATTCCACTAAAATGAATTATTCAAACATCTGTGTCCACAACTGGGACAGTAACTGCATCTACTGTCGAGTACAATATGCGAGCCTTTCAAATATTTCACTTTGACCGCTCCAAACCGGTTATTTGTTCCAATTGTTGTCAAATTTCTGTTGGAGGTCTTGGGGGCCACTGTTTTGTAATCGTTTGTCTGGGCGAGCAGCATGCGTTTGTCGATCGATAAGGCATGTGACCCGGGCAGCCACGCCTTCTCCCTAATCCCCAAATTCATACATTTTTTTGCACGACTGACTCTAGATAGTGATTGGCGGCAGCGACCAGCCTTCAATTACGACATCCGCACGCGCTCCCTTATCACGAACGATTTGATTATTAATTTGACAATTTCTGGAATAATTTACGTGGCATGATCGGATCCGGGGGCCTGCATCCTTATCCGCTCTCCGCCCGTCTAGAATCTAGAATCTAGTGGCTTCCTTGCTGCGTCATGGCCGAAAGGAATTTATTGCTCAGCACTCGGGACATTCACACTTGACATTATCTTTGCAATCCCTCTATCCCCCCCTCTGAAAAACAGGTAATATGCTGGTCGTGATTCAAAAACCACTAACAAATGTGCCTGTTTTTTATTTAACCAGCAAATATTCACAACTGATTAAAAGTTGGGAAACGAAACGACACGAAACTCGACAAAAAACTGCGCAAAAAACGACCTTCTCCTCTCCCTCTTGAGGTGTTTTTTTTTCGTCCATATAATAAACCCATTTCACCATTAAATATATATTTTTTGGGGGCAGAGTATCTCGGGCATTGTTGTTTTTTTGGCTGATTATCAAAAAGACGAACCGTAGAGCCGAGAAACCTGCCCACGCCAGTTTGACGTCACCGGCAGTCGCGGTCTCGTCAGCAATCGGCGTCACGTGTGCTTTTTCAAGCGGTTCCCACATCTCTCATATCCACAGTCTATTCTGCCCCAGAGACGCGTATGTAAATTTTGTATCAGAGTAGTACCCACCGATTGTTAACAGGTTTCGTGCCGGAATTTCATAACCGGCAGCGGCGGCGGCCTGGCAACAAGTTTCAATTAGACTCGGTTAGATCGGTGACACAGTTAAGAAGGTGCTGGAGTTTGACCATGACGTACAAACTTCTGGGACGACGGCGGCAGTCTATCTAATCGCATTTACAGCAGCCGTGGGTCAGGGGTTTTCGCGGGGCGTCTGGTTGTTTGTCAACAAACAGTACTCCTCCCCTCATCAATTAATCAGAACCGAGTAGTGATATAATGGTGCACTGATAACGCCGATAAGATGCCGCCTAACTAATGGTTCCTTCTCTGTTTTCCAGTTCTATTTTGTAAAGCTACAAAATGCATAGAGCCCACACAGCCTTCAGCCTGGCCCTGTCGCCCAAGGCACACAAGAACTTTGCCACATGGCTGCTCAAGAGCAGCAGCAGCCAGCAGGTGAGTGCCTCGAATGAGATTACCCTTAAGATATCCTTCTACTTGAGTCTATTTCAGATGGCCAAGGTAACTGCTGCGGCCGCTGTGCGCACCTACAACTCGGCTGCAGCCGAACCTTTTGCCAACGGCTCCACCGCCTCCTACGTGGAGGAGATGTACAACGCCTGGCTCCGGGATCCAACCTCAGTGCACACCGTAAGTGGCTAGGGGGGGAGCAGGATTTGGGGGGTTAATAAACCGGATCTGCACTTCGGAACAAGTTTCCATACCAGTTACTTTCAGTTCCGGATTATTAAATATTTATTATTCAAGTGCTTACTCATCCGTAGCTTCCGGTTCCCATAAGTAAGAGCTTGGAGGAAGTTCCAGAACCTACTAATGCCTTTCTATTACAGTCCTGGGATGCCTATTTCCGGAGCAACAGCTACACCAGCCCGCCTAACCTGGCCCCGGTTCAGGCCAACACTCTGCCCCTGACCGCTTTCAACTTTGGAGGCGCCGTTAGCGGAGCTGCGCCCGACTCGAAGACCATCGACGACCATCTCGCCGTCCAGGCGATCATCAGGAGCTACCAGGTACGTCGGCTCGTGCTGGCACCCCTCAATCACAGTCGATTGAAGTTGAGATTGCAGCGACAGCGACAGCTACAGCTACAGCCATTTGCGGATCGTTTTCGTATTCGTTTGGCGCTTATTGTTTCGTTCTCCTAGGTTCAGTTAATGTTTATGTTTTAGACCCCTAGAGTTGCCTCCGCCTCCTCCGTTTCTTGTGTGTTCTCATTTTTATGCATATACCCCCCGACCTACCAGATCATTTCGAGTCCAGTATTCATGGTAGATTAGAACTGCATCCTAAAACACAACCATTTTATTTGTTAGATAGCATAAATCTGGGAAGGATCATGGTAGCTTGGTTTTCTGTTTTTTTTTTTTTTCTCACTTCAGTCTCCCCACCAAGTAGGGGGGAGTTTTGGTCACATATCCTATTCACCGCCTTCCATGTCATTACCAAGAACTTGAAGTAGAATCTCCACGGGATAGAATCCAAGAAATTACTCTTATTATTTGCACTCTTACAATGAAAATTAATTTGTCGAAATTGTTAGCCCGTTGAGTTGTAGTTGAGTTTTACACGATAATCCCCTGCATTTAACTTGATATACCTATGACCTAAGATCTATCCCTGTACACCTCTTTACATATATAATCAATCTGTCTACGATATGTACCTCGCATATATAGTCACGTGGTCATTTGGCATCTGATCTGGATCCGCTTGGAATATTAACGCGCGAAAAGACCGTTTGCAAGGATGGGCTAGCACGTCGTGCTAACGAAGATGTGCTCCGGCAGCACTCTGGGTTTTTGTTTGGTAAATTCTTTTTACAGAACTCTTTCGCTCTCTATCTCTCTGTCATGTAACCCAAGTCGCACCACCGAACCACCCGATACTCCAGTGCACCCACCCGCTACTCCCATTTCCACAAACCTAAAACAAACAATATCCAAATTTAAGCTAAACACTTTTGGTTCTGATTAAATTATTCTCGTGCTTAAGTAACATTTAACAGCCAATGAAATGAATGTTAAATGAAATTCGGAGTTGATGAGGAAGGGATTAGGATTAGTTATAATAGGTCTATAAGTATCCATTAAGTAACCTTGGTGTTTGGTTCTCTTCGAGTTACGGTTTAAAGTTAAGCATCCCCATTTCTCTACTCGCCGCCCTCCTCATATCTCTCTGTTGTCTCTGTTCCGGCACCCGGCATAGATCCTTGACCTTTTCTGTTCAACTATTTGTGCACTGCGTTATCCCCCGACTATCCCTGATTAACACTCGGAAACCCAACAATTAGATAACATCCTTCTCCATCCGTCAAGCGATCATTGTCCACTGAACTACTTGATTAACTTGTCGCCGCTTTTAGTGTCTGGCTTGTTTTGTTTTTGTGCGCTGAGAACTGTATCTGTTTTAATGTCATACTCTATTATTCTATTGTAGAATTTTAATTGATTAATTTCTTTTTCTTTATTTTTATATAACCGCTTCCTAACCCAAAACCCTAATCGAAAATAAATAAAAAACACTAAAACTGCAATCGAAACCAAATACGCCACAAATCATCTTTAAAAACAATGTTAAAACGAAAATTCCAAATTCTTTCTCTTTGTATTATGTGTGTGTTGTGCGAAAAAAAAAAACAAAAACCAAAACAAATCGAAATCCAATCCGAAAACATTGTTAACACTCTGCCACCAAAAATCAAAATTGAAAAATACAAAAACCAACACCAACACCATCCAATAATTACTGACACGTTAGATTCGAGGACATAATATTGCTCACCTCGATCCACTTGAAATTAATACACCAGACTTGCCTGGCAACTCCTCGACGAAAACCATTTACGCTAATTTCAGTTTTGGTAAGTAAATACCCGGAGTTGGTCCTACTCTCGACACCCAGACACCCTTGAACTCGTACATCCCCACCCCCACCAGTGAGGTGGGGATCCACTCCCGTTTGAGTTAATACCCCTTACCGCCTTGATTTGTAAATACCTTAAGCCAATAAACATTGTGGTAGTGACGTCTTTCTGTCTTTCACGCGCCCACCCACGCACGCTCCCCGATATCAACATTAAAATCGATTATCAAACCCCCAACCGACACACAAATGTATCCAAATGATATATAGAACCAAGTAAATATACGCCTATATATTGCCAAATAAATTTGTGTTACATCGTTTGCCATATTACTATTATTATTATTATTATTTTAATCGTTGTTGTGTGTGTATGTCGTGACAATGAGTTAAAATATATATTAAATAGAAGGACATACATATATTCGCCATTTCAATGAGTTCATAAACAGATTGCATGATTAATTTTCCCTTAATCACAAGTGGACTGATAAGCCTCAACTAGTCTGATAGGAAAACAACTCAGCAATCACCTAAAAAAATAAAAATAAAGAGTCCATTGCATGTCAGCTTAACTATCCCTAAGACAAGTTAAAGATGAACCGAGTCCAGAACCGAGATGAGCATGAAATACTTGTTTGTACACTCCCCGAAATAAGATGCAACAAAAGTCATTACACTCCGAATTTCAAACCAACATTTGCCGCCTACAGTTTACTACTAACACCCTCACATCTTAGTCCAACCTCAAGGAACTCCTTACTAATGTATTGCCTTCCCTTCCATAACCAAAAAAAATATTTAAAAAAAACACAGGCGAGCAGGACATGGAGCGTCAGTTCAAGCTGCCCAGCACCACTTTCATCGGAGGCGATGAGGCTTCTCTGCCCCTCAAGTGAGTACCGCAGCCACTCCCTCCTCTTTCAATACTAATTCCCCGACTCCTTTAAGGGAAATCCTGAACCGTCTGGAGAACGTCTACTGCAACAAGATCGGCGTGGAGTTCATGTTCATCAACTCCCTGGAGCAGTGCAACTGGATTCGCAAGCGCTTCGAGACCCCTGGCGTGCTGAACTTCTCGCCCGAGGAGAAGCGTCTGATCCTGGCCCGTTTGACCCGCGCCACCGGCTTCGAGGCCTTCCTGGCCAAGAAGTACTCCTCGGAGAAGCGGTTCGGTCTCGAGGGCTGCGAAATCATGATCCCCGCCCTGAAGGAGATCATCGATGTGTCCACCGAGCTGGGCGTGGAGTCGGTCATCATGGGAATGCCCCATCGTGGACGTCTCAACACCTTGGCCAATGTGTGCCGCAAGCCCCTGAACCAGATCTTCACCCAGTTCGCTGGTCTGGAGGCCGCTGATGATGTGAGTTTGTTCAGTGTTCCCCTTTGTAGGCCTCTACTAACTGCTATCCATCTAGGGTTCTGGAGATGTCAAGTACCACTTGGGCACATACATTGAGCGTCTGAACCGCGTGACCAACAAGAACATCCGCCTGGCTGTGGTGGCCAATCCGTCGCATCTGGAAGCCGTCGATCCCGTCGTGCAGGGCAAGACCCGTGCCGAGCAGTTCTACCGCGGCGACCAGGAGGGCAAGAAGGTCATGTCCATCTTGATTCACGGCGATGCCGCCTTCTGCGGCCAGGGTGTCGTCTACGAGACGATGCATCTGTCGGATCTGCCCGACTACACCACCCACGGCACCATCCACGTGGTGGCCAACAACCAGATCGGCTTCACCACCGATCCCCGTTTCTCCCGATCCTCTCCCTACTGTACCGATGTCGCTCGCGTCGTCAACGCCCCCATTTTCCATGTCAACGCTGACGATCCGGAGGCCGTGATGCACGTGTGCAAGGTGGCGGCTGAGTGGCGTGCCACTTTCCACAAGGACTGTGTCATCGATCTGGTGGGATACCGACGCAACGGACACAACGAGATCGACGAGCCGATGTTCACGCAGCCGCTCATGTACCAGAAGATCCGCAAGCACAAGAACTGCCTGGATCTCTACGCCGACAAGCTGATCGCCGAGGGCACTTGCACCGCCGAGGAGGTCAAGTCCGTGGCCGCCAAGTACGAGAACATTTGCGAGGAGGCCTTCGCCCTGGCCAAGACCGAGACTCATGTCAAGTACAAGGACTGGTTGGACTCGCCCTGGTCTGGCTTCTTCGAGGGCAAGGACCCCCTGAAGGTGGCCCCCACCGGTGTGAAGGAGGAGACCCTGATCCACATTGGCAACCGGTTCTCGTCGCCACCACCCAATGCCGCTGAATTCGTGATCCACAAGTAAGTTATGAACTGTTCCAACTACTTGAGCTTATGACTTACCATCCAATTCCCATTTTCAGGGGTCTGCTGCGTGTGCTGGCTGCCCGCAAGGCTATGGTGGATGAGAAGATTGCCGACTGGGCTCTGGGCGAGGCCATGGCCTTCGGCTCCCTGCTAAAGGAAGGCATCCACGTCCGTCTGTCCGGCCAAGATGTGGAGCGCGGCACCTTCTCGCACCGTCACCACGTGCTCCACCATCAGCTGGTGGACAAGGCCACCTACAACTCGCTGCAGCACATGTACCCCGACCAGGCCCCCTACTCCGTGTCCAACAGCTCGCTGTCGGAATACGCTGTGCTGGGATTCGAGCACGGCTACTCGATGACCAACCCCAACGCCCTGGTCTTGTGGGAGGCCCAGTTCGGTGACTTCAGCAACACCGCCCAGTCGATCATCGATCAGTTCATCTCCAGCGGCCAGTCCAAGTGGGTGCGCCAGTCCGGTCTGGTGATGCTGCTGCCCCACGGCATGGAGGGCATGGGTCCCGAGCATTCGTCGTGCCGCGTGGAGCGTTTCCTGCAGATGAGCAGCGACGATCCCGACTACTTCCCCCCGGAGTCCGATGAGTTCGCTATCCGCCAGCTGCACGACATCAACTGGATCGTGGCCAACTGCACTACGCCCGCCAACTACTACCACATCCTGCGTCGCCAGATCGCCTTGCCCTTCCGCAAGCCCCTCATCCTGTGCACGCCCAAGTCCCTGCTCCGTCACCCGGAGGCCAAGAGCCCCTTCAGCGAGATGAGCGAGGGCAGCGAGTTCCAGCGCATCATCCCCGACAACGGCCCCGCCGGCCAGAATCCCAGCAATGTGAAGAAGGTCGTCTTCTGCACGGGCCGTGTCTACTACGATCTGACCAAGACTCGTACCGAGAAGCAGCTGGAGAGCGACATCGCCATTGTGCGCGTGGAGCAGGTGAGTCGATGCTGTTTGGAGTGTAGTTTTTGAGCTTCAGCTGAATGTCCTTTGGTTCTTAGGTATCGCCCTTCCCCTTCGACCTGGTCAAGGAGCAGGCCAACCTGTACAAGAACGCCGAGCTCGTCTGGGCCCAGGAGGAGCACAAGAACCAGGGCTGCTGGACCTACGTCCAGCCGCGTTTCCTCACCGCCCTCAACCACAGCCGCGACGTGAGGTAGGTGCCGGGGTCTAGAACTCTAAGGCTACAGAATCAGTCCGCCCGACCAAGTCCCCCTACCTATCTCAGGGTCCAATTCTTCAACAGACTCTCTTCTATTAGTTCTCTGTCTCCACAATCTCCGGCGTGCACCACTCTCATCGTGCACTGTGTCTAATTTTGCGTTGATTTTCTCCGATTATCTTCCTCTACTTTGCTATTGTGTTTCATTCTATCATTTTTTGCATTAATCTATCTATGATTTGAATTTATTCTCACCTGTCATAGCCTTGGCAGTCATACTGCTTTTGAAATTATTTTATCTCATCCCTCATATGCTTTCTAGCTGCAGATTTACTTTTTTCTCGAAGCACCCTCCACCCTTTCTATAACTCTCCTAGCAAATACCTCCTAGTAGCAAGTCTTAGAACCGTCAAGGTGGAACAAAAAGATTCCACAAAAAGTACACAAAAACAAACGACAACACACCCTGAACTGATATACGCTTCTGGTTTATCTTTTCGTTTGGATGAGCATGTACAGCACTGCAAAAAAAAAAACAAAAACCGAAAAACAAAAAGAGAAATAAACTTAATCATCAAACTCAAAAGTATCTAGCATTGAGATTCTCGAAGCGAGTCCATCAGCAAATTGGCTTCATCCATAATCACTCCATCATTAATTAGCATGGCTTTTTATTTATGATTTCGTTTAACCTTCGATTCCGTTCAGTTATCTTTCTACTTACTAATCGAACCAAAGTACTGTTTTATTTTAGAATACCTTGTCCCTCCTCCCAAGTCCACTCGTTCTCTGTAAATACGTGCAATTGGTATAAACGAGAAATTAATTAACAAAATTTATAAACAAAAATATGTAAAGAAAAATATCCAAACGACAAGCAACATATCCAAATCCCTTCTCTCTTTTTCTCTCTCTCCGTATTTCTCTCTGTGTATGTGTTATTGTTACAGCCAAAGCGATCAGCAATCCTCCTACTCCAATACTACCAATACTACTGATCATACTAATCAAGTATCCGCCACCGATTCCGATTCTAACTCCGAACAAAAATCGAAACCCTGGCTGAGCCGCATGTTTACAAAGGATTCGGATTCGGGTTCAGATACTGCCACTGCCAGTGGCGCCAGCGGTGGTGACTTTAATGCCGCCAAGCACTTTGACCTAAAGAACGTACGCCACGATTTCAATAGGCCCGTGGGCGTCGCGGCCGCACCGGGCGCGCGCATATCGAAAACCGGACGCAAAATTAGGTGAGACAGGGCCCCCAAGTAGCTCAGAACGAAGCTCTGCCCAGATGCGTGCGATAAAATAAACATAAATCTTAAACAAACAAAAAAACCAACAAAAATCTAAAACTTAATCTAATCAACTACCTACTATCTAATACTATTTTATTAATCCTAACTATTCGGAGCGAACCAAATTAACACTCTTAGTTCCGTATAACTCTTCATTTGTCTCCAATATTGTTTCCTATTTTTGTACGTTTTCCCCTCGATTGCGATTTTCTGATTTCCGTTCTTTGGCATGTTGAATGTTCCATTCCAAAAAAAAAAATAATAATAATTAAAATATGACAACACACTAATACTTACTACTCCACTCCTAACTTTTAATCCTCGAGCACTGTCGCCTTGATTTCGAGTCCCGTGTTTGGAAAGTTTTTCGTTCGTTTTTGATATGTTTTGAAACCCCCTTTTTATAATATTTTTTGGCCGTTCGCAAGTCCCAGTCGTAAAAGAGATAACCACAGTTAACCCCGACATTTGTTCTACTCGTACCCCCACCCCACCACCCCCATCTAACCTCTCTGTCTGTATGTTTGTCCAAAGTGTTGTGAATGCCAGCAGAAACATACAACAATATAGTCAGTGCCATCCTACGGCTTGTAGGCAGACATCTCATGCATATTTCATCCGATTCTAGGCAATTTGCTGTTCAAGATAGCTTGAGAATAAATGGTATAAACTGAAGGTCCAGAGTCTCTTATCCCAGGGGTCCATTGGGTCCGCAATGTTTGGGTTTGGTGTGGTTTCCCTTTTATTATTCCCCCATCGACCTAAGATCTCTTCACATTTCTAATAAATACTCTGTCTAACACCCCTCGCTTGCTCTAACCCCTCATTTCATTGAACATTTTTACATAACTGTGCTAAAAATCCAAACCAATGAACTAGACTAAAGTTTAGTGCACGTGTCTAACCGTCAAGATCGAATGTTGTGCCAACTCACCCACCGATAGCCCCAACAATATCCTTACTAATCGAAATCTTGATCCTACACAGCTACGTCGGACGCGCCTGCGGAGCCTCCACGGCCACCGGATCCAAGGCCCAGCACATCAGGGAGCTGAACGCGCTGCTGAACGATGCGATTTCGACCTAAGGAGGGAGCCTCTAGATTCGATAGTGATGATGTTCTCGGGGAGAAGGAGTGCCGGCGAGCCGGAGTGCCGGAGTTGAAGATGAATATTAATTACGATTATATTTTGTATTGAAACGTATGCAGACTCTTTGATACGATTTTTTGATGACGAAATTGTTAAGAGCATTGTGTGAAAGTAATGAAATGTTAAATATTAGTTTAGTTAAATTACCAAGCAAACAGCAAACGTAAAAAAGAGTAACACGAAATGTGTTTAGTGAACAATGAAAAGAAGAAAAAGCAAAACTAAAACCACTCAAACAAGTCTTTAATCCAAACTAAAGATACAAGATCTAGTAAATAGCCTCTATCGACGAAACGCAAAGAACGACGCATAGAGGCCTTGAGCCACACTTTCGGAATGAATAAAACCCTTTTACTTTTATTTCTTACTTCTATGTTTAATATTTATTTTATTGTATTATATTATATATTCTAAAAATAATATCTCAACAGCAGCAGGGTCAGAAATCAATTAGTGTTTTTTGTTTGCCTAAGTTACACACTTTTGTTTTAAATAAATGGACAAGTATAATTCTGAAACCACGAAACACCAACAGAGTTGTGCTTTAGTTCATCGCGGATGGAGAACTATCAGGGATGCGATTTATGTGCTCCACCTTTAATATTCAATATATTCTTTTCTTTTTGAGAAACCCTTTTTGGAACGCATCTAAAAACAGCTAAAATGCTTGAACTCTTTTTTGAACCTCTTGAAAAATATTTAACTAAAAAAATCAACAAATATTTAATATTAACAATGCACCTTGTCTCGCACCAATATATGATATTGATTTGTAGAGTGATACGCTGAGGGAAAACTTAAGCCTTCAGCTAACTTTTCCAAGAAAAAAACCAAATGAAAAATAAACTATTTTACGAGAGAGAGTATGTGTGTGCGACATTGTCGAAAATCTAACCTTAACTCTACATTTTAATGTTACTAAAATATAAAAAAAAAAATCAAATCACAATTTGCACCAAGTAAGTAAGTAGAATGTTGAAATCAAATATTACGCAAGAAGCAACGCTCCCGATGAGCTCTGAGATTGGAAGAGTTTAAAGTTATTGTAAAATGTGGGGGACTAACATGATATAAAAGGAAATATACAATTTACTATATAAAGCATGGCACATATGGCGTTTTATTCTATAAGGAAAATATGGTGAACCTTTCATGGTCAGTGGCTGGGAAACCTGTTGAGCCTCCGACAAGATTTTCAACAGGAAGTGGGCCGATGAGCAATTTCCATTTTCACTGCCCGACCATTCTATGGCCACTTTCACATGCTCTGGCCAAGATGTTCCTCTCGGCTCTCGGCACCATCTTCCTGTCCCCGACAACTTGGACTCCACAAATTGGGCAGGCGAAGTGCTCACTTTTGGTCAATTTCCCCTCAGTTGGCCAAGTTAGATGGCTTTTTTCCTGTTCCCCTGCAAAAGCAATTTCATTGAACATCTTCGGCTCAGTTTTTGCCTCACTTTTGCCTTACTTTCTAATGTTGACAGTATTTCTTACGATCTGGCTAGTGTCTTCTGGCTCGGTTTCAGGTAATTGCCCCAAAGTGTATCAGAAGCGGCCACGACGTGTCTGGAATTCATTATTATTATTTGTTGACTCAAGTATTTTGCGTTTTTATGACTATCTTTTTGGCAAAACAATATTTCTTAAAGATATGAGTAGAGATAGTGTTGTACTCTCTGTTTGAATTTTTTGTTATTTTGAAGAAATTCGTATACATTTTTTAATTAAAACTCTCAAGAATCGCACTTTTAAGAATCAAATTTCCCAGGTTTTTTATGGTTAGGGCTTTAAAGGGGAATACGAGGCGTATGAGTTATTTTTATAGCAACATTAAAGACACTTCCCAAAGCCATAACTTGGAATAAAAATACAAATACTGTTAAATCGAATAAATATGTTTTATTATTATAATTATTGTTTAGTTATATTTTTGAAATCAAATATGTAAAGCAATTTTTAAAACCACTTTAATAGTTGAAAAAATTTATTTGAAAAACGAAATACTGACATAATATGAGCGAAAGAAAGTAATGGAGAAGACTATTCCAATAATCAAGACTATTTCCAATATCAGCTAATTTAAGCCACCACTGTTTGAATTTAATTGAAAAAATTTTTTGATAAAAACGTTATCACGCCTTGATTTCCTCTCTTTCCGAGCCAATGAATGTTTCCCTTGTTAGAGTATCGTTTTTTATTGATACAAAAAAGTGCCAGAAAATAAATAAAAACTGGGGAATCGGGGACGGTTGTCGTTAACCGCTTTGAGCAAATCTTCTTGGCCCTGCCGAAGAGCTGCGTGCACGGATCACCCGGTGCCGGTGCCCCCGGCCAGGCGGGAGCTCCTACGCCTTCGGGTGGCCTGTCCCCCTGCCCCCCAACGAACTCCACGCCGACCGGACGCCGGTCGTCGGTCGTCTGGTATTGTTATTGTTAGTATTATGGGGCACTCTCGCACGCTCTCGGCGGCGCTCCACTCCGGCAAGACAATACAATATCGTATCGGCCCCCGGTCTCTGGGCTCAGTGCCTCTGTCTCTCAGCCCCAGCGATCATACTCCGACGAGCTCCATCAGCGCGCGGTTCGGATCCGTTTGGTTCGATTTACTTCACAAATAATTATTATCGAAGCCGATCGAGTGGCGTGCGCGTCGGGTGGTGTGAGATTGATTGCTGTCAGTGGTGTGGCTGGAGCTTGGAGGAAAAGGAAAAAGAGTGTTATCAGAAAGAGAAATACGAAAAGTAAAAGTGGAAATATGTGGCAAGTGGCTCAGTGGCTGAGTGGCCAAGTGGCAGCGACAGCAGCTTCTGCCGCGGAAAGTGCACAAAAGATTCGCCACCATTCAGTTTCATAAAGCCCAGATAAAAAGCATTATAAATTGATAAAATTATAATCACTGGCAGTGATTTGTGTATGAAAGCGGGAAAGATAATGACACCGTGTCACTCCTTACATAACGATCGAATCAGTCCATTAGCATCAAAATAGAAGAAAGCGAAGCGCCGAAAGTGATTGATTTAAAACGTAAAATTAAGTGCCAATATTGGACTTTTATTCGGATTATATTACAATGAACGGCCTCAAAATGTAAGTATCCACTGCAAACAAAAGCCACGATAAGGCATACAAATTGCATTGGACTTAAATGCTGGGACAATAATATAAAAAACAATGCCTGATAAATGGAGGACTTATCGACAGTTTTCTTGGAAAAACAAGTTCATGTATTCATGCACATCGTACGCTTCTCAGTCTGTGAGCTCTACCTCTTTTTTATAGCACTTCTCGATCTGCTGCCGTACGCCCTTCTTTGCCAATTTACGGCTTGGGTTAGAAAGCTGCCAAAAGCAAATAAAGGTCGGGCTCTATACTCTCTTTGAAAGTTGTTTATCTCACGGATTCGGGTTGGGGAATCGGAGGTGAAAAGTGAAAGACGATCGATTCACATCGTGACGAAACCGAGTTCTATGACTTTTCAACGTTTATTGCCTGCAAATAGAATAATTCAAGTTGAATTCTTTATAGAAAGTTTTGATCGATGGGAGCATAGATCTCTTGACCTGTCAAGATATAACTATTATTATTTCATTAATGTCTAGACTCTAGATAGTCATGTCTAGAAACTCTACCAATAGTAATCCAATTAGCTTTGCCCTTTTCTTCCAGTGCACTTGGGATTTCTTCACATATTTGTTTTTCGACCCAGGGCCCAGCCTTTGCTTGCACTGCCCAGTGCCAGTTACAGTTCCAGTTTCAATTTTATTGCCACTCCAAGCCTGAGCCAACCGTTACAATCACAACAATTTCTTCCGGCCTTATTAAAAGGCAAATACGAGCTTGCACACACATTTGCGACGAGTGTACACTCATGTTGGTAATTCTGTAATTCCAGCGGAGTGAATTGAAGAGGCCTGGTCGTGGCTTCCGTTTCGCTTTTGTCGTCAAAGAAGAAATCACCATAATAACTCTTTTAGTTATGCAGTCTGCGATATTATCTGCGACAAGATTATGGCGCCCCATGGGGTGGTTGAGAAGGGGACTGTGGGGCCGACCAACCACTTTCCATTTTCATTCACATGATCTCAGACCCCCGCGGAGCAGACCATCTTTCGAGATCAGCTTCTTTGCATAACAATCGTTAGCTGTCTAAGTACTGGCCATATAATTAGAGCCCCACGCCCACACCGGCCTCACACAAAATTATGCTGCGTGGGGGTAATTGTGAATATGTATCTGCCAGATACGAATAGATATCCCATAATTGTAAATTGTAGGTGCAGCTTACAGTCGCTGACAGCCCTGGTCGGAATGGAATTAGCTAAAGGCTCTGAGAAGGGGGACTTTTCCCTGGCATTCCACCGCTCCACTGGTGACTCATGGCCCAAAAACGAAACCAAGCTGATGCTGCTCAAAACCTGTAGCGGTGGCTGCACAAAACTCGGCTTACTCACGTGGTCAAGTGGGCACTGGAAGAAATTGGCCATAAATACTAAGTATAAGTAACTCTTTAGTGATGGAGAGGTTTCTGAAAGATACACATGGCCCTTAGTCTTAAGGCTATCTTTTCTGTCTTTACTGGAAATTGTTTAAATTCTAACAATTTAATATATTAAACATTTTTTTTTTACTTTCAATAATGACAAATCTTGGCTTTAGTCTTTCTCCGCAAATGCGTTGGCCAGTTACTGGGCGAATGCATTCGACGTGCCAGCCATTGAACTTTGAGACTCTGGCATCAGCATTTATCACAAAAAGTGTAGACAAGGGCAACTTTAGACAAATCCGAAGCTGGTCTACCCTTATGACTGTTCATCAGTGGATTAAGAACTTTGGGAATAATGTTGGATATTCTCTTCAAAAAGAGTAGCTAGAATCAAGGTGAAAAAATCAATCAAAAATTGTAGAATATGATGAAGATATCCCCTCTATTTTCAAAGCTTAATCAAGGAGTCTCTCTTGTGTGCAGACCATTTTCCAATCATTGATACCCTCTGTAAGAGTATAACAAAAATAAATTGCATAAAAATAAATACATCAAATCCTAAAGAAACAACAATAGGAGAAACAAACACGTCATCGCCATTGCTGGCATACTTGATGACATTTTCAGTGGGAAAAGTGCACCGTAAATTATGTTGACTTAATCGATCGATCGTCGATCGGAGCTGCGAATGCCAATGGAGCTGTCATCAGGTTTCAGCAGCCAACAGCAAAAGCCAACAGCAGCAGCAGGTTCTTTTCGGGGTCTGCCAATTTTTTGGGGCTTGTGAAATTCCCCTCATTGGTATGCATTCGGCATTTTGGCCCAATCGCAGGTCGTGCGACAATGATCCACAAATCGTGGCAAGTCAAGCATTCTATATGGTTCAATGCTGGCCAAACTATGTCACCCCGTTCGAGTGTGGGCGATGGACTGGAGGTGCTGAACAAAACGGCAAGATTGGGCCGAGATCCGAGGTCTTATTTGGCCTAGAGAGTTCGTTGATCGAAACTCAAAACAAACATGTGATGAGCCATCACCTGCCCGTGAATAAGTGAAAATAACAGGTTTGCAAGATCACCGCTTCTTGGGGAGAAAGAAGTCCCCAGGGCATCTCCTCTAATGAGGCATAACCGCAAAATAAGCAGTGGGCTTTATATTTAACATATTTTTACAAATTAAAAACATAAAATACACAATGAAAAATTTATACAATATTATTATTGTTTTAGGATTGGCAGGACATCTGATACACCTTTTTATGTTACCGACCCCTTTTCAGTTAAAAATATTCCTCGATATGGGACTTTTTTTTATTTTTTGTGATTAAACACGATTTTAGCCAACACGGTACGTGGTTTCGATTCAATTCGAAGCAGATCACGTTTTCGAGGGGCTGTGATGGGTAATCGAGAACCCAAAGACCCCTGGCAAGGCCATCTTCTAACCGGGGCTTTCTTCATTTCTTCAAATGCGCATTTTTGTCAAGTCTTTGCCACAGTTTCGGATCCGCCTGACAGGGCTGTTGCATGCCACCACGGTTGGAACTGATGACAGTTGGAAAGTGCTTGAAATTTATTTTCTGCGCCCAGATTTCAGATTTCAGATCTCGTTTCAGGTTTCAGCTCTCACTCTCCCGCAACAGTTGTACAATAAATTAAATAGACCAAAAAAACAACTAAGATATGGGCTTTTCGAACGCCAAAAGTTTCGTCAGCCGAAATGGTAACGATAATTAAAGTTTTGCATTACAGCAGCTGCCTCTGATTAATGGGCATTGTTTCGCATACGCCCCGTTGCCCCACAGAAGGGTCCGGCCCAAAAACCGCCCTACAATCCCAAAACAAACACAGATTAAAACGAAATCAGCCACTTAATGCAAATTACAGAGACAGATACAAAGATACAAAGATACAAAGATACAGATACAGTGAGATATAGAAAAACAAGTGTCTGGCTGCGTATGGAAATGAAGTTGCCACATGTGGCAAGCAAACAACTGGGTGGGGATATCATAAACATAAATAGCCACCAGATGATGTAGATGTACAGTGGGGAAAATTATAGATAATTTATAGCTATAATTATATTATTATAGTTATAATTTAAGAACTCACTTTTTTAAAGTAAATACAAAATTCTTCAAATCATTTATTTTCTTCATCAGATCTAATATGTTTAGTGTTTTCTATATATTTTTCTCAGTGTAAATGATGCTACGTTCCAAGTACAAAGCGGTTGCACTGAGAACTCCATGTATGGGCGTTGTGTGTATATTTTTTTTCGCTTTTTACGGCTCTCCACCGTTGGCTGTTTTTTGCATCGCATTGAATGGAAATGAAAATGAAAACCAGGTTTGCAGGTCGCTCAGATTTTAGAGTTTTTCGTGTCCGCCGAAACTTTGCGAAATGCAAAAATTCCTTTTCATTTTGTGCCACTTCTGTTAACCCACTGTTTTCTCACGCTGCCTGAAAGTATAAATATTTATAAGTTGGTAATAATGGTAAAAGTATATAAGAGAATTAGAATAACTTTATAAAAGAAAAATTATATATTTATTGGTTAAAGTTACCCCATTGCCTTTATAGGGTTAACTTACGCCCATTAACAGCGACAAATGGTCACCCCAAAAGCACACCAGTTTTATTTTCAATTTGTTTTGGCTTTGCTTTTGCTTTTGGGGTTTTGTTTATTTATCTTTATTTACTTTTTTTTGTGTTTTGGTTTGTTTTTGTGTTTTTCTTATTTATTTACTGTCTCTCTGTTATTTTTGAAGCTGAACTTGGTAAAGAACTGGTATTGGTATTGAATTTCACAGAGCCGTGCTCTCGAACCGGTTTTGTGGCTAACAGCTTCTTAACCGATTCGTGGCCGATTGATTGGCAGTGATTGAGCTATTTCATTAAGGGTATTGCAATATTCGTAGATGCCCTCGTGTGGGAGAGAGATTCACGAGATGCCAGAAACCAGTTTCCGCTTCCCAGGCCCAGTCCCCAGTCCCCAGACCCCAGTCGCAGTCCAAAGTGATTTAACATTTTGTTCTTGCGGGCATGCCAATGCCTCAATGGGCCTGCCAAATCAATTAGAGGCGCTGCGACTTAATTAAAATTTGTCTTTGGCTAATTAAAGGCCATAAGAGCCAGTGTGAACGAACGCGCACAACGCGTGTTCTTTGTGGCTTCTCGGGCAGAAACTACAGAAGAGTCTTCAGCGCCTTTGTGGGTCGCATGCCTCCGGAGAAATGCAGTTCGCAGTTGGAGCAAAAAGAAAAGGCAACAGCTACAGATACAGATACTCAGTCAGTCGGGCGGAGAATCAGAACAAAATGCAGCGCCAAAAGCCAATGCACAAGAATGCAATACAAACGCCATCGAGAAATAGCCACGATTCTCAGAGCACTGGGGAAAATAAAGATAAAGGTTTTCCCGGCTTCTTTTTATTAGAATTTGAACTACATTTTTGTCCGCAACTTCAATCAGCAACAGCAACAGCAGGTTGCAATATCAGCAGCAGCAACAATAAGTCGCATTCAAACATTTTAGGCATCTTTTAAGTCATGGTCTTCTTAGCTAAAATATTCTTGATTCGTAGAAATTTTTCCCAGTGCTTTAACAGCAACAGCAACGGCAGCAATATCAGTAGCAGCAACACCAAGCACTCTGGCAAGCAGCAACATAAGCTCCGGCTCCGGCTGCGACGTTAACCGCTATCGACAGCAACCATCAACAGGGGCGACACTAGCCACAGCAGTAACAGCAGCAATATCCATAACAGCAAGCAGCAACAGCAACAGCAACAGCAACAGCAATAGCAAGCAGCAACAGCAACAGCAACAGCAACAGCAACAGTAAGCAGCAACAGCAACGTCAACAGCAATATCGACGACGACAGCAACTCTTCGTGGAATTAGTTGTTTTTCGGTCGTCGGACGTTGGAGTTGCCTTTTGGAACGCAAACGAAACACCTTTCTTCACTCACCTGGCCGGAGATCTCGGCACTCCTCGGCGCGCCGATGTGTCGTGTATGTGTTGTTTCAGTGTTCTTCTCGCTAGAGTCGCCCGTACAAATATTTAAGATAATGTGCAATTTGCAATATGCAAAATCCAAGGCAGTGCAATAGCTGAAATCGAGTTCAGTAGAGTTTGGTCTTGTTTTTGGGGCCGGAGTGAAATGAAAGCTGGCAAAAGTGAAACGCCCACAAGAAAAATCTGAGTGCTGGTGCTGGTGGTGCTAGTCTTATACGTAGTGTGCTCTTGAAAGAATCTAGCCAAACCACTTGGCTAAATTCCACATACATACACAAGAAATAACCATCAAGTAGAAGCGAAATTTCACCAAGAACAGGCTCCAAATCTTCGTGCCTAAAAGCATCGATTTCCTTGATGGATTATAATAATTGGACTTGACGTTTGATGGTAAATAATTGCATTTCCAAGTGTTCCAAATAGATATACGAACAGGATCTGTTATAAAAATTGTATTAAATATTTATCGGAAATCTTTAAAGTCTTGATATTATAATTTATGTCTGGAATTTATTGAATTTTGATGGCAATTAAATGTAATTAAAGAGAGCCATAATTTTAGCCAAGCTTTTGTAGCCAAAACTGTAAAATCCACTGGCTCTGACGTTGTTTAAAATTTGTGTGTTTTTTCGCATTTCGCATACGTACGAATTGGCCTCCGAACTGACCTCTTCTTCCAAGTCATGTTGGATTCTCCGCTTACGGTTTTTTAGAATTACGGTTAAAAAATCCACTTGCATTAGTGGTTGTAGTAGTCTGTGGTGTCTGGTGTGGGGTGTTTTTGTGAGCATGTTCCGTGGCCATGTTTTTTGTGTTGTTTTGGTTCCATTAGCTTCACTTTGCCAATGCTGCACGCTAATTATACGCCTCTGTGCCTTACGCGGCTATAGTCAGTCCAGACCTAGGTCTAATAACCGGAGTCTAGCCCAGAGTGACTGCCAGTATCTGGCAGTATCTTGTTGCGGTTCTTAGGCAACGGCGCTTGGAATGCAGTTAATGCCCGTTCTAGCCATTACATTATTGATTCATACGAATTTTCCCCAATTTCCCCACCCGATACACCCGTGTGACTCACTCTGTAATCAGGCAGCCGATAAGCCTCGCTAAATATACCCATAAACTGTGTCACTTGTGTGCATCAATTTAACCAATTCGCCCTCAGCCGAAAGCCTGAGTAGTTTCAAGATTTAAGAGGGGCTCTTTAGTCACATGTACTAGATGTATATACGAATATAGGAACTACCCTTCGGAAGACTATCGACCCGTCGCCGTGCTTACCATACGCAGTGTTGACTTAACGTATAGGGGTGGCTTCGGGCCAGACCTTTCAGTTGGCTAAGGACCGCGCTGGTCGGTAGGTGGTAGGTGGTACTTTGCCACGGCAACGTGGCCAAAACATAAACAAACTGCTTAAAAAAAATTAGAAACACCCTTCCCAGTCGAAAGTCCTTGAGTGTCCATTGTGCTGTGATGTAAACGTGGTCGGTGCATTAAAAACCCGAACCTGAAAAGAAACAATTGTGTAAGCCAAGAACTATCCCACCGGAGCCTCTAAATCACAAGACAGACAGTTCATTAGCTCCGAAATGACAAAAACCTGAGAGCCACAAAAAGGAAAAGTAAACTTTCACATTTCTAATGGCGGCTTTTGTTGTTTTTTGTCTTTTATTTTCTATGCAAAATGGCAATAAATTTTCTTTGATTTAATTTCTTGAAATTAAAATATTTCTCCGCCGTTGTCTCTGGCTAGATTATTTCATTATATTTTATGCCACTTCATTGGCTATCATTGCCCAGTGTCTTCCGCATTGGAAGATTAGCTGCGTGTCTAATCTCCGGATTCTTTCTTCTCGTCGCCGGAGCGCATTATCACTTTCCCTCCATCTGTCAGTACCTTTTTGAATTTTTAACATTTTTTTTTTGTTGTAAATTGAAGCCCTCCGCTACGCCTTCGGAGAGTATTGTGATAAAAAGCCAAGAAAACAAAATCAAACAAAACACTGCATCCGTTTTGAAAGCCATTTGCATACCTATGGCTATATGGATATATCTTGATAATAAATGTGTGGCAGGTACAGCTGCAGCTTAGCCCAAAAAACTGCAGCTCATCAAGTTTCTTTTTTATTATTTCTTCTCCGCCAGATGAAGCTCCACTCCACTCGTCGCGACTCGGTGTGAAGTGTTTACATTTGCTTTTCCGACAGCCCAGACTGCTTAATATGCAAAGCATTTTTATCGACCAGGCCAAAAAGCGGTTGACCGCCCAACGACTTAAATGGCCTTAGACTCCATCCAGTCTATAGTCTATATAGTCGCATGAAAGGCATTGGAATTATCATTGTTTGGTGGCTAAAACTGAAAACCGAAAGCGATGAGATTAAGTGCTCATCGCCTGGATTCTTGGCTTATTGATAAGTGACAAGACAGTCGTTTCTTTCTATCAATTTTTGTCTGGTATTCCCCGTTTTGGCAGCCGGTTTGCTTTCCGCCTTGCAATTGGCAAATAATCGCGGATGGAATTCCATTTCGTACCAAACAAGATATTTTATGCAAACACACTTTTAAGCCAACAATTTCCTTTGGACTTGAAATAATAAAGGAAGAAAACATACATGTTGTCAAAGACGTTTGCGTAATCGGCGGTTATAGCCATTTTTTACTCATTTTATACCTCGTAGAGTACGAGGGTATATTGTATTCATGTGAGTGTGTGTAACAGGGAGTAGGAGTGTTACTTTAGAAGAGATTTTGATGCAAAACTATACATAGAGCCAAAATATACATATAAATCAATATTCAGTTAAATCGGGTAATTTTAATAGGTGATATTTTAATAATGATATTTTTTCTGTTTTTTCTACTTCTTTTTTCAAGTGGCTTGTTCCAAAGTCCCTTGTTCCAAATTATATATGCAAAATTATATATTTTCTTAAAATTTATTTAAATTTAAAATCACTATTACAACTACTTTGTTTAAGTGGCTTGTTCCTGAGCCCCCAAAAGTATGCCAAATATTATATTTTCTTAAAATTTCCAAAAATTAGATTAAAAGAGTGGAGTACCGGGTATCGAATAGTCGAGAAACTCTATCATAGCCTTACTTACTTATTATTTACCCAAGCCGTTTGATGTGTGTGCGTGTATGAGGGTCGTATATAATATTTTGTTTAAAAAACCTTTTTGCAATGGCAAATAAAATTAATTTTGTTATTCTTGCCGCGTGTGCGGCACAATGTGACAACTAGAGAAAACATATACATGGACAGGCAGATGCCGTATATAAGGTATGAAAGGGAAATAAGAAACAGAAGCCGTCAGAGATGAAAATGGCTAACGAACGTACCAAAAGCCGCTTAAAATCCATTTTACGATACCGCATGTGAGGCAGAAGAAATTGTTTTTTTTTTTTTGCGCGCTGTCTCTTGCCCTTATGTAATCGCTCATTATAATTGGTATTTGTGTGACAAAAAATGGATAGCAAAAAACGTGACAACAGACGGGGTAGCATGTATGGGGAGGTGTACAATTGTCAGGTGCGAAGAGGCGGTAAGACAATATTGCGGCTGAGTTTTTTGTGCAATCCCCCAACCGACAACCCACATATGTATGTACAAAAAAAATAACAAAAAACTTCGATCGCTGAACGATAAGCCAGCGCATTCATAACGCATCAAGCATACGCAACGGTGTCCCGCAGCCGCAAGAAACATGTGCACTGATTTCTCGCTTGCCCAAGTTTTCTGTTTCCCCAACAAAATAATAGCTACTCATTATTCGAGCCAGATGTGAGTCAAAGTACGAAAAGCGGCTTAAAATGCCATTGCAGATTACACGATTTTGAACAGGTATTTGGGCGATTTTCTAATTGTTTGTAGCAGAAAACAAAAGTGGGCTATTTTTAAGCTTTGGAATCGTTAATTCTTGTAAAGAATGAATATCTAAAAATAAATATTTTGCTATAAAGCTTTCAGATCTTTATCAGATATAAAATACACATTTTCAAGACCATTCCAGCAATATCTTAAATACACATTTGTCATCTTTCTTATAAAGAGATTTTTAGAAAAATGCAGTTTCAAGTTAGAAGGCAACGCGTAAAGTGGTCTAAAGGGACAATATTACTGTCCAGTAAATTTCTATATATACACAAAACAAAATATATATATAACAAAATATATTCTATAACAAAATATATAGTTTCTAGAAATAAATACATTTTTCTTCAACTATAAAATTGGTATTTATTAGGATGTACAGCATAACATAGAACCATTGAAAATGGCATTACTTTTTAACTTTTTCTTAAAATAAACCTACTCCTAAAATGGGTGTAGACAACCGGAATATCACTGATGAAGACAAGCCACCTTATCAGCCATAATTGCTGTGGTTAGACACGCCTTCCAATGGAATGCCCAAGCTAATTGCCGGCACCCAATTTGCATGACAAGATTTTCACGAGCTTTCTCTTCCACTCTCTGATTTTTTTTCTCCCCTTTTTTATCTCTGATATTTTCTTTCAGGCCTCGAGGCAACAGCAACAGCAACATCAGAAGCAGAAGCAGCAGCGGCAGCCGCAACACCTGCAACAGCAACTTCTCCGCTGACAGCTTCTTGGATAGCCGAGTACGTGATCGTTTTCTGGCCAAGATCAGAGCAAATCAACGCCATGGCGATGTCACCATTTGTCTTGGATGCGGCTGCGATCGCCCCTTCCCGTGATCTCAATGGCAATGCAACACCACCAACTGCAACAGCAACAGCAACAGTAACTGGAAGTGCAAGTGCAAGTGCAACATCAGCATCGAATTCGCCGCGAAAAACGAAAAAGACAATTATCAATTGGCTGGTGAACAGTGACAACAACAATCGCATAACGTGCGATAACCCTAAAAGTAGTAAGAGCCAAAAAAATCCGAATACGAATCCGAATCATAATCCAAATTCGAGTCCGAATCCAAATCCAAATCCAAATCCAAATAATAATTGCAGCTGCGAGTCGCGCGCGTTTCGCGATTTCCGCGGTGTGCAAACACTACGCTTGTTGTGGAGCAAGCGCATCAAAAGTGCCAGCGAGGATCACGCCCACTACAGTGCCCACTCCCACTCCCACGCCCACGGCCACGCCCAAGCGGCCAACCCCACCTTGGGCACTTTGAAGAAACTGAACAAGAGTGTCAGTTGCCTGGTGAATGTTTTCAACAATTCGCGCGACTTCTCCACGCCCGAGAAATCGCTGGCCAAGCGCACGGCCAGCCTGCACAACTTGCAGGACTCGAAGCACCTCCTGCTGCAGAAGGAGAAGGACAACTTCTACAAGTACAAGAACGCCGAGCAGGCCAGAATGCAGGCCAAGCTGAAGCGCCTCACCGACGAGGCGACTGCGACAATAGTCGCCGACGAAAGCCGCGAGAACCGCAATGCCATGGAGCTCCTATCAGCCGTAGATAAGACTACGACGGAGCAGGGGCAGGGGCAGGGGCAGGGGCAGGGGCGGGGCGAGGATGACGGCGAGATAGAGTCGCGAGTGGAGGCGGGTGAGTGGCTGGAAGAACAAGTGGAGCTCCGAGCGAAACGGGAGCGTAATGTCGCCGGCGATTTTAGTCTCAGTGCGACGAGCGGCAGGAGTGGCTGCGGCAGCTCGGAATCCATTCACACTTCGACCTCCTCGACGGCCACCGCTGCCACCGTGACGTCATCGGCGGGTCGTTCCGGTGGCCGGCGCAAATATAGCTTTAAGACGCACGCCGGAAAGTCCTATCACCAACATCACCACCCCATTCGCCGGGTGAGCAATATGGACGCCCACAGCAGTGCCTCGAACGGCTCCAGTTTGGTGGCCAAGCTGACTCAGCAGTTCAACGAGATTATCCAGAAGGATGCGCGACTCCTGGAGCAGGTGAAGCGCAACAACGGCGTCTGGCTGTCACGAGGCACCCACGTCTACAAGGTCATCGAGCGGGAGCAGGGAAGTCCGGAGGAAAACCGCAACTCCACGGTCCAGAGGAACATCAAAAAGTTCGAAAAGCTGGAGAAGCCATCCATTCCCCAGAAGACAGAGCAACTGATGCGGAAGCACCGCGAGCTGATGGCCAGCAGTCCGCGGGGAAGTCTCAATCCCAAAGGTCCCAGAGTCAAGAGGAATCTCAAGCTGCCCGCGGGATGCGTGGGAATACCAGAGGAGGACGTGAAAGGGCCAACGGCCGTAGGCATCTCTAGTATTTCCGAGCAGCCAGCTAAGCAACCAAAGGATCAAATGCCCAAAGAGGAGGTGGATGCGAGATCCAATGAGGAACTGCATCTGGTTATGAACAAAGAGATGCCCGAAACAGAAGGAGGAGCTGACGAGCAGGAGCCCGAACAGGAGGAGGGCTTCCGGCAGAAGTGGAAACACAAAAAGTCCTCTATTTACGAAAAACTGAGATTCCCCTTCAAGGGACGAAAGTCAGCCAGTTCCTCGCCCACCAAGGGTCGAGCCAAGGACGAGGCAGCCATCCCAGAAGAGGTCCCCAAGGAGGAGCCCGAGTCAGAGCTTCTTAGACTAAAAATTCCCAAAGAGGATACCCCTGTGAAGGTAGACACCGATCGTGGATCCCTTGTCTCGCCTTGCATCGAGGCCGATGCCAAAATCCTTGATGCCCTGGAAGTCCTCGACCAGAAGCTGAAGGTGCTCAGCCATCCAAGTGAGATATCCACGTCAACGGAGAACGGGGACGTGGAACTTCTGATAGCTACCAACGATGACTTTGAACAGCGCATCCTGCCCAATAACTCGTTCGTCTTCCAGGCGGCCAACAAGCAGATCTCAAACAACCAGATCCTGCTCAACCAGGCGGTCAACGTTACCCTGGTGAACGCCATCGAGGGCGAGCAGATGATCATGGAGCAGAAGCAGCTAGTGAAGATCAGGGAGTTGGAGTTGGACCAGGAACTGGCGGAGAAGCCGGTGGAGCAGAAGGAGGAGGAGCAGGAGTCCATCTACGAGCCCATCACCCTAAACAACATTGACACCAAGACTGAACCCCAGGCTTCCAGCCTCTACAAGATCGCTGCCAAAAGCCAGGAGATCCTGGAGGATATATACCAAACGCTGGAGGAGACGAAGCCGACTAACTGGCTGGAGGGATACGAGTCGATAGCCGGATCCCAGGAGGCGTCTGCCTTGGCTTACGACGGCTACGAGTCCTTCGCCCCCGAAGAGGTGCTCACCACACCACCTACGCCCTCGGCAGGCACTGGCACCCTGGGCCGGAACACCCGTGACCAGTTGCCGGAGCTGCCCAAGCCCAAGAGAGTGCTCCACACTTCTCCAATGCCTCACCGACCAGCTCCGCCCAAGCCGGACGTCAAGGAGTCCGAGGAGGATGAGAACATCTACGACACCATCAAGGGCTGCTACGAGTCCGTCAACCTGAAGGCCTCCTCGGCGTCCTCCTCCTCCTCCACCTCCAATGGAACAGTCACCCTGACCACGGATGCCATTTCCCTGACCTCCAACTGCTACGAGAGTATCCTGCACTACAAGAAAACGAGGATATCGGCGGGTGGGAATCAGAACCAGGCTGCGAATGGCGGCAGCTGCATCCAGCTCTCGAGCAGTGGCTCCACTCTGACCATCTCCTCGGACCACAAGACCAACAGCCTCTACGAGTCCTCCCTGGCGGCGGCCGGCTGTGTGATCTACGGCAGTGCCAGTGTCGGTTGCCGCTCCTCTCTGGGCAGCAGCTCGGGCAGCCGGGACAGCGGTAAGCCCAGGGACAAGAGGTCCTCGATAGCAGGCTCCAGCGACAACAGCGACGCCTGGGTGGACATTTCGGATGGCGAGCATGGCCAGGCGGTCCAGGAAACAGCAGCCACGGAAGCGCAGTTTATTGTGTAAGTAATTTTCGTTTTGAGAATGAATTTAAACGTTCAGGTTAGTCAGTTTAATTAGAAGAACTAGATTCCATTAGATTACTAGCACAAATAGTACTCAGGACTGACTAATCAGCGAACTGATATCAGCAATCAGTAATCCCCACTATCTGCCCACCGTTGCAATTTGAAATATCAATACTCGTAGGTCAGGTTAAAAAATATAAGTAGTGAAAAATATATATTAAATATATATTTGACAACAATAAGGTATTTATGATTTCCTTTATTTTGAGCAAAACGATAGCCAGCGGAAGGAGATCGGAACTGCTCTTCCCTCCAATAGGTGCAGATATACTGGGGAAGTATATAGTTAATTCTGCGCAGATTGCTTATCAGTTTGTTTGGGTTGGCCTTATCTAATCGGCTGAGAAAACGACAGCCAACTGCAGGGGAACCAACCCACTGGAGTCGATGTTGCAAGGGTTGCTAAATGGGTATATGTATGCTCCATGGTATTTATATCCCCCTGCTGCACATGGGCCGACCCCAAAACAATACTATCAATCAGGTCAAGGTGGCTCGCGTTATGCTTTAAAGTTTAACTGACTTTACTTTGATTCTCGCATCCAATTGAACTATTTATTTTTCAGTCAAGTATTTAACGCAATTCCTGACGTAATCTCGTTTAAAAATAAACAAAGAACCAGAGAGATTGCGCCAGAAAGTGATGACAAGTTCAACAAATGACGTTCTTTTCAAAGATATATGTATTTTTCGCAAACAAAATAAACACATGACTTAAAGCTAGCTTATCTAAGGTTTGAGAGATATTATGAGACAATTAAGTCCCCAACGTCACACAATTAAGAGATAGTTGTG
This sequence comes from Drosophila atripex, assembly GCA_035045925.1. Taxonomy (NCBI): domain Eukaryota; kingdom Metazoa; phylum Arthropoda; class Insecta; order Diptera; family Drosophilidae; genus Drosophila; species Drosophila atripex. The sequence continues at coordinate 2,744,463 of JAWNOP010000012.1, forward strand.
GGTCTTTTGTTCCCCAAGATAACTATCTCTCAGACATTATCACCAATAATTAGAACAATGTCACGCTTTTCAAAATTTCAAAAACACAGACCATTCCCTAATTGCAACACTCTTTCTGGTGATTGCTGGTGGAGGGGCCCTCCATTAATTGAAGCTCTGACCTACAATTTCGTTGGTTGTATCTTTCGATAAGGCGGCCGGGCCTCTTAGGGGGAAGCCCTAAAATCAGTTCCCCAAAGCAAGCACTCCAAGACCAGTCATTGGAGATCCCTTGAGGGGTATTATTTTGATCGATCGGTTTGTGCAACTATAAAGTACTTAACGGAAACTATTTTAAGTCAATTAAATTAGTAATTCTTGGGAGACCCATAATGAGTATCGGTGGCGTTCTCTGTTGCAGTGTTCGGGAAAGATTCAAGCCGCATCGCACACGCAGCCCGGATTGGTCGAAGCGCATCAGAGACAAAAGACTGCAGCAGAAGGCGAAAAGCTGTATAGAGGGTGAGTAACGAGCTATTTAATGTATACTATAAACCTTAAAAACTAAATTGTTTGGTAATTATTTCCTCTAAAGAACGAAAAAAGTGCTCACTGTGGTGAATTTCTTAGTAGCTAATTGAGGGGGTTCCCCAGCCTGAAAGCTTTCCATCTTTCCCACTTGAAGCTTTCACAGCAGACTGGTTTGGATCTTTGGTTCGTGTCTTAGCTAGATCCCCATCTTACCATCCACACATGTAACTGTTTGCTGGCTCCCATAAACTTGACACGGTCCAAACAATAATTACCAACTGGTTAATTTCTATGAATGGCCCATCAGGGCCACTTAGCCGTTTTGCTTTTTGATAAATTTGCATAAGTGTTCGCCTGCAGCGGCGTCTGGGCGCCCCAAAGAAAAGGCCAAAAGTGACGCGGAACACGACTTTGGTTAACAAGGCGAGCAGCTAGCAGAGCGGATAATGGAGCCCCCCCCCCCATGGTTTTTACAAATGAGAGTGAGAGTGAGAGTGGGGCCGAGCTGGGATTACATGAGCAGGTCGCACACCCAACACGATCCACACCCGTGAGTTGCTCTCGATGCCCATAAAGTGGACGCAATGTGCAATTTACGTTGCTGTTGGGATGTATCTGCTCTCAGTATCCGCACCTCTCATTCGTTCCACATCGCTCAACGTCAACGGTCAGAAAAGATACAACGCGCTCGCCAACGCCAGGCGGTTCCAAAAATTCGTGTGATAAATGTGAATATTTGTGTGGACAACTAATGCTGTTGCTCGGGGGGAGCAAACAAGAAAGATATGGGGGAATATGTGAAATCTCATAAATAGGAAATGCACTGCATGCATCCAAATTTGAAGAAGCTCTTCGGTCACAAAGATACACAAAGTGCAAACGATGAGATACACGATGAAAGAGTGCAGTTTGCATTACAAGTTTTTTTGTCTTTATTATTTATGTGATGTTAGTTGCTGTCGTTGTTGTTGTTGTTGTGAAACCGATGCCTTATACCCTGCCACCGCCTCCCACACCCCCTCCTCACCCCTGATAGCTGGTGTAGTTATTATAGTTTTTCAAGCCAGCGATGACGAAATTGTTTAGCGAACACGAAAACCAGTCTAGAAATATAAAACGCAAGCCGCACAACCTTGAAGCGGTCTTAAAGAAACCGAAAACACAAAACAAAACAAGGGAAAAAATCGTAGGTACATCATCGCAGTTATTTTGGCCAAAAAGGAATCGCTATTCCCCAATTCGGCGATGACTTTTGCAAAAAAAAAAAAAAACAGAAACCCCACAATACCATCTATTGCAAAAATAAAAAAAAAAAAAACGGTCTGCAATGTGCAATTCCATTTCGAATACAAAATACGAAATTCGAGTGCGAAAAGTGTGCGCATGCGCATAATCCTACAAAAAAAAGGCTTCGCAATGCTCTTTCTCTTCGCAGAAATTCGAAAAAAAAGGCGAGTTCAGCGAACGCAACTCGATTATCGGAAAATATCTTGTAATTGTAATTGTAATTGTTTCTTGTTTTATGGGCGAAACCCACCAACCGGCAATGGTTGCACTTAGGTTTTTAATGGAAATTCTCAGCCTAACTTTTAACTTTTACCCGCTGGCACGTTCAACTTTGGCTCGTTAGTGTTTTTTATTTTATTTTTTTGGCTTTAGGCTTGCTTGTAGCCTGAACCCGACACGCAACGCCAAAACCCGCGGCGAAAGTGTCGTGGAAACTTCGGTTGCCGCAATGAAAATTTATGAGTGGGGTGACTGTTGTAAGCAGGAAGATTCCACTCAATTGAATGATCTGATCCCCGGAATGAGTGCACTACCTTCAATTAGATGACTGACTAGAGTCTGGTCTAGAGGTTAGTCACTGGACATATACCAGACTATACATAGCATCTGGAAACAGACATCCATTTTCTAAAGAAAATCCACTCCCCTTTGGGGTGTCTTTATGGTATAATTTCTATGGATAAATTAACATTAATTAAAGTATCAATAAAGGTCACACTCTCGGTAGAGTTATGACGATATTTCATAGCCCTGACGCTGCTGGTTCCTATCAGCCAGTCCAGTTCAGACAATGACATCGTTTGGCACTTAATAATCTTAACCTTAATGCGTCTGGCAATCAATCAACCGTTCGATCCGTTGCTCCACCGGATCGCTTCCAGCTGCACTGTTAATTGTTAATCGTTTGTGCGTGAAGAGTGCCAGTATGCCCGGCCTTGCACTTGCTGCATGCATTCCCAGAAACAAAGACTCCCGAGATCATCTTGTCTTTTACATATGTATGTATGTGCATATATACCATGTACTATACACCACCATAGCCATGAATATTTGTGAAATAGTGGCTCTGTTGCTTCTTTGTTTGCCAAGGCATGAGTGGGCCAATGAAGTAAACCATTTCCGTATGGGCTATGGTGCGGTATAATATCAACATTCACTTTACACGCACAGAGACAAGAGCCGAAATTCGCTGAATTTCCCCAGAGAACATATAACATACATATATGTATATAATCAAGCCATATATGTATTCGGACTGAACCTGAAACCGGTAACTTGGGGTGCCAGCTCCTTCTCGAGACAGGCTTTCGGGCCAGAACCACCAGCCATATAAGCCATATAAGCCATACAACTTGAACAACCCACGCTCCAACAAGTGTTGGCGCCGAAAACACCCATAACCAGCAAGTATTTAAAACATTTTCAATGGAAATTGCAAATAAATTGCTCAGATATCTAATCTTGCCAGTTGGCTGGCAATTGTTTTAATTTGCCGCAAAACGACACATTTCCTTCCCTCGAACGAGGCATTCTTGTGTGCTATTATTTTGCCCGTTACTGTATTTACGGCATAGCTGGCAGATACAAGCTCATATTCATGTTCATACTGCAGAGCTGGGCTTTTATTGACGATCTCTAACCGGTCCCTCCAACCATTCGCTGCGCTTGCCTGCCTCCCCATCCCCATCTCCGTACTACGTATACGTAATATGCCAACTGATTGTATCTGACTTTCTGAGTTCTTCCACCGAGGGGTGTACTGTCTATCGGTCCGTACTGGCCGATTGAAAATGTGCTAATATTGTGAGTTTTCAGGGTATTCGGTGGGCGGGCAGCACCTGCTACTGCCACTACTGCTGGTGTGTGCCACTTTGGGGTATGGTATTTGATTTTCCAACCATGTATGTTAATCACAGCTCACATTGTGTGCTGGTGCTGGTGCTGGTGCTGGTGCCGGTGTGACTTTGTTGTCTGCATTCAACCATGATTCCATTATAATTTGCGCTGTTTTGCATTCCCCGGCTTTTGGGCTTCGCTTCGATTTGATTCCAGTTCGTTTCAGTTTAGTTTATAGCTTAGCACTAGCCACGTACTGGTCAGGGGCCAGGGAGCTTTATGTTGTGACACTTGGCGGGTCGCTTCAATTAGCATATCGAGGAGGCGACCAATCAGATAGGGGCCGGGAGGCAATTGCAGCTTTAATTGCCCTAAATTGGGGCAACGGTCCGGCATTCCCAGCAAGAACTGCAGCCACGACAGCCTCTCCGGGAGTTTGTGCTTCTCTGATTCATTCAAATACGTTGTTAATAGGCGTCTGACCCCAAAGATGCGACAAGATGTCGACCGTTAATCCCAGCAATGGCCAGCGTCTCAGCTGCACCGGCAGCCTCAACAGCAGCAGCAGCGGTCATCCCTCTGATCCGGTCACCCTGCCGCGCAAGAGACGCTCCCGGGCCGTCGGCGAGGTGGCGGTCACCAGCCATCATCGCAACTCCAGCAGCGTCTACCTCAACGGACCGCCGTCCGCCGAGCCAGTGCGTCCGGCGCCCGAGCCCGTCTACCAGAACGAGGCGGCGGCCATCAGCCAGCGCTTCAGCCACGCCCACCAACGGCCGAAGCTGCTGACATCCATGCGGGTGTGCCACGGCGAGGGGGGCGAAAATTCCGGAAAAGTCACCATGACAGTGAGCACTTTTGTAGGTTCGTTCTGGTACAAAAATGTGATATTATCTAAATTGTATCATTTTTCCAAGGCCTTTGCTCTAAGTAGTTTACTTATTTATTCATGAAACTATTAAGCATTAAAATAATAATTCCTCTTTTTTTTAAATTATACACAGATGACTCGGATCATTACTATGAGACCCTGTCGCCTTTCAAGGACAAACGCAATTCGACGCAGCTGGTCCGACATCACCAGGATGCCGGGCAAGTGCGATCCGCACGCTCCTCCAGCCGTCGCAGCAAGAACCACTCCGTCTCCGCCCATGCCCTAGGTGAGCACGTGGTCATGTCGGATGACTACGACTCCTTTGAGACGGACAGCGATGAGCACGGCGAGGAGGAAACAAGCCAAAGGCTACGAAACGTGAGTGACTTACCCCATTTGAGATATTCGGAATTGAAGAACAGAACCGTCTTTCCATTCCAGCAAAATGACAGCGGCGTGGACATGCGGAATCACCGGCTCCCGAAGCCACCGGCTGCCCAAAACCAGGTCTACGAATTTGTCCGCAAGTTCTTCTTCTCCAGCAAGAAATCTCCAAAGAGCAGCCAGCAGAAGCTGTACGAGAACACCCCGGCACCCACTCAGTTCTACGTCGAGGGCGGCAAGCGACCGGAGGATCTCTACGAAAGTACGGATTATGGTCCGGAGCGCAATCCTCCGGCATCGAGCCACCTTGAGCTGCCGCCGGTTCTCAGGAAGCAGCAGAAGAACGGAAAAAGTCTGCGTTCCCGGCTCCGCAAGAGCCTGGTCGGTTCCGGTTTCGACAGCAAACAGCTTTCCACCTTGTCGGCCACACGGAGCACCTTCTACGTGGAGGACCCCGAGGGACTGCTCCCGGAGCTGCATGGATCTGGGGAAATGGACTCCGGCTTCTCCGAAAAGACTTGCACACCCACGCCGGAGACCCAGAAGTTCTCAACGATGGCGCGGAAGGCAAAGAAGGAGGCGAAGGCCGCCAGGCGCCGCACCACCATCGGTCTGCGACCCCACGATCCACCACCGCCCCCGCCCCCGCCTCCGATCTCGGGCAACAAGACGCCCACCGATGCCGGGGAGCGGGAAAACGAGCGAGACCAAGAACCGGGCCAGACCACCTCCTGGTACGCGGAGTGTGGCGTCTTTAAGCAGGCCACCAGTGCTGCCACTGTGTCTCCCCGAGGCGATGAGCCGGTCACGCCCACGCCCAGCGGCCACGGAGGCGTCAGCTCGTGGTACGCTGAGTCAGGTCTCTACCAGACTAGTGGCGTGTCCGTGGCCAGCTCCAGCGGCAGCTCGGGCGTCTCCACGGGCAACGAGGCCGGCCTAGGCGATGAACTGCCCTCGGAGCCGCATAGTCTCTTCTCCAACGAACCGCTCTACCAAATGTACAGTGCCGCCAAGTTGGAGGTAAGATTTCCATGATTGCAGTGTCCCCCATGCAGTGCCTGATATTAATCCGATTATTTTTCAGTCGATCACCCGCGACCTGGAGGCGCACGAGAGCTCCACCGACGGCTATGAGGAGATTGGCCAGCACGCGAAGACCAAGCCAGAGCCGTTGGCCAAGCCGCGACCCTCGGCCCTGCAGCTGGTGGAGCCCAAGAACGGGCCATCGCGAACCCTGTGGAGCGAAATCCCCGAAGTCATCCAGTCGCACATATTGCGTGAGTACTTGGGAAAAATGGGCTATACATATTTATATTTTTATGTAAAAAGTATAAGTTCAGAAGCGAAAGGTCTGATATTCATGAACATCAAACATTCGAAGCACATAAGCCGACCAGGACTCGTCTTCGTCGGAACTATCCGTCTGGTCGAACTCGTACTTCCTTCCCTTATCGTCCTCGTATATGTACTTGTATCGCTCCTTGTCATCGCTATCCCTTGTATCCTTCGTGTACACCTCCTCACCCCGTTCCTCGGCCAGTGCTTCTCCCCTGAAGGCCTTCAGGCTCTGACAGGTGCCCTTCAATTTCTGGTGATATCTCTCCAGGGTGACCAAGTCATTGAAATGGAACATATTGACGTTCGGCGTAAGGAATCTCGGCACACTGTTACGTTCGATGTGGTTCACTAAGGTCTCGAAGACAGCAATACAACAAGTGTCCAGATCCCGTGGCAATCTGGGAAGCTCCTGCAGGAACACTGCACGGATCGCATCATCGAGTCCCTTTATTGTGATGCGCATCACGTTCTGATACTTTGTGCACGTCGACATGAGCAGGCGCAGCACTCCGCGGGAGTGGGAGTGGGCATCCATAAGGCTGCGCTCCAATTCCGGAGCCCAGACCATAAAGCTGCGCTGTTCAAAGGGCGTGGTCACCTGGGGCACAGCGTACCAGCGATAGGCTGGCAGACTCAAGTCGCTCTCCGTCAGCCAGGGACACGGCAGCTGCCATTCCGAGTCCTGAAACTCAAGCACCGGCAGCCAAGTCACCTGGACATCATTTTTGGGGGCTTCCCCTTTGGGGGAAGTGGACGCATCAAGGCGAAGCATTGATAACAGCTTTGGGGTACTGATTCCCCTTAGCCAGCTGCCGAGGAGTTCCCGGAACACAAATCCTTGATAGACAGTCGGATGATCCACTTTGTCGCCGGCATGCAGCAGCACAAATCCCGGACGCACTTCGTCCCGAATCGGAGTCACTTTGAACGGAAACTGCACTTTAACATAGACCTCGTAAGCATCTCCCTCCACCTTGCGGATCAGCTGCTGGGGATTGCCTAAGATGTGGAATATATATTTGGATATCCCAAGATTATTATTCCACAAAACTTACCCATCTCCACTAAGCTGAAACACGCTCCGTTCGAGCCATCGATCCTCCTAAGCTCCCTGAGGATATCTTTTTGCAAGCTCAGCACCTGTTGTGGAATCTTAGCTGGGGGACTATCCCGGAGCACCAACCTCCTCAGGGCGGAGTTTAAAGTTTGGCACAGCAACTTGCTCGATGTTTCCGACATTGTTTGTTGGGGGTTTCCTTGCAAAATGAAATACAAATATTTGAAAGAAGATGCTTGTGCGCAGAAGCGACCGCGTTCTTTGAATTCAAGTTCCGAACTGTTTGTAGAAAGGCAAGACTTGGATATTATGTGTCCCCCATATACATACGTTATATATTTCATATTTTTATTTACATACATACATATGTATGTATATTTTTAAGAAGAAACATATGTATATAAGTCTGAAGTACAGGCAGACTGTTTATATTCAAAGGAACTTGAGACCCAGACTCCTCGAAAGTGCTGGCGTCATATTTCCCTTTTGAAATGAAAATGGTAATGAAACTAATGAAAATAAAATTTAAGTACATATATTCCTGCCAAAACATATAAAAATATATATGTATTAACAAAATATTATGTTACTAAATGGCTTTAGAACCCACTGCCGAATAGCTGGATAGATGAATGAATGAATTCCTTTGATGGAAACTATTATTGTTCGAATGCAATGATTTTTTTGCAACTAAACCCATTATTTTTGCAGCCACCTTGACGAGTCGCGAACGAAATCTTCAAGAAGCCAAGTTCGAGATAATCACATCGGAGGCGAGCTACCTAAAGTCGCTCAACCTGCTCCGGCGCCACTTTATGAACCACAGCGCCTTTGTGGACACCTCCGTGCTAAGTGCCAAGGACCGGAAGGCATTGTTCTCCTACATAGTGCCCGTGCACGAGTGCTCGGAACGCCTGCTCACGGAGCTGGAAGCCTGCTGGCAGGACAACATCATGCTCCTTGGACTAAGTCGGTGCATCTATGAGATTGCCGAGCGGCATTTTCATGTGTATGTTGCATTCTGTGAGCACCAGGGGCGGATGGACAGGACGTTGCGCCGGCTAAAGGAGTCCAAGGAGTCTATCGCCTTCCAGCAGCAACTGGAGCGACTGGAGGCCAGTCCCAACTGCTGTGGCTTGAACCTCCACTCGTTCCTGATGTTGCCCATGCAGAGGATTACCCGCCTACCCCTGCTCATCGACGCCGTATTCAGCAAGGAGTCGCCGCTGAATCGCGAGGAGTACGAAGGGTGGAAGCTCACGCTTGCCCTCGTCCAGAAGCTGGTAATCCATTGTTAACTGCTGATGTGGATTTTGGAGAGTGCTAATTTTCCCATATCGTGTCCTCGCAGGTGGCCCAGTGCAACGAAGCAGCCAATCGCCGGGAGCAGGCCTACGAGCTAGAGCGCATTGCCACCCAACTGGAGTTTCCCGCCCACGTCCGTGCGCTGGCCATTGCTCCGGTGGGTGTGCCGAGGACGGGAGCGAAACCCCGCTACTTGGTGAAACGCGGCGAGCTAACCCACCTTGTCTGGCGGGGAGAGGACGCCAAGTTGACCTTCGGCAAGCGCCTAACAAAGGTCAGCATTTACGCCTTCCTCTTCTCGGACCTGCTGGTCCTCTGCAAACGGCGAGGGGAGTCCAGCTTTAGTGTCTTCGACTACTGCCCGCGGAGCATGCTGACACTAGCCGCTGGCGATTCGCTACCCCAGCTGCCCACCAAAGACCTAAAGGATCAGGCTGGCATGAACCTCATCCTAATGACCCTGCTGGAGAACTGTGACCGCAAGACCGTCGAACTGGTAGGACATATTTAAACGCTATTATTTCCCTCTCCGACTAAGGTAACCATTCAACCCACAGGTCTTGTCCTGCCCCTCGGTGTCCGACCAGCAGCGATGGCTGCAGGCCATGCGACCGCCAGAGGCGGAGACGCCCGGCGAGAAGCTATACGAGTCCTGGGACTGCCCGCAGGTGGTGGCCAAACATAGCTACGAATCGGACGAGCCGGACGTTCTTCAGCTGGAGCTGGGCGACGTTGTCAACGTGTCCCGGAAGCTACCCGATGGTGTGTGTCCAATCATTGTGTTGTTATCATTAAAAATTAAACTCCTTTCCTTTCAGGCTGGTACCAGGGCGAACGGATTCGTGACGGCGCTGTCGGCTGGTTCCCCGGAAGCTATACCGAGGAGCTGAACTCGGCCCACGTTCGTGCTCGAAACCTGAAGCAGCGCCACCGCCTACTCACCTTCACAGCCACATATCTGGAGGCCCAGAAGGCCAAGTGACCTGGCCACATCCTGTCCAGTTCCATTTTCCATCAGTCCGAATCAAATTCTAAGTGAACTACCATAATAGCCTTTTAGCCTTTTAGCCTTGTAGAGTTAAGGAAATGTGATAATTGTTTAAATATCGATGTACATGTTTACGATATCGGGAATCCTGAAATATAACTTCCCCCACAAATAGTCAATGATGTTTTCACCTTTTTTATCTATGTTTCTCATAATTTTCAATATAAAACTCAAGATAATCAAATTAATAATACATTTTTACGAATATTTAAAGTGTCACCAAATTACGCCAAACCAAACATAACTAGAAGTGAGTAGTACCACTCAATAACTCTCTTATCTTCCTTCTTACAATAGGTGTCGCAAATTGCTACATATATCTCTTCATTCTCTTCATCGTCCTCCTTACTAGGAGTAAATGGTCTATATATCTCTTCTTCCTCTTTATCGTCCTCCTCACTAAAGTCGTCAATCTCATCATCAATGTCATTAGAAAACATCTTAGCATTTTCAATATGACCTCTAAGGAAGGTTCAATAATGAGTTCAATTCATCATGAAAGATCTCTAGGCTTTGCATGTCCATCGATAGCAAGTTGACATTATCAACTAGGAATGGTGACAATCTGCCCACCTTCAATTTATTCACTAGGGTCTCAAGAAGTACCATCAGGCTAGCTCCTAGGTCTCGCGGCAATGTGGGGATCTCGTGCAGCAGCAAAGAACGGATCAGCCAATCGATACCTTTCACATAATGGCAGTTTTTCAAGCAAAGACTCTTTAGCAGACACGAAAGGGTCTGGGAGTGTTGATGATTGTCCATCATGCATCTCTCCCAGTCCGGAGCCCAGACCATGAAGCTCCTCCTATCAAGGGGAGTTGTTACATTCGGCACTGCATACCAGGGAAGATGCTGTAGACCAAGTTTCATGCTGGGAAGATATTCCTCCGGTAACTGCATGTAGTCAAACTCCACCACCGGATGGTAGTTAATTTTACCGGAACTGCATGGCGAAATTTCTTTTGACACCCACTGAAAGAAGGCCTGTCGATCCAGATAGCCCCCAATCACAGCGGGATGATGCACCTTCTTATCGGCGTATAAAAATACAAATCCGGGACGCATTTCGTCTCTCTTTGGGGTCAGTTTGAATGGAAACTTTACCTTAATATGAATTTGATACGTATCATCTTTAATATTTCGCATTATATTTAAGGGGCGGCCTAAAATATGAAACATATAATATAATATATATAGTATATAATATAATAAATATACTATATATAGTATATTTTCTTTCAATAGTTTTGTGAAAATTCGAGCAATAAAATTTACATGAAACTCACCCAGTTCGAAGTTGGAAGATTTATTTTTATTCGGTGGCATTCTATCAATATTATTTTTATATTATTCTAGAACACCTTTTGGAACTACCGACTTTTGGTCTATCTCTTCACTGATCATTAATTTGCAGGCAATTTTATGTAACGATTCAGAAAACAACTTGACGGGTTTGTCCATTTTTGCTCGTTTTTTTCCTTAATTCACTCAATTGTACAACTCCAGACTCGGTTCCAGACTGTTTTCCTATCCGACGTACCTAGTATGTATCGATGAACTATAGTATGTTCATCTAAATACAGTGGCAAGAACATGTTTTTTCCTTCTGACTTCAAAGTGTTTCACATCAAAAATTGGTAAAAATGTATCATATGGCGATTCATTTCCACTTCATTTCTACTATACATAAAAAAAACAAATATTCAAATAATAAGTTATTTAGATTATATATAAGTTTTTATTTTAAAAAATCTTTTGTATCCACTGTTGCACGATTGCCATTTTCGTGTTTCTCAACACTTTTCTTGAATGTAAACTTTAGATAATTAGGGGATCCTGAAAATTCTAATATTATTGGTATTTGACAGACACTGTTTAGGCACTTTAGTATTATTATTTGGACACTGTTTATCCATTGACGTGGTTGATTGAAGTGGACGAACTTAACGCATATTGATCATCTTTTGTTTTTCAAAATTAGATTTAATAGTAAAATTCCCATAAGGATCGGGCAACTATATACGATCCGAAATATGTATATCCAATAATATAAGCTGCGGCTCCGCCCGAAGTTGACTTTCCTTTCTTGTGATTATTTCATTCGAGTAATCATTTGAAGGATAAGAAAAATCCCCAAATAATTAACAGGTCATTCTTTTTATTATTTAACTATTACTATCAGCGACAAATAAATAAATACATTAGGATAATTTAATTTATTTGATTGTTTGCCATTGAAACCTTATTAAAAACAAACGCTCTGAATTTGAATTCTTAAAAAAAACTACATTTGAGCAATTAAAAAACCCATTAAATAAAACGTAAGGGTATATCTTTTTTAAAATTCTTGTATATTCTTTGCAAAAATATATACATACATATTTTTATTTATTTGTTGTTTTAGTTTCCTCGAATGCATTATAAATTATTTTAGTAGCTGCACTCCATCCCTATGGTATTGTAAGTGTATACAATTAATTCTATGATTATATTACTGCTGTCATAAATTATTAAATCTAAATCATGCACTACAAAGTGTACAAAAGTGGAGCGGGATGGGGGCAAGATATGCTTTGGCGATCGATCGATTCCGATGGCAGTCCCTGTCGAGTGCTGCTAAGCCAGAGTCTTCATAATCATGGTTGTAATCGTCACCGTCACCGTCAACGCCATCGCCATCGCCATCGTCCGACTGACCCATTCCCACCCAACTAAATCTAGTTCGAATAATTTACAATACTTTATGTGAAAGCGATGAGTGGATGTGATAAATTTGTATGAACGACCGGACCGACCGGCATATATGACCGTATGCATATGGTATGGGAGTTCGAGGGCTAAGGCTAAGCTATGGCTCACTAATGTATCCTGCTTTTAAGCGCTAGATTCATACACGTATAAATATATATCACATAATCAGTGAAATGAAAATTCGCTGGAGTATTTGCTTGTTTTGCTTTGGATGATGCATGAGCTGATGATTGGTTGGTTCACTTTTTAAAATGGTTCGATGTTTGGCAATGTCTTGGCTTGTCATCTGAAGCTAATGCCGCACTTGCGACTGATCTTAGGGGTATGTATGTAGGCGATGGACAGCAACAGCGGCACATCGTTTTCGGACAGCTGCAACGGAGTGGTGATGTCGCTCAGTCGACAGGGATCCGTTTCCAGCAGGAAGGCTGCCAGAGTCTCCGATTGAAGGTAGATCTCCTGCAGCTTCGATTCCAGAAACGACAAACACTGGAATCATCAAAGAATTAAATGAGATGGTTAGAAACGCACTGGAAAATGAAACAGAAGAGTGTATTACCTCATAGGCAGGTATTCCGCCAGCGTGCATGGCTTGGACAGTCTCCAGCATGCTGGACACCAACTGAGACATGCCCACCGGCGAGCTCTGGCCGCCGGCATACGGAAACTGCTGCGTTTGCGAGGAGATGAGACGCACATCCCACTTGTCCATGTCCGCCACAATGGCTATATTCTCCGCCGGCTGGGAGATCAGTGAGGCGGAGCGTGCGGCCAGTGCCAGATCCTCGCGAAGATCCATCTCCCACTTGTTAGGCGGAGCACAGGTACCCTAATACCACATACAAATTTTATTAATATCTCATTATTCCATTTCTAAGCTTGAGACCCACCTGCAGCACCATATCTGAAACGTAGTGATCGCTGACACTGAGCAACAGCGATGGAATGAAGCCTGCCCTCAACTGATCGCCGGGCGAATCATCGTCCTGCGGTAGCTCCTTGATGCCAGGAACGGGCAGCTTCAGCAGTTGCTGCGACACATTTACGGCCGCACACTTGGCGGCCACCGAGGAGACAGAGCTACGTGCCGATGGCACCCTCTTGGGCTGCTGTTTACGGACGTAGGTGGTCTGAACCTGACTGGGAATCGTTGGACTCTGAGGCTCCACGGTTACGGCCGACTTGAGGGTATCAATAGAGGCGGCCGAGTTCACAGACTGCAATGCCATCGAGCTGGAATTGCCGCTTTGGCTATAGCAGTGAACTTCGTCCGTCTCGAACTCCAATTCGGTGGCGTTCGATGGCGTTTGGTTCCAGGTGGCAGAAGTGGTGCCACTACTGCAGATTACACATCTTTCGCCGCTGGCCGTTGTGGCAGCATTGGGGCCAGCCGGATTGGGTGGCAGGGCTGCGGTGGAGCTGCTGCTGGCCGCCAGCGTGGCAGTGCTGTCGCTTCCCTTCAGAGCCGCCGCTTCGCTAGCCTCCAACTTGGTGGCCTTGTCCATCAGCAGATCGTAGTTGGACATGACGAGGTTTTTACTTTTCATGTAGTTTGTGGCGATCTGCGGATATTGCTCAAAGTTGAACTTCATGCCGGAGTGCTTCTTGTTGTCGTGGGTGCGCTGGTGCTGGGCGCACAGCATCAGTGTTGTCGGCTTGGCCTCCTGATCTCCGCTTAGATCCTCGCTGCTCTTCTTCAGATTGATCAGCGGCTCATTGTCGCCCAAAACGAACACCACACCATTGCCATTGTCGGCCGACTGCTGCCGGCATATGCCGTGCTCCCGTTCTATCAGCTTGTGGCAGTGGTCGAAATGGATCTGCTCCTCCAAACTCACGTTCTCCTTTATGGGCTCGATGCCCCAGGTCATGCGATCGCTCTTGCCCATGCTGTTCTGGGTTATCAGATCGGAGAGCGATAAGTGCGAGGCCCGCCGCTCGTGGGTCAGTGGCTCGAAGTCACCTCCTGGTGCCTTTGTCAACTGATCCGGTATCCCCTCCACCGAATAGCTGCTGCAGCGGCGATCCAACTTTCGGTTGATGATACGGATGCCTTGCTGCAACTTGGCAAAGTCGCTGAGACTCAGACCTTCCTTAACGCTCGCCATGTTCCAGAAGATGTTCTTCTTGGGCGGGGCTTCCTCGTTCTCCTCAAACTCTATGGCCTCGATGGCGCCATCATCCACGGAGCCCGTTCCCACGGATCCGGTGGTGCCACTGGATTGGTCCTCCTCCATGCAAAGTTCCACATTATCCGGTGTGGTCACGGTCAAACGGATCCGGCCGTCCTTTCCCGTGTGAAAGTACTGTTGCGCCTGTCGCGCCAGCAGAGTTTTCTTCTCAATTCCCGTGTCCATCAGATAGTTGCCGATTCGCAGTTCCTGCTGTACAAAATGCGAGTCCCGGAAGGCCAGCACTGTGGGAATCTCGTTCTTCTTTAGAGTCTGCATCCCATCGCCGGAGTCTATCAGCAGCTCTCCCTCCAGGCCATACTCGTTCAGGTCGCATTCGGTGTCCCCATCGTCGGCAATGGCATTCAGGTTCTGTTTGCAGGTTGCGGCCCGACTCAGGCCTCGCATTTGGGACGGTGGACTTTTGTGGCGCTCCTGGTTCCCAGGCTGGGTTTGATTCTGATTCTGTGAGACCAGATCGTTGATCA
This sequence comes from Drosophila atripex, assembly GCA_035045925.1. NCBI lineage: Eukaryota > Metazoa > Arthropoda > Insecta > Diptera > Drosophilidae > Drosophila > Drosophila atripex. The sequence continues at coordinate 2,759,512 of JAWNOP010000012.1, forward strand.
GCTGCTTGTTGAAGTCCTCCCGCTTGGCGGCACGGCGCACCTCGCTGCACCGAATGAAGTAGGTGAGCACATTGAGCAGCTTCTCCACCCACAGCTTCTCCGCACCGCACACAATGGTGCGCGCCAGCTTGGGCGGCATCCCGATGGCCCCGTACAGATCGCCCAGCTGGGCCCACAGTGCGTTATAGGGATGCTTCTGGGCCACCTGCTGCAGCTTCGCCCGCTGCTCGATAGCCGCCGACGATGCCGACGAGGCGATCTCCGATCGCCGACGACCTGCACTGTTGAATGCGGATACTGTGGCCACCCAGCCCAGGTGGTGGGTGAGAATCCCGGTCAGCATGGTGCTGATGAAGCTGTAAGGAATTGTGGGGCTTAGTTGCAGCACTGAACCGATAGCCGCCAGCGGATGAACTTACAAATTGGAGTCCTTGGTGTCGGCAAAAGAGAGCAGGTCGCACAGTTCCTTGATGAAGCGCTCGGCCACCGTCTTGGAGTACTTGCTGCCGCTGGTGGTGATGCTCAGCCAGACGGGGGTCTTGATGCGCGGAGCGGTGAAGAGATCGCTGAACCACTGCTGTGTGTCCTGCCAGGCCTGGAACATGATCTAAATGAGCGGGAAAAATGTTAATAAACTGGATTGCTAGTCCTAGGCTTGATCTCCTCACCTGCAGAAAGTTTTTGTGATTTATGTAGGCGTGTTCCGTGCTGGCCCTCAGCCGGCTGAGCATGGACTCGAGCAGGGCAATGTGCTCGCTGCAGAAGAGCTCCATCTCCTCCTCGAAGGACTCGCTCATCGAAATGCACACGGCCAGGCCGAGTTTGGCCCGGCGGCGGAGATTGGCCTGCCGCCTGCCCATCTCCGGATTGCTGCGCGTCTCATTCGCACTGTAGCTGGCCCGTCTATACTGGGGCGGGGCCATGCCGCCGCCTTCGCTGCCACCGCCGGCGCCGGCGCCTACTCCCCCACCTGTGGGTACTGTGGGGTAGTTGTCGCTTAGGAAGCCGATAAAATCGTTCTTGGAATGCTCGTTCTCAAAGGAGGTGCGCAAGTTGCGCGAGATTCGTCGCTGCAGGCAGCCGTCGCTGGCAAATCCATCTAGGTAGGGCGATGATCCGGTGTAGCAGGCCGAGTCCACGCTCAGTTTTCGCAGTGCATCCGACTGATCGGATAGGACACTGCCCAAGCTGCTGCGCGTGGACGAGTACTGGTATGACCACTGATCCCCGCCAGCTCCACTCCCACTCCCACTGCCGCTCGCAGAGTATCCCGAATCCGTTGCCGTGCTGTAGGTGGAGGAGAATCGAGGCCCACTGGAGTCGACTGAATGAATGGAGAGCGACTGCTGATCCGACGGCGGCACAGGAACATCCAGCGGTGGCGTCAAGCTCATCTGCCGGCCGACACTGACACTGAATGGCATCGAGAACGAGTTCATCGACAGCCCGTCCATGGAGCCGTGCTCGCTGCAGATGGAGGTGCGAGGTGTCGCCAGGCTGCCGGTGGACAGAGTGGAGTAGGGCGAGTGATCGGATCGGGCACCAGACACTCCATTGTTCGTGGGCGTTAGATAGACCTGAGAGCATAGGATTCGTGCGGGTTCCGGCAGCCAGTGAACCTTCAGGGCCGTTCCGCAAAAGGACATCGGCAACGAGCCGAACACCATCTCGCCCAGCGGGGTGATGTCGTCACCGTTCGGCCGATTGTGCTGAAAGCCAATAACAGATTGTATTTAAATATTGTTGGTCCTTCGATTGGAGGAAACTATGAGTTATCCTTACCTTGAAGCCGTACTCCGCACACACCTCGATGAAATTGGTGCCATTGGTGGAATGTGCCTTGGCCTGGATTTTGCCATTTTGCAGCGATGTGTACTTTTCATTTTTGAGGAACTTTCCGCCACCACCACTTGAAGAAGCTGTCGAGGCCGACGAGGATGTCGCCGATGCAGATCCAGCTGAAGCCTCCTTGTGCGTCACCTTCTGCAGGGCGTTCGAGTCGAAGAGCAGCCGCCGGCTGTCATCCTCCTTGTAGAGCAGAACTCGCACCTGGCTGCCCTCGAAAGGGAATCGACTGAAAAAATCAATAGATAAGAGAAATTAAGCCAACTATCTATTGAATAGTTTTATCGTAAAGGTAGAGTCTCCTCCCGAAGGTCGCTATAATGCGCACATCTCGGCCCGGCTCTCTAATTCTGTTTTATTCTCTATTGTCGTCGATAAAATGGCAAATTTTTTATTCCATTCTATAAATAGCGAGATCCGACCCACTCGGCACGTGACGATTACTCATGAATTGTTTGGCGGCTGGGACGTTTGTCGAAATGTCTTGAAATCTCTTCAACGCCCGCGATAAGGCCATGTGAGCGTCGTACTAATGATGACCTTTGAACCCGCCCGCCACCCCACCCCCCTTTGAATGAGGTTCTAGACGCTAGTCACATGACGGCAAACGCGAATGTTAAATTAAACCAATTTATTTTTGGCGTTCTATAATTGGATGATCCAAGTAGCGCTAAACAGACAAGGTATCTAGTATCTGTAGGCTGCCTAGCCGAAGAGGTTCTACTTACAATTAATTAACTAAACAAATATTATAATAATCATTGTTATTGCAAAGTGCCAAAGTACTCCATTTCGAGTAACAGATTTGAGCCAATTTATTTTTAATGGCCTTATAAACGGCTTGTTGTCTAAGTAGCGCTAACTTTTGAAAAGGCGCCCCTCTCCTGAAATTAGCGCTATAATTAACAATTAGCCCCAAAATGATGATAGTTGGGGGCTTCTAATAAGCCTCTGGGCCAACTAGTCGTAGAGGGCTTTATAAATGTTTTACAGCCCGGCGATAAGACGAGGGACCACAACTCGCTTACTCCACGCACCTCCGAGATTACGAAGGTGTTTTTAAAATAGTTTTTCTTTTTATTTTTTTATTTTTTTGTGGGCTGGTCACGAGTTCTGACCGCACAACTTAGTCAGTAGTCTGTCCAGGCTGTCGTCTTGACCGCTGGCGGCCCTTTTGTTGTCCGGCAGCGGCGGTAGCGGCTCTTGCCGGATTTTTCCACCAATATATTGCCGAGTGCTTACTTGGATTTGAAGGGCGACGGCGGCGTATGCATGCGACAAAGGGTAAGTCCACTATCTAGATGTCTGGGGGATCTCTCCTATACAGAGCCACTTCTCCAACTCGACCTTCCCTCCAAAACCAACTCCTCTGTGAATCCTAAAAAATGATATCGCAACGGAATGTCGGAATTAACTCACGAACCTAAATATTCACTAACAAAGAGTATTAGCTCCGATTAGCACTTTTTTTTTTTTACATACTTGCGATAAAGAGTGGTGGTCTACTTTTTATTTATTTTTCAACAATTACTAATAAACTAACAAATAAATCATGACTCAAAGCTAGTTCTGATAAAAATAGTCCCAGAATAAGTAATTTATTCCATGAAAATTGATATTCGGATTTTTTGAAAGTGAATATTTGGAGTTGCGAGATATGGAGAGTTTTGAGAACTATATCCATTTACCGATGGATCCGACGGCCCGCGACGCGTCGATATCTTTATGGCTACGATGCTAGTCAGCAAGTGAAGTTCAAGGCGTTCGCGATCGGACTGGGAACTCGACTCGGTCGATCGGGAAACTTGGGAACTGCCGGCTGGCCCGGCCTCGTACTATGGGAGAACTGAAACGCCCAGGTCCCGTGCCGGCGTACGGCATACGGCATACGGCATACGGCGTATGGTATACGGCGTAGAACGAGACGGGCACAGCTCACTCGCATATGCATTATAATAAGGCCCGGGCCAATCGATATATATGTACGAGTGTACTGTCCACAGTACAAATACTATATATTGTATGGAGTGGTCTGTATAGTACGCTCGAAATACTGAAACAGCCATGCAGATAATGATAATACAAGGGGCTCCGACCATATACCATGGGATGGGATGGGATGGGGGCATGGCCATACAATTTGGAGCGTCGCTCACATGATTCGGATTCGGAATCGTCGGATCCATCCATCCAGATGCCCTCCGAAGCCCCTCAAACACGAACATAGCCGAACCAGACCCGAAGTGGAAGAAGAGCATCATGTGGCCACCAGCAGCAGCACCCTGGGGCCATTTGTTGCTTGTCAAAGACTGATGTGTTAATATGTTGGTAAAAAAAAAAAACAACAAACAACAAAAAATTAACAAACACCGACAAGCCAAGAAAGAGAAAGGAACAAATATTTGGCCAAAAGTCAAGAGACAACGATGAATGATTGTTTGATGAATTAGTTGAAAGGAGTGTTGCCAAAAGTTAATGGGGGAAATTTAGGGAAGCAGACGAAGGTAGACATTTTCTGCCTCAATAGCTACTATTTAAGTTTAATAATATATATATATTTTTATATTTATAAGGACAAGTACTTGTACCCAATCACCTCCCTGCTGACCTGGCCAAAATCGCACCACAAAGATCAGCTCGAAACAATTATCGAATCGCCGCTAAGTTGACTTATCGCCCAGGCGGAGGCGGAGGCAGAGACTGCTGTTTATTCTGATATTTTTCGCTTTTATTTTCATTATTTTCCCTGTGGGCTGCGGGGAAGCAAGCCAGGAGGCGTGGGGCATTCACATTGGATCACATGCTCTTTTCAGCTACGCAAGCAAAACAAAAGCGAGCCACAGCCAAACAATATTAAGCAAATAAACACACGCAGACTCACACATGTACATAAGTACATGCATACATAATGAACAAAGGCGCTCCACACGGAGGCATATCTCCGGAGATTACCATAAAGTGCTATATAGTATGCGCAGAGTTTGGGGAGTACTCTACCCCGCTCTTATAGGGCTCTGCACTGTATTTTGATTGATATGGTCAGGTGAGTATTAATAGCTGGGCTGGGCTGGACTGGACTGGACTGGGCTGGGCGGGCGGAGTGGAGTGGAGTGCCACTCAAGTGGCTGACAGGTGTTATCGGGCTTTGCCGGGATTATGTTTTGATTAACCCTTGGATACTCTGCGCCGTCTGCTGATTGATTTGGAGTGGGGTGGTGGTGGGTGGTGGTGGTGGTGATACTGGAAGGGAATGTCCATCAACTCCAAGACCAGACTTTTGGCGGCCAACAATTATAATCGAATCAGAGCCTCTTAATGACTTTAGAGAGCGTGTCTGGTTCTGGCTTCGGTTCTTGTTTCCTTCCACAGTACACTGAGCCAAAAATCGTAATAATCTTGCTAGAAAATCTATTCCCAAAATTGCTTTAATTCTTGTTCGCCCAAATAGATAATTTTTTGTCAGAAATTCATGTCTTTTGGCATGACACATTTTCCCTCAGTGTTCTGTGAAAGAGAGCGTGGAGCAACAAAAAAAAAACACAGATTTCCAAAGCGACGACGACAATAATAAAAAAGCCAACAAAAAAGCAAAGCAAGGCAAGTCAAAAGCAAAAGCAAAAGCAAAACAACAACCAGTTGCTCCATTCAACAAGTCACATGACCCAACCAACCGACCGACCAACCAACCAACCAACCAACAACGATGATGGCGATGGCGATGATGGCGACGCTGGAAATGATGGGAGATGATGGGGGTAGGGACTGGCGGGATGGCCACTGGAGACGTTATATGGCTACGACAATGGAAATGGGAATGGAAATGGGGATGGGGATGGGGGTGGGAATGACAACGGGCGCAGCTGGGCAGCAAATTGGCTATCATTACCATTGGGCCGATTATAAGCAGTTATGCCCACAACTAGATAGATCCCCTAAACACAGGGCTAACTTTGCCAACTAAACAAAATGCGAAAATCTGTCAGTCAGTAAGTATATAAAAACGAACGACCTTCACCCCACCCCGTCCTTTGGCGAAAAGCGAATGTCAAGTTCGACTCTCCAGGCCTCTTTATTTAATTTATTTATATTTTATTTTTTTGCCAAAAAATAGGAAGGTAAACACGAATTTTAGATACACTCAAGTGGGTATTAATAGAAGGTTTATATCTGATCACTTGGAAATCAAGTAACAATCAAGTAGAACCAGTGATTATCAGAGATTAAGTTTGAATTACTAATCTCCTTATTGATTAGAGGCGATTAAGTTAGTACATATATAATTTTACTTCCATTTCTGTATAGAATCGATATACCCCCTACAAGGGCATAATAATGACATACTGATAAAAAGAAACACTCGAGCAGTGCAGACACAAGACTTGTCGCTCACAATACTAATGAGCAAATGACGACAAAAATATCGAGTGATTTCCATTGTCACTTGAGACCAATGCAAACAGACCCACACTCGGATTCGGTGCCTCGGACTGGACCCGGAAAAGGGTAAGGAGGTAGAAGAGTCGGAAAGGGGAGCACTTGCCGGCGCAATCAATCAATGAACGTAGCAAGTGCTAACTGTGCCTTGTGGACTGGACGGAGCGGAGTGTGCACTACCTGTGTCACCTGGCAAACACAACATGACTCAGGCAGGGCAGTCCCACAGATCGGCCCCTGCCATAGATGAGATCACTACAGATGGACACACTTTTCAGACAAATGTCAATAGACCCGAGGAGTCACCAAGAGCCATTCATCTTCCGGCAAATAGAGACTTCCGTCATCGCCAAGGAAATGGAATAACTATCCCATACTACACCATACTACACTATACCATATGGTAATGAGTAACCCCAGCAGAATAACTAATTAGTAGAGAATAACTTTGGAATTCAACAAGGCGGTTAAGAGTCACGAGTTTAAGGGAGCAGACCTTGCCGATAAGACCGCTCCAGAGATAGGGTTTCGGTGGCATATAGTACCATATTATTGTTTCTTAACTGGCGAACTATTATTTGTGGTTTTATGGCCAACAGCCAGACGCTCCATCCATCATTTTCTCCGAGTTTCCCGACTCGTAAACATCAGCTTTCCCCATAAACTCGACATGATATTCTGATCCTCCGAGTTGGACTTTGAGGCGTCAAAAGTTGTTTATGGAAATGCTGCATTTTTTCAACGAAAACGGCAATAAATGGCAATATTATTCAGGCGTTTGTTTGCACAGCTCGCCGGCCCCCTAGAATAATTCCACGAAGTAATAAGCGAATGTAATCCCAGGGCTATACGAATTTGGTCGAAAGTTTAGACCGTAAAGCATCGGCAAACAGGACGCCATTGAGAATGATTTGGGAAATGGTTCAACCGGCCCATAAGGTGTCTCGTTGAGCTTCTGTTAATGGAGCTCTCGGCTTAGGCACTTCGGGGTGCTTACTTTGTTTGTCTTATTTATTGATAGCATGGAGGAGGAGGAGGGCCAGCAGGCAGGCAGGCAGGCACCCAGCCAGCCAGCCAGGCAGTGCAAAACAATAGCGTTTTTGTCAACTGATAATGACAGCAAACAGAGGAGCGCTAGAGTCTACACTGAGAATCTAAGGGAATAATATATAAAGAAAAATATATATATATTACTTTTAACATTCCATGAATAATATTAGCTAGCATTTAAATGCGCAATAGTTTTAGTTGAAAACTTAGCCACGATAAGCCTTTTGTTACAAATCACATTTCTGTTTCAAAATACAAGTATTTTTCAAGTGTCGCGACGACTCACTACTCATATGACTTGGCAGACCACGCGACTTCGCACATGAAGCACCACATCGCCAGCCAACTCATCACTTCAGCCGTCCCAGCCCCGCTCGAGAGCTTCTATTTAAATAGACAACTTTATATATATAGTCTGTTTGCCGTCTTCTCCTGCCTGCCTGGTCAGAAGGGTAGGGGCCACTATTAGCTACTAACTACTAGTACTACCACTCCAGTGCTCCTCTTGACATGTGGCCCAGACACTCTGGCACCTAGGTCTATTACTCGATTACCCCCCACACCTCCTCGCTCTGGCAGAACTCGTAACGGTACGGTTAACATGTAACATTCACACCTGGGACGATCGGTGAGCGGTTGGGGCCACACGGGCCAAGTTGTTGGCCCGTTTGATTGATGTCCGTTTGAATGTTTGGCCATTCAATTGGCGGGCAGTTATCAGAAACTATTAATGAATACTCATTCGCTCCCAATTTACGACTCATTTGGCGTGGCAGTAAGCCGGCCTAAAGGCTCTAAGTGAAATCATCCATAATGGTTCATTCAGGCAGACAGTTTTTATTATTATTTGATTTTGTTGAGAGACACTATAGGAGCGGCTGGGTGGTTGGGATGAAAGGAAGATTGATATGTGATATCTGTTGTTGTGGCTTTGTTTGGTCGCCAATTCAGACGGATACCGGATTATTGTACTTCACACGTGCCGTGGAGCCCTCGCTCTCATAATGGGATTGTTGGACCAAAGTTTTCCACAAAGGGTGCTAATTGCCTGGATTTACGTATCTGGGAAGAGTAAATAATAATGGAATTAGAAGGAAAGTCAGACGGCATGGGGTGTATGAAATCACAGTTTCCATACATATAGCCATAGACATGTTAGAGACGGGCCGGGCCGGGCCGAGCCGGGCCAGCCTGAAATCCCCAAACTTATCGGGAATTAATACCACTCCGCTAATAACAGATATATGTATTTTTGGACCCTCTTATGGGCCATATGTGGCCTGATGGATATCGAACAACTGCGAATGCGAATGACTTGCGAATTGGGTTAAGGAATGTGCGCCTTCGGAGGCACATGATGCCAGACGTCTGGTTTTGGTTTTTTGGCTTTTATATCATACTCGTATGTACATACATATGTACGTATATGTATATATGTTGGATAAAAAAAAAAGTGTCATGTGACCAAACAACTGGCTAGCAAATGTCTAAACATGGTCACGACGTTGCTGTTTTTGAATGGAACGGGGAACAGGGAACTGGATATGATTCACCTGTCCGGGCCGCAGGTTGAATCACTTGAACGCCTCCTCGATTCGCTGTGGGTGTCGAAATTTCCAGCATTTCGTCTCGACGGCTCCCCCAGCTATCATTTCTTTTTTGGCCAGGCCAGGCCAGGCCCTCCGGCAAATATGAACGATAAGTGGGAGGTTCAGGCCGCATCAGATTCTGTCGCAGCGTGGAAAGTTACCCAGGCGTGCTGCCCTGCCCGGCCGTAATTTGTTACTGCCGTCACCCCCAACTAAATTAAGCAAATAAACAAACAAAGTCTAGTCGGAGTACACTTTTTAAACGCTATTAGTGTAAACGTTTGTTTAGTTTACATAGAATTCGAATAAAAACTGACCTAGTCCAAAGATAGCGTCATAATATGTGCGGGTGTTTTCCCCTCACACGAGGGGGGGTGGGGCTTTACAGGTGTTTTTTGTTATTATTGTTTTCTATCGCTAGGGATGGGGGGTCGGATAGAGACGCCCCTCTGACCAAAGTGCAAAAACCCCAAAAGCTCACGGCGCTTAATTAGCAAAGTAAAAAAGTTTCTATCACGTGATGGCAAGCGCTGGCTGGTGACAAGCACGGCCATAAATGTATATACAGCCCCGAATATTGGTCAATACACACTCGAATCTGACAATTTCACCATTACGCTATATATATTATAGTAAACGTTTGCTCGGCAGCGTCTGACCGATAAGGCGGCGATTAATCGAGTGCGCCACAGATTACCTGCCCAAGAAGTCTAAGCCATGGGCCAACAATTATGTGGGCCGAAAAGGCAAGTTCACCAAAACAAATCATCAATCAGGAATGTTCCTATTTATAAGCATTATTTTTTATATATGCGGCATATGCGATATCAGAGTTTGCGGTTTTGCATTTTAAGACCCAGTTTCCTTTTCCGGTGTAGCTCCAGTTGTGGTCGGATTTAAAAAAATATTTCTGTCACTATGCAATCCTATTTTTCTATTTCCATTTAATATTAAAATCACTTTTCCCTTATTTCAATCCGATAAGATTTCGTATTAGCGATAAAGATTATATTAATCACCTACGTGAGTACTAATTAGGTGCAAATCGATATATCGAATCGAACTCCCAAATCCCCGTCACTCACGAATTGGACATGGCTGTCTCCAACGTTAACCGTTAACCTAGCATCCCCCGCCCACATTCAATCACAACTAAATGATAAATAAACAACAAAAAACTATCAGAACCCACGCACAAAGCTCGGAAAGTGTCAAAAATCAACATTGTAAATTAAGCGTATGCAGCGGCATGAATAAATAGTGTAATAAATAATAATGAAATGAATTAAGAGAAAAGCTGGAGGGGGTGGGCGACAGCGCGAGGGAGGAAAGCAACAAAAACAATGCCCAGCAGCAACAACAAAATATGCATGACATAATAATCACGAGAGCAGGCCGCGACCGCCGATTAGCAAGTCATGTGATTCGCTTTTATTTACATTTGCCGCGGTGGCCCCCTCTCCGGCCGCCGCGCCCCTTTGGGCCCCACGATCTCCGCCCACCGAACAGCCATCGAGACCCAAGTCTAAAGCAGTGCGAGCGAGAAGCAGATAGCGCACACGAAGTGATAACGAAGAGTGCCGAGTGGGGTTGCATGAGAGGCAAAGAGAGAGAGCATAGTGGGGGCCCAGTTATTTGCGCGCGCAGCTCAATCGATCCGGTATGAAGGCATAGGTGCGAAAGAGAGCCCACAAGCTCTGCCCTGCTCCAACACACGGGGACATGTGGGGCTCTTCTGGGTGGCTATGGTTGTTGCTGTCATGACAACCCAATGCACTGCTGGGGGTGTTCAAAGTTGGTGATGGCTTTCCATTCTTCTATCCTGCGCTGTTTAGTACTGTTTGTTTTTATCGATATACAGTGGAGCAGCAGTATCTATTCCCCGTAGATACTGATGGCCCCATTCCTAGGAATAGATAAAATGTTATTCCATAAAAACTATCCTTTTTATTAAAGTTTTAATTTATTTTTGAAACACTTAACATTAAAAAGGTAAAAAAATTCATAGTTTTGACACTGCTGCAGTAGTTTATACTGGCGGGGGTTAAGGATTACCGTTATTCTTGAAGAAAACTGAAGCCAGCTGCAGTGCTGCCTGTAATCCTCATCCTGCATCCATTTATCAAAAGACAATAATGGGATGACCTATTGTGCATTTTTAAGAAAAGAAAGGACGCTTCCAGCTGCTTCAGATTTGCATCTGCGTCTTCCTGCTTTGGCAATAGATCAGCAGCATTGGCAGCGGCGGCGTACGTGACGCTCGGCGGCCGTCTGGGCTTGCCAAATATGTTCGCTGGGTTATCGTCCTCGTTTACGCTTGCCAATTTGCGTACGAACAAAGAGAAGAGGAAGCGCAGGTAGAATGATGGGGGAGGGGGAGGCAAACGGCCGGGAGTGTGAGGGGCCGAGTGTGAAACGCATCATGAGAGTGCCTGTTTGTATGTGTGTGTGTGTTTTTCCAGCACCAGCTGCACCCCTTTCTTTTGTTCTGCGACTAATACCGGGTATTTAGAAACTCTATTGGCATTTTAGAACGGCGAGTGTGGGGGGAGGGGGTATATGGGTATATGCAGGTAAGCAGATAAACACTTACCTTAGATAATTTCGCGAAGTTTGTTTTGTAGCTTTTGCGGACGACGAACTATTGCCACCACCGCTGCCGCCGCCGACTGAGGGGGTGGCCGACTGAGCAACGCCGACGCCGGCAGAGGCGTGATTCGTACGTGCCGGCAATGTGGGTGCTGTTGTTTGGCTATTAATTAACGTTGCCGCAGATGTTGTTGTTGCTGCCGCTGCTGATGGTGGTGGTGCCGACGGGAAGAAGAGTTTATTCAATAAGGCCATAATAACATACAGTGTGCGCAATCATTTAATAAACACATCTGGCCAGTGTCCGAACACAATTTATTGGGAATCGAAAATATTGAAATGGAAATCGCTTAAGGAAATCACACACACATATAAACACGCACGCTTTTCGCTTTCCGTCGATTGTGTTGGTCAGACAGAGAAATAAATAGAGAGAGCGGCGGTGACCCGGTGGCACAGGCTTTGAGGGGGAGGCGTTACCGTTACTCGAGCGATCAGGCGGATGCTGCACAACCCAACTTTCGCTTTGCACTTTTCTTTTACGTATTTTTCAGCTGCTGTTGCTTCTTCTTTTTCTTCTTCTTGCTTGCTTGCTTTCTTGCTTTTTGGCAAATGATCTCTTCTGATGCACAAAAAGCCCCAAACATACACATAGACACACACACACACGTTTTGATAGAAAAATAAAGCTATTTTTGCTGAACGGCGGAAATCACTTCTATCCGACAAGCGACAGAGGTTCTTTACCGTTTCACCGTTTCAACGAAATGAGAACCAAAACGCTGGCGTCCGCTTTAAAAAGTTTTTTTCAGAGATATGTACGGCCGATTTTGAGTGAGGGCGAGCGCGTCGTGAAGCCCGCCGCCGTCGCCGACTGTGTGTGTGAGAGCAAAACGCTGCTTTTTGTTGCTAACTTTTTTTTAACCTTTTCTTGAGCTTGGCTTGGCCAATACACACTTTTTTCTTTTTTCGTCGCCTCGTTTGTTGTCATACATCTCGCACTTCCCACTTCCTGCCCACCTCTTTTTCGCTGTCTCTCACTTGTTTGCTTGCCGTTTGCTTCTCTTATTTCAACTGAACACCTTGTGGCTTTTGTTGTTTGCGTTTCGAGGTGATAAATTCTGGTCTAAAGGTTGGTTTCGAGTCGAGTTTCCCGAACTCTGTTTGGCCTTTATTTACAATCACAAACAACAGACAAACACAAACGTATTTTGCAACGCGAAGTTGGCCGCAGCTCACCAGATAGTGCTGTGAAACGCCATGCACTTTCGGGGTGTCTTTCAAATAGAGCAGCAGCCACACTAACGGATATTCAAATTTATAAATAAAATTATTACAAAAAATGAATAAGATTTTAACATACGTGTAAGTATTCGATTTAAGAATCTTTTTTGATAAAAATATACTCCTCTTTCAGCCACATACTTTATTGAAATTTTAAAAACCAAAATTGCCATCAGAAAATTATGTATCTAAAAAAATATGTATCTAAAAAAATAGACATTTCTTTCTAGAATTTAAATCTAGAAATTAATAAATTAATAGATTAATAAATATTCGATTTAAAAATCTATTAAGGTTTTGTTAAGGTTCTACTTAAGCAAAAAAAGACAATACTTTTGAAGATTTCGATTGTCTAAAGTTCGAGTAAACCAAGAATTGCCGATACCCAAGACTTTTAATGTCGAGAAATCCCATGGAATTTTGGGCCATTTCGAACTAAGAGATACATTTTTTCATGCTATGGGAAACACATTTTCTTAAAATAAATCCGCTTTAAAAACCCAAAAAATTTTGTTATAAATCCATGATTAAATTTTAAATTGTTGAACTTTATTTTTGTTGGCTTACATATATATACTTCAAAATTTTAGGCCCACTTGCGAAGGAAGTGTGGGAAATTGGTTTCGACATGAATAGAATTCACTGTTTATATAAATTCATACGATCTGGTTGCTCTTGCTGACCCTCCTCCTCTGCTGCATATTCCCCTCCTTACTTTAAATAATCCTTTTCTGTTTTTTTTTTGTTTTTTTCACTTAACTTTAACTGGAACCGAGCGAAAGTAGAGAAAACATTCAAATCTTAAACATTAGCGTTAAATATTCGTTCGCTTAGGAATTCCGATATTGAAAGGGTGTAAGAGATTTTGATCAAATAGAACATACATATTAACCATTAATATAAATGAAGCGACTTTGAGTCGCACCTTGGAGAAGCTTACGATAGTTTCAATTGTGTCTCATCTTTCGACCATTTCTTGTGTTTAGTTTACTTATGTTGTTACTTTCGTTTAACTGGTTGCTTGCGTAAGTGCGTGCGTGTTTTATGAATAGAGTGTGTGTGTGTTTCTGTGTGTTGAAAATAAGTCATGTTTTCTTTATGGATTGGCGATGGTGGTGCATCCTGCCTGTCTAATCTTTGCAGGTGGACGTGTCCATGGGGCTGGCCGGCTGGATGAAAGCCGGTGCCGCCGAGCTGGGCGGATTGGTTGGAGTGAAGGCTGACAGCGACGAGTTGCTGCTGCTGTTGACCAGGTTGCCGCTGGACGAGTTATTCAGACTGATGTTCATCAGGTTGGACGACGACGATGAGGCGCTGGAGTTGCCAGTCAACTGGGATAGGAGGCCACCGCCTGCCAGAAACGTGGAGCTACCGCCACCAACGCCAGCCGAGGTCATCGATCCTAGGCTTAGTCGCTCGCCGCCCAAATTCGATAGAAAGCCGCCAGCGGCATTCCCAGATCCAGATGCCGATGATGAGGAGACAGAGGCCGAGGAGCCACTGGGGCCCATCATGCCTAGGAGTGGGTTTGTGGGGGTTAGCACATTCGGTGCGGAAGTGTTTAGGCCCAACATGGGCGTTGGCAGTGCTGGCTTGATGAAGCGCTCGCTAGCACGACGATTCTACAATTATAAACAAAAATTAGCACGAAACAAAAATTAAGGCAATCCGAGGCACTCACCACAATTTGTCCGCAGGCATAGCAGCGGTTCTGACCGGCCGTGCCTGGACTAAGTGGCCGGCTGCTGGAGGGGCTGTGGGAAACTGGACTGCTAATGGTGCGCTGCCTCTGGGCGCTAACCGCCGATGCTGCGGCCGCCGCCACCGCCGCCGCAGCAGCTGCCGCTGATCCGGACATCATACTCTCGTTGTAGAAACGTTCCTCGTCCATTTCCAGCGAGGATTCAGACTCAGAGAGGTGACGGCAAAGCGCTTCACGGCGCTCGACTTCCTGTTTCAGTTTCCTCTGAAGGCGTGCGTTCTCTTCGCGTATAGACTTCTCTTCCAAAGCAAACTGCTGCATCTTGATGGTGGTCTCCTTCTGAGCCGCGGCCAGATTAGCTCGCAGACGCAGAACCTCCGACCGTAGATTCTGGATGTGGGCACTCAAGCTTGTGGCCGTATCACCTCCATTCGCATGGGCATTGTTTGTAATGTCGCGTGGCGTGGTGGGATCAGAAACGGGCTGATCCAGCTTGATTTGCAGCGAGCGCTTCTCCGTTTCCAGCTTGTCCATACGCTTCCACAGCTTGTTGACTAGAGCCTCTTGCTCCTGCTCGAGAGTGTTTTCCAATTCGACCATCTCACGGCGCAGTTGCTCCAGATTCGTTTGCTTGTTGTCCGTTTCGGCTTGCAACTTCTCAATCTTGCGCATGAGCTTGTTGACGAGGCACTCCTGCTCTTGCTCGAGGGTCTGCTCCAGCTTACACTTCTCTTGACGCAGCTGGTCCAGCTTGCGGGAGAGATCGTTGGTCAGACACTCCTCCTCGCGTTCGTAGTGATGGGCTAACGTCTCCTTTTCTTTCTTTAGCGCCTGGATCTTCTTCAGCAGAGTGTTCGAGATGTACTCTTCCTCCTGTTCGGCTTTTGCTTGCTGTGATTTTTAAAAGAAACGTTGTTTTAAGTAAAAAGCGTCTCAAAATGTGGTTCGACTTTATGGAAAATGTGTTTATACTGAACTGATACTAACAATGATAACGGAGGCCTGTTTGAGGCAACGGTTCTCCTCCTGCACGACTTTACACTTGGTCTTGAAGGTGTCCAGCTCAGCTTTCAGAACTCTATTGAACGAAAACAATCTCATGTTACAGAATGGAAAAATGTGTATAAATCGCATTTGTTACTCACTTGTTCTGTTGGGTTAACGACTCGATTCTTTTCTGGAGCTGCTCCCTGGACACTGGGCTTGGCGGAAGCATGGTGCCTCCGTCCAATGAGCTCTCTGACTCGCAAGGACTCTCCATGTCTGGAATGGGAAATGGGGAAAATGACCCATTGACGTCAGGTCATTAAAATTCTTCCACTTTTTAAGCATATACTGTTTTACAAGTCAAGAAATAATGTATGCCATGCTCTTAGCTATATGCGGGCCAGTTCTTTGTTGCTTTTCCCGTATTTTTTTTTCTTGGCGAACAAAGAATAAAGTGGCTGCTCGGTGGCTGCTTTTTTGGCCCTGATCCTATTGAAAAGTTTAACCTTCAGCTGTGATTCGTGATTTGATTTGCATCTGGCTTGATGCATTTTCGGAAATCGATAGAAGGGCAAGGTCGGAGGTTGCCAGCCACCATCTCCTACTGCCACCCACTTCTCCTACCACCCCCTACCACTGTTCCCCGCTTCTCTCTTATGTTCTATGCCGGTTTAAAAAGTCAAGCTACACTTTTATTTTTATAATATGATCCACTTTACCTGGATTTTGGTTCGGTTGGACTTCAAAAGACTTTTCCTCTTCCTGTCCCCTGCTACTGCTCCTCCTCCCCTTTCCACACGGCTCCGCTCCTCTCTGCGCTTCGCTGCTGCTCCTCTCTGCTTCTTCACCTTTTCACCTATGCCCAGGTGAACACTTTGACTTTAATCGAACGATTAACTAGTGGCCAGTGGAGCTGGAGCGTCTGCTTTTAAGGGCAACAGAATGGCGTGCGAAACATTTTGCCCGATCGAAAGTAAAGTGAATCAAATATCAAATTGCGAAAAATTGCAGTGCAGAAATGTGACCGTACACGAAGTGAAATGCCGAAAAAGCGCTCAGTGGAAACGCCGCAAGTTTTTGGTATTTTAAGATAATAGCAATATTTTTGATACTAGAAGAGGGAATGAACACTTAATTTGAAGTAAATTTCCCCCTATTAAGCTAAAAATGAAACAATAAGCTATTTAAACAGATTATTAACAAACATTCATTAACTTCTAAGTATATGTCTATAAAATTTTTTTAAAGTGCATTTTAGAATTATACCATATGGAAAAATACTAAAAATAATTGGAAACCAAAAACTATCGATATACATAAATTGAATGGAAGAGAGCGATAAAAAAAATATTAAAACTAACACGTGCAGCGCTAAACATCATTTAATATATAAATTCGCCTATTTATCGTCTTGAAGTATGGCCGACGACTCCGGCCAGGACAAGCGGAAGCAGCATCGTGCTCGGCAGTCCGGAGTAAAGGCGGACAAGAAAAAGATAAAGGCCAAAAAAGATGGCAATCAAAAGGAGCCCGAACTCACAGCCCGCCAGAGAAATCCGAAGGCCTTTGCCATCAACTCGGCCCAGCGGGCAGAGCGGAATTTCCGACGAAAGGAGGACATTACGGCCAAGAAGCAGCACATTCCGGTTGTGGACCAGACGCCGGATGAACCGCCTCCAGTGCTGATTGCCGTCGTGGGGCCGCCGAAGGTGGGAAAGACCACGGTAATCAAGAACCTCATCAAGAGCTTCACTCGGACCAATGTGACGGACATCAAGGGACCCATCACAATTGTCACGTCTAAGAAGCGTCGCATAACGCTCTTGGAGTGCAATAACGATGTCAACTCCATGATCGACGTGGCCAAGTGTGCGGATCTGGTGCTGCTGCTCTGCGACGCAAGCTATGGCTTCGAAATGGAGATCTTTGAGTTCCTCAACATATGCCAGGTGCATGGAATGCCTAAGATCATGGGTGTCCTGACTCACCTGGACATGATAAAGAACCCCAAGCAGCTGCGCAAAAGGAAAAAGGAACTGAAGCATCGTTTCTGGACGGAGGTTTATGACGGCGCCAAGTTGTTCTACCTCTCAGGACTACTGCATGGGGAGTATCTCAGGAATGAGATAAAGAACCTTGGGCGCTTTATCTCCGTCATGAAGTTTAGGCCGCTTCAGTGGCGTGGCGCACACAGTTACCTGTTGGTTGATCGCCTGGAGGATGTCACCAATACGGATAAAATTCGCAGAGATCCGAAGTGCGATCGGGATGTTGTGCTCTACGGCTATGTACGAGGGGTGCCCTTGAAACAAGAGCACATGGTGCACATAGCCGGCCTGGGAGATGCCCGCATTGATGAGCTCAGCACCATACCCGATCCGTGTCCCCTTCCAGGAACGGAAAAGAAGCGGAGTTTGCTGGAAAAAGAGCGCTTGCTATATGCTCCGATGTCCGGAGTGGGTGGCATTGTGTATGACAAGGACGCTGTCTACATTGAGCTGCAGGGATCGCATTCCCACAAGGAGAAGGAGCAGACCGCCGAGGCGGCGGAGCAAGCGGAACTGGTTAGCAAGCTCATCGACAAAAAGGCCACTCTGGATGAGCAAATGGAGCAGCAGGAGTTCCGTCTGTTCTCCGATGCCAAGCCGATAAAATCCCAGGACTTCCGTACCGATCAGGACGAGGACGAGGGCTCCTCCAGTGATGATGAGGATGAAGAGGCCGATGATTCTGGCCTGGATGCTGCGGACAGTGAAGAGGAGCAAGAGGAGTTCGGTGCGGATGATTGGCGCGGCGAGGATAGCGACGAGGAGGAGCAGGAAGATGACTCTGATGGCGGATCATCGGGCGACGAGGAGTATCAAAGCCTTGGAGATGTCCAACTCGCTAATGATTCAGACTCTGACGATGAGGAGGCCCGCGTCCTGGCCAGCAACATGAGCTGGAAGACCAATCTGGCGGAAAAGGCCCGAGATGCCTTCCTGCAGCGCCACTCAGAGTCCAAGAATCTGATGCGCCTCGTCTATGGAGTTTACAATCAGAGCGAGAGGAGCAAACAGGAAGCCGAAGATGAAAATGAGGACTCCGAGGAGGAGCTAGGTGGCCTATTCCGAGTGGCTGCCAAGAAGCAGAGCCAGCAGCAGAAGGACAAGGACATCAGGGACAAAGATGAGCGCTGCTTTTTTGAATATCACGGAGGTAAGTGGGGATAAGTATTTCCTCTCACTGTATCCTACTTTATCTATTTTTTGTTTAGATACCACCCGCCACTGGCTTTCCGAGGAGAACAAAGAGCTGATTAAGAACTGCTTCGTAACTGGCAAGTGGAAGGCCAGCGAGGATGCCGAGAATCTACTGAAAATGGACGATATGAGTGATGCGGAGAGCGAGGTGTACGGCGATTTTGAGGATCTGGAGACAGGCACACAAGTCAGCGGGAAACCGAAGCCAACGGATGGTGAGCAGTCCGAAGAAGAAGGCTCCAAGGCGGAGGAGCCTGCAGCAGCCAAGAGGAAACTAACGCGGGTGGAGGAGGAAAACCTAACAAAGGCAGAGCTGATGGCCAAGAAACTGAAGCTGAAGGCAAAGTTCGATGCCGAGTACGACAACAGTGGCGAAGGGAAAGGTGAAGAGGATACCGGACGCATCACTGGCGACCACGGCTTCTACGAAGATTTGAAAGCGGAGGCGCAGCGCCAGAGCGAGCTGAACAAAAGTGAATTTGCTCATTTGGACAACGAGTTCCGCATTCAGATCGAGGGCTACCGGCCAGGACTCTATGTGCGCCTGGGCTTCAAGCAGTTGCCCGCCGAATTCGTGGAGAATTTCGATCCCAGTTACCCGGTGCTGGTGGGCGCCCTCAACATGACCGAGGAAAACGTGGGCTATGTGAACTGCAAGGTGAAGAAGCATCGCTGGTACAAGAAGATTCTGAAAACCGGCGACCCCCTGATCATTTCGATGGGTTGGCGTCGATTCCAGACGGTGGCCATCTACGCCAAAGTGGAGGATAACTTCCGGCAGCGTTACCTGAAGTACACACCCAATCACGTTACCTGCAGCATGACTTTCTGGGGTCCCATCACCCCGCAAAATACTGGTTTTCTGGCCCTGCAAACTGTACGCCAGGACCAGGAGGAGATGCGACGTTTGGGATTCCGGATTGCGGCTACTGGTTGCGTCACCGAGCTGGACAAATCCTCGCAGATCATGAAGAAACTGAAGCTGGTCGGGCATCCGTTTAAGGTCTACAAGAAGACTGCTTTCATCAAGGACATGTTCAACTCCTCCCTGGAGGTGGCCAAATTCGAAGGAGCCAAGATCAAGACAGTGTCCGGAATACGTGGTCAGATTAAGAAGTCCCACCATACGCCAGAAGGATCGTATCGTGCCACTTTCGAGGACAAGATCCTTCTCAGTGACATTGTCTTCTGCCGCACCTGGTTCCGCGTGGAAGTGCCCAGGTTCTATGCGCCGGTGACCTCCCTGTTGCTGCCCCTGGACCAGAAGAGCCAGTGGCAGGGCATGAAGACTCTGGGTCAGTTGAAGCGAGAGCGGGATGTCCAAAATGCCGCCCAGCCGGACAGCATGTATACGACCATTGTTCGCAAGGAGAAGATCTTCCGGCCTCTCAAAATCCCCAAGGCTCTGCAAAGGGCCCTGCCCTACAAGGACAAGCCGAAGTTCGGTCCGGAGAATCCCAAGGCAGGGCCCGAACGAGTGGCTGTGATTAACTCACCGTATGAGCAGAAGGTGGCCAAGATGATGAAGATGATCGAGACGAACTACAAGGACAAGCGGCAGCGGGAGCGTCAGGATATGAAGAAGCGAATGAAGAACTTCCGCGAGAAGAAGCGCGAGAAGTTGGCGTCCAAGGAGCGCCGGCAGAAGGAGCTTCGCAAGAAGGTGTCCAGGGCGATTAGCAAGATGCGGGGGAAGCAGAATGCCTAATGTTTTAAACGGTTGAGTTTTTAAAAATATTAGATATTCTAAGGTTTAAAAAATAAGTCAAATAAAATTGTTTAAAAGTAATCGTTTGAATTGTTCCTAGTTTAGAAGGACAAGGTGATCCGTAAGTAAGCGGTTCTAAAGTGTTCCCAGGCCTCTGAAAACTATTCTCAGTCATAGACACCAACATCCGTTATCATAAAAATACATTTAAAAACCCTTGTTAAATTAAAAAAAAAAATCACTAACACAGATTATTTTCAATTAAAATTTACTCAACGCCCTTGAGTTCCGACTTGGGAGCAACTGCAGTCGCCACTGGAGCACCATTCCTGCAATAGCTTGTCCAGTGGCTGCTGCAGTTGCTCCAACTGGACCGGAAGCACCGGGCTCTGCTTGAAAAATATATATATATATAACTCAACACCGCTTAGGTACTAACTTGAACTGGACAATGTTTGGGTTTTTGGAAACTAGAACGAACAGTGTGTGTGCTCTAGTCCTGGCTCTTGTTGTCGTCGATCGTCTTGAGGGCCGCCAGAAGGGCGTGCTTCCGGCTGCCGGTCATGTGGCCACTGGCCGCTGCTCCGCCGGCGATGCTGTTGCGTTTCTTGGAAGCCGGATCGTCGCGCATGTTGCTGCTGCTGGCCTGACGGCAGAACGTCTTCAGGAAGCTCTCGCGCTCCTTGTAGTCATCGGAGATCTGCTTGCGAATGCTGGACATGTTCTCCTTGAGGCGCGGAGCACGGATACTGCTTTCCTGTGACTACAAATGGCAAGGGTTAGGAAGGAAGCTTCTGTCTAAGCTTTGGACGTCTTACCTCGTCGCTGCGCTGAGTTTGCTGGCCGTCAGTGCCGTCGTCTTCCTCCTCGAGGGATTCCTCCAACAGATCACCCTCAAAGCTCTTGGCATCCATGTAGTTGGAATAGTTCACCAGACTGGCATCGTTGACATTTTCGTCGCTGTTTTCCTCCGGCTCCATGCCCTCCATCTTGCTCATAAGTCCAAAGGAATCCTCTTCATCATCCACGCCAGCCGGTTCATAATCATCCTCATAGTCGTACTCCACGGACTTCAAAGACTGCTGCTTGTTTTTGGCCGTGTTTGCGGATGACATCTTGGAAAGAGTATCCGGATCGCGACGCTTGCTGGCTGGCAAGCCATCTGTCTTGGGTGGCGGTACCAGCACCGTAGCTCCCGATCCCAGCCTGCCGCGGCTGTTCTTCCCGGTGACTAGTGGAGTCTTTCCCTGGGCCGAGAGCACTTGGCTCAACGTGGACCGGCTCTGGGTGTGGCTCATCTTGGCCTGGCTGGTGGCCGGCGGCAGGGTGAGTTTGTTGCTCTTGCTCCCGGTTGCCTGGCGCTCCGGCTGAGCCGGCGGAGAGTTTGGTGCGCTCTTGTCCTCCCCGTCATTGTTTTCGAAATCGAAGAACGAGTCGGATTCCAGGACATCTGTTAGGGCGTTGAACTCGCACTGATTGTTCTTCTCGATCGCCTTGTCCAACATTTCCAGGGACTTCTCCAGCTTGTCGATCTTATCCGGCTCCTCGGCCACCCCGCTTAGCTTGGTCCTGCGTCCCGAGGCTAGAGGATTCACCTTATCCGTGCCAAGCTAAGGGAATATTTGAAAATAATTTTAGAAAGCGCTAGAAACTTATTTCAGTTGCCTACTTACTGTGTACTCCTCGAGCTTGCGGTAGCCACTGACCTCCAGTTTGGCCTTCTCGAGTTTCAGCATCACCTCCTTGCACTTCTTCTGCTCGTTGAGAAGCTGCTGGCGGAAGTTCTTGGATTCCAGTTGCACTTTGCGGGCCATCAGTTTCATGTCGTTATCCTTTTCCTCGAGGCGCTGCTCCAGGGAGCGCAATTTTTCCTGCAGCTTTTGGCGTTCATCAAGATTTCTGCCATAAGAGTTTAAAAATAAATTACATAAGTTAATTAAAATAATCAAATAAATATTTTGTTTAATTTTTAATAAATTGCGATCACCCACTTGTCCTTGTTGAGCTGACTGTAGTGCTTGTTCTGGTCGCTCAGCGACAGGATAATGGCTTCCTTCTGCTTGAGCTTCTGCTCCAGGTCCTTGTTAATCGCCTGCAGGTTGCGATGCTTCGTCTGCCACACTCGGAGCTCCTCTGCATGGGAGTGGAGTAGCTGGGGCAGCTCTGCATTGTTGGACTCGTATTTGTTCAGTGCCGACGACTGGCGCTTGTGGAGGGTGCGGAGCATCCGGTTTTCATGAGCTAGATTCGCGATCTCCGCCTGGGCATCGGCCAGTTGGTTCTGGAAAGTCTTGGCCCGCAGATTTCTGGCCGACATGACCCGCTGATGGATCTCGCTGTGGTTCTGGCTCACCATGTTCGGCCCGCGAATGTTCCCGCTGCCAGATCCCTTCATGCCGCCTCTATGGGCCGGCGCCTGTTTTCGTTGGTAGATCAAGCTGGCCGATTCCCGAGAGCTGGCCGAGAACAGGCTCTCGCAGCTCTTTGCTGAAGCTCTGGAAAGTGGGGGATAAACAAAAAATTTAGAAAGCTGGTTGGGAGCTGGGGGAGGGACTACCCACGCCATAAGATTGTTGGTCGCCGCGCGGGGTGCTGAGCTTAGAGAAGATGCCGGCTTGCGCGGCGATACCATCTAATGTCCTACAAATCCTGTGGTTTGTCCGGAAGAATTGCCAACCGGAAGATTCGAAGCCAGTAGACTTGCCGCTAATTTTTCAGATGCTATTTCGGATGTTCAGTGTAAAGAGAGAGAGCCGGTGCCAGGGGATGTCGAAATCGAACTGAAACTGAAAACCCTGAAAAGTACCTGCTGCTGTGGTTACGCTGTTTGATGTTTGTTTATTGTTTTCTCGCCGACTGCTGCGTTGCCCCGTTGGGGGTTAAATCCACTCGAGTCTGGTCCTGGATCGGGGGCCCAGCCAATAGACCGTTACCGTGGAGACAGCACCTGCCTATCGCTTATCGAATGGCGGAAACCCAGGAACTTGTATTTAAATTTTATTTAACCATTATCTATTTTTTGTTTAAATTTTTTAACTGATTAGCTACAACTTATGAGAAGAGAGGAGGTGGGCACTATAATTTTTGAAATAATTCAATTATTTGGCGCTATTATTTCAATTAGGTTTTTATTTAAATGTTTTTTTTAAATTAGATTGTAGCTGATTAGCTACAACTTATGAGAAGCGAGGAGGAGGGTGCTATTATTTTAATATTTAAGTTTCATTTATTTGTTTTTAAATGATATTTATTTTATTCATAAATTTTGTAGCTGATAACGTACAACTTATGTGAAGCGAGGATGACGGCTCCTTCTTTAATTTTTATATTTTATTTTTGTTTTTTTGCATTTAAAATCCTTAAATTGAGTAATTTGCAAACACGTTTAAATCTACTTAATAGTTCTTAAGTTGTGGCCGTAAATTACGCTCCAAATCGCTAGGATGTAGGCAATACTTTTTGTCCTCAAACCCCAACAAATCCGGCCCCCATCCGCAGCAGGATAAACTATAAACGCTTTTATTTGACCCTTTATTTTAATTTTGTATTTTTGTTAAAAAAGTCAATTCTTTGAATAAATTAATTGTCTGTTGGTTAAAGAAAACAGTTTAACAGTTATAAACTAGACATTTTGTATTAAAGCTATTAAATTTACAGTAAATACGTAGATTTAAAATTATTTTGTCTTTTAAAATCTTAAAACCCCTGTCATCATTGTTGTTCTCCGTTGTTTTAAGTACAATTATTTAAAGTTTAAATTTTAAATTTAAACCGTTAAAAGTTTTCAAAATAAACTTATTTTGGTATTTTTCAACGTTAGCTTTTTTTAGGGCCTTGGACCAAGTGGTATTTTTCATTCTTCCCTCGAGCGGTCACACTGCCCTTACCCTCGTGTTCGCCGACTTATTTTGAAAGAAAAATCCCGATTTTCGTGAATTTGGAGCGAATTAGCATACCTAGCTTGGGAATCGGTCCTTTTGGGGATCCAGCAGCGCAATGAGCACCGAATCGGCGAAACCGGCCTTGAGCCAGGAGGCCATTGTGGCCCAGTTCCAACAGCTGCGGAACGAGCAGCGCAACTTGGCCAACAGTCTAAACACCCTGGAAATGGATTTGCGGGAGCACAAGTGAGTCACCAATGGTCGATTAATGGTCATTGAGAGTGATTCAATCAAAGCCAACCAAATGGTTACTTAAAAGTTGTTTAAATACCTCAATAACATACATTTTCTCCCCCGCAGAACTGTGATAGAAACCCTGGAGTCGGCGGACCCGGAGCGTAAGTGCTTCCGTCTGATTGGCGGTGTCCTCTGCGAACGGACTGTTAAGGAGGTCCTGCCGCAGCTGGTGGAGAACAAGGACTTTATCGCCAAGACCATCACCATGGTCACAGAGGACCTGAGCAAAAAAGGAAGCGAATTGAACAAGTTTAAGGAGGATCACAACATCAAGATCCGGGGCGAACACCTTGGAACTGAGGGATCAAAGGGTTCGGATGCTGCGGAGAAGGCGGAAAACCGCAACGTCCTGGTCTCCAACTAGGAATATGCACTTCTCCTCCGCCCCACACGCCGATAAGTGCACCGTATTTATTGTGTCTTTGTGAAGAGGAGAGGGAACTCTGCCAGGATTCGCGAACCATAATCCACGATAACGGAACAGTTCTGATGTTGTATGTAATACTAGCTGTAAGGCGCAGTTCACGACACACCCAACAAAAATGGCACCAACACATCCAATCCCATCTCCACTTCCCCCTCATTTAACATAACCCACTCTGGCTACGAAATTAAATCAAACCGCAAACTTGAACTTCTGTAAACGGAGATGCTAGACTTGTTGTTTTGTTATTTCTGTTCCAGAGCCACTGACTGAAAGATGTTTGTTTGGAGAATAGAAATACTCTTTAATCCCTGCTTACAATAACCATATTGGAGTGTTTCTTAAAGGCAATTAGTTTTCCAATCCAAAGCAATCTTGAACTAGTTTTCCAACCTCAACCAATCCATTCAGTCAGTGTAGCTTCATTCGATGTCTGGTTGAGTAGCCTCCTCTCTATTGAAGTCTCTCTTACCGCCGGATTTTCTTAAAAGTCGGATGTTTGTAATGCATATGTCGTGAGACACGGCCTTGCACATGTCGTACACCGTCAGGGCAGCAATGGAGACGGCTGTCAGGGCTTCCATCTCCACGCCAGTTTGGCCCGAACAGCGTACGGATGCTTTAATCTGAACGGATTGAGTGCTTTTCTGTAGGACGGCCTGGACTTTTACGGAGGATAAGCTGATGTTGTGGCACAAGGGTATGAGTTCTGAGGTGCGTTTGGCTCCCATGATGCCTGCCAGCTGGGCTACCGTTAGGACGTCGCCTTTGGCCAGTTCGTTGGCTGATATTAACTGGGTTAAGTGCTCGCCCACTCGGACAGTGGCCTCCGCTTGAGCTAGTCTGGTGGTTGACGCCTTTCCGCCTACATCCACCATTTGGGCCTTGCCTTGGGCATTGACGTGAGTCAGATGACTGCAATTGCGGATCTGGAGCCTGGCAGGATGAGTCATTTGATGAAGTAATAGATGAGGATGATACGGAACTGCACCTGCAACGGGAGAGAGGATGGAGAGTGTGGTGTGTCTACTAGCCGCCAATGAGGATCATGGGCCGGTTCTCCATCTGCGACAGGTTGAGCATGCCTGCGAAGGAGGACCAAGTTCTGAGAACCATCTGGGTATACAATTTAGGGATGTTACCACTCACCTGCGTGCTGTTTCTTTTTCCGCTGAACTGCCGCCGCAATGAAATCCACCAACTGATCCTCTGTGACGTCCTTCCTGCGCATGGCGTCTCTCAAGGAGAACTCCTTATTCCCGAATAGGCATACTTTGATGTTTCCATCGGCTGTGAGTCGTAATCTGTTGCAGGTTCCACAAAAGTGTTCCGTCATAGAGGTTATGAAGCCCACTTGACCCTTGAAGCCAGGCACGGCATAGGCTTTGGAGGTATCATTGGGTCCATTGGCCAGAGCTTGAAATTCTGGCCACCTCTTACGGATTGCGGTCACCGTGTCCTTATAGGAAATAAGCCTTTCCGTGTGCCACTTGTTTCCGGAGAACGGCATGTACTCTATAAACCGCACGTCCACCGGACGATCCTTGGTGAACTCGACAAAATCACAGATCTCGTCCTCATTGAAGTCCCGCATAAGAACGCAGTTCACTTTGGGCGTATAGCCCAACTGAACTGCCAAATCAATGCCAGCTATCACCCGCTCCCAGCCCTTACGGCGGGTGATCTTCTCAAATCGGTCTTTTTTCAGGGTGTCCAAGCTTATGTTCAAGGAGTCCAGTCCTGCTCTTTGTAGCGGTAACAGCAGGCGGGTTAGAACCAGGCCATTGGTGGTGATGCCAACATGTTCCAGCTGCGGCAGGGCCTTCATTTGTGCCACTATATCCACTATGTCTCTGCGGACAGTGGGTTCGCCTCCGGTCAGACGAATCTTGCGCACTCCTTGCTCCACGAAAATCCGCGCCAGGCGAAGGACTTCCTCGGTGGTCAGGAGATTTGCCTTGGGTTGCAGGGGTACTCCCTCAGCCGGCATGCAGTAATCACCTGAAATGGAATATTGCGTGTTAGCTCTGTGTAATAAAGTTCACCCTAAATATGTTATCAATTAATTCAGAAATATGTTTGTTATTTTTTTATAAAAGTTCAAAGAACCCAACTTCATACTTCGATTTTGAAGTTTTTATACTTTATATTAATAATATTTTATTTTTATTGACCTTTTATTATCACTTTGGAAGTTTTTGAATGGAATATTCTGGAATATATTTGGAAAATATTGGTTTAAACAACTTATTCTAGCAAATAAACGAGGTGTCTGCAAAATAATTGACTACAATTCCCATCCCTTTATTAAATTAGAACATTTGTACTAACTTTGTTAAATTAAAGGTCAAATATAGTAACTGGAAGACTGCTTTTCCAACCAATATAGTACATGTGTGTGACACGAATTTCGCAACAAAATTCAATCAAGGTAGGAATCCACTTCAGGGCGGGTATTATCAAACATGTTTGTGGTAATAATGGGGTGCCACTGATAAGGGTGAAAACATGGACAAAACTATTGTGGTAGGATGGAAATATATGAAGGATAGAATGGAACTTACATCTCAGGTTGCAGCGCTCGGTGAGGGATATCCTCAGGTAGGTGTGGTGCCTGCCAAATGTGTCCGTCAACGGAGAGTTCTGCAAAAATCCAGGCTATAGAAGTCGAATTTGGAGAAGGGGCGATCTAAATATCCGCTTACTTTTCGCTGAGCCACCTGTTGGATCGGTTTCTCCGGCTCCAGTGCCGCAGCCTGAGCCAGATTCAGGTAACCGGTTGTGGCCTTCTGCCGGACGCCTGCTCCTCCCCCCAAGAGCTCCCTGTTTTCCTGCCGCAGCACAGTCTGAATCGCGTGTCTCGCCAGTAGCCGCATTTTAGTTTTATTATTGCTTGATTGATGTGCTCTCGGCTAAAATGTGTTCCAAGTGAATAAAAATGAATGGACTTACGTAAACCGCCGGTTTGCGGGGGGCTGGGATGGGTAATCGCAGGGAATCAAGTATCACTCGAGCGCTGAAAACATACCGATTTCGGACAGCTCCCTCCGATAAGCAATTACATATGCTCCGCAGCACCACGTTCTATTATACCGCAGTCCGATTCCGACCGAACCCGGCGAGTGTTGTTTATAAAATAAAAAATAAACTTGGCGATCATCTGTCTGAGCTTCTAACGCAGCTTTCGCAAAAGCTTTTTTTTTTATAAAAACACGGCGAACTTTTCTAATAAATGCTGAGCACTTCAACCATAATGGAGGGGAACGGTATGGAGCGCGCAGAGCTTTGACCTCAGGATAATTCGGAAATTGCTTACCTCAGTAAAGAAGCCAGAAACATAACGCTGAATCGCAAGCTTTAAGTTTAAAACTTATTTTAAAATTTAAAATATCATATATCAAGCAACATATGTATATTAATTATTTTAAAATTTGAAATAAATTCTGCAACATACATTTATTAACGGTGAAGACAAAGCTTTTCCAGTGGCTTATATTGGGGATACAAAAGGGGATGCCCCAGAAAATTTTACCAAATATCTAACATATAATTTTCATCCAAATTTCGCGCAAATTGATGAGCTTTGTCCCCAAATAAATAAAGGTATCCCGCTTAGGAATCGGATGATTATTGGCCAAGATATAGCCTTCGTAGTAGCTTATATTGGTCTTCCATGCGGATTTCATAATTTTTGAAGGGGATGCCCCAGAAAATTTCACAAAAAATATGAAAAATAATTTTACTCCAGATTTTGATGAAGATTGATGGAAAATCTATTAAGAAATCGTAAAAAGAATATCGCTTAGGAATCGGATGATTATAGGCCAAGATATAGCCTTCGCATTGGATCATATTAGGCTTCCATGCGGCTTTCATAATTTTTTAAGGGGATGCCCCAGAAAATTTCACCAAAAATCTGAAAAATAATTTTACTCCAGATTTTGATGCAGATTGGTGGAGAATTTATCCAGAATTCGTTTAAAGTATCCCGCTTAGGAATCGGATGATTATTGGCCAAGATATAGCCTTCGTAGTAGCTTATATTGGTCTTCCATGCGGATTTCATAATTTTTGAAGGGGATGCCCCAGAAAATTTCACCAAAAATCTGAAAAATAATTTTACTCCAGATTTTGATGCAGATTGGTGGAGAATTTATCCAGAATTCGTTTAAAGTATCCCGCTAAGGAATCGGATGATTATTGGCCAAGATATAGCCTTCGTAGTAGCTCATATTGGTCTTCCATGCGGTTTTCATAATTTTTGAAGGGGATGCCCCAGAAAATTTCACCAAAAATCTGAAAAATAATTTGACTCCAGATTTTGATTCAGATTGATGAAGAAACTATCTACCAATCGTTTAAAGTATCCCGCTTAGGAATCGGATGATTATTGGCCAAGAT
Organism: Drosophila atripex; assembly: GCA_035045925.1. Lineage (NCBI taxonomy): Eukaryota > Metazoa > Arthropoda > Insecta > Diptera > Drosophilidae > Drosophila > Drosophila atripex. The sequence goes on from JAWNOP010000012.1 coordinate 2,788,945, forward strand.
ATAGCCTTCGCAGGGGATCATATTAGTCTTCCATGCTGTTTTCATAATATTGGAAGGGGATAGGAAAATTTCACCAATAAATAATTTTACTCCAGATTTTGATGAAGATTGATGGAAAATCTATCTAGAAATCGTTAAAAGTATCCCGTTAAAAGTGGCTTAAAAGTGGATCCTTGGAAAATATTAGAAATCTTGCCCACTTTCGAAAAGTCGAAAGTCTTAGATTGCGGAGGTGTGAAGTATTACCAATCTGCGAAGTGTTGCCCCGTTCATTTATTTTGATTCATTTTTTATGAAATATAAGTTTGTGTCCTTGTTTGTACAAAAAAGTTGAAACTTTTTTTGTAACCTTTTTAAATTTTAAGTTGGATAAAAGTCGAATGGTTATTTTTTAAATATATTTTAATTTTAAATATTTATATTTTAAATATAATTTTAAATATTTATATATATATTTTCTTTATTCTGTTAAATTTTATTTATTTATTGCTATTCACAGCACCTAACTAAAGTCGGCATATTAAGTGAATAGCAAGTGATTTTTCATCTGCTCTAAGCCGTGTATGGAAAATTTGCATTTAGATAGCAATTGGTCTTATCATTTGTAAGTACCATAAATTTTCCACATGGCTGGGCCGACAAGTTTTCCATTCCATAATTAATTGAAAGTGTTAAGAGCTTTTCAATAAATAAATATGTGTACCAATAGCAGCAGGTGTTGGATGGGGCGTGCGTTCAATCGATTTGTGTGCATTAATTACAGCCTTACAACTAGCAACTGGCAGCTTCCATTTGGGTCTTTAAAAGCCAATTAATTGCCGGTTAGACGGTGTCATAAATTTCAATGGTCGCTCATCAGGCGAAAAGAAAAACCCCTTGGAAAAAAGCAGGGGCGTCGAGCAGCAGATAAGCATCCACTTGTCACATCACTCATATTTGCGAGACGTCAACGTGCATTGTCTGTGGAAATTTGCAACTTTTGTCCATGTCAATTGACCCTCTCCGTCCGGACCAGCCTCAATTTCCCAGGCCTTCACAAGTGCCAAATGCCAAACACAATAAAACTTTAACAGCTAGAATTTTATGATCGGTTTTTTCTCTAATTTTTGCTGGCCAAATTGTCAATTGTCTGTGTCCAGTTGATTGCATTTTACGACCGCCAACCGGACGACCGGACAACCATCCATGGCAGCATAATTACAGATGGGCCTGATCTGTTTTCCCAAGAACAATTGTGCAAACACAAACTACTAAGTGGGCCGCATTTCAAATCGTGCTCAGTCAGCATTTTAATTTCAGTCTGATTGAGCTGAATGAGGTTCGGAGACTTGAGGCAGCAGAAGTGTGTGCCGGCGATGCCCAGACGGCGATAATTCTCGTGGGGCAGGCATCAGCCATCATCGCACCGCCATCGATCGAGCTAACTCGGTGGGTTGATGGTGTGTGGTCTCCACCGCCATTTGCCTGCCCGACAGCCGGAGGGCAGCCGTTTACTGGCACCAGATTATGTGATTGGAATATTGACAATTAGACGCTTACAAATTGATTTACTTGTAATTTTTTTGGCGCCCCTCAGGGGGAAATGCGCTCGTTAAAAGTTGCTAATTGATGTCGATCTACACAGGCCGGCCATTATAACAAACAAATAGGGATCATTGTGCGAGGGTCGACAAAACAAGGAGATAATTAAAAAAAAAAAAAAATTATTTGTCAGAAGTGGGATTCGAACCCACGCCTACAGAGTAGACTGCGACCTGAACGCAGCGCCTTAGACCACTCGGCCATCCTGACTGTTGAAATCGGGGCGACCTAACAAGATGTTCGTTCCACATAAAAATTTTTCGATTTGTATATAAGAGATAAAACATTTAAAAATAATATCTGTTCAAAAAAGTTAAAAGAATTAACAGAATTTAAAAAATTAAAAAAAAAAAGTTTGTCAGAAGTGGGATTCGAACCCACGCCTACAGAGTAGACTGCGACCTGAACGCAGCGCCTTAGACCACTCGGCCATCCTGACTGTTAAAGTAGCGAGTGCCATTATTTTCACTGGTAAAAATTTAATTATTTTTAGAAAAAAAAACGGAAATTATTGTATGGGAAATATAATTTGTAGTATTAAATTAATTAATTATAATTAAGAAAAAACAGAGAAGTAAAAAATTCTTGTCAGAAGTGGGATTCGAACCCACGCCTACAGAGTAGACTGCGACCTGAACGCAGCGCCTTAGACCACTCGGCCATCCTGACTTCTGGCGACTGAGTGTCAAAAGACCATTCCGATTCGCTGGCATTGTTAATGGACGACATCAAGCATACGCCTCATATTACACATGTTGGCCGGCCTGGCCGCTCACTCTTAACATTTTGAACTTGCTGCCTACACACGAGAAACAAAAACCATTCCCGGTGAGTTATTGTAATCGGCGGCCCAAAGGCAGCGACAAATTGCCGCTCGTCGCGTCATGGAAAGGTGTGTTTCCAGCCCGGCCGACGGACAAGACATGAAATCAACATGCAGTTGATGGAAATGATAATAAAAAGCGGGCCAAATCAGGTCAACGTCATACATCACACCGTGCAGATTGGCGAGTGTCACTTTTTTGATATGTTTCGATTTATTTTGCAACCAATGGCAGTTAACAAAACACCGATATTCATCAAAAAGGGTGAGCGGGTCTCGATGCCAAAGGAGTAATTAAGTTGTAGTTTTCGGCCCAAAACCAAATGGCGACTGCCAAATGTCAACTATCCAGAGTTGGAGTTAGAGGCCCAGTCGGCGGTGGCTGAACTGCTTGACATTTCACACGCAGCTGCAGTAGCTGTCGGATCGGTTGTTGTTGATTTTGTTTGCTGTTGCTGTTGCAGTTACTGGTCTCACGCACTTTCAATGCATTTCAATTAGTTGGGGGGCTAGGAGCCGCTCCACTTTGACTTTGAGTGCCAGTGCCTCGAGCAGTGGATATTTTCCATTTTTATAGACTGATGGCAGACACTTGATAGGCAAGTGCGTATGTTAATCGGCCCGACCTGACAGCCCAAGTTAATTAAAGTTAACGCTGCAGTCTAGCTAGGAGACAGCCACCCAGCACACATAATTCCTATTAATTTGTTCGTTAGAACGACCAGGCCCCCTCAATGACTACCTCAAGCTGATAGCCCGATGGCAATTGCATTCATTATGATTAATGATCCCGGAGAGCACCAGAAATACATGCATACTTCTATCGGCAAACCAAACCACAGTGACCCACAAAAGGCGACACAATTTGAGGTCCCAACTCGAAATAGAATTAGCAAATTGCCCGAATGTCAATCAGGCGTCATCAATCAAAATTTGTGCTACTGTCAACTCGATCACAATACAAATATAAATAACCGCTGCGCCGACGCCCAGCGGGAGGGGAGCTGCAACAGTTGGGTGCAGCTGAAATATTTAACTGGAGGTTGTAAATTACCATAACAATAATTCTGGGGAGCAATGTGTATGTGGGTCAACAATGGAAAATCCCCTCCCGGCCAAAAGCCATAGCCCGGGCACCCACCCACCCCACCACCAACTGCTGCTGTCAGTGGAGTTGTTAACACAGCCGGACAAAGGTCAGAATGCGAGGCTACTTTTTAACTTCTATTTGAATCTGATTGTGAATCTAAATCAGACGTACTTCGGATTAAGTTAGCTCGGGGGATCAGCAGTCGCTTGAATCAAGTGCCAGATTACCTTGGTCTCGTCTTTGTAGAACAAATCGATTAATGAAGACATTGTCCGGCTCTCAAAGATTTAATCTGGCTCTGTGTGTATGGGGGTGGGTGGGGAAAACTGCTTAAATTATTTTCCTCTGGTGCCCAATGATAAATTGCCGTTCTAAAACCCGGACAGCTTAAACGACACACATTTTTGTTAGCTTTGATTTATGGAGTTAGTTTCGTAATTACATTCATATTTAAATTTTGGTTTCTATAGAGAAATAGATTTATTTGATATTTATTTGCTTTTCAACAAAAGAGTTTTTGAATAGAAAAATCCAAATTATTGGTAAATAATAAAATAAAATAACTTATAAATTTTATGGCTGTTGAAAAATAATTTGGCGCCAAAAAAAATAAATGAAACAACTCGCTCCCCTTTCTGAGACATTACTCCCTCCCTCAATAATCTAACAGATAATAAATCACCTTATCCATTAAATTTGATGCAAAACAAAATTGGCAATTTTTCAACCTAAATTAATTTACAGAAATCAGCAAGAATAACTCTCAATTTTGTTTCAATTATTGCTCGATGGATCCAACTCCATTGATCTCAAGTCAATGCTCCTTTTCAAGTTCAAAGTCAAGACAGACGCTAAAAAAACCACTAAAAATATATAAACAAAATATTAAGGAGGGGTCGGTGTCTAAGCGAACTGAAGACTTCGCAGAGCATTAATCAATTGTTATTCCCTCCGCTTTTTTTTGCTCTGGCCATTTCGTCGCGACACTTTTCAGCCAAATTTGTAAAAAGTTAATTAACAGGTTTTATTGTCTTGGCATTTGGCGGCTCAAACGCATATTTCTTTTTAGTATCTTTCGCATTTTGTTGCTTAGTTTGTTTTTATGGCCGCAATAAAGCAAAATATTGCGGGGGCGTATGCACGATGGGCGAGAAAGCACTTGAATACGAGCTGTACAAAAAAAGCCTGTTATAGAAGACACTTAATTAAACATGCAATTTGTATCTCTTCAATATTTGACTATGTATCTTCGGGATACGTTTCCGAAAAATTTGTCTTTTTGCACAGCACGTGCAACGGTATAAATTTGTTTGTATATTTGTGTTTGCTCTCGCCCACGCACTTTATCGCTCTCTCTCCCTCTCTCGGCTTTCCACATTTCCAGGCTGGTTAATTTTGTTATTTGAGAGCAGCTCATCTAATTAAAAATTAAATAATTAAAATAATATTTAAATCAATTAAAAGTAGGTAACATAAGAATATTTCAGGGAATTAATAGAATTTATTGTCGATTAAGCCAACATAAAAAACATAAAAAAGGGTTTGGTTAAACCACTAATCATACAGCATATAGGCTACACATACCGTGTATGTGAATATGTGAGCACGCATACATAAAAAGATGAATTTAACCGCGGAACAACCATCTTGATGAAGGGCCTCTCAGCGACTGAAGTAGAGCTGCAAAAAAAATTATTTTAAGTATGTTGGTTTTACATGAATACCCCTAATGTTTATATTTGAGCGATAGTATCGCGATAGTATCGAGGTTTAGTCCGAAAACTATCGATGGGGCTACCATCGATGTTTTTGCAGCTCTACTCTCAGCGACTGAAGAAACAAAAAATTTTTTTGAGAATATGAGCGTAAGAATGAGAGTAAGATTTTCTCTGGGGCCTGCTGGGGCCTGTCGCAAGAAATTTTTGCGTTCATTTTCGTTGTATGATATGAGTAGTCTATATGCTGTATGATTAGTGGTTAAACAAAAAAAAAAAAAACAAGTAAATAATTTCAATATTTTATGGGATTTTTAGAATTTATTTTAAAATCAGCATGAAAATATTTTATATTGAGAATGTATATACAAGAGAAGAAAGCTGGCGACACGCATTCTTATATTATTATATTTTATATATTGGATCGTATATAGTCGGCCGATCTTATGAAATAGTCCACCGATACCAGTAATATTAACTAATATATTAACTATGATATAAACTAGCATTCACCTTTATATTGGATATGTTTGGATTTGTTTTTTTTTCAAATGGAAATCAATTGATTTATTAGTAAGACTTATTCTCACACCACTTCTATATTGAACAAAAATGAGAGTAAAAGAAAAAATTTAGAGTGAATAAAACGATCAAAAAGAGCACACAACTTGTAACTGTAGTAGAGCTGCAAAAACATCGATGGTAGCCCCATCGATACTTTTGATAGTTTCGGACTAAACCTCGATACTATCGCTCAAATATAAACATTAGGGGTATTCATGTAAAACCAACATACTTAAAATAATTTTTTTTAAGGGAATACCCCTATTATATTGGTTTTACATGAATACCCCTGTTTTAATTAAAAACGCATTCAGTTTAAATTCAAACGAGATCTTTTTATTTCAAATTTGGCAGAAAAAAATTATATTACATTTCTTTGGTTAAAAACCAATTTTTGTTAACAAATAACAATTTGTTTACGGTTTTTGGCTTTAGGGACGCCCGTCGGTCACAGATTGTTAGGCCCGCTTTGGAATTTGCATTTTTAGGGAACCACAACAACACCGGAACCACCAGAATCTGAATATTTCTGGCAAAAACTAGAGAAAATTAGTATAAAACTAGTACATTTTTTGTGCGCAAAATATGCGTACCTTCTTGTTTCTTCGAAGTCCAAGTGATGGGAATTTTTTGTAAAACTATCGTGATAGTCTGAAAAATATCGAAGTCGGTGACCGGCGGCCTACCATCGATATTATCGATGGTACTATCGATTTTTTTGCAGCTCTAAACTGTATGAGCTTTAACTGTAAATTTGCATACAATTTATTTACATGGCATGCTCGAATTTGTAATCATTTTAAATATATCATTTAATAAAGAGCATTTATTTTTTAAGATGCTTATTAAATGAAATGCATACATATAAAATGAAATAATTATATTATAATGATTTATTTAAGAATTTTGTTACGAATATATAAAGAAAAATACTTATTATAATATAGAAATTACTAGAGCCAACGGGGGCTCATATAAATTACTCCCCAAATTTGATTCATAGTTGTGAAAGATATACATTATTTGTGAAATATATAATTTAGAGGGTATCCGCTTGAATTAAAATTCCAAAGAGTAGGTATACATAAGAACATAACGGTATTCATCTGCAACATGTTGCGACCAAGAAGAGAATTTGGCCATTTGATAATTCGTATTCTTGGAATCGGACGCACTTCATTTGACAATGAATTTTCATTTTTATGTAAGTTTTTACTAGAACATTTCATTAGATATTTGAATACATAATTAATTTTAAAAACATCTTAGTGTCCTAATAACATATATTTTACAACGCAACAAGATGCACCTCAGCAACACGTGCAACAACAACAGCAAATATTTTATCGGACAAACACAACAACAGCAAGGACAATATTTTATCGGACAACCACAACAACAGCAAGGAAAACATTTCATCCAACAACAGCAAGGACAACATTACATCAAACAACCACAACAACAGCAAGGACAACATTTCATCCAACAACAGCAAGGACAACATTTCATCCAACAACCACAACTACAGCAAGGACAACATTTCATCCAACAACAGCAAGGACAACATTTCATCCGACAACCACAACTACAGAAAGGACAACAACAACATCAAGAACCACAACAAGAACCATATCAAGAACCACAGAAAGAACCACAACAACAGCAACTGAGTTCGATAATGGAAGCCCTCTCGCCAAACGCTTACGCCCTCTCGCCAAACGCTTACGCCCTCTCTCAATTGCTCCCACGATCGCACAGTGGGAAAAATAATACGTTTTTATATACTGATTACTAAAAACAACCTATATAAATTTTCATAGGTAAAGGTTTCTTTGTTTTGAACACCACTCTCTTTTATTATTCGCTTCTTATTTAATTATTTATAAAGTATATGAGCAAAATAATTATTTTTTATTAAAAATTAATTCCCAAAACAGACAAGTGCTTCCCATTGTGGATCGGCTGGCTTTTGTGCCGCTGCTCTGGCACTGCGCGCTGCATTCAGTCGGCGACGGCGTCACAGTCAACATCGAGCGGTAAACGAGCAGCACTCGTCGCTTTGGTGTGCGCTTGTTTTTGTAAAAACAACTTTAGTTGCCACCAAAGATTATATTAAACCGAAATCTGTGTCTTTTATAGTGTGTTTAGTAATGTGGAAAAAAATAAGAAATTTTGAAAAATCCCAACCGGCCGTGCAATTACGAAATTCCCTCTGTGTGTTTGTGTGATATTTGTGCGTTTTAATTTTGGTGAGCTTCCATGTGTGCGTCTATAAATACACCAGCAACAAAAGGCGAAAACCCGACTAAAAAGCAAAAAGCCGAAATGCTAAAAATGAAATATCATCAGCATAACTGACGGGTTGATTGACTTGAAGGAATTTTTGTGTGAATCCCAGCCCCAGCCCCAGTCCAGCCAAAGATTTCCATCCCCTTGGGAGATAACCCGAAAACAAAATCCAGCAGCCGCATCCGCGCAGCTTCCGTTGCTGCCGCCAGCTTATCTGCCGAGGCGATTTCGATCGCTTGTGAAACGCTCCCTCCCAGGCGCAGCACTTGCATCGTTCGCTGTAAGTTGCACATCTTCTGCCACAAACATACTTTAAATTCAGTGTGTGTGTATTGTTGAAAATGTGTATTTCTGCAGAGTCATAAACTTCGTAAGTGTACACATTTTGGGGCTTTATTTGGGCTGTACTCACGTCAATTCAACGCCTATAAAAATGCACATAAAAGTCAAGTCAATCAATGAAAGGGCATCGGATAAATTACCCAAAAAAAAAAATACCCGTATAAAAAAACAAAGAAACAAGTAATTTAAATGTTAAACAGACAGACAGCGGAGGCGCCATGAGTTATCACCTCCCATGCCGGGGGATTGGCAGTTTGAATGGCTTTAATTTATCTCCGCCGAAAGTTTATTAAATTCAAATTAAATTCCCCCCACAAATCGCTGCCACTGTGATTTTCCTTTTCCATAAAACCAAACAGACGACACCCACATTAAAACGTATACGAATGGGTATGGGTATTTGGAAATCTATTTGTTTCGAGCCCCAATGGAGCCTCTCGGCCACAGATACGGAATTTGGCAATTCCGGGAAACATATGTTCCATTCGCATAACCAGCCTGCTTGCCTGCCTGCCAGTGTTCGCCGCCTGCGTTCTTTCTCCTTTGCCCCAAACAATTTGTTTTGCGTATTCCCACATGTTTTTCCATTTTCAATTTCCATTTCACTTGATTGAAGTTTTGGCCTTTTGCACATGTTTTTGTTTATGCCATAAACAGGGAACACACACGAACGCTCGTATTTATTTGGATTCATACATCCAAAATTGTTGTTTTTCCCGCAGACAACTAAAAACTAACCAAAATTAGCTTGAAAGAATAAACAATTTAATTAGAGAATAAAAAAAAGGCCAAAAGTCATTTGTCAGAAGTGGGATTCGAACCCACGCCTACAGAGTAGACTGCGACCTGAACGCAGCGCCTTAGACCACTCGGCCATCCTGACTGTTAAAGTAACGAGTGCCACAAAATATTCTGACTTTCTTTCATTGATTTTTACTTATTTTATTTAATTATAGTATAATTATAGTAATTTCGAGGTGTTTTCTCGAATATCATAAATTAATTAAATTAAAAATTAGCAAATAAAAATAGGGAAAAAAGTTTGTCAGAAGTGGGATTCGAACCCACGCCTACAGAGTAGACTGCGACCTGAACGCAGCGCCTTAGACCACTCGGCCATCCTGACATCTGGGGTGAGCGCACCAAAAGAGCAGTTTCGTCTACACTAGCTGCCGCTCTCTGTGAAATCGTGCTTGTTGGAAAATAAAAACACATTTTTAGAAGTCTGCCATAACTGCGGATGTTATGCAAATTATACAACTTTCTTGTGAACAACCTGGACGTGGAGGAAACAATATATATATTTCTCAGTATCTGTGGATAATAGCAGTGGACGCTAATTTGCCAGCATTACAAAACTAATTGAGAGTTAACTAACAAGCGCTGGCCAGTTTCATGACGGAATAATTGCAAATTAAGTCGATTCGATCAGCTGCTTTTCGCTGCACTTTGTTCAAATGCCGACAAACTGTTTACTCAGTCATTTTCCATACAGATAAATCTTATCTCTGGGCCTGGGGTTGGGCCCGAGCCGAGTCGGTCGAGTCGGCGTGGAAACAACACAATCACTGCCAGCGAACAAAAGAAAACACGGTCTTAAAGAATTGTGCCATTAATATCTATAACTCCGTACTGGCCTTTATGGATTTCCCAAAAAAAAAAGCGTAACTGCAAAAGAGGTCAAGACCCGCAACATTCATTCGAGAGCTGGCTAATAATAATCCGGTTGAAGGAGGCGTGGTGGCAGCCAGCATGGGAATGGAACGCGAACCCTTCTCATTATAAGCGGCGGCTGTCTTTTGTTGTCTTTTAATATTTTGTATTATTTATTATGATTGGTAGAAGCTTTTTTACTTTTATTTTTTTACTACAGTTGGGAAATGGATATTTTAATGAGTTTCGCCCCACCACCAGTTGACGACAGTTTTCCGCAAAAAAAAAAAAAAAGTGCCCGAAGTGAAAGGAAATTCAAATTAGATTTTTGACAAAGAATGGACGAGCATTGTTTATGCCATTGCCTTTGAATGTGTGCCGCCGACATCTTCATACTTTCAGATACTATTTTCAGATAGATATGAGACTACAGACATGTGTCTATGCCGGGAGGGGGTATGGGCGTAATTTTCATTTGCGCATTTTTCCCGCTAATTATTTGTTTATCAAAGGAAAATAACCAAAAGCCCAAGAATCTGAATCTGAAACGGAAAAATCAAACCGAGAAATGTTTTGACAATCGATTGCCATTGAACTTGTTGCCTTTTTCTTCCCTTCAGGCTGTCATAAACAAAAATTGTATAGTTGTGGGAGCAGAACCCAGTTCCAACTCGATAAGTTATTCCCAATCATAATCATAATCAACAACTAGTTGCTAAATAGATGTCAACAGTGCAGAAAGCTGGAGGAATGGATAGGTTCGAAACTGACACCATTTAGAGTCAGCGAGGTGAAGTGAATTTTTTCCCATTTGTTTGTAAACAAAGCAGCCGAGCCACTCGAAGCAGCTGACACAGTTGTATTGGATTATGATACTGATTCTGATTCCGACTTGGATTCCGATTTCAGGGCAGGAGCTCAATGCCATTCGGCTGGGTCAGTTCTGTTGTTACTATATATACGTATCATATATGTAGAAAATTATTAATGCGAATGCAGAGAATTGCGAAAAACCAAACCCACTGCGTCAACAAATTCGGAATGGGGAATCGAAAGCATTTGCCGCACAAGGTCTGGACGGGTTTATCAGTTCTGTTTCGAGTGTTTATCTAGTGTGGGGGATGGGGGATGGGGATTCACTCCTCTGGTCGTAAACCTGTATCCATTAGTAGCCAAACAAGCCACCTCCTCACGGCCAGTCGCTTGATGAATGACTTGCGACGCAGCAGTCATGTTCGCGCCGTGATAAGCCGTTTTGCGGCACTCCTAATGCACTTTAATGCCCCCTCGATTACCCAATATCATGTGAATATGAACCACAACAAGCTAAACAAATACAAGCCCCCAGCCACGATATAGGTTTCCACTTTTTATTGTCGGTAAGGCGTGAGAAATGGCTTGATTGTGATTTGAGGGTCTTTGCACCCCACCCAAAAACATTCATACCAGATTATAGAAACTATAATAAGCGCAAAATATGTACTCGCCATTAAAAATTAAAGAAAAATATACAAAAAAGTACTTTTGTCAGAAGTGGGATTCGAACCCACGCCTACAGAGTAGACTGCGACCTGAACGCAGCGCCTTAGACCACTCGGCCATCCTGACTATTAAAGTAACGAGTGCCGGGAAAAGTTTTCATAGAATTTATATTTTCTTTAAGATTTCTGTAAGTAAAAAAAAAAACCAGGTGTTTGACTGGTTAAGTAACTTATTTTTAATAGTAGAAAATTATAAAAAAAGTTAAGTAGGAAAAAAAAATCTTGTCAGAAGTGGGATTCGAACCCACGCCTACAGAGTAGACTGCGACCTGAACGCAGCGCCTTAGACCACTCGGCCATCCTGACTCTTGCCGGCAGCGCGTCAAAGAGTCTATGTAAGACAACGGCACATTGCGAAAGCAGAATAAATCAAACTAAATTTGTTTACCGGGAAAATCGGGCTATATTATGGATATATCGTATATGTACCTACCGGTCGCTATAAATTTCACCTTTAGTTCGATGGCCGAGCACCTTTGAGGCCAGACACTCGGATGAATGCCCTCAGAAGCGTGAAAATAAGTCGGCAATTAACCTTGTGCTCCTCGTAGGCCTGCGGATTATAATCTGACGTATTCTTTTCAATGGGCTTTGAAAAAAAATGTTTTTTTGGGTGTTTGTTTTTTACTTTATTCATCTAATGGACGGAACTGAGTCCGCTCCGATTCTTCCTTCCATGGGCCTCCCTCCTCTTGGGCTTGCAAATGGCCTTCAGCTTCTTCCGGTATAGCTCCAGACTGGAGGTAATAGCTCCGTCTAGGGCATTGATGGAATTCATGGGATAGCGGAGTCGCCAGTAGAGGAATTCCCGGGCCGGAGTGAGCATGAAGAAGGTATGCCAGTTTTTCCAGCGGAGTGTGTTCAACGTGGTCGAAAGGACCTTCGGCAGCTGCCGGTGGTGGCGCGACAGGTTGAGGAAGAACCGCCTGTTGCCCTGCCGACTGTAGAGGACGGTGACCACGAAACACTTGAATTCCACTCCGGCCGAGAATAGATTGCGGCGTATTGGCTTGAAGAGGGGCGCCACCTTGGGGCGCCTGGGCTGGCCACAAGGCTGCAACGAATGTTGGTGTATTGTTGATTTTTGGTCCAAAACTTGTTCACATTCCAAATCCATATTTTTCGATGATTCCGCCTTAGGCTCCATTTTCAAATTTAAGTTGTAGATTATGTTCTAAATCAGGAAAGCAATTAACTCACAGACTACTTGAAACTGGTTACTCACTAAATCGACTGCCAATCAAGGGCTAACAAAAACAGAAAAACGAATTGAATTGAGAAATCAACAAAAACTCACTCGATATGCCAAAATCATTTATCATCAGCCCAGCCATTGACACGCCCCGTCAATATCAATAATTGCTAAATACTCGCCATGATTAATGTCTGGCATTTCTGGCGGAGAGCTCCAGCTCCGCACTCCATGCGACTTCAATTTGCATAATTGCAATTTATTGTAAATCCGTGTGCAAATATTCAAGAAATTTGCAGCTCTTTAAGGCAAACCAGAGGCCAACGGCTTTTCACGAATCACGCATTTGGATTTGTTTAATCTCCGACTGTCTGCCCGATCTGTTGGTTTTAGCCAACTTGGCTTAGCAAGCTGTACCTGTCATATGCAAATTGCACTCGAACTCCTCGACAGCGACTTCAAAAGAGAATATCTCCACTAATTGTCGGCCAGCCTCTGGGAAAACGAGGCTCTTTAATATTTCGTGTCAATCGCCAGCCAGCCTGGTCATCAATCAGCAATCTGTGTGTGCACTCCATCTGACATTGTTGCTAATTAGTTGTCAGCGGAGCTGCAATTGGCCAAGTGGGTTAACGATTCTCTAATTGATAAATTGCCAATAAATTGTTAGGGATAGGCATCAAGTCGAATGCAAGTTCCAGTTTCCTATTTAAAAGTTCTATTACAAACGATGCATTTATAGCAAAATGTATATAATATTGGAATATAATTGGAAAGATAACCTATAACCTGGTCAGTGAGATTATTTATAAAAAAAAAGAAAGGGAATGAAAAGAGTAACTATTATTTGAAATATTTTATCCTGAAGGCCACATTCGAGCAACACTCTTCCTTGTAATGTCCTGCTCTATCCTTTACTCTCTCATATACATATGTAACACCGCTATTGGGGCCGCACGTTATGCGACAGTGCCACTCGCTCGGTTGGGCTAGAGGTGGAAAAAAAGAAGCTTTTCTCTCCAACCGAGTTCAAGGGCAAAATAATTTCATTTCCAACGATCCCACAACCCACCATTTCTAGACAAATAAAGCCATAGCCACTGCCATACAACCCAGAATTCATTCACGTTTCCAAGTAATTTAACTAAAACGAATTTCGCTATATACTGATGCCTGATGCCCATACATGTGTCTATATATTTATTACAGATTAACCCGAGAATTAAATGGCGTGTGGCTTTTATGGTCGCCGGTCCCACGCAAAGTCACGAAAACTGAACGGAGATTTCTCATTGTCGGATAATTCTCATATTATTGCTCCGGAGACTGAGACTCGGACCACGTAGAATACCAATTCTCAAGTTCACTGGCGGACAAAAAAAATTAAGTTTAATAAAAAAAAAAATAAAACTGTGGGAACATCAAATCCGCTTAATTAAAGAAAGAACAAAAAAAAGTCATCAAAAAATTAAGAAAATATTCACGGTATTACCTGTTTTTTTTTTTTGCCTGAAAGACAAGTGGGTCAAAAGAAGAAGAAAAAGCAAAAAAGGCTGGCAAAAGCAACAATTTGCCATTGGCACGTTCCAAGAAATTGCAGCAATAAAAAAATCTGCCGACAGAGTTGTAAGTTAATTTATTGTACGCCTCAGCCGCTTTTGTTTACACACGCATGTGCATACAATATAATTATGCAATCGTTGCAGTTCCCTGAAAACCAACAACAACGAATACAACAAACAATTCATTGATAAAAAATGGCAATAAAAAAGTGTCAGTAAAAATAATTAAAAAAAAAACTTAACAGAAAGATAACAGAGACAGCAGATAAAAGCAGCAATAAAGAACTTCCAGTAAAGTGTTAAAAGTGTTGAAAATTAAATAAACAATTATAAATAAAAAACTATAAAATTATAAAAATAATTTAAAATAAAATAAAAACAAAGCAATCGTGAGAGCAACAGGTTTCTCTCTCTCACCATGAACTCACCACAGCTGGTGCATACAGCGGCGCAAGCTCACCACGCTGAGAACGCCGGTTCCACGTCGCTGCCGCAGCAGGCGTCGACTGCTCAGTCGGCCAATAAGTACGCGCCTGGAAGAAGGCTAGCCGCCCGGCAAACTTTGAGATTGGCGATTCCCAAGCAACAACCGGGTGACCCGAGCACCCTTGGCCACCCGCACACAGTGGGCGTTTTCCGGCACTCCCCCTCCCAGCTGCCACCGGCTCCTGTGCTGAAGAGGGTCACTCCCGGCACCAGCTGCAGCAGTGGAATACCCAAATCCGCCTCGCCCCTGGAGTCCCACCACCTGCCCAATGTCACGCCCACCCGCCTGGGCTATGGCAGCGGCTGCTCCAGCGCCGCCTCAGCCTCCAATTTTCTGGGCGTCCGCAAGCCCAGCCTGACCTTGAACTCCTCGGACATCAGAAACAACAATGATCTGTTCTCCTTCCCCAAGGACATGTCGCCAGTTCTGAGTGGTAAAGTAATAATAATATTAATAAATAATATATAATATATATAATTTTTTTTCAGATCACTCACACTCGCCCATGTTTACGGACATCTCTTCGGCAAATAGCAATGGGTCGCCAACCCATCACCACCAACTGGGCAGGCTCTTCAGCTTGAGTCCTTCCAGTATCAGGAGTTACGGAAATGTGAGTATTTCAAAGGCTTCGGTTGACATTTCTTAGATTTCTAATAAGATACATATTTATTTTTAAATAAAATAAACAAATTAAAATAAAACAGGAATGGTAAACTCATTTGAAAGAAAATATTAAAAAGATAAAAATATATAAAAATTAAAACGATATTAAATCCTAGATTTTAAAGCAGATTTCCAGAAAATCTTTCTTTTAAAATCTAATATAGCTTCCCTAATAGGGCACTTCTTCGCACTTTTAATTTTGATTGAGGGGGATAACCAGAAAAATGAAAAAAATTTAAAAAAAAAAATTAAGATTTTATTTGTAGAT
This sequence comes from Drosophila atripex, assembly GCA_035045925.1. NCBI lineage: Eukaryota > Metazoa > Arthropoda > Insecta > Diptera > Drosophilidae > Drosophila > Drosophila atripex. The sequence goes on from JAWNOP010000012.1 coordinate 2,804,718, forward strand.
TTTTATGCAGAGTTCCGAAAAATGGATCTACAAATCGAATAAGGTATTCAGTTTCGAAATCTGGCATTTATTGGACGGGATATAGTCTTCGATATGGACCATATTGGGTTTTCATGCGCTTTTCATTATTTTTGAATAGGATTTCCCAGAAACATTCTAAAAAAAAAATATAAAAAAAAATCCATTTTGATGCAGATTAATGGAGATACTATCCCCAAATAGTTTTATTATATTATTATTATAGAATCGGCTCATAATGGCCTGACATGAGTTTTTCATAAATTTGAAAGGGGATCCCCTCGAAAATTTCTTTAAAAAATTGAAAAAATAGTTGCATTCTAGATTTTGATGCAGATTAAAAGAGGATCTATTTACGAATCATTTAAGATACTCCGCTTAAAAATTGATTACCAAAGATATATCCTTCATTATCGTCCATATTCTTCCTTTCTTGAAAACGCATATACCCCAATCTGCCACTCGTTAACTACTGGGTATAGACCCTTTAGGCTTTATAAACTCACACTCGGAATAATTGGCGATGGCTATTTTTAAAAACGCACACCGAGCCAAAGGTCATGACTCACTTGAACTCCTCCCCGGCTCTGTAGACCCTCTCTCCATAAGTTCTCTCTGTCGGGCAGCCCAAGTCCTTTAACTCCTCAGATCCCGATTAGGCCTATGTTTGGGTTCTCTCTGATTATAGTTTTGCATACACTTGAAAAAAATATATACATATTTGAAGGAAATAATATGAAATAAAATGAAATACCAATTATGGTATTGGAAATATGGCTTAAATATAAATTATTCATTTAATATGATTACCAATTATTTAAAAACAAATTAAAACAATTTTTATGGAAATACCTTTGAACATAAACCCACAACTCGCACGCGACCCTTTCTGGGATTGGAGCACTGATGGGGATTAGGGACTGGGGTTTGGGGATTGGGGATTGGGGTCTGGGGTCTGGAACCACTCCCTGACTTTGGCGACTTTCCCAAAACCGGCTTCGTCCAGAAACGATGATGACTTCCCTTTCACACTCGGCGACTGTTGCCTTGTTTTATGTAAATGGGTAGAAAATAGGTAGAAAATAGCGTCAACTTAATTAATAAATAACATTTAGCACGTTTTCAAGACAAAAGTCAGGCGCGAGGGAGTGAAAGAGAGAGCAGGTGCGGGGGAAAAGGGACGGGAACAGTGGCCCGCAGAGTATATAACACTAAAAGCACATTATTGGATGGATACCGGCTATGAATAATCGGCAGTTGGCGTTGATTTTTAGCATGGCTCGTGCGTCGTTAAGCAAATTTCTCGTTAGCGAATACCCTTCCCGGGGTATACTTGCATATATACAATATTCGGATCTCATAGAGTTAGTTCCACCTATTTAATCAGTTTAGAATCAAAAACAGAGGTATTTGTGTTCATTGATCGCAAGATTAGGAGAGCCAACAACCTTTTAATTAAAAACCAAAATAATAATAACCGATGACCCATATATTGGAGGGCATTACGAGTCGGTTGATAAGGTGGAAAAAAAACACTCTTACAAGATCCTAAAGGTCTGATATGAAAAACCTCTGAAGGGTACATTGAAAATTACAAAAAAAATAAACTCGAGAGACCATTTAGTTTGTTGATAAAACTTTTATCGGCTACGAGTTATAGTGTCCAAATATTCGTTTATTTTGAATTCCCGCCACGATCTCTGAGGGTATTTCCCTGTCCACCCTTACCCCACACAGCCGATCAATTAATTTCTTTCTCCCCAGAGTTCTTAACTATTTGACAAGCTCTTCAGTGCAAACAGAAAACACAAAAGAACGCGAACGTGAGCTCCGAGCTGAAGACTGTTTTTTTAATATTATTTTTTTGTGAAGTTATATGACAGAGGCCCGAGCATATTAATTGCCAGGGCTTGTTGGGGGAATCTTCCCGGAGAGGCCGACCCCGTCGAGGAGAGTGTTAGCGAGTCTATAGAGAGAGAGTACAAAAAAAAATCGATTAGTAGTACGCAGCCCGAGGTTTTTGAGGAACTGGGGAACTGGGGACCTGGGGACCTAGTCGAATTACGAATACAAACTTGATGTGACGATGGGCTTGGGGTTCTCCGGGGTCTGGTGGTCGGGTCGGTGTCGGTGTCGGTGTCGCGATGTTGGTTTGTTAATATTATAAAGCTCCCCAAAAAAGCAACAAACACACACACACACACACACACACACACACGAACACGTAAAAGCTACTTATAAACGGACGGACAACTGTGTTTTAGGTCTGGCATTTTGTGGTTTTCGGCAAGAATTCCATTTTCAGTATTTGCTGAATTGAGATGCGCACCGGTTCTGTGTATCTGTATCTCTGCCGTTTGCCACTGGATGTCTCAGTCTCGGTCTCAGATCTGTTGAGAATTTGTGTAAATCTTTGAGATTAATTGTTTAGACAGTGACTACTGAGTGACTGAGTGACTGAGTAGTATATCTCGGGAACTGACTTCGGGCTGTGTTTAGATCGTGCTGAGACCCCGCGGAAAGTTCATGTGAAATCCGTATAGCATGGGCAATCGGTTGAGCGGCTTGTGGTGCAAAAAGACGACATTGAGTATTACCCACGAAGAGCCAAAGAAGCCCAGTGACACTTCCGGTGGGTCGGATAAGAACCGCACCACTAGTAGCAGTAGCAACAAATCCGGCCGGAATCGGAGTGATGGTAGAGGTATCTTTCGCATTGGCAGCGTCCGACGTTTATCTCTGACGAGTAAGAAACCCATTTCGAGTAAACCAGAACAGCCTGAAGGTCAGGCCGTTGCGACCGTGGAACAAACCTATCGGGAATTATCCAAACAACCTGATCTCGATTCCAGCATGAAAGTTAATGCTACTGCCCTGATGCCACTGTCCACTGTCAAGGTGAGTAGTTCCCCTCGACATTCCGCACACACACTCCGGCTAGAACAACAATTATGTCATTTGTTGTCCGTTTTCGAATAGCAATGGCAATAGCAATGGCATTAGAAACAGATATGCTTGTCGAAATGAAAACAAAAGCCAAACTTGAATTATTTTGATATGCTACTCAGTTCATGGCCGAAATCAAAACAAATTGTTTTCGGGTCTCTTGGCTCTTTTGGTGTTTCAGAGATGGTGTCATTAGCATTTTCAGGTGTTTGTAAACGCGGATGCTTGTAAGGTGTCTGTCTCGATCGGGATAAGCCGCCATAATTTATGACTTCCCAGAGAGCTCTAATTGATTTCGTAAACAAGACCTGATGATAGCATTGGGAGAGGAGGCGTTGGGTTTCAGTATCTTGTTAGATAACAAATTCAATAAACGACGTAGATACCTTTAAGAATGCCTTAAGTAATGCCTTTAAATAGCTATAGATATTTCTCTAAAATGGTAGAGTTATATTATTTTTATAAGCAATAAACTAAAACATTTATTTCGACAACTCCAAGTAGTTACGCACATTTGGGTTTTTTTGAATGACTTTTTGATATTAAATCCAGTTATATCGTAGCACTCAAGACCCTTTTAATCACCAAAAATACCCATTGGCCGCATAAATTACGAGTATCTTGGTCCGAAAACTGAAAACCGAAAACCACAAATGAAATCCCTTCCCCTGGGGCTTCGATTAAGGATTTACACTGGAGACCCGCAAGTGACCCAATTCCGAGTCACAAATAAATCACCAAAGTCCAGAGAGAGGGGAATAAACGTGTTAAGCACGCTTTGCATTCAAATCTTAAATCTTAAATAAATAAACAATATCGGCCGGGCTGGCTGGGAAATGCATAAAAATCAATTACGCGTGAAAATTCCAATCTGGAAAAAATCAACGAAAACGATGAAGCGCATGCGTGGCCCGGCTTGGCTTGTTCTCTGCCAGAGGGGGCGTGTCAGTACTCTACACACTCTTGGCTAACTAATTGTTAGATGCGGATGCATCCGCCAGATACAAAGCTCCCACGACGAGCCAAGTGAGTCAGAGCTTAAAACTCCTTCGTGGCAATCCGATCGGGGCAAGTGTGCGTTTCTGTTTCTGTTTTGATTCAAAACTCAAGACACGGCTCTCCACCGCCGACGACGATGAGTCAGAGATGTTTTAGGCGAAAGCCCCCCCATTCATTCATTTCTACATAGATACACGGATACAGATACACAGATACTATAGGGAAAAATTGCATTCATGACTCAGTTGAAGGACTTGACACTCAAAGTAGTGATAAATCGGAACATCTCTTTAATATTTCTTTCAGCGAATGTGCGAATTTTCAAAAGAAACTGGCACTGATTTAGTGACTAATTTGCTGACCTGAATAGCGCAAGTATCTGTATCTGAAGGATGCGACAGATTTGTGCGAACAACTTGCCAAGATGATGAATTATTCTGCAGGGATATTGCATAACCTTTTAAAGTACAGAGTATCTGATGGATACTCAGTTGTAGCTGCGAGATGTAGGTGGCGCTCGTTGGCCTTCTCTTCGTTTTCGTTTAGATTTTTCCGTTTTTCCCCCCAAAGATTTGCTTATTTTTGTTCCACTTTGCCATTTCCTGGAAATACATAAAAGAACAAAAAAAAAAAACGGATATGTATAAACAAATACACCTTGATCAAGTAAACCGAAAAGAAAGCAAAAAAAATAAATGATGCCAAAAAACATGTTAAAAGATCTGCGAACGCACGTGTCGAACTCAATCATTAGAGATGACTGCTGTTTGTTTAGCTTCGAGTAAATAAAACAAAATAGTCGTACCAATAAATAAATTGGAAATATAAACAATGATGCGACTGCTCGGGCAGCTCAAAGGGGGGAAAAGGTGAAATCAGTGAAAGATTTCCGCGAAAAATACCTCGCAAATCGTTGCCAAAATGTAAAAATATCAAAAAATAACAAGAAATCAAATCAAATTTGTTTCGCACCAAACCAAATAATACAAATAACTTGTTTAGGGAGAGCTCTAGCGAGAGACTGTAGCGCCCCCACTAGCTCTCCTGGGACACTCTTCTCTCTCGATTCTCCGAAGACTCTCTCCCGCTTTTGTATCTTGTATCTTTGGCCGAGACAGCCAGCCAGGCCTCAGTCTTGTGTCGAACACTCAGCCGTCGAGTTCGTAGAGCGCTATCGAAGACAACGACAAATAGTTTAAAAAACAACAAAGAGTCTTAAATTAAAATCACAGCATAACGATAAATTTGTTAAATAAACGTAGTATTGTGAAATAGAGAAAATGCCCAAAAGTCGCAATAAATCCGAGTGAAAAGTGCGTAAATCGAATATTCGTATACGCCAGTGCCCATAAATTATAAGAAATCTATAAATAAAATACTAAATGCTTAAAAATAAAACAAATTCTTGTTTTTCGTCACATATGTGACGTTAAGATTCAAAAGATACATGTGGAAAGTGTAGAGTGCCAGAGATACATTCTAGAAGTTTATAAAAAATGAATAAAAATGTTGATAAAATCAAACTTGTAATTTAAAATAAAAGTCTCAAAATCTAGTGCAGAGATCATAGAAGAATACATTTCCATAAATTGCTTAAATAAATAATACATAAGTGGGCTAATAAAACGAGTTAACAGCAGAAACCAGTCGAACCGCAGCAGTTGGTGGCTCGGAAAAGCACTCGACAACCACAAACAGAAATTGTTGCGTAGGCCTCGTGTTGCTTTGGCTTGGCTTTGGCTTTTGGGCCGAGTAGACAAGAAATCAATCAGACAGTCGCCCACAGGCCGTATCCGAAGCCAACTGTCGGTTGGCCAGGCCAAAAGTGCAACAGGAAAAGGCTGTTAACGCCTTTTGTCGCTGCCACTGCATTAGCCGAGCGGAAACTCATTAGCCAGTTACACGAGTACAGTGAAGACACAAAGAAAAGACCAACGGAAATGGGGAAAACCACCAACCCACAGCACGTGGGACTTTTTCCGAATATTTCGAGATTCGGATTCGAGATGTGGGCTTTGAACTTGTCCCCACGCCCATTAAGGTGTGAAAAACCAGACCAAAGTCGATTCGAGTCAAGGTCTGAAGCCAAAGTGAAGCTGTGGATGTCACTCGCATCTCGGCGTTACTCATTTGCATCTGTTGGATGTGGCTCAGAGGCGGCTTACGGTATAGGCCAGATGGAAAAACCTGGAATTTTTGTAATAAAAGGCATGGAAAGGGTTTTTATTTTGTTTTTTATAGACCATTAAAAAGATCGTAAAGAATTGATAAGGAAAAGTGTAATTTCTGGAAGGAATTAATAGGGTTTTTCAAAAGATTTCTTTTTTATATTTTTCAAAAACATAATAATGAATCATTTATATTGATACATACTCGAAAATAAAGAGAAATTCTGAGAATTTCTGGACAATATCTAGCCATAGAAGGAAGGCATAATCAGCAACGCTTATTGTGTATCTTGCGGATACTTTTGTCACTGCCAGGCACGAAAACCTGTTCCCTGGCCTGGCATTTCTTGTGTAAGCCTTTCCCGCCCGGGCTCCCGACTTGGCCATCTTTTGTATCTTTTTTGGGTAACGGTTGCCACCAGCCACCAGCCGACCAGTAGACATAATACAAAATCTGATATAAAAATAAAAGCATAAAAATAATCAGAATAAAGCCGAAGCACAAAACCAGATGCTTGATAATTGTTTATGCGCCACAACCAAGAGATACTTTAGCCGAAAAACCATTTCAGAATGCGATTATGCGGATAAATTACACAGTTTCGGCCGATTCCCTGGTTTCTGTTGTTAATCCCCCCACTTGGAATGCCAATTGTTGGGCTTGTTAATAATTATTTAAATGAAAAATGTTTTTGTTTTGGTTCTCCTGTTGTTCGACTAGAGGAATTCCCAAGAAAAATGCCAACGAACCCCCGCACGCTCGGAGGTTCCATAAATAAAAGTGTGATTTAGAACCGAAAGTTCAAGAAAATTAAACTCTCTTAAGTGAGTGATTCAAACACAGTTTTCAATTACGAATTGAAGTGAATAAATCAAAATCAAAATCAGAATCAGAACTAGAGATCAATAATGGTCGTCACCTCGACGAGGAGCCCGCTGCTGGCGCAGACCCAGCCCCCGAATGCCACTTCAAGTGGCAGCCACACGGCAGCCGCTCTGCGATCGCGTCTCATATTTCCCCGCCAGCACTATCAGGTAAATTGTCAATCAAAGAAGTCCCCCTCCCTCCGCCCGCTATAAAAGACTATCCCAGAGCTAAGGGTTTAGGTCGGAAAGTACATTAACCCCGAGGCGACCGTCGCCGCTTTGAAAATTACTAACCAGACAGTCGGCCATTTAACTCTCTAATGGTCAGTGAAAGGCCGGACTACAAAGGCGCTCTATTCTTTAGATATATATTTTGTTTTTTTTCTTTTTTTTGACTACTCATAATAATATTGTTTATGATCGGTTTTGTGACGCAATGGGACAGCGACTGGTAATTGAGGTGCCAAGCGCAGCGGGTGGAAATTCCCGGAAAAATACTACCCAGAAGGCTATGTAACTATAACTATAGATTGATGTATTTTCAGGGTTTAGCTAATAATACTAAAATAGTTAGTGATTTAGAAAATTAGAGGAACTTCTGTAACAGAAAATTAGAGGAACTTCTATAATAGTTCCCTATTTTAGTCTAGACTTTAAAGCAATTATGATTTTGAAGGTTAAAGGCCTGTTGTAAAAACCATAAAATCCATTATAATCGATCTTTATAATTCCCCCTATTTAATTCCCCGTAGCAATAGAAAATAAAAATGAATTTTCTCAAGTTTTCGAACACGTTTCCCTGATACCTTTTTGGCAAATTCGGAAAACCAAACAATACACACAATTCGATTGGAAATGCCGGCACATAAATCGCGAGAAACGGGGCTATTTGTTTATAATTAATTTCGTGCGGCTTTTGTTGACTTTAATGAAATTCAAATGGCTCAACTGCAGTTGGCCAAAAGGGGGTTTCCGATTCCCCCCCCCCCAAAAAAAAAACATGTGCCAATGTGAACTCTCGACCTGGCCCAAGGAAAAAGCCACAGCCCTAAGATCGGCTGAAGATCTCTGCCGCGTCTTGTCTTTAAAAATAAAATCGTAGCCGCCAAGATCTGAAATCTTTCCTCTGGGGCTTCGTTGCTTTTCGGTTCCAAAGTGGATCCGAATGTTTTATTTCTGTAGCCTGTTGCTGCGGCCGACGTCGCCTTTGTCTATATAATGTAGAAACTACATCGTTTGATTTCCAGTACGTGCCTCTTCTGGCCTGCCTCACTGACTGTTGACGTCAATGGGGGGGAAATCGGACAGGCGGACAGCAGCAGGAGGAGCAGGAGACTTCTGCCTGGGACCCCAGAGATGGGGGGGATCGTTTCTCATGCGTATGCCGAGATGTATCTTTTTGGCGCCCCTCCCGGTCTCTGTTTATGGGATAAATTATGGGCGGCGTAGTAACTTAATTTAGTTTTCTAGATTTAATTGCTTGCTTCTTGGGAAATACGTTCTTACATTCGGATATCTTTTCAACATTTTATTAGCATTTAAATTGTATTTCATTTTGCTTAAAATTTGGTTAAAAAATCCCATAATTAATGTTTTATTTACATCTATTAAAAGGCGGAATATTTCACTGATTTCAAACATTTTTTTATCCCAAACCGAATCAATTAAAATCCATTTTCCAAATGGGCCTTCGTTTAATTTTCTGACTTTTGAACCAATTTCGTAGATGTTTTCCAGATAGCCCACTGCCAGACAGATAATTTATGAATGAATTCAATTAAGATGTGGAAAGCCCCATAGATCTCACACGCTCCACTTGCAGTTCAACTCAATTACAAGAAAGTAAAAAATTAAAAATAAAAGGGCGAAGCCTTAATTCAAATTTGCAACGGCTGGAAGTGCGAGACAGAGATGGGCTATGGGAGGGTGCTCCCCATGAGAAGAGTAAACATAAACAAGAGCAACAAGTATCGGAAAGCTTTTGGCCTCTTGGATGGTAATGCCTTACGCTCACTGCCAGTGTTGGTCAGAAAGCCTCGGTTCGCTCTCTCGGGCCTTTGTGTTTTGGGGGGTGGGCGGGCGCCGCATGGGGGAGCCAAACACAAACAAGTTTACTTTGCTCTGCTTTTGTGCTTTTCATTCAGTTTTCATAACTCAGATGTGTTCGTCGCAGTCGCCGTCGCAGTCGCGCGTGCAAAATCTGAAATCGAAATACGATTACTAACTGATTTTGAAACGGAATAATAAATCAGAAATTCCCCACTTCTTATTAGACGGGTTCAGCTATCAATAAAATATATTAAACAAAAAAAAATAATGAAAGATTATGGAAGTGGAGAACCTGTGAAGTGAAGTGTGAAAATGTTGATCTTGTGATGGGAAAAGTTTTCACTAAAAACTATAGCAAACATGATTGAGAATTTGTAAAGGAAATAAAAGAAGAACAGAGTATAAATAGAGTATAAATATTGATGTTCGAAAATATCAATGCCAGGCTAATTACCAGGTGATCTTGAAAGGTAAAAAGTGAAAAATAGTTACCAAGAATCTCTAATTTTCTAAAGATATCGGGTCCTACGTCCTATAAAATTTTTATGTAAAATTTTATCACAGGAAGTTCTATTGTAAACTATTATTGTGCTGAAAAGACATAAAAAAAACTTGTTATTGTTTATATTCGAATCTGAGAAAATGTATCTTGTAGATTGTTTCCGTTGTTGCTCAGTTTCATGGTCGATCGGTTCGATTATGCTTTCTGATTGCACCTCGCCGCCTCGCCATAGAGGAGCAACCCATTTGGCACTTTTTTTTTGTGGCACTTGGCACTCACCCAGGTGAAAAGAATATGCGAACCGGTTTGAGGTCTGAGGCATTTTTCAGGTAGAACCCCCCTGTCTTACATAGATATGAGAGGCGGAATGTTGGCGAAATGTTATTTATGGCTTATCTCTGGCACTACACCATTGTTATCGAATCGCGAGCACCACCAACTTGTCCATAGACATTGGCCCGGCCCACGCAATCGGGCAATCAAAGCGGTGTTGCCACCAAAACAAACACACCCCACCCCCTGGCTGGTGTTGGTGTTGCAGGGATTGCAATCCGACCCGACGACCTCCTCCCCAGAACCAAAAACATTGGCGCCTTAAACCAACAAAAATTCAATTCCAAAGTGCGTCATTAAAGGATATGTAGGAGAGTCTTTGGGGTAGGGAATGGTGTTTTGAAGGAAAACCACCCTTAACTGGGGTGGTTCTACTGCTATTTAATTGTAATAATAATGAAAAATAATATTATTTATTAATTTATACAATTTTATTTACAATAAATGATGAAATTGTGTTTAGCTTGATGGGGCTTAAGGGGTTTCCTCATTTCATTCTTCAGGCAAGCTACTATTTATTTATAATTATTTATTACTATTTATTTATAACTCCCATGAGCTATGTTTTAAAACTAATTTTATTTAAAACAAAACTTATAGAAGAAAATTATACAAAAATATCAAATTTATTTAAAACTACTTATCAAGTTTAGACTTCAAGGCATCTCCAGGGGTCATAAACTATATTCTTATTCCTCTTCTCCATCTTCGATAACTTGAAAATATATCTTTATCCTTTTACCCTTTCCCCTCAGACTCTTGGCAGAGCTCTCAGGTGCAACAGCCGCCCACGCAGTCGGGGCTAAATGTAACGGCAAATCTCAAAGGCATTAGATTAATCTGCGGCTAATGAGACAAATTTGAGGCAGCACTAATTGGCAACGGCAGTCGCTGCGCCAACAGCTGCTGCTGCTGCTGCTGCACTCTCGCGATGCAATCCCCCAGATACTATTTTAGCGGCAGATACACAACCCCACGAATGACAATGGCAGTGACCTTGAACTTGTGCAGTTTTGCTTTGCTTTCTTTCCGATTTTCCCTTTGGCTTAGTAGCTTAGTCGATTGCATTATCTGTGGCCCAGAGCCATTTGAATAGAAAATTGAGCTGAGAACGGAAATTCCACCAACAGCCAGTCATACTCACTCACTCTGATAGTTTCCCGCTGTAATTTTTTTATTTTTTTCTACCCATTTTTCATTCAATTTGCTGCCTTTGAGAGAGCTCGAATTGCGAAACTCGTCGCGCACTTGGCAGGTGGGCTGCCAGGCACCCAGGCAGCCAGTCAGCCGGACGGACAGGTGCATCAGCGGGAAATACAGAATCGAGGGAGAGGGGAAAGCGCTAAAAGTGAATTATTGAGAGTTGGCTAAAATAAGTGCACTCGAAGGTGGCAGTTGCCAAAGACAGTGAGTGCTACAAGTGTGTGTTTGAGGTCATATTTCTAGAGGAGTTTCATCATTAATAACCACAGGCCTTAACACTCATTCCTAATAGCTCTCCTAATAGAAGATTATACTATTTTAGGATTACGTTATGGCCCTGACTGACATTTAATTTTAAAGTTTGTTCATTTTTTAAACAGACATTCGGCAACACCCCTCCTGTTTGTAAAACATAAAAATAAAGAACCATTTTTACGACCTAATTATCTTTCAAGCAAAAACTGAATATTTATTTTTTAAAGACTTCTTTGAAAAGAACTCTCCAGGAATAGCTTGATATTTGCTTATTCCCATTGTTTACTGCTGGGATGGGCCATTTATCAACTTTTTGCACTCACTGTGCTGTACTCTGCTGTGTGTGCACTTTCAGCTTGCTTATCGAGTTCGCCCACGCCAACGACCTCAACCTACGACCTGCGGATCTGCGACGGGGAAACAGTCGCAGTCTCAGTGTCTCTGTTGTCATCCTCCCAGCTTCTTTTTGCATTTTTTTTTATAGACCGCCCTAGAACAATAAACTTGCTTCATGACGATGGAAATTCTATTTGTGTTTCTGCCAGAGATTGTGTGTGTGGGTGGGCTGAGCTGAAAAGGGGGAGGGGCTGTTCCACTGCAAACAAAGTTTTGGCATTCATAGATGAATGCCAGGGACTAATTAAACGATAATAAAACGCAAATAAAATGACAAATAAAACGACAGATACAAAAATTTTATGGTGTTGCCGCCACCCACCTACCTCACATACCCTTGCCCCCCCCAGCCCACCACCCCCTGCCCATATCAGCAGCACCCAAAAATTATTGTCACGAATACATTAAAAATCACTCAACCGTTGTCTAGTGTGCCAAATTTTTTTTGTGCTGCTCCCCCCGCCAGATCTCTCCTCTTAGCTACAGTTCTTGCAAAAAATGTGTTCATTTAAATCACATAAAAAAATCGAACAAATAAAAATCGAAATAAAAAACCGAAGCCAGTTTCTGGATATTACGGGTTCTGTTCTTTGTCTACCACATCGTTTTTATTTTATGTTAATTGATTAAGTTTTATAACTTTTTAATGAAATTAAACAACAAAACAAATGCTAAAAAACACAAACCTTGAAATGGTTTTAACTTTTAAGTATTAAAACCTTTTAAAAAATATAATATTCCAAGATAAGTCAATAAAACTTTGCTTATCGCTGGTTCCTACTTTGAAATTTCAGATAAAATAGGACTTAAGAGCCTTAAAGTGTCACATTTTCTATGAACAGACTCCCAAACACCCTTTTTTTCATTGTTATATCATTTTAATTTAATTACTTATTAATTTCTAGGTCAGTTTTGAACTTTATTTATTTCCCCTGAAAAATTCTGTTAATTTATCCATCCACCTCCTAAATCATTCATACGCTGAATTCCTTAAATAAACCTTTTAATTTTTTGTTTTGTTTTTTAATTTTTTAAACCAAAATAAAGACATCAGATAATTTATGCTAAATGCTCATAACTCAAAGCGACAGCGGAATTTGCTTTAAAAATAAAACAACAAAACAAATAGAAAAAAAAATTGGTTTTTTTTAGGCTGATTTGACAAATGACAAAAAATAATGATAATACCGGTAGCCACCTGTTGGGGGCATGGGGACTAGGCTTTATAAAGGTGATTATTATTGTCCGAACCCCCCGTGCGCCTCTCTCCAAAAACAGCTGTTAACTGTCATCAGTTGAGATCAGAGATCATGCAAATTAGTTGGGAGATCTTCTGCGATATACAAAAAACAAAATTCAAAATGAATTAAGAATTCATAATTTTTAAAGAGTTCGTGGAAAAGAATTCAAGAGACAAACATTCCTCAGACCAAAGGCGTTTAATTGAGACTTACGAGGGGAAAACAAACAATTAAGCCAGTTTTGAATACCAAGAATTGGGTGGGTGGGTTGACTTTGAAGGGAAGATGAGTTCAAGAACCTTCGGTCTGCCACAAAGGTCAGCTTGGAATACAAGGAACACAAGTAGGTTGAGGATCATAATGCCAAAGAGTGGGGGCTGGGGTTGGGGTAATTAGAGCCAAGAGGACACCGTACAATGGTCATGACATGTGGCAGGCGACAGGCGCCACACGGCTATGGGGAAATCGCGTGTCTTGGCCGCTCCCAGCTGTGAAAAATGGGTCGCGCGTGACAGTCGAAATGTGACGGGGGGGCTGGGTCAGGACCAGGCCAAGCCAAGGCGCCCAAATCCGGCTAAAATCAATAACAAACACGCAAATACTTAAGCCCCAGCTCAGACTGAATCAGCGAATAAAGAAATCCGGCCATACTCTTAAAGATATTTCGCCAAAAAGCGTCAAAAGGCATTGAGTCTAAAAATATACCGTAAAAAAATACTGTTACAAACTGAAAATACTTTTATCTAAGACAGGTCTAAGCTTGTCAAAAATGGGAATTTTTCAACACTTTTTTAAGTCAAGGTGTCCGAATATTGAAATGATATTAGAAGGAAATGGTCCTTTTGAGAATAAACATTTCTCTCAGTGCAAAAATTGGCAAGAAATCCGCCTGCCAACCTAGTTTGGCTTTAGGTGTGTGGGCCGAATGCGTCAATGAGTGATCTTACAGATGCTTGAAGGCAGAGATGCTGCCAGAACCGCGACATTTCTGACTTATCAACATGTTGGCTACAAAAAAAATGTCAATCCCGAAGCAGTCAAATAAAAAATGTTTGGGATGCATCGGGCATTCATTAGGAGGATGACTTCTGCATACAAATGACCAGAGCCAGAGCCAGAGCTCCGACCCAACAGCAATAAATCTTTTCTCCCATCAACCAAATGAGATTCAATGGGTTTCCTCAATTGATTTAATACCTGCCCCCCATCAGAATTTATAAAAAAAACCGTCATTTCATCTATTGGCTTTGTTTAATGTGGGAATAATGCACTTTTAAGCAGTTACATGTCGTTTGTTACATTGATTGTGAACAGCTATCTCTATATACAGACATAAAAGTATCGATGTCGAGGTAAAAAATTGCCATTAAAAAGTAAACATAAACCATAAATATTTGTTGCACAGCAGCAGCTTAAAAATATAACAAATAAGGAATAAAAATACTTAACATAAAGGAACATAGAGACAAAGTGGCAAGGACACACGCCCGTCAAGGATGTGCGGAAAGTACAAAAAGGAGTACTAGATAGAAAATACATAGAAGTACAAATATATATCACACACACAGTATAGTTGATCGACTAACACACACTTATATATACTGTCTACATCGCTGCCTGCTTAGGCCTTGATCTTGCGACCCATCTTCTGCATACTGTACTTGTGGCCTTCGCGACCGGAGGAGCCGCTGCCGCCACTGCTGCCATGGTGATGGGACTTGTGCTTGCCCAAGCCGTTGGATTTTGTGCGCGTTTCGAACAGGACATCGGAGTCAGTTTCCGATTCAGTCAGCGAAGTGTTACGGGAGTCTGTGGGAGGCATTGTAGTATTCTTATTATTATTCTTGGCAGATTAAAGGACGTACACTTACAACCAGCTGCCTCCTCGTCCTGGTTGCCTATCAGTGCGTATTTCTGCACCTTCTGGCGCTGACGTGGCTTCTTCGACTGGCGGCAGGCGCAGGCAATGCCCCAGAACACGCCCGACAACAGCAGACAGCCCACAATGACACCCACAAAGACATAAAGAATGGACCAATCTGAAATAAGATCATAAATAGAGTTTAAAATCTATCCAATAGTCTTGGAATACATGTCCCTGTTACCGCAGTTTGCCTCCTGATTGTTAAAGAAGAACCCTGCCGAGGGCATCCAGAAAGCCTCGCAGATGCAGGCTCTGGTGGTGGGATTACAGCTGCCGTGGCCGGAGCAGTTGTTCTGGCAAACCGTTGTGCGTATGTCCACGAAGAGGGCACCCAAGATCGAGGCATCCTTCTGCAGCTGAGCCCGCAACTGCCGCTCCACATGCAGGCCATCGACCGGCTTTCCGCTCCCATCGGTGACATAAAAGACCAGAACCGCCGCCCCTGTGTGCAGGTCGTACTTCAGCTCCCTGATCTGGATTTTGTTCTCATCTCCCAGTAATAGTTGCAGCTTCTGGACCACCGAGTCCAGCTCGGACTGGGCGAGCACTGACATGCCCATGGGTAGGGTCATCTGGACGAGGTGCATCAGCATGGGGTCGGGATGGACGTTCACGCTGACCGTATCCGAACTGGTGAGGCCCTGGTCATCGCTCACGGTTAGCTTGAAGACGTAGCGTCCATTGACGAGGTTGGTGAGCTGCAAAGAATTTGGCTTCAGGATCGGGTGGCTGGTTGGGATCAGTATGGACTCACAATCATCACTGGTTGCTTGTCGGTGTCGGCTACAATCACACCTGCTGCCAGGCTGTTGTCCTCCCGCGTCCAAGCATACTTCACCACCGCCAGGTCGTCCCAAGATTTGGAGCCATTAAAGTAGATTGCTGTGGCCGGCAGGGTGATGCTGTGATCTCCACCAGCGTTGGCTATCGGAGGTGCATTACGTTCTGTTGAAAAAAAAAAGTGGGTTAGTGGTTCCGTGAGGTCTTGGGAGCTACTCCCACCTTGTACAATCTTGACCCAGGTGGTGTCGGTGGCGGTGTTGTTGTTCTCATCCGAGACACTCAGCTCGAACTGGTACAGGCCCAGAGTCAGGGAAGTGGCATTGGCAATCTGTTGGGGAGAAGGATATGAGAGTTGGAGCAACTGCATCCAGTTCTTGGACTCACCGAAGAGTTGGACTTCAAAATGACAGCGTTGTTGGGGCCACTCAGCTGCTTCCATTGATAGGACTTGATGCCTATGTCATCCTTGGATTCAGAGCCATTGAGAAGCACCCAGTTGATAGGTAAGCTGGTGGTCTGAAAGCGAAAAGAATTAATTCTCTTCCAAGCCTTGAATCGCAAACTAAACCTACTGCATTGGCACCCGCCTTGGCCACTGGTGGAGAGTTCGTGGGTGGCTTCACAAAGACATGGACCTTGGCGGTGCTAGACTGCCCGCTGCCATCCGTCACCTTCAGCACAAAGGTGTACATGCCCTCCTCCAGATTGGACAGCTGCACATACGGGGTCCTTGTGTTCTGCATGTCCACCGCCTTGGCTTCGTCACTGGCATCCTTGGTCCACTCCCAAGCCACGATCTCGTGGTCATCAGAGCTGGCAGTTCCATTTAAAGTGACATTGTTGTTCGGCAGATAGAGGATGACAGCATCTCCAGCATTGGCCACTGGAGCATAGTCGGTTTCCTTCAGCACCGCTATCGTGGCCGTGGTGGAGTTGGTGACGTTATTCGAGTCGGTTACGGTGAGCTTGAACGTGTAGTTGCCCGGAGAGGTGAGATCCAGCTGGAGGGTGTTGACCTCCGGCAGCACTGGCTGATAGCCAATGGGTCCCGAGATCACCTCCCAGTGCCAGTTGGTGATTTTGTCGTCATCCGTGCTGGTGCTGCCATCCAAGATGGCGTTCGTGGTGGGTTGCCGAATGATCTGCTCACTGGGGGAAATAATAACCTGTGGCGGCTGGTTGATGCGATTCTCGGGAAGCACTGTAACGTTCGCAGTCGCCTCGCCAAAAGTTCCATTATCGCCCGTGACGGTGACCTTAAAAGTGTATAATCCCTCGGAGAGATTCGATAGCTTCACCTTGGACTTGCTCTGGTCGGAAATGGTGCCGTTCATTGGACCCTTCGGCTGCGAGATGAGAGTCCAAAGGTACTTGTACTTGGTGTTGCTGGTCTGCTCATCGGGCACTGTGAAGGCGGCTAGTGTCACCTCCTGCTCCGGCAGGCGGACCTCCTTGGACATCACCGACACGACAATGTCCTTGTTTTGCTCGGCTTTCGAGGATGAGGACGATACTTCTGGTGAGCTATCACTTGCCGCCGTGTCCGGCTGCACCACCTCGTTGCTGGTGAGGTAGGAGCTGTACGGGATGGCAGCCATCACGCACTTCCGCTGCTTGTTCCACACAAACCCATTCGGACAGGTGCACACGCCCCTCACGGCGTTGGCTTGCAGAGGTACACACTGTTGGGGCGGCGGGCAGGGGTTCTCGATGTCGCAAGCCGTGAACTTGGAGTTCTGGTCGTAAAAGCCGAGCTCCTCATTGGCCAGCACATCAGTATCGTCCGGTTGGAGGATCATCTGAGAATTCATTCGCTTGTCGGCCAACGGAAAGTCCTCGTCTTCGTAGGCAGGAGATTCCTAAAAGGTCGAGAGATGGATTATTACATTTATTTAATGGATGAAATTGATTTCTTCACCTGATTACGTGTCCCTAGGTATCCCAGTCGCCTGGGCTGCTTCCAGAAGTTCAGGGCTGCCTCATCGTACGGCAGGATCTCGGCATTCTGCTTGGCTGCCTCGGCTTTCAGGAGCTGGGGCCATGAGGCCTCGCCCACGGGATTGACCAGCACCATCTGGACCTTCTCGTTAGCCAGACGCATCCGCTGCTTCGGCAAACATGCATCATCGCTCTTGCAGCGGATGTGGTAGCACTTTCCCTTAAAGACCAGGACCACGTTGCAGGGAATAGTCTGGTTGCGGGGCTTGTCGCAGCAGGCCTGCAGGCAGTTCCACAGGTATGCCTCCTTCTCGATGGGCTCCCCACTGTCCGGTGATGGTTTGTATTCCTCAAAGACTCCGGCCTGCTGCTCGTCCCGCGGTGTCGCATTCTCGAATACGTGGCGCAGCATTCGTGGGCACACTCCGGACTGGGACAGGCCACTGCTGCCAGTTGCCGTGTCTGAAGTCTCTTTGTGCTTCTTGCCCAGCAGCAGGGCATTCTGCGTCGTGACACCTCCACCACCACTGCCGCCCGTGACGTCGGCATATGCTGACGCCATCCAAGCGGCCATCAAAAGCCAATTGAAAATCCGGCTTACTGCTCCGGCCATCTCCAATGTAGTAACCGACTTCGAGTAAACTGGGCCGTGCCAAAGTTCAGAAAATGGCGAAAATCACTAGCAAAACACCAGAACTGCAATTTTTCTTCTTTTTCGCCAGCGCACAACAAAAAAACCAATTCCTCCAGCTGACAGCTGATTTATGAAGCAGTGTTGTAAGCGGCCTTCTGGGGGTGTAACAGAGATAGATAGCCCGGGGGAGTGTTGGAGGGTGCCGATGGAATAGAGCGTTAGATATAAAAACTCTAAAAAGCTTGGCGGGAAAGCTTTCTTTGTTGGCTTGGTAACGGTTTCTTAGCTCTAACCTTTAAAGGTCTTTAAACCTCATTTAAATAAATGGCTTATATTGATTTCTAGGATAGGATTGGCACATGTATGTGTATTGGTTAACTTTTAGGTAATATTTTAGGTATATTTCGGTAGTAATAATTATGACCTAAATTTTTATCTGCAGAGAATTTCACAAAAGTGTGAAATCAAACATAAAATAATCTGGTGAAATGCCTTGATTCTAGCTTGAAGACTACTATTCTTCTTTTAGTTGCTACTGATATTACCATTTATAGACGCAACTACCCACACACACCCCACACCCATTGCTTTCTGATTCAAATAAGTTATAAACACGGCCCACACGCCAATCGAATATTGCAGAAAAAATTAATTACCTTCCCGGCGAGTAGGAATAAATCACTGCATTGTATTTATGCAAATCGTTAATTGCAAAACACGCAAAAGCAACAAAAAGAACATAAATCAACTCCGAATCGAGCCGTAGACCGTGAATACGAATCTATTCCTATTTCAGCCGCCTATTTGGTTCGGGTTTGGAACTCTGAAAATCCTCTGAAAGACTGGTTATCTCAACGCATAATTTTCACGGCCTTTTTGACAATTTTTATGGCCAGCTGTTTGTTTTATCTAAAGCTGGTGCATTAGCCATGGGGACTGGTAGTGCACTGTGAGAGAGGAAATGGTTCAAAAATTAAATGGTATTTTTTTTTGCAAAAATGTTAATATTTTTACTTTTTAGGTACTTATGTGAGTGGTTTGTTTGAATTTATAATTAGTTTAATTAGTTAAGGGGAGTCCACAATTTCTATTTATTTTCCATTTATCGCTGGGAGGCGTAAGACTAGAATTAGTCATTGATCGTACAACTTACCATATAAGGGAAACTATATCGCCTGATTGCTTATCTCTTTCTTGTCTTCCCCAGATGACAGACTTCTCGGACAGTTCGCCAAGCGGAGTGCTAAGTCCGGCCACTTCCCTGATCGAGAATTTCCACAAGAAGAACGGCTCACCGCAGCCCACTAGCACCACCACCATGGTGACACCCACAGCCCTCAACGGATCTTTAGTGGGTGGTGGAGTGGGTGGCGTGGTGGCCGGCACGACGAATGGCAGGCAGATTAATACCAGCTCCAGTTCATGCAGTAGTCTTAAGGAAACCTCACACCAGTCCACATCCACTTCGCAACAGGTGAGAAATGATTGATTAATAATACTTGAGATTGTTTTATGGATCAAAAGAGTCAACTTGTTCATAGGGGCTTGTGTTTAAAAGAGTTTCAGAAATATTCACCATTTTATCTGTCAGAAATATTGAACCATTTGATCGCCTAACTCAAGAGTTAATTTTGGCTGATTTTTTCATTGAGGATCGTAAGATTCTCAAGTGCCTCGATTAGACAAAATAAATTCTGACGCAGCTCCGGTCATCAGCTTAGATATCATAACAGAATCAGGTAGAGCTGGCTGGCTGGCTGGCTGGCTGGCCGGCATAATGTCGCTATTTTTAAAGCATTAACTAAGGAAGCCCCTAATCGAGGGAACCTTTCTGTATTGTTACTGTTTCTCCGATAAGTCTAGAGGTTACTATGTAGTTGATAAAGGAAAGAATGCCCACACACCGATCGGCTATGAGCGCCCTTCTATGGCGACACCTGCCTCCCAAATGGCAGCCCCCTTGTAGGCCCGCCCCTGTTAGATTAGTCCCTGGAATTCCGAAGGCGACAGTGCGGCTGCTGGGCAAAGTATTAATCATCGGATTGATTGAGTTGTAGGTATGTACATATACATAAATGAACACTTAAGTAATTGCCAGAGAAGACAAAAGGCGATGAAAAACGTGCCAGCACAAGTGTTTGACAATTTTATAATGACCTGTTAACAACTTGTTTATGCCTTTTTTTTTTGTGATTCAGACAGATAAGATATGGACTGGGTATTCACCAGAATTTGCATAGCCATCGCTCTAGTATTTATCTACAAGTTTTTCCCGCTGTTACTCTTCGATAAGGTTTCCAATCAGATCACTCAGATAGTTGACACTCCTGCCCCGACAAAAATAGACACTGATCCATTTGAACCTTGAATTATATAGACGTTGAAAGTTTGAAACTGATATTCTGGAAACGAGTTCATCAATAGCTGACCACTCACCAATTAGAAATAGGCCCTGACATGATCTACATTTTTCCCCGTAACTTGCGGTTGATTTATTGAACTATAGTTGGAGAGTTTAGTTAGATAGTCACCTGTTGTAGTTGTTGTCTTTTTATATTTATTTTTATTGGTGATACATTTTTACAAGCTACTTCCTTGGGGCCATTAGCTAAACAAACCCATTAAACAACATTCCGGATAAAGTAATTAAATATTTAAATAAATTATAAAAACTGTTTTTTTCAGAATTTCTTTATAAACTGCTTAACTGTGCATTTAGCCATAAAGTATGATTCTAGTAGTTATATTTCAAAATACTTCAAAAATGACTAATTTTTGAAAACCCATTAAGATTAAAATCTAATATTCAAATAAGTTCAATCCTTTTAGATAGTTTTTCTAATCAAGTGTTTGTCTATATCTCGTCATATCTCTAGAGGATATCGAATATATCCATTCCTTCTACTGCAGGGTATGGCCATAAAAATAAAAGCACACTTCCACAGACGCCCTCCTATTGAGTCGCTTTAAATGGGAGGCTGAGTCACTTGCCGGCTGCCGGCTGCCGGCGAAGTGTGCCTCCTCCATTGAATTCGACGTCAGCAGCAGCAGTAGCCGGGGCCTCCAAATAATATATACATACATACATACATACTATATATAGTAGAATTGTGCCTCCTATTCGGATTTTGATGGCGCGATTGTTTGCTCGTTATCTGTTTACATCCTGGTTGGGTCTGTGATTGTACCGGACCAAGTGGTCCAAGTTCAACAAGCCTCATCACTGATTGTTATATGGACGACTTCCTCCCCTCGAAAGATCAACAGTTTCATTCATGTTGAATAAAATTGGAAACAGACCCAGAAATCACTTTTTGGGTTCGACGAATCATCAGAGGCTCGCTCTTTCAATGAATTGTGAGTGAGGTGGTGACAGCTTGAGTTTTCTGGGGAAAAGAGCTTTATTTTTGGCCAATTGGCCGATATGATTGCCCATTCGCAGAATTGGCTGAGGTAGACTAGAAGAATAAATATTATGACGGGTGTACGGGTATCTATGTATAACAAAACTATTACACGATTTATTTTATTTTTCAAAGGAAAAAATAATAAAACTAATCATGTTTTAAATAATATAATTGCACAGCAAATTTGCTGAATAATTACGCATAGATTAACACCCAATTATTCAAATATTAAATGAAAACAAAACAAAGCTATATAAGAGCCCCCTGCCGCCCCCAAAACCACACACACACATATTTATACTCTATGAGAAGGGGAAAAAAGTACCCGTCGTGGTAATCAGAAAAGTAAACAACGCAAATTGAAATGAGCAGAACGAGATACAATCTCCAACAAGCTCAAATCAGAAAATCAAATGAAAAAAAAAAACAACAAAAAATGAAATATCGAAGCTACAAGCTAAGAACGCGTTAATTAGAGAAGCTGAAGTTTGAAAAGCTTGGACAAAACGTGAACAGAACTGGGCTTAGCGGCTGAATTATGGAAATGCAAATTATTCACAGCATAAATTAGAGATTAAGCGAAGGGAAACACGGCAAATATCCACACACATCTGTGTAGGCAAGAAAAAAAGCATTATAGAGGGAGAGCCGCCGCCTGCCGACTTGTATTTACAATTTGATTTCCTAGAATACCTCGACTTATTCACACCGACTTACTCACACCAGCACACCTTCGTGTGTTGTCATTCGGCCGTTTGCCATTATCTCTCTCCCATGCAGTGTAAAAAAAATGTATTAAAAAAAAATTAAATAATAATAATATTTTTTAAATAAGTTTTTGACAATACTGTATAAATATAGACTACTATTAAATTATTTTATTTTGAAAAATATGAATAATCTTTAAGTTCTATCTATACTTTTTCTCTCACTGCACCCTACCGATCGCACTTTAAAATGACGCTAGCAGCGACGCGACTGAGGTGAAAAAAAGCTCTCGCCAAGCTCCCACACTGCCTTCGAAGCCAGCAATTTCGTACTCGGCGCTCATTTTTATTTTAGTTAACGAAACGAACGAACCAGCGACGCGCTGAGAAATTCAAGAAATACTAAGCAAAAATACTCGAACAACCAGTCAACGCGACCGAAGCGGAAATAATTTTGCCCTATTGCCGTGTATTTCTATTGCCAGCGTGTTGTGCCGTCAAAAACCCATAAAATTCAAGAAAATAAAATAATTTCTTTAGTTATTTTTCACCCTTTAACGGGTATCGAACGAAATCAATTGGCGAAAAATCGTGGGTTTTTTCGCCTATTAACGAACAATTAAACGAACTCTCTTTGTTATCAGTATTTGCACAAATAAATAATAAAAAAAAAACAACGAACAACGAAATAAAAATGAAAGCGTGAAAAGTCAGTGTTGAGTAAGAAAAGTGCTGGAAAAAAAGTAAAAGTCCTGTAAACACAACGGTAATTAAAGCCAACCATTAGGGGTCTAACGGTTGAATTTCTTTGCAAAGGTATACTGTGCAAGTGTGCGTGTGTGTGACAGTGGGTCTGATAAGGATAGACCCTCATCCTAAACTGATTATATAGCCGTACTACATAGTATACAATAAACGCATACGTTTATGTCCGAGTTAAGTGCTTTATCAGAACGTAGGCGTATACGTAATATTCAATTGAAAGCGAGCAACTTTTCGATGAAGTTATTATATGTGTAGAGTTTAAACAAGGTTAGTCGCTGTTCCGCACATAAAACATCATTGTGATAAATTGGTAAATGACGCAGAGAGCGAGGCAAACAAATGGCTGAGAAAAACACAAGTGATATCTAATCTTTCGATTTCATGTCCGAGCCAAGCTCCGGCATTTGTAAGGGAAATAAAATATTTATTGATCAGTAGGTGCTTGAGGGTGTGTTACCTTACCGATAACTGTATGTCAGACAGTTTGAAAAATAAAAGAGAGCAGACTTTGCCATTTGCTTGGGTCAACATGGCGTATGCGTAACGTCCATTCAAATCGCAAATCGCTCTCGATTTGTGTATGTCCGCATGTCTTATTGGCCAACCAGAAGAACGCCTTTTAAAACCGATCCCAACCCACACGGGCTGCTCAGCTTGTTTGACTTTTGGGGCTTCTTCTTTCCGTCTCTTGGTGGCAGACGCCAGAAACCTGGCCAAAATTAGATTTGATTCGTAATGCCCGAACATTTGTCAAAAAGCAGCGACTCTTAGCTTATTTTCTCATTTGGGCAACAAAACCATAAATAGAAAATTGTACTATTTGGGTTTTTCCAAGAAAGTTATGAGTGTCAGAGTGCGAAATAAAATAAATAGCTAATTAATAAATTAATAAATCATATTTTAAAGAATCGATACTCGGCTAATTAAAGCCTGATGAGAGCATCAACAGGTTTACTGACCTAGGGCTAGGGTCAATGGCTTGAATGTGATCATATTCCACCAAAACAAAACTAGAATTTGTTAGAATTTTATAGAAAAAAAGGTTTATTTAATTATCTAGGAATTAGGAGAGGGACGGGCAGCCATTTCCCGCAACAAATGATTTATACTGGCCTGCCATAAAGCAAGAATCCAGAGATAGTGCCAGACAGGGTAGGAAATAAAATATATAATATAATACACAGAGACTCTCTGTACAACAGGGGACTACGCAACGCATTCCACACATTCCTCCGCCTATGAGTCTGTGCCAAAAAATAACCACAAACTATCTATATTTATTTATTTATTTATCTTTTAGGTTGTCAACAGCAGCAGCAATAGCAGCAGCACAACTACGACGCGGGTGGAGAAGAAATCACAGCGCCTGCATCACCACATAACCTCTTCGTCCTCCAGCTCATCTACCTCCTCATCGTCATCCTCCAGCTCCACCGCCCAGGCCCTGTCCACATCCTCGGAGATGAAGGCGGCGATGGTTAAGCGCGATCTCACAAACATCCAGAAGTCCATGTCGGAAATCAACGATCTGGCCATCGAGCGAATCACCGGAGCAGGATCGGGAGCAAACACGTCATCCACACAGGCCATCACAGCGCCCAGCACAATGGCCCAGACGACGGCCAGCCGGCTGACGCCCAAACTCACATCGGCCCATCCGTCGATCGACGATCTCAGGGGCCTCAGTAACCAGGACAAGATCACGCAGCTGCAGAAGAAGTGAGTGTCACAGTGACTTGGCCAATTGGCAGCGACTAGTCCACAGCTATCTCTCTGCAAATTGGCAATTTAATAGATAGTCTTACCTAAGTAATAATGAGGTGGCTAGGAGACTACACTTCATAATAATTAAAAACTTTATTCATCAAATGCCTGATTAATGAATTAAAGTCATGAATATGAAAGTGTCAATGTATGAATGATGTTTGCACTTTGAATGAGGCATTTTATGGCTCACTCAAGTTCCAAGAGATAAAATGCCTTTGAAATGAAACCTTCTCATGATTCACATCGAGTGGGGTGTCGAATTTCCAACTACCTATCCATATAAAACATTTTCAAACGACATCTCTCTCTCTCTATCCCGCCAGACTTCGACAATCGTTCGAGAATCTGGATGTCGACGATGACAGTAATGTGATCGTTACCCTGCCGGACGACGACGACTGCCCCACCAACCACTTTGGCAGCGGCCTGGACCTCACCCACCCCACCGCCGCCCAGCTGAGCGCCAGTGGGCTGAATGGCTCGAACAAAACGATCGACACGATCAAATTCCAGGAGAAACGCATGAAGACCGAGTCCAAGACCAAGGTCGTCACCGATGGCTTCAGCTCGGAACAGGCCACCAGCAATTCGGCGGAGATGAAGCGACTCCAGGCCGGGGACATTGATTACCAGGAGAAGAAGGCCACGGCGGCGATGCAGAATCGATTGGAGGTGGACGGAGTCAAGACCGAGGAGAAGGCAGCCATTGTAAAGGTGAGTTTCGAAGGATAGTCCTCTTCAAAGGATACAATGTGATGGGAAATCAGAGTTAATAACCTGCTGTGTAGTCATTGAACTTGTCCGTCCCTTGACATTTCCTTCCCGCAGCAGAGCTTTCTCGTCGAGCTTTAGCAAGGGTGACCACTCCTCTGGAGTGGGGTGGAGAGTTACTACCCCGGCTTGGAGAGCTTTCGCTAACTGCTAGACCGGGGCACTCCTTTCAGTTGGGAGTTCATCGCGTGCATGTTAAGGTCGCATAAGGGCCTCCAGCGCCAAGGCGTTAACCGCACATCAAGAACATTCCTCAGAACTCGTCGACCGAAAGTGAAAGTCTGTCAAGTCAGTGCAAAAAGAAAATCGATTGTCTGGCGCCAAAAACTAGGCAACACTTTTCGCGAAAGTAATGTGAAATGTTTCTCAGCAAGTGCCTGCTCCTCGGGAGCCCCAAGCTAGTGCGTAACTATTGCAAATCGAAGAAGGATAAGCGAACAGGAATGTTTCGAAAAGTTCAGGTATACGCCGTCCAATGTTTGTACTCCAATCTGGGGCACTTGTTACCCTGGGTTACTGCGAAATTCCTATAAAGGGGAACCACTAAGCCCTGGGCATAGTTTCGTTTATCTAATCAGGCGTTGGGGCGGGTTTGTTTTATTACATCATTGTTTGTTTTCATGGATAATGTATATTAGCATTAATTACTTTATAATGGGATGATTAAATTCCCTGGCATGCAAATGTCAAGGACAATGGAAGTTAGGAATTCCAAAAAAAATAGAAGTAGTAGTCTAATGTTTCTTGAACTTTTAAGATTTAAGATCACTTTTATAATTCCCTTCAAATCATCACATCATTCATCAAAGACGGAACTGCTTAAAAACTATTCAAAAGTAAAGAAAAACATTAATTTAAAAGGCTGCTTGTGCCTGGACCTTGGCCAAAAAATCCAAATAGCAGATAGTGTCTATCTGGCACGCTCCTCCACATGTGCCCCCACCAAGTGCTCTGGTTGTGGAGGAGGGGGAATTAATAAGAAATCCAATAAAAATACTTGGGATGAATTTCATGGATCGTGGTCCAATCCATTGGGTCTTAGGACATTTGCGTCAATTGCGAGAATCCCATGGAATGGCACGCACCACCAGAAATTACTTCCAAGAAGTAAACTGAGAAATATAGATTCGATACTATTTTTGATTTATTTCCCACGCCCGACTCTACGCTCTGAAATTTTTCAAAAATTTCTATGCCGCTCTCTTTGTGTTATTTTCGAAATTCTTGAGAATAAAACGACTGGGAGCGATGGGGGGAGCTCAGTAGCAGACAGACGATCGTCGCGAGCGTTTCAGACCGATCGAGCTATATGTAATTGAATAGATTAGTACAATTATTTGCATATATACTGATGTGACGAATCCGATGACAAACTGTGGCCCGATTGAACGATATCCAAGGAGTTCCTAACCCAAAACAGTTGGAAGTTTTGGATGCGAAAGTGAAATATTGTCGCAGCTGAAATATAGAGAACGTGACCTTCAAGTCGCTGGATAATCCAACCAGAAATTGATGAAAATTTGAACGCAAGCTGTGATGAAATCATTTGGAAGTGAAACTTGACGAAAAGAATTTGAAATCGAAAGGAAGAAAATTTGAAAAACCCAACGACAGATGGCCTACCGCTTTCGGCGTTATGTGAGCTTTTCCTCATGCCTTCGTTGAGTTTTCTGTTCGCCCCCATCGCCACCTCCATATGCAAATGCGGCTCAACAAGTGCCCGATTCGGTCATAGCATGCCCAGCCAGTGTCGTTCCACGAAGTTGTGTCAAGTGCCCTGTTAATTGCCCTCCAACTGTAAATTATTACAAGTTCTATTTGTCGGTCAGTGTCACCCACAAAATACACAAATACAAATAAAAGATACAGATACAAATACACAGATACTGTTACGAATACAGCTACAGCTATAGAGAGAAAGTATAACGACGTCGACGCGGCCAATTTGTGCGCTATTTTTATGTGAATGAAAATAAATAAATAATAAGTATATAAGACGGGAAGGCATCTATAGACGAGTGCCGAGAACAACGAAATAATCAGCAACTACCGATCCGACTTTGGCATTGAAATACATATTCAAATACCTGACAAAAAAATACAAAACACAGATAGCCATGTCCGCGAACCAGGCGCCTTGGCCCGTCCGCAAGGGCATCTTCCGTTCGAGCGGCCAGTCGGATTTCACGCCCACCCGCTCGCCCAGTCCCATTGTCGAGATGCCGCTCTCCCCGCCTCCGGTGGCCACGCCCCCCTCTGGCAATCGCTTCGGGATCAGCTCGCCACTCTCGCCACCCCCCCAGCCCATTCAAGTGGTTGCAGGGGCAACTTCAGCCACTACCATGTCCACGGCGTCCGCTGCCAGAATGTCTGGAGCTGCTGCCGCCTCTTCTTCTTGTTCCGCCTCTGCCTCCTCCTCCTCTTCGTCGTCGTCCTCCTCCTCGAGTTCTAGTTCGCACACAAGAGTACGTAAGAGTTCTAACCCGCCCCTACAGCCAATTAGCAACTGTCCACTGTCGCCACCACCCACCCAGCAACAGCAGCAGCCACAGCTGCAGCTCCTTCCTCCACCACCCACGCCCAACCACAACAGCAACAACAACAACAATCACTGCAAGAACAACCACACTACAATTACAACACCCAATCACAACAACAATCATAACTGCAACGGAAATCAAATGAAAAATGTGCGCGAAATTCCCATAGAGGTGGAGCAGAGTAAGGTATAAAGTGGAGGGGAAATTAATTAAAACTAGAAAACTAAACATAAACTATTTGTCTAGGAAATTGTCTCTCTTAAAGAGATATTCAAACATTCCAATCATGACATTTGGTTATTGGATTATCATAGTTATTGGACTAGTTCTTAGACGAAATTAGGAGTTGGTTTACGGGTCGTATGAGTAATTTATGCAGAAGTGTAGTCTTTGTCCAACTATTATTTAGATAGTTTCTGCCCAGAGTTACATGTCAATAGCCTCATCTTGATTGTACGGGAATTTCTGGTAATATATCCTAAAGAATTTCCCAATAAATACCATGTATTAGTAGGGCTACGGGGCGTATGAGTAATATTTGTGAAAGATTAATGGTCGATCCTCTTCAAAATCAAAGTAAAAAGCTAAGCTTTTAAAATTATACATGATTTTTGGGAGATTTTGGTAACATAACGAGAAATTTCCCCATAAATACCACAGTACTAGTTGGACCACGGGTCGTATGAGTAATATTTGAGGAAATAATGGTAACTTATGGTTGATCCTCTTCTATATAAAAATAAGAAGCTATGGTTTTGAATTTATATGTAATTTTTGGGAGTTTTTGGTAATACAATGAGGAATTTCGCCCATAACTAGGAATTATTAGTAACGCTACGGGTCGTATGAGTAATATTTGTGGAAGACTTATGGACAATCCTCTTTAAAATCAAAGTAAAAAGCAATGGTTTTGTATTTATAGTTTATTTGAACAAAAACTGTATAAATCAATAACCCCATCTTTACTTTAGGGAAATTATTGGTATTTTTCTAAGAATTTCCCAAAAAATACCATATCAGGGCTCCCAAAAACCTAAACAATAAAATACCGCTCTCATAACAATATAATGCAGCATGTTATGAAGCTCGTACTTAACATTTTGTATCCTTTTTAAATTTATTAAAAATATATATATATTTTTTTATATTTTCTAATATTTCTATTAATTTTGCGATCCAGGAAGCACTCTCCCTGCGCACCGGCGACATCACCCAGCAGGCCAGCAACAATGTGGCCGCCTCCAGTATTAGCGTCCAGAGCGACACCTTCTCGGCGGACAAGAAGGCCATCTCGCAGTCGCAGCAGTCCCAGACGATGACCTCCCACGGGATCATTAGCCAGAACTCGCATGTCTCATCGGCCTCCCAGGCCAACTACTCCATGACCCACAAGGGCGTCTCCAGCTCCGGCAGCAGCATGATCACCAGCTCCTCCCAGATGTCCGCCATGAACGGCCAAATGGTGAAGCTCACCGATCTCAAGCTGGACGACCTCAAGTCCCTGACCTCCGGCAGTGGCCAGCAGGAGATTGAGCAGACGATCAACAAGTATTCCAACATGCTGACCTCCATTGTCAGTTCGCTGCAGGACGACGAACGGGGCCTGACCCAGCACGTGGCCGGTCAGGAGAAGTCCGAGTACCTGGAGAAGATCAACGAAGTGATCCGGAGAGCCTGGGCTGTGCCCACTCATGGCCACGAACTGGGCTACTCCCTGTGCAACTCGCTCCGGCAAAGCGGCGGCCTGGATCTGCTGATGAAGAACTGCGTGAAGCCCGATCTCCAGTTCTCATCCGCCCAGCTCCTGGAGCAGTGTCTGACCACTGAGAACCGAAAGCACGTGGTGGACAATGGCCTGGACAAGGTGGTCAACGTGGCCTGCGTCTGCACCAAAAAGTCGAATATGGAGCACTCCCGTGTCGGCACCGGGATCCTGGAGCATCTGTTCAAGCACTCGGAGGGTACCTGCTCCGATGTGATTAGGCTGGGAGGCCTGGACGCCGTGCTCTTCGAGTGCCGAACCAGCGATGTGGAGACCCTGCGTCATTGTGCCAGCGCCCTGGCGAATCTGTCGCTTTACGGCGGAGCCGAGAACCAGGAGGAAATGATAGTCCGCAAGGTGCCCATGTGGCTGTTCCCGCTGGCCTTCCACAACGACGACAACATCAAGTACTACGCCTGCCTGGCCATCGCAGTGCTGGTGGCCAACAAGGAGATCGAGGCGGAAGTGCTGAAGTCCGGCTGCCTGGATCTGGTGGAGCCGTTCGTCACCAGCCACGATCCCTCGGCCTTTGCCCGCTCCAATCTGGCCCATGCCCACGGCCAGAGCAAGCACTGGCTGCAGCGACTGGTGCCGGTGCTGAGCTCGAATCGCGAGGAGGCCCGTAACCTGGCCGCCTTCCACTTCTGCATGGAGGCGGGCATCAAGCGCGAGCAGGGGAATACAGACATCTTCCGGGAAATCAATGCCATTGAAGCGCTGAAGACCGTGGCCAGTTGCCCGAACGCCATCGCCTCAAAGTTTGCCGCCCAGGCACTGAGATTAATCGGCGAGACAGTGCCCCACAAGCTGTCCCAGCAGGTGCCCCTGTGGTCCGTCGAGGATGTGCAGGAGTGGGTGAAGCAGATAGGCTTCAACGACTACATCGACCAGTTCAAGGAGTCCCAGGTGGACGGTGACTTGCTGCTTAAGCTCAACCAGGACAACCTGCGCGACGACATTGGCATCAGCAATGGCATCCTACTGAAGCGCTTCGAACGCGAACTGCAGTGTCTCAAGCGTATGGCGGACTACTCCTCCAAGGACACGGCCAAAATGCACCAGTTCCTGCTCGAGATCGGCGCCGACTACTGCACCTACACGTACGCGATGCTGAATGCCGGCATCGACAAGTGCTCCCTGCCGCATGTTAACGAGGACATGCTGATGACGGAGTGTGGCATCCACAATTCGATCCATCGGTTGCGCATCCTCAATGCGGTCAAGAACCTGGAGAACTCGCTGCCCAGCTCGTCGGAGGAGAACATGGCCAAGACACTGGACGTGTTTGTTAGTTACAGGCGCTCCAATGGCTCCCAGCTGGCTAGCTTGCTCAAGGTGTGTACTATTTTTGTTACATTTATGGAACAGTTGGGAATCAACTTCATCCACCATCCACTTCATCCACAGGTTCATCTACAGCTGCGTGGCTTCTCCGTTTTCATTGACGTGGAGCGACTGGAGGCGGGAAAATTCGACAACGGCCTCTTGAACAGTATTCGGCAGGCAAAGAACTTTGTCTTAGTATTAACCCCCGATGCCCTGCACCGCTGCATCAACGACGAGGACTGCAAGGACTGGGTGCACCGCGTGAGTATACTGCTTCCCCAATAGACCCATCCAGCAGATGCCCTATACGTTGACCCATCCATATTGCAGGAAATTGTGGCTGCCCTGAACTCCAACTGCAACATCATACCCATCATGGATCAGCAATTCTATTGGCCGGAGGTGGAGACGCTGCCGGAGGACATGCGTAGTGTTGCGCACTTTAATGGCGTTAGCTGGATCCACGACTACCAGGACGCGTGCATCGATAAGCTCGAAAGGTATATTAAGCGACGCATTTAGCCTGGATTAGCCTGGGACTAGGACGATGGATAACTCCATTCCCGATAGCCTGTTAGCTTGTTCCAATCTCATAACTAACTTAAACGATTCCCATTCTTCTGATGCGGCAGATTTTTGCGAGGCGAAAAGAATATCGATCGCATTGCGGCAATGGTGCCCGGCACACCCGGCTCGGTCTCATACCAAAGAATGCACAGCAACGACTCCGATTATCAAGGTGGCGGAGGAGGAGGTGGGCCGCCAGGCGGATCTGGAGCATCGTCAGGAGGAGGTGGTGGCGGCGGCGGCAGCAACGGCGGCGCAGGCAGTGTGGTGGATGGCCTAATTGTGGCGACCAATGGCAGCGGACAAGGTGGGCCAACGAGTACTTCAACTACTTCTACCCAACTACCCAGCTCCAACTCAAATCCGAGCTCGAGCTCAGCTACCAGTCCAGCGTAGAGTGAGCGAAGATAAGCTAATGATTTGCAGAGCTAGCCACCTCGAATATATGTTTCTTAGGCTTAAGCAGAGATCCTCAGTCACACTCTCTAGTACAACTCTCTCTATCTCTACACCCCCTCCACCCACTCTCTTAATTCCATATACTCAACAACCACGAGTCGAAACACCCACACGAATCACCCACCCACCACCCACTACCCATTACTCCTTTACTCTTACCTAATATTAATTATGATTTAATTCTGATTGCCACACACTCAAAATCGCTTCCAAACGCCGACTCACGCGCAGCTAATCACCAGGCAAATAGGTACCGCCAGTCCCCCTCGCCGGCGCGACAACGAGGCAGCACCTCGCAGCTGAGTGGCTACTCCCGGGCCCCGGCCAAGCGCTCCCAAATCCTGCCCCCCTATCGCACCCAGCAGGCGGCTCTGCTCAACAAGTCGGGAGCAGGATCGGCCTCCATGCAAAACATGACACCGCTGGCGTATCTGCCGCCGCGAAGGAGCTCGGCGGCGGGACTGGGAGCCAGTTCGGGCATGGGCAGTGGCTATCGATCGCACAGTGTGGACGGTCTGCTCGACCAGGCGGGTTCCAGCTCGACAACGCCGGACCAACGGATAGCAGCGGCTGCCGCGATGGTGGCGGCGGGAAGTACAGCTCTGACCAATGCCAGTTCCACGCGGACTCTGCAGCCCGAGGAGGAGGCGGAAGCGGAAGCCCACCCGGATCCCGTGACACGTCGCGACAAGCACACTCTATCCCCGCCATCTAATGTCCAGCAGCACCGGAAATCCCGCAGCCTGGACCACATTCTCAGCAAGCAAACGCTGGCGGAGCTACTGCCGCCCGGCAGCGAACCTGTGGATGAAACCCAGAGTATGCAGAACCTGGCCATTCCAATGACCCCCCAGCCGCAGCGTAGGGACACTAGCTCCTCCTCGAAGTCACCGTCTCCGGACAGGCCACCGCCGCCGGCGAGGGAGAGGGTGCCGCGGGAGCGTCAGAGCCCCGAGGGCGTGAGTGCGACGGAGAGCGAGCGGGAGGACCAGACGGACGGGTGTCTGAGGCACGGGAACCAGCAGAGGGCTTCCGCTTCCGTTCACCGAGGCGCCAGCCTGACCAGCAACAAGACCTCCAACACATCGCTGGGCTCCACCAACAGTGCCGGCAGCAACAACAAGACCATCTTTAATCGTACGATGAAGAAGGTCCGTTCGCTGATGAAAAAGTAAGCCAAACCGACAGAGTCGAAACCGACAGGAGTAGCGAGCCGGACAAGGACTCGCTGTCTCGTCTCGCAGAGTATTCCATCTAAATATAAAACACATTTTTAAGATCTGATTTCTCAGAAATAGCAACAAAAAAGTATGCTATGCTAAATGAGATCTCGAAAGTGTGTTTCCTGTTACTCGCTCACTAAGTGCCTGCTAACCCGTTACTCGCTGCATTTGTGCCATCTAAATAGAATCTCACCTGTCCACCCAATCATCCACTCCCCAGACCTTGGGCCCCATCGCATTCCCTCCACCCCATTTGTGCCTCTCTCTTACTGTTTCTGTTCTTCAAACTCGAAATCTCTACTTCTCTGTTACTATGGTGCTGGTTACTTCCCCTGCTATTTATCTCTCGCCACTCGTTGACTCAACTCGTTACGCTACGCATCCACTAAATCGCCTGCGTTGCTCGAAAGCAAGAAAAAAAAACCAAAACGCCCTACCTCCTTTTTACTTTCTCTAGACAGTCTATTTGCCTTGTGATTAGTTGTTGACTTTGATTATTAATTTTTTACGTAAATGAGTAAGCGAATTTACATTGCAATTGATAAACTAATTTATACAAAAACAAAATAATTAACGACTGCATAACTACGAAACATAATTTATAGAAACAAAACAAAAACTAATTTAAAAAAAACTACCACACACAAGAAACAAAATTAAATTACACAAAAAAAAAAAACAAAGAATACAAAAAAATACACTCTATATTTAATATGCTATTTATAAATAATATATATTTAAAATTTTGTAAATTTCTCGAGTATGCAATTTGTTCGTGTAACCGTCCGAAATCGTAAATTTGAAATTTCAAAATTTGACAATTTGAAATTAACCTGTGTGGCTTGAAACGAAATATTTAAGTGATATTTAAATTATAATCGAAATTTATTTAATTCAAAGTTCTTACAACTACAAATGCTGTACAAAACCTAATTTTTAGCGCAGGAGTTTTTAAGGCATATTTTTTATTGATTTTTGCAATATATTTAATATTTAATATTTAAATAGTGCCTAAAGTTTGAAAAGAAACGAAAACCGCAAAGAAAAACAAACAAAAAAAAACAGAGGAACAACAAATAAAATTTAAAAATCAATTAAATCGAAGTGTGTATTATTGTCCCTTTGGTCATGTGCCCTGCTTTATCAGCCCATCTGCTCCAACACCATCCAACATCCAACTGCATGTCCCTCCACACCAGATTGTTATGTTATGTGTCATGATTGTTACTTTGTTCCATACTTGAACTTATGTTTGTGCCGCTAACGGACTTCAATTTGTATATTTTTGTTTTATCAATTTCTTTTCTTCCCTCTCTATATCTTTCTCTCCGTCCGACCGGGACTCTATTTGTAGACCATAAAAGCGATATTGGCTAACGCAATCCGTTATAACTGTTGTTATCGTTGTGCCTGTTGTGTTACACCCCGCCCACAAACCAACCACTCGACCACCACCCTCACAATCGATCGAATCGACTCTGAGTACCCCTCATCCCAGCACCCGCCAACTCACCAGAGGTGATCCAGCATCCGCTGTCTCGACAATCCAACCAACATTCATTCTTATTTATTGCGAAACTGAAGAAAACAGATATCCACAAAGAGTATCAGCAATGCGAATACCAATAAACGTGTATATAATTTCATAAATCCAATATGTGCTCTTCAAAATTACTCTTAAAATTAAATCCTTCCCACCCACCTTAAACAGCAACGACCTGGAGGACGATGAGTTGTCGGAAATAATCCTGTCCAAAGCCACTTCTCCCAACGCTGGCCGCATGATATTTTGGTAATGGAACGTCCAAAACCTCATCCTCAATCCTACCAACCTATCGAATTTGTGTAAATATTTATAAATATTAAAAAAAAACGACCAAATAAAAACGAACGAATTAAAATACAAGTGATTTTGGTAGACTTTTCCGTTCTTTATGAAATATTGACATAGTTTTTAGAAGTAGATTTCGAGTAGAACTCGTTCATAATAAACCAAATATGAGGTATGGTGAGATATGCGACTTGCGACGTCCATAAATCCAACTCCTAAAACTTGTTATTATCGAGAAAACGTCGGCGTTCCTTCTCCCGGAACTGGCGACGAGCGGATAGTGAGGAACCCTGCGGGGTTAGGATTACGAAAGACTCCCGACAGCGCTTTCCAGGATCGTACGATGGAACTGGTGGTTCTGCGTCCCAATCCTCAGCTGACTCAATTTCAAATACCTTAGTTGGTGGCTCAGACGGTGGCAGCTTGTCCGGATTTGTATAGCGCACGAAGTAAGCGCGATCCGGACACATCACCACGTGCCGCTGAATGTTAAAGAAAAAGGAGTTCGTTTAATGCTTATACCAGGTATATGAGAAAAGTCATACTTGCATGACATCCACCTGGAACAAATGGGTATTGTTAAAGGGGCAACGCACCATCTTCGAAGCGGGAAAGTTTCTGGCACAGCGAGTCAAATGAAAGGAAAAACGTTCCGGAGCCAAACGATGTACTGGATCGTACGGACATGTTATGTAATTTACATAAGAAGGTCCAGCAGCCGACACATTTTTTTCCGACATTATCACAGATTCTAGTTACTTTTTTTCTAACACAGAAAAGTTCCTTCGTCATTCAATCCTGAAATACGAGTGGACAGAAAAAGCCATGCTGTGGTTTATCGAAAAGTTTCGATTTCGAAATCAAATAAAACTGGATATCGATGAGACTCATCGAGATATCGAAGGATCTAATTTTATGAAATTTGGGATTTTTAAACCATGGTTCCTTGACATATTGAAAAAAAGCAAATGTTATAAAATATTTCACTCCTCTTGTACCTAGTTGTCACTGGTAATGCCAAAAATTAGAAAGACAATTGTTTAAAAGTAGTCCATGAGTCTGATGTGTCAAGTTTCGGACGTCGCCTTTCAAAAATCTTTCTTATTTTAAAAATCTTGATCATTTCTCGTTCGGACCCACACCCATTCACATCGTTTTGGAGTCTTAAAAATAAAAAGAAATCCCGAATCCGGTTGTGATTAACAATATGCAAGAATTAAAAAATAGCGCGGGCATGTCCGGAGACTTA
Organism: Drosophila atripex; assembly: GCA_035045925.1. Lineage (NCBI taxonomy): Eukaryota > Metazoa > Arthropoda > Insecta > Diptera > Drosophilidae > Drosophila > Drosophila atripex. The sequence goes on from JAWNOP010000012.1 coordinate 2,841,348, forward strand.
TTGTCTCTGGATCCTAGCGAGGAGCTTGTTTTTCACGGTCCATTCAACCGTTCCGTGTGCAAGAAGCTCATCATCGGTAACACCAGCAAGACCAATAGAGTAGCATTCAAGATGAAGACCACCTCGCCTAGACTCTTCTTCGTGCGCCCCAACATCGGCGTTTTGGCGCCCAACGAAACGGTCACGGTAGACATCTTCATGCAACCAATCGTCATAGAGCCGGGACAAAAGCGTCACAAGTTCTTGATCCTGGGGGCTCTTGCGCCACAGGATATCACCGATCTGGCAGAGTTCTGGAAGCAGCAGAAGTCGGGACATATCTGGGACACGAAGATCAAGTGCGAGCTAGTTCCCGCAAAGTCTGACGACCAGTATCGCCAGGCCGGAGGTGGAATGGCCGCCTCTCCCCGCAGCGACACCGAGGGGGAGTACGATGCCCTTGAGGTTAGTGAGCCGGTTGCCAAGCTGCTAAAACAGGTCAGTGTGTTGGAGGACGAGCGCTCAGCTCTTAAGGATGAGATCAAAATGATGCGGGAGGACGGCGTTGGAGTGGAGCCGGGTCAGCGGATGATGCGCCGCAGCCAGGAGGGACGCAGAAGCATTTTCACCTTCGTCGCCTGTATTTTCACGGTCCTGGCTGCAATTGTTGGCGCATTTTATGGAAAACATTATTTGTGAATCTTTAAAAAATATCATTTTGAAGCCTGTGGTTTGGCCCAAATTGTACAGAAATTATTTGTCAATGAAAGGAAAATATAGTCAGGCCTTCTATAGGGTTATTCCGTTTCATTTCATTCCAAATGTTCTATGTCAAGATTATATTTAAATGTTGAAGAGAAAAATATACGAATTCTGTTTTGTGTCTCTTCTACAGAAGAGGTCATTTTTCATTCAAAATTATTCTATAACGTAAAAAAAAATCAGGGTAATGGGAATTAATTTAAACCAAAAGCTTTTGGCGCCATTAATTGTCAGGTGACGGGTACACGAAAGTTCTGCACAACCTCAGCCTTAGCAACACTAGGCAGTTCGTCGTTGACGCTACACAACACTGCGCTCCGAATGGGAAATCCAGCGCAGAACAATACAAATACAGCGTAGAACATCAAATACATACGTATTTCCGCGACAAAAATATATTGGAACAGAGCATAGGGTATCCAACCGACCACCGGACCACAATATGTCCGCGCGAATGCTTAAGAAGCTCCAACGGGACGCCGACAAGCTGGCGCCTCCGCCTGAAGACGAGGACAACGAGGAGCTGTCGGACAATGACGAGTTGGAGGACGACGAAGTACAACGCGATCGTAAGACGCACCTTAATCCATTCGATTTGGTGAGTGACTTGTCGCCTCCTATTGCCAACTCGACATTATAGTATATCTTATCCATGGGAGGGCAGCTCAACCAGCCGGGACTGAGTCTGTCCGAAAGTGAGTTCAAGGAGGACGACAACGAAACGGAGCCCCCATCAGCCGCCCTGCCGAATGCCAGTGCCGCGGCCAAGAAGAAGAAGAAGAAGCGAAAGAAGAAGGTCCGGTCCAGTGGAAACAACATCAGCAGCGAGGACAACAAGCGCCAGGACAAATACTTCGAGAAGGTGGATCCACTGCTGGGCAAGGTCTACGATGCTGTACCCAAGCAGTCGGCGAAACAGGTGGTGGCAGCAAGCACTCCGGCTACCAAAAAGTTGCTGGGCGTGGAGCTGCGTCACCTGAACTCCCAGAACGAGATGCGCCGTACCTTTGGAAAAAAAGTGGTTAAAATGGAGTAAGTGGCGTTTAGGGGAATGATGGTTCTTCTCTAACATTCGTACTCTGTTTCAGAACCAAACGTGGCCGGCAGAAGCTCACCTTGAAGTCAACCCATATGGTGACAGCGAAGGAATCCTGGCCGCCGTTGACTAAAAACACCATAACCATGATATGTCTGCCGGCGTCCGAAGTCCCACCAGATTCATCCAAATCATCCGCCGAAAATGGCGGTGCTGTTGAGTGGTTCAGATTCGAGCATAGCCAATATTACCAAGGAGTTCAGCACATGTTTCTAGCTGCCCTAGAGCGCATGGACTCAGAGTTCTTAATTACCTTGATTAAGCGGTGTCCGTATCATTTGGACTCTTTGATTCAACTGAGTGAGGTGTGCAAGATGACCGAAGACTTTGCCTTGGCCTCCGAACTCCTAGAGAGAGCTCTCCTGCTCCTGGAGTCCTCGCTGCATATCAACTTTAGTCTGACGTCGGGCAACTGCCGGCTGGACTACCGCCGCCAGGAGAACCGTTCTTTCTTTATTGTACTCTTCAAACATGCCCAGTACCTGGAAGAGCGTGCTTGCAGTCGCACAGCCTTCGAGATTTCCAAGCTGATCCTGAGTCTGCAACCAGACACAGATCCACTAGCAATGATCCTTGTAATCGACTACTACGCCTTGCGCAGCAAGCAGTTCGGATGGTTTGTGGAGTTCTATGAGGAGTACAACACCGCCAGAAACCTCAATCAACTGCCCAACATGGCCTATTCGTATGCCTTAGCACTGCACACCTTGCACGGAGCGTGTGAACGTTCGAACGAGGCCTTGCAATACGCCTTGCTAATGTTCCCCGGTGTCCTGCGTCCGCTCCTCGACGAAATGTCCGTCCAAACGGACAAGCGGGTGTTGGCTTCCACCTACTTCTTCCCGGATGTCTCTGGCAAGTGAGTGAAGGCTTATCTCATTTGATGATTAATGGATTCTATATATATCTTATCATGCTCTCCAGTCAATCGCCTGCCTTACACCAACTGGTGTGCCTTTATGTGTGCCGTGCCCGTGTTGTTTGGCGCCAGAATGAAGTTCTTCCCTGGCTGGAGTCCAATGTGAACATTGTGCTGGACAGGATTGAGAAAAAAGATCCCCTGGTTAACGAGTATAAGGAGAAGCGATCGCTGCGTTATGGGGGAACACCCCCCAGGCCCATTCTACGCCATGTGATATTGTCGGATTATAAGGAAAAGGTGCCACTCGCCGTCTTTGTGTCCAAGGAGAAGCAGGCCATCATGACTTACGACCCACTGCCGCCACCGAACAGCATCAATAGCTATGAGAGGTGAGTTTAAATAATACGTTTTAAGTTATGTTTTTGACAATTTTCTTTAAATATTTTCAGAAAATCCTCGAGTAGCAGCCCAACAACGAACACGAACAACTCCGTATCCATGTTTTTCCAGTCGCTCCTGCCGTCGTTCAACATCAATAACTTGGCAGCTGCTCAGCAGCCCCAGGCTGCCGGAGCCGTAGCTGCAGCACTACCTGAAGCAGGCGTAGGCGCTGCCGCCGCCGCTGCAGCAGCAAATGATGAGCCCCGAGTGGGAAACGGTGATGGTGAAGGTTGGCACACTTTTCCTAATCTTTTTACGATTAAATCTTTTATAAAATGTATCTACTTTGCACGAAAGCTGGTCTACAAATGTCGCTCACCAATATGATGGACGCCATGCTGGACTTTCTGCAGAACTTTAGGATTGCGGAGCACCTGCGCTCGCCGGAAACGGCGGCGGCCCAGTCCACCAGCAGCACCGACGAGGAGGAGGGCTCCAGCGACTATGTGGACTAGTCATATGTCAATTATGTGAAGAGCATGCGATGTTATGATTGGAACAGTTTTTTTCGAGACCACCACCTTTTGCTATTCCCTTAGCTAAGCGACACCGTCACAAAAATTGATATATACGAAACATATATATATATATATATATTAATATATAATATATATACTAGAGAAATTTGAACACTTACGAACCTTATGAACTTATGCATTGAATAAAATTTTCCAGTACAAGCTTTAGATCAAAAGAGAGACGAGAGCGCGTTGAGCTTAAAGAATGTTTTATTGATTTAATTAATGCCTTTTCAATTACGCTTATCAATATAACAAACAGATTTCTCATCAATATTATCGTTTTCATTTTTTGTTCAATCAGTTTCTTTGCTTTCCATTCATGTTGTGTATAAACCGACATTTAGTTTTTTCAATTATAAATATTACTATGACAAGTACAGCTTTCTCGTATTTAAGTGTTGTGGAGAAGGGGAATTGTTTCCAAGAGCTTTGTTTGGTGTGCAGATTGGCGGTGTATGTGATCATGATCGAGTTTGGCTTTAGGGTCTAAAGAGTCATCTATAATGCACCTTAGTAGAGTTCAACTGGCAGACATCAGAATGGTATTTGTTATCCTAACAGAGTCACACGAAATTAAAACGATTCACACAAAGTTTAGAGCTAAACACATACATCATGGGAAGAAACATTACTAATACTTTAGTGTGGAATACATAATCGCAATATATATATATATGAATAGATCGGGAAAAAATCATATTTCAAATTGAAAAATAAATCAATAGTAATTGCTGTAGGCCGATTGGATCGGATCAATTATGTCATGGTGCCGAAGACCGGGTTGTGACGGCAAATGCTCGGGCCATACTCCTCATACGCGGCCTTTGTGTGACACACCTGGTAGAACTCCGGCTGAAAATGTCAATTAGTTATAAACTTTTAGAAACTGGTACTAAACTAATGATACTCACCGTTGAAGCCAGCATACTGCCACCAAACCAAACGGCATACCGCTGCATATGATGCGTAATCACTTGAACGTCAATGGGTTTTGGCTGAAACGGAGACCGATATTATGACTTCATCACTCTCATGAGCGTGTTACTCACCTTGATGCGTCCCTCGGATAGATTCTCACTGATCCGGAGACGCGTGTCTACCGAGCGCTTGATGTCCCGCTGTAGTCTCCTGCCAAAGTCCTTGAACATGGTGGATCCTCCGCTCAGAACAATGTTGTTGTAGAGCGGACGCCGCACATCAATGGGACAGTTCTGGATCACGTTATCCACAATCTCGGAGAGCGGGATGGTAAAGTCGGGGTTCGAGAACTCGGGATGGAAAAAGATCTCGGGGCCCAGGAAGCGTTCGTAGCCGACATCAACGTTGAACGGTTGCTTGGTCACCGTATTGACTCCCGTATAGTTCCGTATCCACTTGCCCGGCTCCGTGTCGTACTTGGCGAACTCTTTGGCGATGTCTGGGCATATGTAGCAGTGTTTCTCCTTGATCGCTTTGGCCGTTTCGAGGCTCTGTTCCGGCGGAATGCCGACTTCGCGTTCCCGCAGCAGGCTTTGGATAAAGGAGGTGATGTTGCGGCCGGCAATCGGGATGTGCTTGATGCAGGAGCCAATAACGTAGCCCTCGGCCTGAAACACAACTCATTGTAAGTGTGACTCATTTGAGAAAGATGATAAAAAGTGAAAGCAATTCATTGAACATAACCGACTTGAATTCCTTCCCCTTTAGCTGATATCTACTGTAGCCAGAACACAACCGAACTGATAAGATAGGAGTGTGCTACTTACCACGGGAATAACATGCGTCACTCCATCGCCGCTGTCCACCACTATGCCTGTTAGGGTGCGTTCCTCGGCGGATCGGGAGGCCCAACTGGCAGCCAGGGCAAGAACGGCCTGCACGGCGATGTACAGTCCAGGAACGTTGAACGTCTCGAACATGATCTCGGCCGTGTACTCGCGGTTCTCGGGTGTATTTAGCGGCGGCTCGGTCAGCAGGAAGTAGTGGTCCTCGGGCTCGGCGCGCAGATACTTGAAAACGCATTGTTCCAAGAAGCGTTCCATCAGATCCCAATCTTCGACCAGGCCATGACGGACCGGGTACTGCAAGAATGAAAAAAAAATAAAAGTCACAACTGGGCGGGCGGGTGAGCAGAAGGGGCTGCACAACACCTTTATGGAGTATCCGGTAGCATCGAAGGCTTCGTCGCCGATAAAGAAGTCCAGATCCTCGATGCCCTTTGTGATGCGCCTTGTGTTGGTGTCGCCCACTCGCGCCGACTCCTTGATGGCAATGGCCGATGGGATGATGAACTGTGGCTCCTTGTTGCCGGCGAAGCCCAGCTTGGAGTATCTAAAGAAACACATAAACAATAGTTCCGTTGAGTCACACGACCTCTTTTTCCCCAATTGGAAGCGAGGGAGAGACCCCCTCGGGCATCCAATTGTAAAATCCTACTTACCCGGTTCCAACGTCGATTACGCACGCCGGTAGCCTGCCTGCCATCTCGCTGATCGGTTTTTCGGCTTGATGTTATTCAAAACAAATGAATTCCTGTCTGAGCTCTCGGTTGCCACTAGTTTGGGACCGTTTCTGAGCCGATAAACACCAAAATCTATATATTTTCAACCACGCCTCCGCCAAACGATGTGTCACTTTGCTCTTTGTCACTCACACATGCACAGCTCACGTACTTGCAGCTGCCAGAGTTGCAACAGTGCCATTGGTAGGCCTGCAACTGACTGGCGATTATTCGAAATTGATTTATATAAAATTTGAAGTTTTTATAAAAGAGCTTAAAAAAATTAAAAATGTTTAATTATATATCTTAATGCAATTTTTGCTAAGAATATATATTTGTAATAATAAGCAATAAAAACTTTAAACAGCCATGAAACTTTAATCAAATAATACTTTTGGAAACAGCACTACAAAGATTTTAAATTAAAGCACAATTAAAAATTTATTTTAAAATAGGACAAATATTGCAAAACTTCTCGTGCTTTCTCGCTTTGTCCTCGCTCTCCAAAGCTTGGCGGAAAGCCGCAAAGTAAGGATTTTCATCTTTCCAGCCAATGGTCACACTGTGAGCCTTTTCCACGTTTTTTTCCTCTGGGTGCAGGGTGCAGAGATTTTTGCCAGTGGCCCCCGAGATTGGAGCCAACGCGAGGTGACTTCTCAAGCAGAAAAACAAAGGATCAGCGGGTGTCGCCGCAAAGGACAGCAGGGACAGTAACAGCAGCAGCAGCAGAACCAGCAACGACCGGCACAGAGCCGCATTCGGATTTGATTTCAGGGATCAGGGAGGAACCAATCGCAAAAATGGAGGCACAAAAACTGACGGAACTGTTGCGCGCAACTATTGATCCGAATCCGGAGCAGCGAAAGGCCGCCGAGGATCAACTGGCACAGGTAAGAGTCTGCCTATCCGGATTCCACCCGGCCGTGAAAATTCGAAAGATCTCTAGGGTGGCGCCATCGTCCGAAACCATGTGCTTTTTTAATTGTTCGCTTTTAACCTCCCTCTCCCTGGCATTGTTTTCGATGTTTGTATTCGTGCGGCGGGGTAATGAGGAGGGCAGTGTAAGCCGATATCGGTGCTCCTGTGCTGACCTTTGTAGTCCTGCCATTATTCCTTGCCCTTTGCCGTCTCCATTCCGGCAACAAGTACTCATGTCCCACCGCCTCTATGTGCGAAGTGTGTGCTGAAATGAGGTATATAGTATGTATGAAGAAATATATACGCGGGGCTATGGCCATGTGTTGGTCAGCACTGTGGTTTTAATTGAATTCTTGGGAAGCAAATTGTTAATAAATAGTCGAGCTGTCGCCAAGAGGTTCCATGAATACTCGAAAATACCCGTCTAATTGGACTTATGCAATGCTACTGGGATTATAGGAAAACTGGCCCAATTAGAGACCGGCCGCAGTCAAGCAATTAACCAATTGCTTCGGCACCACTGTCCAGGCATGCTCATTACGACTGAGTCAGCATCTAACGATTTGCATGCCCCTCCCACCGCCGGCTTTCATTCCCACCCTCCACCCTCTAGGGTTAATTAACTTTATCAGCATTTATAGTGGCCAGTGGCTTTTGGCTCCTCCATATTAGTCGATGGCTGTGAGCAGAATTTTAAGTGCCCCCCGCCCAACCATGTGCTACCATCGATTCGAACCCAAAAGCCAACCGAATGTGTATTTTTTCATCCGACAGCTGTGTAAACAAATCTATACATTGTTCTCTCCCCGTGCAGATACACAAAATCATCGGATTCGTGCCCACCATACTGCAGATCGTCATGCAGACGACGGTGGAGCAGCCTGTGCGCCAGGCGGGCGCTGTCTACCTGAAGAACTTGATAAACAGCAGCTGGTCCGACCACGAGGCTAAGCCGGGCGAGCCGATTCCCTTCTCCATTCACGAGCAGGACCGTGCCATGATCCGTGGATCTATTGTGGACGCCATTGTCCATGCGCCCGAGCTGATTAGGTAAGATTAGTAGCTTCCACTTTGACTTCATCTAATGTTACTTTAAATTTCAAGAGTTCAACTCTCCGTCTGCGTGAATCACATCATCAAGAGTGACTTCCCGGGACGATGGCCCCAAGTGGTGGACAACATCAGCATCTATCTGCAGAATCAGGATGTTAACGGGTGGAACGGCGCCCTGGTGACAATGTACCAGCTGGTGAAGACCTATGAGTACAAGCGCAGCGAGGAGCGAACGCCCCTCAACGAGGCGATGAACCTCCTGCTGCCCATGATCTACCAGCTGATGGTGCGCCTCCTCACCGAGCAGTCGGAGCAGTCGGTGCTGCTCCAGAAGCAGATACTTAAGATCTACTTCGCCCTGACGCAGTACAGCCTGCCGCTGGACCTCATCACCAAGGAGATCTTCTCGCAGTGGATGGAGATTTGTCGCCAAATTGCTGATCGGGATGTGCCCGATAGTTCCCATTTGGACGATGATGAGCGCACCGAATTCCCCTACTGGAAGACCAAGAAGTGGGCTCTCCATATCATGGTTCGCATGTTTGAAAGGTAAGATTATAAAAAGGACTAATTGTTTGCGGAAATCCTTAATCCTTGTTTTTTTTAGGTATGGAAGTCCCAGCAACGTAGTTAGTGAAAAGTACCAAAAATTCGCCGAGTGGTATCTGCCAACGTTCAGCCAGGGTGTCCTGGAGGTGCTTCTCAAAATCCTCGACCAGTACCGCAATCGTATCTACGTCTCGCCGCGTGTCCTCACGAATGTGCTCAACTATCTCAAGAATGCGTAAGGACATGCCACTTTATCATGAATCTATTGATTCTATTTTGTTATTACTCTTTTTTTTTTTAGTGTAAGCCACGCCTATACCTGGAAGCTAATCAAGCCACACATGGTGGCAGTCATCCAGGATGTGATATTCCCCATCATGTCATTCACCGACTCCGATCAGGACCTGTGGGAGAACGATCCCTACGAGTATATCCGACTGAAATTTGGTAAACATTAGGAATATTTTGAAACTAAAAAGAAACTTAAATATAAACCTTTTGAATTTTTGATTCTCAGATATATTCGAAGACTATGCAACGCCGGTTCCGGCTGCCCAGTCCATGCTGCATTCCATGTGCAAGAAACGCAAGGGCATCCTGCCTAAGGCCATGAGCACAATTATGCAAATCATTACGTCGCCGAATGCGGACAACAAGCAGAAGGATGGTGCCCTGCACATGATTGGAACACTAGCGGATGTGCTGCTGAAGAAGGCTCAGTACCGGGACCAAGTGGAGTCAATGCTCACCACGTACGTTTTCCCAGAGTTCCAGAATCCCGCCGGACACATGCGGGCACGTGCCTGTTGGGTTCTGCACTACTTCTGCGAGGTGCAGATCAAGAATCCCCAGGTCTTGGCCGAGATCATGCGGCTGACCACAAACGCCCTGCTGACAGACAAGGAACTGCCCGTTAAAGTGGAGGCGGCCATTGGCCTGCAGATGTTCCTCTCCTCCCAGGACGAGGCGCCCCAATACGTCGAGGGTCAGATTAAGGAGATCACCAAGGAGCTGCTCACCATCATTCGTGAAACCGAGAACGAAGATCTAACCAACGTGATGCAGAAGATCGTGTGCACCTTCACGGAGCAGCTATTGCCGGTGGCCACTGAGATTTGCCAGCACTTGGCAACCACCTTCAGCCAGGTGCTGGAGTCGGAGGAGGGATCCGACGAGAAGGCCATCACAGCCATGAGTCTGCTGAACACCATCGAGACTCTGCTCAGTGTGATGGAGGAGCATCCCGACGTCCTTCTTAACCTCCATCCGATCGTCATCAACGTGGTTGGACACATTTTCCAGCACAACATTACTGGTGGGTTGAGATTGTTTCCCAATGAATTATTTTATTTTAAATATTAATGTTATTTTAGACTTCTATGAGGAAACCTTCTCTCTGGTCTATGACTTGACGGCCAAGTCCATCTCGCCCGAGATGTGGCAGATGCTGGAACTGATCTACCAGGTGTTCAAGAAGGACGGCATCGACTACTTCATAGACATTATGCCGGCTCTGCACAACTATGTGACTGTCGACACGCCCGCATTCCTCTCCAATCCCAACCGGCTGCTGGCCATTCTCGACATGTGCAAGACAGTAAGAAGACATACCACTTGGATGTCTTGTTTGAGATTTTAATTGCCAACTCTCTTTATTTAGATGTTAACTGGCAGCCCTGGCGAGGATCCAGAGTGCCATGCCGCCAAACTGATGGAGGTTATCATTCTGCAATGCAAGGGCCAGATCGACTCGGTGATACACATGTTCGTGGAACTGGCTCTGTCGCGATTGACGCGCGAAGTGCAGTCCTCGGAGCTGCGCACCATGTGCCTGCAGGTGGTGATCGCAGCCCTCTACTACAATCCCCAGCTTCTGCTCTCCATTCTGGACAAGATGTCGCAGCAAAACAACGAGTCGATTAGCGCGCATTTCATCAAGCAGTGGCTCCACGACACCGACTGCTTCTTGGGGTAGGCATTAATCATAAATTTTTAATTGAAAACATTTATTTATATTTTGTTTTTATTGTACCACCCCCTAGCATTCATGATCGGAAGCTGTGCGTCCTGGGTCTGTGCACACTCATCTCACTGGGCGATGCCAAGCCGCAGGTCTTGAGTGAGGTGGCTGGCAAGATTGTGCCAGCTCTCATACTGCTGTTCGATGGACTGAAGCGGGCTTACGAGTCGCGTGCCCAGGAGGAGGAGGAAGAGGAGGAGGAGGACGATGGCGATGACTGCGAGGAGGCTCTGTCCAGCGACGAAGACGACATGGATGACATGGCTCCCAATTATCTGGACAAGCTGGCCGAGTTCACCAAGTCCAAAGCGGGAGAGGCCGGCTTCGAGGTTACGACTGAAATTAAGGACGAGGATGCCGATTCTGACGGCGAGGCCGAAGAGTCCATTGGAGATCTGAACGAGACGGGGCTGGAATCGTTCACCACGCCGATTGACGACGAGGAGAACGAGAGCGCCATCGATGAGTACTGGACGTTTAAGGAAGTCATTACAGGTGACCTTTTATAATTCTCCCTCCCATCCATAACTTAAACTTGTTTTCTTGGATTATAGCTCTTTCCGCACAGGACCAAGCCTGGTACGCCCTGCTGACCTCGAACCTGACCCCCGATCAGGCCAAGGCGTTGCAGGAAGTTGTGGTCACCGCCGACCAGCGCAAGGCCGCCAAGGATTCGAAGCTGATCGAGAAGCAGGGTGGCTTCGCCTTCCCACAGACAGCCGTGCCCACGTCCTTCAAGTTCGGCTCCTAACTGAATCAACTGTATTGAAATGACCAGATCACCAGAGACTTGGTTCGATTTCTGACTTGATTGTTTCTCTTATTCTTTCCAAAAAAACAAAAAACAAAAAACTAAAACGAAAAAAAAAACAACTAACAACGTCAAACACACACATGTGGCGTGCTGATAATGGCTTTAAGGCATTCTCCTGGTTTTCGTACACTCCGTGTACCAAGTGCTGCATCCGTCGACCGATGGTGGTCGGTTCGAGCAGCGGTGAGACCGCACCTATATTTATTGTAGATTTATATTTTATTTCCTATTTCTTGGCACTCGGCTGCCAACTAAATTATGATAACTTAAGTCGAAAGTCTATTGTAAATCTTTGTATGTAAACAAATCGAAACGAAACGAAAAACAAACACGTCGAGGACGAAAAGGTCTCATGTAATGAGATTGTGCCCACCCGCACGCCCCCCAGAACTCCAAAAACAAAAAAAAAACGGCAATTCGGTCAGAGGATGAGATTCAACGAAGAGCATTTCACATACATTTTCTTTATACACATAAACGTATATATTTTACTAAATGGAGCGATATTTTTGAAAAATAAACAAAAAACATTTTTAACGTTTGAACTGGATAAAAAAAAAACAATCTTTTTTAAAGTTTATTATTATGTTTCAAATATCTTATCATGGATGTATTGTTTCAATCCACATCTATCCTTCTGTAGCATTTGAACTTTAGATTTCAATTTATTTTGTTTTCGCGCCTTCGATAAATGCAGATCGATAAATAGTGTTGTAAAATGTGAAACTTAATCTTCCTTTTTTACACTGTGTCCATGCCGCTTTGATTTTTGTTTACAATTGAAGAAAGTAAATAAACTTGTGGAACCATGAAAATAGCTGTGGAAGGATGTGCCCATGGCGAACTGGAGCGCATCTATGACACCATTGAGGGGATTGAAAAGGAGAGTGGCACCAAAATCGATCTGCTCCTGTGCTGCGGCGATTTCCAGTCCACAAGGAATCTCGAGGATTTGCAGACGATGGCAGTGCCGAAGAAATACTTGGATATTTGCACTTTTTACAAGTAATTGAGCAAACCGTTCTTCAGAATAACTAATACACTGTTTGATTGACTCATTAGGTACTACAGCGGCGAGCGAGTGGCTCCAGTTCTCACAATTTTCATTGGCGGAAACCACGAGGCTTCCAACTATTTACAAGAACTGCCGTATGGAGGATGGGTTGCACCCAACATTTACTACCTTGGCTACGCCGGAGTTGTCAATGTCAATGGCGTTCGCATTGCAGGCATCAGTGGCATCTTTAAGGGCCACGACTTTCTCAGAGGACACCATGAATACCCTCCCTATACAGAATCCACATGCAGAAGTGTCTACCATGTGCGCCAGCTGGAGGTTTTCCGACTCAAACAGCTCTCCGGAAAAATAGACATCGTTATCTCCCATGACTGGCCGACAGGAATCTACGAATACGGCAATAAAGCACAGTTGCTGCGGAAGAAACCTTTCTTTGCGGCTGACATGGAAAGCGGGAAGCTGGGTAGCCGGCCTTTGGAGGAGCTTCTGAAGGCGTTGCAGCCAACATACTGGTTTGCGGCTCATCTCCACTGCAAGTTCGCTGCTTTGGTTCCGCACAATTCAAGCCAAAAGGGAACAGTCGACGACAACCAATCCAGTAGCAGTAGTAGCGAGGACGAAGACGATGGAGAGGTCAAAAGTAAACCAGCTGCTATTCCATCTGCTGCTCCAGTTTCTGTCACAAAGTTTCTGGCTCTGGACAAATGCCTTCCGAGAAGAGGATTCCTCCAAATAGTGGACATTCCTAGTGCCCCGATAGAAGGAAGTCCTCAGCTGGAATACGACGCCGAGTGGCTGGCCATCCTGCACAGTACGAACCACTTGATTTCCGTTAAAGAAAGCTACTACTATTTGCCCGGGAAAAAGGCGGGGGAAGTCACAGAGCGCTATAATTTCACACCCACAGAGGGTGAGTTGGAAGCAGTGACTGAAAAGTTCAAGAGCCTCAAGGTTCCAGAGAATTTCCAGTGCACAGTGCCAGCTTATGATCCCCTAAAGCAGTCCAACTACAAGAACATGGTACTGAGCCAACCCCAACCGCAACTGAATCCACAGAGCAATTCATTTTGCGCCGCTCTTGGAATAGATGATCCACTCTGCTTGGTTTTATTGGCCAATGGCAAGGACTTGCCAGTGGCTAGGCCTCTGGAACAATCAGAGGCTGCAGAAACAACGTTGGACATTGGAGATGACGAAGACGAACATGAGTCGGAGGAAATAAGTGAACCTTTGGTAACTCCAACGAAAAGGAAGCTCAATTTATGCTTGCCAGCACCTGTCCAGGTGCCAGAGGAAGTTGAAATTCCAGAGGAAATCGAGGAAGAAACAAATGAGTCAGAAGACACACCCATTAAGGAAGAGCCTCTCCAGGATCCTAGTCCCAATCTAAAAAAGCTTAAGCGACGCAATCAGAACATCTATAACGCCGAAGAAGATTAACAAATAACAATTTCCGTAAAAGCGGGAATAATTAAAAAAAAGGAGGCAATTTTATTTAAATAACACAGCTGGGCGAATAAATAGGAGGGTTTGATACCAGGAGTCACTGCTTCCTTGGCATGACGGAACTGGCCGCATAGCATTCATCGGCGACTTGGAACGCAGCTCGCAGAACAGACTCCGGGGTATCAACCACATCGCAGTAGTAGGTGACAGGGGAGGGTATGCACTGCAGTTGCAGCTGCCCACCATCTGTTTTGGGGCGATAAAAACGGCACTGGCGAGGCCCATACACGGGCATATCCGCATCATACGGCGGACTTAGAATATCAAAAAACGCGGCGACGCCTCCGCTACCCGTCTGGGCGACCTGGTGGAAGTTTCTCTTCCTCGGGGTCAAAGTGGCACACGGAGTATCCGGGGTAACCAGACATGGCTCTTCAGCATTCACCTTAACCATTGTGGGATGGGGATCGTAGGCTATTGGATCATCCGATCCGATCTGTTGGGTATAGCTCTGTACCAGCAGTTGGCCCCAGATGCAGCGGAGCAGTCCAAACATCATGGGATGATCATGAAGGGGAATATTGCTGGATCCTCTGACTATAAACAAGCTCATGGAGAAGCGCTCGTCCTCGAATATGTGCATGTAGCTGCAGGGGGCACGGTTAGTGGCCAGGCTCCGGAAGAGCTCCTCGCGTAGGTGCAGATCCCGGTGTGTCAGTTCATCTGTTAGCTGCCGTAGATGTTGAAGATTAGCTTGGAAATTGGCATGGTTCGCCCGGTCGAAAGTTTTGAAGGCCTGCCGCAGCACGTTGATGAAGTGCGTCGTCATTTTGATATGGTTTTCAGGCTATCGTGACTGCACTGCAGCCGTAACACAGCTCTGACGTCAGGCGGCCAAGACTCCGGGCGAAAAAGAGCAGTCCACAGTTATGGCAAGAGTGACTAAAATCTCCGACACCACAAATCAAGATAAACAAAACAACAGCTGCGCGAGACAGTGTTGAAAAAGTCCGTTATGGCTGCTTCGATTTGTTATGTTGTTATATATTTTAAAACAAATGTATTTAATTGAAAATGCTTTTAACTAGTACAAGCTAATAGCCCCGCTCCTTCGACTGAGTGGCGTGGGTTAGGATCCACGACTTGTAGTCGCGTTTCTTCATCGACATTTGCTTGTGGCGCGGGTGCGTGGGACAGATGACATAACCCCGTTCCTGACGTACAACAATGTAGCAGTCCTTGCATCGTCGCTTCAGACGCCCCTTGACCTTGAATCCAGCCACCTGCTGCAGTAGAGTGAAGCAAGGTGTCAGAAGTCCGGGTCGCTGTGTTAGGCCATTCGCACCGGTCATAAGTTGTGTGTTTTGGGAGGTCATCATGGGAACGGCAGTCGGGCGCACGAGCATGTGGAAACCCCGAGCGGCACTAAAGCTATTCCATACAGAAGAGCCTTGCTGCAGAATTCTCCTGACCAGAGACATCTGAAAAAATGTAATTTTCAGTTAGAATCTACAGAAATTTCATTTGAAGAACTCACATTTTGTTGGCAGTCCTAATAAACGATAACACAAATGTCCCCTAGTGTTTGCCAACACTGGCTCTTTGCCAAAGACAATCGGTTCCAAAATTTAAATATACTTTTTGATATTTAATGGAGCTTTTTTTAGATTATGTTTTTTTCAGAAGGGAATACAAGACTTTTTAACAGATTCAACTTAAGAATGGGGTTTAAATAGAAAAAATGCATTTCTGTGAAAAACTAAAAAATCGTAGAATGTCGCTGATAACTTATTTGAATGTTTTCTTAATCAATATTGATGATCTCTACCGGCTTCGGCTGCTCATCCAGCCGCGACCGTTTGCACTTGGTGGGTCCCGCTTCCTCCTCATCAGAGGAGTCCAGAATCTCCGTTATGTCCTCATCAGCATCGATCACATCTGTGCTGGGTTTGCGCTTCGTAGCTGTTTTCGGGGAACTCAGCTTATCACTGGCGACGGGAGTTTCCTCCGTTGCAGTCTCATCTTCCTCGATCAGCAGACAGTCATCGTCGTCGTCGTCCTCGACTATCGTGGGTCGACTTTTCTTAGAAGTGGATGGACCATCGTCGCCGCCAACTTCATTTCCATTAGCAGATCGTTTTGTGGCAACTTTGGTTTCATCGGGAACTGCAACGCTTTCCTCCTTATCCTGCTCCTTCGGCTTCAGTTGCTTGGGATCGGCAATAACATCGAACAGGGCCTCATCCCGCTCGGAATCAAAGTGAGAGATTATAATGCTCAGCTGATAATTTTGGAAGAAGTCGTCACACTTGAGAATCACGCCATCCACGATGTTCATGTCAGCTAGTAGCTTCCCCTCGTTGGACTCGGTTTCGCCCTCCTCGGAAGATATCAGGATCGAGCCCGTGCTCTCCACCGTGACATCAGGATCCAGCATGTTGAGTGTCTTGACGAGAACATCGTCGCGCAGCTGCTTGATCGTCACTTTCTTGGTGTCGATCTTGAGTCCTATAGCCGGGTCAACGGAGCACACATAGCAGTTGGGGTTGGGCTTGGGGAAGAACAGTTCCGGTACAAGGATCTGGTTCCGGGCGTTCAACCGCAACCGGGTATAGACTGCCTTGCACTGCTCCCACTTCGATTCCAGGACATTGAATGCCCGCATCACGGAAATACCCGCCGTAATGGCATTAGTTGTGGCAATAGCCGGAATTATGTTGCCCGCCATAGACTTGATTTCGAATCGAGATTTCTGCTCTATATTGAAGATGTGCGAGCGGACGTTGGCGCAGGCGGCCACAAAGTCCATGGCGGGCCGATCATCCTTGTCCCACACTAAGGTGTCGTCCCCCTCTAGCTTCAGGAAAGAGGCACTCAGCTCCTTCAAAGCATTAGCGAAAATGTGGGCGCACTCCTCAACGCTCCATACTTTGTGGTGCTGCTTGGCGAACTCCTTCTCGCCATCGGCAGCGCCTTCTGGCAAAAGAGTGTCCCATTGAACGGGAACAGGTGCCTTGCGAGTCTTCCAAAGGTTCGACATTTTCAGCAAATAGTTGATGTCCTCGTTGAAGAACTTGTTGAAAAGCTTGCCGGCATCGTAATTACAATCCTTGGCCCATTGTCGCGTGTTAATCCGCACCACATTGCCGTTGGCGGTATCTTCCGCTTCCTTATCCTTCTCGTTGCTCTCAGTAGCTGTCTCCCCATCATTTTCTGAAGCATCCTTGGCATCTGGATCGGCGGCATCGGGAGAAATGTCTTCATCCTCCTGAGACTCGCCAAACAGTTGACTAAAAACGAAGAAATATAAGAAAACTGTTGGACTGTTGTCCAGCCATACTCACTTAAACAGATGCTTGGCCCACACAATGCAGTGGATCGGTTCTGATGGAGTGTTGCGAATTGTGCATCCTGGGAAACTGCGCTGCGCCTCCTTTGGCATGCACTCATAGCACTGTGTCAGTCCCCGCTTGATTAGCTCCACCTGCCCATTGTAGCCAGAGGTGCCACTTTCCACCAACGGGACATCTGCATTCAAGCACATGCGATTCACGTGATTTCTTGCAGCCCTGTTGTCCAAAGCGCTCAGGACAACGTTGAACTTCTTGAAAAAGTTAACACCATAATCGGTTCTGAAAGTAGTAGATGGTATGAGAGCATTTTCAAGAAAGTAAGAAATGAAACACCCACGATGTAACGCTGTCGTGGTAGGCCGTAATCTTGGCATCAGGATTGAAGCTCAAAGCACTCTCGCGTGCCACACGCGCCTTTGACTTTCCAACGTGCTCCCGATGGAAGAGGAACTGGCGGTTCAGGTTGCTCAGATCTATGGTGTCCAGATCGATCTGAAATATCAATAAATGTTTCAGTTAAATGAACCAGTTGCTCCTTAGTTCTTTATACTCACAATTTCTATATCCGTGAAGCCACTGAGCACAAGGTTCTTCAGCACCTCGCAGCCAATTCCACCCGCTCCCACGACCAGAACCTTAGACTTTTTCACCAGCTCCTGCAAGGACGCCGGGAAAACGCCATCAATAGCAGCTGCCATTTTCGTTAAAGATTATCTTTACTACAAATGAACTGTTATAGGAAAGGGTATTTATCTTTGCTTTTTCGGCACAAAAATTGCAAATAAATCTGCGAAGACGCCGCCGGTACAAGTGTTGGATAACGTCAAAAGAAAGACGGGACCTTAACAACATTGTGACTTTTGCTGTGACTGAAACTGGGATCAGCTAGGAGTGACTTCGACTTGTTTCTATTATTTTTATTTATTTTTTTCGGACCTAAAAGAATGGAATACATTTGAATTCAGAGTGATTTATTTTGGCAGAAAGTAAAAAGATAAAATGCAAATGAAAAAAAGAATAATAAAAAATGTTTTGTTTTATTGAAACCCTAAAAAGAGTTTATAACACACCGATTTATCCTTCACTGCACTTATTTGTTTTTTACTTACTTTATGCTAGCAATACATTCAACATTTTTTTGTAAATCACATTTGAAGATTCAAATAAGTAACTACGTTTTCCAGCACGCGCCATCCCACATTTTTAGTGCGTTTTTATCTGCGCTGCTCTGGTCATACCCCCTCCCGACAGGCAGTGCTCCAATCAGAAATAGAGAAAAGTCGGGAGACACTTGGACTTGTTTAGGACAAAGTGTTTGTGGACAACGCCAGACACGGACCACGGACTAGGAATCACAGTTCCAGCGAGACCAATAAGGAAGAAGAAGCCAAAACAATGACCGAAGTGCGACGAAGGAAACAGGAGGAGGAGGCACTAGAAGAATCTGCTGGTATCTCTGCATCTGCATCAGCATCGGCCCCATCCGGAGCCAGTAAGCGCAACTCCTCCGCCGCAGACTCATCGGATCATGTAAGTGTCCACGGGCCATGCCAATGACTCCTAAGTGGAGCGACCTGCTCCGGTTCGATTCCAATTCCGATCCATTTGCATAATTCGTTGGAGCGCAAAAGAAACATAGGAAACAAATGTGTGTATACCAGCACCACCAGTGTTCCAGGGTTTCGTTGTGTGTGTATGTTTTTGTTATTCTCTGACGCACAAGCAGGTGGGCGAAACAGAGAATCCGAGAACCGGAGAGCGCAGGAGAGCCAGGCGAGAGAAAATCCAATAACAAATACGGGGCACACACCATAACAATGTTACATGGAGGCCCACCACCGACCAATACCCCCCGCTGTGGTGCAATATAGTGCCATTATTTCGAGAAAATCCAATTAAGTTGACGGCGAAAATTACGGAAGCACCAAATGTCCACCCACTTGGTGGTTCTCCGTTTCCCGTTCCTAATACCATTTTTTTTTTGCAAAGTATCCGGCTAAGTTTTTCTTGGGCGATAAGCGCCCACTCCTCCCCCCCGCCGCCGCATGTCTTATCACCGCGCTATTTGGCAACAAACAAAACACGCCACCAAAAAAGCCCGCAACCTGTCTTCCCCCGTGCGACCTCCTTGTGCTGGCCGTGCATGTGTGTGGGTCTTGGATAAACGGGTGATACAATGATTATGGGTATATAGCCAGAGACATATGTATGTACACGTATCTTGGACTTTGCACACCATCCATTCGGTAGAAAGTGGTTGAAAGCCCGTCCCCCTCACCCCAACTGCCTGAACGGACTATCAATGAGTGCATTCGTTCTGCTTGCAGGTGGACTCCGAGGAGGAGAAGATTCCCGAGGAGAAGTTTGTCGAGGAGCTGGCCAAGAATCTGCCGCAGGGCACCGACAAAACACCAGAGATATTAGACGCGGCATTAAAGGATTTGCCCGATCGGTATGTAATTAGTTTTAAAACACTTTTTTTTTTTAATAAATAAGTAAAATATCAATTTAAAAAAATTGTAACTTGGGTGGTGACATCATCCATTCTTGTATTTAAGTGAGAATTTCCAAAAATATTCCACCCACCACAGCTGGCTGCACTTGGCAGGCAAATATTCCAAATAAACAAATGCCTGAAATAACAGAAACAATATTTTTGTGCATTCCACAGATGGAGGAACTGGGTCATCCGTGGCATATTCACATGGATTATGATCTGCGGCTTCGCACTGATCATCTACGGTGGACCACTGGCCTTGATGATCACTGTAAGTGCCATGGAATTTCAACAATCTAGCCTATCCTACAAATACTATCTTATTTTCACAGACGCTGCTAGTCCAGGTGAAGTGCTTCCAGGAGATCATCTCTATTGGCTACCAGGTGTATCGGATTCACGGATTGCCCTGGTTCCGGAGTCTCTCCTGGTACTTCCTTCTCACCTCCAACTACTTCTTCTACGGGGAGAATCTGGTGGACTACTTTGGGGTGGTCATCAATCGAGTGGTAAGTTCTGTCTATTTTTGTGGGGCTTCCACGCTCACTCTACAATTTCCTTGCAGGAGTACCTTAAGTTCCTGGTGACCTACCACCGATTCTTGTCCTTCGCCCTCTACATCATTGGATTTGTGTGGTTCGTCCTCTCGCTCGTGAAGAAGTACTACATCAAGCAGTTCAGCCTGTTCGCCTGGACACACGTATCCCTACTGATTGTCGTCACCCAGAGCTACCTCATCATCCAGAACATATTCGAGGGTCTTATTTGGTTCATCGTACCTGTCTCGATGATTGTCTGCAATGATGTCATGGCGTATGTGTTCGGCTTCTTCTTCGGACGCACACCCCTCATCAAGCTGAGCCCGAAGAAGACTTGGGAGGGCTTCATAGGTGGCGGGTTCGCCACCGTTCTCTTTGGCATTCTATTTTCGTACGTGCTGTGCAACTACCAGTACTTCATTTGCCCCATCCAGTATTCAGAGGAATTGGGTCGCATGACCATGTCCTGTGTACCCAGCTATCTCTTCACGCCGCAGGAGTACAACCTCAAGCTGGTAAGCTGACGACGTCTACGCTTTAGAAGTCCCTATTAATAGATGATACTTATTTGTTTCCAGCTTGGCATTGGCAAGACCTTGAACGTCTATCCGTTCATCTGGCATTCAATCTCCCTGAGCTTGTTCAGCTCCATAATTGGGCCCTTTGGAGGCTTCTTTGCATCTGGCTTTAAGAGGGCCTTCAAAATCAAGGTGGGTTTTAGTTTTTCCATTCAATTCAAATCAGTAATTGAGACATTTGTTCTCTGTAGGACTTTGGCGACATGATTCCCGGACACGGCGGCATCATGGACCGTTTCGACTGCCAGTTCCTAATGGCCACTTTTGTGAATGTCTACATTTCGAGCTTCATCAGAACCCCGTCGCCGGCCAAGTTGCTGACGCAAATCTATAACCTTAAACCTGATCAGCAATACCAAATCTATCAGTCGCTCAAGGACAATCTGGGCGACATGCTAAATTAAGATTTAATCGGTTACCAGTTAGATTCGGAAAAAATGTTTGCTTTAGTCGTACGTTCTACACATATAAATGCAAAATTTATATATATATACCATTATATAACTATAAGAATGCGGGCAGCACTTTCAGCAGCCACATAAAATTAGTTATAATTACAGGCATAATTTTTGTTATGTTTTTAGATCCTAGTTAGACTTTTGTTGTTATTCTTTAGATACATTTTTAAGTCCACCCCTTTTGATTTTGCATTAAGTTTACCAAATTGTGTTGACAGTTCCATGACTTGTTAAGTGATTCCATTAATTTTAATGCCGAAGCAAACAGATTATGAATTTAAAATTGACTAAATGTGTGTGAGTGTTGTTAGTGAATTTAACTACTATTACTATAACTTATAGACGATAATTTAGCGGAAGCAGGAGACCAGAAGTCGGAGAGATTAGCATAATTAGAATGCATTTTAGTTTATTAGAAAGGACGGAGGAAGAACTTCTATATAATATGCTTACGATTCTATTTAGTGCAATACGTAGAAAGTAAACGATGGAAAACAATTCTTTATTTTTTAACGTTCCTTTGGCAATACACATTTATCATCCAGAACTCGTCGCTATCACAAAACAAAATATATATATATATATATAGATGATATATGAATGGTTACTTATAAACCCTGTTATTCAAGTATATGTATAATGAAATGCGAGTCTACGATGTTTAAAATTAAGTGTACAAAGATTTCAATGAACAAACTTCAATTTTCAAGTCTCTATCGATGTTAAAAATAAATGAAAATGAATGAATGTAAACAAAAAAAAAAAAAGTATTTAAATCAACTTGTTGGAAGCCCCTTTGGCATTGTATGGCACATAATTTAAATCTATCTTAGCCTCTGTACCTAGTTCCAATTCTATTGTTTTGGAGGCACTCTTTTGGTGGCCATTTTCTCCATCAGAGATGTCAGGTCATCTGCGTCCTTGCGCTCCAAGTCGAAGTAAACATTCCGCTGACGGGCATCGTCTAGCAACTGGCGCCACATGTCCACAGACTAGAAACATCAAGTAGTTGGTAACTTGCTTTTGTAGGCAGTTATTCAACTCACCTGTAGATCGTCAAAGTTTCCACATATAACTAGGCATCGCTTCGGTCTCGTTAGGGCAACATTGAGGCGTTGGTAGTTGGAGAGAAAGCCGCAACCGCGCGTCCTGGCGTAGGAAATTATAATGACGTCTTTTTCGAGGCCTTGGTACGCGTCGATGGTCAGCGGCGTCACCTTCATGTCTTCCGTCATTACTTGGCTCAGGGCGTAGCACTGGTTGCTGTATGGGGAGATCAGTCCGTAGGAGTATCGTTTGGTGGGCATGCGCTTCTGCATCGCTGTTATCAGTTTCGCCACAAAGCGTGCCTCCTCGTCGTTGCTGATGCTCTTGTTCGACATGGTGCTGCTGTCCCTGGTGTAGCTCAGATTGATGACACTGTAGGGAATGAGTGCTGCACTCTTTTCGGTGCACGGCGCACTGACCAGCTGGTCCTCGTAGAAGTACTTGTTCGGCCAGCGACAGATCTCCGGGTGCATCCGATACTGGACACTCAGCTTGAACAACTTTGTGTGAATAAACTGATTAGACCCGGGGCTCTCCAGCTGCTTCTGGAGGCTCTTCTGAATCCTGTCGAACATAGAGTTTGAAAGCCCGTACTCGATGGCCTTCTGGGAGAGCACTACCGCCGGGAGCTGCTGGGTGTCCCCCACTAGAACTAGGTGTCGCAGACCGAATCGCATTGGCAGGAGTGTCCAGGGTTCTGTGCACTGCGTGGCCTCGTCGATGATGCAGATGTCGAAGAAGTCTATGTAGTTGGCCAGCTTGACGCACGAGGAGAGGGTGGTGCAGACAATGTTGGCCCGGCTCAGGCAACTCTTCGCAATGTCGAACTCCTCCCGTTGGGTCAGTCCCGGATGTATCTGCTCGCTTATCAGCTGCAGTTGTTTCTCCTTTTGCTGGAGCTGCTGTTGAAGGTATGTGGTTGCAAGGTTCTCCTTCTCCTTTAACTTAAGAATATCGGCTTTAAGAACCGCGTACTGTTTTTGAAGAACCGCCAAGTTCTCGGGCGATATCCGCTTAAGTTTCTGATCCCTGACGCTTTGATATCGCGCCTCCAGGGAGAAGAAACGCGCCTTGTCGCTCATCTTTTCGAACAATCCGAAGCGCAGCAGCTCGAACTGCAGTTTACTCATCAGGCGGTGGACGGAATAAAGTGTGCTCACAATGCGGTCTATGGCGGTGTTGGAGTGGGCACAGATCAGAATCTTTCGATCCAGTTTGTTGGCTGCATTGCCGTACAAGCACTGTAGCGAGATATTGGATATCACGGCGGATTTCCCAGTTCCAGGCGGTCCCTGTATCAGTGTTAGGCTGGGATTGGCGTCGTCGATAACCCGTTGATAGGTCTTAAGGATGACATCCTCCTGGTGGTCATTCAACTTGTCGTAGCCCTTGTAGTTAAACGCCTGGCCTGTTTTTGGCAGCCGGAACGGCATTGCTGCCTTCGCTGGTCTCATGATCCTTCCGCAAAGCGGCGACCGGTAGAGCTGATGCACGGCACTCATGGCCCCCAGCTCTATACGCAGACTGTCGATCACGGGACGGACTGTAATGCGCTTGATGCTGTTCATGGTCTCCAGCGAAATGTCCTGCATCAGTATGTCGAAGGTCATGTTGTACGCGTTTCCTTGAAAGGATTTAAATTATTAAATAAAAATTATTTTTAGAATAAATTCAAGCACTTACCACCTATGCACTTTTGGTCCTGCAGGTTCCCGAACGTTTCGGGAAGATCACTGCCGCTCTTCAGCGTGTAAAGGACAAATTTTCCAATGGGACGGCTGTTGACTGGAAATTATAAAAGGACATAAGGATATTAGTTTATAAATTCTGCCTAATTAAATCCAAAACACAAATAATTACCTCTGGTTATTAAGCGATAGCAGTTGTCCTCGCTGTAGACGCTCACCAGGCCGACCTCAAAGGTGGTATTCGAGCTCTTGTAGTCTCGTTCGATAGTAGAAAGCAGCTCCAGTTTCATCAGCGGAACAATGATGCTGTGGGGATGGAATGGATAACTGACATCCTACCTGACCAAACCAAACAAATATACTTACTTCCTGTACTGCTTGAAGTTTTCAAAATCTTGAGGAATGGGAATGAGCACATCTGTCTCGGCCACCGCATCCACACTCCGGTGCTTGAGCCACTGGTTCCCCCACTTCAATATTGTCCTGGAGTGGTGCCTGATGTCGTTAATGGCTTTCTCTCCATTTAGTGTCCATTCCCTGCGTTCCTTATAGCTGCTAAGGATAAGCTTGTTCGACTCCTTGAGGCCCCTGACCTTTGAGACTCCGCTGATCTTTTCGATGTAGATGATCTTCACGTTATCATCGAACCGGACGCGCTTGCTCTTTTTCTTCAGGTCCTCTTGCAGCTGTCGGTAGCGTTCCATTTCGGCAAAGGTTACACGGTTGCAGGTGCGCTGGTTTCTAGCCGCTTCCGCTTCCCTACGCTCCGCCGGGCGAATGCCTCGTCTTGGCTGGCTAGTAGTTGCTTCATCGGCTGCCTGAAGCTGCTGCGAGAAGCTTTCAATCGTAGACCGCCTTGGTGGCAGTGGTTTCTTGGGCGCGGGAAACTGATCCTTCTTAGCATTATCTTTTTTAGGCACTTTGGGAGGTGGACCCTCTACTTTCTTGGTCAGGAACTCTCCGCGGTTGGAGTTGTTCACTGTTGGCACGGTCGCTGCGTGCTTCCTTTTCTCGCCACTAGACTTCTCCTTCTCCTTTGGCTTTTCGGTTAGCTTCTTCAATACCTCCCGGCGCTTGTCCTTTATCTCCTTATCCTCTTTCTTCTTGTCTTTTGGCTTTTGCTTCCATTTGTCATTCATTTGCTTCGCATACTCGAGAAGCTTTTGCTTCTCAAGCGCATACTGTTTCTGCTTATCCTGACCTCTGACCTCAACGGAAACCCCTCGGCGCTTGCCACGATGCTGTGGAAGGGCAGGCGCTTCTATCACAGAAGGACCGCGGCACAGTCTATTCTCCTTGAAGTCCGACACTCTAACTGATGCATCAGTCTCAGATGGTGATGTTTTCTTGGTCTTCTTCTCCGCAGAATCACTTGGAACGGGGGGCAAGGGTTCCATCTCAACGTAGCATGATTTGGCTCGGTTTCGAAGACGAGGACTTATTCGAGGCTTGGTTAGAGATTCGGCTGCCTTGGAAGCTTCTTTAGACTTCTCCGCAAGCACATTCGACTTTTGAATGTCGTCCTCTTGCTCACCGATCGTTTTTCGTCTCATGGAAGATGTTTTCGTAGACGAGGATGTCTTAGACTCTGTTGCTTCCTTAGGAACCACCTCTTTTTCTGGCCAGTCCAGTTCGATTGGTTCCTCAACATAACAAGATTTGGAACGGCTACGCAGGCGCATACTTTTTTCCACTGGCTCGTGTCGGCCTCCCAAGACATTCGATTTTTTGGATGTGGTGGGAGTGTCTGCATCCAAGTCCTCGCGACAGGCCACTGATTTGGTTCGCTTACGAATGTTCGACTTGTCCGAACTTTTTTCAGCCTCAATACTACTAGCGGATGGTCTTTCTGACACGAGTTTCTTGGACGTGGTGAGAGTTTCTGCATCCAAGTCCTCCCGACAAGCCACTGACTTGTCTCTAGAATGCTTTTGCGACTTTTCCGAACTTTTCTCAGCCTCAAGACTAGGAATCGAGAGTTTTTCTGCCACGAATTTCTTGGACGTGGTGGGAGTGTCTGCATCCAGGTCCTCGCGACAAGCCACTGACTTGGAACGACTGCGAATTTTTGACTTTTCTGATTTTTTTCCAACATCAACATTAAGAGAAGATGGTGGCTCAGAAATAAGTGGTTCTTTCTCAAATATGTCTTCATTATCTGAGATTATCTCAATGTCACTATCATCGGATTGCTTGTTAGCTTCTTTCAGAGCTGGGCGTCGTTGAAAAAGAAGTTCATGGCTCTTCTCTTTAGTTTCACACACTTTCTTGTTGCGCCTTGAGAATAGTTGTGGTTCCTCGACCGTGGAACTGATTTCTGGCTGAGCGACGGGTTCAAGACGAACATAACATCGCCTAATAAAAGATGTACTGTCCGCTGTAGAAGTATATGAGTAATGAATGGAGAAACAACAAATGTTAAAGTATATCTACCTTTGCGAACACTGCCACTGGGTTCCTCGTCTTCAGAGGAGCTGGTATCGATGCACAGTGGCTTGGGCGGAATTCTTACTTGCATCTCGGATTCGTTGTCGGATCCAGCATCCGCCATCATGGGGTAAGCCTGCGACATGGGGAAGTCATCGGCGGGCTTTTGGCTGTGCAGTTTATCAGACCAACTCGATACGCCGTAATCCTCATCATCGCTTAAGATGATTTCGCCTTCGCCCAACTGGGACGAAGGCGATTCAGGATCACCGTAATCCAATCCGTTCGACTCTAGAAAGTCTTCCTCGCCATCGCAGAAATCCATTTCATCCTTCATCTCCTGAAGCACAGCCTGGGAAAACTCGTACCGCTCGTCGAACTCCTCGTGGGCTTTATTTTTTTGGGCTGGCACTGCCGGCGGCGGCATATCACCTTTTTCCTCAATCGAGTCTAGTTCTATGGAGTCGCCATCGTGCATTTTCTTGGCGGTGCTCATGCAGGCTCCACTTTGAGCGCTAAGAGTATTGTAAATATAGGGATTAATGTTTAAAACGCCTCCCAATATGGCCTCGTTTGGTTCGCCGAAGATGTTGGTAATTTCTTCGGAGGTTTGTTTCATAAGTTCCTGCTTTACTTCTGGCAGTTTGGGGAGGTGCAGATTAGGGCAGGGAGTCTGGACATCCTTCTTAATCTTATCCTGAATCTTTCCGCTGCCATTAAGCTGCTTTTCCAGATTAAATTCTATGGGATCCTTGGCACCTAGTGGCGTTTTCAGAGGCGGCAGCGGATTAGTATCGTCGTCGTCTGAAGTAAGTACGACGGCTTCCTCAACTGGGGCTATCTTTCGTAGGATGAACATGGCGTGGTTAGCAGGCACATTAGTGGCTGGTCCCTCCACTCCCAAGCTGATGACAGAGCCCTCCAATACCTCCAGGCACTTGATCTTGTTACTCAATCGTCCTTGGTTGATAAAGACTCCGTTCAGAGCGTTCTAGTGGACACAAAGACTAACTTTAGTCGTGCTTATTCTTCGGATTGAGATGAACTTACCATCGATTGAACCACTACCTTGTCGCCGTCGACAATCATGTTGACGTGCTCCCGGGAAACGTACTCGTAGCTGGCCTTCATGACGATCCTGCAGCGAGAGTGACGGCCCATAACATTATCCCCCTTGTGGAGGATAATCTTGTCGCGGGTTGTCACATGCTCCAAATACCAGCAGCTGCTCATCTTGGCAAGCGTTTGAGGCGTTCTTTTGCCAGAACAAAAGTTTGTTTACGTCTCCGATGTAAGCTGATGAAATCAAATACCAAAAAGGACGCGCAATAACAGGTGATCGGGCGGTGTGACCAGAATCAGTTTAGAAATGTTTATGTCCTAAATAAATCAGAAAATTAATATAAACATAAATTTAATTTAGCCTAAATTCCCAATTTATTTTCTCCCTTATCAATTTATACAAATAGGTCATGAAAAGTTCAACAGGTCAAGATTAAGGCGGTTTTGGGCGCTGGTATTTAAATTTAGCCACATTCCTATTTTTCTGCAATGGTCACACTGTTGAGCGCCAACTTGCACGGATGTCGAATCAGCAAAATCAAAACAATGCCCCAAATCGCAATAAAAGATGTTTAGAGCTGACAGAACACTCCGAAAGTCAAAGCCATGCGAAGCGGCAGTGCAGCGAGAACCTCTTTTGGCCGGATAGTGACGACGATAGCATTTTTTCCAATGCCAAGTTGGAAGATTTGCTTAGCGGGCGAAATACGGAGCTCTTTGGCACCCAGGCTCCGACGAGCAGCACCGGAAAGCTCCATCAGAGCGGATCAGACGATGGACTCTTCGGCGACACCTCGTTCCCAGCCACTGAGAAGCAACTGCCTACCCAGAATCAAAAAGAGGCCACTGACACAGGCGGCCATCACCAAATCGACCTGGCAGAAGGAGATCCGGACTCGCTTTTCAAGAAGATCAACCTCAACGATCTGAGTATAACAGAAATGGAGGACATTTTCCATGGCGCAGAGGACTTTAGTGAGCCGCTCATACAAAATACCCAGATTTTTTTGGACGCTGTGGCATTCAAAGTTCCCAAGACACCGGAGAAGATTCCAGCGCGCCCCAATGACGAGTCAATTATGTCCAAGTCGATTTTGGAGGGTGTGGTGTATGGAACTCAATACGAGACCTGTGAGGCACTGAGGAATAAATCTATTTTGGATCCTTCGATCTGGGAATCTCAAGCCTTTGCAGAATTCGAGAAGAAACTCCCATCCAACCAAACGAAGGACACATTTCCCAGCAAGGGTGACTTCTACGGGCTGCCTGAGAAGGTTAAGAAGATGATTTTCGAGCACAAGGGCATTAAGAGTCTATATGGTAAGTTGAAAATGAGCTACCAGATGATCCATCTTAACTTATATCCCTTTTAGAATGGCAGGACGAATGTCTGAACCTACCGGCCATAAAGCAGCGAAAAAATCTGATATATGCTCTGCCTACGAGCGGTGGGAAGACCCTGGTGGCCGAGATTCTTATGCTACGCGAACTCCTATGTCGCGAGCGGAACGTTCTGTTCATTTTGCCATATGTTTCGATTGTCCAGGAGAAGGTCAGTGCCATGTCACCCTTTGCTATCGACCTGGACTTCCTTGTGGAGGAGTACACCGCGGGCAAAGGAAAATGCCCGCCTCAGCCGCGTCGCAAAAGGCGCAGCCTCTTCATAGCATCCATAGAAAAGGGTGCCGTTTTAATGGATAGCTTGATCGATGTGGAACGACCCCATGAAATCGGTTTAGTGGTTGTAGACGAACTGCATTTAATCGGAGAACGGGGTAGGGGAGCAACCTTGGAGGCTTTTCTCACCAAGGTGATGTTTTTGAATGGTAATATCCTTAAACTATCTAAATTTTCTATTGTAATTATTTGGTTTGTTGTGTCAGCCAACATACAAATTGTGGGAATGAGTGCCACCATTGGAAATCTTGGCGAAATATCTTCCTTTCTAAATGCCGATGTCTACACAAGAGGCTTTCGACCTGTGGAACTGAAGGAGTATATCAAATGTGGCCCTGATTTGCTGGAAATCAATTCGGCAGGTCACACACTGGAGGAGATCTTTGTTCCCAGTCGAAGTGTCGACTTTAAAGTAGGACTTTGATTTATAATAATTGGAAATAAGCCATTTTACTCCTATCTCCAGTACAGTGAAGCTGTGAAACGCGCAGACCCTGATCATTTGGCTGGCCTGGTTAGCGAATGTGCTCCGGAAAACTGTTGCCTGGTGTTCTGCCCCTCCAGGAAAAACTGCGAAAATGTGGCACTTCTCCTAAGCCGCATAGTGCCGAAACAGAAGTTCTTCGAACATCGCCGGAGCGAGAAAGTTGATCTAATGGACGCCCTCGACAAGATGTGTGGCATTCTCAGCCCAGTGCTTGCCAAAACTCTACCCTATGGCATTGCCTACCATCATTCTGGGCTGACCACGGATGAGCGCAAGTACATAGAAACTGCTTATCGCTTCGGAGTGGTCACCGTAATCTGCTGCACGTCCACCTTGGCGGCAGGGGTGAATCTTCCCGCTAAGCGGGTCATAATTAGAGCGCCCTATGTCGGCCAGGAGTTCATGACGTTGTGCAAGTACAAGCAGATGGTGGGACGAGCTGGGCGCGCAGGATTGGGCGAGGCGGGGGAAAGTATTCTGATTGCCCAGAGCAAGGATAACTTACAAGTCGGTCAGATGCTGTTTTCGCCAATGGACAAGGCCCTCAGCTCAATGGACCAGCAGGAAGCAGTGGGATTACAGGTACAGAATTCTTGAAAGAAAATTGCTTTTTGAAATTCCCAGACAAGAGTTCTTGAAAGAAAAGGCAGTGGTTTTCAGATTTCAATGTTTTATTAGGCTTTGAGTTTGTTTTTTCTTACCTGTTAGTTATATATGTATATAAATGATATCTCATAGACTACAAGAAATATAGCTATCATATTTGTCTCGAAGACTCTTGTACTTACCGAACTCCTCATACTTACCGAAGAAACTATACACTACATATTTAATATTTTGTTACTTACCAAAAACTTTAAGAATATATATACTACAAGAACTATATCCCACTTAACCATATCACAGAACTATAATCACAGTCACAATATTTTCAAATTCTAATATTTTCCTTCTATATCACAGAAAAATTTACTTTTAAAGACTATTTTTTAACTATGTTGCAGGCTCGAGATAGTAGTGAGAACTGAAGTTAAAAAGTCGATATTTCGGCTTATATATAGTTCGAGAGTAGCAAACTGCTTACTTTTTTTTGCGGAAGCAAATTATTGATGGTAGCTGTTTCCTTTGGCAAATATGATTTTTTTTAGAACTGCTTAGTCAAATAAAAAAATATGCTGATATAGAATGAATTATTTAATTCAAATATGAAGTGAAATTTATAAATTTTCAAATGTTTGCAGCTTTTTTTTGCAAAAATAAGGTCAAATTGCATTTTTCTTGAGTGATTTGCAAATTCAGATGTGCTATAAAATATAAGCTAATAATGCAATGGAGTTTATTAGCACACTATAATTTACTAATAATTATAAACTCGCCCATTTTTTCAGTCATTGATTCTTAGTGTGATTGGCCTGAACCTGGCGGAATGTCGTCGGGATCTGAATCGTTTGGTGGACAGTACACTGCTCTCCGTGCAGGCTGATACCTTGAACGTGGCCGTGGACAAAGTGGTGCTCCTTATTCTGCGGGAGATGTTCAAGAAAAAGGTGCTTCAGTTAAGCGAACCCGACTCCAAGTCAAAGATCGACTGCTCGGAGATCGTAACCACCCAGGATGCGAATCAGAGCAATCGACCAGCCGGAGAGCGACGCCTCCTCATCGGCCAGTCTACGCGTTTCAAGCTAACCAGTATTGGAAGAGCTGCCTTCAAGGCGGGCATCGACTACAAGAAGGCCAAGGTCATACACACGGAGCTGAAGCAGGCCCAGCAGCAGCTCATCCTGACCAACTACTCCCATCTGCTGTACCTGGTCGTCTGCTTCAATTCAAACGAAAAGGGGGACGAGCTGTTTCCTGCCAATGCCAGCATACTCTTTCGGGCCTATACATCACTTCCAGTGGAGTCGCAGGCTCTTTTCAAGCAGCTGGGATTCACCGAAGCTCATGCAGCCAGGCTCCTGAAGACGCAATCGGTGCAGGGCCCTCTATCCGTTAAACTAAATCGCCTCTACAAGGTGCTCATTCTGGAGGATGTGTTGGAGCTGATTCCGCTGCCCAATGTGGCCAACAAATACAATGTGGAGCGCGGTACCCTGCAGCACCTGATCAGCCAATCTATAG
Organism: Drosophila atripex; assembly: GCA_035045925.1. Lineage (NCBI taxonomy): Eukaryota > Metazoa > Arthropoda > Insecta > Diptera > Drosophilidae > Drosophila > Drosophila atripex. Next base: position 2,873,240 of record JAWNOP010000012.1, read on the forward strand.
CTGCCTCGAGCGCAATTGTCCGGCTCTGCGAGGAGATGGATGAGTTCTGGTGCTACAAGCCTTTATTTGAGCGCATTCTTCACAAAATGGACCGATGCGGGACATACGAACTGGAGCCATTGCTGGAACTGCCCGCCGTTAAAATTGTGAGTTTCTTTTTGACACAACGAAGCTGCAATTGATTCTTATTTTTCGAAATATATTTTAGAACCGTGCCAAGCAATTGTATGCCGCAGGCTTCAGAACCATCGAAGATATAGCCAGAATACCAGCTAAGACACTGGTGCAGTCCGTAGAGCACATGCCTCTTAGAGTAGCAACCGAAATCGTTTCTGCAGCCAAGGTTGACAGTTCTCTTTATTTTGATTGCATAGTTTTTAATTTTTTATTTTGTTCGTTACTTTTTGTTTCTAGATCATTCTTATGAAAAAATTAGATCACTTGGAAGAGGAAACGGAGAACCTAAAGGATTGCCTGCAAAGAAAGTAGCTGGCCGGAGCAATAAGATAAACTTCCATTAAGTTTTATATTTATTTGAGTTTTTATTTTGATTGTTATGCACTCCGACTTAAGTCTTGGATCCTGGCTCTCCACAACGGACGCGATCTCCGACAAAGCTTAAATATTACGGACAATTTTTATAAAAATTGCAATTTTAAATTAAATTTTTAGGTATTTCGTTCTCACTAAACGTACATTAAACACTGTTCGGCTGTTGTTGTTAACTGGTCCGTACTGTACTGTTGGATGTTCTGCATTTTGATTTCCAATTTAGCGGAGAAGGATGAGCAGGATGTCAGGTTTATCAACTACTAGAAAGGAGCTAGCAGAAAAATTCATTCGCAAGCTGCCACTATCACGACAATTGAGTATTATACAACGTATATATAATTAGAGGGTTCCGGACGAATCATCTATATTCAACGCAACAGCATTATAAGCGATGTGGTTGAGGTTCAAATATTATATCTCTCTCTCAGTGCTTTATTATAGGCGTTTTGGTTAGGTCCTGAACCTTGTTTTTTGAATTAAGAGTAGGTCTCTCGTTTTGCGGCTAAACAACTACTAAGGTAGAGACAGATTTTGTTTAAGAAGTTGGAGTCGTGCACCAATTGGAACTCTCCTATGTTGGGGGAAACTTATTTACAGCTGAAGAAACTGAAAAGATATGAAATTAATGACCAATTAACTGAACTAATTTATGGGGTAAACTCACCTAAGAATACGCAAACTTTTCAGTAGGCAAAGTCGTCGTAGAAATGCTGGGCAACCCGGCCCACTGGCTGGTAACTCCGGCTCACTCCTCCGCCGGATGATCCGCCGGCTGCTCCTCCGGGAGAAGCGTATTCGAGTCGATGTGGACGCGCGGCTTGCGCCGGGACAACAGCCCGCCGGCGTATATCTGTCGATGAGAAATAGGAATCACTATGATAGCCAGCTGGCTGCGATGCAGATGCTGATGCGGATGCAGATGCAGATGCTGAAGCGGATGTTGGTGATTGATACGCTGGCTGATAGCCAAATGGATTATATGCGCTGGCGTATTGCCGTTGTTGCTGCGATTGTGGCTGCTGTTGCTGCTGCTGCTGCTGTTGGTATGGAAGCTGATTCTGATGTGGAAGCGAATGGGGATGCGGATGCTGGGGCGACAGTGGCTTCAGCGTGGGATCGAGAGCATCGTTCAATGTCACGTCGTAGTCGTTCTCGTAGAGCTCGTCGAGATTCAGCTTCGGACGCTGTGGCTCCGCCCGTTTCGGCGTGGCCGGCAGAGCACTGCGCGGTGGTAGCGTAGTCCTTGGAGGACTGGGGGATGGTGGGGGGTCCACCTCCTCCTCGCTATCCGGATCGCCTCTTAGCAAGGGGGCGCCATGCTCGAGAAGACGCACTCCCGAAATGGTGGAGCCCATATCAATGGGTGTGCTGTCGGTGGTGGGAAGTGATTTTAATGCCACGCCCACGGGCTGAAGGCCACGGGGCAGATAGGGACTTCCGCCTCTGGAGGGCAGGAAGGGTCGCTTGACCACACGTACCGATGACGGACGCTGCGCCTTGCCTCGGGAGTTCAGGGCGTTGGCTCTCGTCCTGGGAGCTGGCGTCTCTTCCTCCGCCGGTTCCTCCGCGTGTTCCAGTTCTTCCTCCTCCACGATGGGCTGCCGTGGCCGTGGCGGCACTGTGGGCTTCCGCGTGGTGGTCTTGGCCCTCAATCTCTGATTCCTTGCTGGGGCAGCTGTGCTGGAAGGTGGCGCCGGACTTTCCTCGTAATCCACATCCTCGAAGTCCACGTCCCGAGCCGGTGCTCGAGATCGGGGGGCCATGGGACGTTTTCGTGGCCTCACAGGTTCTGGCTGCTCTGCCGGCTCGTAGTAATCCTCATCCAGGGGCTTTTTCTCCGTCACCGGTTTGCGAAGAGTGTTCCTCGTGGGCTTCTGCTCGACTCGTGGAGCCGGAGTGCGTCTTTTGGGTGTGCTCCTCGGCGGAGGCTGTTCGTAGTCATCCACTTGCTCATCAGCGTATTCCTCCTCCTCCGAAGGGGCCTGAGTGGTGGCCGTGTTCTTTTGCACCGGATAGGAGTACTTCTTCTTCTCGTTGATGGGCACAGGTCGGGCTATCCTGGGAGGAGCACGAGGCCGGGCGTATACCGAGGCAGCTGCCGCCTTGGGAGTGATGAACTCTGCCAGGGGCTTTGGAGTGGTCTTGACCTTTTGCGGGGTCTGCTCTTCGGCGGCCTCCTCCTGATCCGCTTCACCGTAGGGCTTCTCGTACTCGTCCAGGTCATCCAAGGCCGACGAGGGCGTGGTGCGTTGTTTCTCGATGCGCCTTCTGCCCAGCGGACGATCCTCATTGAAGCTGCGTCGCTCCTCTACCCGTCCCGGCTTTCGGGGCGAGACCTTCCGGCCCGATGGCCCCGCTGTGGTCTTGCCCCTCTGTCTCTTGGTGGGTCGCTCATCGTAGTCCTCCTCCGCGGCCTCGTCCTCGTCCCGGTAACGATTCCTGTTCCTGCGCAGCGGCTTCTCCGCCTCCACCCGCTTCTCATCGTACTCGTCGTCGTAGTCCACCTCCACCTTGTGCTTGCGCTGGTGGGGTCTGGGCTTTGGCCTCCGGACAGGTCGCTCCTCGTAGTAGTCGTCCTCGTAGTGGTCCTCCTCCTCGTAGTAGTAATCGTCGATGGGCCTGCGCTTGTACGGCCGCCTCAGAGGTCGCTGGGGTCTCTGGGGTCGGCGGCGCGGGGCAGAGGCTTCCGTGGGAGGCGGTGGCGTGGTGGTGGTGCTCGTGGAGGTGGTGGTGGTGGCCATGTACAGCTCATCGTTCCTGGAGCAGGTAATTATTGTTTACAGATTAAAGAAATCAAAGATTACGCAATGGAGGCTCACCTGTTCCAGTACTTCTGGGATCCCTCGCAGTCCACGTCGGAGGCAAAGTGGCAAATGAAGGTGCGCTGGTCAAAGGCCGTGAAATTGGCGCACAGAAAATCGTGCCTGATGCCGTAGACACAGTGGTGGTAGATCTGCAACAAGTCCAATATTTGTTAATCACATTTGGCCATAACTAATCCGGCTAACAGCCATCGTTTAGCGCTTCTCTTGGCCCGCTTTTGAGGTCAAGATCGAGGCGCAAACAAGTTTATTTTTTGGCGTCACGTCGTCAGTAGCCAGTCGACAAAAGAGAAATTACTGGACATGCAACTAGGTTTGGGGTTTGGGGTTTGGGGCTTGGGTTATGTGACTATTGTGACCAGACAAGGTCATACCACCTGGCAAACTCACCTGACATTTGTACTCGATGGAGGCATAGAAGCCGTCGTGCAGACCCTGGCACTCGAAGTGAATCTCATCCATGGGCGGGACAGTGGCCAAAAAGGGATACGTTGAAAGGTTGTAACTAAATTAGAGACTCTTCAATGCCTTTACCATATTTATTATGCTTCGAACAAACTCACCCCCTCAGTTCCCTGGGCAGATTGGGATCCCAGATGTAATCGATTTGTGGAATGCCCGTCAGCTTGGAGTTCTTCGACAGAGTGCCATTGTCCGACTATTAAAATAAATGGATTTTACATAAAACTTCACTTAACAGGGACATCGGTTCCCCTACCTTGGCACTTTGGCTGTCGGCACCTTCCCCGCTGGGCACTGGCTGCTCCTCCTCCGGCTCCTCCTCGCCGGCTGCCGCCTCTGTGGTGGTTGTGGTGCTGCTTGTGGAGGCGGGTGTCTTGGCAATGGATACCTTCTTGAAGGGCAGGGCGGCGTCTGTGGTGGCCAGCAGGCTCAGCAGCAGCACTGTGATCGTGTCATGGAAACGAAATTAAAATTAATTAAAAATTGCCGAAAAATTGCATAACATCTTTGGATGCCAGGATGGGTGTTATGTCACGGTCCGGTTCGAGTAACAAGATTAAGTGTCTCGGATGAGTGTCCTTCAGGTCAGTCCGATCCAAGTGGAATCCCACTCACCTGTTGCTGTCATTAACAGCCAGCCTTTGGCTCTTTTCATCTTGACGGCTTCAGTTCTCCGGTTTTTGGCTTAAACTCCTCTGGCCAACTGAAAAGACCATATTTCGTATAAAATATTATGTAAATATTCAAATTGAAGCATGTCTCTATGGACCACGCCTGTGTGGAAGATTTATGTTCTAGCAGAGTCGTTGAACGCTACAAAGACCTGTCTTTGGCTTTCTTCCTCTTTCGGGGCTTTTGAATTAAGGTTCTGGACTTCAAATCGAATTACAATGCCCGGCACGTTCTGGGATTAACGTTACTTTCCGTGCTTGTCATTCAAGTGGCCAAGAGTGGAAACTAACTATTTATATTGGGATTTATTTATGGGGGAATCGAACACTCACTCCAAAATTGTCTGTAGAAAGTGTTCTTAAAGTTTTCCTCGATTTTGGTAAAAGGAAATAAGTGAAATTTTGTGGGGAAAGGGGACTGTCTAAAGACATGATACGAAAATAGACCAATAAAGGTCTCATATCTAAGTACTCCCATTAAATGGCACTCTCTTTCAGCCATAAACGCTCAATCAACTAATGCAATCTGAGCTAACTTTATTGAATACGACTTAATCAGCTTCACTTTTCGATTTCCGTCTCGGGGGTCTGGTAATTGCATAATTAGCTTTGGCTCCGGCAGCCTCAGCCTTCAATGTCACTTTTGGCCGGGCTAACTTACGTAAGGAGAGCGAAATTGAAAGGGTGGCTCGGTGATCGGTACTCGGTAGCTGCCGAGTGCCGCACATAAATAAATAAATAAATACTTTGGCTACATAATAAACACAATGCATAACTATAACAAATTGAAAAGCGAACCGCGAGAAGCGAACTTTCATTTCCAAAATGCGTTTTTTTATACCCTTGCCGCGGAAAAGATCATTGGAGCAATGTAATTTGGCAGTCGATAGGCAAAATAAAATGCAATTTTTGTTTCTCCAGAAAAAAAAAAAAATTGAATGGGTATTTTTATTGTGCATTGTTTCGGATGGTTTTCTTGGCCAAACAAACAAACACACACGGGGCGTATACTTGATGGCTCCTCCTCCTCCGCACCATTTGTGCGCAATTTTAGTGGCCCCGGTGGCCCATGAGTTCAAAGATTTAGACGTTCACACCCTGTTTTGAGCCTGAATTTGTTGATTTTTTATTTTTGCAATTTTTTGTTGTTTAACCAAAAAGTGTGTCGTGCATTTTAAGTGGAGATTTGATTGGATTTGATGTCTCGCTGTCGTCTCTGTTGAGTGTTTTTCTGTTTTAGCTGCTTTGCACTTTTTGACATTTCGGCTGAGCGAGTGGGCCGAGTGCGGCGATAAACATCTGACAAAATATGATAATTGTGTGTGCTTTGCCGGAGACAACAATTCTGATGGAATCGAATGCCGAATGCCGCAGTTGAAATGTCAAAGGGCTCTTGGCTGTCCTATATTTTGTTTTCCTATTTTTAAATAAAAGGAACCACTTTATTTTACAAACCATACATTGAATAGATTTTCCCCAAGTGTAATGCAAAATTATTCTCAAGTCAATTAGTATGTAAAAACCCACACATTCGTTCCAAGACCTTCCATCCATCAACTACTGCTTATTTGTTTCTCAGTTTTTCCCATTTTCTTGGCCAAAAGTAAAGGTCAGGCTAGCCATCGGCTGTCTTCGGATATTGGTGATAAATTGCCTGCCCTGTTGCAAGTTAATTTATGGCTCTGCTTTTCTGATTTTCAGCCTTTTTTGTTTAACGTCACCCATTTGCTGCAGCACATTGTTCATAAATGAAATATTAATTTATTAATTTTGGCCATCTAATGTTTACGGCCCACGGAGATAGCCAAAAGCCGAGACAATAAATGATCCAATCGATGCGAGACGAACCGAGAAACGATGCCCAACAGCAACAGGCGGCAGGCCTTATTGTCTTGGCCAAGTTCAAATTCAAGGCTAAGCACGATGACAAACACCGGCAAGTTGTTGCCACTTTTGTTTCTCGAATTAATTGATGAATCTTCAGTCATATCCGACTGCAGTTAAAAAAACAAACACAAAAAACGGAAATTAAAAGTTGAGAGAACAATAAAATTGAGATCAGGTTTTAGGAAATTTCAAATTCGTTTCAATTTGTCGAGGGCCTCCAAAATTTATTTGATATTAATTTAATTGGAGAATTTGCATATAATATACATTTTTATGGGCCACCGGCTGTCTTTGGGGTTTCCTTGAAGCTGTGCAAATTTTTCCACTTGACGGTGATTCTCCGAAACAACAAAAGGCCCCTAGAATCTTACGAAGGTCATGCCATATTCGTGTTTCCCTCCTCCACAATGAGCAATTAAAACAGAGTTTTATAATTTTGTTGTCTGGCCGCTGATAGAGATGCATCATGGCCAACAGCAAACTCTCGTTTTCATTTACAAATCTCTCGGTTCGTGTATATATTTTGCGTATAAATTTCCTCGACGTCAGCAACGGGTTTTGCGATCCAAAATTTATGATCCAAGTTGCCCCAATCCGGTTGCACGATAGAAGCAGAAGTTGCTTTTTCAATTCAGTCTACCATCTACCATCATTTCACTCTCCTAGCCAGTTGCCATCTGGCCCAGACAGGTTGCTGGTTGTCACAAGAAATTAGCATCTTTATAAGCGGTTATGAGATCTTGGCTTTTCGTACTTTCAAGGTCGTCGGCTATTTGTTTGGTTTATTGGTGCATTGGAGATTCAAAGAAATTCCCTGATACCTGATGATACCTGAGAGATTGGTAATATTTCGGTTTTATGGCTCATTTAGTTTTATGGTCTATAGTTGCCCTAAGCCCTAAACGATTTAACTTCTTGTTTGTCTTTATGAGTTTATGAATTATTAATTGTCTGACGCAGGTATGTAGTTCACAGGAAGGGGAAGCCAGTTCTTGAAGACTTAATTGGGATCAACAGAGCATAACGTGTTTAACACTTTGGATGACTAACGGCCATAAATTGTTTGGCTTAAACGCCAGCCTCAGTTCTTGGAAGCCTTGATAAATATTCATAAAATTACCAAGAAATAATATACTTTTGTCAATAATATATTTGTTTTTTTTGTCACTTTTCTCCTTTTAATTGCTTTATAATTTCCTATCTGTAACCTAAATCTTGGTCAACATGCCACCCATTACCAACTCTTCACGGCTTTTCCAACGCTTTGATTGGCAGCAAGTGAAAACTGAATTTCCTTTTTGGCCACACACAAATCAAAATCAATTTGTGTTTTGTCTTTGCATTTACTTTGTCTTATATACTGACTAAAATATGGCTAAAACTGATCATCTAGTTGGCCGACTGGCTGACCCCAACACCCAGAGAGTTCAGTTCCCAGGCACTTGAGAAAAACTCGTAACAAGAAGTGATTATTCAACTTCTGCCGCTCTGAGACAATTAGCCAAAATATATTATTGTTAACACTTTGGCTTAATTGTGGAAAACTAAAAAAAAAATGTTGCAGTAGCTAAAGAAGCAGAAGAAAAGATATTATAAAGAAGATGGCAAAGAAATCGAGAGTGAAAAGCGCCCGCCGAATAAAACATTTCAGTCGAGAGATGGATGAAAGTAAAATTTCAAAATTTCATTTGTTGCTTGTGGCTGCTGCTGCTGCTGATGTTGCTTTGCCTCTTGTTTGTTGTTTTTGTTGCTGCTGTTGTTGTGTTGCTGATGATGAAAGTAAAATCTTGGCTTAGTTATGTTGGCCATATTCGTTGTTGCTGATGTTGGTGTTGGCTGAAGATGCGCAAACCATTTGAACATCTCTCCACACAAACACCGATATAAACTGTAACTGCAAAAATAAAGGGGGCCCCTCAGGGGGCGTGTCTGCGGAGGCGGATGGCGCAGGGCGGAGTGCGAGTGGAGTTGGTGGTGGGGTGAGGGGGTGCCTAACAATGTACAAGTCTCGGAGAAATAATTAGCAACGCCTGAGATCATTTTTGTGTGTTTGCAAAACGCTCTTTTGGCCATGAGAGTTGGCCGTTAATGGTTGGCAAAAAGCAAAATCCAAAAAAAAAAAATAGAGGTGCTATACACCCCACTGGAGGTGTCTGACATGAACATAAATCCCCAAGACCCTAAACTAATCATCCAACTTACTTACCTTTTATTGATGGTCAAAATTTGTTGACTTTATAATCCACAATTAAGGTTTAATGTCTTCGCATTAGTTTTATTATCTGCTAGGGCAGATTATCTCTGATTTAAAAATTTCCAGATGGATTTTATTTGAATTTTATTTAATGGGTCCTCTTAAATGATGAACAATAAAAATTTGAGTCACACTCACACCGAAACACACACAAAAGCCAAACGCAAGACAAATCGCACATACTTTGTACAAAGGAAAATCATTTATGTTTTTCCATTGCACTTGTATTGGTACTCATGTTGCAGTTTTCTTTGTGTCTGTGTTGAGTTTTGTTGTTGTGTTGGTGCAATTGTGGAAATTTTTATTGTTGTTTTGCTGATTTTGTAACAGCCTTTGCGGTTTTTATTTTTTTTTAATTAAAGAAAAAGCTATTGCTGATTTAAGGGATTTCTACAGGATTTGAAACACTTTTGAAACACTATTTTCGCATCATTTTGCATTTTCTATTATTATTTTTCACTTTTTTATATAATTTTTCCATCTTGTTTAGGCCAAAAACACACACACACAATTTTCAACACAACACACGCACAACGAGACCCATCGACGTCTTTGGATACAAATATATATATAAAATATATATGCACTCGATCGGTAGCTGATACTGCCGCCTGCCACGCCCACTTACTCAGTGCCCAGCTGTGCTGGCTGCCGTTCACCTGGCTGACCGCTTGCAGACTGAAATTGCAGATCGTATTGGCCAACCCGGGGTTGGCATAAAAATGGGAATTCGGCTGGCTTTGCTTTTGTCTTTTGCCTTTTGAGTTTTTAGTTTTGCCTTTGATTTGTTTCTTTTTTTGTCGTTGAAAGCTTTGGCGCTCGCTAATTTTGGTCCGTCTGCGTCTGTGGCTAAGAAAAACGGGTTTGTTGCCGCTTCGGCGAAGCCGAGTCTTCGAAGCCGAGCTCAGAGCCTCTCTTTTGGCTCTCCGATTGGAGCTTTTTCCCTCTGACTTTGTAATTTTCCTTTGGCAGCATTCTGCAATCGTGTGTCTTTTCGATTTGCTTTTGTCTTTGGTTTGACTTTGCGTGGCTGACTTTGATTTGCTTTTGGGGCATGCTCGCTTGGCGGGTGCTCGATAATCGTGCTTAACAGGTTTATTTATTAAGATTTTTTTGTCTTATTTCTTGCAAAATATGGAAAAAATGTAACAGAAATTAATACGGGCTTATCACAGCAGTTGGTGGGCAAATGTGAGCTATAGTGGGTATATCAATTATACATAATAATTAAGATTATTCTAGAAGAGATATTTATTTATTTTATGTTTAATACTAATTTTAATCTCTCAAATTATCCCTAATTTACACCCAAAAATATCTATTTATTTTTTAATGCCTTAATCAGCTGCCCCACAATAGATTACTGATTACTTAACAAATTGATGATAATCCATTATCGATTTAGCAACTAAAATGCCGGTGTGCATTGTTTATTTTTAGTGGCTAAAATGCTTTTCTCTCCCTCTTTCGCTCGGCTGACCGCAATGACATAATGGTAACAATAACACAACCAAATTACGGTTACAGTTCAATTAATGAACCGCGTTGGCCCAAAACGAACCCGAACCATCTGCCAACGCATTAGTCACAACCACTCAGATACGCACTCACACGGACCCGAATACACGCACAGGGCAGTAAATAAAAACAAAAATTATTTAAACGCCTCATGAATTATTGCGCATACGCCGCGTGGTTCGTTCGTTCGAGTGCCTGCCTCGCTTCGTTTGGCAATTAAATTCCTGGCCAACAGTAGTTGGTCAAGACTGCACTTTGCTATGGCCAAAAGCCTATTCATTGACCAAAAGCCTACTCACTCGCAAGCAGATCGAAATTCGTTTCGAATGCAAAATAATGCAAACCATTTCGCGGCACCCTCCTCATAATGGAATCAATCAAGCACCGTTCGCTCCGGCTTTTGGCCTTATCTCTTTCTGGCCTTAACTCTGTCTATCTGCAGCTGTCTCTTTCAGGTCTTATTACGTCACAAGGTACTGTAGCATTGCCTTAACAGTACACTAGAGAAAAGGCTATATTATAAGTGGAATAGAAACATGCTCTACAAGTTAGGTTTTCAAATAAGTTTCAAGTGTTGATGATTCAGGAATTTTGCTTCCTGTTTCTTAACAAATATTAGTTTCTCTCAGTGTACTACTAGCAGGCACAGCATTAATAGTAATAACACTGCACTGCATCTGCGCTCGTTCCGCATAGCATGTGAAAGTTGAATTCGAAGACTAAACTCCACTCGAGTTAACTCAACTGAACTGAACTTACCGCTTAGACGGCTGACTTGGTAACGACTTGGTATAACATATTCAAATTGGAACATAGCCGGGCTCTGGGCCACCATTCGTAAGTCGTATCTGTATCTGTATCTGTAGCATGCGGAATTGTCGAGTGTTTTTATCTCTAACGGCGTGTGCCTCACATCTTGCAACAAACGCATGCCCCTTCGGTTTCAGATTTAGGTATCTGTGTATCTATGTCTTCCCCCCCTATATATCTTGTAAATGTATCCGTATCTGTATCTGGCGCGTATGAGAATGAGAGCACCGTGTCGCCTGGCTACCGAGTCTATGTGTCTGTTTTTATTTATTTTTTATTTTTTTTCGTGAGCGGTTGTGTGGGTCGACGGTTTGTTGAACCGGTATTCCACTTTGGTGGCAGGTAGCTTACTACGTGTTGTAACTACTACTTAACTGGTCGACAAACCTCAACCGCCGATCAATAGATCCCACCCCACTCCCCAGTCCACTGCTTTAGATAACTCCTGATAAAAACTGCAATTTGGTGCAAATTTTAGGCATTTCACAAAGAGGTGGTAACTGCCAAGTAATAAGGATAGGAGTGGTTATAAATACACATCATCCATCTTGTATATTTTTACTTTAAAGAAATTCTTTAAGAATCATTTGCATATCCTTAAGTGTACTTAACTCTTTAACTCAAAAATTCCTGTTGGCTTATTCAGTAATTAGCCCAAATACGTGACAACCTCACCCTTTTTTCGAGTTATTCTTATTTGCTTACTCAAGAGCTCCTAAGTATATTTCTCATATAGCTCCCCCTGGGTACCCTTCGAAATAAAAAGCCGCCTAACTTGTTTTTTTGTTCAGCTCCTTATTGTTATTGTTTATTACATATAAAGATTGTGTTTACTTGGTGGCTTTTGATTTTGTTTTTCTGTCTTTCTGCTTTTGGCTGCCGTTGTTAAATGCAACTGGTTCGATTGTATCAAAAGTGGTCGTCGGTTACATTCTCTTGACGGGGAGGGGCCTTGAGATGTGGTAGCTGAAACGAATTGCAATTCCGCGAAATAAAAGCACAAAATCGCATAAACCGATTCACCTGCGATGAGATTGACCTTGTCGCCATGAGCTTGTGATTGAGTGGCCCGACCGATCAGTCACTCGATTACAGAATGAAAAAGTTCACCACAAAGCGCAGCACCTTGCTGAGGGTGCTGTTCGATTCGGGACGCTCCTCGGGGGACTCCCCCCGTAGCGGTGCCCCCTCCCCCAGGTGGGCGTCCAGCTGGGCCTCCAGCTCGGCTCCATAGCGGAGGATGTACCACTCGGCTATGAGGTAGAAGACCAGTGTGAGCAGAGCGAACTTGATGTAGATCTTGAAGATATCGAAGACATTCCACGCCAGCTGATGCAGCAGCTCCATTAGATCCATTATTGCGGCCCACGTTGCGTATACGTCATGCAAAACTTGGAGTCTTTTGTGTAGTTTTTGGTTTTGTTTATTTATTTTTTTTAGTTTTCTTGTAGTTTCTGTTTGATCAAAGCTTGCGATTTTGTAAATGAGGTCGTGTTCGGTTAGCTGCCGCAGCCTGGGCCCTATTATGCAATGGTTAGCTCAAAGTTTTGGAGTCTGGCTTTCGGCTCTGGGGTTCGATGATGCACATTTCGCTTTCGGCTCTTGAGTGATGTCGCCTCCGTCGTTGTGGGCTCATTTGCATTTGATAGTGTTGATGATCGCGGCACAAAAGTGCGTGTATTTCTTGATATCTCTCAATGGTCAGCCATTGGGTAGGCACCTTAATTATGCTAATTTTTGTGGAGCAGCACGGCTCTGTCTTTCATGGGGCTTTTGTGGCCTTTCTTTCCTTCTCAGCGCCGTTGTTTTTAGAGATTTAAAATCATTTTCGTCGGTCTTCAGTTTTCAGCTCCCTGAAATGCCAGGCAAACAAACAAATTTCGTTTTAATTTGATCGAAAATTAATTAGAGAGACACAAAAAGATGAACGAAAGGGTAAACAAATTGGATTGCGAAAAAGTGATCCAAAAAACTGGAGCACAAGGTGTGACCGAAATGGTAGACCGATGGATGGATATCTCGTGGGTCTTGGGGCAGGTCAGATTACTGGATTTGCATAGAAAATTGGTGTTGGGCTAAATTGAATATTTAAATCGAAACCGATAAATGGTGAGGACGGGAAACAAAATCAAATTTGTCCGGGGAAACCTTGGAATCAAGCCCAGGTTTTGTAATTAAATATATACACGTTAAAGGTTAATGAAAAAATATGATGTACTGGGGACATATTGCTAATTTCTTCATAAATAATTAATACCTTTTGATATGCAAAAATACATACAGCAACTCATTAGCAATTTCCACTCAAAAATCATCAAGTCAATTAATTTCGTGTGTTCCCAAAATAAACTCATCAGCGGTCATTACATTTTTGACAGACACATTGACCTTATATGATGTTAATAAATTTTAAAGTTTTCAATCACTTACTCAACTCCCCCATGACCTTGGTAATGAACGGCTCTAATCCCACTTGTTGGTGAATCCATTTTCGATTCAAGAGATCCAATCAAAATGGATCAAAGATCAGTCACCTGTGACGTCCACTCTACCTGCTAGTTCAACCTTGGTAGTGACGATTATTTAAATTTTGATTCATATCTCGGATCCCCCTTTAACTGGCCCACGCCACTGGCATTTGCCATTCGTCAAGACGATACAAACCCCATTCAAACTCGGGGGAGATTGCATCTTTCGGATTTGAATACACTTGACAATCGCTTAACGCAAACCGACTTAACCTTACCGAAGCGACGACTGCGACTCCTCTTCGCCGACTCGATAATCGCTGCAATTATACTAAGCACACAAATCAACTTTAACTCCAACCTGTTCGGGAGCCACGGCACTGGGAATTGAGCCTCCGGCTGCCAGATCGCAGAAATGTTTTGCATTAATTTCAAAACGCATGCGAAACAGAAGAAAAATCCCAAACTGCAGTGGTCGGCCGGCAAAAAAGAAATATTAAAAAACCAGTTGCAAATATGGTAATATGAATAGCCTTCAATGGGCGGGGGGAGTATTTTGGAGGATGGAGCCGAGACGCTTCCTGCAAAAAAATGGCAAATGCTGAAGTTGAACTGTCGCATAAAATCAACCATGACTCGGCGGAGAGCGAAGACTGGAGACTGGACGCTGGAGGCTGGAGGAGAATTCAATCTGACAGGTCGGCCGGCAAGTGGACAAGAAGATTTCGCAGAAGACTCTTCTTCATGGAGATTCGAGATGGAGACGAGATCTACCGGTTTTTCGAGACCAGAGCCAGACACCTTGAGAGACCTTCTGACATTTTGCCGATTCGGTTACTCTGCTTTTTGTCTCTGGACGTTGGCTCTTCAACTTGAAGAGGTTCTTTGTAAAGAACGAATAAGGTCCTATCTGAAAAAACTTACAAATTATAGGATTGCTTAGCTAAATTTCAAGATTCCAAAAAAACAATATTTTGTAAGAAATCTCTGCTAAGAGACTTTAAAGTTCTTGATATCAATGTAGACATACCATCTCGTAAATTAATTAAATTTGCGCAATTTATTGAAGACAATTTCTCAACATCTCCAAGTCCAGTTAATTAAATAATTTCTCGTTTATGAATAGCCCTCTTTGCTTCGACTGTCTCGTATTTCTGCTAATATTTTGCATGAAATTCGCGTCACATTGTAAATTATTTAGTTGCATATTAATTAGTGGACACTTCCCACAACCCACAGCCCGTAACAAAGAAACCAAGAAAAAAAAACATACATATGAGGGCCAAAAATATTGTTTAAGCTCCTTACATAATGCAAATGGTGTTAACTTGACTCCAGTTACCAGTTTTTTGTTGCTGTCGTCTAACCCATTAAAACCCGTGCAACGAAGTGGAGGGAAAAACGAATGTGGGTGACCGGTGAATGGTCAAGAAAACTAACTTTTGTGATTTATAATTCCGTTGCAACAAGGTGGCCACGAAGTGAGGGGTGCCGACAGGAAGGGCGGGTAGACCAAGTGTCATACCAAAAGTGTGTCACAAACTGTTTGGGTACCCGCCGGTTTTCGGTTTTCGGTTAATGACTGAAATTGAAATTGACTTTTAATTAGGTTTTTGGTTTCGTTTTGGTTTTGATTTTGATTTTATGTGTCTCACTTGGCCAGTTCATTTGGTTAAAAAGCGATATTTCCGCATCGCAGCTGGAGGCTTATATCTTATGCACGAACGACTGGAGTTGCGTAGGTGTAGTTGGTGTAAATATGGTATATAATTACGAGTGATTACTTCGGCTGTTGTACGCGGAAATGGAGTCTCCCGTTGTGGCATACAAATCTTGAACTATTTCTTTTGCCCCGTTTTCCTTCTCATTTGAATTTCGAATGTGTTGAAACGGATTTGGATTTCGGGTTTTGGGGGACTATGGATAAGATCATACGGTGGAGATAAAATAAGGTGTTTGGCCTACGTTTTATGGAAAAAGTCAACACCTTTTGAAGGGTTAATGCCCCTCAATTTTCAATTTATTTTAGGCCAGTTACTCAAACCCTACATAGCCAGTGCCACCCACATTTTCCTAAAAACCATTAGTTGAGATGCTAATCCGGTGAAGGGCGATTAGCCAACTTATTATGTTTGCCAACCATTGTCTAGTTGCTCTTCCCAGTTCAACTTAAAAAAGTCAACATTCACCAAGCATTTAGGCCTCGTTTGTGTACATTTCCCCAAAGTTGTTGGTATAAGGGGGAGCGGTTAGCATTTGGTATTTGGGGTACTCCCAAAGTAATCCCAAAGTAAGTCAAAGTCCAAAGTTTCATCTGACTATTGATCATCGTTTGCTGTACTTACAGGTCCATTATCTCTTCATCCACAATCTGCAAACATAAAACAAAAAACACAATTGGAGGTGGCACAAACAACAAATTTTGACGCAGAAAAGCTTCTTCTTCCAAAAGTTGGATCAAAAGCTTAAATGCCATATGATCATCAGCTGATTTCTGTCAAGTTAAGCTTTAAAGAGCTGACAGTATCAGCTAACATATTTAAATACGTATATAATGGAAAATATTTAATAAAAGAAAATGTAAACGCTTTTATTAACTACTTTAATTGTATATATTTTTAACAAGTGTATAACATAATATAAACATAATTGTTTCTTGAATAAATTATTTCATCATTTAGTCACCAACTGCGGTGGTTGTCTCGGCTGAGCAGCACAACCATATAAAGTTAGTGTCATCGCTAAACAAGCCGTATACATTTTAAACCAAATCAAATAAAACAAGAAAGGAAAGCTAACTTCGGACGAAGCCGAAGTTGATATACCCTTGCAGTTGAGAGGCAGTCCGCTAGGTGGCGACAGGCATCTATGTTATTAGATATATATTGGATCGTATATAGTCGGCCGAGCCTTATGATATTTGGCAGATCGGATTAGTTTGCGCAAAGTAGAATCCATAGAAAATCCCATTCTTCTAACTTCAAAAACAACGAAGTTATGGCATTCCCGATCAATCAGTTATATGGCAGCTATAGGATATAGTCGTCCGATCCTTATGAAATGGAAAGTGGAATCCATACAAAGTCCCATCCTTCTATCTTAAAAAACAAAAAAGTTATGTCATTTCCGATCAATCAGTTATATGGCAGCTATAAGATATAGTCGACCGATCCCGGCCGTTCCGACTTATCTACTGCCTGCAAAGGAAAGAAGGGTGTGTGCAAAGTTTGAAGACGATAGCTTTAAAACTGAGAGACTACTTTGCGTAAAAACAGACAGCCGGACGGACGGACAGACGGACATGCTTATATAAACTCAGGAGGTGATCAAGAATATATATACTTTATAGGGTCGGAGATGTCTCCTTTACTGCGTTGCACACTTTTGACCAAAATAATAATACCCTCTGCAAGGGTATAAAAATTGTTGAATTTTTTTAAGGGGTAAAAATTTAAATTGGAATGAAATTTTGAGATTCCGGCATTTCCCCGATTTTCGTTCCTTCCGACTGCCAGTATGTATCCAATCATGAAATAACGGAATATATACGGCATATATATATATATATATATATATACGGAATATAATAACGAAAATATTTTGTTATCAGCGAACCTTTTGCCACTTTTCCTCATTCAAAGCATGGCTTAAAAGTCGTTTTAAAATTTGTCCAATTTTTCAAGGGTACCCCCATGGAATTTATTGATTTCAGCAGATTCCCGATTTTGGATTTTTTCTCCCCTTCCGATTAGCATAGCTCTGCCAGTTTGTATCCGATCACGAAATAACGGACTATTTTGTTATCAGCGAACCTTCTGCCACTTTTCCTCATTCAAAGCATGGCTTAAAAGTCGTTTTAAAATTTTTCGAATTTTTCCAAGGGGTACCCCCATGGAATTTATGGATTGCAGCATTTCCCCGATTTTGGATGTTTTCTCCCCTTCCAATTAGCATAGCTCTGCCAGTTTGTATCCGATCACGAAATAACGGACTATTTTGTTATCCGCGAACCTTCCGCCACTTTTCCTCATTCAAAGCATGGCTTAAAAGTCGTTTTAAAATTTTTCGAATTTTTTCAAGGGGTACCCCCATGGAATTTTGGGATTCCAGCATTTCCCCGATTTTGGATGTTTTCTCCCCTTCCGATAAGCATAGCTCTGCCAGTTTGTATCCGATCACGAAATAACGGACTATTTTGTTATCAGCGAACCTTCCGCCACTTTTCCTCATTCAAAGCATGGCTTAAAAGTTGTTTTAACATTTTTCGAATTTTTTCAAGGGGTACCCCGATGGAATTTTGGGATTCCAGCATTTCCGATAAGCATAGCTCTGCCAGTTTGTATCCGATCACGAAATAACGGACTATTTTGTTATCAGCGAACCTTCTGCCCCTTTTCCTCATTCAAAGCATGGCTTAAAAGTCGTTTTTAAATTTTTCGAATTTTGTCAAGGGGTGCCCCCATGGAATTTTGGGATTCCAGCATTTCCCCGATTTTGGATGTTTTCTCCCCATCCAATTAGCATAGCTCTGCCAGTTTGTATCCGATCACGAAATAACGGACTATTTTGTTATCAGCGAACCTTCTGTCACTTTTCCTCATTCAAAGCATGGCTTAAAAGTAGCTTTAACATTTTTCGAATTTTTTCAAGGGGTAGCCCCATGGAATTTTGGGATTCCAGCATATTCCCGATTTTGGATGTTTTCTCCCCTTCCGATAAGCATAGCTCTGCCAGTTTGTATCCGATCACGAAATAACGGACTATTTTGTTATCAGCGAACCTTCTGCCCCTTTTCCTCATTCAAAGCATGGCTTAAAAGTCGTTTTTAAATTTTTCGAATTTTTTCAAGGGGTGCCCCCATGGAATTTTGGGATTCCAGCATTTCCCCGATTTTGGATGTTTTCTCCCCATCCAATTAGCATAGCTCTGCCAGTTTGTATCCGATCACGAAATAACGGACTATTTTGTTATCAGCGAACCTTCTGTCACTTTTCCTCATTCAAAGCATGGCTTAAAAGTAGCTTTAACATTTTTCGAATTTTTTCAAGGGGTACCCCCATGGAATTTTGGGATTCCAGCATTTCCCCGATTTTGGATGTTTTCTCCCCTTCCGATAAGCATAGCTCTGCCAGTTTGTATCCGATCACGAAATAACGGACTATTTTGTTATCGGCGAACCTTCCGCCCCTTTTCCTCATTCAAAGCATGGCTTAAAAGTCGTTTTAAAATTTTTCGAATTTTTTCAAGGGGTGCCCCCATGGAATTTTGGGATTCCAGCATTTCCCCGATTTTGGATGTTTTCTCCCCTTCCGATAAGCATAGCTCTGCCAGTTTGTATCCGATCTCGAAATAACGGACTATTTTGTTATCAGCGAACCTTCTGCCCCTTTTCCTCATTCAAAGCATGGCTTAAAAGTCGTTTTAAAATTTTTCGAATTTTGTCAAGGGGTACCCCCATGGAATTTCTGGATTCCAGCATTTCCCCGATTTTGGATGTTTTCTCCCCTTCCAATTAGCATAGCTCTGCCAGTTTGTATCCGATCTCGAAATAACGGACTATTTTGTTATCAGCGAACCTTCTGCCCTTTTTCCTCATTCAAAGCATGGCTTAAAAGTCGTTTTTAAATTTTTCGAATTTTTTCAAGGGGTGCCCCCATGGAATTTTGGGATTCCAGCATTTCCCCGATTTTGGATGTTTTCTCCCCTTCCGATAAGCATAGCTCTGCCAGTTTGTATCCGATCACGAAATAACGGACTATTTTGTTATCAGCGAACCTTCTGCCCTTTTTCCTCATTCAAAGCATGGCTTAAAAGTCGTTTTTAAATTTTTCGAATTTTTTCAAGGGGTGCCCCCATGGAATTTTGGGATTCCAGCATTTCCCCGATTTTGGATGTTTTCTCCCCTTCCGATAAGCATAGCTCTGCCAGTTGGTATCCGATCACGAAATAACGGACTATTTTGTTATCAGCGAACCTTCTGCCCCTTTTCCTCATTCAAAGCATGGCTTAAAAGTTGTTTTAACATTTTTCGAATTTTTTCAAGGGGTACCCCCATGGAATTTTGGGATTCCAGCATTTCCCCGATTTTGGATGTTTTCTCCCCTTCCGATAAGCATAGCTCTGCCAGTTTGTATCCGATCACAAAATAACGGACTATTTGGTTATCAGCGAACCTTCCGCCACTTTTCCTCATTCAAAGCATGGCTTAAAAGTCGTTTTAAAATTTTTCGAATTTTGTCAAGGGGTACCCCCATGGAATTTCTGGATTCCAGCATTTCCCCGATTTTGGATGTTTTCTCCCCTTCCGATAAGCATAGCTCTGCCAGTTTGTATCCGATCACGAAATAACGGACTATTTTGTTATCAGCGAACCTTCTGCCCCTTTTCCTCATTCAAAGCATGGCTTAAAAGTCGTTTTTAAATTTTTCGAATTTTTTCAAGGGGTGCCCCCATGGAATTTTGGGATTCCAGCATTTCCCCGATTTTGGATGTTTTCTCCCCTTCCGATAAGCATAGCTCTGCCAGTTTGTATCCGATCACGAAATAACGGACTATTTTGTTATCAGCGAACCTTCTGCCCCTTTTCCTCATTCAAAGCATGGCTTAAAAGTAGCTTTAACATTTTTCGAATTTTTTCAAGGGGTGCCCCCATGGAATTTTGGGATTCCAGCATTTCCCCGATTTTGGATGTTTTCTCCCCTTCCGATAAGCATAGCTCTGCCAGTTTGTATCCGATCACGAAATAACGGACTATTTTGTTATCAGCGAACCTTCTGCCCCTTTTCCTCATTCAAAGCATGGCTTAAAAGTCGTTTTAAAATTTTTCGAATTTTGTCAAGGGGTACCCCCATGGAATTTCTGGATTCCAGCATTTCCCCGATTTTGGATGTTTTCTCCCCTTCCAATTAGCATAGCTCTGCCAGTTTGTATCCGATCACGAAATAACGGACTATTTTGTTATCAGCGAACCTTCTGCCCCTTTTCCTCATTCAAAGCATGGCTTAAAAGTAGCTTTAACATTTTTCGAATTTTTTCAAGGGGTGCCCCCATGGAATTTTGGGATTCCAGCATTTCCCCGATTTTGGATGTTTTCTCCCTTCCGATAAGCATAGCTCTGCCAGTTTGTATCCGATCACGAAATAACGGACTATTTTGTTATCAGCGAACCTTCTGCCCCTTTTCCTCATTCAAAGCATGGCTTAAAAGTCGTTTTAAAATTTGTCGAATTTTGTCAAGGGGTACCCCCATGGAATTTCTGGATTCCAGCATTTCCCCGATTTTGGATGTTTTCTCCCCTTCCAATTAGCATAGCTCTGCCAGTTTGTATCCGATCACGAAATAACGGACTATTTTGTTATCAGCGAACCTTCTGCCCCTTTTCCTCATTCAAAGCATGGCTTAAAAGTCGTTTTTAAATTTTTCGAATTTTTTCAAGGGGTGCCCCCATGGAATTTTGGGATTCCAGCATTTCCCCGATTTTGGATGTTTTCTCCCCTTCCGATAAGCATAGCTCTGCCAGTTGGTATCCGATCACGAAATAACGGACTATTTTGTTATCAGCGAACCTTCTGCCCCTTTTCCTCATTCAAAGCATGGCTTAAAAGTTGTTTTAACATTTTTCGAATTTTTTCAAGGGGTACCCCCATGGAATTTTGGGATTCCAGCATTTCCCCGATTTTAGATGTTTTCTCCCCTTCCGATAAGCATAGCTCTGCCAGTTGGTATCCGATCACGAAATAACGGACTATTTTGTTATCAGCGAACCTTCTGCCCCTTTTCCTCATTCAAAGCATGGCTTAAAAGTAGCTTTAACATTTTTCGAATTTTTTCAAGGGGTGCCCCCATGGAATTTTGGGATTCCAGCATTTCCCCGATTTTGGATGTTTTCTCCCCTTCCGATAAGCATAGCTCTGCCAGTTTGTATCCGATCACGAAATAACGGACTATTTTGTTATCAGCGAACCTTCTGCCCCTTTTCCTCATTCAAAGCATGGCTTAAAAGTCGTTTTAAAATTTTTCGAATTTTGTCAAGGGGTACCCCCATGGAATTTCTGGATTCCAGCATTTCCCCGATTTTGGATGTTTTCTCCCCTTCCAATTAGCATAGCTCTGCCAGTTTGTATCCGATCACGAAATAACGGACTATTTTGTTATCAGCGAACCTTCTGCCCCTTTTCCTCATTCAAAGCATGGCTTAAAAGTCGTTTTTAAATTTTTCGAATTTTTTCAAGGGGTGCCCCCATGGAATTTTGGGATTCCAGCATTTCCCCGATTTTGGATGTTTTCTCCCCTTCCGATAAGCATAGCTCTGCCAGTTGGTATCCGATCACGAAATAACGGACTATTTTGTTATCAGCGAACCTTCTGCCCCTTTTCCTCATTCAAAGCATGGCTTAAAAGTTGTTTTAACATTTTTCGAATTTTTCAAGGGGTACCCCCATGGAATTTTGGGATTCCAGCATTTCCCCGATTTTAGATGTTTTCTCCCCTTCCGATAAGCATAGCTCTGCCAGTTGGTATCCGATCACGAAATAACGGACTATTTTGTTATCAGCGAACCTTCTGCCCCTTTTCCTCATTCAAAGCATGGCTTAAAAGTCGTTTTTAAATTTTTCGAATTTTTTCAAGGGGTGCCCCCATGGAATTTTGGGATTCCAGCATTTCCCCGATTTTGGATGTTTTCTCCCCTTCCGATAAGCATAGCTCTGCCAGTTGGTATCCGATCACGAAATAACGGACTATTTTGTTATCAGCGAACCTTCTGCCCCTTTTCCTCATTCAAAGCATGGCTTAAAAGTCGTTTTAAAATTTTTCGAATTTTGTCAAGGGGTACCCCCATGGAATTTCTGGATTCCAGCATTTCCCCGATTTTGGATGTTTTCTCCCTTCCAATTAGCATAGCTCTGCCAGTTTGTATCCGATCACGAAATAACGGACTATTTTGTTATCAGCGAACCTTCTGCCCCTTTTCCTCATTCAAAGCATGGCTTAAAAGTCGTTTTTAAATTTTTCGAATTTTTTCAAGGGGTGCCCCCATGGAATTTTGGGATTCCAGCATTTCCCCGATTTTGGATGTTTTCTCCCCTTCCGATAAGCATAGCTCTGCCAGTTGGTATCCGATCACGAAATAACGGACTATTTTGTTATCAGCGAACCTTCTGCCCCTTTTCCTCATTCAAAGCATGGCTTAAAAGTTGTTTTAACATTTTTCGAATTTTTCAAGGGGTACCCCCATGGAATTTTGGGATTCCAGCATTTCCCCGATTTTAGATGTTTTCTCCCCTTCCGATAAGCATAGCTCTGCCAGTTGGTATCCGATCACGAAATAACGGACTATTTTGTTATCAGCGAACCTTCTGCCCCTTTTCCTCATTCAAAGCATGGCTTAAAAGTCGTTTTTAAATTTTTCGAATTTTTTCAAGGGGTGCCCCCATGGAATTTTGGGATTCCAGCATTTCCCCGATTTTGGATGTTTTCTCCCCTTCCGATAAGCATAGCTCTGCCAGTTGGTATCCGATCACGAAATAACGGACTATTTTGTTATCAGCGAACCTTCTGCCCCTTTTCCTCATTCAAAGCATGGCTTAAAAGTCGTTTTAAAATTTTTCGAATTTTGTCAAGGGGTACCCCCATGGAATTTCTGGATTCCAGCATTTCCCCGATTTTGGATGTTTTCTCCCCTTCCAATTAGCATAGCTCTGCCAGTTTGTATCCGATCACGAAATAACGGACTATTTTGTTATCAGCGAACCTTCTGCCCCTTTTCCTCATTCAAAGCATGGCTTAAAAGTCGTTTTTAAATTTTTCGAATTTTTTCAAGGGGTGCCCCCATGGAATTTTGGGATTCCAGCATTTCCCCGATTTTGGATGTTTTCTCCCCTTCCGATAAGCATAGCTCTGCCAGTTGGTATCCGATCACGAAATAACGGACTATTTTGTTATCAGCGAACCTTCTGCCCCTTTTCCTCATTCAAAGCATGGCTTAAAAGTTGTTTTAACATTTTTCGAATTTTTTCAAGGGGTACCCCCATGGAATTTTGGGATTCCAGCATTTCCCCGATTTTAGATGTTTTCTCCCCTTCCGATAAGCATAGCTCTGCCAGTTGGTATCCGATCACGAAATAACGGACTATTTTGTTATCAGCGAACCTTCTGCCCCTTTTCCTCATTCAAAGCATGGCTTAAAAGTCGTTTTTAAATTTTTCGAATTTTTTCAAGGGGTGCCCCCATGGAATTTTGGGATTCCAGCATTTCCCCGATTTTGGATGTTTTCTCCCCTTCCGATAAACATAGCTCTGCCAGTTGGTATCCGATCACGAAATAACGGACTATTTTGTTATCAGCGAACCTTCTGCCCCTTTTCCTCATTCAAAGCATGGCTTAAAAGTTGTTTTAACATTTTTCGAATTTTTTCAAGGGGTACCCCCATGGAATTTTGGGATTCCAGCATTTCCCCGATTTTAGATGTTTTCTCCCCTTCCGATAAGCATAGCTCTGCCAGTTGGTATCCGATCACGAAATAACGGACTATTTTGTTATCAGCGAACCTTCTGCCCCTTTTCCTCATTCAAAGCATGGCTTAAAAGTTGTTTTAACATTTTTCGAATTTTTTCAAGGGGTACCCCCATGTAATTTTGGGATTCCAGCGTTTCCCCGATTTTGGATGTTTTCTCCCCTTCCGATAAGCATAGCTCTGCCAGTTTGTATCCGATCACAAAATAACGGACTATTTTGTTATCAGCGAACCTTCCGCCACTTTTCCCCATTCAAAGCATGGCTTAAAAGTCGTTTTAAAATTTTTCGAATTTTGTCAAGGGGTACCCCCATGGAATTTCTGGATTCCAGCATTTCCCCGATTTTGGATGTTTTCTCCCCTTCCAATTAGCATAGCTCTGCCAGTTTGTATCCGATCACGAAATAACGGACTATTTTGTTATCAGCGAACCTTCTGCCACTTTTCCTCATTCAAGGCATGGCTTAAAAGTCGTTTTAAAATTTTTCGAATTTTGTCAAGGGGTACCCCCATGGAATTTCTGGATTCCAGCATTTCCCCGATTTTGGATGTTTTCTCCCCTTCCAATTAGCATAGCTCTGCCAGTTTGTATCCGATCACGAAATAACGGACTATTTTGTTATCAGCGAACCTTCTGCCACTTTTCCTCATTCAAGGCATGGCTTAAAAGTCGTTTTAAAATTTTTCGAATTTTGTCAAGGGGTACACCCATGGAATTTCTGGATTCCAGCATTTCCCCGATTTTGGATGTTTTCTCCCCTTCCGATAAGCATAGCTCTGCCAGTTTGTATCCGATCACGAAATAACGGACTATTTTGTTATCAGCGAACCTTCTGCCCCTTTTCCTCATTCAAAGCATGGCTTAAAAGTAGCTTTAACATTTTTCGAATTTTTTCAAGGGGTACCCCCATGAAATTTTGGGATTCCAGCATTTCCCCGATTTTGGATGTTTTCTCCCCTTCCGATAAGCATAGCTCTGCCAGTTTGTATCCGATCACAAAATAACGGACTATTTTGTTATCAGCGAACCTTCCGCCCCTTTTCCTCATTCAAAGCATGGCTTAAAAGTCGTTTTAAAATTTTTCGAATTTTGTCAAGGGGTACCCCCATGGAATTTCTGGATTCCAGCATTTCCCCGATTTTGGATGTTTTCTCCCCTTCCGAAAGGCATAGCTCTGCCAGTTTGTATCCGATCACGAAATAACGGACTATTTTGTTATCAGCGAACCTTCTGCCACTTTTCCTCATTCAAGGCATGGCTTAAAAGTCGTTTTAAAATTTTTCGAATTTTGTCAAGGGGTACCCCCATGGAATTTCTGGATTCCAGCATTTCCCCGATTTTGGATGTTTTCTCCCCTTCCGATAAGCATAGCTCTGCCAGTTTGTATCCGATCACGAAATAACGGACTATTTTGTTATCAGCGAACCTTCTGCCCCTTTTCCTCATTCAAAGCATGGCTTAAAAGTCGTTTTAAAATTTTTCGAATTTTGTCAAGGGGTACCCCCATGGAATTTCTGGATTCCAGCATTTCCCCGATTTTGGATGTTTTCTCCCCTTCCAATTAGCATAGCTCTGCCAGTTTGTATCCGATCACGAAATAACGGACTATTTTGTTATCAGCGAACCTTCTGCCCCTTTTCCTCATTCAAAGCATGGCTTAAAAGTCGTTTTAAAATTTTTCAAATTTTGTCAAGGGGTACCCCCATGGAATTTCTGGATTCCAGCATTTCCCCGATTTTGGATGTTTTCTCCCCTTCCAATTAGCATAGCTCTGCCAGTTTGTATCCGATCACGAAATAACGGACTATTTTGTTATCAGCGAACCTTCTGCCCCTTTTCCTCATTCAAAGCATGGCTTAAAAGTCGTTTTAAAATTTTTCGAATTTTGTCAAGGGGTACCCCCATGGAATTTCTGGATTCCAGCATTTCCCCGATTTTGGATGTTTTCTCCCCTTCCGAAAGGCATAGCTCTGCCAGTTTGTATCCGATCACGAAATAACGGACTATTTTGTTATCAGCGAACCTTCTGCCCTTTTCCTCATTCAAAGCATGGCTTAAAAGTCGTTTTAAAATTTTTCGAATTTTGTCAAGGGGTACCCCCATGGAATTTCTGGATTCCAGCATTTCCCCGATTTTGGATGTTTTCTCCCCTTCCAATTAGCATAGCTCTGCCAGTTTGTATCCGATCACGAAATAACGGACTATTTTGTTATCAGCGAACCTTCTGCCCCTTTTCCTCATTCAAAGCATGGCTTAAAAGTCGTTTTTAAATTTTTCGAATTTTTTCAAAGGGTGCCCCCATGGAATTTTGGGATTCCAGCATTTCCCCGATTTTTGATGTTTTCTCCCCTTCCGATAAGCATAGCTCTGCCAGTTTGTATCCGATCACGAAATAACGGACTATTTTGTTATCAGCGAACCTTCTGCCCCTTTTCCTCATTCAAAGCATGGCTTAAAAGTCGTTTTAAAATTTTTCGAATTTTGTCAAGGGGTACCCCCATGGAATTTTGGGATTCCAGCATTTCCCCGATTTTTGATGTTTTCTCCCCTTCCGATAAGCATAGCTCTGCCAGTTTGTATCCGATCACGAAATAACGGACTATTTTGTTATCAGCGAACCTTCTGCCACTTTTCCTCATTCAAAGCATGGCTTAAAAGTTGTTTTAACATTTTTTGAATTTTTTCAAGGTGTACCCCCATGGAATTTTGGGATTCCAGCATTTCCCCGATTTTTGATGTTTTCTCCCCTTCCGATAAGCATAGCTCTGCCAGTTTGTATCCGATCACGAAATAACGGACTATTTTGTTATCAGCGAACCTTCTGCCACTTTTCCTCATTCAAAGCATGGCTTAAAAGTAGCTTTAACATTTTTCGAATTTTTTCAAGGGGTACCCCCATGGAATTTTGGGATTCCAGCATATTCCCGATTTTTGATGTTTTCTCCCCTTCCGATAAGCATAGCTCTGCCAGTTTGTATCCGATCACGAAATAACGGACTATTTTGTTATCAGCGAACCTTCTGCCCCTTTTCCTCATTCAAAGCATGGCTTAAAAGTCGTTTTAAAATTTTTCGAATTTTGTCAAGGGGTACCCCCATGGAATTTCTGGATTCCAGCATTTCCCCGATTTTGGATGTTTTCTCCCCTTCCGATAAGCATAGCTCTGCCAGTTTGTATCCGATCACAAAATAACGGACTATTTTGTTATCAGCGAACCTTCCGCCACTTTTCCCCATTCAAAGCATGGCTTAAAAGTCGTTTTAAAATTTTTCGAATTTTGTCAAGGGGTACCCCCATGGAATTTCTGGATTCCAGCATTTCCCCGATTTTGGATGTTTTCTCCCCTTCCAATTAGCATAGCTCTGCCAGTTTGTATCCGATCACGAAATAACGGACTATTTTGTTATCAGCGAACCTTCTGCCACTTTTCCTCATTCAAGGCATGGCTTAAAAGTCGTTTTAAAATTTTTCGAATTTTGTCAAGGGGTACACCCATGGAATTTCTGGATTCCAGCATTTCCCCGATTTTGGATGTTTTCTCCCCTTCCGATAAGCATAGCTCTGCCAGTTTGTATCCGATCACGAAATAACGGACTATTTTGTTATCAGCGAACCTTCTGCCCCTTTTCCTCATTCAAAGCATGGCTTAAAAGTAGCTTTAACATTTTTCGAATTTTTTCAAGGGGTACCCCCATGAAATTTTGGGATTCCAGCATTTCCCCGATTTTGGATGTTTTCTCCCCTTCCGATAAGCATAGCTCTGCCAGTTTGTATCCGATCACAAAATAACGGACTATTTTGTTATCAGCGAACCTTCCGCCCCTTTTCCTCATTCAAAGCATGGCTTAAAAGTCGTTTTAAAATTTTTCGAATTTTGTCAAGGGGTACCCCCATGGAATTTCTGGATTCCAGCATTTCCCCGATTTTGGATGTTTTCTCCCCTTCCGAAAGGCATAGCTCTGCCAGTTTGTATCCGATCACGAAATAACGGACTATTTTGTTATCAGCGAACCTTCTGCCACTTTTCCTCATTCAAGGCATGGCTTAAAAGTCGTTTTAAAATTTTTCGAATTTTGTCAAGGGGTACCCCCATGGAATTTCTGGATTCCAGCATTTCCCCGATTTTGGATGTTTTCTCCCCTTCCGATAAGCATAGCTCTGCCAGTTTGTATCCGATCACGAAATAACGGACTATTTTGTTATCAGCGAACCTTCTGCCCCTTTTCCTCATTCAAAGCATGGCTTAAAAGTCGTTTTAAAATTTTTCGAATTTTGTCAAGGGGTACCCCCATGGAATTTCTGGATTCCAGCATTTCCCCGATTTTGGATGTTTTCTCCCCTTCCAATTAGCATAGCTCTGCCAGTTTGTATCCGATCACGAAATAACGGACTATTTTGTTATCAGCGAACCTTCTGCCCCTTTTCCTCATTCAAAGCATGGCTTAAAAGTCGTTTTTAAATTTTTCGAATTTTTTCAAGGGGTGCCCCCATGGAATTTTGGGATTCCAGCATTTCCCCGATTTTGGATGTTTTCTCCCCTTCCGATAAGCATAGCTCTGCCAGTTTGTATCCGATCACGAAATAACGGACTATTTTGTTATCAGCGAACCTTCTGCCCCTTTTCCTCATTCAAAGCATGGCTTAAAAGTCGTTTTAAAATTTTTCAAATTTTGTCAAGGGGTACCCCCATGGAATTTCTGGATTCCAGCATTTCCCCGATTTTGGATGTTTTCTCCCCTTCCAATTAGCATAGCTCTGCCAGTTTGTATCCGATCACGAAATAACGGACTATTTTGTTATCAGCGAACCTTCTGCCCCTTTTCCTCATTCAAAGCATGGCTTAAAAGTCGTTTTAAAATTTTTCGAATTTTGTCAAGGGGTACCCCCATGGAATTTCTGGATTCCAGCATTTCCCCGATTTTGGATGTTTTCTCCCCTTCCGAAAGGCATAGCTCTGCCAGTTTGTATCCGATCACGAAATAACGGACTATTTTGTTATCAGCGAACCTTCTGCCCTTTTCCTCATTCAAAGCATGGCTTAAAAGTCGTTTTAAAATTTTTCGAATTTTGTCAAGGGGTACCCCCATGGAATTTCTGGATTCCAGCATTTCCCCGATTTTGGATGTTTTCTCCCCTTCCAATTAGCATAGCTCTGCCAGTTTGTATCCGATCACGAAATAACGGACTATTTTGTTATCAGCGAACCTTCTGCCCCTTTTCCTCATTCAAAGCATGGCTTAAAAGTCGTTTTAAAATTTTTCAAATTTTGTCAAGGGGTACCCCCATGGAATTTCTGGATTCCAGCATTTCCCCGATTTTGGATGTTTTCTCCCCTTCCAATTAGCATAGCTCTGCCAGTTTGTATCCGATCACGAAATAACGGACTATTTTGTTATCAGCGAACCTTCTGCCCCTTTTCCTCATTCAAAGCATGGCTTAAAAGTCGTTTTTAAATTTTTCGAATTTTTTCAAGGGGTGCCCCCATGGAATTTTGGGATTCCAGCATTTCCCCGATTTTGGATGTTTTCTCCCCTTCCGATAAGCATAGCTCTGCCAGTTTGTATCCGATCACGAAATAACGGACTATTTTGTTATCAGCGAACCTTCTGCCCCTTTTCCTCATTCAAAGCATGGCTTAAAAGTCGTTTTAAAATTTTTCAAATTTTGTCAAGGGGTACCCCCATGGAATTTCTGGATTCCAGCATTTCCCCGATTTTGGATGTTTTCTCCCCTTCCAATTAGCATAGCTCTGCCAGTTTGTATCCGATCACGAAATAACGGACTATTTTGTTATCAGCGAACCTTCTGCCCCTTTTCCTCATTCAAAGCATGGCTTAAAAGTCGTTTTAAAATTTTTCGAATTTTGTCAAGGGGTACCCCCATGGAATTTCTGGATTCCAGCATTTCCCCGATTTTGGATGTTTTCTCCCCTTCCGAAAGGCATAGCTCTGCCAGTTTGTATCCGATCACGAAATAACGGACTATTTTGTTATCAGCGAACCTTCTGCCCCTTTTCCTCATTCAAAGCATGGCTTAAAAGTCGTTTTTAAATTTTTCGAATTTTTTCAAGGGGTGCCCCCATGGAATTTTGGGATTCCAGCATTTCCCCGATTTTTGATGTTTTCTCCCCTTCCGATAAGCATAGCTCTGCCAGTTTGTATCCGATCACGAAATAACGGACTATTTTGTTATCAGCGAACCTTCTGCCACTTTTCCTCATTCAAAGCATGGCTTAAAAGTTGTTTTAACATTTTTTGAATTTTTTCAAGGTGTACCCCCATGGAATTTTGGGATTCCAGCATTTCCCCGATTTTTGATGTTTTCTCCCCTTCCGATAAGCATAGCTCTGCCAGTTTGTATCCGATCACGAAATAACGGACTATTTTGTTATCAGCGAACCTTCTGCCACTTTTCCTCATTCAAAGCATGGCTTAAAAGTAGCTTTAACATTTTTCGAATTTTTTCAAGGGGTACCCCCATGGAATTTTGGGATTCCAGCATATTCCCGATTTTTGATGTTTTCTCCCCTTCCGATAAGCATAGCTCTGCCAGTTTGTATCCGATCACGAAATAACGGACTATTTTGTTATCAGCGAACCTTCTGCCCTTTTTCCTCATTCAAAGCATGGCTTAAAAGTCGTTTTTAAATTTTTCGAATTTTTTCAAGGGGTGCCCCCATGGAATTTTGGGATTCCAGCATTTCCCCGATTTTGGATGTTTTCTCCCCTTCCGATAAGCATAGCTCTGCCAGTTTGTATCCGATCACGAAATAACGGACTATTTTGTTATCAGCGAACCTTCTGCCCCTTTTCCTCATTCAAAGCATGGCTTAAAAGTCGTTTTAAAATTTTTCGAATTTTGTCAAGGGGTACCCCCATGGAATTTCTGGATTCCAGCATTTCCCCGATTTTGGATGTTTTCTCCCCTTCCAATTAGCATAGCTCTGCCAGTTTGTATCCGATCACGAAATAACGGACTATTTTGTTATCAGCGAACCTTCTGCCCCTTTTCCTCATTCAAAGCATGGCTTAAAAGTCGTTTTAAAATTTTTCGAATTTTGTCAAGGGGTACCCCCATGGAATTTCTGGATTCCAGCATTTCCCCGATTTTGGATGTTTTCTCCCTTCCAATTAGCATAGCTCTGCCAGTTTGTATCCGATCACGAAATAACGGACTATTTTGTTATCAGCGAACCTTCTGCCCCTTTTCCTCATTCAAAGCATGGCTTAAAAGTCGTTTTTAAATTTTTCGAATTTTTTCAAGGGGTGCCCCCATGGAATTTTGGGATTCCAGCATTTCCCCGATTTTGGATGTTTTCTCCCCTTCCGATAAGCATAGCTCTGCCAGTTTGTATCCGATCACGAAATAACGGACTATTTTGTTATCAGCGAACCTTCTGCCCCTTTTCCTCATTCAAAGCATGGCTTAAAAGTCGTTTTAAAATTTTTCGAATTTTGTCAAGGGGTACCCCCATGGAATTTCTGGATTCCAGCATTTCCCCGATTTTGGATGTTTTCTCCCCTTCCAATTAGCATAGCTCTGCCAGTTTGTATCCGATCACGAAATAACGGACTATTTTGTTATCAGCGAACCTTCTGCCCCTTTTCCTCATTCAAAGCATGGCTTAAAAGTCGTTTTAAAATTTTTCGAATTTTGTCAAGGGGTACCCCCATGGAATTTCTGGATTCCAGCATTTCCCCGATTTTGGATGTTTTCTCCCCTTCCAATTAGCATAGCTCTGCCAGTTTGTATCCGATCACGAAATAACGGACTATTTTGTTATCAGCGAACCTTCTGCCCCTTTTCCTCATTCAAAGCATGGCTTAAAAGTCGTTTTTAAATTTTTCGAATTTTTTCAAGGGGTGCCCCCATGGAATTTTGGGATTCCAGCATTTCCCCGATTTTGGATGTTTTCTCCCCTTCCGATAAGCATAGCTCTGCCAGTTGGTATCCGATCACGAAATAACGGACTATTTTGTTATCAGCGAACCTTCTGCCCCTTTTCCTCATTCAAAGCATGGCTTAAAAGTCGTTTTAAAATTTTTCGAATTTTGTCAAGGGGTACCCCCATGGAATTTCTGGATTCCAGCATTTCCCCGATTTTGGATGTTTTCTCCCTTCCAATTAGCATAGCTCTGCCAGTTTGTATCCGATCACGAAATAACGGACTATTTTGTCATCAGCGAACCTTCTGCCCCTTTTCCTCATTCAAAGCATGGCTTAAAAGTCGTTTTTAAATTTTTCGAATTTTTTCAAGGGGTGCCCCCATGGAATTTTGGGATTCCAGCATTTCCCCGATTTTGGATGTTTTCTCCCCTTCCGATAAGCATAGCTCTGCCAGTTTGTATCCGATCACGAAATAACGGACTATTTTGTTATCAGCGAACCTTCTGCCCCTTTTCCTCATTCAAAGCATGGCTTAAAAGTCGTTTTAAAATTTTTCGAATTTTGTCAAGGGGTACCCCCATGGAATTTCTGGATTCCAGCATTTCCCCGATTTTGGATGTTTTCTCCCCTTCCAATTAGCATAGCTCTGCCAGTTTGTATCCGATCACGAAATAACGGACTATTTTGTTATCAGCGAACCTTCTGCCCCTTTTCCTCATTCAAAGCATGGCTTAAAAGTCGTTTTTAAATTTTTCGAATTTTTCAAGGGGTGCCCCCATGGAATTTTGGGATTCCAGCATTTCCCCGATTTTGGATGTTTTCTCCCCTTCCGATAAGCATAGCTCTGCCAGTTTGTATCCGATCACGAAATAACGGACTATTTTGTTATCAGCGAACCTTCTGCCCCTTTTCCTCATTCAAAGCATGGCTTAAAAGTCGTTTTAAAATTTTTCGAATTTTGTCAAGGGGTACCCCCATGGAATTTCTGGATTCCAGCATTTCCCCGATTTTGGATGTTTTCTCCCCTTCCAATTAGCATAGCTCTGCCAGTTTGTATCCGATCACGAAATAACGGACTATTTTGTTATCAGCGAACCTTCTGCCCCTTTTCCTCATTCAAAGCATGGCTTAAAAGTCGTTTTTAAATTTTTCGAATTTTTTCAAGGGGTGCCCCCATGGAATTTTGGGATTCCAGCATTTCCCCGATTTTGGATGTTTTCTCCCCTTCCGATAAGCATAGCTCTGCCAGTTTGTATCCGATCACGAAATAACGGACTATTTTGTTATCAGCGAACCTTCTGCCCCTTTTCCTCATTCAAAGCATGGCTTAAAAGTCGTTTTAAAATTTTTCGAATTTTGTCAAGGGGTACCCCCATGGAATTTCTGGATTCCAGCATTTCCCCGATTTTGGATGTTTTCTCCCCTTCCAATTAGCATAGCTCTGCCAGTTTGTATCCGATCACGAAATAACGGACTATTTTGTTATCAGCGAACCTTCTGCCCCTTTTCCTTATTCAAAGCATGGCTTAAAAGTCGTTTTTAAATTTTTCGAATTTTTTCAAGGGGTGCCCCCATGGAATTTTGGGATTCCAGCATTTCCCCGATTTTGGATGTTTTCTCCCCTTCCGATAAGCATAGCTCTGCCAGTTTGTATCCGATCACGAAATAACGGACTATTTTGTTATCAGCGAACCTTCTGCCCCTTTTCCTCATTCAAAGCATGGCTTAAAAGTCGTTTTAAAATTTTTCGAATTTTGTCAAGGGGTACCCCCATGGAATTTCTGGATTCCAGCATTTCCCCGATTTTGGATGTTTTCTCCCCTTCCAATTAGCATAGCTCTGCCAGTTTGTATCCGATCACGAAATAACGGACTATTTTGTTATCAGCGAACCTTCTGCCCCTTTTCCTCATTCAAAGCATGGCTTAAAAGTCGTTTTTAAATTTTTCGAATTTTTTCAAGGGGTGCCCCCATGGAATTTTGGGATTCCAGCATTTCCCCGATTTTGGATGTTTTCTCCCCTTCCGATAAGCATAGCTCTGCCAGTTTGTATCCGATCACGAAATAACGGACTATTTTGTTATCAGCGAACCTTCTGCCCCTTTTCCTCATTCAAAGCATGGCTTAAAAGTCGTTTTAAAATTTTTCGAATTTTGTCAAGGGGTACCCCCATGGAATTTCTGGATTCCAGCATTTCCCCGATTTTGGATGTTTTCTCCCCTTCCAATTAGCATAGCTCTGCCAGTTTGTATCCGATCACGAAATAACGGACTATTTTGTTATCAGCGAACCTTCTGCCCCTTTTCCTCATTCAAAGCATGGCTTAAAAGTCGTTTTTAAATTTTTCGAATTTTTTCAAGGGGTGCCCCCATGGAATTTTGGGATTCCAGCATTTCCCCGATTTTGGATGTTTTCTCCCCTTCCAATTAGCATAGCTCTGCCAGTTTGTATCCGATCACGAAATAACGGACTATTTTGTTATCAGCGAACCTTCTGCCCCTTTTCCTCATTCAAAGCATGGCTTAAAAGTCGTTTTTAAATTTTTCGAATTTTTTCAAGGGGTGCCCCATGGAATTTTGGGATTCCAGCATTTCCCCGATTTTGGATGTTTTCTCCCCTTCCGATAAGCATAGCTCTGCCAGTTTGTATCCGATCACGAAATAACGGACTATTTTGTTATCAGCGAACCTTCTGCTCCTTTTCCTCATTCAAAGCATGGCTTAAAAGTCGTTTTAAAATTTTTCGAATTTTGTCAAGGGGTACCCCCATGGAATTTCTGGATTCCAGCATTTCCCCGATTTTGGATGTTTTCTCCCCTTCCAATTAGCATAGCTCTGCCAGTTTGTATCCGATCACGAAATAACGGACTATTTTGTTATCAGCGAACCTTCTGCCCCTTTTCCTCATTCAAAGCATGGCTTAAAAGTCGTTTTTAAATTTTTCGAATTTTTTCAAGGGGTGCCCCCATGGAATTTTGGGATTCCAGCATTTCCCCGATTTTGGATGTTTTCTCCCTTCCGATAAGCATAGCTCTGCCAGTTTGTATCCGATCACGAAATAACGGACTATTTTGTTATCAGCGAACCTTCTGCCCCTTTTCCTCATTCAAAGCATGGCTTAAAAGTCGTTTTAAAATTTTTCGAATTTTGTCAAGGGGTACCCCCATGGAATTTCTGGATTCCAGCATTTCCCCGATTTTGGATGTTTTCTCCCCTTCCAATTAGCATAGCTCTGCCAGTTTGTATCCGATCACGAAATAACGGACTATTTTGTTATCAGCGAACCTTCCGCCACTTTTCCCCATTCAAAGCATGGCTTAAAAGTCGTTTTAAAATTTTTCGAATTTTGTCAAGGGGTACCCCCATGGAATTTCTGGATTCCAGCATTTCCCCGATTTTGGATGTTTTCTCCCCTTCCGAAAGGCATAGCTCTGCCAGTTTGTATCCGATCACGAAATAACGGACTATTTTGTTATCAGCGAACCTTCTGCCACTTTTCCTCATTCAAGACATGGCTTAAAAGTCGTTTTAAAATTTTTCGAATTTTGTCAAGGGGTACCCCCATGGAATTTCTGGATTCCAGCATTTCCCCGATTTTGGATGTTTTCTCCCCTTCCGATAAGCATAGCTCTGCCAGTTTGTATCCGATCACGAAATAACGGACTATTTTGTTATCAGCGAACCTTCTGCCCCTTTTCCTCATTCAAAGCATGGCTTAAAAGTCGTTTTTAAATTTTTCGAATTTTTTCAAGGGGTGCCCCCATGGAATTTTGGGATTCCAGCATTTCCCCGATTTTGGATGTTTTCTCCCCCTTCCGATAAGCATAGCTCTGCCAGTTTGTATCCGATCACGAAATAACGGACTATTTTGTTATCAGCGAACCTTCTGCCACTTTTCCTCATTCAAGGCATGGCTTAAAAGTCGTTTTAAAATTTTTCGAATTTTGTCAAGGGGTACCCCCATGGAATTTCTGGATTCCAGCATTTCCCCGATTTTGGATGTTTTCTCCCCTTCCGATAAGCATAGCTCTGCCAGTTTGTATCCGATCACGAAATAACGGACTATTTTGTTATCAGCGAACCTTCTGCCCCTTTTCCTCATTCAAAGCATGGCTTAAAAGTCGTTTTTAAATTTTTCGAATTTTTTCAAGGGGTGCCCCCATGGAATTTTGGGATTCCAGCATTTCCCCGATTTTGGATGTTTTCTCCCCTTCCGATAAGCATAGCTCTGCCAGTTTGTATCCGATCACGAAATAACGGACTATTTTGTTATCAGCGAACCTTCTGCCCCTTTTCCTCATTCAAAGCATGGCTTAAAAGTCGTTTTTAAATTTTTCGAATTTTTTCAAGGGGTGCCCCCATGGAATTTTGGGATTCCAGCATTTCCCCGATTTTGGATGTTTTCTCCCTTCCGATAAGCATAGCTCTGCCAGTTTGTATCCGATCACGAAATAACGGACTATTTTGTTATCAGCGAACCTTCTGCCCCTTTTCCTCATTCAAAGCATGGCTTAAAAGTAGCTTTAACATTTTTTCGAATTTTTCAAGGGGTACCCCCATGAAATTTTGGGATTCCAGCATTTCCCCGATTTTGGATGTTTTCTCCCCTTCCGAAAGGCATAGCTCTGCCAGTTTGTATCCGATCACGAAATAACGGACTATTTTGTTATCAGCGAACCTTCTGCCACTTTTCCTCATTCAAGACATGGCTTAAAAGTCGTTTTAAAATTTTTCGAATTTTGTCAAGGGGTACCCCCATGGAATTTCTGGATTCCAGCATTTCCCCGATTTTGGATGTTTTCTCCCCTTCCGAAAGGCATAGCTCTGCCAGTTTGTATCCGATCACGAAATAACGGACTATTTTGTTATCAGCGAACCTTCTGCCACTTTTCCTCATTCAAGACATGGCTTAAAAGTCGTTTTAAAATTTTTCGAATTTTGTCAAGGGGTACCCCCATGGAATTTCTGGATTCCAGCATTTCCCCGATTTTGGATGTTTTCTCCCCTTCCGAAAGGCATAGCTCTGCCAGTTTGTATCCGATCACGAAATAACGGACTATTTTGTTATCAGCGAACCTTCTGCCCCTTTTCCTCATTCAAAGCATGGCTTAAAAGTCGTTTTTAAATTTTTCGAATTTTTTCAAGGGGTGCCCCCATGGAATTTTGGGATTCCAGCATTTCCCCGATTTTGGATGTTTTCTCCCCTTCCGATAAGCATAGCTCTGCCAGTTTGTATCCGATCACGAAATAACGGACTATTTTGTTATCAGCGAACCTTCTGCCACTTTTCCTCATTCAAGGCATGGCTTAAAAGTCGTTTTAAAATTTTTCGAATTTTGTCAAGGGGTACCCCCATGGAATTTCTGGATTCCAGCATTTCCCCGATTTTGGATGTTTTCTCCCCTTCCGATAAGCATAGCTCTGCCAGTTTGTATCCGATCACGAAATAACGGACTATTTTGTTATCAGCGAACCTTCTGCCCCTTTTCCTCATTCAAAGCATGGCTTAAAAGTCGTTTTTAAATTTTTCGAATTTTTTCAAGGGGTGCCCCCATGGAATTTTGGGATTCCAGCATTTCCCCGATTTTGGATGTTTTCTCCCCTTCCGATAAGCATAGCTCTGCCAGTTTGTATCCGATCACGAAATAACGGACTATTTTGTTATCAGCGAACCTTCTGCCCCTTTTCCTCATTCAAAGCATGGCTTAAAAGTCGTTTTTAAATTTTTCGAATTTTTTCAAGGGGTGCCCCCATGGAATTTTGGGATTCCAGCATTTCCCCGATTTTGGATGTTTTCTCCCCTTCCGATAAGCATAGCTCTGCCAGTTTGTATCCGATCACGAAATAACGGACTATTTTGTTATCAGCGAACCTTCTGCCCCTTTTCCTCATTCAAAGCATGGCTTAAAAGTAGCTTTAACATTTTTCGAATTTTTTCAAGGGGTACCCCCATGAAATTTTGGGATTCCAGCATTTCCCCGATTTTGGATGTTTTCTCCCCTTCCGAAAGGCATAGCTCTGCCAGTTTGTATCCGATCACGAAATAACGGACTATTTTGTTATCAGCAAACCTTCTGCCCCTTTTCCTCATTCAAAGCATGGCTTAAAAGTCGTTTTTAAATTTTTCGAATTTTTTCAAGGGGTGCCCCCATGGAATTTTGGGATTCCAGCATTTCCCCGATTTTGGATGTTTTCTCCCCTTCCGATAAGCATAGCTCTGCCAGTTTGTATCCGATCACGAAATAACGGACTATTTTGTTATCAGCGAACCTTCTGCCCCTTTTCCTCATTCAAAGCATGGCTTAAAAGTAGCTTTAACATTTTTCGAATTTTTTCAAGGGGTACCCCCATGAAATTTTGGGATTCCAGCATTTCCCCGATTTTGGATGTTTTCTCCCCTTCCGAAAGGCATAGCTCTGCCAGTTTGTATCCGATCACGAAATAACGGACTATTTTGTTATCAGCGAACCTTCTGCCACTTTTCCTCATTCAAGGCATGGCTTAAAAGTCGTTTTAAAATTTTTCGAATTTTGTCAACGGGTACCCCCATGGAATTTCTGGATTCCAGCATTTCCCCGATTTTGGATGTTTTCTCCCCTTCCGATAAGCATAGCTCTGCCAGTTTGTATCCGATCACGAAATAACGGACTATTTTGTTATCAGCGAACCTTCTGCCCCTTTTCCTCATTCAAAGCATGGCTTAAAAGTAGCTTTAACATTTTTCGAATTTTTTCAAGGGGTACCCCCATGAAATTTTGGGATTCCAGCATTTCCCCGATTTTGGATGTTTTCTCCCCTTCCGATAAGCATAGCTCTGCCAGTTTGTATCCGATCACAAAATAACGGACTATTTTGTTATCAGCGAACCTTCCGCCACTTTTCCTCATTCAAAGCATGGCTTAAAAGTCGTTTTAAAATTTTTCGAATTTTGTCAAGGGGTACCCCCATGGAATTTCTGGATTCCAGCATTTCCCCGATTTTGGATGTTTTCTCCCTTTCCGAAAGGCATAGCTCTGCCAGTTTGTATCCGATCACGAAATAACGGACTATTTTGTTATCAGCGAACCTTCTGCCACTTTTCCTCATTCAAGGCATGGCTTAAAAGTCGTTTTAAAATTT
Source organism: Drosophila atripex (assembly GCA_035045925.1). Taxonomy (NCBI): domain Eukaryota; kingdom Metazoa; phylum Arthropoda; class Insecta; order Diptera; family Drosophilidae; genus Drosophila; species Drosophila atripex. The sequence continues at coordinate 2,912,202 of JAWNOP010000012.1, forward strand.
TTCGAATTTTGTCAAGGGGTACCCCCATGGAATTTCTGGATTCCAGCATTTCCCCGATTTTGGATGTTTTCTCCCCTTCCGATAAGCATAGCTCTGCCAGTTTGTATCCGATCACGAAATAACGGACTATTTTGTTATCAGCGAACCTTCTGCCCCTTTTCCTCATTCAAAGCATGGCTTAAAAGTAGCTTTAACATTTTTCGAATTTTTTCAAGGGGTACCCCCATGAAATTTTGGGATTCCAGCATTTCCCCGATTTTGGATGTTTTCTCCCCTTCCGATAAGCATAGCTCTGCCAGTTTGTATCCGATCACAAAATAACGGACTATTTTGTTATCAGCGAACCTTCCGCCACTTTTCCTCATTCAAAGCATGGCTTAAAAGTCGTTTTAAAATTTTTCGAATTTTGTCAAGGGGTACCCCCATGGAATTTCTGGATTCCAGCATTTCCCCGATTTTGGATGTTTTCTCCCTTTCCGAAAGGCATAGCTCTGCCAGTTTGTATCCGATCACGAAATAACGGACTATTTTGTTATCAGCGAACCTTCTGCCACTTTTCCTCATTCAAGGCATGGCTTAAAAGTCGTTTTAAAATTTTTCGAATTTTGTCAAGGAATTTCCATGGAATTTTGGGATTCCAGCATTTCCCCGATTTTGGATGTTTTCTCCCCTTCCGATAAGCATAGCTCTGCCAGTTTGTATCCGATCACAAAATAACGGACTATTTTGTTATCAGCGAACCTTCCGCCACTTTTCCTCATTCAAAGCATGGCTTAAAAGTCGTTTTAAAATTTTTCGAATTTTGTCAAGGGGTACCCCCATGGAATTTCTGGATTCCAGCATTTCCCCGATTTTGGATGTTTTCTCCCCTTCCGAAAGGCATAGCTCTGCCAGTTTGTATCCGATCACGAAATAACGGACTATTTTGTTATCAGCGAACCTTCTGCCACTTTTCCTCATTCAAGGCATGGCTTAAAAGTCGTTTTAAAATTTTTCGAATTTTGTCAAGGGGTACCCCCATGGAATTTCTGGATTCCAGCATTTCCCCGATTTTGGATGTTTTCTCCCCTTCCGAAAGGCATAGCTCTGCCAGTTTGTATCCGATCACGAAATAACGGACTATTTTGTTATCAGCGAACCTTCCGCCACTTTTCCTCATTCAAAGCATGGCTTAAAAGTCGTTTTAAAATTTTTCGAATTTTGTCAAGGGGTACCCCCATGGAATTTCTGGATTCCAGCATTTCCCCGATTTTGGATGTTTTCTCCCCTTCCGAAAGGCATAGCTCTGCCAGTTTGTATCCGATCACGAAATAACGGACTATTTTGTTATCAGCGAACCTTCTGCCACTTTTCCTCATTCAAGGCATGGCTTAAAAGTCGTTTTAAAATTTTTCGAATTTTTTCAAGGGGTACCCCCATGAAATTTTGGGATTCCAGCATTTCCCCGATTTTGGATGTTTTCTCCCCTTCCGAAAGGCATAGCTCTGCCAGTTTGTATCCGATCACGAAATAACGGACTATTTTGTTATCAGCGAACCTTCTGCCACTTTTCCTCATTCAAAGCATGGCTTAAAAGTTGTTTTAACATTTTTCGAATTTTTTCAAGGGGTACCCCCATGGAATTTTGGGATTCCAGCATTTCCCCGATTTTGGATGTTTTCTCCCCTTCCGATAAGCATAGCTCTGCCAGTTTGTATCCGATCACGAAATAACGGACTATTTTGTTATCAGCGAACCTTCTGCCCCTTTTCCTCATTCAAAGCATGGCTTAAAAGTTGTTTTAAAATTTTTCGAATTTTTTCAAGGGGTGCCCCCATGGAATTTTGGGATTCCAGCATTTCCCCGATTTTGGATGTTTTCTCCCCTTCCGATAAGCATAGCTCTGCCAGTTTGTATCCGATCACGAAATAACGGACCATTTTGTTATCAGCGAACCTTCTGCCCCTTTTCCTCATTCAAAGCATGGCTTAAAAGTCGTTTTAAAATTTTTCGAATTTTGTCAAGGGGTACCCCCATGGAATTTCTGGATTCCAGCATTTCCCCGATTTTGGATGTTTTCTTCCCTTCCGATAAGCATAGCTCTGCCAGTTTGTATCCGATCACGAAATAACGGACTATTTTGTTATCAGCGAACCTTCTGCCCCTTTTCCTCATTCAAAGCATGGCTTAAAAGTCGTTTTAAAATTTTTCGAATTTTGTCAAGGGGTACCCCCATGGAATTTCTGGATTCCAGCATTTCCCCGATTTTGGATGTTTTCTCCCCTTCCGATAAGCATAGCTCTGCCAGTTTGTATCCGATCACGAAATAACGGACTATTTTGTTATCAGCGAACCTTCTGCCCCTTTTCCTCATTCAAAGCATGGCTTAAAAGTCGTTTTAACATTTTTCGAATTTTTTCAAGGGGTACCCCCATGGAATTTTGGGATTCCAGCATTTCCCCGATTTTTGATGTTTTCTCCCCTTCCGAAAGGCATAGCTCTGCCAGTTTGTATCCGATCACGAAATAACGGACTATTTTGTTATCAGCGAACCTTCTGCCCCTTTTCCTCATTCAAAGCATGGCTTAAAAGTAGCTTTAACATTTTTCGAATTTTTTCAAGGGGTACCCCCATGAAATTTTGGGATTCCAGCATTTCCCCGATTTTTGATGTTTTCTCCCTTCCGATAAGCATAGCTCTGCCAGTTTGTATCCGATCACGAAATAACGGACTATTTTGTTATCAGCGAACCTTCTGCCCCTTTTCCTCATTCAAAGCATGGCTTAAAAGTCGTTTTTAAATTTTTCGAATTTTTTCAAGGGGTGCCCCCATGGAATTTTGGGATTCCAGCATTTCCCCGATTTTGGATGTTTTCTCCCCTTCCGATAAGCATAGCTCTGCCAGTTTGTATCCGATCACGAAATAACGGACTATTTTGTTATCAGCGAACCTTCTGCCCCTTTTCCTCATTCAAAGCATGGCTTAAAAGTAGCTTTAACATTTTTCGAATTTTTTCAAGGGGTACCCCCATGAAATTTTGGGATTCCAGCATTTCCCCGATTTTTGATGTTTTCTCCCCTTCCGATAAGCATAGCTCTGCCAGTTTGTATCCGATCACGAAATAACGGACTATTTTGTTATCAGCGAACCTTCTGCCCCTTTTCCTCATTCAAAGCATGGCTTAAAAGTCGTTTTAAAATTTTTCGAATTTTTTCAAGGGGTGCCCCCATGGAATTTTGGGATTCCAGCATTTCCCCGATTTTGGATGTTTTCTCCCCTTCCGATAAGCATAGCTCTGCCAGTTTGTATCCGATCACGAAATAACGGACTATTTTGTTATCAGCGAACCTTCTGCCCCTTTTCCTCATTCAAAGCATGGCTTAAAAGTCGTTTTAAAATTTTTCGAATTTTGTCAAGGGGTACCCCCATGGAATTTCTGGATTCCAGCATTTCCCCGATTTTGGATGTTTTCTCCCCTTCCGATAAGCATAGCTCTGCCAGTTTGTATCCGATCAAGAAATAACGGACTATTTTGTTATCAGCGAACCTTCTGCCCCTTTTCCTCATTCAAAGCATGGCTTAAAAGTCGTTTTTAAATTTTTCGAATTTTTTCAAGGGGTGCCCCCATGGAATTTTGGGATTCCAGCATTTCCCCGATTTTTGATGTTTTCTCCCCTTCCGATAAGCATAGCTCTGCCAGTTTGTATCCGATCACGAAATAACGGACTATTTTGTTATCAGCGAACCTTCTGCCCCTTTTCCTCATTCAAAGCATGGCTTAAAAGTAGCTTTAACATTTTTCGAATTTTTTCAAGGGGTACCCCCATGGAATTTTGGGATTCCAGCATTTCCCCGATTTTGGATGTTTTCTTCCCTTCCGATAAGCATAGCTCTGCCAGTTTGTATCCGATCACGAAATAACGGACTATTTTGTTATCAGCGAACCTTCTGCCCCTTTCCTCATTCAAAGCATGGCTTAAAAGTTGTTTTAACATTTTTTGAATTTTTTCAAGGTGTACCCCCATGGAATTTTGGGATTCCAGCATTTCCCCGATTTTTGATGTTTTCTCCCCTTCCGATAAGCATAGCTCTGCCAGTTTGTATCCGATCACGAAATAACGGACTATTTTGTTATCAGCGAACCTTCTGCCACTTTTCCTCATTCAAAGCATGGCTTAAAAGTTGTTTTAACATTTTTTGAATTTTTTCAAGGTGTACCCCCATGGAATTTTGGGATTCCAGCATTTCCCCGATTTTTGATGTTTTCTCCCCTTCCGATAAGCATAGCTCTGCCAGTTTGTATCCGATCACGAAATAACGGACTATTTTGTTATCAGCGAACCTTCTGCCACTTTTCCTCATTCAAAGCATGGCTTAAAAGTCGTTTTAAAATTTTTCGAATTTTGTCAAGGGGTAGCCCCATGGAATTTCTGGATTCCAGCATTTCCCCGATTTTGGATGTTTTCTCCCCTTCCGATAAGCATAGCTCTGCCAGTTTGTATCCGATCAAGAAATAACGGACTATTTTGTTATCAGCGAACCTTCTGCCACTTTTCCTCATTCAAAGCATGGCTTAAAAGTTGTTTTAACATTTTTTGAATTTTTTCAAGGTGTACCCCCATGGAATTTTGGGATTCCAGCATTTCCCCGATTTTTGATGTTTTCTCCCCTTCCGATAAGCATAGCTCTGCCAGTTTGTATCCGATCACGAAATAACGGACTATTTTGTTATCAGCGAACCTTCTGCCCCTTTCCTCATTCAAAGCATGGCTTAAAAGTAGCTTTAACATTTTTCGAATTTTTTCAAGGGGTACCCCCATGGAATTTTGGGATATCAGCATTTCCCCGATTTTGGATGTTATCTCCCCTTCCGATAAGCATAGCTCTGCCAGTTTGTATCCGATCACGAAATAACGGACTATTTTGTTATCAGCAAACCTTCTGCCCCTTTTCCTCATTCAAAGCATGGCTTAAAAGTAGCTTTAACATTTTTCGAATTTTTTCAAGGGGTACCCCCATGGAATTTTGGGATTCCAGCATTTCCCCGATTTTGGATGTTTTCTCCCCTTCCGATAAGCATAGCTCTGCCAGTTTGTATCCGATCACGAAATAACGGACTATTTTGTTATCAGCGAACCTTCTGCCCCTTTTCCTCATTCAAAGCATGGCTTAAAAGTTGTTTTAAAATTTTTCGAATTTTTTCAAGGGGTACCCCCATGGAATTTTGGGATTCCAGCATTTCCCCGATTTTGGATGTTTTCTCCCCTTCCGATAAGCATAGCTCTGCCAGTTTGTATCCGATCACGAAATAACGGACTATTTTGTTATCAGCGAACCTTCTGCCCCTTTTCCTCATTCAAAGCATGGCTTAAAAGTCGTTTTAAAATTTTTCGAATTTTTTCAAGGGGTGCCCCCATGGAATTTTGGGATTCCAGCATTTCCCCGATTTTTGATGTTTTCTCCCCTTCCGATAAGCATAGCTCTGCCAGTTTGTATCCGATCACGAAATAACGGACTATTTTGTTATCAGCGAACCTTCTGCCCCTTTCCTCATTCAAAGCATGGCTTAAAAGTAGCTTTAACATTTTTCGAATTTTTTCAAGGGGTACCCCCATGGAATTTTGGGATATCAGCATTTCCCCGATTTTGGATGTTATCTCCCCTTCCGATAAGCATAGCTCTGCCAGTTTGTATCCGATCACGAAATAACGGACTATTTTGTTATCAGCAAACCTTCTGCCCCTTTTCCTCATTCAAAGCATGGCTTAAAAGTAGCTTTAACATTTTTCGAATTTTTTCAAGGGGTACCCCCATGGAATTTTGGGATTCCAGCATTTCCCCGATTTTGGATGTTTTCTCCCCTTCCGATAAGCATAGCTCTGCCAGTTTGTATCCGATCACGAAATAACGGACTATTTTGTTATCAGCGAACCTTCTGCCCCTTTTCCTCATTCAAAGCATGGCTTAAAAGTAGCTTTAACATTTTTCGAATTTTTTCAAGGGGTACCCCCATGGAATTTTGGGATTCCAGCATTTCCCCGATTTTTGATGTTTTCTCCCCTTCCGATAAGCATAGCTCTGCCAGTTTGTATCCGATCACGAAATAACGGACTATTTTGTTATCAGCGAACCTTCTGCCCCTTTTCCTCATTCAAAGCATGGCTTAAAAGTTGTTTTAAAATTTTTCGAATTTTTTCAAGGGGTACCCCCATGGAATTTTGGGATTCCAGCATTTCCCCGATTTTGGATGTTTTCTCCCCTTCCGATAAGCATAGCTCTGCCAGTTTGTATCCGATCACGAAATAACGGACTATTTTGTTATCAGCGAACCTTCTGCCCCTTTTCCTCATTCAAAGCATGGCTTAAAAGTCGTTTTAAAATTTTTCGAATTTTTTCAAGGGGTGCCCCCATGGAATTTTGGGATTCCAGCATTTCCCCGATTTTGAATATTTTCTCCCCTTCCGATAAGCATAGCTCTGCCAGTTTGTATCCGATCACGAAATAACGGACTATTTTGTTATCAGCGAACCTTCTGCCCCTTTTCCTCATTCAAAGCATGGCCTAAAAGTCGTTTTAAAATTTTTCGAATTTTTTCAAGGGGTGCCCCCATGGAATTTTGGGATTCCAGCATTTCCCCGATTTTGGATGTTTTCTCCCCTTCCGATAAGCATAGCTCTGCCAGTTTGTATCCGATCACGAAATAACGGACTATTTTGTTATCAGCGAACCTTCTGCCCTTTTCCTCATTCAAAGCATGGCTTAAAAGTCGTTTTTAAATTTTTCGAATTTTTTTAAGGGGTGCCCCCATGGAATTTTGGGATTCCAGCATTTCCCCGATTTTGGATGTTTTCTCCCCTTCCGATAAGCATAGCTCTGCCAGTTTGTATCCGATCACGAAATAACGGACTATTTTGTTATCAGCGAACCTTCTGCCCCTTTTCCTCATTCAAAGCATGGCTTAAAAGTCGTTTTAAAATTTTTCGAATTTTTTCAAGGGGTGCCCCCATGGAATTTTGGGATTCCAGCATTTCCCCGATTTTGAATATTTTCTCCCCTTCCGATAAGCATAGCTCTGCCAGTTTGTATCCGATCACGAAATAACGGACTATTTTGTTATCAGCGAACCTTCTGCCCCTTTTCCTCATTCAAAGCATGGCCTAAAAGTCGTTTTAAAATTTTTCGAATTTTTTCAAGGGGTACCCCCATGGAATTTTGGGATTCCAGCATTTCCCCGATTTTGGATGTTTTCTCCCCTTCCGATAAGCATAGCTCTGCCAGTTTGTATCCGATCACGAAATAACGGACTATTTTGTTATCAGCGAACCTTCTGCCCCTTTTCCTCATTCAAAGCATGGCTTAAAAGTCGTTTTAAAATTTTTCGAATTTTTTCAAGGGGTGCCCCCATGGAATTTTGGGATTCCAGCATTTCCCCGATTTTGAATGTTTTCTCCCCTTCCGATAAGCATAGCTCTGCCAGTTTGTATCCGATCACGAAATAACGGACTATTTTGTTATCAGCGAACCTTCTGCCCCTTTCCTCATTCAAAGCATGGCTTAAAAGTCGTTTTAAAATTTTTCGAATTTTTTCAAGGGGTACCCCCATGGAATTTTTGGATTCCAGCATTTCCCCGATTTTGAATGTTTTCTCCCCTTCCGATAAGCATAGCTCTGCCAGTTTGTATCCGATCACGAAATAACGGACTATTTGTTATCAGCGAACCTTCTGCCCCTTTTCCTCATTCAAAGCATGGTTTAAAAGTAGCTTTAACATTTTTCGAATTTTTTCAAGGGGTACCCCCATGGAATTTTGGGATTCCAGCATTTCCCCGATTTTGAATGTTTTCTCCCCTTCCGATAAGCATAGCTCTGCCAGTTTGTATCCGATCACGAAATAACGGACTATTTTGTTATCAGCGAACCTTCTGCCCCTTTTCCTCATTCAAAGCATGGCTTAAAAGTAGCTTTAACATTTTTCGAATTTTTTCAAGGGGTACCCCCATGGAATTTTGGGATTCCAGCATTTCCCCGATTTTGAATGTTTTCTCCCCTTCCGATAAGCATAGCTCTGCCAGTTTGTATCCGATCACGAAATAAAGGACTATTTTGTTATCAGCGAACCTTCTGCCCCTTTTCCTCATTCAAAGCATGGCTTAAAAGTAGCTTTAACATTTTTCGAATTTTTTCAAGGGGCATCCCCATGGAATTTTGGGATTCCAGCATTTCCCCGATTTTGGATGTTTTCTCCCCTTCCGATAAGCATAGCTCTGCCAGTTTGTATCCGATCACGAAATAACGGACTATTTTGTTATCAGCGAACCTTCTGCCCCTTTTCCTCATTCAAAGCATGGCTTAAAAGTTGTTTTAACATTTTTCGAATTTTTCAAGGGGTACCCCCATGGAATTTTGGGATTCCAGCATTTCCCCGATTTTGGATGTTTTCTCCCCTTCCGATAAGCATAGCTCTGCCAGTTTGTATCCGATCACGAAATAACGGACTATTTTGTTATCAGCGAACCTTCTGCCCCTTTTCCTCATTCAAAGCATGGCTTAAAAGTAGCTTTAACATTTTTCGAATTTTTTCAAGGGGTACCCCCATGGAATTTTGGGATTCCAGCATTTCCCCGATTTTGAATGTTTTCTCCCCTTCCGATAAGCATAGCTCTGCCAGTTTGTATCCGATCACGAAATAACGGACTATTTTGTTATCAGCGAACCTTCTGCCCCTTTTCCTCATTCAAAGCATGGCTTAAAAGTAGCTTTAACATTTTTCGAATTTTTTCAAGGGGTACCCCCATGGAATTTTGGGATTCCAGCATTTCCCCGATTTTGAATGTTTTCTCCCCTTCCGATAAGCATAGCTCTGCCAGTTTGTATCCGATCACGAAATAACGGACTATTTTGTTATCAGCGAACCTTCTGCCCCTTTTCCTCATTCAAAGCATGGCTTAAAAGTTGTTTTAACATTTTTCGAATTTTTTCAAGGGGTACCCCCATGGAATTTTGGGATTCCAGCATTTCCCCGATTTTGGATGTTTTCTCCCCTTCCGATAAGCATAGCTCTGCCAGTTTGTATCCGATCACGAAATAACGGACTATTTTGTTATCAGTGAACCTTCTGCCCCTTTTCCTCATTCAAAGCATGGCTTAAAAGTAGCTTTAACATTTTTCGAATTTTTTCAAGGGGTACCCCCATGGAATTTTGGGATTCCAGCATTTCCCCGATTTTGAATGTTTTCTCCCCTTCCGATAAGCATAGCTCTGCCAGTTTGTATCCGATCACGAAATAACGGACTATTTTGTTATCAGCGAACCTTCTGCCCCTTTTCCTCATTCAAAGCATGGCTTAAAAGTAGCTTTAACATTTTTCGAATTTTTTCAAGGGGTACCCCCATGGAATTTTGGGATTCCAGCATTTCCCCGATTTTGAATGTTTTCTCCCCTTCCGATAAGCATAGCTCTGCCAGTTTGTATCCGATCACGAAATAACGGACTATTTTGTTATCAGCGAACCTTCTGCCCCTTTTCCTCATTCAAAGCATGGCTTAAAAGTTGTTTTAACATTTTTCGAATTTTTTCAAGGGGTACCCCCATGGAATTTTGGGATTCCAGCATTTCCCCGATTTTGGATGTTTTCTCCCCTTCCGATAAGCATAGCTCTGCCAGTTTGTATCCGATCACGAAATAACGGACTATTTTGTTATCAGCGAACCTTCTGCCCCTTTTCCTCATTCAAAGCATGGCTTAAAAGTAGCTTTAACATTTTTCGAATTTTTTCAAGGGGTACCCCCATGGAATTTTGGGATTCCAGCATTTCCCCGATTTTGAATGTTTTCTCCCCTTCCGATAAGCATAGCTCTGCCAGTTTGTATCCGATTACGAAATAACGGACTATTTTGTTATCAGCGAACCTTCTGCCCCTTTTCCTCATTCAAAGCATGGCTTAAAAGTAGCTTTAACATTTTTCGAATTTTTTCAAGGGGTACCCCCATGGAATTTTGGGATTCCAGCATTTCCCCGATTTTGAATGTTTTCTCCCCTTCCGATAAGCATAGCTCTGCCAGTTTGTATCCGATCACGAAATAACGGACTATTTTGTTATCAGCGAACCTTCTGCCCCTTTTCCTCATTCAAAGCATGGCTTAAAAGTAGCTTTAACATTTTTCGAATTTTTTCAAGGGGTACCCCCATGGAATTTTGGGATTCCAGCATTTCCCCGATTTTGAATGTTTTCTCCCCTTCCGATAAGCATAGCTCTGCCAGTTTGTATCCGATCACGAAATAACGGACTATTTTGTTATCAGCGAACCTTCTGCCCCTTTTCCTCATTCAAAGCATGGCTTAAAAGTAGCTTTAACATTTTTCGAATTTTTTCAAGGGGTACCCCCATGGAATTTTGGGATTCCAGCATTTCCCCGATTTTGAATGTTTTCTCCCCTTCCGATAAGCATAGCTCTGCCAGTTTGTATCCGATCACGAAATAACGGACTATTTTGTTATCAGCGAACCTTCTGCCCCTTTTCCTCATTCAAAGCATGGCTTAAAAGTAGCTTTAACATTTTTCGAATTTTTTCAAGGGGTACCCCCATGGAATTTTGGGATTCCAGCATTTCCCCCGATTTTGAATGTTTTCTCCCCTTCCGATAAGCATAGCTCTGCCAGTTTGTATCCGATCACGAAATAACGGACTATTTTGTTATCAGCGAACCTTCTGCCCCTTTTCCTCATTCAAAGCATGGCTTAAAAGTTGTTTTAACATTTTTCGAATTTTTTCAAGGGGTACCCCCATGGAATTTTGGGATTCCAGCATTTCCCCGATTTTGGATGTTTTCTCCCCTTCCGATAAGCATAGCTCTGCCAGTTTGTATCCGATCACGAAATAACGGACTATTTTGTTATCAGCGAACCTTCTGCCCCTTTTCCTCATTCAAAGCATGGCTTAAAAGTAGCTTTAACATTTTTCGAATTTTTTCAAGGGGTACCCCCATGGAATTTTGGGATTCCAGCATTTCCCCGATTTTGAATGTTTTCTCCCCTTCCGATAAGCATAGCTCTGCCAGTTTGTATCCGATCACGAAATAACGGACTATTTTGTTATCAGCGAACCTTCTGCCCCTTTTCCTCATTCAAAGCATGGCTTAAAAGTAGCTTTAACATTTTTCGAATTTTTTCAAGGGGTACCCCCATGGAATTTTGGGATTCCAGCATTTCCCCGATTTTGAATGTTTTCTCCCCTTCCGATAAGCATAGCTCTGCCAGTTTGTATCCGATTACGAAATAACGGACTATTTTGTTATCAGCGAACCTTCTGCCCCTTTTCCTCATTCAAAGCATGGCTTAAAAGTAGCTTTAACATTTTTCGAATTTTTTCAAGGGGTACCCCCATGGAATTTTGGGATTCCAGCATTTCCCCGATTTTGAATGTTTTCTCCCCTTCCGATAAGCATAGCTCTGCCAGTTTGTATCCGATCACGAAATAACGGACTATTTTGTTATCAGCGAACCTTCTGCCCCTTTTCCTCATTCAAAGCATGGCTTAAAAGTAGCTTTAACATTTTTCGAATTTTTTCAAGGGGTACCCCCATGGAATTTTGGGATTCCAGCATTTCCCCGATTTTGAATGTTTTCTCCCCTTCCGATAAGCATAGCTCTGCCAGTTTGTATCCGATCACGAAATAACGGACTATTTTGTTATCAGCGAACCTTCTGCCCCTTTTCCTCATTCAAAGCATGGCTTAAAAGTAGCTTTAACATTTTTCGAATTTTTTCAAGGGGTACCCCCATGGAATTTTGGGATTCCAGCATTTCCCCGATTTTGAATGTTTTCTCCCCTTCCGATAAGCATAGCTCTGCCAGTTTGTATCCGATCACGAAATAACGGACTATTTTGTTATCAGCGAACCTTCTGCCCCTTTTCCTCATTCAAAGCATGGCTTAAAAGTTGTTTTAACATTTTTCGAATTTTTTCAAGGGGTACCCCCATGGAATTTTGGGATTCCAGCATTTCCCCGATTTTGGATGTTTTCTCCCCTTCCGATAAGCATAGCTCTGCCAGTTTGTATCCGATCACGAAATAACGGACTATTTTGTTATCAGCGAACCTTCTGCCCCTTTTCCTCATTCAAAGCATGGCTTAAAAGTAGCTTTAACATTTTTCGAATTTTTTCAAGGGGTACCCCCATGGAATTTTGGGATTCCAGCATTTCCCCGATTTTGAATGTTTTCTCCCCTTCCGATAAGCATAGCTCTGCCAGTTTGTATCCGATCACGAAATAACGGACTATTTTGTTATCAGCGAACCTTCTGCCCCTTTTCCTCATTCAAAGCATGGCTTAAAAGTTGTTTTAACATTTTTCGAATTTTTTCAAGGGGTACCCCCATGGAATTTTGGGATTCCAGCATTTCCCCGATTTTGGATGTTTTCTCCCCTTCCGATAAGCATAGCTCTGCCAGTTTGTATCCGATCACGAAATAACGGACTATTTTGTTATCAGCGAACCTTCTGCCCCTTTTCCTCATTCAAAGCATGGCTTAAAAGTAGCTTTAACATTTTTCGAATTTTTTCAAGGGGTACCCCCATGGAATTTTGGGATTCCAGCATTTCCCCGATTTTGAATGTTTTCTCCCCTTCCGATAAGCATAGCTCTGCCAGTTTGTATCCGATCACGAAATAACGGACTATTTTGTTATCAGCGAACCTTCTGCCCCTTTTCCTCATTCAAAGCATGGCTTAAAAGTAGCTTTAACATTTTTCGAATTTTTTCAAGGGGTACCCCCATGGAATTTTGGGATTCCAGCATTTCCCCGATTTTGAATGTTTTCTCCCCTTCCGATAAGCATAGCTCTGCCAGTTTGTATCCGATCACGAAATAACGGACTATTTTGTTATCAGCGAACCTTCTGCCCCTTTTCCTCATTCAAAGCATGGCTTAAAAGTCGTTTTTAAATTTTTCGAATTTTTTCAAGGGATGCCCCCATGGAATTTTGGGATTCCAGCATTTCCCCGATTTTGAATGTTTTCTCCCCTTCCGATAAGCATAGCTCTGCCAGTTTGTATCCGATCACGAAATAACGGACTATTTTGTTATCAGCGAACCTTCTGCCCCTTTTCCTCATTCAAAGCATGGCTTAAAAGTCGTTTTTAAATTTTTCGAATTTTTTCAAGGGGTGCCCCCATGGAATTTTGGGATTCCAGCATTTCCCCGATTTTGGATGTTTTCTCCCCTTCCGATAAGCATAGCTCTGCCAGTTTGTATCCGATCACGAAATAACGGACTATTTTGTTATCAGCGAACCTTCTGCCCCTTTTCCTCATTCAAAGCATGGCTTAAAAGTCGTTTTTAAATTTTTCGAATTTTTTCAAGGGGTGCCCCCATGGAATTTTGGGATTCCAGCATTTCCCGATTTTGGATGTTTTCTCCCCTTCCGATAAGCATAGCTCTGCCAGTTTGTATCCGATCACGAAATAACGGACTATTTTGTTATCAGCGAACCTTCTGCCACTTTTCCTCATTCAAAGCATGGCTTAAAAGTTGTTTTAACATTTTTCGAATTTTTTCAAGGGGTACCCCCATGGAATTTTGGGATTCCAGCATTTCCCCGATTTTTGATGTTTTCTCCCCTTCCGATAAGCATAGCTCTGCCAGTTTGTATCCGCTCACGAAATAACGGACTATTTTGTTATCAGCGAACCTTCTGCCCCTTTTCCTCATTCAAAGCATGGCTTAAAAGTTGTTTTAACATTTTTCGAATTTTTTCAAGGGGTACCCCCATGGAATTTTGGGATTCCAGCATTTCCCCGATTTTGGATGTTTTCTCCCCTTCCGATAAGCATAGCTCTGCCAGTTTGTATCCGATCACGAAATAACGGACTTTTTTGTTATCAGCGAACCTTCTGCCCCTTTTCCTCATTCAAAGCATGGCTTAGAAGTTGTTTTAACATTTTTCGAATTTTTTCAAGGGGTACCCCCATGGAATTTTGGGATTCCAGCATTTCCCCGATTTTTGATGTTTTCTCCCCTTCCGATAAGCATAGCTCTGCCAGTTTGTATCCGATCACGAAATAACGGACTATTTTGTTATCAGCGAACCTTCTGCCACTTTTCCTCATTCAAAGCATGGCTTAAAAGTAGCTTTAACATTTTTCGAATTTTTTCAAGGGGTACCCCCATGGAATTTTGGGATTCCAGCGTTTCCCCGATTTTTGATGTTTTCTCCCCTTCCGATAAGCATAGCTCTGCCAGTTTGTATCCGATCACGAAATAACGGACTATTTTGTTATCAGCGAACCTTCTGCCACTTTTCCTCATTCAAAGCATGGCTTAAAAGTCGTTTTAACATTTTTCGAATTTTTTCATTTTTTCACCCCCATGGAATTTTGGGATTCCAGCATTTCCCCGATTTTGGATGTTTTCTCCCCTTCCGATAAGCATAGCTCTGCCAGTTTGTATCCGATCACGAAATAACGGACTATTTTGTTATCAGCGAACCTTCTGCCCCTTTTCCTCATTCAAAGCATGGCTTAAAAGTCGTTTTTAAATTTTTCGAATTTTTTCAAGGGGTGCCCCCATGGAATTTTGGGATTCCAGCATTTCCCCGATTTTGGATGTTTTCTCCCCTTCCGATAAGCATAGCTCTGCCAGTTGGTATCCGATCACGAAATAACGGACTATTTTGTTATCAGCGAACCTTCTGCCCCTTTTCCTCATTCAAAGCATGGCTTAAAAGTTGTTTTAACATTTTTCGAATTTTTTCAAGGGGTACCCCCATGGAATTTTGGGATTCCAGCATTTCCCCGATTTTAGATGTTTTCTCCCCTTCCGATAAGCATAGCTCTGCCAGTTGGTATCCGATCACGAAATAACGGACTATTTTGTTATCAGCGAACCTTCTGCCCCTTTTCCTCATTCAAAGCATGGCTTAAAAGTTGTTTTAACATTTTTCGAATTTTTTCAAGGGGTACCCCCATGTAATTTTGGGATTCCAGCATTTCCCCGATTTTGGATGTTTTCTCCCCTTCCGATAAGCATAGCTCTGCCAGTTTGTATCCGATCACAAAATAACGGACTATTTTGTTATCAGCGAACCTTCCGCCACTTTTCCCCATTCAAAGCATGGCTTAAAAGTCGTTTTAAAATTTTTCGAATTTTGTCAAGGGGTACCCCCATGGAATTTTGGGATTCCAGCATTTCCCCGATTTTGGATGTTTTCTCCCCTTCCGATAAGCATAGCTCTGCCAGTTTGTATCCGATCACGAAATAACGGACTATTTTGTTATCAGCGAACCTTCTGCCACTTTTCCTCATTCAAAGCATGGCTTAAAAGTCGTTTTAAAATTTTTTCGAATTTTTTCAAGGGGTGCCCCCATGGAATTTTGGGATTCCAGCATTTCCCCGATTTTGGATGTTTTCTCCCCTTCCGATAAGCATAGCTCTGCCAGTTTGTATCCGATCACGAAATAACGGACTATTTTGTTATCAGCGAACCTTCTGCCACTTTTCCTCATTCAAAGCATGGCTTAAAAGTCGTTTTAACATTTTTCGAATTTTTTCATTTTTTCACCCCCATGGAATTTTGGGATTCCAGCATTTCCCCGATTTTGGATGTTTTCTCCCCTTCCGATAAGCATAGCTCTGCCAGTTTGTATCCGATCACGAAATAACGGACTATTTTGTTATCAGCGAACCTTCTGCCACTTTTCCTCATTCAAAGCATGGCTTAAAAGTAGCTTTAACATTTTTCGAATTTTTTCAAGGGGTACCCCCATGGAATTTTGGGATTCCAGCATTTCCCCGATTTTGGATGTTTTCTCCCCTTCCGATAAGCATAGCTCTGCCAGTTTGTATCCGATCACGAAATAACGGACTATTTTGTTATCAGCGAACCTTCTGCCACTTTTCCTCATTCAAAGCATGGCTTAAAAGTAGCTTTAACATTTTTCGAATTTTTTCAAGGGGTACCCCCATGGAATTTTGGGATTCCAGCGTTTCCCCGATTTTTGATGTTTTCTCCCCTTCCGATAAGCATAGCTCTGCCAGTTTGTATCCGATCACGAAATAACGGACTATTTTGTTATCAGCGAACCTTCTGCCCCTTTTCCTCATTCAAAGCATGGCTTAAAAGTCGTTTTTAAATTTTTCGAATTTTTTCAAGGGGTGCCCCCATGGAATTTTGGGATTCCAGCATTTCCCCGATTTTAGATGTTTTCTCCCCTTCCGATAAGCATAGCTCTGCCAGTTTGTATCCGATCACAAAATAACGGACTATTTTGTTATCAGCGAAACTTCCGCCATTTTTCCCCATTCAAAGCATGGCTTAAAAGTCGTTTTAAAATTTTTCGAATTTTGTCAAGGGGTACCCCCATGGAATTTTGGGATTCCAGCATTTCCCCGATTTTGGATGTTTTCTCCCCTTCCGATAAGCATAGCTCTGCCAGTTTGTATCCGATCACGAAATAACGGACTATTTTGTTATCAGCGAACCTTCTGCCACTTTTCCTCATTCAAAGCATGGCTTAAAAGTCGTTTTAACATTTTTCGAATTTTTTCATTTTTTCACCCCCATGGAATTTTGGGATTCCAGCATTTCCCCGATTTTGGATGTTTTCTCCCCTTCCGATAAGCATAGCTCTGCCAGTTTGTATCCGATCACGAAATAACGGACTATTTTGTTATCAGCGAACCTTCTGCCACTTTTCCTCATTCAAAGCATGGCTTAAAAGTAGCTTTAACATTTTTCGAATTTTTTCAAGGGGTACCCCCATGGAATTTTGGGATTCCAGCATTTCCCCGATTTTGGATGTTTTCTCCCCTTCCGATAAGCATAGCTCTGCCAGTTTGTATCCGATCACGAAATAACGGACTATTTTGTTATCAGCGAACCTTCTGCCACTTTTCCTCATTCAAAGCATGGCTTAAAAGTAGCTTTAACATTTTTCGAATTTTTTCAAGGGGTACCCCCATGGAATTTTGGGATTCCAGCGTTTCCCCGATTTTTGATGTTTTCTCCCCTTCCGATAAGCATAGCTCTGCCAGTTTGTATCCGATCACGAAATAACGGACTATTTTGTTATCAGCGAACCTTCTGCCCCTTTTCCTCATTCAAAGCATGGCTTAAAAGTCGTTTTTAAATTTTTCGAATTTTTCAAGGGGTGCCCCCATGGAATTTTGGGATTCCAGCATTTCCCCGATTTTAGATGTTTTCTCCCCTTCCGATAAGCATAGCTCTGCCAGTTGGTATCCGATCACGAAATAACGGACTATTTTGTTATCAGCGAACCTTCTGCCCCTTTTCCTCATTCAAAGCATGGCTTAAAAGTTGTTTTAACATTTTTCGAATTTTTTCAAGGGGTACCCCCATGTAATTTTGGGATTCCAGCATTTCCCCGATTTTGGATGTTTTCTCCCCTTCCGATAAGCATAGCTCTGCCAGTTTGTATCCGATCACAAAATAACGGACTATTTTGTTATCAGCGAAACTTCCGCCACTTTTCCCCATTCAAAGCATGGCTTAAAAGTCGTTTTAAAATTTTTCGAATTTTGTCAAGGGGTACCCCCATGGAATTTTGGGATTCCAGCATTTCCCCGATTTTGGATGTTTTCTCCCCTTCCGATAAGCATAGCTCTGCCAGTTTGTATCCGATCACGAAATAACGGACTATTTTGTTATCAGCGAACCTTCTGCCACTTTTCCTCATTCAAAGCATGGCTTAAAAGTCGTTTTAAAATTTTTTCGAATTTTTCAAGGGGTGCCCCCATGGAATTTTGGGATTCCAGCATTTCCCCGATTTTGGATGTTTTCTCCCCTTCCGATAAGCATAGCTCTGCCAGTTTGTATCCGATCACGAAATAACGGACTATTTTGTTATCAGCGAACCTTCTGCCACTTTTCCTCATTCAAAGCATGGCTTAAAAGTAGCTTTAACATTTTTCGAATTTTTTCAAGGGGTGCCCCCATGGAATTTTGGGATTCCAGCATTTCCCCGATTTTGGATGTTTTCTCCCCTTCCGATAAGCATAGCTCTGCCAGTTTGTATCCGATCACGAAATAACGGACTATTTTGTTATCAGCGAACCTTCTGCCACTTTTCCTCATTCAAAGCATGGCTTAAAAGTAGCTTTAACATTTTTCGAATTTTTTCAAGGGGTACCCCCATGGAATTTTGGGATTCCAGCATTTCCCCGATTTTGGATGTTTTCTCCCCTTCCGATAAGCATAGCTCTGCCAGTTTGTATCCGATCACGAAATAACGGACTATTTTGTTATCAGCGAACCTTCTGCCACTTTTCCTCATTCAAAGCATGGCTTAAAAGTAGCTTTAACATTTTTCGAATTTTTTCAAGGGGTACCCCCATGGAATTTTGGGATTCCAGCGTTTCCCCGATTTTTGATGTTTTCTCCCCTTCCGATAAGCATAGCTCTGCCAGTTTGTATCCGATCACGAAATAACGGACTATTTTGTTATCAGCGAACCTTCTGCCCCTTTTCCTCATTCAAAGCATGGCTTAAAAGTCGTTTTTAAATTTTTCGAATTTTTTCAAGGGGTGCCCCCATGGAATTTTGGGATTCCAGCATTTCCCCGATTTTAGATGTTTTCTCCCCTTCCGATAAGCATAGCTCTGCCAGTTGGTATCCGATCACGAAATAACGGACTATTTTGTTATCAGCGAACCTTCTGCCCCTTTTCCTCATTCAAAGCATGGCTTAAAAGTTGTTTTAACATTTTTCGAATTTTTTCAAGGGGTACCCCCATGTAATTTTGGGATTCCAGCATTTCCCCGATTTTGGATGTTTTCTCCCCTTCCGATAAGCATAGCTCTGCCAGTTTGTATCCGATCACGAAATAACGGACTATTTTGTTATCAGCGAACCTTCTGCCACTTTTCCTCATTCAAAGCATGGCTTAAAAGTCGTTTTAAAATTTTTTCGAATTTTTTCAAGGGGTGCCCCCATGGAATTTTGGGATTCCAGCATTTCCCCGATTTTGGATGTTTTCTCCCCTTCCGATAAGCATAGCTCTGCCAGTTTGTATCCGATCACGAAATAACGGACTATTTTGTTATCAGCGAACCTTCTGCCACTTTTCCTCATTCAAAGCATGGCTTAAAAGTAGCTTTAACATTTTTCGAATTTTTTCAAGGGGTGCCCCCATGGAATTTTGGGATTCCAGCATTTCCCCGATTTTGGATGTTTTCTCCCCTTCCGATAAGCATAGCTCTGCCAGTTTGTATCCGATCACGAAATAACGGACTATTTTGTTATCAGCGAACCTTCTGCCACTTTTCCTCATTCAAAGCATGGCTTAAAAGTAGCTTTAACATTTTTCGAATTTTTTCAAGGGGTACCCCCATGGAATTTTGGGATTCCAGCATTTCCCCGATTTTGGATGTTTTCTCCCCTTCCGATAAGCATAGCTCTGCCAGTTTGTATCCGATCACGAAATAACGGACTATTTTGTTATCAGCGAACCTTCTGCCACTTTTCCTCATTCAAAGCATGGCTTAAAAGTAGCTTTAACATTTTTCGAATTTTTTCAAGGGGTACCCCCATGGAATTTTGGGATTCCAGCGTTTCCCCGATTTTTGATGTTTTCTCCCCTTCCGATAAGCATAGCTCTGCCAGTTTGTATCCGATCACGAAATAACGGACTATTTTGTTATCAGCGAACCTTCTGCCCCTTTTCCTCATTCAAAGCATGGCTTAAAAGTCGTTTTTAAATTTTTCGAATTTTTCAAGGGGTGCCCCCATGGAATTTTGGGATTCCAGCATTTCCCCGATTTTAGATGTTTTCTCCCCTTCCGATAAGCATAGCTCTGCCAGTTGGTATCCGATCACGAAATAACGGACTATTTTGTTATCAGCGAACCTTCTGCCCCTTTTCCTCATTCAAAGCATGGCTTAAAAGTTGTTTTAACATTTTTCGAATTTTTTCAAGGGGTACCCCCATGTAATTTTGGGATTCCAGCATTTCCCCGATTTTGGATGTTTTCTCCCCTTCCGATAAGCATAGCTCTGCCAGTTTGTATCCGATCACAAAATAACGGACTATTTTGTTATCAGCGAAACTTCCGCCACTTTTCCCCATTCAAAGCATGGCTTAAAAGTCGTTTTAAAATTTTTCGAATTTTGTCAAGGGGTACCCCCATGGAATTTTGGGATTCCAGCATTTCCCCGATTTTGGATGTTTTCTCCCTTCCGATAAGCATAGCTCTGCCAGTTTGTATCCGATCACGAAATAACGGACTATTTTGTTATCAGCGAACCTTCTGCCACTTTTCCTCATTCAAAGCATGGCTTAAAAGTAGCTTTAACATTTTTCGAATTTTTTCAAGGGGTGCCCCCATGGAATTTTGGGATTCCAGCATTTCCCCGATTTTGGATGTTTTCTCCCCTTCCGATAAGCATAGCTCTGCCAGTTTGTATCCGATCACGAAATAACGGACTATTTTGTTATCAGCGAACCTTCTGCCACTTTTCCTCATTCAAAGCATGGCTTAAAAGTAGCTTTAACATTTTTCGAATTTTTTCAAGGGGTGCCCCCATGGAATTTTGGGATTCCAGCATTTCCCCGATTTTGGATGTTTTCTCCCCTTCCGATAAGCATAGCTCTGCCAGTTTGTATCCGATCACAAAATAACGGACTATTTTGTTATCAGCGAAACTTCCGCCACTTTTCCCCATTCAAAGCATGGCTTAAAAGTCGTTTTAAAATTTTTTCGAATTTTTTCAAGGGGTGCCCCCATGGAATTTTGGGATTCCAGCATTTCCCCGATTTTGGATGTTTTCTCCCCTTCCGATAAGCATAGCTCTGCCAGTTTGTATCCGATCACGAAATAACGGACTATTTTGTTATCAGCGAACCTTCTGCCACTTTTCCTCATTCAAAGCATGGCTTAAAAGTAGCTTTAACATTTTTCGAATTTTTTCAAGGGGTGCCCCCATGGAATTTTGGGATTCCAGCATTTCCCCGATTTTGGATGTTTTCTCCCTTCCGATAAGCATAGCTCTGCCAGTTTGTATCCGATCACGAAATAACGGACTATTTTGTTATCAGCGAACCTTCTGCCACTTTTCCTCATTCAAAGCATGGCTTAAAAGTAGCTTTAACATTTTTCGAATTTTTTCAAGGGGTACCCCCATGGAATTTTGGGATTCCAGCGTTTCCCCGAGTTTTGATGTTTTCTCCCCTTCCGATAAGCATAGCTCTGCCAGTTTGTATCCGATCACGAAATAACGGACTATTTTGTTATCAGCGAACCTTCTGCCACTTTTCCTCATTCAAAGCATGGCTTAAAAGTCGTTTTAACATTTTTCGAATTTTTTCATTTTTTCACCCCCATGGAATTTTGGGATTCCAGCATTTCCCCGATTTTGGATGTTTTCTCCCCTTCCGATAAGCATAGCTCTGCCAGTTTGTATCCGATCACGAAATAACGGACTATTTTGTTATCAGCGAACCTTCTGCCACTTTTCCTCATTCAAAGCATGGCTTAAAAGTCGTTTTAAAATTTTTTCGAATTTTTTCAAGGGGTGCCCCCATGGAATTTTGGGATTCCAGCATTTCCCCGATTTTGGATGTTTTCTCCCCTTCCGATAAGCATAGCTCTGCCAGTTTGTATCCGATCACGAAATAACGGACTATTTTGTTATCAGCGAACCTTCTGCCACTTTTCCTCATTCAAAGCATGGCTTAAAAGTAGCTTTAACATTTTTCGAATTTTTTCAAGGGGTACCCCCATGGAATTTTGGGATTCCAGCATTTCCCCGATTTTGGATGTTTTCTCCCCTTCCGATAAGCATAGCTCTGCCAGTTTGTATCCGATCACGAAATAACGGACTATTTTGTTATCAGCGAACCTTCTGCCACTTTTCCTCATTCAAAGCATGGCTTAAAAGTAGCTTTAACATTTTTCGAATTTTTTAAGCATGGCTTAAAAGTCGTTTTAAAATTTTTCGAATTTTGTCAAGGGGTACCCCCATGGAATTTTGGGATTCCAGCATTTCCCCGATTTTGGATGTTTTCTCCCCTTCCGATAAGCATAGCTCTGCCAGTTTGTATCCGATCACGAAATAACGGACTATTTTGTTATCAGCGAACCTTCTGCCACTTTTCCTCATTCAAAGCATAGCTTAAAAGTCGTTTTAAAATTTTTTCGAATTTTTTCAAGGGGTGCCCCCATGGAATTTTGGGATTCCAGCATTTCCCCGATTTTGGATGTTTTCTCCCCTTCCGATAAGCATAGCTCTGCCAGTTGGTATCCGATCACGAAATAACGGACTATTTTGTTATCAGCGAACCTTCTGCCCCTTTTCCTCATTCAAAGCATGGCTTAAAAGTTGTTTTAACATTTTTCGAATTTTTTCAAGGGGTACCCCCATGGAATTTTGGGATTCCAGCGTTTCCCCGATTTTTGATGTTTTCTCCCCTTCCGATAAGCATAGCTCTGCCAGTTTGTATCCGATCACGAAATAACGGACTATTTTGTTATCAGCGAACCTTCTGCCCCTTTTCCTCATTCAAAGCATGGCTTAAAAGTCGTTTTTAAATTTTTCGAATTTTTTCAAGGGGTGCCCCCATGGAATTTTGGGATTCCAGCATTTCCCCGATTTTAGATGTTTTCTCCCCTTCCGATAAGCATAGCTCTGCCAGTTGGTATCCGATCACGAAATAACGGACTATTTTGTTATCAGCGAACCTTCTGCCCCTTTTCCTCATTCAAAGCATGGCTTAAAAGTTGTTTTAACATTTTTCGAATTTTTTCAAGGGGTACCCCCATGTAATTTTGGGATTCCAGCATTTCCCCGATTTTGGATGTTTTCTCCCCTTCCGATAAGCATAGCTCTGCCAGTTTGTATCCGATCACAAAATAACGGACTATTTTGTTATCAGCGAAACTTCCGCCACTTTTCCCCATTCAAAGCATGGCTTAAAAGTCGTTTTAAAATTTTTCGAATTTTGTCAAGGGGTACCCCCATGGAATTTTGGGATTCCAGCATTTCCCCGATTTTGGATGTTTTCTCCCCTTCCGATAAGCATAGCTCTGCCAGTTTGTATCCGATCACGAAATAACGGACTATTTTGTTATCAGCGAACCTTCTGCCACTTTTCCTCATTCAAAGCATGGCTTAAAAGTAGCTTTAACATTTTTCGAATTTTTTAAGCATGGCTTAAAAGTCGTTTTAAAATTTTTCGAATTTTGTCAAGGGGTACCCCCATGGAATTTTGGGATTCCAGCATTTCCCCGATTTTGGATGTTTTCTCCCCTTCCGATAAGCATAGCTCTGCCAGTTTGTATCCGATCACGAAATAACGGACTATTTTGTTATCAGCGAACCTTCTGCCACTTTTCCTCATTCAAAGCATAGCTTAAAAGTCGTTTTAAAATTTTTTCGAATTTTTTCAAGGGGTGCCCCCATGGAATTTTGGGATTCCAGCATTTCCCCGATTTTGGATGTTTTCTCCCCTTCCGATAAGCATAGCTCTGCCAGTTTGTATCCGATCACGAAATAACGGACTATTTTGTTATCAGCGAACCTTCTGCCACTTTTCCTCATTCAAAGCATGGCTTAAAAGTAGCTTTAACATTTTTCGAATTTTTTCAAGGGGTACCCCCATGGAATTTTGGGATTCCAGCATTTCCCCGATTTTGGATGTTTTCTCCCTTCCGATAAGCATAGCTCTGCCAGTTTGTATCCGATCACGAAATAACGGACTATTTTGTTATCAGCGAACCTTCTGCCACTTTTCCTCATTCAAAGCATGGCTTAAAAGTCGTTTTAACATTTTTCGAATTTTTTCATTTTTTCACCCCCATGGAATTTTGGGATTCCAGCATTTCCCCGATTTTGGATGTTTTCTCCCCTTCCGATAAGCATAGCTCTGCCAGCTTGTATCCGATCACGAAATAACGGACTATTTTGTTATCAGCGAACCTTCTGCCACTTTTCCTCATTCAAAGCATGGCTTAAAAGTCGTTTTAAAATTTTTTCGAATTTTTTCAAGGGGTGCCCCCATGGAATTTTGGGATTCCAGCATTTCCCCGATTTTGGATGTTTTCTCCCCTTCCGATAAGCATAGCTCTGCCAGTTTGTATCCGATCACGAAATAACGGACTATTTTGTTATCAGCGAACCTTCTGCCACTTTTCCTCATTCAAAGCATGGCTTAAAAGTAGCTTTAACATTTTTCGAATTTTTTCAAGGGGTACCCCCATGGAATTTTGGGATTCCAGCATTTCCCCGATTTTGGATGTTTTCTCCCCTTCCGATAAGCATAGCTCTGCCAGTTTGTATCCGATCACGAAATAACGGACTATTTTGTTATCAGCGAACCTTCTGCCACTTTTCCTCATTCAAAGCATGGCTTAAAAGTCGTTTTAAAATTTTTTCGAATTTTTTCAAGGGTGGCCCCCATGGAATTTTGGGATTCCAGCATTTCCCCGATTTTGGATGTTTTCTCCCCTTCCGATAAGCATAGCTCTGCCAGTTTGTATCCGATCACGAAATAACGGACTATTTTGTTATCAGCGAACCTTCTGCCACTTTTCCTCATTCAAAGCATGGCTTAAAAGTAGCTTTAACATTTTTCGAATTTTTTCAAGGGGTACCCCCATGGAATTTTGGGATTCCAGCATTTCCCCGATTTTGGATGTTTTCTCCCCTTCCGATAAGCATAGCTCTGCCAGTTTGTATCCGATCACGAAATAACGGACTATTTTGTTATCAGCGAACCTTCTGCCACTTTTCCTCATTCAAAGCATGGCTTAAAAGTCGTTTTAAAATTTTTTCGAATTTTTTCAAGGGTGGCCCC
The DNA here is from genome assembly GCA_035045925.1 of Drosophila atripex. Taxonomy (NCBI): domain Eukaryota; kingdom Metazoa; phylum Arthropoda; class Insecta; order Diptera; family Drosophilidae; genus Drosophila; species Drosophila atripex. Next base: position 2,936,986 of record JAWNOP010000012.1, read on the forward strand.
CATGGAATTTTGGGATTCCAGCATTTCCCCGATTTTGGATGTCTTCTCCCCTTCCGATAAGCATAGCTCTGCCAGTTTGTATCCGATCACGAAATAACGGACTATTTTGTTATCAGCGAACCTTCTGCCACTTTTCCTCATTCAAAGCATGGCTTAAAAGTCGTTTTAACATTTTTCGAATTTTTTCAAGGGGTACCCCCATGGAATTTTGGGATTCCAGCATTTCCCCGATTTTGGATGTTTTCTCCCCTTCCGATAAGCATAGCTCTGCCAGTTTGTATCCGATCACGAAATAACGGACTATTTTGTTATCAGCGAACCTTCTACCACTTTTCCTCATTCAAAGCATGGCTTAAAAGTAGCTTTAACATTTTTCGAATTTTTCCAAGGGGTACCCCCATGGAATTTTGGGATTCCAGCATTTCACCGATTTTGGATGTTTTCTCCCCTTCCGATAAGCATAGCTCTGCCAGTTTGTATCCGATCACGAAATAACGGACTATTTTGTTATCAGCGAACCTTCTGCCCCTTTTCCTCATTCAAAGCATGGCTTAAAAGTAGCTTTAACATTTTTCGAATTTTTCCAAGGGGTACCCCCATGGAATTTTGGGATTCCAGCGTTTCCCCGATTTTTGATGTTTTCTCCCCTTCCGATAAGCATAGCTCTGCCAGTTTGTATCCGATCACGAAATAACGGACTATTTTGTTATCAGCGAACCTTCTGCCACTTTTCCTCATTCAAAGCATGGCTTAAAAGTAGCTTTAACATTTTTCGAATTTTTTCAAGGGGTACCCCCATGGAATTTTGGGATTCCAGCATTTCCCCGATTTTGGATGTTTTCTCCCCTTCCGATAAGTATAGCTCTGCCAGTTTGTATCCGATCACGAAATAACGGACTATTTTGTTATCAGCGAACCTTCTACCACTTTTCCTCATTCAAAGCATGGCTTAAAAGTAGCTTTAACATTTTTCGAATTTTTCCAAGGGGTACCCCCATGGAATTTTGGGATTCCAGCATTTCACCGATTTTGGATGTTTTCTCCCCTTCCGATAAGCATAGCTCTGCCAGTTTGTATCCGATCACGAAATAACGGACTATTTTGTTATCAGCGAACCTTCTGCCCCTTTTCCTCATTCAAAGCATGGCTTAAAAGTAGCTTTAACATTTTTCGAATTTTTCCAAGGGGTACCCCCATGGAATTTTGGGATTCCAGCGTTTCCCCGATTTTTGATGTTTTCTCCCCTTCCGATAAGCATAGCTCTGCCAGTTTGTATCCGATCACGAAATAACGGACTATTTTGTTATCAGCGAACCTTCTGCCACTTTTCCTCATTCAAAGCATGGCTTAAAAGTAGCTTTAACATTTTTCGAATTTTTTCAAGGGGTACCCCCATGGAATTTTGGGATTCCAGCATTTCCCCGATTTTGGATGTTTTCTCCCCTTCCGATAAGCATAGCTCTGCCAGTTTGTATCCGATCACGAAATAACGGACTATTTTGTTATCAGCGAACCTTCTACCACTTTTCCTCATTCAAAGCATGGCTTAAAAGTAGCTTTAACATTTTTCGAATTTTTCCAAGGGGTACCCCCATGGAATTTTGGGATTCCAGCATTTCACCGATTTTGGATGTTTTCTCCCCTTCCGATTAGCATAGCTCTGCCAGTTTGTATCCGATCACGAAATAACGGACTATTTTGTTATCAGCGAACCTTCTGCCACTTTTCCTCATTCAAAGCATGGCTTAAAAGTCGTTTTAACATTTTTCGAATTTTTTCATTTTTTCACCCCCATGGAATTTTGGGATTCCAGCATTTCCCCGATTTTGGATGTTTTCTCCCCTTCCGATAAGCATAGCTCTGCCAGTTTGTATCCGATCACGAAATAACGGACTATTTTGTTATCAGCGAACCTTCTACCACTTTTCCTCATTCAAAGCATGGCTTAAAAGTAGCTTTAACATTTTTCGAATTTTTTCAAGGGGTACCCCCATGGAATTTTGGGATTCCAGCATTTCCCCGATTTTGGATGTTTTCTCCCCTTCCGATAAGCATAGCTCTGCCAGTTTGTATCCGATCACGAAATAACGGACTATTTTGTTATCAGCGAACCTTCTACCACTTTTCCTCATTCAAAGCATGGCTTAAAAGTAGCTTTAACATTTTTCGAATTTTTCCAAGGGGTACCCCCATGGAATTTTGGGATTCCAGCATTTCACCGATTTTGGATGTTTTCTCCCCTTCCGATTAGCATAGCTCTGCCAGTTTGTATCCGATCACGAAATAACGGACTATTTTGTTATCAGCGAACCTTCTACCACTTTTCCTCATTCAAAGCATGGCTTAAAAGTAGCTTTAACATTTTTCGAATTTTTCCAAGGGGTACCCCCATGGAATTTTGGGATTCCAGCATTTCACCGATTTTGGATGTTTTCTCCCCTTCCGATAAGCATAGCTCTGCCAGTTTGTATCCGATCACGAAATAACGGACTATTTTGTTATCAACGAACCTTCTGCCACTTTTCCTCATTCAAAGCATGGCTTAAAAGTCGTTTTAAAATTTTTTCGAATTTTTTCAAGGGGTGCCCCCATGGAATTTTGGGATTCCAGCATTTCCCCGATTTTGGATGTTTTCTCCCCTTCCGATAAGCATAGCTCTGCCAGTTTGTATCCGATCACGAAATAACGGACTATTTTGTTATCAGCGAACGTTCTGCCACTTTTCCTCATTCAAAGCATGGCTTAAAAGTAGCTTTAACATTTTTCGAATTTTTCCAAGGGGTACCCCCATGGAATTTTGGGATTCCAGCATTTAACCGATTTTGGATGTTTTCTCCCCTTCCGATAAGCATAGCTCTGCCAGTTTGTATCCGATCACGAAATAACGGACTATTTTGTTATCAGCGAACCTTCTGGCACTTTTCCTCATTAAAAGCATGGCTTAAAAGTCGTTTTAAAATTTGCCCATGGAATTTTGGGATTCGTGCATTTCCCCGATTTTTGGTATTTTCGCTTAAAAAGATTTTTAAATGTACATCGTTTAATGTTTAAAATTTTGTTTTGCTTAGGATTGTGTTACCATAATGCCTATTTTTTTTTACAATTTTTTATTGCTATGAAATGTTTCGTGTGTATTTAACAATGAACGTGTTTTGTGTTTATTTACAAAAGATAATTTTGGGAAACATACGTAATGATGGTGTTAATTTAGCGCCAATTTTCAGTGTTTTTTTGTGTGACAACAACAACAAGAACAAAGCTATTTTGTTTTTTACTCATTCAATGGCCTCAATTATTTCATATTCTTCATCCAAAGAATGATCATAATCGATGTTGTATTTGTTCTTGATCTTGCTCTTGTAATCCTTGAGTTCTGCATCATTTTCGAATCGATTTGTGTTGTAACGCTGTTTTCCTCGCGAATTGTTGTTGCTGTGTTGTGGGTTAGTGTTGTTGCTGGGGCTCTTCTTCTTCTGGCCTGGTTGGTTGGTGTTGTTAGTGCGATTCCTAGATCTAGTTTGGTGGTTTTCCCTATCTCTATGGCTAACTCTATTGGGCTTATTGCTACTGCTAGGCTTTGATTTCCTTTCGCTATTTTTACTAGAATTATGTTGCTGATACTGCTGATGTTGCTGCTGTTGCTGCTGGTGTTGCTGTTGCTGTTGCTGCTGTGATGATGAGTATGACGATTGAGGATTGGTACTTGGTGTGGTAAATCTCATGCTACCTCTAAAACTATTTTTGGTCATTTTATTGTAGTTGCTGCTATCTACGATTCTGTTGCTGCTTATATTGTTGTTGAGTGATTGCTGTTGTTTATGTTGCTGTTGTTGCTGCTGCTGCTGCTGTTGTTGGTTTTGAAATTGCCGCTGTCTGCCGCCGCGCTGTCTGGTTCCGTTTGCTGTCCCAATCTTATACTCATCATCGGCCTCATATCATACATCATTAGCCGCCTGCTGGCGCTCCGGGATGCGATACAATTCGTCATTGTTCTGGTACAGTTGCTCCGATCCGGCGCAGTTCACATTCGACCACCAATCGCATACTCTGACGGCCTGGTTGAAGACTGTTCCGTTGGGACAGAGGAACGAGTACTGGTGGCCCGAGTGGAGGCACCAATGCCATACCTGTTGGGGTTCATTAGTATAACAAAATCATTAGTATAATATAATGGGGTGATTGAGACTAAGATCTCACCTGACAACGGGTCTCTGTATCCGCATAGTATCCCGGTTGGCGTCCTTGGCAGTTAAAGGCCAAGCCCTTGGGCACGGAGTCGTACGCAGGATAATCCTCTCCAGCAATATAGCCATCAATTTGCTGGGGAATAGAAAAGAGAGCATAGTGAGGATTAGACACTTATTGACCTAAAATGCAACTTGCATGCCATTAACCCCCATTTCGAATCAGTTGCAATGCAAATTTTAATTTAAATTGTAGGGCACTTAATGGCGAATCTCTGAACCACAAAATATGGAATTAAATTATGACTACATGGCTGCTGCGGCTGCTGTTGATGTGATGCTCTCGTGTGAATTATCTCAGCTAGCCAGCGACCTTCAATTGTGGGTGGTGGCGGTGGGGCAGGGGATGCCTGGTGGCAGCCACACATTGCCCAAGCACCAACAAAATGAACTCTAAACAATAACAAATTACAATTTGAAACAATTGCCACATAAACAACGAATTTAAAATGCAAATGCAACAACCCAAAAAGCACATACACAAAAAACTGTCGAAAAAAAATAAGGGGAAAAAACTAAACCAACAAAAGAACCAGTGAGTGTTGAAAATTGTGCACTTGCAATAGTTGCAAATAACCCAGGAGGAGGGGCTATGGAACAGAGGGGGCTTCTATGTGACAACCAACTGTCAATCTCATGCGTACGAAACCATGAAAGCCCAAAAGAGCAAAATAAAACAATAAACTCGGCAACTCGCCAACTCGACAACACGGATCACAAAACACACACCAGATGTATGACCCATCTGTAACCCCTTGCGATTCTTCTGGGGATATAAGTTTCTAGTCGAAACTATTCAAGCCCTTCCAGTCTCATTTGTGCCGCCCCCTCGTTGCATCTGGCATCTTCGCGCATCGCGGCATCTATCTTGATCTTGCCTCAATTTCTGATCCGAAATGCAGTTTCCCATTGTTGCTGCCGGCGCTGCTGTTGCGCTCGAATAAATTTCACTCCCTTTGGCTGCATCTTCGGGTCCTCAAGGGGTTAAAGCAGCCTGTCTATTTGGGTTAATGCTGAGTTTATGCTAATTGAAGATGTTGGAACAGGCCAAAAGTGATTGTGATTGGCAATGTGCAGGGTTTGATGGGATGGGAATGGAGAGATTTTGCAGCATTTGTACAGAGAAGGTATTGTAATATAATATAGCAAGTTTGACTTTTAAAAAGGGATTTTTTAAAGACTAATTTTTATTTATTTGAAACTTTTTTCTAAGAGATTAAATATAAAATAATAATTTTATGCAGACTAAAATAATTGTTGTATATTCTCATAAAGTCAACGTTAGCCATAAAATATATTCTGTTTATTCTTATTTAGGTTAATCTCCACTTAAGCCACCTCGGTTTTTAGATGAAACTTCTTTCAATCACCTGCAATTTTCACGCTAATAACTTTCCTGCGCTTTTTAACATTTCCAACTGCAAACCAGAGACAAAAGCAAACGCCATAAACCGCCCATTGGCTCAGTAACCCAAAAAAAGCAAGCAAGATGCAACTTTAAGCCCAGTACCCCATATTCGTCCGACCAACAGTCACCTACCACCTACCACCTACCACCCGCCGCCCACTTCCTCACTCCCTCACCCCCCTGTTACCCTGTAGCAACAATTATTCCCGCCACTCTCAACCTTTGGCCAGAGCATTTTCCTTTAAATACCAACTAGCTGCCATGCTGACGAGTCAAAGCCAGCTTTCGGCATCTCCAGCTACAACTGGAAAATGGAAAAATGGTTAATTTTCCCTGCATTTTCCTCTTCTTATTTCTGTTTGTCGAGCACGGCTGCGGGGCAACCAAGGCTAATTGATAATGTAACACAGGTCTTTTAACTTCTTTTGAGGAGGATAACGAAAAGGGATTACTCTTTTTTTGATTTTTAAGATGGTTTCTAAATTGAATGTGCCTTCCTTATCTTCTAAATTTTTGTATCTTTATTAATAAATATATTTATTAAAAAAAGGTAATTTCAGTTTGAAAGAAATCATAGATCTCATAAAATATTGAAAGCAAGTAACTCATACTTTTAAAATTCTTTTGAACTGTTTCCCATTTTATAGAACAAATATCAGTTCCATTAAAAGGCACAATAACCCTCTTTAAAAAGAGTATCGATCAGAGGAAGAAAGACTCATGACGACACCTTCTAAGGGAAAGAAATAGAGGCAGCTTTTAGTTTACTTTTCGAAGGTGCATCTATTTTTTCTGGCCGGGACGTGAGAAGTTGTCTAACACTTTGGCAGACAGGTTGTCTGCTTCGTGTTTTGGCTCCACCCCCCGGGGCCTGCTCATCTGCAGCTTCTTTGAGGTCTTCTGCACTTGCAACACCGCATGCAACATGCCGCATGCGGGAAGGGGAAGATGGCCAGTGGGCGGGAAGGGAATAGGGGAGCCAGCAGCTCTTTTTTTGGGCAACAATTGCTGCTGCCGTGGGAGTTTGTTGTTGCACGTTGCTGGTTTTCTTCTTGTTGCGGCTGTTGCTGGCTCAGATCCCTATCAAACATGAGACAAATGGTGTGCGCAATCTTTTTACTCGGAACGAATGTACAAAATTATCTCAGATGACACTTTTTTGCGTGTGTAGGCAATGTTGTTGCCCATGTTGATACAGCAACGATACTCTCGGATAGACAGACAGACGGACAAATGGTAACAGAGTCGGCCAATGAAGTTGTCAAATCAATGTTCAGATACTGCTGAGCCAAATTATTCAATAAGCCATTTCCCAGGCTGGTAGAAACTCTTTTTACGGGCCGCATCAAATAATATTTACAGTAATTGCTGGCCATAAAAGCCAACTAACCAGAGATCGGAAAGTAAGGTCGGGGGGCATGAGGGATTGGGTAGGGATTGGGTGCTCGAGATCGGGAAGTTGGCGGCTCCAGCTCCAGGTCGACTTACCCCATTGACACAGTTCCCTGCCAGCAGCGAAAACAATCCGAACACGACTATCAAAATGCAAAGGCTCCACTGAAGATGCTGCTGCTGCTGCCGTCTGTGATGTTGCTGCTGCGGCTTTTCATGTTGCAGCGGCGATTTGCTTACTTTTGTTGGTTTTGTTGTCGCTGCCATGATGTCTGCGATTTTGGTTTTTTTTTATGATTTTTGGTTATACGTAATTTAAATGGGATTTTTTTTTGTTATTATCTAAAAAATACAAAACGAAAATCGAAAGAAAACGAGTCGAGTGGGTTGAAGATATTAATTTTCAGTTTTCGGCTTATGTTGTAGATATTTTTTAGAAAGGTAACTTTAAACGTAGCTTCTTCTGTTTATTGGCTTATGCGGCATATAATTAGATTTTATATGTACATGTCTATTATGCTGGGGTCGAGTGCTGAGAGGAGGCAACCGCAATTGCTAATGGATGTTGCCGCGATGTTGCAGCTGCAGTCGCAGCCGCTTGCATTCACTTTTTTGTGCGGGGGGCATTCAGTAGATACTTCTTGGGGATCTTAATTGATAATAACTTGAATTGTTTACCGGCAGAATGACCAAATTATCGTTTATTTTTTTGTTAAGCAAGCTTTTGGGAATAATATTGGTTTTTCGAATTGGGTTTAGAGGCTTAAGAGTTGTTGGTAAATTTTTTCATAAAAAGAATTAGATACGGATTTATCTTCAAAGTATTTTTTTTTACATTTTTACAAATTCTTTGAATATATTCATCAATTCGAAATAGTCTCTGTTGGTAAATAAAAAATATTTAGAACAAAAATAATAAAGTTCTATATTAAAACTGATTTTTAACTGATCAGCATAATCCTTGTAAAGTATTCTGATCCGAAATTTTGAGCCATATAATAGCTTATTTTTGCAAACAGTTTCTATTCAAAAATGTATACAGTTTATCCGGATTTCTCATCCTAAAGACCTCCATGCTAAGAAAAAACCATCACACTTTCGTTCTGATTTTTTATTCCGCTGTAAGGAGCACCTCATGGGAACCAATTTGCGTAATTTATTGCTCAACTCTCAGCACACAATTTGAATGCCACGCACTTAGCCGCGCACACAACACACACTTTGTATTTATTGATCGGATCTCGTATCTCTGGGGATCGGATCGCACGGACTCACTTCAAATGGTTTCACGGATCGGAGGAGCTGAGCTGGCGTTGGAGCTCTGCACGTGTTGCCGCGTTTGAAGTTGATACAAAAGTTGTAAAAAAATTCGCATCAATTTTAGTTTTATACTCGGCTCGGTGCTCGGCTCGTTCTTCGGCCTGACGGCTCTCTGGAGATGAGCGACGCTGGTGGCTAGCGGACAAATCCATCGCGTCATCGCGCTGGAATTGCCAAAGAGCAACCTCATCGTGGCCAAGAGCCGAAGCTGGAGCTGGAAAAACTAAATCATCGTGAATCTTTTGAAGAGTGAGAGGAATTTTGGGTTCAATACGATATCGCATTGTATCGGCTTTTGTTTTGTTTTCGCGGTTTGTTGATGTTTGCTCGAACTCGGGGCTCTGTTGCAAAAAGCTGCACAAAAATTAGTGCAAATTTCAGCTTATTGATGATGCCACTTGGCCAACTTAACGGCGATTCAATTTAATTGTCGCCAGCTTAGTGCGAAATGTTTGCCGCTCATTAGCGCCGGATAAACGAAAGACTTAGGCAACGAACTCGATTGGCATTGATTAGAAAAATGAAATAAGCGGAAAGCGTAGCGGGGTAGCAGAAATAGGAAGAAATGGAAAGTATTTAAACTTGACTTTTAGGTGTTTAAATATGATCATTTTAAGATGTTAGATTAGAACATAAATAAATTAAATAAATGTAAAATAATTATATTTTGGAGTATCTGAAATATTTTTAAAAAGTCTAAAAAAAGATTACAAATAGTTTTAATTTGAAATATATTTAACCTTTTTTTGTAATGCGAATGGACTCCCACCATAACCTTCAACTACTCCCAACGGATGCAACTTGTGCAATTCTTGCCGTTTTTCTCATTCTCTGACAGTATTTAATTGCGATTTGCAAAAATTATCATAAATTAGACTAATTAAAATAAAATGCTGCAATAAATTTTCATCGCTGCCTTTGGCAAGAGACATTCATTTGCTCTAGAATTGATGCAGTCGCAGTGCGGAGTCTGGGTCGGAGTCTGAGTCGCAGCCGCTCACTTTCAAAAGATGTGCACAATCCGGTGGCAATCCGGTTCATTCAGTGCGCTTCAATTGCTGGATGGCTGAGACATCGCCATCGACACAAACAGAAACAGATACGGAGGCTAGTGGAGACCGGAGATCCAAGACCTGGCTGGGACCCAGACGGAGACAGAGCTGACAACCGCATTCTGGTTCACCTTCGAGAAAAGCACAGCATTTGCAGTCGAGCATTGCCAAACGTCTTTCGTGGCTTAGTTTTCAGTTTGAAGTTTTCAGTTTTCAGTTTTGTGAGCGAGTTTCGGCGTCGGTTGGATTTTGTGAGAAATTCCCTTAATCAGCACAGTGCTGGTTGCACTGCACTCCATAAAATACCGATACCAGGCCACTGAAAATGGGCAACAGTTGCCTTATGGACTTCTCGAAAAATAACTTATTATCATTAGGCGTTGGTCGTAGTCGAAGTATTTCTCCGACAGGTTTCTGGTTTCCCAATTGATTGGCGCCTAATGGACAATAAAACGATCTGACCAGAAGATCTCGCATATTTTCAAAACACCTCCCCCAACAATCATTAATTTCCAATGATTTCACACGCTGGGCTTGCGGTAATTTACTCAGCTCGACCTTGACTTTTACCCGACCGAAGGTTATACCCATTCAGAGGCATCATCATCGTAGAGTCGCCCAGAGCTTCTTCATTTTAGCTGGCTGGTGCTGAAAATTGTTTAATACGTGACGAAAACAATGATCAAGTAATTATGTGGCTTATAAATGTCGGCTTCCCGTCTCTATGATATGACACTTCTGTCCCAGCTTTTCCGTTTCCATTCTTTTGTCAGCCTAATGGGCATAATGCTGTAATTTATTAAATTGGTTTAGAAATGTTTTTTAATGTGCTCTGGGAAGTGGCGAAGCGGATTCAAAGCGTCTTCTGGTGTGCGGAGAACTGGATTACAATTTTAATGCCATTACATCAGGGTCGTTCGAAGCTGACCTCTAAGTGATCGTTTTTTAACCACAAGTGCTGGGTGCTATGTGGTTACAATCAGTGGTAAATAGACATTAAACAGAGCACGGTTTTTTCAAATGTGATACAATTAGAGGTCCAGTTTTAAAAGGTTATTAATGAGTATTTAGTATTTTAAATATTAACATTTGCTGTTTTCTTTTCTAAGGTTTCAATGAAATGAACATATTTTTCTATTTCAAAAATCTAAAATCATGATTTTAATCCATAGAAAATCGTATTATTTTCATTATCCAGCCAGCGGATAAATGCAAATTTATTTTGGAAATTTAATTTATCTTTTAAGCCAACTAGATCAAGGGCCTTTGGCCTGCAATCCGTTTTGCATCTCGGCCAGTTAATCCATCACTTGGCCAATGGATTATCTGGCGGGGAAGCTTCCCCGTCATCATCCTTTTCTGTTGGAAACGTAATAGCCGCCCATAAAAAATAAAAAACTCTCGCAAACAGACCGCAAACATTTTGATAAACGCATTTAGATCTCATTGTTCTGGTTCGGAGTTTGCTGCTTCTCGTAAAAAAATTCTCTGCCATTGCACAAAAACAATGCACTTCGGGTCGGGTTTTGGGGGTGGTTGGTACTGTTTTTTCGGTTCTTTTTTTATGACTTTGGAACGAGTTGATTATTGTGCAAATAAAAATTCTAATGACGATTTCGGCAACAACAATGCAATTATGCAAAGGCAAAAGCAAACGCCAAAGCCAGAAGAGGAAGGTAATTAAAGGCAGAACAGCAGCCAGCTGTAGTTCCAACGGAGGAATGATAATTATCATGGCACTGCAATCAACAATGAATATGCTAAACAGCCTGGTTCCAAGTCGAACGTATAGTGTGTTGGTCTCTGGGTAGGAGGAGAAGAACATCCTCCTTGGGGAGCCGTGGCACATGCCACATCCGCCGGTGTCCGAAATGAAAAACAAAAACCATATACCAAAAGCCAAGCCATGATCTATCATCATCACCAGTCTTTGTCTTGGATTTGCGCAACTCCGCCCCTTCCTTCCACATTTTTATTTTGTTGTTTTTGGGTCCGATCTCCAGATCTCCACTCTCCGTGCGATATCGAAGCAGACCTCATACATCATCTGGGCTAAAAGGTTTTCTTGTTTTTGTTAAGTTTTCACCTCAACTGCAAATTGTGGCAAATTGTCGATGGGTTTTGAAATCAAGCCTAAGCTCTTCCATTGAATTTTGTTCGTAGTGGTTTTTGCTCGTTTTTGGTGGCCAACGAAGTGCAGAATCTGCCGCATATGGGTCAAAAGCGAATTTGCTTTTGTTTTGCGAAATTGTTTTGTCACTTTTGCGGATTAGTCGATTTCATTTACAGTCCCAGTTGCCCAACTCGAAGCTGATTGATACTTTTCCTCCCTTTTCTGGTTACTTGCCAGTCATTCAGTCATTCCAAGTCACTTTTAAGTGAATTGATTTGCAGAAATATTTAGCAATTTGTGACAAAATTGTAATTTAGGGAATTACCAAGATTTGGTTAAATTTTATCTGGGCCATGTGAATGAAAAGTGTGGAGTTTAAACAGGATTTCTTTCATCAGAAGTATACTTCATTTGATAAATTGTCTTGACATTTGATGACTGATGTTTTTACATTTTTTTTTTTAAATAAAGAACTTATTAAACAGCCTTTTCTTGAACCTCAAAATTTATAACTGCAATTTGTCATTAAGAAAATATCTGTTAGAAAAATTCCACAAAAAAATGATTGAATTGCCATTCATATATCACAAATTATTCACCAAAAACAAAGTGACAAACAAAAAATTGAAAATTCACAAGAAGTAACACAAAAGGAAAACCAATTACACCAACTATGCCAAAAGCTGTTGAAGATGATTGAAATTAATGGCAGATCCATTCAAAAATATAAAACGCCAACTACTAGAAGGCCAACTGAACTCTGTCCGATCGGATTGCAAAGTTCACTATTCGGAGGAGGAGGAGAATGATGGTGCTGATAGACAGCGCTTTAGGGGAAATTTTCATACTAAAAATGCCATGAATAAGCGAGGAGAGCTCGAGATTACATTACCAAGATACGTCGTGGGTACTTATGACGGAGCTCTGCGAAATGCCAGTCCTCGGATCGGATTGGATGCGATTGGCTTGCATTGGATTGGATCGGAACATAACGAGGTGCGAACAGGGTCAGCTCTGGTAGCCTCTTGGCGGCGATCACCTTTCGATGCCGGCCAGTTGAACTCGAAACTCGAGAGTCTGGCTAAAAAAACTAGATGCTGGCCAACAGAATCGGGTCCAAAAGCAGTTGCCAAAATTGTCAGCAAGGTGCAACAATTGGTTTAGTCTTGTGGTCGCCTGAGTGGGAATTACTAACCAACTATTTTGTGTATCTTTTGTTTTTGTGCATTTAAGTGATTTAAGGAATTTTGGCCAAGAGAGTTAAATTCCATCTGGTCAATTATTTTGTTTATGAATTACAAACAACTTTAAACAATAGGTACATTCGTTGTCATTATTTGCACAAATCTATAAATCATATGTATTTGGGGACATATTCTTTACAGTTACACAATTCCTGTTTAATTTAATTTTAGTTTATAAAGTTTGGAAAGAAATCTAGAGAATTAACTGGAAGAATTCCAAGAGCAAGCATCTGTTGAAAACATAAATATTCCGCATACGTCATGTGGTCCGCCACGTCTGCCATTCAAGTTCTTGTTTTGTATTTTTTTCTTTTTATTTTTTTTTTGTCTATAAATTGATTTTTTTTATGGCCTGAAACTGGAGTAATGTTGGAAGCAAGGCCATTTGCAGAAAAGGCAAATCCGATGATCATGGCGATGACTACGTAGACTTCATAGACTTTATAGACTTTACAGACTTTGAGGATGATGGCGCGTTGATGTCTCACTCTCGTGTTCGAGTCAGAACAAACAAGCTGTAATTGGGTCGAGTTTGAGATTTGTATACCCGAAGTGGTGAAGTACGACGAGGAGTACCTACTCGAGTAATCACAAACAACGGCGGCACGAGAAGGCAAAGGCCCCTCGAAATGGCCAAGTCATAAAAAACCTTTATCAAACGCTTCACTGATCCGACAACTTTAACTTCAATGCTATTTGCTGCTGACGCTTGTATTTTAGTTGCATTATTATTTGTTGTTCGTGCGAACGGAGTAAGGACGACCTTTGGCTAGACTTTGGCTGATTTGAAGATGACACCTTCGGCCAGATTTCAGATTTATCCATTTCGTGATGCTATTGGAAATGACTCAGCCAATGTTTTGTTTTTCGCTTGGAATTGATTTCCGACTTTATTGAAGCTGGAACTGCAATTTGCCTCTAAACGAGTTTGGCATTTGTTTATTTTAGGCTAAATATACAGTTTCTTTCGGCAATGAGCATCAAATTTTATTGCTCCATTGCCGTGGGATTATTTGGTGTAAATTTATGAGCTAATAGACTTGATCGATTGTTGGGGTTTGGAAATGGAAGCTGGTAGATGTGATTCGATTGACATTTGCCCAAAGGTGGGTGATTATGTGAATACTTTTGGCTTGGCTAAGATTTAAAATTACTCAAATCATTTGAGTCAAATGGCCAGTTTGTTAGAGGGCGCTGTGTGCCAAATTAAATAAGGATGTAAAGCTCAAAGGACTCTCACTCAAAGTTTCCTATAAAACCAAGTTCCGAGCCGTTTAACGAAACTCCGAAACAGACCGTCTCCGACGCATATACTGGCGCCATCTAGTCGGACAAAAGTTGCAGTTCAATGGTGGCCTGTGCTTCTTGTAACAGACTCAAGGTGGCGTACCTGTTATTTATAGCCTGTTTATATAAAAATCATTAGATTTTAGATTATAAATTTGCATTTTTCTTACATCAAATATATTTTTATAAAATTTAAAAAAATAATTACTCTATATTTTAGACTTTGGTTTTATGCTATTTAGTCAATTTAGCTATTTATCATTTTCCTACAAATATTATTTAAGTTTCAAACTAACACTATTTCCCTTACAATAAAATCGAAAACAAAAAACGTACTTTTGGATAAATATCACTTTAACACAACTTGCAATTCAATGGAATTTTTCCTTTTCAAATAAACAACTCAAACTTCAAGCAGCTGGCACTTGCCCTTTAGTCTCCTGATTTTCCCTTGCCCACCAATTTATGGTTATGAAAAACGATTTGAGGCTGTCTGAAAGGTCAGAGGGCCAAAGGGAATTCATTCAGTGGCAATTTTATTGCAAGTCCCATAAATATTTCCAGCCCTCATCCCAGCCGTTGACCGCCTTGACTTCTGTTGGCACCTTGATTCTATTAATTTTTCAGATTCCTGAGCGCATCTCCTTCCTCCTTCGGGAAGTCCCATAAAATACAGAGTTTCGATAAACAAACAACATATGAATAACGAATAAACGAAAGACGACACTTAAAGTCAAGTCAACAAAAAGCAAGAAATTGAATAGCTGGAAAAATGTGCTGAAAAAGTTTCGCAAATATAATTGTAATGAGTGGAGAAGTTTGGCCAGCGAGCCTAGCTTTCTCCGCCTTCTGCTGTCTTTGGCTCAGACTGTCGTTAAAGTTAAATGGTCTGTATGATTGCCCCGGAGATATAGAGGGACTAAGGGCTGGCATTGGGGGGCGGAAGGCATCTCAAGGTCGTAATGAAAGCAGACAAACCCAATCAGGCAGCATCACTTACAGATTGCATTTCCTTTAGATGATTTCTTTCTTCTTAATTTTGTGCCTCAATTTGGTCGGACGATATTTCCCCAGAGTTCTCTTTAACAAAAAAGAAAGGGAGAAAGCAAATCGGAGAAAGTGGAAGTAATAAGTGGGAAGAAAGTAAGCGAAAGAAAGATATTTTTATTTAGCATTTAAATAAGGCATAAGGATAGGATGTTCTGAATCTGTGTCGGAAATTGAGAAGCATCTTTAAAGTTCATGTCAGTTTGTCCGCAAACTTTAAATTATACGGATAAATACATACATTCTATAGCTCCCCTATAACTAAGCCATAGTTTTCGCAATAGATCTTCCAGAGTTTCTTAAGGACTTTAGTCTTAACAGACACAAATACAATGGCAAGGACATGTAACTTCTCCTGCTTATTATAAGTCTTCAATTATTTGGCATTACCAGCTACGAAATTGGCTATAAATCACAATGGAAATCTCGTTGAACTATTAGTTCCTAACAGACTCTCTTCGACCTCTCGAAACCCCATCCAGCATGCAATCATCCGCTTAAAAAAGCGCAAAATTTGTGAAATATGTGCAATTGTCGGGCTTTCAATCCGAATCAATAAACTTTGAATGACACGCAGTCTGACAGTGGAACTTTGGAGGGTTGGGATGCGGCGTGGGTTGGGTTCGGAAAAGGATCGGCCAGGCGAGGATACACATTGTTCCAGCTCTGTGAAATCCACTCGAAATAGTCTCCCTACCCCCGGTCGGTGTCACATTTTGCATGATTTTGCTGACAGAAGTTTGTTTGCTGCCTGTTGACATATGGTGGGGAGCAAAAGTGGGGAAAATCAGGGAAAATCGGGGAAAATCCGGGGCGGGGCCACACAGAGGTGGTTGCCGTTTAAATTACAAAATCATGAATGGGGCTGAATAAGGGAAGGGGCAGGAAGCTTCTGGGTTTTGAAATTATAGTGCATTTGTGTTTTGTAATTAGACCCCAAATACCTATTGACGGCCCGGGATGAGAAGGACTCTGGGTGTGCGTGTGTCTGTGCCAGTATGTTTGCAGTGGTTTTTCCTGACTGCGTGAGTGGCCTAATGAGGCGACACATTGGCATCAATGCCAGGAGTGGCCATCAAAGCCTAGTCCTTACACGAGTGCACCCTTGAACCTGCATTGAAAAAAACGTGTAGCCACAGTGTTGACACGCAAAAATCTGTAAAATGATCGGCTAAAAATCCTGGCTGGCGACAGAAATATAATCAAAGCCACTAAATGCACTCGGTGGGTTCTATTTGGTTTTGGTTCTTTGAAGAAGGATCGAATTCGTGGCGGGAATTCGGTTAATGAGGACCCTGCATAGAGGACAATGGTATTATTTTGCTGACAAAGCTCACTTGAAATCCAAAAACCTACTAATATGGGCAGGGAATGCGTTCCAATTTTAGACACAAGAATCTACACAAAAATGTTGAAATTTCAGTTGAAAGATTTTTCATTTAATTTGTGAAAAAATACCTGCAATTAGTAAGGATCAAAGTATAGAGCTAACATTTTGAAAAACACAAATAATCTTTGAAGAAGTTCTGTATTTTTTGGGCATTTATCATTTTTAATTTTTGTTGTATTTTTTTAATAACCAATGCGTCCTGTCGAATCCTAAATAGTGACTCTGGAAACCCAGCCTTTTGAATTTTATTACTTTTAGTTTCGATAGCATCGGGTCCATCCTGACCTGGCAAGCAAATTGACATTTAAGCTGACACATTCAGGACAAAGTCCTGGTCACACCTCCTGCACCCTCTCTGCCCCGTTTGAATTGATTTGCGGAAGACTTTGCATCATTCGTGTTGTCCTTGTGGCAAGGACTCGGCTCAAAAAAAGGGAAACTCAGCCGGCAAGTGGCCAAAAGACACACACACAGAGGAGAACACTGGCACATCCTTAGCTATATAGTTGGATGAATTGGCAACTGCGATGATGATGATGCGTCAATGCATGCAAATTTGTTAGCCACAAATAAGTTGGGCCCAAAGTGGTTTTCGGGTTTTCCCCAACACACACACACACGCACACACTCGCACAAGCAGATTGGTTGTTGCTGTTGCTGTTGCTGCTGCCTGGCTGCTGTCAATGGCAGTGATTTACATAATATGGCCAACTCGGTGCAACAATTTCCTGGGTGTCCGCTCCCCAAATATTTGTCCGCTCCTGTGTTTGCTTGTTTGTTCTTTGCCGCTCGTATATACAACATATATGGCCCCAATTGTTTTTTCTTTTTCTATTCTGACAAAAGTTATTAGTCAGCAGGTGAAAAATCAATTCGATTTTGGAGTCGGAGGCAGGGGGCCAGAGACCGAGAGAGACCGGCAATCAAACAAACATTTCATTATTTTGTCTCTGGTCAACAACTAAACCGACACTTTGCTTTTTGTCATCTGCCAAATGCAAAATATATTGAGAGGCACACACGAATTGTGTGGCTCTTCATTTTGCACATTTCTGGCAATTGGCCTAAACAATTGTTAATAGGATTTTTCCCCCACCGGATTTCGTGTGTGTTTCCGTGTGTGCGTTTGTGGGCGGAAATTGATTTGGCTTAGAAGAGAAACTCTTCTTAAATCTGATTGCTTTGCGGTAAATCGAATGAAATGTCCAGCCACTTGTCACCCAAATTACGTTAAACAAGTACCTAAATTTAATTAAGTAATTAATTTATAATCTCTCCTAGCGTAGCCCCCTTCTGGGCAAAACCAAAATGTAGCCATTGTGCTGAAATTTGTTGCATACGCATAGGCGCGTCCTACCCACAAATTTGATGACATGTGTCGGCAGCCCAGGCACTCCTTCAGGCCACCCCCTTTTGGCCATGCACCTCCTTTCGGCCCAGTTGATGTCTTGTCAGACGAAGTCATGGTCAATTTTATGCATGTCCCGTGCTGAACAACAGCAGGCACTATGATAGCAGAACTATGAATAGTCCGAATTGACAAGAGTATGGGGGGGGAGATGGTGTTGTAAGCCCTGAAGGATGTGGTCCTTGTCCTTGTCCTGGGCCTGGGCATGGCTTCCACTTGGTGTGATGGACAATGATTGTGGAGCATTCTTGTGCCATTTCCCCTTTTGAATTCGTTTACATATGTAAATATGACAGCGATTGCAGGAGTGTTTCGGGAACTGCAGCCTGTGAATTATTCAAATTCAACTAATGTTATTTGATAATTTAATAGAATTACATCGATAACGAAATCTTGCAGATGACTCGCTTCAGAAAACCAAATGTGAATCAACAGGATATAAAGATATTCTTTAAAGAATTCAAACTTATTGCTTCTCCAATTCTTTTTTAAAAACGTTTAAATGTCTCAGGACTAATCAATATCTATTTCCCCCCTTTAATGTCAGATCCCTTGACTTCATTACTGGAGTATCACTCATCATATATCCCATTCTGATTGGTAAATAAGATTCCAGAGTGCTGTTCCTGGTAGTTCCCAACCACCAGGAATAATCCAACAATTTGAGCAGCTATGCTGGTTGGAAAATCCTGCCCGCAATCCATTCACTGCAGGCTCTATTAGGCCTAATCGCAGCTAATTTGGCTGCCACAGACCAACGCTCAAGCACAGATACTACACATACGCACTGATGCAGATACAGATACAGATACGGATACAGATGCAGTGGCAGTTTGGAGTAGCTGATGCAGATACCGAGGCAAATTCACACAGGGAATAGCTTATATCGGTGGCCCAGGAACGGCCCAGAAGGGCGGCAGTGGGAGGAGAGTGGCAGCCTCTTGGACGGCCCAAAACTGGTAACTGCTAACTGGAAACTGGAAACTGGCAACTGGCAACTGGCAGCGGAACAGATGCAATCATAAAATCTGTTCGGGGCAAAACCAACTAACTCAGCCATTATCCCCCCAGGATTTTGGGCAGGCCGAAGTAGGGAAGCTAAGATGCCCTCTGGCCATGACAAAAGCTCAGGAGTGGTCAGCTTTGAGTCTGGCTTTTGATACTTGATTATAGAAATCTAATCACAGGAGTATGGATCAGCTATTAACGTGATTAATTAATGAGATCAGTAAGGCTAGGTTAATGATTTCATTAAAAATTTACTAAAAATTTACTTTAAACAAAACAAGACTTAAACAAAATAGGTCACTTCATTTGACTGTAGTTCTTAGCCTATTCTTTATCAAAGTGCCAAGCATGGAATTCACAAGCAGGCCTGAACCAGGAGCCAGGAGGAGTCCTTAGGGGGTGAGCCCAGTCATAAATGCACGGTTATTGTGGCAGGAACCAACCTCCCCCGTCCCCTATTTGACACCAGATTTCTGCAGTGGTCGTTGCTTTTGGACATGCGTAATTAGGTTTGTTGTTGCCACTAAATATGCGTGTCAAGTTTCAAAAGGGGCCGGCCGAAGGATGAGGAGGATATCTCTGTGTGTTCGCTGCCCCGACCTGCCCGGACTGCAATTGTTAATGTCCTTCGTGTGCTGGACGCAACATAACTGGCAACAGGCAGGAGGTGGTGTGGCAGTTGCACCATTTGATGTCTACGTAAATCAGAATGAAACCTCATTTCCGTTGCAGATATTTCGCACCCAGTCCAGACTAATTTCGGGGTTTGTTTTAATAATCATGGCCTTTCATCGATACAGGAAAGCCTCCATTTTGACATCCCATTTGATGTGGTTTCGGTGAGAATGTGTAGGAGGTTTAAGGTATAATCTGAAGTATAACATATAAATAGTAGGCATTTAGCTAAGGACCTTAACCTTAATGTTCTTAGGTGTTTTCTAATAGTTTCTTAAAGTCTTGCAAACCCACAAAAAATACCCTGAATTATTTGAGTTAAACTTTAAGAGATTGATTGTTTGTCTTTAATCAAAAGGCACTCCTCCGTGCAAATTACTTTCTAAGCACTTTCCCTTTGGGCCGGGATTTTTGGTGCGGGAGTAAGTTTGGCTTGAACAAGTACTGTACTGTACTGAGCTGGTAACTGAAAACTGCAAACTGTAAACTGCATTTGGCTGGGTACGATGCCAATTCACTAACACCAACGGAGGACCCAACTATTTGGCACTTGAGCGGCACTTGGCGCAAATCGCACACTCTCGACGGTCGACTGTACTTGTTGCTTTTTGAATTAAGCGCCCGCCTGAAAGTATGCAACACGAATTTCGCAAATGGCTCAAGCCGAAGCTTCAGTCGAAACTCGGGCAAATGCATTTTCAATTAAACGCCAGCTCAGGGGGTGTGGGTTGGGGCTATAGACGTGATGGGTGTCCTGTAGTTTGTCATTCCATTTGTTGCTTTTTTAATTGAATCAACTTCGGAAGGCATCCTGCGGCACCAGAGAGTCCTAGACCCAAAAAAAAGCCAGCCAGCCAGAAGCTCTTTCCTTCCAGTAAGAGTCGAAAGTGTTTCATAGCCACTGCATTCCCTCGGCTCTTCTTCTCTCCCGGTGCACTGAATGCGCTCTCTTTGGGCCGTCGCCTCGCATTCAACCCTCTCTTAGCTGCAGTGGTTGAACGTGCCAATTGAAAGCCCTGACCCTTGACAACATAAATTTCATTGTGTACTTTCTAGGAGAGTGAATCCCAGCTCCCCTATTTTTTTGCGACCCTATCTTTGCCTTTAGTTTTTTTTTGGCCAACAAAGAAAGGAGAGCTGGGATGGTGGGGAGGGAGGGATGACTGCAAAAACATGGCACATCGAATTAGTTAATTGCATAAAGTACTCCCGACTGACTGATAGAGCAGACAGTTTGGCTGACAAAGTTGTCTGGCTGTAAACAATGCTGACATTTCGAATTGCAAGGACCAGGGCCGGGCAGAGAGGTGGGAGGCTATCCTGGCAGGAGTTACTAACTCCAGACTAAACTAAATGGCCACTCATTTTGTTTGTTTGCCGCTCACTTTGGCAGTGCGCCCATTTCCGGATAAATGAGTATAAATTTATGTCTTTCGAGGGTTAAGCGGGGTGGCTCTGGACTCTGGAGGGTTAAAATGGCCAAAAAGTGCCGACAAACAGAATCCAAGTACACTTGTTATTGCCAGGCTAATCAATGGGACTGTACGCATTATAAAAAAGTTTACTTTGGTATTCATCATTTAAATTTCATAAAGAATCACCCACACATGTATTATTCATTTTGCTTCCTTTATATAAAAAAAATGTATTTTCTTTTTTTAATATAGTTTTTTCCTTTCAACACCCTTGCAACTCATAAATTAACCACAGCCTTTAATTAGTTTACTTTATTAGTTCAATCTCATTGAAAACATTCTCGGCATTATATGTTGCAAAAATATTTACATTTCGTTGGCAAAACACATTTTTCCCTGCCTCGAATTTGTTTTTCAGAAATTAATTCTGTAAACACGAGCTCTATGCCCTGGTGGTGGAAAAACAGGGAAAAGTAAAAAAAATTCAAGATATTTCACATTTATTCTAACAATTCGAAAAAGTGGCACGTCTGACAGCAGCAGGGAAAAAAATGGCTGGAAATTAACTCGAAAAATATAAGCAAGCCGTAATTCTATGTGGCATGACATGTGGAATTACTTAATCAAATTAATTTTTCCAAGCAGGGCACAGCGCGGAAAATTCCCTTAATTTATGCAATGCAATGTCGAAAAAGCCGAGCGATCCGAGCCAATTAGTGTGTGGGGAAGTGTCGCAGTCGATTTGGAAGAGACATGGGCCATTTATAAATGATTTCCACCGACAGAGTAAATGCAAAAATAATAAATGTTTTCGAAGCAGAAACAAAAAGGAGTGCATATATATATGAATACAATTAAAATTCAATTACAGTACAAATCATGGCGTATAATGAAGCATCTCTTGTTCTACATTTCTGCAGGCAGGAATATTATTTTGCCGTATTTTATAGCTCCAATTAAGAGTTAGATAGCTGGACTAAAATAACCAAATAATTTCGATACTTTTCGGCCATGTCATAGTTCGTCAAGTCGCATCCCAGCATTCAGTCTCTGTCAGCTCTCTACACCATTCCTTATAATTCTTTTTTTGTATTTATTTTTATTATTTATGAAAATAAAACAAGGCAAACCACTAGTGAGCAACCACAACAACAATGAAAATAACAATCTTTTCATAAAATCACGCAAACGCCGCTTTGAATAAGCTGGCAGACCTAAACAACAATGCAATTTTTACTGTTTGTCGCCTACTCACAGGACCTCTCATGCCGTCTCGCTCACTTGAAAAAGGACGGGGGGAATGTGGGTGGGAGAGCATGCATGTCACTATGCGGCAGACAAGAGCCGGAGCCAGAGCCGGAGCCGGAGAAGCAGCAAAACATTTAAATCAAAATGATAAAGTTGCATACTTGAGTAGAGTTATGCGAGTCCTGTGGGGCACGCGGCCTGTGGGGCAAAGTCAGGAGCTGGGAAAGCGGCAAATAAATATGAAAACATTTTTTTTCTCATTGCGGTCTATGGCAGTCTGGCTGCAAAAGCAACAGCAGCAACTGCAACGAGCGTGCAAAATAATATGCCAGCAACAATTCGCAGCTGAATCGCAAGCTCAGCCACAAGAGCAACGCAGTATTGCGGAAAAAAAACAACAACAAAAACCACATTCAAATAGCACAAGTAATAATGAAAGAACCAGAATCAGAATCAGTCCTAAAAAAAAGTACAAATATAAAAAAAGATACTCCTCTGGTTGCTGCCCTAAGCCCCTTTGCTTTCCGCCCTCCAGAACTGTGCCCGCCACAATGAAATGTTTCTACCTCCGGCCAGCATGGAAGCTGAAAAAGAAATGAGCAAAAATAATTAGAGTAGTTGAATTTCGAATAACTTGGTTAATGATATAAACATAAGGCTAATGGCTGATGAGGGGAAGTTCCTGTTCCTGGCAGCATCCGAAAATGCCAGAAATTTGGTACTCGTGTACTCATGGCAACTGGCAAAGTGCAATTGTGCAGAAAATTGTTTCAAAATTAGGGAATATATTGTTGGGAATTCTTGAAAATTTGATATAAACTCTTGTGTTCTGGTGGTGTGTTTGGCAAGTTGGCTTTCAGAGATGGCCAAATATGTTTAAATGGGAAATACTTTGCCGGATTGCTAGTTTCCCAAGACTAATACAAATACTAATGTATTTGAGCTTCTAATATAGAGTTTCTTGCTTCCTTGCTTATTTTGACTTCGATCGAAATAATAATTTGTTCTTGAAGAAGAAATAATTGAATCCCTGAACATAATCAAGAGAGATCCCTTTTCCATTTGCATTCATCTCACATTTTGTTACCAAAACTCATCCGAAACACCCCCTACCCCCCCCCTGACAAAACAATAGAGACAATTTCTAATGTATTCCAATCATTTTGCTTCCCATTGTTGTTGTTCGTTTTCATCCTTTGCTGCCTGGAATATTTTTTCGCCCAGCAATCCCGTTGAATTTCTACTTCCTCCGCCCTCCCATTTTTTTTTTGCCATTTTGGTTAACATTGTTTTGGTGACAGTTGCACCCGCATCTCATTCGGTTCGAGCCTTCCCCCCGCCTCCCACTCATTGCTGCCCCAACCCTCCCCCTCTAGCTCCCCCCCAGCTCAGTGACACACGGCAACATTTCGCCTTCTGTGCTGTGTCAGTAATTGTTGTTGCCATTTGTTGCTGTTGTCGAGTTGTCATAGTTCTTTGCTGTTTGTTGTTCCTATTGTTGTCATAACTGTTTTTGTTTACGCTGCATGTATATACATTTTTTTGTGCACTAGTGTAGGGGGGGGCACAGGACTCTTTGGTGAATGTGTGCCATTGTTATTGTTGTTGCAACATAAATTTAAACGTGACATTTAGACACTCGACTGGGGCAGCGTCATCTCCTTCTCTGGATTTGCTTCAAGTGCGCGGTACGCATTGAAATGACTTGAAGAGTTGAATGGCAATGTGGCAAGGGGCATGGGGCATGGGGCAGGCAGGGCTATGCGGCACTGCGGTGAGGATACTTCATTCTTAACCTCTTCAACTTGTGAACAAAGTCAGTCAGTCAGCCTCAGAGTCGACCCCACACAAACACATTTGTCCTCCAATGACATATGATGGATGGTTCGTAGAGGGTCCTTCGAAGAAGACATTTTTGCCAGGACTAGTATGATGGATAGTGCGATAAATATATTTCCAAATCGAAGGCCTATTTGAGAATATATCTTTAACAGAAAATATATCTTTAAGATATCCTATAAAGTATGATCCCAGTCTTTTAATTCCACACATCTCTTTGCTCAAGTTGAGTTATTTCTACTTTGCCAACACTCATATGGCTACTTCCCCAAAGAGTCTTATCGCCTTTTCCCCCGAAACGTAAAAAGCAGAAATTCCCCAGCCCCGAGACCCAAAAATCTTTAGAATGCTTTTTGACAGACTCGAGGAACTTACTTAGACGACCTTCAAGTTGCAGGCAGTTCTTTGAAGAAGACGGCGACTACGATGATGACTTGAAAACTTTGCGCACACAAACATATTCTAGCCGGCTCGGCAACGGTGCGTATGCGTGATAAAGCCGGCGAAACCCAACATTGCTCATACGTCACGGTGTACACAAAGCATATATGCGCCATGGAGCGCATAGAGAGAAAATCTGGGATCTGGGATGTGGTAACTGGGATAAGGAGCATCCAGAGAGCCAGGGGAACGGCAAGGGATGACTTGAGTTCGAGTGCAAGTTGCGTGTCCTTATCGCTTGGCCTCCAACTTTAAAGCGCTCTCAAGTGCACTTAACTACAAAAACACCAGAGCTCCTAGCAACAACAGCTGAATAGCAGTAAACAAGCTTCCACATGTGGCGTTTTATTAAAGTTGATGCAACTTAAAATGCATTTAAGCCAGATCCCTGGCTCAGAGCTCACAGCTCGCAGCTCACAGCTCACAGCTAACACAGCTCGCAGCTCAAAGAACGTGGCCAACTTTTGCAATTGTGGGACTATCAAACAAAACTTTTGCCAAAGCACAAAGCGCCAACAACAAGGGGAGGGGGCATGGAAGGTGGGGTGGGGGGCGGAGGCAGTGGGTGGGGCGGCTGGGAGTTGGTAGCAACAACCAAAGTGTCATCATGACCAACATCCAGCAGTAGCAGCACCAGCAACAGCACCAACAACTATTGCACATGAGTTATTGCATTGTCGCCGGCGTCGTCATGGTTGCTCTTCTTCTTGGCCTTCCTTGTAGCATGCCCCTTGTTCGCTCGTCTTCCCTCGGTCCCCCTCCCTATTTGACGCCCTTTTTGGTCTTCTAACCTCTGTAGTTGCTGTTGTTGCGTATGTAGTTGCTGCATGCTGCTGTTGTTGCAGGCTTCTCCGCTTTTGTTGCTGCTGCGGCTAGCGGCTCTTGTTGTTGCTGTTGTTTTTGGGTTTTGTCGCGACAGACGGATTTAGTGAAGCTTAGCGCAAAGCAAGCAGCAAAAAATGATTCGGGCAACAGCAGCAACAACAACGTCTGAGGCAACAACAGGACCAGGACCCACAAAAAAAGCGGAAGGACGGATGCAGGAAGGATGCTTCAGAGGCAGCTCGACTAATTTAGTACCCGAGGAAAGTATTCTACAAGCTTGATGAATATTATGCCATTCTATGGAATAATAAATTCCAGTCTTATTCTTCCCTAATCTTCGAATCAGAAGTTTTTTGAATAACTTTATCTTTTTATCTTAGTCACTTTATTAAATCAAATAAGATAGGAACTTCCAAGACTATACAACCCTTTATAATACTAGGTATCAAAACAAAAAGAAAACGATATGCAAATGCTGAAGTTTGTATGCTCTTGGCTTAGCCTTCAAAAAGTGCGGACACACATTGACTCTCGTCTCGTGCTAAATCTTCTTGCACTCCGAATCCTTTTGCATTCCGACTTTAGCCCCGTCGGGCGTGTCCTTTTGTCCCGCGCTATTTGTTTGCACTTCAAAAGGATTTTAATCAAAGTTTTTCAAGTGGCACACTCTCTGGTATCCTGCCACACCATCCTCTCCACCACTACCACCACCACCACATCTCCCTTTTGACCAGAAACCTATCTAGAGTGAGATTTATCTGGCATCATTCCCTGTGATTTAATTATCATTTCTTTTCGTTTTCGCATAGCTTTTTGTTTTGGCCAGCACATCAAATTTATGATTGCTTTTTGAGTGGCTCTAGCTGCTTTTTAGCACTTTAAACTACCGTTAAACAACTATGGTTAAACTTCCTTTTTGGCCAGGAGAAAAGTGGCCGAGCCGGGCCAATGGATCCTTTTCAGCGGCAACTTCTGGCTAATTCCAATTACTCGCGGGACGCGGAAACTTTTCATTTTCATTTCATTTAATCAGCGACAGCAACAGCCACCGCAGCGGAAAACTTTTCATGTTTGGAAACACTTGCCACTGCACTTTGCTCTGTGGCTGACAGCGTGTCCCGCGGATCTGTTGCCGTTTCCGTTTCCGAAACCGAATTCAACGCTGGAGCTGGAGCTGGAGCTCTGACCCATGTCCTATGCCCACTTGTAGCCACTTAACGAATTTTGTGCAGCGTCGTTTTTTCAACGGGGCACCACACACCAAACAGAAAAAAAAAACAAAAATTACAGAAAGGAAAAACAAATTTTAACGCCTCACTTGATTGACTGCCAGCCGGGACTGGCCATTCTATTCCAAAGAGTCCTGCCAGCAGAGAGCGTGTCCCTGACACGAGGTGAGTGCTTAGGCTGGCGGACATTAGTTCTGGGCCGGGTTTATGGCTTCCCAGGCGGACGGAGGACGAGTATCATGGCTGGCACATCCCCAGACAAGTGTCTGGTCTGTCATTGAGTCCAGTGACTTGACTTGATGCTGATGGAGTTTGCTCTCAACTAGGATGACAGCCCGAATTGCACACATTCGCAATAGACCATCCAAAAATTGGCCAAAGCACTTTTTAGTTAAAAATAGTTAACATAAAAGAATGGCTTAAATCATAAAGTAATTTGTAATTACAATTCAACAAACAGAAATGCTTTCGCTTCATTGGCATGCGTTTCGGTTACTGCTTTCTGACCTCACAAACAGGCAAAAAATTCGTTAAATAATTGGCTTTTAGCATTTTAAGCGTTTACCCGACCATAAAAAACACCACCTCACTACTTCGCACAAGCCCTTCGGTGGCATTCCCATTTTACTCTCTGGTGTCCATTAAAAGGAAATTTATGCGAGTGCCAGAAAGTATGCTATGATTTTTTTAAACGGAAACAGATATCAGAGCCACCGGAAATGGCTAATTGTTGTTGTTGTTTATACCCTGGTAAGAGAAACAATACATTAATTACATTTCAAGTTTAAACTTAAAGTTTTTACAATTTTTAGATTTATAATATAATTTTAATCTCTGTCTTTTCCGTATTTTGACTGTTTATTTACAAAATACTTCTATGATAAGTACAGGGTACAAATATCTTGACCCTTTTAGCCATAAACCACTTTTACCTTTTATTTTTTGATTAATCTAAAGCCCAAAAAAACTCATAAATAATTGCCAAATGCAAATTTTCGCACATATTTCGCTAAATCGAACAAATAATAATAACTATCAATAAGTGAAATGATGTTTCTGTTTGATTGGCTTTTTTTTACATTTTGCAAAAATTTTGGGTATGCTTTTGAACTCCATGTCCCTCACTTTCCCTCCTACCATCTCTTTCCCTCGAACGTAAACGTAATTAAAATAGTTCGACTATACGAATCAATAAACAAATTGATTATGCAAATTTAGTGTTTATTTGCATTCGTCGACTTTCCTCGTTGTAACTGCATTTGTTTGAGCGAGTGTGGGCTTTATCTGCCAGTCCGTGTTAGACATTAATAGGTTTTGTTGCTGCCCCCCGGCCCGGCTTTATTTTAGACAAAATTTATATACATTTAATGCACAATCGATGCGGAAATAAAAAGTGACTGGAAAAATAGCACATTGTTCGTTTGTTGTTTGGCGAAAATCAACTGTGAAAGCGGAAACGGAAAGCGCATGTTTTCCATTACGGTTGCCAAGCTTCATACGTGGCTGTTCCAATGGCGTGGTAGGGGTAGGTGGCCGCTTAAACAGGGTCCTGAGGCATCGACAATTTTTATAATTGAGTTATTTATTCTGTAATATATAGTAGGTACTACGCAGTAGCGGCAAAGGCTATAATGAAGTGTGGTTCCCCTCCTCACCTTGTCTGGCTGCTCGCTGAACAAATGCATTTTTAATTAAACACGAAACGGCAAACAAAACGCACATCACAATACGACAAAGTAAACAAATTAAAACCAAATTAGTGTTCAACAGACATTTTTTTCGCACCAATTGTAAGAATGCCGTGGTTGGGGGGAAAAAATTCAGCAATAATGTAAGGGTGGTGGTGCTGGTATTTCAACCACATTCAAGTTTTTTAAGTTAATACTTTAAGTGGTGGTCTTAAAAAAATAAATACCTATTTAATTTAAGCAGATAATTGAATCTATAAAATATGAGTTAAAATAATCACAAAGCAAGTGGATCATAAGTACTTGTATTAAATGGAATATATTGGTATATTTATGATACATTTCTTAATTTCCATTTCCCTTGTCAAAATTTCAATTTCTTGTGACAATATTGGCTTCCTGCCTCACCATTTCGGCGGCAATCTCTTCTTGCCACAATCTGCTCCGCGGCATGTAACCGTCATTATATTTCAGCACAATTCCCACCCACCACCCCCTACGCCCATTAGTGCATCCTGCTCCTTGTGTGACTTCGAAATTTGCTTAAATTGCCTAAGGAGGTCTGGAAGAGCATGCCAAGGACAGACAGGTGAGAAAAAGGAGGCGTTTGGCAGGTCCTCCCTCAGAGGCTTCTTCGCCTGACAGTTGCACAATGGCAAATTGTTGCATCCGCTTTTCTTTTAGCTTTTTAAATGCAATTTCAACACACACATCCCTATGCAGGATACAGTTGAAGGGGCAAGGGATGGAAGGCATGGCCTCCTTGCTTGCCGTTCGCTTGCCATTTACATGTTACGATTGCTGGTGCTCCTGGCACTCCTTCTGCTCCTTGGATCTCATCCTGTTTCCGGACAGTGTTGCTGTTGCAGGTTGCTCACCGGCTTCCTGAAACATTGCCTCATCGCTGGTGCAACAAGCCCCTTGCCACTCACCTCCTGCCATGCAACAGCAACAGCTTACGTTGTTTGCTTTCACTTGGTATTTTGTTGTTGCAAGTTCATCCTCCGCCGTTTCCCTGACATCTTCCTCTTTCTACTCGCTTTGTCGCCGCAAATTGCCTTTAATTCATTTTCCGCAATTACTCCAGGCCACACCGAAGTATGTCCTGTGTGTGTATGTGTGTGTGTGCCCCAGGCGGCCGGGGAAACTACTCATTACGATGCATATCCCCACCCACTTTAGACTTTTGTCGTAGGCGCATTTTTCACATTCCATTTGCATGCCTCGAGGGACCATTCCGTGTTTCCATCTGCATAATGATGAGGGGAATCCTCCGACCACCGCCTTTGTGGATCCTGTCGCTGTCATTGTGTCTCGCTTTAAGCGCATTAAGTGACCAGCAGGCGGATGAGCCACCCCCAGTGATGCACTGCTCCTGCCCCTGCCCCAGCTCCAGGTCCTCCTCCTGCTAAGGTCAGCGCTGATCAATGTCAATTGCCGCATGTTGGCAGCTGGCAGCTGTGAGATGGAGCGACTACTTCACTGCTCAGTCGCATACAATTAACCAGGACCTGCGGCTGCTCCAGAAACAGGAGCAGCAGCAGCAGCAGCAGCTGCCGCAGGAGCAGAAACAGAAGTGAAAGGAGCATCCCAGTGCAACAGTCAAGGGACACGCAAAGCAAACATTGCAACAACTTGGGGTATGATTAGAGATGCTTTTATAGTTTTAGTTTAAAAGGCATTTTAAAAATAGAAATATTAATACTTTGTACCATCCTTTAATATTTTATACATTTATGTTCTCTACTGCAGGCTTGAAAAAATATTACAAGCATGTTTACTTTAAGAAAACCTATTTAATAACCTGCCGGATCGATACGGGGCTATCCTGTTCACACATTGCACCGCTCCGCTTCCCTTTTGGCCATTTTGTTTGGCCTTCTGGCCATGTATCTGCATCTGCAGCGCATCGCTCATGACCGGCAATGAGATGCGTCGTCGTGTTGCGGGAATTGGAAAACTGTTAACCGTCTGAAGGTTGCCTTGTTGATACACCACCCAGTCCCAGTCCCAGTCCCAGTCCCGAAGAGAGTGGCAGGAACAGGGACACGGTAAGAAGAAGGCAAGGGCGGGGGGGCGTGGTAGTGCCTCACGTTACCGCTGTTCGTAAACTTTGCTGCTTGCCTGCGCTGTGCATTTGGTCGCCATTTTCAATTTACTGACGCTGTCAGGGCCGGAAGACAAATGTGGGCAAAGTGTGTGTCCGAATACGTCCGAATGTGTTTGCAGTGCACTCCGAGAAATAACAAATATATTATTATGATAATGCTTGTGCTATACATATATTACAAATTCTTAGGGAATTCTTATTATAAACTACACAACTTATTTAATAAATTATATTTTTATTTGATTTATTTTTCTCTCTGTATCTACGTGACTTGCTCGTATCTGTGTGCGTGGAGGTCCTTGCGTGGGTGTACTGGCATGTTGTGATTGCGGACTGTTGCTTCACTTGAGTGGCGGCAAGTCGCCGACCCATCTGTCCAACTTTTCCCCCATCCTTGCCACCAGCCACACCCCTCAAGGCCTACCCCCCTGCACCTCAAGCTCCTCCTGCATATCCTCCTGCAGACGTGCAACAGGGTGGTTATATTTTTCTTGCCTGGTATGTATTTTTCCGTTGTCGTTTCATCCTCCGACACGTTCCACGTTAGTTTCTTGCCTCGTCTGCTGCTGCTGCTGCTGCTGCTGCTTCTACTTCTGCTTCAGTTCAGATGAATCTGATTCTGGTGTTCTGGTACTCCTGCTGGTGGGATTCGAAGTAGTCCTACCACTGGTACTGGTGCTCTTGTAATTGTTGCTAAAGCAGCAAAACGTCGACGCTGAAATTGCGGCAACTGTAATAACAAAATGGCCCCCGGAGTTCTTCCTGTTCTTCGCTCCTCATCGAGGAGAAACGTTTTTCGGAGTTCTGCCGGGGAGCTCAGTCAGCGAGGGTTTGGAAAATATTTCCAGCTTGACTTATTTTGACTTTGCTCATCGCCACCACCCCTTTTCTCCGTTCTCAGTTCTCCGTTTTCGTTGCCGCAACTGCCGGCAAAGTTTATTCAACGCAAAATGTGCAAAACGTGCCACACGAGGGGCGAGGGGAGGGCGTGGGCGGTGTGGTGCAACATTTACTGGCATTGCACACTGATTTCCTGTTGCATTTCCGGTCAGCCATCGTGTAGTACCTCTGCCCTACTGCTCCTTGCAGCACATAAAACTAAATCGAATTTAGAACACTTCCAAGGGAAATTGGAAATTAACTAAAAGTGAGTTATTTGCAAGGGAAATTGTTGCCAGTTTGAAGAGCAAAATATGTGTAATAATAAAGGGGAGAAGCATTTTATATAATGTAGACATTGTATTGTAGATTTTATTAGCTAACTAACTAGGATAACAGGATATGGACTTTTCCAGAACTTTTAGTATACTTTTCCCCAGTTAATAGAGGACATAAGTATTGTTTAGTAAGTAGGTCACCTGTGTTTATACATCTCGCTACTTTTGGCTGAGTCCAAGGCATTCCTATAATTTTGTGGCAAGGCTATTTCTTTTTTTTTTTTTTTGAAAGGACGACGTTTAAATGTTTTATGAATTTTGGCAAGACCCCGTCTTTGTGCCGCTTTCCTCCAGTGACTCATCTCCTGCGCCGCCTTGTGGCTGTCCCCATTGTCTACTTTTTGTGAACAATGGCAGGTGTCATGCAGGTGGAAACGCTGCGGTTCAAGGCAGTTACCTCGTCGGAGGAGCTAACGGGTTGTGTCCCTTTGTGCATTTTACGCGGAATTACCCAGCATAAGCAGCTGACACCCGACCCCACCACCCCCCAAATGACCCGACCGCAGACTTGGCTCCAGTCCCCCCCTCTACTATTGCACCTGCGCCGGCTGCTGCCTTGTGCTCCTCATGGTTTTCCTTCCAAATGCGGCAAATGCCGCAAGCTACTTTGTCTGCTTTGTTGTAGAAGAGTCCGCCCCTCGCCGCACCCCTCCATTCCCGGCGGTCCCTGCATTGTGGCCCAAAGGCAAACACAAGCCCAAGCAATTGCCTGGTACTGTTCCACCTGCCCCTGCCGCTTCCACCTCAGTTGATTTAAACTACACAAAAAAAGTAAACAACGCACGCGGCGGGCTCGGGAGGACAACAAAGTGGGTGGCTCCTCGCAGAAAACAACTAAGAAAATGCCTGCACAAAAGTAACTCATAATTAAGGCAAGCCAGCCA
The DNA here is from genome assembly GCA_035045925.1 of Drosophila atripex. Classification (NCBI taxonomy): domain Eukaryota; kingdom Metazoa; phylum Arthropoda; class Insecta; order Diptera; family Drosophilidae; genus Drosophila; species Drosophila atripex. Next base: position 2,969,470 of record JAWNOP010000012.1, read on the forward strand.
AGCGGGCAACTGGATAAGAGGGGGCTGCCAGTCGGCGGAGAAATGAGAAAGGCGGAGTGCAGCAGACGGGCCTTTCTTCTGTGTGCATGTGGCAAGTGCCACAGGAGTTGCCTACTTTTAGGCTGCTGCTAGTTCAACGCGGAGATGGTCTAAAAACAGCTCAAATGAACCAGTTCATAAAAGAGAGGAACCAGTGGTCGAAAGACTTAGTTATTTGCAATAACTTCTTTACATATTTATTGAAAATGATCACGAATTTTATAAAATTTTAATTTAAATGGTGTTCGCCAGCATTTTTTCGAATCCAATCCAGATATGAAGAAACTCTAGTGTATACGACTGGATTGTTTAATGGACAATCCTTCGTGCCGTGCGATGTGATTCCCACCAAAACAGAGTCCGTGTCGTTTTTCACTACCAGGGGTCCTCCGGAGTCCCCATTGCACGGTGAATTGTTACTAGGGCCAATGCATATATAAGATGATGGATATATTTTAGCATTTCCTCTTAGTTTGCATTGATCATTCGTAACAATAGAAACATTAAAGTATTTCAGGTGAGTTGGTGGCTCTGAAACACCTGTTGATAATAAAGAAAATGGCTGTAGAAAATAATATTTTAATTATAATGTGACTGATATATTTACCGTATTTCTGCCTTCCCCATCCAGAGGTAGTGGCTAAACTCCCATCATAGGTAGCAATTGGTGAAGGTAATTTGGCTGGTTGAATATATTCATTAAAATTGACATCGATCGGTAGTTTTATTAAAGCGATGTCGTTGTAGGTTAACGGGCGATACCATTCCTCATGAATCACAATATTGTTCCTATTGACAATCAATCGTTTTTTACCAGGTTCAAACGTATCGTTCGAATATAGGGCTCCGAAAAAAATTCGAATTGCATATCTAATGAAATATATTATAATTATTTAATATAAGGCAAAATTATTAAGGATAATATAAGAACTATACGTACAAATTAGGCTTGTCCACACAGTGTGCAGCTGTTAAGATTATTCTCTTCGATATTAAAGTGCCTCCGCAACTATATCTCCAAGTTTCAGGATCTTCCAAGTCGGAAAGATCAAGACTTTCGTAATACACCTGATATGGAATCGGCTTTTTAGCATAGTCACCGTTGATAATTCGCTGAAATTCGTTAGAAGCTGCGACTCTGAAAAGAAAGGCAAAAGACAGTGCACCAAGTATTAACAGGCTCTTCATTGTATTCTACTGAAGAATATAGATTTTGGCTTTGCCTTTTATACTCGACAATGGTATGGAAAGAGAGATAAGGAATTGACTGGTATTTTACCTTAATGGAAGTTAGGAATTTCAGTTAATTATAGTTTTAGATTGAAGGTTTCATTAGGAAAATATTTCTTCAGACACTCTATCTTTCCATTCCTCAAATAACTTAAAAAACGAAAGGGCGAAAATGAAAAGTTGAAAAGTAATTTATGAAAACCTTGTCTAAAATATTTAAATAGCCACGAACTAGCTTTGTGGCTCCGACATCTCAACTCTTCCAGACAGCCAGTTGCCTTGGCTCAAAGAACCAGAGCCAACCACCCATGCCCACGCCCACGCCCACGCCCACCCACCAGCTTCGCCCGGCCAAGTCTCGGCTAGAGTCTTAGTCGCAGCTATAGTCTTACTATATATATTTTTGATATGCTTCAGCAAACACCTGCAACGTCTCAACAACAATGAGAAATATTTTTAAGCAACTGAGGCGGGTGGATGCAGTTTTTGGTGCATTAGCGGAGTGCGTTACCCCTTGGTCCTGTTCCTTTTTAATCCTTGCGTCCCACCCCAGTGCCCCCCGCCATTTCAGCTCTGTTTATTGTTTATGTTTTTGGCGGAGTCTTTTTGCCCGGTTTGTTGAAAGAAGGTTATGAACGGGAACGAGGATGGGGCCGTTGTTAATGCATGACGTGGGCGAATGCATCCTGTTGCCAGGATGTGCAATCTGCAAGGTCCTGCAAGCCTGTAACTTTTGCCAAATCATGGCAATTGCTTTCTTTTATTGCGCCCATATCCTTGATGTACGAGCATGTGAAAATTATGTGCCCCGAAATGAATATTAATAATGCACGGCGCCGTAATCCATGGCGTATGAGTAACTTTTCCATTAAGCCCGAATCGTTTGTCAATTTTCCAGCACAGATAAATCACCCGGCCCGGCCAGAAGGATCCTCTTGCCTTAAGCCCAATTAACCCATTAGGAAAGCGGTTGCCATTTGATGCGGCAGGCAGAATGCAATTAAAAAAGACACTCTCCCCGCCCATCCCATGGATACCGTGGTTGCAAGAAGCGCCCGTGGAGGAGCTCGCAATTTCAGTCTCCTACTTACATTTAATTTTTATGTAAGCATCACAGCCCAAGGATGTAGACCAGGACTGGGAGAAGAACCAGGACTAGGACCACGACCAAGACCAAGACCAAGACCAAGAAAAGTAATAACTGCGCATTGCCATTATTTATGTTTATGTCCGCACTACATCATCTTCAAATGTCCGCGCGCCTTCTACCGCTTCTGCCCCACTTGCCCCACCGCCCACTTGCGGCTATAAAAAACAAGTGCTTGCAGTTGAGAGCAAGGGGGAGAGGTGGCCTCAAGGATTGGTCCTAGTGATGTTCAGCTTAAAAATTAAATAGAAATGCAGTCACGATTTGTAAAAATTAAAGGTCATCAATTAATAACTTTCTAAAATCTGAAATAAGATCAAAAAACTTCAAATAATAATAAAAAAATCTATAAGCCTGCCACTTTAAACCCCAATTTGAAAAATTGGCTCTAAGTTATATTAAATATAATATTTTTTAAGTATAATATTTAAAACCTAACCAGATTTTTGACATCCCTAGAGGATCGCTATTCTTAGACGACATTTAACTGCCGCCGTTGTCAGTGCGAGTGCTGTTGAACTAATTTCCGTTGCCCTGCGGCAAGAAGTAGGATGTGGCTGATGTTTAAGTGAGGCAGAGGGGCGGTGGTTGTGTGGGCGTGGCACTGGAGTGGGTTTCCCGGAAGGAAGCCACGGTTTCCTCAACTCGACTCTGGCTTGTAAAAATTGCATTCTTTGCGGCCTTTTCTATTGCTCGAGCATTTGTCATTGAGGCGCTCGCTAATTTGACATAAATTTTAGATGTGCAGTTAAGAGGGGAAATGAAATGTTGTAAAAAAAATATATGAAAATTGCCAGGAAGTTTAACTTGAACTTTTATTCAAAATATAAACTGTGAAGATGAAGACTTCAACTCCTTGAATAGGTACTTAAAGTTTTTTAAATGAAAATGATATCTGTCTATAATGTCCTTCCCCTTTGTTTCAATTTATATGTCAATATATTTAAATAACTGTGTAAATATGTTCTAAAATTTATATTCATTCATTATCATATAAAAATAAAAGAACCAAAATAAGTGTTCAAATGTTATTTATGAAAACCTTGTCTAAATATTTTATAATTTACCTCGACTAGTTCTGTGACAAATTCGACTTCCATTTGATACACTTTCCTAGCTCTTAATAAAATTATTTATTTTTGTCGGATAAACATGTTGTAAAGTGTCCGAATCGATTAGGGTCCTGCCCAGGACTTACTTGGCCAAACAAACCAAGAAACTCTGTCAGCTGACCAAAAAAACTTTTGACACTTGAACTTCCAAGCAATCGCAGGATATGTTAGTTCGCTCCACTTTCTGCACTTGAAATCTAAATTCAAAATACACAGAACTTTGAATCGACGCATCCGTCGGGTGGCGTAGCGAAGATGTTTATGGAATCTCAATGGAAAATATCGTTTAAAAAGCACCGAAATTGAGATACAAAAATGGCAAAGTGGACACACGCTTCCCAGTGGCAGGTCAAGCGTGGCACGACGGGGACGAGGGTGGCTGGGAAAATGTAAAAGGGATATGTCCATTTCGTATATATTTATACTCTGTACTCTGTGTGTGTCCCAGTCTCTTGTTAGCCTTTGACTTTGACAGTAGCTGACCAAATTGGCGGCAAAAAAGCAAAAAGCAAACAAGCTGAGAAGCGAAGAAAAGAGTTACTGCCCGAGGGCCATTAAAAAAGTCATGAATGGATGGCTTCAATGGGCGGCGGGGGCGTGGCAAATGAGTAAACCATTAGCCGGGCCATTCTGTAAACTCGGTAATTGACTGGCGCTTAAAGATTGGGCCACCTTTGGAGCCATGGCTACTGGCCCCTTTGTGGCGCGTTACACGTGCGTGCCAGTTTAAAATTTTCCGAAATTTTATTCACCACCCTCCCTTTGCCTCTTTGCCCCATGGGACCAGGCACCACGGAAAAAAGAAACTAAATAACCGCTAGTTAAGTTTGCTTTGTCATAACTAACAGTTTGCATTTCATTTTTTGTTCGCAGATGTTTTTTTTTTTTTTCGCCAGCTTTGTTAAAATTTTACAAGTCACGCACTGATTTGGCAATTTGCATGCAGCGACCGCTAGATGGCGCCAGCACGTGCGCCCTGTTGGGGGAATCCCCCCCCACCTTACTCTCTTCGTCAGAAAATGCAGCCAATCAATATCGGAATTGGATTCGCCACAACCTATATTTTTTTTAATTTTTCTCAACATTTTTAATTTAAACTTTTGCTGTAAATTTGCTCAGCAATGAGCTTTGAATTTTCATTGCAGTTGCAATTAATGCCGGCGTCGCCGAGGGCCACGGGGCGTATGCGCAATATGCATACGATATGGGCGCTGCCGAAGGGTCTGTTCGATTGGCATTTTCCCCAAATTAAATATTTTCGCAATGTGTGTCACTCCCCTGTCTGCTGCGAGCGGCTCCAGAACTTTCCCTGCTCAAGTATTAATTTATTGCCAATCTAAATGCGAGGATGCATAGAATGCATGGAAAATGGAATTTTTAAAAGGGCGCTGGGTGGATGGGTGGTTGGCCCGCTTTCGGCATTTTCATTTGCATTGTAAGTCGAAAAGTTTTCTTTGACGGAAAAAGAGGGAAAAATAGAGACTGACTTTATAGAAACTGGTATTATTTTAAGATTTAATAACAAGTGTGTATGCGAACCCATAAATTTACTTATTTTTTTCATATATTTTTTATCTTTTCATTAACCCCGTCTCTGTCAATCGAGCAATGTTATCGACAACCGTCGCTTGAACCCCACAGGGATTTCTAGGCTCCCTCCCTGTTCGGTATACCGCTCCCCCGCATACCGCTAAAAAACCAACTTTTTCATGCTCCATTGTGTTATAAATATTCATAAAGCGCCTCGCCATTTTTCGTTGCGACCGCCGCAACTAAAGCCTTGATTTCTTGCATTTTGCTATATGTTGCCATACTCCCACACACTGGCACTCACACACGCTTGCCTGTTACCAATACCTAGCCAATATGGCTGAAATATCCCCCCGGCACCCAGCTGTCTCCCTTCCCCCCCTTGCCCAGTCGGGTGCCCAGTCCCCCTGCCCATTTAACCGCAAGCCATGCTTCTAATGCCGCGTTGGCATAAATTTAAAGCAGCAGCTGCGGTTTTTCCACCGCTTTTCCCTGGATTTCCCTCATACCCTCTTACCCCTAGTCTCTGTCTTCCTTTCATTTTGTGGGCGGTGTGGGGTGGGCGGTATATGGTGAATGGGTGGTAGTGGGATTTGTTCTACTCTCTCTCTCTCTCTCACTTTCGGCTAAAAGCCAAGTGATAGCCAGAGAGAGAATAGAGAAATGGCTAGAAAGACCATTACGACAACTAACCCAGGTAGTCAGGCTTTAAAACCCAAAAAGCATTTTATGTTGCTAATTGATTTTTCAAACACCACACCCCACCACCCTCCGAGCATGCCCCTTTCACTTACTTTTGTTGTTGGTGTTAGTGTCCGTGTTGCGGCTGCCATTGCGCTTTTGTTTGGCATTCAATTAACGGGAATTTGCATTTTATCTATAGATACACTTTGCCACTATATATTTGGCATATACCCATTTATACACCTCCCCAGCTACCAATATCGGTTGGGGTTGAGTGGGCGGCTCGCTGGAAAAACAAAAATCTCAAGTGCTAAATCAACAATACAGGCTAAAAAATACACGTAAAAATAGGTATATACATGCTGTGCGATTCAAATTCCTATGCTGATGTATTAAACTCTTTAATTACCGCACTTAGCATTGATCTTGGGAATCTATCAGCCTAGACAAGAAAAAATTCCACAGTTCCATAGTGTTGCTTGTAAAAATAAACACGACAGTAAACCTAGATTCTCACTTTTCGAGGGTTGTAGCTAATCTTAACTCATAATTCTAACTCTCATTAATAGAGGAGAGAATGGTTTTTAACGCCAACCTCGCTATATCGTTATTAAACAACAAACATGGCCTCTAAATAATTATAATTATTGTTTTCCGTACCCAGTTTGCTCATCTTGGCTTCTGTAATTGCAAAAGTTAGAATAAACGCAAGGTAGAACATAATTTTTATGATCTTTGAGTTGGATACAGCTATGGTTAACTATTTTTTAATTAAATATTCATTTTACACATTCAAGTTGTAAATATTAGAAAAAACCGGTGTGTGAAACATCCTACTTTTTGGTAGTTTTTATCTTGAAGATATTCTTGACATAATATCATAATAGATATAGAATCTTATATGTAAGGTAGATCTGAAATTTCTACTCTCTGTTAAAACTCTCTCTTAGTTACCTATAAATAGATTTCATTCAATAAAAATTCCAGCAGTAAGTCCATTACCTACCTCACGTAACTCACTATTAACCAGAAACCAGAAAGAAACTGAGACGGAAACCCCCGACACCAAATAACGCCCACCTTTTAGAGATATATCTTGATGGATCTGGCCTAGACTGTTAATGATAGTACCCCTTTTCAGCCCTCCCCTCTATCACACCCCAAACATAATGTATGGGCTTAATAACAATTATTATCAGCCCGGCCAGTTCATAAAACTCGATGGGCCCGGACTGGACCCCACATGCATACATAAATAATACATGAATGGAGAGATGACCGCGGAGTGGATGGCCAGCAATTGCAGTTGGATTTTACGATGGTCTTCGAATCGGAGTTGGGGTTTCAGTCTCAAGGTCACGTTACACACTTGATTTAACATCGGAGCTGCATTGTCTGAGGCAGGGCGGGGCGGGGCGTGCCCTGGTACTAACCGGTTTATGCCACAGAAGCGATCTGGTTGATCTTTGCTGTTGCAGCTTCTTCTCTTATTTTATCGGCCGGTCCTCGGTCTTCTGCTACAATTTGGCAACTTCCAGCAAAAAACGGCAAAAACAATGCCTGGCGTGACATTGAATTGTAAATGCTGGCGATAAAAAACGCTGAACGCATAAAATATACGAAAAAGCCAAAGAAAACGCAGGGCAGAGAAGTAAATAAAATGCATGCCGACATCGGATGCATGTGAATTTTTCAGTTTTCAGTTTATGTTTCGCGCAAAACCACAGAAGCTATGTCCGATAGAGATGATAGCGTGAAGTGGGACTGGTTTTTGGCTAAAAGAAAATTATATATATTATAGAGAATAGACAAGCCAAGGAATAGTTGACCAATATCTTTGTTTTAATTTTTATTAAGTAAAGAAACCAGGAAGCAATATTTAGTGTGCAGTAACAGGCTAGACTGTTTTTTCCAGAAGACTTATTGGCTTGAATAATTACTAGTTTTTAGGCCATAAATAAAGTATTCCATAATTACTTACCTGGCAGATGGGCGTATGATGGGAGCAATTTGTTTTGCTTTAACTTATAGGTGATAGGTTATTTTACTTCAATCTTGAGAGGACAATTGTCGTAAATAGCCACAATTAGGAGAAATCTCTTCGGAATAAAGTTTAGTTTTAAAACTAAAAAGGAGGACTAGTTCGATAGTTGAAACACGTGCCGCAGCCATCGCCGCAGGTCTCTGGGCCAACATTGTTTACTTTTTTCGCATCGCCTGCTCCTACTGCTGCTCTCGTCCTTTATCCCTTATGCATACCCCGCCCCTGCAACCCTTGAACTTCCGCCCGCCCCACGCTGATCCTTTTGGTCAGCTGGCGCTTCTTCTTGTTCATCCTCCTCGGCTTGCTTGTAAAAGACATTGACATTTTTTTCCGCTGCCCTACTGTGCTCCCCGCCGTTTCTCTTTACTTTGTTGTCGTTGTTTAATGGTTTTTTATACATATTTTTTGCCCGTTTTTTGTAGTATTACGTCACTTTCACTGTAGTTTGCGGCTTAAGGCAGCATTTGTTTGCCATTGTTATTGTATTTGTTGTTGTGGCTGTTATTGTTGCTGCTGGCCGTTGTTTGCACTTGTTTTTGGTACAAACAAGCAAATTGCAATAAAAATGCTCAAATTTATGGTCCACTGGCATACATACATTTTGTTTTGGGATGATTTATCCGAGACTTTTGTTCGCCTTTGCTTTCCGGCGGCACAATTTATGTCCGTTTACATGGCAAACTTTACAGTATTCAGTTTATACTATTATTTTTCTCTTCTGCTGCCTGTTTTTTCTTCATTTTTTTGGTTCAAGTTCATCAGTTGGGTAGTGACGAGCGTTGAATTCGCAACTGGGTCCAGGTCCCGTCTTTATCGTCTTTATAAATGCGTCGTTATATTCCGCGTTAGACACGTAGTTTTTGTTGGTTTTGGCATTGCAGTCGGGTTAGGTAAATACTCATTGCGGACAGACGGTCGAGTATGATTTACTCAAATGCCAGATAACATCAAGCATACGCCATGTTAGCGCACATTCTAGGCACACCCACATTACGCATACGCCCTGTGGGTCTCATGGCTGATGGCTGATGGCCACTGATTGATAAGAATCGGTCTGCAATAAAATCATTAGTCCAGTTAACGTGCCCTGACTAAACAGATCGGTAATGAGGCTAATTTCCTCGTTGCCAAATGCCATCCAATTTCGGCCAGTTTGTTTTTTTAATCGTTCAGCAATGTGGTTACTTCAGAGTCTGATTTTGATGATCGTTTTAGAGGTCCATAGTGTGAGTTGTTTACATAAATTATGTATTTCCCTCCCAAAATTTGGCTCTGCCTTGTAGCTTAACTTGCAATTGGAGGAGTTTTATGCCAAGTCCTTTGTTCCTGATGAAATTCACATATCCTATGATATCGAAAATTTCGAGATGATCAATGTGAACCTAACTGTGAGGGTCCCCTTTCCCGGCAAGCTCCTGATGCACATTTTTGTGCGACAGCTTTCCGACCAGGCGGGTGGATCAGACACGAAGGACCTGATGCGCTTTAGGAACTTGGATCTGTGCAAGATATTCGACTCTCTGCGAAATATCACATTTGAAAACATCCAGGGTGAAAGTGTGCTGCCCTCCACGTTTTTCGTTTCATGTCCTTTAGTTCCTGGATTTTATTATGTGGAAAATAGCACATTTGATGTCAAACTGGTGCCCTTTCGGATTCCAGATGGCAGATACATGGCGTTGCTGGAACTGATTCAGGTGTACGAGGATGTTATCAAGCTGGTTTCCTGCAGGATAAAGTTTGTAATGAAGCGACCACCGGGTTTTAAGGAGCCATCCGACCTCGGTAGCAATGAAGAAGGTGGAACTCTCGAAATAGTCACAAAGCCCCAGACCACCATCACAAAGGCTCAGCCAAGTTCCGAGGTCACCGAACCGAGTGAAGATCATTATGAGGAGGTGACGGAACCCAGTGAAGATGATTATGAAGCCCCCAACGATTATAATTAAAGAAAGCATTGCAGCGAGTTACATGATTGGCATAGTTTCATCCGTATTTTATTATCTCTGTCTTCATAACACGTGCAAAATAAAATTTATTGCAAATACTCCCAGAAATGGAGACATCTCACCCATGACTTCAGGCACGCCTATACCAGTTAATTGAAAGCCCCACGGGCATGGGAAACTTATAAAATAACACCAAAACTTGAAATAAAACCGCTCGAGACAAGGCGACGACAAATACGCGACTCAAAGACATTCATTCAATCTTATCTGTTACATTGTTGCAACGCAAAACTCTGCTTTGACAGCCGCACCATAGACATTTATTTACGAGTAACAACTGTGGAATTTATTCGGAGCTGACATTGGCCTTTGGGCATTCTCGAGAGTGCGTAAATTTACATAAATAGAGTGGGGCATGTGTTTCCGGTTTTTGGATGAAACAGATCAACTGCAAGATCATCGTCGCCTCCAATGACTTGGCAGAAGTGTGTGGCCTCCGTAATGGTATCAGTTTGGCTATGGTTTTGATTTTGTTTTATGGCGAAGCCCAGCCCAAAAAAGTTCCATCATTTAGCAGCGCCTTTATTGATCTAGTGTTTCCAGTCTTCAGGCTTGATGGAAACTATATAGTAGTGTCAAATATTTACGGATCTTTGATATTCCCTCTCGTTCTGAAGTGATAATTCACTAAATTGGCTTGGCCACTATCTGATCTTTTGGCAAGGGGCGTCATAGCATTGCTCTTGAACTTGAAGTGTTAAACTGTTTTAGCCGAGACATTAAGTGGGTGATGTAGGAATTAGTAAGCTCGGTAAACTTCCTCGAATATTCCACCGAAACTTGACCAAATACGCATTGGAATTGACCTTCATTTAAGCCTTGTTTTCATTTACTTAGTACGATTATTATTTAGTCAGCGATCAACTTCTTCAGAGGCTCAAACAAAATTAAACAAAAGACGCCAACAAAAGCAAATAGGGCGACGTGGCTTTGGTGTTTTAGTTTTCGGTCTTTAGTTGTTTAAAATCGTCTGATTTGCACCTGCCCGCGGAGGGCCACGCCCCTCAGCTCCACTTTCCTTGTCTCTTGGCCAGGTTTTTGATTTTTTTGTTTACTGATATTTCTTTTGGTTCAGCGTCTCATTTATTCCTCTGCCTTTTGTTTATGTATCGTTCATTTGTCCAGTTCTCCACATTGCAGATTGCAGTTTACATATGACATTATCATCGGTGGTCGGCAGTTGTCCGGCTATAAAAACCCCCGATCACAGATGGAGCTAGGTGCAGTCGATTTTTGGATTAATCAGCGAAACATCTACCCAGCAACAGCAATCATGAAGTACCTGGCCCTGGTAAGTCAAGTTTTCGAAGGAAATATACAGTTTATTAAAATATTAATCGCTTTCAGACCCTTTTCGTTTGCCTGCTGGCCATTGCCATTGTTTCTTCAGTTCCCGTGGATGAGTCCTTGATTGGGGACAATATTTACCAGCCGGCTTTTGACGATGTCCAGCGTCCCCAGGATCCCCAGGCCCTTTTCAAGCTGAAGAAGCTGCTTAAGCTGAAGAAACTCCTGGGCTAGGAAGGAAGCTATTCAATTCGCTTTCAACGTGTTAAGCTCAGTTCAGATTCTAGTCAAAGTCCACTTACCCATTCCAACTCCAGATGATTCGAAACATATTCAAAATTTAAGCTACTTTGCCTAGACAATACCATAAGCCCATTCACACACACACATATGAGAACAGTATACGTAATAAATTTAATTTTCATACAACAAATGGCAAGTGCCAGTCGGCTTTCTTATGTCATCGATAAGGAGGCTTCGGGTCCGACCGAAAAGGAGCTAATGACCACTGCTGGCAGCAGGTCGAGTTTGTTTTATTTAGATCTCAATGGGAATAACGAGTTCCCCTGCTGGCACGACGAGTGAGAGTGTGAAAAGCGAACGGCATCTTCCTTTGCGGGCTTCAAACGCACTTACATATTGCACGTATTGGCCAATCGCTGTCCTACATAAATGAAAATCAACAAGAAATGCTACTGAGCCAACCCGAAGCACTTATACCCTTTCATTTAATCACTAATTCTAAGCCTTTACATTTTAAGGCGCAACGATGTGATGGACTTCATTTTATTTGGCCAAAATGTGTTTTGGACAAATGAAAACAAATGAAATAAAATCAAAAATTTTAGAAAATGTAAAGTTTAAAATCTTTGACTAATTCGTTGTATTTAACTTGCAAAAATGCTTATGGTGTTATGCTGTATGGTTAGTGGTATAACTCAGCCAATACTTTGCGGAGCCCAAAATGTTTTTCGTCCCCGATCTTGGAACTTCGGATTTTTTTTCGAATTATTTGATGCAGATCAATGGCTATTATAACTGTGATTCACAAATGGTATTTCGAATTTTTTGAATTGGTGGCGAAATAGTGAAAATATTCACTAAAAATTGTCTGAAAAGCTTCGATGTTGGCCACATACCAAAATATCGAAACGTATTCCAATTTTTAAATTTTTTAAATCGAAAAATTTGTATAACTCAGCCAATACATCGCGGAGCCCGAAATGTGGAAAACCTTGGAACTTCGAGTACCTTCATTCTACATCAAAACCTGGCATTATAAAATGTGAGCCATTTTTCAAAATTTTCCAATCATCATGGCCATCAAGGCCAAAAAATAAGACAATTTTATTCAGATCTTTTTTCCAATCTTTTGATGCAGATCAATGACGATTAGAACTGTGATTCATAAATGGTTTTTCATTTTCAAATAAAAGATTAATCCGCAAAACTGTCCCTATTAACTTTAAACACTTTTGCGGCTTTAAAAGAGCTGGCACCAAAATTCTGTTTGAAAATCCTCACTGCTATCAAATGACTCAAGAAACGAACTTGAGGTTGTCCCGTCCAACTCCACCAAAAGTAACGCTGATTTTTGATTCTTTGACCAAATAAGTATTTTTAATTAATTTCATGTTTTTTCTGTCTTTTGTTTGTTTCTTAATAGTCTAAACACATAGTTAATCTAAACATCCGTGCTTGAGAAGCATGGCTTATTCCAGAGTGCCAGAGAATCTAACCCAGGAAAAGCAGTTTCTTGAGCAGCTTCAGCTTGAGCAGGAAGGATTGGTCGTCCGATGGGTTGACGGATTCGCTGCCAGGACCTTCCAGACCCTCGGGCACTGCCTCTTCGCGGGGCGCAGCGCTGGTGAGAACCAGGCACATGGCAATGCAAAGGAAGACACTCTGAAAAGGACAACAAACAGATAATCCATTGTGAGTTAGGTAACTTGGTAATCCATTGAGCACGGCAGACGCACCAGGAGCAAGAATTTCATGTTGATTGTGACTGGATGGGGCTTCGGTTGGGCTTGATTTGATCGATGATCGTTGACAGACCTGCTTGCACTGAACACAGACAACGCCGACCCGTCTATTTATATGCCATCAGCCGGCAGGCGTGAGATGTGAGTTGAGAGCTGTAAGTGGCTTGGCCGGCAGACTGCTCGTCTTTCATAGAAATTAAAACAACGACGGAGGCTCGAAGATTCGGTGAGTCGGGCAAGGCGGGCAATCAATTTGCTTGGACTATTAAATGTGATTTTAGCGTACCACGCATATGGAGCAATCGCGATAACAAAAGCCGACCCAAACTGTCTCATTTGTGGATCATTTCTCACCTTTTCGGGCTACCTTTTTGTGGTTGCATTGTGCGAGGGCCTCTAAGCACACATTTTCGGCAATCTGTATTGACTTGCTTGCGGTTTCTGCGAAATTATCTCTTTTTGCTAATCGGCGTCTCCTTGGTTCTGGCTGCTATTTGTTCTGGCCATTAGTTGTGAACAAATTCTCTGCCAAATACTAATTAGCAGCTTGACATTGGCCTTAACGCCAAGTCATTGAGTTCTTTTCACACCGCCATAATAGACCTAAAATAGTTTCGTTTTAATCTTTATGGTCAGGATGTTGGTCTTAACTAGACAATAGTGTAAATTATTAAAATTTAATGCGTTTAAAAAAAAATGTAAGAATAGAAAAAATATTAATTTTTATTCTTGTATGAATATTATTCTCTAAGTATTATTATTTTAGTTAGTTATAAATTTATATTATTAAGTTATTTAAATTAACTTTATTGACCAAATTCAAAAATGTAACGGTCGCCGCCAATTGGTATTTATAGGGTTGTCCCGTTAGTTCCAATTGGAATATATCTTAAAACGCGACTGGTCACACTAAAATAAAACAACAACTGAATTAAACAACAAGAAAAAAGTAATACATATAGAAAAAATTTTAGACAATATATAAGTTACCAAATCGCAGTCAGTCCAAATTCGAAACACACCCACACCCACCTGCACTCACACATACATCTTAACAAAAGAACAGGAGCGCCCCAGCAGCCTTGAACAATGACGGGTTCTTTCAGTGTAAAACTAAAATCCAAAAAAGGTCAATTTATTGTCAGCGACCTGAACGAAAATACAACACTTGGAGAACTAAAAACGAGAATTGCCGAGGCCACCGCCATCCAGCCACCGCAACTGCACGTCCTCGTGGGCTATCCGCCGAAGCCACTGGACCTCTCCCAGCAGAAGGAGCAGCAGGACCTCAAAACCGTGGGAATTAACAGCGGTGAGACATTGATTGTGGAGGAGAAGGTGGCCACCACTACCGCTCCTGCTTCCGCTCCAACTCCCACTGCCACTAAAACATTCGGTTCCACCCTGGAGGACGACGAGGCACTGGCGCGTCGTTTACAGGCGGAGGAGGATGCAGAGCAGCTGCGACAAGAGGCTGCCTCTGGATCTGCTGGCCCTCAGCAGGATCTGCCGGTGGCTCCAACGGAAAGCGGGCCGAACGGTGACTTCAACGGCATTCTTTTGAAAAAGGTGGTGCCAGCGGATAATTCGTGCCTGTTTACCAGTATCCGGTTCGTTTTGAACGGGAAAGTGGACAACGAAGGCAGCGAGATGATGCGTCATATAATTGCCCAGGAAGTAGCCGCGGATACTCAACAGTACAATGACGCCGTACTGGGCAAGTCTAATGCCGAGTACTGTTCGTGGATCCAGAAGGCGGACTCCTGGGGCGGCGCCATTGAGGTGTCCATTCTGTCCAACTACTACGGCATCGAGATTGACGTTGTGGACATCCAGAATGCAATAATCAATCGTTTCGGCGAGGATAAGAACTTCGGACTGCGCGTCTTCCTGCTCTTTGACGGCATCCACTACGACCCGCTCTACATGGAGACCGCCCAGAGCACTGCCCCTGCCACCATCTTTCCGGTGGAGGAAATGGGGGTCTACCATCAGGCGGAGCAATTAGCCAACGAGGCCAAGTCATCACGGCAGTTTACCAACGTGGACAAGTTCACACTGAGATGTATGCAGTGCGATGTGATGCTGGTGGGTCAACTCCAGGCCAAGCACCACGCCGAGGAGACGGGTCATGACCAGTTTGGGGAGATTTAATACGTCCTGATAGTCGGCACCATCTACATCGTGGCTTTTGTACTGTTCGCCTATTACCTGCTATCCACCTAGAGCGAAAGTTTAATGGATTTACACGCCCAACGTACAAGCTGAATCACTCTACCTCCACACCCAATCCCACGCCCGTGTTATTTAAACAACCTGTAATTCATAAATACGTTTTATCCCTTCTCTGTTCATAATAAAGTTCACATTATCATCCAAGCTAGAATGGGCTTGTTCATTATTATCTAAAGAATGGTAGGTAGTGGCCGGTTACCAAGCCCTAATCTCACTGCTAAGACGCCCACGGCGGAGTCATTGCGGCCGGATTCTGGAGGTACGACATCAATACGGCGCTGACACTGAGCATGAAGGAGGACAGTACTTGTTTGGCATCGTCACTGGCCCGGGAGCTGGCAAAACTGATGCAAGAGCAGTACAACGCAAACCAGGCACACCACTTGAGCTGTGGAAATAAATTTCAGTTAAAGATAACCCAAATAGGTGTCCATTTGATAATACCTTCATCATCAGCCCGCACATCGAGAAAATCATTCCCAGAATGTTCATGTAATCCGGCATCATGTCCTCGTTAGCACCGCCACCTTGGCCCTGAACTTTAGGAGCCTTGTAGCGGTTGATCTTCTCCTTTCTACGGGGGTCTACGGTGATACTCATGTTTAATTTATTTAATTTTCACTAATCATTAAAATAACGAAAATCAGGTCAGATTGCACGGTCCACGGCGAGGAATGTGAATGGTTACTCCTATTCCCAGTGACTGTCAAATTACCATTAGTGGCAACTCTGGCAAACAGCTGTTTTTTATTTACCACCGCGGAGGCTAGCGCGTTTGAATTATTTTATTAATTACATAAATTTCACTGAAAATTTCAATAGAACTATGGCCTTGCGGTTGCTCAGCCGCTCACTGGTTCCGCACATGCGTAGCATTCAATGGAATGCTACTAGAAGGGGCCCTTATGGTTATAACATGAATCAGCAATTGGCTCCTCCAGTCCCATGGGTTTTGGGACACAACCGGCATTTCCACGTGCGGATAACGGATGAGGAAGCTGGCCTTAGAGTTAAAAGAGAAGCCAACAGGCATCAAAATCCTTTTAAGGAAGAGTTCAAGCAAGAGGACCTTACTGAATTAGTCGAGCATCGCAGGAGATACAAAGAAAAACCAAAAGAAAAAATCCCTGAAAAGATTCGGGACTTTGGTGACCCGGACACGTTTGGAGATGCTAAGGTATTCAACAGTCTACCAGAGGATCCCGGAGATGCAGAAGAAGAGGCATACATCAACTCGCCCACTCGACGCTCGAAGAAACTTCAGGCTGTAGAGTATGCCCGTCTGATCAAGGACTATCTGAAAGCGAATCGGATAAACGAGGCCATTGCTGTGCTGGAGCAGCAAATGCTGCGCGAGGATCGGGTCAAGCCGGACAAGTACATATACAACCTATTGATCAGCGGCTGTGCCAAGTCCGGCTACACTCGAAAAGCCTTTTCCCTATACACCAAGATGCGGCAACGAGGACTGCCCGTCACCGGGGGAACGTACACTTCTCTTTTCAATGCCTGCGCTAATGCTCCGTCGTCGAGCGACGGTCTGGCCAAGGCCCAGATCCTCAGGGAGAACATGCTGGAGAAGGGCTACGAACCGAATGTGAAGAACTACAATGCCATGATCAAGGCCTATGGGAGGTGTGGAGATGTGAACACGGCCTACATGCTAGCAGACGAAATGGCAGAGCGGCAGCTGGACATGAACGCAGAAACGTTTAACTTTTTATTACAAGCGTGTGCTGGAAACACTGAGCATGGATTCCGCCATGCCCTTCTTACGTGGCATAAGATGCTGCAACGAAGAATCACTCCCGACTATTACAGCTTTAACGCGATGCTAAGATGTGTCAGGGATTGTGGGTTCGGGGATTTGGATGCCATGAGAGAAGTTCTTGAACAGATCGCACCATCAGCAGCCAAGCCAAGGCGAGTGCTGGAGTTGGATGACGGAGAGAGGAGTGATTTGCCAAGTGTATCTCCTGTGGAATCTTCTGTTCCTGCACAAATCGAAGTATCCACAACTGTCAGCGAACTGGAGCTGCCGAATCTCCTGCTGCCCAGCCCTCATCTTGGAAGCTTGGTGGCCTTGGAGGAGGTGACGCGTCCTCACGAACGGTTTCTCCTACTTGGTGGCCTTACCGGCTTCCTGGAGCTTATGAAGCAGCACGACATAACTCCAGACATCGAAACGTTCACCACAATGCTGGAGGTAATCCCACCAACACACGCTGCCGAGAAGCAGTTGCTCGCCTTTGTGCGCAAGATTGGCCTTAAAGTGGACATTGACTTCTTCAATATACTGATAAAGAAGCGCTCGATGCGGTTCGATTACGAGAGCGCCAAAGAAGTTCTCTCCATGATCCGCACCGCTGGACTGCGTCCGGACATAGTGACTTATGGCGTGCTTGCCTTGGGCTGTCGCACCCAGGAAGAGGCCAGGGAACTATTGCAACAAATGCAAGTGGCGGGCGTAAAAATAAACATGCCTATTTTGGGTGCCATGCTGCGACAGGGATGTGCCCAGAAATCCTTCGGTTACATCAACGAGATTATGCAGTTGAGCCTGGAGGAGGGTGTCAAACCCAACGAACCTTTTCTGAGACACCTTTACAACTTCCACAAAGGCTGCGCCAGGGCCATCGATGCCAGGGTAAGTACGGTATCTGATCTTTCTTTTAAAATAGCTTTAACTAAAAAATATTTCCCAGCATCCGTCCACCAAGACCGCAGCCTTTAAGAAGGGGCACTCGAAATTCTGTGATAAGTACCGCCTCTTCTACGAGGAGCTTGGCCTAGCTGGCCTCAAACTGGAAGACGCCATCGCCAAAGTGAAGGAAAACCCATACGCGAAGTTCAAGGAGCACACGGAAGAAGGCCTCGAGCCACTGAAAACGAATCAAGTCAAGCGGAAAACCAAAGTCCGGAAGTACATCAAGAAGATCAAAATAGACCAGCTCCAAGATGGCCCTCCAGAAGAGCCTCCGAGGAGAATAGAATAAGTTTTAAAGTTAAACAGCCATTAAAGTTTATTTTCGTTAACCAATCATTGTGCGTTTGCGTCCTCTCGCCCTCACCTCCTCAAACTTGGCCAAGACAGCCTCCTCGTCCTTGCCGCACTCCTTGCGGTAGGCGGAGAGAATGCTCTCGAAAAGGTAGGGCTGCTCACTGTGCGTGCTGAGCAGAGCCCGTTCCAGGACATACAGATCCACACCCTTGTCCTCGGTGGCTTGGTTGTAGTGGCTCAGCCCAAAATCAATGAAGACGACTTCGTAGTCGCCGTCCTTCGGATTAATGAGTATGTTCGATGTGGTCAAGTCTCCGTGTATAATGTGGTTCGAGTGCATCTTTCCAATGATTCCACCAATCCTAGTGCACAGCTCTTCCAGAGCTTGCTTCGCCAGATCCTCCGTCTTTTCAGCCACCGTCTCCTGAATGAACTGCTTGGCCGTCTGGGCCTTGTCGAAGTATTCCATGTAGAGCTTGTGGGTGTTCAGATCCGAGTGGAGGATTCGGGGGGCCAGGATGCCGGCGGCCAGGCACCGACCGGCTGCCTTAGCCTCGGCCTTCATGCGCTGCCGCGTGATCTGCGTGTCCAGATCCGGGTGGCGGTACTTCTTTACGAACCGCTCCTTAATCAGGCAGGATTCCCCCTTGTAGTTTCCGAGATAGAGTCGCCCCTCGGCTCCTTGCTTCAGGATCTCCAACGACATCTTCAGGTTTTTAACAAACTTGCCGGATATTTACTTCAAATCAAAAATTCACAGATCCCCCTGTCTTTTAGTGGGATTTATTAAAAATTGAACTAGAACCCCCCTTTGGACATTCGCAGCGAAACGCATGCAGTCAGCTGTTGTCTCTGTTTTGGATGTTTACACCGATAGCGCCAAGTGATTCATCACCAGGAAAAACCATCATACCTCACCAGCGTCGTACATTTGAAAACTAAGAGCCTTTAGAAAGAGCCTTTCATAAATTCCAAAATGTTTAACAATATTTTCGGCAAGGCACCCACCGTGAAGGAGCAGCAGCGCGAGAATGATCGCTCCTTGAGGAAGGCCACCAGGGACATTGAACGCGAACGAAGGAAGCTCGAGGAGGAGGAGAAGAAACTGGAGGCCGAGATTCGGAAGACTGCGGCGGCGGGTAACAACGACGCTTGCCGCATTCTTGCCAAGCAACTGGTGGAGATCAGAAAGCAGAAATCGCGCACCTACGCTGCGGCTGGAAAGATTACGTCCATAGGGTACCAGAACAAGAATATGGGTGCCAACATAGCGCTCAGCGAGGCCATGGGTACCACCGCAAAGACCATGGCTAGTATGAATAAGGTGATGCGCCCGGAGGCCATCGGGGCGACGGTGAGACAGTTCCAGGCTGCGAATATGAAAATGGAGATGACCGACGAAATGATCAACGACACTCTGGACGACATGCTGAACGAGTCTGGAGATGAGGACGAGTCCAATGCCGTGGTCAACCAGGTGCTCGACGAGATCGGCATCGAAATCTCTGGAAAAATGTCGAGTATCCCGGCAACGGGATCAGGGGATCTTGAAACCGCCGGGAAGCGGACGGAGAAGGACATCGCCGACCAGCTGGCAAAGCTACGCTCCTCGTAGTTCTCAGATTATTGGTACATGTATTTTTCTATCATCACTGTGAACACTGCTGTTATCCATAGAATTTAAGGAAATATATTTATATACACTGCTTAAAGGCGTGCCGACATTCCACCTCCTGCCACTATCGACTCTCCAGTAATGTAGCTAGCGTCCTCAGAGACTAGGAACGAGACCACGCCGGCCATTTCTTCGCTGGTGCCCAGACGTCCCATGGGTATCTTGCTGAGGGCAGCTTCGTTGGCCGCTTCCTCTTCATGCAAAGCCCTGGAGAACTTGGTTTTGATGACACCGGGCGCGAGGCAGTTGACTCGGATGCCCTCGGGGGCCAGGTCCTTGGCTGCAGCTTTCGTCAGCCCAATTAGGGCAGTCTTGCTGACAGAATAGGCACCCAGCAGCTAAAGATTAGGATTTAGATAAGCAATAAGCACTTGACCCACTGATAACCAAAGAACACTAACCTCAAAGGCGTCATAGCCAGCAATGGAGGATACGAACACTATGCTTGATCCCTTTTGCTGTCGCAGAAGCGGGAGGGCCTCCTTGGCCAGCATGTAGGAGCTCTTCACGTTCACGTCGAAAATTTTATCCCACACTTTTTCGTCGCACTCCAGGACACCACCCACTGCGGGGTTGGTGGCCGCGTTACTGACCAGAATGTTGAGCTTGCCGAACTTGCTGATGGTCTCCTCGAAGAGCTGTTTGCGGTCCTGGGCCTCGCCCACATGACACTTGAGTCCGTGCACGTTGAGGTTCAGTTTTCGGAGCTCCGCCAAAGCGTTGTCCACGTTCTTCTGTTTGCGGCTGCTGATGACTACGGCAGCTCCATCCTCAGCCAATCGCTTCGCAATGGCAAAGCCAATGCTGGAAGGGATTCATTGTAGGGTCGAATAGTTTATTAGATACTGTTAGAGTTTTTGTTACCCATCGGTGGAGGCAGTGACCACGGCAACTTTTCCTGCTAGGCGTTTCATCGGGGCGATGTTTGAACTTTGACTACTGCTGCTGGACAGCCGTTTGTGGCATAGATTGTGGCCAACAAGTGTTTGCTGGTAATTGTTGTTGTTTTGATCGAGATTCCGGTTTGAACTTTGGCCATTTCCAGTCACAACGGCAGGACTGAAACGGACTTTCGGCGCTCTGACCACCAGTTGCTTGCCCAAGTGAAACATTTTAGAGAAGGATATTTTAAAGAGCGATATAAAATTCGTTGCCTAACAATTGATTTTCCAATTTAAACTTTAAAGAGATCAAATCCCAAACTTGTTTACGGATGCTTCTTCTTTTTGGCGGTTTGTCATTCCCACCGCATCTGAAAGCTTTTCTAAGACCTTGGTGGTAATTTTCGAAAATATAATCAAGTTTGCGGTTGCTTAGTAACTTTAAATAAATGAAGTTCAGTCATACTTAACTTGATTGTAGTTAAATTAATATAACTTATTATTGATTTAATACAGAAATTATTAAGAATTAATGAATAAGTCAAACTTTAAAGGGATTAAATGGAAAACTTTCTACAGATACTTTCCAAGTCCTGGGCGGTCTTTTCAAAAATATAATATAGTTTGCGGTCGCTAAGTAAGCCTTATTTATTTTTAATAAGCTTTTGATTTAATACAGTAATTTGCAAGAATAGGATTTTATTAATAAGAATAATATTCCTCTTTTTAAAATCACTCAGAAAACTCAGTCATTGGCTGATAAGGTCTTTTGAAACGAAAATCTCCCAATAGCAAGATAAACGCTCAGTTTTATAATAATATAAACAAAGATAAAAATTATGACAAATAAAGAAGATAGACATGGGGACTAGGTCGAGTTTAAAACATTTATTTACGCATGTTTGGGAGAGTACAAGGGCGATTCTTCTTTATTCAATTTAATAAAATATGAAGAGAAAAATATTATTTTTTTTTATAGAAATTTGCCTATAGTTAAGTTTAGTACTCAGAAGTTGATTCAACTATTATTTCATACAAATAATAACCAATTAGGAACCGAAGGCCGCAGCTCACAGGTCGTATGAGTAATTTCATTTTAACTCCAAAAACAATGTTCAAAAAATTATTTTGTCTTTATGTATTGCGAATATTTTACCGAATATTTTATTGTTTATGAAAAATATAGACTCTATATTGTATAGCACCACCCTAATGTGCAAATAAGGCAATCAAATTTGCTGAAAATAAAAATAAGCGGTCGGAGCCGCTTCAGAAACTGCCGCTAGATCTTTTTCGCTCCACTCGATCAGTAGCCGTCGGCGGAGACAGTCCTCTAGTTTTCAGTAGCTGTTCGTATCCGGTAGTTACCCGATTCCGTCTCACGGACTCCGGCACGCGCTAACGGCTTTTCATTCGTTTTCGCAACCGTTGGCGGGGCATGTGATAGACGCCAAAGCCCTTATGCTAGTGGAAAAAACGCTCGACTAACTAAGAAATTATTTAATAATTAACTCTAGTCGAAAGGCAAATTAATTATTTAACAATGAGTGATCAGGCGAAAAAGATCGCACCGCGGCCACCAACCTTGGAGGACTTTAAGGCTCCTGTCCTGCCGGACAACAAAATAGTGCTCTTCTTCCATCCGTACAACTTCTATTCGCAAAAAGTTAGTAGCCCAATGTCGACGCTAATCATGTGATCTTCGAAAAAAATTATTTGCCCCGACCAGATCCATCAGCGAGTGCCGCGAAATTACAAAACAAATCATCGTCAGCCAGAATCATCATCATTTCATTATCGTTGTAATGAGTGCGACGGTGATGGGATGCCCTACTCCGTCCGTAGCTCTCCCATCCCCGCTCATCCAAAATGGGGTGCAATGGAGCATGGCGGATTGGAGCGGAGTGGCGGCATGTCGTAGGGGAGCCCTATGGACGTTAAGTCTGGGCTTATGACAGCATAGGATTGATTTATATTCTGTTTACCTTGCGACCGACCACAAGTGCTAATTAAATGGAGCGACTGAAGAAAACAAAACTAGATAAATACGAAAATAAATAGAGCAGTAACGAACCGATATAGTTTTCCCTAAAATTTTTAAATTGATTTAGAAATAAAATTTAAGACTAAAAACTTAAAGTTAATCACTTAAAAATAACATTGTTCTTGGGGATTTTTAGCTCGAAATCGAACAAAGAAATATTTTTAAAGTTTAATCATTTAATTTTTAAACGGATGAATAATTGAAGATGATTAATATTCAGGCCTGAAATGAACAACAAATTAAAAAAGAATTTACAACAAAATTAGAAATAGAATTCTTAGAAGGTTATGCATTATATTTTAAACATTTTTTAAGATAAAAATCCCCTTTTTTTATGAAAAATTCTCAAAAAAATGTTAAAAACCCTTTTTCAAATCCACAACTAGGTCCTCCTCCTTCTTTACGAAAAGAAAATCGACTTTTTCCCCTACGTGGTGGACCTTTACAATGGCGAGCAATATTCCAGCTGGTTCCTGAATATGAACCCCAAGGGAGATGTGCCAGTTATCCAGGATGGAGCCTTTGTTATTCCCAATTCGGCGCACATTGTCAACTACTTGGAGAGCAAATTCCGAGGAGGTAACCAACAGGCCCTTCTAATCCCATCAATTGTAAACTAACCATAAAGTGTGTCCTTGCAGAGAAGTACCCTTCCTTGAAACCGCCGCACAACTCCAAGGACTACGACGACGTGATGCGGTACGAACACGCCGTGAGTCGCCTGCCAGTAGGTGCCCTTAGCCTGGGCTCCTTCATTCACGACGACCTGAAACTAACGCCCAAGGCTCCCTTCATAGGGCCCATAAGACAGTCCTGCCTAAGTGAGTTACACGAATCCTCAGAAGTAATCCCAACTAAACCATCCACACACTCTCAGAGAACAACGAGAAGGTGATCGACCTACTCCGCACGTCGTTGGAAGAGGTCGCCAACAAAACTGCTCTGCGCCAAAAGCTGGACATTCAAATCCGTCGGCGGGACCTGGTCACGGATCGGACCGAATTCCAGCGCGTCTTGGATGCTGTAGGCAAATTTTTGCTTTATGTGGAGCAGGAACTCTCCGCCCAGGCTCCAAAAACCGAGTGGCTGCTGGGCGATGATATAACCCTGGCGGACATAACTTTAGGACTACTGCTGCATCGACTGTACCAGTTGGGATTCGAGAACTACTACTGGACGTTCGGCAAACTACCAGGAGTCGAGGCGTACTTCCTGCGGTTCCGGCAACGCGAATCCTACCACCGCTTGCAGCCAAGCAACTACGCCATTCTGCGCGAGATGTGGGTACGAACGCCAGGCAACTACAAATTAGGAGCGGGAGCCGGCTTCCTGGGTATGGCCATGTTCGCCGCCTTCGCACACAAGTAGCGGAGGATGAGGCAGCTTTTTTTGTTAACAAATCCTTTTACTATTAAAGTTGGGCACATATAAACACACGAACATAAGAACGCTTAAAGCTACGCGCTGCTGATGAAGGATGCTGGGATGCTGGGGTAAAGGATGGTAAAAAAGAAAAGGAGCGTAAGGAGCAGGACGCGAACCAGTGCCAGCCTCGAGCTGCTTAGAATATCATTAGTTTCATCATTACATCGTCGCTGAATATACAAAAATTTGGTATAAATTCCATTCCAATCCGTCACCTAATTGTCAATTCCTGCTATGCTTTTTGTCATTTGATCTCCTGCCTCTCTCAGAAGGATCAACTGTCCAGTTGCTGTTGCTGCTGGTCACGTTCTCGTTTCTGTTGCTCCGATTGCAGCAGAGTGGCGGCAGCACTGGCAGCCTTCGCGTTTGTGAAAAGTGGCATGCCCATAAAGGTGGGAATCTGCTGATCCCTAGGTACTCCCGCCGTGGCCGCCTTGCCGTTAAGGTTCGCCCGGGACGCGCTAGTTCCTCCGCTAGCAGCAGCTCCAGTCGATAAATGCGAGGGTCGCTTAAACGGGAAGCTCGGCATCTCCCGCTGGTAGCTAAAGCTTCCGTTTCCAGGAGCCTCTGGCAACAAGCCCGGCGTGGGATACCAGAAGCGATAGGTGAAGTACCAGGTGAGGATCGCAATGATGCCGCTGATCACCTTCTCGATCATGCGGTGGTAATAGAGCATCGTGCCGACCAGCATTATGTCCCACAGCAACTGAAGCGCCGCCATGCCAATGAACAGGGTGCGGATGATGGGCGTTAGACGCTTGTAGAGGAACTGCAGGCTCCTCATCTGCTCCTCGTTTAGGCCTCTCAAGGGATTGGAGCCCGAGTTCTCGGCGGAGCTGCGGTTGTGCACTTCATTACGGATGTGTTCCTTGATCGTCTCCCAGCGGATGATAGGGCGCGCCTCCTCGATGAGCACCAAACTGGAGTGGATCAATATGAAGGCATGTCCGGAAATATCGAATCCATGCCACAGGTGACCCGCTTTCAAGCAACTGGACTTGCTCTGGAAGCCTAAAAGAGATAACTTTGTTATAGAACTTATCTTCATAGAAAGGGTTACCCCTTTTTTGGGATACCCAAAAATTACTCACCTTTTACAGTACAGCGTCCGTAGGAAGTTTCCACAACATTGAAGAGCTTCGTCCAGAAGAACCAGAAGAAGGTCGCAATCACGATGCGCGGGAAGTGGTGCCTAAGCATTTTCTTGTGGTCACCGCATGTAATCGTGTAGGCGGAAAGCACCAGGAACGGCACGGCAAAGAGCAGGGTCCAGCCCCAGCCGACCTTCACAAAGTACATATTGAAGAGGTTGTCCGATCTGGCAAAGTAGGTCTTCGGAAAGGGGACAAAGTCCCCAATGACGGAGATCACAAACAGACTGCCCAAATAGAGGGCCACCTTCAGGTCTGTATTGAAGAATATCGTTTTCTTGCACAGATGTATCACGCCCATAATCAGGATCTCCCGGATGCTAGTGGGGGCCGCCGTGGGTCGCGTTCCACGAGCCTCCGCCCTGGTGATGTCAGGTCCTCCAGGTCTGAAGTTCATATTTGAGCCCGAACTAGGTCCGGAGCTGTTACTTCCTCCTAGATTCGGTCGTAATGGTCGCCGTTTCGTGGCCATCGCAAATCTAGAGCTGGCCAAGGAAGAGCAACGTCAAGTGCGTTGTTTTTGCCGTTTTTGGTTATGCTGTTGGGCGAAAGTGAAAGCGGAAGATACTTTTACGTGTCAAAGTTCAAAGCTCATGAACCGTGTCATACCGAAGCTGCAACTGTCCGGAAATGTGGGCCAAACCCTGGGGGATGCTTATTGATGATCTTATTCCCGTTCCCTTCTTTGTTCTTATCCGTTCTGCAGGTCTTTTTATTTACCAGAATTTACGTGTTGCGCCTGTAAAAAAAAGAACAGCTGCACGATGTGAACGCGCTGCCAGGTGAATGACACATTCCAATTAGAACCGTACGGTGAATGGCCCCCATCAGCTGTTCTCGCACAGATTCATCTCGAGCGTTTTAATTGCCGGTCGGCTTTGGATCGGGCGATTAATTACTTGGCGGCGGCATGTATAACTCGGCCAAGCAATTGCAGCGCGTACTTACCGCGCGCGAGATCCGGAAGACGTTTCTGGACCACTTCACCGTCAGCCATGGCCACAAATTCGTCCGCTCCAGCCCGGTGGTTCCTTTTTGTGATCCCACGGTGGCTTTCGTCAACGCGGGCATGAATCAGGTGAGCTATTCGAATATATTAAGGCTTTGTCATCTTGTTTATTGAATTATTCCGATTGCAGTTTAAGTCGGTGTTCCTGGGCACCGCGGCAGCACCTCACAAAAGAGTAGTCAACTCGCAGAAATGCGTTCGCGTTGGAGGAAAACACAACGATCTCTCCGTGGTTGGATCGGATGGCTACCATCACACCTTCTTTGAGATGCTGGGCAACTGGTCGTTTGGGGATTACTTCAAGGTGGGTACTCCCAACACTTAAGTATACATGGCATTAAGTTATTTGTTTCTTTGTCTAGCGAGAAGCCTGCGCCATGGCTCTGGAACTGCTCCGTGGTCCATACAACATCGATCCAGGACGACTGTATGTTACCTACTTTGCTGGCGACAAAGTTCTTGGCATCCCCGCGGACTCAGAATGCTTTGAGATCTGGAGGAGTCTAGGGTGCGGTCTATTACATAAGCCCGGGGCGTTACCTTTATTACATAAATTACATTTGTAGCTTTCCTGCTTCTCGCATCCTGCCCTTCGGCTGCAAGGACAATTTCTGGGAAATGGGGGCCACTGGACCGTGTGGTCCTTGCACAGAAATTCACATAGACCATCGTCCAGACCTTGGAAGCGTGGAGCAGCGCGCCAAGCTGGTCAATGCAGGCCGCTCAGATCTTACAGAGTTGTGGAATCTCGTTTTCATTCAATATAATCGGTGGGTATGGAATTCTTGAAGGGAAATCTTTATAAAAAGATATACTCTTTATACAGCCACGCTGATGGTAGCATCTCCCAACTACCCGCCCATCATGTGGACACTGGAATGGGATTCGAGCGTTTGACGGCTGTGCTGCAGAACAAGCACTCCAACTACGATACGGATCTTTTTACCCCGATCTTTGACGGGATTCAACAGGTTGCTAAGGCCCCAGTTTATGGCGGCAGTTTTCCGGATGGTGCAAATGAAGCCCTGCTGGACACCAACTATAGAATACTGGCTGATCATGCGCGTATGGTCACTGCCTGCCTGGCTGATGGCATGCTTCCAGATCAGAAGTAAAATTCCACCTTAATTCCACTTTCTCAACTCACTTATCGTTTCAAATTTCAGTCAGAAACTTCGTCGTGTCCTTCGGAAGGCTCTGAACATCTCGGAACATGTGTTTGCTAAGGAGAACTTGCTAACCCAACTAATTCCTATTGTAGTGGAAACCCTGGGGGAGGCTTACCCCGAGATGTCCGCCAAGCAACAAGCAGTTGTTGATCTCATCCGGCATGAGCAGGAGGTGTACAAGAATCTGCGAGAGAGCTCTTCCAAGGCCTTCGCCGAGGTGCTTACCGAGTTTCCAAACTTGGATGACATTGACTTAATGGAGTGTCCAGGATTCGTGCCCGCCTACAGGGAGTTCCAGGTGCAGCGCTCCAAGTTCAACAACAACATCATACCCGGGGACTTTCTATACAAGCTGACGGATACCTATGGTCTGACGGAAGAGAGCTTCCTGAAGCTGGCGGAGCTGGAGAACATGAACTGTGATTTGGAGCGGTACAGGGCCGAGGTGTCACTGGCCAAGATTAAAGCGAAAAACTTCCAACGCGATGAAGGAGCATCCCTCTGTGATCTAGTTACCGAGCAGCGCATTGCTGAGGCGCAGGCCAAGATGACGAAGCGTCTGACGGCCACCGACAACAGTCACAAATATTCGTACAGCTTCGACAAGGAGAGCGGCTCGTACGAAGTTCCCGCACTCAGAAGCCGGGTGATGGGCCTGCTGCTGAATGATGCAGAAGTGTCGAGGACCCAGGGCAGTCGCCTGCAGGATCCCACCACCGACACCATTTCCCTGGTCACCGCCGCCAGCAATTTTTACTACGAATCTGGAGGCCAGCAGTCCGATAGTGGGAAGATACTGGTCAACAATGCCCACCAGCCGGATCAGCCACATCTTCTGGATGTGATCAGCGTGAAAAATCTTAACGATTGTGTTGTGCATGTCTGCCGTCTGTCCAGCCCCGTAGATGCCTTCGAGTTGGCCATTGGAGACGATGTGGAACTGGTGGTGGATGCCACGCAGAGGCAACTCAATACGTGCCATCACACAGGTTGGTTTGCACAGCAACTTGTTGCGATAATAATAAATAGTAGTATGTTTGTAGCCACCCACCTTCTGAACGCCGCCATCCGCACGCTTTTCAACAAGGTCACCTACCAGGTGTCAAGTTCCGTGACCAGCGACCAGTGTAAACTGGAGGTGGGATTGCTGGGAAAGCGCATCAAGAAGAGCGATGTGCAGCTCATCGAGGATTTGATTAAGTCGGTTTCACCTAGCTTCTGTAAGCGTTTCTCTAATCTCTAAATCCCTCCCACAGTCGCGTCATCTGTTCGGCTACTCC
Source organism: Drosophila atripex (assembly GCA_035045925.1). Taxonomy (NCBI): domain Eukaryota; kingdom Metazoa; phylum Arthropoda; class Insecta; order Diptera; family Drosophilidae; genus Drosophila; species Drosophila atripex. Next base: position 2,998,407 of record JAWNOP010000012.1, read on the forward strand.
TGTCCATGTTGACCGACTCTGTGCCGCTGAAGTTCTGCAGCAGAACGACATTACGATGGTTCCTGGCGAGGTGTATCCGGAGCAGGGACTGCGTCTGGTTCATGTGGAGTCACCGGAACTGCATCTGAACTCCAAGGAGCTGTGTTGTGGCACTCATGCCACCAATACCAGTGAGCTCTCGTGCTTCTGTATTGTGAACCTCAAGCAGACGAACCGAGCGCGTTTCTCCTTCACCGCAGTGGCTGGCCAGGCGGCGGAGAACGTAAGTGGATTGCTTAAAACTATTACCTAAAGTTAATTATCCCTCCATAATGTAGGTACTAAAAACGGCTGCCCTACTGCGCCATCGTGTCGATCTCCTCGAGAAGCAGTTCCAGACGGACAAGCTTACCAATGCCACGGAGGCGGAGCTGCAAACCATTCGCCACAACATGCTGCACACAGACATAAAGCTGCCATATGCCTTCAAAATGGACACTCTGGAACGCATTAGCGAGATGCTGAAGAGGATTAAGGAGTCATCACGCACAACCTTAAAGTGAGTATGAAATATTCTCCTTTTTATCCTTCTTTAAGACCGTGATCTTTCAGAGAATTTGTCGAAGTGGAAATGCGGAATCTGCTGCAAGAGAAGCCACATGAGACACATCCATTCATTCTGCACTACATCACCAGTTCGGCCCTTGTAGAGGAGATCCCTCTGCAACGGGCCACCAAACTGTGCCAGGATCGACCCATCCTGGTGGTTAGCATGTGCGACAGCGTCGTCAAGGCGCGCTGTTGCGTCCCGCCCAACTGTGCCACGGATAAGTTCAATGCTTCCGCCTGGCTGCAATCCTTCGCTGACACTTTTGGAGGTCAGGTGGCGGCTCCCAAGGGCCAAGATCCTCAGGTCGTGTGCAACATGAAGGGGCGCCGGGTCAACAACCAGTTCGAAGAGCAGTTGGAGCAGGCCATGGCCAAGGCGCACGCCTTCGCCCAGCTCCATCTTTAGGTTAAAATAGTTGTGATCACCCTCCAAAATGTGTAGGCTGAGAGCTTGCCATGCAAATGTTTTCTATTGTGAAGTGCGAATAAATCGCGAAATTATTAATTTTAAGTTCATTGTTCAATCACTGATGACCACCACGTCATCTTCATCTTTATTTGCCCCTTCATCTTCTTCTTCGTCTCGATCTTGGGGCAGCAAACTGTCGTTCATCAACTGTTCGAATGCATCAGCGTTTTCAGAGCTTTGATTGAAAAAGTAGCTCATGTTCGGCAGAGGCTTTACCGGCGAGGGAACCCTTCCGCTGAGGCGGTGCTGCTGCTTGAAGCGCTCGACTGGTGTCCTGACAGCCTGAGGTGGATACGGAATCTTTTGAAACTCTCCCTTGACCAAGAGGTCGAAGCTATCCTCCATCGAAAATCGCTTGCTTTTCGGAAGTTCTTCCATTTGCGACAAGTCTCTCTTCTTGTCCGTGTCTGGGAGCTCCTCCTCGTTCTGCAAACTCATCTGGGCCAGCCGCAAGCTCAGGTCTTCGGCCATGGGTTCGTAGTGCAAGTGATGTCCTTCGTGCCTGGTGAGCACTGGCTTTGCATTGGGATTGGATATGATGCCATTGACTATATCGGACATGTCGAAGTCGCCCGCATCGCAGTCGCTTTCGAGGTCGGAGGGCAGGAACTTGGTTATGGGAGTGGAACACTGCTGGCGTTGCGGCGCAGAGCTCTTGACAGGAGTATCAGTCTTTTCTTTTCTTAAGAACTGCTGGAGTAGGGGTTGATTCTGGTCCGCTGGAGCCTTTTTCTTCTTGACAACTCTCTTGGGTTTGGTCTTCGTTTCGTTCTCTTTCTCCTCCTCATTCTGGGCTGTTGCTTTTTTTCGGCTGATCTTCTTGGCCGGTTTCTCTTTGGACTTTAGGAATGCGCTTACCAAATCTGGATAAGCCTGCTCCAGCATTTCCAACGGCTCTATGGTGAAGTAAAGCTCTTCAATGCCCTTGGGATGCTCCAGTTCAAACTCGGATATCTGGTCGTCGGGAATAAGGCCTTTGAAACTACCACTTGGATCGTGCCATCGCAACTCCAGACTGGGCACTCCTTTCACCGTTCGCTTCTTAAGGATTTCCAAGGGCTCAATGAGGATCTTTTCCTGCTTAGATTGCTGCACCTGCCACCGTGTTAGAATGGGAAAGAACTTCTGGAAGCAGTAGATTTCGGGCCACTGCAGAAGGTGTCCTATCTGCTTAATGAACTTGACAAGATTCGGCTGCCGCCAATTCAGATTCAGATTTGGTATGGTGGAAGGCTCGCTTAGAAACTCAGCAATGATCTCCTCGTTAGGAAAAGTGGAATCCACCAAGGCCTTCCGCCTAAGAGCCAACTCTGCTTTAATAGATAGTCGCTGCTCCCTTTAAAAAATATTAAATTAATAATTGGTTCACAATACAAAGTGCTGCCTTACTTCCACAGGCTTTCGTCGCAGCCTCGATGTGTATGACAGACACTACACCCACTCTTGGTATGGCTCTGGGTCTTGCCAATGTGCCCACAATTGCTGCATATGGACTTGTCGTCTACCCGAATCTCCAGCGCATTGTATTTATTCGTCTCCTGGCGCCAGTTTCGCAATCTAAAAACATTTAAGGGTTAAACAAATACTTAATTATCAAGTAAGTTAATAATACTTGTCGAGGATCTCGGTCTCCTTGTACTTGTTGAATAATTTGAGGACTCCATCCCTACCAATGCCTCCGATTCCATCGGGACAATAATCGCAACCACAGAGCAGAGCCATTACAATTATCTTGTGCTGGCCAAAGTCCATGCGAGTGGTGATCTCCCGCATATCGTAGATGTCCACAGCTCCACCAGCGGCCGCCTGAGCTCCTTGGGTGGACACCGAGAAGTTCCGATAGACTCGCACAGCTCCGTAGGCGAAGCAATCGGAGTCCTGGCTAATGACACCGTCCACTAGCTGGACAGGATGTTCCATAATTTCATATTCATTCATGAAAGGAACTACTACTCACTCCGTGCTTGTTGAGGAAGGCGCAGTACGCCTCCGCCTCTCCAGGACCTTGTACGCACTGGATTCCCATAGAAAGTAACAGGTTCTCGCATTGTTTAAGGACATGGTTGAAACGAGTGCGTCCTTTGTCCGCCTTGGAAGCTTGGCTCTGGGTTTGAGAGGCCGCAGCTGCCTCCTTGGGCTTAACGCCCCGAAATTGCAACTCGTTTCTTTTGGCGATCACTTGGCTCTTTAGTTTGGGAGCGACGCCCTCCAAGACGAAGACAGGAGTAACCTGTTCCCAGATTAGGTAGCATGTTCGAAAGAAAAGATTCCTGTCGGGTTTCAAATTAAACTGAAATTGATATCAAATTTTAAACAACATAAAATCCAACCCACTTTAGGTGATGCCTTGGATGGACAAAATAATCAACCACATTTAGTGATTCGCAGACCCATCCGGCCAGATCGATGGCCACCTTCTTGCCTCGCAGCTCACTAATGGGCTTTCGATCGCAGTGAGGAGTTAAAACAGTCCATAGCTCCTTAACACCCATTCAAAATAAAACAAATAATCAAAAGCCGCGTAAAATCGGAAATATTTGAAACCAAGTCTTCTTCTTTTCAAATCAATAGTCACAACGAATCGGCTAGACGATAACCGATAACTCCTTTGTTTTGACAGATTCGCACGCCCACCACTGCGAATATCCAGTGGTCATCGGTCTTCCTCTTCCACATCGACGTGTCAGAAGGCAAAGACCACAAAAATACAAAAGTAAAAGTTTCCTGCCATTTCGCATATGTATTTGCCCCGCACATAGCCACACAAAATTGATAAGCTGCCAGTAGCCCGTACTCCACCAACACAGGACCCAGCACCACCACACCCACCAGCAAGATGGTTCTCGCGGATTTGGGACGCAAGATAACCACGGCGTTGCACTCGCTGAGCAAGGCGACCGTAATCAATGAGGAGGCGCTAAATGCCATGCTTAAGGAGATCTGCGCGGCTCTCCTGGAGGCGGACGTCAATATCCGGCTGGTGAAGCAGCTGCGCGAGAATGTGCGCGCCGTCATCGATTTCGACGAGATGGCCGGCGGTCTGAACAAGCGCCGCATGATCCAGTCCGCTGTGTTCAAGGAGCTCATCAAGCTCGTCGATCCCGGCGTGAAACCGTACCAGCCCATCAAGGGTAAAGCCAATGTTATCATGTTTGTGGGTCTACAGGGATCTGGAAAGACAACCACGTGCACCAAGCTGGCCTATCACTACCAAAAGCGCAATTGGAAATCGTGCCTTGTGTGCGCCGATACGTTCCGTGCCGGAGCCTACGATCAAATTAAACAAAACGCCACCAAGGCGCGCATTCCCTTCTATGGCAGCTATACGGAGATCGATCCCGTGGTTATTGCACAGGAGGGTGTGGACATGTTCAAGCGCGAGGGCTTCGAAATGATCATCGTTGATACTTCCGGAAGGCACAAGCAGGAGGAGTCACTCTTCGAGGAGATGTTGGCGGTGGCGAATGCCGTTAATCCGGACAATATTATCTTCGTGATGGACGCCACCATTGGACAAGCTTGTGAGGCTCAGGCAAAGGCTTTTAAGGACAAAGTAGACATCGGTTCAGTAATTATCACCAAGTTGGATGGCCATGCCAAGGGAGGCGGTGCTCTGTCAGCCGTTGCGGCCACCCAATCTCCGATTATTTTCATTGGCACAGGAGAGCACATCGACGACCTGGAACCGTTCAAAACGAAACCTTTTGTGAGCAAGTTGCTGGGAATGGGCGACATCGAGGGGCTGATAGATAAGGTGAGAAATACCAGAGGATTAAGATTCGGAACTAATACGCAGTAATGGCAGCATTTTATATGAAATCGTACTAATTTATTTATACTTTTAGGTCAACGAACTGAAGCTGGATGGCAACGAGGAGCTGTTGGAGAAAATAAAGCACGGCCACTTCACAATCCGCGATATGTACGAACAGTTCCAGAACATCATGAAAATGGGCCCCTTTTCGCAAATCATGAACATGATTCCCGGCTTCTCGCAGGACTTTATGACAAAGGGTGGGGAGCAGGAATCAATGGCACGGATCAAGCGAATGATGACCATGATGGACAGCATGTCGGACAACGAACTGGACAACCGAGACGGAGCCAAGCTCTTCAGCAAACAGCCAACACGGTCGGTGCGCGTGGCCCAGGGTGCCGGCGTCCTGGAAAGGGAAGTGAAGGAACTGATTGCTCACTACACGAAATTCGCAGCGGTGGTGAAGAAGATGGGCGGCGTGAAGGGCCTGTTCAAGCAAGGCGACATGACCAAGAACGTTAACCCCACACAAATGGCCAAGCTCAACCAGCAAATGGCGAAGATGATTGATCCACGGATGCTGCAGCAGATGGGCGGCGTAGGAGGCCTGCAGAACATGATGCGACAGCTGCAGCAAGGAGCGGCGGGCGGTTTGGGTGGCCTGGGGAATTTGATGAGCGGCTTCGGTGGCAAGTGAACGAGGCGTGTAAATTTAATGATTTTTTATGATTTTGTTTTCGCATAGTTCGTAATTTGTTAGCCATTGTTTCCATTTGTCCCAGACCACAAAAATTGACAAATGGCAAGGAAGCGAATATAAAGGCTATAGCCTACACATATATATACGTGCAAACAGTTAACAATTTGGTTTTTGTACGGCTTGGCGGCCACAGTGTCAGTTTTTATAGTTTGAACAGTTTTCTGTACTACGAATAAATGGAAGTCACATGCTCATCAAAATACCCATGGAGCATTTGAAATAGATAATAAACAATAAATAAAAAAAAAAACAAAATTAAATGGCATGAAACTGTTGTTTTCTTTGTTAAAACAGAGGAGGGTTTAAGGAGCTTACATTGCTAACTATCATTCTATTTGAAGAATATTTTTCTAATTTCGCATTAACTCCACCTGTCTAATCAAAAACTTACAATGTAAAAACTGCTCTTGGCAATCATTTATTCAAAACTTTCTAAACCCACTTATATGTACACTTACATATGTACATATGTATGTTGCTGCAACCCATTTCTGCCAATGTAGTGACACATACAACTACAACAAGAAACAACACGCGAACAGGTGCACAGAAAATGTAACAAGATATCGCATAGCGGGAGAGTGAAATTGTGTAGCGAAATAACGGTAAGCAAGTAAACAAACAAGTAGGCAGACAAACAAACGTGCCCCACCGTTAATGTTGCTTTTGTTGTTTCGCTGGGGAGGGTGTGCTCATGCGTACACTTAGAAAAATCGAATATTCTAAACATAAATAATATTTATTTTAACCATGCATATGACCATGCTTTTTAAATTGATGTAATAATTAAAAATTATTTTTAAATTTATTACATTAATTAAAGTATAGAATAAAAAGAGTAATTTCTTACTGTGTATCCACAAACACACACTCAAAAAATGATGTCGAGTGTAGGGGAGTATGTGTGTATGGATGGCATAACTTTTTCGTCTTTGGCGGGGCTCCCAGCATCCCCTGCTTTCGTGTCTGGTGGAGTGGAGTGTCGGAAATGGGTATTTGTCTCTGTGAGGGTGGAACTCACTCTGACTCGCCCACTTCCTCTCTTGCTCCCCATTTCACGAAACTCCATTTGCAGTAACAATGAAATGGCGATTGCCTGCCATAAAAATGTCTATTAAGCTGTCAAGTTTTGACACTCATAAAACCATCAAACAAGTCAAACGAACAGGAACCCAGCAAAATTCGCAGGACGAACTGCTGTCAACATTTTTCGGTTCATCCTTGCTCAAAAACACACACACAGGCACCCACATATACTCGCTAGGAGACTATGCGTAGGCTTTCATATTTTCTCCTCCTCCTTTAAGGACTTTATTTATGAGGTGGGCGGATGGTTGGATGATAGCCCAAGGGAAGAGCTCATTATACGCCCCATGAACTAAGCACTTTACGACTGAAGTGAGGGTGACAGGATGTAATCGTTCGTAGGAAACCCCTTTTTATTAAAGAGGGTGGTCCGGTCCACACACATCCCCAGCGTGACATTTCGGACGAATGGAAAGGAGATTTCATCAAATTAAATCCTCGCTTTGAACCCCACATCCCTGGAATAAAAAATGCATGTGATTTTTGTTTTCTTACAGAAAATCAATTTGTCTTTTATTGATTCAGAAAAAGTTCAGTTTCATTTTTTTGGGGGTTTTGGATGACAGCATTTTCTCTTTAGGTTTTCCTTTTTCCTACCAAAGAGACGTGTTTTCTTTTTTTTTACTTTTGTGTGTTCTTCATTTTCCACATTTAAATCTTTTGCTATTTTCGCTTTAATGCTTCCGTTTGCGACAAGGACATTTCGTCCTGTCCTAGCTTAGCTTCTTGCTTGATTCTCTCGCCTTCTTTTCTGTTCTACACTGATCTATTCTCTGTTCTTTCATTTTTTACTTACAATTACATTTAATTTTTTTTCATCATTTACGTTTTTTTTTCTTGTTCAACTAGTCTTAAGCGAAATAAGCACAAAAGCTGCAAAATGTTTTGCTTAAACTAATTTTTCTTTTTAAATCTTCTCCCTTTCTTTGTTTATTTTTTTTTTTTTAACTGTATCTCTTGATCTCCAATTCAGTTTTTAATGTATGATTTTTTGCATTAAAGTTGAGGGCACAAAAAGTACGTGTATAAATTTGAAAGTTGTAGAAAAGATTTCGCATTTTTAGCGATTTTTCTTGTCTTTGTTTAAGGGTATAGGTTTTTCGGGGTTCTTTTTAGCTTTTACTAGAGTTTTAAATACAATTCATTCGCCTTATAAAAATGCTTAAAAGCGTCACATTGATGCAAAAAATAATACGTTAAAAAATACACAAAGAGTTGAAAAGGATTCCTCATGCTTTCGTACCATCTTCCCTCAGTTTTTTTTTCCTGAAGAATTACAATATAGAGATTTTTCATTTAAATTTTTTTTCTTCCAGTTTGCGCATTTGCTTTGCTTCATGTTTTTTTTGTTTTTTTGTTTTGTGGGTTTTGTTTGGTTTTTATCATTGTTAATAAGAAAATGAATAAAGTTCTTTAAAAGACTTTGATTTAAAACTTAAAAATAGCAACAAGCGAAATGTACATTACTCTCATTTAAGTATTTCTGTTTCTAAGTTTAATTAGCTGCTTGCATTTTACGCTTACTTAAAGTTAGTTTACGCCTTTGTCGTCGTGTTTTGTTCCTTTACCATTTCTACTCCATTACCATCCCCTTTTCGATCCGAAACTGATTTTCTTATTTACTTTTATCGTTTTTAAATTTAATGAGCTTGGTTTCTTCCGTCCTGTCTCCTGTTCCATCGATTTGCCTAGCGTTCCTTTTCTTCTGGCCTCGCGCTTTCACTTTCATGCGTCTTCATTTTGTTTTTTCGTTTTTTGTTTCTTTTGTTTATATTCATGGTTTCGTCAAAAAAGTTTCAAAAAAATATATATTCATCATTTCCTTAAATTGGCTTAATTAAAAAATGTTTATTTATTCCACCCGCGCTCGCATTTCGCATCTCGCTTCCACGCTCTGCTCTGCCCGCCCCTAAACAACGACTAAGACGACTAAGTTTGCCTCCTGTTTAAAACGCAAGTTAATTCAACACGATTTAATTAATTTAAGAATTTGTTATTGGAAACTATTTGGTGTGGGGTTTGAATAAGCTTACTGGTAATTCATATAGTAAACATTTAACTACTAAGAAATCACATCGAAGACAAAACGTAAAACGTTAAACAAAACGATGAAAAACGCACACAAACCAAAGATTTATTCATTTAGTTGTTTTTTTTTTTTGTTCATTTTTATTGAAAAATTTTCTTGTTTTTAGTTTTGAATTTTACGCACTAGACATTTTTTTGTTTGCATTTTAAAAATTACTTCAACACTTGCATCAATTTGAATCGATTCGCTCTTCTGGCGAGAGTTCTTCAATCAGGAGCGAGAAACCCAAGCAATCTTGAATCTTGAATGGGGTCTCTGCGATTTTAAGACAAATAATAAATTAACTACTTAAAATTAGTTAAAAAACTAAAGTAAAACGCATTAAATTAAAACAAAATACAGACGCAAAACAATCGAGTTCCCAAGTGTTTGGTTTCTTGTCAAAGTAGATTTAAATACACACAAAAAAGTCAGTATGAGAATAGGTTTAGATTAGAACACTCCTCGTCGATTGATTTTATTGTTTACCTCTTCATCGTCCTTGCTTTCGATCATTCATTACTTCTCTGCTTCATGCTTTATTTTCGTGTTATTTTTTCAAAAATTAAACCTAACCTCAAACTGGGCGACACAGCGTTTTCCAACACTGTCTCTGGCCACTCTAACTACACAAAAACTACAACTTGCTAAGTGTGTTGCACTCCAACTAACCAACTATTCATTCTCGGTTTACTACCAACTAGAAATCATATGTCCTACTCGTCTGTTCCTACATATCCTTCTTCCTTGCTCTATTTCTACTCTGCTTTTTTCTGGTTTTCCTCATTTGCGTTCTTCTTTGCTTGTCAACACTGTACTTAGGTTCTCTAAACTTACGCACTAGGCTTTGATCTTAATAACTAGGTTCATTTCTCCTCCATCGACACTCCTCTTTTCTCTTTTTCATTCGCTTTTCTAAAACATAAATTTTCACTTTCCTAGGGAGGCGTTATCTCCTCTCACTTCCCACTTGCTTTGCGATTTTTATTTTATTTTTTATAAATAACTTAGAGTTTAATGCTTTCTCAATTTGCTTAAGTTGTTGCTGCTAACAAAGTAAAATTAATGAAAACTACAGAAAGAAAATTGCACTTTGTGTGTGAGTTTGAGGGTGTGAGCGTGTGTGTGGTGTGTGTGTGTGAGGGGAAAAAGGATCGAAAGAATAGATTTTCAATCAAAATATATCCTTCCACTGTGTTGGTCTTGTATTTGTGATTTTTCTTTTACATAAAGACAACAAATGCAGTTGCATTTGGCTTTCAGATAATTTTGCTTCACTTTAATATTTAGTTCTTCGTTTGGAATGTTTTGGCAAAATATTTCCCGATGCCAGCATTAACTACATGTGTGTGTGTGTGTATTTTTTCGCTAAAATATCCTGCATTTGTTGTTATTGTTTCAGTTCCAGTTCGTAGTCAGTCTAAAGCAAATAATCGTAATTAGATGAAAAAAAAAAAAAAAGTATATATTTGCATTTTGTTGTTATTTTGGTTTTAGGCTTAGGAAGACTTTTGGCGTTGTGTTTCTTACGTTTTTATGTATGTATATATATATATTATGTATATATGTAGATAGTTCAGTTAGGCAACTCGACAACTTTAAACTCGAAAATTAAATTTCAACACATACATATACATATCAAAATCAAATCAAAGACTTTTCTCAGGAATGTTGTTTGCCGTGTGGTTGCTGTTCTTCTTGTCAGTGAGTGAGTGAGTGTCCTTTCGAGATTCTCATAAACTTCATAGCCCACTTCAAGCCACTGGATATTTCATTCTCATTCTCTTCACATCATTACTTCGTTAATCAATTAACATTCGAAAGAATCACAAATACAATGCTTAGGCTTGATAGGTGTGTCCGTGTTGGTTTCTGTGTCAGTGTTCGTGTCTCAGGAAAATAAATATGCTAGGCTTTTTTCAAAAGGTTTCAATTTCAATTCTAAACACCGTTCTCCGTTCTCGAACTCTACTTAAGAGACGCTTATAGGACTAAGGAAATCTTCGCTTATTAACTAAGTTCACTAAACGTAGTTCTCTGCTTTCTTCATTGCTGCTCTATCTTCATCATGTTTTTAATTTTAACATTAATTTTCTTTGTTTTTCTGTTGTTTTGTTTTGCTTTGTTTACATTTCTGCTACGGCATGTGCCAGTTGTTGTTGTTGCTGTTCCTGCTGTTGATCCTTTCTGATCCTTTGAAAATTCATTCTGCCTCCGATCCACCAAATGGTTGTCGTTCCTCCGATTCACAAAGCTAAACTACAATTCTACAGTTTCAAAATTTTATTTTCATTTTCTGTGTTTTGCTACTTTTGTGTGTTGTCGGTTTTGTTTTTTAGCTATTCCCTTTTAAAAAGTGTTTGCCTCTTGGATTCCTTGCTGCTAATCAACTCTATCCTTTCCTCTTCGCCTTCTCCTCTACCAACTTTCTGTCCTTCAACAACTCCTCCGCTCCTATGCAGAAAAAATAGACTATACCTAAGTTTTGTTGGTTTTACTTTCCTCATTAATATGTCTAAAAAACAGTTAACGTAAAAAACTGTAGACAGCTACAAAAAATTCATTCATTAAATCGACTGATGAGCACAAAAAATATGCTAAAAACTAGTAAAAGATTTCTCCATCGATTCTTCTCCGCATTTCTTCGATCTTCGCAAGCATCTGCTTACTCTTCGTCTGCTTTGCTTTAGATGTCTAGAGCTACTAAATCTGTTGGCTTACTGCAATTTTCTTATGTTTTTTCGTTTTTTTAATTTTTAATTTTTGTTTTGCTAAGACTTAACCTAGTGGTTGCCCCATTCAAGGGCTTTCTTCATTTCATTTCATTTGTTTTAAGTTAATTTTCTTATTCTCGCTTCGACTGCTTGGATAGCACAAAATGAATGTCAAAAAGGGAAAATAGACATTTTGTATTTTTTTTAGTCGGATCTTTGCTTTATACAATTTGCATTTTCGGTTCAATTAAAAAAACAAAAGGAGAAATCCAACCAAAGATCTTTCTTCCTTTCGTTCTTTCCTTTTGTGGCTATCTACGATCTTCAATCATCCGTTCTTTGTGCTGTTCAACACGATTCAACAAAAATACAAATAAATATTACAAATTAGACAAACAGAACAAAACAAAGGTAGTTACAGCTTAAAAATCTTCATATGCGTCTGCAGGCCACAGCAACAGCAAAGAGAGTGCTTCCAGCAAGATAAAAAATGTGCTTTCTTCCGCGATAATTCGCTTTCTTCGGGGAGGCTTTCTTCTTTGCCGCTGATGCTGCCGCTCTGCTGCTGTTTGACTTAAGAGTTATGCTTTGTTTATATCATCATCGAAATGGTTTTTGTTTCGTTTTTTTATTTTCTCTGGTTTTTTTCCTTTACGGTTTTCTTTAACATACATTGCACACAAATTTTAAATATTGTTTTTCTGTTTCGGTTCATCGGTTACTTCACAAATTTCTGTCTTCTTATGTTTTGCTATCTGAAAATTAGCAAAATAGTATCTTTCTATCTTTACATCCCTCTGCCACACGACGGTCTTCGCCCCCATGCAATTGTTTTTCTCATTTTCGCTTAACAATATCAGCTTAACACTAATCTGCGATGGTTCTTCTAGGCAGATCTCCTCAACTTCTTGCTTCTCGCTTCTTCTGTCCCCCGTGTGAGTTTCTCTTGACTTTGAATTCTTCGCAGCGTGCAGTTATCTTTTTTTGTAAATATTTTCAACTGCTCTTATCCTTTCCTCCACAATTCTGGGATAGCACTTTAGGGCTCTTCTGCTGCTTTTGCTGTTCTTGCTTCATCTTGTTGTTGTTGTTTATTTAGTGTATAACTATTCTCTATTATTTAAGTTTAGTCTTTGCTTTTCTTCACGTTTTACTCGCGTCTTCTGCACGAGCCTCTTTCGAGACTGGCTTTCCTTTAATCGCATCGCTTACATTAACTCATCATGTATCCCCTTATCTTCTTCCTCACATCATCATCATCATCATCCAACCTCCCTAATTATACATTTTTATTTTCGCCTCGGCATTCTGGGGTTAAACCATTTCCAAAAATTCTAATTTCGCCAACTGTATGCTGAGTAACCCATTCTTCTGCCGCTGCTCTCGCTTGTTGTTGGTTGGTTTATTTTTTTTGTGTGGTTGTTTCTTCTGGTGTTGTTTTTGTTCATGAGGTTGTTGTTGCTGTTGACTCCTATATCCGATCCGCTGCTCTGTTGTTCCTTGTCTTGATTTCTTCCTTCCCATCCTAGGCTCTTCCGCTTTCCTTTTCCTCGCATGCTCTCACTCTCGTCCAAATTATATCGTACTCAAATGGGGTACTAATATATTATAACTGAAATAGATTAATTTAATTAGTTTTTTTCTTATTCAAAAAACCATCTTCTAATATTCCGATATTTAAAGGTTATATCGAAATAGAAGAAAACGGATGTCTTCATAAAAGGACTTCTCGAAACCCCATTAAAGTTTCATATCGGATTTCATGCGGATGATTTAAATGAATGATTTCATGATGATATTTACCTAGTACGGATTACCAGTGATTAGACTGCTTAGTAACTATACTATATAAGAAATAGAACCATGTTTCGTTGTTGTTTTTGAAAAGAAGCAGCAGACGGTAATGGAAAATAAATAAAGTTCATTTGTTTAGTATTATAAGCAGATGTCGAAACTTATTGTTAATAAACAGATCGGAAGCAAACAGGCAAGCAACAACAAGCAGAGCACAGAAAACACATGAAGCCGGTGATTTGTGTGTGAGCAGTGTTGGAAAGTGTTATGTGATCCATGGATCCTACTGGATGATGAATGCAGAGACGGTCATTGCAATTAAAGTGAGGTGAGTGACGTTATCATTTATTTCTTGTGGTTCTAGGATTTGTAGGATGTCCAAAACGCAAGGAGCTTTCATGCAAAAATAGTGATGTTAAACGCAAAATAACATTGAGTGTTGTAAAACAAACTATGAAACAATAAGATCTTGAGAATGGTTTTCAACAAGCTGTTCAGAGTCTTCGAAGTGAAATAGAAATGTAAACCAACTCAGTGGATTTTGAAATAGAAATGAAATACAGTGAATGGATACAGAGAGATGGGGCATCGGAGAGACCGTGAAACAATGATGGAGAAAAACAGAAGACAGCGTCAGAGAAGACTTCACTCACCTCGCGAAGACCTATTTGGGAGCGGCTTGATGTGGATACTGTGTGTATGCCTCGTCGGGAGATGCAGCTGTGCTAGCCTGTTCGGAATCTGTCATTGGCATTGTTGGTATAATAGTTGGTGGTGGTGCATAATATGGATAAGTTGGACTAATATACTGTAACGATGGAGAAAAGTTCTATAAAGGAAACCGAAAAAACGAAAAATAATATAGAAATAAAATTCAAACAAAAAGGTAACAATCAATCAAATGATGGAACAAATATTTTTATTTACACAAAAGAACAGAAAGAGTACAAATTGAGTATTTTTATTAATGATTATACGTCTTACAGCAGACACTTAGAGGATCTAGGATCTTCAAAGTGAATGAGTTTCAAAAAACAAAGTTCTTTCTCTTCTAAACATATTCTCGAAAGAAAGAGTTTTGATAAATGGAATCAATAGCTTACAGAGTTGCCAATCTGCAGGGTGGCCAACTGGGGCATCATCGTTCCATATGGCACGGCCGTGTCGCCACTGACCATCATCGAAATGCCACGCGGCTGCACTTGGTTGACCGCCTCCGGCTTGTATGAGGTGACGCCCAACTGGGGGGCAGCTGCCATCTGCATGTACTGGGGAGCAAATAAAGATATGAATAAATTAATTCACGGCTAAAATAATCCATATGGCACTGGTTCTAAAAACGTGGCCCTGAAACAGCTAGTCCATAAAGGCGGTAATTAAGTTTTCACCTGAAACCCATTAGCGAAAGCCATTAAATAAAATAATAATCTATTTTCACACGAAAGTTGAAAATTTTAAAGTTATTATTAATGGCTAATAAAATGTGAACTGTGAGAGTTCGTGGACATATGCCTTGACATTTTATGAGAAAATTCAATTTAAAAAAATCTTCTAAAACCTCAAAGAAAGAGCTATCTTAAGTCCAGTACCATTATATTTGTGGCTATTGGTCAGCACTTACCTGATCATCTACCTGAGTGATCGGCTGGGTCATCATATAGCCGGGTATCCATTGGGAGCCGGCCACTGGATAGCCACCCACCTGGGGGGCGCTGAACCGGGAGTAGGGCACTCCGATGGGTGTGCCAACATTAACGCTGACTCCGTTCTGCTGCAAAGTCGGATCATAGGCCACGGGGATGCCCTCCGCGGAGACATCACGCCACGCACGCGCATTCGGATCGGGTGTCTTGAAGAGATTCTTCTTTTTGGGTCCACCGTCGGCGAATTTGACAAGGAGGGGATCCTTGCCACCCGGTATTGTGTTGCCATTAAACATCTGGATGATTTGCTCGCACTTCTCACGACTCTCCATGCGGGCGAAGCCAACGCCTAAGGTGAAATAAAAATA
Source organism: Drosophila atripex (assembly GCA_035045925.1). NCBI lineage: Eukaryota > Metazoa > Arthropoda > Insecta > Diptera > Drosophilidae > Drosophila > Drosophila atripex. The sequence goes on from JAWNOP010000012.1 coordinate 3,013,654, forward strand.
TATATTTATTTAAAATAAAAATAATATTGTATCAGAATAGTGTGATTAGTTACCCTTTGAGTTCATCTGCTGATCACGCAATATTCTGGTCGAAACAACTTGTCCGTATTTCGATAGCATTGCCTCCAGATCAGTTTCTTTGTAGTGAGGCGGCAAATTTGCGATATACAAATTTGTGGGATCCTGTTCCTGTTGCTGTGTGGTTGTTGGAAGCAATTGGGTCAGATCAGGGTGTTCGAGTGGTTGTTGTCGTTGATTGTCGACCGATTGTTGGTTGGGTTGTTGAAATTGAATTGGTTTAGTTTGGTTTGTTCGTTTGGGGGTTTGTTGGATGTTTGTTGGTTGTTTGTTGGATTATTTGTTTCGGTTTCACACAAATTAACGTTACACAAAAGCAGTTGGCGTAAGCATGTGTGTGTTTTGTTGTGCGTATATGCATGTTAATTATATATATATATATATATATGTGTGTGTGTTGGTGTTTTCAGATGTGGTGTGTGAAGTTGTTGCGTATTTATTTTATTTTTTCATATATATTTTTATTGATTTTTTTTTTTTGAAGAGAGAGGGGAGTAGAGAAATTAAGAACGTAGAGATTTTGTCATTAGTAATTATTCAAGTTGCTTTGCCAAAAATGTATCTGTTGTCAACTCTTTTTGGACTGTTTGTCTGTTGTCAGTGTGTTAGTGTGTGGTGTGAGTGTGTGTGTGTGTTAAGTGTGCCTAAGAAGGATGTTTCGTAATGCCTCAGACTTATCAAGAAAATACCTTACAAATTAAAAAAAAAAAAAATTAAAACTGTAGACCTATAAATTATTCCCCCATGAGTGTTCTTTCCCTTATCTTTGGCTTAACTAAGTTAAATACCTGATCAGATATATATATATATATATATATAGCATGTCTTAATGTTTAATGAGATCTGTTTGTTATACTTAGAGTTTAGATTGTTTTTGGTTTTGGTTTTGATTTTTGGCCGGCACAGGTTTGTAGCAATTTGCGTACTCAAACAACAAACTTGTAGTAGGTTGATGTAGTAGAGAGGTTGGATATATACTTGGCTGGCTATAGCTTCAAAATACGATTATACAGTTTATACAGTTGAGTATATAGATTCAATATATAGTTATATCATATACATATATATGAAGAAGAGAGATTTACGCTATATGTACTGGTTCTATATGTAATTTTATTTAATTTGATGTAGGTATGGTGTGTGTTTGTTGGTTTTTTTTTTACAAATCTATGGATTACAATATTTAATTCCTACGCAAATACTGGTACGTGTGTTTTGTGTTTCATTCTTTTTTTGGTTGACATTTTTTTGTTGTAATAATGAGCATTTAATGCCATCGGATTATAAAAGCTAACGAGAGAGCAATAGGGGGAGTGAACAAAGTTGCTAAGCTCTTCGGATGAAAAACTTTTTGATTTGTTTACAAATTATTAATAAATACGAATGAATGGCCGAAAATTGATATTGACGGTTGCTGCGACCCGGCAACACCATCCGCAATAAGCCTCTCTAAATGGCTGCTAATTATTGATTACGATTTACGAATTTCAAATATTAAAATATTCAAATATTGGAATGTTTTTTCATCTAAGTAGGGGATGGAGAGAGTGTAGCTATTGGGAGGACAACTTTAATGTACCTTGTTCTACTTAAACTCTAGATGAGTACTCTAACGGAAAATTACTTAAATATAAAATATTCAACTACAATTATTTCCCAAATTCCCAGATTGTTAGGAACTAGTCTACGAACGAATTTCTGTTAGTCTCGTTTGCAAATTCGAATTTTTAATGTTCATTATAAGGAAATTAAACGAACTATACTATATATTTATACAAAAATTGACTTTCCATATTCGTTTTAAAGAAATAAATAAAAATGATATATTTTTAAGTCTAACTTGATGATTAAGGCCTAAATGAAATGATTTGATGGGATCGGTCTAAGCATTCCTATAAATATAATATTTAGTCCTCATGATAACTAAACTCTAAATGTACCTGTACTTGTTATGCTTAATGCAATTTACCAATTAATTTACCAAACAAATCCGCTAAAGAAAAACTTTAATTTATCTCACTTAATGAACACAAAAGTTCATATCATGGGAGGGATCATATATTCTTTCAACAACTGCTATAGGAAGATCAAAAAGAAAGATTATTTATTTTATGACTTTCAGTTTCATTAAAATGAACTAACGAATGCCATCAATAAATGAAATTACTTTCAATTGAATATTGAAATGTACACTAGAATACACTAGAATAATAAATTAAACTACAAAACAATACAAAATGTCTATAATCTGTTGTCTATAATCGGTTATAAAGAGATATATGTGTGGTCTTGTTAACGACAAACGGTTATACAAAGAGAGTCTTTGGAACAACACTACGAACTAGGGGGTTGGGGGTCTTTTGGCATTTGGGGTTTGGATATAAGGAGGGTTATCATAAAACCAATAGGGTTTCAAGTTAAAACAATTAAAACACACAAAAGCGTATAAAAAATGGAATTAATGTTTAAATATAAAAAAAAAAAGACCTCAGATAAAAACCTAGTCTGTTCTTAACTTAAAACTGGTTGTGGGGAAAAAAAAGAACTGAAGGAACTTTCTGGGTCAGTATAGTACAAAAAAACGAAAAAAAAAAAAAAAAAAACGAAATGTAAAAAATGATATGGAATAGGAACTCTGGTTTTTGGGGGTTTTCTGGTTTCGGGCTATCGGGAAAGGTGGGACACTTTTGCGGTGTGTGGGGGGTGAGTATTACTTGCATGCAAACAAACGTACAATGGCCGGCCTATGAAGCACCCAGATACCCACTTTGGCCATCTGAGCTTGCACGCCCTTCCCCTGCAATCCTTTGACGGCGCACTCGGCGAAGGCTGGCTGCTCGAAGTCGACGAAGCCGTAACCTGCAAAAAAATCATATTTTGTTTTTGTTGTTCGTTGTTGTTTTTTGTTTTGATTTTTTTTTTTTTTATTCAAGTTTTTTTTTGTGTGTTGCGGGTGGGGGAGGTTGTAGGAATTTTATTTTTATTTTTTTAATTGCATGTATAAATATATATATATGTATATATTTAAAAATATATAATACAGAGACAGAGAGCAATGTTAAATATTCATAGTCCAATATTTGGTTGAAATTGCAATTGAATTCAATCAGGAGAACCGAAGAGAAAGAAACCGAAAATTTTTATATTTTTTCGTGCAACAAAAATCAAAAAATCGAACAAAAACAAAATATGTGTTGAACAAGAGACAGAGAGAGAGAGAGATCGGGGGGGAGAAGAAGAAAAACGGGTGAAAATTAAATTAATAATTGATTCGATTAAGAAATCACAAAAACACAATAAAATTAACTTAGAAGTCAACTAAGGAGTATATTTATATCGATACACGCACACACATTGAATAGAGAAGAGAAGCCTTTGGATACAATATTTTTTACTTTTTTTGTATTTAGTTTATAGGCTTATTTACAATTATTAATATAATAATTATCTCATAAATATCTTTGTTTTTTTTTAGCATTATTTTGGGTGCATCAGTAGCAGTAGATATTTGTAATATTGAAAGAGAATGGAATGCATGAATGACACGATTGTGAAATGAGGAGAAAATTAACCGAAAAACTGAAGGTTAATCGACTCGAACTGAGGCATAAAGGGTTAACGCCAATATATAATTCTGCCAATTTCAAATCATGGGATAAACGATATACTTTTATGGAAAGTATAAAATATATAACAATATACAATAACGAGCAATATGTTTTTATTAAAAAGTAACATCATCCAACTTATAACGAAAATGCTGAATGCTCTTTCCTTTTTTTTTAAGAGATTTATTGGTTAAAAAAATGGAATACATTTTATTTATTTATTTCCAGCGTTCAGCTTTCAGCATTTTTGAATAATCAGAAGAAAAAAAAATATATATAAAAGTTGAAAAGAAATCAATGAAATTTCAGTTTTTGGTTTGTTGATATTTTCTTTTCATACATTTTTTTGTATTTTTTTTTTTTTGTTTTGTACAGAAACACATACTAATAATACTTATACAAAAACACACATAAATAAAATAATGATGAGAATGGTGAAGAAAAAAATACCTTTACATTTGTTTGTTGTTTTATCTAAAATAGCCTTGGTTGATATAATTGTTCCGTATCTGAAAGAGAAATAACAGGTGGGCTCAGTAACTGGATGGACAAAAGGACATACATGAAGGGAGCCGCAAGGATAATCAGATTATAAACACATTCATGTCCCTCGCACTGATTGGCGTGTGCGTGTCGGTGGTGGTGGTGCCACGTGCCACAGAATATTTCAAAGCCAGGAGTGGGCACCTGGCTCTTCTGATTGGGATCGGGTGATAGGGGGGCTGGGCCTCAGCATAAGCAATTAAAGTGTCATTAAAATGCAATTTTTATGCTTATGCTCGCAAGCAGGCAGTGGCAAGTTTTCACAACCCTTTGCTATCTCGTCGCTCCGAACTGCTCATTTATGCTCGACAATAATTGACTTAGTCCGTGTGTCCTGCGGCGTTCCATTTGCCAGTTCCACTTGCCCTGCCTGCCCTCCGGGCAAAATTAAATCGATATCTTCTTAGTTACACTAGTCAAGAGCCCCCCGTCTCCCCCCATTCTGTCTCTGCCTCATAGTTATAATAACATTAAAGCCCAGTACCAAGCTATGCCGCACTAATAAGCCGCTTATTTTAATTGCCGGCAGCAGGAGAAGTTCTTTCCGTAAAAAAAAAAACTAAAATATAAAAACAAATTAGTCTTCAATTTAATTACGTGACTTCTAACTATGTAGGAGGGGGGGTGGTCGGTCTCCCCTACAAAGCGATTTTCATTTGTTTTTTATGTTCGTGCCACGGCCACAAATAAGTCATTTTTTATGCATAAAAGAAATGGCATGCCATGATATTGGCCATAATGAAGTGGCCAACAGTGCGTATGCGTAATACACATATAATGGTGCGTTTATTTTGTTGTTCTAGGGGGTCAGGGGTCACCCCCTCAACATGTTCCCTCGGTCCGAAAGGTCCGAAAAATCATTATTTTTTGGATGAAGGATGAAGCGTGCGCACTAATTAGTGGATTTTGTTTAGTTTGCAGAAACTTGGGGGCTTCGGTCCGTCCATCAAGAAGGTACCGGCCTTTTTCGGGGGTTACTTTCTACCTCCCAGAGCCCAAGGATGTGGTGCTGGTGGTGGGTGGTGGTGGTGGTGGTTATTATATGGAAACTCAGCCAAGCGGAATGGACTGAGGCTAAGCCGCTCATTAGCAGAAGGGATGGTGGAGGGGAGCTGGAGCTGGGAAAAGCGGATGGAAGTGGATTTCTGGGCACTCGCCCAGTGGGGAGCAAATCAATAGCAGTTCGCACACACATTCCGAATTAGTTTGCAGTTCATTTCGTATGGATGGAATATCGTATGCCCGTTGGGGGCATCTATCCACTCGAAGGCCCTGAAGAGTGCTGCTCCCATCCAACATCATAGCTACAAAAAGTTCAACTATAACTTGTAGTGGAAATTAATATCCAATTAAAATCAAAGAAGATATGTGGTCAGCCTTGGGCAGCAAAAACAATTAAAATGAATATGCATAATGGCCTGCCGGGCCAGGACCCTGGCTCCCAAGAAGGCAAGACTCGGTCATGTCCGATTTAATGCAATTTAATGCGATAGGTAGACCGCAGAGACAAGATACAGAATACAGAGCCGCAGGCCACTCGCCGCACTCGCGTTGAAATAAAACAAATTACCGAGGGACTTGATTGCATTTGTAATCTGATTGGGGCATGTCCTGTTTGGTGTACTCACTGTGCACACATATTAACTAGATCCTTGTCGGTTGTGCCTTGCTGCAGACCGCGAATGTAGAGGTTCGTCTTGGACAACTGCTCGCCGCCCTGCTGGTTTTGATTCTGTGCCGTGCCGTTGGGACCCATGTTTGTGTTGGTGTTCGTCGTGTTGCTCAGACTGGTGCTGAGGGTGCCGCTTTGCGATCCCGTGTTCGAGGAGCTGCTCGAGTTGGTGTTGCTCGGAGAGGCTGCCGTCGGCACTCGCTGACCGTACTGCAAGGAGAAGATGTTTACAAATCATTAGTTACTCTGTAGAATAGATAACTTTATGGTCAAAGGACTCTAAAGCCTGCCTGCAATATGAAAAATGTTAAGAGCACAAGTATGTCGATAATCTCAAGCGATTGTGAGAAGGACATGGAAGGATAGGCAAAGTATTTTTATTGAAATTCCTGCTGGAAATAGCTGCCATTCGAAGTTATTGAATGCTGGCTTGGCTCTCACAATAGATGAGGATGGAGGATGGCGGATGGAGGATGAAGGATATAGGTGGAGCCATGGCAGATGGCAGAAGGAGCTTCGGTTCGTTCGAAGAATAGTGCCACAGAGGCAGTGGCTTGTTCACGACGACAAGCCTCGACGCTGGCGTTTTTCACTTAAAATGCCACACATGTGCCAGGGCAGGAGCAGGATAGCAGCTTTGCATATAAGGCTGCAGGATATTTGGCAGCTGCATTCGAAGGCGTTGAGAATCTATAAAATTTGTATGCAACAAACAAAAGCTTCGCACACACACACACACACTCGGAGCACACGAACTTTGCCATTGATACATTTTTGAAAATTTGCCAAAAAACATTATTTTATTCCGCCAGGAGCAGCAGCGGGGGCTCAGCGGGAAATGCTGAAATATGCAAACAACGACCAAGAAAAAGTTCCTGCTGCGAATTCCCCTGAAAATCAAGCTTCTCTTTTGTTTCATGATTTTTGAAATTTGTTTTTTTTTTTTGTCAGGGGGGTAGCTTAGAAACTTTTTATAACCAGCCGCCAAATCCATTTGCATGAAAACCACCATATCCTGATGGCTTCGAGGGGGGGTTTCTAGTAAAAAATAAAAATATATGTTTGCTAATTGATCCTTCTAAAAGAGATAGCATTCCTTTAATTAAAATATATATATATATATATATTTTTTTTTTTTTTAGTGCACATAAAAATAGTTTGAGAATCTCTCTAGTTCCAAGGACCCTTTTTTGTTGTCTTCCACTGACTTTTAGAGCATTGCAACGTGTCAGGACATGTCAGGAATGGCGAGAAAGAACGTGTCAGAACTTGTGAGGAATGGCGGGAAAGAACGAAAGCCACTTGTCGTATACTTGATTTCCTTTTCCACAGCAGTGGCTTCAGAATTCACAGAATTCTTCACACATGGGTTGCTTTTATTATCTATTCTTGCATTTGTTTTTATTTTATTTTTATATTTTTTGTAGATTTATGAAACAGACGTGAAAGTCACGCTTCAGCGGGCCAGACCAGCCATCACAAATCATAAACTTTGTGCTTTCCATCTCTCTAATGGCCAAAAGTCAAAATAAACTTTGACTTTCCGGAGTGGCAAGGAAAGGCAAGGCAGCCACCACTCGAGTCCCTTAAACTCGTTAAGCCAAGACGGTGTGGTATCTGGAAGATACACTTTGTACAGTTTTTCGGCTCAGGGGCTCACATGGAAGGCATAATTAAATAATAAATTCATCCAACTTGTAGAATTTTGTAGTCAGCAATTGTTTATCTGCCTTGTGTATATTATTTTTTGACCGAGAGAGTGTGAGTGCGAGTGCAAAAATACATAAAGTCTCGCACATACATATGTACTTGACGCCAAAACTCATACGCCCTGTGTGCCAATGAACTTTTCTCTTTCTGCTTTCCGCGAACTGGCTTTGCTTCTTGGCTGGCTCGGCTTCCCAGTCTGATAATGAAATTATATCGTTCTAATAATTTTATGCGCACAGCAACGACGACACACGAGGAGGGAATTAGACGTCTCTCTACAGACATTCGCAAATAGGCAAGTTTTTTTGTATTTTTTACTTTTTTTTTTGCCATTTTGTGGATGTGTGTCACGACGAGAGACGACAAGTTGCCTGCCTTTTTGTTTTATTTAATTTTTTTTTTTTTGCTTTTTCTTACTATTTTATAGCATTGTCTTTCTCTTTATTTTTCTAGTTTTTATTTATTTTATTTTCTTTCTTTTTTGTTGGCAAAAAAAATTGCGTCATTTGCAAAAAATTTCACGCTGCGAAATCTATGCGAATTTTTCCTTCATTTCCAAGTTCTTGTCGAATCCCCTTTGTTGGCCATCTTTCTTCGTGTTTGGGGTGTTCTCTCTTTGATTTCTTAGCCACACACGTGCCTGAGGTCTGAGACTCTGGCCAACTGTGTGTTTGAGCCGCAAGTTTATGGCCATTAGCACGATAGCTTAGATGTGTTAACCTCCTTGGCTGGCTGGCTGGCTGGCTGGCTGTTCTGTTTGCTGTTTTCTGCCTTATTTATGCGCATTTAATTTGTTTACTTATTTATTGCATTTGCCGAAACAGAAACCGAAACTAAAAATACAATTTAATGGCCAAAGCTAAACTTTTTGATTGCCCTCCGATGGCAATGCGAATGAAACAAAAACGATGTCGTCGTCGGAGTCTTCTTGGTCGATTCGATTCGATTCAATGACGATGACGATGGCAAAACACGCAATTGTTAATGGCCCGAACTTATGACTATTGGTTTGTTCTTTCATTGGTTTTTCACAAGATTAGACAAAGGTTAGTCCATAGCCAGAGCCACCACGGACCATGCCAATCGAAAGGGTGGAGGTCCAGAGGAGGAGGTGGCATAGCTATTTGATGTGGGTCTGAAATTGCCCTTTTAGATATCGATTATGAAGACTGACAGCTGACAGTCTTTGTTTCTTGGCAGAAAAAAAAGGTTAAAGATGGATAAATGGGAAAATAAGTGAAACTACCTGATAGGATCTATAATTACAGGTGGATAACCTACTACCGTTCTTGTTATAGTGATTTTTTGTTAGCTTTGTACTCTTACTATGTAAAATATTAACATTATGCATTTGTGCTGCAAATTTCAGTAGAATCTGTCAAGTGGTTCCTGAGTTATGATAACAACGTCCTAAGACCTTGTTTATAAATAGTCATAACTTTCTCTATCTTTCTCCGATTGTCTTGTAATTTCAAAATAAAATAAACATAAAATATATTACTGAAAAATAAATTCAAGAACTTCAAGAACATATTTATGATTTATTTTCCCTTCACATTCCAACTCAACAATCCATTAAGAAGCCATCAGCCATGTCTCCAGAAAATAAACAAAAAGCCTCTCAAACTGAAACTGAAACTGAAACTGAAACCTAAAGATCCGCAAGATCCGCTTGCTAAAGAGTCACGTGCCAAAGTGTGAAACACAAATGGACTTTGGTGTGATTTATGATGTCGCCACGACACCAGAGCGCCACCACACATAAAATATAATTCACTTAAGCCGGGCAGAGTCTTCCCGCTTTCTTCTGAGGCCAATAAGTCGTGGCTAATAAATCAAAATGCAAAGACCAGAGACGCATACGGAATGCGAGAGAGCCCTGGAAGTGCACTACTCCCAGTCCCAGTCCCAGTCCCAGTCCCAGTGCCAGTGCCAGTGCCAGTCACTAAATCAGTCTCCGCACAAATCCACTCCATCACGATTAGTGACAGTTATTATTTGTCCAAGTGCCCGGCCGGGCTGTCAAAATTGGTTAGCATATGTAGGTTGGGCCAAAAGCCAAAAATACAAAGGCCCCAACAAAGCTGGCCAATGAACTGGGCCTCGGATGACAATCCGAAATGGTTCTGTATTGCTTGGACGGATTTCGTTTTTAAAACCCCTTCGGGAGGGTGGCTAAGCTCATCAAATCAGGGGAGGCCCAAATCCGATTGGGGAGGGTTTCCCATCCCATCCCATCCCATCCCATTCCAGCCATTCCATCCGAAAGCCACATAAAAAATGCCTCTCACGTGACTTAAATAAATTAAATGCGTTCTGCTGGAAGCTGGCACGGAACTGATAGACGAATTCATCTATTTCTGGAAGGGAAATAATGTTGGGCGTCAGATAACAGTCATCCCCATTTGGGGATGGGAGAGGTATGTCCTCCCAATAATTGACGCAAGTCATGCCCGGGAGCAGGACTAGGATTCTGGGGTTAAAGGCAGCGTTGGCCTTTGGAAAATATTCGAAATGCCAATGCCACTTCACCCAGGAGGCTCTCCTCCCCCACACTCAGTCTCTATATCGAAAGAATTTTCAAATTATTCTCGCAGGTGGAAAAAGAAAAAAAAATGAGAAAAAATTTATGAAATTTTCTAGACACCCCAACGAAAATGATGCCTTTTCAGCTACTTTTTATTTTCAATTTAAAATAAAAACAAATTATGGCCCAGGTCGACGACTCTTGCGATTTAATTATCAACTTGATTCATTGTTCTTTTGTTTGAAATGGAGGGGCAAAGGGGGAAAGGTTATTAAACCAAAACCTGACCTTCGGCCGTAAATTGGGTTGTATTATTTATCTGAGATGAGAAAGTGCGCGGTTGTTGGAAACTTTTACAGTCACTGCGATAGGAACGTATCTAATCATTGGCGTTTTTATGAATTTCTTCCACGAAACTGAATGCAATTTCTAGCGACCTCATAAATTTCGTTTCCAACTCGTTTATAAATAAATGTACTTGTATTCGGATGAGATATGTACATATATATTTTGAGATATACATTTGTTTATAAATAAAAAGTATCTCCTCCTCGCCAGAGAAGCAATAACATTTCAAGTACAAATATTATTTTAGTGGCTGGGATAACAGTTTTGATTAAATTTGTTGGTTGGTGGTTTGGTTTTCACTTTTTCTTTGTTTCTATTTGTATTTTATTTGAAAAATAAATATAAATATCTCTTTATTAATTCAGCCTTTGGGTTTTGTGGATTTTCATAATTCGGAGGCTAATCAAAGGGCTAGACTGTCAAAAAAGATAATCTTGAGTTGGAGGTGCTGTTCCTCCACTACCGAGTCCCAGAAGCAACTCCCAGATAGTACTACCCCCACTCTCGGCTGTCACTTGTTTGCTGTTCGATTATTGGCAGGCCAGTGCCTCTTCAGACTGTATTGCCATTTCCATTCCATCCAATTCAAATATTTTTCAATCATAATTATATCTGCAAATATGTGAAAAGCCATAATCACAATCACAATAAAAGCCACAAATGTTGACTACGCTTGTGTACATTGGAAACTGCTATCCAACTTAACCGCAAACATTCTGACACACACACACTGCCAGATACATGAACAGAAAAAGTATCTGGCAGATAGCAAAAGTCATGTCTGAGCTTTGATATTGAAATGTGGCAAGGGAGGAGGTGGAGGAGGAGGAGGGAGGGGTTGTGTGTAACTCGACAATGATTCGCTGGCTGGGTCGCAGTTTAAATTTCATGTCAACGCCAGATACTTTCGACTGAGCAGCAGACATACACAGATACAGATACTAGCCGGCGATCTCTCAAGTGGGTGGGCCCAGTCGCACAATAAAATGCAATAATTTTATTGAATTAAAGGAGATAACTCAATTGAGTGGGACAAGCCAGAGAAGAGATGGAAAGTATGGCCTTTAAAGGCGATGAGTCAAAAGTCAGAGAACTCGAGGAAGGAATTCCACAAAAATCACTCTGTAGTTTAGTTTTTTTTTCTGGCATTCTGAACTAGTACTGCCCCCCCCCCTTCCTGTGCGTGATTGAAGCCATTAAATCATAACCATTGACCAAATGAATAAAAAACGATAACAGCGAGCCAATATCGATTGAAACTAATGCGTCATCATAAAAACAAAGCTGATCCAGCCAGTTGCTTCCCAGCTTTGCACTGATTGTGTGGATGGCTGGGACCCCACCTGAGATAAAGCCAATTTTTGATAAGAATTTGTTGATAAAACGAAACGAAAGAGAAAGGGAAGTGGGAGGAGAGAGGCGAAAGAAGAGAAGAGTAGAATTTATCGCCGAAACACTAAAAGCATTTTAGCGCGATTAGTCCGACAACGGGCCACCAAATGGCATAAACTGGTGGTCTTTTCCAGACAGGACCCATAGACGGATTGGGGCAAGGGCCAGTGGGAGTGCCCCGCCTTGTCTGCCTTTTTGGGGGCAGAGGTCAGAGGTCCCCTAACGATTGTCTGTTGGCATAATATAATAATTTAGGCATTAATTAAGTGTATAATTGGGCGAGAGAGGAGGACAGTTCTCCTACTAGCACGTTGGTGCTATTTTAGTAATATTCCAGGGTAGATCCTTCCAGCCAATACAAGTAAATAAGATTTTAATTGATGCTTCTAGGAGGAAATGGAATATTAATGGAGAGTGATGATGAATTCTGCTACTAATCCGACTCACAAGAGTTTCTAGGAGAAAAGAGCCTGGAAATTGCTAATCAAGAGCGAATGTCACTTCGTTGGAGTTGACATTTGCATCGAAAAAAAAGGAGAAAAAATAGTCAAGTTCGTTAGGGAAAAGGGGGGGGTGGGGGATTATTAGGTTGTAATATCTTTGGAGGAGAAGAGTAGATGCTGCTGCTGGGGCATCGCTCATAATTGCTCCTGTCAGTCCTGCCCACCAGGATCCATTTCTGCAGAAAGGTTAAGCCCTGATTGGCATCTCGGCCAACGCCAGCTGGCAGCCAGCCTGGCAATGAAGATTGAAGCCCGGCCCCGGGACGGTGCTCGAATAATGCCAATAAATTACGTTTGCCACGTCAGTCATACAGCAATTCGATTGAAAGTGCAGTGGAAGGTGAGCAGATTTTATCAGAAAGTGCAACCGAAGAACCTTTCGCATTTCAGACTTCTACATAGATATACCTACACGGTATGCTGGGCTATTATTATTTCATGAAATATGGCGCGTGATATTCAGCAACGCTGCCACATTAGCAGCCGCCACTAATCACAGGGCGAGGGCCCGCGGGAGGTGTGCGATTTCTGCACTTGGCCGCCAAATGAGAGAAAAAATAAATTTATGTGACAACGTGCAGAAAGGGTGGGAGTGGGTGGAGGGGGCAGGTGGGCAGGGGCAGCAGTAAAGCAATTGCAAATAATAAATCAAATAAAGCTGCAGTACGTGATCGGAAGCCGCAGTTAAAGAATGGTCAAGTGGGCTTCCAAGCACCACCCAGAAGAGAGAGAGAAGGAAGTGCGAATGGCATGTACTTGTGGCTATTCATTTTTTTTTATTTTTTAGTTTTATTGCGAGTTAAATATGTATTTTTTTAAATTAAATAATATATAATAAAAAAAGTAACTAGTTTTGAAGAGGGATTTAATTTTATTATGTAAGTTTATTGACAATTAAATATTGTATAAGTAAAATACAGGAGAGTAACTAATTATTCAGCGGATTAGGATATATCTTTATCCCCAACTTGCAGATTGGAAATGAAGATGGCAGAAAAGTAGCCGATTAGCGTCCAATTTGGAGTGACACTTGGTACTTTGTATGGCGACGAGTAGCCACCGGTAGTAGTCTCTCCACTCTCTATCGAGTCTCCAGTCTCTTTCTCTTCATTCTCCTCTTTCTCCTTCCATAAATAATGAATGAAACTCGTCTCGAGCGACAAGCGCTTGGGTAGCGGAAGTAACACTTAACTCAAACACGAGCACGAGTCGGGGCTCTAGAAGCGGGATGATGGTGTGATTCCGGAGGAGGGACAGAACACACTCCACTCCACACACACATGCACAAATGGAAGTGTCAATCACACACACACACTGACACACACTGACACACTCTCTCCAACTCTCTCTAAAATGCGGACAATGGCGGCCCAAAAAGTGACAAAGACAACACGCTACACAGTGGCCCTCTCACTCGCACACCCATTCTCCCAGAACCCAGTCTGTGCGAGGCATGCGGGTATTTAAATTTAATTTGCAAGCTGACAGAAAAGAAAGCAAAGCGGTTTCTTGACATCTCCCCTAAAGAGAGTGAGTGTCTCTGTCCCTTTCTCTGACAGACAGGAAGTGCATAAGTGTGTCCCCCCCGCATACCTTCCCATACCCATACGTATGTGGCAACAAAAAGGAAAACCCAGGCCAGTCAAGCACAAAACCTAAAATTCTACGGGCCCAACTCCCTGTCCTCCCCTACAGCTAAGTGGTTTCTGGTCAGACAACTAACATTTTCGGGCAGCTCCTAAGGATGCGGAACAGGACAGGGTTTGTAGCTCCATTTAGAGGAAATTAGAGAGTAGAAGCAAGCAGAGATACACACATATAATAAATATAATCAATAAAAATCTACAATTAAATGGATAAGAATCACCTTCATCGAAAAACATGGAAATCCAATCCATTAACAATTAGCCAAAAGTGAAACTACTTCATTTCCATTACCATCAAACGCACAACCCACTAGCCCCTTCCCATCTCGGCCAAAATCAAACATACATCTGGCCACTCTACAAAATCAACACGTTAGCCAAAAAAGCAACCAGAGCACAGGTTGCAACTGTTGTTCCGTTGCTTCTGGGCCAGCGATTAATGGAGGAAAATACAGCAAATGTTTTATCACTCATACGCCACATGGGCCAGTTGCCAGTTGCCGGCTGTCGGCTGCCAGGGGGTGGAGGAGATGACGCTGCTGCCACGAGACAAATGTATCCCCCGAGCAAACAGAACGCCTACGTTAATTACACTGGTCAGCAAAACAACGAATGGGGGTTTAACTTTAAAAGCAAACTCTGCTCGGCCCCCGTTCGTGTGAATTGGAAATGACTCACTTCAAAGGCAAGCAAAAAAAAGAGCAAAAAAAACCCAAACGAAGTGACCTTTAAAAGAGAAGCACTGGAGGAGAGTGCAAAAATAAAAAAAATAAAAAAAATGAGAGGGAGCCGGAAAACAAAAGCCATAAAAAGCACCTGACTACACTTTCGTGGCCAAGACGACGGCGGCGAGCCACTAAAATTCAATCAACTGGCTATGAGGCCACAAATGCACCCAAAAGATGCTGTCCGAAGGGAAGAGTTTTCATTTTTATGGCAAGATTAGGAAATGGCATTAAGAAATGAGATGTTTTTTAGGAAAAATCTAACAGATCTTATATAATATTTCCAACTAAGTTAAGGCCTGTAACTGGCAAGTTTAAGATAACTAAGATAACACATTCTACGAACATTTGTGTTGTAAACTCCTCAAGATATGAACATAATCTCGTTGGGACTTTGAGGCCTCTGGGGAAAAGAGCCTCTACCCATGATGCCCCTCCTCACAATCATCCGCCGTAATGCCACGGACGTTGACTCACTTTCATAAAAGTTTCATCAGCAGTCGCGTCACTTGATCGGCCAACCGAGGGCCAGGAGACACCTCTAGAGAGGGGTGTACTACATACACCATATACGTATAATATTTATCTATCGCTCTTGTTGTGTCAAACAGTTGACATAATTTCACTGTACCCCGCGATAAGGGAAATATTTTTTACACCATTTCTGTTTATGGGCAATTTTTGCTGTTATCGCCCGGGGGCTGACTAAACTCGATATTGTTATCGCAGCAGAGGTACAGTGTCGGGCACACTTGTCATATCATACTAGTTTTTTATTCTGGGAATTCACCAATTTCAAGTTATTAGATTGGCATCAGGGAGAAACTAAAAGGGGATATAGGTTTTAGACGAGAGTGGGGATACTACGTGGAAGAGGAAACTCTAAACTGGCCCGTCATTTGAAACTTTTTGCAGCGGTTCGACTCCAAGCCAATACAGTGTGACGCATCGATAATTTGATATTTTTCTAAATGCTTTTTATTATTTAAAGAAAATATTGTGTTACAAACATCAGTCATCATAAAAAAAGGAAGCTATTTTAATGCCTTTTTCTATATATTATTTGTTGTTATTTTTTTGTATATTTTTAACGCTTGTCGCTTGTGTATTTTTTATTACATTTCCTTTTGTGTTATTTTGTGACTGCGTTTTATTTCGGTTGGATTTGCATTTTTTTTCGGATCACGTCGGAAAAGTTAGCCACCAACCCCTCTCGAGGCGAAGTAGTAGCAACTTGGCTAACAAATTGTTCTGTCCGATTTGGGTCCTTTGAGCCAGGAAGTCAACACCGCCGCGCGATAAGTGCAAAGCGAAGCGTTGTGCCAGGGGGTGGAATAATATGCAAATCCCCAAATTGCCAACAAACCATAAAAAATACTGCGGCTGTGGCCACGCGGCCAAAAAGACATAAAACAGATGAGCCGGGCGGGCCAACAACAAAAAGAAGAGAGTGGAAAACCCCAAAAATGCTTAAAAGATAAAGATGAGAGAGATGCACTTGAAATATAAACTAACTTGGTTGATAAATTATTTTATTAAGTAATTTTTTTATAAAAATATTTCTTATAAATAATCTTCTTAAAAATAAAAGTATATTGCAAGAAATTAAATATACATATTTTATTTTTTCTTAAAAAAAACCTTTTTTTTGCAAGTGCAGAGTGTGGGGGTGGTGGGGTAGCCTGGATGCTTCAACTGTCTAAGGACATGTGCTGAGGTGAGAGTTCACAGTTCTCTGCTCACGTTCAGCTTTTCCTTATTTTTTGTACTTTATTTTTTTTTTACAACTTTTACTTTGTTACTGAAATAAAACAAAGAACAAAGTGAGGTTATCGGCAGAAGTAGAAGAAGAAGAAGGAGGGAGGCAAAATAATCCCCTAAGGCCCTGGGGCAGGTTAACGGTGTTGTCTGCTCGTCTTGTGTTTGGGGCGTGGGCCAAAACGAGAGTGAGAGAGAGAGAGAGAAAGATAGAGTGCCTGGAAGGGTGGCTGAGGGGTGGGAGAGGGTGCATTGACTGCAACTTGTTCCTCGCAGAGAAAGTTCCTTGAAGCTGTCGCCGTTTGCGTTAAGAAATTTCATTGTTGCCCGATTTTCGAGGGTTGTTTTCATGTCTCACTTTCTGCTCTCCATATCCTGCTCCTTTTTTTTTTGGCAAGACAAAGACCACATAAGGGGTGCAAAAAAAAGTCCCAGAGTCTTCAAAAACAAAGTTGCCCTTTTTCACCGAAAAAAATGAAATAAAATAAAATCCAATCTTAACCTTGGACTTGGACGAGCACAGCCGGCAGTTCAGCCTTCGAGTAGTGGGGTGGGGTGGGATTGGGACTGGAACCTAATCAGTCGTTGTCGCTTTCATATCGGACATTATTGTCTGGCTGACCGCTTGGGAAAATCGTACGAAAAAGGGGGTACGACTTGGGTGCGACTGCATGGCGTGCACACAAGCTCCCACTCCCGCTTCCAGCAATCCGAATGATTTATTGCCTTATTTCGATAAGAAAAAATATATATGTATATATTTTTTAAAGCAACGCCCCAACAACTTTAGAAGTTTATGCTAAATTTAAACTCAAAACTATGAGAATAATACCCCTTTACAGTTGCCTGGAAAAATTAATGAAAAGTAAACACAACTGAGCTTTTTCTGAGAATACAGTTTTTCCATTAAACGGTAAATCCCATTTTAAAGCAAATCAGCTGTTATGTTTCCTAGACTTTCCGGCTCTTCGTACCACCCTCTACCGCTCTCTTTTAGCGATATCTCTCTCCCTTCTCTTTGTCGCTGAACTTTATCTTGACGTTTGGCATTTGTCACATTTTTTGGATTTTTATGACGTTTTTTTTTGTAGTTTTGCAGCAAAAAGTTGCTAACCTTTAATCGCAAACGCATACTCATTTATTTATTTCGCTTATTTAATTATTCGCGCACCAACGAGAGGGCGAAAATACATGGCTAGAAAAGAAGAAAAGACAAAACAGAAACAGAGTGAAATAAATTTATTTAAAATGTTCGAACAAACAAACAAACAGACATTGAACTTTATGATGGCTGCTATAGCGGCGAATTTGGGTGTGTGGGCGCAGCAGTGCGAAAGAAGAGGGCAAAGCGGAGACGGCAACTCTCACACACGCACACACACAGAGACTCTTCCTTTTGTTATTAATTTCGAAAATACGAATTTGCAGAGTTCAAGTATATGGATCTAATTTAATATTATTAGGCCCCGGGGGTAATTTTGCTTTTATTTACTTTTTTTTGTGCTTGTCGGTTTCTTGGCGGCTCCTCCTTCCGCTCCGGCTTCTTCTCGGATTCTTATTTTTTTCTAAGCACGCACTCACACACACGCACACGTGTGTGAAAGCTTTCGGCTGTTTACAAACTTTTGCGACGTTTTCAAGTGCGACGCTGGCAGCGACGTTGGCAGAGCGGCAACTGCGACTGAGACGCAAGCTTTAACTATTTTCTTCTCCGATTCTCCGCTTCCTCGCGCTGTTCGCCGAGGTTTTTGTTGTTTTTATTTGGTTTTTTTTTTGCAAACGCTTTAATAACTTTCTATTGCTATTTTTATATATTTTTTTTATACACACAAGCACACAAAGAGAGGTAGACACGTACGATACGATAATATTTCACTGGCCACCGACTCTTTCGCTCTCATTTAATTTACAAATTTTTTCTATAATTTATTTTTTTGCTGTTTCGTTTTGATTCGTTCGTCAGCTTTAAGCTCACCCACACACACGCACGGACAACAAACGACAATAGAGACGGGAACTACAGTTAAGGTTGTTGTTGCTTGTAGCAGCTGATCTCAACGGAGGAATAGTTGCGGACAATCTCTGAACAACTTCGCGCTCAGCGAACTAACCACGACGAAAATTAAAATCAAAATGAAATGAAACGAAGCTAGCTGCGGCAAAGTCAAACAACGCGACGTCGATGCCGGCTGCGGCGGTGACGGCGACAGAGGTGGTGGCGGCGGCAGCGGCAGCGGGGCACAGTGGTTGCGTTCAAATTGAAGGAGGGCCACAAGTTATATAGCTTCTGATCTCAGGGTTATGATTTTATCCATATATTTTTACGGTTAAAAAGAGTTATAAAATGTAAGCAAAACTATTAGTTCAGAAACTATTTTCTTAAATATTAATATAAGAACTTTTATAAACCTGTCCTCTATGGACAACACCCACTGTGCAGCGGCAGAACCCCGAAGCATGCGCAGAAAGAACATGACGCGTATGAATGAATGGACAAGGCGAGGAATGCGGGAATAGTGAGAGTGAGAGAGAAAAATGGCAAATAGTTGTAGAAAAGCGCCGGCAAGCGGAACTCCACTTTAGCGCTCTCCCTCTCTCTTGATATCTCCCTCCCTTTCCGGAAAACTCAATTTTCTTTTGCGGCGGGGGTGAATTTTCCCCAAAAAAGCCAACTAAAGGAGCATAGGAGAGAGTAATGGAAATGGCTGAGAGAACAACGCTGTTGACGTCAACGTCTGAGTCAACGCTGCTGCTGCCGGCGCCGATTCCGCCAGCGTTGCTGCCTCTGTCGGCGTCGCAGCCGCTGCTGATGCCGCTGCCAAATGCTGAGCAAAGCGCCACCACCCAAAAAACGGCGAGAAGAAGAAGAACTAATCACAAAAAAATTCGCACAGTGGAGAAGAAAGTGAGCTGCTGGTAAAAAAAAGATTACTTCATTCATCATTTCGGAGACGCACTTTGTCCGCTCTGGTTTTCGTTCCGACGAATTGTTTTTTATTCTAAGAAATTACTTGCAATCTTTTGAAAACTAAGTATCCCATTATCGAGAGCATCCACTGTACTATGGCACCTATTTAAAAACAAGTGGTTTTTTGGATACGACGGCATCGTGAGAAAAAATTTGAGCACTGCGGCACTCGCCCTCCCTCCCATCCACTGTCTTGTATTGGCCATTTCCCCCCTTCCACTTCCTCCTTCAAAAAGTCAACCAGCTGATGGGCAGGTCGTCAATTTCTGTCGCTTCTCATCTTCAGTTTTTGGCGGCTATTGGGCCAATTTCTGTTTTGTTTGTGGCGCCCATAAAAATAAATCATAAACGAGTGAAAAAAACTATTAAATTGGCACCACAAGCCTCATCCTCATGCCACCTGTCTGCCTTGTATCATTTTCCACCATTTATCTATTTATTTTTTTTGGAGCCGGAGTCGAGACTGAAAAGTGTCTAGAAAAATTAAAAATAAATATTGGTTGAATTCTCTTTTGGTTAACCCACTTTTTCAATAGCTTTTTTTTGTTTAGTCTGTAGTCTCTAGTGAAGTTTATAAAAACAGTGGAATTGCCTCTGCACAGTGGAATTTTTGCCCGAGCTCGGGACCCGAATGAATCTTTGACTTTTTATGAATACTTCCCCAGATTGATTGACAATTAGTTAATTGATCAATTGGTAAGGGAACCAGAAGCAGGGGGGATTCCCATAGACGTAATGGCAGTACCAAGCAAGCCCGGATCTTTCCATTCTAATCGCAGTAAAATTATAAACAAGCTATATTTTAACATTACAATTCGTTTATTTCGACAAAAGGGCCCACAAAACATCAAATCAGCCCAAAAGCCGCTGATAAAGCAATGCAAACAAAAAAAAAAACAAGTAAAAATGAAGGGGAAAACGGGTTAAAATAAGCCATTTCAATGGAGAATAGCAATTTTATGGCTTACATTTTATTCGCGCTAAGAGGTGTGACAGAGAGGGGCTACAATCAGCTGATAAAAAAAAAGACAAAATGCGTTGGCAAAAAAATAAAAAAGAAAGAAAATCTTGCATGTGGGCTAGGGGATTGGAATGAGGGGGTGGATTGGATGAGGGAACAGAACAACCATGATAATAGCAAAACAAACGAATCGGCGGAGAGAGGAGCAATATGGCAGAGGGAGAGGGCCATAGCCGGGGGAAAATTTTCAATTGAAAACGAACGCGTATAAATGCGCCCATATGGAAAAGACTGACACTCACACATATGCGGGGGAAAATTGCGACTTTGCCTGCCTTTTTATCGGCTTGCGGCATCTCCGCCCCCGCCCCCTAAACACCTCTCGCTCTCTCCCTTTTCTCCTGCACTTTCATGCTGGTCGCCGTCGCCGTTGCCGTCTCGCAGTCGACGTCAGCGCCAACGCAGCGGGGTGTGAATGCGGCAAAAAAAAAAAGAAAAATAAAATAAAAACACACATGTGATACGTATATATAAAATACATTATCAGCGGCGTCGCGATTACAGTAATAGCAGCGACGCCGGCAGCGGCATCCTCTTTCCCTTACTTACTCTCTCTCTTCCTCATATGGCCGGAAGAAGATGCTGCCACTGCTGGCTGCTGCTGCTGTTGCTGGTGGTTCTTCTTCTTTTTCTAATGGAATTTACTGTTTGCTCAACTGTTCTGCCAGTTGGATTCTTTTTGTTCTTGTTTCCACCGACCGATGTTGGACTGTTGCTCCAGAGTTTCTAGTTTTCCTGTGACCCCACGATACTCCCCCATTTCCCCCCATTCCATCCTTTTACCTCATACGTTTTTTCCCATCTCCGATTCCGATTCCGATTCCGCATCCCATTCTAATTCACATTCCCATTGACTTGGCTATTCTCTTATTTTATCGCATAGCATCTTGTTTATTTTTACACATAAAAAAAAGGTTTATAAACAATTTAAATAATTAAATTTAATTATAGTTAATAGAAGGTACTTATCCTCTATAAAAATGTTGCAATCTATTTTATTATCAAATATTTAAAAACTGTTTTTCTCATCACTTTTTCTTTTTTAGATTGCATCCATTACTTCTTTTGCCCCATTTCATTCCATTTTTATTTCCATTTCCATTCGTTTGCAGGTCGTCAAGAAATTAAATGCCCATTATTTGGCCTTTTTTCACTCTGCTTCTTTATGTTCTCTGTAGTTGGGCTTATTCATCATACGTTCGTTTTTCTTATCAGTCGTAACTACTTTGTGCCTTCTCTCCCTGCCACTCCCCTTTCCACCTTTCCACCTTTCCCTTATTCTCATTGTTCACTGATGGTAGTTACTGCTCATGACGTCGACAGTGGCGGCGACAGAGACAGCGACAGCGACGTCGGCAGACAAAAGCCAACCAGCATCTCAGAGGCTCATCAATTTGCGGTTGGATCTGCCGCTGACTGACCGAAGTCCAAAGGAAGTTGTCTAAACCACAACCCCATTTAACCATGGTCGTAATACCCATGTTCAAAATAGACCTCCATTTATAGTTTTATAATATTAATTGATTTGTGAATTGGAATGAAATAAATATAGTTGTTCCCTTGATTAATAGTAGCCATAATATTTTATGGCAACATAAAATGGCATTAATACTAATAACTTGGCCACATCTGTGCCGGACAAACATTTTTATTGCATGTCGCCTGTCAATCGCTGGCAATTGTTGTCAACGCCGCAGCAGCAGAGCGGCAGCGAAATTATCGCAGCCGAAAGGAAATAAATATAAATGTGTATCCAAATAAATAAGTAAACATGTGCGAAAAAAACGGGGGGCGAAAATGGGGGCTCACGGAGGATGGGTTAGGGCGGCAAGGGGAATTACATATGTGTGGAGCGTGTGTATGCTGCTGGAAGTTCAAGATAAAAGCTTTAACCGTTAATGACCAAGTTCGTATTTATGAAGCAAAGTTTATCAGTTCCTCCTCTTCAGCCTGTGATTTAATTGGGGATGTGCGGCATTATCTAGATTTTATTAAATTTTTTTTATAAAATTATTATTAAAAATTATTTCTAATTATACTGTTAATATTAGTTAAATAAAATATACAGAATAGTTATTTTTGATGGGCGTTTTTATCGATTTCAGAGTAGCGTTTATTTTTGGAACAAATATGCGATAAGCTGGAAGTTAAGATTAGGTACTGGAAGCATTACACTGGAAATTGTAGGCGTTGCCAGAGACAACGAGAGATAATAATGAGAGAACCGATTTAAATTAAAAACAAAATTAAATACTTCCCATCTCTAGGGCCAGGCCACTTTGACTTTTTGAACTTTGAATTGCCAGGAAAATCCTGCGGTAATACTTGGCCATTAAGCAAGCAATCCGAAGGGATTTTCCGGCAGGCTTTCCCAAAGCCCTCCCCCTTTTGCCCTCCGAGAGCAGAAACTTGAAGGAATTCTAAAGCCACCTTAAGACGGAGGCGAGCAGGAATGTATCCATCATAATCTCATTATCCCGACTCTAGGCGAAAATTTTCCCGCACACACACACACACGTAGAAAAAAGGACCTCTTGGCAAGTCACAGGGAAAAATATGCAAAGCAGAAAATTCCGCATAGTTGAAACGAGAGCAGCAGTGGTGTAGGCGAGATGGGTTCCGACCCGTTTTTCCTAAAAAAAAACCCCTCGAGGCTACGCCCGGGATGCTGTTAGGGTGGTGGGGTGGCAGAACCGGCGATGGTTCAGGTGTAAAATGTGAATAAAATACAAGAATTGCCAAGAAATAAGCGGAATTGCATTAAGTGCATCCGTTGCGAGGGGCAATCTGTCCAAAGCAGGGATGGAAACTGGGTAGGAGGCGGGTGGAAAAGGGTTAGCCATTTCACCTTGTAAGTGTGGCCAACGCTTTCAAGGTTATTGGAGATGTGCGAAATTAGCTTAGTTATGCAGTGACAGGTATGGGATTAAGTTGAAAAATTAATGCACTAAAGCACATAGAATTTTAAGATATAGAAGTACTTTTAAATTATAGATTATTCCCATAAAATTTCCCGAATTTGTCTCTGTGCATTTGAACTTCTATACCAACTAAACAGATGCCTTGGAGCATGTTTTGGCCTGACTTTTCACCAACTTGACCACGATAACGATAACAAACACAGCTGCGTATGTGTATGTGTATGGTGTATAGGCGATATCCTGTTGTGTGTGTCAGTGTGCGCGTGTTGTCCATTTTAATGACAAACACAACCATGAAAACATGAACATTAATGGACATCCATCCATAATGGACATTAACTGGTAAAGGAGATGGAGAAATCGAGATGGCGGCTCCAGGGGGCTAACAATTGGTTGACATTTGAAGTCATGTCTCGGACTAAATTAGACAGTTGCCCACCCCCACCCCCATCCTCTCCCTACACACACACACACACACAAAGGACACATAAATTGTATGTAATCGGTAATATATAATTTCTATGTATGAGCCCAAAATTGGGCAACTGAGCCGAGGATTTGTCCGAGTCTGGAACTGTGGGCATGCATAAAATTGATATCTTAATGGCCTCGGCCTGGAAAGGGCGATCCGATTCAATGTTCAGGTTGATTCCGTGCGTGCCCAACTCACCGTTAAGGGAGTTATCGGGCATGGGAATGGCCAGTCCGGCACCTCATGCAGATGAACCAAGTGGCGTGGGATCTTTGATGGACGGAAGTCAATGCAACGCCCTGTTGTCTGTCTACGGTAGAAGGGGGCTATGTACAGCTAATTCACAAAAGATGTTCGCACCGACAATAACGCCCATTTCTCAGGAGAATCCTGGGCATCCTTGCATGTACCCTTAATGAATTCAAATTGCTTTTTCTTCTGTTACAGTTTTCAACACAAATTGTTTAGGATATGAAGCTCCAGAATCGGATTATGAACGGCCAATATATAGCACTTACTAGAGGCCATATTGGGCTTTCAAGCGTTTTCATCACTTTTGAAGAAAATTTCACAAAAAATATAAAAAAAATTTTTATTTCTAGATTTTGATGGAGATTGGTGGAGAATCGATCTAGAAATCAACTAAGGTATTCCGCATAGGAATCTGATGACTATTCGCGAAGATATAGCCTGCTCAGTAGCCCATATTGGGCTCCCATGCGATTTTCATAATTTTTGAAGGGGGTAATAGATAATTTCACAAAAAATCGGAAAAAATAATTTTTTTCCTGATTTTAATGCAGGGTGGTGGAGAATCGATCGAACAATCTATTAAGGTATCCTCCTTAAGAATCGAATGAATATTGGCGAATATATAGCCTACCCAGTAGCCCATATTGGGCTTCCATGCTGTTTTCATAATTTTTTAAGGGGTTGGCCCAGATAATTTCACAAAAAAACCAACTCTACAATAAAATTGCATGTAGAAAGGACCTCCAGAAAGATTCACAGGCGTGGGTGGTAGATGATTTAAATACAGCTTCTTGAAGAATTCTACATAGCCTCGATATCCCTTTCCATACGTGATATTAAAATTGGCTGGAACTAATTCAATCAAGGAATGCTTTCATCTAACCGCGGCTCAGGGCGTCGGAAGGAAGAAATCCCTAGAAAAGCCATTAAATTGAGCTCGTATCGACTTGAAAGCTCATTAAAACGCTTCTCCGCCACGAAGGGGAGCGCTGGCCTGGGGACGGCAGCCCCGGGCACCCCCGGGCACCCCCAAAAGAATCATAAATCATTGCTGAAATTTTCATAAATTTAATGAACATTAAGTGTGCCCCAGAGCAAGTGGCGGGTGTGGCAGGGGGCGGTTGGGCAATCGCAATATGACTTCCACTGGACAGGGAGGAAGGGAGAGGGAAGAGGAAAGAATCTGAAACGGCAGTCATCAGTCAAGCGTAATTCAATGTAAACCGATATACCCCCCGTCCGTACATGTTCACATGAGATATTCCGGGGGTCACACCGATGTGCCAGGGTGTGTCCGTGCAAGTGTGTAACTTGAGTGTGTATGTGGGGGGTGTGTGTGGGGGGGTGGTGGAGCCCAGTTTCGGTTGACAGCAAATCTGAATTTGATCACTGAAGCAAGCATTAAAAGCGCAACAGAAGAGCACCACGGCCAGCACTAGCAGCGCAAAAAGTGATTTATGAACATCCGCTGGGTGACCAAAAGTCCCGCCACTAGGCATCCCCTAAGCACCACACCATCCCTCTCCCCCTCTTCCAATGCCAATGCATATCTCATGTCCACCCACGTGCCTTTCTTCGCGCCACTCGCCCACACATTTCCACGAAATCACTGAGGGTTGGGTCGTTTTTCAGGAAAAAAGCAAATTGCTCGGCTTAAATTACGCTTCAATTAAAAAATATATAGCACGAGGGGTATTCCTAAAGTGGGCTTTTATCAGGCAACCTTATCAAAAGTTTAGGGTTTAAGGAAAAATAAGTAATTGGAACTAATTGGAAAATAACTTGGTGTTTATAACTAAAATATTGGTTCTTTAGAATCTAATAAAAAAGGGCTATACTTTGCTTCTATACTCTAAAGATATATCCTTTTTCCACACCCCTAGTCACTCTCCAGGATATACCATTTTATTTCCATTCTTTTTCAAGGTAAGTGCGTGGGTTGTCCCCTAAAATTATAGACATTATTCCTCCTGTTGTATCTCCTGTTATTTTCCAAAACTTTTTTAATTTGTAAACCAGACTCACTAACAACGTCCACGAGGAACAAAAACAAAAAAAAGTTTATCAACGCGTAAATTGGCCATGTCCAAGTGGGCTAAAATGCTGGCAGGACGAAGCAGGAGGATGTGGGCGAAGGATGTCAGGGGCTTTGGCCTTTTGACTAACTGGGAATGCCACTTAACGAATCACACAGTATCAGACTTGCCTCCCCCTCTGTGGGCCCAGTCCCCTGGCCGTGTCACTTGGCTTTCATCTTGCCGCTCCACTTCGACTCGATTTCCCACCATTTCTCTGCCACCCCCCACATTTTGAGTTTTCCGCCCAACTTTTCCTTTTTTTTTCTGCCTTTTTCGGGTTAAACTCTCGACAGGCGACAGTTTTTTTCCTTCGACTTGTTAAAAGTGTCAATTTTCGCTTTACCAGCGTGAGTGAGGGTGGTGGCTTGGCGGCATAAAATGTTTGTTTATGCTCACATGTTGTGTGTGTGGGTGGTTGTGAGGAGTTGTGGAGGTTCTGGGCCATGTCGCGGCTTATTGTGTTACACAGGAGCTGCTCCTGGTGCTGCCGGCCCCAGCTCCTGCTGCTCCTCAAGCTTCGCCCTGCCTCTCCTCCGCCAGGTCCTGCGCCCACTTCATCTCCTGCTGACAGTCTCCACCAAATTGCCAATTAAAATGTGCGACAAGTGGGTGGGAAATGTGGGCGGAAGCCGAGAGCATAGGAAGTATTTTCCCAGCTCCTTTTTTTTTTTTGTTATTTTGTCTGTGTTAGTTAACTTTGAGCCGATTATAGCCGTGCGGCAACGTGGCCTAAGTGCAGGGCAAACAAAGTGATTTGAGCTTTGTTTCGCCCCCGTCAGCAAGGCCACGCCCACCGACGGCAGAAAACCGTCACCCGACGCCCCTTTTAACTTTTGGCTGAACAGGCGGGGAGGAGAAGGTGGGACAACCCCACCCCCCTCCGGCACATAGTTAAAGGATACAAATCCTTGTTGAATAATTAAACGGCAAATTGCAGCAAGACAAAAGGGAGCAGGTGGCGCAGGCCTTTTCCCGGGGGGTTCTTCACCTCTGCGACAATTTCATTTCCCAGCCCCGTCGACTTACCTCTTTTCCGGGTTTCCCATTTTCTCTTACCGCAAAAAAAATTCTTTTGAAACTTACCTGCAAAAAAAGAAAGAAAAAATAGGATAAAGGTGAGAAGATGAGTGATAAAGATTGGAAAGAACAAAAAGAGGATTTTATTGAAGAGCCTTTGACATCATATTCAGTGAAATCCCAAAAACTTGATCACCTAAGCTCTAAAGTGGAAAGTTTCAGGCACCACCCCATGTTAGTCAATCAATTATTTACTAAGTCTCTGCAGATTTGCTTTTAAACTTTTCCATTACCCTGAACTTGCCACTTGACATATTTTTTTAACCTTTTGAACAAGTAATATTATTTTTTTGTATATATTTAATAAAAGATGAAAGGAGCCACCAATTCATCTCTATCCAATCCTATCACTTTCGATCCATCTATCCATCGACAACAATCTTTCTGACTTTGGTCCAACATAATTGGCATCTCTCAAGAATTGCTCTTCGCTTCATTTATAACACACTCCCCCCTACTCCCTCTCAGAATATCGCCCAAAACAATTTGTCAGAAGAACAAAAAAAAAAAAAATAAAGAATGTGCAGATATGGAGAGAAATCCCCCACAAAAGCTCAGACCACAAAATCTCAAAAACAAAAGCCACAAACAAAATCATTCCGGGGAGCAGGGGGCTTGTGCTCCAATTCGGGGGCAGCAAAGACAGAAAAAAAAGTCAAGAAACGTGTAAAATTCGTTGAAGTTCGCCAGTCCACAGATAGAAATGCAAATATTGATGGATAGGCTGGCCGTGCTGGCACTGGCAGCAGCAGGCAGCAGCAGGGCAAAAATTCATGGACAGAGATTGATGATTGATAGTGTCACACATAAATATTAACAATTCATGGCGCACACAAGCTGCCAAAAAAAAAGAAGAAAACAAACAAGAATCCCCAAAAAATCCAAGCCTGATAGAAAACTTTGCCAAAGCCCAGAGCTAGAAAAAAAATAAGGAAATAGGAAAATAAAACGAATCCCACGCAAGACTCATGGAATATTAATGAAGGCCTAGAAGTCGCAAAGTTTTTTGGTCATCGTGTTGAGACCCCTTGGAAGATGCAACACAGTGTCCGTGGAAGTAGGAATTTTGTGCGGTTGCATAAATGAAGTCAGGGGAATCACAATACCCTATAGAGAAATACAAGGAGGGTCTTAAGAATAAGAACGCTTCTTTGCATGCAAGTTAGGGGCTTGGAATATTTCAAGACATCTTTTTAAACCCTCTTAGTAGCCGTAAATATTTTGTAGGCTGGGAAATAATATTACTTCGATCACAGAGCCACATGAATTCCATTCTAATCCTTGAGCTTGAATCAAACAAATCAAAATCAAAATTTATTAGGAAAAAAAAATATTTCAAGCCTAATCTTAACTCGAACTTTTCAAGAAATAAGCCATCATGACTCTCAATCCCAACTACGAGGCATTGGGCACAACATTTGTGAAGCAATATTATCTTATTTTCGATGATCCAGCCACCAGGGCCACCACTGCCACTTTCTACAGCCAGAATGATTCCTTCATGACCTTCGAAGGCGATCAGCTACAGGGTTACTATAAGATCCTCGAGAAAGTGAAGAGTCTGAGCTTTCAGAAGGTCAACCGGGTCCTCACCACAGTCGACTGTCAGCCCACCTTCGATGGCGGTGTTTTGATCAATGTCCTGGGAATAGTGCAGTGTGACGAAGATCCGCCGCATTCGTACTCCGAGATTTTCGTCCTTAAGCCTGGCACTTCTCCTTCAGCCTATTATCTGGCCCACGACATCTTTCGTTTGAACATCCACAACACGGCATAATGAAAATTGGATCCTTCCACAAGGACACACAACAATACACAATACTGTCACTAGCTGCTGCTTTGTTCTTTTGTTCTGTTAAAATTAAAAAAAAAGTTGATAAAACCTATTTTAAAATGGGAAAAAAAGATTATCTTTCGAAATTTTCATTCTAAAGTTCGTTTCAGAAACTCGGTTTTTCAGAATGATTTTTTGTGGAATTTTGTCTGGTGGGTTTTTTGTAGCATTTTCATTTTCATTTCAGTCACGTTTGACATTCATATTTGTTTGGGAATTATATTTTGTTGCACACCCGGAGCGCTGAAAAGGCGTGGATGTTCTGGGGGATAGGGGGCGTGGCAGAATGGAGCTGGTGCGGGGGCGAATCCCTGGAAGGATTGCGTGCGCCGTGGGTATTACCATTGTTGCTGCTGTTGTCGCTGCAGTTTCTCGTTTAACTTTGTTGACACTTCGTTTGATGAAGTGCGCTCTGTGCTTCTCCGGTTCCAATTCTCCTGGCACCCCTACCCCGCCCAGCGACCTCGCTCCCGCCCCGGAACTGGCATAATTGAATATGTCTTCATTTCACGTTTCTTGAGTTTCCTTCAACCATTTTGCTGGCGCTCCTTACCAGCGTTCGGTTGAGCTTGTTTTGAATTTCTAGAGCTGCGAGTGGAGAGAAAAGCTGCCATCGATTGGGGAATCGAGAATTGAGAAAATTGAAAACGAGACGCATGATTGGGGGCGGTGGACGGGCGGCTCAAGTATAAACGCGTTTGGCAGCTGATTGTGAACTATAATGATAATTGAAGTGGAATGAAAAATATGGCAGAGAAATAAGGAAATTCTAAAGGGGCAATGAGGTGGGGATGTGGGGATGGTCGGGGCTGGGCCAGCAGGATAAAGAACATCAACTACAGACGGAACGACTTGAGAAATATGAAAATTTTCACACCCAAATGAAAAAAATATGTCGTCTTGGATGGAAAAACATTGAGAATATTCTGAAGAGTGCCAAGAAATTGCAATTGAAGTCGATCAACAGCCGGATATGGTTTATAAATTGTTTTGAGAAATGGCTTAAAATAATTTTCTCTTTAAAATATTTCATGTTTTTATATTTGTCTTCCATCCGAGAAGCATCTGGAAGTTTTTGGCCAAAATTATAGGAGCATAGTCCTTACTACACCGCCCTAACCACTTACCGCCTCTACCCAACAGAAGACAATAACGTTTTAGACATTCAATTTCAATTTGGCACAAAACATTGAAATTCCAACAAAGGCAGCAAAAAGGAGTTCCTCCATGTAAGAGTAAGAGTATGGAGAAAGGAAGCGGAAGAAATGGTTGAAATTGAAGAGGAAGTACCGCAGGAAGAACTTGCATTTTATGCATTAATTCAAAAATCATGTTCAGTTGAGAGAGCCAACCGCAGTAAGCGCTTTTACAGCAACCTCAGAAGATATATGGAAGTACATGTGTATTTATCCGCCCACCACCCACTTCGGAATACATAGGGGAGCCATCGAAAGAGTTGCCAACTCTGCCCAGGGTTGCCACTAACACATATGCACTGTTCAGTGTGTGTGTGAAAACGCAACCATGCAAGTCCTAAACTTCATATTTTGTCCTGTTCTTGCGTTCTATTCCCCTTTGCTTTCCACCGCTTTCTCCGCCTTTCTCCTCCACTGCCTTAGGCTGTTTTTACACCTGGAACACAACTCTAAGAACTTCCGAAACTTCAGCTCGAACTTAAGGTTCTTTTTTTTTGGGGAGTTGTAAAAAAAAATTAATAGAAAAAGGAAGTCTCAAGAAAAGAGCACAGGAAACTGGCAAAGAATAGTCGTCCAAAAAATATATATATTTTATGTGGAAAGAAGAAAAGCCAAGAGAAACTTTGCCCAAAGCACGCAACTTGAATATTATGTGCAAAAATATTTGCGACGAATTAAAAAGTGCAAGAAGGAGCGGAAAGGACTCCCCAGAGAAATGGATGGGACGGGGGAGGGGACTGAGCAGAGCATAGATGCCAGCACGTATGCCATGCAATTATCCTGCAGGAATTTCTTAATTTTTCCAGGAAGCAAAGTCTGCCTGGAAATACGACGGAAGAGCTTCAGACTAGACGAACTTATAACCTCAAGAAAAATGCAAAAACCAGCTAAGAAAAAATCAAGAAACTATGAAAATTCTGGAGAGAAAAGTAGGAAAGGTTAAAAATTAGACAAAAAGGCAGGGTGACTAGAATTTCAAATCCATAAGCCATAAATGTCGTAAAATGAATAAAATTTAAATACATTAATTTTATAAAGGCTATTATCGATTTATATCGATTATTATCGATAGTCTATTAAAAAACGTACTAAGCCCCAAATCCTTGATAGAAAGAAAGGGTATATGTTTTGGCAACTAAGCTAATATCCGGCAGTGGCAGCAGGAGGCGGTCGAAAGGACATGAAGCCCAGGAACAGGCGGAGCTACACAGGCGTCCAGAAGTGACAGACAGCAGCAGGGACAGGACTGTGCGACGTGTCAGCAGCTTTTTTTGCCATGTCCTTGCCCGTGTCCCTGGCTTTTTTGGTTGCTTTTTCAGCTGATGATGTAGCTGGTGTTCCCGGGTTTTTGCTGTAAATATCATTAAGTCCGTGTACGTGCCAAATGGCAGTTTAATTATGGCAAGGAGTCGAAACAGGACCCATCCAAAATAAAGCAGCAAAAAAAGGACGAACTCCGTAAATGGAGAAAGAGACATGAAGTTTCAGAGTGAAAGACCGAGCAGGAAATTTGAGAAGCATTTTGCAATTAAGATATATGTTACATTAAAACCAGCTATTTTTACCAAGAAACGCAAAAAGGCGAACAAAAAACGAACTATTACAAAAAACTCACTTAACAAAAAATTCTCATTTAGCTGAGTTTTAATGAGCCTGCGGGGAAAGGATCCTACGTGGCATACGTGTAAATTATTAGAGCCAAAGTTAATGAAGCCATAAAGTATGATGATGGCAGGACGAAGGAAAAAAATATAAAAAAATGTAGCCACTTAGGAAGCTACGGAAAAAATGGAAGATTCTTGACAAGATGATTAGATAGAAAAAATTAAGTTAGAACATTAATTAGAAGATCTAGGATTTTGATATCCATAGTTATTTGTTGTCAAACAGTAACTAAAACTATCTTTGAAGTTGAGTTCATTTTTCCTCATTTCCACATAAATTATTATCACTTTGCCGATGGCTTTACGCAATAGAGTTCTCCACCATTTTGTGCCACCCGCTGTTGAAGTGTTTTCATCGCAGTTTTCTCTTGACATTTCAAGGATTCTCCTGGAGAATTTGTAAAAAGTTTTTCCCAGGACCCAGCACCGCTCCCCCAGCCAGACCCATACATATTTTTCTCACTTGAACTCCCGCTGCACTTTTCCGACAAACTCCTGGCAACTATTATTATCAACTATTATTTTGTCTAGTTAAATGTTCGAAAAAGAGGAGCTTAAGTGATGTTGCCACACTGTGGGGCAACCACGCCTCCTCCAGAAGTCCTGAGGACTCATGCACACATACACACACACCCCCACCCTGCTCCCACCCCCTGTTGCCCAATTTGCGTAAACATTTATTACACACTCCATGAGAAACTTTTCTCGAATTATTTTCTCCTGACTGTTTTTTTGTTCGCAGGCCGGCCGGAGGGGGTGTGAACAGGGCAGCTCCATTATGCCGCGCATAATTTTATGATGATAATTAATTTTATGTTCTGCCGCCGATCTCTCTGCAAGTTATACTTTGGCGAATTAAAATTAACGCATTATCC
Source organism: Drosophila atripex (assembly GCA_035045925.1). Classification (NCBI taxonomy): domain Eukaryota; kingdom Metazoa; phylum Arthropoda; class Insecta; order Diptera; family Drosophilidae; genus Drosophila; species Drosophila atripex. The sequence goes on from JAWNOP010000012.1 coordinate 3,046,522, forward strand.
TTGTAGTTCCTTAGTCTTTAACTTTTATATTTTATTTGTTGAATGTTTTTGGATGCAGCTATTGTCCTGCCATTTTGTCGCTTCCTTCAAGGACCTAACATCAGAAAACTTTGCTCAAGATCATCCTTGGATTCTCAGCCACTTTGAATATTTTTCACCCTTTAATAGTCCCTTTTCTGGCCACCACTTCAATCTCCGCTTCATCCTCGAACTTGAGGTTGCCGTTGGCCATTTTTGCATTTCCATTTTGGCCACAAGGAATCGGCTGCCACGCCCACACCCACGCCACTGCCACTGCCACCCCGAGCTTTTCATGCATCGCCTTTTATCGCTGAATGCTCATTATTTGATGTTGTTGTTTTGCGGTTGCTGTTCTGCCAACTATTTTCAAAGTAATTCCCAAAGAGTTCTGCCATTCGATTTTTCTTATCCCTTACCCGCCCCCCAATCAGTCCCCCCACCCCCGCAACACAAAAAAGTTTTCCACCTCCGGGTGGGTAGTGGAAAAGTGGGTGTTGCTTTTCCGCTGACTGGGGTTAGCTCTTGATTTCCTCGGGATTTTTGTTATTTTACATTTATTTTTTTTGCTCCTCAATTTTTTATGGTTATTGTATTGGCCACAACTGTTGCCACAATTTGAACTTTGTTTGCTGCGGTTTTCATTCCTGGTTCCCTTTTCGTTGATTGGGAATACTTCCTTCGCATTTGCATGTCCTTGGAGAAAAGGAGTGATTTTTGCTCACGATTTCTCCCCGAGTTTTTGATGACCTTAAACTTTTCCAAAGCGAAATTTTAATGAACGAAAGGTAAATACCGAGTTCATAGCCCAGGGCACTGTTCTTGTAATTATTTTTATGGCAAGGATTCTATTTATTTTGAATCAGTTGCTTACCCGTAGTTTTCATCAATAAAAAGTTCATCAAAACTTACCTAAAACGAGAAGAAAATGCACATTTTTTGTTATTTTCCCATCTTGACGAGTGAAGCTTAATAAATACTATATTTAAAAGTCAATAGAGACGTGCAGGGCTTGTAAATAAAATAAACATAAATCACTTTCAATCACCATAGAAAGAATAAATATTATCCAAACAGGGCGAATCAATTTAATCTCCCAATTGAGTCTGACCGGCTTTTCGGAGATGCTTCTTTTTAACCCGCTCTGTGGAGGGAGGGGAAGTGTATGCAAACAATTTGTACACTTCACCTGCGAAAACAGCTGGCACGAGTCCTGGGCATCCAGACACCCACTCGCCCCCAGCACACACTCCCACACCCGCACATCCCACGCACATATGGCCAACATATGGCAGACGAAAGTTCGAACGAAAAGAAAGCCAGCCGCCCTCTCGAGAAGCTTTAAATTACATCAAAGATTTACCCGACGAGCCAGTTGGAAAAAAAAAAATGAGAAAAAAATGATGGAAATAAAGGACACAAAGCGTGAAGGAAAAGTCCTTCGAAAGTGTCGTCCTGTGCAAGATGAAAAATAAATAACAATCACACAAAAATCAATATTGACAAAGCGACCTGAACACAACACAAACGAGATGAAAAAAAGATGATGGCGAAAGCGGTCTGGCTGCCTTAAAAAACAAACATTTTGGGGGCGAGTGTTGGCTGGTGTAGGCGTGGCAGTTTGGGCCATATGTTGCCCGTGTTGCAACTTACCCGGAAATATATATATATTAAAATTTTGCTGGGCGAGAACGAGAAACACTCCAAGTTCGGCGCTGTTTTGTTCAATTTATGGCAAACTTTTTTAATCAAGTGTCAACTGGATGGAAAGTGGAAGTCGTCCAACAAATTTCAAGTTCGCACTCAGTTACAAGTTCGGCGGAAAATCGGAAAATCGGCGTAATGAGAAGTTTATTTGTTATGGCCGATTTGTGAACAGCTGTTGCTCCGAACACTCTGAACACGCACACACTGCCTATCACACACAGAGACACAATTTGCACTGATACATAAAGAGAGTGTGGTGAATATTGTATCCTGTATCCTGTGTCCTGTGTCCTGTGTCCTGTACTGGTTGGTTGGTTGGCTCACTTGCTTTAGCGCACGCACATTCAGCTCGAAACGATGTCGGATGCTGACTGAGAGGCAAGTCGGCAAAAAGTGTCCGAGACCGAGACCGAGACCGCCATGATTGAAAGCCGGTTGTGGCAACAAAAAGTTTCCCTCCCTATCGGGAGCGGTGGGTGGCGGTGGGTGGCTCGGTAGGGTGGTGGCTGGACACAACCTGTTGAGCAACAAGGACGACTCTCGTCTCTCATCGAATCGAACGGAATGAATCCCTGCCGATGGCAATGACAATGTCATTGAAAAGGACTCTGCCTCTGCATTCGACCATGAAAATCGGTTCACACAAAAAGAGATAGGGTTTTGGTGGGGGGAGTGGCTGACTGGTTTTGGGTGGCATGTGCCACACCCCAAAGCCAAATCTACGCCAAAGAAAGCAAAAGAAAAGACAGCCGGAAAGAAAACTGACTGGCAGAGACAATGCCAACTGTCATCGGGATATCAATTTTTTTTTCTTGTTTTCGAACAGGATATTCAGCTGTGGCAGTCAATTAATAAACGTTCGACACTTGGCCGCCAGAGGGCGTTAGCTTTCACTTTCTCCACTCCTTCTACCCTCTTCTTTTCTTTTCTTTTGTGTTCCACTGCGTAGGCGGCATTTGCGTCAGAGCTTTCCCGTAATTAACACTCTGTAAAAGTTATCGCATTTTCTCCCGTTTTGTTTGAAAATTTGTAAAAAATTCTTTAGCGACACAGCTGGCTTTCCAGGAGGGTTAACAGGTGCTTTAAGCCATATCTTGTTTAAATTTCCTTCGACGGATAACCATGAATTGCTAATAAAGTTTGATGGATTAGGGAATCCCTTCCTTTTTAAAGATATGTAAACAGATTTTTGACGAGTTGTTCTTTTCACCTGTTTAACAAAAGCCTCAAGACCTCAAAAAATAAACTAAACTTGGATTAGCTTTATCCATTTAAAAGCCATCCATCATTTCTGGCTTAGTCAGAAACAGCTGGCCTCATAAACGAGTCGCCCATTTGTCACACATTTTAATCTAATTAGGGGCTCCCGGCCCGGTTCTCCGCCCGAAAAAGCATGCAAATCAAACGAAAAAGTTGCCAAATTCCCACACTCCGAGTCCCCCGTTCCCTAAACAGTCGTTAGTATTAGCCAACAAAGCGACAGAGGACAAAAACTATTCCCAAAACATATGTCAAATAATAAAATAAAAACCAATCAGCAACAGCTGCAAGGCATTAACTATGGGATCTACAGAAAGAGAATGGTATTAGAGCGAAAGTGGGGAAAAGAAGTGGAGGGAATTGAGCTTCAAAGACAAATGCACAAATTAGTTTAGACAAATCAGGATAATCAAGACGACATTATTTCCTTAAGAAGCTCTATTTCAAGACTGACAAAATTAAGTAAAATCTATTTCCTTAGCTTTAAAAATAAGAAAAATATATTTATTTAATCTCTAAACTAATTTATATAATAACTATATATTCTTCTCTCTGTATTCTTTTCCATTTCAGCGATTCTACGCCCTTCTGCATTCGCCCATTTCCGCCCACTTACATTTCGGTCGCTACAACTGCCAGAGAATTTTTCACTTCCGGTTCGAGCCAGAGCGTTGGCGTTTTTCCTCTTAAATGTCAAGGATACAACAATTACAGCAGTAGGATATACGAACAAGAAGAAGAATAGGAGGCAAGGACACGCGGCAGCACTGTCGCCGCCATCGAGAGAATGTTGTAATTAATTATTGTGGCGCACACATTGCGGCATGGCCGAGCATACAAAATGGCTACTTTGTTGACAATTCTTGGGGGGAAAGTGTTAGAAGGACAAGCGGGGAAATGGAGGGAGAGGTAAAAGTTTGTGCAAAAGCAAAAGATCACTTCCTACACGAAGAATACAATGTCGGCGCTGGAAAGTATGCTACGAAAACATTATTTTTGGGGAAGGTTTCGGTTCCGTTTCCCCAGGAGGTTTTAAAATGTTATAAAGTTTATTTTTACAAGTTTCTCAAATATTATTATAAATATATAAGCCGAAAATGGCCTAGAGGAGGTAAAAGTCTGTGGAAAACCAAAAAAATAACTTCATACACGAAGAATACAATGTCGGCGCTGGAAAGTATGCTATGAAAAACATTATTCTTGGAGAAGGTTTCATTTCCGTTTTCTCAGGAGGTTTTAAAAAGTTGTAAAGATAAGTCTTACGAGATTATTAAATAATATTATAAATATATATCGCAGAAATCCCCGTAACCCCCACTTTGACCTCTTGTAACCCCCAAAATTCATGCGGGTCACCAATAATACGCACACTCACGCACATTTCCCCCATAACCTTCACCCTTGAAGAGATCTATTGCGGAATGTTTTATTATATTCCTTCCAGTGGCATTGTTGTTGTTCTATTTATAAATGACAAACGCAGAAATTTCCCTGCATGGCGCCAAATGCCATCAATCAAGCCAACAACAAAATACACGGCATTACGACAGCCGACCAAAAATAAAAAAAAAAAAATGAAATAACAAAAATACCATGCCAGAAAAAAACAAAAAGAGGAAGGAAGGTGAACAACAAAAAATGCAAATACCCAAAAAACATACGAAAAATGACAAAAAGGCTGCGGAGGGTAACGAATTCCATGACAACTAAAGACTGACAAGGAGTTCCAGACTAGAAGTTGTCCCGCTAAGCTCGAGGATTCCAGGACTTGCTGAGGTGGATGTACGAATGCCGCGACGACGAGCATGTCTGGCGCTTTTGGCTTAAATTAAAAACGTTTAAAATGCGTGCTGCATACTTTTCGGCTGCTTGTCTGTCTGGCATATAACAAGGGATGACAACACTGAAGTTTGTTGCTCCCACACACACATAGTTACACTCTCATCCCAAAGCTTGTTGCTTTTGGAAAATGGAAAAGTTTCTGCAACATGTGTGGTTAGGTGTGTGTGTGTGTGTGCGTGTGTGGGTGGCAGCATTTTCCACTCATGTTAACTTTGGCTAGCCTTTGAGAAAAACTTAAGCGGCAACAAAAATAATACACAATATATACTAAAGTATATAGTATATAGAAGAAAGAAAGAAAGAAAGACAGGCTGAAGAAGAAATCTGACAGGCAAATGCGTCTCTCATTAAGCCACACCCCATACCCCCATCCACCCATTCCCCCTACAAGCGGCTTAAGATGTCAGGCAGAAGACACAGTTGGTCCTGGACCAGCAGGACCCGAAACGCAATCAGGACCAAGCTGGCGTTGCGAGTTAATTGAATTCTGCGTAGTTTAAGTTATACGACACAGTCATAAACTTGGCCTCATATGCGTAAAACTCAAAGTTCGGTTATTTATGCGGTGCGTGCTGGCACTTTATGAGGATGGAGCTACATTTTTTTTTCCTTTTTTTTTTGGAAGGGAATGGGACTTTAGCGACCCCCTTTAGTTTTATCTATGAAGCCAAAATGTGTTCGTGCCGCGGCACTTAAAGTTCTCTATTACCCAGTATTGGCTCGGGGTTACCAAAAAATGGGCTATTTCAAGTGAAAACTTTCTCTGTTCTGTTCAATAAAGCCTATTTTGAGAGTTCCTTTCACAGACGATAAGGAAGAAGATACCTTATCGCAGGACGAGCAAGACGGCAGTTGACAGTTTGAAGAACATCTCAAAGAAAAGCTCACAGAATATAATAGTAGAAGTACAAGTACCAGAACCTATATAAATAAAACTCTGCTTGTGTATCTTTCTGCTGTAAGTAAAGTTCTTTTCTTTTTTTTTTTGCTTTGTATCCTTGTTGTTGTTGTGTTATGATTGCATATGACTTACATACATCAAGGCACACACACAGCCGACACACACTCGCACTTACCTTCTGGGAAGTTTCTATAGAAAGCTACCCTTAGACAGCTTCCTCCCCCGCCGATTTCCGCCACCCGCCCCTTTTGACAGGGACTACCCACGAGTTAATAACACTTTAAATTACTTTCATTTCCGTTTTTGTTATTCCAAGCGCGTCACTAAGGCAGCTGAAGAGGCTGCCACATACCCCGCCTCCTTCAAGCCTCCTCTTTGACTCCACCCCTGCCACCCCTGCCACCACGCCCCCGCCTCTTCTGGCGTTTGCTTATTCTTAATTAAGCTGTGGCCCTAGAAAGCCACAGGAAGACACTTGGAAGAGCGAAAGAGTAAACTTTAATTAGTAACTAGCGGTCCTAGTTTTAAAAATATTTTTAACGAAAAAGTTTAAGGTATTTTACAAGTTAAACTATAAAAATAATACCAATAATATTTAAATAAAAGACTACTTTTGTTGAATTTTTAAATTTATTAAAATTCTTCAACACGTCTCTCCAAAAACCAAAATTCCTATTAATCTCTCCCAATAAATGGGTTGACCTAGAAAGCCCTAATTTCCCTTAATTGAATTACAAATTGAATTCCTAATTAAATTACCAATAAATAAATAAATATTATTGTGATTTCTCTTTGCTGGCAGGGTAAGAGAAACCCTCCGCTCTTTAGTTTTTTTTGCGACGCCTGCGCCTCAGGCGAAAATGTCCGCCCCGACGACGTCGACGCCGGCAGCGCATTCGCCATCAACTGCAGCAGCGCCATGTTTTCTTTCCTACTCCCTCACACACCCGCACTCGACACATCCTTCCGTTTTGGGGAATCTGGAGCTGTGTTTGTTGTTATTGGAGCTAGCCAACAAGAAATTTCGAGGTTAACACGCCGGCAATTAATTTGTGCATCCATTGCAGTTGAAATTCAATTTACGCAGCCATAAAAAACAGAGAGGCCCCCCGAAAAAAAGAGAGATGCAAGACCCTGCACGCAATTACTAAGAGAAAGGGGGAAAGCGATTGGCAGATTGCATTTTAAATCCGCTTAACGGACTTTGCCTGGGAGTAATAGGCAAGGTGGTGGTGGGGGGCGGGGCAGTGGGGTAACATAAGAAGTGGGAGCCTTAAAACAGGAAGTGGAAGCAACCAGGAGAGAGAGGGAGAGCCAGATTAAAAGCGTGGGAGGCATTCTTCTCCGACGCTCCGGTCAGCCAATTAAAAAATATGAACGCACAACAAGATTAAAAGCGGAAAAGGGAAAACCCCATGGACCTTGGACGGCCAAGTTGCAAGAAGAGAAAAAGTAAACCGAATGTTGCTTTGTGCACTGAGAGAAAATATTAAACTAGAAACTAATCCAATCTAATTTTGTTTTTACATTTTTAAAGCAAATCATAAACAAACATAAACACTCACTTTAAATAATAAATAATATTTTATTTTTCTTTAAATTTTTGTTCCAGTGTAATAGAACTTGCAACCGCCACAAAGTTCTCTTGTTTCAGGGCACACGCCACTAGTTTCCACTGTACCGACACTGACCCCATCTAAAACTGACCCCGGAGCTGGTGGTGGAAAAGCAGAGAAAAGCAGCGAATATTGCTTGAAATAAAGACAGGGACATAAATAGATTTAAGCGCCGTAGGGATTTGTATTCCTTATTGGTATTTTTTGTTTTTCTTGCTACTCTCCAGTAGCAAAGTTTAGAATTACCCCAACGTAATTGAAAAGTTTGCCGGCAATATATGTGGTAGGGTTAGTGCTGGCCACCCCCTTCTGACCGAGTATTTTATGGGCAGCCAACATGGGGGATTTGCAACTGGTCATATACAGGATAAGACATGGTGCATATATAGTTCCAGTTTAATATTTGCCACAATTGTCTAAATGTAATATTCCAGTTGGCAGTTGACAAAAGCAGGAAGCGGAATTCAAAGTTTCTGAGATGATAGATGGGGGAATCGGAAAGTTTCTTTAAGATAAATATGCTTGGCCACTATTGATGAGATAGATATATCTATACTTCTCTTCGCCCCCTCTTTTATGAAATATATTTCTGCAATAAAGTTGTGTAGCATAGTTTTGGGTGCTTCGAGGCCAGCCAGTAGATAAGCAGAACAAACAATCTATAACTCCTCTAAAAATAGACCGATTTGGCTGAATTTTCTTTTGTAGACTCTAAAAATCTCTACAAGTACCGGGTAGAAAGTTTGGGCAAATAGCATGGACTTTTCTTTGATTTCCTTACTAAAGTTTCGAAACGGATTAAAAACAGAAGGCCTAGGAAAATGAAACATAAACAGCTGCAATGAAACAATAATTCCCATTGCAGAAGAGCAAAAAGCACACACAAATATCTGCAACATCCTTGGGCCAAACAATCCACACAGGAGCAGAGTGGCAGGACAAAGAAGAGGCGTTGCCACCGCAGCTTGACAAACAAAATAATTTGATGTAAATGCTAACTAAACACACCCAGGCACACCCACCCACACGCACGAACAAACAAACAATTTAAACAATGTGTGTGTGTGTTTGTGTGGGTGTGGAGTGAAACTTTAGTTTTGGTTATTTGCTTAGCCCACAAAATTCCCATGCCACATCCTTTATCCTTGCCATCGCTTGCAGCTGTTAAGTTTGATTTATGCCATTTTGCTGGGCCTTCAAACAAAGGGTGGGCGTGGCAGCGGGCAGCAGGAGAGGGGGCAGCTGGCAGGGTTGCCATGCAACAATTTAATTGCCGAAATGACTGTTTATTGATTTATGCGAAAAATGTAGATTAATGCCATTAGAAGCAGCTCTGCCTCTCTCTCTCTGAATATCTGACTCTGTACAATTTATCTTTTTTTTTTCAATTGCAGCTTGTAAAATTCTATACAATTATTAGGCCAATATTTGCCCACTAGCCTGGTATTTATTCATTTATTTGTGCATTATGCCAGATTTCAGAGTGTAATCTATTTGTTTGGAGCATCAGCCAAATACGTATCCAGCTGCAGGGCCACTCGATTCCTGCTTAATTATGGCAAGTTTTTGCACAAATATTTTGACCTGTGCCTGTGCACCACCCACTTAACCATTCACTATTTTGATTAATTAGTTCGGCAATTAAAACAAATTAGCAAATAAACTCAGGACCGCTCAGAGCGCAATTAAAAACGAAATTCAATCAATTGAATTGGTCTCTCCGACACAGATCCATCATTTGCAGTTGATGCAGCACTTCTCGGGCAAATCATGCCTATTGATAAACTATTCGACATGTATTCCGATTTATTGCGAAATTAATTTGAACAGTTTTCGCATTTTTCTGTTAGCCATTTTCCTTCGGTTTTGGCTGTAAATAAATTTAGTTTTGGCCCCAAAAACTTTATGATAAATCACTGCATCGGAAAGTTGGTTCCACCAAACTGCAACTGCGTAATTGTGCAGCCAAAAAAAAAAAAGTACCCTCGAGGCCACGCCCACGAGGCATGCAACCCTAAAAACCGAAATATAAAAGTACTTTCCAATGGCAAGTTTGGAAATTTGTTTAAATTGCACGGTGGTTGGAAAATGTTTTTAAAATGTTTTAAATTAAGTTTCTAAATTGAGTTTTAGGATTAATAAGGTTAAATAAAAAAAGGTTAGGTTATGAAAAAATATATTTAAGTATTATAATTTATCTTTTTTGTTTCCCACTGTCCTTGCTACCAAAATTTGGCATGCAACAAACTAGTTACAACTTTTCAAACTCCCCACTCCCACTCCCACACACAGACACAGACACTCAGACAATAGATGATGGAGCGTGTGGCAAATGCAAACTGACTGTGCCACCCCACCGCCCTCCCCCTCATCAGGACACCTGTGCCCCGACCACCCCACCCTTTTCAACCATCGAACTAACACTCAACTAAGCAGATTTGTGATGGCGCGTCGCATGAATAATTTGCCAAATTAATAAATAATCACGGATTTTCTGGTTTGTTAGCTTTTTCTGTGTTGTGCCCTGGAAATCCGGATCTCCCTCAGGTCCCTCGCCCCCTTGCTGTCGCCCTAATTCAAATGCTAAGCGCCACGAATTTTGCTCCCCAATGAGCACAAATTGGTTTCGTTCTCATCTTTTGTTTATTTTCATTTTTTTCTTTTTGCGAAATATTGTGAATGTCCAATATCTCCGCGTACTGTCCGTTGCCGGGGAATATTAAATTTGGCCAGTGCGGGGCCAGGGCGGGGCAGTGGGCGATTGATCAGCCACGCATAAAGTTCTGCCACATCTAATGGATTGTCTGATATTCCCCCGGCCTTTGGCGCAAAACAAAAATCCGCTTCTCTACGCCCGATAATCAAATTGAATTTACATGCGAGCTCATTTTTTTTTGGGTTCAGTTCGGGTTTTGGTTTTGGTTTTGGTTCGATGCAAACAATTGCAAATTAAATATAAATTTTCGGGGTGTCCCTGGGGGGATAAAAAGTGGAAACGTGAGATCCATTTCGGTTGAGTTCAGATGATTTAATATGGAGCTTAGTGGCAATAAATTATTCTGTTTAATTCACTAAGGCGAGTTGCTATTAGTTTTGCATTAAAATGTACTTTCTATGAAGTTTCTCTGAAAAGAGGAAGATTATGAAGGATATCAGGATATTATAATGAAATGGAAAATACAACTATCATTTAATTTGGTTTTAATTCCAAGCCTTTTTTGCTGGCATTGCCACAATACTCCCTGATGGCTTCAATTAAAAATGGCAATTAAGAAATTCTCGACTTCCGCAACAGGAACTTTTCCAACACTACCGCACACTCAATCACTCATACGCACTGTGTGGTGCGCTCACAGACACTCTACCGTATTAACGGAAATTAATTTCAGTGCTCCATCCTCTTCCGCCATTTTCTTTTTTTTTGTTTTTTTTTGCTTCTTTTGCCATTTTCATTTACTCATGTGCTCGTTTTGCGTTTTTCCATTCCTTTTGCATTTGTTGTTGTTGTTTTGTGTTGCTTCTATAACAATGCTCCTCTCGCTGGCGAGCGTAGTTTCCCTTTGTTTTTGTATAATTCTCGCTCTCCCTTTGCCGTCGATGTTCATTTCCCCGTGAATGCACAACAACCTGCGGATAAATGGGGATGGTGGGGGAGGGGGTGCAGTGGAAAATGATGGGCCAAAGTCAAAGTGAAAGGAGATCGCATAAGGAGGAAGAGAAACATCCGAGCATTCAATGAGTTCTAGCTCCTTTTAAAAGAAAAAAATGTCTGCCCTGAATGCATCATCATATGCCCGAATGACTCGCTGAGTGAATGACTGGATGAATGAATGATTGAGGAGCGGATTGAGAGAGTCCTTCGTTCCTGCACTTAAAATTGCATGTGATAATTTGTAATTGTTTTAAATCATTTCCGCGAAATATTGTCCACGGTACAATGCCACTTTTCAATAATTGTTGCTTTTATTTCTTTTATGTCAAAGGACCCTTCAGTTTCCCCCTTGTGGTTATGATTTTTCAACGAGCCTCGCTGAATATTTTATGCATTTCCCGGGAAAACTGCTATTAAAAGGCGGAAACTTCAAGGCAGTTATGAAAGTTACAGGGGCTTCCTTGCGGAAAAATATTACTTAACATGGCATTTAATTAGCCTTGGCTATATCCTTTGCAATATACTTTTTCGATTACCCAAAATGGGGATCATGTGCTTTCAATCATGTTCTTGTCTAGAAATTCAAACTGTAGACACACTCAATAGCCGTGTGTGCCTTGTGGGTCCTTTCAAATGTCCTGGCAACCAAACTACCAGCCAACCACCTACCCAACCACCCGCACTATCCCCAGAATTAAGCCCCCGACCCAATCAGGTGTTGAGACCGTGTAATTTATGCTCGGACCGTGTCCCTCAATTGTTTGTTAGAGCGCTACCAGAGTCCTATAGGCCTGCCTGTCTGGTAAATTAAAGTCCTTGGGATCCTTGGCAACTGAAATTCTATGACTATTGGTGAATAATTAATACTCCACACAGTGTGCAGGCTCGGCAAATGTGGGAGGGATTCAGAACAAGCTTAGACATGTTCTTGGCACTTTGCGGTTGCACTTGATTCGGTTGCGTAATGCAACAAAGATGCATCTAACTTAATTAGCAGCCAAATGGCAGGGGGGGTCCTTTCTCTCTGCTGGCCATGTTTTGGGGTTTCTTTGGTCTCAACCACACACACACACAAGCACATCCCTGGCCTCTTCGGCTTTGGGGTCTTTTGTGGCATGTCTTGAAGTCCTGTCTGACAGATTTTCCGCCACACACAAAAGAGAATGGGAAAAGCAATTAGCAAATAAAGAGGAATTCAAATACACGAAAATCTCATCTTAGCCAAGACCTGACCTTGATTATCCCCCCAAGCGCCCCCATTCGGATTTCTGCCAAGTGGCATCAAGTATTTAAAAGGGTCAGAGAAATTCATTCTTTACTGCAGCATGTAGTTTAAAAATTTCCCCCAAAAAAGAAGGGCGGCAGGACGAGAGGGGGAAAACTTTTGCAATAACTCTTTTGGGGGATGGGGAGGATGGAATTGTTGCTCGTTGGTCTGAAAATCTGCGAGCAGCCATAAAATATTGTTGTTACTCGAGGCTCACAGGAACCCAGGACCCCGCTTGGCCAAAGTCCTGGGCTCCGGGTATAAAAACAAAATTAACGCAATGCATCGATGTCCGAGCGGAAATGCAGACAGTGAGGAAAAAGGAGGAAGGGCGCGAAAACCGCGTAATAATAAAATATGATACGAAAACCTTGTAAAGCGACTTTCAGACAATTTATAACGGGCTGCTGCAGCTGCAGTCCGACCCAGCCAGGAACAAACGCGGCGGGGGACTTGCCTCACCTCTTTTTGGGTTTCGATTAAAGTGGTGGCTGCAGAAAATAGGGACGAAACATAAATGTATCCCTATATTGGATTTGGCAAAGCCAATAGTAACATGTGGAATGGAAAACTAAGAAAAAAGGATATTCCCCCAAGTCCCAACGTAACTACATTTAGCGATGAGCAGGGTAGCCATATTAAGCACGATATATCGATAAAAGCTTAAAGGCCACGGCATCGAGATCTGCCCATCTCTACCCATCAGCAACATGGCAATTAATGAGCAATTTTGGCAAGACCGTGAAACCAAAATTTGATTGATCTATTGAAAATATTTTCCCAGCTCTTCAATTTAATTCCAGAACATTCACGCTCGCATGTCAGAAACATTAATTAAATTGCTTCTTAATTGATACATCGCGCACAATTTGAAATTCAAATAATTAATTTCGATAAATAAATACGCACAGTTGTGCGGGCAGAAGCTATCGATCCGGTCCGCGGATCTCGCTGTTCGCTGCTTCGCCCACTTTCCTCATTTTCCCCATTTCCCGCGACCGCAAAAGATTCGCTTGCCACTCGAATGCATCGCAATCAAATTTATTGCCTCACAGCTACAGAAAACATGGCTGTGTGAAAGATATACATATGTATATGTATATTTGGATACTTTTTTTTTCAGCGGCTACAATCGGAGGGGGAAATTGGGGGCACGGACGGATGCAGTGCAGCAGCAGCAACAGGAAGTCCAAAGTGGATAATATTAAACACCAAAAAGGGGACGTTGTGTGGGCGGAGGACTAAGTATTTTTTGGGGTCACGAGTAGGCGTGGCCTCCGCGTCTCCGGCTTCCATTTAAATCTTTTCCTGTTCGTTTTTTTGGTTTATTGAAATATTACCCGACGAGTCGGCTGCACTTTGAACTTACCACCCACGCAGACGGATTTGGGAAAACGGAAGGAGAGTGCCGGCAAAATGTCAAGTGTCAGCAAGGCTGGGCAGTTTTTGCGGGCCGCCGCCAAATGTCAGGATGCGTGGCACGTGCGGCTGCGGCAGTTGCACCAACAGCGGCTATAGCTTTTGCAGAAAAGGCAGAAGCAGTAGTAGCAACAGCAGTGGCTTGTCACTTGCAGTTAAGTTCCATAATTTGCCAGGACGAAGAGAAAAACAACTTGAGGCCCCAATGCCCCTGCTGCATTAGCCGCAGGCAGCTGTTGTGGCAGATGCTGCCATTTCGGAGGCAGAAGCTTTAAGGACGCTGTAGATATAATTTAACTAAAAAATGGTAGCTGACTACTCTGTTTTAAAGCTTGAAATATGCTAGTATATTTTTCGTCCTTAATTTATCCTTAAAGTTCGTTTTTCACATCACTCCGAGCAGCCTGTTTTTGGCCACTTTTTTTTGTAAGCCTGTCCAGGCGGAGGAAAACAGTTGTTGTGGCCTTCTCACGCTGCTCTGCTGCCCCCCTTTCGAGTTCCCCTTTATTTCGTGTCCTTGCTCAACGTTTTCTGCTGGCCAGCGGGGCGTATGCGTGATCTGTGCGGGGTCCTTTGTGCGATGTTCGCCTGTTTATTTGCACTGTTCGCTGTAGTTGTCGTGGTAGTGGTGGTGGTAATGGTAGTGGTAGTTGCTGTTGGCTTGTGGCACTTGTGCACTTTGTCACTTTTGTTTTAACGCTTACGCTTTATTGAGTTAATCGCTTTATGTCCGTTATTTCCCCGCTATCCTGCCTCCGTTGTCTTTCCTCCATCCTGTCTGGTATTTGCCTTTCTGCACTTTTGTCAGCTCAGCACTTTTAATTAATCCGGGGATAGTTGTCCCCCCCACCCCATTTTCCTTTCTACCTGCAGCTTGCTTTTCCAGCTGCTTTTTGTTTCACGGGATATCCTTTTCGTATTTAATCGCTATCCCTCTTTGCCAAATAAAGTTTAATGTGTTTTTATTGATTCCATCAGGCGGGCGAGGCGGTCTGTTTGCTGTTCCGCCCACTCAGTGGTCGCTCTATATAAACATACACATATCATCCTGTGGCACCAACCAACCACCTCTTCGTCCTTTCCGTCGCATGTCCCGCTGCTTTTGCCAGCTGGCCAGGAATTTTGATTGAGCGTGTTTGTTGATTTATGTGCCGCCAGTTGTGGAATTTATGTGCGGTCATTGTGAAAATTCAGCACAGAATAAAAAATAAGAATAAAAACAATACTGTATACCGGATAATGTAATACTGGTTCTGTAGAACAATTCATTTAATATGCTTAAAAAAGAAATGTTAATTTCTCATTAAATATGGGCGGGCGTTGAGCAAAAAATTGCCATGTCGGTAGGTAGGTGGTAGGTATTTTCATAAATAATATCGCCTATAAGTATGCAACAGATTTTTCATGGCAGATTAAAGCGTTTGAATGCTCAATTGCAGGAAGTAATTGAAAAGCGCTGCAAGTTAAATGAGCAAAGACCCTGAGAGGCTTACATGGCTGAATTAAAATATTGAAAAATCCTTTATGGTTGGTATGTTGTTTCCAGAGATATAAATCCTTTTTATGGCCAATTATGTTAGTGGGATAATACGACTTTCGGGTTTCAAATTGCCATTCCGATTTACAGTTCTTTGTAACTGATTTTCTATTGAAAATTTCATAACTCTCCATTTGTCAGTTTTGCATTTCAATACATTTCCACATAATGTTGCATTTCAGTTGCGTGGCATTTGCATAACACTCATACGACCCGTGGACCCGTGGCGAGGCTAAGGTTGTGCTGCTAAGGTTGTGAAATATGTAAATAATATTTCAACAATAATTGCTTTTGAAGCTAAAGTGCCCAGGGAAGCGTCCAACTGTCTTACTCTTCAAGGATAACCACCATTCGCCTCGCACCACCCCCACAAATTCAATTTTCTCTCGAGAGCACCGAGGCTCTCCATCTCGCTAGTGGGATAGTATGGTTGCTATGCCATGCTGCTCCTGGCAGCTAAAAATAATTAAAATTTAAAATGGAATAAAATTCACAAGAATAACATTTACATTTATGCGTTTCCATCATCGTCTTCTAAGCGGACCACTCTTCCCCAGACGCCGTTCTCGGGGAACGAAACTCAACAATTCAAATTCAACAAGTTGGACTCGAGCGGAAACGGAAGGCAAGCGGCAAAATGCTCTCAAGTGTGCAGATCTCAAAAGAGACAACTGAATATACAGAAACTGGTTTAAAATTAAACTAATGTTTATAGTTATGGCGAAACTATACGGCAGCTGGCCAGGAGAGTGGAAGCCGGGGCGGAAATGTAACTAAGCATTGAATGGCAACGGAGAAAAGTTGCACTTCTTGCTGCGATTGTGACGACGATGTCCTTCGTAATCCTGCCAATCTCGCCGTCGTCCCTTCGTTATGAAAGTTCTGGCCACTGCTGCCTCTGTTCATGATTATTATAATATTATTTGTATACTCAAGAGCTAGTACTTGGTCCAAAGACAAGAGGAATGGGTTGCTGTTAGAGATAATAGGGCTATGTTTATATATACCCTTTTTAATGCAATCTGAAACCAGCCAGGCTCAAAGAAAACTAATTATAATTAAGGCAAATTCCAGTTTTGTTTCGCTTAGTCCTCCCCTCGAACGATTTCGGGCCGCCGGGCTAACGACACTCAAATCAAATGCGATAATCTATGACCCCCCGGCAGGAAAACCTTTCATAAAAATGTATACCCGAGTGGCGGGTGATGTGGGTGAGGTGGAACAGAAAATAAAAACGAAAAAACGAAATAAGTAGCCGCACTTTATATTTATGAGCAACATTCGCATGCAGCTTTAATGGCCATCGAACTGGAACTCGAACTGGAACTGGACAGCAGAAGGAACGACAACCATGATGACGATGATGACGCCCACAAAAAAATACATTTCCTTTTTGGATTATTTAACTGCCATTGACGACGTTGAATGAATGAATGAATGAACGAGAGGGTGGATGAATGGCGGGCTGACAGGATGGAGGAGCCAGAAAAGAACCAAGACCAAGCCGTAGCCGAACAAATAGAAATAAAAGCTCAAGAGTCTGGCCCGCCGCAGGCCACGAAAACCGAGAAAAATGCAAGAATTCTTGGCGCCCCTTCTTGGCTCTTCTGGAAAGAAAAACTACCTGAGGGGGTGGTTGATGGGCTGGTTATTTATTTGCTCGTTTATTTTCAGCACTTTTTCGGCGCATTTATTAGAAGTTGTTCTGCCCGAGGGAGCGGAGGAGGCCTTCAAAGGGGTGCCGCGAAATGTAAAAGAAAATATAACCAGAGGAATTCCTCCTCGGCACTCGAATTGAAAATCATTTGTAAATCAAATTGAAAACTCCGGGAAAAGAGATAGCTCGGCACAAAACAAAATCTTCCGGGGGTGGTTGGTGAATTTGTCAAAAGCAGCGAACATCATTCGTCATGACGATGCTACTCCGAGTGGGATGGTTTGGGGTTTTGGGGGTTCCAGATTCAATCGTTTTGTCGGGGAATGGCTGACAGGAAGGGAGATTATATTCGAACAGCAGTGAACTTTTGAACCCCGGGTGGGGTCGGGTGGCAAAAAGCGTCCAAGTCGGCGGAAAATGAGTCCAAGACGCAGCCAGATAATGCTGATTAAGTCGGGAGTTTCGACTTGTCAACTCTTATCCACGAAATTCCTAATTGTTCGTTATTAATGATTCTGCAGATCCGGCGACGGCGGCTGTTGTCTGACTTTCAAATTGAAAATGACCGAAGGTGGAGCCACGGCCCTGACTTTGATGAATGTCCGAGAGTGTGAAAAAACCACAAACAGACTAATTGATTGCCCAGGGACTCGACTGGGATTTGGTGGCCTATCTCTCGTCACATCCGGGCCAGTTTCAGGCGAATTAATGTCAGCAAGGAGAGCCTGCAGGTCCTCCCGAGGACAACAGTAAGTGCCATAAATAAATTGCTGCCTCAGCAATTTTCAATAAATGACAGAAGGCGCTTGTCTACTCCTCCACTCGTCCTTTAGCCTTTATCCTTTATCCCCTATCCTTGTCAGCGCCCCTACTATCTCTTGTCAAACTGAGGAACTCCTCTCGACAACCAATAGCTTGAAAGGAAATAACGCTCAAAGGGAGCACCCGAGGTAGTTCCTGGAAGTGTAAAGACACTTGAATTCCATTTGCCTTCTGATGGACGCGCATAAATTTTCGATTATGCGCACCATTACACACGAATTGAGGAATTCATCAAAGTGGATATTTTTCCTATTCGAAAAGGGAACATTCTGCTGTCCCAGCATCAGTGTTTTGATTTGATAATGGGCTTACTGAATTATTATTATTACGGGCCTAGTGGGCTATGGGAGTGGGTTACTTTCAAGCAATGGTTGTATTTTAAACAGAGTATTTATGCAAAGTGATAATATATTATTGATTGTTTAGTTTTTGCTTGGATTTTCATTCAATTTTAAAATAATATCACATGCAAGTACCACTGCATACAGTTCTCTACGGGGATTAGTTCCGTTTTCCCTCCCTTTTCCTCTAATCCCTGCCTTTTAATCCCTAGGACTCTCTATTGTCCTGGCCGGGGATATCCCTACGGCCGTACTTACCGTGGTTGTGGCCGGAGTGGTGGCCGTGTGCGGCGTGTAGGCGGCGTACGCCGGTTGCGGTAACGGCGCCGTATAACGGTAAGCGGCCTGCTGGGCAACAGCAGCGGCGGCGGCAGCAGCGGCCGGGGCGTAACCCTGCGGGGTCCAGCTGGCGGCGCCACGATACGGTGCACCAGCGGCCAAGGCGGCGCCGGCGGCGGCGGCAGCGGGACTGGTCATGGCCGGTGGCCGCTGGGGGAGGGCGCCCTTGAGTGCGACGGCTGAGGCGGTTAGCGGGGCGCCGGGGAAGGCGCTGCGCGGAGTTGGTGGTGCGGCGGTGGCGCTAGACGAGCTCCCCTACAAAAGAAAAAAAAATAATAATAGAGAGAATATTAGATGTAATTTTGTTTTTAAATTTAATCTTTATGATATTTTTTCGAACATTCTCGTTTAAGATTAAAATTGATCCTTTTTTTGTTGCCAACTGTTTGTAGCTTTGGCATAAATAATCTGGTTTGTGCGCGGTTTTTTCTCTGGCGTTCCGGCGTAAATAAAAACCGCAGAGCGGCAGCTGCGGCCCGGCTGTAAAGCTTTTGTTTACCGCCAGAAAAACCACCATGATATCCGTTCTAATGCACACATGGCTCCACAGTAGGTACTGTAGGTAGAGCCCATGAATCATGGCACGGGGAGATTTTGTTTTATTGAGTGCCGGTGGGTGCATTCATTACAAAACGATAACAAAAAAAAAAATCGAGGGATATAAAATTTAAATTTCAAACGACTCTGTGATACCCTCGATGGGGCGCCAAGCTGGAAACTATGAGAAGCGCAGAGAGAGGCCCACGAGAAAGAGACAGATATAGAGTGCATCCCATTAAGAAATCAAAGGATATGTATATGGAATCATGGCTGTCATAAATAATTCGCCCACTCCATGTCCTGGCCACAGTCGGAGGACAGATGCAACAGTCGCTGGGTGTCCTTGCTGCCTGGTCGCTTCCTGTGGGTGTTCCATGTGTGTGTTCCAGTTTTGCAATGCAAATGCATTTGGGCTTGGGGGCCATTTTTTGTGCGCACACTTCCCCACCACTCGAATTCTTTGGGGTCACTTGGCATAAACACAAATAACGCTACATATACATACACACACACACATACATAGAGGCGTGTGTGCGACACTCGCATTCGCAAATTTATTCCTCTGAAATATAAAAAGTGAAAAAGTTGATGTTTTTGGCCATACACACATCCATACATATATTCCTTTGCGATTCGACGATTCTTTCATGGCATAAACAAAACCGAAGCCCAAAGAAAAATAAAAGCAAAATTCAGTTAAAGCGGAAATAACAGTGTGCCGCCGCCGCCATTTTATTTTCGGCCTGATTGAGGTAGGAAGGAACTCGTGTGTGTATGTCCTGGTTTTCTAAAAGGATTCAACTCGAGCTGGTAGCTGGTAGCTGGTAGCCGAAGCCTTGCGTGCTGTCGTTGATTTTCCAATTGCAAAATATGGCAAATATTTGATTTTCAGTTTGTTTTCCTCCCAATTTTGTTTTTTTTCCCACATTTTTTTTCCCCCTCCTGCCAGTTTTTTGTTTAATATTTTTTTTTTTTTGTCAGAAGGCTTCACGTTTTTTTCACGTTAATTTTCGTGGGCACGCAATTCGAATGCGGTTTGCTTTTTGCGGGCTGTGTGGCGGGAGGTCTGTAATTTGGCAGTTAAATGGCAGAGAGCGAGTAATAATGGTTTGCCATTCGAATTTCGAGTGGAGTGGAGGACGTGTGTCTGCAAAGTGGAAGGATCGGAAGGCTGAACGTGAAACGTGCAACGCCCGCATTTTTCGGAGAAAAGTTTCCTTAAAAGGCGTGACAGCGTTTTAAAATAAAAACAAAAATCTAAAACGTTCTTAAAGGCATCGGATTTAAATAATTTGCAAGGTGATTGTCGGCTCTGGAAAGTAGGCTTTGCCAAAGTGCTGAACAAATTGGCAAACGCATTCGCACATACCATAGATTCTCCTTAAAAACTGACTCCAAAATCCATTTCGGATCCCCCCATTTATTTCGAGTCGCACATGACGGGCGAAAACACCCCGAGAACCGCCCATCAATTGCCTTCGGTGGGTCATAAAACGGAATAGCCAAACATTTTAAGCGCACCAATGCTATAAATTTAAGCCGCTAAATTAGACACGTTTGGCACATTGAGCCAAAACTCACACAAACACATCCTGAAGTAGAGTCCCCTTCTCTCCCCCCCCATTTTCTGCTCCATCGAAAATAATCATAAAGGTAATTATTTTATCGTTCGTTCAAATTCGCTTAATTTTAACGTTGACTGTAGCAGCAGCGACTGGTGAGTGGAAAAATTTCTACAGAGGTAGTGGTAGAGAAACCAGGTACGGGAATGCTAATGGAAAATATGAAGCCTAGCTGGCTCTGCCCTACATCCTCCGGTTTTAATGGGCAGCTGTGGCTGCAAATACAACAAAAAAGAAGCGAGAACGAGGACGTGATTAATTACCAAATTGGGAGCCATTATCGCGTGCACTTCGAGGGTGTTTGTAAAGTTTTTGTGGCTCACGCACACCAACATAAAAGTCAGGATGGGGACGTGGACGAGACGGTCCTGTAGCTCCAGCTCCTGCCATGCCGGTGGCTGGTGGTAATTTCGTCGTGTTTCAAACATTTCTGTTGACGCCTTTGTTCTATTCTATTACCCCGAAAAATTCTATCGCCCTCGCCTCGACTCGTTCGTTCGGTTAATTTTTATGCAAAAAACGTTTCAGTTTTCGGTCCTTTCTGGCGTTATCCTGTGCCATCGTCCTTCTTCCTGCCTAGTCAGCCCAGCCGTCTGGCTTTGGGGGCAAAATCAAGCGCAAAATATTAATGATAATAATTTATTACCGACTGACAGGTAAGTGGCACGCTAGGTGATGGTTTTTGGGGAGCGAGTGGCGGGGAGGTATCCTTCGATAAACGCTTTGTGATTAGCGGTTGCTCTTATTGTTGTTGTTGTTGCTGTTGCTGCTGCTGCTGCTCGTGGGGAGCCTTTGTCATTTTTATTGTCATTTTTTGAAAATTTATGCGCAAATTCGATTTTGCTTTGGGCGGCGAGCGGAAATACGTGAGCGGGCATATAATGTGGGTGGTTTCTGGATGGGTGGGATGGGGGAAGCGAACTTCTTAAATACCTCAGGACTTAAAGTCAGTTTTAGAACTTAAAGGGGATTATTATATAGATAAAATGTTTAAATAAATTTGCATAAATAAATTTCTGGGACTATTGGGATTTCTGCTAGTTAAAATTAATAAGAAACTATTATTAAGTTTTAGGCTATGGCTTTAGTTTTAAGCTATAACTTTAAATACTTAGTTAATATAAATAAAATATTTATAATGCCTATAAAATATCTATATATATAAGCAAATTCCTTGATTAAATTACAAACTAGTTGAAAGACTGATTAAAAAGAGTGAGAGACTCGTAACTACTTCCCTCGGAAAAGGCCCAAAAAACAACGAAGGTGGAAAATATTTGCATTTTTCTTAAGAAATTTCTGCACACACACACTCACACACACACACAGATGCACAAACACATTCATACTTAGTGCTTATAGCCCCAGTGCTGTCTCTTTGTATAATTCATATTTTCCAACCACTTATTGTTTAAACTAAATAAAGCAAAAACTTTTTCCATAATTAAAACCGACGGCAGTCTGTGGAGGCAACACCAACAATGTCTCTCTGGGGGGAGGGATGTTGGGAAAAAGGGGTGGGAGGAGTGGGAGTGGATTCCGAGGAATAAGTGGGCGTGGGCGTGGTGGGTGGCCGGCGTAAGAGCTGAAAACAAAAGAATTTTCCTTCAGTTGTTGCTGCCTTGCGGGCGAAAAATTTTCGCTTATTTTTTCCGGACTCTTGCCTATTTTAATTCTATGCGGTAAATTAAATTTTCGTATTGTCCTTTGTCCACCCAGCCACCCAACCACCCAACCACCCACTTCCCCCCTCCATTTACGAGTGAAAGCGCTCAAGGGGGCGTGACTGTGGGGCGGCATATATAGACAAGGATACCGATGGGTGGCGCTCTTCTCTTCGTCTAAAAATAGGCAGGCGCAGAAGGAAAAGCTGCAGCTAAAAATGAAAATGAGGCGCTCGGCAGAAATGCTTTCATGTGCATGAGTGTGGTGGGTGTGCCGCGCATATGATATGCAACTTTTCCTGCCTATTTTGCATATTTTTCTATGGATTCATCCAGTTCACACACACAGTTGTCCCTCGAGTGCCACAACCAGAGGAAAAAAGGGAAAGCTGCTGAGATTTTTTTTCCGAAATTATTTTATTTATATATTTTTGTTTTTTGTTTTTTGCTGCCTTGAGGGAATGATAGGGGGGAGGATGAAAATGAATGAATATGCATGGCCCGTAAATTAAAATAAAAAAAATGTTGCTTGTTGCTCGAGACTCTCATTTTTCGAAAGCATTCGTCGTTATTATGCAAACATTTTTCGAAAACAACTAAGAACTTGAAAAAGTGATTTTTACGCTTATTTGGGTTTAAGAATTATTCTCTTAATCCTATTAAATTCAGCACTTTAAATAGCTCCATAAAGTAACCCCCGGAAATCAATGAAACAATTCATTTCCCAAATTGGACCATAAAGTAGGCTTCTCCACGGCGGTGGTATGGGTCATTCCGAATGCCACCTTCACCGAATCGTCTATAAAACAAGAGAATCAAAATGTCTACAAATGCCATTATGCAAAATGATAAAATGGGTGGCCCTAAAATAAAAAGGCGATCCCCTCAACGGATCAAGATTACCATTCCGTCCATGGGGCGGCAATCCATCTTGGGGCGTTTATTTTTTATGAGCACGTGGCAAGTGAGGCATAAAAGTGGAAGAGGGACCAGGTACGATATGTCAGCCCTGCAACCCCCCTCCCTCCAAGTTAGCCAAGCACCCATTCCTCGGGCCCGGCAGCGGAGCGTGCAAGTTTTATGTTAACATCATAAACGATAATATATTACATTGCTCGACAACATTAAGCAGCGATCCCTTTGAAGAAAATACAGTACTACATATACACGTATATATGTATTTGGAAGCAAAAGGACGAAATCTCATGCGGTGAGGAAAAGTGAGAGGCAGCAAACCGACAGGATATTTCCGGTCCCCCTAGCTCCTGGGTCACGGCAATAATCAATTTAAAATTTTCCACGCCCTTCACGTTGCCAGCAAATTTTCATTAAATGTAACTACCAACAGGGCAGCAAAAATAACAAAAATAAAAATAAAGAAAAGCGTCTAAGCAAGGGGAATGGGGGAGGGGGGGAATCCAATAAAATGAACGAGTTGAAATGTCGCTGGGTGGGTCGAATGGGGCATGGGGGTCTGGGGCTCATGGTGGGGAATTGTGTGGAAAGGCTTAGCTGCCACTGATTTGAAGACATTTTTCTTGGGCTTATTTTGGGGGGGTGGGGGTAGGGCGACCGACGCAACAACACAAGAAACAAAAACAATTGCAACAAAAGAACCAAAACAACATAAAAAATGACATTTACGACAAAATTACATTTTGAGCAGCCAGAAAAAAGGGCTAAAAAGAGGGAGGGGGATGGGGGAGTGGAGAAATGGGCCAAAAAGCAGGGTGGTAGGTGGCTGAAATCCGTCTAAGCCTTTAACGCCTTCGAGGCCCGCCACCAGCCGTCAAAAGCAACAAAACCAAGAAAAATCGAGGGAAAATATTAAGAAACTTTTTCACTAAGTGATTCCTGGCATTTTTTTTTGTTGTTTGTTGGCGGGGAAAGAAACTTGTGAAACAGATGTTTTCCGGGTTATTTATGCTTATATCTTATTTATTTTTTTTATCGAGGTAGAGTTCCTATAAGTCCAGGGTATACACTGAAATTGTGATTAAAATATGATATAAAATGCAGGAAAATCAATTAGAATATGACAAAATATTTTTAAAAACGTATCGTTATCTTTAAACAACCATTCTCCCTTTTTAAAAATTCAATTTTCTTAACTAAACTCGATCAAAAAATCATGAAAAAATAATCAAATTCTTTGCTCTTGAAATTGAATTTTGTAATTTAACCGTCCGTTGCCCAAATGGGAATTTAAACAATACGAAATAATTTGGAAATATTCACGTCCAGGAATCCCTGGACCTCTCACTCCTCCCCCGAACATCCTGCAACTGTTATTTATTTTAGGCCCAGCCGTAAAATTACAATTCACTTGTAGTAGTTGGATGCAGCCTGGCTGTGACTGGACCTGGGCCAACTTTTGTTAATAAATTCAAATGCAACTGGCAGTTTGGCCGAAAAAGCGAGGGAGCGACAGCGGGACGGGGCGGGAGAGACGGTTCAGGCCAACTTATGCTGGTCCAGGCACGACTCATTTAAGCCATCATTTAAGACCCCCTTTTCAGCGGTCACGTAAGCATCATAAATTCCATCAGCCTCCCTTCCCACCGAAACTTTATTCCGCTCTGTTCGCGAAATTGCAATTTTAGTTTTAATGAAAATTTTTAACGCTCTCTACGGCTGGTGGGTGGCAGTTGCTGTTGCTGCATTTATATTTAGTGAGTATTTTTATTGAATTTTTAATGCGCACCGTGGTACGGGACATTACAAGGCTAACGGCAGCCAAAAAGTAGGCAATGAAATTTTATTCACCCATCCAGACCCCAGGCCCAGGGCAGGCGAACGAAATAAAAACAATTATTAAGTAAATTTATCGGCAAACCAAAACCAATTAAAGTTTTTACCATTTGGAATTAAAAACCAAACCAACAATAACACCCCGACCATATAAAATTAATTATTTCTCATTTCATTTGTCTGTTCGAGAGGGCTTTGTTTCCCTTACAGTTGCTTTCTTTCGCCGTTTGTTGTTTTCTTGGCCGGAAAATGAAAATCTTTAAGCGGCTTTATGGTAACAAGGATCCTGTCGCTGTCGTAATCCTCCTTTTCGGGCCCGGCCAATAAATCTTCGCTATCCATGCACACCCACGCCCAGTGGCGGCAGCCCAGCTGCAGCTTTTCTTTCCACTTTCCGCTCTCCACACACATTTATTTCGGATTTTTTTCTGTTTGGTCTTTTGTCTAGCGGTCTTCTGTCTCCGTCACACAGAGCTCAGCGCTCAACGCCCGACGCTCGACGCTCAAACCGCAGACAGAGAAGAGGGTGGCGGGCGGGGGAGACTAATACAAAACGCAAAATTTAATTATAATTTCTGGTTTTGCAATTCAAGTGGTTTTCCAGGCCAAAAACAGAACTGCACAATTATTTTCTCAAGTGTGTGAAAAGTGGAAAATTCTGTGAAAATTATCTCATTTGGGATGTGTAATGGCCGCAAGTGTCTGTCAGTGGGATTCCTTTTCACAAAATTTCATAAATTTCAAATGTAAGAAAGTAAAGTGGAGCTAATCAAAGGGGTTTAGACACTGTTTCTAAATTATATTCCAGAGAAATTCTATCAAATTTCATTCCCCGAATGTATGATTCTTTGTTTACAAAAGTCTTCTATTTTTATATATATCCCCAATACCTGGGGTTTCTTTTTTTAGGAATTCCAAACACGTTTTGCGGATGTAATTTCATTTTGCCAAAATAGAAGAAAAAAGTCAGCCAGCCAGAGAGCACGGCTCCAAAATAAACAAATGGTTTCCGCTTAATGTAAACAAATCGATGACGGCAAACAGTTCCGGGACTGGATGTTAGTCCCCCACACCCCCCCATTAAATCGGATATGACAAGCGATTTGCGAGCTCCTTCGATTATGATACGCGCCAAATGTCAAACAAGCATCGCATTTCAAAGGAATCTGCTGGAGGGCGGGTTGTCCTGTCCACCTCTTGCAGATGCTCATGGTCTGGTTACTTCCCGGGCACAAATCTCCTTTTCCACTTTCATCCCTGAAGTCGGGGGCTTTCCACTCTTCCGGGCGACGGCACATCGTTAGCGTGTAATTAAAGAAAATCCAAAGAAAAGCCCCAAGCCCGCTACTTGACCGCAGAAGTCTGCAATTGAATCGCAACTCTTCTACTCGAAATTTTCAGAGATTCTCCAGTCGGCTCTAGGGTCTGGAGACTAGAGTCTTACTTTCTGGCTCTGGGCCCCGATGTTGTTTTAATTAAAAATAATCGAGTTTCGCAGCCAGGACAGCGTCTATGCCTTTTTGTTTGGAGTTTCGGTGCAAATTGCAACAAAATGAGTTGGGGAAAAAGTTAGCAGTTAGCACAAGGCCAGAAAGTGTTCCTGCCATTTTGTAGCATGTCTGCACCGATGTCGCTCTGGCTGCGAGAGTGTTGGGAACAAAATGAAAATGTCATTGCACATAAAGGCAGGATGGAGCGTACGTGACTCGCATTGCCGGAAATTAAGTGGTGTCCCGACACGTCCAAAGCGCACGAAGACGGAAAAAGCCACAGACATCCGAGGGCGGGCGGTCGGGGGCTATCAGGATTAGAGGGGAGTCAACACAGTCGAGGTGTGGTCCTGCATGTGTGTATCCTTGCCAGCCAGGATGACAATCAAAGCCGCACAATGTCGCTTGTTTGTCAATAACAATGAACATTTTTGTATTTTTTTGCACCAAAAACTTACAGAAGCAAAGGAACTGGAAATCCCGAAGATGGTAAGAGGATGATGATGTATGATACTTATAGACGAGGTCTAAAGGGTATTTATAGACTTGGCACTTGGAAAAGTATAAAGATATTTGGAGAAGAGTTGGCCCTTACTCTGTTAGAGTTTTTAGATTCTATTTTTCCCTTCTTTAAACTGAATTATGGAGCTTATTTGGTAATCCCCTGCAGTCCCCCCTTATAATCCGAACAAACCGCCTGTCTAATACTCGGCTGTCACTTTCAGTTCAGCAACATGCTTAGCACTCATTTGGAAATGTAAACCAAGGTCTAACTGCCTACCAACTTTTTCTTTTTTATTATTTTCGGAGCACTTTTGTTGCTGGCAGTGGCTGTCAATTTGCACTGGTGGTTGACATGTTGCTGCCGCGCCTCAGTCGAGCACGAATGTTTTTCCGATTTTTCCTCCGACCAGCCCTCCCCCACATTTCAGATTTCAGTTTTCAGGTTTTCCGTTTTCGGTTCAGCACTGGCAATTAGCAAATAACTCACATAATGTCCGCGAATCGTGGAGAACAGGTCCTGGCCGTGGTAACGCCATGGTGGGAAATGGCAAGGATGGTGATGTGACTGTGACTGTGGGTGTGGGTGTGAGTGTGAGTGTGCCAGTGCCAGTGCCTGTGGGTGGTTCGAGTGGTAGGTGGTGCTGGGATATTGCTGCTGGGATTGCTGGCCCTGTCCAAATTGATTGTGATTGCGATGCCGTTGCTGGTAGTTCCGTTCCTGGCGCTGAATCTGATTCTGATTGTTGCCTGGCATTTCAGTAGCATTGCCGTTGCCATTGCCAGTGCCAGTGCCACTCCCACTCGCACCACTCCAATCGCCACTGGCACCGCCCTCGCCACCCCCACTAGCCTCGCCCCTTAAATCGTTCGTCATTCCATGCAAATTGAAATCCCATCGCAGCAATGACAAACGATGCAACCGCTCATAAATGTCGCTAAAATCCGACCCGGAGCCAGATGGAAATGCCATTGATGCTGCCCCTATATCTTTGCTTATCAAATCAGATATATGTATGTTTGTCTTCCGATAACTTCCGAAATCGCGCGTGGTTCAGTCTCCGAACTCAAAACAGATACTGAAAGGCTTGGTCTCGGAAACACTAAACAAACTGCTCTGTCTCCCTTTTTTTTACAGTCTATGAAACGGAAAACTCCAGTCGAAGGCCAAGGAAATCTGAGCAACTGAAGGAAAAAACTAATAGTTCTAGGTAATCCCATGTCGGGGCAAACAGAGCTTCCCGGAACTCTAAACAGAAACGGAGAACCGCATGAAATATGGCGTGTTCCTAACTGAGTTCTTAAGAAATTTAATTAACTCTGGGAGCTCTCTGGTTAGGGGAATATAATATTAAAGTGTAATATTTTTGTCAAATTCTTAAAATATATATTCCCAAAAATAAAAAAAATATATATTACTTTTTCGTTAGCTGGGAATAATAAAAGAACAGAATAAATAAAAATATATAAAATGTTGGCAATTATTTAGGCTTTCAACATGTCAGCCACGTGGCAGCCACAAAACGGAAACGGAAGCAGAGAAGCACACACACACACACACATAGACACAGACACACACTTGAATGGAATGAATTGAATTTTGATTTGGGTTTGTCCCTTTTTTTTTGGGGAATTGTGGGCCAGGAATAAACGTTACATATGTTCCGAAAAACGAAACCCGAGTCCGGAGTGAAAAACGTATTTAATTGAAGGCATCATGCCGGTGGGAGGACCGTTTTCCGAGTAAATTTTAATGATTTCGAAGCAAGGGGTTCGGGGCTGTCAAGTCGACTCGAAATCAAATCAAAGTCAATTGCAAATCGCAATCGATGGCTATTTGTTCAGGCATTCAATTATCCAGGCAAAGAAAGGCACTTCTGCCCGGGCCCCATCTCCGGAAAGTCTATAACTAATTTGCTAAATTTAACAAAAGCCTAGAGGAGTGGGCGAGATAGCTGGCCGAGCAAACAAAGTTAATTACAATAATGAAGCTAATTTGGACCAAAAAAGGCAAAAAGGAAAACCACAAATTAGTCCAGGAATAACGGCAAAGGAACTTTATTCCCCAGGACCCAGGTATGGGGGAAATGGAACTTATCTCAATCTGAGACGCATTTTTCATCAGCGACCGTGGTATCTGCTCTTTGTCAAGTGGCCTTTGCCTTTGCGGTTTGAGGTCAACTAAAAATACTTTTCGGCTTTTATAATTTATGACAAGGTTGGCAGGCGAACCACCCTCCCTCCACAAGCCCACTCCTTCTCTAAAAAATAAATAATAAAAAAAAACCCCTTATCCGCCCGAAACCACTTTATATTTAATTAGTGCGTGCTGTTCAACCTCTTCTGGTGCGTGAGAACTCGCGAAAAAGTTATTAACTGCCACTAATTATACATTTTTCAAGTGATACGCATTTATATTCATGCAGTTTTCCTTTCTTCACTGCCCTTTTTTTTTTTTGTTTTGGTAGTGGTTCCCGAGTCCTGGGCATTGGGTCCTTGCCATAAAAAGCTTTCCTGGTAATTAATGCTACATTTTTCTTCTCGTTTCGTTTTGGTACGCGACTCTTTGGCGCTCTCGTCTTAATTACACTGGATTATAAATATTAAAAACGGAAGCAGTTGCCAGTAATCAGGACATCGAGCAGCAGCGGCTAAAAGGAAGTGTTGTTCAACGTGGGGTAGGAAGAGGGAATTTGAGAAATGTCTTCTTAATGAGACCAGAAATTCACGGATAACAGGTTGAAATAATCAGCTTAGCACCGAAAATGACAGAAATGTAATACTTGAAGAAGGATTTGAGAAAATCTGGATTAGAAAATTGATTAGGGTTTAGATTTCATAAGTTCGTGATCGAATTACCAATATATTACAACAGCTGGAAGTGTCAGGCGACTGAACATCAACATCTCGTGTTGCCAAAACATGATTTCCGCCAAAGTGCCGAGCAAAAGTGCCATTTCAATACCTCCCCGACGACAGCTGTTGGACATTTTACACTCTAAAGAGAAACTAGCGTAATAAAAATGGGGGAAATGATAAAAACAACACTTGTGTTACAACATTTATGTGAAAAGCACACTAAATACAAGCCAGATATATTAAGTGCGAGAGATGTGTGCTTGGCGAACAATGCGGCGTATACGCAATGTTCAGTGGCACTCAGCAAGGACCTGGAAGTCCGAAAAAAATAAATAAAAACTCTGAGCACTACAGAATTGTGCGAGTCAAACTCGGCAGGCAGGTATTCGACATATGCCAAGAAAAATAAGTGGCGATGGAGGCGGTGGCCCGGTGTCCTGGGAGGCAGAGAACGCCAGCCATGCCCAGTACTTCACTCAGAGCTGGCTCAACTTTGACATTTCTGCCTTGGTCGGTCCACTCAACCGCCCCAGGATTCTTCATTTCTCTCGGGGGAGCACAATGGAATGTCCACGGCATGTGGCAGTCAGATGTGGCAGTGGGCGTGGCGTTCAACTTGTTTTTGCCGCAAAATGATTTATGACAATGCATTGAAAAGTTCTAGGCTGACAACGATGTAGGAGGGTGGGGGGTGGAAATGTCAATAAGGGAGCCGGGCCAGGAAGTCAAGAGGCGAGAGAAGAGTTCTTTTGGCCAAGAAAAGTCAGGAGCACCGCAAGAAAAGGGTGTTCTTCAAGGACTACATGCCAAAGAGAGAAAGTATAGAGTGCCAAGTACCGGGTATCATTATTCATTGTTTCTTTCAGTGTAGAGGCCATCCATCCATTAAACTCACAGCCATCTCTTTTATCCTCCATCTGATTTTCAATTTGCAGCTAGGAATTGTTTAAGGCCTCAAGAGTAAGAGGCAACTGTCAAGGAACCTGGCAGCCAAATGCCAATAAGTTGTCATGTCGCGACGACAGCTGCAACATCTCGCACATCCTGCCACATCCTCCGGCCGTATCCCTTCTGCCCGGGGCCACTTACACGTTCCACCGTGAATTGCCAAAGAGAGAGCCGCATTTACACATATTATTCAGAGAGATGCAGGCGTGGCCCGCTTAGTGGGTGGCTGGGTGGTTGGGTGGCTGGGCGGCTGGGTGGCTGGGGCATGCCACGAGCACGTCCCTCATATGCCGCAAGACGCTGCACGCTGACACATTAGTGTCCGCAGCCGGGAAGCGGAACACCAGACGCACCTGTCCGTGTTTCTCCCATCCCGTGCCTGCCCCTCGCGAAATGCCCACAAAACTATCCTGCCACTCCTGCCATTGTCCTATTTGTCTTATGAACTGTCAAAATGACATTCATTGACGCCTGACATGTAATAAACGAAACGAAACGAAATGAAATGGTCCTTGGCATGGAATGGGGTTACTTTTGGAAAAAAGAGCCCAAAGGATGCTGTCGCTTTTTTCGGAACGGAAATATGATTTTTCAGACAATTTTTCACACGCCCAGAATGATTTTATTTATTAAAGGAAGTTAATTAAATTGTCGACCACAAAAAACGGCAATTGAATTAGTTGGAAAAATATTCCACTCCCTCTGGCATTTTTTTTATTAAAACTACCTTTTTTGTAAAGTTACAATCGAGTTGGAAGGTAATTGTGGTGTACAACTCAATCGGTTTGAGTGAAATTCCATTAGCGAGAGCCATTCGGAGAATTCCCAGAAATCTAACAAATGCTGGCCGCCAAGGCCAACAAAGGAAATATTTTTGCGGATGGGACGGAGAATACATAAGAGACTCAGGATTCAGGATGCAGGATTCAGGATTCAGGTGGAATGGCCGTGGCAAGTCGAAATTCTGCACAATGCAAACATAATGAGTTTGGGGAAATGCAAATAACTCGCCATGGAAATCATTATTGAGCAGTGAACCAGACGACAGCCATAGCATTTAGGTGGGGGCTGGGGCTGGGGCTGGGGTTTGGACCAATCCACAGTGGTCATCA
Organism: Drosophila atripex; assembly: GCA_035045925.1. NCBI lineage: Eukaryota > Metazoa > Arthropoda > Insecta > Diptera > Drosophilidae > Drosophila > Drosophila atripex. Next base: position 3,078,387 of record JAWNOP010000012.1, read on the forward strand.
CAGTGTTAGTGGAGAGAGCTCTGGCCGAGTTGAAGTTGAAGTTTATCCTCTGCACTTGGGCGGCACTGCACTGCACTGCAGCAGGACTTGTCCCCAAGGGGCTTCGGTGCAGGACCAAAAACGGAAAATGGAAAAGAAAATGTTTTATTTGGGATTACAGAGAGAGAAATGAAAGTCAAGTCTAGGATTGTATTAAACATATTAAATAAATAGATTTCTCTCAGTGCAAGTGCAAGTATAGGCAGTAATGGACCGGAGTGGGTGGCGAGCTGGGCGATAATCGTTAAGCGATTTCGTTTCCTTTTCGTTTGTTTAATGAAGTGTTTAAAATTTACGATTCGAGCTAAATTTATTGCACTCCTCCGATATCTTGAGAAGGAAGTCCATCCGGCAAGGAGGGTGGGAGGGGAAAATAAATAAAAAATCTCAACAGGCAGGGAGCGACGGACTACTGGAATCCGCTTTGATGGCTGCTCGGGGAATCAATCTGACATGTGGCCGGGAAATGGAATCCTTGCTGATTGGATGACACGAAATAAAAACGTTGCTCGCAACGAAATTGTTAATAGCCGTGCCCCCCCTCCGAAAGTGTACATATGTGTGTGTGTGACTCCGCCCTATTGCTAAGCCAATTACACGGATACCACACAACAAAAGTTCACAACGACAAGAGCCAGAAACAAAAGGACAATAAAGGGCTGGCTCGTAAACGCCATCAGCGAAAGAGACAGTGTAATGCCAAGAGAAAGAGATGGAAAAGCAGCTTAGCTAAGCAGACTGATTCCCCGATGATGGTGACGTTACGTATACGCTGCGTTGGCTGGCTGGTTGACTGACTGGTCGGCCTTCCCCTCGCCCCCCGAACATCGTTTTCAATAAACCGCATGGAGAAAAAAAAATAAACCAAACTTGATGGCAGCACAAAATTCTTTGCATACTTTTCCGGGCCCACTCAAGTGGCAAGCCGCAACGACAACCCGAAACGACAGCCACGGAGGCACTTGATGAGCTTTCCAATTACATTTAGCTGTTGCCTGTTAACAGTTAGTTCGTCCTCCCCTCTCTGGCATTGGCATTTGGCCTGTGGCAGGATAAGAAATTAACTGGCGGCATCGTAAAAGCCAAAAACAAAACGGCCCTCAACTGATTTCCAGTGCTGACTTGGCGGGTGCACAATAAAAATTATCATAAGTTCGCCCCATCCCATGTCCCATCCCAGGCGCCCATCTGCAATTTGTGTAATGAAAGTCGAGTCTCTCTTACAGAGAGGTGGAGCGAGTCCTTAGTCCTTAATCCTGAATCTGTCAGCAGGTGTGTCAATTGATGGAATGAAAAGGCAATGAAAGGTTAGTCTTTCAGCAACTTTGTCATTTGGGGTTTAGGGAACAATATTTTTTGAAACTCAGCAACCCACTCACATAATTTCATTCCATTCTTCCCCAACATCTAATCATTACTAGCTTCGGACTTCGGGTCGGAGGTTTGTCAAATTTTTGTGCGAGAATTTAGTTAAATTTCTTTTTTCGGAATCTGTGTGAAATGGCTCTCAATCGTCAAAAGGGAGGAGCCTGTGGGCCTTGCTGCGGCCCACCAGCCCAGTGTTGCGGATCCTGCTCCCCACGATGTCCTCGTCCTGGCGTTCCGCCCTGCATTCCCTGCCAGCCCCCGTAAGTACTCCCGTACGGTTAGCTATCTAGAAATATCCCCTGAAAGGTAATCCTCCCAAAAGAATGGTTCGTCTGGACAAACTCTGGCCAGAGCCCTATGATCCCTGCTCTTTTAAGAACTGCCTCATTTTCGGATCCCACGACGAGCCCTACGTCCAGGCCTTCGATCCCAAGGCGTGTTCGCGTATGCGTCGCAATGACATTGACCGATCCCTGGGCTACCCCATCGGGATAGTAGCCGGAACAGTGCCGGTCAAGGGAGGGATCCCCAACAAGGAAGCTATTCAGTACGCCGGTAATCTGAAGGGCTTCGCCCATTCCTATTACACCAGGCGGGACGAGTGGAAGCCGGAGATGGTCGACTTTGTGGTGAACGAGGGGCAGGTGCTCTTCAATGACTCCGAGAACATGGAGCTCCCCAACATGACCGACGCCCCAGATGTCTACGACGAGAACGAGGTGAGGGTAACGCGCCACTTCAAGATCAACGAAATAGAGTTCGCCCTGGAGTTGGATGCGGCTTTCGAGGTCTACGGCTATCCGAATATCATAAGGAATGTGCGGAGGATCCTGCGCGCCTTCTTCAAGAAGTACAAGTGCGGACTCTTCTTCACCCCCAACTGGTACATGCTGATCTGGAAGGAGAAGGGCGTCTGGATGGTCCTCGATTTGAACGGCCGGGATGTGGACACTTTGAAGCCGAACTCGGAAAGCGGCTACCCAGTGCTGTTGGCCATGAAGTCCCTCGACAATGTCATCTGGCTGATCAAGAAGGAGAGCGAGTTGGAAAAGACCCAGACCTTCAGCATTAGAGAGATCTTGGTGGTGAGGCTGGCCACTCCCGGAGGACAGAGCTGGGAGCGGGAGCATGGAATGCGGATGAGCGAGTATGACGTGATTGCCTCGGACTATGCCTATCTCAAGTCCAACCTCCATCTCACCCTGAATCCCAACGACGCCCTGCGGAATCGCAGCGCTCTGCCCGTGGCGGTGGCCACAGCCTTGGCCTCCAAAATCGACCATCCCGCCACCTGGGACATGAAAATGTACGACAAGGTCATGTGCTATGGCGTCAATATGTGCAAGAACTGCTGGGAGCCGTGTGTGGATCTCAGCAAGCCGATGGATCTGGATGAATTTCCCCGCCAGATCCGAATGGGACAGTTTGTGGCCGAGATCCTGCTCACCCCGAACGTCTACGAGGGCTGGTGGAAGTGCGTGCCCATGTACAAGTTCAACGATTTCCATCTGATGCTGGAGAAGGCCCCCAACCAGAACGACTACGTCATCTTCCAGATCAACAACCAGATGTACTCGCTGTGGAAAAAACACGACTTCATCTACTTGATGGACCCGTATCGCCACAACATCGTCGGCCGGATCCTGGAGGAGGGCGAGGATCCGAAGAGCGCCACGATTCGAATGTTTGGGAACATGGACCGTCTGCTGAGTGTCTTCCATCAGATCCTGCTGGAATCGAATCGATCAGCCATATTTCACATTCACACCTTGAGGATCAGGAACATCACGGAGTGTCCTCCGGGCACAGCGCCGGCTCTTCTGCCCCCCGACGAAGATGTGGAAGTACGTTCCCTCAACGAGAACATACGCTTCGACGAGAACTACGACAAGTGTCTGGAGGAGCTGGGCGAGATCAGCGACTACGAGGAGGATCTGGCCTCGGAGGTGGAGCCCATTATCGAGATCAGTTCCTCGGAGGAGATGGTCGAGGAGGAAGAGGGCGGCGGCGGCGGCGAAGTCGAAGGTGGCGAGGGCGAGGACGACGATTAAAAGTAGAGTTTGGGATAACTTTGGATTTTATTCGATATACATATACCCAAAAAACAAAGGTCCTTTGGCGTGTAGAATTGAACACTTTAGTATTTCATCTCTTGATCGGTTCTGGATATTTCACTCAAAAATTAAAAGTTAAATAGTAAGAGTAACTGAAGAATGTTTTTCTTTAAAAACTAAGTGCAGTTCTGGCAAGGGAACTCCTTTTCGGTGTCCTCCCAGTGGCATCACCGTGTCATTTAGAGCTTTTCCCATATCCACTTTAGTCGTAACCTGTTATCCTTTCCTCCATTTTGCTAACAAGCTCCACAAGAGCTGGCAAATATACATATATATATATATGTGAGGTGGCGCGTAAAACATTTTGAATTAAATGTCACGTTGTCGGTGTAAAGTCGCTTGTTCAGCGCGCTGCGACAACAATGCGAAAAGGACGACGGCATCCTGGACCACCTTCAGGTGGCTAAAATAGTCACAGCAGCACGCTCCTTGACGATAAGGCCACCACCTCTCGACAGGCCACCTCTCTGGGTGGCGTTGCAAGTGGGCGTGGCCACGTGTGTCATTAAAAAAAAGAGTAAAAAAAAAAAACAAGAAAAAAAATGAAACGAAAAGCAACTGCTTTTGCTTTGCCCGAGGCCTTCGAGAGTGTGTGTGTGTTTTTTTATCCTCTGTTTTTTTTTTTTTGTGAAGGAAAAACACACCGACACATCAGTCACTTAGACAGCGGCAGGTTACCTGTGTTCCAGCCATCCGACTGGCTCTCACCTGTCCCACCTGGATTCGAATTTGCATGGCTGACAACATTGTTGCTGAACCCGGCGCCATTTCTTTTGTATTTTCTGGTTCGAGTTCTGAACGTTTTTTGAATTCAAGCCGGCGACATTTCACAAGAGTCGACAGCGCGAAATTAATGGAAATTTAAAAATTGCATTTTTCGACACCAGCAGTGGCAGTGGCGCCTCTCGAGGAAAATGGCAGAAGGACGCTCTCAGAGGAGAGCTTGACATTGTGGTCGCGCCTGTCGCTGGGAGATAATAGAGACGACAGGTTAAATAAAACGGGTTTTACCCTTCAAGTACTTCTCAGACTCACAGTTCTCTCTTTAATTTTAAATTACTTTTCTTTTGTTGCCGTAATGCGTAATTAATTAATTCGATTTTCAGCTTACCTGAAACGAAAGGAAAGGGAAGAAAAAAATATTAAATCAAAGGAAGTTTTTTTGTTCTGTTGCGGAGCAGTATATCTGACACATTTCATATATTTATTATAATAAATTGCATTCACTCAAATACAATTAAAATTTCATCATCTGAACAATCAAAGTGGTGGAAAAAAACGCACACATCCTTTATGGGCTGTTGGAGCTTTTTTCGCTGTTTGCTGATTGCATTAATTTTTAATTTTGCGTGTAAATATCGCGCCATTGCGGCTATGCAGCAAATTGTTGGCGCAATTAATTTGTAGTTTTATATAGCCAGGGACCAGGGGGCGTGGCAACGCCCACCCCCGTGTGGGCTGTGGTAATTAAACTGTGGCCGGCACGCCCTCCACCGGCCGGGGGGTGGCGGCCGTCATATGTCACCGACAGCCTAGGCGCCAGCCAACTATGCAAAACAAAAACGTGAAACGTAGCAAGGAGAAGGCAAATAAACAAACAAAACAAAACACAAAAACAATGTCCTGGACATAGGACACTGCACCTGCCACAAACACACACACACACAGCCAGGGGTACTAGGGAGGAGGGATACCCGGGCTTGTCGCAATTTTCCTGCTAAGTGCACATGATAAATTAATGATTGAAGGCACTCGATCCGGTGTCCTGTGTGTCCTGGCAATCGAAGGGAAAACGTGTGGAGCACGCGTCTATGACAAAGTGATTAATTGTCAGCCGGCAGCCAGGGGGGGCGGCCAATCAGGCAGGAGGCAGGAGGATATTTTGGGGGGCAGCTGTTCAGCTATAATTGGAGCAGTCACAGGTAATTTGTGCAATTTTTGACGTGACTCGAACTAGGACTAGGAAACTAGACATGTAAATTATATAAAAGTCAAGAATAAAAAATATAAATAATAGAGAGAATGGCAGACCACATTGCGTATACTTGATATTTTATTGGCTATTACAATTTTAATTTCTTAAACTTGAATTGGGGAGGGCAATAACTTATAAGTTATTGACTTACAAGTTATTGACTTATATAGACTTACAAGTCTATAATTATTATATTTTTATCAAATAGACAACATGGCGTATACGTAATATCACCAAATTCATGAAATACATGCCTCCAATGCATTTTAAAAACTAATTTATCAAATCTTAAAGCCAGAAAATGTTAAACTGCCAGCTATCCAGTAAAAAACGAAATCAATAAATCCCAAAAACAACATTTAATTGTTTATATTGCACATTTTCCGCCTTTCCCTTTCCGAAAATCTGGAAAACTGGACAAATTTCACAATTTAGTTCAGCCAAAAACCATGGGACCACAAATAATGAAAAAAAAAAAACAAATTTACATTAACTGACAACGACAGTAACTATGTGTAAACAATGGCTATATGCAAATAATTCCCACAGCAACTGCAACTGCAACAACTTTGACAGGAACCAACAGCAACAGACATGGAAACAGGACAGAACAACAAACTTTGCGATTTGCCAGCCAAATCAAAGTGGAAAGCGAAAAGTTTTAGGCCAAAACTTCAACATTCAGTCCATGAAGCATGAAATGGCACCAAGCGTGGCCCTGACTTTTGGAGAAAAAAACCAAAATAATAAATTTCCAAGATATGTTAATCAAAAAGTCATGATAAATAAAAACATATTAGGCAAGCATAAAAAAGAATAATGTCTTTGGAGAAACAATACATTTTAAATAGATTGCATTCTTGGGTAATAAATTTCAGTTTGTTTGGATTAAAGTCCTGGCCAAGTTGGGGGGGAAGGGGTGCGGGAAAGGGGGGCTGGCAAGTGGAAAATCCGGCTAATATGCAAATATTTGCTTTAACCTGCAGGCGGGCATAAAACAAATATCCCAAAGAGTTCCCCAGATAAAACAAAAATACAACAAACGCAAAAAAACAAAGCAGGAATAATAACGAGCTTTATGAGAAGGATTTGCATATATGTATGTATGACAGTGTATGTGTGTGTGTGTGTGTTGGTTTGAATGTGAAAGGATATGGCCACCACAACAACTGCAATTGCAAAAGAAAGCACTCGGTTCTTTTTGTGTTTGCTGTTGAGCTAGAAACACCACTTCACTCGCAACAATAACAAGGAGCCGTCTGACGATTGTCCTTTGGCCATGGCATCGCCTCCTCCCCAGAGTCCTTTGGCATGTTAGCTACTGTGAGGCATCCGTGCCCTCCAAAGTCCATGCCATTCACTTCGCCACAATCCAGTGTCCCTGCCCAGTTAACGGTATTTGCATGTAATTAAATTTTCCACTCGGCAACTGCAAACTGCAGCTGCTCTCTCCTATTTGCACAGAACTGAATAAAAAGTGGTAGTGGCTGTTGGCCAAGCCAGCATAGGATGCAGGACTCTTTTCTTTTTCCCCCCACTTTTTTCCCCTTTCTTTACTGTCAATCAGGACACTCGGCGGTAACCTCATCCAGATGGACCTCATCAGTAGTTTTCACATTAAGCCTGTAATGGCCACAAAACGATCCGGAACATTTTTTTTTCTCTGTGGACTAGCACCTCTGACCTTTGAACCTCAATCGTGCGAAATACAATTTTCAATTATCGAGAGATCTCTGCAATTTTCATACCACCCTCCTCCCCCAACGCCCACCGCCCACCGCCCACAACAAATGCAAATCAATTTTCCGGCAAGGAGCCAGTCAGGCAATCAGCTCTCTAGCTATCGAGAAAAGCAGTGGAAAACTGTATCGAAACAATGCCAGGAAAATGGCCAATAAAAATGAGCCAAAAATATAAACAACAATTGGCCAACACGGGGCGGGCAACCGCAAAAAGTACGAGTAGAATCCAAAGCTCCACATGCGAGTCAAATCAAATGTGGGGGCGTAACTGGAAATAGGGTGGGGGGGTGTAGTCAACATTTGGCCATTTTGGCGAATGAACTTTTTATGAGGCCAGGCCAGGGCAGGCCGGGCTAAAAAGGAGCTGGAACAGAAAACGCAAAAGAGCCAAAATCAGCAACCGACAGCTAATCCAAAGCCAAACAATTTTCTTGGCCACACCAATTTAGTGCCAGCTCAGCAAGGAGGGGCCGATCGGAATGAGCCAAATCGAATTCAATTCCGAAAACACTACCAATATATAAAGCAAAATTTTCTATTAAACCAGATTGTTGTGCAGCTCATAATAAAAGTCAAGGAACAGGAACAGAAACAGAAATGGTAGATACTTTCTCGAAAAATAACGTTTGATTTAAGCCAAGTTTTCAGAGAAGTTTGCCAAAAGTGGCTAGATGTTTAGGCCAATAGGCAAATAAATATAAAATTTAATTATCAACCTAATGAACAAGGTGTAGGGGGAAATGTAAACAGATACTGCGAATGAAATAAAAATCAACCCAAGTGCCAGGCAGGTGCGATTAGGGATGCGGATGAAGCCTGGATAGCAGGTGTGTATGGAAGCCCAGAGATACCCAGAGCCGCAAGTAAACCTAAATGAAATAAAGGAAAATGTAAGCAAATAATAAAAGGAAAACAACTAAGCGCCTCCCCAGCAACCCTCTGGCAAGCAGTTCCCGAAAGACTAACCTCGAAAACCACTTGGACATGGACCTGAAGGTGTGTTTAGACATGTGTAATGGTGTGAGTGTGGTGTGTGTACAGTGTGTGTGTGTGATCCAACATATAATTAAGTGTCTGGCAAAGTGAAGCAAAGTCACGTAATTCTATTTAAGATTATTTAATAAAAAGCACACGACGACGCCTAGTGCAGTTAATTAACATTTTACTCTTGCCTCTCATTTGCATTTCGTCCATTTGCATTCAAACTCGCATTCGGAGCGTACTATGTGGCGTATGAGTAATGTCCAGAAATGCCATTTGGTTTATTTTTTCCCCCCCAGCCACCAAATTTAATTAAATACCAGTTTGGTGCTTAGAAAAAGGCAAAACTAAAACCCAAAACTTGTTAAGTGATTAAAAATAAATGCTTTCATTTCTAGTTGTACTCTCAATACCTCCAACGGGCGTAAGGGAATTGCATTTAAAAAAAAAAGATACATTTTTTTTTATGATATCCATATCAATGTCACATCTTACGGATCTCAATGATTTATGGAATGCATAAAAAATCAAATACATAATTTCTTTATGCCCATTTCCTGGCGGGCATTAAAAAAACAAAACAGAAAAAAAAGGCAAAAATAAAATCAAAACAAATGAAAAATATGCAAATTTGGAAAAACACAAAGCCAGATAGGGCTGGAAACCGAAATACATTTTTGTATTTTTCACCGCAAAATGGAAAATGGAAACTGGCAAATGGCAAATGGCAATTTATGTGCATAAATGTACAATATGCATAAAAAATGTACATTCCTCGCAAATTTTAATGATGTTCGCACAAATATTTAATGCATTTGGACAGGGGGAGGAGGTAGGACTCTTAAAAAGTCACCGAATACCCAAAACAAGACCAATAAAATAAATGAAATGCCACAATGTAAAGCATACATTATAAATATTTCATAAACAAAACGATTCACATTTTTTTGTGCATATTGATAAAATATTTACACAAAAATTATAGCCGCAAAGCAATTTCGAGGAAAACGACACATTTGTGTGTATTTTAATCAATTTCCCGATGGCGCAAAAAAGTGTGAGTGTGAAATTCTTTGCTGGAATGCAAATTTTAAATTTAGAGAGGGTTGGGAGTGGCAGACACTCTAAGAATGTCATTGCTGGGCCAGAGCAGTGAAGCCAAAACAATGCCAAATGGGCCAACAAGTCAACCGACAAGCCAAAAACTTGACCAACTTGGACCTGGCTGCAAGTTGGCAAGTAGTTGGCAAGTAGTGGGCAAGTAGTGGGCGTGGCCAATCGTCTGTAACAACGTGCCACCGATTCGAATCCATCAAGGTAAGAAGTCAGTACATCCTCCCCCTCCATCGCCCACTCTGTTCGATTGCTTTATGTTTGATTGGCAATTTCTAAAAATAAAACAAAATTCTCTATAATACAAAAAGTATTTCGTGTTGCCTGGTCGGTGTGTGTATCAGTATATTGGTTTGTTTGCCACTTGATTGCGGTTTTAGACTTTTCCACTTGTTAAGTCTCATTCCGCAGACGAGTTTTGCTTTGGCGAGTCAGTCAAGTCGACTCGGAGTCGGAGTCGAGTCGAGAGCTGCTGACGTTCAAAGTTGCAGTTGCAATGCAGTCCGTCGGCCTCTGGGCCTCCTCTTCAGGCTTTAATTTAGAACGCCGAGAGGCGCAAGTGGCACATGCAGCACGCAGACAAGAAAACTGTTTGGGATTCGGACTTGAAAGATACTCTAGGATCTATACTTTCTATATAATATTTTGATATTCTATGTTGAAATTTTCAAGATCCTAGTACTCTTCACTATGACCTCCAGGATAGACCTCCCCAAGAGCTCCGTCTAACCAATATACCCCCATGATCCGTGATCCATTGCCTCGTGCTTGGCATACAAAGTAAGATAGATAGCCGTAGACGCTCAATAGGCTGGCGGCAGATGGCAGACGGCAGACGGATGGGGCGACTCCGGCAATGGAAAGACGGTGCGGTGCAGGCAATGAGCGTATAAAACAAATTGCATATCGCTGCAGTAGGAGAGGCCCCTCTCAGTAACAGAGCGACCACAGAAACAGCAACCTGCAATAAAATAAATGAAAATGCGCTTGGAAAAAGCATTTCAAGTGCATTTCTGGGACTCCCGAAAGGGGGGAGGCCGGCGGCCGGTCGGGAGGAAAAGCGACGCATTAAAGCACGGCTGCCCAGACTGAAAACTCAGACCCAGACACAGACGGTCGTCTTTTTAAACAGGGGACTGGCGACGGGGGCAGGGGCTTGGTGCATCTCTCCACATAGAGAGAGGGAGACAGTAAATGAGGTGCGAGGGAGACGGGGATGGGCTGGAATGGAAGTCCAAAAAACCAGAATCGACCGAAAAGCCAGCGAGGCATGCAATTGTTTTAGGCCTTAAATAACTGTATTTTCCGTTCTATTCAGTTCCGTTTCGTTCCATGCCACGCCCCCTCTCCTTCGCTGGGTGTTGGGGGGCGCTAAGTGGGAGGAGGTCCCTGCCTGTCGGAAAAGTGGCTGCAAAATTGCGCATGCAAAATGTTATGGCATGTAATTGATGTCATTGTATCAGCATGGAATGCATCGAAGACATGGCATATGGATATATAGATACGGACATTGATCGTGCCCGTGATTTATGGTTCGTTAACTTTCTTCCCCTTTCCCTCCCTTTCCCTCGGCCCATAGGTCGCCCCACAACACAAAAATATAGCGACGGCATAATAAACATCCCATGGATAGGATAAGGTGACAATGGAATAAGTGGCTTGATGTTCGGTTGGTTGGCTGGCGATTATAACGGAAATTGATGGGGGTTATTATGGTCATAATTGCGCTGGGTCAGGGGCGAGGGGGCCGGCGAGTGTGTGTCTGTGTGGGCGGTTATGTGGGGGCGGAATGCGCCAAATTGGCGAGCGTTGAGTGTGGGGGTTGGCAGTTCATTAAAGAAATGTGGGTTTTTGCATTTAAAATATTATCGAATTTTTGTCCAAAAACTATCCTATTATCCCATTAGTATCCCATATTATAGCGCTTTTAGTCACGCATATGGAATGTGGAACAAAATGGTCAGGGAGGAAGATCCAAGCCAGACAATGACAATCTCTCTACGCGGAGAAAGGGGAAAAGCGGAGAGATTCAGAGACAAAGAAAAGTCCGTGAGCAGGTGCATTGACTGTCTCAGCTCTAAGCCCATTTCCCCGCCAATCCCCAGCTAACTGGCTTTGGATTTTGCTTAGCAATTCCATTCAGAGAATGCGAGGCGAGGCGAGGCTAAGCGGATGCACTAGACGCTGTTGGACACCAACAAACGGAACAGAAGCACCAGAAACAGCTAAAGAAAAAGCTCTTTTGCAGAAAAGTGAAAATTCAGCGAGGAAGGAAAAAACTAGTTGGGTGAGAAAAAGCAAAAAGGGGGGAGGGCAGAACGAGGGGGGGGGACAGCTTCCATCCAATGACGCGAAGCAAAGACGTTTCTAACGGTTCAACAACATTGAAGCTGCGACTTGAACTGAGATATCGGAATGCACTGTAGTTCCTTCTCTTTCTCTGCGTCATTACTCCTCTCTCTCTCTGTCTCTCTCTCACTCTCGGTATTGCTTCACTTTTGCTTGAGCATGTTCTCAAAACAAGATTCCCTAACAATGGCCATTAGCAATCTGCAGACTGTTGCAGATGTTGTAGCTATTGTGGTTTTTTTTTTTATAGTTTCTTTACTTTTGTTGTTGTTGCTGTTGTTGCTTCCTATAGACAAACAGTCCATCCAAGCGTATAGGCGACAAAAAGTTTCTGCCAAAGCCATCGAAACTGCAAACGTCTGAAGTTGTCGCACCACAGGGCGTATGAGTGCGCTCAGCGGCAGTGGTGAGTAGATAGGGACAGTAGTACACGGTGAGTAGATAGGGACAGTATTAGAAGGAGGAGTGAATGGCTATCACGTCTGGGAGCGGCAAGGCAATTACATTTGATTCGTTTTCAAGTTAATGCCATTTTAATGGTGCCACAAAATAAAATAGCAAACAGAATGCTTTTCAAGAATATTATCCAGTGAACGTTTAAAGACAAACCACTTCCTTTTCGGGAATTTATAAATATTTTTGCGGTTGTTGACTCTGTCGATTCATCAGCAGCCTCGTTTCGCCATCATCCAGCCATTTGTGCCTTCATTTCCCTCAAACCGAAAACTAACTTCCAGCGTTCGTTAGTCGAAAATTTTCCCAACTTCAGTTGGTTAACAATTTGCCTTTGCTTCCCGCAAAAAAACAAAACAAAAAAAAATTACAATAATAAACCAACTAGATACAACTCCTTTTGCGGCAATTTCATCCAGCGAAGAGGCTGTAGTGAAATTTTCAAAACATGCAATTTATTTTAATTAACCAACTTGACAAAGACAAACAGTCTCGGGGAGTAGAACTGAAATTTTGGAGTGAGCCGGAGAGGACCAGAAATGAAATTTCATTTATTCATAATTCAATTAAAAATTTAGCAAACATTAAATTAACAACTTGATTAGCGCAATTCACGAGATATTTAATGGGATTAGGTAGACGGCAGAAAGGCAGGCAGGCAGGCAGGCAGCCAGGCTGGCAAGCAGAATTTAATTTTGGCCAGAACGCTTTCTCCACGTACAGTAATTGCCATCAAAATAGAAGCACCCACAGCAGCGGTGGCATGGCATGAGGGATGTGGAAGACGCAGCAGCAGCAGCGACAGACAAATTATGAAGCTGGCAATAAACTTCCGCTCAAAATTAGCGCAACTTCCTGGCAAGCCCCAATAAGAGACCCACCCACACCCACATAGACGCCCACGCCGAAAGACGCTGACATGCCAAAGCACAAAGTAGGCGATGGCGACGGCGATGCCGTTGACAGCAATGATAATGATGATGGGAAGTATCCAGGGGCGGGGAATACCAGGGGGGTTGCAATCGAAGGGGAAGGTGTTCGCACAGGCACACCGTCAGAGTTGTAGTTCGCCGGAAAACTCTTCCATAAAATCAAGGCACTGGATTCGAAAAGTATAGAGGGCTCTTAAAATAAATGTACACTGAAACAAATAAAAGCACTGTACTCTAAAAATATTTATTTAAATTGTTTGGTGAATGGAATGTACATGCCGGCTTATCCACTTGTAAACTTTTACTTTCGTCTGTGAATTTGGAGGCTGCTTGACCAAAATATTTACCTTTTTGGACTTTTGCTTTTTAGGACGTTGACTTGGGCTTTAGTGTTGGTGTTGATTTTGCGCTTATTTGTTGTTGGGGAGTGGCCACCAAGAATGTTCTCCTTTTCGAGTGGGGTGGCAAGCCTGGCGGACACACACACACCCACACACAGACACAAGCACAAAAACGAATATTCTCACTCACAGGACGAACACGCACACAATAGGAAGCTTTTCGAATGCCCTTTTCTTTTTTAAACGGTTTCGGCAATTGCGATTTCTTTGGAAGTTGGTTGTAATTAAACTATATTTGAAATATTTATGCGTTAGAGGGGAAACCGGAAAAAGTAAAAAATAGCAGAGAGCGGCGTGCCACAGCGGCTGGCGGCTGAAAAAATCGATAAATTTGTCGGAGGCGCTGAAACGACAGCGACTGCGACAGCGGCGGCAACGGCGACGGCGACGTCGACGCTGGCTGAACAGCGACAGGGGCGTCGTCGTCGTCGTGAAGGCAGGTGAGAGAGGGGGTTGTTTGGGATTGTGGGCAGGGGAAGGATGTGGGAAGTTGGGGAGGTAAGTGGACTCAAGCTAGACAGTGCCGGAGTGCCGGTTGCCTCAATGTTGCATTGAAATCAAAGTTCAAAGTTGCCAAAGTTCAATTCACTTTTCGCCCCATCCCGCCTCCCACCCCACTCACTTGCAGATATATTGTTAACAAATTGTTATGATTTATCAGTCTGTCTCGCTCTCGCACCGACTAACTTGTTCCTGTATTTTTTTTATGGGATTTTTATTTTGTTTGCGCGCCCGTCGAGTTGTTGTTGCTGGTTTGTTTTGTATTTTGTTGCTTTGTTGCTTGAGTGTTTGCTGGCTGTTTTTTTTTTTCGATTCAAGTCTCGTTTTGGGGAATCTCTCGGTTTGTCTCGTCGGCCCGACGAAGTTCAACTAATTGCCGAACATGCCGGGCTCTGGAGCACTTGTTCAAGTCTCAGCCAGCGCCGCTGCCGGCGTTGTTGCCGCTCTCTCAGCAGCGCTGCTGCTGCGGGCGTTGCATGTGAGTCGAGACTTGGGGATAGCTTTTATTACCCGGTACTAGTTCTCCCACGAGGGTATAATGCGAATGCGATCAAGTTTGTAAAGTTTCTAGGAAATTAAAAACTTCAGTTGGAAGTTGTAGATAAAGTATCTCAAAGTTGCAACTTGTATCTCAAAAATATATCTGTCAAGTATAAATATAGCAGGAAACTTTTCTATAAACATTTTTGAGTTGGATTTTTTAGAAAAAACATTGAAACTATTGTAAAAAAGTCTCGAAATATTGTTTAAAAGGTTAAAAATTTTAGTGACGAATGCCTTTCTATAATCCTTAACATGTTTAGACATGTTTTAGTTAAATATATTACTTCATGTATAATATTTACTTTTAAATATAATATAATATCTAGAATACTGTCACCAAAAAATCTTTTAAAAAGGTACAGATTCAGTGACAAAGGAACCTTAAGCATCCTAACCATCTAATACCCATTTTAGTGACGAAAACTAAACATTTTTCAACCATAAATGAATAGATTTATTGAAAAAACCCATTTACCAGGTATACCCCAGTCGGTATCACCTGTTGGTTGTTGGCCTGTCGTTGGTTTTTTTTTACTGTTATCGTTGCCGCTCTCTCGCATGCAACTCTACAACTTACTGAACACGGGAGGTGCTGGTGGGGGGAGGGGGCTTGGGGCACTGAAGGGGATCAGCCAGCCAGCAGGTTTAACTTGGCTAGACAAAAGCAGATGTTGTAGAGTTGCCAGGCGGGTTGAGTTGCACTGTGCTCTGGGTACTTGGTCGGTCGGTCTATCTGTCTGTCTGCCATCTCTTTCGGTCTGTCTCTTGGAGTGCTATCTCTTTCTATTGCCGGTTCGTTGCAAATATTTTGCCGGCCGCTCCTCTGCATATGTTGGCGTCACCGTCAGCGTCAGGCGTCGGCAGAGCAGCCCCCAATTGCAGCTGAGAATGCGTCTGTTACTCTGTGGAGCGTAGATACCTTCCTTTTGTTGTTTTTTTAGTTGCTCTTAGTCATTTTCTGTTTTGCTCAGTTCTTTGTTGTTGTTGTTGTTGTTTCTTTTGTGGCCAAGAAACTAGCAATCGAAAGAGATATATGCATTTTTGTGGCTTAAACAAAAAAATAAATCAAATCCGTTAATGTTGGGGGCTTTATGGTTAGGCAATTTTTCAAATTTAATATTCCAGTTGATTTATAAATTTATGCAAAAAGCATAATTTTATGGTTAGATTAGGAGTATACGCTCTATATGTTAAGCCAAGTAAAGCAGCTTTCAGAGATATATTAAATTTTACACAAAAAATGGTATTATATCGCCATAAAAAATAAAAAGCACAAAACCAATTCGCCCAAAGGTGACAAGTTTATGACAAAATCCCATAAAATGTTTAAATACAATCCCCAAGAAACTCAAATTCGAATTACAACTGAGCATAATCAAATTTTATTGTAGGCTGGAAGGCTGGAATGAAAAAAGTAGATACTTGAGGAAAACTTTCGGCCAGATCGCCAATTATTAGCAACTTGCTAAGAGCCAAAAACCACCCTTGTAACGATACAGTTACCAAAAAAAAAAACAAAATACAAAAAGGCAAAAAAATTGTTAACGAAATCGAGCAATAAAATCCTGAGACGGTGGGGTGGGTGTAGGTCCTGAACCCATATCGGGTGGGGTGGGGGGAAAAGTTTCGAGTTTCCTTTTTTTTGTGGCCTGAAAAGTGAATTTGTCGGCATTTGAAGAGTTGCGGTTTAATTGCAGACTCGGAAAAGTTTCTGCCTAGTGGCGAGACTGGTGGTGGTGGTGTTGGTGAAAATTCTGTTGGCAGTTGCAGTCCCAAGTTCCGTTGAGTGGCAAGCTTGGTGCATTATTAATTAACCATGAAAATGGCACCGAAAAAGCCGACTCCCATTGCCCGTCTCGTTCTCAAAGATTTTCACATGTCAACAGCAGCAGGCGGCAACAGGATGTCTCCCAGATGGGTGGAACTCTCAACTTAAAGAGCCCCAAACTTTTCCAAAGTATTCAGAATCAAAAAAGAAGGCAAAAATTAATGCGCGTGTAAACGAGGACAACAAGAAACAGGGTCTGTATAGAAAAAGCTGATAAAAAAAAAGTTTCAACAAAAGAACTAATGCCGGTGGACAAAAGCCTCGAACGAAACTGAAACCCAACGAAAATGTTGCTAACGAGTAGAAATAAATAAAAACCAAACAAAAAAATATATGTATTTATTTCTAAGTAAAATAAAAACACAATAACCACAATAAAACTTTATAGCCCAAAAAGGCAGAAATTCTGAGGGTATTCGAGATGCGAATTCGGTTTAGTGAACAGCTTTTTAATGACTCGCTTTTGGCAAAGATAAAATAAATACTTGTCCAGCAAACTTGTTACACGATATTGCTCAAATTTGGCAGGATTATGATTATGGCCGAGCATATTAAAATAAAACACGTAGCCTTTTGTGGTGATTTTTTAAATTATAAATAATTGGTATAACATGTTGGTTAATTGGAAAATGGACTAAATAGACCTCTTCTCCCATAGACCCCATGGAGCGCAGCATCTTAGAAAGAGAGGCCACTAACCGATAAAGAGAGATAGGGAGAGAGGGCAGCAGCTGTATCGTGGGAGTGAGGCCAAAGGCAAGCAACTTTTTCAGCTGTATCTGCAACACGACAGCCGTTGTATCTTTGTATCTCTTCCAAATGCCAGCGAAGGCCGTTCGACTGACTGACAAAAGTACCGTAAAGCCAGCCAAAGCCCCCGAAGTGCAAACGAGATGGGGACAAGGCGTGAGCAAGAGGCAACGAGTTATAAGCATCCTCCGGTGACCAAAGATAGGTTTGCTTTTTGTGATGCTTCTTTTTTTCACTATTTTTGTTTTTGTTTTTTGTCTATATCTTATGGCTAAAACCTGACTGCAAAACATGACAAAAAGGCGAAAAAGCAAGCGACAAGACAGCCAGAGAACTGAAACAAAACTAAAACGGAATGTTGCTTGACAAGTCGGCCGTCACATGGGCAGTGGCGGTGGGGTGGGCCCGAGGGACGGGATGCTGGAGGAACATCGGAAGACTTAGGAAGCCAAGCATAGCGAAAGCTCTCCCAGTTCTAGCCAACATTACAGAACCTCCCCTCGAGTAGTTCCCTCCGCTCCTCCGCCGGAGAATCTGTATCGGTTTAATAGTTTTTCATTTGGTTTTTCTGTATGAGTTTTCTTTCCTTTAAAAAAGTTTAAGCATTTGAGCCTAAACCTAATATAGGGGTGTTGGTGATATAGCATCTACATACCTCCCATACCCACATCATATATCGTGTAAATCAGTAGAGCTTCAAGTTACTGGGTTTGAGGTGGAATTCAGGCAAAAAGCCCTCATTTCAGATACACAACAAGGCTGCCACATCAAGGAGGTGGAGACGCAATGAACGACCCCCAAGCATTTGCTGAAATTGCTGGCCCCCCTTAGACCCTCTGCCAGGACCTGACAAGTAGCCTAGAGCCAACGAAACGACGCGTTTTATAAGCCAACCTATACTGGCAATACCCCAGCCCCCATGGCATAGTGCCATCATCAAGGTTATACGCCCACATAGACACTCTAACGCCGATATACACGCACATATGTGGGTTGTAACACTAACACTAGTGCACACGCACAAGGGGCCTTGTTATTGCGTCCGGAGGAGGTTTCGCCTTTTTTTTCAGAGCTCTTGGCCAGTGGCTTAGTCAGCGGGGGGCCATCCCAAAGGTGAGAAATTGTATCGCAAAGAAAAGTTTAACAAAGTTTCGAGGAAGCCAAACTTGAAAATTGTTAAGATAGCTGGCTGAAAAAGTTAACAATAAGGGGAAAAAATAAATAAATATTTCATATAGATAGGTCTGCAGGGGTTAAGTTTTTATATGTTTTTAAGGACTACAGTTTAAGGACCAGAGTCATTAAAGGCTGAAAAGTATCTGGGATCTAGGGAACCCCTTTGTAAGCCACGACTCTGGCACCGCCAGCACCGTTTTCGATCATTACGCATGTGAAGAGAATCCTTGCATTCCCTCCTCGCACGCCCACTTACACTTACATCCGGACTGAGAACAAACACACACACACACACACACACATCCAGAAACGTGCACACCTGAGGACATGTAAATATGTTTGGCTACGCATAGCCAAGGTATAAACTCATTTCGTGCAATTTCACCTTTCTCTAATTTTCATGTTCGGAGCGGGGAAAGGATACGGCTAGTGACAGGGGTGACGGAGGAAGGATAAAGGACCAAACACACCAAATAGCCCGAAATGGTGACATTGTTGTTTAAGGCCGAGGCACCGCAGCTAAATCATGTGCCCGGGTGCCAGCATCCAACCAGCATCATTTTGCGGCGAAGGACCAACGAGGACGTGTTTCCTGTGCCACTACACCCTCCACCCATTCGGGCATCAAGAGTGGCCATTGAAATATATCCACAAACTTAGGCAAAACTCTCACTGCCAGCCATAGATTTAGCACAAAAATGACAAAATCCTTTGAGCAGAGAACCCAACACGGAGGACATAGATTTTGGGATGCAGAGAGTCGAAATAAAAATACCCTGAAAATGACTCTTTTATAGAGAATTGCTCTCTGAATCCTTGAAAAATATTTAAAAATCTCTCAGCGAAAACTGGCCAATTAATAACCAGAACCATCGGTTCTGGCTTAAAACCATCCGTCACAAAGAGATTTACTTTTATTTCGGTCCAAAAACAAACAACCAGGCTTCCTTGCACTCTGCAAACCCACTCGGAAAATTATAAAAGCCCCCGGAAAACCTGCAGAAAGGAAAAACTATTAGTCCTGTCTGGTGGATAAGAGCTCAAAGCTTGTGTGTTTTTGGGGTCGGGATGTGCCGGGCTTACTGGCTGGATGGGATGGGGGTTTCGGGCCAAGCCTCGGGCACTAACTAGTTGCCCCTAATAAATGGATTTCGGTGCGAGCGGCGTCCTGGCCCAAAGGATCTGTACGTAGTAGGTATGTACGTGTTGGACGACCCAGAGACAGGGCGAAGGAAACCCTAACATGATTAATGTGGCCGAGTGTATGGACGGTAACCTGGCCTGATGTATTTTCATGGCTTGCATTAAAAATACATGAAATTACATGCAGGCAATCGAAGAAGGACGAACAGAGCCACAAGAATAAGAGCCACCTCAACAAGTTTCCATCGATTTTCTGCTATGGAAAATTATGGAGAAATTTTTCCGGGCCTCCTGAGTCCTCTGAGTCTGGGTCCGAAAAATCTCTGCCGAGAAATTCGGACGCCAAGCTGGGTTCCTGTTTCTGTCCTGGTGTTGGCCATTAAAAATCCAAACATGCCATTCAGACATGAATGCGTGTCCTGTGTCTGTGTCTGTGTGGCATCACTTTGTGGCATCCTCTCGGCCCGGCCATCGGTTGGTTTGCGTATAAGGTGCGTGTCAGCTCCAAAGGGACTTCGGCATTGGTTGGCTTCAGCTTCAGCTCCAGCTTCAGGTTCAGTTTCGTCCTGGCAATTAGCCTTGACAAATGTGCGGCCGGCAGTTTGGTTTAATGGATAATGTACCTGGACATGGAATGGCAGCGATGCGAGGCGATGCAATGGGACGCCAAACAAATGCGTATTTTCTGGTCGAGACAGCAGCCGCAGCCAGAAGCCAGAGTGTAAAAGTACATTTTAAGCCTTAAATGTGCATCCGACAGGTTGGAAAATTATTTATATTCTTGCGGGTTATGAGCAAGAATGGAAAATTTATGGTGGTGCATCGGAAGTATTACAAATAATTGGAGCACTCTCAAACTCTTTAATTTATTTCTGGTTTCGTGTTAAATGGTTACTTTATTGTGGTTTACTTTAAGGGGGTTCATATTTCACTTACCTAGAAAGATAAGAACAAAGAAAATATAAATTAGAATTTCATTATTACCGTCTTAGTTCTTAAAGCTATGTGGTCTTAAGTAGAATTGTATCTTCAAGTGGCAACCGCAACTTGAAAGATATTTACGCATGAAATGCGAATAAAAATCAAACGAATCAGCAACAATTTCTGCAACATAAGCGACGACATTAAAAAAACGCCCAGGGAGGGGAGTCGAACGATGGAAGGAAAAAATAAGAAATATCCTGTCGGAGTTTATGCCACTGACAGGCTTTGAGTAAAAAAGAGACACCATAAAGTCTTTGGGACTCATTAAACTTTCATGGCCAGCACCGAAAAGAACTCATCTGGTGCTGGAAGGCAGGAAAAAGGATTTCAGGGAGGTGGCAAGGTCCTTCATGGAGCGTATGGAAAGCAGGACGAGTTTATGCGACCAAATGGAAAGCAACTGCCAATTGGCATATAACTCAACAACCAAATGTTTCACAGCCGCAAAAAGATACACAGGATAAGCACATACAGATACTGCGATGGCCGCAGATACAGATACGAGTACAGCCACAGATACAGATACAGATACAAGTCGGCAGTTTTATGACTTGACTGGCGCCCAGTGTCTTTGGCATTGAGCTTTTTACGAGTTCAGGGAGTGGGTGTGGCACTGGTCCTGGTCCTGGCACTGGCTCTGGCACTGGCACTGGCAGCTTGTTAGCAACTTTCTTTAAAGGAATCGCCGGAGTGCAAACTTTCCCCGAATTAGAGGTGGAAAATTCGTTTTAATTGATGTAACCAAGCCCGAAAGTATGCAAGGGTTTCTACGTGAGCTGCACGTATAAAGCAATTGGTAACTATCTTGAGGGAATTATTTAAATGTCAAAGGAATTACTTTCGGAGAAAAGGGCAGTTGCAATCAATATCCTCTCCTTTGAGTGGCAATATAAAGTTTTTGATTTGCAATTTGGATGCAACTTGTAGGGGTTCCAGAATTAAGACAGTGCCCTGACTTTTAAAAATCTATTTATCCGTGTTACTCAAAGTGACCAGCACAAGGACCCCCAGCCAGCAATAGCAACAGCAACAGCAACAGCTATTTCAAATAAATATTTGTAAAATCCTTTTGACAATTTCCATTCGGAATCCAATTCCATTAGCCCCCTGCTGCTATTGACACATCGAAATCCAGTCAAGTGAAGCTGTGAACTCCTTTGCCACATGGCGAAAAATCAACAAAGCATCTCCATTCCGGATTTGAGAGGAGAGGAGCTATAGCTGGATCTCGAACTGAAGCCGATGCTGCCACCAACAAATGACGGAAGTGCTGATAAAAGGAGTCACAAAGGCAGCAGGATGTGGCAGCAAATGTTTCCTCCGTACAATGAACAGGATGCTACCCAAAATGACCAGGTGACAGTGCATGGCGGGTCCAGGGTCTGTGGTCTGTATGATTATCGCACCCATTTATAATCAGGTTGGGCGCCAAACTCATCAAGTTTTAATATTATTGTCAAAGGATAGTCTCGCTCGTGCAGGATAATATGCCATGCTCTATTCCTTTTTCTTTTTTTTACAGCTCCTGTCTACACCTTATCGCAAATGACATAAAAACTTTGGACAAAACTTTATGCACTTCTTGCACTTTGATGATGATGATGATGATGATGGTGGGTATGATGGGGATGAAGAGGATGTCAAGGATGTAGAGGATGATGTCTCGTCCTCATTTCCAGCTAGTGTTGAAATTATTCAATCGAATGACTGTTTGTTCTGGTTCTTTTTGCTGGTTTTACTTTGTGGGACCAGGTTACTACAAACAGACAGGAACAGGGGGAACAAAAAAGGACCTCAACTGAATAGGACTCCCTCCTGCTTCGCTCCTGAACAAACATTGTCAAAGTACAAAAAGGAAAAAATCTAAAATTACACACACTATCTGGAGGGCGGGAATGGGGGGGTTGGCTAGTGTTTGTCTTTCGTGTTAGAGGGGGCGGTGGGAAAAAGACATACCACTACCACTGGCAAAAGCAAGTGCATTGGCTCGGAATTGACAACTCGGTTAAGCTAACAATATTTGAATAGCAGAACCCAAGGATAATGCATGAGTTGGCCAGGTTAGCCTGACAAATCTGGCTAATGGCGTGGGTGGGCGGGGGTGGGGTGGCATTGCTGCAATGCAATTATTATTGACATGGCCCCAGGCTGCTCCTTTTCGTCCTTTTTCGCCCAGCTGTCTGTTTGCATAAAGTAAAGCTACACAAAACTCTTGGATTTCGCCCACAAATTGTCGGACAAACACAACTAAAGGCCAACTTTTGTCAGTTATTGATGGTGGATTGGGAAACACTACTATTATAGCGAAAATAATATTGATTAGGACAACCCTAGAGTCTAGACTCTTAAAGACTTCCAGGTCTAGTGATTCAACTAATACCTTCTTTAATAACTCCCCATTTCCCCAGCTGTCAACTCGATTCCTCATCTATGCCGGGAGGAACTCATGACAAAAACATAAATCTTCGGCGAATTTTCCATCAGTCTGAGCCGCATGTTTAATGCATAAGGATCCATCACCGACAGATTGCAGCCAAAATACGGAGGAGAGTTTCGAGTGAAAAATTCCGACGAAAACGACAGAAATTATTTACAGGTCGACGAGATGAGGAATTCGAGCGAGAGACAACCCAACCAAAACCAAACCCATAACCATAACCAATGGGGTAACCAGTCGGAAATCGGGTGAACAACAAAGCAATAAAGTCAACGAAATTTGATGCCAATTTAATAATTCAGAAATTTGTTCATCACAAACAGACAGCAGCTGCAATTGATGAGGCCGATGCCGATGCCGCTGCCGAATGAAATCGTAAAATATAAAATGCAAATAAAAATGCCTTTATATATAATATATAAAATATATATATATCTCGCTTGATAAACACGACCGGATGTTCAATATTAAATCGTCGTCATCGCACATTACAAATTAATGTTTATTTTAAATGGCATAAAGTCCTCGACACAAATCGGCTTGACGAGGCCGGGCAGCGAGGCAAGACACCGAAAACAATTGTCAACGAGATGTTGAAAAAAAAAACAAAAGTTAAAACCAAAGAGTAAAATATAAATAAAACACCAAATCGGACCACAAACAAAAGTGAACAGCAAACCAAACCGCGGCTCTTGAAGTTAAGCAGCTTTCAGAGGCAGGTGGAAGGAAAAAGGACGAGAGGCCGGGATTGTAATGCTATTAGCTTTTTGGCTGCCAAAGGTCAGCGGTTAATTCTTAATGATTTGCCACAAAATAAAAAGAAGAGCAATGATCAACTCTAAATAACAAAACAAAATAACAAAAAAAAGGTCAATCAATTAAATCAGCATTGAACCTTTTTTTGTTTAATTTGTTTTTTCCTTCCCCTTAAAATTAAGGTGAACTTTTGCAATCTTTTTTGTGCTTTTGCATTAATTTACTCTGTATACATTTCATTAGCAACTACAGTGAAAATTTTCTTAAAAGGAAGGTGTGGATTTTGCTGAGAAGTGGATTTGCTCCTCACGCTTATTTGAATGAAAAGTAAATTTACAAAACGTGCGCAAAATGGCCAAAATCGAGGGTTGGAAGTAAAAAGGGTTAGAACAAAGAACCACGAATAACGAAATATACATATATATATGTATTTTTTTTTTCAACATGACACTACGCACAATTTCGCGGAAGATTCTTCTTTTTTTTTTGCAGTCTCCCGCCCTTAACCCCCCACCTCCAAAAAACGGCACTCAATTCTGCCCGTTTCCTTGGATTTTTGTTTTTTTTTGCTTGGCTTTGCTTATGTGCGCACAAAAGCGCGCTTCATTATTTTCGTTTCTGTTGCTCTTCTGTGACAAGCACACACACATATTTACCCGCAAGCACACCCACACCCACACCCGCACACATACATGGACGGCCATCTAAAAGAAAAATACACAGCCATAAGCGAGAGCTTTGTAGGCTTTTCTCATTTTGCTTGTTCGCATGTAATTTAGTGTAAATTACTTTGAGTGGAAGCCCCTCGCAATTTCAGTTTAGGCAGTCGCCCCCACCTAGAAGCCCACCATATCACAAAGAAGGCGCTACACGCACACACACACACACACACACATAAATAACTCACATATATGGACACAATACATGCATAAATGTCTGGGAGTCGTCGTCTGGTAGCATAATTTTTAATTGTATTTGCCTGACGTGTTATAAACGATATGAATTTATGCTACACCTCAAAGACTCACCCTCGTGCTCCATTTTGCGCAGGATTCCCTTACCCAGATCCTTTTTAGGTTTTATGAGAAATACTTTTTCTATGCTTTAATGCGGGATTTAAAAGTTGGAGGTGTTCTTTTTAAATTCTATTCGTGAACAAAACCGATTATCAATTATTATTCTCATATAAATAATAAAAATCGTTCTCTTAATCCCTTACTGCATAATTTAAGATAAAAAAAAATATATATAACAGATAACTAACAAAAACAAAAAGCAATAAAAAAAACTGAAACAGATCTCTCGAATAATCCATTAATGCGTCTAATCCTGGTACGCTTCCGTGCTCAGCTGGCTTCACTGTCATGTATTTTTTTGTTTGTATTTTTGTGTTTTTTGTTTCCCCCCGAGCCGGAACGTGGAAAAAAAAATTAAGCACATGTATTCCAGTTATGGGTTAATAACCCCTGCCCCGTAGTTCGTTATGCAGTTGAAGGCGGGCCAGGGCACTTAATATTACTAGCAGAGCACTCGATGCAGCTGCTGCCCCGAAAAAGGACGAAGGACTGGCGGCGAGGTATGTAAGGCTGCTGCAATGGCGGCATCAAGCAAAATGGCGGCAGGCAGGCATCCAGCCACACACACACACATATACAGACAGAAGCACATTCAGAGAATGGCGAACGCTGAGCATATGCATTGCATGCATATTAATAACACTAAAAACTTGCCGCGTCTGTCGCCTCGCCCCTTCCACACTCATCACACGTAGAGAGAAGGACATGCACACAGTCGTAGTCGTTGGCCCGAGTGTGTGTGAGAATTGAATTGCTTCAAGTGCCCTTAAATTGCCCTCATTACATAGACAAACACGCATACACCCAGGCACCCAGCCACCCAGGCACCCAGGCACTGAGATAAAGTGTTGCTACAGCTGCGCTTTTGCAAATGGCCACACCCACTGCACAGCCACCGCCCATTCGTCCTAATCCCGCCCTCGCCTCCTTATCCCCTTTGTCCCCTATCTGTTGGACTGACCCCACCCCCTTTTTGTTCCCCAAACGCCACTGCAGTGTAGCACTCACACATGCCACTTTTCATTTCCGGCTTTGGATTTTTCACTCTCCAGAGTTCCCAGCCTCAGAAGCTGCATCTGCAGCAGCAGAAAAGCAGCAGGCGAAAAGCCTGAGCAAAGCACAAGAAAAGCAGCCGAGCAGAGCAGCAGCCACTCATCTATCTACTTATGCTTTATATTTTATCTCCTTGCACTGGCTTCCCCCCTCCATGCAACTTGTACTTGCTTCGCATCAAGTATACGCCCTGTCTGATATGGACAAGTTAAAGAATTTCATACGATTTTTAATACATAGTTCCTAGTGTACCAAAAATCTTTTAGGGTCTTTGAAGTAAATAATTTCCATATCAATGCCCTTAAGTGCCTTGGAAATTTTAAAAAATATTCAACCGAAAAACCAGACACAGCAACACTTGTGTTGATTTAATTTCTGTGCCATTTTCGAAGAATTTTTGGCCAAATTAAAAGCAACTGGCAAAGGAGAGCGACACCACCATGAAAGCCACAACTAAAGGAAGGCACAGGGGCATGAAAACTATTCCCAGCATCCTTGATGGGTTCGTGCTGCAATTTTTGGCTTTTAATTTGGCTTGGAATGCGGTCAGACCCCGAGATCTCGGCTCCTCACTTGCCATGCACATTTATAATTTTTAATTATTCCAATGAAATTTCTGGCCAAGCGACGACAGACCACACTCTCTGGTCCTCTATATTTTTTTCATTATTTGCTTTATTTCTGATCCGCCTTTTCTGGGGAATTCTAATAAAAATAGCTTAACGTCGAGCAAAATGTCGACACTTCGGATGGGTTGGAGATAATGTGCAGTCAGCGCAGACAGGAGAAGCCGCAATGTGAAGATGGTCACACGAAAATTCAAACACAAAAGTTCAATTTAACGTAAATACATTTCAAGTGGGGAAAAATCGACGGGCGGGCGGCTGAAAGGATGAGGAGGAGGTGTGTAAGTGTAAGCCAGCTGCCAAAGTAGCTGAAGGATCCAACTATCCTCAGACGGAAAGTTCGAGTGGGAAATGCCAATGGAGGAGGAAATGCGACCGAGGAAAAAACTACTTAAGACGAGACAGGAAACGAGCCTCTGGCAGCAGCCAGCACGAGCTAGAAGATAGGAGCCATGAGCCAGGAGCTATGAGCTCTAGGATTTTCAAAGGACACACTCGGGGAATGTCGAATATGAAATGTGGCCAGATGATGCCGCCACAGGAAGGAGTTAGCCATTCAAACTATTCCGAGAGGCAGCAGCTGCCAGTGGAAATGCCAGACTGCAGCCTGTGACTCGAGAAATATGACATGTACAGAATGAAATAAAGCAATTGTGGGTGAGTGCTTAAACAAAAAAAAAAGAAAAAGAAAAAAAGAGGTCCTTTTGAAATATGTGAGTTACGGCTCAAGAGTTGGGAAACAGTTAAAGGTATACAATCTGCATTCATCTTTTAAAATTAATTGAAACTTTTTTCGGAGAGTGTATCCAAGACAATCGACCTTAAATAAATATTTTCCCCGAGTCCCGATTAAATTATTTGAACTTATTCGCAAACTAGAATGCGAAAAACTTCCAACTCCCCTAGTCCTTCTAAAGAAAACTTCACCCGTTCGTTGGAAAATCCTTCCAATATACATTTCGTTACTTACAAGATATCTGCGAATGTCAAAGGACTCGTATGCCATTGTCATTGTAACTCCCCCTTTCTTAGCTCGTTTTTTTCACCCTTCCATCTTCGATAAATGTGGGCGGAGCGCGCGCGCGTGTGTGTGTGTGTGTGTGTGTGTGTGGGTGGGTGTGGGCGGGGCAGATACATCTACAGACAGACAAAGCACATTTTCGTCAAACACAATAAGTCGATAAAAAGCAAGAGCCAAGAAACGAAAACACAAAAACAGCTAAAAAGACGCAAACGGAAAAACTATTTTCCAATTTTCCAAAATGTAGACGAAAAAAATAAAGTACGAGGGGTGGAGGGACTGAGGTGAAGGTTCAAAGCTGCACAAACAGAGATATGCAAAAATTGGTAATGGCAGCGAGCTGAGGCAGCAAAAGTTGCGCCAAAAAGAACTTTCCACACGCCGAACCGAAGGAGGAGCAGCCGCTGGCGAAAAGGAAGATAAACGGGGGCAAGATAGAAGAAGGGGGCGGTGTAAGGCGCCCGGCCCGGGTGGCAAGTGGTTGGGGCAGCTGCGGAAAAGGAGAGGCAGCAAAACACGAAGATGAATTATTAGAAACGTATGCAAAATGCTGCATATGCATTAGGCCAACTGCCTGCATGTGTGTGTGAGTGGGGGGGGGTTCTTGTCGGTGGATGCCCCAGGCCAATAAATCAAAATGTTGCAAGGTGCCGGCTTTTCATACCCTTTACCCTGAAGTCTTCTAATTTTATACCAGTTTCAAAGAAGTATTTTTTAATATTTTATTGGTTCTAATGGTGCCTATATTCTATTTCAGATGCATTTCAGTTTACAATTCCATATATTGCTCCGTAAGGAGTGCTTGTATCTGTGACATTGGTTTTTTATTCTATTCTCTACCCCCAACCCGATCCACTTGGCTATGTCCCTCCCCATGTCCGCCCCTTTTTACGGAGCACGTACTCCCCAAAGACAACGCGTCGCAGCTGCACATTTCGGCTATGTTTTTAATATGCTAAGCACTTTTTTATGCATTTTACAACACTATCGAATGTGCCACTCAGCAGCTGCAACATCCGGCTCCAGCTCCATTTTCTCTATATGTGTCTGTGTATGTGTCCTTTGTATCCGTGTGTGCGTTGCATTCACATCGACTGTCAATGCAGTGCGACAAGTCACAAATGTGCATATCAATGGATGTGTCAAAAACGTTGCCGAGAGTTAATAATACATTTGGCATTCCTCGCAAGGAGCTCAGCAGCACCGGCACCGTATCCGAGGGGATTCTAAAATCCACTGAAAGCCACTGGCTCCACTCCACTCCACTAGCCAATCACTAAGTGCATGTCAAATAAGCAGGAGACCGGGGAGGAGCGATGTGCGATGTGACTGACTGCATCCTGATTATGACACAGACACGATACATATTCGGTCCTGAAGTTTGACACTGTAGACTGTGGACTCTAAGGATTCTTATTTTAACTAACTAAGACAATGTTATGTTCTAATTTCTCAGCAAATCAAGTATAATACGTTATGATGTGATACGATGTGAGGGCAACCGCACTCTATCACTGTATCATATCTCGCATAAAGAAATCTTTCGAATGCAACTGAGCAATAAGCTAAGTAACTGCCATCCTGTGGCCGGAGAAAGACAGAGGATATAATGAGAGTTCTGCAATGCTCCGAGCGAGGGTCAAAACATACAAGTATATCTCATATATAAAGGGGGGGGTGGGAGCTGGAGAGGTTTAGCCCCTTCCTTATCGCCCCCACACATCCCCTAATCGGGGCCCCTCCTGCCTTCAAGTTGAAAAACGATTTATGCCGAGCACGTTTCATGTGAAAGTCGTCAGCACGTTACACTCGAGAAAATAAAGGGGGAAAAGTGAGGCTTGGCAGTTTTTGCACTTTTTAAATGGAATATTGGTTGGGAAATAGAGTTGCAAGAAGCTCGAATGGCTCAATGATTGCCATATGAATTTGCAGAGTTCTCTCTTAAACTTTGTATTAAATTGGAGGAATTTAATACATGGTTACTATCTAAAGCTCTGCCATTAAAAAAGTAAAGATTCGGCTTAAAGTTTTCGCATTATTTAGAAAACCAAAATGGCAGCTAGTTGGCAGTGTTGTTAAGCGCCAAAAGCAATAATAGCAAACTTCCGTTTACCCCTAAGGCCGGCCGACCCGAAACACACAAAAACAGGAACGAGAACGAGAACGAGACCGAGACCGAGAGCCCGAATGGAACGCAACAAAGGGAAGCACTTAGCGGTTTACGTTGGCGGTTGGATTGGTTAACAGGACCAAGAGATAGCCGGGGCTAAGAGGCAGAGGCAGAGGAAGGGGCGCAAGGCGTGGTGGCACGGCATGGCATGGCAACCACTAACAGTGGTTACGGTTGGACGTCGCCGATGTCGTCGACTACGGCGATTTTCGCCAAGGGAAGCGATGCGAGGAGCCGGATTATGCAGCTTTGCGCACACACGTGTGCCGAACGTGACAATTTTCGGACAAAGCTAATGATGCGAGCTTGCAATTTGTATAGAAGCACGGCGAGATGGTGAGTTTCGGGATATGTTTGGTTTGGGGAAGGCAAGAAAGCGAGATTCCAGTTTAAGAACTCCAGATACTCTTGATGTAAGAGGGTCAGATTTCCAAAAAGATTTCTCCGCTTCAAAAGTTAACTAATACAGGAGGATAACCTATTCCCATATTTTTTCAACTAATAATATTCAAAGAGTACCCAGCCATCACCCAACCATACTCCTAAACTTCTCAATTCATTATAATGGGATTACCAATAGATCCCCTACTCATACTGGGCATTACAATCACCTACGAATTGCCTGGGATGAGCAAGATGGAGGATAAATTGTTACAGGACACCCGGACACACATATTAGTCGGGAAATGTCAAAGTTCATGGCCCACAAAGCCTAACGTAAAAAAAAAACGGAAACTTTTTAATAAAAACATTGATTGAAACAAGGTGAAATTCTGGAAAAAAAAAGAACATCCTACCGGTTGGGAAAAAATGAGGAATCTTTTTGACGAGAACCCGAAAAAAATACCCGCTATGATTATGAAAGAGGGCGGAAGGGGCAGAGGCTATCGGAAAGGGCGTGGCTTTGGCGAAAGCGTGTAATAAATTAATGAAAAGTTGATGAAGCCAGGACGTCAAAGCCAAGGCGGGAGGGAGGACGGAAAATATTTTCTCGCTCATCAAACAATTCAAAGGCGAAAGAGAAGGGCAGAGGCCACCGGAAAGAGACGGCAAGGC
Source organism: Drosophila atripex (assembly GCA_035045925.1). Taxonomy (NCBI): domain Eukaryota; kingdom Metazoa; phylum Arthropoda; class Insecta; order Diptera; family Drosophilidae; genus Drosophila; species Drosophila atripex. The sequence continues at coordinate 3,108,974 of JAWNOP010000012.1, forward strand.
GAGTCAAACTTTTTTCATTAACAAAACGAAATCGAGAAAAAGTCAGGCGACAAAAGTTGATGATGATGGCACCATACATAGAAATCTTTTTCGCCTTTTTTTTTTTTTGCCTCCGTTCTGTGTGTTTTTGTTGGCAGACGTTTGATGATTTCCCAGCACACACACACACACACATTGTAGGAATCGGGCAGGGGACTGGCGACGGGGGACAGGGGAGGGTGGCAAGCAAGGCCGGGTGTTGAAAGTTGTTTTAATGTTAATGACATTTCATTACAGGACACAACGGGCGAGAGAGACGGTGATGGTGCTGTCTGTTGACAAATTGCTCAACATATTTCATGCCACATGCCCCAGTCCCAGTCCCGGTCCCAGCCTCTGCCTCTTCTACATCTCGGCATGCTCAGTCACTTCCTTTTTGGGGTAACCATAATGGACATTCTGGACAATGCAGTTACTGCCCGTTCGCATTTCATTCCCAGCAAATTAAATAAATAAATAAAGCATCAAGCATACGCACTGTGGTACAGTAGATAAATTTAACACGCCACATACTGTCGCTTGCCGCTTGCTGGTGGCTGGTTGCTTCTTGCCAGCTGCCACACTCCCCCTACCTCATCCTTCGCTGCTGGTGTATGTATGTATTTCTCTCTAGAGCATCCACTTGAAGCCCCGGCTTCGGAGAAGATGAAGAAGCGAAGAAGGCGCCCCGAGAATGCCTCTTGATGTGCTATTTTTACAAATTTTAGGTTAAAATACTTTGGCCAAGTGGCTCTGGCAACGGCACAGCGAAAGCCAGGCCAAGTCAGGCTGAGCATGTGTCAGGACGCACAAACACACACACACGTGTATGGGTGAAAAGGACGAAGAAGGAGCACCATCTGTGAGGCGTTGTAGCGTAACGAATCTCAAAAGGCTGGTGCCACTGTGCTACTGCCACTGCTGCTGTTTCTGCCGCTTGATGCCAAAAATAAAGCAAGAAACGAAAACGTGGCAAGAGTCAAAGAATTGTTAGTGCACACACCCTGGGAAATCTATTTAAGACTTTAGTTTTCCTCATTTCTGTGCGGAGAAAGTACACCTGCAATGCCCACATTTTAAATTACTTTCTTATGTTTTAATAAAAAGTGAGACAACATTGTCAATGTGACTTAAGTCTGGTCAATGACTTACTGCCAATGACTTGATGTTAACAAAGCAAAAGTGCCAATTGAATTTGCCAAAAACTTAAGCCTCAACCATAAAATGTTCCTCAATTAGATTACAATTAAGGCAATTTAATTGAAAGTTAGGAAATTGATTGAATGCGATTATAGAACTTGCAATTGATGCTCGACTGAGTGATTAGCAAATTATATGTGGCTTACCTGGAATTACAAATGCAAAGTAAATTGAAATATATATGATTAATAAAAGCCACTGAGCCACTGGACACTGGGAGGGATGGGGGCACATCCCAAGGCTAAGGTGAATAATTTAACTTAATTGGATATTTTGGCATCAAAAGAGGAAAGGAATTTTCTCTCTGCTTGTCAAAATGTAAAATTTATTTTCCATTAATTCACAGAACGCACATGAGTGGGTGGGATGTGGGAGGTAGAGTGGCTGTTTTGGTCTCTCGAACATATTCAACTTTGACATTTAACCTGGCCAGGACTCGTCCTCCAGCCCGGCCACCCACCAACTCCCACTTTTTGTGCAACAGAGCTTTGCTTCATTGACTCAACTTGATTAGTTGTTGCGACAGTTGTCGTTGTACGAGTGTTGTAGTCCCCAACATTTTCTACAAAATAATTACAGAGCATGAAATTGAATTGAATGAAATGCCATTTCATGGAATTACCCGGAAACTTTTTTCCTTCCCAGTGCAGTAAAGTTTCCTCCTTTTTTTTTTTTTGTCAACCTCTCTCGCTCTATATATTTATTTTGTGAGCTCGTGTGTGGCCGAGGACACGGGACAATTTTCATTCACTCTATTTTGTCCCCTCCATTTTTTTTTTTGCAGTTTTGTAAAAACATTAATTAAATGTTCAGTCAGTGGCATTAAGCCGGGCAAACTGTGAACAAACTGGCATTGAATCAGTTCAAAATTTCAGGCCGAACAAAAGTATGTATAATGGAATGATAAATAAAAGAACAAGGGATAAAAAATCATTTATGGAAACAGTTTGTAACAAATGGTGGGGACGAGGGAATAAAAAAATTCAAACCAAAAATGGTTTATGTTAAATTTGCTGGAAAACTCGAACACACGGGGCGAGGGGGGCAGGAGCGGATGTGGAGGGTCAAAAGCAAATTGCAAATGATGAAACTTTGCCCATCATAAACGCCATTTTATGTTATCCAATATGGCGTCCGTAGCTTTCTGGCCTTTTTTCTCTGCCACTCTGCCATAAAATTTTCACTTTTTAGTTTCTGAGGATGGGGGGATGGCCCGAACCCGAAAAGTTTTTTCAGAGTGGGGGTGGAGGGGAGGGGCCTGGCTAATCGCACATATTTCCACATCAATAACAATTACCAAAAGGAGCAGGACCAAAACACAACAACAAAAAACTCATCTCATTTCGTATGCAAGAGTATTTTTTTTTGTATTTCGGAGAAAAAGATTTTCCACACAATTTGCCGGAGGGGGGAGGGCGAATTTTAAAGTTCCATGTTTCAAGAACAGAAACACTTAACCTCGTCGGTGGCAACAATTTGGGTTACATTGCAAATGTATGTCAGTTGCTAATTAGCGGCACTTCACTGGACCCGACCGCATATATGTATACAAAATAATAATGCATATTCATACATAGGTGCCCGCCACCTTCAATGCGCCCATGTCACGCATACGCCATGTGGAACGCCACTCAAAAGTCCTTGAAACCAGTCCAGCACCAGCAGCAGCAGCAGCAGTACCACAAATGCAACAACTGTAGCACGCAGACCATAAGTGCCTTTGCTGGGAGTGGGCGTGGCCAGACGCCTACTTAGCACGACAACAGAAAAACGCAAACATTAGCAGGTCCTGTGCCGAAATCCGATCCTAAAATGATCCTTAAATGCAGACTTTAGACGACGATAAGAACCTTGGTATTTCCATAAAACAAAACTGAATTAAGATATTTATTTAACCTTTGAAAAAAGTCCTTTAATTTAAAATCTTCAATCTCCTTTCCAGCACCATTCATGATGCCATGTTGTAATTTCCCCGAGATTGCTCCGGCAATTACTTTGAAAATAGCACGAACGGAAACCGAAAATTGCAGCTACAAAATATGTGAAGAAATCACATATTTTAACCGAAGGATCCTCCTCGAATTGGTTGCTTTTTTCCTGCTTTTTTCGCCTGCCTCTATTTTTTGTATGTATTGTGTCTGCAGGGCATTTTGCCAATTCATTTTCACTTCGAGTAAAATTAATTAGAAATCAACAAAATGAGCAGAAAACGAAAAAGCGGCAAGCTCAGACAGTGCCTTACATAAATCTCGTTCGCCAGAGCCCTAAAAGTACAGTACAACAGGAGGAAAAAAAAGGACAACAGAAGGAGCAACTGAAGGAGGAAAGTACAGAAAAAAAAAATACAAATAATAAGGGAAAAGCATTTTTCTCTGTTGGAAATGGACAATGAGGAGGAAAACCCAGTGGCCCCCCACCATCCACCCACTAAATAACAATGAAAATGAATGAATAATATGAAAAGATTTTTCAGTTGCATTTTTTCCCGTTGCCGAAGTTATCTTTGCTTTCCTTGGGATTTCTCCCTTCTAGTCCTTGTAATTGAAAATATTTTTGTGGCTCTGAAATTTGCCAAGCAACCCTCGCTTAGTACCCACAACCCATCCCCATAAACCCATTGCCCCATAAGGGCTAATAATCACTATTATTTGTGATTTATTTGCGGTCATTCGGGTTGATATTCGTTGTAATTATTGAAAAAGTGCTCGCCGAGGCAGTTTTCCACTTTTCCACCCACTTCTGAAAGTGATTTTCCCATTTGCCTGCTTGGCTTTTTAATGAAATTTTCCTTGTTTTCTCGAACACACGAACAATGAGTGTCATTATCATTCCGGTTCGTCAGCCACCCAGCCAGTCAGTCAGTCAGTCAGTTAGTCAAATATTTGTATAATTTGTCTTTATTGTCATTGACATTAGGCACATTTGTTGCCTCGATTATCTGGCCATTCTTTAAGTGGACAAACAGCTGACGCTGCTAATGGTAACGACATTGGCGGAGATTGGTGGAGGGTCTGTTGCAAGTTGTGGGGGGATATAAGGGGTCTCGCTCTCCCCCTATTTCTGTCATTCAGCTCTACATTCAAACTCATACTCAGACTTGATTTCTAGCTTATAGAATAAATCTTACTTACAAATTAAAATTTGTAAGGGCACAATAAATTAATATTCAAGGTGAAAGTTGAAAATTCTCAAAAAGACTAAACCCATGGAAACTCACATCACTCGACTTCACAATTTAAAACCGGAGACAAATTCGCCTTTCAAACTTCTTCAACCTGAACAATTCCTTTCATTTTTTTTCTCCTTTTTTATGGCTTAGATTACCCAAACAAAGCCACGTGAAAAATTTTCCTTCAGCTTCGGGAGGCTTACAAAATATAAGAAATATAAATATTTCCAAGTAAAAAGGAATCCAAAGCGTCAACAGCGGATAATAAATGATAATGAGAAGCCGCCCGGGCCGTTTGGGCCGCGAACGGCAGCCAGGAACAGGATAATCATCCAGCCAGGATAAGCAAATTGACGGCGTGGCGACCAGGGGAGGATACCAGCTGTAGGCCGAGGTGTCCTTCCCTGCCTCCACCCCCCTGGGCCATTATTTCAATATTTAATGACAGTAAAAAATCAAAAGAAGTCCATGCAAATGAAACACTCAACGATTTCTTAGAAGAATGGTTTCCTTTTAAGGAAAGTTGGATAATTTTAAAAAGCTATTTAACATTTTTTTAAAGAGATTATTAGGATAATAATAATATAGCTACGAATATATATAAGTTAGGAATTACAGATTATTTTTTGAAAAATGCTAAAGCTATTTCCAAATAAATATTCTTATATTCTACAATTTTTTAATAAAATAATTTTAAATTATATTCAAGATCTTAAAGTCTAGTTTAATTTTGGATTAACTCTTGTGACTTGAGAGATAAATGGATATTTTTAGATTTTCAACAAAATCCCAGGGTATCCCAGGGATACAAAGTAATTTTTCGAGTGGCAGCACTAAGTACTCCCCAAGGGGCTGCGCCCAAGGACCAGGTACTTACCACGGGCACAGGTATCACGCAGTAGACGCAGGGATGCCCACCAACAGCAGCGGCGGCGGTGGCGGTCGGCAGTCCGTAGGCGGCGCACAGATGGTGATCCGTCTTAAATATCTTCGTTGGCGGCGGCTGGGCAATCAGCGACGAGGAGGCGCTGGAGCACGTGTACAGCGTCGTGGTGGTGCTGGTGCTGTTGCTGTTGGTGGTGGTGTTGGTATTTGTATTGCTGATGGTGGTGCTGCTACTGTTGCTGCTGCTGTTGCTGCTGCCGCTGCTGTTGTTACAACTGATGTTGCTGGTGTTTATGTTGCTGTTTGCGGTTTGGTTGGCCTTGCCCTTGCTGGCTGTCTCGGCAACACTTGCTGTGGTTTCCTGTGTTGGTGGTGGCGTCGACGGCGGCGGCGGCGGTGGTGGTGGTGGTGGTAGTGGTAGCTGTGGGGTTGCCTGACTCAAGGAGCTGCTGACCGAGGCCGGGAGTTTAGCCTGAGAGTTGGTAGCGACTGGTGTTGCTCCTGGGTATGTTGTAGCTGTTGCCGCCGCTGGTGCTGCTGTTGCCGATGTTTGCGAGACTGTTGCCACCAATTGGCTTACAGCTGCTGCCTCAAATGCGCCTGACTGCTGCTCCTGCTCCTTGTCGCAATATCGCTGGGCGTCCTGGGCCTGACTGAAATTAGCTAGCGTCGATGTTGCTGCGGGCAATGGCGAGGTTTTTCTCTTGATTGACGCAATTTTAATGGCTATTGATGAGCAGGTTGATTGTAAATTGATTTCCAGGGGTTGACGGTTTTCCTCCTTGCGTGGGCGTTTCCTTGGCCTTTTTGTTTGCTTTTGTTGCCTGTCTGAGCCTTGTCTGGGTTGCTAATTTTCTTATTGATTTTTGCTTTTTGCTTTTTGTTTTTTGTTTAGAACATTGACTAGTTAGTTATGCTGTTTTATTTTTTGCTAACACACTGAACACTTATTAGAGTTGAAATTTAAATAATTACTTTAATATATTTGACTTTATTGCAGTTATTTAAGCACACACATAGACACAATATTTTTTTAAGGTTTTTTGGGTTTTGTTTTTCAAGCTAAGCTTCTTCAACTATCTTTATTTTCTTACGACAATTTGCTAAATTTTTTTTATTAAGGTGTCACTCACAATTAGGCTAGTTTTTAGGCTAAAGTCACAAATTTAATTTGGTTTTCAATTGTTTTTTTTTAACTTTATTGTCCCTATTTATCGCTTAGAGTATCGCTTCTCAAATACTTTTTAGTAAAATAATACTGTAGATGTTTTGCTTTGGTGTTTAGTCACTTTAGAGTTTGTCCTTTAATTTGATTTAAATGTAAACTTTTTTTGCTTTTCGAGTTTTCAACTCTTCTGTAGTGTCTCTTAGATCCGTAGGAATTCTTCGCTGACAATTGTTGCGCTGAGAGGCTACTTTGAGTAGTGGGTTCTTGAGCAGAGATTTCTTATTTCTTTTGTAAATTTCTCGACCTTCACACGTTGTAAATAATACTGAATGAACTTCACCTGCACACGCACTCTGCAATTCTCCCAGTGGCTATATATATATGTATAATATATATTATTTGTTGTAAATCATGGACAGAATGAACTGACTTCGACTCAGATTACGTATACGCACGGAAAAATGGAAATATATTTTTGGTTTTATTTGGTGTCGGTATAGACCGTTTTAAAAACTTTCTTTTCAAACACAAACTGGCCAGCTAGCACTGTGGTAAGGATGTGGCAGGACTCCTCGCTTGTCGGGGCTCCTAGCTGTTTAGGCTGTTTAGGACTTTAAGGACCGTGGTGCTTGCTTTGGTTTAGATTTGTCGGTTAAGATTTGGATTTATTTGGATTTGGCTTCAGACTTGGCTTGTCTCCGGCTCGTCTCTCTCTCTCGCTGGCTTGTGGTGCTGCTGTGGGGCTCTGTGGTCGCTTTCCGCTTTTGTGGTGCGCAAAATGAGGAAAAGGCGTTTGTAACTGAACTTGACAATCGTCGAATGGATTCTGAATTTCTCATTGAGTAAGGTTTTCACGTTTGGCCAGCCAGCCAGGCAGCCAGGCGTTCGGATTCGGATTCGGTTCGTAGGGATTCGTTTCGGCGCTTCGTGGTCGTTGCCGAGGCCGATGCGATTGCATTGGGAGCCGGCAAAACACAATTGTGTCCAGCAACAGGATCCACAAGCCGACGCAGGCGCAGGACTCGAAGGCGTATCGGGGCGGCATTCAGCGCTGCATCCTACACACTTTTTTGGCCAAGCCAGAGAAGTCCCCCGACCGTCTGCTTCCCAGCATCAGCTTCAATTGAAATGCATCTCAGCCTATGTGGCCGCAATTACCTTAACAACTTTCTGTCCTCTAGCGATTGTCAACATTGCATTTAATCACAAAATTACGACGTGACCGAAAAAGTATCTACAATTTTTGTCTATTTTCAAGGGTCTCTTTTTCAGGGATATAGAAATATATTTTCAAGAAAACTTGTTAAAACCTAAATCTCAAAAACCACTAAAAATATTTCGTCACTAAAAATATACATCTTAAACATGTTCGGACATGAACAAGTTTTTGGAAAAATTAATTTAAAACTCTTCTTAAGCTTTACATTTTTTAAACTACAATTTCGGCCATTTGTCTGCAAAATAAAACCATCAAAAAGTGTGGTCCAAAGTAATTTTAAATATATCTTCTCGTAACTCCATAAACTTCAGCAACTTGCCAGCTTCCGCTTTTATTTATTTACTTTCCTTTCTTCGTTTCTGGTCCGTTTTTTTCAGAGTAGGGCACAAAATACGAAATATAATTTTCATTCCAGGCACAATAACTGACGGCGACTGTGGTGGTGCTGACTAAGCGCGACTGTTTACAATTTTTGCCGTTTTTTCCTTACATTTTTCCCCCATTTCTACATTTTTTTTTTTTAAGGAATTTTTATTTTGATGTGGTCTGGCCGAATATTGTTGTTGTTGGTGGTGGAGCAAGTTGAAAGCTGTTTAAATGAAAGAACGCCAAAGCAACGCCTGTTGGCCATTAGAGGATGCCAAATAGATCCTGCCTACAAAGCCGGCACACCTGGAGGGGCTCCGCAAGGGTGGAGTAAGAGCGAGGTGGTCAGGGGCCTCCTAAAAACGCAGCAAACGAGCAACATCAGGCCCCAGATTCGTTTGCACCCCCACTCAGTATTGTGCCGCAAACAGCTTTGAATAGTTTATTATATGGAATATATATATAGATGCTACACAGTACAAAAATTAACACAATTATATACAAATAATTAATCATAATTCTATCAACTAGTCTTAAGTCTAAGCAGTCCGTAGAAGTAAATATCATAAGTATTATTAATATAATTAAATATTATTCTCTGTGTACCCGCATACACGCAGGTAAACCAGATTTCATCAAGGGCGGGGTGGGAGACTACTTACAAATGTTGCCTTTGTGTGATTTCCATTTGGAATTTTTCACTTTTTTCTGCCATTTTGTATGGTGTTTAGAAAGCAAATGCATAAATTATGATGGAAAATTCACAATGCATCAAAATCCCACACCCCACAGCTTCCAAAAAATAAAAAAAAAAAAAAAACATATTTGGATTGCCATTGAAATTAGCAAAAAAAAAAAAGGGAAATCCTGCTAAAATGTTCCTTTCTCCTGTGTGGGGCTTCGGTGTGAATAATGATTTATCAGATATACATATACTATATAGAATAGCGGGCAGGCAAACGACTACTCTCTTTGGGATTAGAGGCGCCCACTGCAACTGTCAGCAAATTGATGGCGAAAATGGGTAGAAGAAATCCATATCATTGCCAGGCAATGCCAGCCGCATCAGCGGGAGCAATTTTCCACTCAAATGCCCTCTGTCCCACCCTCTTGTTCGCTTTTCCACCCATTTTTCCACCCACTCCCTCTACTAACTAAACTGCCTCGATAACGATCCGAAAGACTGCGTATGACACATGTCGATTGCAGTAGTGGCGCCCCCTATCACCACAGGCCAAAAGTGGCGCCTCCTACGTACACTCTGTAGGGATACATGGGGAGCATCAGAAATCATCAGAATCGGAATCAGAATCAGGAATCATCAGCCCTATTTGAATGAACGATTGAGTGAGTGAGTGCTGGAGAGTGAGTGAATTGTTCTATTGCTTGATGGATGCAGGGGGCGATTGATTGATTGATTGATGCCTTTGTTGGTAGTTGATTGCTTAGATATTTGGTGAAGGGTTTTTGTCAGGAAGTGTATGTTGGAGGAGGCTGGAGGAGTTTTACATTATTTAGCTTAAAGTGAAACCGAAAAAAGAATATATTACAAGCTAAAAGTATCTTTTATAAATATAGATCGCATTAATTTTAGACTCACGTTTGAATAGTTCTGCGATCGTGGAATCTGCGGTGGTAGTTGTTGCATATTCCCCGATCCTCGCATGTTTCCGATGCCACCTCCTGCTCCGCCGGAAACGCCTCCCTGATGCGAATGTGGGCCGCCCATCTGTGGCCCCTGGTGCTGTTGAGGGGGCGGTGCTGGGCTATAGCGTGGATGCATTCTTATCGTACTCTGGCTACTTTTGAGTAAATAAAACTATAAGTTCCTTTGCTGTAAGAATGATAAACAAAAAATTGGGATTAGAGGACAATGAAAACAAATATTTGAAAAGTGAGACGGTGCAAGTGTTATTTTTAGTATTTTGTTCCAATTTCTAACGTTCGGTTCGTCACCTACGAGAACTGCCGCTATAATTTTTGAAAATTATACGAAGCAGGTCACACTGCCTTTCAACTGTGAACCTTACTGTCTATCTCTTTCTAACACTTTTTCTTCGTTTTCCTATGCCTGTTTGTTGTTTCTAATTAATAATTATTACATGTTCACTTGCAACTTTGTTGGTTTTGTAGTCTTTTTGTGGCTCTATAAAATAATTTAATGTTTTTTTCATCTGCAACAGAGCGTTCAAAAAGTTATTTTAGCACCTCCGCCCATCTCTTTCTGGCTCGCAGAAGAGTCCCGCGGGCAGTTGCAACATTTTGCATTGGCTTAAAAATAGCACAGCGAATTTTTTTTTTTTTTTGTTTGGTATTTTTACGGGGCCAGACTGTGCAAAAACAAACACAGAAAATTCATACAATAATTTATTGATATGCCGGGGGAAAATATTCAATAACAAAATGTTCTATGTTTTTGTTTTTGGTTTTTATTTATCAATTGCAGAGTGTTACCAGATGTAAGAGCGCTAACAGAGGGATAGAGAGCGAGAGAGAGAGAGAGAGGGACACTAACAGAGAACCGCCCGGCAAACTAAAAGGGAAGACAACAAGTGAGCAAAGCAAACCAAACAAAAAAGCAAATGGAATAAATATTGGCACTATGATAAGATTTAAATAATTACACTAATCACTACAGCGGATAACTGGGAAAAATTAGCGTAACTGCTCGCCACAGGTGAGACAGGCGCTCTCACTTCATTTGAATGCCAGAGAGCCCAATCTCCTGCTATAATTTTTATTGTTTTTATTTGGGCCGCCGCCGCCGCCGCTCTCCTTCTGGTCTTGTTCTTATTCATGTATTTTTATGCAATTTCGTTTCGCACCTACAAGCCACTTGGTTCATTTTATTTTTTATCGAGTGCAATGACATGGTAAAAAATTCGTATTCAATTAGCTGAGAGCTGCAAATTTTGTTCCTATTTTTATGTTTGTTGTAGTTGTATTTGTTGCTGTTGTTGTTGGGGATTTTGCAATGGTTACGACATTTTTGCGGGGCTTCCAAAGGTTGTTGTGTGTTTTTTTTCTACCATTTATTCTTACTTATTGAAAATTTTTTGTTGGCTTGTCAGCTGCTGATACGCTTCTTCTTCTTGCTTCTTGTTGCACGTTCTGTTTTTCTACAAGCGCACACGCACACATACACACACACACACCCACTCACGAAAACACTCACGCAACACACAAAACAGGAAGACTAGCACTTTGCGTTCAAAAGTTATGGGGATTTTGTCTGATTTTGATGCCGTATCGTTTGGATTTCGTATTTTTATTGTTTAGGCCTCCGTCACGCGCCTTAATTAATAATTATGGTAAATATTACAACGACAAAAAATAAGTTTGCGCAGCCGAAAAACGAAGAAAGCGCAAAACACGGCGATTGTTCTCTCAATGAGAGCCTCTGTTAAATGCGCTCTGTTATCTTGCTCAGTGGAAGCAATTTCATTGAACTGTTACGTTGGCAGCGCTCTGTTAAGTCTGTTAAGCTCGCTGTTCTCTTTTGAAATCCTCTCTTTCAGAGTCTCTTATGTTTGTTGTTTCAATCGTTTTAAATAGAAATTTAAATAATTAACTAAATGGAAAAAGCAAATCAGCGCCAGCATCTCCCTGATTGATAAAACCAGCTATGTGTACAGCTATTTTGTGAGAACTTCAAGGTTAGTCACCCTTAAGAGACTTTAAGAGAATTTCTAAATAATAAAATTTAAATAAAAACTAAACTAGTATGTTTCAATTTTAAAAATTATTTTTGTTATTTTAAAATATGTATTTTAATCTTTTCGTTAAAGATAAATTTATTGTTTTAAATGAAACTTGCTTGAGTTAAGTTTCAAAATAATATCCTTCTTTGGCGAGTCCTTTTTGAAATTCTACAGAGGTCCTTACACATGATACATCTCTGTGGGCTTCAAGGCCTAATCCCATTAGCTTAGTTCATTACGCAAATGTCGCAAAATAAAAGAAATGAAATAAAACCGAAAACTGAAGGGAAGCCGAAACGCTGGAGTCAGCAACTTTGTGTTATTTTGAAATATTTAAATAAAATTAATATTCTCAACAAGTGCGTCGCATAAAAGTGTGACCCCCACCCACCCCAAAGCCACGCCACCACCCACTCACACACCCACACATACACACGTTCTTCCATCCATTTAGTCGTCCTCGCTCCCCCTGGCTTTTGGCACATAACAAAGGACTAAAGGACTAAACAAATGATGCATGATGACGACAACGAATGAGGAAAAAAATATATATGTATATGTGTACGGGGAGATGAGAGTATCTCCCACGCATTGTAAAGCGGTGCCACGCCCATCTGCCATCGCCCACTACTCGTGCACATGTATGAAGACAGTCTGTAAACAATGTCCTGCCGCCAATACCCCGCCCCTTAAAGCCTACAAAACAATAAATTTGCAATACCAAGAGCAAAATTTGAAGAATGAGACGGCAGACAGAAAGGACAATACACGAAATGAAATTGGAACGCAGATAGAAGGCAAACAGCAAACATACACAAAAAAAGCGAAAGGAAATACAACAAAACATGCAAGGAATTTAAATTTATCTTAAATATGCAAATTTAATGACACTATCGAGATATGCAAATGTGCTGAGCAGTGGCGGCACAGAAACAAAATACACGACCAAATTTGGGGCAAGAAATCAAAAATGTCAATACAGTGGAAACAAGGATAAAGGGAAGTAGGATATAGCAGGGGTTTCTTAGATATTCTTACAAAGAGAGTTAACTCAGTCTCCAAAAACTATGCTAAATAATACTAAAACAGGATTTATTTGTAATACTAAACAAACTTTAAAATTAATGCTTACTGTCTGAAGAAAAATGAAGCAGGATGGCCAGAAAAAAATGCCAATATATGGCTAAAAGGGAAGACAGGAAAGACAGGACTCTTACGCACAGTGGCCTAAAACACTTTCGCCTAAACGCATGAAAAATAACATATTGGCGGAATGGGAGATGGATGGCTACGGGGGTAAGTGAATGGGATGGTCCTGCCAGCGAAAGCAGGATCGGTGAGGGGGGGATGGCTGGGGAAACGGATACAGCCTCTCTGCGGCCAAAATGACGACGCGTTGGTATTTTCATTAAGTTTGGCACCATTTTCCTTTTGTTACCCACTAACCCAGCCCACAGGATCTCTCCCTCTGGCTGTTCTTCTTTTTCATATTTCACTGGCATACACTGAGAGAGAAAAAGTTGAAATTAATATTTATTTTAAGATCCTATTTAAGCAATCAATGAACACTAGTCGTATACTTGATGTAAAAAATATACCAACCGCCATGTTGGTTAATTGGAAAATATGGTAACACTGTTGCAGCTCTGTAGAATCTATTTATCTCATTATATTGTTATTTTTGTGTGTTTTTAAGCCATGTAAATAATTAAATTTGATTTCTCTCAGTCTTCACTTTCTTGGCAGCCTTTGGAAGCGCAAAAAATTCTTGTCGCGCAGCACAGCAGCAAAGAGGAGGCAACCAGAAGGCATGGGCCGGTGGCTGGGGGCGGAAGCGAGAGGCAAGACCGCTGCTACGTGACCGTAAGCAATTTGCCGAGTGGGCGGTTGGGCGCGAAAAGTGCGAGTGGGCGGCGGGGGACAAGGACAGGGCAGTGGGATGTTCCTCGCTGCGTAATCGCATCAAGAAAGTGAAATGTCAGCTGTTTCCATCATCCTGGCGCTGCGCCTCTTTTTCGTTGGCATGTGACTGCCAGGAATTCGAGCTAGTTAAAAAAAAAAAGAGAAATAAAATGGGATGATGCACTGTAGGAGGAATCTCAACGACTAGTTCCCCGGCGGAATGCACTGTATAGGTCACTGCCTAAGGTCCAACAAAAACAAAAAGCGAGGAAGGAAACCTATAGAACCTATTGAGAAAAAAAGTGCAAGGAACGCTTCTGTTGGCGCGTGATCTAAGGATAATTTATGACTCGCCTCGGGAGCGAATACAGGAGGCCATGGAAAATGAGGGGTTAAGAGGTGGTCCTGGGGGCCACAACGGCGGGGCTCAGTTGACAGTAGACTGGCTCTGAGATAAGGACCATTCAGGGCCAGCACAGGAATTTAAATTCAATCAAATTGCAGTCGGTAATTGCAGTTCCATGAATAAATAAAGGCACTTGTTTCAAGGCTGAATGGAAAGTCAACTACTTTAAGGGGGAAGATAAATATTTAAAATATTATTTAATTATAGTCCCATGACAGTATAAGGCTCTCAAAACCAAAACTCCCTTGCCAATGCCGATTTTCCATTAAGGCCTTTGGTTTGATTCTCGATATCGCATTAATATTTTCACAAATAGCACGCCCACCCTGGCTGGCACACATCAAAGGACCCACACTCCCCCATATCTGTACATCCATGTATATACATATATCCTGTTCATAATCCATTTTCACCAGAGCAGACATTGAATGTCATTGGCAAAATTAATTTATATAAAATGACATAGATTTAATATGCGAATGAAGGAAGAATATTGATGTTGCTTCCACTTCTCTCTCTTTCTTTTTGAGTCTGTCTCTGTTCCACATTTACGCGTAATTACCTCGGAAAATCGGGAAAGCCAAAATGGCGGCGACGCCATCATCATCGCCATAGTCATCGTCATCGTCGCCAAGACATCGTTAAATTAAATCTATTGTCGACGCATTCAATGTGCATATAAATCATTTATGGCCTTTCAGCCAAATGCAACAGGATCCAGGGGGAGGGAATCGAGGGACGGCCACAAATGTAGACATTAAAACAATTTATTATTTAATTATCTATGCCGCAAAATTTTCATTCATTGACAGGCCGCAATACAGCCCCCAAAAACCAGCCGGCAAAAACCACAGTAAAGACATTAAAGTGAACACTCGCACACTCCCTCCCACACACAACCCTTCGAACAAAAGATGAAGAAAACTGGGGCTCAGTCGCTGAGCATTTCATAAAATTTGATTACAGTGAATGCGTAAAGTTTACGACCAAGCAAGGGGAATTAACTCAAAGTGGCAACACACACAGACACTTGGCGCACACATGCGGCGGCGGCATCTGCGGCTTTCCTTAACTCTACATCAGGATGCCAGAAAACCAGGATACCGGGATGCCAGGATACAGGGCTATCTGGATAGCGGGATATCAGGGGAATTCCCTCTCCGCTGCCCTCGAAGAAATCCATTAGACGGCAAATGAAAATGATAATAATTTTGTTATTAAAGCTGGAAATGTTGATTATGATTAGGAATGTGCGGATATACTATAAATAAATGTTATAGGTCTGAGAGGAAGCTGGGAAGCTGTTGCGCCGCGTGCTTCACTTTTTTTTCTGTCCGGCTGTCCGGCTTGATTGATTGAAGAAACAGCTTTAAACTATACATTTTTTACTCGTTGCCATGAAGACCAACTTTATTAGTGGAAGCTGCCAGATTCCTGTCCAAAGTTGGATAAAATCAAAGCCATTTGAGTGAGTGATTGATCTGAAAAAGTGTTTAAGCGCTCCAGAGGAGCATGAGTTTGTTTGGAACTTTATTAAACGGCAGCTAATTTATTATGAATAATTTTTATAGAAACAATTTAAATGGTTAAAGGGTAGTTCTTCAGTGAAATCACCCATAATTCGTAAATATATCTGTATCAGAACATAAAACTAAATTGTTTTAAAACTAATTAAATTCAACTAGACAGAAAACTGTTTTAAAAACTCAACAAAAACTGAAACTAATCTAATCACAACTGGCGTAAGCTCCAGCGAATTAAAGATTTGACTTCTATTGGCGGGATCTAGAAATTTTTAAGTACTTAATGCCAGAACTCTGCGAAATCCGCTTATTGTTTTTAGCATAATTCTGTTGTTCCACAATCGGAGCTGTCAAAATGTTGATAACTCTGTTACAGTTTTTGGTTTTGGCCAAATCCCTTCTAACAAACCACCAAAAAAAGGACAAAAATGCGTAGAAAATTCCCACGCAGCAGAAGCAGCAGCGCCAAGCTGTCGCATTTTGACAATCTAATCTTCTTTGGTATTAATCCTTTTTCGCCACAACTCTGGGCCCCAAAAATCCTCAACCGCCCCCGCGTTATCCTTGGCTTTTGCCCGCACCCCCGCTTGTAGGCAATATTTGTGGTCGTAGTTCTATTATCTCTCAAGTCCGAGGCCGCAATGACTTCAAATTGCCGGGCTGTAGACCCCGCAGAATGTTTCAACCATCGGACCGCAGTAACCCTCTTGGAAACCCCAACCCTAGCTGGAGCAGGGGATGGTCGCTAACGAGCTTTAAACCGCGTAAACATCTGTGCGAACAGAGAACAGATTCGGACTCGGAGCTGCCAGCACTTGAACTGGCTTTTATTGTTGCCTTAAGAAACCCTTTTGATTTGGAGCAGGAAAAAAAGGACAAATTCAGCCTCGGCCTTTTTATTTTTCTCGATGCTCAATTTAGGCAGTGCCTGCTACTGATTCGATTAGAGCTAATTTGATTGGGAAATCGGTAGAGTAGAAGTTGGATATTTTCCGAAAGCCAAATCCAATCCTCTTACCTCTGCCGAGGTCCGGCCTAATCGGGTTATTAATAAGCATTCATTAGTTCTCGGGCAGGGCCCTAAATAAAATGCCATTTATTATACACAAACGATTGCATTTCCACCCGAAAACAAGCGCTTGATTTATTAAATTTATCAAAAAATGCCTATACCAGAGTATATATCATTGGCCACTTGAAGTCGAGCACTGGGAGGGGAAATTCATACCCCTATAGAGGTATATTTAAAAAGGGCCAGGCTGCGTTTATCATGCGCCACAGGACATTGCCCAAAGTCACCTGAAAGGAGGCGAGGAACTAACTCCTCGAGTGAGCTCCCCTTCTCAAAAATATTCCGAGTGTTTCGCTTGGCTGGGCAGCAAATGTTCCATGCCCCGAAATCGCTTCGAATAATGAAAGCCAAGAACAAAATAAAAAAAATCCTGGGATGAATCCAACCAGGGAGATGGAAAAAACCAGGATCCAGGCCTCAATGTACTCAATAAATAATGGCAGTTTAAAGCGACTCCGAGGGTCTGGGCTTAGGTGTCTCCTTATTTACAGCTGTCCCTGGCAATTCCACTCTGACCTCAAAGCTCCTCTAGTCCTTGTTGTTTGGTGCTAAGTATTTTTGACAGGACATTCGTGTAATTTAAAGCCGCCGGAGGCAATGGGGTGGGCCGAGTGGGAGTCGAGGTCCTGGCGGAGATGTCTTCCTGACCATTTTAGTTGTCAGCTTTGTTGGCCGAGGCTTGTTAGTATCTGCTACTCCAATGACAAGCCATGTTTGTCCTGTAGTTAACAAAATTAAAGACTACAAGTCGGAGCCGACCTCAGCCCTGATGAGAGAGTGGGCTGGCGGCTTACAAAGGCAAAGAATGCAACGTTAATTAAGGCTGGGCCTGCAAGCCAATTAATTTAAATCAGTGGCAGGCCCCATTCTATCTTGGGTGTAATATTGGAAAATTAGTTCAATTCAAGGAATTCCTTGCCGGCAAAACTTTTACGAAAGTTTCGTTCGCAATCGTTTTACAAAAATTGTAAATTTCAATTCCCCCCCTCATGGCCCGACAAAATGTTGCGAAATTAATATCCCCCTGCTCACCCGCCCACATAAATTCTCTGTATTTGGACAATAAATAAAATTCCAAAAATACCCAATCCAAAAACTGCCGCTGACCCATTTAAAGATCCAGCCCAGACCCAACCCGACCATCTAATTACGAGCATTTTTCGGGGCGGAAGGAGCGAGGGTAGGCGGAAATAAATGGCATGTGTTGACCTTATGCTTATGACCCCCTAATAGATTATGCCAGATGATACGAAATCTGTGTCCCCCCCCTAAACCCCCTTAAATGGGGGAATCCCCCTGCCGACTGCCGGGGAGTATCGACTGGCAATGGAAATGGAAACGGAACAAAATGAAACGAACTCAACTGAACCGCACTGAGTTGAGAGGAACAGAAAATGTGCAACACGCGACGAGCATAAATTGCAATTCCAATTTCCGGTTTCTGTTTCAAATGTCGCACGTTTCGCCCACAGCCACGCCCACGCTAGCTCATACTCCCACGGCCTTTACTTACTACTACTGCCTACTACTGTCGCCCCCACAAGTATTGCTTATTTCTTCACAGCAGCAGCAGCATCAGCAGCAGTAGCAACATCAGCCAGCAATGTTGCACAAAATTATTGCAATTCATTTAATATATATAAAATTTGTACCTTTTTCGTGTTTTATGTGACTTCTTGGGTCCCGTAACGAATGTGCAACATTCGTTTGGGAGCTACAGTTTATATTCTTTTGGGGCAAGGATAATGAGGTAACTTAACGAGATATTTTTCAATTTCTGCTAGAGGTATAATTGTAAATATAAACTGCTTGAGGAAATTGCAAATTGGTTACAAAACTCTATCGACTATTTCTTCAAGTGCATAACAAAGTTACAATTGTTGTTGCAAGTTGTGATGTAGCTGCTGCAATTGTAGTTCATATATATTTAACCGCCTAAATACTGTTTGGCAGTTGATGCTGCTGCGATGCTAGTATCGCTGTTGCTGTTGCACTTGTTGTTCGTGTTGCTGCTGTACAGTTGTTATCGGCAGCAACCAAATGGCGGAAAATGCACAACAGCAACATCATCGGCAGCAGCAACCTCATCGGCGGCAGCGGCAATGGTGGCAATAACGGGAATGAAAATGAAATGAAATTGACGTCAACATTTTGTTTCTTGTGTTAGTGAGTCCCGCTGTTGCATCCATTCCCTTGCTCTATTTTTACCTCCTAAATAAGGGCATTACAAGTAACTATTGTTGTTGCTGATGTTGCTGCTGCAAATTGTTATCGAACAACAGCAGCAGCAGCAGCAACAAAAACAACAATGTGTTGCCGTTTTTGGGTGAATTACAACGAACATTGAAAGAGCATTTTGTAAGTCGCTCCATTTCGCTTTTTCCCCCAACCGGGTTTCATTATTTATTCGTAGTTCCCCCCATGCCTCTGTTTAATATTTCATCATTAATGTTTTCTCTTGCATTGCTAATTGCCGAGTATTTTGCTGGTATGTGCGGCATTTTGTGTTGTTAATGTGTTGATAAGTGCCACAACCACCAACGCAGACACCCACAAGCCCCACACGCTCCCACTCACTCGAGCCGAGTTGCAAAAACATTTGCAAAACACAACTTGATTTTGCTTGATTTTAGTTCAGTTTTAATTATGATTCATGTGGTTTAATTGTCATAATTGCGTTAGGTGAACACATTCTTGATGTTCTGGCTGGTGGCTTTCAATTTAATAAAATTAATGTTAAATGCAATTAGCAAGGATGGCTGGGGCTTGAAATCTTTGATGTCAAAACTAATAGTTTCATGGAGAAATATTCAGTTTCATGTTGATGAAGGACCCGCCCAGTAGTGTCCCCAAAACCTCATTGGATCTGCTTAAGTAATTGTATCATTTATCTTTTTTTTTTTGGTTGGCCTTTCTTTAGCATTTTTCCGCTTTGTGTAGCCAAAACTTTACACATTCATGGCAGCAGACAACAGCCATGGCACATGCAACGCCCACTTCCTACGATTCTAAGCCATTTTCTAAGCGTATTCAACTTATTTGATGCGCTGCGCATGATTAATCTTAAAAAAAATGTCCCAAGTCGGGAAACAGCGAAAGAGACGGCTAGTCTGAGTTTGGTAAGAGATGGATGGATATTGGAAGAATGTAAAATACGAAGAAATAAAAATAAAACACTTTCTTTTCTGGTTTTCTATCCGACCTCGTCGTATATATGTATATTATATACAGCCATATAGTGACTGAAAAATGATTAAAAACTTGAGTTGCAAAAGAAGTTTCGTCACGAAAAGCAACAAATATCTGAATTTTGCGGGTAATCCTTTAATGCAGCAAACGCGTATGTCACAGCAGCTGCAACTATTTCTCATCACAGGCTATAGCAGACCCAGACGACAAGGGGGAGGACATTTTGCCGTCACCCCGTCCGAGGATGACATTTTTGCCTGATTTTCCAGCTAAAAGTAGCTGCAAATATTTTTGCTCCCTTCTTCGTTCTTATTTTATTTTCTCTATTTTTTTTTTTTGTGTGCTATAGCCAAATCCCGACAAAACATTTTCGCAAGTTTTTCACACTCACTCCCTTTGCTCCTGATCTTCCTGCCTTTTACCAAAGATTTTGACATGGCATAATAAATTGTGGAGCAAACATGTGGTTGAGCAGGGAAAGGCATGCTTGCTTGGCTTGCGAAATAACCAAAAAGGGGAAAAAACTCCGGACTGAAGTATAAGAAAGCAAAAACACCTGTACAAACAGCCATCCAAGGACATGGTGGATGCGAAAATCTGCTTATGCGCCCGGAGCTATGCAAAAACTTTAAAACTGTTTAGTGGATTTTCTGGCGCAGTTCTTCAGTCGCTTGCCGCCTGTGTTGTTTTGGCCATTTTCGCGCCACAATTTTCCGCAACATTAATTGCTTGTCATTGTCAACATCTCAGTGCCCTCTGTGCCCCTTTGACACGCCCCCCATCCTACTCCTCCTCTCATTTAGTCCATTCACTCCAAGAAGAGTCCATCCAGCCTAATGCCGCCTCGAGATACGCTCATAAACTTTTGCACGCGTAAATTGTAAAATTTTCATTGCATACTTTCGTGCGTCACACGAGAGACTGCGACGGAGAGATGGCGTAAAGATAAGGGGGAGCAAGAAAGAGCGAGTACTGAGACTGCCAACGCACAAAATTCTACACTGAAAGAAGAAAGGGATTATCCAAAAACTTATTGGTTTTGTTTTTTAAATGAAAGCCAGGAACAGACATTATAAGGAACGTTTGTAATATTCTGTGTGAAAAAACCTATTTTAATATATTTTTCTATGCAATTTATATACATTTTTTTAAATGAAATTCAACCCACCAATGTGGCAAGTGCGTTGGGTTTTTCGCTATTAACATTTTTGCCTTCCGGGGGCAATTGCAAATTAACGTGTGAAATTTGAAGACGGCCCCAATGCTAAAGGGCGGTGGGAGTTGAGAGAAAAGCGTCGGCGAAAAACTCAGCTCGGGGCGGCTGAGCCATTGAAGCTTCTGCATAAGTTTGACCAGAAAGTTTCCGGCGAGATGTTTATGTGCTCGTGGAGTACTTATTGAGATGGCTTTAATTAAAGCCAACTCGGGTGAAAGTTTCGGAGCAAAGTTAATTAGGGACAGAGCATTTCGCAACGGGAATCCTAAGCGGAAATATTCATCCGAGTTGTCTAGAGTCTAGACTGCTGGAGTGTAGGCGTAATTAGTTCACAAATGTTTGCGTTTCAGGGGTCCAGAATAAATTTTGATTGAATGAAGTAAATGAAATGGATTTTAATCAAAAAGTCAACTTAAACCAAAATTTGCACTCTAAGAAATCTATGCAAGTTTGCATCCAGATTTACATCCAGATTTTGATGCAGTTTTTTATCATTTTCGAAGGAGGTCTCCCACAAAATATCCCAAATCCAAATTTCCAAAAATCCACATTTTGATGCAAATTAAGGCAGAATCGATCGAAAACTCATTATAGTATCTTATTTTGAAATCGGACCAGTATTGGCGAAGATATAGCCTTCGCAATGGCTCATATTGGCCTTCCAGCCATTTTTTTTTTTCATTTTTGAAGGGCCCCCCGTTTTTTATCATATTTGAAGGGGATGCCCCGTTTTTCATCATGTTCGAGCCCCCAAAAAAGCGAAAAAAAAATGTTCATCCAGATCCATTTGATGCAGATTGACTGGGGAATTGGTACATTTGTCTATCAGAAATATAGACAACTCCCAACATGTGAGATATTTTATGTAGTTCTTATCTTTTAGAGGCACATTTTCAGTCTTAAAAGCTTAAATTTTTAAATGCAGTAGAATCTAGTGACCTGTCCCCCCGAATGCCATCGTCTGGCCTCCTAACCCCACCTATTCACCTCATCGGCTTTTCAGAGTCAGAGCCAGCGCAATCCTCACGCTTTATAAACAACTCATTTTCTCGGCACGTCGGCATATTAAATGATTGCTAAGCGCAAAAGGCAAAAAGCAGAAAAACCATTTGCAATTCATAAAACTGGGGGACTGGGAAAGCGGTTAGGGGAGTGAAGAGCAAAAAGAGATTCCCAATCCATGACGAAGTTTTGCCAGGACTGCAATGGCAATGAATGGGGGAAGGGGCGGCAGGAGGGGTAACGGAGGAGGTCCGCCGGGGCCAAGGGAAAATTGCAGACAACGCGCGACTATTAATAAAAATATGCGAACAATGCTAAAGCCTAGGGAAAGCGGATTGGCGGGAGAAGAGAGGGTCTAAGGGGACACAACGGAACGGAAACCGCCTCCAACATTGATTTCCCACACACACACACACACACACACACACACACATACATGTATAAACGCACACACACACACACACCGTCGCAGCCACAATGAATGACGAACGTCGCTGAAATGAATGAAAAAGCAAAACAAAAACTTTAAATCCTTTAGTTAAACAAAAGAAGACCGCGTCACACAATGCCCATATATGCACTGAAAAAATATTGTATAACAAAAATATTATTGTATAAAAAAAAATTAAATTTTGTAAATAAAATAAAAAGTTAATGTCTCCTAGTTACAAGAGCCCTATTCAGAAACACCATTAAATTTTTATTTTTCAATTAAAATTATTCTCCCCAGTGTATAAATGGGTTGGTGGAGTAGTCCGCCTTGAAATGGGGAGTCCGCCAAGGACTACATACTGAAATCAGCATATCCTGCCGGCAGCGGCTCTGGTCGGAACATTTATATTGTTTACGCGATGGATTAGTGGCGACTAAACGTGGCATATTGGCAACGAGACTACAACCGATGATGATGGCGATTGCCGAAGGACGAGGCCGGATGGATGGTTAGATGAATGGATTGGAATGGAATCCTTGGCAGGACCATAAAACAAAGCTGACCGCATTTCTCTAAGCGACTTACCGAGCGACCGACCAAGTGCAGGCTTAAAACGATATCTTGGGGATGCAAATCTTACGGGATGATGAAATCAAACATAAAAGCGAGTTACATTTTACCCATTCTGGTGGCTTATACACATTTCTTTTTTGCTGCTTTAACTTTCCCTCATATTCAGCATCCCTTCGGCGACCTTTATTTGCTTTTGCTTTTTTCGTACGTGACCTTTGGACTAAATTCTTATAGCAGCAGACTGTCGTCATCGGCGTTGACTGAAACCCAATATGTTTGAAATGAAATTGTAACAATGAACCCCGATATACAAACAGAAAATAAGGAAGCCCACGCACACACACAGAATAGCCGGAGAATCACCCAAAACCCAAAAACAATATTCCATCTGACATATCTCGAGAGGTCCTTCATCCTCAAACCAAAACGGAATAATTCTCGATATTTCTTCCCTTTGGCGTCAGAAATCTTTGCTCATTATTATTGGCAGGCGAAGTTTTGGAAGGAACTAGAGCAAATTTATGAAAAATATGTACATATATATTAAAATTGATAAAGGTTCGCTCTCCAAGCGAGACACTGTCCGAAAGTTCTGGCTTTCAACTTTGTAATTAAACACCTAATTATAATAAAGGATGCTTAAGGAAAGGATACAAAAAATGACGAAAACTTCGCCCATAAACAAAGGCCAGCAAATTCTATTAATGGGCTCAATTTGTGATGAAATCAAGTCTGAAGTCTTCAAGGGCCTCATAAAATTGTCGATGGCGAGGGCTTGAGAAGGGGTTGGACCTAGCCAAGTTGAAGTACTTTACTTACAAGTCTAATTTGGCGGTAATAAAGTTTTCCCAACTATTGATTCGAGAGCCCCGGGAGCGTTGTCTAATTAGCCAGAAAAGAAGATTTCGCCGGGTGGCCACGAGTCATAAAAGCGAGTTAGAGTTCTACTTAGAGCAGTCGTAAAGTATTCTCATAATAATAATTAGGTTTAAGAAAGAACAAAGATAAAATTAAATGGCAAGTCATAGATTTAAAGAGCTCCTAATGAATTCCTAAACTATGTTATATTTAAGCCATTTATGGCGCTTCTCCCTCAGTGTTTCCTCCCTTAGTACCCATACGCACTGTTGGCCGCGACAATCAACTGAAAGTTTCCTTAATAAATTTCATGAAATTACCAAAAATTACAACAAATAACAAATAATAAAAAGAGCCAGAGCAAGCCGGAAATTTATTATATTTAACAAACATCTTTACTAGCCAAACGGCGTAAATAAATTTCGCTTCGAAGGGAAAATTGCTGAAAGCTGCGAGTAGCCGGGAAAATTTATTATGCCTCGGAAATTCATTCGATGCTGCGCCAATGCAGCAAATATCCTTCTTCCTGCCTCAATGCCTCCCCTGTCTCCCGGTCTCCCTGCCCCGTTGTTCTTTTAAATGCAGCTGAGCCACAAACAACAATATGGCAAAGCCGACAAAAAAAATTCGGCAATAAAATTGTATTTATTACATTTCTTGAACTTTGCCACATGAAAAATTCAAAAGCAAAAACAAAAAAAAACGTAAAAAAAAGAATCTGCTGGTGGTTCCTGGTTTAAGATGATGCTGTACTGGCATGTCCTTACTGAACAATATTTTTTTCAATTGAATGCAGTAAATAAAACAATGGCACGGCCATAGAGCCAGAACCAGACTTCACAATCAATTGTAATTGGTAATTGAAACTTGTGAAGCAAAATTGGCGTTTAATTTGGGGAGAAAAATCAAAAGAAAAAATATCAAAAGTAATGGTGAGGGTCTGCAACTCGTCATTTTTAATTGAGGCCACAGCCGAGTGCCATTAAAAGTCGCTGGTGCTGCTTCTGCTTCTGCTGTTGCTTCCTGATTCGGCTGCTGCTGGTTCTGGTTCTGGTGGTGCTGCTGCTGCTTCCTCAACCAAAAAGCACTTAAAAGATTGCATTTAAAAAACTAAAAACGAAACCAAAACCAAACACGAGACGAGACGCAACCAAAAGCAAAGCACTTTGCCGGCCCCGCGCCCGCCCAAAACTAACTAACTTTCTTTTTTTTTCCCCGGCTTCCAGCCTAAAGTGGCCCCGACCACGCCCACACGGCCCAGGCTTGTTGTCATACGCCCTAATGGATAACGTTATCAACGCCGCCAACTCGAAGCAAGAGCTTAGAGGGAGGTCGCGATATTAGGAGGACAGAGACAAAATTGCTACGCTTTGAGAAACTATTACCAGAAATATGCCTAATAAAAGTTATTAATTACTTAACTAACTCTAAATATGTGGTTTTCATATACTTCTTTCAAGACAAATACTTATTTTGATCATGTATCTTTTTTGAAGTTTTTGGAAGAAATTTCTTAAAACCTGGCATTTTTCGTATAGTAAAGTTAGTGATGAAATTTTTCTCCGTGTAAAAGGCACAGTCCACGGAGATGAACAAAAAGCGGAAAAACGAACCGGGAATAGCGCAGCGCGGTGGCGGCTCTACTCTGGATGATCCCCAATGAATGGGCTCTGGCCAGAGCCCTGTTAACCAAGTTAAAATTCAATTTTGAACACTCGGCTGCGTGCACAAAAACCGACAAAGTAAACAAATTGCGGTTACCAACACATGAGAGTCACCGTTCTCCATTTTTTTTTATTTTACGGAAACGATGACAAATTCTGTTGGCTAAAAAAATGGGGAAAAAAAAATTTTACGTGCTCTGTGAAATATTAAATTAATACGTATGTATCCCGATATGGGAGTAGAGTAGAGCCTTCAGCTCTGATTTGGCTGGGTGGTGGATGGAATAAGAGGAAGTGGCAGTGGAATGGATGTTGGCCAAACATTCGACGTTGCTTTGAAATTCAAAAGTTAAATATTTAGGCAGCACAAATAGCAGAAGCAGTTGGCAACGCCTGCGGGGAAGGTGCCGAGAATTTCCAAATTAGAAACAGACTTGCCGGGCCAAATATTTGAGCATTTTGGTCTGCCAAGTTTAAGTTTTGTATTCCCATTCCCATTCCCATTCCCATTTCCATTCCCCAACTCTTTTATTAATTTTTGTTCTTCTTATTTTTGTAAAGGAGTTGTCTATAGAGTGCTTTGCAAACAGAAGGAAAATACCTTGGAAGGTGTCTTGGTTACTCTCTGAAATGAAATGTATAATATAATTATGAGTCGGTTAGAGAAAACTTCTAAAGTTTCGAGTTTCAGGTATAAGTATTTGGTAAACACAGAAACTGTTAGCAAGAAGGCTTCAATATTGATATCTTAATTGCGACAGATATTATTAAAATGTTATGTTATTGGTTTCTAAAACTTAAAGTCCGCCCTCTTATTGTACGATTCGAAAGTGGGCCAAAGCCTAAAAAAATAATCGAAATACTCAGTTGAATGGGGATATTCCTTACGTCCCCTGTGGGCCGTTTTTAATATCTTAAGTGCAATATCGTGTCTCAGTTTCAATCACAATTGCTATCAAAGCAAAGTTTCTGTTGTAGTTGCTGTTGGCACCGCAATAAGGCGAAACTATGCCTTCAGGATGATTCATTCCGGGGTGTTTTTTTTTCGGGGCTGGGGGCTTCGAGGGGGTTAAGTAAAATTGTATTTTGCACAATCAACGGTGGATGGGGAAAACAGAAACGTCAACCGTCAGACTTATCCTTGGCAAACCAATACGAATTCCAATCCCATTCACTCGCTCGTCTCCGTCTCAATTTGCGTGCCATGGCATTTGACTTGAGCCGGAAACGGAAGTGTAATGCAAACAAACAGAAATGCTGGTATAGGTGGGTGAATGGTGAATAGTGAGCGGTGAGCGGTGAACAAGGCCCGAAGCGATGAGAGTTGCCTGATTTATTGGGCCACGATTGATGCCACAAGTGCTTGCGTTCCACTGTTCTGGCAAATCATGGGCATTGAAGGGTCCACCAAACCCATCGACTGACCCCTTACCTCCCAAAACTCAACCATACAACCCTTGACCACTTGAAGTATGTGTGCAGTTAAAGAAAAATATCCTACTTATAAACGGGATTTCTTTTAATTAAAATTTCTACATATTCTTCTACACAAAGATAGTAGATATTATAAGTAATATCATCTACTGTGCTAGCCTTATTAAATTTAATTGGTAGTCCTAATTTTTCCCTCTGCATCCGCTTGAACTTGCTGAAGCTGATAAGCGCCTTTAGCTCTACGGCAATTTGATAAGAATTAAAGGCCAACAGTCGGAGCAATGGCAACGACAAGGAGTCCGACCAGAAGCAGCTTTGTTGTCCAGCTCCCTGACATATGAAAGAGCTTGGTGGAAAAATAGCCAGTGAAAAACATAATAAAAAAATATAGAAAATGGGGGAAAAAAGTCCATGGCACAATTGTAAATCACTGGGAGAGTAAACTCCATCATGGGCTTAGCCTTTCACTTTATCCCCCCGCCCTTCCACTGGCAGGATTCTTATGCAATTTGGTCTCAATCCGCCTTCCCGTCTCCCACTCCTATAATTTCATCATTGTCGAGGAATCCTTTTTGGGGATCTTGAGTTGCCAAAGGCAACAGCCAGGTTGATTGGGTGGTTTTTTTTTTGTGGTGACTTACTGGGGGGTTGTGAGCCCCTGGACTTTGTTCAATTAGTTTCATTTGGCAGCGATTTATTAAATTACTATTGCTGGGATTTTTGGGTTTTCAAAATGAATATATCCTCTAAATGAAAATTACGGAAATTAAAATTGAAGTATCCGTCTGACAAGCCCATCTCATGTTATACAATCTTTGGCCTTTTGTTTGCCCAATCCTGGCGCTCCAGTTTTGGCTGAAAACCAACAGAAGATTTGCGCCGGGGCCGAAAACCAAACGTGAAAAATAGAAACGTAAACCGAAAGCTAAAAAAAGGAAAATCAAGCAAGAAACCAAAAGCGAGCAAGAAGCCATAAAAAAAGAGCAGTGATGGCCAGGACAAAGCTATTGAACGGGGTATTTGGGTCGCTAGGTAACAGCGGCGAGAACAAATGTCTATAAAACAAAGTTATCAACGGCAGCTACGCCAGAAACTACTACCAAAAAAATAAAACAAGAAACCGAAAAGAGAATAGGAAAAATAACGAAAAAAATCGGGCCAACCAACAGATCGAGAAAAATAACCAAAAACCAGAACCAAGAAACAACAAGTAAAACAGCCAACTGAAAAATGCGAAACAAAAAATGCCGAAAATAAAACTGAAGATACATGGCACAAGGCTAAAACGACTGCAATTCAAATGTTTGCGAGTGTGTGTGTGTGTGTGTGTGTGTGAGTTTGAGTGTGCAAATGTGAGTGTGAGCGGGTATTCAACTAACGAAGCTTTGGCGCTTCGAATGGCCAAAAATTCCATGGGAATGGGGGACGGCTAAAGAAAATGCCAACAACGAAGGATAATAAACGAAAAACGAGTTCGGGTATTAATTATTGGTTTCAGCTTCGTTTCGTTTTGTGGCAAAAACAGACAATTAAAAAGGACATACACCGAAAGAAAAGCAATACGATACTATTACTATAAACTCCTATAAAGTGTAGTACATAATAGTTCTTTAAATAAGCCCCATATAATGTATGAATAAATATATAAAACCCCAAAATAAAAGGGCTACGCCAGAAAAATCCTGTTAAAAGCCAAAAGAAAAGACTGGCAAAAAGGCAAGGAAAAAAGGGGAAAAATGGTCGGGGAAGGCACTGAGATTTTGAAGTTACGCGCTTGTACTGAAATTCAAAACTTATTAAAACACAAAAGCGCACAACAAAAGGATACCAGTTAGAAATGGCGGCATGTCCTGGCCATGTCGTCGCTGCAGTGCCCCCGTCTGCCTCTCGCTCATACCGCTTATCGCTGTCTCTTTCAGTCGACAGCAGGCGTCGTCACCGCCGCTTGTTGAATAATTTTTGGTCGCCTTTTGTGTGTTTTATGCCTCCTTGCCATGCCCCGCCAATGCAATTGTTGTCAGCTGCACTTAGAGACCGACTGTTGCCTCAGAATGTATGCCCCTACCCTCTGGTAACCTCCTTCCTCCTTCCTCCTCCTAATCCTCGACTCCTGCCCCTTGGCATTTGAATAAAAAGAAAATTTTCGCCTTTTAGTTTTAATTATGGCCAAAGTTTTGCGTTGGCCTGTTAAATGTGTTAGGCAGAAGCCAGCACAGCTAAAAATAATTATGAATGGCAGTCTGAAATTAAAATAATAGAAGTAGAATTTGACAGAGGATTTGGTAATGGTTTTTTCCATGCCCTGAGTAGAGTTTCATACAAAATATTAAAGCAAATACAGATTTAAGAATTCTTAAACTTTTCATATAATTTAAACTGAACTGGGTCAATGCCTTTCGAATGACTAAAGTTTAAATTGCTTCGCCATTTCGCCCAGCTTAAAAAATATTATTCATACGCCATGTGGTCACAATAGTTCAGCTACTCCGTACTCCTTAGCCGGACTATCAAAATTTATATTTTAATTAAAAACTGTGTTTCGGCATCCTTGGCCAGTTTGGAGAGGAACTGGACACGCATGCCTTTAATTGCTCATCGTTCCTTTTTATAATATGCCTTGGGGCATATCCGGAATCTGTCCGATGGGGTGCTTGGGGCAGATGCTGGGGCACTGGAGGGGTACCAGAGCAGCAGCTGTCACAAGTTGACATCATACTCTGTGCACAACGAGAACCGCAAAGACAAGAAACGGCCGTGATGGAGATGGGGGTGCTGGTTCTCTGGATGCTGAATGCTGAATGTCTATGTGGGTGGTGTGCTAGGCTCTTGGATGGGGGATGGGTGATGGTCTGAGGAGTGTAGCAGCCAGAAATGGGGACCCAGAGATGGCTGATACACAAACCGCACGCGACTGAAGGCTAACCGAAATCCAGAGGTCGTTGAGTATGAGGTTGCACTGTAAGGAAAATATATAATATTATATTCTAGAAGGAATTAATTTTAGGAAGTATTTTTATTGTCAAAAAAGGAACATTGTTGTCTCTAATTCATTCCAATGAAAGTAAAATATTTAATTATTTTTCTCAGTGCCCTCGTAGAGGCGACACATTCAAGCCCTCAGTTTCGGTTTCTGCTTGGCTGGCGACGCTAACAAAACCAACAACAGCCACAGCAACGACAACAACAGGCCGAGAACAAGCAACTCTGACATTGACAATTCGCAAGAACATGGCATCAGTCTGTCTCCATCCAGAATCCTATGCCCCTCTCTGCTTCGTTTCCCCCTTTTTCGACCGGTGCGTGTGTCTATGTGATAATTAAATTTTCCAGTTTTACTTCCTGCTCTTGCCGACTAGTTGGGTTTCAGTCTTTGCCATTTTGTGTGTTTTTTTTTTTGAGTCCAACTTGTCCTTTTTTTGTGATTGCTTGCGGTTGCGAATCGACTCAGTTGATTCGGTTGACTTTTGTCTGATGGCCGACCGGCAATTCCTCACTTGATTTGGCCCCAATGAACTCGAATGGTCGGTACATGGTCCACCGCTGGCCGGTGGCTGATGGCTCTCAGTCACCAGTCACCAGTCAGCCCGTGGCCGGTGGAGGAAAGAGATGGCCTGAAACCGAAAGTGCCAAAATGGTCATTGATGAACGTTTCCGTTATTGGTAGAGGAAATTGTATTTCGCATCTGAGCACTGAGCCTCTGAGGATGCTTAGCGCCCTCGTCAGCCATCTCGATGGACTTTTGGGGGGGAATGGTAGTCTGAGTCTACTATGAATGCGGAGTTGTCAGTCCGAGCCTAATGCGATTTGCCGCAAATGGTAAGGGCTTAGACGAGTTGGCCGGCAGGAGATAAACTCCTTGTTGCCAGTTTTGTGGCAAGAAAATAAAAGTACCATAAAACGGAAGTTGTTTTAGATCAGAAAAGTGGTTTTTACTGCAATAAGTCTGCACTTATTGAGTGAAAACTTTTATAAACCCTACCTTAAAGATATGATTTTATCTAAAAGTCTGTATCCCAAACTAACAAGCCCTTTAACTTTAATATTATTTGGCCCCCTCGAAAAGTGTTTGCTTTAGGGGCCAAGTGTATTGTCCACATGTCCTTGATAAAATTACCAAAACGTGTTATTCCTTAAAATGCGACACAGCATCTCCTCGACTTCCAGCCCCTCCTCGTTTCACTGGCGCCGAATTGTTTGCCAAACAAAACAAAAAAAAAGTCAAAAGAGTTAAGAAACCGCTGGAGAGAAAAAAGTGGTCGTTTTGTAAATATTTTTCATGCAGACTTTAGTGGTGAAAGTAGGAGAATGCTCCTCGGAAAAGAGGCGGAAAATTTCGCATAGCAACTGAAATTTAACAAGAAAATATTAGTATGTATTTTGGTATTTCGATTTACTAATATGGAGACTTACAAAGAGTGGACATTTTTGAAATGAGTAGGACTTTGAAGGGTTTGTTTCTCAGTTTTTTTATACTCTTATAAGAAGCTAAGGAATTATTTAAAAAACATCTAAGAATTTATTTTAACTATGCCAAAATAAGGCTTTCAAAGACCTACAATATTTTAAAATTTCAGTTTTTTGCAACTTCCTGGATTTTTTTTGTAAGGATATTTAAGTTTCGATTTGCAGAAAATCTAAAGCAAATATGGCGTCGCTGACCCGCAGCTTTTGGCTCATTTTAAGAACCGGCCAGCATAAATAACGGACAGCTAACGGACAGGACCGGATAGGAGATCTCATAGCCATTCCATACCATCCTGCTCCCTGCCCAGGACACTCTGCAATTTGGCAAGCAACCGCTGCTAACATCGCTCGTTCAATCATTCATGCAGTCATGCAGTCATTCAAACATTGACGCCAGCTGCTGGCCTTTCAAAAAGCGTCAGACGAGGCAAATGTGTTTGTTTTTCATTTTCTAGTCCCTTTAACATTTTCCTCTGTATTTATATTTTTCCCCCCTTTTTTTTAGCAGCCAAATCTTTTTTTCGCAGCAAGGCGTTTTTTAAGTAGTTTTTAATAATGCGCCACACACGCGGAAAAGGCTAAGGACAAAAGGGATAAGCCAAGCGGCGAGCCAAAAGGACACACACACTCAACCCATAGATGTGGGCAGGATCAACAAATTATATTTCACAAAAGGAAGAGGGACCATAAGAGAAAAAAATGGAAAACCCAAAACATATGTTGCCATCGAAAGGATGATGATGGAAAATAGCAGAAGCGGTTAAAGGACTACAAAAAAGGGAAGAAAGTAGAGCCAGCCAGCATAAATAAAGCCAGGATAATAATATATGTATGTACGCTCACCCTAGAAAGCCAGGCCAAGATAATCAGGGGGTATTCGCTTCTTATCCCAGCCCCGGTGGCCCTCCAAAGAAATTGAATTTAAATGGTTGTCAGCAACAGAAATTAGTTTTGCTTTCTCCACGAATAAAAAAGAAAATATCAAATAAATACAAAACGAGATCCGGGGAAAAACTGCAGGCGCATTATGAAATCAAATGGCGGCAAATAAAAAATACTTGCTTTACTTGGTCGGACGTGGGTTGGGGAGTGGGTGGATGGAATCCTAAGCTCTATAATTAAAAGATGACACGCAAAGATCCCGGATGAAAATGATTCAAGGCTGCGCTATAATTAGCTGACATTAGCAGAAGGAGAGATGGCACAGGTCTCCTCGATTCTGATCTAGAGCAAAAAGTTGTTTTCGAATCATAAGCTTGGGGGAAATTAAACAAAAAACTAATTAAATTGCTGCAGCCTGCAAATAAAACACAACATCACATTTGAAAAACAAAAACAGGTTAGAATACGTCTAAAAAAATATCAATTTAAATCTGGAAAATGGCTGAAGAATTTACAATTTTATCCCGCACCTTTAAAATTCGGTTTGTTTGAATTTCTGGCTATGTCCTTTCTCTCCTGTCCTGTGCCACAGCCTCTTTGTCAAGCCTCTCGTAAGAGGAGCCAAAAAAATGTAAACGAAATAAATATAAAGGAAGCCAACCGCAACAAAGTAAAGTCTACTTTAAAACACTTTTCAGTGCATGAAACTCACAAAGAGACAAAAGCAGCAGGATGGCATTTTTTTTGGGCGGGGAGGAGCTCCAGTGGCACTATCAAGTCCAAAAGGAAAGGGGTTGGTGTGGGGAAGGTGGGGCGGTAAGGACACCACACAAACTACAAAAAACAAGGCACAGCCAGTGCAGAAGGAACATCGGGCAGGAACAATGATAATGATGATGGGCATACTGAGGGCTGCTGATGAGTGAATAATGCGGCACACGTTGAGTGCCGGCTAACATATGAGCATCATATATTTTGACAAAGCCCAACTCGAGCCGGAGTTAACATCAGAGTTGGGTATACTCTTTTCAAAAACAGAAAAAGGCCAAAGAATTCAGGGGTAAAAATAACAAAAATTGAACTTGTTTAGAGCTTTGGTTTTGTTAAAATTTGTATACAATTTAAAAATAATATAATAAATATAGCCATATGGTTTCTATCAAAAATAAACATAATATTTCAAGCCT
Source organism: Drosophila atripex (assembly GCA_035045925.1). NCBI lineage: Eukaryota > Metazoa > Arthropoda > Insecta > Diptera > Drosophilidae > Drosophila > Drosophila atripex. Next base: position 3,142,506 of record JAWNOP010000012.1, read on the forward strand.
AATTTGCAGTCCTGGTATAAATTTTCAATGTGTATGAGTGTGCTAATGTGTGGGTGAGGGAGGACACGGAACCAGGACAGCCCAAAAGTACTCAAATGTTCATGTGTCTTTGTCGCAGCTGGCGGCTGTCACAGCAAACAGTTAGTGAGACCCAGGACGAAGGACTGGAAGCTGCAAAACTGAGAACTGAGGACCCGCTACCTGGGCAAACATAAACATAAATAAATTTATAATAAGGGTTGCCAGGCTTATTAAATTTTTGTGAGCCTGCGATATGTGGCTGCCGGGTTGATGGCCCGCAGCAGCCCAGCCAACCAGCCAGCAATCGTTTTGTGCCCTGGTAGCCTTTAACTCTTAGTAAATAATATTATTTGCTTCACATGCTTTTTCATATTTATTTTTAATATTTTTGTATTTATTTAGTTTTAATTTTTTACGCCCCACTGACGGCCCTGACACGATTGCAGATTTCGCGTGATGTTTGCACACGATATGGACGACAAACAGGGAAACCCGTGCGAAAATGATAGAAAAATCAGAAACGCAACGGATGTGGCAGATACAAAAAAATACAAATAAAAATAAAAATAGTCGGATGGCAAAATCGTATTATGCCACAGGTGCAGAGACACACAGATCGACTGCAATGCGACACAAAAGCAAATGAATTTCGCCACAAAAAATAAACAAAAATATTTAATAAAACTTGTATATGCATTTATTTAAAAGTTATAGCACAACAGCAATTACGACTATTGTTGATTTAAATCAATCGATAGCAATTGAAAACAAATAGAAAGGGAAATCATAAGCTTGTTGGCTCTGTTGCATTTCCCGTAAAAGTATGCTATAAATTCTGCGCAAATAAAAATTTAATTTTCACTTTGAAGGGGCTTTCAGTTTATGAACTGTTGCGTTGATTTGAATGTTCCGTCTTTGAATATTCTCCATCATGGCATACATACTACACCAGAAAAGCAGAACAGAAGCTTCATCAGTGCGCCATTAGAGTTTCTTTTCTTCGTTAATGATTTCAGTGCTCGTTTTAAAATGCTTTTTTTCTTTGCACTAAGAAAAAAAAGTAAGTTTTACAGACTTATGATTTAATATTTGAAAGAATTTGAGATGGGTTTCCATTACTTTTTCTACTTAGTGTTTGTCCTAAAATATTGTATCCCCTGAAGACTCTATTAGAAGTCCTTATTGTTTCCCTCTATGTACCTCTTTTTTTGTTGTTTTGGCCTTTTACGGCTCAACCTGAGCAATGGCAAATGAAATGCAAATTAGTAGTTGGAGCCGAGAGCGCAAGAATGTACTTAACGCCGCGCCAGCGCCATAAACTCGAAATGAACTCATTAGAGGTGTGTGTGCTGAATCACTTTGAATAATTGAGTTTCGGTTCGAGCTCGTCTTCGTTTGAAATTGTGAAACCATAGCCGACGTAGAACCTGTATCTGGATCTGGAGCTGGAGCTGCAACAGAGCCTGATGGATGTCCATATCTGTGGCCATCTCGGTTCAGCATTTTTCAATTGTCAAAGCCAGCATGCAGCAGCAGCATCAGCATCAGCATCACCATCGTCATCAACAATGTGCAATCCGCATGCCTTGAGGGCAACTTCCGACACACTTATTTCTTGCCGTCGTGCCTGTGTGTGGGTGACCGTGCCCGTGTATGTGTGAATGGGTCGCCCACATATACACTTTCAATAGCACTTTCCATTGACACCAAAAAAAGAAAGAAAGGATACGTGTGGATGTGGGCCAGGGGTGAGGGAACGGCAGACCAAGGCAGAGCGCAGAATGTTAACATTTTCTTCCTTTTACCCGCAGACTGAATGCACACCTAAGGCCAGAGTAATAATGGACTTATGCACTTTTAAAATTTAGGAATGCAATAAATCTGTTCAATCATACAAAAATATAGGGCTATCGTAGAAAATGACTTGTGGGATTTTTTTGAGGCAAGTTCTCCTTTTTCTTACCCGAACTGTACGCATATGTGCAAGTGTGTGAGTGAGAGTTAACAGCAATTTGTAACGATAATTGTGTGTATTTTTCAGTGACAATAACGTTGAATGCTGATGAGTTTGCCAGAGACCAGCATGGTGTGGAATGGACGTTCCGAACGAGTCCACAGATGACAGCCAGATATGCAGGCGGCCAGAAGCCTCCCAGCCACTATCCCCCTATGCCCTATCCCGTAGCTGCTAGCCACGCCCTTGCCTGACCCGCCGACCCGCCGACCCGCCTACCAGCATCTCCGTAAAAGCCTGGCCTAAACGGCAAACATTTTCAGTGGCGGGGCGGCTGGAGGCAAAGTCTGTGCCAAGAGAAGCCAAGCGAATGCGGAGTCATTGTCAAGTGTGTCAAGTGTCGGGCAAACACCAATTTAAGGCAAGAAAAAAATCGAAATAGAGCGAACCAAACTGGTAAAAAAAAAAACTAGTCCAAAAGTGGACAAAAAAAAAACATGTCAAACACGTCGCCCAGCAATTAAATTCAATTTGTCAATTCAGTCCGAGTTGACTTTGCCCATAATTGATTTCATTTGATTTGCAGGACATGGACCCCGCACCCTGATGGTGTATTGTATTACCTGCAAGTGCATTCAATTGTTCCTGACAATTAATAAATATTGTGCATAATTAATTTATGTGACGCTTCTGGGCAAACAAAAGGACATCGCCGTCACATTAGGTTTGCATCGGTGTGTTGTATCAGTGTGTGTGTATTGTTTTGTGTTTATTTACCTAATATATATCCAGTAATTTACCAACAGTAATTAAACTGAATTATTCAAAATTGTGCACCTGGGGGAGAACAAAATGATTTGTAGAATGCCTAGCATGAAAAAAAGATTATTTAAAATTACTGACTATGCATTTAGCACGTTTTAAATAATGGTTAGCAAAAAACGGTTAATTGGCCATTTTGATTGCACAGCTTTAATTTAAATTAAAGGCTATCTTTTATTTTTAGTTTCGGGGAAATATGAGAGGCTTTGCCAAGTGATATTTAGAGCCCTTTCCCTTTTTCAAACACATCTACAAAGCTTCTCACTGCCTGACCAACCCACACATTACATTCTAACCACTTTTTATGGTGCTGAAATATGAGACGCATGTTCGTAGTTTGTATTTAGTAAAAGGATTTCTCCCACAAGCACACACCCACACATGACACATCCTTTAGAGCGCTTTTCTGCGATTTTCTACGCTTTTCGTTCTATGCAAACACTGACGAGTCAGACTTGGGCGACCGCCGAGCTCCACACGACGAACACGAACACGTATTTTGTATATCGCTATTTATTACATGTTTACTCAATAACAAAACACTTGGGCTTCTAACCCAAATACCCATAAACAAGTAAGCTACACACGTAAGTAGGTGTATCATATATTTGTAGGAGTGTCTTTAGCTTTAAAGAGGAGTGAGATTTTTCATTTTTATGATATTTGTTACTGCAATTTAAAATAAATAAACTGGATAATTGTACAGAACTCTGACTTACTTTCAGTGTCATTCAAACAAGCATATTCAAAATAGTTAACAAAGCCGAAAGCTACCCCCAATTGGTATCAGAAACAGTCAAAACCATTTAGCCAGGAATGAGCTTTGAACATTTTGCTGCAAATGCGGTTGGCAACTTTGTTAAAGGGCCGTGAAAGGACCTGTGGGCTTTGGGAGACGGAATGCCGGGGAGATAGAGGTGAGTGCATACCATAAACAGGAGTCAAATAAATCAACGTCGTCATAATCATCATCATCAGGAGTCCCCACACGCGGCGACCCAACAACAAAGTAACGGACGACGCACACACACACTCCCAGAAACTGCAGGATACACACACACAAACACACGAACACAGACAAGGAAGCGAGAAAATCTCCAGCAGGGCGAACCATAAAGCAGCCAGCGAAATATAAATGCAATAAAATATTTTTAATGGCTCGTAAATGTAAAAATTACGCAAAATACAAGCAAGGGAAAAAAACGCACACACAAAAACTGGCAAGGGATGTGGGTGGGGACTCCAACAACTTTAGCAAAAATATGGAAAACGAACAATTTTGAGCCACAGGAGCGAAAAGAAGCATATGAATGGACCGCAAATCCTGTCGCAGGATATGTGAAAGTATTCACTGTTGCCGGCAAATTGTAATACAATTGAGTGAAAATTCACAAATTAGTTAGCATAATAGTTGACGGAACAATGCCGGCGCCGCAGGAGTCGAAATTTGCCTAATTGAAAGCAGCTCGAATGATGGTCGAAACCAGTTGCAATTCCAGCCAGCTAGCTGGCCAACTAACTAACTAACAAAAACAACCAAGGCCAGAAGAAGAATGCATATTGCAAGCTGTGCACAAACATTGTAAAGGCAATTACGGCAAATGCCAAAGTGACAAGCCGAAAGCCAAACTGAAACTGCAACAAAAGTGGTCCTGGAATGATGGCCAGGAGGAGGTGGCTTAAAAAGTAAGGATTAGAATAAAAACTTTTGGCCATAACCTAAACGTCAATGTTCTGTCACAGTAGGGGGTCGAAAAATGCACACTTGAATTTTTAATTGTCTATTTTTGGATTGGGGCTTAAATTTGTAGTCCTTTCGTTGAAATCAAACCATAATATTTTTACGTGAAAGTCCATAACAAAGTTGCTCCTATCCCCTATGAAAGTGTATTTTCAGGATGACCAACCGACAAAAAAAAGGGGAACTTTAAACAATATCCTGGTCAAGCCCAGCATGTCCTCATGGATGTGTGTGAATTAGTTGTTGATAAAATTAAACTGCATTGTTGAAAATCACAGCAAAATGGCGATAGAGATAATAAAAACAAAGGCGTGTGTATAGACACTGGCAGGAAAAAGGATAGAAGCCCGGCAAACTTGTATGCCTGGTGTGCTGTGTGCTCTTGCGGTTGAGCATTTAAATATTTAAAAATATTTATTGTTGAAAAATGTTAAAATATTTATAGGCCAAACTATGCCCAAGATGTTCCAACAGGAAAATAGAAGGCAAAACAAGCACAAAATGGACATAAAAGGGCAATTTTGTCTATCCATTTGGTATTTGTTAAAACAAAGCCCCGAGGATTGAAGCACAAACTACTGAAACCCAAACACAGACACGGACAGATCAGGCATATGCCTGCAAAAATGGGTGTATCTTGTTTTATATTTTTTAGATTTTGAGGTGGGGTGACAGGCAGGTAGGTAGCATATGGTTGCCATGCGTAGACAGAGGAATTTTAAATATGCAGATCAGGCAAAAGGTTTTCCAAACGACAACCAAAAGGTTAAGACAAACAGCTAGCCGAGTGAGAGAAGGAAAGGGAGGTGGCCATGTCCTGGGGGATGAATGTCCTGCTAATGCCCAGCGATTGTCTCTCTAAGCCCAGAACAGACATAAATACTAACTAGCGCCCCGAGGTTCCTCTTCTGGCCAGGCTAACAACAAGAATTTGCACATTATTAGCATTAGGGTACACTTTGTTGTTTTTTATTTTTATTTTCGGAATTCCAGTTGATTTTATTCCATTCCGTTTATTTGATTTTATTTCGTTTCTCGTCGTATATATATATATATATATATACAGATCTGAATGGCATGGTCGGAAGTCTGCATTTGCATTGAGTTGGGTGCAAATCCGTAACAAATCTTCCAAATTGTTTTACTGCCTCAACATCATTGAAATTCATTTGATGGGCAAAGTCTTTTGCTGATTTTTATGCATATGCTGGGGAAGTGTGATTGGGTCCAATTGGAATTTTCATATTCTGTTGAAATTGAATTAAATGCTGCCAACAGGCGAAATAAAGTTTGTCGGGGGATTTGTGCAAACGGCTTAGGAAACTCTTGAATTACAAGCAAAGTCCAAATAGAGTTGCAGTTCAATTCAATAAATGGCCAATGCGATTTCGGATAGTTTTCAATCGATTCTAGCTCTCGTTTGTCGGTCAACCGAAATATATATAGTTGTTGATCGAAATTGATGAGAGGTTATGGCTCTAATTTGCTTGAATCGAGCTGTTGGCCCTGCAATTATCGGGAAGGATTACACCAAATCCATACATCTTGTCGGTATAAGTGGCCAATACAATCATTGTTATTCCCTTTGCATTTCACCTCAACAAAGCCCAGGCCAAACAAAACGAAATGCAATGCAAATATAAGTCCCCAACGGAATCCGTCCCACAGGGTCACATAATCAAGCAGTGAATTGAATGAACCTTATATATTTGATATGACCAGTTGTCCGTGTGCCATCCCCGGACACATACACCCTCTGCTAAATGTATGTATATATGTCTGTCTGTCTATATGGTATCTGACATTATATAAATACGCACGAAGGGCTACGCCCACATCCATTTCGAAAAATGGAGAATACGAGCGGCGTCTGAGGCTGACCCAAAGCCAATTGCCTTCTGCAGTGACTAAGATTTATTTGCATTTCCGTCTGAATGCATTTCTGTTTTATTTCTATAGACCAACTTGGCTATTGCTTTTTGTGCAGACACGCACATGGCCAGCACATATACACACCCATACCATTGCACAAATTTCAATGGCGAAACATGTTTCGCTTTTGGCAACAAATTCGGTGCTGGCCCTTCTACTCGTTCGTTCTCCACTCGCATTAGTTATAATGCTGCATTTTCTATTTGATTTCTTTCTTTTCCCATTAACAAACTCAATTTGCGAGCCATTTTCTGGCCGGCGTCAAGGATAATGGTTCAGGGATAAAGGTTTATCGGCTTTTGTCTTTCGAGCTTCTGACCAGTGCAACACGTTCCACCTAAAAGATGCACTAACAAAAAAATTACTACAACATAAATAGTGCTTCAAATGAATAATATAAAATATTTAACAGTTTTTCAATAGTTTTAAGAACTAAATTTTAAATAAAAATTGCTTTTATATTTTAGCATTTTAGACCCATTTTTCCCTTCAGTGTTGTGGAATTTTTGAGCCCTTCGCTAACAATGTTTTATCTGGCAGGAAGAAGGCACCTCTTCCTAGTGTTGTCCTGTGTCCTGGGACCTATGCAGAGCAGCAATTTAAAAATCGCTTACGGGCACGCCACTGCCATAAAATCAGGCACCATCATCATCATCATCATCTCCAGGATCGTCATCATCTTGCTGAGGTGCACGGATCCTGACGTTCACTTCGTGCCTTTTCCTGCGTTTCGTTTACATTTGTCTTTTTGTGCAGAACTCTAGGTCCTAGCCTGTTTTTTTTTTCTCATTGTTTCAAAATGTTGAGTACGTGACAGATTTGTTATAATTAACATGATTGACGAGCTTGCGACGCCCAGACATTGGCCAAAAAAACAAAAAAAAAGCCACCTCGATAGCCATTGTTTTTTTCGATTTCTCTCCCTTAAAGATAGATAACTAGGGGAGAAGACAGAAAAGGGGAGCTAAGTAATAGCTCTTCTGGTTGGTTAAGAAATAGTCAAGTTTGTCAGGTGGTTTTCGGGGTAAGTTTGCAGCTGCAAGTTGGCAAAGTGCATAAATTTCAATGTTAACAAACATTTCCATCGCATCGAGTCGCAGCGCATACGCTTCGATTGAAATCTAAATTGCATTGCATTCCCTGCCACCCCGGAGAACCCTTTTGCGCCCACTTTGCCACCCTTTTTTCTGCACACACTCACACACACACATGTCCTGCTTGGGACTACAAATTCAACTGTAAAAATTGCTGCAGTTAAATACTGCACTTGATAACAACTACAAATGCTCGACGTGTTAGACGCCGAAGCTAACAAGCAGCGCTGCAATCGAGGATGGCGGAAAACCCGGGGGGAAATGGAGAAAATCAAGGAAGCGGGGGAAATGGGGAAAGCGGTAAACTGCAGACCGGGAGGGTGGCGAACAAAAACAAACAGGATATGGGCGGTCTGCGATATGTGCGTGTGTGGGAGGGTGTCTCTGTGTGTTTCTGTTTGTGTTTGTGTTTGTGTTTGCGTCTGTGTCTGTGTCTGTGGGACACACATAACATTACACTGGAGTTTTTGTAACTGTAAAGGGAGTAGCGATCTAGTCCTTGTTGCAACTGCCACAGGAAATTATAGATTTCCATTTACTTAAAATAGTAATGCTCTTTTCTTTTAAATGAAAACTGCATAACTAAATAATCCTAAGCCTTTGGTAAAAATTACTCATACGCTTAGTATTTCCAGTCTAAATATTTTCTACATTAACTGGAGTTTTTTTAATCCTGAATATAATCAATTTAATTTCAATTTATCTTTACAGTTGCTTTAAAAAATAAATTTTAATTTCTATTTGAAACTTTGTCTTATAACGCCTTTACAACTTGGTCCAGAAAGTGCATTATTACAATTAGCAACGGCCCATTGGGGCAACTTCAGGCCAAAAGGGCCAACTGCCTCTCGCGATTGCGTTTATTCGAAAGGATATTGCCAGGACTGCCAATTGGCTGCCTCAGTCGACACCGCTGCCCTTTAACACAATTCCAGCTGCTTTTGCTGCAATTTCAGTTGCAGTAGCTGCTGCTGGTGCTGGTGTTGCCACTGCCACTGTCATTTACAAGTGCAGCGGCAACAACAACCGCAGGCCTCACGAAAGAGCATTGTAACCGCAAAACGGAGATCAGAAATGCATATGCAAAAATGTAACTGAAATTCGTGAAATGCGAATGCGAATGCGAACCATTGGAGGGCACCACCAATGTCTGAAACGGAATATGGACATCGAAATCGGTTCCCTGTAGAGGCCAGCCAGTGCCATAACGAGCCGGAGTTCCAGTGCGAGCGTCGAGAGTCCTGTATTGTGCTGGGACTATCCTAGTATCCTGGGCTATGCCATCGGCCAATCGAATAAAAAGTGTATGAAATATGTTTACTGTTATGGGCTGGCGTTTATGTTCGAGCACCATTCATGTTTCTGTTTTTTTTCTTTGTGTGTTTTTCCGTTGCTGAATGCAGAGAGAAAAATAGTATTGCTGGAACTAGTTTTCTTATGTATTCATTATTATAGAAAGTCATTAAAATTAATAGCTTTTTTTTTATCTATTTCTATTAATATTATTATTAAAATATACACGAATCACCTACCTGTTTTCGGAGGTTTTTTCTTTGCCTCTGCACTTATGAGACTTCAGCATCAGAGCTTTAGCATTTTACTGTCCTCCGCCCCAGAAGGTCAATAAAAGGTCATTGAGAAGGCTATAAGAGCCCGCGTGTGTGTATGAGTGGGAGTACGCCCGTGCATGAGATTCAGAATTTGCGTGGGTGTGAGAGGATTCGCTCATGCGTGAGTGTGTAAGTAAATGGTCAGTGTGTATGTGTAGGCACAACCTGGCCAAAAGTCAATAGGTAATCCAAATTTGCAGACGTTTTTCTTTATTTGGCAAGCGCTTCTCGCTCTGAACCAGAAAAACATAAAGCAAAAAAAAAAAAACTAGCTATCCCTTGCCAAAATACCAAAAGTTAACAGATTAGAATGAAGTGTGAAATGAAGAGTAAAAACGGAATGAAAAACGCTTAAAGGAATGGTGGGGTTTCCGGCTTAAATTTTTGACTTAAATCAGAGAAAACTTTATGGAGAGCCAAACTCGACGCGTCCCTTGAAAGTTGTCGGCGAAAACGGAAACTTTTCTGGCAACTTATCATTTTGCATTTTACACCTTTTAATTGCCCAGCTGACTGCCAGCTGACGGAGAGTTCATTAGCATGCCCCTCAAAGTGCAATTATCTACGGGACCCCGGCTATCAAATGGCCAACACTCGAAACGCTCCAAAATTTTCAGGGTGGCAGCATTTAAACCGAAGAAATCCTCTTACCAAAAATGGAAAAGGAATTTTCAGCAGCGTATCGTATAAATCAGCTTAGAAAACTTTCATCGTATATCAACACACTAATTATGGTAATTTTATAATTTTCTAAAATCCTAAAACCCCACCCCAAAAACAAAAAAACTGAGTAGAAAAAATGAATGGGCGAAACCGCAAGTATTCAAATCCCTGGAGGCGTTTACTGTTGATGTTTAATAAGCCAGAGCACATATACAAGTATTCGTTGGCCGGAGGAGTCTGGGCCGAGCTGGCTGCAGGAAAACCAGTTCTTTTCATGAAATTTGAACATAAATTCCAATGAACGAAACAAAACCAAAGTGCAAAGTTGCCCACACACTCACACCCACTTTCCGCCTCCTTGGCAGTTGCCTTCTAGTTTTCTGTTTGCCATTTACTGGGGACTGAGTCCCCCGGACCAGCCTAGCATGCAGTTTAGTGTTACTGGAGCCCCGCGGGAAAAATTCGGGGACCGGGTGGTGGACCGGGGAGTACTTAGGCGATGGCGAGGGGCATTGGGAATTCCAGGCCGGGAAAACTGCCCAGTCTCAGTCGCTCAGTGGCAGTAAGAAAGAGCCGTTTTCGCCCTCAAGCCAAAAGCGGCAAACTATAAAATAATTTAAATGAGTGAAGGTTCATGATGGAATATCAAGTACCCTGGAGAGAAAAATAGTTCTAAGGTTATGAGTTGGTAATTTGTGTATTTTTTGTTCCTACTCTTGTATTTTTATGGCATTTATGGCAAATAATGGACTAAGTTTTCTTAAGTATTTCTACTTAAGAAAACTTAGTCCATTATTCCATTAGTCCATAGTCATTATAAATACTTTAAAAATATTTTAATAAAAATAAAAAGTTTAAAATTTATAAATACATATTCATTTAAAATAAATAGTAATTTAATTGATTATTATTGTTTAATTTTTATGGTAAAGTTTATGCTTTTTTTAGTGAAATCTTTTTTATAAAAAATCATAGCATACATTTTCGGGCATCCAAGTCAAGCTCAAAGCCAAGTTTATACACTTTTAAGGCTAATAAATGCTAGGTATAAATAGAAAACGAATACCAGGTCCCAAGACCCAAGAAGGGCGTGGGGATCATAAAGTTTTGTACCGGGAAAATGGGGTGGGGCCCAGTGGGGAGGACGACCACTGGCAAATCAACTTTGCAACTTGAGACTGTTGCAGTCTATTAAAATTACGCCGACGGGCAAGTGGGCAAGGGCTATGTTCCTGTGGGTGTGAGTGTGTTGTATATGTGTATGGGGGCTGGGGTGGCAAAAGGGGGCGTGTCAAGCGCAAGCACAGCAATGGGCGCTAAATTAAAGGCAACTGCACCGGCACCGGCACCGGCACTGGCAGCAGTAGCAGAGCTGCTTCTGGTTCGGTTTCTTTATCATAGAATTCTGACTCTCTCTCTTTCCATCGGATACTATGTCTTCTTCTTCTGCTTCTTGGTTGTCTTCTTCTTTTTCCACTGCCACTACTATTACTATTTCTTCTTCTTCTTCTTGTGCCGCATGCAGAGCTATGTTTCCGGCCGCCGCTGGCAGTTAGCAAACGTTCCGAGTCTCAGCCAACTTTCGCAATTAGAGATGGCAACGGGAAATGAATTTCTCAGGGGCATATTTTAGCTTAGTAACTGAGAGCGGAGTAAATTAAAATCCAAGAATTATTATCTAACAAGGATATATTTTAAACTAAAAATACTTAAATTTTCAAGCAAGTTCTGAGCCTGTATCTATCCGATTTAAGGATCAATAGTATTATTATACCATATAGATAGAGATACATTTAAACGTTTTGTTTTCAACCCTTTCGACGCGTGATTTGATCCGGACAAGTCACGTGTCCATCTCCTTAGACCCCATTCCTATATATCCTGCCGGGGCTCTCGGTTACGCTTGGGCTGGCCTTTGCTTCTCGTGCGGCTTCTGTTTCGCTCATTTTCGGAAGATTGTACATGGTAAGATGGCAAGTTGGTAAGATGGGCTAGATGGCGGATGGTAGATGGGCCGCCCCGCATCGTAAATTTAAAGACTATGCAGCTACTTGAAACTTTTGCTGCAAGGCGTTGCCATGTAGTTTATGGCTGGACCCGGCCCATCCCGGCCATCTTATTGTTGTTTTGTTTGCCGTTGATGTTGCCGCTGATGTTGTAGGTGGGCCGTCATTTTCATATCTTATACCGATAGTTACAATAAGGGGCGGTAGGGCAAACGGCTTGTTGCGGGCTCTTTTGCATACTTTCCCCTCCTGCCCTGTCCCGCCCGACCACTGATTGAGCAATTTCTGATGATGACGAGAACGATAATGACGTTCCTAGACCATTTCACTATATATCTCGGAGGCTATCCATGCGGCGTCGCCATCAACTTTATTACGATTATTGAAAACCATCAACAGCGTCATGATAGACCGTCCTCGAGGGCTTCGGGCCCGTTCTGGGCTGTTCCTTTTTTTTGGGGAAAAATCATCAATATCGTATATGGCATATCTTATCTTTATATCAACCATCTCACTGGGCGCATGCTTTCACTTTGTGGTGCATTGTTCAAACATAAAATTGATATTTTTATGGTTCCTTTTGGCAAAGAGCCGTTCTTCCACCCCTTTTATTTTCTGCACCCTTACCCTTTTCTGGCTTAATGAGCGGTAGTTGCCGTTGCCGTGTTTGCAGTGGCAGTAAAGTATGGCGAAGACTGTTTTCCAAAAACGAAAGGAAAACAAGCAAGGAAAAACTATGGAAATATTTGCCTTGATTGCAGCAGTGGCTGTTGCAGGAAGTAAGGTAAGATGAGAGAGGATTCGAAATCATGATGCGCTGCCTTGCTTCATTATAAGTTTATCGAGGTGGTATGGTATGGGGGCGTAAGTCGATAGGAAGCTGTACTTGATCAGGAACTTTCTGTGATTGGAATTTTCAAGGGGAAAAAATCACACAATATGGTAATTAAGAAAAGAAAGTTGAAATTGTTGAATAACAGCCTCGGGATAGGCATTCTTTGACTAAGATCTTGTTAAAGTAACTAGTCCTTCTACGCTTCTTCGTTTTTCTAGACACTCCTTCCCATCCTATGAGATATTTCCCATATTCTCCATCTGATATTCAGTCATACCCTCCGATTGCCTTAATTATCTCACCAGCTCACGTACGCCCCCCAGCCCCTCCGCCATTTTCTGCTTGGGCAGACAATAAGAACGTGGCAAATTATTTTCACACCCTAATTAACGGGCCACACCCCCAACCCCCACACACCGCCCTTAATTTTCCCATCCCTCCACGGCACACAGTTGATGGAGTGATGCATGGCGGTGACTGTCGCCTGTTTATGTCGCTGGCTGTCGTGTTCAAAGTTTGACAAACAAAATTAATAAGTTCCATTTATATTTTTCCTCTTTTTCAACGGGGAATTCTGTAAAGAGCAACTTGATGTTATACCTGGGCCCACCAATTTCAGGGCTCACAAAGTGTCTAACTGAGTGACTGACTGAATGAGTGACTGATATATATGCTAATTTACCGACTTGACAACTGGCTGCTTAATTAATATGCATGCGAAAAGTTTCCGGAATGTCATAATGAGGCGAAATAGATCTTTAATGCAATTGCCAAAGTCAAAGTTTTTGATCAAACTGGCTCTGGCTCGGTGAATGCGGTTGGGCCCAACTTTTGTTTGATTTTTAATGAATACTTGAGGCAAGTTGACAGGACTCGCTGCGCCCCGCCACTCTGCCAAATGTACTTAAACTTATTTGTTGTCGACTTTCCTGTGGTCTCTGTGGAGTCAAATGATTTGTATGACCAACTTTTTGGTTGCCTGCCTGATTGCTTGCTCTCCGGGTGACTAATAAGTTTGTCGGAGAAAGAGGCGTATAAGTGTATTTAGTTTGCATATCTGTTTGTCTTTGCCAACTATAAATCTAGTTTTAATTGACTTGATCAAATGGAGGCAAGTTGCAAGTTGGCAACCGAAACTTAAGGCTCTGGGCAAATGGAATCCCTAATCCTAAAACCCTTTATCCCTCAAACGTAGTGTGTTTCGAATTAACTTTCCACAGAAACTGAAGCCAGAGAGTACCTTCTCATCAATGAGTTCCAACAGAAAGCATTAAGCATGAATAGCGTAAATTCACGTTGAGTTACACTATGGCTCTATGACCAGAGCTAATTAATTTCCTACGCTCACTCAGTGTTGGCTTTCGCTCCTCCTTAAAAACCCGTCCAAAGGACAAAAGGCAGCACTTAAGGGCGTGAGGAAAAAAAAAGGAAGAATGAATCTCAGCAGCCAATCTCTGAAAGCTTGTAAAACAACAGCACATCTCCAGTCCCCGTTCGCTATTCGCAACTATTTCTTTCTTCCCTTTTTTTTTAACACTTTGTAGTGCATTTTTTCGGAACATTAACTGCTGTCTGTTGCCATTATCCCTAACTAGCAACCGATAGACTCACACACTTTTTCGCTCTCGGTCCTTGTTCCCTGAGCAAATGGCAACTAAAGTGGCAGCCGTTTTCAAGGCGGTATAAATTGGGGAAGGGGGCCAGAGAATACACAGTAAAATAAATAAGAAAATAGATTATGTATTATATTTAGGATTTTGAAACCCAAGTAACTTACAAGAGGAATCTATTAGAAATCATTCTAATGTTTATAAACCTTCATGAAATGTTTATAAACCTTCTGTAATTTCTTTGGTTAATTTTTCTCAAAAACACTAATTATATATTTTTTTAAATCAAGATTTTATGGAGATATTTTTTGTAATTTTTTTAAACAAATGCTTTAAGCCAGAAGACAGAAGCCTTGTTATTTTCCGTCAAACATGTTATTTAAGCAGAGATCTTCCAAAATCTTAGATGACACCCAAAGGCAACTAAATTTTTCTCAGTGCATCAAGTCAAAGCACTCAAGTAGTCAGGCGAAAGGGCAAGCTGGGGTAGAAATTGCTTCCCCTCTTTAGTGCCCCTCCCCTCGTGCTTAGCTTCTCTCAGTAGTCTTTCAAATGTTAAATGATGCAGTTACAACAAATTACGCAAGACCTGAGCCGAGAGGGGCGGTGGGCAGAGGGGCTAAAGGGGAAGAAGTCCTGGGCCACCAAGGTATGCACTTGAAGATTTCACCCAAAGATGGCGGAATGGCAGGAGACAGATACTCTGCCATCCTTCCACCTATAATTGCAGTTCGAGTGGGGAGTGCCTGAGATTTAGTCAGGATTGTGGAGAAGAGGATGGTGGCGGGGGGGATGGCCAAATATTTAGCGGGCTTTTGAATAGTTGGCAAACTGTGTGGCCCAAAATGAAGTTGTTTGCCGTTCCAATTTTGCCAGCTTGAGAGGACGAGGAGCAACACGAGGAGCTCTTTCAATATCCGTTGTCGCTGGATGTTGACGCGCAATTAGGAAATGTCACCAAGTAGATGGAAGAAGGGGCGGGCGGGGGACTGAGCTGGAGCTGGGCGGTGGGGTGTGGCAGGTGCACAGACATGTCGCGAGGCTTACTGCAAACATAAACCGGAGAAATGACTGCACATAAAGTTGCTTTAATTGAGTTTTATGCTTTCAATTTTGGCGCTATTATGGCGCCAACGGAGACAACGACTCACACGGATACCGAAACTGGCACAGATACAAATACACTTACATACATATATACAACCTGACACACACTGACACACTGTGAGAGAGACATCTCCACATGACAAGCGCAAAAACCCATAAAACTCATCTGTCAAACACTGAAACGCCGCCTATCAACATTCATGTTCACTAATCCCTGGCATATATGCGCAAACGGATATATCCTGCCCATCCCTGACTGTTCTTCAGACTAGTGTGTGTGTGTGTGTGTGTGTGGCTGGGTGTGTGCTTGTGTCTGTGTGTCAAGCTGCCATTATCAAGGTTTTTTGTTTGACTGCATCGGCGGCCAGGGGGGTAGTGTGCAAAAAGGATTAAGAGCAACGAAATGCGTCGCTCGACAGAAGGTAAAAGCTGCAAAAGGAGCTCCAGGACGAACAGTGCCAGCAGGATCCCCAGTCAAAAATCCTATACACTGCTCCGGTGCAAGAAAAATGATCTATCAAATGGCATTAGTCGGGTAGGGAAGATGAGTCGATGAAATATGGTAAATGGACTGGAAAAAATATCGATGACGCAAAGAGAATCTTTACACTTTTATATTTTATTATCATGTTTTCAAGGATACTACTTGTATCATTTATTCATTTATTATAAAAGACACAAAATACAAATATGTATACATTTGCAAGCCCATTGTTCTATTATGAATGCAAAATAAACAATTATGAAATATGATTGCATGCAAATTTATGTTTTATCCTTGAGGCAAAATCAATTGACCTTCACATAAAATGCGTCCATATTTCTGATTTCCCTTATACAGAAATTATTTCCCAGTCTATAGGCCCTGAAAGTCGATTATTTATGGATTTTGGCCGAAAACTTTAATGAAAAGGCGCCTCGTGGACGAATAACAACCAGACACTCCCGTGGCAAAAGTTTTTGTCGTTTCGGACGAAGCTTCATTAAGTTGCTTTCACCACACAGAGTGGCAAGTGGCAGAGTGGTGGTGGCAAGGTTGCAAGGTGGTGGGGGGGGGAAAACTGTCATGACATATTTAATTAGACGCTTGTCAGCTGTATTAATTGATGGATTATGCCCACAACCGTACGCATACAAAGCCCAGCAATCTAATTTTGTTGTTTGGCATGTCAGACAATTCCTTTATGTTTTGGTCGTTGGTGCTGATTTCTTTTTTGGTGTGTTGTTCTTGCTTGCCTTGTTTTTAATTGCTTGGCTAACCAGTGACAAAAACAACAACGAAAATGCTAAAACCACAACAACAACTGCGTTCTGGTCATAATCTTGTTGTTGACATTTGTGCCCACACAGAGAGAGCCACCGAGCTGTCAGCCCCCTGCTACCATTTGGTCATTTCGGCCTGGCCGCCTGCCTCCGTCCTGCTTCCTGTCGCTCTCTGACACCCACAATATGCAACTAAAGGCAAGTTTCACTCACACACACACACACACTAATACGGTCACAATTAGGGAGTAAATTTAGATCATTTATGACTGGGGGCTAGTCATTTTAAAGACATTGTTTTATTTATGGTCTAATAAGAATATAAACCACTTTTCAAATCTCATAACACATTACTATAAAATAGTAATTACTATTATTAGTATTATATTATTTAATAAATTAGCAAAATAAAATTCAAGGATCTGATTCTTAATTTTAAAGGATTTCTTATACATTTTATTTTTTCAATATACTCTTTCTATTTCATACTATTTTAATACACTCTTCTATAAACTTTTAGTTTAAATAGTTTGGCTTAAAGTCGCCTAAAATATTAACATTTATTTATCTTGTCTATCTCCCCAGACACTTTTCCCAGGACCTTCTCCAACAATTCCAACAACTATCAAGTCCCTTCTGCACAATTCTGCACGTTCACGCAAAGAAATTTGACAAACAGAAACACCGCAAAACCGATGTCCTGCCGCGCCCCTCTGAAGACCCTCCCTCTACCCTCCTCCCCCTCCTAGCCACAGGACCATATCGTTCTAGCTCAGACATTTTTGGCCACAGTACGACGGGGCAGACGAAAATTTTAATGCATTTGCCATGATTTGGCGCATAATAAATTATAACCATGTTCATGTTCCTGTGCATGTGTGCGGTTTGGCCTGAAGGGAGTGGCCGAGGGGGATAGGGGGTCGGGGGAAAGGAAAAACCAACTCGGTTATATGCACAAAAACACCTGACGGATTTAAATTTTATCATGAGCTCAACTGCCGTTGACTGACTCTCCGTCTGGCCGCAATCCTGCCCCGTATCCAGCTCCCATCCAGCATCCAGGCCATTACTCGGGCGCCATCTTTGAGTTTGTAAGTATGTGGATGTGTGTGTGAGAGAGTGTGTGTGTGTGTGTGTGTGTGGGACCGCCTTTGCAGAAATAGTTTTCGTCAGACATGTGTGCGTTTGTGTGTTAATGTTTTAAGTCTTTAAGCTTTTAATGCCTTGCATTCTTTGCTGCGGCTGTCGCACCTGAGACATGTCCTCCTCCAGTCCCCTCTCGCCAAGAAAATCAACCAAAATATATGTATTTTTTGGGGACAATTGCATTATGTTCTACTGAGTTATGCCCACAAAATCTTTGCCAGAGACTTTTGTAGATTGAATAAACTTTGTAATGTGCTAATGAAATTTAAGTTTTTTTCTGTTTTGTTTTCTGGAAAAACTTTGGAATGCACTTCAATAATTCACTTTACAGTAAATGACAAAATTTCCACATTTACGCAATTATGTGGCAAAAAGTATTAATATTAATAAATCGTAAATGAAACTTATGAAAATGCTTTGCCCGGCAAATTCCAGACATAATTTATGTTAAAAGGGTAAAGCGCCAAGGCTAACAATGACAGCACATTAGCCGCAAAAAAAAAACAAGAAGTAAGCATCGTTTTGACCAGTTGGAGTTATCTCTGTACCCTGTAATTAATCACAATTTGCGGATACACAAATTGTCGCAGTAAAAGTCACATTTCTTGCGCAAAGAGCACACAAAATGTAAAAAACGAAAGAGCAGCCCGGCAATGAGACAACAAATAAAGCCAGCCACCGAAAATGGGGCCAGAGTAAAGTCAAGCCAAAAGAAATCAAATAGAAAGGGATATTCAGTGGGGTGAAGGGGAAACCTCCAAATAAAAAAAAAAAAGAAAGGAAAAAACTGGCTGCACTTCCGCTGCAGAGTTTCCGGTTCTGGCCAGGGCTGCTGCTGCTTCTGCTGCTCCTACTGCCACTGCTGCTTGAAACTTCTTGGTGGTGGCGCAGTCAAATAAATTGCGCCCTCAAATGGAAATGCAACCCAGTCTCAACTATTTGTCTCACTAAAAATGGCGAGACCATTTGCCAGCCTCCTCCCCCCTGCCAAGCGTCCTGCCAACATCCTGGCATCCTCCATCATGGCTTCGTCATGTCCGAAGGGCAGTGAAAAATCTCAAAAGGATGTCGTTGGCATTGTTTGCCTTTGACTGCGCACTTTCTGGTGCCATCTTTCGTCGGTCCTGCCGCCTTAACAAAAGTCAATGGCAATTAAGCAGTCGTCGCGTCGCGTCGCCTCTCTCAGCTGACGCAGTGCTGATCCCAGAACTAAGGCCAAGTCCGAAGCCAAGCCCACATTGATGGCCAAAAAGTTTCTAACAAAGACGGCTGGCGAGGCAAAAGCAGGCCAAATTACTTTGAGTGGGCACACGAGGCGTATGAGTAATGTTTCGTAATGGCCAGTTTTGTTTTGTGTGGGAAAGATATATATATTGTTACTTATTTAAAATAATTTTCGAATTTATTGTTCGCCTTTTATCTTACATTTGAAACAGGACTTGCAAATTATGGATTATAAACAACCGGATGACATGGCGTATGATTAATATTAATTATTTTCAATGGCATACTGCTTAGGGGACAAAATCAAATATATATTTCATGTCAAGCCCTAAACTCTTCCTGTTAGCAGATAACGAAATGGCTACTATCTCACACCCTTCATTGGCCATTTGAACATTTATACGATTACCGTTTCCCCTCGAATCTCCCCCCATAATATGTATATCCCGGGTATATTAGCCAGTCCGGACTCCCCGTTTCAATTTGAAATGACAAAGTTATGGAAGGCCCCCGCCCAAGATCCTAATAAAAGAGTTTTGGAGCAACAGACAGCTAAATGTTTCCCTTGAAACCGGATGTGGGCACACAGGATACTAGCGAGTGTGAGTGTGTGTGTATTGTGGTTGCATTTTAAACAATGAATAGTGCACATGTGTGCGTTGCGGGGTGTGTGTGTGTGTGTATGTAGGAGTAAGCTTCCTTTAACCTTTTTATGACTGACCCAGCCAAAAACCGTTGGGACAAAACGAAGAGAGCGGAAGAAACAAAAGGGGACTAGGACGAAGGGACGAAAGGTCCTAGCCATTGCACGAAAAATTAGAATTGCTAATGTTTGCGGTAAAAATGTTGCTCCCCTGTATGTGTCAGCTCGGCGGGGGTGTGTGAGAGTGCCGGCGAGATTGAGTGAGTATGAGTGTGCCTGCGACTGTGTGTGTGTGTGTGTGAATGTGTCGCGGTGTCTGCGATGTTTGTGTTGGCCGGTTTAGTTTTGACTCGGCTTGCAGAAGCATGAAATTAATTTAAATTTTGCGCACTTGGCTAATTTCTTCTGGCCCCGAAAGGGGGAGCATAAACCGAAAAGGGGGCGCTGCAAAAAATCTAGGCAAGGGAGCGCCAAACGTATGGCTTGGCCGGGGGTGGGCCGAGTGGGGGCCAGGACTCTTGCCGAGATAATAGTTTTAATAGTCCCTTGAGCGGCCTTAAAAATGTATGCGCCGCGTTATGAGCAAAGAAACGTTGCGATAACTGGCAACTGCGAACTGAGGACCTCAGGGGTTGGGTGGCTTTCGGGGTGGTGCGAGGTGGTTGGGTGGCTCCTAGCAGGGCGGCTGCTGGGTGACCCCTGGTCTCTGGTTTTATGCTTCGTTTGTATGCAAAATCGTTTTACATTTTCGCTTCATTTCATCTCACCTCGCGCCATTTCGTTATGGGCAGTTTCTTTGGGGGACTGCGGCCCTTGGCGAGCGAGAGTGGTTCTATGGGGTGTAATCTATGATTAGCCGGGAATTTAACGAAAGGTAAGCGAAAAGTCTCCAAGGGTTTCAAGCTTCTATTTATGCTCGCCGTGCTATTGATATTTTATGCTAATTTTTGTAGAGAATGTTGAGAGGTTTTTAGCTTAAATAATTCTTACATTGTTATGTTGTAGCTTTTATGCTAAAATTCAGGTAGTGAAAAGGAATAATATACAAGAGAATGGAGTATTGTGTGCATGATTTAGATACTGTTATTTTTAAATACAATTTTACTGTTCAAAGTAGACTAAAACATGGCTCAACTTTTCCAAAAATCATTTTTAAAGTCGTTCCCCCAAAATCAAACATGAAAATCGAACACCAAAGGGACCTCTTTGACAAGGAAACCCCCAATGTCCCCATGGCACCAAAATGTCAGTGTGTGTGTTTGTGTGGGTGTTCCCCCACAAATCGTGCAAAGTCAAACAACACTTCCAATTAATCAAAACCCATAACATCGCACAGTGCCTGCAATTCGCATGCAAACATGCATATCATATGGGGATACAGGCCCGGCAGGACGAAAACTAAACCTAGGCTCTCGGAGGGTGCGGGCAAGGGTCGGGGCGAAGGGCCAGTCTGGCGATGAAAACGCATTAAGTATGCGTTTTAATTAACTTTTGATGGTGGGACGCCCGGCTTTCCAGGAACTGGGGATCGCAGCGGGCGGCAGATGGCAGATGGCGACACTGAGCAACAGGACACGGTCCAGGATGGCCAGAAACTTTTTGGGGCCAAGAGGAGCCCAACATAAAAAGAAAGCACGAAAGAATAAATCTTTACTCAGTGTGTGTTATTAAATATTAATGCTGTTTTGAGAGGCCAAAAGCCGGCAAGGGAACTTCTCTCCCTGCAGCCTTTGCAGATTTAGCAGCTTGCCAAGTGGATCCTGACAGCAGGACGCATGCCCCAAGCCACAGAGCGACTAAAGAGAGCGCTGAAAGGACTCCCTGAGAGATGGGGAAGTTTTCGCTGGAGTATGCGCTTTCGGAAAAGCCGGGGGAGCTACTACGCCGAAGGCTCAACAACTGAGTTTGGTATACACACACATTGGGAAGGATAAAAGGATATTTTTATGCCGTTTTTGGCAGAGGGGAAGGGTGGGGACATGAGCTACGACCGTGTGTGGGTGGCGCTGCATTTCGAACAGCTGTTGCCGCCAGTCAGAGATGCTCTTCCCAACTCTGTTCTGCAGGCTCTCTTTCGCTCTGCCTCTCTTCCCTTGTGACGTCAAGTGTCCTGCCCTTAATTAGTCAAGACATCATAGACTTTATCATCATCATCATCATAATAATCATTATCCTTGCATCAATGCTATCACCGCCAAGAGTGGCCAACCGACCGCTTGCTGGGCAGCAATTATCGTAATTTAAGCAGCCCATTAATAAGCCAGCCACAATATTTGTCTATTCATTGACCGAAATCTGGCACTGGCCGAAAGTCGAGATTTGGACGCTCGCATCATGAATATATATTCCGTATATGTTCCATAAATGAAGGCGGCACGCCATTAGTCGAATTTCAATTAAATGCGCTCGCCCTGGCATAAATCACGCATACGCCGCGTGGCCCGGCACTGGGTTGGCTTCGATTGGCCTCGACTGGAGTTGGCCTGCGCTAGAAAAGACTTGGTGCTCTATTAATTTCAGCACTGTCACTTGCCACGGCTGCTCTTGTATTAATGGACCTCAAAAGCAATTCGAGATGAACTATTACAAATGCCCGGAACAGGGAAGCCCGTCCGGCTTAAGAAGGTCAGGGAGTGGACGGGTGGGCGATTATAGTCCCCATCTGAGTGGGGGAGTTTATAAGCCGATTTCATAAGTTTGCAATTAAAAATGCATTCTAGGACCTGAAGAGATTATATAGCAGCTTTAATAAATATTTTTCAGACTACTAGAATTGGAATAGATTTTTGAAAAACATTTTTCATTAAAGAACAAGTGTTTTGCCAATCAATTAGGAATATCCTTCTTAATTTATTCCCAATATAATGTCCAAACTAAGCATAAATAGAGGCATTTTCCTTCGTTTGACACGTTAGAGCAAACAAAATTAAATCAAAATTGTTCCGCCAACACCAGAGATCCCCCTCGACGCAGAAACTCCAGAGCCAAACGGCATGAAATAGAAGTATGCCAGCAGCCAGTAAGGAGCAGCTGCAGCGACCGGATATAGAAATAGAAATGGAAATAGAAATGGAAGCCATCACGAGCGCCAAAAGCGGGACAGATTGCAGTTGGAAAACGAGACTACGGTGGAGGCTGCAGAGACGGATGGCTGACTGGATGGATGGATG
Organism: Drosophila atripex; assembly: GCA_035045925.1. NCBI lineage: Eukaryota > Metazoa > Arthropoda > Insecta > Diptera > Drosophilidae > Drosophila > Drosophila atripex. Next base: position 3,165,347 of record JAWNOP010000012.1, read on the forward strand.
GATGGATGCAAATGATTTATGCTTAAACTCTAATTAAACTGTTGACTCAGGCAAATGAAACATGCGGTGATGTGTTATTAACACCAAAAGCACTTAAAATGTTTAAATAGCAATTTTCCCAGAGAGCAGACCAGGCATCCGCCCAACCAATTTATGGCCCCATAATTACAACAACCATAGAGGACTTGAAACACGGCAGAGTCGGAGATGCATTTCTGGTTAGATGGCAAGGCAAATAGAAATGGAAGACAGGTCGCATGAATTATATAAGCCGATAATGTGGGATTTACCAGCTATCCAGCTTAAGTCTGTGTGTTTAATTAAACCATTTAAATTGCCCAATAATGGGGTAGAAAAATTACAAATTTCCATTCACAGACAAAGGATAACAGTACAACAGGCTGTTGAAGAAAGTGAAGTTTGCGTATTACGTATACGTCATGTTGTAATGAACTGGGCTTCAGACTTTCGTCCCTTCATTACGCCTCTGTCTCACCAGCTTTTCATATCCTTGCGCCGTTCTGCTTACCCATGCCATTTATCCAGCCTCAGCTCTCGTCCTTCGTCCTCCGGCTCGGGCCATGGCACTGACTCTCACTCTGATTATATTGAATGGAGCGCAAATTGCGAACAGGCCGAAGTCGTCGGCAGCCATACAACTTATTCATGAAAAATGAAATGAAATTAATTGCAAATATGAAAACTTTATTAAGCGAATTTATAGCTGTACAGACCAACCGACCGGCAGCGTCACGGATTTTCAACTCGGGACCATGGCTTTAACCGGACCAGGAGCTCTCTGAAAGGTTTCGGCAATCAAGTTGTGAAAATTTCCCCATAAAAACCCCGTCCACGACATAAAACGAAAGTAAATTCAGCTTTATGATTAAAACTAATCATTTTCGTTGGTCTCCATCCGCCCGCCCCTAAAAAAAGGGGTGTACTGAAGTCGGGTATAAATTCCCGAAAAAAAAGAGTTCAGAATTTCATGACAATGGTGATAACATTTTAATGGAACACTAAAGAAAATTGGGTGACTAAAGGTTGGGGCTTAAAGCATATTTTCTTGGCGTCTCAGACCCTTATAGTTGCTCAAAAATAGTCTTTGATAAATTATCCTCAAACATCTTTGCTGTTAAGTCAAAAATAATCAGAAGAAGCCGCTGTCGCATCCTTATCTCTTGACCAAAGTTAGTTCTTGCCAGTAAGATAACATGACCAGAGTTGTGGAAGAATTTCTGCGTTGGCCCAATTGCCAAAAGCTACACAGATAGATGGCCAAGAACCGCGACAGCAGTAGCAACTTGACTAGTTGACTTCTGCTGACCTTAATTACACCCCAAATGCATGCAACACTCAGTGAAAAAGGACATCAGTGGGTCAGTTGGTGGGTCATTCAGTCGGCCAGGACCCTTTCTATGACATGCGAAAAATGCAGTTAATTAGCTATGAAGGACCCTGTCACCCCCGCCCTTATCCTTCGCCAACGATGTGGCTGCCAAATAGAGCGAGAGAATGGAAAAAGGACATCAGCCACTGCAGAAGGAGCAACAACAACTACAAAATAAAAGCGCAAAATTTATGTGCATTCAATTCAATTGCAGTTTTCGTCATCGATTGAAGCCCCGATCCGTCTCCCCGATGGCTCGTTTGAAATATGCCAAAAACACACTCTCACACACCCAGTGGTGGGTATAAAAATTCACTCAATGGCAATTAAGCCCGCCTATCGGACCCGCAAACAAAACCAAATCAACCGGAGGAGTCCGCGCCAAGCCAAACCGAACAGAACCGGGCAAGAGGCCAGGGGGGAGTCCTCCAAAAACAGAACACTAGAAACCGTTGATGACAAAGTCGACATCGCGGCATTATGACTTTTGGCCTTTGGCCAGAGATCGAACAGAGAGCAGAGCGGTAACCGAAACCGAGGCTAACCGGCCAAAATCATCCAAGCAGCCAGTTTGGTTTAGTTTCCTACAATTCCTACATTTTTTCCCGGGCTCCCTGGGTTCAGTTTTTAGTTGGTAGAGCAAATGTGGCATAATGAAGCAAACCAGTTGCAATAAGAGAGCCAAAACCATAATCGAAAATGCCAAGTGGCTCACATGGAAGTCAAATACCATTCCAAAAAACGAAATCATTTAAAATTCAAATAATCAAATAATAAATACAAAAGTTTCTGTGTTGCTTTCAGATATTTAACACTCTATACAAAAATAAATAAATAAGTAAAGTTTTCTCTCTAATTTGCACAGAAAACACACACTATAAAATTTAAAGTCTAACTTGTATGATTTCGAATTCGTAAAATAATCATAAAATTGAATTTCCATTCGTTTCCGGGAACAGACCAGCCACGTGCAACCTCTCAAATATTGCAGCCTGCAATTGCTGTAAGCCAAAAGACATTCAAGGTAAGCTGCAGGAAGGCTGGCTAGCTCGATGGCTTTCAGGATCATAGTCTGGCAGTGTGGAAGGCAGCTGCTTGGCAATGGCCAATTGGCCGTGGTCACGCCAACGGGTAACCGGCGACGGGCAACGGCCAAAACCACCCACAAACAACACCAGACCATTCCAAACCAAACCACCCCAGCCCACAGAGAGGGTCCTTTTTGAGGGGGCCACATGGTCTGGTCAGTGTTGGCCTGAAACGATAAAATATCGCAAATCTATGAAGTGGCTGCTACCAGCTACCACCCTTTTCCTTTTTCGGAGTACTTGTGAAAATGAAATTGAAAAAAATTGCATTGACGCCATAAATCAAATGGTTATGTGTCAAAGCATCATCATAGTGTGTGGCTGCTTATTTGGCTTAAAAGGAGAGGAGCAAGGAGCCCAAGGATATGTGGGTGTGCAGAGTTCTTAAATTGCTGATTTATCGAGGAGTTGGCTGCTGAAAGGCAAAGAAAGCCACTAAAGTCCTTTCTGTAATCTTCAGAGACTTGACATCAAAGGATGTCAAATGACAGGGTTTTCAGGTGCGAGTTCATTTAATTCCCTTTAGTAGTCCCCATTTTCTATATTTAAATCAATTTTCTGCCATGATTTCTGCACTCATTTTCCATACATCGTTTCCTCCATTTCATAATTGATAATTGCATGCGATTTACATTTCCATCAAGTGAATTAAGCCAAACGACCTGGACACACTCTCGTGGAAATGGTTTAAATATGCAAAAAGCAAAAAGTTTTCAACAAAACTGCCAAACCTGTTGAGCTCCGAGAGGGGTTAAAAAATATAATTTGTTATGCGCATATTTGAGAATTTTTAATCAACTGTAAATGGTTTAAAGAGCCATTCGAAACTAGTTGCCTGAGCTTAAATAAATCGAATCCAGACGGGGACCTATAAAAACTAAAGAAAGCCTTTATTGGCAAGATTTAAAAAAACGCAAGACATCTCAAGACAAGTTTTAACTAAAACTCGAAAAATGGAATGAGCATGCCTGTTAAGTGACCTCTTTATGTCCTTCGTAACTGCGAACGTAATCTCAGTCAATTGTGATAACAACAATCAGCTTCAGCTACCCAGCAAGTGGACCATAAAAAAGTAACCAACAGGCTCTTAAAAAAGCACTGGAGAAAACGAGGAAAGAACACAACTGAAGACTGAAAAGAAAATTTTAAATGAAGCGCATTGCATTTATCCAGTTCGCTCGACAAGATGCTTAAAGGATTACAATTGCAGCGTTCAGGACACAAAAAAGGAGAGCTGAAGATGAGCTGACTTACGCACAAAAGCAGAATCAGAGAAAAGAAAACTTTGCTTCCTTCGGGCTCATGGGGAACACTTTTCGAAATGAGAAAAGACATACACAGAAAGAAAATATTTAAAACAGAATTGATTTCATCAAAATAAAGTCATTTGTAATCATTTGTTAAACTTTAAAATATAAAGCCATAATAAGCCATTGAGAAATAATTTGCAAAATATCATTAAAATAAAATACTTTTTTTTTCTTGTGCGGAAAAAAACTCCTTACAATAAAGAAAAAATTATATGAAAGACTGAAGCACATTTTCAGCTTCAATTAGCAATTGCTGCTTATGTGCCTGCTCGCATCCTGCTAATCAAAAACGGACTGGACAAAAGGACACCCGGACCGACAGACAAACACTAAAGCCCAGCGACCATGGCAACCGACTGACGACGAGTGACAACCACATGGCAATGGGCATAAGCCTCCCTATCCATTACCACCCTGCTGTTGGCCTAAACCGCCGTCACTAATTTGCCAACATTTAACAGAAATGGCAGAAACATCAGCACTAGCTGCCGCAACACCAAAACACAACAACGGTACTGCGATATCCAGCAGCAAATGCATCAACTTTGCAGTTTGGCTCAAATTGTAATGCAGCTGATGAATTAGCAGTTGCCAGCCAGGCTGAAACGAGGGTAGGAGGATGGTGATGAAGGACGATGGACGGTGGACTGAGAACGGTGAACGGAGAACGGATCCGCCTCGAACACCGTTGAAAATTGGTTATGGAATGAGCAGCAAATATGCAACAATTATGGATGCCATATGAGCTGGCTGGCAACAATTGTTATAATTAGCCAAGGATTTCAATGGGCGGCCCATGAGCTATAACTCATACGCCATGTAGGCCCAAAACAGAAAGTGGGCTCAGTAAGAGGGCAGAAATTGTTGGCGTAAGTTCAGGTACATATAATGAAATAATTATTCTACAATGTAATTGCAAACTTATACTTACTTGGATAAAGTTTAAATTAGTTTCAGAAATCAGTAGAAAACAAATTGAGTTGAAAACTCAACCTCGAACATTAAAATCAAACATCTGAACATAGGACCCATCGTAGCCAATACTAATTAACCATAATCCAATCCGAAAATAGAAAACTCAACCATTTTCCAGTCTGTCAAATTGGATTTCGTCTCTGGACACCAAATGAATCAGGATGCTGTCGGAGAGCGTTGTGAAAATGTTTCACAAATTTGCATAATTTTATTTTACATGCATTGAATTTAATGCAAGAGCAACAGGGGCAGAGGCAGTGGCAGTGGCAAAGCATCAGCAAAAATCAACATCTGGAACAAAGATAAAATTTGAAATTCAAGCGACCTTCGGTGCAGGACATGTCAGGGACCTTTGGTCCATAACGTGTCCGGTATTGTTAAGCAGAAGAAGGACTCGGGTGCAGAGCGGCACATTTCCGGGCTGTGACTTTCCATCCATGAGTTGGGTAAACATGAAAATTGTATTTCAAAAATAAATGTAAATTCATCGGACATGCCAACGGCCGGCTGCTGGCTCGGCCAAGTTCAACTGTTCAATTAAAAACCGAAAATCGCATTTGATAAGCAGTGTCAGGGGGGGCATTAGTGGGTTAATGTTTCTGTGGCACACCGTTTTGCATAATATATTTGCGCGCGTGGATGTGTGTAAGTGAATTATGGAGGCACAATTCAACAATGCGGCCAGGGAACATTAAAGAAAACACTTACAAACAAAAGTCAACAGCATAAACAAGGCTCGAAAATGCACAGGGGCGTCGGCACAGGGGCCGGAAGGGGGTTAAATCTCAAGCGCACTTAGCACATTTCACAGAGTGACTCGGGGAGAGTTATGAAAAGGGCAGAATAAGGAGAGGGGAAACAGCGTTAAATGCACTTACTTCAAAGCGCCAACAGCAACAAAAGAGCCAACGAGTTGAGCCAAAAAGTGTGGCCAAGTCACACACAAACTCACTCCGCACACTCATACACGCACCCGGGCACACTCGCATGAGCACATACACAGTTACAGCAACAAGGGAAACCACTTAAAAGTAAAGGCAAAAGCCATCCATGTAAATTTCTTTAACTTTTCTCCTTTTCCCATTTCGGTGTGTTTTCTTTTCGTTCCTTTCTCTCGTTTCTTTTTTTTTTGCATTTCTTTTCCCATCATATTTATTTAACATATTTCTCACCGACCCAGTACGAGTGCAAGTGTGTGTGGCACGCCCCTAAATTAAATGCCGCCCTGTGTCCTTGTGTACATTTCATGCAATTGGATTACATGGCACTGCTTTCCATTTTTCTTTATGTTTTCCTTGTAAGTAGACTTTCTCGCTCGCTTTCTTTTTGTGCCTGGTCTTTTGTACAATTTCATTATTTCATTTTGGGTAGAGAGGAACATTTTTTCCACTGGATTTTCTTCTCGTTAGACTGCAAAATTGGTTCTATAGTTACTTTGCTTGACAACTCTTGGGAGGACTTCTTGGATGGTTTTGTTGGCAATTAAAAATCAGTATTTACAGTTTCTGCAAAGTGTAAACTCTTAACTTAATTATTAATTTCAAATATCAAATGATCAATTTCATTTGCATTATTGGATGTCCAATGCATTATTTTTATTGTTTCATTTTAAATGTGAAAATGTCCTCATATTGTAATTTAAGCAGAATTTATGCTTCAGTGAGCCCCAAGGATACTACAGGTGTAGAGGCAAGTCCTAAATAATTGAACAGTATCACAAAACAGTGAAGTGTCTTTTGTCTTTCTGTTTTCCTTGTCCGACAACATTTTTCCCTCATTCGCATTCTTCATTCAAAAATGTAATTAAAACCGAGCAGAGTGAAACTTCTTGTTTGCACTGCCTTCGCCTCAGTATCCTTCGTCCTCCATCTCGTTAAATAAAAACTTTATTAGATAATTTATGACATTTCGCGCCGCGGGTAAAACTATGTAAGAGTCCAGAGGAGCGGTTGTGAGTGGTGCGGTGTGGGTGGACATAGTCAAGATGGTGGTGGGACAGCCTTCGCATCCTTATCTGCTCTCAAAAAAAAATTCAATTAAATGCTCAAGTGAAACCACGCTCACAGACACACTGATGTCACCACAAACACATTCATTTTATGTACACGGGAGTGTGTGCGAGTGGGTGCCTTCCTTTTGGCTCCAAGGACATGGCTACCCATAATGCTGCTTAAGGTTAAGGAATTTAATTACCTTGTGGTTGGCTCGCATAACTCTCATCCCCCCGCCCCCCCAAAAAAAATGTCCCTGTAAGTTGAAAAGTAGCAGAAAATTCTGGCCTATTTTCATTGCATTATCAGGCCCGGCACATTGACACCTGGCATTCACCTTTCCCGCCGCCTGGTTGGCTCTGAGAAATTTTACATTTTGTGGCTGGAGTGGAAATATTTGTCTCTACACGAGATGGATAAAAGAACCAACACTCGGCCGGCTAATAAATCTTAACACATTTTTGTCCTGCATACTTTCAGGGGGTAATTTTCGGTGGCTCTCGTAGGGCCACTCGAACAAATTGTGAATTATAAAAATGAGTTATTTGGTTGATGACTTTTTTACTTTACTTTTTCAGAAGTTAATATTGGAAGTTAAAAGCCACAATTCCAGTCAGACTACTTGGCTCATTAGTATAAGTACACGACTACAAAACATACGGCATTGGGATGGCTAGGGGTTCGAAACTGTCTCCGGGTCAATGTCTCTCATGTTTCCTGTTAGTGTTTGGTTATCTGTCGAGTTTGTTGTTGTTCTCGTAATTTGACGGAACATAGAAAAAGTATATTTTTATTAAAATATATTTTTATCCTTATTTTATATAAACACTAAATTATGAATACAAAATTATATAGTAGTTTTTACATTTTGCAACTACTTATCCTGAAACAAATAAACTACTCATATTGCGGGGCCATCATTTATTATTTACCATTAAGGATCAACAACCCAATATTCTTATTCCTCCTTCTTAAGCTTCCTTAAAATTATGTTTGCAAATGTATCCAAAGAAAGGGCAAGCCATCAGCGGAAACTTTCTTCTGCGAACTCATTGCCGCAGTGTATGGAAAATTGTTTGATAAGACAGGACGAGAGCTGCAAACAGAATCATCAAAAGCTTTGAGATTTAGTCACAGAAGCACAGAAATGGGCTAAAACCACGAAGCCAAGCCAACCAAAAATAAACCATTCAAAATCAAACCAACTAAGTTTTAAGTGGGGAAAGGGCACGTGCCAAAAGTGCCAAAGTCGTTGCCTGAAGATGCGGCTCCTCCTAAACGCACAGTTAGCGCTAAAAGAATCCCCCCTGAACTATTGCATGTCAAACATTTGCATCCATCCAGGATCCAGGACGAGGATGACGATCCCAAAACGTATGCGAGAATGTTCAAAGTTTGTTTCGTTAGTTTCGATGTGGCATAAATCCTTGAGCTTTGAACTTTTTTGCACTGTGCAAAAATCGCAAAAAAATAAAAGGTATATCCGAGAAAAAAAAATAGGACGAAAGTTGTTAATAACAATTCGGAAAATGGAAAGTTTGGAACGAAGCACAAAAATAACAAATTTTGAGTTTGTTGTGAAAAATGTGCTACAAGCAAAGCTCATTTATCACAATGATGAAGTTGCCAAAAGTGAGCAAGTTGCCCGAGAATATGGGGTCGTGTGATGCTTCGATATTCAAGCTTTTACTTTAATCATAAACCGAGATACTCACACAATGACAGACACACTTCAAAAATGTTAAATAAGTCGCTTTGTCCTCCAGAGTATGGAGTACGGGTGCTGGATCCAGATTCCCGATCACTACACCCCCACACCCATCCATCCCTTCAATTGCAGTTCTCAACTTCAACTTCGTTGATGACTTTGTTTTTGTCAACGTCATGACTGTCATGCAGAACGTGTTCCAGTTCATGTTTCCCCCACTTGTGTTCTAATGCCACCTCCGGCAGATTTTCAACCCTTTTTTTAGCCCCCATCGCCAGCCACCCCTGGGCCCAGTGGCCCGTGTGACGATATTTATTGTTTTTCAACTCATAATACTTCGAGTGGAGCGGAAGGACTCGGCTAAGATTCCTGCCAGCTAGCTGCTTATTGGCATTGAAGCCTTTCCGTCTTCATAACGACTTTGATGTGAGACTTAAGGTGCTATGGCTGCCATTGAAGTTATTATTGCGAGGAGTGTCTCAGTCTCCAACCTTTTAATTTCAACCTTTAACCCATCCTAATTGAATTGTTTACCATTCGGTTATTTAAAAAAACATTCATCGCCCAAAAGTCAATCGCTATTTTCGCATTTAGTGAAATCCGGATAACTGCAAAACAATCCATTAACCCCCGGCAATTAGAGGCTGCAGCAAATGTCACTTTGATGACCTCCGACCCGCCCCCTGGTCGGACCACTTGGATATATTAATCCGCATACGCAGTTCGGACCTCGGCAGGACCCACAAAAAACCGTTCCACATTTCAATTTGATGACCCGATGACCTCGGTTCGGTGGGCGTGGCAGTGTGTGTTTGTGGTCGGGACATTGTTTGCCACATCGAAGGGTTAAGGGCCTTAAAGTCAACAGTCAAGGCATTATCAAGCAAAAATATAGGCGGGGTAGGTGGACCACAACATTTTAAAGGACACAACATCCCTCTCGGCTGAATGTTGCTGCTAAGCTTTACAAATTTGTTATTAAGATGTTCGGGCCACAAAAAAAGAAGACGCAACCACACACTCATGGCTCTGTACACAAAAAATGGCCACAAATAAATGAGCAAATAAATAACAAGTTGCCTCAACGAATCTTTTGTGCCACTGGCCACATGATAGCAGGCAGGAAGGACCTCCAAGGAGGATGGGCCAAGGCAAAGGGGACCCGCCTGTTGTCAGGTATATTTTGTTGTCTGGTGCGTGATAAGCACTCGAGAATGTCGCTGCAGGGCAAGCAATTTAGGCAAGTACCATACACACACAACCTCACACAGTCTGTCACTGTCGAAGGGGGCATCAGATATCGCCAAAAACTAATTTCATCAAATGCGAGTTATACAGGTCAGCCCAAATTGAATGTTGATGGGAAGCAAATCAGGTCAGAGTGCATCCCCAAATGGCGAGTCTGTAAATTGAATAAGATTATGTTTATGTTTTGTGATTGTGATTGAGCATTACGGCTAATGGAAATGGCATTTATAATTAGTTTAGAGCTGAAGCAAGGACTGGAGTGCTGTTTTAGCTAACCTATGTAATGGGCTTTTGAAAGTGAAAGTATAGCGTAATATGGATATAATATGTTTAACATATAATCCCCTTCAATTTTAGCCCATTGCCAAATGTAAGCCACTCCCATTTTTCCACTTCCACGCATACATAATTAAATTAAATCAACACCCAAGCACCTGTAACCAAATATTGGCGGCACATATGTTACGCATACGCAGCGTTGGCCGCGTGGGCGGGCGGACTCAAAAATGCTGGTCACTGGAGGTTCGCAATTGCGTGGCTAAACCATAAATCACAGTGCCGGGCAGAATGCCAACACCTGCCACCTGAATTGAGGTTTAAAACAGGAGGTGGAAAGCCCAGCCCGCCGGCGGGAGGAGCTCCGACCCTTGAGCAAATGCACTAATTTCCACCTTTGGCATGCATATTGATATATCAACAGAAAACTATCTGTTTGCGAGTGTTTGTTTGCTTCTGTCCGGCTGACAATGTTTGTTGCTGTTGCCTTCAGCAGCGTCATTATCATCAAAGTAAATTTACGTTTATAAATTAGCCCAAGGGCGAAACGAACCCAATGGCGGCCATAATTCAGCTAAATCATACGAGCATAGACAGTGATATAGACAAAGGGAAGGGTTTAGGGCGAATCAGTGGATTAGGGAGCGGTACCTCGAGGTGGTGCCAAAAGGGGGCGTAAACAATAGAAGGCGGAGGGTTCTAACAAAAGACCTGAATGTATGCAAAATACTTTGGCGTAATTCCGTCCATCTACCCAAAATACACTAAACAAAATTGTTCTAAACTGTACTTAAAACATTTATATCCAAACAAGTTTTAAGAAAAGCATACTCTTCACTCAGCTTCACCTCCTCCTTTGAGCAATAATATTTTATTTATTAAAAATATATACATTTTTTACAATGTTTCCTTGCCGGTAGAACTTATGCAAATTGCGACTCTTTGGCTTGGTCTTTGTCAAGCAAGGAAGTTGCATACCAGCGACTCGCTAGAGCTCAAAGTTTCCTCAAGTGGCAACTACATAATATATATATTATGTATATAGGGATATATATATAGGAAAATTGCATGTTTCACTGCAATGAAAACAAATCGCAAAATTACCATAATCAAAGCATAAAAGAGATTTCTGTTTTATTCTTTGTCCCACACACACAGACAAACACACACCCACAGCTTCATCCTGTAATATCCCTTTCTCCTTTCGAGCCAAGACAAAAGAAGCTAAGACCTCTTTCTTACATTTTTTTTCTATCGGGTTCTTTTTGTTTTTTCGAAAGTTGTCGACCAAGTTTGCCCAACGAAATATTTTAAAGTAATTGGCCTCGTTTGTTGGCTGCCCGGGATGCGACTTGCAAGAGCAAATTGAATTTCAAAATAGATCTATTTGAGTTTGGTAATTGGTGCGGGGATCCCCTGCGAATTGTTTTTGACAAGTTTCCCCTTGTATTTTATTGCGGTCCTTCTGTAATTGAGACCCAAGTAAAAAATGAAGTCCGAAATAATGTTTAAAGTGTGAAATGAGGGGGGAAAATGAGCAGCAGACAAGAACATTTCATACAAAATTTTAAAACAGATCACTAACTTAACATGCCTTTAAAATAAAAAATGCTTTAAAATTTATCTTTTAGCATTACAAGAAAATGCACCAATGGGAAACGCCCAAGGTAGAAAAAAATAACAAAAGAGGAGGAGCCTAAGCAAAGTGACCAATCAGAGCACTGAGAGGGCGGAGCCTCGTTGTCGTTCACAAATTATTTTAACTTAATGATGATGGAAAATATATAAAAATGGTGGTTATCTGTTCAAATAATTTAGTAAAAAATTTAAATAAATTTTGAATCACAAAAATTATTTTTGGGAAGATAGAAAATATTGTTGAAAAATACTGGTAAGGTATTTTAAATGTGTTTCATAATTAACTGAATTATAGATAACCTTGATTATACTTTCTATTACATTATATTTTTAAAATAATAATATATAGTTTGTTATAAAAATTTCCCAGCATGCAGTTTTCCATAGTTTCCTGTTCTAAAAGCTTCAAAAAGCTTTATATTTTCTAAAAATGGTTTTAGAATTGGATAAACCGAAATTGTTGGAGAATAAACTCAGATATTTTAAATTCAATAACTTATTTGAATGATAAAAAATAATTATCTGTAATATTTTAACTAATTACTTCATTGTATAATTCCATTTAAAGAAAATCACATAAGTTCAAGTTTTTTGTTTATTTTTTATTAAGTTACTAAAGTACAAAAATTTGCTGCTAAAATAATGTTTAAAATTTTGTTGCTAATTTGAAAAAGACCTACGAGAAATAAAAGCATAAATTACTGGAAGACAAGAATCGACGAATGGGACACGCAGAACGCATAAGTATGTATGGTAAGTACAGTGGACACTAGTGACTATGGACGTATATTAAATATATAAAATTTGAATACCAGCTAGGAACACACAAAGTACAGGGGGACAGGGGAGACAAGATGTACAATTATTTTATAACTATGGACTTCCAGTGGAGGTTTAAAAAGGAGGTGGATTGTGGGGGCAAATTCATGTGAAGATGCAAATTCGATTGGAAGATACGAGTTGTGGGGTATTGTGATCCACTGGCCCTACCACGCCCACTTGGGCGAGACCTGGTCAAAGTTCCACTCATCGGGGTGGCCCATGTGGCCGCCGCCCTCCTCCATTTGGGACCACTTGAAGGGCCCTGCTCCGATTCGGGCCATCGCAATGGCCCTCATATCGTTTCGAACGGGGCGCCTCTCGGTGATGAGCTCCATCTCCGCCAGACTGGCCGCATCCTCGATGCTGACGCTCAGCCTTTCGTCGCCAATCGAGGAGGGCGCACTGCCATCCTTTCGGCTGACTTCCCCGCTGTTCGGATCCTCCACAGCCCGCGGCTGGACATGCTGCAGCCTCAGGAATATGGGTCCTGCGAAAGCATGGTAGTCACTCATTCCGAGGCGGGCATTGTACGAGAAGAGCTTCAGATCGATGTTGCCATAGGCGATTGACTCCTCGCCGCCTAGGAGGTCGCCACGGAAGCCGTGGGTCCTCAGGTATTTGTCCACCGCCTCGAGGGTCGTCAGCTCCTTCTCGTCCGCCGCCGTCAACCGCTGATCCTCGCTGTAGCTCACGCCACTCGCTTCCAGGACATTCTGGTGGTAGGGCACTCCGTTGGCCAGCCAGGACGAGTTGCCGGATACCAGGAATCCATGGGTCACATCCTTGCGGGTCATACTTCCCGGCAACTGCTCGGCAATCCACACCATGTCCTTTAGCTGGTTGTGGCGCTCCAGAATGGCTGCCCGATCCTTCTCATTCAGCACCACGGCTGCATCGTCATGCTTGTCATCGCCTTCCAGGGCATTGTACAGGTTATCCTGGACGCCTAGCTTCTTCAGATCCACGGTGATCCACTGCTTGGCTCCTGTTATCGGATGCTTGGCCATGGCATTGGCCCAAGTCTGCCGCGTCTGGGAGATCCGGTTGGCGGCCATAACTCGAGCCACCAGGGGCACCATAGCCTTGGGGTCCACCGACTTCCAGAGCTGCAAGTTGTCGTTCTTTATGCCCACACCTCCGACAATAGCCTGGACATGTCTGCCCTTGACCACGTAGAAATCATCCGTGGATCCCAGGATGCCCGGGTAGCTGGTGAAGGTGATGTCCACTCCCGGAATGGAGTTGCTCCTCTGGTTTGGCGAGAAGTGGTAGTGGAACTGATAGCGCTTCTGGATCCTCAACATGGATGAGTAGCTACCGGCGGTGCTATGTCCAAACAGCAGCTGCAGTGTCTGCGGCGAATTCTCCTGGGGCACGATCCTCGTCAGCATTGAGGCGCTGGGCAGGAAGAAGTTCTTCGGCTGATCCGTGCCCGCGTCCTCACCCACCGTACCATTGGTCAGCACATAGTTCTCATAGTAGATCTTCAAGTCCTGGATATCCGCCGCGGCGTTCATCATCAGAAAGTCTTCCAGTTCGATCTCCTCCTCCAGTTCCGATCGTGCCCGAATGGCTCCTTGAACATAGCCATCGGCCAGGCCCTCCAGTTGGGTGATGAACAGGTTCAACTGGTGCCAGTAGTGATCGACCTTCGCCTTCACCGCAGCCTTTGCCTTCAGGCGCTCAAAGTTGCTCTTCAGCAATTTTCGCAGCCACTCGCAGAAGTTCTTGGAGCTCTCGTCCCTCTCGCATGAGCTGGAAATGGTGCTGAAAAAGGGTATACCAGTTATAGCGCAGTCTCTAATTGGGGTAATCTGCTGACTCACTTGGACCACTGGTTGTAGATGTTGTACCAGGTCAGAGAACCCTCTAGTTTTCCAGCCGCGTATGCCTGAATCCAATCCTCGTAGTTACGCTGCGTCTCCACCTCTATTTGTGCCCACCTAGAGAGGTTTATGCAAAAATTAGTAAATAATTAATTTTAAATCCTTCACCCTCATCACTTACCCATTTTCATAGACGGAATCCTTGTAGCAAATCCTTGCCACACCCGTGGGAATGTTAACCAGATCGTTCTGCTGCTTCCAGTACTCGATCTGGAAGCCCGATCGCCGTGTCCAGAGGGCGGTGGCACAGTAAGTGCCATCGAACTCAGGACGTTCCATATAGCCGATGAAAAAGGCTCCTATAACTAGCAGACCAGCTCCGATAAGGATGTAGGTCCCTATCCGCGTTTTTTGCCACGATGCACCAACGACTTTCAACATTGTGCCGGCCGTTTTGATGCTGCTGCGGAAAGGATATAAAGGATGTGTCCAAGAGCGATCCGAGGATCAGACTTTTTGTTTCCAAAGATTTTCGAATTTATCCCAGATAATTGTGATCGGCACGAGCTGCGTAGGAGTGACCAAGGCGATGGACAATCAGGTGGCCAGTGTGATGCAGGTGGGTCAGTGGTTGGATGGTGCAGGTGCAGGAGCAGGAGGTGCTTATCTTGGTGGCCACGCTGTTGAGCGCTTCGGCCGAGTGGTTCATGGGTGGTGTGCTGCTTTCGAGCAGAGGGTCCAACGGTGTCCAAGTGGCTCTGTTTTGAAATGAACTATTGCAGGTTGCTGGTTTCTGCTGCTGCTGTTTCTATTTCTTGGCTATGTCTTTTGAGGTTCAAGATTTATCCCTAAAAACAAAGAAATATTGGGCCATTAGAAAACACACAAAATATGATCATATATCAGATGATATGACGTCTTGATGGAATATTTATTTGAAACAAAAACACCGCCCATTTATGAACAGATAAATATTTACTCAACGCCCAATTTCCATTCAATAAATAACAATAATAAACCTGTTCCATTTCTGCTTTCTGCTTCTGTGGGAGAAATACTCTATTACTACGGATCCTCCCAGAGCCTATGAGTATACGCAGGTACCCTCGAACCATTTTCCATATTTACCGATCCACTTTCCCAACGGATCCCACATCATGCCGCGTTTTTGTTTATTTCACACTTTCGCTACTTTTGGCGAAGGAAATTCCTTTTTGGCAAATTCCAACTCGTGAGGGAGAGAGGTAAACACACTTAAGCATTTGTAAAACTAATAAATTAATTTTATGGCCCGAATGGTACTTGGATTCTGGAATTGGCCAAGCTTTATGGCCCAGTAGTAGCCGGGGAAATGGTTAGAGTGTGCTAAAAAAGATAAGCAGAACATCTGTTCGCATCGCAGATCCCCAAAAAACAGATCTTCATCATAAAAGAACTCGCGCGATCGTAATGGAAACAATGGAAATCTTTGTATTAGTCTAACTAACCCATCTTGCGGTCTATCCTCCAATAAATTAATAAACAATATTACAATTAGATTTCTCCATCTAGTAGGGGGTAGCAGTTCTATTAAATGAACTACTATTTCAAAGCCAATGCCAGGCTCTTGCACCATTTCCAAATGTAATTAGAAAATTCCTTTCGGATTCCATATTAAACCAGTACTAGTCGTAAACAAAATTATTTGTGTACATTCGGCACGTGGGGGTAAAATTCCACATCGCATTTAAAGTATTGAATAATTTCGTTTCGATTTGCAAAATTTTGGAATAAATCCGTATAGCCCCAACATCAATCAGTCGGCAGGTTAATACTATTATCCATTTATATTGATGCGTATTTTCCAATTTCGATACAACGGATGTGTATGGAGGGGAAATATTTACGATTGCCGAATTAATTTGATTTTGGGTAGATATACATTTGTATTTGTATTTACAAGCCCATCATCGAATTGTATAAACAAATGTAAATCAAATTTTAAAAATATAAGCATATGTGTAATGGACTTTTACCTTTTGTTTCCCGGGTCCAGGAAGCTGCAATGTCACAAGTCAACCCATTTGAAGAACTGCAATAAACAGAAGAAAAGTAATTGTTTAGTTTGTTGTTGGCGTTTAATTTGTACAAAAATCAGACTCTTGCAAAACCATTTTCCCCGCCATTCGGTCAACGTTTTATTAATCCATTTCTTTGTTTATTTTTCCAATTGATCGCACGTCTCGGGCGGGATGTCTCATTTTATGCCGCCATTCATAATCAGAAGTCTGGACAGGGTATTTCTGTTTACTTTTGTAATTTAATTGGGCAAAGCTAAGCAGCCGCACGCGCTCTGCAATTGTTTGGCTTATTTGTCACAAAATGTTGATCGTGGCAGTCACTTGATCCTACATCTGATTGTGCCAAGTGCTTGGTGGTCCCTGGCGCGGCTTAAAATGATTCCAGTGGGCTTACTACTTCAAGTTCGAGAACAAATTATCATCCCAATTATCAGCTACACTTCAATTATAATTCTTAATCGGTACAATGCCTAATAGTCCTAATGATTTCACTTTTTAATAGACTTAGTGATATAACTCAATGGCGTTGAAATTAATGATATTTAATTATAGCTTATGACACCCTTTCCCCAGAATTTTAATCGTTAAATTTTCCCCAGTTAGGTCACAACCTGTAATGTTCAGTTTAATAACCTGGCAACCATTTTATTTAATATTTGTTTAGCAATTTTAATTGCCTGGCACAAAATTATTTTTATCATGTAAATGTAACAGTCTGGTTGGAGAATTATTTTTAACTCCCAAAACCCTAAGTAAATTGGTTAATTACCGGTTAGGAAAGCTTTAAGATTCCTAATGATTCAGGAGATCTCTGAGTAATCATAGGGTGCGTTTTTATAGTTAAGGTGTTCAAGGCAATAAAGATAAACAATTAAATTGCAAAAAAACAGAAGCCATTTCACTCATTTCAGTTTGCTTGAAAAATAAACAGACTTTAGGTGAAAAGAGTCAGTCCCGGCAACACATCAATCGATTGCCATCAATGCAGAACACAAGCTTATATTTTAAACATATTATAGGTAATTCATAACAGAGTCCAAGTGACTTGCCCTCCGTGGAGGCCAGTGGCTGTCAATATACAGATGTATATGTAACTTTAAGATCTGACAGATAAATCCCCAACTGACGTCAAGAATTAGCTGGAAAGCTAAAAACAAACCTTATATCTAAAATAGCACCAGGAGCATAAGAGTTAAGGAAAAGTTGAGAGTCGCCACTGACGTCTTTGTCGCCCATTTAGGCCACTTAACTTACTTAGCTCACTTAGTGTTATTATCACTCTTCAAACACAGTTGTTTTGTTTTTTATTTTCCTCTTTTTTAGACACAAATGTGTCTATATGATTTTGCGGCCCAATGATCCAGATAGTGACTGAAATGTTTTCCTAGCCCTGACAAAATTATCATATGTATTTACAACCGAATTCCAGTTGATCAATCACTGAAGTCTGGTTAGTCAGGGTAAATAATTTACAGAGACCAGGCCCAAATCGGGGCTTAACACATGCTGTCGCCAAGTGGAAAATATTGATAAGATATCGCTAGTATATTTATTACTGGAATATTTAGATATGCATGTCTGGCTTTTGGCATATTATGAACATGATTTCAATCGGCGGAATCCTATTAACATCGGAGAGATAAGATAAACCCCCTTTAATATATAAACTGTTCGAAATTTCCAGCTTTTTTGATTATTAAAATTTTTAATTTTGATAAATCGAATTTAGGATTTTCCATTGCCCACAAAAAAGTGGAAAATTTATTAGCTTCACGATCCAAAACAAGAAAAATTCCAATCCCATCCATCAAAATATTTCAAAGAATTTCCCTCAATTGAATCTTGATCTTCTGATGGGTGTTAATAGAGTTTATGAATTTGATTCTTTTCGTATAGATTGTAGCTTATGGGTAGCCATATTTTTTAATAAAAATATAATCTTAAGCAACCTCACCCACATACTCGGAAAACATTTTTTTTCTGTCTCGGTATTCGCAAACAAATCCATAATCTTTCCTAGAATTCGTAGCGCCACATGTGGCATTTGATGAAAATGTGGGGGCTCGACGATCAGAGTCTCCTTCCCGTGCCACGTGAGTGATCCAGGAAATAAATATATTCCCTATATTGAATTAACAATAAAGTTTATTCACTCCCGCGAATGTGGGAATCGCTGAATGAATGCCCACAAAGTGTCAATTCTGCATATTAATTTCGACCGGGCGTTCACAATTGGCCAAAACTGCTAACTTGGCCGCTGCCACGCGTCGCATTCGAGCTGATAAGGCCCATGCCCATGTCCGAGTTAAAAACGGGAGTGAGTGCCGTGTAAAATGATTCCAGGGCAACAAAGTTGGAAGTCAGGCAAGCAAATGCGACGGTTTTGTAATGAAATTGCCAGACAGCGCCGCACTGCGGGAAGTAAACACTCGGAAAAAAATAGGATCATATTGAGTAGGAAAGGTTTTCAAACAGAAACTTTTATAAGAATCTCTCAACATTTTTAGTGCAGTGCAGATACAGTATCTTTTGTGGGGATTGCACTTTTCCAGGCTGGATACCGGGTCCAGTGTTTAGACTTCTGATGGACAGACAAAACAGACGGCGGAGACGTCGGGAATTTAAGAGACAGACTGGATTTCTAAGATCCGCACGTGGACTGGACAGGTTATTCAATACGATGGCGGAGAATTTATTCCAGTTGGGGGAACGTGACGGGCAAATTATTAGGTATTCGATCCTAAAGCGTAATATTCCATTAGATACCCAATGAACCCATCTCTGCTGATCCGATCCAACACGCCCCATCAGAGTGATTCCCCAGATCTTAACGACTCAGTCAGCTGATCATATTCTGTGATCAGTGGGTGATTCGACTCAATCGTATTTATTGTATTATTCCAATAAATTCATTATCATTTACATTATATACCCTCTGTCGCGGGAAGTTCTCAATTAATATATGCTAATTCCTCAGAGAATGAAATGGGAACAGAGTATTCACATTTTGTGCAATTGTTTTGCATTTAAAAATTCGAATATTTTCTTTCCGTTTGGTTCTCAGGGAAGTTTCACCGTCCCAATGATATAACGTGAACCCTTCCCTGTGAACCCTTTTGCGTTTTCTTGATTTTATATAAGTTCTTGTAAACATTTACGGGAATTTCTGTTTGTGCCAAGCCCATCGGAATTTTATAGTTATTTTCTTATTAACTTGGCTTTGTTGTTCCTATTATACGTTTTCAAATTGGTATTTTTCGAGTTTGACATTTTTGTTTACAATGTCAATCGCCAAAAATAACCAAAAGAATAATAATTGAGAGCTTTCACTAATCAGTTCCTCAGTGCTGATGCAACAGTAACCGATTAACTTTTTTTAAGTTCGTTCACCTTCTTTGATCAGTGACTTACCGAAAAATAATCTATGTTGCTTGTTAATTAACTGCAATTATCTGGAATTTGGTCGAACCCGCGACTTGTATTTTATTCAGAAATGGTCGTGATAACCGGAAATATCTGCACTGTATGAGTATCTTGAAGATACTGCGGAGGAATCTCCTTTACGTCAATCTCACCGCCCGATCGTATCGTCCGAATGCCTTGACGTTGCCACCGAAACTGCTGGCGAATATCTTTTCGACTTTCGTCTTTCGGATTTCGACTGGTTCGGGTTTTTCTAGCCAAACCGATGAAAGCGGAAAAATCGCGCAAATTTTCATACCCGCTATCCCGAAAATATCACGGGTATATGTTGTATCTGTATCTGAAGGTGAAAGGTGGGAAAAAAGAAGTGTTCCCATTATTTTAACAACCTTTATGTTGTGTTTATTTAAGGCCTTGAGAATAATTTCTGAATATTTTGATAGTTTTATGACTGGACCCCAAATATTTGGGAATCATTAAAAATTCCTTTCAAATAGTGGCATATTTTATTGGTGACAAACGAAAAGAATATATAAGAAGAATTGGGTATTTCAGAATCGGGAAAACCCAATTGATTTTTTTCTACGTTTTCGTCTTTCGTCGATCAGAAAAGTTTTATTGAACTTGGCCGCCATATAGCAACATCGGAGAGCTAATTTTTCGCCTGACTGATTAGTTGGCTTCGGAATCGACTTGGGATTGGCAGGTGTTAAAAAGTAAGCCAGTTTGTGTGCTGCCACTATCGCTTCCAAAGAAGTACGGTCGAGGGTCGCAAACGTGAGGTCTTGGCCCAGAGCTCAGCGAGGTTGCTTGGTCGCAACTATTTATGGCTCTTATGACTGATATATTTGCGCATTATGCACTTGTCCATGCAAATTGGCAGTCGACGGTGCAATCTAGTTTCCGCTTGGTTACAGTTTTTCAATTGAAATTGACATTTAATTGAACTGCGCTAACAATGCGCCATTCTCAGGGAAATTTTAGCAAATGGTTTTCCCATGAAAATGCTTTTCTTCTCATCTTCATCCGAGGGTGTAGCGTTGTGGGGCATTTCACTTTCTTTTCCCCATCACATTGATGAGCGTCGGTTGTATTCTTTTTGGGGTCAATCAAAATTTTAATGCGGCTTGGGTCTCAATTGAAATGAATTGAAATGGCGACATGAAGCATACAGACATTTACATAACTACTGAGTAAATCGAATGGCGGGGATAACCTTGATTAATCTCTCTCTTATTCTATATATTTTCAATTGTCGGTCAATATCAAAGCTCTCTAATGATCAGTTTGTGGGGAAATGTAAAAAGACTACAAAATAGATAGTATTCAAGGTCTAGATCCAATCAAAACACAACCTCTATGAATCCCTATTTGAGTTTCTTTAACATTTTTTCTTGTCTGATACTTCTTTTATTTTTTTTTCAGTATGTCTGGAGGGGCAACATACCATATTGAACTCAAAAATGTACAGTTTTACTTCTATAACTAATTATAAATAATTAGTTAAATAATAAAATAAATTCACTATTCAACATAGATTGGATAGGTTATACTTTTTAGAACTCAAAATATTCCTAAGCCCCACTTTTCGATTAAATCAAAGTTTTTCAAATTCCTGTTAGGGAGTCTCAACTGTATTGCCAGCCAGGAAGGACAAGAACCTCAAGGATTTTGACCTCATTTGTCTGGGACTGTGAGAATGTGAGACGGAGATGGAGAAAATGGGAAGGGGAGACGCCGCCTGGCAGCTTCTCGGAAAGACCTGCCCCTCTTGTTGCTTTAATAGTTTTTATTGCCTTTTATTTGTTTTCTGAAGACGAGAAGACTGCCGAGAACATTCATTGAAATAAGCCGCGCATGCGCAGAAGAAAAAGACGAAAACTTGTTGCTAGGCAGAATAAACTCCACTGTGATCATTTTTTAAGGTAATTTGAGAAGTTTTTGTCTTGAGGGTTTTTTTTGTTTGTATTGGAGTTTTGTGTTCTAGGCCATTGGCTTTTGAGGTTGAACTCTTACTTTTGTTGGAACGAATTAATATTTATAAATGTACTTGTCGGCAAGGTTTCATTTTACGATGAACTTTTCAATGAACTTATTTCAAACTTTGTTTCGTTCACAATCCGTACTGCTCCGGGCTAAATCTCGATCTAAACTGCCACAAATTTAAATTTGTTTCCAGCATCTTGTGCAAAAAGTGTTATCTTTGAAAGATAAGGGATCTTTCAGAGAACAACCACTAAAACGGGCAGTTGATCTACGTAAATACATCAAGTACGAGATATTTTTGGATGCCCTATGTCTTACTTCTTATATGACATGTTTATTTGACAAACTTCCCTTGTTTGCCAGGTCTTCACCCATGTCACCGATTCGCACAACAACTCACTCATGTGATCACCTACATGGTTCCGCATGAAAAGATTCAGACACAAATATATAATATACTATATATATATGTATTTGTATGTCGGGAAGTTGTTATTTAATCAGTGAGTCAACTTCGACTAAGGTCTAGCCGATAAGTGATAGCAGTGGCATTCGCGAAACTCTACAATCAGAGGGCCTGAAGACCCGACATTCGCTAAATAAAACAGAAACCAAGTGGATTTCCCCCATGAACCTAGATAAGAGTGTTGACTTTAACAAAAATATATATGTATATTATATAGACCAAGTGGAATTTCATATTATTTTTCTAAATACAATACATTTCCCAGAATTTATGAGGCATTTGACTTACGAACAGCAACGCTTGTTTTATGATAACTATAAACTTTTAATATAGATCCTAACCTACAATAAGTCAAAAATAGGCTGTAATATTTCGCTAAAATTTAACATTGTCCACTTTGACCACCCTTGGGATGAAAAATAAATATTATTTTGGTGGTTGAACAGCCGTCACTCCAGGGACAGTCACCCCTATATGGCGTCTCATCACTTGACTAACAGATCCCTCCCTTGAACTGACAAAAAATAACAAGGCAATTGCTATATGTTGACCCTATTTTTGTCGGTAAACAGATATTGCGTCGCATTCCCAATATTCGCAATAGCGTTACGAGGTCAATAATTGATATTGGCTTCAAAAGTTAACACCTAGCACCCCTTCAGAAACAGTTTCAGATTCAGATTCAGTTTCAGAATGGGATCGAGAGCGAGGACAACTCACCGGGAAATTGAAATGGCTCGTGACTCAGGTAAATTCCGCGCTGACAAATGAGTGAAATTCGTTGGGGCGTTGAGGTGATGTTGTGGGGTTACGGATGCTATTTGCAAAATTCGCCACAGCGATATTTTTGTTTTAACACGATACTGCTATATAGTCACACAACGATCTCGTGTTAATTATCCATGAGGGGCTACATTGGAAACGCACTAATTTAGGTCGATATAACTATTTCCCGATGTGGCTCTCTTTTCGATTTGGTTTATTATCACAGTTTGGTCACCAACAAAAATACACTATGTTCTTTATTCGATCGTGCCACTTCAGATCATTGAAATGCTATGCGGGGGGATCTGTTGCTATGCGGCTGGTTTGAAATATCGGCGACAAGTAACTAATTATACAGCGTGGTCGACTATATGTAATATAGTTCTCGAGTGTTTTTTATGCGAGTGTTTTGTTGAACACGAGAACGTGGCGTTTTTTTCTTTTTTTATTATTTACACAGAGCTACCGTTCGATACTCTTTTTATTTTTCTTGTATATATTTTTAGCGTCGGCAATTGCACATCCAAGTGAAATTGAAAAGACTAGCAAGTAACACACAAAACACTGGACGAAAACGTATGCTTTTTCTTCAGTTTCAACGGAGAGACTGATCCGGGAACGCCTGCGGATGAGGTGTTTTACGATCGAATTTAAGAGAGAAACCACTCAGCTACACTGGACGACAAAATTAGAGTCTAGTAGTAGTCACAAAATTAAGAGGGTCTTCACACCTAAGTTTTGAAAAGAGTTCACAGGTCCCGTGGACTTCTTAAATTGTAAAAAAAAAATTAACGGTTAATATTTTTATTGCCCTTTATTGTTTTAATTGTTTATTTATATGCAAAGAGTATAGAAAAAAAATTTTACGAAATTAAACAGAAATATTTCATGGAAATTCAAGAGATGGTGTAAGGGATGGCACGATTTAGAGTCCTGGGACTTTCTCAAGAACGAAAGAAGGGTTAATTCATCACAATTATTATCGGTATGCTACAAACCATCAAAATCAAAAGAAATTTTATGATTTATTCTTAAATAAAACGCACTACAAAAAACTGTTGTTTAAATCCTCTATCCTTCCCGGCTGGGGATAAGAATTCGTGAAGTTAGCGGTCTATACTCTCATCGTAAAAAAATAACACATTATTTAAACTATAATTTTTTTTAAATTTGTAGCTACTTTTTGAATTAAAAATTAATGTTTTAAGAAATAAAATCGCAACTATGTCACCGAGTGTAGAACCCTACATTTTCCACTCAATGAGCAGCCAGCTACACTGGTCGACAAAATTAGAGTCTAGTAGTAGTCACAAAAATTAAGAGGGTCTTAAGACCCGAGTTTTTAAAAGATTCCAACCCCCGGGGACTTAAAAAAAAAAAAAAAAAAATTAACGGTTAATATTTTTATTCCTTTTTTTTGTTTTAATTGTTTATTTATATGCAAAGAGTATACAAACAAAATTTTATGAAATTAAACAGAAATAGTTCATGGATATTCAAGAGATAGTGTAAGGGATGGCACGATTTAGAGTCCTGGGACTATCTCAAAAACCAACGAAGGGTTAATTCATCATAATGATTATTGCTATAAACCAACAAAATGAAAACAAAGTGTATCCTTTATTCTTAAATAAAAAGCACAACAAAACACGGCTGTTTAAATCCTCTGTCTATCCCGGCTGGGGCAAAAAATTCGTACAGTTAGGGGTCTATACTCTCATCCTGAACAAACACTTTATTTAAATTAAAATTGTTTTTAAATTTAAATTTTTTTTGAATTAAAAATTAATGTTTTAAGAAATAAAATCGCAACTATGTCACCGAGTGTAGAACCCTACCTTTTCCACTCAATGAGCAGCCAGCGAGTGAGTAATCTGTAATTTCGATTAAACTACCCGCTCTCACCTTCCCAATCTCACCCCCTACCCTTTATGATCTTGCCCAGACTTGGCAACGGCGATCTCTCACTTGCGAATTAATTCCGACCTCATATGTAAATTGAACAGTTATTATTTGTGACGTCGATCCAATGATTCCGCTATCGATTCGAAATTCGACGTTCGAGTGGAGCTCCGCCCCTTAAAGCCGTCGTATCTCCTAAACGCCAAACCACACATTAGGATGGCAAACAAAACGTGCACTGATAAGCAACTCAGTGATTATGGAGGAAATACCTTTATTTGGAGTCATTTTGGTGGGGCAACGAAATTTGCCACATGTGAACGGTAATACGTATAGAACTGTATACCGTCTATTCGTAAAAAGTGAAAAGTACAGTTCTTATCACAGCCGCTTACCTGTCCAAGCAAATGCATCCATTACCCTACAGGTGTGAGTAATCCGCCCCGAAATAACACCTGGGCGGAAGGAATTCAACGAAAAAATGACAAAAGAACATAACAGCCTTTTATTTATGAATTTAATATTTATCACTTAATTCCTGGATTTTTTTTTAACAAATATGCTAATCAGCAACGTGTCTTTCAGGTCGTGGGTTTATTTTAGTTTTTAATCTCAAGCAACCCAGATTCCAGCCACTATTTATAAGGAAATTAATGTTCCACCGAACTACGTTGTTTTGTATTGGAACTCTGCCACACAACGTTCATCTGGTTCCATAGTGTAGCGGTTATCACGTCTGCTTTACACGCAGAAGGTCTCCGGTTCGATCCCGGATGGAACCAGGGTTGATAAATAACTTTTTTGCTTTTATTTTTTAATATTTTTATATTAATTTTATTTTGTTTTTTTAAAGTATATAATTATTTAGTGAGTTATTTTTACATTAAGTAAGTTTTATTAAATTATTCGTCACCATCAAATATGTTTAAGATAAAATGCTGTCTCTTTAGTTGAACAAAACACTATATAAAAAAAATTATTATATAGAAATTTTCAATAAATTTAACTAAAATAAATATTTACTAAAATTAATGCTGAAAAAACTTTCTTATGAGTCTCTGATATTCAAATTTATTTAATGAAATGTTAAGATAACAGTTTTTAATTTGAAAAGCATTAAAAATTTTTGTTAGAAAGTTAAAAAAATAAGAACGATTAAAAAATAAATTTATTGTAATATAAATAAAACAAAATAATAATTATTATATATAGAAGAAAAATAAGAAACCCCCTGGTTCCATCCGGGATCGAACCGGAGACCTTCTGCGTGTAAAGCAGACGTGATAACCGCTACACTATGGAACCAGCTGTTTGTAGGCCAGCCAAATTTCAGTTTTCCCCAGCCAGTGGTCCAAAATACTTGCCTGCTTTTTAGAGTTAGACTAAAAAATTGTATAATTCCTTAATTAATTCAATAAAAATCACATTATTATGGTGAGTATCATATTTTGATTTTTATTTAAAAGCCAAAAGCACATAAATACTTAACTAATGCCTTTTTGTGCATATTCGAGTAAAATCCCCATGTTGCTTATTTGGATTAAAAAATATACATAAATTAAAAATTAAAACACAGTTGAAGTATTGCACCGTTTGTTCAACCTAAAATTACAACCTAAACAATAAATCAACAAAAACTAAATCTATAAAACGGAAGTTCACAGAGCAAATAAAGTTGAGGCCGTAGAAGAGCGGAATTAGCAGCAGAAGAAACCAAAACTGGAAACGAAGTCCCAACGGAGGTCTGGCGATTCAGTAGCGCCGGGCTGTTGTGGGTCGGGGAACGCCCGAGGTTCTGGGCCTGGCGGACTTGGTCCTCAAGGGATTCGATACGCTGTCGGTGTTGTAGCTGAGATACACATGCGATAAGTCCACGAAGTCGGGCTCCTTTCCGCTCGATTTGTGGGCGGAAATATGCTTCCGCATATTGTTTCCTGTGTAGGCCACACACTTAAGCTGCCACTCGCCGATGTCCTCGTTCCAGTGGGTATACTGATTGATCATCGACTGGTACTCCTTGGGCACGTAGGAGTTCAGGACTAGTTCACAAAGTGCCAGCTCTCTGGAGAGGCTTCGGATATTCTCGTAGATTCCCTCCTTCTCGCGCTGGTGCTCCTGCTGCTGGTCGGCCAACTCCGATTTCACACCCATTAGCATCTGCATCACCCGATGGATCTTCTTGGTTATCCCGGTGCTGGCATCTTGAAGACTGGAATAGCGCTCCTCGATGTCGATCCTTTCGGTTGCCTTTTGCTGCAATGTTTGCTTGAGGGCCTCCTCTGACTTCTCCCGTTCTTCGAGCTCAGCAATGGACTGCTCCAGCAATTTCTCCTGAGTTTGCGCCTTCTCCAAAAGATTCTCGCCACCCACAAGTATTTTGCCCTCCAGCGAAACCAATTTGTTGCGCAGCTGCTCCTGTTCGGTCTTGGCGTGCTCTATTTCCCGTTGATGTTCGCTCTTCCTTTGGGCCAGCTCCTCCTTCTCCTCGTCGGTTTTCTCCCGCTTCTTCTTCGGCTTCTTCTCCACAGCTTGTACCGTTGAGGTCTCCAGTTCGATTTCCAGCGGAGCCTCCAGCTCATCGTCTGCAGTGTCCTCCTCTTCCTCAGAGCTTTGTGGCTCCTCTTCCAGGCTGTTGCCCTCCTCCAGTTGCTTGCGTAGTCGTGCAATCTCCTCCTGGAAATGCCGCAGCAGAGCATCCTTGGGCTCCTCGTTAATGTGCATCCTGTTCTGGATATTCTTGGCACGACTTGCGTACCGCAGAGTGGATATGGTTTCCATGTAGTTACTATCTGCCGGACTTATAGTGGCACACATGACTGTTTTCGAGTTTCCGCCCAAAGAATCCTGCAGAAGTCGAGTCAACTTTGAGTTCCTGTATGGGATGTGCGTACTCTTTCCATCCACCAAAGCACTAATGACATTGCCCAGCACCGAGAGCGAAAGATTGATCTTGGTGGCCTCCTTAAGGCGTTGCCCACTGGCTTGCGTTTTCGACTGCCTCTCCGATCCCGCGAGATCCACCAACTGGAGCTTTCCCATGCGAACATGCTGAACTCCGCCCTCGCCCAGCTCACTTCTTTCCACGGTGATCGAGAATATGGCATGCGACCGGGAGCTCTCCTGATTCATTTTGGTGGCACCCACGGCGCGATTTTTGTTTCCCAATCGCATTATGTTCTCCAAATCATCAGCGTTGTGCACCACATACCCACTGAGATCCTTGACAAAGACACCAATGTCGGGTCGCTCCTTGACCTCGAGACTCTTGCCGACATCCTTGCCCAGGAGATCCCGCACCTCCTCGTTGTAGATCTCCATGTAGCTCACTCGCACCAGAAACTTTTGATTCTCCTTGGCCTTGGCAATGTGACCAAAAATGTGAGCAAAGGCATTTGGGATGATGCCCTTTGTCTGTGGCGAGTCGGGATTCCCTGACATGGTGTACGTTTTTCCCGTGCCAGTCTGTCCGTAGGCAAGGATTGTGCCGTTGTAGCCCTCCAGGACCTTGTCGACAATCGGACGAGCCGTGTCCACGTACAGATCCAACTGATTCGAAGCTCCATCGAAGACGTTGTCGAAGTAATACGTTTTTGGTGGCTCATTGGCTGTGGCGTTGGGCTTCATCACCGTGATGGCCCGGTTGATTTTGTCCACGGAGAGGGCGCCTAGGGCTCCTGCGGACAGCTCGTTTTTGTCCATCGGCCGACATCGCACCACCACACGTACGTTTTCGATTTCGTCATCGAGCTGGGCCGCTGCTGGAGCGGCATTTACGTCCTCTTGCGGCATTTTCTCCGGGTACCTAAATCTTCTCCGGAAAATTCCACCTTCAGGGAAAACAATTAACCGCTCTTTGCGCTGGCCGCAATTAGTAAAAATCGATTGCTGGAAATTTTCTTCGCATTTGTTTATGCACCGTTGCTAGGTATTTTTCGCGAGTGAGCAATCAGCTGATGTCGATGAGTGGGTGCGCGAAAAGCGAGCGAGAGCGCAATGTGGCCAGGTGAGCGGCAAAAAGAAAATTAAACGAACGATAAAGTATTTGAATGTATCTTGAAATGTAGGTTTGCTTTGCCAATAAAATTGAATTTTATTAACTGCACTATATATTGTAATGCAAAATAAAATGCATGTGTATTATGCCATTTCTTTAAATAACAGAATGTAAATAACAGCATGTTCCATGCCCTAAAAACCTTGCTATGATTTATTCATTGGAAATTATTGAATGCAACAGGTTGTTCCAGTTGGATTATTGCTTTAGTACCCATGGGAGATAATTTACTACATTTATATAATAAAAAAAAACTTTAATATTCACAAAAAACTTTATTAAATAAAATAGAATAATATATATAAAATAACAAAATGGATGCATATATTGACAAAAATAATAATTTATAAAATTTAAATCTAACACCCACAGAAGGCAACTTGTAGATTAAAAAAATTATATATTTTAAAATAAAATATAATAAAAAATACCGTATTTAGCGATTCAGTATTTTTTAACGCCAACGCATGAAAATCAACGAGAGCGGCGAGTAAACATCTGCCACCACCGCTGAGAGGGAGAGAGTTAAGAAGAGGAAGAAGTGCCAGAAAGATTCGATTGGCGCTGTCCGCAGAGTTTTCCTTTCGTTTTCCTTACACGACCAGACGACGCTTAAATTACAACTCCGGCCATAATGGCAGCGACACTGCGAAGATTCCACGGCTTGCGACTGCTAAAATCCACGCCAGCACTCAACCTCCAGCAGGTAAAAAATACGGAGAGAAAATCTTCCACGGCTCCCGAGCCCAGGAAGGCCATGTCAAATGGATAAAAACAGTATTTAAATGGATATTTAAAGCCTGAAAACTACGCCCATAAGGCTTTTCAAACATGGAAGTGTCCACAATCTGTAATCAAAAATCTTATTGAATTCCAACTGCATTGATATGACCCGAACACCCCAATTATGTAACTCCGTGCAAAAATTCGGTCTTTAGGTTTTGGCCAGACAGAAATCGAATAAAATCCTTTATATTTGCAGGCCAAGAACCTCTCCTCGGCCGGCAGTTGGGTAAATGGCAACAAGAAGGTAAGTTTACGAGTCACGAATCCGTGAGATTCCCAATTGGCATTTCATAATAGCCGAACGGATCTAACCTCAAAACGCGTTTGCTTCTCGGTGACTGGGTGACTGTGTGTGCGTGTGTGTGTCCGTGGCGAACAGCTGATCGGTGCTATGGGAGCGATCACCGGCGGTGTTGGAGCCCTTCTCTTCGCCCTGGAGCAGTCGGTCCAGGCCTCCGGTAGTGAGGTGCACGCCCCCGCCCAGCCCTGGAACCACAAGGGCCTGTTTTCCTCGCTGGACCACCAGAGGTAATATTTCTAGTCAGGATTATAGAGTTGGAGACAGTTTAACTAAAGATCACTCTTATAAAAAGTTAATTTTTCCCTTAATTTTAGACATTAACTATGCCAGTTTTGTTGTTTTTAAAAAATATTTGTGTATTATAAACACCGGAAAGAAATTTGTTAATTATATTTTACAATTCCAGTATCCGTCGTGGCTACGAGGTGTACAAGCAGGTGTGCTCCGCCTGCCACTCGATGCAATACATTGCCTACCGCAATCTGGTTGGTGTCAGCCACACCGAAGCCGAGGCCAAGGCAGAAGCCGAGCAGATCACGGTTAGTCCTAACTATGTTAACCATCATGATATATATTTTATTAACATTTTTTATCCACGAACAGGTCAAGGACGGCCCTGACGATAGCGGTAACTATTACGATCGCCCCGGCAAGTTGTCGGACTACTTCCCGTCACCTTATCCCAATGAGGAGGCGGCCCGTGCTGCCAACAACGGCGCCTATCCGCCGGATCTGAGCTACATTGTGTCGGCGCGCAAGGGTGGCGAGGACTATATTTTCTCGCTGCTTACGGGCTATCACGATGCCCCAGCCGGTGTGGTGCTACGAGAGGGACAATACTTCAATCCGTACTTCCCTGGCGGCGCCATTTCCATGGCCCAGGTGCTGTACAATGAGGTAAGTGGTCACTTAAAAGAAAATAAGAGTAAGAAAAGCAACACTAATCTTCCTTACGGTCAGGTCATTGAGTACGAGGACGGAACTCCGCCGACGCAGAGCCAGCTGGCCAAGGATGTGGCCACTTTCTTGAAGTGGACCTCCGAGCCGGAGCACGACGATCGCAAGCAGCTGCTGATTAAGGTTATCGGCATCCTCGGCTTCCTGACCGTCATCTCCTATTACATTAAGCGACACAAGTGGTCCACGCTCAAGTCGCGAAAGATCGTGTTCGTGCCCAAGGAGAAGTAGAGTGTTTGAATTTGATTTTGATGGTGTGAAGAATTGCAGTGTTATCGCGGCTTTACCGACTAATAAAGATAAATCAATTTTAAGCAAAACCAAATACACACAAATACCAGCATTCGCAGCCACCAAGTCAATGTTCTCTCTCCAACAAAAACAGCAAAAACAATTAAAAACTATGCCATTTGCGAGAGCTAACACTAAGATCTTAATTAAAGTAGATAAAACTATAAAATGCCCTGGGATATGAAAACACCGATTAAGATCCCATTGGCTGATTTACAATCGGGGGATCCAAGTTGACGAAATAACAAGAGCCTAGCAAAATGAATCATGGATTATGTTACATTGATTGTGTATAGCATCGATAATTCAAATTATGTATTTAAAAAATAAATAATTGACAATTAAAATAATTCGATTAATGAGGGGTATAAACCAACGTATATGTTCAAGTTTTCTTAAATTTCATTTTAATAGTTTAAATATAGGTATGCTTTAGTATGCACATCATAGAAAAAAGATTTTACTACAGTCACGGACAAGGTGTATTGTATAATTTTTATGGTTTAATTTGCGGATAACTTTTAACTCAGAATGACTTTATTGTGAGTCAGGAAAAAGTTTGCCCTACAATCGATAATTTCCAGATAGGATGAAAATCTTGGAAACTTCCTATAACGAGAATTTTCCGCTCCCGATATTTAAGAACTATATTAGATCCGTTGCCTTATGATTGAATAATGAATTAATTATTCAAGCCTTATGTAATGATTTTGTTTTTTTTTTTTGACTATAAATTTTTCTCAATTTTTAAACCATCATTAATTCAAGAACGCGATCAAAAAACTTATTAGAAGAATATTAAAAATATTAATTGAATTAACTTGATTACTCATACTTTATTAGATATATTTAAATTACACAAGTTTAACTGATCTCCCCGAGGATACCTCCTTAATCTTCGAAAACAGCGCTCTCTTTGCAGGTAGTTTGGCCTCAGGGATTTTTTGGGAGCAGTCATACACCTCCGATGCCCATTGGCAGTTCTCGGTGGGCTTTATAGAGCCGCACTTGGTCTCTATATCCGTTGCAACTTTTGGTGTCTTGGCATAATATTCCTTGACCTTGCCCATGTTGAGCTTGTTATCCTTTATCCAATTAGTCAGTTCCGCCAAACAGTAGAACTTACACTCAACCTCGTCTATCAGTGCGTTCTTCCGTTTCATGCAGGCATTAAGATCAGCTACCTTAAAGACATAGTTTTTATCTTTCTGGGCATCGGCAACAGTCGAGGCTAAAAATAAGAATGCCAAAACACAGAACGTATTCATTTTACTTGTCAGATACATCTGATATATTTTCAACCAATCGCTGAGAATTTTATGGGCTTGATATAGAATAAAATGGATTCGGTTTGGCTTTTTAACTTTTAGTGAAATGCTCCATACCATTGGTAGATCGATTTTCCAGTACTTGACATTCAAATCTGGGAATAAATTATTTTACTCAAATGAAAAATTATAATGAAAATGGTGTGTAATACAATATTTTATGTTTTATTTATATTGTTATTTATAGGGTAACAATAAGGTTTTGATTTTTAAAATCCATTTGCATAAAAGCTTTAATTAGATCAATTCTTGGAATAAAAGCGTTGTTTTTTGACGATTTCTCAACATAATCATACACGTTGTTGGCCCAGAGGCACTTATTATTTTGTCGGCCTTCCGATGCGTTCACATTTGGTAAAATCGCTTTGACCTTGTCCATGTTGATCTTGTGAGCCTTTATAAAATTAAAAGCCTTTATAAAACTGTCTTTCTCAGCATTCATCTTTTTCGATCATGGCAGTTTCCGAAATAGTTATATTGACATCTCTTGTGGCACTTACACCGGTGGCGGCTGATGCTAAAAACAATAATGCCAAGGAATAGAACATCTCAACTCTCAATATTCCGATTAAAGTTTTGATTGCTAATGAAATTAATAATTCTATATATGTTTTTGACCAAAGAAACAAAAATTTCACACTGTTTTGGAGAATAAATGCATTTAATTTGCTTTAATTTATTTAATCACCCGACTGGGAACGACTGTATCAGCCTCTTCTCCTACGAGATTTCATGTTTTTTTTTATATTTAACTATCATTTGTTTAATTTTTGCGTATAACAATGTTATCCTTTTTAAAATCCAGTTTCGAGAAAAGTCTAAGCATATCGGTTCTATTAAAGATGTTTTCTCTTACGTTTTTTTGAATACAATCATATGCGTCGTTGGCCCAGTTGCACTTGTTACCTTTACTGGGAATAACCGAAGCGCACTTTGTCTCAATTTTCTTCATTTTTGTGTTAGGAAAAACCCTTCTTACGTCGTAAATGCTGATCTGGTTTTGCTTTATCAATCCAAGAAGCTCCATAAAACAGTAGACTCTACATTCTGAAACAGATTTATCTTTCCCGGCATTCATCCGTCCCTCACAGGCGATCATGTCGGCTCCCTTAATAGTGAATGAATTCATAGTTTCAAATATGCTAAAAATAAGGTCACCTTGTTTCCAATCTCTCACGAGAGCTTTAAGCCATGCGACTCTTGGTAGAAGATGGTCATTTGTGGCGAGTGTAAGTTTTTGAACACAATCGTATGCATCGTTGGCCCACTGGCACTTCTTATCTGGATTGGGCTTAATTGAAGCGCACTGAGAATTTATTGCCATTTTATTTGCTGCTGGAAACTCTTTTATGACTCGTTCTACGCTGAGCTTGTTCTGCTTTATAAATTTGATAACTTCTAAAAAACAGTAAATCGAACACTCAGGAACGGATTTATCTTTCTCAGCATTCATCCGTGACAGACAGGCGATCATGTCGCTAGCCGGAATAGTTATATTTATATCTTTCATGGCATCGACACCGATGGCGGTTGATACCAAGAACAATAATGTCCCGAAACAGAACATTTTAATTCTTCTTTTTTGATTCGTATGATGTGTAGTTAGTCGATCATTGCCTCTTTTATACGATTTTGTCGAACCGAGACCAATTTCAACTTTTAACTTGCGAAGATAATTGCGTTATATTTGCCTATTTTAATAAATATTTTATGAATATTCAATTGATTAAATAATCTTTAGAAATAGCAATGTTACTATGTGTTACAAGACATTTTATGATTCTACCAGAAAATCTTTAATATTCACAAAATCGCTTAACTAAGAGTCCTAGTCTCATTTCTTTGATTTCCTTAGAAGGATTTCTAAGGAAATCAAAGAAAGAAAACCATCGAATATTTTTGAAGAGGGATGCCTTCGCCACCACTCATCCGATTCTTACGTGGGATACCTTAAATGATTTGTCGACCGATTCTGCGTAAATCTTTATACAGTGAAGTGTACACTCAGGAACCAGTTTGTCTTTCTCAGCATTCATCTTTTTCGATCATGGCAGATTCCGAAATAGTTATATTGACATCTCTTGTGGCACCTACACCTGATGCTAAAAACAATAATGCCAAGGAATAGACTATCTCAACTCTCAATATTCCGATTATAGTTTTGATTGCCAATGAAAGCCAATTTTATATGTTTTGACCAAAGAAAACAAAATTTCACACTGCTTTGGAGAATAATTGCATTTAATTTGAATTAATTTATTTAATCACCCGGCTGGGAACGACTGTATCAGCCTCCTCTCCTACGAGATTTAATGTTTTTTTATATTTAGCTATCATTGGTTTAAGATTTGGTTATAACAATGTTATCCTTTTTAAAATCAAATGTCGAGAATTGTTTAAGCATTTCGGTTCTATTAAAGATGTCTTCTCTTACGTTTTTTTGAATACAATCATATGCGTCGTTGGCCCAGTTGCACTTGTTACCTTTACTGGGAATAACCGAAGCGCACTTTTTCTCAATTTTCTTCATTTTTGTGTTGGAAAAAACCCTTCTTACATCGTAAATGCTGATCTGGTTTTGCTTTATCAAACCAAGAAGCTCCATATAACAGTAGACTCTACATTGTGTAACGGATTTATCTTTCACGGCATTCATCCGTGCCTCACAGGCGATCATGTCGGCTCCCTTAATAGTGAATGTTTTCATAGTTTCAAATATGCTAAAAATAAGGTCACCTCGTTTCCAATCTCTCACGAGAGCTTTAAGCCATGCGACTCTTGGTATAAGATGGTCATTTGTGACGAGTGTAAGTTTTTGAACACAATCGTATGCATCGTTGGCCCACTGGCACTTCTTATCTGGATTGGGCTTAATTGAAGCGCACTGAGAATTTATTGCCGTTTTATTTACTGCTGGAAACTCTTTTATGACTCGTTCCACGATGAGCTTGTTCTGCTTTATAAATTTGATAACTTCTAAAAAACAGTAAATCGAACACTCAGGAACGGATTTATCTTTCTCAGCATTCATCCGTGACAGACAGGCGATCATGTCGCTAGCCGGAATAGTTATATTTATATCTTTCATGGCATCGACACCGATGGCGGTTGATACCAAGAACAATAATGTCCCGAAACAGAACATTTTAATTCTTCTTTTTTGATTCGTATGATGTGTAGTTTGTCGATCCACGCCTCTTTTATACGATTTTGTCGAACCGAGACCAATTTCACACTGCTTGCGAAGATAATTGCGTTATATTTTCCATTTTAAATTAACATTTTTTGAATATTCACTTGATTAAATAATCTTTAGAAATAGCAATGTTACTATGAGTTACAAGACATCATGAGTTAATGATCCTACCAGAAAATCTTTAATATTCACCAAATCGCTTAACTCAAAGTCCTAGTCTCAGCAAAGGAAATCAAAGAAAGGAAACCATCGAATATTTTTGTATTTGTCGTGTATTGGTACCTCAACCATCCTGATCTGACATTTCTTTCAAAAGATATTAGAAAACACGATTTTTAAAGAATTTCCCAAATGAAGATGTTTGCCAAATTTTGCTCCGAAAAAATGTACCGTCCGCGTTTGTCTTTTAAAATTTTTTAAAAATTTGAGTATGTTCCTTAGTAAAATACAAATAACGTTTGTTCTACGATTTTTTTAAAATACATAAGGATACCTTAAAAAATTAAATGGACTTTTAAATTTAACA
Organism: Drosophila atripex; assembly: GCA_035045925.1. Lineage (NCBI taxonomy): Eukaryota > Metazoa > Arthropoda > Insecta > Diptera > Drosophilidae > Drosophila > Drosophila atripex. Next base: position 3,201,660 of record JAWNOP010000012.1, read on the forward strand.
AAGGCATAACTTTACAACCAATGAAGCTAACTTCACATGCTATAAATCGTTAGAAAGGTTTTTTAAAAATATTTTTCACTTTCTCTAAGATCAAATATCTAATTCTTAAGGAAAAAGGAATACACTGAAAAATACACAAAAAATAAAAAACAGCTAATAGGCTTATATTAAATTTGGAGATAGTTTTTGAGGTAACGCAACTCTGATATATCGTTTATATCTGGGAAAAGTCGCTTATTCAAGATATAGTTTGATAAGTAGAGCAATCCTATTCCTGAACGCACCCCAAGGATGCAGACTGAAAATTACGAAAATGACGTGAAATAATAACAATAAACGATATAAACACATGCCGGGTAAGAATATTTTTAATGTATAATTTTTTATATATGTATAAATATATGTATAAAATGTATAATTTTTTTGTATAATTTTATGTATATTTTTAATGTATAATTTTTAATATATGTATAAATATATGTATAAAATATGATACATTATAAATATTCTTATTCGGCACGTGAAACAATAACAATAAACGATATAAACACGTGCCGGGTAAGAATATTTTTAATGTATAATTTTTTATACATATATTGCATTCTTCTCATCCGATGCGTGTGATGTATAGATCAATGCGGAATTTACCAAAAAAATGTTACATTGCTTGGAAAGATAATTGCATTAGATTTGCTTTTTTATAATCAATATTTAATGGTTATTAACATTTAATCGAATAATTTTTATAAGGTTTAATATTAACTTTTTGGTTCTTCTGTACTTTTTCTATATAGAATATATTTTTCTATCCACGTCCTGCACCCGATATTAACAACACTAATTTTGCCACCAGATTTTGTGTTTTATTAGTATTTTTATCTTTAACTGTTAAGCTTGTTGAGAATAATGTTTTCTGTTTTCAAATCTACATCATTGATAATATTAAGCAATTCACTTCTTGAAGCAAGTTCGTCTTTTGTTGCAAATTGATGCACACAATCATACACGTTGCTGGCCCACAAGCACATCTTACCTTTATCGGGCTTTATCGAAGTGCACTTTGTCCTTATGTCCCCTGCATTTGAATTTGGTAGCACCTCTTTGAGCTTTTCCATGTTGATTTCGTGGCGCTTTATGAAATTGGTAAGCTCGAAAAAACAGTAGAGCTTACACTCAGGATTGGATTGATCTTGCTCAGGAATTATCCGTTCCAGACACGCGATCATATCGCTTCCTGGAATAACTGTGGTCTGTACATCTCTATGTATGGTAATAACGAGGTCATGTTGCTCCCAATCGCTTGATAGAAGTTTCAGCAATTCGTTTCTAGAGGGAAGTTCTTCTTCTATGTCGATGGAAATATTTTGAATACAATCATATACGTCGTTGGCCCAAAGGCACTTCTTATCATCTGGCTTTATCGAAGCGCACTTTGTCCTTATTTCCGTTGCATTTGCTTCTGGGAATACCTTCTGGACATTTTCTACGCTGATCTTGTCAAGCTCTATAAAATCGGCAATCTCTAAGAAACAAAAGATTGAACACTCATGACCGGATTGGTCTTTCCCAGCATTCATCCTGCCCAGACAGGCGATCATGGCAGATTCCGAAATAGTTATATTGACATTTCTTGTGGCACCTACACCGGTGGCGGCTGATGCTAAAAACAATATTGCCAAGGAATAGAACATCTTAACTGTCAATATTTCGATTCATGTTTTGATTGCCAATGAAAGCCAATTTTATATGTTTTTGACCAAAGAAAACAAAATTTCACACTGCTTTGGAGAATTATTGCATTTAATTTGCATTAATTTATTTAATCATCCGACTGGGAACGACTGTATCAGCCTCTTCTCCTACGAGATTTAATGTTTTATTTATGTTTAACTATCATTTGTTTAATTTTTGGTTATAACTATGTTTTCCTTTTAAAATCCATTTTCGAGAAAGTCTAAGCATATCGGTTCTATGAGGGCCGTTTTCTTTTAGGTTTTTATGAATACAATCATATGCGTCGTTGGCCCAGTGGCACTTGTTACCTTTACTGGGAATTATCGAAGCGCACTTTGACTGAATTTTCCCTATTTTTGTGTTAGGAAAAACCCTTTTTATATCGTAAATGCTGATCTGGTTTTGCTTTATAAAATCAAGAAGCTCCATATAACAGTACATTCTACAATCTGGAACGGATTTATCTTTCTCGGCATTCATCCGTCCCAGACAGGCGATCATGTATTTATTTGCTCCTGGAAATTCTTTCATGACTTGTTCTACGCTGAGCTTGTTCTGCTTTATTCATTTGGTAACTTCTAAAAAACATTAAATCGAACACTCAGGAACGGATTTATCTTTCTCAGCATTCATCCGTGACAGACAGGCGATCATGTCGCTAGCCGGAATAGTTATATTTATATCTTTCATGGCATCGACACCGATGGCGGTTGATACTAAGAACAATAATGCCCCGAAACAGAACATCTTAATTCTTCTTTTTTGATTCGTATGATGTGTAGTTAGTCGATCATTGCCTCTTTTCTACGATTTTATCGAACCGAGACCAATTTCACACTGCTTGCGGAGATAATTGCGTTATATTTTCCTTTTTATACCCTTGCAACGAGTATTATAATTTGGGTCAAAAATGTGCAACGCAGATTTCTTATAAAGTATAATTCTTATAAAGATACTATAAAGTATATATATTCTTGATCAGGATCACCTCCTGAGTTGATATAAGCATGTCCGTCAGTCTGTTTCTACGCAAACTAGTCTCTCAGTTTTAAAGCTATCGTCTTCAAACTTTGCACACACCCTTCTTTCCTTTGCAGGCAGTATATAAGTCAGAACGGCCGGGATCGGTCGTATATCTTATAGCTATATGGCATAACTTCGTTGTTTTTTAAGATAGAAGGATGGGACTTTGTACGGATTCCACTTTGGGAAATTGAAATAATTTGACATGCCAAATTTCATAAGGATCGGCCGACTATATCCTATAGCTGCCATATAACTGTATGGTTTCCACTTTGGGCAAACTAATCCGATCTGCCAAATATCATAAGGATCGGCCGACTATGAACGATCCGATATATATCTAATAAGAAAGATGCGTGTCGCCACCCAGCGGACTGCCTCTCAGCTGCAAGGGTATATCAACTTCGGCTCCGTCCGAAATTAGCTTTCTTTCTCGTTTAATTAATATTTTATGAATATTCAATTGATTAAATAATTTCAGAAATAGCAATGTTACTATGTGTTACAAGAAACATTTAATGATGCTACCAGAAAATCTTTAATATCGCATATTGCTTAACTCAGAGTCCTAGTGTCACCAAAGGAAATTAAAGAAAGGAAAACATCGAATTTTTTTTTGAAGGTTGAGTGAAAGGTACATTTAATCGTCTAAGTATACCTACAGGTCATAAAATGGTAAAACATATGTATGGATCAAAAATTATGAAAACGCATGAAACGCTTATGTATATGAGCCGCTGCGAAGGCTTCGCCAACACTCATCCGAAGATATGTATACTTTGTCTAAAATAAATAAAATAAAATACATCAAGTCCGACTCGCAGATCCAATGAAATCCTATTATATTCAGAATTGAACGTCTTTGAAATAAAGATGAATAGTCCCAAATATTGATACTTTTTTCCTCCCATTTTTTTTTTGTTTTTTTTTTTATTGGAATAATTGTTTTATTTTGAAGCTTAAATTAAAGTTTTATTTTAATCGTTGATCGGCCCACTCGGACACCACTTCAGCTTAGTGTTTTTCTATATAAGTCTGTATAATATATCTATACTTTCCACGTTTGTATATTTTAAGTCGGGTTCCTTGTCCTGGCGATTCGGGAGGAAGGTATCGAAAACAAGAAGAATAAACTAAGAAATCGCTTCAAACTGGCGCCGTTGACAAAAATTCTCTCCCACGTTTTGTTTTGTTTTTTTTTTTTTTATTTAAATTAATATATATTTTGTTTTTTTTATGTATATAATTAATAAATTTTTAGTTAGGCAAAAACAATAATTACGCTTCTCTTTTCAAAGAACTCTAGAATCATTCTCATTTTCATGCTTTGTTTTGTTTGCTTTTCGATTATTACATTTTTTGCTTCATTTGTTGCAAGTGATTAGAAAAATTAAAAATTTCGCATATCTTTCGTAGGCATTTCTCTCGCTGTTGTTTTATTTCTTATTTAAGAAGGTTGTTTTGTTGGGTGAATTAGAGTAAAGTAACCAAACGCGATGACATAGTTTTCATGACGGAAGGGACGCATTTCGCATTTAGCGGCTGTTCCAGTGTTACTTATAGTATATAGCTTGCATTTGGTTGTTGTTCTTTTCACAATAACCGCACTCGATCTTATCAATCTCCTATTACGTTCATCAAAATCCTTGGCAGGAGCAGCTGCAGCACACGATCATCCGCCAGCTGCTGATTGGCGGATCTTGGTCTTGGACAGATGATTTGGTTTATCTTGTTCGATGCAATTGCCGCTGCTCCTAGCTCCGCTGTGGTTGCTGTTGCTGTTGTTACTAATGGATGTTGTCGACTAAAAACAGCTTCCTTCTGGTGGTTGTGCCAGCTTCAGGTTCTCTTTCATGGTCATAATCCTACGAATTTCCTGCAGCATCGTTTTTATAGTATACTCGCGACTCCATCTGGCCAACATTGGCACTGATCTATGATCAACCTGTTGGGATTTCACAAACAATGTTTAGTCCCCAAAAATCGATGCAGTTGCTACCATTTGTACTCACCACGCCATTGTTCTGATTAATGCAATTAATATTTACTTTAGTTAAAAACCTGAGCGTTGGCGGCTCATCTGGGTAGCGCTCACCGCATTCGATCTTTAGCGAATACATTCGATTCTCGAATGGTGTCTGCAAGTATAAGAGTTGGCAATTAGAAGTAAATGAGGCGCTTGATTATATGCTTAAAATTGCGTGTTGATGATTCAGCCCCCTCTAACTGGCTGCCCAAGTTACTGCAACTAAATCCGGGCTGGGGTAGAACCCAGGGAGGTCCGGGCCTCCTCCCTATACTCTTCAATGATTCATTCGCGGCGCGCGCAACATTCATAGACTAAGCAAAAACAAATGCAAATTTAGTTTGCTTTTAGATTTCCTTTAATGTGCATGTAATTTATTCCATCGAAGCGAGGATCTTTCGCTTTAATTGAATTATAAAATGACTGATTATCTAAGAAAGGTCCTTCCATAATTTGCTAAAATACAAACACTATTTACAATTAAATGTCGAATAATTTCCAATTGGAATCTACAATTCTAGACCCATAAAAACCCTAAAAGAATATCACAACTTTGGGTTTACGCAACCCCCGGTGATAGAACTTCAATAATCCTACCGAAAATACTGATAATTCAAGCTTATCTGGTGACGTAGGATGGGAAAAAAGAACTTCTTCCAGTCAATATGAATACTTACTCTTGGCGGACCAATGATCATGCCGATCCAGTAGGTGAGCGTCATGTCATCGTCGTTCTCCAAGCCCCACGATATGGTGCCATCGCCCACGCCCTTTTGGCCCTGATCCAGCTCCTCCAGTAAGCGGAAATTTCGTGGCACCACTGCAAAACGGCAAAATAAGAAGGTGATAGATTGATGAGTAGTACCTTTATAGGTTTTCCGCTACACTCGGAAGAAATATCCACACATTTTGTGCAATTTCAATACTTTTTTTTTATGTATTTTCCTTAAAAAATATAGATACTGGCCAAATTATTTCCAACAAAAATAAATGAAATTCATGACGACTGAGTAATTTTTTTTCTCTGTGTGGGGTCATATGGGTGCGCGTTGTTGTTTGTTTGCTCTCTGCGTCTGGTGTTGTTTTTGTTTTCGCCGTGTGACTTTGCACGCATTTTCGTGTGCTTGTCGAGGAAAAAAACTGAAGTGAAGCAAAGAATAGAGAATAAATCATAACGCAGGCGGCGAATGACAGACAACAGTGTGTGGTGGCGGGAGGGATGGGCATAAATTCTGCATTTGCAAAAACAATCCCAGCAAATGAAATTTGCAGCTAATTTAATTAGAAAAGAAACGGTTTGAAAAACGCACGCAAAGCCCAAGTGTGCATGGAAAAAAAAACTCACTCAAATACAAGTTAAAAGGAAGAAAGAGGTTGGGAGGGAGGTTGGAAGAAAGCGAGCGCCAGAGGGGCCGGAGCGGGAGGCGGACGGACTGCCGAAAGTGTCAAGTCACGGGGCGGAATTGGTGCAATTGCAGCGGTAGAGTTTTTCCCAATCGGATAGGAAAAAGAGTGGCGTGGCCCGCCTGCAAAAGTATTCATTGCTCGCTCGCTTTTATCGGCTTTCGTTTTCGCCCTTGCTTTTTTGCCTTCCTCTTTTCCCCATTTGCTGCACACACACAAGAGCACAGAGGCCGCGACCACATTTCCAGGCCATTTTCGGGCGAAAAAGGATGCCGGCAAGCGGAAATCACAGATTGCTGGCCGTCCTTACTTCCAGGCCAGAGGGCATGGTGTTAATTCGCTGCCAAATAGTTAATTTATCAAATTTATTCTTACCAACGCCGGCACTCGATGTATTCGCCATTGTGGTTTTTTGCTAGAGTTGCCAGTTTCTGCAAACAGACCGCCGATGTCTTTATTTCCTTAAAACCAAACACGGTCATACTACTTTGTTGGGGTTCCACGTTCCACTTCAACAAGTTCCATTGTATTCTGGCAGAGAAGACACACCTTCGAATGGTTGGTATTTTTTAAATCACAGATCTGCATTCAGATTTTGAAATAATTCGACTTTACGATTTCCTAAAATTCTAAGGTTTCTCCTTCTCTGGAAAATTTGTACTTTGTAAAGTGGGGGATGGTGCTAAATTGCTTGAAAAAATTACTATTTTGGGCTTTATTATTATTGAAATTACTTATTTTAAATTCAAAGACAACATTTTTTCAAACTATATTCCTCCCTTCAGTATTATTAGTAGTTAATACCGTCAATCTGGTCTTACACAAATACCGCATTATCTGACAGCTGCGCTGTTAGCTTCTCTGTTATTTTAACATAACTCTGTAAAATGCACCGCGTCAGCTTTTTAAACATCCAATAAGAGCAATTTAATATTTAATTGTCGTCGCAACCGGCTACAAAGGAATGAAGAACGGATACCGCCGCCACTATGGAGAGCCTGTACCACCAAACCAATAATGCGGTCAAGGAAATCGAGCGCGACTTTCAGCGGTTGAGTCAGCTCAGCCCCCAGGAATCCCTTGACGTGGAAAGTGGGATCCAAGTGAAGATTACCCAAGCAAATTCGTGGGTTTCCTGATTCATTTTTTTTGCATTAAATAAGCTAATTTAGCATTAATTTTTAGCAACTGCGACCGTCTGGATGTCCTGCTCTTTAAGGTCCCCACGTCCCAGCGACCGAGCTCGAAACTTCGAGTGGACCAGCTTAAATACGATCTGAGACATCTGCAGAACTCCCTGCAAACCGCCAGAGAGCGCCGGCAGAGAAGGGTGCAGGAACTCTCAGAGAGGGAGCAACTCCTCAACCACAGGTTCACGGCCAACAGTTCCCAGCCAGAGGACACATGCCTGCAATTGGATTACGAGCTGCAACATCACACCCAGCTGGGAAGCGCCCATCGAGGCGTGGACGACATGATAGCGTCCGGAAGTGGCATTCTCGAAAGCCTAATCTCGCAAAGAATGACGCTAGGCGGAGCACATAAACGAATCCAGGCCATCGGCAGCACTCTGGGTCTGTCCAATCACACGATGAAGTTGATAGAACGGCGTCTGGTCGAAGATCGCAAAATATTTGTGGGTGGATGCATTGGCACTCTGTTGATAATTGGCCTCATTATATACTACTTTTTAGTGCTCTAAGCTCTGTGGTTTAATCGAGTTTAAATTAAATGTACTCTATTTTGTAAAATGTAAAATGCACAATCGATCTAGTCGTCGCTCTCCAGGGAGATGTTGCTGCCGAAACGCTGGTACAAATGGGCCTTCAGCTCGTCCATCTCCGCTTTGATAACCTTGGCCTTCGCCTCAATGGCAGCGATCTCCTTCAGGACTTCCTCTTTGGTCTCTCCCAGAAGCTTTTGCGTAGCTCCGAGCTTGTGCGAAAGGAAAACCTCGCCCACCAGGAACGGAATGTCGTCTTCCTCGTCGAACAACTCGATCTCATCCAGAGCCTCCTCCACGCACTTGAGCTCATTGCGCTTCATTTCCAGCTCTGCCTTGAAGTCGTCCATGCGGGCATTGTGCTTGGCGAAGCGATTTATGCGCTGCTGGTCCTCGAAGGAGATGTGGACATCATCGTGCTGGAAAAACGAAATTAAAGGCATTATAGTTCAGCTGCTAGAAAGGTTCAGGGCTCCTTTTTGTTTCCTTCTTCTTTGTTTTAAAGTTTCTGATGTTTTAGAGAAACTCCGGGGTAGTCAGAATGACTCACAGCCTTCTGTGTTATAGAGTTTGCAAGTGAGGAGAAGGTTACGACAAGTTACCTTTTCTCGATAACATTCTGAGTTTTGATTTAGAAAAGGCTCCTTTGATCCGGGATAGGCACATTTTTTAATAACCACCGGATGAGTGCCTCCGAATTGAGGTTACTTTGTGTGTATCAGCTGTCCAGGCATGATTCACTCTCAACTTACATTTTGAAATACTTTGTTTGCACCGCTAGCAACCTTTGCTGCCATTTTCTCGAAATTTGTGTTGAATTTTATTAATAAATAACTAGAATTTCCAAACAGTTGCTGTTTTGGTTGCCGAAATTTTTATTTGCTTTAGTTTCAGTGTTGGAAAAGAGATAGAGAGCCGTGTACGCGGTAGGACATGTTATTTAACAGAAATCTGTTAGTTGTAGCCGAGGAAAGTATTTTTTATGGAAAAAATAAAAATTTATACATTAAATAGGTTTAAATGAATGAATATAAAAAAATATCCTAAGAATAATACATTTTAAGGTTTTAAGTAAATGGCTTTATTAGTATTCAATTTGGGGGAATTCACGAACGGAGGTTTCGGATGTTTTCACTAGGTGGCGTTGCAAAAGCGCCAAAATTAATAGGTATTAAAATTAAATTTAAATAACTGAATAATTAATAAGTTAAAAATTTGTTTTTTTCATTTTAATGTAATAAACTTTAATATTAATATTGGTTTGAAATTTAAAAAACAATTTGTTAAAAATAAAAAGCCTTTATTTGATTTTAAATAGAGTTAAAAATAAATAGGTATCAGAAAAATGAAAAAAATAATGTATCCTTTTTTTTTACTTACAGAATAGAATATTTTTTTTTATGGACTCACATCGAATTAAGCCCACCGCAGAGCTAATTAGTCAATACTGTTTTTTTTCTTCCTCTTGGTTATTCGATTAAATCACTAATTGTTTGCACATGTCACAAATTAAGCAAAAACTAATAAATAATTTCTGTTAATCGGCGTAATTAAATGGGATTTCTTCGCTCGATGCAATTAAATTTCCGTCGACAGCTAAGGAATTTCCTCTTCCGCTGGCTCTTCCTTCCATCGTCCTTTCTCCTTCGTCCTTTGAGAATTCCATGATTTCATCCGCATTAAAAGGAGCGTCTCGGATGGAGAATGCATTTGCCACTGTCATTTCCTCCCTCGGAATATTATCAAAATATGCAAATGCAATTAGACGGAACTTAACATTATCCATTAAGTGGGTGCGAAAGACCAGGATAAATGGAGAGTGGGTGGGCGCATCCTGCAAATGACTGGTTTTGGCTTTGCCCTTGCCGTACCAGCGAAAATCCCTTCGAGCATTGTAATTTTACAAATAGGAATCATTTTATGTTTAGGTAAATATTTGCAATACAAAAAGGTTGGGCAATTTCCGGAATACTGCTGCAAATAGAAGCCCAATTTACTTAATTTGCATATTGCAGCTGATGGTTTTCAGCAACAAGTTGGTTGATTTGTTTCTTTGTGGAAAATGTTGCGAAATAATCCAGACATGTCTGTTTCCAATTAAGTCACGAACTCAAAGCAAAGTTATCCTGGGAGTTATGGCTCAAATTTGATACAATAGTATCTCTTTTTAAAAAACACAAAAACTGTAATCCTTGTTCCTGTTTATCCCATTGAACTATTTCCTCGTGGACCCACTTTTCCCGTTTGACCCACTTTTGGATCAAACGAAGCCCACATCGAATGTCTCATATACGACCTGAAGGCTTGCTAAAAACGACTCGTCTCATTCTTGTCCTGTGCGTGGATGGATGGTGTTTCCACACTAGGGAAATCAAAAGACATGGATGTCAATCAATTTCCCACTAAACCAGGTGGCAGATGCGGGTTCTCCTGACGCTTTCCCTTTTTTTTTTTTTTTTTTGAAAGTCCTATTGCTGAGATCTTCATTAGACATGCTGCAAGATTGGATGAGGTTTGAAAAAAAAAAAATTGTTGACTAAAAATTTAAAGAAATCTACTTTAAGATCTTTTTTTTTTATATCTTTTTCCAGCCAATTATCTTTTATATCCGTTGAGTGTCTCCTACGGCAATGATTAATGTTTAATAGGAGTTCCTGATTAAATACGCATGCTTTAAGTTGGTCTTCCCTTACTCCACCTCAAAAAAAAAAAAAAAAAAAAAAAAAATAGTAACCGCTCCGGAAAATTGAGTTAACTTCTCCGGATTCTCATTTCGCATTCCGTTTTCGTTCCTCTTTATTTTTCGGATTCGATTGCAATTTGCGTTATTAAAAGCAGCGAGACATGGAGCCTCTTCCCACGGTAGAAAGAAGGCTCGACTACAGCTTTAATGCGTTAATTTATCAAGTCAGCAGCCGCCTCGAGACCCGCCCCCCGATATACCCAAGTATATATCCAACATATTTATATCTGTATATGAGAGTCACGTGCCAGGAGAGTCTCCACTTGGAGTCTCTGATGAGAGGCTCAAAAAAGGATTTATAGCCCCACTTAAATTCCACCTCCTGATGAGGCACAATTTCAGTTCTGTTCTCGGCAATGCGACAGGTGCTATATAGAGGACGAAAATGAATAATAATCGGAGGCACTCATATATGATTAACCTGATGACTGATAGGCTAAGTGCCGGCAGCGACATTCGTTACTCACTCGCCTAATGTCCTTTTAATGAGCGTGTGATGTTATAGTTTATCGAATATGAGTTCTGATTTAGTTTCGGGTAGAGTTTCGGCTAAATTAGGCTGGAAATAGACACCTGCTATATGATGGAATTTTTTTTTAAATAATTAATTAAAAACATATTTGTTGATTAGCTTTAAAAGATAAACTTTAGTGCATAGTTTGAAACCTCTTGCATTTTCTTTGTTCCTTAATATCAAAAATGGTATTTAAATTATTGGTTAATTAGAGACTGCTCTGTTCTGTTTGTAATATCCCGACATTAGGTGGACAGCCAACGAATGTTCATGAGAAACCACACAAAAGGAGCTGCTTAAAAACAGAAAGCGGCTACCTGCTGACGTCTCATAAATAAAACATGGCTGCCAGGACTTCTTCTCACTCTCACTCGTCCCGTCCAGGTTGTTCAATTCATAAATAATGAGCGAGTTCTAGGCGAAACTCATCGCAGTTCCTTTGAAATGCAAATAAAAGGAATTTCCCAGCTAGAACTTTGGCCAACACATGGTGTATGCGCTATGTTCCATCTATTTTTTACCACAAGCCTTTGCCTTCGACTTGTGTTTTATTTTTTTGAACGTTTTTACAATTCAATTGAATTGTTGCAAACTGTTCAGAAATATGATGAGATACATGCAAGGAAAATGTGCATATATACATTTTTTCCCTTCGGGTAAATTTGAATTGTCAAAATTGTAACGAGCTTTTCGAGGTTGCCTCTCCACTGGCCATTTTGAACCCGTTTCGCTGACATAAACTGCATTGAAATGTCATAAAAATTGAAACACGTTCCTCGTTGTGTTGCCCGCTTCCTGCTGCTGCTGCTGCTGTTGTTCTTCTGCCACGGCACTGCCTCATAGGTCCATCTGACCCATCCACCAGGGTTCTCCTGCTACCCGGGATGACTTTGAATGGCAGCTCTGACGCCGACTGCGGCCTGCAGTGGCCTGGCCCTGCTGTGTTTGTTGCTGCTGGCTTCGGCCTGCTGCTGCTTTGCATACAAATAACGGTAATCTTTAGCCAGCCACGCCCATTTCCCAATTTCCCCTACGACGGCCCATCCTCTCTCTCCCCCCCTAACCCTCTAGCTCTGTAACCCTGTAACCCTTTAACCCCAACTCTATCCTATCTCTGAGTTTGTTACGATGTCTCTCGACTTGGTCCATTTCGCTGATGCTGCAATTTTGCACTTTACACGTGGCCTGCAGGACGAAAGGCGTGGGCTGCGGGCGTGGCCTGGCCCGGTAGCACGTGTGTAGGAGTCGGGCTAGGATATGATGAAAATTTATTGTTTTACGTGCCAGTAATTTTGGGCAATTCCGAAAGACTGCGCCAAAGGTCGTCGCGTCTAAATCAATGCGGACACTATTCTCAATGAACTTACGCAGAAAGTGCATTAGGAATTCATGAAATATTAAACCGTTTACGAAAAAGAATTTGTTCCAAATACATCTCAATTATATACCAATTTTGTAACATTTTAAACTTCATTAGCAAGTATTTTTTGTCATGAAGGCGATGCATTTCATTTGCTTTATATCATCATCAATTAAGATTCTTATATTCACTTTGTTAGAGACAGAATGCACTTAATATTGAATTGAAATTACATTCGATTTGGCCATTGGATTGGTTTATTGTTGACTTAACATGGACCATTTGCCTGGAATGTCACAATCCGTATATGCATTTGGCCATCTCCCTCCAATTGGTCGTAGTTTTCGACGTCGTGTTGTATTTATTAGTTAAACCCACAGGCAGGAACAGAAGGCTTTTGTTCAACAAATGACAATGCAAATAACAAAAGGAAGACGAGTGGCAGCAGCAACCCATATACTGGCAGGGAATCGGACTTGTTTATTATGCAGCAATTACCATGGGGGCGTATACGTGTTAAGCGTAGGCAGAAGACAAATATTGTCCCTTCACCAATATTTGCTCTGCTCGGCTCGGCTCTGCTCTGTTTTCCCACTCATCTCCCGAAAACACAAAAACTTTTGCCAAAAGCACAATATAATCGTGGAATTATCATTGCGTATTTTCAGCTTTTGTTTTCATTTCGAATTTAGTATTCCCATTGGTGGTCAACGAGTCGTCCGCGTTGTCGTCATCATCTCTTAAGATTCAAATCCTGAGTGCTTGGCTTGTATCCTTGGCCAGTTTTTTGACTCCCCAAGTACCTCCCCAATGCCCATGAGTCGCATTCAGAGGAATTGACAAAAGTTTTGGGCCGCCTTTGTATTTGAATATTGTATCTCTTAATGTCGACATAATACTTTTTATTGCACATTTTATGAAATGGCATTTTCGTGACATTTTCGAAACTTGCTAACTTTTGAATTGGCATAACAAGAAATATATTTCTTACCTAATTTCAATTATAGTCCTTTAGGTCCGACTAATTTAAGCAAGTCAAATTTATCAAATACAATTTAAGAAAGTTTCCCATGCCCTTGGAAAATATTTTCCTTATTCCCTTCCATTTGAATGAAAATTTCTGTCAATACCGTGATTTACAAGATCCTCAGCCATTCAACAAACCAAGAAATCCCCGATAATTGCACTCAGTGCATTTTGTGCATCAATTTCCTTCGTTTTTTCCCTGTGTTCCGATTCAATTTCAAGTGGATTACAATAATTCGCTTGTCGGGAAATAAAGATCCTGAGAGGAAGCTAAGTGGCAAGTGGCGAGTGGCGAGTGGCAAGTGGAGTGCAGACTGAGTGGGCTACTGAATTAGTGCGCTTTGTGTCATTAAGTCTCGTTTCAAGTTGGCCGGGGACGGGTATCAGGACGCGAAGAGGGATGCAGGACCAAAGTCAGGGCCTGGCAATCAAGGGAACGCACTCATCAACCAAAAGGAGGCCCTGTCCTGTCGCTGCCCCTGACCCCTTGAGCGCTTTTCGATTTCGGGAAATGTTGGGATTCGCTATTTCTATTTCCCCCTTTTTTTTGGGTGGAAGCCGGTCGGTGGCCCCTCTTAGCCCCATAGCTGCCTTTGTGCGGCTTATCAAAAGTGCTCGGTCGTCACAGTGACAGCTTCCTTTTGCATGTTATTTTATGCGCAAAGGCCGACAAAACGCAGTCTGCGCCCTTTTTTTTAATCCCTAAAACGTTTCCCCAGAGGCTGTTCACGAAATATAAACTTTCGACCAGAAAAAGCCTCTGAATTTTTAGGCAGGATTAAAACTTCTTTGATGGCGGTGAAAGGTTTCTGGTTTTCTACCAAATTGCCATTAAATTAATTCAGATTTAATACTGACCTTGGCCGACTTTCTGAATTGAGTTTCATTTATTTGTTTTCTTTAAAATAGCTTGAAATAGCTGCAAATTTAATTTAAAAGTAAACACAGGAATCTAAACTCTCACCAAAGAAGTTTAAAAATAAAACAAATATCAACTTCAAATGAAAATTGAAGGATTCCCATGCAATACAATTTATTTTAATTCCAACTCCTCCGCTAGAGAAAAGGACCTCTGAGGAGAAAGGGGAAGTCAAGTTCCCTTTGGGAAGATTGATGACTTCCAGTGACGACAGCCACAGGTGCGAGGGTGTATCTGAACAGCATATTTATGATGAATTACCTGAGTCAGCTGGTCTATCCTCTCCATTAGATTACTTTCCATCATGTCACGCTCACTTTCCCAGCTGTCAATAAGCAAATAGCAGCTATAAATCCTCTTTGGAAAATATATATGTATACATCCAGGATCTAACTTGGCTGACAAAATATCCAGAACGTGAGATATTGTTTCTACCGCGCAAATTGTTGACATTTTAATTGAAATTTATTGGCTGAGGCAGGCTATTGTCGGATCATTTAAATAGGGTGTCGGCTTAACACCTGATACAGACCGGATATTGTAAATAAATTAAAAGTACAAAGGTCCAACAAAAAGTATCCTTTTTTGTAGCCATGTCAGACCAATTTCAAGATAATAGACATGGCGAGGGAACTTCTCGGAATTGAAGGCAGCTCTAAACTTGTTCGATTATAAATCAAAACTTTCGATTTTCTGCTAGTTCTTCTTTTTCCGGTTTGCAGCTGCTTGGGTAACTTCCGGTGCCATCGGCTAGACAGAAAATTGTGCAGAAAAAAGGAACGAATTCAGGAAAAGAAAAAATTCTCAGACGGAGAAACTTTCACAGATGAAAAGACGCAATTGGAAAGCGAATAAACGACAATTGATCGATTTTAAACTTTTGCGAAATGTAAATAATGCGTATTAATGATGTTCCATGACGTATATTTTCTTTTATCTGCATGTGACTTCCGTTTAAAAGTTGCCAATTGCGAAAAAAGTGATTTACATTTATTTAAATACTATTTACAGACTTTTTGCTATCTAGAAATATTTATCATCCCTTTAATTGTATGGGCGTCTAATGCATTTGTACATTTATTTACGCTTTTTACCTGCTATCTGGATAAAAAAGTACTTGGCAACTGGCCAAACCGCTGGCACAGCAAAAAATAATCATAAATTACACTTTTCAACTATTATGAGGGCAACACAACCGAACAAATCGAAAACGATAAAAAAAGGCCAGCAGCAGCAAAATGTCATTAAAGTTTACATCTTGTTTGGGGAATTAGTTGCAACCGAAATGAATCACAGACAAAAAACCATTGCAGAAACATTAAATTACATATGAACTCTGAATGGACCGCAATTATGACCGGGCATGTCCTGGAATAATTTATCGTCCATGAGTCTCAATATTAATTAAGCCCGTGTAATTGTTTGTTGATCAGTAGCTTCATGTTTCGTTTTATATTTGCCCTTTTGCTACTCAACTTTATTTAATAGCTGTGTTTTTATTTTGCCTTATTTTTTTGTTATACGTACAGATACAATCTGAGCTGTACTCGAAATAGGCCACGTGCCTGGATTTTCTTAGCTAGGTTCCATTCCCTCCTCCCAATACCCACATACAAATGTGTCACCCACATTTTGTCGGTTATGCTCGGAATGATAATGAGCTGCCAGAAATAACTCGAATTTTGTCCCAATTTGTTAGCTTCATTTGGCAAACGAAGAAAGTTAATTAGCCGAGACAAATATTGTACATGAAATAAAAGCACAAGATAATTGAATTAAATGGAGAATTTAATAAGAGGCTTGTGTGTGTGTTGCTTCAATTGAAAGTAGACACATGAGTTGGGCTTTAAATAAATTTAATATTTCTACCTTCCTTTGTAATAGAAATTGTAGCACTAGAAGGCAGAATAAGCCAGATAATCAGGCACTCAATTATCCTCTAAGTTTGCACTAATTGGTTGGCTTAAAGTCAAGTCGAGGCAGGACCTCCGTCATCCTTGTGGCCCCTCAGCTGCAATTGCAGCTGTCACTTTTGAAAAGTTGCCTCCAAAGCGAAGGTGGAGGATTGGATCTCTGCGGGAGCTGTTGCAATATTTTGGTGCATAATTCCTTCCCTCCGCTGTATATAAAATTTAATTAAGACCCATAAAGTTTTTCACACTTTGACACAAGCCCCAAAGCATATGCTTGGCACTTCCATCTACCCTGCTACCAATTTTGCTGTCCAATCTCGACCCGATCTCGCACGCCGTCGTCTTTTGGGGAAACTGCTTTAGTTTGGCTTTGCGAGGAAACTTTTTGGTTCTGGCCAGGCCCCTAGCCGCTGGTTGAAGGAAAGAGCATTATTTTACTCCCACACTGAGGGAAAAACTTAGTGAGTTACATAATTAAGGTAATAGCTATCCTAAGAATGCTAAATTATTTCTTACAGTGTAACTGCACGCTGACAAAGCGGGCCAAATTACTCGCCTTGCTGAGCGCTTTTGTTAATTATGCCGCGGCTCCTGCAGGTCCTTGGTCCTTGCTACTTGCTACAGCAGCCCAGCACTTTCTTTTCGCTGTTTATTTTTGTTGGCAACCGCCAAAGTTTTGTTGCACAATTTGCCGCTCAAACAAAGCCAAAACAATTTAATTGTCACAGTCAAGGAAGTGAGGCAACCAAATTGCATCTTATGGCGCGTAGATAAATAACCAAACTGTATGGGATTAAGCCGAACTCAGAGCCCAAACTAAAGCTTACCGAAGCAGTACCCATATGTCTGTGAAACTTTTTCAATCAGCCATGTTCTCGGCTAAACCGAGTTTTCAGTTTTTCGTCGATTCTCCGAAACATTTACCATTTCTCCCTCACCAAACCGACACTCCTTTTTTTGTTTCGGTTGCGGGTACATCTAACATCCTAGCCCTGGGTCACTAATGAGCAAGGACATTAAATGAAAATGTTGACAAGTTTTCCGAGGTGGAGGAAGGCGACAGCATGTTTGGGGCCGGAGTACAGATTTTCACGACTCGTAATTGATTTCCCTCGACTGGCAAGCTGGCGGCCCGGCAGCTTGTTGCGGCTTTTCAGCCTAGAACCTCGGAGCCTCGGGAAAAGGAAGAACCAGTCCTTTCAAATTTAACAAACAAATAAAGAGGAAGGAGAGGAAAAGAAATGCCTAAGAGCGGCACTTTGGCAAATAGCCAACCTAGCGTGCAGTAGTGCTGACAAGAAGCCTTTTTCTTCTGCGAAGAGGCAAGGATACTTTTAGGGAGGGAGGAAAAAAAAATATGAGGGCTGTAGGGGGAAGGAAAACTCTGTGTTACAACTACTGAGAAACTTGTTATCTTAATGGATATTTTGTAGTTCGTTTGTGGCTAAAATTGACTCACTCCAGGCCATTTTCCAGAGCCAGAGAATGAAAATAATTTGGTCATCTTGTAGTATTATGTGTCGACGGGATTGACTCAAATTTTGAGGATGAGATGCTTCCCATCTTAATACACGATTACATGAAAACGTAATTAATCCCAGGAAAAAAGTTTAAGCTGAATAATTTAATTTCGCCTGAATCTGTATCTCTTTGATTTGCTGCTCAGCCAGATTAATTTAATTAAACTTTTACCTTTCGACACATTCGCAGTGTCGTCTGGGAGAAAATCGAATTTATCCTTTGTGGGGAGCTAATGAAACGGAAAGCGCGAATCCAAAATGAACTGAAACCTTCCCCGACGACAATTAATTCCACTTGGGTTCAAGTGTCAAAGTTTAAACTCGAATCGTTATTTACTTTTAATTTATTTGAAGTTGATTATGATGCGACCCTGCCACTTACAGTACAGTATCTCAATGCCCAGGATCATGAAGGTAATGCCATAGCTAAAAAGCAGTATCAACAGGGCGGAACTCACAGTATCCATATCAACCTGTGATTAAATTTATTTTTATATTTCATGGATTCGGTGCTCTGGTCTCAAAAACTCACATGCAAGTCCGAGGTCTCGATTTTCTTCACGCAAGGAGGCTTCCTCGAGTGCCAAACATTAAAGTGATAAGTCAGGATACCCGTTTCAGTAACACGTCTTAAACTACACAAAAAATAGATTATTTTAAATAAAAAATGTATTAAGGAAATCAATAGACAAACAAATGAATTCTCACACACTCGTAGCACTTATTGATTTTAAGTATATGTTATTAAAGTGCCGAACTAATTTTTATGTGTTTGTATAATAAACTATCCGTTTTAATGAGCGCCAATTAATATTAAAATTTATGAGTGAGCAAAACAAAACAAAAATTGCAAAAACATAGCCATAAATAAAATATAGATGTTAATTAATAAATGGGGGTAATATTTCTGAATTATAAGTGAGCCATAATCATTAAATCATAATCACTGTGTATGCATGAGTATTGAAAATGAATTGTTAAGCTTTTGCAGATATTTTAAGTGCTCCGGGTTAATTATAATTCCTGTATTTTTTTACCCGTAGGAGATGACCTTCCTCATGGGGGAATTTTTCTGCATAATGCTGACTGTTTTCTGAGGCGGAAACATGCTGACCTCGGTGAGATCGCAAATGTCCTGTTCACTGAAGGTTTCGGCAATAATTTTGTAAGCCGCAGCCACATCCACATGAAAGGCAAATCCTAAAAGGAAAATGATTAAAAATAAACTATATTTGATTATTTTTTAAAGAAAACTTACGTTCATGTTTCACTCTACGTAAGCCTGTTTCCGGATCTAACCAATTACTGACCGAGTTCTCCTTGGCATGGGCCCCCGTCTCATGGCTGTGAACAATGTCGCGGTAGGACTTGGCAGGATCCGCAGTAGTAGCAGCAGCATTCACAGGCTCATCTTCGTCAGCTTCGTTTTCCTTCGTGGTGGGGACACTGGTTATTTTCTTGGAGTAGAGTTCCATTGAAACGGGGTCCTTGGTATGCTGTAGAACGAGACTCAATCAAAAAATAGTATATCCTTTTAATGGATTTCCAATTACCAAAAAGTAATCCCTGTTGTAGAGTATATCCTCCATGCCCACTTTCAGAGAGCTATGGACCAAGTCGCTCAAGGTTTTGATTGTCTTTGGCTTTTCCATCAGGAGAGTGCCCACAATACTGGCCGAGTAGAACTGATAGATGCAAAAAGAGAAAAGCAAGCTGGTAATTACAATGCAACGACCCGACACAAAGCTTGTGGAGAAACCCAGTCCCTGCTGGCAAATGATTCCGACAAAAAACAGTACAGACTCCAGAAAAAGGCCAACTCGTTCCGGGGACTTCTTTTGCTTGGCCTTTCGATCCTTCAGGTATTTGTTGAGCTTTTGGTAACAGCGCTGCCAAAGGGTTTCTGCATCGATGGGTTGGGTCTCCCCTTCAGGCGACTTCTCCTCATCAGCTGCCACAGAGACTGCCGTAATTGGACGCAGTGTGGCATCCAGGGGCTCCTGATGCTGGGCCAGCTCTTGGTGACTTTTTTGCTGGTAGTGGTGACGTGGTGGGGCGCCTCCCTTCGGCTTGATCAGCGCCGCCCCATCGTGTGGCACCAGCTTCCACTCTATCGTGGTCAGCAGCCACAAGATAAAAACAGTCAAAATACCACAGCCCACAATCAAAACCCAAACATCGTTGGTGAACGGTTGTAGGAACACGATACGATCCTTCTGCGTACTCCTTGGGTGGCGGAAAATAAAACAAGGACGACTAGACCAGCTCCGGCCAGCCACGTCGATCCACTTGTGCCGCTCCAGCCAATAGAATATCGGTGCTCCGCCAATGTCCGTCTCGTTGCGAATGAGGGCGCCAATCATCCCGTCGAATCTGCCGTTCTTGACGTAGCCCCAGGACGTGGTCCGCGACAGGACGAAGGTCCAGTTGAACATGTCCCGGACGGCCATCAGCAGATTGAAGTTGAAGCGGTTCATCGTGTCGATGTGTCCTGACACTGTGTGGGTGAGGTAGTACATTAGGGTGCCCGTCATGTTTTTGTTCGTCACCTGCCGTCGAATGGTTTTAAAATTCAAAAAAGGATATATAGGAATGAAGGATGTATAAGAGAAAAGCTTAGGCTAATCAGTATTCAAATTATGAAGAGTTTCTCGACATCGATTATTAGGAGAACGTATTCGACTTATAAAGAAGACATTTATCATTTTGAGTGTCACACTGATAATCACTGATATCCTTGATGGACCCCCTTCGCTCTTAGTGGAACCTATTTGCGCCTTCCTGATGCCTTACCACAACCATGCAACGGACTCTCGCATGCTGCATGTCCATCCGACGGCGCACAGTGGACGTGCCTCGAAACCAGGCGTGCAACTGGAATCCTCCTGACGGCGTGAAGCTGCCAATTTCGGTCAGATTGACGTGTCCGCCGTAGTTGAGTCCGGGATTCCTAAGCGGGCAAGAATTAGCAGACGGAAAGTGCACAGATTGGAAATTATAGTTGGTGTGTTGATTGAACTCGGACAGAACTTCATCTTGGTTAAGTGTTGATCAAATGAACGGTAAGAGAAGGTAATTTGGTTGTGCTCATTTTTAAAGGGGTTATGGAAGTCAAAACTGAAAAGAATAGGCTTCCAGCTAATCTCTCACCAGACATCGAATAGAGTGTAATGGGCTGCCTCTGACATCCGCTTGGCCAGTGTCAGTTCGGTGTTCATATACAGATTCATGCCCCTCATGAAAATCTCGATGGTGGGCAGCTCTTCATTGCCCGGCGCCTGCAGTTGCTGTCCTGGAGGACTTTCCTGTCCCTCCGCCTGACTCCCGTTCTTGTGAACTTGGCCCGAAGATGAAGAAGAGCTGCCTCCTTGCCAGGCCAAATCCTCTATCAATAGCCAGTGAAACTTCTCGCTGTAGAGCATCTTGGTGGAAGCCTTTGAAATGATTGTACTTGAGTACTTAATAAGCGGACTTGTCAAAAGCCTGACAGGCCAATGGGTATATGCACTGGGAAAAATGTAAGCTTACATTTACAAAGATTTAAGTTTAATAAAAAAAAGTATCTCTTTTATTGTCACGAAGAAAGGCGTGAAATTTGATTAAAATATTTTGATAATTCAATGTATTTTTTTGAGTGCCCGGCTGATGTAAGCCCATCTCATTCGGTGCCCCATTATTCATCTTACCAACTCGAGAAACCGGCGACTAAGGGAGCCACATGCCAGATCCACGACCGCAATTTGCCTGAGGGCTTCCATCTGCAGCACACCGTCCAGCCACTCGGCATTGCTCTGCGCCTGGCTGGGTGTTTGGCTGAAGCCCCCACTTGGCCCCCGACCACGTGTAGCGCCACCTCCGGCTCCTGCAGAGCCTCCTGCTGCCGAATTGGGTGCCAGGACATCCAGCTGCACAATCCGCACAAAGAGTTCGCTCTGGTAGAGGCTCTTAATCAGCTGAGCATTCTTGGCTGCGAAAACGCCGCGAAGTTCTGATCCGGAGGAATGAGGCTTCCGGCACGTGAAGTAGGTTAGCCGGGGGATGCGTTTGTGGTGCTGAGCGAAGTGCACCATCAAGCTGTTCTGGAGGAGGGCGGTTCGCAGCGGCTCTGCCACACCGTAATCCAAATCCAGCTCCGCCGGGAGTCCCACGCAGGACGAGGCCAACAATAAGAGTATCCAAAAATTCATTGCGCTTTGTAGCTGACACTTTTCTGGCCTGGCCTTTATATAGTCAGACTTATTAGCCCTTTTGTCCAATGCATCATTTATTCGGTTTGGTTTTGACATTTTGCGGCTGTCAAAGTTGAATTGAAATTGGACCATAAATCGCTCATTGGAATTTCACTTTTCTTGTCAACTGACACCGGTCGCCGTCATTATTCAATTTCGTTCAATTACATTTCATAATTCATAACCCACCACGTCGACCGTGCCCATGAATATGCATAAAGGATATATGTGAATGGGGCTCGGATAGCCACCTCTTCCCTTGTGTGTCTCAATCGCACTCATACTCCCTTTGTCCTTTGGGGCTTCGGGTTCGAGCGTCCCATGTCATAAATGTGGACATTTTCATCTTAATTGAATTTCCATGCCGGAGTACGGACCAAAGTCAAAGATTTGACCAAAATGTGTGAGGAACAAAATTGAAATTGGAATTTAGGAGAAAAAATAGGCCAATTTCAAGTTACCAAATGATGATTAAATAATTCAGTAACCTCGAATTTGAGAGAATTCTTCAATTTTGGCTTTACTTTTTACTTCTGAGCTTTTTTCATTTTACATTTAATTTTGCGGTTAAGCTGGGAGGTCCTGGTACAAAGTCATATTTCCTTATTATCTGTGCCACGCCGCCCTCGTAATACCCGGGAAAAATGGCATTATTAATGGCACTGTCCATTCGCTGGCTGCTAAGTGGCGCAAATTACATTTTTGTTTATTTTCCACCGCAACTTGGCCTTGGGCCCAGGACGCTTTGCCTTCTTGCAGCCGTTAAGGTTGTGCTTTCCTCCTCTAGGTTGCTCCTTCTTTTTTTATTTATTGTTTCCCGACCGAACAATACATATATTTTGGCGTATGGCTTTTGGCGTTCGTTGAAATACTTAATTGTACTTCACAGCGCGTTGGAGCGTATTGCTTTAATGGGCTACCGTTCCCATTCATGTTTTTCATACTCGCATTTAATTCGATGCCCTAGCAGCTACCTTTGCAATTATTTATTTGGTCTTTAAGTGGCAGCCAAAGCCAGCATCGGAAAACAAAAATGTGGGCTGGCTGGAGAAAAATGCTTTGAACTGCTCACCGCACGGGGCGTATTCGTAATATTTTGCAAGTGCTCTTCGTAAGCGGATTGCTTCTCCTCCCAGCAAAAGTTTTTCTGCAACAAAAACAAAAAAAGATCAAAAAATATAAAAAAAATAGAATAGCAAAGCACTTTATATGTAATTCAATTTAATATTCGTGTATGTGGTTAAAGAGAGCTTTTAAAGCGGATTTGAAGCAACCAAAAATATTTTGAGTGTGCATATTCATTTCACATTTTGGGAGCCGGTCTAAAAGTGCAACTAAACTGTCCATAATGAGTGGGTAAAGAGCACGTTTGCAGGTCCATAAAAACCGACAACGACAGGGCCGACAATTGCCAAACAAGAAGTTTCCAGCAGTTAAAAGAAACTTTTCATAAAGGCCACTAACACCCCATTCCATCTCATCCTTTCGGCCCGGCCTGTTTTTTTGCGTGCACTGAATATTGGCTAAAGTGTCAACAGCAGTCGCAACTGTGGCTCTGCTTTATGAGCCCAGTCAGCCCTAGAGCCGGCTTGCAGTTACCATATTCCACCTTCCACCCTCCCGGCCCGTTGAAGCCAAAAGCCAAGTCCAGGGCAAAACCACAACAAAGGCGACCCAAAGAGCGAAATGAACAGCCAACCAGGCGGCGGACGGGGATCCGAAGGATTCGAAGGACACGAAGGATGTAGAGAACGTGGAGCACTCGGAGGGGAAGTGGCCTACCAACGACATTTGCATGCAAATGATGCACTTTCAGCACTTGCTTCCAGGGAAGCAACTTCCAGCCGGCCCGAGACCAGATGAACTTGTTTTGTGCTAATGAGATCAGCATGCAAATCGCCGGCTAAGGATAGGAAATTGCAATGCAAGAAGTGTAAGGATAATGGCTGCTGCCCTTCGACATCAGTCATGGCTTCTAATTCCCCATTCAAGGCACACACAATCGGTGAATATTATTGGAACACGAAGCATTAATCAACAGGCGGAATTCTCACCTTTGCGATGAATGCAGATGCACCATTTGCATATATTGTGTGAATTGAATATAAATCCGATTTCAAATAAGATTTAAGCTATATGGTTGGGTAAGCAAATTATTTTTAAAGGGATTACGAAGGCTATTGTTTTCCAAAACATATTCTTTTAATCCATCAACTGAAAACGTTAATAAAAGTAAGTGTAAGGATCCACCCATTCTCAAGCTTTAAATAATATTAAAATTTAAATACTTTTCACTTTCATTTCTGAAAGTTTCGTTCTTGATTTCTGAAGACACTTTCCCCAACTCGGGATAAAAAGCTGACAAATTCCAGTGGAAAATATTAATACGAGCGGAGCGGCAAAAAGCAAGGCCAGGATTATATCCTTGAAGCGAAGCATAGAAGAAAAATTTCAGCTGCGTTCCAGTATCCTGGGGATATGTATTCCATTTTGGTGCAACTGACTTGACAGACAGCTGTGACATTTGTTGTTTCGCCAAGCCGGGAGATAAATGTGGCCTCTGAACAGTTGCGCTTCTGTCAAGTGGTTAGGAGAGACATTTAAAATTATAGTTTTCGTTAGACAGCCAAGATACAAAATAAATTTCCCCAAACCTTTTTCTTAAAGTTTTATGACTTTTGTTAAAATTCTTAAGAATGAACAGACCTGATATCCTTACTCAACGCAAACACTGTCCTTTGATCATTTTATTTCCTTCTGCGGCTTCCAACGCAGCTTTTATACATTTCCCTTCATTGGTATCCTTCAAAGTAAAAAACCCATAACTATAACAGCATTAAATAAATCAGAAGTGCGCCACCCCTTTCTCCTTTCGCTTTTGGGTGGGGGCGTAGAAGAGTCTTCGGCGTTGAGTGCTTTTTGTTGATTTATAATAAAAATAATGTTAAAACCATATTACATCATAATGAATGAGTGCGACAGGCGAGGAATCGGCAAGAAGATCCCTCGGAGCGAAGGGTTGGACTGAAAAGCGCCTCGTAAACAAGTTTCGAGTGAAATAATAAAATGCGCTTTTTATGCATTTTCTCGGTGGGTGCCAGGCAGGCACCTTTTGTATTATGCGTGTTATGTAATAGTTTACTTTATCCCCTCTGCTGATGGCCTCCTGCCCCAGCCACCCATTCACTCCATTGCCAGCAAGCTGTCGTCGTCGTGCAAACTTGAAAGCGTTAAAAAATTCCCACCACATTTTCCTTTTGCATTTTGTTATGCTTTTGTTGCTAGCCAGAACTTTGCCATCCAGAGCGACAGCGTCGTCGCCTGCACCACTGCACCACTTAACCAAGGTAACTGGTTGGGCCGGCAAGCAGAGGAGCTCCCTGGGGGCCGGGGCTTGAGCCACATCTCAAGCCTGTGCATGAAATGCTCAACAAAAATAAGCGTGGCCGTAAAAGCAGCCACAAACTTCGCCAAAACAATTTTGACACCTGAACCCGAACCCCTGCTCTTATTCCGTGTTGACAACGGACCCGGCCATGTTAATTCCCAGCCAAACGGCAAGCGTAACTTTTGGCACGGAAGCGAAAAAAGAAACTTTTGAAGAACCACAGGGATAAGGTATACCTTTTTGTAGTTAAATGTGCCGCCTAAATGGTGGCAGTGTCACGAATGTGATTTAAGATATATTATAATTTGATTGTCTCTCGCAAAGGGGGGCTTCCAAGGGGAACTTTTAAACATAAATCGGTTTATGAAAACAATGTATTTCTCGTTAGCTTCGCAAACAAGCCAAGTGCGAAAAAGAGCGACAGGTAAACAGAACTCAACCCGTAATACTCTACCCTAAACTGCCTGAAAGTGGCTTTAAGAAATTATCCAACCGAATGCCGCGGCCTGACCCAGTTTATACATGCCTTGAGCCAGACAAACATCCCTCGTGGCAGGAAGGAGCTTCAATCAACGGCTCAGACACATATGTTACGCTGGATTGTTATGGAAATCCATAAATAAAAGCACACAGACACATGTTTACACGCTCATCAATTTTTCCAGGCGAAGGAGAATGGCAGGAGAGTGTGGCAGGAGTGGGGCAGTCAAACGTCAGGCTAGAATGTTTGTTAATCTCCAACCTGGCAAAGTGTTGACAATAATTCAAGACACGTACCTGCAATAAACTCTGGCGTTGTCGCCTCCATACATCACCTATATCTTCAGACTGCGTTTTATTACCCAGGATGCTCTAAATTCTATTCCAGATCAGCTTTAAAATGAACTCGGGAATTTGTGATGCAATGAATACAACCAGTATAAACAAATTAAGTGAGCTTTGTCTAAACATTTCCTTTTAATAAACTGTTCCTTTTTGGGGGATCCCGGAAATGTGCGTGACCAGGACTCATTGAAATTTTCCAGGCGCGCTTCGTGTTGACATTTGGGTAGATTAAGTTATAAACAAATACAAATGCGGCTACTAATGAAGTGTTGTTTGACTTTTTCGGACCAGAGTAATGTCAACAAGTTTATTGTGTGAAGCTGTTTATGGGGAAATGCGGGAATGGGAGCGCAAAAGCCTTTGGCCGACACGCAAACCAAATTAAGTCATAAAAATGGGGGCGTGTTTTTAATGAAATAGCCAAAGGAAGTTCAGGAAATCGTTTTCATTCTTTTGGGCGTTTTTTTGTTTAGGCTGCTTCTCTTGTTGAATAAGACATCCTCACCAAAATGCTTTTTGCCACTTGTATATTTCTTCTTCATTGTTGCCATGCGATTTGCATAATTTGTCCAAACAAACATAACACAATGTAATACAATGGCAGCCCACATTGCGTATGCGTAATCTGGCACTCGTTGAAAGGAGAAAACATGGGTTTTTTTTCGCACTTCGACATGCAAATCGAGTCGGGGACGATAAACGCCTCGAGAGCAACCCAAAAAACAAACCGAACAACACCAATCCCTGTTCCTCCGGCAAAGGCCAAATCCCACTAATACCCAAACGAAAAAAAAAACTCCAAGCCCGTAACCGAACCCAAGCAAATGCATAACGTTTGTTGCCAAATCCGTCCTTTATGCTGAAATCAAACAACAATAAAAAAAGGAAACGTAACGAAACGAAACCAAGAAAAGGAAGCCCAAACTGTGGCCAAAGCCTCCGAGGAAAACGCAAAAGGGAAGCCCATTTTATGGTTATCGCCATGCGTTGGGTTATGTTTTATGGGCCAGATGCCGAGCGGCTGGCAGAAGGACACCATACACGCTCAGCACTCAGGAAGGACAAGGACATACAAAATTAAAGTTACATCAACGGAACTATGCAATCGAACGAGGCCGGATGCCAAAGTCAATCAATCTAAAGAGGACCTAGAATCTGTTCTTGAAATTTTTAAATCTTCAGGAATCTTCTCACAAAAATTCAATAGCTAGATAGATATATAGGGACTTCAGATATGGACTAGAGCTTTTTCTCGTTTAAACCTCTTTTTAGCCAAACAGTAATTGACAGATTGGTTAATAAAATATTTTGTCATTTTATCGGATCTCATTCTTAGCTGATTGACCAAGACAGTTGCTTGAAGCTACCTTCAAGTGCTTTGACAAAAATAAATCATTTTGCATTCGTGCTGGCACTCTCACCTGTCCAAGGATCCCTTGGAATTTTTCGCCCCCGCCTTTTTATGCAACAATCCCATTTCTGTGGCTCGCCATTCCATTCCACACCCCGCTGGCGCAATAAACTTTTACGCATTCATTATGACCGACATGGAAAATGGAGTTTTCTTTGTACCCCACGCGTTTTCCGCTTCTCTTTTGGCCGGCCAAGAAATAAGTGTAAAGCCGGGGGTGGGAAAATGGAAAACAGGTGGGGAGCGGGTGGCATTAAATGGTCGCGACGGTCTCGTCACGTAAATCGCTCGTCTTGGTCTTTTTTAAGAGGTCTTTCGATTTTTATTCTCTTTTTTTGGTGTGGGTCCTCGTGGTGTGAATGGGAGTGCAAGTACAACAAAATGTGAATAAAAATAAATACTGTTGACGCAGCACGCTCATAATTCTGAACCAATATGAGGGTCGTTGACTTGACAAATTCCACGAAGGATGACAGTTTAGGTGACCTTATAAGATGAAAATTTTATTTTAGGCATA
The DNA here is from genome assembly GCA_035045925.1 of Drosophila atripex. Classification (NCBI taxonomy): domain Eukaryota; kingdom Metazoa; phylum Arthropoda; class Insecta; order Diptera; family Drosophilidae; genus Drosophila; species Drosophila atripex. The sequence continues at coordinate 3,229,935 of JAWNOP010000012.1, forward strand.
CCCGTCACTTGATGATAATAGCCATTTAAATTAAAAATAAAGTGTTCATTGAGATTAGTCATTCAAATATCAGCAGCAAGGGTATCAAGAAAATAAAACCCAACGAAAATAAAATAGTTATGGTAATATATTTTTTGATATTTATAAATTTTAAATTATATAAGGATGTTCTTGGACAGTTCTAAAGACTTTTAGAGTACTCCGAGAAATCCGAGCAGAAGAAACGTCTGTAGATGCCAGGACTGAATAATGATTCAAAATTTAATTTAGATAAATAATTTGTTGCATATTTTATAATTTAAATAAAAGGGGATTTTGCAGTGTAGCCTTTTAGACTTTAAGGATAGATGTCAGTATCAAAAAGAGTATCAGGAAAACAAAAATATATAAGTACCCGTCAGCTGTCAAAAGCTGATCAGTAGTTCAGATACTTATCAACAGCAGCAAGAGAATCAAGAAAATAGAACCCAATGTAAATCAATTAAAATAAATAAAATGGAAACTAGTAAAATAAACAAAAAGGGTTTAAAGACCTTTAGGAAAAAATGCATTATAGTCATTAAAATAAAATAAAAAAATGGATATCCGTTCCAATATAGGCAAAAATAAATATTAAATAAAAGTAAAGAAGAAAAGTAAACATCAAAATAATTATAACCGGACACTCCAAGAGCTAGAGTTTGTATGGAGAATAACAGCTCGAAGAAAGAGTTTATATAGTATTTCGATGCAGGTAAATAGCGATATTTAAACAAGGGTCAACTCTATTACAGGAAACCATCCTTAATTTCTTTGTGGCACTTATCAACACTACGGAGATATAGCACTCTACAAAATATTATTTTTAAGTCCTAAATTCATCTGCCCAGACAATCGTTAAAAAGTAATTTATTATAAAAAACATTCCACTTGGCACATTTTGATTACAGGGTGATGTCCTCCTGAAATTCCGAAGAGCTTTGAATATTTCTCCTGGAATGTAATTATGTGTTGAATAATATCCGAGGATATTTGCCAGTTTCCTCTAATTTCGGCGCCCAACATTCAATTATTCAAATGAAGCTTCATACACTTGCCCTAATTTATGCGACATTTCCGACACCTCCGTCCGCAAAAACCAATTTGCATTATTTAGTCGAAAAATGATAGGGCAGGTCAAAAGTCGCTTACCATATAAACGGAGAAACAATTGTGCCCCCAGGACCATCCGAGCCAAACAATTAAAAGCCAAAGTCAAACGAATCGGGAGGTCAGAAGCAAATAATTGAACCAAAAGAGGGGAAATTGTGCTGGCCAAGCGAAACCAATAGAATGTAAGAAAATACATCAGAAAAATAAAATATATCGAAATACTTGTAGCCCGATCTGATCAAAGATACGTAGCATCTGGCACATGCTACTGCTAAAAAATACCTAGCAAAATGTAAATACAAGCACAAATTTATGGGGAGAGGGGCTATGGGGAGGCGGTGAAACGGCGGGCTGGCGCAGGACAATAGTCGTCTTGGCCTGTGGCTGCGGGCCGTTTTGCTGGCCAATTGAACATTTCGGAAATTGGAAATTTCTCACTTGATGATGGTCCACAAATTGGCCCACAATGAAGACACTCGTGCGTGAGGAGCAGTTGTAGGGGCAGGGAGTATGGTTCTGTGGTTTTACCTCGGGCTCTAGTTCTTCAATTCAAGTCTCTGTGGGACAAGTTTTACCCTTACAAAGGGTATATTTGAAAGAATTTGTTATTTGAAGAAATATTTAAAGAAGCATTCGATAATTACTGTTAGTAGGCGTGCAACTATTAATATCGATATAGATCAATCGAAAAATATGTCATAACTAGGAAAAGCTTAATAAGATAGTGAAAAGAAAAAGTTTAGACTAATTTGTGTTTAAAATAATGATTATATCCATGTCTCAAATAAGTGTTCTTGGTAAGTGTACTTGAACCGTCGGCTACAAAAATCAATCCTTTATTCGCTTTGGTCTTAGCTTGGGCAATAGCCCGCAGCATGACACACCCACTTGTGCCCAGTTGGATAGATCTCCGACAAATCGGCCCGTGCTCAGTTTGATTTCATTGTCACCTCTTCGTTGGGCGTTTGGGGATAGGGGGGCAGAGTTTGCCCTTCGATCCTGCCCCATGCTCGTTTGATTTCCCCAGCGTGAGCAATGGACTTGAAACGGGCTCTGGCCCCGCAAAATCCCTTTACCTGACCCGTTGCGGCAATGTCATAAAGTGTTTATGAGAGTTTGTCTGTGGTTACTGTGAGTATCTGTGACTGTGGAATCCCTGGGTATGGGTGTCCATGCAGACGGTGCTTTTTATGTCCTGTCCAAAGTTGAGCCTTTGTCATAATTTACAAGGTGCTAAGGCGACAATTTGTGTGGCAAGATGAGTTTGCTCCTTCCCTTAATGAAACTTTGGCTCAAGGCTCAGGGCTCAAACTTATGGCCATAAAATTTCCCATGCACTTCAAGAGGTCAAACGAAAATACCAAATTTGAGAAAGGAAACATTCGACGACATCCGCCCCTTGATTTCCCTTCTGAAGAAAGCATTTCCTTGTCAATAAAAGAATCTCCTTCCGGTGAAATCATCATCAACATTTTCCACTCGCCATGTAAATTGAAAGTGAATGGGAATGTTTCAACTTTTATTTGTCAAAGTCAAAACTTTTTAAATTGAAAGTAAACTTGTGCATTAATGGCTAAATAGATTGTGGGTAAGTGGTGATTTAGAGTGTCTCGAGCACGTCCGCCCCCGGAGGCGTCTGGGAAGTTTCTGGCCCAAATGCTATCTGTCACCTTCCATTGTTCACTGTACCTCTATATAGTTTATTAGATATGAAATACTTTTGCAACTGCTGCAAAGTGTTTTCAATCAAAACAACAGCATCAACACCATTAGAGACTTTGGCCTCAGATACAAGGCGTTAGATGCTTTGCATAGCTTATAAAACATTTCGCAAGCATAACATGAACAAGGACCTCGGAAGGATGCACAACAACAATGCCACGAGCTACGCAGGAAATTTCACAGCATTGTTGCGGCTTTTGAGGTAACGAGCGTTGCATGGATATCGCCGAGGGGCAATAGGGGGTCGAGTGGCGGCGGCAGGAATCCGAAGCAGGAAGCTGCCATAGCATACCACAATAAGGTGAGAAGCGGAAATCGTCACTGCAATGTCTAAGAAGCGTGAATTGTGCCAATGGTTACATTATACTCAGTGGCACTAAGAGAACTATATTTAAGAACCCTCAAAGGCTTTCATGACTTCATACAAGTATTTACTTAGTTGATTATCCTAAGTTATTTACAAACTATTTTCAATTATAGACTGAAGAATTTTATATTTTCAATCTTTCTTAGTATATTTCTCTCTGTAGTGCTGAATCGCATTGAGTATGTGCCACTACTGGCAACATCTGGCAAAGAGGCATGTTTTGCATTTTCCACACACAAGCCCACACAGTCTAAACCTTATGGCCTGAATTAAACATTTTGTGGAATGAAAATTTATGCAAAAGTTTGCCTCTTTTTTTTAAGGTTTTTCCTTCTTTCCTATTTGCCATAAATCGCATGAACAAACTACGGAACTTTTCATTTGGCTCGTTTGCCTTTGCATGGAAATTCAATTAAAGTGACAAACTGTCCAAAATTTTGACATGGGAGCAGCCACATCAGAGTAGCAGAAAGAAATCACAAAAATCCAATGAATGCCCAATGGACAATCAACATAAAAAAATCAAAGGAATACAAATTTTTTTTTGCTGGATGGATGGAGCGACGGAAAGCCGAATAAAAAAACAATGTCTGAGAGCGAGACTTACATGCATATTCATTGTGGAACAAATCCGGAAAATATCACAGAGGTCTGCTACTCATGAATTATGAAAAGTAATTGAATGAATTCGATTTGACTGGAATTCCATAGACTGAATGCAATGAAAAGTGAAAATAAGATTGGGATATAACAGGAAATATTTTCATTAATGTGTTTGTTTTGTCAGACAAACTTGTGGGTAACCATGGATGAACTAAACAATTTTAAAATAATTAATTTAGTTACTTGATTTGTCGCCATTTCAGTTCACTTTGGAATTTAAGTATCAATAAAAACTATTCCGTTGATATTTTTATTTTCTAAATTAAGAAAAATGTGCCAGTCGTATGCAAAAGCGTCACCCGAAAGTTGTGCCAAATTTTATTCAATATGGAGCATTATAGTAGGATTCGGTTTCTTTGTTTGGAATCTGACAATGGTGGGATTTTATGGTTTAAATTTGTGGGGAGGCTTGGAGAATAAAAATGTCAAAGTCCCATTAACTATTATTTTAACTCTCCATACCTTTTACACATTTACCGCTTTTCTTTATGTAATCGCAGGATATTTAATGCTAATTGGAATACTAGAGGCAAGTATGTTGTCAACCATGAAGTTAAAAGGATATAAGCCTTAACTTCTTTTAGCAGAACAAGCAGAAGCTTTTCAAGTTTGGAAAGATTATTAGTTGGATTTTCCCAATTAGTGCTGCTTTGCTTATCATTCCTTTAGGTGAGTGAATGGTTTTTTTCAACTTAAATGAATAGAGTTTCTATCAAATAACTTATGTATTACTTAAAATTCAGTTGTTCATATTCTCTGCATCCTGAAAGTGTGTGAGTATGTGAAAAATCTCTAAACATCGGTTGAAGGAGCGAAGATGTAACCTATATTATACCATCAACAATTTTTGATTGCATTCTGGAAATCGAATTCTCATCAGCAATGAGACTATACTCCTCCAGACAATTGGAAACTTTATTTATGAGCTAATAGCCGCGAATGCAACGACTGCCATCTGTTGGCCTGCAAATAAATATATATTTTTAAGTATATTTTTTTCTTCTGGCCAGTTGCCAGTTGGCCAGCCTTCGCCAGAGAAATCGGAGATTTGGCACAAGACCCTCAAAGTTCAATTTACAAACAAATGTGAGCAATCGAATTGCTGATTTAGTGGGTAATCAGTGACAGCTGCAGTGTTCAAATGACTTTTAAGCATCGAGGACAACAATTCGAAGGAGTCACTGTCCTGCAATAATTTGTTACAAACTTTGCATGCAAATAAGTTGGTCAAATATCGTTTACGGAAACATAGCTGGGCATGTTTCAATTGAAATCCCCACAACCTTGTCTCCAGTCCTCCTGTGATACTCATTTGCACTCGTTTTGAGAAAGAGACAAGGATTCGTGGGGCAGGCGACTCAATCAACTGAGTGCCTGAACAACTCACAGTTCATTTGAGTTTGCGTGGGGTGGCTTTGGTATTTTTTAGATACGCAAAGAAATTTCTCTTTTTCAGGTCAGGGAATCAACTCTCTAGTTCGGCTAGCTCTCAGGTTCGGAGTTGGAGCTTGTAGCTGGAGCTGGAACAGATTGAACAATCAATTACGTGCCGCCGCCAGACTCCGCCACGTCCATACCGTCCACAACGCTCCAAAAAGAGCCAAGGAAGGGGCAAATAGAGGAGTTTGAGTGGCAAGAAGAAAAACGCGCATACGTGCCGTTGTCCAGGTTTCTGATACTTCAAATGCACGGAAAATAAAATTCAATTTTTTTATGGAAATGTAATGGAAACAGCAAATAATAATTGCAGAATTTAGTAATTTTTTTACGAAAAAACTATTTGACATCCTGTGCACGACATTAATTAAAAAATATTTTTTCTGAACTAAATCATTTTAATAAGTATTTAATAGGATATATTTTTGCCAGAACATTTAGAATTGTGAAAACTGTTAAATAAAGTTTCAGTGCAGATTTTTTTTCTTGTCCATGGCGACTACAAGTGCAGGTCCTCCAGGTTCGTCGGTGTTGCATGAAATTGACCCGCGATGCCGGGATTTATAAATGCAGAATGTTGCGGAACGCGGCGACGGAGTTGAAGTCGATCCCACAGCTATGAGAAATGCAAGAAATCAACCAAAAACGAACGTGCGATGCATACAAAAGCTGCCTGCCAACGGATTGTATTCCTTATGTGAGGTAGGAGTTGACAACCTACGTTCTTCGTCCATAACCCCCTTTGCTATTTCTTTTATTTTCAGCTCTACCTTACTTCCTTATTCCTCTCATCTTCGCCGCCGCCGATGGGAACTGAAAAATGCAATCAACTTGAGGCGAAAAATGTTCGCATGTAAAGGACCTGCCTGCATCCATTCATCCAATGCGATTGCCAAAGGAAGCTGAACAACAAAGCCACCTGGTGGCGGTCCTGCTGGCAAAATAGGATAAGGAAATCAAACAAAAGCAGAGAACATTTTTTATTAAAATTTTACTAAAAAAAATCGTTAAAGAAATAACTCTAATAATCCTAGTCCTACATAAAGCCTATTTTTATTTTAATTTATCTAGGCTTTTATTCAATATCCTCCACAAGTTATCAGGTCAAAATCGTAATACAAATTGTAACAACTGTCGAAACAAATAGTTTTTTGTTTATTAGCAATCGTCTAAATACCATTGGGAGCCTTGAGCAAACAGTTATGTTTTATTATTCTTACAACATATAAATACTTATATCTCTGTTACTATGCAAGTGGCACTTTTTCATGTAGATTTGTCTATGGAAGCCGAGGCGAAGCCGTGTAAATGTTTCATATTATTTATCCCCAGAGAGAAGTGCCGGTTTGGCTTGTGGTCCTCACATTAAATATGCAAAGGCAGCGCTTTATTCGACCGACTGACCCCTGGCATTGGGCAACGGGCAGTTGGTAGCAGTTGACTCCGGAAAACTGACAGGAAAGCCCAGCCGAATGGACACCAAAATGTTCAAATGCTTGGACAGCTGCCAAAAAATGCTTAACTAGCAAAAATCATAAAATTCAGGCACTTTTTACACTATTAGTTTTGAACTTTAAGTTGGCTTTTTAATAAATATGAGAGCTTGCAATTGTTGTTTCATTTTCCGGCTTTTACACTCTACAAAAGTAACTTTTCAAAGCCTCTTTTGACTTGCCATTTAAAATAAATTAATTTTTATGGGCCACAATAGCCCAGTACGGCCAAGAGCACTCAAGCCTCGAAGGTAAACAATATTTAATGTTTTCAATTAGCTGTCAGAAATCGTTTCACCCACTTCACACCCCCACCATCAGCACCACCATCATCTCCATTTGAACCACACAATTGTCAGCAACCCTTAACCATCGCCAAAGAACCCCCGAAATGTGTTTTTGGTCGGAGGAGGCCGTTGGCCGGGCTGCTGACTTGACTGGTAAACAATTTGGTGCCAGGATCGGGAAAGGGAATGTGGATGGCTCGGAGAGGACGGGAATCGAGCCCTGATTTGGTCCCTGGACCTGGACCTGGGTGTCTGTGAATAATTTCGGCATTATTGCCTGTGCTTAATTCAAATGAAATTAATTTCGCAAGGTAAACTCGATGCAGGAACAGCAGGCACCGACCCCAAGGATCTCTGGGCTCAGGACTTGGTTGGTTTGGGTTCATTGTTTTTGGGTGATTTAATGTTCCTGTTCATACATATTTGGCTCTGTGTGTGTGTGTGTGTAAATGAATTCATCCCTTGGGCAACATTTTATGGCATAATTTGAGGCGTCAGGAAGTACGTAGTCCTTGCGTCCTGGTGTTCTGGCTTCCTGGTCGTTGCCCTGCCCAGGTCAGACCCAAAATCCGAAAAGGTCAGCTCATGTGGTCGGGTGTGAATATTAATGTCTCATATTTTATTTTGCAACCTGGTTCCCTTGCCGTTTAGCTTTTAATATGATTGTGGAGTCGTATCGATGGCGTTTATTGTCGGCTTTGGCAAGCCTCGAAGCGAACAATTATATTCAACTGGTAAACTTTGCCGCTTTAATACCTGTGCCAGACATTCTGCGATTGCCAGTGCTGGGATTGCCAAGGATAACTTCATCGCAACAGCCCTCAGCCCAAGGACTTGCAAAATAGATGTGTACTGAGCTCTAAACACGTTCCCGGCATTCAGACAGACTTGAATCCCTTCACCGTCGGATTGTCTGATTTCCCTGATATTTTGCTATTTTTTATGGCCCCAGGAATCCGCCTGCCCCCCTGAGAAAAGAAGGGGGAGGGGGTGGAGAGCGAGGTGGTTGGGAGCACCGCCGTCTGCCTCCTTGCTCCTGCCATTGAGTAGATTAAAGTGTAAATATTTAATGCACGCGATTTGCTCAGCCTGAGTTATTATTATGGTGCTAAGGTGGCCTAGCTCTTGGCTGGCAAACCCCTTTTTTAACTTTAAGAAAGCTTTAAAATAAGCATTTCTTTAAAATGACTAAGCGCTAACTATTAAGAAGGAGCCTTCTAGCCCTACTAGGAGCCTTCTCATTGGATCAACTCTTTTTTACTATGGAATGATTGAAGCAAAGGTGAAAACTAAAAACAATAAACTCTTAAAAATTGTTCTACCATGTTAAATTAAATAAATATTCAATTAATTTCAGTTAAAGTTAGATACAAATAATGGTGTGGGGAAATCTTTCCAAGCCCTTCCGTTTTCTGGCTGTGGCAATTAATTCGGAACGTGTATTTAACGACATCGAAATGAACTACCAAAAACAGAAACTGAAACTGCAGCCTTGCTATTATACACACACACATAGACAGAAAAGATAACGACGGTCTCATTATCATTCTGCGCACACAGCCACACAAATTGAAGGATATGCCCCTCACAGAGAAGACACACACGTGACACCACTGAGTGGTGCTGCCAAGATTGACGTAATGACAATGAAACGCCCAAATGATTGGCTTTGCCTGAAATCTCATACACACGCCACATCCTAAAAGAATTGGAGAAAGAGAGAGCTCTATAATGGAAGAAAAAGACGGAGAGACGATTCCTTGTACATGAAGGTGGCAATTATGGCAGCCAGTTAGATAATTCGAAACAGAAGGCCATGCCAGGCCGATGCGGCAACGTCAACACTACACCGCTATGAAGTGGCTTTAAAGAGTGGCAGCAAAAACAAATGCTCCAGAGCAAAAGCAACACTAAGAGAAAATTATAAAGAAATAACAATATCCACAATTTTGGAGAAACGATCTGTTTTTAATAGCTTGAATCAAAAAATTTTTTTTTGTTTTTATTAGCAATCTATATTTGTTTCGGTGTAAATTTCACACACATGCCCGGAAAATTTCATTAAAGTTAATAATAATCGTAATAATCTCCTGCTGTGTCCTGGTTTAGTCCTGTTCCTGTTTTTGGCACACACGCTGGCTGGTCCTGGGCCCGAGGCCGATACGAACTTGGGCTTAACTCCTCAAACACTTAATGAGGCATTCAAAACAATTATGTGTTGGTGAATCCGCCTTCACCATTATGAATATTTAAAGGTTTTGGCATATTCGGACCATAGAGAATATAGATACAGACGGGATTTTCTCCAGAGCTTTGTGTTTTGTGGGGAAATCACTTTAATAAATTTATGCAGTGCCCGAAGGGTTAGCAGGAACTACAATGTGTGATGAAAGGTAAATGGAATTTTCTACTGCATCCCAAAAAACATATACAATTTAATTAAAGTTTGGCCCTGAAAGGCATGTCCTGGCACAACTAATTCACATGTGTGGGTGGCGTGTCCTTGTCAGCAGCTGTTGTCCTGGCCTCGGCTCGCATCATTCATGGTCTCGGATCCAGCGTCCTGCTGATTGAGTGGCAGCAAGGACATGACGGCAGAAAAGCCACAAGTGTGCCTGGCACATCGTCTTGAATGTTAATATTTGCACTTTCAATTTACCCGCAGACACACACAACACCCCCACTCACACAAAGAATCCAGAAAAACTACAAAAGAATGGCGACCGAGTCCTTGAGTTATTTCTTTTGTTACAAAATGTCCATTTGGGACTGCAATTATTTGGCATTTCTGGCACTTCCTGCAATTTAATATGAATTGCATTTAAAATGGATTTTATTTGTGCATTTTTTTGTGACTCTGACATTTGTCAGAAGGCCTATTGTGTGAAAATTTAGCAGAAACATGCTTTTCTTTACCACAAAGGGTTGCATTTACTTGGCATTTTCGATTAATATTTGGCCGATGATATCGAAATTTGATATCAATTACTACAATACAATAAAATATAAATTCAATTAAGCCTTAGTAGGCTGGAGGCCCTCCAGAAAGAATATAAATACTCAACACAGTTCTGGGGATTATTCATTCAAGTCTTCGCCTTCACATAGAAAGGTCTCCAAATTTATTTTATTTTTATTTTAAAACTTTTTTTTATATATTCATTCGATACATTGGTTTTTTGTTATCCTGGGGATTCTAACATTTCATCTTCTTTGCTCATTTTTCATTTTAATATTTTTACTATTTTTTTTCCTTGGCAAAATGGTGTACTCTTGACCAGTTGGCGGATACATTAGATTGGTGACTCCTTTTGTTTTTATTTAAAACTTGCAGGTGGCTCCGCTTTGCTTTGTTTTGATATCTCTCAGCATGTTTTACATTTTTATTTTTTAATTTGTTTTTTAACAACTATTGTTTTTACGCCTATAACGCCAAATAATATTTGGTAAATAATTAAATAATAGTAAAATATTACAACTGGAAGTTGTGAGAAATAAATAAGAATAAGAAAAGGAGTATGGTAGATGCGTTTACGGAAGATCTCTAACCGCATCTATCATACTCCTTTTCTTATTTTCTTATTTTTGACTTCCAGTTGTAATTTATTATTATTTGATTATTTACCAAATATTATTTGGCGTTATAGGCGTAAGCGCATCTATCATACTCGTGTTCTTATTTGCTTATTTTTTACATTTTACTTCAAGATGGTATATTTTATTATTATTTATTTATTTACAAAATATTATTTTGAGGCCTGGTCCTCTCTAACCGCATCTATCATACGCCTGTTATCTTTGGTATATTTTGATCACTTATTTTTTTATTTATCACTTGTAATGGGCAAATCTTTACTTATTTTTCTACTTATACTCTTCTACTTATTTTATATTTAATTTTTTTACCAAATATTATATTAATGGTTGTTCTTTGGTTAATTCTTGTGTGGCTTGCGGATTTTGTTATTTAAAATCTGTGGGCTTACAAACAGAAAACAAACCCTTTTCGCCCAAGCCTCGTCTGATATCCTTGTTTTTATTGACGTTCTTTGTAAGGGATTTATACACCCATTTGAGGCTTTGGCAGTCATTTAAGGACTAACCATCCCAGCCCCAGGCGAAAGTATTTGTGTTTGGGTTTTAGAGGTTTCCTTGTTGTTCGGTCATGTTGGCCAACCGAGCAAATCGTTTGAGTTGGTCAGGCCAAGTGTCAAAGTTTTAACGCACCCTGAACCCTGAAAGCCCAACCGCAATCCGTTCTACGCCTCCTGTAAAGCGATATATTAATAATAGAAAAATGTTTTGGATAGGGTTTTATTTTTGTTCGGCAAACTGCCTGCCTGCAAATGACTCTTATTTGCATTGAAATTGTACTTGTGACAGCAGCAATTCATTTCGCCTGGCATACATCTTAATTGGAGTGGAATTGAAAGCCAAAGGCAACACAACACTGTTCCCGACTCAAAGCAAGCCCATGGTCCTGTTGAGAAAATGGAAAAGGGACAATATAGAAAGAGGATTACATTCTACGACACACAGATTGCCGACTGAATCTGACATTTGTAGGTTGTAAGTAGTCATTGGACATAGAGGTTGCACAGAAAAAAATACATTTTTATTTTAGACGTTTTGTTTTGGAGTTTATGGAAAAATGCTAAAGTGGGAATGACTAATAAGAAAATTCTTCAAGGAAAGAAGTGACTATAAAAGTATAGCATACTTTATAGGTGCTATTTGTATCTATTTTCTTTGATAAGTACGTTAAAAATTTTTAGTTGTGAACATGCAAATTTGCATTGATAAGAAACCATATCATATCCTTATAAATTTCTCTGCTTTAATGGGAAAATGAAAAGGTAAAGGGATCCAAACAGAAGTCCATTGTCTTCCCAGCGACAGTCCATCCATCTGGCTATCGTACCATCTATCCGACTAACTATCCATCGATGCTGCAGCTTTGACTGCAATTGCAGTAGCTCCCCCAGCAACGCCTGCCCGTGCCCCTGCCCTTTGACCTCCTCCCCCCTCTTTTGATTTAATTTATGACCCGACTGCATACTGGACGCCTCGCTATTTCAGATAAATGCGTCTGTACTTTCGGCAATATGGACACTGGACGTTGCCTAGCAGCACAGCCCAGTCTAGTCCTCTTCTTGCCACCACCCCCGTCGTTAGCCAGCCCCCTGTTGGGGCTCATGTGCTGCACTCGGACAAAAGTTTGCGGTTAAATTTACACACACCGACCGCACATGCTGACCACAAGGTAAAATTCGCTCGTCGCAATCCCGATGACGAAGTAGATAAGAATAATTTATGGTGATGCCCACAGATACTGGTGTGCGAGTGAGTGTGTGCAACATGCGAAAATTAGACATGCAGACAAATTTATTGGTCTCAACAAATCTTCATTCGTTTTATTTGAATTTTTTGCTCGGAACCAGTTGAGCTCTATTAAATTATTGTTTACAAAGTCCGGCACTCTGCTGTTGACGCTAAGAATGACATGGAAATAAATTCTACAAGAGTGATGGAGCTCAAACTAGGGATTCCACTGAATATTAGATTTGTTCTTTGATCATTTCTAAGTAATTAAAATATTAATATTAATATGTGTTTTCAGGGCATTGCTATATTCATGCATTTTATTGTAAGAGATTTTATTTGTAATTCAATCAGCACTTCCATTCTCCTTCATCGTCCGATTGCTTTTTGCTGATGTTGGCTGTTTTGGCATTTTAATTTAAATGCCAAGCAAAATTATTATTATTTCAATTGCATAAATGTTGATGTAGCCAGCTCCCTGCTACACTTTGCCGCCACCCTGCACTTAAAGGCTGATAGTTTCGCCTCCTTTCCGCCAGCTGCCTTCCTCTTTCGCTCTGTGAAAATAATTTTAATAGCATTTAATTTACGCAAATGCCATTAAAAGCTTTTCACTTTTCACTTTACCCAAATCTGATTATATTGTGCGTTGTTTCGCAGTTTGTCGAGGCTCTTTTGCCGCGAGGTTGTCTAAATGTTTTGTCAGCTGACAAATTAATTCCGCGATTTCTCGAGATCTTCCTGGCGAAAACCTCTATGGCGAAAATTATAAGGCGATGCAATTATATTCATTGTCTAGCCGAGAATCGGAGGAGATTATTTCTACATTCCTTTTAAACAGGTAGAAATATAATAATTATCTAATATGATGTAAAGAGTCTCTTGTCTCTGAAGGGCGGAGTCTCGAATGGCCAGGATGTGGTCTGGAAGCCATTTGCCGGAGGAAAGGTTAAGTAGATTGTTCAGCAACATTGTCAGGATTTAGATTGAACGAAAGATATTGGAGTGTCCTCCATATGGTGCCTGGCCAAATGCAAATCAGAAAGTCCTCATTATTTTATGCATAGCAGGCCCTAAGCTCCCTAATAGACGACAGCCGATAGATGCATCTATTTCCATGTGCTACTGAATATATTTGCCAGCGCGCAAATTAAAAACAAACAAGTCAGCAACAAAATCAAACATTCAATGCATTCTAAGGCCAAACAAACAGTGTTGAGATTTTGTTGCTTTTTATGGAGTTGGTTCGGGATCAAAGAGCGTAATTGAACAGTGTTTGGTGAGCGATATCCTTTGATGCAATGGATGCTCGCATACTCTGGACAAGGGCATAGATAAACTACATAATAAAGTTAAAAATAAAAAATATACAACTTGAAAAAAAAGTTTCCAGATCAATTACAAATTATTGTAATCCACTTCAAATGCAATCAAAACTTTAGTTCTCTTTCCTTTTAGGTCGATTCTCTGCTCTTGTTGAATCAAAATCAAAAATCAAAGATTACAATGACAAAGTTATGGAAATAGTAGCAATTATCCTGCAGCGCCCACAAGGTTCCATCAATATTCACTTCTCTGATCCTGTCTGGAGAGGGGGGGAATTGGTCAAAAAAATAGAGTCAAAAGGAAAAGCCGAAGAGAAAAAAAGGAAAATAATATTTACTTTTGCCATGACAATGTCGTTTCAGTGACTCCCAGCGTGGAAAACTTTTTGATGGTGTGCGAGTACATTCCAGGCTATCTGAGGCATCGACACTGGAGGCTATGCCAGATACACAGGATCCTGCAGGATGTGCGAGGGCGAAAGGGAACGCTGTCTGGCAACAGCCTGGTATTATTGGCTTCTGATTGGGGATTATGTTTTTAATTGACAAACTTGAATAGCTAACGACGTTGTCAGCAACATGCAAGAACAATCGCCATGAAAAAAGTGCCGACAAGCGAATGCATAACAAGCAGGACTTTGGAAAGAGATGGCGCGACAAGGCCAGAGTGAGATAGGGGGAGCTGGGATTGGATACTCGATGTGGCAGCAGAGGAGTATGAAATTGCAGTGAGAAAAGTGAACGGCACAGGGGGATTTGGGGCAAAATTAGCCGAAGCCAATTTCCTTTGAGGCACTTAATGTGCAGTTGATTGCAACCAAATGAAGAAACTTATAAAATCAAACATGGGATTATATTTTTTACAACATTAGTTAGAACTTGCTTTTGCTCTAATTTAAGGTAATATGTTTTTTTCTTGCATACAAATTTTGAAGAATAATGTGTCTGCTATTGAAAAAATATATATTTGGACTAACTTATTTGCGGAATTGTAGTTTCGTGACAAAAATGCATTTAATTTCAAACCGAATATGAAATCCCTTACATTGATTAATTGATCAAAGTTCTAGCAATTGTTCACACACGCTTGGAATCCGTCAATTGTTGACAATATTTACCCCAAACAATTACGTAATTAACAAAAGGTGTTGGCCAAGTTCTGCACAGCACTTAACACACTCTAATCGGATTATGGCCATAAAATACACACACACTAGTGCTTAACACACACACAGCCTCGACTCCCACAAATGCAAGCACACACAAGTAATGCGCACACACAAGTAAACCAACAAAACAAATTGGATAAACATTACAACAATTTGAACAATAATTCTGATTACAGAATTTGCTCGTCCTTGTCCTCTATAGTCCTGTTGCACCCTCCCCTCGCCCACTCTCTCCAACTGGAAATTTGTGCAGCCGCAGATGCAATTAAATGCAAATCGATTTTGTTTGTATTTTGGGCGTAAGTTGGTAAACTCTCCACGCCCACGAGTGTCGATGCCATAACATGCAGGCTACCGAAATCGATTCCTGCTTGTGACAAATTACTTTGGATTCTGTTTTTATTCGAAAATTATTTCGAATTTTTGGAAAATTTAGAATATGAAAGAGAAATGGTAGAAGTGTTTGTAAATCTAAAACATTCGTTTAAAATTTCACAAAACTCGCACGTAAAACATTAAATACTCGTAATACCTTTGAGTGAGATCTAGAAGGTCGGGATATAGTTTTTAGTGACAATAGAAAGATAAGATTGATCTTCTCAACTTGTCCAGTTAAAGATTATTTGATTGCCAAGAAACACTCAAAAGCGGCAGCAGATTCCCTCACCAACCCCAAAAAAATGTCATTCACAGGCATCTCCAAAAACTGGTTGGTGGTTTTCAAAACAGGGTTAAGAGAAAAGACAAAATTCTTTATGACACGTGTTCCTATTTTTATGACATTTCAATGCAGTTTATGTAAGCGAAAGGGTCATAAAACTGCCACTAGTATGAGAGACCTGAAGAGTCCGAAAAGCTCGTTACAATTTTGACAATTCAAATGCCCCTCAGGCAGTCTGAAGCCAAACAAAAATGTTGCATACATTTCTGGACAGTTTGCCACAATTCAATTGAATTGTAAAAATGTTTTTCCAAACAAAACAATCAAAAAAAACAAATTGTGGCACAAAAATGATAAATATTATGCGGTGGCCTCTTTATCAGAGAAGATTTAGCTCACATTGCTCATACGCCATGTGGTGTTGCGAAATTTCTCCAACTCACAGACAGCTACCGATAAGAATTTTTGGGGGATTAGCATATCAAACACATTAGACAGCAAGCCCCAATACCGGCCATTTGGCTAAAACTGACTGCATAGGTTGGAAAATGGCCTGGAAACTGGTTTCAAAATGTTTGGCACGCAGCTTTTTGATGCTCGTTTTATATATTTTTATGTGCTTGCACAGCTCGAAGGCATTATTTATGGCAAAAACGTTTCGCTTTTATATACAAGCATTTATACTGCGAAGGTGGAAAGTTGCATTTGCCAACACTGATAAAAATTGTAGCAGTTTCTACGGAGTTTTTGATGTTTCTAGAGAGCTTAGCTTGTGTATTAGTAGAGATTTAACTACAAAATGGTCTGAGCAAGATAGATAAATTTTTTTTTTGTAGTGCACATCCAAGTCAAGTAGCCACATGAATATACAAAAAAATGAGTGCCTTAAAGTTGTTGCAAACTCATTAAACAGGACTTAGAGCGATCTTTATGCTACTGCTTTTGATTTCCAATGCGTATAAGAATTTTTAGCAACACTTTTCAATGGGAATATGAATCTTTTATGACCCGACTGCGTGGGTGGGTGTATATATATTTACAGACGGTTTCTGACTGTTAACCTTTTCTTTTTTTTGTAGCCATAGGACGTGGGTGTTGCCGAGTAGCTGAGCAGGCGAGTGGCAGGGCAAAAAGAACATCATCAACAGCAACTTAAGTAGCTCAATAAATCTTGGGCTTAACATTTGTTGAAGCTTTTGCCAGTTGGCAAACGTGACTGGAGTGCGACAGAAATGTGTGAGCTGGATATTACCAAGAAGTCTGTCTGTCCATCCGGGCGGCATGTGAGCCACGAGGCATGCAGTAATATTTTACAAATGCTTTCATTGAAATGCAAAAGCTTCTTTCTGGCCTTGGTTACGTGGCTGCCACCTGGATTTTCCAGTACTCCTCAGATAGTAGCTTAAAATCTAGCGTGATAAATGAATGCATTAGACGAAAGTGCCGGCCACTCAACTGTGGTAATAATGGTTGCCAATTGAAGGTCTTCGGTCTTAAAAGTCACCATCATCTTTGGCGACTTTGGGCTGGAATTTGTAATTAAATTTAATTAAAAGGTCGGAAGCTGCCTGCTCCGCCTTATCTATTCAAGTCCATCATTCAGACGGTCCACTTGGCAATTCAGTTATTCAAATTAAGATGGCTGGCGGGGTGGTTGAAAAAAGCAAACTGAAAAAATATATATTATCAAGGCCCGTCGACACCGACTGGCCGCGGATTATTTTAATTTTATTCATTGTGCACACAAAGATAAAAGGTGAAAAGTCTAAATGAATTTTAAATGCTCATTAAGCATACGACCCGTGGCCTGCAGATCCTTTACCCCTTGCACACCCTTTCCCTTTGCTCATATATTTTTTTGCCGAAAATGCTTTGTTTTTTATGGTCATATATGAATAAAACGGCTGTTATTTTATGGCTAATAAACGGCTTTCGAAGAAATACTAAGAAAAGTAACTGGATAACTGGATAATTTAAACTATTTTATCTTATCTTATAATCCCACTTTAATCGAAACGGAACCCAATCCAATTAAATATATATTGTGCCCCTTGAATTAATTGATAATCCCAAGACAAAAACGGGCAGACAAATGCAGACACTTGGCCAAAACTAGGGCCATGACTTATGGGCTAGTTAAATAAATTTATGCTCTGTGATTTTCGCATAAAATTGATTTATCACATTAACCACACAATGAATTTAGGGGGTAATCGTAATGGGGACTTGGGCTTCGGGATTTGTGGAGTGAACGGCGAAAGAGGAGTTGGACTTCATTTCATGGTTGTTGGCTTTGTGGCTCATCAATTGCCACACCGAGAAGGACAGACCAAGAAGGATATGCTGGCCATATGAAATGGCATTAGATGACCCGAAGGGGGAAAGGCCATAAATCCCACTGGATGGTAAGGTCACCAGCAGCAGAAAAAAAATTGTACAACATTTCATGTGTGTTTGCTTATCTTTTTTTTCCAGTATTTTTTTTGTCCCTCCGTGTGTGTTAAGCCACCGCAAAGAAGGGTTAATGGTGCGGTTCCCTACAGTTCCGTGCCCATTGTCTGTATTTCATTTTTGTCTCTTGTTTTTCGGCTACAGATTATTTATTACATTTCTAATGAAATCTTTCAGCCAGACTGGAAGCAAGCCGTAAGCGCATTTATTTCAATTCATATTTGCCGGCATGAGGAATCCTTGAGATCTAACCGCTTGGGATAATCAAGATAATGAGTGAGCGCATTCAGGCGAGCTCTCTCAATGGACCAAGTCCTGGCCAGGACCAAACTAAGCTAGCAAAGAACAAGTATCCTGGCATAAGGACTCGGAGGCGAAGACGATTCGTGTCAGAAACAAATGCCTTTCATTTTAAATGCAGCTGTTGCTTGGTTGCCAGCATATTTTCCCCAGGGAAAGCGTATTTCTTATCTAACCCCAGTTCTTGGCAGTGTTGTTCATTTAGCTTATTTATTTCTCAGGCTTTTCTTCAAAAATATTATTCTTAAGAATATGTTTAAGGTTTTTGGATAATCTGGGTATGAAAATGCAACAAATTAATAACTTCTAATGTGATTTAAAAATATTGTTTTATTCAAAATCCAAGCCACAATTAAATAAAGACACCTCTCCTCTCGGATAGTTGTTTACTCCTTCAAGGACAACAGATGTTGTTAGTATCTCTTTTTATTTGTCGCTCAGTGCTAGAAGTAACTATAATGTGCATAGATTCATCATTGAAGGAGGTGAAACTTGTCCTGTGGCTACAAATTATATATGTATATAAGTGCCCAGTTCCCTGGATGCCAAAGATCTTATCCTTTTACTTGTAATTTGAATTGACATGAAACTGAATTGGGGTTTATATAGGTTCTACTTGCAAGTGCTTAAATATTTTTTTCTTTTTGTTTCTATTTGTTTCAGGCTACTTAATGGACAGCATAAGGTTACAATACTTTTTTACATACTCCCTTCCTTTTTGTTTTGGGGTTTTACTAAAAGGTTTTGTCCTTGTTTGCCTCTCGTTTGATTTGTGCAGGATTTAACGTTGGGAAGAGAAATGAGCATCGAATACGTAGAACGTTGGAATACGCATTGGGGCATTAGTAGGATTTGTCCCTCACACATCCTTGCACACATGAACCATAAAAAGGCATCAATTGTATGCGCAGAGGAGTCCCAGGAGCAGCAGCTTGCCTCAAGGCGTTTATCGTTTGTAAAATTCTAGATTTGCATGTATTTGCTTGGCATAAAAAAAGGGGAGAGAGTACGGTGGTAAGAACGTATGTGAAAGCAAGAAAGTATAACAAAATGTATTTACATGTTTATGCGGAGGGGGAGATTACGCATACGCAATGTGTACAACATCTTGTTCGTTTTCCAGCAGCTCTTCACCCCCATCCTCTGGGAAACTACCGAAATTCACGAGTTAAAGATTTTGGGAGTTGTGCGTGCCTAGAGCAATTAGCTTTAAGTTGGCCATTAAATTTGCTGACAATTTTCCAGCGACTGGGGCGGTGGTCCGGTATCACAACTAATGCATTAGCAAAACCCACTTTTGGTTTATAATGATATCTTTGAAATGTCAACAAATGTGTGTGCTGATTTGAGTTACGATTATGTGCCAAAAACACGCAAGCTTAAGCCGCCTTTAATGTTTGTATTTGCATTTTTAAGATAGCACCAGAGAAAACTAAAGAAAAACTTCAAATATTAAACAGATAAATACGTAAAAGAAAACTTCTCAGAATGCATCGCATAAATATTATTTATGCAAAAGCGCTTTCTTTAGTTGGGAATTTCTTTGCTCAGCTTGTCGTTTTAGTTTCAGTTTCCGTTTGCTTTGATTGTATCTTGACCATCATCAACTCTGAATAAATTCATTTTTTTCCAAAAGGCAATGGCAACCCTTTTTTTTGTGTCGCCTCGGAAATGCCAGTTAATTGACTCGTCCTGTTTCTGGCAGCGACAGAAGTTGAATTTATTCTGGACGTCTATTATCCTTGGACGTTTTGTTCTGATCCTGCTGCTCCTGGCATTTGCATGCTTATCTCATTAGCTACCAAACAAGTTCATTTGCCAAGCCATGGGCACGTTCACCGACTCCGTCTCCATCTCCGACTCTATCTTCATTTGCCATTTGACATTGGTAAAGTAACTTCCAGGACCTGCCGCGCCGTTCGCCATTCGCCGTTCGCCATTTGCATGCAAATGTTGTTATCCCGGCGATGTCCCTTTTAACTCTTGACTGCTCACAGGGGCGTGGGCGGGAGCACTTAACTTCTACTCCGCCACCGCTGCACTTGACACAATTCTCTCACAGCCTGGTGAAGCTCACAATGGAAATAGAATTCAATTCCCAACAATTATAGCTCTAGTTTTTCCCATTGTTAGCCATCTGCTATGTGTGTATGCAGCTGCACCTTTAAGCTTATAAATATGGGAAAAAAATGGAGAGAACACCAGGAACTTTCACCTCGATGAACCGATTTCAATGTGCCAGGAGCGCAAGTCGCTTCAGTGATGTGGACTGGAAATGATGTAAATTTAAGCGCATTTTTTTCGTTGCATTCTCCACCCGTTGCATTTTCCAGGGAATTTTCCGCCAAGGAGCTTGTTCATGGCGCTGGAAAACACAATGAGCTAAGCAGCCCAGGGGCTAATGGTGGGTTGCAAAGTAGCCTTTTCAAAGAAGCTATCTCACTGGTTCCTTTATTTATTTTGATCAACCTCAATCCTTAAAATTGGCCCAAACGTGACCAATAACTGTGTATATTTGGCAATAGAAAAATACGTTTTTGCATCTGTTCAAGACAGCTGGCAAAAATTTATGTTTTAATAAAGCTACGAGTGCTCCAAGCAAACTATGTAAATTTTTGCATATTTTCCAAAGATTCAAATTTATTATTGGGTTATTTTACTAGCCATAGGTGAAATATTCATAAAAAAATAAAACAAATTTATCGAGTAGATTTTATTTTTTCTAATTTTGTTGTTGGTCTTCAAAAGCTAATAGTTTTTTCTGTTTAAGTTTGAGTTCTACCTGTGGCTGTAGCCCTCTACCCAACAGCTTCAACTCTTCAAAAATTATTTTCCACTTAAAACGGCAGACAAGCTTGGCTGCTTGAATCTTTCTGCCACTTTGCCCCAGAAAGAGGTAGCTAGGCAGCTACCTGGAGAGCATTTTGTCAGCTCTGCTGACGCACGAGTGTCAGACAAAGTAAACTAATGACGACAGCCGGCCAGGATGTATGCAAAACTGGAACGCTTTCAGTTGAATTACGGCCGAGATCCCCTGACATAATCTACGGGTATTCGGCTTACACATGTGACCAACTCAATCATGAAATCAAACAACTTTAAACGTCATGAAAACACCATAATTCAAGGCATTAACCTCGCCATTAACTTATGGTCATGTCATATTTATTTTGTCCCGGCGGCGATGTTAAGTTCTCAAACAAATATGTCATCTGTGGAAACACAATTTAGTTGTGTAAATAAATATAAATAACTGGGCTTTGTGGTAGCAGATTGGAGTAACTTTGTGAAATTTAGGGAAGTTTTTGAGGAAGTTAGTGGTTAAGTTTCTTTAACAAATGTTGAATAAAATTTAAACAAATAAGTAGTTTTTATAGTTTTAATTTAACAAAATGCATTTTTATAGCTCTATTATTTTGGAGATGTGTAGAAATATATTTTTAATTTTCGAAAATCCGATCCGCACTACCACTTGACATTATCATTTATGCACATTGTTATGAACTTTGGACTCTCTGGTCCAATCCAAACCGCCTTTCCATCCCCACCTCCCTCAGAATGACATTTCAAAATTGTCACTCATAAAAGTTTGATGTTGACAATTACGTATACGCAGCGTGGACGCTGATTGTCATTTATTTTAGATTGCCATTTTATGGCTCTGCCTCTCTCTTTCCCTCGCTTCCTTCCTCCCTGTTTCTCTGACTCTGTCTATTTTTGGTTTGTCTCTGTTTTTCTCCAAATATTGTTGCATTGTCCATTTGTGAGTGCCATCGAGGAAAGTTGGTTGTTGTTTCAGCTCTGTCGTGGCAGAGCTCATAACAACTGACAACTGTGGAAATTAATTTTGCCACGCCCCCTTGCCCCCTTCCACCCTGAAGTTCTGTGCTTGAACTTATTTGCCGGCTTTTACCTGCAATTAGACGCAATTAAAATCGCAAAATGTAATTTATTTTAATTGCTGTTTGAAACAACTTTTTGGCCAAAGCCTCAACATTTTTGGCGGCAGTGGGATGAGGGTGCTGATTCCTACATGTTTTAGATAAAGTTCGCTGAAGTGCTTTCAAAATAATAAAGTTATGCACGCAATTTCGGTTGTGAATTTGATGAAATTATAAAGTTTTCCCTGTCCCTGGTCAAACTTTGTTCCCGCTCAAGTGGCGGCAAGCCGGGGCTTGCGTATACGCAATATCTTCTTGAGAAATCTGCAAGCCCATAAATGACAAAAACCCCCTCGTATACGTAATATCGGCTTAAGATATCAGCTAGCAAGAGCAAGTGCTAATTGAATCTGTTAAGGGATAAGTAGTCAGCTTATGGAGGCCATAAAAATTAATACTTTTTCCGCCCTTTGTGCGAATGTGCGAAGACTGGCTAGAGGGATTGTCAGCCAGCTTTATCTTTATCGCCACTTGTTGCGTAATTAAAGCCACAAAGCCAAGTGTTATTTTTTATATTTCACTGGAATGTGGTGTCAATCGATTTGGCAGATTATTGGCAAACAATTTTATTCAATTGCCATTGGGAAATGCCTTGCTTCCCGCACACATAGCTCACATCCGATTCGTATTTCTTCCCAAAACGGAAATTGATGTTTTGGGGTAAAGGAAATGTATATGTTAGACTCTCAGTAATGTGATTCCAAAGCGGCCAAAATAAATCCGTTTACACAGCAGACATTCTCATTTGAGGCTCAGCAAACAGATTGCTTAACTTTGTGGCAGATTAGTAGGAGGGCTTTCAATCAACAGCAAAACGACAACAAAACGACTTTTTTAAGATAGTCCACCGAATAAGCCTTTTTTTTAATCATTTTAACGTATAACCTTTTAAATAGAATTTGAAAAGGGATTTAAATTACATTTACAAACTTTACTCCCCGGACCAAAATTTATGTATTTCTGGGTCAGTTAAACAAAGATAAACATTGCAAGTTAAGCCAGGGAATAACAAGTCTGTAACAGCTCAACCACAACAATGGGGAGTTTGCTGTTCCCATAAACCTGATAACCAGCCAACAGCATGAGCAAGTGCCTTGTTCAATTTCCAGTTCCGACCTATATTTTTTTGTTTTTTTTTTTTTTCACAAACTTTTAACCAGCAAAGACAAAACACTTAGGGGCGCGAAGTTAGGGGCGGGCTAAGGCCACACAATAACAATAAAAATCTCATTTCTATGGGTTTTAAAGTAAGAAAGATCAAGCCGGAAAAGAATTTAACATTTTCAATTAGAAAATATTAATGTAATAACTACTTACTTACTACTTACTACTACTACTTACTAACTACTAGCTACTTTAAGATACCTTCCCGATCTTGGCTTTCTGAATACCCACATCTATATACTACTATATCATACTAACATCATAATTTTGGTCAAAAATTGGTCAACATTTTTTGTGCTTGATTTTTCAAAACTTTTGAAGCAGATTGCCATAACTTGGCCAATATCCGCCAGATCTATAAATTGCATACCTTCCCGATCTCAGAACTTCCAGTATAATCATTTTCAATCAAAACCTGGCAACAAAAAATTTGACCGATTTATCGTAATATTTCAAAGGGGTAAGATCATGATTTTGGCCAAAAATTGGTCGAATTTTGTTTGCTTGCATTTTTCAATCTCTTGATGCAGTTTGAAGCGTATTAGAGCTCTGGGTTAGAAATGGTATTCCATTTTCTGATTGATTAAGAAATAGTTAAGTTATGCACTGAAATGTGAATAACTTGATTTATAATCTTTAGATCCATTAATGTCATACCTTCCAGAACATAGAACTCCGAGCAGAATAATTTTTAATCAAAACCTGGCAACAATTATGGAATTATGATCCATTTTTCAAAATTTTTGTAATCACTTGTATCCAAAAATTGTATTAAATTTTCATATTGTATTATTTTTACAATCTTTTGATGCATTTTGATGGGAAAGAATCTGTCATTTAAAAAATGGTGTTCCTTTATAAAGCGGCCGAAATTTTCACTAACAAGAAGCCACTAATTCTAATTTTTAGAGTTGCAAATAATTAAAAATGAGAATAAAAAATTATAGCCCTTTTACAAACTCCATACATTTTAACTCCGTACATTTTAAAAACTCCCGCAACTCTGAGGCGCAACCACTTTTGCTCGACCGATTGTCTATTGGCCGAGTTAATGGGCTTTGCTGGAAAATTATTTGCAACATTTCGGGGTATTCTGGGGAGATCCAGGAACTGGGAAGCCAAACTGCCAGGCTGGGCCAAAACCGTGCTGGTCCCGGAATCAGACCCGGAGCCAAGCGGAAGTGGGGCTGCCAGGCCACGCCTA
Organism: Drosophila atripex; assembly: GCA_035045925.1. Lineage (NCBI taxonomy): Eukaryota > Metazoa > Arthropoda > Insecta > Diptera > Drosophilidae > Drosophila > Drosophila atripex. Next base: position 3,254,572 of record JAWNOP010000012.1, read on the forward strand.
TTTATGTGCTTTTAACATGGGCGTGAATATTAATGCTTCATATTTTGTGGCGTTGAAAAGTTTGCGTTTTGCGGTGGGCGTAATTCTGGCCAGGCCGCGTTTGTGCTTGTTGATTTAATTTGTGGCCCCCCTGGTGTATCGCCCATCGAATCGTCCGTCCACTGGCCCCACTTCCTCAACTCCCACTTGGATTTTGGTCTAAGGCGTATAATTATTTTGCAAATGGGCGTGTTCGACAATGTTTCTTTGGCAATTTATGTTCCATGGACAGCCCGTTCGCGTGCTGGCCAAACATAGCTCTCCGGGCCAATGTTCTATCTGCAAACTAGGGAGTGTTTGGAGGTGGAAGTCCCCTCCGGTTTTATGTCTTTTTGGTTTGTTTTATTTTTCAATTGCCGAGCTCTGTGTTCTCAAAACTGTTTAGCATGCAGAGCACAGAAGTCTGAGTGTTTTGCCGGCGAGGATATTGTATAAGTTTGCTATCTTTATGACCGCTACCCCACTCGGATACACACACTCGGCGGAGGCTGTCAGACACAGATACTGGATACTGGATGCAGGATACGGATACACACACCCACCCATTGAGTAGATTAAAGTGTTAATATTTAATGTGCGCGTCGCTTTGAATTATTCCGGTCGTCTGCTTGACTTTTCTTGGCTTTGAGCGACTGCCACTGTGTTTGCCTTGTTATGTCAATATTTTCCGCCAGGCTTAGTTCGATTTTTCTTTTAAAGCCGATCCGTGTTAAATGCCTCTCAAATATTGATTTGCCTTTCGGCGTTATCGGTGGCTAAGTTGTGAGGGTTAAAGCTATGCCTTTTGGCCAATTACTGGTCAATTTTAAATACCACTACAATGTTTTCATAATAAGGCTTAAAACCAATCATTTGATTGCATTGTATAATGATTCTGTAGCATCAGGTATTTTTAAATCAATTTAATGACATGGGGAACCAAATCTTAAATCCTTGTATCTCCGGGCTATTTTGTAAATTTTGTGGCAAACCAATCATGCAGTGCTTAATAACAAAACCATAGTTTCTACCACAAAATGATTACCCTTTCTTCACAGACGAATAAACAAATAAATTCCGGCTACTTAGAGCGCTTGGGCTTCGAACTTTGCGGCTCCGGAGTTTGCAACTTCTGGCGGTTCTTGTTAAGCTTGTTGCTCCTACTTTTCCCACTGCTTAAACATTAACAAGTGCATCAGGCTGGCAAAGTTTTTTGGCCCAAAGTTGCTCGCAACTTGGCGTTATTCGAAAAATCAATTACCACACACACACACACACATCCACTGTGGCGGACAGGCTCACCGACTGAAGGCAGCAAGCCAGGATGCTGCAGTCAGGATGTGGAAGGCTCAGAGAGCTATCTTGTCTGGCATCTGTGATATTGGCCGCAACGACAATTGACCGACATTTTATTTAATGTCGCCGTTCATTAGGCAGCCGCAGGCTTCGGAGAGTGCTGCAGACCGCAGCAGAAAGCGCAGCGGGATGAGACTCTAATGCACTGGGAAAAAGACGTTCATAGTCAATGAAATCTATTTCTGCAAGAGTTGACTATTTTTCCTCACTGTGCATTAGCTACCACAAAATTAGAAGCTGGTCCAAACTTGGTCCGCTTCACCTATACGCCGGATACCCGGAACCTTCCCGTCCCAACCACTCGATCATGTGTTTGTATCTTAATCTGATAAATACGTGGCCGGGGCTCCCTCTGCAGGTCCTTGTTTGCTGGTGTAGTTCGCCCTCCAGGTCCTGCAGTCGGTTATTGATGGTCTGACTCTTGTTGTTGTCCGGACTCGGGAGCTTCCGCTGGCAGTCAAGAGCCGGGATTTTCCGCCGGAGAAGAGATACGAGGTCTGGTCACGAATCGAACCATTGCCGGGCTTAAGCAGCAACAAATTGCATATGCTTCGGGTCGATAAACTCTATCGATTTGTTGGAAATCACTCTGAGAATTGTTAAACTGCGCGGGGAATTAAATCTGTTGCTGCAATACGAGCAATTACATATTAATTTAAAATATTTCGCGGCCGCATTGACATGCAGAAACGTAACCGCATCTCATTAAAAATGTTAAAGCCCAAAAAAAGAAATAAATATGTAAATAAATAAAAATGGAAAACAATTCGCCCGGACAAGAGAGAGTAAAATTTGCATTTGTCTGTTGGCATTAAAGATTTAAATCAGTTTTTCAACCATTTGTTTAACCATTAATGGTTTCAGCAATTCGCAGCTGATCTGGCGGGGCTTTAAATCGTAAATTGTGGAATCTGTGGAACTACAATTTATTCCGACCTAGCCGAGAGCCTGTTGACTTGACCCAAAAAACGAGATTTTCATTTAATTAACTTTCATGTGAGCAAGATTCTCGGTTCTCGGGCTTGTGCCACAGTGATTTATGAGTTGCAGTCCTTCTCAAATGTCCTGCGGTGAGCGTGTGCGGGCGTAAGGATGTGCGGGGCACAAAGTTTGCTCAAAGAATAGTTGCAGACGCTGTTGGCCTTTCCCCCCATTTCAAATTCGGACTTTTGAGTGTCAGTTACATTATTCAACCGAGCCAAAATACAGCAAGTATTTGCCTAGAGGGTTGTCCTTTCTTAATTTCTTAAGAGCGAGTAGTCGAAATTTAATTGAATGTTTGCCTGGAGAATTTAATGGGACAATATTTTCAATTGAAATTTTCATAAAGTATAAAATAAGTATTGAAAAAGTAAAGGGTGTGTGTGCCTTTAGGGCTTTGAGTAATTACAATATATGATGAATTATATTTTTGAGGGCAAAGGTGATTGCACCTTTCAATGGATGTCCTTTCCGTCACCTTGTCACTGTTAATGACAAAACTTTTTCACTTAACCTTCAGTCCTGAATTGATTCCTTAGTGCTTTTTCGTTTTTGTTTAACGACTTTGCACTTGCAGGGAAAACTTCTTCCTCCTGAGTAATGACTTTACATGAAGCGTGTCAAACATGAGTGTATGCAAGGATATATGTGTGCATGTATCCTTTTCTTGTCAGGCTAAGCTGGTGTCATAAACTTCCCATAAGTTTGCTGGTTGTCTGCTGTATTTGAAAGTCAAGAGTCTGCCTGACAAATTATGTAATATGTTTGCCATATTAAAGTTAAACAAAGTTTTCCCCCATCAGGAGGGAAATTAACTTTGCAAGCATGCCCAGAGGTTTGAAATAACACACTTCCTGCGCTGTTGCGGATAAGTGGTTAAAGTTGTTTTCGATTTAATTTATAAAATAAACTTACTTTTTTGGCCTCCCGGGGAAACAAATTTAATTCCGGCTCATTTAGCTCGTAAATCATGGATATTTTATACAAATCCTTGCGTATTACATTTCACCTCCTCGATAATCGATATCTTCCATCCGGCAATTAATTATCAGTACTTTTCCTAATGCAAAATAATGCCCAACCTTCTTTAATTGAAGTCTGGAGCGATTGTGTTCTTACAGCTTAAGGACCTCGACGCATTGAAAGAAAAATGAAAAATGAAAATTCGTCTGCCGGGCAGGTGAGTTAAGTAAGTAATTTCTGTTTATGCTGTTCCTGTATCCTGCACCTCACTCGTGTGTTTGGCTCCTTTTTGCATACATCAATAAACAATAACGGCAGGAACATCAATTTACATACATGTCCATGTCAGTGTACAGGATCCGAGGTAGGTATGCCGGTGCCTCGGCAATCATTCATTTTGTTAATGAATTGCCTCAACTCCAGAGGAATGGCACAGGAAAAAGTGAAGTAAAACGAAAATGAGTACGTTGTAAGGAAGGAGTAATATTTCATTGTGAAATGTAAGCCGTTATGATAAAGGAAGCGCGGATGTGTACTTAACAGGACTTTGGGTTACCCAAGGATTAATAAATTACATGTTCAATCATTTTGTAACACGGTTTTATTCCTACAGTATTGCCTATTAGTTAAAGTATATATTAAAATTTTTTTATATTTCATTATATATTATTATTTTTTTCTTTTTATTAAAAACCTATATACCCTTGTAGAAGGACATTAAGGCCTGCAGAAAATGTAAGAATGCTGCCGTATAAAATATAATTAATATTACTCATACGCAGCGTCTGACCCATGCCATCCCACTTACACACACAATCCGCTTAAGATTTATTTTTTTACGGCTGTTGTTGGATGGACATCTGGACTTTTTGTCAGGATACGCGATAAATCTTCCTTGCGCCGATTTCACATGTGCGAACCTTCGGGCAAATTTAGATTTATTTCGGTGCGTATGCAAATACATTTCGAACCGCCGCTGCCACAAAACTTTTGACATATTTCATTTGGCCGCAAGACAAATGCCTTTTTAATATCCATAAATTTAGCGATTTCCGTTATCGATGACCACATCCTATCTTAAATAGCCTAATTTTTGCTCAAACTCCAGGCTAAACACAGATAACGTATGGCACCCACTATCTCTGTATATTTATGCTTGGGAAAAGCTGCAGCCAGCTCTCCTTCGCATAAGTTGCTCCTTTTTATGCTCCCCGTCCCAGAATAACTTCTCCCTACTACATTCATAAATCTCCTTGTTTAGTTCTTGTGGAGCTCGGCAAACAATGAAATTAAAAACGTATTTTCTGTCCTGCTCGGGATTTAGATTCAATTAAACTGTCAACGGGATTGGGACTCCCAAGGACCGCAAGCACGCCACTCCGCCTCCCTTGTCTCACCTGTCAAAGGACATGCAGACAGACCAGCCGACAGGATACTTGCCATGTTTGTCATGCCGAGTAGCGGGCATTAAATTCGAATTAGCAGTTGAAACTGCAGGGATGTTGTGGGCGCACAATGCTAACCACTCGAGAAAAAATTCTACTTGAAACCCGCCGGAGATTTAATGAATCGATGAAGGCGGAAAGAGGACCGACCTTTCAACAGGCCGAAAAACACAAACGCAGGTCGAAGTGCCACGCAAAAGGCCATCGAAGGACAACAAAGTGAAAATTAGGCCGCAAGGATTCCACAGATGGCGACCGCAACGTCTGTCAAGAGGAAGGACAGCAATTTCGAATAGGCGAGGGGAGCAGCAGCAGGACATGGCGCCACGAACAAGGACACCTGTGGCTTTTGGCGCGGCAATAAATCAATTTGCTTTGACGTCTTGACATTCTGATTTGAAGGGACTGAAGGATGGGTAACTTGGTTAGTCCGTGATGTTTGTCCAGGGACTGGGGATTGACTCTTTGTTTGTCCAACATTTGCATTTGCGAAACTGGGACATCTCTGAGAATACCTGAGTACGTTTCAGCTTAAAGTTCGAGAAACTCATCCCAAGACCCCTTCCAGCAACCGCTTTAAAAGAGTTGTCAAAAGTGTCAATATCAATGAACTTTCGCTCGTCCTTCGTCTGCCAGAGTCTGCGTCTGTATCAGATTTCAGTTTCGGTAACCGAAAAATCCCCAGCTCGAATCAGACCGAAATCGATTATCCTGGCCAAAGCTGAAGTCAGACAAAAGTACGAGAGAGTTGGTGTCCAGGACCTAGCCTTGTCTGACCCTTCCCCGTTAATAAGACGCTTTAAAGTCATTCCTCTGGCGGCGAGTTCGATTTGAATTGGAATTTCCCACAGGACAGTTTCGATGCAGATGAATGCCAACAGCAGGCCGAATGAAGTGCACACTCCGGCATTAGCCAGGATAAATTTATGAGCCCCACTCGACCATCCTGCCCAGTCCGAATGCATCTGCCCTCGATCCCTCCAACTCGTTTGCATTGGCACTTTCCGAAAAGGGAGTCCTTAATGTGGAATCCACTGCCAAAATATCCTCCCAATCGTGCAATGGTGAAATGGAAGGCTTTCGGACATGTAATGAGCCGCAGTGGGTGCTGAGCTTTGAATAGCCGCTACTTCATCCCAACTCATCCTCGATGCGGACTCGGACTCCGATCCGGATTTCAATTCATGCCGAGGCCCTGCAATTGACATTTATCGCCGCCGACTGAGCACTAGACAATGGCAGCGGGTAAAGGCCGAGTCGGGGTTAAAAGGACTCTTTCGGGGACTTAACAACTCATTAACACGCTCCGGACAACAATTGCTGTCACTGCCACAGGCGATTGGCGCTTAAAATGTTGTAATTCACTTGTATCGCCCAATTACTCGCTCATTTGTTGGATAACGAATATCGGAAAAGGTGCGACGACTACCCTTGTCAGTTTAATTGAATCGAGAGGGGGAGGAGTCTGCAATCCCTTCGAGAAGCCTGTCCAATGAGCCCAGAACAATAAGTAATCGCCCCATTGTCTTGATTTGTGGGAGAGAATATTCCGAGCTCCGCAAGGAATATAAACAATTAGAGGAATTACAATGAAATAGGGTCCTTTCACTTCCCAGGAACCACTCGTCGTTAAGCTCTTTAAGTTCTGAAAACTGAAGCAGAAGTTCCACTAAAGTATAATAATTTCTGGCCCTCGTCATCCAGTTTCTGGTCGGGATCCACATGTGCACTTTGCTCCTAGCCCAGGACAACCCATCCGTTCTGACACGACTCCAGTTGGGCACCACCTCAGCCACTCCTTCCTCCCCCAACCTAGACCATTTTTGAATAACTAATGAAGGTGCCAGTTAAACGGCAACACTACAGCAAGGACGTCAGCAGGACGGCAACAATAAAACAATAACTGCGAAACAGGAGGAATGCTTCGGGTCGAGGCTGTGAATCCTGAATCCTGGCCTGAATATGAAATTCGGATTTCATCCGACTGTCGACATTCATCTTGCCAACTGTCTGTCGGGCATTAGGAGTGGAGTATCCTCTGTCCGCCGGCCAGGACTTATGCATCATTGTCAAAATATTAACAGCTGGCACATTCCAGCAGGACTTCTTCCCTTTTCGCCCTCACATGAGGACTTAAGCCTCCGAGCTGGTTCAGATGCTGATGAAATGTATAGAAATTTAAGAATTTCGAGACCAACAAATGGGTCAAATCCTAGCTGATTTTGGACTGTGTTTCCCAAAAAGCTGTCTTTAGCCTCTGACCCTGCCAACTGGCTCGTGCATCTGGGCATCAGGATAAGTCTCGAAGGGTTGAGCTTTAAATGGAAGGATGCTTACGCATTTGCATTGGCATGTGGAAAGCAGCTTATGCGGGCGCATAAATAATAACAGAAATTTATAAATCGACACTCAGAAGTGATTGAGGCGGAAAGGAGTTTGAGCTCCTGAACCTGCGAAATCTCCGAGGAAAGTCATTAGAGTGGAAGAGTGAAGGAATGAAGCAGGATATCCTCTGCAAGACAAGACAAGTCGCTATCTGCTGCATCCATCCTTTCATTCTGATTCAAGATGAGGTGAGTGCACTGTCAGTGGCAAGAACTCATCCGCATATCGATTTCCATCAGGCGAGTGCAGCAGACTGAAGATTCTTGGAGTGGAGTGGAGTGGAGTGGAGTGGAGTGGAGTGGAGTGGGTGGATATCTGTTGATGTAATGGAGAATCTAAATAAACCTGCTCTGGAACAAATTAAAAACAAACATCAAGCTCAAATATTAATGTCCTGCGAAGCCATTCACCGATTTTCAATCGGATCGGATCGGGTACAAAATAAAGCAAAAGCGAAGGCAATTTAGAAAAATCATTCGCAGCTCTGCTTCAGTTGGTTTGTTTGCCTTTTGTCTGGGAAAACAGCGGGAAAAAGTGTCGCTTGTTCACTCACTCGCAAATGAAGAAACATTCCCACAAAAATAGCTGCATGCCCCCAAATGGAGTCGTCTCCGTTTCCATTTTCATTCCCCGCCATCCCACCGAATCTCTGCCTTTTCCCAGCTCTCCATCCTCGTTACCCCGGGACGAGGCTGAAAATAAAACCTTTTTGGGCATTCAAATGTTATTTTTGGCGCTACATTTGTGGAATATCCCGCCCTTTCTCCGCAGTCCTTGTTTGGAAAAAAGCGTGTGAAATGCGGAAGTATTTGTTGCTCGTTGTCACAGAAATTTGGAGTGGAAGGAGCGCCGAGGGCAACCGCAGCCAAGATAGCGCCTTCAGACCTGCCCTTCCCCCTCTTTCGGGCCCTGTACTTTTTTGAATGCGGATTCCTTGGAAAAACATGCGGGTTAATTTGCCTCCCGGCGTTTGGGGCCACTTGAGTGCTCCAATGATTGATGGAAATGCTTCGGAGGGAAGTGCGAGTGGGTGGGACTCTGTATTTTGCAATGCAGTTCCTAATTTCATTGTTCATTGATGAGCAGCTTGCACCTGATGAGCTGCCCACACGTCCTGCCAGTATATATCGCATCTATGTACGAATATAGCCAGGGATCGGGCCAAATGCGACGATTTCTGCCGCAGAGAGCCAAACAATAATTTCGATTACGGAGTCCGGCACCGAAATTCGGGCAGCCACAGATGCAATTAAATGTTAATCGATTGTGTTTCGTAATCTGCGTGGGCGTTAGTCGCCTGCCACGCCCATACGCCCATCTGCATACGTGAGAAGGATACTCAACGGCAGGGGAGAAGGGTGGAAGATGTTGACCTCTTGCCTCTCAGAGGGACGTCAGGGGATAACTTGTGTGTCAGAGGCGTAATTAATTGTAAATAATTGTGAATGTGTCACTTGCAATTTATTTATTTGCCAAAGACATTCCTGAAGAACAAAGGATAAGGATTCAAGGGAGACAAAGTTGAGGTTGACCCCTTCTAGGGTCACCTTAAAGTCCACAACTCATTTGTATGCACAGCAGCCAAAGGAATGGTCAATAATAGGGACTTCTTGAGGTGACCCTTGTCCCTGGCTTCCTCTTATTAAAACCTGAAAGATGAGCTGTGGCCTCCGCTCCATTATGGGAGCATATTGCGCATACGCCGTGTTGCCTGCTCCAGCTGGTAGCAGCCTCGACTTGTTCCCAGATATTTGCATGTCAAACGCGTGCTAATTTCAAATTACTGCGCCACTCCAGCTCCGATTCGCAGCCCTTCCCCCAGATGTCCTGGTTCCCCTCCGCCCCACCCCCTCGAACGCATTATTTATGACTCGTACGCTTTCTGCGTCATTTTATAAACATTTTCCGAACATGTTCCGAACACCGCCCCGCAAAGTTGTCGGGCCTGCAGCAGCAAATGTATAAAAATAAAAAGCGGGCGACTTTATGTTTTATTTATGAACCCTGACACAAAGTTCTCACGGGACTCCGGAATGCGTGTCGCCTCTTAATGTGGCCGGCAGAAGCAAAGAAAAGGTACTCCGACTTGGGACGGAGGACTATCCAATCGATAGCCCGATATGCAGATGCTCATTAAGCCTCAAAGTGGCTGCCATATGCTCGTAAAAGGCTCAGGGGTCAAGGGCTAACTATAAGACGCCCTAAGCCAGGATCCTCGAGAGGGCCACCGAAGGAGCCACAAGCCACAAATCGCCGTTTAAATATTAATACATCAATCCACTTAATATGCGAGTTTATGCCGTCGAATGATGCAATAAATATAAAAGGGCAAGCCAGCCCACAGACACTCGTATAAAGATGATGCCCATATGCTCGTCCTGATGCTGAGTCCTGTTGTAAATCCTTCCTCTGCTGCAGTATCTGAATCCTGCTTCAGTGGGACATGAAGTCGGTGAATATCCACGCCACTTTGTGATGAGTTTTTTCCTCACTCGAGTGATGGATGCAAGGGAACACACATCATAAAGGGACCACAAAGAGAATCTCCATTAAAGTTACTGCCAGACTTCAATGGATTTTCATATTTTTGGCTTTCGCCTCTGAGGTTTTATTTTGCTTGTAGTCCTGGCAGAAGTCAACCGCAATATGGTAGAAAAGCAAACAAGATTGTATTTCGCCAAAGACAAAACAAATTTCTGGCATAAGCGCGCACTTCCTGAGAATTTCCTCGCTCCTGTCTGCTGGCCGGCGGAGGTCCTGGCATAAAGGAAGTGGGCTTCTTGTTTACTCGAAGAACTTCAACATCAACTTGTATTTCCGTTTGAACTGGAAATGGGATGGGTCTAACAATAACACCACGAACACGGAACAGCAGCTTCAACAATATCCTGGCCACAGAAGATGCCGGGATATCAAAGCAAAATTTTGCATTAAAACTTAAGAAATCATTGGATTCAACTCTGGCTCTGGCTGGGAGGATGCAGGCAAGCGGGGGAAGTCGAATATTTTCCTTGGCCAAGAGTGTTGCGTAACATTCACTTGTGCGTTATGACTGTACGAGCAGAACCGAAAACCGGAAAACCTCAACCGAAAGTCCTTGCATTGGTTGGTTCTTTTAATTTTTTATATTCACAACATTTAAGTTTGTTTTTAGAGAGGGTTTGGGAAATGGAAAGTTTATAAAATGTTGGTAGAAATATTTAAAAACTTTGACTATTTACATAAAACGTTTTTTTTTAAATACATATTTTTGGAACCTAATTAAAGAACACTTGAACTACACACTTGTTTTTGTTGTGTCTTGTAGAGTTTCAAATTCCCTTTGCAGGAAACCCCGAAATCCAAGAAGTAAATCTGTGAAAACTGAGCTAAGCTTAAATTTCTCATAAATATTGTGTCTAGTTTTAAAATCACCGAGCTTTGGCTATTCCCGGCTGAACGAATTCCCGCGCCATCGTAAATCCCCATTCAAGTTCAAGTCACAACCCTTGTGGAGGCCCCAGAAACCGCAGTGTAAACCAAACAGGAACAGCATTTGCCGGGCTCGCTCGTCGGAATTAATTTTGGCTTACGGCTTACACATTCTTGGCCAATGAGATTTATGCGTTTGCTTACAAGCTGTTCTTGTTGCTGGTGTACTTTCTCCGGCCTCGCTTTCTCTCTCTCTTTCTCCTGCTCCCAGTTCACCCACATTTTTGTCCCACGAAGAGCAAAAGTTAAATAAATGTATGTATATAAAAAAATGTAACATAAAGGCGCAAAACAAAGTGTTGTTTTGGTTCTGGTTCCGTTTTCTCCTCGAACTTCTTTCTCTGGCGACACAACGCACGTGTTTCGTTCGAAAAATTGTGGCGCCTGCGCCACAATCCTTTTCGAAACTGGACGAAACTTTGGAATCAGACGGCCGAGATGGCCCAAACGATTCTAGCCGAAAGAATGCTCGGGTTTTGAAAGCCGAAACAGGCCCGAAGTGATTTTTTTGCCGTGCCAATGAAGCGAAGGCGATTTGGAATCAGTTTGACTCGAACCTGCTCCGGAAGTGGAAGACAGTACCGCGAGTTCCTTGACCAAATAACCAAATACTTGAAACCAAGTCCCATCAATAAATAATAAGCACAACGATAGATCAAGAAATAATAAAGTTTGCTAATCTCATAATACAAATTATAACAAAGTCGTTTAATAATTTAAAAATTCCCAGTGAGGTGTGTGAGTGCGGCCATAAAAATAATTCCTGCCACAACAGCAGGCGACAATAAATTCTGCGGTTGTGGATCGTTAAAATTTCGTTTACCTGAAATATTTCAGTGGCGTTCCCCCATTTCTGTTCCGTTTTTGTTTTAGCAATTTGCATCCTGCATCGGGCAAGAGGGAAGAATTCATTAAAAATACAGCTGCAGCTCAAGTCGAGACGGTTGCTCAGCTCCACTCAACCCTGAGCCACATAAATTTCACGGCAATCAGCCGGTGCTGCAAGTCATCCAAACTTCATTTGTTGCCGCTTGGGCTCTGCTCCTGGAGTTGCAGTAGTTGCTGCTCCCAGGACTCGGCTCTCAGCTCCAAGTTCCCAGCTTCCAGCTCTCTGCTCCTCCAACTGAAATATTGCTTCCATTATTTATGTTAAGTTTATGCAACATTCTCTGTGCATCCTGAAGCAACCTGCCACGGCTAGTGCTACTGCTTCTTGCTACTTGCTACTTTCTACTGTGGCCCGGTGCTTGGCTCTCTTGTTTTTAATATCCTTCAGCTTGTAAAGGAATTACTCCTCGAGTCGGATCCCGTGGCATTCAGCTGGCTTGGATTTCCCTCATTTTTATCATTTTTTTTTCGCCCTTCTCTATTTTCATCATTTGCCTCGTTATTCAAACATCATTATCCTTCTGGTTCACTGCACGAGGTGGCCGGGAAAAAGGATAATGGGTACTAGATGCCATTGCCATCGAGTGCATTAATAAATCAATTTTTTCCCATTTTTTTCCTCCATCTCAAAGGGCCGTTTATCTGGAGGAATTGAGAGATCAATAATGGAGGCGGAATCATGAAACTGAAATGTAATCGCAGTCAGGCAATCCAATTTACCCAGCAATGAACTCTAATTTGATAGAAATGTTGTTAGAATTAAAAAGAAAAAGATCTGCCTTCTAATTAGAAAATTTAACAAAAAATAGTGTCTTCAAAACGAACTTAAAACTATAATAATTAGACCACAGGAAAATAGACTGTGGTGTATGGTATAGAACGTGAGCTTCTTGAGCATTTTTCGCCTCAAGCTCATTAACTTGAGGCACTGGTTGCCAGATACTTGTTTTCCTCCTGGCGGTAAAAGGGATAATAGAGAGAAAACAAAAACATTTACTAATTAGCACTCCGAGGCTGCAATGAACAATGAATGTAAAATTATCAAATCGTTGATTTTTTGCTTTCTATTTTCAAGCTATTAGCGAGAAAATAAATGAAAGGAAATGATTTTTTTGGCAACATTCTTGTAGTCCAACATTTTGTTGGGAATTTTCGTGGACGACCTCGTCGTGGTATGGAATGAAAGGAAAACGAATTTTAAATGCATTTTCTTGCTGCACTTCATGTCACGCGTTGAATATCTTGTTACGGTGGCTTTTTTACACAGAAAAAAATGTTAGCAAGTGAAATATTTTTCTTTAAGGATTTCTTAGAGCCAACTACCGTAAAGTTGAAGTTTCAAAAAAGTCTTTAAACAAACCGATTGTTTTTCCCCAAAAAAATCTCTTTCATAAAGTTACTTCTAACTTAATTATAGTGGCAGTGTAGCCACAATTTCTCCTCCTCAGACATCTGAAAACAATTCCATTTGCACTGGCTGTCAGATCTCCAGGCATTGCTCAGCTGCCTGGTCGACAATTCTCCTGTCGCGGCCACAGGACGAGGCGAAAGAGATGCAGCTGGTGCAAAGAAAGAGACGGCTACCAGATGACAGCCATGAATGCCACTTCTTCTGCTACCTCCGAGCATAATTTACATTGTATTCTCCGGCTTGAGTGTGCAGTTGAGGCTGTCTTTTATGGTTTGTCTTCGGGCTTTTGCGTTTTTCCGCATTTCTATTTTTTTTTTTTGTTGAAATGCCACATTGCAATTCGCGATGCCAGAGCGAGAATTTCAGTTGTCACAACTGAGGAATTCTGCGAGAGAAATGGCTTCTTGGAGCGGAAAGGCGAGTTAGCTTCAATTTATACATGTCAGACTTGTTAAGTGTGATTGGCGGCGATGGCCTAAAACTGGACTCTGGTGGCCTGATTGCATCATAATTACCAAACTGCCTACGTTCCCGATTTCAGTCCCTAAGTGCTTTTTAACGAGCTCGCTTTCGGTTCGACTACTATGTAATACGAAAATGGGAAAAGCAAAAAATTTGAACATTTGTTTCCACGATTTTGGTTCGTAATACTCCCCAGCGAACCAAACAGCAGCCATCCGTGGACTTTCCACTTTCGGTTGCTCTTTGGATCCTGCTGTAATAATCTGGTACATGAACCCAGTAATTTGTAATTTCAACCTAATTACTTCAGGCCCGGCCCGATCCTTGCGTGGAGAAATGGCTGGAGGTCAGAGCGAAACAATGTTGTCAACAATAAAATGTCAAAAAGCAAAGCAAGGCTACAGAATGTCCATGGACCCGCCCACACAGCCCACCACGATTGTGCGTGTGTGTGCGAGGCAGGACTTGTGTCAGGACTTTTTCTGGGCTGATATGTTAATCATCTGACGGACGTTTCTGGGTCATGTGAATTGATTTTTACACGTCTATGTTTCTTTTTTTGTTACTTTTTTGTAGTTGTATCATTCGGCAAAAAAGTTGCCTAATTAATGACATTTAAAATGCCCTGTCTAATTAAAAAAGTATAATTAATTATTTAGAGCTCTATTTTAATAGTATATTATCCTTTTGCTTTAGTAAAAGGGTTTATTAGCGTTCTACTGTCATTTCAAACGTAGAATTGGTTTAATTATAAATGAAAATGATAAAAGTTGCAACTTAAAACAACAAATCAACTGAAGAATATGTATGGCTTTATTCACATTTTAAAATCTATCGAATACTTGCAATATGGGTGATAAAAAACTCTATTAATATATGCAAAAACATTAATATTTTGGTCCTCTGTCTCTTTAACATCCAAACATTTGACAGCGCAAACAAATTTTTTACTTTTGTTGCGTCTGAATCAAATATTAATATTTCGAAGCGCCAACTCAGTTGAGTTGAGTAAATGGATCAGCCGAATCATGGTCGAATGGAGTTTCGGGAGGAAGCCAGCGGGAGTCTGGCCATTCAGGAAGCCGATATGGAATGTTCATTCATATTTCATTTTGCGAAATTGTCCGCGACCAAGTCGGGGCAGAGCCAACTGAATTGTCAGCCTAACCAGTCAGTTAAAATGCATTACAATGGAAAAAACACGGAGCTAACAAAAGATTATGATGGTCAAAAGTTGCAATACTCTTTTTTAAAATATTCTTTTGGAAAAAAAAAAGAGATCTTTCATCATGTATAGACTTATTTCAGAATCTCAAAATCTTTTAAATTTTTTGTTAAAAAAATATAATGGTAGGGGAATACAAATTCTGCCATTTTGCAAAAAATGGGAAAAAATCAGAGGTCACAATGGTAGTACCCGTTAAAGTAACAGTTACAATGACACAGTCGTTACTTCTGGCCATCCATCGTGGCTCTGCACTTTATAATGCGCATTGCCAGGGCCATAAAATAGTAACGTCAATGGAACGCATTCATATGCGGCCATATTCGTACATACAATCGCGAATATATGTACGGGCTGACCGGAATGAAGTGCTATTAATAATAAATGTTGCATTTTCAGAGGCCAAAGGCGCAAGGGTAGGCCAAATGAACTTGGCAAACAGAGGGCCGAATACAATGCTTAAAGTCAGGCTATTAAGTCTGGAATATGCTATTTTTTGATACACTACTTTGTAACAAAATCATGTTTAGTTTTTAATGGGTTTTTGTGTGATTATTAGTTTGAAATCTTGGGATCAAAACATTATGAAGGTCCTTTCATCCCTTCTGAACAGTTTTCTTTTGATTACTGGAAGTTGTAGTCAACACACAACATTGTAAAGCCCAGGCACGGACAACAATCGCAACACCAACAGAAGGTACAATGGGCCATGGCGGGACGATTGCCATAATAATAATAGTGAATGCCATAATCCCCTGAAATCGGCGTTTCCCTGTGGCCGACGACTGCCCTTTTTTGTTTTTATTATTTCCACTCTCCATGTGTTGACTGCAACTTTTATTTGTATTTTCATTATTTCGTCTGCAGCGGCAATAACTGCCACAACAATAACACAAACAAAGACCAAATGCAATTCGACGCGTCAAGTGAATTAAGCGAATTTTAAAGCTTTACGCTAAATGAAATTTGAATTGCAAAAGTGTTCACTTGTGTGTGCAAATTAAATTACGCAAATCAAATAAATGCTTTAACCAAAACGGAGGAAACCGAAATAAATAAACAAATAAAACAAGTCAAGCAGGAATCAAGCCCGAAAATGTTGCCGAAAAAAATCAAGCTACAATTTGTGTAAACAATTCAACGATATATTTTACCAATTGCCGCAGATAAATAGAGATACAACACTTAACCAAACAAGCACCAAATAAAACATAAACAATAATAAAAATGTTTATTTTAACGGTAATTAAATTGCTGTTGATAGCGTTAAATATATTTCCCAGTCGGTTTACGAATCGACGGATTATGTTCCTCATCTACATGACGAATCTGGTGACACACGGTAAGTCTGCGATTAATAAACTCGTCTAACTTTTTCCAGTAGAACCCGTTTTGATTAATTTATCATGCATTTAATTTCACAAAATTTGGCTTTCTGGGGGATTAAATTAAGCCTTTAATAAATTAATAATTCCAAAGCATATTTCTGGGGGTTATTAATCAGAATTCCTTATAAATTGAATTTAATTGCGTACTTTTTCTTTTGATTACTTAAGTCTGTCCTCAAGCTAGGAAAATCCTTTCCGGATCCCTAAATACGCATTTCCATAAACTCGTATTTCCCACTAACAAATGCGTGCTGGGCTCCCATGTTGGCACTGTCAGATCTGGTCATAATTTAATTAAGAAAATGAGACCTCAAAACGTTGGCCACACGGCTTGTCCTGCCAACGAGCCCGAACCCAAAGCATTGGCCCAAACGCAGGCCGAAGCCGTGAACCGTGACACAGGTGCAGCACTGGTGCCTACCAGTTCAGGGGGCGTGGTCGGGTGTGGGGTAGAAGGCGCCAGAGGGGCGGGCTCCGACTGCACAAGCCAGATAACGGGAAAAACACGGCCAGAAGGTTGAACATTTTTTTCAAGCAGGTGTTGGCAGAATGCTATAGCATATGGTTTGAAAAGCAAGAAAGGGTATTCGAGATTTTTGTTTAAAAGAATTTACTTAAATTCTTGCCAAAAGTTGAGAAGCAATTTTCAATGTCTTTCAAGCTTTCAAGTTGAAGAAATTTATTTTATTTGATGCCTTAAGAAAATATTTATACTTATTTTAGAAATATAGGTATACCAAAGTCGCCTAAGAAAGTATATTTTAGTTTGTTTGTCTTATTTTTGCAACACTTCCGCTGCACAGTTAGTGGCACGAAAATGGAGTGAATGCATAGAAAAGGAAAATGGCAACGTACCACCCTGCCACAGAGACAAAAGTTGCATGAGGCAACAGGCTACGTGCTACGTGCTACGTGCTGCCATTCTCCTTCCGCCGTCACCCATTTACCCGCTCGTCTGGCCAGATACTGGATAAAAAATTGCTTTGTTTAATTATTTCATAATGACGCTGCGGCTGTGGCTGCCACTGTTTTGCTTTTGTTTTTGCTGCCACACTGCCGTTGATTATATTTGGCCTCTGGGTCAGGAATTTCCGGCAACAGCTGCTATTGCTTCTCCATCAACATTTGCACTTCTTTATTTTTATTACCCGGTACACTCCGCCGGGCTTTAATGACTTCGTTACCGTGTTTCCTTGTTGCCATGGCAAGGACTCCCTGGCCCACAAATTATTTATAGCCAGGGACTATTAATGTGGGACTTAAAAAGTAACTATTTTAAAAAAGAATAATTACTTATGAATAAGTAAATAATGAAAATAAATAGGCAAGATAACTCGACTTATGGGTAGCTTGGTAATTATTAAAATGTCCTATCCACAATTAAGTCTTTCAAGATTTTGTGTTTATTAAAATTGTATTTATTTTAAGATTAAATTAATAACATTATTTAAAGAAAATGTATATTTTAAAGAAAATGATAAGTTCGAATTAGAAAAAGTTTACTGGGTTCTAAATATCGTATTTGTAACATAATTTTACATAATATCAAACAATATGAAGAAAGTACTTATAATCCTTATCTCACTTAACAAAATAATGAATATCTTGCTCATATAATTTAAATAAATTTTTAGCATCCTGAGCCACTGCTTAATTATAAATAATCCAATGGCGTTTATCTTCGTGAAAACCTATCCGTTTCTAATTCGAGCATTATCAAGGCAATCCTTCAGTTTCAGGAAAACTCCTCCTTTCTCCTTTCACTCGTCACTCATTAACTAACTGACTTTCTCTGTGGCTTTCTCTCGGCCATTGTCTATATCTTGCAGTCATGATGGATGAGCCACGCTTCGCACAGCCGATACCGAACGTCACCGTCGCCGTGGGTCGGGATGCCAATCTTCCCTGCGTGGTGGAGCATCTGGGAGGCTACAAGGTGAGTGGCGAAAGGGGGGCTGGGAAAACCCAGCTAGAACATCAGAGGGAAAAGACAGTGGAAGCCCGGAAAACACTCCAAAGCCGGCAGGGAATGTCATAAATCGTGCGTAAACTGAGCACTTAAACGTCGGACATCTGATGAAGGAGTTAGTAACCGGGACGGCACTGTCAAAAATCAATTTTACAAATTGCACAAGGGATGGCAGATGCTTGGCACTTGAAGATAATAGGAGATTTTGAAACGTCCATCAAAATATTAGCTTCGAATTCGATGAAATTTTAATGACTAACTGGGCTCCGATGACTTTCGGCTGTCATTAGCAAGAGCCGAGGCAGTTTGTTTGCCCCGGAGAAACAATTTAGGGGGTCTGTTCTGCATATATGCATTTAATCCACAACTAAGCTAAGGATATAATCGGAATACAGCAGGCAGGACCTCTGGTGCTCTCTCGGCCGAACAGAATGGCTAGAAAATCACTTATCATTTATCTCCCTCAGCTGCTGGCACACAGCGAGCTCATAACAAATCACAAATATTTACTCGCCATATCAACTTCATATAAAACACTGTCCCCAGGATCTTGCCAGGCCGGCAGGGCCAGAGTCCTGCTCCGTGCTCTTATTGGACTTTTGTCAACATTGGCCAGGACATGGATGTGAGAAAAAGAGAAAGTCTCAGAGAATGGGCCAAAGCGAAGGGGAGGCGGGAAACTCATTGCTGTCAGAGCTGGTGCTGAGGGAGAATTTGAAAAGTTTGCAGCTGACTCAAGGCTGAGCGAAATCCTTGCATCAGGATAAGTCCATCTTTCAATGCACTGGAGGTAAAACTTTATTTTGGTGATGAAATAGTAAACCATGTGATAAGCAGCTTATATCCATTGTATATACTTTCTGAAAGAAAATGTATTCTGCTTTAAACCAAACTCATAAGTAGCAATGAAAAGTCTTTTGAAAATGGCATAAATTATAGGAATTACTTATAAAAGCCTTCATAATTCAGTAGACCCCATTTCTCTCTGTGCATCCTGTCTGTCACACGCAACCGGCAAAGCGGAGCCCAAAGAAAGTGCGAACAGTCTGGGAGGATAACAGAAAAAAGTATATTAAAAATGCGGAAACAGCTGTCAAGCTGGCTTTATCCTCGAGTCCTGCGGCGCAACATGACGTTCATTTATAATGGCAGAAGGCTCCACATGTGTCGGCAGTGGCCTTAGTTTTGTATGATGTCCCTAAAAGGCAACATAGCCTTGAGGGGCTTTGACATTAGTTGGTTATTGGGCAAACGATGCCAATCGATTTTCGAAAATTTTCAATTTTACAGGTCGCCTGGATTCACATCGACAGACAAATGATTTTGACAATCCACCGACATGTGATATCCAGGATTCCGCGCTACAGCATCACCTACACGGACAACACGTGGCTGCTTCACGTGAATCAGGCTCATCAGGATGATCGCGGCTACTACATGTGCCAGGTTAACACCAATCCCATGATTAGCCAGGTGGGCTACCTACAGGTGGTGGGTGAGTACCGCACAGTCCTCTGACTCTGACTCGTGCAGGGGTATCATTAAAATTGAAAATATCCGCAGTGCCGCCAAACATTTTGGACATCGAGAGCACTCCGTCATCGGTGGCGGTGCGAGAAAATCAAAATATCAACATGACATGCCGGGCCGATGGTTTTCCGGCTCCGAAAATTATTTGGCGACGTGAGGATGGCGAGGAAATTGCTGTCGAAAAGAAGAAAAAAGGTATATCGGACAGGGGTTTCATCGATTTTATGATTTTTTAAATCAAGTAGAATATTCGTTGTAAAAACGGTTTAAACTGCTGAAATTTCCTTTTTCACGACAAATGTTTTGATGTAAAAATTATCCTACTTTTTTCCTCTTTTCTACCATGTCCTGGATACCCCATTAAAACAGTTCTGGTGTACGACGGGGATGTCCTGCCACTGACCAAAGTGAGTCGCAACGAAATGGGCGCCTATCTATGCATCGCCACCAATGGGGTACCGCCCTCAGTCTCCAAAAGGATCATTTTGGACGTGGAGTGTAAGTATTCGATGACTAGCTTAAACATTTCGAGGGCCAGGAACTAAATGGGAAATGAAAGCCATTCCCATCCACGTGGATGGAGGCGTCACAGGTGACAGTGGTGGGTTGGGGTGGCCCCATGTATTAAATTAGATCGTAGTTGGCTGCCTTTGTCGGTTTTAGTTGGAACACGCGCGCGCACTTACCGGAGCGCGTCCTGGCCATTCATCCCGCCCGGCTATCCATCTATCCTATCCGGCCATCCTGGCATCCATCCTGCTATCCTGCCATATTCCTCGCGTCTCGTCTGTCGCTTGTACCTGCTGCTCATCAATTTAACTGCACGCTCGTTGCTCTGGCAATGAGTGACAAACGCAGCTAAGCTGCCGCCATCTAATGCAGCTGATATATAACTAAGGATACATATATAAAGTGCACTGAGAGATATATTTTGAAATCGTATTTTACTGATTTAAGTAATTATCGAAGAAAAGAAAACGAAATCATTTTTTCAGTTAGTCGGAAGTTTTAAGAGATTCGTTTTTTATCTCAATACGAAAGGATGATACTTTTCTGAATATATTTCTCTCGGACCCTAATACTTATTAGTCTCAGACTAAATCCTTTTCAAGTAATACTCAATTTTGTTCTGTGTACTTAGAGCGGTAAGGATATGGTGTCCTGGCGCTGGGCGTAAAAGTTACGCTGCCATTGCACGCCGTGCGCCAGTAAACGCTTGTTAATCCTAACGAGTTTCAGCCTGCTACTCCCTCCTGCCCCTGCCCCTGCCTCTCCTTCTACCACCACCACCCCCACTCCCCTTTTGACAATAATTCACGTCACGTACCTGCAATAAAGTCACTTGCCGGCGTTGCACGTATGACTTTGACGGCGTTTTTCTGTTTCGCCCTGTCTCTCCGCCAATATGGGGTATGCCACACACACATCCATAGGGTGTGTGTTTTTCTCTCTATTTTATTATGAACGGTTTTGTGCGTGGCTGAACCGATAGGACGGAAAAATCAGGACGAGACGGGAAAAGTGAGGAAAACGCTCCCCGAAGCCCATACTCGTGTTGCAGGTGTAGGCATTGTGAGGAGCGTTTGAAATTTCCAACCTCCTCGTTGGCCCTTTCAATTTTGTTGTTCGGTTTCGGTTTTGAGTTTAGAGTCATGGTGGGCCATCGTGGCTGAAAATACGCAACCCAATACATAGTTTCATTGAGGTTGGCTAACAGGCAGACAGAGGATGCCATTCATTTCGTGTTAAGTGAGATGGAAGGCGTAATATATTGAAACTGAGACCAAGATGGATGTTAGGCGTTTAAGGTGGAGTGAGGTTTCAGAGGAAAAAGGATTTAGATAATGATATTTTATTGGATTTCAATTTTTAAAAGAGTTTGTCATGGAGACAATGGTTGAAGCCTTAAAAAAAAAACTATTTCTAATATATGGCTTGCCATAAACTCGCTTTATTAGCTTTAAATACTAATGAATGAACAATAAACCAAAAAACTTTCCTTTAGACTTTAGAGTTGTGATAAATTAGTTTGAACGCAAACTGAAGAAGTTGTCCTGGCTCCACGGGAAACTTTCCATGTAGACTGCCACACATTCCACGACAAACCCCTCCACATCACGTACTTCCTACACGACGTAGTTATTTTTTGCCCGTTTCGCTGACGTGACGTCTTGGCCATATTGTATGTATATTGGCCCACTTCAGTGCTGGCTGTCTAAGTTTCCAGCTTTGTCATTGCACTTTCATTTTAAGCTGACTGAAAAACGTTGAACAGGCGTAATGCTGCCGCTTATGCGTGCTTTGCAACGACACTACAGGTGCCCCCCAAACCCAGCCCATTCCACCCCTTTGTCACCTGAGCGTATTCCCCTTGGTGCTGTTTACATTTGCCAACGTTCCGTATCAAAAATCTCTCCTTTCATTTCAAACAGTTTCACCAATGATTTGGGTGCCGAATCAACTTGTTGGCGCCCCATCCGGCACAGATGTAACTATCGATTGCCACACGGAGGCGCATCCCAAGTGAGTTTTCCCTAGATTTTCATTTACTCCAGTTTTCTTTTCCTGTGAATTTTTGTGTAGCATACATTTCAGGGCACTGTGCTGTGTGCTTGCATGTCTGAAACTATTTTAGTTCGTCTTATGCATTTTAAACACTCTTATTGGCTTACTTTTATTTTATATACTAATAGTTTTATGAAGAGTATTCAAATTTCATGATTCGAATTGGAAAATTTATTATTGCACCTGATTGCAGTGAGTTTTTACATGTAATTTTGCGTCCCTGGTGAGTTTTGCTCATTCGACTTCCCTTTGATTTTGTTAAAATATTTACTTTCATTCGAGAATTTGATTAGTTTTTATTCTGTAGTGTGAGTGTGTGTGTTAAATAGATTTTTGTTTACATTCGAATTGCGTTTAACTCGAAATGTTGAAAATGCCGAAACGCTGAAATTTCTCTTTCCCATCTGTTCCACCCACAGGGCCATCATCTATTGGGTGTATAACTCGGTGATGGTATTGCCGAGCAAGAAATACAAAACCGATTACACGGAGAACTCCTATCGGTAAGTCAGTCAGAGACAACAAAACATGGGGGCTTTTGATGATACACAAAAAAGAAAATAAAATAAAATAAGCATCTAACACACAACATCTAAAATTGTGTTGTTAAATATTTACCATGCATTTGCACTTGCCTTTTGGGGGTCAGGTGCAAGTGCAGCTCAAAGTTCCCGCAAATGTTTCCCTCCCCCGCCACCCCGTTCCACAGATAAGCCGTTGAACTATGAGAACTCAGAGGGGGCTGGGAGCGGTGCGGTAAAACGTTTTGTGGGTATATCCTTAAGCTTAACGTAACGTATCCTTTGCAGTGCCCACATGAAGCTGACGATAAGAAACCTACAATATGGTGACTTTGGCAACTATCGATGCATCTCGAAGAACTCGCTGGGGGAAACGGAAGGCTCCATACGTGTTTACGGTAAGTGCATTTGTATTGGTAACTTAAGTGCACTAGTTACAGCAAACATAGATGCACTGCAAAAAAAATATGTACGAACATGTTATGAGGTTTGCCTTTAATAACACTTATGAAATTGGTTTAAAAGAGTTAGAAATTAAAATAAACACTTTAAATTTGTTGAGAAAATCCTATTATTACCTCGGATTTTTTTTAAAGTGCATAGTCACACACCCTGAGCAATGCAATATCGTGCGCCCTTTGTGGCACAATTTTGCCGAAAGCTTTTACCTATAGACCCTGAATCCAGGAGCTCCTACATGCACTATACCATGTCCTCTGGAGCGTAAAACTAAACGAGCGCTGGCTGGTGTCTGGTCCTGGTTAGCCCCCTTCCCCACCCCCTGTTCTTCAGCCCCTAGCACGTACACCCTATAGTCCACCCCCAAGCTTATTGCCGGCAAGACACGGAGACACATTCACCATAAACGTAAACGGAAAATAAAGGTGAATTTCGGAATTGTTTGACTTTGTATCGTTTGCTGGCCCAAGGACTTTTCCCCCAACCTATATGTGCAGAGTATTCCAGTGTGTCTGTGTGTTGCGAGCGTTTATTTATTTATTTTTTGTGCACTTGTACTGTCTTCGGGGTTTGTTTTAGTGTTTACAAGTCTGCTGATGCACTTGTACTGAAGATGTATTATTGGAAAGGTTATCGAAACATTTGTTGAAACTTTTGCTATTGGAGTCATTTGTTTTATTGTGTAGCGTTTAAAGGAAATGACTTAAATGGAAAATAAATGTGCTACCACAGAGTGGCAACAGCAAAAAGAGCGCAACACTTTCATTTTTTATTCAGTAATTTCTAATAATTTAGTAAATTAAAATTTCTTTGAATTACACTTTGACTCCAGCTGCAATGGGTGTGTGTTTGTGCCTGACCTTTCCACTAGAAACCCACTTGACATAGTAAACCAACAAGCAGGAGCCCACATAAAAAGAAGCCGGCATAATGTAATGAAAAACCATTTTGTATAATTTGATATATTTTCCATTTTCAGGCTACCAGTGGCTGCTTCGGCTGTTGCTGCCGCTGGCTTCTAGCTGCCTGTTTCTAATTATTAATTATGCTATGTTATTCAATTCCATTTGCAGAAATACCTTTGCCATCCACGCCATCCAAGCAGGTCACCCACACCACCGTAGAATCCAGGGAGAGTAAGTATGGTATCAGTCGGCGGGGCTTACTTGGGAGGGAGAGGGAATAGGAAGGGTAAAGGGATGTGGAATGCTTCGTATTTGTGCTTAACACATTCGGTGTTGAGCGTGAAAGTCACACCAACCCTCACAGACTCTGGCACACAGACTCTGAGCCAGGAGCAGGATACAGGATACGGCGAGCCACAAACAAAACTGCGAAAGTAGCAGCTAAGCCAGACAGATCCTCACACAGGGGCGGGAGGCGAGGAAAGGGACTGGAGTGGGCGTTGGAGTAGGACACGCCCACAAAGAGATAAAGTAAAGCACTTTTGACTATTTCAGCGAGGGGGCCCTCGCCTTTTTCCATCTCCACGGACACTCGAAGAAACATTTTACAAATTTTTTTAAATTATTTTAAGATGGCCTTCTTTAATGCTTTCTGTTGCATAACTTTCTACAAACATGATCAGAAATAAGATTAAATTTCAATCCAAAACCCAAATTAAATACTATTTTTACATTTTTAGAAAGCATCTTTCGGTGCTTCAATCTCCAGTTCTTGTTGAAATTCAAGTCGAGCAGAAAAGTACACACACTTTCAAGTCTCCGTCGTCCGTATCCGTATCCGTGCCCGTGTCCGTGTCCGTGTTGGCCGTGTCCTTTTCCTTTACCCTACTCCATGTCCAGGACCTGAACGTACCCTGGGCAAAGCAATATGCTGGGGATTATGCCGGGGCGGAGGATTTTCGGGGGCATTAGGTTGGAAACACATTTGAAACACTGCCGCAGACGCTCAGCACTGGAGGAGAGAGCAAAAGACCAAACATATTTTATTTAAAGTGACTGCCAAAGCAGCGCGCGAGCAATGCAACGGAACCTAATCCAGGAGTCAGCCAACAAAGGATGTTTTCCTTCCTATATGTGCTTCTGTTTCTATGTGTTCATATGAGTGTGGGTGTGTGCCTTTGTGCGGAGAAAATAAATTTTTTGTATCGCAGCCAAGACTTCCACGCAATTTAACTTGAAAACCGTGTCGGGCTGGGGTTAAGTTTGGTTTAAGAGACCGCAACTTTTATTAGTCAATAGTGACCCAAAACTAAACAAACAGAGAACCGAGGACTGAGAAAACAATCAACAACTTTGGAATGTTTTCAACTTAAAGTTTCTTAGAGACGAGTTTCCCTCTTCAGTGAAAAAATCGAAATGATTTTTGATATATATATTTTCATACTCCTAATCTACAGACAATATTATACCCTCATCACGCAACGACACAACGAAATCCATGCAAACGGATGTGGGATATGCCATACGAAACGATTTATATCCTGGCTCGGCCTCCTCGTCCTCTGCCGGTCCTGGTGGCAGCTCCTCGGCGGCCTCCTCGTCCTCGACCTCGATGCAGACATCGGCCCTGCCGGGCGGCGGCGGCGCTCCCGGCAACAGTCTCTCCTCCTTGGGGGGCAGTTCCAAGGGCTCCCTGGCGATAGGCAAGAGCATGTTCTACACGGAACGACCACCGAATGAGTACGCCTCGTCAGTGGGTAAGTGTTTCAGAAATGCTCATCAGGATTCATCCGAAAGACCCTTTAAAACGATATATGTATCTCTCCTCCTAGCTGGCTTGGTGGCTCAGAGGGCTCTGCTCAGCTGCTCGCTGCTGTTGGGGTCTGGAGTCTTTCTGGTCCTGCTTTGAAATCAATAAATCGTGTTTGAGTTACTCAATAAGCATTTTGAAAATGCAGCCAAAGGGGGTCTAGAACGGGGCGGGATAGTTTAGGTACATCAACATATTTCATAGCGGAAAGTATATCAAAAACCCAATAATACGAGTAAACCAAAACGAAAAGAACAAGGATGCTTCAAACCAAGGCTACAAGAATTTGTAAAATTATGGAAACGAAAAGCAAAAGGGAAAAGTATTTTGCGAAACTATAAAATGCTCATCGTATGTATAATACTTTTGAAATTGTAAGCTTAAGATGAATTATTCCCCCGGAAAGTGAATGGGAAAATATTTCTTGTACAATACATAGACTATGTTACAAATAAGATTTAATATTATTTTTAAAACTTTGTTCAAGTGTGAGCTATACCATTTATTTTACCATCAACATATCAAAAAATTCCGTATCATATCCTCTAAGCCATAATGTTGAATGGAAACATATCCCAAATTTACAAAACTATCTTGTGTTTAAGGATTTCCGATTATCAGAAGTGGATTTCCAATATTAAGACACCTTTCCACGATTTAAAAGATGTTATATTTCTAGCAACAAAATCGAGATGATTTCATTTTCGCTGCAGAACAACCCCTTTTCGCACTCAAACGGAAGCAAAAAATCCAATTTATTTAATGAAAGAAAAAGTCGATGGGATGTCGTCGATGTGGCAGCCACCCAGCGCCACCACGCCGCCCGATTCCGCCCATCAATGCATTGCCGCCATGTGGCGATGGCTTCAAATTTTGTATCCATGCGGGATATTTAAACGCCTTAAAAGTGTCGTTCGTTTTTTACAGTCTCCCCGCTGCCACTGCTGGAGATCTTGCCATGGTTAAAATTTGCAATAATAATTTGCATCGGCTTGATTCCGTTTCCTGGGTTTCCGTCTGGTTTTTCAGTATTTCGGCCTCGTCATCACCGGCTTTTGTGCACTTCCATCATTTTTTAATAAATGTGCATGCTAATTATATTATTACTTATACGACCCGTGGTCCACACGGACCATGTGCACACGCTGCCCCCTTTCGCTCGCCATTGGCCATCTCGCTCGTGTCGGCCGGGCGGGCTTCATCTGTGCAAAATACTTGCAATTAATTTCAGCATAAAATTGCGTGGCCTGCGGTCTCCTGGCCCCGCACAATGACACACAGTTAACATGTCCAATTTATTGGCCATAACTCATGGCCCGCCCAAGGAACGGGTGAGCGAAAGAGACAGGCGGACGGGCGGGAGGGAGACAGACAGACACTGCGACAGCCCCATCGACGGGCCAAAGAAAAATGACATTAAGGCCAGAAGATATATGGCACATTTGCATATAGGTTCATGTATATGTATAAACCGAACCGCCGCGGGTTTCGGTGGGGGGTTTGGAGGTTGCAGGTTAAAGGCCTGCCAATTTACTGTATTTATACCTCACGGTGTTGCAAGCGGGATGCGAGCAGGACGCCACGTCGCTTCGTAGCCGTTGCACGATTTTAATAATTCAACTTGTGTTGCATAAAGTTTGCATTGACATAAACATAATGAACGATGGAAAACCGCATGCAAAATTGCCTTTCTCCGGCTGGTTGGCAGAGCCTTTCCCCCTCTTCCGAACATCCTTTTTTGGTTTTATTAACGATTTTAATACTGGCGAGAAGAAGGGAGAAAATCGGATCCAGGGTAAACAGTATTGACAGTGGCATTCGAGGGCCCGGGATGTGTTGACATTGGAACAATAACGAAATTAATGTATTTTATGTAATTCCCCTCCCCACCCATCCAACAATGCAGCTAATTAAGCATTTTGAATGCAGGACAGCAAAAGAGTCGAAGGATATCTTGCGGAAAATCTGCAGAAAATCTGCCACTCTTGGGGGTCGTAAATTTATTTTAAATTGTGCCCCAAATATTCATGCATTATTTATTTTAATGGCTTGAACCAAAAACACTTCCATAAATAACACGAAAATATTTCAAAAACTTGGACCGCAGTTTTTCGTTTAATTAGTAAATGGCGCCAATTAAAATTGCAACTATTTGGTTTTTTTGTGTAAATAAGCCCCCTTTGGGGTGTTAATGACTAGCTGTAAATAAATGTTGACCCTTTTAGGTTTGTGTAAATATGGTGAAGCATAATTGACGCATCAAACACTCAGAATTTCATAAAATATACAATTCAATCAGCCCGAAAATAATTCAAAGTACATTAGCCATACAACTTTAAAATTAAAACTTGAAATGGGAATGCAAAATTCGCATAAATAGGACATAAATCATTCATGTAACTTGGCAAATATCACAATAATTATAAATACATACTCGAGTACATTAAATAATTAAAATAACTATATGCCTATACGAAGTAAATGTATTGTTTGTTGCCTGTATTCGAGGGATTAGCTCAACATCAAGTGAATAATATTCAATGTTTGAAGCTTTTTTGCAAATAAAGATGATACTGACGGATGTGTTTTCCTATAAAAAAGTTTGCATTGTGTAAAATAAATATAAATGGTAATTAAATTAGATGAAACGAGAGATTTATGAATATAATAAGCTTAAATGGTGTATTTAGTTGATTGAATTGTTGCGGAAAATTCATTCTTCTGTTCAATGTATTACAATTAAATCATTTTGTTGTTTTGAACGCTAAACTATTGTAAAATAAAAATCTCAAAGAAAGAAATTTAAGCTAAATTAATAAATCTACGATTAAGATTGATAAATTTAAATTGTAAGCAGTTATACAATTATGCGATAATAATTATATAATAAAACTTTAGGTTGATTGATACCAAAAACCAAAACAAAAAGAAACGCAACCCGAACAAAACAAACAAAGTAAATGAACATAAATAACTGTTGTTTCATTAAACCATTTGCATTTAATTCTAGCTCTCAATTACAGGGGGGAATGCCGAATGCTGTTTGGCTTTGGTTTTGGTTTGGCATTTATGCAAATTTCCTGTTTTCCGGCGCTTGACATTTGGGCGTGTGGCTCTCGCATTCTCACCGCCGACAAACATAAAAAAATACAACGTTAATGAGAGCGGTTATTCAGAGTCAAATACACGCCAAAAAATCCTGTCCACAATTTGTTTTTCACGAGAAAATATTGGCCTTCCTTGGGTAGGAATTTTCGTTCAGTACCGCACCACCAGACCGCCAAAACCACCGGTGTGCGTCGTCGGCTAATTGTTTGAGTCACGCAAACAAATTTCACACAAAATATATGCAAAACGCTCTCTGGCCCCGCCGCCCAAGAAAAATGTTTAATAATTTAATGTCATTTGCATAGATTTTAGCAACTTGAGCGTTGACATTCGGCAATTAACCTTGACACGCACCCCCACTTCATAAAACCAAAAAAAAAAAACATAAATAAAAGCCAAGCGGTATGACAAAACGTTTTTCTCGTGCTCCACTGCGTATACGCAATATTTATTTAAAAATTTCTAAAGTTTCTCACACATTCGAGGGGTAACCACTTGGGCACACTAACATTATCATAATTACAGGCTGGATTCAAGGGATGTATGTAAGCCGGGGGATGGTGGTGGGAAATGGAGAAAATAAGACCGGAGACACCTTGCAACTCTTATCTGAAATGCCTGCTTTGCGGCACTCGAGAAACTTTTCAAAAGTCATTTAAATTATGTGCACAAAAGCGCGAAAATTATGCCACGACGAGACGAAGATTCAGACGCCACTTACAGCCCACCACATGTACCCTTAAAAGGAGACAGCAATTCGGGCAGGGAGGAAAAGAGAGGGGAATACCGGAAAACACATTTGTCGGCAAAGTTTTTGCCTACAGCCTCCCCCTGTCTCGCACTCCCAGCCAGAGCCACAAAAATAGTTGAGTGCAAAGCGTGGAGCACACTTAAGATAAGCTTCGAGCGCAAAACTTTCATCTTACAAATACGCGCCTGCCGCCCACTCCGCTTCTAGGGCCGCCCCTGGCCGGGAGCCTTTTCAGAACGCATTCAACAAATTAATTCTGTGCCCGCTGTCTCTCTGGCTTCTTGTTGCTGCAGGAAATATGTTTAATTTCATTTAAATGTAGTAAGTGCAACACTTTGGTTAGCTCTCGCACAGATTTCAAAGCAGCAAGGAAGTGGGCGGTTTTTCCTGTGAAAGTAAAATCTTTTAGCTGGGAGTTTTGAGGTTTACAATCGGTTTGGTATTACTTTTTCGTAAGAGATGACTTTGGGCTTAAAGTTTTTAACCTTTAAGTAAAAAGAACTGACCTCCAACCCGAACCACAATCCATCATTGGTCTCCGATTTAAGCTCCATCATTTAAACTTTAAAGACATAAGTTCCAACATGCATATCCATCATCCTTTTGAGGGCAAATATCTAGTCCCCAATCCATCCAAACTTGTCAAACTTCATCAGCAAAATCATTACAAAATCTCAACTCCCCCTTCTGCCCAGTAGTTTGCGTTGAACTTTCCAAAGTTAGTTTTGTGTGTTCATTTAATTTTTTATTCCGAGGTTTTTTCTATTTTTTTTTCGTAAACAGTTCGTCCCGCAAATTGCAGCTTAAAATTTGTTGGTCCAATAGCCTCATGCACGTACAGCGAGGATACATTTGAGAATTTGCATTCTGCATACTGCAGGCAGCTGGGCAACCGGGCATCCAGGCATCCAGGCAGCCAGGCAGCATTTCCCAATCCCATTTTTCATATATTTTCTTTGTTTTTTCGTAGGGATGCAGGACTCATCTGTCAGTTTTACATAGTGCCCCCTAGAGAAATTTGTGTTTGTTGCATAAAAATTACATCGTACATTGTTCGCGAACTGAGTTTGATGGCTGCATGACACCAGCGGATCCCGATGTGCCCCAAACTCAAACACACACACACACACACACCCGTGGACACTCAGCATCGAGTGCGTCTGAGTGTGTGGCACTGTTTTTGGCATTTCTAAAAATGTTGCTGCATTGTTGTGTGGGGACTCATTGATGTGGCTGCTGTGACAACAAGCTCGCTGAAATGCTGCAGCTGTGGATTTTTGCATCTTTTTTTTTTTGGGGGTTTCTGGGTTCCCCACTTTTGGTATTATGCAGAGAGGGCAGGGCAATGACATCATTGCAGTTTTTTTATGGACATTGCGGTGGCCATCCAGAATGTCAGCAGACCACATTTTAGGGGGAAAGTGTGAGGATTGTGAGGGGAGGGGTTGATATGGCCAGCGGATATGAGAGACAAGTTTATGAATCGCATTTTTCGTTCATTATTAGCCTTCATTTGGTGGAATAAAATAAAGTTGCAAAATGGGATGTATTTTTGTGGAAAGTGGGTGTTTTTAGTGGCTATTTCCACCAGCAATGTATAAACTGGCTTATATCCTCACGAAGAAGTGAAGCCACTCGTAGAATTCTTAAAGAAACATAAAGTGGCAGAGACATACTATAATTTACTGGAAAAAAGCAGCCCCTTCCTTATACTTTTGTCTGCTGCCAGTTCCCTTCTTCCCGGCGCATATTTGTTCGACTTTATTTTTTAATTTTCACAACTTTTGACAGCTTTGCAGTTGGTCACGTACGTGGCCAAGTCAGGACTGCCATATATTGGCTCCTGTTCCACAGAAAGGGGCGATCGCGGGATGGGGCATGGGATGACCACAGTGTGCAACAGCTGCCTTTGACGCACGTGACTGGTTCGGGGAAGCCCAGGACCTTCGTTACCCGTTGCCGTTGCCCTGGCAAATTTTAATCAAGTTTTCTCGCCACACTGCCCGGACTCGCCCCGCCTCTGTCTATTTAATTGTCAATTTGTTGCGGCGTGTGTCTGACGACTGACTGTAGCCTGTTGCCTGATAAATTATGTTCAGCTGAACTGCACTGAACCCGACTGAAGCAAAGTGAAGTAAAGCCGCAATTAAGGGCCAAAAATTAAATGCAGTTAGCACCAAAACGATGGCCAGGACCAAGGAGTTCTTATCTATTTTGAACTTGCTTTTGGATGCTGGGAGGACATCTTTGGGCTATCTCGTCCTAATGATTCCATTGTCAAAACCATTGGACTCGGAAATTGTGTACACAAATTTAAATATTCAACAAGATATTGCATGAAATATACATGAGTCAGCTGCACACAAAAACAAACTAAAATATATTCTTAGAAAGGCGTAGATAACCGGAACCGGTCTTAGGAACTGCCAACGACCAAATCTTGTTTTGCACAAATATCTTTTAGTTTGATGTTCTTGAAAATTATTCCAACAGAATACCCAAGTCTCTTAATCTCAGATTTTTGTCCCAAACTAGACTGTCACTAGTTGTGTGCCTTATGAATATCTGTTGCTTTGCATTTGGGTGGTTCTTTCGGGTTTTGTTTGAATTTTAGAGAGGACCCAGCCATTATGGAAATTCTTAGAAAGCTTAACAAACATTTTTGCCTATTATTTCGTCCTTAATTTAGTATAATTCATAAAATGAAGACTAATTTATGGTCATAAGCCCACACAGAATTCCTTCTCCTTTTATTATCCAATGAAATATAATTTTCTGCCGCCAACATGCATTCATTTTAATCCTGTCTAGTGGTCCTGACTGTTCTGGCATTGATTAGTTCTGGAAATTGTATTCTGCTGTTCCTTTTTTTGGAAAAGACACTGAAGCAGAGCCGGCCTACGCTTCCCTGGAGGTTGGCCAGAAACAAATGCCATTCATTTCCGATTCCAGGCTTGCACCGCACAAATTGTCCTGGGAACTGGCAGCTATCATTGGTCCTCCAGAAGCGGCCAACTTATTGTATTATTTAGCCCCGGCATTGACTTTGACAAGTTGGCCGCCGTTTGAGCGGCATTCGTTTTGTTTTAATCTCTTTTTTCCGGTTCTAGGTTCTCGGTTCTTGACTCTTGGCTCTTGGCTTTGAGTCCTCGGTCACCGGGGAGATCCCGACCGGACGGGCTATCCTGGCCACTCAGTTTCAAGTTGTCTCTAATGCAAGTTGAAAACTTTTTGATGGCCCAAAACAAAGGCAAATCACTTGATGCTCTTTGCCGGGATCACGATGATGATGCCCGGCTCATAAACTTTTACGCGCTCATTTTCGGCGGGGAGTGCCCGGCCACCCCGACTTGCCACTTTCCCCGTTTTTGACTTTGTCAGGTTGGTTTTGTCACCAAAAAAAAAGAGACCAAAAAAAGTAACAGAAACAGAAAATAGCTTTTCATTGTCTGGAATGAAAATGTAGGGGGGCTGGCGAAGAAATGTCAATAAAATAAATACTGTTGACGCAGCGCGGTTATTTCCCAAACACAATCTCCATTACGGCATTTACATTTGTGAGAGACTGTGTGTGTGTGTGTGTGTGTGTGTGTTGGCAGTGTGTCCTTTCACCGTATCCTCAGTAGAAATCTGTATCTCTGTGTTGGTGTTTGCTAAACACGTTTGTTGACTCTGAGTGGCTGTATTTGACTTTAAGCGGCGTTAACGGCGGCGAAAGCAAAAGATAAAGACATTCGATGCCAGACAGCGAATAACTTGAGTGGGTGGTTGGGTGGTTGGCCGCCAGGGTGGCCTTACATATACAATATAAACACAACAACAATTGTCGGTCATTGTCATTAAGTGGCCCGAAATGAAGATGAGTTTTTTTGGCGTACAAGGGATATTTTGCGAGTCGCCTCCGTCCAGTTGACACTGCTGGCCAGGGCTTGATAAGAACTCAAATACTCGGTCTGAGAATAGCGAACCACCCGGAAAGCGGAAGTATTGAGCTAACGAATCGCATGATTTTATCGGCCTGGATGCACCATAGCCACTTTTCTGTAACACTTTTATTAGATAGACCTCCTTCCATTAACAACTCATTGTGAGCTTAGTGAACCCTGAACTGAATTTCCATTTGTCGCGAACTCAAGGAGCTCTGTGGTCCTACACTGGGAAAATAGTATAGAAAAATAGTTCTGTCCAAAAAAAGGAATTATGTAATAATGGCTAAGATTCGGAGATCCCTAAATTTTCATTTATAGTATTTATTAATTTATCCTACAATCCTTTTAAATAAAAGTTCGTTTTTTTCGAGTGCAGGCACTTCTTCTATGGCGTCGCTTCAGCTTGGTTTGCTTTATCTACTACTTTATTACTGTAAATCCTCAGATAATTTATTTGATTTGTACGCGCGAATCCTCGAAACCCCCCACAATCAGGATAACAACAAACACACCAACAATGGAAGCAACAGCTGCGTGAATGAAGCTCCCTCTCGCCTGTGTGTATTATTGAGTGTTGTCGGTGTGTGTGTGTCTGTGTGTGTTTTGGAAGGATGCGAAGGACTCGCAGGACTGGCAGCTGAGATGTGGGTGCTGATTTGTATCTGCAAACTGTAAAGTGTATCGTATTACAATCAGATTAAGTTAAAGCCGCCATATGCATGACCGTCCTTGTCCCTCTGGCTCGCTCTCTGCAGGATGTTAGCAGCCTAAATTGAATTTAAAACTTGAATTGAAATTAAATTGAAAAAGAATTTACATGCCCAGCATGAAGTACACAACGGCCTGTGTGTTTTATTCTATTTTGGGTAAATTAGGAAACGTCTGCCGCCACACAAATCGCATTTTAAAAGGCCTATAAATATTTATTTACATAAAAGAAAGGGGAAAACACTTTTGTTTTTCTGTCGTTAGGTGTGTATTTTTATGATCTGAGACAGACAAGTCAGAGACAGGCTTATTGAAATTCATAGATAAGGGGAAAAATTATGAGAGAAATTTAAAGGAAAATGTTCTTTAGCCAACATTTCCTATAGTCCTAAAGGATGAATGTAATTTATCCCAAAATAGTGCCAGATTTATGGCAATTTTCTTCTTAACACTTCATACTCTTGCCAATTATTCTGTTAACCGCTTACCATAAAACCGCAGCTATTTTGACAATGTCATGGTGGACAAAAAAAGGAAAAGAAGGAGAACTGACAGAATGGAGGTATTGTCCGTGGTGGTATCGAAAAACGTATTGGGAAATCAAAACCAGCGACTATGGACAAAGTGAGTGCTGGTTTTGGGCTTTTGGTCGTAACTGTTATTCGATTCCGTATGGCCGTTGGCCAAAGTCTCACAATCGGTAACCGCAAAATGTCAGGCTACCTTTCAGGACCAATTGTCCGATAGATAGATAGATATATGGTGGCGTCCTCCCCCTCGCATGCCCCTCGGTGACAACCAGTCAATTTTATTTCCTTTTTGTACTGCCAAATGGAAAGTGGCAGAAAACTAATGCCAGTATCTGGGGACAGCCTGTTGTTCTCTGTTTGCGTTTGTGCGACGGCTGTTGACCAATTTGTGGACCATCATCAAGTGTGAAATTTCCAATTTCCGCCATGGATAGGCCCCTGTTCCTATTCCTATACCCATCTCCTAGTTCCAGCACCCAGCTCCCAGTACCACTCCAGCTCCATTCTCCATTGGTAGTCCCCTCTGACACAATTTTTGTAGCCCACAGCTGGTGCATTTGCATCATCGTTTCGCTTGGTATTTGACCAAGGCTTTTTCTGCCAGCCAGTTTGGTCTGTTTATTTACATTGAGCCAGCAGCATTCGCAATAACGATCTATTTGCTGAGCCACTGAAGTGATTTGCTTGGAAAATTGTTAAACACTCGCTTATTGTAAATAAATTGCACGTTTTCTATTTGCCCAGTGCTTGTGTGAAATGTTTAATGTGGAGTGATTGTATTGATTTATGTTTTTCAAAGACTGTTGGTCAGTATCAAATATTATTTAGGATTACGTGACTAGTTCGCATTTCAGATGAGATTAAGCCTAAAGCTCCTAAGGATCGGAGAAAGGGGCTTAAAGCATTGGAATTTAAAACTTATCAAATTGAAAATTCATTTATCCCCAAACCCTAAACTACTCATGACCCAAATCAGCTCATTATCCTGACCTCCTGATGTTCATTTCTAAAATTCAAAATCAAATATCATGCATTCCAATCAACACCGACCCCAAAGACCCTTAGCTCCAACCCTCAAAAGGCGGATTTGGATTTAATTAAAAGCGTACAAATTGATTTAGTCAAGTTTGTGGAATCTGCAGGAGGAGGCCAGCTGAAAACTTAAAGCCGCTCCCACAGGTTAAAGCGTCTTAAGTGGTAAAGCCTTGCCAACCAGCCCTCCCAGCCCACTCTTATTCCAAATTAATTATGCTGAAGCGAAAGTTTAATTGAAGATATTGAGGCAAGGCCTCGACTTGGTCCATAATTACACCTGTCCATGTTGTTTCCACTTTGTTTCGGGCGCTTTCAATTTCACGAATGATAAAACACAAATTAAGATTACTCAGCTTAGTGCGGAGACTGAGGAGAACTGAGATGATAAATTAAAGGCATTTTCATTTCTTTTCCTGCTC
Source organism: Drosophila atripex (assembly GCA_035045925.1). NCBI lineage: Eukaryota > Metazoa > Arthropoda > Insecta > Diptera > Drosophilidae > Drosophila > Drosophila atripex. Next base: position 3,290,804 of record JAWNOP010000012.1, read on the forward strand.
AAGTCCTCTTTGAACTTGTATCAGTCAATTATGGACTCAAGGTATATTATCATCTGCTGATTATACGACCCGGTTCGATATTCTTTTATTTGGTTAAAGCCGCAAAAAGGTCCGCCAATGACCCACAATAAATATGCCCCGAAAGTAGCTCAGTCTAGACCTTTCATATTTTTTCCTCAGGTATTCCCTAGCTTTAAAAGGGGTATATTGAATTTGACAAATAAGTTATATAAATAATTATATATTTTAATATATTTAAAAATAAACTGTGCACTTCCATTAGTCCTGCTTTTGAAATATTACAATTTTCCAGAAAATAGCATATTCATAGAGGGAGAGTATTTAAAGCCAAGTTACCCAAAAAATTCCTTGCTGCTCCTTGCACAGCCATTCAACTATAATAAAAACCATAAATGGCGGCGGAGGCAGGAACTGAAACTGAAACAGAAAACCGGGAAACCCCCGAATGGGGCACGAGGCAATCAAACAGAAAGGCTGCTGCCTCAAAGTCTGTCTCTGGGTATGAGTATGGCAGTGTGTGTGAAAATGGCTGCCGGTTAAATTGGCAACACTTTATCAAAAAATATAAAAAGCACTAAAAGTCAAAACGCATGGCAAACGGTTGCCCAGAATAAAAAAAAAGAATAAAAGTCTCTTGAGCTGAATGGGACAGAGTCCGACCGGGCAAGGACGATGATGATGATGGCAAAAAGGCTTGCATATAGATTGGCAATAAGGACAAGTTGTATCATCATCCGAGAAGGGGAACCATCAAAATATCAGGGAAAGCGAGCGAGAGAAACAAAAAATATGCAAATATTTCGCATAATTCATGCGATATTGTTCTATTTATGAAATGTGACAAAGAAGCATTTTAAAAGCCCCGCTTTTCATGGCTGGTTGTCACAATTTAAAGAGTTGTTTATGAATATGGTGCGTTTTGGCATAGTATGGTAATATTTTATTAAAGTCTTCCAATAGAATTGTGAAAACTTTTTCGAGCTCGCATTAAATTATGCATTCACTTTTTGCAATGCTTCGATTGTTTGTTAATTTTTTGCTATTGTTGTTAAGTTTTATTTATAATTCCATCCGAGTTTTTCTTAAAACTTTTTAAATAATGCACACAGTATTCCTGGATCCCTGTTTCATTAACAAATAATTCAGTCATTCTTCATTCTGATCATGAAATGTTACCCATTTTTTATTTTTGTTCTTTCGGTTTTGCTGATGCAATTGTTGTTCTTTGGCCAAGATTGATGGAAAGTTTTTTTCGGGGCCGGAAAGAATCGAGGCTCTGTTTGTTTTTTGTCATGAGTGTGCCTGATTGAACAGCATTGATGATGTTAAATGAAACTATTTTTTGCTGAGGTGTGTGCATTAAATTAAATCCGAGTATTCCATGGAAAATATCGACTTGAAATGGAATAACTCGAAACAGACCACCTATGGGCTTAAAAAAGAAATTTTTTAATTGTTTTTGTAAGCTTATGCATAATGATTCAGAATTACCAATAGATTCACCATTTAAATTTAATATCAGAACCACAAAAATATCAAAGGCGCCTTGTAGGTAAATATTCAAGAAAAAAAGAGTCCCAAAACAAGAAAGTCTCAAGACAATGCCCGAGCGTGAAATGTAAATTATTCAAAAGGTAGCTGCTGTAGAAGAACATGCCGCGATGGATGTCATTTCCCAAAGAATCCGGAATGGAAATTCCACTCCTCGGGAAAATACATTACAGGATAGTGAGATTTGGGATGTGGCAACGGCGAACGAGGGATGCTGCAAGTTGAAAAGTGCCTCCGAAAATGCATTAAATTCAGTTTTCATGCAACTGAGACAACAGTTGAGTAAATTATGGCAACGAGCTGCCGCCAACTATCCAAGAGTAGCCAAACTTGGAACACTGGGTGGTGAGAAGGCCAAAAAAGTAGAAAAAAGGGATATAATGGAGAAAAACCAGAGGGTGTGAGGCTGGCTGGCTGGCAGACTCTGTTTGGTCTGTTGAAATTTTTATGAGACATGCTGAGTTTTCTTAAATTTTTTATGCTATTTGTGACTCAATGTGGTGGTAACTTTAAAAGTTGAATATCAAGAGATTGATGGAAAAAGATAAGCTTAAAACAATTTTAAATTTAAAGTTTGGCTAAAGTTTATTTAATTTATTTTAAAATAGTATCATAATATGTGTTTTATTAATATTCTTATTTATAAATTATTTTTAAAACACAGTCTTAGAAACTTTATTATTTACGTATTTTTGAAACAAAAATTTAAAAAAAAACAATCGAATCCTTTTCCTCTGAGTTGTTTCATGTCCTGAAGCCAACTAAACTCCTATCCAGGAGAAGAACAAGCCATTCGGTTACCATTTCGTTAAGTTTTCAATTCGTATAAGAGTTTTTGAAGCGCATGCGTGAAATTAATACTTTTTGGAGAATTTTTCGCTCTCGGAAGTCTAAACAAGTTTCTTGTTTATGATGATTTAGGCCGAAAACACACAACATCCGAGCTTAGAGAAGAAAAAAATCCCAACGAGCAGGAAGGAAATGAATAAAAAAATCTCAAATTTCATTGGCCAAGAAACCCGTCACAAATTAGAGGCAACTATATCGAAAAGAGAAAGGTAAAGAAAGCATATTGCGGTAGTACATTAGAAAACAATTTTGTTCTGGACTTAAACTACCACAACATTTTATGGGTTGTGCGAGCAGAAAATATGAAAATCCATTGAAGTCTGGCAGTAACTTTAATGGAGATTCTCTTTGTGGTCCCTTTATGATGTGTGTTCCCTTGCATCCATCACTCGAGTGAGGAAAAAACTCATCACAAAGTGGTGTGGATATTCACTGACTCCCTAGTCCCACTGAAACAGGTCACAGATACTGCAGCAGAAGAAGGATTTACAACAGGACTCAGCATCAGGATGAGCATATGGGCATCATCTTTATACGAGTGTCTGTGGGCTGGCTTGCCCTTTTATATTTATTGCATCATTCGACGGCATAAACTCGCATATTAAGTGGATTGATGTATTAATATTTAAACGGCGATTTGTGGCTTGTGGCTCTTTCGGTGGCCCTCTCGAGGATCCTGGCTTAGGGCGTCTTATAGTTAGCCCTTGACCCCTGACCCTTTTACGAGCATATGGCAGCCACTTTGAGGCTTAATGAGCATCTGCATATCGGGCTATCGATTGGATAGTCCTCCGTCCCAAGTCGGAGTACCTTTTCTTTGCTTCTGCCGGCCACATTAAGAGGCGACACGCATTCCGGAGTCCCGTGCGAACTTTGTGTCAGGGTTCATAAATAAAACATAAAGTCGCCCGCTTTTTATTTTTATACATTTGCTGCTGCAGGCCCCGACAACTTTGCGGGGCGGTGTTCGGAACATGTTTGGAAAATGTTTATAAAATGACGCAGAAAGCGTACGAGTCATAAATAATGCGTTCGAGGGGGTGGGGAGGGGAACCAGGACATCTGGGGAAGGGCTGCGAATCGGAGCTGGAGTGGCGCAGTAATTTGAAATTAGCACGCGTTTGACATGCAAATATCTGGGAACAAGTCGAGGCAGCTACCCGCTGGAGCAGGCAACACGGCGTATGCGCAATATACTCCCATAATGGAGCGGAGGCCACAGCTCATCTTTCAGGTTTTAATAAGAGGAAGCCAGGGACAAGGGTCACCTCAAGGAGTCCTTGTTATTGACCATTCCTTTGGCTGCCGTGCATACAAATGAGTTGTGGACTTTAAGGTGACCCTAGAAGGGGTCAACCTCAACTTTGTTTCCCTTGAATCCTTATCCTTTGTTCTTCAGGAATGTCTTTGGCAAATAAATAAATTGCAAGTGACACATTCACAATTATTTACAATTAATTACGCCTCTGACACACAAGTTATCCCCTGACGTCCCTCTGAGAGGCTTCTCTCATCCTTCTCCCCTGCCGTTGAGTATCCTTCTCACGTATGCAGATGGGCGTGGCAGGCGACTAACGCCCACGCAGATTACGAAACACAATCGATTAACATTTAATTGCATCTGTGGCTGCCCGAATTCCGGTGCCGGACTCCGTAATCGAAATTATTGTTTGGCTCTCTGCGGCAGAAATCGTCGCATTTGGCCTGATCCCTGGCTATATTCGTACATAGATGCGATATATACTGGCAGGACGTGTGGGCAGCTCATCAGGTGCAAGCTGCTCATCAATGAACAATGAAATTAGGAACTGCATTGCAAAATACAGAGTCCCACCCACTCGCACTTCCCTCCGAAGCACTTCCATCAATCAGTGGAGCACTCAAGTGGCCCCAAATGCCGGGAGGCAAATTAACCCGCATGTTTTTCCAAGGAATCCGCATTCAAAAAAGTACAGGGCCCAAAAGTGGGAAGAGGGCAGGTCTGAAGGCGCTATCTTGGCTGCGGTTGCCCTCGGCGCTCCTTCCACTCAAAATTTCTGTGACAACGAGCAAACAAATACTTCCGCATTTCACACGCTTTTTTCCAAACAAGGACTGCGGAGAAAGGGCGGGATATTCCACAAATGTAGCGCCAAAAATAACATTTGAATGCCCAAAAAGGTTTTATTTTCAGCCTCGTCCCGGGGTAACGAGGATGGAGAGCTGGGAAAAGGCAGAGATTCAGTGGGATGGCGGGGAATGAAAATGAAAACGGAGACGACTCCATTTGGGGGCATGCAGCTATTTTTGTGGGAATGTTTCTTCATTTGCGAGTGAGTGAACAGGCGACACTTTTTCCCGCTGTTTTCCCAGACAAAAGGCAAACAAACCAACTGAAGCAGAGCTGCGAATGATTTTTCTAAATTGCCTTCGCTTTTGCTTTATTTTGTACCCGATCGGATCCGATCCGATTGAAAATCGGTGAATGGCTTCGCAGGACATTAATATTTGAGCTTGATGTTTGTTTTTAATTTGTTCCAGAGCAGGTTTATTTAGATTCTCCATTACATCAACAGATATCCACCCACTCCACTCCACTCCACTCCAAGAATCTGCAGTCTGCTGCACTCGCCTGATGAAAATCGATAGGCGGATGAGCTCTTGCCACTGACAGTGCACTCACCTCATCTTGAATCAGAATGAAAGGATGGATGCAGCAGATAGCGACTTGTCTTGTCTTGCAGAGGATATCCTGCTTCATTCCTTCACTCTTCCACTCTAATGACTTTCCTCGGAGATTTCGCAGGTTCAGGAGCTCAAACTCCTTTCCGCCACTTCTGAGTGTCGATTTATAAATTTCTGTTATTATTTATGCCCCCGCATAAGCTGCTTTCCACATGCCAATGCAAATGCGTACGCATCCTTCCATTTAAAGTTCAACCCTTCGAGACTTATCCTGATGCCCAGATGCACGAGCCAGTTGGCAGGGTCAGAGGCTAAAGGCAGCTTTTTGGGAAACACAGTCCAAAATCAGCTAGGATTCGACCCATTTGTTGGTCTCGAAATTCTTAAATTTCTATACATTTCATCATCATCTGAACCAGCTCGGAGGCTTAAGGCCTCATGTGAGGGAGAAAAGGGAAGAAGTCCTGCTGGAATGTGCCAGCTGTTAATATTTTGACAATGATGCATAAGTCCTGGCCGGCGGACAGAGGATACTCCACTCCTAATGCCCGACAGACAGTTGGCAAGATGAATGTCGACAGTCGGATGAAATCCGAATTTCATATTCAGGCCAGGATTCAGGATTCACAGCCTCGACCCGAAGCATTCCTCCTGTTTCGCAGTTATTGTTTTATTGTTGCCGTCCTGCTGACGTCCTTGCTGTAGTGTTGCCGTTTAACTGGCACCTTCATTAGTTATTCAAAAATGGTCTAGGTTGGAGGAGGAAGGAGTGGCTGAGGTGGTGCCCAACTGGAGTCGTGTCAGAACGGATGGGTTGTCCTGGCCCAGGAGCAAAGTGCACATGTGGATCCCGACCAGAAACTGGATGACGAGGGCCAGAAATTATTATACTTTAGTGGAACTTCTGCTTCAGTTTTCAGAACTTAAAGAGCTTAACGACGAGTGGTTCCTGGGAAGTGAAAGGACCCTATTTCATTGTAATTCCTCTAATTGTTTATATTCCTTGCGGAGCTCGGAATATTCTCTCCACAAATCAAGACAATGGGGCGATTACTCATTGTTCTTGTCTCATTGGACAGGCTTCTGGAAGGGATTGCAGACTCCTCCCCCCCTCGATTCAATTAAACTGACAAGGGTAGTCGTCGCACCTTTTCCGATATTCGTTATCCAACAAATGAGTGAGTAATTGGGCGATACAAGTGAATTACAACATTTTAAGCGCCAATCGCCTGTGGCAGTGACAGCAATTGTTGTCCGGAGCGTGTTAATGAGTTGTTAAGTCCCCGAAAGAGTCCTTTTAACCCCGACTCGGCCTTTACCCGCTGCCATTGTGTAGTGCTCAGTCGGCGGCGATAAATGTCAATTGCAGGGCCTCGGCATGAATTGAAATCCGGATCGGAGTCCGAGTCCGCATCGAGGATGAGTTGGGATGAAGTAGCGGCTATTCAAAGCTCAGCACCCACTGCGGCTCATTACATGTCCGAAAGCCTTCCATTTCACCATTCCCACCACGACTGGGAGGATATTTTGGCAGTGGATTCCGCATTAAGGACTCCCTTTTCGGAAAGTGCCAATGCAAACGAGTTGGAGGGATCGAGGGCAGATGCATTCGGACTGGGCAGGAGGGTCGAGTGGGGCTCATAAATTTATCCTGGCTAATGCCGGAGTGTGCACTTCATTCGGCCTGCTGTTGGCATTCATCTGCATCGAAACTGTCCTGTGGGAAATTCCAATTCAAATCGAACTCGCCGCCAGAGGAATGACTTTAAAGCATCTTATTAACGGGGAAGGGTCAGACAAGGCTAGGTCCTGGACACCAACTCTCTCGCACTTTTGTCTGACTTCAGCTTTGGCCAGGATAATCGATTTCGGTCTGATTCGAGCTGGGGATTTTTCGGTTACCGAAACTGAAATCTGATACAGACGCAGACTCTGGCAGACGAAGGAGGAGCGAAAGTTCATTGATATTGACGCTTTTGACAACTCTTTTAAAGCGGTTGGTGGAAGGGGTCTTGGGATGAGTTTCTCGAACTTTAAGCTGAAACTTTCTCTGGTATTCTCAGAGATGTCCCAGTTTCGCAAATGCAAATGTTGGACAAACAAAGAGTCAATCCCCAGTCCCAGGACAAACATCACGAACTAACCAAGTTACTCATCCTCCACTCCCTTCAAATCAGAATGTCAAGACGTCAAAGCAAATTGATTTATTGCCGCGCCAAAAGCCACAGGTGTCCTTGTTCGTGGCGCCATGTCCTGCTGCTGCTCCCCTCGCCTATTCGAAATTGCTGTCCTTCCTCTTGACAGACGTTGCGGTCGCCATCTGCGGAATCCTTGCGGCCTAATTTTCACTTTGTTGTCCTTCGATGGCCTTCTGCGTGGCACTTCGACCTGCGTTTGTGTTTTTCGGCCTGTTGAAAGGTCCTCTTTCCGCCTTCATCGATTCAATAAATCTCCGGCGGGTTTCAAATAGAATTTTTCCTCGAGAGGTTAGCATTTTCCGCCCAAAGCATCCCTACAGTTTCACCTGCTAATTCGAATTTAATGCCCGCTGCTCGACTTGACAAACACGGCATCCCGTCCTGTCTGGGTGTCCTGTGAACGGCGGGGCAAGTGTGGTCCGCTTGTGGTTCTTGGGAGTTTCAATCCCGTTGACAGTTTAATTGAATCTAAATCCCGAGCAGGACAGAAAATATGTTTTTAATTTCATTGTTTGCCGAGCTCCACAAGGACTAAACAAGAAGATTTATGAGAGATGGGATGGGGAGGAGGGACTGGACACCTCTTTTCTTCTACGATGAGCCACATGAAAATGCTCAACAAATGAGGAAAAGTGCAGACTGCTATTTTCTCACACATAGAACTCAGGAAAAGCATTTCCATTGCTTGTAAGCAAAACCATAGAAACTTCAAGTTTATGTCCGGAGTTGTGGATTTTTAAAACTTTAGTTCCTTTCTCTATGTGGTGGACCCGCCCTCCGACTAAAATGATTTATTATCTAGCAGAACCTAAAACTAAACAATTTAAACATTTTCGTGCTGCTTGTGACAGCCAGCACTTCGATAACAAAAACTAAAGTGACATTTACATGAAGTTCTTTTTACCTTTGTATCGCTGTTGTGGCGCAATTCATATTTTCATTTATTTCCTTCTTTTATTTTTTACAATTGTTACTGGACAAATATATTTCACCTATCCGCCATGTGTTACAAATATAGAAAATATTTTCGGGCCGAATTCCGCTCAACAAATTTATTGACATTAAAAACGCATTTGTCTTGCGGCCTGGGTGAAATATGTCAAAAGTTTTGCTGCGGCTCAAATGCTTTCTCCGGGCCAAATAAATCTAAATTTGGGCCAAATCCAAAAGAAACGCATATGTGAGATCCGGACGCAAAAGATTTATCGCTGACCCAATACCATAAAACAGCTGAAGCAATCAACTGGGAATCTGGGAGTAAAATAAAACTGCTGTCTCATACTTCACGTTAACTACAGACATATAAAAGGAAATGAAACAAATTTTCGGCTAAATTATTTTCCATTGTCTTATCATTCAAAGTTGAGGTATGTCACAGTGGTCTTATCATACATCTGTATCTTCCGTCTATCTTATCAGAATCCCTTTTCTCTTGTCTCTTCTACGTAGTTAACTAAAAGCAACTATTCAATTCATTTATTAAAATTTTGTTTTTAATTCTTTATGCATTTTTGTTATGCATTAGTTTTCCTCTAGAATTATTTTTCTTGTTACATTTTCAGGTATGAAATCCCCAACAACGCAACAAAAATTCAATGGTGCATAGGGTGCATACTTCTCAGGAGAACGTAATTTTATGCCTTGCCGATGTTGTCGTGAGTCCTTTTATCTGGCATTAATATTGAGCAAAAAATGGAAATTTCGTATTGGAAACATGTGCACAACTTGACTAACAATTGGCCGATCCATAATGTCATACCTTTCCGAACTCAGAACTTCGAGTAGCATAATTTTTAATCAATACAAGGCAAATACAAATTGTGGCCCGATTTTCGAAATTTTTCTAAGGGGCCATCATGATGATGACCAAAAATTGGGCCAAATTTTATTTGTCAGAATTCAGTATTAAAGTTCTGATTCCGAATTGGTAATCTATTTACTGAATGCTTAAGAAATAGTTAAGATATGCATTAAAATGTGATTAAAAGTTTCAATTTTTTCCAAGTAAAAAATATCAGAGACATCTACCAATATTACCATTTTAGTAATTGAAAGAAGTGCATAACATGACTAATAATCGGCGGATCCATAAATGCCTTACCTTCCCGATCTTAGAACTTCGAGTAGAATCATTTACAATCAAAACCTGGCAATAAAAATTGGTCAAAATATTTTGCATTTGATTTTTCGAATCGTTTAATGCAGATGGTAGAGGAATAGTCCTCTGATTCATAAATGGCATTTTTACAAGAGTTAGTTGCAATATTATTAAATTATTATTATTATATTATTATTATATTTTGACACAAAACTTTCGCATATATGAATCAAAGGGAATTATCCATATATTTTAAAGAATAGTTTGTTTCTTTGAGAATGTTATACATCGCGATGTTATATGAAAATGTTTTTTATATAAGCAATCGAGTTTGCAACGACATCAGTTTGGAAAATTTTCTCGTAAATGTACATAAGTTTCAACTCCTTCCGAGGTTAGCTTTCCTTTCTTGTATTCACTCTATATAGTATATATGCATATATATGCAATATAATGAGCCTTCATACGATGTCAAAACTATGGATTTTCTGACACACGGACCACACATAGTCTTATCAGAAATCTATCACTAAGAATATTGAATACAATATTTATATTTATTTAATATAAAAATAACTGTTGTGCAAAATAGTCCCAAGTATAATTTTGCTCAAAATATTATTTATTTTCAACTACTTGCGCGAAAAACAAAAAATTTAAATATTACAGTTTGAGATTTGTCCAAGTGTAGCCAAAACTGCCAACGTCAGTTGGAAGCATCAAAACTGAACTGAACTGAATAGAGCAGGATGCATCTCAGGCCAGACATGCGAAGAGCAGGCGCCGCCTCCCATTCCCATGCCCACTCCCAGGACCAAAAGCCACTTGCACAATAGACTCTGTTGGGCATCGGGAATCGAGAATGACACACACCATACCAGAATCGGCTCCTTGCCTGACACATTGCATTGCCGTCATATTGGATGGAGACGCCCATGCCCATAACCACTCCCACTCATCCGAAACAATTTATGAAGCCGCCAAGAGGAAAACTTTCGAGTCATAAATATGAATCCGCCACGGGAAAGGAGGAAGATGATAGTAGTTTCGTTGGCTGGTTCGCTGGCAACCGCCAGTGGCAATTATTATGAATTTATTGATTGCCCAATAATGGTCTGATATGCGGGAGTGGCTCCCGCTGACATGGAATCCCCTCCAGAACCGCTGCCAAAAAGCCGCAGCTCTAGGCCAACGAGAATGCTTTTAATCTGATTGCAGCGCCGGTCACGAAGTTTGCAGAGAAGATTACTATTGAATAAAAAATATTTATGCACTTGAATGGCACTACATGGATCGATGGCTGTGGAAAAGAGAGGGCCGCCCGCTAGGAAGTGAAAAACTTTCCGGATTATAAATCAAAACTTTCAATTTTCTTCGTGCTTTCTAGGTCTCTTTTAGCTTCAGGGTTGTCGTTCGCTGCTTTGCTGACGGCAAACTTTTCCCGAAGAAACTTTTCTTTGAGAAGGAAAAAAAACAAAATAAAATTTGCAGAGAAAAGGAAAACCACCAAAAGGAGTAAGAATTGATTGATTGACTGACAGGTATTGTGAAGGACATGCAATGGCATTGAAAGTGCAAAAATGTATGCCAACACATGTAATTACTTTTTTTGGTGGAACTTGAGTATTTTCTAAAATATTTTACAGAGAAAACCAATAGTTTTCTCCAATAAAAACCAATAAAAATGCAAGGAAACTGCATAGAATTCTCATTTTAATTAATATCCATTCCTTGCATAGAATTATTTATTCTGCTTGGTACACCTACACATTATCTACACTCCGGCCTAATACCTGACCAAGTTCTTGTCTTCTCTGGCTTGCAACCTCAAGGCATGGCTGCTATTTAAACGTCTACTTAGAATTTAGCCACAACCTTTGCTAAACCAAACCCATAAACACAGAGACAATGAAAATGTTTCACAAAATTACTTGTGCGTCTGTTTTTGTTGTGCTAAGCCCAAGATATCCGGGTTTGCCCTGACCGCCTTGCTTCTTGGCGTAAAATGTAATCAAGAAAACATTTAAATGAATGGCAAATTCAAAATTGCATGCATATTTCATATGTGCAGCCACAAAATGCTCATGTAATTGCGCCCAAGTTTCCCCCCCAGACGAGCACGACAAGAAGTTCGCCCCGGAAAAATGGAACACTGGTCGGGGGTCCCGATGGGGTTGCATAAATTGTGCAACTTTGGGGCACCCATGACGACAAAACGGAGAAAATGCTGCTCTAGGATGCCCAGGCATGCTTCCAAAATTTGCACATTGATTACTAGCCGGAAGTCATAATTAAACAGCATCAACGGCATGATCAAAGAAGTCAACTTTCCATAAGCAAAATTAACACATAATTTGTTTACCAAACACGTCGCCGGCCCAAAAGGGAAACTTGACCGGGCCCTTGTGCCCCTCTAATTGAAAATTCCGAGCTGTAAGCTGATAATGTGACAAGGCGACTAAGTTTCTGAATCTGACTTCCTGATTTTCACACATTAGTCCAGAGGTTCCACCCTCCAGGACACATACGGAACTATCCAGGCAGGCAGTCAGTCAGTCAGTCTGCCAACCACACCCACCACACCCGGCAAGTACAAGTCGTTAAAAAGTAAAAATCAATTTATGAGTAAACGTTAAGTGAAAAAGTTTTGCCATTAAAAGACAGAAGGCAGGCAGTAGGCGGTAGGCGGTAGGCGGCAGCAAGGCAAGCTGGAAGGAAGGCGTTGCCGTGAAAGAGGTGGGCCGAGCTTGACAGACCTTCGGGCCTTCAAGGTGTTGAGAAGATAAATCAATTTGCTTGTTGCTCAGTTGCCAGTAACAGTGCCAGTTGCCAGACCAACAAAAAGGTTTAATTAACGAACAAATGTCAACTGGAGCGAGCGGCAACACACTTAAGCACCATTTCCAGCCAAAGCAACTTTTGTGCGCAATTAATACTCGAATGAATGACAGTCTGAATGAATTACTGAGGGGGTGTCTTGTTGGCTGAATAAGCATTTGTGGGCTAAGAGACGTCTTCTGCTCAATTAAAGCCAAAATTTAAGTTTAATTCATTGACCGCTTGGGATACCAAAAAGAGCAGTCACCAGAAAATGAATGTCATTTCTCGACAGAATGAAGTGTTTGGAAAATGGGTCAAGTTTACATTGAAAGTGATTTCAAGAACATTGATTAAAGAGCAAATTGTAGTTATTGAGGCTTATAGACTTTAAAAGTATATTTTATAAAAGTAAAATAAATTAAAACCAAAAGTAAATCGTTCGTCAATTTCATGCGATTTCCGAACAGTTCAAACTCATCGAGTATTGTCCGAGCTAAAGTCCACCCAAAAATAGTCCTGGAAAAGAGCAAATTCCATTTAGTTTGCCCACTTAAGTGACTCAAAATTCCAATGAAATTGAAACCGAAAAGCCAACAACTAACAAACCAAAAGCGAATAAATTGTCACTTGCCAGCTGCCTGAATTGAAAGTGCAAATATTAACATTCAAAACAAGCCAACACTTCTGGAATACACTGTTGGATATCCTATATATATTTAGAGGGGCGGGTAGTCGGGGTGGACGATTTGGACAGGAATCGTCTTACAACAATGCCCCAGTGACAAGACTCTCGAGTCGGAGTCAGCTTCAATTCCCAACGATGTTCGCTCTCAATCTTCTGCAGCTCGCCAGCCAGCCCTCTTCTGAAATCAAAACTTGAATCCGAAAGCAGAGCAAACAGAGAATGCTGGTAGTGCTAGGAGGACTGCCACCGCCAGGCACCGCAGGATATCAAATAATATTTGAACTCAACTCTTGAGTTTCTAACCCGAAGCGTGGATGAACATTTTGCATTCAAGTTAAATTATAGGAGATACAGGAAAAAAACTAGTGAAAAATCGTATTCCTTTAATTTATTATCATTAGATTGAATAAAAAAGGATTTTAAGTAAAGTAACTACCCATTCTGAGACTTTGAATATCATCTATTTTGATGAATATTAGGACTATTTCCTTAGTGCATTGGTTTAACATTTCGTTGGATATTCGAGTGTTAATCAAATTAGAGGCCTCGCCAAACATGGCCTGGTCAACGGGAACACTGCAAACAGCAAACATGGAATTGCAAATAGCAAATGCATGTGAGCTGCTTACAAAATGTCATAAGCCGAGGCATGGATTGCTCGGCAAACAGTGAAGGACTAATCTTTGGAGGAAAACTCATTAGGTCCAGGCTCAAATTGCTTAAAAGTTCTCCTTGGGGAAGTTGTTAGTCCTTTCGTGTAATAAAGGACCTCAGACCATGTCACATTATAAATAATTAATGCCTCTTTAAACTTATAATGTGTTAGCCTTTTAACGCCCTCATGGAGGCATTTAAGTAAATAATTTTTGGTGCTTATTAAATCCAATGGCAACGGTCGGACGGGGCCACGGGGCGTATGCGTAATTTTGGCTGACAGCATGCACACAAAGTGAAAATTCAGCAGAAATCTTTAAGACCCAATTAGCCAAATGTATTCGATGCTCAAAGTTCACATTTCGCATTGGAAATTAATTCAATTAACTCGATAATGAGTGCGACACAGAATGTGGCATGGCGAGAGCAATTTCCCATTAACCCTCGGCAGCCAATGCACATTTTGTGCAACCAAAGCAAAACTGCTAGAGATAGGAGCAAGATTATACATTTTTGGGACTGGGATTACTACGGGCTCTATGTTGTGAGTGAAATTGTGAATTCAATTTCAATTAAGCAAAATGCCTGCGTCGTCGCTCATTGAGTATATTTGCACACGGCTCCGTTGTCCAACATCCAATATAAAATAGCTGGACAAAAATGTATAAAACTCAATGAATTATTTATTTAGCAGGTGCCGCTGACTGAACAAACCCGCATATTCCAATTAACACGAAACGGCGAAAACAAATATTCGCACAAACACCCACAGAGAATGCAGCATAAATTGAAATTCAAGGAAAAAAAAATAGAGAAAAATGTATATATTTATGTCAACTTTAAGCCGATTAATGACCGACGGAAAGCGAAACAATCCGGCTGGCTACCTATTAAAATCAATTAAAATGCCAATGCCAATGCTAGGCCGAAGTGAGCCCCCGGGGGCCTCAATTTAAATGCATTTATCCCACTTGGGCAATAAATTTGTAAAATCAAAATGGCAATTTGCCCCAAATTGTGGGCTGTCATTAAAAAAGTTCAATTATCATCTCGGGCCAACGAGGGCCGTAAACTCTTCAAATTACAAACTTTAAATTGAGTCATAAAATCGGTCACAAAAATGCTCGTTACTGAAGGTCTGCCACCGGTGTGTATCCATTACCATCTCTCGTCATCCTGTTAATCCTGCCAAATGGAATGCGATTAAAACTTAATGCTGGCAAATACATATTTAATTAAAATTTCCTTTTTATTTTTGTATAAATTGAAAAAAAAACATATGTAAGCAAAGTGTGGCGATCGGCAGGTTATTATTCACAACTGCATCAGATTTTAATTGACTTTGCAAATAAAGAAAATTATTTCCATTATATTGCAAATAGTAATTTGGCTTGGGATACAAAAACTGTTAAGTGGATAAAAAAAGCTTAAAGTCTTAACAAGGGTTTTTCACTTTAAAGGAGTGCTTTTTTTTTGGATTAAACTTTAATCAAAGGAAAACCACTTCACCACGGTTCATAAAATGGCAATGCGGAAAAGCGGAATAATCAAAATCATAAGCATTTGCCTAAATGGTCTGGGAGCTGGGTGTAAAAACTAAAAACCATGAAGCTGGGCCAAATAAAATATTAAGCATTAATATTCACACCCTCCAAGGGACCGAAGCGCGGGGTCATGACCTGGCAGGAATCTTCCTGGGCAATCGGCAGCGACGCCCTTCGCTACCGACTCGATCCCAAACCCAAACCCAATCCCAGCTGACTGGGCTGACCTTTTTGGCCAAGTGAGCAGCAATAAAAGTTTAAATAGAAGTGCCAACAAACCACAACAGCACTCATCACGCTCCAACGCCATCGTCAGCACCATCAGCAAATGGGCCAGGTGGTAATGGGGGGGTCTTTGGGGGGATTTTGGCCAGGCTAAAACGTAGATGGAAAAAAAAACAACACATAACAGTAAACCTCAAAGCAGACAAGCTAACAAGTATTAGGAAGAGGTGTGCTCGAGGCAGCATTAGCCAAAATATATTTTCGGTTTGTTTCCGTTGGCCGAAAAGCACTGAACTTCTTTAATTGATAAACCGAAAGCCAAAAAGTGATTGAACCCACTTTATAGGGGATTTTCGGCAATATTTGAGGTAGTTTTAATTAGTTTTAGTTAGCCGCGAGCCAAAATAACGCTGTAATATGCAAATTATTATCTAATCTGGCGCAAACTAATTTGTTTATAAATGTAATGGAATTGAAAGTGTTAAGCCCATTCAATAACCTCATTATGGAATTTTTATCTGGTGGAATGTGTTGGGAGTTCATGTGCAACGGTGAGGGTTTAAAACAAATGGATTTTGGCAATTAATGTAAATAGACATTTGTTTTGCATTCCATATAAATATTTGTTTTTAATATGATTTTCAAAATGCCCTCTCACCAAACCAAATTTGCTAATCAAGAGCCAAATTTCCCACTAATTTTCAATACTCCATTAGCGGCGAAAAGCTCGCGGAAAATGTGCACAAGAAATGTGCTCTGTGCCTTTATAGCTCAGCGCTTTTCCCCCATTTTCCGGCATTGTTCGAGGTTAAAGGGTAGAAGTAATAATACTCAAATAAAACATTTACAGGCGCAGACGACGAAAAACTGTAAATGACATGCCGGGGGGTGGGGTGTGTGGCAAGGACTCGAGGGGAGGAAGCTGCGGTTGGACCACAAAAACAGAGCAGACTCGTTGCCAGTGTCTCTTGTCTCTTGTCGTTTGTCGTTTGCTCGAGTCAAGTGGAGTTGAAGGAGCTCCAAGTGCACTTCATTTCGTAGAACCCCCTCTTTAGCCTCAACCGCTTTACCACTTGAAGATCCCCTCCCCCCCCTCGGAAAACCACCTCGTTTGCAGAACCCTTTTATGCCCCATGCTGCGGTAGCATTTGCCTCATAAATTGAAACCGAAAAAAATGCGCCTGTGTCAGGGGCACTTCGAAAGAAGACTGCCTACAGCGAAGAGATAAAGACAGAATCCCAAAAAGGTGAGAAACGTAGGGGAGGAGGATGGAGGGGCGCGGCAGGAACTGCAGGTGGTGGCAACATTTAGTTCACTTTACCTGTTTCCTTCCCAGTTTGCCACCGATTCGCTCCACTTCACTTCACTTCACTTTTCTCCATCCCGACAAAACAACGAAACCGCAAATGCGACAAAAGCAGAATGCAATTCGCACTTGAAACTCTTATTCTCCCAGAATCCTAAAACAACAACCACAACAATCCTTGTTGGAAAAAGAGAAAGATGGAGTCCAAAAGAAAGAGACGGCATCGGCGACAACAGGATGCATACTTTTGTGGTAAAAACCAAAAAACTTTCCCAGGCAAAAGTCCGCGTTTGCGATTCCACTTTTCTTTTTCTCAACAGCAGTTGGCTGCCACCTTTTTAGTTATTTTTTTGTTGTTTCTGTTGCTCCCCCCAATTTGCTGCAGAAAATGAAAATTTAAATTTTTAACCAACGCAGTAGTAGTGAGTAGCAGGCTGGCCAAAAAGTTTTGCTCAGTTTTTGCCGCTGCCACTGCCGCTGCCTCTGCCGCTGTCGTTGCGATTGCAGCTGGGAAATTTCACACACTTCCCACAGCGCATTTTCGCAACCTGTTCTCCTGTTTTTTATGTCCTGTGCTTTTATTTTGTCAACTAAAGGAAGCCATCAAGCAGCAGCAGCAGCGACGAGAGTGATGAATGGTTGTGGGGCAGTGTGGCAAGAACCGCCTTGCCTCATTGCAATCGCTTTAATTCAACATAATGAAAAGGAAAACCCGGCAAACCGAATGAAGTGTGATTGAGCTGGAAAGCGGTAGCCAGGATTCGTGTCGCGGCGCTTCCTGGTGGCGGAGGCGACGGGCTTTGTTTGGTTTTGTTTCGCTTCTGAGCTAACAACAATCGTCAGGCCGGGACCTCCGGGCCAAGGAATGCACATCCGACACCATGCATCCTGGCCACTTTCACCGCCACTCCCCCACCGCTGCCCATTTCTCTGGCTTGCCCCGCTTTCCGTCAGCATGCAACAAATGCCTCGAGTGCATAACGGCCTGCCAGACTATAAAATTTGCACAGAAAGAAATTAATGAAATTTTCATGAAGACATTAATAAATTAATAATAATAAATTCCTTTTCCACATCATATATTTGAGTCTAAATAATTATCTTTACTAACTCTATTTAAGTCACAAACATAATGATAATTTTCCTTAATTTCGCTATGTGGCAGCTCTGAACTCTGACTTTCGGGGTCGGGAGTGACTGTGGCATAAATCATGGCTGGCATTTGCATGTTCCACAAGCTCTCCGCCTGCATGCAGCTAATCTTCGTCCTGGCCAAGTGGGAAGTGCATCCTTTGTATGCCTTTTGTTTGCTTTCCATGTACTTGCTCAATTAAAAAATTGCTTTAGTTTGGGGGCCAGGCCAATTCGGGTGTTGTTGCCCTGTCCGGCAATTAATATGTTCGGTCTCCGGCCGTAGAAGGCATTTTTAATTGCATTTCAACACGAAATGCCGCAATTTCACCTAGCTGGGATTTTCACACCTATAAAAATGTAAATTTTTCCTTTCACCTGCAGTGAAAGCTAGGAAAAATAGGTCCTATATCTCCCCAGATAATATTAATTGCCGGTGCCGTTGTGTGACTATCCTAGCTGGCCCCTAGTTTCAGAAAATTACGTTCTTTGGAAAGTGGTTGGAACACAAAAAGGACTGTATGGCGGGTGTCCGGGAGGACCTTTTGCCTTCGGCCTCGGCTGAACAGCAACTGTTTCTTTATTTAGATAAATGAAATAAATGAAGAATTCGCTACGTTTAAGGCTCTCAAAAAGCCGATGTAAGAGTTCTCAGTACGAAGTACAACGCAGGCGCCAACTTTAATTTCGAAAACCATACAAATCTCTACAAAGAGAGAAGCTCAGAAAAAAACAGAGAATAGGAGATTTTTGTTTTGGATTTTAGAAGACTGACCGACTCTATAGTGATGCACCATATGCTGGTTTTTATGAAACAGGCCACAGAGGAGTTTTACGATCTATTAGAAAAGAATATTCCCTTTAATGACCAAGGTCAAGGATAATTGAAATCCAACAGATACTTCCCTCTCAAATGATACTTGCCAAATAACTACCTTAAATATTAAAAGATTTAACCATTCGAGTCAAAGGAATTTATTCTAAATTTACTCAACAGATACAAAAATGTTTTTATTCCATAAATTCCTCAATTTCAGAATTGCTTCACAAGCCTCTATTCTATCTCAATTTACATTCCAGCTCGGCCATGTACAAATATTTTCATTACAAAAATGAATCTCAACTTTTATTCATGGCCTTACCAAAAAAAAAGTATATACATACATATATATAAGAAAGAATAATTTTCATTTTAGTGATTGTACCAGACTAAAAAATAACACAAATACATCCACAAAGGTAAATGCAGAAATTCTTATCATGAAACGTTGCAAAAATGTGTGCAATTAAAAACTCTCAGCAACCGAAAAAAAGGATAGGATAGGAAAAAAGGATAAAGGCTTTCAAAAAGAACAGGAAAAACAGAAAATTCAGCAAAAGCAAACATAAAAGAAATTAAAGAAAAGCCAAAGGAGGTTCACGGAATCATTGGATTTTAATTAAGATTAAAGCAAACAGGAATAGAGACTGAAATAAAAAAAACAGGCCAAAGGACCTTTGACCATAGATGAAAAAGGATGCACATGCATATTATTTGGCTTTTGTTTGTGATTTTTTGTCTGTTGGCCATGTTGTCTTTCGGCTTTAATGCCTAGTCCTGATTCAAAGACTATATTTCGTCAATGTTTCCATGAGATTTTTGTGGATTTTTTTTGGTTTTGCTTAAATTAAAGCTTTTACTTAAAATAATATAAAGTTAAAATAAAATATATATAGATAGAAACTTTTTTGGGGGCTTAGTTACAATTTTTGAACCGGGGAAGAATCAAAAGCCCCATGAATCATGGCCGCAGCATGCAAACCACACAGACGCCTCCTACACCACCACCTCTGTCAGGTGGCTCCGAATCGTTTCCAGTCGGTGGCGCCGCACGCACCGGGTCAATTTCATGCAACACAAACAGGAGGAGCATCCCGGGTCGTTGGGGGATTTGTCCTGCATGGAGGACACGTTCACCTCGCACCGTGCCCCTTTTCCTTTGAGAGGCAGCCAGGCGGGCAGAAAAGGCGAGCGAGCAGGTGCTCGGTTGGAACTAAACGTCCGTTTTAACATTGCCACCTGATGGCCTTCTTCTGCTGCTGCTTCATCTTCTTCTTCTGCGGCATGTGGCACATGCCAAGGGGGCTGGTCACGTCTCGTGCTGGGCCATAATTGATAGTTCAATCTGTTGCAGATCAAACGCTTGACAGCAGCCAACAGATCAACCTGAAAAATTGTCCAAGAACAGCACTCGCAAAAAAAGGGAAAGGGGAGACATTTGATTACGGGTATCAGGAAATCAGAGGAATTTAGGCAATATTAATGTGGCAAATTAAGGATCAGGGTTTGCGGGAAATACAAATATGTTTGGATCTTTATTTACATTGAGTAACTTGGTACATTAAATAGTTGAACGGAAATCAACTGAGTGCATTTGTTTACTGCACTTTGTGAGAGTCTTCTTATTCTACCCATCAGAATTAATGCCAAGACACTTTCCTCCTTTCACAAACTCTTCAAATATGAATACTAAAATATGCTGCATTTTCCTTTCAAATACAGCATCATATTTATTTTACTATCGCTGGCCTTTCAAACAGCACTTTATTTTGCCTAGGAAGACGATGGCCGTTTGTCAACCCAACGAAGTAGGAGCCGGGCTTCTGGCCAGACGCTGGCACACAAACGTCTTTCAGCCAAATAGATTTTTATGCTTTTAAGTAATTTTCCTCACAAATTGAAAATCCCCCAACTGCAGATGCAATTTTCAACGATTCCCTAAACTAGAGCTGGCATATTTTAAGCAAAGAAAAAAATATTTCTTTTTTCTGTGGCGTCTTTTGTTTGCAACTCATGTTTTGTCGCTTAATTTTAATGGCTTGTTGCGCATTAAACTTCTAGCTTCATTTATGTTTATGTGCGCATTTTTATTTGTGTAATTTACGCGTCGACTGCTGATCATAAATTGTGACACGAACGTCGGCACCGGAAAGGTCACGTTGCCTCATTAAAGTCCCAACAACGGCGCCAACTCGAACAACGGCAATAAGTATAATACCGAGGGCAATAAGAATCAAAATCACCCACACACCCATGTGTATGTAAAGGGGCCAAAAACAAAATGATTTATCTTAACAATGACGGAGTAAAAAATGAAATATACTTTTAAGGGCCGAACGTGAAACGTTGCGAATGGGAATCACTTAGAAAACACCTCTAACAATATCACCAATAAATTTAAAGATTAACCTTTGGCAGCTGACAAGCCTATGACGTACCTGTAGTTTAATCAACATTACGTATAATGATAAATTGATTAATCAATGCCTCATTGGTTCTCCAACTGCGCGTGTTGATATTCAGACAACTGAATTCATAGTCTTAAGATAACAGCATTTCCACTCCATTGATTAGTAAGCCACCAAAAATGATTTCCAGTGAAATTCAAAAAATTTCTAATTAAATCTAATCAAGAGTGTCATTAATGCACTTAATCTATCAAAATAATATCAGGGGAAGACCAATCAAAGCCGTAGAGGGGCAGTTTGGCCCATTTTTAGAATCAGTTTGAAATTGAACGCTGAAGAGGAAAGTTTGATGACTGCTGGCTATGGAAGGTAAAATATCTCAATGGCTCTCAAGGACTCAAAGTGTTCTGCCTATTGCAAGTTCAAGGATTTTAAATGCTTCCTAGATCTCGTAAACTTTAATAGAAGTTGATCATGCAGTGTCTATATATTCCCATCTGAAAATATGTAAACTTCACTGAAAAAAATAAAAACAAAACATAATATTATCTTTAGTGGAAGGCCAATCATTTAAAGTTAATTAATCTTTGAAGTGTCGATTTATTTCAGTCCATACTTTAAAGCACTTGCCATGGCTTTTGGTGATTGTGGCCGTCTTTGGGAGCTGGCAGCTAAATGTTTTGGCCCTCAACAAAGTTGAACCCCCCCACCAAACCTGTGACAACGAGCAGCGCTACGAAAACCAGGTGATGTGCGCCGGAAAGGAGTTTGGCTGCCTGGTTCCGTATCCGGATAACTGCAGTTTGTTCCTGGTCTGCGATTGTCTCTATCCAACAGTGAAGCTATGCCCGGCGAATCTCTGGTGGGACAATAAAACCCAGCTATGCAACTACCCGCAATTGGTCGATTGTATTTACTACGATATAGACCCAACAGAGCCCTCGGATGGATCCACTTTGACTACAGCCGGGTCGACAGCGAGTACCACGAAAGGCACAACCACGAAAAGCACAACCACAACGCCATCGGTTACGTATCCAACTTCAAGCTGGGATCCACCTCCACCTCCTCCCGGCATTTCAGAGGACTTTTGTCGCTCTTTCAGGGATAGTTCCGTGCACCGATATCCCTACGATTGTCAGGCGTATATCAACTGCACTTATGGCTGGCCAGTTTTGAACTACTGCGATGATGACAAGGCTTTCAATGCCCTACTCCTCATTTGCGATACCCCAGATGCGGCAAATTGCACAGAGCTTCCCTTGCCCACAACCTCAACAGCTGAGATGCCTTCATCAACAACCACAGAGATCCCCACCACATCAACCACCGAGGGGTATTTCACCTGTGGTCCAGGTCCTGAAGGTATAGATGATGACTACTGCCAGGCCAAGGGGAATGGATTCTACAAATATCCTTACAACTGCAGCGGCTACTTGGCCTGCCGAAGTGGCTGCACTGATTTGGACTATTGCCAGGAGGATAAACTCTTCAACGATTTTCTGCATATTTGCGATACTCCGAACTCTGTGGATTGTGACGACAGACCCTTTCCCACCACGACCCCAGAGAGTACAAGCAAGCCCACCACCACGACACCTCTTACCACATCTCCCAGTACGACATCAGCGCCAGCATCCACCACTCAAAGTACCCCCAGTACCACGGCGGGAACCACCACAACCACTCCAGGACTTCCACCGGATGTGGATCCCGAAGATTGCAAGGGCTACCCGGATGGAACTATTTTTCCCTATGCTGGAAACTGTTCTCAGTACCTATTCTGTAAAAACAACCAAGTGGAAATGGGCGAATGTCCCTTGAATTTGCTCTTCAACTATAAGATTCTGCTTTGTGATGAAGCGGATGATGTTGAGTGCTATGGTGATCGCACCACCACGCCCCTGCCAACCACTAAGCCACCAACCACCACCCCAGAGCCAACAACGCCCACCACAACCACAACCACAAAAGCCACAACTTTGGGACCCAGCGAGCTCTGCGAGGGACAAGAGGTGGGGGCGTCCTATGCCTATCCGGAAGATTGTTCGCAATACTATTTGTGTTTGGGCAATGGCAAGTGGACTCTGGCACCCTGTATTTATGGAAGTTACTTCGATCCATCGTCTGGAATTTGTGGCCCAGATGTTTCTCCTGAGGCCTGCAAGTTATCGGCGACTTCGACAACGACAACAACCACCACGGTGTCCACAACCACCGAGGTGGTTACCAGCCCCAAAACTACACCAATGGAGCCTTCAACCACTCCTAGAACCACCACAACTGTGGGTCCCTCGTCCGGGATATGTGCCGGTCGCAATGATGGCGAAAATATAGCCTATCCCAATAACTGCAATAAGTATATTGTCTGTGTCTCCCCAATTCCCATTGCTTTCTATTGTCCTGCAGACACTTTCTTCAGTTCTGAGTCTCAGAATTGCATTGAAAGCTGGGCAGACAGTGATTGCGAGGACGAACAAGGCACTACGACATCAGAGCCGGGTTATACAAGACCTCCTCCGGAACCCACTATGTGCACCAACAGCAGTAGGGATACGTTCCCATATCCGGATAACTGCCAGTGGTTCATCCGATGTGTGGACGACTTTATTTACATGATGGATGTCTGCAACTGCGGGGAGTACTACGATCCAATAACTGAGAAATGTGGGCCAGATGTTCCGAGAGACGCTTGCCGCTGGGATTACACCTCAACGACAACCACCGAGCATACGACTACCACAGATGAACCTACAACCAGCTCTCCTGTTACCAGACCTCCTCCCCAAAAAGGACCATGCGACGATGTGGAGGATGGAGCTTTGGTTCCTTATCCAAATGATTGCACTAAGTACATCCAATGTAGTCGACCCATCGCCGAGGCTTTTGATTGTGAAGTCGGTGACGAGTTCAGCGTGGAATTTGGAAAGTGTGTGGATGCAGAGCTCGCTAATTGTTCGATCACCACCACCGCCAAGCCAACGCAATCAACGACGGCCACACCTGAAGGAGATTCCTCAACAAGTCCTGCACAACCAACAACCGAGCCTTCGACTTCAACAACATCAGAGCCTTCCACATCAACAACAACAGAACCTTCGACTTCGACAACAACATCAGAACCTTCCACTACAACAACAACCGAGCTATCAACTGTATCTACTACCCAAGAACCAACCACTTCCTCTACTGAGAAATCAACCCCTCCATCCACCACAGCATCAACCACAGCTTCTACTACAGCAGAACCCGAGTCTTCAACCTCAGAGCCAGGGACAACAACCACAGCAAAGCCAAGAGATGGTGTTTGTGATGGAAAAACGGATGACTCTTTGGTGCCTTATCCAAACGATTGCGGAAAATACATTATGTGCCAATATCCGATACCAGTGGGCTATGATTGTCCCCAGGGCTTGGAGTTTAGCCCCACTGAGCTAACTTGCATGGATCCGGATTTAGCTGGCTGCAGTCCAAAGCCAACTACTCCTGGCTTAACAACCACTACATCTACAACTCCACAAACGACTACAACAACTGAGTCCACAACTAATACAACAACAGCACAATCGACGACTACTGCATTTACAACAGTTTCAACAACTCCGCAGACTACAACAACCGAATCAACAACAGGTTCGACAACAACCGAGTCCACAACAATTCCAACAACAGCGAAAACAACAACAACCGAATCAACAACAGCTTCGACAACAACCGAGTCCACAACAATTCCAACAACAGTAAAAACAACAACAACAGAATCAACAACAGATTCGACAACAACCGAGTCCACAACAATTCCAACAACAGCGAAAACAACAACAACGACTGAGTCGCCCCCACCTACATTGGATCCGTACACCCCCAATATTTGCTGTGGTCAGGCCCTGGGAACTTGGCTGCCTTATCCGAATGACTGCAGTCGCTATGTGGTGTGTGATTATCCTATCCCCTATTCTGTGGACTGTCCAGAGGGAACTGTCTTCGACGATGAGCTATTGCAATGTTCCGCAGTACCCAATGAGAGGTGTCTTTATGACCAATATTAAATACTACCTTTTAATAAAGAGCATTTGAGCAGTATCTATTTAGTTTCAGTTAATTATCACAACTCAAAGTCAATTGTCTAAATGCACAAATGTCCGATAATCGGGAATCACTTAGCATACATTTAAAAGTTTTCACTTTTAAGGCTTAACACGTTCACTTTCGGAATTCCTTTTGGTATCAATTACAGGTAAGCCCTTTTCTGTTCCCCTTTTTGACGCCACAAGAAATCGAAACCCACAAAAAAAAGTATAATTTACTACTTTACACAGTCAATTCCCGCGACAGGTAACAAACCTATTGTCATTGCAGAACCTCCTGTCGCAGGGATTTCTTGGGAAGACCCTCAAGAGAGGCACAGGACAGGATTTTTAGCAACAGGCTAAAAGCGATTTCCCCTCAGCAGTGCCGCATCTAATATCTTCTCGCTTACAACTTTCAGCCATTTATCGTAGTTTGATATGGGGGCTCTTCTGGCCCCCGAACTGGCTCAGACCCTTGCCTAATCAGATTTGGGGTTGGCCACATGAAAACACAATTGCCAAGGAATTATTCGGGGGGCGTGGAGAGTGGCGCCTGGGTGGGAATCCAAGTGGGGGCCAAGCACAACAACGACAAGGATAAGTTGCTCAGTGGCTTTCCGTCGGGAAAGAAATAACAAGAAAAAGAAAACGAAACCGAAACCAAGGCACAAGTTATGTATGTGAGTAGCAATGACAGTAACGACACAAAATGAACACAATTCGAGCAAATTGTTTGGCAATAATGTTAACTTAATGCGTTCCATTTGTCGCACTTCAATCGATAGACACGCGGAACGGAGCTCCTTCAAGTGATTTGTAACGCTTTGATAGCCCGGCTCCCCAGGACCTACAAGCAATTTGCGTTTGTGTCTAGGGATAACCAGAAGGGAGCTGCCACTTTTCAAACTCGGCAACAAGTCACTTGAGCCTGAAATCCATTAAATTTCATATAAGACTTATTGAATGCCGATTAAAGAAATGTAAATTGGAATTTTTTAATCCCGAATAGTATTTCATGCCAACAGTAGAGTCATGAAAAAATAATTTGGCCAATTTAGCATTGGACTCTGGCCAAGTAGAGATGGTTGCCAAAAAAAGAACATACTTACATAACACCCAGGAAGCTAGCTTCATAATAAAACTATTTTAAAAGCAAATTCATTTTGTTTAAAGCTGCAATTTAGCTTGGCAAAGGTTCAAAATAGTTCATAGCTGAATCCTTGGGAGTGCATATTCCCCTCTGAAGTCAAACACTTTATGGTATAAGTTTCGGTGCATAAACAACACTTAAAACTAATTACAGGTAAGAATTCCCCAGGTAATTACCAAACGAAACCAACACTCCACCTGCAACGATATCCAGACATAACTAACAATTATCAAAATATCAAAGCTGGGAAAATCACTGGGAAAGCATTTTCCCAGTACTCGACACATGTTGGCATATCAACTACCCATTCTCCCTAAAAATTCAGGGAATCGGGGGGCGTTTTAGTTTATGAAACTTTACTGGCGCATATTAATGTGCAATTCCATCCATTTATAGAAAATGCATTTTATGTTTCCCGCGAGGATTTTACTCGATGTTGCATGCACCAACAAAGCAGTTAGACAGACAGCCAAAACTTTTCTTGTTTTTATTTGTGTGTGCTGTGTTGTTTATGGCATATTAAATGGAATCGAAATGTGTAGAAAAATTGCGAAAAGTGGAAACATTTTGGGAAATTTTCATAAACGGCTTATGAAAAATAAATACGTTATGGAAAAACAGCAAAAATGGTTTAGCAAAATATACGAAAACTTAATCAAATGTTACGGCTAGTTATGGTCATTAAACTCCATCGGAGTGGATTCAGTTTTATGTTAGGGGCTTAATAGAAAACAGATAAATTCAATATTTGTAATAAAATATAAATCTAATCAAAACTTGTTCGAACTAAAGAATAAGCTATATCATAAAATATACTCGTAAAATACTCTTCCAATTATTAGCTTATCGAGGCTTTATTCTCACCTGCAGCCGTGGCATCCTAAGATTCATTCACCTTCTTCACCCAAAGCAATCCATCCACTTATGAAAAGAAGAAAAGCTCCATCTCCTTCCAGATTTAAGCAGTTCCAGGAAGATAACAGCATGTAAGCGTTGTCATAACACGATCCGGTCATATAAAAACAAAATTCGCACAAATTTAACGCCTCCGACGCAGACGTTTAGGTTTTTATGGCGGTGCCCCCCACCACCAACCACGCCCCCCGAATCACCGCACCCAAAACTCCCACCACACAGCATTCATATTCATAAAAGGCAGCGAATCATCATTATTTGACAGGGATGCATGTAAACAAGTCAACAAAAAAGAGCGAAAGACAAAAATCATGAGTCACGCATAAAATTTTATGAACTGAACGGTTGGGAGGACTGCTGCCTGTTGGGTGGGAGGAAGGTGGCAAAGGACGAGAAAGGACATCGGGGTCCTAGGGTACAAACAGCATGTGGTGTAGGTTTGTGGCTTAATTAAAAATCAGCGAGTGGTATTTCAAACATTTACACAGTGCGTTCCATGGCTGACAGAGCATTATGAGCGTGCATTATAACTGATAGAAATTTAAAATTTATTGCAAAATATTACATTTAAATATATTTAAAAATTTAAAAAAAAATTCTTACTCCTAAAAAGTTTTTATTTATAGGATTTAAAACATATTTTTATAACCCCGCCAACAATCTCCTTTCCACAGTAATGACCATTGCAATTAAATGAAAGTTCAAAACACGATGAGCCCGCAGGTGGTTTGGTGGTTTCTGTTGATTTAAAGAATCTCTGGCACTGTTTGGCTTTCTTTGCATATCCTCCTGCAACATTCCTTTGTCTCTGAAACCGAAATGAAAAAGTAAGTCACAGAAGAAAGTACGAATAGTGAAAGCGAGAGTGGGTGAAAATTTAATTAAATTGATTTCCGTCACTCCCCACGGGGCGATTTTAATTAAACCTTTCGGGATTGATTCCCCACCGAAAGAAGTAAACCATTAAGTAAACAGTGAGCCAAAGAAATGCAATTCGCCTTTGAGGTTTTATCCCCGAAAACCCAGTCGGATTTTTTCCCCCTTTAAGAATTTTCATTCCTTAAAAAGTTTGCGAATTGTAAATTTTGTTATTACAAGCCAGACAAGCAGAGCAAGTGGCTTTCTCTCTGCCGTTCTCCAAGGAAGTTCAGCTAAAAGTCAAAGTTTCTGTGCCCCCGCATGTGTACTCCAGTCGGCGAGGAGTCGTGTGTTTATTTAATATCTATAAAATAAATTAAACATTCATATTCCGTTTATTTACTTAGGCAAATTGAGTTTTCCCAGTTGACATGCTGAATACGCAGAAAAGGGAGAAAACGCGAGTCATGGGTGGGAAGAGTGGATAACCCAGGCATGCAGGTTTTCCAAAAGCAAAAAATATAAAATGTAAAAGTTTACTAGCTGTGTCATATCCACATTGGTCTGTAAACAGGAAACGAGTGTCTGCTGCATGCAGAGAGTGACAAATGTCATGAAATATTCAAATTGACAGAAGTGTGGTTGTCTAACACATTTCACCATAACTTTTGTGGGACAACTTTTATAGAATACGTATATCTTTCTGTATATTTATCATAGACATATAATCTAAAACACCTCATAATTGCCAATTGAGGCTGAAATAAATACAAAGGACACAATCTTCATGGCATAAATCACAATTCCTTAAGCCAGGCAACATAAAAATTGTTAAGTTGTGCCGAAAACAGCAAACATGTCCCCCTTCCAGCCAGCATACATGGCAAACGCTTCGTTTTCATTTTGTAAATATTTAAGCAAACAATAAAATTTGAAACTGAAGTCTGGAGGGGAGAGTATTCAGCCGTAGCAGGTGTCAAATGTTGCGGCCCAAAGGAAAGAGGGAAAAAAACCAAGCCAGTTACCCCCAAAAGTTGCCCCAGACTCTGGCTCCTTTTCGAAAATTTATGACAAACTGTGGAAGACACACAAACGTTTGATTTTTCCGGAATGTGGAAAATAAAAAAGTAAGTTGGAAATATATTTAGAATGAAATATACCCATTATTATTAAAGAAGTTTCATTAGAAAAAATATGACACTATTATTTTATGTATTTATTTCTTTATTTATGTAAAATGGCTTTTAATTTTTATTGGATTTGTTGATAACTATCAAGACTAACCAGAAGTACCCAACGTCCCATTCTACCCGTTCTATGGGCAGAAAAAATGGTTTTGCGGAACTTTTGGGTACGTGCCACTTTGGATGGGCACGAAGCCGTTGCAGCTGCCTCGGAACTCCAGTGTTCAATGTGTTTTGTGTCTTTCTTTTATTTTACTTTTTCCTTAGGTCTTGGGTGCATGACATTAGTTGTGAGCACATAAAAAATAAATAAATTTTACACACGTCATTGGATTTTATTACTGCAGCAATGTGAAATAGGCAGAGAAAATGATTTAAACTCGAGCTCGAGAACTCCAGGGAAATTGTCAAGACTGGTGGCATTCAATCAAGTTGTGGCAACTGAAGGCTTTTAATTAGAGTAACGAAGCAGGAGGCACCTTGAGCGGAAAAGTTGTCAACTTTGGATCAACTTTTCGGCAATCTCATTGCACACGCACTGAACTTTTGCGAATCGTTTCACTTTATTCACTATGTACTCGTTGATGCATTCAATCCTTACACATATATATTACATATACATTTTTGGCAACGAATTATTGACAATTGCAATTCAATTTCACACACAATTTGGCCAAAAAATGTCGTTACGCCGGAAATGGCGTAAAAACTTTTCTCGGGAACTGGAGCTGCATCTGAAAACTTTTCACTTGGCGCTGTCAGAAAAGCTCGTGCCGCCAGCTCCATGAAAATGTTATTCAATGCGGCGCCCTAAAAAAAAAATAAGGGAGTAAATACATTTTCGGTAAATATTTGGGTATATGTTCGATTGAATGTGACGCTGATTGAGGAGCGAATGGTTAAATCGTCGGGGGATTCTTTTTGGTTTGTCAATTTGAAAGAATGGCTGAACTTTTTAGCAGTTTTTGATGAATGGCTTAATTGGGAAGAGTTTTATAAAATATAAGTAGAGTGGCATATTCGAAACTTTTTTAATTCTTAAGAGTTCTCCCCTACACCAGAAAAAATTCCATAGCAGCAATAAATCACTCTGTGTCCCATTAAACATACGTACACCCCTCATGTGGAAATACCAAAAATACTTTCATTTCATATGCAAAACCATCTTTCCCGTTTTCAACCTTTTGCTTACACTTAGACCAAAAGTTGCGCCAAAACATTGAAGGGAATGCAGGTGGCGAGTCCTAAAATCCCACAAAACCCCCATTCTTAGCCTTTTATTTTTTTTTGTTTGTTGTTCCTGCGTTTAGCCAACCATTTTTGTTGAGCATGCATAGGAAAAGTCAAATATGAAAACTGTCAGCAGTGTCGAGAATTTATGACTCTGATAATACAATACACACCCCCAATATACTCTCCGAAAAAACACCCAGTTCTCTGTAAAGTATGCTACAAATTTCAAATTAATATGCAGCCATGGAAAAAAATGTCCAAACTCCACCTATGAGAATATCCCAGTCCCGACGAATTATCAGAAGAAACTCAGGCTAAAAGAAGTTGAAGAAAATCTACTACGTGATTTGCTTGGAGGATTATACCTTTAAAAAAAATTCTGGGAGTGTGAGTTCTTATATATCTTTTGGTAAATGGCACTTTTTATTTTGAAAGTCAAGGAATTTAAAGAATTTTAACCTCCCTGCTTTAACCGAAAAACAATGAAGAAAAACAAAGAAGTCAACTCTCGACTTAAAAAGGGACTTGATTGATTAAAAAAAAGTGGGTTCATCTCCCAGACAGTACGCAATGTTTACAGAATCCTTCGTGCGTTTCATTTCGCCACATTCTGCACATCCTGCCCATCCTTGCGCTTGCCACTTGCAGTTAATTTAAGACTTTTCACATAATTTCCTTTTGCTGTACAAACACGAAATGCAAAGCGATGAGAGATGAGAGGGGTAGTACGGTATACCGATGCAGGCACTGCAATCGCCTTAAGAACTTCGCTTAACAAATGTGCGAAACGTGACTTAAGCATGAATACAAAATTCCAAAGTGCATACAAAAGCACACACATGAAAAGCATGGAGAAAGCATGGAAAAGCAGGGAAAAGCGCAAATAGAGCTACACACTTGGGGCCACGGCAAAAACTTGCGAAATGCAAAGAGGGGGAGGGTTGGCAGCCGGATGGTAAAGAGGAATGGCTATGGGCTAAATGTAATCCCTGCTTGCAAATATATTTGCAGAAATTTATAATTTATTAAAAAACGTATAGAACACCAGCCACGGGCCAGCAACAAAAAACAAAGGCTTCGGCTGCATTACACGCCACCATCACCACACTGCACCGCGGCAGCCCCCTCTGGTCTCTGTCCCTGTCCCTGTCCGCCCTGGGGCACACATGAGTAATATGCCAGTGCCGCTGAAGAGAGCAGCGAAAATAAGGGGGGCGGTGGGTCAACTTCCTCCCAGCCAGGATGCATCAGTGGAATCTATGGAAACAGTCTCTTTTTTTTTTGTTGAAAACTAAAATTGAGTTAGTGCTCAAGTTTGTTAGACAATAAATAAGTTAGAGCTCCAGAACAATTTTATGATTTAAAGAAATAATAGCTTAACTAGTAATTCCAAAATATAAATTGAATTAAATTCTTATTGGGACTTTTCTCAATTTTTTGAATCAATTTCAACCTTCTAATCTTATAATCCCGAATATCATTTTCCAATAGCCTATGAATCTCAACTTTCAAGTTAACCCCACAAAGCCAATTACTAAATAGTCCTTTTTATATCCCGATGGGTGTCTCACGGCATTAGTGCTGTATCGCTAGTGGCGAGTCGTCCGATGTTTAATAAGCTGCCATCTGGGAAGAAGTGGAACATCGTTCAAAGGCAATAACAACATTTACTCCATTGTTTTTGCTACTTAAATTGCAGTTTCCTTTCTCTATCTTCTATCATATTTTTATACCCTTTTTTTGGGGACTCTTCTGTTTTTTCTATAAAGTACATAATAAAATTAAAAAAAAGATTAGATTCTTTGGTAAAAGTTAATAAATCTTTAACTATTTTATTGATGTAAACAAAAATGGATATTTAATTTAGATAGTGTATTATTAAGTCTTTCCTGGTTAAACTTTTCTTTTTGTAAATTTTCCAGTGGGAGTAGCGGGAATTGCATTCGCCCCAAAGGGACAGAACAAAATCCACATTGATGAAGCTGCTGCACGCTGATGAGGATAATGCTCCTCCTGAATCGTCCTGGAGATGATGATGCATCTCCTTCTACTTCCCTACGCGTTGCTTGCCTTCCAGTTTCTTTTCATTTTCTTGCGGCGCCCGAAGCTGCCGTTTGTTGCAATGGAAAAACTTCAAAGCAACTCATTTCGGCCGTCTGCCCGTCCAACTTGGCATTTTTCCGCTGCATAGCTGCGCACCGAGATTATTAATTTTGAAGTCTGACTTTCCATAATCGATGCATTCTTGTTTTTCGTTGTTTTCCCAGCTTCAGCAGGCCGAGACTTCTTTGAACATTCCAAGCCATCAGCCGGCGGCAAAGTTAATATGTCAAGGCTAAGCTGCAAACGGCAAGCGGCTGGTTTTTGATCCTTCTGCACTTTGCGTAACTCCCACGGGTTATGTTTTTAATTGCAATGCACTTTGATAATAATTTTAACATGTATATATAGAAAAAGAGTCCTTTGACTGTGGACAAAAGACACTTAATCGGAGCTTATCGCACACCCTCTGGCACCTTATTTTATTTAATTTATATAATAATCGATTTTGATGCTAAAAAGCATGTCCTTAGTTTGCAAATTGTATTGGAATAGCACAAAAATTGGCGTAAATTTGTGCCAGCAATTCAATTGTCCTCAATGCAATAAACTTTGACTGCAGAAGCAGTAAAAAACAAGCAAATAGCCGACAATGTCCTGGGGAGTCTGGAGAGTCGTGTGTGTGTACATTTGCATGCGAAAATCGCAGCTTGGGAGCCTGAAGTCCATTATCAGAGCGATAACAAAATGTTTAGTTTTCGCTCCGGCTAAACTTTTTTCGGTGTAAACTTTTCGGCAAGTGCATATAAATTGAATGTAACTTTGCACTCATCTATGCAAACATCCTTTCCGTACATGCTCACTCACACAGAGGCAACTAATACAACCGTGTGTTGAACAAATGGCGCCCATTTTTGATATCCTATAAAAATGGAGTCTTAAATATCTGGCTTAGTCTTTAAATGACAGTCGTTAAACAGCTTCAAAATATTTATTAATTAGTGGCATATTAAATATTTAATTATGTCCTTTTCTATAAGTTTTGTTTTAAGGGTACACCTATCTTCGAATTCGTAACTTCGACATCCTCTTAATTTTTTCTCCATAAGGGGAAGTCAAATGCAATTTCAGGCATTTTTGGCTCTAGCCCCTTCGCCATCCCATTCTATCCCGAGCAAACTTTCCATATATTTCATTCACTAACTGAAGGAAGTTCGGGGCAAAAGGAGGCGTGGCTGCCGGAGATGCTGCTCTGTCCTGTCGTCTTGTCCTTTTTATCCCACTCACTGGCTCCTTCGCCCTGCCTTATGTCGATACTTTTGATATGCAAAAGATATGAAGGGACAGCTGTTTCCTGCTCCATTTGCTTGCCAAAAACTTTTCCCAGGACCCGATGCATTCCTGCAACTTCAGCTTGAAGTTGAAGTTGGAGCTGGGACGGGGGCATGGATGGCACTGTCTTTAAATGCGAAAAGGAGGGACGGAAGAAAGCATTTAAAATTTCAAAAGGTTTGGTTGAGAAGTTTTCACACTTGTTTTATGGTTATTAGCATTTTTTAACTACTTTAAATATTTACGATATCCGAGAGGTAGCCAGGTGCATTACTCGAAAAATATCTGGAGTTTCCGAGGTAAAAAGAAAGGACGAAAACTTTCAGGAACTTGAAAATTGAATTTTATGCTTATTGACCATGATCGCGCCATTGACGATGGGAAAACTTTTTCTCTAAGATACTTAACAGATTATTCTGTTCCAAAAACTAATTTGAATATTAAAATTGAAAGTAATAATAGATAATTCAAATTAGCAACAACATATTGTTATTAGTTCTATTTAGTTATTTTTAACTAAAAAAGAATTATACTTAGCTCAAACCTTTACTGATTGAATGTTAAATGTTTATATTATTTTTAATAATTTTTAAAAATAAAAAAAAGGACTCTTCTTTCTGTAACTGTAATTTGTTCCGGTGCGTAACACCTTTAGTGCTCAAACGTAATTTATTTAGTCTACTTCGCGCTCATAATACCACACATCCCGAGCAAGCAGAGAGGAGTGCCGGGTCGGGGGCTGGGTGACGAGATGCTTTCATGTCAGTCGCCGGGCTCAGTGCCCACCATCGTGCCACTCCGCCCTCCACCGTGTCCCTTTTTCCGCCTCCTCACCCATCAAAAGATCCTTGCAAGTGGCAAGTCGCTTGGAAAAATTATGTTGCACGTGATATGCTTCAGCAAATTCGCTACATGTAACGCATAATGGGATGAAGGGATTGGGGGCAGGGGCTTCAGTTACAGCTTCAGCAGCCGGTGGCACCTCCACCCCCACCCACTACAGGGTACTCCCCCTGGCCGCTACTAAAGATGAGTTCCACTTGGAAATATAAATTGAAATCATCAACTGGCTTTGTGCGTTTTATCAACATTTTTACGTGCCGCGCTTCAAGTAAGCGTTAACGCTGCACTGAATCTGCCACGCCCCCTCGCTACTACTCGCCCACTGGCTGCCACTTGCCTCTTTTCTTTTTTCCACCCGCCACCACCACCTCCACCGCCAATCTCCTGGGTTTCCCGGAATCAGATTTACTTGCTCTGTTTCTGGCTTGGAGTGCCAACTGCAAATTAAGCAATTTTCCAAAGGACTTTTGGCTGCTTTTTGGTTTCCACGGCTTAATGTCTGACTGAGTGCGCGGTTTATTAAGATAAACGATGATGAACGGGGAATCTGGTGTCTGGGTTATGGTTATCCACCTGCAGCTCGCCCCGTTAATTGACTGCTCAGCCCGGTTCGCTTTCCCTTTTCGCCCAACAGCTGCGGATGAGTGGGTGGTGAGTCCTGGGGGTGGAAGCTCATTCTATTAGGGAATTTGCATGCTTATCTCATTAACACGAAACACAAAAGTACCGGGTAAGGAGTTGTTTTTTTTCAGATGCTCCTGGACTAGTTCAGCTATTTTTTAAAGATATATTCTTGCTGTTATTTAATTTATTAACTATTTAAAATTAGAATGGTTTACCTTAAATGGACTTATTATGGTACCTACATTGAAGTATTTTTCCCAACATGTCATATGTCCCTTTCCGGTTGACCAACCTTCAGTGACCTGACTTTGACTTTTGCCCTTGCTCCTGTTTCAGGCTACTTACTGGATGTGGAACTTTTGCGCTTTTGTCGTGGCTTTCATTATCCCCATCCGGTTGGCTTTTTGCCTCTCACAAGCCGCAACAACCCTTTCGCATCCTGCCACTGTTTATCCACCCGGCTCAAAGCGGACTGCAACTGACACATTTGCCAATATTGACTGTCGACCGTCCGCAGAGTCCTCTGGCTCTTTATAGAATTTGCAAGCCATTCTTAGCATTCCCTCCGAGTCTCCGGGACTTTCGGCCTATGTACACAAAGCCTCGGTGGTCCCCGGACTAGACTCGCTCTTTTTGCCACTCATTAGTGACAATTTTCATGTAGTTGACATTTGCCACGCCCCCTTCCATTGCACTGTCGTATCCCCTTTCTGCGGTTGCAGGACAAAGTTTTTATGTTTATGCCATCATCTCAACGGGCTTTGTCGAAGCGGACGAAATTTTTAAAGTCAAACTGGAAAAATAAAACTTCTCCATTTTTTGCGGCCTTGTAAATAGGGCCGGGCAGGTGAGGTGATGTAAGAAAAAAAGAATAAATGGCCAGGTGCCTGGACTGGTAGGTGGGATGTTAAATTTTTGATGGAAAACCAATTAATTGGAAAAATTAAAATCAAATATTTGCCAAAGCGCTTCAACAACACTTTACCGGAAAACTCAAAATAGAACAAGTGCAATGCTACACAGGAAGAAATTGTGAGATAAAAAAGTAAAAAAATTACTATAAAATTATACAGAATATAGTCGTATCTATTAATCCTTATTTAATCGAAATATCATAGTTTTCTTTTTGCCAGATTTTTTAAAAACGAATTTTACAAATTTTTTCAGTGTGGGAGGAAAAATATATGGCTGAGCTCGTTGCTCACTTTTTCGACGTCAGATCTAAGCGTTGTCCTTCATTTATCCTTTCGCCGTGCAGTGCGAGTGTGTGAGTGCGGGGAAGGACTCTCAATCAGCGCATGTTGGCGCCCACAGACTCACGTGCAAACACTTTACGACAGGGACTTTTGCAATAAGCAGTGGGGGAAAATTAGGACCAAGAATGGGTCGGAGGAAGCGTTCGAATAAAAGCAGTGTACATCCAGGACATCCCTATGGATGCTGCTCTCGTTTTGAAGTGCAATTTTGCACAGCCACAGATTTTCCTCCCGGTCCTCTGGACCTTTCTCCTTTGGAAATGCTTTTCAAGTGTGCGGTAATTAATGCAATGAGAACGAGATGGGTTTCGGGAGGAAAAAGTTACGCAAGGTTTGTATGTTTGTTCCACCTTCCTGGGCAAGGTTCTGGCCATATTCGAGCTATTGGGCAGGTTACGCAAGTGGAGGAGAGGCAGAAAATCGAAGACTTTAAGGCTACACAACAGGAAACTTAAAGAAGAAATAGTACACAAGCTCGAAATTAATTTATAGCACAATAAAAGCTTAATACTAAGCTTATATAAGTCCTTCCTTATCCCTATCATAAATTTCACTCATCTATAATTTTTTTTTTACAGCTTTAAGGGTCATTAGCAAACTGCAAGGATCAATGAGCGCCAAAAGCTCTAACCCAGAGCTCAGTTTTTTTCACAGTCAATCTTGCTTAAAGGAGAAGAACATCTTTAAGGATTTTTTCTGACCCACAAAATGATATAAACAAACACACAATTTGCGCCACTTAGCAGCAAATGGACGAGGCTATTAATAATTCCATTTTTTCGTAAGGTCAACCGCAAAAAAGTCAAGGGGCGAGAAAACAAAGCCAAAATCCACCTCACTCCGCCCAGATAATAAGGAAATATGACTTGAGGCGGACCGCAAGACGTTGAGGGAAATGGGAAATGGGAAAATGGCAAATGGGGGCCACAGAGTCTCAAAGGAGGCGGGGCAGGGGGACTCGTCGCACAAACACAAGTAAACATGGCGAGACGGTCGTGTAAAACAAGCCCAACAACAACAAGCACAACATACAAAACAATAAATCGAGGGGAGAGTCCTGCGAGGAGCAGCAGGACTCATAAACAATGTAATAATAAGGCCAAGATTGTGTGAGAACTTGGCTTCGGCTTGAGCGCAAAGTGTCCCTCCCCCTGCGCTCCAATAAATCTTGCTTTAAGCTGGGAATCCCCTTAATTGCTGGCCATTAGAAAAATGTTAATTGTCATTAAATGGGTACGCCGAGGATAACCACTAGAGCTGAAGCGAAAGAAAGCAAAAATAAATCCAATCGGAAGTTTGCGTTAAATAAAATTAACACTCGTCGCTGATGTCCCATTTTTTGCTGTCCTTTTAGACCGAACTTTCAATTCGGATCGAACAATTCAAATTTAATTAAGTTGGTCGTAATTATTTTTCGAATTTACACCAGAGTTTTGTGTTTTTTTCTTGTCGTTTTTGTGATTTTTGTGATTGCTCTATGTGACAGGATAATAAGCTAAACGAACTGTCATGGACATTTTTAATTAAATCCAACATCCAAGATCTTTGTCATGGCACTTTTTTATTGGTCTTTCGAGGATGTCGACAGGAGGAAGTGGAAAATGGAAATATGATTGCAAATAATTGCATAGGTTCCTTCAACTGTGGAAATGAGAGAAGATTGAACGGAAATTTCAATTCATCGAGATGAGATAATTGCAGTGATTGCATTTTTAATTAGGATTTTCCAGCATTTGTCTATATTTTCAATTAAGAGACATATCTGGAACAGATTAAATTGAGCTACACAATTCGCTTTTAAATGAAGACAAAAACTTTAGAAAGTCCAACCCATATCACTTGACTTTCATGTTAACCCTTTGCATCACCTGCGGCAGTATCTAACACCTTAAATGGTCAAACAAATCGATGAAGCATAACCCTTCACCTTGTGCAGGACCTCCATCATTGAGTCACTCAGTGGGCGGCCCGGAGGCAAAAAGGGAGGGAAGGTAAAAAGGACTCTCTATAAAATAGCCGACATGGCCGTAATTGCTGGACTCCCATAAAGTTGCCCTTGGTGTATTATGTGCCACAACAAGTTGGCCTGCACTTTCGGTTCGTGCCACTAGCTAACGGCCAAAGAGTCAGCAACGTGTCGGTCTGCCACAAAAACAAAAAGCCGCCGACAAAAACAAACTAAAACGTGGAGCAAATTTCAGCTAAAATAGAAGCGTTAAAATATTGCCAACATTTCCGCGCTTTTAAAAATTGGCGGCGGGGAGCGAGGGCGGTCGAAAAGTTTGGTCGGCCGCCTTTGGAGGACCAGGCCAGGAGCAGCTGATCCTATCCAAAGCTTTTAGCCCCGAATACATCGGTGACTTGGAGCGGAAATTATGTAAATTAAAGTGTTTTTGCCCGCTTTTGAGCAATGAAAACATGAAAGCAAAAATCTACACAGACCACTAAAAAAAAGCGAGAGATATGCCAACAAATAACCAATAAAAAGCAACAAGCAACGAGCGGCTGGGATGGCGGGCATGACGGCCAAAAAGAAAACAGCATAAAGTTGTGCTTGGGAAAATTTCCCACACTTGCACGCCGGAGTTGAGTTTTCCGGGGGGTTTCGGGGACTCGGAGGCGGGGCTGGTCCGCCCACTCCTGGCAACAAAGTTTTCGTAATTGTTTTTGCATTTTGCGGCGCACACATTCGGGCAAGCGGAATAGGGGGCCCAAATGTGTCCTTTGGTGTATTAAAAAGTTTCCTTTTTTTGTTTGGCCAAAGGCGAAATCGGAAGTCAGGCAGGGGGGCTGAGCAAACATTGGCGCTCTTGGGTCGGTGGTCCGTAGTCCGAGGGACGTGGGCCGTGGGCCGTTGGCCGTGGTCCATTGCCCATTAACATTTTATATGCAATTATGATTATTTTACCATTGTGCATTTGCGGTAATCTTTGGGGAGCGAACGCTGAAAGTTGAGCTGGCCAGGCCAACGGAAAATTTAATGGGCGTCAGACGCCCCATACTGGACCCATGGGGGCGTGGCACGGAACACGAGGAAGGGCGGGAATCAAATCGATAAATGTTTAAGTGGGCGGCAGGTGGCACTAGCCGTGAATGCCACACCCGTTGAAGCCACATGTTGCAGTCAGATAATTGAATTGGTAAGGAATTTAATTTCATTATGCCGTGATTAAAACTGGACGGCTATTTATTGGTAATTTCGAGAAATATTTTCGCAAATTGTCTCCCAAAGGAGGTAACAATGAATTGAATCTAGGCAATTGCCATTTAAAGTATTTAAAAATTAATTATCATTTAACCCATTGTTTTGTTGAATGTTCGATGTAAGATGCCTTGTGTCTTTTAATGTCTTTTATCTTGAGTTCAGTGGTGGGCGGACCTTGTTATTACCTGCTCAACCTGATCCCCCAAAATGTCCTTTTCGATTCCCATTCTGGCCTTCTAGGGGACAAACAACGGATGTCCCTTTGGCAACCCGACTGACTGCAACCAGCAGCCATTCTGTGGTCATTAGCCCAAACCAAACTTGACTTCTACTCTGGCCTCAGATTTTCTGCAAAATTTGCAAAAAAAAAGAAAGAAAATGAAAAGACAGTACAAGGACCATGAAGGGGTAAAATTGTAGCCACAAAATGCGACGGGGACACAAATCTTCTTTATTGCTTGCTACGTTTGCATACCCAACCTAGCTTCTAAACATAAAAAAATTTAAATTTAAAGGACTTTTAGTTATTTAAATAATAAGAAATTTATTTCATTGAAACACATGTTTCTTTTAATATTAGAAGATGATTTAAAGCTACTTTTTTTTTTTATCAATACCTTTATAAAGTATCAGTTCTCCCGGTGCACGGCATGTGTTTTGTTGTCCTGGCCCAGTGTCTGAGCATGGACTTTGACATGAGGACATTAGGCTGGGTCCTGGACAAACAACTAATGGCCTTTCGAGGGCATTTTCCCTGGTCACAGGTGCTCGGGCTCCGGCTCAGGTACCTTCGACCAGGTTGTTTTAAATTAAAAATCTATACCAACACAAAACAGGCCAACATAACGAGCCCAACATGCTAAATATTCGTAACATGCTGTTGCAGAATTTTTTATGATTTATGCTTCGGTTGTATCCAATAATTTTATTGGTTTTGCGGCGGATGCTGCTGGTGCTGTTACTGCATTTGGAATATTGCTCATTCGCCGCATTGCCCCTCCAGGCCAAAGCTCAGTGTCCACATGAGCGAACACCCCCTAATGTTGACTTAATTATCAACACTCGCTGCACACCACCACATCCTACCGTCTTGCAACTGATGCAGATCCCAGCAGCTGGCATCTGACAGCTGATGATGTTGCACATTTGCCGCTGGTCGGTGAGTTTTTGGCTCCACGTGCCACCGGCTCGACTCCACACGCTTCCCATGACCAGACTGATTATGCAAAGCAGCGTCTCAAGCTCTGGAATTAGAATGAACTGATACGTAACTACACCGAAATAAAAAGATATGAAACATGATGAAGTTAAAAATAAATTCATCACTTTAATATGTCATATCTTATACATTTCTCACCCGATTCTCAAGCGGAATATCTTAAAAGATTTGTGGGTGGATTTACTATCAATCTGCCATTAAAATCCTTCAACAAAATATTTTTAGATTTTTATCACATTTTTGTGGGGAAACTCCTGTAAAAACCCTTGATTTGTATTTATGGCCACATCCATAGCTACATCTCGTACATTTCTTACTTGATTCTCAAGCGGAATATCGTTAAAGATTTGTGTGTGAATTCACTATCAATCTGCATTAAAATCCTTCAACAAAATATTTTTTTGATTTTTTTCGACATTTTTTTGGGGAGACCCCTGTAAAATACTTTTATTTGTACATATAGTATAATAGCTTTTAAACTTTTACATAAACTTCTCATCAATCAGCTTAAAATCCTAAAATTTAAATTTTATTTTGAACTTTTGAAATGAATTGTCATATCCTTGATCTCTATATATAGCTCATATCCAATGCCATAGCTAGTGGGCTATTTAATTTAGTTAAAAATCAAAATCGTTCTCGTTTTGGAAGAAAAATCTCGCCTCTGCTATCTTTGCTCACGTGTGTTTTTGAGCGTTTTGTGTTTGCACTTATGATAATTTTGAAGTAATTTTCGGTGGCCCTGAGTGTGAGTCGAGTCCTGCTGCACTTACATACTTACCTTATCAGGAGGCACAGGCTGGGAGCTGGTGCTGGAGCTGCAGGGTCTGCCGGAGCCACTATCAGGTAGTGGGGCAACTCTGCGCAGCCAAGTGGTAAAAAGTATTCACATTAATTCAAGCAAAAATAAATTATAAAGGCAAAGGGACATCCCTGACGCCGCCCTCTTTCCCGTGGCGCCTCCCCATCTTTCGGCGACTTTTCGCTGCGTTGTGCATTTTATGACGTTTAATGTGTTTCTGCTGTCAGCAGCAGAAGTTGCTGCCACTGCCGCTGCCGCTGCTGCAGCCGTTGCATCTACAGTCGCTGTCGGCGTCGACGTAGATGCAACTTTTTTGTGCCGCCGCGTTGAGTGCATTTTGTTGATTTATAATAAAATAATGTAAAAATATTACACAATAATGAATGCGCGCGGGGTGGCGGCTGGGTGGATGTCTGTCCCTTTCGCGCCCTCTTGCGCTGTCTCTTTCTTTGTCCTTCTTTTCGGGATGAAATATGAAACAAGGAAATGCTCGAGGTGGAAAAAGTTTCAGCCAAGAATATGAAATATGCGAGAAATAAAACTTTTAACTAAAATTATATATGTATGTATGTATATCGTCTATACATATATCCGCTGGCATATGTTGGTGTTGGTGTGTTTGTGACTTTGTATTTGTCGTGTTGTTTACGTTCACTTCTCGGCCATATTTCTTTTCGGCGGAAACAAGGGGAAATATTTTTTGTGGTTTCCAGCTATTGAAATGCTCTTAAAAAAACGAATACGAAATGGGAAAATTTGTTTTTACATTTTTAGTGACTAAAATATGAAGAGTATTAGGACATTTAAGTAACTAGTTTAGTCTTCACAGACTTATCAATTTTTTAAATGTTATTTATTTTTCATCCAGAATATTTAGATCCTAGAATTAGTTAACATTTTCGGTTAGAGTAATGGACTAACATGTCCTACAAGAACCTCCTCAGCTCTTGCACTTAAAGTCAAAACATACAGGACACATTTTGATGCGCTTCCAGATCGCGGCGTCCTTGCAACTTTATCGTGCCAGAAATTGCATCATATTTCACCGACCTCAGCGTGACAACAAAATATACACATACTCGTATATATGTAATTTCGGAGGATAAAAAACCAAAATGTTGGAACAAAGTTCAGGAAAGGTAACTTTGCTTACCTGGGCACCGTGAGGGGCCAACTAAGATGTCTGTCAGCTGAAAGGAGCAAGGGAAAAAAGTTGTCAAAAGTTTCGCGCCACACGTCGTATGAGTAATGT
Source organism: Drosophila atripex (assembly GCA_035045925.1). Classification (NCBI taxonomy): domain Eukaryota; kingdom Metazoa; phylum Arthropoda; class Insecta; order Diptera; family Drosophilidae; genus Drosophila; species Drosophila atripex. Next base: position 3,333,762 of record JAWNOP010000012.1, read on the forward strand.
CAGAGAAAAGTCACAAGATGCTTTAAGAAACGCTCGATTTATTAAAAGATGTCCCCAGGGCGGGGAAAATCGTTTCATTATAATTTACAATCATGCTCGTTCGCACTCAAAGCGTAATCTTTGGCATAATTTTGAAAATCCTGAGATAAACTTTGAGCATGCACATAATTAATGAAAGACCGAATGTCGTCTTCAAGAGAGTGTGCAGGAGGAGCATCCTGGGCCAGTCCAGTTACAGATGCATCAAGGAGCGTCAAGGAGCAGCATGCAAAAGGGAGTAAACAAAGTGTAATTAAAAACTACTTAGCGGAGGAGGGCCCTCCGGCCGTCCGTGCTCTCCACCAACCCAGACCCGGTCCCAAAAACCTGGAGTCAGACTCACCTGCGATAAATAGTTTTGCGCTGCTGTAATTTATTATCGTTAGCGCTATCCTTGAAGAAGTAGCGCCTGATGCCACTGAGGTATGAGCGGAAATATTCGCTCCAATTAATCGTGGCAATGTTGAACTGCAGCACCCGACGCTCCTCGCGCGGCAGCAGCTCGTTCAATTCGTCAATGTTCCGATGGGCGAACTTCCACTCCTTGAGGCCGAACCAAGCCATCATGTCGATTATGCGAGAGATTTTCCCGTAAGCCTTCGCATATCTGTACACGGGGGAAAATTGGGTGTACAAATTAGCTTTCCAAGTATAGATTTAAGCTGGTTCTCAACTTCCTAAACTGCGTCCACCATCATTAATGAATCTCAAAATTCTTAGGATAATGTGCTTTAATTGAAAGCTGTTAAGTAGGCCATACATGGTTGGCACTAAAGAGCTTGCCAGGCATCTGAGGGAAATGTACGACTGAGGAATGCTCTCTAATGTAAATTTTATAAAAAAAATTATAATAAATAACACATAGGGATAGACTTTATACCATAGACTCTGTGTACTATATACTATAGTATAATATATCATAGTATTTCATTTTAGTTATAGACCCGGAAAACAAACCCACTACCAAAAGATTTAGCCCCGCATAGTATACCCTTAAAATGGTCATTCAATTGCCTTTCCATGTACCATTTAAAATCCATTCAATGTAGCTTACCCCCGAAAACCACACACTACTTCGATGCCCTGCCACCTTGGAGGACATATTCTCAATTGCAAGTGCCAGGGGGCGGGCGTGGGCAGTGGCAATGGGGCAACAGGATACTTACATGCGCTTTTGTCCGGTGACCATGGCAATTAAATCTAAAATATAAGCTGGGATATTGTGCAAGAAAAATGCAATTGCACAATGCAGAGGCTTCGATGGTATTATAACGTACGAGAAGCACCTGTGACAATAATGCGGTCGATCGAAAGGTGAGTGTGTGTGGGGTGTGGGTGTGTGGGTGTGTGGCATGCATGTCCAAGGGGGGGTCGAGGATATATGGCGATTCCAACGATTCCGTGTGGCATTTGGGTTCGATTTGGTTTAGTTGGCAATCCCCGTACCGGTTTTTGTATTTTCAGTAGTTTGTGTATATTGGTTGCTCGGTTTCGATTTTGCGTTGTTTAAGCCCAGTTTTATTTTTTCCGTTTTTGTTTTTTGTTCAGAGCAGGTTCAGGATTCGATTCGATTCGTTTCGATGTTTCAAGGTATTAGTAGAGAACATAGATAAATTTTCCATCCCATTCGCAAAAATTCGGCAATATTTAATCAACGGATTAGACATGCACGGAATATGCCAGCCATTCAGTATTCGCATTTTTTGTTTCGTTGGGTGGAGGTGAAAATTCAATAAAAATAATATTTATTTTATATCGAATATGTTAGCAACGATTCAGTGTGTTTGCCGGCTTAACTCACCAGAGTGCCTTGTCGAAGGGCTCGTGAAATCCTTTGCGCGCCAAGCTCATGTACTCGCCCCAGGTTATGTTGTTTTCCTCGGACACATAGTTGTAAACGGGCAGCTCTGACTTCCCATCAAGTTGACATTCTCGGAGCTTAAATCTGGAAGATGGATTTTTAAGGAGTGATAGAGCAGAAAATGTAAAGCCTTAATTTATGTAATTGAAAGGAGAGCGGTGAGATGAATCCAAAACCACTGGCTGGTCCATCTTACTTCCCCTGGTATTATCGGCTGGCACCTTTGGCTTTCTTAATTTTCCAGTTTTTGTATTTACCAATTTTCCGCTTCTTTCTGCTGTTGGCCAGCAACCGAATGCTATCAGCTTGCGGTGCAACTCTTTTACAACTTTTACACATCCTCCGGCACCGCTCCGGCATCGCCAGGATCTGCCTGAGAATGTGTGCTTGTGCTGTGTACTTGTGTGCTTGTGCGCTTGGTAAGGACTAACCTTCGGGATATGTCCCAAGCGGTTGCTATCATGGCATTCACCACATAATCGGCGGGCACCATGTTCGCCTTGCAGCTGGCCTTCCCGTAAATGCAACGGACGAGTCCCCGGGCAGACCAAGTGCATAAACCTGATGGCCCGTACAAATTATCAGTCCAGCCGGGAAATGGATCCTTGTACGTTGACATTACTGCGAATAAATAAGAATTAATGGCTGCTTTGTTCGCCGGGCATTCTCGAGCATGGCAGACGGTGGGGGCATCCCTGTTGATTTTCGCCAGCGTCAAAGCGATAATGGTTGCGACCGGTCGGTCCACCAGAAACCCACAAGCCCCAACTTTCCATCCCGCCCACTATTCCACCTAAAGCTCTCGCTCTGGTGTTCCCCCTTCCCCCTTCCATTTTCTTTCCATTCCATTTGCTATTTGCTAACTGATATGCCAGGCTCCCAATTGCAAGTTTTGGTTGTGATTTTTTGCAAACTATACTCTATGAAATACAAAGGGATTAGGAGAGGTGATTCGAAAACCATAAAATTTTAATATTTTTTAACACAATACACTCTTTAGGCAATTGTGCATTAATGATCCCTATTTGTAATGAATTTTGATATATTTTTATATATTTCCAAGAGCATTAAAGATCCAACAAGCCGATCTAAAAATTCGTCCATTGCCATTCTCGTTTGGAAAGGCAGCTTAGGATGCAGCTGCATGAGGAGGATGCTTTGGCATTTTTGTGTTAAAATAAATGAAAATTTGTTTGTGCTTTGTTCCTCGAGAGCTTCGAGCACACCTCCCCACCCTCAGTTCCTTTCTCTGCCTGGGAGCCAGAGGGGAAAACCAAGTCAGCCATGCTTCTGACTTTCTGTTACGTTTCGTTCGTTACGTTACGTTGCGTTTCGTTGCCATTGCAAACAAGAAACCAAACCCCCTTACCAAAAATGAGAAAGAAAAAAACAGAAACTGAAAATATAGAAACTTTTTCCACATGCATTTATCTGGTAAACCCGACTTTGGGTCCTTCCCCCGCCAAGGGTCTCTCTCTACACGAGCCAGAAAAGACAACTGTGTTGGCTATTTTTCACAAAATTTTAAATATTCTTTTTTCTTTGTAGTTGGTTTCTTGCTGGGATCCTCCGGGGGATCTATCTGTGGCAGAGTCGAAAATGTTTTCGTTTGTTTACATTGTGCAGCTGCCCCTGGGTATTTGTGCTAATTATCTGACAATTAGTTTGTTAAGTCAAGTCTGAAAGGGCAATAAATATCCCATATTCCCACCCAGTCGCCAGTCACCAGTCACCTATGGGCGGCCGGAAAATGCCAGCCGGCATGTGAAAAGCACGATGATTCACCAGATTCTCGGCACATTTCTTGGTCATCGTGTAGGTGTTGGGCATCTGGCCAATTAGGCAATGCCGCATCTTTTCCAGCGTTTCGTCATCAAAGGTGCGATATATCTGAGGAAGATTTTAATTTATATTTAGTATAAAGGATATATTTTGATTGTAAATTCAGAGACAAAGTCAACATATATTTTGTATTTTATTTGAATTTCAATAACTTTATCATTTTAGTTGCATATCCCAGTTCTTGTCCCTTTGTCCCTCTGATTTATTTTATTGATGTTTCATTTTTTATGTAAAGCATTACCTACCTGCATGATTTTTTCGTAGCCAATTTCGTTCTCGTACACTTGTTCCTTGATAAATTTGCGATTGCAGTTGCAGTATAGTGTCGAAATGTGTACGAAGGACTGTGCCCCGCGGGTGGCAAGCGGCAGTGGCATGCAGCATGCGGCGAACGAGTATTGCGGAAAACACGCATGTCGAATGTTGATTGAATTGTGTTGCAAATTGTTTGCCCGCCAACGCCGTAAAATATGCAACAGCCAAACAAGTCGGTTGGGGAAAAAACGAGATTGGTCCAAAATGGAAAAGTGCATTCGTAAATATTACAATTCATACTCAAATATTTTTGCAAGCATTCAGACATGGAAATTATGTATTTTGGTTACTTAAACGCGCGATATGCAAATATTATACTTTGGCATTGTTTCGCATTGTTTATTTTTGCTAATGGAAACCAGCAGGATAGACTGATCATTTAAATAAAAGTAAAATATTGGAGCCTCACCTTTAATTGCTTCATTTCCATGGCCAGATCGAGTATCTTCTTGGTGCCAAGGACGTTGATGTCGATGGCGTCGCTGAGCTTCTCATTGAATTTCACCGAAGCCACCACATTGAAGACAATCTGCAGGAGCCACGAATTGTAATGCATATTAAAAGTCAAAAGAACAAAAAGCTAAAAAGCAGCTCATGCAAAATGCACATGAGATGTGCATACCAAGCAGCGCATGGGCCAGATGGGGCAGCAGTTGAAGCGATCTGGATGGCGTTCAAATACTTGGCCTGCGTTCAACGATAACCTCAAAGTCAGCACACAAAATCCAGAAAAAGACGCTTTCGAACCAAAGCCAGGACCCATGCATTGAACATCGACAACAAAGCAATTTCAGCTTAAAACAGTGCCAGCGGAGGACTTCTCTAAACAGAAGCAGAAGCAGAACCAGAACCAGAACCAGTGGCAGGAAGACCAGGCCGTCGACGGAGTGACTTGTATGCAAAATGTTTTCCCCAAACACTGGGTACTGGTACTGGTACTGGGAGGAAAAATAAAAACGACCAACGGATGCGGATGCGGATGAGGATGCGGATGTGCCCGGATGGCAGGACAATGGCTCGCGCATGCCAAGCACTTGAAGCATGCACAGGAATTTTCATTTATTTATATATTGTGTTTTATAACCAACAGAAGCAACACCACCACGAGCAGAAGCAGAAGCGGCAGCAGCAGCAGCAGATAGACCGGCAACAGAAGTGGCAACAACCACAGGAGCAGCCGCCCGGCCAGGATGCTGCTCTACAAATTTTCACAGTTTTACGTGGCGGCGGCGGGTTTTCAATTTTTGTTGAAAAAACAAAAAAAAGTAGTCCAATATATATGTATGCATACATATCGTATGCCTCTTGTGATCAGCAAAACAAAGCAAAAGTAAAAAATACAAAATGGAGCGAGAAACGAAAGAAATAAACTGACTGGCTGACTGGTGTTGTCGTAAACATTGCGCCTGCCTTTGGCATGCAACGTTCTACGTATACGTAATGTGCCAGCAAGAGGGGGGTGGTGAGTGGAGGGGGCAAAGAGATAAAGAGAAGGTAACCAGCTACACTTGGAAAAATGCATAGCAAACTTATAAAGGTATTTCAAGAATGAATCAGAAGGAGATGACATGGAAATCCAAGTTGAAAACTTTTAAGCCTCCTGCCAAACTTTTAAGAAACAGACACCCTTTAGCCACCTATTTCTCTCAGTGTAACTAGATACAAGCTGACAGGAATCGGGGGAGCCATCCAGATAGGCAAACACAACAAAAGCCCATGAAAAGTTTCTCACACAAAAAGACCATTGATTGAATTGCCAACGGAGTGGAGGTTGAGGTGCAACAAGGATATGGGCGGCAAAGGAAGCGGGCAGGACAGAGCACGGCCAAATCGAGGCAGAACATCAACAAAACTTACTCACCTGGACCTCAGACGAGAGCATTGCTCGGTCGGCGGCATCAATGTCCAGGTCGATGGCACTGTAATCAGCGCGTATCGGATGCACCTTCTCGAACAATTGCGGCGACTCGTCGCGCATTCTATTGAATATCTGTTGGGGTGTACGAGATATGGTCGAGATGGGTGACTTTCAGGTGGGAGTATGGCAGGGGTGGTGGTGTTTCGAACATTTTTATCCAGCATTGTCCCTGCCTGCGGGTCCAGGAATTGACAGGCAGCCAGTTCCTCCCGCACCCTGGACTGCTGCAGCTACTGCTACAACTGACACTTACCGATTCATTGAAAAAGCCCTGCAAACGCTCCTGTACGCTCATGTTGTCCTTGCTGCGTATCAGCATGTATATTTTACGCAATCCAAACGAGCGTAGCAATTTCTCTGTTAACACTTTGCCCACGAATCCCGTTCCGCCCGTAATGAGTACGGTGGCGTTGCTATAGAAATCCGTAACCGGAGTGGCACTCACGCAGGACAGCCCAATGGGCTGGGATCCGGGACTTCCATCGGCGCTGTTTGTCCTCGTACTGGAGGCCGCCTCCTGAAAGAGCTGCTCCTCCTGGTCATCCTCTTCCTGGTGAACACTGGCCGTGCCAGGATCATTGCTACTGCGACGTGAAGAGCTGGTTGATGAAAAAGCCTTTCTGGATGCTAAGTAGCAAATTAATAGGGATGTTTAAAAAATTAAAATTTAATTAACTTTATGGTTATTTTAATTTCTTGTTTAAAAGTTTTCATGTTTCATAAGTTTTTGTTTTTATATCCTTAATCTATTTTGGAAACATTTTAAGACTTAACTTAACTGTAACTGTAACTATTTTGGAAACATTGTAAGACTTAACTTAGGAAACTATAAAACACAGACTGATATTGTATATTTTTATAACCCTTACTAAGATACCTTAACTAAGATTTATTATATAAACCTTCTTACTTTTAGGAGAATTAGCCTCGTGCATTTTGCTTAAAGTCACACACAAAAGTATCCAACCGTTCACTTCAAGGGTAAAATGTACATTGACAACTTTTCAATTTAAAAGTGGTTAAAAGTTGGATTTTAATCAATAAATGCCACTCGTATATCGTAAGGATTTTCCCACCGCACGTCAATTATATAAATATGAGCTATTCTAACCCAATTATTCTATGTCTATTTGCGTGTGCACTCTTTTTCAATATATCTATATACATATGTACATATAGACGTGTTTATATGTCCTGGTCTGGCTGACATTGCGGTTGCATTTGACCTGATGACCTGCCCGCCGGATGTCTGGCGCAACATCACGGAAGGAGCAAGTGAGAGGGGAAACCACCATGTCTCTGTCACTCGTTTGGGCTGGATGCCGTCCGCTTGTTGAGCCATTTTAAACAATGTTAATTATTCAATTATCAACAGCCAATGCGGCTGCCATTTGACCATGTGTCCTTCTAACTTTGTTTAAGCCAGAATGTGTGCCGCCATGTTTCCACATGTGTGCTTGTATCTGTATGCGTGTGTGTGTGTGTTTTCGTGTGTGTTACCATATTCCGCACTGCCACAGTTGGTCCTTCCCGTTCATCGCGTGTCCCGTTCCATGGGGCAGCATATGCTGTTTGATTGCAGACGAAAAATGAGGTGCAAGTGCGGCACACACTCCAATACACACATAGAGAAATACTAATGCCTCATCGCCTGACACAGTTGTGGTTGTTGTTGCAGCCGTCATACATTTATTTTTGTTGGCAATTGTCATCGGCCACATGACCAGTCTGTCTTTGTTTGCACTGGCAGTGGGGTGGGATGGGGCAGTGGGGGTTGGTTGTTGCAGGACCATGTTGCGGGATTATGCCACAGCACATTTTAAAGGACTGGAATTTAAATTATTGACAGGATAGTAAATAAAGGAGAGGGGGTAATCAAATAAATGAAAACCACAAAATTGATGGGTTATTAGGCCTAATTATTTGAATGATGTGTTATATTTGGTAAAGGTAAATTAAAGGTAACTGGCATGAATAGTATCATTTAGTAAATGGTGTCTCTTTTCAGAAATATCAACCGAGCTGCTTTATAAAAAGATAAAGCTACATCGAGCTTATCTCCAAGCACTTCCCATTTCACAGCCCAAGAAAACACCACCGAAAAATCCATCACCTACCAAGGGTTAAAGCTTTTCAAGTCTACGCTTCTCCCGCAACCCACTGGAAAGCTTTCCGACCATCTTGGGCTTTCGATTGGCCATTTCCGGTTTGCGTCTCGGCTAAGCCGCACACGGTTCAAGCTACTCTACTTGAGTACAAATTCTTAAAATATCCAAGTAGATCTCGCTCCATGAATAAAGAAAAATACTAAAAACAGCAAACGTATAGCTTGCCACGGCAGTTTATTCAAAATTCCGCAAAATAAAGCGGAAATGGGGGCCATTTCATTGTATTTAATGCAATTTATGACAATGCATAACGAATGTTTATTGTCCTGGAATGTAATTTAAACAAAAGAGGAAAATGCTCATATTTTGCGACGATTTGTGCTTAATGACTCGAAAAGTTTATTCGTTTTCATTTGGTAATTTAATACAACAATAATTACATTAATTAGCCTTTCAGATTTTTTGTTTTCGTTTTTTACGACAAATATTGTACATTTCATTTGCATACATACACGTGTATATGTGCCAGGGTTTTAATACATAATCGGATTTTTATTTAACATCTACCTCAATAATTTAATGTAATGCTACTTAATTGATTTCAGGTGCTTATTTTAATACTTATTCCAGGTTTGATTTGGTGAATTTTGGCTTTGAAAGAACGACAAACAAGTGGTATTGTGTTTTAAGGAACGCATCTCGAAGTTACGATATATTAAGTAATTATAATACTGTACATGGCTCACGACCAGCATTCACACCCAATCAATACAAATCCTTCGAGTCCTGCAAACGTCCATCCATCATCGAGGGACTTGCCATCACAATTCATTAAGACGAAATCACAGAGCTAACTTAAATCACTCTACATCATTATTTTCCATTTAAGTTTAATTATAGCGGCTGCCAGAGGGCTTTTCCATTCGAGCCAGTACCTGACGGGGGCAAATGGACCCGGGAAACCTCGCTTAGGATGCAGGTACCGTCGCACTCCGTCTGGCTGCCAAACTCCTGTTCGCAGATGCAACTCGAACTCTCCCTGCTGAGCAGAGCCAATTGGACTCCCGTGGCGGTACTGACCGCCATCTCCTCGCTGGGCGGCGTCGTCGATGGCATTTCCATGAGGGCCATATCATCTTCGCATTCGATGACGTTCGGATGGAGGGGCTTAAAGTTGTTCCGGCGCCATGGCTGCATCGCCTGCCCGTGCACACCTGGGCCCGAATCCAGCGCTGCAAAGGTAACCACGCTTTGGTGGTGATGCTGCCCGTGGCCATTGTTCTGGCTACCGTTAAATACACCAGTCGTTGCAGCACTTCCATTATTGCCTGAAAGGCCATTCCGCGGCAAGTGCAGGCCGTTCTTGCCGTTGTTAATACCGCCGCGACCTGCCCCAAACAGATTACTTCGGATCCGCATCGAGGAGTTGGCGTAGGTCGACCTTATGGAGCTGGCACGCGTGTGCATCGAGAAGGTCCTTTCGTGGGCATCCAGGCTTGTTTGGAACTTGCAAAAGCAGGCGGCGAAGCGTTTATTAAATTCGCGCTTGAACTTTTCCTACACAGGGAGAAAAAGGGAGGGACAGTTACCAAGTGATTCTTAAGCCATTTTCGTATGAAGTGAGTTTATTTCAAGTATATTTCAGAGATGGTGCCTCCTTTTCTATATTTTGCTTAACACAATCCCCCACGTGTCAGTTGCTTTTTTACTGTCACTGTTCTACTTGGCAAAAATCGAACTTTCAGTCTACTTTTGGGTTAATTAAAAAAGTATATTGGAGGGGCGAAAAATTCACAGGAAAAAACAAAAGCAAAACCTGCCGCAGGCGAAGGCATCTGATTCTAGACTAATGAACGTGGCCCAAACCACCCTCCTTCTTCCACCGCCCTTCCGACTCCCACTCAGCCACAAGCAAATGCCATTTGTCTCTGCTGACAGTAAAATAGAATATTTGTTGACAAAGTTTTCACGCACACCCCAAAGGAGAAGTTTACGCATCCTCGCAGATCTCCGGCTCTCAATCTATCTTTTACAGACAATTTAAGTGTCGAAGCAAACAGCCATTGGGGTTTTTTTCCTTCGATTTTCACAATTCGCCACTTGGCATAGCGAAGGTTTTTGTTGATTTGGATAAAATTTGCGGCTTGTCAGATCTTGCGGCTCAGACAGTAGGTGTTTGCTCATTGGCTTCAGTGGAACGTTGTCTTAATTAGCTTTGACAAAGTTTCTTTCTATTTGTGTCAGCGATTTTCGAGTGGAACATTTTCTGCAAAGTAAGATGTAATTTATTTTTAGATGAAAGCTGCGCGGGCGCTTATAAATCATAGGGAAAGAATATAAAAACAAATTTAGGAAATAAATCGATTGATGGGAAGCTTAAAGTGAAATGAAGCGAGATGAATTATTGGTATTACTTGCCATTCAATTTATGAGCTTATTCATTTTTTTATAGAAGCTTACTTTGAATGACTATAGTATAGACTCTACACCAAGAAAACTTTATAAGCCTTGTCTATATTAAACTGCTACACTTTACATGCCCCAAAACTATCCCAAAATAGCCCCCAGTCCCAAAGGACTGTTTATTTCTGTGTTTTGAGATTGCCTGCCGCAAAATGTGTCCCTACGGGTTAAGTGGGGAAAACGGAGGACACCAATCAAATGTCAAACTGGGAAATGTAAACTCAACACTCCATAAACAAATCGAGCCAAATCATCGTTGCCGTTGGGGCCAACTTACGTTGTAGATGCCATAAATAAAGGGATTGTAACAGCTATTGCTCATGGCCAGCCAGTCGCAGCAGAACCAGACGATGCTAATGAAATGGTAGTCGTTGATTTCCGGTATCGTTACATAGAGAATATTATAGAGTTGCAGCGGCAGCCAGCAAAGGCCAAAGATAACGACCACAATGATCAGCATTTTAATGACCTGGCCGGAACAGAAAGAGAGGAAATTAAAGAGCGGCCGGGCAGAGAAAAGTTTTCCCGTATGTTGGTAAATGAAAAAACTTATTTCGAATATAGTATAATTTCATAATTAGTTTTAAAAGTTGATAAGCTTAGTTAAAAGTTTTAAAGGTTTTAGTTAGAAATAAAAATTAAATTAATTGAGTCAGGGAAAATGGGGAAAAATATATATATTTTGTTTACTTTTCCATTTTATTTGGAAATTATTTAGCACATCCTGTCAATATTCTCACCTTTTTTTTGTTTTTCAACAGAGTTATATCCCGCGAATCCTGGGCATTGCCCGGGGCCCTCGTGCCCCACAATCGCACCGCCATTTGGATGTAGACAAAGCTGATTACACAAAAGGGAACCAGATACTGCACAAATACGAGGGTATAGCGAAATGTTTGCAGTTGATCATCTGATAGGTTCTTGTTCATACAGAACGGTCTCGTCATATTGAAAGTCTCATTATCCTCTGTGAATTGTTTTTGGTTTTTGAGGTGCCACTGAAATTTCAGCCTAGAGAAATCGTATTGACTTACCACGAAACCTTTCGGTCAGCTCTTCCACCCGAAACGCAATAGCAAAGGGCACTGCAAACAGGAGGGCCAGCAGCCAAATGCCCGCAATTATGAACTTTGATATGAACTTGGTGGGTCGTGCCCTGCATGCGAAAGCGAACGACGATTTTTAATGATTCCAGAGCTCAATCGAACGTGTTCATAAGGGGGTCTTACCTCAGTGGATTGATGATGGCCCGATGGCGATCGATGGCGATGGCGGTCAGAGTGAAAACCGAAACGTTGACACTCAGTGCCTGGACGAAGGGGCAGAAGCTGCACATAAACCATGGCAAATTCCAACTCTGCAACAGGGCAGCCTGGAACTACAACGAGAGAAGTGTTTGTGTCAAAATATATAATGAAAATAATGTTTTGAAAAGTATAAAAGTAAAGTAGTAAGTAAAGTATAAAAATTTCTTGTAAATTTACAGTCTTCGTTTTTTTTAAATTTAGCAAATTATTTTTCTCAGTGCACAATATAAGTAGAAAGGGCGGCATGTGCTTGTCACTGCGATGTGCGATGATTAAATCAACCTAAAATGGAATCTCGCACAAGTCTAAGGTCAAATACCATTAATGGACACTGAACTGCAAACATTGAGAATCAGTGCAGAGTGTTTTGCTTGTGCCCCGCGCCCGTGCAACAGTATGGTGGAAACTACATTTGCCGCAATCTTTGCCCCATTGAGTTGTCCTTTGACACTGATTTGGGTGGCGAGTACGTGATCGGTGCGGTTGCTGCGGACATTTGTGGCAAGCGGTAGGTAGCCGTGGCACAACTAAGCTCTATTTGATTGTGGTATTAAGTGCGGAAAATTTTGTCCATGTTTTTGGTCAAATTCAGATACATAGTACAGAGCTTAATTGAAATGTCTGGGTCCATTATATATACATAGTTACCATATTAAGGTCAGAAACTGTTCTAGAAAAGGTTTCAAATATTAAAGCGAATTAAATAATAAAGCGTTTCTTAAGGCTCCAGCATTTCTACACAAAACATCTAGTGTACTATTTGCTTGTACTATTTTTTCGTGTTTAATTAGCCATCTATTAGTTCCCTCTAAAATGAATAAAAAAATTCTCCACATTTTGCGCGGGAAACAGCTAAGTTTCCAGATAGGCCAGGATTAATTAAACATGCTTTATGGGAGCAGTAAATCCCCATCTATTATTTTACTTATATTTCGAAGAAGGCCGCTCTTTAAAACGTGTTCAGCATAAGGCTGAAAATTCTCGTGAACACTTTACATAAATGTATTTACATATCCATTATTTTATTATAATTTGGGATTTTTGGGGTAACCACTCCATTTATCCATCAACTTTCTAGGAAAATATATATATTAGCGTTTTGCATGGCGCCAATAACAATTATTTATTCAAAAAAAAAACATTTTCCGAGTATCACGTAAAACTGCCGACCAAAATACGAGACGAGAGCTCAATTTAGAGACAGGGCGAGAAAACTGTTCACTTGGCTTTTAGCACTTTATTCCCAGTAGCTTATACCGACTACTAATCCCATTAACACATAAACCGAAAATCGCATTAAAATTTCAAGTAGGTAATATTCCATTCCATTCCACAATAGCAGTGGATGTAGGCTGTGCAAATTTTGTAATGCGCACCGTGTGGGCGTTCGCAGTCCGGAAATTAAATTGATGCTGGATTATTCGGAAACTGATGTCCCTCATTCCCTGCGGTGCGGCATACACTTTCCATGCGATGACAAAAATAAGTGAAAACTAATGCTAATTCCGATGACCGACCTGATTTATGCCCGTAAAGTGTCATCAGCGGCGGGCAACTAAACTCATTGGAGTCGAAATCCATTTGGCTGGTGCAACACTGCGTATACGCTATATTCATTGAATGCATTTTAAATCTGCATAAAACTAGCCTAATTACGAGTAGTATAATCAAATATAGTGGCCATAACTCACCTGGAATGGTATGCAGAATAGGCCAATAATGACGTCGGCGAGGGCCAAATTAGCGATATACATATTAGTAACTGTTCGCATTTGTCGGGTGGTGGCCACCACCCAGATGACCAGGGTGTTGCCAATGACAGCCACAATACTGATGCCGCCATAGAAAATGGACAGAAGTGCCACAATCTCAGCGGGTGCCGCATACAGGCGTTCTGGAAATAAATTGAAAAAGTTGTATGTGGGTTAGCTTGATGGCTGGTACACTTTGGAATTTTTTAAGCATGTTATTATACTTTTTTCTGTCAGTGAAAATTTCCAGCGTGTCAGTTGCCGATTAATTCAGGCGTCAGTTGTCAGTCAGTCAGGACAGGACAGGACAGAATTGGAGTTACGGTAGGCATCAAGATAATTGAATTACATTTGATACAAACATAGTGTTAGATATATCTTTAAGTCCTGGTTTTTCCACGGTATAAAAATTTCAAAAAATTAAATTTCCGCATTCAATTCACCTGCCATTCACTCCTCTCATCTCTCGCATTTCAAGCGACTTACTTTCATGTCTAATCCCCAGGGTATGAAAATAAAACTCATAAATAATGCAAGATCAAAGCACTAAAGGCGGACTGTCAAATCGTAAAGAAACTTGTCAATATTTTGATTGATGATATATCAAGTGTCCCCGAGTTATTCTCGGCAGGATTACAACCAAGCTTACCAAATTCCGCTTCCTCCTCCGCTCCGGGCAGGAAGTCCACTCGCGATTCGTCCTCGATTAGCTCCATTGCCATGGCACAGCTTTGATTCTTTTCGGCGAGCCGGTGTATCCTAATGAGGAAATAGTCTCTCTGATGCTACACCTTATAAATGTAGTTTTTTCCAGCTGTTGTTTATGAGGCGCAATTCATCTTATGTGGAAAAATAAATCCTAAAGAAAAGGAAAATGCAAACCATTCATTTAAAGATGTCTGAAAGTTTGTTGAAAACATTTCTGGTGGTGGTCAGATATATCAAATAGTGCAGGATAAAATAAAGTAAATTACTTATGGTCCAGGTGAAATCAAATGTCAGCTGTCGGATGTGAAAAGTTTGTTTTGTATAATTGAAAAATGCATCCAACTCATCTCTATTCCCTCTTTTGCCCCGAGCGCCATAGAATTGCTTGCATTGCGGTTCGCATCAAAACCATTACTTCCCCAATAATATTTTCATGTTTTTATTGCAGAAAATATACGCTAACGTACTAGGGTGGTTTCAAACAAAAAGTAAACAATGTTTCATGAATGACTGAGACTTGGATGCTCAGTGTGTTTAATTGGCCATTTATCGAATTGTTAACATTGTGTCGACTTGTTAATTTATCTTCTATTGTGTAAACACTGTCAAGACTTGTTAATTTATTGGGTAAAAAAAGATCTCCGACTTTTTTCAGACTATGTTTTTATATAATAAGTAGTTTTGCAATCTGTTTTTATAAATTCCGAACTTTAAAGCAAAAAGCCTTTTTATCACAAAACAGACAATGGTTAAAGGCCATAAACTCCCAACAATATGGTTAAGAATTTAAGGTGGAAGCCCTTCCGATAAAAGTATGCAAAAATTCTTCACGGTAGCTTTTATGACAGTCTGGAATACATTTTCCCCAGAATAGTTTCCCAGAATTCTATGGCATCCACCCACTCCCAAATTCCTTTGGTTGTTTTTTTTTTGGTGCCACCTAACGTATGGATAAATATTTGGAAAGGTAGTATGGCCTGAACTTGATAAGAGGCTGGCTTTCTTCGAAATTAGCATTTGCCGTAATCCTATTTTACTTGGAAGCCGAAAAGCCCACAATCACTCCCATATCCTTGCTGCAGATAATGTGCCAGCTTAGGATCTAATAGGATTTTCCAAGTGAGAACTAGTGGGAGTACAATTCATTGTTCAAATTTTCAGTAAGTGGTCCAGCGCTGCCACCGGCAACTCGTTCCATCAGCGTCTTGTCAACAGAAAAGTTCAACGCTGTCAAGGACAAAACAAAAACCAGAAAATGTGGTTAAGTTTTGAGGGGATATGCAAACGTAGTTGCTGCTGGTCTTTTTATAAATTACATTCTTTAGTATTAGCTTCTGGAAAGAGAGAGGAAAAATCCGATTATACTGCTTACGTTAAATGCAATTAGTCCAGCCAAGCGAAATGGCGAGATTTTCTAATTAACGTCAAAGGAGATATTTTTTTTATTCTGGCTTTCCATCAGTTTTGATGGTCAACTAATTGAGAGGCAAGCATTTTCGGGCCATTAAGTTTCCATTCAGTGTGTGCGTATGTGTGTGTGATTTTGTGGGGAAAATCCAGCTGGCGGGAAAAGTGCTGCTATTGCTTTTGCTCCTCTGGCAGATTTTCCATGAAACCCTCTTGAGGTTCACTCGAGAACAAAGCAACAGGGATTCCACGTCGTTCAGGTTCTAACCATTAATTTGTAAAATTTACAGACTTTTGACTCCATCGAATACACGTGGGGCTATATATGCCTGAAAATTTGGGTAAAATATTTGGTTGAATAAGAAATTTTTGTTGAAGCAACGAATATTATTAAAAGTGTATCCTATTAGTGCGTCATTGGGGCGTCCAACATCAAAGCGAACATTGTTATTAGACGGCAACGTGAACAGCACAAAACAGGCGAGCCACCGAATTGGCAACAATGTAGTATGACAATGTCCCACCCACGACAGGGTCCTTTTAAATAACACCAAACATTGCGCATACGACACATAAGCCAAGACACAACAGGCGCATTATGGCAAGGCTTAGGCCGTCGCATTGCAAAGGCCGAAGGCGGTTGAGCTTTTAATGAAAAAAATAAAAGGGAATGGCTGGCGAAAGACAACATGTCCAATAAAATCGGAAATATGCACTGGAAAAAAATAAAGTAAAACAAAAATTTTTATATTTCTACCAAATTTCTATTACATAAAAGGAACAAAGGAATATACGATTGCCGTATTGCTAACATATTCTTTATTATCACATTTTTCAAAGTGTAATCTATTTATACACATTTTGTTATTTTCTCTGAGGTTCGTGAGGTGCAGGACCAAGTAGAAGCTTAAGAATGGAGCATGTAATTTTTTTGGGCTCTGTTTGTCCTTTTGTTTACAATGCTTTCGGACTTTTGGTTCTAAGCCTGAACTTTGGGGAGACTTGGATTTTTTCGGTTTCTGGTTTGATTGCGCTTTTGGGATCTATGTATTCAGGTGGCTAGTCGTTATTTGAATAATATATTATCTACTTCGTCATGATTGCAATTAAGATGGTTATTTCAGGAAAAGTGTCACAAAGGTTGAAAGACCTTATTCCTTATCTGTTCTACCAAGCTATTGAACTTTCT
Source organism: Drosophila atripex (assembly GCA_035045925.1). Lineage (NCBI taxonomy): Eukaryota > Metazoa > Arthropoda > Insecta > Diptera > Drosophilidae > Drosophila > Drosophila atripex. The sequence continues at coordinate 3,350,670 of JAWNOP010000012.1, forward strand.
ATCTTTCCTTTCTGCTTGCGTAATTAGTGCTCAGACATTTTCAAGTGAATGTTAGTCCGAAATCGAACCACTTCATCGCATTCTATTCAATATTCAGCTTAAGGCCACTTGCCTGCTCGTCCCAAAGGAAAATCAATTAAAAATTTATTATATTTGATTTCGAAGGTAAATGATTTTAGAGCACTTAATACATTATTTCTGCCGAGCAAGATAAAGTGCTTTTTTCCCCATCGCTGACCCAAAAGGATTGTCTGCCCAAAAAATTTAAAATTCTGTTGAAAGCACTTGAGAAGATACTCCCCCAACGGATGAGGCGCAGGAACATTTCCGCTGATTTGACTCTCGACCCCATCGTTCAACCGGGTGGAATCTCTTTCACATTTTCCTCCAATGCCTTGACTATCGCATCCAGAAGTGTCCATGAAGGATCCATGTTAAGTGCCTGTCATTATGGTCGCTGGTCCTTTGACATTGTTTGCGTAATATCCTGCCAATTTGCGGTAATGTTTTTCTTGGCCTATCCCATCTTTCCTTTCCCAAACTCTCTCTCAATTCGGCAAAGCTTAAATCTTTTAAAATTAATAATACAATTAGGTTGTGAACAGCGATTGCCTTTTTGCCAGCAATGGGGGCAAACGACTTCATTCTGACAAACAGACAAGGCCCTTGAAAGTTAGCCTAGGTGTCCTGTTTCCTAGGACACGTGGCTCGTAAAAATGTGTAACAGAGATGCCAGTTAATAAAGGTTGTTAATTGGGCATTCCTTTCACTTTGCTTTGTTATTTAGGATATCGTGTAAAGCTACGATATTATGGACTTTGTTTTTAAATTAATAAACATTAACTTTTCTTAATTTCGTTGTGGAAATATAAGTCCATATACCAGGAGCCCGTTTCCATGCCAACGGAAAAAACATCAAAGTAACCTTAGACTTTATGTTTTTGATATTTTTTCTAACTTAGTAGGCCTTTTCTTCCAAAAAGTCTGTAGACCTCTGTGAAAATATTTCCAGAGCTCAGTCTGCCTATGGCCGACAAGGTGGAAACATCAATTTTTATTTCACACAAGAAACATTTTTATTTTTTTATTTAATTTTGTATAATCTTTATTTTTTTCATGTAATTGATAATGATGTGTAAACGCTATACTTCACATCCAGATATTCCGTTGAGTTCTTCTTCCGAAATATTTTTTATTTTTATTAATGATGTGCCATATCTTTCGGTTTTCAGCAGTTACGACTCTGACATCCTTCTTTTCTTGTTACCTATTTATTTTTTCCATTATTTTCTAATTCATATATTACTTAGAAATCGCCCTTCAGGAGTAAGGTCCCTACCCACACTTTCTTTCATAATTTTCTTTTTTTTTTAATTCTTAGTTTTCCGAACCACTCATTAACCCACTCAGGATTGCAATATCCATTACCAAAAAGAAAAAAAAATAGTTTGTGTAATTATAAAATAAATCATATTTACTTTATTATTCTTTTATAGTTCCCTTGAGATCTTCTTCGGTTATATTTTTATTTTTCATTAATGATGTGCCATATCTTTCGGTTTTCAGCAGTTACGACTCTGACATCCTTCTTTGCTTATTTTCTTTTACTTTTTATTTTCTATTCATATATTACCTAGAAATTGTCAATTGTAAGGTTCCTGGCCGAGCTTTTTTTTAATTAGTTTTTCGAACCACATATTAAGCCATTCCAGATGGCAATATCGATTTGCAAAAAACGAATATTATTATTTACTTTAATTTATTATCTCACCTAATTACCATGTGCAATCGGTTAACTTCCCATCCAGATATTCCCCTTGAGATCTTTATCCGAAATATTTTTTATTTTTAAATAATAACGTGCCATATCTTTCGGTTTTCAGCAGATACGGCTCTGACCATCTTCTTTTCTTATTTTCTTTTACTTTTTATTTTCATTATTTTGTGTTTCATATATTAACTAGAAATCGCTATCAGGTGTAAGGTCCCTAGCCAGGCCTCCTTTCCTTGTTTTCTTGTACTCCTTTTTATTTTTCATTTTCCAAACTTGCAATATTCCCTCGGAACAAATAGTGAAAAATTAATTATTTTTATTTTGTTCACTTTCCCTATTTTTTTATTTTGTTTTTCATCCCAGTTGGTTCTTAACTTAAAGCAATGAAGTTGAAGCCACAAACGTTATTGTGAATGATTATTTATTAATTATATTTTTATCCCAGTTGGTCCTTAACTGATTGCTAATACCATTGAAGTTATGATACCCTTTTTATGGGCCTCCTTTTAACGACTCATCACGTGATCAACTCTCACTTTAATTGTAATCCAATAAAAAAAGAGTGTAGGAAAAATAAAAGGACCATAATGGATCAACGAGTAGCAAACTCTTTTTACCATGCCATTTTCTTTTATTAATTCATTATGTTACATCCAATATTTTTTTCAACAGAGACCTTCTCCAAATGCCACACAAAAACGTGGCTGATTAAAAACAATGAAAATATATATTCATAAAAGTAAAACAATAAAGTTTGATTGTTACCCGCAGGTGATGTGGGGAAACAAAAAATCCTAAAACTCACTTCCTGGCAGCCGAGCTAGCTTCGAGCTAGATTAATCGAAATATACGAGTAGTTTCATTTTAGTTCACTGCCTAATTGCCGAAATATGCCTTGGGACGCAATCAACTTTTCCGTGTGAAATTCTAATTAAGTTCCCGAGGCGATAGAGTCCTTTTCTGGCGTTCGCTTTTCGCCCAATCTGAATTCACTTTCACTGGAGGCGGCAACCTGGCCGCGTGAGTTCCCGTTATCAACTGTTGGCAGCAGGCCAGGATTCTTCGGGCCGAACAACTGTTGAACTGTTGGCAACCCGCATACGAGCCCGAAAACGAAGCCAGACCGAATCGGCAAAGAAAGCGAAACGGCTGCTGGCCGAAGGATGTTCAAGGATGTGCCGGGCTTTCGGGACTCTTGAGAGAGCGTCAAAACACAACAAGTTGCACTTCAAACTTGTGGGCCATCGAACACGTTTCGCCAAAACCTTAAAGACGTAAATAAAAGAAAATGTAATAACCGAAATATGTTTTTTTCATCATTCCGCCAGCCAAGTTTATGCTAATAAAATATTAGCAAGAAAATTAGTTAGCCACTAAAGAGAGTTTTTCATATTATTCGGCCGAAAACTCGGATTATTCTTTCAGTTTTCCACTTATCAGGGCTCTTCCATGTCATCAGATTTAACGTTGGCCGACACCTTGACATTCTGCCAGCCAGGAGCTTACTAAACCCAAATGACTGCGCACACAGGACCCACTTGGTCTTGCACCTTTTGTGGCACGCCCGCGTTTCCTGAATGGGAATTAAATTACACATCATGCTGACTAAAAGGAACACAAATGCCAACAATTTGTGAATTTTTATTTCTTGGCCAAGATAAACATATGCAAATTCAGCGGAAATGTGGCGGAAATTGAAAGCAGATAATCTGAAAAGTGCTCATTCAAAATAAGACCCATGCAGAGTCTTATTTTGGCTCACAAGTTGACAAATCAAATTGGCAAACCTGTCAGACATTTGATGACTGCAATTAGCAAATCTTCAACCCGGATAAAAATATTCATCCCATTCCCCTGAACTTAAATATTTAATAATTCTGGCGAAAATTTGGGGGCACACGGTTGAGAATAAGTTTGCCACACGTGTGCACTTGGCTTCTGAACAGGACTTTATAGGCCGATCACGTTTTCTGCCAGCTCGTTAATATGTGAAATCCTCTAAAAAAAAGACAAGATTTTTTAATTAAATTCCCAAGTGTTAGGGGTTCAAACAACCCACAAAAACGAATGGAAAAACTTAGAGAAAAGGGTTTCTTCTAGGTTGATTTAAAATTCAGGGATATTTTTCAAGTGACCAGGCTGAAAGTCACAGCGTCATGAATTGGCAATCATGTAATAAGCCATTTGCTCCAAATGGCAAAATTGTTATTACATTTGGGTGTTTGGCAACCTGTCCTTTTTATATTCGTCAGATTTTCGCTTAGCAAACAATATTGACGCCTCACAGGTGCAAAGTAGGCGTAACTGATTTCGTTTAAGTGTGCTTTTTGGATTGAAACATATTTCGGCTTATAAAGAAATTGATTTCATTTCATGCCCACTCAGCATGAGACTGCCACACTCCAGAATAGATGGCCTTTTCTATGTGTATTTCAACCAAACAGCAAAATTCGAAAGTAGGTAATGCATATTTCTGTAGTATTCATAAGCAGGGGTCGCCTCTCAATTCAATTAAAATTCTTGGAATTTAGATTTTCGATAATTTTGCTTAAGCTCACGCACTTGGCACATATTGGACCACAGCTTTCAATCAAGTTGTGGGCAGAGTCCTAATTAATTTAAGATATGCTTCGTTGATAAGCCAATCGATTTTTAAACCCATTCGATTTGAGTATGTTGACTCAAGCAGATTTTCTTGGCTTGGAATATTTGCATATCCAGCCAAGGCATTACTTGCATCACTTGGCAATCAATGAAGCAATTGAAGGGCATTTAACTTCACTCACTCACAGTTCACAGCACTTCTCTTGAGGGGCTTCCAAAGGGAACTTGCCAGACTTTCCAGTCAAGGGACTGCAATGGCAGCGACAGACCTAAATCAAGTTAATCAGCACATCTAAATGCACATAAATGGCACAAATGCGTCCGCCCTCCATTTACACGTTTTTTGGACCTTAAAAGGATAAAGGACGCCCGGAGAGAATCCCACATCTAATCGGACATCTCAAGTGACGACCCACAAGGCCGATCCCCGCGGAATACGTCCAACTGCAGACTCCGGCCAAGAAAAAGAAACAAATATCTCTCTCAATTGTCAGTTCTTTGAATAAACTGTCCCCGAAAATATTCAGACTAATTGCTGTCCAAGTGTTATAAATATTAATAGAACTTCTGGCCCGGGACTGTCTAGACCTGATTGATGTGTTTATTTCCAGCAAATCATGTCCTTAATGAAAGTCGTTGAAGATATACGAGGTAATTGATATATTAGTTCTTGGCTCTGGTAAACCAGCATGAATTATTTATAATGGACAAATAATCACATAACCAAAATGCGAGAAGCTTTGGTTGTTAATAAATTATTAGCTGGCCCCAAAAATAGTATGTTACAAATGAATAATTTAATTGAATTGGCTTGTAATTAATGGTAATCTATGGTGAGTTTATAGCTTCAATTTATTAGTTGGAGATTTAGATTAAGTCAACTTTGACCTTTTCATAATCTCTAAGCCATCATTTTTTAATAAGCCAGCCAGCAAAAGTTCTCTGGAAACTCACATTTTTAATTTCTTGCTTGAGTATTTTCAATTTCCTTTGCAATTGTCTTGATTTAATTCCGCTTAAAACCATCATTGACCTTTATTTTGTCTTCAATTTTAGCTGACACTTCCAAGTCCTCCAAGAAAATGACAACCAAAAGCTTTAAGAGAAAATCGTGAAAATGCTACTTGCAAACATTTACATTTCGCTAAAAATAGAAATATTTATGCAAAAATTACGCGTCAAAGATGCTTTCTATTCGATAATAAAAGCATTTATCCCTGATGAAAAAATGACAAAGATTTGCAAATAATTGCCATATTACTTTCGCTTTGTCCTTCCCCCACAACCAATCCAGAGGAGACATTTTCCAGTAGAGGACTTTGGCGAAAACAAGGGTGGAAAATTTGCATTGCTCGTGATGTTTTCTTTGGAGACCAGGGAGCCCTGCTTGTTGAAAACAGAAAGCGAAAAATGGCAGTTTTTCAATAAAAGTCAACAAGCAGAAAAAAGTGAACGAGAATATTTACGCGGCTAAAAACGTGTTGGCATGAGGATACACAATTCTGACAAACGGAAACACGAGAACACACATTAAATAATAGAAGGATACATTGGAGAACGCACAAGAAGACTTTGTTGATTCTGTTCCGGACAAAACGTTCCCGGAAAATACATAAAAAATGAACACCTTTAAGAGCTTTAAGAGAAAGGAGCATATAGCACGAACAAAATTTTTAAGAAATTGCCTTTCGAACTATGAGTACGAACACACCCTCACACCAAAACCATAAAACGACCCAAAGTAAATTGAAAGTGTTAGTTTCCAAAAAGTTTTCAAGTGGAATTTAAGTGTACAATAGTACTTACAAGTTCTCGGCACATCAAAGTTCTTTAAACTTGCTAGAAAGGGCCCTTCACATGTCCTCAGTGAACGAAAAAAGGCGAAAAACTTCTTAATTACCCTAAGCATCTGGATCCTAGCCGTACAATGACCCTTTGTGAAGAATCTTAAGTCGAGTTTCTTTCAATTGAATTCCCTGTGCACAATTTGAGCTAATTTTTGAGCAGGCATTCGTCGCTAATACAATGTGCCATTACGAATTCCAACTGTTCCTTGACCTTTTCGGGCCAACAATGGCAATCACAAAGGTGGGACACAAAGCCAACAAAGAAGAGCAGTCCGCCCATCCCAGGGGTCCAATTAAACGATGCAAGCCTGATGGAGATAGGCCAACACTGCAACGGATGTGAAGTTCACAAAGGATTTTTAAATGACAAAGTCCTGCTGCTGTCAGAATGTGTGGCCTGAAAAAGAAGCAATAACAATATCGAAACAAAGCCGATAGAAAATACGAAACGCCCTTCAACGGCTTGAATTCTCAGGAATGTTGATTGGTTCTGCAAAGCGTTTGCTGGGAAAGAAGGTGCCATCAGCACAGACATCCCATACTCAACGCTCATAAGTAGGCTATACAAAACGCCATAATTTTATGCAAATTAAATCAACACTTGCCTACTGATTATTTTTGTAACATTATTATAACTTTTCCGGCTCAGTCCACTGCATAACAAAAAAATACAAAAATAATAAGCTACCACCATTTGAAAATGTGGCGTGGGATTATTGCGCGATTATTTTCTCAGCTCTTTCCGGCCTCCAAGCTCCAAGGATACAAGAATAATTAATTTGGTTATGCGATATCCACAGCAAGCTGTAGACAACCTCAACTAAATATATTTAATCAAACACTTTGGCCTAACCAGGAGGTCATTATTTGGCATCATAATTAATTAGTGGATAATTAGAAGCCAAAAATTTTCAATCTGTGGGTAAATAAGAGGGGAAATTTAAGTCTATATGTCTTCATTTTGACTTTCGCTTTCAGAAAGTAGAAGACAAACACGAAAAGGCCATTTGTTTTTTTGTATTTTCTCACCTCAATGTCTTGTATTTCATGTTGGGTTATTCTTCATAAAACATGAAAAGTATGCCCTTTGATAGACAAATAAATAAAATGAAACTCATTAGGAGTTCTTCCCGGCTCCTTTGGTTAGCCCTCCCTAATGTATGAAAATGATCTGTTTTCGTGTTGTTCTTCCTGTGAAACGGAAGCTGTGAAAGGGGTGTCGACATCCTTGAGGTGGTTACTCTTGTTTATTATCTTCCTCTTTCCCTATTAGCTGGCTAATTTTCCTACCAAGGCCTGATGTGTCGCACCTGTAATAATACCAACGCCAGCTTTCTGTAATTAATTTTCGCAGTCGCTGGGAACATCACAAAGGAGGAAAACTTTCTTAAAGTTTGAGGTGAAAAATATGTCAGGAATCTTAAGGCATCAAAGTTGCAAAAGAAATGCAAATTCCCATCTGCTAGAAACTAACATTCAAATCCAAGGAGTTTAAAGTAAATGTCAAAGTATATCCAACACTTGCAATGCTTAATGAATGTACGATTACTGAACAAAGACATTTTTGGCATTGTCATTTCGGAGAATGAAATGAAGCAAATAGTTTTCATTGGAAATTCCATTGCAAATGAATTAAGCACTAACCAAAACTATTTGCTTGCCACAAACAAACAAAAGACTTTGTATTCATTGCTATTTCAGTTTACCACGTGATGTATCGTCGATTGGATGCTAAAAATTTCATTGATAAATTTCACAGACAACAAAAATTTGCTGGCGGAATGGGAGAACGCTTAAATTGTTCAATTGCCGAACAAATGGTCATAGTGTATGCGTTTTAATAGATTTTTTATTTGTTTATTCAAGCGAGAGCACCAATCAAATGGCCTGTCATCGGCTCCCATCGCATTTCAATCTTTTTAATATGCTTACAGAGTGTGAATCAAATTTTTTTATTTGCAATGAAAATTACAATTAAAATCCCCCATTTTTCGATCGATTGTGAATCGTTTTATGGATGCACTACTCACCGTGTACAAATTAATTACTTTTCCAATGGATTTAAATTCGTTCCGTAATTAATTAATGAATTCTCATTTACCCGTCCAATGCAATTAGCCTTCTGGTTATTTCTCTATTGACTCCGCGGTCATTTGCTTAACGGCCATAATCAGCAGCCGAGCAAACAAAATTGTATCTGTGTTTATTTAAACTCGTACAATTAGATAGCGGCACCGAGAATTTAATTTCTAAATAATGTTTCAAGCGTATTGTGCACTTTTTCTGTGTATTATTTTTTGTAGATTTTTGGGGCTATAATCGCGCATAGTCGCCAGCTGGCTAATCAATGTCGGATAAATTCGCGTGAATTTTGTCGAGCAAACAGTTTAATATATTTTTGATACAGTTTTTCGATCGCGAGCCCACAACCGCACGATAAAAGCTCCCAGAGCCAACTGATGGCAATGGCTGCTCAGCAGGCAGGCTGTTAATTTTGGATTTTTTTTTTGCGTGCCGGCTTCTATTGATTCCCGTACACTCGCACACACACAGATACAAAGAGGGGCAGGCGCGCGCACACACACCATCTCCCAGTCACTTTTTTCTTTTATCTAAAATGCCGGGCCAAGAATACGCATACGTCAGAAGTTGCGAATGACACGACCAAAAAACTCAGGTGCAGCCCCAAAAGAAATCTTAATCAATTTGCCTTCTTTTGTGGCGTTGTTAATATAAATCCATAAAAAATCCAACGCCAATTCAGCTGAGAGTCTGGGCGTGTCTCGACTGTTTCACTCTGTATACTCGAGTATTTGTTTACTGATTATGCCCGCCACCCACCTCAAAACAGAATCGACAACAACAAGACCATTTATTGCCTCCCCCACAACAAAATTGATACAGATAAGTGAAAGTTTCACTGCCTGTATTTTGTTGAATCGGTAATTACCATTTAATATTGAATTAAGTGGATTTCTAGCAATGTTTTCCCCCCTTCTGAGGACCAGACAGACGTCTCGACCTGGTTTTGTAATTGTTAGGCGGGCTAATTGTCGTTATATGGAGAATTTGTTAAAGAGACTGAGGGCAGTTTAATTAATTAACATTTTAAGAGACTAAAAGGTTTTCTTTCTATAATATATATAAAATTTTTTTGTGTTGATACTTACATGTACTTAGTAGTAACAAAATATTTTCCACCAATTGAGCTTTTCCGGTTTTTTGTATGATAATTGTCTATGCAATGTTTCATATTTCTATATTCAATTTCCTTTCAATTTCCACGCTCGATCTATTCTTTAAGCCAAATCCAACTCAACACAGTTCCTCAGGGGCCTTTTTAAACTGATTGTAAGGACAAAAGACTCATCAGGACGTACACATGCAAGACAATGGCCATCAATGACCCACCTTAAGGGTCCGGATAACCAAGTGCGATTGTTTTTTGTTTTTTTTTTCGATTTTGTATAGGCAGACAAGCCCGAAGCAAATGAGTTTGTCGGCAGACGGAAAATGAGATTTGGCCAAAAACCAGGTCAGGTTAAAGGTGGCAATGCTAACAAGATTTTACAAAAATTCTCTTTAGTAGCCTTTAAATATTATATTCCAATCCTAGAATATTATATTACTGAAGTGGATTAAGCTTTAAATAGCCATTTTATAAAATGTGCACACATTTAATTGCCATTCAATTACTTGATTTTGATATTTGAGCCTCCTTATTGCCAATCAATGCCAGAAACTCTACAATGAAAAGCTTCGAGTAAAATTACCTACAAACATTGAAAGTCTATCTCACTTACTTAAGATTGTTATTCAAACAGATTCCGAGCCCCTGGCATCGTGGCGTCCATTAGTACTCGAGTGCGAATTGAATGAAATACAAACTAATTTAACTAAATTCACATTATCATTGGGACTAGAAAACTTTTCGCTTACAGACTGGATCAAACGGGTCTTGCGCGACCAAACTCTGTTAATTTCTTTAATTAATCAAATTATTACCTCAGTGCATTCCATTTTTCTCTGTACTGACTTCTGAGGCTAGTCAGTAGAGCATCCAAATGTAGTTTTTTAGCATTTTCATTTGGCATCGTTGAGAATAATTGATGCCCAAGATAAATACTGAATTTTCTTTAATGCAAGACATTTTTTATTTATTTTTATGTTTATACCAAGCATTGATTGATTTACCTGTCTGGCTTTGGCTTTTGGCTTGGCTGTTTGATTATTTGACTTGGGAAGTGTTTTTTTTATGGGCTCCCCACTTTTCCTGAATGCGAAATCGAATTGAATGAAAATGCCCGAATTGTGGTTTATCCATTTCGGATTCCCCTTAATTCAGTTCTCAGGCTTTTTGTTTGGGCTACATTTTTTACGCATATAATAAAATGCATTTATGCATGAATTCCGTTTCGTTGCAAATGGCGAATGTTAACAAGCGATTTGTTTTGATTTATCTGTAATAAATAACATGGCTTAAATCGATGCCATGGGCCCACTCTGCCCATACCACTCCGTCGTATTATACACACTCCGTTTATTGTTTACCCGCTCCGTCTATCTCATTTTCTCTTGTTTTCTGTTAATGGAAAACACAAACAAAACAAAATGCGATTTGATAATGATTTTGGATCATTTATAGTCTGGCTTCCTTCCGCCGACACGTGCTAAACTTATCATTAGCCTGGGCTCTAGGGGTTTGCATTTGTTTGTTCAGCGGACCAAAATTTATGATTCGAATCAGTCAACCGAATTGGTGTTCCCTATTTCGCCCCAAGCAGTGCAGTGTTTTATGATCTTTGGACTGCCTTACATTGGGGTGTTTGAGATACATATTAAATCTGAAGCACGTGGCGCCTGTACAGGTGCTAATTAGTTAAGCATGCCATATAATGAACTCGCTTTAAGAGGCGACACAAAGACTATATACAGTTGGCCGAAAAAGCACGACTAAGACAAAGCCAGACGAAAGCGAGTTTTTGCCATATCATATATAATTTGGCGCACAATTTTGCAACGCCCCAAAAAAAGGCATCTAATTATTATTTAGCATATTGATAAATTGATAATAAAAGTGTCCATTTTTTGGTGTATTTGAATGAAAAATTTTGAGTTTTAAAGCAAGACTATAAAAATAAATGTTGAGTCTATGAAATAAAATATCTCTTGAATTTGAAATTGCCTTTAAACTTTGGGAACATATTTTTTTTGAAAATTCCCTTTATTTATTCTACTTTTTATATATCAAAATTTTAAATAAAACCCCACTTCAAGGCCAAGCACATTGTTGAATAACTCCATTATCCCAAATTGATTTAAGAAAAACCCTTTTCGCACTGCAGATGCCAAGCCGAGAAGATGACGTATGGGGTCATAATAAATTTAAGACAAGACCTTTGACCTTTTTGTTTTGCGAATACCAATCCCATGCCTATCCTTTGGCCAGCTGCTGTCAAGAAGTCCAAGCCACTTGGACTTCAAATGTTTTCAATTTAATTTAAAACATGTCACTGTTTTTGATAGATACCCGGATAAACCTCCTTCATTTTAGTTAAACGCAAAATCTGGTTCCATTGAACAGCGTTCAAGGGAAAACTTTCGAAAAAGAATATCTGTTTGGCAAAGCAGGACAAAGTTCTACCACAATTATTCGGGCCACCTTGGCACGCAATTTGCGCCAAAAGATCCACAAGAGTCTTCACGCAATTACCACACTTGGTGTTTAGTTTTGGATTGCAACGACAGCTGTGGCAAATTATGAACTTCAATGAAAAAGTTGCCCCATTTTCCGCAAGAAGGGGAAACGCTTTTCCCCGAACGATAAGACGAAAAGCGGATTTTGTGTAAGGTTTTTCCGACTGACCGACTTGATGAAATTTTTAAGTTAAACCATAAATTCTCAACTTTAACTTGGCTTGACCCTTTCATTTGCGAAAGAAAAGCAGAAATTTATTTAGCTTTGCATCTTGTGACCTGCCGGCGACACAAATTGCAATTTTATTTTCGTAATATAATGCCCGAACAAATATTTGCTGCGAACAAACTGACGCGGTGCTCACTTGTTCAATATCCCCCCAGCAATTATATGTAATAATTTTTGCATTATTTGTTGGTGTATTTATTGTCACTGAATCCGCCGTTACTGGTCCGTTAATTAAAATGTTGTTAACATTAGATTTCAACGCGTGATGCGGCATTTAATCCAAGCCGCTCGGCAAATAAATAATTCCATTTTCCCCCTTGGGCCAATATTTTTATCGGTTTTTCTTTATTTTTATTTATCGTGGCTCGCGCAGCTTAATTATTTTTATTTGCCTTTAATGTAGAGCAGAGCAGAGCAATAATAAACAGTAGAACTGAAAATAAATTAAGACCAAAACAAAATAAAGGCGAATCATATTCTTTCAATTCCATTTGATCATAATTTGTTCACTTTAATGATCAGAGACTGCTATCTGTTTGTGTGAATGTGTTCTAAACAATTTGGAGATAAATTTGAGGCAAAAAAATAATAGAAAAAAAAGAATTCTATATGAAATGTTTGTACTTGGTATTTACCCATAAGGTTATATATCTGTATCTGTACCTATGATCTCTTATTCTTGGCAGTGTCGGTGTATTGTTTTGTATTTTTATGGCTGCACGGAAGGAAGCTGCGCATTCAATGGAACCAACCGAAAAGAGTCACAAATACGAGTAAATAAGCAAATACGTGTCTATTTAATAGATTAAAAAGCGCACTGATTGTATGAACGGAAATTTTTCCAGTATCCAATATGGGGAGGAATTCAATTTGGAATTTTTCGCATGTCATGTGTTAGGGAAATAAAACAATGCCAGAGCTACATTTTAATTATCATTTTGTATCATTTTAAACAATGAAATGACTTTGAATTCTTTAATGTTTTGCTTTTAAGAAAATTTAAAATCTTCCAAAATGTTACAAATTTTCTTTCAAGTTTGTTGGCCGGTGCAGCTCACTGGATACCTTTTCTGTTGATTGTTTTTCTTAAGCAGACTTTAAGATGTTTATTGGGGAGAATTTTCCACAGCTCCATTCAGTTTAATTAATTTTCTTATGGTCTCGCATAAATTGGTACAAAAATGTTACTTTATTATAACAAGGGAAATCTATTAGCTTATCACAAATTGCCCTCAGCACATGCTCTCAGGATGTAGGAGTTGCGCTCTTCCGAGGGCTTCCGCCGGCTCGGAAAATACTGGCCAAAAGTTTACTTCACTGCATTTACGAGCTGGTAGGAAACAGCAGCCGCGTCGAAAGGGAAAACATAAACATGACTTTAAAAACTTAAGTTTTAAGACTTAGTAGCTGGCGATGCTGGAGACTTTGTCGCCCCCGCAGAAACATCAAAACTTGAAACCGAGTACCGAGTGCGGTGCAGTTAAAGTGGGTCCCCAAAAATATATTCCACTGGAGGAGGTTATTGTGCTGTTTGCGATTTGATGTTGCCTAATAAATTGCGAATATATGTATAAGATTTACGATGCGTAAGATTGTCCGGCTGCGTGCCGGAGCGTGACATTTGGTTAAGTTCTTGAGACGGTCTTCGGCGATGACTGTATTAGCCATAAGTCGTCCGCACATAGCCTGCAATGAAAGAACAATATATATTCAGAAAGTTGGCAACGCGACGGGCCAGCTAGCAACCGAAATTGAAAGCCAACTTTTGGGCCGAAGCTGCCAAAGTGCACAGTCAGACACAGAAGCACAGTACTGAGAGCATCTGGAATATGAACGAATGACAAATGGGCATATTTGTGGGTGCAATTGGGCGTGTCCGCAGGTAATTTGAATGTAACCTAGAAGCAAATTAATTACGCGCAAAGCCGAAGCGACAGGTTACACATTAAGTTAGTGGCAATTGAGTTACAAATTTTGGTTTTATTGTTAGTCGGAGTTGCGGGGTTAAAAGGCGGTAACAAAAAGGCAATAACAAGCGACACAAACACAAGCACATGGAGTCTAGTCATAGCCTCGATAGGAGTAAGAGCCATAGGATCGATCCCTAGATTGTGGCAGTCCATAGCGATCTGTATCGCTGTAGTAGCCATAACCACGATTCCTCTGGCCCTGATAGTCCTGCTGCCAATAGCCCGAGTACTGCCTCAAACCGCCATTACCTCCGTAGCCGCCATAGCCGCCGTATCCTTGGGTGCCCAGGATATTCGTGGTGGGATAGTAACTGCCGCCTCCGGAGTAGTAATTGTTGGGTATATATCCTTGGCTGGAATAGACGTTAGAGGATCCATAATACCCGGTATTGGGATAGTAGTTGGAAGAGCCAGAGTAGCTGGGATAACTGGGATAGTAGCCATTGCTGGGTCGATTGTAGTTATAACCATAGTTGGGGTATCCGGAGCCAAACAGATTAAGCACTAAAAGTATAAAAGAATTATGATGAAACATTAACATTCTACTTCATGATTCTGATTATGATTCATTGCCATCATCCCTGTACTTACACTTGGCGGATGTGGCGGCCGTGTCCAAGTCTCCTGTCGTTGTCTTGGCCTGGTTTTCGGGCAGGACAGCACTCCAGACTCCGGATACAGCCAGCTGGAAAGGGGATTGGGATGTCACACAAATTGGATGTGATTGGGATCACTCACCATTAGCATAAACAGCTTGATGAGCATATTTGCCGTTTTACTATTTTTAAACTTATCGCCAGGAAACAATTTCAAACCGACGCAGACTTTCCGACAAAGGAGCTTTGAAACCAAGACAACTGCCTGCCACGATTGTTGGACGTTAAATAATTCTGTTTCTCAGACGAGAGGCCAATTTATATTTTTCATTTTCCGGCTGAGTTGCTACGCTCAAGTGAAGTCGCTGTCGACGTTGCCGAAACAAACAAACCGAAGCTAAAACAACACCACCAGCCAACAGACAAAAAACAAAGCCTCCCACTTTTTTGTATCTCACTTAGAAGCCAAGCTCGGTTTTATTACTCATACGACACGTTGTGGCGGCCAAACGCGAAACTTTTGCTCACCAAATGGGAAGTTTCAAAGAGTTGCAGACTCGAGATGCTATCCAGCCCTAAACAGTTCTCGAAATTGTATATTCTAAGCGTTATTGGAGGAGGAGAGACCTTTTCTGCCACTGTCGCTATTATTATGTATTATTATTAATAATGCGCGTAATATTCTCAATTTCACGAGGCAGGTGACAAAATAAATGCCTCGTCTTGCCAGTGCGTGAGTTGAGTTTAATTTTAGATATTTTCTGTTTGGCTTTCAAAAACTTTAACAAACACAAATAGCTAAACAGAAACAAAAATAAAAAAAAACCGAAACTGAAACAGAGAAAAACCCCGCCCCGGTAAACCAAATTTAATGTTTACCCTAAGTTCACAGATCGAATTTCTTTCAAGTTCCGCCGACATCGTCCAATGAATGAGAATGCCGGACGCTGTGAGCCGCGAAATGCGAGCCCAGGTATCCACAGAAAGTTTGCCGGCCAAATATTTGACTTACTTGACTCTTCGCTGGGTCGTCTTGGCTTTGTTTAACTTTTTCTGTTTTCTATTGCATAATACCCGCCCTCACACCGCCGATAATAAGTTTAGTGTCGCGCACAGAACCCAAACCATTATATGCCAGAAGACCTTGAGCGTTTCTATTTTCATTCATAAAAATGTCTATCTTCTTTGCTGACGACGGGAAAGATTGGGAAATTATCTGAAAGTTTATTTGTGTTTTACCTAAGTTTTGACCTCCAGTTAGGCGCTAAGCCAACAGAAGAGTTTACAACTCAAAGAAAATAAATAAAAGTGTGAAAAGTATCGGGTTTTTTGGCGGCATGCGGGTATGAATATTTTAGGTCTTCAGCTATTGACTTTTTGTAGTCGTAAAAATTGGCCAAAACTGGGTTACACATTAGCTCAAGGTGGGTGCCTTTACAAGTCTAAAATGTCGATGCATTACAAATTTTTAAAATAAAATACTTCCTCAAACATTTCTTGGAAACGAAGCCCTTTGGGACATCAAAGTTTTTGATTTAATTCAATAAATTCTATTAAAAACACATTGATTAACTTCCTCTTGCCATATTTTATGAATTCCAATTTATTCTGAAATAAAATTGAACCAAAAACATCAGCATAGAACAGAATAAACAAAAGTCTCAATTTCACTTTGGCTTCACTGCCAATCCTTGTTTTTGCTCATACCCATTTCAAGGAATTTTCCGGGCAGCTAGACGTAGGACCTTCGAAAAAAGCACCAAACAGCAAAACAGGATACTTACTTTCATCTGGGAAAGGGGAAATTCCGTTGGAAGATTTTTCATTTAACAACCATTTCACGCACAATAAACGTGAGCCATGAACTCGTAAGAACATGAAAGAAAATCAACTCGAGCAAAACTTAAAAATTGGTTCAAAATTGAGTACAAAAAAATCACAGGTATCCTACCATTACCTTTCTTTAAAATTCAGCTAAAGATTAAATATATATTATGTCTATTTTACAAAATTCTCCTTTATTTTTACTAGAATTTCCCACAGTTTCTTTTATTTGGGCCTCATTATGTGGCCAGACTTTTATTTGGAGGTGTCTGCTTCCCTTCTTAAATATCAATAATTCGGTTTCGCAGCATCCTTCTATAAAACAACTTTGTGTTAAATAAAAAATCTGTTAGCTGATTTGAAATGTATTGTAATTTAATGAAGGGGCTTAGAAACCTTTAAGCTTTACTTTGGCAATATATATTTAAAACTTATTTAAAGTATACTTTTGGGTGGTTTTTAAAATTATTTCAAAACTTTGCCACCAGTGGCGCTCATGAGAGGCTTAACTCGATTTTCAAGCCCGGTTTAATTATTTTAGTATATATTTATATATTCAGATTATAAGCCTTTTGTCTTTAATAGTTTTTTCTTACCCCGATATTTTTATTACGTAATCAACATCTATAGTTTGAAGCGCAGTAATCCTTCCCCTCCTTGGAAAATAAAAAGCATTTTTACATTTTTTCCTTAATTTTTATTCAATTTCAATATTTCTCTTTTGACATAACAATTCATTATTCCGTCTCAATCATTATTAGAGTAGACATTAAATAAACTAAGCACTAAAGTTTTTAAAAAATCATAAAGAAATAAAACTGAACAAAATCATAAAGAAAATAATAAAGAAGCATACACAAAATGCATAATAAACAACATGTCACAAAACAATTTTCTCAATTTGCCAATTTTCCTGTGCTCTCGCTTTTACAATAGAAACTTTTCGATTACATAGTATATTTATATAGTTTAAGATGATATTTTACATGGAGAGCATCGGTGTGGGTCGTGGACAGGCGGTCTGGAGTGCATTTACCCAAAAACTGCTGATTACATAATCGTTTAAATCCAATTCATAACACAAGAAAGCGAACACATAAGCCGGGCCCCAAGCTGATTTGCCCATTTTTTTAAATGCTGTTTTGGCCCTAATTGGCAGACACTGAAAACACTTAGACTAGGTTTAGTTTTTCTTTTTTTCGGGGAGGTAGGATTGAGGTTGGGATTGGATTAGGGATCGGGATTGGATTTGTTTTTCTTGTCCTTGTCTTAGTTCGTCTCGCTAGTCGCCTTGGCTTCTGGTTTAGGATCAGCCAGGATTTTGGCTTCCTCGGGTTCGATTTTCGCTTTAACTTCCTCGGAAGCTGCTGGCACGGGCTCAGCCTTTTCCTTCACCTCCTCGGAGGCAGCTGGCTTGGGTTCTACCTGCACCTTGACCTCCTCGGAAGCAGCGGGCTCTACCTTCTCCTTAACCTCTTCGGGGGCAACTGGCTTGGGCTCAACCTGAACCTTGACCTCCTCGGAAGCGGCCGGAATGGGCTCAGCTTTGATTTCTACTTCTGGCTCGGCCTTGGCCACTACTGGGGCGTCGGCATCGCTCGTCTCGCGCTTCTTGTGCAGTCGTCCTGGCAGATTCTGGGTGCAGGAGCAAGGGCACATGCATTGGTCCTTCGGGGCGGAGCCAGTCAAGACCGAGTGAAGACTAAACGAGGCCGGTTGCACGCCCAGCGGGAATGGATCGATGTTCGAGTGTTGGTAAACGGAATTTTCTTCGCAGCTGGAATAGTACTCCTGTGGCAGGATAACCACCGGCATGAGGGCGATCACCGCCCCCTTGGGGATCTTGTCCGGGGGATAGAAGGCCGGCTGTCCAGGAGCTTGAGGGATCACCGGCAGTTGTGTGAGTGACATGGCGTTTATTATGCTGCCAAAGTTCGCTTGTCCGTTGAAGCCGGAAAATTGTTTGTTAAAGTCAACAGAGGCTGGATTGGGATAGGTGGTTGAGGTGGTGGTGGTGGTGGAGGTAAGGGTGCTTTTCGATGAGTGCGTCTTATCGGCGTTACACACACAGGACTCGCTGATCGATGGCACATGCAATGGTGGAGAGGGACGAGGTGTTACTTTGGGTTCAACGTAAACTTGGGGAGGTGGTGTCGGTCTTGCGGTCACGGGCTTGTACGGAGGAACAGTCACTGCCGGTACCTGTGGCGTATGGTACCTGATTGTTGGCGGAGTCTGGGGCACTGGGGTTGCGGTGTTAACCACGAAAGGTCTGGGGGTCGAGGGTTGGTATGGTTGCAGTGGAATTGGGGCAGGTGTCGATGTCTTTGTCACGTATTTGGGGGTCGGTGGTGGTGGTGGCGGTAGGTATGTGTTCTTTTCAACTTTACCCGGTGTCACTGGCGGTGGCGGAACGCTCTTAGGCTTATCCTTCTCAATAGTGATAGCCGGGACCTTTGGCTGTACGATCGTCGTGATTTTTTGGGATGGCGGAACAGGAACGGGAACATAGGGTTTGGGAGTGGAAGGAGAAGGAGGAATATAGGTTAGTGGTGGCTTAGTGGTTACTCTCTGCACATAATCATCTTTCTTTTCGTAATTCGGCTTATAAACTACTTTGGGTGGTTCAACTTGAATGACTTGTGAGTAGGATGGGGGCGGAATTTTGGAGATTTTACCCGGTTGGACAGGTGGCAGGTAGCCGGGCGTCTCCTTGTCCGAGTACCGAGGATCGTTTGCCGGTGGGCCTGGGCGAGTGGGTCCTGCAATAATATATTTTCTTGTTTAGTTATCCTATCCCCAATATTATTTTTTTAATGGCATGGTCATACCTGGTGGTCCTGGTGGTCCTGGAGGGCCAGGGCGGGTAGGTCCGGGAGGACCAGGGGGTCCGTATGGGCCGGGAGCGGTAGGTCCAGGAGGTCCGGGTGGTCCGGGAGGTCCGAAAGGTCCTGATATTTGCCGAACATTAAAATTAATAAATAAAAACTAAATAAAATAAATAAAATGTACCTTTAGGTCCGGGCTTGGTAGGTCCCTTGGGTCCGGGAGGTCCTAATGAGTTTTAATCAAATATATTGGTTATGGTATCAAGTTAAACGTAAAAAGTTAAATTATAAAAAAGTTTCTGTCGACATTGAGGACGTTGATTTCATTATCATTGGTTAATATTATATAGAGAATTATAAAGGGATAAAAATATTTCGCCTCTGGGCAAGGAACCAAAGTCGATGGTAATAAGTAAGTAAAAAAATGTAAGTAAAAATATTACAAAAAAAAACAAAATAATATATAAGGTAGATTCCGTGGAGGCCAGTCTGAAACTTTTGAATAGACAAGGTTTCGAAAAAAAGAAAATAAAAGAGGAAGGCCTAGAGGAAGATGGAGATTTATTGCGTTCAATAAAAAAAAAATATTTTAAATTAAAAAATAATTGGTTGGGTCCTTCGAGGCGGCAGGTTTTTAATCCAGAATCAGGGCCCATAGCAATTAATTCAAATAAAAATACAAAAATAAAGAAGAGGCATATGTTTTCCGCAGGCAAACAACAGAGCAAATAATAATTAATAATAAAAATTATAAAAATAAAAAGAAGAAAATAAGATGAAGAGGGAACCTTTCGGTCCGACGGGACCGACTTAAATAATTTCAAACACCATTGTCCCATAGGGCTATAGAAAAATAATTGTTAATCGAGACTAATGGTGAAATCACAGCCTACTTGATTCGATATATATTACTTATATGGCAACTCAAGATTTAGGGTGGTCACCTTAGTGCTTTTAGAAATAATATCCTACTAAAGTTGGCCTATCCAATCTTACCAGGTGGTCCGGGTGGTCCAGGAGGTCCGGGTGGTCCCTTGGGGCCTAAATTTGTTATTTTAAATTAAATAAAAAACTGATGTACCCATTGAAAAACTGAATTATTACCGCCAGGTCCCTTTGGTCCGCCTGGTCCGCCTGGGCCGCCGGGGCCTACGCCGCCGCCGTCTCCGTTGCCGCCCTCGCCGCCGTATCCGCCCTCGGGTCCAACCACATGGACGTATGGTGGTGCCGGAGGTCCAGTTGGGCCTTCAACGTGGACATATTTGCCGGAATCATCGTGATAATATTTGCCATCGTTAATACCTGTAATCGCAATTAAAATACTAATTAGTATATCCATTTTAACGAAGGAAGGGAGGGGAAACTCACCAGAATAGCGACCATCATTGGCGTTAGGGTTATATTTACCGTTATCTGGATAGGAAATTTAAAATTTATAGAAATCGTTCGATTAGTAATTTTCATTGAAAACTCTTTCTTTACATGCTCACGTTTTTAACTACAAGATACAATTACTACTATCTAGACTCTAACTACATTCAATAGTTTGATTAAAAGCTACATTGGGTTTTCTAAAAACAACAGGTCTACAATAATTAATTATAGTATTACATTAAAAATTACAGTATAAACGGTCTAGACCAACACCAACACAAAAATCATAACAATAAAGCAGACAAGTAGGATGGGATTAGTTTCAACTATGGGGTTTTCGTTTTTAAGTTTGGGGATCAGGATCCAAACACCAAATAATAAACAATTAATAAATCAAAGGTAAGTAACAAGTTAGTGGCAGTTATAGAGTTGGTTAGTGTTCATTGCTCAAGCGGTTTTTCAACTTTTTCATGTGCGGTGTGTGTAATTATTTTACAATAAATGAGGTGGGTGTCGGTGTGGGTGTATCTGTGTGAGGTGTATCTGAAGAATCGGTGCAAGCATGGGTGATAAAACTGTGATTGCATCTCAGTCGGAAATGAATATGTATGCTGAGAAACAAAATCATAAACAATCATTTATCATTTCAGTCGAATTCTTTTTTTTTTTGTTTTTTGTGCATAGGATATAGAGTGAGATATATATAATAAATAGGGAATTGTGCGCTCTGGGGAGAAGTGCTCTGATAAGGAGTGACTAAATATCAAAAAAAGTGCCCTAGTATTGCCTAGCTTATGTGTGTGTGTTTTTGAGGCTATAGCCAAATAAAAATTATAGAAAATATTGGTTGTGTTTACGGTTCAGAAATCATTGTTTCTTCGCTGAAAATAAACGAAAAGTACAGAGCTTAAAATAGTTTAAAAATTAAATTAAAATATTATTGTAAAAAGACGTACGAGTACATTAAGCGAAGAGAAACTAAAGCTAAAATCATTGAAGAGGAAAATTTGAACGAACTGATTGAACAAGATTTTGAAAGAGGTTATATCCTTATGATTTATAATGTTTCAGATCAGGGCCTTTGGTTTTCTTTCTCCACTCCAGCTGCAGCTCGTTCAAATTTTGCTCTCCCAAGCGTAGAAAATCGGTGGAGGGCTAACCTGCTTGATAGGCGATGGCCCCAGGAAAACCGGTCTCGGTGTACGTGTAGGTGCTCGTGTAGGTTCCCTCATTGCCGGGGCGGTATTGACCGCCGGCGGCGATTGCGGAACCGCTGCCAACTGAAATGCGATCGCCGGAGCCGACGGAAACACGATCGCCGGAGCCTACTCCGCCACCGTTTCCGGTGGTATAACGATCGCCGGAGCCAACTCCGCCACCGTTTCCGGTGGTATAACGACCGCCGGAGCCAACTCCGCCACCGTTTCCGGTGGTATAACGACCGCCGGCGCCAGCGCCGCCACCGTTTCCGGTGGAATAACGATCGCCGGAACCAACTCCGCCACCGTTTCCGGTGGTATAACGATCACCGCCGCCGATTCCGGAACCGCTGCCGACGGAAATACGATCGCCGTCCTTATAGACCGGTTTTCCTGAGGCTCCTCCTCCCGCGCCGACCGGACCCGGAGGTCCAGGTGGACCAGGAGGCCCATTGGGTCCGAACGGTCCCTTCGGGCCTCCCGGCCCGTTGGGTCCGAATCCTCCGTTGCCGCCAACGCCTCCGTTTCCACCGAAGCCGCCGCCAGATCCGTTGCCTCCGTTTCCTCCATTAGGTCCAACCACATGCTTGTAGGGATTGTTATCCGGCACGTACTGGCCATCATCTAGAAGAACATACAAATACTGGAGTCCCGCTTTCAGAGATATCTCGGTGGCGCTCATTGCTTACTGCTGCTGCCCGGGAGCAGGGTGTTCACTGAGTGGAATGACGGCGCCTGGTCGCCGGGATGACTGTGGTCGCTGTGGCCCTTGTCGGTGCCAAAGATTCCCGTGCTCTGGCCAATGGGTCCCACGGGCTTGTGGATGGGCAGACTCTTCTGGTCGGAGCCCTTGATCACAATACTGTTGGAGCTGAACGATGGAATCCCATCGGAGCTTTTTTTGGTCTCTTTGTACTGCAAAATATTACACAGATCAGATGGGGATCTTCACTGGGAAGGTTTCCAATATTTTTCCGAAGGTATCCCTCCGGGAAAAGGTCAGAAACCAACCCGGCGAACACCCCTTACATCCTCAATGAAGTAGGGAACACCATGCTGGGCTCCGTTGGCGAACTTTCCACATCCAATGGGGAAGTAGAGCTCGTCCCACTGGAGCAGGATGCCTGGCTCGGAGGGTCCTCCGTCAGTCTCATTGTACAGGTGTGGTGGGAAGGTCTCCACCGGCTTCTCCGGCTCAACGGTGCGGTAGCCGTGGGCATCGGCCACGTAGTGTGTTGCCCGGAGTAGGTGGTAGGGATCGATCAGGCCGTAGCAGCCGTAGGTCACTCCGTCGGGACCTCTCGTTTCGTGGTGGAAGTTGCCGGTCTTGCCGACATCATAACCATACCGATAGGCATCTTTTAGGTGTTGTTTAGGTTTGATTTTTGGATTGGTTTTTGGGGATTTGGTTTGGTTTTGAAAGAGTAATGTTTAGAGTATAACGTTTTTGGTTTGTGTGGTTGGTTGGGTGTGTTGGGTGTGCTTTGTTTGTTCGGAGGAGTGCTGTGAGGACCTGGAAATGGTGTGTTCATTTAACCCTACGACTCTCGGCTAACTGACTGCGATCTAACATCCCTGGAAGGGCGCTGCAACTGAAAGTTTTCACACTAGTTTGAACCTAAACGGATGATGTTTCGTTTAAGGAAAATGTTGGTGTTTGTTGTGTGCTATTGTTGGATTTTTAAAATCTGTTTTTATCAGTTGTTTTGTTGGTTTTTGTTTTGGGTAATCAAGTTGGGTAATTTCGAGGTGGTGAGGTAGAGTTATGAGTATGCGAAGCATTTTTAAAGACGTTTCCTGCAGAACTTCTCGCCACTGAAGCGCAAAAGTGCTTACAAAAAACTGTAGAAGGAAGAGTATATTTATGTGTGTGTAAAGAAAAGAGAAAGTAGCATAGGGTAAGAGGGAGGATATAGATAATGGTGGATTTGATTGTTGAGCGTGTATATATATTTACAATTTGAGTATAGCTACGACGCAGACTACGGTTTCTACTGGGTGAGTTTAGTAAGCTGCTACAAGGATATATATAATGTATATATATTTATGGGAGGAGCTCTACAATTGGATTTGTTTCGAGTTTGTTGAGGGTTTGATTAATTAATGTAAGTTGGTTGAACTATCCAGGGGCGGGGTCGGGGGACAGTACAAATACTTAAGACTAAGGTACTACTAACAACTACAATAACAATTGTTTGTCAATTTATCTACTTAAAACGGTATAGAGTTAACAAAACGAAAACTAACTAACTGCATGGATGTG
Organism: Drosophila atripex; assembly: GCA_035045925.1. Classification (NCBI taxonomy): domain Eukaryota; kingdom Metazoa; phylum Arthropoda; class Insecta; order Diptera; family Drosophilidae; genus Drosophila; species Drosophila atripex. Next base: position 3,374,875 of record JAWNOP010000012.1, read on the forward strand.
GGGATATATTCAAGATATACGAGTACATCTACGATATGGATACGATGTGAAAAGTACAAAACTCAACAGGGTTTTTTACAAAGTTAATGGTTTTTTGATTGGTTTTTGGTCTAATTTTCGAGTTGGATGTTTTTGGGAATGGATTAAAGCGGCTAGGATAGATAATCGGATTCACTTACTTGTGTCAAAGTTTGACGAATAGTATTGCTGATTCGTTGTCTTTTGGTCGTTAATATCGAGGATAAGACGACGGTTCTCTGCATCGAACTTGGCAGAGTAGACGCATTGCATCAAGATGCAAGCGACGGCCTGGAAAACACAGAAAATAAAAGAAACGAAACGAATGATTAATGGTACTGTCTAGTCTGCAAGCCCGCAACCAAATTGTACAGCTGTCGAAAGATTTGTCACATTCATGGCACGCCCCCACACCGAGTTATTGTATCTAAAAGATTTTCGTCTTGGCTTGGCTTCGCACAATTTGCATATTGTGGCCGGAGAGCGAACGGAGATGAGTCAAAACGACGACTTGGCTGCTCGAGCTCGTTTTGCGGCCCAAAACCAAATCAGCAGCCATTTAGATCCGGTTCGATTCATTTAACCAGACCAAAAACCAAAAACCAAAAACGAAAGCCGAAAACTGAAAACCCCGAAACCGTTCACCAAAATCACTGGCAAAATGTCAAAGGCATAATATTCGAATCACAGCGCATTCTTCGCGCACTCGTCAAATGTTGACAGACATTTAAATTTTGTCTGAAACCGAAACTGGATTTGCACATGCTAATTTCCCATGATTTGTCACAGCAGCCATCGCGAAAATGTCTAGTCGCGAAGAAAAACTAGTTGCCTGATGTCGAGACAGTAATGGACAATTAGCTTAGATTTTAACGCACTTGTCGGCATTCGCAGAACGATTATTGATCGTGTTGGACGTAAGCTTTCGATTGGCCCACTTGGTCGTTGGATCATCTTCTTTTCGGGCCACAAATATTATATAAATTCTTTATTTTTTCACACTGATTAGCATAAAATGCCCATATAGTTAATATAATCAAGCCAAGTTCCGGCACGGCCAAGGCTTCCTTCTCAGAAACGAGTTCTTTTAGGAAATTTATAGTAACCATATCCCAATATGGAATTCATAAAGGCGAGTCATATTTCCTAAATATGTCGCCAAAAGAGAAGCTTCAGGGGGGCAGGTGTAGCGACCGACCTTCGCACAAACCCAAGTAATTAATTCGTTTACGATTTGGCTAGATCTCAGCCTCCTCAATCTCTTTGTGGAGGGTGTGTTCGGTGTTAAGGTTAAAAGAGGGAATGCCATAATTACGAGTCTTTTACTAACAATGGCATTTTATGGTTAACACCCGCTACAGATTTCATCTTTCAATAGCCCCGATAAGGTCAATAATTTTGCTATTTTTTCTATTCATCAACATATATATATATATATATTGTTTTTTTGCGGGTGCAAACAAAATGAAAACCAAACCATGTGAAGGAAACCGAAAAACAAATGAATTTCTCATAAAACAAATTTATTCACCAATCGCGACCATCGGAATCGGACTTGATGGAGACTCCAAATGGCAGAAATATGAAATCGCTATTAATGCAAATCGGTGGCTGCTGCTTTTTGCTGGATAACTGTCTTTTGATTGGCATATCTTCAAGTTTCAAATGTTGCCGAATCGGCTGCTCCAAAATATTCGCCACCGATCCACCGTTTTGCTTTTAATTTATTATGCCATGCTGTCTGGCAGCCGCTGACATCGGAGGTCGTTTCCATCTCACCCACATTGCCGAGCCAGAGGGCAGGTTTTCACGAATAAAGTTCAAGCCCAAATATGCTTTTTTCCACCGGGTTTTGATATTTTTGTTTGTAACTTTACATTGCGTGCCGAGAGGGGCTGGCATGGTTAAGTTATTACAAAAGTTTTCCATAAGAGATATTCAGGAGATATTGATTTTCAACCTGTAACCGAGGTCGATTAAACCTAAAGATCAAAACTTTTTTTTGTGTCTGGGAAAGCAACATATTGAGGTTGTTTTCCTTTAGTTAAAGTCAAAGAAAACATGGGGCCATAAGTGTCGGATTGATTGATTGCATGTGGTGGGCTTTCAGTTAAGTGACTAGGGAGCTAATGAATTCTGAATGAAGTGAGTGAACTACTAAAAAGGTTATTGGGGGGAAATCATAAGCCAACAAAGTTGATCAGAAATTGCTGGAAAACAAGTCCCCGAATTATTTATTTATTTTCTCGTTGCCATAAAGCCCGAGTGAACTTCACCCTGATCTCCCATAACTGGGCTAGGCCAATAACTGACAGTCTCATTTCTCGTGGGTAATTAGTTTCTCAAATTGAGTGAACGGGGTGCCAAGCCAAGCCCGCTTTCAATCCATGCACAGACCCACAAAAAATCTAATCAATTGCCAATCAATTAAACGCAAAATCCAGCCAACAAATGTGGGCCACAATTATGAATTCAAACGTCAGTCATGAAAGAGGTGCGAAGAGCTAGTTTTTTAGTTGCAAATGCAGTAAATCAATTCCAAGACGTTCGAATACATCATCCAAAGCCACTGGCGGCTGTCGTGTTGACCCAAAAAACGCACAACTCCGCCTTGAGAATAAAATCTGCAGTTCTGCTCTATGCGCCAGTATGCACAATGAGCCAATGAATCTTGAAGATACTTTTGCACTTTGCATAACTCACCGCCGACAGTGCATGGGCAAAACAGTTTATCAATCGCCTTATTCGCACGCACAAGACGTTGTTACTTGGGTCGTTTACATGATTTCAGCTACATACATCGTAACCAGCATCATCATCATAATCGTCTTCATCCCAGGCTTCATACTGGCACCCCAGTAAACCGGTTTAGTCATCCATCCAAACTTTTCGGCGAGGCATCTTGACTGCTTTTGCCCTTTGGCGATGGTTGGAGCGAGGAAACTTTTTTATTTTCGTGTAAGTATTTATACCTTTCAAGGTCAATGAGTATCTTGTGCCGGCGGCCAATGGATCGAACATGAGAAATTCGTAGTATACATTTTTTCTTTGACAAATCGAATTAAGGTGCAACTAGCAGTGGGTTGCGACCTTAATCGATGAAATCTCTTTATCGGGGATGCAGTTTCAGGCTGCACAACAAAAAAAATTGTGAAATTTCTTTTTAACGAAATCTTGTCGGAGGAGTTGTGCAACAAACATTTCCATAAAATGAGAAATGAAATGACCGGACGATAAAAATGCCAAACAAATGGGCCTACCTGGCAACAAAAAGAGTCAGTAGAACCTGGCAAACTCTGCTAACAAAAATCAGAATACTAATAATAATTTAATTCGTTTTTTTTATTTGGAGAAACACGTATAACCAGCTATTTGCGATGGCCTTTTGGGTTTTTGATTTTCCAGTTAATCCGGGCACGGATTTAATTAGCGCCACATCTAGAATCTTTTGAGAGCAGAACTGTGCTAATGAGTTCATTCCTCATCGATGGCCAAACAAATGAGTTGGTCCCAGGTTGATCTCAGACAAAGATGGGAATTTGTCCACACAATGTATCTCATTAACGCATCGCCATATCTCAATGTGGGGGGGAGACTGCTGTCAGTGAACTTCCACTCGACTTGTTCTGATTTATTGAAGCAATTAAAAATAAACCGTTGGGCCTGGCACACTTGCTGCCTGCATTCCGGGTGACATCATGCATTAACTTTTACTTTCAACTTTTGGCATTTGGCTTGGAGATATTAAATGCTTTTGGCGAAGCGTTTTCGTTTTCGAATTTAAACCAGCCCGAAGACTTCCTCTTCCACCTTAGCCATCGTCATCATCATCACCTCCTAACAAACTCAGCTGCCGCCTTTGGCCATTGTCTCCCCTAATCGCTAACGAGCGATCAAGACCTAATTTGCATTTCTAGATTTTATTTTATAGATACACGTATAGATTTCATATTAAAATTTGCCAGCTACAAAAAGCAGCCATAAATTAGTGGGCAGACAAACAACGAATAAAACCCCTTCGGCCTTTAATATCGAAAGTCATAGCGGGAAGTGAAAAGAATAGAAACAGCGACTAGCCATAAAAGTGAATGGGGGCTTCATCAAAGTTCCATGAACTCTTACGTAAAGGTGCTTCTGGCCCAGGGAACTAAGAACGTTCGCTACTTTTTTCTGGACTTAGTGGGCACAGTTTTTAAGCCCTGCAGCAAAATCCCGGATGTGAATTGAATATATTTTCTGCTCTACATTTTTTTGCGATCTTGTATAGCAGTAAAGTAGTTAACGGACATGCCTAATGCCCTATTTGAGAGTCAAGCAAATGCCATAATTTATTTCAATTGCCTAGGCGAGCAGCGAACTATTTGTCATGCCAGGCACTCGGCTTCTGCTACTCCACTTTATGACTCAACTCGCCTCCCACTGAACGATTAAATCTTTTTAAATTGCAATGCACAGATGCCGAGAAGAAAATCCGCGCACTCTTTAAAATTCCACGCAAGAGTGTTGTTTTTTTCGGGAGATGGGCCAGCAAATTTTATAATAAAAACAAGAAAGAATTGTGGCCCGAGAAGAAATTCCCTGTCAACGCTTGTTGTGAGGCATTAACAATATTTTGTCCCCCAACTTTTGGTTCTGGTTGCTTTTTTTATTCGTTGCGTACGTGTCTGGCTGAACTTCTCGCCCCAAACCAGAGGGATTTAAGCCGCACGCTGGTGGCTGTCGAGATAAACTCAAAACAAGAAAAAATATAAATAAAAAAAAGAAAAAATTTAAGCAAACTCAGCACGCTTAACCCCAAAAGGAAGGGGTCAGTGGCAGACACACTTGACGCGCCGACGGGGTTTTTGGCAGGTGACAGAACCCGTGGCAAAAACAATTTTTCTAGCCCGAGTCCCGAAACCGAGATAATATCGCAGCTCACTTAGAGCATCATTATGACACCTTTTATACACAATATTTTTCGGGTGTCTGAAGTGCAAAAAATTAACAGCTTTTGTCGATTATTATCTAAGAAATTATCCAAGAATTTTTGGCCATAATCAAATTATCACTGTTTTGCGATAGTTTCTCTTAATGAAGCGAGTCCTTGACTCATCGTTTAATTTAATTTAAGCTCAACTTTCGCAAATACACGAAATATATTACGGATCTGATCCGAGTTACAGATGACACAAAGTCTAATTTGCATATATTTTAATTCATTGAATTTCAACTCTCTCTTAGGCGAAAAAAATATATAAATATACGTTTTAATTTATTAAACAACAAAGACTTCCAATGCCACATTTTTGAGCGTTGAATCGTCTTCTTTGCAAAATAACAAAACAAATTACGGATATCGATTGCATTTGAAATGACAACAAATAAATAAATTCTGGAGAATGAGGTAGTCAGGAAACCAAAAACTGGGCAAGACTTTTTGCGTTGTGAGGTAAAATAAACAAAAGTGCCTGCCGTTTGCATCGAACTGTTTCGAAACAGCCGGTATTTATACTATTTGTTTGCCCAGAAAAATGCCGGTTGGGTATCACTATTATTTTTATTGCCAGCCATAATTGATGCCCATCCATTCCGCCCAACTAAGTTGCATTAGTTTGGCAAATAAACTGGACAAAAACCGAACCGAATAGTTACAATTTGACTTGTTAAGCTCGTTAAATTTGTGTTGGAATTCCATCGTAATAATATGTTAGTGGCTTAACAAAACCGCTGCTTGCAGTTTTTAACCTTGTCTATTCGTTTTCAATCAAATCTACGAGCCAGACGCATTTTTTCCTCTTTATTTGTATACTTTTTTTGTTTGACAATATTTTTAGCCGAGTGCTAAGTGCTATTGACATCCTACTAGCTGACTTCCATAATTAAAACAAGAGATGAAATAATTTGGTAGCTAAGTCTGCCTTAAAAATGTTATATTCGAAGAAAGGATCCCCAAATAAAATATTTTTAATTTCCTTAAATTTTTTATATTTACTTACCATGCACAAAGCTGCACGCGCCATTTTTCAACGAATTTTATGGTTTTTTTGACACAAGGAACGCCAGTAAATATTTGTTTAGGTATTATCAATTTTTGAATGGAATAAACTGAGTTATCCAATTTCCAATCTTGAAATAAAGAAAATGTTTATATATTCGTTAAATGTATTGAATTTGAATCACAGGTTTCACACTAGTTTTAAAAACTTAGTCGAGTTTTAGAGTTTTGAAATTGCAAGTTGAGAATTTTTTGGAAAAAAAAATTCTATGTTATTTGTATTTATCCTTGCAATTAGTACAGTTCAGTGGGGATGTGGGAATGTGGGGATTGGGGATTCCGTTCAGGTGTATCAGGTGTGAGGAGATCACAAATATTGATTTAGTATTTACTTTTAAGAGCCTAAACTAGAGCTCATACCGTGGTGACCGATGTGGACGAACTGAAGATGAACGCATCGCGTCTTTGCCATATAAACAGAGGCAGACGCGAAACAAAAAGGCAAAAAACGAAATCACACAAAAAACTGAAATCGAATTTCGAGACTCGCTCAGTGTACTTGAGAGCAGCTCCTAACCCATACACTGGCGCACTCCGACCACATCACTACCTGTCCAGGTGACAGAGCTATTGGGCTTAAAGTGCGTGAGTGTGTGAGTGAAACGAGTTTTATTTTTTATGCACGCTTTTTTCGCCGGACTCGTTAATTTATTTGGCCAAGCGGCGTCGGAGAGATGAGCTCCAACTAAGCCACTATACGCCGGAGCCACGGGTCGTATACTTGATAAATTGTAACCCTCTCTGGGGAGTGAGTCTTCGCGCTTCTCTCGCTAGGATCTGCTTGCGTGTCTCAAGAATTTAACTTCACTTTCAGGTTCTTGGGTTCATTAATATTTAAAGAATGATTTTTTTTCTCTAGCTTATTTATTCTCTTTTTTTATGTTTTATTGTCTTCTGTTTTGTTTGTTCAAAGAACATTTTTTGTCTTTAATTGAAAATTCGAGTTTTTCGTGTTTATTTTGATTTAATTTTATCGTTAATCGAATAGTGATATTTTAGCTATATATTGATTAGAGATTTTTGTTTTTTTTTCAACATTTATATATGTATATATTTCTTTTTTGTTCGTTCGTTTGGCTCCCGACTTTTGGCAGTTCTAACTGGCGTTTTAAGTTTTATTTTTTTTTTTTTGCTGAAAATTATTTAGATGGTTTATTGATTTAATTAAAGCTATGCAAGAAACAGGGTTTAGTTTTATTGAGTTTGCCGCACGATCTATTCGGTTTCCGTATATGCTAGTATTTCTTCCTGTGTATGCAAGAGCTATAATTAAAATAAATTTTCTGCCATTGATCACAAATGAGCTAGATTATGAATGTGTTTTCTAAATCTTGAAATGAACTCACACAGTAGCCAAGAAATTTATCTCTGAGATCACGAACGCCATGTCAGATAGGAAATTGTATAGCCTAATCCATATAACATAATTCCGACACCTTTTCGGTTAGTTGCGACATGCTTCCGTTTGGTGATCCGCTTAAAATAAGTCTAAGAACGTTTCTAGCGGTTCTTTTTTTTAAATTTTGCATAAATTTTGAAAAGCTGTTGACATTTAAAGTGAATTACGCAGTTAAGCCGCCTGGCTGCAGCAAGAAAAGGGGGAAACCATTTAAGTTTTGCTCTTGAAGATGGCAATTGACACAGAAAATAATCAGCTTCCTCGCTCTGGGGCATAAAAAAGGATGAATTTAATGACAATGCTTAAGCCAAGGTCTAAACCCTCGGAATAAAAACAATGTATAAGTATTTTCTGCAATAAAATTTTAAATGAAGATAACACTGAAGGGTCAATGCTCTAAGAAAACTATGTTTGAAGATGAGTAGTTAAAATGTTTTCCTGATATTCAAGAATATGCAAATATAAATCAATATATTTTTACACATTTTTTTTATGTAAAAAGATTTCAATATTTTGAGTATACCCTAAAAAAAGAGAAATTTTAATAATCGAATTTCTGCACAGCATGAAAAAAACCAACGCAGCTGGGTCTCTTTTTTAAAATATGTCTATATACGTGGCTGAAAAATTTACAAAAAGGGGGAAAATATTTCGCCAACGGCAATTTAAGTCACACTTAAATCTTCATTCGGTCAACGGATTATCAGATTTTATTATTAACTCGTTCTCAAAATTCCTTTTACATTACGAGCCACGAATCCCCGCAGATGACCTTGACATCTCTGAATAATCTGGGTATATCCTTCAACATTCTCAAAGCGTTATTAACATTTTTTTGCATTATTTTCGCGATGTTAACCGGAGCAAAGAAAACGAGAAAAAATGAACTGAGGTTTTTTTCTTGTTTTGTTTCATATGTAAATGCATTTTTGACAGCGTTTCATTGACAGTAAAATTATTAAACATAATTTCGAAATAAAAAACACTCGGACAACAACAAAATGAATATAAAGTGGGCAATGCGATATTCAGAGCTGTGAAAAAGGGATAAAGAAATTATATATATTTAAATGGAATTTAAACCAAATTTGGTATGTGTGGAAGTGAAATAAATTTTAATTTTTTTCCATTTTGCAAACTTTTAGCCCACACAAAATTTTATTTTTATGACCACGCCGAGTCACACAATACATGGGTATTATTTTTTTTTTTGTGGTTTTTGGTCGACCTTTGAGAGAACAAAACCCCAAAAACCAAAAAGATTTTAGCTATCATCAGTCGCAAAACAAGTTGAATTTCGTTAATCAAATTCATAAGCTGGCAAAACTATCAAGAAATCAAATAGAAATAGAAATATCGCATTTAAGATATGCTTTTAACAAGCCCCAGTCAAGTTCGATTCGAGAAAAGAAATAACGAAAAGCTGGGCAACTTTAACCCAAGATCGATATTTCATGCGAACAAAAAGAATCGGAGGCAAGCCACGCAATGGCCAAGATTGCTTGCTGGTTTCATTTTTGTACATGAAACGCCAAATTTAGAAAGCCTACCAAAAAATCAATTTGTTGCAGCGGCAGAGTCTCCTACAAAATACCAAAAGTCAATGGCTCTGAGTCAAGAGTCTCGATGATTCGATGACGGTGATGGAGATGGGAAGGCGATGGCAAGGGTGCCTCCCCCAGATCGTAACCATAAATTGTTCATGCGAATGGGATGATATATCCAGCCATGAGTCATGTTTTGCAGGGCAAGTCCCTTGATCCCTGGCCATGTTGCATGTTGCATTCGCGTCGACCTTGATATCGGATGCTGGTATAACCCTTGCGTTCGCAGCTGCTTCCGTCTTGGGTTGCACGCATCGATGCTTATGTAACCGAAAAGTTGAACGACATTGCCCCGATGCCCTTGTGCAATCTGACGACTCTTGCTCAACACTCAGAAAACTTGGAAAGACTGTATGACAGAAAATACTTTATTTCATTCTTACAGTAACATTATAAAATATTCCATATTTTAGAATATTTGAAGTAAATTTTAAATTTCATTATACATTATACACATATACAATTTCATTACAAACATTTTATCATATTTTTTTTTCCATGTGTCCAACATATTTGTGGTTAGTAAAGTAAAATGAACTATGCAGTCCTGCCCAGCGATGTTCTCTGGGCATTCCCGGACGCATCTTTCGGCTTCATTTCTGGCATGCTCCCTAAAATTGCCTTGATTAAAAAAACGCCCAAGTAATCCTTTAATGTCAGGCTGCTGTTGAAAGGAGAATCTTTTTCTCGTTTCGGTTGGAGGGGCGGCCTAAAGTGAAAGGCAAAAACGGATGCGTCACAGATGCAGATGCGTAGATACATTTACATCCGCTTACAGTGTGCCACTGTCGGCTTAGCAAGCTGGGATGCCTGAATTTGAATTCCCAATTATTTCATGAAATTCTAATGGCATTTTCAAAGAGTTGTCTTCTTTTGAACTTCTGGCAGATTATAAATTGCTTGACGAACCAATTTGCTGTGATGTCACTCTTGGAGTTTCATTAAAAATGCATTAGTCATTAACTATATTAATCAGAAGAATATCAGGCCTATGGCCAGAGCGGATCCAGCTATCGCTAATCCGCCGCCTAGGTAGTATTTGGTCAGCATTCTATTCGTGAGAAATTCACGAGAGTGGTCAAGAATTCGCGGCCAATTAAATTTTGAAATAATGGCAAGACAAATGACGGGTCCAAGATGACAGGCCGCAATTGTCTTGGGCATTTGGCCAGACACCTTACACGCTCGGCCACCTTATCAGTATGATATCAGACACCAAGAACTCGTTTCTGCCTTTTGGCCAAGGTAGAGGTTTAGTAGCAGCTGCCAACGAACATAACCAAATAATTTGCATACAAATTGTGGCCGAACACAGAGAACATTAAAACATCATGTATCCACTGCCAAACTGTGTGTGTTTCTTTGTGGGCAACTTAGGGGGCGGGCCAAGAGCCAAGGTGAAACATGGTCAGACAAAACTGCAAACAAATTTCCCTCACCTTGTTGCAATCAATCAATACACACTTGTCTCGTTGACTGTCAACACCCAGCGAAATTTATCTGTTTCCTCCGAGCCACTTTGATTTCTCACTTCCGTTTCAATTGGCCAAAGATTTTGAGATACACTTTAACCGATGCCTATGTCGGTTATTTGCCTAAGCCTGTTAAATATTTATTACGACGCAACCGAGCCTTAAAACTATAAATATTTATTAACCTAAAAGCGAGGCATTTGTTTGAATTATGACACCAAATTAAGGCAATTTGAAACTGACCCACGACTTTAAGATGTTTTAAGTTTAATATCCAAACTTTCAAGATTCGACGGCAAAAAGTTCAATGATTATTTAAAAAAGTGGAAGATTTAATTCAATCTTCAATCTCAAATACCTTTCGAATACCGCACCCGCTCATTTAGACTTTATGTCTTTTGTGATTTATCCGAATATAATGCGGCTGGTCACATATTTGTTTGTTGACCAGGAAATACAAGCCCAAAATCACCTTAAAATGGAATCAAGCAAAGGAAAAATAAAACCAGTGGCATTGAGCCTTCGCACAAATAAAAACAAACATTAATCTTAACTAAAGTAAAGAAGAGTACCAAATTAAGCAACATTTTAGCGGCCCAAGAAGTTGATATATTTGCCCAGCTCAGGTGTCACATTTTGATATTAATGGGGAGCAGAGAAACAAAATCACATAAAATACAATACAACACCAAGCATTTACGATCTATTTCGGGGGGAAAAATAAAAATTAGCATAGAAATAATTCAATTAGGCAACTTTTGGACCATTTTCATGTTCGTCATTAGCACACAAAGCTCACTTTAAATCCGATCATAAAAAATCAGTCCGAATCTTGCAAAAATATAAGGAATATATAAATCGAATTTGATTTGAAAAAAACCCCTAATCAAGAACAAATTCAAGCAACTGAACTTTTACGATAGGCGAACGAGAACCAAACCACATTCTCTATTTTATTTTTTTGATTTTAATCAAATGTTCGTTTGGTAGCTTGTTTTGTTTGCCAAAATATTGCTGATTTGATTCGGGCAAAATGTGTGCGCATAAATTTGAATTTGAAATCAATTTAGTGCGATTATAAGAGCGCGACACGATCCGAACGTATTTCCATAGCATACTATAGAGTGTTAATGGGACTTTTCTTTCTCGAATCCTTCTCTGACAAGTTTCTTATCTGGAAGTGTTATATTAGTGTCTTTTACATAAAAGTTATGGCATTGTCTCTGGTTCTATCTGCAGCCCCGAGACTCAAATATTCTCAGTTTTGGAGCATATCTAATGATCTGTTGGCTCACCACACTATTTTTATGACGCAAATGTTGCGGGTCCGGCTTGGTGGGGCCATTTGAATGATAATATCTATCGGGTCGACAAAATTATGGTCAGGCAGAAGATACTGGTTATGCTGTGATATAATATTCTATAATAACTAAGCATCGCGTTAAACTAAAAGCCACCAAACTGTCTCACTCGACGCGCCCTGCCACGTCCATCTATTTTAGGTAACTGTGTGAAGTTCAAGGAACTTGCTGACGCACAACTCGTCGTATACTTATTCTAAAGGCGGTGTCAATTTTGAGGTGAGATTGAGAATGGTCTAATCTGCGGGTGGTCTGCTCAAGCCTTGTGATTTATTTTTGGGAATGAATTGGAAAACTGGCATGTAAGACATGATGAGATCATTATGGTTAGCATCAAAAGTGTTTATGCACAAAAAAATATTGAAAAGAAAACATCGAAAACCGCTTAAATGGGCTTTTACTTTCAACGAAAGTCATCGCAAACAAAAACCAGACAAATTCTCTATTTCTAAAGAAAGACTTTTACTTTTCGTTTGGAAAGAACTTTCATCGAATTTGTTTATAACATTTGCATAAGCTTTGGGGAATATAGATATAATTACTGGCCTTCAAATATGCCCATCTTCTACTTGTTCGTATTCAAAAGAGGTGTGGTCTCATTGAGTATACAAAAAATCTTCTTTCCGCTTTCGTTTCGCCAGTTAGAACAAGCCAGACAATGGGTTTCATTCAACTCCATAAAGAAATGTTTCAACTTTTCGATTGCATATTCATGATGCAAACTTGCTTTATTTTTTTGCACACTATCCGATCCTTATGAAACTTTTATAAGCATGCTAATCTCGTTTTGAGATACGTATGCTCTAAAAATACCCAAAAACAAAAATTCAGATAAATTCCTCATTAATTACCAACGTCAGCAAAACTACAGGCCAACATTTGGACAGTCCTGTACAAGCTTTAAAATGTCTACCTAATCGTTCGAGATCAGAATACCAGAAAGGAGAGCATTTAAATTTTGATGAAGCCCATAAAGCTGGACAAGTTAATCAAGCAGAAGTCGTTTCCAATGCTTAATACCAATTTGTGTAAAGCGTCATAAAAGATGTTCTATTTTGAAAATAAAATAAAAACGGTCGAGTGTCCATAAAGTTTTAATGAGCCCGGTCCCGGAGTCCGGACCCAACTTGACCTTCACAGACACAATCAATATTTATAGATTTAAAAAAATAACCGACAATAACATCAAGAAAAAAGAGTGGATTTGAGGAAAGTTTGCGTGTGGCAAATAGTAATCAATCTAATGGCCCGGCCATAGCTTATTTATTATAAACAGTTTATTTTTGAGACCTTTGCGTAATCGCAGGCGCAACTCTCGGTTTCGATTTGAGGTTTTCTTCTCCCCCGAAAAACAAAATACCAAATATTGCTTCGGTAACTTTTAATTTCAATACTTTGGAGCGTTCATTGACGCTCCGTTTGATTGAAAATATTATGCAAAATGCTTCATTGTGGCCAAAGCGATGGCAATTAATCTTTGGCCAGCGCCTAAGAACAGGTATGTTGCCTTTTGTTAATGAAGCCTCGTCTCTCGACTCTGCCTTCAAAATAAACTTCAATTCTGGTTCTTCTCATCGCGTTCTACTGTATCGTCGTGGCGGAATTTTATGCAAATGGAAAATCTTGAAACCTCTTTAAACAAATTAAGCAGAAATTTATTCGCCGTTTCTTTTAATTCCTTCTTTTCATAAAATGTATTTATTTATATTAGTTTTAATTTATTTCCCCCGCATAAGCATAAATGTTTGAATTATTATATAAAAACATATATTTTGAATAATTTCCGATCATGCTAATTTCCCATGAACATTTTTAATTACTCTGTCTCTCTCAAATCAGATATAATCAACAAAGTGCTCCGAAGGGGGATTTCAAATTTGCACGTCAATCAAAAATCCGAAGAACCCTGAGCAAGAAGCTCGACAGTTTTCTCACAGAATCGGTTTGATTAAGCCAAGTTGTTTCTACTTCCAAGTTCTTAATCCGTTCCGTGTAATATTCGACGTAAGCGGATTTATTTTGTCAGGCTAACGGCGTGTGAGGTCACGGCGGGAATGGATGCATAGAGATGTTCCTTCCCTCTCGATGTGGTGGCCATAATGAAATCCGTAAATAAATTTGCGTTTAGCACATATTTTTGTGCAGTTTTTTGCCAAGGCCGTTCGACTGAGTCAATCGAGTCATGGGGCAGGCATCCGGTTTAAATCAAATTCAGTTCGTGTTAATCAGATCTGTACCGAATCTTTTAATCCATCCATCAATCCGAACTATCTTCAGCCAGATTTCACGCTTCACCAACTCCTCCTTCAACTTAAAAATGTTCATTTTTCTTTCAGTCTCTTCCCTGAATGCCATTACTGCCATATCGGGTCACAAATGTGTAGGCGGAGACTTTTCAGATGATTCACATTTCTCACCACCTGTTTCGCTAATTATGCCTTTATAAGCCAGATAAATTAATATATTTGATTTTGTTATGGTTACCATTTAAAAGACTTTTTAAGTGCTAGCCCGAGTCGAGCCCCATATTGTTGACAAAATGATCTAATACTCTTGTGAGTTTTTGAAAGGCCGGTGGCCAAAAGCCTTCGGCTCTCAAATATTGATATCGATTTTTAAAACTGTGCAATTAATCAAGTAAACTTTGTAGGACTTAAGAGTTAAAAGTGACCTCGTCAAAGATGAACTAATTTAGTGATTTATTTTTAATCGTTTATACTAAGTGGTGGCTTAGTCTTAAACTTAACTAATTTGGTAATAGTTGCCGTTTTTAATAAACATATTTTATTAAACCGTTTATGTTTCATATTAAATTTAATTAATATCTTATTGCTTAATAATGTAATCAACCTTGATTTTTTACAGCATTTATTAAATGCCATTATTTCCCCACCATTTCATTTTAAAAGCTTATTAATTATTCATTCAAAAATGAAATTAGATTTAAAGATACACTCCAATACTCCAGGAAAATTGCGAATAATATAATCAAAAGACGTCTTTAAATATTGAACAGCCTTGTTTTCCATAAAAGAGAAGCCCCCAATATGATTAGGGTGATGGGTGTCCTAATACACCTTTATTCCTTTATTATTCACCCGTCAATTATGAATAATCCAACACAAAAAGCTGACTTCGTAATCGTAGTAGGCCTGACACGCGGCGCAGCCCATCATCTGTTGGCATATCAATTGTTACTCCAGTGAACCGATCCATATCCGACCGAGGCGACCCATTGCCTCAGCGACCGGCTTACAAAAGACGACAATAAAAAGTTTACCCGCTTCGGATGCAGGCGCCATGGGAAAAGTCGAATGCACCGATGCGACTTGGAAGCAGATTCATTGTTTGGGTTAGGTGCAGTCTCGGCTTAGACCCAAGACTGCCTTGAACTCGCACAAAAGATGCAAGGCACCACTCACATGTTGTATACAATAAAAACTTTATTTTTCTTCGCTTTAGCTAAAAAGGTCGTTTGTACATAATACAAATGTTACAAATATGATTGTATATGGGGTAAAAAGATGTTTGTTTTGCTTCTAATACATTGCTTAATTCTTGGTTTAGAATATGTTACAAATTGAAGATATTGTAAAGCATTGTGCAAAAGTTTGATAAATATTAATACAGATCTAGTTACCTTTAAAAGAAGGCAACACGTTTGGAATTTTAAAATATATAAAACGGAATGTTTTGTTATTTCTTAAGCTTAATGGACGTGTTTCGCTTAGCTCTCGCTGAGTCACTAATCTTAGGCACTAGCTTACCAGAAGTTTATGCAATCCAATGTGTGGAGGGAATTGTCGCAGGTCAGTCGATCAGGTCTCTAACAATAATTTTTTTTAGGCACTATAAACTATACCAAAATACAGTTCTCTCTAATTAAGGCACGGGTGTAAGATTTCGTTGCTTGTTCCAACTAGCCTGCGACTTTACAACAAAAAATACGTAAAACTACAATTGTTGGGGGGTGGCGTCGGTTGTCTCTTGGCGTTAATTGAGCGAAAATCATTATGCAAATCTGTCTGTATACTCTACGAACGTGAGTCATTTGGTTGAGCGTATCATTTCATATTTGTCTGGTGCGGAAACGTGATTCTTTTCGGGAAAACATTCAGTCTTCGTTTGGAACTATTCTGGTCGATTGGATGGATGAATTATAAGTACCAAAAACTGAAAGCTTACGATGCTGTGTGTAGATTCTGTAAATTGCATAAACTCGATTAATCTAAAAACTAGGTACAGACGAACTTCTCCGTTACAAAGGCGTTACAAGAATTTTCACCATAATTTTTAACATTTTTACACAAAAATTTTGATATGTCGTTTCTTTTAAAATAAATTATATGGATTACTCATTGCTAATAATAATGTAAAAATATCTATGAAAATTATTGGAACTCTTTTCGTTATTATTCGCCGACAAATATGGACGGAATTGGCGTTTTAGTAAGTCGACGGTACTGTAAGAGGAGTACTTTGTGCAAATTTGATTTTAAAATGTTCGTCTTTCGACTGTTCGACTTGGAGAAGTTTGACTGTAATAATTGGGGTGAGAATTCTTCGTGGGACGGAATGTTTTTTGTTATTTTGTTCTGAATGTGTTTTTCCTTAGTGCATGTGTGTCAGCAGCTGCAAGAGACAAAGAGGAAGGTTAAGCGATTGGCCGTGACTTGGATACTTTTCGTACTCACCCTGGGCGACTATCCGCGCACCAACTCGAATCGCGTCTGCGACTCTTTGAACTGCAATCGCTTCCTTCGCTGGACATGGGCTTCGCTAAGGAACAAAGTGGCAGCCACCAGGGTGAACACAGTGCCCACGCAGGCGAGGACGAAGGACCAGCCAAACCAGTTGTTCGCGTGCTCCGGCATCCAGCCGTTCCGATTGCCAAAGCAGGCAAACACAATGACTGCGATGGCTGCACTTACGCCAGAACCGAGAAGTACATATCCCACGGAGAGGATCAAGGTTATAAAGTACTTCTGATCAGGGCCAGCACACAGGAAGTACACCAGAACACCAATAGCGCTGAGAAGCATTCCAATGAAGGCGAGGGTGTAGAAGAACTGAGTGGCAATCATAAAGGCAGGCAACAGGAAGCCACGGATCTCGTCGTATCCCGTAGTGAAGGGATCGTAGACCCAACGACATCCCACGAAGAACCTCCGCTGGCTGTTATCATTCACATCCTTCAGCGAACGGAAGCAGTTCACCCACAGGCCCAGCCGGTCCAGCTTGGCTCCTGTGATGCGGTAATCGCTGACCAGCCAGCTGGGCGTAGCAAAGGCAATCACAATGAAGGCAAAGGCGAACACGAAGACGCCAACGCCACAACTTCCGGACAGGGTGTGGCGCTTCATGTTGACGGTATGTTGGTTGGTGGGAAGGTGCTCCTGGGAATCCTCGCGTTCAAATTGAGACGCCTTTTGCATGCTTTGATTTAAAAATGGAAATTTTGACGATTTCCTTGGGAAATGTTTGTTTGGCTGTTGACTTTGGGTGTGGACTGACAATCGGACTTCTTAAGCTGGCTATCGATAGAGCTCAGGGCTGCCTAAATAGTCGGGCTTAGTCAGCAGATGGCAACTCTGTTTTGAGCTCCTCTGCCAGCCGCTTGGGTGCGCCACCAAATTTTTCGAATTCGATTGTTTTTTCATATTTATTTTTTAAATAAGCTTATGATACAGTAAAACACAAATTCTGTAAATATAATATATATATTTCCAATGTAGTCTTTTTTAAAACTTAAATTTAAAAGGCCTGTCTATTGTAAATGCCAGCTGTGCGTCGTGATAATCTGGAAGACAATTCCCCATGTTTGGAATTCCATCTTAGTTAAGAGCCGCCACCGCTTTGTGGGCGGCATCATCCAAATCGCTGGCTGTCTGAATGGGCAAGCCGGAATTCTTGAGGATTTCACGAGCCTGATTCACATTGGTGCCCTCCAACCGGACGACGAGCGGAACATTGAGTTGCAGTTTCTTAGAGGCAGCCACAATTCCATTGGCAATAGTAGCGCAGTTCACAATGCCACCAAAAACGTTGACCAGGATTCCCTTGACCTTCGGATCAGAGGTTAGAATCTCAAAGGCTTTGGCCACCTGATCCTCCTTGACACCGCCGCCCACATCCAAGAAGTTAGCTGGCTCACCGCCATTCAACTTGATAATATCCATGGTGGCCATGGCCAGACCGGCCCCGTTCACCATGCAACCAATGTTTCCATCCATTGCCACATAGTTTAGATTGTACTTGGAGGCCTCCACTTCGCGGGGATCGGATTCCTCTTCGGTGATATCCATATCGAAGATGTCTTTTTGCCGAAACTGAGCGTTGTCGTCGAAGTTCAGCTTGGCATCTACAGAGATCACTTCTCCTTTGTCTGTCTCGGCCAGGGGGTTGATCTCAATCTGCACAGCATCTACCGCCTTGAAAAGGGTGTAAAGTTTCTGGATTTCGTTGGCACAGCGCTTGACTGCATCACCCTTGAACTCCAAGAACTTGGCCACCTCAATAAGCGTTGCTTCCGGAATGGGTTTATCAATGTCCAGCGGAATAGTCTTGATTTTTTCCGGGGTTTCTTCTGCCACTGCCTCGATATCCATGCCTCCAGCCGGGGAAGCAATCAGAACTGGTCCCATATGCTCGCGGTCCAGCAGGATGCACACATAAGTCTCGCGGGTGATGTTGACACTGCGGGCCACCATGACCTTGTTGACCAGAATTCCAGATTTGGGCGTCTGCTTGGTTATCAGTCGATTGCCTATCATCTTGTGGCTGAGCGACAGCACCTCGTTCTTGCTGCCGAAAGTAAAATCAATTATAATAAACAGTCTTATCAGTTGCTTTTGGGGGTATATTCTGGCTTTCACGAAATGTTCTTATTACCATGATAATAACGATACGATTAAAATGAGTATATACTCATATAAGTACTCATATAAATATGAGTATGAGTATATTAAATATATTTCACTAATTTTGAGATACCAATTTCGGGAAAACCAGAACCGGACCACTTTTTATCTTACTCTGAGGTGATATGCACGCCGCCTTTGAAGCCATTATCGAAAGTTCCCTTGCCACGCCCCCCGGCGAGTATCTGCGCCTTGACCACATATTCCGGGCACTCTACAAAAAACCATTTAACATCAATTAGCCAAAGATTACATAAACACCGGCATGGCCTCTTGCTTACCAAAACTTTTCACCACATCTGCATCGGCTGTGGAGTTGTCCAAGACCTTGAACTGCTGAATGGCTACCCCGTACTTCTGGAGGAGATCTTTGCTCTGGAACTCCAAGAGATTCAGATTGCGGACGGGCACCTGAACATTTAAGATAAACAAAGAGAAGACAAAGGTCAAAACCACTTCTCCACTCCGAAGAGTTAAACATATGTCAGGGGGAAACCTTATGAGCGATTTTGTGCACTGTGGCGGCTGCTTTCATCAAAAACGACATCTTTGATATTCTTCGGAGGTGTCTGACTTTCTTTAATTTATTTATGAATTTATTAGAGCGCCCCAGCCCACTATATAGCAGTATTTGTTTCAAAAAAACAACCGAAAATCGCCGCCGCCGCACGTTGCTTATCACAAATCAGAGCGACCGTAGTTCTACAAAATAGGGATACCATGAATTGTTACAGTCAGAAGAGCGGGAAAGTTTAAATTTATTTACCTGGTATCCTATTTCTAAATTAATTTATTTTGTATATTAATAGTTTAAGACATTATCTTCAGAGCCTTGAAATTGTTTAAACATAGTTTAAATTTTAGTGTCCGTTAGCTTATATATTTTCATAGTAAATCCAAATTCAATCATTTTTTATATCCATATAGAAGCTTTCAATGTTGTAATGAGTCTTAATTATGCATATATATTATTTATATTAAAAAATCTAGATGACCAAATCCAATTTTTAAAAGTTTGTTTATTAATTAAAAAAATAAACTTTAATACAAGATATGTATATCGATATATTGAAAATGTTTTTCAACAACCCTGGAAAAATCAGCTGATTTTGTGTACTTTTTACTCATTCTTTTGGATACCAGAGAATGAAGAATATACACCGGTTTTAGATGTCCAACCATAGTGAGAAGGAAGCCGCAGCCATCATGTCGCCATCAATGGAGCAAGCACAATCCCTGCCACTTCCCCAGATCCCAGTAACCACCTCAGTGACATGCTGCTTTGTCCTGGCAGTGCTCTACGTGGGAAGCCTCTACATTTGGAGTACCAAACACAACAGAGATCACCCCTCGACGATCAAGCGAAGATTCGCCAGCGTTTCAGTTGTTATGTTGATTGCCCCGATATTTGTTTATTTCTTTTCCTCGCCAGAACTCCTAAGCCGAGAGCCATTTCCCAAACTTCTGGGATTTAGAGTCGAAGGACTCTGGCAGGCAATACTGATACCCTATGCCCTCACGGTGCTACTTTTCCTCGGGCCTATTTTCGTAAACATGCAGAACGAGTCCATACGGTCGTACTTTGGTTTGTTATTGTGTTTGTCTTAACTAAGGAAATTTGTAAATACTGTTTTCATTTAGATGTGGACTACTGGCGAGGATCTTTTAGCAGTATAATCTGGGTACGCAACCACATAATGGCACCCCTAACCGAGGAGTTTGTGTTTCGGGCTTGCATGATGCCTCTAATCCTGCAGAGCTTCCCACCTGTAGCGGCGGTATTCATAACACCTTTCTTTTTCGGCGTCGCCCATCTGCATCACATCGCCGAACGTCTGAGCCTAGGAGTGGAACTGAGCACAGCACTGCTAATCGGATTGTTCCAGTTTATTTATACCACATTGTTTGGATTCTATTCCGCATTTCTATTTGCTCGTACTGGCCATGTGGTGGCTCCGTTTTTAGTTCATGCATTTTGTAACCATATGGGTCTGCCGGATCTTCAGGATCTGTGGCAGCAGGACCTGTGGCGTCGAGCAGTAGCCATTGTGCTATACATAGTTGGATTTGTAGGTTGGATATTCGTGTTGCCCTTGGCAACTGATCCTACCATATATCGCAACACTCTATACTGGAACGTATAGATCGCTCAGGAGAGTTGTAGCTAAATTATTTTTTGTTATGAACCGTTGCCATATAGCCAGTTTTATGGAAGTCTCTTTGTTTTATCAAGTTCTTCACGCCAAGTTATTTATATCATATCAAAATATAATGTCTGGAAACTATCCATAAATAGATGTATGGATACCGCAGAATGTCTTCCGTACTATTTTATCACACCAAATTAGCAACTATACCGTTTTCATAGTTTTCTAAGTGCATTTATTTGAGAAATTATAGTTTTCAATACCAGATTTAATATAAATAAAGCTGAGATGTACTTAAACTATAGTCCCTACTTTAAGGCCTTATCAACGCTGGTATATTGTTTACCCAACATTTGAATTAGTTTCTTATCTAGTGGTTAGATAAGGTTGTTTCTCTGAATGTGTGTGTAGGGAATATATCATATACATCCATTTTACGGAGAAACAATTCAATACCTATCCTATTATTTACTTTTTATTAATTTTATATTTCAAGTTCTAAATTTTAAATTTTGAAAAGAGGCGGGAGAATTTTGCAATTTCCAGGGGGAACCAACATCAGGGAATTCCCACAGATGGCGCTGCAAAGTTTGCTTTGCTGATGTTTATCGATCTTTTTCCACCTCTAGCTCACAATGTTTAGAGATTTGGGCATTAATTTTTACAACTGACCTAAAATAAGGAATCGAGCCGAGATCTGTCCCCATCCGACACATTTCCAGCCTACATGGACAGAGTGGAGTAGTGCAGTTCCGATTTCCGATATTCAGCCGCTTTCTGTATTTTCCTGTTATGATCTTTGTTTATTATGTGATAATTCACACGACGCACAACTGAGAGCGACACAGCAGCAGAACACCCCAAGGCCAGCTGCAGGAGGACCCGAGAAGAGGTAATACCTATTCCGATCGGTTGTGGCCCCACCACGGACCGGGGTGTCTCTCTTGGGTCTTTGCCCAGGACAACGGTTGATAGTAATTATAGAATAATTTAACATTCCGCCCTCCCGTTTTGCAGGCCGCCAAAGTCCACGTCAACGTTCGGGACGACGGGGTGTTGATGATACGGATATAATATACAATACAAAACGCACAAATAAGAGCCCACCCACACCACACCACCCCGTGGTATACCGCAGAATGTATTGCCTACAATGCCTGCTGCCCGTACTGCTGATACCGAAGCCCACAAACCCGGCGCTAATGGAGACGCATGTGATGTTTATAGTTCTATACCTCGTCGGATTCTTCTTGGAGCGCAAGCCCTGCACTATCTGCAGTCTGGTCTTCCTCACGGCAGTATCACTGATCTGCTACAGTGGAGTCGGAAACTGTATCTTCTGGGGCAACTGTGAGGGTCACCAGTGCGAGAATGGTTAAGGGGATCCTCCTGCCATCCTTATCTTGATCCAAGCCCTGTAGTCGTAGTCATAGGGAGAGGACAGGGGACATGTGCTAATTATCGTAAATACCATAATATTGAGTTACGTTAGCGTTGTTACAGCTTTACATCCTAGAAACAAAACAAAAATATATTTTAATCGAGAAGGATAATCGGGAATGGAGGAAGGAAAGGGATAAGGAAACTTGACTAAATCGAAAATCAGTGATACAAGTGATGAGTGAGTCCGACCAGGAAAAAAGTGTGTGTAGAAATCCGTATTTTGTTTCCATAGCCATCCCATAACCATTTTTTGGTTATGAATTCAGAGTGTGTGTTTTGTTTTAATAAAAGCTTAGACGAATTTAGTTTTTTACGAAACGCTACGAAAATGTATTGTATATCGCCCCACCCAAGCCCCATAAAGAAAACCAACAACCCTATTTAACCCACTCGTCAATGCAACTAACGATTAGTCATATATGTTAATTTACCTAATTATACAATTATATTATAATTATAATTGTAAAGAGGGAAGTACTCCTGCATCGGTTGTTTCCCAGTCTTGTGCACATGCAAAAACTGTACATATAACTTACACTGATCAAAATATAAATTATATACCTAAACTGTAAACGAGAGACAAGCAAAAATATAATGTAAAAACCCTTTACATGAAATATTGTTCGATTTTTGCGAATTTGTATGATTTGAGCCGAAAAAAAAACGAAAGAATGTCTAAAGGCACAAAAATAAACTTTAAAAAATGCTACGAATCCTTTTTATTTTCGTTAAGGGGCTTAAGGATTATCTTAATCCCATGCAAGTAACGTTTAACAGTCCGAGAAATAAGACATCACCATTGATTTCCAATTATCCACAATTTTATTCGTTTCAAAATATGTGTGATATGTAGTATATATATATATTCATATAAAATGTACATATTGATTTGTTGTTGCTGTCGTTTGTTTTGGAATTTGATTATATCAAGATCAGATCAGCTTCAGCTTCGAACTTAATTTACTAACAACTACACAAGAAAATTAATTAATTAAAAATACGATAATAATTTATGTACAAAAATTTCCATCAGATTTATTTGTGTTTCTATGTGAAAACAAAACTGTAGACAATTCAAAAAACTGAAAGTTGGAAAAAAAAGCACTTGGGGGGAAAACTTTCATAATTTTTCACAGAAGACTGTTGTTTTCTTTTGTGTTTGTTGTTGTTGAAACATAAAATATACAAAAATTAAATATAGAAAACAAGATAAAAAGATTTGGAAGATTTTCTGAAACTTCTTGATTAAGTTTTGGTTTTACATATGTTTTTGTTTTAAGCTGCTTCAATTACAAAACAAATCGAGACGACTCGGTTACAATACAATAGATATTTTGGGTAAAGTAGGTGACGTGTTGACTCCTTCCTAGTTCTTCTCAATCTCCCCTCTCGTCGAGATTCGATTCGCACAGCAGCAATCACAGGCGTGGTGTTCTTGTTTCTTAAACGGAACGAGGCTGGACGACTGCAAAGGAAAGATTTAGGTTCGTTATTTATTATTTCATTTAGACTTTGAATGATCGTATCATTCATTAACTTTTATGAAGGTTAGTCATATCTCTAAACAATAGAACAATTCATTGACTCAGTCTGCAATTACTAGGACTCTTCGGACTAATTATCTTTTCAAATCCGAGGTAAATTATACTTACAGTGAGGTCGCTGAGACTCTTCGGAGGCAGCGGCGGTGGATCCTCCCTCCAAAGCCTGCATCATGGGCACCGGGATGCGCACGGGCTGGGCCAGACTACGGCCGTAGACCATGCGGCCGAAGGGCGCCTGCTGGGGCTGATCGGGCATCGGTGGGGTCATGGTGTCGCGGGGCTGCTCAGGCAGCGGCTGGAGGATCAGGCGCTGGATGCGCATCTGGGGCACGTGCTGCTCCTGCTCCTGGCTCTGCTCCTGGTGCTGCTCTGGCTGCGTCGGCTCGGGATGGGATGGCTGTTGCTGCTGCGGCTGGGATTCGGTAGTAGCCTGCTCGCCGGAGGAGGAGACATCCTCGTCACTGGCAGTTCCTTCGTTGGAGTCAGCACTCTCCTCGGCGGCCAAACGGCGCAGCTCATCGGTGATGCGGTCCTCAGCCATGCGCTGGATGTTCCTCAGGTCCTCGGCGGTGATGCCAACGCGCTGCAGAGCCATGCCGAAGGGCATGGGCTGGATCTGGATCTGGGGCACCTCACGCTGCTCCTGACGCATCTGCATCTGCATGGGTGGCTGCTGCTGCTGCTCTGGCTGGCGCTGGGCGGGAATCTGGACGGGAACATCGTCGGCAACGTGGATTTCGCGGAAGGGCAGCTGCTGCATGTGGATGCGCACGGTCTGGATCTTGGGAATGGGCATCTCCTCAGAGGACTCCATGCGGGGGGCCTGCATCACCTGGGGAGGCATGGGTGGGCGCATGGGCAAGTGCTGGAAGGGAGGAGGCAGCTGGCGGATGATAATAGGTCCTTGCTGCTGCTGCTGGGGCAACTGCTGGTGCATCTGCATTGCTGGTGGCATCATTCTCTGGGGCATGTGGGTCAGCGGCATCTGGTCGGGAATGCGGCCGAAGGGAATGGGCACTCGCTGGAAGGGAATGAACATGGGACGGAGGGGCTCAGCATCCTCGTCAGAGTCCTCATCCTCCTGCTCGCGCTGGCGCTTGGCCTCCTTCTCCTCACGCTCCTTGTCGTCACCGCCATCGCAGAAAATCGAGATGCGTTCGCCGGTGATGCGGGCCTTCTTGGGATCGGTGGTCAGGTTAACTCCGAAGGGCAAGGCCACAGTCTTGGAGGGCGAGTCGACAATCTCCTCGGCGTGTTTGCGCTCCACAACGCAGTTCATGCGGGATCTGTTTTTGGGAATTAATAATTATAAAAAATCGGCTACATTTTTTTATATTTTTAAATATCCTACTTCTTGTTGTTACGCAGAATGGCAGCTGCCAGGTCGCTCAAGTCCAGCTCGAGCGGCACTTTGCCGGGGAACTTCTGCATCTCATCGGTCTCATCGCTGTCGGAGTAGGAGTTATCCTTATCAGCATCCTGCGAAGCTGCTGGGGCAGGTACGGCCTTGCGGCTTTCCGCGTCCAAGTTCTGCAGCTCGGATTCATCGCCAGTTCCAGAAGCTCCCAGCAAAGGTTCGGCACGGGGCAGTTCCTGAAAAGTAAAGTTTAAAAACAATACTTTAGAAATGCATTTTTAAAGCTACTCCGCTTAAGAATCGGATATAAATTGGCCATTCTATAGCCTTCGCAGTGGCTCATATTGGCCTCCCATGCGTATTTCATAATTTTTGAGGGAGATCTCGCAGAAAAATTCGAAAAAATGTATCGAAAATGGTGTTTCCATCGAAAATCTACCTACGAATCTTTTAGGGTACTCCGCTTGAGAATCGGATACAAATTGGCAAAGCTATAACCTTCGAAATGGCTCATATTGGCCTGCCATGCGTTTTTCGTGGTTTTAACAAGGGATCCCCCACAAAAATTCGAAAAAAATGGATATAAATTTTTGTTTTCATATATTCATATGGAAAGTTGCAGAAAATTTGTCGACAAATCTTTTAAGGTATCTAAAGGGGTATATAAAGGGTATATAAAGGGATAAAGGGATAAATATTGGCAAAAGTATATTATATCCAATGTATAATATCCAAAATTCTGCTTCACCTCCAAATGTAGTCTTGATTCACCTTATGTCATCCACCAATTTTCCACCTTTTTGTTGAAAATTTTAAAAATGACTCAAAAATTGTTTGGGCCCTCAACTGTAACTGCAATTGCTGACTGTCTGCCGCATTTTGTTTTCGTAGTTTCGGTTTGTTTTTAACATTTTTTAGCTGGTTTATTGGCCTCCCGCTTCGTGCGCGAAACAATGAGGGAGAAGCCAAGACCTGGTGGCAGTCGACGCAGTCAATTGCCCGGCGGAGATGTGACCCCAACCTACATACGGGCAGCGAAACCAAAAGTAAAATGCCATCGGAACCACCACTGATGTTGCTGCTCTGGCCCGAGAAGTCTAAACAAAACGACAAACGAAATTACATAATCACACACATTTGAACAAACGGCTATATCTGTTTGTATGGATCGTGGCTAAGCATATACATACATATACCTCACGCCCAGCCACAATGGCCCCCCATCATAAAACACAGAAATAAACAAACGAAAAATAAATTTAAATTATTTGAAAACCCTCATTAATGCAAGGCAACGAACATGGGGGAGTTGGTTGGATGGAGTTGGAAATTTAGATGGAGCTTGAGCTGGAGCTGGAGCTGGAGTGATCGCTGTGATTTGGATAATGTTTTATATGTCCGGTTTGTGGATGGCTTATTTTGCAGGTCATCGTGTACTTGACAAAAGAGGTTGACATTGAAAATGGAGACGAGTTCTCATCGGGTTTCCTATAGATAGTTGAGTTATTTATGTGGATTTCAATATTTCGATTTAGAAGTAGGAAGCCTTCGTTAGAGATAGTAAGAGTTAATTCGTTAAATGAATAGCTCTCGATGATATATTAACTGAGTCATTAGCCACTAAAATCACCGAAAATAATATGATGATCGATTCGCAATTCGCAACACAAGTTGTATAAAATATTCCTCAAAGCTAATATCCTTTAAATTTTGATTGTTTTTATATTTATGGTTCAAACTATGACGAATTCAAAGAAATACCTTTCACAGTTTCCCCGAAAAACCACATCCAAGCTAATGAAAACCCGTCTATATGCTGATTTGGCCAATAACCAGTCAAAACTGAGTCAACCTGAGTCATGTGCTCTGCTCCAGGTGACACACAATCTGAAAATTTCACTTTAAAATCATATGTAAGAGGAAAACAGCAAAAAAATGAAACCGAAACTGAAACCGAACCCGAACCAGTTCAGCAAACAAGTCTGCCGCTCAAATTGATTGTGTGTTTATTTATTTAGTTTTTTTTCTAAGCCGTTTTTTTTCTCGTAGTTGGATTTCAAGGCCAGTGTCGGGGACTGGAGATAAGATCTATTATAATACAATGAGAACATTTGTCTGTCCCTAATTTGCTTTTGGCCAGAGCGGAGACGAGCCAAGAGACAAGACTGGAGTCGCATTAAGATGACAATTAAATGATTACAAATTGAACGCTTTGTGCAATTAAAATGACTGACAGGCAGACAGACAGACCGACGTAGGCATTTATTTTGCAAACTTTTATTTATAGCCCGGCTGACTGACGCACGTCAAGACAGGACGGCCTGCAATTGAAATTCTAGAGACGGAGCCGGGTAATTTCTTTAGGGAAATCATCCATAAAAAATCAATTTGCTTAGCCAGCATAATAAGTTTTTCATTCGCCTCTCCTCAGTCTCAGTCTCAGACTCAGTCTCTTTCTTTTAATTTTTTTTTAGGTAAAGTGGCAAACAATTTTGCACAGCAGCAAATAAATTATATTTACGTATGTGGTTGTCCACACACTGGTGTCTTTGTGTCGGTATATTACATAATCGTCAGGCCACAAACCATTTGCTTTGTCCCAAAAAAAAAAAACAAAGTACTAAAAATTGGAAAAAAAAAACGAAAGACTCAAGCGCGCAACTTGCCTTAAATGGCAAACAGTCAACAGCAATGGCCCCAACCACAATGGAACTCCATCGCTCTCCGGTCTTTAGACTCCGCTCTGACAAAGCTGATGGCTTTTTGTTGGATGCCTGGGATGTTTGGCTGAAAGGTTGTTCAGCTGCTTGGTTATTTGGACGGTGCCAAGCGGCGCCAGCCGGCAAATGAAACCAAATAGATGAAAAAATTCGCAAAGACCAAAAATGACAGCCAAATTGCATTACGGCTGTTGCAAGAAATAGCCACGTGAGAAGATCTTCATCAGGAAAAGATATCAACTGCGATGGAGGTGTTGAAAATGGCTTAGAAATCTTACAAATTCTCTCTTAGTAAGTTAGTTTAAAGGCTTTCCAAAATTTAATGTCAACTCCTGCTTTTCAACAACTGTTTCAACAATAGTTGTTAATATTTGAAATTAAACTTTTCCAGTTGATGGATAAATATTTAAAGTCGCAGCAATAACAGTTGTTGATTGGAGTGCTCTCGACAATAATTGGTAACTTTCACTCTTATTTATTAACACCAAATCCAATTAACTGCAATCGCTGGCACATATACCGCCATATATCGCATAATAATCTTAATAATAAAAAAAGGTTGCTTGAAACTGATCACATAACAGTTGAATTCACAGTATCAAGGGAACTTGCATTGAAAATAAATTACTTTCACGATTTCCAGCCCATCTCCAGTTGCGACTTGCAACTGCTGCTGATGATCTCTGGCATTTCGGATGCCCCAGCAGCAACAATTGCTGCGCCCACGCCCGCCCCAGTGGATTACAAGCATTTTTTGTTTCTATTATATTGTATGTGTGTATGTATGTGACTTGCAACATGTTTTGTTTGTGGTAGTTACTACTGTACCGATCGCTGCTTTCACTTTGTCTGCTGGCATTTGATTCGCAATTGTTTGCCACTGCTGCTGCTGTGGCTGTGGCTGCTGGTGCTGCTGCTCTTTGGTTATTATGTCGCAAGCTCCAAAAGCAACTACACCATTTTGGTGTCCACTTAAGCGTCAAATTATGGGAATTTCGCTTGATTGAATTTATCGTTGCATTCGCCAAGCCTGCTCGTTCATTCGTTTACATAAGTCATTCGGGTTGAATAACCTCATCAGAGCATTAAAGCAAATTGCGATTTCTGCAGCATATTTATGTGATTTGTTTAATTTTGCACTTTCCATATCGACTAATTGTATATTGATGACACAAATGCAGACGCATTATTTCGAAAAGTCATTAGGCTTGAGTTATGAGTGCTCCCTGCCCAGTCACTCACCATCAGTCATAAATACCATAAATCTCTTGATATCCATTGTTTTATGGCGTGGCTATAAAGTTGTTACTTTTTTTCGCTATTTAATGACCATTTGGTTACGGTTACATGCGTGAAATTTCTCAAGGAAGCACACAATTGAAAATTTCTGTTACATGCGAATATGCGAAATGGCTTGAATGGCGCTTATTCAATCAATTTCGATCGAATTTGCAAATAGGTGGCAATAGGAAATCGCTTGCCGCACCATAAAAAATATATTACTTGTCGAAATTGTTTAATAATTTGTTATTCGAGTTATGGCAGGGTAATTAAATATATATTTAAAAGTTAAAAATAGCCTGTGTCGAAGCCTATCACAAGCCAGTAATTAGTTGTCGAATATTTTCGTTTTTGTGAATAATATATTTTTGGTTAGTGATTCTTATCTATGAGCTGGCACAAAAACACATTAAAAACGTGGAAAAAGCCATTAAGCTGTCCGGTCCTAAATTCAGCAACTGTTTTCGTTTTTATTTACAAGTTTCTCCTCACGAAATTTTCCTGAAATCCGAAACAGTTGCTACGCCTACATATCACATTTCATGCCAGCATGCGCCCCGATCCCGCCACAGTGCCTGTCACAAGTCTCTGGTGCCGGGGAACTAATAGCGCGTGCAATCGACCATATTTCTGGAAAATTACACCGAACTCCACACGAATAGGTGAATATTTTTCGGCTACCACAGATTGTACCTACATTTTCCGGTAATTATATTTAATTTGCCTTAATACTCGAATTTTTTTGGGAGGGGAGTTCAATCTGTGGCATGTTCAGCCAAACGATGCGAACCATTATTAGCCAACAATATAATTTTTCAACTCAGAGTCCAAACGCGATACTAATCTGGCATGGAAGCGGATCATTGAAGCGCAACGGATATAATATAAGTATGGGATATATATACTTGTGTGAATATAACTAAATGGGTTCAACTTACCTTGCCCACCTGCTGCAGAGTCTCCAGCATCAGCTCCTTCTCCAGAACAGAGTCCAGAGCCTGAACCTGATCGCAGGAGGCCTTGGCCTGCAGATAGGACGAGGCCAGGATGAAGGAGCCCAGGACGAAAGAGGATACGATGATCGTAAAGGCGGTGATCTTGGCAATTTTTACAGAATTTGCCTGACGCTTGTAGGCCTGGAAAAGCAAATAGAAATCGAGATTAGCCATGGGGTGTTATATTATAGCTTGATATTGCTACGTGCTCTTTTGTCTATGACCTCTCGGTGAGTACTTTTGTTGGGGGTCAGGTAAAAGCGGCGACCTTACTCCACAAAAGTACTCTCAACACGGCCAAGCACGTTTTCCCCTTCAAAAAGGTTCCAATAGTTTAGTTGTTAAAGGTGTGCCTTGTGCAGAAAAAGGTTGCAATTTAATTAAAATAGAAAATCAACCATAAAATTATTAATTTGCATAATTTTACAAATATTACAAATGATTTCAAACAAATCGCCTTAGTAATGGTTTTGGTAGAAATGTTCGAATTAAATGAGTAATTGCGGGCTGATGCAGCAAAAATAATGGTAATAGTAGACGGCACTCAACAGATGCTTTTTAAACCCATTTCTTTCGGCCAAATCATGCCATTGTTTTGACAAATGTTTTGTAAAATGGATTTAATCTGCACTCCGTCTTAGATCATCGCAAATACTTGCTTTGTCAGCAGAGTATTTGGCGTGACTAATATTTAAGCTTTCCGCTTAAGGTGCAAAAATTTACAAGTTTATGCAAAAAAGGCAAAGAAAAGAAATATCAACAAAAAAGTATAGGTATATGGGCATGAAATAAAAATCATTCCGCATTGAGGTCTATGATTGCATAACAGGAAACCCACCGCAAAATTGAGGAAATGACAGAGTCGAGCCCAAGAGAAAACTTAAAAGGCTGAAACCCCAAAGAGTCTTGGTCTTAGGTTTTTGTTTCTTCTTTTTGGTGTCGGTGTGGGTGTGGGTGCAGTCAGGTGAGGCCTCTTTTTGGATGTATCCATATCTATACATATCATGATGGGTATGATGGGTGCGATTGTGTGTGTGTGCAGCGAAATGTGCAATGTTTTTTAACACCTTTACGTGCGTGGCTGGTGTGGCCCCAAAATGCAGTTGCGAAAGTGAATTGTGAGTGAGTTACGGTGATCATCATCATCATCATCAAGTGAAGTGGAAGTGAATTGATGGATCGTCTGGCACTCTAGTTTATACTCTACTCTACATATTTATGGCTATCAAAAGCCAGCGCTGATGAGGTTTTAATTTTTTCGTGAGGATTTTGTGCAGACAAAAGACTTGAGCGACAAACCTGATGATTAAAGTTAAAAAATCCCATCTGTGGTTGGTTTTGAGTGTCGTGATGGCGTTTGTGCGGGGGGATAGAGAAAATTTCATATTGTCAATCACGGTTTCGGGTTCGAGTTCAGTTTTTGTTTATTATTTTTAGTTTTTTTTTGCATTCACAAACGAAAGAAAATCGGTTTTTGTGGTTTTTGTTTCGAGGGTTGTGCACACACACACAGAAATATACGGATGGAAAAGTACATAAAAACAAGAAAAGACAAAAAAGTTAATGAGATTGTACTGCATCAGAGGGACCGGCAAGGGGCCTCTTAAAAATACTTGTGGAAAAAACACCCAACACATATGACTTAAAGGTAAATAATGCACAAAAAGGGGAAAGCTTTTGGCCAAGGGTCGCTTTTGTGAAGGCTAAGACTGATTGAGAAACTGATTGATTGATGGCCTGGCCGACTATCGACTGTTGAGTTATTAGAAAGGTCAGGCTATGGGCTTTTTAAATCATATTCGAGTGATTGGCTTGGATTAATGAATGCATTTTTTAATGCACATATATATATATATAGAAAGAGATGTGTCGAAAAGACGGACTTCACTGGAAGCAGGCACTTTCGGCCAGCCTGTGACATAACTGTTTGCCTTCACTGTACGCCAGGTAAGCCGAAATAGGCAAAAACATGCTAATGGGCTCGTGGGGGATACCCTCTGTTGAATGGTACCGCTGAAATAATTTTATGGCTGATGCGGATGCTGGTTGTTGAATGTCAAATGAAAAATGCAAAGTGCAATTGATGCAAATTTTATTTAACCCACACAAGCGCACACACACACACACACATACATACAGATTCAGACCCAGAGAACTAATAATTTTCCAGCGGTATACTAGGTACGTAAATAAATATGGAATGACTGGGGAAACGAGTTGAACAAGTCAAAGTACTCGGACACAAACCTATATGGTATATACAATATCTAATATAAGCCGTATTTGTTTAGGTTTTGCGTTATTAGCGTATCGTGACTGAGCCATTAGAGTTCTCTGAGATTCGGATTTTCTATTTGTTCAGCCATAATGGAAACACAGATCCATTCACACCTTGCCGAGAATTGCTCGGTGGGGCGTAGCAGTATCTTGTATCTTGCAGATACACGGCCATCTCAGGGAAATGTCAACTCGAAGACAGTGCGATTGTCAAAGCCGCTCACGTTGCATGCAATCTTATTCCCTGGCTGTCAGACAATAATAATTTTTAAAATTGCACATTAATGGGGCTCCGGATCGGGATCGGGGATTGTAAATTGCTTATGCATGCAATGGCAGCTGGCAGGCGACAGCCAGAAGGCTCCCCCATTTGGTGAGCATGCAGCTCACGTTTGCGCCTGCGTGCAGACTGATCGCGCATACGCCCTGTGGTACGCAAGCGGATGCAATAACTCCAGGGGGTGACCCTGGCATTTTTCTAACCCACTTGGCCGAAGGCGGCTGGCCAATCAACGTTGACTTCAAATACAAACAAAATTCACAGCGACCGATTCCAAAGTAGCGCAAATAATTGCTCCTCAAAATTGGGAATTTGTTTCTTTTTGGGTAATTAGTTGCGCTATTTGTCACAGACACAGCAAACAAAAAGGGAAGGATGGGCGGCCGTTGAGGCTTCACTGTACTCACCGGTGGCGGCTCGCTAGCGGTGCTGTAGACCTCGCTAGCCGCATAGTCGGGCTTCATCTGCACGGTAGCCATTGAGACGGTATCCTTCTCGGTCATCTATTAGCACTACAAAAATATTGGGAATCGGTTACAACTCCTT
Source organism: Drosophila atripex (assembly GCA_035045925.1). Classification (NCBI taxonomy): domain Eukaryota; kingdom Metazoa; phylum Arthropoda; class Insecta; order Diptera; family Drosophilidae; genus Drosophila; species Drosophila atripex. Next base: position 3,408,276 of record JAWNOP010000012.1, read on the forward strand.
AATCCAAACAAGGCCAACTGATGGCAAACAGTTCATATATTGATGTGCACTTTTCTCAGTCACTTGTCACTTTTTAGTTCTTCAAGGATTTCGATTTTCGTCCACTTACATAGAGGATGTATCCAAAAATGATTTAAAAGTAAAAGGATTGGCTTTTTGCGTAAATCTTATTGCGTTGTATCTGGTTGGTGGTATGTATGGGTTAAGTTGGTTGAAAAAGTTGCCTGACCAACTTTTCTGTAGAGGGGATTTTGGCCTTCGAAAACTTTGGAATACTACGACTTGGTTGCACGACTGCCACTCGCCGTCTGAAGCCACAAACGCGTTTCGTTTCGGATTTTTCTACCAGATTTAAAACTTTTTCGTTGTCGCTGGCAGCGCAGCAGCTGAGCCGTCGACGTCGACCGAGGCAGCTGCAAGATCGGCACGAAGGTAAAAAACGAACGAGCCGATGTGCAAACGAACAACAAACAAAAGTTAAACTAAAAACAAAAAATAAAAAAATAAAAATAAAATGGGCTAAAGCTGGCTGGCTGGCTTACTAACACAAACACGCTAAAATAAGGGTACAGTGATCGCTCAAAACGTGAAACGGACAACTACAATGGCTCCTAACAGTTTGTTAAAAGTCTCATAGCAACCTTTTACCTCTAATTTTGTTAGGGTATTTGTGAACATTTTAATTTTCCAAAATATACATACTCCATTCTTTATATTCAATAATTACTGTACCTTCTAAAGCTAAGCTGAGGTAAAAATAATAAGCTTTCGGGCTATTTAGACTCTCTGAACCAGCTACACACGTGATAGTTGTATTTTTCGGACAATTAGCCGATCGCGAATTGAGTTTAAAAATAAAATTATATTAAATGATTTAATGATTTAAACACACAACTATTTTTAGAACCTTTGTGATCGTCTGAATAAGGCTTTTCTTTTTTGTCAAACGATTGGCCAGGCATTCTTTCCATTGGATTCAGTTGATTATCTCTGAAAGCAGAACCAGTCATATTATGTAAATGATTGCCAGCGATGTGCCTCAGTTTGTGGCTGAAACTACAAAAGTAGGGTATACCTGTATGGTAGGCCTGGAAAAAAAGCTCCAGCGAGTCACTAAAAATTAAAGGTAGTACTCCGCCAACACACTCATACACATAAATTACCAACCATGGCAGATCTCGTATAACTTGCTCCCCGTTTGTAGATCTGCTGCCGTCGCAGCCGTCGACTGCGACTGAGGAGCCGACTGAAGCTTTAGCTTGGTGTTGTAGTTGTTGCACCACTTGAAGTTGCTTACGAAAAAACATTAAGTTTGTCTGTTGTACTATTTTTTTTTACATTTTTTTTCCATTGTACTAACTTGTAGATGGCCGAAGCATTGCACTTGCCAATACAGCTGCAGATCGGTGGCAGACCTGCCATATATATACTATATATGACTTATGCTGTATATTCAGCGTTCATCTTGATTGCTGGAACAGCTGCCGTCGCCTGCTGTTTTGCTCAGATTGTCCATGATTTTAGTTAAAACAATTCTTTGAATTACTTTAATCTTTGGGAAGACATTAAAGAGTCATTACTTTTTTTGTTAACAATTTGTAGTCTGTTTAAAATTTAGATATTTATTATAGAATATATTCGAAAATTTTTAGTCTTATAATTTTTTCCAAAAAATGACGTTCAATCTTTCTTTTTATTGGTATCCGGTATCAACATTGCTCATACGCCTTGTCGGCCCACCAATTTCTTCTCCCATTTCCTACAAATCATCTTATGATCGTTGTTTTTGTGCTTTTTTATTTTGTTTTGCTTTTTTCCTTCTCGTTGGGGGCTCTTGGCTTTATATCATGCTAGATGCTCGTTTATTATCTATTTCGGTGACCCAACATTGGACCCGCCTGCCGCCTAACCTCTCAGTGGTTATGCAACCTGGAGGAGATCCGTTTTTTTCCGACTCTCTTCGTTAATTGCATAAGTCTTAGGGTTTATGATTAAAATGTCACAAGCCAACGAACCAAACGGCCAGCCGGCACAAATAATAAAAACAGAGTTTGGAGTTGGTCAAAACTCAAGAGATTAGTTAATAAACCCAAATGAAGTGGCTTTCTTTGTTGCTGTTTATGCAACGCGAAAGTTGAGATGCGAGATGGGGCACAGCATCCCTTTAATTGCAATCATCCCACAACCTAATCCCAGGGCTCTTATTTACATTTTCTTTCTTTTGTTGCTGCCACTTTATTAATTACGGTCTTTTTTTTGTGTGTTCCCTAATTTGCATGGCACAATGAACATCAAAATAAATTTCTCATTGCATCACTGGACTGTGCGGGCAATAAAAAAGAGGTCTTCAATTGGCAACACGGTGGGTCTCCTTGTCAGAGATACCTTTCCAGAAGTCAGTGGGCAGGTAACATGTGTTCTGAAAGTTAAAACAAAACAACCCACAGCTGGAAATTCCCCAGTTAAAATCATCAGGTTTTACAATCTGATGATATTCAAACGAGTGCGATCTCCAATGACCTGCCGTAAGTTATTTTCCCATTATTTTCTTAATACTTTTAAATGGTTTAGCATTTGTAGACTTACTTTTTACGTAGCTCCTAATCTTAATATATAAGCTTATCACTAAAAGACGGAATTAGAATAAATAGAACAGCTTCTATATTATCTTTTTTAGAAACATTGTTATCAATAAAATACAATATTATAATGCTTGCAATATATTCAAAATATTCATTGCTTTTATTGTATAGAAATATCTAGTGTTTTTCGATAACCTCCCTATAAATCAACTTACAATTAATCGTTCAAAAACTGTGATGGTACGGCTATACATCTGAATGATTCCCGCAAGGGTCCAGCGATTTCAGGTTTTACGATCGGGGTTTTTTTAGCCGACAATAGCCAGGCTTAAAAAAATAAGAGAAAAACAGAGAAAGATTCGCTTAGCTTAAATCGCAAATTGGCACCCGGCTTTAGCAACGTCTCCGACTGGAACTACTGTGATGTGGCCCGATAGCCGGACGGGGGAATCCGGGGGATGCCAGGCAAGCGGGTGCTCGGAGGTACCAAGCGGCGAGGTGGCACCGTCTTAGGCCTGGGAATTGTGTGGAGTGAATACAGAAAAACTCATAAAACACTAACTAACTAAAAACGAGAAAAAGCAAATTCAATGCAAGTATCGGCCGGATACATGCGAGTATCTCAGAAATACAATGCACCAGAGCCTAATAACTGAGCACAAGCTGATTTTGAGTGTCTGTATGCGCCAAATAAAATCAAAACAAATCACAAAAAAGCTCATAAATAATAGCCAAACTGAAAAGGCAGCAACAAAAGTTTTCGGTCGTTAGCGAAGCTCACACAGGTCGCCATTTTGGGTTGGCTAAAATTAGCTAATAACGTTAATAAAAAAATGGTAAACAAGCCAACCAAAATAAACTTAAAAAGTTACGAACATATTAAAAGCAAAAGGGGAAAAAATCATGCTGGGAAGCGGCGTGTTTTGACGGACATTGTTGCAGGTTTTATTACCAAAATGTGGAAAGTATCTATAAGTTTCATAAAAATATTAATAATTAATTAGGCTTCTTATCGATAATTTGTCTAAGAAATACATATATCTGTCTTATTTATTTCCCTAAAGACTCCTCTTATAGCTTGTAAATTATTTTTATTATATTCCACTTCATTTGCTTAAAACTTTTCCCCCGACAATTAGTGGTTCCAACTTCCTTGTGCCGCAGAAAATATTTTTATCGCATTTGAAGTGAGTCGGTCACGGGAGAGTGAACGAAGCAGTAATTACGATTGGATTGGCCGGGGGGATTTTGTTTAATATCATTTCTGATACGTGTACTTTCGAATAACCACACTGTATATATATATATTCTATATTGTATAATCATCGCCCGGAGGAACTGCGTTCTTAGAATTCAGCATCAGTATCTTTGCCCTGCTTTGGTAAACGTCCGACTGGCTATTAACACCTCAATGCCGGTAATGCTCATCCGGAGTTGCCCCTCGCCGGCCCATCCTTTTGGCCCGAACGCATGTGATGAAAGCATGCCCAAATAAATTAAGCCAATTTGGCCAGGAACAATAGAAGCTTTTTGTATGCCTAGCAGTCCGTAAATTGACAGAGATCTTCATTCGTGTTGTTTTCCTGTTTTTTTCCTCCTTTCCACTAAATCTGCCAATTAGCGAAGCTTCTGTTTTGGTCTTTGTTTACGTTTTTACATACATACATTTGTAAATAAATTAACATGTTTATAAAACGGCTTCGGTATTCTGGAACACTCTTACAAGAAAGCCCTGGATGCTAAACCATTTGGCATATTGTTATTCCTAAGCTATTTCAAACTAAAGCCATAAGAATAACTTTGATAAAATTTATTTAAATAAGTCCCGGAAACATTAGGGTACAAACCCATTCGGTTTAAATTTTCCTCCCCCATTAACACCCCATAACTCTTCTTCGCTTACATTGTAGACCATCGCAATTATCAAATTTTTCGAATGCGGATTTGTAAGTTTTCTAGTTCAGGCAGTGTTCACCGCGAATGTCAATGACTCGTCATTGCTGTTAGCTTTATTTTCCCCATTTTTCTCGGTTTTAAACTGCTGCTTTTTGTACGAATATTTACCGCTCTCATTTGTCAACGCCAGCATTACATAGAAATAGAAAAAAAAAATATAATAATACCGCCCCCAATGCCCATATAGCGTTAATTTTAATACTCTGCCATGGTATTAATTACCGGCCAGATCACGAAAATATTACAGCTCTATTCATTTGGTTTAATATGGCATTTAGAAATGTTAATTGAAAAGAGTTATGATAATGGAGGAAGCTGTTTTTGTTGCAAATCTGGGGTGTTTAGGAAAGTGTTTTGAAAAGTTAATAAACAAAGAACACTTCAAGTCATTGATACACATGAGCGACTTTTTCAAAATGGTTACATTTTAGTAGACTTTAGCGCGAGATTTGTATTGGACTTGCTACTTTATGGGAAAAACAAACTAATCTTTTATATATTTGTTTCCCCTTTTAACCTTTTACCCTCTTGTCTTCAGGACAAAGCCGCCCCAAAGAACTGTCCAAGGCTTTCGCACCCATGTGCCAAAACTTCGGAGAGGTCTCGTGGTGGCCAATATTATAATAAGCTCAAAGTCAAAGCCCTGGCTGAAAATGAGGTACAATGAGTTTTGGACGTACTATACATGGGTTGAAGTCAAGCGTTGCTCGGGGACAACTGAGTTGATTTTTCGACATCTTCAAACAATGGTCGCGGTTTTTTACATATATTTTGGTAGGCTTTTTGTCCTCTTGTTTTTCATTGCAGATCCACTTAGCAGTTGGAGATTTTCAAAATGCGATAACAAGTTTCATTTTGGGAGTGTTATTTTTTGGGCAATCTCTGCTCGGGTCTCGACAACGCTGGGAAAGAAAATGGAGAAAAACTGCCCGAAGTGCACTGATATTATGGCCGTCGTAATGATGAAGACAAAAGTGAGGAAGGTTATTGTGGGGCGCCACAAATTAATTTGCACCTTTCGCCTCGGTCGCAGCGCAGTTACAGCGATGCTGGCGCCGACAGCTGTCGTGGCAGCAACATTCGCAGCAGCCGGTGAAAGTTGAACATGCAAATCTGCAAAAAGACTTGAAAAACATTGCAAGCTGCCGGCATTTTGTGGCAACTATGAGGGACAGATCCCCTTAGCCTTCAAGCTTTAGAGGAAAAAAATAATTTTTATTAATAAACAGAATTTAAATATATAAAACAATACAAAAATGTATAATTTCTCAAAAAATATCAAAACAACTAAATTTTTATTTTATGTTTTTTGTTATTTTATTTACAAAAGTCCAATCAAATTAGATCTTTTAAAGAGTTAACAAAGATTTTATACATTTTAAATTTAATTACAATCTTTTTATTTTACAATTCCATTCAAGTATCTTCTGGTAAGCTTGCACATTTTCCCGCCCGAATTATTCACAGAGCCCCAAACATTATAATTATTATATATTTATTTGCCTTTAGGTGTGTTTAGCGGGAACAACGGTTTCAGTGATTTATCATTTATTTGCACTTCACATTTGAGCGAACTCCATTTGACGACAGAGGAAGCGGAAATAAGTGCAGTGTGACGCAGTTAAGTTCAATTCGCACTGCTACTAAATTCCATAGACCATGTCCAGGCCCAACTAAAAAATTTTGAACATAATTACTATAATTGTAAAATAACTTAACGGTCTTTAAGAATATTGACACTTGTCGATAACTCAATGTTTTTTAAATATTACGTGCTGTAAGGTGCAGGTAATTCAAATATAAATGAAAAATAAATAAATAATTGATAATGATGTTTGATAGCTTATTGGTTCATTTATAAAATCAATTTTGATTTTAGCTTAAAACTGAGATTTATGCACGAATTAAAACTATAAACTAATTGGGTTTAAAAAACAAAATACAAATATTAGTCGGTAAATAAAGTGCGACATGTAACAAAGTACCATCGATACGATCAAGAAGTGAGATTCCATTAAAAAAAAACAAATATTCTAAGAAAACAAGGGCACACCATTATTTTGAACAAGTGCGCGACTCGTAAATTCCAGGAACATTAAGAATTAAATGAAAAGGAAAGCTTTTTATACAATAACAAAAATAAGGGCGTCCATTATTTTGAACAAATGCTCGACTCGTAGAGCCCAAGACTTTCAAAAATAAAAATTAAAATAAAAACTAAAAATAAGAGCCCATTATTTTGAACAAGTGCTCGACTCGTAAAATCCACGAATTTTAGGGGGAAAAAAGAAAAGTTTGTAAATAAAAAAACAGAACCCCTATTATTTTGAACAAATGCTCGACTCGTAGATTCCAAGACTTTTATAAATATAATTTAAAAATGGGACAAAAAAAAATTGGTAATATATATAATGTAATAAGAGCCCATTACTTTGAACAAGTGCTCGACTCGTAAATTCCAACATAAAAAATAAAATTAACAAAATAATAATTTCCAAAATAGGGTATAAAATACAAATAAAATTAAAAAAAAAAAAATGGGATGCGTTCGCTTTGAAAAGCAAGGCTGGAATGAACTAAAAACTTGAAGACTGTAAGGTCCAATAATTTCAAATAGAAAGCAAAGCCTACTTAAAAAACTGTTTTGTATATCGACAAACATCGATATACCAAAGTATCGATGTTCCAAATATCGAAGATACCGTATTTCTGCACTTATATGGTATTTCTATTGATCAAACTGCGGCCACACTGGTTCCCATCTCTATCAACATCCCTTCGGCTTAGCTTTGGTTTTTCACGAATTGTTTTTTTTATGATGGCATAAACACTGCTCCTGTACATGAGGTATATGAAACCGCTGAGGTGGTGCACCGTTGCAACAGACCGCCGCCCCCGGCCCCCCTCAACCGATAGAATCAGTCAACGGGGGAAAACGCAGCGAGGAGAACTAGAAGGAAAAGCAAGAGGAAAACCAACGCGGCGCCGCCATTGAGAAAGAAAAAGCGTGTGTCCGCTCCCCAAAACAAAAGCTACAAACAAACTATTAGATAGGAAGGAGACAAAGTCGAAAAAATGTCGCAACCAGTTGAAGCAGCGGGTACTGTAGAGCCCAAGGCCGAGCCGTCCTTGGATCATGTGAGGCAGCCCCAGGACGACGACAACAACAGTCTGGAGCCCGGCGAAGTAGTGACCCCACCCCACCAGTCGCAGCAGCAACACCACCAACACCCAGCAAAGCAACTTGTGGCCAAGGAAGTTGCCAGCAAAAACCTGCGTAAGTTGACCCAATTAGATCCAGACGGCAATTGGCTGGAGAATGGTTTGCTGGAGACGTCCAAAAGTCTGACCAATGACGCTGATGACAGCGAGGGACTGTATTCCGATACTGATTCGTCTGGAGAAGAGCAGAAGACCGAAGTGGAAGATGTCCAGCAGGCGAGGAAGGAAAAACAGGCTGAAGCTGCTGCTGCTGCCCTGCCACAGCCTCCGCCGACTCCGTTTCTGGGCATAAGCCCGCTAAGATTTCACATGCGGCCACCGTGTTTCGACTTTCCGCGTATGGGATTTATGCCCCGAATGGGAAGGGGTGGACCACGAGGGATGCGACCCCTTTTCTTTGGACGCCCGCTCACGCCAAACCGAATGGTTTCACCTCTGGACCCTCAAGGAGCCCCCGGTCCCAAACGACCGCAATCAGATGTGGTGTAAGTAATTCATGTAGCCGCGTAGGAAATAGTGTATATATGTATTCGTTTGACCTATTTCAGCTGGACGACGCTGCAACCCTCCATTCCGTACATCTTTAACCTGATTTCCGAATGCGATAACTTCAAGCACAAGGACTGCAAGCACACTGCCCCAACCAAACCCAAAGAACCCGCCAACGATGTCAAGGACAAACCTGCCGAGCAATTGCACGGCAAAGACGAGAATCGCAGTAAAACCAGGGACAGATCAAATAGAGGAGCAGAAAAGAAGAAAACGAAAGAAAAGTCCAAGGAAAAGGATCACAGAAGTAAACCACGGGGTAGATCCAATGACAAGGCCGAAGCGAGGGGAAATAAAACAAAGGAGAGCTTTAAGGAGAAAGATCAAATTCAAGGTACATTTTCGGAAAAGTCAGAGAAAAATCTGGAACGTGGAAAAACAAAAGAAAGATCGAGGGAGGAAGATCACAACCCGAGAACGATTCGCCACAAATCCAGGGGAAGAAGTCGCAACAGAGCCAAGACGGAGGAAAGATCTAAGGGTAAGAATCAATCTCGCGAAAACCCAGCAGATCGATCGACAGAAAGAAATAGAAGCAGAGGGAAAACGAGGGACCGGTCCAATGAAAACAATCCAAGTCGAGGCAAAACGAGAGATCGCTCGAGGGAACAACATCAGCTCCCAGGAAAGACCATTCCAGCTGGCGCCAATGATAGAGGAAAAACAAGGGAACGCTCCAAGGAGAGGGATCACACTCGAGGAAAAACTAGAGAACGGTCCCCGGAAAGTAATCTAACCAGAGGGAAGACGATGGAGAGGTCAAGTGAAAAAGACCCAACTAGAGGAAAGACAAGAGAGCGTTCGCAAGAGCCAGAATTGGAGAAAAGAGGGAAAATGCTTCAAAATATCCCTGACAGGGAAAGCACAAGGGACCGGACTAAGGAGCTAGAACGAATTAGGGGGAAAACAAGGGACAAATCCAGATCTAAACCAAGGGAGAAGTCTGGCGATCGACCTAAAGAAACTGTTGGGGATCTGTCGAATGATAAGCCACGAGATAAATCCAACGAAAAACGAAGATCGAACGATAAGTTAAACGAGAAACATGGAGAACGCTCCATGGAGAAGCAACGAGAACGATCCAAACAGGAGTTAGGAGATAAATTGAATGATATTTCGTTAAAGGGGTTTAAAGAACACAACACATCCAAAGATTCTGTGGAAATACAAAATGATAAATCCAGGGATAGTTCCAAGGACAGTCAGAGGGAACGAAATAAAACTCGTGACCGATCCACAGAAAAAACGAAGAGGTATTCCGGCGAGAAGGGCAGCGAACGCCCTTTAGACCAGCCCAGAGGGCGATCACGATCAAAATCCACAACAATAAACCCCAAATCACGGGATCATTCAAGAGAAGATCATTTCAAAGCTAGAGGATCGGATCGGGATCGATTTTTGTCAAGGGAGAGCCATTCTGGCACTCCCCGGATCAACCGGTTCCGAAGAGAGGACACTCCGCATAATTCGTTTCACGACAACTCTCGGAAGAGGGACACAAAAGCGAAGAACGATCACAGAAATCGCAGCAGGAGCCGAACACGCTGGGGCAGCAGAGATGGAACGCCACCGATGACACCTCCAGCGGAGCAACTGCCTCAGACACACGATAATGAATCCTCAAAGCCCAAGGTCTTCGATATATTCGCCGATTCCCCGCCAAGATCCAACACTGCCGTGGTAGCTTCAGCAGTATGTACGGAGAGAAGCACCACACCGCCTTTGAAGGCGTCTCTGGATATCCCAAGGCCGCTTCTCAAGGCCAGCGAGATTCACAGTCGGATTGGAGCCTTGCTGGAGGACAATGATCTGCACTTGGAAGCCTTGCTGGCCACTAAGGAGCAGCTGCTCCGGCGAACTAATGAGTACAAAGAGAAAAAGGAGATTAAGTTGGAGTCGCAGTCGAATATCAATAATAGGAGGTCTCGATCGGGAGATCAGCATCACAGTCGAGAGGCACGGCACACGAATGCTTTTAAGCGCCAATCAGTATTAAGCGAGAGGCGTCGTCACCGGAACGGCAGCCAATCCAGCGAGGAGGAGAATTGGGACGACGACCTAGAGCCCGCTCCTACCCAGTTTAAGGATGTCACCATTAAGATCGAAAAAGATCTGTCACCACCACCTCGGGCAAAAAATAGTTTTTCCGACTTGCAGAACATCAAATTAGAGCGAAGTGACACGCCGCCAAGGGATCTGCAGGATCGGGAGATCCTATTGCGGAATGGGGCTGTGGCTGCCAACGCGCCTCCCCCCTCAAAAGAACAAGAGAGCCCGGACACGGATGACTACATTGACAACTGGGAAAATGATGACTCGATGGCCAGTTTTCCCAAAAACGCTCCCCGTGCCACTCCCACGTCCGCCCCGAATCCGTTCTCCTCGTTGAACAACACTCCCCTGCCGCAGGTGATCGACCAGCTCATTGGTGACGACGACGATTCGAATGCACTATGGAACGCCAATAGCACGCCTCCTCCCCGCTCCAAAAAAACACCCCCGCCCAACAGTAATATTCACGAACTGTACGACAAGTTCATGAACACCATTGAGATGGCGAACGTGGAGGAGGAAGAGAGCTCCAAGATTACTTCCCTGAGTGATGGCAGTTCCTCCGGCTCGGAGAGTTCCACAGCGAGTAGCAGCAGTAGTGATTCCGAGGAAGAAAGCAGTTCGGCTGAGGAGGAGGAGGAGGAGGATCCACAAACCTCCGATGAGGAGACTGGATCCAATGCAGCTACTTCCAAGACAAACTCGGATGAGCCGCCTAGCAAGGATCAGTTGCAGAAGAAGAATAGCGTGAGCAAGGATCTGCGGAAACTCAAGAGCCTGGAAGACAACCTGGCCAGGATTCAGATGATGAGGGAGAACTACGATGCAGGCGACGAAATATCCGAGGAGCTCCTCAAAATGGAATCTCTGTTTCTGATGCAGCGCAACGCCATCATGGATAAGTATCGTAAGCACGAACTGAAAACCAGTGGAGAAGAAAACCAAACTGCACCGACGGAGAATCAAGAAAAGCAGGAGAGTCCGGCCAATCCACCAGCGGGGGTTCAGAGCTCACCAACTCCTGTGAACAGCATTTTCGACGCTAACCGGGAAGCCATAAAGCTAACCATTTCCCCGCTCAAGCTGACCAGGAAATCCGCGATCCTGGACAAGGACGATGCGGAGCAACCGCCTCCATCGAAGCTGGCCCAGGAGCCAGTCAAAAAACCACCCAAGGAGATCGCTATTGTGAAGCCCACCATTGTGGAGTCTCGGTCGAAGCCCAGGCTGAGGAGTCCCCCGCCGCTAGGAAGGAATCGCCGGCTGCCGAGGGACAGATCACGGTCACGTTCAATCTCCAGAAACCGTTCCCGACACCGCAGCCTACGTCCCAGCAGAGGCAAAGACGGTTCGCGATCTCCTAGTCCGCGGCGCTGGCGACCACCATCCCCGAAGAGAGGTTCCAGGTTTCCGAAGAAATCTGGGTCGGTGTCGAGGGGCCGGAGTCGCAGTCGAAGTATGAGCAGGAGTCGGACGCGCAGCCGAAGCCCGAGTAGGCGAAGGCGTCCGCCTGGAGTCATGGGGAACAGATGGCGAGGCTCCCTATCACCGGGACCACTTAAGTCAGGGGGCCCGCGGTCACCGCCACCTCCAAGGCTGCGTCGATCTCTCAGCCGTGAACGTGATAGAGATCGGGATCGAGAACGCTTCTCCCGTTCTCGCTCCCCGTTGCCCTTCAAGCCACCCTCGCCACCTATGCGACGCAGTTGGTCGAACTCTCACTCCCGCTCGCCGACCCGCCGAAGATCTCTCTCTCGGTCGAGATCACGCTCCAGATCTCCTCGCTCCCGTTCCCGCTCACCCTACGACGAACGGCAAAGTTTTATGGACTACTTCGAGGAGAATCCGGGCATGGAGGCGGCCGCCTACTTCTACAATATGTCGCTGCTGCAGCAGGAGCACCAGGACCCCACCGGCGACAGCTACGATGCTTATGCCGCCTACATGGACTCCGCCTACAACATGGAACAGGCTTACGCCCAGTACGCTGATGGCTATGGACTTGCGAATGAGTATGGTGACTATCTGGGTGCCATGGAAGGCATGTCATCGCCGCAGCTTACGGGATCAGTGCTCAGAGAGCTGCCGATGGCCCCGGTTGCTGGTGGCTCTGTGGTGGTGCAAAAGGGCAATGTTCTGGAGATCGTTCCATCCAGCAATGAGGCGGCAATGCCAGAGGCTACTCCCCAGCCAGCTGCAATCGAGGAGCCCCCCGAGGATAGGTAAGCTTTCAAATTATATTTATCTTAATTCTAATCCTATGAATTATGATTCCTCCAGCAAACCGAAGCGAAAGCGGGTGAACTTTGTGGACAACGTCCTCCCCAATTACGAGAGTGATGGCGAGGATAGAGCTGTGGTTAAGTGCGCCGTGGAGCGGGCCCTGCGTCAACACCAGGAGCGACGCTCGCAAGCGGCTGCAAAGCTGCAGCAGATTCGGGATGAGCTCCTGGCCCTGCCGCCCCCGCCACCTCCGTTGACCCCCAAGCCGGCGAATTTGGAAAAACCGGTTTTGGTGCAAAAGAAGCCTAGGTTCCGGTACTTCCACTTTGATCCCTCGAAGGGGGTGATAGTGAAGTCACACACGCGACTGCTCCGACCGCTAACCCGCCCGCCATTCGACCCCAAGCAGTTCGCCATGCTGATGAAATCGGGACGACTACCACCAATGCTGCCCGCGTTCTTCAGGCACCGGCCGCCACCTATTCCAGCGAACGTAGATCCCGCCACGAGGGCGGCCATGTTGAAGGACTTCTTTACGAAACATCCGCCGCCCCCCTTGCCCATGCCCTTGCCTCCCGACGGAATGCCCCTATTTTTAAGCGGACCTCCGCCCCTGGCAGCCGGAGGGCCGGACTCCTCTCCCATTCCCGTCATAGTGCCACCACAGCCTATTCCAGTGCTGGGGTATCAGGGCTATACATCGGCCACTGGTATGGTTGCTTCGCCCGGTCCCGGTCCCATGCCAGTGCCCGTCCCAGCTCCCGTTCCAGTGGCACCGATTTTGGGGCCTGTGCCGGCGCCTGTTCCAGCTGCCTCCACGTCGCCACCATCGACGTTCTTCAGTCCCCCGCCACTGCCCCCGCTGCCAACTCTACCCAGCTTATCCTCATCCTTCAGTGTCAATCCGGTGCCAACTATCAGAGAAATAATGCCTGTGGACATACTGCAACAGCTAGGACCGCTGCCCAAAACGTTGGACGTGGACGATGTGGGAACGACGAGCGGCATAGAGGAGACCAGCAACGATTTCCAGACCAACAGCGAGGAACCAACAGCGCCCGTAGATCAACCAGTGGTGGAAGCCAAGCCCCAACTCCTGGTGGAGACCCAATAGAGTCCAACTTAGATCGTTTTAACAAACAATAGTTTTGCTCCTTTTAGAAAATTCTTTTAGCTTATAAGCATATTTTTTTTATACTGCTCGTTTTTTCCTTTATTTATAGTTTCGATTTTTCATTTGACCATTTTGTGAACAAATCGCATTTATTGATAGAAGTCTTTAGTTTAATTAAGGTCTAAATTGTAAGTCATGCATGGTTCGACTTGGACCTTAGTCCATTGATTTCTACAAGAAAATAAAAATGTAAATAGTTCGATTCGCTTAAGGATAATACACGGATTAACATACATTAAACACTAACTGAGTCATTTAGTCTAACGAAATTCATTGCGAATTAAATCTGAAGTTATAAATTAGAAGGATCGATTGTGCAAATGTGTGTAAATGAGATGCTTACAGTGCCGACTTGTGTGAATGTTTTGCGAAAAAACAACAAACAGAAAACAAAATACAGTAAGTAGATTGTCAAATAAACTATTTGAAATCAATTTTAAAAACTTTAATCTCTAATAAAAAGGTTAAAATATAGTTACTATTTCCTTCGCAGCCGCTAGTCATTCATTGAATGCAAACTTAATATTCCTTCTCATTCATTTGAAGGTCAAAGTTAGTTACTTCAGTAAAGTTATATTAATTTATTCGAAAAGTGTGCAGCAGACTATAAATTATTATTTACAAAAGAAGGAGGAGAATTTCGTGGCTGCCGATTTGTCTGGTAAGCTTTTTGACCAAAATAATTGCCGAAAAATTCCTACTGTCTAAACAAAAAAATTAATTGGCGATTGCCGATGGCCGATAAGTGCCGGGCTAGGCACTTTTTCTGGACGTCAGAACCAATGGGAAACAGCTGGCGGGCAGGGCCAAGCTTTCCGCGCTGACCTTAATCGTGGCCAGATCGTGGCTGCTCACATTGTACCGTTGGAGGATGTTGGCCAGGATCAGGAAACCGAATCCCCTTACCAGGTTTTGGCCAATGCAGGTCCGTTTGCCGATGCTGAAGGGCAGAAAGTGGGGGATGTTCTTCCTCAATTGCAGTTTCTCCTTGTCGCTCTCGATCCCCGAATCCGAATCCTTGCAGTGCCTTCTGTTCTTCTGGCTGTGCTCACTGGCCTCCTCCAGGAATCGCTCGGGATTAAATTGCTTGGGATTCTGCCAATACTGTTCGCTGGAGTTGAGCACGTAGTTGTTGATGAAGACCACGGTGCCTCTGGTTACTCCATAGCCGGAGACGACTGTATCCTCGGTGGCCACGTGGGGCACAATGGGCGAGGACGAATACCGCAGCACCTCGAATATCGTGGCCATGGTGTAGGGCATCGTACTCATGTCGAGCAGATTTATGGGTCGCTTCTCCTCGGCTGTAATGGCATCGACTTCCTCCTGGATTCTCCTTCCTATGCTCTGATCCTTGGCAATATAGGCTAGGACTAACATGACCAGATTGCCAACCGCCGAGTGGCCCCCCACAAAGTCCTCCAGCATGAATATGATAGTGTTCCTGGAGACCTCCTTATCCTCGATTAGGCTCTTGAGCAGGGCATCCGTGAAATCCCTATCGGGCTCATCCAGGTCGATGTTGAGCTCCCTGTGGCAGATGATCCGATCCAGTATGAACTTCCGGATGGTCGTGGACCAGTTGGTGATCTTGTTCAAGTGCCCCTGGTAGAAGGGCTGTAGCCAGGGCAGAAAATCCAAGGGATGTCCCTGATTTATTTCCCAGAATATCTCATCGAAGTACTTCACTATCACCTCGAACTCCGTGTCCTCGTAGTCGAATCTCAGGGAGCACATGTACTGACTGAACATATTGGCACAGGCCTTCAGGATAAATGATTTGATTTCGATGGGCTCGCCGGGAGTCATTTTGGCCTCGAGCTCCCGGTTCCAGTGCTCCATCTCCTCGCAGCCGATCTGTGACATCTTCATGTAGAACGAGGAGGACTCCCGCGGCGAGCAGTGGCGCCTGGCCAGGTTCCGGCGCTTCTGCTGGAGCTGCGACCAATCGCAGAGGGCCAGGGAATTGCTCCGCTCTCCGCCAAATAGTTTGTGATAGCGGAGGAAATCCGGCCGACCGCTGATCACCTTGCCGTTTTGATTCAGCACCTCGCGGATCAGCTCCAGGTTGTTCACCACCAGGCAGCGGGTGTGTCCAAAGGTCAGGGAGTAGATATCCCCATACTCCCGGGCCAGTTCTGTGAATCCCGCGAAGGGGTTGTCCCTATAGCGGTCCAGCAGATGCAGATTCCCTATAATCGGCCATGGTCGAGGCCCGGGCGCTTGCTTGAACTCCTCAGGGAAAGAACCATTTTCGAGGCTCGCATTTCCGCTCCTAATGGTCTGCCTAACCCGACGCCTTGCACCGCACACGATCCGGACATAGGACGTAATCACAACACTCAGTAAGATAACCAGAGCCGAAGAAGCCAAAAGTGCCAACATATTCGCGTAGAGGTTGAAACCAGACTGACGACGGTCAGCGAAATGGCTCGACCAGGTAAGCAACTTGCAGTGGTCAGCAAAATCGACACGGTTCAGGTAAACCACAAGTCAGGCTTTTTCCGGTGCCTTCGGGAAATGTGGGTGAGCGGCCAGGTACATACATGTATATACCTTGGGTGTCGTGTGCCTACCTGGTTATGTGTCTCTCCGAAGGCTAATTGTTTTCTCATTACACCGGACAACATGAGTCATCAGGATCACTAATAGGAGCTACTCATCCCAGGAGCACGCAGAACCTTTTATTTTCTTCTAGCAATTATTATGTTTTTATTTAGAGTACTATTTACATTAGCGTACAGTTTCCCCATTAGCTTCATCTATTGGCCCTACGGGCTAATCCTAAACTCCTGGTTACACGTTGAGTATTCCATAATGAGACTTTATTCAGGCTATTCGTCCAGCTTGTCCTTGGCGAAGGGACCAATGTTGGCGGCATGGGCCATCATGGCGGGGATGCTGCTCTGCTCGAAGTTGCCGGTGAACAGATGCTCGAAGGGACCCGATGCAAACACGCCCACATCCTCGGCTCCGTGCGTCTCGCTACTCAGAGGAACTGTGGCCTGGAACTGGAACTCCGGGTTGGTGGTGTCCACGTGGGAGAGATCGACGCGGCCGCTCGCAGCGCTGAAGGTTTCGGCGAAACCAGGTCCATTGGCATAGGAGAGAATGGTAAAGGGCAGCTCGTCGTCCGCCAAGTTGGGGGCCAGGGACAGGATGTTCTGACGACGGTACTACAAAAAAAAATAGGTTGAGAGGAATGGAATAAAATCATAGATTAGTTTTCTTACCGGATATCCATTGATGGACATGGTGTGCGAGTGATCTGAGGTCACCACGATTAGAGTGTCCTCCACGTCGGTCATCTTCCTGGCCATTTCAATGGCAGCAGCGAACTGCTGGGTATCCTCCAGCGCCTTCTTGGCCTGGGTGGCATGGTGGGCCATGTCGATCCTGCCACTCTCCACAAACAGGAAGTAGCCCTTGTCGTTCTTGCTCAGCATATTGATGGCCGACGCTGTCATGTCGGACAGCGAAGGCTCGGCACTGTCCCAATGGGTCCTCTGGCGGTCGCCGTGGTAGGGCAGGTGCGAGGTATCGAAGAGTCCCAGGAGGTAATCGGTCTTGTTCAGATCCGTTTCCAGCAGGCCTTTCAGAGACCAGACATATTTGCCCTCAGCGCCTTGCTCCTTCTTGATGTCCTGCCAGTCCCGGATCAAGTCCCGGCCGTCGGTGCGGAGGCCCAAAACTCCGGTCTCATCGTGCTGGGCTTGGTCACGGAAATAGGACCGGCCACCGCCCATGATGACGCGCAGCTCCTGGCCCACAGGCCACTCCACCAACTGGCGGGCAATGTCCGTGTTCTTCTCGGCACTGCAGCCGGAGCTCACAATCTCACCATCGTGCTCCCAGTTCCGATCGGCGACATGGGCGTAGACGCCAGCTGGCGAGGCATGGGTCACCCTGGCGGTGGTCACCAGACCCGCCCACTTGCCGGCCTCCTGAGCCCACTGGGCGATGCTCTGGACGTGGGTGCTGTTCGCAGTGGCAGCCTCACAGTCGCCTCGCTGGACCTGAGCATTCACGCCGATCGTGCCGTAGTTGGCCTTCACTCCGGTCAAGTAGGCCGTGGCTGTGTTCGCCGAGTCGGGAGTGCGCTCGTTTACGGCGTAGGTCTTGGACAAGCCCAGGTAGGGGAACTTCTCGAAGGACACCTGCATGTTGCTGTCGCCCATGAAGGCCCGTGTGGCGGTAACCGTGTGAACGGACATGCCATCGCCCAGGAACAAGATCACGTTCTTGGCACGGTTCTCGTTGAGCTTCTTGTACTTGGCCACCTTATCGGCCAAGATCGACTGGGCCTTGTCGTGCCAGAAACGTGTGTCCAGCTCCTCGTTGAGGGCCTCGAAGTCTCGTGAAGAAATCAGACGTGGATGTTGAGCTGAAAACAAATGGGACTTTGGGTTGGCAACTGATTGTCGGAACGGAAGGGTTCTAATAAAACTCTACTTCTAATAAAACCATAAACGTATTATTCAGGTGGCCATTTCTGATATGATCTATAAATCCGTTTTAATTTTAGGCGTTTATGGTCTTCGTCGGCTGATTTCTTATCTCCGGAGAAACCGGGAGCTACTAGGAGATTACCCACACGTGCTATAAACGTTTTCGGTTCTACTCATAATTTGTGCGATTTCATCATTAAAATTGGCTTTAGCTCTCAATGAGTTGCAGTTTAATTTATGGTGTTTTTCTACTCAATCTACTGATTATTTAAAAAACATTTATCTTGGTAACAATAGTTTAGGACTATGTTCCGATTCTAATTACTTTTTAATGATCCAAGAACAGTACTCATTATAGTTTACTTTAAGAAATGTAGGTGTAATTCAAGATTATTCAGAAACTTCTAAGCTAAAAATGATAAAAAAAAAAAATGATTAGAACTAATCATAAATTATACAACTCTTAAGCTGACGAACTCGTTTATAAATATATCAAGATTAGTCCGGTCTAATGAGTTTATGAGATTTTTGATAACCCACGGCTCTTTTCAATTGGCTGAAGATAAGCCAGAGTCTCCACGAATCGGACTCGATCGGCTGATCCCTGCGTTCTGATTAGCTACTCACCGATTTCCTGCTCGTCGGCTAGGTCACCTCGAACCTGGATAGCCAGGAGTGCCAGAGAGCACAGAACTAGGCAACTCATTCGCATCGTGGAGCGCTTTACTTGGAACTGACTAGTGCCCGGAACGGCTTTTGGCCACAGACTGGCCAATGGAGCCGGATCGGCCTGGTTATATAGCCTCCGGCTGTGGAGGCGCTCTTCCTGCTTCGAAGGTGGGTTCATACGCAATATATGATTGTTATTGTGATTTGAGGTGAAATCTAAAGTGGCGATCGATTAATTATCTCGAGTGCCTTTCGGGCTTGGAACTTTGGAAACGTGAGTATCACGGTCTGGCCAAGGAGGGGTCGTAAATTACCCGATCACCGTCGACTGCACCCGATGGATTATAAATGCCCGCATGTGATTCCGGAGTACAGTATTCACCTGGCTGGCACAGTGAAAGCATCACCCGAAATGCTGAGTTTGAGGTTCTGGATAGGGCTGGGTCTGATCGCGGTCGTCTGGAGTGCGGCGGTGCCTGGCAAAGCGCCCGAGGACGAGGAACGGATGCATCCCCATCTGCCGAGCAGCCCCCGCCTGAGGACGATTTCTGGAGAGGACACCCAAGAGTTCTGGCACTCGGCCAGCAAGAAGCTAATACGGGAGAAGCTCAATTACATAAGAAACACGAACAAGGCCAAGAACATCATACTGTTCCTGGGCGATGGCATGGGACTGGCCACCCTGGCTGCTGCCAGAAGCTACATTGGAGGGGAGGAGATGAAACTGTCCTTCGAGGAGTTCCCCTTCACCGGCCTCTCCAAGACCTACTCCGTGGACAAAATAGTGCCCGACAGTGCCTGCACTTCCACCTCGTACCTGTGTGGCGTGAAAGCCAACTACGGAACCATTGGAGTGAACGCCCACGTGAAGCGAGGCGACTGCCTGGCCATGGCCAACGAGACCAACCACGTATTCTCCCTCGGTAAGTGGGCCATGGACGCGGGCAAAGCTGCTGGATTGGTGACCACCACCCGAGTGACCCACGCCTCGCCCTCCGGGGTCTACGCCCACGTAGCCGATCGGGAGTGGGAGAACAATGCCGTGCTTGAGGAAGCCTGCGGCGAGCTTTCCGAGGGTCTGCAGGACATAGCCGTGCAACTGATCCATGGAGAAGTGGGAAGCAAACTGAAGGTTATGTTGGGTGGCGGCAAGAGGAGCTTCTACAGCCCGGAGCACTACGACAAGGGCCGACGCACGGATGGACGCAATCTCGTCGAGGAATTCGAGGCCCTGGATGCGGGTAACACCTTCGTGAAGACCCAGAAGAAACTGCTCAAGGTTAACGCCACCGAGACCGGCCGTCTGCTGGGCCTCTTCAGCAAGAGCCACATGCACTACCACATGGAGCAGTTGGCCGATCCGGACAACAACGAACCCACCCTGGAAGAGATGACCCAGAAGGCTATCGAAGTTCTGCAGACAGAGGAGAACGGTTACTTCCTGTTCGTCGAGGGAGGAAAAATTGATATTAGCCACCACCAAACCATGGCCAGAATCGCTCTGGACGAAACTGCCGAGCTGTCCAAGGCGGTGAAGAGAGCCCGAGAGATGACCAACCCGGAGGACACCCTTATTGTGGTCACGTCCGACCACTCGCACACCTTCAGCGTCGCCGGCTACCAGCCCCGTGGCAGCGACATCTTTGGACCCACCAAATCGAAGGCCAAGGATGGAAAACCCTACCTGGCCCTGACCTACGCCAATGGAAAGAGTTTCCAGGACTTTTACAATACGGAAACCCACGAGCGAGAGGATCCCACCAGCCTGCCCACCATCGGTGACTTTGACCAGCTCTTCCCGGCGATGGCACCCCTGGAATCGGAGACCCATGGCGGCGAAGATGTCGGAGTATTCGCCTCCGGGCCCTGGGCCCACCTCTTCACCGGAGTCTACGAGCAGAACACCATTCCCCACATAATGGCCTTTGCCGCTTGCGTCGGCGATGGACTCACCGCTTGCGATTAGGAAATCAGGAGTTGATTGACAGCTCGGAGGACTCTTAATTATCCAGCCACTAGACGATTCTCACGTAGCCATTATCGTGTTAAATGAATACTCAACTAAATTGACAGGTGTGGTCACATGCCTCTCCAGAAACAGAAATTACTCCACTCCACAAAGGAGAAGTGTGCTTCCTATCAAGAGATCAATAGAAATACCAAAAAAGAGTTACGCTTATTGTCTGATAAGTAGCAGACGTTCATCTGATTAAAAACAATTAAATATAAACTTAAAAAATTAATTTAATTTTCGACTTTAGCTGATGGGTTTTGGGCCATTGCGTTTGGTTTAAATACTGAAATGAAATCAACCTTTGAAGTAATCAATCAAAGTTTCTTATTCTAATAAGAAACTGATAAAGATTTTAATGAAAATAAACATAGATGACTTTCGCAACTGTCAGAGGGCAGGCGAGTTTTGTTTCTTAAAATGTAATTCACCATAAATTGGTTTGAAATCAATAAACTCATAAACCTTATTATTTATGTGCTGGCATTGTGTTTCTGTTCGAGTAGAAATTCTTTGGAAGTCCAAAAGGCCATTTAAATAAGTGATTCCCACAATTCTATAAACAAATGATAAAGTCACCAGTTTCAAGATCATAATTTCATTTGTATAATTTGTATGTCAATAGACGATTGCGCTTAAACTGAATTATTATCGTTTAGCTAAATGAAAGTATTCCAAAGTTTCTTTAAAGATTTCCCCTCCAGAAACTGACGAAAAATAAACTATTGCCTTTACTATTCATTAAGTTTTATTATGGTAGTGTTGCTTTTTTTCTTTCTGTACATGTAATTACTTTTTAAAGATAAATATATGTACCTACAGTAACAATGGCATCTAAATATCTGTTACATACATCATAAAGTACATACCATATATGCGATTTCGTTCGTTTTGATTTTGTCATTACCGAGAAGTTCAATTATCACACTTGTGATAGGTTTCTTTCGATTTCATTTAAACAATACAGTAAGTATAAGTATAATTCTTGGAAAAATATTTTCGTACTTTGATTTTGATGGGCTTTTAAGAGACAATTTTTTACAGCATCATGGTTAAGAAGAATTTGTCACATCGATAATTAGATTGGTAAATAAAACTCCTCGTCATGGGGATTCCTAAAACGACTAAGGGAATTCCCTAGATCTTTGGAAAGTAAGGGCATTAAAAGATCTCACACTGTGACGCAAATGGTACGACACTTGTATCTAAGCTGTCATCCAATGTCAATCAATAAATATTCCCTATAGCTTTATATTTACGTCACACTCATGACGTAAAAAATTATTAATTATGAATTATAAATTCTCTTTTTTCGCGAAGCAATCTCGTTGTCGGTTAGGCATAATCAGTACTGTTTTGTTTATTATTATTCAACTAATTTATAATCATTTGCTCAAATATAGACCGCATATTGGTTGGCACTGCGTGGCTGGACGAGATTGGCGTACTTTTCCTTCAGCTCAACGAGAGCCCTTTGGAAGTTCTCCACGCTGCTCTCCAGGTTGGGACTGTGCGGTTGCACGGAGGCTCCATTGGGTGGCAGCAGGACGTCCGAGGGTCGCTCTCCCAAGAGAAGAATCCTTCTCCAGTCACTCGCCTCGGAACCTCCGCGCAAAAAGTCCTTGCGATTACCTACCGCAAATATGGCTTCATCGACATGTTCCGGAAGCAGAGTAGGCTGCTGACTTCCCAGATCTCCGGTAGTGGGCTGAGTGGGAGCCACTTGAATGGCCGGTGGTGTGATCCCCGTAACGGAAGCTGATGTTGGCTGTGGGGGCGGAATCGGAACTGGTGCAGCGTTGACTGGCGAATCGAACAATTCAACTGGCAGATTCTGCGGACGGTCGATCTGCACCACCTGGCCATCGGGCGAGATGTGGAAGAATTGAGCACGACCCGTTAATCCAGTTCCTGATCCTCCGGGAATCACAATAATATTTCCCACGGCTGTAGTCAAAGCTGAGGCTCCTAAGCCACCGGGGACGACTTGGGAGGAGATGAATGGAGGAATCGGAACGCCAGGTGGTGGAAAAGAACGAACGGGTGGCACGGCTGGGCAGGGGAAGCAATATCCAGGAGGTCCCGGTGGACCAGGCAGACCTCTAGGTCCCGGAATAAACGGAATATTCGGTGGAAAAGGACCGGCGGGTGGATAGCCCCAATAGCCTCCAGAACCGCTGCCCGCTAGGCCTGCTGGAGGACCAGGTGGCCCCGGGGGTCCAGGAGGTCCTCGTTCCCCTTTGGCGCCAGGATCGCAAGCGCATTTCATTAGAGTGGCTTCAACATTTAAGAAAAGTCCTGAAAAATAAATAGTATAAGGATAATTTGAAAAACTACTCAAGAAATGCAACTTACCCAAAGCGAAGACAGCCAGAAGATGAAAATAATCCATGATGTTCTTGGAAATTGTGTCCAGAACCGACTGAGCTGAGTCCAGAGATCCGTTACAGCTTTTATAAGCTGCCGGAAAAGCCCAGAAAGTGGACAAAAATTTAATATGAATATAAAATAAATAAAATAATCTAAAAATCGAACCCGAACATTTCCCGCATCTCCCATAACTGTTCTTGGCCCACAATCGAAAGGGAAATGTTAAAGAGATCAAATGGAAAAGTGGTATTACGATGATAATTTATGCAAGAAGATATATAAATACAAGACGTCATTAACCGCCGAGCCAAGCCCAGAAATGGGTCAGCAGGGTTCTTGGAGTCTTGGCCCCGAGTCTGCGGGAAACGGCTTCAAAAATACATCAACTGTCAATCAAGCCATAAACCGCGATTAAATCAAGAAATTTATGGTCTCCGAAGGTGGGCGATGCCTATCAAAGTGACACCACATTCAACAGACTCGATTGTTGGTCAATTATTTTCATCACTTTCGCAGCAGAATCGGAAAGTCTTCAACAAAAAAATCATTTCCGAAGCGCCGTTACAATTTTCGTCTTCTCGAAATTAGCATAAATTACGAAATCAATATGTTCTTAATCAGGCTCACAAATGCGGCGGATCGGATTTGAAAAGGCTTAGAAGAAACGACGACATTCTCGTATTATCTGAGAATTCCATTGACGAGACAGAGTCCACCACGACAACACGCGTCATTAGAGGCACACTCTTGTCCACTTTGGAAGTGGCCACTTCCAAGCAAGCGCCGTTTACACCACTCCCTAAGGCTACTGAGATTGGCCGTCTCAAGAGCCTCCATAGATAAGTTGGAAGAGTAAAATCAGATGGTTTGGAAGGGCAACAAAGGGGAGTAAGATTTAAGATACTTGCTGAAAATATGATTCATTAAATTTTATTTAGCTTCAGATTGCAATGTTTTTGTGACATATTGTATAAATGACAGATAATAATCTTGTGCGTAGTAACCATAATTCAATTGAGTAGGTTCGTCCAAACTCAGTCCTATCAGCCAAAACAAAAAAGAAAAAGAATCCAAATAATACTCTTTATCGATTTAGTTGTCATGGAATAATCCCAAAAGCACTTGATCCAATCGTTAAACTTTTCGGCTTTTCGCCAATAGAAAAGACTACCTTATAAATATATATAAAGATAAGGTGTCCAAACCAATTAATTGCAAAACAAAAGGGGGGCCTACCTTTTGTGAACCTTGAAGTGAAAAACAAAAAATTTGGGGGTCAATGTTGCCAGGCTGATTCAACGGAGTATTTTACAGTCCCCCAATGATCTTTATATGGCCTGATAATGTCCAAGATGTAGATTAACCGGTGAAACGAGAAGAGTTTGTTTTTATTTATTAATTTTTTTTATTAGATTATCGACTATGGCTAATCAGCACATTTCTTGCATCGTACATAAACTTAATTGGCGCAAACAAGTTCAAGTCACATTTTATTGCAATTGCATAGATTGATAAGTTTTCTAGGCAAATAAATCAAATAATTTTACCGAAGTACACGAATGCAGAAGCACAGATGCTTTAGTTTAAGTAAGTGATCTTCGGAATTTGCAGTCAACTAGCAAGTTAAATTTTTTAATTTGAAACTATGGTGTGGAATATCTAAATGCTAGATAAACGTTAATTAGATAAGACTGACTTTACCCATAGAGTTAAATAAAACAATAAATGTTAATATATATGTTTAATGAGTAAAGTTATGCAATTACTCGAAAATAAATGCACAGAATTGAGCTTCCAATTTACAAATCTATCATATTATACCATATTTTTCGTTTACTAATAATAACAGAATCTAATAAGCTTCGTCATTATCATTGTCTTACAATTCCGAAAAGCACTATCTAAGCAATACTTGCGCCTTGCGTATACATTCGATTAACTGAATATATTATCTTTGGTGCGAATACATTGGACTGGCATTCATTTTCACACCAACTTGAGAAGTGAGAGGATCGGATAGAGAAATCAAAAAAAAAGGAGAACGCCCAACTGGAGCCAAATATAAAACACGCACAGAACTAAAACGCTACTCAATAAATACAAGTGTAAATCGTTTTGGATTTGATATACAGATCTGGGACAGGGAGCAGGGTGCATAAAGTCACAGGACTCTTAGTCTATTTTCACATTGGAATAGATTTTGCGCACGAAGAGATTCGTGCCCACGTAGCCGACGGTGCCGCAGATGATTCCCAAGGCGCCGCTAAATAAAGCCATGTAGCCAAAGTAGAAGGCCGTTTGGAAGAGACCAAACATTCTGCAAGGAAAATAATTAATAAGGACTTCTAATTGCACACATTTCAGTCTTACTTGGTCTTAAAGAAAAAGTAGTAGAATGAGTAGGCATAAACGTAAATAGAGGTGGAGCCCGCCGCCATGAAACTCGTCCACTGCCATCGATAGTCCTCGGCATTCAGCAGGAAGTAAGTGCACACAATGGTCACACAGACGGTGACCACTGTCAGAATGGTGAACACCAGCAACATGAAGCCGTAGACATAGTAGATCTTGTACGCCCAGAACGAGGTGAAAATGAAGTACCTGAGTATTGACATGATACATATTATTAGGGAATTTCGATTTTTTCTTTGGGGGATCATACATCTCAATGAAAATCGAACCAAATGGTAGAACGCCACCAAGTAGCACGATAATTAACGGCTCCATGTACCACTTCTTCTCGGGAATAGGACGCGGCACTGCGTTCACGCGACACGGGAAGTCCGGCTGGCCATCGAGATTACGGCCGACAACAGTGCCCACCAAAGTGAGGGGCAGGATCACGAACAAGCAGATGCACGTAACCGCCACCATGGTGCCAAATGGAATGGCCCTTGAGGCATGGTATCCAATGGCGATAAAGTTGATCAGGAACGCCGTGCCACAGACAGCGACGGGTACCGTAAACGCAGAAACCAGCATCTGGCGGATCCACAAACGTCCTCCCAGTCGAGCGTACAATGATCCTCCAAAGTAGCCGTTGATTGGCGAGGTGGCTGCATAAACAAAGATCGCCGTGGAAAGCATGGAACCGCGTTCCGTATACAGCTCCCCCACTATGGCGAACATGATCACGCAAAAGACCACAGATATAAGTTGATAGCCTGCTCCGACCAACGCCGAAAACAGCAGAGTGTTTGGGGGCGATCGGAAAACGTCGCCATGGACCTGCTTCCATCCGTACTCATCACCCAAATCACGCTCCATATCGTCGACTTCCTCGTCCTTGCTGTACCGGGCGTAGTCCTTGCGCAGGGTACGCATTAGGATCATGGACACAAGGCCCACTAGGAAGATGACCATCATGAAGCTGTTGAAGATGCTGAACCAGTGGATCTGGGGGGTAAGAGTTTTTATTCGAGTTTTCTTGATGGTAGTTTTCATTTTTACTAAGACTACAATTGGCTAGAGTCTACAACTGATAAAATAGGCGGTTTTATGGAACAGGATATTATGGAATTCAAAGGTAGAAGTAACAACGTTTCTAGGTAGAATATTGGATAAGTAATTGGTTTTTCCTTATCAGTATCAACTGTCGTAAACAGTTTCTTGCCAATCGTCTCAAAATGTTTTTAGATAACTATTTCCTACATACATACTATTATACAAATAAGATTGGATAAAACCGGTACTATTTAAGCGAATAAAGTCCTAGTGTTTAATTTCTGATATACTCACCCTGTGCTGGAAAAAGTTGGGGTCTAGGTACTTGTCGAATCGGTTCTTGAATTCAACCGTGCTGGGCTTCCAATTGACCTCGTAGGAGAAATTGATATGGGCTCCGGGCTTGAGCTCCTCCTTGGCTTCAGTGGTCAGAGTGATGTCGACAATCTGCTGTCCATTGTAGCCGATGTCGAACTTCTTGTGCGTAAATATATAAAACTTGCCATCCCTCTCGTCCCGTTCGCCCACTTTACCCCAGATGGGCAGACCGTCGATGTACATCTGGTACCAGTACTCGTTCTTCACCGCATAGGTAAACGCCTTAGTGCTCTCCTCCTGCAGGGTTACCATGCAGATGATAGCTCGAGCGACGTCCGTCTTGAAGCCCATCTCGTAGCCGCTGAACTCCAGTTCCACACCCTGAAGGGCCTCGCTTAGAGTCTCGTGATAGTGCGAGATGGAGGACTTTTGGCCGCTGCAGAAGGGCAGGGAGAAGTAGGCGTATGTCTCCTGACGGTTGTGATAAGGACCCACCGTGTTCATCCATAACACCACCTCGTCCCGGTCGTTGTACTGGTGGGAATTGAAAAGATCGGTAAATATACTCAGGTGTACGAGATAGATAGCCGCAAACACTCACCTTGTGGTTGTGCTCATCTGCTTGCGACTGCGACACGTAGCAGCTGCCAACAACAAGCAGACATAAACAAATGGCACGGAACTGCCGCTGCTGTCGAGCCACCGTGGAGCTGCTGATTTGGCTGAGGCCCATCGTTCTAGTGGGATTTTCTGCGTGCGGAGGTCTGTCCCAGGTACCGTTCACGTACTCTCGCTCTGCCGGCGGACAGGTGCAGTGCTTCGCTTGCCCGAGGGGAGTCCCAATCCTTCAAAAAAGTAGCAAACAATAATTTGCCGGATAGTGAAAATGTCTCGTAAAGCAAAGTCAGTTCAGTTCTTTTGATCCGGTTCCAGAGCTCCCTGTCAGAACTAGAACACACGTCATGAGCTATTTGTGCACTTTCCAGCACTATATTGGTCAAAATAGCGTTGCCACACTTATTGGTTAAAAATTTGCCAACATTTTAAATTTAAATAATCTTGATTTATTTTAGGTTATAAAAAGATTAGAATTAAAAAAATATTTTTTAAAATAATAAGGTATTCGGTTATAAATATATAATGAATTTTTGATCTGCATTTAGAAATTTATGAAAATTAACATGTATTTGAATGTAAAACTAATATTAAAGAGCCTACTTTCATTTTATTAATTGTACAATTGTTATTTCAAGAATTTTAAGCGACAACTTCTAACTCATCGATGGCGTATCTTTTTATTTATGTGCCCGCTTTTTTTCGCCGTCGCACTTGAGCTGCTCGACAGTTTACTTTTTGTGTTCGACGTTGGAGTTCCCAGGACATCTTTATTGCCGGAGCTCAAGCCTCCAATGCCTCCTCCACTTGCTCCTCCGCCTGCTGATACGCCGCCAAGACTACCTTCATTCCGGTGCGAAGGAGAATCTAAATGTATACATAAAAATATATATTAATTTCTTGAAGTCCACCAGAGGGAATGATTAAGGTATTTATACATACGTCTTAATATAATTTTAAACTCTAGTGCGATTACAAAAATATAAACGCTAGCCTTATTCTTGAGCAGTGGATTTCTTAAAATTTTGACTAGATTAACAATGCTAAGGAACACTTTTACAACCTTGTTATTAAATTGAGTATTTTGATCACAGATTTGTTTGGCTTTCAGCATCTTGAAATCCTTTTGATGTTAGCTCAGTTCTTTCTTATTTTGAATAGCCTCTAGCTTCTTAGGTATATCTATAGCGCCACAACGTCGATTTCATCGTCTTCGAACATAAATTCTTTCTTACCCTTTTCATCTTTTGGTGTGCTCTTGATTGTCGTGGCTCCATCGTGGGCCGTTGTTGTATTCTGGTTCAGAGAGATCTGATTGTCGCTGGAGTCTTCATTGGTTATAGAATCCGATTCGCTGGCGCGCTCAGCTTTTACGAGAAAAAAAAAACAAAATAAATATTAAAGAACATCAGGTTAACCAATACTTACGATTACATATAGCCATCGAAGTGATGCTGGATTTAGAGAAAAGCCGCTCGGCCTCCTTGAACTTGCGATTTCGTTTGTCGGCCTTCGAGTTCGTTGCCTTGTTGGAGGTCAGGTACCGCTCCCAGCCGCGAATGATGTTCCCACAAAGTTGGGTGTCCTCCAGATAGGATCCCTCGAAGGCGTATATCTGCCGTTCCAGGTTTGCCAATTGTTCCTGTTTGTCAGATGTGATATAATATCAAGCGTAAATGTTTGTTTATGGTGTCTCACCGAGGTCTCTGCCTTCTTTTTGATGAGGTCCGCCAATTCCGCGCGCGTGTCCATGGAGCCACTTTTAGTCGTGGAATTTGTTTTGCCCGTCTTCTTTGGCTTGTTTCCGTTCGTCTCGCTGACATTTTTACTTGTTGGAGAGCTCATATTGCAGGGAAATAGTGTAAATTTGGATTTTGCTAGAAATCAGCAAAATATTCACATGTAAACACATAGAGATGGCAGATGCTCAGAGATGGGTGCGATATGGTGTTATCGGTTTGAAAAAAACTATCGATAGTTATGTTTATGTTAACATTTTTCAACACAAGGGGGAACTGTTAAAATGGGCGCCTTTAGATCCTTTAGATCTAAAAGAATCCTTTGAAATTTTTAAAACTTGCCTAAAAATCCTAAAAATTAATCCTAAAAATTAGGATATATAGCTAAAAATGTGAATAATAATTATATGTTTGAAACTTAGCCTCGCCAAATATATCTCAGATTTGAATTTATTTTCCATGGGGGAGTTCAACGTACCCACTTACCAATTCTAATGGCCGGATTTTCGCCCAATCTTTTCAAAAGATTTTTCTTAGCTGATATAGAAGTTGTCTTTTTTTCTTTGGCAATTTCATTACAGACATTTCCCTCTCCCCCATTTTACATTCACTATGGAGTCAGTGCCGTTGACCTTTCTTTCGGCTTGTTATTTATGCGTTTGCCGCAAACAAAAGATTCGGTTCAACTCAAGCGCCATCACCGAGATGGTGAGGCGATGATGATGATCTTCTAATGATCGCCCCCCGGTGGCTTCCATAGTTTATTGACCCACCAAGTTCGGCTCAAAGTTTGTTGAACCGCCGAAAAAAGTGAAGCTACCGTTCTAGCTGCCTCTACGCGTCTTCTGCTTCCACTTTTCTTCTTCGGCTTTGCCTTTCGCTCTCTTGCTTTTTCTCTTTCTCTTTTACTTGGATTTGTTTTTTTGGCCAACGCTTTTTATGGGCCTTCTCGGTATTTGCCGCCTATTTCACTTTCGTCATACGCGGCGTATGCGTGATTTTATTTTGCAGCGCATCGCTTTTCTTCGCCACAAAAGAAAATCATATCGACTGCAGATGAAGACGAACTCGATTAGAAAATGAAATCATAACGCACAAGGGGAAGCAAAAGCGAAACGGCAACGACCGTTGCAAGTCGTTTTTTTTCGCGACTAAACAAAGTCTGCTGCCACGTTCCACTAACACAATCGGCCTGACGGACTGCCGCCTTCTATGTATGTCAAACATTGACTGGAGTGTGCAAAAAAAAACTTTCATTTTATTTAAACAAACACACAAGGCGCGGCCTGGGCTTGGACTTGGACTTGGAAAAACTTATTTTCATTTGGTTTTCAGCAAACATACATATTTTAGCTGCCCTCCGCTACTCACCTCCCTACTCGACAAGCCCCGCCCGCCAAACGCTTTGGACATCTTCTTCTGGTTATGCACCTGAAGAAATATTTGCAAATAAAATTACTTTTTCAAGCCCTTACCTATTAGAAACTTTATAAAAAGAAAACTTCTTTTATAGAAGTTTAAAAAAAAAAATAAAAATTGTATTTTCTTTATTACATTTTTAGTTTTGTTTTCTCAAGTGTCGCCAATTGATGGCAGTTTGCAATAATTTTTATGATGAATTGCTTGGCCGCGTGTGAAATCTGCTACAGTCGCTGGTATTGGCTGGTGGAAAAGTGGAAAACTGCCAGAAAAGTGGAACACAGCTGAAGAAGCGGCCAGCTCCAAGTGCAACAACTGCGAGTGCAACCACTGCTGCTGCTGCTGCAGCAACAACACAAACACTCTCAACTAATTAGCTGCGTTTTAGAAATTCAGGCGGCAATGAAAACAAAATCGAGTTCAATGCTTGCAACGATGACGTGTTGTTGTTGCACTTGCTGCGGTGTTTTCGACTTTTCCGAGAATTTCACATATAGCATACATAGGCCGACTTGGACGCGGCGCAGCGCTTTCCCAATGCCAAGCGAAAATGAGTGAAAATGAGTCTGCTACGTTTTCGGCCAGTTAGGGAAAATGGCATGGAAAATTTAAGAAAACCATTGACTTGAAAATAATGATCATAAATCAAATCTAAGAACAAGGAGTATTCAGATCTCAATAAATAAATTAAATTGCTTTAATCTTTCCAGGCTACAAAATTCATTAATCATAATTTTATAATCACTTTTGTGGTATTAAACAAAATATAGTCTTTGCAAAAAGTTTTTAAAGTGAAACCAATAAAATAAAATATAATTGATTAAAATAAAGTTTTATTTACAGGAAAAGAAACACAAAACCAGGAAACACAAATTTAACCCTTATTTGCCCCAATTGATAACCAAAGTGACATCATAGCCATAGAGAGAGAGAGAGAGCGAGAGAGATAACAAATATAATGCACTTGCCATTAAATATGCACCCACACAGACACACACATATGCAGCCGCCCACTCAAAGGCCATTGAAAATCTCTCTTAGCTGAGCTTGCTCTCTTTTTCATTGCACTACGGCTCTCTTAGTCAAAAGCTCTAGTTTTTGTTGCTGTGCAAATGCCGGAAGACACTTGATCTTGATTTTTTCTATGTGCAAGCTAACGAGTGCGCAAAAAGTTCAAGTTCGCGGCCATCGCTGCACTCGCATTCTCTCATTCTCTCATTCGTTCTCTTTGCTTGTGCACTCATACGTTTGTATTAGTGTGGGGGCGTCACAATGTGCATCTGTGGACTTTTTAAATGGCTTGCATAGGTTATTGTAATTAAGGAGAGCATTTCTATTGCATAGATACTTATTAAAAAGAATGGGATCATGTGTGTTTTTAGAATGTTTAGCATAAGAGGCTAATACAAAATTTGCCAAACTTACGTATACTTGATATTTTACATTTTTAGTATTATTTACCCAAAAATTATAGTTTTGTTTAAGTAATTTCTGAAAACCAAGAAATATTTTATTCTTTTGTTTTTTAAACCTAGTATTATTTTCTGTTGTGTTTGTTAATGTTGTTGCCTTTGGTGAGGGCTTGCATGCATTTTAAAATTGTTCTGGGCGAATTGAAAGCTTTTCATTGTTGTTGTACTCGTGCAAGTCTCGCGTGCAATTGGAAAAAAAAAAACGTAATAAAAAATATTCATATAAAAAGAATACAACTTTGTGTAGATGCATGAACAATTTTCTCATATTTTATAATAAAGGGAGTTTTAAATGATTTTGTTGGGTAATCTATAGTATTTTTGGCTTAGTTGCTAAATTAAATTATAAATTTGGTGGAACTGTATAACCATTTGACTCTTAATTTATGAGGATATCTATTACAAATACAAATACAATCCCCTGCATACAAATAATAAATATGCCCACATACAACATATTTGTTCGGATCCATTTGTAAATAATCCTAATGGCCACATGTAGATTTCTGTTTGCTTTTTGCACCTTTAAGAAGTTGTCCTCTCCCAACTATTAATTATTAGCCAAGGTTCACCGAACCCTTTCGATTGTTTGCCCAAGAGTGTGTTGACCAACAAACACCGCATCAACGCACACATTCCGAAGAAAAACAAAAATGCAATCAAAGTTAGGTAAGAGAACTGACCTTTAACAATACTGCACAGATCGACGATCGCAGCATCACCTCTCTGTCTCTGTCTTTGTCTGTGTCTGTGTCGCATCCGCGCCCCATCTCTGTCTTGTTAGGCCTCTGCCCAAAACACATTCACCCAAAAACGTCGTCGCTGACAAACAACAAACATTCCTTTTTCAAGAGACAACACACAAATATACTCAGGAACTCTGAAAACTTTTTTTTTAAGCTGCGGGCCAAATGAAAACCGCGCTTAGTAAAAAGAGAAAAGCAAGCCAAGACCGTACACCAGAGGTCAAGTTATTAGATAAAAGTAAAAAGATTGTAAATATTAGTAACTTTTTTTAAGGTATATAGAAAATAATTTAATAATTTTTATGTATAATTTCATGGAAGGATAAATATTTTATTCCTTTCCAATCCTTTTTATATTAACCGCGACTGTGTGTTGGCCTGCTTGGCCAAGAAGCGGTTAGGAGAGAGAGCCAGACAGAGCCGGGGTAGAAAAAGAAAGAGCGAGAGCTGCAGAGTGGGAGCCCCAATGATGTAGGACGGGCCGGTGGGGGGAGACAGGCCGAATGGAGTGCACGAGGCGAATGAACTTTCGTGGCGCTCATGCTGGCTGCGTTGGCATGAAAGTTATGCAACGCCACGCACACACTCTCACCGACACACCGATACAGAGCTTGGCTTTCGGCTTTCAAACCCGAAGCCCGACGAACAACTACGGGCGGCGAATGGCGAAGTCAGTTAACTGTTTTTCTCTACTTCGGGCTGCGGATAGAGGAAGCAGCGCAGCGCCATTGCGGAAAGAGTAGGGAGGGAAAAAGCGTCGACGAGTCGTTGACTTTGCATAAGTGTGCCAATTTATAAAACAGTTCAAGATTAGCGTGGCCTTCACCAGCGGATCGAACAAAAACAACACCGCACACTCGGTTAAATGAGGGGAAATATAATGGCACACATAACACAAACAATTAACTGAGAAGCAATACAAAAAATGTATAAATAAAAATGATATTACATGTTTTTCTATTTGGGTGAATCTTTTGAAAATTCTAAGTCATTTATTGATTGAGTATTATATTTTATGAATATAAATATTGGAATATAAATATTTAGTTTGAAAAAAAAATAGGTCTCTCTTAGAAATTATTTTGCTTATGATTTCAAACATATTTTCTTTGGAAATGGTACAGAATACTAAACAGTATTCTTTCTACTATGAACTACTATGGAAGTCCTTTTATATAAAAATCATTTATTATTTTGGATTCTAAGATTAATAGTATAACCAAATCTTTGGTTAACCACTTCAATTATCTTCTGGGGAGAATGTATTTTCCCGAAGCCCTAAATCATTTCCTTTTGTGGCCTTCTATCTTTTGGGCTTTTCTTCTGCCGCTTTTGGCCCTGACAGAACATCACGAATTTGCCACGTTTTGTTGTTGTTGCTTGCAGCATTGCAATTGAGCATGCAGCAAACATTACTGTATATTCACCCACTTTTCAAAGTTCAAACACAGACACTCGCACACTCACGCGCAGCGAAAGAGAAGCGAAACAGAAAATTGCATTCTAACAGAGTTGCGCATGCGCAGCGCACTCTCCGTTGCTCTAGGAGGCCGGCATTGGTATTGGTGTTGCTGCAGTTTCTGCAGAAATGAAGAAAGAAGCGAAAAAAAACTGCTTTCTCTTGCGGGCCAAAATTAAATTCCCTAAACTATATATTTAGCTAAGCTAAGATAGTTTTAGTTTACAAAATATAGTAACTGAAACTAAATTTATTTGATATTTAAGATTTAAAGATTCAATTTCTACTATTTCCAGCTATAACTATCTTGATTAAGTAAAAAATGGTAGTAAACAAAACAAAATATAGCTCTTCTTTAAAGAATAACACCTTTAGGAATAATAATAACGTGAATTTTAATTAACCGCTAACACAGATCCCCATATATTTAATTTTAAATATTATTTAAAGTTTACTTAAATATTCAGTCACTGGAATCACAAACTTTTTTGGTTTTCGTCGAAGTCAAATAGAATCCGTATTCCAGCCACGTCAAATGCAAAAAGTGGAAAATTGCACAGCTCTCATCTATGTGTTTTTGTCTGTGTGTGAGTGTGTCTGTGTGTTGTTTTTGTCTATGTGTTGCAAGCAAAATGTACGGTTATATTGCATTTCACTTAGCGAAGCGAACAGTTCTCTGGCTTTTCAAGCCATTCGTTCTGGCTGTGCTCGTTGCAGTTGCATTTGCAATTGTAGTTGCCATAGTTGCTGTTGTGGCAGTTGCAGTTGCAGTTGCACACTCTCTGGCCATGGCGAAAATAAAGAAAAGCACCGTTAGGCGAGTGTTTATTACGCTCCTGTTACAGCATACAAAGTGGGCAACAATTGACAGATGAGAACGCCAGGCACAATTTGGAGAGGAAATCCACAAGGGAGCAATTTTAGACGAATAATGGGAAGGGATTTCATGCATTGGAAAGTATTATTTTTTATGAGGGTTCCATCATTTTTTATGAAATAATTTTTGACATATTTCTGCAACTATAGTATTATATTTACAGATGTAATTCCAGCATTCAGTGTTGGAACATTAATCTTACTACTTACTCTTTAAATCTTTTAAAACCTAACCATCTAACTTATTTATAAATATATTATTTGTTATATATTATTTATTATTTTTTTAATTTTTTTGCGTGCTTTTGAAAAGTAGTTTTCAATAACTCGCCGAAGGCAAAGGAAATTCGCTGTCATGAAAACTTTGAAAAGTTTCACGTTCAAGGAAAATTATTTTTTCTACCCAAAAAGTGCCAATGGCCAAAACGTTCTCTGAAAAATCGGTCTCTTCCAGCCGATTCGATCGGTTCCTGTAGTCTATAATTTTATTGCACTCTGGCTTGGAAGTGGAATGAAGCGGAGTGAGCATAATTTCAGTTATTTGCAAACTGCAAATGCGCATGGGCAAAGAACTTCCGGGCCGAGAACAAAAACAGCAAAAATAGCAACATAACAACGGCAATGGGAAGCGTTGGCCAACTAACGCTAAAAGCCAACAGCAACAACAATGGTAACTGCAAAAAAAACTGCATCTGAGTGCAAAATTGGGTCACTGGGAATTCTTTTTTGTGCAACATTTTGCTGTTGTTGTTTTGTGGTTAGAACGTTTCTTTCCTAACCTTTTTCAGTCTATGTTTGTTGTTGTTGCTATTGTTGATGCTGGCTATGGCTATTTGGGAAATGAGCTGTTCCCAGCTGCATTCTGTACTGAGTGCGATTATGGGCAAGAAATATCTGCTGCTTGCCAATTTTCAATTAGTTGCAATTTTTGTGGGTTTTTTTTGTTGTTGCGGTTAACAAAATGAATTTTTGACATCAATTGCGGTCGATGGAAGGTTATTTGGCGGAGAAGAAGATTCTCTATGGATGGGAGATAGCACAGTGATATGTGGGTTGTGGTTGCGAGATTTTCAAATCTGGTAGATCTTTCTTGCGAGATAGCAATGTGGGTAACTGTAAAATATATAGTACCTACTATCTCCATGATTTGCTAAAATAATAAGAAAAGAACCAGTTAGAAACAGTGAGTCATATAGTCAGAAGGTTATAAAAAGCTAAGCTATATAAACAGAGTATATATATTCTGTATTTATAATATTTTTAAATCATTCAAAGCACAATAATTAAACCGAAACTGCATTAATACATTTATATTTAAAGCTATTAAGGTTAAATTTAGTTTAGTGAAAAGAAAGCACCTATAAAAGCCTCCCTCAGAGAATAGAACATCGCACCATCCAATAAATAGCCTATTAAGTGTAATGTATTTCATAATTGCATTTGGGAGATTGCCTTCATCAGCGGCGAGGTGAATGTTTCCCAAAGAACTTTTCAGCTCGGAAAACTTTTTCGATGTTTGCTTGTCGCTTGTGATTTTTTGTTGTTGTTTTTCTTTGCGCCTTTCCCTCAATAATTTTCTTGGAAAATGCTTCTTGGCGACCGGTTTGCATCGTTTGGGCAGCAGCAAAAAAGCAGCAAAGAATCGCGAAGCTGCCGCCGAGTACTGTTATATTCTGCTGCATCTCTGCACCACTCTCCATCTGTCTTTCCCTGTCTTTCTTTAGTTTTTCTCTCGCTCTGTCTTTTGTATTCTGTTTCTCTGGAGTGCATCTGTATGCAAGTCTCCTTTCGCTGTGCTTTTGCACACATTTTTCAAATGTAAGTTACTTGCGGTCATTGGCTTTAACTGCTTTTGCTGTTGCTGCTGCTTCTTCTTCTTCAGCGTCCGCGACTATAGCAGCTGTGTCTCTTCCTCTTATTTATAAAATGCAACAGCATTTGCAGCTTTGTGCTTGTTATTTTTTTAGCAAATTATAAAGTTTGTTAGTTTATTTCTAGGGATTTTTTTGGCTTCCTATTCATATCTAATTTTAAAAAAAGTTATGGGTATAAAAAAAGTATAAAATGAATAAGATTCTATTAGATTATAAGTTTAATAATTCCTTTATTTAAGGTTAATTTAAAGGCGCATGAAATTTCCTTTCATTTTAAGCTTAAAACCTGTGCTTAATCAAAAGACTTAGGCAACGAACTTGCCAGAACCAGCGCAAGCGCCAGAGGAAGAGGAAGAACATACGGCAGCAGCAAATAGGAAGAAGAAGCAGCAGCAGTAGCAGACATACAAAGCCCGCGAAGTCAGCAGTCAGTTCAACGAACCTGCGCTCGAATCTAGGCTAAACATTCTCAGCTCCGCTGCGGCTGCGCAGCTCAGTCGTCGCTCTGCTGGCCCGTTCTGCTTCTTCCACGTCTTCGGCTTCTGCTTGTGCTTCTTCTTCTGGTGGTGCTGCTGACGTGCAATGAAAACGAAAAGTACCGTAAGCTAACCGCTACGCATGAGGCGACGCCGAAGACAAGGCTTCCAGAACATTGAACGAGGCATTTGATTAGTGAGAGGGGAACTTAGTTTCAATGGGCTTGGGGCTGGGGTAGTGGTGGAAAGGGGCAGAGGGCAGGCGGTGGCAGGAGGGAGGAGGGTGGTGGGAGGAGGGTGGGAGCTGGCTTCTTGGCCCGGCCAAAACGTGACGTTCTATTTGTCTGCTAATCAAATAAAGTCAAACCGAGGCCCAAACGGAAGTTGCATGCGTCTTTATTAGCTTTTAATGGGAAAGTTATTAGAGAAAAATAAAATAATTACAAAGGCAAGCAGAGAAGATATATTTAAATAGAATATAGTTTAGAAAAAAAAGTATTTAAGATGTTATTTAGTTCTTGAATATATCTAGTTTTAGGATATAATATTCCTGGAATATAGAAACTAAAGGCATAAAGTACATTTACAATCCATTTAGAATTTTATTTGGTTTTTTGTGGGAGATGCCTTTCGTATTGGCCAACTGACAACTTGGGGCCTGTCATGGACTTGGCCTGTCAACTTGGTTTGTCGTCGAAGTCTTTCGATTGCTGTCTTCGTTGCTGTTGCTGTTGTCGTTGTTGCTGACGTTGTTGTCGTCGAACTCCAGAACTGCGAAAGCAAAACAAATTGGTGAAAGTTGTTGGCCATCGTCGCCCGCTTTGTTTTGCGTTATATTCGCGTTCTTATTCGCGACTCCGACAACCAGCGATGGAAAGAAGGTTCTCTTCAAACCATTCTTTCGTTCGTGTTACAAAAACGGTCGTTGAACCTGCCCGAAAGACTTCAACTTAACTCCAACTCTCGAGCGGAGGAGCTGGTGGAGCTACGGTTCTTCGCCTTTTGTTCATCTGTAATAATTTGGCGTGTAAACAAGCAGCACAGAGGCCTCATGAAGTCAACGACTTCTGTGCTGATCGGCAACTTCATCATCGCCTTTGCGATAACACTGGGCTGACTCACATGGAGAGTTTCTTTTCATTGGAATCGGCCAGAATCGGGCAGAATCGGGGAATATCGCGCATATGGAATTGGGCTAACGGCTTGACTCAGCCAGAAAAGAGTTGCAGCCGAACTAACTGAAAGTGTAGTCGCAAAAAAATAAAATAAGTCACAAACAAATAAAGTAGCTAACAAGAAACCCCCTTGACCATGGGCCATTAACAGCAACAACTGTAACCGCATCATCCATGTAAACAAGATCTCTGACTCATTTGTTTTGTTCCGTTTTGATTAGGGCCAAATGTGAGTGAACTGGACAGCGGCAGGCAGGCAGGCCTTAGTGAGTCCACAAGAAAACTTGATAGATTTCGTAAACATTCTGGGGAATTCTTCCGATTAGTGGAGGAATTTCCCCATTTAAGTGGGCCAACATTTCTTGTTGTAAGCTATATTCTAGAACTTTTTGTTCACTGGACTTAAATCATAGAATAAAAATAATACTCTTTTACAAAACGTGAGTTAATTGTTTGCCATTTTTCTGCAACATAAAAGTCAGCCGCCACACATAGTGTTCCCAGTTCTGTCAGACCCTTACTATAATTGTCTTAACTTCTGGCATTCGTCTAATTTTCTGACTTTCCTTTGCATTTCTTAGATTATCGCACTATGATTTCTGCGCAGATTTGTTCCACTTGGAAGCCGACATTCGAAGAATGTGCCAGCCGAGAAGAATTCTCGCCAGCTCTTATCCTCAAAGACATCAAGTTCAACCTGCTGCCAGAAGACCCACATGGCTGGGAGAGGAAAACGCATTAGAATTCCCAGCGCGTAATGCA
The DNA here is from genome assembly GCA_035045925.1 of Drosophila atripex. NCBI lineage: Eukaryota > Metazoa > Arthropoda > Insecta > Diptera > Drosophilidae > Drosophila > Drosophila atripex. The sequence goes on from JAWNOP010000012.1 coordinate 3,447,907, forward strand.
CATCCACAATCATCATCTTGGGATGCATCAGTTGCAATCGTAGTGGCATTTTGGTGATCTCCGACTTATCAGTTAGCCGAAATCTGTAACGAAACCCGCTGCCATTTAATTATTTGTCATCTCTTTGCTACTCCACTTCTGTAAATGTATCTGTATCTGTGAGTGTAAGTATCTGTGGCTGTGTCTGTGTCTGGCCAAGTTCAACGCACTCGGTTGAACTGCACAGCAAAAAGAGACAGAGCAAGTGAATAGAGAGAGAGAGAGAGACGGTGCAAGAAGAAACATTTCCGCAAAAATCTAAGTAGAAGAATTCTTTCAGCCAGATACTTTCATTGCCAATCTCTGTGTCTCCTCTGCCATATCTTTCTCTCTTTCCATTCAGCAGCAACCTCTCTTTCTCTGCAGCAGCCAACCAGTTTTTCCAATGCAAAAAGAAAGGCTTTCTTTCGGTCTTTCTTTTTTCGCTTCTTCTGCTGCTGGCTGCAGCCAGCGAATGCAGTTTTTTTCCACCGTCTTTATTGCAATTTGAAAGTATGACCGACTGAGTCCCAGTCTCTGTCTCATTCTACACGGCACATGTCTCTTTCTTTCGCGTTCTAATCCGTTGGGTAATTTTGGCTAGAACTCCATTTTGAAGCTCGGAGCCAGGCTTTTGTGTTAAAGTTCATTTGGTTAGATTGCCATTCTTGGTCCGGGCTCCGGGAGTTGGCTTTGTCTTTGGTCTTTCTTTTGTTTGCTGGTCAATGAACTGCCCAAAAATAAAAAGAAACAGAACCATATACATATACAATCTCAAAAGCAAATCAAAAGTTCAGTCCCAGCAAAGTTTGTTACATTCCCGCTTACATAAAAAAAAAGAAAAAACGAAAAAGAAAAGGGCACGAAAGAAAAACACAAATCTTTTTCAGGGAGAGGTGGGACGAGGTGCGTTTCTTATTATTTAGTTTTTTTTTCGGAGTCTTTGAAAAGTCAGCGGCGTATTAATTTTTCTAATTTGTCTAACGTGAGGCGAATGAACTTTTGAGTTTTAGTTCTTTAATTTTTTTTAGTTTATTTTTTATGTCATGATCATGTTATTTCGTTTTCGTTTCTTGAGCTCGCCCCGAAAGCCCTAGCTTAGCTTTTTGAACCTATGAAGACATAATCGGTATAGTCGCAGCCCAAAGTTCAAAGAACTCTCAGACTTCGTGTGCGAGTCTATTGTGAGAATTCGTGCATAAATTTGAATAACACGCGTTCCCTCTGAGCATAGAACCTAGAATAATGATCGGGGAGCTGGCTCATCGTTAGCTATATCCATGTTTTGATTAATGGCAATCTCAAGCATACAACATATAATAAAAATCATATGAAATTAGCAAAGATCGAATCATTAATCACTGATAGTTATTTTGCGCCGAATTCAATTTGCATTTATTTCTCGATTTTAAGGGAAATGATCTCCATTTGCATCTCTCTCTCTTGCCAATTTCAGTTTTCTTTGGACTGTTGCTAGTTAGTTTATGGGGCTCTCATAAAATTGAGATGTCAATACCAGTTTGGTGTCATTGTTGGCGCATAAAATTAGCCTCGGCTTTGTTCAATTTATTTGAAATATGTTTAATTTATTTATGGCTAGTTTTATGAGGAGAACCATTAAGAGGTTCTTGGATGTGGGTTAAGGATAGCTGGGATTTAACTAGTTATGGTTCTGATGAATGGATTGTATTTTTCATTGATGGATAATAAAATCGAGTTGCAATTCTTGTTTATGAAATTAAAATATTAAAATTGTACCGTTAAAGGTGCTTCCTTTCAATGCTAAGCAGATGTTGATTTGTTTACATAACCCCATCATAGACACTCATTATAAACCAGGATGGAAGGATCCTATTTTTAACCCTCTCAAGAAAATCTAAGCCCCGACCTAACGGTGCCTCCAAACGAATCCTTTTTCGCGTCAGCTGTTGAAGACTCCAACCCTTTTCCTTGATCCTCCATTCGTTTCCATTCAACATGTTGTCATAATTGATATCCGTTGGGATCTGTTGCTCAACTTGACATCCCCTTAGACAACTGTTAAGTCACACCCATGCCGGGTGAACCGTTATGCTTTGCATTAACAGTTATGCAATGAATCCTTTTGACATAATGCCCACGCGGCGGAGAGAGACGGAGCGAGATAAGGAGACCCAGAAACGAGTTTCCTGTCTGTAAAATTTAAATAATGAACGCGAAGTAAGAAAAAACCCGCTATGCTGCCACTGCCACTGCCCCTACTGCTGTTGTTGCTGTTGCTTGTTGATGCTGATGTTGCTCCTTTCCATTTCTCGCAATTCTCACTTGGCTGCCAAGCAATGGAATAAAATGAAATGAAGCAATCCAAAGGAGCGACATTCAGTTCCGCCTACAATCGTCTCTTTCCCTCGGCGACGCCTGTCTCTATCCTTGACGAAACAGTGGAGAACAATAGAACAATAAACTCGGAGTAGGATGGTTGGGAAAACAACAATATTTTTACCGTAATCCTTTCGTTTTGATCCGCTTGAGAAACACGCACTCCACGCCGGGGAGATATTTTCATTCGGCCGAAAACGAGATTGAGGAAGGATTAAGGAATGTTGCGCGCTACCTGGTCCTGGTCCTGGGCCAGGACATGAGTAGGCTTTATTTGAATATCATCGGTAGTTGGGCAGGTACCGCTAAAAACCCGCCAATCCTACCAAAAAAGGGAAAAAGGATCATCAGCGGCGTCAGGTGCTAAGGGTTCTAGGGGAACGGAGTGCGAAGAAGAGTGGGGAGGGGGAATCCTCAATGCGTGGATCCTCAATCAATTTGATTGCGTGAAATGGAGAAAAATGATATTTTATCCCTCGAAAAAATGGAAAGGATAGAAAGGATAGAGAAATTGAATGTTTACACAAGCCCCAGACAATCGATTGTTGCGCACATGTTGCACAGGATGTGAAAGGATGTAAAAGGATGTGTGAGTGTGTGTGTGGAGTGGAAATAACTCACTCTTTTCCTTGGTGGAAATAGCAGCCGCTCGGCTACTGTCCGAAGGAAAGAGTTCTCTAATTAAGACCCGGACACGGTCATAAAGCCATAAAATCATTCGTCAAAGGGTTTGCTTTGCACCCACCCACTATCCTTTCGGGCCATTAGCTGCCTTTCTCTTTTCAATGGAATCCTTTCAACCCATTTTTCGTCCTTGCACGGTAGGCAAATCGTTTCCGTGGATTCCTTGAAACGGAATTTAGGCCAAAGGCGTGCCCACTTTTCCAAGTTCGTCGCTTAAGTCTTTTGTTGCGGGCATGAAAATTGTACATTTTCGACCAGAACAAAAACAACAAATTAAAAATAAAATACACAAAAAAGATTGCTCAACTGCCCAACGAAAAAAAAAACAAAAAACTTCGGAGTTCAACGAACGCACCGAATATATAATGAAAACAACAACAATGCATGCTCTGTTACCAACAGTCAGTCAGTCAGTGGTCGTCTTCCCCCTCGCTGCCCCAACAACAGTACCTTTCAGTTTGTTGACCTTCTCGATTTTATATATTTTATTGTGTGTGTGAGCCGAAAATGAAATGGAAAAGAGCGCGCTGCTCTGGCCCAAAACCCACAGAATTTTTACACGAAACACTCTCGCCCCGCGCGCACGCGCTTTTTTATGGTCTGCCCCCCTATACTTTGAAAGATTTTTTAACTGCGGGAGAGTGACCCTCTCTTTCGCCCAACCTCCCCTTGTATGCTTGCCTCTTTGTCGCTCTTGACTCCATTTTTTCGGTTACTTTGTTATTGTTGTTGAAAAGTGAAGTGAATCACTTCGATTCCCCCAGTTTACACGCACAGTAGCCGAAATTTTGCCAAGTTATGAGAGGGTAATAAAATGGCTTTTAAAAAGGTAATAAAAAAATGTAATGAACTTAAAGGGGCTTTGAAATTTTGTTACATTTAAAAATAGAGAGTATAGGAGAGTATAGGATCCAAAAAAGTATAATTCATAATTTGAAACTTAATCAATCATTTCCCCTATTGGCCTTTAAAATCTTCTTAATTCTTAAATCTAAAATCTTAAAAAGTTGGAAAGCATAAATACGAAAAAACCCATCAGATATGTCAAGATCTACGATCATCCGGCGAACATCGTTCTGCGGCAGAAAGAAAAAACTTCAAAATAAAATCAGCAATGAGGCTAAAAATTGTGTTTTTTTGGCATTGGTTAAATTATGTCGAATGAGTTGAGCAAACAGAGTTGGCGCGCACAAAATGCTTTGAACAAAGCCCGGTAGGTAACCGCTCAGAGGCAAAGCCCGTCCCTGCCCCACTACCCACCTTTTTCCACCTGCCTCCCACCTGCGAGTGGGATTTTTGAGAAGGCGTGTCGAATGTAAGACTGAGCATTCGAACTCAAAGGGGGTTGTGTGTCAGAGCTGCTCCCGGTATTGCTTTCTTTTGTGTTTTAATTCCAATTTGGAGTCCCGCCGGATTGGATTCGTTTTCAAAATACACATCATTGCGCATGCGGAACTCGCAGCAGCACGGGGTAGTGGGTGTGTTCGATTCTTTTTGACAACTTACTGGAGTTGCATTCGGCGGGATGAGTAATCGATGTACGTCAGTGGACCGAGGGTGGTTATTCATCATTCTCAAAAATATCCGATGAAATGTTAAGTAAGCCAAAAGACAACACAATTAGCCATTATAATCTTGTTTATTTTTGGGAAAGATTTCGTTCGTATATTTAAGAATATTTTCCGCACAAAATAAACAAACCCGCACGTCGTTTGCTAATATTCGGAAATGGATGCCTTACCTGAGTTGGGCAAAAATTATGACCGCAACCTTCCCAAAAAATGAGCCAGAATCGGGGAGAAAGTTATGGCAAGTCAGAGTCCTTGAACTGTGTTCTTTATGCGTTGTTTATCCTTGCCAAAGAGGCCGCAAATTTGCGCGTGTCTGTCTCGCTCCTTTTGGGACAATGGGTCAGGGTTTTGGGTCTGGTCAGGGCTGCTTACCTGAGTCCGTGACGAGATGTTGCATCATCCGTGGAAAATGTCCAGTCCGTCATCCATCATCTTTATGAGCCATGCATAAAAAATGTTTTCTTTATTTCTAGAGATTTTTTTTGGAATTCTACAGTTTTGACAGGACCATAAAAAGATTTTCCACACTCCTGGAAATGGGAAAAGGAAACCGTACGAAGCTCAAAACATTTCTATGGATAAGTGGTGTGCTCTTTTCGAAGCAAAGTGGATCAGTGGTTCGGTATAAAAAAAAAAACTAACTGGGTCAGGACATCCTTTTCCTTGTCCTGCGCTTTTCCAGGTCATCATTTCCGTTCAAATGGCACTCAAAGTGATCTCTCAATGAAATGAGCACACAGTCTGAAGATACGACTAACCCACAACCTGGCACTTCCCTATTTTATTGATATTTTCCCATTATCCCGAATCTAAAATTACATAATTATTGGGTACCCCACACTCAAACAAACATCAAAGGGAGGAACCCTTAAAAAACGACGTCAGAGGACCGGGAAAACCCATAAAAAACTCGAGAATTTTCGCGCGGAATGGGAAATTTTCCCATTCGACTATTGTTCCCAACCCCAAAAGCAGAAAAAAAGAACACATCGAAATGGAAAACCTCGACAGATGCTGGGACCGATCCAATGATAATCAGTATGGGATCTCGCTGTCTTTCGTCCTTATAACTGTGAACGCTTTTGATTTCGTCAGGTGTGAGGATACGAAGGATCCCACTGCTGTTGCTGCTGCTGGCTGGTTGGTTGGATGGTGGTAGGAAATCCTTTTGTTGCGTGTTTACAGTTACTGCGCGGCAATTACGATCGGGGAATCGTGGGAGAGTCCTTTTACAGGATACAGCAGCGTTTAAGCACCGTTCTAACGGTTCATAATTATGCAAGTGCCGTGTCGCGCTGAAATACTTAATTTTTTTAAGCCAGCGATATGTGAGTACCTCTATGTGCACACCGTATATACATACATATGTTATAGCCGATTTCGCATGTGTTCGATCATCAATCAGCATTAGTCCACAAACCGAAAACAAGAGCGACAACAGCTTAAGAGTTCATTGTTACAATTTATAAACTTTTTTGCAGCCAGAGGCGTTGGCAGTGACAGCAGAACGGAATTGGTCAGTAAACCATCCATGAGTAGATGGCAAGATACAAAGATACAAAGATACAATGGTTGGACAATGCAGAGCAAATTATACCCTACGACAATGGACCAACAATACGATCGGTAAACAGATGAGGATCTTAAGTCAATGGGATTGGAATAGTTCTCTCAATTGTCTTGTGGATATTTTGTAAGATATGTGATAGATGAAGATGAGAAGACAGATATGTTAAATAAGTTGAATGGACAATGGATAAGAAATGGAAAAGGAAAGGACTATTGCTTCAGGTTTACCATTAAAATGTTTGTCAAGAAATATATTTTATTTTTTTAATTCTATCATAATTCATAACTATGTAGTCTCTTCCTAGATTCTTTCTACAATTTCCCGTTTGGCTTGGCAAATCGCATTTAATTGGTATTAAGTAAAATGTAGAACATTTCTGGAATTGTTTTTGTTTGGCTGGCGTTGCCCGTTGGCCGTGTTGGTGGAGTAATCATAATCATAAAATGCCTCAGTGACAGCGCAGCGCCAGCGACGCCAACCGAGGCGGCCAACTGAGGAGGCGATCTGGCGTAGGCTGCACGGATTGACACAAACACTTGAAGTCAATGCAGAAGAATACAGAATACAGAATACAGAACACTGGAGAGAAGAAAGAGAGAAGAATTCACGATTCTTTCCGCCAGCGGCAGCCCACCTCTTTCTTCTTCGCGATTTGCGAATTTGTCGTACACACGTATTCGTGTTAACAGTTAGCTCTGTCTTTGTGTGCGCTCTGTTTGCACTGTTGTTGTTGCTTGTTGTTTGTTGCCGTTGTTGCCGATGTTGTTGGTGGAGTTGCTGCTGTTAAAGCCGCTTCTGTCGGTCATTGGCTTAGCACACATTTTTCATTTCGTTGCGGAAAAAAGAGTGAATTCCTTTAGCCAGTTGGCAAGACTTTGGCTTTGGTTCGAACATTGATTCTCACAGTCTTCGATGTCAATGCGAACCTTGAGATACATTTTTTGGCCAGGGTTCAAGTTGTAATTGCGGTTTCCTTTTAATCTTCCAGTCTTAACGGCCTGCGGAGGAATTTTTCAATTAGAAAACGAAGCCAATCACCAACAGAATGGCTTAGATTGCAAATTTCTTTAGTTATCGGTTTTATAATTTAACTTGTAACTTAAAGATTTTCAATTAAGTGACCTATTTAAGTAGTTAGTACTGCCTAGAATCAAGTACCAGTCTATATGTCTATATATTTAAAGACAGCTTCGGCCAAGTTCAAATAGTAATTCACCTCCACATATAGTGGAGCCGCCTTTTGATCCTTGGAACAACATGGACACATGCATTCACCGGCACAACTCGACGCAATCAAAAGTCCAACCGATCCGTCCAGCGGAATGGTTCTTAGACAGCCGACCAATTTGACCTGTACAGGTGTCTATTACTACGACAAACAGACGGACAGGCGAGCACAGACTGACAGGCAAACAGAGAAAAGCATTCACTTTGTCTCCCGTCCATCCCGTTCGTTTCTCCATCCCAAAAGTCTAAAGTCTCAAGTCTCCAGTCGCTGATTCTATTGCCATTCCAGCCTCTGACGAATGGCAAGTTCATTGCTCCTAACCTAATTTTTCAAACATAATCATGAAGTAAATCAGGTTTGGCACATAGATAACAACAGTCCGCCAGCTCCAGTCTGGAGACGGAAGACTGAATCTGAGACTCCGCCAAGTGGCGGGCTATCAATGAGACTCCGCGTCTCTCCATCTCCATTTCTATCTCCATTTTCAAGTCTATCCATCCCGCAAATGTGTCTGTGTGCGGTGAGAGCTTTTACCGCAAAATTCGCGCGTGAGTTTAACACCTTTCGCGCACCTACACTGTGAGAATAAGTGCTTAAGTTTGGCCCAATTAATAGATTAATAGGCCTTAGCTCAATCATAATATATCTAAGAGATTCCATAAACTTGTGTTGAAAACTCTTAGGGATATGAAATCCTGACCATATTTTTTTTGCCGTGTACATGTTAGCTTAAGCTCGGTTCTTTCGCTGTTCTATTGGCGTGGGCTCAGAGTCAAGTTCTCACAGCAGCTGCAACATAATCAACAGCAACAACAACAACAACAACAACGGCAACTGTTGAACTACTTACCCACTGGGGAGGCCAAAAATCTATTTTTTTTTGCCGCCAACAGCAGAGTCGTAATTGATGGCAAGATCTGTGATTGCTGTTGTTGATGTTGTTGTTGTTGTTGGTAGCAACTGACAACAAGTGGCAAACTGTGGCAAACTCCTTAATTTCTTGAGTGACCACGCAAACAACCGCCAAATAAACAAACAATCAGAGACTTGAAAAGATTTGGGTTAAGATTGATTGGCGACTGGAGTCCTGATCTGGCCATGGTAGGACGTCGGATCTATTCTTTGATTGATTATATCAATTTTTCTAAGCTAGAACTAAACTCTATTTTTAGATGGAATGACTAAGCCCCGCCCCAACACTTTCTGGCTAAAACATAATTGCAACAATTAACTGAAATTAATCACACAAAAATTATCATCGCAAAATGCAAATCGAATTGAGTTGCGCAACCTCGCAGCTCCCAGTGTCCAATTATTCTTAACTACCGCAGAATTTCTGGCACCAAACACCGCCATTGCGTGCAAATGAAATAAATTAACTAGTTTTTGTTGTGGTGTCATGCAAAATAATTTACGAAATATTATGGCTCTATCCCGGTAATCAATCACAGCGCCCGAACAACAAAAGACTTAAGCGACAAACTCGCCGAAGAAGTATGCAAAATGAAATCCAGAAGAGGCGCAATGGAAGAATTTCATGTATTTTTATTTCTTTATTTTTCTCATCTGAAAACCCAATGTAATAAATAAAATATATATACACATACGTATGTACTTTAGTGGGAAATTTCCTGGGGCCCTTCCATTTCATCCATCATTTACTTGGCCAAAAGTGCGGCCAGAAAGCAGCTTCTTTTTGGTTCTGCTGGCCAATGAACTCCAGCAATGAAAACGAAATGTTTAAAAAACGAAAACAACAAGAACACAAAGCAACCACGCAGAAGAAGAACCACCAAAAAAATATAAAGTCGGCAGAGCCCGAAACAGAAACTGAAAGACTTAAATATGGTTGTTGTTCTTGTTGTCTTTTTTCCCCCGGTTATTTTTCGGTTTTGGTAAGAAGTCATTGAACCTGGCCGGGACCGGACTGCGTGTGTGCGTGAGCTTGAAATAAACTTGGCTAACCGAAAAAACGAAATGAAATGTAAAGAAAAGAAATGATTGTTGCGCCCAAAAATGTGGCAGAAAGAGACGGCAATGGGGAGCGCGAGAACGAGCCACCGACAGCGGGATGATGATGAGTTGGCCAAGAAGCCGGGGCCAGCTGTAGATGCCGGCTTTTGGGCCTACGCATACGCCCGTATATCTTTCGCTCTCTCTCTTCCGAAAAAAAACCCATCTCTATATGTTGGGGTATGTGTTTTGGGTGTTAAATAACATAACAACCAAAAAATTTTGATGGTGGTCGCGCCTAAAACGCACTTGTTGTTGCCAAAAGGTTTTTGCTTTCAGCCTAAACGAATTCATATTTATTCAAAAGAGATGCTTCCACTTTTTTCTTTACTTTCAATTATGGCTCGGGATAGGCGGAACGTGTTGTTAATCGGGATTCCATTTCCTAAGACGCAATAGTTTTATGCTAAAATCTCCCTCCAAATCACTTTTGTTTATTTCGATTAGTTGAAAGTTCTTTCCTTTCTGGGGGATTTGAAATTAATGATGCAATCTCACATTTAAGAAACTATAAATTATGCGAATTTATTTATTTGACTAGAAAGTTTTTTGTTTCATGGTCAAGTCCAAGCCCGCCTTAAAGCAAATACATATTTATATAGGCTTTTTATTTTTATTTCATCTGCCTTGGCAACTACTATTTATTCTGCTGGTTTAGGCCATCTTTCTTTGCATAATCTTGGTGATTTATTGGACATTTAAGCCGTACACAAAAAGCACTTTTATTTTTTCATTGGCTTAAAAAGTTCTTACCTTCCACTGCTGGGACCCATGAGCGATGATGTATTTAACTATCAAAATTATGCTCATGCCATGGTGTTTAAGAATTTGTTGACCCCATCGTGCGGAGATTTTGCTTTCAGCCAAATAAGTTCTAATGGCCGAACAAAGAAGGTTCTAATCCCAGTTGCCAGACGGTTTCTTTGGGCCTTTTGACTGCTTCAATTGTTATTTATAGCGAGTGATGGCAGCGGCATTAGAGTGTGGCATAAAACTAATGAGTTTGCTAGGCTTTTTTGTTCCATTGGCCGAAAACGGATGCGGGGATTTGCCTTTTGATTCGCACAGTCCTCGGGGCGTTTGTCTTTCAAGCGTAAAGCGTAAAGTTCAAGGTTGATCATATGCCGGCTCTCCATTATTGATTGCCCCCCGTGGCAGCCCACTCGCCTCGTCTTAATTACATTTAAGTTATGTAAATGCCCGGTTTTCAATTAGTTTTCGTTAAAGTCTTTTGTGCTGGGCTACTATAATGATTTCGCGTTTATTATATACCATCTAATGGCTAAAAGTTTCCCTGCCAGGTTATATGCTTTTTGTCTTTACGACACGGGGAGGAAGTTTCCATCCAGTCAAATTTAATTTGCCGGTAAGTGCTTTACACTTTATTTATAGCGCGGACTTATCGATTTCGATTAGATCATGGATCGTTAAGAGCTTGAGTCATGCCATGACTAGTACTTAATTTTATTAGAATTTTGTGTTGAGATCTCTATGAAGTTTTACTTTTACTTTTTAGGTTTGGTTAAATATTTATAGGAATTTGTGAATGTAATGAAATTTTTATATTACTTTTATGATAATAATAATTCCATAATTTTGAGAAATATAAATGGAATTACAAATGAGCCTTTACTATGATAACTTTAACTATGATAACTATGATTTAAACTATGAGTCAGTTAGAGAAAAATTATGAATAGATTTTAAATTGGTTTATAGAATTACTAAAACAAAAAAATTAATGCCAACTATACAACATCTTAATAATACCTTTTTTTACATAAAAAGTGTATTTAACAACCGAAATTAAGTAATCCATCGTGTATAACCTTGTAAAGTGCGAAAAAAAGCTTTCTCGTCACTTCCCCTTTTTTTCACTGCCACATTTGCTTGCCAATTGTTCAGATGCAATTATAGCACCATGAAATTTGATATCCCAAAAACAAAAACCAACAATAACAATAACAATAACAATAGCAGCAACAAACACAACAATACAAATGACAAAAAGAAGCGAGTAAACAAAACCGAAACAGAAACAAATCATGAGCAAGCCAATTACATGCCCCATGCCAAACTTCTGGCCAAGAGACTGGGCGGAGAAGCGAGCGAGCCTGGTCAACAGAGATGGGGAGATACCGGAGAGGGCGATCCGAAACGGGTTAAGAGAATCGAGAACAAGTGGCCCGGGGACCGCTTCGGTTGCGCTTGGCTTGCGCGGATTCTAAACTTGTTAGAAGAGTCCACGGGAAAAATTACAAAAAAGTGGTGTTGTAATTTTACGCTCCCATGCTCAATTGCCGCTCGTGTGTTAGACGCGTTTAGAACTATTTTTTTTTTGTTTGTATTTTGTATTTTGTGCGAAAAAGAGCAAGTCGAGCCGAGGGTATTTGCATCGGTATTCCATAGTCCGTGTATCTGTATCTGTTCTGCTGCTGTGCTGGTGGTGTTCGTTCCAATGCCAAAGAGATACCTGCGCCCGCGTGCTCACCTTGAATGAAAGTTCTGGCCTGTTGCGCGCTCGACGAGCGAGAGAGCGGGAGAAAGAGATCGAGATCGAGAACCTGAGACACCTGAGCTCCTCTCCATGCGTCTGTGTCGGTGAGTGTGTGTGCGTGTGTTCGTGTGTGTGCGCTTGAAGAGAAAGAAAGCAGCGACAGAGAGTGTGTTGGCCGTGTAATGAAATGCTGAAAAGTCTATCTGTCTGCTCGGTCGCTGCTCTGCCGGGTCTCTGCCACCGCCGCTGCCACCGCCTTCAGAAGCCTCTAACGACATCGACATTGAAGTCGCACCGCGACTCATCCGTAGTTTCAGTTTCCCGTAAGCAACAAAACGATCGAGACATGATTTCGTAAGACGCACGCGCAGAGACTTTACAAAAATCCATCAGACAATATTCTAAAATTGATCAAAAAGTTATATCACCACCAACAACCACCCCATCACTCAGTGTTTCGTGTTGCATTCAATAAATCATAAATAATACAAATAAATACAAAAACAAATTCAGGTGCAAATTTAGAACAAGTGACATCGATAAGACTGCCTGCCCCCTTATTATGCAAATTGTCCACTAAACCTAAGCAAATTAGTTCAATTCCCATAACAACCAGTGCATTTGTGTATGAAATCTTTTGATTTTGATTTTGATTGAGTATGATATCCATATACTCGTACAGAAATTCAAGAATTACAAAGTGTCGTCCATCATAATTGAAAGTCGGCACATTTCGGCATTGGATTGGATTTATTGCGTAATGGATTTAAATTTAGCCACAGCATTAGCAGCTACTTCAACGGCACTAACCACAAAAGCCAACACGGAACGGATATGCATTTAAAAACCGAACATGGTGAGTATTTCCAATTGATTTATTTCAAATGCACCACCTGTTTTTAGCTATTTTTTTATGGTCATTGGTAAATTATATAGTTGACAAGTTAATTTCGGGTTCAGTTCAGATACAGATAAGGGCTCTTATTCTAGAATTGTATAAACAGACACTTCTGTAGCATTGATTTTGAGATTCCGGAAAGTTCTGTAAAGAAAGCTTTCTCCAAAAGACATAGTCTGTTGGGGAAGTTTCAGGAAATGTTTCGGCGCGTTTTTCGGGCGCTTTGAAGCCGATGGAAACTTTTAGGACCTTCGCAAATATTTTATAACCATTCATCCCATTAATTTCGCATTAAATCATTTCTAATCGATTCTTAGTTCATTTCTAATTTCTAGTCAGCACTTTTTTTATAACTTCTTTAATTTATTCTCTGATAATTTTTCTTTATTGAAACTTTTTTATTGACATCTTAATTGCTTCTTTTACTGTTAAGTTCTATTCCTGATTTTCAACTTTTTCTCCACCCAAACACCATAATTTATGACCAGCGTTTAATTTTAACCATGATGTTACACAGCATTCGGCCAGAACCAACATAGTGATGGTCTCGATGAAGACTTTCACGTACAATTTATGCTAATCGTAATTTTTCAATAGAAATGTTATATAATAAGTCGGCAAAAACACGTTTCCAGCCAAAAAAAAAAAGCCCAAACTGCCAATAAAAAAAGAGTAAAATGATTAATTACAGACAGGCTAGAAAAATGGCATAAGCAGCTAAGACTTCTTGGCCACAAATGGGCGAGCGATGGGAACTGGCATTTCATTAGAAAAATCAGTTGCCCCTCTCGCCTGGATAACCCTTACCTTACACATGATTATACATATATATATATATATATATATATAGTATGTGGGTATATAAAGATATATATTTTAATAAGCACATCAGCAAAAACAACAATATAGCACTCACAACACACAAATAATTAGACAAAACCAGTTTGGGCTTAAACAAATCGCAAAAACAACAAAACGGGGGTAAACACGCCAAAAGAGCAACAGAGAGGCAACTATGGGCTGGGGCGGAGGCAGCAGGCGGTGGAGCGAGATGGCAGGAGATAATTGGCGACGTAAGGCAGAAAAACCTTGACTTTGACTTTAAATGACTCGACAACTGCGATCGCACGCTAACACGCTCCAACAGCGGCGGCAATAAAATATTGTATAAACAAATAAATTGAAAATGAAATCGAAACGAAATGAAACGAAACGAAACGAGATGAATGAACAGAAGCACTGGCTATAAAGACCAATCTGATTAAAATCCATTGCGAATTCGTAATGTCAAGATAATTTCAATATCAAGGTCATTAGCTGCTGCAGCTGTTCGATTCAATTGTGTAGATTGGGTAGATGATGGGAGGCGGACGGCTGGTTGGCTGGCCGTCCACCTGCTCCCCCAGAGCTGTCAATCGCTTGACTCGATTCCGAATAGCATACGAAATGAGTTATACATATTTCACTCTTTATATTTGTATCTTCCACCTCCTCCTCCACCTCCATAGAGCTCGGAAACAGCTTGCTTTATTTTGCAATTTAAATGAGCCAAAGCAATTCTTTTGATTCCTCTACTGACTGGTCTTGTTGTTGTTATTTTTTTGGCACGCATGCCGAGAGTTCATTGACTGTCAGCCAGTCACACGCCCCCCTCCGGCCAACACCGCCAAACACGGCACGCCAAACAAATGACTTAGGCAACAAACTTGCCTTCGTTCGGTTTTCGTTTTCATTTCAAGCCCATGCCAGGCGAGGCGAGGCTGTGCGAGGCCAAGGACCTAGGCCAAGAATTAGAGAATACCTCCCCCCCTCCCGCGAAAAGTGAATCTGCCGCATCAGCTAGAAGAGGACCAGGAGCCGCAAAGGAGGGCGGGAGGCCTGACGGGGCCCAGAGGAGAATCTGAAGCCGAAGAAGCCAATGACCAGAAGGGGAAACCAGTTCAGATCGGATCGGTGGTTCATCCTTGGGTAAGGGGCTTGGGTTTGAGTTTCGGTTTGGGGCAGGTTGCAGCCAACCAGCTCCTCTATCTCCGCTTGCCTCATCCAGCCCCCTCGGTGCCTCCCCTGTCGGGTGGTGTGTCCCCACTTCTGGTTCAGGCGTCGCACATCGGGAATCATTTGCCGTGAAAAGGGCGTTCAACTGGCAAATGCTCATGGGCACATGGCGTGCTCAACTGAACCAAGGCACAGCCCGCCAAGTTTCCAAAGGTTCTTGCTCTCCAGCCAGTTCTTCTTCAGCCAGTGCACTGCGAAATAGATGGTTTCTAACATGAATTTTATTCAAAGAATCAGTCGAAATTAAATTGAAAAACTTTAATGAAGATGGTTCCTAATATTTCTACATAAAATGGTTCTCAAAAATGTTAATTGTTTGTCTGCTGGAGATTTCTTGTTTCATAAATATTTAAACCCAAATACCTTAAGCCAGCCTGAAACCCTTTATTTTCCCCAGTGCACTTTGTGCTGCTTCTTCTGCCACTTCTAAGGCCTGATGAAAAGGGAATCAAATCACTCTTACTCTTGGCCAGTGTGTTTTTTTGTTGTAGTTCCAAGCCAGGGTTATTGACTCGCTCGCGGTCTTACCTTGGGCGGTTCTTCTTGCCTTTTGCTTTCTGCTGGAGCTGGAGTTGGAGTTGCATCCACTGCCGCCTTCCCCCGGGATCCCCTCAGCCCCGCCAGCAATTAGAATTGTTGCTACCTTGGCCACTTGCCACGCACAAGAAGAAGACCTGCCAAGTCATCCGCGGCAGCCTCCCAACTTGAAAACTTAAGAGAGCGCAGAAGAAGAGACAGAGCGAGCTGGCACGCCAACGCACAGGTGGCTGGCAGCTAAAAAAGAGAGCGAAAGAGAGGGAGCAAACCAGGAAGAAAGTGTGGCCAAGCACAAGAATGAAGCGAAAGAAGCAGCAGTGGCGGTAGCGCAGATGAAAAGAAAACAAGTTCAATGACCGACCTACTCAAGCGCGTTATAACCAAAGCACACACACACACTTGTGTGTAGTAGTCACCTGGACAGGTAGAAAGAGAGCTGAAGAGGAAGAGAGTGGTAGTGCAAGACACGAAGCCGGAGCCGAGAGCATAAGCGCATGCGCCGCCGAGTCGAGTTCCCAGCCGAAGCCGAGGTTGCGATACCCGACGCTGCCTCGTTTGACGTTGAACTTTGCAACAGCGACAGGTTCTGTGTCAATGTTGTTGCCTCATTTGTGGTTGTTGTTGTTGCTGTTGACACTATCGGGCATAGCTGTAAATGTCAACATTGTTGTTGCTATTGCTGTTTGACATTGAAGCAAGCTCAAGGATAGAATAAAAGGATAATGAGTATAACTTCTATAATACTCCATTGATCAGAAAAATAGGTGGGTGTGGCTATAACCAAGACTTTTCAGTCTTAAAAATTCATTAAGAATTCTATATTCTATTCGGATTCCCCTCCCAAAAGCTTCGTTGCTGAAAATTATGCTCATTTACGCGCCATGAATACGTAATCGCCGCCACTCAGAGATCCCCCCAACCGCCTTTTCCCCCGAAACTTGGCCCAACTCGTAATTTGACTATGACAAAATGGCTTTTTATTAGCCTAACGGTACATATACCGGCTGTACTCCACCTATTACCTTTCGGCTTTACAGTTTTATGTCGCCAGCCGTTAAAAGAAACGTGCTTGGCGTACAACGATGCCTTGGCCGGGCGGCTAGTTCATAGCGCTTAGAACTTGGGGTTCACAGCAGCGACTTCAAGAGCCACTGACGAATAGTTTTGCATAATGTCCCTGCCAGCTAGACTTCCGGCTTCTGCTCTAGTTCATTGTCAATGGTCAATATGCAATCGAATTGGCGGAGCACTCGCCACAACCCCCAGAGCCCCCAGAAGACGGAGCATGCGTTGCGAATACTTTCGATGAGAGAGAGAGAGAGAGTCTTGAGAATGCAGCTGGAGTGGCTGCAGTGCAGGGAGAGCTGCGACAAGTCTGCAATGCACTCGAAGAAAATGCAAGGTGCATTGGAGACTATTTTAATTTCTTGCTATGATATGTAGTTATACTTAAAATTTATATTTCGAGATTATAGTTAAGGAGCTTGAGGAAGAAAATTCTTCAAGCAATAGTAGACCTTCTATAACTAAAATGGTACAGGGTCTTCTCCAATATCATCCTTATTGTGGCTTCAAAATATCCTTGTGGCTTAGGAATCCTGAACCCGACCTAAGCCAACATGTTTTGTGTTTCAAAATACACTTGGTTATGGTTTTTTGTGCAGCTCGTCGGCCGCATAGCCACCCCTAGTGCATCCCCCAAAAGCCGCAACTTAACCCGATGTGTTCCGAACTGAAAAGAGACGCCCTTGCAGCTCTGCTGCGCCTCTGCTGCTGATGGTGCCCCCTACCGCATCGCCCCTTGTTGCTATTGTTTGGCGTTGGGCGAGTTCAGTTCATGCCAAGTGCAAGTGCCAATAGCAATGGAAATCCCCCCTTGAAGGCCCCCTTCTGGTTTACTGTCTGAGCTCAGAGGGCAGAGCTGTCGGCGCCAGCGTCAACGCTAGCGACATCGGGAACGCCGACTTCGACTGCAGCTACTGAAGCTTGTGGCCATTTGGCTGAAATCGAAGGGAACTGGCAGCGAGCCGTTTCAGTCCTGACTCGGGATGTTAGCGCGTTGGGCAGGTCATGTCTCATGGCACAGCCGCGTTCCGTGGACCAAAAAAACACAAAAAAACCAAGAAACCAAAAGAGCAGAGCTGCCTCAGCAGGACTGTGCAGATATATGTAGAAGCTGAAAGCTAAATATCACATCATACCACAAATGTGTTCAAAAATAATTTAATAATTATACCATAAAGTTTAGAAACGTAATGTGCTTAAGTGTAATCTGTTAAGTGCTCGGAGTAAGCTCGGATTAAGTAAATGTATCTATATAGGGAGCCGGAGGTACCACCAACTGGTGCAATGTGTTCACACGTCGATCAGCGCAGACCTTGCAACTTCGATCGCATCTATTTTCGCGACACCTTCGCCAACATCAGTTTCTTCAAGTCGCGCTTAAAATGCCACCAACTAATGGCCAACACCTGAAATCCGAGCACAATCGGTATTCGTGTACGTGTAAGACTGAGGCAAAGACTGAGTTGGGAATCGGGAATCGAATCGACAATTTTGGGAAGCGAGTTACGATTGTAAAATTGTGCAAGCCAAAAAAAAACAAAAAACAAAAAGGTAACTATCTACTAAGATTCTCCTTTCATAAGTTTTTTTTTTTTGCATAAAATCTACTTTTGCTTTTGTGCTGACCATGTCCTAGCGCACTAGGAAAGCAAGCACATCCTCTGCTCCTACGATTCCACCCCCATCAATCCTTCATCCTTCCAAATCCTTTTCGCCGAACGTTGTGAAAGTTTTTGCAGCGTCGCTGTCGACGCAGTTCAACAACCTTCTCTACACACAGTAGAGAGTTCAGTAATGCACCGCCATCCCTCAGTCCAGCGGCGGACTGGATACCCCACCCGAGTTGCAAATACATATCCTGGCCCCAGACACAAACACATCTCGTTGTCTCGTTCGCTCCCATGGCCTTGGTGTAGCCGGCAAAAGCGCTTTTGCTGAATGGGTGGAAAAAATTAAAAGTGAAACTTTGCTGCGCCTGCCTGGGCAGACGATGACGTCGGCGCAGAAGCTCGGCTCAACTGCAGTCGGGAGTCCTCTGCCGTCTGCCCGTTAGGTCGTCTGCAGTCCAGGGTCCTTGGCCTCGGCGGCAGAGCAGCCGCTGTCGCTGTCGCAGCCACTGCCACTGCCACTGTTCTATTGCTGGGCAGAGTTCTTAGCTGCACACTGTCAAGACCACGCGGCTTTACGCGACTGAAAGCCCAACCCAAGTTGGGCAGGACCTTCGCGTCTGTCTGCTGCTAGCTTTGCTGCCAGCATCGCTGCTTTCGCCCTCTGCCAGCGCAAGCGACAGCGCCACAGCGTCACAGCGTCACAGCTCCTCCTGTCGTTGTCCTGTGTGTGTTTCGCTTTCCGTATTGGGTGTGTATCCGTTTGCCCGGGTACGACGACCGTACGTGCCCGGCGGAGTTCATTGAACGGGAGTCGCTGGCACTGGCACTGGCACTGCCACTGCCACAGCGCCAGCGATGCGATTTATGTATGGAAAGCGAAAAGGATAATGAGCCGAACTCGACTGAGTTGCAACACCGCAGTTCGGGCCCTGGGCCCTGCCCCAACATAACGGAAGAACACTGACAAAAAAGAATAGGAGAAGAGAAATGTAACATTAATTTATTTCTAAACATTTAAGCTATTATCCTTTAAAATAAAAAAAGTCAAAGGTAGTCAAGGATTTTGGAAAAAAGAGATCCTTATAAAATCTTAATTTTTAAAGAATCATATTAAAAGTAACACTAAACTATCACTTTTTCTTTTAAACAATTTTTGACACATTTGGATTTTTATTATTTTTAAATATAATAAGGACCTTTGATAGTCCTTTTTCTTGCTGTGGATAGCCACATTGATATGAAGTCGTCTGGCGTCTGAAAATGCCTGAAAAGGGTCGTTCGCCTTTTCTGTTGTCTGGCCCTTATTTTTGTTGTTTTGCTCTCGAGGGCCGAGTGAGTGTGTGTGAGTTGGTTTTATTTTATTTTTTTTTTACTTTGACTTTTTGTTGTTGTCATGG
Organism: Drosophila atripex; assembly: GCA_035045925.1. NCBI lineage: Eukaryota > Metazoa > Arthropoda > Insecta > Diptera > Drosophilidae > Drosophila > Drosophila atripex. The sequence continues at coordinate 3,467,408 of JAWNOP010000012.1, forward strand.
TCTGGCAACCAATCTCTTGCGGCCCCCCGCCCCGCCCTCCTTTTTTGGGCAAAACGGGAGGCAGACACTGGCTGGCTGCTCCTTTCTCGAATTTATGCGCATTTTCAATCGCTTTGTGGTAGGTCGGGTTTGTTGTTGTTCCGTTTGTACCGTTTGTACCGTTTGGGAACTGTCGTCAAGGTAATGTGTCGCCCACAGGATTACGGGGCTTAAGCCGCTGGCTGGGCCGAGTCCTGATCCGTCTGCCACAATGGAAATGGAAATCCCGACAGGACATAGACGACAACTCACTTTTGGCGCGGCATCCTGTCAGGCATTTTCCGTTTTTAATTGTTGAAGATTATTGATTGTTGCCGCAGGATAACTATCTGGTAGTCATGACATCATCCACACCAGCCACATCATTTGGATACAGTTTGAATTTGCATTCCCCCCCGCCTGGGTCTCTGTCTGAGACTGCAGTCTGCAGTTCCAGAGGCAGCGACGCTGACTTCGCCGTCTCCGTCTCCGTCTACGTCGGCGTCTGGGTCTGGGTGAAAAGCATTTGACCTTTGGGTTCATCAACCCTGTTGTGCGGCAGATGATGCAATCTCCGGGAGGACCTCCACTAAGAGCTATTTGCTTGCAAAGTTACAAGTCGAGTGTTTGTCCCCATACGGGCATGCCCTGCCAATACACCCTACTGCAGTCTCTAGTATCAAAGCCAAATCATTTCTAATTAAAAGGCAAACAAACAAATTTAACAAATAAACAAATTTATTATGGCAACAACAACAACAAGACGACACACAAATGGAAAACTTTCACTGCGCAATAAGGCGAAAAATTGCAAGCAGATAAGGAAGCAAAGTGCAAGCCAAAAGCTTAGAATAAGCACTCGAGAAATGCACTGATAAGAATATTGATATGGAAGGAGGGGGGTGTTGACTAGGGAGAGGGTGGAAACTGGCAAGGGGCTGTGCCCGACCCTCCCACCACCCCTTGCTTAAAAAGAAAATAGCACTTAATTTATGGTTATTTGACCTACGTCAAAGCAAAAACAACAAACAAAGGTGATTACATACAACCTGGCGACTAACTCAAGGGCATCCTCAAAGCTAATGTAAGCCAATGTATTTAACTTTTAACTTTTAACTGGAAAAACAAAAAGGCAAAAAAACAACTTAAAAGTTTCATTGATTTATTTTCAAAACAATTAAGAAAACACAACAACAACCCGCCATTGTACAATGAAAAATTCAACCCAATTATTTTCGGTTTTTGTTATTCAAATTTTATACTTTCGATTTTTGCATTTGACGTTGGAGAATTTTAATTGATTATACTACACATCAAAAAAACAATATATAAATAAAAAAAATAATGAATTTTTCTTTTTTTTTTACTCTTATTTGCTTGTACAAGTTATTCATTTAATATACTTTCGCTTTTATTGTTGTTGCTGAAATGAAATTTTAATTTTAATTGAATTTTAATGAATGAGTACGTTTATTAACTGTCCGATTCTCTGTCAGAATGACTTGACTGTACAGTAGGTACTTGTTAATAAACGACATACGACTAGCAGAAGCCGCCGACTACCAGGAGCTGCTCTCCAACTTTTTTAGTCTCTCTGCCCCAAGGAAGGGAAATTGCACTCGTTTCGCACATGCGCCGTTCCACGCAATGTTGCACAGTATGTTTTCAAGGTTAAAGTGCAACGAAACCGCAACACAATACTTGGCCAGAACAAAAACAAAGCCAACGCGGGGGTTGGACTCTCCAGTGGGTGGTGGGTGGTACGTGTATAGACACATAAGCATAAAAATAACTGGAATACCTTTTGTTGCTAATGTTCTTGTCCTTGAAATGTTGATATTAATTTCGCGGCACTTTGATTAGATAATCACCTGCTAAACACACCCACTGTACCACTCAGTCCCCGTCCCCCATCCACCATCCCTCCATTCTATTGCATTTGGTTTCGCAATGCGGATGAGTGAGACGAATGCCGCAATTTTTGTTGTTTTCGCATTCAATTCGCATGCACATTCTCGACTTGTGACTCAAGGTTATGATGATGATGATGCTCTAGCCTTCCGCCCGCCACCCGCCTCCCCCTTTCTGCCTTTGTTCCCTTTTTTGTTGCTGTTGTTGTTGCTGTTGCTAAAAAGCTCACACAAATTATTATTGCACAGACAGTGGCGGCGCGTCCAAAGGGAGGAGGAGGGGGCCAGTGGCAGGGACGGCCGGCGGTAGACAAATAGCGCACAATTTTATTTTATCAGCTGCCCCACCTCACTGGCCCCCGGCTTGCAGTTTTCGTTTCGTTTTTCGCTTTTCGTTTCGTTTTGCACATAAAACTAAATGCAAACTCCCCGTCGCTCGCCTCCCACACGCCTCTGGCCCGCCGCCGCCACCATTTTTCACTTTACATTTCCGGGTTCTGGGTTCTGGGATCTGGGTTCTCGTTCTCGCACACACCCTGTATTAGCCGACCGGTGTACTGCCACTCATCTGCCGGCCAACAATGCAAATCATGGATTAACTAATGGCGCTGTAATACCCTCGAAAGTGTAGCGAATTCAATGTCATAATATATCAGAGACCATATCGAAAGATCAGAGGCTGTTTACAAGCAAGATTCTTGCCTGATTTGTTTATTTCTCCCAAGGTAACCTATTACTTTATAACCCAAAAATAACTACATAACCAACACTTTTTGAAGAGAATGCCAACCCCTGTAGGCCACTGTCATGGCCATTAAGTAAATATTTACATTACACTTGAGAAAAAACATAGTTAAATTTGTTTATTCATTGAAACTACTTATAGCGGCTTTGATTTCCTACTTAGATAGAGCGAGATGGCGCATAGCTGCAATTTATGACTGCAGTGCCTTCCGCCGAGTGCAGTTATCAGCCGAACGTGCACATACATATGAGTATATATATTATATTCCATATAGGTAGTACTCTATTCTATATAGGTAGTACAGTTTTACGATTCACGATTTTGTCCTTGAGCCGGCGATTCCAAGCGATCACATTTGGGTCTCTGTTCTGTTTCTGTTTCTGTTTCGAATCGCTTTCCGCGTTGCAATTTGATAAAGATCCGCGCATAGAAGAGGTTCGCGGAAGCCAACCGGGCGTATGCGCAATGTGCCAGGGGGGGAGCTCTTATCACTAGCTCGGGTCGTTGGCGTTCAAGTTGAATGCTGGCTATTCCTCCTATTTTAATTTAACAATTCATATGATTGGGTGTACTTTTTATATTTATTTTTAATTTGACGCGCCCAGTCAGCGGCCGTCTCTCTCGCACTCGAGTTCTCCCTATCGACGAGTGTGTTTGTCCTTCAAATGCAATTGTGCGATGATTAGAAACGCAAAGCGCCAACCGATTTTTACTTTTTGTTTCTAATGCAGTCGCTTCTCTATATACGAGAGCCTGCCAGTATGTGTGCAGCTGTTTATTTTCATTTTCAAAGCGATAGCGAAAGAGCTTTTTGGCGCGCTATCTGCAAACACACATACTCACGGATACGTACTCGCGTACATACTGTACGTAATGTAACTAACAGATACAGATACGGTTGCAGTTGTTTATTTTAATAGAATTTTGTTGATTTTTCTACGGAATGCATGACAAGACTTTCCACTTCCTAGTGCGGCCAACGCATCTGCATCTGCATCTCTGTATCTGAATTCTCTGGCGTTGTAATTGCGCAAAAGGGTCGATCGAAAATCGAAAGTATCTCGCCAAATGAGCTATCTTCCTCATCCCGTCTGCATATTTTTGGCTGACGGCGCCAGCTGGCAACCCACACACTTTTTTTGGGTATCTAAAGCAAAAACCCAAAAATAAAAACAAAAATAATAGCTGCCAGAAATCACTTTCTGCATATCGTTTTCGCACATTTCCGCATCAAAATGCAATTCGCAAGTGCAAGTGCAAGTGCATCCAATAAGTACATTCATACATACATACATACACACATAAGCACACACAATCACACTCGTACATAGAAATTCTGGCTGAGAGATTCGCAATATGTGCATAAAAGTCGGGACGGGGCAATTTTTGCATCCGTGTCGCCCGATCGCCGGGCTCGGAAAATTCGCACGGGCGGACAGTTCGCATTCTACGTGCGTACAGTTTGACGATCGGACCTCCTTTTAGCCACTTGACTTTATACGGGGGAGTTTTGCAGACAATATAATATATCATACTATATATATTTATTACATATATCCATACTAGATTGGGTGAGTCCATAACCAACCCTCCTCTCCACAAAAGAACCCTTAAAAGTGAACTTCCTGGTTGCGCCAACGCTTGGCCATCAACTTGATTGGGGGGCTCGCGATAATAATTTGAAATTATTGGGTAAAGCTTAGGAGAGCCTGATAAGATTAGTAGTTCCAGGTATTTCCTGATTACGGTATTTCCTGAATAACTAAAAGGATCCAAGGGGAAGTCCCCTTGGAAAGCTCCTAACCATTTGTTATCAGTCATAACTTCCTTATTTCTAAGAAGGAATCAGCCTTGCACAATAAATTCTTGATTGCGCAGCTGAATATTTGTGAAAGGCAACAACAACGGAAAATAAATTCAAAAAAAAGCAACCATTTGAAATAATCGGGAAGCAACCACCAATGAACCACCGCTGCAACCACCAGACGCACCACCGAAGCAGAGAAAAAGCTTTCGGCCGGAAAGCATTTTCTGCCAATCCCAACCCTCTCGCGCTAAAAACTTTCCGAGCTCGAATCTTTGGGATGCGTTCGTGTTGCAGTGAGTGCACAAAAGCCGGCAACCGTGTGTGTCTTTGTGTGTGTGCGAGTGGGCCGCTGCACTGGTGTGTGTGCATGTGCAGTTTTCGAGCTTTTTTGGGGTCTATGCCGGTTGGATGTGGGTCAGTAGTAGGAACTCTCAGTTGGCGGCGTCAACGTTTTCATAGCTCTTCTTCACAAAAAATAAAGAAAAATAATAATTAGGAACAATCAACAAATAAAATCAAATAAATTATTGGCCAGAATCTTTGTTCGTGTTTTTCGTTACTAAATTTGGTTTTTAAATTTCCGCCTTTGGCTTCAACCGAAAAGGCAACCCTCAATGTCATTGTTCTAATGAGAATGGAAAGTAGAACCATCAGCAGGAGGTCCGCCGTAGATAGCAAACCCAGGCCGGACAGCCGGAGAACTGTTCCGAGGCGGGCGACGGGCCACACGGCGTATGCGTAACGAGACGAGAACGAAACAGAAAGTGATGCGTAATTTGCGGGCCCAACGGAAAAGAATCGAAACAAAAATATAACATATAAATCAAATATTGATGCCAATCAGTGCGAAAATAAAATCATTAATTAGCAGTTCCGTATTAATTAGGATTCGGCGAAAAAAAATTATTCAAAATATCTAAATAAGCTGAAAGCAATGTAAGGAAATAAAAATACAAATGCATAAGCAGAACGAGAGTACAAAATGCAGAAAAACGGCAGCCAAATTAAGGAAAATAAATCAAGTGAGTTCTTTGCTGAGGAATTTCCCTTCCGATTTTCCAGGGGGCTGTTGGGGGCAGGCGGGTATGCCCCTGAACGTGAACGTGTAACCTCCACTGAGGCCGTAATCTTGAACTGCCCCGCGGCCCTTCAGCCCTTGCTATTTCCTCCCCTTTCTAAAGTCCCACTACTCGCCACTCGCCGGCGTTTTACAGTTAGCTTTTTATGGCCAGCGAGACACGAATGCAACGCTGTAGAATTTTTAGGGGGAGCTTTTCTGGGGAAAAGGGTGGTGCCTCTAGGGGAACAGGTGGGCAGGGAGCGGGGGTGCATGGGCGACTATTTATAGCGCCAAATTAAAATTTTGCATCTATATTTAAACCACTTTTCTTTTCGCTATTGTTCCCTTCCAGATCAAGTAGAACTTCAACTAGCAGAATAAGCAGCAACCACTAAACCCACTATATATATATACATATATAGGAATATATATAGCGTAAGCAGAGCAACACCATCTAGCTGTAGTCACCATGCATGGACACCACCACACTCATCTGCAACAACACCAGCAGCAGCAGCAGCAGCAGCAGCAGCAGCAACAGCCACAGCAGCTGTCACAGAACCCACAGGGACAGGAGCCGGGAGCCGCCATGATGAAGGCAGCGAATCATTCACTCAGCCATCCCCACAACCATGCCCAGCCCCAGCCCCACCCACATCCCCATCCCCATCCGCATCCGCACCACAAGCTGTCGTCGACGAGAAGGGCGCGCAGTCGCAGTCGAAGTCGCAGTCCGACGCCGGACGGCAATCAGGACTACGATGTGACCAGGATGCGGGAGGAGGACTTCCAGCGCCTGGCCGTCTACCTGGTGCCGGATGTCCAGGCCGAGCGGGGGCTGCCCAATCGGGCGGACAAGACGCTGCCCCGCAGCCTGACGCTCAAGTCATCCATGGTCTACTCAACGCCAAATGTTAAGGTGAGATTTCCCAACGGATTATATCATTTAAGACATGAATATTAGAGAATCAAAGAGCTATTCATTAAATATATGTATTATTTCCTTAATCCTTTACAGACTGAAGGAGTTTGGAGCAGCGGTGTCATCCCACGAGGCACTCGCTTTGGCCCATTCGAAGGCATTCCAACCTCAAACTATCCCAATGATAAGAATAAGGCGCGCTATTTCTGGCGGGTAAGGATCTCCATTCATTTTATTCGCATTCCTCATTAAACAAAGGGTTAAGCATCTGTTTTTTGTGGGTCTCTCATATGATTTGCATCTTTTGTTTGCTTTGCTTTCGGTCACATCTCCTCCCTCAAAGAGGTCTCAATGTGCTGCCTTAAATTCATAATCATAAATCATAATTCATAATTAATAATTTATAATCATATTAAAAAAAAAGAATAAATCACCCTATCCACTTAATACTTTAATGCTTCCCCCATCTGATCATCCAGCCAAAAAATAAAAATAAAAAACAAAATTATTAATATGCAACTAACCAACTCGTTTCTCTTTAATTTTTGTTTCATGTGATCTAATCTTAAACCATTCCACAAAACCCAACACAAATCTGTAACCAAAACCATAAACCAAAACCAAAAAAAAAAATGAAAAATTCAAAATTAAAATTTTGACTTTTGGAACCAATTCGATTCGATTGCTGTTAATCAGGTGCAGGGAACACGCCACATAACCTACGGGAATATTAAGGTACCACTCACGATTTATGCTTTCTTTTATTTGTATTTGTTGTACTTCAAGTCCCAGCTTTCCGACAGCCTCCCCCCGACTCAGCACAACTAATATTTCTTACTGTTCTAGCACTGCACTTTCCCAAGGATGTGTTTTTGGAGACTGCAACTTAATAAATCTTCCATTCCTGAAGCTCCAAAGACACATCCTAGACCTGTTTCTCTTGTAGTCTGTTGAGTGTTTGTTCTTCCTTGTTGTGCGTCTTATGCCGTTCTATTTACTTCTCAGAGATCCTGCATTCCTCTAACGTTCCTCCCTTTGTCCCATTTCTTTTTTGTCTCTAGATCTTCAAGGACGACGACTACTACTATCTGGATGGGTCGGATCGCTCGCAGTCCAACTGGATGCGGTACGTGGCCTCCGCCTACAGCCTGTCGGTGATGAACCTGGTGGCGTGCCAGCACCAGGAGAACATCTACTTCTACACCACCCGCGACATCCTGCCCAACGAGGAGCTGATGGTGTGGTACTGCAAGGACTTCGCCAGTCGGCTGGGCTACGACGTGGATCCCGAGCGGACGATCTTCGGTGCCTGCAAGCAGGCGGTGGAGGAGGAGGTGGACGAAGAGGAGGATGAGGCGGATCCGGATGCGGATGAGCGGGAGGAGGTCGAGGGTGAGGGCAAGCCGCATTACTCCATGCCGGCTCCCGAAATCCCCGCCGAGGTGGCGGTGAGCCACATCACCTATGTGATGGGTCTCCACCTGCCGGTGGGTGCGGGAGGAGCTCCCGGAGCCACACCCCCTCCGTCAAGCAATACGACAGGCAGCGGCCAGTGCTGCCGCCGATCCAGTCCACCCGCCCATGTCAGCACCACCTCCTGCAACTCGCACAACCACCACCACCAGCAGCACCACCACCACCCCCACATCCAGCATGCCAGCCGCCACGCCTCGGTGATCATCGGTCAGGATCGATCGCCGATGGCCAACAGCGACAAGGACACGGCGGGATCTCCGCTCTCCGGACTGGACCACCAGCTGACCCCACAGGACGGCAGCGTGCGGTCGGTGCGCTCGGATGAGGGCTACCACAGCAACGAGTGCCACGAGGATGGCCTAACACCGCCCGAGGACTCCAGCGACAGCGAGAGCGAGCACAACTATGTCCTCGATTGCTCCAAGAAGGCGATCGCCCCCAAGGAGACAGTGATTGCCCAGGCCCAGAAGCCGGGCTGCTCTCCTTCGGCAGTCACGGTCCTGACCAACACCACCTCGACGACGACGAACTCGTCCCTGGGCCACAGCTCACCCACTACCACGCCCTCCTGTGAGACGGACAAGAACGAGTACCGGAAGTTCAAGGTCAAGATGCCGCTGAAGTACGAGTTCAAGAACAAGAGCTGCGTCAAGCAGGAGCCCAGCCTGAAGGAGATGGACCAGGACATGTCCCTGCCGCCAGAGGAGGAGGAGGAGCACTCCATGCACCCGGAACCCGACTCCATTTGCCCCTCGACCACCACCCACCTGGGGGATGAGCATTTAATGATCCTGGAGCGAGAGAGGGAGAGGGAGAGAGAGCGCGAGAGGGAGCGAGACAGGGAGCATCAGTCCAACCAGCAGCCCGCCTCCTCGACGGTGATCGTGCTGGAGCATGGCGGCCCTCAAACCCGCACCATCGTGCCCCTGAGCAAGCCCTACTACGAGCCCGATCCCCCGGGAGAGCGTTACGTGCGATTCGGACAGCCCAGCTCCAGCATCCTGGAGACCATCCTCACCAGCCAGCACCGTCTGGAGGCAGCGGCGGCAGCAGCCAATGCTTGCCGTCAGGCCAACGCTGCCACGCCCCCGCCCACCTCGCCCACGGAAATGGCCTACAGCTACAAGAAGTCGCAGCGTTACGGCAATGCCGTCAGCCCAGACAGTAGCTCCAATCTTGGCCAGAATCCCGAGCAGCCAGGCGGAGGAGTCGGAGGCGGAGCCGGCGGAGGTGTGGTTGTTGGTGATCCGGAAATGACCAGGGCCACCCTGATCAAGGGAGAGTGTTCGCCACCGCCGCCCAGCCACCATCACCACAATGTGATCTTCTCGCCGTCGCGGCATGCCGCTTATCTGGGGGCCAGCGATGCAGGGGGCCACTCCCCGAGTCCCGGGTACCCGGGATACCCTCACTACGGAGCGGCAGCCACCTCCACGTTCCACTCGCCGCCCCACAGCTCCCATTCCCCCTTCGACCGCCAGTCGAACGCCTCGAGCGGGGCCGGTTCCGCATCCAATTTGCATTTGCTGCAGAGTAGCACCCAGATGCTGAACCACCCGCTGATGCAGCCGCTCACCCCGCTGCAGCGCCTGTCGCCCCTGAGGATCTCCCCGCCCAGCAGCCTGAGTCCGGACGGCAACTCCTGTCCAAGGAGCGGCAGCCCCCTGAGTCCCAACTCCCTGGCGTCCCGCGGCTACCGATCCCTGCCCTATCCGCTGAAGAAGAAGGATGGGAAGATGCACTACGAGTGCAATGTGTGCTGCAAGACATTCGGGCAGCTGAGCAACCTGAAGGTCCACCTACGCACCCATTCCGGGGAAAGGCCCTTCAAGTGCAACGTCTGCACGAAGAGCTTCACCCAGTTGGCGCACCTCCAGAAGCACCACCTGGTCCACACCGGCGAGAAGCCGCACCAGTGCGACATCTGCAAGAAGCGCTTCTCGAGCACCTCCAACCTGAAGACCCATCTCCGGCTGCACAGCGGCCAGAAGCCGTACGCCTGCGACCTCTGCCCCCAGAAGTTCACCCAGTTTGTCCACCTGAAGCTGCACAAGAGGCTCCACACCAACGACAGGCCGTACGTGTGCCAGGGATGCGACAAGAAGTACATCAGTGCCTCGGGTTTGAGGACACACTGGAAGACCACCAGTTGCAAGCCCAACAATCTGGAGGAGGAGCTGGCCATGGCCGCAGCTGCCACATCGGAGTGTCTGGGTACGTTTCTTACTCTTTAATTATTTAAAAAAAAATATATTAAATTTTAAATTGCAATTTATAGACAAAGACCACCCCGAACCGGATTCCCGGGAGGCCTACGAGCAACTGCAGCAGCACATGCATCCTTCTGTGCATCCTGGCTTAAGGCATCTCTCCAATGGCGGTCAGTCGCCGCCCCGCTTGATACCCCTGGGTAGCCACATGCCGCCACAACAACAACAACAGCAGCAGCAGCATCAGCAACAACAGCAGCAGCCGGGACTGCCCCCGCCCCACCTTCTGATGGGCCAACATCCGGGCGTGGGTCCAGCCACCATGCTGCTGACCACCGCCAGCCAGCTGCCGCCTCCACCGCCGCACCACCAGCAGAGCTCGCCCAGCAGCCGGCTGCTGCAACATGCACACCCACATGCCATGCAACAAATGCAACAGCAACAGCAGCAGCAGCAACACTCCCCGAAGGGCCTCAAGTCGCTGCCCGAATCGGGGCTGTATCTGCACGGAGGACATGTGCAGGCCCAGGAGAGCCGGCCCTCGGTCATCGAGTCCTCCAACCAGCCCATGATCATCGAGTGCACGTAGGGATGGGCTGGACAGGACCTGGCAGAGACTTGGCGGAGCACAGCAGACGACCAGAGGAAGTGATGGAATCCAAGTGCAATAAAATCAAATAGAGTTAAGAACAGACACGAACAGGACGACAGACAGACATACAAGATACAGAAACAAGAACAGCAGCAGCAGCAACGTAGAGCAGCAGCACAAGTAAACGTAACGGTATTATTATATAGTTGTACATATGGTAGTTAAAAGTCCCCTCCCTCAACTCCCCCTGAAAAGAGTCCCACGTTAAATTGATCCTCCACCCCCTCGACCCCTTGGAAAACTCATTTTCGCGCTATGAATGAAAAAAAAATCAACTTAGATCTCACCAATTGGCAAAACCACAAATTCTTCTTCTCACCATTATATCAGCATGGCAGGAGAGCATCAGCAGTAAGGGCATATTATTTTTGATAAATATTTTATATATATATATATAAAGAAAATGAAAATGAAAATGAAAATGAATGAAAAAATTGGTAAATACCGAAAGCGATTGTTAATGGGAGATGAATAAAATAGAAAAAGCATAAATGGAGCCGGCAAAAAAGCAGAGAAGAATTTTGGGAACGAGAGAAAATGCATTTAGACTTGATTTCCGATTTTCGATGATTTTCCAACCCGTTCTATTGATTCCTTTCTCTCAAGTTCTCTGTTTGTTTGTTTGTTTGTTGAGGCGCGAACCTTTAGATGTAGAATACACTGCTAGAAATAGGAGCTCGACTAAGGATATATACACATACATACATACAATACATAGATTCAAGTTGCCTTATTTGAATTTCGTTAGCACTGAACCCGCGAACATAAAAATACAGAAACCGAAATACAGATATATTTGCTTCGAGTCGATCATCTCTGTACAATAATGACAGATCTTGAAAGCTTATACATATATATACGTATTTTATATATGAATATATCATTATAATATATACGAATATATATATATATTTATATGTATTTTATTAAATATACACAACCGGAACAGCAGCAGCAAACAAATGAATCTGTAACCCAGAACTGTAAATACGAAAAGGGAACTTTATTTCGGCATCTGTTAAATTAGTATCGCCTAGCTAAATATAATTACGTAGACCTCTAGGGATTACCATTATCATTATGATTACTATGATTATAACAAAACGAGAAAAAAGAAAACATATAAAAACTAAGCAACAAGAAATGAAAAGAAACTTCATGAAAAACTTAGCTGAAAAATCGGTGCTTTTGACTGTTTCCATTTGTCCACATTTACACTTACGATTGTATTTGTATTTTGAACACACATATAACACATAAATATATATATAAAAAAAAAAACACACACACTCACATATATATAAATATATACACGTTAGACTAAAACTCTAAAGATACTTTCCCAAGTAACTACTTTGCGCCTTAATCATTCAACTTTCCTCAAACTCCAACTCCAAACGAATCCAAAAAATATTTGCTCGTATTGTACTTTACCAAAATTACGCTCTCAATTAGTCTTCGTTTTCGTCTGAATATATATATATATATATTATAAATGAGAAATCTATAGCTAAACTTAAGCTTATAATCTTAATGAGGCTGACTAGAGTTAAGTACATCATAAATATAACCGATTTATCGCATTAAAACTAGATCCTAAGTTCTGTATATTGTAAAAGCCCAGAGCCTCTGAGCTCGGCTTCGATCTGTAAGACACAACACCAATTCGTAACACTTAAGTATTTGTCTTGTAAAGTACGAGATAAGCGGGGCATATTGGGTTTTGGGGGAGTACGGGGCCTTTCGGGCGGATTATCGCCGTCGAATCCCGATAATTTGAGACTAAGACTATGCAAAGTTTTTGTATTTTTGTATTTGATACAAAGCAAGCTAGCAAGAGTTAGGAAAACGGTTGACGATGAGATGTTTTTAGTGAAGTAAGCAACTAATGCTAAGCTAGCGTTAAGATTTCTAAAAATATGCAATATTTATATATATACGCATAATAATTCTAAACAAAAAAACAGAACGCAGAAAAGATGAGACAAGCCTACATACATGGAAAATATAAAAGAAGATAATCAAAATTATACACAAAATTGATTTTTTATTTATCCTTTGGTTTTAAACTCTCGTTTGTTGGTTGTGCAATCACAAGTATTCATTTCTTTGTGCAATATTCATCTATTTATATTTTCACTATTTATTTATTATATTCTGGAATTTAGTTTCAAAAACTTACACGTTTTGAGACAGTTGCCGAAATTGACTAAAATAAGCAAGATACATAATACTTTCCTATTTGTGAGACTGAATGAATTACTATATATACAATACTCGTAAAGCGTAGACAAAACACACCCAAGGTCCTTGACAGGATCCCGGCGGAAACCCAGACATTTCGAAGTATATATTTTACCGAACCTTTTGTTTGAGCAAGCACTGTAAAATATTACGAATATATAGACATAAAGATATATATATATATATATTTATATACAAGGCACACATACATAATTGCGTAGTCGTAGAGAGCTATAGCTATAGCTGTTTATATATACATATATATACATATATATATATATATATGAATATGCCTATGGCCAATGGCTAAAGCGCCCAACTTTGTACAGTAATTGAAATCTGTTTCAGGATTCAAGAAACGTGACGACACAACGTAAATTTAAATGGAGAATAAATGACTGCTTCTTAGTGTTATAAGTGACTCTGATTTAGGTCGAACACACTCTTACAAACACACACACACACACCCACACACACAAATGATTCAAGGATCAATTCTAGAAATCAAATCCAAATATATATTCCATTATATATTCAATAAGTCTATCGTATACCTTTATTGCAAATCAATATTTCAAATGTATGTATCTATATAATTACAATTATCTATAATTCAGCCCTATATAGATCATGTAGAGCCTTTGTTATGCGTATACCCCCTGAAATTGTTTCCCCACTAGCACTCTATCTCTCTCTATATCTTTCTCTCATATACACACAAAATGTACAAAATTGGTTCTCATACTAATAATTGAAACAAAAAAAAACAAAAAACAAAAATTTGAAAAAGAAACAAACAAAAACGCTGCGAATTTTATTTGCAATCAAAGCTAAGCCCATGAAAGAAATTGCAATTAAAAATAATAATCATTTTAAATTCGAGAAGGAGATTGAGTTTCTGTTCGAACCCTCTTGAAAATTTGTTGATTTTTACATGCCTCAAGGTATATACACGCTTATATGTATATCACTCACCTCTTATACCACAATAAATGAAATAATTGACTATATGCATATTTAAACGCCAATTATATTGTGCAACATCTAAAATTTATTAGACATGGAAACAATGCAAAAACTGAGCAGAAAACAAGAATTATCCAATTATTTGAATGCAACTTAAATTCCTATTAATTATATATGAAATATCTCTATAAAATATCTCTAAAGAATCACAATTAATAACAGTACGAAAAGAATGAATAAATAAAAACAAATATTTCATATTAAAACGGGTTTTGGGTTTTCGTTCGAAAAAAGGTAGCATACTTTTAGGGGCCACTTTCCTTCGCTTGTACTTCTTGTACGTTGGATTTCCTTTTGATTTGACTTTCACTTACAACATAAATTATTTAAAAATAGCTACGTCTATGATTCATTCGAGATACTTTTGTTTCTTATCCTGACCAAGCGCTCTTTGACAGTCTGTCACTGCAAATGGAAACATCAATCACACGTCAATCAACAATGCAAGTAGGGCACTTCAATCGTTACTCTAACATGTTAACCCCCCTGTGGACATGCAAATTGTATGCGTTTTCCGCATAAAAAGATGCCAACAACAAAAAAAAAGCGTATCCTGATTATCGACGGCAGGATAAGAGAAAAAATAATGGGAAAAAAAGAGCGAAACGAGGTGCCAGGTCGGGTCAAACGCGTGCTGCGCGGATATGCCACATCGATGGCTAAATGGAGCAAATGCATGACAGCCCTCCCTCCCTCTTTCTTTTTGGATCATTTGTGATTTTGCATAGAATTCCGGATTGGAATTTTCCTCATTTTCATCGTCGCAGTGCTGGCTGCAGCCAGCAGGGCTTTGATTTCAGTTTGGCAACGTTTTATATATTTAAAGCGGATTATTTTCATGGGCATTGTGTCGGCGCCCCCGCCCTCCGGGAAGTCCGGAAATGCCTCGGACCCTCGGACAATGCTGCTCAGCTTGGCTGCACATCCCCAATCTTCAATTGCATTTTGTGCAAATGCGTGTGCGTGTGCGAGTGCGAGTGCCAGGACGCCTTGTTAATCCTGTTCCAATTATGCGCATGTGAGTGCCTGCCATTCTATCCCAACCCACTGCATCCCTAATGGGCACTTTCGCTCTCGTAGCATCCATTGTCCTTCCCTAGCTATTGTCCTCGAATATCTGACCATCGGACAGGGCACGGGACAGGATGGACACAAGTTTGAGGCAAAATATTGATTACAGACTGTGCAACGGCTGGCCCGCTCCGTTTGTTTGGGTTCTTTGCTTTTTATTTATTGTTGATAAAAAATCAGACTGACCCGCGATGACCTCTTACCAGCAAGCACCTAGGACTTATATCGAGGGTATACTGATGCAGTACTGAATAAATTGTCCAAACTATGATTATCAAAAAAGGAGCCAATTGGGGAAACTCGGAAAGATCCTCAAAACAATTCGAATGATTTAAAAATAACAGTTAAGCAATATTTAAAACCATCACAAAATGCTGCACTTTATCGGCAGAGCTATGGCTACCGCTAACCCCACTTTTTATACCCTTGCAGAGGGTATTATAATTTTGGTCAAAAGTGTGCAACGCAGTGAAGGAGACATCTCCGACCCTATAAAGTATATATTCTTGATCAGGATCACCTCCTGAGTTGATATAAGCATGTCCGTCTGTCCGTCTGTCTGTTTCTACGCAAACTAGTCTCTCAGTGTTAAAGCTATCGTCTTTAAACTTTGCACACATCTTACTTTCCTTTGCAGGCAGTATATAAGTCGGAACGGCCGGTCGACTATATCCTATAGCTGCCATATAACTGATTGATCGGGAATGCCATAACTTCGTTGTTTTTAAAGATAGATGGATGGTATTCTCTATGGATTCTACTTTGGGCAAACTAATTCGATCTGCAAATTTCATAAGGATCGGCCGACTATATACGTTCCGATATATATCTAATAATAAAGATGCGTGTCGCCAGTGGACTGCCTCTCAACTGCAAGGGTATATCAACTTCGGTTCCGTCCGGAGTTAGCTTTCCTTTCTTGTTTATAAGTGAACAAATTCGAAAAATAAATGCCATTTAAGCAATATTTTAAACGAGGAATAGAGCTACTCCATGCGCTGATCACAGAATGGTGCACTATATCCCGATCGGATGTAGATTGGCAGAGATATGGCTACCGGAAGGGGGCAAAGTTCACATATCTATAAATCCCACTTTTTATAGGGGTACCCCTTGAAAAAATTCGAAAAATATATATAATTCGAAATATAAATATAATAAATGCCATTTAAGCAATATTTTAAACGAGGAATGGAGCTACTCGATGCGCTGATCACAGAATGGTGCACTATATCCCGATCGGATGTAAATTGGCAGAGCTATGGCTACCATAAAGGGGCGAAGTGCACAAATCTGGAAATCCCTCTTTTTTCAAGGAAACCCCTTGAAAAAATTCCAAAAATTAAAAACTGCCATTTAAGCAATATTATAAACGAGGAATGGAGCTACTCGATGCGCTGATCACAGAATGGTGCACTACATCCAGATTGGATGTAAATTCTCCACTTTTTTTATAGGGCTACCCCTTAAAAAAAATTCAACCATTTTAAATATTTTAAATATGTGTTGATCACTGAATGGTGCTATCCAGTTCGGGTATATATAAAATGCGTTGAAATGGTCTTGAATTATATAATTTAGACATCTTTATGAGTGATTAGCTGAAGGAAGTGTCACTCAAAACCCCCAGAGTTTTCCATAAAAATTTACGAACCACAAAACGATTTTATGTATTTTAAGGGTGTCAGGATAAACCCGCCCCGTGCGGATAAATTCGCTCAGATTTCGCTACAGTTTCCGCCCCGGATCGACTGTCATCAATCGTCAGCATTGGCCATTGATTCGGCACGCCAGCGGGGCACGTGGCGAAATTAATTGCATGCGACCCAAAAACACGGACCTCTATGTTGCACATTGCATCCGAGATCGGGGGTAGTGCCTCCGAGGGGTTGAAATGCACAACAGCTGGCTGGCACGCGACTGAAGCGAGGGTTGCAGATGCCAGTTTCGGTGCAGTTTTTTATTGCAATTTTTTTGGCAATCACCAATCAGATGGGCTAGTTTTTTATGGGAGTTTTTTGTTAAATACCCGAAACTACCTATCAGAGGTAAGCATTAGGTTTTGAGTGATAATATTTTTGATGATAACATGGAGGCCGTTTTTATATTTCATAGAAACATGTTCCAAGTATCAATTTATCTATGATTCCTAAATACAATTAATGAATACATTTTTATTTTAAATTATATGTATTTTTAATTACTTTGTATAGGGGCTTCACATTAATTTATTTTTTAAAACTGAGGATGTTTTAATGAAATAGGTAAAATACAACTTGAAGCTTAACATTTTCAGATTAAAGATGGAAAAATGTTTCCAACTTAATCCAATGGATTGTATCCTGAAGTGGGCTAGACGCACTCACTATCCAGTATCCAGTATTGGATACAAATACATTTGCTCGGCATAGATACATTCCGCTCTCGGCACACAGATATTCTCGCTCTTTCTGACTTGCTGTCACTCTCTCTATTTTCTGATCGCCATGTAGAGTATCTGTCAGATACATGTACGAGTGCTGGCAGGCCAGCACGCTCAACTCGGCGTTGAAAGCACTCAACTCAGCTCGATGTTTTTCCACGCTCATACACACACACACACACACACACACACACTCACGCACAGGGTACCATTCGAATATTGTTTTGAAGATACTGAGCTAAACAAAATTTTCGGGTCTGCGGCGACCTTCCTAGAAATAGTTGAAACGGAGCGGAGTCAGTGTGACGAAGTGCGTCGTGCGCAGCGGCAGCGTTTTCCCCAAACGCATGAAAAGTTTTCAATAAATCGGAAAATTGTGTGTGTGTGTGTGAGTGCGGGCTGTGTAGTGAAAGATACAGATACTGTAGCTCACGAGTGCAACTGTATCTGCTGCATGCGTTTTGGAGCAAGAAAACATGCAGTGACAGTCGAATTTGAAACTACAAAGATATACTTCCAATTAGCTGCCAAAAATATTGAAATCTAAGAATCGTAAAAAATGGAGAGCTTCCAGGAGATAATCCCCGCGGAGAGGAGGACCAGCTACAGCTCGAACTCTTCGGTGCCAGGTTTGTGGAGTTTTCGAATGTGGAGCGGAACCAATTTTAATTATGCCGCGACGTCACACCCCCATACTATTTAGGGCTCCCCTAGCCCCAGCCCCAGCCCCAGCCCCAGCTCCCAGCCCTCAGGCCCTCAGGCCCTCAGCCATCAGCCCCGTGGATGTTTTTAGATCTCTTGCCACCAAAATAAGCCACAACAAATATTCATTCAATACGGAATCTTATCAAAGTCAACGCTGATTGGCCCGCCGATCGCCCTCCGATTTCTGTTTTTGTCCGTCTGTTTTTTTTGGGTTTTTGTGTTTTTTTTTTTTTATTTACTGCGCAGTTTTTTTATTCGCTGGTGTGTGTTATTTCGGTTTCTGTTTTGTTTTTGCCGTTCGCTGATTTGATTTTTTATTGGCAAACGCGGTTAGTTCCATACGTACTGGAGAGGTGTCATCAACCCCCGAGATAAATCGGACGCTGACCGACTTTTACTCGCACCCCTCCTCCTCGCCGATCAAGGACGACCCACCCCACCCGAGGGATTAATTTCACTTCACTGGCCTAGGGGCCAGAAATCTAGGAGATTTCCAAAGCTAATTGAACGAACAGGGAGTAACCAGTTTGGATCTTATAATTGGAAAAAGGAATTAGCCGAGGGAAAGGATGTACGGTGGTGGTTTTGTTCCTTGCCTAAGGTCCTAAGGTCCTGGAGACTTTCATTCAATTGTGTTGGTTTCTTATCAGACACACCAAAGAATTTCCAGATCTTGGAATTCCCATCACGTTGTGAAAGAAAATGAGTGAGAAAAGTGGTGTGTCGGCGACCTAGAAATGCCAACAACCCCCAAAAAAAAAAAAACTGTTGGAGACGGAAATTTTGATTTCAGATAAGCCACACAGAGCATGAGAATGCAGTGCGAGTATCTGTATCTGAGCGATACAGAGTGGAGTGTCCGCCGAGTCCGAGTCCGAGTCGGAGTTGGAAGAAGATAAGCCAGCCACGAAATGGGGACGAGTGGAAGTGGAAAACAATTTATGAATGAATGAATCCGAAATGAATGGGCGTGTGTGAGTGCTTGAGTGAGTAAGATGAGCCTCGTCGCTTAGATAATGAAATGAATCCACTCCGGTCTGCTGCTTCGTTCGCTTATTTCCAAATATTTCTTATAATAACAACGAAACCTGTTTTCTGTTATGTCGGGAGGGGGGGAGGCAAGAGGCATAAGATTTCAAGGGGAGGTGCGTATGCGGACGCGGACTTTCAATAACCCATGTTGAACTTGCCTCGCGGCAAATGGGGCAAGGACACGACTACACAGTCGAGAGCTCTTCAGCTGCCGCTGGCTCATTTGAATAACAAAGAGCCAGGGCCGGGATTCCCAGACAGGATATCGAATTGAGGCCCGAACTCAAGTTTCCTCCATTCTCCTAGCACTAACCCAACATTTTTTTTCATTCTTTTCGCAGCGAATCCTTCGGAGGAATGCGGCTGTGTGCGGTTGGGGAAATGCAAATGGTTCAATGTTGCCAAGGGCTGGGGCTTCCTAACCCCCAACGATGGCGGTCAGGAGGTGTTTGTGCATCAGGTGAGTGTTTATTTTTCGATCGAAGCAAGTCATGATATTTTTGTCTCTTAAACTGGACGGATATTACTTTGGGCAAGCAGAAACTTATTCTCAAACGCCCAACACTCAACAGAAATTTAAAAAGCACTGCTCTTTTGGTATTCAACTTTAATCCATTTAACTTTAACAAATCCTCCCGTAGAGTGTCATCCAAATGTCGGGATTTCGTTCGCTGGGCGAGCAGGAGGAGGTGGAGTTCGAGTGCCAGCGCACGCCCCGAGGTCTGGAGGCCACCAGGGTGTCCGGCAGGCAGGGCGAGAGCTGTCACGGCAGCACCTACAGGCCACGCATGTAAGACCCGTTATCCTCCCAGCACCACCCCCACTGATAAACCCTCCACTGATATCCCCCCCTTCCCCCCTACCAACCCAACAGCAATCGCAGGACTCGCCGCATGCGCTGCTACAACTGCGGCGAATTCGCCAACCACATCGCCTCCGAGTGCTCCTTGGGACCGCAGCCGAAGAGGTGCCACCGCTGCCGTAGTGAGGACCATCTCCACGCCGACTGCCCGCACCGCCATGTGGTGAGTAGCCATATCCTTGGTTGCCCGCGGCATCCTGGCTAATCATTTCGTCCCTCCAACAGACCAGCACCAGCGACGGCAGCATCAGCACCGGAAGTCAAAGCAAAAGCGAAGCCACCTAGGATACCGGAGGGATGTCCTTGGCGGGGTCGGTGGTTGGAAGTTTAAAACTTCTTTTGAGAACAAGTACAAAAATGGAAATCGAAAACATGCATCAAATCAAAGAAACCCACGTACAACAAAATTAGCTTTTAGTTTTTAATCAGTTAGATATTAAAATGAAAAGGGGAGGTGGACATCAAAACACGCCCCTAATCTTAATTAAGATTGTCCTTTATTTTTTAAAATAATTCATAAGACTTTAGTTCTAAGGCTTTTTCATCAGAGTAAAAAACTGTAAAGCTAAAGAGTATTCGTTGGCCTTCTGTTGGAATCCTTAGCTTTCGCATCCGCGGTCCTTAGCTTTAAGCTTCCCATTGATAAGAAAGCTCTAGGGAGAAGTCACGTGGCCACTGACAACATTGAAGCTTTTGGGGAAACAACAACAAAATCACCATGAAAACGCAGAATCATTGTAAGCCGAAACGCGCCTCCTTCAACCCCCAGGTCCAGGTCCTGCCACTGAAAGTGAAACAGAGTGGAGCAGCAACAACAAAAAGATTAGGCGAGGACATGGCCAGAAGGATGTGAGGAGAAAGTCGTGCCTTTTTTTCAGCTCTCTCTCTCACTGTCTCTCTCTCTCTCTCTCTCTCTCTCTCTCTGTGTGTGTGTGTGTGTCTGTTGGCCCTTTGGCTGTTTTTGTTGTGGTTTGGATGGTTCCGCCATCAGTTTGCAACATTGTTCGGGCTCGGGCTACGCTCTCCACATCTTCGGCCTCTTCAGGCGCGTGTCCTTCGCAAGGATTCCGTTACGGCGGGGCGATATGGCGATACCCAGAAGGATGCAACTGCTGCCTTATGCGGGAATCTAAACTCGAAATCGGGCTCAGTCTCAGTTGATCTCTGCCAGAGAATTGTTGTGTGCAACGCGGCGGAATTTACATTTTACATTTACAATTACTAAACAAAAAAAACTACAATAAAAATATATATATACATTTAAAAAATAAAACCTAAAAACCTAATTTAAAGACAGAAAATCAAAGAAATAACAAACAGTAACTTAGACAACTAAAAGAATTTCAACAAAGTTAACATAGCGTTTCAGCAACAAATTTTCAACAACAACAAAATTAACTAAAAATAAAACCAAAAAGGATAATTAATAAAAATAATCATGAACATTTGTAACATTTTTTTTGTGCATAACAAGTACAAGTTTTTCAACAAAATCAAAAATGGCTAAGTAAGCTGGAAGAGTTCAAGGTTGCTAAAAAATACACATTAATTTGGAGGAGCGGCGGAGGAATAAATGATAAAAAAAAACAGAAAAACAATATACATATGATGGCTGAACAAACAATAATAGAAACGGCATCGGCAGGATGCCACAGTCACTGCTAACAATAACAAAAGCAACGTCAACGTCATCGCATATTCATTTGGGGCAAGCCACACAAACAAACAAACAGAGCCCACATACACACACACACACACATACAGGGACATCCTGGCTAACACATACACACTCACACAAAGTGAATTTACAACCAGATTTACATGGGGAGCGCCTGTTATGTAATATCCTCCTTCTGACGCTGTCTCCTGTCATGTTACAAGTCCTTGCTCCCGCTTGCGCGCTTTCTCTCACTCTCCCATCTGCCAGTGGGGGGAGGTGGGAGGTGTGGCATGCACCTTTTGATCCCCCCACTACCCCCTGGGGTGCTAATTTGATTTAACTCACACATGGCCGACACTGCTGGCCGCTGCATGGGCACGGCATTGAGACATTGGCCCGAAGGACACTGGCCATCCGCCCATCCTAGAAATCGCTGCCCCATAAATAGGGACAACGCCGAGGTGTGTCTGACCGATTTTTCCTTCTCTGCTTTTTTTCTTCTCTATTTTCTGTTTCCTGTGCGTTTGTGGCATGCAAATGGGCTCTAAACAAATATTAAGCATACGCCGCGTGGTCCCGATGATTTGTTTCAATATTTTTTCACAGAAACGATGATGAAAGTTTCCCTATACGGGATACGATAGGGTTGGGCCTAATTAACGAATGTGTGTCATAATGCGACAGCCGTTAGTAGGTCAAGTAGATGCGATGCTGGCGGTTGGAGGTCGCCGCAGGAGAAAAGCTCTTGCCAAAAGGGCAATCCGATCCGAGAAGGGAGGCGAGGATGTGGATGAGGGCGCGGACGAGGGCGAGGACGAGGGCGAGGACGAGGACATGGATGGGAATGAGGTGAGATGAGTAGTCGCGAGTTTTTGGAGAGCGAATTGGGCGACAAACGAGTGCGAGTTGAGTAAATAAATAGATGGGCGTTTCTGGCCATTCCAGCCGCACTTTACACACGTTCTCTGGGGGCTCAGGGTGTGGGCTAATCCTTTTCGGATTCCGGATTTCGAATTCAATTATTTTACAATTTTACAAAATCTCAATGTTTCCACACCACCGCTCTACCTTTCTCTCTATCTCTCTGTCTGTTTGCACCTCACTTTCACTTTTTTTATATTTCCCCCCTCCCTCCACCCACATTTATGAAATTATATTTAAATTGATGTTTTTTAATCCTTACTCTGGCACAGGCAATGTAAGAATAACTCTTCACCCTCTGTCTCTGGCATGATTCGAATTAAATTAAACGAAAACTCAAACTGAAATTAAACAAATAAATCCATAAACGGTTTAAAGTTCCAACAACCTAATAAACACAATGTACAAAGTCTAAACATGTTTAAAACTCCTATTTAAACCACAAACTAAATACATAACCAGAAAACAGCAAGTTTAAGTGCTAAAAACTCTAATCATCACAGTATCTTCCAAATAAACAATAAGGTAAGTGCCTTAAAAATATTTTAATGTACAAATTTATTCTTATGATTCTGAGTGTTAACATTAATTTTTGAACGCAATCTACTGAGCACCACTTTTCACTTGAATGAAGTAGTTCAATGAAGCAGACTTTTTACATATTTTGCTATAACAAAATTATGGGGAGCTCTACTCCGTTTGACTTAAGCGAATTTAGCTAAAAAGGCATCTTTTCCACGCCCAGATTCCAGGCAGGCAGTCCCCTGCACACGTAAATGCAGCAGTTGTACACCAACGACTCCACTTTTCCCTGCTGCACCAGCGACAGAATGGAGCACAAGCTGCCAAAGTGGTAGTTGTGTTCCTGTTCCATGCTAGGTGCTGGGCTATCTCCGCTCCCTAAAAATGAGGAAATATTATTTTAAACTACCAGAACAGACATTTTATTAAGCCACCTTTAACGACACCTGTTTTCAGCCAGGCCACGTTGTCTATCTGCGTCCAGGGTATAACTTTTTTGTCGCTGGGGGCTATCCAGAGACTCAAGACGGTCACCGAAACAGTGTCCATATTCCCGTCCAATGCTGGCATCAATGTTCCCACAATCGAGGGACACAAGGCACCGTGGTAGTAGTCATGGGCTCCATAAAGGGCACTGTACAGGCCAGTGCCCAGCATTCTGGTGGAATCGCAGCCGAAGAGAAACACCACGCTGCGCACTTTGGAACGACAAATCTGCCGGCCGTGGACATACTGCAGGCCCGAACCGTGACCAGCATACCTACAAAATAAGTGAAATAGTCGCAGCAATGCTTAAGGACATAAAATGCCGTCTTACACGAAACAGTCTGCTTGGTAGGCCCTTTTAACCAACAAATCCTCGGTTGGCACTGTTTCAAAGAGGTTCTGCCAGTGCTTCAGCCAGTACTCAAAGAAACTGCGCATCCTGCGACCTGAATTGACTAGATCCGCATTGGGATTTATCACCGACATGCCAGATTTGATATTTGTGGTGTAGTAGCCGTGCTTGATGCTGCTCCTGTGTTGCTGGAACAAGCGCCAAAGGCAGTGCAGTGATTTAACCCGAGAGAACTCCTGAACAGTGACAAGTTGCTCCCAATGCAGATGATCCAGGCGCTATAACAACACAATAACTTTTAATAGATAGCTTGTAATAAGATGTACATGTTTCTACCTCATCAACTACCAGAATAGTGGGAAATCTTTTGGCCACCAGCTCCTGCCGCTCCTCGAGTTGCGTCCAATCGCTGGCGCATTCCTTCAGCATATCATACACTGCCTGGATTTCATTATCGCTGGTGGTTAGCTCATAGCAGATGTGTTTCATATCCGCGGCAGACAATCGATTCGCATGCAGTGCCGCCTGCGAAAGCAAAACTCGCTGGTGACTGCTCCACTGGTTTACCAAGCAAAAGTCGTCCACCCGGCAGTTGACAACCTTTGTTTGCTTTTGAACGGCGCTGCAGTTGTAGCGTTTGCCAAAGAAGAGAAAGGAATAGGGCGAGATGATTTCCCGAAAGTCAGCGAGGAGTTTCTGAAAATGATTTATTAAATATTGCTTTAGTTCTTTTAAAATTCTCCTCTTCCATTATTACTTGTAAGAACGTGTCAAAAGCATTCAGCTCCTGCCAGTACTTTTGCTTGGCCTCTTTGTTTTTCATATTCAAGGGATCCACTGTCACCACTCGCCTAAATCTCTCCACCAAGGTGCTGTATTCCCGGAACATATCAGCCATCTTTCCCCCAGCAAAACGCACACAAATGGGTCCCAATAGAGGGCTCCGGCAGTGGCGCAGCAGGGAAAGGTATATTGCGCCATCGCTGGCGAAGATCTCGGTGAAAACAGAGTAGGTGGTGGCGGGATTGAAGCTCTTGCAGACTTGCAACACACACCACTCCTCGGGCAGGCGATTACAAATGTCCGAGATGCGTGCTACGCCATCTACGGGGCTTTCCACGTCCTCCAGGAAGTCCAGATGCTGGAGGGATTCTTCGGCTTGCCTGACAGGCGCTTTCTCCTCCTCTTTTTGCTGCAGGTACTTGATTATATTCCTCAGGAACTTGTTGCTGTGCAAGGAAGAGTTATAAGTTCATCTTTACAATGGGTAATTATGTCTGCCACCTTTTGTAGTCTTTTTTCTCTTCTGCCGAGGCGGCTCTTAGGAGTTCTTTGGCGGAAGGACGCTGGCTCTCCAGGTGCTCTGCCTCGGTGATATAACGCAGATCCGTGGATTGGAATTGGGCCTTGACCTGGTAGAATATAGAGTGCTCCTCATTCCCGTTCCGGTACTCTTCATCGGCGCGTAGTAAATTATACTCTTTTTTAAAGATAGACAAAAATTCCTTTGGTCATAAGGAAGTCGGAGAACGATTCCAAAGCACTCACCTTTCGCCTCGGGGCCCACGTCCGAGCTGGTTACACTGCTCAAGATGTCTGCCTCGCCCCCAGCCTCCAGCATTTCCTTTAATTATAATTAACTTCCTATTTCTTTGATTGTTTGTTTTTAAAAACTGGCGGCGTTGTTTTTATTCCACAAGTTGTTCGCTAAACTGACTCCAAAGATTCCGGAACTGAACTGATTCCAGGGATTCCACACTGAACCGATTTCAGTAATCGAACTAGTTCTTGATAACTAATTTCCTTAAAAAAATCGGCAAACAAAACAAAAATGGTAAAGAATTCTTTACTCCGGGCGGGAAAATCTTGTTGCCCATAAAAAAAATACATAAAGTGGTTTCGTCGACGAAGAATATCATCCAACGGGAGCTCAAAAGTCTGGCATGCCTTGTTAGTTATCGAAAACCAGTGCTTAAAAGTGTGGTAGTTTTTTTTAGAACATTTTTAAATTTCGCGGTTGTGCTAAAGACTTTCAACGATAATTTCAATATATTTTAAAGATTCTTAAATTGTTTGAATTATAAATTGGTAATGACTTAATCATCAAAATAAGTTAACATAACAGGTTAACAGTGCTTCCGGGCTGCAAAAAGCTCTTTTGATTTCTGTTGTTGTTTTTGTTTTGGACCTGGCTCTTGCGTTCATTCATAAAAACATGAATCGGGGGGACACCCAGCTTGAAAGGTGCACGAGATTGCAGAGGCTGGACGAAAAACAGATGTGCGAAGCTAGGGTTGCCACCGCACCGACGCTGAGCAGCGGAAACTGCGCAGCAACCACACCCTCCCAAAAATTGTTATCCAAATCTATGAAAGAATTTCCAAAATGGGTTATAATTTTAACATAAAACATTTTCTAAATCTCCTTCCTAAATATAAGTTAAAAGATCTTGATAGTGTCCTGAACTTTCCCGAGAGTCCTGTTAGTTTTTAGAAGGCAACCCTAAACCACACCCTCCAGTTGCCCTAAAAAGCCTTACGCAACAACAAAAGCCACACACACAGATGGCCAATTATTGCAGCCAAAGAGAACAGCAACAAAAACAAGCTGTTACAGAAACAACGCTTTTTTGGGCATTTACTGTGTTAACGTTTCAGCTACCAGTTTTTGTTGTTGTCATTGCCGCTGCCACTGGCTCTGCTGGCGCTGCATCTGCTGCCGTCAGCTGCAAGCTGCAGTTTTCTAATGACGTCTTTTGGCCAAGCGCAAGATAACGGAACTTTGAAGTGAGTGGGCGTCTGAGCTTTTGTTGCGTCTACGACCGCGCCCCTCGAAAGTATAATTACCAACTTTTTCATAATTTCTCTAGTTAAAATTCAACTGTAAATCCATTAAATTTGAAATAAAAAAAATAATCATTTTAAAACATAAATAAATGCAGGCGGCTTTAGAGGTTTATTACCGTTAGAGAGGCTGCAGCTGGTCGCTGTCTCGACTTGACGAATGTCTTCGTTAAATATTGAAACTGCGCAGCGGCAGAGATCTTTGCTCTCTCGTTCGGCCCCTGCCCCGTTCGACCTGGCAAGCCGACTGCGTCGACTGCGACGTCAGCGCCGACGTCAGCATCCTTTCTACTTATTAATTTTGATGTTGCTTTTCACTTTTACTTTGTGGCATGTGGAACGTGCTCGGCCACTTTTTGGTTGTTCCTTTGTTTTTGGTTGAAGCCCGTTCTTTTGGCCATAGATCGGCTTGTCTAATTGGCATTTTCTATTTTTGATGTTTTTTTTTTTTTGGCTGACTGGCATGCTCAACAAAAGAATGAGAAAGAACAACTAAAGCACTGAATAGTCCACCACCCCTTTCACACCACCCCCCTTTGAACCTGCGACAAATACCCTTTATGTTCGCTGCATTATTGATGTCACAAGCTCGGCACGTTCGTTGTCCTTTCCGCCTAGCAAATTATAACATTAATATTACATTAACACATACACGGGCAAGTACACTCACACTCACACTTACACACACATACACACACGTGCATTGGGGAGACATTAAAACTTTCACAGAAGCTGGAGCAGAAGCAGCATCAGCAGCACATGTAACGAAATGCCAAAAACAACACGAGAGCAGAGCCACCCCAAAAACGAAAAAAAAATATTCATGTGTTTGTAGGTACGTGTGTGTGGCACACATTCCAACAGTTGCAGCGACGTTGCGGCTGGCGTCGCTGCTGACGGCTCTGCCAACGGCGCAGCATCCGCTCTCGCGGAACTTCAAAACGATTTTCGAAGTCGACGTCGACGGTTGTGTCGCTTTTTTGCCACTGCGTTGGGCTCGATGGAAATACCAAAACTAAACAAAATAGGGCTTCAAAAATCTAATAAATGAAGAGAATAGTTTCAACGCCGAAGAAGCACAATCATTAATTGATTTTCAAAAACTCCGGAATGTCAATAATTTGCAAACCAAAAAAGTGTAGCATACTTTTTTGCGACTGTGGAAAAAACGCCCACGCGGCCTTCGAAAAATGAATTAAAAGAGTAAAATTAAGATTAAAACCAAATAGTGACGGCTGGGCGGTCTTTAATTGTAATTAAAATACATTAAGGTGTGGTGATTTATGCAACTTTTTGTGAGGCACACACATGGACAGAGTGACGGGGGCAGGGAGGGCACTGCACATACCTCTAAGCTAAGCCCACACACACACACACACACACACACAAACACAAACACACTGACACAGAAGCTGAGAAAGAAGAAGGCGGTGGTGAAGAGGAAGAGCAGGCATACAAAATAAAGGATAAGCGACGGACGAAAAACCAAGAAAGAAATCGAAATTAAAATATATATTGTGGGCCACAGACGGGGAGCCCGAGGGCGGTGGTTGGTTAGGAAGTGGGTGGAGAAGGGGGCGGTGGGCTGTCGCAATTTTCGGCTGTCGCTGTAATTCGACGCTCATCTCTGCTCTACTTTACTCTCCATCTCTTACTCTCTCTCTGTGAATCTTCTCTTGGGGCTGCTCTCTCATTTTTCGTCAAGTGAAAACATTTCGTTTTGGCTTCGTCCAGTTTTGTAGGTATTTTGGCAGCAGCAGCAGCAACTACACGAAAATACACAGCTCCTACATCCTGCTCGAAAAATCAGGGAAAAACCTCACATTTCTTATCCTAAAATCTAAAGAAAATTGTGTTTTAAACTCCCCAAAATACCAGTGAAAAGTGATCTCTAAATATGATACGAAATCGTTAAAGGATTTAAACGAGACACCCACAATAAGAGACTTTTTTTGGTGCGGACCGAAAGGCGTTGCCAAATCTGAGGCTGAAAGGATAAAACAACAAGACCACAACTAAATCCGAAATCAACTTTCAATCCCCAGGCACAAAAAACGAGAGAAAACCCCTTTAAAAACAAGGACTTAACTATCAACTAACGAATAAATGAAAAAATATTAATCATACGCACCGTTTGTAAAGCACAAAGTGAAAAAAAAATTATAAAAAACCCAAAAAAAAATCTGAAAATCACACAAAACCGAAAATAAAGAACAAACAAAGGATATAAAAGGAAAAAAATCTCCAGAGAAGGAACAGCATCAGTGGGAGCATCAGCAAGAACATTGTGCTGCATAAATAATAGACTCGACACACGCACACGGATACCGATACCGATACCGATACGGTTACGGATACGTATACGGCATATAGGCCAGGACATACCAGCAGGACTCCAGCACAGGCAGGACCCACACACGCATGCAGGACAGGGACGCAGGGAGGCACTGGCGCTGCTCCTGTTCTATTATTTAACTGCTTTCAACGTCAGCACGACGCCGTTCAACCCGACGAAAGTCGATTGAAAGCCGCCTTCAACGGCCCAGCATCCCTTTGCTTTGCTCTTCCCAGAGAGCGGGAGAGAGAGCGAGCGAGTCCTTTGTTTGCGCGATTTCGTGTGTGTGTGTGTTGTGTGTGACTGTGAGAGTGTGTGAGTGTGCGACGTCAACGTCAATCCGCTCAATATTTATACATTGAACCGAGGCTCCTGGCCCACGACGAGTCGCTGGCTTCGCAACGCAGAGACGCTCCTGGTCTCCTCGCTGGCTCCCAAAATAAATAACATCTGACAGCTGCCCGAATCCTGCTGAATCCTGAAAGCACTTAACTGGCGCACTAGCACAATAAAAATATACAACAAATTATCAACCAAACTGAACGCGATCTTAAAACAAAAACAAAAGAATGGGTGCCAAGGAAAGTGTCGAGGCAGCCGCCAAAATGAACGCCGATGGCTGGGGCCATGTGGAGGTGTGTATTATCTATGAAATACCTATATAAAATATAAATTACCCCCCTTAAGTCCTCCGATATATATTTTCGATGTAGGGAAAGAAAACAAACAAAGCTCTTAAACGAGAGAGTATTTAAAAAGTCATAAAAAGAAACCATATTTATGAGGCGTGTTGAATTAGTTGGCTTTTATTAAAATGATATTTATTTCAAAAGATATAGGGTTGGTATTTTGTTGAAATCCTAAAAGAATTTATTCAGCCTTTTTTTAAATCAAATTCAGGGAAAAACTAAGAGATAAAATTACCAATAAAAAACCAAAACATAAAACACAAGACTATTTCATAAATCTACAAAAACAAATAGTATGTATGTTCCCCAAAGACATAACCATAACTTGCCTAAAAAAAATGCCATCACAAGTGTTTTTTAGAAGCCTTAGATCTACTCTTCCCTCAAAGGTCTATAAAATTCCCTCCGATATTGTCAACGACTTGATGAACCCATTCAAAGTGTCGCTCATCACCCATCGAATGTGTGTCAAACTCTTCCGCCTTTGGACCCAATTGCATTCCCGATGAGAGCCCTGAGACCGGAGCTCTCCGCGCCATTTGATTGATTTAAAAATAAATTTGACAACAACACGTGCAGTGGGCCAGCACGCGAATGGGGAGAGCCGAGAGTTGGGACCCCATTTCCCTATTTTCCCGCACTTCCCACACTCCCTACTAAATGGTGGTCCCATGGTCCATATCTCGGCCGGCCCCGAACATATCTCGTCTCCGACGATCTGAATCTCTAGAGCGCTGCGGAGTGGGCGTCTATGGCGGCGCTCTCGAGACGCCAAGATACATTCGAGAGATTTTCATTTCGGGTTGGGTTTTCTTGCGGATCGGTTAGTTGAGTCTGCGGCGTGCATTTGTGATGTTGTTTTGGCATTTTCAAGATCTCGCCAGCCCCGATCCGTAAACCGCAATTTCAATTCGAACTCATTTGGTAGCCGGCAACTGAATGGCCAAAATCGACTCGTAAACAGGTGTTTGTGGCTTACTGTGTGTGTCGCAGCCCTCTGGGTCAGACGATGTAAACAAAAATAGATATATGTATATAAGCGTATAAATAAATAAATATATATATCACTATAGTAGCGATCGAAATGTGCTTCCGTGCGCGTCTACAACAAATCTGGCCAACATATGTGTCGGCCCAGTGTCTGAGAATATTTTTAAGAATTTAATAAAAAACAAAAAACCATCCATCTCACCTCAGTTTTTTGCATCTAAGAGAGTGATGTCCGAATCAAAAGCAAAAAACTTCAAAGCACATTTTCCGCTTTACATCGTTCGGTTTGAGTTATGCATTGCTTTTGTTTTTGACACCTACACAAAAAAATTTCGAGAGTTGCTCGTGGGGGGAAGGGGCTCAGGGGGGCAGTGGTGCTGTTGCACTAACGTTCGCACCTCTTGGCCCGGCTTGATGATAATAACCTGTGGCGTGGGTTGCTTCAAAA
This sequence comes from Drosophila atripex, assembly GCA_035045925.1. NCBI lineage: Eukaryota > Metazoa > Arthropoda > Insecta > Diptera > Drosophilidae > Drosophila > Drosophila atripex. The sequence goes on from JAWNOP010000012.1 coordinate 3,498,816, forward strand.
GCTTTAAACGCACTGAGCCGAGGGCCTCGAGTTCCGAAACTTGTTGTGCAGCCTTCGTTGCAAGCTTGTGTTACCCGACATATTTTGCATAATTTAATAGAAAATTAATGGCATCTTAAATATTATTTGCAGTTGAACTTCCCACTCGGTTTGATGCCAAAGGCCATAGCCCGAATAGCCCGAAAATAAATGTTCTTTGAAGCGATTCGGATAATAAACTTGAATCGTATCCCATTTAATTAGGATTTCTTTTTAAACAATATCAGTTTTTCTAAATATTTGCTTATATTTACACAGATGTTTTGGAAAAGATTTCATTGGGAAATAAATCATTGAAGGCTATAATTTTAAAAAACAAATTATAGATGCTATAAAATAATTGGCTTTTGTTTAGAGAAATATTGAGATAATAGTTGATTTTTTGTCTTTTATGTGGATAAAAAATATTATTATCAACTAGAAAGGTTAAATTAATGTGACTAAAATTAATATATATTAAATGAAAAGTATATGCCTAAAATATATTACATTTTTAAAGGTTTTCTTGATCATCCTATTAAAAAGTAATGTCAAAATATATAAATAATGACATTCTATACCTAAAAAATGGCCTTTTAACGTGTTATTTTTGTCTTGTTAAACTAATAATTATTTCATTAATTAGTGCAAATTGTTAAAAAAAATTTTTATAATTTAATTCCAGCGAGGAAGTCGCTACCACGGCCACCGGCACAACCAGCGATCGCAGTCGCTGAATCGCGGTCAGGCGCTCTCGCAGGCGGACGTGAGCGGCATGTGGTGACATCGGGGTGCCTCTGGTAAAGGTGAGTGGAGTCTAGAACCCATATAGTCCCAGAATTAAGACCACTTTATCCGTAGGATCTGCGGCAGGCTGCGCCAACTGCGCCATGGGTAACAAACTGAGCTGCTCCTGTGCCCCGCTGATGCGGAAGGCGTACCGTTACGAGGATTCACCCTGGCAGAGTTCCCGACGTCGCGATGGCCATTTATTGAGGTGGGTGTGATCCTGGTCCCTCGACTGACATTCCGGACCATTTCTAGCCCGACTCTTGTGTTTTGTGTTCTCTGACTGCCACGGGGGGGTGGAGGCCAGGCCGATGTTTGAAAGAAACCCACACTGAACCACAATTTGCATTCGTTCTTTCGATAACTTTTTTCCGAATCAACTAATTATGTTCTCTTCTGGTTTTTCTTTCTTTCTAAAAAAAAAACAAATATGTATCAATTTACTTACGACTTGTAAAACAATTACACCCAAAAACCACTCACAAATTGATGCGGCCAAAAAAACCACCAAAACTACCACAAAAACTACAACTACAATGTCTCCTGCTTCAACTTTCCTTCCTACCTTCGACTGCAACTACAACTACAACAACTACCAACTACCAACTGTAACAACAAATGCGTTTCTTTGTTTTTCCAACTTTTCCTCTCCAACAACCCAACCAACCAAAATCAACTAAAATCTAAACAATTGTGCACCAAAAAAAAAAACCAAAATTCGAATCGGAATCGAATCTCTACCAAATCCAAAAAAAAAACAACCCAACTAAAAAAAAAACTTTACTAACAAACTTAATTAACCAACGATAGTTCGTTCAGGTTGTGGGCTGAGGTCTTCCATGTGTCGGCTAGCGGAGCCGGCACCGTCAAGTGGCAACAAGTGTCCGAGGATTTGGTTCCTGTGAACATCACCTGCATTCAGGACTCGCCCGAGTGCATCTTTCACATCACCGCGTACAACAGCCAGGTGGACAAGATACTCGACGTAAGACTTGTGCAGCCAGGTGAGTGCACATTCCCCCTCTGACTCTCGCTTATGATTGACTAGGCAGTTGATTTACCTGGATAATTCGATTAATTAAATGTTAACAGGTACGCGCATTGGACAGGCATCGGAATGTTTTGTTTACTGGAAGGATCCCATGACCAACGATACTTGGGGCCTCAACTTTACGTCGCCCATTGATGCCAAACAGTTCCGCGAGTGCTGTGTAAGTATTCTCTTACAGTTTGGCAAAGCAAACATTTTTGCATAGCGACAACGAAGAATCCGAAAAAGTACCCTCCCTCCAAAGAAACAACAACAAAATGAAAAAAATATATATATGTAAAATTAATTCAAAACCAATCTCAACTGATACCGATACCGCAAAAAAAAAAAAAGAAAAGAAAAATAAAACCTCAGCCACCCACCAACTAATACACCAACACTAACAGAGGAGCTCGGCTAATCATGCCCGCCAGCTGAGCCACCACCCCCCAAAACCCACTACCAGTACCAGTACCAGTACCAGTACCAGAAACCGAACCACCACCACCCATCCAACCACCCAAAATAACGAACACTAACAGACGCAAACAAAAAAACTTAAAAACACTTAAAAACAAAAAAAAAAAATAAAAAAGAAAAGAAAAACAAAATCATTGAGAGACTGGCAGCTCAAGACGATAATGATGATGATGGTGATTAGGACCAACATGATAATGATGGCTGGCTGGGAAGACGATGAACATGATAAGAGCCAAGATGTTGGCCAAGATGTTCGATGTTTGCTTTGCATACTCGTATATGTATATGTAACCAACACACATCCCTCTATCTGTGTACTTTGAATATCCATTAAATCAGTCTCAAGGTTCCAGTGGCACAAAGACACTCGACCAATCTGAAGATGAAATCACCATCAAGCTCTTCATTCGCAGTCACTGCCATTGTCACGGAATTAGTCACCGTCATCCGTCGTTCCAGTCACTGTCACTCTCTTTTTGGCCCAAAAGACACGCACCCGAAACATAACTCCTCCTTGTTAACGTTAATTAGTTACCAAAAAAAATATATATATTAACAAAATTTGAAGGAATTTGTTTGCTAAAAATTCTACAATTATTTTTATATTTTTGGTAAAATCATTTTTAGTTGTAATATATGTAAAAAAAAAAACATTTCTTTTTTGAGTTTCTAGTTTAAACAATTTGGCCAACTAAAGTATAATGTAGTTTTTGGTAGAAACCGATTCACACACTTGCAGACACACGCACACATACAGAAACATGCACCTGAAGAAAATATCATTAGAGAAGTCACTACAATTGTCAGAAATTGAAAGACCTTAGAGTTTAATTGAACATCTTTCTTCAAAATTATGTTTCGAACAAAACAATGTATATATTTAAGCCAAAGTGGAAACAATTTCTGATGAACACTGATCCATTTGAAACTAAAACCACCCAGAATCATAAACAACAACCATTATATTGCTATATATAGACTCTAATATATATATTATGTAGTCAGACATAAACTATCTGGACTAGCCAAGTCTAATAAATGTTTCATTTTCTTTTCTTACTTTGCGCATCATATGTTGCAGGTATCTTACATTGTAAAAAAATACGTTAGTATCGCTTCATATTGTTTCTTTTTCACAGTGTATATTCACACCACTGCCACACACCGACTAAGTAACTCTCTTTTGTCACCTAAGTGTCTTTTGATCTCTGAGAAGAATAAAACAATCATTTCTATTTTAAATAGTTATTCACCCTCTCTCTGTTCGAAATTCCCACCTATGTCGGGCATGAGTACCAATCGTTTTCATTCCAAAACAATTCACCAACAACACAACCCACACATACTGAGTGTCGTAAATGTTGTGTAAACTTTTCTGCTCTAAGTGTACAGTGCCACGCCCCAAAACACCCAGAAGCCACCCACCACAGACCCACCCTCCGAATATCCACTCCACTATCGTTTTCACTATCAGTGTGTTCAGAAATCTCACCTGAAGGTCCTTCAGGACTTTCCCTTGCATTTGTATATGTGACCCGAAGATGCCAAACAGCGAAAACTATCCGAAAACACTAAACGCAGACAGATAAACAAACACACACACACACACACACACACACACACTAAAATTTGTTAAATGTATTTATATTATATATTCTTTCATTTCTTTTTCTCTCTTCTAATCATTTTTCGAAATCATTATCGAAACACGCCAAAACTCAAAAACAAAAACTAACAAAAATCCTTCAAAATATTTCATTTTGAATGCATTTCATTTCGTACTTCAATTCGAAACATTTTCAAAAACAAACCAAAAAAAAAAAATTAAAAACCGGTAAACGGTAAAAAAAAATATAAAAACCGACGGATATTTCTTTCGAAATCGAACTCGAACTCGAACTCGAAATTTATGATAAAATCTCTTAAAACACTCAACTCCAACAAACAACTACAAAAAACTCAACAACAACTCAACTACAACAACAATACCATTAAAAATAACCCCGAATGAACAAAAAAAAATATATACAAAAAAACATTCTGAATGTACACCTCGATTCTCTCTAAAAATCTGTTCTATATATGAAACCCGTTTTCCCCCCTTCGAAATGCTTTTATTATCTAACAACTAATTTTATTTAATACTCTAAATATATATTTATGTATTTATAAATATATTTTCAACTCGATTCGTTTGCATTTCACGTGTGCTTTAAACAATAACAAAAAACAAAAAAAAAAAAACAAAAATCCTCAATCTAAATTCCTTATTCGATAATGATAAATGAATATGTAATCGATAATTTTTAAAAATATGTTTCGAAATATCGATAAATATTGTAAATAACTGTGAAATTGTACAAATGAAAATGCAAAAGAAAAACGCAAAACGCTTTAAAACAATCGCACGTATCCTCTACTACAATACCGTTACCTATCCCCTACAATCCGTTTCCGACGAGCCCTAATCCGATCCCAATAATCTCGATCCCGATCCCGATCCCATCCCGATAATCCTGCTCCAAGATCCCATGCCAGTGGGCGGTTTACGAATCGAAGAAACTTTCAAAAATCAAAATCAGTATCACTCCAGTGAGAGCTAGAAACAGAATAAGATACCGAACCAGAGTCAGAGTTAATCGAATAAATATATATACTGAATATATATAGATATATATTCTTGGAGCATCGTTTATCGCCTCGAAGGCGGCTTCCATGGAGGTTTCTGAAACCCAATCGTTGAATTCCAGCAACGCACATATGCTTACAATAATTACAAGTTAAATCGAAAACGCAAAATCAAAATGCAATTGTTGTAGAATCAAGTTGTATAATCAAAAGCAAATGTTAACGTTAGGCTAAGTCAATGTTCAGCTGGTACTACCACTATATATACATACATATATTAATGAAACAATCAAGCTATCAGTTACTAAACAAAACCAACCAATCAATTAAGCGCCTAGTGCTCTATGATATCCCTCCCCCCAAAAAATATAAAAACATTGCTCGTTTCTGTGTCCCAACACTCTATAAACTCTAAAACTGCAACTAAACTGCTTTCACTATCTAGATATATGTATTTGTATCTGTATCTGTAGATCAAAGGCTTTTCGCACCCAAAGTCAAGCTTCTAACTATACTTCCTGCACTCTGTAAACTTCTCTATGATATATATACATATATATATATATATATCCGAACACACAGATCTTTAAGATATAAGATATATCTCTCTCACTGACACTGACACCTCACCTGCCGGCCAGGCAAGTCTTTCGCCAAGTTGTCTCCGACAACTTGACCTTCTCAGAATTGTTTTGAGAGAAGAAAAAAATCTCCCCAGAGAAGAGAAAGTGAGAATTGAGACAGTTATATATAGAAAGAGGAGAAACCGCACACACAGAACCTTGTAATCCCAATCAACTAACCTAATGATAGTGCGACGTTTTACAGTCGCCTTCTTTCAAATTTTCACGAAAGGCCTCGTCGTCGTACTCGCTGAAATTGGATCCCCCGGGCAAGGGCAAAGTGAAGGCCAAGAGAAAGCCGCTCAGCACTCCGGCATCGCCGTCGCGCGTCCGCCAGGAGCCCCAGTGCACCTGCATGTCCGCGGAGCAGTATGCGCGCCTGCGTACCGATCCCCGTGTTAGAGGTGAGAGAACAAAGCCAGCCAGGATGCCATGTCCCCCCTTTTTCTTCCCCGTTCTTCATCCTTCTTTTTGTTTTTTTTTTTTTTGTTGTTCTCAATCGAGCTTAAGTTCCTTAAGTTATTTGCTTGCTCCGTATATGCTCCGAATATCCGTAAATCCAAAACTCGAGCTTAGCGATTAGGCGACAAGATCCACCGCATCCCCACCACATCAACTCACCGCCATCCTCGTTCCAGGTTCGTCCACCCTGCCGCGGAACGTCGGCTCACACCGCATCACCGACGTCGACGGGCAGCAGCAGGTGGGCACCGGAAAGGTCGGCAGTGCCGTCAGCAGCACCTCGCTCTACGACAACGTGGCCAGTGGCGGTCCTGGCGTAAGCCAGGGAGCAGGTAGTACCATTACTCCGCCGGCTGTCTCTCAAATGTATTTAATTTTATCCCCCATACACCGCAGAAACCCTACCGCGACAAATGAAGCCGGGCCAGCAGGACAGGCAGGATGTGGCCAATGCCGGAGTGAACACCAACACACCCGGCGTCATCGTCACCGGAGTGGGCAATGTCGGCAGCGATATATGCGGCCAGAACCATGTGGGCTCCCAGGTAGGCAGCGAAGACCCTGCCGCCTGCCAAATGGACATGGATCTGTCCAAGAGCGAGGGCACCCAGGCGGGCGGAGGGCTGCACCAGAGCGTCGGCACCTGCACCTCCTCGAAGGGCACTGGCACCCGTAACAAGGACTTTGGCGATGATATGGTTAGTTTGTGGCCGAAACAGAACCTGAACCAGCAGCAACTGGAGTTATTAACTGATGCTTGTCAGGCGAGATTTCATTTTAATAAAATGGGAGTAAATGTGACAGTTTTTATGAGGATTACAGTGTGAATAAAAATTATAAAAGTGGCACAATAGAGAAAAATAGTTTAGGTTTTTATAGAGTATTATTAAAGAATAAAAAAATAGGAAGTTAATTTAAACCTAAATCGAAGAGTACTAGATACTAGTCCTCATAGTTAAAATCCTTTTATTAGGTCAAGTTGAGGGATATAATTTATAACAAATAATCCTTGCAATGACAGTAGAGAGTTAAAGTTTAAACTTTAAATTTAAATGAAATTCAAGAAGTAATATTTTTATGATAGGAATAATAATGCTAAATGTTTTTAATTTATAGATCTATTGTGTTCCAAGTCTTCCAAGATAAAAACTTATGTTTTTCTCAATCAACAGTTAATAAAATACTACCAATGATTTTCATAAATTCCAAAACCATTACCTTAAAAAAATTAGAGAAATAAATTTTAAAACCCCATTTTCTCCGAGTATTCTAACATAATCACTAACATAATCTCCCACCGCCCACTATCTGCAGACACGCGACGCGCACTCGCACGACATGCACCAGCATAATGTCATCAACAACAACACCCGGCGGAAGACGAAGAGCACCGAGGACATGAACGTGGACACCAGCACCCTGAAGCGCATGCTGAAGCCGATGCCCAGCACCGAGTCGCCGGTCACCTCGCCCGAGATGGGCCGACGGCGCTACAACTACTACAACGCGAACGCGGCCCAGACCCTGGGCCATCCCCCGCACATGCACCAGCACGGCATGGCCATGGGCATGGGCATGGGCATGGGCATGGGACCTGGTGGCGGTGGTGGCGGCGGAGGAGGAGGCGGCGGTGGCGGCGGCGGCCATCACATGATGAACAACAACACGATGGGCCGGGCCAGTAGTCAGTCGTCGCGATTCTCTGGATCGAGGTGGGTGTTGCAACATTGCTTTCCCGAAAATTTCCCAAAAAATAATGTTTATTAATGGAGGTTCGTCCCTAGGTCTTCCCATGAAATTGGACGCGGTTATCCGCCGCGTAATCTCTACTTGGAACTGGAGCGGGAGAGGAGCTGCATCGAGGGCTCCCCGCCGTCGGACAACGTGATGTTCGACAACCAGTGCTATGCGACCACACCGAGCTCCAGCAACGGCAACTCGGACCAGGATCAATCCTACGGACAGCAGCCATCCTCTGGCCCGCATCCCGGACAACAGCAGCCGCAGGGACCGCCGCCGAGATCCTCGCGCCACCAGCACCACCACCAGCAGGCCCCGAACGTCACACCCACACCCGGTAGCCCCACATCCCGGCTCTTGCTGGAGTACGAGATGCATCTGAGGAATACCCTCGCCAAGGGCATGGACGCCGAGTCCTACAGTCTGCACACCTTCGAGGCCCTGCTCTCGCAGAGCATGGAGAATCTGGGTGAGCTGTGGTTACTTTCCCGGATTGGTTACATTCTGGTTCAGTTACTGACATTTTTCGTTAGAGAATTACTTCAGGTTTCTGTGACTTTTGTTCTCGTTGTTGTGGTAGCTGAACGTTTTGTTCTCTTACTTTTCGCTATTTTACGTATTCGATTCCAATTCCAATTCCGATTCCGCTTCGCTTAATCGAATTTTATACTTAATTAGCTTTTGGATACTGAAATTCACCCGGAAACGTAGCAGCCTTTCAGTCAGTCAATCACTTGGTGGGCATTCCACTGAAATCGAACCCGTGTCAGTGGCCTAGTCAAGTGGGGGAACTTTTTGGGCTTTTGGGCCAGGTGGAGGGCACAGAAATGGCTTGATAATCTGATTAAACGGAAATGGGAATGTTTAGCGCAAGGGAATGTAATTGAAAATGTTTTTAGGGGTAGTGTTTTAAATGAGAATTAGAAGGTGCACTTGAAAAAATTTTAATTAGAAAATTAATGGGGAGTTGCTGTTTTTCAAAATAATAAATTTCAAACAAAAATTATAAGAAGCTTGCCTTGCAATTTTATTTACTTGAAATATTCCCTAATTTTTATCCACAATATTTATGACTTTTTGCTAAAATAAATATTTAGTGCGTTATTTTGTTTTTGTTTTTAACAACTAAAATAAAATGCTAATTATCCACCTCATGCCATATAAAATGCTCATCCATTGCTCTCCTCACATTGCCCACCGACACATGAACCACCATTACTTTAACAACAATAACAACCGACCTAAACAACAAACAACAACCACAACAAAATCTCAACCAACAACCAACCATCATCAGAATTCGCTGAAAGCCTACCCGGATCGAACCAGCGCAGCCCATATCCACTTCGTAGGCGTAAGTAGTTCCATTCAATCCGCACGATCTCTTCCAGATCTCTCTACCAGAAAGAGTCCCATGATACTCCCAATCTATTTCCAAACCAAATCGACTGCATTTGCTTGCCTTAGATTTTGGAATGTTTTCAATAAAGGTTCCTTTTGTTATTTAGATTATAAATAATAATTAAATTGATTTACATTAAAATTATGCTTATTTCCATTAGCAAATGCAAAATCTTCCACATTGCCATTGCCGCCGCATCGGCCATTATCCACTATTCGGGATAAGGAAAGGGATCGCGATCGCGATGGCTACTACAGTGATCGAAATGAATTGATACGCGAAAGGGAGCGGGAACGCGATCGTGGCTATCTCTCAGATCACAATGCCAGGTAACTGAGAATCAAAAATTTACTAGTCCATTGCATCACATCACTAATCATACCGCTCTCAACCAGTTTCTCCAACTCACGGTGCGCCTCTTGCATTGGCGAATCGGCCCGGGCCCAGTGGTTCCGCCACTCGGACGGCTGGCGTTCCGGCAGCTCCACCATCGGCTCCGGCTCCGGTCACGGCATGATGGCACAGCAGGTTCCCGGATCCGGGCACAAGCGTTCCCCCTGGGATTCGCTGCCATCGCTGCGTCAGGACAGCAGCCTGAACGATTCGGGCTACAAGAGTGCTCGTGCCGATTCTCTAGAGCAAAGGTGTGTGTTCACTTTCTAGTCCTTCATTCGAATCATTACTTATCACTCAGGATTATAACACGAATTATTAATTATTACAGAGCCGAGTTCATACGACAGGATAGCCTGCGATCGGAGTATTTAAGCGATCGCGAGTCACGCTACGGAATTGTTCAACAGGCTTCCATTGAGAGCACCGATTCGAGGATGTGCTATCTGACTTCATCAGAGGTGAGTGGTTATTCCTCAAAGATCCTTGAAAACTATATACATTTTATGTGTGAATGGGTCCTGTGAAAGTGCCACTTTTCTGAAACTCTACTAGTCATAACTCGGCAAATAATGGTTCAGTCAGCGAATGTTATACCTTCCCGATCTTAGATTTTCGATCACCATCATTCCCAATCAAATTATGAGAAACTAAAATCGTACCCGATTTTCGAAAATTTTCAAAGGGGTAAGATCATGATTTTGCCCAAAAATTGGGTCAAATTTTTGTTGTTTGATTCTTTTTTTTATTAAATGCAAATCGAAAGGTACTGGAGCTCTGATTCATAAACGGTATTTCATTTTTGAATCGGATTCGAAATGGTTAAGATGTTCACTAAAAACTATCCGAAAAGTTAGTTAAAAGTAAAAGTTAGTTAGCCAAAAATAAAATATTAAAATCGTTTTTCCAATTTTTTAATGTTCGTGATGGATTTAAATTTTTTATAACTTGTTTATAGTTATAAACCTTACAGATCAGAAAAATGTATACCTTCCGGATCATAGAAATTTGAGTACCTTTATTTTCAATTAGGCCAGGATGTGGCACAAAAATCTTAAATCAATTTTCGACCATTTTTAAAGGGTAACATGATTTTGCCCAAAAATTAAGGCTTTTTTGGTTGAATTTACCGGTATTTTTACACAGAGTTAAGAGACTGTTGCTTTTCTGATTCATAAATGTTATTCCTTTCCTTCCTTTTAAAACTGTTGCTAAATAGTTCCGATATGCATTAAAAATATTTATCAAAAGTTATGATTTTAGCCAAAAAAATTGCATTCAACTTGTTACATTTTGTAACGAAATATCTCCATAACTCGGCTAATACTTGGAGCATCCTGGTATGTTATACCTTTCCGATCTTAGAACTACAAGTAGAATAATTTTCAATCCAAAACTGGCAATGAAATATTTGACTCATTTTTTGAAATTTTTCAAAAGGGGTAACATCATGGATTTGGCCCATAATTGGACCAAATTTATTGTTGGTTAATTTTTCCAATCTTTTGATTCAGATTGAAGAAAAATCGAATTCTGATTCATAAATAGTATTCCGTTTTGAAATCGAACTGGACATAAAAATCGGACGAATCGGACATAAAAAAGTGAATGAAAAGCTAAGATTTCAAACAAAACCATAAATGAAAAAATTTGGGGCAAAGAATGACTTTTATTTTGAAGCCCAGAGATTTATGAATAAAAAAATATTTTACATAAATAATCACATAAAATAAATTTTAAAAAAAACACGCAAGAAATTATTTCTTCAATAAATACATCTTCAAAAGTAATTTTCCCGGATAAACGATAAAATTAAAAAGAAAAAGAAACCTTAGTCATTCTAGTCATATCATTCTAGTCATAAAAAATTTCAAAATAAATAAATAAGCCTACACCTGAAAGGTACTTCAATATGAAGATTGATTCGAAACTTCGTCCACAAAATGTAGTAATCATGACCTCGCCCTCCTGAATATTACGCTCTCCCCCCTCCCAAGAAGGAGATGAAAGGAGGAGGTGGCCATCTAAATATTGCATTATTTACTCAAAATGGACTCTCAAAATGTAATTTCCCACTCCCCCAACCACTCCCGGAGAATGCAATTTCTTTGGACGAATGCTGAGCAATGCTGAGCATTCGTCATAAGCCAGCACATCCGACATCAATTGCTCAAATTCAAATTCCTCCCGACGAGGGGGATGCTCCTATAACCCCCAGTCCATAACCCTGGCTCTCCCCCACCCAACTGTAACGGTAACGGTAAACTGTGCTATTTATAGAGAGGCAACTGGGTCAACAGTAGCAACAGTGACTGTAAGCCGTAATCAGAAAATGTAACAGCAGCAACTCCTCTACCTTTGACTGTTAGCCGTAACAGATCCGACTCTGGCTCTGTTGCTAATTCTTTGATGACGAATATATATGCATTCGAGTAAATACATATTTATTGTAGGTGCATGTATAAAAATGTGCCTGTTTTTTGGGAAGGGGTGGGGGTGGTAGGGGGTATACCTATACACACATACCTACATATATCCTTAGTCAAAGCCGAAACCGAAAAGCGGCAAGCTGACGAACGAGGAAGGGAAAGTCAACTGCAGCATAAATGATATTTTTAGTTGCAGCCCCAAAGCTGACCCAGTTTGCGTTGATTAAAAACAAACTGCCGTACATACACTGACTCAAATATATATTCAAACACCTAGAGAGTGGAGGAAAATGGCGCACACTCCCAGGCCAAAAGTAGCAACAACAGGATGTAATGCCAAAAAGGGAAAAGACCCCAAATACTTTCTCTTTTTTGTGTGCATTTGCTCGGCTCGGCGGAGGGAGTTGCACGATGATGTATAGTTTGTGGCAGATGAATGATGATGCTCACTTTCTTTCCCAGTCTTTTTTTGACAGTACCGGTGCCGCCCTTTATTTTTTTTTATTTTTTTGGACCGAAAGTGGGCGTGGCATATGCATATTAATTGGCCACTCAAGAAATTTGTCTAGTTAGTGCCAAATTTATATGTTGCCTTGACACTAATGAGTTTTGCGAGCCATCTTGCAACTCCCACTCGAGGCAGAGAGTTTCCATTGTTACACTGACACACAAAGCCACATCCCCCGTCCCCCCGTCCTGTAGTTGGACTTTCTTCTGAATGTTACCCATTTCCCAAAGAAATGGGCTTTTCCATCGTTTCTGCAGCGGCGCATGCGCTCTGGCTCAAGCTCTCATTTCCTCAGACTCACGCGGGGGCCTCACTCGCTTCCAGTCTCGATTCCAGCTGCGAAAGCTTCTCATCCGGCAGCGCTGCCACCGCCACTGCGACTGCGACTGTTTCTCTGCTCCGCTCCGCTTGCCGCTGGCCGAGTCATTGCTGCTCTGCTCTGGCCTGCTGTTCTGTTCCGTTCCGTTCTGTTTTGCTGCTGCCTGGCTGGCAGGACTAACTTTTGCTCTGTCGTTTTATAATCAACCGAAAATTCGACATCGCATCCCCGACCTGTGACTGCGACTGTGGCTGTGCCTGTGCCTGTGCCTGTGTGTGCGTCCGGAGTACGTATACGTGCGTGTCCGTATGCGTATGCGTGAGTGTGCGTGCGCGTGCCAGATTTGCAATTTACGAAAATATTGCAATAAATTGTATTGAAACGCAGCGTGAACTATAAACCAACACCACGACACTGAAACACACAGTCTCAATGGAAAATTGTGTATAAAAAATTTGTTTTAAAATTCAGCAGAAGAACGGCTGTAACGGCACTGCAATTTTCTCTCCTACATGTACACTATTGCTTAATGTGTGTGTTTGTGTGACGCTCAAAAGTATGCAACGTGTGGAAAAATTCGCTTTATTGCAATTTTGTTGAACGTGAAAGACAGGCAACAGCAGCAGCAATAGCAATAGCAGCCGCAGCACCACCACCACCAGAAGCGGTACCAACTAAGCAAAAAAATAACAAAAGACCAAAAAAAAAAAAGAAAGAGCTTCATCAGGCAAACAAGAAGAACTCAACGGCGACAATAATAATAACAATAAAAGGAGCTACAAGCACGTTAAGCAAGTAAATGTCAATATAAAAAAAAAAAAAAACAACAAGAAAAAGAGTGAGTGTGTGTGTGTATGTGAGTGGAGGGGGGCTATAAGGTTGTAGTGCTTGGGATTTTATGTGTTTTTGTGTCAAGCTGCGATTAAACGCTTTGTTAATCTCCCCGAAGACCCCCAAGAAGCACAAGCAAGTGCCCGAAAAATGAAAGGCAACCCAGCTCATTTGTCTCTTTGCCAGCCATTGGCATCATAATAAAAATAAAACTGTCACACACACAGACACAATCAGTAGACCATCCACTCGAACACGCTCGTCCACAGACTCACATACAACCGCATTGGCACACGGTGCGTATGCGTAATATCACGCATACGCCATGGATGCCGTTGAACAGAAATCTCGGCCTAGTGCAGTGGCAGCGTACGCTTTCAATTAGTCTCAAACTACACAAAAATAAGCCGCCCCCCCGTTGCCCGGCCCTGTTGTTGGCCAGATTTGGCCAGAAATAGAGCAAAAGTGGTCAAATGCGATTAAGAAGAAAGCCACGTTTTCTTTTCACGTGCGAGTGTGAGTGCGAGTGCGAGTGGGTGTGTGTCGTCGGCGTTGATGTTGTGTTTTGATAAGACCCAGCCAAGTTTTCTATTACAAATGTGTTTGTGGCCGGCGGCAATGTTTGTTGTGTTTGTGTTGGTGCTGGTGCTTGTGCTGGCCATTTTGTATGGCTGCCCCAAAGAAGATGGCTGCCCCAAAAAGGGGTAGCCATTGATAAATTCCAATGAAATGAGGATTATTATGATGGCGATAATGCGGAGGCCATTAGATAAATTGTCTGCTAATGTCGGTGGTATTGAGCCCGATACACCCATCCAATGCTACATCCAATGCCGCCTCCCGGTAGTCGGTAGCTCTCGCTTAGCGAGGCCTCACTGTGCCCGCAAAAGTGCTGGGCAATGTTTGAATAATGTAATCGCCAGCTGCCAGCTTTAACATGCCGCTGAAAGCTTCGTGAAAGCTTTTCTGTTAAGTAACCGGCCAGATGTTGGTCCAGGACATGGACTGGGTGGTGGGGAGGAGGGATGTGCCACTGGTTGTCCTTTGAGGGGATTTAAAAGCTTTGCGCTGTCCACAGGATGTGGGCGGGGTGATGCTGCCACTAGCTGCTACTGTTAAGCTCCCTATGAGCCCCTGTAATGGCAGAGTCCTGTATGTATGTTGGTTTTTCGGGTGTCCGTGCCAGTTGATGAATTTTCAAGAGAATTCTCACTTGCTTGTTCTCCCCCCTTGCATGACCGCCACCGGCAGGACCTCCCCCTCTTAATTGTGCATTTTTGATACAATTTTCGTGTGCACACTTCATCACCAGAAACGGACATCATTACGAACTGGAACTGAAATATTCCAGTTCGAGAAGGGAACTCGTCGGCAGATGCCTCATTGAGCAATACTTTTTTTTTAGGAAGGACCTCTACTCGAAGTAGTTGGACTGTGCAGTTTCTGCTGATGATATAATTTGACTAAACTGTCGGATCATTGTGTGCATTCAACATTTATTTTTGTCGCCCGCCAGCACAAAACTTTTTATGACACTTTGGCAGGCGAAAAGTTTTTTATAAATTGAATGATAAACTTTCGTCCTGCGAGCACTTGGTATTGATTACAACTTTTGCATTTGCCATTCAGCTCGATGGGCTTAATGAGCTTGCATAATTTAAAGTACTTAAATATTTACAATATTGACATTCGCTTTATTTGCATTTGCCTCGGGCCCCCAGGGGGAGCTCCCCGGCGACTCTCCACGAAATATTCACAAAAAGGACAGCTCGCCCGGACAGCTCGCGGCCATTCAAATGATCAATCAAATTGATTAATTACCTCCCCATAAGGCCAACACCAAGAACAATAGCAATAACAACAGCAACCAGCAAATTGAACACAATTTTAAATGCGTGGCAAGACATTAATTTATGCGACTTTGTGGTTTTTCTGACTGCCACCAAAGACAAAAAAGGAAGAAGGAAGCTCCCTGGAAAAAAAGGCAGCCGAAGACGAAGAGGATGACATTCATTAGGCCAAGAACAGGGGCAATCGGGAGGTCCTTTTCGAAAAAAGAAAAAGAAACTGTGTAAACACATAAGCCACTTTGGCCGGTTTTGGGATTCAGGGCAGTCGGGCGCTTTCAATTTTATCCTGTTTGCGGGATGGCTTTGCTCATTAGCTTTATGTTCTTATCGGAGAGATGACTACGCTCCGCTGCGTGGGGAATTCCCTTTTTAATTTTGTTTAATTTTCATTTTCGCACCTTTTTTTTTTGGTGCGAAACTCCCCTCTGGCTGATATCATTAGGCCAAATTGATGAGCGTGCGCTGCCAAACAGCTGAGGCCGAGCAAAAAACAAAAGCTAAAAACTTTTTGCTACCTTCCCAGGTGGTGGCAGTACTCCGTCCCCCTGCCCCACCCCCCTCGGCGGGGTAAATCATTTGGCACAGAGCGTTTCAAGCAAATTGCAGCAGAGCAGGGCGGCAAAGGCGGCGAAAAAAAAGGGCCAAGACAAGCTGGCAGCGTAAGAAAAAGGAAAAAAAAACGAGGGCCAAGACTCAAAAGAGAGAGAGATGTTCAGACGTGGAAATTACAATTTGGCTGAAGACGCAGCACAACCTCCGACCCTTGGCCCCCTCTTGACATTCCATTGACATTTCAATAAGTGAAGAAACTAATTTTTGTATTACAAGCTTCTTGGGGGAAAAGTTTCTCATCTTGAAACCATCGCAGGCGGCAGGGTGGGGGGCAGAAAGGGAGGTCCTGGCGAAAACTGCAATATTAATTTGCAGCGAGTGCATTAAGGCGGGAGGGTGGTAGGTAGTGGCCAGGAGGCAGGATGCGGGGGTGAAAGTCTTCTGCTGCTGTCAGCGAAAGTTGGACGTGGTCAGTTGGCCAAAGTATTTGACACAAAAATAACAGTTTTCTTATTTGCCGCTGACCAACGAACTGAGTTTTTTCCCCATTTAGTTTTCTAGTTTTCCCATTTTTTTATTTTAGTTTTTGCCACGTATTTCTGGCTCAAAGTTTGGAACTAAGTTCCATCCTCTTTGGTTTTTTTTTTTTCGTTTTGTGATATTTTCATCTCCACGCCGCTAGATAGTTAGACAGCAGCTTTGATACTCTGGGCCATTGGCAACACAAAAAAAGGACTGGGCGAAAAGGACTTGTCATCCCAAGTTTACGCCACTCACGCACTCAGTGGGGAACACACGAGATCTTATATAAAAATCATGGGAATATTATTATATTATTCTCTAATGATTTTCAAAGTCAGCCATTCGAGTTTACGGGGGCTAATAAACTAAAAATGTTTTATAAATAAAAAAACATATAGAAGATTAAATCAAATGTCTTTGTCTCTGGACTAATATTCCCCAAACTATAAGTAATAAATAATAAATTAAATAATAGTAAGTAATAAATATTATCTGAAATATTATCTATCCAAATATAGTTAAAATAACTATTATTTTTCTCTCCTGAAAACTAATATCCTCGAAAGTATTAAACTTTGAAATATGATATTATAGCCTGGCATTTCCGATTCATCAATTTGAAATATGATTTATTTTTATGATTTATCTGCCTTTTGGCAACATCACCTTGAAGTCCTTTTGGACGTCCTCTGCTTAGCCATCTCCTCCACAATGGCGGTGGAAATCCCCTTAGCCGGCCACCATATGTATGCCATATCTGGCATGAAGTGCGGATATAAACTGCAGCTGCCTTTCGGTTCAATTCCATTCCATATTCTTTTTTTACACTTTTTTTTTTGTAGCCGCTGCTGCTGCTGCCATCTTCGCTGCCAAATGACATTATGAAATGCTAAAAGCCTTGAGCCAAAAGTTGTCCAAGTACCAAAGCCGCTAGTGTGGGTTCTGGTTTAGCCCAGAACCCCGGGACGGGAAAAAAAATCCCCAGCCTCGAGTTCAAAAGGGGGGAGTGGGCGACAGATAGCGGTATAGAATGGGGGGTGGGCGGAGGAGGCAGGTCCTGCTGCTGCCTTGAATTCATTTTCATTTTTCGATAATTCTTTTGGCTGCCTTTTGGCCACATCATGTGTGGTGTGTGTAACACATGGCCGCAAGTGGGAGTGGTCGCTCTTTTAACTGCTATTTTTTATTTCTCTTTTTTGTCTGCGGTGGCCGAAAGCTGCTCAGAACATTCCGATGGCTGGCTTATGAAATTTAAGCGCCTTTGCCGTGGCAACCGTGGGATGAGTTGAAAAAATACAAATAAATGAATCGGTTAAAGGCTACCTGGGCCTACTTTCGTATAATTTAGGATCTTTTAACAAACTCGCAATGAGATGATGCACTCGACGCTCGGGCGCCTTTTTTCAAAGGGATTTAAAAACACTTACACAACTTTTCACTCTCTCGCACAGTCCTTACAGCCTTAAGTACCTCAGAGTAAAAAAAAAAAATAAAAAAGAAACGAAAGCAGAGAAGTTTGAAGCCCCTCTGGCTTGAAAAAATACAGAAATATCCAAGTGCAGAAAATGTAAACTTTGCACATGCTTCAAACGGAGTTTTCTCCACTTTCCTGGCCATTTGCAAATTTAAAAAAATATATATAAATATATATATAGTATATGTATATGCGTGTGAATATTTAAATATCAGAGGATTCATATCTTAAATGAAAGCAAATGATGGGGAAAGGAAACCAACAAAGATTTTCATTTCGGCACTTTAATCGAGAAATTCTCACACAGAGTACAGAGTGGCTTGAGAAAAAAAAATGAGAAACAAACCGAAGCAGTGAATTCCAGAAATGAAAACCACGTAAGATGATATCTTACAGTAAAGTTAAAAAAAAAAAAAAAGTGAAGAAATGAAAAGAAACATCAATGAACAATCACCGGGGCTGTGTGGCAGGAAGAGCAACTGAAATTGGGCAAAAGGATATAGCACTTTCGCACATCACACCATGCCATGCATGTGCTCCTTCTCACAAGTGCAAATCAAGTTAACCGAATAAAAAGCCGCTTCCTGGCTGCCATTTGGCTTGTTTCGACAGTTTCTCCATTCTTTTTTTTTTTTTTTATTTCTTTCGGCTCTTGATTTCTTCCTTCCTGCTGAGGAACAGGTCCTGAAATGGCAAACGATGTCGTTCCGTTTCGTTTTACTTTGCCTTTGCCACTGCCACTGCCACTGCCTCCACCGCCATGTCAAAAGATTATACTCGCGCAGTCATAAAAAATAATAAAATGTGCAAAAAACGCACAACTACAGTGGCTAACGGGGGCGAAGAGGCTGGCAGGGTGGAACTTGCCAGGGCTCGCCTGAGTGAGCACACCTGGCCCACGTACGCATTTTCTTTGTGTGTAACATGTAAATGTCGTTTCGGCATTCGCGCACTTCAAGCTGATGAGGGGTGAGGGGCGGGGCTGCGAAAGGGTAGTGTGTGGAAAGGAGCTAAGTAGAAAGCGACCTTCTTCACCTCGACGTCGGCAGTTTCTCAGGCCTCATTTTGGCACCTCGACACCTTCACCTCCCTGCCGGCCCGTAATTGGCATGTGTTCAGCATTTTGTTCATTTTTCGCACAGTTCGCAGTAATGCCACGCCCACTTTCGCCACCCGCCCACTGGTTAACACCCTCCATCCCGCACAGATTACCTGGCCGGGCAATGGGGCCAAAGATATGAATATAATTAAATGTTACAACTACATATTTGCATCTTTTATGAAACGATGTTTTCTCCCACTCGTCCTTAAAGCGGCGCGCTTTTGTCCTTTGAGTTGATTTTGGGAACAGCGGCAGGAACAGTGGCATAAAGCCATCAACTAAATTGGCCAACAGGAAGCGGGGGAGCCCAAACTTGAATTCCATTTAGCCTGCTGGCTGGCTGTTATTGTTGCTGGTCAACAATTAAGGACAATGACAGCGGCAGATTAGGTCCTTAAGTTGCGAAATTAAGTTGAAATTGAAATGCCCGAGATTGAGTTACCCCAGTTACCCAAAAAAGACAAAAAAGTAAAAATAAAGTTCTTAATGAGGCAAGAGGACGGAAGAATTGCAACTGTCGGCGAGGAAAACTCAAATAACAACTATGGAAAAGTATATTCAATTTCTGCTGATTGTGGAGAAAAAAAGGAGATAAAATATAATGAAGAATAAAAACTTTTTATTTATCCCTAATTAAGTAGGAAATGTAAATGTTATAAAGGTGGAAATAATACAGCTGGAAGTTTGGTTTTCATGATAATTCTTCAGCAAATGTTTATTTTTTGCAGTAAAAAAAAACACATGCTAATTAATAGCTTTTTAGCATATTCAAGAATAATAATAACATGTCCAGTTTATGCAAATTATTATGGCTTTAAGGTAAACTCTTTTCTTGGCAATTAATTTGTGTACTGTTGTCGTTATCCCGAAAACCAATTTACACAAATTTTTCCTCATCTCGAATTCCTATTTCTACGCTCTGTACATTGTTAGATTTAAGACTGTGGTGTGTGTGTGTAATATTTTAGCTTAAATATTGATATTTGATATTTATGCACAGACAGTAACAATTCTCAAATCTCTCTTTCAATTTCTGCCATTGCAGGTAAGCCAAAAAAAATAAAAACAATAACATTTTTGTACACACAGTATATAGAAGTGTGATTCGGTGGTAAGTAAACTATAAATTTATTTTGTTAGTAGACTGGGCACAAAGGAAAATTGCATAGATTTTATGAGCGAACATGAAAATGTTGCTAATTTATGGTTGGCAGTTCTCGGTGGGAAACGCCATGGGGGGAAACTCTGGGCGACACCTCAATGGGAGCCAATAACAAAGTTATATAAATGTGCCATCCAGCCAGCTAGCTGGGCATCCTGGCAGTATCTGTATCTGTATCTGCGAATGTATCTACAGTATCTGTGTATTAGTATGTAAGTGTGTGTGTGTGTGTGTGTGCGTCTGTGAGAGAGGCGGATATCCGCATGCAAGCCATAACTCAATAAACCATTGTCCACAGCCAAAGAGGAAGACGCAAAAAGAATATAAAACAAAGACAAAACTAAAACCAAAGAGGAAAGAGGAAAGTATAGAGGGAAGGACTAGGACAAGGACTAGAGAAGCAGAACTCACAGCAGGCGGCAGTCAAAGATACAATCGAAATGCAGTAACTAGCAGTCAGTCAGGGGCGTCGGAGGACGTCCTAGAGGAAAAGGGGGCTGCCAGGCAGGCTACCAGGCTCCAAGGGTTTCCAAGGGAGTTCAAGCTGCCATTGGGGCGGCCAGAGATTAGAAATGTAAACAAAGCCAAGGAGAGCGCCGTCCGATGACAGTGCTCCACTTCTCTGAGGGGGCACTGAGGGAGGGGGGGCACTGAGACAGTGGGGTGGCAAAAGAAATAAACATTAACTGTAATTTAGTGGGGCATTGTGCTTAAGCGTCCAGTCTCCCATTCGGATTCAGATTCAGATTCCGATTCGTTTTCTCTGTCTAACCCAGCTGTCTCCGTCTCCCTCTCCGTCTCGGTCTCGGTCTCTGCCATTGCCTCCCTCTGAAATTATGGGCCCATTGTGCAGCGACCAGCAGTCACGCCTCTACACCCCTCCCCTCCTACACACCCCTTCTATTTGGCCCAACAGCCCCCCCACCCTCCATGCCGTATGCCACAGGATTTCAGTTTAGTTTCAAGTTGCACGAGGCACTTCGTGCTGGTCAAAACGCGGCAGGGATTCAAGTTCCAAATTGGGGTGGAGGGATGTGGGGCGGAAGAAGGAGGAATCCTGGCCAGAAGGCCTGTCAGTGGAGCAATTGTTATTTGCCTTTAGAGAGGGGAGAGTGGGGGGCGGGGGAAGTTGAAGTAACAGCTTCCAGCTTCAGCTTCGGTTTCATAGACAAGTTCTCAGTTTTCGCATTGCCAACAATTAGGTGGCAGCAGCTGAAGGCCCTCCAGGCTGCACTTGGAGAAATTTAGGTCCATAAACGATGAGCTTTTAGACTTTCAGTATTTCAGACTAAAATGTCTGAAATATAGTCCTGAATAGCACTCATATTTCAAGTACGAAGTATATAAGTTGGGAAGGATTAGAAACAAAGTCATTCAACAACTAATTTTTAGTCAGGATTTTTGATTTTCAAGATACTATTATATCATAATATAATATAAAACAATACATATATAAAAATAAGATCACATTATCTATAAAATACATGTTTATCTTTTTATATCGTTTCTACTTAGAGTTTTGAGCTTGAAGCTAAGAACTTAAACTTCGATCCCTGAATTATTATTTTTTAGACAAAATTCAGAGTATAACTAGCTTTATTCATCCATTAATATATACATCCTTTGTATATCCTTTCCATAAAAAATAATAAAATTAAACAAAAACCAAAAGAAAAAGAAAATATAAAATAGAAAATCCGACGAGTGTGAAAATGCTTTCCCAGATCAGTCCAACAAAGAAGTGGAAAACCAACAGAGTCCTGGCATAGTTCAAATACAGAATATAGCCCCAATAATACCAACAACAACAACAACAATAACAACTATCAAAAAACAACAACAACAATGACAATCCTGGCAAACTCAACAATAATCGACAACAATAAAGAACGTAGAAGAGAATTGTTGGCTGTGGAGGGGCAGAAAAAAAAAGACGGAAATGGAAATGGGATGCCAAGTTCCCTAGTTGAGCCCTCGAAGGAGAATTTATCGAAATGAAATTGCGACCTTTTTATGAATATTGCATGCGAAATGAAGAGCCCCGACCCGACCCGACCCCATGACCTAAGCAGACAGCCAGCCAAAGAGCATTAAAAAGGTTAATCAAAGAAAATATATTTTTTTAACAAAATTGTTGCCAGTCATATTTTGTGATTTCTGCTTCTGCACCATCATTCAGGGCAATTTCTAGGCAATTAGCTGGGGTCAAGACGAAATTTACGGGACTCCGTAGAACCCCTTCTCCGTGCCGCAGATCCTTAGATCCAGTCTAACCATTAAAAAAATAAATATCTATATGTAGAGTTCCGTGCACGTGGCTGGGTGGGAGTCGGTCGTCGCGACTTGAAACCGCCTGTGGCCATAACATGGCTTTATTTGGCTTATAAATTGTTAGCAGTCCCGGACCAGGCTCATGAACTTTCCTCATAATTCAACACCTCCGAAGCGGGCCGGGTTGGAAACAAAATTAATAAAAATAAAACCAGCCGCAGTAGAAGTAATGGCCAAAAAGAAAAACATTGGGGGGGGGGCAAACAAAAAAAAATAAATAAAACAAAAGTACAGTGAAAACGAGAAAACCTTTTTCAAATTAAACTTTTGCCAGCCCTGCCTGCCTGCTTTCTCTCTCTTTGTCTCTATCCCTATCTCTTTCATTGTGTTGTTTTTCTCTCTTTCCGTGTGACCACTTGATGATACCGCCCTCCGGTTGAGCCGGAAAAATCTAGAGTCGGCGGCACTGATAGCTTAGCGTCCTAACAAAATCACCCACAGCCCTACGGTCCTAAGGTCCAACGGTCCTACGGTCCTACGGTCTTTCGTCCTTCGTCCTTGTGCCACCCCTCGGCCGGACATGGCTTTATTGCAGCTAAACAATTTTCATAGGCTATCAGCGCGGTGTTGCCAACTTTTTCCTCGAGTGCAGCAACAAATTAAATTTGCGCTGGTAATTGGATTTCAAAACACTTCGTCCTGCGTCCAGACTTCAGGATCTCTTTCTCTCTCTGTCTATCTCTCTGTGTGAGTGTCGGCTGTATTTAATGCCGCCAACAGCCGCCAGCCAGCCAGCCAGCGGAGAAGCTTTTGCGTTAAAAACAAAAGCAAAAAACCAAAAAAAAAAAATATCAAAGAGAGAAAACGTGGAGGCTGGGAGCTGGTTGAGTTTTTCGCCTTCGGGCCTGGTCCTCGCTTACATACCAGAGCTTTGGCCTAGAAACAGAGAAAGGCGGCAACAAAAAACAAAAAAAAGAAAAACTCAAAAAAAAAACAGGACGATAGAAGGGGTGGCCAAAATGGCGAGGGCGAGGGCGAGGGCGGCTCATCAAGTAAACAGTACCAACTGACATAAAACCAATTTGAAGCGGCAATGTCAACAGTTTGATGTTGATGATTATGAAAAGTGTGAGGATTTCGGAGGATCTCCAACCTCTATTCTTCCTATTTTCCAAAAATTGATTTGTAGGTGGCGGAAATTAAGCAACAAAGGTCCTTCGAGTCTCGGGTCCGGAAATTATAAAAATGTTCAAATGCAGATTTCCTGCGGTAACTCACTTTGATTGCAAAAATTGAGATGGTCTGGGATTTTCAAATAATTTTAATCCGAAAACAGGCATATCTCAGGGCTATCATTTTCCAAATCATTTGAGTTTCCCACAAAAACAATCAACTTCAATAACAAATCATAAAATGAGAAGAAGAAAAAAAATTGGTAAGCAGACTTCAATTACATTTAGAGAGGATTGAGGATGATCCGAGTGGAGGGCGGAAAAATAGATAAAAGTGGAAAGCCATTAAATAATCTCACCTACACACGGTTCGAACGAGGCGAAGGACCAAGACCGAGACCGAGAAAGAAAATTCATTTTTCAAATCCCAATCACAGTTATTAAATCTTTGCTATATGGTTATGGTTATTGTTGTGATTTGATTTTATGGTAATAGATGAAATGAGACAGAGACAAAAAAAAAGAGAGAGGGGGAGCAGTTTTAGTCGGGATAAGCAAGAGAGAGGAAGAGCTTTTTTGAGTTTGCTCTGTTGGAAAATTAAGAGAATAGCCTGCTTGCCTCGCTCTGTTATTGTAGTTTTGATGTTATTGTTGTTGTTGTTGTCCTGCCATTTGCGCGCGCTCTGAAACGGAAGAAGAAGAGGAGCTAGAACGAGGGGGCCAGAGGGCTGCAGCAGCAGCAGCAGCAGCAGCAGAAAGAAAAACGGCCTAAAATGGTATACTGACGTCATAAAAGTGACTTTTCTTATCTGCTAGCGTATCTTCTGGCAAAACGGAACGAACAGGATGCTAAATGCTACGGTATGAGTAAGGGTTTATGTGTCTGTGTGTGTGTGTGTGTGTGTGTGTGTGTGTGTATAGTCTAAATTTAAATGTCGCTGGCAGAGCGACAATCCTTCAGTCCTGTCACTGACGTCGCATAAAAGGAAAATAATTATATTTAAAGGCAATTTGGGTGGCATGGCCGCAGCAGCCACATCCTCATCTGCATCCACATCTACATCCTCATCCTTCGAAGCTTGGATTCCGTTTCGTCGCTTCACCACCAGCACTAGCATCAGCATCAGCATCAGCATCAGCCTCAGCTGCAGTGTCCTTGACCGAGTTTATGTAGATTTGCAAGGCTTTACACTGTGTGCGTCGTCCTTTATTTTTTCTTCTATTTTGCCCAGCACATAAATATATATTTTTGAATATAAATATTTATATATATATACGTTGGTATTTGTATAATATTTAGCAGTCAGCGCTCGCTCACATCTCATTATTAACATATTTCGAGCTATTTTCTTATGGCAGCTATGGGACTGGCACTGGGACTGGTACTGGGACTGGGACAACGTTGCGTATGCGTTATATTTTACGATTCGTTCGTGTCTATGTCTGTGTCAGTTGGCCTATCTGTGTTTCTCAGTACGTGTGTGTGTGTGTGTGTGTGTATGGGTATTTGTGTGTGGGCGTGGCCCGCCATGTGACTTATTTGAGCGTGTTTAAGCATTTGTGCTGTTGTGATTGCCTAGGGAGGGCTGGGAGGAGGGCTGCCTGGCGACATTTGAGTTTTGAGGTGTTGACTTTATGGAGGCCATTCGTGGCGCAGATTTAACGCCTGTCTGGATTTATGACTCAAGCAACAGAGTTTCCTTTTTCTCCTCATTTTCTGGCACTTAAATACACACACACACACTATGGATAGGCAAGTTGACTGACAAACAGAAGCCACATAATTACGTTTACCCCACGCTAATAGATGGTAATATAATTAGTTTACCCCCCCCCCTGGACGGGATGGGCAAATATTTAAGCATTTCATCCCATTCAATCAACTGCAACAACACAGCTCTAGCTGCTGTTACAAATTAATCCCAAAAACTCAGGCGCCGCTTCTGGCCATTCCATTATATCCCCCAAAAAGGACATCCACCGCTGTAGCTGAGTTGTAGCAAAATAAATTATGCTTGCGATTTGTAAAAGCTTTAATACGCCCCAGAGCCAAATCCTGAGTGCACACAGCCATCTGGAGGAGCATGTTCCACTGAAAAAAAGCATCATTATAGATTGTAGTATATAAGGAAAACCCAGGGGATGAGATATAATTAAGTTGCAAGTACTAAAATATAAATGAAAAGATTATAATCTTAAAATATGTTGTTTGGCATTCTTTAGCCTGCCGGCCTGCCTGCCTGCCAACCATGATCATTATCATTATCCTTGTTTCGCTCTCTGTAGAGCAGCTGCTGTGGCTTGACTTGCGCTTGCTTGGCTCGAAAGACAACAATGAATAAATTTAATTTTAGCTGTGGCCGACCTACCGCACATAACTCCCAGTTGTTGTTGTCATTGTTCATGTTGACTAAACACCTTTGAGATGCTGCCTCGCCCTCGGGCAGCTGTCACACGGGTGGTATACGTTATATTCCTTGGCTCCGGTCCTCGCTCGCTCCCTCTCTTTCTTGCCCGCTCGCTCGCTAGCACTCCCTCTCTCCCTCTCACTCCCGCTGCTAGCTCGCTCTCGCTGAGTGCATTATAACTGCATTTTGGTTTTGATGACGTCGTCACCGTCGTCGTTGTCGTCGTCTGATTTGTAAATTATGCTTGGGACCCCAAAAGGTTCAAACAGTTATAACACTCTCTCTCTCCAGACTCTCTTCACTCGCGGCAGGGAGATATATCCCTTAAAATCTACTGAAGAGAGCAAGCTTTGGTCTTAGCTTTTCACCTTTGCCAGCCATGTGACTTGGGAGCCGAGTCGGAGAGAGAGGGAGAGAGCTGGATGCTGGTCGGGGAGCTTTGCTGATTTTCGCTGATTACGTAAATAAAGGCGAAGCCCGAGACCCGAACTCTAACGGTACAACCACCAACGGAATGTGTGCGGCCAGAACTGTTATAAACAATTTCAGTGGAACAGCGCAAGGAGTCGGAAAACCGAAAAGCCGGATCCGAAGTTATCAAAAGCCGAAGCCGAAGCTGAGTCCGAATCGTTCGACCCGATTTCTCTACACACGAAATGGGGCGAGCAGCAGCAGCAGCAGCAGCAATGGCAGCAGCAGCAGCAGCAGCAGCAGCAGTAGCAGTAGCAGCGCTGCTGGAAGCTCGGAACACGAGAGGACGAAAGGACTACGGGACTACAGGACTACAGGATGAGAGACAACTTGCAGGCTGCTGCTGCTTCGCTTCTATGGTGAAAATTCAGTCAGAACGGGAACGTCGTCGCGAGCTGTGTTGGTAGCGCTCTCTGGCCAAGACAAGCAGAAAAGAAAACGCAGGATTTTTGTGACGCGAACGAGCGCCTCAGCTAAGGAATAGTCAGACTGGCTGGCCCATAGTTTTTCATCCCAAGTCCCGCAACAAGGACTCTCCACGGGCCAGAGGAGTGTGCCGTGTGACGCGAGTTTTACGCCGCCGTCGCCGCCGCCGCCGCCGCCGCCAATCAAATTAAAATCAAAATCAAATTAAATATAAAAAAAATATATATAATCATCAAGTAAATTAAAAGGAAAAATAGAAGCAGCAACAACGCAAAAGCAAAAGCTAAAGAAAGAAAAAAAAGTGCGTCAGCAGCTCAGAGCATCTCATCATCATCGAAGAAGTGAAATTGAAGCTGTGTAGAGCTATTGCTATATGGCTCTGATGCTGATGCTGATGCCTCAGCAGGAGGCGGGCGGCAAAAAAGAAATCAAATTACAAAACAGCCAGCCAGCCACACACAAACACATACTTACATACTAGATAAAACCAAGCAACCGACGAACCAACACACATGCACACCGAAAGGACACGCAGCGCTGAAATTGACGCAGACCATATAATTTAGCACACAAGTTAAACGCAAAAAAGCAGAAAATCAGTAGCAGTAGCAGTAGTAGTAGCAGCAGCAGTAGGGCAAAAAAAAAAATAAAAATAAAAATAAAAAAAGAAAAGCCTGCAAATAGCGAAAGAAAACCAAACCGCCCAAAATATATAGGGAGAACATCTCATTCCTTGTATTTGTTCAAGTGTTTGTGTTTTTTTTTTTTCTTGTTCCTGTCCTGCTCGTTTTGTAATTGTGTAGCGGGGGGAGGTGAGGTACTGGGGGATAGGCGGGGCACAAGGTTTTCGGGGGAAAATCAAACGATTGTCAGGCCAGGCATTAAAGCCAAATTAACAAGTTGGCAAAAACCTGGAGAATAAAAATCCACAAACGAAAACAGAAACGCGCGCGCCCCTCCATTCCAACAACAACAATAACAGAAAAAAGTGTTGAAAAATGCCAGAGCAGCTGTGATGATGGCGCTAAAGGAATTGCAAGGAGTGTGTGGAGGGGGGGAGGAGGGGGAGGTGATGAGGAGAAAGTAGTCCGGTTGTTGGATGGTGGAGGCTAAAAGGGCGACGCGGGTTGGAGGCTACAAGGGTACAGGCAAATACCAACGCACTTAACACATATTTACCAGCACACACACACACACACATACACCCATACACCGACATTTAGAGCCACAACATACAAAAAAAATAAAACTCGCTGAAACAAAAACAGAGCACAAAACAAAAAAAAAACGCTAAAAAAATCGCTGAGAGAAAAACTTGAAACGCGCCAGAGATTCAAGTCGTGTTTTTGCTTCTTTACCGTTATGGCCAGGATATTTTTAGCATGCGGGGCGAAAAAATTTAAATCTCAATCGAACACAGAACAGAAAACCGAGAAAAACGAAGAAAAACACACAAAAGTATAAGGGAGAAAAACTTTTCCAGAGTGCGGGTGTCCTTTCCGTATGTCTCTGTATGTGTGTGTGTTTTTGTTTTGCTTTTCAGTTATTTTTTTTTTTTTTATTTATTTTCATTTTTGTTTGGCCCACAAAAGTCGGGCTAATATAATATCAACAAGCACCGGGGAGGGCGGGGGCAAGAGAAACAACAATAATAAGGCAATGGCATATTGAAAAGCCTCTGCCAGCAAGGATAAAACGAAGCGCAAGGATTGCGAGCAAGAGGCAGACGTCATGCATGTGCAAGGATATTATCAACGTCATGCCTGTCGAAGCTGCCGAGCGAGATAGATGCCACCAGAAGAGAGCGAGATGGGCAGAGATAGATAGAGAAAGAGAGATAGGCAGAGATGCTGCACATTTCGTAGTTGTTGTTGTTGTTGTTGTTGTTTGTCCTTACCGACCATTAAACGTATTTATATTTACGGATATGGGCCCTCCATCCTATCCTGTCGTCCTATCGTCCTTTCCGTCCCTGTGTTAAGTGCATTAAACCTATTAAAAATAATTTTCAACTAAAAGTAAATAACTCGCCCTGGCTTGTGGCTGACCCTGTATTAGGAGGAAATCTAATTTATCTGAGCCACATTCTGCCATAAAACCATAAACTCGGAGTGAGAGTGAATTTCCCATTTATGCCCTATAAGCCATAAAAGCCAGAAGTAACTTTTTCCAAGCCCTGCAGTTTAAAAAGTATGAAAATAAAATGGAAAATAAATGTTGCCTACTTTTTGGCATAAACTTTCGACAGGATAGGAGATACCTACCCACCTGTTCTGGCAATTACTATCTGACTGATCCCATCTTAACTTATTCTGGCAACAACGCGAAACTCCCTCGCGTGTTAGGCAAATTTTTGAGTTAGGATCTCTCGAGGACTCTTTGGCTAAGAAACACAAAGTTTGCTGGCCAAGAAACAACAATCGAAACGATATAAAAATGTCATTTAACAGTCTTTCTCTAGCAGGGGAGGGGGCGTTGTAGTCAGAGGGGAAGTAAAAGTTTTCCTCTTTGGGGCTAAAAAGAAATTAACTTTATTGGCCGAATCAAGCGAAAATCGCTAAACAAATGCGCCCAAGCACCTTTTGAAGTGGTGGCTTAAGAGGGGATCTCTTCTGTAGTCCCCTGTTGGCTTATATATATTTTTCCCATTCTCCTCCCAAAGTTGCCAACTAGTTGAGCCTTCCATGTGCAATCTCCATCACGCACACCCACACACACACACACACACACAGTTGGCAACTAAACACATGGCAAATGTGGCAAACTTGAAACTTATCGAAGGCTCTAATCTAAACGGGACAAGCTGGCCAAAAAGTTTTGTTCCTCCCTGCCTAAGACACACTAATTCGCAGCTCTCTCATTCTCTCTCTCTCTCCCTTACTTGCCCTTTGCCCTCATCCTTTCCTCATCATCGTCTTATTGCTCTCCCTATTGTTCCAAAGGGGGCGCCCCCAGAAAAGTAGGCTATAAAAACTATCAACACAACTCAAGTTTGTGGCAAGTTGTTGTGTATGGGATTTATTTTCTTAGGTGAAGCAGTAGCAGTAGCACTGGCACTGGCACAAAATAAAAATAAAAATAGGAAAACTTTTGTTGTTTTATTCTGTTGTGTATTTTTAAGTTTTTCCCCCTAGCCCGCTTTCCTATCCCCCCGCCATCTGCCTCTACCTCCCTGGATCATATAATCCTTTCACTTAACAAGCAAACTTTTGGCAGCAGCCGAAACAGAACGAAACGAAACGAAAAAACTTTCACAAAACTCCTTTGCATAAACACAAACATGACCGTAGCAGCAGCAGGAGCAGGAGCAGCAGTTTCCGAGTCATATCTCCGTGTAGATGTAGACATGAAATTTATGCATTTGCTGCCAGGCCCAAAAAGTATTTATGTATGCGCTTATAAATATATGCAGAAGTCCCCGCCAACCCTCGATCCTCCACTCCGACTACCGTGTTTTTTTCCGGGCGAGTGTCTGTGTAGATAGCCAACAAATTTATGCTAGCAATATAACAAACAAAATATTTGTGCACGAGTTGCAAAAACTTTACGCAGAGCAACTTTAAAATAACACCAAAGAATAAGACTCATGGCAGTAGAAGCTGGGGAATTTTTTGTTGTTTCTTTTTTTGGGATAGGAAGGCTTACAGGAATAAAGATTTTTTGACATGTCTATATGGTAATTAAATCTTAAAAGGATACTTTTAGTAGATTTGAAAAGTCAGAAGGCCAAGCAGGACAAGAATAAGGACTTTGTTTAAAGCATATTTAGACATATATTTAGAATAAGGACTTTGTTTAAAGCATATTTAGACCAAAATTTAAATTGAATAAAAGTTCAAACTGGGCCACAAATACATACATACATACATACATACATACATACATACATACATACATACATACATATAATAAAAGATGCAAAAACCAGAGAACAATAAACGATATTGTTCGGGGTTTGGGTTTTGGGAATGCGACTGGCAAACGGCTTTGTGATTTATAGAGCAAAACAAATATAATTAAATAAATCCTCAAATAAATACACAGACAAATTGACAAGCACATACACAGACAAGTGCACATATTTAAGGACATGTGTGTGTGTTGAAATACAAAAGTGATTTCTTTTTTGTCGCTTTCGCTTTGCTTTTGACTTTGCTATTGCTTTTGCTTTTGCGTTTGCGTTTGCGTTTGCTGGGCAACAAGTAAAAATAATTAATTATAGATAAATGTGTGCGACGCGTGTGAGATAAATTGCCAAAGCAACAGCAACAATAACAACAAATACAAGAAAACTAAAATATACAACCCCTCTATATAGAAACCAGCAACATACCAGCTACATACATGTGAATATCCCTGCTATGTCCTGGGGATGTAACATACCATAATAAATGACTGCGCCGCAAAATGAGCTTTTAGTTTAATTAATCAAATGAATAATAATCGCCAATAAATAGTCGAAGCAAAAGGGCACAAATAAATGGCGGACTGACGCCGATGCATGGGCCATTGAGAGAAGGAGCTAAAGGACGAGGACGCGGACGAGGACGAGGACGAGAAAGTCCCCGAGGAGGACGAGGCAGACAAGAAAGAGATATCCGACTGGCCAAGTGCCAATTGCGTTGTTGTTGCCACCGCCACCGCCGCCGCCGTCGCTGCCGCTGTGATTCATTCTGGCCGCCCAACAAGGCAACAATAGCAGCGAACGCGGCGATCACAGTGGCAACCAGGTCGGTGGTGCACCGCCAGTTCCCGGAGGAGGAGCAGGAGGAGGAGGAGGAGGAGGTGGTGGAGGCAGTGCATCCCGTGCCGTTAGCGAACTTGGAGGAGGTGGTGCTGGTGCTGGATCTGGTGGAACAGGTGGCACTGGAGCTACTGGGGAGGGAGCAGTTGGAACCGGAAGTGGAGTCGGCAACGGAGCGGACGGCAGCAGCGACGGCGATCCCAAGAAGTCCTTCTCGCTGCACTGCTGTTGCGTGATCGTCGACATCACACCCGTGGCGCATCCAGGAGGACGCCTGACATCGGCAACAACGGCCTCGGGAAGGGATGCGGGCGGAGCCGCCGCTTCAGGTGGCAGTGGCGGGGGTGGTGGCGGCGGCCTGGGCCTCGGCCTCGGGGAGAATGTCTCCCAGCTGGCCAGCCAACTGTTTCGCTTCGGCAGCAAGAAGCGGACGGGCGTCTGCATCTGCAACGCCCAGTGCCGGCTGCAAACGCTGGGCGAAACGGACGGCAGCCTGGAATCGGCCGCCATCAAGACCCATCACGGCTCCCTGGACCGACTGCTCCAAAAGGGACAAGCCACCGGTGGTGGTAAGGAAGGAGGAACTGGCGGCGAACGTTCGATAAGTTGGGTGGTGGATGGCGGGGCGGCAGGATCGGGCGCTCTGCTCAACGCCTCCTCCGACGAGAGCGATGACAAGAAGAAGAAAATGGAGGATCACCCACTGCCCCCGCCACGCCCCCCATCACGATCGCATAGCAAGCCCACTGCCAAGGAAGAATTCGATCGCGGAGTGGAGGTGGAGAAGTTCTATCATCAGATCAATGGCGACATCTTCGAGATAACGCGCCGCGTTCGGGCGCGAGACGAGGAGACGATGGAACAGAAGTGCATCCGGCGGAAGGGATCAGTGCGACTGACAGAACCCACTGCCAGCGGGGGCCACGCCCACGTCCGGATCGAGCAGCGACCCCAACTGCCGCCCAGGCGCCAGAAGAGCGCCGAGGAAGTGGCCACCATGCCGAAGAGTGCTCTGCGCCAGGCGCCCGAGCAGCTGGAGTGGTTCGATCGGCGGGCCCAGCAACGTCACTCCGCCCGATCCGCCGAAGGTGGCCAGGTCCGCGAGGAGACCATGGAGTGGCTGAAGCTGCAGAAGACTGCCAGTCCCTCGCAGCCGGTGCGGACGTCCTCGGGCCCCAGCGAGATCACTGTGCTGAAGGACGAGCTACCCGACTGGCTGCTGGAACACTTGCCGCGCAAGAAGGAACGGGACAGAGACCATCTGCCCTCGGACGGCGGCAAGGGAGTGGGCTCGGCCTACGCCAAGGCCCTGTCGGAGCTGCTGAAGAAGCCACTGTCCCGGCAAAGCTCCGGACCGTGCGAGTTCTCGCTCCTGAAGACCGACATCGTGGAATGGCTGACCAAAATGCAAGCCAGCTCCGGGCCGGAACGGGGGAAGTCCCGCCGCTCGCATCATCGTCGGAACGGCAGTGGCGGGGATGCCCAGCCGCGGTCCAACTCCCAGGAGGATGCCCAGGATCTGGCCAAGGCCAGGCACCGGAAAAGGCACTCCCTGGGCCACAGCGGTGCCACCAGCGAGGAGGAGCAGCAGCAGTTAACAGCCGACTGGATAGCCTATCCGCTGCACAAGTTCCAGTCCCTGGGCAAGCAGCCGCCGCTTCCCAGCCAGGTTACTCCCGGCGGCGTCACCATTCCCAGTGGCTATGCGGTGCCCAGTGCTCTGTCCCACACGCCGCTGTGTCAGCGGCGGGAGGAGCGTTCCCGGGAGCGGAGGCTCCGCCACTCGGCCAGCGAGGTGGTGGGCAGCGGCGGCGGAACGTCCAGCACCGCCCACCTGGAACGACTCTACGCCAAGCCGCACAAGGAGCGGTACCAGTACGTGCCAAAGACCAGCAAGGAGTCCACCAGCGGCGGCGGAAAGAGGGAGCGTTCGCGCCGCCACCAGACCCAGAGATCGGCCACAGTGTCCGACATGTCCGCCCAACGGTCCGGCGGCCACAAACGCAAGTCCTCGAGTGCGGAGCGGGCGCCCCGATCGCCATCGCCGGGACCCTGCACCGATCCCGACTGTCCACTGCTGCCCATTTGCACGGATCCGCACTGCCGCTACCAGGAGTGCCAGGCGCGGCAGTGTCTCACGTCGTCGGTCAGCTCCGTGAACCTGGCCCGGCACCAGCAACTGGCCCAGGTCCAGCTCCACACCGTGCCGGCCCATTTGATGGGACCCGCCGGCGGCGGAGTCGGTGGCTTGGGCTCCGATGTGCCCACGACGCCTTCGACCACGGCCACACCTCCGCCGCCACCACCGCCCGCCGGAGCGGGCTTGACGGGAACGGGAACGGGAACAGGAACGGTAACGAGACCCAGGCCCAGTGAACGGCGGCTGGTCATCTGCCACGATTGCCGGTCCTGCGCTCCGCTCCACAGCTGCCAGAATCGCAAATGCCTCAACGCCGCCAAATGCAACTCACTGCCTCGCTGCGCCGCCGACTTCAACCGGCTGCGCACCCAGCTGGCCCAGCCCCCCACCACGCTGGACGACATCGAGCCGGCGCCATTGGACCTCGATCTGGAGATGCAGCCACTGCCCTCGCCGCCGCACCCGCATCCGCATCATCACTATCGCAGCAACTCCCAGCCAAATACTTTGCAACGCGGCGACTCGGCCAGTTCCGCCAGTATGGTAGGAATTGGACCAGTAGTCCGAGGAGATGGAGGAGGAGGAGGAGGAAGAGGTGCCGGCCTATCGTGGCTGGAGCCCACAACCACACTAGTGCAACCACTGCCCGCCTACGTGCACCACCACGCCAATGGCAAGCTAATGAAATCCGCCTCGGCTGCTTCGCTCAACTCCCGTCGACGGCGCCACAAAACCGTGCACTTCGGCGAGAATCTGCTCCGGGAGGTGTGCCAGAACCGGAAACTCATCAAAACGGAGACACAAGTCCCGTCCGGGTCGGCGCCGATGAAGGCCAACATCCAGATGCTGTACAACTTCGTGGAGGGGGTGCTCAGTGCCTGGGTGGACGATGACGAGGATCAGGTGCGTTCCGGTGCCGAATCGGAGCCGGAGCACGGTATGGTGCCCATGCAGCCGATCCACAGATGCAACCGGTTGCGGTATCAGTGCATCCGGCGGGTCGTCGAGGAGGCCGCCGAACTCCAGGGCACCCTGAAGCTGGGCAACTCCCGGTACCGGCATCGCCATTGGCGGAGCACCGCCAAACAGTGCAACGAAATGTTCCTTCGCAAGGTAGGAAAAAGGACATAGGGGCTAGTTTTTTACAGGATGTTTTTATTCCTAACAGAAAGGTTGAGAATCCTTGAAGGAGTTCATTATCCTGTTGCCATATTTTAAATATTTTATTAAATAAGTCTTAGCCTTTAAGAAGCGATGAGAAAATATTCATATTTACAAAGGACTTTAAATACCACCTCGTGTCCTTGCTTATCTAATTGTGTCTATTTTCGTAGCAATTAATTCTGAAAAAATGAGGTTTCTCCCAAATCCTTGTCGCTCATTTGGCACCTTCCCATGGCGACATTTGCGAGATACACTTTGAACTTTCACTCCCGTGGAAATGAATGAGATTCGCGTGCGAAAATGTCGCCTTTGGAAAAGGGAATAAGGACCAAAGGGACTGTCTGGTTTTTCATTTTTTTTTTTTTTTCGATTTTGTAAAGCTCTCGGTTAAGTGTATTGTCGTTGTCTGGTGGAAATTCATTTTGGGATGCCCAACAAAACGTTGATCAAAGCCGAAGCATCCTTTTCACGCTCGAGCTGCGAGCTGTAGGGAGCCGGGAAGGAGCTGCTCCTGCCCGGCTCCTTTTCTGGTTCCACAAAGGAGCAATAAATTAGAGCATTAGCCAGCCCCCTGCCCCTCACGCTCGAAATAAAAGCTCTTAGCACACAGACAAATAGCGTTTATGGGGGGTGGTCGGGGGGGGTAGGACATTATGTGGGGGTGGGGAAATGTCCTGGCACTCCTGTTCCGCCTGTTCCGCCTGGTACTTGTATTTAGTTTTCGGGTAATGAATGGCATTGATTGCAGTACGCATGAATCAAAAGGCTTCAAAGTGATAAAAGTCCATTTGGCCAAAAAGAGCCAAGGGCAGAGTGAGGGCGGGAGTGGGTGTGGGAGTGGGCGTGGCTACAAAATATATAGATGGAAAATACATTTCATTTCATTTCATGAAACATCCATGGATAGATGGTTAGATAAATCTTGTAACGACCAAAGGATGCATGCCGAGGAGCCAGTATAGAGTGTTTACTTTGTATCTATGTGGCTTCCTACGGTTAACTTAACAAGCAAATAGACACGTTTGGTCAAGAGTGTTACATGCCGGATGCAGATACACAAACTCATAGATACAAAGCTAAAAATACACACACACACACAGCAACGCAATAATCCAAGGGAATTCAAATGAGTGTGCTTGAATGGAAGAGCCGGAGGAGAGCGGGATTAGTTGGCTTATCGGGCGAATGGAACTGTATATTAATTAATGGCCAGATCGGCGTAAAAAGAGATTGTGCCATGGGATTGGCTTTGAGGGGCTTAGGGGCGGAGGATTCGAGGGCTTTGCCAATTCTTTGCTGCTCTAATTAACGCTCGTTACATCCTCACATGGTCTGAATATCAAAATGCCACTCTTGAAGGCCTTGAAACGGTTGCTCTGTGTCCTGGGTCCTGTGATTACTGCAAGGCTGCCTCGTCCTGGCTTTTTAATTTTGATTGATTCAATGCTAAGCAGTTTCACCTTCAGCCAATTAGCTGGCGGATCCGAATATTTAATCAAATCGGAATGACATTGCAGGTTGGGTCCCAAGCCGACAAATGAAATGAGCTGAGCCGACGGATAATTCCAAATTGATTTTCCATCTGATGTCTATCTATCCATCTACCATTGTATCTATATCTATCTATATCCATCTCACCTGCAGTCCCTTGCAGATTTCGCCTTTGAATCAATTTCGCTTGCCGAGAACTTCTTTAATGCCTCACTTAATCGCAGCAATGCCAGAAACGTGCTACAGATACCGAATAACTTTTCTCTTTTTTTTCCGTCTGATTCCACAACCTTCCTGCTCCCTTATGTATATCCTTTTTGGTTTTCTTTTTGGAGAAGGGGCCAACATCCTGCATAAACACTCTATCAAATATTGTAATTTTTGACAGCGACATATGAAAAGATTTTTCCCCATCGGGGTCAGGGTAGTGCCCCCAAAAGTTTACCGGGGCGTGGGGTAATCGAGGTGACAATGGCTGTGCCAATGACATGGCAGTCACCCCGTCCCAGGGTCTCCCAGTCCGGGTTCGGGCTTCGGGCTCATCTCGTCCACATTTGACATTCAAAAGTCATTGATAATTATGGCTGAAACGTGAACGACAGCCGCATCGAGGGATCACAATCAATTCTTGATTAGAAATCGTAACGAAAGCCGAGAGCACCACCTGGATGGTGGTGTCTACACTCCACCTGTATATATTCCAGACACACATACACGTATATGTGTATATATTGCGAAGGATATAGTAGGGAATTGAACCTAAGTGGGCGTGTCTGGGCGCCAGTTGCTACATATGTGTGTATGAGTGTATGTGTGCTGAGGTTCGTCTGTGCGTAAATTGAATTTTGATTTTGCACCGATGCTGAGATATGGCGCATTAGGCCCCCAAAGCAATCAGGTAGGATTGCCCCTAAAAGGTTGGCGTTAAAAGGGGGCGTGGCACAGGGGGCAGGAGAGCAGCAGCAGGACAACCAACTGGCTGGCATTTAATCTATTGTGTGAATGTTGTTTGGCCGTGTTGGCCAAATGCGAGTTCGTGTTTTGGGTTGCCCATTTAGGCTTACCCATGTGAGCGTTGTCAGTCATTCGTGCGAATTTTGCCATACACCAGGACTAAAACGGACTAAAAGGGAGCACAGGACCCGGGAGTACAAGGAGGTAGGAGCCCAAAAGGGTGCTTTACTGCCCGGAGGCAGTAAAATCGCATTGTCAGTTTTCCAGTCCCGAAACTAGTGTCTGATGGAATCCAAGAAAGAGGCTGCCACTTTTGGGCCAATTAAAAATTCATGAATCATTTGACAAACTCTTTGGACTCCTGGGGAATGGCCAGCAGGAATACCAAATGCGTAGTAATCTCCTGTGAAAGGGTATCCTGCAAGGACACCCTCTTAAATCACCTAAAATTTGATTAGCAGAGAGGTGGGCGGCGAGACTGGGTCAAGTAAAGTCTTTAAATTTAAGTCGCAAAGTGGTATGCCTTCCACCGAAGCTCAAGTTTCAAGTTCCACCGAAGAGTGTAGAGAACTCACATTTAGGGCCCAATTCCGGCATCCTGCAGCCGCCATCGCCATCCTGCAACAGTTGAACAGTTCCGCTCGACAGCTTCCGCTCGGCTTGATGATTTCATGGAAAACTTCATTGAGTCAAGCGGAAACTATTTCATTTTGGTGGAGTGCCAGGTTATTGCTCCAAAACGACGAAGGACGAAGGACGAAGACGGGAGGCGAGTGTTTTTGAAGTTTTCCTTTTAAATTTCTGCTCCAGAGTCCAGCGGCGCAAGGGGAGGGTTTCCGGGAAGCCACTTAAAGTGACACGCACAGATATCGATCGATTGGTTGGCTGGTTCGACTCCCACCCGCTGGTAACCGCTTTGATCTGGACCACTCCATCCTCCGCCACCCTACTCCAGCTCCTGCCCAACATCCTTCTCCGTTTTCAGTCGCTAAGCAAGCCACGTCTCAGGTTGGGTTCTTCTGGTTATTTGCATGCCTTTGCACAGCTCTTCGATTAATATAAAATTTGATTAAACTTGGTCGCTGCGCCATTGCTTGTGGGTTAAGTACACATGACCCCGGCTGGCAAAAGACCGACAACGTCACTTGACGACACAGGACGCAGGACGCAGGACGCAAGACGAACGACCCAGGGACTGAGGACTCTGAAGGGAGCTATCCACGGGTGGGACTTGCCTCTTTGTGAGCAAACATCAACATCAGACAGCTCCCCTTTTCATTCGACGAGCCAGTCAAATAAATAACTTGTAAAACATGCATATGAGCAGAAATGTTTGGAAATTGCCAAAAACGTGGTGGGGGCAGTGGGGGTGGAATGTGTATATTTTTAGTCCTGACAGCCTGAAGTGTATCGTAGTAACCGGGGCCATGTCCTGCACATGGAGTATTCACAGGAAGACGAGAGACGAGAACGAATAAACACATTGTAAATTGATTTCCTTGGGAACTCAAATAAAAATGGCATGAAAAGCAAGTGAGCGACAGTTGGTCCTGTCGCTGGCCCTTCGTCCTGTCCTGGCTGGCATCCTTGGATGGCATGGCATGGCCACCACCCACCGCGTCGATTGAAACGAATGAATGGGCAAACCAATTTTTATTGCCACGCGGGACACGTAGCCCGAACAGAGCCATCGACTTTGGTCTTGGCTTGAATTCCCACATGGACGTCAGAGTCCTGTGCTCCTTTAGCTCTGCTTCTTCTACTTTTTTTGCAAAATTGCTGTGAGCGGTGAGCGGAAGGAAGTCGAAGGAGATGGCCAGGCTTGGCTGCCAGGATTGGAGGCAAACAACCTTCCGTCAGTCACTCACTCAGTCAGTCAGTCACTCAGTCAGGCAGTGAGTCATTCAAACATTCAGACAGTTAGTGGGACGACCCGGCTTTTGATGAAATAACATTGCCAAGTAACAGTTTGCCTTTCGCCATTTATATTCCCTCGTCCTGTGGATCCCTGGCCCCGTGTCCCGTGTCCCTTTTTCCTCATTTTGTCAATTGTTGTCTGGGCCTGCCCTATCTCTATCTGTCGTCCTTTTTTCTTGCTCCCCTCTCGCCGCTCTAAAAATGCAGGCGAGCTGGCGAGAGGAGAAGACAAATTGCTTTATCGACGACATACGTAACAAATGTTGCTGTCGGCACTGACAACGGCAACATCCACAAGCAACATTCAGCAGCAGCAGCAGCAGCATCGGTGGCCAACAGCAACAACAGCAACCTGGCCATTATTGGCTTCAAATGGCTTCGTTCTGGCTGAGGGGCTTACCCAGAGATCCCTTATTTATTCCCTCCTGTCGTCCTGTCAGCCTCCCAGCCAGCCTGCCAGCCTGCCTGCCTGCCTGCTAATTATGACTTAATTATTTCAATTATTTTCCCTTCGATTTATTGAATTTTATCGCCGTGTGTGTGTGTGTGTTGCCAAGGCAATGTCCTGGCGAGCCTTGATTAAATTGCTTGCCTGTCCACTCATCCTTGGAACTTCTCCATTTGCCTGTTACAGATTTCGGACGATGATCGAATGAGCCTAACTACCGCCGTTTCGGATGAAGATGATGGCGAAAGTGTCATGGCGTCACCATACAAAGCAAAGGCCACTGGCACCGCTGCATCCTCCTTCAATTGCACGGGAGCTGTTCGCAAGGCAGGGTAAGTACTCATCCTCTCACCCCACCAGGACCTCTGCGATTTTTATGCCTCCGGTTTGATGTAATCTCGCCTCACTGCCATCTGGAGTGAGGCAGATCCTGTGGCCGAACCTGTGCTCACGTCCAACAAGTCATCATAAATAACCAGGGTCTATGGGGAATCCCCCTCGAGGAACACCATCTCACAGTGATTAAGGCCGAGGCGGAGAAAGACGAGTCCGGGGGATTAACGTTATTATGTCCGTGTGGTATCAGAGCTGTGGACTAAAGTGTTTCGAGTAGACACCACCCAGGAGAGCCGGGAGATTACCTTAATACCTTAAGCCTATAACTTTTATCTAATCTTGATTTACATTATCAGATAGTTGGGGTTAATAACAAACTTAGTAGTGTTTGCACGCAGGATCCTGGGAGGCTCACCATAAATAGTTAT
Organism: Drosophila atripex; assembly: GCA_035045925.1. NCBI lineage: Eukaryota > Metazoa > Arthropoda > Insecta > Diptera > Drosophilidae > Drosophila > Drosophila atripex. Next base: position 3,539,500 of record JAWNOP010000012.1, read on the forward strand.
ATAGTTATATCCCCCGAGCTAAGGGGTATCCATTGTTCCATACTTTGTAGAGTACAGACCCCTGCCTGCCTGCTGTTATGATTAACTGCTGGAAGGAGTTATGGTCCTAACCATTTTCCGCATCTTGATTAGCCCCGAAGGTTAATGGGTTGGTGTGGCGGATGCTGTTGAAGTTCTCCCCGGGATTAAACGGGAGTGGGAGGGGGAGGGTGGTCTAGGCCCCCAACTTTTTATTACTTTCTGCAGGACCTAACCCAAATGTTTGCCCTTCTGCTTGCAGCTTCCTATCGGTAAAGAAATGGTTACTACGCAAAAAGCACCAGATCGAGCTGGCTCGGAAGCGCGGCTGGAAGGGCTACTGGGTGTGCCTCAAGGGCACCACCCTGCTCTTCTATCCGTGCGACTCCCGGGAGGGCCGGAGCGTCGAGGCGGCGCCCAAGCACTTGATTATCGTGGACGGTGCAATTATGCAACCGATTCCGGAGCATCCCAAGCGCGACTACATCTTCTGTCTGAGCACAGCGTTCGGCGATGCCTATCTTTTCCAGGCACCTTGTCAGGTGAGTATCTTCATTACAGTGCGTGTTCTTGAGGGGATTGAGGGAGGGGGTTGGATGGTTGGATAAATGGATGGATGGATGGATGGATGGATGGATGGATGGATGGATGGATGGATGGATGGTAGGTGGTATGGAGGATACAACGCCTTAGGACATGCTCGCTCTCATTTCGAGCAGTCAATATCCGAGGGAAGTCCTTCAAGGAAACTGTAAAAAGCCTTGCTGGCCTCGCCACGTCCAAAGTCGGAGCTTGCAGCGAAAATTTGTTTGCGCAAGGATATGCAAGGATTTCAACGGCCCGGCCCGTCCTGGCCTGGCAAGTTCAGTGCTCGCGGCAACGAGTCGGTCCGCTCACACATAATCGCCTGGCCAGGCTTGAATATGTAACCACAAATACAAGGACATGGAGAGAAAAGGCTATTCGTTTCATTTAATAAAATAAAAATAAAATTCAAAACTTAAGAGCGATGAGAAGTTGAAATTGTTAAAAGATTAGATCGAAATTAAATATTAACTAAATGAAATATGGAGGCCAGAAGTCCCTCCCTATTTTTCGAGTGCATCCAGCTACAGATACATGGCGAGGACATGGACGTGGACGAGGACATTGGCAAGGCGCTGACTGACGCAACCCGCACTGGTCTCCCAGAGCAAAAGAGATGGCCATAACGAGGGGGGGTGGGGGTAAGGGTGGTTGGGTGGAAAGATGGCTTAAAGCGTGAGCCATGATTGAGGTGGCGTTGACTGACTGCCAACTGGCAGATTGCCTTGAACAGCTGCAGCAGAAGCAGCATCCTTGTGGCAGCCCTAAACTGTTACATGTCTCAAAGGCATACGTTGCAACCCCCCCTCGCCAACCGCCCGCCTTGCAACACACCACCTTGCCACATCCCATCCATGGCTGTCAGCTTGCCAGCTCCAGCTCGGTGGCCCAACGTGATTTGTCATTAAATTTGCATAACTGATAGCCCGACCAACGACAGGGCTAAGCCGGCGGGGTTCAGGGGTCAGAGGCTATAAAAGGTGGGCAGAGGGAGCGGGGGGCGACAAGCCAGGGGCCCTTGGTTTTGGCGTCCAGGAGTTGAGGACAAGTTCGACGTTTGGCGCTGGGGAGCCACGTCGCAACTGCTTGCGGTGCATTCGGTCTGCAATTTGCAACAATGTTTCAGCTTCCATCTCGCTACCTCAAATTTGAACATCCTCAAAATTTAACGTTGATCCGTTGCAGGTGGAGCTGGAGAACTGGGTGAACAGCATCCATAGCGCCTGTGCCGCCGCATTCGCCCGCCACCGCGGCAAGACCGGCACCCTGCACCTGCTCCAGGAGGAGATCTTCCGGCTGGAGAAGGCCATTGAGTCGGTGAGTAAATATGTTGGCATTTACAGAATTCCGCAAAATGCAAAATACGAAAACACATTTCACAACACCACTACACCATACCATACTATACTATACTATACTGTACTTTACTGTACTCTGTAAACATCAAAAGTATTCGTTGCGGTTTTATTCAGTGGCTCACCTGGCAAATGCGCCAGGATATGCGCCAGGATGGGCCTGGGATGTGGCATCCAGAATGCAAGGAGCTTGAATTGCGGTTGCATTTCGCAATGCAGCCTTCTGCGGCTTTTGTTGCCGCTCGAGAGTTAAGTCAATTTCGGCCAAGTGGCTGCAATGCAAAATGAATGGGAGAGCCGATGCCAGAAGCTGCGTTTCAATGCTGTAAGGCCGACTAAGCCCACCAAACATCCAAGCACCAAACACATTTATCGATTGGCAACGATATCGTTTTGTGGTAATAGGATTTGCGCCAATCGCAGTTATGAATAGCAGAGTACCCTGCATCCTGTATCGTGTATCCTGTGAGTGAGTGAGTGAGTGCCTCCCCCCTTGAATGTCGTATGAAAAGTGAATTTAATAAGGGAATTTATCGAATGAGGATTATCTGCACGTCACTGCAGGCATCAGAGATGGCTAGAAGTCGTTGTGGGTCGAATGGAGTGTCCTTACAACGCGTCCTGCCTTACAACCATCGAATGTTTATAATTACTTCAATATTCGCGGTTCGGAGTCACTAATGTAATTGACTGGAAAAACAAATTCCTGCCAGATATTTATCCTGGCAGGAGCACAATTTCTCAATCTTTCGCTGTCAACTCTCAGAAGTCAGCGGAAAAACAAGCGATCGAACACAACAATCGCATTTTCCGCATTTTCCCAACCAATTTCTCAGTCTCACGTCACTCCGTCTCACGATTCCCCCAATGATTTATGCCATTGTTGAAGGAAAACCAGCTTTTCCGTTTTCCTTTTTTTAGGAGTAAGGAGCCAGGAGGCAGGAAAAACTGCTTCTACTCGCAACTATTTATGTATTTGCTTTCAAATCAATTCCCCATCAATTTCGCGGCAAACAGCGTAAAATTCCTTGCACTGCAATTTATTTTCCTCTCCAGCATCAGGATGAAAAAAAAAATACGAAAAATAAGGAAAAACATGAAAACTTTTGTGCGCCGAATGACTCTAGGTCTGGGTGGAGGGGAGGAGGGGGTGGTAGGTTAAGGCGGAAAATCGTGGAAAGCAAATCAAAGCGAGGGAAATTTTTACGCGAGTCGCAAGACAAAGCAAAAGGAGCCAAGCACGAATTGCGAAAGCAAACAGAATTGAACTCGAACTGAAACTACAAGAAATTGCACTTGGCCCAGGATAACCGCTCGCTGGATAAGCCAAGGCAACTGGAAAGCAGTTGTGGAAGGGGCCTGGCGGGGGCCGGAGCTCAGAACCGAGATGAGGCCGAATCCATAAGGACACCCTCCGCCCTCCAGAACCTTCATCCAAACTCCCCGCAGAATAAAGAAAAAAAAATGAAGGAAAAACTTTATTTGTTTATTTATTTTTCATCATGTCATTTTCAGTTGCTTTTCTTTAGCCACTATTTTCCAACTCCCCCGTCGCCTTGCCACGCCCACTTTTGCCTTTAATTTTTCCCATTTTCCCCCCGCCAGCACTGTTATTGTTATTGTTATTGTTTGTTAGTTAGTTAGAGAGACTCCGAAAGACAATTATGTTGTCTGTCTCATCCAATCCTGTCCTGCATCCTTCGCAACTTGATTCATTCGTCTCTGTCGCTGGCAATGTTCCCTTAGATCCTTCTGTACTTTCCAGATATTCTTGTTGCAGGATATTTTTTTAGAGGGAAAATTGAGAGTTATTTGTTAAGGGAAATATTATATTATATTATGTTTTAAAAGTATAATATTTTCTTTAATTGTTTTGTTAAATTGCGAGGAAGGACATGGAAAATAGTAACATATTTTCAAATCCATCTTTAGTAGATCACATTGATAATTGTCTAGTGATTTGTACTATCGATAAGTTATCGATAACGATAATTTCAATTAAAAACTTCTTGGCTATAATCGCACAGAAAACCATTTACTAATTATTTGTTCTAATCCCTAGATCTCTCAACTTTGCTTATGAAAATCCCCTCTTATTTCGTCCTGTGTGCCCCAGTTTCGATTGCAGCTCCTGCCAGATATATATTTCTTGCCTCGATTGCTGTTCTGGGCCCTTTTTTAATTTAGTTCGTAGAGTTTTTTTTTTCCATTTCTCTCATTTGCTCCACAAAGTTGTAGTTTGATATTATGACCGTAGCAGGAGCCTTGGTCTTGGTCGCCTCCTTGCGATTCGCCTTCTCCATTTCCCAGTTTAGAGTCCTGCCAGCTCAGATCGTCCTGCTCCTGCTCCCTCGCAACGTCCTTCATCCATCTTCCACTATCTGTCCCTTTGGATAAACCATAATTACTTCCTTGAACTGCTGCGTTTCTGCCCGCCTCCTTTCCTTGTATCTCTCTATATCCTTTTTCCTTTTCGGTGGGAAGAGAAAACCAAAAGCATTGAGCGGAAGTCCGAGATTGCCATAAGAGGACTCTCTAGGACCTATTACTTCCGTCGGGCTTCACGCCCCTCCCCTCCCCTCCCCTCCCCACCCACCGAAAAAAACAAACTTCTCGGATGAATATTAATTAAATGAGCCAAAGGAGTGGCCATAAATGCTGCTTGCATTTTGCATTTTTGCATTACTGCATTTGTTGTTAATTAATTTTGTAGAAAAAGGATCTGCGAGCTTGGAGGAGGACCCTCTGTAGGCTTGAATAAAATTAAAAGAAAGTAGCAGTAGAAAAGGGCAGTAGAGAAAGGCGGAAAGGTGTCACACCAACGTGTCCTTTTATGAGCAAACTAAGTGTGTGTAGGTGTGGGTGGATGTGGGTAGCGATGACCCACCCCCTTCACTCACACATCTACGCCCCCTTTTTTATCTGCAAAAAAGAGCAACAGTGTTGTCACTTTTTTTTTTTTTTATCTGCTCCTCTGGTTGTTTTTGTTGTCTTGCCTTATACTTTTGTTACTCTTGTTGTTGTTGTTGTTGTTGTTGTTGCTGTTTTTTATAGCTGTCACCTTTCGGAAATAATCATATATGTGTCAACGGAGGGAGGCGGGGTTTCGGCAGCACTTCGCTTCGTTTGCTTTAGCTTTTCTAGTTTCTCTGGCTCTGATTTTTTTTTTTCGTATTTTTTTTTTTTGTGTATATATCCATGTGTGTGTATGGATACTTTTCCTCCTCCAGCTGCTTCTTGTTTTTCCCAGCTATCTATTTTTCTTTTTCGCATAAAGCACTCACACACACACTCATACATAAATACATACATACACACATATGTGTATACACAATGAAAGGCCGTAAAAAAAATAGTAGTAGCTGCCCGGGCGCTGCGTTTGGTTTTTCGTACGCTCTGGTTTTTACGCTCTAATTACGACTCCTACGACTGAACTTCCCTCTTGTCGTGCCTCCTGCCACTGACACCTGCGCTTCCCCACCAACTCAGCCCCACGTCCTGGACCCGATCCTGTCCCACCCCTGGCCCTCCTCCATCACCCACCTGGTGTGCAATTGCCATGGCGGCGCTGTCTAAATAAGGCTCACTTGCTGCCTGCTCCCCGGTTGCTTTCAATTTGCAATGGCTGCTGTCATTTCAGCTCAATAGCAGTAGAGCCTGCTGCTCCTGATCCTGCCACGCCCTCTCAATCCGACAGATTGTAGATTTTATTTTTTTTTTCAATTCGAGTATGACTTTAAAATGTGTACATATGATGCTTTAAAAGTCAAACCGCAGTATTTTATTTGCGGCCACCACATCGATTTCATGTAATTGCACTAATTAAACGATGCAGCATCCGTACGTGAATCGAAAGCTTAATGCAGTTTAATTTTCAGTTTAAAACATAGTGTTTTAATGAGGCCCTGTGAAAACAATTCAAGTAAATGAATATTGTTTATCCTGACGGCTCAGCCGGAAAGGCTGCATATCCTTCGGGGATTGAAATTCCTTTTTGAAATTTACTCCGCAAACACCACTTACTTACTACTCTGCCCAGCAGAAATAAACAAATATTAAGGACACAGGAAGGATGTAGGACCATCAACCTAATGTGTGTGCAATTAATTTTATCATAATTAAACTAAAATTTAACCACAACTATATCCTTTTGATATCCTGTACCACTTTATCTCTGGTCCTGGCTCTGGTGTTGACTTTTGGCCGAAAAACCATAAACTCCAAATTTGTTATGGAATGCATATTTAGTTAATTTCAATTTACACCGAAAACTTTACTTAATTAGACCAACTTAAAGCCGCACACAGAAAATGTAAAGAAACTTTCCCCATGACTCCTCTGGGCAGGACAGGGGCAGGGGGTGGCTATGGAGGAAAATTCGGAAAACAATGCCCCTGCCCCTGCCCCGCCCCCTTTCATACCCTAGTATTGTGGGGATTTCTTTCCTATTTTTTGTTTCTTCTCGTCCTTTTTTTCGTCCGGGATGGTCCTGTTCCCACTTCAATATTTTTTAATGAAACCATAATTACCATAAAATTTACTTGTTCGGTTAGTTTTTTGTTCAGAGGTTTCTTTCGGGATGGCCAACAAAAAAAAAACAAAAAAAATACTAATATCTTTAGTTTGACCTGGCTGACACACACACTAACACACACACACATCCACACCCATGGTTGCCCCAAGGCGAGTGGGTGGGCGTGGCAATTCATAAACTAATGCCAAAATGGTACAAATTTATGGCAAGAAATATGAAAAACGAGTTGAACTCGAAAGTCCGGCATAAAAGTGTTTGAGGGGCAGGTGGCTGGTGGAGTGGTGGAGGGGGGCCACATATGTGATGACCTCGGTCCTTCTGCTGCAGCTTTGTTTTTGGCCAAATGTGCGAATATTTTTGCAACTTTTGGTCCAAAGTTGCACAGGAAATGGGTCTGGCATATGGCTGCCACCGTTTCAGGATGGGGCAGGAACCGAGAACCGGGAAACGGTAGGGATGCCTGGCCTCCTAATCCTCCGACACCCGGGCACAGAATGCGTTTGCTTTGGTTTTTGATTTGTTTTTGTTGGTTCTTTTTGTTGAGGGAGGGGGGGATGAGGGGAGCAAGAGGCAGGACACAGGACACAGGAGGCACGAGGCATGAGGCATGAGGCATGCAGGGAGAATCAGCAAAAGCGACGCCTCTTTCATCGAGCCTGCTGCATGCAGATGCAAAAATATGCTTTATGTAGGCGCTGACACAGGGGGCGTGGCTGTGGTCAGGGGCGGAAAATTCAATTCAATTGTCAACAGCATCCCAGCAGCAAGGATCAGGGGATCTACTCCCGCCCCACTATCCGCTCTAGCCTCCCCAGCGTTACTGCTCTGTGGCCACAAACATAGGCGCCAGTTTAGAGGTTTGGGTGTTTTTCGGGGGGGATTTCGGGCTTAGAATCTTTGCTGGACCACGCCCCCTTGACCATACCCCCCTTGGTGCCCCCCTGGCACCCGCCAGACTGCCAGACCTACCTTGCACTCACACGTTATATAATGTGGCATCATTTTGTGGTCAGCATTTATGCAGCCCATATACAATTTTGCAGGCCTTTTGTTGACGTGGTGGCCTGCTGCAGTTTCGGCCCCACTACTGTTTTGCGGTTGAGGTCCTGCGGAGTGGAGGGCAGGATGGGGGGCAGGACCAACACATTCCCAGCATTGACTTTTGACTGCCATGGAGCAGCCATTTAATGCGAAAGCCGTGTCAAAAGTCATTTAGGCAGGTATCTCGACTCAAAGGAGCACTACTCGGTACTGTAACAACTCGATATCCTTCGCATGGGGTCCTTTTGGGGCCATGCTAATACTATATGGTGGCCATTAGTAGTGGTAAACAAAATAAACTGATACCGGGTCACGAGTTCCTGACTTTCCTGACTGCCAGTGCATGATTATTATTTCAGGCATTGTTGTGGCGCCACCCTCTCGCTCACTGCTCCATATAGTTATGTCTCGTATATTCCACTTGTTTTTTGCCATTTGAAGCATCTTTGGCCTGTCATGCGAGGACACTGAACACTGAGCACTGAGCACTGAGCACTGACAACGGGGACATAACAATGGTAAAATGTATTTTTTAATTGTGCTCCCGAGTAAAAACATACATACTTCTATCCAAAACACAGAGGCTGCAGAGCTTTGGCAAAACAGAAACAATAAATAAAAAAATATATATGTATGTATGTATATAATAAAATGAAAACAAAACAAGGACCATGAACTCTCCAAACTCTCTCAACTCTCAAGCGGAAATGGCAGACCAGCGACAACAACAATAAAAACAATAATAATAACAAGCACATCCTTGCAATGCAATGGCACTGGCAGTTTCCTACCAGATTCTGCTTCAGATTTACAAAAAAAAAAGAAAAAAACACTGGAAAAAAATTAAAAGTATTCCCGAACGATTTTCCTTCAAAACTGACAGTCAATAGTGCTCTCAAAAAATAATAAATATTTTCAAAATAGCCAATTATAATGTGACTTGTGAAATCATTATTTATGTGACATTATATTAGTTGTATTTTTACGCTGTACTTGCCACACAAATGTGAGCTAGGGGACTTGAGGCACGGCTGGCGACAAGAAAGGCAACAACAGGGGGGGGGACAGGGGCAGGGGCAGGGGCAGCCTCAAGTGGCGCTTAATGAAAGCGCAACAGACAACGGCAGGACCGCAGGAACACGACCACAGGAAAATGTGGGTGGGGATCTGATAGAGGAGGAGACGAGAAAGACAGATAGACAGACGGACAAGCGGACAGACGGACCAGCGGACAACAAGGCAGGACAACTAAATAGGCGAACCGCAAAAACTCATCGTCAAGGAGCGTCAGACACTGGCAGGGAAATGGAAATGGAAAATAGATCCTGCAAAAGGGACGAAGACAAGGCCTGCCTGCCTGCCAGCCTGCCTGGGAATCCAACTATGCAGCAATAATAAAATTCACGGGAATTGAGATGACAGGAGCGTGTAGACCTCAAGCCGGAGGAAGGAGTAACACAAGTAGACGTAGCAGGAGGTGGAGATGCAGCAGGACTCTGGCTATGGCTTTGGCTCCATCCTTGTCTAGAAAGGATCCGCCCGAACTGTGGCTGGGAGCTGTCACTTAGCGTGTGACATGTGTCAAAACAAGCGGCAACCGCAGCGAGACCATGACCAGAGCCGATCCCGATGCACAAGTGCAGGTCCTGCCACCGGGGGAGTGCTGTTAATATCGTTTCGCAGGAGCTGCAAAGGTGGTCCTGGCCGCCAAAGAAGATTGAGTTTAAATAAAGCAAACACCGTGAGTCTTGAAAAAGGGAAGTAAAGGGAACATTTTAATTAAGAATTCCAAAGGAGTGAGTCCTTTTTTGAAACAGAATGGAGCTATAGCATAAATATTAAATAATTTTTTTTGGGAAAATAAAAGGAAATGAACCTTGTTAACCTCGAAGGCTTAAATTAATTTAATGGCTTCCTGCTGCACTTTCCTGTTGCATGTTCGGCAAACATTTCTCTCGGGATTTCGAGTGCAAACACCCTAAGGGGCTTTCGCAGTTCAAGGATCGCCGGCAGGAGTTATCGTTTGCGTGATTTACACTCCCAATTGCATGGCAATTACAAGTCCATTAACATTGCCATTAACCCTTGGAGGGGCCGGGTCCTGGGGCTTCTGGAGCCGGGGCCAGAGCGATTAATGGTCAGGCCGGCAAAAGGCTATTTATGGCCCAGGAAGACCCCATATTACTTTGACAAGGACAAACTGTTGCCAGCCAGCCAGCCAGGACACTGGCATGCCGTCGTTGTAAATAATCACAAAACTCACTTGGCCAGAGATAGTGTCCTGGGCGCCTCCTTCTTCCTTCCTTCCGGCTTGTGTTTGTCAAATAAGCTGCTCTCCTCAAGTGCCAAGTGCCATTGACAGTCAGCCAGGCCAGTGGAGGAGGAACTCCTTTAAGGATAAAGTTGAACCCTTTAGCCCCCCAAAGGGAAGGATGTGTGTGTGTGGTCGCAGTGTATAATGGGATTTTGGTTTATTAATTAACCATCTCTGTGCTCCGATCTGAAGAGCAGTCTTGGACCTCAACTAGGAAATATTGCCATCTTAGGGACGAACTGAATTAAGTGGTGTCGGGTTTCGGGGCTTGCCACATGCTCTATATCGATTTCAGGCTTGATGCCACATACATATGTATGTACTGGCAGTTGCACAAAACTCTGATTTATTTTCACATAAAACAAACATCCAAAAAGGCTCAACGTCGCACAGTTCAAACAGAGAGATGTAATCCCAGGTAGGAATGGCCAGATTTATCTGCTCCGTGGAGGAGAGGAGGGGGGCGGCCATGGGTGCTGCCTGTTTATGTGTACACATTCATTAAAATGTCGAACATCGAAAGTGCCTATTCAGGTTGTTGCCACGCCCACGGCACACACACTCGCACACTCGCACACTCACACTAGCAGCTGGCAGCAGTGCAACTGATGTTGCAACAGAAGCCGGAGCAACTGCATCTGCAAATAATTGTCAGCTTACTGACTCGCATTCAATGCAGCAGTCAAAATGCAACAACAACAACAACAACAACATGGATGTCGGAGCTGCAACCAAAATGAAACAATCACGTGCTCCATGAGATCTATGCAGCCGTGCTATAAATGCACCTGAAAGTGGAATCCAAAGTGGGATTTCAAATGCTGAATTCTGGATTGGTGACTGGGTGGGTGGGGTGATGGAGGGCGGTTCTGTGGCATGAATCTGCGGCACTGCAACGGAAGTCAAACGGTATTCGTAATGAAAAACAGGGGCATGCATGTATGTATTTATGTATGTATGTATGTGTGCTATACTATGTGCCCCTCTTCCCAATTCCCTTTTCCCAAAAAGGGAGCACTTTTTTCAGAAATTTCTATTTTCTATTTTTTTTTGGTGCATTGCCAACGCACTTCAGTATCAGGGACAGAACAGTGCAGGGATATTTGAATTTTCCAATGGACAGGAGAGGGAAAGGGTGGGGGACAAACTTTAGCTGCACATGACGCGTGATTTATGTATTTTCGTCAAATGGCAGCAGCCACCGCAGTGGCAGCAGTGAGACAAAGCTCTGCCATAAAATGCTAATGATGGCATGCCTGGAATGCTTTCATAACCCCGTAACCCCCTTGTTTCTGCCTCAAAACTACACACACACACACACGCACACACACAGGCACACTTACATAATACATATGCTTGAACTAACATGGAGTTCATCCGTTCATGTCTCCGTTTCTCTCCCCGCAGGATCACAAGCTGAAACACATGGCCGAGCTGCAGCAATCAGTTGTCACCGATCAGGAGACGCGTCATCAGATTCAGACGCAGATACTCCAGTGGGAGGAGAACCTGGAGAGGCTGCACTGCGAACAATTCCGACTGCGCTGCTACATGGCCTCGTTGCAGAGCGGCGAGCTGCCCAATCCGAAGGTGAGTTATGGCCACTGCCAGTCGACATGGCCGCCGCATCCACATATCCCCAACATCCCTTTTCCCCCCAAAAGCGACCTGTCAGGCAGATAAGTCAAATGCAATTAATGGCAGCAAGTCCTGGCCGAGGACTCGCTGCTTTATAGTTCATCCTGCTGTCGGTGGCTGCCGGAGTTGTTAGGGATTGAGGACAAAAAGTATTGCCTGCCTCCTAGCGAATTTGGGGCGTAATTTACGGCCACAATTTAGGAGCCAGTTAGTGGATTTGAACATGTCTGTAAATGTTCAAAGGACATGATTTTGAACTAAAGTATATTTTGAGTATATCCTTGAGAATTGACTAATTTTATTTACATTTATGTGAAAAAAAAAAAAAATAAATAAATAAATAATAAATAAAATAATAGTGCCCTCCTCCTCGATTCTCACAAGGTGTACCTAAGCACCCACAAAAAAATAAATTTAATTTAAATTAAATAAAAATTATATTTAATTTAAATTAAAATTTAATTAATAAAATAATAACGCCCTCCTCCTCGCTTCTCATAGGGTGTACTTAAGCTGCCACAAAAAAATAATTTAAATTAAATAAAAATTATATTTAATTTAAATTCAAATTTAATTAATAAAATAATAGTGCCCTCCTCCTCGCTTCTCATAGGGTGTACTTAAGCTGCCACAAAAAAATAAATAAAATAAATTGAATTTAAATTAAATAAAAATTATATTTAATTTAAATTAATATTTAATTAATAAAATAATAGCGCCCTCCTCCTCGCTTCTCATAGGGTGTACTTAAGCAGTCTCAAAAATTAAAATAAAAATTAAATAAAAGTTTAATCTATTTACCTAGTCAGCTTCTATTAAATAATTAAATAATAGTTAAATATGTACAACAATAAGGGTGTACTTAGCAAGCCCCAAAATTTAAATAATACTTCCCTTTCTTGACCAACAATAATCACTGTCTTAGTAGAACCTAAACTGGCAGAAGCTTGGATTCAATGCTTACTAATTCCAATCCAAAGCCCGTTGAAATTTGAAATTAATCAGCAAGTCGAGGGGTCTGAAAGACCCCCACCCTGGGAACTATTCGACAGTCAATGCTTAATTCTGGAACAACACCTCACCTAAGCCGCCACAAGCTGACACAAACCCTGTCAGTAGTGCTTTCGCCTCTCAGAACCTTTCGCCCGAAAAACATCAAAAACAGATTCACAGTCTAGTTAAGGGATTAAGGCTCTGAAAGGGGCTCTGAATGGCCCAAATCCGGCCGCACAATAATATCTGGCTTGACAAAAAAGCGTTTACAATGCCGTTTAGAACCCTTTGCATGTTCGAGTAGTCTATAATTACTTCTACCTATTTGTACAAAGACCGATGCCGATGCCGGTGCCGATGGCGAGGAGGTCCTTTTGCTGGAAAATCAAAATCCAAACATGCACAATTAATCTCCGCAACAAAAGTTTAAGCATCTTAAATGAGCTTAAAGCGAACTTTTGCCATTAAACCCCCAGACTGTTGGCAGTCTTGGAAAGATTTTACAACTGACTAAATGACTGAAAAACTGAGAGACTGAAAGACTGACTGAATGACTGAATGACTGAAAAACTGAATAACTGAAAGGGTTGAGAGCTGATTGCGCTTTTAGAGACTTAGGAATGCGGGTACTAGGGGCTGGTAAGTGCAGTTGTGTGCCTGAAAAGCAACATTATTAATTATTAATAACCGCAAAATGCAAACAACTTCAGAGGCAACTTCCCTTGGCCCAGGATGCAGGATGCCAGCGGCTTATTTACCTGACTGAGTATAGCCGCTCTCCTTTCAAACGCAACCAAATTAGTGTGTTGGGTTAGAGCTAGGAGGAGTGTTGTTGTTAAGCCACTACTTTGGCCAAAAATAGTTTATAATTCGCATTTATTTCTGAAACTTTTTACATTCCCGTCTCACACACCCGTCTCATTTGTTCAACAGTCGCTGCTAACACACGTGTCGCGGCCCACCAAGAACACGCTGAACAAGCTGGGCGTGTTCACGGTCTCCTCGTTCCACGCCTTCATCTGCGCCCGCTCGCCGTCGCTGCTCAACAACCTGCTGGCCGGACGCGGTGCCACCAAGCGGCGTCCGCCGATGCTCTCCCGGTCGAACAGCGGTTCCAGTCGTCGCTCCATGCAGGTGAGTCCTGAAACCACATTTTCCAAATGACAATAGCGTTCAAAATAATAGTTTCTTGAGGATTAAAAAATTTCACAGAAAATAATGTTGAAAAAAAATAATGTGAAAAATAAATCAAAAAATTTTTAAAGTTGGTAAAGAAAACAAATGTTTCTACAGTTCCTGAGCTTTAAAGAAACTTTAAAATTAATCATTAAAATTAAATAAAATATTAAATAATATATTAATCAAGATTATGATTTATACAGTGCGTATACGTAATTTTCAAGCTAATAGGAAGCTTTAGCTATAAATAGTATTTTAAAAGCCTAAAAAACATTTTGTATCTTTTTTTAATACTATTATTTTGACCGCTAGTGTTCATCCAAATGTCCCTGTAATAATCGTTGTCCTTGTATCAATGTGTGCATTTATGTGCGACCACGGGGCGTATGGGTAATAAAATTATTTCAATTTTAAACGCATTTATGACGCAACCGTGACTGTGTTTGTATGTTTACGATTCCCTCTTAATGGGCGACCGTACTTGTGTGTGTAATGTGTGTGTGTAACGAATGTGTCTGAGTAATTGAATTTTTATTTAAGGCAACGGAAATGGCATTAAAAGCTAAATTGAGCGCTAATGCTTAAAATGGATGGCCACCAAAAACAAAAAAAAAACACGAAATAAAATAAAAATATGTCGGTGAGCGACTGGCCACGCCCCTGTCCATTAGACTTTCTATAAAGATATGTATATTTTTTTCTGGGGGTTTGGTTTGCCTTTGGCGTTTATAATTTGCATTTAATGGCCATCAAAAATTACAAAAAGAATAATGAAATTTATGAAGCCCCAACCCCAGGCCTCAGACCACGAGCAGAGTAAAAACCGAGAAAGGAAAACCGAGGAAAAGAATGAGAGAAAAAACTGAAGTTGACTTGGCAAAAGAAAATATTTGCATATTTTAAGTGAATAATGCAGGACGCCATTTCAAATGGTCGGATGATCAGATGCCGACGTCCCCCTTCCTGCTAATGACCTCAACACAATCAAATTTAAATCAACTCGAGAAGTGGCCAGAAAGTGGAGAAAGTAGGAAACAAGCGGAGGAAGAAAGTTCTGCAAGCGAAGATTAAATTTCAGCAAATAACTGGCGGCTACTACTACTATGTAGTATACGAGGCAGTTGATTAACAAAACGGGGGATACTACATAGGATACTGTCAGAAAGTCATATCATTTCGGGATATCCAACGGGTGCTTGTTTATTAAACTTCAATTAGCAATAGCAATTTGTGGAAATCTCGTCTCTATAATGAAATTCATTTCATAAATTCAATTTATTTCGATTATTGACAAAATAATCTTGTGCACAACTCGGATTTCAGTTGGAAGCCAGATCCTGCTCGCTGTCCCTGTGCACTTCATTTCCAATTAAATTTGCCAACGCTGCACAATTGCCTCTGCCCCTCCGGCCCTTTGTACCCTCTATCAGTAGTTACGCTGCCAGGATAAAAAAAAAGTGTATATGTATATAACTGTATAAAAAAAAGGATATACACACACACGCAAAAACAAATGAAATGAAATAACATAAATGAGAGACCCATTCGGTATGGTATGTGCTGTAAATGCGCTGAAAATTCAATGAATTTGAAAAATGTGCATTTGATTTGGTTCATATATTTTGGCCGAGCCAATTCGCTCTGTTCTGGCCTGGTTTCTGGTATGGTTTCTGGCTTGTAACTGCATTTCATTTTACCATTTTTGCGAACATGTCAACTGCAATGCAGCAGAAATTGCAAACAGCAAATTGTAACTGCAATTCAGAAATGGCAAATAAAATTAAAGCTTTCGAAAGCAAATTATCATCGTCATGTATCCTGTATCCTGCTGTATCCCTGCAACCCAGATAACAATTTTCGCAAGAGTTAATACACTCTGCCTCTCTCTCTCTCTCTGTTATTGGCTAAAATTTAATTAAACTGTCCATCGAAAAGCGGCAGGAAACACAGCGTGTCCTTGAGGGGTCTCACTCCCATTCACTCAGTCAGGGACAATCAAAAGTTAATTAATCAGGAGAGTTAAGTGGGCGAGAAACGTTCGTGCGGAATTAATCGTCTTTAAGAGCTCCATTTCTCAATCAAGTAAGTTGCATAAATGCTGCGACACATTTCAGTAGCAGAAAATGGCTTTTAATTGGGTTTTGATTAAGGTTCTATGATTCATTCTTAAGGCTTTCATTTTGGGTAAAATAAAAAGACTGTTATAGAATGTTATATGTTATAGAAATGCCTTGAATCTTGAATCGTCAATGGGTGAATTGAAAATAATATAGGGATTGCGTTTCAATTCCTCCACAAAAAATGCTTGGCCTTAACATTTATGAACCTTTTTCTGGCATTTACTTTTTGCCATCTCAGCTATAAATTCCCACATATACTGCCATGAATATAAAGTTGATATATTTTGTGTGGCATAATGATCCTGTAATCGATATGCAAAATAGTTATGCAACGCAAGTGCCCCCTTGAAGCCTTTAAACTGCCAGAGACTCCGCTCGACTGTGCTGTTCGGCGTCGCCTTTTGCGGAGCAACTGCCAAACTAATTCGATTGTCCTGCGCGGGTGTGAGAGCGTGGATGTGGATGTGGATTCGTAGAAGCATCCGACCGTGCCACCATCCATCCAACCATCAATCCATCCATCCATCTATCCATCCAGAGTGTATTACCTGGCCCAACTTGATGCGAAGCCATTGCCAATGGCTGCCAATACAAATGCAATTTGCAGCAGCCGACAACTGGCAGCTGGGCCACCTGATTCGTTTACAGTTTACAGTTGCAGTTGCCGGCAAGGATGGTAAAGGATGAGCAGGACCCGAAGCTGGAGCTGGAGGAGTAACAGGAAGCCTCATCATGGAGTTAACATTGGATGACGATGACGATGACGTTGTGGAAACAGTTAAGCATTTTAACTGAGTTTTCTTCAAACTTGCAACGCGGCTTCTGCTTCAGCTTCAGCTGTTCCATATCCTGCTCCTGTTGGCGACATTTTTCATTACACTGCGGGGGTGGGGGTAGGGGGAGATAGGTCAGTTTACTGCAGCGGTTTTAAATGTGTGTGTGTGTGTATAAGTGTATATCTGTGTGTTTGCTATTTTTCAATTTTCACTTCCGCGTGTGGGTGTGTATCCTGTGACTGTGTATCCTGTAAATGTCTGTGCCTGACTGCTTAATGACATTGTACGAGTGTGTACATATCCATGTGTGTGTGTGCGTGTTTATCCAATCGAATTTTCTGCCTTTTTCCAGATGAATTCACGTGACGAACCGGAAAAAACTTTCAAAGTTGCAATGCCCGACAATGCTTACTCGACAGTTTATCTACGTGATGCCATGTCTGTGGAGGAATTCCTCGCCAGCGCCTGCGCCCGTCGCAACCTCAATCCCATGGAGCACTTTGTGCGCGTCAAGAAGCGACGTGACATGGAGGATCACAATTACTTTGTGCCGCATCGCAACGATCTGATTGAAAATTATGTAAGTACATAATCAAAGGCAGACTCTATGTGCCTCCATTCCATTCCCCCCCACCCTCCATCCAATCTATGCCCCCTTTTTGCGGCATGCGGAATAATTCAACTTGCGGAATGCGGAAGAAACTTCAAGTTCAATTCAACTTATTGCATCCGAGTTGAAAATTGCATGTGGAATTCGGAATTCGGCACGTGAGGTGAAGCATATTTCATGAGAATTACAAGCCAGTTTAATGCCTTCGCATTTCATTCTAATAAAGCTTTAATATCATTACGATTTTAAATAGATAATGTCCTGCAGGAATTTCTTGGAATTTTTGCCTTGAATGTCAACAGCATCGAGCTGAAATAACATAAATAATTCAAGCAAACTGTTCATCTTATTATCTTTATTTTCCTTTAAACTTTAATGGACTTGCAACATAAACGCCAAAGTGCAAGAGTCTGCAATTAAATAATGTATTGAGGCATTAACTCTACCTTCCCCTTGGAAAGGAACTTTTCACAAAGTACTCTGAATATTTTTCGCACCCACCACTGATAGGTTTTATTTGTAATTTCTTGAAATTTCACAATTAGCACATCGCTTCTACCTCGGCTGGCCATTACATTTCGATTTCGAGAAGCATAATGCCATAAATTATAAAGTTTCCCGTTGGCCATTTCCCGTTTCCCCTTCAGTTGGCACCCGATTAGTCTAGGTGAGAGCCCAGCCAGCTGCCAAGTCAGCCTCCAGCTGGAAACTTTTCAGGCCCGGCCCGGCCCGGCCCCGACCCGCCCCAACCTTTTGAACTTCGACCTCAACAACAAGCTAGTAAATATTGGCCAGGCCAGACTCCGGCCAGTGCCGGGCCAATTGGCAAATGGCAAAAATGTGCAACTGCAACTGAAAATGGGGAGTAAAGTGGCAAACAAAAAATAAAAAGTTCCCTTCGCCGGTGGCAGTTCAATAAATTTCGACAACAACTTGAGCAGCTCCCAGTAACTCCACTCAATAGCCAATAGTTGGGGGATAATTTGGGACATAAACAGGCCACTTGTACTCACTTTTCAAGACCACATTATATATATATTACCAACAGACTTTAAAATATCAAGTATACGCACTGGCTACCAGCCATATTAGCCAATAATATTAGTTATTAATATTAATCTTATGTTTATCTACTTCCAGCTACATAATCACGAGTTCGTGGAGGTCTGCATGAAGATCCTGTACCAGGTGGAGCTGCAGCGCACCACCCTCGAGCAGATGTGGGGCTTCTCCGTGGAGGCGGAACTGATCGAGAACGCTGAGCGGCAGGACGAGCTCTGCTGCTACGTCAGCCGGGTGGAGGACAAGAGCGTGGCCATGCACAACGGTAAGTGGCAAGAGCATTTTCCATTTGAACACCCACGGCAGAGACAGAACTGACAGGACATGACAGGACGAAATGGGTTTTGCCATAAATCGCATTCTGGCGATGAAATCGTCCATTTAATTTATGCCATTAAGGCGAAGAAATGAAATAGAGCCTTTGTCTTTGGTGTCCCAAAACGGGTAACTGGATCCTGAATACTTCTGGACTGAAGTTTGGAGAGTGGAGTCCTCCCATTCACCCACTCACCCACTCACTCACCTGACGCCCGCGGCGAAACAATGTGGCCCAATGTTGCCAGGAAAATTATAAAGTGCCATGCTGCCTACTGCCTGCTGCCTGCTCTTTTCTGTAGTTGTGTGTGTGCTCCTCTTTTATATTTAAATGCTTTTCACTTTTATGTCACAGAAGAGAAAAGAAAAAAAGGAGAAACAAGTAGAGAAGAGTGAAGAGCTGAAGACGAAACTTGAGCAAACTCACTTTGGTCTACAAGGGAGACCGAGTCGAGTCAAGTGGAGTTTGAGCCTGAATGGAGGAGCTGCTCCTCCGGCTCCACCTCGCTTATCCTTGGGATGTGCAATGCGAAAAGTCAACTGTCAGCGCTTGTTCGCCCGGGAAAACGGTGGGGAAACTGGCCTGGGTAGAGGGTAGAGGCCAGGGGCCGGGAGGGAGTAAGGACGAGCCCAGTATGACGATGATGGTGATGAGCAGCGCACTCGAAATGTTTGCCAGGTGCGGGCGACGGTTTACGGTGTGCGGCTGTGGTCCTTAAAGGGGTTTTCCTTCAGCCATCTTAGCCGGTGATCCCTCTTACCACCCTTCGGCCCGGGATCTGTTGTTTTTCTATCACTTAAAATCAACTTAAGTTGGCATTTGCATTCGCCCAGGACGACGAGGACGACGACGACGACAGCGACTATGACGGCGACAACGACATGAAGTCAAGTGGATGTAGTCGAAATGCCACTAGAACAGCGCCTTAAATTATGGAACTGACAGGTGCCCTTTAGCCCCCATTCCCCATACCTGTACACCTGGTGGGAAATCTGCAATGCTGCTCTTGGCAAAGTGATGAACCGAAAGAACATTTCACGCTCCTGCTACTCTCCCGGAGCCGGAAAACTCATTAAGCACGTCGAGTGCGAGTGGCGCTCATTTGGTTGCTTTCGAAGGCGACAACGAATCAAAAATCCATTCCCCGGAAGGACATCCCCAAAATAAGAAATAAACACAAGCCAAAAGTTGTACACGAACTTTGGAGGATGGAGTTACGAAGTTCATTAACTGGTAATGAAATTCAGAGAAATGGGTTTGACTTTTGACCTTTTTAGGGTTCTTAGGTTCCTCTTTTAGGTTTCAACTTTCAGATAACAATAGTTGGTATTTGTAAACCAATAGAGCCTCACATATACTACAGATCTATAAAGTTTAAGCCAAGAAAACTTTTATTGCACTTCGGGGATGGAATATCCATACTTAGGAGTATTTTTATGGCCCAGCTTCGGGGAGCACTCGCTCATCAAATACACAAGGATACATTGTGTTTGGACGGCTTTAAGTGCGGCTTTAAGCCCTGTACGTTTAGCGTTATCTGGTTCTCGTTTCCTGGCCACCCCCGACAAGGATATCCCCCACTCATTGTAGTGGCGTGTGTATGCATAAATTAAGGACTCAGGATTCGCATTTACATTTGCAAAAAGCAGAACGCAATAGGAAACTTTATCCCCACTCCGTTATCCTGCCACTCCGCTCGGATAGAGATGATTGAAGGGTCCTGTGGGGGGGGGGAGGGGCAGGCGAAGAGAGGCTCCCCCTGAGGTCCTGAGTACAATTGAATTTAATGGCTATTAGCATGTCGAAAGACGCAACTCTTAAGCAGTAACCGCAAAACAAAGCTCGGACAGGCCCGAAGACAACATTTACGACCAAATTGCACAGAAGTTACCCCTCCCGGAAAACCAGCATCCCTTCAGGACCCCTCCGACCCAGCGGAACAAAAACAAATCCTGACCACTGCTTTCAAATGCAAATGTGGCTGGGGAGCGGAAAATTCTGGCCACTTTTCCTTTGGCTAATTGCGGAATGGAATGAAATGGTAACGAACTGGCGACCCTCCGCCTTCGCCAGGACTTAAGGAGGTCTTATGTTGGCTTTCTTCCATGAGCTTCCAACTGCATCCTAAGATCCTTTTAAGGGATCCTATTCTCCTATTCGTTCTGGCGGCGGCAGCAAGTGCACAAAGTTCGGCACTCTTGAAGTGGCAACTTTAGCGCCGAAACAAGCGTGGCAAAGCACTTGGCAAACATGGAATAACAATTTGGTCCGTCGCCGTTTCTTTTCTTGCAACAAGCCAACTGGAAACGGAAAGAGCTGGCATCAGGAGGAGGACTCCCAGAGAACATAGTACGTGTTGACAACGCATATGCCAAGCCAAATCGGAGCCACCGCAATATAAATAAAATTTGTCCTTTTCCCAGAGCCAGAAATAATCCCCCCGGCTAAAGGGGAGGAGGCAGCCCCCAACAACACAACATCCATCCATTCATGTATATATTTGTGCATTTTATATCCATATATATGGGGTTATATGGTAAATCGCATGTGTCATCCCATGCCTTGCCTTGCCTTGCCTTGCGTTGGCATTAAGATGTAAAAATCCGTTTAAATTGTAACTCTGACAGGGGCGAAAAATGTGTTGCCACAAGGCAAGGTGCACACAACAAATGTATGCATATATATAACTGTCTATCGAAGTTGTGCCTTAAGAAAATGTTAGTGCCACTGCTGCAGCAACAATGATAAGCGGCATGGCACGACCGAGTTGCAGATGCAGTTGCATGTCGTCAACAGGAAGAAAATGTGGCCGGGCCGTCGAAGGTGGAGGTGGTTGGTTGCAGACAAGAAGGAATAACCAACATCATGGGTAAAATAAATGTTGTAGAAAGCCCAGGGACAGAGGAACACAGGGCATGCAACACACACAACACACACATAATAGACGAGTCATGCAGACAAAGTAGAAAATACTAACGAACGTTGCCCAGATAGGTGGAGAGATAGGTGGCTGGGATAACGTGGCGTATGAACAATGCAAAAAACCACAATGCTCTTGTTGTTATTGTTTTATGGAAAAGCAAAAGCACCAGCAGCAGCAGCAGCAGCTGAAGACATTCCGCTTATCGTTTGTTACATAAAAGATGTCAGTGGTCCACAGCAGACACACAATTGTCAGACATTGATTCCAGTAAGCCACCCAGCCACCCAGCCACCCAGCCACCCAACCACCCATCCACAGTGAACCACCTTTCCTTGCCTTGCCTTGATTGCGCGGCAGTATTAGATCTCCGCCCAGAATCTATTGTCTGCCAAAGACTGCTACTGAAAAGCAACAATACTCAACCCAGATATATACTATACCATACTGTACTATACTATACTATACGATATATAGATAAATATAATATATATGTACGCTTTTGTCATACCAATTGCAGGCATTATCAAAGGAGACGAAATAATGGTCATCAATGGGGCAATTGTGTCCGATCTAGATATGATGTACTTGGAGAGTGTCCTGCAGGAGGAACAATCGCTCAGCATGATGATGCGGTAAGTTATGTCAGCCATCCACTGTCCACTGTCCACTATCCAATGGCCACTGTCCACCATTCAACCATCATTGTTTTCCTTGTTTATGGTCTGTTTAACATCTGTTTCCCCGTTTTATGTCAGGGCCATTGTTTCAATTTCAGTTACACGGATTAATTAACTATTTTAGTCGCCAGTGTCAATTAGCCTTCGGACCTTGGCAGGTCCTGGACAGGTCCTGGACAGGTCCTGGACACCACAATGCAATATCCAGTTCATTGTTTCCCTTATCGCATTGCATGCACATGTTTATGACCCATAAAGTTGAAGGAAAACCAGCTGACGGACATTTTTTGTTTTGTCCAATATCTGGCTTTCGTAATTTCCTTCTTTAATGGCAGGAACCTCAGCACCAGCAGCTGTACGCTGTAGTTGCTTCTGCAGCTGATCTTGTTAATTAAAAATATCCCCAATCAAGCCATCCAACCCCCCATCCAACCACTCAGCTACAAACCACATCAAGTTCACACAACCCAGAATGTCAACAATCGACAAGCTTTGCCAATTTTTGATGATGTTACATCCATAAGAACTTTCCCATCCAAAAGCTAAAAAATGAAAAAAAGAGAAACTAAACCAGGACCAAAAATTGTTTCGCAACAAATCAAAAAAAAAAAAAAAAAAAAAATTATACTGCAAAATGGGAGAAAATGAAAGGACGAGGAAAAAAAAGACGTTTGAACCTAAAAATGTTCCATGTACATTCTGCAACCATTTTTGGTTTATAGTTTTTCAGCAAAGTCAACAACAAGTTGAAGCCGCAGCAGGGAAATGTGCGGCAGAGCGGGGCAAGGAGCTAGGGGCGGGGAGCAGGACTAGGGGCAGGACCTGAAAAACGTTTGGGTAACAGGGGAAAAGACAAGCCGAAACCCAAACACGTTGCCACTTCACGTTCCACGCTCCACGTTCATGAGCGATGCCATGCAGTTTAAACGTGGTAGTCCGGGTGGTATACTTTGTTCCGTTTGGTTGACCAACCTGCCCCCTGCCCCTACCCCAGCCCCTGCCACAACTTCTGGCCCCTTCGAGTGCCCATTGCCCCCCACCCCCAACCAGCTTCACCAGCTCCCTGCCACCTTTCCCATTCCATGCTCGAGCCGAACGGCATTTTGATAGCCTAATTAGCTTCTCTTTATGGCAAACGAAAACAGAAAAGCTTTTGTGCTAAGCGTTTGTAGAGCCAAATGCCTGCCCCTTCACCCCCACCCCCCTCCCTCTCCCCCTCCCTGATCCCAGCAACCACCCACCCACCATTCAAATTATGCACGTTGGGAGCATTTTCCACATCTTTTACTAATTTCGCGCACTGACACAGAAAAAGGTCACCCCAGTCCACGGTCCTCTGGTGCTGTAGTCTGGAATCCATTCCAGGTGTTGCTATACGTTTCTTTGTTTTTTTTTTTTTGGTCTGGTTTCCCCGTAAAGTCAGGAGCGGAAATTATGCAAATTCTACAAATACAGAACAAAGTTTTCCTAAATGCGACTTTTCAAAAATGGTTTTCAGTGGAAAAATATAGGATTTTTGGAACACACATATCTTAATAATTTGAGGAGAATTTTGAGTTTGATTTAAAATTTTTCAATATATATTTTAGACTATATTTTAGACTGTATATTAGACTATATAACATAATCATACTCCATGTTCTGCTCAACCTAATACTAATCCACCTTATGACTAACCCTTTTTTCCATTTTCGTGATATATGTAGGTCTTCCCGCACCGAGCCACCAGATCTAGTGGGGATCATGCGGGTTACTGACGATATGATTGATTCGCTGGTGTGCCCGCCACCGCCCACGGATCCGCCGGTGATGAGCGAGGAGATGATAACTGGACTGATTGTTCCGGCCCCCGGTTGGAGTAAGTACTCCATACAACGTTTAGTATTTAAAACCGAAAGAATTCCCCCATGTTTCGGGCTAACCCCGAAATAGTTGGGGGGACCTGGGGAATTTGGGGCATTTTTAAACATTTAAGAGAAGGGTGAACCGCAGGCAGCATTCATCAGCTACTCGCACAACAAAAGCATACTAATCACGGCTATGGTTCCGTGTCCGTGTCCGTGTCCGTATCCGTGTCCGCTTCTGTGTCCGTGTCCGTATCCGTGTCTGCATCGGGCTACGGCTCTGGTTTCATGAGCCTTGACGTTGAGGTGCGGTCTCTTTTCAACACCCCCTCCATCGTACTCTCTCCGTATGTGTGCTTGTGTGTGTGTAGAGGGGGAGGATGTGTGATTGTGGTTGTGGAGCAGGAAACGAAAAAGCGCATTTCCGGGCATGCATGCGAATTTGTAAAGTTCATTAAAGTAATTTATATTTTTTTTTTTTATTTTCACATTAAATGCTGGGCTCTAGACAACAAGCGGAGAAAGAGATGACAATATGAGGAGGGGGTGGGAGAGTGAGACGGAGCGTGTACAACAACAATTACATCAATAAGTAAAGAGGGAAAGGGATGGGCTGTCGTCGTTTCGCAACAACCAACTACATAATTACAGGATTACAAACTGCAGCCGAACACACACATACACATATACTACCCTCCCGCACACACACACACACACACATACGCTGCATTGCACTCAAAAAGCCGAAGTGGCTAAGAACACAAAACAATTAAAACCAACAAACGCAGCAACAGCAACAACAACAGCACCAACAACAAATACAACAAAAACTGTTGCAAATGTGTGTTGTACACAAAATGAAACTTTTTTGTTGCGGCAAACAATTAAAAGGCACAGAGCGAACACTAAAAAAGAATTAAAATAAAAAATATAGCAAACAAAACAAAAATTGTTGCAGAAATTAAACGACTCTCTCCATACAATGTATGTGTGTATGTATGTGTGCGTATTAATATTTATTTCTCCTTTTTTTTTTTTTGACACACATCCTGGTGGCTCAAACATATGGGCCCGGGGATGGTCGGGGGAAGTTAAAGAGCTCAGCGGGCATAAAGCCTCTGGCATAAAAGGACACGCAAAAAATGTTTAAAAATCAGAGGTAGATTTCACAATAAAAGCCACCATTTTTCAATCAATCGATACCTTCGGCCATCACATTCTGTCCAATTAGTTGTATAAAATTACGAAAAAAAAGTTCATCAATTTGGCAAGAGTTGAATTTCCGGCAAAAAACTTGCAAACATTCAAAGGATCATTAGCCCCCGGGGAAAACTATGGCAGAGTTCTTCAGTGTCCTGGCCCGGCATCGTTTAAAACGAAACTCTAGGAAAAAGTGGCCAAAACTTAGGGACTTCTGGAGCGTATCTTCTTGCCATAAACAAAGGGCCAAGTCTTACTTTACTTAAAGCCACTAAAACTGGCAAAGTTATTTGCCATCGACAAATTCTGCTTGGCACGTCCACGAGTTATTAGCTCGGCTTTTGGGCCAGGACCCAACGACCTAGGACCACTACCACTACGTGCACTCTGGCGAAGGAGACCGCAAACTGAAATTTATAAGACGGCAATTTCCAATAACTACTGTTACATACACACACACACACACACACTGAGAGTGTGTGGTGTTAGATTTTAGGGAAAACTCGTTCTCGTAAAATTTGTTGCCATGTCGGGAACAAATTTGCATGTCGGAAGAGGCCCCAGGACAATGCCAGGAGGACTCAACTCCTGGGCGGTGGCTTGGTGTTCAAGGACATGATTTTTAAATGCTTCCCGGTTGCTGGAAAACTACTTTTGGAGCGACTACAAGCCGCAAAGACATGCACAAACTTATAAAAATATATTGTCATGCACTGTAAGAAAATAATGTAAAGAAAATATATTTAAGATAGTATACAATTTAAAAAAATATATAGACTTTTTTATTCTTCATGATCTATTTCATGATCTGAAGATGAAATATTTCTTAAATATTTCCAAATAAGGATCTATAACAAGTCTATTTCAAAACGTTATTATGATTATAATAAATAATCATAATATTAAGATTATAATAAATAATAGATCGAAATATAATTTACAGAAGTACTAGTTGTTTGAACTATCCTATAGGAAAAAAAACAAAAATATTTCCTAAAACTTTCAAGATAGGTAAGCCATAACTTTTTAAACTTTCGAAATGGACTTTATTACGAATACTTTCTAGGCAGAGCTTCTTTTCAAGTTGGCCAGTCAACTTGGTAAGACCTTTTTGTTTTAGCCAAAAAAGTGTAGCAATTTTTATAAGACTTGGCTGGTTTTTGGGAAACATCAGAATATCTTTGCTGAGAAATAGTTGCAAGATTAAAAATTCCTAAAATAGTTGCGGTTGCTGTTTTTTGTCGAGTGCAAGGCAGCTTGTCTGTAAGTTGGCCTCATATGTATGGGCCATAAATTTTTGTTATTTTTTTTTTGTATTTTTTTTTTTGGTTAAAACGCTCGGCACCATCCGGTACGCCCTGTCTCTGTCTATCGCAGTGAGTGTGTGCCACACGGACGTTGTGGCAAACACATTGCAGCAATAATCATTACGGCTTGTTGTTGCCGTAGCTTCTGGCTGTTTTTTGTCGTTATTACTTTCGGCTTTGAGCTGCCACTGGAGATGGCGGTATGGATGGGGGATGGATTGGGGGGGGGGAGTGTAAGTCCCAGAGAGCGTGCCATTTTTGTGCCAGTATTAAAATTCCTCCATTCGCTTTTTACTGCACAAACATGGAATTTAAAATTAACAAGCAACAAATAACCGAATAAAGAGCCTTGCGCCTTTTTATCGATATGTGCCGCGAATGCCGGCTCAGAACTAATTACAAACGCCAGGGTGCCACACAAAAACAAAAACTAATAATAATTATAATAAAAGTAGTAATAATAATAACACTTAATCACAACATTCTCTTATCTCCTTTCCAGATGGCACTAGCAAGGATTTGTACTCGCCGGAGGCGGAGAGCTCCCCGGCCCCCTCGTTCATGGATCCCGCCGCCATGGCCGCTCAGCTGGCTGTGGGCGGGGGCGTGGGCGTGGGCGTCGGTGGTGTCGGTGGCGGCGGTGCAGGCGGCATGATGGTTGGTGGCCTGGGCGTGGCCAAGCCCACGTCCCGGACGAGCAGCTTTGAGATTGAGAATCTACTGAAGACCGCGGAGCAAGTAAGTTGGCTGTGCCCACTGCGGGCGGTGGGGTGGAGTGGGATAGTATGGGGTGGGGTGGGGTGGTATAACCAAACGCAAAACACAACTCTCTCTCTCTTGAATCGAGAACCCCCGCCATGACCCCCAGCACTGTGACCCCCGCTCCTCCAGTCCACTCCCCTTCCACCAAAACATCCCACAGGAACTTGCCACTTGGAAGGCAAATCAAATTGCTTTGAACTCGCAAAGCGGAAACGGAAACTATTAAAACGAGCGCCAAACACGAAACACGAAGGGGTTGTGGGCGGGGCAATGGGGTTGCACTTTCTGCTGCCGCTATTGCTGTTTCTGGTCCTCTTCCTGTTCGTGTTCCTGTTCCTGTTCCTGCCACTCCCCAATGAGCACTTGTGATTGAAATGTGCACAAATTGAAATTTGTACAAAAAGCTGTGGCATGGAATACACTTAGCTGGGGCTTCCTTCCTGCTCGGCTGGGATTTTTGTGCCCCAGGGCGTGTCTCGACACATCTCAAGATGTCATGGCAAATTTGGCCTATTGGGTTGCCAAGAAGAGATTCTAGCCATTCGGGCAGCTAGCCAGCCAGCCAGCCAGTCAGCCACCAAACAATAAACGTCCCAATGTGCCGAGGCATAAAAATATCAAGGATATCTATATCTGTATATATACTATATATATATATATATAGAGGCCAACAGACATCAGACTGAGGACTGGGACAGATAGAACAACAAGCAAAGATGCCACAGAATGCACTTTGTTTTCTGGATATGCTTTCCCCAAGTGTGCTCGAAACTGGCAGAAACCCACTTCATTTAATGATACTTGAACACTGTGACACACAAACACAGTGAACACTGTGCTGCCGGAGCCAACAGGGGGAGTGGGAGCAGGAGCGGAAGCGGGAGCGGGAGCGGGAGCTTGTGTTATATAAGGAATCCTTTTAATTCAAGTTGACATTTCACACAGAAGGACAACGGGGCAAAAAGGGCGAAACACAGAGGAAGTGGAAGTGGAGGTGGGCAGGCTGGGTGCTAAATTCAAGACATTTTCAAATTTTTCATCTTTGGGCCAGGCCAGAGGCAACAATGTGGGCACTCAGCGGCGCACAGCTCAGCCAGAAGCTGCCACACAGATGTTGCACCTGTACTGGTGCTGGCCACACCCACTTTCTGGGTGTACCGTCTGTGTTGGCTTTTGGGTCGCTGCGACACCGACTGCAACTGCAACTGCGACTGCGACTGCGACTGCGACTGAGGCTGAGGCTGCGGCGTCGCTTATGCAAATCAGAAGCGCAGCTCGGCGGAGAGAGGCGCCAAAAAGCAGAACAATAAAACAGTTAAAAGTAGACAAGAACAAGCTGCACAGGCACAGGCACAAGGCACAAGGCACAAGGGTAGAAGGAGAAAGAGCAGAAGGCGAGGGCAGCAACAATACACAAAGTGCAACTGCATAAAAGTGAAATGTCTTTACAATGCCAGCCAGCAGAGAGGCGGCAGCGACAGCGACAGCGACACCAGCTGCTGCAGCAGATGCAGCTGAAATAGCGGTAACAAGACCAACAAACAATGACATCTGCAATCGCAACAGGGGAGGAAAAGGGACAGACAGACCCAGAGTGGGGTCTGTAAGGGGGCTAGGGTCTAGAAAGGCTAGAGCGGGAGGTGGCTATATTAGTCCTAGTGATGGTAGCGTGAGAAACGGATTTTACAAATGTCATCGAAAGAGATGGGAAAACTGCCCTAGAAACTAGCCAATAATTAACTGCCTACACGGCGGATACTTAACTTTTTAGAAGATTTGAATAAATTAGGTAAATATGTACAAACTTTCTTCATTTTAAAGTGTATACCTACCATTTACAGAATCAAGTAATATTTAAAGCTCTGATGAGGCCATTTTTCGACACAAGTTCGAGACCTTTTTGTTTTTTTGTTTTTGGTTTTAGGTTGTAGGTTGTTTGTTTAGGCATTTGTGTACAATGCAAATTCATTTGACGCTCCTCTGACTGAGTCAATTTATTAGAACTGCTCCATTTAACACTTTTTCTCCGTGTTCTATGTGTTCCGTGAGGAACGAGTAGTTGGAGCAGAAGAGCTGAACAAATAAATAGAAGAAAAGTCAAGGAGAATCCAGGGCCAAACACCACAACGTCTTAATGCGAAACTAGATAGGATGGGTGGCGGATGCCGGGAGATCTTCTCCGCCCACACATGTACAGTGGAAACAGGGATGTGTGTGTGTGTGTGTGTGTAACGTGTCTGTGTGTCAGCCGTCAAGCGTCAACTGTCAGTGCCAAATGTGCTTGTAACCGCACCCAGAGCAAGCAACTGTTCTGGGCTGTCTGGGGTGTGCTGGCTGGCTGGCTATGGCTATGGCTATACGGAGAGAGGGGCTTCAGACCCACAAACACTTTGGCCGCAACAACAGCAGCTAACGGCAACTTGGACAAGGACGTGACAGTCATTTAGAACCGCAGCTGTCTTCCCCCTAAAGTGGCCGCGAGCTCTTGGCCACGCCCACATATAACCCTTTACGCCTACGCCCCACCCTCTTATACTCTTATTCAACCCCCACCAGCCCACCACCAACCCCCACCCCTTATTCCTTGATATTCAAAAAAAAAAAAAAAGAAAAAAACTATCGCCTGTCTTATCTGTATCTCTCTTTCATGGCTAACTTCATTTTTATTTATCGTCATTTATTTCGGTAACTCCTTTTTCATGGTCTCGCATCTCTTTTTGTTCTATTCTTTCGTTTGGTTTTTTGATCCTTTCGTTTCACGAATCTCCTCATCATGCCAACAAAATCAACACACAACAACAATAACAACAAATTATAACAACACAACACTACTACAACTTGCACCTGACCTGTGAACCGTGTTAAGGTTACCGGATTTTGTCGTTCACCCCAGGAAACACGCAAATCGAGCCCCACCGGCTCGGTCACATCATCGGTCTCGACCACGGCATTAACCCCATCACGGCAGCTGACCGATGCGGAGAAGCTGCGCAAAGTCGTCATGGAATTGGTGGACACGGAACGGACCTACGTCAAGGTGAGTCAGCACTGAAAAAAAAACCTTAATTTCCGTGGGTATTATAGGAGTCTACGTGGAATATATTTTATATATTCCTGAGATATACTCGTTTCTGGAAATTAAATTAATTTCAAGACTCCAAGTATAAGAGTTTCTTTGGCGAGCCGGAAATCATAAACTTCCTATAATTATAATTAAAATAA
This sequence comes from Drosophila atripex, assembly GCA_035045925.1. Lineage (NCBI taxonomy): Eukaryota > Metazoa > Arthropoda > Insecta > Diptera > Drosophilidae > Drosophila > Drosophila atripex. The sequence continues at coordinate 3,569,976 of JAWNOP010000012.1, forward strand.
AAACTTAATTCTAACAGTGGACACAGCATGAAATTTAATGCAAATCCCAGCATCGACCACTGACTTTTCTTCATTAGAGTTGGGTCGGGGGGTGGAGTCTGGAGTCTGTCTGCAATTAGAAATGCAAATTTTAATCCTTTAACTGTGTCGCTACGCTTCTGTTCGTCGTCCTGTTTTCTGTTATCCCGCTCCTGCGGATTCTCCTTGCTTCCCATTTTGTTTCTTTTTTTTTTCGTTTGCTTTAAGCCAACTCCAAGTCTGGTTTGGTTTGGTTTTCGTTTAGTTTACTTTTGGCCCGGACCCAGGAAGCATACAAATAATTATTATAATTTAGAAATTATGTAAAGCGCCGCTGCGGCCCAGCGACGAAGACGAAGGCTCCGGGTCTTATCTGTGGAGTACGGTGGGGCCCCGCCCCGCCCCTCCCCACCCCCTCAAATCCAAAACCCAAAGCCATACCGCCACACCGCCATACCGCCCCCTATCGCCCGGAAGTATTGTTCCAAATGAAAGCGCGCGCCTGTGGCTATGCTACAGTATTTCTCGACTCTTTTTTGTTTCATGTCCTGCGCCCAACTGGCGCAAAACTAAAAAGTTTCCTCCAACCAAGCAGAACTGCCGGCCAACTCCGCCGGGAATTGTTGTGGCCAAGATGGGCCAAAAGTGGGCGTTGGATGGTCGTTGATTTTTTAATTTAATTTATGCATTTTTGTTGCTGCCCGTGTCCCGTACTTTTGCTACTAAAAGTATCTCCGCTATCCAGCCATAAAGAACTCGTATTTTGGGATATGACAATAATCCATTCTGTATCATCTTGCAGCATCTGAACAATTTGCTGGAACACTATCTGGAGCCCATGAAACGCGAGACATTCCTCTCGAATGCCGAGATAAACGCTCTTTTCGGAAATATCCACGAGATCGTAACATTCCAGCGCCAGTTCCTGCAGAACCTGGAGGAGGCCCTCGATCTGGAGCCGGAGTTCAACAAGTTCGAGCACTGCGGACAGTTCAGGGTAGGATGTCCTTACCATAACGCTATCCTTTGGCTTGAGATTGACCACTAACTATCATTTATCTTTGAAGAATGTTTTGTTCGCGATTGGATCGGCCTTCCTGTACTATGTCAACCACTTTAAGCTATATTCCTCGTTCTGTGCCAGCCACAGCAAGGCGCAGAAGGTCCTGCATCCGAGTGAGTATTCATCCTTGTCAGCTCAAATCCCCCAGACAAATCAGATTCCGGTACAGAAAGAGGAATTCATTTACATACATCAGGCGAACGACAGTGGTGTCCTAAATCGAGAAATACCTACCGAAGCCAATAGCCAGAGAGCCAGGATAAAATTCTGGCAAATCATGGAAATTTTCGGCATTAACACCATTAGGGGGGGGAATTCATTAGCATATTTGAAAACAGGCAACAGGGTATTATAATTGGCCTTTAACACTATCTGTCGGTAGCTTCAATTAAACATCTGTTGGAGTTGTATCCTTAAACTTGAATCCTTTCCCAATGATACCAGTTCGCAGCAATTAAAAGTGACCGACCGAAGGCTTCAATTAAAAGTTTCTTTATTGTGAACATTGAAATTATCCCAGTAGCTTACACTCGCGCTACGCACTGTACATGCGTATATTTGCAACTATTGCAATTTGCAATCAGCGTCAAGCGTCAAAGTCTATTTGAGTTCTGAGTTTTGAGTTGAGCAAGAAACTTGTAAAAGTCAAACAACCGAAGCAAACCGAACTGAACCCACAGACCGAACAATTGGCAAACTATTCGCTTCAATTGTGCCACGCCTCCTTGCCACACCCCTGGCCTACACTTTAAAATGATTTGCAAGTTAAATGAATAATTACAACCGCAAATGCCGTCGACGACGATGATGATGACGGCCCCCGTGGAAACCGCAACTAAAGGCAAATTTTCATCGTGGGAGGGTTGCTTTTCGGAGCGAGAGGTTGCACAAAGTAGGGGTGGTAGCGAGAGTAGGATGGATGGGTGGCAGCCAGGCAACCAGCCAGCCAGCCAGCCAGCCAACCAAGCAACCAGGCAGCAGCATATTCATATTCATGCCAAGGCAGCAGCGGCAACTGCCAAGTATCTTTTGTTAATTAAACTTGTAGAATTATGACACGCTTACAAATGGCGACCCAAAACTATGCCACAGCTCCGCAACTTGTGCGGCCAGATGGTAGAGGATGGAGTAGAGGGGAATGGATCCACCTCCAGGAGGCACTACTCCTCCCCACTAAGCTGCTTGCAGTGAGGCGGATAAAAGGCTGTGTCGTCGGTTAGCAGAGCTGCCACAGCGCGACAACATGTCATAATTAAATTAGACTTAGTCTAAGCTTAAAAACACTCCAGCAAACAGATGGGAAAAGGTGGCACTAAAGGTGGGTTGCCCCACACCTGCCCACACAGCCAACCTGTAACTATTACCCCGCATCCTTGCACCCTTTTCGAGTTTGCCTCATTGATTGATGCTGCCGTGGATGGGATTGTAGCTAATCAAGAGCGTTGAAGGTAAAAAATGTATGCGCAATATTTGCAATCAATGAGTTAAGCTCAGCTGAACTGGCAGTGGGGTAGTCAAGGTAACTCGGGACGAGAGCAGGATCCGAAGCAGGAGCATCATCCACTTGAGGGTGGCTCCACGCCCGGCTGTTGCATGAAATTTTATGCAAAAAGTTGAAAGGATAATTAATTATAGCAAGAAGTGCACTTAAGTGCCTTCGTTACGTGCAAGAGCAGGAGATTCCGTGGCTGGGGAAGGAGGGGCTACAAAATAAAAACGGTAGAGGACGAGAAGGAAGAGTAGGAGGAGCCTGTCAGGCTGGCAGAAGGACAAGCAGCCAGCGACAGACGCTATTAGACGTAAATCCGTTCCATCCGTTCCATCCGCTCCATCCGCTCCATCCACTCCTGTTGCAGACAGGCTTTGACTTTGCCTTTTATCAAAAGCTGGTGCTGCTGTTGCAGCTCGGCTGACAATAAGAACAAGTTAATGACATTTTCTTGTCGTAACGGCATATCCTTGTGCCTGTCCCGTGCTCGAATCTCTAATGGGCATCACCGTAGCAATTAATTACACTCCGACTTTAGCGAACAAAACGAACGTCCATCCAAATCGAATCATTCGGCAAATGTCTCAATTTGCATTTCAATTCTCTGCAATCCCTCAACCCGCATCCTCGATTCCTCTCAGATGAAGGTAATCACGCCCTGCAGGAGTTCCTGGCGGCCCGCAATCCCAAGCAGCAGCACAGCAGCACCCTGGAATCGTATCTGATCAAGCCCATTCAGCGCATCCTGAAGTATCCTTTGCTACTGCAGCAGATGCGCAATCTTACCGACTCCCGGGCCGACGAGCACGTTCATCTATGTGGTGAGTATATGTCGGGTGGGTGGGTCGTCCGGTGGTGGCATCTCATCATCCCTCATCCCGTCCCCTTGCAGAGGCACTCAAGGGCATGGAGAAGGTGGCCGAGCACATCAACGAGATGCAGCGCATCCACGAGGAGTACGGTGCCATCTTCGATCACCTGTTCCGGCAGCACCAGAAGTCCTGCAAGCAGCCCATTGACCTGAGTCCAGGTAGGAACATATGATTAATTGCAATCCTTGCATTTCTCAATCCTGTGGCCTTTCTTTAGGAGATCTCTTGTACTATGGCGGCGTGGAGTGGCTTAATATTTCCGATTTTCTGGGCAAGATCAAGAAGGGTCTGGAACTGCATGCCATGTGCTTTGTATTCAAGTCGGCGGTGGTGTTCCTATGCAAAGAGCGACTGCGTCAAAAGAAGAAGCTAATGGTGGGATCCAAAAAATATCTTTCTCAACAAATGTATATTTATCCCTCAATTTCGTTTTCAGGGAGTATCCAGCAAGAATGCCACTAACGAGGTGGAGATCATACGCTACCAAGTACTCATTCCGGTCACCGAAGTCCAGGTCCGCGCCAGCTCGGCCAAGGATATGGACTCGCACTTCCTGTGGGAGCTCATCCATCTGCGCTCCCAGCTGCAGCGCCGCTCCGAGAAGGTCTATGTGCTGTCGAACAGCACCGCCGATTTTAGGAACGCCTTCCTGAAGACCATACGCCAGATAATACGGGAGAGCGTCCGGAACATGTCAATTCCGATGAAGAACTTTGGCGGCAGCTCCGGCTCCGTCTCCGGCCACTCCTCCCAGGGCGGCATGGGTGGCATGGGCGGCTATGCCGGCAACTCACAGACCCTGGAGCGACCTAAGCAGCAGGTTGGTATCGACATTGGATTGGATTGTTTCTCCATGCGGAGTATCCTTTAATCACAACTCTTGTATCCTTGTCGCAGATCACCATAGTTCATGGATCGCACACTCTGGGCAAGCCGAAGAAGAAGTCCGGATCGCAGCGGCACTCGGCTGGGAACATCGACTATGACAACTTGTCCGGCAGCCAGGAGGCGGACGACTTGCCGCCCAGCGTGGGCGTTGTCCACTATGGCGCCGCCCATGTGCAGCAGATGCCGCCGACGGGCTTCCGAGGTCGCAGCAAGACGGTGGGCGACGTGACTGGTAAGTGTGGCCACGCCATTGTGTGTGTTTAGCTAACCCCCCTGATCCTGTCGAGTTGAATGCTAACAATGTCCCTGCTATGTCACCCCGCATTCCGTATCATCCAACGCGTTTTGCCATAAAGAAATCACTTGCTCCTCCCTAGATCCCCATCAGCAGCAGCAGCAGCAGCAGCAACAGCAGTTACAGGCTCAGCCAGACCACGCCCACGCCCACCCCCGCCCCCATCCACATCCGAGGGAGCCACCGCCGCCGCCCATCCGGCAGCCGCATCTGCACCACCACAGCTCGGACATCGAACGGATCGATCCGGGCACGAAGTCAGAGGGGGAGGAGGACTCCCAGCAGGGCACAATCAGGCCCAAGGCCACCCTGGGGCGCACACCCAATCACCTGACACTGAGGTGAGTCCTTGTAGTCCTTTTGACTAATTTAATAACTGGTATTCTGCTGACTAACTGGACTAAAAACTAAAACTAATATGCTTTTAAAAAAAATATTAATTCGAATCAAGCTTAAAAATTTAATAAAATTAAAAATAGAAGATAAATATCCTTCCCCGAGTCCCAGTCAGTCAGTAGACACCCAGTGGCGAGAAAGGAGTAAGCTCGACTATTGCTTGACCCTGTGTATTTCTGCATCTCTCCGTTGCCGCCCGACCTGACCTCATCCGACCGGATCCGACCTGATCTGATCTGAACCGATAGCACCACATCCACGCTCTCGGTGGGCAGCACCGGCAGCCAGGCGCGCCTGATACAATCGTCGCACCCGCCGGCCAGCTACCAGCCGGTGCTGATGAAGGACCTAGGTAAGCCCAGCCCGGATGAGTCGGAGCTCGAGAGTCACGAGAACCAAGTCCAATTCGAAATCGATATTGAAAGGCAGAATAGGAAATACGATACCGAAACCGAGATCGAGTCGGAGTCGGAGGTGCATGCCGCCCAAATGGCGGCCTCCTTTAATTTAAGTCTAGGCAGTAGTGGTAGCTTGTTCGCCTCCGATCCTAGAGACAGTCAGAACCAGAACCAGAACCAGAATCAGACCCAATCCTATAGCCGTATCCTAACCCACACCCTACATCCCTCTCCGCGCCATTCGCCGCGACAATCGCCGCGCCAGTCGCCCAAACAGGAGATCGAGGTAATCGAGATTTTTGAGAGCGAGGCGGAGCGACTGGCCGCCTCCCAGCAGGTGGCCGTCGTCCACCAGCATCCGTCGGGGATCCAGGCCAGGGAATCGTCCCATAAGTCGCGACGCGACCGAAACACTGACCCGACCGATACGGACGCCACTTCACGGTACATGGACAAGCATCTCAGCGACTTGGAGCAGGAGAATCTGGTGGATTCGGGAACCTGCGACATAGTTGCCTATATGGCGAGTCTGCGGGAGAAGACCTTTGACCCGCAGGACTTGGCCGAGGAAGCTGCCGATCAGCAGCAGAACGACTCAAGTCTCTCCCCGGAACCGCAGACGGTGGTGGAGAACACCCAACAGACGGTGGTGGTGGACATCGAGTCGCCATCTCGGCCTGCCACAGAATCGGACAGTACGGGCACTACGACCGGACCCTCGGAGAGATCAGGAGACGAGACGGAGGAAGAGGCCACCAGCTCGTTGGCGTCGCACATTGTTGTGATCGACAAGAAGGTGGACAAGATCTTCAAGGCCAAGTCGCCGGAGCGGCCAGCCTCCACCAAGGCCAAAGGGGGCCGGCGGCAAATCTACATTTCCCCAGACCGCTGCAAGTCCCAGGGCAGTTCGCCGGTGCGGATCATCAAGATAAAGTCGCCCAGGACGAGCGTCAGTGAGCAGGGAAAGAGATTGAGTGTCTCCTCCTCCTCGAGAGACAACTCGCAGGATCGCCTGTCGGCCGGCAGGAGGACGCCCAGCCCGCGACGCTCCTCGGAGGGTGGGGGCATATTGAAGCACACAACTGCCCCGACATCGGGCATCCTCAAGCCGCCATCCAGCCCGGCCAAGTCCAAGAGTCCGGACAGGAGCTGCCTAAAGAAGGGCGGACCATCGCACGTGTGCAGCGTGGAGACGCTATCGCCGCACATCTCTCCCAGGAGCAGTGTGGATCACCTATCGCCGGACAGGGCCTCATGTCTGCGCCACTCGCCCCGGAGCAGCTTCGACAGTCACGGCGGCTCGGATCACAACCTGGATGTGCCGCATGGCAGCCGGAAGAGGAGCATGTCGGCCCACGGAAGCTTTGAGACGGGAACCGGCAGGTCAAGGAACCAGGAGACCTACCAGTATTATCCGGTTTACGATAATCAGACCTGCAGCGACCACTATGTGGCTGCGGCGCCCAGCGGCCGATATGCAGGCGGTGGCCACGGGCACGGACACGGACATGGAAGGAGCCGGCTGAGCAAGTCCCTGGAACGGTCGACATCCAGAGATAGCACCACGACCAGCAGCTCCTACGGCCACCGGGCCTACGGGGTGTCCCCCGATCGCAGCTATGTGGTCTACAGCTCGGGTCCTCTGAGATCCCAGTCGGCGGAGAATACGTTCTCGCAGCCCATCTACGATCCCCTGCCCAGACATCCACCCCAGCCCGTATCGCAGCACCACCACCAACCACCACCCATGCAGCAGATGCAACAACAGCAGTACATGGGCTATGCCCCGGAGATGGGCGGTGGTGGTTACGGAGGCGGAGGCGGAGGTTGCCCCCACGAGCCGCAGGGTTCCAGTTACCAGCTGAGCTCCTCGGCCCCGGAGTACACCACATGCATTGATTGTCTGTACCAGAAGAGACCCTCCTAGCATAAGTCCCGCGTGCGGCAGAGTCGCACGCGGAAGAAGACGCCCCGGGGCATGGTAGTGGTCAGTGCCCAGCCGACGGCCACCGGGGGCATTGGGTTCGTGCCCGAAATGGGCTCCACAGATCCGCCGGGCGGGTGCGTGGACTGTCACGACTACTTCGAGATTCATGTCTAAGGAACGGAATGAGACTAAAGATATTTTGAAACCAAAGATAACAACCGACAACTGATTAACAACAACAACCCGAAATGCCTCAAGAAACTAATTTTAAACCAAACTCAGCTCAGATATACGTAAAGTCATACACAAAGGAAACGAACTAACTATATAACCGAAAATAATCAAAAACCAACACGAACTTCCAAAACAAGGGATTGAAATTACTACCTAGCCTACGAATATACACACATACATACCTATATATACAAAATCTACACTAGAGAACAAAAAAGCATCCAATTAATAAACCAAAAAAAGCACTTAACTGAAAAAAAAAAAATAATCCATATATCTCGTTGTATAAATGTTAGTTGTAAGTCACCCAAAAACCTGAGGATAGTTAGCTCTTTCGGGGAAAGAAGAATAGGTTTTACTGAAAAGTAATCAGAAGAGAAGGGACTAGGGGGAAGGAAAGCCACTTCCAGGTTATGTAATGTATGTGGGTGTATGAGTGTGTATGAGTGGATGTACAAATGTATACGTGTATGCGTGCCACCATTTCCAGTTAATTATTTAAGTTGCAACGCGAACATTTCGCCGTGATTTACACACATGCACACTCAAACATTAGCAAACAAAATGGCGGAAGTTCCGCTCGCCTGGGGTGGCGAGTAAAAATATTACGTATACGCCGCGTTGCACACACAATACTCAAGTGCCGTAATTACGAGGGCAAACAACAGAAGGCAGGCAGAAAAGAGCATCTAGCGCAACTGAAACTAAAGTTGAAATTCATACTCGCACTCAAGTAAACTACTAAGAGACATCCAGACACAAACAACAAATGGCAAACTCAACTTGAAACATACATAGATGGGGGGGAAAAATAAGACGACAGCCAGCAGCAGAAGCTTAATCCGGAAAAATAACAAAAAAGGAATAGGACCTAGAAAAGAAAAACACAACTAACATGCAGGTGGAAAAGTTGAGGGGATGTCGCTAACCAAACGCGACAACCGAAACTATGTCACCTAGGCCAGTGCTGACAATTTTCAACCCAAAACTATGTAACTGGCAGTGCCGATTCCGCATTTCCGGGGCTCCTGACGAAATCAAGAAATTTTAATTACCCATTCGGAACTTAATCCGAGTAAATGGATCTGCAACTGAGCTAAAAACTTCATGGGTTAACATAATATTTACCTAAAAAAAAGTATACCTAGAACGGGGATTATTTACATAAATCAAGTTAATCTAGAAAGGGAATATTTAAAAAAAAAAACCAAAGACGGAAAATTAGTTAGAAAATTTTTGCAAAAAACTACAGGAGATTAGCGTGGTGGTGTGAGTGTATGTGTACCAATAATGTTGTGACAAATAATTTGCATATATGCATATGGTTTTTTATATGATTTTTGTAGATTTTTGTATAGATATAAAACAAATATACATAAATGCATATACAAGCCGAAAGGACATTTTACGCATGGATTTTCTGACATTTCCGATTCACAATCCAATTAAATCACAAACAAAAAAACAAAAATACAATAAAAATACTGAAAATGATAATCGTAAGTCGTACCTCAATGTTCAGTAATGGGTAATCAAAATATATACATACTAACTAAGTGACAGCAGATAATTCCATATACAAATGTGTAACCATTTTCCTCCATTTTAAAGACAAGGAAAGGTCAATCCGAAAGCTCGCGACAAAAATTTCAGGTTGTTGTAACGAAAACTCAAAGCAAACATACTCAAAATAAATACGATTAAGCTTCAAGAAACGTTTACAGTATAAACAATATACAGTTATACAGTTTACACTGGGCTTCATAGCAGCAAAATCAAAATAAGAAAAACACACAAAAACAAGTAATCATTCCCGTAAAATCAAAATATACATACAACACATCGTAAATATGGAATAAACAAAAAAAAATACTATTACTATAAATACATATGCAGCATAAATGTTGAACTAAAAATGGTTATTCTCAATATGAAAATGAAAATTAAAAAAACATGTTAAGCGAAAATAAAGGCAAACTAAATAGAGATAAGCGGAGACCGCAGCGGAACCTAAAACAAATATCAAATATAAAATTTAATCGGTAATCCATGTGAGCGCAGACAACACACAGGAATCCACTGAGCAAACAAACCGAAAATCAACAAACCAACTAAAACTGACAACTGAAAAATGGAAACTTGAAAATCAAATGCGTGGAAACTAACTACACCGTGCTCGCAAACACAGGCACACATAACTAAAAAAGGAGAGCTCCAAACTAAATTAAAATAAACTAAAGCGAACGACTAAAGCAATTCAAATGCAATTAAATCGAATAGAATATGGATATATAGGCAAATAAACAAAATAAATACATATATTTAACGAAAAACAAACGCCCAAATAAGTATGCTATATTGACGGACAGGAACGGAAACCGTTAAAGTAATCGAGTTTATGGAGCGATTTCCTGGCCCCTACCCCCTTCTAATTCTCGCATAGCCTTTGACCTTTCACCTCTCGCCCTCTCCCTCTCCCTCCGACTAGCCCCCAATTAGTTATGCATTTAAATTTGTTTAGTAGTTGCTAAGCAGGTAAGTGGTATACTTATTTGAAATTCGGCAAACTAAAGCTTGTTGTTGGAGCTAAGTACTTGAATTGAATTGAATTATTCATAAAACAATTTAACGGGTGATATTTGATTATCTTAAATTTAATTATCTTAAAGATAAATTACAAATTATTTAAAATAAAATTAAAATGGTAATTATAACAAACAAGTATCGTATTCAGTTAGATATAGAAAATATGTGTATGTAAATCGGAGACGGAGCTACCTTAGGCATGTTAAGTTTTGAGGATATTTTTCGTTTTTCCGCCTATTCGATGTGTATCTGTTGTCTCTGTTACAAACACTTGATATTATTAGTTGGCATCGCTTGATAAAAACAAAAAAAAAATATATGAAACAACTAATAACCGACAACTTTGCAAGTTTTTCTTTCAATTTGAACGTTTTGCATTTTCTCAAAGATTTATGAACAACAACAAAATGGTCAAGAATGCAACTTAGAGTGTGCCCGAGAGATCTATTGCCAAACCGTGTACTTCCAAATGACTTGCCAACAAAGTTTTTAGGCAATATTAAAGTACATTATAATCGATCTATATATATATATATTTATATATAACTATATATGTCTTATGGTTACACACACGTGCCCTACAAAGATCAACCATCCTGCCACCAGCCACTCACTTTTTTATCCTTCCACCCAACCAGAACTTATTCGGCATTTTTTTCACACATACCCAGCAACGCAATTATTTCCCAGAAATTTCATTTACTCTCTTTCTGTACAACTTTTTGTGTGCCAAACTAAAAACAAAAATAATAAATATAAACAAAAATTTGTAAAATTTAAATAAATTGAATTTTGTGAAACTCTCATATACGCACAACTTTTCCATCGTTTTGAATTACGCTCTTTGACTTTTTGCATCTGGAAAACTAATTTCGAAATTAGAGGGCGGGTTAACTGAAATGCGAAACAATTTTAATTTCACCATCGCGGCCACTGCATTTTTCAAAATTCAAATAAATAAATCCCTCGCCGCCCATATCCCATCTACATATATGAGAATATTTCATTTTTTTAATTTGTATTTCGAATTGGATCCCCTTGCCAGACACAAACGACAGAGGCAGAACGGAAAATGTTGGCATAAAATGCAAAACTCTCAATTGAAAATTCGGAATTCCAAATAGTTGTTAACAAAGTTTAAAAATGGAAAGTAAAAAGATAAACTAGAAGAATCGAAGGAGTTGAAAACCAAGCGATGTCAACATTTTAGCCAACACAAGCCCACATCCCCGACCCCAACTCACCAGTATTAGTTGTTGAATTAGATTAGTCAATCACTCTAACTACCTTCCAACCAAAGTTCCCCAAATATATCGTATAGCTAACCCGCCTGAAGTAGTGCTCATTTAACATTAAACAATAATTAGTTTTGCTTATATTTTTTATCCGAATGAAGCGCCCAAATTGCTAGAAATTATTATAGAATCGAGCAATCTGGGCGCTTTCGCTTGCATGCTTTTTAATCTAAACCTAAATCCGAATTGGCCGAAAATTACTAATCGAGAAATCTGTTTGGCACTACTCTGTATATAGCCAACTGGATAGAGATCCCTCTCCCCGCACTCGCTCTCTATCTCGCTTTCGATCTGTCTTTTATCTGAATCTATATTTTATTATATGAAAACCAAAAACCAAACTATTTACAAATTAAGTTTGCAAAACCAAAGCCAAGAAAAAAAGAAAATATTTCATATTTTTTCATATATGGTTTCCATTGTATCTTTTCTTTTCTTTCATTTATTGTAGGGTCCCCGGTGTGGAAACCACGAGACATGATAAATTTAGGCACAGATCCACAGTCAACAACCCGCAAAGACGATGTGAAAAATTAAATCAGAAAAAGCAAAACAAAACATTTAGTATCAAGCTAAGCAAGCATAAGAACTCTTAACCCAGCAACTTCAATACCTTTGTTCAATTTTCTCAATTTTAACTAATCAAGTGTAAGGCAACAGCATCAGCAAAAAGCATAAAGCAAAAAGCAGAAAGCAAAACCAATACCAAAAGCAACAGCAACTGTTTAAAGTTCAAAGCAAAGCGAAGCGAATCCAAAGCATTTTTCAAGCACAACTCGACTCGACTCGATACGAAGATGCATTTTTGAATCATCATCGAATCAGGCCATCAAGCCGGTGAATGGATGTGGTTGGCTTTTGAAGAATGCTTGGCTTCGGTTTGTTTCATCTCTTTTTAAAAAGGATACAACATCGAAGAGTTTTTTTTGTCGTACTTACGTTTATATTTTTAACAAGAAACAACAAAAAAGATACTAGATATCTTTTTAAGAAACAACAAAAAAAAAAACCAAACAAAAACATTTAACATAAAATGGAAACCCAAAAGAGAAGACTTTGATTTATATTGATTGTATTTAAAGTGCAAAACGTATAATAAAAGCATAATTAAAGCGAAGGATTTTGAGCAGATTTAATATGAACTAAGGAAAAAGATTAAAAAAAGATTAAGAAATACGAGAACAAATTCAAATGCATTTGTCGCTGAAAAGACTTGAAAGTAAATTTCGATTTAAATACATACATTTATTGAGAAGTAGACGATGACGACAATGTCACTGAATCGAGAAGGGAAACCCGTAAAAAAATTGAAACCATTGTATTTAGGCTTAGAGAATTTAAATTTAAAAAATGAAATAATAATAATAATAAAAAGAGAAAAAAACACAACAAAGAGAGCAAAGAAAGTTGCAAAAAGTAATAATGTCAAATGCAAAAAAATGGGAAAACCAAAAAAGGGTTAAATAAAAATTTTAGAAAATTAAGCCACAACACAAAAACACACTGACGAACACTGAAGAAAATCAACACACTCGTAATCGTAATTAAACACAGAATTAAAATGAAAGCAGCAATGAAAATGTTTAGTTTGTAGGAGTACACTGAAAACAATGCGTACGGATACCATACAAAAACCACATACACAAAATAGCAAAAATTTAGTCAAAATGTTAAATGGTAAACAAAACAAAAATACTATAAAAAAATAACTAACACTAAAAAAGGAAGAAACATAAATTCCAAACAATTAAATTGGGCTCACGCCTTCAAGCAAAATCCAATCAGAAAATCACAGAAGAACAAGAAACCAATTCAAACTCACGTTAAAGGGGAAACCACTCACACAAAAAATAAATTTAAAAAATTATAAAAACAAGAAGAAGATATATAGTCACACAGACCCAAGGCAAACGTCAACAACCCCTCTAGAAGAATTGCAATAATATTTATGAACTTCACTCCAAACACTTAAATGAAAAAAAAGGAATGCCAAACAAGAAAAAATAAAAACAGAGTTATAGGAAGCCCAAGATCCGACCCCGACCCACGTCCCATAGACAAAGGCACACTTTTTGAGAACTCAATTACAAATGCGTTGGATTTATCTCAATCTCAGTCAATACACTATGGTTTTCATCTTTCGTAGGACGAATTTTTAGCAAATGAGCAAAAAATTTAGCAAAAAACAAAGAACTCAAATTTGTAGTCAGTAACACAATAAAAATTCTACCATATGGAAAATAATAATTAATTGGTTGTGAATGCAGCTTGTATGTGTTAATTCGATTCAGGAACAAAGAAAACCCCCAATTGCTGAACATTTATTTTATTCTCATCCGGCCGTGCAATATTTGTACACACGGCGAGTGCTAATGGTGTTTTTTTCCCCCATTTATTTTTTGTCAGTGCACATTATTACATAATTCGCGCCCATTCATAATTGAGATCCCCGAAATTCCATTGAACCATATAGCAACAAATCGAAACATAATCAAAACATTTTTTAGGTTTCCAATCAAATTGAATTAAATATACAAAATGAAAACCTTAATTAAACAAAACGAAATTTAACTAATAGGATGATTAACAATTGAAACTACAGACCATAGTAAGCTAAAAAAAATAAAATAAAAATAAAAAAGTGAAGTAAATAGAAATTCTAAATGTATACAACTGTCTAACGATAGATTTTTCGTCCTCGGATGAACGCTAATCAAACACAGGACGAACCAGGAGAAATTTACCAAATCACAACATTTTAACATAATTTTTACAGTTTGTATAAGTTTGACAGAAATAAAGTAATTAATAATAATTAATAAAAAAAAAATTATAAAAAAAAGAGAGAATAAAACAACAGAAACTCAACCAGAGACGAAGCAGTCAGTTGGAAGACTTTAGCAAAATGAAATAGTTAAATTATGAAAATCATTTAAAGGCGAATGAACAAAAGACGAAGGACATTCGAAGCGGCGTGAAACTTTTTGTACGCATTTGACTATTTTTAATGCATTTTTATTAAATATATTTATATATATACATAGTCACTATTGTACGAATGTTTGAGAGCCAAACAAAGTGTAATTATTCAATTAAGTTCACGTGCACACTGAATTGCACTGAAATCTCTTTTAACAAATTGTTATCGTATGTATTTACTTTGTTTGAGAATACTTGTTAGTTGTCTCTTATCACTTTCCTTTTGGCAAAAGCAGGCAAGACAGGAGATTAGATAAGGGTAACGATTGCATATTAAATCCCATTTACAAGTCAGCGAGTTCATAATAAAACAAATTCAATAACAAAAGCAACACTGGAAAAGAATTCTAGTTATTAACAATAAAAATCAGTAAAAATAAAATCATTAAAAATCAATTTTTATTGTAAAACATAATTAGCAGCTGCAACAAGGACACAAAAAAAAACAACAAATAAAATAAAAATAATGCAATGGATGTTAATACTTTTTGAGAACAAAACAAAAAAATGAAAATGCAAGAAATACACACAATGATTATACATACATTTGCAAATGCAACTTAACACTCAACGTAAGGATAGTGAAAATGTGTGACAAACGATTAAATTACGACATCCTTTCGAAGTGAATACAAAACCAAAAATAAATTGTGAAATTTAAAAACCAGTTTTTGTCTTTTTAATCATATACTTGGGAAAGTTTTAGTACAAGGGGATTTTGTCTTTTTTATTTTTTGAATTTTTGTACAATTTATTGGAATATTCATATTTCAAATAAGTAGGATATCAATTTGATTTAGCTTGCCAATCGTAACCCCTAGAAGTTTATCACCGAATTCCATAACATAAAAATCTTTAGACTTTATTGTAGTAACATCGACGCTGCCAGGAAAATATTAAAAATAACTGAAAACGCAATACTTTACTTAATCTTTTAGTATGTTACTAATTTCGTAGCAGACAGCGTTAGAGAAAAGCTTTTACTGTAAAATGACTCCTTTATTGACATACGATATTTTTACAGAAATGTGTTATCGATGTTTGTATTTTACATTTTCATTACGCGACACACTACGTCGATTTAGTTGTATAAGCATCTGGTCGCTCTAATAAATTCAAATGAAGCAAAATTACAAAATTATAATCAGGCCCCAAACCTCGATTTTAATCTGACCCAGAAAAAGACGATTTTTTTTCGTATCAATAACTTTATTGTTAGACAGAACTAAATTGGTACTAAAACGTACTTAATTTTTTTGCTGATAGACTTCCCAGATTGTAGTATATTGCGTGGGGTGGGGGAACAAATTTGGGTGGAATGCCAGATATGCGTTCTCTACAAAAACTGAGAGCTACGTTCAATTTATAATACCTTTTTATTTGCAGCTTTGGGATATATAAATATCAGGAGATTTAAAACACCGTCCATATAATCGGGCAGTAAGCTAAATCTGGAATTGGGGTACTAGGTGTAATAGTAAATAGTCGATCAGTCTCGAACAGAACGGGCTACCGTCTGTTGCTTATGTGTTTTCTTCCCTATCTTATCTACCGTCTGCATCCTCGGCTATATCTACAGCAGTTCGATCTCTTGGCACACTGTCTCCGTGCTCTGGTTAATGGTTATTCTTCTTAAAGTACGTAAAATAACTAAACTAAACTTAGGCCTTAACTAAGCGGCTAACATCTGAATGATTAGTTGGGCAGCAGCTCTGCCAGTTGATTCCGCAGGCTGGGCGGCAGCGTGTCTGGGAACTTGATGTCAAAGGCAACGATCAGATCGCCACGCCTCGATGGTTCTTTGGGAAAAGGCAGTCCGCGCCCGCTGATGCGCCGCGTTGTGGTGGGCTTGATTATCTCATTGTTGGTGTTGATTGGAATCCTATCGCCCTGCAGCGTCGGCACATTGACAGGTGCACCGCACAGTGCCTGCTTCAGACTGACCCGAGCTGTGTAGCGCAGATCGCTGCCCTCGCGTTTGAACTGTGGGTGTGGCTTGTCCCGAATGATGAATATTATGTCAGCGGGTGTCTTTCCCGGTGCCCGGTCGCCCTCCTGGGGAAACGTGATCTTGGTGCCGGCCTTCCAGCCTGGTTTAACTGTGATGCTTAAAACTTTTTCCTCCTTTTGGGATCCAATGTTGGTGGAAGCCATGCGCGATATCTTCATCTTCTTGGTACAACCCCTGTCTACCTCCTCCAGTGTCACATACAGGTCGTGTTCGATCGGCGGATCCTGTGTCTGCTGGCGCTTCCGGCTAGGAGCCTGGGCATTGAATGACTGTGATCGGAAAGCTCCTGCCATGGGATTGCCGCCAAAACCTCCGCCAAACATATCGTCGCCTCCAATATTCATGAAGATCTCATTGGTGGCACCGCCACCTCCGCCGCCCGCTCCGAACATGTTGTCGCCGCCGCCGAAGAACACACCGAAGGGATCCGATGAACCGAAGAACTGGGCGAATGTTGCTCGCGGATCGCCGTGGAACTGGTAACTATAGCCGCCTGGCTGATTTCCACCGTCCGGTCCGGGCATGCCGCCCTTAAGTCCCTCCTCGCCATACTTGTCGAAGATGTCACGCTTTTTCTTGTCGGAGAGAACCTCGTACGCCTCGGCGATCTCCTTAAAGCGTTCCTCAGCCTGGGGGCTCTTGTTCTTGTCCGGATGGTACTTCAGTGCCAGCTTGCGGTAGGCCTTCTTGATCTCATCGTCGGTGGCCTTATTGTCGATGCCAAGAATTTTGTAAAAGTCCTTACCCATCTCTGATATTTATTATAATCTGTAAATGAAATAGAACAGAGCGTACGAACAGATTAGAAGGTTGTGTAGCACGTTTGCTTTGCTTTGCTTTGCTGTGCTGTGCTGGGCTGTGACAGTTTTCTCGATGCCACGGTGGAAGCCGTGGAATTTGCTAGAAGCATGCGTTGTGCAACGACAATGCCGTGACGTAGCCAGCGGATTTCGCCCCTTGTTGCTGTTGGAGCTGTTCTCGAATGGAATTCGAGGGCGAAACAACACAAGTCGACGCTCCCAGTCCCAGCCCACACAAAGGCACCAAAGTCATCCAAATATGCTAATTCCAGAGCCAAACTTCAACTTACCTAAAAAGTATGTGTTTTTTTTAATCGAAACGGATGTCACCGTAGCTGCTACTGCTTTCGTTGCGTTCTTATTTTTCACTCTATTTGCTAATATTTATCTGCACTCGATTATAAATATTGTTTATAGCTTTTAATCAATTGTTCTTTTCACTCTGCTCTTTTTTTTGCTTTCCACTCGCGTGGCTCGCCTTTTTTCACTTGCTTTCTTTCACTGAGAAATTTTCGAGTATGAGAAAAAAAATCTTTGCGCAGGCCTTTTATAGATTTTTTTCGGTCTCATCGAAGCTTCTCGTCGTTTCTCGCGATTTAGGGTATTATCGGGAAGGAAATGCTGCTATCAATATATCGATAGTTTTTCAGTGGGACCTAATTTAGTGCACTGTGGACAAAAAGTAAAAAATTTTTTTATTTTTTCCTTTTTAACTAAATAATATCTTATCAACAAAATATTCTGAGCTTTGTATTTATAGAAATCACTTATTCTAAAACTTTTGGCGATGTAAAGCCACACAATGTATTTTACCATACTGCTGGACGCATATTTAATTTTAATAGTTTATCACATAAATACGTGAAAAACAAACTAAAGAACATAAAAATTGGTCGAAAAAATCGACGAAAATATTTTAAAGATTTTTGCAAAGTTTTTAATCTATTTTTGTCCTGGGCGTTGATAGAAGCACCGGAAAACGAACAAAAGACAGTGCTGGAAAGCGGTAGAATAAATTCGAATGACAACCAAAATTACTATTTTTGTATACATTCTGCATCAATCTACATCAAAACACGGCAACATATTTTTTTTTTAGATTTTTCGTAATATTTTCTGGGAGATTCCCCTCAAATGTTGTGAACATCTCTGGAACGACAATATGCCTGAAACGATACTGCGAAAGCTATATCTTCGGATACACTCATCCGATTCTTAAGCGAGATACCTTAGAAGATTTGTAGATAGATTCTCTATCAATCTGCATCAAAATCTATCAACAAATTTTGTTTTTGATTTTTTGTAAAATTTTCTGCGTGATCCCTTTCAAAAATAGTGAAAATCCCTGGAACGTCAATATGCCCAACTGCAAAGCTTTATCTTTAACAATACTCACGCGATTCGTACGAAGGATACCTTTAAAGATTTAAGATAGATTCATCATCAATCTGGATCAAAATTATGTCAATCCTGTTTACAAATTTTAAAGAATTTAAAAAAATCTGTATAAGCAATACCATTAACATTCAAAATAACAGAAACTCTTAGCAATGATATCAGTAGAACGTTCCTTAAAATGGACGCAATAATAATAAATTAAGGAATTTTTTTGAAATATTTTAAAGAGGAATAATTATTATTAAAAATAGTACTTATTTTTGAAAAGAAAACCAACGGTTTCTAACGGTAGGCCAATAAACGAATGCTGTTTGGCAACACAGCTGGTATTTTTTAATTGCGCGAAGACGGTCACACGGACACACGAAACTTGCAAAACAGCCGCAGCCGAACAACAAAAAAACATTTGTAAAAATGTCGCGTCAAGCATTTTAATTTCAACGGATTCGAACTGCATCGAGTGGACGTGGTCGCCAGGAATCCGAGCAGTCATCCGTACCGCCATCGCCGCATTTCCCAGCACCGTTCGCCGCATATATCATCACAAACACACTGAAATATACCGCAGTATTTTCACACTTTCGAGGTAAGCTGAAGGAGGTACACACAAACACACACGCCCAGTTCCATATGAATATAGGTGGAATGAAAACACAGTCCCGACCCAAGTCGGAGGCCTTTTGGGTTGCGGGCTAGCGACATATGGACGCTCCTTTGCGACCCCCAAAGGACGGCCAGCGGGAGAATATTTGTTGCCGAAACCAACACGCAAAACACACCACACAGAGGAGCCACAACACATACACACATTTGCGTGTCACGTTCCGAAGCAAAGCCTTGACCGATCGTCCTGCCCACCGCCCTCCGTGGTATATACATATGTATGTAGGTGTTGCGCAAACGAAAGTAGCTCCCTCCCCACCCTCCAAGAAGCAGTGGTCAGAAGCCTAGCACCTTAGCCTTAGTCATGGCGCTTGGGAAAAGGATGTCTTAGTGCGGCAACTGCCTGCTGCATTATAAAAATAGTCATTCATTTGTGCAAACAGACAGGCAGACAGGCGGACAGAGCGAGCACCAATAATAGCACTTTCGTCCACTAAACGTTCTCGGCTGCATCGCCTATATTCATTGAGTAATCCCCCTGGGCCTGAAGCCCAGTGCCTTGCAGTTTCCAAGTGCTCGGGAGTGCCTGCTCTCTTGTGGCCACACGATAGTGGTTATCAGTTTTGATTTGTGAGTGAAAATCGCAGCTAAAGAGTTAGAATAATATTAAGAAAAAAAAAAGTCTGTTTAAAAATAAAGAAACATAGTGTCAGTAAATAAAATATTTTAAAGATCGGGGTACGTAGATGTGATACCAAAAAAAAAAAATAAACTAAAGACTTCTATGAATAAATATATAAATTTATATATATATATTCAACCAAAACACTGAAAAGGTAATGGCATTACTTTTAATAGTTATATTTAAAAAGAAAACACCTTAAAAAATACTATAATTTTGACCGCCACTGCCACTGCCACTTCGGAATACGAATCGGTGGTAACCGAATTTTGAATCCGATTGGCCATCGGGCATCGGAATATGGATCTGAATCGGAATCGGGCAGTATACGCGTGAACGATGTGGTGCGTTGACGGCGGATTCTTCTAGTCCGGAAAGAATAGATCTCGGTAAATTAGCCGAAAGTATAAGAGCGATGTGGTGCATATAGATGGACATAGACCCATTGATATATACAGTAGAGTCCACTCTACCAACTGAAGTTGGTGGCCAGAAGCAGGAGGGCCTAAGAATAGCACAAGAGGGCCATTTCGTAATGGAGATTGTGTGGGCGATGTGGTGCATTATGTGACTGGTTGGATTATTGCGGAATCCTGCGATTTCCGGCAGCTGGGGATAGTTTTGCAGGCCACAGTACCGAAATAGTTTCAAAAATAGCACAAATTTATGTGAGACGATGAGCTCGACATCTACATAGTACATATAATGGATGTCTCTATGGGCTGTGGCATAGATAACCTGCCGTATTGGTTTCTGCAATTCATGTCGATACAGGGAAGAGGAGAGCTGCATTGCAAATCATGTAAATAGTGGGCAGGATACCCATTCTGACGGCTAGACGAACAACACATCTTACGGATTCGAAAACCTTCGCATTTACAAATAGCCAGATATACGCGTATTTGTGCTTTCTTTCCGCCGATGTGTGGTTGTCGCCGCCTGTTTCTATTTTTAGCAGCACGAGCTTCTTATTTTGATTTCTGCTGGCCGACATGTATTAGCATTTTTGGATCCTCATCTCGGCAGCCTCTTTGGATGTCCATCCAACATGTGTTTGAACGCCAAACTGCAGTACATTCACATCGTTGTATTATATACATATATATATATATATTTAAGTTTTGTGGTTATTTTGGTGCAAAAGAATTGGAAAAACATTGCAAGAGACACTCAATTAGAGGCACAGCCATTTAAATATTTCCTAAAATATCATTTTAGATTCCATCGAATTTAATTCAATTTTTCCCATTTAATTTCAAATAGTTTTTCATTAAATATTTAACTATTAATGACTGTTATCAGCCAAGACCTAAATCTGTCAAGCTTCTGAATATTGCAAATAATATATTTTTTAAAAAATATGAACATTTCCTCGTAGGCCTTCCTTCTCAGTTGGGTTTTATCGACTTTTCCGTAAATATATATATATATATATGTATAAGTGTGGGCGGAACACGCCCCCTTCCATTTATAATTTGCGCACTGGACGGATCGAAGGCGCCAGATACGGACTCTCTCTCGGTATAATCGCCACCACTTCCGTTACAATGTCGTGCCGGATCCGACAAAGAAAGGAGCCCCCCAGCCAAGTAGGAGTGACATTTGCACCGAAATTTATGCATTCAACGGAGGCCATGACGACTATGACGGTTGTCTGGTGGTCCAAATAATAATCATCCTCCGGCTCTGGATCGGCGCTGCTTGTTTACGAAATTCCGTAGCGCGTTAGTCACTCTGTCGATTTTTCGGTTTTCGTTTGGGGCCACCGGACGATGCGATGGGCAGTCGATGCTCGATTCTCGAATCGGTCTACGTGATTATATATAGCAAATGGTGCTGGTGCTGGCCCGTACAAATAAGGCGCGAAAAGCGAGCCGGAGCACGTCAATTGCTGGGAGATGGGAGTCTGGGCGGGGGGACTTGGGGGCTTTATTTGCGAATCAGGTCGAAAAACAAGAGATTTTTAGCAACATCGAACTGGATTTCTCTTCCTTATTTACTTGGGGGTTGGGGTGGGGGGGGGGGTGGGTTATCATGACCAGCAACTTGGCCGGGCTAGATACGTCAAAGGCTAGATCGTGTCACCGTGGGACTCCTTTATTTTCTACTAGATTAAAAATCATAACCAAATTTATGTGTATAGCTCACCATCTTTATATCACTCCACCCGCAGGACCTTCCCCAGCACCAGCACCAGCCCAGCCAGGACATGACAGACAAGGAGAGCGAACAGTGCACCGTATCGGTCTTTGACCAGACCCCCGGTTCCGAGCAAAAGAAGATCAATGTGGTGGTGCGCGCCCAGTACACCGTGAAGCGTGTCATCGACCTAATTGCCACCCAGTTCCCATACGGAAAGTTCGAGCTGCTTCTCCAGCCACACGACAACAAGGATCTGGTGGGTATACTTGGATATTCTATTCACAAAAGCGAGTAATAACTGGAAACGAACATTTTAAAGGTCCATCTGAATGCCCTGGACTCGCAACTACTGTTCGATGTCGAAGGCTTTGAGCGTCAGTTGAAGAACCACTTGGTTCTCCTGCCCTCCGGCAGCTGGGACGGCGATGTGACCAAGCGTTTCGAGTTGCCCATGAAGAAGCGTCAGGTGGTGGTCACTCTGCGTCCCAAGGAAGCGAAAAAAGATGGCGAGCCAAAGGCCAAGAGTCCAGTATCTGGAGAGAAGAAGAAAGTTAAAAAGAAGGTAGTGGCTGGTTCGGGTGCGTCCTCACCGAGCAAGACAAAGGTGTCTGGTGACGACGCCAAAGCCAGCGGTAGTTCAGAATCCAGCCCAGAAAAGAGTCCGAAGGCTGGCTCAAAGATTGGCACTCCAAAGACCTCTTCGGTGGAGGTACCTGTAGCCAAAAGTGCACCTGAAGAGGCGCCTCAAGCCACATCCACATTGACACCAGAAGCTAGTCCCAAAGCAGCGACAAAGAAAAGTTTAAAGCTATCACCGGATGCCCCGAGTCCGGCGAAGCCATCGTCGCCCATTAAGGAGATCGATTGCGAGCCCATTGACCAGTTGCCCACCATCGGAGTATCCGAGCAGCTGCAACAGCTTCCTCAGAGCAGAAACCTCATCTCGCCGGTGGATAATCCACTCTCGGATTTGTGCGTCTCGGATGTTGAGCAACTGTCCGACGATGACTTGGCTCTGGGCGCCTCCGCCAGCCCCACGATGATGTGCCCGAGCTACGACTTTGGAGGACCGACCAACGATATGGACGGGGAGGGAGCCATTGGCGAGGGAGATCAAACGACAAGTGGACCGGACGACGGCCAGGATCCGATGTTATCGAACTTTTATCGCCGCAAGTATGGAGGCGATGAGCTGCCATCGTGGAAGCGGATTGAGACTACGGCGGCCGATTTTGTGACATCCGCCACCACGGAAGCGGAGACGGGATTAGGGAAAACTAATGGTGGTCCCAGGGGCTATGTGGGTCTAGTCAACCAGGCCATGACCTGCTATCTCAACAGCTTGCTGCAAGCCTTGTACATGACGCCCGAGTTCAGGAACGCTCTGTACCGCTGGGAGTTCGACAACGACAACGAAGCGAAGAACATACCCTACCAGTTGCAGAAGCTATTCCTGAACTTGCAAACCTCCCCCAAGGCGGCGGTGGAGACGACCGACTTGACCCGCAGCTTTGGCTGGGACTCGACCGAAGCCTGGCAGCAGCACGACATTCAAGAGCTGTGTCGCGTGATGTTCGACGCACTTGAGCACAAGTTCAAGAACACCAAGCAATCCAATCTAATCTCAAACCTCTACGAGGGCAAGATGAACGACTACGTCAAGTGTCTGGAGTGCAATACAGAGAAGTCGCGGGAGGACACCTTCCTGGACATCCCGCTGCCGGTTCGTCCATTTGGCAGTAGCTCGGCGTACGGCAGCATCGAGGAAGCCCTGCGCGCCTTCGTCCAGCCGGAGACGCTCGACGGCAACAACCAGTATCTGTGCGAGAAGTGCAAGAAGAAGTGCGACGCTCACAAGGGATTGCACTTCAAGTCCTTCCCATACATCCTCACCCTGCACCTGAAGCGCTTCGACTTTGACTACCAGACCATGCACCGCATCAAGTTGAACGACAGGTGGGTTAGCCGTTGGAATTTTAGGGATCTGAGCTAAGATGGTAATCATTTCTCTTGCAGAGTAACCTTCCCGCAGACGCTCAACCTGAACACCTTCATCAATCGGAGCGGCAACAGTGGCGACCAAAATGCCCACATTAATGGCACCGTTGACGATTGCAGCACGGCGGACAGTGGCTCGGCAATGGAGGATGACAACCTGAGCAGTGGCGTCGTCACTACTGCGAGCTCCAGCCAGCACGAGAATGATTTGAACGACGAGGACGAGGGCATCGACATGAGCAGCAGCACCAGCAAGAGCACCAAGCAGGGATCCGGACCGTACATCTACGAACTCTTTGCGATAATGATCCACTCGGGCAGTGCCTCCGGTGGCCACTACTATGCCTACATCAAGGACTTTGACAGCAACGAGTGGTTCTGCTTCAATGACCAAAATGTGTCCACCGTAAGTTATCCCTGATCCCTGATTCAAAAACATATTGAATACCAAATCCGAAATGGTTTTAACAGATCACCCAGGAGGACATCCAACGATCATTTGGTGGACCCAATGGTAGCTACTACTCCAGTGCCTACACCTCCAGCACCAATGCCTATATGCTGATGTACCGCCAGGTCGACGCAAAGAGGAACGAGCAGGCGGCAAAAGTGGCCGACTTTCCGGAACACATTAAGAGTCTGCTGCCGAAACTGCACTCCGAGGATGAGAGCCGTAGCACGCGACTGGGCAGGCACATCACAGTCTCGGATTTGGCTCTGCCGGATTTATACAAACCTCGGGTCTACTTCTACAACCCGTCGCTGAAGAAGATGAAGATCACACGGGTCTACGTTTCGCAGAGTTTCGACATCAATCTAGTGCTGATGTCCGCCTACGAAATGCTGAATGTGGAGGAGTTTGCGCCCCTATCGCGCTGTCGCTTGGTGGCATACAACTCGACCATGGAGACGATCATCCAGTCCCTGGAGAACTGCTCCGATCCGGCGCTGACCGAGCTGCGGGCCTCGCAAAACTACAGCTTGGACTTCCTGCTGGAGTACAGGGCGGAGGACCAACAGTTCGAGACCTATGCCCCGGATGGAATCACGTGGTATGTGTTTATGGTAGATCTATCGACCATGGCGATGGACGGTCCCTTCCTGGTTTACTCAGCAGCGAGGGAACGCGAACCCAGCGACATCCTGCGCCACTCCATCGCCGTCCGTTTACACATTAGCGAGCAGCAATTCCTGCTTGCCACGGTGCGCGGCACGGTGCCGAAGGCTTTCGTTGCCTACGATCCCCATCCGACTCCCGAGGCCCAGCTGCAGCTCCAGAATTTGGCCAACACCCAGTTCAAATCTATTACCTATTTTTACTTGAATGTACCCAACACAGACGCCGCCAGTCTAGAAGTGCTCGGCGTTCCCAGCATGGAGACCATCGAGGTACGTTAACCAGCACACTCTCTCTCCCTGCATATATCCAACATGATTAGTGACATCTCTTCCGTTTAGACGGCCAGTGGAGGGGACGTGGTAGACGCTGCCATGATGAACGGACACGAGGGCTCCGGCGGCTACAGCCACAACGACACTGATTGGCGGGGTTGCAAGCGGGATGTTCTCGAGCTACTGTCACAAACGCAACCAAGTCCCAGTCACGGGCATGAGTCCAACTCGGAGGATAGCAGTCTCAGCGATGGTGATCGGACCCTGGTGGAAACAGAGAACCTGGCACACCGCGGTGGCGGTGATAGCCAGGTCAGCTCCACGAGCCACTCGCCACAGTTGTCCAGCCCGGAGGATGAGGCAGCATCGCACGATGCTATGATGCGGGTACATGCCTACTGCAATGGCAATGGCAGCTATGCGGCTGCCGATGTCGTGGATCCTTTGTTGTTGCCACCCAGCACATCGCACTTCTTCCACGCCAGTAAAATAAAGTGCGTAGACGTGGTGGGAAGTAGTTCCAGTTCGGGCCATCAGTCCGATGAGGAAGCCCAGCTGAGGAAACCCACGCAAGCTTACAAGCTCCTGGTGGGCACTCACATGCGCATGGTTGCCTTTAAGCGGCACATCGAACAGCTCATCCAGGTGCCCAGCGCATACTTCAAGCTGCAGCGCAAGCACGAGAGCAACATCCCCAGCAATCAGAACAACTCCCTGGTCTTCCTCACCGAGGGCGAAACTTTAACTGTGGAGCTCGGCAAGAACCTCCAGGCAGATGAGTACAAGGCCAAAATCCACTTCCTGCGATTGGGCGACCTGGACAACGAGACGTCGCGCCTGCCGTGTGTCTGCGAATGGGTCTACAACGCCAACACCACTACCGAGCAGGCCAAGCAGGAGCTTGTGGCCAAGCTGCATCGCATGGACGCCAAGTACGCCACACTAACAGTTGACAACTGCCGTATTTGGCTCAAGGGCGGGCGCAGTCCAATCAAAATCCTGGCCAACGACGAGACCCTCTACTGCGATATGCGCTCCACTGTGGCTGCGGAGGTGGGTTGATTCTCTTGAAAGGAGAACGAATTAGGAGTGCAGTCTCTAATAGTTAATCTTTACTTGGATATAGTTCATTGTGCAAGAATGCGAGAGCGGAGTTAACCCCCAGCCCAAGGACGACACAATGACCATATTCGTGAGGCGATGGTGTCCGGCCAAGTTGGAGTTTGGAAAGTTCCAGGAAATAACACTAGACCGTAAGAATCACATTCACAAACATTCAAAGTTACGTGTCCTATTTCCAATCCTTTTGTGCTTCCGCAGCGGACACCGACATCAGATACTCGTTATCACAGATTAGCGGCATCACCATGGACAAAATGAGCTATATGAAGGTAGGTCATGCACTCCTTTCCCTAAACTATACAATAATCTCTTGCATGTATGGTGAACAATAGGTGAACAGCAACTTCCCATGCACAAGCATATCGGCGGTGAGCGTGAACGAGTCCTCCAGTTGGTACTCGGTGCCATGCAGCGTGGACAAGTACCCACTGAACACGACGCAGACGGGCAACATCTACTTGTACAAGTAAGTGGAGGCGGATCGATTCAGCCTGATGGTGGAAACTAATTCGAATTTAACTCTCAACTCGTAGAGACAAGAGCATACCCATCAAGGATCTGACACTGGAGGAGCGACGGCAGTTGAGCGCCCGGGAAAAGGCCAGGTTGGATCGTGTTGGCTGCGTCTCGACCACCCGGTACTCGCAACGGCGGGAGCGCGCCTTAAAAATATACCTGGACTCGCCGGAAAAGTCGAGCACCGTCACCGCCTCGGCACCCATGGATGTGCATGTCGACAACTAGGATAACTAAATGGGCCGCCAGCAGCTACTAAAAATACACCAAAAAAAACAAAAACAAAAAAAAAAAAAAAGAGAAAAAGATAAAACTTGTATTCAATTAAATCCCAGATTCTTGCCCGCATCCCTGTCGGCTGCAACTGCTGGTCCTTGTTTTCTATCATTTTCCCAGTAGAGCAATTTAAACTTTTTTTTTTATTATTTGTTTTCTGTTTTATGCAAAAAAAAAAACAAAAAAAAATTTTTGCGTTGTGAGGGAAAGTAAGGGATCGGTATTATTCAATCTGGATTAAATTGAATCTTCCGGAGGTGGAGACTCCGGTTCGAAAGGCAACTGGCAATAAGCACTAACCACATAACGAAGTTATTCTTGCAACTTTCGTAACACAAGAGTTCAAAGATGAGACTGTAAAATTTAAACAAAAACAAAAAAAAAACTAAAACGCAAGAAATCTTAATTACAAAAATGTATAATGTGAATGTGAACATCAAAACTAAATTAAAAGTATAAAATAAAAAAATCGAAAAGTGCATTTATTACAAATCGAAAAGCGTCTAAAATTGGAACGTCCTAATGCCCCTAAGTTCTAATTTTCTAATTTTGAAATTAAAAAGTCGCATTGCAATTATCGGTTTTGTTTTTTTTATAGAAAATGTTACTTTTATTTAATACCTACTACGCAGCGTTAATAACGTTTTTGTTTTGTTTCATATTTTGAATTATATTTAAAGATCATTTTAGCATTAAAATTGTTACAATTTGACGACAGTTCATCTTGCTTTGCTCATTTCGTTGCGATGTTAAACAAACCGATAGAACGAAACCAGCCTAATGGTACCGGGAATAAAAAGGTATTTTTTTTTTGCATTTCGCTTACAAATTGAGGATTTGTTCTTAGTGTTGGGGGGGGAAATGGAACTGCGTTTATCTTTTCTTTTTCGCTGCTTATGTGAAACAAAAATCCTCAAAATAGTTTCCCATGTTCAGTTGTCAATAGATCGGGGGTATTTTTGATAGTTTGTCGGAATCTACTTCGCAGCGAAAAACCAGTGGAGCGGCAGCAGCAGTAGGCAGCGCAATTGTTCACTTTGTTTCAGTTTGCGGGATGGAATCTGCCAAGACAGAGATTATGCCTTGGTCACAACGGCAGGCGCCGATTCCACCTTTGTCGCCGCTCCACCACCAGCACCAGCAGCCTTCTTTCCCTTGCCTTTGCCCTTCACGGGTCCCAGGGGCTGCGTGACCAAAGTCTAAAAAAAGAATTTAAAGTTTTTAGTAAATAAAATAGAACAAAGTGTATAAAAGTAGACCTTCAGTTCCTCCTGGGCAATGCTGTGCTCGCTGACGAAGTTATCGACCTCGAAGGGGATGCCGGTGACCAGGTTGACGCCATTGGGCATAAGCAAGACCGTGTGCTTGAACTGCGCCACAACCTCAGCTAGAATTAAATGTGAAAGGTCAGTTATACATCCATCGATTCACTGCCGAAGGAATATTAATTTAAGGCAATACTGTAGCAGTGGCATGTTCAGACAGAGGCCACAGAACGGCAACTGCTGAAGACGCCACAGCCTGGTCTTTGGTCTGGCAGAATGTCTGGCCGCACTTAGCACCCAAGGGTGTACCAAATCCGGAATTAAGTTCTGCCATTCTAATATCTTCTGAGAGAGAGAGAGATTCAATCTTCACATACTTGGCTTCTCGTAGAGCACTTGGAAGGGTTCAATCATCTTGTGGGAGACGCACTCGACAACGCCCATACGGGCCTTGGTCTCCTCCTCGAAGCTGCGGATGTTGAAGGGCATGTTTCCGTATTTGGTCTTCACCTCTGCCAGCAGGGCGCGGGAAGCCTTCAACTTGAGCATGTAGTTCTCCTCCGACTTCTTGTAGATAGAGACCTTGGTGTCCTTTTCGCGTCCCTGTAAAGATTTCATAGCGCTTAAGAAAAGGATCAAGGACATGGAACGCCAGCATAAATGAATGCAAGCAAATACTGACCACTCCTTCTCCGGTGCTGACGATGACATCGATGGCGTACACTTCGTGCTTGTCGAAGGTGCACTTCTCATGCTCCTTGCGCTGCGCCTCGCTGGGATTCTGTATAATCGTTTTCTCGCCATCGATTTTGAACTGCTTCAGCTCGTGGCTGAGCATGCCCTCAATGGGCTTGCACTTGTACGACTCGCTGATCTGTTGCACAGCATCGGTGATGGAGTAATTCTAGACCAAACAGACAAAAAGCTCTTCAAATTAGTCACAAATTCAATACAAAATGAAACAATTTGTAATTAATAGTTAAAAGACTGTGGACAACTTTAAAGACCGAACATTTCTTGGATCTAAACATGCTCAGTTCACGAAATTGACGCTTCTGTTCTCCGCAGGCTTTGAGATGAACTATGCCAGGAGTTGGGCGTTAGACAATCCGTTACCTGCGGTCTAGCATACACTCTTAATATTTAATGAGTTGTGGACAACATTAAAGACCAAACACTTCTAAGGTAAACTTGTTCGGTTCACGAAATCGTCACTTTTCTATCTGCAGGCGTTGAGCTGAACTGCGCCACCAATCGAGCCACAGTCAATCCGTTGCCCGCAGTAGAGGCAACCATGAGGATAACTGACACAAAAGTCCAGTCCCCAATAATAGACCAGACCAAGTCCCAGCCACCACGGATGATCTCTGCAAGCGTTGAGATGTCCAGTCGCTTGAGAATCGCTTGACAGACAATCCGTTTCTTGCATGACCAATTACATTTCACGCCATTATAAGATACTTACATTGGCTCCAGCTTTGAGAAGGCGCAGGGCGGCCTGGACAGCCCAGTAAGCGGCGAGAATGACATCGGCTTGCCGGCCGCTAATCTTCTGGTCCGCACTGGCGCCTACTACGACTGTGTGGGCGGCCACTGCAATGAAGCCATCGATATGAGCGCCCAAGTCACTTTAATAAAATCAACAGATATTTATAAAAAATTGAAAGAAAATAATTAAAAAAAAAAAAAAATGACTCACATTTTGACGACGTCACCAGCCTTTAATGTGTAGTCCGTGTCATTCTTGGCTGGGGAGAAGTGGCAGACACAGTTGTTGACCGAGAGGCAAGTGGGGAAGGCGATGCCCTTTTTCAGGTCTTTCTCCTTTTTGTATACCTTGAAATAGAGAAAGTGGTTCAGTGATGATGTTCCAATCATGGGCAAGTCTTTAATCTTCTTAGAGTGTCCTCAGATCTCATAATCTGTGAATCCTCGGGCCCCATTGGCGAGCACACAAGCCTGGCACGTGGGCATGGTTACACCAACGTGGGAATTGAATCCCAGCCAAGCACATGGCCGCCTGGGAGTCCCTCAATTTTGTAGGTTTTAATCATTGGACAAGTGAGAAACATAGTTGCAGCTGACATAGTGCAGCAGGCACTTACTTTGCCGGTCTCCTCGGTGAGCAGGTTGTCACCCTGGGTGCAAATATCCCGCACGGAGGCATCAGCCACACAGAGTCCGATTACCGTCTTGAGGGTTTCTAAAATTAAACGTAGCAGGGAATCCAGAAATAGGCAAAATGTCTATAGAGTGTTACCGCGTGGCAGCGGCGAAGCGGAGAAAAGGAAAGCAAAAGGTAAAAGGGGAAAGTAAGCGTGAGCGGCAAGAGAGAATTGTGTAAGCGCCACGTCGCAGGGCCTGGAACTATTCGCTTTCCCTTTACCACCAGCGTTGGAAATCCAAAAACTCACTGTTGACGATCTCGCCGGCCAACTTGTATTTGGTCACAACCAAATCCTCGGCAATGGTCTTCTCGGGCTCCTTTTCCACGTCTGTCATTGTGTACTCGGCGCTATATAGTTTTAAAAATGGCGACTTTAATGAAAATGCGACACGCACGACCACGAGGTAGATTAGCAGTGTGACCTTGCCCACAACGTTTCATATGAACGTCACATTTTGCAAAATATACTAAAATATACCAGCCTCTAGTAAGACCATTGCTATTACAAAGCAAAAGGTGACAACACTAGGCGATAACCCAAATAATTAGATGCCAGTCATCTTATTTTTTGTTTGTCGTTTCGCAAATTCGCATTTAGAGCTAATATTTCGTAGGTATGTCGGTTCGAGTGATCAACGATGAGTCGCACTTTCAGGCGGAGCTGGCACAGGCCGGCGTGCGCCTTGTGGTGGTGGACTTTACAGCGACCTGGTGCGGTCCCTGTCAGCGCATTGCGCCCATCTTCGAGATGTTTCCCAATAAGTATCCAAAGGCCATCTTCCTGAAAGTGGACGTCGACAAGTGCCAGGACACAGCGGCCGGCCAGGGCGTCTCTGCCATGCCCACATTCATCTTCTACAGAAACCGCACCAAAATCGATCGCGTCCAGGGCGCCGACGTCAACGGACTGGAGGCGAAAATCCAAGAGCACATCGGCACCGGCGGCGGCGAAGACGCGGGCGAGGACTATGGCCAGGGCTTGGTATGGTCATGAAAAATTTATTTTCGACGCACAACTAATCCTGATTGCCGTTTAGATGGAGCTCAACACGTTCATCTCGAAGCAGGAGTGCGAGTGCCTCAACGAAGCGGATGACCACAATCTGAAGCACGCCCTGGTCTCCGCTGGGGGTTACCTGCAGTCTGATTGCGATGAACAGCTCATCCTGTCCATCACCTTCAACCAGGCTGTGAAGATCCACTCGCTGAAGTTTAAGGCTCCGTCACAACTGGGTCCCAAGGATGTCAAGCTTTTTATCAACCAGCCGCGCACCATTGACTTTGACATGGCCGAGTCCATGACCAGTGTGCAGGACTTGACGTAGGTTACAGAGTTTCTATATTTCGACTCATTTTCGACTCATGTTTCTATTTTTTTGTCCCATCAGACTGGCTGAGAAGGAGCTGGAGAATGGGGCGCCCGTCAATCTGCGCTACGTGAAGTTCCAAAACGTGCAGAACATTCAGATTTTTGTAAAAAACAATCAGTCAGGCGGCGATGTAACACAGATCGACTACATCGGCTTCATTGGCTCCCCCATTATGACCACCAAGATGACAGACTTTAAACGGGTGGCCGGCAAGAAGGGCGAGAGTCACTAGGACATCCCTGATTCCATAGAAATTTCAACGTTTTCCCTTTGATGTCCGGGATCTATTCATTAACTTTGGACTTACAAACTAAGCAATGTACAACAAAATGCATAAAAAAAGAAATCATTCAACAAAATTGGTTCAACAATGCGTACACAGGTAATTTGTATGTTAGAGGCTGCTCTGCCTAGAGTCCAGCTCCTTGGTGAGCATTTTCCAGGCCCGCTCAGCCTGCAGCTTGGTAAAGTCATAGTCCCACTGGGAACTGAAGATTACGTGAGACTTGGCCACGATTTCGGAATTTGGAACCTGGCTAGCCAGCCGCTTCCTAGCTTCCTCCTCCTTCAGGTTATTGCGTTCGATGATCCGTCGCACGGCCTCCTCCGGCGGCACAATCATCGACCACACCTCGTGGCAGTTGGTTTCCCAACCAGCCCGCAAGAGTACGGCCGCTTCCAAGACAACGACGCGAGGAACCTGAGCCTGGCCACGCAGAACGTCCAGTCGCCTGTTAACTTCTGCAATAAGCTCTGGCCAAACAATGTTATTGAGAGCCTGCAGTTTATTGGGATCACTGAAGACTAGAGGACCCAGCTTAGTGCGGTCTATTCGTCCATCTGGCGAAAGGATATCGTTTCCGAAGTACTCTACAATGCGAGCGTGGCACACCTGGCCGGGTTCATAAACCTCATGGGCCACCTTGTCGCAGTCGATCACATGGGCTCCCAAATTTCCCAGTCGCTCTGCCATTTTGCTCTTCCCAGACGCAATGCCTCCAGTCAGACCAATGATGTAGGGTTGGGCCGGTAGTTGGGGTCGCTGCTCTGGCCTCCTCCAACGTGTCCCTAGCAGATCGATGCGGGTGTTGCTGGAGCTGACCTTCGCCTCGTGGATGCCGTCGTGGACATTGCTCTCCACAATGTCAATCACAAAGATCTCCAGATTGCGCAGCTGCCTGGCCAAGCGGATTTCGTTGACCTTCTGACCGCCGCGCAGCGTCTCGGCACTGACCACAATCATGTCCAGGTCGGGGTCCGTCTGAGTGGGCCCGAACGGATCGTCAATGGGCACGATTTCGTACTGCAAAGTACCATCGATGTCGGTAAGGAACTCCCTCAAGCGTCTGATCCGTTCCTCCACAGGTAATATCAAATCCGGCAATGTTTTTCCTGCAGACGGTGATAATAAATAGAAGCTCAGATAAGAATCTTTTGTCAAGTCACCCAGTACTTACCTTTTGTCATGGCGGCAGTCGTCACGCCAACTACTAAACGTTTACGACTACGCAGCACCGCTTGCGTAAGAAAGATTTTGTGGCCAACATGTATGCGGTCGAATGTGCCGCCCAGGACAACCGAGGGATATGTTTTAGGGGACTCGGAAGTGTCCTTCTGGGAGCTCAGATCAGAGCTAGCATCGTCCTCAAGAAATATGGTGGGCTTGCTTATGTTAAGGTCGGCCCGCAACCGATTGCACAAGTCCGGATAGTGAGCATCCGAGAAGATAAGATCAACAGGTTTGCACAACCTCGGGACTTCACTGGCTCCTGGTCGGAGGGGTGATACGAGTATCCTTAGGTCCAACTGCTTGCCAACGTAGCTGCTGCTGTTGGCGTAAACCTGGGATATGAGGCGACCCCAGACTGGAGGCGGTGGTGCTGTGGTAGGTGCCCATGGACTCAAGGAGGACGTGGACGTTGACCCCGCGACATTTAAGTGGATGTACAGGGAGTTGACGTACTTCTCGATAGCGCGCAGGGAGTTTCCCAGCTGTTTGATGTTGGATAAGACCAGGAGACCCGTGGAGGCCATGCTGAGGCTTGAGGAGCGGAGTTTGGAGTCCAAACTTTGGACTTAATTGGAAACAACAACAACAACAACAGCGTGACCGCGCCGGACCAAACGAGAAATACCAATTTGGTCTCAAAAATATACCATAAAAAACTATTTCATGCTATACAAAATACCGCTATAAATACCATAACAAATAAATCGCCTGGACATTTAAATTATAATATGTAATATGTAAAAATAATAATTGACTTATTATATATAGCAAACATAAGGGTTTGTTGTTTTTGGCAAATGTTTATTTTTTATTTCATTTTACAAGATTAATAATATTTCAGTCCAACATAAAACTAAAACAATATGCATTCGTATTCATTCGTAAGTTTCTTTTAAGATCAGAATATAACATCTAATTATGTTTATTTGTTGAGATCTTTATTTACCATTTGTTCATTGGGCTTAAAATTATTGCACCCATTTTCGCGCAATGATTGTTTAACATGTAATATACATATGTGATACTTTTACATTTTTAAAGCGGTTTCGATTTTTCGTTGATTAAATTAATTTGAGAGAATATGCGTTCGCACGACGCATTTAATTTCGAATATTTATAGCAATTATTTATATCTTTCAACTGACTCAATTCGTAAATTCCATATAAAACCATAAAATCTCAGAAAAATTCTACTTATGCTAATACTTATATACCATTAAAATGCTTATGAGCAAAATCAGAGCTGATAAAGTACCAAAAAGTATTTAAAATACCATATTCGGTCACGCTGCTGAACAATTGCATTCAATTAGTGGTGGTACATCATTGGCATCACCGATTATCGATAAGAAAAAAATCCACTTATACTATGCGTTTTAATTTTAAAATTTTAAATCTCTAGATCTCTTCTACAAAGCTTGCAGATTTAAAGAAAGATATAGAACTCTTGTGCTTATAAAACCAAAACTTTAAAATAAATACAGTGGCTAAATTAATTCCCTTAATAAAAAAATCACACGTAACTTGTTGTTTCCCATCTAATCAAAATTGTAATTTAGAATTACCAAATATGATGTAAGAGATATTCGGTAATAAGGAGATTCAGAATTCACAATTCAAAAACTCACAATTTTAAAAACCTGTAATTAAAATTTTGACTAAGGTGACAACTCTAATTACACAGCTATCTTTGTTACATACTTGGAGGCATAAGTTTGATACTGCAACTCAACCATAATTTATCCAAATATAATAATAAAATTCAACAAAAGCAAACTATTTTATTGAGATTTAAATATTTTTGATTCAATTGTATAAATTTCTGAAAACGCGTTAGTACTTTTTGCCACGCCGCATCTTCCATCGCGTCTCTGGGGAAACGGCGCGAGTTGGCAGCCACCCAACGAATATGGTGCGAAAAGAGAATCCGTTGTCGGAAGAAACACGAGGGAAGGAATCGTCATTATTTTTGAAAGTAAACTATTCATCGAAAAATGTGCTCCCGCCGCAACCGAAAATTGAGAATTGATTGAAAACGTCGAGGCGACTACCGTTATGTTCAGTTTGCCAACAAATCGCAGCCCGGACGAATCGACAGAGCCAGAAAAAGAGTGTGTCCGTGTGCGTTTGCGATTGCGTTAGTGTGCGTGTTGTGTGACGGTCCGCAGTCGGTGCGAAAGCGGAGCGCAAAGAGCAGTGTGGAAAGAAAAGAGCGGCAA
This sequence comes from Drosophila atripex, assembly GCA_035045925.1. Lineage (NCBI taxonomy): Eukaryota > Metazoa > Arthropoda > Insecta > Diptera > Drosophilidae > Drosophila > Drosophila atripex. The sequence continues at coordinate 3,605,887 of JAWNOP010000012.1, forward strand.
CTGAAGGACGTGTCGCGGTCGCGGTAGCGGGAGGAGTGCCAAAGGATAAATAGGACCTGGGCTGATCGCCCGCCTGCCAATGCACAGAACTTAGCTGAAGCATCGAAATCGGAGCCGGAGCCAGCCCCCCACCACCCCTCGCAATAAAATTTCAACCCGGTAGGCGCATCCCGCCCACCACCCCTCAAGATTCCACCTCAAACTCCCAGGAGCATCGACATGCCCGTCTCGGTGGCCGTCTGCGAGACGACGAACGTCGTTAACGCTGCGCTGCGCGAGTCGCTCGGCGTCGGCATTGGAAGCGGTGGCGGTGCGGCTGCCAGTAGGGCGGCTTCAGCTGCCGCCAGTGCTTCCAGCGACGACAAATCAACCGGCGAGGACTCGAACAGCCTTCAAAGTCACATCGTGGCCAATGCCAAGCGCATCCTAATGTCCAAAATCGAGTACGAGGAGGTGCCCAACTACCAGGAGTCTGTGCTGGAGAGCCTCAAGTCCAAGTACATCGTCATCAAGCCCACTAATCCCACAAATAGCTGCAATCTGAACGGCAGTAGCGGCAACACCGCCACCTTTGCGAATAAAAACAATGCTGGCAAAATTGTGGGCGCAAATGGACATGGTAAGTAACTAGAAGAAGAAGAAGCGAACAAGAAGAGAATACAAAAAAAGAGAGGGGGAGGAGCACATGAAGAAGAGAAGCTGCTGCTGTTGTTGCCTCGTTGCTTTTCTTCGTCTCTGTCTTGGCCTGTGTTTCTTTGTGTCGCAATTTGCGAAATTTTCCATGCGCCCAGGTCCCTGTTTTTTTTAGTTCCAAGCTGCCTGTTTATTTTTTCCTTAATATACAAAAATCACGTGTGTTGTTTTTCCGCCAACATCATATCCACTGGCGGTGCAGCGGCTTCTCAGCCACCGCCAGCAGCATACCTGTACTTTTTATACGTGTATGATGTGTGTGTGTGTTGGGGGGTATTGCGCTTGGGTGGTGGTGTGTGGTGGAGTACGTGTAAACAAAATGCAAAGAAACACAAGCGAAAAGCAAAACAAGTACAACACCGCAAAGAGTGAGTTGGAGAGGCAACTTCTGAATCACAGAACATTCAACGGAACAGTGGGCGAAGAAAAACGTGCTGCAAAGGCAAAAACCGAAAGCACGAGGGGGCCCCCTATGACCATCTCTTTCCCCCACACACATGGCCAGTGGATTGCGCCAGCAGTAGCGGTACATATGTATTTATTAGTCTCTTTTTTTATTTTTTTATTTTATTATCGGTAAATGCGTCGTAATCTCTTTTTCTTTTCATCTATATATACATACATATATATATATGTACATATAAAGTAAAAACAAAAGAAGATATCAAGGTGTGATTCAGAGATGCGCTCGCGGAGCAGGAAGTGGACACAAAGCCATGCCAAGACACTGTAACCAGATGAGCTCTGGTCTCTGGTCAATGCCTCCAGAGTCTCGACACCTACAACAACCACTGTTAGTCGCGCCAAAAACGCAGTTGGCAACACCACACACACACACAGCCCACGTTTCCCATGTTTTCTGCGATATGGCCAACACTGTTTGCGTCGGCGCAGTATCTGGCTTGTTTATTGTCCATCGACGAGTCGACTCGCGACTCGCTTTTGTTCCCTTTCCGGAGATGCTCGCTATTTCAAATAGTTTTCTAAATTAAAGAAAAAAAATTATTTAAATTATTATTTTTTATTCAATTATCACTATTTTTAATTTGGCTATACGACAATGAAAGTCTACTCGCTCGCCGTTGTTATGAGAATAAATTTAAAAAAAAATTAAAAGTAATTAATATAATTCAGAGTTACTTAGTTGAGCATTAAAAAAAAATGGCTTGGAAAATGGTTTCGCTTTTAATATTTTTTTAATCAGATTATCTCTATTTTTAATTTGGCTATAAAATGGCTATAAAAATCCGCTCCGTTAGCTCGCCGTTGTTATCAGACTCAGGTGTCTGTGTGTGTGTGCGAGTGCGAGTGTGTGTCAGCAGTTTCCACACTCGTTATTGTTGTTTTGGTCTCGGGAGCTAGTTTAATTTTAGTAGCTTACTGGGAAAGTCAGAAGAATCAGAGACAGAACCAGCCCGCAGCAGAAAACGCGCCTCCTTCTCCGGCTCCGCCTCCAATCAATGCATTATGACTGTGATAATGGTGGACGGGTTCGCCTTGTGGCTGATCTACAAGCTGCTCCTTGCACCCTGCTTCCTCTTCCTGCGGCACGTGCTAAACCTTGCCATTCTCCTCTGCCCCTTTTCTTCCGCAGACAATAACGGCAACAAGAATCACAATCATGCAAATCCCAATGGGCACCCCCATCCCAATGCCAACAACACCGCCAATCCCAATGAGCTGCCCAAGCCGAAGAGGGTGCTGTATCCCCGAGAGAATATACGCATCGGCTGGAAGCAGTCGGAGCGCAAGTGGCAGGTGGGCTCTGGGATGATCAACGCCGGCAACACCTGCTACCTCAATTCAACACTACAGGCCCTGTTTCACATCCCGGCGCTGGCCAACTGGCTCGTCTCCGAGCAGGCACACATGGAGAACTGCAATGTCTCGGAGTCGGGCAGTTTCTGCATCATATGCGCCATGGCGAAGACGTTACAGGCCACTCAGACCACCCAGTCGGCGGTTAGGCCGTTCCTCATCTATACCAAGCTGAAACAGATCTGCAAGCACATGATCGTGGGACGGCAGGAAGATGCGCACGAGTTTCTGCGGTTCCTAGTCGAGGCCATGGAGCGGGCGTATCTCATGCGCTTTCGCAACTACAAGGAACTCGATCAACTGGTTAAGGAGACTACACCGCTGGGACAGATCTTTGGCGGCTACTTGCGCAGCGAGGTGCGCTGTCTAAGCTGTAACCATGTGTCCATCACGTTCCAGCACTTCCAGGACCTGCTGCTCGACATCCGCAAGTCGGACTCGCTGGAGGAGGCCTTCGAGGGATACTTTTCGCGCGAGAAGCTGGAGGATTTCGGTTACAAGTGCGAGGGCTGCAAGAAGAAGGTGAGTCCATCATGGTTTCATTTTCCAAGCATATCAACAGTGGATCTCTTCCAGGTCTCTGCCACAAAACAGTTCCGTTTGGAGCGGGCCCCCATCACGCTGTGCATCCAGTTGAAGCGCTTCTCCATGATGGGCAACAAGCTGACCAAGCAGATCACTTTCAAGCCCCGCATCGACTTGAGCAAGTTCGCAGCTCGCTCGCCGGCGGCGTCTGTTCAGCCACTCATATACCGCCTGGTATCGATGGTGACCCACCTGGGTGTCTCCCAGCACTGTGGCCACTACACGGCCATCGGATCAACGGAAGCGGGAAGCTATTACAACTTTGACGACAGTTATGTGCGTCCGATCGCGATACAGAGCGTTTGCAACACCAACGCATATATTATGTTCTACGAGCTCGATCCCCTGCAGACATCTAGTCCGGCGGCGGCCCGAGCTAACGGCCTGCGACTGACCAACGGTCATGGTCCTGTGCCGGTAGCAGTGCCAGCCACTGTCTCATCGCCTTCGCCTTCGCCCTCGCCCGCCAAATTCATTGGACCGCAGCTGCCGCCCGGCGGCATCAATGGCTATAGCAACGGTCATGGCCCCAAAACGACTATACAATTCAAGCAGCAACACCAATCCCATCAGCAAAATGGCATCCAGTCGGCCAAGTCGCCATTGCTTAGCGCACACGTTAAGGTCGATGCTGCTGCTGCTGCAGCAGCAGCTCCAACTGCAAATGGTAACAAAAGTTCCTCCAATCACAGCAACCACAAATCAGTGAACCAGCAACATTATCTGCCAATTTCCTCGGAGGATGACGACAGCGAGGATGAAGTGAAGGCGCGGCCCACTGTCCAGTTGCCCAGTATGCCCAAAATGGACGACGGCATGATGGACAGCGGCAAGCCAAAGTCGCCGGTGAAGACCGCTGTCAAGACGCCGTTGAAAAGCCTGGTGCCTTATGAGTCGGCCTCCGAAGAAGAGGAGGTGGTGGTACCACTGCCCAATCCCAATGCCCGGAAATGTTCTAGCGACTCGAGCGACTCGGAGCAAGAGCAGACCACGTCGGTCCAGTTAAATGGCCACAGTAAGACTAACGGCAGCCTATCCAACGGCTCCGCGTCGTCGGCTCACAAGTCGACTGACGCCATTGACGAGATCTTCAAGAGCCTGAAAGGCTATCAGGCCAAGAAGAAGTCCGTCGATAGCGAGGACGACGACGACGACGACGATGAGGATGGAGATGAGGAGGTGCACGAGCCGAAGAACCAGCTAACTAATGGATGGCATCCACAGAAGCAATCCCAGTCACAAAGCCGAGCTGCACCGCCTTCGCCAAAGACGCCACCCTCGCCGGCGGTCATCAAGTCCAAGACGGGCATCTGGAAGGTTACCCGCGACGATGATGATGACGACGAAGACGACGATGATGACGATGAGGAGCAGGAGGAGAAGAGGACGGTGCGGACGCCCGTCAAGAATCATCGTAATCCATTCGCCAGCAGCAAAGCCGCCACGGACTCGCCCACAACGCCCGGAGCCAAGCGCCAGAAGCTGCTGAACGGGAGTGCAATCAAGACCCAACAGCAGCCCAGGACGGGCAATGGCTACCAGAGCGAGGCCACCACGAACGGCGGCACTGTTAACGAGCTCCTGAAGCAGTCGCACCGGGGATACAGCTCGTCGGTCCTCAGCTGGAACGGAAAGCCTGCTGAGCTGGAGAAGGAGGTGAGTTTCTAAGCGAATGGTGGAGCGTCCCAAGGCATCTTCCGTCTGATCCTTAATGCTCTGTAACTGTCGTATGTGTGCACTTTTAAGTACGATTATTAACAAAACCATCATAACAAAATGAAAATTAAACTAAAACACGTTTGTTATGCTTCTGTTCTGGGCTTTTTCTTTTTTTCTATTTTCATAATTTTCTTAATATTCATTTTAATTCTATTTGTGGCTTGCTTGGTTCTTTGAAATCCGAGGGGATTGTGTTTGTGTTGATTTACTAAACAAACTTTTTTGTAATTTGCATTTGTTTCCACATTATCCCCATTCCATTTAGCCTTTTGAGTTGGTTTGCGCGAAACGGAAAGCTGGTCACGGCAGTTTGGATGGCAGTGGCAGTGGCAGTGGCAGCGATATCATCGATAGAGAGATCCCGGCAGCAGCAGTCAACTTCCCCAGTGGCAGTTGCAATGCACCCGATCCGGATCGTCTGACGGACGGCCGATTGGAAGCGGAGGCGTAACACTGCCTGCCTGGTGGTGGGTGGTTGCCCTTTACAACCTTCACGAGACATACAACATACAACAAATAACAAAAAAAAAAAAAAGAAAAAAAATAATAATCTAAAATACGAAAAAGTCTGTGATTGCATTGAGGATGGCGTTGCAGTTCTCAGTGCGGCCCTGTGGCACGTTCGCCAAGCGTTAAGTCTAGATGCCCTAAGTTGCAACAGTCATTGTGTGTGCGTGTGTGTGTCTGTGTAGGAGTTGTAGGAGCGAGGGACTGCAGCACCAGAGTCTACCAGAACTGAAGCCTATAATATGACTGCTGGCTGGCCGTCCGCCGACCATCGTCCGTCGTCCGCCGTCCCGCTTCTTAATTATTTCTCAACAACCGTATGCCAGATAACCTGTCACCGTGAACCGAAAACCGTAAATCGTAAGCCAAACCTACAATATCATACATGATCCTAACTCCCTGTGTTCCGTTGTGCCACCTCATCCTGCATACCCTTCTTCAAATCATCCCAGCTTTGCCCAAATTCTGATGAAATTTTTATTTCTTTCTGCAGCTTCTGGCGGATGCACGGGATCAGCGTCAGCGGGACCTGGCCGATGACGAGGAGAATGACATGGACCGCGGCAGGCAGCGCAAGGTGAAGTCTGGAGCGGCGAAAATCAGCAATAGCACCCCCGGCTACAATCCGTTCATGGAGTTTGAGAACCAGAAGCGCTGGCACAAAAACGGAGGCGGCTTGCCGCGTTTCTACCAGAATCAGAACTTTCGCCAGGGCTTCCAGCAGCGCAACAAGTTCAAGTTCAATCGGTTTGGTGGACCCGGCAGCGCCAAATTCCAGCAGCAGCGAGCTCTGCAACGACACCTTGCCGCCGGCGGCGGTTTCACCCGGCGCCAGCCGACCCACGCTGCCCAACAGCAGCAGCAGTCCTAACTGCGGCGATGCGGCGGATAGTAGACCATCAGGAGGTGCATTTGTTATTGGATTTCGATTGAGGGAGAAGACGAGTTTTGTAAACGTTTTTTAAATGCTAATGAACATATTAGTGTAGTAATTAGGAGTAGGAGTAGGAATTTTAAGCTGTAAGCTAGACTGTAACTGTTGCCCCCTCATCCTGCCACCCACTCCCCCCTCCCACAGCCTGAGAAAACACCCTCCTCCCCCCGAAGACCCCCTAAGAAAGTAAAACCATATTATTAAGGATATGCAAGATTGTGTTTTGCAAAGTTTAAGTTTTGAATATACACGACACGAAAATTGTACCATTTTAAAAAAATGTTACCCCCCAAAAAAAAAAAAAGCAAACACTTAACAGCTATTGCATTATGAAAATAAAGCAACCCAGTATATTTAAGAGACTAAAACGCAAAAAAAAAAAGAAACATGTACATAGAACTTCAAACCTAGACCTAGACGATCCCCCCATGAAACGAGTGTATTTTTAAAGGCGCGCCCCTCCTCTCTTTTTATTTATAGAGCATTGCCCAAAATCCACGACAGAATTCGCAAAATGTTATTAAACCCAAAAACCAAAACAAAAAAATAAGATAAAACAAGAAGCATATATGTTCTACGGATGAATATGTGTTTGAAAAGATCCGGCGCATTAGCAAAATTACTGTACAAGCCAGAAATAAAACAGTTTATTTGATCAACTAGAGTAATAGAAAATAAACCGTAACACAAACTACGATCAATATAAAACCTATAATGTCTCAGTCGCCTCTACCTCCACCGCTGCGCTTCCGACGCAGGTCCTTCTTGTTTAGCATGCGTCCTTTGTGGTAGCGGGTTTGCTGCTTCTTGAATCCAAACTTAAGCTTCTTCCGTTGATGTTTGGGAACGCTTTTGATGGTGTTGTTGCGGTCGCGTTTCGCCTTCTTCTGGTTGTTCTTCTTGTCGAGGAGCTCCTTTTGCTTAAACACCTTGCTCTTGTGCATCTTGTTGAGGGTCCTGGTTTTCATCAGACGGTCCATGTCCTTTTTACTCTTTATGTCTGGATCGGATTTATTCTTTTTCGGTCTTTCCACTTCGTCCTCCGCCTCCTGGGTGCTTGTTTTCCGTTTCCGGGATTCATTGGGATCGAAGTCCATGCCGGGTATTCTGTTTGCTTGACTGGACTCGTCCTCCTCGCTCTCAGACTCCTTCTCTTCCTCCTCACTATCCTCGGCCGTGTTGGCGCCGAGCATGTTCCGCTGAGCCGCCAGATCGTTGGTGGTCAGTTCCACGATCTTGACCTGGACTTCCTCGTCCTCGTACGATTCCTCCTGTGCCTTCTGCTGGCCCTCTTCGGCCTTGTCCTCCTCGGTGAGTTCGCGCAGCGGCTCATACGACTTCTTCAAGTGCTTGAATCCGTCCTTCACCTCTAGCCGGATGCGTTTTCGTTCCTCCTTGAGGTCCTTCTCCAACTGTGCTTTGGCCCGTGATCGCCTCTCATTCTTCCTCTTACGGAATCCAGTAAGAAATTCTCTGCAAAATAAGGAATGCGGTTTTAAAGAATATTTTGGACCAGGATCTTCACTTACCGACGATTCTTTTCGTCGAAAACTATTTCCAACTTCTTTTTTGGGGCCTTTTTCTTGGTCATGTCCGGTTCTTTACTTGTTCTGTGTGAATAGTGCCAAGAATGGTGTTCGTTAGACTTTTCACTCTCGTGAAAATTAAAATGCCACGACGCAGAGAAAAATAAAATCTTCTCAATTAAAGATTATTCCTTGTTTTGGGTTTTTGTTTACCCGTGCGGACCCATGTGCTCATCCAGTGTTGGAAAGTGTCAAAATCAGCCAGTGCTACCCATAAAAAATCTTCTTGGCATTTGTATAGAGGCGGGAGGTTTAAAATTGATTAAAACAATATTATTTCAAAACAATAAATGCAACTTAAAAAAAAATACATTGTTAACTTTCAATTACCTGTTTTATTTTTAAACTTTTCAAATCGCAATTCGTATATATATCACATGATTATATGTTCAAGTTCAACAAGTTCTTCTAAAGAAACATTAACATTACACAATTGTGGGACTAAATCTAGGGAACTTCGTAAAATACTACTGTCTAGCACTAAACTAAATATATTTAACGATATATTCGGTTGCAATATGTATCTGGTGTTAGTTGTATAACTGATATACTACTTTTATGATAAATTCATTGCGTTTCATGTTCACTCGTCGTCGAAGTCCAGCACGAAAAGTTTCTTACGTCGGAATGAAGATGTGTCCAAGACTTTTGGTGACGACAACCCCGAGCAGGGACTCTCAAAATCGTTCACCTGTACGCTCCTGCCCAGCGAATCCATGCTGAAAGGGTTGGCGATTAATAACTATGTCGAGATAACATTCAAAAGCACTTACTTCATTTTCATTAAGTCCAGTCGGGATTTTCCTTGATTGTGATTCAGTGGCGTGACGTTCATAACAGGGGTACCATGCTGAGACAGCTCAAGGGCATCGTCGCCAGAGAGAAAATCGGAGGCATAGCAGTCGCGGTTGGCAATGGGCGTGGATCCCACCAGCTGGAACTCGACACGCGGAGCAGTTGGCATATTAGCAGACGATGGTGAGGAGGGGGCTATTTTAATGGAAGGTGTGGGCGGTGTGATGGGCTTATACAGATGCAGAATCTCCAGAAAGTAGAAGATATAACGAAAAGCGGCCGATTTCCAATTGCACATTCTTCCCCAGACGGCGCGACGGGAGCGTCGGAAGCTCCGCGACTAAAATAAAATAAACAATAAGACTTTGTTGGCATTTTTGTTGAGGTTTTTCATACTAGATGATTGAAGGAAATTAGCGACTGGCGCTTCTGCTGCATCTTCAGCAGCTTGGGATGTGAGAGTAGCTGGTCTGCTGTTGGCCTTTGCGTTGGATTCGGATTCATCATAGACTTGATGACTTCCTGGAGTTCCGCTGAGATTTCTGTGGTGGAACAATAGAGATGAGATTTCTGTGGATCAACAATAAATATAATTTTATACTTACTATTTATGAACTCTTCGGGAAGGAGGCCTTGCCGTAGCTCGTGCCACAAGGGACCATTGGCGGGAAGATCCATGTAGCAGGCAAGCTCCAGCATGGCTATACCCAAACTGAAAATATCGGCTGCCTTGGAAAAGTGGCCCTGCAGGATTTCCGGCGCCATGTACCTGGAGTCACCCTCGGTTGCGTGATGGTTGTTCGCCCTGTCCACATCTATAACTAGGCCAAAGTCCGCCAGCTTGCATGTTTCGTCGTCCTCGCTGATCAGAACATTGTCCAGCTTGATGTCCAAGTGGATGAGATTCCTGTCGTGCAGTGACTTCAGCCCCCGCAGAAGGTCCAGCAAGATTTGCCAGATACGCTCCTCGGGCACGCGCCGGCACCGTAAAAGGAACTGCTCCAAGCTCTCGCGGCAGAGCTCCATCTGCATGTACAGTCTGTCATACTGCTCCCAGGCGCGGATGAAACGAATGCAATTCTCGTGTCCGGAGAACTCCTCGTACCTCCGGACTTCCTCCAGCCGCTCGGCTCTGTATTGTTCGCCTCGGAAGAGCTGTTTTGAAATCTTTACTGCGTACAGGCGACCGTCGGACCGGTCCCGCACCTGAAATACCTCTCCGAAGGATCCCTCCCCCAGCTTGGCCAGGCGTTCGAAGCACTGCTCGAAGTGGCTTTGGTCGCTCACTTCCACAGATCCTGGCGAGGATGGCAGCATGCTTGCATCCGGACACTCCAATCCCATGGAACCTATAAAGAAAATAACAAATTAAAACAAATATTTCATAAACAAAGCCTCAACTAGCGCCATCCATTGGATTCAATGGGAAAGTGGTTCTTCCTGCCGCAAAGATTATCGGTGGCAGAGCACAGATTTATTGTGAAAATTGTGCTCGCTGGCCTAGCTCTTTTGGCCAAAACTAAACTGGACCTAGTATCCTTACCTCTTTCTGTTATGCCTCGGAAGGAAATCGCGTGGGCGATCTGGGAACTGTTCGCACTGCAGGACCCTAGCGACTGGCTTCTGTTCAGATTGTTGTTCTCCGCGGCCACGTAGCTCCCGCGCGCCTTGTGCTTGGGTGGCCGGAAGCGGTTGCTGTTCTCCCCATTGCACTGTTTATGTCGGTGTTTATCGTCGTGCAATTCGGGGAGCGGCAAGCGATGCTTTTCCATTTTCAATTTGGGTGTCGTTCAGTGTTGGCATGCGTGTGTTTCTGAATTTCGGCAGTGCTGGAAAGCGGGGCTTAGAACATGGAACGCTTGAGAACGGGCCAACTCTTAGTATTCTTAGTTATTTTTGAAATTTAAAATATATTTCATGGGCTTTGTTAATACAATAAGAGTGTTTTAAAAATAAAAAATAATAATGGAAAAATGTATAAATACAAATATTTTCCATCCCTTAAAATATAAAATGGTTACAGTATACACCGCTCGCGAAACGGTATTCATTTGGCGCTCCAGATGCAGCCACACTACGGTTTATTAACAAAATAAAAAAAAAAAACAAATACTTTGCAAAAATGGTTAGCAGGAACATAGAAAGGTAAATATTGCGGATGAATTCGAGCTCTGAGATGCCGCAGTGCAGATTATGCAATGCACTTTTTCTCAAGCTGCAAGCTGATTCAGTCAGCGTCTGGCTTAGTGCACCTGATCGAGTTATGCAATTTTTTATGCGGCTTTATTTATCTGCTCTGGACCGCCGGACAATGACTTCGGGGGTATCTCTCCACTGCAATGAGGCATAATCTCAGAGGGCCGCCATGAACTTAACCTTGCTCTGCTGTCTGATAGCCGTGATTGATGTACTCCTCTTTTTTCTTGTTTGCAGCACGAGTAAAGTGCCGACTTTCCATGTAATCCGAGAGGTATACGATAGCTCCAATGCCCACGAGCGGTTCGAGGCGGAACTGGACAAGGCGCTCGAGGCCAAGGTTGACTTCATTATCATAGAGCCCCCGCGCTTGGGTGACGAAACCGGTAAGTATTCCCAAGTACTTCTGTAACAATGATTCTAGTTTTTGTTAACCGATTAGGGCGCTGGATTTGGGTTGGCAATTGCTTGCACAAGACCGCTGTGGCCACTGGAGTGGTGTCGTTGGTGGCCAGTCTACTTTGGCGTGATCGTCCCGTCATCGCAGCACCTGCCTGTGCCCTGTCCCTCTTCTGCACCGGGCTGTACACGGTCTCCTGGAACTACGATCCATGTTGTCAATATCAGGTCTGTCCAAGCCCTCTCCACGCAGCTGTACTTCCCAGAAATCCTAATCCGTTTCTTTCTATAGGTGGAGAACAACGACACCGTGCTGGAGAAGCTACCGTTGACAGACGTCTCCTCGCCTGTGATCTTGGGCTACTCGCCCAATTGCAAAACCAAATATTTGCACCGTGGCGTCACCTTCCTTTCGGCTGCGTTGTGCGCCTGGCAGATCTGGCGATCCTACAAGTAGATAATGAAAATCTATCTTCCCCAATTTGGAAATGTAATGGAATGGGCCACGCTTCCACGGAGGCGTAATACGTAATAAGTCTAGACTAGGCGTCTGAGCGAGTGCATTTTCTTTTAGGTACCGAACGATTTTAGCCTGCAATCGTTGTGTCGATTCTTTAAAATGTTTTTAAATGGTTCCAAGGTCTTTGTATCGTGTCCCGGTCAATTTATGTGTTTCTGTGGCTAGTAACTTATTACGATTATTATTTGATGGCCGGAGTTACACTTAGGGCGGCTGGTTAGGACCTCCGCAAGCACTGTAAATTAAGCAAAGCCAACTTCTGTGTATAGCAAAGAGCAAACCCCTTTGATGATTGTTATTAGCATCTAGTAGAAGATATCAGGAAGTGAAAGTAAATAAAAACAAAGCGAAATATATTGTTACAAATGCAGAGCGAGTATGCGATAAGAACACACTCTTCGCGTGCAATTATGGAGAGGCTTTATGCGGGCTTACGCTCTTATTCTCGTCGTCGCCGTCAGTCGGTTTATGTATTCCGCTGGCAGCGGATTGATCGATCAAGTGGTGCTTTCCAGTGCGATCCAGTAACAAGCCGATCCTCGTGCGTGCACCACTTTGATGCCATGGACTCCAGTCATATTGCCGTGAGATCTGGTAAGCCAGTCCCACACAGAAGATAGCGCTCCGATAAGATAGCAGTCATTGGGCATCATCATGGCATCATGGCATATCGGACTCCCAAAATGTAGTCTTAAGATGCCCATCTTCGTAAGTGCCTACAGCTTGCGGGCGATTAGCAAATATTACGAGGAGCAAGACCAGAGCGGTCTCGACAAACTGTGCCACTTGGCTAATCATCTGCGCACTTTTATCTTGGCTAAGCTCCATCATGTGTTTTTTGCTCTATATTTCGCTTTGCTAGCCCTGCATCACGTTCCCTCCGAGGACACAACAACCCCAAATGGCAGTCTAGGCACCACCAATGATACCATCATTTGTATATTGGAGGATCGCGATGTCAGCGAAACCACTCCGCTGTTGAGAACTGCCAACTCCTCCACCACTCCACCGACAAGCATCACAAAAGACTGTCTTAATTGGCGGTCGGTGGGACTGCTGGCTATGTGTGCGTCCGGCATGAGTCTGGCCATCTACTTGCTTTGGAGGCAAAGTGAGTTATCCATCTGAAGCATGGGGGTCCCATGTGTTTGCTCAATTCTCAGAGTTATGATAAGCAGAGCAGGGGAATTTTCGAAGGCAGGCGGAAGTTTTAATTCATCTGAATAAAATATATGAGCAAGCTAATCACATTTAAGCTACACATGAAAATAAACAAATACAAACTATATGTTTCTTATGTTACTTGATAATTGTTACAATTTAATTGTTGACTAAAATAGTTAAATATTTAAATAAGAAATTGTAAAGTTAGACATCCTTATGATGAAAAAATACAATCAAAGTCAATAAATTTATTATTAAATTTATGATAAATTCGAGGAGAAGTTCTTGCTTATGAATAAATAAATCATTAATGAATCATGCCATCATTTTAAAATTTCCTCTATACGATATGCTGTATTTTTTGTAGTGTGACAATGGAATTAAATAGCTGAATCACTTTGCGTTGCTTGCAGCTCAACTGCCGGACTTTGGCTATCGCCTCACTCTCATCGAGCATGATGTGTGGTCGGATATGGATGTCCAGGATCGGGGAACTGTGCTGGACCCTCTCAAAGTGGTGACTGTCTTCTTCACCCAGACCGATAGTCCGGAGTGCCAAGAGGATTGCTTGGAGCTGCTTCATGATCTGCAGGTAATTTAATTAATTTATTAAAAGCTATGTATGGAATGGTTTTAACTTCTTAGGCATCCCGGAAGGAGGAGCTTCCCTACAATTTTCTGATCACCGGAGACTGTCAGGCCTTCGAGGCCCGTGGCTGGCAGTACGAGAGCTTCTTTTCCCAGGAGCTACCACTGGCAAGCTCCCTAGTAATAGCCTTCGTGGGGCAGTTCCATAGAATCCCGCCCAATCACTGCCAGTTGAAAGTAGCCCAGGCCCTGCTACTAGAGTCCTTAAAAAGAAGAAAACTACAACCGGATTACCAGCTATATGTGCTGGGCAGCAATACAGGGGCTGTGAAGAGGGAACTGGAGCTCTGGCCGAGGTATGCCGGACATAGGAGCATCAAGTGAGACAAGGAAACGAAGCATTCCAAATTATTCCTCATGTTTATTGTACGTCAAACACAAACAGTATACAAAGAAGCGCAGGATGAGTAAAGCGGGTGCCACCGAAAAGCAAAGCGGAGATCCCCTGGATCAGCTCTTGACGGGATCGGGGTACCGGACCAGCGAAGCGTTGCGCATTGGGGGGTTACGGATGATGCCTACGACTATAAACTAAAAACTAAAACTAGATCCGGGCGGCTAGTCGAACTCCAGCTTCCGAAAGCTGCCCTCGATGGACTCGATCTGTGAGACGAAGTTGGGTCCGCCGGTTGAAGCCTTCTCAGCGTTGAAGCTGCTCCTCCGCTGGATGCCGCGATCGGAGAGGAGGACACTCTTGTCCAGGCCAAGGATGAGATCTCGCTTGGTCGCCAGCTCCTGTTTCCACAGCTCAATCATCTCGCGCATGGGCATAGTTCCGCCCATCTCCAGGGGCAAACAGCCCGGATCCACGCCCTTCATCAGCTCTTTTTCGCTGCCGTAGATGATGAGGCGGTTCTTCATCTTGGAGCTGACACGATTCTTCACAAAGTCTATGAGCCACTTGAGGGTGGAGGGTACATTGATCAGGTGGATCTCCTTGTGGCGCATCGGCAGCGACTGTTCGCCCCACTTGAAGATCCTGGCGAATTCCGTGGGATTCCAATTGGTGACATGCGCGGTGGAGACGCCAGAAAAGTCGCCCACGTGCGTCAGGCCGGTGATCTGTGTCTCCTGATCCTCCATCAGGCACTCGTACGTGAGGAAGTGGGCCTTGGCCTGATCGCAGCTGGTGTGGATCTTTGGGTTCAGTCCCTTGGCATTGATTACCACCACCCTGCGTCCGTGCTTATCCCGCTGTGGCACCGCAAAGATGTATCCCTGATCGATGAGGTCGCCCAGCCGCGGCTCCAGGTAGTCCAGTTGGGTGCTCATGTGCGGGAAGGTGCGACGGATGTTCAGGTACTTCAGTAGCGTCTGCTCGGCCATCGGGACGCTGAATTTCTTGGCACGCAGGAACCTCAGCAGAAAGGTATCGTCGCACCGCACATTCTGCAGATCCTCGTTCTTGGCCACCCAGTTCCTTAACTGTTCCAGACTCTGTTCGCGTGTGCAGCGATCCTCGCGCAGCTCCCGCTTGGCAATCTTCAGCAAGGACTCTGGCAGTGGCTTCGTCTCACCCTGTTCTTGCACCATCTTGGTCTGCTGTGGTGGTCAGGCGATGGATTGCGGCAGCTGTGAAAAGATAAGTACTTGACTTAGTCGATATCTTGAAGCTGATGATGCAAATGGGTTTTTCTGAATTATATATGTATAGGAATATGCATTTTCTTAATCATGTTTACTATACTTAGTTGTAAAGTTTAGTAAGCAGATAAATATTTAATCGAAATAAAATAGAAGAACAATAATTATTCCTGAATTCCTCAACAAATGCCTTCTTTTTAATTAAATATAAAAGATTAAAAAAAAAGTAACAAATAAAATAATAAACTTGAATCTAAAAACAGGTGAATCATTCAAAGAAAATGGGGTTTTTTTTGGTTATTCTTTGAATTCATAGATCCATTCATTAAAAACAGATCCATACCATAAGCTTCTCCACCAAATTGGTTCAAGGTCCCATAGATCTCAAGGCAAACGCCACCGGATCATGGATCGCTGTAATTTGCAAATATTTGTTAATTAAAACTCACAAGAGTCGCGGATTTATTAAAACGACCAGACCAGCCAAACAAAATGCAAATGGATAATACACATAGTTTTGTTTTTTCTTTTCGGCGAACTAAAAATCTCGAAACCGACGAAATGAAAAAATGTATAAATTATTTTCTCGCCTGGGTTTCTTATTCAGCTCTTTGTTGTCAGCTGGGCTGTATCCATAAAGCCACAAATGCCATTATGGACACACATAAAAGATGGCAAAAAGTCCAAAAAATAGAAAAAAACCAAAAAGCAAATGCGAATTGGTTCAAGTTCAAAAGTGTTTACCGAAAGCGGGTCACCCCATTGGGGTATTGAAAATGAAAAGATATAACATACAAGAGGTAATAATAATTAGCCCTGTACTGGGAGCGGATGCCAAGAAAGAGTTCCACTGTTTGCCCGATTTCGAATGTATGGTGGGTAAGATGTGTGGTTGCATAAGCATAAGCGGCGGAGGAAAGCTAATGAACAATGCCCCCGATTGCCAGATTCCAAATGATGATTTGTTTGTGCCGGTCTCGAGCAAACAAAACTACAATCATGGGATGCACCAACAAGAGTCGAGATAGTCGGCCCTATCTCAATATTTGCACATAATTTGTGATGATCCGATGTGATCCGAGGTGGAACTCAGCCAGCCCTTTTGTCTTTCGCCGTAAGAGCCCCAATGATGATCGAACTCCAATTTGAATTCCGTTTTCCCATGACACCGACACAACAGACACATATGCAAATTTAGTTTTCGATTCGTTGCGAACTTTGTGCCATTTAATTGATTTCTTTTTTTGTCTCTCTCTATTTTCGATCGATTTCAGGAGCTATGTGTGATGTCAATGTGTGAAATTTGCATTTGTCGGTTTTTCAATTTTCGTTTTGCGTTTTCCCCTCCCCCCAACTGGAAATGCAATTTCGAAAATGTCATTGAGCAACGTACTTTGGGATCCCGCGTTCCCTCTCTATCGATGGCCTATCTAGCCCTCTCTTTCACTCAGTTTCCACATGAGTTTGTTTTTTTTTTTTTTTTTGCTTTTTAGGAGCTCCGGAGGCTCTGTTCGTGGCACATGGCATATAGTTTGTTGTGGGTTGCGTGGCTTTTGTGTGGTTAACTGGCCAATAATAATGCAACTGGCGGTGCAATCGTGGCTTATTTGGCAATTCCTCAGCTTTTCAGCTTCAAATATTGTTTTGGCGGATTGATTTGACGAGGGCGGCACATTTCTCGTAAAGGTTAATTACCTTTGAAATTGCTTTTTGATTACAATCTTGAGTTTTGTGGTTTTTATGATGGATTCAATTCCACTAGCTACCAAACTTTTGGATTAATTTTTATCTTTATTTATCTCTTTTTTTTGGGTTTAGGACAAAAAAAAACTTTTATTTTGATTTTAAAATTCAGGATAGGATTCAGGATAATATGATATGTGTAATTAGTGAGCTATTTAAATCCTGTTTTTATTTTTTCACACTTGGGCACACTGAAACACTTACACCCTTTTGAAATCCCGTCACACGCTGCGTATGAGCAATGCCAAACGCCCGTTTTGCAATCCTTGATTCAAACGCCTGCTAAACACGACTTCGGGTATCTTCTCCTGTCAGTTAGATCGAATTCGCAAGATACGCGCCAAAGGTGGATGAACACGTCCGAACAACCCGAAGTCCAAACAACGAATGTTCGTTTTGGAAAACAACGAAACGCTCGCAACAACGGCGAGAAACAAAAATTGTTAAAGAAATTAACTGGATTATATAATGGCCCACGCATACATTTGCAAGTTTCGGAGCTGCTGGAGCGCCACAGCCGAGCTCTAGAGTCGCTGAGCGGGATTCGAATGCAATCTGATCGGTTCGGTTTGTAAATGCTGTTGATGTTGCTGCCGGAGATGCTATTGTTGTTGCTGCTGTCGCTGTTGCCGCTGCTGCATGGAACATGGAACAAGTTTTTTTTGTTTTTTTTTTGGACAACCGAAACCGAAAGTGCTACGTCGCTCTAAAGTACACGAACCTTTTTAGCCAGGCCGAGAGCCGAGCCTGCTCCCAGCTCCCAGCTCCCAATCAGCTATCAAAGGTGGCCCATAAAGCATTCAAGAGTTGCTGCTGCTCTCGTTGTTGCTGTTGTTGGGCAATCCCAGTCATTCCATCAGTCAGTCGGTCAGATGGGTTGTAAATCAGGTTCGCTAGCGGTTCATTTTCAGTTTTTCTCTCTCTCCTCAATATCATTTTTTTTTTATATATAATAAAGATTTTTTTTGTCTATATATGGTTTTTTGCCTTTTCATGCCTATTTCACTCATTAAGTTTATTGAAAAACATTGCTCACGGGGGAACTGACAGAAATTTGCATTTTCATGGCCCGAACCGACTTGACTCGACATCTCCACCACATGGCAGTGAAGCGAGAATGGCCACCAACCTTGAAAATGCAATCCCCCAATGATGATGATGCTGTTGCTAATAGCCAAACACCTAATGATCTGCGCTGCTCTCGCCGCTCGTCCAGCTCACCTAACCTCCACCTCCAGCCCCAGCTCCAGCTCCAGTTTCGATTCAAATCGCAATTTGGACTGCAGTTTATGGCTGGGAAAAGAAAAGCGTTGGCCCCAGATTGTTATGGCTACACGAGTATTACCTCGAAATCACACGGAGAAACTCTCGGAATCTCCAGGGCCGTGACGTGGGCTTGGATATTTGGACATTTCCCAACCGACAAAGGGCGTAGGTCTGGTCCATAAGTGATAGTGTCAGTCCATTGATACCAGGTGCCAGGTGCAATCAATGGGTTGCGATCGTCTGCATGCTAATCTAATGATTCGTTTCCGTTCGCCAGTGGGCGGAGAAGAGGCCGAGGCACGCCCAAAGTGCTAAATAATCATTAGACGGCAGTGTGAAACTGTTTTTGTCCCTTGATTAATGTTGATCTCATTATGAGGCTTCTCTCAATGACAATTTAGTTAATTGATTGCTGACAGAAGGCCGTTCATTGGAGAGAGGCCTGCATTCCTAACCTTGGCATACACCTTAAAAAACAGATTCTGTCCGATTACAATGGGATTAAGCTTATACAAAATTTCAACAGTTTTTGATAAAAGTTTCTAAAACAATATGTGGAAAGTATTTATCGATTTAAGGTAATCATAAGTTTATGAGACTCTCCTGATAAGTTTTCTAGATGCCGTTCCAGGGATGTTTACAATTTTTGAAAGGGACCCGGCAGAAAATGTTACGAAAATACTAAAAAAAAATTGTTTGGTGTGTTTTGATGCAGATTGGTTAAGTATTTATCTACAAATCTTTTAAGGTATCCCGCTTGAGAATCGGATGATTTTTGTCGAAGATATGGCTTTCGCAGTGGGGCATATTGCCGTTCCAGGGATTTTCACAATTTTTGAAGGGGATCCCACAGAAACTTTTACGAAAAATCTAAAAAAACTAGGTTTTGATGCACATTGATGGAGACTCTATTTACAAATCTTCTAAGGTATCCCGCTTGAGAATCAGATGAGTATATCCGAAGATATGGCTTTCGCAGTGGGGCATATTGCCATTCCAGGGATGTTTACAATTTTTAAAAAGGAACCCCGCAGAAAATTTTACGAAAAATCTAAAAAAAAATTGTTTGGCGTGTTTTGATGCAGATTGGTGAAGTATTTATCTACAAATCTTCTAAGGTATCCCGCTTGGGAATCGGATCACTTTTGCCGAAAATATGGCTTTCGCAGTGAGGCAAATTGCCGTTCCAGGGACTTACACAATTTTTGAAAGGGATCACCCAGAAAATATTACGAAAAATCTAAAAAAAATTGATTGGTTAGTTTTGATGCAGGTTGGTGGAGTATTTATCTACAAATCTTTTAAGGTATCTCGCTTGAGAATCGGATGATTATTGTCAAAGATATGGCTTTCGTAGTGGGGTATATTGCTGTTCCAGGGATTTTCACAATCTTTGAAAGGGGATTACCCAGAAAATTTGACGAAAAATCCAAAAAAAAAAATTTGTTGCTGGGATTTGGTGTAGTTTGATAAAGAATCTATCTACAAATGAAGGGGATCTCCAGTAAATTTTACGAAACATCCAGAAACAAATTTGTTGCTAGGTTTTGATGCACATTGATGGAGAATCTACCTACAAACCTTCTAAGGTATCCCGCTTGAGAATCGGATGAATATATTCGAAGGTGTTGCCTTCGCAGGTGCTATATTATCCAAAATCTGGAATTGAAAACTTTAAAGGATCCACATATTCAATATCCTGGTTTTGTTCGTATATATTTTCGTTGACCCGGTTATTCCCCGATTGCACTGCTAACCTTCGCCATTGTCCCTGACCAGAGACAATGGAGTGACCTACTCCACCTAGCCGGGCCAGGCCGGTGGAGCCACATTTTTAAAGCACATCAGTTATGTTGGTAATAACCGTACTCGCTCCGCCGTGTGCTCGGTGTAATGTGCCCACTCATCGTTGGCACGTTTTTAATTTCTTACTTTTGGGCATTTATTTTTTGTTTCTCTGCTTCCCGTGGCCTGACGCATAACGAGTTTACTGCCGAGATTCCGATGCCCCAACAGTGGAGTGGAGTTTCAAGCCAGGCCCCAAGCTCGTCCAATTGCTCCACATCAGCTGTTGGCCGTAAAGATGCCGCCACCTCTCAATGCGAACAATAATAATTTTTAATAAACACATTACATGGCGCAAAGCAGACGAAACAATTCGCAATTTCGTTTAAATGGGAGGTGGAGGGTAAATGTTGGGTAAACGTGAACTGGCAAGGGGAAATCCTATAGATATTACACAAAAGTCTCAGCAACCGACTGTAGTATCAGCCCACCAGATTTTGTTGTTTCCTCTTTTTGGCTTTATTGCCAGTTTGGTCTTAGCCATAATTAACGAATTAAAGAAATTCAGCAGCATGGCTTAATTATCGTTCCCAAAATGACCCTTGCCTAGCATCCAAATCGTTGTTTATCCATAAATTCTCTTTCGTGGCCGATAGCCATCCCAGATAGTTTCTTGTGCCACCGTATATGGCCGGGGTCAGGTTTGGTTTGGGTTGGATGGAAAAATTTGCATAACATTTTTTGGTGATTTACAGAACATAATTTATCATCTTTGCCGTTTTAGGGCATCGATGAGGGGGAAGTATAAACATAGGCTAGGAAATCAATATGTTTGCCCAATGCGTAGTAAATACACGCAGTTTGCTGTTGACACTGCCGCATTACACCTGCCCAAGACAAATAAATTATTGGCTTACTTTTGGGCTTTCGAGTACTCGGATTGCGTCAATGTTGTTAATTATAATTGCACAAGACAATGTCGCTGCTCTTGAGCCGAGCTCGGAGGCTATTGTTACGTATGCCAATTAGTGTAATTGCAGGAGAACGGTTAACTGGGGCTGTTCTGGCCAATTTGTACCTACCTGTGGTCCGATTAGATTTGATTTGACTCCAAATACCGTATTTCCGTTTCTTTTTTTTTTTTGAACGAAGCTCGCGAGACTTTTGCGAATGCGTTACTTAACTTATTAGTTAAGTTTGCAATAGAGGCCACCCATTGTTATATAATTCTTCTTATTAAACTTAAATATCTATTATTTTTAAGGCATACAATGAATATTTTAAAAATATATTATTTAATGAAATAATGTTTTTTTTGAATTCGATATCCCCGTATTTTTAGGGCCACTATTGCCTATCGGGTTGTGTCTATGCCTATCGCTGGACAGGTCACACTGGAAAAGGGCGCTACATTTAAAAGAAACATTTTATTATGATATTTGGGATATTATTAAACTGACTGCTCAACTCATAATGTTTCTTTGAAACCATAGTAATTTCGCTTACGCTAAACATAAAGTTTTTAGCCATTTATTAGTTTTTCGTACATTTAGTTTTCAAATTAAATCATTTAAAAATAGAGTTTGATTTACAAAAACTAGAAGCTAAATAAAAAAACCGCGATAAGTTCTCCGCGGCACTCATAATGAGATGCTGTTTTTTTTTGCTGGGCGACGCAATGAACAATTTCAAATTATTGCCTTAATATGATCTGCAAAGTTATTCGGGAGCTACTTAAACAAGAATTAGTACGTAGATATATGTTAAATGAATAAGCCGGCATGAATGTGTATGGGAGTGTGTCCGCCCGTCTCCTTTTTTGGCGAGTGGCTAGTTGGGAGGGAGTGTCTGTGTTCATTGAGGACATTACCGGAAAGTACCTAAATTATCATTACGGGTTTTATCGCTTATCTACTGCAGATATAGCCTATGATAATCATTGGCGCCGAAGGCGCAGTTGCATTTGGGACACTTCCGCTGGCGCGTTTCATACCGCGTTCGCAGGCAGTCGTAGCAGAAGACGTGGAAGCACTTTGACAGCACTGCGTCCTTCCGCTTCACCTTGCACGAGGGACATGTCAGCGTCTCCTTATATTCGCGGATCTCCTCTATCATTACCTCGTCGATCGTGGTGCCGGACATCTCCATCTTCTTCATCCGCTCCGCCTTCCGCTTGAACTGCGCCAGCTCTTCCTGCAGCCGCTTGGTTTTGTAGGCCTCTGCCTCCAACGAACTAGTCTTCTCGGCCACCACCTGTTGCGCCTCCTTCATCTGGGCATGGTACTTCTCCAGATGCAGCTTCAGATCGGCCGCCGACTGTGCCGATTCAATCGCCTTGCGTTTGTGCATCTCCATCGCCTGTTGCCGCAACATCAGCTCCTTCTCGATTGAAGCCACGGTGGCCTGAAGGCTCCGCTCCTTTTCTTCCAGCTTCCTAAGCACAATATGCATGGCTTCAATCTGTGTCGTAGCCGTTGCCATCTGGTCCTCCAGCACCGTCTTCTCTTCTCGTAGCAGCTTGTGCAGTTGGTTCGCCTTGATCCGCTCCGACATCAGCTTAAAGTTAGCGTCGTCCTTTTCCCTCAGCTGCTGTATTAGACGCGAGTTCTGCTCCTGCATGTCCTCAAACGCCTGACCGGTTACTTCCATTTCGTTGAGAAGCGCCTCCTCCTCGTGGGAGCCTACAAACGGTCTCGTATAGTTCGCACCGCCTGGAGCACCAGCGCCCCACGCATTGTCCGATGGCTTGTGATTCGCCATCTGCTTCTGTAGCTCGTACTTCTGCTCCTCCAGCTGCTTGATCTTTCGTAGCGCCTCCTCGTCTGCCAGCTTTTTTCTTTCCTCACGTTTGCTCTCCTGGAGTTTCTTCAGCTGCTGGCGTAGCTCCTCGATCTCCGAACGCAGTTTCTTTTCCGTGGCCATTAGCTGAACCTTGTCACGTTGGTCCTTGGAGACACCTTTATACATGTCCAGCAGGAGTTTCATTTCCTTCTGGTCATTTAACGCTTTTCTGAAAGACCGAGCAGTGTCGAATAAAATATATTCCCTTATAATATTTATAAGAATACTTACTTTAATTGTGCTTTCAGATCTCGCACCGTTTCACTCTCCACAGTCTTTACATCCTTGGTCTTTACACCATCCTTGGAATCCTTTTCGTTTTTCACTCCCCCGCTCGAACTGGAATTTGTGGCATTTGCAGCATTTCCTGGTCCTGGCGAGTCTTTTTTCTCGGTTCCACCGGAATCGCCAGAACTAAGTTTTTCCTGTTTGATACCATCTTTGACATCCTTGCTAGCTTCGTCGTCCGCATCATCGTCGGCCGACCCAGAATTCTCCTCTTTGATGGCGAGATTGGCGTCACTGCCGGAATTCGTTTGGTTGGATTGGCTGGATGCGGAGGCGTTGTTTGAGTTCTCCTCCTTCACGCTAGTGGCATTCTCCTGTTTGATCTCGTCGCCAGCAGACCCTGTCGCCGACTGCAACTTGTTGCCCTCGAGCGTGGCCAGGGCATCGTCCAGCTCCTTCCGCAACTTAACGTTGTCGGTGGAGGTGTCCTTATACTTCCGCTTGTAGCGCTGCACCTCTCCTTTCAGCTGACCATTGTGGTTCTGCAGCGAGGTGATCAGGTGTCGCATCTCACGGTTTATGGGCGCTGTCTGCTCGTTCGCGGCCATATTCTGCTCGAACTCTATCCTCAACGCTTCGTACTCCTTCCTAATAAGCGCCAGGACATCCTCCATTTGGATCATTTCGCTGCGTACCTTCTTCTGAGCTATTAGCTCTTCGCTCTCCATTACCTCGATCTGTCTCAGGTGCTGGTTCTTACTCGTCTGCAGCTGGTTTCGGGTCTCGTCCAGCATCGTTTTGATTTGCATGGACTCGTTGTAGAGCACGGAGAATTGGCTCTGCAAGCACTTGTACTCCGTCGTTTCTACAATCACCGATTCGGGTAGTTGCCGTATCTGTGAATAAAGAAAGAATTATTGTTTTGATAGAAACAGTTTCTAATTTAATGAAATTTAATTATTTTCTCTCTCTTATTGTTCATCAGTTATGTGTCCAATCGCCTTGAATCGTCTTTCCTTTTAAAACTTACATCCATTTTGAGTTTCTCCACCTCTTTAAGGGTTTCCCGGTGCGTGGCGTGTAGTTTGTCCAACTCTTGTAACCGATTGTTGGCCAGTTCCCGGTACTCCTCCAGCTCCTTTTGCAACTCCTCCAAATGCTGGCTATTGACGTTCGTAGTTGCGTTGCCCGAGCCCGTGGAAGTAGGAGTTTTGGCGCTATTGCTACTCTTATTGGGATCTCCGTAGATCTGATGGTAGGCCTTTAGCTTCTCGATAGCTTCCGCTAGGTGGTTTTCAAGCTTGTCGTTCCGGCAATGGATCTTCTCCAGGTCGTATTGGAGCTCGTCTATCTGGTTCTTCAGCTCGGCATTTTCCGTCTCCTTAGCAGTGTGGGCGTCCTGGTACTCCTTCATCTTCAGCGACATGGTGTGGAACTTTTCGTGCAGCGATGTGTTTAGATTCTGAAGCTTGTGGTTTTCGCTCATGATTTCAATGTGGGTCTGCTTCAGTGTTTCCTCCAGGGCCTGCACAGCAACGCTTGTGGTATTGGTCGCCTCGGCATCTCCGCTGGACTGCTGCTGCTCTTCGTCAGTTGCTCCCGAACCGGCACCCGCCAAGCTATCACCTTTCAATACATGAGTTATCTTCTCGTTGCGTTGCATTAACCTATCAATAACCTGCACGATCTTGGCCACCGCCCGCTTCGACACCTGCACGCGGTTGGCCAGCTTCTCATCCAGCTCCTCCTTGTCCCAAGTGGACAGCTGAGCCAGAAACGACGTAGTGACCTCGTTTTCGTTTCGGTTTTCCAGCTCGTCCGCCGTCTCGGCGTCGAATCGCTGCAGCAGCACACGGATGTCTTCGTTCAACTGGTTCCAGTACCGATTAACAACATTCAGCACGGCATCGTCCTGCGTCTGCCGCTTCTCCAGCTGCTCGATCCGGTGCCGCAGTTCCGCCTCCGTCCGCATTCGCTGCTCGATGCGCTGAGCCAGTTTCTTGTTTTGAAACTCCAGCACCTTGATGTCCATCTCCTCCAGCGTGGACACTGGCCCAATAAGGTGCGGCTCAAAGTGGACCTTCTTAATAGGGGGCTGGCCGGCCGCAGCTGCCGCTACCGCCAAGCAGCTGCTTCCTCCCACGCCGCCACCGCTGGCGCCGCTGGCGTCCTCGGCGCTGCGTTTTGACATCTCTGCACTAAAGAAGATAGACATAAAGGTAAAATGAATGTAAATTATGAAAAATAAGAACCCCTCGCATTATTGATTTGCCATTCGTGGCTGTACTCCATTTTTATCGTGTGCGGTGGCAGAGGTTGCTGCGGATGCGGCATTTTAACGCGTCCTCTGACGCCGACCATCTGCAGAGGTGCCTGGAACAGATGGTGGGGCAATAGACTTACCTTAATCTCAGGGTTTTACACTTTTAGCTTAACATTAATAAAGATTTTCTGTGGGTTTTCTACGTTTTGTCAGGCTTCATTAGTGTGCCCGAAGTATTTTCGTGTGGTCGCGCCAAAACGCGTCTCCAACAGCCGGAAAAATGCCAGTGTTGTAAAAAACTCATTTTCTTATACACTTTCCTCGTTTTAATAATTCATAAAGAATTCTGAATTATTTATTGAAAAGTATAACAAGTCTTCAATTTACTAATAGTAGCCAAAGCAAATGGTGCAAATTGCCAAAAGACCTCAGTGATTTTTACCTTTCCAAATTTTGGCGTTGCCATACCAACGGAAAAATACCAAAGTTTCTTAAACTTAAGCGGTAGATTCAAAATTGATAAAATTTGATAATTTGATAGCGTTTGATAAAATTAGCAAAACAAAATCTATAAGGCTCAAGGATAACAAATCCTATCACGTCAATAAAATAAAAAAGTAAGTCTTGGTAACTGGAAATCGAAAGTGAATTTCAATTTATTAAGTAATTTGGGATCGAACACGAAATGCACATACATGCTGCATCTAATTTGATTAATTGTGGCTGACTGCGTGCAGGACGCGAGTGTGACTGCAACTACTGGTGCGAATCTGGGACTGGTACTGGAAATGGTACTGGTGGAGCCGATCTGCTGGCCTAGAAAGTCTGATATTTGAGGGCCTGGCGCAGAGTCATGCAGTCGACTTCATCGATTTTGCAGGTATTTGCCTTAATGTTAATCTCCTCCTCCTGCATCACCTGGACGTGCATCAGGTAGCGCATGGAGGCCTTGTTCTCGTTCAGCTTCTGGTTCAATTTGCAGACCGATGCCTTAAGAGCCTGCAGCTCGTTGTACAGCGCATCCTGAACCATGTCGCAGGTGAGCTCCAATCCGGGACGGTGGGCGCGGTTGCTGAGCCGTGTCTGGCAGAGGGTGATCGCCCTCTGCTTGTCCATCATCTCCTTCTCCAGCTCCGTCATGTTGCGCTGCACCTGATGGATGTGGTCCATTGTGTCCTTGTGCTTGTTCTCCAGGCACTGCTTCACGTGCTTCGTCTCGGCGATTCGCCGCTCGAACGACTCGTTGGTGCGGTCCGTCTGATTCTGCATATCCTCGCAGATCTGCTTCAGGAGCAGGTCGATGTAGGCTCGGAGCTGCCCGGCGGATACCAGAGCCTTGGCATTTGCCTCCAGGTTCTCGTACGTCTGCGCCTGCCACTCAGTCAGAGAGAATTGGCTGGGGGTGGCGTGTTGTTGGTGGTGGTGGACAGGAAAATAGGTAAAAGTCAAGGAGGCATGGCAACCAGTGTCCCAAATGGGGGTGGGTCGATTGAGAAGGGTGATAGGTAATCCCTGGATTCATGCCAGGATGTATTTATTTAAACAGACTGACCTTCCACAATCGACCCACCTCCGTTTAGTGGAATTTTTAAACCTACCAGTGCTGCTTGGAGAGATCCTGACCCTTGCCCAAGTCGTGTTGGAAGTCCTTGAGCTTCAGATTCTTCTCATCGATGGCCAGCGACTTGTCCTTGGCAGCCAAATCCTGATCAAGGAGATAGATGGCAGCACGCAGTTTTCGAATCTGCTCCTCGGCCTCCTTGAGAGCTGCATCTGCCAATCCCTGACATCCCTTGATCACCTTTAGCTCCCGGCGCAGAGATCGATCCACCTCGTCGTCGCAAAGATCCACACCGATGCGGCCCTCTCTCAGGATTAGGCACTGCTTACATATGGCCAGGGACTTATCCTTCAGGAACTCGATACAGTTGAGCACCCGATTGCGATAGGTGTTCAGTGCCTCATCCTCCAGAGCGGCTGTCTTCTTTTGGCGATTCAACTCGTCGACCAGAAAGCGGATCTCGCTGGTGCGCTCGCGCATATGATGTTCCACTTCGCGTTGCCAGTTCTTGGTGGTGTCCTTGGTTTCGTCCACCACTCGTCGCGATTCCCTGGACGAAGAATGAAATACGATTTGAAATTGAACTAAGAATGGAACTATTCCAATTATTATGTAACGAGAACCTTTCATCTTTAGATGTTTCTTCAGATTACAGGACCTTGCGTCATCTCACTTTGTACTTACTCCACTATGCGTTCAGCCAACTTCTCCTGGTCACATGTGATGCGAAACTTGATCTTGTTATTATAATCCCAGTCCTCCTCGGAGTAGCGGGGCGGACATTTGGCGACCGGGCCCAGATGCTTCCCGGCCAGCTGGAGGCCCGTGATGCGGCGCGATTTCAGATTGGGCAACATCTTACCTTCTTGCGTAAGGAATCGAAAAAAGAAATATATATATATGTATATGGATTTAAGAAATCTGTACACTCGATTGGAAAATGGATTGCCCCCACCTGGCACACTTCTCGAGCCGAGCGGGGCAGCTAATAATGGGCAGTACCTGGCTGGCTGGCGGCCTGGCTCGGAATCTCAGTCGGAGTCGGAGGAGCGTCGTTGGCGACCTGAGCTCCTTACTAGCTCACTGGCCATCCCCCTCCTGTCCCACGGGCTTCGTTAAATCGATTCATGCTACGGAATTTACGGTTGCCTAGCGGTATTTATTGTTATGTTGCTTATCCCCACCCCCCCTCCTTCACCCACCGATGGCCCCTAGTTCCCTGGCGTTCCATCCGGCCGTGTGCATGTGCTTGTCCATTGCGCTTGTGCCGTGTGTCACCTGGCAGTCAGTCCAATTGGGCACACGGAGCTCCGGCCGGAGGAGGTACTTTTCTGCCAGCTGCTCCTGCACCTTGCTCCTTGCGGTCCCGTCTTACGGCATGTTTATAAATAGCTTTAGGCCGAGACTTTCTGGGGTTGGGCGGTGGCGTAGGTGGGGTGTCTCCTTGAGGTTCTGGCTCCTACTTGATCGATTTATGCTAACATACTTTCGCTTTTGCGCCTTTGCATGAGTGACTCCTTTCGTATTTTTTACTTTATTGCAAAGTTTTTGGCATTAATTATGCTAATCAATGGCAGTTGCGTGTCCAAGTATAAGCGACTAAAAATAAAGAACGATTGAATGATTGAATTCGACATTTGAGCCAACAGTTTTAGGGGAATTGAAAGGAGGTTTGGGAGTCATTGTCAAAAAAAAGGACTCATAAGAGAAAGTTTTACTAGGATTATGAGAAAATAGTGGAAACCCATTAGAGTTGATCTAAATAGATAATTATTTCTTATATTTTACGAATTTATTGAAATCAGGTTAGTGGCTCTCAAGCCCACTTTTGGCCATGGCTCACAGTTGGAGAGCCACTGACAGGCCCCCCTTTTGAAATTTCCCAATAAAACTAATCAGCTTAAAAGCTCCCAACCAAAGCTTTCAAATGAAGTGCATTTTTTTTTTTTTGTAAAATTAAGTTTTAATATATTACGATGATACACAATTGCCATATACATCTTTTTATATCCACATAGTCGCACTGAGCTTACAGCTAAATGATAAAAATGTACAATTTAATTAACTAGGATCTCTTGATGTTCTTGAGGTTTATGCTACGGTTTCGGTTTCTATGTTTTTGGATTTCCGCGTAGTATCGTGTCGTTTGGCTCCAACGATCTTATATGGCTTATGGCAGCTCGTCCAGA
Source organism: Drosophila atripex (assembly GCA_035045925.1). Lineage (NCBI taxonomy): Eukaryota > Metazoa > Arthropoda > Insecta > Diptera > Drosophilidae > Drosophila > Drosophila atripex. Next base: position 3,634,911 of record JAWNOP010000012.1, read on the forward strand.
ACTCTTTTTCGATTTTCGGTTTTTTATATTTTGGTATGCAATTAGGCCAGGCTTAATTGGCTGTCAACAAATGTGGCGGCGCCCCTTATTTTTTCGATTTTATTCTTTCTACATAATAACTGTGATTAGGCCATGTTTCTGTTGTTTGTTTGTTTTTTCTTTTATTTTGTATCTTGTGTTTTATGGTTTATTAACAGTGAACTTTGAAATTCTATACTGAGTTTTAGCTAAACTTCCTAGTGGCTCATCCCCAGAGGGCTAAGTACAATGCGGCGGAACCGGCCAATTACCGGGCTGGACTGTACAGTTGTGTATATTACTTTATGGTTGTCCCGATCGCCCCGGGGGTGGGGGATTCTGTGCTAAAGGATCTCTTGCTTTCAATTGATTAACTTGGCTATCTACGATTACGAACTGCTGGATTCTCTGCATTATGTTTCGCCCTTGGTCGTGGGTCTGATTTAAATTCATTTATTTGCATTTCTTTGTTTATTGTAGTTGGTAATTTGTTACTAATTTGTTGTTTGTTTCTTGTTTGTTCTCCTCTGTAGGCAGTGTTGCATCATTCTGTGATCTTTTGTTCGATAGTTACTCTCTCCTGTTGTCTGTTTTTTTTTAATTTTTATTTTTAATATTCTTACATAAATGTGTGGTTTATTTTGTATTGGCTTTAGCACATTATTCTCTTACGATTCCTCGGTTGGACTAACAAATCGAAATTATCAAGGAGACAAGTTATCCTTCCACAATTGAAAACAGTTTCATTTTTGGTTTCTGTTGGGCTTTTTTTCTTTTTCTTCTTAGAGGTAAAAAAAATGATTGTTTAATAAAAATACAAAATACATATAGCATTTAGCAGTAAACAAAACCAAACATAAAGAAATAAGTGTACAATGAAAGTTATATATATATATATAGTATATATGTATTTAAATATTCTGTTTCCTAATTTCTTGATTTATTTAGTTTAGTTAATAGTTTTCCTTTGTTTCTGTACTTTAGTTGGTAGTTCTTCCGTTTAAGTTCTTTTCTTGCATCGCTCGCATTTTTAGTTGCTTGTAACAAAAATAATTGCTTCTGAGGTATTTATTTTTTGTTTATATAAATATTTTTTATACACATAACCGTTATAAGTATTTAGGTTTTAGTCGCTTTCGATTTCATAGTTTTTTTTCTCATGTTTTCCTCGCTTTTTTTTGTTTCCGTTTCTATTTTGTAGTTATCTTGTCTTTTATTTTTTATTTTTATTTTTTTTTTTAACAATTCAAAGCACCTTTTGATTATATTTGACATCGTGTTTATTTTTTATTTCCATTTTATTTTTGTAGACATTCCCTATTTTCTCGTCTCTTAGGCAATTAGAAAAAAAATGTATGTATATTGTTCGATTAATGAAACGGAACATAATCAATCAAAAGTATCTCAATCAATTGTATAAATTTATCTTATAGTTCTCCCCCTAAATGGGTGTATCGTTGTGGCAGCGTTTAGCTTCTCAGTACGCGGTATTATATAACTTTTTATTGAATTTGAAAACTCAACTGGAATCGAATTCTGGGGGGAGGGAGCTGGTTATTAATCATGAATTGGCTATGCGAGTCGCTGGGAGCCGCTTTTCTTTTCAACATCGATCTGGGAAACCTGTTAGTTTACATATATATATTTATTCTTTTATTTATTTATGCTCTAGTTTAGTTTATAATTTACATTTCATTTAAGTTTGTGTTGTGTTGGCTACTCTGCAGTTGCTGTTGGTGTCCCTAAAAACTAAAGTCACACACACACACACTATCTGCCTATCGAGCTGACATTGTGTAGCTATTTATGAAGCCAGGATCAAACAGGACTTATGTGGTTGGCATTGAAAACTAAACGATACACTAGGATAGGCCCGGGACGGGCCATGAGCATGAATACATGCAGAACCGGACGTTCCTTTCGCCCTTCCTTCCGTCGATTGGATAAAGTTAAATAAAAGTAAAACGATATTGGGGTGTTGCGTGTACATTTGAACTAAATTGTGTATACCTTTTCGCCTATTAAAAACATAAGTGTAAGCATAATATTTATACATGAACATGGATCAAGTTTAGAGTGGTTTGCAGAGGTCGGTCCTGGAGGATGCTGCGCCCCGCGATCTCTCCTGCCATCGCCTTAGGCCTGTTTATTTAGCATAGCTATAGCATTTATCTTTATCCGGATGTCTCTCTAACTTTCGTAGTGTCTATGTCTAGGTCGTAGTATCCAAAAACGAACGCTCCTCTACTGCGTAGCTCAATCATCAATCATTAATCATCGTTATCAATCGTTATCATAATCATTCTCATCATCTCACAGCGCGATCCGTGCACGCTGACTTTAACAAAAACAACTCCGCACACAGACGACGTGTGCTGCTCCTCCTGCTCCTGCTCCCGCTTTTGCTCTTACTCCAGATCCTGCTACCGATCCTCATCCATTTCCACACTCCACATACGTCATAATAGTAACTGTCAATTTCTGTTTTGTTTTGGGAGAGAGAGAGAGGGAGAGTAGTGCCGGGTGGGATGGGTTGTGATGGGAAGCCATTGTTCCAGGACCTCCAGGACTTAGACCATCGGCAGGCCCTGCTGCACGTCCATCATCTCGTCCTGCGCCGGCGACGGACGGGGGGCGAACGTCTGCATGTGGTGTGTCGGGGGCGTGGCCCGGGCGAACATTCCGGAGCGTAGGGGCTGCGGATGCGGATGACCGTGCATGGCCATGGGTGCGTTGCTGGCGGACGGGAATTGTAGTCGGAAGCTGCTGTCCGGCAGCTGGCGGGGGGTGCGTCGCGGTGAGCGGGCCGGCATCCTATTCGCCCGATGCATATCCTCCAGTATCGAGGGCGCTACGTAGGTGAATCCCTGGAAAGAAAAACCACTGTATTAGTTTGCCATTTATTGGAGTGTGACACACTCCCTCGCCCACATCCCTGACCCACTTGCCCGGTCGTGTGCGCAATTGAAATCGGATCGGGCAACTGCGTCCAGCTCGCTTCGATCCGATTCCCGACTTGCATACTAATATCGGCCATAGCAGCACCAGGGGGATTATGCAAGCTCTGACTAGCTGGGCTGCCTGAGTGGCTCGGCTCACTACCTCAGCTCCATGTAACACATTTTACATAATTTTCCAGCCCCGGCGAGGAGAGACACTAATTAAATATATGCCTTGACGAAATCCGCCGGCAAATGCAATAAAATAATTAAAATCACACCACAAAATCAAGCCACCGCCACTGGCAGTCACCGCGGTTCGCCCCGGCACGGAGGCTGGACATAAATGCGTGACTCCGGAGATAGCTGGAAGATGGGCTGGAAGGGGGGTGAGGGGGCAGAGACGCAGCCTGTCACTGCCAGGTGAAATGTACGTGAGAGCAGCACTGCGCCACAGCGCTAATTGGAACTGCGATCGAGCCGTGGTGACCCACTAACGCGCCACAATAACCGAAGGTGCGGTGGCTACCGAAGCCCGCGAAGCGTTGAGAAAGTTTCCAGTTATCCGTAATAAAGTTCTAATTGAATCCCATTTGGGATTATGATGGTGAGGAGGTGCCAGTTTTGGAGGCTCTATGCCAGGTTCTAGCGTGTTGGTTTGGTAAGCATCATTAAGTAATTAGTAGTAGCTGGATGAGGTAACAGAGCCAGTAGCTTTTGGCCAAGATTGTTAGCCAGTTGCTGCTAAACCTATCTGTTACTAGGAAGTTCTACCTTCGTGGCAAAGGTTCTAAGCAAGAGTCTACACTGTTTCCGCTGGGAGAATCCAATTAGGCAATATTTAACTTCACATTTAGCCTACTAATCCATTAATCCCATAACCAAAACAAACTTTACACAGCTTACCGGGCCCCAGAGCACTGAACGCCGAACGAAAGCAGCTCAAGGGTCGTTCGAGTCACCTATGTACCTGGTCTGAGCCATTTCAGATGTTTGTAAACAAAATAAAAATAAAAAGAGAAGAAGGGGCAGCTGCGCAATTGGCTTCGCATGCAGTGCACTGTTGGTAGAAGAAAGAGCATACCGTGCCGAGTCGATGAAACCAAAACAACACACCAAGCCAATAGCCAGCAACTTGGCTCAGTCTCGCAGAAACGCTCAAAGCGTTCAGACAACACCGACTCGGACCACTCCGGCTGTGGCCAGAAAAGAAAAAACAAGCCCAGCTTGGAGTAACTTTCGTGCCAGCCCCGGCCCCGAACTGGAGAAAGGCCTAGAGAGAGAGACCCAGACCCAGCTCATAAGCATTTTGCCAGGCGGGTGGTGGCACCACAACACTCTCCAATATACATACTCACTTTCCTGGCCAAAACTGTGGCCAAAAGTATGAGCTGACATTGATTCTGGGCCAAAAGGTGCAGCGTCATCGGCCATTGGTGGTTCAGGGCTATCGGGATTACAAGTTGTTAACATTAACACAGTAGCTACCAAAAACAACAAAAAAAAAACACAAAACCAGTTGAAGGGCAACGAGACCAGCTGCTCAGCGGAGGGAAACTCAAAGCTCACCTGGCGCATGCGTGCACGTGCATATGGAAAGAGAGACTCCAACTCAAGAGAGAGTGTTTTGAGAGAATTTGTAATAAAAAAATATAAAAAAACAAAAACTGGGCCAAGAACGATCGCTCTTCATCAGCTGATGGGACAGTGGCTCTGAAACTGTGAAACGCGGAAGTGTTCAAATCGCGTTAAATGACATTGCATAATGTAAGCACCCGAAATAAAAGCATAAATGCGCCAACTAACCACAATAAACGAAAAATGTTAAAGAAATCTGTGACAAAATTGGCAAACTGTCCAAAGTGTGTGAAAATAATAACTAAATCGGCAAACAGCGAACGATAACATAAAAGCCACGCTTTGTTCGTGACTCGTGGGTAAAACTCCAAAAAAAAAAAAAACCAACAAATAATACAAAAAGATAAATAAATAAATTGTTAGCCAAGTAAATAAAAAAAAAAGTCGGAGGGAGAAACATAAAAGAAAATCATTGCGAGCAAAATTCGTAAAATGTCCAAGCAGTTGAAAATAAATTCACTTTCGTTGGTGCACTGCCTGGCGGCGCTGCTTTCTGTGGCAGCGCTGCAGTCACCACAACAACAGCAACTAGTGCAACAACAATTACTAACAGCAACAGTTGCAACTGCAGCAGCAGCAGCAGCAGCAGGAGCAGCAACTCAGGCACCAGCGAGCAACATCAGACTATTGAATGCAACGTTGGATGGCGGTGTGGCTGCCACTTTCATCGACAACACCAGCAGCAGCAATATCAACACAAATAGCAATACAAATAGCAACAACAATGAAGCTGCAGCTGCCACCTTTTTTGACCAGCAGCAACAGCAACAACCACAACAAAAACAAACAACTGTGCAATATGCACAAATAACGGCATTAGATAAAGAAGTAGGTATGCATCAACAAAAACAACAACAATCAGCAGCACAACGGGATATTATAGATTTTCGCCACCAATGGAAATTATAGTATTACGGATGTTTAATCTGACAATATCTTCTCTTATATTCTATTCTCTTCAATAATATTATTAATATTCTATTCTTTAGTATATATTTCATAGCAAGGGTATATTTTATAGATCTATACCACAAGTGGAACTGTAGAGTACTTCTACCAATATCTAATCTAACCTTTACCAGCCTCTAACCTCTGATCTGAAATAAAATCTTATAATATTGTCAAAAATATAAGGAAGAGTACCATATAATTTCGCATAACGGGATAACACTTATAGAGGTTATAGTATTATGGAAGTTTATTCTACCTTTGAATTTTGATTTAGAATAAAAATATATATTATTTTTCTATAATATATTGAAAAAGAGGAAAAATTAATATCAAATAATTTCGTAATACGGGATATTATAGATCTATAGCACTAATGGAACTATAAATAGCACTTCCGATAATATATTCCAATAATACCAATAACTATGATCTAAAATAAAGTTCTCTCTAATAATGTTATCAAAAAGAAAAGAGGAATATCATAAATTCCATAACATACTATAATACATACTAAATTAAGATAATACTATCTACAAAGATATCTACAAATTATAAAGCAAAAGAAAAAACGTCATAACCATTTATAGATCTTTATAAATTTTATCATTAATGAGAGGAAATTAAGGTTTCCGTTTTAGAGATAAAAAAAATAATAGAACTAATAGAATAAAAAAAGATAAAAAACTAAAAAACCAAGTTATAATTTGTTTCTTTATTGTAGAGACTATTTTATAATAACAATATTTTTTAAGAACCTAATACTTAATACCTCATAATTAAGGGCAGAGTTATTAAGCTTTCCTTTCCTTTACCTTTTTTTTTTTTTATTTTATTTGTATTTGTTTACAAGCAAGTGAAATTTCCGTGACGATTTAGTTGAACGACTTCATTGCTTGGCACTCACCACTTAGAGCCGGGGAGTCGCCTCATCGGTCTTGGCCGTCAAGTGCGTATTAATATGGAACAGCAGCGGTAGTGTGGCCTGCCCAGCCGGCTCACCTCGGGTGGCGCTCATTTTTGCGAATTAGCCGCAATAAGCTACATGGCTAACGACTGCTACCGTTACTGACTGCCTGCTTTTTTTCGGTTTTGGCAGCAAGGGCATGTGGGGATAGAAAGGGGAAGAAGGAGGACGAGGAGGAGGGTGAGCTGACCACCTAGCCAAGTGGTCTTGATGGTCGCGCTTCAAGTGTGAAAGTGAAATTTATTACACTTGAATTTTGAAAACGAAAATCAGAGCGAGTCTAGAGGAGAATGGAGGCCAATGGCCGTGGAATGGGTTTGGGTTGGGTTGGATAATCAACTCCACCGCTACTACTAGGCTGTTAAATGCGCTAATTAACAAAAGAAATTAAAAGCTAACCGAACTACCACCTCTTTACAGTCGACCGGCTGATCAGGCAATGGGCGCCCATCGTATGGCTGGCGCCCGAGGAGAAGTTCATGCCGCTGGGCGTCGAGGAGTTCCTCCAGCACGTCCATCCCATGGACAAGGACAGCGGCAGCTTCCGACCCGGTGTCCCCTTCAGCGAGTACTCCACGAAGTCGCATCTGGTGACGAACAACGAGGTCCAGGAGCTGCTGGAGAACGAACAGTCCTTCCTCTACGGACGGAATCCCAACGAGAAACCAGTGCCCATCTATGGAGTGGTCAGCCTGTGTCCACCGAAGAGGGACCTTATGACACCTCCGCTGGCCAGCACTCGAGGCCCCTACATACCGGTGTCCATTGATCCGCTAGAGGATCGAAACGATACGGTGAGGAGATCCTCGCGCTTGTATCCACTCTTCCAGAGAGTTAAACGCGAGGCACCCATGTACAGTCCCCCGCTGAACGAGTACGAGGAGATGGTGGTGGCGGAGACGACGCCGAGGCCTCAGCCCGAAAAGGATCTGGAACAGGAGCCGGACAGCAGTGTTCCAGTCAATAATTTCATCGCCAATCTGGCGGATAATGTCAAGTTCAGTGGAGGAACCGATCTGGACGACAACCTGGAGGAGAACAGCATCGGACAGACGCCGGAGCAGGAGGTCAATGGTGTGAAGGGCAAGCTTCCGGGCTTCCATGTGACCTACTGGATGTTCTATCCCTACAGCCAGGGCAAGACCATGTGCACCGTCAGCCTGGGCCCGCTCGGCAGGATTCCCTTTCCCGCTGTTTATGGCTACTGTCTCGGGAATCGCAAGGATATCGGCAGCCATGTCGGCGACTGGGAGCACATGAGTCTGTACTTCAATGGGGATTCCGAGCCCCAGGCCATGTATGTCTCGGCCCATGATGCGGGGGCCTACTATAGCTACAACCGTCTGACTGGATCCTTTGAGTTTCGGCGGCAGGAGACGCGCAGGGGCATCCTGCAACGGCCCAACTTCCCCAAAACGGTTACCACTTTCAAGAACCATCCGGTTCTGTTTGCCGCCAAGGGCTCTCATGGTCTGTGGACAGCTCCTGGCAAGCACCGATTCGTTAAGGTGGCTCGTCTCTACGACATTAATGGATTCGGAACACCCTGGAATACGTGGAAGGCCGTGGACATAAGCTACGAGAACCTGAGATCGTACGGTAAGTGACTGCCACTAGCTATAATATTTTTATTCTAATATCCTTCTCTTAAAGGACGATCTTTGGTTCCCGATTGGCTCACGTATCGTGGCAAGTGGGGCAACCCGAAGAGCAAATGCCATCCTTTCCGACGGATCGGATTGAACTTCTGTGAGTTTACGGATGGACCGACCGGCATACCCCTGAAGGAACCCCACTTCCAATGCGGTGCCGACTACCGCTGATCGGCCCATGATCAGCCCATCCTAGGCTTAGACTAATCCTTAGTAAAGTATTTATTGTGAAATCCACCCAAAAAGATCCCTTCAATGATTAAAAATGATGCAACAAACTACTTACTTGGAAAATAAGATTGGCACTTTCGCTCAGCGTGGTGTCATCCGGCGAGTCTACTGGGATCTGTCTTGTGAATCTCGTGTCGAACTGTGAGACATCGTCCTCGCTTCGCTGTTGAATCAGACATACAATATGAATAAGAATATAAAACCTATAACCGCCAAGAAGGACCTACCAAGAGCGGCTTTATGGGCGGTTCTAGGCGTCTGGCCAGGACATCGTCCCAGTTGACGTGCTTGAAGAATGGATGTATTTGGACAGCCGCCGCATCCTCGGGACCGCTGCCCAGGCGCTGTGGCTCCTGGCGCTTCATCAGACGACGCACCAGATCCCTGGCTTCGGGCGTGAGGTAGGCTGGCAGATTGAGCTTAGCTTTTAAAATAGTTTCGATGGTCTTCTTGCGGTTCTCGGCTGTAAAGGGAGGCTGAAGATGGGCAGATGTGATTAGGGAGGACTTCTCATAAAGATCATCCTTGATGACATACCACTCCAGTCAGCATATCAAACATAAGAGCGCCCAGGGACCACCAGTCCACTGCTTTGCCATGGCCACTTCTGGTGAGGATTTCAGGTGCCCTGCAGTAGAAAATAAACATAAATTAGCACTCCAGAACAGAACGTAGAACAAAGAATAGGTAGAATAGGCTTGCGGGCGCACGCACATGTACTCAATTGTGCCGCAGAAGGTGTGGGTGACAATACCCTCTTGAATGTGCTCCTTGCACAGACCGAAGTCGGTTAGCTTGACGTGCCCCTGGGCGTCCAGGAGTATGTTTTCGGGCTTAAGATCGCGATAAATGATGCCCAGTTTGTGTAAATGGCCCAGGGCCAAGATTATCTCGCTTAGGTAGAAACTATTGGAAAACAGAATGGAGTTAATATCTCTTATTTGATTAATAGCTTCTATAGCTACCATGTGGTATCCTCCAGGAATATACCCTCGCGCTCCAAATGCATAAACAGCTCGCCGCCGCTCAAATATTCAAGTATAAGATAAAGTTTTCCGTCTGTTTGGAAGGCATAGACCAGCTCCACTATGAATGGGTGCTGAGGGGGAATCATAAAAGTATAAGTATGTTATAGTGATGATAGCCCTTTTGAATCGCACCTTCACTGCCTCGAGTATATTGCGCTCGGCACGTGTGTGCGCCGTGTCCTTCTGATTGGTGACAATCGATGCCTTTTTGAGGACCTTCATGGCAAAATATTTGTTTGCATCTCGTCCAGCGGTCTTGCGCACCTAAATAAGAGGATATATTTGGATTAAAAAACACTGATCATGTGATGATGGATCGATGAGAGACCGACTCACCTGAAATACTTTGCCATAGCCACCTTTGCCGAGGACCTTCTTGAGCTCAAAGTCCTTGGGGCCGAGCTTGAGTTTTCCGGGATTGACATTCTCCTCGGAGAGCTGTATGGTCTCCTGGCCTTCATTGCTGATTAGGGAATAGCAGGGTTAGGGTTAGGGTTAGTAGACTGATTTAATTGTGTTGTCTTCTAGCGTGGGAAAGGAGCAGCCCACATGCTATAAATAAATGCCATGGCCTGCACGCGCCAATCGTCACCTCTCCTACCATCAGCCACCAGCCACCTGCCACCTATTCCCTCCCATTATTGCTGCTGATGTCGAGTGTTTGCCGTCGAGTCTTGTTTACATACCGAACTAGCTGGCTGGCTCATTGAGGAGGTTGGTAGTCAATAGCTGTTGTAAACACTTCTACCACGTCCCGCCGTCTGTTGTCCAGGTCCGTTATCACCGCCATAGAGTGCGTCTGGCGGGGATCAGATTCAGATTCCCACTTCTCAGTACCCAGTGAGTAAACAAGTTTTCACCCAAAACTGATAATTGGCAATTAGTCTGTCCATTTGCCAGACTTTTATCTACTCTGCCGCTCGGAGTTCGGAGGAAGTCCAGTTAAACCCGCCCCCTTGGATCTTATGGAACCTTATCGCACCCGCATTCTCCACCAAATCGGACATAACTACGGCATTACTCACTCTTGGTGCAGATTAATACACAATTCCGGTTCTAGGTCGACCTGTAACGAGAAAAAGACAAGAAATGTAGTGCGAACGAGAGCGAGATGCTTGGTGGGAGCATAACTGCCAGCGGAAGAAATCAACAATTAATCATAGTTATTACGAACTGGCGTCCGAATAGCAGAAGGGAAAGTTACACAGCAGCAGCCAGCCACGAAGAAGCAATGCTCTCTTCTCAGTTGGGCCTTAAAAAAATAGTATCAGCCTCCTACAAACATCTTTCCAATCTAAGAAACATTATCGATGTTACATTTTTCATCACAATTCGGTGTGGATCCAAGTTCATTCAGTTTTTATTTTAGGCCGAGGGAGATTCCAATGAATGGTGAGATCGCCTCGGGATCGCTTTTAAGTGTTGCGATGTTGGAGTCTCTGAATTTCTCCCCCTTTCGATCGGCGATCTGCGGCAGGGAAATGCCCACAGATTCCTCGCAGATAGACTGCCAGAGTCTAAAGAGAGAGAGGAGCTCCTACACGCACACACACCTTCCTCCTTAATGACAAACTAATTTTAGAACTCGGAACAATGCCAAATAATCTGCCGGCAGTGCTTCTGCTTCTGCAGCTCTCTACCCCCGGACGCTGTTGCTCCACACGGTTAGGCGGCGGGAAGGCCACAGTTAGGAGGTCGGATGTCGGGTGGCCGGCCGAAGAATCTCCGCCAGCCGTCAGCCGCCGCTCTCGTCATGCTTTAAAAGTGTATAGAATATTTTTGACTAAAGTTCAATTGAAACGGCATCAGTGGCGGCATCTCGGCACCTCCTCCCCAGACTTTTCAGTATCGCCCGGCGAGCCGCATTAGAAACTGGTTCACCTCGTCAGCGTTGGCGGTGAATTCCAATTAACGAATCCATCATAATTTATAGCGCTCACACGAATCCAATAGATGGGGTTATGGATATGGGGCTATAGGCACTGACTGGCCAGCCCGATAGCGATGTCGGAGGGGGGGAAGTGCGCGCTTGCGTAAATTACAAATGACAGGGCGTCGAAAGGGGGTGATGTGATAAGAATCCAATCAGCCCAAATCAGCTAGGTTTTAGCATCAACTTTTGTACAAAATCTACAGTACTTTTCAGGTGACAATCTTAAAGAAGTCTCACTGTATTTAGGGTTTCAGAGAACCCTAAACATAGGGTTCTTCATACAAATAGACACAATCGATCGATCGTCAGTCCACTTTTCGAGTTTCTGCTGGGGCCTCTTATCAGCATTATAAGGTTTTTCTCATTTTCTAATTTTATATTGTTCGCTGATAAGGAATTTCGTTTTCTAAGTGGAAGCTTCGCCTCTTCCGAGGGTGCGAGCGTGTGGCGACTATCTTGATCGCTCTCCCAGTTCCACCTACCTCCACCTATTACTGCAATTCAAGGTGGAGGAGACGGCTGGGCTAGGGAGGGGCGGTCGAGGGCTCCGTCGATGTTTGGCAACGGACGGGTCGGGTAATTGCTGCTGATTAGTTTGAAGGACACTGACTCTTCGATTGCCTAACATCTACGATTCCATCCACAAGGAGGCAGCGTGGATCGCAGCTTTTGGGGGATTGGCTTAAAGGGAGAGGGCTCAGCTGAGGTAAAATTTCCGTACAAATGACTGCACTTTTGCTGAATAATACTGTAGTTGTTGTAGCTGGAAGCCCCGATGACGCCAGACTTTTGCGCAGCAGATAAGCCGCGTTCCACTGCCACTGACATTGTGGATGGACGAGCGATGCTGTCGAGGAGGTGACTGGGACGGGAGTGGAATTGAAGTGAAAGGGAGTGGGAGTGGGATGCCCAGACGACAGCCGCCATCAGGAAAAGTCGCAGACAAAGCGAAAAGGTAAACAAAGAGGAAAAAAAGCTAGTGCTGCTGCTGCTACTACTTCTGTTGCTTTCAACAGACTTCCAATGGTGTGGGTGAAATTGTTGCTGCGCAGTTAGCAGCAGGGATGTCTCTTACGTCGTCCAGCTCGATCCTGTCGTCGTCCGAGTCGTGGGCCTTGTCGTCTTCATGCAGCTCCAGGTCGAAGAGCTCGCTGGGATCGCTCACGTCCGCCATTTGGTTGATGTAGTATGTGTTGTGCCTGGGATGGGATGCCCGGAACGCAGTCAGCAGTCTGCTAGCTGCCAGGTGCTGATTTGTTGGCTTCTTTTTGGAGGCTGGGGCTGGGGGTACGGTAAACGCGGAAACGATTTGATGCCTGCGCTGCGCGTTATATTCTGATAGTTTGTTGGAACAGGCGGGGGCAGCTTTCGTGGCCCCGAAGGTTATTGTTTATTAGTTAATGGCAATACAAATACACACACATCCACAGCCACCACGCACTTGTGCCGCACCACACTGCGAGAAATGCTCGGCCCACGCGCTCCTTGCTACTTTTCGAGTGTCCGACGTTCGTCAAATACGCAATAATCCGCGACCGTCTAATCGCAATGCAGTAATCAGTAATTAAAATGCACTTTTTCTTTGTTTGCGAGTGAACACGAGGTGATGTGCCAGAGTGGCCAGGCTGTAGCACTGAAAATCCATCTACCAGATGCGCTTGCTGTCTGGTAATAATAGGCTGTATTCGAATTTTCTAGGCTATTTTAATTTTAGCCTTTCAAAGGATACTGAGTTGGATGTAATATTCTTCTTACACAACATAATGTTTAAAATTAGGTTTGTATTTATTTATTTGTACATTTTAATCTACAAAATTAAATCTCCTTTTTTTTTGGTATTTTCTAACTAGCCTGGTCACACTCTCTCTACCCATACCTAAGTAGCACGCGCTAGATCAACAAAGACCCCCTATAATCCTCGATTTGTATACTAGTTACTGCCATTTAAGAGTTAAATCATGTGCACCGGCTCTCCCAGCAGCAATGGATCTCAGTCGGAGGAGAGCAGCACTCCAGAGCAGCAACAGCCGACGGAATCGGACACCGAAAGGCAGGGAGAACAGCTGCTTCGGACCCCCACGCGTGCAGTCGTGGCTGCTGCCACGGCGGAGGACATTCTGGCCGAGTACGGGAGCAACCTGAAGCTGCTCGAGTGCAACCCACAGGTGGCCGAGCTGCTGACCATCATTCGCGACAAGTAGGTGGCTCCTAAAGTGGGTCGTATCTTGTGCAATATCGAATCTTCCTGCAGGAACACCACACGCAGCGACTTCAAGTTCTATGCCGACCGGCTGATTCGCCTGGTAATCGAGGAGTCGCTCAACCAGCTGCCCTACACCCACTGCGACGTGGAGACTCCCACAGGTGCCATCTACGAGGGCTTGAAGTACCGCTCCGGAAATTGCGGAGTGTCCATTATTCGCTCCGGAGAGGCCATGGAGCAGGGTCTGCGCGACTGCTGCCGGTCCATTCGCATTGGCAAGATCCTGGTCGAGTCAGATGCCAATACCCATGAGGCGCGCGTCGTGTATGCGCGTTTCCCGGACGACATTGGCAGCAGGCAAGTCCTGCTGATGTATCCAATTATGTCTACTGGGAATACGGTGCTGCAGGCGGTGAACGTACTGCGCGAACATGGTGTTCCCGAGAATTGCATAATCCTGTCGAATCTGTTTTGTACACCGGTGGCCGCCCGTACCGTTGTTCAAGCGTTCCCGAAGCTAAAAATCCTAACCTCCGAGTTGCACCCGGTGGCTCCTAATCACTTTGGACAGAAATACTTCGGTACAGACTAGATGATAGGCAATGTCGGCGCAAACTTGACGACTAAGCGCTGCTTAGGATAGGTAGCTCCCACAACGCCCTCCAATCTTCTCTTCGCTCCACTAACGGCTGCTCCTCTCTCTGTCCGCAGATGGCATTTGAAGCGACGTCCGGCGACGATCTACCAAACTACTATAGAAACTGTTAGCTTTTCACAAACTGGCTTTTAATGCAACTCTCAAATACGTTACGTTGGTTACCCACTATTTGTAAATATAGAAATGAATAAATATTTAAAAGAATTAAAATCGGAATCGATGAAAGAGCTAAGTGCTCATCTTATAGTTAACAACGGTGTCCACCTTGTGGAGGCCCGTCGAGAAGGAGCGCAACTGAACTGCCTGTGCGTTCTGGATGACAATTGCTCCCGTTTCGTCCCACTTGGCCGGCAGCTCTGTGTTCTGAAGAGTATGGATCATCACGTCGAAGGTGCAGATGCAGTCGAGCAGTGGAAGATAGCTGACGGTGGCCGAAATCTGCCGCATCACATCTCGAATTTCGTTCTGGATGCGACTCAATTCCTTTGTGCTAGTTAGCTTTGTGGCATCGCTGGTGTCGCCATCGCCCAGCTCGGCTTGCATTTTAAAGTCCCAACATTCAAGCACCTCCTTGGTGTGGGCGTTGGTGATGACCATGGAGATTTTGTTGATCATGTTCTTGGAAAGCCACTCTGCAAATTACAGTATGATTGTCCAATCCACTGCCCTGAAGTTTAACCTTTCGTTACCTTCTGTTTGACTCAGAACATTCTGAAGGAATGTTGTGATTTTGGGGTCCTTGGACATGAGGATTGTAAGTCCATAATGCTGGGTGTTGTCAAAGTTCTCCGCTGGATAAATGCCGCGTTGGAACAGTATAGAATTGATTCCGTACTCTAAAAAAAAATGTGTAAATAAAAAAAAAAACAAAGGAGACGCCATTGAAGGCGGGCTTTAAGTCTCCAATGGCTACTCACTAAGGTATTCCACAATTATTTGCGCGGAGCCCTTAAGGGTGATACAGTTCTTTGTTGCTTGAGCCGTTGACATGTTGATTTAATTAAAAAGAACCTTAGGGTTTTGGAAATTTGCAAACGAATCTTGCGAAATTGCCGCTACTTTTGAAAGCTGATGATGTTGGTAGGGATGTGGAAAATACTGATGTATCGAACTATCGGTTGTTTGGGGCTGCCCACTACAGTAACATGTACTAAAGGATGTCTGGTATATACTAAAAATCGACAAAATACTGAAAGTGTCACAACTAATTTATGTGACCAGAGATGCCAGATTATATAGTGCCCGCAAAAATTTTAAAATTACATTAGAACGTTATAAGTTTCGTCCCAAAAGCACGAAAAAAACATCCAGAATATTAATTACAACAAATTCTGTTTTTATTGGCCATCTTCTTGTGATCTAAAACTAATCATGAGATCCATTATTCCGCTCAAACATAATTCCGCAGGGCTCGGCTAATCGAGAATCCTCAAGTCCATGGGGGGTTGAAGGGAACGCCTGTTAAGAGACCAAACGAGACATTTATCCAGAATATTCTCAAATGAAGGAAAATTAACTAAGCCGAAACCGGGCTCGGTTCGTTAGAGCTTTGGTTGCTGTAATATTTGTTTTTGGAATTGGAAAAGATCGGCCAAAGCAAAGAGGGGAAATCAGGAAACCAAAATCGGGAATCCACAAAAATCAATCAAATAAACGAAGTAGAAGAAGCCACAGAAGATTCAGAATAGAATATCAGACCAAATCAAAAAGCAATCGGTTTTGTAAAATGTGAATTATTTGCAAGTTTTTAATTAAATTTTTTCTTACGCATCGTTTTGTTTGTTTTTGTTTTTTTTTTCGTTTTTGTTTGTTTAATGTTTTTGTTTTAAATTAAAATTAAACTTTACATGGTATTTTTGGTATAAATCTTTCAATAATTAAATATATAAAAAATTTGCCACTTAAAATAATTAAAAATAATCTCTTCGCATCCTCACTTCCTCATCTTTATGCCTAACCATACAAACTGATGTCAACATACACATTGCGAAAAAATAACTAAATTTGCATTTTACATATTTCAGTGCTAAAATTACGCAAATCATAAACGAGGACAAATAAAATAGTATTTCGAAATTAAGTAGTTTTATAGTGTGTGTTGTGTGTGTGTGTGTGTGTGTGTGTGTTGGGGGTACTTCTGGGGTGTTGTGTTGTGTGTGTGTTGTGCGTGGGCTTAGAGCTAAAGTTACGTTTAATTTAGGTGTAATTAAATACAATAAATTAAGGTTAAAGAAGGGCTTGCATTAACTTAATTTGAAATGTACACAAAACTTATAGTTAGTTAAATCGATAGATATTTACAGGATTTATTACAAAGTTCTCGGCTACGTCAACCTTTGTTCTCATTTATATAAGTATATGTCTATTTTACAACAACAAAAGCGCAACAGTGTCAGTGTCAGGGTCGAATCGGTAATGTTTATTTTCTTTTTTGTATCCTTTATATAATATATAAATTAAATTTTTTTCAGATTTTTTTTTTTGGATTTTTACATTTAAAATATTCTGTCACCGTGCACAAAAACAAACGTTGCTAAAGTCAGTCTGGATCTGGAACTTTTCGCTTGGGGAGAGAAGAAGGAACTCTGAACTCTGGGATTTATGGAAACACTGCGAATTTTGAAATGTTTTCTATTTTCGATACGTTTTTTTTTGTTCATTTTGTAGTTGCAATTATTGGAGAACGGTGATGGGATTTGGTCTGCTGGTGCAACAAATTCTCTAATTTTTTAATATCGTAAAAAATTACAATTGTCGTCGTTTTTATTTTTATTTTTATTTTTTTTTTTTTTTTGGAGTGCAGGGAAATCAATTTTTGTTTTTCGTTTTGTTTATAAAATCATAAAAATAATAAAACAAAATACTATGCATTAATAGTCGTTATTTAAGGTATGTATTTGGCCGTAGATTGCAACAAAATATCTGTGAAGAGATTAAATTATAAATAAAATTAAAAATTAATCTTCCAGTTTGTTGTTTTACTTTTAACTAAAAGCTGGCTAAAAACCATTTCCACAAAAATGGGGGCAACTACAAGCATCTGCGCTCTTGAATGAAACAATTCCATGCAGAGGATTTTTTAGAGAAAGCTTTTTGGCAAGAAAAGTTTGAAAATAATTATATCCCTAGCTTGGAATTTTTATTTTTTTTTTAAGGAGACGAGCACAAATTAAGGATGTAATAGTGAACAGAGTTACCCAAATCGGAAACGCAAGAGATTAGTCAAAAGAAAAAATACATAAAAAAAAAACAATCACCAATTAAAAGTAAACAAGGAGCAAAATGAAATTGTTGGTTTTTGTTTGATTTGAAAAAAGGGTTCTTTACAATGTATATATATTTTTTTTTATTTTGGTTTGTCAAATCTACAGCCAATGGTTAATATCTAATAACGAGTAAGAACTAAAATTAATCGCAAATCATAAAGGTAATAATTGTTATTCGTTGTAGATAGTTTTAAATGTTGTTTCGGTTTGTTTAATATTTGCAAACTACAAAAATTACATCGAAAACAAAACAAAATTCAGTTCCCGTATCGATTGTTCAGTCAGTAGATTGCCTTTTGTGGGTGAGTGTTTTGTTGCAAATTGCAAATGTTTATGCGTGTGTTTATTCGTGTATCTAACTTAAGAGAGCCTCTGTTGATTGTTATCGTTAATCGTAATATTCATATTTTGTGTACATATGTGTGTGGTAAGTAAACGTGGGCTGAGCCAATTGAACGATTCGACAAGTTGATCAGTACTTTTTTCAGGATTTCAAAAAATCAGTGTCCGTTTGTCCGCTGTCCGTTGGTTCTGTATGTCCTTTAAGTTCGTATGTCCAAGAGTTGCTTAATAATTTTGTTTTGTTTTGCTGTTTTTTTTTTTACATTTACTTGTTGGTGTGGGTATTGTGTGTGTGTGTTTGTGTGTGTGATGAGTGAGTTTGAAATTAAATTATGTTCCTATTTAAAAACTATATAAAATAAACCTTCTATAGCACCCTTTGTTTTTATTCGTATTTATTTGATTATACTCGATTTTAATGATTTAGATTACAAAATAATAAATATTATGAACAACTTGTGTTAGTTATTTATTTTGCTTACTCTTTGTTGTTGTTTTTAAGACTTTACTTTGTTTCTTTTTGGAATGTGTTCTCTAATAAAACTTTTAGTTCGTCGTTCTCAAATTGACTGACAGCAAGGTATGATGGAGTGTGATAGAGGTTTGGATATGGGGGGTATAGCTTTTCTATTAATTTTTTTTAATTCTGTTGTGGTTCCGATTCTGCATACTGTATTTGTACTTTTTGTGTATATGTGTGTGTGTGTGTATGGTATCTGTGTGCATCGCAATTATTAACTATATTTGGTTTATTTCACTTTCTATTTTTTATTTATTTATTTTTTTTTTCGTTTTTAGGTAAGCTTCTTTATGGAAGGATATCTGTGAAATGTGCAATAGGGAATTTCCTTGTTTTTTATTTTTATTTTTATATATTTTTTAGTTTCTTTCCTCTCTCTTTTTGTATTTTAGTTTATTATATTTTATTCATTATTTTGGTATGGGCACTGAGTTCGGTTCGTTTCGGTTTTTGTGTTTAACTCGCGACTGATTCGACGTAAAACAATCGATGCTATAGAAGTGCCTATTTTAGCAGTAATAACCTCCTTGGAAATTTTCACAAGGTTGGGGATTATTGCTGTACCTACTGTCGGGCATACTGTTCTCGCAACGTCCGCCAAAGAAGTTGTTCGCGCAACTGAAACAATATGAAAAATAGGTTGGTAGACTTGCATTAGTACAACAAATTCTAAATGTATGAAATATATATTTTTTTCTTATAAACAAATATTATTTATATACGTGTGTCTATATGGAGGGTGCAGAAAGAAATCGCAAAAATGGAGAATGGCAGTGAAATGGCCATGAACCGCGGTGCTGCAGTTCGCTCGACCACTTCAAAATATAAACAAAAAAAAGAACAAACAATTAGCCGTGCGGCATGAAAGAAATTTTAGCGAAAGGGAAAGTGGCGGGCGGGATGGTGGCTGGTGGGATGTGGCAAAGTTTATGTCTTCGAAATTACCAGATTTTTCCCACTTTCCCACAAAAAGCAAAGAAAATCCATCGCAAGGGTAGCGAGAAGAGTGAAATGCGTTTTTTTTTTGGGATGCCACTGGAATGGAATGGATCGATTTGGATCGGAATCGAGATCAGATCGAGTGGAATCGAATTGGCGTGCGTGTGCCCACTCACACACTCCGAAACTCACACAGCCTCGTACACTCGCTCAAACACCCAAATAAACCGGGGCGCTGAAAGACATTATTCACATGGCACACCCACACCGATGCAGGCGAGTGCGCCTTTGTGGAGTTCTCACTCACACAGGCACACATGTGTGTTTCCTTTTTTAATTGTGTGTACTCCCCATGTTTCCCCTTCCCCAGGCATGTAATGCGATGCCAAAATATTACAAATTCTGGAGGCATATCTCCCTACGGAGGGGCGTTGAGATAGGTGACGAATGTCGCTCGGACTTTGGATAAAAAATTATAAAGAAATATCTTAGCCAACTGAAGAAAAGGAACAAGTCTTGGCCTATAATTGCCTTCTATCTATGAAATAGACATCCTTTTCGTCACGAAAATTAGACAGTTTTGCATTTAAACTGCATTCGTCACCATGTTAGAGTTTATTTTAATTTTGAAGTGCCTTCGGAAAGGGGGGGAGGTCTGATAAGACTGTCATCTGAGAGGTTTATCAAGAGGCGAGCCACTTGAGTTTTGAAATCAGTTGGGGGAAGGCAGGCGACGATTTGTGACAGGATGTTCGAGGAGTTCAACGAGAAAAATTCCAAAGAACGAAAATCTAGTTTCGTTAATCATATAGACACAAAAATGAGGGAAATTTAAGAAATTCTATGCCAGAAATACGTAATACTCACTTGCAAAAATACTCTCCCAGATCCGGTAAGAACGTACAAGTGCCATTATGGAAGCAATAATCGATATTTTCGCAGGGTACACCCATACTAGGAGGTTCCGCCCGAACAATAACTGAAAGATAATCGAATTAATATGATTTAAAAACAGTTTTATTTATATACACTTGTGATTTATACAATTTTATACGTTTTCTGTATAGAATTCATATTGCTGGCACGCAGGTCGCCTTCAAATGTCCCCCCATTAGATCATAAATTAGAAATGAATTGGAGCATTCGGAATTGGCCGGCGACTTGGTGGTTGCAACATCAGAAGACACCCACGGATTACGTGGATGGGGCGACTCACCTGGTTCGGCGTTGATCATGATGCGGCGCTTGATGATCGCCTTGGAGGCTTTGTTCTTGGCCCGGCACTCGTACTTGCCCGCATCGGAGGAACTATTGAAGGAGCTCACGATCAGCTCGGAGCGTCTTCTATTTAAATTGAGAGTTTCATTTAGTATTTCATCAATCCGTTGAAAAAAAACACACACATTAATTAGGAAACACTTACTTGTGATGCTTGAATTGGTAAACGTTGCGCTTGCGATTGATGGACCTGTCGTCCTTGAACCAGGTGACCTTCGGCGGCGGCTGACCCGTCACCTTGCAGATTATCTTCAGCTCCTGGCCGTGTTTAATGGTCGAGTTGCTCGGCACTGAGGTGATCGACGTGATCGATGCGTTCTGTGCTGTAAAGAATTACAATTTAGAATAAAAAATTAGACCATGCAATTCTCTTTCATCGTTCAATCGAAAAGCACCCATCCAAGGCCCAAAAAAAAAAAAACAAACAAAAAAATAGATGCTCAAGCTAAATGGGTAATTGGGGAATTTTCCACCTGTCTTTATGGACTTTATATTATTCTCAGACATTGGCGGCCATAAACAAAATAGCAAACTAGAAAATAATTCAGATTCTTGAAGATTCTCATGAGTCTGTTTTTTATGGGCGTCGCGTCTGTTTGGAGATCGTTAACATTTTTGTTCCTCAACTTTTTCCACCTCAAGGTGGAAGAAAGCTCCATGGAATCGGAAAATGAAACTAACCTGCCTTTATCATCGGACTGCTATTCCTTATCGCCTTATGTCATGAGAAAGTTTAATGGCATTCTTTGAATTCACTTCCTCATAATACATTGTAAACTTTAAGACCCACCCTGGTGGTGGTTATCTAAGCGGAATTCCTCGGAACAGGAAGGGTTCTACGACCATTCTATGACAGAACCTCCCGTGCCATCACGTGCCCTTTTTATCAATAGATTTGGTTTAAATAGATTTTTAGTTAGTTTAGTTACCCAATTACATATTTTAAGAGTCACAACAGACTGAGTCACCAATGCCGGCGACTAATTGGCAATGAAACCTCTCGTATCTTCTGCCTTTGTTTTTTGTTGCGCATAGCGACTTGCCACTCCCCCGCTTTCTTAAATTTAGCCACCATATCACGTGTCTGATGAAGAGGGGGGGCTGGGGTGGTGGCAGCTTTAAGGGGGCGGGGTTTATCGTCTAAGTACTCGTCACATGCTAATTGAGATCTGCGTGCGCTGTCGCCCCATGGTGATTCATGATCATTCATCGATCGGTGGGTCTATTTAAGTTTGTGGGTGTAGTGAGTAGTGTGTAGCATGGTGGTGCAATGGCAGCCAAAAAAAAAAAACCAACAAAAATGCATATCCACTGGGTTATGTAATTGGCAGGGAATACGAATCAATATTGTGGGGCTACATATAGTCAGTTCCAAGCAGTCTGCAAAGTCTGCGCTGATTTAATGCCCAGCAAATGTTAATTTATGCGATGAGGATCGCGTGGCGAGACGAAGCTGTCCATATGGATATATACGAACACATATAATCTGATTTTATATTTGCAAATAAACACTGAGAGAAATAATGAAGAAATATTGAAGAAAAATAAAATATATGTTCAGTATCTGGCAGGGAGTCTCTAAGATATTTAATCAGACTTCTAGCCCGCCAGAGTCCTTTATTTTCTTTTCAGTGCTATCGTTTGTATGGGTGCTTTTATTCTATAAAATTTTGAGTATATTTAAAGATAAATTATTGTTTATAATTTATGTTTGGCCCAGCGTCGGGCCATAAAGCAGCATTTTAATTGTGCGCGCCACTTTCTCACGCTCCCAAATTGTCTGCTATATTAGTGTGTGTGTGGTTGTATCTGTGTGCGCACGTATCTGTGTATCTGTGTATTTGTGTGTATGGAAGAGATACGAAACGTCAACTCACAAGTGTCCAACACAACACACAAGACGATTAAGAATTGAAGGCACCAAACACACAGCCAAAATGATACCCAGATACTCGGATACCCAGATACTCAGATACCCAGATACAGATACAGATATAAAACAAGTTGACAATTGTCATGAACGGCTCCTACCTACTACATACTTCCCTGCCCGAAGCGGTTCTCGCTTTGATTTAACCAGAAATCCCAGCCAGAATAATAAGATGAACATTTTTATTTGGCTTCTGCGTGTGTTCTGTTCGGTTCAGTCCAAAAATTGGCATATCATATTCTCCGATATCTGCTCCCCCGCCACCCAACCATCCATCCATCCATCCATCCATCCGCCCCACTCTCATTATGACTTAATTATGCGCTCAACAAAAAAAAATATATATATATATGTATAATAAAAAATTGATGTGATTTTATTTGGGATTTTGTTGTCGGGGCCATTGGTCTTTTGACGGGAATCGGTATGGGGCTCTTGGGGTGTTTGATTTGAAGGATAAAGAGGTTCGGAAATCTGAAATCGAATCCGACACACAGAGCTCATTGGCCTCTCGAGTGGTGTTTTTGTTTTTGGTTTTGATTTTTCGGCCCAGCAAGTGCGTCAACAACTACGTCAAAGCTAAAGCTAAAAACTAATACCAAATCCAAATCCAAATCCAAATCAGAATCTATGGCCAAAATGCTGATGTCGCGACGCGCTTCCGGAAAAGTCTGGCCATCCAAAAGTAACAAAAACCAAAAGAGAAAAAACAAGTGTGGAAGGAAGCGCTGCCAAAGAAAAGGCAGGAAAACTGTCGTCGTTTTCGCCTCGTTGCCAGTCCCCACCGGGGAACATTTTCGGGGAGGGGGTGAGAAGTCAGACAGACAGACTGGGACGGAGACAGGCATTAAAATAACTTTTCATATTTCAAATAATATTTTTGCATTTCATTTTTCGCCCGACGCGCTTTTCTTTCCGAGCGTGACGCTGCCGCCAATGATTCATGCAAATCCATCAGCATCAGCCAGCCTTTTGGTTTTTTTCTTTTTTTTTTTTCAGGGGCGGTGTGGTTATCGCATCCACCAGGGGTGCTCGCTGTTATACAGGGGAGGGTGGGGGTAGGGGGATAAATTAAGTTGCTATGCATTGAATTAATCAGCGGAATTGCATGCGACACGCCGACTGGCGCCATCTGTCGGCTCAAATTGCCTGCGAATCACAAACATATATCTTTATTTAATTCATATTCCGCCATATACTCTACACTGCACTGCACTCATTCACCAAATGCAAATGGCACAGTCATTACCCACTCGGATCATTGTTCCGATGGGTTTATCCCAATTGTGCAATCTCTCAAATGCAATTTTTCGCTTATTATTTCGCTAATTTTTTTCCCTCAAAAAGTTATATATATATTTATGCAATATATAGCTACAATGTATATCTGGTATATTCAATTTTCAATACTAGCCAGCGAGTGGGAATGAAAGAGACAATTTATTTTGGCAGCTTTGGCGGCACTCGGCGGGTGACCCACATTTTCTGAGAGATGCTGTCAGCGGAAGTTTTTCCAAAAAAATAAAATTCATATAAATTTCCCCCACTTGGCCACCCTTCCCATCTTCGCTTCGGTTATTTACGATTTCGAATGCGTTCGAGTGTTATTTATTTGATTATTTTTGAATCATTTTTATTGGCCCGCGACATTGTGTCACTGTGGCTGGATTCTCTTGAATAAAGTCCAAGTCGATGATATATCGGCCCGTAAACAAATAATTCAAACAACCACCCTGCCACTCACTCACTATCTTATTTGTCTGGATAAAATAATAACGATTGTGACAATTGCAGCACGCGTCCTCCTCACTTTTGTTCACTTAATGTTTTGATAATATTTGCATGATAAGCGTCACCTATAGAATTGCGCATACGCAGTGTTGGCCTAGGCAAAGGCAAAGGCCCTGCCTCGAAAGCCCCTGCAACGGCCTCTTATCTGTGGGATAATTGTTCGACAACAGGTTTCCAGTTGCTCTGTATACACAAATTATGGTTGTAGTTGATAAAGAAATGCAAATTGACGGCCGTAGTATTGGTATGGGAAACGGGAAAGCCCCAAGGATTTAAAGATTTTTTTCCTCCATTTCATCTGAAACCTAGAAAACTTTGCCATTTCTTATCCATTTCAGCTGAAATTGACAATCTTCTGTATTGTACTAAAAGTTTTAAGTATGAACCAAAAGGAAATGCGATACTCTACAAATAATATGAGAAATGTACAAAACGCTCTCCCAAGTAAAAGCAAACATTTCAGGCACAAGGAACCAACTTTGTTGGAATAAAGACCCCAAATAATGTCGTTTCAGTTTCCCCTCATATTTTGAAAAGAAGAGAAAGAAATCAACAGACACATCAAGAAAGTTGAAAGATTTTCGCGATTTGAGAGAGAGTTGGATCGGAAAATGGGCAGATGGGCGGATGGATGGCTGGCACGTGTGGCCGAAATGCTGGCAGAACTAATAAAACTAGAAAATAGCAAATGGCAACCAAAACAACACTAACATTGACAACGTTGTCGCCATTTGGTTGATGTCGATTTTGTCCATGTTTGTTTGTGATTCTCAGACGTTCTTGTTTATTTGCACATTGCGTATACGCACTGTGATTTCCTTTGAAGCGTTGACTTTCCACGTTTTTTTGCTCGCTGGCGCTGACAACTCAAGCAAATAGAGGGACGACATGTTTTTTACAAATACAAAAAAAAGGGGGCACCGAAGCCAAAGGAATTTGAGTTTTCCATACCAACAACAAACATAAGGCAGCTAATGGAAGAATCTGCTGAGATCCAGTCGGAGGCGCATTTATCATCATTAGGAATAACAATAGCAAGTGTAATCTTGTCTAGATAAGCGATAAGTACCCGCCCCCTTCGGGGTTGATTTGAACTTCCCCTTTGATATGTTTTTTCCCCTTTTTTTGTTTTCGATTTGTATGTATTTTTACCCGCCACTGTCTGTTGCGTTTAATTAAGTCAAGTGAGCGACCGCCATGCAACAGCAGAACCGGCATAGGCAGCGGCAGCGGCAGCGGCAGCGGCAGCGGCAGCGGCATCAATTGTCTTTGCCACAGCCTGCCTCTAAATGCCAAGAAATTTGCTTCAGATCTCTACGGTTCGCTTCTATTTACCTTATGCACAGGAAGAAATATTCTATTATTTATTTCAAGTTCTAAAAATATTATACAGATTTTAGCGTTTTTGAAAAAAGCAAACCCACCTGTCTTGTACTTTTATTTTTTTTCGTAAAAAATTTCTTTAAAGAAATGATTTTTCTTTTTGTGTACACCTTTAGCTTGCATTTGTTTTGTTTATTTGGCTGGCTTTCTTTGTTTGCCGCTGCTCTATTTTCTTTGCTTTTCGGTTGATTTTTTGTTGGTTTTTTGTGAGACTCTCGGTTCATCGGCTAGCTGGCAGAATCTGCTCGCCCAGCTGTTACGCCAAACAAGATCTCTAACCCGAGCGAATTCGGTTCACTTGTATCTGGTGGATGGTGAGTTTTTCGGTGAGATTTAAATATCATCCCGCTCTTATCACCGAACCAGACTTTCTCACGTTCCTCTGACTAATGCTGGCCCCCAAAATGGCACCTTGGCAGTTAGCTGGCTTATCACAGTCGTGTCACCTGTGTGTCTTGCTAATGTGGTTGGTAATGCCACGGCTAATGCTGCAGCTGCCGTTGCAGATAAGACTAAGCATGGGATTACGTGGAACATTTTACTGCAGGGTATTAAAAAAAAAAATTAAAATCTAAAAGCATGCCATTTGAAACTTTTTCTACATTTTTATTTAGACATCGAATTTATGGATATTTTCCAACTAATTAATTAAATGTCTTTATGCATGTGCAGTGGCTATAACTTTGATAGAAAATATATATCGTATTGTTCGTATATCGTATTGGATGTATGATTCCCACACTGAATGTCCCGAAATAGATCGTCTAGACATGTTGAGCAGCAAACTGCTTGAATTTCAAAAGATTTATTTTATGGCGGATTTATTTTACTACCAACATGTTTAGACTTTGATTGGCCATCCAGATTCTTAATTTGTATATAGTAACATATGTACCTCCCTCCTCCTCCTAGCCCGATCTATTAGAAATCTTATCTCTTCCCATTCCGGTATAAACCGGCAACGTAACTGCCACTGGGTCATGACGTCATGGCCCAATTGATTTATAATCTGTTGGCGCTTCTGCTAAATAAATTCCTCTGATAAATCCATCTCGATAAGCTCAAGTCCAAACTTTCCACACACGGTTGCACGTGACGAAGATGCGACAACATCTTGACGGCAAACAAATGACGTAGTCGGGGGAGTGGGATATGGATCCCGGGGAGGATCCACCAGAAATCTCCCAGCACTTGTTTTCCACCACCTCCTCTGGGCATCTTCTCGGTTGCTGGGATGCTGGGTGATTGTTTTGGGACCACCTCATGTGGCATGTTTTTCACGAAACTGTCAAAATGTTATGCAAATATTTGTGCCGGGATTTTTATGTAAATTTGTACATATTTCATAGTCATTTAGCGCTCTCACCAAATATTTCTCGCTGTGCATATTTCAGCTTCTTTGCAGCTCTGCTCTGTCCTGTTGTTTTGTTTGTTTGTTTGTTCTGTTGTTTGTGTTGCGGCTGCTGGTTTGTTGTTGGTCTTGGTCTTGGGTATTCGGACTCGGTTCCCCTTTTCCGTTGGGGGCGTGTGAATTCAAACAATGCGGCAGTGATAATAACGATAAGGTAACAATTTTAAGGGAAAAATGATCAGGGTGACTGTCTTAAATCCAATAGATACTTTCATTCTTGGAAGGTGAATCACTTGATAGAACAAATGATACTTTTAATGAGATAACCTTTTCTTCGTTTCCGATTTTTCCTTCTCAGTATCTTGGCAAACATTAAACTTGAGTGCATTTTGAAGCCCCTGGTGATACTTTGCGAATGCAATCTAGTGGATGGGTGTCAACACTCCCCCAAGGTTGCAATAGTCTGTCTCCCAGTCGCCCTGCCTCTGGCCAGCTCACGCTCGAGGTGTCATCGGAAAGCCCCCAGGTCTTATCTGTTATCGTCTGGTTCAAGTATCTTTTTTGTTCGGATTATTTTTACGACTTTGTTTGATTAATGCAAATCGCAGAATTGCAACTTGCAAACTGCAGAAGTTCACTTCAAAATCATTTTTTTGCCACTGCTGCTCATCAGGCCTGGGTTCTGTGGTTGGCGCACAAAGCGCCTGATTGCTGATAGCCATCAAGGAGCAGGGTCCCCGGTCTCCGGTCTCCAGACCGACGACTGCTTCACTGTCTGGTCTCTCCAGGTCGCCAAAGCAAAGGAATCGAACATCCGTGGCATCGACAACGGCGACGACGACTGACTGCAATTGTTTGGCAATGACAAAGCGCACCTCCCAGTCAGCCAGAAAGCCGGGCCCAGACAGCCAGGCCAGGCCACGCCAGGCCAGACCGGGCCAAGATAGCCAGGTTGGCTTTGAGGTTTGAGGTTGAGGCTGGGGGGGCTAAGTAAACAAACCATAATTAAGTTGCAGAGGCAGACGGCTTAGTCGTTCACTAAGTCAGTGAGTCAGGATGAGGACGCGAAACGTGGCCGATGATCTTAATTCTTTTTAAATCGATCAATTTCCACCGACGACATTATTTCTTATTTTATTTTTTATTTTTATTTGTTGTATGCTTTTTTTTGTGGCCGGCCCATCCCCGGCTTGGTCGTGGCCTCGTCTGGATTTCGAGTTACGTGGGTGAGCTTGGCCAGCAAGTGGAGTGACTAAGCGTTCCTCTTTTCTGTTTTTGTTTTCTTGGCTTATCGCGATGCGTGGCGCGCCCTGCGAAATGGCTAAAAATAGCCATAGCCCCCTTAAGCTTAAGCCCCCCACCCCCCGCTGAAGCCAGGTTTTGTTGCAATGGCTAACTTTATAATAAGCCATCACCCTGATTATCATCATCGCCATTATCGAGCCGGGCTGTTAGCCAGGCTGTGAATCTGGAGCAGAATCTTGACCGAACCGAACATAACCCAATTTCAGGCGACTCGCCGCAAAAGGAAAATGAGCACATTACAGAAAGAGTTTGTTGGCTTTGTTGGGGAAAAGTTGCCACATTGTGGCAGAGACTCATCTCCCCGCGAGGAGCTTATCTCGGACACGTACTGGGATTTGAGCCTGACTGACACTTGTCAGCGTTGTGAATCCTTTTAGCTGATTTTCCAGCCGCTCTACTCTAAACGTGGAGCCTCTCATGCTGCTGAGCCGACAACTTCAAAGTTTTCCAACTTTATCAGCGTGAGAAAATCAAGTGGCGGCCCAAACAGAACCATTTACTGTTCCGTATTGTCTTGGGGTCTTGAGATCTTGGAAAGAGAGAGTGGCGCTGTGGCGTGGTGGCGGTGTGGGTCTGGGAGCTGCAGCTGCTGGCGGCTTGCAGAATGCGACCTTCGGCGAGCGGGCTTAACGGTTCACACCCACAACTCAGCTGGCTCAGAGGCTCAGTATTTTTAAAGCTTACTACACAGAAAGAAAAGGGGTAGATATTCCTAGGGATTTATCTAAAATTAGTATTAAATTCTATAATTAATTGTATGTATTTTTTACAGGAGATATTTAGGATTGATTATCCTATTTGGTAATAGAGAATGAATTCAAAGGCCTATGTTTTACTTGTTAATGACTTTTCTTTATTTTAACTTTTTTATAAATATTTTATAACTTTGGTGACAATTCCTAATCAATCTTAGACAAGGACCTTGTCGATAATTAATCTTGAATTGATATTATATCTGCTTAAAATGGAATAGAATAAAGCTAAATCTTGATATTCTCTCAAAACAACATAATATGTTTCCAATTTTAAGAAATTTCTAAACCATTCTAGACAATTTAGACTTTAAATGAAAATTTCTAAGAGTTTAAATGAGACAACAATGATTGAAAAATTTATAAAACCATCTCTTCCTATTTAAAACTTAATTATATAAATAAAGAGAACTACAAATTATAGGAAAATCCTGAAAAAAAAATGATAAACTATTTTTTCAATGTACAATTACGATTCGGTGCTCTAGCACCTGGCAGTTAAATTTGGTGCATGTTCGCTGATTGAACACAAATGATACGGAAGTCGGTCGGAGTGGACTGGATTGGATTGGACTTGGTATCTGCCTGGATGCCAGCCTTGTGAGTGTGTGTCTGTGTGTGTGTCTGTGCTAGGTTCTCACGCTTTGGCCACTTGGATTACCCGCCAAATTACATGAAAAGCGCCTACTACCCACACACACACACACACACTAAAACATAGCACATACTATACTATACTATACTATAGTACTACATAGTGAGGCACACGTGAAGCGGGCGCATAAATCAGCTGAGCAGGAAAAAAGCCAGCAGCGACTCCAGGCAGTCAACAGCGAACAGTGAACAGCGAGCGAAAAGCCAACAGCAGCCAGAGTTGGCAGCTTTTGAAGTTGTACGCACGCCAAAAGCGGCTTAAATGTCCAAAAGTGGCAACCACAAAAGCAACAACTGCAACAAGCACTCGGCGGGCGAGTGGAAAATGTGAAAATGTGTCTGGAGAAAAGGCAAGAGCAGCCAAAAGTGAACTTCTGCCTATCTGCTGTTTGTGGGAATTTCTTGCCTGCCTGCCGCCACTGCAGTTGCACTTTTCCACTCTCAAGTCCCAAGTCTCTAGTCTCAAAAAGAAAAAATTAAACCAAAAACAAAAAAATGGGGGAGAAAAAAAAAGGAGAAAAACAGACCGCAAGCGAAATTAATCATACGCACCATTGAACAGAAAAACAGCGCAATGACGTAACGACACTCTGTTTTGGCCATCACTCGTTGGCTCTTTCCAGCTAAATACCCAACACTCATCGTAGCTGGCGACTGCGACTGCCACGCCCACAATTCTTGGAATCCATTCGCCAGTTTGGCAGCAATCTGTGCCAAAATGTATCCATCTATAGGGATCTGTACGGATAATCCATATAAAATATATATTTCTGTTGCAGTTGCCGGAAAACTGGAAGAACGGAATGTGGAAAATGGGAATTGCGAGTCGCATTTCCCTACCATCCAGCTGCAGTTTCAATTTATTTTATTTACTTATCGAAGCTCTTAATAAATCCATGTTTCTGTTTACACTCGGACTTTGGGTCTGTTATGGCTGACGAAGTATTTATGGGCCTGACAGCGTTGCCTTTACATTTTTATTTTTATTTTTATTTTTCTGATGGTCATAATTCAGGGAAAGCGATTTGCAGTTCATTTAACTTGGCCGGCAAGGCCATTCGTTATCACAAGTATCAGATTAGATTTTTATTATCTTTAAGCTTTTAGCTTCTAGTTGAATGTTTGTGGAAAATGGGTAGTTTTTAAAAAAAGCACTTTCCATTCGAATTGATTCTCAGAAATCCCCTTTTTATTGTTTGTGATTTTCGGGGGATTTCCTTCTGATTTTCTGGATTTCATCAGAAATCCAATATTGAGCAATAATTGGTTTTCTTTCTTTATGGTTGACTTGGCGCTGTTAACGATGTGTTGAAAATTTGATATCCAAAAAACACAAGTTTTTTAAATTGAAACAAATTTACACTGACGGAGAGGTCTCTGGGCTCAGTTCAAAATAGTTACGCCTGGGTAGGTACGGTTTTCGTAGTTCCACACCCAAAAAATCAAAAAAATTCAAAGTCAAAATCAAGAACCATTTTTGATTTTTGGAGAATCGAAAATGGAAACAACAAGCATCCCTCATCCACAATTACACAATCGAAACTAACTAACCGAAGCTGCAACATTTTGTTTAAACAATTCTGGCGGATCTGGCGAGTCCGTCAATCATTTGAGTTTCTACATTTTGTTGCGAAAAGAAATTGGCTGCCATCGATGAAAACGAGATCTGGGGATCTGATCTGATCTGATCCGATCTGATCCATAAAAAAACAGGTCCATAAAGTGGAAAATAAATAAATAAGGTGCCAAACTATTACCACATTTGTGATGTTTATTAATACGAAACTGAGTGGCTGCCATTAACAGGCAGCCCAGCCGGATTCTAGGCCCTAGAGGTGTTGTTTTGAATTTTCTTTATTTTGGTGGGTGGGTTGTTGTGGCCCACACGCAATGGTTGGCCCACAAACAGCGTTTTCATCTTTTGGTAATTAGGCGGCCCTCGAGACTGATAGATAGTAAGATAAATAGATCGATAGATATAGATGGGGATGCGGATTGGGATTAGACTGGAGAGTAAAAAGGCCTGAGATCTATAAAGGTCTATGTTTATCTTAGTTTTGTGAATATTTATAGTTGGCCGTAAATTAATCGGAATATGATAATGGGGTTTAAGAATGAATATTTTATGAGTTTTTAGTCTTTTCAATATCGTTTTTGAATTATGTTTTAATTATTTTGATTTTTGGGAAATATTCATAGCAGAGATTGAGTTAAAAAAGTAATAACTAAGTAAGAAGTTTTAGAAACAAGTAACGAATAATGAAAGTAAGTTTCAATGATATATTTATTCTTTAGAAAAGAACATCCCAACTTCGGCTTGAACCAAATTCAAGTACCAGACACGACGGCCACCAGCTGTCGATACACACTCATGCTCCTACTCATGCTCACACTCAACTACTCGATCACAAGCCAATTGGAAGTATTTTTTATTTTTTTTTTTTTAGGAAATTCTAAGGCTTTTGTGAGCTGGCAGAGTGGTAAGTTGGCCCGGAGAGTAGCCGGCGGGGGCGTTTATAATTAATTGTAATTGTCGTTGA
Organism: Drosophila atripex; assembly: GCA_035045925.1. NCBI lineage: Eukaryota > Metazoa > Arthropoda > Insecta > Diptera > Drosophilidae > Drosophila > Drosophila atripex. The sequence continues at coordinate 3,667,177 of JAWNOP010000012.1, forward strand.
AAGATTAATTTGGTTGCGCTTCAATGGCGCTTCATTGTCGGCATAGGCCATTGTGCGGGTGGGGAAATCAATTTTATATAGTTTTCTTATTTTTTTTTTGTTGGTTTTTGGATTGTTGTGGCACACACACACACACAGAGGGAGAGACACATGTGTATACTTTGCCTGACTTACTTACATAAATGTATATTTTATGCTGCGAAAAGTGCAATCAAGTGGTTAGAATTGGGAATGGCGGGGAGGGATGGCTGAGGCTGGGACTGATATTGGGGCTGGGGTATCCCGACGAGGGGGTAGTAGCAGCACCACACAATCTTCAAAGGGGCGACGACGGCACACTCAACTCGCCGAGAAGCCCCATCCCTTCCTGGCTGCTCCTCCTCGGCCGGCCCATCGAAATGGAGCATAAAAATTGTGGCTATAAATAAGAAAAGAGCCTGCTGCTGCTGCTGCTGTTGCTTCGGCTTCTGCCGGTAGTTGGGGGGGTTTTTTCTTTATTTTATTTTTTTTTTTGTAAGTTTTTTTGGGTTGAAGGAGAGAGGTGCGGCTGCATTTTCAAATCAAATTCAAAGTTGTTGCTGCCGAACATTTCCGCAGATCAAAGTCACAGCTTGACAAATTCTGTGGAAAAAAGCCAGCTGGTTGCCAAGTCGCTGCTGCTAATTGCTTTCATATCAGTGCCCCCCGGCCCACGGCCAGAAAAAGATCTCGCTCTCTCTCGCGGGCTTTTGATAACGGGAGGAGACCCCCGGGTGGTTGTTTGTTTTCAACACCTGGAATGGCTGTGTGCAGCATCACTGATAATTATCACTGGCCAAAAGCTGAATCACTGATTGATATGCCAGTGGGTGGAGGCGGATTGCCAGGTGCTAGGTGGCTAGGGTGCTATGGTGCTAGGTGGGAGCTAGCTAGGTTACCCCCAGCTAGCATGAAGGCTGAAGCTGCCCTTTGATTTCATCTCATTTCTGGCCATTTCGTTTCATTTTATTTCCTGCCTTGTTTTCTTTTCTTTTTTTTCGCAATCGAGGCCGACAGGGCGCCAAGCACATACTAGCTCTTTGATCTCTTCTCCCCACAGTACCCCAGCCCCCCAGTCTCTACCTATCTCTTTCGCTGCCCAGGCACCTGTCTCTTTCTCTTTTTGGGCCAACAAACATGGCGCCAGGCCCTGATCTTCTGCTGTTACTGCCGATGTTGCAGCTCTAATTAGGCACACTTTTTGTGTCTACGGGGAAGGGCAACAGCGGCCTGGGGTGTAGCCAGGGGCAAGAGGGAAAAAGACAGAGAGGCGAGTGAAAGAGGGGCTGGGGCAGCCCCATCAGGGGCGTCTGGTCGCCCCTTCAAGACTTGTCAGACGTTGTCGTCGCGCCGTCGACGGTTGTTGTTTAAAAATAAATTGCACATAAATTTATGAAACATGAAAGATTTCAAATAAATATTTCGTCATCTGAGAACTTCTGTTTCTTCTCCCGGCCGTTCCTAACTTGGGGGTTTAATTAATTTCTCGACTTTCTTATAGTTCCCTGCATTCATCTCTAAATCATGGCCGAAAAACTACCGAAATTCTTCAGAAATCGGAAATTGCATAAATATTTAGAGAAGTAGGCACTAGGTGGGATGGTAAACAGGCAACCCACGTAGGCAATAAGCAATAGAGCCTACCCCGAGAGCCATAAACAATATAAAACAATAACTTGCAATTACTAATTGCCAATGACATATAAACAAAGGCTGGCAACAGTTTCTGTTGCCGCTGCTGGCTGGGGCTACTGCTGCTTCTGGCCAACAAGTTGTTGTGGTTGCTACCAAAAGTTGCCACCAAGTTGTCGGTTCGGTGCTTCTCCTGGATAAACAGACACAGCACAACAACAATAACAAGTTGTGGCAATCATCATCATTAGCCACGGCCATTTTTGGGTAAATAGTGCAACCCTCTTTGCATAATAATGTGGATCGGTGATCGCGTTTGGTGAAAAGCGCGAAACATGCAACATTTTTGTGTCTAAATAAAGATGCGATGCGTCTGGCAACATCACCGGCAGCAGCAACTGTTGCAAGTGCGACCCGGTAGTTGCTGCCACTGGTAATCGCCACTCGAAAGTAGCCACCAACCGTTCCGTGTTCGAATTTAGATACTTGTGGGGAAAAAGTGACTTATTTTTAGAGAAAAATAAAAACACTTTTAATATTTTTGAGGCAAAAAAAAAAAAAACCCCCAATGAGTGTTGCGGAAATGCCCCAAATGATGCACTCGATCGATGGGGAAACTAATCTAACCAAAAATAGTCTCCAACAGTCACCATTACTCAGGGGACTTCTTTATCAGAAAATCAAAAGTCTACGTGAAAAAGAGCATCCAAAACATATCTACGTCATGGGCGTAAAGTTCGCACATTTCTTGGAAATTTATCTCCGAGTGATAGCTGCTGCGATAGCGTTGCGTATCGCTCGATCTCTCCCCGCCGCGTCGTCGGGCTGGCACCCACACAGAAACCATACAAATATTCTTACTATATAGCCATCCGATTTCTGTCTCGTACAAGCTACAAGCTACGAGCTATGAGCTTATTTTTTCTCATTTGCAGTCACGTCAGGTCGTCAGGCAGTCAGGCCGTCAGGCCGTCAGGCCGTTGGGCGTCCGAGCAATGGCCCCAGAAACCACATTTTGGTGTGATTTGGTTTCTACAAGCCAATACGTATGTGTGGATATTGTATATAAAACAGAAACAGAAGGAAAACAAATACAAAACTGTCATAGGCTGGCCAGCAGATTTATAATGGGGCGCTCGACAACAGACAACAAGTAAATGACTCGGCAGCGGCGAATCACCGCCACCACCAAGTAGTCGGGGCGGCTGCTTCAAAGTTTTGATCGCCCCCCCAATCGCCCAAGTGCCACTGCTCGGTGGCATCATTAAAATGTAAAGAGTTGTGCGCACAATTTCAGTTGGGGAATTTATTTCATACGCAGCGTGGGAATCGCCCCTCAATTGTTCAGCTCGCAATGGCACTACATCGCAACATCAAGAGCAGCAGGCGCCAATAGCAGCAACTCATTGTGGGCTCTTTTGTGGCTATTTTGCCACCGTGCTTCCTTTGCGCATTATAAACGCATTAACTAATGTCGAAATAAATAAACAAACTGGAATTGTTTGACAGAAGACTATTTGGTTTGGTTTGGTTTGGTCCACTGATCAATGAATGAATGGTCCATGTGGAAGTCTAAAAGAAAGAATCTAAAGCTGGCAAAGGGGAATATCAAGGTTTTTATTTTATTATTCTTTCTTTAATAAGTCTAATAAATATTTGAAAAGGTAGTCCATATAGGTATTTATTTTATTATTCTTCCCTAATAAGTCTAATAAATATTTCAAAAGGTAGTCCATATAGATTGTAGCTGTAGTTTTTCCTAAGAACTATAATTCTTAATGGAACTGTAATAGAATCCAGAGTTCTAAGCCTTTTTTCGAAGAAATCAAGTTTAATACTATAGGAAAAAGTTGTATAGAAACAATTACTGAATCCAGAGCTATATATTACTTAATATTTTTTTGTATTATAGCCAATAGACAAGGCCATCTTGTAACTCTGAAATTCTGTGAAAATTTCACCCACTCTGACATTGCTCATACGCACTGTTGCCCGCCAAGCAGTGTCGCACTTGACGCTGTTGCCGGGTGAGAGCGTGTCGAGATAGACTTTATGGTCTATGAAACGATCAAAAATGAGAGAGAAAAAATGAAAATTTCTATGCCATTCGAGTTAATTGCAAACCCAAAAGCGTGAAACAGTTATCAAATGCCGTTAACTGTTTACTGCCGCAACATTTTCCCAACCGACTGGATATGGAGGAGAAGCCAACAACAGGCGACAGTTGGCCAAGACGATGCGGGCACGTGTCCGCTCGACTGCAACTAAATTGGTAGCCTGCTAAAGGCCAAGTACCCGTCCAACTACCCGGGCCAAGACCGATTCCTAATCAAAAGCGACGACTTATCAGGGGCAGCCACAGACACTGTGTACCTACAGACACACTGGTTCTAGCCAGATGAGAGATCAGCCATCGCGATCAGCCCGAGGGCTAATGCATGCAAATTGAATTGATGTTGCTGCTTGGCGGCTGCATGCCACAAATTATAGCATAAATAGCTGAGGGACCTCGGCCAGTGTCCGAGGCCCAAAACAGGTGCCCAAGTCGAGTCAAGTTGGTAACACGTGCCCAGGGCGATGGCTGTTTCTGTTGCTTCTGCCTCTGCTTCTGCTTCTGCTTCTGATGTTGCCTTTGCGGCTGGCTGTGGCTAAATAATTACGTAATAAGTGGTTGGCAGGAGGCAGCTCTGAGCAAGGAGCTCTGTGAGCTGTAAGCACCGACAATTGCCCGGCTGTCAGACAGAGTATGCCAAGAATTTGAGGCGCAAGAAGTGGAGCTAAGAGGAGGATCACTTCGATAGAAGATCAGTTTATGTACAAGAAGAAGTATATACGAAAGGTGAAAATTAATCAAGATGAGATCAACACTATGGGCTTGAAATTAGACTATTAATTGAAAGATAGTTTCCCGCATAATGAGCCCGGAATGACAAAAGATCGAAACAAACAATCCGCTAATAGGCCACCATGTTGCTATGCTGGGCTGGCAACATGTTGCCGCTGCAGCTGCTATGTTGCCGCGACATGAGCACACAATCAATAATCGCATCGATAAAGATCGTTAAACGAAATGTTTTTATTTCTGGCCACGACAATTGCCAGCAGCCAGCAGCCAACTGCCGAGAGCAGGCCACATATGAGTTATGGCCACGTCCTCGTCCTCGTCCGCCAACTGCCCCCGTCCCCCTTCTCTCCCCGCCATATATATAGTGTATTTACATTGCTGCCCCGTTCGCACGCCACACATGCGCAATGCCAATGGCTCACCTGCACTGCTGTTGCTGTTGCTGTTGCTGCTGCTGCTGCTCCACCTTGCCCCCGCCTGCGGTGCGTCTGGCGCGTTGTGCGGTAAATACGCTTTATGGGCTCCCGACAACAGCACCACCACCACCAACAACAACAACAACAACGACTGCTCTATGCTAATTACGTCATGGGGACGACGCTTCGTACCTAATTTTGCATTGTGGGAACCGAAAACTGGAAATCCAAGACCAGCCTCTCTTGCCCCACCTCTTGTCCCCCTCCCCCCATCCTGATCCCCTTTTGCATTTTCCAACTGCGGCAATAAAAACAAAAAAAAAGTTGTCATGTTGTTTTTATTTTTGTTGCCGCTGCAACAACAGCACCCAAACAAGCAACAAACAGCGGCAGCAACTGTTGCTGTTGCTATTTAAGCAAATGTGTCGCAGCCAAAGCCAAAGTCGCCGTTTGTTGCTACTGCTGCTGCTGCTGCTGCTGCTGCTGCAATATCGACGACTTGGTTGTCGCATATAATGACTTTTTCGACTTGCAACTTCTTGTGGCTTTGCGCTTTTTTATGCTTTATGCGCTCGCTTTGGTCTGGTCAAGCATGTGATGTTGCTGCTGTTGCTGTTGCTGTTGCTGCTGCTGCTGCTGCTGGTGGTCATTGGATAGTTTCTAGTTGCCTTCTTTGTTGCAGGAGTTGCTGCTGGTAGCAGCGGCAGCAAAAACAGTTGCTGCTGTGTGTGGCATGCAGCCTGCAGACTACCTGGCCACTTGTTGCCGCTGTTATTATGCCCGCTGGTGGCAACTTGAAATCATTTTCGTCTGTGTGAAAATATTTTGCGGCATCTTGCTACCATTTTGATGGCTGACCGTATGTGCCACATAATCTTTTAAGTTTTTAAATTATTATTTTCATTTCATAGACCTCCAATAGCCTCTCTTATTTTACAGCTCACTTTCAAAAATCCAATCAAGTATAAATGTTAATAATATCCCCAATCAAACACTATAATAATAACTGACTGACAGCCCCTGTTGGCCATCAGCGATGCCAACTAAAAAATGCCAACTAAAAATCGAACAAAAAACGCCTCAATTATGACGCATTATGTCAAGAACTCGCTGCTGTTTTCATTTTTAATGAAATATACTCATAAATGTTGTTAAGTGCTTTGCCAAATACTTGCCGGCCGCAAAAAAATGTGAATTAAATGCGCAAAAAAATTACTTTTAGACACATTTAAATACCATTTAAATAGCTTTTGGGGCACAAGGTGAAGCTGTTGCCGCTGGAGTTGGTGGCCAACGCCAACCAGTGGCAGTGGCCATTCGATCTTGCCACAGCACACCCAGCAGTAGTAGCAACAGCAACAGCAACAACATCACAAATTTGTAGCCAGCGGCGACGAATAAAATGCCGCACAAAAATGCTGCTAAAAATGCAACTTCAACTTGTTTGAGCTGGCTTTTGGTGAGTGTATTGGTTTTGCCACATAGGTGTAAGTGTGTGTGTGTGTGTGTGTGTGTGCGAGTGTGTGTTTGGGGCAAACAAAGCTTGGGAACCAAAAAAGCAACAAAAAAAGCAACACGCGTCCAGTGAGCAGGCGCGCGCGTTCACCAGCGGCAATTTCGATATAAAAATTTTGTTTTAGCCACACGGTCACCTTGCCGGCCGGCCGGCCGGCGGAAATTCACAACCAAAATACCCAACAAAAAAAAGGAATAAAAAAAAGTAAAACTTAAAAAAAGTAAGCTCTTAAATCGTTAAAGATTGGATGCAATTTTGGTTGCTGCTTCCGCCAATAAAACATCTCCTTGCCATACAACATCATCTTTAAAGATCAGAAAAAAACGAAAGCAGCCGGCTGGAAGGATCTGTGGAATTTCCGCTGCTTAGACCACCGGGGAATACCCACAGATATGCTCACGCCAAGTGACGAATTCCTCATAAGGACAATGGCCAAAGGTCAGAGGTCCTGGGCTGAAGCAGGGAAGGGAATTTCCGGCAAGACATGTGGCCCGTTACCTGTCGTCCTCGTAAAACCCACTGACTCCTATCCAGATTAGTCGCTTTTCGATTTTCCCACGCGCTGTACCTGCTTGATTGGAAGTGTTGCTCGAAATAATACAATTCGACTTCTCAGCTGCTAACAGATTCCATAAGAAGAGTTGTTAGGGCATTATTGAGTCAACACACAATCGCATCGGCGACGGATTAAGCCATTTCGACGGCCGGCCAACAACTTCATGCGATTATGAGCGGGAAATGGACTAAATCGTCAGCTAAAAAGAAAATATGGCCCCACAGCCCCAGGGGGGCCGGATGAGGAAGGATCCATGGAAGATTCAATAGTGACTACCAAGAGAAAAAAAAAGGATCTAACAGGTCCGACTAGATTGCAATTTATATCTGGGTTAAGGGGATTCTTAAATGTTGTTACTAGAAGAACTATGTATCTTCGTTTTTTAGGCTAATTTTTGGTTATTAATTTTGAAATATTACATCCACTTTTCTCACAGTGCAGACATGTGGTCGATATCAAAGGCAAATTTTTCAAGTTGCCAAGGCGAGCTGGCAAAAGGCAGACACTGAGATCCAACAATCCGGCAATCCAACGATCCAAAGATCCGACGACGACGACGACTTGCAATTTGATGCAGGCCGCAAGGCGGTGTGGCAGGGTGGCAGAGTGGCACAGTGGCCAGGCTGCAGGCTGCAGGCTACAGGCAGCAGGGTGGCAGGGGGTGACAGACAGTTTAATATACAGATATTCGCACTGAGAAGAGGAGGAGCCACCAGCTCGGAATATCGGAATGATACCCAAGAAAAGAACCAAGCCGAAGAGTCTGGAGTTGCAAGACTGGAGCTGCAGCTTGCCGCATTCAGTTGGAGTTGGAGAAGATCGAGGAGGTGTTGCTGCCACTGAAGTAGATAGATGAGCAGACGCTGCACTGGCATGTGGAATTATTAATGTTTGATGTAATTAATGCGTAATTAAGATAGCCAGTCGCGGAAAGGACAGACAGACAGACAGGCAGACAGAAAGTCGGACTATCGGCCCTGGGAGCAACGATCTTGAACTCTACTTTGGCCCACAGACTAGCCTAGTTTTTTGGGTTTCTTTTGTTTTTCTCAAAAATTCTAAACGAAACTAGGGGAAACAATTTTTTTGGCCAACCACTCCGCCCACCGTTTTGAGGTTTCTATTTTATTTTAATTTTTGTTTCTGTTTTTTTTGTTGAAATTTTCAAGAGTTCAAAGCCTGAAAGCCGCCAACGCAAATTGAATTAGACGATTTGCTGGGAAGCTCGTGCTCCAAACAGCCAAATAGCCGAATAACCAAATCCATCCAATCATTAGCTGTGAAAATGATCCATGGGAAACTAATAATGAGTCCAGATCCATAGCCGAGTGAGTTCGCACCGAAATGATTTTTCAAATATCAATCATGGATCATGGATCATGGACCAGGGATGGTGTGCGGCGGTCGGACTGTTCGGTTGCTGCTGGCTGGCCTGGCCCGGCCTGGCTTACTATATTACCATTAATCTTGGCCGCGTGCGCAACTGTTGAAGTTTTTTTTGTGGAGCAGAAGGTGGCCGAGGGCAGTGCGATTATGCGGGCAGAAATTAACAGTCAGCCAAAACAATTAGTCCGTCCAAGACAAAAAAAAAAAAAAAAACAAAAAACTCACTCCTATCATTTATCTTTTTTCAGCGTGTATTTACGAATGGCGTTTCATTTTTGTCGATATATTTTTGGAATGTGCCGCAAGTGCCGCGAAAATTAACGCAAATGCTGAATGGCTAATTGAGGGGAAGTCTTCAAAAGCAGTAGGCCAAAAAATAGGGTATCTTAACTTGGTCACTGGTTAAGAAAAGTTTTGGTAAATAATAAATCTTGACTGTGTGTAAATTTTTAGTTAGGCGAGCTATTATTATAAACAATTTGGTCTTGGCAAAAAATGCAAATCTATCAAGTAGGGTATTCAATATTCGCCTTGGCCCAAATTGAATTTTTAATCGGTTGCTTGAGGAAGCGCCACCTGTGGGGCGGTCGCATAGCCTTTGATATCGAGCCGACACAGATCTGGAACTCGGATCTGGAGCCCATTTGATGGGTTCAATGGGGGATCGATCCGCCGACCTTATGAATGCCTAACGTTTTATCCATTCCTGGCCTGGTGCCTGGCAATCAGATTATGTCACATCCGCCTGGAGTGCCAGCGAGTGGATTGCCACTCGAGTTTGTGGCACACACTGCTCGAAACAGAGGGGCACCATTGATCGCCCGGTTCCGTTCTCTATCTGGCCAAGATTGCTCCATTAGCGCCGCTTCGAGGGGGCGGGGCTGTGAGGGAGGAGGCAAAGCGGAAGGGGATGTTGCGACTGCAACTGCAACAGAAACTGAATGCAAATTGCAGGCAGGGCTAACAAGCAATGGATTTTCTTGCTAGTTTATTTTTTGAATTTACTTTTTTTCGAAGGGGGTTCCTCTTTCTTTTTTGGTTTTTTTTTTTGGCAAGCCTATGGCGGCCAAGATGTCTTCCTACTCTCGGAATGGTTTTCAGCTGCGTGATGTTGCTGTTGTGGTTGCTGTTGGTGGTGCTGCTGTCGGTGCGGCCAGAAATAGCATAAAACTCATAAACGAGGCAACCGCGTCGAGTCGCGAGGCAAGGCAAGGAAACATGGCATGCCATTTGAAAATTTCATTTCGTTATAATTTTCTATTTCCCGCATGCCAAACGGCCGCCAGGCAAACGCCCAAGGGGCCCCTACACTCGGCGAAAAAAAAGCCCAAATATTCCAAAGCCTAGGGCGTAAAATGCCCGCTTTTACGAAAATCTCAAGAAATAATGTGAGAATATATTTGAAAATTAGATCGGCATAAAAGACTTCAAAACTTCAACATACTTTTTTTTTTTTAGAAAAGTTGCTAATTTTCCTTAGTGCAGTTGCCGAAAAAGGGGGCGGGTCTGCTGGGCTGGGGGGCTGAGACAACCCCCTTTACACTTAGTAACTAAACGAACCAAGGTTCGTCATCTAGCGCCGCCATTCATACTTAATTACCAACCAAAAAAAATAAATAAAAATGGAAAAGAAAAATCAACAGCTATAGCAATCACAGAAAAGTTGTCTCTTCTCTGGCGTGACGCTAAATGAGACACCCCCCTTCTATGCCCCTTCCCCGTTGTGGCCACCCACCCACCTAGTTTTCTTGCCCCGTGGAAAATCTTATGACCAGGTAGACCCAACTAGACACCCAAAAACAAAAACAAAACAAAAAATAACAAAAACGATGAGAAATGATGAATTGTGGGTGCCGTTGAGTAAGTTTGTCGCTTCCACTCGTAGGCGTTGACCTAAATATACGAACTGCGCTGTGGCGGCCTAGCACAGAGCATTTTCCGCTCTGTAGTCTTCTATCCATTCCGTTTTGTAATCGCTTGCCAAACACACATTCTCCCCGTTTTCCATTTTTCCATCATTTCCCCTGAAACTGATTTTCCCCACCCGCAGAGCCACAGAACATAGAACAAGCAACAAGTGCAAAACCCCGAAAGAGAAACCAGAGTCGCCAGTTATCCATAAGGGGTAATGGATCCCCAGCTGTCAAGGTTCTCTAAAGAGGGTTGGGGTATTGCTTTTCTCAATGAAACATATTCTCGGATGTACATACATATGTGTGTATTATTAGTGCCCAGAGTCAGAGTCTTGGCGAGGTGACAAAAAAGTAGAAACCGCAAAAAAATGAAAAGCAAAGATAGAAATTAATATTCAATGCTGCTTGCAACATAAGTGACAAATAATTATATAATATTTTCAATTTAGAGAATAATATCGTTGTGTCAGCCAATGCCAGGCTGTCTCCGCTTTCGGACAAACAAATCTGGCTATCTATAGGAGCCACAAAGCAAACAAACAAACAAACAAACAAACATCGGGAGCTAAGCTGATGATTCTGCTTTGACGCGGACTTCTGCCAGATCAAATCATGTTTTATGAGCAGCTAATTTACTTAGCACCTCACCAAAAACAACACAGAATCCAGCACCAGCAGCTGCTGAAGCAAAAAAAACAAAAATAATAAAAATCTGAAGTAGCCCGCAAGCTAAATACAAAAGATGTGACTTTTATTTATTTTTCACATGGCCTTTCTTTGTTTTTTAATTTGTCGGTTCTTTTTTTTTTTTTTGGTCAAAGGGGGCATGGCAAGGCAGGGATGCGAGGGCGGGGGAGTAACTGACGTTCACAGCGTGGGTGTAAATTGGGCATAAAATGCGACCAGTTAATTCATGATACTACCGATTCAGTCAGGTTCGAAGGCATTTTAATTGGTTTTAAGCAGACCGCGAAGTCCGGCCCACGGGGCGTATGAATAATAATAATAAAAAAAAAAAAAACATCTCAACTCCCTCTCCTACTCCTCCCACTGGCAGCTCTCTCTCTTCCCCCAAAAATAGTACAGGTTGCAGAATATAACCGAACCGAACCGAGTCAGATTTAGATTTTTGATTGATCTCTATGCGAGTGGTGGAGTCGAGATTTTAACGATCGCGGCTGACGATCTACAGGCATTATTTATGGTCTCGTATGCAAATTCGAGTCAAAGAAATTGCCAAATTCGCTTTTGGCCAAAGTGAAAGGAGTTGACAGATTGTATGCAAGTGTGTGTATGTGGGTGTGGGGCGATTGATTAGTATGCATTTCCGATGACTAATCGTATTTTTTTGCAAACAGAAGAGAGCTACCAACTGGACCGATCGATCGATCGATCGATTCCCAAGCATTTGCTGCGTTTGCAGTCAAAATAAATCAGTCGGAGCCAAAAAGTAAATATCCTGTTAATGCTATATGGTTCATTCAGAATCGGAGCCATGCCGGAGAAAGAGAAGGAAGCGGGGCCGAAAGTAAATAAACATCAGATAATAAACCACCCAAATGGGGGAGGGTGTGGAGTGGGGAGTGGGGAGGGGGGTGAAAAAAATGGAGACAATGAGAGAGTGCAGTGGAGGAGACAGAGTAAGAGAGAACAGCTGATTGCAGCTGATTTTTGAAGTGAGATACGAGGAAAGGGTTGGGTTGATTCATTCTTCTTCTTGCATTTTTAGAGGGGGACGGACTGGGTGGTAGGTGGCTAGCTCCCCTCTCCTTCTGTGTGCGAGAGCCATGACGGCAGAAGAAGAAGAAGAATAACCAGCAGAAGCAGAAGCCAAAGGAGCGAGGAAGAGAGAGAGAGAGAAAATGAATTAAAAATCTAATTGCGCCCGCGATGAAACAAAGCACATCATCCAAGAGGGAGAGACAATCTAAAAAAAAACAACAACAAAAAATAATAAAAAAAAAAATTAAGAAAAGCAAGGCAAAAGTCAGAGGCGGAGGTGGAGGAGGAGGCGGGGCAGTAGGCGGTGGGGGCGGGGTCGGGTGATCGCACTTAGTCGCGTTACAGACGCAAAACTCCATGAACCGCAACGCAAGAATAATTACAACAAAAACACCACAACCACCACCACCACCGCCACAAACAACAACAACAACAACAACAACAGTGGGAGAAGTTAAAGAAGAAGAAACCTAGGGTTGGGTCTTCCAACCGCAAAGGTCGAATGCAGAAACCAACAACAACAACAAGAGATATAAGAATAACAACAACAAGAACGACAATGACGATGACTTTGTGAGTTGAAGTTGAATCTAAAGCTAAAGAATAAAACACTGTAAAAAAAATCGGGACTAAATATATTTAATATTTTATTTAAGCTTTTTCTACAGGATCTACTCTTAAATTTCAATAAAAAAAATAATCCACCAAGATAGTTTTGAACCTAAGTCTATTTTTTTTAAGTGCAAACAGAAATGAGTTTTCAAAGTTTTCCAGCTCTTGGGGGAGTCAGAAGGGGGTGGCTGGTGGGGTATGAGGGGTGTCCAGCTTGCAAAGTTAATGCGAATTTAATTAAAATGTGCAACTAGCAACAGAGCAACAGCAACAACAGCAGAGCAACTGCAACTGCAACAGCCGCATCGGGAGCGGCAACAATAATAAATTCTAGATGTGAGCATTTTTGTGCTGCCCAGCAACCAAATTGAGGAAGGCACAAAGAATCCAGCTGAAGACCGAAGAAGACCAGGCCTAGACGCGGACTTGGACAGAAAACTACAAAAAGCGGCAGCAGCAGCAGCAGCAGCAGCAGCAGCAACAACAAGACTTGCAATTCAAACAGGCGCATGTGCAACATAAGAGTGTGTACTAGTGTGTGTGTGTGCCTGCCTTTGTATGGGTGTGTGAGTGTATTGCATAAAATTATTTCGGTCTGGTGAATATTAGCAGAGCGTGAAGTTGGCAAATAAGAAATTCAGCTGCAGCAGCAAAAAGCTAAAAAAAAAGCAGCTAAATTTCATTAAACAACAATAACAACAACGGCACAAGAAAAAAAGACCACCGCCCGGAGAAAGAGGCAGCTGCCGCTGGAGAAGACTGAGGGAGATGGCACTCAAAGAAAGGGAGAAAGGTTACGAAAGGGAGAAAGGGATCCTCATAGTTTTGTTATAATTCCCAACTGGTTTTAGCCAGGATGGTAATTCAAGTAGGTGACGAGCTCTTTTTAATTTTTCAAAGCCTAAAAACTTAAAAGTTTAAAAACCATAAGTTCATTGAACGCATAAATTACATAAAATGCCTTAAGGGGTAAGTGGTTCAAAATCCAGTTAAATGTTATGCAAAAAAATTCACTCCAATTTCTTTGTTTAATAATTTTTATAGCCTTTCTTCCAAGCCCCTGACTACCTAATAGATCTCAAGATAACACCTTATTTTATATAGAAACATAAAAAAAATCGAAATCCACTCACCATAATTTGGACTCACAGCCATCTTGACCGCCTCCAGCACCGAGTTCGTTACCCTGACTGGCTGGCCGAGGATGGTGAAGTTGCCGGGATTAGTCTGCTGCACGAACATCATATAGGATATATCCGAGGCCTGCTGCAGATCGTTGCCGGACCGGAGCAGGCCCCGCGGCAGCAACCGCTCGCGATAGATGTCGCACTCCCCGCTGGTGTTCCTCAGCGCGAACTGCAGCCGGACGAGCTGGGGCAGCTGGAGGTCACGCTGCTGCTTGTACACCTTCAGCACCTTCATGGTGGCCGAGAAGTTGACCCGCCGGTCCGCCGACATGGACTTGAACACGCCCTGGAAGACGGTGGGCGCCGCAAAGGCCAGCTGGGCGGGATCTCGGGCGGAGCAATACCGCCCGGAACCGGGGCGACCTCGATGCTTCCGCTGGTGTTGCTTCCTCCGCTGCTGCTGCTGTTGTTGCTTCTGCTTGTGATGGTGATTGCGGGGCTGGTGGTGATTGCGCTGCTGCTGCCGCTGCCGGCGATGTTCCCGCTTATCCTGTTGCTGTCGGACGCGAGGATGTTGCCGCTGCTGGTTGCCGCCGTCGCGTCGACTGCGTACCGCCTGCTCTGCCGGACTATCTGGCACTTCGTAGGACTCTATAAAGTAGCTGGGAACGGCTCTTCTACTATAGTTGCTCGCTCCTGCCTGTTGCAGATGTTGCAGCTGCTGCTGTTGCTGTTGCTGTTGTAATTGCAGTTGATGTTGCAGATGTGTGGGTTCAATGTGACGTCGCATTTTACTGCTCGCCGCCTCGCTGGACTTGCCATTATTTAATAATTTATATAGTTGACTATTGATTAACGTATTTGGAACTTTTTGCATTGACTGCTGCTGTTGCTGCTGCTGCTGCGGTTGCTGCTGCTGTTGTGGCACGGCAGCAACATGTTGCTCTGGTGCGTCGAATACTGTTGCTGGCATTAACTTAAGATTGCTACGGCTACTAAGACTATTGCTGGTGTGGCTGAGCAGCCTACTTAAGATATTGTTGTCGATGTTGCTGCTACTACTACTGCTGCTGCTGCTGCTGCTGCTGCTTTCTCTACTGCCATTATCCAAACTCAGTGGTATATAGTAGCTGCTTTCTTCGGCACTGCCTTCCCATAACCTTTGCTGTTGCTGCTGCTGCTGCTGCTGTTGGTGTTGCTGTTGCTCTGTTGCTGTTGCGCCTGCAACTATCATCGTCGGATAGAGCAACATGTTGCTGATAATTAGCAATATCAATGGCATTAGTTGCTTTTTTGTTTTTAGACTCCATTTGCGCAAATGTTGCGCATACATGGCGTCCTCCAAAGTTGTTGCTGCTATTGCCCCGACTTTATTTACAAAATCTTTATATTTCTCGCGGTTCTACGACGAGTATTTGATGCGAGTTGTTGCTGCTGCTGCCGATGCTGCTGCTGCTACTCTGGGGGGGTTGCTATGATGCGATCCTTGAGTTTTTTGTTTAATCGTGACAAATGTTACCGTCGCTGCCTCGTCGCTGTGCCTTGTCGTATTTTCGTTTATCCTGCAAATACTTTCGATAGTTTCGTAGCATTTTGAGCGACAGACGAGGCGAAATAAGAGACGGACTGTTCAAGTTCGAGTGATTGGGAAAGAGAGAGATAGTGTTGGCGGTCTTGGTGGCAGAGGGAGAAAATGTATCTCGAATTTGTCTACCGCACTGTATTTGTAGCATTAATTTATGAGAACACTTGGCTGCCAGTTGATGTTGCTACTGATGCTGCTGCTGCTGCTGCTTTCGATGATTGTTGATTCGCCTTATGCTGGTGACTCATTTTGTTTGGCCGAATAAATAGAATTATCTTTTCTGGCTGCGTTTCACTTGGACGCACGGCCACGCCCCGCTGCACGCCCCCCCAAAAAAATGTCGAACGGGCCTAAGGTCGCGTGGCGTTTGGAGCGTTTTTTTTCACGAGGTTTTTCACGCGCGCGCACCGCTTGCGATTCGGCAACCGATTTGGGTTCGGATTTGGGATTCGGCTTTAGCTTCGGCCAGCCGATTGGTCGTGTGGTTGCTGAACGCTTTTGATGTTGCTGCTGTTGTTGGTGTTGCTGATGTTGCTGGCGTTGTAAATGTAATCCTCGCCCCGAGAGATATTCGATAATGTTTGTCTGGCCGTATACGCGATCTATATAGCCGTAGCCGTATCCGTAGTCGTACGTAGTCTGATTCACTGGCGGCGAGTGTTTTCTGGCACACACACACACTGTGGCGCGGAATTCTCCTCTTGTCTCTGATCTCCTGACGACGACGGCGACGACGATGATGAGGTTTGATGATGATCTGCGATATAGCAGACACGGACTCGCGCACACGGATACGGTGATATGCACTGTGGCACAAGGGGGAGAGGAGGGGCACGGATACGGACACGGACACGGACACGGGCACGGGTACGGGTACGGGTATGGGATACCAACACGTCGATGTTGCCGTAGACGGGATACGCACACTCTGACACCGCACACACCGCTCGCAGACACACACACACGTCTTCTAATTTTAGACAAAAGTAATTATAAAAGAAAAAAACAGAGCAGAGTGCGCCGCTGCCGCGTTCAGCTTATACGCATAGATATATCTTCTACTTTGGCTAGATATATGCATACACGCATATACCCGCATCTGGCTATGTATCTGTGCACCTTTCGGCTGTATGGGTGCACTAGCCGATTATATAGAAAAGTCGTCGCAACAGTCGGCTATTCGTATATACAACATGCATATATCTGCAACATACAATCACAATCGCGGACACGAGAATCGTTGAATTGATCGTTTTCTTTTTGTTTTTATTTTGTATTAATTTTTTATATTTATTTGTTGTTGTATTTTTTGTTTGATTTAATTTTGTTTTATATATCTCGGGTGCGTACGAGAATATATAAGTACATATGCCAGAAAAGTGTAGATAGAAATTGTGCTTTTTGTTGTTGTTGCTTTTGTTTTTTTTTTTTTTTTGTATGTCTATGATGATGCTCCCCGGCTGGTGTTGTTGTTGCTACTGTTGTTTCCGTACGGTTTTTGTTGGTGTTTCCGTAATAAAGTTTATACACTCCGGCGCTTTATCATCACCGCTCTAGCACACACCCGTCGTAACCGGAACGAAATCGAAAGTCCTTTACCGATCGATCGTTTCGATTTTTCCGCGCTCGGTGGGCCACTTTTTATTATTTATTTTATTTATTTTCGTAAATATTTTTTAATACAACATCTGATGAAATTCTCTCATCAGAGTTTAATTCCCTTTTATTTTTGTTTCAATTTTATTTCATTGAATTTTCAATTGCTCTGGATTTTTGTTTCGAATTTATTTCATATGGCGCTTTCACACCGAATCGGAGAACCGCACTGATTTCGAATCACTCGACTCGTGTATCTGAGTGTATCTGAGTATCTGAACAATAATATTTGGCTATCTTTCGGATTGCCGACAGTCGCGCGCCCGTTCCGTTTTCAGTTGCGTCGTCAGCTGTTGTTCGGTTCGTGTTGGGTTCGATTCGATTTCTGTGTTGTTTGTCGCTGGTTTTTACTCTTTTAGCGTTCCGTACTGCCGGCAGCGCTGCGGGCAGAGGTTCGATCGAACCAAAGAGAGCCTCAAACCATGGTCCGAACAAGTTGCAAGTTATTTGAGAAAATTTAAGAGAGTCTCTGAGTTTCAAACCAAAACTTACTCGAATTTAAATATTTTTGAAAACATGGAAAATTTTCGAGACAATTTATATGTTTATATTGGGAAAGATTTCTGTTTTACTATGTTTTTGAAGTTTTGAATGTCTGGAAAACGTATTTTAATGTTTAGAAATACGAAGACTTCACTAAACAATTTAAAAAATAAATGAATTTTGAATTAATAGATTAGCTCTTTTTACTTTTAAATGAAAATTTTGTAAAATTTAATTCTAAACTTTCTCAAATTTTTGCACTTTAAAATGAATCAAACTTTGTTTTTTTAGATTTCTGATGCCGACAAATGATTTCCAAAATGTCTCTTGATTTTTGTAACCCTTTAAGATCAAGGATTTTGATGTAGTTTTTCGTTTTATTGCTTTTTCTGAATGCAAGATGAAAACGTATCTTATTTTCTTCGAAAAAGTTCCAACTCCAACTTAGAATTGTAGCCTTTGTATCTGAACATGTGTATCTTTAAGATTCTAAAGGACTTTTTCAATAAGGACCTTTATCAATCCGGCGATTTGAAACCCGTATTTCTCATTTTTTCATAATTATACGATTTTCATAATTAATTTTCTTTCCACCGTAAAATATCCTTCTATCTCTCTCATTCCTTCTCAGTTTCCACCTCTGTCTGTAAATGTTTTAAATTTTTCTTACCTTCTTTTTTCAAAGCTTGCCAAATTGATGAGAACTGTCAATTGATAACCTTAACACTTTCCTTCAACCTTTTAGTTGAAACTGATTTGATAGTTGCCGCCGATTTCGTTTTTATACCCACACGGAATCTAAATCGTACAGACCCCCTATTATTCGGACCGACCAGCAGATAAGCAGAAAGTAGCGATTGGTTTTCAATTTGATTACCAATCGTTTCACTCGCGATCGTCGAGCTTTTGATAGGCTACTGGAACCTCCCACCAGTCGTCGGAGGGGCTCTGCAATATAGTAGTTTTATTTCATAGATAGCCCTAGTCCTTAAATGACTCACAATCCAGGAGGAGGGTTGCCTTGGGGTGTTCATGATTCATAAACTATGTTTGATCAATGGGGGCTTACATGTTTGTAATTCGGAAACTTGATGGGCCCACAAAACTATACTTCTTAAAATGTAACTCTTGAAAATGTTTAAGTTTTGCTTTCAACTATTACCATCATGATTCAACGCTTTCATTTGTCTTAACTTTTGGGGCTCACTGATATTTTCTATTTATTTTCTTTCTTTGCGAGCTTGGAGACGATGAGGCGCAATTCTTCTGGGGGCTCAGCTAGCTCAGCTTTTTTCCCATGATTATTTGCTTTATTGTCAAATGTCAAGCCCACGAAACAGAAACAGAAACAGAAACAGCAGCAGCAGCTAAAACAACACACAGACCAGACAGGTGATTTCAGGTTGGGAGTCGTCGTGTAAACTTAACGTTTTCCATCATCTTGCTGTTGTCAGTGTCGCTTTAGTTGTTTGTTGTTGTCAAATACAAAGCTTCCACTTGTTCTACGCACTGCGCATAACAATAAAAGAAGCTGACAACAAAATACAAAAAATAAAAAAACTCTGAAAAAACATATCATGGAGGGGAACCCGGTAGGAAGTCGGGGCAGTGACAAGTGCGACAATTGTAAGAAAAACCAGAAGCAGAGCCCGAGTTCAAAGTCGGCCAATTGTGACGGAGCTGGGCCAACTTAGACCGGGTTGTTGCCAAAGAAAAAAAGAAACGGGTACTTACCCTACTAACCGCTACTAACCTAATCTGACTGATAAGACAAAATGTGCAAAGATTCGAATGGTAGGCCTGTTAGTCATAATGTGCAATTTTCTAATTGCTTCAGCTCTAGTAAATGGAAATTTTCTAATCGATTGCCTGACTTCAGCTCTAGCAAACGGAAACGGAAGTAAAGCTTGCCACCTGCCTGGAGATCAGAGAGTTCAGAGCGAGGCAGGTATGATGATACAAGTGTGTGGCATCCAGAGAGCACATATTTGGGAAGCTGCCAACAATCGTGGGCCATTGTGCGGGCGGAAGTGCAGGAAGTAAGCTGCAGAATCCATGGATCTGGGACCTGCCCCATCCATTTAGTGCCAGAACCTGGCTGACGACAGACAACAGCTGCCAAGCGCAGCGTCATTGTATCATCAAAAAAATATACACACACCACACACACACACTCGGTTGGATGTATGTATAAAATAACAATAACAACAACAGAAACAAGAATAGCAAGCCAAGCCTACTAAAATAACAAACACGAAAACATGAACATTTTCCAAAAGCAATTTCGAAATGCGCGCAGGCGCAAACATCCATCCGAGTCAGAGTCAGAGTCGGAGCTGGAGTGCCTATTTGAGGTCAGAGGCCATGGAGTTGGTTGGGAAAACAGACCGAAGGAGAAACCATTTCAATTCAATTCCCACTCAAGGGCAACTTAATAGCTTTTAAATATTGTCATACAGAACTAAGAATAGTCTAGTAATAAATTTAGATGCCTTCCTCCAAAGCTCTTTACTTCCGGAAATTATAACTTATCTTATCGGCGGAACTAATGGTAATTTAAATTCTTCAATAAAGCATTTTTAGTATCAATGGTGTTAAATTCCGAAGTACATTCCGTTTCCCCAATTTCCGTTTCCCCGGTGTACCGATAAGGCTTAAAAACAATAACGTCTAAAATATGTGATTTGTTGCTAAGAAAATGAAGGCAAACAGTATTAATTGATAAGTTTGTGCGCCAAACCATCGATCGATTTGATAAACATCATACTAACGATAAGGTAATAGTACCTTGACTGTAAGTCATTGCCTCTGAAGCCACTCAAGAAACTCAAGTGATTTTTAAATGTTTACTTTCACAAAAGTAACTATTATTATTAGTCGATATTAGGCAATAATGGTATTAATAAATAGTCTTTGACGTAAGCTATTCCGATCTTTTTTTTGTTCATTTAAGTCATTATTTAAGTCTAAAGAGAATTCTATAAAAATAACTTAAATTTATGTTTTCTATGTATATTTGGAAATAATTTTATAAGTCCTTGACCCTCAAAAGTGTAGACTTTTGAATGAAGCTAACCTGTCCTGTCCTTCCGAGAATACTAGTCCTTTAATTTTCAGACAACTATTTAGTTTCTATTTTCAATCCAATTATATAGTTTTTAAGGAGTTGGTTAGATATAAAAACAGTTTACAAGATTGGCCAATTATAGGCCTAATATTTATAGAAATTCAAAAAAAACTTTAAAAATTAAACATCTTCCAAACATTTCTTAGTAACTTTTAAGCGGAGTGGCGGATAAAATATAGTTTTCAGTTTGTACTTTGTATGATTGTTGTATCTTTTAGTTGGTATCTTTTAGGCCTGTTTTTCTTCCAGTGTGACAGTGTAATTGCAAAGAAAGTAAATGAGATTCAAATTTGTTGGCTGGCTGTGTTGCCGGCTGCACTTGTTGTGGCAGTGGCGGTGGCAGTGGCAGTGGCAGTGACTGGTGTTGAATGTGCACATGCAACAGGCCCTGGTAACCGAAGACAAAGCCGTTATAGCCATCGCACTCTGACCCCCCGCCCCCTGTGATGCGGTGTGGTTCTCTCTATCTCTATGGTGTGGCTCAGACGCCGCTAAATTGTGTTAAAAACCCACCAGCCAAAGTACAGAACGCAGAAACCTCAAGATCCGGCTGGGCAGATAAAGACCCAACTTGAGAGACAGAACGGAACGGAGTGAGCCTGGAAACTTGGTGCAATCTTCCGCATTATGAGTAGCAACCACACACACACACACACACACCTAGTGTGTGTATATAGAGTGGAGGAAATGGAAGTGGAAATGGGAATGGAAATGGAAATGCACTTGGCTTACACCAGAAACAGAAAGAGGCAGAGAGAGAGAGAGAGAGCAGGTTGTTGTTATAGCCAAGATAGCGACATGTGGCTGAAAGACCGACCGTCTCTCCCCGTCTGAAACTGGGCTCTAATTTCAATTGGGTTTCGTGGTTGTGGAAATTATTCAACAGCCACTAAGTACGCCCCAAGACTACTGTCCGTTTGTCAGTGTCTTTTTTTCTTTCTTTAGTTGTTTTGTTATTGTTTTTGTTTCTGTTTTTCTGTGTTGGTTTTTTCTCTCCGTGTGGGGCACCCACGCGTGACGTGACTCTTTGGTTTTGGCTCTTCTATACCTGAGCCGCTTCCGTAAAAAGTGGCGGCCGTTGCTGCCCCTTCTTCCCCTGGTGCTGGCCTTTACCCTCTTCCCTTTTCCCTTTTCCTTTTTCCCATAACCATATAGCTATATAGCCATATAGCCATGGATCCAGTCCCCCCTCTGCCGACCATCTCTGCGGTTGATTCTCTCTTCAAGTGCATTGAAGCAAGTTGAAGGCTATTTTTCAACTTCAAATGTTTGCTAAATGACTTTTGATGATTTGTGGTTGAGGCGAGAGTGTGAGTTCAGAGTGAGGGTTAAAGTAAATTAATGATTATATTTATTTAATTTCACTGTCGAAGCCAAGTGTTGACTAGCCATCTAATTAGCCAACTGAGCTGGCCAACTGAGCTGACCACTGAGCTGGTCACTGATCAATAAGCCCACTGGCATTTCCGTTCCGGCTCGACACTAGAGTCCCAGGCAAACATCAAACAAACAAGACAAATATTGAATGTTTGACTTAGCTGGGCTGGCGTTAAGTTATGACGTTGTGGGTCGGCAAAGGGGTTCGCAACCGCTCTATTGGGGCAGTCCCCATATGTTTGTTCACCTCGCTACCTCACCGATAGTTGACTCATGATCGCGGAGTAAAGAGCAGTGCTTTGATCGCCCGGGGACAATGAACGAGGTGACGCAGATATTCGTTCGCGTGTCAAATGTTTGTCTTCCAAGGGGGAGGTGACAGCTCATCGGGGCGATCTGATAATAAACCGTCAGACGTTTGACATTTTTGGCAAACTTTTTGTTTGACAAACTCAAGCAGAGGCAGAACTCGGGCCGGGTAAGACTGTGCCACAGACAGCAACTCCAACACCAACACCAACACCAACACCAACAGCAACAGAAACAGAAACCGGACGGAGACAGCGACACGTGAATTGCAGATAATCAGCGGCATGTCTGGGCCTAAAAATATGCTCCATGTAATTAGCCCCGCCAAGTGGGGACAACGGAGGATCTCGATGGGCCTATAAATACCCTAACTTGGGTTCTCCGGAAATAATTGGAAAGGTGTTATTTATTTGGGGAGATATTAGGGGACAAAGTCTTTATGAAAACTTATTTGTGTTTACTCTTTTTTTTTAATTTAAATTTATCGTTTAATTACTCGTTTAATTTTGGGTTTAAATATTTAAAGATACATCTTTAATAAACTATTTTGTTATTCTAATAAATGTTATCCAACAGTTTTATTTTCGGAAAATGGGATATGCCTAGGTTCTAGAGTCTAGTTCCTAGTCAAATATTAATTTAATATTTAAGAATAAATTTCTATGAAATAACAAGTTTACATTCATAGAAAATTGGAACCAATGCTTGAGATCTACATAAAAAATTTAATAATAAAAGATTAGAAGAGAGACTTTAAAGACTCCTCTTATAATCGTATTATTTGATAAAAGTATGTCTGAAATACAAACTTTTAATAGGAAATCATAAGAGAATCATTAAATAGATTAGTTTTACTCCCAATAATCTTAACTGCATATATTGTCCAAAAATTCATTAAATTGTCATAAGTTTATGTCATAAGATTATCCTTTTGACTGGCAAGTTAACATGAATTAGTAAATTAAATAGTATCTTAACTTTTGAGAACTCTTGAGAATAACTTTCATATAAAATTAGGTTAAAACTCATATCATAACCTCTTTAGAGTCTTGAAGAGTATCCTTTATTCGATGGGTGGCCTCTTCCTAGCTTTCCCTTTCCCCATTTCCAGTTGCTGCTCCAGACAACAGCAATGTGGCAAAAATAGCCAAAAACGTCTCGCGCCACACGAGTCACAATGAGGCGATGGATGGGCTATAAATAAAGAGTCGCAGACCCGACTCCCGAACTCTGCCACTGCGGTGGCACGGCGGCGGTGGTAAGTGGCAGAGCCCCATAGATCCATCTTTGTGGCCTAACTCTCTAACTCGAGCACATGCCGAGCACCGTGACTCAGCCGGATGAAATCCTCGACTAATATTTCAATTAGGCGACAAAAAAAATAAATAAATAAAAGGTGGAGGATGCTGGGACTTGATGACATGCCCGAAAGTTAATAAAAAGCGGCAGAAATGTGGCCGAGGCTAAATAAATTCCATGGGACCCTAGGTGGTCGAATATTTTAACACTACCGGGCACAGGCTACTTCGGCTACTTCTGCTGATATTTTCTGATTTCTTTTCTTTTTTTCTTTTTTTTTTACCTTTTTGATTCTGAATCAGAATCGGTTCCGATCGGGATTCGAGATTCGAGATCGGTGGCAAATCTGTGGCGCTGGCGTCTGCCTTTTAATGTAGAAAACTAGTCGAGGCGCATAATTTACGATGGCCAGGATGGAGCCAGAACGGTTACCAGGGATTAGGGAGGGCCGACAAGGGGCAACAAAGAGGGGCGGGGCAGAGGGGCAAGACAACGGCGTTGACTTGACTTATCAATTTCACGGGAATCCAATCGATTTTTATATGAGAGCGAGCAGATAAACCGCAAAAATCAAGCAATAAAATCGCAGGCGTTTTGGGCCCAGGCTCCCCAACACCATCGCCACAAAATGAAGAGCAAAGGGATGTCGGTGCGAGTGAGATGGGGCGTGGGGAGTGAAAGAGACAGAGTGGCCTGGGACTGCGAAAATACCAAAACGGCAATAAATGGTGTTGATATCCCGCGAAGCGTGTGAAGACGCTAACGATGCCGCCAAAACTTGTTAACCACAAAAATTATTGCATGAGATGAAATAAATTAAGGTGGCGGCATCGGCATCGGCATCGGCTTCGCTGCCCCAACTGCCCCGACTGTCCCGACTGCACCACCACCATCACCACCACCACCACTAAGACACAGCATCAGCCACTGAACCACCGAACTATCGGAGCCCCACGTCCTCTTCGCTTCCTATTCCTCTGCGGATCCTTGCGGCGACGGCGACGGCGATGGTTCGGTTCGGTTCAGGCCGCCAGTGGCGACGCCGCCCCCCTCCCTCCTGCATCCTTTCCCCTCACTAGACCCCCTCCCCTCTATTGACCCACACCTCTGGCCTTTTGTTGTTGCTGTTGTATGTGTACTTTCGGTGAAATGAAATGACAGACGCGGCGCAAGATGCAAATTTAGCTATGGAATGTGGAGCAGATCAAGGTGGACTTTGAAGTACTCTTACTATAAAAGAAAAATAATAAAATTTTTCATTTATTTAAATTTAGTATGTTAAATATTATATTTTATTTACAGGTAATTAAAACCTTTTTTGAATTCGTGTATTATTCTATAATTATTTATATGATAGACTAAAAGATCTTTATAAAAAATGACTCTTTATAAAACAAGGACTCTAAAACATGACTTTATATAATGACTAAAATATTCTTAATATTCTCATATAAAAATACTAATAAATAAAATATTTCAGTTACTAATAGGCCTAATAGTTGTGTAATAGTAGTTACTAATAGTTGTTTTATGAAGTTAAGTAGCTATGATAATTATAAGTAGTTCAGTAGTTCAGCAGAACCTTTCCGTGTGACCTCAGAACTAAGATAGACCCCAGAAATAAAATATACACTCTCCAATTGAAATATAGAGCATTAACCACCTCCATATTGCCCAAAAATTTTTGGTTATCGCGGTAGAGTCATTGGCAATGAGTTCAGTTCTGGCCAAGCACTCTCTTTTCTGGCTCCAAGCCCCGCCCACTCCATGGCCCCTGATGCTCCGGCACAGGTCTCAGTTGGATCCTTCCAGGTTCCGTCGGTCCCTCTGTCCCTCTGTCCGTTTGTCCGCCCGTCCATCTGTCCGGCGGCGGACAGTGGACTCTACGGCGCTGCCGTTTTAGCAACATTGCAATCATCTGAAAATTCCATTCCAATCAAATTAAAAACTGGCGTCTACCTTTTTATCATTTTCTTATCAGATCTCAAGATCTGCCGCAGCGATGCCTTCTGCTGTGCGCCTTTTATGCGAATACCTTGTGGATGTGGCATGGGGCAGGGGGAATGGGGGCATGGGGGTATGTGTAGATGGGTCTGTGGTCCCTGGTTTTGTGGTCCCCGACTTGGACTTGGACTCTGTTTCAGGCTGATTTGTTGTTGTTTTTCCTTAAAGTTTTATATATATTTTTTTTGTTTTTTTCTCTTTTTTTTTATATAATAAGCAGATCTTTGTCCCAAAGAAACCGTGGCCATAATATATCAATATAAACGCGCACATACAGGAGCGATGGTGGCGGGGGGAGGCTGGAGAGGTAGATTGCAGGAGGGGGGAGCGGGGGCCAGGGGGCCAAAAAGGCGTCCATGAGCGCCTGGGAAGCAAAGCACATTCACGGCCTGGTCCGAACTGGACGTTGACTTCGTTACTCCAAAGGAGGAGGGTCTGGTGGCCGGGGGGTACAGGGGGTACAGGGGAGGGAGGCAAATGCGACCGAGCGACAACGACGGCGACGACGAAATCCATTAGTTTTGCACCTTCGCAACATGTTGCAGCGACTTTATTGTTGTTATTGTTGTTGTTGTCGCCAAAAAGATTCGTCTCTCTCTGTATTTTTTGTAGTTTGTTTTTTTTGTTTTGTTTTTTCGGTAATTTTGTTTTCTTTTTTTGGCCATTGCTGGCACCGCAAATTGGTAAAAATTAACACGCTGCTTTGCTCTTGACCAAAAACAGGCACACGAAACCCATTTTGCTTTTAGGCGTCTGTCGCCAAAATTCCTTTCATGCAATCCACCCCCCCTCCACCGTCCCTCTGTCGTCATCATCATACTTCAATTTAATAAATTAATTGGCTTTGAGGCGGCTGATGCATTTGATCGGGTTTTTTGTTTTTATTTTTGTTTTTGTTTTTCGGTTGAGGAGAAGGCGAAGGAGAAGGAGAAGGGCGGACGAGGCAGTGGGCTTGGGAACTGATCTGCTGCAGCCTCCCATGAAAAGATAGAAATCAACTTTTTGGTTCCTTACACAGATCCTCTTACAGTCTGCCCTGCTGGAGGCTCGAGGAGGAGCAAAAAGTCCCCCATCCCAGGACCATCCCAGCCCCTCTCTGTTGAATTCCTGGCGTTCAGTGGCACTCAAAATGCGTTTATCTGCGTTGCTGGGACTGCGTTTTTATTATCTTAGGTGTTAATGATTTCATTTTTGGCCACCCAATTGAGGTTGTCTGAGTCTGGTCTGGACCTGGACCCTTTACTTATTCCCAGTCGTTACCTTTACTGCCCAGACCCTCGCCACACCCCTCCACCAACCATCCAGCTCCCAGCCCGGTCCCAGCCCGGCATCCTCTGTCTCGGCTTATCGCTTTAATCTCTTCTGACAGTGATTATTGCTGTTTGCGGATTGTGCAATTGATGTGCGAACTTCGACACCATCTCGCGTTCTTGGCTTCGTTTTTGTTTCGTTTCCCTTCGAGTACAGTGAGAACAAAAATCTCCAACATTCGTTGGTGCGGTGCTGTGTCTCTATTTAGAGCTGGGTCTGGTGCCGGCGGTTTGCTTTTGAGCGCCCAAATATGATGTCATGGATTTGGCCTGTAAGTCGAAACCCCAAAAAGGGCAATTTTTGAAATCATACGCCAAACATGGCGCGACATAACTGGGAGCCTTGGGAGCAGTCCCCATCCCGGTCCAGATCCAAATCCAAATCCAATCCAGGACCAAGACCAGGAGTTGGAGTTGAAGTTCGAGTCATGGCAGAAGATGCTGAGCATTGTTCTTTGCACTGTCGCTTTCGCACTTCACAAAGGGATAGAGTTCAATTTTTGTGTCTGCATTCGAAACAAAAGACTTAAGCAACAAACTTGGCCATCTTTTTATGCTGGCGTTTCGGCTCGTTGGCTTTTCGGCGTTTGCAGCTTCTTTTGGGCCAACAGCGAGAGTATTTTGAACCAAAAAGGTGTCGCTGATTGTCTTTAAAGAGAGTTTCTTCTTTTTTTTTGCCACCGTTTCTGGATCCGCGGCGCCGTCCACCGCCTGCCGCTTGCCGCCTGGGCGTTGACAGTTGTTGTGATTGTTTTGTTGTTGCATTGTTGCCTGTGTGCCACCAGTGGAATGTGGCCATCCAGCCATCCAGCCTGCTAGCCTGCTAGCCGATCGGCCTCCCTTTGCCGGTGCATTCAATCGAATTCAATTGTTTTTGGCAGTCGCGCACCACAAAAAGCCCTCGACCACGTTCAAGCCAGAAATTGCAAATATAGCCAAAGAAACAGCCGCATTCCCACAGTAAGATTCAACCAAAAAAAAAAAAATAAAATAAATCGAAAGAAAAGCGAAAAATGAAAAGGATTCAGTCTCAAAGAAAAAAAAACGAAAAAAGAAGGCACAGTAGCAGTGGGCATGATCGGGAGGCCGTGTAAGGTTGCGCCTGCTGCCATAATCAGTTGCAGAATCGGCGGAACGTCTTCAACTCCCAACAGCCGCGCATCCTCCTCACAAAAACCTGGCGCTAAGACCTCAAGCGATAATCGCACATCAATTCGTTTTATAATGATGACGAGCCCCGGGGATTCCAAATACCAAGGGGGGGGTGCAGGGACAGCGGGACAGGGCACGGTGGCCCCAGAGACCCGCCAGACCATCCATGCCTCAATGCTGGTGGCAAGTTTATCTAACGTTTGCGATCTTTGCAAGCTCCAGACCCGGCCCAAAGTGTGAGCCAATTGGTTGCTCGCCAGACCTTGAACGTCTTAGAATCTCGGCACCATTCTCTACCTCTCTATTTGGCCAATTCAGTTTTTGGCCAGGGTACTGGGAGGTATATTGGTGGAAATAAATATGATACCATAGTGTTTATAATTTTAAGAGTAGGTTAAGTGCTGGGAATAGCATAGAATGGAGAGTATATCTGACTGTATTCTGAATCTACTATATAACTAATTCCATTTAATTATTCTTCTTAGAAAATATTATTGTAAGCAAAAGTGTCAAGAGCATACCCTCTTCGTCTTAAAACTAATAAATATCTCCCCAAGTTAGTTGCTTCGTTATAAGAGTCTACCAGGCAGAGCGACAGAATGGAGAATTCGAGATTCGAGAATCCAGCAGCATCCCGGAGTCGAGATGGAATCAAATGAGATGGGATCCTACAGTGGCAGTGGCAGAGTGGCCGCCTCGGAGGCAATAGAAATCATTAGCAGCAAACGGCGGCGCTATCTAATCTGCGGTTTTGGGCTACTTTGGGGGCTCAGACCCCCTGGCCCCCCTGCCCCCTTGGGGGATGTGTCGTCTATATATGCCTGCCCCTTGGTTGCCCCTTGATTTCTGTTGATTTAAAGCGCTGATTACTAATTTTATTAATTTTTCAACGATCGCCAGACAACTTAGCTGTGGGCTAAGTTCTTCATTTTTTGTTTTGTTTCCTACACTCTTTTTATGTTTTGTTTGGCTTTTTTTTTTTTGAGAATCTTTGGCCATGGAAGTGGCCCGGAGGCCGTAGGTGCTGTTGTCGCTTTTGATTTAGTTGATGTCTTTATGAAACATTTGAAATACGACACTTTTTTTTATAGCGCTTTTATTGTGTGTCCTTCTGCGGGCGAATCGGCGCAGGGATTCCGAAATTAAAAGTGATTTCATTTAACGGTAAGGCGAGGCGCCTTTTGAAGTGGCATCGAATTTTTGTGGCAAATAATTTTTGTTATTTTTGGGTGTCCTTTTTGGAATTCCAGAGTAGTGGAGCGGCAGCGGCAGCGGCTGCTAAGCTAATGCCTATTAACCCCTTGATGGCTGGCGGCGTTAATCAGATCGTTTTCACACAGGACACGCACACAGGAGGACCCGAAAACCCGAATCAAAGGCAGATGGCAGCAGCTGACCATGTGAGTCCTGTGAGTCCTTCCTTGTACAAGTGGGAGAACTGGAGACAGGCCGAGACGAGGCCAAATACAAAAATATTCCTAAATATGAATCAATGTCAGTACGAAGCGTGTGCTGGACAATGAAGCAGCTTGCCGAGTGTCCAGGCACGTCCTGCAGGATATCTTAGGCTACCGAAAAACGCCGAAAAACTGGAAAGGAAGGGAAGGGCAGGGAGAGACAAATTGAATGCAAACAACAAGTCAACTAATTCCTGGAACAAACAATATGAGGGAACCCAAGGAAATCGAATTGAATGAATGACTGACTGGATGAGTGAATGAATGAATGACTGGATGAGTGAATGGATGGCTGAAAGGAAGCCAACTGAGATGAGATCGTGTACGCAATATCAGCGGATAATTGAGCCTAATAGGATTTTAAGTGCACGACTGCCAGACGACGACGGATCGGTTCTATGGGATCGGATCCGAGATGTGTGCGAGTGCGTACTGTATTGTCTTGCCCCCCGGGAGGCTGGGTGCGACAGGGATAGAGATGCCGGGCGGTCCGTGTCCGTCTGCCAGCGAAAAAAGGACGAAAGCCTGGGCAGGGCAGGGCAGGGCAGGGCAGCCGGCTGGGGCGCAGGGTGAAATCCGTTCCGCTCATTAAACGCACCGCCTAGACATCGGAGGTAGGTCCGATGTTACCGGTGGTTCCCGGACGGTACCGGAGGTACCACATTTCCTCTGCCCCCCCTGCTCTCGACTTCCTCTCTGCCCAAGGAGTCCTCCAGGTCGTCTTTCCTCAATTTCTTTCATGAGTCAGCTGACTTTGTTTTTGTTTGTGTCTTGTGTCTGCCGGCCAAGGTAAATTGTGCGTGTTGCGGCATAAAAAAATACTCATATCGCACAGAAAGGAAGCCAGCCAGCGGAAGGCTACACAGGGAGAAAAGTGTGAAAGGTTCTAGGAGGGAAACTAGTTAGTATATGTGAGGAGGAAGGATGGCCGGGCAGAGACTCTACACTAGATGTCATTGGCTATCAGACTTCGATGTGTTACTTTGGAGTTGGAGAAGTAGGACTATAAAAATGATGCATTTTTAGAAAAATATCTCTTATAAAAATAACAATTATTTACTAATTTAATATATAGTTACATATATTTAAAAAAAAACTCTTATAATTAAAACAAGCTTATAATCTTTCCCTAAATCCTCTTAAATTTTCTTACAGTGCCTCTACTGAGATAAACAGGAAGAATGACCTGCTGCTTAGGCAGACACAAAGGAAGACCACGGACCGGGGCAAGACGGTTTCAGCCCTATTGCGCCAACAGCAGCAACAACAACAACAGCAACAACAACAGCAACAGCAACAACAACAACTATAGAACAACAAACGAGACAACGGCGGCGGCTTATGACGCGCAACACACAACCCAGAAGACAATTAGCGACACAATGAGATTGAGATGCAGGAGTAGACCAAAGTCCACATAGGTATATAGAATATATATATATATATATATAGTCTCTCTTTTTGTTGTTGTTGTTGTTTTTGTATACCTTCCGGCAACGGAAGCAGACAAAACCGGGCACCACACACACCGTCCATCAGCTAGATAAAGTTGTCAGCTGATCTGGGATTCAGATGCAACTGCAACGCTGCCACAGGCAGGAAGGCCTGTGGAAGAAGTGGAGAAGACGTGGCCCAATGATGTGGCACTTATGCCCCACACATCCGATATTAATTTTAATTCCCAGCCTAAAATTCCCGACTCTCTGGTGAGCTCTCAGGGGAAACGGCTCAAGAGACGGCCCCAAAGTC
Organism: Drosophila atripex; assembly: GCA_035045925.1. Lineage (NCBI taxonomy): Eukaryota > Metazoa > Arthropoda > Insecta > Diptera > Drosophilidae > Drosophila > Drosophila atripex. Next base: position 3,698,428 of record JAWNOP010000012.1, read on the forward strand.
CGGCAAAAAGACGCAGAGCTTGGCCCTCGAGACAATGGGGGCAGACCAGAAAGATTTATAAGTGGATATGAAGAGATGTATATGGGAAGTGAATATATGGGGAACGGGCCGTATAGAAATTTCAGAAATTTCTGCCCAGAACCGAAAGACATTCAATCAACGCTGACTGGGGACATGATGAACTGCCGCCAGCGAAACAAACCACATTTTTGTCGGCCAACCGAAAAGGCCAAAACAAAGGAAATTCCTGGCGAATTTATGCAGATGATTTATGCATTAGGCCGAACTAGAAACAAAGACTTTTTGGCCCGAAAGGAATTAAATTGATTAGAAGCTGGAGCTGGTGGAATCAAAGCCAATCGTTAAAATAGAAATGAATTAGTTGCAGCTGCAGCCCCGGACGCAGCAGCACCAACAACTCAATTAGGTGTTGCAAATGCAACATCACCAGCAGCCGCGGTGCTCCGAGGATTCTCATAAAATTTAATGACAACGCTTAATTACAAAATCAATAAGGGAATGCCGCAAACACACACATACACTCGGACCAGGAACTCCAAAGACGGAGGACGGAGGACAGAGGACAGAGTGGTGCCATAAGTTTGTCAATTTATATGGCCGGCGGTGCGAAAAGGCCCAAAGGTTCAAGTATATGGCCAAGTATCACACACACACATCTGACACACACAGCCGGCTGAAATCACGTTAAGCGCAATAAAAAGCGCGAAACATTTTAACGCATCCCGGCGATAAAGTATCTGAAAACATTGCCCCAGACAATTCCAAGGCGCTAAGCCTCAACGCGAATTATCTTGTGTGTTTGGCCACATCCCTGTATCCCAGTATCCCAGAATCCCCTGTATCCCCTGTATCTGTATCTTTTTTTTTGTTTGTTTGTGCGCTGTTCTCCTGTATCTGCATCTCGGTATCTGAGGGATTTGAAGAGGGCCCGGCCCACCCCGAAGGCGATGATTTGATGAAATGTCTCAATTAGCCCATCATTTCAACTGCAATTGCGTGTGAAAGGTTCGAGGTCTGGCGGGTTTCCACTCCCATACCACCGGATCACTTAGGAAAATATTTTGCCAATTCATTAAGAGTGAGTCCTGTCCAAACATTATTGAATTCAATCGAATCGATGAGGCAGCAACCCCAAAAAATTTCCATACATAAATCGTAAATCGTAAATCGTAATTAAATTAAAACGCACAATGAGACCTAAACAGAGGAGCGAGGCGTCCAAACAAAAGGTCCAAACAATAATAAATAATGACAACAAAATCAGAAATATATATATAGGTATATATATATATATATATATATATATATGATGTGGTGGAAGGAGCACACATACAAAGCCGGCAGGCAGTAGATGGAATAGAAGGTACCAGGAACCGGCAGCTGCCACAAGGATTCAATAGACGGGGGACACACTTCCCGAGTGACCTTTTTTATATTTCTTCTTCGGGTTCTTGTTGGTTTTTGGGTTTCTCGGTTTTCTCGGTTTTCAGTTTTTGGCAGGAGCCCTTTTGCACTAAAGTCTCCAGACTTTTTGGTGGAGGATGGCGGAGGAGAGCCCCGAGACCCGAACGCCGAACTCCGAACTCCGAACGCCACATGCGCCACGTGCTAAGTCGTTGATCCTGCCCAGAAACAGAAACAGCTGCCATCCTGCAACACACAAAGGAACCGTCTGGAAGTGCTGCCTCTCTCTCTCCTCATTTTTGGCAGGACCTGCCTCATTTTAGGGTTCTGTATATGTCTACATACGTTATGTTTTTTTCTGGATCGTAGCACCTGCTTCTGTATCTCCTGTATTTCTGTTTTCTCGTTTTTTTCTCCGTTGTCCTTATTATTTGTTTTTTTTTTTTTTGGGGCGTGCTAAGTGAGGTGCTGAGGTGAATTGTAGAAGCTGCTCAATCAGAATGTCACCGCTGTTGCCAACAAATGAGCAACAGGGCCAAGTCCCTAATTAATGAAGGTAGCCGCCTTATCGCCTTATGCCGGACCACACACAACTGCTCCAGAAAAAGGTTCGCTTTTCCGACTAAATAAATATTTCGGCCTCTGTTTCGGGTCCTAAACGAGTCCATGAGTCATGTGGTTAACCCCTGGCTAAATGTTTTGACCACTGCACGTGGTCCGGGCCACTAAGCTCTTCGTTATTCCGTCTTTGGGCCACGGCAGCTGTCGTTGCATGCGCGATGCACCTGCCCATTAGCCCTTTCGGATTCTCCAAGCCCCAAAAGAAGCGACGAAGAAGCGAAAAGTTTGCACTGAAAAAGCCGCTTTTTAATTTAAGTCTTTGAGGATCAAGTAACTGCATTTAACAGTTGCCCAGCTGGCGGCAGGGATCAGTTAAAGGACATGCAATTGCCAAAGGATAACGCAGAGTAATTTAAGAAACTCATTTTCAGTTGGACTCCTTAGGGGGATTCTTATTGTTAATGGAGTTAATAAACACAATTTGTACTTTCTATTTGGCAGTTTCTGTTTGTTTTTTCCTCATAATTTTTTATTTAGAAAATTTCCCTTTCTTTCCCTTTCCCCAAAACTCGGCCTGGGAGTCGGACTTGAAAATGAAGTCGAAGTTGGACTGTGGGGAGAGCCAATAAACAATAATTCCCATGACTGCCACTAAGGCGAGACGAACACGACGACTTCCCAGACACTGCGTCTACGTCAGCAACAACAAAGTCGGTGGTCTAGGCCAGAAAACCAGCAACATCACCTAGGCAGCCGCAGCAGCAGCAACAGCAACAGCAGCAGCAACATGCAGCACCAGTAGAAGCTGCAACAGCAACAGCAATTCAGGCAACAGGTGAGAGATGTGGCTGTTTGCTCGCCAACCGAAGCTGGTTTTTATTTCTACTTAGCTACTAGTGCACTTGAAAAATAAATTATCTAATTTTTAATCTTAAATAATTCGTTTTTTAGGTGGAAAGTGTAAGTTAATTTTACAAGAAAATATAGCTTGTTGTTTTGAAATTAATTATGAAAAGACAAAGAGTATTTAAAGAGTTTTATATTAAAAATATTATAATAAGACAGCTATGGATTTAAATCAATAAATAATATTAATAGTTATTTAAGGAATTTAATTCCTTAGTGTACTCTACTCTACAATCATCTTCATCTGAAGCAGCAGCAGCAGCAACTGCAACATCGGCAACATCAGCAACATTTGCTGCCCACTTTCGCGACTTTGAATCCCAGTTTTCAGCCTTGGGTGTGGGGAAGTAAGTGAGCTGAGCTGAGCTGAGCTGAAGCCAACCGAAGTAGAGTGAACTGAGCTTGATCTTGTCATTAAACGTGGCTGGCAATGATGTTGCCTCCGGCTGATTGGTCTAGTCTACGAGCCACAGGTTGCACGATTGCCGATTGTTGCCACCTGTTCGCTGGAGTTGCTGCTTTATTGAAATTGCAGCTGTCGGCTACTGGTTTTTGTCTCACATTTCCTAAATCAAATAGCTCACAATTTGCAACTGCAACTGCAACTGCAACTGCCACTGCCAGTGCGTCCTTGAGGCAAAGTCAGCCCTAGTTGCGACCAATTCGATCCAATCAAAGCTCGTCATAGTAAATAACTTGTTATTGTGGAATATTGCAGCCAGAGTGCGGCTAACCGAGTATCTGAGTATCCGAGTATCCGAGTATCTGTCAGTGCTTAGTCAAGCTGACAGGCCTGGAAGCTGCACTCGCTAAATATCTGTCTGCGGAATTTGTTGATAAGCTCTGTTTGGAAGAAAAAAGTGACTGGAGGGGGACTGGTGACTCGAGACTGGAACTGAGGCGGAGATGGAGTCTGAAATGCCAGACAGGCTGTGGCATGGGACACATCGTGATGCAGTTCGTCGCCTGGGCTTGTTATTATTCTCTAGACTGCACGGCGTCTTTGGCATCTAGATTCTGGCTCAGAAATGTCGACATCTCGGCTATAGACTCTCCGCCATCGAACGGATTCTAAGCGGACTCTGACATTTGCTTTGGAAATTATCGGAATAGGCCAGATACCTGCGAAATTAACAAGTAATTTGGTGGCTTAAGATTTCACAAAGATGGGGATTCGATTTGAAAATACTTGAGACTTATATCTTTTAGAAGCTATCCAAAACTTTTGTGGAAAGCATGAAAATCTATTAGTTAGTGGTATCTATTACTTATGCTTTGCTGTGAATCTGAACTTTGAGCTGCGAATTTTTCAAAATTGTTTGATTAATTATTTTAGGTTTTTTATTTGCTAAATTAATTTCTAATTTGTACTATTAAGTTTCCATAGTTTTCTTGTTTATTAAGCTTAAATTTATTAAGCTTTTAATCTCATCCTTAACTTCTATCTTAAATATTTGCTTTGAATCACAATAAATAGCCATTAAAGTATAGCCTTAGATCTATATATATATTTTTAATGAAATAAACCTATTGAAAAAAGAATAAATATTATAGAGAGATATACATAGATAGATTTCAACTTATCTTTGTGATAATAGAATCAAGAAAATTGTAAGTTAAATGTTATACTTCCCAACAATTTATTGTGTTAATAAAAAATTCCTTCTATTAAACCCTTAAATGAATAACAAATTGCATTAAAAAGAAGCTAAAAGGGAAAGTTCAAGAAAAAAAGACTCACAATTACCTAAAAGTTATTTAAAAGATAAAAGTTCTTGAAAATGCATCGAGTTCCCAGGGCGGAGTCGAAGATTTATTTCGCTTTCCTTCGATCCCAGAGGCAAATCAGAGGAGCATGCAGGAAGGCTGCCCAGTCCAATTGCCCACACACGCGCTGCTGTCCCGGTGTCCTCCCGGTGCCCAGCTCTCTGCTCCCCTCGGCACCCAGTCCCATCCCCCGGCCCTTACCCACCTGCTCCCGGCTGGAGTCGAGTGGAGATCCCGACCATGATCACATAACAATCTCCAACGTCACGTTAAAGATTTCACTTGAAGCTCGCGAAAAATCACCTGATGACTAAATTAAAGTGGCGCTGGTATGCTCTGGGGCCTCCAACTAAGACTCCATGCCCCTGCAGTGCCTGCCCCTCCCCACGTTGTCAGCTTGTGAACTAATTTCGTAAATTTTTCGAGCTGCTCTCATTCCAAGCACAATGTTTTTTTTTTTTATATATTTATTTATTTTTTTTGGTTTGGTTCGTTCTTGGGATACTGGGCTTGCTTGGGCTTTTAACCGGCTTTTTGGGCACAAACACAGAAACATATACCCGGCTCCGTAGCCTGGTGAATTTTTAATGAATTCCAATGAGAGCGGCAGCGGTGGCAGTGGCAGGATAGGGCGGGGGAGGGCAACAGAGACGGTAGCGGCAGCGGCTGTGTTGGCTAAAATCGCGGTGTGCGGTCGCCTTCTCATGGATGCGCGTTGCGGACCCAATTGCAGCTCCATCTTCAGCTACAGCTACAGCTCCATCTCCGCCTCCCACTCGCCTCGCCCCGCCGCGATCTCGCCAAGCGCCTCGCCAAGTTGCCCCAAAAAGAGGCAGGAAGGCAGGCAGGCAGGCTGGTCGGTCACTTCAGTTAACTTGCTGCGACTGCGATTTGGTTAGTTAGTTGGACTGCCGACTTCGCTGCATTTTGTGCGCCTTGTTAAGAATTTCATTAAAAATGAAGACCTGAGACCCAGAAGAATGTATCTTATATCCCCAAGTACATGGCTATGGGTGTGTGTGTGTGTGTGTGTGTGTGTGTGGTTGGTTGTGTTTTTTTTCTGGCCGAGACCAAAAAATGTAGTTGTTGTCGCTTTTTGTTAGCCTGCCACCGTGTAGGTAGTGCGCCGGCGTTGCGCCCAAGCCCCGCCATGCCTCCCAAGACTGCCTCGGCCACCCCCTTGTACTGCCCACTGGGCTTGCATATCTGCAAGACAATCAACAGCAGCGACTTGAGCAGCAACAGCGCGGTGGCAGCAACAAGTAGAACTCACCCAGTGGCGCTCACGGGCCGAGGAAGAGTCTACTCCCCCACCTCCTCCTCTGGCAGTGCCACCAGCGCAGTTGCAACAGTCACAGTCGCAATAACAACCAGGGGCACTGAAAAAAATATGTATATTTAATACATTATTAAATATATCATATATATCATTCATAAATAGCATTCAGAAAAAACAGTTTAAATAAAAATATAAAAGAGATTTTATTACAATTATTTGGAATATATAATAGGCAAGCTTAAAATAAATTAAAAAAAAAATATAATAATATATTTCACACAAAAACTATTAAAATATATGTAGGTTTGTATAGTTTTGTTATCAAAATTTATTCAAAAGAACCAAGTATTTAAAGAGTTTCCTAAAGCGCTTCTAATATTATTACTCCATTATGTTACATAATATACAAGTAAATAAAAGTATTCCAATATATTATCCAAAAAAAATCTTAAATAAATGTAAAAATAAATAAATATTTGTAACAAGATTGAAAATAATGAAAATAAAAAGCAATTAATAATTAAATATTATTTCAAAAGTTAAGATTCGTACCGAAAAAAAGCATATTTCCTAGAGAACCTTGACTTCAGAAATTCTAAAAAGGAAAACATTAGGGGCTAGTATGTATAAAGAAATAAAAATACACCTTTATTTTTCTCTGTGTAGCGTAAACTCTTCCTTTTTGCCCTCGTACCCCTACACCCTGCCCCTGGTCCGATGATCTTCGTTTTTGGGTGCAACGAAACATTTTTAATTGGTTTTGTTTCATTTTGCGCCGCCACAGTCCCGGACAGAGAGACGGACAAGCGGACAAACGGACGGACGGACAGCCTGGCCCGCCACAGTGGCTAGTATTTTGCTTGGCTTTTTAACTTTTTAACTTTTCAGCTTTCGGCCCGGCCATTGTCTCTCCAGTTTGGATTCGGATTCAGAGCCAGAGTCAGACTGAGACTTGGACTCCGAATCGGAGCTGCAGAGCTTGGAGCTGAAGTCAGACAGAATGGGCAGAAATTGACGAACTGCCTTAAATAAGCAACTCAAGGTTGGCTGCCAGTTTTCCCTGAAGACTCCACGCAAAGATATGGATGGTCGATGCGGAGTCAGTCGATCGGTGGCCCCATCAAGTCAACAAAAGATTGAAAACTCAATATAGCACCGACGAATGGGGCAGGCCCATGATGGGCTGCATATGGGAATGGGCAATGGGCAATGGGAATGGGAATGGGAATGGTCAGTGGAAGGGGGCAGAAGGAGCAGGAGGTTGGGACTGTGGGGGTAGAGGGAACAGGGGCAGACACGCAAAACGTTGGCCAGTTCAAATCCCAAAATTGGCAATTTATCCTTTATGAACTTACAAAATAGCCGCCGTTTATACCAAAACAAGTTAATTCGTCCGGGAGTCTGGGAAGCCTTTGAGTCTGGGACTCTGAGAGTTGCCACCGAGGGGAGCTGGAAGTTGCAAGTTGGGAAACAGGAACACAGAGATAAATATTATGCTTTCATGGATCAATTATTTATATTAAATGCATATATATTTTTCAAAAAATATTTATCCATAAAGCATATATGATTTTTCGATTGAAAATCTATAAAATTCTACAATAGTTACATCTTTTCTTTCCGTGTTGGAAAGTAAAACGCCTGACGATGACGAAGGGCCGCCAAGGAAACAATGAAGCCAACACAGACAGACGAATTGCAATGGGCCAAGTTAGCAAGGATGAGGTGGTAGCAGGGTCTCCGAGGAGGAGGACGAAGGAGCTGCGAAGGCGGCGATGGCGGCGCATTAAAGGCCAAAGCCATACCGAAAATGCAACGCTCTGCGGACTCGGTGCCGCCGCCGAGAATGGCTTTAAATAGATGTGACCAAGTTTAGACAATAAAGCCATAATTGTGCATAAGTGCGCTACACCAAGGGAGGCATGAGTGAGAGGGTCTAGGAGCTGGAGCAGGACCGAGGGAAAGGACACGCCAAGGGCCAATGACAGCGGTGGTACCAGCCGAATATGTGGAGGTTCCCACAATATATTTTAAATGATTGGATTGTTTAGTTTACACAGTGCATGGTGGGTTTAAATATTTTATTTAATGTCCTAGTTGCTTTACAAAATAATTTATTATTGCTTAGACCATTTTCTTTTTTTTGTTTTGAATAAATATAACATGATCTATAATAATTTAGATATATGAAAATAGAAATACCCCCATTATTAAAACAGGTACCTTGCTGCACACCCCCTTTTAATTTTTTTTGGGGCGTGAAAAATCAGTGGCAAGTTTATGGACACCGCCTGGCTGAACTATCGGCCCTCCCGATCTTTATTCGCCATTATGGTCGACTGCACTGGGCCGGCGTGTCATTTGTGGCCGAGAGTGCCTGGTTTCCCGAGGTGCGGATGTGTGGAGGTGCTCCCATGGCGACTGCCTGGCTAATTGCACACAAATCTGTTAAGGCAATTGGCAAGGCGACTGCTGAGACTGCTCTGCGACTGCCGCAACTGAAATTGCAACTTCTGATGATGATGATCGCTGCCGGGCCAATCAGCGACAGGTGCCACACGAAAGCGCCAAAAAGGTAGACTAGAACACGACAACCTCCAGAGAGCTTCCATCTTCCTAGCTCATAGTTCCCAATCCGAGTAGTAGTAACAAAACCAGACCGATACCGATTCCGAGACCCAGACCGAGACACAGACCAGACTGAGACTCAGACACAACATGAAACAGTCCGCTCGACGGCAGTCACAGCCAGAGTCGCGGGCTTAGCTATGATAATGTATATTTTATGAGTTAATTTCAAGTGCTCCCTGGCTGATCGTCAAGATCGCGTGTTGCACATTGTACAGTGAAGCTTGGTCGGGCCTGGCCAACTGGGATCCCCATAGATGAGCCAACAGCCGTGCGCTCATCACGCTTCACAAATTCGCAGCTTGGAAGCCGCAGCAGAAGCTCATAATTCTCACAGGCCCTCCTAACAAGCGTCGTCAGTTTTGGTCCCAGGTTCCATAACCACACCATACCCCCATACCCCCCACATGGTGTATCCCATTCCCCATCCCCATCCTCGGAACTCATCCTCGTTTTCAGGCTTTCAACTGCGGCGGCTTTGTTGCGGTCTGTTTTCGGTTTGTCTGGCCATTTCGCTTCGCTTTCGGCTCAACATCAGCTCCAACTGCGAATCCCAGTTCCGACTCCGACTCTGACTCCGAGTCCAAGTTTAAATCCGAATCCGAGTACGAATCCGAGCACGAATGCATCCAACTCCTCCAATTCGCACTTTGGTTAAATTAGTTGCGGTCTGGGAAGTTTGGCCACCATAATTTCCCGTGGCGTTTGCCGACCCGACAAAACTTTAGCGTTCAACGTTCAACATTCAACATTCAACATTCGGCGGCAACAACAATACCACTCCACTTAACAAGCCGACAGACGCCGCAGACGTTGCACACTGGTTATGATGGATTTTATTTTATATTTACATATATCATAAACATATTTTATGATAATAATTAGCAATATAATTAGTTCTTTTCTAACACGGTAATATAATATATCATTTTGGAATTTTTTACTGAGTATTTTTCATGTACTCAGATCTTCTGTCTTGAAGAGTCCTCAATATTAATCCCAATATATTCTATTATCTTTAAATACGGCAATATAAAGTTAGAACCTTTTCAAGTTATATTCCAACATTGCGTATACGCAATATATGAGTAATTTGGTGAGCAATTTTCCTTCGAGTGTTCTATATTAAAAACATATTTTTATCTGAAGACTATTATTAAAACTCATTGTGGAAGAAAACATTGGTGGATTGATTCATAATGATTAACCATTTAATTATAAAATTTATAATTAGAAAACTAAACATATTTTTTATCAACTTTCTTCCTTTTTTTCAAATTCCTTTTTCAGATTAATTATTATCTTTGATGGTAAGGTGGTAAGAATATGTATAGCTTTCTGGTGTTTAAAAATTGGAAACATCGTATAGAAAAGTTGAGGACAATAATTGTTAACATTAAATAGATTTCCTAACCCTTGAATTACTCGAAATTCTTGACAAAATATAGCTTTTTTTGAATAGTTTTTGAAATAAATAGGAACAGCTTCCAACTTCCAATTAAAAACATATAACTTTTTTTAAATTATTATTATTAATTATTATATATTTTTTGTTGCCAATACCTTTTGCTTTTGGCCCAGTGTTCAGTGTGATTGCTGTTGTTGTTGTTACCGCCAAGTGTGTGACCAAGAGCGCTGATTGAAGCCGCCTGCATCAACGCCATCTCCATCGCCATCTCAGATCTTCATCGCTGTAGAGATGTTGTTGTTGCTGTTGCTGTTGCTGTTGCGCTGGTGTTGCTTAAGTATTGCTGGTGTGTTGCTGTTGGTGTTGCCGCCTTCTGCTCACGTTTCGCTGGCAGAAGAGAAGAGGCTGCTCGGCCAGCCCGAAAATTGCAGCAGCTAAAGGATTAACCTCAAATTTCTGCTGGCGGTGTTTGGCTTTCAACGCTTAATTGGTTGTGAAATCATCATTATCACATGGACGACGAAGAAGATGAGGTTGGCGTTGGCGTGATTCTGGCCCCTCATCTCCTTCCACACCTCATCTCACATCCACATCCACATCCACATCGACATCTCTCATCTTCATCTTGATCCTCATCTCGAATGTTATTGTTATTATTGCCGTTGTTGTTGCTGATGATTGTTTATTAAGCAGCGCCAAGCTGCGTGTCCTGCCAGCTGTCCAGCCAACAGGCCAACAAGCCAGCAAGCCTCCATGCCTTTGAGACCAGAGCAGAGTCCACAGTCTTGGCCATATAATTTGCGCGTGATTCATTTATGATTGAGAGCTGAGAGCTTGGACTTGTTTATACAAAACCCGTCAGTCTCATCGTCAGATGCGTTGCGTCGCCTATCCCAGCAGCACCATCAACCATAAGCAGCAACAGCAACAGCAACAGCAGCAAATTATAGGCCAAGACCACCAAAGCGTTAACTGAAATATTTAGCGAGTTTGTTTCTTTGATTTCCAGGAAGCCTTTCGGGCCCAGTCAAATGAGCGCCGGTGCTCTTTAATTAAGCTCCTCCAGTGCCGACTTGACCGCCAGCAGGAAGTGCATTTTTTACCCAATCCACCCCATACAGTTCCAAAAAAAAAAACGAAATACGTAAAGAAAAAAATAATAAAATTAAGTAAGAAAAAATAAATGCATACAAATGAAATTCCCGGTGAGTTCAGCGAAGCGTTGACATGAGTTCACTTCTGGGCAGAAACTCCTGGCGCCCTCCCCCACAGAAATGCACTTAAAAAAAGTTTTTAAAATATTTTAGGAGGTTTTTCAATATTTAAAGATAGAAGAAAGTCTATAAAAGCCTTGGCTTTATTGTTAAATCGTAAAATTATAAACACATGCTTTTCATATTTAATGTTTAGAATTAGTACATTAAATACCCACTTTTAAGAAATAGTCAAGATAAATTGTTTGCAAAAAAAAAGAAAACTTTCCCATTTGCTAATTCCCAAAAAAGTAAAAAACTTTTCTAATTTAAAGACTTGAAACTTGACTTATTTCTTTTATTGTTAAATGTACCTTTCTTGGCATGCCAATTGCCAAATCGCAATAAAAGACACAACAGGAGGGTTTATATTTTTTTCCCAATTTTTTTATTTTTGCCAAAAATGGTACACTTTGAATTGTTTTCTCCCGCAACAAAAATAACAATAACAAAAATAACAACAACTGCAACATCTTCGACGACAGCGACTGCCCAACATTAATCATAAATTACCAGGTCGTTGAGTTGAGAGCAGAAGGAGGCTGGAGGATTGGCGCGGGGAGTGCAGAATTCGGGGCAGAGATCCAAGCAGAGACGCCCCAACGTGTGGCGAGGTGTTCGTTGTGCGCGTTTATAAATTTTAGCGAAGCGCCAGGCCAGTCCAGGCCAGACCAGGCCAGGGCAGGCCGGGTCTGATGCTGGCCCAAGCAGACCGAGCCGAAAGACAGACAGACAGACAGAGTCCGGCAAAAGAAATGATCATCATTGCCGCCGACCCGGCCACGTACTAAAAAATGTGAGATATGGCGGCAGCAGGCCAAGGTTATAATTGGCCAAGAGCCGGCTAACAAACGAGAGGGGCACCATCGTAAAGCAGAGTGGGGGAGGCCGGGGTCGGACAGAAGGTGGTTAGCCAGAAGGAATCCGAGCCAGGGAATCAACCGGCCAGGATGACCACAGTGATGCGCACGTGCTTAACCTCTGACTTTGTTTTCGGCCATGGCCATCATCATCATCATCAGCCAACTCCGGCGGCATCTTCAGCTTCTTCGGCCCGTCTGGGGATCGCCTCGGCTCCTTCCAGTAGTTGGCTGGGCGATTAGCCGCGGATCGTTGTTTACTAGGAAATGGCAGCTGGAAACTGAGGCCTGGACTCGCGCGGACAGAGGCCGTGAGAGGTTGTTTATGAACCGCCCAGTCACGCCCACTTGATGGCATGGCTGGGCCGGGCGATGGGTGGGGAGGCTGGCGGATTTGGTGCCTCGCTGACATGGTCCGGGTTAAAGGCTTATGGCCTCGTTACAAATACGGACATGGAGATGATTTGTCAAGCTAAGCGATGACAGCAATCTATTATGGACTCTATTAAAAAAATTAAAATAAATGGAACAGGAACTTTTTTTGACTTAGAAAAATAAATAGTAAGAGAATAGTAAGCTCTGTATAAGATGGATTGCCAGTGCCAGTTTATAATGATAGAATAAAGTCTAAAACTGTAGTCCTTAAATGCCTATAAGCCCACCTTATTATCCTCTGATATTATGTCCTGCGAGCCAAAGTTAAAACCCTTATTATACACTCGATTAAACATCAATAATTTACCATTTAAAACATGTGTGACAGAATATACTTTATTTGCATTCTAACGAAGCAAACTTGCATATGACTCGCAGAGACTTATGATTTTCCAAGTCAGTGAACTCAGAGGCAAGGATATAAAGAAGGCAGGAGCCCACGCACCTCGCCAAAGGACATTCTGTGGCATCCATCCTTGGCATCCGCCGGACAATGCAATCTATTCTGCGGGCCGCTGACAGGCATTTGTAATGCTCGTATATATACGCAAAATAAGGAGCGACGGTCATGGCGCAGTGGCCAGTGTCCGGTGTCCGGTGTCCGGTGTCTAGTGTCCTGCCAAAGGACATCGCCGCCTAGCTGGCTGCGAGCCAAGCGCATTTACTGCGTTTTTGAGGACAACCCATAAAAAAGGAAAAGCCAAAGCTTTCTAGCAATGTGAATCGCTTTAATTGCGCCGCTAACTCAGCTACAAATTCAATTTCAAATCCAGGATATGGCAGGACAATTTCAATCTGGTCTCTTTTCAATAAATACGCAAATTTGTCCTTTGAAGCGGATGCAAATATTTTGCCAAGACATTTCCATTTAAGCCATACCATTCTCTCTAGCCAAGAGCAGAGAAAAATCACTGAAGCTCTCGTCGTACCAGAAAGGATACAATACTTCCAGCAACATTCCCATAATCATCATCATCATCGGGATAATCATCGGCAGCGGCAAGGATAACTGCATTTGTTGCCGGCGTCGAGTTACAGGAATCGCGGCGCCAAAAACTACTAAAAATAAAGTTTGCATTTTGTCTATTTGTTTCCTGTCGCCTCGCTCCCCGCCCCACTCCCTCTATCTCGTTCTGGAACTTATTCTCGTCCTGCCATCCAAGCGGCGACATTCTCGCTTGCCGCCAGTAACATAAACACAGAAATGGCCATAAAGGCAGGTTGACAAGCCGGGGTATACATAATTTCCAGAGGCTGGCTCCGGTCCGAGCAAGCAAGGATATCTGCACATTTATGGGGCAGGATACTCGGTAATGGTTTTATTGTTTCTGTGGGAGTTGTCCAATTAATGTGGTTTTTATTTTCTTAATTTGGTTAAATAGATTTGATAGTATTAAGATATCTCTTTAGGAAATTTAGAATTATTTTTATTAAAACTTTTCGTATGAAATCGCTTTATTATTTTACACATACAATAGTATTATTTAGAACATTATCTACCTAAATCATCTTTAAAATAAATCCAGAACTACGATATTAGTTACTATTTGCGCCAATTTTGTTTTGGAGTTCAGTCGATCTAGATCCAGAATGTATATAATATATTCCATGCACCGTAACGAAGTAATCCTTACGTATTCATAGCGCCACCTAGTGTTGGTTAGCTAGACTAATTCATGTATTCTACATAGCTTCTATCTTCTTATACGTATCTTACAATGTGTCTACCGCATTTTACATGAAGCTAGCGCCATCTGTTGGACGGTAGTAGTCGCACAACATAACGAAACATAGTTTCATTACGTAACGTAATTATTGAGCGCAATTTTCAAAAGAGACTACAGTTAATAGGTCCAAAATAAAAATAGTTTATAGCTCCAAAAGTAAAAAAACCAAAAATAAAACTTATTTCCAAACCAGAAACAGATTTTCAGAAAATCCCTTGAGCTTGCGAAAACTTGCTAATACCTTTGGAAATGCAATTCAGAATTAATTATGCCACTCCTGCTTGCCACTTTGGGCCGGGAATTTGGAGGCAGAGTTGAGCCAAGCATGTGCTGAGGTTACACATTCTCATATGTCGCCGCACACACACAGGACACAAGCCGAGAGTCCGACTGACAGGCGTTCTCCAGTTGACACAAAGGCATTTAACGCTTCAGCACGTTTTCAATTCAATTTTCACAGCCACGGTGGTGGAGAGGGGGTGAGAGTGGGCAGTGGGTAGTGGGTGGTGGGTTGGTGGGCTGGTGGAACACCAAGGATGCCAAGGCGCTGGAGCGTGCGAAAACTTAAGCAGACGCATCGAGCATGACAAACGAGGCTAAGGACACTGCCGAAAAGGATAACGATAATGAACGCCGCAACGGTAAGCGAATTATGTTGGCCCGAAAGCGGCCGCCGCTTTCAGAGCAGTGCTTAATGAAGATGCCTGCAATAAATCAACAAATTACGCGCAGCAAGGACATCGCCTCACTCACCGAATATCCTGTATCTTGCAGATACCAAGATAGGGCCATATTTGTGCGCAGAAACAATAAGTGAACCGCTTAAAAATGCATAAATCAAGGGGCGTCCAAAAAACGCAGCCAAGGGAACTGAAACAAAAACAAAAGCGAAAAGCGAGAAGCAACTGTCAAAATGATAATCGCCAACAACTGTTGAGACTGCTGTCTCTTGGCCTTGTGACAAATGTTGTCGGCTTGAAAAGGGGGTGTTAAATGCCACCCACCATAAGCCACCCACCACCCTCCACCCACTATCCGCTAACCACCACACCAACTGCCCAGCTGAAATCAATGTTTAACGACAAGTCCGAAAAACACATTTCACTTATTAGTTTCTCGTGTTGGGCGGAAGAGGAGAAAAGGACCTTCGAGTGTGATCATAATCATAAACGCAAAAGCCAAAACGCTAACAGAAACAATTCCCCCAGTCTGTCTGGCAACCCCTTAATCCACTTGTTTCCTTGGCCTATTCATAATCCTCTCTCCTTTTGACTGATGCGCATTATAATAATCCGGTTGGTTTGTTGGGGGTGGTGGTCGAACTGCCAAGGATCTATGTTTCGATACGTTTTTGAGTATTTTGTTATGGGCATAAATTTGTTAAGAAGGTTATCAGTCTTGGCAATTAATCGCAACTAAAACAAATATGCATAGTAAAGTTTATTGAAAAAGGGGATGATGATAAGAGTTCTTACGAAAAAGTCGAACGGCTGATCATAATTGGGTATTAAATATTATCGCGACTAATACTACGTTAGCGGGGCATTTTCTGATAAAATTAAATGGGGATACACTCCAAATATAGTATTTATGATATTCACAATTGATAAAGATCCAGCACTAACTTGTCATAACATTTAAAATAGTTTGAATTGAGCAATCCTCCGGATGGGTAGATTTTTGACTAAAATAGTGTTTATTAAATGTTGTTATAAACATAAAAGAGTAAACTTTAAAGTGCCTTTCAGCGTATATCCCAACTATTCCACATCCGATCAAAAATCAAAATACTCCTTATGATTCACAGTCTTATTTCACTTCGATAAAAATATTGGAAAAACCAAAACAAAAAAAATTGAACCAATTTTTTGACATAATCATTATGGTACCCCTTTAAAAAATTTCGAAAACGGGTTCAAAATTTTTGCTGCCAGGTTTTGATTGAAAAGGATTCTACTCAAAATTCCAAGATCGAGAATTTATAACATTTCTAGATCCGTTGCTAATACTTGCAAAGTTATAAACTATCCTATCCATTCCTGAAATTGATATTTTGAAACCATGTTTTCAATATTTTTTTATTCGGCCAAAATCGAAGCTTTCGGGGCACTTTTTGGCGACTATCTTAAATTTTTCGTAGCGGATTCAAAAACAGAATTCCAATTATGTGTCAAAGAACTATCCCTCGTTCATCTGCATCGAAATATTAAGAAAAACCAAACCAAAAAATTTGAACCAATTTTTGTCCAAAATCATGATGGAACCCCTTTAAAAAATTTAAAAAATTTTGTTGCCAGGATTTCTTTGAAAATGATTCTACTCAAAGTTCCAAGATCCGCAAGGTATAACATTTCTAGATCCGGCAAGTATTAGCAAAGTTATAAACATCCTATCCCTTCCTGAAAATTAAAATTTTGGAACCACAATATAGATTTTTTTATCTGGCCAAAATTGCTCATGACACACGGAATAGCAATTAAATCAATCAAAAATTGCATTATGTGAAAATTATCTAAATTAACTTTGATAAATTAAAACAAACAGAAATATTACGAGTCAGAATCCAAGATAAGAAGTAACAGAGAAATTTTGCGAAAAGTTGATCCAAATTTTATTTATGATATAATAAATATTATCGGCAAAACACCGTTGAATGCAAAAAATTGGAACGTTCTTCTATTTATACTATTTATGATACCAATTGAAAGAGATCCAAAAATAACGATAAACTTTCTTTGTAAAATACAGGCCGTATTGATAAAGAGTGCTACTAATGCCTCGAATGGCATTCTACAAGTCAATGGATTTTAGATTTACGGATTTACGGAGATTAGAGGCACATAAAAGATTGGTCATGGCCTTGCAACATTGTTGTCTGCCAGACAAAACACTTGTAATCGATAAGCTAACACCTTTGGGGATCAAATCACATAATTTCTTGCGCAATTTCTTTGTCAGATTAAGTTTTTTGTATTTAATTTTGAGTGCTGTTTAGCCCCAGCAAAAATTATCAATCAACAAAATAGCAGTTGCAAAATCGATGATAACATTTCGAAAGTTGAAAATGCGATAACGCCTGAAGGATACCATAAAAGACTGACCTATAAAAGAAGGGCAATCGCCATCAATTGCATTATTTCGGTCAAGATGGTTCAGCAGCTAACAACCAAGAAGCCGGCAGACGCCCAGAAGCAGGATCCTTCCAGCCTTCAAAAGCCGGTTCCATTGAAAAGCAACTATAATGCCAAACTTAAGATCTGGAGTGGGGCTCCCATGCAGCACAGATTTGGAAAAGATTTATCCATCGGAGAGCTAATCTTCAAGGAAATGGAACGTAATCCAGAACTCATTGCTCAGGTGAGAAAGAAACCAACAAGATAAAAGGATTTAAAAACTATATATTCATTTACAAAGATCTCGGCGACTGAAGGAACAGTTTTGACTCGCAGGGAACTCCAAAAAAATGCTATGCGGGTAGCCAGCTACTTGCGGCGCGAAAATATAGGACAACAGGACATCGTAGGCCTTATGGCCAGGCACACTACCCACATGGCGGCCGTGGCCTATGGGTGCTTCTTCAACGGCACTCCGGTCCACTGTCTGCACAAGTCCTACGAACTGGTAACCATTGAAAAGTTATACGGCCTGACCCGACCAAAGATTGTCTTCTGCGACGGCGACGAGTATGAAAAAGTGAGGACGGCTACTGCCGGTCTGGACGTAAAAATCGTCACCCTTCGGAACCACAAGCCAGGATCTATTCCAATTCAAACCATACTGGGGACCCCCATAGAGGAAAATTTCCAGCCCACTCGCTTGAAGCTGGGAAATGATCAGACCCTGGCCATTTTGTGCTCATCGGGGACCACCGGAACTCCCAAGGCAGTCACCATCAGCAACTCCCATCTGATCATTCCCACCGACGTGTAAGCCCCTACATTTTCTTGAATTACAAATTTTTTTTATCAATTTTGCTTCTTTAAAATAGAAAAATCGCCAGCTCTACTATTCAGTATACCTACAGTACTTTGGACTGGATTTCCGGCCTCATTATGATCCTTATGGCTGGAGCCTTCAGCACCACAAGTATCGTGGCAGATAACGAGTTCGATCCGGGTTTTGTGTGCCACCTGATTGAGAAGTACAAGGTGGCACTGATGTTTGCCAGCTCGCCACATGCCGCCAAGCTGGGCAACAGCAAGGAGTTCGAGTCCGCCGACCTGTCCAGTCTCCAGTACTTCTTCTACGGCGGCGCCAACTGCTCCCTGGATGTGCAGCAACGGATCCGACATCGAATCGGTCGCAATATCCTGCACTTTGGATACGGGATCACAGAGCTGAATGCCAGCATTGGCATTAACTTCAACTATGACGGAAAGCCGAACTCTGTGGGACGTCCTTTGTCGGGAGTCCAGGTGAAAGTGCTCGCCAAGGATGGTAGTCTTTGTGGGCCCAACGAGGTGGGGGAACTCTGTGTGCACAATGGCCAGCACTGGTCGGGATATTACGGAAATCCTGAGGAATCGGCCACCGTAAGGGATGCCGAGCAGTGGTTACACACTGGAGATCTGGGCTATCTGGACCAAGACGGCTATATATTCATTGTCGACCGCATCAAGGACATGCTGAAGTACCAAAACCACATGTACTATCCCAGTGACATTGAGAAGGTCATCGCCGAGATACCGGATGTGGTCGAGGCCTGTGTCTTTGGCGTCTTCAAGGCGGAAAATGGAGACGAAGCCGCCGCCTCAGTGCTCCTTAGAGAAGGTAGCGCCCTGCAGGCCCAGGATGTAGTGGACTTTGTGGAGGGACGCATCGAAGCCAAGTACAAGCACCTCAACGGAGGAGCTCTGATTGTGGAGGATCTCATGCGGAGTGCCAATGGGAAAACCAATCGAAGGGCCACAAAGGCACACTTCCTAAAGGCTACCAATACCAGGGAGGACAAGTGATGTTAGAGTTGGATTTTTTAGGGATAAGTTTGAATTATCAAATTAATAATAAATGGAAGTTTGCGACAATATACTACATATTTTTCAAAGTAAATTAGAGTTTGACAAGAGTCCTTGAACAGCCAAACCCACCCTTCTCGAAGGACCATAGCCTATTAAAATTCGCACATATGTAGCGGGAAAACCACCAACCAGACCACTTAACACCCAATTGAAAAGTGTGACCCAGTTTTAAAACTCATTTAGAGTAATTGGCAAAGTCCATTTGCGGAATAAACATTTCGACAACTGAGAACGATTCGAAGGACTTCCTGCATGGAAGTCTTTGCAGTGCACATATGGATGAATCCTGCCTAATGGAGGCCGGCCATAATGCCGCGCTAATGTTGCAAAAATCTGCACAAAGCTGGAAAAGCGGCCCGAGCCACAATGACAACAATGGGAACTAGGCTCATAAATTTCCATGACAATGGAATATAAATGCTCTAATCCACCCTGCAAAAGTTATTGAACTCTCTCCGTAAATCTCGGCGGGATGTCATAAATTTTCGCCGTTTTTCGCATTCAATTTTGGTTTCGTATTCGAATTAAATGGAATATTATTTATATGCCCGATGCCCAGAAAATGAAATTGCAATTTTAATTCAATTAGCAATGAGACAAAGTGCCAAAAAATGGCTATCATATTGATTTTCTTTCTTTTTCAATTATCCTCCATTTAAGGTAGACTTTGTGCACAAATGTAGAGTAAATTTATTCCGGATGATTAATTCAGGATTCGATTTTGGAAATCAAGAACGAAGGAGCAAAGCAAAATATTTGCTCGAGGTGTTTGAACTTCTCGAGGAGGCAAACGAAATCAGCGTAACGACATCATTACATATGATAATGCAGCCGGACCACAACAATTTTCAATTTCAATTTGAACTTGGGGTATAAGGAGAGTGTAGGCTACCAATTTTCAATTGATTGGAAAACACTCTGCAGGGAATTGGAAAAATTGGGCTTATGACAAGGGTCTCTAGATCTAAGAAGTACTTCAGAAGAAAACAAATATATATTATGATATGATGATATGATATATTATTTACTATTTTTAATATGTTTAGTATAAATATATATTTAGAACAAGCTTCCTAATCTGTCCAAATTGATTCCTATTAAAAATCTCCATAACTTCCCTCCAACATCATTAGATTTCTTATCAAATAACTAAAGTGCCATCTCTCCTTTTACTTAAATCCACTATTAAGATCTATCTAAAATGAAGTCAATTGGGAATTTCGGAATAACCGCAACTGATCGAAGGACAGTTGGATGCATTCTGTGCCCGAAGGGACCAGCATATGCTGATGCCACATTAGATCTACAACTCACTTGTCAGTCTGCCGGGTTAAATGGTGGAGGAACCGGGAGGTATGTGTGTATATGGCGATATACTGGCGATGCCTGTTATCCGACGATGCACCAGTTCCAATCAGAGAGTCCAAGTGCGAAAGGCACCCAGGGGAACCGGGAACTTGAAACTGGAGAGAAAACAAGAAACCCCCCAACTAGAGTCCCGCGGCGTCGCGCATTTTTATACGCATATGTCAGCATTTTCTTCTTTATTCCAAATTGGAATCGAAAAATGCAGCACTAACAGCATTTTGTGGTTTTCAGCATAATTAAAGGCAGACCGAAGGGTGTAGAGCTCTCCGGCAGGACCAACTCCGCCAACCCCGCCCCGGACAGATCGTAAACGTCGAAAAACGTAAGGTGTGCCGGGTCCGGGGTTGGGAATTCGTGAGGAGTGCACTGTATTCGGCAAGTTAACAAAGCCATCAATGGACCATAAACTAAACACTTTTTAAATGCCGAGAGGGGGCGAGGGGAACGCTGATTTCGGAGTGTCCTTGTTACCATTGACAAAATCGCACAGATGTTGGCCCGGCGCGCAAGAGTCTACGAGTATGTTTTTGTTGCCCCGGAAAACAGGAGAAGCGGAGGGCGAGTCCGCACTTTATTAAAGGGTAGTTTTCATCATTTATTCATCGAGACAGTGCCCGGCACAGTTGGATTCCAATCCGTCCTCGCTATCGGACTGCTAACACTGCCGCCTGCCCTGCATTCCGGCCTGATTAGATCTGATTTCGCAAGCGGATTTCAATTCCGCCCCGTCAGTTGGACGGAGACAGGACGAAATCAGAGCCGGAGACAAGGGAACAGGTTCCGAGGCAGGGTCACAATTTATGGCACCAGAAAACGTATTGAGCAACTTTAAATGCGGGTCACTCGACGGGGACGAGGGGTATGGGTTGCTCATGGAGGGCATCCGGAGTCCCGAAGCCCTGCAGGGTTGGCAACTGGTGGTAATGACGGTGTCGTCTGGTGGTGACTTGGTGGTCGCTTCATTTGTGCAGCTTCGATGAGCATACGCTGCACATCCGCCACTCGACAGGACAATGGAAGTCTACCAAATGTTGCAAGTGGGTTTTCTGTTGTTCTTATAAATATTTTTTACAAGTAATAGAAACACTCTTTTCAAAAAAAAACTATATAGGATATATGGAACAAATATGAGTGATGGGAGAGCTACTTTTTAATCCCGAAACCAAAATAAACCCCAACACTCAACCTCCTTTGTAAGCTCCGGAGCACTCCTGAAAGTCAAAGTACCTCAAAGTGGAAGTTCCGATTCCCGCTGCCTGGCCCACTTGAAGAGCTCTTGACATTATGGTTATCCCAAAACAGAGTCCAACACTTGGCAACTGTTGCAAGTTCGGTTTCTGTTTCTGGTTTTACGATTTTCGAGTTTTGCTCGGTGGAGAAAATATTGCCACGTCGGGCGGCACATAAATATTTATGCGGCATTCGATTGAGAGCCTTCTCAAGCGTAAGCATTTTAGATAAAGTCTACTGCCGTCGCACCACCCACAAGTCCTGTGAAAATCACCCACCAGGCCAGGTGCCAGGACGCCAGGATATGCCTGCATTGTTGGCATTTTGCATATGACAGCAGAAATTGTTTTGTGGCTTGATTGCGAGCAAATGTGCGTCTCGGGCTGATTGGAACAACGCACCGAGCAGCCTGAATCCAGGATTCGAATGATTCGAAAATCGACAACGTCATCAGCCGATTTGGTAACCAAAACAAGAGCTCTAATCCGACTAAGACTAACCGGAGGCAACCACAGAAGCCACCACCATCGCACTGGCCCTCGGGCCTTGTTAGCCCAAAAAGTGCGACCCTCATTCGCGCATTTTTAATCCGTTTAAATGAATGACAGTCTAATTGGAGGATTTGCCAGCTGAAGGATGATGCCGATGCCGATGCCAGTGCTGGAGGCCAGGCCAGAAGGCTCCTTAATAGTGACAAAGTCCTTGCCATATGCTTTGAAAAAACCACATGTTATTCACGGTATTTAAACAAACAGCAACAGCAACAGCAACAGGGCGGCTAACAACCCTCCAAATACTCCAGATCTCCAGGATATGCCGCCCTCCATAATCAGACCTACATACAACCCTCACGAAATTAGGATCTCGTCCTGGTTCCAGGGCGAACTCACGTGAAATCCAATTCGAATTTTTATTTAATGCGCGAAAAGCACTTGATTGGATCCAGAACTCGAGTTCTAGTTTACGAGGCACTCCAGGGACACTCCAAATCGGAATGGTGGTGGCAAGTGCATGATGGCTGCAGCAATCTGGACAGAAAAATCGAAAAAAAGTAAAACCTTTTTCAAAGGATGATAAGGAAACTCCTTTATAGAAACCGTATCTAATCCGATTGTATTTATAAAAGAAAATCTTATCTGAGATAATTAAAATTTAATGGAAATACAGTATAAATTTCAATCAAGATATTAAGTTTTAAGCTCTTCTCGGAGCAAAACAAAATATTATATTTAACCCTATCCCTGACAAAACTTTACAAAGCAAAGTCAGTTAGAATCTGTTTCCTTCCGGAGACAGCACTACACGAACCACAAAGTTTGTGGAAGACAGTCGGCGCATTAACATCAACCACTCCGGCACAATCTCGACCGAAAAGGTGTCTGCTGTCTCCGGAACAGCTCCTGCCTGGCTCCTGCATTTCCTGGCCAAACTTGAGGCAATTAGCATTTACATTTCGCTATCTTGCCGCGGATAATTAAAGCCAAGAAAGCCCAGAAAGCCAGGCGAGGCAGCCATAAGGAGCACGTAGCTACCCAGTCTAAGATATCCAGTCGACAGATAGTGATCTTAGTTTTTAATTTGCTTGCCGGAGAAGCCCCGGGCTTGGCTCCTCCTTTTCCCATTTTTGACTTAATCATACAAAGGCAATTTCACGCCTTTTTGCGCTTTGTCTGAGAGCCGGGGAAATGGCAAATCACTTTGTCACTTGGCATTTTGATGTATCGACACAGAAACAAGCAGCAACCCACCTAAAATCCCACCCCAGTCCGGCCCAAAAACATACCCATGACAGGCGGAAATCTTTTAGTTGGGACAAGGACATCATAGGGAGATCAACAGGGGGAGATAAGGCTATTGGAAATTTTGTGCTCGATTTGTATATCTCTGATTTTGAGCAAAAATACAAAGGAAATATTAACTGCAATTGGTCCAGAAATGTGCTGCGAGTTTTCACTTGACTTGAATGCTTGTCACGTGTCACATATGTGGGAATCACAATTGGAGTTTGACAATCAAGGATAATTAGTTATAATACTTATATGATGGTGCTAAGCCCAGAAGAGACTTCAATTAAATAAACAAAATTTAAGATATTTTTCTTGACTTTTATAGAACCTCTTTTAAGAGTAGACTATAATAAATAATCGACTTGAAATCGCATCGGCTTATGGCTTCAGCTTGACTGGCTCGGTTGGCAATTAATTAAATATAAACTAAACAATATTTTTAATGCAATGGCCCGGGTCGAAGGCAATCATGTGTTTAATATTAATTTCGTCGACAGAAAACATGGCGGCCATTCGAATTATAGTCCTTAAACGGACTCTGTGGCAAGTGCAACAGAGCGAGAGAGAGGTAGTGCCATAAATATTAATTAAAAATGCAATTCATATGGCAAGTGGAGCAATTAGCACCTGAAAATATGCAAACATTAAATCGCAACAGAACTGCAACAAAAGAATCGAAATTTAAATAAAATGGACCTGTGCTCACGACTGGCCATAACAGACACATATTTTGTCCTGGCCATGGCCACATCCTCGCATCCTGTCTGCCAGGACACTAGGGTCTAGTCGAAAAAAAAATCAGGAGAGAGAAGGAGAAGGAGAAGAGGAACAGAGACAGGAAACGAATGGAAAACATTGCACAATTTGTTATTGTTGCATCCACATTCATATATTTCAACTGCATAGCTTGGGGCGAGGAGGAGTCCGTCCACATAGAGGGGAACTTAACTGACAAATAAATATTTCAGTTCGTTGAAATCTTTCGGCGCTCAACAGTCGCCTACAGAGGGGCCTACAGAGGGGCGGATGGTCAGGGTATCCTGTATATCCCTTTGAGTCCTTGTGTGTGTGTTGCTTGCAATATGTAAAAGCTACGCGCAGCATATACTCAAAATCCCAGCCAGCAGCAAACCAAAAACAAATACAAATCCAACAACAACAGCAACACAAAACATGGCCACATATTCACACAATCTCGCTGGCGCTGCTAAAAAATCGACAAAAACAACCTGTTCGGAAACACTTGCAACAAGGATATCAACGGGGAAAGAGACAGCCGACCGTCTAGAAAGGGAGCGCGATACCAGGCAGGACATATAGAGCGAGAGCCAGCCATTTGTTTAGGGGTGAGAGCGAGTGACAAGGAGGGAGAGAGCGCCAGGATCAAGCACCGCCTATTTTCGAAACAGTTTTCGGTTCAAAAAATGGGATAGTGGTTCGAGTTTATGAGATACTGCCGACATTTGTTAAGTATAATTAAAAAAAAGGGGTTTCTTTATTTTTTAAAAATTATATGCATTTTTAACACTTAATAATTCTATATTTAAAACTTTAAAATATGATATATTACTAAAAGTGCAAGAGAGTTTTTTCAAACCATATTCAAAATAATCCTACTAGATTTATTTTTAAAATTAAAATTAAGTTCCTTCCAAAGTAAAAAGTTTTAAAAAGATTAAGATTATTTCCCAAATTGTTTCAAATGTTTTTTAAAACTCTTCTTCCTTATTTCTAAATCTTTAAATATTTTCAAAACAATAAGTATAAGTTTTCTAAACCACTGTGCAGAAACCATGCCATTCTCATGAACCTGCCCGGCAGGGTATGCCAGCCAACCAGGACTCGTCCTGGCCAGGACTCACACAATAAAACCACAGAATATGTTTGCCAACTGCGAAAGCAGATGGACGCCCGGAGAGCGAGAAAAAGGACACTCCAGAGGAGAGCCAGAGAGAGAGCGAGCAGCAGGACATAAGGGTGGTGACGAGCAGCGCTCTCTGCAGGACCTGAATCCAAACAGACTCCGAACAGAATCAGGACAGATGGGCCGCAGAGAGTGGCATTCCCAATTTGAATGGGACAATATGAGGCTGTGAGAATTCCAACTGGACCACGGCAGCGGTGGCAGTGGTGGTGGCGGTGGTGCTGCTGCGACTGATGGTGGTGCCTGCTGGGTACTTAAAGAGGAACAGATTGCGGGCGGCCAGCAGTCGAAACTGGAATTTCGAAACGCACGGATCCGGAGTACTTGCAAATAGTGCCATAAGCCAGAGAGTTAAAGTCGAAAAGTGTTGCCAAAAATGAATCTGTTGATGGATAGCCTGCCGCCGCACGCGAATCCTGGCCAGCGTCGCTCCACGCCACCGCAGCATGCCGAGCTAAGGATCACCACAACCTCGCCGCAGCACCAGCCGCAAAATCAAGTGGCAGCCAACAACAACAATGAGATACTGACACCCACATCGCCACCTGGTGGCAAGACCACCTTGAAAAGATCCTTCGATGTGGCCTTCCTCATGATGCCCGACGAAAGGATCAAGCAGAAGCAGGCCGAGAAACAGGCCCGTCTCCAGGAGGCACTGCAGCAACACCACCTCCAGCAGCAGCAACAGCATCAGCAGTTGAACCACTACCCCACGGACTTATCCCCCCGAGGAGGCGCCACCTCGCAGCCACCATCGCCGGCCGCCTTGGAGTACATCAGCCTGCTGGAGGCTAGGAATCGCTATCCACAGCTCAGTATTCGCTCGCCCAGGGTCTATGACGATCCCAGTGTAATCATTCCCTTGGTGGATTCTCCAGAGGCCCAGGCCAATGCCTCGCCACCGCCACCGATGCGGAGTGCCTTCACCAAGGTGGCCTCCTCGTCGCTGTCCACCGCCTCCTCGTCGCCGTCGACCACATCACGTCTGGAGTCGCCCGTGGACGTGGGTGCTCCGCCCCTGAGTCCCGACCAGCTCAGCTGCCACTCGATTAGTCCGCCGTTGGTCACCCCACCGCCCAGGACGAACAGTGGCGGCCAGCAGCAGCCCCAACAGCCGCCATCTGCCAATCCCATTGTTTACCACAACTTCCGGCCGGAGTATCAGTTCAACGGAGCCTTCCAGGCCGTGAATCCCATGCAGGCTCTCCAGGCACAACAGCGATTGAAGCAGCAGCTCCTATACACACGTCCGGCCGCCAATCCCAATGTTGGAGCTCCAGGTGGAGGTGCCGTAGGAGCCGGGAATCCATCGTCCCCGCCAGCAGGTCCGCCGGCGGAGTTTCTGCACGCCGCCTATCCGGGATTTGCGCCGCCACCGCATCCCTTCGCCGTGGCCCAGCCACTCCAGAATCCGGCTGCCGCCGCCATACTGTCCACCCTGATTCCCCCCACCCTGGCCTCCACCTTCACTCTGACCGCCCAGAACGTGTGCGCCAAGTGCAACATCAGCTTCCGGATGACCAGCGACCTGGTCTACCACATGCGATCGCACCACAAGAGCGAGGTGGCCTGCGATCCCAATCGCCGCAAGCGCGAGGAGAAACTGCGATGTCCCGTCTGCCAGGAGACCTTCCGGGAGCGGCACCATCTCACTCGGCACATGACCGCCCACCAGGACAAGGCCAGCGATCACCAGCCCCAGCTGGAGGACACCAACTCCTCCGCCGCCGGCGACAACGAGATCATCAATGTGGTGGGTGGCGGGTCCACTCCGCCAGGACGTCGTATGGGCGGTATGCCGAAATGATCGAAGCATTTCTTCGGATACTTTTAGGCCCAAGGACCTCCCACCCACCAAGCACCCGTTCCAGCCCGGATTCAGTTGGCGTAGTCCCAGTCCCTAGTCCTAATGCCCGTTTTCGATTGTGATATTAATTTTAGTTTCCTCCCGCTCCGATTTACTTTTCCCTTAGCCTTAAATGTAGTGCAATTTGTATCTTTAACATCGTAACTGGATCTCCATTAATCGCAATTCATAATCGCAATATCTGGGACTCTGCGGAGGAGAGAGGGTAACGATTCTAATCATTGTAAAATATTATAGTTAAGTTGCAGATCTGCTAATTATAGCATTCAATGTGCGGCTGAATGTTTCAATAAAAATCTAATTGTTATGCAAATTCAAAATGGTTTTAAACTCTTTAATTTTTGGGATATTGGGGAACATTGGGAAAATTTAGGGAAATGGGTCAAAAAAATTTGGCAAAAATTATTAAATCAAAACATTAATGGTTTCTAGAATCGGAACCAGCAGACTTATGTTTTAAAATTAAATACTACATAGAGAATATTTTCATACATTTTTATGAAAATTACATAATAAATTACATATATTAAATTTTACACTAAATTTGTTTCAATATATTTATGAAAAGGTTAAACCAAGGATATCATAATACTTCTTAACTATTCCAAATACAAATACATCTGAATGTGTTAGTTTTCACCATAAGTTTTTAAGTATTTGAAATATAGGAGCAAGTTTATGAATATTCCCATCTATTTGTACCATAATGTTTCTATTATAATTTTATAAAAGCTAAAAAATTTAATGAATTTAAATTTTGGCAACATATGGACTTCTCGAGAGTCCAACCGACCACCACCCCATTTGAGGACCAAAAACATAGGTTCCCAGGCCTTGAAAAAGCACCAGAATTCCGCGGAACCATGCTCGTCGACAGGACTAACATACGCCCAGCATCCAGGGCGTAGAATATGTTGAACTGGTTAGGGCAGTGAAGCTGAGATGAGATCCGGAGTGCACAAGTCGCACATGCACCAATTAGTTGCAGCCAACAAAAACAGCGACGCCGACGCTAATGAGCTGGGAACTGAAATGGTAACAAGGAGTTATCGTATATCCTTCCACAAAAAGGACGGCGCGACTAATGTTGAACTGAAAAGCCAAGTCCCTGGGCTTGCAGTTTTTGCCAAAAATGAATTTCGAATTTCAATATTTCCAGTCTCAGCCACCCCCCGGCCTCGCACCGAAAGCCAGTTCCCATGGGCCTCGATTTTGTGGCATGACGAATGCCTACAAAGCGCAACCAATTCCTCGGGTGCTCCTTGCCACGTTGTTGCACTCAAATGAGCCACAACGAATTGCGTTGATTTAGCGTGGCCAAATCCTGTTAGCCCCGTGCCAAAAAGCCGGCATTCTCACAGGATGTCTTCCCTGTCTTGACTAACCCATCGACTGATGTATCAATTCGATGGCATCGCTAAACGGCCAACGTTCTGCTCCGATCCGATCCGCTCCGCTCCGCTCATTGTTCCCATGATGGGATTAGCATTTTATGGCTTTGTGTTCGCTGCTTGCCACTTGATAAAGACATTTTGCCAGCTTCTTCAACAAGCCAGGATGGGAATAGGATGGGATGTGGGTAGTGGGTAGAGGGTAGTGGGATGTGGGGTGAAAACAATTGTCTGGGAACTTAATGTAAGCAAATTTTTGAAAAGTATTAAGGTAAAGGCAAAAGATGGCACGCAAAATGGGGGCACATCTCCAAGGAGGATATCTTGCTTCTCAGATTTTTATTTCTTATGCAAGTTTGATTTCTCCAGAGAGGTTTTTAAAACCATCTTTGCATTGGAATCCTTAAAAACCCTTAAAAAATAAATTATTTTTACGATTAAGTGTTAGGAACTTGCTATCTAGGAAACATATAGGAAAACAGATCAGAAAACTATATTTTTTAAGGTCAGATACTCATTCATGTAGGACCATAAAATTCAAGTATTTAGAAGAGGTTCTTATAGAGTATCTCATTCCTTTAAATATAGTCTTTAATGCTGTATCCTTTTCCTGCCAGACATCCCAATAAAAGTGGTTAGGAAAAAAAGTTTGAGACAAGTTACTAGTAGTTTTAGTTGATTGGCCACCCCCTCCCGATTACCTCAATTATAGTCTCGGGGCGTTGATTTATTTTCTGCATTTCCCCAATGAGCAATTCCAGCTTCCTTTAAAAAACAATTACAACTTCCGGCGTGCCACAAAAACAAGCCAACACCCACATGAGCCAACCAGTGCCGTAAAGCGAACACATCGTCAAAATCACATTTCCTCACATTGTCCTACAAGGACAGGCAAGGCAAGGGCAGGCAAGGCAAGGAGTTGGCAGGATATGAAACGAATGAACGACAGGACCTCGGCTTGTAGCAGCCAGTCACTCAAAACGGCGCCCGGGGAAACCGCAAAGCCGCTAAAGACGGCAACTTCATAATAAGCCTCATCATCCTGCCAGGGTGATACTTAATAGCCGCCATAATCACATTTCATATTTATCACATTTTTACGCCCATTCTGCCAAAGGAGCCCCGGCAGGAGACTGGATACAGGATACTGGTTGCTGGTGGCTGGTTTCTAGTGGGGCCACCATTGCGCAGCGACCTGCGCCGCTTTGTTTGCCTTGTCTAACCTCGCAATTTGACCGTAAATAAATTGCCTGCTCATTTGGTAAGCAGGCTACCCCGGTCGGGCTTTTCCCAGGACTTCCCCCAGTTGTAGCCTCATCCAATCCCCTGGCTGCTTAAAATCGTGTTCAAATACGTTTAAACACAATGCAAATACCATTATAATGGCACACCAGGAGCCAGGACGGAGCCGGAACATGAAAAGCAGACAGCTGGAGTAAGACCGAGCCCGAGACCTGAGCCTTGGGCCTTGGGCCTTGGCTCCGCCCCCAACTTCCCCCCATAAACCGCCCCCTAACCGCCATCATCCCCCTTAATGGGCTACCCGTGCGTATGAGTGATTCCTGCTCATCTGCGCTTAAAAGTATGCAAATGCCCTTGTCGGTCGGTGGAGTTTATTTGGGATTGTGTTTTGTGATTGGAATAATCGCCGTGGGCGGAGTGGGCGTGTCAGGAGTTGACTTTTATGACTCTGCAGCCACTGTAGGACTGTGGACTTGTGGGTGGCTGTACAAAGTGTTTTTTAACTGCAGGCAATTTAATTTCCACTTGCTCCTGGTCCTTTTTAATTCCCAGCTCCGCCAACAATGCTATCGATGTGGTTTGAGTGTTTACCCACTGATTAGCCCATGTGGTTGGAGGACTTAAATCCTCTGTTATACAGAGGAAAAACTAAATATTTTTTAACTACATATCCACTGAAAAAACATGTTTTATCAAAATAATTGTTATGCGTTTTCAAGTGGTTTGAAGAGTTATTGAAAATGTAACAGGTCGCATATTTTTGTTTACAAAGTAACATATTTCCTATTTAATGTATTTAAACTTTAATTTACAATTACTTAAACTTAGTATTTACAATACTGGATGTTCCTTTTATGTTTTTTAAAAAACTTTGTGAATGATACATACTTCACAAAATGTTAACATCAATATTGGAAGTTATTTATAAAATAAATATATATTAAAATGCTTAGTTATCTTTTATTTTTCCTTAAAAACAAAGAAAGAAAAATAGTCTAACTTTTAACTTCAACAAGTTATATGTTATTTCTTTATTTACTGGAAAAATAAAGCCCTGGCATTAATCTACAATTTTAATGTCAAAATTAAAAGAAACTTCGATAACCAACTGAAGGGTCTCCAAAGGGTCTCTTAAAACTCTTACTCGTTGAATAATATTATATATCCTTTATATTTATTTATATTGATATTATATATCCTTTATATATAATCCCTTAAAAAAATCTCTTAAATATTTTTTATCTCTGCATTAAACGCGGCACTATAAGAGCCTCTGAAAAACTGACAGCCAAGCCGCTTAAACTTTGAACTTTGTCATTTCAATTTTCGCCAAACGGATGCGCTTTGTTTCAGGCCACATTCCCAGAGAATGGAGAACAGAGCTTCAGACACTGCGGCCATGGATGCGGAATGCAACTGGAGATGTGGGCGTGGGTGGTGCCGTAGACGAAACTGAAGCTGAGAATGAGGACAACGAGTGGCTGAAACACGGGCCGAGGACATCCATGAGCCGCCCGGAAACATTGAGCCTGACAATGCGACTTTCATTTGCCGAAACTGCGGAGGAGCACTCCGATGCTCCATTGTTTTGGGCCACGGGACTCACAGGGAGGTGAAGAGGGAAGAAGTCCTGGAGCCTGGGGCCAAGCCGCTGCCGTGCAGGAAGTTTTTCATGCGCCATGACACTTTTTGTGCGCTGCGGTAGCCATTTTGTGCCGTGCCAGGATACCTTTCTGCCAGGAGGCTCCACCGCCACATCCACATCCACATCCACGTCCAGCTCCAGCTCCAATTCCAGGCGGTGGAGGAGTCCATTGAAATTTTCGAATATTTTTGGATGCATGGAAGCTGTTTGCCATGCCCGAAAGACAGGCGGCGGCTTACCGCAAACACAGGAAAGTCTATACAGAGAGAGTGAGTCCTGGGGAGGAGCAGAACCGACCCGGCACATCCTTGCACTCCATGGCCATGACCTGGCCTGGCCTGGTAATTTATGATGTGCGCTTCCCCTTGCTCGCTGGCAAACTGGCAGTTGGCAGTTTTTAGTTTCGCAGTTCGAGTTCTGCGGCTGTTTTCTGCTGTCATAACTTTGGCCCGCATAATTAATAGTTGTAAGCCGCAAAGCAGCCACTGACTTTTTAGTGGGACCGCTGCACAACTTTTATGGCTCCTGCGAGACCCGCGAGTCCTTAGCGTCCTGGTCGCGGGTCCTGGTCCTGCGAGTTGTTTGCTCAATTAACTTAGCAGGTAGTTAATTTTTCCGCAAAGCCGGAAGCCAATGGTTGAATCCTTGTTGTGGGTGCTAATTGATTTACGAGGACTCCGCTTTCTGCGGTTTAAGCTGACCATTTAAGATGACTTTAAGTGTTGTTCAATATAGTTTGAAGTTTGTTTTTATTTAGTTTTAATTTAGTATATTTTAGTAATGAATAACTTTTAAGAACATAATAGTTATAGACCCAGGTAATAGGACTCTTATTCTTTGGAGATGTCAAGACTTGTATCCAAGAAAGACCAAGAATAACACTTTATATTTAAATAACTTATTTAATTTTCATATTTTAATAGTTACTTGATCATACCATTTTAGTATTTTATGAGCTACAGCAATTTAAAAGATATCTAATGTTTAAAGACCTCTAAGGACCTGAAAAGCCAATACTTTTAACCCAAAACCAATAAAAGTTCTTATGCACTCTGTTGTAGAACATTTCCCATAACTTTCGGCGACACATTGAAAACCTTGCTCCATAAATATTCAGCGCAAGCCAAAAACCATTTAATTAAGTTAACTTTTATGGCTCGTAAATCAGAGCAAGAACCTGAAAAAAAACATCCGCGATTTCAACCCAGCCGCCTGTTCCATATTCATGGGAATTTTTTGGAAACGGCCAAGGTGGCGCTGGACGGCAAAAACAAAAGTGGCCGGCTAAATAAAATAAATGGCAGAAACCAAAGCACGACGCTGACCATGTTGTTTGGTCCCTGGCCCTTAATGCACGATTTTAATTTGGAATATTTTCGGGTTGGCAGGCGGAGGAAGTAGGAGGAGGGTGGTCCAAGCTGCATATGGGTGTACACATTATGAAATTATGAGCATTAATATGAAGAATGGCCACTTATCTAAATTACACCATGTGTGGGGCGGAGAGGCAGGAGGATGGCGTCTGGTGGTTGCTTGGTGGAAACTTGGTGGTATCCTGTAAGCCTGTCATCGAACAGGGACAAGCAGTCGCGGCGAACTCTGGCTTTGGGGTTAAGCGTCCTGGTCGGCGGCCATATATCATGGGAAATATGCTGAGTATATGGAAATCTCCCAGCAAGTGATAAATGAAGCACAAAACGGCAAAAATGGCAGCAATACAGCCACGGGTATCCACATATGCCAGGTGAAGAGCTGGCAGGAGAAGGCAAGTAAGACACTTACATCCTTGGCCAAATCGCAGGCGTTCTCCTTGCCGTTGTCCAAAAAAAAACTCGCAAATATGTCATTTGACATGCTAAATATTTTGCCTTTGCGACTTTAGCACCACAAGGTATGTTACCACACAAAAAAACACGGAGAGTTGCCACAAAAACAACAGCAAGGGAACATCATTCATGCAAATCGAGTATACGCCGAGTACGCCAAGATATAATAAAAGCAAATAGAGCGGAACTTGGGTAGTTTTTGGGGGCTTTCTTTTTAAGGTTTTTGTTTTACTTTACTGGTACTTGTTTATTATCAAAATCATTATTATTATTTCCTTAATAATATATGAAAAA
Source organism: Drosophila atripex (assembly GCA_035045925.1). NCBI lineage: Eukaryota > Metazoa > Arthropoda > Insecta > Diptera > Drosophilidae > Drosophila > Drosophila atripex. The sequence continues at coordinate 3,732,269 of JAWNOP010000012.1, forward strand.
ATAGTCATTATCGGACTGTTACTGTTAAATAACTACACTTTAATATTTACTAATAACAATCGCATAATGAATAATATATTTATAATGTTATTGTCCTAAAACTATTCATTATCATTTTCGAGACATATTCTATTTTTATTCAAGAATCCATATCCCATCTCTTGCAAAATGGAGATGGAAAATAAACCTATTTACCTAAAATCGGCACTCTCATTGAGACACTCAAATGGGCCACTAATAATTTTCTTTTAGCCAAAATTTACGACTGAAAGCAGTTCTTTCGCTTTTAATAGTCAAAAGTTGCAAATTTGAAATATCGCGGGGCTGGGCGAGATAAGAAACAGGTTCGCCAATAAATATTGACACCATTTTGTGTGTTTATGGAACTGGAATTGGTAAAGTAAAGGCGCATCGGAGTTGGGGGCCAGATAACGTCGGCTATAATGTCCTTCCCCAGACAAGGCACAAATTGAAACTGAAAAGTTTTATTTTTCCTGTCCAAAAAAACGGAAGGAGAAAGGGAGCTACCCCGGGGGCGGGGTGTGAGAGTGAGTGGGAAGCGTAAAGAGTGTGGCATGCGTATCGTAAAAAATAAAATTATGCAAATTTTTATTATTTGATTATGCAAATGTTCGCGCTTGACGACCCTTGGCATAAGGACGACAATATAGCCTCCCCCACCCTTGGCCACATTCGCGGGTTTCGCAACTTCCGTTGCTGAGAAAAAGTGCAAAAAAAAAATCGCTTCAGTTAGTTGGCCACTCTCTCTGTCTCTTCGCCCCTACTACCCTTCTGACCCACACACTACTTGCAAGTAAATTTGAATTTTTTTCAAGGGGGGGGGGCGCCCTAAAGAGGATAGGATCCACGAGGGGGCGCCTCTGTGGAGCATTGTCATATGTGGTTGGAAATTTTGAATCTGTTTGCTACCCCTTCGAGCGTATCCGTTTCCTTCTGTCGCGTGCGTTTCCCTTTCCTCTTTTCCCTTTTTTGTCCTTTCCCCTTCCTTTCGCGTCGCACTTGTCGTATGCGTATTTATATTTTGTCTCCTGTTATGCTTTTCGCTCATTGTTGTCTCGCTCTCGCTTCCTCGCGTTCCCCCTTTTTCCCGTTTTGCGCGCGATTTGAATCTCTTAAGTGAAATATTGTGGAAATCATTTATGCTTCAGTGGGCCGACACTTTTGGGGGCCACTGTTTCGGCTGCAGCAGTTGTTCTGTTTTCCGAATCACGTACTCTCGTACACCTTCCACATTACAAAGGACCACATTAGAGGTACATATAATCAGGGAAGTCACGGAAAATGAGTTTAAATCTCGGCAATGATAAAAAAAACGACAAGAAAGCGTAAAGTTTTATGAGCCTCGGCTTGTAATCAGTTTGAATAATTACAGAAACGTGTTTAAGATTTTTAGGAAGAAGTGTTTTTGGAGGTATACTCTTAAACAGAAAAGCCTTAAATCTTTCTAATCTTAATAGATCTATGAATGAATGGTACTTAGATCCCCTGTCAGGACTAACCAAACTAACACACAACCTATCAACACCAGGGCCGAATTAGTAAGCTGCCAAACAAACAACTTCCAGGACAAAATCTTTTTGGAAAACAAAAAATATGAAAGGACGAGTTAAGAGGAAGGCCATCAATCATGCGGCGAACACAACATAAATCAAGCCGAGGATCAAAGGAAGAGGATTGGTTGGAGGATGGCCGCCAGGCAACTATTGATACGCAAGTCCATCATCAGGATGATGAGCCATTGCCCGATATGAAGCTAAAGTGGCACTTCCGGCGATTCCAGCGATTCCCCCGCCACAAACAGCACCCTTTATCCTCAATTCCAATAATAAAACAAAATGCTTAGAGGCCAAGAAGAATAGCAAGGAAGAAGGACCAAGGAAGTAAGTTTTACTTTTTGTGCGGGGAGGGACAAACAGTTTATTTACGCCGCATTGTATGTAGGAACTTACATATGGGTGAGCCTGGAGGTCCAGGCTCCGAAAAACCAGAAGGAGAGGGAGAGGAGTACAGAGCGAGGAGATGGGCGCAAGGGGCTTCCATACGGCGGGGCACACATCACACATGTTGTTGCGAGTACACACGTATGTTGCCTGCAAGCGATAGCGTCGGGACGTCGCCATTTTTTTTTTTTGGGTTGCCCTCTTTTTTTTTTTTTGGTAACGTGGCTCCCTTGCTCGCCGGCAATCTTGCCCAGCAATCGCAGGCGGCACATATGTGCAGTCATGTGCAGGCAGGCCACCCACTCTGGTTTTGGATGCGCGCCCCCAATCAATTTCCTGTCCCGCTCCAACAACTGTGTGGCGACTCCATTTTGGCATTCGCCATTGGCGGATTTGGCCAAGCACGCCCCTTTTCGAGCCCGGCGCATGCTCCATGCTCCAATATATTCTATGCTCTGCACAAAATGCCCGTCGAGCTCGAAAATTCGAACTGGGAGCAACCACATGCCACACATTCATGCCACATTCCCAGCCGCATCTGCTTAGTGTCAAATGGGAGCGACGGCGCCAGCGGATGTCGGATGGCGGATGCTTTTCAAAAAAAAAAACCGAAACAAAAAAACTCTAGATAAGATACGAAACAGGACACTGCAAGCTGCACTTGTCAGCTTCACATCCCATGTCCAGAGGAAATCCCGGCAAGAAATCATAAGAGCGTTAAATTGAATCTTGGGATTTTACGCAGCTTTAGTTTTTTAGCAATTATAATAGAGAACGGATGACAGAGTCCTGCATCGCAGTAGTCCTGCAAAAGCGTAAACAAAACAGGCGTTAACACTTGTCACTCGACGGTCAGGAATATGTCACCTGCGTCGGGTGTGTTCTCCCCATCCCCTAAACTGAATCTAACCCCGTGAATTCAATCAACACTCTGCGGCCTACGGCCCATCCCACCCCCATCGATAAATCTCTGCCCTCCTCGTTCCAAACAGAAAACAATCTCGCATAAATTCCTATTTATGGCCCGACCATTTGAACCTTTTTGTGTGCCCGACGCACACACAATCAAAAGTCGATTAGCATTCAGGACAGGATGGGTGGAGTACCGAGAGGGCCAGTTTCCATTCCCACTTTTGGAGGACCGAAGCCGAGAACAACAAGCTACAAATAGGCAAACGCAGGTAATCGCATTTCATATTTCAGCCACTGCTTCTGCTTTTCCCAACAACCCCCTTCTCGTGCCGAAAATCTGCTGAAACACAATGAAAATATTTTGCCACGGGTGTCCGAAAATGGATGGGGACTCGAAGGATGGGGCTTGGCAGGGTTGGCCTGGGTTGGTTGGCATGGCTTGTGGACTACGGTGGCAACCGTAACCCACTCTCTATCTCCGGGCTGTGTGACAAGTACAAGCCACTTGTGCGTTGATGATAATTTTCGAACCATTTTTCTGCTGGAAATGGTAACTGGGAGTTGGGCATTGGGGGCTGGATGCTAAGAGCCACCCGGTAGAGATATTCCCGAAATCGGCTTATGTCGCCTGTGCCATTGTGCTGACATGGCTGCAGAAGTGGGGCTTTTGTCTTACAGGATCCTCACTGGCCGCTGGACGGTGCTAGATGGTAGATGCCAGATACGGGTCGGGCCGAGTGTCCTGCCCACTCAGGTGATTTATGCTGAATTTTAATTTAAATGCAATTTTAGATATATGACCAAAAAATAGTTATACAGGGCAGACATTGAAGATGAAAAATTAGATTTTAAATGGAATTGGTTATTCAAAGTAGTACAACATAATATATATCTCTCGTAAGTGGGTTTTAGAACTAAAGTACATACTAGATCTAGATAGAAATATAAGAATAAAAGTATACTCATTTTAGTCAACCTTCCAAGGAATAAAAAAAACACCATTAGAATCATTAAGAAAAGCTCTTAAAAAAACAAATTCAATTACGTCAAACATCAAGGTACTATCTAGATGCATTATCCTGGGCTAATGAGCCGCGTTTTCGCGGTGGATCCTTATCGGCAGCCAAGGACTCCTGAACAAAAGCCACAGACGTAGCAGCCAAAATGAAATCAATTAAAATTTATCACATGCCAGTTGCTTCATTAGGACACAAAAGACGCACCAGTCGCGTCCCCAAGGTGCAATTCGTTATCCATTTCGAGGACAATGGCGGTCAGGACGCGGCTGTCTTGTAATTTGTCCTGCCACACCGACCTGCCCATCCCAGTCCAGCCAGTTGTTATCGGCTTAAGGAAGACAATAAAACGCTGGTGTGTCTCCGTTTGTCGCTTTAAATAATAAAAACATTTGATTTGCCAACTCTGGCACGTGGCACGTGGCAGGATCTCAAGCGGCCGGAGTTATCCGGGATCCAGGCTGGAAATGTGCAAGCAAATCGCAGATAAAGCCAACGCGTAAATTAATGGGCGGCACGTGCCGGCCGCCTGCTTCTGCTCGGATTGGATGATGGCCTGGGATTGGCAAGAACCGGACACGATGGGTGGTCCAGGACAAGTGCCATGTGTGGGTGTATGGGAGCAGCTTATGACCAACAAATTATCGCCTCTGTGAGGCCGAGAGATGACCCCCAGTGTTTGCTCTGCGGCTGATAATTGAGGCGTAAATGTTCGCACACGTCCGGAGTGCGTCCGGGATTTGAGTTGATACTTTGTCGTCATATTCGCAGATTTTATGAAGCGGATTTATTTGCAATCCCAACTACGCTGGGAACACCCTAGTACTGTACGTTTTTAGTGGCCCGCAACTGCACACACAATGTTGGTGATAACCCTATCAAATATTTGAATACCCACTCGGCAGCTATAAGGATGCAGAGCTCATTGTCGAGTCCATAAAAAGTTAATAAACCCACCAAGTATCAATGACGGCGAACAATGGGGTTTGGCAGAAAACAAAGACGTGCTTTTGATTTTCCAGTTGACGTTGCGGTTTCAAAGTCCCCGGATTCAAACCTTTGACCATATGCGACAAAAATAATCCAGAATAAGGTCCTGGGATACACATAAAAGGGATTTAATATCCAATTTTTTATTCATAAATGGTGTTCTATTGAAAATACCCTTTTTAAACAGAGAATATTATACCTTGTGTTTATAGGTTTTTGATTTGAATTTCTAAGACAATCCACAGTTTCAAAAATATGTACATTCATGAACTCTTTATACAATAATACCTAAATCATAAATATTATTATAGAAATGTGCCATGTATTTTTATGAGGAATAAATCTGGGAAGTCTGTAAAACAAAAAATTGAAAAGGGTATTAACCAGAAACGATTAAAACCACCCCAGACAAGTATTTCCATGCTAAACGGAGTCACACCACCCAGAAGGCGGTGGATGGATTCGCCGAGGACGTATGGCATATGGCCACTTGGCAGCACCAAAGAAAGACTGAAAAGGATATGCTGGCAGGACCTAAAGATGGGCTAACAATTGTCAAATAACCACAGGACATGCACATGAATGCATACCGTTTGATTGCCAAGCATGTATGCGAAGCAGAAGGATAACCAAAGGTGGCAATCCACCGATGGCCGATGGCTGATGGCTGATGGCTTTGATCCTTGATTGGACTCGGGTCGCATCTGTTCTGAAGGCAGGCACATCGGAGTGATTGATGAGCCAAGAGACACAGATTCGAGGATTCCGCATCAGCGATTGCTTTAATCGAGTTGCCAGAACTCCAGCTTCAAATTAAATGGTGTCAACTTCCCGGAGGACACCATAAAAACCGATGACCATAACAGATAAAGTGGTTTCTTTTTTATGATATTGCTGCTGCGACCGCAAAACAATATTTAAATTTCAAAAGTTACCAATGTACCAGTTAAATGAAGCAGAAGCAAGATTGTTGTTTGGGAGAAAATATTTTGAATCTGGGTTTTATACGTTCTTCTGGTCTGAGGAGGGTGGATGGGATGGGATGGGCGACAAAAAACATCTAAAGCATAAATATTAAGTAAAAAGGGAATGCCCAGAAGTATTCAGTTATCATTCAGGCCAGGCCACGCCTCCCAAATCGAATTGATACTCATGGCGGGCACATTTTTGGAAATTGATCCCAGGAACGTGCGACCAACTTTGACCCATAAATCATAAATCAATAGACCAAAGAGAGGACACAAGGACCTTCCCCCTGGCTCGGTGACATCAGCGCCGGCTAATGATGTCTTAAAAAACGATTCGGCCACCGGTCATGTGACAGCAAATGGGGGGCAATCGATGTCCTCAGGTCAAACGCATTATCAAAATTGCCGTTTCAGCTGCCAGGGTGCCAGGGTGCCGGAGTGCCGAGGAGCTGCGCACCAGCCTGGGAAATTGAATTTCCACGACCCTAAGTGAGAGGCAGAGTAACAATATTTTTCCAAATCGGCTTTAAGTCATGAAAAGTAATAGACAACCCCCGATACCCGCTGGCCCGGCCAGCCGAGTAGTAAAAAGCAGATTGCGAGGCGCGTCAGCCGTGGAGTCAGCCAGGAGATGATTGTGGAACACATGCTGGGCGCATATGATGACTGACGACGGCGATGATGAGGCCGTTTCCTTCTTATCACACGAGAACACGCATACGCAAGGCAGGCTGAGGCTGCGGTCCAGCAACATGTGAAGCTCTCCAAGGATGCTAAGCCCCAGAAACATGTTTATATTCAAATCATTAAATAGCAGGATTGAAGAAGGGGACAAGCAAAAGGTTCTCATAAATAATTGGTATTTTAATAAAAATAATTTTCCGGAATAGTGTTTGGTCAATAAAATATTTACTTATTTCCATAATAAAAACTTATCCCTTTACTAACGAAGCTAGCGAAAATCTTAGGAGAATGGCTAATCTAATAAACTATGTATATTTAAACTACTCCATGTCGTCCGGTATCTCCGAGTCCTCAATTGTTCGCGTGGCAGGTATATAAACTTTAAAGGCAAACTTGGACTTTACAAAGGAGCCGGTATTGAGAACAGTGCAACCATGTTGGCTGCTACTGAAGCTCTGACACACGTCGCCCATAACAATCAAATCGGGCAGGGGATATAGCCACAAAGCAGAATCATAGTCCCAATGAACGGGCATGGCAATTGGATGAATAGGCACCAAATGGCCCTGGCAAACAATCGTCCTTGCAAAGTGCTGCTCAATTTGGGCAGTGTCCTCTGGGAAGTGCAACGTATTTCGGCAAAACTTGGCCATCAAATCAAGTCGACAGACAACTATTTGCTGGGTGCAGTACTGCAGCCGGCACGGATTCGTGGCCAGCTGGGTGCGCGGCCAGGCTTTCAGCAGTCCTGCTGCCAGGCACTCTGGTATAGGAGCCCTGGGCAAAATATTCGGTGCCGTGGGATCCTCTGATGAGGGAACAAGAATCAGGTCCGTTTGCTTTTTCAGCTGCTCACACCCGGCTGCCAGGCCACCGAGTGCATCCAAATGATGACGCAGCTCATGATGATTTCGGGTACTGGCCGTAAATGGTCCCATGAGTACAATGGCCTGCGGCGGGCAGGAATCGTATCCAACGAAGAGCTGTCGCAGCTTTTCCATGACCACGGGCAGATCCAGCCGAACGTCGGAGAGGAAAACAATGGTGGTCTCTGTATTGGTGCGTTCCAGCTCCTGTAATCGCGGGGAGTACTTTAGTAGCTTGGCAGATTCTCCACCCCAGGTGTTGGCAGTGCCAAAGAACGCACGGCTACTTGTAGCTGGTTCCGCAGGAGGAAACCCCAAACCATCAACTGGAAGTATGCAAAACATGAATGACAATTTTTTGAATATAAAAGTTGGGCTTACCTTTTAAAACACCATTGGAGTATTTGCCCTCGGCTAGCACAAAGCAGCCCTCGCAAAAGAAACCGGCATGGAAGCGAGCGCCACTAAGATCCAGTTGGACACAGCCCGTTGGATCCTCCACATAGAACTTTCCCTCCTTCAGCTGCGTCAGTAGGCCTAGCACAACCGCTTCTTTCATGGCCGAGGTGGCCAGCAGATTCTCGGCAAATTGCAGTTTGAATTTCTTGGCCTGAGCCTCGGCGCCCACACCATCCTGGATCACAGCCGGAGCAAACAAGTCGTGCCGCAGCGTCTTTTGCAGTAGCATGGCATATCGTTGCTGCATGTAGTCGGATTTCATCCGGGGAGCAGTTAACAGTTGCCGTGGCTGGGCATCCAGTTCGAACTTCTTTACCCGGTTGTTGTACCGGTATCGTGGGACTGTAAAGGCATCAATTAGGGCGAATACCGTCTCCCCCTCGTCCAGGCCCACCCGGTTAAGTTCGTTGATGGCCTTCTCCAAAGCAGCGCGCTCCACATGAGGGGTCGCCAGCTTTTGTCCCTGGAGATTTTCGGTTATCACCGTAAGCCATTTGTCTCGCTCGGCGGCATCGAAGGGAAGCAGCTGCTCGGCCAGGTAGGTGCTGTTCTCCGAGCGAATCAGGAACCCGCATAGCTTAAAGTTGTTTGTTATGCGTTTTCTAAGCGGCAGCAATTCCGCATCCATTATTTTCCATGAAATTCCCGCCTAAATTCAACGTAGTGTGACCAAAATGCACATTCAAATAAGAATGCCAGACTTTGTATTGCAGCGTAGCCAGACTGTTTCAGCAGTGCTATCACTAATGGTTATCGATAACGAATTCAAATTTAAGCTTTGGTTTAAAAAAAGTAAAAAACTGTTTAAGCTTTAAACTAATTATAATCAGCATACACTCACTTTCCTAATCCAAGTTTGACTTGTTTTTTCATTTGACATTAAATTTTTGTTCTTTTTTTCATAAATTCCTTTATTTCATTCAATTAAAAAAAAAATGACAAATGCCTTCTGAAGATTGCGAGCGCTACAAGGACTTCCTGCCCTTCATTGGCGAGTTCGGAGCCTTCCAAAAATGGCTACTAGTCTGCATGATGCCTTCAGCTTTTCTGTACTCATTTACCTACTTTGGCCAAATCTTTATGATCATTGTACCCAAGGATTATTGGTGTCGCATCCGTAACCTGGAAACGAGTCCGAAGGAGCAGCAACTAGCACTGGCGATTCCAAAGCTGAAAACCGGAGACTTCGACAAGTGTTCCATGTACGACTTAAAATCTGGTTGGGATGACAAAAATATTACCCATGCCAACGAGACCTGGACAAAGGTACCCTGCAGCAATGGTTGGACCTATGACAAGGATCAGCTCCATTATGCCACCATTGCCACCGAGAATAACTGGGTGTGTGATGATCTGGTTCTGGGAACTTTTACCATGACCGCCTTCTTCGTGGGTTCCATGATCGGATGCCTAGTTCTGGGCTTTGTCGCCGATCATTGCGGTCGTTTGTGGGCCTTTCTTCTGGCCAATACATGCTCTTTGGTGGGTGGCTGTTGTACTGCCCTTTGCAAGGACTTCTACTCCTTTACTGCCGCCAGGTTTGTGGTCGGCATGGCCATGAATAACTGCTTCATTCCTATCTACATTCTGAGTGAGTTGGCCTAGTAATTAAACCAAGAATAATACCTATTTTCCTATCCAGCTCTTGAGAATGTAGGTGTGAAGTATCGAACTTTGGTTGGCAACTTGTCCTTGGCTCTAGCCTTCACATTGGGCGGCACTCTTCTGCCTTGGGTGGCATATTGGAGCAACAATTGGCGACTGTTCGCCCTGGTCATATCACTGCCCGTCACCATTCTTATAGTTATGGGCATCATCCTTCCGGAGTCCCCCTCGTAATTCTATCCTCAAATATCTATTCATAACTTTTATTCATAAATCATAACTTTAAATTTCATTTCAGGTGGCTTCTTTCCGTTGGAAAAATTGACAAAGGAGTTAAAGTGCTACAGAAGGCTGCTAGAATCAATAAAAAGACAGTTTCAGAGGAAGATTGGTCCGAACTAAGACGATGTTACACTCTGCAATATATCAACCAGCAATCTGAAAAACCCAAAAGCTGCGTGGATCTCTTCAAGCGCTTCCGGCGGTGCTGTGTCATGATGGTTCTCATTACTTTTTGGATGATCATTGCTTTGGTGTACGATGTCCATGTGCGCGCTGTGTTTTTGATGGGCACCGATACCTTCCTCACTTTTTCGCTCTCCACCCTGACCGAGTTGCCGGCCGGAATCGTGCCTATGTTCCTTGTGGATCGTGTTGGCCGGAAACCCGTGGCCATGTCGGTAATGATACTCTGTGCGTTGTGCAGTCTCTTGGCCGCTCTCCTTCCTGGAAAATGGGATGCTGCGATAGCAGCCATTTTTGGAAGACTCTTTATCGCAATTGGCTTCAATGTCGGCCAACAATGGGCCACGGAGATCATACCCACGGTTGTCCGGGGCCAGGGAATTGCTGTTATAAATGTAATGGGATGTGCGGGGGCTCTGCTGGGTCCTTATGTCATCTATACGGAACAATTCTATCACTCATTTCCCATGATCGCCAACACATTCCTTTCCATAGTTGCGGCGGGTTTGCTTATTCTCCTGCCAGAGACTAACAACGAAGACCTTCCTCACTCCCTGGAGGAGGCGGAGAAACGGTGGACACTCTTTGTTGTTGACAAAGGGTAAAGGATATAGGATATACAAGCTATACACATTACAAACATATCTCCGATATCCAATTCCTCGCGGGGTTTTTCTACTTCCGGTCCAGGTGAGCAGAATCCTTGGAAAAGGTCAAGAGGTGGCATTAAATAACTAAGCTCTGCTCTGTTTTTTCTACAACAACTCTGTAGAACTTTTTCTTACATAAAAAAAATATTTTGAAAACTATGTTGTAGGTAATATTACTTGAAAAATAATATGAAAGAATAGGTCTAAAATTGACGTTAAGCCATGTTTTTTTATTTTATTAGTTTTTTTTTTAAACATTAATTTAGAATTGGTGATGCCGGCCAACCTTGAAGAATTCTAAACTTTCCAGAAGACGATAGAACCATCCACCACCCTGGATTAGAGCCAGGATATGGATATCTTTTAAGGGATCTGATATGGCATTCCGTTTACTTACATTTTTTATCAACATATTTTCAAAATTACTAGCATTGGAAAATTATTTCGCATCTAGTAGTGTATACAAATTTCATAGTTTTTTTATTATTCAACAAATATTTTAATTATTTTAATTAGTTTCCAATTTATTCCTAAAGCCTCGATCATGACCAGCACTACTTGCGTGGAATATAAAGACTTCACGCCCATCATCGGGGATATTGGAACCTACCAGATACTACTGGCTGCCTCCATGATACCCGCAGCCATTTTATTTTCCTTCTCCACCATGGGTGATACGTTCATGCTCGTCCTGCCCGAAGATTATTGGTGTTTCATTTCTGAACTGGCGACACGGACCAAAAAGGAACAACTAGCTCTGGCTATTCCCAAGCTTGAAAACGGAAAGTTCGACAAATGTCGGATGTACAAGGTGGAAAAAAACTGGGCTGACATAAACGTCTCAGAGGCAGATAAATCCTGGCCAAAGATTCCCTGCAATGACGGGTGGTACTATGACTCGAATCAGCTGGATTTTGTCACCATTCCCATGAACTATAGCTGGGTGTGTGATCAAAATAGGTTCCGCATCTACATTGCGGCTGCTTGGTTCGTGGGCTCCATCCTGGGAAGTTTGGTTTTTGGCTACTTATGTGACCATTGGGGCCGCTTTCTATCCTTCTTTCTGGCAAATTGGTGTGTTTTCGTGGGAGCCTTCTGGACTTCCATGTGTGAAAATTTTTACTGTTTTTTTTTTGGCAGATTTGTGGCCGGATTTGGTGTCTACTTTGCTTTTTTATCCATCTACATTCTAAGTGCGTTACTCATAACCGAATTCATAACCATTAGCAAAATAATTCAAATTTTTTGCCCATTCAGCTATAGAAAATGTTGGAATCAAACATCGCACCAAGGTGGGAAACTTTGCTTTGGCTGTTGCACTTCCTGTGGGTGGATGTGTTCTTCCTTGGATTGCCGTATGGTGCAATCATTGGAAATTTTTTAACCAATTAATCACGCTTACCTTTACGATTCCAATGTTTCTATGCATTTTTATTCTCGAATCCCCCACGTAAGCATATACATACATAAGGGTTTATGAATCGTATAGCATTTAAAGTCCGTTCCACAATTTAGATGGCTTCTTGCGAAGGGGAAGATTGACAAAGGCATTGAAGTCCTTAAAGAAATTGCAAAAATTAATAAGAAATCCATTACCGACGACGTGTGGTCCAATATTAAAAATTGTTATACACATACTTCTGTTGGCCAGCAATCGAAAAAAAGCAACAAGTTTTATAGGTGGCTGTACTTCCCCCAAAATCTTCACCGGATTGGGGTCATTATCATTATCATGTTGTACCAGTTCATCATTACCATGACCCATGAAGCGCTTCGACAAATTGTTTTCTTATTAAAGGAAAATCAATTTTTGATCTTTTCGATTTCCGAGCTGATTGAAGTGCCAGCGGGAATAATCCCTTTTTTGCTGATGGATCGAGTTGGTCGAAAGCCATTATCCATTTCCCTGGTGTTTATATGCTCATTTTTTTGTTTATGTGCCGTCGTAGCCACAAAAATGGCTTACGAAATTATTGCGTTTTGCGGGATGTTCTTCATAGGTGTGGCCAATATCGTGGCGAAACAATGGATTACCGAGATGTTACCAACGGTAGTACGTGGGCAGGGATTGGCACTTGCATGTGTGATGCAAGTTTTCGGATCGGTGCTGTCTCCAATCGTCATAATCCCTGAACTCTGGTATAGGACTCTGCCCATGATTATACTCACAATAATATCCTTCATTGGCGGGTCAATCATATTTTATCTCCCTGAAACAATGAATGAAGGCATGCCAGCCTCTCTGGAAGAGTCAGATCCACGCTGGTCCCGGATAAACCAATGAGCTAAAGAAGCTACTCTAAAAAAAAGAGCACTATTTAAATTGCGCGCTTCGTTTTCTGTTGCAGTATTTTTTTTATGCTTTCGTGTGACACGACTTGGTATTTAATCGCTCCACGCTATGGGCCACACTGTATATCAACTATCTGGCAACACTAGTCAGCACGTGTAAAGGAAATTCTTCTGTTTATTCCCCGCAAAATGGATGTTGTTAAAGAAGTTTTAGCCAAACACCAAAAAGAATTGGACAAATATAAGCCCATCACAGTTGACAAGCATCTGGAATGTCGCCTGGACGTGGGAACCTTACTAATCACAGACCCCAACGACTTTGATGACCGGGAACTGAGGTATACAACAACATTAAGATACAAAAACGAATTTAAATGTGACTATTTAATTTCAGGGATAACAAAGAGGAGTACTTGACAGCCTTAACTCGGGAGAACACGCAGCTGCTGGTTAATGCGATTTGGGAGCTGCCTACGGAGCGGGTGGATGAGAGCATCGTGGCCAAGCTGCCGGAACCAACCACAGTACTACCTCGGCTCCGGAAGGTGCCTGGTCCCCGCCCTCTTACTAAGTGGGAGAAGTTTGCTAAAGAAAAGGGCATTACCAAGAAAAAGAAGGAGAAGAAAACCTACGATGAGACCATGGATGTGAGTATAATCTTTTCTCCCAAATAGCTTACCCTAATCTATCAAATCTGCAGAAATGGGTGCCCACGTATGGTTTCAAACGTGCAGAGGCTGAAAAGGCAAAGGATTGGGTGCTAGAAGTGCCCCAGAACGTGGATCCAAACACAGATATGTTCCAGAAAAAGATTGACCTGCGCAACGAAAAGGTGGCCAAAAATGAAATTCAGCGCATGAAAAACATTGTGCGAGCCAAGAAGATTGATATGCCGCGTAGTGGCTACCTGGGACCTGAGGCTGCCTCTTCCAGTCAGCTACTCACAGCCGTGACTGTGGCCAAATCTTCAACTGCCTCTGTGGGCAAATTCCAAAACAAACTGCCAAAGGAGAAGGAGGCACGCGGATTGGGGGTGAAGGAATTAATACCAGGTGGCAAACGCAAGCAATCACATATCTCACAGCAACCGGAAAAAGAGGCCAATCTGGACCTTATTAAGAGCGTGTTAAATAAAAAGCCAAAACTGGATGTGGAAAAGGCGATATCGCTACAGAAACGTGACGATCGCTTGGCGTAAGTTTTTATCAAACACTTGTTTCAAATGTAATAATACTTAACGGCTTTTTTTTTTTTTAACAGACGCGAAGCGGAAGGTGCCGATCAACCTGCGAAAAAGGGCAAACCCAAGGGCAAAGGCAGTCGTAAGGCTGTGGGCAAAAAGCCCAAGGGTAATCGTGGCCAGAGGGCACCAGGCAAGAAGGCGCAAGCTGGACGCAAACGTCGTTAGAAGAAAATTCTTTAGGATTCTTTTATAAACAAAAAAACAAACCACACTTATGCTTAATAAATCTTAGACATACAACAGTATAAAAACATTGTTCAATAATAACGCAAATGAACGGGAGCGGTGTGGCGATGTAGATACTCATACACGAAAATGCGAAAAACACGGTTAAAATTACGAATGGACGGCCAGTGAAGATTGGCGGCATTGTCGCGAGGCGTGTGCCAAACATCCGGAAAAGGAGTGGATATCAAGTGCAGAATAGGAACATCTAAAAAAATAGAGCCATGTAACAATTTTTAATCTTTAATAGGAACAAACTTACCTTCCTCCAAGAAGGGACGATGGTCGTCATCGACTAAGCCGCCATTTATCCGATTTAAAAACATATTGTTATTTCCCTCTAGTTTTCCGTCGGCGCGCAGATTCTTCTCTATCTGCACCAGGATGGCGTGCAGTCCATGGGTGTTCTCATAGAAACTGGAGAACGTTGGATTACGACCACCGATAAGATCCAACAACACCAGCACTTCCTGTATCGATTCAGTTTTAAAAAGCGTTTATATATATATATATATATATATTTTTTTTAAGGGTAAACTCACTATACGATCAATTTTACGAGGGGCCTGTTGCGTCTGTTTGGCTGTTGGGGAGCCACTTCTGGTTCTGGCCAGTTTAGATGCCAGGTGCTTTGATCCGTAAACCGAATCCGCATTGGTCCAATCTTTGAAAGCCTCCTCGCCATCAAAGAAGATAAGCTGAAAATTAAAATAAAGGTTCAGTTGGTAATTACAAAATTATCTCGTTAAAAAAATGGCACTTGACTGTAACGTGACATTTTAATTGCTTTGAAACTTTGTAATTTATTTGCATTTTAAAACGTTTTATTGCTTTTAAGTGGATCAACTAAGTTGTTTGTATGTTTCCAGGTATATTATTTGTTGTTCAATTTTAAAAAACGTTTTCCAAATATGTTAACTAAATGGGTAAACATATTTATCACAATTTTAAAGCCTCACTCCCCAACAGTATAAACACAAAACAAGTTATTGTCAAATTGGGCCTGGGAAGAACAAAGTAAAGCCAAAACCCCCTTAGTCAAGTTTCTTCGTCACTTGGGAACTAAAATAAATTTATTTTCAAGGCAAATTTTTCAAGGTAGACTCACCATCAGTCCCAAATCGTTGCGATTGCGAAACTGTTTCTGCAAATAACTGCTCAGGATTTTGGCCGTGTTGAGCAAAATGGCGCAGGGCACCGCCGAATCAGTGGCGCCCACAAATCCGGGATCATTCGGGAAGTACTTACTATCGTAGTGACAGGCCAGAGCCAGGAAATTCTGAGCCTGAGGATTAATTGTACCGACCACATTGGAGAACGTCAGCTCACCCAGGACGGGAACGCGCTGCTTGAATTCATCCACTTCCGCTTGGAAGCCAAGGCCGTTCAGCGCTTGGACCAGATAGTCGCGTACCTGTTGGTTTTTTTAATTTTGTCATTTGTGCTATGACGACTTTTAATGTTATCCCCCCACCTGCTGATGCCCGCGGCTGCCCACAACGCGTGGCACCAAAATCGACTCCAGAGTACGATTGAAGTGGGTCTCGTCGTCGCTCCATTGCGAGAGTCCAACCTGAAATGGTTTTGGGTATGTGAGCACTGGTGGGTTGGATGAAGCTCTACCCTCTGTGATTTCCCAAATGAGTCACAATGGGCTCTCACTGTCTGCATTATCTTACGTTTCCCGCGCGGGCTTGTTGCTGATTGGTAAGCGGGACGAGGCAGAGCAGCAGCCAGCTCAACATTGCCGGCCAACGGTTCAAAATCACCGATCCGTTCTCCATCTGGACACTTTGGAAGTTGGATTCACTATGACTTCCAAAATCGCCAGCACCAGTGCCAAGCACTACACATATATTTCCATTTCGAAGAGAGCTTTTTCAGTCCGGAGTACTCTGAGTGCGATCGATGCCTGAAAATCGATCTTAACCGTACGTTTTCCATTGTTGCTTTGGCGGGCAAGCATATTGAAAGCTTTTGGAATTGGATGCGGGAGACATACATACCAGTGAGAGATCATGCTGCTGGGGCTCATGAGATGGAAGAGATCGGAGAGCGTTTAGGTCTACGGTCGTTTAGGTAAAGTACGCTCTAGAGCTTGGACAGCAACTAATATCATAAAATAATCATTTGAAAAAAGTCATTTTTAATTAAATAGAAAAATATCTTCTCTACTAAAGACTGATACGTCAATACGTCGAAATACGTCAAGTGGCGAAACCAACCGATTTTCATAATTTTTGAAGGGGACCCTCAGAAAGTTTTACAAGAAATCGAAAAAATAATCATCCAGATTTTAGTGCAGGATTATTATTATATATTATTATTATTAGTGCAGTGATTAAAGGAGAATCGATCCACAAATCGATTATGGTATCCCGCTCAAGAATCAGATGATTAGCAGCGAAGATATAGCCATCACAGTGGCTCATTTGGGCCATCCAAGCGATTTTCATAAATTTTGAAGCAGACCCCCAGAAAGTTTTACACAAAATCAAAAATATAATCTTCTTCCAGATTTTGGTGCAGATTAAAGAAGAATCGATCCACAAATAGATTAAAGTATGCCGCTCAAGAATCTGAAGATTAGTGGCGAAGATATACATAGCTATCGCAGTGGCTCATTTTGGCCTTCCAAGCTGTTTTCATAATTTTTAATAGTTATAGATAGTTTGACATAAAATCCAAGAAATAATTTTCTTCCAGATTTTGATGCAGATTGACGGGGAATCGATCCACAAATCGATTAAGGTATCCCGCTCAAGAATCTGAAGATTAGTGGCGAAGATATAGCCATCGCAGTAACTCATTTGGGCCATCCAAGCGATTTTCATAAATTTTGAAGGGGAACCCTTGAAAGATAAAGTCGAAATAATAATTTTGTCGTATGTTTTGATCCGATTGATGAAAAATCTATCTTTTCAGGGTAACCTACTTAAGAATTAGAGAAGATATAGCCATATTTGGAGCACATATTTCCAAATTAGTGCCCTTGGATTATCATGTCGTATATTAGTTTTTCTTTAATTTTTAAAATTTGTTTTTTCTTGACATACGCAGTTTTTTTTTTAATTAAAAAACCTTGCTTATGCCTGGATAATGCCCACCGATAATGGCGAGCAGGAATCAGACTTCCTTCCTATTATCGGGGAGTTTGGAGCCTACCAGAAGCTGCTTACTTTCTGCATGTTGCCCGCAGCCTTTCTTTTAGCCTTCTCCTACATGGGTCAGTTCTTCATGATCCTCCTGCCACGCCAGTACTGGTGTCGCATACGGGAACTGCAAACTCGGAGCAAAGAGGAACAACTGGCTTTGGCTATTCCCAAGCTTGAAGACGGGGAAATCGACAAGTGTAACATGTACAAGGTAGAAACTAACTGGTCTGACATAAACGTCACAGAGGCGGATGACTCCTGGCCAAAGATTCCCTGCGATGATGGCTGGATCTATGATACTAAAACGCTCACTTATCCTACTATATCCACCGAGAACAACTGGGTGTGTCCTCAAGATGCTTTTCCCACCATCACCTTTGTTGTTTTCTTTACGGGATCAATCCTGGGATGCCTTGTTTTGGGCTACATAACTGATCATTGGGGGCGTGTTAAATCCTTTTTCCTGGCAAGTTTGTTTGTTTTGGTAGGTGGTTGCTGGACTTCCTTGTGTAACGGTTTCTACTGCTTCAATTGGGCCAGATTTGTGGTTGGATTCGGTATGAGCGACGGGTTCGTTCCCATCTACATTCTGAGTGTGTTATTCGTAAATGTTTGAAAAATAGTTATGATCATTTTGTGCCCACTCAGCTCTGGAGAATGTTGGTGCCAAGTACCGCACTTTGGTGGGCAACTTGGCCCTAGCTGTTGCGTTTACTTCGGGAGGAGCTCTTCTTCCCTGGATTGCTGTATGGTGCGGTGATTGGAAGTTTTTTAACCAGGTTATCACGCTGCCGTTTACGATTCTAATATTATTCAGCATATTCATTCCCGAGTCTCCCACGTAAGCATATACACGATGAATATAAAATCCAGAAGCTACAGCACTCATCGAGACCCTTTTTTATTTCAGATGGCTTTTTTCGATGGGAAAGATTGACAAGGGCATGGAAGTCCTTAAACAAGCCGCGAGAATAAATAAGAAAACCATTTCCGACGACGTCTGGTCCAATATCAGCCAACATTATACATACATTTATGAAGACCAGAAATCTCAGAAAACGTATAGCTGGCTGGATCTATTCAAGAAGGCACGCCGGACTGGAGTCATACTTATTATCATGGCATATTGGTTTATTTCCGCTGTGACCTACGAAGTTCATATTCGAGCGATTTTCCACTTAAATGCTAATCCCTTCCTGATATTTTCGCTTTCTATGCTGACTGAACTGCCGGCTGGAATTGTTCCCCTTGTCCTGCTGGACCGAATTGGTCGAAAGCCCGTGACGATTTCCGTGATGTTTCTTTGTGCAATGTGCAGTTTATTAGCGGTTTTGGCGCCAGAAGTATTTTACGAAGCCATTGCTGGCATTTGCGGCCGGTTCTTCATATCCATTAGCACTAATGTGGGGGATCAATGGGCCGCGGAAATCCTCCCCACGGTAGTACGTGGCGAGGGGATGTCAATCGTTCATGTGATGGGATGTGTTGGTTGTTTGGTGTCTCCACTTGTGATATACACGGAACACTGGTACAAGAATCTACCCATGATGATAGTCACGTTAGCATCCGCCATTGGGGGGCTGATTATTTTTTTCCTCCCTGAAACTATGGACGTTACTATGACTAGCACGCTAGAGGAGGCAGATCAACGCTGGACCCTTCGTTTTTCGTCGTGCAAGGATCCAAGAAAGGAGAAATAATATTAAATTCAATGTATAGTTGAAAATTGAGAAAAATTTAAAGTGCGCGCTATGTTTTTGCAGTATTTTTGGTATATATTCTGATAAGACTATTTTTATTCATTTGGCAACACTGGTTAGGAAAATTCAGTTAATTCCCAGAAATTCAAACCCCAATTTAATATAAAATAACCCTGGAAGATTTTAAAATAAACTATAAACTCTATAGTTTCTTTAAAAAATATCTATTTTGAATCATCATAGTACACATTGTGGGTATCATCCAATTCTAGCACAGTGTTATCCAGAATACCATGAACAAATTTTTGCATTATCTTGATCATGTTCAAGATAGTGGGCCAATGCAATTTGTCGACATTATCCTCTGCGGTATTATGGTACTCAGAGAAGTGTTCAGGGGCTATGTTTAGAACAGGGACATCTACAGTAAACAAAAATAAATAAATAGTTTTTGTTAGAATAAATAGTATTTCATAGTTATGTTACCATTTACGTAGAAGGGATAAAAATCTCCAGGAAGACCATAATAGGGAATCTGCAGCTTTTGAAACAATATGTGAGAGCCCTCTAACTGTCCAGATCTTTGTAGCTCTTGTTCTATGTCCGCAATCTTATCGTGAAGATAATTGGTGTACTCGAAACAGCTCATATACGATTGATTAGCTGCTCCAATATAGTTAAAGTGGATTAAAAGCACCTGCCAGATAGAATACATAACTTATTGCATTTTATTCTTGACAAATTCTAATAACCTTACCATGCGATTTAAAGGAACTGGTTGCTCCTCAATAAAGCGATGTGATCCCATGTACATGTTCAAATCTACATGGTACTGCGGCAAGGGTTTATAACCATCAAAAAATACTAACTAAAAAAAAACATTAAGTTTGAAAATTTAAAATCAATTTCATACCATACTCACAACAATACCCAAATCAGTTTGCGACCTGAGACTAGTTCTTAAAAAGGGTCCCAATGTCTTGGCCACATTCAAGATAATGGCACATGGAACAGCTCCATCGGTGGCTCCCAGATATGTCTCGTTTTCGTCCTCCCTGGGAGTTTGACTATCGTAGTGACAGGTCAGGACCAGGAACTCCCTTGCCTTATGATTCCAAATGCCCATCACATTGGTAAAGTAGGCCTCCAGATAAAAATGATCGGAACTGGCGGCAAAACCCAACTTTTCCAGCTCATCCATCAGGTAAACAATCACCTGGGCATGTCCAAAACTACCAGGGTATCGAGGTTTCAATAGCTGAGCCAACGTGGCATTAAAGTGCTCTACATCTTGATCGAAGTTGAAGGAAATTTCTGTTTCTGCCTTATCGTCAAGTAAAATAAATACAAGTAGGTATATAAACATTATAACTAGTGCAACTTTCAGGAGCATTTCGTCTGTTTTTCATTAAATCGAAACCAAAACTGAGTCCGGTTTCAGAGAGAAATTATGTTCCCACAAGTTTTGGCCACATCTAATCAATTTTCTATGGATATAAAATAATTGGTTAAGAGAAAATAGTCGATTACTAGTAAAACAGTATGTCATCGCCTTCATCTTGGTACATGAACATAGCTTCATCTCGATGCGTAGAATCCAATTCTTGACTTTTCAAATAATCGTACAAAAATGTTCGCAATATTCTTATCATATTTCGAATCGTTGGCCAATGCAAATTTTTCTCAATATCTGCTGTAGTATGATGAATTTTCGGGTTAATTTCCGGAGAAATATGCAAAGATAGAACACCTACAAAAAGGTATTAAGTTTGGGGACAAAACGGGCGAATTATATATTTTTTACTAACCCTGCTCATGGAACGGATAATCATCATCGGGCTGATCTGAGTTGTGATGCTGGACTTTGTGGAACAAAACGGGGCCACAGCATAACTGTTCCGATTCCCAAAGTTCTTGCTCCAAATCAGCAATTTTGAAGTGGAGATCCGCGGTGTCATTATGGTGACTGAAGTAACTTTCATTTGCCAGTCCAATAAGGTTCAAGTTAATGGCTAAAATCTGCAAAATAAAATTTTTTAACTACTTATGTTCAATTAATTATATTGCACATACTATGTTTTCTAAGGGTATAAAATCCACTTCGACAAAATGCCGAGAGCCAATCAAGCGAATCTCATTTTCCGGATCCGAAGGTAATGGTTTATGTCCATCAAAAAAGACCAGCTGGAAAAATACATTAACACTTTTTTTATAGACTTCCCTTTAGTACTCACAGCCAAACCTATGTCCATTCTTAATGAAAGATCGTTTCGCAGATATTCACCCATGGTTTTGGCCACATTGAGGAGAATGGCACAGGGAACTGCGCCATCCGTGGCCCCCCAGTAGATTTCGTTCTTCATAAATCTGGGAGTTTCTGTATCGTAGTGGCAACTCAGCATAATAACATGCTCTGCCTCAGGATTCAAATATCCAACAACATTGGTGAAGTTTACACCTTCCCGGAACTTATTCTGGACCACCATGAAGCCCAATTTCTTAAGTTCTTGGGCTAGGAATCGACGAACCTGGGCATGTCCTAGACTTCCATGATAGCGAGGCTTTAATATGTTCGCCAGCGTGGCGTTAAAGTGGTCCTCGTCATCATTAAAATGAAATGGTGTCCTTTGCGAGGCCCAACGAATCATAAAGATATTAATCAGAATATATACCGCGCTCACTGTCCAGGCAATCCGAGCGAGCATCTGGGACAACTCCGGCTTCCTGGAAGGCCAACTACAAAATGTTCTCAGACTTACACGTGCAGCAAATGCATTCGCCAAGCCAAATGGAAAACTTTTAATTAAAGAGAGAGCTGCGAATTCCCAGATCTAATACACTGTCGCAAAATAAGCTAGAATATTGTGTACATATGTTTACAAAATTCATGGAATTCTTATCAAAGAATACTTTACTAGAAGCTAATTTTAAACATTATAAAATAATTAGATTGTGATAGAGCTGGGAATTGAATAAAGGTCCCTGCGTTACAAAATTACAATTTCCATATGATATTATATATATTATTGCATATGAAATCATATATTTATTCATCAAGTGTCTTTATATTATACAGTTTAATATTTAAAATAGCTTAACTTTAAGAAATATAATTAATAAAATCCTGTAAATTAAAAACGGTCCCTGAGCTATTTAAAAAAGCTATAAAAGAAACTCATCAAATAAAGCAGAAAAAATGTCATTAAATAGGCCCTTCAATCATTCTGAATGACTGCTAGTAGTATTGAATTGTATGGTTCTGATCTCCCTTTCGCTGAGCCTCTCGCGACTGGAAACAGTGCTGCTCCGCTTCAAGACGCCAGCCGTGTCCGGCCTGTTCATATGACGGTGGAGTTTGGGGGAACGGTACTCGTCCCGCGACAGGGTTCTCAGGGAGGAGCCCATGCGATAGTGCCTGGGATGTGATTTTCGGTGGCCGGGGCCGCAGCAGGGTACGTCCCACCCCCTCTGATCCCGACCGAAATCTTCGCCTTCGCTCATGGACTCGGCCAACTCGTGGTGAAGGGTCTCCGGCAACAGAAGCGAAAGCAGTCCTCCGCCAACACCCACACATCCAAGCACCAACAGCATCAGGGAAAAGGAAAGATTGTTCAGGTAGATGATCGGTGGGGAAAACAGAAGGGCTACAAGGCCCATCGTGTGGATGAAGGACACACCCTGGGCCCGTACTATCGTCGGCAGAATTTCTGCCGACCACAGCAGTGCCACGTTGAAGGACATGTTGGCAAAGGACCGACTTGCCAAAGCGCAAACCTTCATAGACGGCAAGGTTAGCATTGCGGAACTGATGAGGCTGAGGACTCCACTTAAGGTGGTGAACGCAAAGGAGCTCCAACGCCGCCCAAAGCGATCCAGGGTGAGAAATACCAGGAAATAGCCCGGCACATCCATCGCGCAGGATATCGTGAAGTAGACAAACAGATTATGCGTATCCAGGACACTGGCCACCCGCATCTGACCATCGTACAGCAACGATATGGCCATCCAGACGAGGATCATTAGGATCATAAGGCGTGTCAAGCGGCGCCGCCTGAATATCGAGAAGAATGTAAAATTGCGTCCCTGCATCTCCTCTTGGTAGAACTCCGCACAGCTCTCCTTGAAGGTATCAACCAGTTCTGCTGGCAGCACCATTCTATTTCTCCGCGCCACCGACTTCAGGATCTCCACGGCCTTCTCAATGTTGCCCCTCGACACCAGCCAGCTGCGATCGGAAAACGTCTGGATGGAAGGAGCTCATGACTTATGGTTTGGTCAGTTGGTTACCCACCGTGCCGATTCCGGCAGCAGACAGTAGGCGGCCATTCCAAGGAAAATGGGCAAACATCCTATCACGGCAAACTTTCGCCAATCACCGGCCCACAGAGCTATCCAGGGTATCAGCAACGTAAAGGGACAGTATAACAAGGCCAGTGTAATGAAGGCCACCAAGGAGCGATACTTTGGACCCACATATTCGTGCACTTTAAAGGGAGGCTCTTAATTAACCCCTACGATTGGGGACATCGATTTCTTACCCAAAATAAATACCATGGTAAAGCAACTGTCATAGGAGGCCCCAACGATTAATCGGCCAAAGGCAAAGGCAAAAAAGTTCGAGGACGCCGCGGTGGCCAGACTGCCCAAAATGGCCAGGAAGCAGCTACTGACCAATACGTTCACCCGTCCGACGTGGTCAGCAAGGTAGGCATAGCTCACACAACCCAGAATAGAGCCCACAAAGAAGATGAACTGGGCGTAAGTGGCGTACTTGTCTTTGTCGCACAACCATCCAAACTCCATGGTGGCCGAGCGAAACCGCAACTCCTTCTCCTCAAAGACATAGCCGTACTGGCAGGGAATGGTCGGCAGCGAGTCATCTACGTAGTGGGTGTTGTTGGCAACTGTAGCATGCAAATTGGTATAGTTCCTGTCGAACATCCTGCAACGGCTGAAGGATCCATCCGTCTCCAAGGGAATCGACAGCTGCTTCCGAAGGTCCTCGCCAGGCACCAGGGTCAACTGGGGCACGAAACAGTAGTACTTGTGGGGCGTCAGCGTCATGAATATCTGTCCTAGGTACACATAGGCAGCGATGTAGCCGAAGGGGATCATGAACAGGAATAGAACCAACTGGAAGCGACCAAACTCTCCAATGACCGAAAGCAGATCATCGAAATCGAAGTAATCGGGCCCGTCCCACGAGGACGATGGCAGCATGTCGGGCGGACTCTGCCACCAGGACCGTCTGGTGTACATATCCTCGATTTCCTGCGGCTCGGCATATGTCACATTAATTACCTCGTCGCCGCTATGATCCGGCTTAACCGGGGAGGGGGAAAACCGCCTAATAATTAACATATTTTACTTCGATTTCACATTAAATATTAGATTCTTAACATACGGTTTTCCTTTTTTCTCCTTCTTTTTCTTTTCGTTTTCGTCTTCGTTTTCGTTCTTGTTTTCGTTCTTGTTTTCATCTTCATCCTCCTCGTCCTCATCTGATCCTTTACGACTCTCATTATTTGACATATTAAAAAATCAAAATAAAGGAAACAAATAAATTCTGACAAATATATCTGATTCAGTTGATGGGACTCCCTTGAAGATGAAATGGTCTTGAAGACTTGAGGGGCTTATTAGGTGTAATGTGTTCACTATTATGTATGTATAACTAAGAATTTATATTTGATTTGTAGACTGTACTTTGAAAATATGTTCCAAAAAAAAGTAAGTTATAACAACGATGTCTGTCAGTCTCCCTCAACCCCCATAATGAGTAAGCCAATTTTCACTGAGTAATCATTTTCCCAAACATTTTGCCTTCACTGACAAGCTGCATATTTTCATGATGACTTGATGCTTTTCCGACCCACTACTCTTGCGGCTTTAGTAGCCGCAATCGGAGCATGAAACGGGGCATCCTTCATTACCATTCGACTCGTTGGCGCCAAGAAACAATGATTCCTGCAAATACCTAGCTTTCGGCCCCGTTTCCCCATTAATTAAATGCTGGCAAATCCAATCGTTTGCTAATCCATAGCAGCTATTTCGTGGTATTCGCAAAGCCAGCCCAGCTTGTGGCTAATTACGAGAAATTCGGTCAACCGCTGCCAGGATGCAAGGAGTCTTGAACCGCCTGTTGCTTTTGTTTCCTCAACTGGCGCATGCGATCTGCGACTTCGAACATTCATTCATAAAAATCCATGTTCGAATTATTCGAAATTGAAACCAATTGAAGCCCCAGACTTCGCCGGAGGAGCTACACACCAGTCCCGATGCGACTTTCAATGACGACGGTTCGAGGACGGATGCTGTACTTTGGGAGACTACAACTCGGGCCACATAAATATGCCCGGTCATGCCACATAAATCAGTGTCATAAATCTGTGCGTCTTGTGTACGGAGTTATGTGTCAGTGTCCCGAAAAAATCCAAGGCTACGCATAGCCACAAAATATCCTAGATTCTTATCTGCGGAGCGCCAAATAAAAACTAAAGCGGGGAAAACAACTAAGAGCAGAGCAAATTAAGTGTTTCGGCGGGAAGCCAGATAAAGTGAAAGCCACGCAGCGCGCGAAAGTGTAGAAAGTCAAGTGAAAGTGGCGGCAGCCGATCCCTTTGCAACATCCCCTAAAGGAAAAACGTACTGTACATACCCCCCAATCCCTTGACGTGTTTGGAATGTTCATCCTCGAGGCGTGAGCATCTGAAAGATGGCCATCCTGGAGTCTTGTTGCTTTTGGAAGGATGTGAGGAGTGGGAGCTTCGCCTGTGCCATCTACACTCTGGTAGGTGACTTCTTGTATGAATAATTGCTGAAGATAAAAAGTTGCCTGGCGGCAAAGCAAATGTGTCAACAAATTTATGAAACTTTAGGCAACTGAGTGAAGTTTTTTGCTTTATTTTTTATTATTTAAATATTCATCCAAAATATTAAATACAAAGTCCATATTATAGGGCCTTTAAATTCCAAGGGCCAAGTTAAAACAAAATTCAATGTTTGTTACTTTAAAAATAAAAAGAATTTGAAATTTCAATAAATTTTTCAATTTATTTTTGAGAATTTTCACTCTTTTATTTCCACAAAATAAAATTTTCTCATTATAATGATAGCCTACCTATTTTTTCCAAATCTTCAAATTTAAAGGTCATAGTGTTTCACTAAATATGAGTTTTAATCGAAATTATCTACCAAAATAATAAAAATAGATTCTCCTTAAATATCAGATTGGAACCGCAAACCTAAAAATAAATTAATTTAGGATCCTCTTACAGAAATGCCTTTCCTTTTATGTTCTCATAAGAAATTCCTTCAAACGTTGTCTGCCAAAAATCCCCAAAATAAACCGGCGGACAAAGAAAATTAACTAAATTCTTAAGAAAATATATTACCGAGCATGCTTCTTGAGCAATTACAGCACTCAATTGTCGCAGGAGGAGGATTTTGTGAGGGTGTAAGTCCATTTGGGGGGAACCACCCACATAGCCGCCCACTATCCCGAAACAAACGAGCCCCAAACCTTATGTCCCCAAAAGGATGATGAGTTCCCTATTTGCCTTGGCACAATTTTCCATACAGGTTTACTTTGGATTCTCGACGCTGATGTTTTTGTTCTACCTGCGCGAGGAGCAGGAGTTTCTACTCGGCCAGAGACCGCAGCCGATGGGCGAGAGTCTGCTGGAGAAGGGTGACGTGACTATAGGTAAGGATACGTACATATACGTGGAGCTCACCATGTGCTCCAGCACATCCACTTGGCCCGACTCAATTACGTGTGTGATTTATGCCTTTTGCAGTGACTGTGATATTCAACGTTTTGTTTCTCTTTTGCTCGATGCTGATGGTGCTGTCCTCGGTCCTCCTGATTGTGGGTCTCCAGCAGGTGGGTTTTTTGAAAGGATACCATTCGAGCTCCTCTACCATCGGTATATGAATTTTCGCAGAACAAACGCCAATTTCTGATACCCTGGATCTGCTTCATGCTGGGCGACCTGCTCATCGAATGCTTCCACCTCCTCCACTTGACGCTCTCCCGCCGCGTTATATTCGATCCGATTGTCGGTTTCATCTTCACCATGGACTTTTTTATCCTGTGCCTAAACGTAAGCTCAAAAATTGAGGTACTATTTTCAGTGAAATTACTTTGTTTTTACTCCTTGAAGCTCTACTGCTTACTGTGCGTTATATCGCAGTACCAGGAGTACCGAAGACACCGGGCCGAGTTGCAACAGGCGGCCAGTGCCCCGTCGGTAGGTATTCGGTGAATGTGTTGTGCCACCCCCAGTATGCTTACCTTCCCTCCTGTGCCTCCTGTATGCCTCCTTCCAACCCAAAAGCCTATTGTAGTCTTCACAGCTGCCGAGAAACTAAGCAAGTCGGAGCAGCTGCAGATGCAACAGCAACAGCAGCTGCAGGAGCCCCACAACCAGATATTGCTGAACCAGCTGGAAACCGGATCCGGAAATGGTAAACGGAATTCCCGACGAATGCTCGGAACAGGCAGTCCACTGATCACATCCCAGCGCCTCACCAACTTCTCCACCATCACCGAGGAGGAGGACCAACATTCCCGGACAGGTGGGGCGTTTATTAAAGCGATTTATGTGCCCCAGTTAATATCAATTTATACGTTACGATATATCCTCCGTCAGGACACATTCCGGAGCAATCCCATACCGAGCAACTGTCTCAAATTCCAATTATAGCCCAGGCATCCAGTGATGCAAGTACCGTTCGTCACTAAGCCAACGTGACAGGGCGATATTTAAGCCAACAGAGTCCACTTATTTTTACAAAAACAGAATGGAACTAAAAATTCGAATAAAATAAAAATGAATAATTCCAGAACATCAGCCCTTTTTGGGCTTTAGTTTTCATTTCAGGTGAAGATTTAATTTTTCCTGTTGGCCTGCCTTCCTTTGATGCAACAAAAGGATGCAAGAAAACGCAAATAACTGGAATTCATAAAAGTCCTTTCAATTACAGTGACTTAAAAGCTAAACAATTCCTGGCAAAGTCAGTTTTCAGAATGAGGAACATGCGGGAAACTACTATATTTCACAAACACATCTCCTGAATTAAACAAAAATGAAAAGGTAAAGTGGATTCTTCCAAATCAGAATGTCTGCTTAAAGCAACTAGCTTGCCATGCAAACACTCAACCCAAAACCAGACAGTCTAAAGTAATTATTCAAATGTCTCAGCCTCCTCCTAGCCAGACAGCCACAGGTCAAAAGAACCCTAAAAAAAATATAAAAAAGTTTACTTTTGAAACCTAATTTGTTTTTGAAAAAAGCTGACTTGACCCAGGGGGCTCAAAGTTGAAAGTTAATGATATTCAAATTATACTTAAATGTCCTAATTAAAAGCACCTTTTGTCAGGTTAAATCAAAACGGACTCTGTAGTAAACAGGATAGCCTGCGCAATCTATCCGGACGGATAGAACTCAATCCGGACGGAAGCAGTGCCATTAAAGGGCACTTAATCACTTGGCTAAATTGGCACTGTTAATTAAACCCTCAGGTGGAGAGTTACAACCTCGAAGTGGACGCATGGCTTAGAGACACGGGCTACAGCGTAGAGGATACGGGACACAGGACATCCCGCTCGGTTCACGATGACAAAGGGTCGTCGGTAGAGCAGCCACAAAATCGGCGACTGTTGGCCAGCCATTTGACTGGAAAAGGCCATGCTGTGGCAGATGATGTCCGTCCAGTGTCATTGGTAATGCTACACAGAAAAAAAAACCTAAATATGTACAGATTTCAAATAATTCTAACCTACTGCATCCTAAACTTTACTCTGAAAAAATCAATATGGCTGTTAAAGCCCTTGATTTAATATTGAATCCATTTAAAAATCGTCAACAAAAAATGTTCAAGTGCTGTTGGCGAATAGAAACTCGCACCACATTGCCCGCCATTGTAGGACTATTATTTCTTTTTTGTTTGTGAAAAGTCGCATTTTGTTCTCAAATATTGACATAGCCACAGGCGGCAACATTCCCAAAAATCCATCATAAAAATAGAAGGACATCGGACTGCAAAGCTACAAAGTCCGACAGATCTGGCTTAATGGATCCTAAGTGGCAGAATGCAGTACAAAGTCTGCTTTTGGCAAATATCGAGAATGCTCGAATGATTAAAAGCTTAAAAGTTGTGCATTGAATTTAATATTGTTATTTTAAGGTATTTAAATAAGCAAAAATATTGAGAGGAAAAATTTACGCTTTAAATTAATTGGATTCTGACTGTGGTTAAGAGAATAGAACAAAAAAAAACATTTAATTCAATTAAATTAAATGAAACTAAATTAATGAAATCTGAACGCATGAGGGATTATATGATGGTTGCTTTGTAAGAGCCCACTGTTGGTATTCTGAACTTTTTTCCTTGATATTTCACTTTTAAAGATCGAATACTTTATACATTTTGTATAAAAACCATGAAAAATGTAACTCGAATATTTTAAAAACAAAAAAATATTATTATACATTCTCCCCGGCATTATCCACATAACTTTTTCATTTGCCATTGTTGCATTCCGGGAATTACAGATTTTATGAACAGAATATATGCACTTCATGCAGCAAATCCTGGGTTTTACTTTCGGCTCTTTATCAAAAGCAAACAGTGGCTGGCTTTCAGGACGCGACGCTTTAAAGTTGGCATTGTGGGGCACTTACGGCATCATATCCTTATATACCGCAATCCAGGCAGACACACTACACACTTACACTCCCAAGGGGCAATAAGCACACTTACACAAAGCAGAAACACCAACGCTTTCTATCTAATTGCTAGGACGGCTGAGCACTTCCACCTCTCCTGATTCCCGAGGATAATGAGTTTTCCATTAGCGCCTGACTAGTGGCAATAGCAATATTTGCCAAACGTCTCGGCATGCTTAAGTGAAAATTCAATTAAAGCATAAGCGAAATCAAGTGAAAGTCCTGCCGCCTTCAGTTCCAGGACAAACTTTATATCCCTTGATTGACTTGCAGTGGTGGCCATCGAACTGGGTGGGACCTGCATGTCCAATAAACTTTAGAAGGATGCAAAGTTTGTGGCAGGAAAACAAAAAGTGGCAAAAGTGAAACAATGGCTGATCCACCCGTCAAAAAGCGGCAAACTCTCCCTCCAAAACACTGAAGATATTTCGGATTAAATTAAATGTTGAAATTTTAAGCAGTTCCATAACTTTTCCCATCCTCCTCTTGTCGATGGCTGATGGAAGGACTCTGGCTGTCGCTCGCAGGCTTTTCTGGACTTTCATTTGATTTATGGCAGATGACAAGTGGGTAAAGTTATGTGGCATATATCCATATGAGTTTTAAGAAGGCAGAAAGTAAAATTGACAAAAAGTGGCAGCCGCTTTGTCACTCGCCGTATTGCGTATACGCAGTGTGGTACGGCTCGGTATCAGGAACCTTAAACGAGAAAATTTATGTAGATTTATGTTCGTGTGTGTGCTTTTACCACATCAGAGCCTCTCATGCAAACGTGTCTATATACATTCAATTAGAAAATTAGCATCCAAATGAAGCTAATTCACGCACCGGGAGGAAACCATAAAAGATGTAAGACTCTTAATGAATATTAAATGATGAAAACAATTTAAGCATTAAATTCCGTTGCCTATTCCTTCTGAATGGAACTTTTGCCTCTTAAAGTTTTGTCCCTCCGGGGAAAGCCATAAGTAGGTCCTTTTTGTTTCCGAGAAACATATAAATGACTTTAATAACTGAGCCCTGCCAAGTGTAAACTATAAACAGCTTTGGTCTTTAAGCCTCCGCTGGTCCTTTCAGGGCCTCCAATTTGTAGAGACTCATACGATGGTACTGAAGGCAAAATAATTAGGACATAAGTCGGCAAAGCATTCGCATTAACGTGAAACTGTTTGTCAGCAATAAATCGTCAAAGTAAATTACGTGGAACGAGGCTCAGACATCAATCTTGGGGCTTAGATGACACCTCAGGGCGGCAACTTCTCGGGAATGGGACTTTGTTTTGGAAATTAGGCAGATGCTTCACATGTGGGTCATATGGACTGAAAGCTGGCATTATATATACTTAAAATGGTGAGCCAATTTTAATTGAGATTTTTTTCGCGCTCCTCTTCAAAGCAAAATCCCAAAACAAAAGCAAACATCTGACCTTTTTCAGGCAACATTACATTAGCATCAAAAGGGTTGAGACCGTGTCCTTTTTAGACCCGAATGGAGGTAAACGGATTCAGGTTATTTTCCGAGTCTTAACAACCCTCTTGAAACAGAGATATTTTTTTATAAATAAATTTTTTCAATAAAACTCCTTACCCCAATGGTAAAAATTAAACTTATTTACTTACACTTTAAGCGGTTCGTGAGATTTCAATTTCGGATTTAATCAGCTCTCCTAGCGATAAATAAATAAAAAGGATATTTCTTTGCTTATACCCTTTTCATACAGTCTGTATGTAATGGGTAAATAAGGCTATAGTCATTTTTCCCTTAGCCTTTACCTATTTTATTTTGTATCAAACATACCCGATTGATTGAAAGGGTAAGCGACAGACCACAGCTGAAATAGTTGCCAGGACAACGATCTGGGAGTAAATAAATCCGCAAAAGAGCAGTGGGGTGTAAAACGATTAATATTTCTGCAAGAAATATGGAAATTTGAGAAGGACGAGTAGGCAACTCTGGGGTTGAGTCCATTTCCAGCCGTACTGAAGCACTGAAGCCGTAATCTTTACAATTTGACTCAATTAGCAAAGAATTTGAAGCATTTAATTCAATTACCCATAATAAACTGGATGAGTTGACGCAGTAAATTGTTCTCAAATAGTTTCCCAACTACTTTCGAGCGAGGAGTGTATTAATTGTAGTAAAAACAATAATTTCCAGTCGGAAACGCACAAGCTGAAAGAACAACACTCGCGTCTGTTGATCTTTCATTAGAAATGCCCCAGTGTCAGTCTAGTTATTCCGCTTGTTTATTCTGCCAGCTGGTGTGTTTGCATTTGAATTTCGCTGTCAAAACTTTTGGCTGACATCCCGAGTGCCACTTGACATTTTTCGGCCAACCACAGTCCCGAGGGAAAGTGGAATCCAAGAAGCTGTCGGAGCCCACGATGCTGGACCTCTCACTCAACGTTTGGAATCGCAATATTCCTATAAATGATAAATCGAGTTGAAGTGCTTGAGCTAAAGCAAGGTTGACAATTGTGATATGCCATGGAAATAGAATTGTCGGGAAGCGTGAGCATAAGAAATAAGATTATTTTGCTAAGACTTTACAAAGCGCTTTAAGGATAACTTTCCGGTTATGTTCCGAGACCGGATGCTGAGGGGAAGACGAAATGGGAGTCCGTTTTACCATCTCTGCTTTTCCTTTTAAGCCGAGTTGGGTTATTCCTGAGTTATTCCCAATATTTGAATGGCTTTTACGTGCCCTTTGGGTGACATTTGCGGATGCCACTCGCCGGCGTTCATATCCGCGTCCATTAGTTTCAATCAAATTTCATAAGCAAACAAACAGGACCAATAACCTGACGTCTGAGTATGCGTGCTTATGTATATATTGGCATTAGCATGCATGATAAATAATAAACATATTATAAATAGCCTTTTCCCCATGGAACGAGTTCGGCCATCAATCAATGTGCGAAAGGCCTTTGGCTTCTCCACCACTCGCCTCGAATTACTCAGCGTACACATCCCACTCGGATTTTGGCCGAATGGCATTGCCAAACAAGATTTATGCCCCGTTTTCGGGTCACCAAATATACGGCTTTACATTAAAGAGCCAGTATTCCTTAAATTAAATTAAAGCCAACCACTCCAGAACGGCCGGCCCGTCAAATCACTTTCCATGGTTAATTAAAACTTGTGCGGCTTTCGATTAGCATATTAAATAGCAAACGCCTGTCCTTCCCGCCCCTCGACCTGGCAATCACGACTGTCATGGGCCATTCTCAGATGCTTTAAATTAATTAATTATCCTTTCCGATGTAAACATTGGTTCAATCAATGTCGGAAGTGGGAAAACCACCCAATCATAAATTTTGTTTTTACGTTTATGTTTATAGTCAAATTGCGTATACGACACGTGGGCTCTAGGGCTTTTACTTTGAATGACGCTGCCCCACAGGTTTTGCTTTAATGAGACTCACGAATGTCTGGGTTGCTTGAACAACGCTTCACCAATCAAAGCATACGGTTTCGAAGCATTTAAGGAATTCTATATTTTACCTGCCAACCAAGAGCAATCACGACATTTATTTGCAGATTGAAATTGGAGTGAAATGACAACAAAAGGTATGTATATTTGGATCATTTGCACTGGTTTTAGTGAACAAATACCGGAAAGTTTTCATTGTGTCTTTCATGCGTTCGATTCAATCCCTTCAATATCCTTGAAAATTTGCATATTTCAATTGGAATGTTTGTGTAATTCATTTATCCCACTGCCACTTGCAGCTCAAGTGGAATGTTTATTCATTAATCAGACTATGTGAACTAATCAAAGGCTTTAAGCAACTTTGCCTTGCAAACACGGCGTATACGTAATCAGATCGGATTTATTTTCAACCACTGGCTGCCTGACAGCCTGACTAAGTTAAACAATTGCAATTGGCAAGAGAAGCAACGACAAGGCGATGCAAAATCAATACCAAGCCGAAAATATCAACACAATACCAACATAATACGTATACGCACTGTATGTTATCCGCTCGTGAAATTTCCCATGTCGGGCTGCGACTTGCCTGTCAAATCAAGGGAAATCTGCTTTGACAACAGTGGGGAGCCCAGCTGGAAAAAAATAAACACATCTTAAGTAAGGAAACGGTGACATGTGAAAGTAAACGGCACTGCTTTTCGCTAAAGTGAAAGGCTTAAAGGGAAAGTGTCCAAGGACACTCCCAACTTTTATTATTTTCCAAAAACCTGAGGCAAACGCACGTTTCATCTCCTTAAAAGGTATACAGCCACAAGGTAGGACACACAGGCAGGATCTTCAATCCAATCTTATCGATGGGTTCACATCTGCGAGGCCACAAAATTAAATGCCTCTAAATAATGTCTGTGGCGTTTGGGGACCAATGTCCTGCGGCTAATAAAAATACATCCCCAAAAAGGGTTCACTTATCGCTGGCCGAGACTTGAAAAAACAAGCACTTACCCGTAAGAGATGGCCATCAAATGTGACAGCCGGCACCCGGAGAGAGGCTAAAAGCAAGCATTCCTATCTAGGAGACATAATACAAATGGTTCCAAATGGCCGGAGCTCTACCTCTCCTACGCCCCCACCAGTTGTTGCCCGGCAACAAAATCACATCAAAATGTTTTCCTTGGAAAGAAAAATTCTAAAAATAAAAAAATATTGTAAAGACTGCAATTTGAATTGAACTTCGATTTGGAGTGCAAAAGCAAGTGTGTGGATTTTAAAAAAAGTAATCCGCTTTTTATTGGATTCTTTTATCTAAGAGCCATATACTCTTAGATTGAAAGAAAATCCTTAAGCAACATGTAAGCTTGTTCTTACTTTTAAAATTTATGTTTTGAGCAATTAAGTCTAATATGATGTTGAGTAAAGTCAAAAATACTCAGTTGAAATGCAGGAGTCCTTGGTGAAACTATTAAAGTATATAACAAAACTTTCTGACTGAAAAAAACAACTTTTCATAACAATTTTCACAACTTTTACTATTTATTTTGTTTTTTTTTGCATTTTGCCGAAAACTTGGAAAGTTTTTCTCTCCCATTATTAAATTGAACTCATATTAAACGTAGGCATAATTTATTCCTTCCTGTGGGCCACAAGAGTGTTAACAACGACAGATGGCCAAAGGAAAGCGGTCAACACGAACACAATAATGTCCTAAAGGCTTGCACAATTTTATATTTCTGATATACATACACTGTAGTTATGATAGAAACAAAATCAACAGGCAGCGAATACCCAGCAGAGTTTGATTAAATAATTATTTGGAGGAATAAAGGTATGGATAAACCTGGAAAATTCCCATCAATCAATCAATATTGAGCAGCTGTGAACAGTACCAGCTCCCAGCGGGAATTAAAAGTGAAATTCATCAAATTCCTTTGTCAATGGCATGTCCGGGTGGAATTCCTTTCCAATTTGTTGAGGCAAGTTATGTAAACAAGACCATAAAGGTTCCAACAATCATAGAATACATGTTACTCTCTTCTTTAATCTGTGGGTATTCATTTTAATGGTTTCTGGATTTTCATAAAACACATTCCAATACCAGTCCGATACATTGTGTTGTGTCGGCAGTAATTACATATGCCAACATTTACATTTACCTTTTCCATGACAACCACAACAATCAAGTGGATAACATGGCATGGCACATGTATTTTTAGGCAAAAGCCTAAACCGAAACAAATGCCCCCAGTCCCCAGCAAACTTTATTGTTCAACTGTCACGCAAATTGAACTTTGGCTCATCATCAATTTTCATCATCGCCATCCCGTCCTCCCAAATACAGATGATGCCACAAATTGGTTAGGGTGTGCAAAAAAATGTGCCCAAAAAATCAATACAAATTGTAGCCCAAAATTCATAGTCCTATAATGCAACTGCAGTGCTTTATTTTTACACTTTAACTTTTTTTTTTAAGAATTTGTGCCATTTACAGAAATTTTAATTGGATATTCGGGCTAGGCGCACAGGTCCTCGATGGACTCTCCTTGGAGGAGTAGCCGCTGCTGCTCCTGTTTGTTTTTCTTGTTAGCGGATTTGCCGCCAGCGGCCTTACCGCGTCGTCGATTCACCACGCCATCCGATTCATCCATCATCCGCAGAATTGTGGTCTGAAAATATCAGGAAAGTATAGGCGATGGATATGGTGCTTAGCTTTATGATGTATGTTGTTGAAATATTCAACTGAAGGCTAGAGAAAGTTTCTACTTTTAGTTTTAATAAATAGTTTTAATAGTTTTAATAAAATTCTATTAAAACATGATTTATATGTAAGTCAACTGCAATCTCTACTTAGTTAATTAAAGCTATAATTTCTCACCTGATCTGAGCAATCCATTGGAGCCACTGATATATCACGCACCGCCCTAAATTTACCCACGTTGTTCAGATGCTCGTTCTCCAGTCGGAAATAATTCCAGATAAATCGCCGGAAAACCTCCAGGGGACTGAGAATGGTCATCATTACGTCGCCTTCGATGTAGCCGGCTTCAATTAGGCTCATGGACAAGGTCCAACTGAAGCGCAGTATCAAGTCCTCAATTATGCCAAAGTAGTAGAACCACTGCGGGCGGAGAAAGAGAGATAATGAATGCCTTGAAAGATTGTTTTACGTGCCGTTTGGTCAAATATTTATCGTTGCCATTATTTTCGGACAGGAGGTAGAATTCCCGACTCCCTTTCCCACAAATCCAACCCCTAAAGCCCGGCGACTTACCGTCGATGAATAAACGATTTCCTCACGCAAGAATCGATTGTCGCCCGCCTTCGAGTCGAAGAGGCCCCAGTCCATTTTGATGTCCCATGTGTAGGCGTAACAGGACGAAAAGATGGCCGCCGTTATCCAGCAATAGAACCAGGGATTCTCCTTGGACAGCGGATAGGTATCTGTAAACAGTGTGAGTATTAAGGTATGAGTTCAACTACGTGCTGAGATGCCAAATAAAATGTTTATGGCGGATGGACACTAATTGGCTCTGGGCCGTAAACAACTCGCATAATGTGTGTATTTGCAGTTGGCCTGTCCGGTCCTGCCCTGTGGCCAAATTAAATCACTTACCCGTGGTCGTGTGGTATTTGTGGGCGAATATGACCACAAAGAATGATGTTGCATACTTCGCTGCGTTAACCAGATGCGGAAATGACTCCTTTGTGTCGCGGTATCGACGAATGCACTGAGCGAACCGGAAGTAGGCGGGCAAGATGGCCACAATTGGATGCAACAAGGACACGTATTCAACACAATGGCTGGCAGCTACCGATGAAACGAAACAATAAGGTTCATTAAATCGGGAGGCCATTGTAAAAGATAATTGTTTTGAAAAATATGAATGTTTACATTGAATTGTTTTCTGGCATAACTCACCCTTTCCGGCCTTGTGCCACGTTGGACTTTTGCCAAAAAAGCATATCAAGAATGGTATGTCCAGAAAGGCAGGCACCATACTATTCAGCTGATCCGCCAGCCAGAAATCGGCAAAGTTGACAAAGCAAAACGGTGCCATGATCACCCGGATGAGGACCCTCAATGCCCAGTATCGGGCTTCGTGGTGGAAGGTCTTGGTGGGGTTCAATAGAAATGCAGCCATCAGGATATACAGGCACAAGGGAGCCGCATACTGGGGAATACCGAGAGGATCGCAGAATATGTAGCTCAGGACACAGCAGGCCCAAATCACGCCAAACACCGAGGCCACTTCCATGATGTTCTGCTCGGAGAGATGATTGCGGGGATCTAGCTCGAAGATGAGGACGTGATTCACGCCCGACGATCGCCATCCGTAGACATTGACGCCCCAGAGGAACAGGCATTCGATGATCAGGAAAGGGGCCCGGAACATTCGCATACCAGCCCGCCAGTTCTCACCGAATCCGTAAAACATGGACGAAATCACAACCGTAATGAAGAGCACGACAAAGGCCCCGGAGAAGAGGCCCACCTTGAAGGTGGTCCAAGGACTCTGTTGCTCCCCCAATGGCGGCACCCTCAGGCGTTTCATGGCCCTCTGACGATCCCCGCCTTCGATGTCCTGTGTGACGGCCTGCTCGGTTTCCTGAATCAGGCGATCGATGTCCTTATTGGTGTAGAAATGGGCCGCCTCCACGTGATCCATGCGCCACCGGGCACCGTAATCCACGCTCAGTAGCTTGTCGTGTTTCTTAAGTATCTTCCGGAAACCCGTGAAGTTGAGATTCTGATAGTTCTGTAGCAGTATAAGTCCCAGATAAAATTCACTAAATGCCAACTTGAGATCCTGAATCTTTCGGGCCGGAACGTTCTTCTTGCCCAGCGGAGTCCGCCGCTTCCAGGCCGGCTGCTTCTTCGGATGACCCATTTCCAGGGCCTCGGTCAGTTCGCTGCGCAGGCTTCCATACTTGCGAGTGGCCTCGGCCATTTTCTCCGAGTAGAATGTGTTGATCTTGGCCAGTTCTTTGTCGCAGTAATGGAAGAATTCCTCGTCGAATTTGGCAAAGTATCGCGTAACCATTTCCCGCTCTACGAGTTCAGCGGATGGGGATTGTTCGATGGCCGCATACAGCATGGCTTTCATTTCCTAGAAGAGATAATATTTTAAAGTCATTAATACATAATAAAATAAATTAAATATTATTGTACCTTATAGGTAAATTAAAAGAAAACGCCTAAAAAGAAAGAGTTGGAAGAAACATGTATAGAAGTTAACAAATATGTATTCCTTTGCAAGTGACTCAATACTTTCGTCACTCACTGTCCTTTCTCCTTTCTTCTCCTTTGATGCTCTCTCTTTTCTTGTTATTTTCCGACCACCCCACCACCCAACAAACTTTGTTTACGTTTAGGAAAAGCAAAACAGAACAGACGATAGGAGGGCGCATGCGCCATTTTCCAACGGACGGAAAAAGCTCCGCCATTTTGACAGTTCGGAGCTCAGCTGATGGGTCACATGACGTCACAGCTGACAAAGTGACAGCGGGAAAAGCACACTCGTCCGTGTATCTATACGGATACAGATTTTTCCGCAGCAAGGGGACGAACGCAACGCCTTGAATCGGCGATTTGCGGCACTTACCTCATAGTTAATGTACTGCTTTCGCCACTCGGGCGTTATGTGGGCGGTCAGATGCTCGGCGAACTTCATTTTGAGGGCTGGGAGGGACTCACAACTGGCTGAACTGCATCCGCATCCGGCTGAACGGCGAGGATGTGGTCGCTCCAAACGCACGTTTTCACGTAAACATCACAACTGGGCCACCGCCAGCCAGCGAAAGTTCTTGGATGTTGGTCCAAATGGCGGAAGCGGGGCGGCGCGAGGGCGGGGCTTATGGCCATTGAAGAGCTTTCGATATGTAAATGGCTTCGGTTTTGTTATTGTCCGCTCATTCCTCTCATCCGCTTTCAATGTCAACAATAACAAAAGAGCGCAACACATATTGGGTTCAAAAATTGATTAGATTTGATTAAATTATCTAACGCGGCACACTTATTAAAAGGCCATAAATTATGGATATTACCGTGATGAACTCAATTACAATTGTGACTTGAGTGTTGAGTTTGTGAAGAAAACCTGAGATTTAACAAAAAATACGTTTTAATGTGTACGGTAATTAGTAACGCCTCTAAAAAATAGCAAGTCGGCCAGCTTCATAAATCATTTGATTGTTTTTGACAAACTTTGAACTTACCTATCTGAGCTGCCGGTACTTTATATATAGACACGAACTAAATTTAGTTTACTATTTTAATCTTATCAGTAAACTAAATTAAAATTGAATTAATGAAAAAATAATAGAATTAAAATGTGTTTTAAACTGCATTATAATGGGACTATATAGTTCCCGCGCCCTCGTCTACAAATTCCCAAGTCATAATGACATTTTAAATTCCTAAAATAGATAATACCGCCCCGCCTATTAGATATCCACTTACCGCAAAAATCAACTAGCATTAGAATGGGATTGGAAATGAACCTCAGTAGACGTAGCTGTTTCGAATCAATTTAGTATTTTCAGTGGAAGCCACAGAGCAGTATCTCTGTCCAAGATGTACATAGGGGGCCTGGCAATGTCATGTAGGGTATGTGTATACTATAGTGCAGAGAAACCACAGCCAGAGTCATAAAAACCAATTCCCGAAGAGCTGCCCTGCCCGCGAACCAAAAACATTTCCAGTTCCCCCCAGTCCAGTCCCCAGCCTGCTCCGCTTATCGCAATTGACTTTGGCTCCCTTGCCTCCTCCTGCGGGTAATGTGTGTGTGTGTTTTTTTGTCTTTATGTCTTATTGTTGTATTTGTGTATTGATTAAAGAACAGGCGGGAGGCAGTGTTGTTGCCAGAGTCGTGGCCCCCCACCCGCATTGAGTCATTTACATGATCGCCTCGAAAGCAGAGCACAATTGGAGAACAAACGCAGCGACGTTCCAAGCGAGCGGAACAAACAGCGTTGAGGCATTTGCTCCGCGAGCTGTCAGTCGTCGATTAGCCCGCTCGCTGGCCAGTCATCCACACATCCCACCCTCAGATCCAAAGTATTATACAACTCCAGAGTCGCCACTCCAAGATAAGGAGATAAAGAACCAATATAAATACCAGGCACAGCCCAGGGGTTGGATTAGACGGCTGAAGAAAACCCAAGAAGCAACATGCCCACTGACCAGGAGCCCACCGCCGAGCAGATCGCCGAAGTTAGGAGCACCATACTCAAGAAATTGGAGTCCGAGCCACCAGCAGGTTAGTTCTCTCCACAAACTAGATAAGAAACAATCCCTTATATTGAGATTCCCCTATCCCACTTAGAACCCTTCCACCCCAATGATCTGAAGCGCTTGAATGACTCCGATGTTTGGATCACCAAACTGCTGAAGGTCTACGACTTGGACGTGGAGAAGACCAACACCAGGCTGTGGGACAATCTGATCTGGCGCCAGAGTTTCGGGGTCAACGATATCACCGCTAAGACACTGAACCAGGAGTACCTGACCGATGGTTCCATCTACGCCCACAACAAGGACAGGGACGGCAAGCCCCTGTTGATCATTAGCATCAAGAAGCACTCGAAGAGCCGGAACCAAGAGGATCTCCTGCGCATCATCGTGTACTGGGTGGAGCGGCTGCAGCAGGAATCGAACGATAAGATCACACTTTTTATGGACATGACAGGCTCTGGCTTGGGCAACATGGACATAGACTTCATCAAGGCGATCATCGGGATTTTCGAGACCAAGTATCCTTATGTGCCAAACTACATTCTGGTGCATGAGTTGCCCTTCCTTTTGAATGGTGAGTCCTTATGTCCTTTTATTACGTCTATGGATTAATTGGACAAAATATTTTTGCAGCTGCCTTCAAAATTGTTAAGACCTTCTTGCCCGAAGAGGCCCTCAAGATCCTGAAGGTGACCACCAAGAAGGACATCGATCAGTATGTGGACAAGGACAACTGCCTGAAACTGTGGGGCGGCAATGACGATTACGAGTTTCAGTTTGCCTAGAGACCTTGCTCAACCGAACTCTGTATTGTAGTGTAAATAATACGATATTTATTGACTGGAACTCGCAGTTGTTTTTTTATGAAAAAAAAAAAAACAAAAGTCTAAAAGCTCTCCAGAGCTTTGGCTTGGCTTTTGTGTTGGCGGGTAATTGGTAATGCAAGTGGCATGCCTCCCACGCGATCACGTTCGATTGCTGCCCTTTATGGGCGGGCGCCCACTGCCCCCCAACCGCCTCGCATGCCTCGACCCATTGGGTGTATACTGGTGCTCCACTTATTCCCCTCACGCCACCCGAATGCAAACGATCGCCGCGATCGGGGCAACCGTTAGGCCGATTATTCAGTTTGCTGGACGCGC
This sequence comes from Drosophila atripex, assembly GCA_035045925.1. Lineage (NCBI taxonomy): Eukaryota > Metazoa > Arthropoda > Insecta > Diptera > Drosophilidae > Drosophila > Drosophila atripex. Next base: position 3,773,996 of record JAWNOP010000012.1, read on the forward strand.
TCGTGGAACGCACTTGGATAGCTCCTCTCTGCATAATACCTGCCGACTGGCTAGCAGCTACCTACCACTTGTACCTCCTCTTGTTACTGACAAGCAATTGATTTGCGGCCCGAATCTAATCGCAGTGAAAGTGGATTACTGATTAGAAAATCGAGAGGTCCGAACACCAGTCGCCCCCCCCCAATCGGATTCAGGGTTCAATGTTTAGTTGCTCGATAGTCGTGGTTGAGATCGAGTGCGGAAACTAGTCGTCGGCATGGGTATCAAGGTCAAGGAAACGACTCCGGGGCAGATCGAGGAGCTGCGCGAGAGGTTCAATAGCAAGTATGCCTCGTCACCGCCGGCAGGTGAGATAATTGGTCGGACAACAGGAACCGAAAAGTGCAACGTACACAATTAATTCTATTTACTAAATTTATACCATTTTGCACATTAAGTATACGCATAGTTGCCAGTTGTAGATACTATGATAACTGGAAAAACTTTCAGTGTTCTGTTAATCGTTTGTTAATACCGCAGTGTCACCGCAGGTTTTAAAACAAATTCGACTTTGAGACGATGAATAAATAAAAAAAATAGCGAATTAGCCGTTCGGAGTGCACTTAAATGAAAGCTTTGAACTTGAGACCCAAGCTACACCTGCCCCAAGAACTATAAATAGCAGGTGGTTAGTCGGAATCTCAGACAAAAGGTTGCACACCACAAGGGTCAAAGTATAAGCAATACATTAGCGAAAATATTTTATTTTTCAAGCAATAGAAAAGGGGTAGAGATTTCTACAAACCATAAAAAGCTCATTGAAAAAAAAACCAGCTATAAAAATATTCGATCAAGTGGTTTTTTATTTTATGTATGAATTTATATAAGAAACGAGTACCTCCTAGCAATATTTATTATAAAGAGTGGCAATAATAGAGATAATCTTTTTTCAATTACGCCAGTAATCTCTAAACTATGTGCGTTTACCCGCTCATATCAGTTCCGATAAGATTTCAATAATCGTTTAATCATTTCACTTGCTCGGCTGCACTTTTTAGAGCCCTTCCATCCCGTTGACATTGATCGTATCCGCAATGATCATGTTTGGCTGCAGAGGTTTCTGGAGATGCACGATCTGGACATGGAAGCTTCCTTCGCTAAGCTGTGGGAGACCTGCATCTGGCGGCAGTCCTACGGGGCCAACGATCTGGATGAAAGCAAATTGAACCAGGAATACTTGAAAGAGGGATCCATATTCGTGCATAGCACTGACGGAGATGGCAAGCCATTGCTGGTTTTCCGCGTAAATCTGCACAAGAAGACCAAGAACCTGGACGAATTGATCCGCATCGTGGTCTATTGGGTGGAAAGAACCCAGCGGGAGCAGCACATGACCCAGTTGACCATCTTCTTCGACATGGCTGGAACTGGTCTGGCCACAATGGATCTGGATTTCGTCAAGCGGATTGTGGAGACCTTCAAGCAATACTATCCGAATACCCTGAACTACATTTTGGTTTTTGAGCTGGCCTGGGTTTTAAATGGTAAGTTACAAATTAATTACAGACATATTTTTAAAAAATAAATTGAAATACTTAAACCAAATTAAAAATTCAACAAAGTATTAGAGCTGTGCTTTATTCGAAAATACTTTGTTGATTTTAGTATCCCATTTTCATGTCGAATGGCGCCAAACCTTTGAACTTTAACCTGCACATTAACCGTGACCATGACATCGTCTCCTTACCCTCTTTCCTTTCAGCCGCCTTTAAGGTAATCAAGGCCCTGCTGCCGCCAAAAGCCATTGAAATCCTGAAAATGATATCGAAAAAGGACGTCACTCAGTATATACCCAAGGACAACTGCCTGGTTAGCTGGGGTGGTGGCGACAGCTACGAGTTCAGCTTTGAACCGGAGGTAAGAAGATTGCCAGCCAAGTCGCCGGCAACTGCCACTACCACGGATGATGACCAGTTTGCGGACAGAAAGGTGAGTGAGCCGGAAGGAGTATCTAACTTAGCGCTTAGTGCCCCCACAACACTGACAAAATACACCAGACAATTCCAAATCTCGAGCGGTTGTGGGGCGTGTTCCCGGAAAAAGTCGTCGGTCGTCTAATTGCTTTTTCCGAAACCGCACGCGAGCCACCTTAAGCGCTCTCTCCATAATTGATTTACATTCTTGGGGCGTATTGATTTAGGGTGCGCTCCTTGCGTGTCCTGCGTGAGTTGCCTGTCCCGGTCTCTGTCCCCAACTGACCACGAAGCCGAGATATGGAGTCAGCCACAAGGCACTGAGCGCAAAAATGGGATAGTCCGATTCAGGTACAATTATTAAGATATTTAATTGTACTACGTAAGCCTTCGACGTAAGACTTCAACGTAAGCCTTCATTTTGTCAAAAAATACTGCATTTCAGTAATATTTTTTAAAAAATACTTCGAAACCCGTTTTCTCCAGTGCATCTGCCGCAGAAGACTGTGGGCAAAACATTATAAAAGCTATTTATAGTCCTTTATTTGACATATTGCTAAAGTTTGAGTTCCTGGCTCGTGCTAGCGGTCATCTAGGGACCCAAAACCGTTGACCTGTGAAAAGTAGAACGCACAATTTCGCATGGATTGACTCCCAGGCTGTTAAAGTATGTGTTGCTTATGTGTAAATGATTCCCATGGTGGTTATTATGCGGCACTGTCCAGTACACCACCACGACCATATCACCCTCCCACACACACCACACGCATTCCTGAACACACCCACATAATGTTATTGTTTAATGCACTTTTCATTCACTCATTACATTGCATATTTACAGTTTCAGTTCATATTGCGTGACGCGGAATCAACGGCTGGAAGAAGCTGATCGACAACAGAGCGGATGAGAGATTTTTTGAGAGCCAGCGTCGAGAGCTTTGCGGGAGAGCTTTTCAGAGTGCTTTTTCAGTTGTATTTCCTTTCCACACACATTTGCGCGACAAAACCGAAAGAAACTAGTCACAAAAATCTCATATTTGACCGAAACCTCATTTGTGTGTAATGTGTAATTGTTATGGCCGAATTCAGGCTGTAATTTGTATTAAAAAATAGCTGTAAGCTGTAAGCGGAGAAATAAAACCAAAAGAGATATCCAACGGCTCGGTGGAAGCGGCTCTGTTGTTCTACGAATTGATATTCATTTCTCGCCTAAAATGCCTAGGGTAGGTGTCTGTGTGTTTGTGGTCTGCCGCGAGCTCTCGCTAATGAATTCAATTGTTAAAGAAATACATATGTATATTGAATTCCAAGACATTCTTATGTCTAACTATCATTAAAATAATTCAATAAATCATATGTGTCTCTGATTAAAATATCATAATCCCATTATACGCCCCAATTACTAAGCATGATCATGTGTGCGTTACGTGTAATCCAAAACAAAGCAAAAATCGTATACAATAATCAAATTTCCACCATCCAGTCAGTGTCAGTTGTTTATTCAGTTTAAATAAATACATATAAAGCATTGTTTTAAATTTCCAGCCGTTGGTGGTTCATTTTAGAGCTGGTTCCCAAGAAATGATTCGAAGTCGGTTGCTAAGCCAAGTTTTAATTTATGGATTTAAAAAGTTGTATTAAAAAAAACGAAAAATAAGATCATTAATTTTTTAAATAACTCGAGATGACGTTAAAACCTGTCCAAATCGTTGAAAGGGACTAACGCGTCTCAGAAATCCCCTAAAGCGCTGGCTCTAATCCGGCTTCAGGGGACTGCCAACTCATGTTCATATTTCTGGGCCTGTTAATACAAATTGCCGAATTAATCCAATCCAGACGCAATAGTTTAAGAAAATTGAATAGAAAAAGCAAAGTCAGACAACTCTGCTGCTGTAGAGCAACAAATGTGACTGATGTCTGAGCCAGGACGTACCAATTACGTGAGTTTTGCAATGTCCTTCTGAACGAAATGGGTTTTGAAAAAAATGGATTAAAAAAAGCGGCAGATAATAAACGTAGATTCGTCACACCCGCACATTTTGCATCCATCGCAGGGCAAGAACGGCCCGATTCATAGAACGCCCCCACTTGGTGGGGGACCTTCGCTAATTCGAACTCAAGGGTGCCAAGAATAGAGGTGGCTCTTGTTAAAATGACACACATAAGCACGTTCGTCTCGAAAAAGGCGGAAAGGGGCCAGTGGGCGGGGCAAGCAATCCCCCCATTGTCATCAGCATTGGACAGCCATTTGAACGTTTTCTCTCTTATCGCCAGGTCACCTTTGCCAATACCGCTCCCATGGTCCTCAAGGAGTCCAACATCGGTGAAATGCACACTCCCTCGGAGGGTAAGTTGCTCTCTAACTCATCCCCCCATGGATGGATAAGATTATCTAAAATCATGTATTCTATCAATAGGATATTTTACTTCCATTGCTCACTAATAACTAACGTCAGCATCCTTTGCCCATTATGTCACATCGAATTATTGTAGAGCAAGTTGCGTCGTTTTAGATCTTGTATTTGAACAAAATTTTTTGGTCCCCACCAAAATTAAAAATACACAAAAAGAGTCCCTATTGCTAATAAGGGTCCCTGTTTGTTTTGTTATTTGCTAGGTATGTTGCGCCTCGATCCCAAGGATTTTGTTAACTTTAGTTCCAAGAATGCCGAGGCCACGTTGAACCTCAAGTCCATTACCAGTTCAGCCATCACGTACAAAGTGAGTTTATTCATAAATATCCTCTTTATTTTTACTAACGTGAAGATTATTCTCTTCCAGATTCAAACTACATCGCCGGAGAAGTTTAGGGTGCGGCCTCGATGCGGCATTATACAGCCGAACCAGTCGGCGGCCATTAACATCTGGCTAAAGTCTGAGCACCAGCTTAGCGGCGAGAATAAGGATAAGTTTCTGGTTATGGCGATGATGGCTCCTGGACCGGAGTGCGGCAGTACCGATGTTTCAGATCTGTGGCGTAACAAAGCCTCCAATGCATCGGACTTGGAGCAGCACCGTCTTGTTTGCCGCTTCGATGATAAAGCCGGAACGGGTGGTGGCAGTGGCTTGCACGGAGCGAAGTCTGATTGTGCCGGCAAAGTCAGCAAAGCTAGTGTAGATTGCAAGCAATCCGCCTCGGTAGGCATTCATTTAACTATTACATTATTATTTCATAATTGTTATTTTTTTTTTTTTGTAGAAAAGCATAGATCCAGCTGAGGCAATGGCTCGACAGCTGGCATTTACCCAGAACCTACAGTATGTGACGCTGGCCTTACTTCTACTACTCTTTGTCGGGTTTGGGTTTCTGATGTACCAACAGCTTGGGCTTCACGGCTCCACTTGTGGCCATCATTCATCGCATGGCCACAAATCGACGGCGTATACTTGTCCCAAGCGAAAATAATATTTACTTTCTCCGTGTAATATGACCAGGATGGAGTCGAACGATGTGGGTCGCGACAACAACAACGAAGATTATAAGCAACCGAACAGTAACCGTGACTGCCGTGAACTGGAGAATTGCGCCTGCGCTCTTGACTTGATGGATCTGGGGCTGGAGTGCGACCTGGTGGATGGTGATGGCGAATGTCTGGAGGCACTCATCCAGGCGCAGCTGCAGCTGTGTCGCAGCTGCCTGGGCGGCGGTGATCGACAGCTGGGCGGCGTTGCTGCCGGCGGCCATCTGCTCGGTTTGATCGCCTTTGCTAGGAAGCTAATGCGGCTCGTCCTCTCGTTGTCATTGTTGTGCGGCATCTTGTTTGTAAGCTTCTACCTGGGCAGCAACTATGGCGGTAATACCACCGTCAATACCACCACCACCACCACTTCGCTAGCCACTGTCAGCTCGGGAGTCAGAGGCAGTGGCCAACAGCCGTGTTTCTATACGTAATCAAGCCAAATCCCTGAACTGGTGGGTCGATTTGCGAGAATTCAAGTCTGTAGTACAATTCTTTCACATCGAAAATATTTTAAGCCAGGTATTCTGACCTGAATTTTACCGTTAGATCGAAAGGAGCTAGCTATTTCTAAGGAATTATACTCGGATTACTATCAACCAAATCGACCCACCCTAAAAATATATATACATATTTATATGATTTCGGGTTTCATGGTTCGCCGCTCTGCTTCAACCCAGCCAGCCCCACTTTCGTAGCTCGTTGTCGGTAATCTCCCAAATTCCTCCCCGCCTGAGCCAAGAATTTATCGTAAACCGTAAACTATGTGTGAGTAGGATATGTCTTTTGTATAAACAATTGTCGGATTAAAGTTGATTAGTTTGTAAATACACTGGAATTGTTTCAATTTGTGTTCAAATAAAAAATATATATATATATATATATCTTCAAACATAAGCAATTATATAAATTATGGCCACAGCAGTTGGCATTGGCAAGAAAGATATAAACGAAAATGAAATCAAATTAATAATGAACATAATATATTTTGCAGACGGTCAGCTAACGTCCAGCTCAGTTCAAAAAATCCCAGACTAATGGGAAATAAACAATATTTGGACTTATTTTACGAATTTGGAACATCATGAGTAAGAATTCCTTAAGAAATGTAGTAGTAAGCGTAGAAAAGCAGCAGATCGCTACCAAAAACAAAGTATCCATGGTCAACTTTAAAGTTTTTACTTAAACTTATTTACGCTTTCTTTCCCTTCTTTGCAGCTGGCTTGCCGGCCTTGCCGCTTTTCTCTGCTTTTGGTTCCGGTTTGTCGTCCTTTTTCTTCTCCTCCGACTCCTTGGGCGACACAGTCTTTTCCTTTTTACTGCTGCCACCAGACGGCGAGGCCGGCACGTTCTCCTTCTGCTCCTTCTTGGCATCCTGCTCGTCTTGGAACAAGAAGATAGCATGCTGACCACCGCCCGTGGCTAACAGAGCACGTCTGTTCTGTGTATTTTTACTGGAGACCACGACCGGCTCCCACTCGTCGTCACCGTCGCCTACTCCCAACTGGTTGCTGGTACCGATGCCCCAGGAGTATAGCTTTCCGTTTTCTGCCACAGCATACGAGCAGGACTCGCCGCCACCGACATACACGATCTTGTCACTCAGCTTGTCGAGAGCCGTCAGCTTGGTCACATCCGCCGTCAGTTGGCCAAGGCCCAGGCGACCGTAGTTATGGCGACCAATCACCGAGCATTTAAGATCGCTACCCAGCAGAATGGTGTGGTGGGAGCCACCAGAAATCTGCCGAATATTCTTAAAATCAGTCTTCACCGGGGTCAGGACGCGTTCTATGTCCTTCGGATGGGCCAGCTGCTTGTAGTTATTCAGCCCAAAGGCCCAGGTGATCTCTGTTCGGGACTCGCGCAAGAAGGTGCAATAGTTGGTCGTCCAGATGGTATCGAAGGGCCTGGTCCGAGGGATAATTAGCTGGTCGGGTCGGAGCAAGTCTCGCTTACCTCGGCGGCCTGGAAGAATCAATTTTGTTAATATAAGGGCTGGGACTTAAAAACAATGAATCCGACTCACCCTCGCCGGAAACAGAGCGTTCTGAGATGCGGCCCAGCTGACCCTGCTCGGCGCATCCAACGGTGTACACTTTTCCGCCATTGGTAAGGATAACCAAGTGATCGGCGCCAGAGGAAATACTACAGCAGACAGTGCCCTCAAGAAGGTTAATGGGCGTCCGCTTGTTGCCGTCCATCGTCAGGCCCATGTTGCCGTGAGAGTCCCTGAAGGAGCCCCAGGCATAGACGCTGCCGTCCTCCATCAAGCAAGCAGAGTGCGAGTCTCCCGCTGACACAGAAACCGCCTTCTTTGGCAAATCTATCTTGCCCGGCTGAGCTTCGCTGCCCTCCTCGCTGGTGTCGCGTCCCAAAGCGCCCTCGTCGTTACAGCCGAATGAGTAGATCTCGCCGTTTTTGGTCAGCACTAGGTTGTGCATGCCGCCAGCACAGACGTCCACGGGATCCGGGATGCCCTGCACCTCGGAGAGGCGCTTCCGCTCCAGAACATCCTCACCCAGACCAAGCTGCCCGGTGTCTCCGGTGCCGCAGACCAGAACCTTGCCCACCGTTTGCCGCCGTTCCGGCACCTCCAAGCGGAAAGCAATGCGTGCACGTTTTGCTGGCACGTCTTCAGTTTCGGCGGCATTGCTAGTGTCCTTCAGAGCCTTGCGACGCGGCATTTTTCTTGCTGTTTAAAGTTTTAGTCTCGGTAACTGGGGAAGCGTTCGTTAATACAAACAAATATAAGGTTATGGCACACCGGTACTTACAATCGAAATGTAACAGCACGCTTGGCTTGTTTTTTTTAGAAGGCAATTGCACGTTTGGCAGCGATGGCGATTCTACGATGGTTTTTAGCGGAGTGAAAACCAAATAGCATCCGGAATATACCTGGGTTTTTACCTAGGCCACAAAATGCGCGGGAAAAGGGTGGCAGATGGTCTTGGGTGGTGTTGGGAAATTTTATCGGCCGATTAATTACCAAACGGAACAGTGGAATATGAGTCATAAGAATCGCAATCTTCACTGATATCGATATTTTGGCGGAACTATCGATGTTTAAATGAAAAAAAAGGAACATTTTATATATGTTATTTAAACTTTATTACAAGTTTTAACTATGTTTGAAATAAAATAAAAACTTAATAAGCGTAAAGTAATTTTAGGAAAACATCGATGACATCGATGTTGTCATCGATATTTCCACTTCTAGTTACTATCACAGAGTGGAATTCGTAATTTCGAAAGTGCTCCGGAAAAACCGGACCTCCACCTTGATTTGGACCAATTGGCGCTCGCTAAAAGTCTTGCAAAATGTCTATCAATCTGCGCACCGTTTACGCCTTTGCCCGGGAAATGTATCCCAAGGTGTCTACGGAACACGTTCAATACGGAACAGCTGGCTTTCGCGGCAAGTAAGTGACTTAATTAGTGGAATTAATTATTATGGTAACACCCGCCCACACCCACTGCATACGTTGGCCAACCGCGTTTGTTTGTTTGGTCGGCCTGGTCCCTATAAAATGATATTGCATGTACCGTGATGTCGGAATTTGGTTTATTTTTAGATGTTGTTCACCTTTTATCAACGAGCATGCCCTTCTCTTTGAGGTATGCAGTGTACGGGCGGGACATGCATGTGCATAGGAAACCTGCAGACACACACACACATGCATGATAACAGTCGGGGACAATGAAATAGTTATACTCCTGCAGTTAAATTTTAATTATTAAGGATGAGATTTCTATACCAGCTTTTTCAGACCAGTTTCTATATTTTCGATAAAATTGTAAAAATTTTTGCTTAGCAAATAAATCCTAAAATGAATCATTCAGCTTTCAAGAACTATATACAGTCGTTATTAGTAATGATTCTTATCTCTAAAAATTGTGGTCTAGTTCGCAATATCATCAGAAAGATAATAAAGAAGGGTGCAACTGCACAATGTCAAATTCTTTTACAATATACTAAGCATAAATTATTAATTTAATTTTTAGAGCCGAGTTCCTGGACAGTGTTATGTTCCGCATGGGAGTTCTTGCCACTCTGCGCTCTCGGTTTCGCGGAGGAGCTGTTATCGGTGTTATGATAACAGCATCTCACAACCCGGAGCCAGATAACGGAGTGAAACTAGTCGACCCGAAGGGCGAAATGCTGGAGGCCAGCTGGGAGTCCATAGCCACCGACCTAGTCAATGTCAGTGACCAGGAACTGGAGCAACAGGTGGCGAAGATCATCAAGGAGAACAACATCGACGTGACGACGAGTTCACAGGTGTTTGTGGGCATGGACAACAGATACCACAGCCCTCGATTGCTGAAGGCGGTAGCCGATGGAGTGATAGCCCTCAAGGGAAACGTCAAGGAGTACGGCATCGTGACCACGCCCATGCTGCACTATTTCGTGGTGGCGGCAAACACGAAGGAGGCCTATGGGAAGCCCACGGAGGAGGGCTACTACGAGAAGCTGATTACTGCCTTCGAATTGCTGCGAAACGGGCGCCTGGAGAATGGAAACTATCGGAACAACATTGTCTTCGACGGCGCCAACGGAGTGGGTGCCCGCAAGATGCTGCAGTTTCTCAAACGCATGAAGAACTCATTGAATGTGACTGTCATCAACCAGGGCATCGGGCCCGGGAAAATCAACGACGAGTGCGGGGCGGACTATGTCAAGGTGCAGCAGCGACCGCCGAAGTCAATGCCTGAGGTCGAACCCTTCACGCGCTGTGTGAGCGTGGACGGTGATGCCGACCGGGTGGTCTACTTCTTCAGCAACGACAAAGGCGAGTTCCAGCTGTTGGACGGCGATCGCATTGCCACTTTGGTTGCTGGCTTCCTAGTGGAACTCGTCGCACAAGCCGAAATCGATTTGAGGCTGGGACTCGTCCAAACCGCCTACGCGAACGGAGCGTCAACGGACTACATTGTGGACGAGCTCAAGTTCCCCGTTTCCTGTGTTCCTACGGGGGTGAAGCACCTTCATCACAAGGCCCTGGAGTACGATATTGGTGTTTACTTCGAGGCCAATGGCCACGGGACGATTGTGTTCAGTGACATTGCGAAGGACTCGATTGCCAAGGCATCCGAATCGAAACCCAGTGCGAAGACGTTGCTGCTCCTCATCGATTTGATCAACGAGACTGTTGGGGATGCCATCTCCGACATGTTTTTAGTGGAGACGATACTGAACCATAAGGGATGGGACGTAAAAGACTGGATCGCCACCTACAATGACCTGCCCAACCGACAGCTGAAGGTGAAGGTGCAGGATCGGAACGTGATCGAGACGACGGACGCTGAGCGTGTGTGTGTGAAGCCGGAGGGACTGCAGGCGGAAATTAATAAGGTGGTTGCCAACTACAAGCGGGGACGAGCCTTTGTCCGGCCCTCGGGAACTGAGGATGTGGTGCGAGTTTATGCAGAGGCCGTTACCAAGGAGGTACGTCTACTTATTAGCTTTTGAGTTCTGTATTTTAATTTTTTTTTTCAGGATACGGATAACCTTGCCTATGAAGTAGGAATACTAGTCCAGAAACTGGCCGGCGGGGTCGGACCGGAGTTGACGAAACCGAGCAGTGCCCATCTTTAATGGAGAACTCCCCCAACCTCAAGGGAACGATCTGACACAGGTCGTGAGCAATAAATCTCTGTACTCTAAGGTGCTCAATAACTTACGCGTAATTGTACTTGCCTAATTGCATTTATACTGTAACTGTTCACTGTCTTGTGTGTTCTAAAGATGTGTTCTGAAATGTGTTTTACCAGTAAATATAATGCTTTTTTTAAATAATAATAATAATGTGAATCGAATCCTTTGTTGGCTTACAATAATTTTAAATAAATTCGGTTATTTCAATTAAATATCGAAATTTCTAGTGACGTTTATCAATAGTTTGACATCCGATATGCGCACACCCTTTCGATGAGAATTTTGCTTCTCGAAATATCGATTGCCCTGCCTAACAACCGATGTTTCTCCACCTCTAATTGTCTCGTCACCAACTTTAAGCTGATGCAATTTGCCATTGCTTGTTAAATTAGATATTTTCGAACAGTAAATAAATATTTAGGGCAGAACACAATGGAGGAGGACGTAAGTATTGAAAGCCATCCAAAAACCAACAAACTCGACCTGAATCTGCTAAAAAGCATACATACATATGTCGGTACATGTGCGAAGGTGCATACATATGTATGTATGTGTATTTACAACTGGCTAACAAAAGTTGAGGTTATGTTGGCCTGGCTCAAATGGCTAATTTCTAAATATTCCGCTTTCTTCAACAGGGTTTTGATCCCACTCTGCTGAAAAAGAAGAAGAAGAAGAAGACTACCTTCGATCTGGACGCTGCCTTGGGGCTGGAAGATGACAGCAAGAAGGAGGAAGTCAAGAATGAGGGAGCCGCCGAGACTGGAGCTGCCGAGCTAGAGGACAATCTTGACTTGGAGAGCTTTGGCAAGAAAAAGAAGAAGAAGAAGAAGCCCTTCAATATGGACGAGATCGAGGCTGCAGTTCCCAGTTTCGGTGGCGATGATGCGGCGGCCGCCGAGGAGCCAGAGGAGGAGGAAATCAACCTGGACATGGACTTCTCCATGGCGAAAAAGAAGAAGAAGCGGCAAAAGAAAGACCTAGACGAGCTGTTTGCCGACAAACTTGACGACGACAAGACGGACGACAAAGAGAATGGTGGGTGCCTATTCATTTATTTTTAATCGAACTCCATTATCTGTAATGCAACTTTATTTCATCGTCGCTTTGTTTTCTTACAGTAGAAGACAATAGTTCTACCTGGGCTGGTTCCGATCGCGACTACACATATGACGAGTTGCTCAAGCGCGTCTTCGAAATCATTCTCGACAAGAACCCGGACATGGCCGCGGGCCGGAAGCCCAAGTTTGTGATGCGACCGCCTCAAGTGCTGCGCGTGGGCACCAAGAAGACCTCCTTCGCCAACTTCATGGACATTGCGAAAACCCTGCATCGCCTGCCCAAGCATTTGCTCGATTTCCTGCTGGCCGAGTTGGGTACCAGTGGCTCCATGGACGGTAACCAGCAGCTGATCATCAAGGGCCGTTTCCAGCCCAAGCAGATCGAGAACGTGCTGCGTCGCTACATCAAGGAGTATGTCACCTGTCACACCTGCCGCTCCCCCGAGACGATACTGCAAAAGGACACACGTCTGTTCTTCCTGCAATGCGAGTCGTGTGGCTCCCGCTGCTCTGTGGCCAGCATCAAGTCAGGTTTCCAGGCTGTCACCGGCAAGCGTGCCGCCATTCGAGCAAAAACAACCTAAATTCTCTATATATTTAAAGCTTGATTTTTTATTATCTGTAAAATTTCAATACAAGGAAAAACTTATATTATTAGCTATTTGGTTGTACTTTTTCGTGCCATTCGATTAGGTGATCGGCAAACCCAATCTCCAAATCCCGACATTTGCCTCCATCTATGACAAAGGAGAACACATCCAAGCCCACGGTTTCCCGGAAAATGTTCGGTTTTCCCCGCAGACAGACGTAGATACCTCTTTTTATGAGCGTGGGGTCGGTGTACTCATTGACGGCCCCCAAAAGCCGAAGCAAGCATGCCGATATATCCTTGTATTTCTCATAGGATCCCACTGCTCGGGCCTCGTTGGCCAGACTGGCCATAGCTGCTCGCTTTGCAGTGTTTTTGGGAAAACTTGCTTCCAGACTGCCAGTGCCGTCGTCGATGATATACTTGTAAAATGAATTGTTGTGATTGCCATGTCCAACCACAAAGGCATAGACGATGCAGGTGCTGAAAAGGATTTTATCCATCCGTTGGTTCGCAGCCAGGAAGACCTTTTCTCTTTCTGGGCAACTTGTGACTCGGAGTAGGTGTCCTAAAGTCAGGGGTACGTTTTCATGAACGACTGGTCCTGCCTTCGAAAAGTCTGTCTTCTTGGGGTTCTTGCGGACAATGAAGTTGTCCAAACGCTCCTCGACATCAACAATAGATCCATTTAGTGACATTTTAATTAAATTATTTTACTTTTTTCTGAAAAAAGGGTGAAGAGGTTATTAAGTCTTCCAGTATTACGGACACGACTAACTCAGAGTATAAAATAACAACGTGGTTGTGTTAAATGGTGGGACGCTTATAATTTATACCGTGCCTTTTTTAAATATATAATGCGAACGATCCTCGTAATATTTTGTTTTTATTTATCCCGCGACCTAAACAAATTAGGTGTTGGAAAATGTCCACACCTTAAAAGGTTTTGAACCTTGCTTAAGTATTTATTTCACCACCCCTAGGTGGCATCTCCAAATAAGTGTCACCTCTTGAGTCGTTTTTCACATCTTGTGAAATTCAGGAAAAGTACACTTTGGTTCAAAACTACCGAGAAATATCGCAGGATCCTTTGCTTGGAATGTCTGGTGGCCCCTCCATAACGCTAAAAAGCCAGCCGATCGATGGTAACAACACCGGGAATGCTGCGGCCCAACAACAAGCTGCAGCGAATGGCGCATCGGGAGCTGGTTCTTCTGGCACCCAAAATGGGAGTGGAACTGGTGCAGGTACAGGGGCGGGAGCTAACAACGCTCCTGCCGAGGGCACACGCCAGAACAGTTTGCAGCGAATCCAGCAGCGGAAGCAAAAGGTCTTCAACCTACCCGTGCCCCAGAAGCTGGCCAAGCTGTCGATGTACTCCGCTTGCCAGGCCGAGGGATGTCGCTGCACTGGCTGGAAGACGCCCCAGGAAAACCGCCATCGCGACGTAGAGTCATCGTACTGTCCTGAGTTTAACGAGGAGTGCCGCAACTCCAGTTGTCGCCACTCTTTGCGCACTCACATCGCCCATTTGGATAATATTTCCAGTTCCAGTATGGACGAGCTGCTGGGAGCCATTATCGACATGGAGAACCTGTTCATGTCGATGCAGCGCGTTGAGGACGAGGACACCAAGAAAGTATACTTGTATCTGTTTCGACTGCTCCGCCAGTGCGTCCTAACACGCCAACAGGCGGTCATCCGAGGACCTCTGGGGGATCCGCCATTCGAGTCGCCCTGCATCACCAAGGCAGTGCTCTCGCTGGTCTTCTACAAGTACAACCACCTCAGTCCGACGGAGCTGCAAACCATGACCGAGGTGGCCAAGACGTTTCTTAATTTCCTCAATCACTACAATTTTGAATCGCCTTCTACGCGGCGGGGCGACCTGACCCACGAGGACGCCTCCAACTACAAGATCAACTACACCCGTTGGCTGGTATTCTGCCACGTTCCCGCCTTCTGCAACTCTCTCCGTCAGTTCGAAACATCGCTGGTGTTTGGACGTACCTTACTGCGCACCGTTTATCAGTACATGTCCCAGCAGCTGAAGAAGAAGTGTATCTCTGAGCGCGATCGGTTTCCGGAGGATAAGCGGTCCATCATCACCCAGATGCCCAAGTTTCTGGAGGCATTGCGTGCCGAACTCCTCAAGGATGACTCTCCCATTTGGGATCCTAACTACCGCCCGCCCAATTCGTTCGTCATCCAGCAGCGCAAGCGGCATCAGGAAGTGACGCCTTCGGTGGCCGGCGGCAGTGCTATCTCGCTGGGAACCGGCAAGCGCTCCAGCGTGGGCGAACCTCTTCACAAGCGGCCGAAAAAGGAACCAATTGTGGAGCGGAGCACTACAAGGTATGTGTCCATGATCATAGTCTATGTCTCGTACTAAGCCTCTTCCTCCAGTGAGAGTGTTGATGACCTGCCTATCGACGTGGTTATGCGTGCCATGAAATCCGTATCCGAATCAAAGACCACCAACAAGTCGGAGATACTCTTCCCCGTGAATGTGTCCCGGGACGAGAACGTGAAGGCCGAGGAGCAAAAGCGCGCCATTGAGTTCCATGTCGTGGGCAATTCGCTCACCAAGCCGGTGGACAAGCAGACGGTGCTGTGGCTCTTGGGCCTGCAACTGGTGTTCGCATACCAGCTGCCCGAGATGCCGCGCGAGTACATCAGTCAGCTGGTGTTCGACACCAAGCACAAGACCTTGGCTCTGATCAAGGAGAACCAGCCCATCGGTGGCATCTGCTTCCGCCCGTTTCCATCGCAGGGCTTCACCGAGATTGTGTTCTGTGCCGTGACCATGTCGGAGCAGGTTAAGGGGTATGGAACGCATCTGATGAACCACCTGAAGGACTACAGCATCCAGCGAGGCATCAAGCATTTGTTGACATTTGCCGACTGCGACGCCATCGGGTACTTTAAGAAGCAGGGATTCTCCAAGGACATCAAGCTGGCTCGTCCTGTCTATGCGGGCTACATCAAGGAGTACGACAGCGCCACTCTGATGCACTGTGAACTGCATCCGAGCATAGTGAACACTCAGTTCATTGCCGGTAAGGTTTTACTTTCACCCAGTATGGAAGAGCATCTCCTATCTAATCCTATGTAATCCCTTCCAGTAATCCGCAACCAGAGCGAGATTCTCAAGGAGCTAATTGCCCAGCGCCACAACGAGGTCCAGAAAGTCAGGCCGGGATTAACTTGCTTCAAGGAGGGTCTGCCATCGATTCCCGTTGAGTCGATTCCCGGGCTGCGGGAAATCGGTTGGAAGCCGCAAGTGCGTCCAGCGAGATCTTCGCGGCCCCTGGAGGAGTCCTCCGATCCCGAGAAGCTGGCTACTTCTTTTGCATCCGTGTTGCAGTCCGTGCGCCAACACACCACGGCCTGGCCCTTCCTCCGGCCAGTGACTGCCGCTGAAGTGCCAGACTACTATGACCACATCAAGTATCCGATGGACCTGAAGACCATGGGCGAACGTCTAAAGAAGGGGTATTACCAGACACGCCGCCTGTTCATGGCGGACATGGCGCGTATATTTTTGAACTGTCGGTTCTACAACTCGCCCGACACGGAGTACTATCGGTGTGCCAACTCCCTGGAGCGCTACTACCAAACGAAAATGCGCGAACTGGGACTCTGGGACAAGTGATGCAGTGAACCGGAGGGTCTATGTTTAAACAATATATTTAATCCATGAAGGAGAACGGCTTTTCTCCTATTTATTCTAGTTTCCTGCGACAAAAGACAAGTGTGGATGATGATGGAAGTGATCTGAAGTGTTCCGCAAAACTCCGCAAATTGGAGTTTAGATTCATGAAACTTTGTCTAAATCTTTCAGACTGGCTAATCTAAGTTAATTTAAAACCAATAAACGATTCATCTATTAATCGGACAGAAGTCTATTACCTCGTAGATAATGATACTGCCTCCCGGAAACAAACAATAATTATTAATAACCGAAACTTTGTGTCTTAACTTTTTATTTCACTTTTGATTTCCTACATTCATTGTTTGCATGCTTTTTAAAGTTAAAGGATTTCTCTTTGTTTTAGTTTGGTTTAGTAAACATTTCTTCAATAATGTTAATAATGTTGTGGGGGGATGGTAGGGGCGGGAAGTAAACCAAATTCCTAGGACCTAGGTCATTGTATACAAAGGCTCATGCATATCATCCGAAAGATGATCAGCAAAAATCAGACATGAGTATACCGATGTTTTAATAAATTTCTGTTAACCATAGTTGCTTATACTTGAATTCTTCTTGCATTATATTTTATTACATTGTTTTAAATTTGAATTTTCTCATACTGATGTAGTCTTTACAATTTTGACGTTATGTTTTTAAATATTTTTTTTTTAACTTGATAATTGCATATTTATATACATACATACATATGTAGAGCTAGTCAGGGTGAGCATATGTGGAGATATACATATTACATACTTTACATAATTTATGATTATACAATATATTGAAATGTGTGACTTCTCCGGAAGTGAGTGGGTTAGCTACTGCCCTCCAAAAACCAAACAGGACTTCTACTCTGCCCCGATGCAGTGCCGCGAACTTGTGCCGAATTTTTTATATAAATATATATATATATATATCTGATTACATGGTTAACAAATAAAGTCCGGCCGTCGCAGAATACTTTCGTCGCTGAAAACACAGGTGCATGCATACACAAATTTCATTTTTTAATCTGTCCATTTACATTGAAATGCCATTGCTGGCGAAGAAAAAAAACACAAAACAAAAAATGTGCACTTTCTGTAGCCCAACCGAGATCAGAAATTGAATTACTTGAAAACTTTCTACATCCTTAACTTTTCTTCTGGGATTTCTCTATTGTAATTTAAAACAGTGTCAAACTTGTAACTATTATTATTATTTTCTTTTTCATTTGGAGACTGTTCACTCTTCAGCTGGGCTGGATTGACTTTTTACAATTGTGCTTTTCCAACAAGCATTGCTGCCGATTTTATTTCATTCTCATATTTAAAATGTTCTTAAATAATATAATTAAATGCTAGTAAAACGTTTCGATTTGTCTCGATGTTCTACGCCCACGAAAAGTACAGTATTACAATCAGTTTTTCCTTTTTTTTTTTTTCTTATTCTCATCCAAAAATAAAAACATGCATTTTAGATTTTATTTTTTTTTCTTTTGTTTGGTTGGGAATTCCATGGATTTTTTAATTGTTCCGCTCCATTAATTTCATTTCATCTCCGCGAGTGTTTCTGTTAAATTGTTTGCTTTTTGTTTTTTATAGCTTTTCATATACTTATGATTAATATGTTCTTTGCATCTATTACTAAATATATGTATGTATGTAGGCGTGCCATGTTTTCGTTTTCGTTTTTTTTTTTTCTTATTTTTTTTTTATGCTGTTTGTTGTTGTTTCGTTAACGTGTTCTGCTCAGCGCAACGCATTGGAACCAGCCATTTACACAAAACCTAAACAGATGGCCGGTTCGCAGCAGCACGCCAATTGCAATTGAAAATCGATAATCGCTAAACGGTAATCGGTAATCGTAAATCGTAAAGCGCGTTAATCGCGGGCACGGTGGGCGAGCAACAGCAGCAGCAGCAGCTGAGTTGTGCCCGCAGGACGTCGTGAGAATTATAACGCTAAGTATAATTATACAAATATATTTATTCCGTTAGATCCGTAACTCGAAATTCCTGATAATAAGTGCCAGTGTGTCGTCGGTCGATCGGTCGCATGATTGGGTTCCTCTCTCTTTCCTCTTTTTTAATATTTTTATTTATTTTTTTTTTTGCAATGATTAGGATATTTACTTTTTTCTCTTCTGTTCACTCTTCAATTGTTATTTTAAAGTGGTTCTCCACTGACCAAGCGGCATTATTGAGCTGCAATTAGACATAGTATTAGTAATAATAAAAATGAATAATTATTTTTATGAAAAACCTACAAACTGCCGCCACCTGTTGCGTCTGCTCGGGCAAGAGGGACGCCGATTTCGTCGTCGCTGTTGTGGCGTTCGGTGCAGTCGCGTCCGTGGCATTCGATCCAGCATTGTTGGCCGCCTTCAGGGCTGCTGCTGGGTTGCCAGCATTGCCATTGGGAATAGTGGGCTGGGGCTGACCGTTTCCTCGGTTTCCGCCTCCATTGTTCCGGTTGTTGCTCCGGTTGCGGAAGTTTCCGCCTCCACCGCCGCCCATCCGGTAGTTGTTGCGATTGTAGCCCGGCGCTCCACCATACCCGGAGTTCATGCCTCCGTTGCCCGCTCCGCCGCCCATGTTGCCATTGTTGTAGTAATGGTTGCGTCCACGGTAGCTGTTTAATGATATTCGTTTAACTTTTTTCTTTAAAAAATCGATTATTTAAAAACTCCTACCTGCCACGACGAGTCGAGGAAACGCCAAAGGTCTCGGTGTTCAACTTGCGCTCCTGGCGCCAATCGTTCTTCTTGTTCTTGCTGCGATCCTGGGCAGCTTCGCACGAAATATTGTCGAAGAACGACTTGGTCTTGTCATAGCCCACATGAACATCATCCTCCTCCGGCTCATGCTCACCGGCTCCGGTCTCGTTGCCCGAGTCGTCCTTCTTGTCCGTCTCGCCATTCAGCTGCAAATTATCAAAGAACTACATTATAAGACATATTTCAATTAAAATAAGGGAGTTTTAAGCAAAAAATAAATAAATAAAAAAGGATGACTACTTACTGTATGGGCGGCGCCCTCAACCTTTTCACCCACCTGCTCATTGGTTGCAGTTGTGGTTGCCGTCGAGTTGGCGTTGCCGGCAGTCGATTTGGCTGCCTCGTCGGCCACCTTGAGCTTCGCCAGCTGGGAGCGCAGTTCCTCGAACTTGTTGTTGGCCTGCTCGAAGTCAAAGTCGCCCTCGAACTTGATCTTGTTGCGCGGCTTGTTCTGATTGGCCGACTGTGGACGATATCCCTGCAATACACATAATTATTTAAGTTTAATTTCTAAAAAGATCAGAAATAAAATAATCTACCTGATTTGGTCGCATGGGACCTCGTGATCCCATTCCGCGATTACGCATCATCATGTTGTTCGAGTTCTGGCCTCCGCGGTGCATGTTCCAGGCACCGTTGCCACCTCCACCTCCTCCATTACCGCCGCCTCCTCGCTGCTGTTGCTGCATGCCATTGCCACCTCCTCCTCCGCCTCCGCGATTGTTGCGCTGATTATTGCTGTAATTGCTGTTGTAGTTGTTGTCCATTTGGCGACCAGAGTCACGGCGATCCCGCTGGTTATAGAAATCATTGCCGCTGCCTCCCCGCTGCTGCTGCTGCTGGTGCATGTTGTTGTTGGATCCTCCGCCTCGCTGCTGCTGCTGGGCCTGTTGGTGCTGATTCGAATGCTGCTGCTGCTGATGGTTCTGGCGCTTATGACCTGCATCGCGCCCGTTGCCACCCTGGGCAGTGTTCTGCTGCAGCTGCTGCTGGTGCTGCTGGGTAAGCTCCGCCGTGGGACTGATAATCAGGCTGATGGGCGTTGTGGAACGGGAGGCTCCGGCCAGCATGTCTAAAACGGAAACTGAACATGTAAACGAAGACGGACACAACGAGGACAAAACATAGCACATGCACGAGATATTTTTGTAATAAGTTTTTGATTCAAAAATGTATGCCAGAATGTGGAAACTAATGCAATGCGAAGGCAATGCTACTCACTTGGCTGTTTTTGCTGCTGGGGCTTCTGCTGCTGTTGATTTCCAATGTGCATGAAGGGTGCTCCGCTTCCAGGAGCACCTGCACCCGGAGCCAGGGAGCCGGCGTTCGCATTACCCACCATGTTGGCTAAGTTGGCGGCGGCCAGGTTGCCGAAGGGATTACCATTGCCGTAGCCGGGAGCACCGCTAGGAGCGCCACCGGCACCGTTTCCGCCACCCGGCATCGAGGGGGCACCACCGTGGGGCGGCTGCTGCTGCTGCGGAGGCACCTGTTGTGGCTGCTGGGGCGGAGCACCCATGGCATTGGGCATGGGGAAGTGCTGGGGCATGACCTGGGGCGGCGCATTCTGGAGCTGGGCTTGCATGATCGCCGGGTCATTGTGGTGGGGCAGCGTATGATTGTTCACCACCCGAATGTCCTTGATGTCCGAGCCGCGGAAGAGGATGTAGTCGTAGATCTGCGACTGGGGCGCGATTTGGAACTGGGTATCCCGGTCCTCTGTGCCGAAGGAGCGCACTAAACGGGAAGAAAACAATAAATTACACCTAAGGTTGGAGAGTAAGAGTCGAGTTTAAGGTTAGGCCGGTGGTTCCTATATAACCTCAACTATAGGCATAGAAACGCATGTTTTGCCGGTATTTGTGCGTTCTCCTTTGCACTTTGCTTCTCTCCTTTGCATCCCGGGGCAGTGACACTCGTAACGGGATGTGGCGCACGTCCCGTTATCTGGCGCCAAATCGCAAAATGTTTTTGCAAATAGACGACTTTCCAAACAAATTGCATTTGTGTAGGTGAAGTGCAAAGCCAACACTGTACAACAAAAACAAGAAGAACAACAACAACAACAGGCGAGACAAAAACAGGCCAAAGCCAACATGACAAACAAAAAAGCATAAGCGAGAGAAAGAGTGTGTGTGTGCAGGGACCGGAGAGAGAGCGGCAGGGAGATAGAGAAAGAGAGAGAGCGCCGACAGTAGCGGCAATTGCACTCTCTGCGTACGAAATTACTGTAAAAACTAACAAAAGCAACGAAAAATGTGGGCAAGGGAGCCAAGAGAAATTGAAAGAATCCATTTTCTTTTCTTTTGTCGCCCACCGACTTCGCTGAACCGTTTTTTACACCGATTTTTGGCGCAGATTACGGCATATATATATATATATATATATACATATATAACTATATATATACGGTAAAAGCTGTGGGGAAGGGGGCGGGAGAAAACAATTACGTGGGAGATTGGGGGGCACTTTGGCCACTGGTTACTTACCACTAGAGAGCGCAATAGTGCACTCCTGCGGATCCACGGTGTAGAGGCGGCCTTCATACCTGATGTCCGCCTTCGAAATCAGGCTGATTTTCGAGCCCAACTCCGGCAATCCCGTACTCATCTTAACTGTACTTCACAGGCACTCCGGAATATAAAAAAATTTGCGATTTTCACCAACTATTATTGTGTGAATGTTTGCCAACAGCGCGTTGACGATTTCTGCCAAAAAGCAAACAATTGTAGCGAGCGCGACGACAACGATTTCTCGACGGTTTCAACCTCCTCCAGCTCCTCTCTTCTTTTTTCTCACTTGCTTAGCACGCAATTACTTTCAACTTTCAGGTCGTTTTTGCGGCAAAATGCTATTCGCTCGCCTTCACCTATTAGTCCTGCGTTTTCGCACAGGTGTGCCGAACTCTTTCCAAATGTCTGTTGAGCAGAACTCACTGCCTTGGATGTTCAAATTGCAATTTTCGATGCAGAAAATCTTTTCACCATCCGCCTGCGAAAACCTACCCGTCGAAAATGGACGATTCGAGCGAGAGCTCTTGCAGTGTTGCAAGGTGCGTGAAGGCGATGGCTGCATTTTCGCAACACATATTTCGATATATAACATTTATGTTTAAAAAGGTTACTTACGCAAGAATAATGGCTTGTAAAGATTATTTTGATAGTTATTACAGTAGAAAAAATTAAAGTTATGTATAATAATTACCTTAGCAAGCAAATGAGTTTATGATCTCGATAACTTTTATAAAACTATCGTTCCTCTAATTCATTTTTTATCAAGTATTGAATTATAAGTAATAATGTAGAAAATAAATGTAGAAATATATTTTAGTTTTAATGATTCATTTTAATGAATCATTTATTTGAATTTTTTTTACTTAAAATCTAAAACATTCAATGGGCAGATGCAACTCTGACGAGAAAGTGTGCAGCCCTGGTATTTTGGCTTCCCTCGGCGCTTCATTTTCAAGCCATTCAAAGTAATCGTCAACTGAAAATGCGCTGGCATTTTGTGGTTTACTGATCCAATTGCTTGAATAAAATAATAACTATTAGTGAACATAAGAAGATCAGAATGCCGCCACAGTTGGATCCCATAAGCGTGCGCACTGCGCGCTTAAATAACATAATCCTGGGAAAAGGAGTAGGCGTCAGTGCGAAGCCCGCCACTGGAGCCTCTTCCAGAAGGAGCATTGTGCCCGTGAGCACTACCAGCGCAGCTTTAGCGGAGACTGTGTGTCGGGAGGGGCTGTTGGACGCCTTCTGTCTGCTGTACAATGAATGCGACAAGGATTCGCTGAAGAAGCGCGATCGCAACATTGCCGAGTTTGTCAACAAATGTGAGTCTCAGATCTCATCCGTTTCAGGATGCATGGAAATAAAAATATGCCTTCTATTACTCAGTTCGACCCATCGTGGAGGAGACTCGAAAACTTCGAGTGAATGCAGATGATTTTCTCATTAAAGCACTTATTGGGCAGGGTTACTTCGGCAACGTCCACTTGGTGGTGGAGCGACAGACCAACGACATTTATGCCATGAAGAAGATCAAAAAGTCGGTGGTGACCACGTCGCAGGTTAAGGAGGAGCGTGACATCATGTCCACACGACACTCGGAGTGGCTGATTAACCTCCAGTACGCTTTTCAAGTGAGATTCTTATAAATTTTTGTCCTTTAGATCCTTTTTTTATTGAATTGTAATTCATAATCCCAAGGACAACGATAACTTGTACTTGATCATGGAGTACATGCCGGGTGGTGATCTCCTGAGTCTCATGTCTCGCCATGGTCCCTTCGACGAGGACTTGGCTCGCTTCTATCTGGCTGAGCTCACTGTGGCCCTTCACACCCTCCACGAAATGGGCTACGTTCATCGGGACATCAAGCCAGAGAATATTCTGATCGACCGCTTCGGGCACATCAAGCTGGCGGATTTTGGCAATGCCGCTGCCCTGGATCGGGATGGTCATGTCCTGAGCTTGTCGCCTGTCGGCACTCCCGATTACATAGCTCCCGAGCTACTCCAAACCATATCCACCTACAAGCTGTCCAAATCGATGCACGATGTGAGTAGTACTGTACGATCGATGCCTCATGAGCTCTATGTTGAAAATAAAACAATTGTTTAAATCAAATTACTTTATTAGGTGAGCTGCGATTACTGGTCCATGGGAATAATTGGCTACGAGCTTATCTGCGAGACTACGCCTTTCCACGAAGACAATGTACACGAGACGTACTCCAAGATCCTCTCCCACTGCGAGGAGAGCCACCTCAAGGAACTGATCAGTTTCCCAAGCGATCTCAAGGTGTCCCACAACTACAGGAATCTTATAGAGTCGCTAGTCACTAATCCGTCAAGACGCTTGTCCTACGAGCGTATCAAGAAGCATCCCTTCTTCGATGAGATCCAGTGGGCTTCTATTCGCTCTCAGGTGCCACCCATTATACCAACCATTAAGTCCGACGACGATACGTCCAATTTCGAGGACGGTACGCGGCACAAGTCCCGCAGAGACCAGGGGGTGGCTAAGAAGTCATTGACGACCAACATGAAGTCGCACGACTTTAGTGGCAAGGACCTGCCCTTCATCGGATACAGCTTTGTGCACATGGAGAAGTCAGCTCTGACCACGTCTTCCGATGAAAAACTGCAAGAAAAGCTGAAGGAACTGCAGCACAAACTGAAGACCAGGGAGAATGAAATCTCGATGCTGAAACAAGATCTTCTGCGAGCCCAACAGTCTCTGAAGAAAACTGACAACAAGTCCCAAGTGGTCGTCGATGCGAAGATGGAAATTAAAAAGTTGCAGCAGATCATAAAGGAAAAGACAATGGAGTTGGCCAACTGCAAGACGCAAATAAAGACGCTCCAGAGCTCTGCAAAAATAGACGAGGAAATGTGGTCCAAGAAGGAGGCCACCATCACAGACCTGTTGCGACTGAATCGACAGAAGTACGAAGAGGCCAAGATAGCCTCCGAGCAGCGGTATGAGAAACAATTGGCCGACAAGAAGCAAGAGCTTGCCGCCACCTTGCAGAAGATGGATGCCCGCGAACTGGAGTTCACCGCCAAGAGCGACGAATGCAAGCACTTGTCCGATAAACTGCAGAACTACAAGGACATGCTGAGGCAGCTGAAGGAGCAGAACCTGAGAAACGAAGCCAACAACGAGGAACAGAAGCGCCAGATGGCAGAGTCGTACGAGCAGAAACTTACCGATCTTCAGAAAAAGGTGCGCGACTCCCAGGACACTCATCGCCGCATGACCATGGAGATCAAGGAAATTCGAACTGAACTCGACGAGTCCCTCTGTTCGAGCAAATCGACTCAAGAAGCCAAGATGGCCACCGAACGAAACATTGAAGAGATACTGAAGCGTCTCAACCAGGAGATCGCATCCAACAACGAACTTCATGCTGAGAAAGTGAAGCTGGAAACGAAGCTGCAGCTCCGGGAGAACGAAACCCAAGAAGCCAGAGCTGAGTGCCAGCGCCTCGAGCGGGAGTTGCAGGTAAGATTTGTCCGATTTTTCTTATTTTTTTATCCTTAATCGAAAGTCGATAATTTGGAAATTAAATTAATCGAACTGTTTGACACTTAAAGTCCACACCACAACACCGATTAGCTTATAATTTCTTGATTTCTTGTCTCCAGCTCGTTGAATGCCGTTGCCAGTTGGCCGAATCCTCGCTAGCTTCGCAGGCTTCTCCCTATGAAACGGCCCCTGGCTCCTTAACCGAACTGAACGCCATCGAAGACCAGCTGCGCGCTGATCTGGTGGCCGCCAAAGAGGGGGAAACTCATCAGAAGGGTCGTGCCGATCAGCTCCAAGCTTTGGTCACCAAACTGGAGCAGATGCTGGAGCGATTTAACGAGCAGAGTCTCTCGCCTATCAAAGGCCACTCCGCCCGAAAGCCGGGAACCGAAACCGTTGGCGACATTCTGGAGCGGCAGAATGAGAAACTGGAGGACAAGCTGGCGGCTGTACGGGAGCAGATGATCGTGGAGCGCCAAGCCGCTCGTACCGCCAACCTGTCGCTGTGGAAAGTGGAGAAGCAACTGGAAGAGGCTCTTTCCGAGAAGAAGATGCTTGCCCGGCGCATGGAACTCACTGAAGATCGCATTAAGAAGGCCCATAATGCCAGCGAGGAGTCGCAGAGGATGCTGAAAACAGCCCAGGAGGAGACCCGCCAAAGGGATTCGAAGATCGAGGAGCTGAAACAGGAGCTGGCAGCTGCGAAGCGAGAAGTCCTCAAGGAGCACCGGCAGTGGGAGAAGGCCGAGCAGGAGCGCATGAAGTGCAAGTCGGAGATCATCGAGCACTTGGCCAACGTCCACAAGCTAGAGCAGCAGGAAACGGAGCTCAAGCAGAAACTAAAACAAATTCAGACCAGATTCGATGGCCTAACTTTGGAGAACAAGAGCCTTCAGAGGGAACTGCATGAGGAGCGCGAGAGAAGCTCGGCCACCAGTGACAACACCTTGGCGCTGCAAAAGGAACTCAAGCAGCTGAAGGAGAATTTCCAGCGACTGAAGTATGCCTGCAGCATCACCGACAACCAGCTGACCGAGGTGGAAACCATGCTTAAGTCGGAGCAGGAACGTAACAAGTCCCAGAAATCTCAGATGGACGCAGTGCACCTGAAGTTGAGGGAACGGAATGACCAACTAACCGAACTTCGCAAGGATCTGTCGGCCATCGAGTCGGAGAAACGGCTGGCGGAGCAGCGGGCTCAAGTCCTCGCATCGGAAGTCGAGGAGCTTAGGGAGAATCTGAAGGAACAGCAGAAGAAGATGATTGCCCAGCAGGATCAGTTGGTGGAGCAAACGAATGCCCTGTTTGCAACACAGGAGCGGGCGGAGCTGTTGGATGGTCAGAATGCCAACTACCAGGTCCAGAGCGCGGACTCTGAGCGGGAACTGATCAGCCTCAAGGAGGAAAATGCTCGAATTCTGAGCGAGCTCTTCCACAGGAAGGAGGAGGTGACCTCCCTTCAGGCCCAACTAAGGGATCTGGAGGCGGCTCAGTGCGATCTAAATGCGGAAATTGACTCCCTACAGGACACACTGGCCGAGAAGGAGCAGTTCTATGTGCAGAGGGACATTAAGTCCATGGCCACTCTGGCGCAGCACAAGAAACTGATTGATTATTTGCAGGTGGGATCGGTTGTGACGGTATATCCTGGGCGAATAATTATCCTGTTTTCTTATTTGAATTTCAGCTTAAAGTAGAAGATTTGTCTTCAAAGAAAAAGAAAACGCTGGCGGACAAGCTCTTTGGCTCCAGCCACACGAACAAGGAGAACGTGTCACCCAATGACGTCGAGTCCTCTATTCTTTACCGCGCCCTGAAGGAGGAACTGAAACGGGAGCAGAAGCTGTCCAGCATGCTGAAGGAGCAGGTGGCCCAGTTCAATGGTGGGTTGTCCAAAGAAACTAATTGGAGTAATTTTGATGGAAATGTGGAATTATTTCAGGAACCGCCACTTTACGGTCACCCCGAAAATCCACAATCGTCAACGAAGACTCAGATGCACCCAAGCAGAGACCAGTAAGCATAGCGGCCCTGCCACGCTCCCCGCCAAAGGACAAGTCCATCCTGAAGCGCACCACAAGTCAGGTAGAGCTGAAGACCTCGGAGAAACTAGTGGTTCAACAGCCCTTGGAACAGGCCTCGCACCATCGCTTCGAGCTGGCGCTGCAAGAGTCCAAGAAGGACGCATCCGAGTGTACAGTGTGTGGCCTGGTCATCCTCGCTGGCTCCCCCTTCTGGAAGTGCAAGGAATGCAAGGACGTGACGCACCGCAAGTGTCGGGCCAATGTCCAGGGAAACTGTGGAACCACTCCAACTGCTCCGCCAGCCGACGACCTGAGTAGCATCCCTTCCGCCTCAAGTGTGTCGTTGGATCAAGTGGAGATTGCCAGTGAAGCAGGATCTAGCGAATACATTGGAACGTTGGTGTATAGCTCCGATGGGCCGGAGGATCAGGCCACCAAGAAGGAGATCGAAGTGAACTGTGCTTTCGAGGTGGCCGAGCAGCAGATTCTTCTCCTGGGCTGCAACACCGGGCTGTATGCCTACCATTTGGAGTCTCAGAGGCTGGTGCACATCACCGGCATCGAATCGGTGTACTGCATGTCGATTTCGACACGTCTGGCCAAGGCGATCATGGTGGGAACGGTGGGGGAGAAGATGTACCAGTGCGACTATCGGCAGTTGGAGTCACGCTGCCAGAGTTCCAGCGCCTGCCACAAGCCAGTACTGGAGACCTCGGCCATCGAACTGCCATTCGCGAATCGCTCACCTTCAGAGAAGTGGAAGTTGGTGCTGATTTCCAACGAGACAGAGAATGCATTGGACTCGGTTGCCATAGCTGCCACCTCGACCAGGATTGTAATCCTCAAGTACGACCTCAAGCTGCACATGTTCAAGCCGGTGCGAGCCCTGGACACTGCCACTCCGGTCAGCTCCATTTTCTTCACGCGCCATTCGGCTATTGTTTCTTCCGACAAGTTCTACGAGATCGATTTGGACAACTT
Source organism: Drosophila atripex (assembly GCA_035045925.1). Taxonomy (NCBI): domain Eukaryota; kingdom Metazoa; phylum Arthropoda; class Insecta; order Diptera; family Drosophilidae; genus Drosophila; species Drosophila atripex. Next base: position 3,802,209 of record JAWNOP010000012.1, read on the forward strand.
TGCGGCCGAGGAGTTCGTGGATCTGGCCGATAAGTCCATGCAGAGCACGGCCAAGTGCCAGCCCATCACTGCTGTACGGATATCCCGGCAGGAATACCTGCTCTGCTTCGCCGAGTGTGGCGTTTTTGTGGACGAGTTCGGCTGCCGATCGAGGCCCTGCGATCTGAACTGGGTTTACGCCCCCACGGGCTTTGTCTACCGGGAGCCGTTCTTGTTCGTCGCCCACTACCAGAGCGTTCAGATCATTCGCTTGCACAGATCCTTCAGCAGGGAGCTGGCCAATGGGGACAATAGCTCGGAGACCTCGGACTCTTCCGAGTTGCAACGCGTCTACTTGCCACACTACATGTCCACCCTGCTGGCCAACAGTGGAGACATCAATCTCTATGCCGTAGCCATCGATCAGAGGCCGTGCAATGGCTCCCAAAAGATCTATCACCTGGATACCCTGCAGGCGTTCAAAAACAAGTTTAATGTGTCCATGGAGACCTTGTCGTCGGTGGCCACATCCGTGACTCTGGGATCCACCATGACAGGTGATAGTATTTAAATTTTAGACCAAACAATTTAAAGGAACTTAGACTTTAAGAAACAACAATAAAAAAATAATATTACTACAACACTGTAGTAAAATAAAGTAAAATACATATTTAACAAGTTGTATGTTCTTTAGGCGTATTTTTGAAAAGAAAATATAAAGTAATTAAATAATCATTTTCTATCTACCAGAGGAATTAACCCAAACTACTTTTGTGTTTTTTTACAATCTATATTTAATCATTTATTTTTAATATGTATATTTTTAAACTTTTCTGACCATAATATTAAAATTTTCTTTTAAAAATCAATAAGCTTAATCTTGGTTAAAATGTAAAGAAAATGCATAAAACAGAAGCATAAATGGTTATATTCATTAGAAATAAATTATTTTGTATATTTAATAAAAAGTTTATTTAAAAATTTGAACATATATTACTTTAAAAAATTATTTTCATAAAAATATGTTCATAAGACTTATTTTTGCAAGAAAATAAAATTAAAAAATCATTTTTAATTTTGTGACTAATAGTTTTCTATCTTTGTTTTTTACAATCTATATTTAATCATTCATTTTAAATGTGTATTCTTTTTAAATCTTTTCTCACAAGGTTTACAATTTTCATTTAAAAAACAATAAAATAAGCTATAAAAAAATAAAAATTTAAACAAAAAAATCGTAAGCATTAAAAGCATTTTCATTAAAATTTAAAACCATTAAATAAATTGCGTTTGAATATTTAAAAAAATTAACACATATTACCTTTAAAAAAAATTCCAAAAATATTCGTTTGAAGAAAGCTTTTCCGGATCCCACGGAGCTTTACGGCATCAGCTTTCCATATCCCGTTGAGTGAAAGCCCCGGAGACTGCTGGTGGCTGGTGGCGGTGGTGGTTGCGATATCTCTCTTTGCGGCCACTACAGCGGTTGTGTGGGTCGCCGCCGATGGACGCGGAACTGCAGCACCACCGTAAATTGTGGTAATTGAGTTCAATTTATTCCATGCCGGTAAAGTGGAGGCACCCTTTTCCGGCGATGTTTTATTCAAATCTGAGGCTGAGCGCGCGTCGTGCCATCGCAGATTCGACGACAACAACGGCGGCGATGGACGCAAAGGAGGTCACGAGAACACTGATATGTCGGGCCTGTCTGGTCCTTCTCGGTCCCCAGGATGTCTCATATAATCTCGCCAGCGAGCTGGATTTGGCTAAAAAATATTTCGGCTGCATTGGCGGCGATCCCGGAAATCTCCTGAGGCTGCAACAGAACGAGGAGGACGAACTCCAGCAGCCCCAATTGGTCCTTAAAAGCATCTGCGAGTGCTGCTACCAGTTGGTGCAAAAGTTCCACGACTTTCAACGCATGTGCGAGGAGTCGTCGCGCAACTTTGAAGAACTGCTGCTGGACATCGACTATTACGGCATCAAGGACCAGGATGCGGCAGTCTCCTTGCTGGATCTGGACACTCCATCGGAGAGTAATGATTCCAATAGTCAAAAGCCCCCACTGGACCCACCCTGCATCAAAAATATTGTAAGTTTCTGGAGAGGTGGCACCTCTACGTGCTTGTGTTTTTTATTCCCCTTCGACATAATCTAATCACGGCCGCGGCTCGAATTTGTTGCCTAGCAGCAGCAGAGACCATACCTTCCCACCCGCCGTCGAAAAATAAACACTCGTGTGCTCTTGTTTGTATACAACTATTTTTGTTTGCGGCCGTATCAAGTGATTGCTGCGATGGTATTGAAAAAGGAGGCACGTCTTCATATACGGGCGCTTCTTTTAAATTGTTTATGGAAATGGGCTGGCAAATAATATGTGTATTTTAAATAACTTCCAACATATCTGCCAATATCCGGATAATCTATCCATATCAAGGGCCACTAACAATTCTTTTTAAAATAAATTGAGAGATTTTCTAAAACAGGAAGAGCCCCTAATGGACACATTTCTAATATTTCTTATTTTTCCTCTCCCCTAGGAGGAAGTCTACATAATTGAGGATGATAATACCAAGCAGGATCTGAAACAGGAAAAGTTACCCTCATTATCGCAACCCAAGTCAACAGGAGAAAGAAAACGAAGAACAAAGTACACCCTCAAGTGCAACCAATGCCAGCGGGGCTTCTACAAGGCGTCCCTGCTGGAGGCCCACATGAAACAGCACGAGGGCATCAATCCGTATACCTGCGTCCTTTGTGGAAAGAGCTATGCGAGGGCCAATCTGCTGGAGGAGCACCTGCACAAGAGGCATAGCAGTCCCTCCGAGCGAGAGACCTATCCCTGTACACGCTGTGATAAAGTGTACACTGCCTACCGGAGTCTCAAATATCATTTTAAAAGACAACACGAACCGGGCGATGAAAAGGACGCATCCGCCCAGCACATCTGCGAAAAGTGTGGAAAATCGTTTGGCCGGAAGGCCCACCTCACTCGTCATAAATGGACGCACTCCAGCAAGGATGAGCTGAAGTACGCCTGCGATTATTGCCATAAACGATTTTGCACGAAAGAAAACATGCTGGATCACCAAAAGCGACTACACGGACTCCAAAATCCGTTGAGATGCCAGAAGTGCGGCTGCATCACCAAGAGCTGGACCGAGCTCAAAGAACACTTGGAAGAGCACAAGAACCCGGACTATGTAGTTCAATAATTGGTTTTTTCTTTTATTTATGTGGTTTCAATAACATCAAGCTAACTCAACTGTTACAATGATTTGAATTACTTTGAAATTGTTAAACCTTTTGATGGGAAAATGATTATGCAGCATGATTAGATTTGACGATGAATGATTGCTAATGAGTGGAATTGGGTTTGTTGTGGAGGTGGATACGGTGAGGCTACTCTAAAATTAGCTAACATTCACATAATGGCCGGCGGGCAGCACAATCGCTTACAAATCAGTACAAAAGGCGCGAAACGGCTGCATCGGCGGCGGCGACCCGTTCACATATCAAATCATTTATATAAAAAACAATTAACTAAAATTTATGCTTAAGCTTAAAGAACGGACAGTTTTAAAATTACATTACCAATACATTCATATATCATATAATAAATTTGTTATTTGTTTGGAAAATTGAGAATAAAAACCAGATTATCCGTCTATAAGAAATGCACGGTTGCCATAAATCAGCATAAACTATGTTGGAGTTGTGCGAATGATGAGTGATGGGAGTCGGTTCTGAGGCGGTTGGGTAGAGTTGCTTGCACTATATGTAAATAAATACGCCGCAATATGAGCATAGGATGCATTTGGATTGGTGTTCTCTCGTCTAAGTATCCTTGTGTTTCTCATAGAAGGCGTCTAGATACTTTTTGTACTCCTTTTGGTCGTTCCACATCATCGCGGCCTGCGCATTCAGCGGACTCTCATTGTTTGGCTCGCCGAGCAACGATTGGATGGACAGCAGTATGGTCCGAACATCATACAACGCCGACCATTTATCCTTTAGTATATCCAGACAAATGGCGCCCTGCAGGTCCACGTTTGGATGGAAGCAGGACGTCAGGAACTTGACCACAGGTGCCGCATATGGATAGGAGTTGGGAAAATCCAGCGACAACCGATACGTTTGGCCGGCGTACACCGTATTCCTTGGCCCTGCAATAGTGCCCACCCACTTGAAGATGTTCTCGCCGTCTGGGAATGCTGAGATGCCCTTCTCGTTGGCCATCATCAGATTCATGAGTTCTTTGTGCAGTCTGTGAAGAAAAATACATTGGTTAGTTGGCATTTCCTAGCATTGGAACTCTTCCTGGTTTAGAGTCACCTTTTGCTCACGGCGTGATTGTCTTTCACCGGCAGCGAGTCATCACTGTGTTTGGTACCACCGCCCCCCGCTCCACTCTGCTCGGGGCTAATGTTCTGAGCCATGGCGTCCTGGAATTCGACTCGATTCAATGGCAAGGTGCTCTGCAAATTTTGTGTTTCTTTCCTTTTGAAAAATATTCACTGTACACTGTTGAGTGGAAATTTTGGTGTGGTCGGAAGTTGTAAATCGGAAATCGCGTCTGTTACTCTTACGAATATATTTTTTTCACTTTTGTGTGTGTGCTTGGCTACGCTTTACTTTTTTATTCGAAAACAAAATGGAAGGAGAAAAAATGTTGCTTTGGGCGTGCACAGGGTTGTATTTGGCAGTGTGTGTCAAAGCTAAAACTATCGATAAATTTCTTACTTTCACAACAAAGCGGCCGTTAAAACGGTTATCAAATTCAAATTGTAAACATAAAAAACTGTAATTACATTTGAACTTTAGTTTATGATATTTAAAAAGTAATATTATATAAAAATATATTAGAAAAAAATAAGAATAATGCGGACTTTTTCAAACCCACATCAAAACCAATGCAATTTGGTTTAAATATTTGTATATTAATAGTTCATATAATATATAGTTTATGTATTATATTTATTTGGTTTAATATATTCTTCATTTATTTTTTCCAAAATTACGCTTTTTCTTACCGTTAAAGGCAAAAATCCGAAAAAGACGGTACTCAAATTATGGCGATATTATAGTGATATTGTTTAAACTATCGATGGTGCAGACGAGCTCCGGACCATCGATGCTATCGATAGCTTGTCAGCTCTATTTGTTTATTTCCATTAAAACAATAATATAACATTACAAATATGGATGAAAACAGCCTTATTTATGGGTTAGAGCTACAAGCCCGTGCTCTAACGCCTCAATACGGTGAGAGCAATGACGTATGCTTCTTCATAGCCACAAACTCCTTGAAGCCAACGAATCAGGTGCATCTCATTCAGTTCGAAGAGGAGCAAGGAACAGTGCAATCTAAGGTATAAATGAAAAATAAGAAAGATGGTATTTAAAAGATTGCCTTGTAGGTTTTCGAGCATGCCCTTGGGGAAGTTTGGAAACTGAACAGCAGTCCCCACAATTCTCGTTTGCTGGCATCTGTTTACAATGTACAAAAAGGAGCTCAGGTGTTGACTCAAGCAGCATTGCTTACACTTCCAGAGAATCTTAATCCTACGGACGCAGAGCAGCTCAAGTCGGAGTATCTGCCATGGGAGAACGTGGAACAACTGAGTACGGAATCTCTTGGCGAGAGGGTTAAAACCGTTGAGTTCCATCCAAGCCAGGATCAAACTCTTGCCTGTGTGGTGGACAACAAGCTGGCGGTGATGCAGCGGGCAGAGTCCTCTACTCGAGTAGTAGCCGAAGTTCCAGCAAGTGGTTCGGCCAGCAAGCACACGCTGAACTTCACCAATGGCAAGTGGTCGCACCACCACCAGGGTCATCAGTTCCTCGCCCTGCACGAAGGTAACTTAAGTGCCTACGACGTGAGGGATACGCAGCACTGCGCCTGGAGCATCAGCGACGCTCACGGCCAGATGGTTCGTGATCTGGACTGCAATCCCAACAAGCAATGTCACCTAGTCACCGGTGGCGATGACGGCTACATGCGGATTTGGGACTGCAGGATGCCCAAGTCGCCGGTTTTTGAACGCAGCGACCACTCGCACTGGGTGTGGTCTGTGCGTTTCAATACATTCCACGACCAGCTGTTGCTTTCAAGCTCCAGCGATTGCAAGGTGCTTCTCACTTGTGCCGGATCGGTTAGCTCTGAGACTCAGGCGCAACCCGGGCTTGACGACACAAATTTTAGTGCCACTGAGGCGGAGGAGCGGCACAAATTGTTGCCCGATGGTCTCCTACAAACCTTCGACCAGCACGAAGACTCTGTTTACTGTGCAGAATGGAGTAATGTGGACCCGTGGATTTTCGCATCGCTCAGTTATGATGGACGCGTCCTTATCTCAAAGGTACCAAAGCAGTACAAGTACCAGATTATATTTTAAGCCAATAATTTATTGTTTATGCTAAAAGTAAAGCTATCTAAAGACGATTAACCTGTGTCCTCGGATGTACAGTCGGAGGAGTCATTGGGATTGGCCGTTTCCACGGAGCACACTCGCTTTATGAGTTCATTTTCGATCTCCACAGTACCATTGTCCACAGCCTCCTCCATTTGCACATATTCAATGGTGGCTGCATTCTTTTTTGCCCCTGGAACAGAAGTGGGCTTTGGATTTTCCGTCGGTTTTCGAGCGCAAGCCTCTTCTTCCGCCTCCTCGGCCAAGCTGCTCCTTTGTGGTTGCACTTCTGCGTAAATAGCGGGATATTGGTGCTGCAGCTTCTGCTTGATTACTCGAATCTTGCGGAATATGTAGTCCAGATCTTTTTTCATCTCATTAAGACACTTGACATGTCGCTTGAAGTCCTCGCTGGCATTTTTCAGTCGGCTCTGGGAGAGAGCGTTGCAGTTTAGCAGCATTTCATTGGTTTTCTCAAAACGCTGCAGCCTATCGGAATCGTAAAAGTTATTTCAGCTTAAAATAATCTTTTTATTTAGACTTGCATTTGCTTTTGTGCTCTTATCATGGTTTCCACATCCCCCTGATTCACCATTCCAGCTAGACTCTGTATGAAAGCCTCGGCGGCGGAGTTGCCAAAACCCGTAAAGGATTCCAAGTCAGGAGTGGCATCCTGGGACTGTTGTGCATCGGTTAAGCCTATGTGACTCATTTTTGCCTAAAGGATAAGAGTTAATTATTTTCTCTTCTAAAATTGATTTGTTTACATACATGTTTTCACTCCACTAATCTTTGGAATTATATAAATTGTTTTTTTTGTGAGATCCAACGGATTACTTGGCGGACTTTTAATCAAACTTTATTACCTATACATATTTTTACAATAATTTATTTCCATATTTAACAATAAACTTTTGTTTGGTTTTAAGGGGAAAATTTTTTGTTGTAACACCTGTTTTTGGTACAACTTATACAGCAGTGTTGTAAAATGGCAAAACTCTTATCAATATTTTATTACATTTTTATGAATATTTTTTATATTTATTTTATGTGTAGTAGCAAGCTGTAAATGATGAAACTTAATTCATTTTATTTTTGTTATTTATATTTAATTTTTGAATTACATTCGATATTGTTATCGGTAACACCTGTTGGCCAAAGTTTTGGGTATTGGCGCGGCATCGTAGGATGCCACACTAATTTTATAAGCGGCTTGCCAATTTTTATTCTTTTGAATTAATCTATTTATTTCCTTTCAAGATGAAGCTCGCTCCAACCGTTAAGCTGAACAATGGCTATGAGATGCCAATACTGGGCCTTGGCACTTACAATGTAAGCTACAATCATATATAGAATATAGTTACCATTATGCCGAAAAATCATATCTCCGATATGTTGCTAGAACATTTCACTTTCCGAAAATTGTGAAATTCTCATATAGTATATGTTATCATAGTTGAAAAAAGCTCGGTGCGAGGCTGCAGTGCGGCACGCCCTAGAATCGGGATATAGACATATAGACACAGCCTACTTGTACCGCAATGAGGGTTTAATAGGAAAAGTACTGGGTGAGTTTGTGTGCCAGCAGAAATTGAGACGGGACCAGGTGTTCCTGGTCACAAAGGTGAGTTAGGAGGAACTCACTGGAATGTTTATACAAGAACGTACATATAAGAAATCAATATCTAGCTGTGGGACATATACCACAACCCGGAGAGAGTGCAGTACGCCTGCAATTTGCAACGGAAAGCTCTGGGAGTGGACTATATTGATCTCTATCTGATGCATTCGCCTGTGGGTGTACACTATATCTCGGATGAGGAACTGATGCCGCACGTTGATGGAGACCTGTGGACAAAGTGAGTGTTGGACCCCAGAATCCCTAAACGCCAGAAACTAATCTGAAAGAGTGGACTCCATAGCGATGTAGACTATGTGGATACCTACAGGGCCATGGAAAAGCTAGTGGAAATGGGTGAAGTACGCAGCTTGGGATTGTCAAATTTTAACGCTGACCAGTTGGAGAGATTGCTTGAAAGTTGTCAAATAAAACCGGTGGCTCTTCAAATTGAATGTCACCCGGGTTTGGTGCAAATACCCCTAATTGAGCTTTGCAAAAGGCACGACATCACCGTTGTGGCGTATTCGCCACTTGGTCGCCCTACGATCGGCCGACCAACACCCGAATACCTCAAGGATCCCAGTGTCCTGGCTATGGCGGCCAAATATGGCAAAACCCCCGCTCAAGTGATACTCAGATATTTGGTACAAAAAAATAAAACAAGTCTTTATTTGTTAAAAAAATATGTGCAATTTGCAGATTGATATTGGCACAGTGCCTATTCCAAAGGCCTCCCAAACGGAACATTTAAACGAGAACCTCGACATCTTCGATTTTCGCCTAGATCCAGAAGAGTTAAAGCAACTGTCGCCCTTCAATCGGGGGCAACGACTCTGGAAGTTTGAGAAAGCCAAGAACCATCAGCACTATCCGTATTAGGATTAGTTTATAATAATCCTCAGTTCTAAGTCTAATAAAATATAAATTTAAATGTGTTGAAGTTTCTTCAAACGCTTTCGTCGCTGATTTGGGGGCAACAGCAGCCTATCATATCTCTCCCTTTGAAGCTGTCGTTGCTCGTGCAAATACGTATGGATATCATTTCGGTTAGTTAGTTCCCGTTGTTCAGCCACTCTGATTGTTCTTTCGCTGAAACGTACGTCGGGATAACCTAGTTTGCGAACTATTGACTTCCATATTCGACAAATATAAAAACACATTTCTTGTACCTGAAAAAGAAAATGTGCATAAGATACTTTTTACTTTCAGTCCAAGGACAATGAAGGAGAAGCTGCTGTGAAACACGCCATCGATGTTGGCTATCGTCACATCGACACGGCCTATTTCTACCAGAACGAGGCGGAGGTTGGAAAGGCGATTCGGGATAAAATTGCCGATGGAGTTGTCAAGCGGGAGGATATTTTCCTCGTTACTAAGGTACTCACAGAGGACATATCCCAAGGGAATATATTACTAGACTTTATTTTCAGCTTTGGAATGTATTCCACGATCCCGCCCTGGTTGAGGGAATTTGTCGCAAGCAGCTGAGTAACTTTGGTCTGGAGTACATTGATCTCTATCTGATGCACATGCCAGTTGGCTACAAATACGTTGACGAGAACACCCTTTTGCCAAAGGACGAGAACGATGTCCTGCAGCTTAGTGACGTTGACTACCTGGACACCTACAAGGCCATGGAGAAGTTGGTGAAACTGGGGCTGGTCCGCAGCATCGGGGTGTCTAACTTTAATAGCGAGCAACTGGCTCGGGTCTTGGCCAACTGTGAAATCAAACCTGTCACTAATCAAGTGGAGTGCTCGCCTGCAATCAACCAGAAGGCTTTGACAGCCTTCTGCAAGAAGAACGACGTTACTTTGACGGGCTACACCCCTTTGGGAAAACCAAAGCCTGACGTTCAAAAGCCCGACTTCATTTATTCACCAGAGGTGACGGCCATAGCCAAAAAATACGGAAAGACTACGCCGCAAGTGGTGCTGCGCTACTTGGTAATTAGAATTTTTGATAAATCTACTGCATTATGTTAATATTTTATGAATACTATCGTTTAGGTTGGTCTTGGAGTCATTCCAATTCCCAAGTCATCGAATACTAACCGAATTTCCGAAAACTTCAATATTTTTGATTTTGAGCTGACTGCCGAGGAGATGTCCGTCCTGGATGGATACCACACTGGTGACCGTGTTGTTCCCTTAAATTTGATCAAGGGCCAGAACCACAAGTACTATCCTTTTGCCATTGAATTTTAAGCCAGATGACATCTGCCTTGGTAAAATATTTTAGCCCGCACTATCATTCTAATGTAGATAAAAAAAATATTAAATGAATTTGTTATGCGACAGAAGTGTGACAAAATTTAAAAAGCTTAATGTCTGTACATTTAATTCTAATCCGGGTCGTTGGCTTTTGGTTGTGTTAAATTTACTATCTTGTTGACCTCTGAAGAAAGGTTAGTTTCTCAAAAAAGGCGTATAGGAGCAATGAATCTTTGTGTCAGCACGTTTGACTTGGTATTCCGGAAAGGTGAAAATGTTGGTATAGGTCCGTAGAACTCTCATAAACAGAAGGAATAAAACCAGTAAGTGTTTTGGCAATAAAGTTGGCAAACAATTTTTAGATGATGCTCTTCGACCAAACAACATTTTTAAATTTAGGATTTAGTTCCGAGTTAGTTGCTAGGAAACAGTCGTTAGAAAATTGTAATACTAAAATGGTTTAACGACCTAAGACGTTAAAGTGACAAAGGCGTTTACAACGCCAGTTTCAAGCTATTAATAATGTGTCAAGATCCAGAAATTTAAAGCCATATATTTGATACTATATACTTTAAACTAGCTAGCATTCTTAAAGATAGACGCTTTAAAGTAATATTTATTTCTATGGATAGTTGTAGACTTATTTAGTGTTATCTCTGGATCTGTAGTTCTTATATTTTGACCAAAAATATCTGCCGGAAGCTATTAGTCGCGCCAACTCCAGTAATGAAGCATGAAAATATTAGGGCTATTAGTGATTCTCCCGATTACGCCCGGATGTCTAATTATTTTTGGATTGTTCAGTCCATTTGAGTTAATCGCAGCCAGCGACCTTTGTAAAAGCCACCTCAGTGTGTCCGGGTGACGTCATAGCGAAAACGCTTGCAGATGCCAAAAGATAATACAGATTAAAATGCGTCGTTTAGCCTTTGAACTGGCCGTGTCTAGGAAGTACGGGCAGCATAAAGCAATCCCTGCCACGGTTTCATGTTGAACTGTGCACGAGCCGGCAATTAGGGAGCAATAAGATCACTGGCATGCGCCACCTTGACCCAGGCCAAGAATAAAATATTACAAAGGCCAGAGAGATTGGCGAGCCACTTTCCATGTTATCCGGCTGAATCCCCAAGTCCCCAAGTATTGCTCCACTCGGCTGCTCTCACTCAAGCTCAAATACTCATTACCCATACTCACGCTCCGATGGTCGGCTGAGTGGAAACCCGATGATCCGAAAGCGAGGTTTAAATAAATTTTCAGTCTACCGAAAATCGTCAGTTTCGCTCAAAGCGTACCCACGTTCACATCGTCGTCGCCAGTCGCCAGTTGCCAGTCGCCAGCGGAACTCACACGGATATTCCGGCCAACAATTAGAGCCCGTGGATCAGGCAGCGTACAAATATTGTTATATAAGATTATCAGCTTGTGAAATCGCCCAGTGCCAGTGCCTATAAAATCAGAAATCAAAAGTGAGTTGAGCTGAGAATTCCAACGAAACAGCATCATAACCAGATATGATACGAGTCCTGATATAAGTAAAAGATATACAAAAAAAAAAAAAAATCCAAAAAGGAAGGATAAAGTTGGTTGCATTATGTAAATGGTCGAGAAAAGCTTGTGGCCGAGAAAAACTTTCGCTTTCACCAGTACCCAGCTCTTTGCAGCAGTTGCGCATGCGCAGCGACACTTGCAGACTGTTGTCGGCGATTAGTTGGCTTCGGCTTTGATTATACGGGGAAATACTTATAGATCGGGTTGACAGATACAGCCGGAGATGAAATAAAAAAGAAGACGTTACAATAGAAACTAAGGGACATAAAAATAGTTGGATTTCTTTGAGGCATGTCTCTGTTTAATGTGTTACTGGGAAAGTCTAGATTTCATTTCAATACTAGTTTTAAAACTATTGAACTTTACTTATAGTTTAAAAATCTGAAAAAGATTTTTAGCTACACCTTCTGAAGCTTCGGTTGTAAACAAATGAATATCACTACCGACACATCTTGGCTAATAATCAAGCATTATTGACCCACTGCGAGGGTTGCGCCCCAGCCAATTATTTTACGGCCGAGAGTGTTGAGAGTTTTGTAATTCTGTTTTCTGTTTGCTGGCTTAATTGCCATGGAGCTTGGTGGCTTGGTGGCACAGAGGCCTGCAAGGTCTTCTCGGCCGAAGTTGGCCAACTTCGCCATAAAAGCCAAAGTGGTTGGAAAACCGTACTCGTATAAATGCAATTTGTGTGGTTCGCATATAAATATTCATGGCAAGTGGCAGGCAATTGTGCAATTGCCAGGGACGCCACCGTAGCCCCATCCATACTACCTATTGACGTGACGATTTCCTTTGACCAATAATAATAGCGACGACCTCGACTGTTGTATTCTGAGGTAGGCCGGGGCGGCATAAAAATTCCCCCCAAAAGCTAGGTGCTGCAACTAATGGCTGTTATTTTTGTTTTTTTTTTTTGGGCTGATCCGCCTTGACCAACGTCAAAGAGCCTTGGCTAACGAACGTGTCGGGATTAGTTAATGAATTTCACTCAAAGCTGATTACAACGCCATTAGATTCTGACACATGAATATAAAGTGCGACTCATCCGGGGAACATTAGCGGACTTTGCCGTAATTGTGGCAAAATGCAATCTGCATGATAATCCGGAAAGGCGAATGCAAATCTTACGGATCGTAAACTCCTAGGTTCGTCTATTCGAAATTCAAAATTGAGCAGAAGCAAGCGAATATTGCCAATGTGCACGGTCATGGGGTGGGATTGGGCAAGTGCACTGAAAAAAATGGTCTATAAAATATAAATGGTTGCGTTCGAAACAGTTTATTGAATTTTTTAGTTTATGAGTATTATTGCCTCTTGTTTACATAAAAAGTAAATAATCTATTTTTTAAAAAGCCACTTCCATACCTCACTAATTCAAGTTCAAAACAACCATTTTCTCCTGTGCATTGGGAGTGGATTGGGCCAAGTAGTGGGTAGTGGGGGCAAACAATAAAAAAATGGAAAAAAACCCGTTTTGAGCATTTCTCGACCCTGCACTCTTCACTCTTACTGTTACTCTTACCAAAAAGTCGTCGATGATATTGGCCACCTGCGGGGGCCTGAAAGACGTACTACTACTACACTTTTCAGTTTGGCAGCTTTTGTGGCAGATGTGATGTAACCAGACGGGCTAATTGGCAGAGCGGAAAGCGAACGCAAAAGACACGATAACGAAATTACAAATCGCATGTTTCAGTTTCAGTTTCGGTGGACAGCCATCTTCATCGCGGCTTAATGGCAGGGCCCATAAATGAACGAGTTACCAAAGCACGGCTTTCGGTATTCCGTATTAAATTGGACATATTCAAAGCAGGGACCAGGGACCAGGGCCCATTATATAGCGCACGTTCAATTTTACATCATGTATGGTGGGGGTATTGTATATAGTGGATGGATGGATGGACGGTTGGATCGATTGCGTTGAGGAAACTGTGTGAAGGCCGCGAAAGTGATCCAACTGGTCATAAACAGTTTGTTGACCAAAAAAACCTAGTAGTCACAGCCCCGAACCGATCCGATCCGCAATTACAGCCCAGTTACTTGGCTCATCTTTCTCTCGACCTTCGTCTGGGTTTTTACGAGTAGAAATTTAAATGGTCGCCTAACCAAATGACAAAACCGACCAAACATTCGATTCATATGCAAATCGGTTAGCCGGCAGATTTTGGGTCACGGTCAATGGACCACTGAAAGATTTTTTTCCCTCAAACAAATCAGCTGGTTTAGCGCGGAAATGGCACCACAATCTTTTGCCCAGATTGGCCAACACCAGGCGGTGGTGGAGTCATCACATATATCTTTATAGATTTCCATATAATATGCAAAACTGCTGTGGGCAGCTACTGTGAGAGTCGGAGACCCACGCAAGCCATTGCACTCCGGTCTCCGGTTTACTGCGATGGGTAGTAGTCTAAATTGTAGTCCAATCCGGTCCGGACCCCTGACATTGTGCAGCCAAAAGTCAAGAGGGATTAATTGGTATGCACATTCATATAAGGTCTTGTTGATTTGGTCCAGTAAACTGCGGTGACCCTTGAGAGTTCGATGAATTTTAACATTTCGGGTTGCGCAACCGCGCCACCACCTCGGTTACTGACCAAGGGCAACTGGCCAATTATAGTCGCTGGTGTCGGTGGTTTCTTGGCAGCTGTGAAGAAATCTGGCACTGGCAGTGGCCAGATCTGACTGCGTTTTATCCCAATCAGTGCAAAAATGTTGTTTTCAATTTAGTTAATTGATATTATCAAGTTATCAAGTATGATTAAGGGGTGGGGATACTAAAGTACAGCTGGTTTCCTCAGAGTTTAAATATCTATAGTTACTTTAAATAGTTCATTAGTTATTCGAAGTTTTTGGGTTGTCTTTTTAAAGCTATGACAGAATTCACAAAAGTATTAATTCTCTTTAAAGTATTTGTTTTTAAAAACCAATAAAAAGTTCCACTTCAGTAACTCGAAATAATATTCTAGTAAGTTTTATATTTATGTGACAGGAATAGTATATTAAAACAAAAACAATTTGTACTCTCAACAATTTACTTACAAAGTAAGGCATCAGGCCTCCATACATATATCATTTTCGATGGCTCTATTTTCCTATTTTCAACAAAACACCATTATTAATAACCCTATTTTAAGCCGAAAGTTTTTTCGCAATTTCTTTAAAATATTCCGCTTTGTGGAAATTTCCAAATCCATTCGGCAGATCGTAAAATATGCCAGAAAATAATGATTATGCATTTATGAAGCCTTAAATTTTACATAAGTTCTGCATCCATAATTTTGGCTTTTGTTTTTAATTTGGAAATATGTATTTTTTGCGTGTTTTGCAGTGCTTGAGACCGAGGTGCTCCAACAACCGAAGCTTAACGGACCGGCCAGCAGTTCCGGCGGCGACTACGACTATCCGTATGTGTGCGGCCTCAGCCCGGCCATGAAGCAGGTGGCCAAGGAGGAGCTGCACGAGGACGAGAACATCCGGCGACAGGCTCTGGCCCAGTTCCGCGAGTGGATCGACAAGCATCCGCACATCCGGAAGTGCCGCACCGATCCCGTCTTCCTGTTGCGTTTCCTGCGCACCAAGAAGTTCTCCGTGCCGGCCGCCTGCGAGATGCTGGAAAGATATCTCACCATCCGCCAGCTGTTCCCCCAGTGGTTCCAGCAGCTGGACATCAACGATCCGGCCATCAATGAGATCTTTGAGAACGGCTATCTAGTGCCGCTGCCACAGCGTGATTCTACAGGGCGTCAGGTTCTCCTCTCG
Organism: Drosophila atripex; assembly: GCA_035045925.1. NCBI lineage: Eukaryota > Metazoa > Arthropoda > Insecta > Diptera > Drosophilidae > Drosophila > Drosophila atripex. Next base: position 3,817,745 of record JAWNOP010000012.1, read on the forward strand.
GTGGCCGCGAAGTTCGATCCTTACAAGGTTAGTTACTGTACTTTTTTAATTATTTATTTTTTAACTAAATATCACTTCTTCCTTATAGTTTACTTCGGTGCAAATGGCCCGGGTGCACAGTCTGATCTGTGAGGCCCTTCTGGACGATGAGGACTCTCAAGTGGCCGGATATGTTTACATCAACGACGAGAGCGGCATGAACATGGGCTTTGTTAGCTTGTGGTCACTGACCGACCTGCGCAGCATCGTCAAGTGCATCCAGAATTCCACGCCCATGCGCCACAAGGAGACGCACTTCGTCAACATCCCGCACTATGCCAACCGGATCATTGAACTGGGAGTCTCCATGCTCAGCGACAAGCTGAAGAAGCGCATCATTGTAAGTAAATTGGGAGTGTCTACTTGGAAGAGTTACTCATAAATTGATTCTTGCAGGTCCATAAGAATGTGGATATCCTTAAGACAAAGATCGATCCTGCTATTCTGCCCAAGGAGTACGGCGGCACTGTGCCCATCGCTGACATGATCGCCCAGTTCAAGCAGAAGCTCCTCAAGCGGCGGGCGGCCATCCTCGCCCTGGACGACATGCGCATCGAGATCACCAAGGATGCGGCCAACTTTGCCGGAAACGATATCGGTGACATTGATGCCGGTGTCGTTGGCAGCTTTAGGAAGCTGGAGGTGGACTAGACTCCATCATTTATCCCATCACGTTCCCGTAGGCTAAGCTAGGATAGGTCAGGATACCATTGAGACAGGCGACACGACGCGCGGGCATGCACACTTCGTACCTATTTAAAAAGCATCAACACTAAATTATATAACTACCAAGGTGGATACTCCCCCGGGATGATGGTTTTCCGGCCATTATCCCGCACAATCTCAGTTTACCGAAGCACGAATATATGGATCTGATGTTGAGTCTCCCAGTTGTATACTCCATCCATGCGTTACGTTATGTTAAATGAATGTCTATTTAAATATATGTATATACTTATTTTTGAGAGCTTAAATATTATGAATTTCTATTTAACTTAATGGGTTTACCTGGTGGGTTAATGGGTATTCGTAATGGGTTTATCACTCTTACAAGTGATTTGAGTTTTTGCTTGAAATTTTGCAAAAAAGTATAGCATACTTTTGTGCAACGAAGAAAATTTTGAAAATCTGAAAAAGGTCAACAAGTTTTCAGATGTTTAAAAACAAAACATTTACTTTATACTCATTTATAACTTTATATAATCTACTTTTTAATTAAAACTATATAACATTAGTGAATACTATTTAGGTATTATTTATAACCATTACCCTTAGAAAACCGACATTCATTAATTCTTGAATTGGCTCTTTAAGATGTATATCTTCTTCAAGATGTATATAGATTGCACATCGACCGACCTAGTAGATCTTTCTTTTCAATCCCTAGTAGTACATAGTCTCCCCATAAATCTTGTTCCTTCTCAGATGCATTTGAATTCCCCCCAAGTACATGTGCGAACCATGTGCCCAGTGGGAGGTGTTGTTTTGGCGTGGGGAGGTGGCGTTCGGAAGCGGACATCCCCCCCAAGAAGACCCAATTACAGTGTTGCCGCTAAATTGTTAATTCCACGGTGAGCTTTAGGTAAGAAGCAGAGTCGCGACACAGATCGCAGTTATTTCCCTCATACTTGTAGCTACTTTTCTTTGTAACGGTGACACAACAGCGTCAAGAGAATCTCAGTGCATTCTACAGTCTACCGCCAGAAGAGAACAAAGGTTCTTGGGCTTGAAGTGTGTTTGTTTCTTATAGACACTCTTGACAACAGTTGGCGGCAAAACAATAGGGCTTTGTAGGATAACAAATAAATTTCGTGTTAGTAATGAAACCACTTTTAATTCATAAAAATATTTGTCATATATTCTCCTCATTAAATAGAAAATATTTCTAAAGACATTCTTGTTAATTAAATCTTAAGTAGAGACCGTGGTATAAATGACTAATATAATCTATTTAATTTTTTTAAGACTTCATTACTACAACTTATATGTATTGTTTCGTCAGTACTATTATCTTGGCTGTAGCTGTGGGTGTGTGCGCGCGATTGTGTGTCGGCATTATGATTGTACGCTTATTATTATGGCCGCATACGAAGTAATTTCCAAGTTAGCTTTTCAGTTGAGTGCCGGGACAGCTGGAGAACGCGTTGTGCGTCCAGATCGCGAACGTCGGCCGCCTGTCTGATTCTTCAGACTCATTCTCGTTCTCGATTTAAGTCGTTAATTGTCGCGCTAAGTGCTCCGCTTTGTGTGCTGACCCCAAACACTTGTTGACATCCAAACGAACAGTGCAAGTTGCGAAATACGAGAACCTCGGCATGACATTGCTCTGAACTGAGCTGAGCTGAGCTGAAGTTCTAATTAAAGTTTTCGGATTATGAAATGCAAAGTGTTGTGAAGTGTATCTTAATCTGTTTAGCAAATGATCTTAGGATTTTGTAAGCCAAAGATACATTTACAAGTTTGCCGCTCTCGTTAGCTAGCGGTTCGTCCCGTGAGAGAGAGAGCTTTCCAGTGCACACTGTGTAGGCCTTCCAGTGAACAGCTGTGAGGGAGCTTTGGGGCTCTCTTTGGTGGAGCTCACCTTCCAGGTGGCGGGAGAGCGGGCGACCGAGCTGGGGCCGGTGTGGGGCAAGTTTTATCAGCCAGAAGTACGAGTCACAGATAAGAAAAGTCGGCGGCGGGTGTTAAGTCATTTACACAATTTATCGCTTCTTCGAATGGAAAGTAGGTGCGTTGCATTCCGGAGTGTAGCTGTAACCGGAGAGGTCGAACAATGAACAAGCTGAGGGCCCTATTGCCCGGTCAACAGACGTCAGGAAATGGCTCCTCCCGCCACTCCGTGCCACTGGAGCCGGAGATCGGCTTCCAGATCACCATCGACACCCCAAAGAACTCTGAGCCGGACTTGATTGGCGGCAAGAGCTCTACGGCCGTGCCCGAGCTCAATGTACATCTCATTGCCGCCCGGCATCTGCCCTCCCTCTTCGGCTTCAAGATCGTTCAGGGCTATTTGATAAAGGTAATTTAGTGCTAATTAGTCATGATACGAAAATATCTCAACCAAAATAAAGCAAGTTTCTTTCTGGGATTTTTTGTCGTTAAATGTTTTGCTTCTATTTTGGGTTTCCTATGAAATATTATTAAAAGAATGATAATAAATAGTATTTTATGGGATTTACTAATAAATACTCTGACTAATTGGGATTTTTTTCCCTGATTTTTCAAGACTACAATATCAATAAATAAAAACTAAAATATGAGAGAAATATGAAATAAAATAAACACTCAGAAATATAGTTTTGTTTTTGTTTAAAGTTGAAACACTAAATAACACTTGGTATCTATTCTAAATATCAAAAATCTCTATAAAATAAAACAATTTATATTGCCCCAGATGCTAGTTAGAAACTAATAAATTATTAGCTCTTTTTAAGTGAAATATTTTCACACCTTTATGAGTTTTATTTATAGGTCTTGTAATTTTCTTAAGCACCTTGAAAACATATTGAAATTTATTTATTATTTCATTATGCCTGTGATCTTTCCCCTCCCCCCACCACACATCAGGTAAAGCTATTTCCCGGAACGAAACGCCTGGACAGCAGTATTCAGACCAACACGTGGCCAAAGTTCAATGAAAACTTCAGGTTCCCGCTGGTACCAGACATCAAGTATGTTCAACATGATACCCTGTACTCCCCAGTACCTAAAATTGTATTTGAATAGATCCTCGATGAAGCATGTGTCCCGGCGGGGTGGCGCAAATGGCTCACAAATGACCAGTTCCGAGCCGGAGCCGGAGCCGGAAAATCTCTTCACCGGACAGTTTGTGGTCTTTACGGTCTATGCTCTCTTGGAACTGCCGGCCTCAGTAAGTTGGGTAGCAGGACTTTCTTAACCCTTGGTAAAATGCTTATTTACCAGAACTTCAATCGCTTTAACAAGACATACCGCTCGCTGAAGGACAAGAGTACCAGCTTTGTTCAGCGTTTTGTGGACCCCACGTCGGGGGCTCCCAATGATGCCAAATCGGAGAACGGAGCCGGGGCTGGTGGCAAGCAGAATGGCCAGGATAAGGCGAAGAAGAAGTCTGAGAGCGCCAGGGACGCCATGCCACCACTAACGATAAGTGAATCGCGTCGAAATATTGGTAATATCTTTCGGTTTTGGTTCGTATCTTTTGTATATTATTTTGTAACCCTTTCCCTTGCTAGGTTCCGTCACCTGCTATCTGGAACCGAAGCTCTTCCAGCGCAACAGTCGGACGGGCAGCTATGCGACGGAAGAGCTGTGGCTGCCTATCAAAGATATCACCACAACGGTGGCCAAGTCGTCGCCCAGCAATAACAATGTGAGTAGAAAAAAAACATTTGTACCTGACCCCCAGTGTGTACTTGGATTGCTAAACAAGTTCACCCGAACCCGGTGTTACAAAACACTGCGACATGGCCGGTGGCAGGGCTCTTTAGATCCCAGCTCCGAGCCCAGAGTGTTTTCAAATGTAATGGAGATGTTTGCTTTAATTGTGCAAAGTGAAAGCTTCCTGCCATTGGGGCGGTTTTAAAAACAAAAACAAAAATTAACCAGAAAATTTAAATGAAAGCAAAATATTTTAATTGCAATGTTGATGCGATTTGAAAACTAACTGTGGTAGTGTCAACTGGCTAACCATTTACCTTCTGGGGGGTTTGTCAATAAAAGGGACTCACGGTACGACTATTTGTACAATTTATATGTTTGAGCTAATTTTCAGAATGGGTCAATTCATTAGTTATCTTATCGAGTCGATGCGATTCCAATTTGTTGACATTACTTATGAAACTGTCGGTATTTGAGCCAAAATGGGGAGCCCTTGTCGATAAAGTGTATATATCATGAGGAGATTTAAGTAAAATATATTGCAATAGATATCCATACACCTTTTAACCAAAACAAATTTATATTCCTTTACCTTTTAGCTTGTTAACTCCGCCAAGGGCGTAGTGGAGCTGGCCCTCGAGGTGCGCGATCTCCAGGAATGTGAGGCACCTGTTGACCCCACCATGCCACCGGCAACACCTCCTCCCTCTCCTGCTCCGAATCCGTTTCAACCAACAGCCTCCATCAACAACTGGCAACGCATGACGGCGGAGGTGAAGCGTAAGATGGGCATCAGCAATGCCCCTAACTCGGATTCCGGGCGGTACTTGCTCCGGGTGACTACCACACGGATGCGCTGTTCCAACAAGGTCAAGGACGAACTGGAGGCCACAGCCAGCTCGGGGGTCTATGTGAAGACGACAGCCTTCGAGCATGGGATCTACATAGATGCCTGGAAGTCGTCAGTTTTCTTTCCATCGCTCTCCACCAAGTGGGACGATGGATCCGGCGAGGGCATTATAGATATTCCACTCCAGAAACTCGAGCAGCTCCAGGACATCACCGTCCGGATTACGTTGGCCACCAAAAAGATGGGCAAAAAGCTGATCCTCGGAACGGTTCTCATTGGCGGTGATCAGGCGGGCGATACGGGCTCCGAGCAGATGCGGCTCATCAGGGAATCCCCGCCAGGCCAGCGAGTAGCCGCCTGGCATTGCTACCATTAGTCGCTCTCCTGCCTCCCGGGCCATGTAAATAGCACCTATTTTAGCCAATTTAAATCAAAATTCCATTGTGCGTTTGTGCAAAAGCACACATGCTACTGAGTGTGTATTTTCTTTTCGATCGTTAAAAAATATTAAATTTAATTGCCGATTGTAAAATGCTTCTTTGGGAAAGTTTGGCTCATTTCAGCGTCAACGGCGTGTAACAATTGATTTTACTGCCCACTGCCGAGGTCCGTAATCAGAGTAGCCGGCAAATACAGAAATACAGTTCGAAAAACTAGAAATTTTTCAAAATATTTAAAATTAGGCCAACTATACTACGATCGCTAACTTTTCTACAATATCTGAGAAAGAGTAGCTAATAGTAGGTGGGACTATAAAAATCAATGGATTATAGTTACAATATTTAGAATCGAATGTATCTAAAAGCATTTCAGATACTACCGATCTTCAACTAAAAAATTCAAGTCTAGATACAATATCTTTAAAATATCTTGAGGAAAATATTAAAATTGTAATGCCAAATTTTTCAAGGTTTAGGTAGATTGTTTTTAGCTATTCCGAATTCGCAGAATTATCGCCAACCATTGTGCGTTTATAACGGGGATTTTCGCACCCAAAATCCGTACACTTTTCACTCGGTTCCAGACCACTGTGCACGGCCAACATATGTGTGGAAAAAGTCAACGGCAAGCGGCGACGTTTTTCAGCTCGCCGCCGGAGCGTTTGGCGCTCACTTCTCGAGAAGACGTCGACTGGATCGGATCGGTATACGGAATAACAGATCGTAACGGGTCGGATCGGATCGGATCGGAACGGAACGAAACGTAACGCACCGGATAGGCTGTTTTTCGCGGCGGTGATCGTGTTGGAGCAGTGGAGTTTGGCTTGGCGAGGGCGACATCCGACGGATGGGAAATATAAATGTACGTGTTGTTGTCGTCGCTGGTTTATGCTTCTGTGCGTCTGGTTCTCCAATGTAAAAATAAAATTGCTCCAATATGTATGCGCGAAACTGCTTTTGAAACAATTTTTCGGTTAGTGGCCAAAAGCCTCGAATGAGACAAGTACCAGTACTGTGACCCAGGTAAACGTTGTGCAAAGTTATTCAAAACGGTGGCGAATTCATAAAAAATGTGCTGCCATATAAACTAAACAAATGTGCCTGTTATCCGTGTTCATATGCAAAGTGCGTCAGATTTTATGGCCAAGTTCTCCTCCTCAGCTAATCGAAGTGCAGCTGAAGGAGACGTGGTGATGGAGAGTGATAAATGGAATAAAAAATGTTTCATTCATGAAAACAATCTGAGTTTACATATGCCATCTTACAGATGCATTCAAATTTATAGGAGTTTCCAAATGGTTTTTAATTTTTTCAAATTTCAGTTTTATAGTTTTTGAACCAGAAAGTTTTATGAATTTTCTAAAGTTATATTTTCGTGTTTTATAAACTTTTAATCCTATAATCTTGATTTATAAAGTTAAATTTTTCGTTGTAATTAACCATTAAAAATGGGTTTCTTTTAGTAGAGTTTGCAGAATATTTTTTCTTTCATTTTTTTCCTCTCAGAGAATATGCTTTGGTATTTAACTATTTATATCCTATAAAAATAAACAATGATTAAAGTTTTTAAAATTCATCTTTTTGTTGAAAAATATAGCTAGTTTGTCTAAATAACACTTTTTTAAAGATGAAAAACAAGTTGAAAATGCATTAAATCTATAAATTTAACCCAAACTGTGGATAAGTGTTTAAAAAGAATTTAATTCATATGCGGAAAATAAGGTTCCTCGCCAGAGCTGTGTATGTAGATGCACTGATGCTCGGATATAGAGAGATGAGATGCTAGGGAGGCTGGGGAGTGGCCGGAGGAGGCAGTTCGTCGGTGCCTTTGGCGATGCCATCGCGATGTGGAGATGCATCTGCGTGCGACTTTATTATTGAGAGCATGCTTGAATTGTTTCGCATTCATGAATTATATCCAATACTTCCGCTAATACCCATGTGGTCCATGCTGTCGCAGAACGAATTAATGCGTAGACGGATTACATAAGACGGATCACAGAGACTAGCGTCTGACTAATAAATTAAGTTAGCCCGAGTCCGTAGACAATGCCCAAATGCCCAAATTGCCCAAAATACTGCCCACGAACTGCCCACCTAGTAGTCGGCAAACAAAAACAAAAGCCAAAGGCATCGATTTGGTTTTTAAAATATTATTTTTTTGGTTTTTATTTTGGTTGGTAGTAGCTGGTAACGTCATTAAAATTGCATTTGGTTAAACGGGCCTGGGGACATGCAACACACACAGGCACACACAGAGAACGACAGTTGATTGGCCACAGCAGACATTGTGGCTACCCGGCCCGGCCAGCTAAAAAGCTAAAAAAATAAATCAGTCAACAGATGCACTGAAAAAATAATAAACAAAGTAGGTTGATTAGGAAAATGTATATATTGTTTATTTCCACAAAAAGGGTAATGAGGTTAATCGTAAATAGATCAATCATAAATCTAAATATTATCTTATAAAAGCGTATCTGTTGTCATTTATTGGCTGGTTATCTTTAATTGAAATAAGTGGTTAGAAATATTACGTTTTTTTCATTGACTTTTGAAATTAAATATTCAGAAAATAGGAAATATTAAATCAACTATCTAATATGTTTATCTTTTTAATATATTTTGATGTGATTTTATTACAGTTTCTTAAATAGTATCGTCTAAAGTAGTTTGGAATTCCTATGTTTTCTGTGTAAAAAAAAATATTTTTTTTTTTTAGCATCTACTGCCCAAAACCAAATTTGTACATTTTCATTCATGAAAAAATCGCAGACTCTAAGCAGCGGCAATTTAGGCCCAGAAAAAAAAAATGGGAATAAAAAATACGATCGACCCCATGCCGAGTCCGCGTGGGCAGTGGGTGGCGGTTTGTGGTGGGTGGGGTGGTGTCAGTGGGCGATCGGCACATTATGTGCGGAACTAGTAAACACACATTTATGAGTACCCTACTCACCTTTAGGAATTTTATAATATCTACTCACCCGATATTCCGCCATCTGGGATGTAGTTTGTTATATTTGTGTATTTCGCGATACGAGCACTGATGTTATGACGGCGACTCTCGACCCCGTCATAGTTGATTGTTAATCGTACTTTGTCAAGGTGAAGCTGGCGATATATGCCGTGTAGGCGGTGGGCGGGGCAACGACTTTGGTTTTGTTTACCCAAACCAGGGAGCGGGGAGGAGTAGAGACAAGAAAATAAAAAAAAAGCAAAGCCGGAGGTTGTTGCTGCTCTGTTTGCTATGCGGACGCATCGCGTTCTAAATTAAGAAGGCAGCGTCGCCCGAAGTACACACAAATGTACATAAATATTTGGTTTGAGCACTGGGGTGGACATTTCGGTGGTTTTTCAAAACCCCATCGTTTGGCTCTATCATCAGCAAAAATTTTCAACAGGAAATTTGTCAAAAAAATCGACGAATTATAGTGTTTATATGGCGCGGGCGATCAATAAAATAGGAGGAAGAATCATATTAAATTACAGGAATAAATAATCATTCGAAAATGATTGTTCATTAAAAAAGAAAATCATTAAAAAATGATTATTCATTAAAAATGTAATCAATTAAAAAGGTTTAATTATGTTTCAAATTGAAAAATAAAAAGATGGATTGATATTTTTGCCGACTTTTCAAGTTCAAAAACATTTTTTCGAAACTATTGTAGAAGCAAATTCAAATATAACGCCTCTTAAAAGGAAATCTTTAAACTAAAACTTAAATCAGTACCATTTACTGGATATTTCAGTGCACTTTGCTGTCATATGATGCCTTCCTAGATCTTAAAATTGGGTTATCTTAACAGGAATATAGCTCTATTCAAACATAATTCTTGGAAAATGATTGTTCATTAAAAAATAAAATCATTATTAAATGATTATTCATTAAAAATGTAATCAATTAAAAAGGTTTAACTATGTTTCAAATTGAAAAATAAAAAGATGGATTGATATTTTTGCCGACTTTTCAAGTTCAAAAACATTTTTTCGAATCTATTGTAGAAGCAAATTCAAATATAGGCCTCAAATTCAATATAAGCCTCTTAGAAAGAAATATTTAAACTAAAACTAAAATCAGAACCATTTACTGGATATTTCAGTGCACTTTGGAGTCATATGATGCCCTCCTAGATCTTAAAATTGGGTTATCTTAACAGGAATATAGCTCTCTTCAAACATAATTCTTGGAAATTATTGTATAAATCATTTTTTGTTTACTAACAGATGATGTCACGAAGATTTGGTGAAGAAATGTCCGCCCCAATGCATATAAATCATGTGTCGTCAGGTGTGTTAAAATAGTTTCTAGTGGTTTTGTTGGTTTGTTTGTTGTGTGTGGAATTTTATTTCCATCGAAACCGAAACCGGCGAAAACATTCTTCACGCACCACGGGTTACCCAATATACTCAGTCGTCACTCGTATAGTCGATCGGATGGATGCTTATAAAAATTGAATATATCCGCATGTTTGTTTAACTCGTTGAACTCGCACTGTAAATAAATCAGACTGATCGATTGTTGGTGGTATGCCTGGGGAATTGGGTTTCGGGTTTTGTTATTGTTTCGTCTTTATTGTTGCATCCATTGGAGGGACCATTTATTGAAATTTAGCGCAGCATATAAATGGCCAATTTAATGGTGAACGAAAACCTGGTCAGGATGGTGGGGCATCGAATTTGGTCATTTGGAATAACCAGAATTGCGAATGTGGGATTGCGCAGTGCACTTCGTGCTGGCCGCCGTACTGGCAGTCTTTAACTGGCAGCTGGTTCCAGCGCATCTGACCTTATATGATCGCCTGAGAGTGTATCTGGATGTGGCCAAGATCCCAAGCGTTGACGTAAGTTCAAAGTACGCGTACTTGTGTTCTGGGTCTACTTAAAATTCCTCATTGCAGCTTGAGTTCGGGGCCTGTATACACTAGTAGATCTTTCTTTAAATTGTACTACTCACTTATGTGGCAGCATACATGGGGCATCATCAAAAGCACTTGCGGCATCACAAAAAATATACAGTTTATCTTTTTATGTTTTCAATTTTAATTCTCTGCTGTTTGTAATTACATTTATGAACGGGTATGTTGCTAATTAATTTTCTCTTGCTTTTTTCAGATTTATTTTTGTTTTTTTTTTCGCTTTTGATCGCATTGGGCTAAGGTCTCAGACAAGTTCAAATATTTGCTTTGTAGTTCGCAAAAGGCAAAGGCGGCCGCTGCGATAGGGATGCCGGAATATCTTACGGATACAGATAAAGATACAAATTAACCATCGGCATTGGCATGGTTTAATTGTGCAGTGCGTGGGGGGCACTCTTTGTAATTTTTTGTTTCCTTCTCTTTTTTGATGATTTTACTTTGACGCAAATGAGCCGCTTAGTCAGGGAAAATTAGGCACCTAAATGCACGACAGACGGGCTCGTTTAAAACAAGTACAGGTTCAAGTACGCCGTCTGGTGGGCGAATTATATAATTTAATTAGGCTAACCCAGAAAATAAAGCGGTTGTTTTATTGTTGTTGGGAAATATTGCGTAATTTTCAGCAGGAAGCTTTCGAATTTGAGGTTTTTAAAGAAAATATACATGAACATAGGGATATATAAACTAAGGAGACATATGAAATATATAGGATATATAGATCAGTATATTAAGAGAACTTATAAAACTAAAGACTCTTAAAATATCTCATGAAGAAGTATTTTTTATTATCCTTCTGATAGTTTACCAAATACATTGTTTAGAAAATTTTTAAAAAGAATTCTTCGCGTCTATAATTTAGACATTAAAAAGCCATAAACTGCGGCGTCTTAAAGTGTGCAATAAAATGTCGCTTGCTTTTTAGAAAACTATGGATACCAGTCATAAATTTTCCTCTCATTTAATGGCCAAATTTCTAAGATTTTTAGCACACACTTAACATGACTTTAGTGTTTGATTAAAATGTTAGGATCACTCCTCTCAACCAAACCACTTTTTGTCTATTCACAGTGCATTGGTCAGGGTCTTTGGATTCACGGATTCGCTACGGTGGCCGCCGTGTTTTTGAATTGAACGGATTTTGAACGGAGGACCGTAAGCAATTGAGCATGAAAGTGGTTTGCTTGATTTTGGAATTCCTGACTGTGGTACAACTGCTGGTCGAAGCTCAGGTGAGTTCATATGGATCATATACATCATAAGTATGTAGTTTCTAGTTCCCACCCACTTGTCCCGATCGGCATTACGTCAACCCGAAACAATTCGATTGGGAATTGTGAACTATTTAAAATTGCAAGGTCAATTACCGCAACCAAATTAGTCGCACTCTCGTTTTTTTTATTTTGTACATTGTTCGGGGGATTCTCGTTTGTATATACATATGAACGAAATCGGGTCCGGAACGATATAGGTCTCCTTGAGCTTGAGGTGCAGAGCAGACGGGCATTGTACTTATGCGGTTCGTGTGTATTTCCGCATGATTTGATGGGAATGTTTCGGTTTTCCATTTTTGAGTTTTCCGATTGCCATGACCTACGTCTGATTTCCATTATTAGCACCTCATTTGATTTATTTCAAACTAATTCTAGTTTAAACACTGCCACAAATTAAACTAATACAGATACTTAATTTATTCAGCCATTAGGCTGAAATCTGCTCGTGTCGATGATATGATAATTTCTTCCGGCTTTTTATCTGATATGTTTTTTTACAAATGGTGAGAAGATTAAGTAAATTAATTTAGTAGTAGCATAAATGAACTATTTTGGTTGTGGACTATAAAAATACGACTACCGGTTATGGGAGATCTAGAATCTAGAGTCTATAATCTGGATTCTTTACTATGTAGGTGTAGAACGTGTCATTGAACTCATAAAACTCTGGACCAAGTCATTAAATTATTTTGCTGTAAGGTCAAAGAATATTTTAGGCAGTAAAAACAGGTACTTTACTTTAAAAAATGTAAGGGAAACTATACATAATTTTATTAAGATTGTAAGTTATATTATTAAAGGCATAAATTTTAATATTTTTGAGTCAATGAATTTAAGATCGTATTTTAGATCCAAATTATAAATAGGTGTTTTGTTTGATTGTTTATATTATTTTTAAGTTTTATTTTAAGACTTTGCTGATTCAGTTTCTGATTTAATAATATCCAGAATATTTATAGTAACTCGCAGCATGAAATAATGTAGTGCTGATTAGTTGGAAGACTATCAAATTCGAATTAAAAAGTCTTGTTTTTGTTTATATTTGTCTCTATATTGCAATTCATAAAAGTTAAATATGTTTTCGAGCGTATTGTAACCTTATAAAATAATCACTGTTGACTCATTCTTAATTTATTCACTAACAGTATTGACATTTACTAGACTTATCAGCAGGCAGTGCAAATAGCACCAATTAGTTCAAGATCAGGTTAATTATTCATGATCACTGCGCGATGTACCAACCTTGGAATAAGCAGGATATACTCTGTTCTAAAAATGACCAATTTTATGGACGACGCCAGCCTGTAGGGCGAACTGAAGTGAGATTATGGCAATTGACTGGTCCTCGGCCGATGTCGAAGCCTATTTTGGGCTGAGACGGATGCAGGGATCCGCCGGTTCGGCGGTCGGCGGTCGGCGAAAAGCGTGAGTTATTTATAGGAGGCGGCGTCGCGTCGCCCGACATCGCATTTGGAACTGGAGCTGGGACCAAAGTGTACTGTCCCAGTACACTCCTCCTCCTCCTTCTCCCGAGTTGTTTCCTCCTCGGGGATAGGGCATCCACCAGGCAAATACAGACACGAAACTGTCGAGAGCAATGACACTTCAAATAAAAAGCGGCGACATGTCTGATTTATAGTGGATGGATGAAGCGGGGAAGCTGGAAAGCCGGGACGACGGAAAGTCGGGAAGTCGGGAAGCGAGTGTGGGCTCCTTGGAAACCAAAATCGTAGGGCGCAGATCGCATTTCACACTCTCGACCTCATAAAAAGGGAAACCCAAGATCTGATCTCTAACTTCTGCCCATGATTTCTTCTTATACACAGAAAAAAAATAAAATTTTAATTGTTTTATTTTGTTTTTAAACTAGATATTTTAGATAGGACTCTACAGTGGAAGTCCATAAAATTTATTATATAAATTATTACCTATGTTTTTGTCTCTAGAGTGGCCATGTCCAGGAGGCGAAGAGGTCGATAAATGAGATACGAGATGTACTTCATCACCCCCGGTACCAGCACCACCACTCCTACCACAGCTCCAGTTGGATGGACGGTCGGCGGGTGCACCGCCTGCGTATGCCGCACCACCAGAGGTGGAGTGGGCGACGGCGCTCCATCAGCCACCACCAGCCGTTCAGTCGGTGGTCCCAGTGGTCGGCTTGTGACGGAGAGTGTGTCCGCCGGAGGGAGCGCTTCTGCAAGGTGAAGCGGAAATGTGGCCATACCAAGCATGTGGAGCAAAGCAAATGCAGACAGTAAGGAAATAAATAAATTGTTTAATAAATATATACATATATCTCAAGCATCATAAAATATATTCACCAAACAATTTAAACTTTTTTTTAAAGAATATTTATTACGTACATGTTTTAAATACGTCATCGATCTGGTGCAATTGCATTAAGAATTCAAAACATACTTGTAACACACAGTCTGCCGCAAATAAACACTATTTTTGGCTTTCCTTCACATAAATAACACTTTTGTGCCGACTATTTTTTGGGCCAAATTTTATTTTTTAGTTTGTTTATTCGTAAAGTGTTCTAATTTGGGCAGCATCTCCTGTTTCACATTTCACAGACTTCTGAAAACCATTTACACAAATTTTCTAGTTTAAATAGTTCTTGTTGAATATTTTTAGTAGGTTTGTATTTAAGCGGTTCATATTTTTGTCAACAGCTGCCATCCTGCACCTCCTGTCGCTTGGCAGCCTCCTCCGCCTCCTTCGGTGATTGTGGACGAAAGCCATTTCCGCGAGAAAGTCATCACGCAGGCTCCCAGCCCACCGGCCATAATCATCAATGCCGCGGCAGCTGCCTCCAGTGGACCGAACTATGATCACCACATCACCGAGTACAGGCCACCACCTACCTATCCACCAACGCCACCTCCCACCCAACCTCCAACTCAGGCAACTACTCCACCTCCCAAGTCGGTAGAGATTGTGCGATACCCGGAAAAGGACATTTACAGCGATGAGGAGTCTGATGGAGTGGTGGACGCTGACGAGGATCCGTACTACTCCGGGGAGAATGGTGACTTCTTTGTCCTCAAACGTCATCGGCACAGGAGGCGACAGCAGGGTCCCAAAAGGAGACCACACAGAGGTCGGCCGCATCCAAAGCCGAGGGACGACTACGACGATGACTTTGTGGATTTTGGGGAAAGGAAGTCGCTGAGGCCCAAAAACATGATTGAAGACGGCAGTGTGGAGGGCGACGTCTTCCAATACGAGGATTTTGACCTGGAGCCGGATACCCAATACCCATACCAGGACTCAGAGGAGGCGGATCCTGAATACCGCAATGTCAGTTGGGTGCAGCCGCCGAAGGATGGTCAGGTTTTGCGGCGAAGACGCATCTACTCCAAGTGGAGTAGGTGGACCAAGTGCTCGCCCAAGTGCACCACTCGGAGATACAAGTAAGTGGGGTCGAACATAGAAAGAAATTATAAAAAAATATATTTTTATCTTTTAGAAAATGCCGGAACATCGATCAGTGTGGCAGGGAGGTTCTTCGGGAAATAGCTTACTGCTACACGGAGGGCAGCTTCTGCCAGCAGTGGCTGCAGACCCAGTTCCAGAAAACACCTGCCTTTGAAACGAGACCCGGACCCAGTTCTCCAGTGAGTGCCATGCGTCGTATGCACACGGCCCAGCCGGAGGAGTCCATCAATGACCTCAACTACATCATGACCGGAAAGGGCTATCAGGGGCTGGAGTACAAGCCCCTGAAGCTGAGCTGCGGCATAGTGCGGAGCGGTACAGGTCGCAGGAGCATGTCCAACATGTTAAAAATTATAGGAGGACGGGCATCCAGGAAGGGGGAGTGGCCCTGGCAGGTGGCCATCCTGAATCGGTTCAAGGAGGCTTTCTGTGGCGGCACACTCATCGCACCCAGATGGGTCCTAACTGCTGCCCATTGTGTGCGGCGTGTGCTTTATGTTCGAATAGGTATGATTGCTTTCTCGACAAGATCTATTCCGGATGGAATGTTGATAAGCCATAGATGTTATCGACAGGTGAACACAATCTGGAGTACGAGGACGGAACGGAGATTCAGCTGAGGGTCCTGAAGAGCTTCACCCATCCCAGTTTCGATAAGAGGACAGTGGACAGCGATGTGGCCCTGCTTAGGTATGTATTGGATCTCCTAGATCGTCCATCTAACTGTAATATATTTATGTTTCTTCCAGGCTACCTAAACCGGTGAATACCACCACCTGGATTGGTTACTCCTGCATGCCGCAGCCTTTCCAGGAGCTGCCCAAGAACGTCGAATGCACGGTGATTGGATGGGGCAAGCGTCGCAATCGGGACGTGGTTGGAACTAATGTCCTTCACAAGGCCACTGTGCCCATTATTTCAATGGGACATTGTCGACGGGTCTACCACGACTATACCATCACAAAGGTATGTAATTGCTTCCACAAGGAACTATGAGAACTAATAGTTTATTGATCCGTAGAACATGTTTTGCGCCGGACACCACAAGGGCCATATTGACACCTGTGCCGGGGATTCGGGGGGCCCGCTTCTGTGCCGCGATACCACCAAACCCAACCATCCGTGGACCATCTTCGGCATCACGTCGTTCGGCGATGGCTGTGGCCAGAAAAACAAGTATGGGATCTATGCCAAGGTGCCCAATTACGTGAACTGGGTGTGGTCGGTTGTCAACTGCAATGGCAACTGCAAGATGCATTAGGTGCATCTACGGTGGATACTTAGTTACCGCGGATCCGTCGTGGATCCGACAACTTGCAGAGGCTGTGAAACACTTTAATTACACTTCAAGTGTCCCGATCCGTGCGATCACCACGTCACAATTCATGATGTGCTCATTTTACGATCCTAAAGCTAGTTAACTAGAAGTTACAGAAGATTTTTAACAAAGGCGATTCGAAATTTAGACAAGCTAATATTTATAAAAAACAAAACTTAAAAACCAACACCTGTTGCGATATTTTTCTGTAATTTAATTCTTAACACCAATAGTAATGTTTATTCATAAGTGGAAGAAATTGAAAGCCAATTAACATTGCATAAGTTAACTAGAATAAATGTTGTCTTAAGCACCAATCCTGAGATTGATGAAAAATAAATCATCTGACCAATATATACAATCCCATGTTTCTTAATAATTAAACTAATAAAAACATTGCACTATTGGAAAAATAAATATAAAATAAAAATATAAAAAGTAAACCATAATTGTATAAATCGAAATAAGTGCAAACCGTACATGTATTTTTAATCAAAATACTCAAATCAATGGCTTAATACTACACATATTTTATATATAGGAAAATATATTACAAAGGAAAGAGCAACCCCTGCCTTTTGGCATACCAAAGATTCACAGATGTGTACATTACTCATTAGTTTATTATATTGGTGTTAAATGCTGCACACTTTTGCTTTCACAATAAAACTATTCAACGTGACCCCTAAACACTTTAATTTTTTACTACTACGAGTACACAATGGATTTTAAAAAACAAACGATCACAAGAGAGAGGTGAGTGCGCGAGCACACATGAAAATAATGCATCTGTATAAAAAACATTCCGTATAAAGAGCTACAGGAGTAGGGTTTGGGGGCGCAATAATGCCTACCGACCGGTTATAACATAGTGAACGGCCACCGATGCCAATAGCACCAGAAGTGCCACCGCAATGCCCACCATGTATAAGCTGCGCGAGAGTTCGGGCTTCGGCATTGAGCTGGGCAGGATGCGGCTATCGTCCGCCAAGTCGGTTGTCTGATGGGCGTTCGCGAAATTTGTGTCGTCGGGCAGTCCTTCGGCATCTCCGGAAATGGCCTCTGGATCGATTTCCACATCTAGGACTTGCTTTGCTTGGGCCACGGCAACGGTGGGCGCCTCCCCACGGAATAGGTACTCGGAGAACTGTATCTGTGCTCCGACCGATGTGCTGGCTCCCTCGGAAGGCAGGCTGAAGAACACTCTACGCGGCGGCTCGCTGATGTACAAAGCCTCGTTGGTCACATACGGGTCCGTGAGCCCGTCACAGTAGACCTGAATACGGGTGATGAGCGAGCGCAGCACATCGTCGCGTAGGAATCTCTTTACGTCCGCAATACTGTTCCGGGGACTGCAGAATATCCTCGTAGCAATGATACCACTCATGCGCAGAGTGCCATTGTATTCGCGAACCTTGATGTCCGTCTGCTTGTTCAGTTGGCACTTCACGGGAAGCACAATGCTGGCCCGAATCGAGTCACCGGCACCCAGTCCACCGTCCGATGTAATCATTGGTAGGGTTTCTGGAGTACTGCTGCCCGGGGTATTGGCACCTGTACCGCCTGAGGAGGGTTTCAGTCTGTCGCCTTTGGACTTTTTCTTTTTAATGTAGGCCTGCAAATCGATGGTGTCCTCGACCATTTCGTTTTGCAGGAACACCTCACTGGCCAGCAGATTCTTGCGCACTGCCTTTATGATGTTCTGGAACTGATCTTCGATGTTTATGCGACGACTGATGTCCACTATGGGCAGTACATCATCCAAAAAGTAGCTGGAGTCCACCTGAATCCATTCGAAGGGCTTGTCCACAAACCTGTGTTCCATATTCGAAAAGGTTCCGCCACTACCAAGAAAAACCAAAGAGTTTTAGTTTTTGGAAAATCAGCGATCAGCAAGTAATATCAAACTACCATATAAACATGAACAATCCTAAAAGGGCTAACTAACACATAAAATGCATTCCGAGAAATAAGAAACAAAAGGACTGGGGAAGCAAAGTAAGTGATTATTTAACATTTAACAGATAGGAGTACATAGAAAAATACTTCTCAACATGTTAGTTACCATATGATGCATTTTATGTTTGCCGTAAAATACGTTTTTTTGCAATGTCTAGTTATATGTTTGTTTTTTTTGTTTTAAATGTAAGCGATTTGATTGGTGAGAGAAAGAACACATGGTGAGTTTTCAGGGTAACCTCAAGACCCACATTACATATTTATGTTTCGAATTTGGATACTCACTTTCCGTAGCTGTAGTTCTTGCAAAGAACCTTTTTGTCGGACAGAGAGTACGACAGAAATACGTAGTCAGTCTGTGCAATATCGGTGGTGTAGACACCGAAGGAGCTGTTGCTTTTAAGCAGCAAGCTGTAAGAATAGAGAGTGGGTTTATTAGTTTTCTGATATATTGATTCTTTTAGAAAACTTACTCATAAACGTCTGAAAACAGTTTTTTGGCATTTTTGATTTCCGAACTCTGATCAACGGCCACATCGGGTCTTACTGACGAAACAAAGATGCCTGCAAGGACAGATAATGTTTAGATATATAGTTTTTGAGGCCCAAAGCCCTATCAGTTAGTTTAGCATGTGGGAACACCACCTCCTGTGTCCACTGATATGCGATATGCAAATCACACCCACGTACAGATAGAATTATGACAAAAAACAATAAATACGAGACATCACGCAAACCCACCGATGACGTCAAATGAGCCGGGGCACATTTTGCTTGCACTCAGCCACTGGGAGGCCAACGCCTGCGAGTTGACGTCCGCGATTGTGAGCCGCACATCGTTAATGTCCTCCAGATCGCCATCCTCCTCGTTGTTCCGGGCCAGATGAACCACAATGCTCTTGGTAAGGTCGGCTTGCTATACGATCAACCGGAGAAAAATACATAAACATGAGCTGGGGGGCACGAAGCACAACAAATCTACGTGGCGGATGGCTGACGGTGGCACTTACATGGCCCACAATGATGCCGTACGCGAACTGGTTCTCCTGTGCGCATTTCTCCAGGTACAGCTCGTCCGATTTGCTAAGCAGCACTGTGCGCATCTTATAGTAGTTGATCCTTCAAATAATCTATTGTAATGTTAACTAAATTCGGTCTATATTTCGGTTTAGGCGTTACCTTTCCCCGAGTGGCATGAAATCCCGTATCCAACCCATCGATAGGTATCGATAGACCACCAACTGGTCACACCATTCCATCAACCAACCTCGCCGCCTGCTCTTTACGTTGTTTAATTTTGGTTTTAATGGTTAAATCCATCAGGTAGCTAGAGATCCTTCTGCAATGAGTGAAACCCCCGCCGGAGAGAGCGAGAAACGTCCACAGTTCGGCACCCGGCTGCTCACCAACACCGAAGACGTCTTCAAGCACAATGCTTGGTAAATATGCCCTCTTCCAGCTGCGGCGCCTGGCTAGCAAAACTTGGGAGCACACTCGGGGGCGCAAGAAGCCAGCCGGAGCAGGTGGACGGCTGCTCACGGACGCGCACGAGGTGTTCGAGTTTAATGCCTGGTACATATCCGTGTTTCTGTATTCATTGAATCCCTAAAATCTTTCGTTCTATCAGGGACCACGTGCAATGGGACGAGGAGCAGGAACAGGCAGCCCAGGCGGCGGTGGCCAAGAACTCAGCCAGCAAGATGAACCAGGAGGACAAGGATCGCTTTCAGTCAGACGCTCCAAAGTTCTGGGACTCGTTTTATGGGATACACGACAACCGTTTCTTCAAGGATCGTCACTGGCTTTTTACCGAGTTTCCTGAGCTGGCTCCACTGAAAACAGAAACGTCTGAGGAACCTCAGCTTTCCCGCAGCGTCTTCGAGCTGGGCTGCGGCGTTGGCAACACCATTCTTCCCCTGCTGCAGTACAGCGCTGAAGAGAATCTAAAGGTCTTTGGCTGTGACTTCTCGGCAAGAGCAATCGAAATCCTGCAGAGTCAGCCACAGTTCGATGAGAAACGTTGCCAGGTGTTTGTAATGGACGCCACTTTGGACCAGTGGCAGGTGCCATTCGAGGAAAACTCCCAGGATATAATAGTAATGATCTTCGTCCTGTCCGCCATTGAGCCCAGGAAGATGCAGCGGGTGCTGGAAAACTGCTATCGCTATCTGAAGCCTGGAGGTCTGCTTCTGTTTCGTGACTATGGCAGATATGACTTGGCGCAGCTGCGATTCAAGACGGGCAAGTGCCTGGAAGATAACTTCTATGTGCGAGGTGATGGAACCATGGTGTACTTTTTCACTGAGGAGGAGCTGCGGGATATGCTGACCAAGGCGGGACTGCAAGAGGAGCAACTCATAGTGGACAGACGGTTGCAGGTCAACCGCGGCAGGGGCTTGAAGATGTATCGCGTTTGGATTCAGACAAAGTTTAGAAAGCCTCTATAGAGGCTCCGTTACTAGACCATTGTGTTGTCCTTCTAGTTTAGTCTCCATTTTAATTAATCTTTAAGTACAAAATTATTTTATTGTTAATAAACTGCAAAATTTTACTAAAGAAATAATTTTGGATAATTTTAAGCCCGGCTGGAATTTAAATTATTCTACAATTAACGAATCGCTGATTTTTTATCGACAAGGAAAAGCTTCTCGTCGAAAAAGGAATTCGCCTTCGTCCATCCAGCGAGCTTTTTCCCCAAATACACATAACAGTTAGGAAAGCTGCAAGTTTTCCCAGTTGGCTAAAAACGTCGTAAGTGAAAATTTTTCTTGTGCTGCGTAAAATAATTTTAAGAATATTATTTAAGGCATAATTTCTATAAAGTTGCGTTGTCCCCGGGTATTTAGAGTGTCGTGCCACTTTTCAGTTGCCAAAAAATCCCTAAAAGCAAATGAAAACTCTACCAAAAGAATCGGAAAATTTTGGCATGTGAATTTTCATTGATTTTTTTCCAAAAGCCATTTGCAAGAGTTTCTCGCAATAAGCACACCATGGTTTCGAGTCCTACGTGCCCCTGGGGACATGCAACAGAAATAATAAAAGGTGCAGCAGCGAAAGTCCACAAATTGGAGGACAAGTGGGCGTGTTTCTGCTCCTAACTTTAACAATTTACGTCTTAGACGAATAAATAGAGACACAATTAAAGACCTCCTTAAAAGCTGAATGTACTAAAAATAGTTACAACTATTTTCGCACTCTATTCAGCAGCCGTGACAGTTCCAGCGCGCTGAGCCAGAGAATCTCCTTCGAAAGGCTGTCGTGGCAACATACACACTCACATACACATCCAGATCCAGATCCAGCCGATACCCCCGTGGTGTGGAGTGAAAATTCATTGACGATTGGGGGCGAAAAAGCTCTCTGGCCAAAAGCGAGTGAGAAAGGGCAACGGAGCGAGAGCAAAAGCGAAAGCGAAAGCGCCAACCCTCGACAACAAAAACAACGAAGCGAGTTCAGCTGCACCACCCACACCATACCACCACTATCGTAACCACCGCCACAACCACATACCGACCTCCGCAGGCGACGTCGGCCAAGTGCATAGAGCAATCACCATTAACATCATCGTCGCACCGCCAGCCGAATTCGTAGAGACAACCACGGGCTGCAAGAGCACCACCTGAAGGAACCACTCAGAAAAAAAAACCGAAAACACAACCCAACACAGAAATGTAAGTGGACGTTATTGATTTGTTTTCTTCGTTTCGTTTCGGAGGGACTTATTTTTTCGCACAGAGGGGAGTTCTTATTTTGATAGCCGCATTAAGTATACGCAGCGTGGGTCGGACATTTCATTTCGCCAAGTGCCGAGGCACATAAAACAACAGACCAGCAGCTGTAGCTGCAGTTTCAATTTCTTTCGGGCCAAGGAATGAATCACTTGAAGGTGACGATGACGTTGCCGCATCACATGGCCAAGACTCTCACACCGCAAAATCAATAATGAGTCAGGACATGCAAAGTAACTAATTGCACCTGTAGGGAAATTATACTTCATTTTCATTTGCTTCTCAAGCTTCTTCAATATTTTATTTCGAACATCCATCAAAAGAGTATATTCGCCACGACTCGCCAACAACAGCAAAGATTGCCGTCCTTAAGAGTGAGGCTGAAATATTGATTTGTTTTCCTTTGTTGGGGGCAGTGTCGGATATATGATACACAATTTGTATGTTAATTTTGGGTTGAGATTCTTGGTCTATCTAACGGAAATAGTAGCTTGTATTTAGTTGAACAATAGTGAACAATATATTATTATTTATGATTAATTAATTGATTTCCTTTGGCCCCCTAGCAGAGCACAGAAACCGAGGTAAAGCTCTCAGTTTTTTGTGAGGCTCTGAAATGGGCAAGAAAGACAAGAACAAGGAACCGTAAGTGCCGCTCTTTAAGGGTAGCCGGCTAGACATTTAAACGCCATATACTCCAGCACTGTCTATAATCTACACGTATCTTCGAGATTTAATAGCTAAGAGCTAGAAAGATAGAAAGATGTAACCCCAACAACCCACACAGAAACCCTTTTATCCCAACGCACCCCCACCCACTCAGTTCTTTTTGTGTAACTCAAGTCCAAAGCGTATTTAATTTGAGACCCCGTAGGGAGTTGATTAGTCTTGGTACAATCTATTTTTATGCACCACTCGATGGGTAAGGATACTAATGACGCGCCACCTCCCTCCACAGGGCGGACGCTGCACCAGCTGGCGATGCACCACCAAATGCCGGAGCTCCGGCCGGAGAGGGCGGCGATGGCGAGATTGTGGGCGGGCCACACAATCCGCAGCAGATTGCGGCACAGAAGCGTCTCCAGCAGACACAGGCGCAGGTCGATGAGGTGAGTGGAAAGATTTCTGATCTAAATATAGAATTATTATCTTGGCTTTCATATATACTATCATACATATGATTGTGGATTGTGGATTAACCTGAAATTTTATAATAATATTGCATTCCGGACTAGGTGGTCGACATCATGCGTACAAATGTGGAGAAGGTGCTGGAGCGCGACAGCAAGCTGTCGGAGCTGGACGACCGTGCCGATGCCTTGCAGCAGGGTGCCTCGCAGTTCGAGCAGCAGGCGGGCAAGCTCAAGAGGAAATTCTGGCTCCAGAACTTGAAGGTCTGTGCCGGGCTATCTTGCATATTTAAAAATAATTTAAAAATTGAATTCCTGTAACCTTAGATGATGATCATCATGGGCGTGATTGGACTGGTTGTCGTGGGTATCATTGCAAGTAAGTTGATCGTGCCGGTATCCTGTTCTCTTACTCATAGCCCGGAAACACAAGTACACAGACACCCACTGGAGCCCAGACCTAGAGACACTGACACCGCCCACACCTATTCAGAAACGATACCAAAACTCAAAACCCAAAATTGTGTTCGTCTCCTGAGTTGGCATTTTGATTTAGCGCTAATTTCGTTAGCCTTCGTTACACACACACTGAATCTAAATTACGTTTTTATTAATTAATTCTGCCACCGTTTTTTTCTCTAGGTAACTTTATGTAGATTGCTAACTAACTAATCCATAAGAAACTAGTAACTTAGCCGCAATGCAATGCAAATCGAAACCCAAATCAAAAGTCAATCAATCAACCCAATTACGATCCAAATCGAAACCAAAATTCAAACTCATTTTATATCAACCGCTATGAGTAGAGCTCTGACCCTTGACGATCGTTCGCTGAACCGATTCGAACTCGATGCCTTGCGAAAATTTAAAAACAAAATTAAAAAAAAAATAATAAATACTATATATAAATGCTAACCGATCGATCAGTCAATCGCATCCATATCATGCGCTTCAGCAACCACCACTAGAACAATAACTATATGGTATATACTATATATATATATGTACCAATATCGAACATATGTATATCCAAGACCAACATCATCATGTGGTTCCATACGAGCATAAGCACAGGTTCGGTAATGATTTGATTTGATGCCGTGTCGTGTGTTGTTATCGTTTCGTTATCGTTGCCTTACCTGTACAAAAGCTGTTTTAGCTCCAATGCCGCAAATCGTACCTCTGTCTGTCCACAAAATTCGTTGAAATCCGATCCCAAAACTGAATCAGCAACCGACGGATTAGAGGTGAACCGATATGCGCTTGTATCCGTAGGACCTTAAGTTCTGTGTTTCTAACTAGCTAACGTACATAAATCCCGTAAACCGTAACCGTAACCGTAAAGTTTGTTCAGTGTTTCGTTATCCGTTTTTTTTTCTGTTAACATTAATTAACTGGTATTGGCGATCCACCACAGCAAACAGCAAGCGCAGTTAAAGACAACAAACGCAGCCACTGTAGCACCACAACCACAGACACAGTTGTGCCATGTTCTGTGTAAAATACTTGATTCGTAGCCCCGTACTCCCGTAACCCAGTAATCGTAGTGCTATCCGGTAGATACAAAATTCAAAACTCAATTCAACGCAAGCGCAAAGGCCATCAAAGATCGAGTTTTAAAATAAAAGCCAGCTATACTTGTACCACCGAACCAAAGCAAAAGCATAAAGTTCTGCAATTTCATCAAGTTACTTTTGTTCCTTTCAATATTTTCACTTTTATTTCACATATTCCACTACACTGTACAATATTTTTCAACAATTACAGAGAAAGACGAAGAGTAAATACACTGAACGCCTTAGCTTCTTTGTACAATTTTCTTATTCAACACAATTTACCAAAAATAATATCTAAAAATCAAATACTAAAAAGCACTTTATAATTGTGAGGTAAACACGGAAGAGAATTCTTTACTTTATTACTCATACGCCACGTTTATCGCTAGGTGCACCCGTTGAAGAAGTCATTTACCAAATTATTACATTTTATTTCAAAGAATTTTATTGTTCTCTCAAAAATAAAAGTTTTGTTCGCATTGATCAGAATAAGAAAAAGAAAATAAACTTAAGCAACATCAATTCACCGAACAATTTCTCGTAGAACCATACATGTCGGATGATAATGCTGCTCCGCAGCCTCCTGTCATGCCACAGCAGGCGGCTCCGGCATCTGCACCCGAATCAGCCGCACCACCACCACTACAACCACAACAACTACAACAACACCACCATACACTTAAATCTGAACCACCGACACTCGAGAAACCATTGGCCGAGAAATTGACCGACATCCCACAGAGTCCGTCGGATGAAGTGGCGACTGGACAATAGAACGCTTCCAAAAAAAATTCCGAATTCAGAAAGACACCAACTGAACAGCAACAACAACAACAACCAGCACAACAACTAAAACTTATCAGCCAAGCAACCATCGACTAACCACCTCCAAGCTGCATCCGTAGAAACATACTCTCGTATAGTCTCAAAATTAACCAAAATTTAGAAGAATCGAAAACATTTCACACTCTCTTAGTGCTCTTAGTACCATTGAAATACGTCCTTGTTCGACATACACTGTAAGCAAATGACAGCAAAATGCAATGCAAAATTAACATACTGTGTAATTTGACACCTGAGCTTTATTCTTAAACATCCTGTTCCGTTTCTGTACCGTTTCCGTTTCCGTTTCCGTATCCGCTGTCCCTCGTTACAATTGAGTTTCCTTTTCCGTTCTCTTGTATGATTTTAGCTGCATGTGTGTGAGTTAATCGATGTCTTTGTGTGCTTAGTAATCTTATGGTTCTATAATTTGTATCCATTCAATGTTGTATATTCTAAGAATTGGCCTGAGTTTAATGCACCAACCAGCTGAGAGAAGGAAGATAACGAAGGACTAACAATTGGTGGTTGGGGGACAGCCTTCTGTGTAAATAGTTTCGTTTGGACGCAGCCAGTATTGGCTGCACGACCCGCTCCCTGTCCACCTCCCATTCTCCACAATCCACTTGCTATATAATATCCATATATATATATATATCTAAATATTGAGTCATGAGTGAGCTTTTAACCATTGAAGTGTAATAATATTCGATGTATCGATGTGATTGTCATTCGAGACTGAAAGAAGTTGAAGAAATGGAGAAATGATTGTGTTGCCAGATTACTAATCATAACCACTTGTTCCACCCCCTCTACCGCCCGTCCACAGATAAACTCGGCCTCATAGGCGGGGAGCAGCCGCCGCAGTACCAGTATCCCCCGCAGTACATGCAGCCACCGCCGCCGCCACCGCAGCAGCAGCCCGCCGGAGGACAGTCGTCGCTGGTGGATGACGGAGGAGCAGCTGGCGGATCAGCCGGATCAACCGGAGGCGAGCACGGTGGCGTATAAGTAACGTAAGGCCATTTAGCCAGCCAATCAGCCAGGAGGGAAGTTTCTTGATGACGATGATGATGATGACGATTGCCGATGTGGCGGAAACCAAAAACCAAACCAAAAAGGAAAACTCAGTTATACTAGAAAATCTCGAGAATTGCAAATAACTCAATAATAATTTCCACTTAAACGATGTTGATGGGCACGAGTTGAGAAAACGGGAGAGAGGTTTTAAGTAACTTATGTCATAATATTAATACTAAATCTAAAAAAGACGCTCCGGACAAATTAAAGTTGTTGCTAATTTGTTTATGGTTACATTATTTCATGCATAAAAACAAATGGTATATATAAATATAAATAAATTATAAATATATGGAACTTGAAAATATTTACGAGTAACTCGAAAAAAAAAAAGAAAAAACCTACAACCAAAAAGAAACCCTAGAAAACTATGCCACTTACTATACTATATTGAACTTGGATCTCTAGGCTGCACTGGCAACAAGGAGCGCCAGTGGAGCAGGAGGACAGGCAGTCGCTTCCCGATGTTCGCAGCTCTTTGAACTCAGTTTCCTTAGCAAATCTAAAAAATATATATAAATAAATGATGTACTAACTAGATGAAATGAAAAGACACTACTATTTCGGAACAACATCCCATATTGAGAAGACACAGCTTTGTTCCTAAGTAAAGTTACGCAAAAAAAAATTAAAAACTTTGAAGAGTGTGTAATCCAAAAATATAATGTGAAAACCTAAAATTTGAAATCGAAATGCCATTATAGCCTAAAGCCTGCAATCGGTTTGGACACAAACAAGATGGAAAAAAACAATTAAAAATATGCAAAAGTAATTGACAATTAAATGTATTCATGGAACTTTACTATGTAACAAAACATATTGGAAGAGCAAGTGTAGAAATCCGAAACCTGGAGGGATCTGATATCTGAGAAAGGAAGTCTAGTGAAAATATACAAATGAGGTTTATTTGCAGCTTTATGTTTATTGTGCAATCATTAACGTTGTGTTTAAGAAACATATTGTTCGAAAGGGTTCGATTGAAAGATGAAACCAAACAGTTCAACGATTAAAAATTAAGCGCTAGACACACAATATACGTTGGTTATGAACAGATTTGTTTATTTAACTCGAAGCAGGCCGAGACGCCAGAGGCAATTAACATATGTATGTATATTTCAATGTTACGATTAATACTCGGAGGAGGAGGAGGAATACCCTAGGCATATACGATATATATGTGTGTGTATATGCATGTAACAATATGATATTTAGATCTCACACACTCGCACCACCTAATCTCAGAAACCCATACCGATCATCACCACAGTTTACACTCAGAACCGATTGCTTTGAGAAGAATCTTAAAAACCCTGAGACCCATCCATCCCATTCGTCGTAGCACATATTGTACTTACCTTGTTCGAAATGAAGAGAAAAATAAATAAACCTATATTAACGATTAATGTATTTACTTAATGATTCTACAAGCGCCTGCCCAAAGTGCTTTGCCTCGAGAACTTAACCCCAGGAATGGGAATATAACGAAAATCCAAATCCAAATGCAGGTATTTTAGCAATATTCGTAGCATGTACAATATGTCGCCCTTAAAGCTTATTAGAATCTCGTTCAATGTCCATTACAAGACTCACCCAGACACTTCACATGCATATAACCATTACCAGATATAAATCAATATATGTATGTAATAACCAATGACAAATGTTTAGAAAAGCGTTTCGATTTTTGTTTGGATTTTAACCGAAAAAAAAAATAATAATAAAACAATGTATACACGACACCAAAGACAGAGTTCCAGTGGAAAAAAGCGAGGAAAACCGGCTAGGATTCCCTTCGAAAGGCCTAACAAAATGGGAATCCCGTAGGCGAGCCGAAAAAACAAAACAAACTCTAAAAGAAAACAGACGGAAGAGAGAGTATATATATATATATGAACCGTATATAACAATAATATTACTAATTAATTTAATGATTAATTGCACCCCGAAAATACATAATTATTTAAATAAATAAATAAAAATAAAATAAAACTTGTTTTTCTGTCTTAATTTTCTTAAAAGAATGTAGAATGGGACGCCCCCAACCCATTTAGCCAAAGGATGTGCCTAAGAATAGGATTTTGCAAAAAGTGTAGCATATTATTCAGCGCCGCGATACGTGGGATACCACCGAGTCAGTGTCCGGAATCCGGACACATGTGGGTGCATATATAAATAACAATTGGGGCGGGGACAGCGAGCCAACAGGATAACTGAAACTAAAAGGCTTTCTGAGGTGGGAAGTCTGGATTTAGGCGGGCGCAGAGGCGTCTGTTTACCACATTTGCCACACCTGATTAAAATCTATTGACAATGCAGGCGACGGCGAAATTGGAGCACCGCTAACAAGAACCTCCCGCAAAGGAAAAGGAAACGTATTGCCCTCCACCCGGCTCTTTTATGTTCTAAGCTGTTCCATTGGGGCGACCCTTAATGAAACCCAATTACGAAAGGTGTCCGCCATCCAAATCCTGGGGGCGGAGGGCAAACAATAACAGCTGCAAAGAGCCGTCGAGTCGAAGGCCCAGCTGCCATCGCAACACCTGCAAATTTTATTTGCATTTTTCCTGCTATTTGAATACCTATTAAATATAGATAGCGGGTATATACGATATTAGGAAAGATATACCATTTATATAATAGACTAGAATATGAAGATTGGTATAGTTTCAAATTCTTTATTCAATACAATTAAGTTTTTGTCATTAATTTAAAGATACGCCCCATAAAATGCAGAATCTGAAAAATATCAGCAGGATTATATCCTGGAAAGGTTATTGTCGCATCTAACAAATTTACTTGTTTATTGTTATTAACTTCGTCGCAATTTCCCGGTGAGGACATGCGCAAACACCCCCATCTCCGGTTAAGGACTCTTCACTATCGACCCCCTTGCTCCGGAATCGGGAATACGGATGCGGAGAAATCTCTGAGCGGTGTATAAATACGGCGCAGCATTTGCGCACAGCTTCAGTTGGTGGACCGTGTTGCTTTGCTCGCGAGTCCCTTTTTCCCAGTTCACTGGATTCGCGAACTGGGAGTTCGACCTCGAGACAGCCAACTGTTGCAAGTTGCAGGTTGCAAATAGCAGCCATTCCTGCTCCAATTACAGGCTCAAGTGCAGAAAATTGAAGTGTGCAATTTGACAAGGCCGAAATAAACAGGTTGTACCCAAAGTCGTCATGAAAAACACATTTTATTCGAGTTTTTCACCTCTACGAATGAAATAGTTCATTGAAGTTGCAAATATATTATTACACAGTAAGTAAAGCTTCTGAAGAGTTGATTATAACTATTATATATACTTAATTGTACGCAATTATACTGAACTATAACACAAGATACAATATTAATAAATGTAAATTATATACCTTTATCGTTGCCACTTGCTAAAAAAAACGGATAAATGTGTTTAGCTTAAGATTTGCACACCTCAAGTTATTTTAGTATATCTAAAATTTAAGGATATTATGGATTAATTTAAATAATAATTTAAATTAAATTTTTAGTTTCAAAAACTAATTACCATTTTTATTGTTAGGTACATAGATTGGAAAAATAACAATCTAGCCTTTCGTATAGTTCTAAAATGTTTAAAAGTCCTTAATTTTGTTTAATCTATACTCAATTAATTAAGCTAGGACTCGAACTACAATTCGATGAGAAGAATGCTTCGAATTTTGTAGAAAAGTATTGGAAAATCGGTTTTGAAACACTTTTCGTAAATACTTTAGCAGCACTGCCATCCCAAAACGGTCGTGTAGAAAGGCCCTAATGCAGTAAAACAGGGTTGTCGCCGGGCGTCGAAAGTGCAATGTTTTTATTTAAGTCTCCGCTCCGTCGCCTGACCACTTCTGGGATGGGGTGAGCTGGCGGTGGCTCATCATTGAAACTGGTTGCCAGCCGCCGACGAGCGACTAAATCATATGGCAAAAATAGTGGTTAAAAACCACCCCTGAAAAACAGCTTTCACAGGGGTTGTTTGTTGGGCCCGTTGGGCTGACTGGCTCGATGGGATGACTCGTTGGTTGGTTTTGGTTTCTTCGCTTATGGTTTGGCGTTTTGGGGCACAGTTACTCTGCAAACTTCCAAGCGTACGGTTGTCGAGAAAAGTCGGTCGCGTTTGCGTTTCTCTTTCTCCTCGATTTTCAGCACTCTTCTCGCACACACAGACATAAAAAAGGAGGCGAAGGGAGAGGCGTGGGAGTGATAGTGGGAGAGACAACCAGCCGACTTTCGCTCGAATTTTCTCGTATTCCTGTGTACATTTGTTATTGTATTACCGTATATATCCCACTGTATACCGTGCGACTGCCCCTGCTGCTACTGCTGCTGTTTGTGTGTGTGTGTGCGTGTGTGTATTTTTTTCTACGAATTTCTCTTCCCCCCGCCTGAGGAATACGTCAAAAGCTGAATATACATTTTCGCTGCATAGGTGTATATTTTCTATACATAAATCGAGAGCCGATTAAAAGCAAAAACCAAAGATGTCCGACAACTGCCCCAAGTGCAAAAAATCAATTGGAGCGAAGGACGCGGCGTCCACGAGCATCGGTTGCAGTGGCGACGACTGCCGCAGGAGGTTCCACCGCACGTGCGTCAACATCGACGACGCCTTGTTCGAAGCCATCCAGAAGAACCCGATGGTCTCGTTCCACTGCGACGAGTGCAAAAATCAATCGCCTCGTGCCCTCGCCTCCAAGCTGCAGACCATCGAGGAGAAGGTGAACAAGGTGTGCAACGGGGTCAACCAGATCCAGGGACGGATGTACCAGCAGTACTTCCAGTTCGGCAACCAGCCCCTTCAGGCCCTCGGCGTCGGATCTGGCGGGGTTGCCGGCGGCGGTGGCACCGGTCTCGACGGCAAGAAACACCCCCAGCAGAACAATCTCATCGTCGTCGGCAACAATTGCAACTCGGACAGGCTGCAAGTGGTCTGCGATTATGGACGGTGGGTGCAGGTGGGCAAGTTCGCCACCAATACCAGCGAGGAGGATGTCGTCGATCATCTGGCCGAGGAGCTGAAGATCAACAAGAATCTGGTCAAGTGCACCAAGCTGGTGAAGAACGACGCCAATCTATCCCAGCTGTCGTACTGCAAGTTCAAGATCTCCATACCGGACTACCGCTTCAACGAGCTCTTCAACGAGGCGATCTGGCCCAGCGGTGTGATGGTCTCCCCCTTCACCCCGCGCTCCCAGCTGAATCAGAACCGCCTCTAGAGGGACGGGCCCGGCGGCCGGGAGAACGGTGACCGGGCCAGGGTGAAACAGTAGCGAGGGGGAGCAGCCGGAGAATAAGTGCCCAAAGCGAGAGACGAGCGCCTGCGCGGGATGAGGAGAGGAGAGCAACTGCATCGAGTAGGGTTGCTATCCGGTTTATTTAAGAACAACAATGAAGCAAACAAAAAAAACAATAAAATAAAAATAAAGCAACTAAACTGCCCCCAGCGCATCCAAAACAACACTCTCACTTTGGGGCCCAGTGGAGAACGGCGGTGTCTTGGAAGGAGGAGGTATGGGTGGTGGGGGCTGCGTCTTCGAAGTTTCATATGATATGCGGATATTATGTGAGACCCCCGGCCTGACAGTCCTCCAAGAAACATTGTATGCAAATTTTCGGCACTCGAAAAACATTGTCTAGATCTTTAAAAGCTTACAGAAACCTAACTAATGGAAAACCTACAAGCATATTTATTGAATTAACTTTGAAAATGCATTTTAAAATGTTTTAGCGTTGCGTAAAAATAACGAAAATGAAATCGATAAACAAAACCAAAAGTATTTTAATGGCAAAACTCACAATTTAAAATAGATGTGAAGCAAAAAATATTAGTCATTTATGCATAACTGTCGTACTTAATGAATTAAAGTAAACTGAAAACAAAAACTAAGCGTATTTAACAAACGAAAACACACAGAAAACCAAAAAAAATTTAAACACACACCGAGATTGAAATTGATTATTCAGGCGCGTATTTAAATCGTTTATTATCAATTTATATTATACATATAGACCGAGATATCAGAAAATTTCTCTCGAAAATTGTATTATTTTTGAATACTAACCACCACACATCCGAGCTTCGGCGAGGGTTTTCCCAAAATTTGAACAGATCCCAGATCTTTATAAATCCAATGTATTTTCCTTATGAAATCGGTAGAAAGTTTTCACATATATATGTATATTGCGTGTGTGCGATATCTATCACATTAAGTACTTAACCGTAACCAAGTATCAAAAACCAAGTATATTCAAGCAGAGCGAAGACGACGGCTTATATTGTATTCGTATTCGTATTCGCATTCGTATATGTATGTAGTTTGAGGCATTTTCAAAGCTTGTTCCTGTTCCCAAAAACCACAAAAGTTTCGACATTTTGCGAACCAACGCAGGCCCGACCATTCAAATTCAAATAATGAACGGAAATGTATATGTATTCGAGCATTCGTATCCGGCAGGCGTATTTCAAAAGATAAACTAAAAATCAGAGTGGACTATACCGTATATCCACATAACAATTTTACCACAAAACCAGTTACAATAAATCTTGTTCGAAAGTTTGAGAGTTTAGCCAGACGCGCGGGATTCTTTGAAATTCAGATCAATCCACGAAACGAAGCGGGGCAAATCTGTTGCAATAATAGCTCAATGATCGAGTATAATGGATGTACATTTCGTAATTGATATATTTTTTTAATGCGATCCCGTGTCGCCAACACATCAATCCACAAGACAGCAATATTTTCCGTGGACATCCACGCCACGACAAGAGATCCGAACAGAACCGTAGATATTTATGCAAGAGTCAGCAAACGAAATGTAAAACACATATATTATATATTTAGTATACAACCAATATGCATGCATGTATTTATGTCAACTTTTTCAATAAATTCTACAAAAAGAAAACTACAACTAAAATTTCAAAAAATAATTTTATTTGGGAATGTCGTGAAAAAATAATATAGCGCGCTTTTTGGCGCAAAATTTCATGTTTTAAGTTCTTGTATTTTTCACAACTTTTAAATGCAAGAAAAATTAAATATCAGAACCGTTTTTAGAGGCACTATGGCCAATTCCAAACGAAAACTACCAACGAAAGCCAATACTCCGGAAACCAACACCCCTTTGGACAAAGAAACCAGCAGCCCAGCTGAAAATCCCAAGACAGATCAGATTTCCGATTCAAAAAAGGACAGCACTCTAATAAACAGATTTTTCAGAGATGGTCTGGGCCATGATTTGGAAAATTTCAAAAGTTTAAGCAACTTTACCAGGTGGCTGGAGAGGCCCGTGGATGGAGCTGCCTTGGGCATCTTCCGGATGCTGTTCGGAGCAGCCATGTTGATCGACATTGCGGAGGAGCGGGGTGGCGGCCAGTTGGATGTGAGATTTGGGGAGCCACTGCACTGCCACTTTCCGCTGATCAATGGGATGCGGGCTCTGGATTACCCCTTGATGGGTTGTGTCTACCTTTGCATGTGGCTGGGAGCGTGGGGCATCATGCTGGGCTACCGGTTCCGAGTCAGCTGTGTGGCCTTCCTGGTGCCCTACTGGTACATCTTCCTACTGGACAAGCAGACGTGGAATAATCATAGTTACTTGTTTGGATTGGTGGGTACATTGCTTCTATTCACCCAGGCGGAGGTTTACTGGTAGGTATACTTTTAAAATATCTAAATTTAACATTAAAATGGTCTTTATTATTTTCCAGCTCGCTGGACAACTGGCTGCATCCCCGGCGGAGTCCCTGCATACCCTATTGGAACTACTTCCTCATCAAGTTCCAGTTCTTTGTGTTGTACATGTACGCCGGCTTGAAGAAGTTCTCCCTGGAATGGCTATCCGGCTATGCAATGTCCAATCTCAGTCAGCATTGGGTCTTCTCACCCTTCCGCCAGATTCTGGATCCGGAGCTAATAGATCTACTTATTGTCCACTGGTTTACGGCATTCTTCGATCTGTCCATAGCTTTTTTCATGACCCTGGAGAAGACTCGTCTCTTGGTCACACCCTTCATGGTCAGTTTTCATCTGATGAACTCCAGATTGTTTGTGATTGGTGAGTCCAATCGGTATAATCTACTTCAACCTCTAACCTTAAACCTTCCTCCTGAACAGGGATGTTTCCATGGGTTTGCCTGGCGGAAGTTCCACTCTTCTTCAGCTTCGATTGGCCACGAAGACTGTGGGCTTCAAAGAGCCAACTGCACTCCTCTGACCCCAAGCAGCCGGGAATCCTGGCCAGGTTACGCACAGGCCTCATTATAGGCTACTGCGCCTTACAGCTCTTCCTGCCCTATTCCCACTTCATCACCAAAGGATACAATAACTGGACCAACGGGCTGTATGGCTACTCCTGGGACATGATGGTGCATTCGTACGATACGCTACAAACCTCTATCCAGGTGGTGGACAATGAGAGCCGCCAGGTACACAACCTGAACCCCTTCGCCTTCACGGAGTACGATCGCTGGACCAAGTACGCGGATATGGCGGTGCAGTATGCCAAGTGCATAGAGGAGAACCTAAAAGTGGCTCAGCACCCGGCCATCGGGAGCAACATTTCCATATACTTTGACATCTGGTGCTCCATGAACGGGCGCTTCCAGCAGCGATCGTTTGATCCGCGCGTGGATCTACTGAAAGCCAAGTGGTCACCCTTTGAGGTAACATCCTGGTCCCTGCCTTTGCTCACAGAACTGAATCACATGCGACCCAAGCTGCGGACCATTGAAACCGAGGTCCTCGCATGGAATAACTACTCGGATGTGGTTTTCGTGGCCGATTTTCCCGGCCTGACCCTGACCAACTTCATCTCACCGGATCTGATCAACTGCACCCTCACCATACTGGAAGGCAATGTGCGCTACAGCAACGAGCAGGATCCGGAGGTGTACTTCCTAACGGCAGGCAAGAGCATCTGTCTGGAGAGCAACATCACACATCTGGTGACCACCATTGGTCAGAAACCGGCGTCGTACCTTTTCACGTACACAAACAAGACGATGCTGGAGCAGGGAATGGAATCGATGGACGAGGGAGCCGGAACAGATACGGAGGAGAGACCCCTCCTGCCGTTGTGGCATGAGTTCCAGCAGCGGGTAAGCAACTACGAACAGTTCCTGGGCCACATGGGCAACTGTTTGTTGTATCTGCTCTACGACGTGCCCATTCCGCTGGCAGTCCGGGAGAGAGATTGAGAATGAAGCTTGAATGTTGTGCCTGTTTCGGGGTTTTCCTAACTTGTTTGATATCCTATCAATATTTTAAGGACTAATCATTTTTTCTATTCCTACACACTTTTTAACTGAGAAGAAGATTTCAAATGATTCCAGTTAGAAACCTAAGAGCTTGAAATCTAAACTTGCATATTTGTTGAATGAATCGAATTTAGGCCGAAACTTATTCCAACTATGAATATCAATATAAACTATAATATTAACGAAGAGCCACCTGCATTTAATACCTATTTCATAAAAAAGTATATTCTAATCACTACTATTTAAATACATTTTTTAAACATCCATCAAACAAGTAACGTGAAGGCGAACCCCGAAACTGGCCACCATAACCGATTGTTTGGGTGATAAAACTGATAATAAATGTTCCATATGTTGTACCGCATTCCCTGATATCTTGTTTCTTATCGCATATCTACAACTGTATTTACAAACGTCACAAAGATACTTTAAACCTAATCATAGCGAATCTCCGAGTGGGAAGGATTCTACGGTGAATTTTGTACGGTTTTAAGGATGGTCGAAAAAAGGAGTGAAAAGGACACGGGGCTTCGGTAAGGGGAAGGGGATTTCTGAAAAGCAACGCACGCTGGAAAACACAAACATATAGCCTCGTCTACGCCGCCACTCGGCTCTTCTGGGAGACCCCTTCTTTGCTCGATCTGTCCGGGTCGAATTGCTGTGTTTGCGTTTCCCACAGGCGGGCGTACAATCCATTCTGTTGCAATAATTCCGCATGGGTGCCGCGCTCGCCAACGGCTCCGTTCTCCAGTACCAGGATCTCGTCGGCATCCTTGACCGTGGAGAGGCGGTGGGCAATACAAATGCTGGTACGACCAGAGGTGGCGCGGGTCAAGGCTTTGAGAATGTTCTGAAAGAAAAATACGGTTCTGTATTTTCCAAAAATCTATAAAAGTTAGTCACATACATGCTCGGTAATCGAGTCCAAACTACTGGTAGCCTCGTCGAAAATCAGGATGGGGGTGTTCTTGAGGATAGCTCTGGCGATGGCGACACGCTGCTTCTCTCCGCCAGATAGCTTCAATCCCCGCTCACCCACCTGGGTGGCATACTTCGCCGGCCAGCTCATGATGGACTCATGAAGGTCTGCCATGCGCGCCGCATTCTCCACCTCCGCATGCGACTTGGTCAGGTTTCCGTAGTGGATATTATGCTCGATGGTATTGTGGAACAGCACAGAATCCTGTGGCACCACAGCAATAGCCTTCCGCAGACTGTCCAACTCCACGCCGCTAATGTCCTGGCCCCCGATCAATACTTTTCCGGAGTTCGGTTCAAAGAAACGGTATAGCAATCGCACCATCGATGATTTTCCGGAACCGGAGCCACCCACAATAGCCACATTCTTTCCAGCCGGAATGGTGAATGACAAATCCCTGAAGATGGGCTTTCCCGGTTCGTACTCGAAGCTAACGTTGCGGAACTCTATCGACGAATTGCTGTTGTCCACGAACAAGGGCTGAGCATTGGCCGCCGTCTGGATGCTACTGTCCACGTTCATCAGCGTGAACATGGCCTGCATGTCCAACAGAGCTTGTCGTACTTCCCGATAGACGCTGCCCAGAAAACCGAGCGGAATCGAGAGCTGGAAGAGCAGGCCGTTTACCATGACCAGATCACCCACCGTCATATTTCCCTGGGCAATCTCCTTGGCTGCCAGAACCATGATAAGACTCAGAGCACTGCTGAAGATTGCGTTTTGTCCGAAGTTGAGGAGCGCCAAGCTGGAGCTGGTCTTCAGACTGGCCGCCTCGTATTTTTTCAACACCTCGTTGTAGCAGCCGGCCTCGTATTTCTCGTTGTTGAAGTATTTCACGGTCTCGTAGTTGATCAGCGAGTCCACGGCTTTGTTGCCCGCCTCGTTCTCCGCCTGGTTCATGTACACCCGGAACCGAGTACGCCACTGGGTTACGCTCAGGGTGTAGGCGGCATAGATGCCCACACAACCCATACTGACACCGGCGAAGGCCAACCCGCATTTCAGTCCCAGGATGCTGGACACGAGAGCCAGTTCGAAAATCGTAGGCACAATATTGAAAACCATGGCGGAGAGCACAAAGTTAATGCCCCTTGAACCTCGATCGATTGTCTTGGACAGCGCTCCAGTCTGTTTATTGAGGTGAAAGGCCAGATCCAGGTTGTGCAGATGCAGGAACACATTGCTGGCGATCTTCCTGATGGAGTGGTGGGCCACCTTGGCAAACACAGCGTTGCGGAGTTCATTGAATCCCGCCGCACTAGCTCGAGCAATGCCATCTGCGGGATAAATCGGGATATTAGTTTAAAGTTTAACTTGATCTTAACTTGATTAGAACGTACAGCCTAACAGCAAGGCAGTGGCTGCTGAGAGAACTGCATCCGGGGCAGTGTCCATGTTCAGGGTGGTCATCGTGTCCACGGCACCCTTGAACATGAACGGAACGCACACAGTTAACAGCTTGGAGCCAGCCAATAGACCCAAGGAAATTCCAACACTGTTTATAAATAAAAGGAAACGAGGTTAGTATTTATAAAATAATAATTGGGATTAAAAGACCTTACCGCTTGCGCACCATTGGATCCTCCTTGGGCCAGATGTAGGCCATCATAGCGCGCAGCATGTCCTTGGAGGTGACCTCCGGTGCGTCCAGCTTGCCCAGTCCAGACCCTCCATCGCTGCCGCCCCCTATATGAACGTGACATTGTCGAGATTGTTGTAATTGTTGCTGGTGGGGTTTTTGTTGTGGACGTTGATGCTGTAGCGCTCTTGTTGTTGTTGTTGTTGTATTTGTTGTTGTTGCCGCCGCTGCTGCTGGGACTGCACCTGCATTGAATTCACTTGGATGCAGCAAAATTCAGACAGGCGCTCAACACAACAAGCGCACAAACAAACAAAGAAACAATCAAACAAACGGGCAGTTACGATCCAACTCATCCCACAAAACAAAACCAATTTCGGGTTAGTCAATCGGATTAAAAAAGCGTGAGTAGCGTACTTGTTAAATTATAAAACAAACTATGCTATTTCCCTTCCGGTCCGGTCAGGGTTGCGGAGTTAGTCAGCGACTCTACTTACCTTTCGCCTTCTTGCCGAAAACTCCACCCAGCAACTTACTACCCGGGGTGGGTGTGAATGGGGTGATCTTCTTCCGCGTGGCATTTGCTTCGTTGCTGTTCTGGTCATCCAACTTTGCCACTGAAGAGAAGAGCTAAACGATATGCATAAAAATATACATAATTAATAGAGAATCGATCCACGAAATAATCTCCGACAGATATGTCTTAATTATGCTTAAGAATCGGATGACTATTGGCGAAGATATAGCCTTTTAGGTAGGTCATGTGGGCCAATCACACTTTTGAAGGGGATGCCCCGGAAAATTTAGAAAAAAATCTACAAAAGATTTGTATCCCAGTTTTGGATGCAGATCGAAGGAGAATTGATCCACAAATCGTTTAAGACACTCCGCTTAAGAATCGAATATCTATTGGCGAATATGGACGTAGGCTTCGCAGGATTCCCAACCTTTTACCCGAAATAACAAAAATGTTTAAAAATTCTGCCAAATTCTTTAAGGTTTATGGCAGCAGTCGTTAATAGTCGCCTGTATATTTAGGATTATAATAACTTATGTGGTACAAAAAATAAGTAAACCTTTAAGGTTTATGCTTCCAAAAATTAAGCTGTGTTTTTTAAGTGGTAAGAAAAAAAAATCTTATCTAATCTTATTCATTAGTAGTCTATTTTCTAAAAAACAAAAAAAGGATTAGGTATAAAAAAAATTATTCTCCATCAACTGTAGAGTTCGTCGCCTGAAAACCCTTAAGATAGCGAATGCACTCCAGCAGATAAGATCGGGCCACCGAGCCGCTCTCCGTAAGCCGAGGAAGCTTATCCAGTTCTGCTACAAATACTCCATACTCCACGATCTTGTGGGCCACTAAATAGTTAAGCTCTGGCTGGACATCCTGGAACTGTTCGACGTCTCCAAAGGCTATCTGATTGAGTACGTTGGGGAAATACGCTTGTTGCTTAAAGATAAGATGCAGCACCACCCTCAGGTTGTGGGAGCAGCCGTCTTCGAGATGGACAAACATTTGATCGTCCAAGTTGTGCTCCCTGATGAATTTAAAGATGTTCCGGTGGTAGGTCTCTGCGGATAGCTTCTTATTTTGCTTGATGAGGTGTTCTATGTCCCGAATCGAGAACTCAAAATAGTCATTAGCGTTATTTTCCAGCCAAAAACCGTATTCTGTCAGAAGTTTAAAGTTCGGCAATGCCCCATAGCTGATGAACAACTGATCATGGGGCTTGGTTTGAGGAGTGGGTAGATCCTTTAGCGTGACGACATAATTTTGTCCATGAATCTCCGCCGTTGTTTGCACGGAATCGGAGTGGTTAAATAAGTCGAGAAAGGGTGCCAGTGCTAGATTGGTGTCCCCACTGATGAGTCCTTGAAAGTGATTGCTTGGCTTTTTCAAGAAACGTGAACTTAGATAGACACTTCGCGTGTTAACAGCAAAGTAGGCCAATCGATACTCCGCCAAGGTCCAAATGTCCTGACAGTAGCTCTGCCCACAGCAATTACACTTAAGGAATCCAACAAGGCCTTTAATTATTTCGAAGTATCCTTTGATTACCTTGTTTTGTGCCACAGTTCGCTCCAGCAGACATTCCGGCAGGCACTGCAGTTCGGGAATGCAGCAAAAATAGGGAGTGGTATAGCTTCTGGGCAGGGTGTCCAAATAAGCTGTGTAATTCGAGCTTTGTGAGCACTCGTTCAGATGCTTTTGGTGCATCAAGTAACAAGCTACTAAGGCTTGGAACGATATCCTAGCATCTGTATCGAAGAGGTCCTTGTTGAACAAATCTTTAAAGTCTTCATCCGACTCCAGGGTTACAATGCTTATGAGGCAATTAATGGGAAGTCGAATCAGTTCATCTTCGGCAGAGAAGGTATCCGTTTTTGAGCAGAGTCCTCGGCCAGTTTTAGGGTAGTTCTGGACGGATAAGTGGGTTTCATTCTGCCAGCCCTGTGAGTGTAGCTGGACATAAAGATCCCTCAAGGAGCTGCGGTCTTCGGGTGACTGTCGGTTGGCCCTTTGGCGGCGCATCCGCTGGGTGCGACCCATTTCGATGGGAGTTCCCTGACTTCAACGGGGACTGCGTGCGTGTGTGTTGTTTTGGATGCCTTTATAGCTTTTATAGCTTTGCTTTTGCTTACTGCAACGAAAGAAGCAAGTGCGAGGTACAAATTAATTCAAATTCGAGTTTTGAAAAAGGGCCAAAACAACACACACGCATACTGTTGCCTGACCACTTTCTGCTCTCTCCGCTAATTGATGGGATATTCCCGCAACTTAATTAAACTGCCAATTCAGTGTACATTAGCGCACATTACGAAATCGTAATCTCTGGTCTAGATAGTCTCTAGCAGAGCAGGTGGCCTTGAAAAGGCGGCTGAATGCGTACTCACCACTCGTGCCTGCACGTGGCTTCCTTTATAGGCGGCTAGCTTGTAGCATTGCGTACGGCAGTACTGGGCGGGTAGATGGGCGCTGCACTGCTTGGTCAGGTGAAGAAGTCCGGCCATTACTCGAGCGCTCCAGGTAAAAACAAAATAAATTCCCTCTTCTTTTGCACCGTCCCTGCTTTTTTGCGACGACACAGCGCTCGGCCAGTGTTGAGTAACGATGTGCGGCAGCGACAGCTGATCAGCTGATATCTCCTGACGCTATAACTCTGTGAATGGCAAAATTATGAATGAACTAGTTATGTTTATGGTTTTGATTTGTATTCATTTTATATACATTAATTATTTTTGTTAATCAAAAGTTAAAAATTTTAAAGTATTGAATAGTTTATGTAATTTATTAAGGTATAAAATTACATTCAAGAATCAAAAGCTTCTTGTTGGAACTAGTTCCCCGACAGCTGTTCAATTTCCCTCCTCCCTCTGCGTCTCAACACATAGTTTCTTCTGGAATACTCTGGTCCGCCCGCCACAAAATGTCTCTTTTCGGATTGCTTGTATCTGGTCGTCTGCCACAATCGGATTTTGTGGCTGTGGACGCCACCAAACTCCTGATAAATGTGCCCGACATCGAATCCGTCAATTATCTGGTGGTTTTCCTTACCGGCGTCTCGCCACTGCCCGCCGGAACCGCTGCCGCCATATATTTCAGCTGGCCAGATGCGAACGCGGCACCCACATGGCAGTACCTGGGTCACATTAACAACAACAAGCCCTCGGCCATCTTTAAGATTGCCCAGCTGAAGAAGAGCCACGAGCTGGAGGCCCAGGCCCATGGCATGGTATTTGGCACTCAGGAGATCTCCCACATAGCCCAGATTGGAGTTTCCCTGGAACCGGAGCTTACCGTGGCCCAACAAACGCCAGCTGTGGTAAGTCTTTGATTTTCTCAAAAGAAACAATGCAGTTTATTATAAATATGTCTTCCTCCTTTAAAGTCCACTGCCAATGACAACAAACAGTTTGGCCAGCGCATGCTGGAGAACTTCTTCAACTACGCCTCTAGTTTTGGAGTGTCAGCGAGGGAAATACCACCTGCTTCGAGCGAGACCTTTGTGCCCTTCTCCGTTGTCCAAAATTGGTTCACAAACTTTCAGCGGCGGATGGAACAGAATCCAAACTTCTGGAAGTATTGACTCTGCATTTAATGAAGGGGAGAACGGGGTATTTTTTACGCAAATTGTTGATATTAAAGTAAATTTTTATATGTGTAATCGTTTAAATAATGTTATTGTCTCCACGGCTATACAAATTAATTAACTGCAACGAAGAATTTTGAAAAAGGAACTTGCTTTCCTTTTATCGCTCGATTAATATAAAGACTGGCCGGTTTATCCAAACGAGAATTAATAAATTAGGCATCAGAATGGTATTCACTTCATCGATGCAAGAACACTAGGGACGCGTTGGAGGCTGCCCGTCTCCTCCCTGTCCTTCCGTTGGACCCTTTGGCTCCCGTTTACTTTTTGTAGGCGTCGGCGATTGGCTGGCCGTGCCAACATTACCTTTGGTAGAACCGCGGGAAGGCGACCTGCTTCTTAGAACTTTCGATGCAATGACGCGACTGACACCAGGTTGCGCTGGATCTTCCTTGGCAGCTGGCTGGGCGCGTTTGTCTTCGGCAACAGGAGATGCACCTTTGGTGGTGCCTCGGGGCGCTCTTTTAAGCACGGGAGCTGCGGCTTCCGTCTCAGCCACTCTCTTCTTTGCTGGTTTGGCGCCAGGCGGCTTATCACCTCCTTTCTTTGGCGGGTCCTTGGGGTCCTTGGGAGCATCCGCCTTAGCTTTCTGTTGCTGCGCTTTGACCTTATCGGCCAAACGCTTCTTGTTCTTCGGTGTCAGCTCTCCGAAAACGCTGGTCATGAAGTCCTTGTACTCCGTCTTGTGCTGAACCTTGTTGCCAGTAGCAGGCGATGAGCTGGGCGGGCGGCCATGGTAGGAAACACAGCGTCTATGGGAGAGAAGGAACAAATAGACATTATCAAGTAGTGTTCTGAAAGGGACACTCTTTATTTCGATGGTCTATTTAAACAATAGCATTGGCGCTGGGCGGCGCAGACTGATTTTTATTCAATCTCATTTTCGTCTATCCACTAACCATACAGCATATAGACTACTCATTTCATACAACGAAAATGGACGCAAAAATTTCTTGCGACAGGCCCCAGCAGGCCCCAGAGAAAATCTTACTCTCATTCTTACGCTCTTTCTTACGCTCATATTCTCAAACAATTTTTTTGGTTCTTCAGTCGCGGAGAGGCCCTTCATCAAGATGGTTGATCCGCGGTTAAATTCATCTTTATATGTATGCGTGCTCACATATTCACATACACGGTTTCATGTGTGTGCGTTCTTTTTCGTTTTGAATCGAACCAAAATT
Organism: Drosophila atripex; assembly: GCA_035045925.1. NCBI lineage: Eukaryota > Metazoa > Arthropoda > Insecta > Diptera > Drosophilidae > Drosophila > Drosophila atripex. Next base: position 3,861,815 of record JAWNOP010000012.1, read on the forward strand.
TTAGATTTTTGGTAACTTTTCAGGCTTGATACCCTAAGAAAATTGGGGTATGCATTATTGAGTTAATGATGATGAAAGAATATATATTTTATTTATTAATATTTCAGAATAAATGGTTTTTTTGTTTGGGAATACGATACAGTGGTAGATTTGATGATGATTTGTAAAATGATTTTTATATATAATTATTACGAATGAATAAAAATCTTTATACTATGATAGAAAGAGGGTACATTTGAGTCGGTATCACTTAAAACCCCGATTTAATTTAAGTTGTTTTATTTTCTGCAAGCGGATAGTGCTAGCATACCCTTTTGATAAATGATTTTTAAGGGAGTGAGCATAAACAACAACAGCTGATTTTTAGTTTTTGTGGGCATCAGTAGGGTATGCAAGCACCATCCGTTTGAAAAATATCAACATAGAAAAAAATTTGGGTTTTAAGCAAAACCGAATGAAAGATACCCTGTTCCAATCATAGTAAAAGGATTTCCATTATTTTGTAAATATTTTATATATAAAATTTTTTTGCTACCACTTAATCGTTTTTCTAAACATTTATAAAATGAATGCTGAAATATTTAAAAATATAATATAACATAATACAATTTTTTCGTCATGAACCCATCAATGAGTAGCCCCTATTTTTAGGGTAGCAAGCCTGAAAAGTTACCAAAAATCTAAAATTTTGGTTCGATTCAAAACGAAAAAGAACGCACACACATGAAACCGTGTATGTGAATATGTGAGCACGCATACATATAAAGATGAATTTAACCGCGGATCAACCATCTTGATGAAGGGCCTCTCCGCGACTGAAGAACCAAAAAATTTTTTTGAGAATATGAGCGTAAGAAAGAGCGTAAGAATGAGAGTAAGATTTTCTCTGGGGCCTGCTGGGGCCTGTCGCAAGAAATTTTTGCGTCCATTTTCGTTGTATGAAATGAGTAGTCTATATGCTGTATGGTTAGTGGTCTATCTCAGTTGTTCCCCTTTTTTTCCCACTGGTGGCCTGCAAAAAAGCAATTTGGCAAGCTGACATATTTATTCCGTCCACTAGTGGCAGCTACATATACCAGGCTATATATATAGATGTATATAGATCGGCTACAAGAGCGTTTGTATGTCTGTGCGGCATCCGAAACACGCGCAACCTCACTTGACCATCCTGCAATGTCTATTGTCTTACACGAGGACCTATCAGTACTAGCAACACCCTGCCCACATTTTAGAGTGTTTATCAATAGCAGGGGAGGATATTGGCGATATATATTATTTTAGATTTAGCCAACAAATACTCCCCGACCACAAATAATAAATCATTTAGAGACTAACAAATGATATAACATAAAAGCCTAATACAGGGCATTAGTGCGTCGTTTGATCTTCATGCCCCAGACGCTACAATTTATTTGCAATTACATAGATTGCTGACTGATCAATGATCGGATGCTTGCCAGCGAGGCGCAACCACAGGGAACCACCACTCGATGGCGGTGGGGCTTTGTTTTTGGGGGCAAACGCTTTGCAGCCCCAACGGTGGGGCTGCCGCCGACAGATTGGGCCAGTTTGGCTTGCAACGTGTTGAGTGCAACATATACGCGAGTGCCCACATTTGCTAGAAACTAGCCCAAGCTGGCTGACTCGAAAATAGGTCAACAGGAGAGTAGACTGTCTCACGGCCACGCCCCCACGATGACGGCCCCCGCCCCAGAGGAGGTGGACACGAAGACGCCATCAATGTCGCAGACAGTTGCTAATAATAATATTAATAATAATTCGCAGCGGCTTGTCCGCAGCGCTGATGGCGACATCGTAAATCAAAAGGCTGAGTCAGCCATGTTTTGCTCGTCAATGGCGCCGCCGGAAGTGCTTGGAATGGCAGGGCGATTTCCGGTGGGGCCAGGGATCACCTACGCTGCCAGATTTCCAATGAATCAACAAAAACATCAACATGCCATTTACACAAATGGTGGCAGTAATTTGTCAGTGAATGGTTTCCATCAGCAATGTTTCCATTCAGGAGAGACATCAGGAACATTTCCGATGCATCAGAAGGCGGCAAGTGAGAATCTGCGCTTTCCGATGGATGTTTGGAATGTGTCTACGTTTAAGCATGAAAATCTCAAGGAAAAGATTTCCCAAATTCATAATCAAGATATACCCACAGAGATTAAAGAGGAATTTGTTCCTATATATCAAGTATACGCACAGTCGGCACTGGGCTTTCCTCTGCATCACGTATACGCCCCGTCGGTCCTCACTTTTCCAGATTTGAAGCAATTGCCCAGAAAGAACTCGGGCGACAGTGATGCCATACCACAAATAAGCACCACAATGACCAGGCGCAACCAGGTGGTGGTGACCAGCTCACCCGGAGCGATGATGGCGCCCCAGGAATTTCCCATAATTAAAAAACAATTTGTTACGATCAGACGTTTTCCCAATTATCGGCCAATGGCAAATGCCAATGATGACTATTGTGATGATGATGATGGACCAGGAGATCCATCTCCACATACCAACTCAAAACAAGCAACAACAATGACGCAGACGAGCCTCGACAAAGTCACCAAAATAGACATAGAAGGTGGTGCCGATGATGTACATAAGGCGTTTGATAATGAACTCGAGGCTGATGGCGATGATGAGTGGCGGATGGCGGCGGGGGCGGCACCAGCAGCAGCATTAAACTTGAACGCCACCATAGAGGTGGCGCTGGTGGCAAGGGAAATCGAGCATCAACAGGCGGAAAATTTTAATGACGCCTTCGGTCCGAGTCCGAGTCCGAATCCGAGTCAGAATCACCAGAAGCTACCCGACCAGAAAAACAGAAATCGAAACAGAACCAGCGGAATCAGAGAAAAGCGAGAAAAACAAAATGACGACGCCATGAATTTGGCCAAAAATAAACACGAAATATGCGAGCAAAGCAAATCGGAGAAGGCCGAAGATCATAATGAGCTAAATATGACTAAATCGGCGAGAGATCAAGAGCAGCAGAGCCAGTCAATATGCTTCACCAGGGACCAAACAATAGACGATATAGATCGGCATGGGATTCGGAAAACCACCAACCACCGCCAGCTCTCAGACGCGCGCGAATCGTCGCCAGAGCAAGACCGCGAGCCAAATCCGTATTCGAATTCTTATCCGTATCCCAATCCCATAACCGTAACCCGGCCAAATATAGAATTACTAAAGAGTTCCGTTCGCGCTTTTCTCAACAACGACAACGACAACGGCAAAGATAGCTCTCCGCCGGATTGGGACTGGGAGCTGATCGATCTCTTAACGGAGGCCATTGAATTGTTGTGCGAAAAAGCGGAAACGGGTAACCTTTGGAGCGAGGCGGTCGAAGGAGCGGAACGGAGTGACATGACCGTCACCAAGGTCAGCGAGGAGCGGGACTCAGAAACGGTCGACGTTTATCCCGAGCCACTCGATCAGCATACTCCGGAAGTTGATGACAATAACAATAGCCGGATCGGTGATCCCAACCCCGGCAACGAGATGAAGTACGAGCTGAGAGCCACCACTGCCCCCACGACAGCAACAACACTGCCCACTCGGAGTTCCAGGCTACCGGACACACCCACCACCAGGCAGAGCACGACGACCACTTCAAGGGGACTGCCCACATCGACCACAACCACCACCACTCCCCTGCTGGGCGAACTGAAGCGCAGCTCCTCCAGCCGCGATGACATCTCCATTGATCCTGACTCGGTGCTGCCGGAGAGGACGCGCCTGCGTCGCCAGAGACGTATGCGTTCCCAGGACTCGGTGGAGGAGAAGCCGGAGGATGTGATCGAGCGGCTAAACAAGCTCAAGGCACGCATTTCCGGAGCCCTCAGCGAGGTCAAGAACGTCATCAAGCAGTACAGCACGGAGAGCGAGGCGGAGGCGGCAGGGGAGACACCTCTGGAGGCGCTATCGAAGCCATCTTCCAGTGCTGCCGTCAAGGAGCCATCCGCTCCCGTTCCCTTTAGATTTGTGAAGAAAATACGTCGTCGCAGCTACTTTGATGAGGCGGAAGAGGAAAAGGAGCTAGCTGGAGAGGATCGGCACAAAGTGTCCCTGGAAGAAATCAAGGAAAACCAAATAAAGAGAGAAGCCACACCTTTTCCCAAAGAGGACACAGTTTCTGAGAAAAGAGAAACTGAGTTGGATAATCAGGAAACTGAAAAGGAGAAACTGACAGAAAAGGATCTTCAAGACCTTCAAGAAACTAAAGTCCCACCAAAGGAGGAACCGACTATTTTGGAAAATGAAACAAATGTAATTGAAGAATCTGGAAAAAAAGAAAAAATTATTGAGAGAGATGAAGCTGAAACCAATCAAGAGCCAAAGAAGGCAGACCAGGATTCAGAACCAACTCCCAATAATATCCAACTGAAAGAATCTAAACCAGAAACAACACCAGAGCACAAAGAGTCCGTCCAAGTCAATGGAGAAGTGGTTCAGAGCAAGCCTCCGGAAAAGAATAAAAACCAAACCAAAATTGAGTTCCTGGCCAAAGTGCAAAGTGAACTGAAATCTAAGCCCCCCAAGGAAAAAGCCGAGAAGAAACCCACTGAGACACCCAAGAAGGAAGAGCAACCTGACAAGTCAACTGTTGCTGTAACTGATGATTCTTCACAAGTCGGGGCACAGGCCACCCCCAAGACCAAGAAGAAAGTCATTGTGAAGGTAAAGAACTCGCGACGTGCCTCGATTGCCGCCGTGGAACCGTCCAAGATCAAGGTGGAACCGGCCGTGGAGCAGAGCGATGCTCTCATCGCACAAAGGAGGCCCTCCGATTCCGAGGCGATTGTCAAGCGCAAGAAGAAGCTGAAATTAATGGGCACCATTGCAGATGCAACAGCAACAACAGCAACAGCAACCGAAACGGCAGCAACAATTTCAACAACTTCCGGCTATCAGAGGGGGGCGACGGATAAACAAGCAACGTCGCCAGAGGTCAAGACAGTGCCAGCCAAGTTGCCTATTGCCAAAAGTGGCCAAGGAGAAGCGACAGAAGCAGCAACAGAAGCAGCAGCAGCAACAGAAGTAGCAGCAACAGAAGCAACAGCAACAGAAGCAACAGCAACTGAGAAAACAATCGATGGCGATTCGGTAAAAAGTGGCAATCAAGTGCCATCTCCCGAACGAAGCAGACGCGCCAGCCTGAAACTCGACGAGCTGGTGGGTGGAACACTGCCACTGGTGGTGCCAGCGGGTAAAACAGACATCCCAGTACCAGAACCGCATCATCCAGAGCCCCCGGCACAGGCACAGGCACAGGCACAGGCATTGCCTGCCATCGACGAGTCCAAAGAACCCATCAATCAGTTGCAGTCGCACGTACAGGTGCAACAGGTGGCCATCGGCGCTGACATTGCGCCGCAAATAGCAGCGACATTGAGCCACGAAGAGTCATCAGCGCAGCCATCGGCAGAAGCTACAAAAGTCGCCGAACAATCAGCACCCGCGGACAGTCTAGAATCAGCCATCACGATGCCGGAGCTGAAAGTACTCGCCGGTCCGGTGCAGCCCGTCAAGATCGAGACAGTGGAGCAGCCCCTGGACGTGGCCAAAAGTGATCAGCCACTGGTGGTGGGCAGAAAGAAGTCGGTGACAGCAACGCCTCATCTTAAAAAGCTAGTGCGCAAGAATTCCATAGACAAGAAGGACAAAGATGTTGTGGAGCAGCAGAAACAGGATTCCACCAAGCTGAGCAATATCCTGCGCGATAAAAACAAAATCAACGAGCTGTCCTCCAGGATCAATAAACTAACGCCCCCGAAAAGGCAAGTGAAACCCAAAGATGAGCCACAGAAACCAGAGGAGGCGCCTCCAAAGCCGGAGGAGGACACCCCACTTGACGTCCCAACGGAAACCGTACAGGACCAAGAAGAGGATCAGGTGGCTGAACCAGAACCGGAACCCGAGCCGGCGCCTGTGCCCAAAAGAGTGCGAAAAATCAAAAAGAAGGTAATCATAAAGCGGCAGAAACGCCGTCTCTCCATTGGCGACACATTCTTCCTGCAACCCGAGCCCGAGGAGCCCCAGATCCCCGAGATCGAGACCATCGAACGGGCCATAGCCTATGTCACCGATGAGGAGGACGAGGTAGATGCCCAAGCCGAGGAAAAAGTGGAGCCGGAGCCCCGAAAATCCTGCCTGCATGTGAGGGAGTACAAGATCGGGGATCTGGTCCTATACGCAGAACGCTATCGGAAGACCCAGGTGCGTTGGAAACGGGGACGAGTGCTGGAGAGGATTACCAGCATATCCTACAAACTGGAGATCGAGGGTAAGGAGGTTGCAGCCCATGTCAGTTACATCAAAAAGTACACGGGACGCAAGGTGCGTTTCGGGGGCAAGGAGTACCTGGAGATCGACTACGAACAGGTGGCCGAGGAGGAGCGCCGGGCGGCCAGCTACAGCATATGGAACATGGTGTAGGCAGTAGCCCCCCATATCAGCCCCCCATATCAATCACAAAAATATATACCCTTAGTGGTGTCCAGTGTCCAGTCACATTTTGAGTGGAATTAAAAAATTTGTTGCCAGCGAACGATTTTTTAAGGATCTCAACAACGACATTCAGTTCTAGTCTTTAGTGTCCTAGTGTCCTAGTGTCTAGTGTCTAATATATTGTATATGTATGTATATCCTAGTTATCCTAGTGTTTAGTGTAAATATTCCAGCTGCGTTTCGTTTCGGTTTACATTTTAAGTACTCTGGTATGTGTGTAATTTTATTTTAAAACACAATTATTCACAAAAAAAAAAACAAAAAACAAGGCAAAAACAAGCAATTTAATGTTAAATAAAGCGTGAAATATTTCAGTTATGAGACTTGGCGTGTTCTATTTTAAAGAGACTGTGTTCCAAAGCCAATTACTCATAAAACTTTTATGAATCTGTTTATTCGGATGTTTCCAATTTGGCGATTGATGCTTCCCCCTTTCTTCGATTTGCTTTTGGATTTTAGAAAAATGTGGGTGTATTTATAGATCCCCCCCTGCCCTAGAGCAGCCCCGGACGGAAGAGGTCTTGGTGGCGACGACGGCCATGAAACAATGGCCAGAAGGCGCTATCGGAATAGTTGAAATCTCTACCGAAAGAAAAATAAAATCAAATATGTACATTCCATGGCCATCTAACCATCAAATTTGCCACAAACAAATTATACTTTTTTTTTGTTATTTGCTGATTTTCTGATTTGCTGATTTTGGCAGCACCACCCGACTCCCACCCACTCGGTCACTCCATCAATGTCGGATGGCTGGGATGGCGAAGAATGCGTGCCATTAATAAAACTTTGGCGGACTTTGGCTGTGCATTGGCCTGCATCCGGACGGAATGGATTGGACGGCCTATACCCCCACACCCTCCCCACAAAACCACAAAACGAAACATTAATCGGACATCTCTCATAATTGATTGTCAAGGCGTTTGGCGCCTGAGGAATTTTTCGCTCGTAATTGTCGCACAAGAGACTTTAATTCACGCTGACAAAAACAACAGAGACATTTTTAAAAAGCCACTAGCCACACCACATGCCGGCCATAAACATATACATAGTCGAGGGGGGAGGAGGGGGGACTACTATAGAGGCATACTATATAGTCGATACCGATCTGAGAATATGCTAAATTCCTAAGGCCTCGTCGCCTCGGCGAGATTTTCATTCAAATTTTCGGGGCTGGCAACCGAGTACCTACTATATAGTATGTTCCTTGCGATCAAGACATTATGTGTCTGGGCGAGTACACGGAAAAAATTCCATCTTTAAATACCTTATTGTTTGCCGCCTGTCAAAATAATGTTCAATTAAATGAATTTATTGCAAAAGCCGACAAACAAAGAACATTTCAACCAAGTTCATGGACTTGCGGGGATCATCTTTTAAATGCACAGAAAAATGCACAACAACGTGATATAATAATGATATGAATGATTTTGGGATCATTAAACTTTAAGCCAAAACTTTACACTTGAAATATTTTTTAGTGTATCAGCAGCAGTTGAAAAACAAACACATTTCATAGTTAGGAACACTTGTATGAAGACCAAAGAACATCCGCAACATCAACATCAAAGATTTCAAGTGCAGACCAGAGTCCTCGCAGTTACATATGAATTATATAGAATATATTTATAAAATATACATTCTCATTTTTGTCGAACATATTTTTCACATTTTCCCAGAACTTGTAGCTTTTCCATAAATCAGTTTAGAAATCTAGCGAAGCATTAGTGCTATTAGTGGTCAGAGTGGACAGTGGCAGGACCATTGTTGGATGCGGATTCGAATCAAACGACTGCCCGACTGCGAATATTCAGATATCGCACCATATCACTTTTATATATGTATTATATGTATATATGTATTTATCACTTGGAGAGCGGTGGGGAAAGTGTGCTTGCTTTCACATCGGAAACTGTGCCAAGTTCCTTGCGCCAGTTTTGTGGTCGTGCTCTATTCGCAAACACAATGCGATGTCCACATCGACATGGCTCTGCGGGATTTGAAACGAGGCCGTTCGGACCGGGCCAATTACTAACAACGCAATTGCCAAATTGAACGAATTATTGGAGCCTTCGAGTGGCGGACTGGCTGCCCAATTAATCGCCTCAGAGGCGACAGCGCCGATCATGACCCCAACATTCTTCACTCGGCCACCAAACAGCAACATACTCTGGGCATAAGGTAAACATTAAGTCACAGAAGTGGACGAACTCAATCAAGGCCAAGTACGTTTACACCTCCCTGGCAGATTTACAGCCAGATATTCTGGCCACAAAGTTCATGGAAGAAACCATAAATCTTTGGCAAGGAAAGCAACCTTACAGATTCTTTTCGACACGCGCTAAGGAAATTATGTAAAATATTACCAGAAAATAGACATGCTTAGATGTTAAAATAGATGTCTTATAGATATTAAAGTAATCTATGAATTTTTAAGAGAATTTTACTTGAATTCTAACAAAATTAGAAGAGAGCCTAAAGAACTGAATATTATTGAAGTTACAAGTAAAAAATTATTGTTTTTATAAACCTAATATACCCTTTAGATATCCCCAAAAACCACTGGGTATTAAAGGCACAAACAATTAAACAGAAAATCCCCCAAAAACCGATGCTGTTGGCATGGGTTATTTTTTTGGTTTTTTGGTTTTTTGGTTTAGATGTCACCGCCATCACCGCCAGCGGGCACCAAAGATGGCGTCACACGGCGACGTGGCGTGGCGTGGCATGTCGTGGCGCTCTCGGGGATTTCAAAGCGATCGTCGATCGAGGAGGAGTCGTCACCGGCGATTGACACTTTGAAGGTGCGTCGCCACTAATCGCACCTGCATTGAATCACCCAGTAGCCCAAGGTCCACGACATTGCACCTTGGCATTTAGCGACTTGGTTCTTGGTACTCACGTTTCTTTTTCATTTTTCAGCAGAGCCGTATCGAATCTGGGCTGGACATAGCTCCAGGCGCCACTGTTCTTGTGCTCCTCCTGGACCCACATCAGCTCTGCCTTGGGATACAGGGCGAATTGTTCGTTAATCAGGTCGTACGGAAAGGGACATATCTGGGGGATGTTACAAAGAAAAAATAAAAAAAAATATAATTAAGAAAGGGAATTCCATTAAATACCTGCTCCACACGAATAAGAGCCACGGATTCCACCTGTTCGTGATCATCCCGCTCTTGGACAAGATCGTAGTACACTTTTCCGGAACAAAACACTAATTTCTTGACATTGCCGGGATTCTTGCCGGCTCCTTTATCTGGAATGATGCGCTGGAAGGAACTGCACTCGTTGAAGTCCTTGAAGGGACTTCGGGCCAGCGGATGGCGAAGCAGGGATTTGGGCGAGAAGTTAATCAACGGCTTCCGGAAGCCCATCATCATCTGGCGCCGCAGGACGTGACAGAGATTGGCGGGCGTGGTCACATTGGTAACAATCCAGTTAATGTTGAGCAGCTGGCGGGCCACAAAATCAGCGTCACAGGTATCCGGATAGACGTCCGGGTCGTCGTCGCTCAACTGAAGGAAGCGTTCGATACGACCAGAGCTGTGCTCCGGTCCCATCCCTTCCATGCTGTGCGGCAGGAGCAATACCATACCCGATTGCCGCACCCACTTGGTCTCGCCGCTGGCAATGAACTGATCAATGATGCACTGCGCCGTATTGACAAAGTCACCGAACTGCCCCTCCCATATGACCAGGGCGTGCGGACTGGCCATTGAGTATCCGTGCTCGAAACCCAGCACGGCGCACTCCGACAGCGAGCTATTGGACACCGAGTAGTCCGCCTGGTCCGGATAGAGATGTTGCAGGGCAGTATAAACGACTTTGTCGGCCGATTGGTGGTGCAGCACATGGTGCCGGTGCGAGAAGGTGCCACGCTCGACATCCTGCCCAGAGAGCCGGACATGGATGCCATCCTTCAGCAGGGAGCCGAACGCGAAGGCCTCACCCAGTGCCCAGTCGGCCACCTTCTCGTCCACCATTTGTTTGCGTTGTTGCAAGATTCGCAAGATGCCCCGATGCGTCTCAAACATGTGATCCTCCGGCGGTGGACTGGAGAACGTGTCACCGATCCTCTTCATGGTCTCCATGCTTATGCCAGTGGGACAGATCTTGAGACGATCCCGTCCCTCAAAGAATCCCGGCCAGGGCGAGTCGATCCATGAAGAGTTCTGTCGAATAGTACTCCCTATAAGGTGAACATTAGAGGGATAGGATCATATATTCACCTTCACAGACTTTAGTTCCTTGGAACTCTTCCAGCCGTCTTCGAACATCTTGTCGAACTTGTCCACCAATTCCTTGTACTCGGCCGCCGTCATGACCCCCTCCTTGATCAGTTTCTCGGAGTAGAGGACCGATACGGGCTTCAGTTTGCGGATGCGCTGGTACATCAGGGGCTGGGTGAACATGGGCTCATCCGCCTCATTGTGACCATTGCGTCGGTAGCCGACGATATCGAGGACTACGTCCCTTTTGAATTTGGACCGATACTCGGTGGCTATGCGGGCACAGTTGATGCACGCGTCCGGATCATCGGCATTTACGTGAAAGATCGGTGCGTTCACCACCTTGGCCACGTCTGTGCAGTAGCGAGAGGAACGGGAGAAGCGTGGATCGGTGGTGAATCCCACCTGGTTGTTGGCTACGATGTGTATCGTGCCGTGGGTGGTGTAGTTGGGCAGGTCGGACAAGTGCATTGACTCGAAGACGACGCCCTGTCCGCAGAAGGAGGCGTCGCCGTGAATGATGATGGGCAGCACTTTGTTGCCCTTGGAGTCGCCGCGCACGAACATCTCGGCCCGTGCCTTGCCCAGAAGCACCGGATTCACATACTCCAGGTGCGAGGGATTGGCCACCACAGTAATGCGCACCATTTGATTGGTTTCCCGGTTCAACCTCTCCTGGAAGACACCCAGATGGTATTTCACATCTCCGGAGCCGGAGTCCGCGGCCTTTAGACCATGGAACTGGGCCAAAAGGTCGGAGATGCTCTTGTGACATACGTTGGCCAGCACATTGAGCCTGCCGCGATGTGCCATTCCTAGGGAGATTCGTTTGAAGAAGTTCGACTAAAAGTATATATAAACTTTATCGGAATACCCACCAATTAGTATAGACTCGATACCAGATTCCGTGGACCTATCAACCACCTCCTTGATGACAGGTATCATAATGTCGCATCCCTCCAAGCCGAACCGCTTCTCCGAGGGCAACTTCTTGGCCAGGAAATTTTCGAATACCGTCGCTCGGACCAGTCGTTCCATGATCAGTTTCTTTTCGTCCTTATCCAGGGCGAAGGCATTTGGTCTTTCAATACGCTCCCGCAACCAACTGATCTTAGACAAGGAATATATATGCATATATTCAAAGCCAATATGGCCGCAGTAGATACGCTCCAACCGATCCAATATTTCTCTACAAAAACAATTACATTCCACTAGGATTCCACCAGGGATTTGCCAACAAAATAAAACTCACCTAAGAGGTAAAAACTCTTCGTCGCCACCAATTTTTGTGAAAGGGGGCAGCTTAAAATTGGCATTCAAATCATCTGAAAATGATGGTAATTAAAAATCTGTATAGGATCTGAGTGATGTGGTGCACCCACTAAATATATATTTGTAATGTTGCCGGAGAACTTGTTCACTGGCTGCCCGTTGGGAGCCATCCATAGATTTCTTCTGTTCGGGATTAATAATGCCCAGAGGATCCAGCTTGGCGGCTAGGTGGCCTCGCATTTGGTAGGCCCGGATGATGGCCTGCACGGTATGGTGGTCATCAATACTCTTCGAGTCTCCAGCGGGTGCTGGTGCAGAGGCTGGTGCCCCGCCAGAGGCGGATCTCGTTTCTGTGCGAAGGGGAATCACTGCCTTGTCTACGCCACCGACTCCACGCCTACGGGAGTCTGAGATGCGCAACATTTTCCTGTACGAGGTTCCATCGCCGCCGCGAAAAAACTCATCCCACGACTAAGGGATTATAATCAGAAATATCACTATTAGTATCTTCTGGATTTATTCAAAACAAAGCTCACCTGATCGACGGACTGCGGGTCCCGCTTCCATTTCGTGTACAATCCCTCTATGTAGTTCGCACTGCATCCGTTCACAAAGGTTTCCACATCCTTTCCCGATCTGTGCATACAACGCAGGGTTAACCGAGCCAACTGGGGGTGAAGGAGTAGGAGGGTTTCTTGCTGGACATAATGGTTACACCAGCCGATCAGCCCCCGAGCCAGATCCCTCCTGATCAACACGAGACCCCTCACTCGGCATTGGTTCATTGTATTTTAATTTTGAATTTTTCTTAAAATGTTAAGAAAAAAAAAGTGTTAAAATGTCGAAGGCTGGGAAAGTTGTGAATGAAAAACCAAAGCTGAGAAATATAATTTTCATTTATTGCAAGACATGCTGAGATTAATAATTATTTCGGTTTCGGCTTGATTTCCGGCTTGGCATCGTCCTTTTTCTCTTTGATTTCCAAATCAAAGTTTGGACTTTCTCGCTTGGTGCTTATATTTACTTTCCCCATTAACACCTTTCTCTTGCTATCTTCCAGTTTCTTGAGGGACGACGTGAGAGCACTGGATCCTGTTGGATTTCGATCAAATAAAATGATTCTCTCCCTTTCAGTGAGACCGAGTTTGGGAGGACTATTGCGTTTATCCTGGAGTTCTATTTGTTTTGTTTTAACAATACTACTTGTGTCCATTAGTGTGTCATTCAAGCTGGGATTTTCCGAATACTTGGAACTTGAATCCGTTTCAATCCTTTCCGACTTTGCATCGATCAGAGACTGCCTATGGGCCAGAACAGATTTCATAAATGCAATATTTCTTTCGTTGGCCAATCGCCTCAATGTTTCGTTCGCACTCTTCAATGAATTGTTATAGCTTTGAAGTCTCTTCATGGTGTCCAGTCTTTTTTGCTTAGTTGTAGAGGCCCAGGGCACGGCATCCAAATCTTTAATTAGCTCCTCGATTCCCTCAAAGACTTTGGGTTCGGTGTGCTTACTAATACTTTTGAAGGAACGCCGATTTGTGGCCTCATCTTTCGATACTTTCTTAGGTTTCCTTTCAAGCCGCCGAAGCAGACTTTCGAGAAGATTTTTTTTGTACGTATTCTTCCACTTTTCTAAGGCATTTCCAAGTTTTCCGCCTCCTTTTTTGATTTCTCCACTGTTCTCCAAACTTGAACTATCGGGCTTAGGAGGGGGAATCGGAACAGGATTCAGTTGAGGAACAGCAGCTGGATGAATATTTCCCTTTCTGAGAGGAGGGTTTGGTTTTCTATTACGATTGACTGAGGGCTTCTCCGTTTCTAATGATTTTTTTGGAATTTTTAATGGCTGTCTTGGAAACCTATCAGAAACAGCCGGATTCAGCTCCACCACGTCTTCAAACTTAACTTTTTCAATAGGGTTTTCAGTGCCTTGTTTAGAATGTGGAGTTGTATTGCCCTTTTTCGGTATTCTCTCTTTTTTGTTTCCATTTTTCTTGTCTGTCTTATGGGCCGGACTTGGACGAGGATTTGGAAGCTTACGCCGCTCTCCATCTGTCGGCATACTTGCTGTAATGTTTTTGGCTTCAAGGACTCCTCGTTGGCGCACAGATTGTCGGGTTTCTTTCGAAGGTGTCGGACTGGACTTGTCTTTCATGGGAGGTGGATTTGGTGTTCGGGGACGTTCTTCTTTTTTTAAGGAAATTGAAGTATTCACATAGGAACTTTTGTTCTCTTTTTTTAGATGGTTTTTTGATTTTTTAGTTACATCGTTAGAAGGCTTAGTTATCTTTAAGGATTTTGAGTCATCCTTTGGCGGTCCTTTTGAAGTCATACCTTGCGATGATTTCCTCGAAATATTTGTGTTTGAACTCTTTTGAATATTTCGCCATCTTGATCCAAAGCTCGAACTCGGTTTACAACTTTCATATGAATCGGGTTCTTTCACAGACCGTCCTGGCTCCAATTCCGGGACATTCGGGGAAGCTTGTATAAAGCTAGTTTCCGAAACATCAATGTGACTGCTAGGATCCCAGACGGTGGGCATGGGGAAATATTGGACCTCAGTCTCTTCATACTTTGCTAGGGGAGACTGTCCCGGAGCAGGTTTTTGGGGTTCCCTTGACTTTCGATCTGATTTATCAGGTCGATTGGCTCCTTCCTACATAAAATGAATAAAAGTCAGTTTTTAGTTTCCCAAAAATGACCATTTTGATCTTAGTTCATGCCAACATGGTCAGAAGAAAAGACTTGTTATTTAACAAATAATTTTGTATAATTAGATCAGATTAAATTAGTTTGTTATGACATGAAATTAGATCAAACTGAGCACTGGCTTAGAAAGTAATTTCCTTATCTGCGTCCGACTTGCTGACTTTTTTGTGTCCTGGAATGGGGGAGAAGCCAAAGGAACCCTTGTCATCCTCGATACTATTTTTCGCCGCTTCCTTTGGAAGTTTCGTTTCGGAACCATTCGAGCTGTTCTTTTTATAGCCGAAACACCGCTTGCTCTCCAATGAGTTGGGATAAAAGTTCTTCCGGGACATCTTCTTGCTACTCAAAATATTCCTTTCGAGCTCGTTCTCATGGTCTATCACCAGCTTGCGAAAGAATTTCTGCCAGGACTAAACAAGGATCTTGTAATTATTTGAAAAGTAAATGGATCGACTTTTCCACATACCTCGTGTATCGATTTCTCATCTTGTATCCACTTGGCATACAGGAACTCCATATATCTAGAGTTCGAGGCATGGGAGAATCCATCTGAATTGATGTGGGTAGTATCCCACTCAAAGGTGCCTATTTGATGGGGTCCCTGCTTCTGGCCTCCAGCTCCCGCGCTATTAGAAGACGAAAACCGTCGCTGGAAACGTTGTGAAGTGAATTTTTGAAGGACACGAGCAGGATAGAAAGTCATTTTGCTATCGCAGAATGAAAAAATTTTGATCCAAATAGGGATATAGAAGTTAAGATTTTTCTACTATTTTGTTCATTTAGAAAATAGTTGCCTTCAAATAAGGAACGGGACCGGAAATATAACTAAAACAACAGGTATTTTACGAAACTGCAGAATGCATTATTAAATGCAATTTGCAATAAGTGAAATTTAATGTAACAGAGTAAAAAAATTTGAAATTTCAAACTATTAAGCCTATGGTTACTGAATACTTAAAATTCTATGTGAAATATATTTCGGTTAGGAAATTCCATAAAAGAAATTGTTTAAGCAGAAGTGGATCTAAAAAGGTTTCGAACTAACAAGTTTTTTAAACGTGTTTAAAAAGTGAATATATTTATGATTTTGTTTTGGTATTTTATTTAATGTCATGAAGAGAAAATGTCTATAATGTTGTTTGTGTGTGGTACGGATTTTTTAGTAACCAAAAATAATAATAACATGCTAAAATTTTACGGAAATAAAAGTTACAAATTAAGGAAACCATATTTTTTAAGCTTTGGAACCACTGGAACAAGTCAAGACTCTTTGCTAAAGAACTAGTTCAGTAGTGTGTTCCGAGTATTTGTAAGCCATCGAAAAACGGTCACACTGATTAAGCCCCACACGAAAATAAAACCCTTCAATTTGTTTAATTTTATTTGTAAATAGGCCCAGGAGCTTTGCAGGAGACCACAACATGAATCAGTTCCACACGCCTTCCTTCGGCGACGAGGTCTTCGAACTGAACGACTCCGTTCAGCCGGCAGAGAGCCCGCAACCGAGTGTAAGTGGATTAAGAGCAGAGCCATCGGCAGACAAGCCCAATCCTCGCCAGAACAAGCTGCTTATTGAACGGGAAGTAAAGTGGTGGCTGCTGGCTGTCTGGCACAGCCGACCGCCCTCGTTAATTGCCGATTAATGGTATTATAATGAGACCGGCGGCGAGAGATCGGAATCGGAAATGGCATCGCCGAGCGTTGGCGTTCGCCGTCCAGCTGAACTCCTCGCGCACCCTCACACTCGCACAAATGAATGGAGCCCAAGCGCCCACCCGGCCCCCTTCTCCTCGAGCCGTCATTCTGTTAGGGGAGGGGGGTTATCGTTGGACGAATCACATACGCTGCGTCAGCTTCTTATCAGCGAACATCACGCACACAGCCACGCAAGGCAGCTAGCTACACAATCAGCAGCAGTTACCACATACTGCCCGCTTCGGCCCGGCCAGCACTTCGCCCTGACACCCACTCCGACTCTCTCCGACGTCCGCCCGTCCAGCTGAACTCAGCTTGGGCGAGCGATTTGTGCATTAGTTTAGTTGTTCACTCAGTGATTGGGATTGTTTGCTCGATGAAGAAGTTTTTAGTGAGCTCGCTGGCACTGGAATACGCCGAATAACCTAATAACCCGTGTTTTCTCTATCTCATTATAGTCGCGGAGAATGCTTAGCCTGGATCACTCCACGTTCAACGACGATGACGAGGAGGTATGCCACTCATTCGGCTCTGGGCAGAATTTAGTGAAACTTGAGGAGCAGCCACAGCCACAACTGTTGCAACATCACCAAATTCAGCAGCAACAGCCACATATTGTGGCACAGCAACAGCCGATTGTAACACAACAGCCGCCGAAGCCACTGGCGCCATTCGCCCTATTTTTCCGGGACACAGTGACTGCCATCAAGCAGCAGAATCCGGCCTGCTCGCTGGAGCAAATGCAGGTTATAGTCCAGACCATGTGGGAGTCCCTGGACGAGACGCAGAAGAACGTTTACAACCAACGGCACGAGCAGGAGAAGCGCGACTATGTGCGGCTGATGCGAGACTACAGACAGCACCTGGACACGACAGAAGAAGCGTCCATTGCTCCAGCTTTGGCGCCCCAACTGACACCAACCGTAACACCAGCACTTCAGCCCCCCGTGGATGTTAATACAGAGCCATTGGAAGATCAGACACCGGCAGCGACGGCACCAGCTCCCCCAGACCAAATCCAACTGCTGAACGAGGCAGCAACCGTGCAGAAGTGTACGCGGGAGCAGTGCAACAAGCCGGCGATCATCAATCCCGACTGGGAGGACGAGTACTGCAGCAACGAGTGCGTGGTGATCCACTGCCGGAATGTGTTCAACGAATGGGCGCTGACGCTGAAGAACTCACCCTCGTAGCCTCGACCGACTGACTCGCCCCCATCCCTCCTAGGCTTAGTCTAGTTGTTTAGGTTTAGTTGCCAAGCTACACGGCTCCAAGGATACGAATATATACAAATGCGTATATATTCCGGAGTGCACAAATACGATAATTATGATTATTGTAGGCCCCAGTTTCTCGATTGTAAAGTAGAGAGGATCGGTGTGGAATCTTAGTCCGCATGAAAGACACGCTTTGTAGGATATTTTAATTCATAATAAATCAATTTTAATGAATAACAAAAATAAATCGAATTTCATTTACGATTTAAAACCACCAACCCAGAAAAAGAAGGTTTCTTATGGTAACTTTTAATAAATACACACATTTATTTGCTCTTGCACTTCATTATCAATACATCAATGTGTCAATGCCGTTGCTTACAAAAGTTTCTCATTTCGTTCTCTGATTATTACCAAAAAAAAATAAAATAAAATATAGAAATAGCAATAATGATATTAATTAAAATGTATAAGTTAATTTTATGAAATAATATTTAAAAGACGTTTCCTTGGTTGCCTTGCTGAAGTAATGCGCCATTGTTACGAGTACAGAGTTAAATAAAAACAACAGTATAAAAAGTTCAAGCTTAAAATATTTCAGAGATGGTTCTTCAATCCATTTTCTATATATATATATATATCATATATATCTATATATATACACAGACTTGCATATATATGGTGTATCTTAGTGGGCGGGGCTTTGACAATAAAGCGGTAGAGAGAAGTAGAAGTCCTTAAATGCAGCCATCTAAGCGCACAAAGCATATACATATAGTTATAGTAGATCCTTGAGATCCGATAGCATCCTTTAGATCCGCCAGATCGATCGTACTTTGAGTAGACAGTTTGGGTTTTGGGTTTTGGGTTTTGGGTTTCGGGTTTTGGATTTTGGATTTGGGATTACATATATATAAGCACTCCCTCTCGCTTAGCATTTAACGTAAACATAAAGCGCACTCTAAATAATATCACCGAATACTTGTTTCCATTTTTCATATTTTCTTTTCTCAGCTCAGCTCATCTCAGCTTTCGCTTTCCAATCCATCCCGTTTGCAATAAGCTATTATAATAATTATATTTCCGGAGTGGGTTAAGTTGAACGGCAATAACATTTGTCCATTGGTGATGGGCCATGGATGGGAACTTCTGGGGACTCTGCTGGGGAGTCTATATAACGTATTAAATAATCGCGGTTGTCCGTTTCGGTAATAACACTTCGCTATTATCGTTATTGTTAAATGGTTTCATGCTCCAGCTGCAACGGCAGCCGCATGCTACTTTATTGACTAGTGTTGCCTTATGGGACGTGTACGGTTCGGGCTGGGATCGGGCCATATTCGATACGACCTGAAAGTGTTCTGAATCAGTCATGGTTCTTGGTTTTTTGTCGAAAGTAATGTGCCATCTCACCCACCTTCTGACCTTCCTACTCCACAATCTGCAGTTCGCCCAGATCCAGGTCGGCGCTGTCCTTGCAGAAGGTGCTCGAGCGCTCCAGCTTGGACTCCACACGCTCCACGAGAGCCCCAGCCTCCACCATCTGGTCATCGATGAGCAGATCCAGCTTCTGCTTAACCGCCTGGGCGGCCTTGTAGGAGCCATTCGTTAGCCCGTTCGTGGCGGTCTTGGCAGTGCCATTGGTCACCGCGGTGGTCTTCTTCAGGTGCAGCGTATTGGGGCGTCGGGTGGGAATGCTGGAGGGCAGGCTGTTGCGCAGATTGTGCTGCTGCAGCATGCTGGTGACGGCGGAATGTGAGGACGAGCGCAGCGGGCCGGCGGAGGCGCGCAGCTGCACTTGATCCTCCTGGGTCTGCTTCTGCTGCTGCTGTTGGAGCTTGTTCTTCTCGGCTCTTTTGGCCAGAATCTCCCGCGACTTGGCTGACAAGAAGCTGTGCCGTCCTTTGGCCGGCGCGGCTTCCTTCTCCCCCGCCGGCACCGAAATGGAGCGCTGCTTGAAGAGCTCCCGGGTCGAGAATGTGCTGCTGACAGAGGAGAGGCGACTGGTGGCCGACTTGGTGGTGTGCACGGAGCTGGGACTGGATCCGTTCGATGCCACCGCATTGTGCTGCTGCTTCAGCTGGCGGGTGGACTTGTTGCCCACCGTGGATCCCCTTTGGGTGCCCTTGATCTTGCCAACCGGCACTCCTTTGGCGTGGCCGTTCAACTGCTGCACTCTGGCCAGCTTGGAGCTGCCCGAGAGCGATTCATGCGAGATCGTTTTGTTGGTGATCACCGAGCTCTTCATGCTCTCCGCCAGCGAGTTCTGGTCGGACGAGTAGCGGTCCTGTGGCCCGCGCGAGCCACTCTTTGCCAGGCTGTCCATGGAGAGATTGCTCGACTTGTTGCCCAGCCGCGTTCCATTTTGCACTCTTCGCGCAGCTGGACTCGAGTTCCGTGAGCTGTCGCTGGAGGAGATGTGCAGGTTCTTGGCCGGCGCCTTCCTGCCTCCAGTGGCTGGCACACTCGAGCTGGTGGCACTCCGCACGGGTCCGCCATTTGTGGTGGCAGTGGTGGCGGCCGCTCTTGGCTTTCGTGGTTCCAGATAGCGAGCTCGGACTTCACCCAACTTGGCCGGCGCCTTGCCAGGAGCCTCCTTCTTGGTGTCAGCGGCGGTCACTGAAGCCTGCTTCTTGTAGGTGACTGGCGGGGCCTCCGACTGGGTGCGACGATGCAGATTCAGGCTATTCCGCTCCGAAGCCACCTGGGAACTGGCCCGATGAGGAACATAGGCCCGGGAGTTCGACTTGAGCAGTTTATCTGAGAAGGATGGTTATTAGTTTTTTTTAATTTTAAAAATAATTATAAGAAATAATAAACTGAAATGCCAACCAAATCTTAAACCAAAAGAACCAAAATCTATTTCAATTGTTAAACAGGCCAATTTTAATTTAAAATTATTAATTTTTCCAGCAAGTTCCATTTCAGTTGGAAAAGAATTACATTCCAAGAAAGACTAAACCCTAAAAGTTTCTATATTTTTAAATCTTTTCCCCTTAAATCAATTAGTTTCATGAAAAAATTGCTTAAATTTCATGGGAATTAAATTATTTCCTCAATATTTAAGTTTAAAACTTGGTGGACATCCCATTTCAAACCAAAAAACTTACTCTCCCTGGGCTCATGGTTGGCCTGAACACCCCGTTCCGTCGTTTGGACGTGGTTGGCCGCCTCCTGGGTCTGGGTGGCCTTGTACTGCTGCGTCTCCAGGGCCTGGGCGCGCCTCGTCTGCGCCTGGATGGCCAGCTTGATCTGCACCAGATCCTGGCTGCGAGTGCTCCCGCCAAAGGAGAAGGCCTTGCCCACCGGCTTGCCGTTCTGACGCTTCATGTCCAGCGGTTCAGTCAGTCGGGCCAGAGTCTGGATCTTTTTGCGCAGCTCCAGGTCCATGCGCTGCCAGGCAGTGACCCGCATGGCCCGGGAGCACTGCCGGATGAGGCACTGCTCCACGGCATAGACCAGAGCACCCACCAGTCGAATGTATTCCGGCTGCCAGTCCAGTTGCTCCTCCTGCAGGCCCTGCAGCTCGCGCGCCAGCTCCGATTGGCCCAGACTGGCCGGCATCTGGATGATCTTGGCCTGGAGAACGGTGTTCAAGCGGGTCACTCGCTGGTAGCTCCTGCACGCCTGCTCCGGAGTCAGTTCGGCGGCGGTGTGCAGGAGGAGTGTCTCCAGGCGCGGGATGTGCCGGCTGCGGTCGTGGCCCAGCGACAGGAAGGCGTCGCTGGCGATTAGACTGGCAAAGTGGTCGCCCACATAGGCGTAGGCGGCATCCAGGATGTCCCGCACCAGCTGCTCGCAGACGTGGCCCCAACGGTAGGCCGATAGCTGGGCCAACAGGTGGTCGCAGTCGAGCACTGTGTCCAGCACCGTCTCCGAGGTCTGCAAGTCATTGAGAAATTTTGAGATTAATCCTTTCCAGAATCCTTCTCTGAGGAGTACTTACCAAATAGGCCACGATCTGCTGTCGGCATCTTCCCAAAATGTCCGGCGGGAGCTGGGCAAACTGCCTCGTGGGCCAGACCTTCAGGTAGTGGCGACACGTCCAGCGGAGGCACTTCCTGTAGAGATCGTCCAGGGCGTGGTTCAATGCCACGGGCAGGACCTGCAGAATGCCATCCGTGCACCCGGAGCAGGGCTTGTGGAAGTTGTGGCAGTAGTTGGTCTTGAGGGCGTGCGAGGTGACCTCCTTGAGGCCCTCCAGGCCCAGGAGATCGGCGAGGGCGGCCAGCTCCATCAGACTAATGCCGTCCGGAGGATGCGAGGCACCCGAATAGATGTGGCACAGGGCGAAGTGCACCGCGGCATAGGAGTAGCCCTGCAGGGACACCACACTCTGGGCCCCGTGGCCCGCCAGCATGGCGGCAAAGTACTGACACCGGGAGCGCAGGATGCACTTGTGGGCGCGAATGCGGCGGCCGTGCACCTCCACCAGCATGTCGGTGGCGATCTCCTGCAGGAACATCTTGAGCAAGTCCTCCCCCAGACGCCGTGGCTGTCGGCAGCTCAGCGACGACTCGTCCATGCCGGAGCGACTGAAGCTGGAGGCCAGACTGGAGTCGGCGCTGAGATCTGTCTGGATGTAGTCCACCTGCTGGCCGGCCGGCTGCTGGCCCTGCTCCAGGGTCATGTCGTTGGGCAGGGAGTTGGAGAACTCCTTGGAGAAGTTGGGAAAGAGTCGAGAGAGACTGCGGATGTTGTCCACCGAGTTGGTGAAGTTCTGC
The DNA here is from genome assembly GCA_035045925.1 of Drosophila atripex. Taxonomy (NCBI): domain Eukaryota; kingdom Metazoa; phylum Arthropoda; class Insecta; order Diptera; family Drosophilidae; genus Drosophila; species Drosophila atripex. Next base: position 3,884,189 of record JAWNOP010000012.1, read on the forward strand.
AGCGTGTTGCCGGTGGAGCGGGTCATGGCCCAGGAGTGGGGGCGCGCTCCCCGGTGGTTGTCCTCCCGGTACAGACGCTGACCCAACTGGGAGCTCCTGTGATTATTTCCGACGCTCTTGCTCATCGAATCCGGCGACTGAAGGTCGTGCTTCACGGGCTTGTCCATGTCCGATAGCTTCACGAAGCTGGAGGGGATCTGCGAAGGCGGCGGATGCTGTTGCTGACCGCCTGCCTGCTCCCCGTGCTCGTTGACCGTCTCCAGCAGCTGCTTCTGCTTCTCGATGGTGGCGTGCAGAGACTCCATGGTGTGGCCATTGCTGAGAGTGACCTGTTTCTTGGGCGACGAGGTCTCCTTGGCTTCGATGATGGTCTCCATCACGCTACTGGTGCGATTGGAGCTGCTGCTCAGCTGGAGCGGCACTTGGGGCATCAGATCCGCCTGCTCCTTGGCCAGCTGCTCGTCCTGCTGGAAGGTGAGATCATCGGTGTCCGTGTTGGAGGCCGGCGACAGATCCTTGGAGAGCACGCCCTCGGTGACCGAGGCCAGGCTGCTCTTGTCGTAGGTCTCGTTCAGCTGGACATCCCGCCTCCTCTTCTTGATCCTGCCCTGGACCTGGGCCTGCTCCTCCTCGGAGGCGCTGCTCAGGCCAGGATTCGAGCCGCTGTAGTCGTCGTAGGGCGAGATGGAGCTGTCGATGGAGAGGGAGGACGCCTTCGAGATGATCGGCAGCTTGTCGATGATGCTCATCAGACCCGCACCGGAGTCCGAGCCACTGACTCCGTTCGCCGTCAGGCTGATGGACCTCTTGCAGTCATTCCCGACGTCTCCCGAGCCCTTCCCCGATCCATTGGCCTGCTCGGCAGGACCGTTGCTGCCCCAGCTGTGCCGCTTCGAGGGATCGCTTTGCTGGCGCTGTTGCTGCGAGAGGCGACGCAGTGCAGCCACCGTGAGTGGTGGCTCCAGATTGCATCTGTAGTCCAGGGACTTGCTCTCGCCAGCACCTGCGCCCGAGGAGCCTGCTCCCAGCAGCTCCTTTTGATTAGCACTCTTGGCCATGAGGGTCTCCGTGGAACTGGCGCTGGACTTCATGACCTCCGCGTCGCCTCTCCTGCCGGCCGATGAGCTCAGGGAGCTGGACAGCCTCTGGGCCAGGCTGAGCGGCTCCTTGCGGCCATTGGAACGGGGAGTCTTCTGATCTCCAATGTCTATGAACATGCTGAATATGTTCTTGGGTTCCGCCTTCGGTTCCTCCTTCGTCTGGGCCACCTCCGGCCGCTCCTCCTCCTTTCCGCCACTTCCGGAGATGTCCACAAAGAATCCCGCCGACTTGGGCGCTGTGTAGGATTTGCTGAGCTGGGAAGGTGTCGCCGAGGCCGACGTGGCGGCCTTGGCTTGCTGCTCCTGGGATGGTTTCCTGTCCATGTCATCCAACGAAACGTAGAAGCCACAGCCGCTCTTGTGAGAGCTGTTGGAGTCGGAGCGCTCCCGGAAGCTGGAGGTGGTGCTGCTGGTGCTCCGCCGCCTCTCCGGCCGACAGTCGCTCATGTCCACCACCCAGGAGGCTATGCCGGAGACCGGCTTCCTCGGCATGCCCGATTTCACCCTCAGCTCCACCCCGGCGATCTCTGCATCCTCGCCGAGATCCTCGTCGTCGTCGTCGTCGGCCAGGGGGCGTGTGGGGGCAAAGTCCAGGGACACGAATCCCCCAGAGACAATCGGACAGGTGTCTGTGCGGCGCTTGATGCTCGGACTCTCGCACTGCTTCTCCCGGAAGTCTTCAATGGACGCCCCGCCGGACACAATCGGATTCGCTTCGTCGAACTTGGAACTTCTCTTGGGCGTGCGGGGCAGAGGAAGTGGCGAGTCGGTGGCGTCACTGCAGTATGCCCCAGAGTCCCGGTGGTGGGACAGCGAGGAAGATAGCGTGTAGTCCCTGTGGATGGAGGAGTTGTTGCTTCCCGCGGAGGCGGGCTCAATATGAACCATGGAGTTGTGGGGCGTGGAGGCGGAGGCAGATGCTCCTTGGTAGGCTAGACTGGGTGCCGGGCTGCTCGAGGAATAGTCCGTGGTGTAGCTGAGATCGGGGTGGTGCTGCTGCTGCTGCTGCTGAAGGTGGTGCTGGTGCTGGTGGATGTGGTGGGTGAACTTGGGGCTGCTGCCCAGTGGGTGCACACTGAAGTGCTGGGCATTGTGCTGGAAGCTGTAGGGCACGGACATGGCAGCTGGACGCTCGGCCACCGGATCGTCCTCCGGCTCCCTTTCCTGATCCTGCTGCCTCTCCGCTTCCTCCTGCTCCTCCTCTTCTCTCTCCTGACTGAGTCTTCCGCCTTTGCACCTGGCGAAGGCCTTATGGAACTGCTCCAACTGCTGAGTGGGCGATGGCTCTAGATCCTCCTCCTCCTTCTCCGGCTTCTCGGCAGCCGCCTCCTCAGTCTCCTCCTCTTGAGCGTGGCCATCTAGGCTGGGGAAGGACAGCACCTCGTCCTCATCCCGCAGGGACGAGGCGTCTATGAAGCAGGCACTCGTCCCGGAGGTGGACAAGGGCTGGTCCCGCTTCTCGAGGTCCCGCAGCAAGCAGCTGGCGGTGATGCCTTTGAAGACCGACGTAGATATCGGTTCCTCGATCTCCTCCTCGTCGGGCACTGCTACCGGCGCTGCTGCTGGATACATGGACTCCCAGGATCCCGTTTCCGTGGACACTGTCGACGTTTCCATGCAAACTATCTCCTCGTTCTGACGCTGTTTCTCCTCCTTCGAGGGCGGCTTGAAGGGTGCACTGCCTCTCTCGTAGATCTTGTTGTCCACAGAGCCACTCGCGGAGGGCAGGACGTCCGCCGAGGCTGCAGCTCCATGGCAGTCGGGGCTGGAAACGGGGGAGAAGGTATCCCGCTCCTCCTCGCCCACATCCAGTTCACAGGTCTTGGTAGAACCATTCGATCCCTGCTGAGGATGGGAGGGCACTGGCACTGCCATTGCCATTGCCACTGCCACTGCCACTGGTCCTCGCCGAATATCCTCGCTGTATTGAGGCGCCGAGGATGTGGAAGACGAGGAGGAGGAACAGGCGGGACTGCTGGCACTGCTGCCGCTGGTGCTGTTCGTGAGATTCGAGTAGTTCGAGTGGTTCGGTGAACTGGCGTCCACCTGCTGGTCCAATGACCTTCCGGTACTTAGAGCCGGAGCCTGCTCCGGTGACATGGGCGATGCATCCATTGTGGACGGGGTTACCTAGAGGGGAGGATTGGGGGGGCCTGGTAGAGGAGCGTAGGGAACTCAACTCATCGACGCTTTTCCGGTTTAACCGAACCGCCTGGTTATGCTTCGCTGCCTGAATGCCAAGTGGTTCTCCCTTCTCCCTCTCTCTCCCTCCTTTTGCTGTTTTTATTGTAGTTTCTCTTTGTTTTTGTTGCTTTTGTCTAGGGCCACATGCTGAAAGCCCCGATCCCCGCCCGCTGCACGTCAATCAGCGCTGTTGCCAACTCTGGAACTTGGCCAAAACGTAATCGATACTCAAGTAACCTGCCCCTTCTTCCGGTCGCCCGGTCGCCCTCTCTTGAGTCGTTTTCTCGAGCTCCCACTTGTGCTTGAGACGTGAGATGTTATGCACACCGGACTCCCACTCTTCCTCTCTTGAGCTGACAGCTTATCACTCTCCCACTTTCTTCCTGCTGGTTAGCTCTCTTGAGTTGACTGCTTCTTATCACTCTCTCTCTTTCTTGGTCTGCTGCAATGCTAATAAGAGCAACTATCTTCCTCGCACTTCGTTGTTCGTAGATTTATTCGTTTTCCCTTTTCTGTGTTTAATGCACCGCTATTTTCGTTTGTTTGTGTTTTTCTGCTGCGTCTGCTAAAGTTCACACCACTGATGCAGCTGATGATGTTGTTGCTGCTGCTGCTGCTTCTGCTGCTGCTGCTGATGTTGTTGCTGCTGATTTATCGCCAATTGTGCCAATTGTTGAGACTCCGCTGCCTTTGTTATTATTGTTGTTGCACAATTAAACTGCAACAAGAAAAAAAAAAAAAGAGAAAAAATAAATTACTTCACACGGAATAAAAAACAATAAAAAACAAAAAAAAAAAATATATATATGTATATGTCTACTGCACTTGCTTAGTTTTATTGCAGTGGCTTTGAATGCAAAATAACATTTTATAACTTCTGGCAATTATTAACAAAAAAAAATTAAAGACTCATTAAGCAACATTGTGACGCATCCAAACCGGAAATTAAAATTAATGATAAATGTCAGTCACTGTTTTGAGGGAAGACTTGCAATAAAAATTAAAACAAAATTAAGAATTAAAAAGCACTTATGTATAAGAAGCTTTTTTCGAAACCCAACCGATTATGCCTTGTCTGTGGCTCTGACTGATTAAACAATTTGTGTTTATTGAAAAGCAAACATCCCAGCTGACGTCAAGCCTTGGCTGCCAGCTATTCTAACGCCTTTAAGTGACACAACCACCCCAGCCATCCAACCACCCAACCACCCACAAACCGCAGGCTAAAATAACAAAGGCTTGACCCTCGATTGCTGCTGCTGGTGCTGCGCTTCCTTTTCCATTCAAAGCAAACATATAGAATTTCAATTTCAATTGCAATTTGTTATCTCGGAAGCAAGTGAATGCAAAAATGCTGGCACTGGCAACTGGCCGGCAGGGCGCTTCGTTTGAAACTCAATACGAGGACATGAGAATATGCCGAGGGTAAGTGGAATTAGTCAACTAAAAAATAAAAGCAGCAACCTTTAAAGGCTTATTCTGTTTGCACAGTTTGCTTGAAGCAACGCCTTGACTTCTCGTTTTATAAACTCGACAATTTCAGCGAACCTACCCGTAAACAGAAAATTTTTTACAAGATATTTATTCAGCAAATATTTGCTCAGTTCGCCGAGAGTTAATAAAAGAAGTGAGGATATATTTATATTAATGGGAAATCAAACAACATGGTTCTGAAACTTTTTATAAAAAAAATGCTGGGGGTTCATATACAATAATAAATAATAATATAAACGGACAGGCTCTGTTTTTCACTTTCACAAAGTGATTTTATAAAATTTCCCGGGAATTCATCCGGGTTTCACACTTTATGGAACGTCTAATCTCTCGAAATATAGAAACGAAACTATTCCAAAAACAAGAAAATACTATATTTAAAATTCTATATAATACTACCTATTTAGGAACATGGTTTTGATACTTTTTATTAAGGCTATTATCTGTGTGATTAATTTTACAAAGACAGACATACCCATAATTTCCCGGTAATTCATCCGGGTTTCGCACCTTTTTTTTGTTAATGGAACGTCTTGTTTGTTTTAGGAATAGTTTCTTTATAGAAGTTCTATTAGACAATAGAAAGTACTAGTATTCTACAAAGAAACTATTCCTAAAACAGAAAAAGTCTTTTAAAGACTATAATATATTCAAATACCATTTATTTTTAAGTCTAATTGTAAACACGGAATTGCAATTTATTTGTTTATAACATTTTTTTTTTTGCGATATTCTTTGATTGAATTTGCATACAAAGGCGCAACGGCTCAACAAATCGCTGAACATGAAAATTAATAAGCTCCATACTCTGTCGAGTGGTTAATCATGCAAATCGTGTGCAATTTCAGTCAGAGACTGTCTGAGAAACAAAGAGACTTGGCTGGGAGGGAGAGACTTGGACGAATAAATCAATCGTCAGACAAAGATCGATCTCTAGGCGGTCTACTACACTTAGATCCTATCCCGAAGATAGTTTACCGAAACAAAGGCCGAAACAAAGACATTAACTGTCAGTTCGTTCAACCTCCTGGGTGTTGGCCCGGCTTGAACCGAAACTCGAACAAAGGCCACGGATCAGATACGAATGTGTATCGCGACAAACAGTTGCAATATCCAGCAGATAAACGTACTGCAATTATGTAATTTATGGCTCACTGCACGAACAGTAATGGCCAGACACTCCAGCACCATAATCAGCCAAAGGAAAACGGAAAAATAAAAAATAAATGCACTTGTAACTCGATAATTGCACGTTCTGTGCGCAGGTATGACTTTTTTTTAATGTTTTTTATATTTTTTATTTCATCCATTAAACTTCTTTATAAGGCAAATTATGATTTACTTAATATTCCTCACGAAAATCATGTAATTAAATGGGCAATGGGAAGCATTAAACGATCTGTGCTGGGAGGAGGCTCTTAAAGTGTAGTTTTTATGACAAAAGTTCGAAACTATCCCTTATTTTTGTAATAAAATCTTTTGAATTTAATATTTTTTATTAGTAAGCTCCATAACGCTATTATTGATTTCTGATATCTTTGGTATGCTTTTGTATTTCCTAAGTTCTATTGTAATTTATCGAGAAACGCCCACCTTAGTGCTCATTGAATCTGACATAACTTGGCGCCCGTACTCATATTTCTTTATACGATCCTCCCCATATACAAATTACACACATATTTGCGTTAATAAAGCCCATTTATCGGGGGCAGATACCAAACAGAGGCCGTGCATGACTAATTCGAGGTGCCCAAGGCTTAGAACAACGCCACCACTAGCCACTAGACAGACGGTGTCCAAACAAGATATAAACTGTCGATGAAATGATCGAGAGACTGTCGCTGGCTGATTTGAATCTGTTACCAAATATGGACGCAACAACTTGACGATGACGACGTTTTGATGACGATCCAAGTATTACAAAAAAAAAAATAAATAAATTTAACAAAAATATATATATATATATATGTAAGTTATAGGTTGTATAAGAGAGGGTTTGGAAATTGAAAATAAAACAAAGAAAATCAACAAAAACTTGGCATAAGGAAGGCGTTATGTGGGCAGTACTTGGAAGATTAAACTTTAAAGTCAAAAGACACACGAAAGACTATCTGTCGGATCTAATTGGCCCCGAGGAACATTATAAGCATTTTTTTATAAACGAAAGTAATCTTTCGAAGCAATAAGAGCTACAAAATAAATAGGAATTGTATAAAAACGAATAAACTCGCAAATCAGCCCTGCGATGATGTCCGGGAGACTACCTCGGAACTCGGACTAACTCGGAAGAGAATGATGATTTCTTTGTAGAACTTGGAAGAGTAATTGCTTGAAACCCACGTAGCTCAAGATTCCTTTTTGTTAAGTAATTTTTTCCTCAATAAACTATGCTTTTTTAATTCTATTCTATTGAAAACAAAAGCGACGGCCGGCGATGGGAGTGTGTGCCGTGAATGTCAATGGCTTGAATCCAAACCACCCAAAACCAGTCACCGCCACTCGAGTGGATCTGATGGGGGATTGGAGAGGAGGTCCCGGAGATACGAGATACGAGACAAGTGACATACGATAAGTTTATAAATGCGGCTACATTGTTGCCAGCAGCTCTTTGATAGAAAATGTATATAAAAAATAATAGCCAGCGAACAAAAAAGAGAAATAATAATCATAATGGCCTGTTATAGGAGGAAAGAAACGATTTGTTGGGCGGGCCTGAAGTGGGGCGGGATTATATAGGGAGAGGGGTTCGACGATCGCGCGATGAGTTTGCAAAATGATAGAGCTTGGAACTGGGAGCTTGGAGCTTGGAGATCTCCTCTTCCGCCCCGGTCATGGAGCCAATAACACTCACAAATTGCCTGGCAAATTGTCGACTTAAATGATGAGCCTGCGGCAAGTGTCTAGAGATGGCATCAAAAATATAAATCGTGCTTGCGAAATATTGTAATCAAAAGTCAATAAGATAACCGAGACAATAGAAAAGGTCTTTAAGCTTAATCAGAAACCTAATCCGAGAGAAAGGTAAGGTATTAATTTGAAATCAGATATTGCGATATTCATCGCAGAACTTCTATTAATACTTTATGACACACATTCTCCTGCTTTTGTTTGATTTATGAGGCCTCTAATCGAAGTCAACTATCAACTAAACTATCCATTATCCTTACACCTCATAGCTGTTCGAAGGCCTCGCTGGGAAAGTGCCATAAACCCCAAGGTGTTTGCCTTGGAAGGATTACCGCTCGTCACGCCATCATCTCTAGCAAGCCAGGCCAAGTCTGTTTGGTGTTTGTGGCAATTATGTGCGCCATGCATGGACAATCGTTTGGCGGTGGATGAGTAGCATTTCACGAAACTGAAACAATAAAAATCAAAATAAAACACATGCCAGCCAGTGCGGCTTGCGTGCGAGTGGCAGGCAGCTAGAAGTGGCTACCAACTAGAATTCACTTTCGTCTGCGGCCCAGAAACCAACAAACCGAAATGAGGCATTGTCTGACCACGACTGGCCACCAACCTTAGCTACTAGATGGTTGGGTGGTTGGGTGGGTGGGTGAGCACTGCTATGTGGGTCTTCATTCCACACTCGCCGACTTACTGCACTTAGCCATGCCAAAAAGGCAACAACAAAAGCTCTGAAAGGCGGTTGCGAGGTCAGTAATGGCAGTGATTTAGAAGCCGCCCCACTTGGCCCTCTGCACAGCGAAAAAATTATACAAAATTTAACAATATATTAGGCTCTAAAGAGCTGTAGACGACATGCGGACAGTTAAAACAACGGATGAACAGACAACCCAAATATTAGCCTTTCCTAAACTTTTCATAATAATTGTAAACTAATAAGTTTCCCAGTGCATCTCCCCTCATTCTGGGTGCTTTTCTAAGGACCTTGCATGCCACACAGTGATCTCTATCAATAGCTGAAAGCTAAACTCTAATCTGAAAGCCAACTCATTACAAAATAACAACTTTGCGAGGCAGTGACGACCCTGACTTCGAAAAAAAAAGACTGCAACCAGCCAGCGAACGTGATAATAAATCAAAATTTAAATTAGCATCGACGAACGCTGAGGTTGCCTTCTCTTGACGTCTTGACGTTGTCGATCAGGCCGGAAAAAGACAGAGACCGGCCGAATGGTAATTAAAATACAAATAAAGTGCAATTACAGTGTACATAGTATAGTTAGTGGCGCCTCAGCAGTGCAGCGCTAATTAGCCTGCAGGCCTGACTTGTGGCATTGACTTAAGCTTGACCTTTCGAAGCCCAAGGAAGTTAAATGAAATGAATCCCGCGACGACATGCAAATGATTCCCATACCAGTGCCAGTGCCAGTACCAGTAATTGTGCGAGTATTCCACGCAGCTGCGCTTTATTCATAATTAAAGATCACGCAGAGTGCAAAGAGGGCGACGACTAGGTAATATTGTAGTCATGGGTGTAAGGGTGGAACTAAAAGTATTTACTTTATTGCATATTTTTGTTGCAGAGACTGTGAAGCATCTTTACAGAGGTCAAGAAGGGCTTCAGATGCATTATTTAGAACAATTTATAAACAAAATTGTAAAAGTTAACCATGTTTTTTTGTTGTGGTTCTACGTTGGGCGCCATTTTCAACTCAAGCATTCATCAAAATGTCCTTGTTTTTCCTTTTGAAAGTGTAGACTTTGTATTTTTAACTTAACCAAGTCCACCTGTACTTTGCACACACTTTGAATAATTTTTTAAATAAAAAACTTTTGATTTATGACCGGTTGTTGGGCGCCATTTGTAACTCAATCAGGCGTCAAAATGTGGGGCCCTTGAAATCAAATGAGACGAGACCGTGCCGAAAAAAAAAAAACCAAATCGAACCGAAAATCGAGACCAGTCAACAGATCCGTCAAGAGCCCAAACAAAAACCGAGACCAAGTCGGGCCTAAAGTCGACCCAAAGCCAGGCCAAGCCAACTGTGAAAACAGCTAGCACAGCTGTTTGCTTTTTTACGGCCGCATATGTATTGGATTGGATGATGATGGAATGTGAGTATGAGTGTGATGGGGTGAGTCTCTGTATGTTCGATTGTATTGGCATTTGTTTTATGGATCCGAATCGAATGGAATCTGTTTACACGCTTCGGCCCACGCCATGGGAAGCTTACTGGGCCTACGAATTTGCATACACATTTGTTAGCAGCACTGTTTACTAGCACTTTTATGTTTAGATCAATACTTGTAATCTTTTTCAAGTTCTGCTTATGGGAGTTAGAGTTACCTCAAAAGGCAGTAAGCGGAACTGTTTTCTAAGGGCCTTGAAAGTTTCGGCCAATTATTGAGAACACCGAAAAATGAATTGCTGATTAAATGTCGACACGTCGAACCGAAAGAAATACAATTTTGATAGCTCCTAATCAAATTTGCTTGCCGTCGTGTCTCAGAATTCGCTGTCTCCTCGTCTGCCACTGCACTGAAAAATATCATTAAATATTTTTATAATTTTATATTCTTCTATACTTTATAACTTGTTATTTGCATATTTCTTTTTGAATAAAATGATTCAAGATCAGATATATACAACTTTTTGGCATCATCACAAAATATATTCTAGTCTCTAAAAATTGTTTCCCGTGTGCCGAAATCCAGAAATAAGAAAAAAGATTCCGCTCCAACGGAGTCGGAGTGAGAGCGGGCATGAAAGCGTGGCACAAATCACAAAACAAAGATTATAAATGGAGGTTCTTTTTATGAACAAAAAAATTAATTTACGGTTTATATTATTTTATAGCGAGTCGCGCGGCGGCGAAGCGTCGAACGTGTAACGCACGCGGGCAGAGCAGAAAATACAATGAAAACGAGCCACCCGTTCTGAGTCCAACAACCACAAGGCGCACGCGAGAGAGCCGCTGCTCCCCACTGGGGCGCTCAAGTGGGAGAGGAGCCCCCAGCTAATCAGCGAGTAAGTGGTGGGGGGAGAGTGATGGCGCAGTCAGTGCAGTTCGAGCATATGCAGGCGGGGAGAGTGAGAGTTCAAGATGTGAGTGAGAGAGTGTGAGAGTGGGTGGGGGGCCGGCGTGTGAAATTTTATGCAAATTATTGTTTTTTTATGAGCAGAAAAAAATAAAGCACAGTGCCGCCAACAAATAGTAAACAAAAAGCCAGTAAACAAATGGCCAGACATTTCAGCTCTCTGAGTGAAAATAATATCAAATATCACATAAACAGGTGATGGGTAAATAAATATTAAACAAAAGATTAAAAAAAAGTGTTATGGCTGTAAATATTTTTAAAATGTTTTAGTGATAAGGAGGTTGGAAAGGAAAAGAAAAATTTTAAATTAAAGCTATAAATCAAAAACTTGTGAGTTATCAGAAATCTATATGAATTCTTTATTCTCTATTTGAGTGAAAACCTTCGTAAACAAGTCAAAATTTCGGTTGAAGAACAAGAACCTGCCTCAATTTCGTACGCCTTCTGATATAAACAAAAGGCGAGAGTTCAATGCACGTTGATTACACAAAATATCAGGCCAACAGCAGCACAGCCAGTCGATGGCAAAAATATAGTATATTGTTGTAAGAGAACAAGCAACGCATTCTTGTGCTTTGTGAACAAAAAGCATAAATCACAATTTAATAGCATTTCCACGCAACTTGGCCAACAAACAACAGCAGCCAGCCAGCCAGCCGGTTAGTGCGTGCTTTTCAATTTTCGCCACAAATTTCCATTCCAGGTCTCTATTAGAAACTATTGTATCGCTTTATGATCATACACACATGACTCGTAGTGTCATCATTTTCAGACTCTATGCCGAAGAAACTCTAAAAGAGTAGAGACGACTCTGTTGATATGCAAATTTTTAGCCTGCCACCAACAAAAAAGGGAAAAAAAGTAATTCTCCGAACAAAGAAACTGACAAAAAGTTTATTTTGCAGAAGTGAATTTTTATTTTCAAAACGAAAACGAAATATTTATGACCTCGAGGCGACAAAGCAACAAAAAAGATGCCACATCCACACAGGCAGGCACAAAGTTGGCCAAAAATACTGCAAGAGAAGTGCAAGATGCTGAGGAGATGCCCTTACTTTGTTCGGATAATGGGGGATTTGTAATGAGATTTGTCATCTGAAATAGAAATCTTTAAGATTTAGTCACAGTTTTAGATTTGTCATATAATTAAAGTATTTTTCTAGTCATAATACTTTTTGTTTAGTTATTAAATGTCAAATAAATCCTATATTATAGGGTGTTTTAAATTCCCATATAAGTAGTTTCCCTTATTTTTCACAAAACAGCATCATTTCTGACATTGTTGGCTGCAAAAATTTGTAATGTCAGGATCGTCGACAAGTGAGATGTGTATTGGTGCCATATAATGGCTCTGCTGACGTTTTTCCAAGGGGGCTTTTCTGAACATGTCTGGTGCATCTGCGTGCGTGCCAAAAAAAAAAAAAAAGAAAAAATATATTTTCGGGGTAGTGCGAAAGTGCGTGCTGCCGCCAGAAAATAATTAACGATTTTCAAAATGCCGATCCCCGTCGCGGTCAAAGCAAATAAATGCATTTAAAAGCACCAACCATCGTCTGTCAAAATATTGGCATTATAAAGTCGAAAAATACTCAAGGTCAGCGCTCGATTTCGATCGCTTTAGAAAACGTTTTTGGCAGCGGCCACAAAAAGATTAATTAAACCAGATAGAGGCCGAAAAAGCTAGACAAAAATAAAAGCAACAACTATTAGAAGGAAAAAAATGAAAGAATACTCGTAAAAAAAGCTGTGCTAATGTCCAAAACAGCGGGCCACAAAAAAGTAATTATTATAAATAATTATTAGAGCGCAGTGGCAGTTAGAGAGCGCCGGCGGATCCAAACTCTGAAAAGCTATTGTTATACAGATACAGTATCTGTATCTGCTGCTGTTTGGTTTTCATGAGTACACTGAGGGAAAGGGAAGGTTAGGCAATAATGTTAGGAAAGATTAGAAATTCCGTTTCATTTGTAAAAAAATAAAATAGAAACAGACTTTTAGAAATGTTATCTTAAAGAATTATTATAAAAATCATTACACAACACCTAATTTTCTTTCTGTGCACTTAGCCTGAGTGCTTTTAGAACACTGATAGTGGGGCCAACGCTCTCACACGACTAGATAGAAAAGGGAGTGAGATTAGGCCACACTGGCCCCCCCCCAACTCCCCAATTCCTGTAACTTTTCCATTGTTTGTGATTAGAGATTGGCAGAAAAAAGAGTCGGTAGTGCGATGCAAATGCCCCGATAAGTCCGCTCATTAGGAGTTTCTGTAATTTTACTTTTCTTTTTCTTTAATTTATGTATTACTTGCTTTTCTGTAGCCAGACTAGAGAATAATGTATGAACAAACTATGTAGAAAACCAACACGTAATAAGGTTTTGGAAGAAAAAAAAATGCAACTGACAGCGGCCGGTGGGCGTGGCATCGAGATTTGCATACAGAAGCATTCGAGCCGAGTCTGGAGCTCATTTGCTAATCTCTGCCTTTTTCTTTCATTTTTTTTCCATCATTATTCAACACCGAACATGCTCAAGTACCGTTACGTACATAAATCCAAACAGCTAACCAAAGCAACTCTTGCGGTCGTCTACCGTTGCTTATTATTACTATTACTATTATTGTTGTTTTTATTTTTGTTGCTAAGCAAATGTGCAAAATGTTAATAAACTTTTATTGCGCAAAGGTAAGGTATGGAAAGCAAACAAAAAAAAAAAACACTCACTATCATAATAATAAATGCCACTGCCACTACATTTATTTTAATTGCGCAAAAATGTTGTTTGATATGCCAGCGAATAATTTCCATACTTGAGCCAACTTTTCATCAATTTAACAAATGAAAGCTAAGCTTATTTGAGGAAGATGTCTGGCTGCTTGTTGCGAACTTTGTTGAATCATCGGGTGGCGCATCTTTTGGCCCAAAACGCTGAGGGTGAGTTCATTGCAAAAGGTGACTCATCACTCATCCATTGAATAAAAAGCAATTGAATTAACAAAACAGCAAGGGATAGTACTATAAACCATATCAAATTAACTATTTATCGATAAAAATCGATTACAAATTAGAAGGTTCTATAACCAGATGACTAAACAGGGTATTTTCAGTTTTTTGTCTGTTTTTTTCAGTCAAATACAATAAATAAAGTCTATCTATAAAAAGTTAGTAAGTTCTATAAAATGTATTTAATCTTGGCATTCAGAGATTTTAGACACTTCTAAAATAATTTGTCTAATAAAATAATTAAAGCTATACAAGATTAACTTCGATTTTTAAGAACACTCCAAATAAACAAAAACTAACGATACAAATCGAAAAAATAGATACATAAGAATAAGAAAGTTTTATAAAAAGATTTTTAATCTAAGCATTGTATGTTTTTGCCAGTGTTTCTAAGATAATTAGTCAAAAATCAAACAACATTAGCTTAGATTTTTAAATCTCCCAATAAACAAATCTAAACAATTAGCAAATGCTCACTAATTCATCAATCAAATGATACTAACGTCATGGGTTTACGATTTATATTTGTTTTTAAAGATAAATTTATATTTTTAGTTTTTAGAAACTTTCCAAGTCTTAAAATGTCATTTTTATACTTCCACACTTTGTTTCCCATTTCTCCAACGCTCCCAGAACTTTTCAAATGACCCATAAAATTAAAAAATAAAAAACTAAACAAGCTTACTGCGCCTTCTATTTGTTTACAATTTGTATAAAGCATCGACCCACACTGAAGCACAGGCTAAAAAGGTTTTAAATAAATTACCCACTGCGATGAATAATTACACAGTCTAATTAAACAAAATACGTAAGTACTAGGCTCGTAGAACTCAAAAGGCCACACAAAGCGGAGCGCAGCCACCCACGCAACAATGACAACATCGAGAGATCGGTTTTCGGAGCGGTGACAATAATAGATCGAGATGGAGATCTCTTGGTCTGTAGAGGTTCTACTAATGCCAGTAAATAATGCCAGTAATGTAATAAAAATCCAAGCGAAACCCAGCCAAGCCAAGCTCTTTTCTGCCCCGAGGCAGAACAATGTTAGAAACAAAAAAAAACACAGGCAAGTCAATGAACTCGACAGCTTTTATTGCCACAATCGTGTGTATACTTTTCAATTTTCTATAATTGTTGCTAGTTTATGTTAGAAATAGACAAAAAAAAAAAACAGTTTCAATAAAAAAAATTATTATTTAAAGCGAAAATGGTTGAATTTTAAAAGAGTTTCTATGAAAAAAAACCACAAAAAAAATTAATATTAATAACTATAACCTTTATAGTTTGGATTTAAATATTATAGTCCTCTTTTTTTACAGTGTATTCCTCTTTCAGCTGGCAAGCTTTCAATTTACTTCAGTTTAACGAAGCGTTGAATTGAAAGCGAACCGGGGACATGGACCACGTCCACGACCACGTCCATGTCCATAATTTGCTAATCACATTTGGCAAATTATGTTGTAAGCCGCACAATTGTACAATAAAACGAGCGGATCGCTGGGGGCGACAGACCGTCGGATCTCGTATCCATTATTTTGCTCATAAAATGATCAAATAAAGCGCAAGTTGACAAATTTCCATCGCCAATCGGTGGCAAGTGGAATGAAAGTCACGCCAAAAAATGGCAAAAAGAAAATAAATCCAGAGAGTGAAAGGGGGTTGGAAAAGTGGCTATTTAGGGAAACCCAGAAAAAGTAGAGACATCACGCGAAGGAAAAGCCACATGAATCATACATATATTGTTCATTATTATTTTGTGGCCAAGACCCAGAAGACCCAACACTCTGGCTATAAATAATTCTCTTGATTTGTTCTGGACTCACGCAGCGCCAAAAAGGTAAATGACCAAAAGCCATCGAATCGACGAGAGCTTAGCTGTGCCGCCAAAATGGATTAATCGAGGGAGGTTTTTATTAAAAACATAAGGTTTTTTTTATTGATGATCGTAACAACATTTGGAGGACATTGCCGTGTTGGATTAAGTGTAAGCTGATTTATTTTTACAATATTTGTGTTCAGTTGGAGATGTTTTCGGAACGGAGGAGTGCCCTTACAAGGGATTAGCGAAATTATGTAAAAATAATAAATAATAAATAAATAATAAAATAAATAAAAAATGTTAATCCATGATTAATTATAAATCATATATTTAATATTAATGCTTACATAAGGAAGTAATTTAGGAAGCAAATAACTAACTTGATGATTAATTCTTTTAAAATTCATATCGATTACGAATCGATTAATAAAAATTCATATTTATTTAGAGAGTATCTTTTTTTCTTGTTAAAATTATGTCACTTTCCATGCATCCTCTCATTCTCATAACCACTGCATTGACCCGTAACCCTTAGCCCCCCTTGAGCAGATTATTTCATAATAGTCGAAAATAATCGATAAGTGCCACGTCAGCAGACTCGCTTGTTTGAATTGCTCTGCGAATTTTGCGAAGCGCATCTGAAATCTCAATCTCTAGGGGGTGCTAGTGCCAGAGTATCTGTTTGTGTTTTAAGTGGAATTTTTGGTTGCTTTTGGCCTTTTGTTTTTTTTCTCCTCTTTTCCCCACCATATTGACTTTTCTAATTTGCATAATTTTGCACGCGAAAAGCACTCTGAAATCATACATATTTTTTGCATGCAAATTGAAAATTGATTTTCGTGATTTTTTGCACAAAATTATTGACTTTGAGGTGTCGAAGGTTGGAGGGTTGTCGAGGGGCGGGAGGGAGTAACTGCATTCGAAGTTGCCTTGCTTGATTGCAACATAAATCACATTTTATGGCCATAAACATCACAAAACAAACTAAAAATACATGATTTTAAATTTAATTTAGGCACTTGAGTCTCCCATTTTGATTGGCTTAATTGGCAATAATTTTTATGGAAGGATGATTGATTTATGAACTGATTGATGTGCTACCACTTATTGCATAACTTGCAGCTGATAATTGAGGCCACTTGAGAGATGCCTGCGAGAGAATATTCCCAGGCCCCTGAACCCACGCCTCCCATTGAGTTACAACTTCCCGGATTGGATTTTGGTTTTTGGCCAACTGTGCCAAATACATGTGGCCCAAAATAAGGCCCAAAAAGAGCTACACGCCCACCCCGAATGCCACAGGCCAAACGTAAACAAAGCGTGCCCAAAAATAGCTCTCAACCCGACCGATTAGCATCGGAACCATCGGAACGTGATGAGCCTCTGCCGTCCGAGGAATCCCACTTTTATTTCTCTATATATTCAGCTTGCGTGACACTTTTGCGAAACATTCTCATTGAGCCCAGCTAATTGTTCACACCCGTTTGGCCAATTGGCTGGGGGGTTGGGGGGTTGGGGGGTTGGGGCATGGGGGAGCCGGCCACACCCAGTGTTGAAACTAATCTGTTAACAATTAAGGAGGAGGTTGTCAGCTGCAGTGTTCAGAGTCTCCAATTAATTTGCGGCATGTGTGCCATTCGGCTAATTAGGTTGGCCAGCTGATGGATTAAAAAGTAGGGGAAAGAGCGGAAGACAAATGCAAACAAAGGTGCAGAGTTCCAAATAGGTTTCTCTAAACATTTTTTTTTTATTTTTTTACTGCTAATTATTTTAATTTTATCTCAAAAATCTATTTCTCAAAACCAATTTTTTGTTCAGAAAGACAGAAAAAGCCATAAATTCCATAATTTAATCGGCTGCAGTGCGACCGACCCCGACCGCTAATGTTCAATGGAAAAGTACGCCACAAAAACACAACAACAAAACAGCCCACAGAAGACCCTGCTGATAAGACAGAAACTAATGGGGGCTGTAGGGAAGGAGTGGAACTCGTGCCTAGGAAAGCATATCAGAGAGAGGTCCAAACGAACGCATTCGACTCACTTTCACACAAACAAACTAAAAACCAAAAATGAAAAACGAAAAGCAACAAACAAAAGCAAACAACACGAGGCCGGCGAACGTGGAAAACACAAACTGGGCTCATAAAGTGTAAATAAATGGAACACCCCAGGCACACACATGTGTGAAAAGTAGGTGAGGGTATACAGTGAGGGATACAGTAAGTACTCCCAAGCCCGGCTTATCTCTTGTTTGGGGAGATATTATAGAGGGACTAGCCTGGAATTTCTTCAAAAAAAGACTGATTACAAAAGAATAAATATTGGTTTCCTTAAAGAAATTATCAGATCTTACCAAAAACTGTTTGATTCCAGTTCTTAATACATTTTTAGGGGGTAATAGGGTTAAATTAATTTAAAAAAAAAATAGATATTCTTTTAATTTTGAGATATTTTTTTGGTAACAATATTGCCATTTATTCATGCTTTATTTGCTATATTTTTGTATAAAGTCTAAAAAAAATTGTGTATAATTTTTATGGAGAAATAGACTAATCTACGGCAATGGCTATGATTATTCGGAAGTTTTCGGAAAAGGTGGGAAAAAATTAGGAGCCCATCATAGCTTAGATTGTCTTAGATCTTGTAATCTAAAATTTAATCGTTTTACTTTTTGAAAATAGTTAAAAGTGGAGTGATTTATATAAAATATATTTACATAATATAATATATAAATAATATAATATATAAATAATATTATATATAAAAAATATTTAAAAAAAAAAATGGAAACACAAGCATTACCTGATGAATTATATCCATAAATTCCCCCCTTAAGTCACTCTAAAAAACACCCATACTCACACTAACACTCATACTCACACCCACAGCTGATTAACTAATTGAAAATTTGTTTTCCATTGGCTTTCTCGTCTGTTTGCCGACTCTCTCTCTAATTGAAATGGAAAACGAAATGTTAAGTGAAGAAGAAGTAGAAGAAGAAAAAAGTTACTTGCTCAGTAGCACACATTTACATATGTATTGTGCATGGTATGGACATGCGGTTGCGTACTCGTAACATAACGGTAAAAAACATTTGTAATTGCAATTTGCTTTGACGGGAGAGTCAAGTGTCAGCTGTTGTTGGTCCGCCCCGCTAACCCTCTCAGTAGGTCCCTCTTTCACCCCCTTCTTCTTAACCCTCTCTCCATACCATTCTGACACGCAATATGGCGTCATGTCTTTGGCATCTGAAACACACACATGTGTGTGTATTGTGAGTGTGTGTGTGTGTGCGCCACTAAAATGGCCAAAATGAATGCGACAATTAAAATAAGTAAACTACAAAGTGGGGCTTTGGCTTTGGAAGCCAGCGCGAATTGTGAATTATAGTGTGTGGATCAAGAGAATTAGAGGGAACAGACTATTCTAGGTCAGTGGTGGGAAATGAGCTCATGTGGTGGCTTACAGTGGGTACCAGCTATAAGGGAAAGTAATTAGAAACTGAAGACCCACATTAATTAAATCTAATGTGAAATCTAATTATATTAATGAAATATTTAATCATTCACAGTGTGATAAGGTAGAACCCTTCCTATAAACGTTAGTAATAGATGGCGCCCTCCTGATAATTCCGGCAGGTAACAAATTCGCATGCGACAAAAAAAAGCATGCTTTTGATTGATTGCCGCCGCAGCTGAGAACCCCCAATGAGGCATTCGATTTATGGAGCCTAAAAATAGCAATATTTGGCAAACCTATTTTCCCAGGAAACTAGGCCAATGGGGGAAATTAAGGGGGAAAAAAAAACAATAAAAGATATCATTTTTAGGAGAAAATTTATAGCAAAGATGAGACATCAGAAATGATGATACATTTTGATATTAAATCAATATAAATTGTGTCTTTATTTCTAAACTATTATCTATCTTGTTGGTGAAAATAACTAGATTTAAAGACAAATAATAAAAATACTTTTAATAAAATGTAAATAAATAAAAAAAAAACCATTGATATTTCCAACCAGGCCTAGAGTTAAACCAATGAAGGTAACATTGTTGTTCTTCGGTTATCTTGGGAAAGTCGTTCCTGCTTTTTTATTTTTTTTATTTATTTTTTGATGGCCCTGAAGATAAGGATAAGAAGTGCAATAGAACTATGACGCATTCTTAAATCTCATTCTTAAATAGAAGCTCTTAAGTTCCAGGCCACTTGACTTTTGGCCAAATCGGAATGCCCACGCTTCTGTTTCGATATGGCTGGTTGGGTTGCTGGGTCCAGAAAACAGAGTGCGAAAAAGTTGACTAAAAGTTATACAAATTTTAAACAGCTGTTTGTATTAAAAAGTGGTTGAGTCATATAATGCTTGTCAGTCGTTTGATTGATTAACTTTAGTCAGGGGGGAGGGGGGAGTGATGATGCAGTCTCTGGCGAGATCTTTTCTCTTTTCGGCTCGGAGAGATGCTCGCTAATATGCAAAGTGGGCTAATAACTTGTTCCCATGTTTGATTTTGGCATTAGATGGCTCTTATTGATTTTTTTTATTTGCATTTGGGGAGAAAAAAAAGAGAAAAGCAAAGTGCATGTGAAAAGTGAAGAGTGGGCCGCCAAAAAAAATAAACTTTTTTTATAGAAGAAGAAGAAAAGCGGCTTATTTGTTGTTTGCGGCTCACACAGATGTTTCGTTTTGAATGTATACATATGTGTGTGTGGGTAGAGGGCAAGGGAAGGGGGAATTAAAAGAGAGACCGAGAAAGAGAGGGATTCCTACCCCAATTACGACGCCCGGCAGCAGCTCCAAAACAGCCCACGCATACACATGCAGGACGAGAACACAGCTGCAGCGGCGCTGATTTATCGATTTTTCACTAGGACCCTCGTCTTATTTCCCAAAAAATTACATAAAAAACAAGAGTGTGCAAAAACTAAATGTTCTATAAAATTAGCAAAGAGCCAAGGCACAAAAATAGGTTTCTTATTAATCACACGCTATAATTTTTAGCTTGCCCTTGAGTCTTTTTTTGTTGTTGTCTTTTTTGGACTTCTTTTCTACCTGCCTTTTGCACAACACACACACACAATCACACACGACAAGAAAACAAAAACAACAGTGTATCAAGTCGTGTGTGTATACTCGGCTTGTACTTACTTTTTTTTTAGTTAAGCGCCCAGATCTTGGCAGGAAATCGGTCTTGGCTTATTGCTGGTAGCTTAGTTGATATTGCTGGCTTGATTAATTAACGCTTCGGCCCCATTGCACGACACTTTCATTAACATTTCTTGGATTTAAAAAAATACTCTCGGCAAAAAGGAAACACTGGCTGCGCGAATACATAACTGGTTTTTCGTGTCGTTTTCTCGCCCCAACTTCTTTTTTTGCGCGACTGTTTTCTCTCCTTTTTCGACACTTGTCTTGCACTTATTGCACCGATTGCACGGCGATTAATAGCAACCCGTTGGCTCTTAACTTTTGATTCGAAAAACTGCACCCGCGACTAGGGTTGGTTCGCCCAAGTATCGAAAATACGATACTTTGGATTTATTTTGCCGGCTATATTCCGTGTTTTCGATGCTTCTTCTTCGGACGCATTCGAAAATAACTCTCTGCTACGTTTTGCACATTTCACGTTCACAGATACACAGACAGTCGATTATGGTCGATTTGTAGTCGATAAATTGGTTCGAGTTCGCTTCGAACATGCACGACTGGGTTGGGTATGGCTACGACTTGCCCAGGCGAGTGCGAGTGAGAGATCCCACAATCCATCCTTGTTTGTTGCAACAGCACACATGTTCGAGAGAGTAATCGACTGAAGTCATTCGATAGGTATCTTGTCGAACTTTGACGTTCTGGTAACACTGGAAAAAGTGCCGCCAGATGGAAATTTCAAAGATTTTACAAATCTATTTTTTAATCTATATTAGCTATTATTTAAACATCTACAGTTCCCTGCTCACAAATATAAACGTTAAACAACGAAATTGAAGAAATATAATTATAATATACTCACTCAATTTAAAAATATATTTATCGATAGCTAAAAATACCAAAACTCTCCGATTCGGAGTAACCGCGAAATTTGAAAATAGCTACCAATTAAATCGAATCTCATTAAAACACTTGATATATTATATACATAAATGAACTTTAGTATATTTTATGACATTTATTTTATTCTCATTTTAATATAATTAACGAAAAAATGTACATAAAAACGTTTCTGCTTTGTTCTTCTTTCACTTTCGCTCTCGATAATTATACATAATTTGACGTTTCCTATGGCTTTTCTCGGTCTTTTCTCAGTAATCCGGATTTCCGGTTTGTCGGCTCACTCCGCTTGGTCCAGAAACACGCGTCATTTTGATGGGAAGCCTGGCTATATTATCAAAATACCGTTCTGCATTCGGAGAGTGGCCAAAAATGGAAAAATTCACATTTCACTGTACAGGGTAAAATTTCATTTTTTTATACTACAATCATCGTAATCATTTCCGGAAAGGATCTGGGTCTAAATTCTGGACCTGAATTCAATCATTCATCTAACAAATTCGCTCTAAGTTAGCTATGGTGTATTGTGTTAAGTTTGCTTTAAAAAATTAGCCATTTCTTATAAATATATGTATTTTTTTTTGTGGATTTTTCTCTTCAGTTATTTTCTGTAGATCTTGCTTATTTTTTATTGTAGAAGCATCCTGTAGACGGTTCGAGAGACGCAAGAAGTGCTGTGGCATTATTTTCAGTTTCAGTTGGCTATTTTTTTTTTTGATTTTTTTCTTCAGTTTTTCAGCTTTACAATCAAATTGCTCGATATTTAATCGATAAATTGTCACAATAGTAATGGAATCGAAGCGAATCAAATTACATAATGCGGTGTAAGTTTACAAAATATATGTTTTTGCATAAATTTAGTCGTACATACATACACATTTCATTTAAGGATATACAAATATAGATCTTAGATGTCTCAGAGGGGGAATGTAATCTTTAATCTATAAGGAGTTCTAAGCCATCTTGGAATATTTAAAATATAAAAATAGCACAAAATTTGAATAAAATGTTGTCAGAAATAGATTACATTTAAAAAACCAATGTTTCTCCAACCAATGAGATTACACTCCCCCTACTGGGATCCTGCATCCTTTCACCCTTACACATATATAAGATATATCTTCAGTTGTATCTTTAATTGTCTATTAGGTTGAGAGATGCTATGCTGTTGGGCTACTTAAGATTATTGTACAAGCGACAGAATCAGCAACGGGAGAATCGAATCGAAACGAAAAACACAATTTTGTTAACAATGGGGCGGTAGGGCTGCTCCCCCAGATGCCGCCCACCCATCTACTGGTACTCGTCGTCGCTGCTCAGCAGCATGGTCTTCTCGTTGTAGTTCTGGCTGATGGTCGCCACTCGCTGGCCCCCCGGCATGAATTTCCTCTGATTGCCGAGCGTCTTGGAGGCCATACAATTGCTGCCATTATTGCTGCCAGATCCTGGGCCAGTGGCCACCGCATTGTAGCCGCCACTGGAGGGCTGGGACGCCTGCATGGCGGCACCACCGCCAGTTCCTGCACCGCCAGAACTGGGATCATCCGGATCGTAGCTGGAAACGCGAATGCCGCGCGAATTCTTGCCACCTGTTTGGGTGTTAGTGGAGGGAATTGGACTTAATCGCGGCTCACACAGATATGGTGGGGGTGGTATATTTACAAACATGCCATGCTAGGAACACCTATACCTTGGAGGCCAAGTGACATATATTTATAATTAAATCAAATAATTTACAGACTACTCCAAGGTATAGTTGCTAATTTTTTTTGAGAGAAAGACCAAAAAACATGCAACAAAGGAAACAAGTTGAGGCAAATAGTTGTCAAGCTTATCGTACATTTATTGCTAGATGTTTTCAGATATTTTTTACAATTGGATTAAAACATTTACAAACGGAAATATATAGAAGCACGACGAGAGCTTATCACAAAAGAAGGATCAGGGAGGTTTCTTTTTTCTCAACAAAAAAAAAAATGTATATAAAATAAAAGAAAACTTTGTTTTATTTAATTTATTTTCTTCTTTTTTTTGTTTTTGGTATCTTTGAGCGAAACGGAAATACGTAATTAAATGCTGAAGAGGGAGTTACTAACTTGAAGGCTGATCAACTTGAAAAAATGAATCTAGATACAGTTTAATAAAATCATCGTGTTTATAGATACATAATATTACAGAATATTATAGTTGGTTTCATACATCGCTACATGTAAATAATTTCATTAAAAAATGCTTAAATTTAAGATTGTAAACGTAAAAAATACAGAAGAATTACAGACACATATCCATCAATTTATCTGCCCTACGCAAATCCCTAAAAACAAAAACAAAAAACGCACAAAAAATTCTAAAGACAGACTAAGGCAATTTCCGGTTTAGCTTTCAGGTATTCTGACGAGTGAGTTCGAGTGAGTAAGTAACTAGGCCTAGTACGTATCCCGTCTCAAAGTGCAGTATCTTATTTTGGATTTGTTTGTTGTTTGGATTTCTGGATTTTCGGTTTATCTCCGTATCGAGGGATTGGGTATTAAGCTAAGGCCGTAGGCATTAAGTACACTTGTTTACTTCGTTTTTCGGATCGCGTCCCTCTCGGAATTGTGGTAGTGTGTTTGCAATTAGTGTTTAGTAGCGAGCATCGCTAGAGTTTTTGCTTATTTTGCTTTTAATTTAGAGCTTTTCGTAACGCTGAGTCGAGGTTACTTCTGCAAAAGATAAGAAAAACAAGAAAGAAAACAAAAAAACGTGAAAAATAAACAAAGATAATGAAATGGAAATGGAAATGGGCATCGAAATGCATTAAATGAGAGCAACAAAACATAAGTGATAAGATAAGTAGTTCAGCAGGCACGAAGGGTACGGAACATGCCACAGATACGAGCACAAAGAGAGAAACTGGGCTAAGAAGAAAGGCGGAGAAGAAAGTGGATCAGAGACGCACCTGAGCTGTATTGCGTGTACTGCTGGTACTGCGGATGGAAGTTGTGAATAGCATCTGTCATAATATCCTTGGGATTCATCGTTTCCTGGAAGGGCCAATAAACTATTAGCCACTGGATTGGAAATATTCGAGCAACCTTACCTTGAGACTGCTGGAAATGGACTGCATGGTTACAGATCTTCCATGGCCATCACTAATGCAACTACGAGCATAAACCTGAAATGGAAAACCATGTCATTATTACTCGAACTAACATTGAAAGCCCGCCAACTCATTAAACACAAATCTGCCCTCATAAGCGGGCTATCTAATCGGAATCGGAATGTATTCCGGCATTCCGGCAAGACCCACCTGATAGGGGAAGGCATAGCGCAGAGCAATGGCTGCAAACAGCATTTCAATGCAGATGAAGAAGTTCTGATAGCCGGCGGAGACAGTACCCGCCTCGGCGGTGACAGCGCCAGCACTGTCCACAATGGGCGAGATGACATTGGCCTTTTCGAGGATGGCCAGGCCCACACCCTGCCAGAAGGACAGGAAGATCACCGACTTGATGGTGCAGAACTTGAGGACCGGCTCGAAGGGAGTCAGCAGATCTCGGGTGGCAAAGTAGAACAGATAGAGGCCATACAATGCCAGCGATACGGAGATGTTGTAGATGATCGTGATGTAGATGTAACCGCCATCGGCACTGCAGGAGATTAGAATATAAATAAGAAATAAATCAATCGCATTGAGACCACAATCGCCGTCGGTTACCTCCAATCGCCATCGTGGTAGTGGCCAAAGGCCTGCAGAAAGATGATGATGAATGCCACCAGTGGCTTAACCAGACAGAACTGCAGGGTGGCCTGCTTGCAGAATCGCAGGAATCCAATCGTGTAGGTCTTGCCCTTCAGGCAGCAAGTGCCGTACAGACACGAGGTCTTGATGGGCTTGCCCCGGATCTCCGACATGATGTTTCCCTCGCCACCCAGGTACTCGTAGCACAGCGACAAGAAGTTGTAGATGACGAAGGCTACAAAATGATGGCTATGCGTTACAAATAGTTCTTAGATTCCGCCATAAACTGGACCAACCTTCGTAGCAATCCCGCACTGTGAAGAAGTAGATGTAGACGTTGTCCGAGTTGAAGAAGAGCAAGCTGATCCACGAGTAACTGGCGTAGATGGGCACTATGAACAGGATTCGGACAATCCAGCGCTGTTCCTGGGGGTTCGTGTACCACCTAAGATGTTGGTAGATCTGAAATGGATAGGATACGGGATTATTATAGCTGCCAATAGCTTGGAAGCTCAATCTCACCTGTTGACAGGTGATGAAGAGGGCGGCCCACACACAGACACCGGCCAGGACCTGGGCCGTCTTCGTTTGCAGAAAGATGCCATCGCCCACGTGGAGCAGGGGATCCAGGGAGTTGCTCATCGAATTGTCCTTCTCCTGAACGATGTAGTTGGGGTTCGGCTTCACTGTAGTGGGTCCGGGAGTCGTTGTTGTGGCGTTGCCGCCGCTGGCATTTAGAGCCGCCTCGATGACAGTGGCGGCGGTTGTGCTCATGCTGGGAACGGAATAATATGGATATGGAAGGGATTAGCTTGGTTTGTTTTGAGACTTTCGGTGAGAGAGAACTAGATATTAGATTGCTCAGACAGCTAGGCAGGCACACACTGTTTACCTTACGGTCTCAACTTTCACACGAACGTTGCTCCGAAAATGACATTCCAGCTCGGCACCAGGGCAGCTCTGTTGGCTTGGCTTTCTGGCAGTTCTAGATGGAAGTTCTAGCTATCTTTTTTTATTTCTTGAGGAGTATATTTTCTAATCTAGTATATTTCAAAACGTGTGGTGGTTGGCTATGCCATTAAATTACGAAAAACAAACCCCTGAAGTTGAACAACAATTGTTGATAGCGGAATTGCATAAAAAAGTATTAATAATATTCCACAACTAGCCGCTCTAGCTCTCGTACTCCGACATGGTTTTGGGTCGAATTGGGTCAGCAACGGAATGGAAACAAAGTGGAACATGTGGAGGCACAAAAAACAAACAAGTGGGAGCTGGGAGGGAGGACAGAGGCCCGCGCATTAGATCATCACGCAATCCAATATTAATAATGGACTCGACTCGGGCACAGCCAGGAAAGTTATGGCCACCTTGCTCCGTGTCCGTGTCTCAGGGTCACTCCTAACGGCAACATATCGATTTCAGTCGCCAGGGAATGTTCGGAAATCAATCAATAAATAAGTACACACGCCCTCGCAATTCCCTAAAGAGCATCTGGCATCAGATGCCCCGTCCTCCTGAATCTTTTGCTTTCAAGAGCTAATGAGCCAAGAGTTTAGATTCTATAAATAAATACACTCTATGTACTACATTTTACATGGTTTTTAATTTATTTCTTTCTTTTTTTTTGATTTTTTTTCGGAGTAGCTTGTTATGGAGAAAAAAAAATGTAATCATCAGGTCCTGGCCTTTAAACCGAGGTGGAGGACTGCATCGATGACTTGGAGCTGCGCAGGGACAGGGACCGACGGCGCTTGTCCGACTCGCGCTTGGCCTTCGACTCCTGCTTGCGCATCATCAGCAGCTTGACGTACTCGCTGGCCGCCAACTCGGAGGCAATGCGTCGCTTCTTCCGCTCGGCCAGCAAGTGCCGCTTGCGCTGGAGGACAATCGGCGTAATGAGACGTTGGATCTTTGGGGCTTTGGTGGTGGCCTTCTTGTTCTCCCTGGCTGGGAGCGGGCGACGCACCACATAGCGACGCACATCGTCCTCCTTGGTCAGGTTGTAGAGCTTGCGGATCTTGCTGGCCCGCTTGGGACCCAAGCGACGGGGCTGGAAGTTGTCGGTGAGCCCCGGTATGTCCTGCTCTCCCTTGCGGACCACCACCAGGGCCAGGACCGACATGTTGGCATTCACGATGCAGCCACGCACCGACTTCCGCTTGCGTTCACCGTCCCGCCGGGGACGGTAGCACGACTGGCCCGACTTCAGGAGCAGGCGGACACGCTGCTGGCTGAAGACGCCCTGCTTCATGGGGAAACCCTGCTTGTCGTTACCCCCTGCGATCCGCAGGACATAGCCCTGCCACTCCTCGCCCAGTCCGTCCGCGGCAATGCTGGCGCCCATGCGCTTCTCGTAGAAGATGCGCAGCTTATGCTCGTCCACGATCTCCACGAGCTTCTGGCAGCCCGTCACCGGGTAGGAGATGTTTAATTTCATTTCAAAAACCGAGAAGAAATTTCTATGATTTGTGCAACCGAATTTCCACAAATAATGGGCTTTGCAGAAAGGATTTACCAAAAACTATACCAAAATATAATTTTTTTTGGAAAAATTCTTACGAATTCAAGGAGATGTTTTCAGATTGAGGCTGGCAACAAAAAGACAGAAAATCTAGTGGAGCGGAAAGGAAGTAAGCTTCGACTTCCTCAAATGTCAAAGTTCATTTTCCAGCACTTCCCCTAATAGGGCTACCCTGTGGAACTCATAAATTGGAGTTTTCCAATACTCCGGAAACAGTTTTAAACAGGAAATGAAAATAGAGCGAAATGTGTTAAATTTTTTCAATGAAATTCAATTCCAGATAAAAACAAACCCTTTTTTACTGAGTCACAACCAACGTAAGGGAAAAACGTGCTATAATCTGTTATCAGGTGTTTGGAATTGCTTTAGTGGTGAGTAATGCCAATAGTATCATGGATATTTTAGAGTTTTATCATTAAAACTCTCTAAAAAAGATTTAAACAGATTACATTTTATTTTTTCCTCATAACTGTACCAGTTTTAATAAAAAAAAATTCTATGGAAGAAGCGTGTTTGATGAAATCTTTTGAATAACAGTGTTGGAAAAGCCATAAAAATACAAATTTATGACTAGAAGCTGGGAGAGTCGCACATTTTACTGTTTTTAGTTAATATTAGGGCTGATAATAAATAAAAATAATAGCTCATCATATCTTTTCCAAGTTTTTGACTAAAAAATCGCACATTCCTAAGACTTGAGGATAAAAACCAGTATTTTAAAAATGGATTCCCCATGGTTACCGTTACCAGATTTCCCCATTACGGGATTCGAAAACGAGATAACGATAAAGTCACGGGAATGAGTCACGAACCCGTGCAAAAGTTAATAATACTACTTGAACTCGAAACGCTCGATGACGCCGAAAAGTTATTTGTTAAAACGTTCAGCGAGCGGATTTGCGTATCCGAGTATCTGAATCTGAAACGGTGTATCTGTTACTGCGGCTGTGGAACCCAGAAGCGAATGTGCAAAAAAACAAGAGCCAAAGAAATAAAAGCAAATACAAAAACAAAAGGGGGGAAGGGGGAGCTCAATCAGCTGCACAAAGAGCCAGCAACAACAAGTTGTATCTCCACAGAAATACACAGCAATTGGCCAAGCAGAAGTCTCCAAAACTGACGAAAGACGAGCAAAATGCCATATTGTATGGAGTTTCAGTGGAAACAGACAGAGGGAGAGAGAGAGAGAGGGGGGATGGTGGGAGTGGGCACTGGAGTTGCTAATTACTGGCCAAGTGGGTGGTGGTGGTGTGGCTTGTATGGCTTCCATAATGGGTGAATTGATTTCGTGCTGTCAAAACATTGACACGACGCTTTTAAATGCCATATGCGACGACCTTTTGGAGAGAGGATACAAGGCTGTCTTATCAACTCCGCCTCTCCCACCCACCTGACACACACACCAACACACTCTGGGTTATCAATGCAATAACATATAGATAATCAAAACAAGCACCCATACAAATAGAGCAGAGTACAAAAACACGATTAATTTCGTCATCAAAGTTGGGTATTTTAGTCGCCGTTTTCAGGGAAAACAACTTTTTCACACAATCGCACACGCACACACGCACAGCAAATAATTCCATTTAAATTGGCACGCTAATTACCTTTTTTCGAACTCTCAGCTCTCTACGCCTGGCGCTGCGTTTTCACACTTGCAAATTCACTTTAATTTTAGCTGCACCCGTTAAATTTCAATTTTTATTTCCAACTCCCAATCGCAATTATTAGTTTTTACCACCTTTTTTCTCCTTTTTTTTCACCTGACGCCACTGACGTCGTCGTTTTTTCGGGGCTTCAAAATCGATGGGAAACGGTTAGTTTTAACACCGCGAACTAAGAAACTACACGCACAATATGCGGGGCGACTGTTTCGCACAAATTCGGGATATATTTCTGCGGATTGTGGGTGGAAAAACGGCGAAAGAAAGCAGAGCAAAATAAATGTAAATTACGTTAGAGGTGGCTGAACATCGATGTTCGCTGCTATCGATGTTTCGGAATTCAGCTGTCGACTGCGGGGGTGTATGATAACACTTGTGGCGGTATCTTGACCGTTGATTTGGCAGCCCTGGGAAATTTTAAATAGAATTTTGAATAATTTTTAAACTAATGGGCTCTCACAATCGACATACAGTTTTTAAAGCGTATTTTGGACGTATACTTTCGAAATTTTTAAGTGTAGTTTTATTATTCTTCAAATCAATGCTTCACAGCATCTTAAATGAAAACATTTTTAAATTGGTATTAAAGACGTAATGATCGATAATAAAAACTACCTCTCCATTTTAGAGTATGGTTGAATAAACCTGCTTTAAATAATAAATACAAACTCTTTATCAGGGATGCAAAGCTTTTCATTCCACCGGAAACTAAAGACTGTTAAAGTCACATTGGCGCCAAGTCGAATATCGGAAAATATCTTTCGAAGCAATCCAATTTGTTGACTAAAATCCTTAACTTAGATATTAATTCTTAACGTAAAATTATTATTTGGCATAGAGGAATTAAAATAAAAACGAAAGCTTTATAAATAATTTTAGATAACAAAAACTATTCAACCATTTTCCAGCACTGTTTCGCACGCGTTAAGAACGTATTAGCTCATCCCACTCCATCGCTACAAGACCACACTTTTTTTTTACACCAAGCTACATAAACATAATTACGGAATATGATTATCATACCAATTCGGACAAGTTTGTCTTAACATCAACGATATATTATTCTTAACCAAATGAAATAAGTTGACCAATATTAATATTATAATCATGTATGTATATTTTAGTTAAATAAATATTTCTCAATTAAATGTAGTTGAAAAGTTAGTATACAAAATTTTATATTTAACTATGTCTAGCTATTTATTGTAGGCAACACTATTGCCAAAACACTACATCGATTAGTGTTACCAACTGGTAAACAAAACATTTGGCAACATTATATAGCAACCCTGGCTTTCGGGACTTGTCGCTAACCCCTAATCTGGTCTCTTTCTTTTTAACCTCTCGTTTCGGCAAGGTATGACGCCCCACGTGGCTTTATCTAGAATTTGCTCAATTTTACCCACTTTTATGCGTTTTTATTGAAAATAAATTGTGCTACAACCTATTTGCGTCGTCGACGTCGTTGTCCGAAATGTGCGAACTAATATTTTACCTCATTTCCGTTTCCGCTTGCTCTCGTTTCAGTGACCGCCCGAACAATAAAGTGAATCGTACAACATGGTGAGTGGAAATCCTTTTTGTTGTGCGACGCCGGAGAATTAATTGACGATCCGTTTTATTATTTTTAGGCGCGTGGACCCAAGAAGCATTTGAAGCGTTTGGCCGCCCCCAAGGCGTGGATGTTGGACAAGCTGGGAGGTGTCTTCGCCCCGCGCCCCTCGACCGGTCCCCACAAGCTGCGCGAGTCGCTGCCCCTGCTGATCTTCCTGCGCAACCGTCTCAAGTACGCCCTGAACGGCGCCGAGGTGACCAAGATCGTGATGCAGCGCCTGGTCAAGGTCGACGGCAAGGTCCGCACCGACCCTACCTACCCTGCTGGCTACATGGGTGAGTGGTTAACTGGAAAGGGTTTCGTTGTCAGATCTGTTTCTTATTACGATTTTGTGTCTTGCAGATGTCATCACCCTGGAGAAGACTGGTGAGTTCTTCCGTCTGGTCTACGACGTGAAGGGCCGTTTCACCATCCACCGCATCTCCGCCGAGGAGGCCAAGGTTGGTTTTCCACTCACATGACAATAACTTGCTTAGTGTTTCAGAATTTGACAAAAAGGGAGAGTAAAGTGGGCTTTGTCGAAGACCGATCTACGCTCATATCAATGTGTTTTTTGGTTCAAAACGAGGCCCAAAGCAAATTTTGATACGACGGTCTCTGATCTGGCATTCCACAGCCATTTTAGTAACTTTTACGTGCAATTACAAAGCTAATTTAAGAGACTCTTGTATTTGGAAACTCCAAAAAGGCCAGATTCCGGGCTTTGTCGAAGACCGATTTACTTTTCATAAGAATATTGGTTCAAAACGAAGCCCAAAGCAATTTTTGTTACGACGGTCACTGATTCTGGCATCCTAAGCTTTTTCAGTAACTTTTACGTGCAATTACAAATTCCTAACGAATCTTAAAGGAATGTAACTAACTTTTGGTTTATTTTTTCCCCTCACCCCTTTTTAGTACAAGCTGTGCAAGGTCAAGAAGACCCAGCTGGGAGCCAAGGGTGTTCCATTCCTGGTCACACACGACGGTCGCACCATCCGCTACCCGGATCCTTTGATCCACGCCAACGACACCGTGCAGGTCGACATTGCCAGTGGCAAGATCACCGACTACATC
Organism: Drosophila atripex; assembly: GCA_035045925.1. Lineage (NCBI taxonomy): Eukaryota > Metazoa > Arthropoda > Insecta > Diptera > Drosophilidae > Drosophila > Drosophila atripex. Next base: position 3,916,422 of record JAWNOP010000012.1, read on the forward strand.
AAGTTCGATTCCGGTAAGAAATCATCCTGTTAACTACTTCTATTGGCTGGTTCGAAGACCACAAGACGATTACTTAAGTTGCGCGGTTCAAAAACACAAGCCAAGAGCAATTTTTGTCACGACGGTCTCTGATTCGGTACTCCACAGTCGTTTCAGTAACTATTCCGTGCAATTACACTTATATATAGCTAATATTTTGGTGAAAACTAATTGGTTTTTGTTCGATCGGCAGGCAACCTGTGCATGATCACCGGAGGCAGGAATTTGGGACGTGTCGGCACCGTCGTCAACCGCGAGCGTCATCCCGGATCCTTCGACATTGTCCACATTAAGGATTCCCAGGGCCATGTGTTCGCCACCCGTTTGACCAACGTGTTCATCATTGGCAAGGGTAACAAGCCCTACATCTCCCTGCCCAAGGGCAAGGGTGTCAAGCTGACCATCTCGGAGGAGCGCGACAAGCGTCTGGCCGCCAAGACCCACTAAACAAAAAGAATGCTGGAGAGAAGTTTGAGGAGTTTTACCTTTTAGCATAACTCTGTACGTTAAGCTACGGAATTACAAGCCAAGAACGTAGAAGATTGTCTTTTTCTTTGTAACTCTTGGGAACTGCTGCGGTTTGTAATACATTTTAGTTCCATTTGATTCTAATCTAATTATGCCAAGTGGTTCAGTGGTAGTTGCAGTTATAGGGTAGATTAAATCAACAACTTTTTCAAATATTTTAAAAGAATATATTTGGGCGTAAATAAATATATAAGAGATAACCTAGAGTCGTTTGATTCTTAAATTCTTTTAAAACTTGTTAAAGAAATCAAAATTTTTAGGTAGAAAGATGTAAATTTTGTTGGTCAGCCTTATTCAATTTGTTTATATGACTTGTCTTAGACTCAGGTATATTGCATTTTCCTCTATTTACATTATGAGACCTCAGGTTTTGGCAAACAAATAAATTGACAAAATATTGTTCCCCCTTGGGGCCATAAGTTGGCGCCATACAATCGATAACAGGCCCCATCATCGATAAACACCCTCTCATCGCCCATCACACTTGGTCACACTTGGAGAGCTGTGCTGCGCTGCTGTGAAGAATTATCATTGTGTTTTGCGTAGTGAAAGGCTTTGTCCGCTGACATTGGCACTCGCACCCAAAAGAACTCATTGTGAAGTAAGTCCTAGGTAACCAGACCCACCGTCATTCGGAATCCGTACAAGATTCGCCGCCCCACTCCCCCCGCGGGTCATATGCGAGGCAGAAACACGTAAATGCTTCTCTCATCGATACACACGCACACACTGGCGCACAGGAAGGCACACAAATACACGAGTCATATGTTGATAAGTTGGAGCTGAAGAACAGCAACAGCAACAGCAATAACAAGAGCAACAAAAACAATGCGCAGTCTTCATAGCATGTGAATCATTTGTAAGGGATTTGTCTGTTTGTTCGCCAGTGTTTGAGTTTGTGTTTGTATGGTGTGCAGTGCCCAGCGAGCGGTTTTAGGTGTCGCCCCATTTTAAAGCCACAAACTAGAACTCTCACTCCACCCACAGCCATCCAGCAACCCAGCCACACTCAGCCACTCAGTTAAAGGCACAGTCACAGCAGCAGCAGTCGTCATGTCCCAGGCTTTAAACAATCCCGCTGGAGGCGGAGGTCCACGCCGCGACTACGGGGCCACTGCGGAGGGCACCACCCCGGAGGTGAGCTTTGCTTCTGCAGGCGGTTCCTCGGGCTTCAGTCCCACAGAGTTCATGACCCTCAGCGAAGATATCGGACACAACATAACAGCGGTTCACAGCAGCAGCAAGCAGCTCGAGAAGCAACTGAAGCTGATCAACACGCCTCGGGAGCAACCGGCACTGCGGGAAAAGGTGCACGCCATCAACAAGAAGACCAATGCCCGGATTCAGACCACCAGTCAGGACCTGCAGCGGCTACAGGCTGTTGTCCGGTATGGCGATAAGCAGCAGAAGCTGCAGTTGGAGAAGTTGACGCAGGAGTTCCAGAACGTGGTCGAAAAGTATTCCAGCCAACAGAAGCGCATATCCACCGCCATGCGTCAGACTCTGCGCCAAGCCCAGGAATCCGAGCACGAAAACGAGGCATTGGCGCGCGAGGAGCTGCTCCAACAGCAGCGTTTGGAACAAGCCGGACTGCAGCAGGAGCACGACTTGCTGGTGGAACGGCAGCGCCAGGTCGAGCAAATCGAGTCTGATATCATCGATGTGAACCAGATAATGACCCAGTTAAGTGGGCTGGTGCATGAGCAGGGCGAACAATTGGGTGAGTGACCAGCGTGAAGTCCAACTCAAGATAAAATTACAGGGAAATCTTATCATAAATTAAAGAAAAGTCATAATTTGTTGAAAGTTTCTGTTTGATATTTTTTTAAACTTTATCATAACCTCGCTGATAAGCGATAACTTATTTATCTTGAATGTGACAATGCTTAAAATAATATAAGTAAGAGTTTATTAACTGAATTCCTTTCGACATTTACAGACTTGATCGAGAATACCATAGAGAGGACGGCTACTAACGTGGAGGAGGGAGCCTCGGAATTGGCCAAGGCGGCCAGGAGTCGCCAGAGTTACAGGTGCAAGATCCTGATACTTCTGGTGATTGCTGTGATAATAGGATTAGTTGTAACTGGCATTATTGTTGCCAAACTGAACAGTTAATTGTTTTATTTATATACTTACATACCACTCGGAAACATACACCCCTCATACACACACATGCATACATTTTTGTAAAACAATTTTTATAAGAACAAATAATTCAAACGTTGAAGAACTCTGTTTAATCACCAAGTGAGCAAAGACAACAAGTAGTGGAAAAGCTAAATAAACTAACAGAAACAAAATATTTATAAATATTATATTCTCATATACATACGTACATAAATAAGGATATACAAAATCCCAATTAACTTGCATATAAACAAATATTCTGCGCTTTTAAATGTTAATTATTTCTTGTTAAAACGATTATCGCGAAAAATTTAAGTTTTGCATTGAATGTGAACTTTTCTGTGTTTAGTTTAAACTTTAAAGCAAGCGATTAAGCAAACAATATACGTTAAAAAATTCAAGTTACCATTAAGTGAGCCAGCAATCGAAAATAAAGATAAATAAAATGAAATTCAGTATACTTTTTATGACTAACATATTGGATTTAAAATTATAAGTGATACATTTTGTTCTTAATTTGTCCAAATCCAATTTCATTTAAAATTAATTAAATTAACGGAATTATTATATTTTTGAAGCAGATTGGCAGCCCTCCGAAATCGATAGACAGTTATCGCTACCAAGGCAGTTTCTGAGGGGGTCACACTTACCGATAAACAAAACAACGTGCTGTTAGCAATTTCTTTGAAACTAAAAACGCTTTAAATAAATTATTAAGATGCCGCAGGGAAAGTTCAAGAAGGCAAAGGTTCCCGCCTCTATACAGAAGCAAAAGAAACAAAAACAGGCCGCCTTCACTCGCCGTGCTAGTGAGTATCAACAAGTTGTTGTCAGGTTTCCATTTAAATATGCGCCTTATTTTTTAGATGCTCCCATCCAGGCCAAGAAGGCCAAGTTCAATGAGACACAGAAGATCAAGGCCGTCATATCGAAGTCTGTCAACAAGAATGTGGAGAGCGAGTTGCGTTCCCGGGCCCACGAAGGCTACATCCAGCTGAGTAAGGCTCAGGAGGCGGTGGCCAAGCACCATGCCTCCCAGGCTGCTGCTGCCGCGGCGGCCAGTACCAGCAAATCATCATAGTTTTGATTTAGGATTAAATATATTCGTTCCTAATAAGTCAAAGTACGGACTTGGGGCCATAGAAGCCAGAAAGAGTTCTACGAACACCAGAAAATGAGCTTCTTACAGGTACTATCAGCAATCAGATGCGTTTTTCAATGGCAGGTTGTACATAGTATCTTAATAATATAATTTAATATATTATGTTCATAGATATTAAACAATTGTACAAATAATTACAAAACCTAATCTGTTGTTATGTTTGGCATCATGAGATGTTTAACCCAAAATATGTAGTTATTAATTTTAGTTTAGTTAAAGAATTACATGTTTTGACGTAAAGAAGCTCTGAACAAAAGTTTAAAAAATTTAAAAAAAAAACATTGACTTTAGACCATGGAGAACTGGCTCGAAATTATTCTTCAGTTGTTTCAAGGGCTTGACTGAACAAGCAGCAGGAACTTTGACGTTTGACAAAATTATGGCCGGACCTTTGGAGCCCCGCACTTGGGAGAACTTTTACGTTAATTTTCCTACTTATCACAATCAGTTTGTTTAATTATAAAAATAGTTGGCGAACAAAGTTTGTTCCGCTGACATTTATTGGACGATTCGCTGCGGCTCCCATACCCTCCACTCCCGTCAAGAATCCTGTTTCTTCTCTAACGACAGCGATTCATGACAAACTTTTTTTGGCATTGGCAGCTTTGACGAAGTGAAAAGGAAAAAGTGCAACTAACAATTTCTATTTAATTTTCGCAGCGTTTCGTTTCGTTTGCTATGCAAATTTTGTGCGCTTTTGATGTGCTTTTAATTAGCCCCGAATCCAAATATTCACATGCAGCCGGAAAAAAATTCACAGCCAATTGAATGTTGTTGGTTTTTTATTTTTTTTTTGTCCTTCGTCCTCCCGCCACCGTTCTATGCACTTTGATTCCCCGTGTATTTCAATCGCATGTAAATGAGCCACTCCACCCCCGGCACTATCCGCCTGCCCGTCCATTTCCAAAGAACAGGTGACAGGATCCCCGGGGGTCGTTTGTCGTTTTTTGAGCGTTTTGCGTTTTTAGTTTAGAGATGGAATTTAAGTGTTTGGAGGGCCACCCTGCATGCAAATGCATATTTGCACTCAATCTGTGATGGTGGCGGATGCAGGACCTTTTCGGATTTGTACTTTTGGCGCTGAAACCGGGTGTTAGCACGCATTTAGGTGTTTTTGCCATCAAGCTACCTTAACTCAAGGTAGTATAGATAAGGGATTTTTATAATTCTAGAAATTAAAGAAAATTTTAAGTCAAATACTGATAGGCTATGGTTTGATTTTAAACAATTTTAAGCTTTAAGAAATTATTTTAAATTATATAAAAATACCTATAAAGTATAAGAATTTGAATTTTGAATAACTGATTATATGTATTTTTATTTATAATATTCAATATCCTAATTTAGTGTATAAAAAGTATATAATTCCTTGAAAAATATCTACCTCTATGCTTTTTGTGGCTTTCAACATGTCGTCGCAGTTGATTAACATTCAATCTGCTAGTACCCGGCAGATGGAACTTAAAAAATGAAACCAATTGCTGTCAACTGGCTTTTTTTAAATACATCCACCGTTTACACTTTAAATCTTTAGGCCTTCGCCGACATCCTGGATTCCCACAACAAAGGAGCTGTCTCTCATTTTCCCCTACAGTTTTGGTATTCCATTTTATGGCTTATTTAATTGAGCATTGCATTTTGACCGCATTTGCCTGGAAATGATTGATTTGCCATCGTCCTGGCCGTCCATCGAGCAGCAGACATCTCCCATCCTCTCCACCGGCCCACGGGGCTTAACTCAGTTCATTTAATTAAAATATTTTGAACAAAAGGAGCGGACACCTTTCACGCACTCTCGCACTTACAAAGGATAAAAACGCCGTGTTCAGAGCGGAAATCACACGGTCCAGCATCCTTTTGATTTTCCATCATTTAAATGATGCGTTTGTATTTGCATTTGCCTTTGCCATCGCCGGCTGGACCGGGGATGCCTTCACCTGGTCGAACTCGTCGGACTATTTGAATAGCGTCGGGTGTCCCAGTGCCGGACATGTTCCAGGTAGCTGCTGGACTTGTGGACAGTGCACTGTGAAAAGCAAAAGGATTTCAATTCATATGTGAGTGTATGCTGGGTACAGGTTTCAACAGAATCGCAATACTTATTTCTTTCAGTCGATGGGCCTTGGAAGTTACCAGCTACCTGGTTACCTGTCCAGGTCAGCCGCCGCCTCATTGTGTGCAAGGCGCGCATGTAAATTTGTCCAACGGCAACGGCAAACACTTGAAAAGCGAGCGGCGGACGGACGGAATCGCGAGCGAACGAATGTTTGTGGCCACCTGCGGCATTCCACACCGATCCATACATAAAGCCGTTCCATTCGATTCCATTTTCATCATTATTTTCATTGTTTTGAGATTTCGTATCTTTTTTTTGCATACAATCGAACACTTTGGCTTCTAAGCCGATGTCCTGTCGTGTGTGCGAATTCTGATTTATATGATGAATGACAATGAGCCAGGTTTTTCTCGTCTATGCTTTCGTTTTGGGTATTAACTTTTTCTATTTCGGGTTTTTTACACATTTCAGATAGGGATTTCTATTTTTATAAACTATTCAGGGGTTTTTTGGAGAGTTTTTGTTTTGAGTTTAGGAAAATAAAACTACATAGAAGTGGTTTTCAATTAATTTTTAAATTCAAAAAAACTAGAAAAAAATATATATTCTAGGGAGCTGGTTTAAAAAAGATTCAATAGCTCTATCATACAATTTATTATTTTATCCAATATCTAATTCCTTCTTTAATGAACCATACAATCCCCCAATACAAAATTATATAAAAAAAACTGAAAAGGAAAAAACTGAAAAAATTCACCTGTCCACACGGATTTCTAACTTTTAATACATAAATTAATGCTTAAAGCCGAAATGTGTGTGAAGGGAAAGGAATAAGAAAATACAAAGCAATCCACAGCATTAAAAAGATAAAGACCTGCTCGGACATTGAGATATTCCACCTGCAGTCGCAGTCCCAACATATAATAATCCCATCAGCATTTTTGGATACGCTTTGCAAATGAATTGTAGAGCGGCATTCCCCGACCAAACCGGACTAAACTCAAAGCGTGGATAATAATAATGTGGAACCGAAAATGAGCTGGGATCACTGGCTGGCGACTGGCGACCGGCGACCGAAGACCGACCACTGCTGGATGGTAGTTGCAGTGGTAGCTGGTCCTCCAAAGTGGCATTTGCACCTGCATCGGATCGACTACCTCGGAAACTTTGATGGGCCTTGCGTGGCTCATAATTAAATTGGACTTGTAGATACAATTTGATATCCGCAGCGATGTGCTCCATAAAGCATATGAGTGCACGAAGATTACATAATGGTTTCGGCCTTAAATACCATACATTTGCATTTCTATGGGTGTCAGCGAGTCGGTTATTGTGAGAACTCCTTTGCAACAATATCTGAAATTCGGCTCAACTACCGTAACCACATTGTACTGGCCCTTAAGATCTTAATGGGAGTTTCTAAGAATGTCCCATTATATAAGATAATATGTTACTTTTTTTTAATAATTAAAAGGAACAGTTGTTGGATAAGTTTAAAATATTCTAAACTATGTTCAACGGACCAAATCTAACAAGCCTATAAAAAGTAAGGAGCGGTCTGGATCTATAAACTTGAGTATTTTATGTACATAAGTGGCACTTTTTATATTTTGTGGCACTGATAAAAAATGTAAAATGCTTTATACGACTAAGATACAAAAATTTAACATGATCTCTTTGGTAAAATATAACAATATAAGGATATTCCCCTCTAACTTATCTTTTTTGAAACTTATCTTTTTGTTTTCCTTACCATATTTCAAAGAATTCAATTAAATTAAAGTCAACCAGCTGGAAAGTTTTTATTTAATTCCCAAAAACAAAGGAAATCCAACTGACCTATCCTAACCAGAACTGGATTAGTCCAATTTTTTGCACTCACTCCCGAGCAAATATATTCAGCTATCATTTCCCATATCATTTGCTCCCGAGTCCGGGACATTATTGGGCAAACTGAAATATTAAAACACTAGGAAGTATTTTACTTCCGCTTGCAGAGAATACAAAAAACAAAGGAATATAAAACCGAAACGAGAAGAAAGGCAGAGAAAAAGCAGAGCGAAGCAAAAAAATCTGTTTTTAAAAGGCGCACACACAGCAAGCGGATGTAAATGTGCCCAGCTGCATGCCAAAAACTGCAATTGTCATCGATACTGAGGACTGAAGGGTAGTGGGTAGCGGGGGGTGAGGGGGTGGGGCGAGTGCGGTGGTGCAGTGGGGCAGGTACACAAAGCCAATTCATAAAACAAAGGCAGGACAACAACAACGGCAATAGCAGGAGGAAAAAGTGAATTTCAATAACGGATGTAAATAAACCACATGAGATCGATTACCTCCCCAGCGTGCGGGTGAGGTGAGTCCTGCTGTCAGGATAACAGATGCAGGAAAGGCACAGGTACAACTACACATCCACTACACACACACACACACACACACACACATACAAACTATATGTAAATACAATAATAAAGCATCCATAATATCAGTTGACTCTGAGCGGGAGGATGCCGAAAAAAAATCATAAAGCTTTAAGGAAAAAAAGCCCTGAACAGAAAACATCTGTCCCGTTCGAAGGAGTTGGAAAAAATCCGGCAAGTTTTAAATTTATTTAACCGAACAGGACAGAAAAGGCACTCAGGAAAAGATACAGATACAGATACGAGGTAGAAACAGCCGCCGGCCTGGTCATCAGAAAACAAAAGCCCATTAAGGTATAGCACCTGGACCTGGACCAGGACCGGACCCGACGAAGATCATCGCATTGCGACTTTTTCTTCGCGGCCCTCAAGGGATTTCGAACAGGAGTGCTGGAGTGGGCATGGAGCGAAGTGAATTCCCATAAATGTGTCGATATTATTACGGTAAACAGTATGATGCATTTTAAATTCAATTTTAAACTCATCCTGCACTCTCTAATTGGACCCTTTGCGAAAGCGGATACCCAATAATGGGTCTTGTCATCAGCCAAGGCACCAAAGTGATTCCCGTCTGAAATGGGGCTTATTGAAAATCCATCAAAATGTTAAATCTTCAATTTTCGGGGGTAAGTGCTTAAACAGTTGCTTATTACAGGGTTGACCCACAAAGTGTGTAATATTAAAAAACAAATATATTTTAAGGCAAATGGGATTAACCAAAAAAAAAAAGAAGGAAATTTAGTAAAGGAAAGTTGTAAAGGAAAACAATTATTGGCCATTTTGAGGCTTCTTTGGTGGCCAATTGGGTCACAGATCCTTTTATGGTTGTTATATTATATTTAAAAAGGTTTTTTTTTTATGGAAATCAAGCTTCTAGTAAGCTATTAGTTTTATATCCTTTCTGGAAGAATACTCTAATCAAAATACATTTTTCCTTCAAATCCTTGCAATCCAATTTCAGCTGCTCCCAAATAAACAATTCAAAAGTCATCTTAGGGTCTTTGTAATGCCATTATGGAATATCCAAAGAGTTTGCCGACTCAAAGGTGTAAAGAAAAGGTGCTGACCCAAGGACAAAGGATCAAAAAGAATGTCCAACGCCTCTGTGATGCACAATACCTCAATAGAAACAGTCTTTGAAATGAAAAGGAATTTTGCAGAATTTCTATTTTTCTACCATAGAACGATGGAGGAGGACGAAACATTAATCATCAAGGACCAATTCCAGAGACCAATCAGTAAACCAACAAAAAGCCAGAGCCAGTGTGTAGATCAAGGCCATAAATGTCGCTGCATTTTTAATGGAGCAAGCTGATTTTTACGGCTCCTCTCACACTTGTCTCCGCTCCGGCCAGCTGGAAAATATCTGGTGAGCCGCAGGAGATGAGGTCAACAATGGACGAGGCGGCTGGGACCAAAGGTGGCCGGAGTCATTGGAGAATCGTTAAAGGAAAATTATAAGAAGTTTTTGCGGAGCAATTACCAGGTGTAAGAAGAACAACTACACAGCTCGGGGGCGTGGACTAATTGTCCGACTCCTCTTGGCCTGTTTGCGAAGCGCTCATGACAAATGTAATGGCCAACTCCCTGCCACTCCAATCGAGAGTGCTCTGTAATTTTGACCTCCTTTTGTTGGCCAATTGTTCGGCCGGCCTTTGTCGGCAACACCCATTTGGGGCAACTTTTATTGAAAAGCCATTCGATGCCCGGACCAGGCCAGGCCAGGACTATTGTCGGTTTTCGACTGAGGTGTTATTAATGTCCACTGTCCACCGCAAGAGGAGTTTGATTTGTGAGTTCCCTTCTCTTTCAGGAAATGCGAATACTTGGAAGAGTTCGTCAAGCTTCAATTAAGGTTATACAAATATTATTATTAAAAAGAATTAAAGGATATACAATGATATAGCATTATTATAAAGACTATTACCTCAATCCTCATAAAATTAAGCCTACCGAAGAGATAAATCATTTGACGTAAGGACTTGACTGCTTTGTACACTCAATTTACCTTTCAGATTCTTTCCAATTGAAACTGCAGCTTGAAATTATCGCAAATCTATCGCTTTTTAGGAGCACTTAACATACAACATATCTTTCGTTTCGATCTGGCCGTATTTCCTCCTTGAGCCGGGTGTTGGCCCGGTTCCTGTTTTTAGGCCGCAACTTCCTTGCCATTGTGGTCGAATCTTTCCAGTTTCATTTTTTTTTTTTTGACAAACTTCTCGGGTGTCACGGAGACAGCAATGGAGAGGAAGTGGGTGTACATGTTGTGGTTGATTCAGGAGGATACACATACCTGTGCTCCGTTCCAAGGGATGCTGAGGTCCTGAAAGCCGATACGGGAGTGTATGTTGTCGCTCGTTTTGGCATTTGTCTAAAATGCGGTTTTCCCTGGCATTTAATTTCTATTTCAACATTGCATTCGTAATTCGAGCCCTTCCCACACAGGTGTGTATAAGGATGTGTGGGCCAGGGAATTGGAATTGGAGCAGGAGCAGGAGCAGGAACAGGAGCAGAAGCAGGTTGGCAATCTCTCAGTTGTGTGCTTTGTACCCGGAGTCCATCGCTTATATATTCATGTTACCTTGGAGAGCATTTTCCCTGCATATTTTTGTATGAGTTCCTTTTTTATTTGGCTTTCCCTCAAATTGTGCGTGCTAAAAACAGTTGACATATCCATGGGCGAGGCTCTTTCGACTGTCTGGGTATCTGGGGGCTTTTAACGTTTACCGTTTACCTGAGCTACCTACCTGGCCGCAGGAACTCACTTGGCGCTCCTTAAAATGTCAAATGTTCCCGGGGACTCCTCCATCCATCTGTTCCACACCATTCCATATACTGCCATCCATCTATCCAACCGTGTGCCCACACATATGATGTTCCCTTCCACCAGGCTGCTAATGGAAATTGCGGTTGACGGCGGCGTTTGGCGACGACTTCCTGTCGGAGGAGCTCTGGCTGGAGAAATTTATGCTAAAAGGCTGCCAGTTTGACTTGCGCTTTCTCCGTGACATATCCCGCAATTTTATGCCTCGGTCTTGGGTTATCTAATAGATACACCTCGTCTATGTGAAACCAAATTTGACTCATTCATATGCCCCGGCAATTTGCCATAACAAAATGCTAGCAAGGACCCAGCCCTGCACTCATCATACTGGGATCCCCAAGGCTCATAGTCCGTGTGTCCATGTGTCCGTCTGTCTGTTTGTCCGCGTTGTCCGTTTGTCCGTGGGTGCGTGCGGCGCCTGGCAAAAGCATTTTGTGTAAAAGCGGCGCAAACAAGCTCGAGACTAATTACGGCTGGGAGATAACAGCAAGCAGAGCAAACCACGCCAGTATCCAGGATAATAATCTAAGCAAATTTATCAACTGAGACACACACACTCACACATATGGGGGCAAAAAATATGAAAACAAAAAAAGGAGCAGACAGACGGCAACAAGGATACGCACCAAACAAGCTGTGAAAAATTATTCTATGCGGAATATGGCAGGCACATGGAGAACAGGGCTTGGAAAAGGGTAGTAATGCCTGGGGAAGGAGTCCTAGACAGTGTTGTCGGCTTGACTATAAGAAATATATTCAAAATTAGCTAGATTATTATGTTTGGGAGCTCCAATTCTAATACTTCTAAAAAATAATTATATAAATTGAATTATAAAGAAAGTTTTTTTTTAAAAAAGCGATAAAAAAAACCACATCTCTTAACCTTTTAACCACTGTTCCCTTATTTTTTTCTACTGCTGATGCAACATTATTCACGAGGTCTAAAAAAAAAGCTCGCACGTGCCACACAAACCTTATAAAAACAAACTAATTCAACGTCCCAGAGATAAGAGTACAACTGAAATGAATCCTTCTCTGTATCCTTGACAGACAATGGAGTATTTTGGGTGTGCCGCCTACTTTTCCCAGGAACTGAAAAATCTGATTTCCTCTTTAAGAAAAGATCATTAGAGGGAAACCGCCTACAAAACAAAATCCTGTTCAAATATTTGCCAAAACCGCCTACAAGGCTAACATCTAAATCTGCGCGGGAGGAGATGTTGCAACATGGCCTAATCCCAGAGATCGTAATGTTCTAAGCCGGTTCGGGATTAAATTGGCTTAGACGAGACCTAGGAGCACAAAAGGTGAAATGTATACATTTCATCAAGGATTGATCCTTCTGCCATTCTGTGGGTCGCATAATTTTGCGCAGACTGCCGCAATTGGGAAACCCCAAAATGTGAAAATCCGGATTGAGGGGGCAAAGAAGGAAGTCTTCCACCTCCTCCGGAGTCCGGAGGCGACCATCAATCATCGTCAGGCTCCGGGGCACATTAGCATTTATGAACTTTTGGCCGAGTTGATTTTTTCATGGCTTGTCAAGGGTGGGTTGGGGTTGAGCCCAGCTCGGATGGGTTGACTTTAATAAGATTTTCCATAATTTCATGCGCTTGTGCATATTTGGCAGTCAATTAATGTCAAACTAGTTGCCACAGTCGCCGAGTAATCGATCATAAAGTAACGTAACTGCAGCTCACCCGTTTAAGGGTAGGTGCAGTGGAATAATTTGACATTATTCTTATGACCCAGTCTATGAATATGAAGGATGGGAATGAGCCAACATCATTATAATATAAACGTGCAACAGGGGCTTGCTTGACGCGTTGATGTGGCTCCGATAAAGAATTAAGAACTCCGCCTAATGATTCCATTTTTCATTAAAGTTGCAATCAATTTGATATGGTTTTTAGGATTCACTTGTTCACCCATATGAGACTAATTGAAAAATTCATGGGAGAACACTTGAAGTTCTTCAAAGAAATTTCATTTTGATAGAAATGAGATAATTCAACTTGTTTTTAATTACTTGGTAAGCTCCGCAATAAACCACAGACAAAAATATTAATCACATTTAACATAAAATCCAAAAAACCAAATACAAAATCCCTTAATTCATTGGCGTCAAATTCGTTTTAAACCAATCCAATATACTTATACAATATACACTTTTAAACCTGTTTCAAATGCATTTCATTAAGTTAATTAAAATAAACCGAAAATCCCTGCCCCGTGAAATGGAATTTTGCAACTTCGTTTCCATGATTTTTTCAGAGAGCATTATTAAAAGCGTACTTTTAAATGCCATTTTGCATTATGAGTTTAATCCAATTGTTGATGAGCTGAAAAAATCGCCACAGAAACAACAATCAAATGATACGGTAATTAGTTAATTTATAAATATCATATAAACTGCTCATTTATGAATTCAATTAATGTTCACAGACGCGTGACCGAAGTGGATTAAACTCTAATTTAATAACTTATTCGATGGGCGATACAAAAAGAGAGAGCACAGAGTTATAATTGCATTTATTGAATGAAAAACCTCAAATGATTTACGCCACAAAACTGTCAACAGTTCGAGGGAACAGTACGCGGAGCAGTTGCTGCCACATGGCAGGGGATCGGTTGTCCAAACCCACAACCCAAAACCAAATCTCAAAGATCCTTGGCCACAGATGCGTTTACAAGTCACCAGAACGCCTTCTTCATACTTCAGACATTCCGCATATGTCATGGATAGATGACTCTACTTAAGGGAGCTGTCAATTGCCTAGGATAATGTTGTGCTCTGACTGTAATTTATTCCTTTTTCCGACTCAAGTGGATCTCCTGGCCCGGCCACATCTGTGTAACCCTAGATCGCACTCGGCACTCCGCCCCCTAGCTCCCTGGGCACCTCCTCCCTCCAAGCACTCATCCAACTCCTGGTCTCTTGTGGTTCGGCCCATGCCAAAAGCCACTGGTATAATCACATTGTTGACTGCAACTGCAACTAATTACAAATCAATTTGTATCAGCCCCCAAAGGCAAATGAATTCTGGGGGGATTTCCAGGGACTACTAACCGCAACAGGAAACGGGGATCGTCGTGGTTAGAGCCTTCTTAACACCTGCCTGCACCCCATTAAAATTTTATATAGCTGTGTTTTTGAAACAGACCACGGGCCCTCCTAAAAATATAAAAATTGAGTTGAAACTTCGACACAGCCGTAAATCAGTGGAGACATCTCTGACATCCTCCCATGTTAACGTGACGAAATGTTCTGCAGGAGTATCATAAAAATGTGGAATTCTAAAAGTGATGCTTCAAAATTGATGGGTGTCGTTTATGATCCTGAAATGGAGATGTTTTAGAATCTACATTCAAGAGGATGAAGTACTCAAGATATCTAGATTAAACACAATTGATATATTGCCAAATAAGATGGGATAAATCTTGGCAAGTAATTACATTTAAGTGATATTTATGATAAGCAAGTATAGAGTTTCGTGGTTAGGAAATATTTGTATAGTTCTTAATAAATAATTTAGAAAAGGAAATTATTTACGTCCCAACAATAATTGAAATTTAAGCGTTCAATTAATCCATAAAACTAATAAAAATCCCTACCCAAATCAACTTTTTTATACAACAAATTCCAGTTCATTGTTTATTTATTGTTTAAGCTTATTAGTGCTCAAGTTTCTTAAGGTTTTTTTATTTTTCGAAAAGTAAAAACCTTTTTCAAACTGTGTGGCGTATATAAGCACTTCAGCTTCGATGCCCCGGGCATTGTTCGAGGATCTTGAGAAGACAAGAGGAATCATTTGTCTTCTAATTATGATTTCAATGGCTTAGCAAAATCAAAGAAGGCGTAATTCGCTCTCACCAGAGCCAGGACTTGCCGTGGCTCCTCTAAGGCGGCAAATCGAATCAAAGAAATAACAAACAAACAAACAAAAACCACTCAGAACAACGGAAAAGAAGACTCCTATGCTCCGGTATTGTTGACAGGACTCTTCCAAAAAATAAAAAGGAGAAAAAACCAAGGAGACCGCAAAACACACTCAAACAAAAAAGGAGGAGCAGGGCGATTACTTTTGCACAAAAGAAGCGGAAAAAGCGATCAAAGAGCCAAACAAAGGCAAGGGACGACTAAAATCGGCATCTCAAAATACATAAGTATGTATATAAAGCAGCGCCTCAACACATATGCTATATCCCAAAGGTGAGGTGCGGTAAACCAAGCCAAAAAACCCCTAAGCATACCAAAATCCAAACCAGATCCATGCGGCCAGCTTAGGGGTTTTTGCATCTTTTTGTTTGCTCGACATTACGTCGTCGTCTTTAAGCTCTTTAAGCGAAATTAAAACAGCGGGAGGTGACTAAAATAACAGCTCAATTCCCCATATCCACATTCCCCATATCCTTTTCAAATTTATTTCTTTTTTAAGTTGCCGAAATGCATGGTGGGCCATGATGACCCCTGGCGAAGGCTATATATTGGCCAATAATCATCAGATTCTCAAGCGGGATACCTTAAACCATTTGTAGATCAATTCTCCATAAATCTGCATCAGAATTTGAAACAAAATTATTTTTTAAATTTTTTGTGAAAATTCCTGGGGAATCCCCTTCAAAAATTATGAAAATGCTGGTGGGCCATGATGGGCCCTTGCGAAAGCTATATCTTGGCCAATAATCATCAGATTCTTAAGCGGGATACCTTAAACGATGTGTGGATCGATTCTCCATAAATCTGCATCAAAATCTAGAATAAAATTATTTTTTAAATTTTTTGTGAAAATTTCTGAGGTTTTCCCTTCAAAAATTATGAAAATGCGTGGAGGGTACTTATGAGCCCTAAATCGATTCTCTTTAAATGTGCATCAAAATCTGTAAGAAAATGTTTTTGTTTGTTATTTAATAATTCCGGGAGAAATATGTATGTCTCTTCACAAATAAATACCGAAAAAAGTACTTTTTTCTTGACCATTAAATTGTTTTTTATATTAAAAAGTGGGTGATAAACGTAAGTTTCTGAATAATTTATTTTAATTAAAATGCCAGAAAATATAAAGGTGAAAACTGAAGCATAAAATTAATTTAAACTGTTACATATAAAGCTTTCATATATTTTAAGATGAACTCTAGCACGGACAGGATATAATATATATCCTTATATCTTTAAACCGCCATGGTTATCAGATCCAAAGCATTGTCCTCGCAGTGGGCCACGTAATTGGAGCAGCCCAGGCCCTGCGTGCCAGCATCGGAGGCTTCATACAACTCGTCCACGTGCTGCAGTTCCCGTTCGGGGGCACTCGTCGTGGGTCTGGTGGTGAGTAGGAGATTGGATTCAAAGGATGCAATGATTGGGGAAGAGGGAACTTACACGAACAGAATGTGAAAAAGCGTGCCTATCAGGCCGTTATGGGGATCGAAGGGGGTCTCGCTGACCTCACAAATGATTCGCAGGAGGCAGGCTGTGCCGTTGAATCCGTAATGGGTCATGAAGTTGATGATACTCCGGTAGAAGTCCAGGCGCCGTATGGGAGGCGGGGCGTCCGCAGAGCGACGTTGCACTTCCTTGCCCTCCTGCGAACTTCCGCCATCATTGCGTGCATTAATGGGGGTGACGTTGCCGAGAACCCCCCCGAATGGACCATCTAGATTCCACTAAGAGGGATGGATTACAATAAAGTTAGGTTTAGTAACTTTAGGTTTAGTTAAGTTTTTTTTGGTTTCATTTCAAACTTACCCTGTCAACCCATTGATTCCACGAATCGTTGGAAGGCAATGCATAGTTGGACTCAAAATTAAAAGCCATGTACACATTTTTAGGAGACAATTCCAACGGAATAGCCACAGCTGCCAGATACTAAAAAAATAACTTTTTGTCATTTAGGAACTCCTTAAAAATAAACTCACACCAAAGGATCCTTGACGTGGAAATACCAAAAAGCAATGAACCAAGCTCAGACCCAAAATAAATTCCAAGCTCAAGACTAACACCCAAGAAATAGATGCCATTTTTACCAAAGCTCTTTGCCAACTGAATGCATTTGGCCAAGAATTGCATTCAGAAATGTGGATTTGGCAACACCTCCATTTCTCTAATTATTGAGAAGTGTGAGAAGTGGTTCACGGTGAAGTGAAGAAAACCGGAATGTGCAAGATTTACACGATTGCCACATGAACTGTCTCTATCGCACAGAAGGTGCTAATTCTTCTCAGAATGTTACACATTCTGGAGGCGAGAAAGTATGTATCTGTGGGCCAGAAGCCATCTAGATTGATTGATATATATATTTTTTATTGAGACCTGAAGATGAAAATTCGTGAGCTAGAAAGAGAACATCCAAAAATACAAATAAATCAAAGTTTAGTAGCACAAGACTGGAGCTGGAATAAACACGTACTGGGATTAGCTCCATAATAGAAATTAGAACACAGAAAAATGAAGTCCACCATAGGCATAGGCATTTTGATAGCCAATAGCCTGCTCTGCCAGGTTGTGATCTCTTTGGCCAGTCTCTCCAATCATCATAGAAGCAAAAGAGCTCCGATTCCATGGCTCATTTATCCCACCACATCACCAACCCGCGTCATGGTGAGTAGGATTACGGATGAAGGCAGCAAAAACTCTACAAACACCTCCACTTCATAACCAGTTCATTGGCGGCATTGGTATTCCATTGGAGGATCTCAATTACGAGGCCGTGACCACAGGCTATGTCCTTAAAGTGGAGTATTGGCTTCCCACCACTCCGGATGATCTGAGAACACCCACAGGTCTGCCCATAACACAGGTGGCTACACCGGGATCGGTAGGTTCCAGAAAGCAGCAGAAGCCAATGTTCGAGAACTTTCTGGTTGGAGTGGACGAGCTGGGCAAGAACACCAGGAAGCTGCTGACCAGAACCAACAAGGTCCTGAGCAGCTATCGCTGGACGGTGTACAAGGGTCTGGAGGGACTGGCAGATCGCTTGGGATATCAGGGAAGGATCTGTGTCCTGAAGAGCATATGCGAGGCGGCCGAGGAGCCTTTTCACTTTGCCAATGGACTTTTTGCCGAGCTGCTACACATTTTACTAACGTAAGTAAAGGGCTTTTCATTGTAAATACATTTAAGGATTAATGTGTTTGTTCTTAGTCCATCATCTTCGGTGGATAAGCTGTCGGAACATGCAGATAATGAGTACTACTACGCCGAGAAGATGGGTCTTTCCGGGGCTGGCTGTGATCGAGTTTTCAAGGAGTGTCGTCTGAGTTTGCTGCAGCATTTCAGTGAACTTCGTCACAACCTGGACAATGATTTGTTTTGAGGCAATAAAGCGAGTGGAGGAGAGCGGAAACTAAGCCAAACTTTTGGTCAGTGTTCATTCTGTTGGCGGGGCGAACCAAAGTTGGTCTAAGCAAAGTCCAGTGCTAATTGGCAGAACGTGAACTTTTTGGTGGTGACAGAAAGTTGAACAGTGCCTGCCGAAATAATGGTCAGACCTTTCCAGTTCTAATCGTGACTGAAGTGTGCCATATTCTCTGGTTAACACTTTCGATTTCCTAATCGAAGAAAGTCAATACCCGGTGGTTATTAAAGCGACATCACTCCGTGTCCATAGATCTAGTCGTAATTTTGCTTTTGATATGCTAGGTTGAACTTGATTGGCGAAAAGTATCAGTTCCAAAGGATTTCACTATGGAGTCCATAATAGGTTTAG
This sequence comes from Drosophila atripex, assembly GCA_035045925.1. Classification (NCBI taxonomy): domain Eukaryota; kingdom Metazoa; phylum Arthropoda; class Insecta; order Diptera; family Drosophilidae; genus Drosophila; species Drosophila atripex. The sequence goes on from JAWNOP010000012.1 coordinate 3,935,287, forward strand.
TCCTTGGTCTTATTTTTGTTTTTAAGGCCTCTGCCAGTGGTGACAGTCCCACTCAAGGTGATATTCTGGTGCGGAAAGCCAGGTGGTTGCCTTTGATTTATCCCAGAGCCAGTCCCACAAGGTTACAGGTGTGTATGGTTGTTTCCTAATATGATTTTAAAACCATTATAATACCTTAACTCTTCAGATGATAGGTGGCTTTGGTATCCCTGTGGAAGATCTGAAAGTGGAAGCTGTGGTCACTGGCTATGTCCTGAAAGCTCAATATTACCTACCCTACTCTGTAAAGCAGCTAAGGACCAAGGATGTCCACGAAATCTCAGAGGCAAGGCTACTGGGAAATGCCACAACTTTCGAAAAAATTCTACAAAAGTCCAAGGAGAAATTCGACTTTAATCCTAGTCTGTGGCAGGAGGATGTCGAGGCCTTGGGTAGCTATCGATGGTCAGTTTATGAGGCCTTCACTGCTCTGGCCATTCGCATGAAACTCAATGGAAGGTCCTGTGTCCTGAAGAGTATATGTGAAAGTGCCGCGGCTCCTTTTGACGATCGGAATGGCTTATTGGGCGAAATACTGCACACTCTGCTAACGTAAGTTAAGGATTCTCCTTTGCTATAGTAATACTGTTCTTACCCCTGTTGTTAGTCCTTCCAGTTCGGTGGATCCTTTCACGGAGCACTCCGACAATGATTATCTCCAGGCTGAACATTTTGGAGCAGCTGGTAGTGACTGCGATCAAGTCTATCCACAGTGCCCCAAATCCTTGTTGGAACACTTTAGTGATGTCCATCATTTGGGCAGTGAGTTTTTAAATATGTTGGGTTAATACACATTTCTTCCCAGAACCCTGCCAATCAGTTGTGATATTTACATAAATATAAGTAATAATTATTCTTAGATTAGAGTTTAAAAACCACACTTTCTAGAGGAGTTATTCAAGGCATTACCTTTTTTAGAATATGCAAATTCTTAAAGACAATTCTCTCAAATTCGCTAAAGTTACCTTCTATATTTCTTAGTATTAAATAAACTATATATAATATTTTGTTACAATATGTATACAATATAAGATATGCCTGGAACTATAGCTGCCATATAGGAAATTCTTCCAACTTTTTCATCAAGAACTACCAGGCCTCATCCCATGATAATTCCCCGGTTGATTTCACCGGTAGCGGCGTGAAATTTATGCAAATATCTACATAATAACTCTTTTTGTTCCTCTGTCCTGGCCTCATCATCATCTTTTCGGATATTTCTTCACGCCTGGGTGGTCTTCTCCCTTCTCCGGCTATCAAAGTGTACGCATCTCGCAGTCTCTTTAGGGTCTATTGTCTTCTAATTCAATAATTACAGTAGGAGCTTTGGCTTTGGCTTCGGCTACTGGGGAATGGGTGTAGAGGTATGGGTTTTTGGGACCCACCACCGTCTGGGAGATGGTACGAGGCCCGAGGTACCTGGGACAAATAGGCGTTTAAATGCAAATGTCTGCGCTGTAATTAATACGCATAATACGCGTATTATGCTAATGCCAATGTCATAATGACTTGAGGAAACCCGAAAACTGGAAGAGACTCGAAATATGCATTTCACACTCGTCTTGGGGTTCAGACTTGGACTCGGGCTGGGACTCGGACTCGGACTCGGACTCGGTCATATATTCATCACTACTGGGAGCTGCATTGTTAATGCCCTTTACGAACTAATTAGCTTTGACAAAAATATAAACATGGAAACAAAGCTACTAAAAATTAGTAGCCATGTCGGGGATGGGGCTGGGGCTGGGGAGACTTTCTCTAATGAACAGCTCTAGTTCCCAGACGTAGCCACTTGTCTGGGCCTTGGCGATGACGAGGCCCCGATAAGACTTGGAATATATTTTGACAGGAGTCAGCAGTCAAGATGGGGATCTGGGGGATGTAGTAGCAGAAAGGGAGAGAGAGAGATGCACCTTTCACAATTTTCATGTTGTGTTGCTTTTTGGGGATTACCTTTAACCCCACTCTAGGCAATCATTTTCATTTTCATTGCCTTTCTTTGGAAACAATTTGTACGGACATGCAACTTAACGAAGTAATCAGAGGCCAACTCCGAAAACCGGGGCCAGATGCTTATCCGATGCCAGCGACAACTATTTTATGGCCTTATGTGAGAGCTGGAGGATGCTGGTTGGAACTGCTGGCCCTGCTGCTGTGTCTGTCTTCTCTATTCTTTTTTTTTTTTGAACCGCTTTATATGGCCAGGATTGCTATTTTTGGTAACCCTTTTGTTTTTGCCTCGAGGCAGAAAAGTGGGTTACAGACACATACCGCTTCGTGCCACCACCCCCAGCATCCTGGCAACTACTCTGTAACTGGAATTTATGCTGCGTAATAATTCTTGGTCCACAACTAAGTTGGTAAAAACAATGTTACAAATTGTTGTGCTGCGTATGCAAATTCCCTGACTGCAAATGCCAGCTATGTCAAGGTTTCCATAAGCGGGCTGAACACTCTCTATAGTCGGTGGGTAAGGAGTACCCACTAAATAAACCAAGCCCCATTTCAGCCCATTAATTTCCTATCATCGGGCTTTTAGGCGGTTTTATCTCTATATTTGAAATGACTTTTGATGGTAATTCCCCACGATCTATATCGCCACTATGACTCCCTCCCGCCCATTGGGCCCATAAAATCACAAACTCGTAGATCTTATCTCTGGCTTCGTATATTTCATGCTAATTAAAAGGCCCAGATATTTGTTTAGCGATAAACAATAATTAATTGTGCTTATTTCTTTTCCTTTGCACTCCCATTCCCATGCAAAGCCTTTCCCTGATTGAGTTGTATCTGTGTGGAATCAGTTTCAGGTGGTTTCGGGCGCCATAAACCAAATCAAGTGCCGGAATGGAGTTTCTGGACCCTCTGGGTATATTGCTCCACTACTCCCCCCACTCCAGCCACCCCAGCCACCATGACGTATGCACATTGTCATCATAACTCTGGCCATTGTCTCTGATTCTGACTCGCAGATATATATTTTTTTCTTTGCTTTGCATAATTTCGACTATAGTCGAGGGTGTTTTTTGCGGGGGCGTGTGTGTGAACTGCAGTTTATTATTTAAACAACGTGACTAAATTTACGTAGTGCCAACGGAGTGAGACGGACAAAAACATTGGCGGGGCGGGGGGGAGAAGAAAACACCCGCAGGTGGTAAAACAATAATAGTAATCGGTTGTACATTGGAAAGAGGCTTATAAATTAAAGTTTAATAAAGATTTTTAAGTTTAATAATATTTGATGAATAAAATAGATAATTGTTCTAAGGAAAGAAATTCATTGGGAAGTGATGGATACAATTTTTGCTCAATTTATGGAAATAATACTAGTAGAGTTTCTTCAATATATGATACCCGGTACTCCTCTCGTTCGCTTCGTTTTCTTGCCTACAAAATATGCTTCTCAATTTATACAAACCATAGTTTTAGGTTTAAAATTGATTTAATTATCCATATTTTCAACCACTGTGCATACCTTCTGCCTGGCATATGCAAAGTGAGCTCAGCTTTGGCCCCAGACAATTTTCGCATGATAAATCGTTAAAGGAATATGAAAAAGAAACCCGCGAATTGTTACAGAAATAACACACAAAAAGCGAACCTGAAGAGGAGTCGAACCTGGTACCTGGTGACCCTACCCGGTCCTCCTGCTCCACTTAGCCCCTCCCCGGGACCTACATACTTTGTGGCATTCTCCCGCCTCCGTCTTTTGTTTATGCAAAAAGCTTCGCGGAATTGGCGCTACGTACGTGCCAAAGCATTTCATGGTCTGGCAACTTAATTCACCGGGATGTGTCTCCCCAGAACAGGGGCATATGTTTCGGGGAGCGACCTGGCCCCCTGCCCATTTTTGGGGCTCCACTTCCATGCGGGTTCCATTTCCATTCATCTTCTGTTTGCCCGCGTCTGTGTTAGTGTTTGTTCTCCCAGCCTCCGCCTTGGCCCGCCCCCTCTTCTCTGGCGCTCACGTGTAAATTTTCTCAAATAAATCATTAAAAGCTGCGCAGCAGCCACACAGCACATTGACATTGTCAGAGGCTTTTCACCCACTCAGAGGAGGACAGAGCCCCCTTTTCGGGGGCCGCCGGCTTGGACCCCTTTTGTAAGCCCACATTGGCACCCCGCTTCGCGCTGTCCCCAGCCCCACACCCTAGTTGCAAGGCCGCTCTCATAATAGTAATCAACGCCGGGAGTGCCCTTAGTCTCGGTCTCATCCTCGTCCTCATCCGAATCCACATCCTGAACCTCAGGTGCATCTATTCATAGATCCTTTGGCTTCCTTCATAAAGCGCCGTGCCATTGCACTCACCTTTTATTTATGTCGGTGTGTGTTTGTCACTGTGTGTGTGAGGATGTGTATGTGTGTGTGTGAAGAGGTTAGTTAGTGGCACTTTAGCGCTAAAGTTTATACATAAATTTGTCATTGGCATTCAGTTTGCTTCGCATATTTCTCATCTTCATGGCCCTTTTGAGGCTTTTGCATCCAGTGCACTGAAAGAAATAATGTATATCGTAGAGTATTTGATGTTTAATGGATATAGATACGTACAGGATTTTAGAAAATATGTATATGAAACTTCTATAAAGCTAACTCAACCTACAAACTTTGAATATAATATTCTTTAGAACATTATTAATATTTTAGATAAAAATACATCTCTGCTATCATAAATCATAAAATTCCTATTTCTGATTATTCAAGCCATTTGTACACCTATAGCTAAGTGAAAAAATCCTTTAATTATTTAAATAATGTATCCTCCAAGTGCAAGCCTTGGGCAAACATTTGTCTTTCTTTTCATCTTGCAGCCTTTCAGTAAGACTCCTGCATTCAGTTAGTGTTTTCCTTTGAAATGACGCTAGTAGTCTGCCTCCAGTGTTAGGGCTTTTTAATTAAATCCCCAAGACTTCCGTGGAAATCAACTGACACCTTAACAACTCATTTTTCATAGACGTATGTTGTGGCACACCCTTGGTAGCATAATTTATAAGAAATCTGTTATTGTCTTATTAAGAACGGAAAGCCGAGTTCCGAGGCGCCATCTGGCGTCAGATGCTTAGCAAATTGAGCGATCGGCGATGACTTGGCACCTTCCCAATCCGAATCCCAATCCCAATCCCAGGCCCAGAAACCACATCGCGACATGAACATAAATATATAATCGAAATGGAAAAGCGTGTCGAATGGCCCACAGCTGTGGTTCGAAAGCAGCAGCGCCGGGTGGCAGGCGACTGAGCAGGAGGAGGAGGAGAAGGAGACTCGCTTGCAATTTGCAATGCCCGCCTCACTTCCCACATCCCACTCGCCCCTCTGTCCTTTTACATTTTTTTATTGCACAATCAAGTGTTGCAGTTGCAGAGAGGGCGCCGACACGCCCACTTCACGCACTTCGAGCCCACACACACCTTTGAACTGAAAATGTGCCGCACTTCACACCCATGTTGTGGAAACTACAGATGCATACAGTGAGAAAAATTAAATAATTAATGTTCTATATAGATTTTATTGTCAGAGATAAGTTCAAGGATTGTGATAAGTAAAAAGGATATAATTAGGATAAGCAAATCCTTCAAAGAAACTAAAAACATCTAAGACATACTGAGTACTAATACTATAACTATATCATAATTATTATTCGGTATAATATATAATATATTGGTATTATATTTATACCCAATTTTTCGCAGTGTACAGGGAGATCTATAATAGACAACGCGACCATGATTCGGGGAATAGTTTTCGATGGATGGATGGAGGAATGGAGGGCGGTGGGAATGACTGTGCCTAATGGGCGGCCTGCACTTGAGTTCTATTTGCTCAAGTTCAGACCGATGCTCATCATCGAGCCCGAATGCTCTGAGTGAAATAAATTAAGAATTTTAATGCGGAAAAAAAACAAAGGGATTGTGAGGATAGAGGGCTAGCTAGAGAGTCCCACAATACCCACGACTTCATGCTTAATCAAAATGTGTTGTAGGGCAGCGCCCCTCTCTCGACCGGCAGATCGCTGGTTCGGATCCTTTGAACTGCCGACAGACAGCCACTGTAATATTTAAACCAGATCAGATCGGATCGGTTCCATTCGGAGCCGACTCTCTCTGTCTGGTCCTCCATTCTTCGATTCTTTCCTTTGGGAAGTCTTTCAGTTTTTGGGTTCTGGGGAAAATTATCACAGCTTCGCTAATGAAAGGGCAAACGAATGAAATTTTAACGAGCCCATGGAGTCCGGTGAGTCCTGCGCCAGGACCTCCTGGGTTGTTTATCCCTAAAAGGTGATAACGCCGCCATCGGTCCAAGCCTTCTTCCCAGGATTGCGTAACGAATGGTATTAGGATCGAATGTGTCTTTGTCGAATTATTAACGTCTTTTTAGCATCTTGGGCCTGGGAAGATTTTCTTTAAGAAATTTTGGTAACGGAAATGCTGGAGGGTTTTTATAAAATTGCTCTTTTTCTGAGGGCTTGTGGATTAAAATAAAAAAAATAACTTTAATTATTTCAGGTTAGGAATTAATATAAAATATATATTAAAATTCAGTTTTAGGCTTAATGTCTGTTTCACAAACTTAGAATGACGTGTTAACTTTACACTATTTGTCACAGAATATACCTAGTGCGTGTTCTGAGTAACAATTTCCATTTCGAACATTATACAGATTTGTTTTGATGACTAAAGACTGAGCTGGATAACCTCATAACCAATTCCGAGCAGGTAACCTTCCAGATCTTTTGTCATCCAACTGCAAGCCTTGGCAAAACTTTGACTATCAACTCTCATTAGAGGCGGTGAGCCACACCGTTTGCCATTAGAGTTGGCATTACACCCGGTTAGAATTTCCCCATCACACACCGCGCAATGTCAATGTCACACGCTGGAAATTATCACACTTGGGATTAGCTGGAAGAATATTCAAACATTTAACACCAGCTACGAGGAGCTACAGAGAATGGGACGAAAACTTCCGTCCCATTCCCCAGAAACCGTCTCTACCCGAGAGTGTAAATCTTTGGCAAACATTTGTCCAAGACACCTACGCAACAAAGGCAACAATTTTACACGGAAACCCGAAAGAAACAAGATGTATGCAGATGTCGCGCCGGCCTTAAACATATTTATTTATAAGCCGTGGAGAGCGAGGTCTGCTGTGATAAGGATGCTGCTGCGTATCCCTGCTGATCCCGACAATTTGTTTTCCGCCAGATAAGCGAAGGATGCGCGCATGTGGGAGGTGTTAGTTCCTTCAACGGTCTGCGGTTGCTTTGCGGCTAAACCTCACCCGGGGTGTGATATTTGACAGTTCAAAATGATAAGAATTATTTGCATATAAACATTTTTTTGTCGGTTGTATTTTGTTCGGGGAGCCCTGCACATTCTTCACGCGGTAATTTTTCCCATTAAAAGTTGCGCCTCGCCAGTGAAAATTGTTGTCATTTAAACCATTTTCATTTTTTTGTTTTTTGGGGTACAGCGGACGGTTCTCGTCGTTGCCGGCAAATAATTACCAGGACGTTTAAGCCACTCAGCCGAGCGTTGTGAAAATTCATAATATCCCACACTCAGACCCTGCATTTTTTCTGAATGGCTGTTCCGGGCACTTGCGGGTGGCATTCTGCGCATAAATCCTTTCATTCCGTTGGGTTCAGGCACAAACAAAAAAAAAATAACAAAAAAAGAGTAATGAAAGAAAGGATGTGTTTGCTTTTGGGTTATTGTTTGGCGCACACACACCCAGTGAGAGATATAGAGGAGTGTACATAATTAAGCTGTCGAGGATTATTTTGATGTGTCACAGGACGACATCAGGCAGCGGATGATAGCCGTAGGTCCTCTAGACCCCAACGCCTGGCTCATTTAAGCCAACTTTTGTTTGGGAATCGGCGGCTGAGAAGGCCAGCAGCTGAACATTTGATGGGGGACATAGAAGAGGATCATTTCCTAGAATTTTGTAATAAAACTTGATTATTCCGCTTATGATATTAGTTGCTAAGGCTACTTAAAACACGTTTCTAACACCTTCAGCTGAAACGATCGTAAAGTTGGGGATCACACAGAGCTTACCAAATCAATAACAATTTTTCACAACTTTTCTTCTACAAATTTTCTCCCATTGTTGTCACAAACAAAGAAGGCCGAAAAGAACGATATTTATGTTGTCGTTTATGTAAAAACCACAAATGGTAAGAAAGAGCAGCGCCTAACATGCGTGTAAATTATAATGCGAATCAAGAAAAGTGACAGAGTTTCGGGCCGTGGAGCGTAAATTAAATAATTCCTTTGTTGGCTCCACGTGGTGGCATTTGCATAAGACTGAGGCCCATAAAAGACGAATTCTGTCAGCGGGGGATCCTCAACCAAACCCAACCTTAGGCCTCATGCCTTAGACCTCAGACCTTAGAGCTCAGACAGTCTGACGACCTATTGAACCCCACCTGGGTTTTTGGAAGAAAGAGTTGGAATCAGAGGTGTTTAAATTTCATTAGAGCTGCAGGAATAAAAAATAGGAGAGACTCCAAAAGCTAGCCCATTGGGAATGCTAATGAAGGAAAACTACCAAGTTTTCCAACCTGGTCACCTGCCAAATGCAAGTCACCACTTCTGTCACCTTCGACCGCCGGCCGACAAAGGCCTCAGGGTTCTCAGTTTCCCGTCTTGTGAGACGGTCAGGATTCAATGCACAAATGCACACGCATCCGTAATGAGTTTGGCCCGAGGCCAATTCAGTTCTACTTTGATTTCGAATTAAATGTTAATAAGTCCAACTCTTTGGCACTCGATTTGATTGTTTTTGAGCCAGGGGCTGGCTGGCTTTCCCCCTTTCGAGGGCGGAAATGTGGCCACCATTTAAATGCTAAACAGTCCGACTCTGGGGGCACCACTCAGTCTCGGAATGTTACGAGTATAAAGTATAAAATCGCATAAATTATTCCATGACTTGAAATGTGCACTCTACTGTTTCCGGCTATCCAGCGGATGAAATAACCATATAGATAAGACCTATCCAAATATTTGTGGCGCAGCTTGAATTTCCACACACGGTATTCGATAGCTTTCCTTTTGATTTGTTGGATCGATGAAGATCTGTTTTCGGGGTTTTTTAGCGTTTTTACGGGAAGAGTCATTAAATTGATAATAAAGTGGGGCTTTATTGAAAGAAAGTAAGCTGGGTTCCTAGGAAGTTTTGGCTTTTGTAAGAAAATCAATTTTGTGGTAGAGTTTCTGGAAACTATAACTGATCTTTCTATAAGATTTAATCTGAGAGGCAGAACTTGTAAATGGAAGTGAATATTTAAACTTTGAATGAAAAGTAAATTGCAGTCTTGGTTCTAAGATTATATATATTTTTTTTGACAAACAGAAAACAATCTAAAAACCATCTAGAACCTAACTGTTCTGCATTCCAATCCAAATGGTCTGCAATTTTTTTCTCCGTTCTGAATTCAAAGCAAAAACCCATATTGTTGGCAAGCTAATCACCATTCTCGGGAGGCGAATCCCACTCCAATTACATTTAAATGCCATGAAATGGTATTTGATTTGGTTTTATTTCGTCTTGTTTGCGTACAACCCGTAATTACCAACAATTGTCAGTTGGCTGGTGTACTTCTCACCGGCGATTGTTCAGAAGACGGTAGGATGGGGAGAAGGAGGATGCGTGCTGGAAAATTATAGCCCGGCTCCATTAGGGCACCGAAATCCAAAGTTTAGACTTGATTTGCTGGCATTTGAAGGAATTCAAAGTCAAATGACATTTGTCACGCAAGCCGGCAACCTTTTTTTCCGTTCGGCTTTCAACTCGAATGCAGACGAGGCCGTTTAACTTTGATTTGGTATTGAACTTCTTGCCAGAAGAGCTTAATTATATGTCCAAGGATCCCCAGCTCCGGTTCCATCTCCTTTTCCATTTAATAACTTTTGGTGGCCCGCAAAAAAAACCTTCAAGCGAAAAGTTCAAAGTTTCTGGGCCGAAGGTAAAACTTTATTATATTTTTTTTTTCGGTCGTGGCGGTCGTGGAGGTCTTAGCTCATTAATCACACGGCACAAAGGCGGTCCAGGATCCAGGAGCTCAGGCAAATATCGTGGAGCTAGCTACGGGAAGTCGTCGCCAGCATACAAGTCTAACAAATCAACGTGCAATTTGCTCATTGAACTATGATCGCTTTCAGCCATCTTCCTGCCACCCCCTGCCATCCGCGCAAGAAATAAAAAATTAAAGTTGAAAGTATTTCTCCTTCATTGGCGGCGGAGGAGGGCGGGGCGACAAGGAGACAAGGAGAGTGTGTGGGCGTGGCTTGCCAAACTTGATGACATAAAACTTCTGCTAGTGCTGCGTAAAGTTCACTTTCTGAGAAACTTTTGCGTGATTTATAACACAAGCTGAGAAGGACTCGAGGGCGAGAGGTCCGGACTCTGGTTCTCCTTCCAGAGACCTTCCAGGGATGTGAGGAAAAGTGTGGTCCTGCTGCTGTGGGAACTCTTCGTACCAAAGACACGTTTTCAATAAACTTTTCGCTTAGACGTATTCATATTTTATGCATAAATTCACGCAAACGACATTCGAAATGGCCAAAGAAAGCTGCAATTGAAAAGCCAACTTCGGGATTTTCCGTCAAAAGCGTCGAGTGTTTGGGATTGGGGGGCAATTAGTGATCGGAATGAAATGAAGGAGGGCAATTGTGATTTGTTTATGGCTGTCTAGTCTAGATATTATAGACTCGAAAGAGTCTCGGAAGTTTTCCAAATGGATAACGGCGTCAGAGAGTTCACATGAGGTCAGTGTCTTTTGGTTACAAGACTGCAATGTTATCTCTGCTTCCCAATCAAAATTCGAGCAGGAATATGACTGGAAGAAGTCGATATATGGCCAGAGCTGGCGGCGCCCTTAATTCGAAGCCACACCACACACACGCCCTGGTCAAACAAAAGACCCTTTTTTTCTGGTCGTGGCTCAGAAATCAGTTTCCACCTGCATCCTTTCAAGGAAACAGTATCTGAATCTTGAAACCTTTTCGGCGATGCAGCCGGGCCAGGTATAAAACGCGTGCCTTGTCTTTACCGATTAGCATTTGAAATCATTAGCCCCGGCTCGGTTCTGGACTGGTTTTCTGTTTCTGGCCCGGACTGGCAAGGTGCATTCTGGGCACCGCAGTTGTGGTCGACCGAGGAACATCATCATCGCTCACATCATGGCATTTATCTGGCATTGTGCATCTTCTTTTCACTCATCGGTTCTGTGTTTTGTTACCATTCTTCGCACTCGGCCGTTTTAGGGTTTTTGGTTTTTGGCTGAAAGCCGGCGGCGTCAAATTTGTAAATGCACCTGGATTTCCTTGTCGGTTCTGTGCCTTTGTCTACCTTTATTCCCTTACCCTTCTTCTCCCGCTTCGGAACGATATTTGTTTTTTTTTTTTTTTGATACACGTTTGTTGGCATTAGTCTGGCTCTTGTTGGTTATATCCCTTGACATTGCAGCCGCTTGTCGGGGGAATCATCATCCATCAAGAATGATTGCCGAAAGATGCGTTTTCTTGTGATTTGAATTTCAGATGCAGGCCTTCAATTAGTTTAATTGCACTCCATACACACACACACACACCTTGTCCGGACTCAGCAGGTGAAACTCTATTCAGCAAATGAGGTCTAAGGATACTATTTTTTTCGCAAATGATTTTTCCATTTAACTTTCTCTTTGAGTTGAGGGCGTTGGCTTCAGAGTTAGCTGGAAGTAATTGATGAAAAAAAAAACTGTTAAAAGTAATTCAATGAAGGGGTTTTCTAGGGGAGTTAAAACTTAATGGACTCTAACAAAAATTTTATAAAAATAAAAGATTTCACTGCCTTCTTTCTTTCTTCTTGAGGAATTATAACTGCACATTTTTTCACTCTTCGAAGAGTGACTCTATTTCTCGATCTGATTACGATTTCAACTCAACTATAGCATATATGTACACTTAATTTGGAAAGCTCATGTTTAGGAAGCGATTGTACAACCTGTTCCCACTATCAAGAATCACATTAATTATGCCTCCTGCCGGTGGAAATTAAACTTTTGGATCGAACCTCGCTCGTATTTCAATGATAACGCTTATTAAATATGCTCCACCCGAAAAGAACCCCAGATTGTGTCAATCGGGCACTCTGCATCAATTGGTGGCCTATCGGCCCGGCCTTATCTAAACTGAAAAAAGTTTCTTTTAATTAAAAGCCAAGCAACCCAAAACAAAACCCCTTCCCGTAGCTCTCTCAGCCAATGACCCGCATATGTACGCCATGGCTTGGCCAACGGCCAGTTAAGACCGGGCTAACTTCGGTCCACCTTGCCCCCAGGTGGCAGAGACAAATGCAGTAATGCACCGACCCATTATTCACGGCGTTATCAGTGGACTGGCTGGTTTCTGTCTCGGATTCGGATTTGCTCTCAGCTGGGATTCGGGTTGGTTCTTGGATTTGGATTTGGTTTCGGGCTGGCCAGCACTTGGGAGTGGACTGTGAAATATGCATTTCACGTCTCAGTTGGACGAGATTCTTAAACTTCAAAAAAATAGAGAAACTATATGTTTTTAATAATATTATCTACAAAACTTCCATAAGGCTTAAGTAAGGGCTTTCAAAATGCCAGTATATTTTATATGAAAACTACAACACTTTAGAACAATTAATTATTAAATAAGCCAGTTTTTTTTGACTGTACCTTGGCTACTGACCAGTTTCTATTGACCTGGTTATCAGACCTGGTAATCATCGTTTGCTTTGTGGAAATACTTTTTGCAGCTTGCCACCGAGCTGGAGACGTGAACTATTTTGGCAATTTTAATTGCCACATGGAGGCGGGATCGGAGGAAAAACACTTTCCCATTCAGCAAGTGAAATGCACCTGCACACGTCAGGGCCAAAGATGATAAGGATCGGGAACCGAATCGGGATAGGGATAGGGATAGGGATCTGGAGGAAATACCTTCACGCATTGTCCTGGCTCTGACCCCATAATTTCTGTAATCGCCTGCGTGTGCTCTGGACCTTCATTTAAACCTGTTTTCCCTTATTTAATAACGGACATCAAGTTTGGATTTCGAGGCGTGTCTTATCCTTAAAGGTAGCTGGTCGGGACTCGGGAGATCTCCCGCTTACCTGTCGCCTAGTCATCATCGCATCATCGTCTTTGTGATACATTCTCTTCTTGGCCGGTCTGGGCCACGTTTCTTTCCCCCGTCCCGAGAAATGTATTAATTAAGGCGGAATATTACTCCACGGACAGGTTCTTCTTTTTTTTTTTTGTTTTTTCTTCAAGAGCCAGGGCACTTGATTGTTTCGCTTTGAAAAAATTGTTCCACCTAATTGCAGTGATTTTTTATTTCATTGTTACAATTTTGCCCATTTTGACGAGTGGCTGTCAATTGGGGATCTCCCCAGAAAATGATGGCCAAGTTGTTAAGTGGTCCGCATTTAGAAGGTCTAGATAAGTTTCCACAAGATTGTGGTTAGTTTTAATCTGTTTTTAATTAAATCCTAAATTATCTGGAAGCCTTTCATCGAGTTTATGGGAGTTGCGTTTAACTTTGGTAATTGCCAAGGGATTTCTCGGAAGAGATATTAAAGATGCTTAAATATAATTTTAAAGAATATCCATTTATGTATGAAATTCTCACAATTCATTGTCGGTTATGCAATAAAAAAGAAATGACAAAGAAAAGCTGTCTTCCCATAACCATAAATCAAAAACCGAAACAAATTCGTTCTTTTCTTGGGGGCTTGTACGTAGTATCGGTTGCATTCAATGCAACTTCCTTACAATCCCTTTCGGCCAACTTCCTGTTTCGTCCTTTCCTCCATCAAATACCACAAGAATCTTCCGCAAAGCATTTGATACGCTCTTTAGACCCGTGACACAATGCTACCGGATGAGATGAGATGAGATGAGATGAGATGAGATGAGATGAATAAACTGAACACCCGTTGACTACCTGTGGATGGAAATCGAATCCCGATCGAAGAGCACAGACCCAAGGAGTACAATTCGATTCGTCGGATGACAGGACATTCGTTGCTCATTGTTGGCCAATTTCATGACAATTTTTCAGCAACCATATATATCTCCAGGGGACGGACGACGACGACATACACTTCCGATGATGCCGATGTGAAAAGCAAAGTCACTCCGACATTGTGCATTTGTTTCATATATATTTTGTATTTACCTCGGAGGCCAGGCAGCTGGGCAATTGGATTTCTCGGTCGGAGCCTGGTCGATGGACAATCAATGTCATGCATACAATTGTGAGTGACACATAAGGATTCCGGGGCAAGGATATGTCAGCATTGTTGTACCGGCCATTGGCAAATCTTGCGACATATCCGCTCCTTTCGGCCGAAAGGCAATATTTGTCTTTCGAGTGAGTGACACTTTTGGCCAGGACTCAAGGCGGCGGAATACAAAAGCCAAACTCTGCCGGCTAATCCTCATGTTTACGAGGCTATTTACAGGCCAGCGCTTGCAGTCTTTGACAATTTTTACAATAACCCACAACGAAAATTATTGAATAGGGATCCGGTAACTGTTTGCTTATCTTCCAGCCGAAAGGAAAACTATTTTGGCAAATTGCTTTAGAATAAAATTTAATTGGGGATTACCGGGCCGGGCAGGAGCAGGAGCAGGAGCAGGGCAGGAGCAGGAAACTCCTACCGACTCCGTTGTATGCTGCATGTGTGTCGGTTGTGTTTGTGTCGCCTTGTCCTGTAATGCCCTGTGTTATCCCCCGCTTTAAGGCTACTTAGGGGCCTGTCTCACATATTACCCATATTACATTAAATGGCATCTCCAATGGCCAACAGTTTGCAGTCGAGACAACGAAGCCAGCCAGCCAGCCAGCCAGTCAGAGAGACAGGGAGCCAAGCTGCCAGCCAGAATGCCATCCAGGATGCTCGGCCAGCTGGCCGTTTTGGAACATGTGTAATCATCGTACGTGTTGGCAATTGACAATTATTATTACGTAGTTTGTAGCCATTAACAGGATGTGCTGCCCCTCCAATACCACCCATTTCAGATGGTCGACTTGGTGGGGCTTGAAATTGGTCAAACGGAATTTATAGAGTTTCTTCGGCGACTTGATGGAAACTGGATTCGCTTGGCGTAGGTTGAGGTTGTGACAAGCATGTGCGCTTTGAATTATAAATTAAGTTAAAGGATGTGAAAGGAAGTGGCTTACATGTTTAAAATTGGCTTAAAGATGCTTAAGAAATATATTTTTTAAACGTTAAAGATGGTTACTTGTTAACATAAACAAGAATAATCTTTAAACCATATATTTTAAACATAACTTTGAACATTTAAGCACTTACCATATCCAATCCCCATTGTTAACTTCCTCTCCTTCAAAGGCAATTAATCATTCCATACAAGATCCTGTGCAAAGACCTGCGCAAGTACTTCCGACTAGCTGCGATTGATTTTGGCCAAAAGGATACTTTCAGTTCCCACACCTAAAGCAGCTGCTATTGCTCCTGAGAAAAATTCGCCAAGAAATGAAATTCCAGCATCGCTAAAGGACAAACAAAAAACACAAAAACGAAAAGTCTGAAGTCAAAAAATAAAGGGTGCCGGACGCTGCAGTAAACTTCCGGTTGGCGAAAAGTGCAACAGGACCTGGTCCGGGACCACAAGGCAGACTCTCGGCCAGGACACTGGCCAGTGAGTAGAGAACAGAATCGAGCCGAACAGGTCCTCGTTTTCTGTTGCCTTTGTTTGTTTATTGCCACGCCAGGCTATGCCATACAATGTCCTTCCGGTCATTTATTAACGTCAATGAAAGGCTATTGCCTGCACTCTCCCTCCAGTTGAGATTTTAGTGCCGTGATTTGCTTTTTGGCAACGATTTGTCGCCGAGTCAACACAACTCCGGCGAAGGTTGCGATGTGTCCTTCCTGCTCCGGCTACTCCTGCATACATATATCCTTGATGCACTCATAAACCAAAAATATTGCCAAATTTGTAAACTTGGCGATTCCAAGGGTCGAGGTTGTCGAGTTGGCATTGCGATTCTAGAAAAAAAAAAGAATTTGATTTTTTAAAGAGCTCATTAAGAATTGATTTATTCTTAAATAACAAAGAGTCCCAACTGTAGAACATCTATTGTTATAAATATATTTTTTTTTATATAACCAAAGTATAGATTTCTCTACAGGTGATCTGACTCGTTACCATAATTCTGATTGATTCTCTCAGCGATTTCCCCAAAAGCTGTCCCAGCCTTTAGGGCTTCTGGCTACCGTCTTACCGTATTACCAACTTCTTGCAGCTTCTGACCAGTTCAAGACCCTCATAATTTATATTTAATGATCCAGAGCGAGTCTATTCCATCCTCTAATTGACATTTAAACTGTCTACTCAGTCTGAGTGATATGATAAGCTGATTGATGTGCCTGCTGAATGGGCAAAGTCAGACACAGAACTCCTAAGAAAGAGAGGAATTAGAGGAATTTTATTAATTGATGATGGCAGTCCAGACCAGACCATCTCAGACCAGACCATTTTTTCTTTGATGACAACATTTGCTGCAGGTCAGTCCCAAAACTCTAAAATCCAAATGGCTTTTAATTTCGTTGTTTCGTTGAAATCATAAATCAAAACAAAACTGACTGAGATCGGAGGAAGACAAGTGGATGTCTGAACTTTTTCGTTTTTGTTTTCTTTTTGTATCTGGCGGATCGCTTGGCTAATCGGAGGCACACACAAAGATACAAGATACAGGTATCGGGTTGCGTTCGCTGAGCATCGGCATAAATTACACAAATTGCATTTCCATGTCCAGAACCCTGATGGATCATCGCCCGCGTTGCCATCGCGGCTCATCAGCATAATCGTTAAAATAACAGCGCAATGCACTTCGATGGCCGATGCTCGATGGCCGAGTGGCTACCGCTTTTTGGAGTGGCATCCACACAGCCGCCTCCTTCTCTCGGCATCCCTCCTATGTCCCCGGGCCTCTGTTCTCCATCCAGTCAACCATCTATCCATCCAGCCATCCGTCGGATCCATCGTCGTCTATGCCCAAGAGGGTCCAGAGCGCAAATGGAATAAAAAACACACACACCGAAAATGTTTGGGGCGCCGCGCCGATGGCATCTCGCATCGAGTTGGCTTGTTTATTGTGTCCGGGGCTGAATTCGGAGGCATGTTTAAACAGCGAAATGAACTTGTGGATAAACACCATTATGGTTATTTGGCATCCACTTTGGACAGCCACCGACCATCGCCACCGCCAACCGCCACCATCTCAACCGCCACTGCATGTTTGTCGCCCAAACTCCCTCCTCCCATCCCCCCGCCAAAATCTTCTCAGCCACCACATTTACAGAGTCTTCGGTGAGGAGACAATCCTCGGTGGGCCCGTGTTTGAGCTTGATTTAGTTATTTAATGCAGCACTGACATAAGTGCACTTCCATCCTCGAGTTCGGCTTTGAAGATGCCCGGGTGGGTAGCCGCTCCAGCGACTTCGTGGGCGGCATCGAAAGATGCACTTCATGACTCCGGAATTGGGCTTAAAACATGCTAATTGACAAAGGTTCCTCTTAACAGTTTCGGGAATTTAAGATATTCCATTAAAGAATATGTTCGGAATTCTCGAGAGTGCTTGCTGGTTTTATTTAAAGAACATTTAAGAAGAAAACCATATGATAAGTAACTTATGGTTTATAATTTTTAAATTTAAGGGGTTTTATTTTGGGGATTAAATATTAAGAGGTCTAAGAAATTATAAATTAACAACATTTTGTAGTTATATATTGAAGGAGTTTATTAACAAACTGTTCTACAGAAGTATATAACCCTTGGAAATCCTTTGAGAAAATCCCACCAATAAAAAGTCTCTTGGCATAGTTTCCTTCTAAAGACTTTACAACACGTGGGCAAGGACATTATTAGACATGGCAATAAAAATATACTCACCCAGGATCACCTCCCTGAAATGTCCTTCAAATGTCACTCAATGAATATGTTTATCTTAAAGATACTTTTTAATGGATCCCAGAACTCCGCAGGCTTTTAACCTTTTCGTAAAAACCCATCATGACTCAATTTATTTTTACTGGACTATCATTAAGAACTCTGGCATCCAAGGACCTGTCCAAGGACCTTCGAAGGCTGACCTTGCGAGGTTGGTAAATATTTTTATTATCAGCACACGCCATGCCATCGCCTTTTCGGGCTCGTTCTGGGCATGCGCGGCGCGTGTTGGGCGAAAAACGCGAGCAAGTCAAGCAGCGAAAACCCATTATCCTGCAGGACCTTAATTATGACTCAAGGCCAAGAGTAACCAGCATTGTGTAATTAGACCTTGACTTGCTTCCGAAGGTCGTAACCCATCCTGATCCGCCCAGTTGGCTAATTATGCAGTCCTTGGACTTGGGCCCTCGATCCTTGGCTAATGGTCTGTGCTATCCTTGTGTCATCCTTGGACGTTCGCGTGTGTGGGCTCATGGCTGGCCAGAGTCGCCATTGTTTGACATTAATTGCACTTTTCCAGCTGAGTGCGTGTCCTTGCTATCCCGGGACAAGTTAAATTAATGTTCCCAACCAAGGACTTCTGCATCCATCGGGAATTGGTGTGAAAACTGACAGCGTATGTTTCCTGGAATGTCCTTGAGTCGTTGCGAAAAGAGGGACAATAAGGCGAAAAGGGACGAGAGTGCCTGCTGTGAGTTTGTATTAGATAAAAATTTAATTTTGCCTTGGCTTTATGTGTTTTTCTTTTTCATTTTTATTTTTTTGTTGTGTTGGGTGCTTAGGACTCCCATGTCCTTGGTGTGAACTGTCAATAGTTGCCATACTGCTAGGGAATCCGGCACATTCTCTCCCGGTCCCCGGTCTGTTGTAAAAATGCAATTATGATTGTATTATGGTCGCCTTTGTGTTTACTCTAAACACTAGTCCTTTGTCCGTTTGTTTGGCATCTGATCCTGCGACCCGCATCCCTTTGCATGCATCCGTTTATCTGGGCAATCTGAAGGTCCTTTGGATCGACGTCTGCCGTTGGCAGTCTGCAGTTTTGCAGTCGTCATCCAGCATGCATTATTCGATGCTGGCTAATAAATTATTCGATGCTGGCCACCTTTTATTTCAACCAGGCTAATTTGGTTCACCTTTGTTCATAAAAATTGGCTGTGTGTGGCTTGTTATTGGACAAGTTTTCAAACTCCAGGTGTGAAAAATGGTATTCTCTTATCCAGATAAGGTGACAGACAAGCGGTTCAGTTAAAACACTTGAGTATTGATCCTTAAGAAGATTCCATAGAAATCCTCAAAGGTCACAAGAGTTAAAAGGCAATCTACAAATAATAGTAATCTTGTTAAATTTTAATTAAACTTATCAACCACTTTTTAAAAGCCCTCGAGTATTCAAACATTAAACAAACTTTGCCATACTTGACACCCTTTTAATTCGAACCTACTTATCTATCTGTCGACTATTTGGTTACCTTGATTATATCACCCCGTTAACTAAACCACATTCATCCGGGAAATACCTCACCGAACGGCACTGCAAATTCAAAAGGACGAAAGGACGACAGTTTCGCATTGCAACAACCCTCAAGTCAAACAAATACTTCGATACATCGATGGTGATACTGAGCAAATAGACCCGGACATATCATCATGGTCACCCCCCGGCAGTACACAAATGGTGGGCAAACAAGCCCGAAAGCCCCGACCTCGGCCACCTCCCTTTTGGTTGCCACCCCGAGCTGCCACCACTCGACTGCACTTGAACTGTGTGCAACATATGCAGTTGATGTTTTTTACCAGACTGCAAAATTTTCAGCTTATTCTGTTTTTTATGCTTTGCTTTGTTCCACCCCTCAGGACACAAAAAAGAAAAATATCTAAATTATGAACTATGACAAATATTATATTACCAGCAGGAGGGTAGGGAACACGCCTCCGTTTGGGTGATTAATCATTGTGGTAAATTGTTGAAAAGAGAACGAAACCAAAATAAATAGGATAGGCGAACGATGAAACCACTGCACTTTGTTGGCCATTTTGTACGACAGGGAGCAGAGACTGCAGCCGTGCTTAGGGCCATGAACAATTTATAGCCCTAAGCCGATTATAGGGAAGTCTCTAACTCCTATCACTGTCGGTAGTCCAAGCCCCAAGACCCCCGACTCCACCAAGTAGGCAACTCTCGTCGACACCGATCCAAGTGGTCACATTAAGTGAGCTTAGGTCTTGGCACTCTTTTTTTCCAATCCTCTAGACTCCAGAGCTTTGTTTACCCGGCCAGAGGGACTCGTGTGATGAGGGGCTTAGGCAATTAAAAAAGCAATCACTCGTAGAGCTTTACTTTGATTTGTCAACTTACGCTAATTACTGATTAAATGGGTTTAGTGGTTAGAGAGAATTCTATATCTTAGAACTAGAGATCGTAACTTTTTTTCATAGAACTCCATAGAAGTACTACCCATTACATTTTCAAAATTATTTCTACTCATTAAAACTCTAATCTCCTTGACAAACATTACTGGCCATGGCCAGGCCAATTTATGTACCGGAAATGGTCGACAAATCGAACTGGAGCTGGCTCATTGAATTCAACTGTCCAGCTGACACACATCCTCGGGACAGTAGACCCTCATAATGTAGTTGGGATAACGATCGTAAAGTTCCCAAAACTAAAATAATTGCAAGTGCTTCAAAACTGACAGGGTCAATGTTTTTCGTACTTGATGCACTGAGAAATGAAAGCAAACTGCATAGAAATTTTTAGGGCAATGCGGGACATAAAATTGAAAGTCGATGGCGAGTGGAAAATTATTAAAGTGCATCCCGAAACATAAATCTAGATTGACGCATGCGTCGAGGGGAAAATGGGTTTTCCGAAAACTGCGCAACAGCAGCTGCCACTGTTTTTGGCACACCCCATTGGAAATGGAACAGGAGAGGAAAAAAAACCCACCCTGATCCTGATTCCTGATTCCAGGCTTTGGGTTAGCTAAGCACCCCAGCATCATCATTATCCTGATCGAACGCAAATGTGTTAATTCTTACCCCTCTGGAGCGCACTCCATGCCATAATTCTTATCAATCTGCCACTCGACTTCGGGGCTGCATGCTACATTTGGGCACCACATGCCTGCCACAGGGAAGAGCTATCCTTCCCCCTTTTGGAACTTGTGTAATTTATGCCCGGAGAGCAACCATTATGAAAACATCAACACACATTGTGCAAATCAAGCAATTATCGCTGGAAATATTCAGCATAATTATCGGGCGTTAGAGGATTTCCATAGACACGACTTGGTTTTGTTGGAAAAAAGGCACGTGATGGATTCGAGGGAATTGTTTTTCACAGAGGGATATTGCGTGTCCTTAAATCCATTAGAGATCACTTAGGCCATTCAATAAATTCATTCAGATCCGATTGGGATAAGCAGGAGTCATTCTAAAATTAAATATTGCTGAGAGGATGTTTAAAAAGCAAGTATGGGGTGATTTTTGTTTTCATCTCTTAGTTAGAATTTATGAAAAAACGATCTATGTATTTGGAATTTAGTTGTCCAAAAAATGCAGGACTATTTTCCTGCATTTTATTGTTTTAAAAAACAATGTCTTTCCTTTATCAAATTTCTATTTGACAAGTTGGCACTTTATTTCATGTTCTATTTTCTATTTGCCATTTGCCATTTGACTGCCCAGAAGTCCTTCTAAAGATGGCGTGATTAATTCCCCGTAAAATGTGAATATAAATAAACAAAATTCTCTTTTGATGTTTTGCCGAGGGCGTCGGTCAAATGTCACAACACCTACGCCACAAAATGAGGCAACAAAACAGTAGCAGCCGCACCAGCAGGTCACATTTTTTCAGTTCAGGACATTCAATTTGGCACCGACACAAGCCAAGAGTTTTTCATGAGTGGAGTATGCAAAATACATGACAGTTAAATGAAAAGAAAATAACATTTTCCCACAAAACACATTCAAGAGGAGTTTTCTGCTGATTTTGACAACTCAAGTGTGGAGGAGTCTGATGAAATTCAAGGAGTCCTGCCCGAGATCTCGACAACACAGAATTTTTTTGTCTGGGCTCTCTCTTCCTGGTTTGTTGTGTGTTTTTATTTAGATTTGTCGGGCCTGGCAATTGGCTTTGGCCACCCGAGGGTTATCCCTAAAGGATCAAAGTTGAAACTTATACATACATTCAAATGTCACACCTCTTCGGGCTTATAGGGCACAAAGGCGAAGAAAAAAGGAGCCGGGAAACAAAGCAAATTTCTGCATACTTTCGGCATTGACTTTCCTCTGGATATGTGTCATATCCACCAACAGTACCGCCCTGGAAAAAATTTGGTAAAAAGATTATGCTGTGTGGGTGGGGGTGTGAGAGGAAAAAAAGGAGAGGCAAATTTGTTTTCTTTCTGTTTTTTGGTTTTTGGTGTTTGGTCGGATCCCTGTTTTGTTTGGCAACAGCTTTCAATGCCATGTTCCCTGGCATGTTGGTGACTCTACGGGTTGCTGCTGCTTGTGGTGGATATTACGACATGTAACATTTTATATGTTTGTCCCCCATCCGGAATCCGGATCAGGGCAATCCCACTCTAGTAGTGGGATAAAATGTGGTCCTGATTTCGTTTCCTTTTTTTTCTTTAGTTGACAATTAATATTCATTTAATTAGGTGCAGTTTCGTAACAAAGCCTCGTTGGCCTAGTTCTTTGGGACAGCCAACTAAGCCCAAAAGATATCTCAAAGATACACAATCCACACAATGACGCCGAAAATTCGTCGCTGAGCAAACGGGCCAACTTGGTACTATGGCTAATTATGTGTATTTTAAGTTTTTTCGGCCAGCTCACTAGTTGGAATAAACGGGAAAAAGTTATGGGGGAAAGTATGAGAGCCACTCCTCTCGGCCATCCATACAATGCGACAACATCAGCGTTGAGTTGCATAATTAAAAACTTTACATTCTGCTATTTAAGTTGCCGGGCGGCACAAAGAGAAAGATACAAGATACAAGGAGGAAAAAGAATTATACACCCCAGTACCCAGTACTTTTCAGCTGCCGATTTCGTTTCGCTTCTTTCTGCCGGCGTTTTTGCTTTTCGCCGAGCAAATAATTGTTCTGAGGAGGAGGAAGGACAAGTTGGCTCTGAGGGAAAACATCTTTAAGTTGGCCAAGGCAAATAATAGCGGTGGTGCTCGGAGGAGGCTGGTCGGAGGCCACAAAGGACCTTTTAACGCTGCTGCAGAGCACAAATGCAGGAAACAGGATATTGGATCATTTAGCATTAAGGCGGCGTCGCCTACTCCCCCCCATGCGACTCCCGTCGCATCCCGGCGCTGTGAAACAAGTTAAGCGCAGCGCGAACAATAAAAAGGATCTGAGAGGAGCGGGTAGGGGCAGGACTCTCGCTGGAGGAAGGACAACGAACGAAACGCGTTACGCTTTAATAACTTGCCGCAGGATTAAGTCCTGTGCAATGAGATGATAATGCGCCGTGGCTTTCACCGCGGGGAGTCCTTTCTCCTCCCACCTCTCTCCGCTGCCCCATCTTGCTCCTTCGATTTCCCACGCCCCCGTCTTGTAGGCGCCCGGTTTGCGGCTTGTGGCTCTCCGAGGATAATGTTGATTATGCTTGGGCGTATCATAAAAGTGTAGTCACCCAATCTTGGATCCCCTTCCTGCCAGCCTGCCAGCCACCCGCACCAGTCATTGGGCAAAACAAATTATATTACAAAATGATTCCTGCTCCTGCTCTTGATGCCCCCGATTCCATCACTCCGCCGCTATTCCAGTATTAGGATGTGCCTTCTGACCTGGTTTAGTGGCTTCTGGCCTGGTTAACACATCAGCACAAATTTATTGCCTTTGAACGAGGGGTTGGTGGTTATAATATTTATAATAAAATATACTTGCTAATATATTTTGTGCCTTTTTACAAATTTTAGGCCCCAACTCCCAGTTTAAAAACAAGATATGTATCTTAAACTTTGTACATTTATTTAAATTTTATAGTGGGCGTAATATTCCATTATATTATATTATAGTAGTGCGCTATTTTTTTTATAATATTACCTACAGTTCGTTCATATTTGATTTACCAACGTCTGATACAATATGTTACACATATCACACTGATATGTTTTAAAACAATTTATACGTTTGACTGAATCCCTCTTTCAAATTTGTAAAATTTGTCGCATCCCCTCGCTTTTAGGCATACGGGTTGATGACTTTGTTGCACATTTTTCCTAGATTTTGAATCTCACTCTCGATGAAATCGCCGGGCTTGAGGAAGCGCGTCGGCCTCTGATAGGCTCCAGCTCCAGCGGGCGTTCCCGTGAGAATGACATCGCCAGGATACAAAGTGAGACAGTGAGACAGGCGGTGAATCAGAAAGTCGACCTTGAAGATCATATCCCGCGTGTTGCCAGACTGCCGGATATCTCCGTTGATTAGGGTCCGGATCCAGAGGTTATTGACGTCGGGCATGTGGCAGCGATGCAAGATTATGGGTCCAACCGGGAAGAAAGTGTCCATCGAGTACCCGCCCAGAACGACGTTCCTCTCCTTGGCCACGATGTCCTGGGCCACCATAAATCCGAAGACGTAGTTGAGTGCCTCCTTGGGCGTGACTTCGCGACACTTCTTGCCCATGATGACGGCCAAGTGGCATCCGTAATCTATTCGCTTCATGGAACTGGGGGCCTTGATGGCGTCCAGAGCTCCGGTAATGGAATTGGAGAACTTGACGTGGAAGGAGGGCTCGCGGGGAATGGGAATGTGCTGTTCATCGCAATTATCCACATAATTGCAATCGACGGCTATGATCTTGCTGGGACACTCGATCGGCGGAAGCAGTTGAAAGTCCACGGACTCGACATCCTCGACCTTCATGTACTGAACACTGTCCAGCAGGTTGTCCATGGCGTAGCGCTGCTGGATAAAGTCCTGCATGTTGGGAGAGGCGCAGGTGAGACTGGAGAGCTCGACCATCTTGCTGCCGTCATCGGAGACCATGGCCAGGCGCTTGAACGTTTCGTTGGAACGGCGATACTGCATAAACCGGCACTTGGGATCGTTCTTCCGACTCTCCACCGTTGGCGTAGGGGCTGGTGTTGAGACTGGGTGGTGCAGGCGGTGTTGCTGGAAGAAGTGGAAGCCCCTTCGTTCCATCCGAAAAGCCCACAAGCGACGACCATGATTCCGCAGAAGATTCAAATTGGTGATCATACTTTGTCAGTATCCGTGTCTTATGAGAGTTAGTTATAGGAGTTAGGACTTATGCGAGTTAGGAGTAGATGTGGTTTCCGTTTCCGTTTCCGGAAATCCGTTTAATTTTGAATTGAGTAAGGATGTTGTGTAAAAGGTGGTGGATGCAAGGAAATGTGTTGGCTGGAAATTCCCCTGAATGGAGAAAAGGATTAAAAATATTAATTAGTTTATGTCGATTTCCTTTATTTTATTTTTTTTATATTTTTATGCGACTTTTCTACTTACGTATAAAACCCCTACTAAACTGGGAGCTCCAGTCATTTGGGCGACAAGGCGTTACTGGATTCCCGAGGCCTACTTGTCAGCCTTCTTTCGAATCATTAGAAGAGTAATAGTAAAGTTATTGGTTCATGCCATCAGATCCTGAAAGGACGAGGTCGTGACAGTGCTCCACCTCCAAGTGCCATCATGAAAATAATATATTTTGTGCTTTGTTTTTCCGGGATTCGGGTGTGCGAGCTTATTATTTTTTTATTTACATAATGTGTCCAACCAGGCTGGCTGCCTTCTTTTCCTTTGTGTGCAATTTACATAACACGCTCACAAATTTCCCTTTGTTGATCATCTTGGGGGCGTTTGGAGGCATACGAGGCATTGGGGGCACAGGGGGCGTGGCTTATATATGCTTTGTCTTATTTGTTTTTATGTGGCAAACATTTGGTGGCTTTTATGCGATGCTGCAAGGAGGCGGTGTGGTTTGATTGGCCTGGTGTAGTTGCCGGGTGTTCAAGGATTTGCTTGATGGCAGGACCATAAAATTAGTTGTGCGGGTGGGGGAAGGGCGGAAAATATGTGTTTATTAATAGCTTAGGGGCATTTGGGGGGGCTTAGTGGCCTCAGAGCCATGCCACTCAAAGTCAGCCATCGAAATGGAATTTCTTGCCTCAATTTTTATCAGGAATCTCGATCGTTACAGCCAACGGAGGAAAATTTAAATAGAATCCTGCACCGTGTTTGTGTGCCATTCAGATTAGGATGAGGCAAGCGAAAAGAAAAACAGGATTAATCCTTTGTGCCGAAAATTGGATTAGGTCAGGATACTTCTAGCAGGGGCGGCTGCCACACGCTGCATTGAAATACTACCGTTGCAATTGCAACTGCTACTGGAAGTGAAAGTGGAATTGGGATTGCAGATTTTCAAGAGGACGCCGCCCGGATCTGAGTTCGGCAAATGTCCTGTATCGCTTACATGGCTACTTGACAAGGTCCTTGTTGGCCCTGTTCGAGTGTGTGTTACGCTGTGGTTGTGTCTGTGCCAGTTTAATTATTTGCTAGGATAACATCAACATCAACCGAGTTGAGGTTTACAGCTGCCGGGGACAATGGATGGATGTCCTCTTTCCTTGATCCTTGTTTTCATTGCGTTTTGATTGGATTTTTCTATGGCCTGCTGCTGTTGCCTCAATTAAGCCACAAACTCATCCTACCCAGTGTGTCTGGGTCCCCACGCCCAATTCCTGCAGGTCGTCCTTGGCTTGTTTTGATATTTTATTGCTGTCGCAATGTTTGTTTATTTTTGACGCCGCCATCAAACTGCACTGCAACAGCAGCACCACAGCCACCATAGCTGCTGCACCATATACCACCACCGCCCCTACCCTCCTCTTTCCTAACCTTACCCATCAAACCCCAGCAACACCCCATCGGGTTGGACCTTTTGTCTGGCTGTCAATATGTCAATTTGGTTGCCACTCTGGGCCGCTCCTTTCCAAGGATTCAATGCGAGAAATTAAGTTGGCATTGTCGCCGGCAGTTTTTGCGCTTCAGTCTCGATTTGATTCCATTTGATGTCCATTCGTTTGCCATTTCCTCCGCCTATATGTTTTCTATATTCCACTAATATTTTTTCCTTTTTCCCATTTTGTTCAGCCCATCGATGCGGTGCTGCGGTGGTTGTTCGCGGTTCCATTGAGGCAACATTATATTTTTATTAAATGCAATCAGCAATTTTCGTCCTTTTGTGTAGTTTTGATAGCCTTGATGTCGGCACAGCTTGATTAGAAATGTTCAGGCAATTAAATTCATATGTTTGATTTTCAATTCCTACTTTTCTATAATAACCGATAGGTTTTCTACATTTTTTTGTGGCATTGCATTCTGCTTACAGAGGTACAGTTCGTATTTTTTTGCAAAACATCGCTCACGAACATATTGTCATGCGACCACTGCGAAGACTATATCATGGGTGGTATATACTCCATTCAGGGGAAAAAAAATCGCTTAAAAATTATGAATTATGCATGGAGGGCTATTGCAAAGGCTATATCTTGGCCAATAATCATGAGATTCTTATGCGGGATTCCTTAAACGATGTGTGAATGGATTCTCCACAAATCTAAATCAAAATCTAGAAGAAAATTATTTTGTATATTTTTTGTGAAAATTCCTGGGGTATCCCCTTAAAAAATTATGAAAATGCATGGCAGACCATTAAGAGATACAGCGAAGCCTATATATTTGCAAAATAATAATCCGATTCTTAAGCGGGATGCCTTAAACGATTTGTGAATCGATTCTCCATAAATCATTAAAATCTAGAAGATAATTATTTTTAAAAATTTTTTGTTAAATTTCCTGGGGGAAAAATTATGAAAATGCATGGAGGGCCATTAAGAGATACTATAGCCTAGTATCTCTACTATCTCTAGAGAAGCCTATATATTGGCCAATTATCATCAAATTCTTATGCGGGATACCTTTAACGATTTGTGGATCGATTCTCCATACATCTGCATTAAATTCCTGGGCAAAGAATTATGAAAATGCGAGGGGGCCATTATGAGCCCTTCCGAAGGCTATATTTTGGCCATTTATCGACCGATTTTCAAGCGGGATACGTTAGAAGAATATTAAAACGAAACCTTTAAGTCTTCTTACCAAAAATATTCATGTTTTATTCGCTAAGTGTCATCCATATGATATTCATTTTTTAAAGGAAGAATATATTTAAACGTGGTTGGATCATCTGAAGGCCATAAAATATGCAAATAAGATGAATTTAATTGTAAATTGTTATTCTTTTTGGAGCCGCAAGCGAGTGGGTGAAGAAGTGGCTGGCATTTTAAGCCGAAGGAAGTGCCAGCAGATTGGCGCGACTTAAACGGTGCCCCGTTCATAAATCCTTGAGCCCCGAAGAGTGGCAGCGTCCATGTGGTTCTGCGGCCTGAGAAGTGGAGCGAGGAGATTGCTGTGCAGCTCCGAGGGAAACTGGCCACAATTTCCGTTTTCCGGTTGCAGCAGCAGCAGCAGTAGATGCAGCATTGCCTGCAGCTCAGATTCACTTTTTGCGCGCCGTAAACAACTGAAACAACAACAAAAGCGACGCGAGGCAAGTCGAAACATTTTGCGGTTTCTGGGGTGCACTACCCCCAAGCTCCCCTACTCGGCTCCCCTCAATCTGTATACCCTTTCCAGAGCCGGCGAGTTACCACAACGCATGCATAAATTATTATTTCCTGGTCGCACTCGCCACTTGCTGCCAAATGTTGCAGCCACATTTCTTGTTGGTTGTGTTGTTCTGTTTTGCATGCAACATTTCAAGGAAGTTAAGTATATGGGGTTTGCCATACTATAGGGGTATAGTTGTCCAGATCTGAGTGTTAGAGGAGTATTTTTAGATTATCTTGGGGGGTAATTTGAGGTATATGTTTCGAATGAGGTGTCTTTTGATTTTACTTCCGCTTAAAAGTGTGGAAATATTTTGGACAATTTATTTAAGAGTAAAAATTAAATAGAAATACCCTTAATTCAAGGGTAATCCCCAATTCGATATGAATCTCTCAGATACTTTATCTGTGTCGGTTTCATTCATCCTGAAACCCAGCGTACGTCATTGCTTCGCCTGCGAATGACATTTGGAAGTGGTTTGGTTGTTCTTCTGCCCCCATGCCCCATGCCCCATTTTTTTTTGTTACTCCCTTTTTTGCCTTTTAACGCTGCAAGGACCACGCCCACGCTGCCAAACCCTTGGGAGTGCAAAACAACAAAACCAGCAACAACAATAAAGAAGCCAACATATTTGAACGCCTTTGTTTTGCATTTTTATTACACATACACAGTGGTACACAAGCAAAAATTCGTTTTGCGGTTTTTATCACGCACAGACAGAGCCAAGTTGGAAAAGCTTCTGCCACAACCTCACCTCACCCCACCCTCTCACCCCTTGCTGCCAAACATTCGTTGAGCAAACTGCTTTAATTGGAGTCGATGGTGTTATTTATATAAATGTTTGCCATTTCTCTTCGTTCGCCCAGTTTGCATTTCATTTTTTTGGCAGTTTAAATTGTAGGCGTCATGTGATATATTGGCCATCGGTCGTTCAGTCCTTCAGTCGTTCAGTCGTTGAGTCCTTCAGTCCATTGGTCCTTTTTGCCTTGTGGGGCCCCTGGTCTGCTGACCTTGTTCTGCATGTAATTTTCCCTTTTTACTGCCTTTGTGTTTTTCGGCCGAGAGTGTTTTATGCGATGTTTAAAGTTGAAAATATTGCTGTCAGGACATTAAAGTGTGCTCAAGATGTGGTGACCCAAATGAGGAGGGCGATGCTCTTATCCCAAAGTGCCAGACTGCCACACATTTCAAGATAACAATGTTGGGACTTGTGGGGGCTGACAGCTCGAGCTGTAAAATTTGTATTATTTGTGGTGAAATGATTCCAACTCAACTTTTTACAAGACTCATTGATAATTGTTGAATGAAAGAATAATTGTAAAACAAAAACATTACTTTGTTTTAGAAAGTTTTTTGGATGATAAGAGTGCTCTTGATGGGCTTGGGAGTACTTGGGAGTACTTAGACATAAGTTATACTTAAAGGCGTGTTTTGTGGTTTATTGACAAATTTTTCAACTAGAACTTTAATATTAATTTGTTTGTCCAAACAGAGATGTTCAGAACCCATTGTTAAGATAAAAATGTATCATACAGTTAAGATTAAAGGGAGTAGAGAAGTATTATTTTAATCTTAAAAAACACTTCCTTCCACCCAGTCCCTGTCCTTACAATTCCTTCATTTCGGACTGCCTGCAATGACCTCCAAGAGTGCTTGGCCAATGTCAAGGGTACCTGGGGCAGACATGTTCCAAGGGCTCCCAAGCACATTAGCTCCAGGCTCCCAGCGCATAGAAATGCTGAAGAAGCCAGCCATAAAACCGTGAAATCACATACAAAGTGCATTTAACGCCCCACATCAAAAAGAAAAAAAAATGAGGAAGAAAACATTTTGGTTTTAATTAAAGAATAGGGAGAAAAAAAAACGAAATGTATACCGAACATATTTTAATTTAATGTTTACCGGAGGCCCAGTAAGTACTTCCGTTTACAACTAGACGTGTGACTTGCCACACACATGCCTCATGAGTGTGTGTGGAGGTCTCCAATGTCAATGCCGCACAGCCGTGGCACCACCAACAACAGCCACAAATTCTCGACTCAATTTCAGAAAATGATTTAACGACTCCATTTGGGCATGAAATCGCAAGGAGCAGTACATGAACTTCCTCGATCCTTCCCGGCGTTAGGCTTATTTCCCGACGACTGTTTTAAATGGGGAGCTACAAAAAAATAAAAATAAAATAAGGAGAATGTCCTGGGTACTGGGAAGTGGGTCCTGGGTTCTAGGTCCTAGGACAAAAGCCATTCAGCGGCAACTTTATCACTAAGTGGTAAAATCTGTAGGATTTTTTAAGTGCTACACATGGGGGACAGGGGCAAAAAGGAAGCGAATGCCATTGTCCTGTGACAACTCCTCGTTTTCAAGTTCGTGTTGTCTAGGGACGACCCGTTTTTTTTTCTTTTGTCCCGCTTTGTATCCTGGCTTTGTTTCCATCCGTTTTCAAGGTGTGCTAAGGAGGCGTAAGCACCAAACAGTCCTCATTTACTTTGCGTTTTTAATCACGGTTAAAGGATATGCCAGACAACCGCTCGTTATTATATAGACGAGCTGTCTGCATGTCCGTTTGTCTGTCCCCCTGTCCCTCTGACAGGATGTCAACGCAAATTCAAGTGAAATGATGCACAAGGCAGTAGCAGTGGCAGCCAAAGGAAAAACGGATGAGGCACAAGAAAAGGATTGCTACCAGATGAATGCACTTCATTTGAAGTAGAAGACAAGGAGGGCCAGGACTCATTGTTGGTCGTACTGACTACCAGGATATCCCAGGGGCAGCGCCCAAGTCAGAGCCTAGGGGATTAGAAAGAGGGGTGTGTGTGGCAGTTGATTCTGCGCATCCATCATCGATGATCATGTTTTGGCAGATTTGTGGCTTAAACTGAAAGGGTAGGATTTATAATCCCCTCCCAAGGAAGTGCAGTTTCTAAGGAAAGATAAAAGGATATGGATTTCAAGGCGGATATGGCAAAAAGGGTGGTGCGAAAAATATGACACCTTAGAGTTACTGGGAAGGATATTTCCCTTCTGGAGAGCTACTGTCTTTCAGAACAACGGTTTTCTTCAAGTATTCCCTTAAAAAATATATAATAGAATAGAATATATAATATAAGATTTAAGATTTATTTAAATATATTAACATTAAGGAATCTGTAATAGAATTAAAGGTAAAACAAGTTAGTCATCTTATTTATCTAAGATCTCCAACGTCAAACCACCCATCTTCCCATCAGAGAACAAGGGATCGATCATCTTTCTCCTTTCATTTTAAACAAGACATCAAAATAACGTTTTGAATTTTTTAGATAGGTGATTTATCTAAAATCTCTTATCTTTAGATAGTATATTCTGCAGCGAGGATATTGGGTTCCTTTGATATGGATCGTTCAGGTGAAAAAAAGGAGATGAAAAGGATTACGGGGCTTAGGGGTGTGTGCCCCTATATGCATGATCCTGGCATGTTTTGTCAGATCTGCTGACTGTCAAAGCCAGTCAAAGGTTAGACCAACGGAGAACAATGCCTCAAACAGTGTGTTCTGTGGAAAACCACAAATAGCGGTACTGGGACACTTTCCGACATCCAGCTGTGTTTTCCACGACGCGGCGGCGTTGATGAAGTTGTTCGCTTCTGCCTCAAAAGAACTTTTTGAAGAAGCCGCCGTGTTGCAGAGTCATTAATTTGGAGCTGAAAGGAGAGAACTTTCAACAAGTTGACCGTCAGGGTCGTCAGGCCTTACATACGGCTTTCGTTGCTTCCACCAACATTCCCATAGAATCCCAAGCCCACCACGCATTTCTATCTAATTAAAACAGGTGTTTTAATTATTGCAGCAATTTAATTTTCCTACAGCTTGCTTGTACGACCGTGTTTGTATTTCCTTTGGCTCATAAATGCCCTGGCCTGGCCTGGGCTGGGCTGGCCTAGCCACTTGGCACATTTTACGAGCCGTGCGAGTCGGCCTCGAAGTCGGCGGGGCCCATTAAAAACTGTTGCACTTTCCTCACCCAAGTTGCTCATTAGAGGCAGCTCCCCAACCTCGCCTCTCCGTGCTCCAGATATGATTAATTTTGCTTTCTGTTTATTGGACTCGTAAAATGGCAAAAAGCAGCCCAGGGCCCGACGCATTTTATTACTTTGTTCAACTGTTTTTTATGGCAATTAAATGAATGAACGTTTTTTTCCTTCTTTTTTTCTATTGTGTTAATTAGAAGACGAACTGCTTTCGAAAGAGGTCTTTGATTCGAAAGGAGCATATAGGGATTTGTTATTTGAATTTCGTCCAATAATTATTAGGAATGTGTATTGCATCCTCCCCTTGAACAATTCCTCCTTCTGCTGTAACCCTTTTTTTGTTGATAATTACATTCCATTTATTCATCTTTCCTGTTGACACAACAATAGCAGTTTGAACTTCTTTAATTTCCCAACCCGACCATTATTATTGGAATGGAAAATAAACTTTGTTGCCGAGATGAAAATTCCACACGTAATTACATTGTCAAGGGGGAGGGAGGGAGTGAGTCGAAGTTCAATCATTTGTTATTTTTCCTGGTCCTAATCAATTTCTGAAAACACTTTTCCGTTGCACTTCCGTTGCATTTCATACTTAATCAGGTAATAATAACATAAATTAAATAAACAACGGATAGCGGATGGCTGGCGGGAGAACTTAATATTTTCTCAAAAAAGATGAAATGGGGAATCGATGACGATGACGAGGTTTATGTCGAGGTGTGTTAAATTTCACGCGTTACATTTAAGGCATCCCAACAAGTCCAAGAATAACAGAAAAATACCAGCTGCTGGCCGGCTCAGCCCGCACCCAGGCCCGATCCAAGATATCCAGATATCCAGAATATTGCAAGTTCATTATACAAACACCAATCAAACATTGATGGGTGGAGATGGAGGGGTGCCCCTAGAGGGGACCAGCCGGAGTGCTGAGGTGCTGCAGGTATGAAAATCCAATTAAAGCCGTCAGGCAAATCGGGCCGCAACAGTTGTTGAAGGAAAACTGCAACCTCACCGCACACACTTCTTACTCAATTAGAACAGAAAATTCAAAGGAAATGTGTGTGTGTGGTGTGGTGTGTGTGTGCCTGCCAACCAAAATAAATAAGGAACCAAGGTAGGCAGGTCCATCCGCCATCCGCCAGCCACGATTCTCTGTCCATAATTCCAGCTCCGACTCTGACTTCGAATCTGACTCTGTGGCCGAGAACTCCTGCCATGTCGATTTTCCTCCTAAAGGCTTGAGTTGATTTTCAAGTGGCCCGGCAACTGTGGCACTTCAGAACGTTGTTGTTTCTTCCCCTGCTTTTGGCATTCTTCACCTGTCAAGGTGAGTCAGTGTGGTAGTACTGAGTACTGGGTACTGCCTCCTCGGACTCGGATTCGAAGTCGGTCTCGGGCTGTCTCGGGAAGAAGTCGGGAAGTGCAATAAGAACGTCTAAAACCTCACACTTCAAAACTTTAGCCGAAACATCAAAGTTGACGTACACAATGGCCATTGATGTGATACAACTCGAGTGCAAAGAAAACAAAACACGAAACCCTAGTAGTAGTCTTCTTGGACTTGTGCCCGGTCTTGTGCGACTGGGCGACAGGGGGCAGCCACATCCACATCTCATCCGAACAAGAAGTGGGAGCCGGGTACTCTCAGTTACTTGCACACACATCTCCGGAATCGGAATGGGACTGGCAGATGGAGACGGAGCAGGAGTAGCAGGAGTAGCAGGAGGCGGCAGTCCATCGTAGTCGTCGTTGTTGGCGGTTGGCTTCAATGTTGTGTCGTCAGCCTCAACAAGCGTAAAATATTCTCAGAAATGCAACTTTAGCTTCAGCTTCAGCAACAGCCTTTTGGCAACAATTTAGATGGATGCAGGAGCGTTGCGGGGTTTTGCGCCCAAATCAGGGCCTCAAAAACCGAGTACATGATTATGCAACTATTATGTATTAAACATTATCTAAAGAACGGCTTGTATTCTCCTGGTTGGCCCTTTTGAACCTTTCGTGGTTTAATTTAGCAAATTCTGGGAACTCGCCTGCAGTGGTCCTCCCTTTCTCCGATTTTGGGTTGTCGGCGGTTCGTGGCCTCCCGGAATTGTCGACCTCATTCCCACATTAGCCGCTACCGTTTCATTACCGAAAATCTTCTCTTTGGCTGCATTAGAACAACAATCGATGGACGACAACAGCGAAGTCGAGAACATGGCCACCGACAGCACGACGTCTCCTCCGGACCTCCACCAGTTCCAGGTCCTCGGAGCCCCCTCGACTGTCCGGGCCTACTGCACCATCTCTCCATCTGTATCTGAGCACTTAACATTTTCGGCTTTGGTTGCATGTTTCGTCGTGTGCTGAATGTTGCATAAATAAAGCGCAGATCACACGCAAACAAAGCAACAGCAGCAACAGCAGCAGCAACTGCAGAGCAACAGCAATACAGTAGAACCACCACAACGGGCAGTGACACGGACACCGACACGGACACGGACACGGACAACATCAAAGTGTTGACTTGACATTTTGAACGACATTTTAACCTGTTTAGTAGAGGCGTCCGAACCGAGTCCAAGTCCATAGTCCATAGCCATAGCCCCTTGGCCGAAAGCTAAGCCAAACCGAACCGAACCGAACCAAACCAAACAAGCGTGAACAAAGCCAAGTCAGCGTGCCGTGCCAGTTGGTCGCATCATAGCCGAAACTTGGCAAAAGAGATGGGTCACGGGGTGTTCCACGGGGGTAATGTGGGATTAGAGGGTCTTTAGGACGGGGTGGAGGAGGACGGGGTAGCCGGCAATGGGCAATGGGCAATGGGGGTCCAAATGAGACCAGCGAAGCAAACAACATGCCATGCTGCAATCCGAGTGACTGCACGCTGTTTGTCAATGCCCTTTCCCTCGACCAAGCGACCAAAATCACACAAACTCCAGCCAAAGTACACTATTCCATATTTTAGCATGGTGGTCCCTCACTTTTGGGAAGAGCCATCCAAAATCCGAAAATGGTAGAGCTGCAAATGGTTATTTCGTCGGTTATCCGACAAATCATTTAACTTTTTTCCCACACCAGCCTCACTCTCTCGAAGAATATTAAAATTTTAAGATAAAATTGTTGCAGTTTTGGTTCCAATTTGAACACTTTATTTATTAGGGTATTCCCTGTCCAATAAAGCAAGTTTTTGGACATTTCTCTTACCTTGTTCTCGCTGATGTTGTTGCTTTAACTACGGCTGTGGCTTCTGCCGGTACGAACATTCCGGCTATGATGACGCCGATTCGTTTTGGGCCATGTTGTTGACTCGCCTGGCTGGCTGGCTGGTTGGCTGGCTGGCTGGTTGGGCCGCTGGTGGGATGGTTTCTGGCTGGCGAGCTGGTTTCTCGACTGGGTCGTTGGGCTATTTCAGTTGCTGCTGTTAATTTTCCTAAAATCAAAGCTCTGAGAGTGCACAGGAAATGTAAACCGTTTTGTGGCAATTCCAAAAACACGACGACAAGCCGAAAACTGGAACGCTTTTCGTGAAATTGCATTTTAGCCCAGAGAACTCCGAACTCCGAGCTCCGAGCTCCAAGCTCCGATCCCGAGTCCCATGGCCCCAGTGTGTTGGCCAATGGCCTACAAAGTGCGCCGTTTAATGGCCGGCTTTATGTGTTCATCTGCTTAAGTCAAATTAAAATATTAAAATTTATGAACGTCCCGGACGGCTAAAGAATTTATCTGGGCAAATGTTTGCCCGGACTTGATTATACCCCTTAAAATACAGAAAAAAACAAATCGACAAAAAAGAGTGAATCTTGCAACGTGCATCTCTGTGGCAAGGAAGGAGGAGTGCAACCTGCTTAAAACGAAACTTGGACCTGGTCTCTCCCGCGTCTGATGTGGCGCAGATGATAAATAATCCACGCAAAGCCGGCCGTCCGCCCCACCCGCTCCGCCATCCCGCCACCCCACCTGCTCCCCACCTGCTTACCTGCCCCATTGCTCATCCGGCAGGTGCAAATCGCATGTGACAGCCAGACACTTAACTTTTGCGCTCTCCGAGTGCTCGAGAGCTGCTCCTGCTGTTGCAACTTCAACTTCTGCTCTGTTCCTGCTGCTGCTGGGGTTCTGGCCTGGCCTAATGCAAACACGTAAAGCGAAGCTGACCAGGTCGAATCTGTTCTGGCTGGGCTCTGGACTCTGGGCTCTGTGCCTGGTCTGAAGCCTTCGCTCACTCCGGTCATTTTTTATCGCATGTTAATCACAACCTTGTGGAACTTTGTTTACCTGCCCTGCTGCCAGGTGCCTGCTATTGTCCTGGCCTCTTGCAAAAGCCCTTTTTGTGTAGAATTCTTTTTTGTGTACTTATGGCTACTCTATTGGAAGCAGGGTATTATGTAAGTTGAACGCTTCTTAAGAAAATTCGAATTTTATGAAGAATAGAATTGAAAATGAAAATATTATAAAACAAAATTAATTATAGTTTATTATAATTGTAACTTAATAAGTAGTTATTGCTAGGAATTGCTTTTCGAAAAACTGTTTTTGTGTCTAGAAACTCTTAGGAATTTTATTTATTTACACATTCTCCCAATATTTATTATTCCCTTAAATGCTTTCAGTAAATATTCTTCAAAACTTCCATAGGAGATCCCTTACATGTGTTGCATCATCCCCCGCCATCACGAAGATAGGGTATCCCATGGCTCAACCAGGCATGCTTAATCCCGTGTTTGTTTTCCTTATTTTTTACCTTGTGTGTTGTACGAGTATGCATATTTCCAGATGCTTGGCAAGGCTTCTCATAGACTTGAGCTTGCTCTAAGTGAATGCAATTAAAATTGACGTTAATCTGCTGGAATTCTGATGTTTTGTCATGTTTGCGCGCTAAAGATGTTATTTTGTTTTGACATGCTCTTGGCCAGGCCAGGCCCGACTAGACCCAGACCACGCCAGGCCAGGCTCTTCTTCCAGCCTTGTTCGCTTCGTTTCGTTTTGGACAGGATGGAAAAACATGCAACAAAGTCCACACAGGCAACAAGGAGTCGTCTCGAGAGCTCTGGCTAGTCGTGTACATGTAGATCAATCTATCTAACTAACGCGCTTGGTGTTTGCTGCCTGACTGCAGCCCGACTGCCTGAATCTCTGGCCCAGAAGTCTTCGGCCATGGCTTGTTATTTAAATTGTTATATTATTTGTGCCTGGCCGAGCTTGGGAACCTGGCTTGGCTCTGTTTCTGGCTTTGGCTTGTTATGGCTTAACTTTAATCGAATTCGTCTGGCGTCGGTCGGTGTTTTGGGTTGGCATGTTGTTGTTGGCCATCTTTTTGGCCCTCTCAGTTGGCCTGCTTGGTGGTGTCTTAAAGACATGCAGTTAATGTTTTATGATTGCTTACTTAAATCACTTATTAAATGGCTTTCTTTTGCCTCTTTTATTGTTCGGCCATAAACTATGGCCTTCCGATGTAGATACAAATGGGAACCGAAGGATATCGATATCGAATGACCCTTTAGGGCCAGACCAATTAAAATTAGAGATGATTTTATCAATCCAAGATGGATTCTTTTGTCTAGAGATTATGGAACTATTAAAAAACAACTTCAATAAACTGAGTACATTTGTATTGCCTCGGTGGCTCCATTGAATCACCATCCTTGGACCACACAACTCACTCGTGTTGCCAAAAATGGTCCAGAAAATGTGAAAGAAAAACATTGGGAAAAGAAAGCAGAGCTGAGGAGCTATAAATCTCCAGCTACTATCTCAATGCACACACACTTTTAGCCATTATTACTGCAACATTAAGACACCCAAATGGCCAGGCTTTTGTTGGCAGATCCCAAAGCCAGATGCCAGGCCATAACTGCCATTAACATTGGCACTTAATTTACTTTTAGCCAAAAACCGAAAACCAAAACAAACGCAAACAGACAAACAACCCAGCAGCGAAATACACACAAAATGACGCACAGCTATCTTATTATATTTGGCCAACAATAAGGACCCACGGAAAATCCAAAACAAAAAATAGAAAAAAATATATATATATATTGTGCAATGAAAATAAAAACATATACAGGAGGAACAACAATTAAAACCATTTTCGAGCAAGCAAACAAATGGAGGAAAAGTCGCATTCCCATTGTCCGGCCAACCTCCTGCGCTTATTTATTGGCGTCCTGTCCAGTTTGGTTCATTGTTGTTTGCTCCCGAGGAGGGGGGCCA
This sequence comes from Drosophila atripex, assembly GCA_035045925.1. Lineage (NCBI taxonomy): Eukaryota > Metazoa > Arthropoda > Insecta > Diptera > Drosophilidae > Drosophila > Drosophila atripex. Next base: position 3,974,185 of record JAWNOP010000012.1, read on the forward strand.
GGAGCCGGGAGTTTGGTGGAAAAAAAGGAAAGTAAACCAGGCAAAAAGGCCACCAAATGAGATAGAAAGAAAGTGGCTCAATCTCCTTCCCATTCCCTCGATATCTCAACAATTTTCAATTTTAGCTTTTGTTCTCCAAAGCAAACAATGCCAGAAATGGTGTCTCATTTAAAGAAGAGACTTGAAAATACCCATTATCATGTCAGGAGGAGCCAAGGGAACAGGGAAGACATATACCCTCTTGGTAAGAAGTACTATTCCGGGGGACAACTAAATCCAAATACCTTTATCCTTATCATGGCATTTTTCAACAATTTCAGTCACTGTGGTAGGTAATTTTTCTTGCTATTCTTCCCGAGGCCCCCTTTTAAGTGGGCTTTCATTTAATTTGATGGCGTTTCGAAAGCAATTTTATTTCCACTTTAATTCCTATATTTTGAACTCGTAAATAATTGTCAAAGTGCGCAGGCGTGAATGCCTCACGTCACGCCAAGCACTCTACCCCTTTTGTTTCCGAAAATAGCCCCACAACTAAAACTCATAATTTTTATCTATTTTAAAAAGTACATAACTCCGCTTCGTGGAGGGGGTGGCAGGAGGGAGTGTTCCCCGTTGGGGGAGTCTAAATTGATTTCCGGTGGAGTTGTGTGCTCGTTGCGCTTCGTCGCCGTAGCCCAATGGCGTTAATGAGCTGCAGCATGCGTCGAGTATCTGACAGATACATTCCGGCATGCCGTGCCTCAATGCGGGGCAAGTCGAAAGACATTTTCATATTTCCCCTCATAGACGGAAAAGGTTCGCCAGATCGTTATTTGAATTAAAATGTAATTTTTAATTAAAGTCACTTGGAATTTATTGTTCATTGAATTGCCTTCGTTTTTATTTTTTTAGAAGATATATCAGCCATGAAATTGTTTAATTTCCTGTTTACTATTTCCAAATGAAATTGTTGATTGAGACATATCCCGAATGTGCATACATTTGTATATTCAAATTTGAACAGAAACCCGTAGAACTATTTTCTTTATAAATAATTCGATTGTCGGGGTATAACATAAAAACGATCTATCAAAATAGTAGGACTAGACTCTGTCTATTTGTCAGATCGTTAGGAGAAGGGCCCGTTCTGTTCTCAGGCATTCAAGCATAAAACTCCACGACAGGAAAAGAAGAAACGACCCCCGAAAGTACGAAGCACAAACTAAAAACCGATGACAGATCGTTCAGGTATTTTTACAGAAATGATATAATTAATCGCTGGCCTGGCTGGTATGTTGTATCTTCCAGCTAAAGTCAGCGAGCTTCAACTGTCAGCACTGAATGTGCTATAGCTCGCTCATAAATTACAATTTATTATGACATCATCTTTTCCAGGATTACCTTGGCACATTCGGTTTCAGTTCAGTTTCAGTTTTGCTGCATAAATTTTACATGGCTCTGCAGTTACGGATACAGATACACAGCTCTAGATACTGGCAGAGATCTAGATATAGATGCATGTGTGCCGCCAGGGAGCGTAATATTTCCTTGCATTGAATTGTCAGCGCCTGCTTACCTAGTCATAATTTAGTGCTTCGACAGGGACTTGCCCCACTGGATTCTACCCTGCCGCCCTACCTCTCTGTTTCCTTCGTGCAACTGCCCCGGCTTGTCGGTTCCTTGTGGCTGTCAGCACTTTGTAGCTATAGCTGCCAGTTTATACGGCTGCACATGATACATTTATTATCTATGCATATCCTGGCTCTGATTGTCGTCTCGGCTCTTTGAACTTTCCTGCCTGCCTGCCAGCCAGCCAGCTTTTTTTTTTACCTCCGACAAGTTTTTCTCCTGCCTCCCCATCATTGGTGTATGATTTATTTGGTTATTACGGGTGATTATTCGATTTGAGCTTCTTTAGGGGACTTATTTGATTGCTAATCTTAGGGGCTATATGGATTGAGTTGTCAGGGATCCAGGAAATATTTCAGAGTCACCTAGAGAGCAAAAACTTCTCCTAAATTATTAAGAAATTTAGTCCAATTTTATGGCAGTTTCTTCTCTTGACAGCTACTTTTCCTAGGCAATTAGCCACCATCTCATTACGATCTTGGCACTTTGCTACCCATTAGCCTTTCCAAATTGCGGCCAAAGCAGAGGCAGTTCAAAAATTAATTAAAAACTTCTGTCTCCAAAACGATGCCTAACCAGAGATTATAACAGACCAAAAGTAACAAACATAAGCATTAGGAGAGAGAAATGTGCCACACACCAAAAAAAACAGAAGATTTAGGAAAAATAAAACAAAAACTACTTTAGAATAACTCATTACGCAATGGCAGGCGAACAACTTTATTACACCTAAAAACATTTAAAAGTAATTTACAACTGGCATTAAAACGGAAAAGAAGACCGACCGAAAACCGGCCAAAAGCCAGATGATGGAACTGGATGGGACCCAGAAAGATACACTAAGTACTTGAAGTGCGCGGCAATTAACAAATTTTGTAATGAGATAAGGGGGCAAGGGAATCAAGTTGCTTGGCAGAATAGACCCGAAATGGTCAGTGCAGTCAGCTTTTATGGTGACGATTAAGTTGTGATGATAACATTTTAATTTACCAAACCCGACCTACAGCAAGGATGGCACCGACCGGGCCAGGACAATGTCCGCGACAATGTCAGCCTCCGATTCGGGGGAGACATAAAATAGATTTTTATGGCTCTGCGTTCTTGGTTCTGGGCTCTGGACTCTGGGATGCAGTTGTCTACCCAAAACGATCTATCTAACTATCTGGCCATTGAAATTCGAATAGAAGAACACAAAAACTAAAGATTTGTGGTCATTGATTGTGCGGAGAGCACACACGGAGATTTTAATTTTCTAATGAAAGATAAATGCTCTCGAGATACTCGAGGCTTTGGTTTGATTTCGGGTTTCTCCGGTTTCTCGTCCAGGGCCACATAAATTTTCACTTGCCTCTCGGCCTGGATGGTTTTTGGATTTCCAAGGAAACCCAACCGGGTTGCACCTTTCCCTGTTCCATGCTTCGTTGCTCCCCTCAGGCTGCATTGTCATTGATTATAATAAAAATCAAAATAAGTTGTAATTTATTTGGAGACAGTTTTGGTTATTTTGTTTCATGAAGACCCAACCCATTCTGTGGAATCGATTTATTATTTGATTTTGTGGAGGAGTCTCTGCAAATGATTTATTTATTGGAGAAGGCTACTGTGATGCTATTTCATTCGTAGTTATTTAATTAAGATCTATTTGAAACTATCTATCTGAAATGCAAACAGAACCACAGGCCCTTTAAAATCACAGCGAAAATAATTTCCACCTAGACCAGCCCATTCTGAAAGAAAAATTATCTTAAAGATACGTTTTAGCCAGACAAACGTAGAGATACAAATGCGAGGCCATAATCAGAGTCACTCACAGACGAAGAGGAATCCGAATTCGAAGAGGGCGCCATTTGTATCCTGTTTAGTTGATAGCGAAAAGCTGCAATTAAAGAAGCCCCACTTGGAAACGCTCTCGGAAATTGTGTGCGAAAAAGGCTAAGAAGAATAAACGCTTTCCACAGATGCGTATTAAATGATAAGGCCACAAAAGGTTGTGGAGGCCACAAAACACAGCGGGCCGCGCGAACAAAGTTGCAGAAGATCCGAGACGGAAAATAATTGCAAGTTGCCAACAATTTTTGCTACGATTTAAAACACAGAGAGACGCCAAAACCACCAAAGCCAAGGCGGCCGAGGAGGCCGAGAAGGCTCCCCAAATTAATACCACGTGCAAATTTTTAACCCGTAGCACCCGTAATTATTTTCAATCTCTTTCTCGCTCCCTCCTGCTTATTTGATTTATGCTATCAAATGTTGGACCGTCGATGCCAGGGCCAAGAGTCGGGGCTAACTGGAGCCAAATGATGGCAGAAATGGTAGAATCCCTGGCAGACGCATTTCCGTATCACTGGCTGACCGCAATGAGTGCGAAATGAGTGGAGGAAGGGCTTACTGCCCAGTCGGTCCTAGATGAAGTTGCGTATTTCTCTAGAGATGGTGCAGATTTTTAAGATTTTAAAGATAAATATTTTTATTTTAAAAATAATTAAACAAAAAAATACTTTTAAACAGATCGTGGCAAGCTAATGAATATCTCAAGCTTTCAAGTCAAAATCAAATAATATTTAAATACAGAAATTAGCAAAAAATAATGTTTTCCTTAATTTTTAAGGATTTAATGAACTTTGTTCTAAAAAATATATATAACTATGTTGAAGGTTCTTGTTAACAAATTTCAACCAAAAGAAATCTACCAAAAAAAAAAGAAATCTCTTCAACCAGAAATCCTAAGAAGCTAATAAAGAAGATCTTGTAAGTAAATTTTAGTCACAAATATTCTAGAAAGAATCGTGTAATTCACGTTCTCATCTCAAACTTGCACCACATCCAACCATGTGGCGCTGGTCAAGAGAAGTTGCACACACAGGGACCCTAACAAAAACACCACACATTGCCACACTTCGAAACCGAAACCAAGGACCGGCACTGAAAATGTTGCCTGCCCCGTTGGCTGCGTGAGAAACACACCTGCCCGAATGCGCCTTGCCCCTTGTTTACCTTCCTCCTTTTGCCCCCGCCACCGCTGCCGCAATACTTTGTATCTGTATCTTAAAGATACTTCACTGGTGGTAGTGGTACTGCTGCTGCAGCCCCCGGGGGTTTTTGGTGTTTACACACGCATCGCTGGCATTGCTGCTGAGGATGTCCGAGTCCTGTTCGGAATATGAATCTGAATCTGGACTGGACTTTTGCAATGAGATTACTCCAAAAAGGGTTTAAGCCAAGTCTCACTTGGCCGAGGGTCAGGAGATTAAAGCTACTATTTCCGCTCCCATTTGTAGACTATACTAAGACCTGGTATCAACTTTCAGCTCATTTTCCGGATTATAAAAGAAACACCTCCACCACATGAAATCGAATCTTTGAGAGACGATCTCTAATGCTGACCACTTTGCATACGATCTGGATGGCTAACTCATTTCTGACAGGTTGAAGAACTCACTTTCTTTGTGGAGAAGAGTTCCGCCCATATCGAATCCCTCAAAATCATCATCATGGGATCTAGATGGCCCACACTCATGGCTATGACTTTTCCCCAAAAACAGTGACTCAGAAAAGTCAGAGACACAAACAAAAACAAAACGAAGCTGTGCGATGGCTTAGATTTCCAAAACGATTAAGGCAAACTTGCTGGGCGTTCGAGATGGTTTTGTGGAAACCTTTTGGGGCACAATTCCATTGAAATGGAAAATCGAGGCGCCAGTCGAACATGAAGATTTCGAAAGAAATCTGTAACCGCAGGAGTCTTGGGTCTTGGCCCAAAAATATAATTACCTCGGCTGGCTTTCAATTAATAAATGACGTTAACATGCTGTCAAAATATGTATGCCTGATGATCTTTTCGTCTCTCGGCCAGCATGTGTATATCGAATGTATCTCGCAGATGCAGAGTGCAAGCCAACCTGATATCAGAGAGTTCATAAATTATAATTTGCCTGGGCCATAAATAGCCGCCAGCAGTCTTGGACACTTTGACTACCGATTATAATCAATCTTGGAGATAGATTTTGCCCAGACAACGAATGTGGCATGCCACGACTAAAATGATAGACGCACAAAGCTTTTGTAATTTAAAACGAGCTGCACTTGGTCTGTCTGTCTGCTGGGGCTTTTCTTTGTGTTATTTGTTATTTTTGTCAAGAGACATGGAGCGATCACGCAACGCTATCCTATGGATCTTCTTCTGCGGTTCTCTACCTTCTGGTAGTAGCTGTGAACTCGCCACTAACATGTGTCCATGGCCATGTCCAGTGGTTGCAGTTTCTGTTGCCTGTGCTGCTGTTTCTGCTGCCGGTGGAAGATGAATTCGCTGGGTGATCCATGCACTGAGAGGATCTGGTAGTACTTATTTTTATGGCATGTGTAGAAGTATGTTTTAAAAAATCTCCCAGCTAGCCGGCTCTTCTCACAGTGCCCGCCTTGAGTGGCATGCAAAATAGCCGCATGCAAACATGTGTCTCCGCGTTGTCTGTGCCCAACTGCAACACGCATTTATCTGCGGCATTTATCACGCATGGGGCACCCAGCCAGGGAGTGGACTCTGTCCACCATCCACTGCCTAGCTGTCTAGATGTCCGCAGTGGCTTTCCAGCCCGGAGAGATGGCAGCCATATCAGGTTGCTGGCTGCTAGATAAGTCGAATGCGATATGCGTATCTCATAGATTTGCCAGAAGACGTCGCCCAGCTATTTTTGGCCTCGGCTTGTTGCATAAACAATTTGTGGCTTTTCCTGTTCGTTATTTTTTTTTTTTTTTTTTATTTCTCATATGCACTTTTTTCAATGTTAGTTTTCCGTCTGTTTGCGTTTTGTGCAAACAAATCTCGATTGATAATTTTGCATAAATTATGCGAACCAAATGAAATGAGCCAAAAGCGAAGGAAACGGCAACTGGGAGCGGATACGGGCATTCCTTGCTGGAATTTTATGTGACAGGATCTGTGGAAAGGAAGCAGAGCTAGGGAGGGCTTCCAATTGATTTGCATTTTCCGGTTTAAATAAAAAGGGGGAAGTTGTAACGTACACATGGAAGGGAGTATATGAGTATAGGAATATAGTTCTTAGTCTCTCAACTATTTTGTTAATTTGTCATTTTCTTTCTTAAATCTTACAGCTTCACCTGATGATTTCTCAAAGCTGTTCCCAGACTGCTGCTGATGCATTAGGTCTGAGATGATGTGAAGTTGTCAGATACTTCTCACCATTGCCCGGCTATCGGAGTAAAAAAATCACAAGTCAGAAAAGCATTCGTTCGTTCTCACAAAAGGGCCAGGGGGGCCACGATGTGTTAAGGTATTTACTTACCGGAGCCACTGCCATTCGATTTAAAGTTAACCTTTTGCTCGGCACAAGAAAGGCCCATTGTGCCCACTGGGTCCGGAGTCCGGACCTTAAGTCTTCAGTCTTCGGTCTTCTGTGGTCCATTGTATATCCACTTCCGCTGCTGCCAGCCAGCCATCCAACCATCCAGCCATCCAACCTTTCTTCTCATCATTCCCGTTCTCATTGCATTTAACGCTCATTTCTTGATTCATTATTTATTGTGATTTCTCTAAAAACGAGTAGCAGGCCGAGAGCAGGACCGACCGAAAGCAAAAAAGTGTGAAGCTGGATGAATGGCGAGGTCCTGAACAATGGCCACAATGGTTGAGGGTCTTTCCGGTTCCAGTTCCAGTTCCAGAACTCCAATACCCCCCACCCTCCATTATTCTTAGCACAATTCCGAATATGATTAATTGCCGAGTCAATTGATATTTTATTGGTCCGAAGGCGATACGATGCTGGAAGTGTAGTTCTATGCGATGCGGAAGTTGCATTCGCACCGGAACTGGCAGCCAGCGTCTTAGAGACAATCTTTTCTAGGTTGTCTTGTTAAAATGTTTGCCTTAAATGCTGACAAATGGGTTGGTGTGCCGTCAGCGTGCTTATGAGGCGGGCAAACATCAATTGAAAGGGCAGCTGGTAAAAAATCAAGAGAAACAACAGCGAGGATGGGGCGGAGAGATTTAACATGAAACGGGTAGCCGACGCGACGTCGCGACGGGCAAACAACAGCAGGGCCAAGTAACTACAAGACTCGAAAATCTCTAACCCGTTGCAACTAACAAGTTTCTTGTTAAAACAACGTCTGGGCCAATAAACCAACAAAAACACAAAACAAAAGGTGGTCAGGAAGGCAAGAAAGAAGCGGCGCATGCGCTCTGACTGACAACGGATATGTGATTTAAACCTGGTCGGTCAGCTGTCCCTCCAGATAAGTTACTTCCCACCAAAGTGATGGCTAAAAGTGTGTCTCTTTTTTGTAGTTATTGTTATTTTTCGCATGATATAAATCATATTAATATACGTAACTCTATAATTTTTTAAATGTAAGTTGTATTTCCCATGGATTCTTTTTTGAGGAAAGGATTCAATGTTGTTTTGATTTCATGAAAATGTAAGGTAGTTTTTATAGATTTTTCAAAGATTTAGAAGTGCGAAAAGTACATATATTTACAATTAAAATAATATACATATATTTTAAGGATATAATAAATCTGAAAGTCTCTGAAAATGTACAGGTGAAAAACAGAACAGTAAGTGAGATTTTTGGTAGAAAAATGTTAAATGATGTCTGAAGAAGTTTAAAAGGCTTTAAAATTAAAAAAAAAAAAATAATCAAATAATGCCAAAAATGATTAAATAAAATATAACTACCATCTGTTAAGAACTTTATTTAAACAAGACTTAATTCTATCTAACGAAAACTCTGCCCTTTGAGTCCGTATTCGAAAATATGAATAAGAAAAACCCCCGGGGGTTCCTGGGCTTATTTGCCTTTACGGTTTCGGATGGCAGTTCTGTGGGCGGAGAACGGTAGTCGGGGAGCCATCTCCAGACCCTGCTTTACCTAATTACACACGGAGTCTGCCCTCTCGACCGCTTGGTCTCTCTCTAATTGTTTAAGTGCTTTTAGCGTTTGGCCAAACAATTTTCATATGCAACTCTCCTCAGTCCCCAGTACAGTCCACACCCATGTCCATTCACACACTGCAAACAAAACCTTTTCATTTCTCTGTTGTCATAGTTTACCATAAAGCACCAAGAGATATGTGTGTGTACATATGTACCTAGCCTTTATTTTAAGTTGGATTTTTTTGTTTTATTGCTGGGAAATTCTCACACATTGTCGCAAATTGAGGGGCCAGATGGAGGCTTTCGGATGTGTAACGTGAGAGATTTGGAGGCAAGAAAAGCTTGTGCCACCTGTCTCGGCCCAGCTTGTGGCACACATAAAAATAAAAATGCAAACTTCCGTTACCTGTTTGCTGCATGCTGCATGGGGCATGGTGTATGCTGCAAGCTTCAAGCCTGCTCGTGAAGCAATCACTGTGTTTTCAATCTGGTTTTCGAAAGGAAATTACGCAGGTTTCTTCTTTTCTAGAACAGTTTGGCCATAACTATTTTCTATTAAGCCCAGTTTTTATGAGCCACAATTTTCGTTTAGGAGTTTAAAAGTGTAGGATTAGATTGTGAACTTTCCTTTAAAGGTGTATTACATTTTCTTACTAATACTAATAATGTTGAAATATTTTAATATTATTTTAAAATTCTCAAATGCAATGCACAGCTTCGAAATAGCACAGCTTCGAATTCTAGACAACAAATCACTTTTATAAAACGCCTTGACCAGGCAGATATTAACAGTTGCATTCAATATTTATAAAATTGGACCGAATTTTGGCCAACATATATATAAGTTTATCAAGCCTTTTGTTACTTATTGGTTAGACACAGAAATATGAAAAAGTAGTCCAAAAAAGATTTGCATCTCTGAACGAAAATAAATTTTGTGTGCGAAATTCCCGGAGACGGAAATATGCAAGTTATGTGACTGGATCAGGGGGCTATGAGGGGGGAAACAGTAGAGGAAAACCAAATGCCGTAAGCCCCGGAAAATGTACCCCTCTCCACACTCCACGCCCCATATGTTGGCACAGAGTTATGGCCATTTAAAGTTGATTTTCTTGTTGTCATAGTTGTTTTTACTCATTTTTTTTCCATCCCATTTTTTTTTGTAGTTTCTTGTAAATAGTTGTTTGCTCTGGATAACTCCGAAGCAGGGTTAGAATGAAAAATGCATCTCAAATGTATCAGATGACACAATATTTTTGAGAAATGCCCGTCCGAGTGCCGGCAAGGATGCGCAACACTTTGGCCTGCATAGTGTTTTATGTTTTTGGTGTTTTTGAGTTTTTGGGTGCATCTCGCAGATACACAAATATCAATTTCAAGTGCGTAAACCTCACTAAAAGGTTCCACTTACGCCAGGACATGTCTGCGGCCCATAAATATGCCCCTGGGGGAGGTCCAACTATATTGTTTTTATAGCGACTTAATTATGCCAGAGCACTTGACACTGACTTTTGCCGGCTCTGGTCTTAGCTATTTCGGGGCTAGAACTGCTTTTATGGGCGGCAGCATTTGCAGAGGACGTGCGGCCCGTCCGGCGGATGAGTGGCGATTGCCAGAGAGTATCTTTCGGATCGCTCTGTGGCCAGCGTAGCATAGCCAGATAAATGAGTGGAGTTGCTTTGAGTGAAACTCGCCGAAGAGCGTGTATCTTTGTATCTCTCAGAACCAGTTTTCCGTCGCGCTACTTGCTGCTGGCTTCGGCTTATCTGGGAGCTCTCGCAAGGCCGACGATGTGCCTCTTTTGTTCTCCGGCGAGGCGAATGCAGCTGCCATCCACCACCACCGCTCTCAACCGCCCGGCCAGCCTGCCACAGAACCACCCGCCGTTCAGACGACCAGCCGAGCGGCAAGCCGAGGTATCGTCATTGCGACTCCGGAGTCTTAAAATCAGTGTAGTTCGTTGCCTCGTCGTGAGCGGTTGTCTGCCTAAAACTGAAAGCCAGATCCAATCCCGACTTGAGTTCCCGAGTTGAAACCTGAAAAGAACGTAACATCTCAAACTCTAACAACAACTTGAAGCGTGCAGCCAAAGCGAACCTCTGGATTATCGCGCACGTTTTTCAAACAATCATTTAACAAACAAACAACACACATTAAACATCAAACACCCAAACAAAACAAGATTTTATTTTCGCCAAAAACACACACACAACTGTTTGAAATTGGCTAAATGTGAAAAAACATCAAATTGTTCCAAATACAACAAATTCGAAAAAGTGAAACAGTGAACAGATTTTCTTGAAAATCATAAAACAAAAACACACAAAACTAAAACGAAAATCACACAATTTTTAAGTTCAGTTCTTCATCGCACATCGATCTGCAGAAAAGTTGAAATTGTTGCTGAACAATCTCCGAAGACAAACAAAAAGGTAAGTTTCTGTGAAAAGTTTCAGACTGAAAATGAAAAGTGGCAAATTGTGAAAATTAGGAAACAAATGCAAGTTTTAAATGGAAAGTTTACCAGAATAGAGTCAATAGTTTGAAAATGCAACTATACAACCTGATACATGGTTCTAAAAATGTTAAAATTTAACTCGAAAAAGTGGAACAAATGTCAGGAGACAGAAATAGAAAACTCATAAATTAAAATAGCAAAATATTTATCATATAGTAGATAGAACTCCCTCAGAAATAGAACTCGACTGAATTTTAATCAGTAGATATAGTTTCTGTGGATACGAAAATAGCCCAATTAACTGAACTCAACTCTCCCGATGCCATTGACTAATTTTGAAAATTTCCCTCGTTTGTCTACCCGCAGCACTATGGAATACTGAGAACAGCCGGAGACCCAAAGAACTTGCAGCAAAATCTAGCAGCACAGAGCTAACAAAAGAAAAAACGCAACCAAATCAGAAAAAAGACCCCAAGATGCAAGGGCACAAGATGATTGCTCTGGTGGCCATCTGGTGTATGGTGGTCGGCCTGGGAGTGGAGCCTGCGGCGGGTTTGGCCAACTGCCCGCCGGGATGCCAGTGCGACGACAACACCCTGGTGGTGCAGTGCGGCGAGGGGCAGCTGGACGTGCTCCCCATTGCCCTGAATCCGTCCATCCAGCGACTGGTGATCAAGAGCAACAAGATCAAGACCATCGACTCGTCGATCCAGTTCTACGCGGAGCTGACCTTCCTCGATCTCTCCTCCAATCACCTGATGACCATTCCTCAGCGCACCTTTGCCTACCAAAAGAAGCTGCAGGAGGTCCATCTCAACCACAACAAGATCGGCCAGATCAGCAACAAGACGTTCATCGGCCTCTCGGCTGTCACGGTGTTGAATCTGCGCGGCAACCAAATCTCGGAGCTGCACCAGGGCACCTTCTCGCCTCTGCTGAAGATCGAGGAGCTGAACCTGGGCGAGAACCGCATCGGTTATCTGGACCCCAAGGCCTTCGATGGACTGACCCAGTTGCGCATCCTCTACCTGGACGACAACGCCCTGACCACTGTACCGGATCCCGTCATCTTCCAGGCCATGCCCACTCTGGCTGAACTCTTCCTGGGCATGAACACCCTGCAGACCATCCAGTCGGGCGCCTTCCAGGACCTGAAGGGTCTCACCCGGTTGGAGCTCAAGGGCGCCAGCTTGCGCAACATCTCCCACGACAGCTTCCTCGGCCTGGAGGAGCTCCGGATCCTGGATCTCTCCGACAACCGACTGCCCCGCATTCCCACTGCAGGCCTCAGCCAGTTGGTCCGTCTGGAGGAGCTGTCCCTGGGCCAGAATGACTTCGAGGTGATCAGCGAGGGCGCCTTCGTGGGCCTGAAGCAGCTGAAGCGTCTGGATGTGAACGGAGCCCTGAAACTGAAGCGCGTGATGACCGGAGCCTTTGGCTCGAATGGCAACCTGGAGTACCTGGACCTCTCCTCCAACAAAATGCTCGTGGAAGTCCAGGAGGGTGCTCTGAGCGGTCTGCCCCATCTGCGTCATGTGATCCTGAAGGCCAATGCCTTGACCTCGCTGGCCGAAGGTCTGTTCCCCTGGAAGGATCTTCTAACCCTGGATCTGACTGAGAACCCTCTCTCCTGCGACTGCCGGGTGATGTGGCTGCGCAACCTGCTGGTGGCCAAGAACTCCAGCCAGGAAGATGTTCCCGAATTGCGTTGCGAGTTCCCCGAGCGTCTGCGTGGCGAGTCCCTGAAGCACCTCAACCCGACCCTGATGGGCTGCTCCCACACCGATCCCCGCAAGCAGGCCTTAATCGGAGCCCTGTTGGTGGGTTCGGCGGCCACTATTACTGCCATGGCTTTGGTCTTGTACCGCTGCCGGCATAAGATCCGTGAGACCCTCAAGGGCAACCCTCTGTGGGGCAATTCGGCGTTGGGGCGCAAGGAGCGCGAATACCAGAAGACCTTCTGCGATGAGGACTACATGTCGCGTCACCAGCACCATCCCTGCTCCCTGGGCATTCACTCCACCTTCCCGAACACCTACACGGCACCCCACCACCCTGCTGCCGGCCATCACTACGGAATGTGCCCCATGCCCGTGAATGACTTGGGCTCCATGGATCCCCAGCAGAAATTCCAGCAGCTGGCTGTTCCCACGGCTACTCTGGTCAGTGAGAAGAAGCTGAACAACAATAAGACTCTGGTCTCCCAAGGCGCCATCGACGACAGTGCCTCCTTTGTCCTGCACATGAAGTCGGCGACCATGGGACGTGGCGAGGGACACCAGCAGCCCAACAGCCAGCAGCAGTTGAATCACTACACCAAACCGCAGTTCCTCTCGGCCACGGCGGCAGTTGGCGACTCCTGCTACTCGTACGCGGATGTGCCCATGGTGCATGGTGGCGCCCACCAGCCCACTCTACGCCTCACCCAGGAGCACTTCAAGCAGCGCGAAATGTACGAGCCCGAGGTCGGAAACGGCGAGATCCTGGATGCCAACTACATCTACAGCAACACCCACTACTCGGTTCCGCTGGAGCAGCTGGGCCGCAGCAAGACGCCCACTCCGCCGCCACTGCCCCCGGCGCTGCCTCTCCGCAACGGCCTGTGCGCCACCACCGGAAGAAGGTCCTTCCAGCAGAAGTCCTCCCAGCATCACCAGCAGCAGCAGAACAACAACACCATGCGCCAGTTCACGCACTGATCCTCGACCTACCGACGCAGGCAGCTGAGTATCTTTGCTTAGCCCCCTGCTGCCCCCCACTGTGATGCCTGGTCCTGCCCCACCCACACGTCCTGTCCCATCCTCACCCGTTTCAACAAGGATATAGCTAGGACTAAGGTTTAGAGTTGTAAGACCGAGAACATTGTATATATTGAGAACCTTTCCGCACTATTTTCGAGACCCACCTGAAAGATCTCTACTTCTATCAGCACTTTCTCACTCAACTACTCCCCTCCCCGAAAATAGAACATCGCTAGCAGCTAAGATACAAAAATTGTAAATTATATTTAAGTGTTTAGATAAACTAAAGACAACAAACAAGCACTGAGAGTCACTGTAAGCTTAGTTTTAAATTATTTAATTTATTGTTAAATGCAAAATCGAATCAAATGCAAACAAACTATTTATGTATTAGTTAGACAAGAAAAAATTATTCAAATTTAAGGAAAACAAGAAAAATATCGTCAAAGAACAAGAAATATACGCAATGAAAAAAACTAATTTGAAAACTAAATTTCAACTGTGTCTTTATTTGCGATTCCCCAGCACATTTTCCCGCAGCAGAAAATTTGTCTTTAATTAAATATTTGCAACTTTTCCTTTTCAACTCGCAGTGTCGTCTCCCAGCCGACATTTTCACTTTTTTTTTTACCTCCACAACCGGGCTGCCACCGGGCTTCCACCAGCAGCAGCAGCACCGGCTCAAAAGTTTTGACTTTCAATTCAATTAAAAGTAAGTTGAGAGCATGGAAAAAATGCGGCAGCAAAATTAATATACTATTATTCAATAGTAACAAGCTTCGAAAACTTTTTTTCGCCGACCCAAGTCAAGCAGAGCGTGTCAGCGGCACAAGTACTAGTGCCACATGCAACCAAACCAACCACCAAGTCGGGCCAGCAGCATACATAATTTTCAAATAGCGGGCCACATGTGAGAGTGTTGCAAGTTGCTGGATTGCTGGGTTGCTGGGTTGCTGCTACCCCTTCATTGTCACCTGCAACCTGCAGCTGTCGCCCGGCGGACCAGAAAGTTGCCAACTCACTATGCCCCCTGGGAACCCATGAACTTTATAGAATAGTATGTAGCCCATGTACTCTCATATCTGGTATGGCCAGAGACCATGGCTCGTTTTCTCGATGCTCAATTTCAAGCCAAATCGAAACCTATTTAGACAATTACAATAAAAAATAGAAATCACTACGAGCGAGCAATGTACGGTAATAACAATAAATAAATAACAAAGGCAAATAGCGGCCCAGAACCAGCTGAGATGAAAGAAAACTGAAGAACTGACGGCTGGGCAAGAGGCATGGGGCAGGTACCCAATAAAAAACCTCAGCCAGAATCCATCATCAAATTTCGATTAAAAGGCTCCAGAAGGCGAGCAAGAGAGTTGAGAGTCATTCGCACTATTCAAGCTTCATTAGGAGGCAAAGTAACGAAAACATTTTGATTTCGATCATTACAATTTCCTTTCATGGGGCCCCCAGTTGAGTGAAAGAGCTACCGAAGAGGGGCCGCGCCAAGGGTTAGTGGATCAAGCCGTCCGTCTACCAAAAGCGAATGT
Source organism: Drosophila atripex (assembly GCA_035045925.1). Taxonomy (NCBI): domain Eukaryota; kingdom Metazoa; phylum Arthropoda; class Insecta; order Diptera; family Drosophilidae; genus Drosophila; species Drosophila atripex. The sequence goes on from JAWNOP010000012.1 coordinate 3,989,429, forward strand.
AATCATTAATTCGCCGCACAGATACACCGATACACAGATAGAGTTTGAGATACAGATACATGTACATCCGTGCAGATACCAGGCCAAGATACATTTACAGATTGTGTGGACTGCGCGTTTCATTCTGACAGACCCAAAGGCAATAATTATCGAACCGAAAGCCGGCTTTCGGCCTGGTCCAGATACTGAACAGCTTTTGTAAAGCTAAACCCGAATCTGAACCTGGATCTGGGGCTGAACTGAGCTTGGCCTGCTGCTGCTGAGTGTATGATGACCATGTTGAAAATGCTCATTAAAGGTACTTCAGAAATAAAAGCATTTCACAATTGTTCCAAAAGCGAGAGCTCCTCTCGGCCGAGGTTTAGAGTTCAGCGAGATTGAGATTTTGTTTTCGATTCGGCCCGCCATTTATCAGATGTTGTTATCTATGTAGCTGACTCTTGGTCTTGGCTCGAAGCTCAATTAACGTGATCTTGAATGTCTCTGGGAGGTCACTTGGGGGCGCAACCGATAAGTTTTCTACTTTAAGAGGGAGGGAGAGGGTCTGCCACAATCGAATATCTACACATTAGTCTTTGAATTCTGAAAGGAATTCATATTTGATTATAACCTAATTTTGTGGGTATTGCTTAGAGAAATAAAGAAAGTCTAGTAATCGATTCGAATACGTTTCTTCAGGAGATAATACCCTCCCTGAAACCATGAAACAGATTAACGCTCGCTAATCTTTGACTTAAGTTAGTACGGTCCAGGAGACACTTATCACCTTATTTAGTCATGGTCGGTAATAAAACCCGCCTGGCTAACAGGTAACCCCTGAAACTTAAGCCCGGGGCGTGAAGACACCCAGCCGCAGATCACTCTACCTCCTCCCCCAAAAAAAAAAGGCAACTCGTAAAATGCCCAAAGACAGTTTCCATTTGACAAAAAATTTTTGTGTGTGGATCTTTGGGTTTTTTGTTACACCTTACAATGGCCATGGCCCAGACAAGGTCTGGATGGCCTGGACCCATGCCGAGTGCTGTGAAATTTCCCAACAATAACCTGGGCACAATTGTCCCGCTGAGCGGAGCGGGACGGACCGTGACGCTTGTCTCAAGCTGTGAGCGGTATGCTCCGGTCTTGATTCTTTTGCTCACATTAATTTCTCATCATTTGGCATTGGGCTTCAGAACAAGGGGGGCTTGGGTAGGGACCTGGGACTACCAACTGCGTATTAATGGAAATGTTATAAGAGATTAACAGGCAACCGGGCATCCAGGCACTCAGATACAAAGGTGCCCAAGAACACAAGATACAATTGCAATTGTTTTTGTGTGCGCCCTTCGAGATTTAATGCGAATTTTTATGCCCAGCCATATACAAATGCAATTTTGAGATGCCAAGCCCGAAGGGAAAGGGCCTGCAAATGGCACTACTGGGGCGTGATCTACCTAAAATACAACTCATTACGGTCAATCATTTAAAGTCGATGTAGATTTTCGATTCCGAACGGCCTTCGCTCGCTCTCTTTTCGAATTTTTTCCATTATATTTAATGAATTGTGCAAGACTTTCCCAACAATCGAGTAATCAATCTGACAGGCTACCGCGTTTTTGGGCAATTGTTTACTTCGATTGTTTTCCCTCGAAGGGAGTTTGAAAATAAGGTTAGATGGGGAAACCTATTAGAGGTAGGAAACGGTTTAAGGTTGCAACAATGTTTGCAAAGATAAGAAGGAGATCTACAACAGATCGGATAACTATATCGGATGACAAGGGTATGTTTCTAGACTAAACAATTAATGGGAATATAAAATGAGCAAGACGAGGTTTCAAGCCACTTTCCATTGCAGTTATACTCTTATTTATGTATTTAAAATTAATGAAATATTTTTATCTGCTTGCAGCTGACATGACTCCGAACTTATTAAGCCAATCTACCTCAGTTTGGGGCTTTTTTCTTTTACTGGCCCCGCCCGATACGTTGCACACTTAAAATAGATTACTTTTTTCCACAAGTGCCGGCACTTATGAATGCAATTTCTGCTCAACAAAAATCGCGGGCAAGGGAAAAATCATGCGGAAAGCAGCCAGAGCTGCAGAACTCGAGCGACAGCATTTTTAATTAAATAATTATAATAATTGTTGTTGTAGCTTAAGAAGATTTTCATTTTCATTTTCAGTTTTATTTTTCACCCCGTTTTTTGTACTTTTTTCACACATCTCGAATGTGAGAAGGACGCATAAAAATTAAAAAATATATATACTCGTTTGTGGGCGTGTCTGTATATATAATTATGTCAAAATATAAGACCCACAAAGTAAACGAATTTTCACAACAGAGTTGGTGCTTGTTGGTGCAACAGAATGTGGCAAGTGGGTTCGAAACTTTCGCAAAAATATTTTGAAATTAAATAAAAATGGAAAAACCTTGGGAAAAAATGAATTGGTTTAAATTGAGTTTATGTATTCCCTTTCAAAAAGGAAAGTTTTCAAGAATAATTATTCTAACTCGTTTAAAATACTGAATATTTAATGTTTTTAAAAAAAGAGTATAAAAAAAATATAAATTTGGTCAAAAAACTATAGCTTTCCTTGTTGAAAATATTTCCAGGAATACCTGAAAGGTAAAAAAAGTTCAAAAGAGTATCATGATGATGCAGAAATCATGCACAGACATATACCCTTTGGTCCGAGTGGGTAAATAAAATAAATTCACCCCCAACCTGCCCCGACCCCATTAAGGGGCAGCAACGGTGGCAAGTTGCAACCCCAACGACTGACAAACAGTAAACAGAAATCGTGGAAACAGACAACACGCCGGAAACTCATGTTCCACAGACACCTGGACGCATTTCTGAATCGCACTGGGCTACCTCCGACCATAATGTTAAATTGTTTTTCAATTATTTTATAGGTTATGGTAATATTTATTTTAATTAAAAACAAATACGCACTACAGCAGCAGCAGCCGGAGCAGAGCTGCGAACATTGAGCCCCGAGCCTTGAATGTTTTTGAACGATTTCTGGATAGTTTTTTGGGTTGTAGTTGGCTGTCGGCGAAGGTACAAAAAGTGGAATCATACGCATTATTTAAGGACCAGAAAAAATTGTGGAAAAACAATGCCAAAATAGTCCATCAGTTGATGTTTTTTTTACTCCACTTTCAACGAACTTTTATCTATCTGCAATACAAGCAGAAATTCCTGAAGTGTCACAATTTTTTTTTCTGTATAGCTTGTTTAATTTTGTTCTTTAATATCGGGTATATAATATTTATATTTTTTGTCCAATTAACAAATTATAGCTGCAACTATAACATAAAGTTATATGTGTGAAAAACATGAAGTATTTAAAAACCTGCTGCCGCACTTTTTCGTACAAATTATCATAAAGAAGGTAATTTTCTATCATTTAAGAGGATTGGTGTGCGCAAATTTTAAACTCACCAGTCCGTAGCGAAGTTCAGGTCCTGCCATATGGAACAGAAACTCCTCGCCGAAAAATAAAACCCACACACCGTGCACCATGCAACTCCTTCCACACACTTTGTGGCGTGTGTTGGTAGCATTAGGAGAAATTGCAATTAAAACTCATTTTCGTTGAAAACGCAATTTTCCAGCGTGAATTTCATTTGGTGAACAAAGTTTTTCCCTCCAAACTGATGATAAACCGAAATGAATTTTAAACAGTATTCATTGAGGCATTATCCAGGAGACGGCAACCGGGGATATGCTCTCCCCCGATCATAGACCAAGTTACGTAATATCCTACAAATGGGTGATTATGGGTCTAAAAAGTTAAGAGGTTAATGGTTTTGTGTTTTTATAAAGAACACAGTTTGTTACTTTGTGGCCTAGATTTCAATATTTTTTGTATTTCTGACTCTTTTGAAATATTCTTGTTTTCGAAAGCGTATCCTGTTTGGGTCCTGAAAACTTTCGTCAATTTAGTGATGCACCATTTCTCGTCTTTGTGTGTTTTCGATGGGTGTCCTGGCACCTCGCTGCAGTATTTCGAATTTTCGAATGCATCTGAATGAATTTCAATAATAGAAAATAGCTAGCCCGCTCCAAAACAACGACCTATTACCCCGCTAGTGCGTCAACCCCTTTTTCCCTCATCACTTGTTAGCCAAATTCAATTATGAGTGGGCTCTCTGTTCTGTCCAAACTCCAACACCTCCTCTGCTATTTTCGGGCCGTACTTTGTTGATTGACGAGTCCATTTTTGGGAAATGCAGTGCGAATTGTTTGGCTGTTATCTCGGCAGCAGCTATCCACCTTTCAGTGTGCAACACGGGTGCATGCCACCGTTGCATGCCACGCCCCAGTCGTGACCGCTGATGCTGTGATGAGTTTTTAAATTTGTTATTAAACGTTTTTGGCCGATTTGAATTTAGATGAAACTGCCATGTCCCCGTTCCCATTCTATTTCTGATTTTTCATTTGTGGCGAAAAGACGGGTGGAGATTTGGGGTTCCGACCCCGACCGACCTCTCCTTTCTGACGTTTCGAATTCTATAAATTTGCTATTTTGTTTGGCCGTTGTACACGCATATTGGCAAATTGAGTTTTGTGCGGCTTGAATGAACTCATGCCAACTTTGTTATCAGGATTTTTACCCATGCTGCATGCCACAAACCACTCTTCATTTGTTTGATTTGCCCAGTTTACCTCTCTTTTCCGCAGTGTCTCTATAAGGCCTTTGGCAAATATCATTAAAATATTGTTGGAACAATTCTCTTCGTGTTTGACGCGGTTGGTGATTGAATTTTGAAATCACTTTTACGCGTACAGCAGTGTATTTTAGATTTATGCTTTCAAACCATTATTAGAAGCACTTAAAGTTCCCCAAAAAGCCAACTCAATTTGTAAAGTTAATAAGCCAACAACTTAACCGGATAAATCAAAGCAACCTGTAAACCTTCAAAATAGCCAAAGACCCTTTAATTATCATTTCAAAATGCCTAACACTTCCAACCGATCAACAAATTAATTGCCCTGCCAAGAATTCCAGCGAACCAGAGACCCAAAAAGAAACCAAAACTGCTTTGACAAAAGCCGACCACCAATTTTTTAAAATGTATTTAAAAATCAATAGAATAACATTTATTTAAGCCAAGAAAAGCCCAATCGAAGCTTCATTATCTTGCCAAAAAAAAAAAAAAAAATGGGGGAGAAGAATAAAAAAGAATCTCGAGAAGAAACAGCGTGACAGATTATGCAAACTAATTACACAAAATTAGTTGAGATTTATGTCCAACAAAAAAAAAATGAAATAAAGAAGAGTCCCAAAGAGTTTACGAATCCCTGGGCCATATTTATTAATCAATTGAATTTTTGCCGCTCGGCGTGAGCCCGAAATCTCTCATGAGGCGGAGAACCCGAAAGCCCCAAACCCGTTTGACAAATAGTGTGACATAATCGGGGGAAGGGCGAAATGCAAAGGAGAAGGGTCAGGTCTGGAGTCTTCACCATGGACATCTAACTCCCTTTTGGTGCCTTACAAATTTGTATGATGTAGAGCTTAATTGGTGATTAACCACCTGTAGATCGGACTGCATTTCCACGGACTGAGCTTCGAGCTGAGTTAGAGAAAGATCTGAGCGTCGTGGTAAAAGTCGTGCTAGTGTCGGGCCCCCAAATGAAGACGATGCCATGCCATGTCTCTGGATAGAAACCCCAACAAACTAACCAACCACCAGCCCAACCAACTAAGCAACCCATTCTCCCCGAGCAAAGTAAATGTCACTGCCGGACTAGTTCTCCAACAGAACAAGATTTATGGTTTACAAGTCTTCTCTGGCTTGTTGTTGCTGTCAGCGGCAGAAAAATTAAGAGGGACCGGGAACGGGAACGGGAACGGGACTGGGACTGGAGCCAGGAAAGGGGGATGAATTTTCCAAGGAACTTGCTGCACTTTGGGAAAATAATTCATTTCGATTTGTCAATGAAGCGCCTAGATTATCTCTCTATTAATTATCGTTTATGGTTTGTTTGTTCGTTAGTTCGTTATTCGGGGCTTGGTTTTTCGTCTTGGTCTTATCTATGGGGGCGTCAAAGAACACGCTCTGTCTAAAAAACATTTCCCATGAACTCTTCCAGCCGAGATACCCGATAGCAGGCCCACAGTTTGCTCTATATCACCTGGCCTGTGGTTCTTCCTCATCAAACGAAAAGCAAATTGCCCAGACCAAATATTGTGGCAGTCTCAATTGAGATCTATCTACATACCTTCCATTTTTACCATTTTTGGTCTCCACTATTAGAATGCTAATATAAACATGAAAACGGAAACTTATTACAAAACCCATTAGTTCCTCTGGTCTTTATACTTGGTTTACTTTTTATGTTTGGGATGGATACATAGTGTGCCTATTGAAACTATTATAAAGGTTGAGGGGTATTGTGAAATATTTTCTACTCTTTTCAAATTAAAATAAATAATGTTGTTTTTTTTTACAACATTTAAATTCGACAATATCATAGAAACTATATAGAATTAGATAATTCCTTCTATTGAAATAGCAAAAGTTTACTTTATTTTTCGAGCAGAGTATTTGGTTTCCTGTTTTCCATATCCTATTAGACTCTCTTCTTCCCTGGATTTCTTTTTCGTATGCGGTTGCATGTGAACCGAAGCCCGTTGGCGCTTTTCCTGGGTTTTCCTCCGCTATCCGAACGACCAATCAATGCCAAACTGATGATGTTAATCTGACTGGCCCTGCCACGGCTATAGCTACTGGCACGCCCCTTCAGCTGCAAGTTGGAAGCTGGCCCACCATTTACCCTTAAGTTAAAATTCATTTGAATATACAACATCCTATTTCAATTTAAATTCAAATCCGCAAACATTTGCCACGAACATTGCCAAGTCCAGGGAAAACTGACATGAGCCACGCCCCCCAAAAGGAGGTGGCGGAGCAGTAAGGGGGGTGGGGGACATATCAAGAGTTTACCATCGTCATGCGCCATCCTCCTGCTTCAGTTTCAGTTCCAGTTCCTGGCTCCATCTCCATCTCCGTCTCCTTTTCCTGCTCCTCTCGTGGACCTTGTCGCCGTGGCTGTCGTGGACGCTGGCAAATGCCACTTACTCCAAAGTGCCGTAACGATTAACATCTACGACCTGATGGGTGAGGAGTGGAATGGGGGTGGAGGGGAGGAGGACGGGAAATGGGAAAGGAGCTGTGGCAGCTACTGCTCCACATGACCAGGCCACCTACCGTTATGTACCCTCCTTGTCCACCACCTCCTTTTCGATTCGCTTTGCCACTTTGTAGTGTATCTTTTGCATATCGCTGGCCATGTATCTTCAAGTATGAGTATCTGCGACACCAAAACTGCAGAACCAATTTAAAATACGTTTCGGAAAACATTCCGCAGATAGTAATACTCAAAATGGAAGGAGCTCCTGCTTGAAAAAAACTCATTCTGTCATTTAATTAAATGTTTTTCCCGGTTAGCTAACTATTTTATGGCTTGAGAGCTTGGAAATAAAATTTCAAATAAATAAAATAAAAGTTTTCTTGTGTGAGAAAACTAATATTTAAAGATATACATGCTCATGTATGGAATATTTAACAAAAAAGTAGTAGCTGGTAGCTCCCCCACCTGTTCTTTGGAGGCCTAAACCCAAAGCCAATCTTAATAGCTGACATTAATGCCAATATTTGCGATGTCTGGGCCATAAATCTTTGTCGACCTGAAATAAATTAAATTAAATTACATTTTATAAAAGTTTTTTTCCGGTTGGTCGTCCTCAAAAACAATGCACCGATGCAATATGTATATATATTTTTATATGTTTGCATGGCACAAAGCTTATCACGATCGGGAGACAAAAGGCACACAGATTTTTCTCCGCGGCCCCACTTATAAATTATTTAAATGGAAAAATAAAGCATCGACCCCCGGTCCTGGGTCCAGGCTCTGCAGATCCGGAGATCGCGACTGGACGCGGTCTGTTTGCAAATGCGGTCGAGTAGGAAATGTCATGAAAATGCTGCCCCGAAATCGATGCTGCTACGATACTCGGGGATACTTGGGATGGGATTGGGATTGGGATTGGGACCAATCCCAAGACTGGGATTGGAGTAGAAAAACACAAGTTCACAAATCGAACATGAACAAAGCAAGAAATGATAAGATCACGATTGTTCCTCGAGAGCCAAAGGAAAGTAGCAGGTACCACTTTTTCGCTGCACTGCATCTTGTGTCCAAAAAGCAAACATTTAATTGCGAGCCACGTTCTGCACGAATGGGGAGAGGGGAGAGGGCCGGGCCTTGGCTGACCAGCCGATCGACGACGGTCTATATGCACTCACGTATGCAAAAGGAAAACTTTATCTGTCAGATTTGCGTGATAAGCTGGCCCAGAGAAGGAAGAGAAGGCCCGAATGGTCTCGACCAGGGATCGATCTTCTTTTCGGAGTGAAATATTGCAGGAGCCTCTCCCCTCCCCCTGACCAAAGATTTCTGGCCAAATTGGCCGCCTGGTACACGCAAAGGGACGGTCGTTATGGGCCTACCAATTGCTTTCGCTGCAATTGCTTTCTGGCCATTGAATGGGCCAAGAACGAGTATGGGCCAAGAAATGTATGCATGCAGCTGGACAACAGGCTAGTTAAATGAAATTTCAGATAGTTGGTATAAAAATGTAAGGAATGTTGAGAAATATCTTCCATATTCAATATGGGCCAATGTTGGGCCTTTGATGAAGTGTGGATGATAATAACTAACATGAGCCAGGTTAATAATAACATTTCTGTTTACTCTTAAATATTTTAATAGACATTGCCTCCGACATCTGTTGACAATCTGTTCCAATTTCGCTTTGAAAACACAAAGAACAACTTTATAAATTCCTTAATCCTTAATGGCGCCCTGGGCCTTGCCTAACACAGTACAAATACAAGTTTCTCCCCCGATTTTTTTTGCTCTGGCCCTGCATTCGAATCGTAATGGGTCTCCATTACTTAATGCCAAAGCTCCTTTCCGAAGCATTTGACGATAAGGAGAACAAAGTTTTCGGCTTGGCTAGAAAATCTACAATTTCTGTTTGGCTTCGCTTTCCTTCTGCCACTTTCACCTAAAAGTTAACAAAAGTTCCCCGAAAAGAAATTGCAGTTAAAAAGAGGATGAAAGGCCGAGAGGAGGGGCGTCTGCTGAAGGCGGCAAACTGTGACAAAGTATCCACTGAAAAGTGGGGAGAATGTCTAGTGAAGTGTAGAATTTGATTGCAGTTCGGGATGTCTTTATGCGTAGCGCTTGCCACGCTTGCCACGCTTGCAAGAGTGTATGATGAGGAGCGTCTTTGGATTTGGAGCGATTGTCTTTTATGGCTTGGAAAATCAACTTTTGGCTAAGAACGCTTCGATGCGTTTTGATGCACATTGAAATAAACGTTGGCTTAAAGTCTGAGAGGCGTAAATTCACTTAAATTATGCGTAAAAGTCCAAGTTTTCCCCAACTCATCTCCGCAATCTGCTGACTCATGGAGGGCGAGTGCGAGCGGGGCTTTCGGCATTCAGCTTTCAGCTTCCCAGTCTCCCTGGTGACCCACATTTACACGCTCGAATTGATTTCCTATGCTCAGCTTTGGCAATCAGCTTTGGCCAGCACACGCGGCGTATACGCAACGAGCTCGGCTCTTGCCTTGTCGGGCTGCGCAGGACTTCGCAGGACGGGCTCCCCATTCGCCATTTTTATTTGCTGTAAATCTGTAACGAAGGCACGCACTATTTTCCGGTATATTTATGCTGTGTTGGCGGTAACAACACCCCTCCCCCTCTGTATCTAGCCCATGATCCCTTGTCGAGGACCTTTTCGGTTTTGATAATTTAATGCCTGTTTGAGTTAAGACAGTGGGTATCCCTTTTCGGGCCAGCCATGATTCCTCATGAGTTGTTTTCTGCTTTTCGCCACATCCATAAACTACAATATTTAATTGGACCGAAGCCTTTTTGCCTAGACACGTTCCTTGGATTTTCTCCTTTTTTTTGCCTCTGTTTTGTGCTTTTTTTTTTACATATTTAATGCAATTACCAAAAGGTTCTCCCATTGGAATTGGCCTCTCCAGAGTCAGAAGAAAGGTCACGGAAATTGATTTAGTTGACAGCACAGAGGCAGTATTGGAATAGGGATCCGACACCTTCGAGGTGCTATTGATAGGCCATAAAAATTGGAGGCCAAAAGAAAGTCAAACAATTTACACTTTTCGTTCCAATCTGAAACCCCTCACGCAGGTATTTCTTTCTAATCCGCCTTGAAGTAGAAATAACTTGCAGTCAAGTTATTTGTTTCACAAACTAATTTCCAGCACTGGTGTGCTAATCTCAATCCCAACTTTTATTTTATTTAATTCTGATGCCTTGCTCCACCGGCAATGATAAACAAAACAGAGAGCAGCTCCCCCAACTTTATTCAGCTCGTCAGGCGTAAGTTTATGTGTTGCCGCGAAATCTCAAAACAATCAAAGTACGGGAGCAAAAATATTCGAGTGGCATGGGCGGTATGTGGTTGGGTGGGCGAGTTACCATCCCAAACCAAAAAAACAACAAAAAAAACAGAAAAAAAGGGACCAAAGTCAAATAATATCCTGTCGACTGAAGGCAGGCAGCTTCTGTTGCTGTTTCACTTCGCGTGGGCGTTGATGTTTGCTCTCCGAAAACAACAAAATCAACAACAACAGCGGCAACGGCGGCAACTTCAACTTTAGTGCGAAAACTTTTGCCACTTAACTTTTGTGAATGCATCGGTGGGGCATGGGTGGGGGGAAGGAAGTTATTTGGTCGGTGGAGAGTCAATCCCCAGATTCCGTCGGAACTGGCACTGGTACGGCTCTGGCCCGGCACTGGCAAAGCAATTAAAATTATTGCTGGGCGCAAAAAGTAATATTTTTCAAGTGCTAAATAAACACACTATAAAAATGCTAAAGTCGGCCGTCAGTCCTGGGGTTTTCCGCCTCCCGTCCCATCCTCCTCCCGCATCTTCATCAGTAACCCCCAGCACATACATATATGTGGTGGAGAAAAAAGTTGATTCACTGATATTTTTTTCGAGATTTATTTACATATGCCAAGACGCGGCACGAAGAACTTTTTCTTCATCTGGAAAATGAGGGTGCAAGCCTCAGTTGGAAATGAAGAAAAGCGGCTGGGAAACCCTTGAGAAGTTTCAGGGAGTTTTGGAACTGGGCATGATTGCCTACTAGAGGAAGGATAAAGGGCCCAAATGCCGATGGAAAATGATACTGAAATGGAATAAATTGAGGATAAGAATCATCTTCAAATTCGAAAAGATTAAAAGCTATTGATAGTGTTTTCTCAAATAAATTCTCAAATAGTATGTTGCTGTGAACTAACCACAATTATTTCTGCTTTCGAATAATTAGTAAGCATAAATATCTAAAATTAATAAAAACATTTTCACCCACATGGTTATTTACTGGAAACTCGAACAAACCAACAAGCGATATGAAATCAACTTACACACCAGTGGCAACGACATAATAATAAATTGGAAACCGAAATCGATTTAGTTGTAACCAAGTTTATGGTCATAGAAACTTAGCCCGCTCCGACCCGACCCCGCCAGCCCAGACACCAAGGATATGGCCAAGTTGCAGGCTAAGTTGACCATAAAATTGCACACAAATTGCATCAAATATTTAGTTGGCCAAGCCGAAGCACAGACAAATAACAGTGGCCGAGTGAATATACCTGAGCCAATAAATAAACAGCAAATATTTTATGCAAATTTTCAATTTAACACAGCATTAAATGCACATACACAGGCTCGCACACACACCTGCCGAGTCCTTGGAGGAGATCAATGTAAATTCCCCTGGCCGGAGAAACAACAACACCTGACTGGGAGACCGAGTGTGCCACCGAGTGTGTGTTTGTGTAAAATTCCCATAAACCGCATGTGATTCCCTGGAACGCTTCGACGTTTTGTGGTAATTTTCATAATTTACACAGATAGGAGGTGAACAGAGCACACCTTTAATGGTATTTGACTGCCGGGATTCCCCGACACAGGTGAGACAGACAGGTGAAAACGGCGAAACAATATTGAGTTGGAAATCATTGAACATAATTTGATTGTCTTCCGGTTCAAAGGCACTTGAAAGGCGTGAAATAACAAACTATTGATAAGATACTTTTGATCAAATATAATTATTTGACAAATTGGACCTGGAGGAGCCAAGGTGTATGGCAGAATTTCCGTAATTCATCACAAATGTTTCAGTTTCAGTTTTAGTTTACAATGTGATGCAGGTCAACTATGATTTATCAAAGTCCAAAGGTGTTTGATTGCCTTTGAGCTGGAAACTTTTTGGAGCTCATAACTTCAACTTCCGAAAATGTACTTATTTACTTTTCCCGACTCATTAACTGCTGGAACATCTCGCCCTTAGGTCGAAACTTTTGCCCGGAATACTCCTGCCCCCACAACTAATAAACTTTTGGCTGCCAAAGTTCATTACCAAAAATTTATCTTGCAGCATCTTTTACTCATTTTCCACTCGTTTTGCCATATTTACGGAAGGTGACAGGCTCATGATTAATACGGGTATCTGGGCGTGGGTGGATTGACAGCCAAAAGGTCCTTCAGTCTGTCATTAACCTGCCCCCCTAACACTCACGCACATCTTGGCCAAATTCAAAGAGATTTAAACTAAAGTTTGACTTTGAAAAATTGACACTGACCGCCCCGATTATAGGTAGATGGTAATTTAAGATTCGAGTTCAAAGTTTGTGGCCGGGCTAGTGGATACTGTGTCATTAAAAATAAATAGCAAAGAGTTTGATTAGCCTTGTGGGTAATGGCTTTATCAATCATTCATTGCAGATACTTTCATATTATACAGAATGGGAGTCCTTTAAACCCTTTTCCCAACCACACAATCAGAGTGACACACTCTGGGCTGACTCTCCAAAAACAAAAAGATGGACTGCCCGGCTGGGTAAATATTTTACTTTCGCCTCTATCGATTGACCGACTTAAGTAAATACCCTAATTTAAACCGCATGATTGATTGCTGGCGCACAAGGACGTGCCGGCGAAGTCCCTTCAATACACGAAAGAAAGGGGACCGGAAACCATAGCCTACACTTCATTCTTGGGCTTGGCGTCAAAGTTGTCGCCTCTGCCCCTTTTTTAAGGGGCGGAAGTAGTGGGTTTTGGGTTTTCGGGGATCAGGGATGACTGGGCTGGCAAGTCATCTCATGGACATTGCACTTTGGCTTTGACCATCAAGATTTTCGGGGTATTGTGGCGGGATTCCATTTTGGCACAAGGACTCGTCAAGCGATTTGCCAGTTTCCTGCAATACAAGGAAAAAAAGGAGAGAAGAAAGGAAGGGACAGGGGCTCATTTATAAAATCCCCCAGCTGGGTAGTTGCTGGCATTTGAAAATTGAACAAAGCCTCGGGGCCAGCACATGCAGGACCCAGGATACAGGACGCGCTAGTCTTATGTATGAAAAATGGATGGCGCCTAGACGCAGAACGTAGAACGCAGAAAGGAGGACGCAGGATGTTGAGATGCCTTTATGGTAATCCAAGATGGTGCCCCTTTTTGCGGTTGACATGATTCACTTGGGCGATAAACCAAAGATGGCAAAAAGTCAGTCAAAGGCTCTACGACTAAAAGGGCTAAGTGTGTATGAGTGTGTGTGTGTGTTTAGAACACAAAGGACATTGGCGGCGGCATTTTTTGGTAGCCCCTTTTGGCATATCATTTTGGGGCCATTTCCCGGCTGTCTGCCTCTTTTTAAAGCAATTTTCATCGTTTGAATAAACATTTCATTTAATTTCAGGGCAAACAAAAATAATAAAACAGACAAACAGGACTGAAGGGAGCAGAGCAAGGACCAAGGATGCGGGGGGAAAATAATTTGGCCGACGGGCGCCGAAACTTTACGTGAACACGTAATGCTCTTTACGTTTTTTGTTGCAAAACGCAGCAGCCGCACGCAACGCGAACATTTTTGTAATAAGAAATTCAATTTTCAGCAACATTAGAGGCCAAAAGTTGACTCCACAGTGACTACGTGTGCAACAGAGTGAGGGGCAGCTCTCCGCTCCCCTCCTGCCAGTTCCCTCCTCCAGTTTGAGTTGCAGCCACAGAAATTACACAATTCTGCATTCCTTCTTTGTTTGCACTTTGTGTGTGTTTTCTATGGATAAATTGCATACTTTTCCACTTTGCCCTCGCCAGTTGAAATTAAAATGCAAAGTGAATTTATTGCAGTCCTCCTGGCTTCGTGTCCGGAAACTAAACAGGACTCAGCTGAACCGGAATCAGAACGGCGTGCCGCACGCTCTCCGTTCTATGCAAATTTTCGAAAATATACCTGATATTGATAAGCCTTGATAAGTCCGAAAATTTGCCTATCAGGGTCTACAGGATTTTCATGGGCTTGCCTAATTGTCAGCGCGTTTCTTGATTTCCAACAAAGTGCATTTACAACTCAGTTTCCGGGTTATGTTTGATAGACTATCTGAGATGGGGTTTGAAGTGGAGACCTCAGAGAACTATTTCTAATCTGATTGTATTCCTTTTTGAAACGAATCTAGTAGGCTGATTAAGTATCTGGGAAATTCGAAATATCCTCAACTTCCGAGGAAAGTGACAAAATGTTTTAATTTATTATTCAACTGATCAAGTATTTATTAGAACGCCCCAGGCCCCAGGGCTGGCAGTGACACCAAGCAACAGCTACGCTAGCCTCCTCCCCCAGGAAACTCAGCCACCCTTTCACTTGGCACACACTTTCACTTATTACCGTTTTCCGTCCGCCCCCGGGGGAGATGGCACCGCCCAAATGGCGGCCCAGCACGTGACCCCACTCCTCTCCTGAGGCTACCGGCTCGGGCTTGGTCTTGGGCCTGGACTCGGGCGGTTTATCCCCCAATTGGACCGTATCTTTTTCGGCTTATCTGCCTGCCTACCACAGTGCCGCATTGCCGCCCTGTTGCCTTGTTGCCACTTGTGACGTGTCCCGATGTCGTTAAGTCGCGCGTGTCCCCAGAACCCTGGACGCGAGTCCCGGGTGCCTGCGTGCGAGCGGCGTTTTCACCTGTCACCAATATTTCATGCCCACTGTGCATTGTGCATTAGAATGACGCCGTAAACAGCTGCCCGTTCCCGCTACCGCTAGCCCCTTTCTTCCCTCTCCAGTTTGCTTTCCCCCGCCAGTTGCTCTCGCTCTTATTAACCATCCCCATCGCCTGCAACGCCCAGAAAACTCGATCAGGTGGAACGGCATCGTGCAACATTTGCCTCCGTTTGCCAAACTCACTTTTTGTTAATTCGGTTTCATTTGTTTTGGGATCTGAGCGGGATAGGGATGTCAGGAATTTAAAAGCAAAGGATATATATATAATGTATATCATACTATACTTTGTATTATAATACATAAATCCCTTTAGATTAATAAAAATAAAAATAAATGGGGTATAATAAAGTTCCTAACTAGAGGGATAGTTTTAAGAGTCTTTTATGAAATTTGGAAACAAGATGTGTTGATAGGATATTCTCTGAAACATTTCTATCCTTACCATTGAGTTGGAAACTATTTCCGAGCTCTTTACTACTGAAATTATTCCATCCAAAATATTTCTAAAAATAAAACCAAAAATCCTCTTAAATTATAGCCAAACTGACAGCACTACTGCTGCAGACACATGTTTGTCCTGCGCCTCTGAGCCTAATTTTGGGTTGCGTGTGCACCATGCGTTGTGGCACGTCGCCTGCTACATACTTACATAGTTGCGTGCAGCAAAATAACTGCTTCGTGTTGGCAGCTCCACGGTTTTGTTGTTCTTGTTGCCGCTTATCAGGGGCCCAAAAATTTCCATGGCAACAACAACAAGTACAAGTTGAAAACGCAATTTTCGGCTTTTGCATTACACGAAGTTACCCCATTGGAGTGAACGTGAATGGGTCTCCTGCCTTTTGTTGCAGGGTGTCCCCGAGTACAATGCGGGTAATTTGAATGGGAACAGATGTAGGGAATCGAAAATTATGTATTCATAGATAATTATTGCATGCAGACATGTTTGGTCACTTAAAAGATACAAATATGATGGGATAGACATACTTACTCCTAAAATATATAATTATTGTCCGTCCCTTTTATCCCAAGTCAGTCACTTCTTTTAAGTTAGCTACCTTACCATTCCAATCCAATATAGAAATTCACATGTAGAAATTGATTTCCTTTAAACTGTTATAGATACCATAACTCTTGATATACAGACCTCCCACCTGCTAGACATCCTCTTGTAGCATACCAATATACACCTGATTCATTTTCTCCTTTTAACGCCCCATGGCCAGGGAGTTTCAATTTAAAATTCATTGAAATTTCAAACGGTCCTAGCCGGCAGACACGTCGAACATGGAACACAAAAAGCTGCCTCGGGTTGTTTATAGGATTTGTCATACACAGGGGCGTAGATACAGACAGGGGGAGTCAAAAAAACACAAAAATAAAAAAGAGGAAAGGAATCTCGTCACCGCGTCATAGTCATCACCCAGACGAAATCCTGAAACACAAAAGGGAGACAGGGTTGATTGCCTTTTACAGTTTGCATTCACACCCACCAGGCCCGGCGAGGATATAAAGCCACCTACCTCCCACCACCACTCGCAACTCGTCCTTTGTCGCATCGCATCAATTAAAGCATTACAATGTCATAATCAAAATGACAAATAGAATTACGCACGATGGGAAAGGCAACAGCCGACAGGAGGACAGGACCAAGGGACTAACGGACTACAGGACGACCCAGCTAACTCGGTTTGCGGTGGTTGATAGCCGGGCAATCCGATCACCCAACCCTGCCACCGTAGTATTTGATTCCAAACGGAATCGTTGACGGTTTTCCGTTTTTTTGGGACCACTTTCCCAATTGGACCGAGTGCCAGACACCTATTCAAATTAATCCTCTGTAAGCCGGCAGAACAGCATCCACCATCCGACCCGGGGAAGTTGCAAGGTGCAATCTGCCACATCCCCTCGGGGGAAAGTGCCAACCAATGTCGTTTCTCCCTTTTCCTTGGCATGTCAAATAACGGTTATTACGGCGCATTATACCAATTGAGCGTGGAGTTAAAAAAGGCTTCTTAACAATTACCAAGCCCTGACAATAATGGATATAATGTTTTTTCGGGAGACACTTTGAGAGAGTTTTAAATACTCTTTGGGGTAACTTTCGATTTAAAACTTACTAGACTAAAATGAATAACAATTATTATATAAATTTAATGGTATTTGATCTTAACAGTTCAATAAAATACATTAAATATGTGATAACTAAGGAACAGACATCTTAGTAGATATGGTTGACATTGGTGGCAATCTTAGGAACTTATTCATAAAAATCTTCCAAATTTGTATGATTTTTGAAAAAGATCTCAAAAAAGGATTCAAAAGGCTTATCTTTAATACCAAACTCTGGTAAAATGACCAATTATTGTGAAAATTCTCAAGAGTGTAAAAGTGACGGGAAAAACCAATTTCCACCAAAAAAAAGTTTTAATCACACTTTGGCACACGCTCCGTCTCTCATTAAATATTCCCCAACCACTGCTTTTTTGTTTCGGATGTTTTCTTAATTTGCGTACAAATTATTTGTCAGAGGGTACAGCATAGAGGACCCAGTGCCAGCTGCGCCAAAAAGTTAAGCAACCGAAAACTCACATCACAGGGAAAGTCTTTCCACTTTGACATTTCCTTGGGCTTATTCAATTATTTTGTTTTCTTCCTTATATTTTGGGGATATCCCTTGTTGGGATCTCTTATGATTGAATGTTGGAGTAACGAATTTTTTGGCCAGGCTTAGGGCAAATTTATCTTTTTTTTTTGTTGACTAAAAAAACTTTGTTTCTAATGTTAAATTGGAAAATTTTCAAGGGATTATGAAAGTTATTATGGTAACAATGTGATATGGATAATGGCTCGAGGAGTTTTCACACTTAGGGGAAGAAAGTTTGGAGGGATTTTTAAGGGCCATAAGAATATTTTACACTTGAAGGATATATTTTAAGAAAGTGTATGGTCCCTAAAACTATCTATCCTGATAGGTAGGAGAAAATAACATAAAGAAAGCTTGACCCTCAAACAAAAAGGAGAGCTTAGGTCGAAATATAAATAGAAAAGGTTAGGCAATATTCAAAACCAAAATTTGTGTATAAATATTTAGCTGTGAGCTATTTGCACTTCATGCTTGACATGCCACAGCAGCGAAGGCAGCAACTGGCTCCCAAAATATGTTAATGCCCATTTTACCTAACTGAACGGCAAGGTTTTTTGTTTTTGTTATAAAGGCTAAAAAATACCTAAGCCGGAATATTTCCAAACTCTGGTCGTTCTTGTTGTTTCACTTTTTGCACCGAAATAGTTTGGGAAACAGAGCAGCACACAAAAAATTGTTTTCAGAAAATAAATCAAATTGCTTATCAAAGAGATGATTTAGTGGTTGCCCCAGGGGGTGTTACGGAACGTTCTGTGAGGGTGTTAGGTGTGGGGCAAGTGGAGGCCTTGTGGGGCGCTGGATGGCTGCTTTGGCTCAACTTTAATAATTGCTCAAGTTGTGGTCTTTTGTGGTCTCCCGACCATAAGTCAATAAAAAGGCAAAGGCTAGAAGTTTGAGGTTGCCATCCAGCCATCCAGCCATCCCGTCATCCCGCCACCAGGTGGGAGAACGCATCATATTATTATTATCTCTTGTGAAAATTTACGAGATCAAAAATTAAAATGCCCTCGAGCAGTAAGCAGGAGAAAAGCTGAGCTCAAGTTGAGCTCAAGAAATTGTTGCAGAAAATAATTTTATGGCTGGCCAAGGGTTGGCCCCTTATAGGGGTTGGGGGGCCAAAGTAATCTATAACCGCATCGGGCGGTTAGATGGGGGCTGGATGGGTGTGCCGCTCCTACATCCTTGCGGGCTTTTGCACGCTTCAACTGGCAAATTGTCCATTTATTATGCGGCAACGCCTTCTGCACTCTCCGCTCTGAAAATGAAGTGCCTGCCACCGTCACCGCCCCCAAAACCCTAGCGCCAAGGACCCAAAAATAAAAGCACCCAAAAAAAAAAGAGTGGAAGGCATTAAGACAAGCTGCTCTGGGGCGGGTTGGGGATGCACTTAAGGTGCAGCATTAGCCGCACACTTTCGGCCAAGTAAACGGAAGTTGCACAATTAGAAGAGCCAGTCAAAGTTTTGGCCCCCACCTCGGTTCGTCCTGTTGGCCCTTTCAATGCATATTAAAATATAGTTACCCTCCCTCCAACCAGCTGTCTGTGAAATATCAGCACCGACCATCCTGGCAAGACCCAGGATCCGTCGATATGCATAAAAAGTTGTTGCCTGCCATTACATAAGATATTAGTTGAGACAGGTCAAGGATGAACAGGAGCAGGAACAGCACCGCAGTCCCCCTTTCACTCGGTGCAGCAAAAATCCTTCCCGGACATTGAAAAATTAGAAATATTCCACCTGACAGGTGGGCTAAGAGAAGGGGGTTTGTGCCAAAGTGTGGTCAGCTGTTTTGCATTAAGTCGGAATTATGCTGGCAACAATTTTGCACAGTTTTTCCACAAATTTGTTGCTTCAACCTTCAGAGAGCTTTAAAATTGTGCAGACGATTTTCGGGATAAGTTATAGAGACAGGAGGAGTAAGGTCAATGATGGACAAATTTATGGATTCCGCTATTTTCAGGCCCTTGTATTATACTTGTAATGTATTATGAAATTCTACAAAAATATGTCTGCATCCTTAGCCGTTTCCTGGAATGCCAATCCTTGTTGGATGTCCAGATAATGCTTCAATGGTGGCGAATGGCTAAATTCGAATTGTTTCATGGGTTGCCCCTTCAGTTTTTTTTTTGAAAAACGAGTTAAACACGTGTCGCAAATGGTAGGTTTGCTCCTCAATCTATCCAAATGCTTTGGAGCTGCTTCCTGCTTCCTGTTTTTTTCGCTCTTCCTGGCCAGTCCGGGGTAATCGAAGTGAATGTGGAATTGGGCGAGTGGGCTGCGTTCCTCAGACATTTGATGGCCAGCCACCCAAGCTTCATAGATTATGGATGAGTTTCATAATGAGCCAATTTATACAAGTGTTTCACATGTGCCAGTGTGTGTGTGGTGCGTGTCTGCGTACCTTCGAATACAGGACCTCATCAAGGATTCCAGAGCGATTGTCCAAAGTACTTGCATATATGTATTTACTCTACAAAAAGAGTTTTACTGAAGTGTTTGCTTATTTAATAAATAGGAAAGATACATGCAGGATATAATAATTTTAATATTGAATATTTTACCATAAATTTCAAACTCTTTTTGTTAAATCTTACTAACATACTCCTTATAATTTTATTTCCCAGAAAGAGCATTCAGATTCATCACTTTCCTTATTTAATCTTCGTTTCTTGGATTTTTTTGGTAGTGACTAATGGGGAGAGGGGGCTGTGGGGTAATGATATATGACACCCCCAAGAAGCTGCTGGCCAGAACGCCATTTGTTTAAACCAGACGAGCCGAGAAGGGGTCGCCCTTCGCCACTTCACAGCTTCCATTTGAATGCGCACACGTTGGGGCCAAGTGAGAGCAACACATGGCGCTCCAAGGATTCAGGCAGCCAGGCAACGAGGCAACAAGGCATCCAGGACTCCGGGCAGCAGTTGGCAAACAGGCAGGATAGTGCGGACAGCAGCTGTTGCCTGGCGTGCTCGTCCTGCTTGAGTGCACGCGTCAGGTGACAAACTGAAGCTGGAGGAGCTTTTTTCCTCCAGCTTGACAAAAGCATCGGCAGCTGTTGCTTCTGCCGACTTCTTGGGGACTGCTCCATTGGCTCGGGCAGTAAACAACAAGTCGAGTTAACTCAGGCTGAAACTGATATTGGCTTCTAAAAAATAGACACGCACACACACCGGCAGTTGGTTCAGTTAGTTGGATTCCAATTTCCGAGATGCACTTGATCTCAGCTGGTAAACTAATTTGAAGGATTGTCCTTCTTTAATTTCTCAATTTAAATTTCAATTGCCGGTTGCAGCTTAATTTTGGCTTATACCCGAAATGAAACTGCGAATTCAATAGCTTGGCAGGCTAATTTTACGGTAATTTTCCAAAGCACAGAAGCCAATTATTCACTTGTGTGTGCCATGTTGGGCTACAGCTCTGATGTGCTACGGGAGCTGTTTAAATTGAAAGGATTACTTACGCTTCAATGGAGCTCAGACACATTCAGGGCGTGGAATGTGTGTGAGTTGGCTCCTCGCTTTGTAGCCATTTCATTTACACATTCATTTTGGTATTGGCATTTTTTCATTATACTGACATTGAACGTTGGCTTCCCTGCCAGCCAGCCAGCCAGCCATCCAGCCAGTCAGCTGAAGTGCCCAGGTAACGGCGTCAGTCAGAGAGCAATTGAAGCGATTTATTGGTGTCATATGACAAGCATCGGGGCTACCTCCCGGCCATACCCCTCGCACCGGTCCAACCCAGTCCAACTTGCCACCCAACTCCATGCCCCTTGGGGCTGCCCTTGCTACTTGCGTAATAAAAAGTTCAAACATTAAAAGCTGACGATGCTGCAACACCCAGTCCCCACCTCCAGCAACCTCATTTCCTTCTCGAGCCATCTTCTTCCGCCATCGCAGGACTCAAGTGTCATTGCTGGTGAAAGTACACCTGGGAAAATTACCCATACTTTTATTGGATGTGTACTTTAAAGTCCTTTTTATAATTTCTCCCAGTGCAGCCATTGCCTTGAGCTAGGTCCTGTCTCCTCCACTCCTCTCAGGGCCGTGTTCCATTCTTCTTTGTGTGCCAATCAAAAAAAAAAAAAAAAAAGCCAGGGGATCTTTGGGAGGACGGTGGGTGGGGCAGTCTGTGGCCAACGTTTAAACATATTGAATTACTTAAAAAAAAGTTGAAAAACGGAAAGAGAGAAGCATAGATTGGCGTCCTGCCTTTGGTCCGCCTTGCAATTTGTTAATTTCTTGTCAACACGGCCCGACAGACTAATTGGCCCAAACACCCCTCCGCCGCCACTTCCATCACCCTTTAAATCACTTGGCCATATTTAGCCTCTTGCCACTTTTAATATTTTTCATTTAACGTCATTTACTTTTCCTCGGTTTTTATCATTCTTCATTAAACTTTGCGGCAACTGCTTTTGCTGCTTGGTGCCCTGCCCCACGTCCTTACATTTTTTTCCATTTTTGTTTGCGAATTGATTTATTGGTATCGCCTCCCAATCGACATTAATTTTTCATCGATATTTTGTTCGCTTTTCTCCCGCCATTCCTCCGGTCTGTTTGCTGGCGAATAATTAAATTTTCGCATAAATTCATCATCAATGATGGGCCGTGTGGGTGGGTGGGTGATTTTAATTTCCTTTGACATTGCCAAACACATGTGGAGGCATCCCATGGAGGCAGACGCTTAATTTGCTTGGTTTAAAGGTTATTTAACAAAAAAGAAATCCGATTATTGAATAATATCATCAAACGAGTATGACGACACATGAATTCCGACAAAAAATTCAATTACACTTTTATCGAAAAATGAATTAGTTCTTAGAGGGAAATATATAATTTTTATTTCCCCAAAAACTCTTCTTCTGATTGATTTCCTGTCTTTTGTCTTGGGGGATTTTAAGCACATTATTTCATAAAAATTTAAGAGGGCCATGAAAGCAACAACCAGCAGGGATTTAACCATACTCTCAGCCTAATGAGCTATGACATAAAAAACAAAGGTTTGTCCAAATAATCTGCTATCCCCCCCATCCCCAGCAGAGTCTGGAAGATTGAAGATGATGAAGAAGTCTCTTTAATGACAAACCTCGAACGAAAATCTCAGCCCACAGTTGCTGCAACGAATTTGATAGATCTATTTGTAGTTTTGTTGAGTTCCCCGCTCGGCAGCCAGCAGCCTGTTAAATGCGACAACTTAAAATCCCATTTGATGCACTCTTTTATGGTTGCCATCCCGCCATCCAGTCAGACTCAGACCCGCAGAAGTTCAGGGCAGTTCCCCATTTCAATCTCCATAAACTTGACGAAAAATCCCCAGAAACGAAAAACGAAAAATTATGTACCATTAATGGAGCGAATGTTTTCCTTTTATGGTTCCTTATACACAAAATGTAAACTACTTAAGCGTCGTCAGACTTGCAGCTTGTAACACATGGGGCTGCGAGTCGTCGGTGGGAAGGAGTCAGGGTAGAATAGTGAGGGGGAGGGCTGCTGCCGCACCATCATCCCATTGCCTTGGGGGCATGGCCAAGACAGGCGCACCCTGTTCTCATTACGTTGCATGTGACACTGTTAATGATTATATGAATGCTGAGGAAAAGCCCTGCTGCCATGTTCAGTTGTTCGCTCATTTCCTGAACGCCGCCTGACTTCCCACTTTTCCCACTTTTCCAGCATGGAAGCCGAAATGGTGGCCGGGGAAGAAAAACTCCCCTTGTGACTTGAAAATCTTTGCGACAAATGTTTTGGTTCCCACTTGGTGAAAATCCCCGCCGGCACTAGTTCTCTGTGTGTCATGTTTTTCCTGTCCTGCTCTTTTCCCCACTCTAGTTTTCCCAATCTAGTTGCATGTTTCATTACAAATAAGAGGGAACATCATCGATCCAGTATTTTATTCTTGAGGCGAGAGCAGTTCAACCCAAATCATATATTTCTAAATTTTTCACCATAATCGTTAGGTCCTTTGGGCACCCAGGCGGACTGCAATCCTTATGTTTCTCTATAATTTACTTAACAACTAGCAGGGAATACAGTACCCCTAAGTAGAAACAAACTATACTAATTGCCGGCTTGCCTCGCCCACCGACGTGGCGTGGCAGAAGTCGTCGAAGTCTTGGCCAAGTTAACCGAGATCCCGCAACCAGAGCTGCGGGCCCGTAACGCCGGCAAAATGTTACGACTTCGACGAAACGCTGTGAGAAAAGTTTACAGTTGTTTTATTTAGTTTCCCCGCCTCTTTCCCGGCACTTTTTATTGGGTTTTAATTTACTGTTTTAGTGCAGAACGCTAATTTAAAGGGAGCCCTAAAAGAAACTCCACTTAACTTTTAATTTCCGTGTTTGATTCCAGGATCGGTTGACTGTGGCTAGTTGGGGTTGGGGGGCTCGTAGAGTGTGGCCCCAGAACTAATTGCCAGCATTGCTGTCATATTGTTTAAATATTTAATGGAGTTTGAGGAGGGGTCTATCCATTCCATAAATTATAGAGGTAGCTCTGCTGAAAACTGATGACAGTTGGTGAAGTCGAAGCCCCTGTAGTTCTAGGTAAGAGGGAGTAGGAAATCGAAATGTAAATAGTGTTTATTAAAAACAGTGTAAAAAAGGAAATCCATCCATATTTGTTTCCATACATTTACCCCATCGGATTAAGGCCTTTTCAGTTCTAATCTTTACCTCAATAACCCCACCATCCCCCTGTATGTACATGCCACAGGAGCACTTTGTGCATCATAATTTGAATTCCCTTTGCCGTAGCAACCACTCCTTGGCTCCTGTCTGCAAATCGGCTCACTGCTGAACCCTTTCGCCCCCCATTAGGCTGCCACTCACAGCCGTTTAATATCAATTACCAGCAACTACTATGGTCAGGTTGCATGTGGCAGGCTGGCCCATGTACGCAATATGCGAGATGCTATTCCACTTGGGCCAAAACCGAGACCAAAAACAAGTCTGTTAATATTTCCAATACCGCCCAAAGGCCTATTAATAATCCAAGAGCCAGTCGCTCTCGAACTCCAGTGAGGGCGAATGTTGTTAATAGTCTGAGGCACATCGCCGGCAAAAGCGACAAATTTGCACTAAATGCAGGCCGTGCTGTGGTCGGGGAGTACGGGTTTCGGGGCTTGCAGCAAGTAAAGCAAAACCATCAAACTTAAACTCCAACTTGCCCACAACCCCAGTCCCAGTCCCAGTCCCAGCCCCACTCCCGAAACCCAAACCCCTAAATAGCCGCCAGTCAGGCACAACGACTTAACGGCAATTAATGCAAATGAAGGTGGATGATGCTGGTCACAAGCCAAGTAACCCCCAGTCAGGAGGGTCTGAGGATACACAGGCAGGACAAGCCAGAACACGGCAGGACAGAGCAGGGCAGGGCGTTGGGCAGGATGCACTTGTGCATGCCTAATTATTGGTACAATTTGCTCTTGTATTTTGCCTATTAATTAGCCATTGCAAGCGGCAATCGGCAAACGGCAAGCGGCAGACGGCAGACGGCATCACCAAGATGATTTTCGATTTGGATTTGTGGTGGCTTTGGCATAATGCACTCATTGATTCTAATGAAATCAGTCGGGATAGGCGTATTTATTCCTTTTAATTTGCACACGCTCATAATTAATAGCCCGGCCACAACCGCAGGACCTAATTGGCTAAGACAATAGTCCGAAACTTGCCCTGCGGCAACGAAACATCATTGTAATAGGAATTATCATGATTTATGGTTATTAGAGAGGGCAACATTCAGTGGTATTTTGGATTGAAACTATATACTGTTTGGTATAATCTTATAGGCCTTCTGTTTTCGGGATTATATAATTTTAGGATGGGGAGCAAGCTCTTGCTTCCTATGGTATTAAATTGTTATTAATTATTTTATTAATAAAAATACATCCCTCTGCTAAAAGGCTCAAAGACGCTGTTTTCTAATACTTCCGTTCCATTCATCTTGGCCAAAACCATTTGCTTCCCTGCCAGATTTTTGTCGCATGGTCATTAAAAAAAAGGAGGTCGCCTTCGCCAAGAAAATAATCACCACGGGCCAACAACAATAACAGCCGGCAGTCGTGCGTATTGTTGATAAATAATAAGAAATCCCATTTATATATATAGATTTATATATATATATATATGTGTTATTTGGAGGATATATATAGGATAATACAAAAACATTATTAATCAATGTCCGCAGCAAGACAGGGCGTTGGAAAGCCCTAGTGTTGCCGTTTCTTTGACGCGAAAGCAATGCGTCTGCGGCCTTCCCAAATTCGCGCCCCTTGGGGACAGCTCCCTCCCCAGAATGTCTTCCCTCTTCCGGTCTGGATTTCAACCCCCAAACAAGGGGGATACCCCAAACAGGCGCAGGACATGCTGGAGCAACTCCCCAATGTAAAAAGAGGCTTAGGGCAAGGACAAACGCAGAACGAACTTTTGCTAATTTTCTTTCCTGTCACGTTGATTTTTTGTTTACCATTATAGCTGAGCTGTCGTCGCCTTCGAATTCGGGACTCCACTCTCGGTTTTCCCTCTGCTGGCTCCTTGTTGGCCAAGTTGATTTACGTTGCAGGCGAACGGCATTTCAATTAAATTTTATTTTCTATGACCCCGCCGGACCAGCTCTCCGTGTGGACCAGGCTCAAATCAATGAAATATAATCGAATTAATTACGTCTAGCAGAAGGACAAAAGTACTCCCATTTCCCCTCCTCGATCCTGTGTGTAGGTGCCACATAAATTTGCGATTCGATTGCGTTTCATTGCCCAAGGATTTCTATGGATTTCGGATTATTGTTAATGGCCGAAATTCAGAATTGGCCCATTCAGTGGACTGTGCATGCCTGGCTGGCAAAAGGTCCTTGCTAATGTCGGGGCATCTACCTTCTAGCAGCTATAGCTATACATTTCCTTTCGTGCTTTTTTAATTAGCATTCAGCTGGCAGAGTCCTGACTCTTTGTTGCGTAATTAGCTGAGTTTTGATTTATTGCCGGACGACGAACGGGACAGGTGAGCGGACAACGGACAGCGGACAGAACCGGATGGAGACAGCGGCGAAATTAGTTATGTAAATATTTGCGGAAAATTTAAATTGTCAAGGGACAAACTTGAGCCAAAGAGCAAAGTTTTCTAATGATTGGATGGCAGGGAGTGCGTAGGATTGTCGTGTAATTTGTAGCAGCAATGTATCTTGTTGGAAATGTCCTTCTGCCCCCTGAAATGCCCTGAAAGAGTTTTTCACCCAATGAACAGGATGCATAAACACGCCGACCAGGATGGCCGAGAGGAATAGTTTGCATGCCGTACCCTGAAAAGCGTAACTAATCCCCACACACTCGCAAATTAAATTCGTTCCGCAAAACACAGTGTATCTCACAGATACAAACACCCCTACCCCCACAATGGGGCGGTGCTGGGTCAGATACACGCACATCCAGTGGGCCTATACAGAATCGGATTCGGAATCAGAGTCGTTTGTGCAGCAAATTGAATCGAATCGGAGCCTTTCAGAACGAGCTCGCATTTAAATAATAGTCAAAGATTATCAATTAAGCTTTGGGCCAAATTAATAGTTGGCCAACCTCCCGCGCGCACCACCGCCTCCACTGACAGCCCACGGCACTTGGCCATCGCCGTCATTATGGCATTAAAATTATTTAATTATCAGAGGTTCTCAGTAATTCACCCTTTGTGCCCAGAATGATGGTATTTAACATGTACACTGGTGTATGAAACGAGGACACGATTTTTATTTAAAACATTCGTCCCATATACAGCACATAAGCCCGATGACACAATAAGATATTGATGTCAATAAAGAATAATTGTGTCCATAATATGCATATGTAAGAGCCTGGCAGAGGAGTGGCCTGGAGGATATATTGATTTTTTTGATCGAACCTGAGTATCCACATAATTTAATAAAAATATCAAATAATTTAGCTTTAAGTGGGTTTTCTTGTCTATATTTGGATACATTTGACTTTCGTGCCTCCTTTAGAATGTGCTTTTAATTTAATTAGCTCTTTATTTTGGCCCGAATGCATTTCTACCAACAACCATAGAATGGCCTTGTGGGGAGAATAGAAAATAAAGGGGGAAGGCTGCAGAGCCGGCTCAGTTGGGTATTTATAGGCACCTCCGTGAAAATGCTTTCAAAACACGATGGCTAAAAACAAAAAACAGGCCAGTGCCAGATGAATGGGAGGTATGGGGGCTTGGGGCACCGAGCTGAACTTAGTTTTTGGGGTTCGGCCAGTCCCTTCTGACCATTTAAATCCAGTTCCCCCATCCAATCCACAACTTGATTGTGCATCGCTTTGAAGTTTTTGCCATTTGATGCTGGAATTAATTTGTAGAAAATTCTCTTTGCGGCAAGGGCGGAAAAAAATAATTAAAAAAGAGGCCAGAGATGCATTTTGAAATTTTTTAAAACATTTGGTCTTGGAAGGGCGGTTTTAATGAAGGTCCTTTGATGAGGACTAGTACAGGTTGAATGTAACATGCACTCACATAAACTCATATTAATTACAAAATGTATATTTGAATTAAAAATAAAGCGTATTTTCAAATATGCCACATACCCTTGTAATTTGTCTCTTTATTTATCAATTTAAGAATTAAAATTCCTTCATTTTATATGATAAATGCCACAATATGGAAAATTTATATCCAAAGCCTTTAGTTTATGGGGTCTGCTGATGCCGCGGACTCTGTCCTCCGCGCCCCCTCACTCCTACCGTTTTTTATGGCCTACAAATTGTGTGGGGGGCTTGTGTGGTGGAGTGTGGAGTGGTTGTGAGTGTCCAACCTACTCCGGATCCAGGCCATATCCCACCCACTCCATCTTGCCGGCCCGTTCCGTTCAATAAAATAATGCCCGCTGGGGAACATATGGCAGTGCAGAATTTTATTACGCCGTTTATGGCTCTCCGGCATTATGATGTAGGGGTGAACGGAGTAGTAGGAGTAGGCGGCTTTTTTATTTTTTCTTCGTCCGCGAATATTTATTGATGTCAACAGGAGCGGAGTGGCAGGGCAGAGGGCGTGGCCGGGCGTGGGCCAAGTCAAGAGCTTGTGTTACGTGCTGGTATTTAAAACGCGGTCATCGGCTATCAACATCGCGGCATCTAAGCGCTTGACACGCTCCAGCGGGCGGCGCCTTCGACGGGCCGCGGCGGGTGACATATGTCAGCCAGCCCAGGACCGTGGCGATTAGGGTTAGGTTCGATGGAAATGCTCTAGGGGTCGTGGGGTCGGGGGCTCTCTGCAATCGGGTGCAACCCTTTCGATAAAATCTTCACTATGTGTGGAAAATTACTTAATTTCTTAGCCAAAGCGAGGTCATCAAAGGGTGCAAAGGGGCGTTCCCGCCAGCACGAGAAATGTTTCATGTTCGGAATTCAAAAGGACTTTAACCCAAGGTGGCAGAAACTATTTTTCATGCTTTAGTTCTTGACTTTTTTTTGTTGTGCTTTGAAAGCAAAGTTATTTGGTTACCAAAACTTGATTCTACTTATTTTATTTTGTAAATCTAATATGGCTTTCTACAAGTCTAGAATCTAGATGGTATTCAAGGATACTTCCCATTTGATACCCTTTATTCGTCCTGAAAATAATATTATTATTACGTTTTTACCTTCATCACGTAGCGGGGCCATCTTGGAGGCCATTGGAGTCCGCCTCCTTTTCGGTTTCGTTAAATTTGTTTATTGCGGCACTTGAACACAAGTGGCATCATCTTCATATCCTCTTTCCGGATTCCCGCTACCAAAAGCCATTACCAGAAGGCGACTTTTGGACTCTTAAGACGTGACTTCCTCCGCTGCCGGCGCTTTTGTTTGTTTTCTGCTTTGCTTTGCAGAAATCCTTAAAGAAAATGACAAATACCTCTTCTCCGACACTCTGCACCCTCTCAACACCCAAGCCACCCATTGAGCCACCCAACCACCCAACCACCCAAGCCACCCAACTCACTCACCCAACTGTCAGCGCTTTGACGGTGCCGTGGCGTCGCTAAAAGTAAACTAATATTTCATTTGGAAAATATACCAAAAATGTCTTTTGTACATTTATTTTTGACATGTTGTTTTGTTTTTCACTGCTGTGTCCTTACCAGCCTGCCAGCCAGCCAGCCATCTCCTTCTCCGCTTCATTGCATTAAGTGGAAAATGTTTGAGAAAAGTCCTTGGCAAGTGACTCAGGGTCTCTCTCAGATTCGTCCAAGTCGCTTTCATTTGAATAACATTTCTGGATAGTCTTTTTGAAAGCTGATCCCCGAGGGGTGCAGATGATGTGGAAATCTAGAGCGAAACTAAGAAAAGGACATCTTTCTTTTGGATTCAAATTCGATTTAAGCTTAATGTCTCCTCTAATAGTTGTGGAAAAAAGAACTCAATAAAGAGAAAGCTATCAGTTTAAAGGAAAATAAACAGTATGAAATGGTTGATTAATGGGAAACCAATTAAAAAATGATACACACTCTTCCTAAATATTTGATATAATTTGTGAAGGCCCCTATAAAAGTTCCCCATGCTTTTTTTTTATCTCGCAGAGCCCCAGGACATACATTTTTTGCTGAGCTGTTCGACTCTTTTTAGCCATTTTCCCCTCCCTACAAGCCACATATAATTTCTTTGGGGCTCTTTTTTATTTCAGTTGTTTGCGTGTTTGTTGAATGCTTTCATAATAAACCTACTAAATTCTATTTAATTTCGCCTTGCTTTTGAAATATTTATACAGCTCGGATGTAGGTATGTGGAAGTGTATTTAATTCGTTTTTTTACACAATTTTTTTTGCAAATAAAATGCATGCGAATGAGTTATGCTCGGGTTGGTCTGCACATGTGTGTACAAAGCAAAATATGCTGGAAAAATTGTGAGAAATACATAAATGGGGGGAGGTGGCTTGGGCGATGGGAAGAGAAGCTTTTTAATCAAATTATGTGTGCAGTTGTACGTTAAATGAAAAACTGCAACGGAAAACTCTCCGCTCTCCACTAAACGCGGAAAATTATGCGGTAAATAGCACAAAGCAACCACTAATGGTGTACTATATGGAGGAGGAGGTGTTTTGGGTGCTTGTCCAGGAGCTGCCAAGCAATCGCCCTTGGGTCATTTCAGTTTCATTAATTTACCCAAAAAACGTCAACAACTAATCTGCCAATTTGTTACTGCTGCAGTTGGCCTCGGGGCCATTGAAGGGGAGGAATCGTCCTGGCAGAAAGGACTAGGTCCGTGGCAGAATTAGCATCAAAATCCTGTTTGCTTTGTCAACATGTGTTAATGCGACGGAAAATCGAAGACTTGTAGCAGCAGCTGCTCCTCTAAGAAGTCACTAACTCTACGTTTCTCCTTGTCACTCTATTTTTTTCGCCATTTCCGAGGACTTTTCCTGTCGCCACTTTGAAAGTCTAAGGCGAATCCTTGGCGATTAATATGTCACGAAAATATCAGAGCTAATTGATCAGAGGAAGCGAGGCAACTAGGACTTCCAAGGACAGTGTCGTTTTTGGGATAATTGCTAGACAGCAGGGAGTGGGAGAAGGTGTCCTTGCTTTTGTGGACTAATTATGCTGGCAGATAGTTTGTTCGCTTTATTTTTTGGGGGATTGGTAGTAGTTTAAATTCCCCCTTATTTTCCCTATTAACTTAGCCCCATTTTCCCTGCTTACTTGCTCTATTTCGCACCCTCGAAAAACATTCGTTTAAAACCGCTTTGAGCCCAGGAGCCCCCATTACCACCACATCGAACTCATTACACGTCTATTTATGTGGCAGTTCACTGAGTCCTTGAACTCTCTGCTGGCACTATAGACACACACACACACACCAGATGACAACCCCTATAGGACCAGGACCCACTACATAGAGTAGGTATCGCAGTTCCTAAGGGGTCGCCATCGTTGCGCATTTGTTAAGTGAACTGTACCGAAAATTCCACATATGATGACGGTGTCTGGACACGAGTCTCGGACTGAAGGCGATAACTCTTTGAAAGGCACCTTTCCCGGGGCTCATGACCTCCCAGGTCCCCCGTTCCTGTGTGCCACGACATTGATCCAATTTCCGAGACACCCCTCCCAGCCAGCACCAAAATGCTGCAATCCCTGAACGGCTGCCTTGGAAAAACATTTTCCTATTACATTCAATACTTCAACTTTGGCCCGCCCGCGAGGGATATTTTATTTCATGGGTGTTTAAATTTTTTAAAATAACAACCGACGACTCACTGACACGTGGCGCCTTGGTGTGGGGCAGGCACTCTGCCTGGTAAGCGACACCAGGTGGAATGTTTCTAGAGAGCGAGGGGGGCCTGCCACGGGTTGGGGGAAGGGGGCGAAGCTCAGAGGGAAAAAGAGTCCTCAGTTTTGTTTATTGTTTAGCCGGCTGGGAGACGGCTAAGGCAAGTGTATTTGTTTATTGGCCTCATTGCCGGGGTTACAGCGAATTGCATTTGCCACGGGCGACTAAATCCCCGGCATCCTTCAGCCGGCTCCGGTCTGCCACTTGGCTTCCTTCAACTAATGCGAGTTAAACTTTATGGGTTTATGTAAATGATCCCAAAAATTTTGATGCTGGATGCTGGATGGTGGATGGGTAACGTAATGCACTGGCATCGTATTTACTTGCCCGGCACTTGTCGCTTCATATATCAAAAGCGAACTTGAAGCTTACCAAATAAAAGGCCAAAACTTTACACCTCGGCAGGAGGAGGGGGGAGAATAAGCCCAAATGGGGTGAGGTGTACTTTAAAAGGGTGCAGGTGTCGGGTTTGAATCTTTAACAATTGAGTCCTATTATTATTTAAAAATAATTTAAAAAGGGAAACATGAAAATTATGAAACTAGCAAAGGTTCAAGTGATTGGATAGACGGATAGATTTCGAAGTTGAAATTTAAATTTTCGTAGCAATTCTTTTGTTTCGTAAACAACACCTTTTGTGACATTCTCCTTCAAGAAACCTCGTACTCCTGAGCCGCGAAAAAAGCCTGTGAAAAATGAGGGCGACAACAATCTTCGTCGCTGACTGAACGACATTTTATGTAAATTTTCATCTGCTCGCCCGCCGGTTTTGCGGTGCCCATATGCATTCAATTCTGCAAATCCACATCTGTTGTCAGCCACAGTGGCCATTACTCAAAAGCACCGCCCCAAAGCAGCCCTCCCACTCCGGAGTCGAGGCCCATCCCCCGTTGCCTGGGACCATTAAGTGCAACAGCTCCTTCAGGGGTGGCGTCTTCCCGGTGGCGAAGGAACACCGAGTCCGGAAATGCTTGCACAATGCCCAAATGCCGACACGCGCACAGGATTTGGCTGTCAGTTGGCCAAGGACTCAGCTGCATCCACATCCCCTGTCCCGGGCATCTCCCCTCACAAGTTATTGCATAATTATCAATGCGAGCTGTAATGAAGCAGACGACTCCGAAATTTCGGGCATAAAATATGACAAGGGACGTCAAGGATTTATGGGAGAGAGGGGGAGGGCCGAGGATGTGTGCTAGAATGGGTCCTGATGACCGTGTCCACTTACCATTTTGCAGGCCGCCGAAATTCTTCTTAGACCATTATGTTTATTATTGTCTTAGGAGGGTGGGTGTCTTGCATTATGCTTATTGCTTAACCTCCGACCCTGGCAAGGAACCCGAACCTCGTAACCCTGGAAAGTTCTTAAATGTTTGCACACAAGCGCGTTTATGGCCCACAGCTTCCTGACGTTTGCATTCATAATCCTAATGGAATTGATTTCCACTTCCCACCCTCCCAAGTCTCTGCTCTGAATGGGCGAATAATGTACGAAAATCGCCATCGATGTGGTTAGTCAGAGAGCTTTCTCTTGGAGATAGCATCCCCCAAGCATGGCTTGACAGGACCATATGCCAAAGGACCTCTCTGCAGATCTCCGAGGGTAGCAGATGAACGCGTATAAATCAAACGAAAATTATATTCATGCAGTTTTAATGAGTTTTTCCACCGACTCCACTGAAGGAGCCAGGGGTGTCCTGTAATGTGCCAGACGACGCATAATTGGTTATCCTTTCTGGACTCACGCATCCCAGTCCGAGGTCATTGACTCGTTCCGACTCCGACTGGCCAAATGTCCGTTGTTTATTCGGCATTGTGTTGGCCATGTGCTTAATTCCGACTGTTGCGGATTTTTAACACCCTTTGTAGTCTGGTTTTAGTTTGATTAAGAAAATGAATAAATGCTGCGACCAGAGAGCGACTACTTTGCCCAGAGCACTCTTTAATATTTGTCGTACTTACGCAAAATACATAATTAAGGCCATGTTTTCTTAAGCATCATTCAAAATTCAATCCCTTTGGTCAGTGTTTAATTAACAACTTTGGGCCAGGCAACATTAAAAGTACATATATGCCAATAAAGATGCTAAAACCCAAGCATACAAAGGTGAGCAAAGTACAAACAACTGGAACTAAATAGTTTTAGAGGAAAGGGCAAAAACAATCCCGAAAACAAACAAAGTTTCCATCCGCCTGGGAGCAGCAGTAATTAACATAAGGGTAAGTGGGATTCCACGGCAGGACATTTGGTCTCGTTCAGGCCGAAAACTAAACACAATAATTTGCTTTTAATTTAGCATTTTCTGGCAACCAAATAACTTCACTTGAACTATTTGTGGCGGAGGGCGAGTCGGTGCTGGAGTCGGAGCTGACGTCGGAGTCGGTGTCGGTGTCGGAGTTGGAGGGATGGAATGAAATTTTCTGGCTCTGCGGACACAGGGCAACATATCAATGAAGGTTTTTTCCTGACCACACAACAGTCCCGTCCTGTTCACCCTCCTACGCCCACCAGGATCAGCAGGACTCATCAACAACGGCAATCGTCATTAGCAGTAACCGCAGTCCTCGACTAGGTGCACTTGGAAAACATTTTCTAGCTTTTAAAGCTCGAATCTTAAACCGAATAGTTTGTTTTTAATGGAAGGTTTAGGGTTTCTCTTTAATGAAGTCCTGTATAATACATATTCCAAATCTTTTTTCCAAGTGCACAATGGGAACTCGACTGAAAAGCTCATCTCATGTCCCTCCCACCATTGCCATTCACTTGTGGTTTCTAGTCGTGGGAGGGCATCACACAGAACGGGGGGGGGCATTGGGCCTAGGCAGGACACCTCCAACAAGGCTTAGGCGGGTACGGTTTGGTTTTTGGGGTTTTTGGTTTTTCGGCACAGCAGTAGCACCCAAAAATATTTGCCCAGCTTGGTGACAATTGAAAATCCAATAAAGCTACGACTTGCCCAAACTTTTCGGCCCCCGAACTCCCACCCAGAAACGATGTCCTCTCTCGTGTAGCTATTTTAATTTAAACGAGGTTCCCGACTAATCACAAGGCCCCGCCTCCCTTCGAGGGAATAAAAAACAATGGCAGACGCATCCTGGCATCGAGGGTGTGTGTGGTGTGTGGGTATGAGTGTGTGCCCTGAAATATTGAAGTAATGAACTCGCCTCTGGGTTTCGTCTAAGTTTCGGTTCGCCTCTATGTGGCACAGGGGCTCTTTGAGTTAATGGCACATAAATTTGTGCTCTCTGCCATAATTTTTGATTACTTGGGCGGGGTCATGTGCAACAACTACTGGCTGCCACATGCCCCCAAGGCAAAAACAAGAACTAAGTAGTTGGCTCCCTGGATTTATGATATTTGGGAATGGCAGTCGGGGGAAATTTGTTTCCTGGTCCTCTTCTCAAGGAATAGATCTTTTGTGATGTTGCCAGTTCAAGATTCGCCAAAGGCATCTTTGTTTATTATTTTTTAGTTAAAGATAGTTTTTAACTTGGTATTCAACAAGCTCAGGGGTATCTTAAAGTATTTATATCAAGAAAAAAGGCATTAAAAGATTTTTTTGGTGCGTATACTTAATATGCGTATACGTAATGTGCTTCTACTTAATTTGTTTATATTTTAATATTATAATATTTTCTATCAATAAACACCGGAAATCAGTTAAGAAATATAAAATAAACTTTTGATGCCAATTCTATTATTATTTGAACTATTGTTATTATAATTCTAGAAATATTTATTGAAATAATTCTGCAATATTTTTTGATCAAACATTTGAAGAAAATCGTTTATTTTTGGCTTACAAAAATCCCCGATAAAGGTTATGACTACCTCTTCATTACTGGACCCATTCATTTCTGAGGATTCATTCTGACCAGCCGGCCAGCCCAAAGAGTCCGATTGAAATGGGACTTCGAGAGCTCCCAGGGCATCCAGGGCTCCCAATTCCATTCCGTTCTCACATGTCACCATGTGCTTCAACAGCTTTCGGCGGGGGCTCAGATTTTTGAGGGGAGTGGTCTGCGTCAAAGTGGTTAGATGGGGCATTAGGCGGGCTCCGTAACAAGTCTTTCAAATGCATGGATTTGCGGGGAGGGGAGGGGCGAGCTGGCAACACAGGAGACAATGGCAACACACCACAAAACAAGTGTCGGGCAGTTAAGTTTTTGCAGCCCCCAAAAAAAGCAGTTGATGCAGATTGTGCCCTAAAGTGAGGCAGGAGCGGGAAGTGGGACATGTGCGTTGGCCCAGACCGGGTCTGGGTCCAAGTACGGCTACGGGTCTCCTCCTCTACTCCTGCTCCAACTCTGGCCTTGGTGTCAAATGCAAAAACCGGATGCGGAAATGCAGGCGGGTCAGCCAGAGGGCTCTAGCGTTGGAGGAGCAAACCAGTCAAGCGGCCAGACAAATCAGCTTTGCACACCCACCCACCCACACACACATACCGAGTGGGCCGGAGACAGAGACGGAAGAGGAAACAAAGGAAACGAGTGAGGGAGAGGGAGACTGGGTCCTGGAGGACAGAGGCACAGTTGAGTGATTTTTCGATTATCATTTGCACGCCTTGGGTGACAAATCAAATGCCCAGCCGGTGCTTGGAAATCTGTCCACCTTGCCCTTCGTCAGCCCTTGCCCAGATACTCCGGCCCGCTTGTTTGCCAACTTGGCTGGTAAAATTTACAGGTGTTTATAAGCAAATCACCTGCAAACATGGCCACTGGAGCAAGGACCATGGTTGATAACTGATAAGAATCGACTAAAAAAGGACAATTCATATCCGGTACTTCGGTAGTGGATACAGCAACCCAAGAAGTCTACTTGCATTAAGCAAGTACTTAAAGATGAACCTCATTGTTCAATAACGCATTACATCCGCAGTCTAAATTAATGATTTATTGTCCAATCTGTGAAGTAATTGAAAACCAATCTGGTAAAGAAGCTACGAATAAGGTTCATAGTCATGTCCAGATCCTCTTAGCCTACTGCATATTCTACCAGTTTTGAGCTGGCTAACGAGCCGCTCACAGTGTCCTTGTCCCACATGACGTATGCGCGTTATTAATGCGATCAGCATAAATACATGCACAAGCAATTTATATGCGCAATTTTACGACAATGCATTGCCTTGCCGGGGCTGTATGGCTGTATTTATATATGTATATATATTTGGGGCAATGGGTGTGCTTGCATGTGGGGCATGAGGCATGTGTGCGAGTGTAACCATGTTTACTTTAATTACAAGCCCGGACCTTGTCCAACTGCCTCTGGGGCCATTTAATTGCGGCCCGATGAAGGCGGAGATGGTTGAGACGGCCAAGAGAATAAGAGAGGGCTGATGGAACGCATTCGAAGCTGATGGATTTTGTTGATTGTGTGCCAGAAGAGAGACGATTGACAAATTAAATTGCTTATTGATGAGAGGACTCTGGCAGACACAATCCTGCCAACGAAAACTGCCAACGCAGAGCCGAGGCTTTTAA
The DNA here is from genome assembly GCA_035045925.1 of Drosophila atripex. NCBI lineage: Eukaryota > Metazoa > Arthropoda > Insecta > Diptera > Drosophilidae > Drosophila > Drosophila atripex. Next base: position 4,026,961 of record JAWNOP010000012.1, read on the forward strand.
ACATCGTCGACGAAAATTAAATAAGTGCATAATGGAAATGTGCAAAAGCCAATTTGGTAATAATTTAAATTGAATATTTATGTTGGTCCTTCAAGCGAGCACACACTTACACTTACTACATAAATGCCATATATATATATATAGAATATATAGCAATATTTTGGTTAGAGGCACTCCATTTATAATCGACTGCAGGCATTTTCAAGTGGAGTTCCGGCGGTGAGAGGCTTCTACATACTACATTAGTTTTGGAGTGGCTCGCATCTGCCTATTTGCCTATTTGCATATGTGTATTTGTCTTTTGCCAATGAATTGCTAAAACACACACACCCACACACCACCACCGCACACCGTAAACCATCCAAGTCCTCTCCTCCGGCGACGTCAAAACTTCAACTGTCATAACACTGAAAACTGAACACTGAACACTGAACACTGACGATGATGATGAGTGCTGATGCAGAGGAAAAGCCATTTAAATTAGAGCCCTGTTTGCCTTGCATTAGGCCAAAAACAAATATGCAGAGCATTGAAGTCTTTTCAGATATTGAATGTCAGATGAAACATCCAGGGCCCGATAAAAATTCGAACAAAATTCACAAAAACTGATGAGAGCCTCTGTCGGTGGGGCGGGGTGGGATGTCAAAAATGCTCAAGTGGCTGGCTCCGGACGAGTGCAAAATGTTTAGCCAAAAAGGCAAGTTTCGGAAATAGAAAATCAAAATTAATGCCAGCCATAAAAAGCTTTTCACACAGACCACCTCTCTCCCCATAAAAATGGCTCTTAATGCCGACCGAAAATTGCATTTTCAGTGCAAATCAATAAGACTTCAATTTCAGCAGACTATTTCCTCAGTTTTTAAAACACTCCTGTCCGGAAAGTGAAGTGTGTGCGGCTGAGAGACGCTTTGCATGGGTTTAGGGGATATTTGGAATTTGTGAAGATTATTTTCAGTTATTTTGTTTTGTTTTCTTGTTAAACTTTAATATCCGACAAGATTTCCATCTCCAGGTGAGTGTCAAGTTTGGATTTTTATTGAGAGGCTTTTGGAGTGGTTAGTCTTATCCGAATTATGGCATTTTCATGTTTTCTGAAATAGTTTTTGCAAAATGCATACAAATATGTGTGATTCATTAGAAATTCACATTTCTGTTTTATGGGCATGAGCCTTAAGCTTATAAAAGTCCATAAAAAAAAGCCCCCAGTCCATCTCAAATTCAACAAAATAAGCCACCATACCAAATCTTGAGAATCACCAAGCCGTAAGCACTTATTTCCGCCAAAACCCTCTCTAAAAGTGATGCTTGATCGGCCACGTGTTTCCTTTCACCTAAAAGTCCCCCCCAAATTGTCAACTTTATTTCAATAAACAGGAACCCCGGGGTGAATCTCCAACTCAACCCATTTAAATATCCATCAGCAGCTTAACACCTGAAGGAGAGGCCATCGACGGGGCGAAGAGTAGGAGATTCAGAAGCTTCATCCTGTCTCCTCCTTTTCGGCTATAACTTCTGCTCCATTTGGCTTTCGGTCCATTTAGAATTCTAAGCAATTTCCGTATCTGCTTAGATTAAAATCCTGGCCGCAAGTGCTCCCCATCATCCCAGCGTGGCCCCATGCAATAATAATTAGCATAGGAGCCATCCAGCTCGAAACTCATTTTGGGGGATTCTCTGCAAAGGGGACGGAGGAACGAATGAATGGATGGACCTCCCAGGCACTCTGAAATTTATCATTTCCATAGTCCATGGAACATATTGCCCATTCCACGCCATTGTTGTTGTATGGGAATTCATAACTTTTGTGCATATTATTAGGGTCTCGGGATGTCTGGACGGACTGCCAATAAGCGTCCGTCAGAGTCAATGACTGCCGCATTCAGCTCACAACGATTGTTCAGCTGGAAGCAATCAAAAATGTTGATAAAATAATTTCAAATTCCATTTATATCCTCAAGGACAATTTGCCATTCACCGGGCTACTAATAATATTATCAACAGTGCTCCACCGCCATTCATTGATTCATCTCCTGGTCGTCGTCGTCCACAGTCTCCTCCTCCTCAGTTCTCCATCCTCAATCCTCAATCCAAATTTGTCAGCAATTGAAATTCAGCAAACATTTTTGAATTTGTTTGCCTGGCTACACTTTGGCAGGACGGGTTTTCCGTACCGGGGTATCGGGTCTTTGGTTTCTTCCATTTGCCCAGCAGGCACATTTTGCATTTTCCCCACCAAAATGATACGATCCGGCAATCCATCGATTCCCCAAACGAAGGACCCCCTCGCTCAGTGCATTCAGTGCTGGTCGCCGGCACCCACTGTTTTTGATTTCAATCCGCAGCGTGAATATGCAAATTAAGCCAGGCAGCTGGGTGGAAAAGGCAAAGGAGCTGCTAAAGTCAAAAGTCCCCGAAAATGTTTCACATTTTCATTCCGCAACGAGATTAATCCAAATGGTTGAATAAGAGATTATAGTAAACATGAAAATGAATAGTTTAAGACTGAAAGGAAAACAATTAAATCACTGCTGTCCATCAGTGGGCTGTATTCACTGTACAGTCGAAGATCGAAGATGGAGCACCGCAGAACGTGCAAAAATGCAATTGCATATTCAAGTTTTGCACTTGAAATTCAGCGATTTGTATCGTTCGGCACTCGTATGAGTATCCCCCCAAAAAATGAAAAAAACTCCAACTCCATCCCCTCTGACCAGAAAATAATAGAAAAACCTGAGCACGAAACGGAAGCAGACAGAAGTCAGTGGCCACCACCACAGGGTGTCTACCGTACACCAATCGAGATAAATCTTTAGCCTTTGAACAAATGTTTGTGCATATTTGAACTTGGCCAGGTTCAGACAGAAACAGAGACTGAGACTGGGGCTGAGACTGGGGCTGAGACTGGGGCTGAGACTGTGGCTGAGACTTAGCCAGATACTCCCAGAGCCAGACCCCGGACAAGCCAATTTAAAATTGGCAAAAGGTTAAGCCGAAAAACTAACAATCCCCAAAATGGAAAGTTGGTGGAGAAGCAGCTGGCAGTACGCTGGTAGCATGCATAATTAGATGCATTAGATTAATCCTAGTTGTTTCCACAGGGAAATTGTCTTGTGCATAATCAGGAAGGGAGTGCATTGATTTAATGATTGAATTTTTTGGGGCTTACTCTGTACAATCTTAATGTCTTCTCGGAAATATATGAAGTCCATTTCCATTTCGTGGAAGCGAAATGCCATTCTCGGCAAACTCTTTGTCAGAGCCAGGAGAAGACGTTAATGATTATCCTGCCACTCTTTCACTCAGTCCGTTCAAAAATTGGCACAAAATAAGATTTTTCTGTTCGGGACGAACAAAATGAGGCAAAGTGGAGAATAAAAATGTGGCAAGCTGTGGCAGCAAGGAGCCTTGTGCTCGAGTGTGTGTTGACATTGATGTTGTCATCGCCCATGTCCATGTCCACGACCACGTCCGTGTCCGTGTCAGTGTCCTTGCTATCGTCTCCTTCCCGATCCGATGCTCCAACCCCCTCTTCATACGCCGGACTCATCATCAACGGCCAACAAACAGACGCATGCCAATCGACAGAACCATCCGTTTTCCGTTTGCTATTCACTTGGCCTTAACCATAAAGAGGGGAAAATAACTGAAAAGAAGGCTGTCCTGCTGCCAATAATTTGCAGGCTCTCCGCAAGGACCAGAGATGGACAGGACACGCATGCAGCTAATTGATTTTATATTATATGAATGATATGTTAAATACAAATTGCCAGCACACGGGGAGCGTTGTGTCAATCATGAAAACGGCTTGCAGGCCTACGGGCTCTCAATTAACAAATTCGTAAAGGGTCTTCAAAAGTGTCCTGTTGCGACGACTTCCCCTTCAGTTAGCTGGCCCCAAAAGTTCAGTTACCTGGCGAGCAGCTTAAATGCCAATTAGCCGGCACAGCCCTTGCATTTCACGCTGACTCTGCGACTCATTAGCCGCATTGGAAATTGGAAAAGTCCCAAAATACAAAGCCAATCGGCAACAATGACGCGTCTAATTAGTCAGTTCGAGTTATCCAGGACACGATTCCCAAGCGCAAAGGGCTAAGCGCCAAGCGCCATTCCCGGCATTCTGGCCAAGTTAGTTTCCCCAAGGAGTGGGGGCATAAGTGAGGAACCGGGGCGGAGGGATTCACGCCTCTGATGGCTGGAGCGGCATTATAAAATATTTCGCGCGCTGACTGCCTTCCATTGCCTTGTTCACGTCGAGTGGGAATTAAGCAAATTTATTTTCAAATCGAGCTGGCCACGCTGAGGAGCCGCGTCGAGAAGTTGACTCAATTTGGCCAACAACCGCCACCATCAACGGGGTCTGGCTTTGGCCGAAAATTTATTAACACTTTTCCCTCTTGCCCGGACGGGTCTCGGCCGGGGTCTGCTCTGCGTGACTGTGGCGCTGTGTTTGACCCTTCGCCTCCAGACATTAGATAACCATTCCGTTCGGTCCCTTCGGCCGTCCTTCGAGTCCTTGGCTCGACGGTGTCCATGTAATTTTCGTTGTTGCAATTTCGAGCATGCGAATGCGGCACGAACTGCAGCAAAGTCCCCCAACTTTGGCTTTTAATTAAAAAGGTCACTGTGGAGTTGGCTTTATGCTGACGCCGCCGAAAGCTTGGCGGGCGATTAAAGCAGGAATTGGAACATTTTTGATGAAAAAATGTTAGTCCTATCAAATATTTCCTTCTCTCCTGTCTAGACGGCCTTTCGGTCTTAATTTCTTTCAGTGCCTTGCTGCCTGGAGAACTCAATTCTGGCCAGTTCATTTTAGTGACACATTGACAAATGCCTTCGCACGCCACAAATCGTTAATAACACATACCAAATGGCAATGCCAATTAGACGCCTGACATGAGCATGAACTGGCCATGTCGCCTTCTATTTTCCGTAGCTTCCCCTTTTGTTTTTGGCGGCTGCTTTGCATTTGATTTTGGCCATGTCTTTGGCCCAGAGCTCTCTGGTCGAATTTGGATGTGGCTTCGGTTCCGGTCTGTCGCCCGCTGTTCCTTTGGCCGACCCAAAAGCGTACAAATTTTTGGGAGCACTCTAGTTGAACTCCTCATGCTCCAGTTCGGGCTCCATTCATGCAACGCGTTGCCCTGCGACCGGGTTTTGTTAACGTAATTGACAACAACAATTGACAATCGCCCCGAGAACTCAAATGGCCATGTTCCCGACTCTCCCTGGCCAAACTCCTTTGCTCGTGTCCGCTGTCATTATCATCCAGAAGGACCGGTAGAACTCCGAAAAACAAAAAACCGACAAACAAACGGCTTTTGCAATACCATTTTTGTGGTGGCGTCTGGTTTTGCCATCCGGAACTCCCAAAACAATTGAGGGGACTATGGGATTTTCTTCAAAAGATATATGAATTATAATCATTTGTAACTATTCTCATACGAGTTTTATAAAAACTGTTTAAGAGTATATAGAATATTAAGAATTTGTTTTTATAAGTATCTTTTTTGGAAAGAGTTTAAATAATAATAATAATAATAATATAAGACAATTAATAAAAACTTGCCTTTTGAAAATTTTTAATATAAATTAACAGCCATTTTGCCAACTATCTACTCCATTATACCGGTGATAAGTTGGCCATTTCCCTCCATAGACCACATGCAGCGTTTCCAAAACACTAATTCCGTGTGCGTCTGGAAAATGTGTTTGCATAGCATTGTCCACAAGTCCACTGTCCGGCTGTCCAACAGTCCGGCTGTCTGACAGTCATGGCCACCGTCAATTGCCAGCAATTCGGGGCATTATTCATTAATTCCGATGCTGTTGACGCTGGTTTAATAGCTTGTTAAATATTTAGTTCGCGTTTACACAAACTGGGAGACACACACAGACCCGCTCGTATGGCTTTCTATTGTTTACCGTGCGGGTGCCGGATATATTATTCACAAAACAAAAACATTATGGAATATGAGGGGAAAAAATTGCTGAAATAACAACAGGTTGGCCAAATTGGGACACTCGGCGGCGAGCCTTTTAATGAACGCAGAATTGTGATTGCACTCATTTAATATTTCACAGCTGGGATCATAAAACCAGCCGCATTTCGCCATCATTTCGATTGGAGGGGATATAGGGACATCGCATACGAACACAACAAAGGCAAATATCTCTTATGCATGTCCGCCAAAGCCGATGTTCTGCAAAAATTATGAATAACCATTCAATCAACCCGAAACGGGGGGAGCAAAAAATATGGCCAGTCATTAATATCGATGGATTACATGCGTCCAACATTTTGCGATATGAGTACAAAATCGCTTCGCAAAAAAACGCATATGTGTGTGGCCAACAATATTTTTTTTTGCCTGGCTTAAGCCGGGCCAAAGTCGGGGAGGGAGAACACTTTACAAATGGCCCAAAACGGGTAACGGGTAACGGGTTAAGGCGTATCGGGCGTATCTGCGACAGAAATCACCTCAATTAATTTAATTAGTCTGCGGTCCGGTCGGAATTCAGCCAGTTCTTCGGCCAGAGTTTTGTTTCCGTCCGATGCCCGGCAGGGGAGCCGTACTGTCAGTCAATTTCAGAAATTTCAGAACGGTCACAGCATGACGAACCGCACTCTCATATCAAGCAGAGACCAACAAAACCCAACAAACAGACAGACAGACAGAGAGACAAACAAACAAACACTAACTGGTCAAAAAGCATAAACAAAACAAAGTTGTATCCAGTTGATTTATGCTCGGAAAGTTCGTTGCCTCGCTGCGTTACGCGAGTTTTGGTTATAAAATGCTTTTGATAAACGGCATTCGAACAGCAAGACACATTCTGACAGTTGGCCCGATCTGCATCTATATGGTAGGGAATCACTTAGCCTGCTGGCCGCATGGAATTTATGGTTTCAAAACGCTTTTAAAGTGTTGAAATTTTATTCTTACCGAGATTTTTACGCCTTCCAGTCCCGTTCATTGTTCTTTTGTTTCGCCCCCCAACCAAAAAAAAAAACAAAAAGAGTCAGCCCATTGTAAAGTCGGCGCCATGCCATCCCCATCCGATGGGGAGTTACTCCTTTGGATATTGAATTTCCATCTATTTTATTGGAGGCTGCTGCTGAGAGGTTAATACTCGTCAAAGATAACTTTCCACACAAAAGCCAATCTCGCCCGGGGCACTTTCCGGTTAGAATAGTCCGGATAAGATGCATTTGCCTTTATGACAGCTCAGGAGGAAAACAATTTCGGCTTTTCTTTGGCGCTAACAAATTCGATTAGGGCCCAAATGAAAATAGTTTTAAATATTTCACCTACGGTTATCTTATTGGCCCAGCATAGTATATGTTTTCCGTTCCACATACTCGTTTATTTACATTTCGAATTTTATCTTCCTGCCTCGGAGCCATTTGACAAATCATTTCCTCCCCAGACATTTTCGAAAATAAAGAAATTAATGTTTATCATTTTTATGAATCCACTCAAAATGCAAATGGCTGCGATATCCATCGTTGTTTTTCCCTGCCTCATAGAGACATTCGCGTTGAATCACCTGCTCTATAACAAATTTATAGGTTTCCCCCCATCCCCATCCCATCTCATCCCAGACCCTTCGAACAAAACACACCATCCAATTCATTCTCAATATTTGATTTATTTTAATTTGTAATAAATTACAAACTTTCGTTTGTGGGCAACAGTATGTTGGCCCCGAGGCGTCTGCCACGCCCTCGCTGCCCTAATGGTTTTCCAATGCTAATCTGTGAGAAAAGCAGGCGGCAAAGAGCCGATGGAAAGTGAGAGTCGCATCGCAGATGAATTATGAAATTCGAACTCAATCGGATAGTTGTTGAAACTCGAGTATTCTGAGGTGCTTTCCGAGGTTCGTCTTCGTCGGCCAAGTTGGTGGAAATGATGAATGGAAAGTGCGAGGGCTTAGTGACTAGGCTTTACTCAGATACGGGAATACAGTGTGAGTCATCAATGTAACTACCATATTATAGAACTGGTAGAAGGAAAATAAACTTACGAGACACACTGTTATGTGGTTTATGGGTTTGCTGCGATTCAATACCTTTTTGCGGTCGGGCTTAGAGATTGATTTTAAGTGGGACATTAGCCTCTAATCTTAACTTATTTGAAGTGAAAAACAACAAAGGCTTATATTTCTTTAACTACCCAGTAAGTAGTTGTAAAAGAATTTAATTATATTAACTCAAGACTCTATCAACTATTTTTCTCAATCTTACATCAATTGTCCTTTAAAGAAGAACACTTTTTCAAATACCTGAAATAAAATAGAGTTTAAAACCTGCCACCCAATTTATAATTTATAAAATATTATTTTTTAATAAGAATAATTTTTTAAACTAAGTAAACCCTTTTAGAAAACACCTGCCCCAAAACCCAACCCTTTAAGCCAATTAGATCTCTAATAGAGCCAATAAATCAAGCTGAAATTAGCGCAGGGTGCACTAGGTCCCATTTTTTATGGGACATGTTAACCCTTTTTTCCAAAGCCATATGAAAATGGTATTAGCCAAGCGCCAGACCGCGGCTAGACAAAGAGCCAGACACAATAAAAAGGCAGGAAGGAGGGCAGAGAACCATAGACTTCGGCGGTAGTCAGTGCGAATGGGCATTCTGGAGAACACGCAAAACCACTCTTAACTCGTTTACTTTATTTATGGCCATAATTTGTTAAGCAAAAGGCCGAAAACTAAACGCGAAACTCCACTCAAAGAGGAGCCAGCTGGCGGCGGAGGCGGGGGTGGGGAAGGGGAAGGGGGATGTATGTATAGGGCGGCAAGGTGCGATGCATAATTAAGATAATAAAATATTAATTAAAATTAGGTTCACGCATATGCAAACACAGAAAGAAGAACTCCGAGAACGGACAAAGGCGGAGGCGACAAATATTTGCATGAGTCTCCATGATAATGACGTTGATTAGGACGATGACGTTGCCGTTGATAGCCTCGTTATTGGGCCCGACGACTTGCCTTTAATTAATTAATTAAAAATGCAGAACAAACTTTGTCTTTTTTGTATGTTTTATGCTAATTTCCCACTGACCATAGTCAAACACCTGCAAAAAGCAAGCCATAAAAATTAATGCAAAGCCCCAAAAGGGTTGAATGGCCACAAGGGATGTCGAGAACGGTTTTAAAATGTTCATCAAATAAAGGGTATTTTTAATGAATCTATATAATATTAAACTATTAATAAATGCACAAAAAATATAGTTACTGAATAAATAAAAATTATTTAATCTTTAAAACAATAAAACGTTCTTCAAAACACTCAATATTTCTTTAGCATCCAATGTTCAATTTTCAAAGAGTATTTGAAAAATCAGTTTAACGTTAATAATGGTTTGGCAATTTTTGGGATTTTAGCCAGTAGACCTAACCCTTGCTGGCTAATGGAAATCTGATGTTTACGCTTGGACTTAGGGCGTGTTTAATCAGAGAAAAAAAAATTTGACGTATAACCGCAAAGCGCGAAATCTGATACATTCCGATTTGACTTTGCCTCTTTGCATAATTTATTTGGATTGGGGCTCTGGTATTTGGTTTTTGTTTTTTTTTGTATATTTTTGGCCGTCGAGCTTATGGATAATTTTCGGTTTGGAGCAACCGCTTAATCACTTTTACCTGACACATGTGGGCAACTAATTTGTGAATATTTCTTCCCTGGGCAATTGGAAGTGTCAGAGGGGGATTGGTCTTTGGATTCGGGATTGGCTTTGCGTTGATTTGGAGCTGCGAGCTCGGAGTATTGGAGGTTAGAGGTTGGAGGTTGCGGAGTGAAAGCGAAAGCAATCTACGGGTTCGGTGGACCAAAAAATGTTGACACACGCATGAGACGACCCCTGGCCCCATGATTGATGGGTGACCCCGATTCCTCCGCTCCCCTAATCTTCCCTAGCTTTGTTCTTTTTTTTTTTTATCTGGTTGGTGCTGCATTAATTAACTAATTTAATTCTTATATTTTGTTACCAGTTCTCATTTTTGGAGTTGGAAAATTTATGCAGCCGCATAGTTTTGTAGAGTTTTTTTGGCAGGGCAGTGGCAGAAGGGTCAAAAGTGCTAGAAGGGGCCTTATCGGTGGTTTTCACCCATTTCCCCACCGCCCTTTATTATCATAATTTACGCAGCCCCGGGGGCGTGGCCCTTCGACTGGTGCATTTGATGGGGAACATGATGAATTTTGACAGGGCACAAGTCCGAATTGGCCCATAAATTCATCCGCTCGGACGTTTTGAAATGTTTCACAATTTTCCATGCGTTTTGTGATCATTTATTTGCATACCTAATGATGTCCGGCCATCCCGCCGCCCCAAATAAATCGTCAATCAATTTTCGGTGGACCTTTGATATGGTCTATATGGTCATGGCCATTGTGTTGTGTTCTCTCCATATCCCCTATCGCTATAATGAATGCAATTTGTGGCAACAAAAATTGACTAATTTTGCAAACGACCAAAAACCACTTGAGCGATAAAACTAATGCGATTTTATTTGTTGTTCTCTCCTGAATAATATTTTCATGCCGCTTGACATTCTTCAGCCATCTTGAGGCCTTACCAAAAATATTTCATAATTTTCTGGCCCTGCCTTTTGGCCAGAACCAGCCAATTAAATTTTTGAATTTTTGCGATGGCCAAACCAAAACATTTCCGACCAAAGTGGCCGACAAGAGACAATGACAAGGATGTCAACGTTGCCGCCTTTTTAAAACGCAAATTCCATGAAAGCAGTCAGCATGTCAACGTTTTGGTAGCCGTGTCTGGACCAGGTCCAAAACGTTGCCAACAAGGGGTGGCCATCCTGACCGCCTTTTCCTCTTTAGTTTTTGCGTGGCGGCAAGGGTCGGGGGGGAGGGGGCTTAGAAAAACATGAGAAATTTAAACAAGCCGGCAGGCTGGACGGCCGACCAGCGAAGGCCAACATCCAGCATCGAGATCGGTTTGGATGTTCTCTGTTCTCCGTCCGTCTGCAAAAATTGCAAGTGACAGGCAATTCATCATTCATTTGGTTTTAGTCTTGACTGACTGACTGACCAGCTTTGGGGCCCGGGATACAGGATTCGGGAGCTGGGATCTGGGAGCTGCGAACTGGGAGACGAGGCACGAATGATTGGGGCGACTCCTTTTTTGTCTGCGGCATGCAATTTTATGGGCAGCAAAACTTTTAGCATAGCCATCTCTTTGACAATTTAATGCATTTAAAGCTTTACAAGAGCAGGTCTCTAGTCTGGCCAGAACCCAGCAGCATCGACCGCCCGTGGTAAGTGGAACAGTGGGCTAAATTGGTGCACCTGGAGGTGGAGCCTTAAAGGAGAGCATTGTGTCTGGCATAAGGACCGATCCGCCCACTGTCGAGTCGCCTAGTGTTTCGGTCTTTTGGAATTTTAAATTGTTTTAATGCGTGCGTCGAGCATCCTGAGACCTGGGACCACGCCCCGTCTCGTCGTCTACGTCTACGGATGATGTCGTCAAAGTGGTGGAGTCCCCCACGCCCCCTCCGTCTCGAACAGGATCAATCAATTTTTTAGCACACTCGAACCCGAGGCGAAGCTGATGAAGTGCCGCCTCTGGGGTTTGGGACTGAATCTTTTCCGAGTCCTGGTTGCTGTTTAATATGCAGCGAGTGACACCGCCAAGCGCGGCGACATTGAGCAACTGCACTGATTTTGGAGATGGGCGATGGGCACTGGAGTAGGTGTCCTCCTCCTCCTCCTCCTCCAACTACAATTCCAACTCCATCCTCCAGCACTGCTACTCCCCCCGGACTGCATTCAATCCCATCCATCTTTTATCGGTTGACTGCAGTTCATAAATTTTTAAACGCTCGCCGGCGCGGCGCACAGCAAAACAAACAAGTTTGGGACTCGGATCGGGCGGGATGTGTGTGTGTATACATATATATTTCACTCTGTCTGTGGACAGACACGCATGTAATCAATTTTTATATTTTAGAAGAATCCCCCCAGGTGAGGCAGGTGCTGCTGTGTGTCCAGCTCCATTATAATTGGATTACCCGTTGGACTCGAGTGGAAGACGGTAAACTTTATGCTCTCGCATTTTCCGACTCAGCGAAAAGAAGTCTGGACTAGTTTGTCTGGGGGGTCCTGGTGCATTGGTGATTGCGAGGATTTTGTATACGGCTATTATCACTTTAAAGTCTGCTAAAATATTTCAATCAGAATGCGAAACTGGTTTAGTTTTAAGCCAAAACTTAAACTGCACTTTACTTCCCTACTTTAAAATTGAAAAGACTAAAAATTAAATACTAAAACTTAGCAAGCTTTGTTCTCATAAAGAGACGTTCAATATTGTTAAGATAACTTGTTCAGAGTCAGTACTTAAATTGTAACTTTGCAGCTGCTAGGCAGGTGCATTCCCTGAAGGATAATCCTGAATAGTCCTTGGACTTTGTCATTAAAGCGGCATGTTTGACCCTCTGATTGGACGCTGTAGGTTCTTGTACTGCCTGATCTATGGGCCTGTAAACGAGGAGAATATGCGGATCCGACTCCTCCGTCGAGTGATTAGCTTCTTCGCTGGCCTCGTTCTGGGCTACTTGCTCTGGAAATTGGTGGCCCTGAACTTCAGTTTCACTCGGGGGTTCTTGGACCTTTCCGCCCTGGCGATCTTCGTCTTGTTTATTGCAACAATGTTTTCCATAAGCTGCGGATTCCGCACAGTGACCCTGTTGATTTTTGTGGCTTTGCTGGGCAGGTCGGGCAGGACATATCTCCGGGCCGTGGCCTTTGCCTTCATTATAGCCGGGCCCATCGACAACCTGGTGGCTAACGCCGGTGAAGTTGCCAGAGTCTTTGAGTGCACCACCGTGCTGACCTATAACCTCTCAAAAACCCGCTTCGATCTGATGGCCAAGCCTTTTACAAACACGCTCCAGAACATGAGCGAGGATATGGAGGAAGTCCGGAAGACCTTCGCTGAGCTGCAGGGTGTCCTCACGGATCTCAAGTACGCCGTGGAGCAGTCGGACATTGAGGATGACAAATTCGGGGACGAGGACGCCAAAAACCTATTCCGGAGACTGGTCAGATCGGCCCACAAAAGGAACACCACGGAGCAGGAGGATTTGGGAGGCAAGGAGCTTCCCTCATCCGCCGAAGTGCAGGATCGCTTTCTGAGAAACATGAGGAACCGCTGTAAGCATCAGCTTCGGAGTGGCCATCGGGCGTGCCAGGAGGTCTTTCGCCAGGGCTACCGGAAGTGTACCACTAACTTCCCTCCCCTGATATCGAAGGCCATTTGCTGGCCCTACCGGGTGGACGTCATCTGCGCCATGGATCTGTTCGGGGATCCGGACAGGATATGCGATCCCTCCGACGTGGTACCGCGCAACTTTGGCGAGACTTATGTGGAACTGCTGCGGGCCGAGCAGAAGCTCTTCGACAACAGCTCTCAGATAGAGGTGTCCTACCAACTGAAGAACGAAGAGGTGGCCAAGACTCACATTCAGTCCGCCCAGCGCACCTCGCAGGCGTTCGCCAAGGACTTTGAACGACGTCGACGCATCTTCACCGGCATCATGAGTGTCCTGCAGAAGTTCCTGTGCTTATTTGTCTTTCGGATGGTCTACTCCTCCATTCACTATTTCTTTAAGTACCGCAGCGACGTGGAGTTTGATAATTTTTACATCACCGACTACTTCAGACACGTGGACGAGAGGCGACAAAATGCTCGTAATGACTCTGGAATCCTGCCACTTCGCACTTACGAAAAGTCCAAGTATATTGATCTGAAGAAAATGTGTAGTCGCACCTTCCAGGAGTCCAGCACGGTCAACTACACCCTAGTGCAGCTCCTCCTGGAAATGATCTCCGGCGGTCTGTTCATCATGCTGGATAGGATTGTGGTGGAGCTGCTCCTGATCATTCGCAATAGGTCCTTGATTACGTACCACCAGGAGGGTGAGCATGAAGTGCGGTTCCATGTGAGTATCACTGTTATCCACTGAATATGATTTCAGGTTTGAACTTAAAAATCCTCTTCCACCAGATCAGTGGCGCTGGTCAGATGGCCCGCCTCCTGCGCACCACAATGCACAATTTCAACATCCACGAACGCGTCTCCACCTCGTTGACCAACCAGGAGTGTCTTCCCAATCCCCATGTCTTGCCCCAGAGCTTCTACTACAAACTGTTCCTCCTCTACGTGGTGATTGTGATTCTGATCTACCATTCCACCACATTTCTACGGATGCGCCGCGTGGTCTGCAGCTATTTCTACTTCAAGCGCGAAAAGCAGCGCATTTTGTTTCTGTACAATCGCATCCATCGCGAAAGGATCAGCGCTCTGGAGAATTTGATGAAGGACGCTGATAATAATTGGTCCACATACTATATCCAGCGAAAAATCAACCCTTTCTTCCGTCTTCGGCGAAGTTTTCCCAACTATTTTGGATGGCTGCGTCATTTCAGTTGCTCCAAATACATTTGCTTTGTCTGTCGGGACCTCGAAGATGAAACGTTTATCATGTGCCCCACCTGTGGCCTGTCTTACTGTGACTCCTGTACCGAGGACCTAAAAAATTCCTGCCTCCACTGTGGCACAGCACTCCACAAGTCCAAAAATATCGTACACTGGGCTTCAGAAGATGAAAGCAGTGTGGAGATTTACTCCTACCGGAAAAAGAAGTAGAGATTTGATATCATTGACTTTAATTTTTATATAAACTTTATTTGAAATGCACCCATCATCCATACCATACCATGACTTTTATGTACAAATAAAGTTATTCACTCCCACAATCAGAAACAAAATGAAAGCTATTTAATGGCATTAGTAAACTTTATCCCATGTGCTAAAAGCCGAGGTAAAAGTTTCTCCTGAAATTAGAAATCCTCTTCGGGGAAAGACATTACAATTATTTTCCAAGAACTCCTGGAGCTCCACCCTGGCACTACCCTTTATTAACTGTCCTTCCGTATGATAATCGTATCTTCAACTTAATTGCCATTTTTCCAGTCTGTCAAACTTAATTCTCAACATTTCTGCCATTTCCAAGCCATTTTCCGACTATTTCCCTGGCCCTGGCCCTGGCCCATGGCGCTGTCTGCCAGTTGTCTGCTGAAAGTTGAGGAGTACTTCTTTGGAAACAACAAACATCGCTCAATTAGTTGTCCACCCTTTTGTCTGGGCAGCCCCCAATTCCCAGTCCTGCCCCTTATGGCCACATAATTATGCACATGTCTGGTATCGCTCCGTGGGGGGGTTAAAAATGGGGGAAAACTTTTTTGTCCTTAGACAAACTTTGCTCAAGCGGCGCTGATTCGATTATGCCAGTAGGAGACTGTGCCGCAGAGGAATTCCAGCACTAGCCGACACCATCGGACGGGATACATGCTATGCTGTTCTGTTGCAAGGATTAAGTTACAAAATTGTTAATTAAAAATAATAAAAACGCTAATTGAAGAAATGCCTACAGTAATACAGGCAGTAGCACTCCTCTCAGCTTCCCCCAACGTGAAAGGAGAACAAAAGTTTTTCGTTTGCGAAATTGTCTAGAGTCTAGGGTCTAGAGTCTAGACTCGGTGGATGGGTTTGGTGAAAATGCTTTCGGCACTTTTCCCGCCCAGGCTGGGCTACAACAGTTGCAACAGTGCAGAGGACAAAGTCTTCCAGTTTTAATATTCATAAGACTTTTGGCCCAGCCTCTGCTGCTAATAAAATAATTATGAAAATAGGTAATGATGGGTTGAGGAAGAACCACAACCGAAAGGAGCTCCTTGTTTCCAATGAAATTTTCCATATTTTATTAAGGGGGAGAGGAGAAAAAACTGCAAAGTTTTCTTGGGAAAACCAAATACATCGGAAAGTGGGAAGAATCCAAAAATGTGAGTCTTCGGGCTGGTCGGCATGCCGTGTGCAAAGGTGATTATTTGACGTTCACACCTTGTTGCAGTGACTCCCGTCCTTCCCATTTACCTTCCTCCTCCTTCAACAGAATGGGGCGAGGTCGCCGGCGGTTGTTGTGATCAGCCACAAAAGTGACAGGTGTGACACTCTGCCTGACAGCCCCACTCCCCTCCATCCACAGTCCCAGACATCTGCCCAGACTATGAAGACGCAACTAGACGAGACAACGGTGGCTACAGAAAAAAACGAAAAATCGTTGGAGAAAAACTGAAAAAACAGGAGAATTATTTCCTAGAAACTGCAGACGGATGGATGGATGAACGAGCAATGTAAAGACCAACTGGCATAAAAAATGAGCGAAACTGGAGCTAAGCTCCATCAACGACTCGGTAATGCTCTTTATATGGACTTACTGAAATAACAAACTAATAAAATACGTAATAAATAAATAATAAAAAGGAATTGGAAGTATTCCATATGCTATAACTTCACTACACTATTTCAAATTGGAAAAACCCGCAAAAGAGTATTGATACCGAACGATACCGAAACTGAAAAAGTGCTGAAAAATAATCGCGAAGAGTCCCTCAACTGCCTTTATCATCATGGACACAACTTGGCGTTGATAATGAAGGAAGGAGAAGCGAAACGAAGGCCCATGGATGGTTAGATGTTTGCTGGTTGGTCAGTGAATTCTTTTGTTTTCCTCATTTTTTTTGTTACCGGCTCTGTTCCAGTTGTTTGCCTGCAATTTGCGACTCCCAGTGCACAGGCACCAGTGCCAGCAAAGAACCTGGTCCCTGGTCCGTTCCCTGGTCCCAGATTCAGGGCCAAAGTGAACTATTTAGCGAAGGGAGATCTGGACCCGGGGAGCCGGCAGCAGCAGGTGGTAAAGCGTAGAGGTATATTGTGCGGAACATTTCAATTAGAAAAAAGAGGCAGAAGTGGCTGGGTGAAAGAAACAGAAACCTCAGCCTGTCGTCGCCCCCAAATCCCAGCCCCCTGGCTCGGTCTGCCCGCCTTTGAAGTACTTCTCCCGATTCTGACGATTCGCGACTCGAGTCTGGATATTTTTTTTGCTCCCCACACCACGCTTGCATTGCTTGCTATTATTTCAATAAAAATTCTTTAATATTATTTTAAGTTTGTTATGGCAGGTTAGTTTCCTTCTTTTGCTCCCTCCATTTCTCTTTGTGCTCGTATTTAATCTTTATAATTAAAATTTCAGCAAAAAATGGAAAAATCCCCCAGAAAAGGAGGGGGAGCGATGAAGACGCCGTCAGTGCAAAGTGCCGGAAACGTGTTAAAAATTGATTAAAGTAATTGATTTGGAAGCGGTTATTCGGTTTTTGCGGATTATTCTTTTGGCTACATTTGTAAAAATAAATTTAATTGAATTTTATACAATTGTGACACCAGCACTTGGAGAATAGCGAATGGGGTTCTACCAGATATCTTGTATTTGTGAACCATCTACTACAACAAATGGATGATTAAAGTTCTTCAAGACAGGTTTATTTAAAAACTTTCAAGTATTATACTTGATATTTTTTATTTTATAATATTCTCTCTGTAACGCTAAACCAATTTTCACGGTTTGTTATGAGTGAGCTAGAAATGTGATAACCAACCATCTTTTTGATCTTGCCACTTCGCTCACATACGATTCGTTAATTGGATTCCTCACATAGCCAAACAAGAACGTGTGAATGTATTTATTTCGCTTTTAGAATAGAAATTATATTGCAACCACATAAAAATCCCAGCTTTGTCAAGTCAAGCTCCAACTCCAAACACCAGACCCAATTTTCACACACAGAGAAGTGAAAAGGAGTGCAACTGAAGCCCATTGCACCACAAATCTTTCACTCGGTTTTATTCACCCACTTTTTTTATTTTTTTGTTTTTGGTTTTGGTTTTTCTGCATTAAAAGTGCAAAGAAAAGAAAACCCAGAACCAAACACAAAAAAAACGTAACGAAACTCTACTGTGCGTGTTGAACTCAGACTTTTGTGCCAAACATTTGGCTCCGGTGGAGAATGGCGGGTTGTTAGCTCAGCTCAGCTCAGCTAACGCCTTTTCGGTCTTTCGCAGCCGAAGCGCGAAAGAGTTAAAAAGCGAAGCACAGAGAGCAGCAACAGCAATAGCAACCCAGCAGCAGCTCCAAAGCTCCATTTTCACCCTATTATTTCGAGCAATTTCATCAAAACTCGACTGGGGCCCGGCCTCTGCTCCAAATTGTAACCACAAAACCTCCCAGTCCAGATGCCCAGTTGGTAGCAGTACTTGTCCAATAGAGATGACAGTTTATTGCCAAAAAGGCTTGCGGGATTTTTAAAGGGTAGTATTTTCAAAACACTCTTAGCCAAGTATATCTCTTATATTGTACCAAAGTTACTCATTTTACGAGAGAATAGCTGTTGTCTTTTCTCATCTAATCTGAAAGAATTTTAAATGACTTATTTTTAATTTAAAAGAAAAACTAAAAAGCTTAGCTATTTTGACAAAAAAACTCTCATCTCTAGTCTTCTGTGGGTTTTTAGCTTCGTTGCGAATGCTTTTTGTCCACTTACCCGCTTTCAAGCCCGCCACCGCCTCCTGTTTACCAAACGCCAACCTCCGTGGTTCTTCTCCCCATCGAGCTGAGCTGCCTGCTCTCAATAGACGGCAGACAGGAGCAGGTTTTTCTTTTTCTTTACTTCGAAATGGCCAGCAAACGGACTGTCGACTGGGCCCGACTTACTCTGTTTTTCTTATTTGGTTTCCACTTTTATGTAGATTGGTATTTATTTTCCACGCGAAAACTAGCGAGAAAAAAGAAAAGAAACGCTGGGCCAGAGAAGCGGCAGTTGTTGTTCTCACACTATTTTCTGGGGCCTGGAATCTGGGGGTCTCCGGTCTCCGGACTCTGGTCTGTGGGCCTGCGGTGTTCCTTAACTCCCCTCATCGCTCTTATTATCGCGTCAAGCGCAATGCAACAATAACAGGAACAGGGAAACGAGTCCAACTATTTTGCGGTCTGTTGGCTGACAAATGGCAACCAACGCCATCGAAGCATTTAGCCAAAGTCCGACCCCAAAACACCAAAACTGTCGGAAGTGCCGACACAGATCGGTCTCAGGCTTAGTATCGAATGGATAACTAATATAAGAGTAGTTTTCTTGTTTAAAAATTACGTTTAGGATGTGTAGACAATATAGTCAACAGTATATGATATAAATGTGATGGCAAAGATAAATGATTTCTCAAGAAGAGCATTTTCCAGTCGTGATTAGACTTTGACATTCTAGTTTCTAGACTTAGTTTAGAACCATTGCTTGGTAATTACATTTAGTTTACCAGATTTTGATACGTTAATTGTAAATTGTGCAAATACGTATAATTGCATTGGGTGGTCCCGGTCCCCTCTCCATTGCAATCCAGATCAGAACTGAGTGCTAGAGTTGGTCTTGCCTGGCTGCCTTTGGAGTTTCTTCTATGCACTTCTTTTTAGTTACAGATACTGGCTTTGTCTTGGCATTCCGCTTTAGTTTTGCTAAATTAGCAAGCCACCTGATTACTTCCACTCCTACCGAGTCCCTCTCCATTCTGGCGTGAAGAAGACAAATGCCTGGAATTCTTTTCTCAAGCCTTTGGCCGCGCTTTTGATATGCACTTGAGTGGAGGAGCCAGTCGGCAATTAATAGCGAGAAACAATTGTTTTCACTGGGTTTCCCACGTCCGGTGGACGTAATTCAGAGATTTCAGATTCCCCGAAATTATAATCATTAAAGCCTAATCGTGCCGTAATTGAGACTCAATTTATTTGGCATTCGCATCCCGAACCGATAATCATGCCATCCTGATGATCTTCATTATCCTTTTGCGGAGCTCATATATGTACATATATCGTTATCTGCATCCGTTTTATATTCAACTTGGCCCTGGTTCTCGTTCTACATCTAATAAGGGTAAACGAAATTAAATTCGACTGCTGTTCGGCACCCATGGGTCGAAGGCACATATTTTAAAGACGATGATGGAAACCTGTTGGGTCCAATAAACTTTGAAGATTATAATGCTCGGTGGTTGCTTTATAAGTTTTTGTTTTTAATGCGAAACTTCTCTATCTTACGTAGATTTCAAGCAATCTCTGAAACCCACCTCGCCGTGATGACAAATCGAAATACAAAATCTCCTTTGAAGTTGCTACGCATTTGGGAATCAACTCGAGATACGCTGCGCTTTTTGGCCAACTTTAATGGGGCTAAGCGATAACCAGTTCCAGGAACTCTCAAATTATGCGATTTTCGATTTTATTAAAGTTATTCCACTTGCTTTCTGGCACAGCAATTTTTGCTTCACCGGAATACAATAACGAAAAATTATCATTGTCTCCTACATCATCCGCTTAATGTGGGGATCCATCAATCTGCGTCCCTTGTTCCTTGTCCGTTGTCCGTTGTCCGCTGTCTGCTGTCCGTTGTCTCTTGTCCGTCGGCGGCTGTCAAACACGCCGAAACTGAGACTCTGAAACTCAGAGACTGAAGACGAGACACTGGACCATCAATCGCATTAAGACCATAAAAGGATTGCTCATACGCCTGACGATTGTGAGCCGCCTGTGCCTTTTGCATGCTGTGGAGCAGTGGAGGTGTTCGTCGGATATCGGGTTCGCTGAGTGTTGAAAGAGAATTTTCAAGTCCATTGTATGGGTATCCGCTAAAAGTGCCCGAAAAAAGCAAAAGTCTTGAGAGTTGGGCGGTGGGGACAACAACAAAAAAAAGGACAAACTGTCACAAAAGCGTGACGATGTGTCGTAAAGTACTCAGGCAACACTAACCTCAAAACGAGGTCTCGAACGATATGGAAAATGTCGCCAGGGTCTGGGTCGGGGTCTTGGTCCTCTGAGATGAGAAAAAAGTCCTTGGGCTTGACTTTCGTTTGGATACCCTTACAGAAAATCGTATACACATTAATACAAGTAATGGAGAATATTTTCTGAATGCCCTTTCAGGGTATTACCTCGTTCGATGTCCACTATTGCTTCTGAATACATCAAGCTCAGTAAGCAGCTGTCAACAGTCAGTCAGTCGTGGTCCCAGAAATCTCCTCTCAAAAAAAGGTAGATATTTATAAATATAAACAGAAAAGTCGCGCTCCAATGCAGCTTAATCAGTTGGGCTCAGAAAGGTTGTCGGCTGGAGAGCTTTGTTGCTAATGTTGGGAGCATTGTGGAGGATTCGACGGAGGCATTCATCTGCGACATTCCGAGGCAGAAGTCGCCTCAATTCAGCTCAACCCTTCCACCTTTTCAAGAGATGCAAGACGCACAGTGATGTATCTAGGTATCTTTACAACCTCCGTTTGCCGTTCTGTTGATTGGACCTCTTTGATTTTTCCATCTGTCCAATTAGTCATTTTCATTTCAGGCTTTTAATGCGATTTTAACTGCTGGACTGTGTGTCCGGGATGATGGCCCATAAAAATCATATGGGGCCAGGATGGCCGGGAGAAATGGTTCGCTTTATTGGCTGCCATATAGGCATAAATAGTTCCCTAAGTCGCAGGACTCGCCGATCTGATCCACTTTTTTATGGGCCGTGTCTAGACATTGGCAACGTTTTTCTTAATTGCTCGTTTACGGCTCTTCCAGCGGCAATTATGTGTGGGTGGGCGATGTTTGGCTTTGTTTGATTTGCGGTTCTGTTTGGGCGGGTTGTGCTTTGAAACTAGTTCACTGTGCTCACGCCCCCTTAAGCATCGAGTGTCTCCACCGGTGATATATCATTGTCCCAGCATAGGGTGAAATTCCCAAGAAATTAACACAATTAACACTTTAATTGCAAACTTCCGTTTGCGCCACTTTTTCTCCTCTTTCTCGGTGGCAAAGTTCCGGCAAAGCAGCGGCGTCGACGATTCCCCTCCATTCTCAGCTGCATCTTTTTGTTCGGGATCTGTTTTTTATTCCAACTCACATGTGGGGCAAAAAGGGGAAGATGAAAGCAATTAACACTTTAATGACACTTTGAAGTGTGTGAGACAAAGTTTCTGCCGCATTCAGAGCCTGAGCATGGGCCTTCTTGTGGTCTGCCAGGAATTGAAAATGTGGAACAGGGGTTGCACCTCAGGATAAGGGATAATTGCAATTTCTAGTTTCTTTAGGAAAAAAATTTTAAAATTTAAAAATTCAAATAAATTACTTTATTTGTGATTCAATACCTGTATATATATATACATATATTTTTTTTTTGTGAACTATTCCTCTGGCTCCTCCCAATTACGTAGGGACTTTTGCCTTGGAAGCCTTTACACTTTGGAATCCGGACTAATTATGTGATTTGTCCACTTGCCGGAGAGCTCATAAAAATGCATCTAACATCCTGGAGCTCATCCTCTGTGACCTTGTTGTGTTTGAATATGCAAACCAGTATAATTCCTCACTGTTGCTGCTGCTGATGAGGCTAGACCCATTCATTAGGCATCGGAATTGGCCAAACAGTAAATTGAGTCTCTGGCTCTGATTCGGATATGGTCCGGTCTTGCCACTTCTGCCTCTGGCCAAAATGTGAGTGAATTGCGTCGAGGCCCATGTCTCTTATCTGCTGGGCCAGAAGTTATAATACGGGTTTTCCTAATTAGAACTACAAAATGAGAGCAGCACAGGAAAATTGTACAATTTCTGCAGGAAATTGGCAAACGATTCTCGTTTGAGTTCTTTCTATTCTGGTTTTCCTCTGCCGATGCTAGGCCTTTGGTTTGCTTTTAAAGAGTTGACACCTTTTTCTGCACCACATGCACGAGGAGGAAATTATTGCCTCGGGTGGCTTCTGTTAAAGAGTCCAGAGCTGGTCTTTGATAATTCCAGACTCCGGAGTGAGAGGTCTGCCCGGCAGTCAGAACCCTCATTTCAATCAGGAAATGCTAAGAAAATTGCAGTGTTTAATAAGACTAATCTGATGTGGGTTAGTCCAACTTTAATAGCAGGGAGTTTTATTTAAATTACTTACTTTTATTGTTATTTTTAAAGAGTTTGAAGCTAAACTTCCATTGGTCACATCATATAAGAAAAGCCCCCAAAAATAAAGTGCTTCTACTCACCCATCTTACTTTTTTCGGATGTTCCTCAAACTCCGGTTGTTAGAAAAAAGCCTTCCTTTCGTCTCCTTGTGCAAGGATAAACATCAAAAGGCGAAACTCAGGACTCTGGTTTCCTTTCAGCAGGAAACTCACCCGCATTTGTGTGTAAATGTGAGCATCTACCAAAAAAAAATAAGAGAAAACATCTTTCATTTAAAAGGCTGTTCTCCTTTGTAGCTCCTACTGGTCCTGCAACTCCTCCAGATCTCCCATGATGCTCCACTTCCCACCCTGCAGTGCATCTACAGGCCAGCTGCAGTTCCTGTATAGAAAGAAAAAATAAGAAAACAATTTTCCGAATTAATATTATAAATATATAATATTTGAATATATAATTTAAAAATATTTTTTTTATAGATTTAATAAGTTTTATTAAACAATTTGTTTTATTCACAGACCTTCTGACAGTTCTTAGACATTTTCTTTAGTGTTGGATCGTCCTGTCAATGCAATAAGCGAAGCATCCAAAGGAGCAACGGAGCCCTCTCGACTCCTTTTCCATGTTTATTGCAAGTATTTCAGTGGGGAAGAGGATGGAAAGGAAACAGCGGGAAAGGATCCACTGGACACGGTGGAAAAAATTGTGCCCGCTTTTCTATTTTTTGTGTGGCCGTTGTTTTTGTTGTTGATGGCCTGCCTCTTTTGCATACACTTTATATTCGCAAGGAGTTGGGTCATATGGCGGAGTTTCTCTTCCATATATATATATATATATATATATATATATATATACATACATATATTCTGGTTTTTGTTGGCTTCGCTCTTAGGCAGTCCAGGCCAGGCTATGCCACGCCCACTAGACGACCCGCCGTGCTGTAAGTAATTTGTGGTTTCAGGCAAATACTCCGAGATGATGTTTTTCTTAAATGTTTTTCTCGCTGCCGCCCCTCTGCCCCCCTTTTCTCCGGCGTGTATCGTTAAAAAATGCCTTTAAGGCATTTAATTTCTTTTGTTCATTGGACTCTTCCCTTTTGCCCTTTATGGTTCGGCCTGCCTCAGAACCATTTCTCTTCGTTCCAAACAAATCGCTTTCCCCGCCTCGCTCCCCAGTCCTGGATCCTGCATCCTGGGTCCTTCTGCCTTTTAACAATTTTCAATAGAAAATTAAAACGCAGCCGCAGTTTTTGGCAAGAAAAATTGTTCTTTTCGGGCTTTCAGCTTAGTACATGTATGTGTTGGGGTGTTGGCCATGTAACTAGGCGTTCGCCTTGGAGGAAAAGGATAGGAGGGCTGGGAATATATACAAATTGGATTATATTGTTTTGTAATTGCGAATTTGAAATGTGTGCTTTCCCAAGGATTGTTTTCTAGTTCTGTTTCCGAAAGGAATATGCCAGAAGACGAGAGGTCTTTAAGCTCCTAATGATTACTTATTATAGTAATAATTTCTTCTAAGCATCATCGGGCTTTTGTCCAAGTTTTCCGCCCAGAAACCCATAACCTTTGTTTGCTGATGACTTCAGTTTCCTCAGCTTAAACTGGTCCTGTCAATGTTTATTAATATTTACCCTCCGCCACCTCCGCCTCAGAAACCGCTGGAAATTGTTTCCAATATTTGTGCGGCAACCCCGGCGGGAATCCCCGCCAGAAGCTGATGTCCTATTAAAATATCCGAGTTAGCTCACAGCAGGATATTTATAAATAGAAGATTTTCGCAAGGCGACCTCCAACGTTTGACTGACTGAGGGACAATTTACGAGCTCGCCCGCGGGGGGTTGCACAAAAATCGCGAAACATTTTTGCACAATGAGCAGGAACAGGAAACGAACTTGAGATGGGGTTGGAGGTGAGGTCCTTGGCACAGGAGCAGCCATTAATCGGCTATAAATTGCAACCCTTTTGTGCCAAAAATCGAATGGCAGGGAGGTAGAAAATTACAGTTATTAATGCATGGGGTGTCAAATGGTTTTTTGTGTGCGTGTTCCCCCCATCTATTTATTTCATTTATTTCCTCGGGGCCAACCCCTTTCTCGCAGCCAGCAATGCGACGATATAATTTACTCCTTTCCGCGGAGTATATGGTACAATTTTTGGCACTGGTGTTGGTGCCATGTCAAAATAATCCGACAGCTTAATTATATAGTGCAGAGAAGGATATCCACACCGCTGGCCTAGAACATTTCTTTGCATCCATTTCGCATCGTTTAGCAATTCGTGGTTAAATCAATTTCGCACACTTGCCTCCTTTGCGTTCAGTTTTTATTTCATTTCGGGTTGGAACTCCGCTCCCTCCGCTCCATTTGACAGTTTTGGGTCAGGCTTTGCTTTGTCTGACTGCGATTTTTTCTGGTGAAAGGTGGATGCCGTTTGCCGCTTTTGGGCAAAGTCATTTCGCCTTTTTCTTCGGTTTTCCTTTTTTTTTTTTTATTGTTTGTCCAGGGGTCATGAATTACTCTCGTGCTTTTTAGGCGAGAAAGGGTTGGTCCGGTCGATACATTCTCTTAGAGGGGGGAACCAGAAGAAAGAGTTCCTACTGTCAATAGAACAACCATAAAAGGTTCCAGACAGGAATCGATAGTGACAAAGCCCATATAAAGGAATTTGGGTTAAAGCTCTGAAAGGTAAGACACCAACTTGTGACCCTTATAATGGAACAGATGGGCTCAAAATAGTTTATATACTTTTATCTTCATACAAAAGAATAAAGAATTATAGAAGCTTATAATTAAAATCAATCAGATAAAGGAATATAGGAACTTTATTCTTTCAAACATTGAAAGAGTTACTCTTCAGTGGCCCAAAAATTGGCTCCCAAGGGGATGACTTACGGAAATCAGCCGTGAAGGCTCTTAGGAAATCTTTTCACCTCTTCGGAAGATTCCATTTCTGGGTAATGCGGGAAGCATAACATTCAATCAAAATTGGAGCAGCGTCATCCACTTAAGAGGTCACCATTTGGATAGCGCCCATCAACCGAATCCTAATCTCGGCATGGTGACTCGCCCGTTCCGTACATCTATGCATCCATCCATCCATCCATCCATCCTCTCGGGCGTATCCTCCCCGGAGGCATGTCTAATCTACATTGGGGGCCCCATATGGCCATTTAAAAGCTTTACGCTGTTGTTTCAGCACTTCCTCTACTCGAAAAGAGATTCTCCGGGTGCGGAACTTGCTTCCGATTCCATTTGCAGTTCAAAAATTCGATACATCATTCATCAGAACGCGTGCCGGGTGCCAGCCAGGATATGAGCTTGTCGAGAGGGGGACCGTACTCATAAGTTTTGAAGAGCTAGTTCCCTCGGACCATAATCCCTTTCTAATCGAATTATGCTCAATTCCCCAGAGCATCCCGGAGCATCTATCCGTTCGCATCGAGAGTGTGTCTGTTAAGGCAAACTCAAGCGTAAGAAACTAATTTCTGGCAGTCGCAAATCCGCGAGATATCGATGCTGACTTCCAAACGAGGCTCTCGTGCATATGCGCCCATTCACTAATTTAATAGAACGTTCTGCCATAAAAATGTTGCTGTGGCCATCAGATATTTAACAATTGATAAAAAGGACGAGCGAAGGAAAAAAAGGGAATTCCAAAACCCATGAGAGGCGGATTAGCAAGACACAACTACCAGCTCACCAGTACACTTGCAAAAAAAATGTAGTGGTTTTAGTTTTGTCTTAAAATTTTTGCTCAGGGAGGTAGTGTGAAAATAAATATCATTTTTTCTCCCTGTAGATCTCAACTACTGATGGTGCAGCGTACTTACCCCTAAGTGAGAGCGTAGGGAGGGGGTTTCCCACAGGACCAGCAACCACCAAAACACAAACCCCAGCCCAAAACCAAAAAGCACCCATCTCCGGCCGGGCCACCCTGTTTGATCACATTGTTTTCCCAAATCGGATTTTAGTTTTACACTAATTTCTTTGGTTTAAGACTCGCTCATAGTGGTCCTCGCCCGGCTAGGAATATCCTTGGCTGGTCGCTGGCTGGTATTATAAACGCTTCGGTGGACATCGCACGATGGCTGGGGTGTGGGCTGATGAATCCTCTTTGATTGCACTAAACTGCAATCGAGACGAATGCCCAAAACGTGCGATGTCATCTCCGACTCCGGCGAGCAGACCCAAGGCGTCCTGGCTGGCCTGTGTGATAAAATTCTCCGTCTCAGCATCCAGGACTTTTTATCGTTTGCCTTGGATCGTGAGGCTTTGGTTTTAGTTGTGCCCGACAAACTTTTCTCCCCAAAAACCCCCCACCATCTTCCGGATGCAGCACATTTTTATGGCGAAAACAATTTAATTGGCTTGAGACAAGCAGTTTCCTCTGCCTCGATTCGCTTACAATGTCCCCAAAATCCAAAAAAGGAAAATTCGTCGGATAAGAGCTTGATAACATTTGAATTCCGGATGAGTCATCGATGGGATTGATTCCACGGTAGGCGGAGGTAGTAAAATGGCTGAGCAGAAGTAACTAAAAAGTTGCCAAGCCATCTGGGGAGAGTCAGTTGTTTTAAAACGGAAATCGAAAAAGTTGCCAAGTCGAATGAAAATTAAAAAGAGGTGAGAAATTGATAGTGTATTGATGAAATGATGAAAAGTTTCAAATGCCATATATATTGGATTTAAGACTAAGAAAGGGAGATAAGACTCTGGAGGTCAATCCCTGACATGAGTCAAGACCTGTCCTGGACCACTCCTTTTCAAGATGGCACTTAAAACGCCCGAACTTATTTCCATTTGGCTGGGCAATTATAATATTTTCTGTGTCTCCGAAAGGGGGAGTCGAAATGCGTTTACCTTTTTACTGCTGATTTGTGTGTTTTGCTTCATGAATTTTTCGCAACCGCTTGAGGTTGAGGGAGTAAAGCGGCGACCCAACGACGTCTTAAATATAATATTGACATTTCTTTTGCAACGCTTTTTATTTGCCGGCTGGTGAAGGGTTGGATGGTGGGTGGCTGGGTAGTTGAGTGGTTTGCTCCAGTGGTTCCCAGCGGTCTGCAAACTTTGACTTACACAGTGCAAATAATTATAGACATTTTTTGGCTGAGAATATAAAAAGGGTTAAGTGCTTACCCAAACGGTTTCTGGTCTCCTCGCAATTTTTTGCTCTTTGTGGGAACTGTCGCATAATTTGCTTTGAATTATTTAAGAGCTCTCTGGTCTTGGACCAGCCGTGCATACCTAATTAAAAATGCCATGCGGCACTTATACCCAGCCCTTGCCCACTGGCCCTTGCCCCACTGGCTTTGGCTCTTTTGGTTTTTGGTTAGTCACCAGCTGGGTCCATCAATCAATTAGCAGATTCGCTGGACCACTGAAATACCACAGAAAGGTAAGCAAAAGCCAAAAGTGACTCACCGTACACTTTCTGTCAATAAGTCTGTCAGAAACTCAGATTTCCGTGCATCCGCATCTGTCGATACACGTCTTCAAGTCGCATGATTTTAACATGGCTTCCTTTTCGGTCCATTCCTCTCTTGTTATACTTTATTCAATCGATAATTAACCAGACTGGCTGCTCAAATTTATGCACGGAATTCAAATTGATATTATTGATTCGCCAGAAAACTTGTCCCCAACCGAGCCGATGCAATGAATAAGCCCCCAGGTTGCCAGCTCTTAAGTTTCTTCGCACTCGGATCGTGAATTATTGTTATGATAATTGTGTCTCGGAGCTGCGAGGTGGAATTGTCCAGCTGCGTGTGTTAATTTAATAAACACATTTGCTTGCTTTATTTATTTAATATACACACTGTGTCGGAAATACCTTTGCCGAGAAACAGACTCTGGTGTAGTTTGCAATGGTGAATCATTGGTTAAAGTTTCCAATTTAAATTCTAATATTGAAACGTTTGTTTCAAGTCTAGTGACTTTCGCTGGCAATCGAACTATAGGACCCATCTGGTCCTGCTGGCCGGAAAACGGTCACCAGCTGTCCAACTGGCCAAATCCTCATTCCCAGCCGAGCTTAGGTTGTTAGCCCTGTCTTCTGCGACTTGGGTTGTGATTTTGACAAGCCTTCTGCTGGCAACTCGTACTCTCTATCCACTGAACCCTGGGCTGGGGATATAGAAATGGCAATAGCAATAGCTATGACTGTTTGTTTAGCTTGGTCATCTGGGTCTTCCCAACGTTCTGTCGATGGTGAGGGACCAGGACCGGAGCGGGCCAGGGCCAATTGTCAGGATGACAGACATGTTTTTGTTTCTGTTGTTCTTGTTTGCTTGTCTATTTGTATGTTGTTTGCTGCCATTGCTAATCCCTGAATGCAATATTCCCCCACTCCGGCCCCGGGGAGGAGGCGGAGGGTGTCATGTAGCAGATTGCGTTGGCCAGAAATTATTTACAAATATTTGTAAAAATTCTTTGATAAATTATGCGACGCTCCCCACAGCAAACATGATTGATTTATGGGGAGTCGGGGAGGTGTTTAGATGGAGGGGCATTCCATGGTTCCATTCCATCAGTTGATTTGCTAAAATGCCCCAGGACCGAAGCAGACACGACTGAATGGACTCAAACCGATTTTCAGTTCGATTTGGAAGCCCATTCAAGAAGGTCCTGCCCGGTTTAGTCCAGTCGGATCAAAATCCAAAATACAGCGTCCGACCAGAGGACGATGACGATGACGATGACGATGACGACTCGAACACCGACACTGTTGACAGCAATCGTATGTTTAAAAAGCATAATCCCAGACGAATGATGATGAATGGTTTTGGGGACCGAGGTCCGGAGACCAGAGACCGGCTCTCCGAACCCGAAACACCCAAAAACACAGTCGCCGGGAAAGCGCTCGCCGCTCAACGTCGTTTAACTAAATCCTTGATGAATGATGCTTCTGCCGGCGTCTCCTCCTCCTCCTGGCCGTCCTCATCTGGGTTTGGGAATCGCCCCTCGCAGTTGCTCCGCTGGCTGCGTTTTCATATTTGCACGAAAAATTCCAAAATGCCACCGACATTAGCAGAGGTTGAGGGTTGGAGGAGCGAACGCAATTTTCATTTACGCTTCATTTTAATGATGTTAAGTGATTGTGCAGAAAATGTCGGGCCATACCCAAAACTCCATACAACACTGAAAGAAATCAAGGGTATTTCATTCATGTAATCATAAAGATCAATATCATCATATCAAATTATATTACAATTATACCCTGAAACTTTATATATAAAAGGTGTAATATTTAGAAAAGACATTGATGGGTTTGGAAGCTAAATATTAATCTGAATTAAACTTTTTTCTCAGTGCACTACCAGTCGCTTTTGAGCTTCTGTTCCAGCTACAGTTTTTGCATTCGACCTACGAAAGTTTTGCGTAAATAGATTTCTATCCTGGCTGCTGTTGATGATGCCGCCTGATGATGCTGCTGCTGATGCCGGGAAGCTGGGATGCTGATGATGAAAGCAGCTTGTAATCCGTTTCAAATCATTTTTCACTTTTGTATTTGCTTGTGCTGTCGCTTTCTAGCCAGGGTTCTATGTGTTTGCCATGGTTTTAGTTTTCAGGGCTGCGCGGCATCGTTTTGATTTGTTTGGTTAGTTGATAAATGATGTCTGCACCGCAGCCTAGACAGGTCTGCCTTGGAGGAACCCAGGGCTCTGTTCGGTAATTGGTTGGCATTTCGGTATTCCGGATAATGGGGATGGAAATATGGGTTGGCTTCGACTGGGCGATGATGCCCGAGGGGCTTCCATTTGGCAAAAGCTAATGGAGATGGGAGGACGCCCCCAACAGTTGAGTGCATTTGTTGAATCTCTGTTTGGAGAACTCTCAAAAGTCTGCATCAATAAAAAAAGTGATGAAAGATTTTACTACAAGACGGAGGCTTTAAGAGCTAGCTTACAACCAATAATAAATCCCAAGATTGTAAGCCACCAAACCACTTGACGTAATAATAGTTTGGTTTATTTTTCTAGGCAATCTTAGAACCTGTTGGCATTCAAACTTATTTCTGTTAAAAGGAATACCCCTCAGTATCTCTATAAAAAGTTGAACTAAGTAACAGATTTAAGATAATACTGTGTTTCCGTTTCTTTTTTCAAATTAAAATGGGAATTTCCCCTGAGCCATTTATGAGAAATGATATATGGCCAGATCTTGTATCTCCAACACCTTGAAATTCTTAAAGAAACCCCACCAAACTACTCCCTGAGGAAGCTCATATCTATTTCAATTTCCTGGCTCTTCATTTTTGCTTGACTTGGCACCGTTTTGTGCGAAATTACTTATCGCGTTAATGTCCTCCTCGGTCGGTAATGAATTTGTTGGAAATTAATTTCTCAGACACCGACCAAGACGAAGACTGATCGCCGGGCTGCGATTAGAGAAAGCAGTTATCGTTTTCGGGTAATGTTGAGGGTGATATCGTCCGACTGGGAGTGTGTCGGAGCGGTGGCCGATAAAAGTAATATCCTGTGAGCGACACGTGACCGACTGAGGTTCACAGGGGTGTATATGGATACAGATATCCAGTGGCATGGTCAAACCCCCGGCTGAAATCATTATGGTCTGGGTGTTATGGTTCCACATCTAATTGCAGTGGCTGCAGTGTGAACTGCAACTGGGATTTGTTTGCTATTTAGAGGGTTCCTGTTCTCACTTCGCTAAACACAGAAAGAGCATTCATTTTTCTCATAAATATTTGCCCGAATCTCCGCCACCCCCGACGAGTGAGTGAGTGCATCTACGTGAATTTATGGGCCATGGATAAAAGTGCAATATTCAGTGGTTTGCTTCGGGCAATTCATCCCCTTCCGTTTTAGGCAGTCTGTGTATTTTTTGTGCCTCCTTTGTCGCTGAGTCGTGTTTAGTCTATTGTCGCTAATTGTCTGATATATGGCCATGTTTGTTGTGTCCTTGCACTTGTTGTTATGGTGATTAATTTGTCGTAGAAACTTGTGAGGGTGGCACTTGTTCAGTAAGCCCGAATTCGTTGTCAGTTTGCTGGCCATTTAGCTTGTAACTCACCTGCCTAATGGGGCTGAAAAGTTTGCTAAGGGTTACAACCGGTTTTGTGATATTATACCCCAAATATTGTCTAAATAAATATAAGACTAGGTGCTGCGTTTACCTCCACAGCCATAATTTATAGGCTTGTTATGATTTATGAAAAAACAAAGCTGAAAAGGACTTAAAGTGTAAACCTAATGTAACAACCCCTACGCAAAGTATCCCTGCCCAGTTCAGCTGTGATTCTTGGTAATATTCATAGTTGCCTAAATATTATTATCAAAGTTTCTCCTCCCCGGCGACTTGGCCCATTCAAACTTTGCCTTTGACTTACATGACAGAAGCATGGCAGCCCCACCCAGAGACCCAGCCACTCCCCCGTCAACCAATCAAATTAACTACTTATAAAGTAATTTTGTACAAGCGTGAGTGACTCCACACAATGCCAATGCGTCCTCAGAGCTCATGAAAAATTCTATTAACTGGCGGGGCAGCGGTGCTGGCCCCTTTCGGCCAAAAGCCCTGCCCAGCCCCGAGGCATATTGCACGGCCCTGTATATAAATATAAGCGGCTAGGTGTATGCATTTTTAAGCCAATCAAGTCCATGGGCCGTGTTTGCTCAGCCACCGAAACTCCAGCTCCTTTTCCTTCCCGCCATCCTGTTTCTGTTCCTGTCGAGTTTACATTTGACACACCTGCTTTCATTTGAAACTTGCCACGGGGCAATAATTGCAACGTCGAACCCACAGCAACAACAATGGGCAACAACGGAAACTTTTGAGCTGTTCTGAGTCCGTTCCGCACCCGACCTCGGCTTGGGCCTGAAATGCAGTTGTTACTCAAAGAAAAAGCATGAGGTCCTGATTGGGCCCAGGAGCTGTTTGTGCAACAGAATATGGTGGCGGGGGAGGACGGGTGGCAGACGAGCGTGCGCCTTAAATAAACAATTCACATTTAATTACGTCTAAATTTGGTTGCGCGAACAAACAGCGACGACAGCAGGAATAGGCAGTAGCGCCAAAAGTGGTGGGTGGCGGCATACCCTCGCCCAGCACACGTCCCATGATCCAGCTCCCACCCACAAGGATGTCCATGTCCTGGGCAGAGCCGAAGCAGGCTGAACTGAACTGAACGTCGTCGGTGAATGAGTGACTGAATGCCGACAAATTGGCAACACACGCGATGAGGCGACGTCCAGGAATAATAAGCATCAACCGAGCCAGTCCGAGGGAATAGGAATTATGGCTTCTTAAAATTACTTTATGCCATCGAATCTTTGGCTGTCTATTCACTTTCGACGTATTCTGATTTTTAAAAGGTCCTTTTGCCAGTACAATCTTTGAAAAATATTTCTAGTTCAACAGATAAGGATAAATAATAAGATTAAATAGAAGTGGTGGCAATAAATTTTAAGAAATAAACTGTCAGATCTTTAAGAATTATTTTTTATATTTTAGATATTGAAGAGTTGAGCCTTCTTTTCTCCAAGTGTACCTCCATGTCTCTGCCCAAGTTGGAGGCGAGCCAGTTGCTGATTGCATGCAATTGAACGGGAAAAGTTTTGTTAGCCAAAGTCCTAGGTCCTGGGTCCTGGGTCCTGGGTGGTCTCCGTTCCGATAGTTGGTAATACACCCTCAAATCGATAGTAATGGCGGTCTGCTGGGGAACTAACCACCCCCAGCCCCCTCCCTCCGAGACGGTGCTGAGCTGTGCCAAAGCACTAAATAATTGCCCATATGTGCCCCGAGGAGCTGGGAAAGGAATCAGAAGCAGGAGGAACAGGAACAGGAACAGGAGCAGAGCCACCCTTTCCAGCAGCCACCCCAGGGGGTTACTTGGGTGGACTCGCCACATACCCTCAACGTGCCTTGTTTCATCGATATTTCTTTTTTCAATTTATGCTCATTTATTCTATCAATTTAACGAAACATTCGCACACACTCCTGACCCGACCCACTCCGCTCCCACCACATGCAGATGGAAAATCTTTTGGGACACAAAAAGATTGCAACTCGTGCGTAAAGAAATGGAACTGGGAACTGGGAACTGAGAAGTGGAAACTGGGCAGCTAGCCGCGTGGGGGAGGATTCTGGTTGTGTTTGGAAAGCAAATATTTTCTGACAAGTGGAAGTCAGATGTCATATATGCGAAGGGCGGGCGAGGCGAGGCGAGGCGACGCTGGATTGTGGCGCACCCGAAATGCCAAATGCTCGTCTCAATTGCTACTTGACATGCACACACACACACTGAGTCGGTGAAGTTGTCAAAAAAAAAAATATATATATATGCATGTACGTATATGGGTAGCCGGGAGCAGGAGGAGGGTGGAAATCTTTGACATTAGAGCGAGAATACAACTGACAATTATTGCCTGACAGCTGACAAGGTTCGAGGGGCGGAGGCCCGGGAGAATGGACTGACAGGACGTCGTGAAATGAATCTGCCAACCTGCTGAATGTGTAAACACATTCCGGATAATCAATCAGTCGTGTGATTTTTAATGGTTTTAATATGACATTTATTTTGGGGAATTAATTAAAAGTACATTTTAAATGGTCTTCTCGAACAGATTCAAACCAACATGATACTCAAATTGTGGTCTTATGGAGGGGAAGCCTTAAACCAAATTTTAAGAAATTTAAGTTTAAGAAAATCTTGTTATTGTCGGAAATAACAATACCCTCTCTAAGAGTATCTTGCCAAAAAAAAAAAAAAAAACTTCATTAGCTGTAAAGAGGGGAAAATATGGCAAAAGAATCGGAAGTTGAGGGAAACCACCCAGAAATGTCAGCGCTGATACGACTTATTGTGAGATGTTTAATAATTTATGTATTTCCGATTTATGTCCGCGCATTTTTCGTTACACCATCTCACTTCCTGTTTACCTCCGTCGACTCAGACTCCTCCGCCACCCTTCCCTTTAATATTTTACTCTACCACCCCCTGGGCCAGAGTCTCTTTCTTATTTTGTTTTTTCATTCTTTTGGGGGGCCTTGAGCTCATTTGTATGCGTGCAGCGTTGCGCAGCGCACTTATTGCGACTGGGGGGACACTTGGGTATTAAAAAATGCCAGTCTACCCGGGGTACTGAGAGTACACCCCATCTCTAACCTGCCAACCTCCCAACCGCCTACCTTGTACCACCCCGATGGCCCTCGGCCCTCGGCCCTCCGCCCTCCGCCCATCTATTGGCACCAGTCAACGAAGCATTACTATTTGGACGCGTTCCCCGAGAGTCAGTCAAAAATGGCATTATGCACAAGTTGTTTTGGTTCCATTCTGCTTGGGGTAAGTGTGCTTATGCCTTCAATACCATGTACTCCGGACTACCCCCATCTCGCCCGGCGAACAGCTTTTTATTAAGAAATCATCGTTGATTGTGTGGAAGGAAATAATGTTGATTTTACATTTTAGAAGTGCGTCGTAGGCTGGGCGGCCTTCGTTTTCCTTGTCTTTTGGGGTTGCTTCCTTATTTTACGTAATGCCTACTTGTTCTGGGGCTCGTTGCGGTGGCAAGTTTATTATAATAATAGGAGGCACACTTTTGAGTACTTTGGGGAATACCGATGGGTGTGGGACGAACCAGTACAGTCTATTAAATTTATGACTAATGCACGATGTTCTCTCAATTTAATGGGACATCGGATACAAGTGATATGGCTACGGAGCTGAATATATTAGGTTTCTCCTTAAAACAAGTATTTTTATAAAATAAAAGTTATCTTGTCGTTTCTTGGAATTCAGACCATTTGCTTTCAGGGGGAACTTTCCCAAACCGTGTCCAATTTCCCAGTCTTGGCCCAAAGGTTCACTCAACTGGCTGGCATATACCATGTATGTTTGCTACGATGGATGGCTCGTTGCAAATGTCTATAAATCTTGTCCCAGACATTAGCGCAAAAACAATGGGCACGAAAAGTAACGGCCCTCAAGTTAGCTTTGGTTTTTGGCCAACTACGAAATTAACACAAATTGTGGGAGGCAAATTACTGTTACGGATGTTGCTGTTTCTCTTTTTGGCCAGGAGTGTTGTGCATAATCGTTAATGAATTATGGGGTTTATAAAGGCCACCACCCCTTGATACCTCCCTCCGTGGAAAGCGCGCCCCTTGCGTGTAGCACATGTTTGTGGCCATATGACTCTGGCCTAGTTTTTGTGCCGGATCCCCTCTGGCTCTAATGAAATTTTCACGCTGCCTTTTGTTTTAATGCATTCCACACACCCAAGCAACACACAACACACACTACACCCTAGCACCGCATATAGCCTTTGGGTTTTGGCCTTTCCGTGTTTGTGCATTAAGTTTGTCGTTTTTCTAATTTCCAACCCTCGACTTTTGGTTTTTGGTTTTTGGCACTGGCGTCCATTAGTCACGCGCCGTATCAAGGTGCTGCCATCTTGTGTTCCCCATTTCGGCCGATGACCGCTCCCCCGCATATCCTTCCAGCCAACAGTCGTTATCCTTCGGCATTAATTGGTTTTTCATAACAATAATTTTTCCCATTTATTTTATTTTTGGCTTTTGTTATAAATGTTGGCAATTAGTTAAAGAGGGGGGCTTGTGATAACAAATTTCATATGCAGATGTTTTTAATATTAGTATTATTTTAAGGAATTCTTCTTCACTTGGGCAGTATCCTTGGGAGTGGCAAACAAACTGTGGCTGGACAGCAATGACTTTTCCGGCCTTCCTGACTGCTTTTCCAAACTTGGCCCAAGCGCATCATTCACACTTTGTTGGCCGGCCCCCCTCTGATCCCTCGCACTGGCCAACTCCCCCACCTCTCCCACCATCGACATGCATAAAACATTTTTGCCTTCGTTTTTCATTCATTTGAATTGAAAAGCTTTTCGCAGCGATTTGTTATGCAAGCTTAGAAAACAAACAAAAACAAAACATACAAAAAGAAAAACAACAAAAAGGGTAAAGAAAGGGGGAGTAGCTGGAGGGGAGGGGATGTTGGGGAAAAGGAGCAGTCGAAATGAAACCTGACGCTAAAAATTTGCTGAATGCCTTGCTCACAGTCCCCCCATTTCGGCACACCACCCTCCCATGGCATCCTGCCCCTTTCGGTTCCCGCTTGTTTGTTATCAACTTTGTTGCTGTAAAATGTAATTGCATATGCAGCCACGCTTCAAAGCGCTTACAATCAAAAAAAAAAAAAAAGGGAAAAAATGGAGAAAAGGCGAATGCCAGCGAGGCTGGCAAACATTTTTCTGCAATGGAGCTCCCCCGATTTTTCCCATTTGTTTCAGCCCACCATCCATTCGGCCATTACTCTGTTTGGGGTTATTAGTATTTTTGATGGTGTTTTCCGTTTGAACTGTTTCTGGTGTGAATATTCGCCAGCACTTTGAGAAAAAATGCTATTGGATTGACGGATTGGCTTAAGTCCAAGCTAAGATTCCTAAAAAGAAGTATTTTGAAATACACCCGCCATGAGATTACCATTTGGAACGGATTACCATTTTTTATTCGATAAATAAATCCTATTTTCCCGATTTTTTGATGGGAATTGCAGTACTTGAAGGTCCAAAAACGGAAAGGAATATTGTTTGTCGATCGGCCAACTACTAGTACAGTCGTAGATAGTTCCTAAATTTGAATATAATTTTGAAAATCTAAGTTAAATTCTTAAAACTATTTCAACTGGTACAAAATTTGACAAAAAATATTGGACTCCCCATTCCTTCCGATAGGCATAGCTCTTCCGATCAATCGATCAACAAATAACGTTCCGTAATCAGCAAAGTCCTTGCCACTTTTCTTTATTTAAGGTATTGCTTATACGATACTTTAAAAATTTTCGAATATTTACAAAGGGTACCCCCATCAAATTTGTAGATTCCGACATTTTCCCCACTTTGGATATTTTTCCTCCTTCCGAATGGCCAATTTGTATCCGATCATTATAAAACAAACCATTCCGTAATCACCAAAGTCCTTGCCACTTCTCCTCATTTACAGTATCAACTGGATATTTGACATTTTAAAACTTTTAGATTTTTTTCAAGGTTACCCCATGAAATTTTAAGATTCCGACTTTACCCCTTTTTCGATATTTTCTCTCCTTCCGATAGGCAAAGCTCTTTCAAATTTTATCCTATAAAGAAAGTGCATACCATTCTGTAATCAGCAAAGTCCTTGCCACGTTTTGTTTTGTAAGGTTTCGTCATTTAAAACTTAATGATTTCGGTCACACAATTTCTAATGTTCTGATGCAGATCGACGGGGAATACTGGTCCAAATCATAAATGGTACGCTGTTTCTGGTGCGTATGCGAAATAGGTAAAATATTCACTATGAAGCGTATCAGAAGCTTAGATTTTCTCGATTGTCTGAAACTTTTTTTCCGGTTCCACTAAGCTCACTTTAATCATATCAACAAGTTCTCGAATAAAAAAACAAGCCTCACACTTCAAAGCCCCAGCTCGGGCAACGAAATTTGCCGAATTTGTTGTCAGTTTTTCCTGTTATTGCCATTCAGCCGTTGCAGGGGCTTGAGAGCCAAAACTATTTTCGGAACTCATATATTTGTTCGGCTTCCATTTAATCCTTTGAATGTTTTATTGCTTATGAGGGGGAGCAGAAGGGGATCCGAGGGATATGATAGCAAGCTAAATTTTTTACGGCGCCGGCTGCCAAAAATAAACTATTTACAGGATAGATGTTGTAATACCCTAGCGCATTGTTTCAACAAAAATGGAAATCTCTAAATAATAAATTTGTTACAACGAAACAACGAAATTTTCAATGCGTCGTTTAAAAACTTGTTCATTGTCGTGTTTTGTTCCTTTTTTTGTTTGGGCATGTTCCGAGGACATCGGATTGGGATAGGGAGGGTCCTTTTTTTTGGGGATTTCGGTTCTTACACGGCATGACAAACATGTCTGGTCCGCAACGAAATTCGCTATGCATCCATACCCACCCCAGACAGAGTATAGGTTTCGAAATAGTTTGGCTTTAAGCAAATATTTGGACACAGGAGAGGGCCTCTTAAATCTTTAAAGAGCTGGAAAAAGTTCAACAAGTGGCAGCCATCAATTATGCTCAATTGCCCCAAACAGATCTTATCCACTCGCACATATTTGGATCCGTAATCCCCCATCCAACTGTTCCGGGCATAAATTCCTGTCTCGCCTGGCATTACACGATGTTATCCGCGGCATTTACGGTTCCAGGCTCGATTTTTCCCTGTCGATAATTAAGCTTAAAATATACTCGTCTATGGGATTATGTTTTTAATATTTTATGATTTTTAATGGCACACTTGTTCCGCGTTCACTGTGGAATATTTAAAGTGGGGAGGAAAACGCGTACAAAAATAAACCTATACTGATTCGGAGTTCGTGTCAAAATATGAAAATCGAAAATAACAGCGTCATTACTCGGTGTTTATTTGTGGACTGAAGTATTTTTAAATGCTTTTCATATCTGCTATCGAATGCAGCGCCGAAAAATCCACACGGCTTAAGGCAATCTGCATAACGATTCCGTTTCATTACGAGAAGCCAAGTATCAGGACTTGTCGGAAGTCGGCGTTATTATCCACTTTCTGTCAGAAGAACCATTCAACTTTACCTCGACAATTCATGGTTGCCAGGTTGACTTAAATCTGGAATCCAAAACCCGGAGCGACCCAAAAATTTGTAATTAAATTCTCGGAAAATTATGTCCCTCATCCGGGAGATGCTCGCTCGGTCAATCTGTAAGAACATAACTCTGTCGATTCGTGAGATGTCGAGGACATGATTTTCCCTTTTCCGGAAACTTGTTTGTATCTCTGTCTTGTGTACAAATATTTGAAAAATGTATTTTTAATTGCACAAAGTCAAAAGTTCGCTAAGCCTTTTCGCTGTAATTACCAGAGACAAAGGGCGGGGGAAATGCCAATAATGAAGGAAGGAGTTCTCAGACTCCTGCTGGATCTGCTCCTGTCCTGGATCCAGCTCCTGCCTCCTTCTTGGCTTCCTGTCAATGACAGCCTTTCCTTGCGGCGACTCTTGATGCATACTTAGCAGGCGGTGGCGTATCCCTGTGCCGGGAATATTACATAATTATTCAGGAAAGTCGTGGCAGGCAAGACGCTAGCTCGCTCTCCTTCGGTTTTGGGTGTTTGATGACCCTGTTTATGAATACGTTAGCATTAATTAACTTTGATTTAATTAAACGAGCCACCAAGTCAGGGCCAGACATCCAGTCAGCCGCCCGGGACCTTGGTCACTTTCCGTGCCAGCCTCGCTGGCTTCACTTCACCGGAGCTGACTCCTTGGCCTCCTGTTTGTTAATCTTTTAACCCGATGTCGTGGCTGGCTTTGGCTCCTTTTGCGGTTTGGCGCCGCCGATTCTGCACCACCGAAGGCACCCAGCTGGAAGAGGAGTCTCAAAAGGCAGGAGCTTCTGCCTCCGCACCCAGCCCGGTTGCTCTTTCCTTGTTCTGGCTGCAGCTTGGCACTCTTCAAGTGGAAAATCCCTTTCGCCTATTTGCGTGGCCTTAACAAGTCAACATGTATCCCGGAATGGGGCTGGGGGATTTCTTTAACACTTGGTTGAAACCAAAAAGAGGCTTTAAAGGGTTGTGATTAAAATATATGAACCGGAAATGGCCAATATATAAATTTATAATATTTATTATATTTTACAATTTATTGAATAATTGGTTTGATGTCTTTGAGTTGTCGTAAATTCCATTAATTATAGAGCTGTTATGGTAACGATCGGAGCATGTATTCGCTTTGGGTTCGGGTTCTTCTGGGCCCTCTTCATTTCATATGCGCTTTGATTGTGCTTTCATTTGCTGCCTCTTCTTGGGCCTTTGTTTATTTGCGTTAATAAATTAATTAATTGCCTTGCGGCTAGTCAACAACAGAGTCGTGGCAGGAGCCGCAGCAACAGTCGCAGCCGCAGCCAGAAAGAACAAAAATAAATAAACAAAATATTTGCTTTAATTTGCAAGTACGCCGAGTGAAAGAGGCAGAACCTAGATGGTTGGAAAGAGACAAGAAGGCGGCATTCTGGTAGTGTCATCCTTTGTGGGCCCGTTTTCGTTTCCATTTACAAATTGCATTAGATTAAAGGCCGATAAGCGCGGGGCGCGTTCACTTGGCATGATTTCGCCTTATTTGCACTTACAAAAAGGCCAAGCAAAGTGGCTAAAATGCTTCCCGTCCCCACCGGCTGGCTTGCTGGCTTGCTGGCTGGCGCTGTTTATATTTTCCACGCCTTGAACAATTTTTTCAAAACTGGCAACTGGCAACTGGCGGCCATGTAGAACACGGTTAATTAGCAATTAATGAAGCGATAATGAAGCCAAGATAAACGACAACGAGTCGACGACGGAGACGATGACGATGATGATGATGGCAATGATGACAACGAGGATAGAATGCTTTGGAGCGAGGTGAGCAGGAGGCGACCGGATGGGGGAACGGGGAGGCTCAGATTCAGGTTGCTACAGAATCTTGGCCCTTTAAATCAGGTCTGCGGTTATCTCTCACTTACTCTCATCTGTCGCAGTCTATAGCTTTTTTTCTCCCCTATCCTTGCTTTGGAACGACCTTGAGCAGGAAGAGGATTTGGAGAGGAGGCTGCCGCCTCTGCCGCATCTGCAGGATACGGATAAGCACCCAAGGGCCTAGTCACCAGAGATGGTTCTCCTGGCAGATCCGATACTCAGTATCTAGTAAGAAAAATGTTTTATATGCCTAAGATGTGTTTTAAAACTAATATTATTTATTTATTAAATTTTAATAAATTAATGTCATGTTTTGAATAAAAAAAGAAGCGCCATTGTTCATCTCTAGGTAAGCGGTTGCAGGCATAATATTCTCTTGTTTATTTTTTCACTTTCAGCGCTTTTTTCTGCTATTCTTTTTTAAATTAAATTTTTTTGTTTTTTCAGTTGTTTGAGTTTCTGGGTTTCCTCCCAGTATCATCCTACGAGCCTTCCTGCTCCACGTTCAGACCCATTTTCGAGCGCGCGAAATTGTATCATTTCCTCGGAAAAAAACATCTTTTGGGTTTCATTTTTTCATGTTGGTTTTATTTTGGGGCTAATTAGTTTGCCGGTGCCGCTTGGCCTAAAAGTTTCCTGTCACTTGCAGTGGCAAAAGGCGTTGCCAATTAGGTCCGCCTGCCACTGTGTGGCAGAAGGAGAGAATCCCGACACATCCGACAAGAAGCTTTGACCTTGGTCCTGGCGATTGGCTTGGGGAGTTTGCTTATTTTTTGTATTTCTTGCTTTGCTGGCTGGATTTTGAAACCCAAATGAGCTAGAAATGGAGAGAGTGCCAGGCGAGAGTTGTGGCTAATGGAATTCTCTTTAAAGTTTTTGTCTTTAAGGGGGGGCTTACTGGCCAAAATAAAGAGAAGCATCTATACTACGATGAAAAGTAATCTTTTCCACAAAAACATTTCCTACCTAACGGCACCATGTTGATCAGCATTTCCCCATCCATTTGCAACCATTAAAACAGACCGTGCTTCCTTATGACAGCACTGCACTCGCAACAGCAACAACAGCGATCTAATTTTCATGTTTTTTGATAGAAAAGTCTTGTATTGGATTCAATTCATGCCAGGAATTTATCACACAGCGCCCAAGATCGTTGCATCAGCTATCTGCACTCCCTCGACATTCGATGTTGCAATTGCTGCTGTTGCTGTTGCTGCTGCTGCTGTTGTTGCTGCTGCTGATGCTGCAGCCGATGTGGCTGGTGGTGCCCTGCCTCCGACACTCTTGCTGCCGCCGTCGCCTGTTTAAATATTATCAAAAATTGTGTATCTCGAGGCTCGGAAGCTTCCTGAATCTGCCGGGGCTTGTTGGATCGGTTGGGCATAGCAAACATGCTCACAGTTGTTGCCGCAGGGATGCTCAACTGGCGAT
Organism: Drosophila atripex; assembly: GCA_035045925.1. NCBI lineage: Eukaryota > Metazoa > Arthropoda > Insecta > Diptera > Drosophilidae > Drosophila > Drosophila atripex. The sequence goes on from JAWNOP010000012.1 coordinate 4,069,756, forward strand.
CGTAGCAACCAGAACGCTGATTTTGAAAACTGTATAATGGAGAATAGTAAGATACTCTAAGGAAATAAAGAAGGTTTAAGATATATATTTAGCTGAGACTTGCTTGTTCTTAAAAGTGAATTTCTATAACCTTAAATAAAGCCAAAAGTTTATAATAATTTCTAGAAAATCAAACCACTCTCCCTAGTTGAAATACCCTTTTAATGACTGCTGAAGTATGCAACATCCACAACTGTTGCTCCCCGATGTTGCTGCTGATGTTGTTGCTGTTGCTGTTGCTGTTGCCGTTGCTATTGCTACGGCGCTGTACGAGATTAAACAATGATTGCATTTTCATTTGCATTTTAAGTCACGGTGCAAGGAAAGCAAAGCACAGCATAAGAAGTCAGAGGGGTCGAGATCTCACTTGGCAAGTGTTGTTGTTGCTGCCAACTGGCAACGCAAATCCAATAGCCCCAGCAACAGCAGCAACAGCATCAGCAACATCAACTGTGGCAGCTGCTGCTGAGGCTTCTCCCCTGTCCAAAAACAGGTTTCCTTGCGCCGAAACTAAACACATGCCGCCAAGATTGAAATGCAAATCAGTTAATGTTACTGGGGCCAATCGGCACAGCAAAATCCCCAGGAAATGGAGCGAATTGAAGGATATTCTGAGGGGCAGCCCCTTTGAGCCTGCGCAAAGTACAGATATCCCGAATGTGTCTGATCGATAAGTACCAGCTGTGACATATAATAATAGCTCGATTTCCCTGACACTGACTGGCAGAACTCCCTGAAATATAGCCGTATGTTTACTTTAACTTTTTAAATGGCACAAGGTCGATTCCGTGGAACCCCTCGCCGTTCTCAACTGGCTTTTATGGCGTAATTGCCTTTAGCCCGCGGCGTCAAGAGGCTGTTTATCCTGGGACTGCCATAACTCAAATCCAAGCAAATACCGGACCCTAATGCCATCGAGGCTCCGTCGCATAAAAATGAAAATTTGTGCGACAGATTTTTTGCCCGGCACTAATCTTGGACAACAGCTGCTAGGGGTCCGTTTCCTCGACACCCTCGGCGAGTGTCCTTTGTCCACTCATCTCGATTACGAGGTGTAAATTTACTGACGCACATAAAGCCATTTGGCTGACTCTTACTCCTACTGCTCCTCCGTGCCGTGCTCCGGCATGCTGTTACCTAATCCCTGCCAGCTCAAAATCCAATTCATATATTTACCGCCAGCCTTTTCGGGGCATCGCAAGGGGGACATTGGCATTATGGGCGTTAAGCTTTTCTGGCCATTTTATGCTTCGGCCGGGGGTAAAGCTTTATAAATTTTGATGATATGTGTGCCGGATTGGCACTCATTTGTGCCGGACTTGGCAGCTCAACGTGGTGTCGCTTAATATGCCGGCTTTGCTGGATTTTGCACTGCACTGGTGCGAGTGGCTGGTGGTGAAGAGTTTCATAATTGGCCAAGGAGTTACCCTTTTTCTGGCCACTATTCTCAGCTCTTTTACTTTCACTTTCAATCCTTACACAACCATTTTTTTTTTAGCAAACCCACCCAACGAGCCACTGTCGGCGTGGTGGCTCCTCAAAACATATTGCAACATTAACACTTACTGCACACGTTCTCCACAACTACCAGCCTCCCACCGAGCTCTGCAGCAACCTTTGCCCCCAGCAACACAGGCTGTGATGTGTGGCAGCAGCAACTCCATCTCCATCTCCATCATAATCATCATCATCATCATCATCGTCGGCCTCATCAACGCCCGGCATCATCTGCCGCGGCCTTTATCAATTCGCATTCTGCCAGGCTCTTTCGAAGAGGCCTCCTCTCCTGGCTGTTTACATAACCAAGGCGGCATGCCACTTTAGTAGGCGTGCCGCAAAAGTTGAAAAAAAAAAACAAAAACAAAAACACCAACAACCTAACAAAAAGGGAAAAATTGTGTTAAAATTAATGCACGACCGTGAGAGGAGTCTTGGAGCCTTGCCTCCACTAAGTAAACTGGCCTTTCATCGGGCTTTTCAGCCATATATTTCCACTCGCCAGCCACCAATGTCGATCACCCGGCCGGGAGATGTTGGTGCAGATTTTTCGAACCCATAATTATCGGGCTGTGTGTGCAAATATAGAAAATTGTACGGCGGAGGCATACGATGATCTAGCCACGTTTTCTGGCAGATCCGAGCATGATTTAAAGGGCAGACGTCGGCCCAGTCCTGCCTGTTGGCTTTGTTGTTGAAAGTGATTGTACTTTATAGATTGTGAGCCTTTGTTGACTCGCATTCTGGCATGGTTGGTTTAGTTGGTCGCTGTTCGGTGGGGCAACGTGGTGCAACGTGTAAGACATGTTTACCTTAGAAGCTGCCACTCTTGCCACGCGGAATGGGGGCGGTGGAGGATGCCACGGGTTGAGTCATGCATAACAGCGAGCTGGAATACTCTCAGGTGAAACTTACATGGAGCCTCCAAACGCCACAAAAAATATGGTTTGAAGTGCAGGTCGGAGTACGTGAAGCTCTCTAGTGGAATCTGGTAGTCTGTTATTTTTGGAACTCTCTAAAATATTACCCTTTTGTGATAAAAATAATTGAAATAAATTACAATTAAGAGTCTTTATAAATCCCCTCGTCTTTCTGGCAATTCCCTTGATGAATCCTTTAGTTCTGGTCCTGGCATGTACCATTTAGGAAGTTTAGGTTGTATACATGTATATAATTATACCATCATTATTAGGTCGAGAACACAAATCCCCCAGTGACCTGAACCCTGAGCCATTAACAACGCCACTGAGCTGTCACCTACAGCGAGAGAGAAGATCAACCCTTAGCGAAATGCGCAGTTTGCTCGAAAATTTCCAATGAAAAGTATTCATTTTCGGAATCGGATGAAAAACGATTCAGCGAAGAGTAAAATTGCCATAGACTAAGCCATAGCTCTCAAGACCTAATGAATTCAAATGAGCCACCAAAGCCCGTAGCCCCAAGGCTTACTATACACTTACTGCGATTGAGGACTTCGTGCAGCATTAATTAGGGGAACCACTTACCTCGATTCTGATGGTTGGCAGTTAAGACACGGCAGCGCTAAAATCATAACAGCTGTGACGTAACAAATGGCAACATCGCGGGGTGCTGCACCCCCCAGAAATCAACCACTTGAAATTCTTTTTTATGCCGGCCCAGAATTGAGACATAAAACATTCTTGTGCGGGTTCCGGCCCCGTCAACCCCTAATGAAGCCATCAACTCACGTAACCCGCCACAGTTGCCGACCAGAGTTTCTTCCCTCGCTGTGAGTGTGTGCGAGTGTGTGTGTTTTTGACCATGTAAGGATAACTACATGGCAAGGGGCTTTTGATGTTGCCTAAGAATTTCAGCAAATATTTGCACGAAGAACCAATCCATCCAGGGCGGCAGGGTGGTGGAAGTAGGAAACAAATTGGAACGCTTTAAAGGGCAGCCAAAAGACGAAGAAAATTCTGAAATCCTGAATGCGGGTCACCCCTGATTTCTGAAAAATCAACAGCCCTGGCTATCCCTATACCAACCATAAAAAAGGGGAAGAACTATGCACTTTTTGTGAGCGAAGACCACAACAAACAATGCTTAACGAGCCCGCGGTTCTGACGATTACAATCAGTGACAGAAGGCAAACCTCGCCCGAACAAGATCTAATCTCGACGAGAGCCGAACAGATTTGCAAAGTCCAGTTGGTGGGTTCAGTGCACTGACCCATTGGCGGATTTCTCAGGACCCCGTATGGCCGGTGCCTTATGGCCGGGGGCAATCAACTAAATTTACTTCGGCATATGCTTGGTTAAAGTGCACTGAGGCAAGGGTTCGCCGTTCAATCAATCGGAGGGGAGGGCAGAGGCCATTAACTGCTAATTGAGATCGGTTATACAAAGCCAAAAGCCACTCAGACATGTGTGCATATGAATGACAATAGGGGATTTGGTAGCTAGCGATTAGGAGGCCCTCCGAAGTTGGCCTTTAACAAAAAAACCCGTTTCGGCCAAAGTGGTAAAAGAGCTACCAGAAAAGTTACTTTCGATTTTTATGTTCACAGACGCATGCAGCTCACGTTTTGTTTGAAATTAAAAGTCGATTTTCGGAGTGTATCGTAACTGATATCCGAAACTTTGCCGGCTGTATTTCAACTGGCTCGTTGGTCTAGGGGTATGATTTCCGCTTAGGGTGCGGGAGGTCCCGGGTTCAAATCCCGGACGAGCCCAAGTGAAATTAATATTTTTATTTATTTTATGTATTTTGTTTTTTTATTTATATTTATAAAATTTAATTATGTATACTTATATATAAAGGTATCACCTATTTTATTTATAAGACATAAGCAGCATGCTTATCTACAAAAATAAACAGTGCATGGGAATAAAAAACATATATACAGATTTTCTATTTTTACACATTTTTTATTATCTTATATATAGTTGAATAGATGAATAATTAAAAATAAGTTTATTTAATATTATCTTAGCTACTTGTTTAAACATCCAAGCAAGTTTTTGAATATAATTGGTTTAAAGTTTAAGGGAAAGTTTACAAATTGCCACAACAAACATTTAAAGTTGATTGATATTCGATCGTTTAAATAATAACAATTACTCGGGTCCTGGCCAAATTAGCTAAAGGTAACCGGAGTCGACTCAGTTACGGTTGCACCCTTGGAGGTAGAGAAGACAATACGACCCCAGAATGGGCTGACGGTCAGAAGGGGAAGACGCCCCAGGCCAGAAGTGTTCAAATGCACGTGTCTGTGACTCTTTTCTTAACGAAAGTCGATGCTGCCCTGGGGGCAATTGGTAGAGTGCACTTGGAAAATATCACCAAAATATTTTAAGCCATTAATAATAATTTATAAAATAGTTTTTTTAATAAAAAAAATTGCTTATAGAGCCTAGGAACTCCTATTTAACCCTTTACAGAATTGAATTTAATCTTTCTCTGAATGTTTGGGCACTGAAGTCTCATCGCCAGTCTAGGCCGGACGACTGACTTTTATGCATTGAAAATTAACACAACAAACTTTTCGGCTTGGCTGACCAAGCAGACACCGTCCGACGGCAGGAGCTTATGGCTGTCATTACCCGAAATCCATTTGCGGACCCCCGGGGCTTCTGGGCGGTCGACGGGGCAGGGCTGGTGCTGGTGGCAGATCTCTTTCGCATTGTAATAATACGGCACTCAGCTCGGGGCTTCACATTCGACTCCAACTCCTCATGTATCCGATTGCAGTCCATAATGGATGGAAGCACGTAAATCTCATTGTTTCGATGCGTTTTGCATGCGTTTGAAGTGTCTGGTTGTCGATTCCGATTTCGATTTCAATGCCAGCCGGCATCAGAGCCGGCGTCTGGCCCAATCCTCCCTCACCCCCAGCACCCACCCCCAAGGAGGCTGCATTTGATAGCCTGTCCGTGTGCGAGAGTTACTTTCGGTCATACATTACCCAATACCGATTGTGTGATGGAAGTCGAGTGGTGATTGAGGTTTCAAAAATCTCTCAACTAATAGATATTTCAACATTTTGGACATTGAAGAATCTGGAATAAGGCAGACACTTGATGACCACATCCATTGCTTTTTAATATGTTATAGTCCTTCCTTAATGGGTATCTATTGGGTCTAATCGCTTGCCACTTAGCCTCCTTATTTGAGTTTTTTAACTGACAAATACATCACATTGGCTGGCGGGCGGTTGAACCCTGTGGTTTCCACACCCAGCCTCGAAAAGAGGAACAGCGGATCTCCTTTCCCTCTGGACTTGAGCCTGCGGGCTCTGCAATTGACTTCAACTCGTGGCGCTTCCAATGAGTGTCGACACAGCAAGAAATATATTTGAAAACTTTCTTGAATTTCCTTGAAATTACAATGTATTTCAATATGTTTTCCTTAGTGTATTTTATACACAGTGGATGTGCGTGTGTTTGCTGAAAATCGTTTTTGCTGGGCTGCGGTTTGAGTGATTTTTATGATGAGGCCCTCGGGTGACAGAGAACAAGACTCGATTCGGTCTTGATTGCCCTGCCGGAAACGGTGTTCAGGTTACGATTTAGCAGCGATTTAGCCGAGCATGAAATGGCAACTGCAGCACTTAACCGCATAGCAACCATCCGGCAATACAGGGGCCACATACTGTACCCCAGCTGTTGTCACCTCGTTTGTGAGTGGCAGTTTGTTTCACTTTACCGACCGAACTTCCTCCCCCACCAATGTTTTCTCTTTTTGGCCTGCTTATCTAATAGCTGTTCTATAAATAGCCCACGGCCTGAAGTGATAACACTGCCGCTGGCAGCGAGCATGTCAGGATGGCCGAGCGGTCTAAGGCGCCAGACTCAAGAGCTAAACTCTTGCCCCGAAACGAAGGGTTCGAATGAGCGTTCTGGTCCTCTCTGAGGGCGTGGGTTCGAATCCCACTTCTGACAAATCTTTTTTGCATTTTATATTTAATTTTTGTTTGCTTTCACAATTACAACAATTACTTGTATGATAAAATCTAAACTCTGTATTTACATTGTTCGGGTTTCGCATAACAGCTATTGTAACTAATTTAAAATCAACAAACAATCGACAACACAAGGGAAAATTACATTGTTTTTTAACTTAATAAAATGTTGATTTAATGGACTAGGCAATTCTGACAACCAACAATATTTATTCCTTTTTAAAAATCAAAATAACATACACCATTTGACAATAATTGCCGCTCTATTCTAGCCTAATTAGGTGCAGCTGCTATTGTACTTCTGTAATCAACATAAATTTGAATTTTATGTTTAGTTTTCCATTTTATATTTTTTCCTAGGCCTATTACCAGTTAGGGGTCCTTTCTGTTTCCTGCTTAATAGATTTTCCAACACGTTCCTTGGGATGCCCCCTCCTGAAATGCACTTGTTTTGGATCCAAGCTGTTGTCTATACCGAATGGTATGTGTATATGGAAGTTGGTTGCATTCTTCTAGCCACAGACCCCTAAGCCACACGTGCCACAATAGGCTGCTGCCACTGAGCCAACACCTCACGCCCCTGCCTCGCCGCCCACACTCAGTTTGATGGCCAACTGGAAACTCGATTTAAATCCAGTGCATATGCAAAGTGTCACGTAATTTCAATTACACAGCTCCAGGGACAAAGAAAGGTGCACAGGAAAAAACTTCAAGTCGTTAGCAATGGTTTATTGCTTTGAAAAATAGTTTATCTATACAGTAATCAGTTTAAAAAATATTTAGAATTAAATCTCAGCAGGAAACCGGATACTCGAAATCAAATTTGAAAAATAAAAGTGTATGGGGGATTGGAAAAAGTACTGCTGCTCTCTCGTCTTCTCTTCTCCTCCCCCCCAGGGTCTGACAAGTTTTCTAAACTAAGCCAAGCGACAATGGTGCGTGCCACGCCCCCTGTGCGCTTCACCGCCTTCCTCGAGTCGGAAACGGGGGTCCAAACGCGCGTGGCATGTCAATCTGGAAATGCACTTGTTCTCCCACTCCCCGCCCCAGTTCGGCCAAAGGGAAATGGCGATAAAGCTGGGGGATAAGTCCGGGGAGGAAGGCTGGGTGCAGTGATGGCCAAAAGGAAAGTGACAAAGCCAAAGACTGACAATGGCCGTGCGGCTTGGTGACCCATAATGCGTTTGCCAAGAGACCAATTGAGTTAGCCCACTTCCTCCAGTTCGCCCAGTTCGACGTTCGTTACCTCGTTCCTCCACTTCTGGGCCAGCTTCTCTAAGCCAGCTTCTTCCCGGCTTTTCATTCCCGTAATCTACATCTCCGGCATCGCCTACGCGTTCTATCGCTTTAAAGCTGGATGGTTTCCTGCTCCACCAATTGGCCTCGATACCCTTCCCAGAGTTGTTTTGACTTTAAGAATGTTTAGAAAAATGAGGAGTCATCTCTTCAGTAGAATTCTTCGTAAAAGACACACATATAGAAGCAATTGTGCTCCTATCTCTACCCAAAAATCTCTCAGAAAGGGTATGTAGTTAGGGCCCTTGATGGCCCTGCCACCTGTAGTTGGCTTTTTGTGGCGTAAATAATTTTTTTGTGTGTTACAAATCCGTTTTAAATGGCAGCTCTTGTTCCTGCTTGGTTAACTGAGCAGGAAAATTGATTTCGGGCCATTGCTGTTGTTGCTGCTGCTAAGTCGCCTGACATATGGACTTGCATTGACGGGCACCGCAGTACAGCACCGGCCATAACCAACATAACCGGCGGCGGCAACAACACACCCGACCACAAGCCTTTTGTTCCGCTTCCATCACTTGCCCCCGGACATGTGGACATCGGACATCGTCACACGTGTCCAGAGAACCGAAACACCTGCCCCGTGCCGGTGGGAAGTGGGTTGAGTGCGGGGTGTGGCTAGAGGGTTGAGGGATTGCCCTCTTGCATTTCGGGGTATTTAGCGGTTTTTACTGCATCATTAATTTTGATGCGCTGGATAGTGGATAGTGGATAGTGGATAGTAGTCGTGGTCGCTCTTGCTCTTGATGCTACAATCCGGTCCAAAAACTCCACTCAACTGAATTGAAGTTGCTGCGGTTTGGGATGTTGAACTTTTGCCAGGATTCTAGCGATAATAAGGATGGGTTATGGGGAGGATAAGGTAAGAGTTTGTTGGAGTATCTGTAACTGCACTTAGTCGAATAGAATCCATTTGATAATCCACATACTGCTCATACTTTCCCAACTAATCTTAGCCTATAATCTATCGGGCATTAGCAGCCAGGTTACAGGTTCCCCAGCCCCATTCCATCCATCTTCGAGTCCCTGGCAATTCCATCAATTAGCCATCACAACTGAGCCACTCCCCTTGCCAGTGGAATGAATCAAAGCCAGCCCGCAATCTCGCCTCCACATCCCATTTTTGCCTTATCACCCGGCACAAAAGGCGGTTCTCTAATTAGCTGCTGACTGGGTGACTCCGCGTCGGACTAGCTCCCCCCGAAAGTCCTGGCCCGTACCTTCAAAGGAGGCGGCAATGGGAAAGGCATCCAATTGGCATGATATTGCCGTGTTGCAGCTGGGACAAAGCCCAAAAACCGAAATTAAAGGAGCGGAGCGGAGCCAAAGCGGTGGAGGCCGGTGGGGGAAAATTGCAATGGGTCTGAGCCACTGGTGTGGCATGTGGATGCGATGTTGATGCCAGCACGTAATGAGCGCATTACGCACCTCGAGTCCAAAGACACCAGCTAGATGACAACCCCAGACTCCACCTCTGTCCTTCAGAGCTCTGCACTTGGAGAAAAATTCAACAAAAATAAATACCTAGCTATACTTTAGTTGTGTTGATGAAATATGTATTAGATATTTTAAGGAAAACCTTCTAAAAGCTTTCTATTTTTTAAAGGGAATTCTTAAGGTGGTTTTCACCAGTGATGGACTCCCAGGTCCGAGTGCCTCGTTATCCTTGTCACATTATCGCCTTAGCCAAATACCTGGCGCATCTTGAGAGTGCAACATTGTTGCAATCAAGTCCAAGTCCCTGTCTATTACCATCTCGCTTCTTGTTTCTTTTCCCAGCGTCTGTCTGGCGATTCTTGTTGTGCACGCTCCGCATCTCTAAGGACAATGGCTTCTCCTGCGGCGGTCAGGCGGGGTGGTGTTTTAGCAGGGTCGGGGGAAGGGGAGGCGCCCCCAACCGCCCTCGTTCCACTTACGCGTGTGTGTGCTCAAGTAGCGAAAGGCCCCCGGCAAGAAAATCAAGCGGTGCAACATTTGTTCTTTCCATTTGCCAGGAGTACACCATCCTCGGGGTCTAGCAGCTAAACAGAAAAATATTATAATAAAAGTACTATAATTAATTATTTTTATATAGAAAAATAGAATAATTAAGAAATGATAGCTCACATGTTAATGAAAACTAAGCCCCTATATCCTAACCGATCCAGAGTATCCAATAATTCGTTTCTGAAACTAGTTTCTTCGTGTATCCCCAAATGCTCCAGCCTCCTGCCCTGCCTGCCCCTCTCACTTTTTCAAGTCGGCCAGCCTGGCGTTATGCCAAGAAGGTGGTCCGAGAGGGGGGCCAGGGGGACCTGCAACAGCCAGAGTCGAAGGAGGCCAATGTGTTGCACTCGTTTTAAGGCCACGACGCACAGCTGAGCAGCATTTTGCAACATGTTTCGGTGCACCGAATGCAATGCCATGTCTCGCCTCCAGCCCCCCAAACATTCTCTGGCAGACCTCCCAGACCTACCCGACCCCCCACCCTCCTCTGAAGGCCCGGGGCGATCTGGTTTTTCGGTTTGCGGTCTCTGGAAATCCAAAATCCGTCGCTCGGCGCTTGACTCTTGCAGGTGTGCTTCACACGACTTGTCAGTGTCAGCGCGAATTTTTTCACATGTTCCGCGCTCTATTTCGGCGAGTTTTGTTGCACAGACAAAGAGTAGCAGAATGTTTTGTATTTCTGTTTGCCGTTTGTACAAATATTTCTGGGTTAAATATTGAAAGAGCTGCAAGGAAGGAATTTGCGTGGCCCAAATGGAAGCTGGCAAGGCAACTGGGAGAATGTGTTGCAATTGTTTCATGTCGTGAAAATGGTAGCAATCTAAAAGTGTTTGAAAAGTGGAAAGTATGCACTCTAGTCCCTAATCATCTAGTTCCCCCTCGCCACACTCATCGACCCGAAAGGGCCTTGACTCTATCTACTTACATCGCAAAAGGTCACCGACCCATTACCACCACCACCACCACCAGCACCACCAAACAAGTGTCGGGCGGACTGCACATGACATGGAATAATCGGACGAGAGACCCCGCCTGCTGCTCAATCTGCATATGGCTGGAAAGGCAGTCAACCAATTTACTAAACTGCGTCTAATTAAAGACTTAATCGAGCTTGAAACTGCAACTGCAAGTTGCAGGAAAGCGCAGACCGCCACTCACATAAAACTGGAGGCAGCTGCTTTAATTAGCCAGACTCTCACAGTCGAAAATGTCGAAAGTGGCGAGCTCATAAATTTATGTAATTTGACAAAACAAAAAATTGCACATAATTTCTAATGTGAGATAAAAATCGTGAAATCAAAGGCAAGAGGAGCGCTGCCACCGAGCTGCCACGGAGCTTCCGAGTCTATTAATTTGAACTGGCCCGAGATAAATTACCAAATGACTGTCGCTTACGTGTGATCCATCCATCAATGCCATCATTAAGCTAAATCATTTGACAGACCGGCCGTGGAACGGGCACAGGATGGGAGCCGGAGCTCCAATCTCTCCCTTTCGCAATTCTACGATTCGAGCTGAAAAGTTCCCAATCTGAGAGGCCCAGCCCCAGCCCCAACGACAACTTACTTCTGGATTGGTTTAGAAAAAGGTTGGGACCCCACAGTCTGTGCCTTTTTTTTATAATTTTTTTTTTTTTCAGCAACTGTCGGTATCTCTGAATCGGCGGCGGCGACGTCTTCGTCTAGTCCACTGTCATCCGGACTACCTCTTGGGTTTCGTTTGGGACCCTAAACCGGACCTCTTGAGGTTCCATTTTCTATACCCTACAAGTTGGGGGTTAACTGAAGTAGAGAAAGAGTACAATTAGTCTAGACTATCCTTTGAATGATGATCAAGCTATAAAGTCTTGGGTAATCTCAAGAAATCGTTGGGTATCCTCTAGGTCGACTATACAGAGTAGTAGCTGCTGTCAATAGGCTTCCTTCACAAAGGCGAACCGCCAAGTTGGCAACTGCACTCAGGCGTGTCCAGGTATTTGTTGTTGATTATGTTGATAAGTGGCTGCCACATATTTCCCAACTGCACTTGTAATAATTTGTTTGCCATTCCGCGACTCTGCCTCGGTGTAATCAATGCCGCCGGATGGAGGTGGAGGTAGAGGTGGTGAGTGTAGTAGGTGGGAAGATGGGAAGCCGGGGGAGCAGTCACGAGAAGTGACATTCCTTCAGACAAGAATGTGCCTCTGTGGGAGCTTTTTTTGCGCCTCTCGATGCTGTATCACCCCGACTTCCAGGAAGAACCAGGTCCGCACTTGGGCTTGGGTTCTACTGCTGGCGTGCGGGTTTATCTTTTTGATTTCGTTTCGTTACTTTTGGTATTTTAATGAGTTTCAGCTTTAAGATAAAACAAGGAGCAAAAAGATTTGAAACGGAAAACAGAAAAAGGTATCCGTCTCCTCACATCAAAAGTTTATGAAACGGTTGCTATTAGCAGCATTTCCCATCGGGACTTTGATGTGAATCCGACTGAACGCACGTGTGCACCGAGATTGGCAATATCTGTCGATATTTCCTGCTCTGGATGTCGATGCGAGTGAAGACAATGGATAAATATGCAGATATGTTAATGAAGCATGGGCGAATAGGAAACTATAAAGCTCTGACCCAGCCCATAGAGTGAAAAGCGAGGAGCATGCTTGGATCCACCATAAATAAAATTAGTCGGTACTGGGGCAAAGTGATGGCTCGTTTAACCAAACTCATCCATAAAGTGAAATCAATTATTCTCTGAATATTTTTCACTATATAGTGAGTCTGCTCATTAAGTACCTTTTCCATTGAACCCCATTAAAATTCGCCTTGGTGTCCCATCGATCGACTGACCCACCCATTAAGAAAGTAGGAAAATCCGGTGCAGGCCAACTTTCGCCGGGCCAGGCTTAGATCGAGCGACATCATCCAGCCAGCAACATTCACCCAGCGAAAGGGCGGCTTTGATTGCAATTATTTTGTGTACTCTTGGTCTTTCACTTTCCCAAAAACAAAATGCCACAGCCATAAAAAAGAACTTGGCATAATTTAGTCGCTTTGCCATTTAAATGGAGCACAAGTGTAACTAATCTCGAAGCGACATCCACTAGGTCTTTTATTTTTACGTTTTTTCGGTGCCTTTCACAAACAAATCCAAAAAAGAAACCTGAATGGAGTACGTGGCCAAAAAGACTCTGGCCGACCGAGGTTTTTTGCCTCCTTTTCTAGGTTAGCCCCAGAGATTGGACGCCGGGACGGGGGAGTGGCAGGTGCCTGCGGCGAGCCAGCCAGGCCAAGAGAAATATGCCAGAAGCGTTGACATTTCGTGCGGTTCCATTGCAATTAGAGAAGCCAACCAGCCAGCTAGCTCAGATAGCTCCGACTCTGAGTCCAAAACTAAGATTTTTGGCCCATTTCTGTGTAATTGATTTGCCATGTAGGTGGGTAAATAAAATCTGGCCAGAATGGAATTAAATATTGGCTCAGCCTCTGACCCAAGGCCGATCGAGGCGGACAAGCATTTAAATTTCTTATAAACAAATCTTTTCCATTATCTGGCCAAATTGGACGAGGCAGTGGCCCAGAGGTAGGGAGGTGAAGATGCACGTGCAAACACGTGCCCTCAGTGGGTCAGCAAAGGTTGCAGTCCGGCTTTTTTCCGGAGAGGTACGTCCTGGGATCCGCCAGCTAGTGCATGGCAAACTATTAAAAACTTTGACCCAAATATAATAAAACAGAAAATTTACTTAGAATGGAAAGTTAAAGATTCCCACAAAGTCGAATGCAACTTACACTTTAAAGATTGAGGACAACAGAGGCTTATATGATATGGAAGAGTTTTTAGATAATTAATGTAGAATCAATTCTCTAAAAAATCCCAGTTTCTTGTAACACTTTTGTTTATCTTTTATTTTAAACCTTAAACCTTAAACTTTAATAGTGTATACAAGCTTTCCCTTTCTTTAGATGTTTCTCTTCGTGGTAAGTTACTAGAAGTCGAAAGAGTTCTGCCGAGCATCTCTGGGAAAATATTCATCTTGTTTGCGGGATGGGGGCAGACACCCAGGCACCTCAGTCCACCCGTGATGGGTCTTCCAATCTGTTAACAGCTTCCCCAGCATCCAAACTCTTGCCTTTCCCAACGCAACCCAACTACCAACTCTCGGCAAAACTAGAACAGAAAAAAGTTATGATTTAGAAATTAAAGTTTGCATAGTAAGTGCAATTTTTTATTCCTAATAGTTTCACATGGGAAAGTTTCCTCTGCCGGGTGTTTTTGGGGTGTGGGTAGTGGGTAGTGGGTGTATGGTGGATGGTGTGCTGAAGTCAGATATTACTTTGTAACTGTGTAATGTTGCCGTAAAAAAAGATGCTTGCTAATGACAAAAGCATAAAGATTGTCAGGTTTTTCCAGCTAATCCACATGGAATGCACTCGACGCAGGCCCAGAATTCCCATAAAAGTTGAGTACAACTTGAGAATCGAAAACTTTTTTGGGCAGCAGGTGTTTTGTTTTAAACAGAGACGAAACATTGTTGCTTCAAATGTTAGGATCTCATTATGTTCTTTATGTTTTAAAATCTCTTTAAAATTTAAACCATTTTCAGCGATGAAACACCGATGATTTTTTTTCATTACCTGAAACTTTAACTTTTGATCCACTTTTCAATGCATATATTATGTTTCTCGGAAAAAGGAAAAACGGAATACCATCCGCCCGAAAAACGGAATACCATTCATAAATCTTTTATAGCTTTAATACGGTTTAATCATCATTAAAACATCGATTTAGAAAATCGAACCACAAAAATTTGGCCCAAATTTTGGCCAAAATCATGACCTCTTTCAACAATTTCGAAAAATTGCACAAAATATTTGTTGACAGGTTTGTACTGCGAATGATGCTACTCGAAGTTCTAAGATTGGGAAAGTTTAACATTTCAGGATCTGCCAAGTATTAGCCGTGTTAGGCACATTTTTCCATTCAAAAACTAAAAAATTAAACATCGTTTATAAAAATTATTTAATTGGTAAAAATTTAAACTTTTGATACATATTTGAATGAATATCTTAATTACTTAACATCCGATCGAAAAACGGAATACCATTATTATTTATTATTATTATAGTATTACCCGAGTTATACACGCTTTTCGGAAAAAGGGCAGAATGTTCTCCAGGATGATGCTGAGTCCTGGGACGTAGAATCCACACCGAAGCAGAAAACATCATGGCCGACCTCCTGGAAATACACAGTTTTAGGATTAGTTATGAGATATTATATATACATAGGTGCATATCTAAATTATTTATGAAAATAGACTAACTATATAAGCTGGCTTAGATTGAAATATAGCTTGTTTAAGAACATTCACTGAATAAAGATTGAAAGCTTTGAATATACAAGCACTACTTACCTTCCGTCTAATTTACCTTTGCTGTTTGCACTTTTCCCTGCCACCTATTGGAAATCCAAATAAATTGCCACTTTTGGTCAAGCCCTCACCGTAATGGCAACGAAAGCCACTCGACATTAAAACAATTGTGAATGCATTTGAGCTCCATTTCAATGCCAAAATTAATACGCTCCCATAAACCACCTGGACAGGGCGGTCTCTGCACTATATTTTCCCCATCGAGCAGAAAGAACGAAAGAGAGAGAGGGGCAGACAAAGAGTGAACGAGAGGGAGTCGTGGAGCAGGATCCGTTCAGCAGCCGCAGGAGAATATTCCCCAGGTGAAAGTATGTGAAAGCATGCCATAAATCGTTCGCCTTGTTGTGCAGGGTGGGTGTGTGTGGAGAGTGTGTGTGTTGGGGCGTGGAGTTCCCCGTGGAGGGGAGAGGGTGGCTGGAGATAGCTTCTCTGCGTGTTCGAGGGCGTGATGCAGTGGGGGTGGCGGAGGTGGTGCTAGTTATGGCTACAGGCGATTAGAATTGATGTGGGTTACTAAGCAAACATGAAAGGCTATTACGTTAAGCGTTGCGTTACGTTATGTTGTGTTACGTTGGGGGAGGAATAGTTTTCTTTTCAAATCACTCGTCCTTGCATTGTTTTGTGGTGGCCTTGACTGACCCGTTGTTGCTTAGAGCCCAATTGAAAAATGTACTCCGTGGACGAAGAATAAAATGTTAATCTTGAAACCTTTTCCGAAACAACATCTGAATAACTCATCCCCGGTCTTATGATTTGGGTAATCTGCTTAACCAAAAGCCCTTAATACGAGCCAGACCCCAAAAAATATTAATTACACATTATTAATTTGCCAGCTCCCCGGAACCATCGAGGAACAAGCAGAAGGATATGAAAAATGACTTGTTTTCTCCTGTTCTCGTTGTCGTTGGTTGGCCGACAAAGTGGTTCAGATATTATTTAAATGAATTGTTTTTAGCAGCCACGCCAAACGTTGATAAAAACACTTTTTTTGTCTGTTGCGAAAAAAGTTGTTGCTGCGTGGGCGCACAAAGTTTCTGGATGGGTTACACCATCAGATATTGGAGAAGCGCCTCCTCCCTGATCTGACCGGAGGCCTATCTCGATTATTGTTTAATACGCTGTCATTAATCAATTTGTTGGCCATTGTTTGGAGCAGCGTTTATACAAAATACATATATACCTCTGGTGCTGGCTGTTGTTGCTGCCTTTGTTGTTTGGCCAAATTAATTATGGCCCCAAACTCGGTTCTGGACTGATAAGCAACACAACCGAGCCGGGCTCCAGCGAGCAAACAAAACCAGTGCAGAATAGTGACAAATTTTTTTGGCCAACATAATAAATGACTTTGTTTTTTGCCTGTCCATTGGCAATAATTGATTATGCCAAATACGAAACTAGGTGAACGAGGTGAAAGATCGGGAGGGAAAGATTTCTGGATGGGTTTGCCAAAAGGTTCGTCCAAGTCAAGGGCACGTGTATATCCGTAAACAGATAACACACTTCGATGCATGTGTTTCTGTATCAAAAATCATGATTTCATAAATACTGTAGAGTGATGGGTCCAATTAGTTTCCCAAATTTGTAACTTAAATCCCCCAACAATGGAGCTGCATATTCAATTCAATAAACATAGTCCTTGTTTTGTACTTGAACAGTTAAAGAAACGAGTTTGCTGTGCATATTTTAAAGGCAAATATTTACATCGATTAAATGCATTTATTTGCGGAATGTATAAAGGAATCTGCACCGAATATTCGAGCAGACACAAACAATCGCACATATGCTGGTCCTTCAATCCTTACTCAATTAAATCCGCTCTCATTGAAGTGCATCAATTAAACGAAGGGTCCTTAAACAGAGCTTTGAGCTTTGCTCGACTATTTAGTTTTTTTTCTCGCTCGCCCTCGGGTCGTTCGATTTTGATTTCATTTACCTGAAATGCACTTGATAAATGCAAATCAGTAACGAGCACACACACGAGTGTGTACGGATACGGATTTGTATCTTTGAGGTTGCCGTGTGCATACCGAGATTCGAGATTTCTTTTGGCCATTTACAAATTGCTCAATGTCTGGCTGCAATAAATTATTTATGTTATGTTGCGGCGATGTCAATAAAGACATAAGTGTGCGCAATCAAAAGCGAGGCCCCAACCAGATTGACATCGAGGGGGGATCAAATTGCTATATAGCAATTACCACAACATAGCATAGCATACAACCGGCAGCAGGCAGCAGGCAGCAGGCAGCAAGCAGCAAGCCCAGCAACCACAATGGGAATCCACTCTTGACGGTTTAAATGCGCAGTAAAGTCCCAAGTGCAGTGCCAGCCAGGCCGTAAAAAATGGATATAACACAAAAACACACAAAAGACCGAAAAAAATCCAATTTGACACCGAAATCAAATTAACATACAAAACTTACATTCCAAATTACAAGCAACAAACAGGCGAAGCTTTTTGTGGCCAAACAAAAAGGCTGACTCTGGAAAAAATCCAAAAATCACAGTTGGATGTCGGGGGCCTGTCATATAACACTTGTTTGGCTCACTTGTTGGGCCATTGCCTTCTTGCCCAGCACACACACACACAGCAACTGTTTGTTTTTCCACATTTTCATATTTGATTCATTTTTTTTTTACCAAATTCTTGTAGCTGTCGCATGATAGCATTGGCACTTGTGCATTTTTTTGGTGGCAGCGTGGGAGGAGAATGTGCAGCTGGAAAAAGGTATTCCAACAGGTGGGCAACTTACCTGGCTTCAGCTTCAGGAGCCAACACCCACAAGATTATTTTTCACATTCGCCAAAGAACTTCAAAGATTTCGTCGCATTTTTGACAAATACTTGACATTTTTATTAAAATTTTTCAATGTTTTTGAAAAGGTAAAGAGAAGTCGGATGCACAATGGACATTGTTTTCTAAAAGCTTTTCGTTCTTCTGAATTGTTTGGCCATGTGATTAGAAAAATGCATCATCCCTTATGGCCGAGACATTTCCGAGAAAGCCAACATATCATAGGCACTCCAGTGCCACTCAAACTGTAATTAAAGCCAGCGCTGCACATCGACTCTTGAATCCTTTCCAATCCGCTCGCCCAACAATGGCAGTTTAATTCTTCTGCCCGGGGGCATGCCATATTCGAGGCATAATCATTTTTTGTTCCAGAACATGGATAATAAATATGTCGCAGACACTTGAGGCAGGCTCTCGCATTTATGCCACTGCACTGCTGCCTCTGCTGCCACTCGAAGGCAAAATCAACCCCCGTGCAACTCGCAAATCGCCACCCAACCCCCTTCCGGCCTCCTTGGCTCCTTGTGTGGTGCAGGTCCTTGATACGTGTACGAGGCTTGCACTCTCAATTATGTCTTAATTCGCATCTAATGGATATTTTCTGTGTGAATTTTCATGATTAATCGCCGCCTGGGGGTACAGGGGTGGGGAGGACGCAGGATACACTCTAAATAATTTAAATAAAAAGCATATAAGAGGGAGAGTTTATTACATTTTTAATTGAAATCATAAAACATAGAACAATATGACATGTAATTCGAATTTTGACTTTCTCTAATAGCCTTTTCATGTCAGTATCTAGTTGCAATTATTTTTCCGAGTGCATCCTTGGGGTGGTTTGGCGGTTCGCCTGCAGTTGTTCGCACATGTTCACAAAAAGATTGCAGGCCTTGGGGGTGGTGGGGTCTGAGGCCTCGGTGGACAGTGGAAAGCGTGCAATAACTCAACTCCACCGAAGGTTCTCAACTTTCTTGCACCACCCACCACCCACCTCCCCCTCCCCATCCCGACTCATTTCTTTTTGGCAAACTTCAAACTGGGAAACTGGGACTGGGGGCAGGGAGGTGTGGGTGAAATTTGCAATCGTTGGGGTGTGGCTGGCTGCATTAACGGTACAACGGCAGACATATGTGTGCGTAGACGGCGACGTGTTGCAACTTCCGGTGACGTCGGCGTCGACATCGCTGGGGCGCAAAAAGTGATTACGCGGCGTTTGTGGCAGCAGCAAACCGGCGACGGTTTTTGCAAACATTTCCAAGAATGCAACCGCATTGCCACACCCGCCCCCTGGCCACCGTTATTCGGCGTGTAAACAAAATGAATCCGAATGCATTTTCCCCATTTCTAAATCACAGGGGCGCCATCTGTCCGCAGTTAGCAGAACTAGCCGAGGGAGAGAGTGCTCGTGAGAGTGCCAGATAAAGTGAGAGGTCGGGTAACGGGTCGGAAAATGAGGAAAAGGCTCTGAAGCATTTCGCCGGCACTCAAACTCTCTCTCACTCTCTGTTTAGTTTTCCTCTCTGTTTATCTTTGACGGCTGCATTTGCATTATTTTCCAGGTCTCTGTTTTTGTTATTGTTTCTTTTTTTCAAGTGGTATTGATAGGAGACCGCTCCCCGAAACCAAAACAAAAATCAGATTTTCGTTTGTCTTTTCTTTCTTATTTATTTTTATTTAACTCGGGGCATCGGATCTGATAAGAGTGCCGTGTGGGCAGAGCTCCTTGTGTCAGGTTCTTATCGGACAATGGAAGTGCATTTGGAGACGGCTAATTAGCTGTGGGCGGCTAATTCGAAGTGACCTCTCCGGTCATTCGGTGGGGCTTGATTTTAATGAATAGCGATGTTCTTTGAAGATTTCCTGCGAAGGTGGTTGATGATTTGGTTGTCTTTAAATTAAATAAAATGTAAAAGCATATTCATTTATTTTTTAAAATAAGTAAATAAAATTTATATTTATACAAATAAAAATAAAGTGTATTATTGTTTCCTTATTAATTTATTCTATTTTTGTGATATATTTAAAAACTAAAAATTCTCTGGCTCACCTTAACCAAGTTTCAAACCCGTCCAACTAACTCAGTGAGAATCCAACTTGAGTGAACTCAGCTGGCGCCAGATAAATCCACCAACCACTCTCTTTGGGAGCTCAGTCTCTAAGAGAGAGGGTGAGATACTTTTTCGCATGCCTTTTCGTTTTCCGAACTTCAGAGCTCGTGGCTTTGGAACGTATCTTTCGGTTCGTGCCTGTGGAAAGTATCTCGCAGTTCGTGGCTCAGGAAGGCATCGTCCACTGAAACGTATCTCGCAGCTCGTGGCTGTGGAACGTATCTTTTGGGTTGGCTGTTGGGTAGTTGAGTTTAGTTCGCGAACGTGTGTGGACATGCTGAAGCGGCTACGTTAAAAGGCCTACACCGTAGAGCAAAAAACACCAGCGAATATAGCCGCGCGTGCAAACAGTCGTCTTTACCCAACCCATCCGCCACACCGCACCACCAACCACCCCTCGGCCAGCTGCTTTCTGCCGGTGGTTCGTGAAGCGGAAACTAGTTTCCCAGTCGCGGGGCGCGCGGATCTGTCGCAAATCATCATCGCCGGCCGCGTCCGTACGTGTGTGCGAAATTAATGAAATGCCCGTACCCGTGCCCGAGCCCGAGCCCGTTCCCGTTCCCGTGACGGCGCTTCATCAATGAAACAACTATTCGCCTAATAGTATCCCAAAGATAGCCTGTGCTTGCGTTTCATCCTAGTGTTTACCTCACCATTTTTGTTTGAGAACAGTGCGTGCCAGCAAACAAGCCACAAATCGCCAATTGGAAAGCGGTGAGTTGGAAGTTGTGGGTTTTTAAAGGGATTTGCATATCTAGAATGTAAACAGAACATAATTTGTTTGTATGTCAGAAAAAATAAATGAAAATTAGTTTAATAGTTCTCTGGTAGAATAATAGTAAAAGAATGTGGAATAAATCTAGAAATATTTATTAGAACACTTTGTTTTGTTCAAGTTTTGTATATAATATTATAAACGTAATATAATTTATAAGAATATATTAAATAGACTTAAATAGAAAAATAGAAAAACATTCCTATTAAATCCACCTTTTCCATCTAAAATAATCTCATTTTGGGGCATTGATTAAAGCTGACCGAGTGACTAACTGTCTAATAATAATAATTCGGTATGACAGCAGCATGACATTCTTTTATTTCTGTCGCTTCAAGCCCTCGATCGATAAGTCTTATGAGTTTTCGTTGTGAAATTTTGAATCCATTAATTATGCCTCGGTCCGCAGACTCTGCGGTCTGAGCTGCCGACCCTGTTCTTCGCCAGGGTTCTCGTTGCGGGCTTCTGTCTGGGGAACAGGTTTCGTTAGAGCGAAAAACTTCAAGAACTTCTGAGGTTTGTGCCATTCCGGGAACTTGTTAGGTGCTGCCTGGACTCGTGTTTGTTTTCCCCGCTGTATGGAGATGTGAATCTTTATGAATGAACGAGGTGAGGCTTCCTGATGTGCCTCTTGTTGTAGGCTTTTCTTGTTGACACTTTTGAGAAAGAATGTCGCTGGCCAGGTGAGCTGGTCTAAGTCTGAGATGCTGTACCCCAGTTCGAAGAATTTCAAGTGGAAATTGGGAGGAGTTTCCACAGAAATGCCACTAGAAGCTTGAAGCTTTAAAATCGATATTACATTTTTACTTCCACGAACTGGCACTTGCCGAAAAAATGTAACATATTTTGTTACGTTTTGGGGCTGTGGCCTTCTTTTGGTTTTTCCGCCACAATCTTGGGATGACCTTCATTATCTCCGCCGAGAATTACCTCAAAACGTAATCTTAAAGTAAACCCCACTCATTGCCACTGCTGCTGGTGCTGGGAGAGTCGCTCCGGGCTGCTGCTGTTATCGGGCCAACAAATCCCCGCCGAAAAATGCCAAGGCCAAAACCTGCATTAGCCAAGCAAAGCATAGAGAGGGGTTGGTTGGGGGCGCCGAAACAGAAAACTTTTTAATTACCAACAGGAAAAAACATTTGAGATAACAGGTAAGCCGGCCAGATGACGGGGGAGACGAGTAAGGTGAGAGACTCTTCTCGTTTACATAAATTGAAAGTATGGCAATTTTTTATCCCAAAGACTCTATCTGGTCGGGATGTCCGACCAGAATCCTGCAGAAACAGAACCTTTTCCTCTCTCTCTCTGTCTCTGGTCTCCGAAAGTATTTATGACTTTTGTAAATACAAGAACTCGGGGGAGGAGTAGCTGCTTTTAGCCATCTCACAGCTACAAATTTTACAGCTTAAATATTTTTTAGCCATTAGATAAACAAACAAAGAGGAAGGTGGGCCAGGAGAAAAAGAAACGAAAATATCTTTCAAGTACAATGTTAGGTAAATATAAACAAAACTTTACGTCTTCGGGCCCACTCTTCTTTTTACAACCGGCCCTCCTTTCTCACCTCGACAGCTCCCGCTCCGGAGCTATTCGGGCCGAGATGCTGCACTTCGTGGCTGCCGCTGTTGTTCTTTTCAGCTACTTAGAGCTTTTAGAGCGGCAGCAAGATGTAATATAAATTACATTAGCTAAGTGCCAGGCGGCAATTAAAACAAAAAATACTCGAGAACTTTTCCTTCGCTGCCATCGCCTGTGCCACTCCGCTGTTGTTCTTGATAATGTTGTTAATGATGTTGCGGCAGCCACTGGGGCAGCATCATCAGCATCCGCCGTATCAGCCCCATAGCCACTCTATGCCGCATCATCATCATCACTAGCAGCATCATTGCCGCCATTAGCAGCATCATTAGAACGTCAACTTAATCAAGGTTAAAAAGCATGTGGCGTGCCTTAAAATCGGGGAGAGATGCGGGAGACCCCGAGGTATGTCTTCTCCGATTCTGATTCTGGCTCCTTTGATGCTGTAATTATTGACGCCACCATAGACATAAACAAAAACACATTTCAATAGCGGAATCTCCTGCTAATTTTACGAGAAAAGTTGAGCAAGGATTGGGCCAATAATGTTGGCTAATCTTGGGCAATATTTTGGTAAAAAATAATCCATGAGGCTATATTTCTCAAACTACAGATACTCATAGATTCATACTCTATCTGCCTTGACATTTGCCATAATAGCCCTTAAAATAAATCGCCCCAACAATGGCCGCCATTAGGCTTGAAAATCAAAATATTTGTCCAACAATTATGCTCATTTTTTGCCAGCAATCAGAGCCAAAGTCAAAGTAATTTCTATTTTAACAACCAGACCTCGTGGCTGGCTCAGGTCCATTAAAAATAAATATCTCCGTATTTCGCAATTAAATCAACAACAAACTGAAAATGAACCGAACCAGGCCGGGCCAGAACCATTATATAGGCATTATCTGCCTGCCCATAACTATCTGCTCAATCATAAATTTAATTAGCATAATGGACTCTCCGAACGGATGTTCTGTTTCGATTTTAGTTTTAAAATTTCGCTCACGTAGTCGCAATTAAAAATTGGGCTGACGGCTCTTGGGAGCCATATGCTCTGGGCCCTTCAACTTGGGGCTTTATGTATTATAGCACTGAGGTCTGGCAACAACAGCCTTTCGAACGTGCCATTGACACCTGTGATGGGAGATTGTATACAGGAATAAAACATAACAGAGTTAATAAAATATTCTCTTTTATTTTCTTTTAATTTGCCTAAAATCACAACTAGGTTCGGTTCATTCTGACCTAATTTTGACGAGTTCTCTATGCGTTCATGTTTATATTGGGTTTATTTTGGGTTGATGAACCATAAAAGCAGAATTTCATTTTCCATTTTCATTTCCTCTGTGCGCCTCTTGTATGCGTCATTTGGCAAACGAGTAGAGTCGCCAGAACTTCTCCGCTTATCACTTGTTTACCTTTGGCGATAAGGCGCCAACTCAAGGGCCGATAAGATAAAGCCACTCTCCGGCCCTGGATCTGGTGGCTCCGATAGGGTGTGACTAGGCTTCGATTTCTCGTTTTCTGATTTTCCACACAAAAGTAATTCGCTGGCTGCATTTACTGGCTGTTGTGCAAGCTGCTGCCAGGGTAGGTGGTTGGGGCGAGTGGAACTAATGGACTGCTTACTTATTTATAGGCCCAGAATGTTGGTCAATATTTGTGGTTTCCCTGCGAACAAAGGTACTGGGCACAGCAGAACTCGGGCTTGCCCACCTTAGGGTGGGGTTGGAGGGAATGGGTAATGTGGAAATAATTTATAGATAGGATAAGCCAACGAAGAAAGAATTCATTGTTGGAAGAACTGATTGACAGTTCTTCTAGAGAGCCAGGTGGGAATTCAGAGGTTTTTTTTTTCAAGAAAATTAAACATAATAACCTAAAAAAAAGAGGCCTAAAGATTGATGAACTCATAGCTCAACAGATAATCGTTTAGCTAATTTCGCATTTAGTAGACTTGCCTATTTTCAGTGTTTTGAGTATTTTCATGGCCAGAGCAGACCCCCCCACAGAAACAAAAAACATCTGTGCCAAGCGCCGAAAAGTAAACATATTCCGACATATTCCGACATATATATCCACGCACAACCAGACCTGACCGACAGTAAAAATCCATTAATATATTGTGTGGCCGTTTAATAGCTCAAAAAACTAGCATGACGACAAACAGAACATGATCCATAAAATTAGGAGGGGGTGGGCCAACGGGGACAGAAATGCAAAATATTCAAGTTTGGAGCAATAGATGGACTGTGCTCGCAAAAGTTGACGCCCACAAAAAAGTCGAGACATAAATAAGAGCAGACGTCACTGGGAAATAAATATGAAAACGGGCTGACAACAACAAATTGTGGATGTATTTACATTTATTTGGTGTGGTGCCCTTTTAAATTTATGGGTTTATTGATACTTGGGGCCTAGAGTCTCAAAATTCTGCTTTATCAGCACGTTAGAAGCAGGCATCGTATTGGGGGAGCAGTCCCACAACCGCAATCTGTAAAAATTGTCTCAACAAAATGATTTAGCTTTCTATCTGTGTGTCTCTCAGTCCCTCAGCTTTTCATTCTCTGGGAGTGTTTTGAACGATTCTGGCTAGTTGAGCAAAAATGTGTCAAAACAAATTGCTTGAACGGGGCATGTCGGGGGCAGTATAGCCCACCGGACATGCGAGAATTTATGTGATAATGAAAATCATTTTTAGTTTACGACTGTCGGTAACGAACTGTCAGGCCATTATTCTACGGGTATTCAAATAATTTATTAACAAATGTGCAAATGCACTTCATGATTTTAAGTAAAATATAATATAGATCGCTTTTTGAAGAAGTTTTCTCAGTTCATTGAACTGTGGCCTGGTTTTTGTAGCAAAATCTGAATCACTCACCTGGCCCGACACTTCTAGGTTAGCACCACTTAGTGGCCATTCGATTTTGCATATCAATTAACGAGATTGAGCTGCCTCGGGGCCAGTGTTTTCGGTCTGCTCAGTTAATCAGAGTCGATGGCTATACAACGATTAATTAAAGTCTCACTCGGGTCTTGCTGAATGGCTCGTTTAGGGTCTCGACCTTGCCCAGACAAAAGAATCATTAGTTAGAGCATCAAATGAAATTGTCTGATTACCCATAATTATAGCTTTCCGAAAGCTATATAGCGAGCGGGTGCAAAGTTTTTGTCGCCTTCTTGATGCCTTCATTAGGGGGCGACACAGAATAGACATGGTGGGCCACACGGCGTATGCATAATAACATAATTAATTGCCATAAATGTTAATTGCGCATACGCCGTGTTGTTCGGGGCCCTGTTCATGGCAGGAATTTATCCTTTTAATAAAGGGTTCCCACGCCAAGCCATCTCACCCGCATCCCACGAGTCCTTTGTCCCGAAACTTTCTGCCAGTTAATTAAGCAAATATTTTCTGGTTCTTTTCGTGTTTACCCAGTTAATTTCTGCTAAGTTTTGTTGACATGTTCGTTGTTTACTCATAAGCTAGTTTGGCCCAGGCTTGTTTCGTGTTTGGGTTGGAAGTTTCTGCGGTTAAAGTTGGGCCTGTAGTGCTGCACTAGTCAGGTGTTGAAAGGGCCTCCCTTCGAGGAGGAGGGTTTCTGAATTTCGCCATTTTTCGAAAGAAATCTGCCACCAGGAAGTCAAAATCTTCAATCCGATTTGGGACAATCTATTGCATTGATTGCATGACGTTGTTGTGGCTGTGTTTGTTTAACCCAAATAATTTTCGAGTCGGGCAAACAGAAAATCAACAAACAAGAAGCAAACAAGCCAACCCCAGCCAAACAAACAAACAGAACGATCAACAAATCAGCAAAAACCCGAATGCAAGTAAAATCAATAATAAGTTTGTAAGTGGGGAGACGTCTCAGGCATAGTATTTATCTGCCAAGTGAGAGCCCTTATGTGGCGGTAATAGTGAAATTTTTTCCAAACTGTTTGCCTTTAATCAAGTTCCCCAACATTTATCTAATGTGTGCCCAAGTCGAGCTAATTAATGGGTTAGGGCGGTCTCGAGTTCATTTGAATATTTAACGATTGCCGGACAGTGGTCGGGTCCCTGCGGAGGGGCGTGGCCGCGTTGGGGGCGCCACCTGCCCGACCAAAAACAAAATTATTAATCAATTATGCAGAGTTCTCTGGGGCAAGCTCCCATTTCGGTGGAGCATTAGTTGCTGAAATGTTTAAAATTCGTTTGGCTCACCTTGAGACGGGCTGCCAGGTGACGAAGAAGCTGAGCTGGGGTGCAAAACAACAATAACAACAACAGTAGCAACAATAGTAACAACAATAAAATGAAGTCATTAGTTGGGCCAAGATTCAGACTACAGGTATTCGAAGAGGTATTTTGCAAAACAAGTTTCGCTTTTGTGCGCCTGGAACGGGCAATCAGCACGTAAATGCTAAGCGTAACAAAAGCAATAAGCCAGAAAGGCAAATAAATAAGTATGTGAGAAAAAAACTGAAAGTCGAATGCAAATGCGACTGTGGATTCGAAGCTAGAAGGCTGTGAGAGAATTCGAATGATGTAATTGGTGGATGGGTGAGATCAACCCGGCTACTAGAGTGACTACAGCCAGTTTTAAGTGGGGTTTCAGCCAGGTAATGTTTTTGAACTTTAAACTCTGAAAATGTTCAAGTCTTTAGTCCACCAATTAAAGCCAAAAAAAAGCTAGCTCTCTGAAAGGTTAGAGGAAAACTCTGACAAGAAAGGTAGACACACATTGCGCCATATGAAATAAAATGCTAAAATTATTCATTTTGCAAATAAGCAGAGTAAATATTTAATTAACAACTCGGCGACAAACAAAGGGGAGACACGGAGACTGCGGGAGACAGGGGGTCGGCAAGTCACTCTCATATTTGCGACGCGGGTCTAAGGTTTCCTCCTCGCACTCCGAGGGTAATATAATATTTATTTATATGCCGCACAGTCAAAGTCACCTACAAAACGAGACGACAACGACAGCAAAGTCGGGGCGATGACGACGCCCTAGAATTGCCACAAAATTCATGTTGCCGCCCTGCCCCAGCCCCTCCAGCCCCGTGTGTGAGTCAATGACATGTACGAAAATAACAAACTTTTGCCACTTCCTTATGGGGTGCACATACATACAGTGGTCTTTAGTGGGCTAAGGTATCCGCCATGAGCAGAGTTCCATCATCAGACTACTAGCTTAAATTTAAATAATATGCCTCGCAGTTAGTACTCCTGAGAACACTGCCGGGACTATAGTTATTTCCGACACCTTCCCTCAGTTGGCTGTGCGTGCAGTGTGTGTGCCTGTATGGCATTATTAAACATTGTCTCGCTCCAAGTCTGATTTCATTTGGCGCGTCTAACTAACCTAAAGGACCTCGCACACCCACCCCCGGACAAGGACTCCTCCCTGCAACTAATTAAATTACTGGAGTCTGCAGAAAAAAGGTTTTGCTTGTCGGTTGGCCTTTAATTGCTTTTGTAGTGGCCAATATGGGAGATCCTTAAAGCTGAACTCTGGCCAGAAAAATTAAGCAATTAATGCGAGAATTTGTTTATGGTCCTGGGAGTCCTGGCGCACAGGAAAAGTGTTGGGCTTTCGTCATTGTTTCAATGTTTTATGGGCACTCGTAAAAGGACGGAAAATATTCTTATTGCTTCTGGGTGCTTATTTTTTTCCTTCTGCGATTGTGCTTAGCTATTAAAATGTCATCATGCAGTGGGTCGGGACTCGGGATTCGGGATCCGGGACACCAAGTGAACTGTAAACACGATAAGTCAGAGCACGCCATCCTTGGGCCTCGAGGCGCCCGCTTTTATTGACTGGGAGAGAGCGATTCCTCGCCGTATTTATTATTTAACACCTAGAAACCTAAGCCGGAAATGGCTATAAAATTGTTGACCTTTTTTCCCAGCCCAATTTTTGTTTGTTTTTCTTCTGTTTTTTTTGGCACACGCATCGACAAACAAATGGTAAAGTTTCCCAAAAAGCCCATCTTGGGTGGTCCCCTGGTTGGGCTTTACGACTCCGGCGGTACTCCAGTTCTTTTTACGATCCTGAGGGCCACACACTCTGCATAGGTTAAAATATTTAAAAGTGCGCTTAATTATGCCTGCAAAAACGAAACGCAGAAGTAAACTTTGCATTAATGGCCAAAAAAGGCACACGGCATTTGATAATAAAGGTGATTTCCTTCCTCGGTCGGAGGCCCTGAGGTAATCAACAGAGGCCAGGTGGGTGGTATTCCCAGAACCATTAAACAATAAGCTTACTCCCAAAACAGCTGAAATAATAGCCAGTAATGCTAGACAGTAGTTGGATTTTCGAGTTATAATAATCTAATAATTACCTTTATGCCTTGCAGGTTAACGAAACTGTTGCCACATAGACTCTTGCCGGGTAAGTTCTTCGAGAAACTCAATCGCAGTCCGATTCCCAGGCACCTAATGGCATCTGGGCTGTCCAAAGCTGTTGTTCAACACGTTTGCCGAGGATAATTCATTCCATGGCTGTCTGCAAGCCACCTATCATAGGAACACACATATTTGGAAACGGTTCAGAGAGAGAGGAGGACATGACAGGCCCGATGCCAGAGATCGCTCGGCATAAACAAATTCTGCAAGTGCAATGCTGGGTTGGGGACGGGGACGGGGACGGGGGATTGCGACTCAGGTGATATATCTAACGACTCACGAAACTAGTTTACGCAACATGTGGCCATTTTGCATGCCCCAACCGGAGGACGTGCCACACAGCACTGGCACTGGCACTGGCTGAGGAGAAAAAACCGAAACAAAAATTGACATTTTGACATGCGGCTTGTACCGGGCGGTACTTCAAGATTTTTCTCCGATAAACTACAAATGGTTGCACAGAAATAGAGACCGAGCCGGTTCAAAAGCAATCCGTAAAGTGTCTTTTAAATACAAACGTTATCCGCCAAGAAACTGGAAGCCAGAAGTCCGGCAGAAGCAGCCACGAAATAGAACCGTACGTGCCACATGTGCTGTTGTTGTTGTTGCTGTTATTGTCGGTTGTACAATTTTTAATGGATTGACGGCAGACACCGAATGCACATTAGAAATCCAATCCTGGTCCAGCTTCAGCTGCAAGTCGAGGTCTCGGGTCCCTGGTCCCTGGTCCCTGGTCCCGAGACCCAGTCCTCTGATCGCGGGTCTCCCAAGTCATGCGCACACATTGGTGCATGCATCCTGCCCCACCATCCTGCACCACCATCTCGCATCTATCTACTCGCCGGCTTGCGTGCTGGGGAAAATTGTCTTGGCTCGGCGCTACTGCAATTTTCCTTTTTTTGGCTTTGCATTTCAATAACTGGATGGGTCAGTGGCTGGCTGCCATTCGAGCCCGTCCGAGTTTTGTTTGGCACGTACGGCATAAAGTATCTGTCTGGGCTATCGCTTACCCCGGCCAGACCAGGGGCGTGTGTGCTCTTTTCTGTGGGGCAGGGTCTGCGTCTGCATATATTTGCTTAAATTGCATCGAGTGTTTGAGGTGTTTTCCACTCCAGATACTCGATAAAACAAACTCCGAATTGGGTTCAGGTTTGGCCAGCTAATTGGCGGGGCCATCGGAGGTGCTTGGAATATTTTAAAAGGGTGGTATGCTGACGTTTTGATTGGGACTATCCTCAGATATAACAATTTTTATTGCCCATCAAATTAGTTCATTGCCATTATATATTCCGTAACGGTGAGATCCATGGCTTGTTACATAATTTGAACATTTCCCTTATTCAAATATTTCTCGGCACTAGAATATCTGCCCGAATCAACGGAGGCAAGGTCGCATTTTTTACGAGTTTCCGCAGCTTTATGGGCGCCAACAGAAACGACCTTCATCAAAATCGAATCAGAAACACTTCGAACTGGAAGTCAGTATGTCGGGCGGCCAATCAACACCCCGAAACTAGAATAAAATCAAACCTGTCATAAATTGTATTGACGGCATAAATAAATAAAAAAAAGCAAAGGGCTGCCGTTTGTCATTTCGATTCAGTTTTAAATTCAAATTAGCAACAAATCAAAAATGTGTCATCCGCAATGAAGATTGACTGACGAGGAAGCAAACCTCTGGTAAACAAAAATAAAAGCAAAATAGATACACCAGGGAGAAGCGTAAAAACTAAACAAAAGCTTTGTGAAACCGACTACCAGACGGGACCGGACCAGAGGCGGATAACAATCACAGATCATAAAATGTGTTGAAAAAAGATTTGCATGCTGGCCATAAAAAAAGTAGGGATGCTGCTGCTGCATTCCAGGAGGAGTCATTAAAACAAGCCATCAACTATCAAAGCCTAACTGGCCGGGAGATACTTTTTATTCCAAGTCCGATAAACAAATGGGTAGCAAAGGGGGTAGTGGACAAGGGGCTATTTATGATACAGGATCTGTTTCACACAGGATACCTATTGCATCTAAAACTTCAGAGAATCCAAAAGAGGGTATCCCCCAGTTTAATCTGAATTTTTTTTGCATATTTCCTACTCGTCTTTTCCACACTTTTTTTCATTTTGGCCAACTCTGTCGTTTGGCTTGTAATTAAAACTTGTTGGCAGACTGTCAGGCAGCGAGTTAACAAGTCGGCGGCCGCTTCTCCACAGATAGAGAGAGAGAGTGGGGATCAGGCCAGCTGTGAGCTGGCGAAAATATTATTTAATTGTCAGGCCAGGCGCTAATTAAAGTCCGAGCCGGGTCGCGAAGTGTTTCGCCCGTTTTGGCCATAAAGCCAAACACTTAACGATGCGGCGCGGCATCTTCTCCAGCACCGATATTTATGTTTATTGACTTCAACTGACATCATCATCAGCCTCAGCATCCTCGGCAGAAGCAGTTGTAGTCGGGCTTGGTGGGAGAGTGCCAGAGCCAAGTTAGTCATAGCACTTTGGCACAAGGTCTCCGGCTCTCGCCTAGTGGAGATGTCAGCTCAAATTATGGTAATTGTTGCAGATTATTTATTTATTTATGCGTGTGGCACGGCCGCAGGCACTGACTCGAGTCGGAGGCCGTGGCAACGTTTGTCGCCTGATTATGTGCTTATTTATAAGAGTCAGGTACATATAGAGATAAATGCTGGATTCCGCGTCTGCCACTAATGAGATGCAAGCAAACGGCATCCGAGCTGCATATGAATATCAATTACCGAGAGGATGTGGCGGGGCAGATCCTGGCCGTAATCGTAATTCAAGTGGTGGTGGGACCCTCCCCGATTTCCGGGTAGAGTGTAAGTGGCTGCTGCCATCGCTGTTTGAAACAGACGTCTAGACGTGGCCCCTGCTTTTGGCCAAAACGGGCTTATTTGTTAGTTATTTGCAAAAAATTGAAAACAATTCGAGACTATAAAACGGGGAAATAGCTCTCGGCCGAGTGACATCATCTTGGCCATCAAACGCCAAACCTTTTGGGTCATTCCGACACTTGACGACAACGCCCATCTCAGGACTTTGCGGATCCTTTCGGACGAGCTGTCCTGTCCCGCTTATTTACAACTTGACATTTCACTTGCCAGTAGCGCGGCACTTTAATGCGCTCCAATTGCATTTTATGACAGACGAAACTGACCTACTTAAGGTCCTCACACCCAAACGCCCCCACGCGCTTGGTCTTCGAGGCTGCTGGCTGGCAGGTCCTGCGTCCTTACTGCCGTTCGCCTCAATCGCATTATAAATTTAATGTGTTTGACCTTTTTCCCTCGGTGCTCGACCGCAATTCCAATAGATTGGCAAACTGAAATCTGGGACCGGCGGAAATCGACATAAAATTTAACTAAAATGTCCTTAAGTAGCTCAACTGTTTAAGGATCCTCTAGCCCAAGTTAGGGGAATTTTCTTCGGCAAATATACACTTTAAATGGCTGAAAAGGCATCGTATCCTGGCCGAGCCAAGAAGGACGCATTTCACGCTCGATGCACAGTGACCATGACCACACCCACGGGCCACGCCTCCGCCATTGTCAATATCCTGGCAGCCATTTCCTGCTTTGTTTTGTCCTCGGCGCGATGCCCCTTTTGTTGCAAAAGGTCGAACACTTTTTGCCGCCACTGTTGTCCAGTCATGGGTAAAAATTTTTGTGACTGAAAGTCTGAAGTAACTCGCTTCAAAGAGTTTTTTCTGCCCACTCCGCCCATCCGCCCATCCGCCTATCCGCCAATTCCGCCCGCCATTGGCATTGAATAAGGCGTCTTCAACTAGAAGCAAAAACATTGGAAATTGTTTTCCCCTCTCCCCACTGCCCGCCAGGACAGTGGCAGGACTGGCAGCAGGACCTGTGGAACCCTGGGCTTGTTTTTTATTTTTGTTACATTTTTCTTGCCTGTCATCTTTCTGTTGGCGGCTGCAGCACTTCAAGAACTTTTTGTACTCGCTCCCAATGTTGTTTCAATGCCTGGGCCACTTCTCTTCCGACCCACTATGCCACTGTATATCCTTTCTATCTGCGGACCGAGAGTATCTGTATTGAAATAAAAGTTCCGAGATGCGCTTGAACGATTTTTGGTTCGTGCAAATATTTTATTGACTATTATTCCGTTTGCTCTTGAGTTCCGTTCGCCTGTCCTTGTCCTTATTGTTCTGAGTGCAGGTCCTTGAGGATGCCCAGCTATTTACCATTCGAGGGTTTATTTTCGTCTCCACATACACGTTTGTATACATTTGTTGCGCAATTCCGAAATGGCAGATAAATTCAAAGACAATAGAAACATACATAGATCCCTCAATGGAAAGGATTTATTTTTTAGAACGGTATATATATTTATATAAGAAAATGTATCAAGGAAGGCAGCGGGAAATGGGCGAAAATATGAGGAAATTTATTCGATTGTGAGAGCCCGCCATCATCACAATCAATATATTTGACCTTAAAAATTAAAGAAATTGCCGCTCGTTCGAGGCGTTTCAAATGTTTTGCACAATTGGCAAAGCCCCTTCGCCGGGGCTCCAATGAAAGGCCGCAATTAAAACATTTAGCACGCATTTCGATCCAGCTAACGCACAGCTCATTTATCATCATCATGTCTGCTATATACGAGTGCGAATTAGTTTCTATATACATATACACAATGAGTATTTTTATGGAAATATCTTTCCGATACTCTCGCCCTCTCTCGATTCGCCTTAATTAGCGGCCTCAAACGGCGCGAAACTAATGAAAAAATCATTTCCAAAGAACAATAGAGCGGGGGACGGAAGGATAAAGGGATACGGGATACCGGGATACTGGATACTGGAAACTGGGACAGGAGCTGCAAAACATGGCATTTTAAAGCCATTGCCACTAATTTTATGAGACTTTTCTTTCGGCACTTTTCCTTTTGTTTCCGGCTTGGCCGCTTTGTACTTCCGTTTCCTTTCCGCGCCAAATGATTATTGCAGGCCATAAAAGGAGCTCGAAAATGAAACCCAAATGGACGCAGCTGAAATGAAACCATCCTTGAAATCTATTGTCTGTCTCCCCGCCAGACAGTCCAGACAATTGCAGAACAAACACGGCCGAGAACAGGCGAAA
Organism: Drosophila atripex; assembly: GCA_035045925.1. Taxonomy (NCBI): domain Eukaryota; kingdom Metazoa; phylum Arthropoda; class Insecta; order Diptera; family Drosophilidae; genus Drosophila; species Drosophila atripex. Next base: position 4,103,664 of record JAWNOP010000012.1, read on the forward strand.
AAACAGCTTTGAAAAATAAAAACAAAATCGGGACAGCAAATGATGCCTGCCTGGCATCGGTCTGGTCGATCCTGGGCCGCCAATGAAATAAGGAGAAAGGACCCTTAACGTAATTGAAAAACATCAAATCGAAATGAAAAGCAAAGCATTTATCTGCCAGATATGCCGTGCAATTGAAGTATCTGTGTCTGACATCTTCCGAATTTAAGTACAATTTTATAAGCCGAATCGGAATAAAAATCAGCATAAATGCATGTTGTTCTTCTGGCCATAATGACGGTGTCGATACCGTCATAACTCAGCCACCTCCGGTCTCTGGCCCCCGGTTTCGTCCTTTCGTCCTTCCCAGGGACTGCAAATGAAATGAAAACATGCAAAACAATTAAAAACAAACAACAAAATGACCAACAACAACAGCAGAAGCGAAAGCAAAAGCAGCTTGTTATTGAAAATCCACCTAGGGGTTGGGTTGGTGGTGGGTGGAAATCGAAGGGGAAGGGATTAAAACAACAACACGACCATCCATGTCGAACACCTAGCCAAAGGTGTACACGTCGGGCAGCCCATCAACGTCAACATTGGTAACAAAGGCAACAACAACAACAACAACGCACTGAAACTACACAAACAACAGGGACGAAAACGAGAACGTGAACACAACTCCATTTGGCGCATTGCAATGGCAAAATAAATAAATATTCATGTTGAAAATTTACTTGTAAACATGCAAATTGTGAAGCAGCCGCCAATAAAGGATAACAGGGGGTAGGACGAGAGAAGTAAGCCCGACGGCGGGCTAACTGGAGTGGAGTTGATTGTTTTGTTTCGAGTGGAGGTCAAAGTCGTCTGGGGTCCTAAAAAGTGGCAATTTCAAGAGGACCCTTCACGGAAAAGTGGAAAACCCACAGCTTAAAGGCTCTACTTTAAAGCCAACCATGTTCTGGTTTAAGCACAAAATTCATGAAAATATCTGGCTATATATATCCCATCCAGTTTATATAAACACACATATGCATATAAGCACCGACGACCATGAAGCCCTCGGGGCTCGGGGAACAAAAGCCAAAAAAAAAAAAAACACCACACAAACTGAAACCGAAACCGAGACCGAAACCGGACTCCAAACTCCCGACTCCCGTGAAACTGCGCTACGTTGGCTATAAAACAAGGACACGTACGCAATTAATTGCAGAATTATTACAAATTTCATTACATGCTAAAATATGCAAATTGTTTGACGTTGCCACGCCTGCAGCTGCCATCGCAGTGTCTCCCTGGCAGTCCTGCCAGTCCCTCCCGCCCATCCTCCGGCCCATCCATGGGCATCCCGCCATGTCGTGCAATTAAATGCATTTGCATACATAATAAATAAATAATGCAGATGCAACATTGCAGCATTAACTTTGCTGCTGATGTGCGAAAAATGAAAGGAGAGCGAAATTTTCTTTTAATTATCATTTTAATGTGTTTATGAACATTTAGAATAGTAAGCGAAAATTGCTCACTAAATTGCCGGGCGGGCTGCTACGAAAAATTCTGTATTTTAGGGATGCATTTTAGGTGGTGGAGGCGGGAGTCGGGAACCTAAGGGGCAGGGCACTGGAGGGCGTCATGAGGTGACAGACAGCTGCATTCGTTTGCACTTAAATATCATAAAATGGCAACAATTTGCACACAGCTGTCGAGGGGTGTTCGAGGGGCATTCGAGTGGTTCGAATTGAGCCCAAGGGGGGATCACCTTTTCATTCCACTCGCTCCTCTGGCTACTACACTGAAACAAATACTAGTTAAAGGATCCAAAGCTTAACATTTTTCAACTAATACTTAATAGCTCTGATAGGGACATGTTTGGAGACTATCTCGGACAGCCTTGATGGTATTTTCTCCCAGTGCCTTATCCCTCAGTTGCCAGCCTGTCTATCCAAATGCTGCATGTCGCATGTCTACATAATATTTGGGTTAAAAACATTTGCACAGAACCGGAAAAAGAATATATTTAAATTTTTGCATGATTGCTTTGGGCACACAGAGTGCAGAATGGAGTGTGGCATGGAGACGGGGCGGGAATGTAGAGGAACATGTGTGGCTGGGACATCAAGGACGCGATCCCGGCGACCTCGACTTCTCAGACGGCTGAAGGGACAACTTGCTGGGCACAACGTTGTGCCCGAAGCGGATCGACATTGTGCTGCGGCTCATGGACGTAAGAGTGCCCGGCTCCAAGGTGTTGGTCCAATCGGGCCGATGGGTCTTCCGGGCCTTAGTGGTTTTCGTGTTTCGCTGGGCCATCCAGTGAACCCGCTCGAAGGACTCTCTGTCAAACCAATCATCGTCCGATGAGTCCTCCTCCTCCGGCAGTGGCGGTGGCGGTGGTGCGATTTTGGGGTTGGAGCGTCGGAACCGTGGCATCTTCGGTATTTGTGGTGACTCCATCAGTTGCGGTGGCGTTACTGGCTCCGGCGGCGGCGGCACCACCATTGAGGCGCAGTCGGGACCCGGGCAATTGAGGCGGGCCTGATTGCCCTCGCCCTGGTCCTCGTCCAGCTTGCCAAACTCGCAGTACAGTTCGTCCAGCTTCCGCTGGAGACAGCTGCGCATGTTATTCTGGCGACAGAGCCGGTCCTCGAGCTCCTTGATTCGCTGGGTCTGCGTCTTGATGACCCGGCCCAGTTCGCGCCGCACCTGCTGCTCGCACTCGCAGCCGCAGGGCGGCTGGGTGTAGTACTCCGGCTGATTGTCCGGGCAGCAGGGCGGATTACAGCACTCGCCTTTTTCCGGCAGGTCGGAGGGCCTCGTGCACTGTTCACATTTGCAGGGGCACTCGTCGGCGGGGTTCCGGCCGCGGGCCAGGAGCAGGACGTCCGTGCAGTTCGGCATGCACATGTTCCGGCGGGCCCTTCAACGAAAAGCAAGTCATGGAAGTCTGAGTTAGTCTGACCGGCTAGCACACTTACCTCAGGCCCTTGGCTTGCTTCTTCTGTTCTTTCAGGTAATCCTTGTGGAACTGTTCCAAGTGCTCGTCGTCTTGGGTGGGGGCTTGCAGAACGGTCATCTCGGTGCCGTCGATGTCGGGATGCTTGCCGCCCGTGTCGACGAAGCCCGACTCCTGAACGAATATCTCCGTGTCCGACTCCTTGCCGTTGACCCGCTTGATGAGCTTCATGCCAGAATCGCCGTCAGCCTCGGGTGCTTGGCACAGATTTTCGGTCGCCTGACCCTTGCCGCAGTACGTGGGCAGGGAGGCCCCATTGAGGAGTAGAACGTTGACTGTTGGCCGATCCGGACCGGGTGTGTCCCCGTCGGGACACACGCAGCCGGCGCCGGCTATGGCCAGCAACTCTTCGCGCCTCCTCTCCTTGTTGCGTTCCAGGTTCCGAATCCTTCGGCCCACCCGCTTGGCCCGCTTCACGAACTCCGGTATGTGCTCGACGCAGACGCAACACTGCTGCTGGATGCTCTCCACGCAGCACCCCTTGGCCCCCATGCTCGCCTGCCAGATGCGGGCCTCGTCCTCGGTCTTGGGGTACGCATACGCCTCGTTTCCCTTGTGGTCCTTCTCGGGCGGCTCCTCGCCGCATATCACACAGCGTCTTCTGGCCATCGGATCTCCCCTTGAAGCCCAAAATAAGAGACAGTTTTTTGCGATCGATTTTTCCAAAAAGAAAATTTTCAAGTTTAAAAACACAATTTCTTGATCATTTAGGCAAAGATGTAAGTAGAAAATAAATAAAAGCGCTCCTAGCTCATTGGGTGAGACTTTTTTATTTATTTTCCGTTTACATCTTTGTCTCATAATAGTTGGCAGACTTTTTGTGAAATGGAATTTTTCACTTTGAATGCTTTGGAGCAACTATTGCAACGCACCTTGCGGTTTTTGCGGCAAGTGAACTGGGCTGTGAAAGCCGAGTGGTCGGTCACTGCAACTCGCGTGTGGAGCGGCCTGGAGCGGGTTTTCCGACGGCTGCTGCTAGGCTGTTAGGTGGGAATGATTTCGAAACCGCTGTGGGACAGACCCACTGCTCTCTGGGGCCTCAAAAAATAAAGTGGAACAATGGCGATAGCCAGCTATGCGGGAAACGCAATTTATTGCGACGGATAGTATATTGGAAACATGTGAAAAATCCAGACCAGCAATTACAAAATAATTGCATTCTTCAGAGTTGTGGTAATAATCGGATCCGCCTGCCTTTCTATTTATATATTTTTATTAGCGACTGTGATAAGGTTCATGGGCACTTTTGGACTGGCATGAAACCAACATCCTCGATAGTATAGTGGTTAGTATCCCCGCCTGTCACGCGGGAGACCGGGGTTCAATTCCCCGTCGGGGAGATGGATGTTTTTTTTCTTTTATTTTTTTTAAATTTTAATTTTTTTCCCCTTTCCCATGGGTATTACGAAATCTGAAAAATAGTTTATGGTCGAATATCAAAAGCCCTTTCATAAAAACGCACCAAACTAAACGGCCAGAAAGTCGCGTCCACACCCACACCCAATAATAGAAAAAAATAAAAATCGAATAAAAATTGCGTTTGCATTTCCATTCAGAGTCAAGCCCAGAAATCTGCGCAAAACCGCAAAACAATAGCCGGAGAGGGGAAAATCTATGTCAACCCGATGGTTCCCTTTCTCCACTTCCACTGCCACTTCCACTGCCACTGCCACACGGCCACCTACCTCCACGATGCTTTATCGGCCAATGGCCAATGGCCAGTGGACCACAAAAATCACGTTATTTCAATTTGAATGCCAACAGTCGCGGGGCACTATCAGAAATGGGGTCTATCTCTGGCCCGGTTTGGCATTCTCCAAACGTTTTTTTTTTGTGGGTTAACGCCCACTCGAAAAAATTTGAATAATCTGCTGCCGTAATATCGCCAATTTATCACCCGATTCCAGTCCCCAGTCCCCAATCCCAATCCCAGACCCAGTTCCAGGCACAAGCAAATGTGGGCAGTCCACAATTCACTTTCATTTTCGGTTTTGGGATGCAGATTCCGCCGATTCAACTCTCGGTTAAGGAAGGGAGGAAGAAGTGCTCAGCAGCCGCCTCTGCTCTATCGAGTTTTCCAATTTATCAATGGACCAACACGGAGGCGCTGCTAATGAAGAATTATGTTCATAATTTCCAAATTTATTGTCGCACATCTTCGCGCTGGAGGCCCTGGCCCAGGCCCAGGCCGGGGCCGGGGGGATCGTCGGCGATCAGTCGACCGATGATCATGATGGGGGCTGTCGGACACTTAAGTATGTCAAAATGTTGCCGCTGCCATGTGGCATGCTGGCAGTTCCCTGCCCCGATGGAACCATCATCGTGTCAGTTACAGAGACACTTTTCAAATATTTATGATGCGTCTAGCCGAACCTAAAATCCACGCACTCCACTCCACTTCGATAACTCCATGTTCATGGTTCACAGTTCAAAAAGTCATTTCAAGTTTCTTGTTACGGACAGTTCCAGTGAAAGTTTTACATTTCCTCTCTCCTATGGTGTTGAAGTGTGGTGGTGGTGTGGCCTATTAATTTTCACTTAGTCAGCGCAGCGTTCTTGGGAAAGTATTCAATTTCCACTCAATCCTTTGAATCGAAACAGATGCCAAAACATTTTCATTTCGCCATTGCCAGTAGTTTTTAAGTGGATTTAATTTGTATCTTATATGTCCCGCCTTTTCTGCTTTTCGGCTATTTTTAGGTAGCATATATTTTTCCCCATTTTTTTCACTGGGCTCTCACTAATTTAGTGTTCGGCTGCGTTTAGTCTATGGACTTAAGTGCTCATGCGAGAGCGGGAAATTTATGTGACAGCTTATTAAATTTATATGTTTGCTCTTCATTACAGATTATACCGGGACGACTGGAGAGTGATTGGACACACATGTGTGTGCTGGCTGGTAAGTGCTTGAATGGGTCTTCTTTCCAGGCTACCCGTACATATATCGGATTAGAGAGCTTTACAATCGGGAGCTTAGGTTAAGCCGGAACGATCTTTGACACATGTTTTTGAATGGAACTGTCGACCTATTCCAGATTCTCCAAGGGCTATCTCTTAGCCTCTACTTGTGATTGAACACAGGAATCAATCTGGAGGAGTGTTGTCATCTTGCTGTTCTGAAACTGGCGTTTAAAGGCCACTAAACACGTATTTCCCTTGACCACAAGCTAACCCCATTCAATCGGCACTTAAATCAACCGAACACCGCCCACCTGTCAGAGTGGCGTGTTGCCACCTTCGGCACACAAGATAACTCAACTGGGCCCATCCGAGCTTAACTGGCCTGAGCCCGGCTCAATGCAAGCGCTCTGTGCCCGGCCCAGTCCGGCCCGCCAAAACTGTCGGGAACTTGATGTGAAAATTCACACTAGCCTCGGCGCTCACAAAAAATGTCCCCGAAAATCTTCTGGGCTGGCTGGCACTTCATTAAATAGACGCCGTGGCGGCGCTTTTTTGTTCCCCCCCGTCCAACTCTAGTGGGGAATAAACCTCCGAGAAAAATTCGTCGCCAACCACACCCCCCACATTACCTCGGATGGCGAGGGCGAGGGCTGGAAAAACTTGCTTATTTTTCACACATGCGCGCCAACAATAACAACAACCAGTTGGCCTGGTAAACCGCAAAGGAAAAAATTACGAGAGGCAGAATTTTAAGCAACAAAACTCGTTCATTTTTTCCCCTCGCATTGTTTATGATGACAATTCGGTGTTGTTGTTGTGCTGTCGGCATGTGGCCATAAAGTTGTCGGTAAATAACAAACAGGCCTCGTGGAGCAGACTATCTCCACTCGTTCAATGGATTCTTTTTCATGAAAAGTACGCAACAAAAATATTGAAACAGTCTGTCAATTTTTTTTCGTCCTTCGGACAAACGCACGTTGAGAGGATTCCTCTTGGAAATTAAAAGCCGAGGGGGAGAACAGGATTATACCATTTTTTTTTCTATTCCCAAAAGTTTGTGATGCAATTATATAGAGACACTTTGCAGTAACTTGGTGACAGATAAAATTAAGTGAGAAAAAAAATAGTCTAAACAGGCCATATAATTCTTTCTTGTTTACTAACTGAGATCATCTCCACAGTAATTCATATTTTTGCACTTGACTCGACGCTGTGAATTATGAGCACGACCTTCAGCCTCGCCAGATGGAAATAATTCCATAATTTGCCATGCTGATCACTTCCAGCCAAAGCTGACAAAGCAATTTGTTTGCCGAAAAATTCTTAACGTGTAATTGTCAAGTTGTCGGCCAAACAATGGACTCACGAACAAATCCAGCCAAAAGCGCGCTTACCAAAACGCAAACAAATCCGCCACCGCCTTCGAGCCCCACCCAAGAGCGTCTATTGTTTGGCTTTTTATTCCAACCGGGTGGTGGGGGGAGGGTGGGGTGCTGGGGTCGCATAAATAACCAGAAATTAGCAGGCAAATAAGTCAAGTTGAATGTAAACTCGTTTCGGCATTGAAACACCTGCAAAAGCTAAGAGCCCGAAAAAACTGATTCTTGGCATATTCCAGGTGCTAAATCACCTGCCAGCCAGTCTGGGCCAAAAGCTAAACTGGCTAATTTAAATTTATAGACTGGAGATCCAAGCTGAGATGTGGCACACTGATTTATGCCGCACAGATTGTCGCGAGCGATTGGGAAAATGATATATATAGGAAATAGGTTTCGATGGGAAATGTATGCTAATGTGATCCGCTTGATGAGCCGCAGATAGAGCTTCGATGCTGGCATTAATGTAATCAGAAGCAGAAGGTCTCGCCGAGTGCCACTTGTTGAACGGATTTGTCATTGGATCGGGTGCCCCCGCCCTTAATTCGTTTTGTACTTCTCGAGGTGATTGAAGGTAAGGCGCTATGACGACATTGTTGCCTAGGCTTCGTAGGCTGGCAGGGCAAAGCCGATTACCAAAGCTCGGTCCGGCTCAGCGGAATCAATCAGAAAGTATCTCAGGTAATTGGAGCTACAGAACAGCGGGGCATCGGGATAGAGAGCGGCAGCCACGTCTAAATCACTCATAAAATAGAAATTCATCTTCATAAAAACCGAGTGAGGAAGCAAGTGGGGGAATCAAAAACCAAAAAGAAACCAAACAAACCGACGCTGAGGAAAAAAAAACCGGCAGCGCGTTCCCTCAGATACATCCAGCTGCGAGAGATAGTTTACTTGCGGTAATCACACTCCAAGCCCCCGACCCCGACCCCTTTGGGCCATTATAAACACTTGAAAAACTGTTGGAAATTTTTGATGTACCACTTACAAGTGGAGCGGCGGCGGCAGTTGAGAGGATCTGGCCCGAACGGCCGACTCTGAGCCCCTTTTTTTAAGGCCGAAAATTACATTTAATGTGTGGCTGAGATTTCGATTGAGGCGTGAACCTGTTGAAGTTCGTTTGCAGCAGATACTTTCAAAAGCATAAAAGTATCTTGTGGCTTGCCGGCATCCGTTCTGCCGGCATCATCCTCCGTCGAATGAAAAAAAAAAGAAGCTGAGAAGAAAAAGCCAAACAACAAACGAGAGAATCATCATTTGTTAGAACCTGTCGATTTGGATCCAGTTGGCAGCTCATCGACCTTAATCGCATTTGAAAGTTATCGTATCTATGAGCCGCCCAGCTCATGGCCCTGTTAATTGTCCAAGAGCTGGCCATGTTTTTGCTGCGGCTTTCTTTTGGTGAAGTTGGCCAACTAATTGCCATATTAACCTTTTGGCCCCCTGCGATGACGACGATGATGATAACTGAAGTCCGGCTGCGTGCTCGATTTGTGACTACGCCTCTGACTATGACTCTGACTTTGCCTTATTTGCAAGTTGTGTTTGACGACGGGCCCTGGTCTCTGGTCTTTGGTCCAGTGAAAGTAATTAGTGGTTGCCAGTGGCCTTAGGGTGAAAGCTGAGCTTTTAATTGCACAGCTGTCGCTGCTGTTGCCACATAATCAATCAGCGGGCCCTGTAATTGGGGTCTACTAGCTCGAGAGCGAAAGTGATCGGGTTGCGACCGGCAAAGGTCATTGCTGGAAGAAGTTCCTTCGTGGAGAACCATGCCCTCTCCAGACAGTAATTAAGTCATACCACGACAGACCAAAATTATTGGACAGTCCCAGAAGTAAAGCTCTCACGCTCCCAGCCTAAAAAACGATATGGAATGATCTCCCCCACTTGGTTCCCATCCTGGCAGTAAATCAACCCCTGGCTCCTCGCATTCCAAAGTGTTTTTCGAAAACTGTGCCAAAGATCTTTTACTGCGATCTTGCTTTCTTGTGTGTTGGGCCGCCGCCTCTGCCGCTCCCCTCCCATAATGACGGTATCGAGATGTGACCCCAAACCAACAGGCAGAAATAAAATAAAAAAACACGCACTGGCGGATACAACTGATCTGGATCTGGATCGGGATCGGGATCGGGATCTGGATTGGAGATCAGCAGCCGCGAAAAACAAAAGCAAGTCAAGAAATGAGCATCAAGCTGGGATGATTGTCATAATTAAGGATGTTGGATGTTGAACACTGGCATCTGCCAGACGCATGAAGCCCCGGAGGGGGTGGTGCGTCGCGGATGCCTCCGCTTCTTCGCCATCCGCTCCAGCACCACTCCACCACTTGGGGCACTTGTAAAACCAACAGAACGAGTTGCACTATGTACTGGGGCGCGGAGACTCTTCTTTTGATTCACAAAAGATCCAACACAGAAGACGAAGCTTCCGGTAAAGTTCAGGTTTCTTTGGACCCTCCTCCTTCTTGCTTCATGTGTGCGCCCCTCCGGCCGCCGCTTTCCGCTCAAGATCAGCTCGCCACATCTCATAATTGCAGCTAAGCAAAATTATATAGCCCGAGTCGGGCGAAGATCCAGATCCCGCGGGCTCTTCGCCGGGAAAGGTGTGTGTGTGTGTGTGTGTGTGTGTGTGTGTGTGTGTGTGTGTGTGTGTGTGTGTGTGTGTGTGCGTCTCTGCAAATATTTCCAGGCGATTGCTCCTCGGACCCTGGCAGTCCTCTCCCAGCTGCAATCCACAACAATTACGGTCCGACTTGCGGCAATCTCTGTGGCACACCAGGGACGGCTGCCGAGGAGGGACTGCTGGAGGTGGAAGGAGGGGGGGAGTGGAAGCCACAAGAGGGTTGCCTCGCACTCGAGACAAATGTATATCATTCATCAAATTAAAAGTTCAACTGCACTGCAGCGTTTTGCCAGCCGGCCTGACTGCTCTGACTGCTTGTCTGCCAGCCGTGAGTTGAATTGATAAATGGGTGGATTGAAAAGTTCTGGAGGGGCAATACCTCAAGTTCATGGTCGACCATGAGTGCCTGGTAGTTTTCAAAACTTTGGAGGCGACCCTCTTTCCTCGCCAGTCGGGCTGTCATCTTCAACATGCAACATGACCGCAGCTCTGAGGCAACAACTGTTGCCGCCGCTTGCCGCCAATGGTTGCTCTATTTTACAGCCTTTCTCTCCAGGCCCCCACCCCCTCCCCTGTCCTCTTTCTTCTCCTCCGGCTCCGATGACTGCCAATCATTGGCTTGGGCCTCTTCTTCAGCTTGGGCTGCTCATCTTCCGACTTCATTCACTCAAACATCAGCTGAAGTGGTTTCTCCTTAACCCTGCACCCTGTAGCACCGCGTCACCTCCCGCCTCCTGGCCGCCGTCTGGGTTATAGCCCATTGCATGCCACTTGTTGCCCCTCCGCTCGAATGCAGCTTTTCATTTTTATTTTCCCCGGGTCTGGCCAAAATGCTTATTAAAAGGGCTTTTCAACTCGAATGGTTTCCTTTGGGAAACCACCTCCCTCCCCTGCGACTGCACACACGTACTTGGATTATTTTACGACCAGAGACCGAACTCGAAACCCTTTGACCTCGCCTGCCGGTTGGTTATTTCTATATTTGAAAATAACATTTATGAGCTTAAGATGGCTTAGGACTTTTTATTGGTTATTAGTTTGTTGCCATTCGGGCTTCACTGCTGTGCGCTGTGAGTCCGGGATTTATGTCTTGATTTTTGGCTGCAGGCTCCCTGCTTTTTGGCCATTGAGGAATCAGGGCTCCTAATAAGCTTAGCACGTGTTGGTCATTTATTTCCAGAGCATCCTTTCGGTCCACCCGAGTCTGACATCTTTAATTGCTTTTCGGAAGGAGGTGGGTGAAAAATTGTCTCCTTCGTAGAAAGGATGCGGGCTAGTTTCACTTTGTGTTTGAAGCTTATTCTCCACAAACTACACTTCCATGAACTTTAAAGAAATCCATCCAGAGTTTAAGGTCTTTAAAGCACACATTCCATCACTCTCTTCACCCAACAAGTTCGGGCGAATAATTTCGGGGACCACCCAGTTGATCGAAACCCATTAATCCCCAACCAGTTTAACCGACATCTCTTTTGATTTGAGGGCAAGCAGTCCGTGGGATGATTCATCGACGGCAATTATCCCCAACATGGCAATTATGCAATTTTCCACTGGCCCCAAACACTTGTCGCGCTTTAATGGACAGTTGCCAGTGGCCCGACCCGGCCCGGTCCGTATCCGATGATGATTCACACGCCTCCCAGCCATTCGGATATGTAGCGAATTCCGCATGACCAGATGCAGATACAGAGCAAATCCCAACACTTGAAACAATGAAGCCCAGATTGTCTTGACTGGGAATCGTCAAATACCTCTGGCGACCGCACATGACTAAGGAAAAGATGGAGTTGCGAGATCTAAGATTCGAGATGTGAGATGCGCAAGAGATGAGATGAAGATACATACCTGAAGGCACTGGCTGGGACATCAAACGGGTGCCGCCGCCGTTCGCGTCGATGCTGTGTAGTTACTCCGGCTATCTTCGGCTAACTGTAATTGTATCTAACAGCTACGTTTGACAAGCCAAGAAGTAGAACCGAGAGCCGCCGAGGGGAGGCCGCAGAACGACGTCTGCGATGTGGCCATGGAGTGGGGCACTGCGGACCGAAGACAAAAAGCGATCCGGAGTTGCAGAGCAACAGCTTTGGCAACGCGTCGCTCTGGAACTTGTCTGTCTTTTTATGGCCAACAGCCGCAACGGCATCAACGCGTGCTAGCTGGTTCCAATGTTACACATACTTGCCTTCTCGCCTCTCCTCGCCACGCCTGGCGAAGGCGTTGCCTTTGTGGCAATGTTGGTGAGGCCACCCAAAAATGGTCAACGTAGCGCCACTCGTCGACGACGATCCCGACAGATACAGATAGTTCAGACACAAGTTCCCTCTGGCCGTCGCCGGCACTTGGCAGGCACAGATATATACACTTGGCCACCCCAGCTTCAATTTGTGCTTCGACTTTGCCTTTGAATTATGGCTTGGAATCAAAAAGTAACCATTATTTAAGCCAAACAAAGGGGGAGTGCTCTAAACATTTTAGACACACAGAGAAAAATTGTACTGTTTCCTCTGAAAGTGGAAACCAAATAGACTATAAAAGTCAGGCACTGAGTCAGGAGTGGAGTCGGCTTAGTGGGCCGGAGCCAAAACTTGGCACGTCGACAAAAAGAACCCCAAGGGGGGAGATACCGTATCGAGGTCCAATCGAGTGGCAAACTGACGCTGGAGCTCCACCGCCGTAGAGTCCTTTATTGTCAGAGTAAATAATAACTTATGTGCGGTGTCGGAGCCAAAACAAAGCAATGAAGTCCCTCCTGAGACCGGAGAATGCAAATAGAGGGCAAACCGAACTTTTGGATTTTTCAAAGATTTATTAACGCTCGTCCCGATGGTTTTTCATCACAACTCGAATGGCACAGAACTGGCATCGGAGCCCAGAAGGGATAGTGGCAGGGATAACCCCTCGAACATGAAACTCTTTGCCAGAATTTATCAGCAGAACTGGTGGAAGGAAGATAACATGGTTTTATGAAAGGGAATTCGGAACGAAAGTAGCTGAGAGCAGTGACGACCAACGAACCCGAACTGTGGCAGTTAAGTGCAAATTATTGGTTCGAAATTAGTAGAGCGAGAGATGGAGAGATGTAGGACAGAAACTAGAGAAATATAAAGGGTCGAGGGGCTTTTGTGGTTGCATTTGCTAATGGAAAACTCTGTGCTCAGTGCTGTGGATCCTGCCACAGTCTGCCCCTCGCTTTATCGCCAGTTTTTTTCGCCAGTCGCCCCTTTATGTGGCAGGGAGTTGCAGCAGTAACATGAGCGAGGCGAGGCAAATAAAAACGAGAAATTTGCATGGACCGGCAGATAAATTTTCAACACTTTCCAACAGTTATTCCCAGAAATCCGGCGTAAACAGTGCCCGGCCGACATTTGATTATTCAATGGGGGGAACTGCTATTGCAACTGCAGCAAAACCGAAAGTAAACATCATACATATTATTAAAGCGTAAGAGCGGCATGGGGGCGAGGGCTCTTGGCTCCAAGTTCCCAGGAATAATATTTACGGGGAAACGACTTTATGGACTTTTTGGAGTGGTTCAATTTCCGACTGACTGCTAGCTGGCTTGTTAAGCGCCTTAAGACTTGTAAATAAAATCAATTGATTTCTTATTTATAAAGCGAATTGGAGTCGAGTCTAGCGAGGGCTGGGGGGGAATCCGAGCTGCCACCTTCTAAGCCCTTGGCAAACATGACAAAAGGAGCCGAGTCAGATCCAGAGTCGGAACAAGTAAACAAGCCCATAAATAAATTATTTGCTTAGGAGCAGTCCGCCCAGTCTCTCAGAACTAGGCCTGCGAAAGCCACTAGCTGCCACTGGGGGAGGTGTGCAAATATATATCTCTATATAGTATATATTATTTTTTGTCGTATTTCCGCTTAGTAAACACAACTGAAATGACAAAAAGGCAGCACGGCAGCCGGGCAGCTGACAATGTCTTGACCAAGTCCTCGCCCCCTCGGAAACATTATCAAGGCAAACAGCGGCATAATGGAGGTCCTGCTAAAAAAAGAAAACACAAGACGAGTTGGGAACTAGCTCTGGTGTTGACTCTGTGTGTGGTCCCCGCAATAAGAGCCCCAAAGGAAGCCACGGGATGGGAATAGGGCTGGGTCATTGTGATAAATAAGTAAATAGCCGGAGACAGGCGCAGACCTCAGATCGATTTATGCAAAGCTTCCCCCCCCGGCCTGGCCCAGCCCGGCAGCGCTTTTAGTGACATTAAGGGGCGTGGTCCTAAATGTTTAATGGCCTGCAAATAAAAGTTATGCCTATCCAGGCTGTGGACATTAGCGGAGCGGAAGATTATATCACAGAAAAAACTGGCAAAGGAAATGAAAATCCGTTGATAAGCCCAACTCATTTTCAGGATTAGCATTCCGAGTGATTGGGAGTGGGGGGAGAAAATTAACCTAAATCACATGTGACTTGCAGAAGTTCAAAGCGATATAAGTTCCTTCCACTTGCGACAACAAATGCATTATTAAAATGACAAATGTCTCTAAAAATCACTTCAGGAAACATCCAACCAAAGTAATTAATTTTCATCATACGACCTCATAGTTTCCAAGAATACTAGCTTAGAGATTAAAATGTTTGTATAAATAAAATGAAATTCATTATGTCGTCGCATCGCTCAGACATCAGCACCCAATTAACCTTTGAAATAAATATTTTTCAAATTCAGGGTGCCGGCTTATCAAGGGGAACTCTTTTCTATACACGATGTTAGACTGCATTCACAGTATCTGATACTATATATAGACTCATTTGGAGGATTTGCATCGGCCGACGATACGTAATTACGCTAAACGTTATGCGCATTTATTTCCCATTGATTTTGCATTTTAAATTTGGTGTTGGCTCGTGATTTTATTTGTGTGCTCCCAATCAAATATATTTCGTGCCAGAAAGCTCGCCTAAAATTTATATAGTTCAATGTTGATTACTTTATGCTATTTGTCTGTGTGCTGTTGTTCAAATATGCAAATCTCTCATTTGACCAAATTTAATATGCAGCCACATCTAGTTTATGGACAGCGTTTTATCCAATATTTTTCAGCTTTTTTTCTTTTTACACACATATGCATAATTCTCCCGAACTAGCTGACCAAATGACTTTTTCGAGTTCGGCTTAAATGCTCATAATAAATGAGAGCAAAGTGGGTGGGATGGGCGGCTGCACGGGTCACCCTAATGAGCCGAAACTTTTTCGGGGTTCGATGGTGACCCCGAAATACGCAAATCTGGTCATTCCAAAATTCGACATTTTTTCGGGGTTCGATGGTGACCCCGAAATACGCAAATCTGGTCACTCCGAAATTCGACATTTTTTATATTTGTTTCTTGTCCACTGGCCAATTTTCTCCTCTGGGCTGGCGTTGCATTGACCCAATTTGTTTATTTATTGAAATTGCTTTTATGGGCTTACCGAGACACAGCGGCAACCTCTCCGTCCTCCGTGCTCTGTCCTCCGCCGCCGTATCTCCTCAATCTGCAATCATTTTCTGGCCCCTGCACACTCGCCTCAATTATTATTTATCGATTCCAACTCAATTTGTCAAATATATTTTCCTCGTCTTCTCTGCCGGGCCAATATGGGCGTGGCCGCTTATTATTTGGCATTCGATCCGATGCATGATTCATGTACTGGCTAGAAGACTGGCTAAATTGTTGATGTGGCATTTGAAGCCATCAATTCGCTCCAAATCAAATGGAGCCAGGGCACTAAAAGTCCTGCCATGGGCACTGATTTTGAGGACACTCCCATGAAAATGAAATTATAAATTTATCTCGATTTTGATCGCCCCCCACCCCCTGCCTCTGGCTAGGATTCGTCCCGGTTCTGGCAAATGGCCACTGGCCACTGGCCACCCACCCACAAATCGGTATAAATGACTGTGGTGCCTGAAAGCGTTATCCAACATGTAGCGTCGACTTTGTCCAACCCCCTGACATTGTCACCCAGGTCCAGGTCTCGCACTGTTTGCTGTAATTGCTTAGTCTAATTTATGCCAGCGGACAAAGTCAATGTCGGTGTGGAGGTAGAGCTGAGCAGCTGAAAAGCTGAAAACCTGAAACCCAAATGGAAATGGAAAAGCGACCAAAAAACAAACAGAAGTCGTGTTGGGTGGAGGACGGCTCTGGACAGTGACATGAAAAAGCGTTTATCTAAGCAAAATGTTACCAAAGTCCGTAATTACAATTTATTGAAGGCAATTACGTAATTTTCGTGACGGACTGTGTGGTTTAGACTTTCGAATGGCCAGACAAAGTGCGTGTGCACACAAAAAAATTGATATTATCTTCAATTTTAAATAGCGTTTAAAGCTTAAATTTAAAAATATTTGTTTCTACCTGTTTGTTTGAATACTTTATTGTGCGTACCTGCTTTAAATGGCGCTTCCGATCGGAAAAATTCCCCAGCTTGTTGTCCGGTGGCATGGCATGTTGCATGCAACGCTGATTACTGTTGACCATCCGTGGAAATCTTCGCTGTCGCTCGCAGGTTCTGCGATTTCTTGTTTACTGAGTCAAGTCGTTGTCATTTCCTGTCCGAGGTTTAAAAAATGGACACATGGCTTGAGGTTGGGAAGGAAGGTGACTGATTTTCATGTCAGAGATGTTCTTGTTTCGATCGGAGACACGAATTTCCTGCCGGATTATAGACATTAAATCCAATAATCTGAACGTATTATAAATAAATAATATATATAAAAAGAACGGAGCTTCTCACCTCATTTGAAGCACATTGTTCGCCAATTAAACCTCCCAAAGCAATTGAAAACACGTTAAAAAGAACGAAAGAAAGAAACCCTTGTTTGAGCCGCTTCCCCTGAAAATTGAAATTTAATTTGCAGGGACTTGACTAACAGAAAAAACGAAAACGCCAGGTCATCATCAGCGGCATTAGTTTGCACATATTCAAATCAGTTTTTTATTTGTTCAAAAAAGGCCGCGGAAAAATCGTTAAAATAAAAACCGTTGAAGAGGTGTTGGGTAAGCGGCGGAAAGACAGGAAATACTTTTGGCCAACTACAGAGGGAAACTCGACAGGGCAGGAGCAAAAAGAAAAACTGGAAATCATTGTGCGCCACCTCGCATCCCATTCCCAGCCCCAGTCCCAGTCCCCACCACCGTCATTAACATATATTTGAAAACGCAAAGGAATTTCGTTTGGTCCCTCTGCTGGCTGCTAGCTGTTGGCTGGTTTTGTGGGTCCTCATATAAATTTGTAAGTATGTTAGACTTGTCACTTGCACACTTCATGACCATATTTGTCACATTTGCGCCATGTTCGCCGTGGCCAAGGAGCCCGGGGGGCATCCATCCAGGGGTCCGGCACTGGGTCTGCTTCCTGGGCTGCCCCGGCACTACAGCATCCCAGCGCCACTGCCTCATTGCTCGTCCCTCGGCGGGCAAATCAGATGCGCAACTAACGAGCAACAACCACGACAACGGCAACGACATGGAAATTCGTTCGCTCTGCGTTTTGCCATACAAAATGGCCAAAGGGTAGCCCAGGATGTGATGGACTAGGAGGTTAATCGGGGCCAGATAATGAAATTCCAATAAAGAGGCTTATTTAAGAATTTTAGCCATCAAAACTCTGATATGTGAAGCAACAAGAAAAAAGGATTCTTTCATAGTTGGGCTTCTATGGGTAAAAGGTTACAGGACTACCTGTTGGCCTCCTGGCTACAAATTGAAATAAAATCCCTGGTCATTGGTTATTCGCATTGCCAGTCCCACTTTGGTATTCACAACTTGCTTTTATTGTTTTGCCGGCTGCTCTGGCTGCTACTCTTGCTGTTTCTGTTGCCGGCTGCTGGCTGGATGTTGCTGCTGATGCTGTGATGCTTTCTGCGGTTGCTGCAGACGCCTTCTGGCCATATTTGTATGAATAAATGCGTATTTAAGCACATACTTACAACACTTGCCATGTATGGAGCCCAAAAGACAAGGGACACAGGCTGGGGCAGAAACAGACAGGACAGGAAGAGGACAGGGGTGGCCGGGTGTCCTGGGGACACAGTTTCCCAGTGAAGCAAGTACTAGGAGAGGCTTTGGACTCTTCCACATTTTCGCACATTTTCTGTTGCGGTTCGCATTTGCTGCATGCAACGAAATGTTACTATATATTGCGGAAACATCCCAGTTGCAAGTCCATGTAGTCGCTGGCTATTTATTAATTAAGCCGAACAATTTGTTAAAACATTTTTTGAGCCGCCTATGCAACTTATTCAAATGCAAAATTGCCATTTGAGTAATTGAATATTAAATAATTATCTAGAGTTTATCTAGGCGCAATCGGATAAAAAATTGTAGCCGAGTTCACGGAATGAAAAAATGTTAATTATGTAAATGCAAAATGTTGCATGCAACCAATTGAATCTGAAAATATGGAAAGCAACAGCCCCGATCTATCGCATCGCGGGCGGGGCGCGGGCGAGGAGTGCAGCCATTAAGGCATTAACATAAATAAATTATTAAAATTAAAAAAGAATATTATTGGGAAAAAGACACGGCGGCAAAAAAACTGGGGAATATGTAAATTATAAAAAAGCACAGAACGAGCCCAGAGCGAATCAAATGAGAGTGCATTTAAATGAATATTTTAAGCAAATCATAAATTGCTGGCATACAGAGCTCTTTGCAATATTATTAACAATTTACGACACTGCTGCTGGATTAAATAATTTATGGATTTTTTGCACATTTCTCCCATTGCAGGTCTTCGATCAACAATATGTTTGACAACAAGTTCCGGCACTGGAATTGAATTTAATAAAATAAATTAAACCGAGAGGCCGCCACGGGGAGAGGTGAAAAAAAACACACTGTTTGAATTGTTAATGAGCGGCAACAAAAAGCGTTAAATGCTGATGACGCTGCCGCTGCCACTGCCACTGCCACTGCAACTGCTACTGCCACAGCTAACGTCTCAGTCTCAGTCGACGTCACTGCTGCTGCTGCTGCGGCCGCTGTCAGCGTCGCTGATTCAACAGTGCTGAAAAGTCAATTAAAGGTAATCAAATCGAAACTGATTGCATTACAACACCAGCGACAATAATTTTAATTCGCATTGATGTTGTCACTTATTTTATTTCATTTTCTGCTAAATACAACAATTAATTGGGGCAGCTCCCTGAATTCAAGCCCCCATCACCCCCAAGCCCCCTCTTGATGGGGCTGTCGCATTGCGGTTTTAACCGCACTGCCTGCCTGACAACTGGCGAACGCGCGCGGTTTTTGTCGCAGGTGCGATCGCATACTTTTTGCCAGGGATTTGGATTTGTTTTTGTTAGTAAACCTATTAAAATTCGGGGATAATAGTTTGGTTTTGCGGCTAATTGGTATAAGAACGTTGAAGTTTATTTTTATGGGATGTGTTTTCGAATATTTGTTATTAATTACTTTAATCCGATTGCAAGTTGTTAATGTTTTCAAAACAGACCAGCAACAGCAACAGCAAAAGCAACTCAATTGAAAATCTTTGGCGACTCTGGAAACTCTTGGCAAAGTAATATAAATCACCCGAGGGTTCACAACTTGAACTCAAGAACTCTGGGGCTGAATGGTCGATGGTTTAATGACGCAAGTAATTGCAACAGCAACTGGCAACTGGCAACTGTTAACTGGCAGCAAGCAACTTGCAACAAGCAACTGGCAACTGGCAGCGCGAACTGTGACGGGGGCCAGACTTAATGAAAATCAAACAAAACAAGCTGCTCAACAACAATAACTCAAAGTCGGTCAACTGTGCAGGGGAAAACGTTGTCGATTTCCCTCCTTTCCTTTACGAATGGAGCAATAATTGATAAACGAACATGAGTGAACAGATGTACAAGTGTTTCAAATGAACGAATCAAGCTCAATATCGTCGATTGCATTCAAAGGAAGTCAGTCAGGGGTAGACCCAGCACAGAGAGAAATTTTAATTTCTCAAATCTAAAGACCATAAATCTCCAATTTCATTTTACTTTGAATGATAAAAAAACAAGTGTTTTTCTGAGTGTTGGCTGTGTGCGAGCCAAATCAATTGATTTATGCAGCTGTAATGCATTTGAGGACGGTCTTTCATACGCACTTAATTGAAAGCAGTAATTAAATTAATGACTGCCTCTCCGGCGAAAAGTCTGTCTCTAATTAAGTCAAGGAATGACAGTTTTCTACGTCTAACTGGAGCATAGACCGTAGACACTCTGGCATGTGCAATTGTATCCAATTCACGATCGTCACGCAACTATGGGGCTGGGGCTGGGGCCTGGGGGCATTGCACTCCATTCGAACACTCTCTTCTCTGAATGCGGAAGCTAATTTGTGTCTCGATAAAGTAGCAGCCCGCCAAAAAAATTAAGCTGACTATAGGAATTCAGTTTACCAAAGAACGTGACTTTAAAGGTTTTCTTATAAAAAAAAAATAAAATCCATGTAAGATAGGTAATACTTTGGCTTTAAGCCATAAAGTATACCTCCATCCCATATAAAATCTGCAATATTATTGCATTCCTCAAAACGAAAAGATTCTTAAGCCTTACCCTCATTCGTATGTACCTTATATCATTCCCATCCCGACTCTTTCTTATGTATTCATAATTAAATTAATTAAATTCTTGCGCTTCAATTAAAATCTTATTAAGTTTCCGTATGCCTATCCCCTTCTGGTGGATTCCCTTTTTGGAACAATGGGGATACTGCGAAATTGCCGAGAACTGCTGGGACTGCTGGGACTGCTGGGAAGTAAGTCGAAACGAGCGGCCTACAAAGAGGAAAAAGCGGGAAATGAAAAACTTCTTACAAAGCTTACTTATTCACACATCATGCAGACAACGAAAGACTTTTCACTGGCAAATACTTTTCCTGTCCCCAGCACACACACACACATGCCGGCACCCAGGGACGTTAAACATTATTCAACGGCCAGGAAAAAATGAGGGGAGCGGGGGCAAAAAAAAGAGTCCTGTTCCCTTTTGCGTCCTTTTTTGGGGTGCTGGCAACACAACACGGGATGCCAAAAGCAAACAGCACCAAGAAAAATGCTTGCCGACCATGTGGTTCGGTTGATGTTGCAAGTATTGTTGTTGCTGTTGCTGTGGCTGCCGTTGCACATATTGCTGCTGCATTCTTCGCATAAATTTTGCCATCGCACTTAACTCATGTCTCGGGGTCTCTGTTTAAATGAGTCTGGTTAGCTCTACCCATAGCCCAGTCCCTGCCGAGGAGTCTATCCCCACCTTGCAGCAACTCCCTTTGAAAGGCACTGAAAAAAATTACAATAATATTAGCTAGAATTTTTTTCAAGCGGTAATAAGGAGGTTAAAGAGTTGTATGTATTTTTCAGGACAAAAATTATAAACTAAATGAATTTTTTCAAATTAAGTCTATAACTAATTGTGTATAAGAGCCACGTAGGACTCTGTTCACATGTGACGCTCCCCACCCTCCACCGTTGCGCCCCCGTACGTCCTTGCCTCATGTTAAATTCAGGGAGGGGGCATGATGATGCCGACACAGGGCAGTAGGCAAAAAGTTCTGTCTTATTTTATACATTTTTTTGCACATTGTTGGGCGGGGAAATTTAAAGGCAACTGCAAACAATATGGAACATTTTAAATGCACTGTGGAATGGAGTTTAACGAAAAGCAAATGATATTTAAGGTCACTGGGAGAATAAAGCCAATAAAAGTCCCCTAGACTGAGCAGAGTCGCTTACCCAAAGACCTCCCCATTGGTATACAAAGTCTTGAAGCCATATCTTGACACTCGCAGTCGATTCCACTGTTGGCGTTCGCCGGCCGGGATAACCCCGGGCGAGTAAATCACCGCAACTGTAAAACTAAATTTCCAGAGCACTAAATTTACGCACACCACCCAACTAAACCCCGGCGAAACAGGCACAGCCCTCGCATACTTCGCTGGGGCCAACCCCGGCTAACCCCGAGCCGGGCGGAACAGTGTAAGCTGCCCGCTTAGATCCTTGTCTCGCTCGTCCCGCCGCCCGCGCTGTCGCTGTCGCCTTCTTCGGGCACTTCCTTTCGCTTTTGTTACATCCTTGCCGTGCAATTTTCACCGTTTTGTGGTGCACTTTGCGCCTGGCCGCGATTTTGCGAAAGATTTATGGGCCACGACATGGAAGCGGAAGTGGAAGCGCTGCTCTGTCCAGGCCACTAAGTCCAGCTGCAGGTATGCAACACCAGAACGCCACTGGCCCCAGATACACAGCGAGAAATCAAGTTCATTACAAGTTTAGTTCGAGTTTAATAAGTTTTGAAACATGGGGGTATCCCAAGATTTTTCTTAGTGTGCTGTTGGATTTTGTGGAAAGGAGAGGGATAAAAGTTGATACTACCGCGACGAGTCCTTTCCTAATGCCTGTCAGCAAATGCCTTTTTTAAGGAGCTCCCCCATCGGGTAGCATTTCAGGAAGAATCGCTTATGCGCTCGTTTTCATTTAGCGCCCTTTACCTTTTTACTATTTAATGCTTAATTTAAATACAAATCCGATCTGTTTGCTGACTCTCGTTGATAAGCGGCAGCAGAAATGATGGCGAAAGTTGGAAAACTTTTTCCCACCCCCCGCCAGCCTCGAGCAAATGAGGGAAACGGAAAAATCATTTGCTCGGGCAATGGCATTTAATTTGCTTCTGGCTTAGAGCTCGGTAAACTTTCTGGGCCCTTGAAATGGGAGTTTTCCGTCAAGGATCTTGACTGTAGAGCTGTAGAGCTGCGTACCTCACTTTGAAGTTCTCTGTAAGCAATTCAAAAAGGATTACGAATGTTTCAAATCTCAAAATATTTCACTAAATGCGGTATTATTAACATCATATTATTTCAAGTTCCTTTGTGTCTTTCGAACCATAGATTTCATGTCCTCACTTTCCTAAGCCCTGCTTGTAGCAATCTGCACTATCGCGCCTTAATTTTAAAGCCCTGGATGGTAAATGCCAGCCCAAATGGTGGGCTTCCAGGCCACTGGCATCCTTTTCACAATCCCCAACATCTGCAGTTGCGAGCGAAGTTTATGTTCGACATGCTGTTACGGCGCCATATGCGCGTTTATCAAAAATTCCACAACCCACTCCGGGGCCGATGCCAGAGCCTCGACTAAGTCCCGGGATATATGCGGGGTTAGTTTTCTGCTTGCCGTATAAATTTGTTTAAGACATATAGCAAGGATCAATAGCCTGGGATTTATTGTCTTGGCTTTAAACTCTCAGACACGGAAGTGCTAAAGGGGGAGGCCGAGTGGCGGATGGCAAGGTCGCTGGGCGAAACTTTTTTACCTACTTTCGACTGTCGCCGTTTTCCGGGCATGGGGCCAAAGCCATAGCCAAAGCCCAAGCCAAAGCCAGAGCCAAATCCAAAAACCACAGCCGAAAAGAAGCTACGGGAGAGAGATGGAAAGAAAATTATGGCTGAAATGGCGACGTCGTCTGGGGCCGAGGAAGAACCTCCACGATGTCGTCGGCTTGCGGTCGTTTATATGTAAAATATTTGGTTTACTTTATGACTGCTTTGGGTATTACTCTTTACTTTCTTGCCATGCCAATTCGGGCCCTCTTTCTCCGTCGCACTTTTCCGCCATTTCTCTACCCCATTTCCCGCCTTTTGAGCCAAACTTTTTCGCCAGGCAGTAAAAACAAACAGACTGGCTGGGTTGTGGGCCAGCCGGAGTGCAGGGTACGGTTCTAGGAATTATGCCATAAAAGCATCGTCTTAGTTCCAACTTTGCCAAATTCCTGGCTTGTCGTCGACCAGCTCCCCCTTCTTATCATGGCGTCCATGGTCGTCATAGTTGTCGCCGTCGCCGTCGCCATCGCCATCGCCATCGCAGGGTCTCAATGTTCAAGGGTGCCATAAAATACTTTCCGAGTCCAAAGCACCGCACAGCTCCTGTTGTTTGCGGCTCTGATGGCGGCGGGGGAGAGAGATTAGCGCCGGGGGACTGTTCCTAGCTGATCCTGAAAGGAGCCCCACAAATGAGCCAGCTCATTGGGACGGCACTTTAGCTGGCGCTTTCAGGGTTCATGATCTCGACAGTTTTGGAGGTAATAGGATCTAACATATATTCAAGACACTTCCAAGTCAATGCTCTTCTAGGCCAGTAGTTTAAGGTGCTCACTGTTCACCACCCTCGAAGCCAAATAGTATTCGTGATTGGAAAGTGCCTATGCCAAGGCCTCTACAGCTGCCCCGATTTCCTCAGAAATTAGCTTTCCCCACCCGCTGATTATCCACGTATTCCGCATCCATGTAGCCTTTGCGGTTCATAAGCACAAATCAGCTGCCAAGAGAGAGAGAGTGCCAGAGCCAGAACTAGAAACCGTTCAATTCGTGCGCCAAATTCCGAATCGAAATCTAAATCCAAATCGAAATCCAAAGGCAAACCCAAAGCCGAAGCCAGAGTCAGAGCCAAACCCCAAACCAATTCAATTGCCAAAGAAGGCTAACCAAACTTGTGCCCGATTACCATTACTGAAAATTGAAGTAACATGTGTGACGATGCGCAATTGCCAAGCGCCCCCCGGCGGCCACTCTCTGGATGCTGTTCTGCCCCGCCCACCATCCGCCGGCCGCCCACTGCCCAACTTCCCCAGTCCCCACTCCCCAATCCCCAACCACTCAGTCGCAGCCATTGTTTCGTTTTCTATTTCACAGACGAGTGGATGTTGCCTCGGCGACTTTCACTGCCACACTGCCGCACAGCCTTCAGTGGCAAGTCGCGAAGTAGTGGGTGGTGGGGTGGTGGTAGCTGGGTGGTGGCCCAAATACCGCTTCCAATTCGGATGTGTGCGTGAACAGGAGCAGGCGATGTCTTTGTTTTGTCTCCTTGCGATGGCAAATATTTGGTCTGCTCGCGCAGCTCGAGCAGCAAAAAGTATCTCACAGATGCACAAACTCAGTGTCGAACTCGCTGCTAAAAACTGAAACTGTAAACTGTGCAAATAGTGCAAATGGCCGGGGAGGGTGCGGGCGCCCGGAGCAAGGCGGGATGTACATGTCTTGAGCGGAAACTGTGCCAAAAGACGTATGGCACAAAGCAGGATAAATTTGCCAAGTTTATCATAGCTGGGATGTGAAGGGTGGGGTGGGCGTTGGTGGCAGGACTGGGGGGCGTTCGAGGCAGGACTTGGCTGGCGGGCTGTTGGCAAAACATGAGCCAGGGCATTGAGCATAAAATATTGTCGGCGATATTTTAACGGGCGCTCAAGCGAAATTGTCATATAAATAACACCCCAGGAAAATGGGGGGGCTCCCTACGCCGCGGCGCTCTACGGGCTTAAGGTTTTAGGATATTGGCTGACTGGATGGCTGGCGTTACTTTGAAATATTAAACATTTGGCCGAAACGGCAAACAAGCAAAGTTGAAGTTTATTGCCGACGTTGATGGCTCGAGTTGAGGAACTTTGAGTCGAGGAAACTGACGGCCGAAGGGCTGAAATGGAAAGGCAAGGAGCCGAAAGAGTTGCCAAATTGGGGCAGCCCGCAACCTGGAAACCATTATGGACCAACGCGATTCCGATGCTATTTTTAAGCACCGTCCAACTTTTCAGCCCGCAACAGATAAAATGAAAGGAGAAGCCGTAAAAAAGACACACCAACCGATAGCAGTCCGTCGCTTTGGGCACAACTGTACCACCACCGCCGAACTGTGCCAAAAGTCCGGGCTCCCTTCTCCCCCAGCCATTAAATCCGAAACATGCATTTATTTAGCAATTTCCACCAACTGCAACTGCACCAGATTCCTTTTTTGCGATGGCAAATTTTCGCATATATAGCTACACTTTGGTAGACTGAACAAAAAGCCGGGCCAGAAAGTGTTAAAAGCGGAAGGTAATGTGCAGCGGGTGCAGTGGGAGTGGCAGCCGGAGCGGAAGTCATGGCGCTGGGTCAGGCCAGAAGCAAAACCGAAATCCGGCGACCAAAACCGACAAAAGACGGGACATAGAACGGCACCAGACAGATACAATAAAAGGGCATTCGCCGCCCACCTAACCCAGCTAGCCCGACTGCCCCGACATTTTTTTGGGCCATGGCCACAAGGCTGCAGAGTGGAAAAAAATCAAGCCACAGCTGCAGCGAAAATAGTCTCAATTAAGGTCGATGAAATTAGGAGGGTTTTTAGTTAAAAACATAAATTAAACGGACAAAGGGAGCCCCCCAAAAAGAATTTGAGCTACCAAGACATCAGGCTTTAAAATCGTGAAAAAATATCTGATATATCTATATCTGATATCTCTAATAAATAAATAAAATAATTAAATATCAATAAACATTTTTTTCTGTGCAAAGTTCAACTGGCAGACAAACATTTGCAACAATGGCTGTGGCAAGAGGGTCGGAGGAGGCATCCGGGCACAAGCGGAACTAATAAATGAGTCCAGCAACAGCAGCAAACCCAATAAAAATCTCTCAGTAAAAATAAAATGTATAAAATAGGGAATATAAACTTAAATCACTGTCCATAAGAAAAAGGTAGCATACTTCAAGGGGATAAAGCTTCAGATATAGCCAAACATTAAAGGAAAAGTGTAAAGATTCTCCCGAATATTTTAGTAATGGATCCATTTTGGAAAATCTCACATTTAGAGACCACTCAGCCACGCTTATAGGAAATAAAACCTACCGGACCCGTCCCAGCCCAAGTGATAATATCTGAACCTTTTTGCAGGTCGATCTCTTGGCAGCTCATTGAAAAGCAGGCCCGGGGTATCGCGCTGGCCATTTAACAGGATTTTAGCAATTTAAATATGATTCTTCCCCAACACCCATGCCCATGTGCATTCGGAGCAGCTGTGTGCTCCTAAAAGGAACAACTTCACAGTTTTTGTTTTTATTTCCCCGAATATGTTGTCGACTGGAGGCTGGGGGCTGTTTTTGTATCCTTCCGAAATCGAGATGAAGGGAGGTCCAGGAGTCGGCCTATTGCAGTCTCAACAAGTTGCTTTATGGCATATGCATGATAATGATGAGGAGTCGGGACCAGGATAGAGCCAGGACCTTCCACGAGTGCCATTTTTTGTGGCCTTGTTCCATGTGATGGCTGCTCCCGGGTGTTTATGTGATATTTACATAATAAAAAGCGAGAGTTTCAGCATGCCGGGAATTGGGATTGGAAGTTATCCTTTGGTAGGACGAAGACAGCTCTTTGTGATATTACAAGCCCCCTTTCCCTCCGAAGTCTGACCCACATCTATGATTATTTTCATTGCGCCTTTGGGGCCCGGCCACGCCCACGCTGCGTAAAGTTGAAAAATATGAAAAAGAGGGGGGCGGGGAGGCGGATGAGAGAGGGGAATTCGGATATCCTTTGTCTTTTCACCCCCTTCTCCGCCCTGAAAAAACAACAAAGGAAAAAGAATTTAGCTTTTGTTTTATTTATTTTATGGCCCGTTTGGGGAGTCCCGTGCCGATATCCTTTTTCTGGTCCCCCATCCTTGAACTTCTGGCAGTTGGCCGTGCTAAATTAAGTTTTGTTTCGCCAACTCCCCCCCATCGCCCCGCCCTCTTGGCCCCGAAGTTGGTAAATGTCCCCAAAGCAAACAAAGTGCAAGTTGTTTTTTAAGTTTGGCCCCAACTATGCGGCATATCTTTGGCTTGTCCGGGGACACTTCGGGGAGTGGCATCTATTGGGGCGTAAACTGGATGGTTGGAGCTGGGATGGGGCTGGGGCTGGGGTCTTGGGGTTTAAGGCCGGGGTCTGACTTTGGGGACCTGCCAGTTGACACAAAGGGTTGCCGGGGCAGGCTCCATTGTCTGACATGTGTGCGTATCTGGGTGGGGTTTAGTATTTCCAGGATATTTTGTTGGTCTTCAAAGGGAGGCTTCATCTAGGGTGGGGGTATCTCTCATCCCCTCCTATCTGAAATTTCAAGCTGGAATAGCTCTCATACTTTAATTGGTTCTGGCACTTCATATTTATTAACTATTATGGCTTGGTTTGTCACTCATTTGCCAGAGGTTGGATTAAGTCTACGAAAACCCAAATCAGATCCGACTTGAGTACCTTGAATGTAATTCCGAATCTGGCAGCCAAGCAAACAAATTCAACCAGGAATGTGCCCAGAAATAGTTCAAGTTGTCCGACGTTTGAAGCCCTGAAAGCTGCCCCGGATCGATAAAGAGCCCCCCTCCCGTCGTCTTCTCCCCCGATTAGAGCCAACTGTCGGGCAACCATTAAGTCTGCAACAGACTGTCGGGCAACTGCTACAGCGAAACTTGCTGCAACTTCCATTTGCTTTTGGCCGTTCGCTAATTCCGTTCCTAATGTCCAGGCCGTGGCCATTTAAATTGTCTTCATTTGTTTACTGCCCGACAGCAAATGGCGGCGACTCAGGGCTTCTCCGGGCTTCTCCGGGCCGGGCGGGGTGGGTAATCCACAAAACTACCGATTAACTCCCGACGGGGGCAGTGCGACTCTGCAGCTGCCAAATCCAATGAAAATCCAAAAGCCAAGCAATTTTGAACTCTAATGGAAAATCAATTTAAAGCGCTCCAACCTAACCAACCTTTTCTCCGCTTTCTTCTCCCCGCCTCTCTTTGCAGGCGAATGCCGGACTGGTCTGGACTGAAAAGCCATTGGCGAACTTGGCCAGAACGCAGCAGCTAACCGAAAGGAGCAAAGCAGAAACAAAGCAACGACGACAGCCAGAACCAGAGCCAGAACTAGAGCCAGAGACAGGGCCGAAGCGAGCCAAAAGAAGCCAGTGAGTGGGTAATGAGCGGACGACTGGCAATTACCATGTCGTTCGCCAATCTCCTTGGCCGGACCCTGGGCCTCCTGCTCCTTGTCCTGGCCACGGTGCACGTGCCCGGTGCCCGGGGACTGGCCAACTGCCCCAATGGGTGCGAATGCGACGACGACACACTGATGGTCAACTGTGGCGAGGGCTCCTTGGACGTGCTGCCCATCGCCCTCAACCCCGCCATCCAGCGGCTCGTCATCAAGAACAACAAGCTGAAGACAATCGACTCGTCGATGCAGTTCTACACGCAGCTCACTTTCCTGGAGCTGTCCTTCAACGACATGGTCTCCATCCCGGAGCTCTCCTTCAGGTACCACGCCAAGCTGCAGGAACTGCACCTGGACCACAACAAGATCGGACAGGTCTCGAACAAGACCTTCCAGGGCCTCTCCACGATCAGCGTGCTCAACCTGCGGGGCAACCTCATCGCCGAGCTGGAGTACCGCACCTTCTCGCCCATGGTGAAGCTGGCGGAGCTGAATCTCGGCCAGAACCGCATCAGCCACATTGATCCTCATGCCCTGGACGGGCTGGTTAACCTGCGGGTGCTCTACTTGGACGACAACACACTGACCACCGTGCCCGGAGAGCTGACCTTCCAGGCTCTGCCTGCTCTCGCGGAACTCTACCTGGGCACCAACTCCTTTATGACCATTCCAGGCGGGGCTTTCCAGGATCTCAAGGGTCTGACCCGCTTGGATCTGCGCGGAGCCGGGCTGCACAATATTTCGGGCGAGGCTCTCAACGGCCTGGAGGCCCTCCGCTACTTGGATCTCTCGGATAACCGTCTAGCGGCGATTCCCACAGCCGCCCTCCAGATATTGGGGCGCCTGGAGCAGCTAAGCATTGGCCAGAACGACTTCGAAGTAATACCATCCGGAGCCTTCTCGGGACTTCGCGAGCTGCGGCAACTGGAGCTCACCGGGGCCCAGCGTCTGCGGCGTGTGGAGAACGGAGCCTTCAGCGGCAACACGAACCTGGAACACCTCAACCTGTCCAGCAACAAGCACTTAAGCGAGATGCCAGCCACCGCCCTGGGAGGTCTGCCCCACCTGAGCACGGTGGTGCTAAAGGCGAATCAGCTGAGCAGCCTGGACGAGGGCCTAGTGCCCTGGGCCGATCTTCAGAGCCTGGATCTCTCCGAGAATCCGTTTGTGTGCGACTGCCGGCTGCTGTGGCTGCACCACCTGCTGGTCAGCCGGAATGCCAGCGGCCAGTTTGCTCCCGTAAACTGCGCCTATCCGGCGACCGTGCGGGACGTCCCCCTGGCCCAGCTGGCAGAGCCCATCCTGGGCTGCGCTCACGGAGCGGCCAGCAAACAGGCCATCATCGGCATCCTGCTGGTGGTATGCGCCGCACTGATCACGACGCTGGCGCTGCTGCTCTACACCTGCCGCCGGCGGATTAGGGAGATGCTGAAGGGCCACTCGGCGCTGGGACGGAAGGAGCGCGAGTACCAGAAGACCTTCTCGGACGAGGAGTACATGGCTAGGCCGCCAGGAGGGATTGGCGGCGTGCACCCGTCGGCCGGCGGCTACCCGTACATGGGTGGCAGCAGCCGCCCCATCCCTGTCACCGAGCTATAGCTAGAAGCACCACCCCCGCCTCAGTTGCGGGGTCGGGGTGGCGCAAGCAATGCCGCCAATGCGGCGGCGGTGCAGCAACTGCAGGTCCCCAGCGCTGTGGACCAAGCCTCCTCCTCCTTCGCCCAGCTCAGCCACATCCACTACATGACCAACAACGGTGCCCCGCGCGCCCAGACGCCCAAGACGATCCACCACTCGCAGCAGGACATGCGTCTGCTGGCCTGCAACGGCGGCAAGACCCTGAACGTGGCCTCCCTGCCCCGCCACCGCCAGACCGCTGCGGTGGTGCAGGAGAGCACACTGTCGCACTACAGCCAACCGCTTGCCAACGGAATCCGCCTCACCCAGGACCACTTCAACCACAACCAACCGAACCACGGCTACGGCGGTGTGTACGCCAAGCCGTGCGACGCGATGACCGAGCCGGGCTACATCCACAACAACTCCCACTACTCGCTGCCCCTGGACCACGACCTGCCGCCCAGCCCCACCCCCACTCCCCCGCCCCCGGCCTTGCCGCTCCGCAACGGCGTGGGCATGGCCCTAATCCACGGCAACACCACCGGACGGCGATCCTTCAACAGCAGCCTCAACAACAACAACGTGGCAACGCTCTCGAACAACAACCATCATGGCGGACCAGTGGCAATGGTGGGCGTCGGCAACAACAATGGCAGTCTGCGGCGGTACCACTGATATCCGGCCAAGACGTGCGGCACCTTGGGCCGCACCGTAATCAAATCACGGCCGGACCCGGACATTGAGCTGCATTACTTCTACAAGGGCTAAGGTGGTGAGCGCGAATGGCCTAGAGTGGCGCGAAAGGAGCGATCTAATTTAAAATACTTATTCTAGTGTATATTCCTACGTTACGTGTATTCGGGCGAAAGCATTCTGTATAAATTAGGATTTAATTCGAGAGGTTGTCAGTGGGCGGGTACTGAGGAATGCAGGATAGGGCACAATTTGGCAGGCTCGCATGGTGTCCGGTAGCTGAACTACTCGGAGGAGTAACGACAGGCCTACAAGCACCCGTTCTGCCATTTCATTTGCATCCAGTGATCTTATTCATTAAGTTTTTCTTAAATTTCAATTCGTGTACATAATTAGAAGCTCTATGAAAACAATGTTTGCGACCACAAAAAAATATATATTTAAAAAAAAAATAAAAAAAACGATGCCCCAGAAATTAATTTACTTTATTATATAACATTAAGCTACGCGCTTAAGCACCAGTCATTAAAACTATGTATGTATTGTATTTAGCCTAAACTATCACAAACGAATATTCCAAAAATAAATAAAAGAAATGCTAAACAGAAATCGAGTAAATTATATGCAAACCTAAAAATAGAACTCAGCAGTTTTTTATAGTTAATAGAGTCAGTAAACTGAAAGCCGGCATATATTGCAAAAAAAATTAAAAGACGACAGAAATACGAAACAGAAACCATTAAGAACTTCACAATATTCATGTAGAGCCTACGCCGCATTCACAAAATATGAAAACATAAGCAATTTATGCAACGTAAAATAATACAAAGTAAACCTATATACGAATTATATGTGTAAATAAAAAAAATGGCTATCTCGATAATTAAATTTTACGTTTTATTATTTCTTGTTTTACGCTTTCAGCTTCGGCTGGCGGATTTTGTTTCAGAATTTGAGTTTATGTTCATTTTTCGCAGCAACGAGTCGAGAACATATTCGATCAACTGTACATATTTAAGAATTTAATGGAACAAATTGCAAAACCAATACAAGGGAGTTAAAAGTAACCTAACCATAATATTAAAAAAACAAAAACAAAGAACACAATTACCATATGTAATTGGAAACTTATTCAAACGCAATTCTCATATTCATATTTCATAACGAAGCGAATCTTGCATCTAGTTATACGAGGAAACAACACTAATACTATACTTTAAATCAATTCAAAATACAAAATAAGCAAATTACAAGGGAAAAGCATAGTTAAACAAGCGAAATGCTATTATTAATAAAACGAACATAGAGTGTAGCCGAATACAAACAAAATTTGTGGATCAGCATCTAATCGTATCATAAAAGACAAGATGGAACGGGCAGACATACAAGGAAATCTCTCAATCTAATGGTTAATCGCATAAGTGAAGCTAATTGAAAATTCAACAGTGTTCAACAACTAGAAGATAAAATAAAATAAAGAACAAAATTACCAAAATGAAAGTGTTTTTAATGTCAGTAGTTTTTATTTTTTATTTTTAGCTAAGGTTTTATTTTTAGTTGAGTAATTTTACCGTCCAAACCAAGGGGGTAGCGTGGCCGAGCGGTCTAAGGCGCTGGTTTAAGGCACCAGTCTCCTCGGAGGCGTGGGTTCGAATCCCACCGCTGCCAAGTGTAAAATATTTTTTTTTATTTAAATTTTATTTAAAGAAATGTATTTTTGAAATGCTGGCAGCTTGTTTGGCAATCTGGCCACAGCTTTTCACAACTAGTTCGTCCTCAAACTGTTTGTCGGTGTCAAATGCAAATACCTAAAAACACTTTTCCACGTCAGTTTAGTTAATGCCCCAGCCAGAGTGAGTGCTGAGGTTCCAGGGGGACAACGGGGAGGGGATGGCACTCATCTGCATAATTTAATTACATTTAACAATAACAAAAACACGGGGCACACGCACACATGCCCCAATACACGCTGACGACGTGCGGCGTTTTGCACTAATAAGCGACAGGGTCACCCTGCCCCCCAACCAGCCGCCCCGGAGCCACCCATTTGCAGCTCCTGCCTCCAGTCGTGCAACTTGTCAAGCGTTGCTGTGCACCAAAACAAAACTCTCATGGGAGGTGCTAGTGGTGGAACCTAAAACGCACAAACTAATATTATTTTTTGGGAATGAAAGGAAATTTCAAGATGAGAATATTTTTCATAAGTGCGTTGAAAAAAGGTTTAGTAAAATAAACAAAGGAATATTATTTTTAACAAATATGATACATGATTTTCCCCCAAAAATTATAATCAAGTCTCCCATTTTTAAACAAAAACATTTTCATTTGGCCAAAAATGTTTAAACACATTTCATCTTTAACTATTTTCAAGATTACTCTGTCATCGCTAAATGAGCCAGCGGTTGCCACAGAGTTCGCTGTGGCATAAACAGTTGCACATCTGCATGCCCCAGCCACTCCCCCTCCCGGGTTGCCTGGAGCTGATGTTGCTGCTGCTCCCTCTGGTGTTGTTGCTGCCTGTGCATATGCGACATTAGCACACGCAAACAACGTACACACAATTAGAAGAATTAACAATAGTTAAGGCAGCAACAACACGCTTAACTTGTTGTCAAGATGTGGCACGGTGTTCGGGGCCAAAAGGGGGGCACTGTGGGCCAACAGGGCTCCACAATCTCACTGCCGGCGGCTGTTGTTGCTGCCATACTTGTTATTTAGTTTTGCAGCGCTTCCGCTGCATGTCCGCTGCTGCAGCCGCAACTTATTGGCCACAACATGCCAACTTATTAGGCAAAATCGCAAAAGTTATAAATTGTTTTACAAGGCGCACATTGTAGCGGCCACGACAGTGAGTGTGCCTTCTTACGGCGGCCTGGGTTAAGGACAACAGGAAGCCAGAAAGTTGTTGTTGCAAGTGTTTTTACTGCTTTAACTTACTGCTCAAGGTGCAATAAGATCAATGTTGGTTGCTTCAATTTCAATATCCGAATGAGTTTCTAGTTTCCATTGTTCTAGACATCCTTGTTGCCAAATTTAATTAAAGTTCCTTCATCTGTTTCCTTTCCACGCCATAAAGCTGCATTCTAGGAGGGAAAATTACAAAATATTTTTAATTGCCAGCCGTAAATTTATGCCACTAAAATTGTTTTCAAAACAAAAGGAGTTCTCCCCTCTGGCTTGCTAACAAAAAAATAAAAAAAGAAAGCTTTCGCCCTCAAACATTTTGTCTGCTGTGCTAATTTATATGTTAATTTTTTTCACATTTCCATACAAAGACTGAATATTATTTTTGTGCTATTTCATATTTCGTTGATGCGGTCGCTTTATTTTGAATACAAAAACAGGAAAGGATGCCAAAAGCCCACAACAACAAAACGCCAACGAAGGCAACATGATGCCATCGTCTATTCAAAAAGGCGTTTCGGTTTGGTTCTTCCTTTTTTAGGGTTTTATTTTGCATGAAATTTTCGCTGAACTCGCACAAAAACAAGCCGGTCATGGGGATTGAGGTTTGGGGCTTAGGGTTGGAGCTTGGGGCTTGGGGCTGGTCAGGGGTTCATAGGCAGCTTTTTAATTTTCAGCATGAATTAGAATAATAGTCAACGGATATTACACAATGGCTGCCTAGGGGCGTTTGGCCGAAAGGGGCGTGGTCGGGGCTACTCATATTGTTGGGGATTTCCGGTCAGCTCGGGTTCAGTTTTTGGGGATTAGGACTGCCGGCCATTAAGGGAATAGTTGACGGAAGAATCTTTAATGAGAAACTAACAGCTGAGGGGAAATCATAAAAATATTTCTAATCCTCTGAGATTTTCACAAACTCAAAGATAGAAGTTTAATTTTAATATTTAATAGTTCCCGGAATAATGAACCATATTTTCTTTTGATGTGACTGCCGTTTAGTGTTTCTTCGGGCGGCTCCGATTCCCTAATTATGTTTGGAATAAATACAAATTTCGCAAAGTATTTAAGGGGCGAGAAAAAAAATCACCACACACTCCTTGAAAGTGCAAAATAAGCAAGGAAAACAAAAAAAAGTAAAAACAAGGATGTAAAAAGTGCTGACACCTTTGAAAAATTTTCACGCTAATAAAACACAAAACATGCCAGAGCAATGTGAAAAGCGTGAAAAACGTGGAGGAGTCCAGAGTTCCCGGCAAGGGGACCACTGAGATGGATGGCGATAAAGTCAGGGCAGCCAAGGCGTGGGGGTCGACACCCCCGGAGAAGAGGGAATAGGTCCGGAAAACCCAACAAAAGGAGCAGCCACAAGCAACCGCAGGGCACTGAGGAACAGGAGGGCCGAGTGCGGACCCAGGACCTGTTTTGTATTTGTCCCAAAAAAAAAAAAAGGAAGGAAAAAAAGAAGCAAGCAAAAATTTGTTTTAATGCCGCGCTCTTTTTATGCTTTCTTTATAACTTCTTTTCAGCTTTTTTGTCATGTTACAATTTTGCAGCGACAGCAGTAAAAAATATCACCCGTGCCCCCCGCCGCCAGCGCAGTCGCCAAGGCAACCGCAACTTGTGCAACATCATAAACCCATTTGCGTTTTTAATTAGTAACATCGCCACTTGGCCGGAGTGAAGGGTTGGCGACTCCGTGGGAGTCAAAAGTAAATGACCATGCACAAAATGTTGCACCGAGGCAGCAGCGACTGAAACAGATAACAAGTCCCGACTCCACTCCACCAAATAAAACTGGAAGCTGAACTAAAAAAAATAAACCAAAATGGAGCAAATAAGGTAAACATTTTTAATTGCCACAGAAACAAAAATTATTAAGTTGCGGTTTTGTGCTGGTTTCAAGTAGTGTAGGCCCAACTAACCAGGGACCAGGACTCGTTCTGTCGGGGATTCATCCTCATCACCGTCATCATAAAAGAGCTCGCGAACAAAGTTGAAAAGCGTAGCCCTCAAGTGGAGCAGCCTCCGGTCCGGAATGGTTTCGGTTTCGGACCCGTTGATGGTCTTCTGTTTTTCATGCATATTTTTTCCCATCTCAGCGGGCTGGCAATTGGTCAGAGCCGCGCTCGAATGTGGGACAATGACCGAGGGTCAGTGGGACTGACCGACGCAGAGGGCGGGCTCCCGACAGAGAGGTGCTGACAAGGACCTTTCGAGATGAAGGGATAATCCCTGAAATGCACTAAAGCCAATTACGTTTGAAGTGAAGCTGGCGAGAGAGAACTGGGCACATAAATTGTACTGTTTCTTAGTAGATTCTACCAATTGAGAGAACTTATTTTCAATAAAAATTAATTAATTAAAGATTCTAATATTTGCAGGGATAGTTTCAATAAAAATTAATTAATTAAAGATTCTAATATTTGCAGGGATGCAAGTCCCTCAATTCATTTTTGACGGGGTTTGCTTTAATTTCATCAGCCGAGGTAGCCCAGCCCTTCGCAGTCTGACAATAATAAATTATTCTGCGACTTTTACGAGCTACCCCGTCAACGGGGACTATTAAAAATTACATAATTGCTCAACTGCAGCCGATTCAGAAGTCAGATACAAAGGGTCCTGCCTCGGACTCACTCTTTATTATTCTTTGCGTGGCAAATTGCATTATTTGCTCTTCGATACATTGCCAAAAGGATCGGGGCCGGACTACAGGCAGTCTGGGAGGCAGTTGAGGACTTGAACAAATTTGTTTATGAAAAATTATGAAATCGACCGTAACTAATCGATTATGTAACCAAACAAGCCGGGCTAGGTTGGCCAGAACATGGCCAGAATGCCAAATATTGCAAAAATGCTGTCAGGGAACAGAACCGGAAGAAATTAAAAGTAATTATTTATATTCAAAATTTTATTTGACAGCTATCAAGTAACATTAATCTTGTAAAAATCAATTCATCTTTCAAATAACTATCCACAGGCACCACAGGTGTCTAAAAAACTCGTAACTGCCAATTCATTGGCCAAGTTTTTAGCCAAGGGATATAGGGTAACACATAAGTAAATTATTTCATGTAGTAACAATATTTTTAATAACAAAAACGGTATAAATCCCCTCGATGTGTTTACATTTGTGTTAAGCTACGAGAAAAAAATATATATATATGTGGAGGGAATGAAGGAAAAACCCTGCGAGCAAACAGATTGTTTAAATTGCTTGTAAATAATAACAACAAACAAATGGCAGCAACAATGACCAGCAACATTGGGTATAATTTTGTTTTTGGCTTGATTGTTTTCCCACTCGATAAACTTGTAACTGTGTTTGGTTTTTAACAAGCCACCAAAAGGTAAGGGGGCCCCCAGGGCGGAGGAGCTAAAGCAGCATTTACACAGCAATTGAACCCTAAACTGCTAAAGGGTTACGCCCTCCCCCCGGGCCAGGTCAAATGAAATGCGTTTAAGGCTAGAAGAGCAAAAAAGAAAAAAATGAAGAAAAAACTCCGGCAGGCAGCGGCGTTTTATCGGCAGAGCAGGCGACGCCATTGCAAAAATTGCATTTTATTACACGTTCGATTGATTCCAATGGGGCCAGCTGGGGTTAAGGGGCAGTGGCAGTGGCTGTGGCAGTTGTAGTTGCAGTGGCAAGGGCATAGCAGGGCACTTGCCTTTATTAAGTGGGGGGTTTATGTTTATATTTACAGCCTGGGAGTCATGTGTGAACTTTCACAGCGAGCCCGCCAATCTCCTCCCCGGGGCAGCTCCCAATCGCACAGTTGGCCTCAAATTGAAAATGTCGATTTAACATTATGAATTATCGTTTAGCAAATGGTCAGTACTTTCCAGTTCCCTGTCGCTATCAAAGTTGTTAGCCACATAAATTGTACGGCCATAAACAATCAATTACTTTGTGTTCGCCAAAAGCTCTATCTCTCGTCGGCTAGTTCTCGGGGGATATGAAAGTCTGGGCGTCGGTATTGGCAGTTCTCGTTATGTTTACCAAACAAACTCGAGTTCATGGTGGTCTTTACAGTCGATATGGGCTATAATTTGCCCTGTTATGGGGCATTCGGGGCAGTTTTGAAACTTTGAACAGATCCAAAGGGCAGCCAGGCAGTCGAGTTTGTGAGAAAGAATAAAAAATCTTTCGATTAATAAGAAAGTTTGAAGACTTAAAAGATTATTGGTTAGGTCATACTGGGTTTCTTTACTTTAAATTGATTTCCCTGCTGATTATCCAACTGATTCCAATCTCCACATATCAACTTGAGTGATCCTTTGTTTTCGCCAACTGGAAATCCAAAAATCCATTTGTTTGTTTGCTATTGCTTGACTTTAAAGGACTGTTGTGGCCATTTATTGCCATATATATTTCGGTATTTTCGCGGTACTGCCAACTGTCAATAAGTCCTTACCCTGTCAGCACACATGACACCCCTTCCCGTTCCCGTTCCCGTTTCCGTTGCCATCACTTAACCTCTTCCCTCTTCCCCCATCACCATGCCACTTTCACATCCATTTCCCGTTCATCTCCGCCTCCATCCTCGGCTGTCGGGGCTTGCTGCGCTCCCGTTTTTTTCAGCGTTTTCAAATTAAACTTAAACTTTTTTCATTTCCATTCAGCACACATAGAAAAACTCCCAACGAATCCCCCCCCATCACCGCTTAGCCAAGATCTCGGCAATTTTGCTGCGCACATGCGTTTCAATTCCACTTTTTATACGAGGTAGTGCCAATAGAGAGGAAGGTATTCATCATTCTTTGGAGGCTATGTAACAGATATCATATTATAAAAATTGCCAAATAAATATTATAACATAAAGTTTTTTTTAATATACTAAACATTTATATATTGTAGATCTTTTGAGGGGTATATATGAAAGTTTAAACATATATAGGACAGATAGATAGATAGAAAGTTAATCGTAGTCTAAAAATATTGAAACTTTTATCTCAAAAGAGCTAACATTTTATAGCTCGAATTATAATAGGTAGCTACTGATCGATTAAATCTTTTTTGCCAATTCCTACAGTTGGGGTGTTTCGGGTGGGTCTGATTCCTGGTACGCCGCGTGCTCAGCGTGTTATTTGCTTATTTGAAGTTTCCGCAGGGAACAGAGTTCGGAGTTGAGTTGCGCCGGAAGGGGGCGGACGGACCATGGGCTGGGACCATGGGCTGGACGGGGGGACCGAACCCAACGAGCGCACAGTATTAAATCGTCTGTATTGTTTACAATCAGAAAGCGTTTTATGGACTTTATATAGACGAACGAGTCAACGGCAAACGAAAACAGGGGCAACATATTGATTCAAGCTCCTATTCCTCAGAAGCCCTCATAGACGAGGGACCCCAAGGGAGTTGCAGTTGAGCGATTTCGGTTTCGTGTTTGCCTTGCCTTGGCGGATTTTCAGCCCGGCAAAAGTCACGTTTTAATCGCCAAACATATCGCGCAAATCATTAATCAAAATTAAACAATAATTATTGCCAGAAATCGTATTCCCAAGGAGAGGGCACTGATATTTTCAGGTGTTTCTTCAGCTCCGTTTTTGTGGGTGCGTCCGATGGCTTTATAAATAGACGTTGTGCGCTTTTAATTGAGCTTTAATTATGTCTAATTAAGCGTGGAAATAAGTTTCTTGCCAATTTTTGTTTTTTTTTTGAAGAATCATATTTTTTAGCAGCGTGTGAACACCATTAACATATTTGGGATGGGGGTAACTAGGTCTTCCCAATCGGTTCCAAGCTTATTCATATGAAAATAACAATTAAGACATCGTAGATAGTAATTAATCAAGGGTATATGTATAAATATTACTTATACGGTAGTTACATTCCCGCTCAACGGTGTCTAATCATGAAATAGAATAGTTTTTCCATCATAATCCGATCCATAGCTTTTCCATTTTCTTTTAGGTATAATTTCCTCAAAGGAGTATTAAATTTTTATTGTATTTGGTAATCGCTCTCCTCGGACGATTATTCAGAGCTGCCCGAAAATGAGCCAGATCCATTTCGAGCAAGAAATGGTCTTAAAGTTGTTGCCTCCATTACTTGGTCAGTAAATGGTCCAGTCCCCAACTCCCGGCTGGGCGAAAAAGTCATAAAAACAAAAAACTGTTTGATTTACGTTCTTCTAATGATGCCTCGCAACAATCAGCCACAATTGAGACCTAGAACAGAAATACTCGCGGCCAGCAATAAATGGGGGGAAATCGAAGCCGCAGAAAAACCGAAGCCAGAAAATCAGAATCGGACGGCGAACGGGGGGCATTATCGCAGCCAGTTCGTGGCTTAAGTCTCGCTTTGATTGCCACAAAAAAAACGCGGGCTGGAAGGGAATAAAACCAAAAAAAAAATAAAGAA
This sequence comes from Drosophila atripex, assembly GCA_035045925.1. Classification (NCBI taxonomy): domain Eukaryota; kingdom Metazoa; phylum Arthropoda; class Insecta; order Diptera; family Drosophilidae; genus Drosophila; species Drosophila atripex. The sequence continues at coordinate 4,143,863 of JAWNOP010000012.1, forward strand.
AAGAAATCCAGCGGTATTCAATACTCTTGGCACTATAAATTACATGGCCTGGCAAGAAATCGAAATCATGACCAGAGCGCTCCGCGTATCGTCTCCGATTATGAGACTTAAATTGACCGCCTATTGGCGAGAGGGGGGCTAGCGATCGCATTTCGAGTCATAAATAATCATAGTTGTGCCATTTATTATGACAAAATATCATTTGGACATTTGTTTGCGGCTCAGGGCCCTGCTCCTGGTTCTCCAGCCATCCAGTCATCCAGGCATCTAGGCATCCAGGCGTCCAGGCGTCCAGGCATCAGCCCCCTCTCGCCACGCCTCTGGCTTATCGCAATTGTTGGATCTCGTTGGCATCTCTCGGTTTTGTGTTTTTTCCCCCATTTTTTGTTCCGGACTTTGAATTGTTTGCACAATTTTCATTGCAATGTCTTTTTGTGCTGCGTTTTAATATAAATTATTTTTAACAATTTGCTGTGTAGCTCCTTCTGCGCCTCTTTCTTCAACCGCTTCCTTTCAGCAGTGCCCGTCCCCCCGTCAGGTCCTAGCGTTTTTTTTTTTTGTATTTTCGAGGGCTCTTATTGCGCAATACGGGACTGGATCTGAGACTGCGACTGGGGTCGACAATAAAGCACAAAAAAGAGCAAGATGCTGGAGTTTCTCATTGAAAATGTCAATTTCTTGAATACTCTTACAGGATGGATAATGGTTAACTGAGAACTGATCTTAAGCGCCCTTCCAAATGATCTCCCATCTGGCCCAAGATTTGGCATAAATCTACTAAAACATTCCAGTCAATACCTTTGTAAACACATTCGATGGCAGTCCTTGAACTCCGCATTGTTTAGAGTATAGGCCCGGAACTTTTTGCTGGCCCAGACGCCTCAGACCTCGGGCCCTTGACCTGCCGTGGCGGCTGCAACCAAAGGCGCATTAATCTCAGCCAACGAATGTCAGGAATTGTGGCTATGCCGACCAGCCGGAGGAGCCGGGTCGGGCCAACTGAAATCTTGTATAAGTTTCATTTTGTTTCGCTTATTGTTGCCTAGGCGCTGCAGCGCCGTCGAACAATGTTCTTAGTTAGCATTCCCAGCCTGTTGCAATGCCGGGCAATTTTTGATAAGCCCCAAGCAGAAGGACTACGGACATCGAGCCAATGTCAACAGCATTCCCGCCAGTCGTAGAAGGCAGGGCAGGGCCCTTGCAGCTCATTTCGATTCGTCTAACATCAAATCGAGCCAAGACGCTCTTGGCTTTCAGATCTGCAATCTGGACTCGGTCCTTTTGTGCGAATAGTTCACATTGCCGCGGGATAAATATTGTCAGGATTATTATTTACGACCCAGACTGACACAAAGCTGAGAGTTGGAAGGGTAACAGCTATTAAAACTTTACCAATTCAAGTCAAGAAGTAGTTCTGTATTATTATGATACATTTTATTATAACATCCACTAGCATCGAGTTGCATCTCTCCTATTTTGTGTCACCAAACACATCTAGTCTAATTAAAATTTCCAGAATTTTAAATACTTAAGGACTTGCTTTGCGTGGGTCCTCCCTGTCCCATTCCACACTTCCCATTCCCCGATCCATCCTCGCATCCTCGCCTCTGTTTGATCTCTTAATGCAGCAATGCAGCGTAATTTATGCTCCAGCAGTTCCCGTACTTTCCTTCGTGTTTATTTTTAATTTTGTTTTCATTGCTGCACGCGCAACATTTCAATGTCAGCCGAAGCCCCCTCACCTCCATTTCCCGCTCCATCACCCTCCTTAGCATCTGTCTTATGTAATAGTCTGGTGGTGGTGGAGTTTTCCTCGCCGCTTCGTCACCTTTTCGATTGTGTGGCGCTATTTTGGTAGCACTTGAAATGTGCTTAATTGGTTCCGGAGCTCGTCTGGAAATAGTCATCCCCCCAGCACCAGCTCTTTCGGTATCTGGCGCTTCACCCCTTCGGTTATTAATATTTACAGCCTGGCCAAGTAATTTACAACAGTTATGAGCTGGCAGCCTTTAATAAATATTTGAAATTCCTTTTGATGTGTTTGGAGGGGGGAAGTGCAATGTGGAGTCAGCTGTGCGATTGGGGGGGACTAATTTTGTCCTTTTCCAAATAGAATATAAAATGAACAGAACCATTAAACAAAGATTCTAAGCTCACCAATGTCCACTCGCCCACCAGCCGGACTCTTCCGCTTTTTGCATGGGCCATTCGAAATCAAAATGATCTTGGCGAAAAATTTAAGAAAATAACTCAAGCTGCGATTCTGGAAGATTTGAGAAAGTCGAAATGTGGCAGAAAGCAGTTTCCCATGGGTGGACCTAGACCGGGAAGAGGCAACAGGCGAAGCCGAAACCAAAGCTGAAGCCAAATTTATAATATCACGTCGGTCAGCGTCGGGCGGTCCTCTCTCCTCCTAAAGAGCATGGAAAATTCTAAAGAAAAACTCGGAAAAACTTTAGCATGCAATGGCAATTGCAATAAGGGAACGTGTCCAGGGGAGGGGAGGCAGCCAGCCGGGACAACTGAAAATCCGGAGGATGCGGGTGGGGCATAGATTCGGAAACCAAACTGCACGACTTTAGCGTTTTTTGATGAATGCGACGACAACAAAGAGAGGCCCGGGATGCAAACTGGAAGGGGGTCTAGTTCACTATAACTACAGACTTTTCAGCTGCGACTTTGGAACTTGCACCGGCCTCGCCTTATTGCTGAAATTCACGCGACTCGCCTGTCCAGACGACCAGACCAGGCCAGGCCAGGCCAGACCGGGCCGAGAGACAGAGCCAGAGTTATGAGCCGCAACTTTAGTTTTAGTTTTAGTTTTAGTTGTAGTTTAACGTTAAAGGTCTGGTCTGTCGGTGCCCTTATAAACAAATTTCCAGCCGCGTCCACTGACCAGGCCAATGGGAAAGTACGAGTAATTTAAATGCAACGCCAGGCGGGCAAATTGTGGCCGTTTAATGAGCGATTAGAGCGTCTGCGGACCAGGACCAGAACCATGATGATTATGATGTTGATGGGATTAAGGCACGATACTAAAATATGGCCAGTCAGTCCCCGTTATGATTGGAAGTAGATTGAACATTAACCGTTTGGGAAAAATGTATTAAATGATTCAAATAGTACGCAACGGAGCTGTTGCTGCAAGTCTCTTGAAAGCCTCATCCTCTTGAAGGCCTTTGGGAATATCCCACACTTGTCCGGCCATCTTAACCCTTTCACGCCAGCCGCTCATTATGCTAATCACGAGTGCAAACCTAATTGAACTTAAATGGAAACTCATAAAACGCTCTCCAGCTCTGTTTGCCGTCGAGCTCATTGAAGCCGCCACTTGCTGACTGAGCTGAGCCCACGCGATTAGTCAAAGGAACACCATCCAGTGTTCCATCGGAGCGAGGCGAGGCGAGGCGAGTTCACAACTCAGCCCGAGTGTCAATTAAATTAATATCAATTAAAAGCGGCTGCAACTTGTTGCATCCACTCCCCAGCTCGTCTTTCTTTTCTGCACTTAAGCTGGCAAATTATGCACACGCCATCTAAATGTGGGCGTTGGGAAGTCGGGAATGAAGGGTTGTCTAGTTGCAACTATGCTGGATATTTAATCAGCCGTTTCCTGTGGCAGGCAGCTCAAAGATGCAACGCAACTGAAAAATTCAACCGCTACAAGTTGCTTCTTGTCAACGCCAGCAAGGACTAATGCAGTGAGGGATCGGAGCGGGGGCAGCGAAGCTCAGATCAGCGCTCAACTGCCAAAGTTGCAAAAAACGCTCCCGTGGGTGAAGTGTCACAAAATTTGCACGCAAACGCGACAAGCCAGCAGATACGTCGAGTGTGGTGTGCCACCGATGCACAGATACAGATACAGATATAGATACGGATACAGTTACAGTAGCAGTTGCAGGTAGAGATCCAGAGCCAGGAGCCAAAGTTGAAGTCGAAAGATGTAGCTGTCGCTTCCGAGCATCCGACAAGGAATGCCAAAAGCGATGCCACTAAAATGACAATAGAAGGTGGAAAGTCACTGTAACAAATTATATTTTTATATAATATTTGGGAAAACTTTTGCACTCAAACACTGAAGTTTAACCATATTTTATATCTCTCTTAAAGCATAAGGATATATGGATTTCTCTATGAAGTTCATAAGTAATTTCTATACTATTTCTAAGCATCTCCATTGAATAGCGCATATGTCAGCGTGTGTTGAACGCCACCGATGGCTCGGCTTCAGATGCATCAGCTGTCAAGGTTGTCCTGGGAACAAAAGCTCCAAGAAGGAGACTGTGAATGGTGTCCACTAAGAAAATATTGTATTTTATTAATTTTATACAATTTTCAATCAAAGACTTTAAATCTTGAATACTCAACCCAACAACTGTTTCCTATACATGTTTCTCCTTTTTGAGCTTGAATCTTTAATGAAAAATCCCTATATTTTAATACATTTTATTTCAGTGCATTTTCGACTTTCCAATCCCATCTGTCTCCGAGTATCTTACGCACGCACACGCACCACATCGCGTCGCATCCCAGTCGTGCCCCAGTCCCGGAAAAGAGCAAAAAACTTTGGCGCTTGGCAAAATTTATAGCGACAAATGTTGACTCCAGAAGAAGGGGCCGGGCTGGCAGGAGGCACGACCGAGGGTGATTGGAAGCAGCAGCTAGCCGGGAAGCTGCTGCCTGCTCAAATTGAATGTCAATCGATTTTAGTTTTTAATTTAAAGTCCCGCCACTCCTCGGCGTCGGATCCCCATCGGATCCCTTGTAATTCGGCCTGACGTGTGTGCACTTGAAAAGTGCAACTTTAAGATACTCGTACTGGCGAGCAATTCGATCTAAGAGCTTGATTGCACTTCGTGGGCGTGGCGCGGAGCGGAGCGGCGAGGCCCTCGAGAGGCATCGAACGGTAAACGACAATCACGATGGGCGGGAAATGTTTATTGGGCGTCCGGGAGAGCGGCGGCCGTGGTGGTGGTCCCGTGGGAGTGGTGCCTCTATTCGGAGCCTATTCAAATAATGGCCGCCTAATTGTTTAATTGATAACCAGCCAAATCCCACCACAAACTTGTCTCGCATCCTCGATGTGCGGTCTGTCTGCAATTTGTGCAAATGGCACGCACATCGAGTGGCCGTCCACAGCCCTCCACATCTCTCCCCCCATTTCCGGTCCCGTTTGGCAGTCCATAAACATATCAACACCTGTTATGTGACACACGTCCACGGCCGAAGCCTAACACAAATATTGAAAATCAGTAGAACACCACTAGGTGGACACGGCCACGACTGCAACCTAAATAAGTTTTATTTGCTTGATTTAACCAGTCCAGTTTTATACAAAAATGTGTGCGCCAGCGTACACTAGTCAATCAATGGGGACACGCCGACGAAGGACAGCGGACAGGACATTTTCATGAAGCAGAGCCAGACAGGAACGCTGGTCGGCGGAGCCATGAAAACTGGCGAGTGTCAGGTGTGCCTGGCTCTTAATCCCGAACGCTGGTCGATTGTCGCGTGCAAAAATGATTCAATGCACTGGGAGAATCTCAAAGGATAATAGATCCATTATCCTATTATTCAAAACAGTAGAGGTCGAAATAATTCAATTTCTCAAACAAATCACAGATACTGAAACTTTGCAAGCTTTTTGGATATAGTGTTTTTTTGTTTTATTAATTTTTCAAGTCAAGTTTCATTTTAATTTAAAAATATTCAATTGATTCTCTCAGTGTAATTTCGGGTCCAGCGGCCTTTCGCGTTGTGTGCCTCCTTGCTTTTGCAGCTGCATTGTCAATTTCACACGCCAGTTGCTCTGCTCTCTGTTCTGTTCTGTTCTGTTCTGGTCGTGGTCCTTGCTCCTGGGTCCTGAGTCCTGGGCCCTTGTTTCCGTTCCCCGTTCCCCGTTGCCCGCTTCCTCCCCCTCTCGCGCAGGCGGGTATTTTGTTATTGCATCCATTCGTGGCACGTTCAATTGATTGAATTGAAGTCGCATCGCAGCGCATCTCATCGCAGATGAATGGAATGGGGCTGGGAGGCTGATGTCCTGTCAGTGTTATTGTTATTGTAGCCTGGGCTTGTTAGAGCGTTTGTTTTTGTTGCCCGATCATACGTCCCTGCCAGTCGTCCCTGTGCTCTCTCTCTCCATCGGCTGGTATGGTATGTAGCAATTATTCAATTTGATTTACTCCGCACACCGTCTCTTCTATCGGTTTTGGCACATTGTTGTTATCACACTTGAATAGCTGCCAAATGTGTCGCCCGTTGGCGGCGTCACACTTTACACCTGTTCCCCCTCCCCCAATCCCTCCTCTCTGTCCACCGCTCCCTTTAGGCTGCTGCAGCGGAAGTCGGTGTTGCTCCACCGGAAGTGAATTTAATGCAAGTGCAATTTGAACAGCCGCTCGGTAAGCGGCCATTAACACCCTTAAACACCAATTTAATTTCACACCTATAATCTGGGATTTAATGATGGCATTATAAATGTAAATGCGGATTTCTTCAATAAGGACATTGTTGGTCTCTCTCAGGACTTGCATGTGTCGGTTTGTGTATATCTCTACCTACAGTCTCTACCAAAAGTCGTAATACCTCCAGATATGTTTGGAATGCTCACTAATTTCCACTAACGTCCAATTTAGAGTATTTGAAACAAAGCAAATCCCTTAAATCAATCTTTTAAATCAGTCCCTTAAGTATCATTCCGCAATCGTTTCTGATGATGCAACGTCGGGACACCACAGTAGACACAATAAATCGTTTCATCCTGCTGTTTAGTACATATTTTACAGCCGTATAGCCCCCCAGGCGAGTGTTCCTGTTCCGTCAGGGACTCCTTTGAACCTTAACAAATAGCGACAAAAATTGCAACAAATGTGTTACGAATGGTTCGTGATCGTGGCATGACAGAATGTCGCTGGCAACAACAGCCAATGCTGAGCTGGAGAATTGTAGACCAATGAGGAAATCGTTACCTTGGCTTAAACCACTTAAACATCACGAGTTGAACTCTTAGCAGCCTGGGACTCAGGCCCGATCTTGGCCCGAGTCCGCGAGGAAGACTTTGGAGCCGCTCTCCAAAGTGGCTGATGTTGATGAGGAGGAGATGACGAGGACGCCAGCAACAAAGAAGTTGACATCAGCGAAAAGCCAACAGCAAAATTCAGATGCACTTGAAACAAATCTATGCGGTTTAGTTATTATAATGACATTTCGTTCAAAAAGGCCAAAGGTTACCTATGAAAAGGTCACATTTTTTAACTTTTGCCAAGAATTTCATTGAGAAAAACAAATTATGTTAAGCTATTATATTTTACAAAAATATAAAATTGGACATCTTGGAAATACATATATTTCAGAGGTCGACATGGGTAATTAACTAATTGGAATCTAAACAAAATGTCAGTAGACATTTGTCATAGAACAATTTTGTATGCCAGAGATACTGGGCCATGAAAGAATATGTATGAATTATATTTGACTCAAGAAACCTGTACTTCTGTTTCCCCAAGCCAACAATAAATACATTTGTTTCTGTGCAGATTTGGCCGCGTTGATGAGAACGAGAAACAGAGCGGGACAGTGACCGGGAGATAGGGTTTTTTGGTAGCTACGGGCTGCTGAGGAGGCTTGTTTATTGTTTTTGTGGCCTGTTGGTATCTGGAGACCCAAACGATTACAACGTAACCAAGTGTCTGTCGGTTTTAGCCGTGTTGTTAGTTGTTAGTTGTTAGCTGAAGCTGATGCAATAAATCGCTAACATTGTCCGAAGTGGTTGGCGCTGTTGTGATAAAATTAAATCGCTGGCAGTACCGAAACATGATCTCTTTGGCCCTATACTATGCAGGTACTATGCAGATGGTATTTCTCCATGAATATGAACTGAGCTCCCACTTCTACATATAGTAGATACTATGGCCTTGTCCCACATAGCCTCATCCGCCCCTTACCACAATTGCATCCTTTTCTTATCAATTTCATATAACCAACCGACGGGACGACACGTAGAAAAAGTTAACACACTCGTACACCAGCCCAACCTGCCACAAACTCGTTTTATTTCGTTTATTTGGGTGGAAGGGGAGGGAAAAACTTCTAGTAACCACTTAGGATTTTTGGCAAAATCCCCAAAAGCGTTGCGTTGGCGTATTCTAAACTTTGTGCTACTTTTTGTCGAAGCTAAAGTCATTATCATTAAAGACATACTCTGCTGCGAAAACTTTCACTTCGCAGGAGGGCGAAGCGGAGCGGAAAATATTGTAAATTGTATCTAACAGATACTTTATCGAGCCGAAACAGAAACTTTTGCCATTGTCCGCGAGCGTCCTAACTGGCACACATGTGGAGGCGAAAGGACTGGGAATTACATGCCAAGATAATGAGAGTATAAGTGGGCGTGGCAGAAACTTATTCTTCGATTCTGCTCATGAAACTTTTGAGAAAAGTTTTCCGATTCTGCTGCATGCAAAAGTACACATATATATCTATTTTTTAATGCATTAAAATACAAATAAGTTCTTTCATAAAAGTTCACAGTTTATTCGATCATGTTTAGCATCTACCTTTGAAGCTAGCTTCGCAATTAGGATTAAGCTTATACTGAAGTGATGACTATGAATATATTTTATTAGGTTCCTATTGTCCGTGGATACAGGAAATTATACAAGAGTTAGGGTTATCACTAATTAAAACATTTTTGAATTTATATAAGGTTAGCATCTTCCATTCCATACGGGTCCCAAGTTAAGTCGACACCACTTTTCATCTAAAAATTGTATGCACATTTTTAAAAAATTTTTTCAATAATAAGTATTTTTGGGAAAAACTTACACTTTGCGAGGGTATAACGTAATGGTTGACTCGGAGGGCGAACGGTAGTATTCTGAGATGATACAAAAACAGTCGAATCTAAATTGATCGCAATTATTACGAGGAAAACTGCACCCGACTTCATTATTGTTCCGACTGGATACTAGATAGGCCTTATATAGTCCTAACGTTGCAATTTCTGGCTATTAGCTATGGCACGGATTGATGTTATTTGTTACTTTCCTTCTAAAGAACATCGGAAGTTGAAATGAAACTCGCCAATAAAGCATAGTCGGAGCAATAATTGCAAATATATTATTTAAACAATAGCTTTTGTACAACAGGTAAGATATGAATTCAATTTTTAATTAAGGATCTAACCCATTCGGAATTAACAAGCATATTTTATGATGGAGGTGATCTGCAGAAAACTATGATATTTTTTTTAAGAAATAGAATTTGAGGAGTTATTACTTGGGAATTCTTTCTTATTCTTTCAAGTCTTTTTGCAACACGTTTCCTTCACTACTTCCACTGGATTCTAGAAAAAGAAAAAATATCTTCTTAGCATCGTCCACCCCCCGCAGGACCCAGATTTGGTCCTCACCATTTATGTCGCTAAAAAAATATAAAATAATTGTTTTGGATTATTTCTTTGATAATAATAAGTAGCCAAGATAGTTACGTTTAGGTATCGGTTTCCATGGGGGGGATTTTGTTCGATACCATTTTGCTTCTACCATTGCCACCAAGGCGTAAACTACAACCAACAAAATATTAAAGTTCTTCATTTTTGATCTGTAGTATCATCCTATATTGGCTTTATACACTTCATATTTCAGGTGTAATTATTCACGAACATTTGAGATGCTATGGAAATTATAGCTTGCTTCATTAAATGCCAGATGAGAAATAATTTCAAGGTCCTCATGTGATATGATGGAATTTTGTTTTTCTACTAATCACTTTGATATGATTACATAACCCGTTTTGAGGCATTTTTTTACAGTGATTGAATTTTATTTATAATTTTTTATCAAATCTTATAGAAATTTGATGGTTAATTTTATTCCAAGAAGCGTCGACCATATCCTATAGCTGCCATATAACTGAACGATCGGAAATGAAAAATCTCTAAAAACCAATAGCTCCAATTTAATGAAAATTTTTAGTTTTTGTTACGTCGGTTAGGTTTGGTTAAGTCGGCGGCCAAACGGTAGAATTCTGATAAGAGGAAAAAACTGTCGCAACTAACAATATAGCAACTACTATCAGGAACACTGGATCCGACTTCATGATTGATCCTTCATGACTGCTTACTAAAAAGGCTTTATGTAGTCCTAAGGTTGCAATTTCTGGCTTTTAGCTATGGCACGGATGAATCTTATTCGCTATTTTCCATCTAAAGAACACCGGAAATTGAAACGAAACACGCCAAAAGTTCATAGTCGCAGCTATAATTCGAAATATTATTTGAATAAAAGCTTTTATATGAAAGGTATGAGAATACAATTTTTTATTAAGAATCGACTCATTGTAGTATCCAGTTAGTAAAAGCAAGTATTCGTACGCTGCAGTTCCCCTTTTCTTTACCACATCGTTAAAGAAACCCTGGTTGCGAAGGGGCTTACTGTCGGTATTCACCCTGGGATCGACGGGTCGTCTTTACCCACGGTGCGTAGGAGGTTTCGGGGGGGCGTGCACTTCTCGCGTTGCTCGGTTCTAAGCTCGTCGGAACGGTGTGGGTTCTTCCTAGCTTCCTACATAACACCACTCTACTTTAATAATTATTTAAGTGCACTTCACTGTTCGTTAATGATCGGGCAAATATATGAGTTGAGACCTGTTGGAAACGGACGGACACGGGTTGTATTGAGGATCAGGAAAACTTTCGCTTGATCAGGGTGGCTGAGATGTTGTGCGCTCCCCTGGTCTTTACCCTCCCTGCCTTGATACCCCGATGTGAATCTATTTGGGTATCCCTAGAGTAATGTACTCTACAGACTCAAACGACTTTGGAGTTTCCTGAAAACTGTATCACCATAAGCCCCAGACCCAGATAATACTCTTCTATTTCATTATAATACACATTATCTTTACTAAATCAAATCAAAATACACTTCATACGCCTTTGCGCCATATCAAAATATAGAAAACTCAGAAAGATACTGAGAATACCAAAATTAGAGAACAAAAGAAATAATACTTCACATTCATCTTACTTTAATTTAGCCTATCTGTCATATGTACCAATTGTCACCGCATTCACTAATATATGTTAAATTTATACATATATATATAGATAGATATATATTCATTTTTCTTTTTACGGACTTACGCTCGTTTCCGGCGATGCAGGTTCGTTGGGCCCATCGAAGATGCAGATTTCTGTAAAAATGTTGCTTCTATCGTTGCAAGTGAAGGCTGATGGCGGTAGTGTGGTGCATGTGCAGTTACATTTAAACTAAATAAAAATAGAAATTACCCTAAATAACTATCTCTAGCAAAATCTTAATTCTAATTTTAATAGATCCAACGCTTTGATACTTCTCACATCCTAGTTCGAGATTGCTTTTCTCGGGGTCTTTTGCTGAATTCGGGTCGCTGCGAGGGGATGCGGAGGGAAAGAATAGGATCGGTGGATCTGCGAGATCACATGGTTATGAGTAATACACAAGAATGAGTGAGTCCCAAGCTTGGCTGCTGTGGTAACGGCTGCTTTAGCCTGTTCCGCTTATGGGTCCGTTACGTCATCCGTTTAAGGTTAGGTTGCCACGTGTTCTAGACGTCTTACACTCGATCTCTTTCCACTCCTTTTTTCCTCACTTCCTCCCTTTCCGACCGGTTGCCTTTGTTTTGCCAGTGGCAACGTGCCACAATGATGAAAAGCGCGAATACGCTACGCGAAGTGCGCGAGGCTAACCGGCCGGTGGAGATCGCACTACAGGTTGCTTTCCCACTGTAATAGATATTGTCTCACTGATCTATTCACTATCTATCCACTATATTTACCTTTCAGCAATCTTAGTATTCTCAACTGTTGCAAGAGATGTTCCCAATACTGATGTTAGAGATGTTGGAAATTTTATAAATTCCAATGCTGCTTTAGCACGTGGTTGCTGCCTTCGTTTAATTTACGCCGGTCAGTTATTTCACGTCTGGTGCTCTCTGTATCGCCAATTCAAATGAACGACTTGCTAATAAGCTAACTTCGTTGCTACGCAACCGAGAAAATCTCCAAAACTACCAATAACGGGACAATTCCTGATCTCCGTTTTCGTCTGCCTCACAGTGCTCTTGAATAAGTATGCCAGAAAGAGAGCGTACCGTGTGCCAGAGCGGGACGATTATATTGCAGTTTTCGTCTCTATGCTCCGCACCCTACACTTCGGATTCGGCATTTCCGACAAGTCTTGGTAAAGGCTGATACAAAATAATTTCTTAGTTCTCTTTACCGCTTCGACCCCCACAACCACAGTTAATAAAGCCGAAGCTCGATCGAGGATGCATTAACTGAAAAGGGTCGACTGATGCATTTCGCCTTCTATTAGCTATGTTTTGATGTCCTTTAAATGGTACACTCCTAGTTGTTTCTCCGTATCGCTAACTAATTCATAATAAATCGGACTTATCTTCTTCTTAATCTTTGCTTTGACAAATACTGGTGCAAGCTTACTGCTGAACTTCTTTGCCGCATTGCTTTGCGCGAAACTACGGGCATAAACGGTGTCTCCTTCTTTTAGCTTGACCGCACGACTACGCAAGTCATAAACTTTGGCATTTGCTTCATGACACTGACTGATCCTCTCCTTAGCCGTTTTCCTAGCTAACGCTAATAAATCCGGTGTTTTTAAAGCTACATCGTCCGTCAAGGCTTTTATTTTCCTCAGTAATTCATAGTCTCGTCCGTCTACAATCATGTTCTGACCAAAACAAAGGAAATACGGCGAAAAGCCCGTACTCCGATGTACGCTTGCTCTTAGAGACGCACTAATCTGATCAATGCTTGAATCCCAGTTTGTATGATCGGTGTCTATATATGCCCTAATTGCTGCTAATACAGATCGATTTACACGTTCACTTGCATTTGCTTGCGGAGAGTAGATCGCGGTACATATATGTCTGACTCCAAACCGCGTCAAAAATGCTTTAAAATGCCCTGACTTGAATTGGGATCCGTTATCCGTTAGGATTGACTCCGGAACACCGAACGTATAAAACACTTGCGACTCTAGGTAATCGCAAATCCTTTCAGAGGTGAACTTTCGCAAAGGCTGCAAGAAATGAAACTTCGTATTATGATCCAATATGATCAATAATCCTATGTTTCCCTTCTTAGATCTCGGGTAAGGACCTAGCAGATCCATGTAAAGTTTCTGGAACGGCCTTTCCGATACTATGGGTTTTCCTAATGGTGGCCTCAGTATAGTGTTCGCACTCTTACTTGTTTTACAGGTTGGACACTCCGAGACGTAACTACGAATCTGAGTAACCATTCCGGGCCAATATAGATATCGCTTTAGCTTTTCTATCATTTTTGTCATACCAATATGAGCAGAATCGGGAGGATTGTGACCGCGCGATATAACCTTGTCAACTAAATTAACGGGAACGTACAATTTCCATGCCTGTTGTTCTTGCGTTATATCTCCACTTAATGCTTCTGTTTTCTTATAAACAAACTGATCGACAATTTTAAAATCTGGTAACCTGTCTTGATTAGCTTTAATATGCTCTCGTAGCTCTTTGTACTGTACTGAATTGAACTCGTTAGACTCTAAGTCAATGATAGGTCCGCTACCTAATACTTCGTCTATTGCACCTTCTTCGCGACGCGACAGTGCATCCGCTACAACGTTTTGCGAGCCCTTCCGGTGCTCTATCTTCAGTTTGAGACCACGTAATTTCATGGCCCACCTTTCCAAGCGACCTCTCAAGTCTTTTTGCTTTAACAGCCACTGAAGCGCTGCGTGGTCAGTAATGACTTGAAAATCTTGCCCCTCAATGTAGGCTCTAAACTTCTCTATTCCTTTTATAACTGCTAAACATTCTAGCTCTGTCACGGAATAGTTGCGTTGCGCTTTTGACAATTTTTCTGACATATACGCTATAGGCAATTCGATGTCCTCTTCGTTCTTTTGCGCTAACACACATCCTAGTCCATGCAGGCTGGCGTCACATAATAAAATGAACTGTTTCTGAAAATCAGGTGTCCGCAGAATTGGTGACGACGTCAACTTCTGCTTGAGCGTCTTGAACGCTTCGTCGGCCTCCTTACTCCATTCAAGTGTTTTGTTCTTCTTAAGAAGATCTGTCAGTGGGGTTGCAATTGTTGCGTAGTTGTCCACAAACCGCCTGTACCATCCGGATACTCCGAGAAATCGTCTCAGCTGTTTTATGGAGTTCGGAACTGGAAAGTTTTCCACTGCACTGACTTTCTCTGGGTCAACTTTCAATTGGCCGTGCCCAATGATATATCCCAGATATCTAACCTCTGTCATGCAAAACTTCGATTTAGCTATATTTATTGTTAGGTTCGCCTTACGCAGGTGGCTTGCGATTTCTTCGAGCAGTGTCATGTGTGACTCGAAATCTTCTGACAAAACTAGCAAATCGTCCAAATATACGAAGACTCTTGTGCGCATCGTTGGTGGTATCACAATATCCATCAATCTGCAAAGAGTTTGAGCCGCGTTGCAGAGACCGAAAGGCATTACCTTGTACTGGTACAATGGCCGGTTAGGAATCGTGAAGGCTGTGTATTGCCGTGATTTCTCTTCTAACGGTATCTGCCAAAATGCGTGTTTCATATCTAATCCAGTAATGTAGCGAGCTGGTGGCAAGCGACTAAGAATGCCGTCCACATGAGGTAGTGGATACGCATCCTTGATCGTGAGCTTGTTCACTTCTCTGGAATCTAAGCATAGACGAACCTTGGGTCCCTTTCTAACAAGAACGCAATTGCTGCTCCACGGACTCTTGGATTCCTCTATAATTCCCAATGCCAACATGTTCTCTACTTCTTTGAACATTAAATCCTCTTTTGCTGGTGAGATCGGCCAGTGTCGCTGTTTGACGGGCTTTGAATCTCCAACATCAATGCTATGCTCCAGGACATGTGTTCTCCCTAAACCATTTCTTTCATAGGAAGGTAACTTTGCAATGACTGAATCTAGCCTCTGTTTTTGATTGGTCGACAGTGCGTGAGTTTTAGCTACTTCACACGCTGGTTCCTCTCTATTTTCCGTTAGTTCGGCTATCGACTGCCTTTGTTCCATTATTTTATCAAGTAATCCAAACTCTCGCCAAAAATCTATGCCTAAATAGACATCTTGTTTAAGATCTGGTATTATGAAAAATTCGATTGATTTCTTGAGATCCCGGTACGCTATATCCGTTCTGATTCTTCCTGTGACGATGCACTGTGCATCGTTAGCTGTTCTAATCCTGCCTGAACACTTGAGCATCTTCGATTGAGTTGCTAATTCCTTGGCTGCTCTACCGCCTATGCAACTAATGGACGCGCCTGAGTCCAGTAATGCTACGTATCGATTCTTCTCTATTTCAATATCTGTGTATAGCCTGTTATCTGAGTTCAAAAATATCGCCGAAACTAACTTCTGTCGACAAGTCTGAACTTCCCTCCAAAATCGTTGTATTCTCGTTTTCGATCGTCTCGCCTTCTTCGCGCAAGAGTTGACGTCTCCGAGGATACGCTCTCTTGCTGCCTTATAATTTGCCTCGCGAATATGATATGGCTTGAACAGTATTGATCTATCCGGTAAGGTTTTGTTAAGTTCGCACTCCCGTGGAAGTGGACTTAACGGAAATTTTGTCTGAGTACTATTATCGGATTTTATTGTCTTGGATGCGACGCTTCGACTTGGTTCGTCGCATCCCCTCTCTGGTTTTCCGATGGATTACACTTTTGACATCGGGGCTTGTAAGTGTCTTTGGCCCCGCATCCATAGCAAAAGATACTGCGAACGTCGAGACAGTCATCGAAGCGATGTCCGAGTTTGTCGCAGTTCCAACACTTTAATTGCTTTCGTTGCACTGCTGCAACTTCGCTCCAACCTTCATGTTCACGGTCAGGTTCTAGTTGCGAGACTATAGGGCGCTGATGATAGCTGCTTTTCCCTGTTTGAGATCGCATTTGTTTGCAAAACTGCTCGTGGGTGCGAATTTCCGCCCTCAAATGCGTTAAGGTGGGCACGTGCAAGTGCATTAGTTCATATCGTATTGATGGCTTTGAGTGTCTAATAAGAAGCTTCACCAATGACTCTTCTGCAATCGGGGTATTCAATCGGGCTACGAGTTTCTCTACTTGGAACTGGTATTCCTCGAAGGGTTCTTTTTCTGCCTGCCGTCTGTTATTGATTAACTCCCAGATATCCATGTCCGACTCATTGTCCCTGAACTTATTCCTGAATTCCCTACAAAATTCTCTCCAATCGAAACGTTGGAATGAACGATGGAAATTCCAGTACCATTCACCTGCTTTCCCTATAAAGAATAGGTGTAAATGATCACACAAAAGCTGTCTATCGCCGCTGAGATTCTGCTTAGCTAAGGCTTCTACTCGATAAAGAAATTCTTCGGCTTGCAATCCCTCCTTCGTACCATCGAACTTAATGTGCCAACTCTGAATGATATTTGGTACTTTCTCGGGCTGGACTGCCGAAAAGGATCTGCCTACTTGATGACCGTATATGTGGCTGTTCTCCCCAGATACTATAGCTGGATTTTCTCTATCGACCTGTGTGTGGTTCTCCGTCCTGCGTCTATTAGGACTATGGGGTTGGTTCCGCATTTGCATCATTGCAAATTGCGACTGAATAAATTGCGTGAGGTCTTGCTTCAGTATCTGCTGCTGTGTTTGCATAGCTGATTGAACTACCTTGCCTATCTCTTCAATATTCTCTGATCTCGAGGTATCTACTACTGACTCCGTGCCAAGGCTTTGTTCCAGGCGTTCTGTCTCGTGATTCTGTCTGTTCGACCTGAGCGTCATCACTGTGCGCTGTATAGCTCCTCTTCTTGGTACTACTGGCCTACCTCTACGTGATCTTGTCCTAGCAGGATTACTGCTTGGGTTTGAATCTACATCTACCAAATTGTTATTACTGCCGGATGGTGCCGTATCGACTACGCATTCTGCAGCTGATAACTCCGCCAACAAATTGTTGCGCGATAAGGACAGCTGTTGAGCCGTGCACTCGGTGTAACACACAGGGCACTGGCTCGCTTGCATCAAGCATTCTCGTATACATTGATTATGGAACGTGTGACCGCAACGCGTAGTTGCTTTAAGCTCCTTTGCTACTATAGGCATCGTGCATATTGCACACGCCGACATGTCCTCGTTGGTGGCTGCTGCCAGATTCGAATTACTGTGTCTAACTGACATTTTACTTGTACAAACTAAAAAACGTGTTCTTTTTCTTAGGGTCTGTGCTTTGGACTGATGTTTACAGTATAACTCCTACTGTTGATTCCCTGAATCCTACTTCTTTTACTAAAATCATCCAAGTTATTGTTGATTTAGCGGCTGAATTATGGCTTCTTTGATCCGGTACCACTGAATCGAAGTATCTCCGAAGGATGTAACTCCACGAACAAATATTCCATGCTTCCACCGCTAGACTGCAAGAAATTATCCGGTATGAAGTGTCGGCTTGATCTGGTCGACCATTCCGATTATCTCGAAATAAGGCGCTATTCCTAGATACAGAATCCTAAATCACCTCATCAATTCCACAATAAAATCTTCAGCTAAATCTCATTTCCAAGTTAAGAAAGTCACTACAGACACTGTTGTTGCGTGGTCGTCCCGATCCGTAAATACTCGAATCGTGGCCGCAATTCCTATGCGCCGACATTCAGATACCTCCTGTCAGACTCTTAGCTTGTTCCTGAACGCTAAACTGAAACTAATTACTTAAAAAACCTCTGAAACAATAGAGCAACACAGTGAGTCTCACAACTCACTTTTAGGGCCTACTCCTAACTAGAATCCTCTCTTCAACGTCCGCTCTGGGCGTCAAATCCAGTAATCGTAGTTATGCATTCTTTATAAAATGTCCTCGGGCCCTGCACGTTGGGCGCCAAATTATTATATGTAGTATCCAGTTAGTAAAAGCAAGTATTCGTACGCTGCAGTTCCCCTTTTCTTTACCACATCGTTAAAGAAACCCTGGTTGCGAAGGGGCTTACTGTCGGTATTCACCCTGGGATCGACGGGTCGTCTTTACCCACGGTGCGTAGGAGGTTTCGGGGGGCGTGCACTTCTCGCGTTGCTCGGTTCTAAGCTCGTCGGAACGGTGTGGGTTCTTCCTAGCTTCCTACATAACACCACTCTACTTTAATAATTATTTAAGTGCACTTCACTGTTCGTTAATGATCGGGCAAATATATGAGTTGAGACCTGTTGGAAACGGACGGACACGGGTTGTATTGAGGATCAGGAAAACTTTCGCTTGATCAGGGTGGCTGAGATGTTGTGCGCTCCCCTGGTCTTTACCCTCCCTGCCTTGATACCCCGATGTGAATCTATTTGGGTATCCCTAGAGTAATGTACTCTACAGACTCAAACGACTTTGGAGTTTCCTGAAAACTGTATCACCATAAGCCCCAGACCCAGATAATACTCTTCTATTTCATTATAATACACATTATCTTTACTAAATCAAATCAAAATACACTTCATACGCCTTTGCGCCATATCAAAATATAGAAAACTCAGAAAGATACTGAGAATACCAAAATTAGAGAACAAAAGAAATAATACTTCACATTCATCTTACTTTAATTTAGCCTATCTGTCATATGTACCAATTGTCACCGCATTCACTAATATATGTTAAATTTATACATATATATATAGATAGATATATATTCATTTTTCTTTTTACGGACTTACGCTCGTTTCCGGCGATGCAGGTTCGTTGGGCCCATCGAAGATGCAGATTTCTGTAAAAATGTTGCTTCTATCGTTGCAAGTGAAGGCTGATGGCGGTAGTGTGGTGCATGTGCAGTTACATTTAAACTAAATAAAAATAGAAATTACCCTAAATAACTATCTCTAGCAAAATCTTAATTCTAATTTTAATAGATCCAACGCTTTGATACTTCTCACATCCTAGTTCGAGATTGCTTTTCTCGGGGTCTTTTGCTGAATTCGGGTCGCTGCGAGGGGATGCGGAGGGAAAGAATAGGATCGGTGGATCTGCGAGATCACATGGTTATGAGTAATACACAAGAATGAGTGAGTCCCAAGCTTGGCTGCTGTGGTAACGGCTGCTTTAGCCTGTTCCGCTTATGGGTCCGTTACGTCATCCGTTTAAGGTTAGGTTGCCACGTGTTCTAGACGTCTTACACTCGATCTCTTTCCACTCCTTTTTTCCTCACTTCCTCCCTTTCCGACCGGTTGCCTTTGTTTTGCCAGTGGCAACGTGCCACAATGATGAAAAGCGCGAATACGCTACGCGAAGTGCGCGAGGCTAACCGGCCGGTGGAGATCGCACTACAGGTTGCTTTCCCACTGTAATAGATATTGTCTCACTGATCTATTCACTATCTATCCACTATATTTACCTTTCAGCAATCTTAGTATTCTCAACTGTTGCAAGAGATGTTCCCAATACTGATGTTAGAGATGTTGGAAATTTTATAAATTCCAATGCTGCTTTAGCACGTGGTTGCTGCCTTCGTTTAATTTACGCCGGTCAGTTATTTCACGTCTGGTGCTCTCTGTATCGCCAATTCAAATGAACGACTTGCTAATAAGCTAACTTCGTTGCTACGCAACCGAGAAAATCTCCAAAACTACCAATAACGGGACAATTCCTGATCTCCGTTTTCGTCTGCCTCACAGTGCTCTTGAATAAGTATGCCAGAAAGAGAGCGTACCGTGTGCCAGAGCGGGACGATTATATTGCAGTTTTCGTCTCTATGCTCCGCACCCTACACTTCGGATTCGGCATTTCCGACAAGTCTTGGTAAAGGCTGATACAAAATAATTTCTTAGTTCTCTTTACCGCTTCGACCCCCACATCATTTGAAATTTAAGAAGCATAGTTTATGATGGGAGTGCTCTGCGTAGAACCATGACATTATTTATAAGAAGTAGAATTCGGGGAATTAATTCTTGAGAATTACCTACTATTCTTATTCTTTCGTCTTTTTGCAAACCGATTCTTCACTGCTTCACTAAATTCTGAAAGCAGGAAAAATAAGACTATATAAATCAATGCATATGAACCCTCAGATCTCACCAAAAGTCCCCATCGTATAGAACCGATATCTTCACTAATACAGAGCCTGTTCACACAGGCAGATCAACTTATAATCTTTTTCATTCTAATAACCAATTGGATGTGTACGAATTTTAGTCTAGTTATTGTATCTACAGAAAGTCTAGTATCTGCAGAAATGTAACGGTGCGTTTTTTTCTTCTTAGCATCGTCCACCCCACAAAGGGCCCAGATTAAGTCGGCACCATTTATCACCTTAAAAAAATATAAAATTTGTCGATTATATATTAAATAATGGTAAGCAGCCAAGATAGTTACGAGCCGAAGTACGTGGTTGCCATATCGGTCTCCATGGTGACTTCGTTCGCTCGGAATGCCATGGAGGATAGATGTGTTGGGATGATACCATTGCCACCAGGGCGTAAACCACAACTAACAATAGATTAATTTCCTTCATTTTCGATCGGTAGCATCATCATATCTTGCTTATATATTGATTATATTTCATGTTTGATTATCCACGATCATTTGACATGCTACGAAAATTATAGCTGTGCTTAATTGACGATCCACAAAAGCTAAACCAAAAGTAAAACAAAACCATAATAGAATGTTTTTTCGAGATAAAGTTTAAGTTTAATTGAATTTGCGAAAAGTTTCTTTAATTTAATTTACACAGTTAATAAAATAATGATATTTTTATTAAAGGTAAACAAAATAAATTAGCATCTACGGCACCTAACAGCATCACGACACAATGTGTGTTCCTCTTTTAAAACAACTTTGTTATTAGACGTAGGATTGAAATCTTAAAACTTGTTAATCTTACGGGGAACGGGGAAAGTTCTAATGAAATACATGGATAACTATTCACCAAACAAGGTACGCCGCTGTTTAGCATCGTCCACCCCACAACGGGCCCAGATTAAGTCGGCACCATTTGTCGCCTTGAAAAAAATAAGATTTTTTGATTATATCTTTAATAGTAATAAGTACCAAAGACAGTTACGAGCCGAAGTACGTGGTTGCCATATCGGTCTCCACGGTGAATTCGTTCGCTCCCATCGCTGTTGTCCGGATGACACCATTGCCACCAGGGCATAAACCACAACTAACAATTTATAAAAGATATTCATTTTTGATCGAAAGTATTATATTTTGCTTTATATGTTTCTTATATTTTGGGATAAGATTATTCACGAGTATTTGACATGCTATGGATATTATAGGATTGCTGCATTGACGATCCAACAAGTTAATTGGCTTTATAAAGTTCCTTCGTTTTTGTTAGTTGTTAGAGATGACAGCTCAATAAAAGTTAAAAAAAAAAGTTAAAAGCCCATAATAAAAGCTGTCTTTCAAATAAAACCATTTCAAATACTTTTTACAATCATTGTATTTACTTTTAATTTTTTAAGAAACCTTATCAAAATTTGATGGTAGGCTTCCAAAGAAGGTACTCCTCGGCTCCCCTCCACAAAAAGCCCAAAATATGTGTGCATATATCGACTTAAAACGATAAAAATTTTTGATTAAATGTTAAACTACTAATAATATCTAAAGACAGTTTTTCCATTGGCCATACTGATTCGATTGGTTCTTTTGACAGTGCTGATTTCTATGTTAACAGTGCTGGAAGTATATGAGAACCCAATATAATACCACTTGATGACACAGTTGCTACCCAATTAAATATACTTGTGCATAACCCACATTTAACACATTTTGATTCAAGTTCTTCATTGTTGATCGATATATATGTCAGGTTTAGATTATTCACTACTATTTGACATGCTATGGATATCCTAAGTCTGCTTCATTCACGATCAAACTAGTTAATTGAATTGCTGTACATAGGTTTAAAATTTTTCTTAGTTGTTAGATATGAAGACGATATTGCCCAAACAGCAAAAGTTAAACACACCATAATGAAGTGGTCCTCGAAATTAGTTGTAAGAGGAATTGCATGTGCTAAAATTGTCTTTCCTTTGCAGAAGGTCTTATAAGCTACCCTATAAATTATATATATTCTTGATCAGGTTCACATCTCGAGTCTATATACAATTTCCATGTTTAATTTTTAACAAATATATTTATTAAAACTTAACAATTATAGCACTATCTATGTGCCACCTTGCGCAGATTCCTACAAAGTATTGATATAATTGTGCACAAATTATTTTTAATCTTTTGACTCTATTTGTACTTTGATTTAAACATATCTCAACAGGAGATAAAGTGTACAATACATTTTACCCATCTCTTAAAAATTTACCTAAATAAAATTTCCACACTTAATAATATAATCACATTTTATTAAAGGTAATAACTTAGCATCTACGCCATAAGAATGCATCACGGCACAATCTATCACGTTTATGTTCTGCTTGAAAAGAATTTTATTTGTTATTAATGGCATTAGTATATTAAAAATCAAAAATCTTACGGGGAAATGGGGGTGGAGGCGTTATCGGATACTTTATCAGCAACACTGAAAAATAAAGTTTTTAGATTATATTAGAAAGAATAATAACTAGCAATTACTATGACGAGCTGGTGTTACAGGTTTAAATATCGGGTACCATGCTTCTAGTTCCTCCCATGGAGGTAAAACACCTTAAATAAAAAATGTTTTCAAGTGGCATTGAAAAATCAAAAATCAAAAATCTTACGCGGAACTGGATGTGGAGGCGTTCTAGGGTGCCGTACCAACAACACTGGCACGATAACAACGATTTTAACATAAAAAAATAGGAGAATTTTCATCATTTAACTTCTCATTCACTTGTATTTGCTCCATTTTTATAGTTGAGCGCGACACGGAGTAATTACCAGAAGAAAATAATTTCAAGGTCCTCATGTGATATTAAGGAGTATTGTAATATTTTATTGTAGAATTCTAGTAATCACTTTGATATGATTTCGTAAGCCATTTCATGGTTCGGTTTTCACTGTGATTGATTTTATTTATAATATAAAAGTTTTTATAAAATCTTACGGAAATTTGTGGGAACTATATTCCACGAGAGGTACGATTCTGATTAGCCGGCACCATTTTTCAGCTTGACAAAATAAAAGTTTTGGATTGTATGTTTAGTAATAATAAGTCCAATAGACAATGAGCCGATGTAATTCGTTGATATATCGAGTTATATGGTGGTGTATTCGCTGATCATGCCATGGAGGATAGACATCGCCACCAGCGAATGGTTTTGTAAAGTTTCTATTTTTTGGTTAGTTGTTAGATTTTATTTTGATTTTGGAATATCTGTCTTTTAAAAAAGGTTACAAGCTAAAAGTATATTAGATATATTGTACATAATTTCTAAAATATTTCCATTTTTATAAAAGGTAATAACTTAGCATCTTTTCCACTTGAAAGCATCACGGCACAATCTGTGAAAGGTATGTCCTGCTTAAGAATTGTAATTAGAAGTAGCATTAAAATATTCAAGCTAGAACATCTTACGGGGAAATGGGGGTGGAGGCGTTCTCGGGTGCCATACCATCAGCACCGGCACAATAACAACGATTTTAACCAATACAAATAGTAGAATTTTCATTTTTAAAATTTTGATTCACATATTTTCATTTCATTTTTATACTTAAGTAGGACATGGTTTAATTACAGGATGATGAATAATTTCAAGGTCTAGTAATCACTTCGATATGGGAGAGCGAGAGCTTCTTTCGAAGTCTATGTGATGTTAAATAATGTTCATGATAAAATATTAAACGAAACAGTGTTTAACTAAATTTGTCCAATATAGCGAGAGGATTCGATACTTTATTTAACCATCCACTTGTTATCGAATTGCTGAAGTAATGTATCTTGATTGGTCAGAAACTGACATGACAAAGCACTGTAATAACTTAACTGGAGCCAAAGGGTATGGAAATCGCCAAAGCATTTTTGATTCCTCTTCAATGTAGACGAAAGAAGTGAAAGGCTGCAGCTGTTTCTAAGCTCTGTGTTCGGGTCTTTAAATCGCTAACCTGATTTAATGGGCCAGAAAATCTATCACATAGTTTTCCCGCACAACTAGGGCCTTTCGTCGGAGAACCTGCTTAGTCAACAGTCATTCTATTAGTATGGACACTTTTGTATGGTATATATATAATATATATAATATTTAATTAATACTATAATATTTAAAAATCTGATTTCACGGTATTTTTAAAATAATAATAGGAACGAGAAAGGAAAGCTAACGACGGAGCCGAACTTGATATACCCTTGTAGTTAAGTGGCAGCTTAACTTAAATATTATTAAGTATATATCGGATCGTATATAGTTGGTCGATCCTGGTAAAAATTTCACTATAAAATCCATTTTCTAATAAAAACGTTGGAAACAACCCCAAGAATCTTTAAAAAAACAAAGTTTGTGGCATTTCCGATCAATTATTTATATGGCTATAGATATAGGATATATATATACTGCCTCCAAAGGAAAGAAGGATGTGTGCAAAGTTTCAAGTCGATAGCTGTAAAACTGAGAGACTATTTTGCGTAGAAACCATTTCTGGAACTCTGCACGTAAGATTGGTAATTTCAAAAATGTAGCATACTTTTTGGGACCGAAGTTCTTGTGGCAACTATCCGAAAAGTATGTATAAATATTTTGAATGGAGAAAAACTGGATATGTTGCATATCTTTCACTGACAATTAATCCAGCAATTAATTATGCAGGATACCATATTGATTTGCACAACTGACACATTTTCCAACGCTTTATCCCTTTGGCGAATCCTCAAAGTAGACGACTGACTGTGCCTACTGCAGATTGCATGTGTGCACTCTCACACTCACAAATATGTATGTGTCTTTGCAATTAGCAGCGCTTTATTTGCTGGTGTTGCTGGGCTGCAGTTGTTTCTTCTGTTGCAACCAGCGGTGGCATGCTGCTGACAAATGGAAAGCCATATGAGGCAAACTGGCCTGTGTAGTCGTACAATGACCCACATTGCGATGCGCTTTTATTAGACACGCGAGGCGCAAAAACAAAGGACTCGACAATGAGCCCGGGAATCCAAGTCCGTATTCTGTATTCCGGATTCCGGACAATGGCCCAACAAGGAGACGAAGAGGCAAACAACGCCACGACGCCGTCATCACCACGCAAACAAAACAAAGGCAATGGAAATGTGCCCCATACAGGACATTAAACCCGTTGTGGTAAAATATTAAATACGTTTCCCATGCAATTTTATGTCCTTTCAACCAATTCACATTTTAAAATAATTGACATCATAGTCTCCCTGTTACACTAATCAATACAAATTCTTATTATTTCTTACAACACATGTACACTGTCCAAAAACCTCGGAGAAGATGTCGTTAGAGAGAAGGCGTTCTTCTAACAAAGTCGAAATGATAGAGGTGGTGGTGCGGCCAAAAAAGTATTATCCGGTGGGTCGTGACCAAGTCACCGAGGATGGCCGTGATAAAATTTTTGTCAGCAAATATGAAAAGTTTCGGATATTGAAAAATGTGATTATCCTTTCTCTGGCCATGATGACGCAATATGTGGCCTACCAGGTTGGTTGCTCTTGACCCGAAAAGATTCATTTAATTTTTCGTATTTTACCTATCAGGGCACCCTCAACCTGCAGTCATCGCTTAATGCTGAAGACGGCTTGGGCACAATCGCGTGTTCCTGCATCTATTTGAGCATGGGACTGTCCTGCTTGTTCCTTCCGACCCTCATGATCCGCCAGCTGACCTGCAAGGGGACTCTAGTGCTAGGAATGTTCTGCTTTCTTCCCTATATCGGCCTGCAACTCTATTCACGGTAAGATTGTTTCCTTTCTACAGCACTTCTGTAAATTGCGTGTATTCAGATTTTATACTTTGGTGCCGGCTGGCATTCTACTGGGCTTGGCCGCTGCCCCCATGTGGGCTGCCCAGGCCACCTACCTCACCCAGATCAGTCAGATATATGCCATTATCACCTCTTCGAGCGTGGATGCTGTGATAACTCTGTTCTTTGGAATATTCTTCTTTGCTTGGCAAAATGCCGATACCATAGGTAATTTGTTGTCCAGCCTAGGTAAGTTAATACAGTTTGTTCACAAATTAACGGAACTTGAATTAAAGGGCTACCTGAGAACGTATATCTTTAGCCATATAACTTAAAGCGCCTACCCCTGCAGCCAGGTCGATTCAAAAGGCGTCTATGCTGACCTTTATAATTGCATTCCTGATTAGTTGGGGTCCCTTAGGCTGGAAGTATAATGAAACTTAGAAGCCAGGAGTGGCCGGGGGAAGATGTTAGGGGAGAAGCTAACCCAGGACATTGACCAAGCCCTTTTTAGCCAATGTGGCACTAGGCCAGTTGCAGTTAACCGCAGCAACAATCGTCGTCCCAGAATAATCAGCAGATGAGGGAGCCACGCCACAGAGCTCAACACTTTGCAACACATGGAGCAAAGTGAGTGGGCCAGTTTACACCTGCAGGTGCTGTGCGGCCGAAGAGTGGGGCAAGGGGCAACTTGGATGAGCCAAGTTACAACTGTGCAGTGTTCCTTTCTGTGTAATTATTTGTAATTTGTTTGCTAAAGTGCAGGCAAGTGGAGACTTTGTTGTTGGCAATGCAAACCAATTGTTCTAGTGGGCCCAGGCATTCGGCCAGCCTTGTGTACTCGGAAGTGCTTAACTACGGTTGTTATTGCACCTAATATAATATTGAGGCAGTGGGGACATGTTGGCTGTCGTAAATCGAAAATGCCAACAGCCACTTAAAAGCCTTTCCATTTGAAATATTAGACAATGGCCCACGAAATGGGAGGCATTACGGAAGCTGTCACCATACTTATACTTAGGCAGATTGATGATGGCGGCGACTGGCAGCGAAAACGGAAATGTCTGTTTCGCCTCCCAGACAGGCATTAAGAAATAATTAACCCCAGATAGAGCGAAAATCTGTAAGAAAGCCGAAAGCTTATTGCGTAATTGTCCATTCGATGTGACAAAGAAAAACAAAAACACAAGGGATTCATAAATAATGGGGTTCCAAATGGAGGATTTGGAGGGTTATAGTGGAGGGTAATAGTTAAGGGTTTTTCGGAAAAAAAAACAAGTTCAATCACAAGGATCTAAGCTATATATATATATTATATTATTTATTAGCCAATTAAAATTATTTTTTTTTTAGTTACATTTTTGTCAAGTGTAGGGAGCGGGTCATCTCCTAAACCTATTCTGTGGGAGTTGGCTTGGGAAGGACGAGAAACCCTTGAGGCAATGACGATGTTCTGAGTCATCAGACCATCCATATTTCAATTACATCCCGAAACCAAAACGAACCACAAAAGAATCGACACGAGGGTTGGGGCATATGCTCAGGGCATGTCCTTCGAGTTGAATACATTTCGATTAATACAAATTTGCTTTTTCCCTCTTTGAATGCAAATCGAATTATGCGCGGAATTTAAGTGGAATTTCGTTTTCGGGGTGAGAAGGAGAATTCGGCGAAAATTTGCATCAATTTTTCTTGGATTAACAACAGGACTTGTATAAAGCGATTGTGAAGGGGAATGTTGCTGCTGCCTTTGGTGTGCTATCTCTGCTATTATTGAGTTAATAAATCACATGCCAGCTTCAATTACCACTCCCGGCAAATGCTTACCTCAAAAATTCCGCTGACTGACAACTCAGAGCCTCGGTTAGTTGCGTTTCGGAATGCTCAAGGAGTCGAAATGTCATTACCAGGCCCTTGAAATATTCGATTTTCTATTCAGATGGTAAATTTGCGTAATAACTCAGCCGGTCCTGCGCCGATTCGTCTCAATATTCGCCAATCTGGGTCTGGATTCGCGCTTGTTTGCCATTTGGCTTGGCCAAAAAAAGGGAAAGTGTGGGAAGTGGGCTTATCCGGAATGGATGGATGAATAGCGAGTTGGATGGGCGTCTCAAGCATGTTGAGCTTAATGGAAATTGCTGTGGAATTGAATTAGACGAACGCCGAACGAGGGTGTCATGCCAAAGCTTGCCTCAGATTGTTGCATCAAGTGCAAACAAGGGAAGGAATTTCTTGTGGGCCAATATCCTCGACAACATATAGTTCATCTAAAAGAATTTCACCAGAAAAGGGACGTTTTGGGGGTAACAATTTAAATCACTAAGGAAGTGTAAGGAAGACTTTACTTTATTCCTTAATTGTTAAGATCTACTCACTTTAAGGCTTGCAACTGAACACTTCATTGAACCGCTTGGAAAAGAGCGGCAAGAGGTCGGAAAGTTACCGAAATCGAGGTCCTTTGTAGCTCTCGTGAATCGCCTGAAACACAGCACAGCGTGAACGTGCGAACAAACCGGATATCCGTTTATGGAGCGGATGTTGCCTGATTTCCGCCCCGTTGACAGGCCGACCAATATCCCAATGGCCAGCCAACCACCCCGCCA
Source organism: Drosophila atripex (assembly GCA_035045925.1). Classification (NCBI taxonomy): domain Eukaryota; kingdom Metazoa; phylum Arthropoda; class Insecta; order Diptera; family Drosophilidae; genus Drosophila; species Drosophila atripex. The sequence goes on from JAWNOP010000012.1 coordinate 4,172,328, forward strand.
GGCAGAATTGTTTGCAATAATTTATCTTCAACTTGCATTAAATGACAAAAATTCTGTATTGTTGCGCCAGTCATCGGTCCGGTCACATAAATCAAAGATCAAAACCCAATTCCCGGTCACGGTAATTGCTGTGGAAATGCGGCCAAACTGGGTTAAGCTGAAATTAGTTGCTTAGAGTCGGACTAGCCGGCAAACATTTTTGATTTAGATTTTCGATTGGCCGCTTTGCCGGCAATTGTAGTTCAGTTTCCAGTTGTTGGCCAAAAGTTTTTCACCATCCATACACAAGCAACTGGCTCAAACAATATATCAGAGCAGAGTAAAGTCACATTGTTGGATATCCTTTGTAGGAATTTTACATTCAAGGAGCTTCAAATCTTTGCATTTTATGTTTAATATTTGGACAAAACTATTAACTGTTAAACTATGGGACGAAAATGAATATATCAAAATTGTAGGCTACCTAGGTTTTTTTTTTTGAGAATGTATCTCATTACTGAGTATCCTAAACGTCGGTCCCCTGAACAGGTCCGGCTTTCTTGTTCTGTCTCCGATACGGGCTGGATCTCTGGCTTTGGATATATTCCTGGTCCTGGTCTGCATTTGCTTCTGGTCCTGGCATGGGCAACATGCACAGTAAATTTTCATTTGCAAGACAGTTGGTTGTGTTGAAGAGAGGAAGTGGGCGGTGCTGGACGGGGGGATATGCATTTAAATACGTGTTGAATTATTGTCCTGCAATTGCAGGAGCTGCAGAATGCGCCGAGGATGTGCTCCAGTTCCAGTTTCAGTTTCAGTTCCGCACAGTTCACACTCCCCCTGCTCGTATCTATTAAATAAAATTGCTTAATTTTCTGCAGCTGCAGACAACAGAGATATCGCGCGGAGGTTCCTGGAGGAGCATCAAACATTACAAAACTTTCATCATTGTGTGACATGAAATTATTTGTTTGCTCGTTCTAGCCATTCTGTAGCTTTTCTGCAGCCAGCTGCTGTTTCAGTTGCCTGGCAACATTCATTCCTGTTGTTTAGATTTTAGATGCAATGGCATTTTGTTTATAACATAGTGGACTCCTCTGGTGGCATCCTCTCGTAAGTTATGTTCGTGTAGTTCCATGTACGTTTCCCAGTTCCGCTTATTGTTGTTCAGTTGGTCAGCATGACAATAATAGTAATAATAATTAAAATAAATGGACTGTTATTCGATGTCATGTGTAGTGGGGGACTGCGGACTGGTTTTATAATCTCGAGAAAGGGGAAACAAAGACAGTTGAGCCTTAAAATTTATGAAATTTACGATTAAAACTAGAGTCCAAATAACAGCAATTGGTTTTTAAGAATATATGGAATGAATAGAAATGCCAAGAGCTTAAATTTAAAATATAATATTAAAGGACCTAAAACTCAAACAATCCCTCAGCACCATCAAGACATCAGCCTGGCTTACCTTAATCGGGGTAATCATGACCATCATTGGCACAGTCGGGCTGAGGAATCCTCGAATCCTTTTTCCACTTCCTGGCCACTGCCACTGGCAACCCTTAGACGTCGGGAACAGAACAACAGGCCGACAGGGGGGAAGACGTCAGACGGCAGAGGACAGAAGACTGAAGACAGACGAGACATCAGACGAGACGAGACGAGAGAAAAGCCCGGCAACATCGGACTCATAATTCATTAAGACTTTTTTGAGTTATGCACAAGTTTGTTCCTTCTTTGCCCGTTCGCACCGTTCCGTTTATGTTCCTTTTGCAACAACTCTGTCTGCTGCCGGAGGACAAAACCGATAAGGACTGATGCCGGGGTAGCTGCTCTTCTGCTGCCGCTTGATAACTGGCTACCGTTAATTTTTCTTTTGCCGCCCCGGCACTCCGCACTCCTCGGCAGCTTCCCAGGACATCACGGAGCGAGTAAGTTCTTTAAGGTGTTCACTCTGGAAGCCATAAACAAAGGCTTTGCTCACGCCTCCACACCACTCCACTCAGAGCTAGCCATTCTTCAGTTTTCACTCCCATTTTCTACTGCCTTTGCTGCTGCTACTGCTTCTTCTGCTGCGCTTTTGTTTGCACGCCTTGAAAACTGGCGCATTGTGTGCTAAAGTTAGCCCCAATTGGTAGGGACAGTGGGAAGGGGTGGCCAAGGACTATATCTGAAAATCATATATATTTTTGTTGAATATGTATGCTTAATTCGTATTCCTAAATAGCTGTGGCTATTCGAGTTTTTTTCAGATTTGACTTATACTGCGAGCCCTGAAGAGAGCCACTGTGCAAGGACTTTGGTACTGGCCACGTTTACGGCTGTCAGCTTCCCTGCCCCCGACCAAACCAACCGGCAATAAGTTCAGGCAGCTGGCTGTGAACAAAATGAAATTGTTTTGCTCGAGTCGCCGGCAACGCTTTGCTTTTTTATTCGCCTTCTTTTTAGTATGCCGAACAGCAGCTGCTATTCTACAGATCCTGATTCAGCTGGGAAATGCTGGGAAGGCAGGGCGCCAAGGGCAGGGAGCAGGGAGTGAAAAGCAGAGGCGGCCATGTCCTGGCTTTAACCCTTGTTCCCACCAAACACACACACACACACACACACTGTGTCCTGTACCGTTCTATTCTCGCGGCGCTGCACAGAATTTGTAATTGCAATGTCGGTTAATTAAATACAGTTTTACTTTATGTAGCCCGGTCGCTGGTTCGCACTCGGCTGCCGTTGTTTATCTTGTGTAGACGTCATTTTTCTCTATTTTTCACTTAGGGCTTGTTACGCTCTCCACTGAGCCTAGTCCTAGAGGCTGTTCCCTCGAAATTTATTGCCGCCACGGGGACGGGGAGCCTCAAAGCAGCAGCTTGCAAAAGGATTATGAGTGGTACACGGTCTCGAGTATGCCAACATCAACAACTGGAAACAAGTTGCTCTTTAAATGAAAACAATGGAACATTCTTTGATAATCAATATATAAATGCACATAATAAGTGAGGAGTTGAATTGAAATATTGGTGGCCAATACATAGTATATTCTCTTGTTTCAACCGACGAATAAGAACGAATAGTGTCAGTCCTGCAATATCTGTTCTTTCTCTTCTCGTTCTTCTCCTTTATTCCTTTGGTATGTCCTTTATTTGCTCTGGAGTCCCCGAGTTAAGCTGCTACTGCAATTACTCGAGCATATGTCCAGCAATTAAAAAATGTTCCACATACGCACTGTGGGCTACTATCTCTTTTATGATTTTTCCTGCTTTTCGGGAAAATTTTTGGTTCTCATCTGCCTTTTTTGGCCGTGGGTCACTTTAAAATTAATAAATCTTAAGCACATTTGAAACATTGATCCTTAAACTTGTGAAAATTCTTAAGAGCCCAAACAATACGGATTCAGAAGGAAACATTACTTTTTCTTATAGAGAAATACGACCATTAGAATTCTAAACAGCAAGTTAAACAATAATTCAGTGGGCAAAATTATGGCCACCCCGCACTCACCCCCCCTCGGAGTAATCAAATATTATTTATTTGCTGTTTACACATATAACATTTCCTCCTTAAAGCCCCTACGACCCACTGGCGGGGCCCCCTCCCTCCACTGACTGGCTAAATTTATGCAAATTGTGCGTGGTGTGAGATGCGAACGAACATGAGGCATAAATTGGCTTATTGCGCTATAAATTGTATTTATTTTGATGAAATTTACACAAGGCCTGAACGAAACGCCATGAATCCATGTATGCCTGTTCACATATATATTTATCCATGCCGCTGCCCCATCAGATCTTAAAGCTTCGAGTCATATATTTAAGGTTCCTTGTAATGAACCGCAATGCAGAAAACGCCTTGATAAGAAATTAAATATAAAATGCGTGGGAAAATGCAAAGAACTTCGGGTTTGCGACGAAAACGGAAATGAGATGCTTGTACATGGTTCTTTTTTATATTTAAATACACTTGACGAAAAATTTTACAAAATCATAAAGAGACACAATCAGCATAAGCAAATATTGGTCTGTTTCTGGTTTAGAAATTAAACGTCACATATTTTGAACTATTTATTTCATTCCTCCTGGAAAGCCTATATTTATTTGTTTCCAGTGCATCGAATTCGCAGCTAAGCGACATTGATGTTTATGGATTTTGATTGCCCCCGCCTCATCATCTCACCATCGTCCTAGGGCCAGGAGCGATGCCAGGATAAGCACGCTTCCCTGCACAGGGGCCACATTGTCGCCTTGGCACGCCCCCACTGCCCCGCTCCCCACGCTCCTCGGCCCCTCTACCAACATCGCAACATTTAATGAATATCGAAATTGGCAATTTCAATATTAAAGCGATTTCGCCAGGCTATATGAGCTGTGCCATGCCCGATAAGATTAGACCGAGATGGCACCCAGTCCATATCCTTATTCGGATACATACATATATTAGTGCGTGTGCATATGTGTGGGCGGTGGAGCAGGAGGGGCTGGATGTACTTAGTCGATTCGAAAGTCATTGGCGCGTAAATTACGCCAGTCATGATGTTTTCCATGCTTCGATTTGATGATGCGGAAAAGTAAAACCACAAAATCTGGTGCCCCATTGGAGCTCCAGCGTAAATCCCCCTTTAGTCCCGGACTCTGTGGCTCTGGATATGCAAATGACAATGCAGTTTCGGTTGTGTTTTCTTTTTCTAGAATTAATCAAGCAGCCAACCACTCGAACGAGTAAATTGTTATCCAGCCAGGGGATCTATTCCCCCTTCCTTGCCATCCCAAACTTTTCAATCTAATTGGCCAGCAGCTGCTGGGGACCCACATTCATCTCTCTGTGGCACAAACGGCGGAAGGGGGATTCTTTAGTGTTTTGACTGTCATTTGTAGTTGAGCCAGAACTCATAAAATCCAGTCAAGAGTTGTTACTGTCTAGTTACATTCTGGGCAGACCAAGCCGGGCTAAGCCCTGGGGTTGGATCTGATTTCGGGGGACGGAGGCACTCCGGCCAGAGAGATTCGTGATGAAATTTGCAACCACCGGAATAAAAAGTATCAGTAGCTGGCTTCAATGTACATAAACGGGAATTAATTTCCAACAAAATGACAAGGCAAACGACTAACATCGGAAGGGTGGGGCCCCAACATGCCAAACTCAACTGAAGGAATCCGAGGCATTGAAAGGGTTAAGGGTAAAACATCCTCGAACGAAATAAGGAAAACAACTGAGGTAGCACAGAAAACCCGCAAAAGATCCTTCAACAACTTAATTAATTAATGATACGAAAACATTCACAAAATAAAGGGAAGAGATTCTTTATATTTTAAAATAAAAAAGTCAAACACAATCTATAATTAAAGTACCTGAAGTGGCTGTTTTTGGAGGGTGGTATTACTAGCCGATAGTTGTTTTTAAATGCAGGAACACCCTTTCTAAACTCTTTATTATGTAAATATAAATTCTCTAAGCCAACTTCCTCCATTTGACTAAAGAGGAAAAAATCAATCAACGCAACTGCAATCACATTTCGCTCGTCGAGCAATCAACATCCGTTACATTAATTTGATGTTGCCCCTGCCACACTACCACGCACCATCGTCGGCTAACAATATTAAAATCCTTATCAAATCGAAATTAAAAACCAGTTGGAATTGCTTCCTTCGTCCTTCGTCCTCCGTCTTCCACCGTTTCTGCACAATTTCCATTCCGGCAACAACTACAGTTCATCTGGCAGCAGGAACCAGAAATCACGGACCCCTTGGCCTGGCCGGGACCCATAAAACTTAAAATAAATATGCAGCGTGTGCCTCGGACTCTTCTGTGTCTCTGTGAGTGTGCGAGTATCTGCCTGCCTGTGTAACCGATAACATCATTATTGATGAAGCTTTGGCCAGAAGTCACATCCAGCCCAGCCATCCAGCCAACCAGCCAGCCAGCAAATGGCAGAAAAGCAGAAAGGCAACTCGAACAGATTGCAGAAATGTGCGCCCAAGGAGCGCCGCAGACTCACAGTCAGATATATAGATGGATATAGAGGTCACCATGCCACTCGCTGCTCCGGAACTTCCTCCTTTTCAAAGGACCCCATTCGGGGGTGGAAAGCAGTCTCGTTTAGAGATTGGAAATCGTAGACATCCTCGGCATCGCCATCGCCATCGCCACCACCGTTGCAGTGGCAGTCGTCGTCGTAATAACTGTAATTGATTTTTGATTTGTGATTTAATTTAACACAGTTAAATGAATTGAAGTGGGAAGATGCCGGGGCTCAGGAATGCTATGGGGCTCAGGAAAAGGGCAGACCCAGGGAAATCGTCCTGGCCAGAGGTGGCAAGTTAAGCCATGGGCTTGGCTCAAGTAAATAGGTGATGAAATGAAAGAAGTCCTCTGAATCCATAGGGATATGCGTTCTTGTCAGCCCTGAATTTGAAAAATATTAATAATCACGTTATTTCCAGCTATTAAAACGCAAATGACTTGACCCTACATATGTTTTAAACGTGAGAATATGTTCTTAAGTGTTTTGATATATATTTTTTTATATTAATTGAAGTTTTAATTATTCATATGATATTTATTCTAATGCTTTTATTCTGATACTTTTCAGGAACTTAAAACTACACAATTTTCTTTACAGATCCAGCCTCTTGTCACAATTGATAATTTCCTATTCGATTTCAATAATTGAACACCCCAGTTAATGAATAAATATAATATTATTTTCTATCCGCAGCAAGGAAACTATCGAGAACAGGCAAAATATGAGAAACTCGCAAAGGACTTGGCGGCTGCCAAGGGCAAAGAAAGGGACGTTCAGCTGGCCAAGGAGCATGCTGAAATATACACTGAGAAAATAAAAAAACAGGCCGAGGACTCGGATGGTGAAGATGACGACCTGGAACATGATGTGAGGGTGGAGGAAAGAGCTAAGAGGGGACTCAAAAGTTTCTTTTTCCGGAATAAATGATATAGAATAGGTTAAAGACTATTCATTCCGAGATGTAAGTTGCAGCCAAAAAGTTTAAATATGTTTATGCTGTATAGTGCTTATTTTTACTTCTGTTTTTCGAACCACGCCGACAAGGACAACGAAGGAGCTCTATAATTGCCACAACACACAAAAACCCGAAAAAAAATCCAGCACAGAAGCGGGGGGAGCTGCAGAGGCAATTACTGGGCGTTGATGATGACCCAAGATGCTTTCGGTTTTCACTGCACTCGCATCCGGGCATCGAAGCAGGAGGAGGAGGAAGGAGTGGGACCGTAAAAGGACAATGCTTTGATTGCCCTGTGGAAGATAAAGGAGAGACACGCCAGACGTTGTTAATGTCTGGTCATGAGTTAAACACTTCAATAAAACGTGAGCGTGTGTGTAAGAGTGCTCTGGCCAGGACTATAAAACAATTGTTTCACCATATTTAGTCCATGGGTGGATACCGAATTATATTACACATACGACACGTTGGCATGTAGACGAAGGCTTCAACTCGCCATAAAAAAAATAAAAATGAAAAGGAATTTATGAAGTTTCTGCTTAAAACATAAAAGAATCAAACATTTAAATTAAATTATTATTTTTTTTTAGAGCCCCTCTCTTCAATAGTCATCAGACTTAAAACAATAGCCAAGTAGCCAACACAAAGGAGCTGAACAAATAGGTTAAAGTGTATTTTATTTGACCAGTCCATGAGAAATGAGCTCTTCAAAGTTATTCAAAGGGTGCTAGAGAGGAGACTTTGGTCGGGTTATAAATTAATTCATTTCCGAGCTGGCGTGCTGGGAGAAATCGATGCAATTAAAAATCAACAAAAGTTCTGCATTGCTCTTGAGGCCTGAAGGCGACCAATCAACAAAATGGGGAAAGGACTGCAAATTGGTAGGCATCGGACAAAGAGAATTCTCAAAACGTTCAGCAGGAATTTTTTAACTCTCTGGCTCCCTGATTCTCTGGCATCTGGGCTCTCCTTATTCAAATGGCCTGCAGCTGGCAATTTCCAATTTAACAAATGACAAAAATTGTTGAGCATATTGATTGCATTGCTTGGCGACATTGAAGAGATGGCGAATTCTCAGAGCTCAGATCGGAGAACAAAGGACTTGCCAAAGTTCCATTACTACAAGCTCAACCACAAATAAATACTCAAGACACGCCACGATTTTGTAGAATATATAGCTTAAATAGTTGTCGGTGAATAATTGAAAAAAGACTCAAACTTCTTATGTGCATCGACGATAAAGTGACGACAATGCGTCCAGACAGGCCATAAAAGGACCTTCCTGCCCGCAGCAATAACTCAGCCGATAATCATAATAAAAAAGGGAGTGAAAATATAAAAGGAAATCTAAAACGAACCGCGGCCGGAGAAAGTCAATTTGTTAAGCTGCAGCCAGGAGCATGATCTGGGGAAAAGGCAGAGCAAAGAGCAGGGCAGGACAAAGGAAAGAGTGAAGAACTGGGACGCACTGGCTTCACTTAAAAAAAGAAAAGAAAGACTGAACATCTTGCATACACTGAGAGAATACTATAAAAATAAAATAAATTCAATTCAAAAGAAAATTTAAAAAATTAGTAAGTGGCTTACAAAAATGTAGTTTTCAAAACAAACAATTTAAAAAGGACTTGTTAGAGACAAACTAAAGAAAAATTAATTACAAATCGAATATTTTCAATGTACGATAAAGCTAAAGAAGAGGCTACGACTTTTTCCCACTTATTTTATTAGAATTAAATTGATTTCTTGCGGCAGGCCCGGAGATGGCGAAACCAGAGGGAAAAAACTGCGACGGCGACAGGCTTTGGCTGGCATCAAAATTAATATAAAATGAAAAGTTTTGAAATTTATTACAAATTGAATTGATTTATGCAGCGAATGGCTCTCGGGCTGGAAGGTGACAAAGTGAAAACTTTGCCTTGGTCCCCAGCAGTGCAAATTAAATCGGAATGGAGCGAGGGAGTTTTTGCATCCAGCGCGTTAATCAGATAAAATGGTTCAACCTCAGAGCCATTTTCAGTTCGCTTTTTCCACCAAGAGTTTGTTTTTCCGGCCTCAAAGTTATGCGACCTCACGCAACAGTCCGTGCCATGCCTATATGCCGCTCTCGGGCAGCACCCTTTAGGCTTTGGCCCTGTATGCATTACAGCAACAGTCAAGAGTAAATAACAGCAGGGGGCGTGTGGCATGTGGCGTGTAGCGAGGGGACAGTGCGTTGAAATGTTGGACACGTTGCAGTTGCACGCAATTAAAATAACACTTGTTAAAATATTTATTTTATGTGGAAAGGAGGGGGCTTGAAAAAATAGTTTGGCAAAAAATATGCGTATACGTATAGGTTGTATCGAAAACGCTGACTCTGTGTCCATAAAACTAAATGGTTTTTTTGTTAATAATGTCCTGTAAATGAATTATAGTGCTTGAGCAAAATCGTATTTTCCAAAAGGAATATTCTACTAAATTAAATTTGATTCTTTCATCAATGCTTTGTGTAAAATATCTTTTAGTCTGTTAATTAATTTTTAATTAAACAGGTAGATTTTTCTTTTGAAAGACATTTAATGAAAATGTGAATGGCTATTAAAGAATTTTTATAACTTAAAAAAAATATATATAATATATAGAAAAGTAGATGTGGAGAAAAAAATTACCGGGAATGGAGAAAGCCATCGTGTTTAATTGGCTGAACCCAATGAAAATTTAAATAAAAGTTAATAAAATTGATTTCGCTCAAATAGTTTGATGGCTGATGACTGGCAATGTCTTTGTGCCGAGCGCAACAGTGCATCGCTGAATAATAATAAAATAATAATGATGGGCAACAAAGGGAATCTGAAATTCATTAAATTGGAATTGCTTTATTTGCTCACATACTTGTCGGGTCAAAACCGAGCCTAACAATGCAAAACCAAACAAAAAATGAACACTGTCAGGTGAATCAAACGAGTTTTGCTTAATTAATTGATTTTAAACATGCATAAAGCAATTTGTAGTATTTGTTTCTGGCTTCTGATTGAATACTTTAAACGATTTGCAGAATAATATCCAACTAATAGTCTCCGCATAGTGTCAACAAATGCTTCTGTTTAAAGTTTCCAGCCCAGTAAGGCACAAGGATGCTTTAGTTTCTGGCTCGTTTGCTCGAGAGATTTTCGAGTCCCGACCGTAACAAACAGGAAATGAATACCCCGTTGATAGAGAGAAATTGACGGGGCGATGTGGGGAGTGGGCAAAAGTATATTTCGAACGGAAATATGTTCAATTTAAAAAATAGCACAAACACCGAGACACAGACTTCGACGCGCACATGGATCTCCATGCTGCCGAGTGACATACCCACACTAAACAACAATGGCAAAAAGGAAGAAGGATGGAATTCTGGGTTCTATATGACTGGGACATACTCTTTCTGTCAAAAAATCCTTTGTTTTTCTACTATGCAAATTGTAATGAAAAGTCTGAAAATTCTTAGTTTAAACTTTTTTTTTTTAATTTCAAATAAACTCCCAAAAACAGGGTATAGCCTTCCTCTTAGGGTACAACCAGAAATGGCAGCAGGTAACATCACGGCTAAAATGGCGCAATGGCAGCCAGCAAAGCACAAAACAAACTGCAACAAAATACAACCAAAAAGGAGAAAGCTGCCGAAAAATAAAGAAAATGAATATAGTTTGAACCAAAAACGACGCACACGTCCACGAAAAGATCCAGCGCACTGAGCACTAAAAGTTAACAAAAATACCGGCTTCGGCATGGGAAGGAATCCTTGGATGGCAGGACCCGGTCGGGGCAAGGATAACAGCCACTATTGTTGGCCCTGACAGCGACCAGCCAAGTGGTGGTCATTGTGCGGCTGAGTTGGATGACTGGACATCTGACCATTCTTCGTACTTCGTCCTTGGCGCTTGCCGGTCTCCACAACGGACATTCGCATGAACGCCATTGCACGGGCAAGAGCATCCGGATCGGATCCCCGTCTGTCCCCGCCACCGAACTTGGCATCGGGAATGCCAATCGAACCATCTCCACCGGCCCCAGAACGCTTCAAATTGTTTCTGCCAATTGATACCTGATTCTCGGGAAGCGTCATTGTAATGCCACAGGAAGCAAGGTACAATTATAAATTTCGAGTCCCCCTTACATGTACATATAATAATTGTAACATACACAGCTAAACATTTTGCTCAGGAACAATCAAGGACCATTGTCAGGAGCACCTCAGATTGTCATTCATTATGCCATCAATATTGATTGCTTTACGCTTCATGGGAAATGCTAAAAAGTGACTTGTCAATTTTCACAACGCCCCCAAAGGGCCAACCTATTCAAGGGCCTGCTGTAAAAAAGAGTTCTCAATCAACTGAGAGTTGGCCTCGTCCGTGAAAACCGTGTTGGCTTGTGCATTTTTCCAGGGTAGCAGCCGATTCGACACAAGCAACACGATGCCCTCACTTTGACACTTTCCTCGCTGACATTTTTCAAGCTGTGTCGCGTACGCTGATTGATGAATGAAAAACCGAGTCAAGGAATGAATAAGAGAGCTTCTGCCGACCTGTCCGAATTTTTCATCCATAAAAATATACCAAATGGACAGGCCTTGCCAACTACTGGACCCAAGATTGATAAAAGCGTGAAATAAATGACCCTTTGAACAAGAGTTCAAAGTTGATTCACTTCATAGGCTTACAAATACTTGTATCTTACGTCCTTAATTGCACAATCTAATATATTTCAGGGTTCTCTCCACTGATTTGATTTTTTTATCCTGTCAGCCCCAGATGTCGCAAACTTCAGGTGCAGGTGTGACTGCTCTGCCCACTCCAGAGTATTTGCATAAATATATTAAAACTAAAGGAGTGATTTGACACTTTTTATGGAGTTTATTGAACCTATTCGATGGAAGTGTGAAGTATTCACTTGAATTGGAAATCCAAGGCACAGAAGAATGCTTTTCCTTGGGGGGGTTGGCAGTTGTGTGACAGTTGACAAGACATCGCTACTAAGCGCAACACAACCCCGTCCGCAGAAATCTTGTTCCTGACAGCCACGTGATCCCGGACATGTGTCGGCTGCTCCCCTAGGACTTCTGCCTAATTGAATTAAGTGGAGGCTTTGGAGCTGGCCCGATGGGTAAGGGTCCTGATTAAGGGTTTCCAATGCTTGTGTTTCAATGCCTAAGCTGTTGTTTTAAATTTTCAAATTGTTTATCAACTTTATACAGTGTATTCCTGCTCTGGATTAGCCGAAAAATATAAGATACCAGGGGCCATGGTTTTTGTTGAGGCAGGACAGCTAATGGAGGTGGAAAACTTTGCCTGGGGCATAGATTTTCCCGGACCGCGTCACACTCTGTGAGATCTGCACTTTTCCCAGACCGTCAGCATCCTGACTCGCAGCTTATCACTGCACTCCGAGATGGTCCAAGTCCGACTCCGGACCCGGGCCGGGTCCTAGTCCGTTGAGTGCATTAATACGCTTGCATAATACTTTAATGTCGGAGCTGCCTTCCCCTCCGCTCCCAGACATCTGACAAACGGAAAAGCTGCTGCTGCTGCCACTGCTGATGATGATTCTAGAAGGCAAAGCTGGAAAAACTTTGGTCGAGCTGCAGGAAGTGCAAGAAAATTAAGAAAATACCCTTCGTTCGCAGCGCCCTCTGTTCGCCTCAGCTATTTACGACAGTGGGCATTGAAATTATACGCCCAGCTAGCGCTGCCCCACTTTGCCAAAGTAAAAGTCAACATCCAGAGAGAGTGCCCCCGCCGAAAGACAGCCAAATGGAGGAGCGAATGTCCGAAAGAAATTCCAAGTGTTGTAAAATAGCAACATGGATTGTTGAGCAATTTGCGCTGTGTATATGAGTGTGTGTGTGTGTGTATGTGTGTGGGCCCGAAAAAGTTTGGCCCACACACAAATGGCCAAATGCAAACTTTGCCACAAGCCAAAATCAGCCAAGCGATCCAGAACACTTCTTGAGATATGAGCACAATTAAAACTTGCCGCAAAGGACCAGTTGGCGTTGTCGTTGGCGGTTCTAGGATGTCGCAAAAGTGCCAGCTCTGAATGATAAGAATAGATGGTCAAAAGGACTAGCAGGAAAAAATAGCTTTGAGTTCAGTTTGATGTCATAGAACAGGATACGGCATATCCAAAAACTAAACCGCAATCACTTTCTTTAATTTAAAATGTAATCTTTGGGATAGTTATATTTCAAATATCAATATCCATTTTTGAACCAACCTTTTCCAGTACCCTTCCACTATTTTTAGAATAAAAATGTTCTCCGCTTTTACCCGAAACTCCTGCTTTACGATCAAATCAAAACTTTTGAAAATAGCCTGCCACCCCGGGCTAACAAAAAGAAAACTGACGAAATCAGGGCCATAAACAGAATCAATGAGCAGTAAAGCGGCAATAGATTTGAGTTATGGTTATTAATAATGCCGGGCGAGACTGGGTTCCGCCGGGGGCAGGGGAGGAGATAGCTTCGGAAACGAGACACAGGCCTTGGTGTGTACATTGTACATGCAGCAATGCAGACTTGTCTGGGTCCGAAAACACAATATAATATGGAGGGGGGCATCTAGGGTCTGGGTGGTACAGGATGCGACGATGACGGTGCCGGAGCTCTGTTGGCCAGTCAAACAACAACAAGCAATGAACAAGAGTTAAGCTGGCTGGCATCCCTCACAAAACATTGCATCGTGTGAATCCAATATAGGAAGAGAGCTCTCCCATGGCCGCCGGAAATGCCTTTTGTCTGGCTTCATAATATTTTGCTCGTTACTTTTTAATATGACTCACAGCAACATCCGAGTTCCCAGATAGACAGACAAACTGTGGGGGAAAGGATGGAGAGGACTCTACCAGCCAGTTCGAGGTATCATCCACACCAAAATAGACAATGCCAAAATCTATCTTAGAGTAAAAATTGTATTACCATTTCCGGGGACGAGCGCCGGGCCAAGACACCCTCTTAGCTTATGGCATGGTACATACCATTGCCAGGGTGTCGAAGGATAACGCATAAAACTCCAACCTTTTGTCACCTTTTCAAGGGATGGACCATAACTTGCCTTTGGAAGCCTTTACAAAAACAAAAGCATAAAAGTTTCGTAAAACCTAAAAAGCTCATCTTTTTCCGCTTATTGCGTGAGATAATCTGGTCCCAGCTAATATACCCCTCACTGTATTTATTAAATCTTAATGATTCTGTTATATGGGGAAGCGTGACCCCAGGAAATGCTCTCGCTCCAAGTATTTCTGAGTACTATAAAGGCTATCGCTCTATGTTCAGATTGCCCTATTTGCTTCAGATGTAATCAAATTTTAATCCAAAGTGGCAGTTAATCCAAATCTTTTAATACTTGGTATGAAAAAATATAATATTTTCATGTCAAAGTATTATCAAACTGTTAATTAAAATTATAATTCCTAATAATAAAACATAGACAAACAATGTCAGTTTATTTTTAAAACTAACCGAATATGCCGGCACTTCAATCAGAAATACGAGGAAAATACTCAGCAGGAACAACAATAATGATTATTGTAATATTTTTTATTTAAAAACTCACAAAATAATAATTATTTTGCATCGATTTTGCATTGTATATATGCATCTCCTTTAGGACCTGGACGTCCAGCATCTCCTTTTGGACCTGGATATCCTGCATCTCCTTTCGGACCTGGACGTCCTGCATCTCTTTTCGGACCAGGTAATCCTGGTGGTTCTTGAGGACTGGGTAATGTAATTAAAATTCGGTACATCAAGTCGTTTATCTTTTTTTCCATCACTTCCAACTTCCTTGTTGTATCGTCCTTGAAGGTATTAAAATCTTCCTTAGCGCCTGTTGATTCAAATTATAATGGTACATATTCAAATATTAATTTCGTTTTTTAAAACCCCCCAAATTTGCATGTACTTCAAGCAGGACAGAAAGGATAATACTTAACAAAAACAAACGAAGAAAATACTTGTTCATTTTGAACGTCCGATCTCGTACTCAAATTTGTTCTCTGATTTTTATTGGACATGTGTAGGCACATTTATAAACTTCTTACATTTGCAAAAACACAATATTTGTACATACAATAAATACATTCACAAGGCCAACATACATATGTTAATATTCAAAAAATCATTTTAAATCATTTAAAAGAAGCGTAGTGCAATTACCTTGACTTTAAGGTCTTGAAGCTTATCTGATAATATTATTTAATGAATTCAAAAATTGGCATTTCTAACAATTTCAGTAATGTTGTTCATTTATGGGTGTGAATAATTTATAAGGCATACAAGACATTTTCTGTGGAATAAATTAAAGAATAATAAATAAAGATTAATTCAAATTAAAACGTATTTAAAATAAGAGTTAAACTAACATAAGTATAATCTCCGACTACCGTAAAATAGTATTATTCTCGAATTAAAACTGGGTGTCATTGAGGACCTCGCAGTCCTGATAGTCCTTGTGAACGGTACTCAATACAATACTCAACTGGAGCAAACGTATACATATATGTTATATATATTCAATGTACAATTATTGTTATTTAAATACATTGGACAAATACATAAATACATTGGATTTTGGAGACTTTATAAACTTTCAAAGAGCATAAGAAAATGCATTTTCAGTTTTCTACATGAAATATATTATGTTCTTTACTTAATGCATAAAGCAGAGGGGCGAATTTTGTGTTGCACACATATCTTTTTCATAAACTGAGAAATTTAGGTCATCACCTCGGGGTATACCGTGCAGCCGGCAAAGTGACAGCGCCCAGGACCCAGGGCAGTGCTATTTGATATCAAACAAGCGATTCCCCAGCGGTCAATGTACCGGCGACGTCAAAGCGTCGTCAAAAATGAATAAGCACATAGGATGCGGCGAAAATATTAAGCATACGCCGTGTATGCCAGAGTTTCCTGTGCTTACGTCAAAATGCAAAGTTACATACATGGTCATGATGCAGGCAAGTTGACCCAGTGTTCACAGAGGGTGTTCCGGGAATAGATATTTATGGTCAATATGTATACGTGAAGCTGTATTTACGAATTTTTTGGTAACGGCTAGTTGAGTTAATCCTCCCGCAGGTATTCCGTTGACTAGTGAAGGCGAATTGGTTTTGTGGAACAGCCTTTCTGGCGCACATGTGGCGCGCCTTTCCACGGGTCTCCAAGGATCCAAAGTATGATTGCGTGCCTAAGCGCCATCTTACGGTTGATAGCTTCATTATAGTGCTGTGTTGCCGTTGCAGTTGCCGCTGCATGTTGCCACTTCAGCTGCCTGGTTGCTCTTGTTTTTCGCCATCGCTGATTATGGCCAGGAGGGTAAAAATCTTGAACGTTTTGCCCCCATCTCGTTTGCGTTTTTCTAATTTTAGTTAAAGTGTTTTCCCGTCTCCCCTTGCACCCTCATGCCTTAATTTTTAAATTGCCACGCAAAGTTATGGCGCGGCCTCGTTTTGGTTGCAAGTGCGCCAAGTGAAAGTCCCTACTTGTGCTGGTGCCACCACTTGAGTTTTATGGAGCTGCTTAAGATTTAGAAATTATGATTGTAGCAGGAAGACCGTGCCACTCAAGCAGCTCAAAAGGAAGCCAGAAGTGTGTGCCATTTAAACTGAATGGTCAAAAAACGGAATTAATTCGCACAATCTGGTAAATGCCATTTAATCTACCAGTTATTCAGTTCCCCAGTTCTGCCGAAAACTAAAAATGGATCTTCGACAGGTTCACCTCATCCTGAATCCGTAAATAAAACAAAAAAAATTAGAATTCTCTGTAGACCAGACACTGCGAGGTGCATAAATTTCAATAGTAAGTCCATAGCTTCCCAGACAACGGAAGTTGTTGAGATTTATGGGTACTGGGCTCCAAAAGGCTACGCCATATTTATTTGAAAATAGGTTGTGCCCCGCATCGGGAGGACCTTGCCGCTAGCAAAACGGAGAGCTGTTTATAAACCCCAAAGGGATATTACATATCCTGTTCCTAGTCGTGTAAATGCCATTATAGATTGAATATTTGCTCGGAGCGTAGCACTCCGAAAGCCTTTCTCCTGTTTGATTTACGTTTTCCATGCATCCGTTTCCATTGTGTTGTCTTTTGAATCGGATGGGGCTTACTTACAAAAATAAAAAAGTTGCACTGCTTTCAAATTTTGTTTACAAAAATGTGGTAAATATTTTACCAACATCTTTTTACTCCTGAAAATAAATGGGTGACCGAAAGTAAAGCTCCCTTTTTCCCTGTTTTAGCGCTCATTTCCTTGGCCTTGGTCTTGATCTTGGGGCGGGGAGCTCATCCTGGTTGGGTTTCTGTATTGGAGTGCAAAATATGAGGCTATTAGAGGCTTAAGTCCTGCGCTCATACGTGCAAGCTGCGCTTTTTCACACACTCTGCCCGCCATTCGCCCGAACACATCCTGCGCCAGGACTCCAGTACTCCAGGATGGTATCCACGCTGGCATCATCATTATTATTATCCAACAGCTCATGGCTGCGGCCATTACAGGGTCGGGAGCAGCTGGAAGTGAAAACGAAAGGCGTGCGAGTCCCTATGGCTCTGGGGAGCATCTCCTTCTCCGCAGTCCCCGCCTCCTGCGATTTCGTCTCGAGTGACTATTCACTGTTGAAGATTTATTGAATGTGCGCGATGCTCCTTCGGCCCTTTCTTCTTCCCTTTCCCAGAGCCGCCACCGCCCCCGCCAACATACCGTGCTCTGCGACCACGCCCCCTGATGTCTGCGCCTGAAAGTTGGCTCTGTCTGCTCTTTGGCATTGGTATTGAGTGTTTATTTATTTTCAAGCATCATAAAAAATACACAGAACCAGACAGCGACCAGGCAAAAGGACCACAAAGGACCTCGAATGCCTAAAAGGTTCCCGTTTTCGATTTCATTCGTAAAAATAAGAGGGAAGAAGCGCTTTTATTAAGTTTGTAAATAAAAATTAAACCAGAAATCGTAGACATTTTGATAAAGGACTTTTGCAATTGTTTCCCAGAAAAGTGTGAAAGTGTAAATCGGAATGATCTGCTTTTCTGGAACTCGCAGGAGGCAAGGACATTCAATAATTTTGTTCGCTTTCGAGTGGCAGAAACAGCTGCAATTTTTACGCCATTTTGTGCTGCCAAACCAAAGTGTAATTTGTGGCCTGGGAACTTTGTCTATTGCCCTGGTGTGCAGTGTCCTTTCACCCTCGTCCTTGCCCTTCCTGCAAATGGCTGTCTATTTAGCTGTTGTTGTTGTTGTTGGCACTGTTAAATGAAGCATTCGCTGGCAAAGTTGAAGATGTTTGCAATTTTTATTTCATTTGCCGGTCAATGAACATTGGAAATGTGTTAAGTGCCACCCACTCCACGGTGCTCAACTTGTCTTTAATTGTCTACAAGTTGCCGGAATGGCTTTTAATGAAGTGTTAAACGATACTCCAGCATTGGTGTGGCTTCAGTCTTCTTGGTTTATTACTTGAGACGCCCTGAAATATTAATTTCAGTTCCGCCAGCTGTTCCATTCACAGCTTGAATTGAGTAATTCTCTGCCATTTTACCGACACGGCTAATTACCATCGATTAGGCTCAGAGAAAATCAAACTAACAGAAACCTAAGCCTCTTAAAATTCGAAATGGTTTTGCACTCCACAGTATTGTTAATATATGATTTATTGCTTTGAAGTACACATATTTAGATGCTTAATTTTCCTAATAATTGGATCAAGCTTGCAACTTTTCTTTCAAACTATGAAGTCTTTTCTGATACAAATCTCTTTTCTCAACCCAGATTCCTGTTCTCTTTTGAGAAGAATGTCACATAATGTGGACAGTCAGTAACCACGCAAGTGTCAAACAAACAAAACGAGTCGAAAACACTCGCTCAGCCTGCCCCATTTCACAGCCTTTCACCAAAAATTTGCCAGCAAATCCTATTTTCGAATGAGAGAAGCAAGCCCAATGGGCAGAGGAGGAGGACATCTAAAACACACGAGCTGCAGGCGCTTCTAGACTAGCCGACTTTTTTATTTTTGTTTGGGCCACCATCCCGTGCACACATCAATCTCGCTCCCCAACTTTTCCCTGATACGAATCTTTCATTTCGAATTTCCGTTCAAAAATTCGTGTAAGTGAACTGGAACTTTGAAAAAAAAGCAGCGAAAAATGGAATTTTACTTCCCAGAGACAGATACGAAGGGGTTCCTACTAAGGAGAGTGGGTATGCTTAGTTTCAGGGGTTTTGGTATCACTTTTTGAAACGTACGTTTATATCTCTAAAGGTTTCTGTTTGATTCTCTTACAGGGTAACATAAGTTGGCACAATTTCGAACGTCTGATGGCTCGTTGGTATAAAATTTAAATTTCTTCATTTGCCTTCCAGAGTCCATGAGCAAGTTCAAGTTTTTTGTCTGGGCTCCAGCTCCTGTCCCTGGTCCTGCGGCCTCCTATCCCCTCTTGATGGAAAATTCAGGTCATGTGCGACCAAAAGTAAGTGGATGCGTTCTTATCAGCGCATACAAATGTTTTATCTCGACCGACGCGTGTGCAATCGGAATTACACGGTTAGAAAAATACCGACACCTTAAATCACACATTTTAAAATGTAATTTTTAATAAAATATATAAAAAAAAGGATATTACATATATTAATGGAGTTTAGGTTGATCATTTTTTTCATTTGTTGAGTAAACTCTTTGAAATTATTTCAAGTGTATTCTTCGTCTTGGCAGTAGTAGCCTACGGTTGGCCTGTCTATCTACGAGTGTTTTGTTTTGCCAATTGTCGGAAGTGCCTGTAGGGGAAGTTGCAGAACTCATACACCCACTCACACACCCACATACCACACACAGATATGGAGATGCGCAGCCAGTTAGACACTTTCTTTTGCTACTCGAGCTTCCGTTTCCGCTCGCCTGACCCGATCCACTCCGTCTGCCTTATTTACTTATGCATGGCATATAACCTTAAACATAATTTTGTTTGCCTTTTGTATTGTGTCCTCGTGCAATTCTATTTGCTGCCGCTCCACTTATTCCAAAAAACCCAGCCCATTCTTCTATCTTTGCTTGAGATTTCTATCAACTGCTGAACTTTATCTCTTTGACTCGTGCTAAGGGCTAAAAAAAAGAGCGAACAAATTTTAAATAACTACGTCTAAACACTGCGTCTAAAAAATGCGAGTGTCAAAATTTGCACTTGAAATTATAATGGCCTGGCCCCAAAGCTCATTGGCCACAACAAAGAAACCGGCTGCACCACCTCCTCTCCACATTATTCGAACCACCACCCGCCCGAGGGTCAAACATCCGCACATGTCTGTCGAGTCGAGTTCTGTGAGGATTAAAAAACAAGAATTTTGAATGAAATGCATGCTCCATTGACATATGGGTGGGCGTGTGCCCGGCAACCTACATCATGTAGTGATGAGGAAATGGCAACTGCATGCAGCCACATGATATGGCCGATGCCACCCACTCTGCCCCAGAATTGTGATGCCACATGCTCCCCCATGACTCGCGCTGATTGTTCGATTCAAACATTTTGGCATGTTTTAGGCAGCTGAACCACTCTTTGCTTGTCCTCCACCCAGACACAGTGGGTTTTTAATTCACAAATCATAAAAAGGCGTTATTTTTCAGATCATTTTATATGATATTTGATTGAAATTATATATATCATCATGTGGAAACATTTATATAATTTTACAAAATAAGTTCGAAAATATCATTCTTTCAAATGTTAGTTTCATACAAAAAGTGTCTTGATGGGCTTTAAAAAAAAGCAGTACATCCCCCACGGTATCCTTCTCTATTGGCCAAGGCTGAAATGTGCTAAATCCGCTATAAAAGCGGTTAACCGAGTAAACTGAAATGCAAAATGCGGTTCATTTCGGTTCTGCTGGGCTCTTGCCCAGTTCGGCCCACTCGGAATGGCCTGGCCTATTCCCTGACCATATTAAAAGCCAGGCCAGAGTGTTGATGGGTCCGTTTCGACCGCACGCTGTGATGTTTTCGTCAATGCAGCAATCATTTTTACGATTTTCGGTTCCATGGCACTAAGTGTGCCAGCATAAGTTTGTTAGAATAATCAACACAGCAAATAGCCAGGTTACGACAAGTTTTTAGATAATTGTTAAGAAAATCTATAGAGCTATAATGGCTTCTCAAGAAGACGAAGAGGTTTGAGCGTCGTATCGTGGCATATGTAATTGACTAAATCTCAGTTCTAGGTTTACACAGAGGATGAGACAAACCAGGCAATGTCCTTGATAAGGGAGAATCAACTGCCCATGTCGGAGCTTCTCACGGCCCTCAAATATGTACGCATCCTGAATGATTCACTGAATCCGGGACACGGGATCCAAGATCCACCGATTGTGCCAGTTGCGGAGGTGGCGCCCCCGCCATTCGACTGGGACGAGAAGGAGAACCAGCCGATGGTCAGACAGTTGTGAAGTTGTGCATATTTTACCAGTTTCATTTTAATTTTGTCGATTGCAACTAAAGAACGGGTCTGCGAGCCCCCGAACGATTTAACTCAAAGGCAAAAGGACTTTTCTTTTTTATTATCTCCTGTCCAGAAGGAGCCAGTAGGGACAACCTATTGTGGGGGTCATTCGCTGGTGCATTCAACACCTTTGACTCACTCAGAGTTCGACTGTAATTCCAAGCAATCCGCGACGAGTTGGACAATTTTTAATTGTCAAGCGCAGTCTGGTGACAAATGAAGGCAATGGCAACTTGGCCAAAAGGAGTTGCGCAGGAGAAGCCTTAATGACAGCTGATAATTTATTCAGCGAGTGCAACAGCTGAGAGACGGTCGCGAATTGTTTTCCAGCAGTCATGAAATATTTACACGGAATAAAGGACGAGTCCTGCTCTCCTGAGTCCTGAGATGAAATACATCCGCTTGTCATTGTCAGGACAGAGTGTCCAGATCTGCTGTAAAATGCAAATGAATTGCTCTGCCGTTTTCCACCCTCGGAAAGAAAGAGACTTGCATTTAATTAGGCATTAATATGAACGGGGGATGCTTCTGAAGGGCTTCGGCTCTTCCGGCTCTTCCGACATCTGCGGTTAAGTGAAAGTTGGGCTTACGGTTAAGCCGTCTAAGCCACCTAAGCCGCGACTAACTTTAATGTCCCAACTCGAAACACTCAATTTGCATTTTGCATTCCCCCAAAACAGAGAGCTTTCTCGTTTTTCTTACCAATTAGTTCGGGATCGACCGAGCCAGACGGCGAGGGTTTGCAACCCCCCTGAAATCCGGTGATAAATTTATTGTTTCAAACGCATTTCGAGGCGCCCCAAATTCGATTACTGGTAATTGCCTATTGCCAATCCCCGTGGCTGGTGGCTGTGGCACAAAGCCGGGCTTAATTGAATTAAAAAGGCATTGCCAGTTTAAAAGCAGCTAGCGCCGTGTACGCCGATGGAGCTTTTTAAAGCGTTAACTGATTAATCACCGGCACAGTGGGTGGATCCCAGACCTGGTATCATATAGCTCCAAGCCCACGTCTTGCTTACAAATATATTTAAAACATATATATTTTTCTTTAATTTCAATTAACAAGCGAAAACAAAACACTCATTTAGGTCCTTAATAAGAGGAGGAAACCCCCTGTCTCCATCCGAGGTCAGGGGGTTCATGCTATGCACACCCATTTGATGGGTTTATTATTGGATAAATAAATTAAAATTGTTTACCTTTCAACGGCGTCGACCTCTGGGTCTGAAAGAGAGACAGCCAAAGGCATCTGTCTCTGTCGGTCGCTGTCTGTGTTTATTTCCTGTTTCTCTTTATTTTGTATTATTATTATTATTATTTTTGCCCAGTTCAATTGCGGTTACGTGAGTACGCGTATGTTGCGGCAACTTTATTTGCTCAAATTAATGGATAAATGTTCGCGCGCGCGATAATGGAAGCGAGCGGCATGGTAATGGGTTGCCATCAGCATATGAAAATAAATAGAATTGTGAGAAATGTATAGCCGTATAAAAAATATAGCGAAATAAACCTGAATATTCTTTATATTTATGACGTGTGCACGTGCCTCGTGGGTTCTTCAAATGTTTTGTTTCAATTAATTGGCAAAAAAACCAAAGCTGCAAAGGTAATTAGAAAAGATACATTTCCGTCATATAGACAATATATTAACAAGTCAATATATCCCTTCAACTTTCCTGCCACCGATACAAGTTGGTTCCATACACCTTTTGGCCTGAAATATCCGCATCTCATTTCCATTGCCTGCCAGCCAACTAACTATCCAACTCCACTTAAAGTTTTCTTTGCCCAAGTA
This sequence comes from Drosophila atripex, assembly GCA_035045925.1. Classification (NCBI taxonomy): domain Eukaryota; kingdom Metazoa; phylum Arthropoda; class Insecta; order Diptera; family Drosophilidae; genus Drosophila; species Drosophila atripex. The sequence goes on from JAWNOP010000012.1 coordinate 4,195,567, forward strand.
ACCAAACCCGCAATTCTTATCCGGCAACCCGAGTGCCATAAATGTCAATAGACCGAGAACCATTATGCATAATAATACCCTACTTGAATCGGCGCAGCGTTGCAGCTGCTGCAACTCCGAGGGAGTCGAGGGAGTCCCGCCCCGCTATATCCTTTGTAGGGTGTCCCCTTTGTCCTTTGTCCGCTGTCCGCATTGTCTGTTCCCGCTCCTCGACTTCGGTTCGCATGCTAAACAATATTTCTCCATTACGAAACAATGGGACGAGGTGCCAGTCCCCGACAAGTAGCACCTTTTACTTGTGGCATCAGTTAAAAGTTTTGCTTTTTATGTTAGCGCGTTGCAGTGGCAACTTCCCCTGTCCGTTGTCCTCTCTCCCCCGTATTCTGTCCCCTGTCTCCGTGCAACTATCTCAAGTCGTTGGTGCAACTTTTGTTGCCTACTTTTGTGGATCCGCTTTTGCTCTTCGGCTCTTGTGTGTGTGTGTGTGTGTGTGCGAGAGTGCCTGTGTGGCAAGTTTTTGCTTTCGCTTATTGTCCGGTTAGGAAAAAAGTTTGGTTTTGTTGCTAAATTGAATGCGACTTGCGTTTCCTTTGCCACTGCCACTGGTGCTGCCGCGTCCTTGCGGCAAACGTCGTGTTGACGTCCAGCTAAAAGTCCTTGAAGGTGCAAATTGTAAAACAAACAAAGACATGAGACCTTCCCGCCGAGTTGACAGAAACGGCGTACTAAACGGATACCAACTTTCAGATTGGGTGAGATTAGCTTCACATTTAGTCAGCTTAAGTTTACAAAATTTTCACCAAAAACCGCTGAAACATTTCTCGCTCTCCCTTCCCATTTTAGAGTAATCCAATTAGTTTTTAAATAAACAACTCCCAATCCATCCATTCCGTCAACAAAACCAATTTAATCATGTTTTGCCATCAGTTTTGAAAGTATTTTAGTTGCCAATTACCCTGCTCGAACCGTATAAATCGCAGTCATTATCTTTAACGGCTTAATTCCGGCAGCAGTAATGACCGGGACACAGGATACAGGACACAGAGCAACAAACACACGCTCCCCCGCATTCACACCCAAACATATGACAACTGCGACGACCACTCGAATCGTTTGGAATCTAAAAAGTTGCGGCCGAGTCCATTGCACTATCATGCAATATTTATTCAATTTAATTTTACCAATTAACTGGAACTGGACGACCAACGCAGTTGGCAACAAACAGTGGGGAAGAATGTCCTAAATGCTAACAACGATTAGATGGGGACAACGTTTCACAGGCCACCGCCGCTTTTGAATAATAAATGCATAATTCGTAGATGGAAAAGCGCGTGCCATAAATATTGCATGATAAATTATAGAAAAGCTATTAGGACAACAAACGACACGACCATAGTCCTCTGGCTCTAGCTCCGGCTTTAGTCCTGCTCCGGCTCCTGCTCCTACTCCTACTCCTAGCCACGGTCTAGGCTCTTTTGTTGAATGTGGAAAAATAGGCGACCCATTAAATGCCAGACTGTGGGGTGGGCAGGTCCTTTTTTCTGTGTTTGACATTTTTCAAATGAGGTTAGCTCGACCACAGGACACTGGACAATGGACAATGGACGTGGGCCGCTACTGCGTCTGCTTATTTATGTAAATTTGCGTAAATTACTATGAAAATATTTACGGTAAATAGAGCATTTGAAAATTTTATAATTTAAATGGACAGGGGCAGGCTTTTCACTGTCGGGACAAGTCAATGTGGGCAGGGTGTGGAAATTTTCAACTGCCACCAGCTGTGCACGTAGCTACAATAGTTCTCAAAGAAACTCCAAATTTTTTCGTTTAACACGGAAGTGCAAACTTTCGGAAGGCGGAACTGAATGTTACTTAACTGCCATTTATATGAAGAATACTTAAAAACGTGACAAGAAATATAAATACAAAAAATCATACTTAAAGACTCTTATTTAATAAGCTTTCAGAATTAGTAAAAACAGCTTATATTAAAATATTACTGCCGTAGAAAGACATAGTTTACCCTTATTAATTTAAACACTTAATTTCCGTGAATATCTTTGAAAACTATTCGAAAGGACCCTTAAAATAAGACACTTCCTGAGTAAGTACTTGTAGAATAGAACCAAAATCAAATGCAAATGCTCGACATGTGTGCTTGGCTTGGAAATGGTCTTGCGTTTCCCCGAAACTGGTATGTCAGTTAAATTAAATATTCTTGTCAACTGCAGTCAGCGAGTCAGGCGAAGAAGACACACAAGAAACGTTGCCTCGACAATTTCAAATATTTGCACCGCACTTTATAGATTTTAGGCTTTTAAATAATGAAACACAGTGCCAGCAGGGAGGAGCCTAAAACTGAAAGCTATAGCAGGACGAGGCGGAACCAGTGCTCTTCCTTCTTTGCCAGATTCGACTGCAAAATGTCCTTTATTTTATTTTTTTTATTTGATGGGAGTGTTGAAAGTGCTCTCGAGTTCTATATACGTACGGGTAAGGGAAATTGTGTAAATGTGTGTCGGTGCTCTATAAAACATTTGCTTTTGAAGTACGTACTTAAATTGCATTCAAGCTGAGCAGCCGCTTGCCGCTCGAGTAATGTGCAAGGATACGTACAGGACTTGTTCTCTTTGGGTCCAAGTTGTTAAATAAGTTGTCCGATACGTGTGAATGAGTGTCTAAATATGTGTCGAATTTTCGGATAGCAGCCAGGACTCAATTGAGAAATGAAAGCAAATAAAACGTTCGTGGGTGGTACAGTCGGATGATGTAAGTTCTGGGCATGTTCCGATCAATATCGCCCCGAATCTAGCCATTAAATTCCGAGTATATGATATATAGGAGCCATTAAAAGTATATATTTATAAATAGGTTTCGTTGAACATATTAGTATAAATCACGTCATAATGACATTAGCATAACACAAAAGAGTCAGGCAATGCTTGGTTCGTCGGGCTCTGAACAAGATGATTTGATAGCCCTAAAAGGCAATTAAACTGGTATCCCAGGCTCAGAGCCCCCAAAGCTCCAATCTCCATTCCCGGGGCAACCAACTGCATTACATTAGCCAACCCAAAAAGGCATTAAGCGATAAAAACTGATGCGGCCATTAAAAAAATTGGTAGCCAAGGGAGGCGGCTAGGCGTTAGCTTATTTAATTAACGGAAAGCGCCTACGGAAATAAAACTAAATGCCTTGTGTACATTAAAATTAACCAAGCAAAAGAATGATAAAAATAAGCATCGAATTTTTTGGGGCGAGAAACCCTTTCAGCTTTGGACTCCATGGCAATGAAATATGTACATACTGGTCAGAGGCCAAGTCACAATTAGCCCTTGGGTTCAATACAAAAAAGGAACAAAGGCGAATTGTTTCTTTAGTGGGCTGAGTAAGAGCAGGACTCGCATCCTGGAGCGAGGTCCTCCAACAATTTCTCGCATTACTTCCGCTAAATTAATACCGACTGCGGCTGGACAGGCCCGGTCTGGCGTCGCAACGTCGCCAAGTTGACCGGACTGGGTCCAGAAAAAAAAAATATATAAAAGCCAACAAAACAATATCTCAAAATAAGAGTACAGTGGAAAAAGTGCTTAGTCTATTAATTAATTAAATAGTATCCCAAGTGAGCATGGTTTTAAGCATGAGATTGTAACTATTCCTTGATTTAATACTGCTTAAAAACAAAGACGTATTTTAGGCTCCACTTTATATTTTACTTTTTTTATAGAAACATTTAAGCGTTAATTATAATCCCACTGTGTGTTGTACTGTCGAAAGGACAGCCCGCTGTGGCGGCACTTTGCTTAAATTTCTCTTTTTGGTTTATGCGGCGTCTGTCGTGTTGCGTGTATCTTGCTCCTTTGCCATGCCCCTCCCCAACCCCCTGGTGCAAGTGTCCTCGAATTAAAATTCATGGCAGCGCATTTAACTCGGCTGTGGCAAAATACAAGAAAAAAGTATAAAGAACGTCGAAAAAATTACTGAAAATGTGTAAAGAAACGCACCCAAAACACAGTTCTCTTCACAGTCCAGGGTTCGGAGTCCAGAGTTCACGAACCCGTGGCTTGCACATAATTTCAGTTATTTATGGCAACCATAAAGAATGAGGTCAGATGCGACGTCAATTCCTGGGCGGCGACTTTGCCTTAATTAAAGTCGTTAAATCGCATCGTCCTGTGGCAAAGGAAAGGCTCTGCTCAGGTGAGTTCCAAATCAAATTAATGAATGGGTCAGGTGGGCGAAGGTCCGCCCGCCAGCTCATAGATTTAAATGGGCCGAGACGGAGTTGCCGTCGAAACCATAAAGAAAACCGTTTAGCCGAGGCGGTGAGAATAATTACACTGCAAGTTGTATTTTGATAAAAGTTAAGTCTGCTTTTAGAATTACACTTACAGTGTGCTTCAAGGTAGGGGGCTTACTGGCACACAAAAAGATTATTAAATAAACTTCCCCGCTCTTACTTACCTCTTACTCAAGTCTAGCTTGAGACAAAAGCAAATTCCGGCAGTGTTAATCGGCTTATAAACAATTACTTAACATTATAACACAATTTGCAACTCAAGTTCTGCACAATTGCAGGCGGGGCAAAGGTTAAGCGGCTGCAGCGATTACAATGGGGGTCAGGATGGGTCAGGGCATGTAATGAGCGACAGCAGAACAGTTCAAATAATATCAATTAACTGCAACTTTACGTGCTTCGGCTAATTATCTCGCTTAATAAAGCGCCTAATGAGTGGAAACAGCTGCCAACGCCCATTGCTATTACCGAGGGAGTGAGGCGAAGAGGCCTCGAAGAAGAGAGGTGAGGACCAGGAAGGTATGGGGTCTCAAGATTTCATTATTCGTCCCACACTTCTTCAGGATTTCGTCCTTCTTCCGAACTTTGGCACCCCGTTATTTTTGTTCCTTCTTCCCGGCTGTAAAAAATAATTATGCTAAAATTACTTGGCGGTTTATGAATTTTAATTGTTATGTCCAACAGGAAATCCCCGTTCTCCTTTTATGAGAAAAGGTATGATGGTGTCTGCCTTAAAACTTGCCTTAAGATGTTCAACTTTTTTTAATTTTTCCGAGATGAGAATTTTTCCGAAAATTTTAAACAGGGTATGTGTGTTTATTCTGAGTCGTGGGCTATTTTTCTGCCAATTGGTCTCAAAAGCCAAAGGTATAGCCACCTCATAATATAGTTTGATTCCGACTATTTATCTCTCCACTACCGATAATTATACCGATCCCCATGGTTTCAAAATATGATAATTCGCTGCAAATATCATAAATAAAAAATATTTGCAAGAACCCAGAAACTATTAAAGAGTTTAAGATTAATTCAGATTACCCGCACTCCCTACAATATCAATGTTTTATCTTTAATTCTAAACTGTTTGTTTTAAAATGTAAAACAGCCTTAACCCAATTTTCCACTCCTTTGGCAGGTGCCGGCGACTTGGTTTGCTTTTGATGCCGCCATCCCCTGCCTTCTCCTTTCACCAAATTGTTTCTTTACTTTTGGATGCACTTGCTAAATGGGCGTGGACGTGGTGGTGCTGGTGGTCGTGGGCGTGGTCGTGTGCAAGGGCGGAGCTGTGGTTGTTGCTGGGAAATGGTGGCGCAACGGGGTATAACGAGAAAAACTCGTATGACAAATAGCCTGCGGCTTTATCCACAACGCTGAGAAGCTGTCATTGTCTAGATTCATGTTGCTTTTCCTTTGGCTTCTTTTATTTCTTCCTTCCTCCCTTCACACGTTTGTTTGCTGAATGTTGCTTGCAATTCTCCAGCAGTCTTTTTTATATGTTTTTTGTATTGGATGTGTGTGTTTTTCTTTCACTAACTACTTGCTCAGGTCTGTTGTGGTTTAAGTTCTGCATGGCTCCGGCTGTTCAAGGGCACATCCCTGCAGCGAGGGATGCCGGATCCAGTGCGAGTGCCACTAAAATGCACCCAAGGCTGTTGATTGGGAAAGGAAAAGTGTGCCATGTGGCTTAACCAAACTATTACTGAACGCCTGGAGGGAGGAACATGGGTGCGGAAGGCACTTTGTTTCAAATTCTTACACCTGTACAGAAAGCAGGCTTGGAAAATGTTAGCCCAGTAGGACAGTGTAAATAGGATTACGGGCTATACCCAAGACTATTTAGTGAATAGCTTAAGAATGTCGGAGAAGTAATTCGTTTTTATGTCACATTTCTTATTCAACCCGTCAATGAAATTCTTTGATTTAGTGTCTCGAAAAGCATGAAAACCAAATGTTGCCATATTCGGGCTGGAGGCCATGCTTTGAAATTTGATAGTACTGTCTGTCAATGGCAGGCAGCCAAATTACATTAATTTTCAACGAGGCCCCTACTGCCACACCCCTCACCGGCCACTACCGCCCTCCGAAGCCAGGAAAGGACCGAGAATCGAGCGTCGAGCTCGAGAGGATGACGATGACGCATTGCGTATGCATCTGTCATGAGTATGACAGCGCCGCGTTTAAATAAATTTCGCAAAACCAAGCCGGCATTTAAGAAATGCCTACCAAGAGCAGCGTCCAGGGGCGGCCGGCGGTAGGGGGCTTTTTGGGAGCTTAGCGGTTGCGGGGAGAGGGGAAACAGGGGGAGGGGCTGTCAGTCAAACAGCCAAGTCAGTGACGACAGAGCCAGGACTGGGCTCGGCCAGTTGGCCAGCAAATGACAGCGTTGATGGACAGTTTTGTGCAATTGCATTGCATATGGTTAGGCGCAGTGCCAGTGACAGCCACGCCCACTTCAGCCCAGAGGCTCATCATCATCAGCACGATGGGGGAGCTCTGTGGGGCAGGGTAGGGTGGTTGGGGCAGTGGCAAAAAGCTCAGCCAAATGATATGCAAATGCAGCAAGCCCAATGGAGAAAAATCCTGGCGTCTATTAAAAGTTACATGAAACTGAATATTACCCCATTAACCCATTGACATTTAGGATAGGTAATTATTTTGTTTTGCAAATATTTAAATACGCTTCTTAGTTGAAACGATTAAGTTGACAAAAACCCTAAGGCAACACACATTGTAAACCTAATTATTTTGAACAGAGTAAATTTTTTGCTTTTGAGAGATTTCATTATTGGCTTACTCGAGAGCCCCTCGGACAGTAATGGGTTAATTAGCTCCGCTGCAGAAATTGCAGTGGCCAACGCAGCGGCGAAAACCGCGAGATATCAGACCAATTTAGTGTTATTGCAGTCGCATAACTCCAGAGATTGCCCACAGGACACTGAACGACAGAGAGATGGCCAGGAGACGGTGGGGGACGGCAGGAGACTGAGAGGACCCAGAACGCAGGATGCAGGACTCAAACAAAAGGCAAATGCGACAACGGCAACTGCACAATTAGCACTCGGAAACAACTCTGAGATGAGCGGGACAAAAAACGGAGTCCGGGGCAAAGAAGTTGAGGGGAAATAATAATGTCGACGCAACGGAAATGTAACTGGGAATTATTTAATTTGCAAACTACAATGCCCAGAGCAATCCTGCGAGCTGCACTTCGCACTACCCACCCACCTCCTACCTCCAACGCCAGACCTCCTCGCCCAAATCCCTCGCCCACTCCACGGAGCTTCATTGTTTTATGGCATTGTTTGAGGAGGACTCCTTTTCCTTCTGTTCCCATTTGGTGCACTTCGGATTGCCATTGTCTATGCTACATAATTGTTATGATAACTGCCTCGCTTTATGGTTGCATCTGGGGAGTAACTTAAGTAAATGTCAGTTTTCCGAGTTCAGGGAATGGGCTTTCATGACATTTCCCGCTGCATGGACCGTAGTGATGGCCATACACCGATAGTATTGCCAGATTTTCTCCTCCGAATGCCATTTAAATGTTCTAATATGCAGAAACTTTTTTGTTTTCGGTGCAAAATGAATCACCTTCGCTAAATTTCCAGCCCAGACATCTTGAAGGCCGTAAATTGAGATCCTAGCCCGCCTCTTTATTGTCCCCACCTGAAGGCATTTATCAGATGCAGACATCAACCATCCAAAAGACCGAAAAAAGACGGCTCTGACTTGGCCGAAAACAAAACCGAGCCGAAAAAAAAAACTGAACAAAAAATCGCTGTTCAGTCAGGTGAGCTTTGTTTTGTCTGCCGCCATCTCGACTTGACATTTTCGGAAAACCCCCAATGACAAGTTAATGAAAGTCTGCAACCGCTTTGATAGTCAGACCTGCCATGGTAGAAAAGCGATGGCGGAAATTCAGTTTAAAGGATATGAGTAAAATCGATTTCGGGGCTATCTATATGACTTATTATTTTTTATTATTTAAGAAAAATAAAAAAATATGTTCAGTTACTTAAATAAAATTGAATTCACTTAATAATTTTATTAGTGAACTTGGAAATTCCGACCATTAACCCCTATGGAACACTTTAAACAGCCTGGCTTACCTTTTCAAACTGTTAAACTGCCATCATGGCCATCATGGCCATCATCATCATCATCGTCGTGGCAGCATCTATTTTGCATATTTTCCCAAGCCCGGGCCAGACTCGCCAGCAAGGCCAATGGCAATGCCAAGAGCAAAATGAAAAGCCATTTACCGAAAAACACAGACATGCTAATTAATGCTAACGGAAATTGTAATTAGAATTGGTTTGTCAAGCTCTGGCAGGAGCTAACGAAGGTGCGGATATAGCCAGGAGTTAGGGAAACTTGGCGCTGATATGATTATAACTTTTAGCCACAAATTTAACAAAACTTTTCGACTAAGTCGCCACAATCGCTGTGGAAGTCGCTGCAAGGCCCTAACTGTCTCTGCCTCGGCATCGGCCGCGGACTCCTTTCCACTCCAGACACTCATACATACATATGCTCAGGGTTGGAAAAGTTTTGTGCATACGCCGTGATAGTTTATAATTTAGGGCGGCGACGTCGGCGCCGTGTTAAGCACACAAATCATTATGTTGGTGATACCAAAGCCCGCGGCAGACTTTTTAAAACACGGGGCCACAGACCCACCGAAACAAAAATCCAAAACAAACTGAGTACCGAGGGCCAGAGACAGCCAAATCCTTTTTAACGCCATAAATTAACTTCATTTCCGTGCCAGACGCAACACGACAGCCAGCAAACGTGTGTGGTGAGCTTTCGAATGGCAGGATTCAAGGATTCAAGGAGTTTGGGTGAAGGATCTGGGGTTGTATAGGATTTTGGTATTGGACTTTGAGCTCAAAACAATGATTAAAGTGGATGAACTGCTAGAGATAAAGCTTGTTGAAATAAATCTCAATGCTCTTTATTTTAAATCTATCCTTTAAATATCCCTGGTGTATTCCAATACGGTTATTCATTTTATAATCAGTAGCAAGTACCACAGATCGGACTCTAAATTAAATGAATTCTTCTTTCCCATTGTGTGCCAACATGGCGTATGCGTTATATTCCGAGATGGGAGCACGTAACTCATACGCAGACACATACGAACGAGGCAGACTCTAGCGGAACTATCAGGGAGTATCAAGCGAGTGAGAGCGCAGAGCAGAGAGTGATGGTGGGGGAGAGTGAATGCCTTCACACATATATGCATGCTATAAATGCGACAACACACACACACGCCCATACTCACACTTCTGGGGACGACAAACACGCACAAGCGCCTACATATTACGCAAATTCCATGCTCAATTTCAGATTTGAGCAAACGGCATACCTGAGCAGCCTATTCGAAATACCCAGACGAGCCCCGCCCCAGCCCGGCCCCCGTTATCACTGCCACTCGTGCCCCGACGCCCCGCAGAAATCAGGTCTGCTTACGTGTCGCAATGATAACGTGTATTTTGCAGTCGAATAAATCGAGCCGAGCTTGGGAATGAGGTGGGATGGGATGTGTCGGTGTCCGGGAGCTCCTAAGTTCAGTTCTATCCCCCAGGTGCGTATCTGAAAGATTCAGTTGAAAGCAAATTATGCTGATGAAAACAACAAGAACAAAAACAAGAAATCCAAAACACCCAATATAGAAGCAGGAACATTGGCAATTGAGAAAAACGTGCCAGAAGTTGACAACATTCTGGGATGGAACGACGTCTATCACAGTTATTTCACATTTTTTTTCCTCAGCACAGCGTTATGACTCATTGATGAATTTTGAATGATTTTCTTGATGAAGAGAAGTGAAGTGATTTGTCTAATGAACAGATCCAAAGTAGGTTTGGCATTCAGGGGAAAAAGCATACTACCTTCCTTTAATAAGAATTCTATAAGATAAGAATGCCCTAAATTTCGGAGATCTTGGGTCTTCTAGTTCTATAATCTTAAACTACAATCGTCTTCAAAAGTGTGGAATATTTTTCGCAAAATATTCTCTCGCAAGTGTATCAAAAGATAAGATTTTGGCCAAAACATTTTCTTGACAGAATATGTTCATAACTCTGCTAATACTCGGCAGATCCTGGAATGTTATACCTTCCCAGTATTAGAACTTCGAGTAGCATAATTCTCAATAAAAAGCTGGCAACCAAAATTTTGGCACATTTCTCGCCATTTTTCTAATAGGTACCATCATGATTACGCCAAAAATTTAGCAAAATTTTACTTTTCAGGCTTTTTTGATTCTCTAATACAAACTGAAGCGGATTAAAGGCCTGATTCATAAATGGTATTCCGTTTTCTGATCATATATTATGATAGATATTCATTGAAAAATTCCGCAAAAGTTTGGATTGCGGTCAAATAAAAAAATATAAAACATTGATTAGGGCCAATTTTTTAATTGAAAATTCACAATTAAATGCCTCCATTCCTCTTCGGAATCGGTTAAGATTGCCGTCACTAATCATAGTCCTTCGAGTAATAAGATTCCCAATAAATATTCTCCACAAGATGAGGGTATATAAAGTTTTGAAACGAATACGCTATTAATATTTTTATTTAAAACATAATTGTTATATTAGAATATGTTCCAAGTTCCTTGCCACTCCCTTTCGCCACTATTCTTAGTAGATCATTTTTCATATCATGTAATAACCAGGCTAAAAATCACCATCACTTAATAGCCTGCGTGTGCATGACTCGGACTTATATTCAATAACCTACTACCATAGTTCTCGGCTTATCCCCAAACAGATTCCCCATTTGTGAACTCAAACACATTGCATGTGATTTATGGTTAGCACATTTGAATTACTTCGCCCACTTCTCTTCGCAGAAATCTGTGTCTTTGGGTAATTGTGCCTCCAAGCCAGATCGTATATCATTGTGTAGTGGTCTTGCATATGCCAGAGGCAGTTTAAATAACAAGGCTCTCTCTGATTTTGTCATTGACATATATTCTACGCCTTGTGGCAAATACGCGGCTCAAGCTACAGCCACTAAATGTATCCACAAGATACAAGATAAGACAAGGGGCTGCCAGACACTTAAGTGCCCCGTGCACACATTTCAAATCTATCACACTTGTGATAACATAAACTTCTCCAGTAGATACATTTTCAATGTTATTTTATTTTGAGAGCCAATAACCAATATTGCTTAAATTGTCCCAGCTAAATCAAGTTAGAGGAGAACATTTTTCAATAAATATCCCACAATGTTGCAGCTCATAAGGGTGCCAATAAAACGCAATCACACGCATTGCTGGCTGGCTGCTCTGGAAAACATAAACCAAAACTTTAACAATCTTCAATAAGAACACCCAGCATATGAAAACAAAGCAAAATCACAAGCTTCTACTCACACTTTTTTCTCATACACACTTTGAATAATTAAAATAAACGTTGCCAGTGACAACAAACCAGTGGGAAAACACTCGATTAAAAGACATCATCAATAAATTGCTTTTGTATTATAAACAATTCAATTTTTACGGCGACCCCTACTCCTTCATAATGTTAAAATGAATTGAAAACACATATGGAATATGTGTGTATGTTTAATGCAATTTTTATATATGCATGTTCCTGTGGGTTAAAAGCCCGGGGCATGTGGAGTTTAATGGTTTACACATATTGGCATGAAAGTGCTTTGGAGAGCTCTTTACGGCCCGACGGCGCTCGGTTTTTATGGGTCTGGGCAATTGTGTTCTGGCCAAAAAGGCGGTGACGACCGCTCTGGGCCCCGTCAGAGGGTAAGTTCCTTTGTTTTTGACAACTTTGAAGCTTTCAACTTGGACCGGACCAAGCTGAAGCCCAGATGGCCTCACCAAAAAGGATTTAAGTATTTAATATACTTTATTATAAACTATCATGCAGGACTATTAGTATTCTAGACTATAGAGTCTTAGTAACTTGTCAGATTTTCTCTAAATTTTTTTGCGTTGAATGACGAGAAACTTGCAGGACCTTCTGTGCATTCTTTCGCCTTGAATCGTAAAAAAAGTATTTACATTTCATTCATAAAATATCAATTACGGACATGTGTGACAGCCAAGGGAATGAGCATGTGGGTTGGTATGGGTTTTGTGAGTCAAATCGATATTATACAAATACGTGAGGACATCAGAGTTCATTGCTTCAGCTTCCTCCTCGGGTTCTGTGACATTTAGGGCCAATATGCTGCACGCACACTGATGGAAATTTAACGAGTTGCGCGACAACAACCTCGTCAACAGGAACAACAAAGGATGCTCTTATAATGCAGAGCAGCAAATAATAATCAGCTGCCAGTTGTTCAGACCAAACCAAAAAAAAAACCAGTTATGTGGACCCGAACCGCTCATAAACAACTCATTGACAGCAGAAAGGTTTCTTTTTGGAAGTTGGAAAGAGTAAAATATTTTTAATTTAATCTATAGGTTAAATTATATTATATTCAAACATCCTAAAAGACGTGAAAAACCTTTTAGATTAATGTTAAATTTATGTCATGTTCGAAACTGTTTCCTAAAAACTTTTCCTAAGTGACAGAAAAATTTATTAGCATTTTAAACTTTTCCTGAAATTAAATCATCTGAGAGCCTGTATTTATTGAAAAAATCTTAGAAAGAGAAACAAATTCAATAAATTTGCGCCTTAATTTAATGCAATGTTCTTAAACGAATGGAAAACCCAAACGCCCATTCGCTTTGGCCCTGCGGCTTCTCCATTTAAGTAAATGCAGCCCACAGCATTCGCATAACCAAGTAGTAGCAACCCGACCGGCTCCTAAGCCCTCTGTCTATCACCCTGCCACCTACTCAATGCAGGCTCACACACCCCACTCAGGAGCAACCAAGCAGCCCACCCACCCACTCATCCCCATCCTATTTAACATCCGCTGGCCGCACCTGCTGTCTGCAGTTTGCAGTGTGCACTTTGCTGCCTACTTTGGGGCGCCACTCAATTATTTATGCGCCCCTGCAGTGTTGCGGAGAAGTGTCTTCTCATATGAGGGGCAAACTTTTTTCGCCTATATGCATCCGGGTGGCGCCACCCCAGCACCCCACTGGAAACATGGAATGTCTTTAATGTTAATGACTTGAATGCAGCAGAACTTTTCCGAGCGCTTAAGGCGGCTTTGTGGCAAGACGCCGACGAGGAGGACGTCGACGCTGATGCTGAGGATGCCGGCAACTTTCCCATTGTGCGGCTGGAAATCTCAAATCTCTGGTGACAAGTTTCCGCTGCACACAACTTTTTATTATAGCATGCAGACTCTCATTAAAAACGCATTAACTATACATTGTAAATCATTATCGTGCCATAAGTGGCCCTCCACCTTATTATTTTTCTGTTGCTGTGATTTTGTGTATTTATAAATATTAAATATAAAAAGGTCAGAGGTCCAAAAATATTTACACATTATACATAAAAAGTGTTGCCTATTTAAGAATTTGCCATTTAGCTCATTGAAATTTGTTTAAACGAACTTCAGTTGACGTATTAAACATGTTGAAAACCCGACCCGGGGGCAGGACCATCCCAAAGAAGACGCAGGGAAGACGCCCAGTTGCCATTGGGGTGGCAGTAATAAATATTTTATAAAGGCCAGACGACGTCAACAACAAAAGGGCGATGGGATTGTGGAGCATCCGCCACAGGTAGCGACCATCATAAAAAAGGCAACTTTGTAGAAAAAGATTGCGCCGATGTGCTGAAAATTCCTTCCTTCCGTCAACAACAACAAGGACGACAGCAGCAGGATAGGCCACACAATTGGCTGGCGGATGGCTAGCAATCTGGCAAGAAACAGCAACAATGCGAGGTTGTCCTTTTGACCCGGCAAGTCCCACCCGACTCCTGTCACACTCGAGACCCTCCTAGCCACCCACCGTGTGTGGGTGTCTGTTTGGGGCCCATTTCTTTATTCATTAGCATTTCGACGGGTGGGCACTTCGTGAAAGGGAAATCCCAACATTAATATTAAATTTCATGGGGTCTTCGGTGCCGGTTTTCAACCTAATTTGTTAGAGTGCGGAATGTTTGGCGAATTTAAATAGCAAACACGGCAAATTAGTTTCTATATGGCCAGCAAACAAATCTGGACCACCGCCGACCAGCGACCAGAGACCAGAGACCAGCGACTAGAGGCGTAAAGACCATTTCCGTTATTGGCCCCATTTAACATGCATTCTATTTGTTTTCGGCCATTAGTTGTCGGTGTTGAGCCGGGCTTTGCGATTTTATTTAAACATATTTTGAGCCTTTAATTAAATTTATGGGCTCATGTAAATGAAAATCTGCCCCGCAATGCTTTTAATTGCTGTGTGTAGCGAATAAATCGATAATAAAGCGATTCAATTTATGGGCGTTTAAGCCTATTTTGCTAATTTAGCTCAAATTTGTTTGTTTATCTTTTTTCTAATTGTATTTTCAATATGTGGCAGTGGGGAATTAAATATTTTTAAAGCCACGAGTTACGGCTCTTCTGACTTCAAACATGTATCAGAAGCCGGGTAATTGTTTCAAATTTAATAACAGCCACAAATGCAATCAACGACACCCATGTGGCTCCTAAAAAAATTACCTATCACCGGTTAGAGCCAGCCGGCCAAAAAAAAAATAGCCCATTAACCATAACGCTTGGGCAATAAAAATAACAAGCCACATCAAATTTGAAAGTAACGTTCAGCCAGGGAAAAAAACAAAACAAACTTAATTTGGCCAAACTTAGACTTAGACTCGTTTCATTTCTATTTGACCAAATTGGTACGGACACTGGTCCCTTGGGAAATTTTATTTTGAAAAATATTTTGGAAAAACTTTATCATTACATTGATCTCAGAAAGGAAGGCGAGACTTTAGGAAAATATTAAGTTTCCTACTGAGGTATTTGAATTTGGAATTGTTGGTTGTCCGGGGAGACGAAGCAAACTTCAACAAGTAAATAGTAAACATAGCAACCAAAATAAACATTGTTGACTTTCAAAGGACTAAACTGTGTCCTAAACAAATCGGACAAAAGGACTAAATAAGCCGCAGGCTCAGAGTAGGATCAACATGAATATTACCTCGGCAGTTTCGTAAGTTTGACCGCTAAAGACAATAGAACCCGATCGTATTAAACCCTCTTTGGTGCAGTTGGTACAACATCTGGGACAAGAACACCATCATGAGTGTGGGTCCCGATGTCCTGTGTGTGAGGAACGGCAACACCGTCAAGTTCATGAACATGCAAACCAAGGCGGTGAGTTACTTTAAGGCGGAGACCGTGAACACCGGTCTCAATATTGGTTCATTTACGGGTCACAACCGCTTTCCGCTGTTCGCCTTCTCAGAGGTCACCCTGCGACCCAGCATCTACATATATCGCTATCCGGATATGACCAAGTTTGCCACTATTCCACGTAAGTGGCCAAGAGAAATTCTAGTCCATTATAATGGTATAATCCATCCTAATCTCACAGCCCACTCGCTTAGCTACTCGGACATCCGGTTCACGGAATTCGATCAATTGATCTGCATTGGCAGCTATCCCGAGTACACCCTTTATGTCTACAACTATCGCACCGCCACCCTTATCGTGGAACAGCAAACCATGGTGCCCTCGGTGAACCGCAGCCTGGTGGTGAGCTTCAACAGTCTGCCGAGCATGGTTATATTCCACAAGCGGGAGATGACCATCCTCTGCTACGAGATCTTTACCATCGAGAAGGAATCCTTCCTGCACAAGGTCTCCGAGGTGGAGGTGAGCAAGGACTACATCAAGTCGTGCGACCAATTCCTCTCCTTCGGCGACGACAACAACCTCTATGCGACAAATGACTTTGGGCATCTAGTCCTCGTGGACGTCGCCTGTTTTGCCCTCAAGCCCCAGTGGCAGCCCACCTCCACGAGCAACTGTGAACTCGTCGAGATACATCGACCGCACTCCCTCACCTGCCATAGGTCTGGCTTCCTCATTGCTAACAGCACCAATGCCTTCTATGTGAAGAAAAAATCGGGAGCATTTCAGGTAACGACGACTCCCTAAAAAGATCCACCTACCTATTCAATTTCCACCTATCACTAAATATTTATATTCGCAAAGGTCGAATGGGCACTAGAGGGCAGCCTGCGGGGTATCAGTCGCTATCTGAGCAACTCCAACGGGGAGGTTTACGCCCAACAGGATCCGGGCCACATCGAACAGGTGGTGGTGGACAAGAACGGAGCTGCGACGCTGCAGCGAGTAGCGCCGGCGGGCAGTCCGGTGATCACCTTCCGGATACTCCAGGGACTCAAGGACGAGTGCGTGCTTCTGCTGCACAGCGATAAGGTGGCCATGATGGACCTCTCGAAGGGCAACACCCTGTGCGAAGTGCCCGTGCCGGATGCGAGTGCCATGGGTAACCACCGGAGTCTGGCCATAGTGGCAGTAGGCACCATGGAAGGTCGTCTGGTGCTCATCCAGTTCGAGCGAGCCACCGTTCCGCACGTGTTGTGCGAGTTGAACTGCGACACTCCGGCTATAGTCGCTCTGGAATTCAACGACACTTGGATAGTGTTCCAGGATCAAACCAAGGTGCTCCACATTGTGCAGGTCGACAACCGGCCGCACAAGCTGACCCACTACTTTGAGATGAACCAGCCGGAGATGGCCCAAGTCTTCATACACTCCTTCCAGCTGGCCGATGGACCTCGGCTGATGGTCTACATAAACCGGAATCAGCAAACGAAGCGCCCCGGCTATGCCACGGAGCTCTGGCTCTGCAGCTGGGGCAAAGACAGACGCCTTCACCGACGCGAGTTCGTTTTGCCAAAGGAGTACAGCTTCTTCTGTGTCCAGCCACCGGTGGGCAGGTGGGCCCTTATCGAGATCGTGGCCATTGAACACAACAGTTTCAATTACGATCAATTCGCGCTCAACGAAAAGGACGAGCTGCAGTGGATCGCCTCCTCCAAGTCAGCCCATTATAGCTACATCCTGGGCGCAGGAATGACCAAACACCTGGTTACCTGGAGCCTCGCTGGAGTCCTGGTCCACTTTAAACAGCACAAGCGTGCCAAAAAGCCGTACATGATCTGTCGCTTTCTTAACTTGGCTTTTGAAACAGAATACTTGCTGAGAGTCAGGGAGTGCTTCAACTCGAAGTAAGTCTTCAATTTTATTCCCTATAGGATATCTAATGCATTCATTTTCATTTTGCATCAGGTATCTGATTATCCTGCTGGCCAACAAAAGCCTAAGAGTGATGAGGCTACCGTCACTGGCGGACTTTGTGCGGGAGAATGTGCAATTGAAGCTTCCCGTGGACGAGGGTGTGCCTCTATTCATCGAGCAGAAGATCCACAAGGTGGATATGTTCGTTCCGCTCAGCATGCGGCAGGAGGTGAAGGAGGAGTTCACCCGGGCAGACTTAATGAAGCGCGACAAGCTCTTTGCAATGATCAAGGACTTTGCCGCCAAGGTGACGGCCCTGATCGACTATGATATCTCTAAGACGGGCAAGACGAAGGGCATCTTCAAGAAGTTCTGTTTCCACTACAAGTGGCTGGACGCCCTCACCGAGGAGGCGCGTAAGCTGTGCGCCTTGGAGCGCGCCTCCTTGGAGCGGGCCGCCGAGGACCAGGCCCGCATCCGAGACTGGATCATCCGGCTGGTGACCCGCGATGCCATCAGCATCAACTACCGAGTACGTTCGATATTTGCGGACGCCAACTTCGAGAGTTTCTCTACGCGGCGCAAAATGGATATGGTCGAGTTCGATAAGTACAGATTCTATGACATCGAGGACCACCTGCGCCTCTCGCTGGGCTCTTTCGAGGAGGAGGAGGATCACCTTCCGGCCCAAGCTGAACATGGTGGGCCACATGGAGGCAGGGAAGACGTAGAAATAGGTGAGGAGGAGGAAGAGGAGGAAGCTCCAATGGGCCTGCAAGAATATAAGCCTTTTGTGGTGGAGACCCCCACCGTGTACGAACACATTATGGCACCGGTCTTTCAACTCCAGGACAAAAACCTGGTCACCTCAAACCAGTTGTTCAACTTCAACTGCAAGATACGATACTACTTGACCGATCCCCTGAAGCAGGAATTCAACAAGTTCTTCCACGAGGCCCAGCAGCTCAAGCAGGACACCATTGAAAATGTCCTGCACACAAACCAAGTGCTGAACAAGATCTACGACAACATGAACATAATGCTGCGTTTGCTCAACATGGACCAGTTCAATCTGCCGGAGCTCACAGTGCCCACGCTGGCGCAGGACGAGGTGATTAAACGGATCATGGAAGTGGACGACTCCGAGGTAAAGGCGATCAACCGTCGGAAGCCAAAGACGATCGATACGGGCGGAAAGAAGGGCCGCCTTCTTCTCTGGAGCCCCGAGTTCTGGGCCAGGGCACTCATTGTGATGATGGACGGCGTGCTGGAGAAGCTCTGGGAGGAGGAGATCAAAAAGGACATTCCGGAGCCAGAGTTCGTGGCTAAGAAGCAGCCGCACGAGTACAACCTGGAGGAGCAGAAGATCTTTCGGGCCTACGAGGAGGCAGTGCGTCTGCTAGAGCTCGATCGGCGGAAGTACCTGCGCATCCTGCACGATAACGAGGAGAAAACTCTGGCCCTAAAGGCCACCCAGATCCAAAAGCTCAACCAGCGGGTGGCCGAGCTCATGATCATGAAGCTCAGGTACGACTTCGCCTTGAAGCAAGGCCAGTTGCGCCTGCTTACGCTTGAGATGATGAACTTTCGACGGGTCCAGCTGCGCAAACGCGTCCAGATGTTCCGCAAGGACATCAATAAACTCAACGAATACATAACGCGCTACGGCTACCTTTTGGACTTCTGGGAAAAGGCTCTGGTTGACGTGAAGACACGCCTGGAGGCGCAACAAACCCGTGACCGGACCGTGGAACGTCAATTTCGCAGTCAGTTCCTGCCCCTGGTGCCACATGCCACCCACGAAATGACCAAACTCTTCAAGAAGCGCCCCAAGCTGCCGCCCAAGATCTTCAACTCGGTGCTTATCTGCATGGAGGCCTCCAACAAGCTGAGCGGTAAGACCAGCACTCGCACTCCCTTCCCGCTGCCCGGAGACGTATTGGACTTCCTCACCGCCCTGGCGGAGCACGACCTGCCAAAGAACTGCCCACCCCAGGTGGATGCCAAGACCTGGGAGACCTTTACCAAGGTGCGACGCCAGAAAATGGAGAGCGAACTGAGGCTCAAGGGCATCCAATATCAGTTTTTGGACAGTCAGGGCTACCTGAACATGCTCCATAAGGACATGTCGGCGCTCAGGGACTCGAAGACGCTTACTCAGCGCAACGCAGAGGAGAGTATTCAGTCATACGTGAGTTTCTTCCTTCCACTGCTCCCTTATTTCTGCCCATTAAATATTGTATTCTACGATTCCTCTTGCTTGGTCCTTTAGTTGGAAAAGATGAGGAACATGTCACTCCAGTTGACCCTTACCATGGGCCAAGTGGAGGTTTCTGTATTGGGCAACGTCACGAACCTTTCAAAAGCCGTTCTAATGCACATCGATGATATCAACGAGGTCAATCGACAAATTCAGGTGGGTGTGACAAAATCTCTTATGAGGACCCTTTCATATTTTATTTGGAAATCCTTGCCAGGATGCTGGCAACCAAAAAATTAGGGCAATGCAAAGGGTGGCCGTCTTCCGCCGCCAGGTGATCTTCAAGGAGTGGGAACACAAGCTCTACAAGGCCAATATCGCTTACCTCAAGTACATGCTGGATGCCATTGAGAAATGCAAGGTGTCGATGGAGTTTCTGAACATTTTGCGAAACTGGGACAAGGTCAAAACGGACCGCCAGAAGTACATAGCCGGCGCCATCGAAAAAGTTATTGAGCAAAAAATTGCCGCCTTCAGGAAGCACATTGAACGCGTGTAAGCAGATTAAGCGAGATTTCTCAGCTTTTACACTTCATTCTCATTTTTTATTCGTCACCCAGAAATATCAAAATAGATGCTATTAAAGCTGAGACATTGGAGGTGAAGCGCAGCAATCATGCAATTGATTCCAAAATTGAGAAAATCAAAGTGGATGTCACCTTCCAGCACACCCTGCGTGATACCATGATGGAGGAGAAGCGAGATCGGGAACAGCGCGAGAGGTGATTGGAACTTTAAATATATGTACATATTCTTGAAAATCAAATTATTGACTGACTATTCCCGCCATTAGAATGCAACAGATCAAGACCCATCGCCAGCTGATGGAAAATGTGCGACGCCACTACGCCCATGTCCTGGAGTTACAGACCATACTGGAGCTGCTGCGTCTGCGCACCTACCCGACGCTGGCACCACCCCTCCCCCAATGCCATCCGCCGGTGCCGCAGCATATACTCAGCTCAGTTCCCTAGACAAAGTAAACATTTTATCTGCCGTACACTTGAAAGAATTTAAATGAAGTATTTAAAAAGAATTTCCATTAAAAAATAAAATATTTTGGTGAATTTCCTTTTTTTGATTACGCTGAATACCTTCCAAGTTCTGCTAATAAAAATAAACAATTTATTAAGGTTCATAAAAAAAACCAAAAACATATTAAATAATCTCAAAAAATACACCAAATTATTCAGATTATTATGCAATCCGAAGACTCACATCAGTGAACTCTCTCCTTATCTGCTTGGCCTACCAAATCAACAAACTGTACTTTTTATTTGCTCAGTGTTTTATTTCAGGTGGAACTCAAACCCCTATGGAAAATCTTTAAAAATGAATAAAATTAAAAAAATATACATATTTCCTACACCTTTACCCCTACCATACCCCTATAAGTATTACAAAATAGCTATATACTAATCTTTGTTTGTATAGAAGTGTTTGCGAATTTCTTCTAAATCGCTTGCATATAATATAATATATTTTAAAATATGGGGCACGTTATCAGGACTTGAAAGAATACTGCATGTCAGCATGAGACCTTCGGCCACGTGCTGTTACCAACCGATGCTGTCATTTAGCTTTTCAATCAAAAAGCTACACTTAAATCATTCTAAAATGAGAGATTTTCCGAGAGCCGACGTTTGTATACCCTTTTAAATGCAGAACTGTTTTATTGAAAAAATATAATACATGGATTTATTCCAATAAGACGAAAGCTACTTGTTGAATATGTATGCAGTCCTTGTAAGGAAAAATGGGACATTTGACATTATTTTTGACATATATTATTTTTGACATATATATACACTGCACATATAATTAATAAATAGTGGAAAATATAGTTGCCATTTTTTGTATCTCAACAAGAGAAAAGGCATGTCATCAAATACCAATATTTATATTATTGTTTAGCTTGCTAGCAGTAGGGAAAGCAGATTTAATAATCTATGTATGTGTCGCGTTATCAGGGTTCAATTCCGTCATTTTGAAGCACTTGACCTTCACAAATGTAGTGTCGAGTCTGGATTTAAGTTGTTGCAAGTCTTGCTGCGACGCAAAACGAGGTGATGTGAGGAGTAGTTTCGCAAACTCTCAATCAGTACTCGAGTCGACGTTCTCTAGTTCAGACCTCTAAAGTAAAATCAACATCCCAAAATGGCCAAAGTTGCTGTGATCTTCCTTTTGTTCGCCCTATTCGCCGTAAGTGAACTCAAAGGACTATTCCCAGGATGACCCTGAAGGAAATTCTTTTTTTTAGATCGCCATGAGTGCTCGCATTGCCCGTGAGGAGCCAAAGGAGCCCAAAGAAGCGAACTCTCTTCAGGAGCTAGTGGATGCATTTTTGGCCAATATTGAAAAGACCTACAAAGAAAACACCACTCCTGATAAGATTAATGTAAGCTATATAATTTTGAGTCGGTAATTTACAGTTCAGAGTTGAGATATTATCATTCAAGTAATATTTATATTCAAGTTATATTGAAACCAATAGATTGCATTACTTGATGCTTATACTTGAAATACTTTTAGTGAAAATGCAACAGAATATACAGAAATATATTTTTATGTAGGTAGACAAACATAGGTATTGAATGCACCACTTGGTTGCAAAGATATTTAAATTCAACTAATTAAATATTAAATGAAGAATTTCTTTAAAGTTGAAATTTTTATAAAAACACTTATTTTCAATTTGTGTTTAGTAACTTTAAAGTACTATCTGTTTTTATTATACAAATTTAAGTATATATTTTGTTATTGTATTTTTATTTACAAAATCAGAGTTATCTCTGGTAAAACGTGCCCTTCGACATTGCTAAAATAGAATAGAATAATCTTTTTACCTACATAATATTTTAATCAAATTTAAACTCTTTTCATGATTTGCAGGAGCTGAAGAATAAATTTGAAGAATATGGAAAACAATTTGTTGATTCAGTCAAGGCTGGATCTGATGCTGTTAACAAGGAGATCCAGAAAATCTCGCCTAAATAGATTATGACTAAGTTTATAGTAAATTCTGAATTTAATAAATAAAAAAATTTGTCGAGCAAAATCAGCAATTATGGACGCCATTCTATGGTAATGTTATATGTCTGGATTTGGGCAAACAAATAGTTGCGAAAAGGTGACATCTGTGAAATATTTCTCAGTTATTTTGCACACCTGTCTGAGCAGCATTATTTGTCGGAGGGAATGTAGGATGGTAAGTCGTGAGCCATGGCCTCGAACATGAATAATGTAATGCCATCACATCCCTTAGGTGCCCCCTCGACTCCGCCACTGGAGCCTCGCACGATTGCATAATATCAAAGTGGTTTTTTTTCTTTGGCATTGGAGCGTATCGGTTGTTGGGGAAAAGTATCACAGCGTACAAACGGAAGTTGCCAGAGACGGGTAATGCCAAATTGTAGCTTAGACACAATTTATAGGACAAACATTCCAACGAACGCCCACGAAAATACACATATGCATTTGTGTGTGTTCTCATCAATCGGAATCTTTTGTGCGATTTCAATGGAATTGTTGTGTGAAATTTATAAATGTTTTCGTTCCTTTTTCCTATTCAAATGCATCAGTCTGGGAGCTATAGAGTTAATATGATTTCAGGAAAATTTTCCGTTAAATCTACTTTTAGGATTTTTTTAAAGTAAGTTTAAAATACATCAATGAGTAAAAGTAAACTTGAAATACATTTGCTTGATAATAGCTCTGTTGCCAATTAAATTTAATATTTAATTGTAAGACTATTGAAAAGGCAGTAATATAATTTCAAAGTGTTTTTATTAATGAATAAAAATATAGGCATAAACTAAGGTATGAAAAAATAAAATGTAAGTATTGCGTGCACCATTTAAATCACTATCATTTTAAAAATTTTCGGGTTTAATTTAGTGGTACCCGCAAGGAATGGCGAAACTCCCCCTTTTTTGGATATTTTCTCACCTTCCGATTGGCATAGCTCTGATAATTTATATCCGATCAACAAATAACGTACCAACGTACATAACGCTGTAAACAGAAAACACCACTCCAATCTATAACTTTTCTCCATTCAATGTGTTGGTTAAAGGTAATTTTAAAAATTGCCAATTTTTTTTTAATCTTACCATGAAAATGTAAGACTCAAAACTGTTCCCCATTTTGCATATTGCATATTTCTGACGTCTAAAGTCATTTATCCCCGAACCTTATGCCACAATTCTCCATTCCCTAAAGCTTTGCTGATAAGTCATTTATAAAATTATCAATATTTTTCAAGGGTACCCCCATGAAATGACGAGATTCCGACTCTTGCCCCGATTTGGATATGTCCTCTCCCTCCGCCTGGCATAGAGCTACCGATCTGTATCCGATCATGAAATAACATACCATTCTGTAGTAGTTATATAATGCTTATAAACAAAAATACTCTTATATATAAAGTAGTGCCGCATTTGAAAGTTCCACTGTTCCGTGATGTTCCAAACAATTCTCAAAGCAACAATATGGTTGCCATGTCACGCAGCGAGTTTGTGTGTGCGAATGTATGCATTGTAATGCTAATTTAAATAACGATAAGCTCAACAAGAGCAGCCACTGCAACTTCAACTACAACTGCAACTAAAGCTGCAACGGCAACTGCAACAATGCCAATGATGGCAGCGACAACAATGGCAACAATAATAGGAAAACAATTTGGCATTCTGTGATTTTGTCATCCTTTACAGGCTGATGTTGTCGTTTTCCAAATTACCCTTACATTCAATGGAAATGTTTACAAATTGTTACCAAATAATTGCACTCTAGAATCAAATATTCATAATTAATGTAATAGAATAAAAACAGATACTTTCTGATCATTTTGTATTACCTTTTAATTTTACTTAACAATTACTTGTCGAAGATTCAAAAAATAAGTATTTTGATTATCACAAAAAAATTAAATTTATATAAACAGCAAAGTTTTTAAAATAAAATTATATAAATAATCAAAATGTTTATTTTTTATGTTTCTTTTTTTTGTATTTAAAATAATAGTTTTCTTAACTTTATCTCCATATTATATACTGAAGAGAGAAACCAAAGTTCTATAATAAAAAAAACTATAAGTTTCTCCTACTTTTACTCGGTGTTGCAGCATGCCACTCACACGCACACAGGATAAAACACGCACGACACACATACTTGCACCAGCATGTTGCAGCATTAGCGTGCGAGCGAGAAAAACAAATAATAAAGCCACTTTCGCATAAAGAAGCAAAAACAACGGGAAAAGAATAAGTTCTGCATGGGGAATACTCAGCGAGGGTGTTGGGGCGGTGGAGGGTGGCAGCATGGTGGCATTATCCTTTCTATCACTTGTCACATTTTCCCATAATGGCGCCACCATTGTTGTTGTCGTTTTGCTGCCTGTTGCCGCTGTCGGCGCTGCAGTTGCAAACAATGAATACATTTGTAATGTTAATGGAATGCAACGGGAGCAGTGCGGAAAACGAAACGAGAACAACGCCAACCATTTTCCGTTGCCTATTCGCGTTTTTGTCGCCCATATTTGTTTGTGTTTATCAGCCAGTTGCCTTACCTCATAAAAGCCGAGCCACCCACAATCTATGTATGTATATTCCACCCTAAAATCCCTCCTCGATTTCCAGCAAGTCACGCTCACACACACTATGACGAGATTTTCCTTTAATACGAAAAACTGTTCCATGTTTCATAATTTTTAATGATGGAAATGTGAGACGGATCTGGAGGTCTGTAAAATTTTTAAAGTATATTTAAATTTCAATAATATTTTTTAAAAAAATACTTCTAAAAATAAATCTTTATAGTTTATAAATTGTTATGTAGTTTCCTCACGTTAACACCACTAACCGCTGCCTTGAATCGCCTTCTAGTAAAGTGCATCGAAGCATAAAATAACGTACAATTTTTATTAGAAATATAAACAACAAAAAAATCCCAAATGCAACTCTTTTGCTCCATATGTATGTATATGGAGCTGCATAGACGCACAATGTGGCAGCCACAATAAAGAAATAAAAGGCCCAGTTGCAACAACATCAGCAGCAACAGCAACAGAAGTAACATAAGCCTCATAGTCGTCGTTGTCGCAGCAACATCAACAAAAAGCACAAAAGCATTTGCATTGCAAATGCAACATAATGCGCAACAACAACACAACACAGCGCTACACACACTCAGAGGCACGCTGACAGACACATTTGCTTGCCACTTCCGAAGGATGTTGCTCCTTGCTTGTTGCCGTTGCCCAGCAGCGACAACGGCAGCAACAACATGAAAGTATTTGCCTTGACAAGTATTTAAGTTCCTCGACTGCTTCTTCGCAGGACTCTGTATGAGTGAATACATAAATTTTTATATGCATTTTAATGCATTCGAAATGCCGGAATGAAAAAATGCATATCAAGATTATATAGAGGTGCAACTGAGCTTAAATTTTATTGAGTCCAGAAACCATAGTTCACAACTAATATTAAAATAATATTAAAATGTAATATATATTTAAGAACATTAATTATGAACTTTTCTTCCTCTGCGACATCCTCACAAGCACTCTCAGGTATTTGGAGAGCACTTGCATCTACTCAGCGACAGCTTTGGACCATTGATTGCCTTCTGTGAAGGACCTGCCGAAGCCAAAAGCCAGACCCCATCCTTTTGTCTCATCAAGTGAGTTAGTTGAGTTGGAGTCGCGACTCGCAGTGGCCTTTTGCATATTCATGCATTTCTACAACGGCAACTGAAAACTGATGGCAACAGCTGCCTTAACGCTAAGACCGCGACAGACAGTGGTGGCCAGGAAGTACTCCACGGCACAGACCCCGAAATCGACATGGACATGGTTTGGGGCAACACTCGACTCTGGCCGCGTTGATTTGCAGGAAGAGATGCGAAGGCTGCGGCAATCCCAATGGTTCGTTTGCCTGGCTGCAGTTTGGCATGAATATGCATGAGTAGTTGAGCAGTTACAAGCCATCAAAACACGCCACACACTCCACCATGCCACCGAAGTGGCACGGTGGCAGGAGTGCCAGCTTTAAAACTAAAAACTAAAAAGATGCGCGGCATTTGCCTTTCGCTTGCTATGAGAAATTTAACCGCGCGACTAACGAGTATATCGTTAGAGCCAGATCCATTCCAGTGGCTTGGCCAATGCCTTCACACTGAAAAAAAAATTGTAGTAACAAATATACACATATAATTAAGAACTAAACAATATGACAATATTTTTAATTCAGGATTATGTTTTTATCCTTTTTTATTAATTTCTGGAGGACCTTTGTCTTGAATTTTATTTTATATCATTGACTTTATTGCTTTCTTGCCATCATTTTTAATTTTAAGCCAGAAAAATATACATATTAATAAAAATACATTTTTGTGGTTGTGCAACCGCACAACGTGGCGTATACTTGATGACCGCCTTTGTTGTTTGACGTGTTGAGTTTAATTGGAACACTCCACGACGTTGCTGGTTCGGTCTGTTGGTGTATCCATCGTCGCTTTTGACGTTGCAACTACCTACCACCTACCAGCCACGCTCCACCCACTTACCCCTCGTCTGTGGCATTAATTCATTCAGTTTCAAAGCTGCTGCCAGTGCAAGCAACACATATTCATTTAGTTGATTCTTTTTTGTTGCACCTTCTTTTGCACAAAGGATACGCCGTACAGTGTTAGTTAGCGCCCAGACTGCGTTTTCAGTTTTGGCTATCCTTTTTTCCATCATTAAAGCGAGTGAATGTCAGGACACGCAGAACGGACGCAGGAACAGAGGGAGCAGCACTTTATTAAAATCTAAAGTTCATTGCTGAGCTTAATGGGCGTTGGCGGGGAAAATGTTAGGAAGGAAAAAACCGGTGGCTTCCGTGGCCTGGCTCCTAAAGTGGAAGTTTACTTTAATGAAGATCATGATATTGAAATTTTTTCCCAAGCTAAGCAAGAATCCTAATTTATTTCTGACACTCTCACAATTGGTGGTAACCCTTATTGTAAAGAGGTTTCGTTTCAGCGACTAGAACAGAAATTTTCCACCCTGGCTTTGTGGCATCCCCATAATCCGCAACTATCATTTGATACTCCAGGATAAATTGTCCCGCCATTACGCAAATCGTTTTCGAGTAAAAGCCCAGACACAAATAATATTCATATTATTATGGCAGCCGGGATTTTAGGGCTTCTCCCCGCTTGTCGCTCCCGACAAATAAAAATATTGTATTTCAATTGTCAATTGAACTGCAGCCATCGAAAAGCTTGAGCCATCGGAATAAAAAAGATGAAATGTAATCAAATCATATGAAAAAGCCACGAAAGTTGAGAGCCATAAGCGAAATAATATGACTTCGATTTCGACGATGTCTACGTCGGCGATTTGCAATCTGAGGAGGGGGAGGTGTGAGGATGAATTTTTCGCATACTTTCGGGGTCTGACGGATCTCAGAACTAAATATCCCGTCGTTATTGTCGATGTTTGTGGCTTGTCAATGGTTATTGATTGTCTGGGTGTCATGCGAGTGTAATCCGAATGGGGCGGAAGCTTTTAGGACTCACCCCATTCGGGGTGGAAGCATTTGAAATACGAGGCCGTCGTGCTGAGCTGAGCTCCTTGGCATTTGCATTACACACAACAGGAGCAGGAAAAATAAAAGATTTTGCTCCTTCACTGAGAAATCAGAGCACATAAAAAGTAAAACGCGTTTTCACATATTCCAAACACAAAAGCGGCTTGGCAAATCCTTGAGAGCTAAGCAGCATATCACAAACGGCTCAGCAAGAAAGCTTCCTGCAGGACACGGCTCAGTCTGACATTGCAATGGCATCGGACCATGGGGGACAGGGTGGAAGACTGGAAAAACGCTGGGGATAGCTGGGGAAAATGGGAAAAACGGAAAATCCAAAAGACTGGGATTTCAGGGTAAGGATCGGGATCGGGATTGGGAGGAAAACGGTGACAGTTGAACATGCAGGCGCTGAACGAAAACTTTGTCATAACTTTGCTGAATTAAATTCTGGCGAAAGTCAACGCAACGATTCATCTTCTGTTCGTTCATTGTTTCCCGCATTGATGGCACTTTTTGAAAAATGCAGCAAGGCTTTCACTTCGTCTTCAGTTTCAGGGATATGTGCCTAACATTCGGGCTGATGAGGCAAAAACTTTGCTCGGAAACTTAAAACGGGGACAAAGTTGGGCGACTGCAATTGATACTGAAATATAAATATCAAATAATGATTTTAACAAAAGGTTGAACTCTAATTTATTGCCGATAGTAAACATTACCATTCATAGCCAGTAGCCAAAAAGATACCAGGCTCCTACCAGCCTATCTAATTATAAATAGAACCAAATACTGAAAATTGTAAAGATAATTCACACCATTTATCTCTAAAAATATCAAAGATTTTCATTCAAGTTTGGAATTCGAATAACTCCACTCGTAAAATAAATGACAGTCCTCTTTTGGCGTGAAATGCTTAAATCCTTTGGTTTTGACTTCAACTAAGCCCGCCCTGTCATATTAAAGCTAATTCCCCGATTTCTGGTCTGCCATTTAAATGCTGGTTCGAAATGTGATGCGTATCATGAGCACCCGCATGTCAATCACCGAGATTGATCGCAACTCCTCGCCCCACTCCCTCCACTCGCCAGGATAATGTGGGGAAAGGAAGCGGGCCTCGGCTTGGGTTTGATTGGGTTGGTTTGCGTGGTGGTTGGTTTGATGGCGGTGGCTTTGCTGGATGCTAAGCAGCTGCACGTGACTCCCAAAGTGCCGGCCCACTCCACTATCGGAAACGAAATCTGTCTGCGTTTTGTGGCACTATCTTTACGGCTCGCCTCACACACGATAGAGCCGTCCAGACCGCAGTACAACTTTCCCACTCCAGGTGAAAGTTTGGCACACTTAAAGTTGCCTCATTAGAGTTCAAGTGTTTGTCCAAGAACCCCATACACGGAAGACAAAATTTTAGAACTTTTCATTTTGTTAATATCATATGTATTGTGAGTTGAAATTAAAAACATCTCTAAGTGTACAATAAGGAAAATATTTAGTGTAATCTTGAGGGAGGAAATTTCTTTTTTCTGTTTAAAACACCAATTTTTTCCCTGTGCATCTCCAATTCTTTCATCGTTCTGTCTGCCACTGATTGTCGAGTGCGTGCCAATCGGGGTTTATGCTTTTTTGGGGCGAGAACACACAATCAAAGGTGTTGAGAATTAGCACAAGTTTAATGAAGTATCCATCCCAGGGCCGGCGATTGTCTGGCACTGTGGCGCTCTGGCTGTTTTTGTTTCTGGCTCTCTAAGTAGCTGCTAACCAAGCAGAGCACTCTTGCCTTTCACTCCCATTGCCTTCTAAGTGGATAATGCATTTCCTCAGCCAAAAAGGAAACAGCAATGCCGAAGCCGGCTAGCAGGCAGGGCCAAAAGGACGACGAAAGGAGTCTTTGCGAAGGAGTCGCACGCACTCAAAGTGACTGGCAGACAAACTCACTTAGACACTCGGATTTGCCCAGACAATCGCCAGACAGGCGACAAAGGTGTCAACATCGATACACGAGGCCAAGAATGGTGTGAGAGAATATTCTCTAGAAGATATTCTAATGAAAGTGGCAAGTAAAAAATCCGAAAAGCTCTCTCACCATTTCCTAAAAATTGCCACTTTAAAAAATAATAAAATTGAATAAATTTTAACAGATAATTGAAGCTTCTCTTCAAATCATCTTTAAGCATTTAGTTGCCTGTCTGTGGGCACAGCAAAAACTGCAACACGCCTCGCTGCACAAACCATCCAGCAACAATAACGAAACACTTAATTCGTCGTCGTCTAGCGACGTCATCAGTGGCATGCCTCAGCTCTCCGACACCTTTTGCCGCCCAACGCCCTTCCACAAGAACTCCCGCCCACTCACATACACTCACATCGTTAGCAACTGTAAAAGCACCCGCAAGGTATGCTCTATAAAATTTTACTTAAAATGCCACAGCATCAGTCTGCCACGCCCACCCTCGGTGACGCCCATTCTCATTCCCATAGCCCATGCCAGCTTGCCGACTTGCCGGCTTGCTTAGCCGAAAGTTTTGTAACGAAAATTGTTGTAGTCAGTTTTTTGGGGAAAGAGTCAGGTCGGGTTTCCATTCTTCTACCAGTTTGCCGCTGCCTGTGCACTGTGACTTATAAGCTGCCATATATATTGGCCACGGAGGGATTCGCATACGGGGGGTGACGACACGGCTTCGTCTTTAGCCACGCCCGTGCCTCGGCTACCGCCCACAATACGTTTGCAATTTCGTACACATACGTGAGGTAATTTTAAATTGTTTTGGACAAGTTTCGATGGCACTCTTGCACCCTGCCCCTACCCATGCCCCGAAAGTATGCAACGATTTCTGTTTCTGTTTCAGCTTCCTTCGCTTTGTGCTCGTCCTGTTTCTTTCCATTTACGCATTGGCGAGCAATGAGCGCAAATTAAGCGCAGCTGACGGAGTTGGAAAAGAGCAAGAAGCAGAAGCATATAGGACCCAAAATGAATGCCACACTCATACACACACCCGTACCATTAGACAACCACTGATGTCTCCTCGCGTACCGAGTCCCGAGTCCTTTGTCCTTTGTTGTCGTTGTCGTCGTCGTCTGCTGTTACATCAGCTTGAAAATTAGTTGCTACTTATATGCTTCACTTAGTTTTTCTTAAGTAGCAGGGATCAGCTCGCCATGTGTGTGTTTGTCAGCCAGGTGTGTGTCCTTTCAGAGATGAGAATGTGAATTCAGAACTTGAGATGTCCTTGAAAGAAAGAAACTTTGCTATTCTGATATTTTATTTAATTTTTATGAAAATATCTATTTTTTGTGGCATTATTGGATTCCAGGTTTTTTTTTCTTTTAAAAAGTTTCCACAGCTATTATCTCATCACCAGCAGCTGAAGGATACCCGCTCACATTTCCTTCGTCCTCGTCGACTGGGGGATTATTTTCTTTCTCCGGCTGCATTTTGCACCCAAGCATTTTCTACTTAAGAGAGTCTGTCAACGTGATTGCACGTTAGCTCTACTCTACTTCAACTCTGGCCGGCTTAAAGGGGAGCACAGGATTTGCGGCAACAGTTGCACTTAAGATGGCAGCAAGTGTTGCACTCGCCATTTTCCATTGACTTTAAGCCACTTTGTCTCTCTGCTCTGATTTATTAATTAAAAAGCCCGAAGAAACAACACAACATAATCAGGTTTCTACCTCATAATGTATACCATTCGTATTTCACAATTAGACTGATATGTATGGGCGAACGTGAGGAATGCCACTGCACACTCGAATTTTCAGACGCTGTGTTTGTCACTCTCTAAGTTCATTAGTTTTGTGGCACGTCACTCGTTATTTTATTTATCGAATTATATGGCAAAAGCAGACACAAACAAACAGTGGATTAATTCCTCCTTCAATTTGCCTTTCTCACCCCCTCTGCCCACGCTTGAAAATATTGGGTTTCGGTTTATTAAGCATACGCCCCGTGCAACGCACAAGCCTTTTAAATGTAATTAAACCGCCGCGGCGTGGGTTGGCCGCCCAATTCACCCACTCGCCGCCTGCCTTTGATGGCGAGTATTTTCAGTAAGTTTCGCCGCAGTTTTGTCATATTTGCATTATTCCGATTGCAGAATCACTTTGTTTTGTTTGCACGCTTAATAGCAGGTGGCCGGGTGGGGGCGTGCAGAACGCCGCCTATCCTGGGGGCTTTTCAACTACGAGCTTAATCCAATTACAAGGGGCTGCCACAGGACTTTGGGGATAGTTGTGGTGCCAGCATCCACACCGGTACATACATAGGTGTGGTCCTCTAATTACATTAGCTAATGAATTGAAATAGAATTAAATATTTATTATTTATTTGCTTAGATTTGCACTTTGTTGCAATTCATTTTACTCATTGTTACCTAAGCTCTGTAAATAATAGTTTAATGGCATTTTCCATTTCCATTTCCCATTCATCGAAAATAAACACCAACAAGTGAAACGAAATGTGCTTAAATTGAAACATCGTTTATCGTTTATATTTATTTTATTTATTAGATAGCCATTTTTTGGTGTTGGGCATTTTGTGGCAACTTAAATTGGGCTCATTTTGTGGTTGCCCATAGATGGGTATTTAGTAATAGGTTATCGGTTATAGTTGGCATTTAAATGCTTAGTTGCCAGAATGTGTGTTGGGAGATAAGCAAGCACTGGAATCAACAAGCTTAGCCGCAGTCTCGATGGTCTTAATGGTGTTTATTTAAGCGCAAACAAAAAATATCCTAATGGCAATAAATTGCAAACTAAACCAAAAATAAATAATGATAAAAGGAGGCAAGCCTTTAACGATCAAAGATGCTAATTTATTCCTATTTTATTGAGGAACAAATCAAAGCCAAGTAAATAAATAACTTTGACAGTAATGCCTCAATTGGCTTCAATCACATTATCCGCGGTCACCGCAACATTTAAATTTTACGGCACGCCTCATTTTCCACCACATTGCACCGCCAGCGGATCGCTTTACAAAACCACTCACACCCACCCAGAAGACTTGAAGAGCAAAAGGGCTCGGATTGAGGTCAACGGGTGGTGGCTTTTATCATTCAGCATTCGCCATGTAATGACTTTGGTCAACAGAACTCATCAAGGATATGTCAGCTTACCCTTGAACCACCACACCCACACCCCCACCCACACCCAAAACGGCCCACCCACTCGCTCATCAACCGCCCACTGCCCTTCGACCCAGAGGGTGTCTGGGAGGTTGCTTGCGGTTGGCGCTCAGCGAGCGTACAAAGCACTTAACTCGTTAGCGGTTAACGGCATATTGGTAAGCCAACGGTAACGCGAACAATAATTAAACAAGACCAGTTTGCCAAACGACTTGCTTACAAACATGTCATGTGACTTGTCAACCGGCCGGGCCAAGGTCCAGGTGGCAGGACGCAGGACACAGGACACACAACGTGCAACTGATTGTTGGCCTGGCTGATTGATTGATTGACCCGCCTCCGTGCCAGAGCCACAAATCTTAGCCAGATTGTAGCATCAATTAAGTGCAATTAATGTGATTAACAGAAATTCCTCAAAAAAAAAAATGAAATGCTCTCCCATTGTCTGCAGTTGGCTGATTAAGGGCTAAGCCGGTCGGATTGGTTTCTGGGAATGGTGAATGGTCATGTGAATCAGCCTGGTCGAAAGCTGGCAAGCGGCCAGTCGAACCACAATAAACAGTTTGGGCTCTGGAGTCTGGGGAAAAATTCGGAGATCCTTGATGATAGACTATGAAATACCTATTACACAATACCAAATCCTTAGCTTATGATATAAGACTTTAGATTGTAGAAAGTATTACAAAGGGATTTACTTTTATTTATAATTAAAATTATCAAATTAAAATATCTTTCAGTATTTTATGTGTTCTCTAATACCCCAGCTTTTGGCTAATGGACTCCGCTTAATGGGATATTAAGCCACGATGCTGTGAAGAACAAAAAACAACGATCTAGATAAAGGGAGAAACTTGCCAGCCAATAGCACACATGACTCAACACACAAAATACTTGGCCAAAAAATGCTACAGCCCAGACCAGGACTCGGGACGCAGGATCCAGGAACCGGACGAGGACAAGGACGAGTACCAGGACCAGGACCAGGACCAAGAGCAGGCATCCCCGGAATAAAAATAACAAATATCCACAGTTAATTGAAATTCCTTAACTTTCTCAATTAAACTTTCGTGCAATGCTCTCAACTTTTGTGGGGCCCGAGACGAGGGCGAGACTTGGCTCAGTCTTTTATTCAGTAGCATCAGCAAAAAAAAAAAGGAAAAGACTATATATAGTATATATATTTAAGTTTCCTTTAGACCCCGGCGTGCAACACGGCGTATGAGCAATGGCTGCTAAGACGAGCGCTGAACGTGGCCAACCTGTGGGCGTTTTTCGTCGCAACTTTATGAACTTTCCACGGCGGATGATAGTGTGCAACTTTTGTAAGACTATTTGAAGTATGTGCAAGTAGCGACAACAACAATAACTGTCTGCTTAGCGCAGAAACGGCAAAAAAAAGCGGCAAGTTGATGCTGCAACAAGAACAACATCTATAAACAAGATGAGGCAGCAACAAACTGCAACAAAGTTTACTTTAGAGATGGTAACAAAATTGAATGCCAAATATTTTTTACTTTACTTATTTATTAAGACAAACTATTTATTTTTAGGATATAAATAAATTGTAATTAATATTTTCAAAATAAGACTCACGCTCCCATCAATAGATGCTTTCTACTGACTCCATTTTCTGTCGCGTTTTGGGGCGTTGGTTTATAAAAAATGCACAAAGCTTGGCCGTGTTAAGAGCCATCCCCCATTGCTCCTTCGTTTCCTGTTCTTGGCCAAACTAAGTTCCCCCATCCCCCCCCCCCCCCCCCCCCCCACAGACGATCCCCAGCCAAAAGTGGCTGCCTTACGACGTCTATGGCTCATTCTTATCAACTTTTGGCCGTGCTTATAACTTTTGCCAGAAGGCAACGGCAACGGCAACAAGGAGCCTGGCAGAAGGACTTTGTTAGCTGCACGCGACAGTAGCGAGTCCTGGAAACCAGAATCCTCCCACAAATCCACCCGGGTAGCCCATTCAGACAACTTCAGCTAACAACAATAATTGTTAATAATGTTTATGAAAAGTTGCCCCGCATCATGCCTCCCGCCATCGCATCCGCCATCGTTCCCCTGCCGTTGTTGCCACTTTGGCTATATAGTTTGGCATATCTTTTGGTCTTGTTCAGTCGACTGTTGCTGGTCGAGCAATTGGCCTCAATGGCGGCGAACAGGAGCCGGCTACTTGCTCAAGTTTAATGATATTTGTTTATTTATGGCCAGTTATTGTTAAGTTAGCGCACAATCCAGATTGCTCAGGGGCCTCTATGGGCAGGATTTTGTCCAGCTCAGTCCAGGACAAAGGAATGCGGCATTCCATGGGCCATCGAGTAGAAAGGAGAACTCTTTGCGTCGCAGATCAGAGTCCCATCTATCAACCCCATGTTGAGATAGATCAAATACTCAAGGAGCTGACGCACAGCCTCCAGGATGCTGCGCTCAAAGGACCAACTGAGTCCTGTGCACTTCAATTTAAACTGTAAGCCAGCTCTCAGCCTGCAATCGGGCTAGTGGAGTGCCCGGGGTGGCTGGGGGAGCTTTCACCTTTGTCACAACATTTGACATGACTGCCCTCCGCCCTACACCCTCGACTTCTGCGACCATTCACTGGAAATGCTTCGGTCAATGTCTGCCAGCTGGCGCGCATTTCCTCTAAGCTCGAGCAAAAAACTTAAAGCTAAGCTATATTCGAAATAAGATAAAGAAATATTATAACAATTCCTAATATTATAATTTCGAACAAGTATAATCTTTATACAAATCTTTTTTCTGGTCACTAGACATATATTTTTGTAATTTTTTTCCAAGTGTATAAACACCACGAATTGTAGGTGTGAAGAAAAACTGGAAAACAGGACGAACGCCAGGATACCCAAAGACTGTTGCTTAAGCTGGGCGCCAAGTGTTCAATATATCAATCAAAGGTGTTGAAAATAAATGAAAAATGTGTCGAAAGTTTATCATTGGACACGGGGGATGGTCGCTTAACGGATTTTCCATTTTCTGAATTTTTCCTGGGGGTCTGGAGGGGGTTTTTGAACCAAATGGTGCGTGAAAATAAAGTGGCATGGCAAGGGTAGCTCGGAACATGGCAGCTTTTTCCAAATCGATTAAGCTGCGACAACTTACCTGTTCCAAGGAGAACAGCTCCAAGTTCCCCCATCTCCTCATCATCCACACAGTCACTCCATTTTCATTGCCCTTCGAAACTGTTTAAAGGTTAGCGTTTGGAAAGTGAAAAGAAATTCTCCAACTCGATTTTTTTGTTTTGCCCTGACTGACTTTGGACCTGCTCCAAAAGCTCCCACAAGGCTAACCACAAAAGCGGAGCGCCGGGAGCCATGCATTTTACCTTCTGCATTCGGCAACTATTTTCCGAAAAATCTGTCGAAAATTGTTCACTTTTGCCCCCCCAGGCAATAAGCCCCAGAACACAAATAAGTAGAACAGGCGCTTCCAGACCTGAAAAAAAGACATACCATTTGAAAGTCTAAAGTTGCAAGTAACCTGGAAATTCTAAAGGAAGCTTGCAATGGAAAATGTTGAACTTAAAATGCCCTTTCACAAGGACTTTCATTAGGTGGTTTGTTTGGTCTTAATACTTGAATTAAATATTTTCAGAAGATCTTCGTTTTCGGAATGCTGAAAACCTCTCAGGTTCAAAGGGTATAAAAGGCAAGGCAGCATTAAGAAGCGGCAAGTTATTGGCAAAACTGTAGCACAAATTTCTGCTGACTGCTGGCAATAGAAGGGCTCACAGTGGGTTGAGAGACCATTAGTTTAAAGAAAAAATATTCATGTGGATTATCTCAATAAGAAACAGAAATTTTATGGCTGAAATTTCAGAGACTTGTTATATTTAAAAGAAACTTTTTTATACAATTAAAAAAAAACTAGAACCACTATAAGTCCCTTATCCGTTCCACTCACATTTTGGCTAAACGCCCCACTTCACTTAACTTTATTTTCCCTTTTCCTGTTGCTTTTCAGAGCTTTTGACGTAGAAATTCTCCAGTGTTTTGCTTTCGGTCAAGTATGATTGGAATTTTATATGGCCAAAAGGTTCGACATGGACCGCCAAGCCAAAATGCCGTCAAAATGGCCAACACGTATTGAAGAGCAGCGGGTGGTGGTGCAGCTCGTGAAGTGTTTGGCTTTTAGCTCTAGCCCTGGGATGGGCGTTAGCTTTGGCGTTGGCGGAGAGCTTCATCTGGCATTTGCAGAGCATAGCAAATTGTTACCGACTCGCCAGCGATATTATTATTAATTTATGTACCGGCGACCGAGGCGGCGAAAGTTCAATCGAAATCAATAAACTAGTCACGTTTGTGGCACCCCGGCTAATTCAATCCCATCGGTGCCCGGAAATGAGCAGCAAGCGAAAATATCCATTTGCAATTTGTTGCTGCCGATTAATGAAGCCGACCGAACCAAATGGGAACTGGACTTGGCCGATCCGGGGGCGAAAGAAAGTGGCTAATTTATGTTCACTTATCAAAATGGCGCTAATTGAAAATTAGCCTGTTATCGCGCAATTATCTGTAAACGTCCTTTCTGCACATGTGACTCCATTCACGATTCAGCTCTCATCTGTCAGGGGAAATTCAATTTCCATAGCCGATAGATAAGCGGCCCAAACCCAAAGATGCCCAAACGAACCGGATGCGACGGGAAGGCCTTGACTGGGCTCGAATATATACTCGGATATTTTGATTTGTGCGAACAGAGATTTGCCCCGCCTCTGCAGATAAACGTGGCTAAATTAAGAGACACCCCCGTCCCTCCCTTGATCCAGATCTGGCCGGAGTTAATAGACCATGGACTCGTTAAATTTATGGCCAATAAGCCGGGAATCGAAACTGCGGCTACAGTTCCAGCGCGTGGCTTGTTTTCAAAATGGTAGGGCGATGATATTGCAATTGCCTGAACAATGTTGAAAAGGACATGGCAGATTGCTGGCATAGATATGACTAGTTAATGGGTATCGCATAGAGAAAGGACTCCCATTTAATGGTCTTGGAGTTACGCTTGATTAAGTGCATACAAAAAACATACATATAATTAAATGCTTTGTAACCTCCTCATTAATTTCCGCTTCGGTTATTTTAAGG
Organism: Drosophila atripex; assembly: GCA_035045925.1. Taxonomy (NCBI): domain Eukaryota; kingdom Metazoa; phylum Arthropoda; class Insecta; order Diptera; family Drosophilidae; genus Drosophila; species Drosophila atripex. The sequence continues at coordinate 4,234,065 of JAWNOP010000012.1, forward strand.
ACTATCCCATTTACAATTTCAAATTTAAATTATCCTCCAGTGTTGAATAGAAAATTACAGGGTATCCTTAAAAAAATATTTGAATAATAAACAAAAATATATTTGTTTAATGGGTGTGGTCTCTATCAGGACACTATAGGGAGTAAAAACTGTGCTTTGGGAGACATGAAGTAGAATATCCTATATAGAAATGTGTCCTCTTTATCCTATCATATCCTATGATATACAAATTTTTCACCCATTGGGGAGGTGTGGGTGTGCGTGTTGTTGTGTTTTTAGAAAGCCCATTTCAATTCCTTTTCTGGTCTGGCAACAAATTGGACATCTTAAAGAGCCCATCAAATTAACTGCACGCATCTGTAAAACTTTCGGTCATTTTCACTTGTTCTACATACATATTTATTATTATTTCCCCTGGCTCCTGCTAAGTGTGGGTTCCTGTGACTGCCATTTTTTCTTATTTTTCGGTTTGTTTGTTCTTGTCCATCTTCTCAATTTCATTTTGTCAGTTTTTGTTGAACTGGCACTGCTGACATGACATGAACTGTAGTTTATTTATTATTTCTCTGTGCCTCGGTCTCCATCTTGCTTCTCTCCATTTTATTTATATCCTTAACGCATGCAAACATTTGTATGTCTGCGAATCAGGTCATACATACATATCTATGTACATATATGTTTGAAACGTTAGTACGTCGTGTTGTAGTTTATTGTCAATTGTATGTGGCATTTATTTCGCAATTGTTTTCCTTTATTTTGTCACTTTATTTGCCTTTGCCCGCAGCCTCCCAGTTTCTGTTCATTTATTTATTTATGTTATTAGTTTTTATTGCTTGACAATTTTTCGTGCATATGATAGAATGGACCACAAGTTCTTTCTTATTCCCATTTTGTTTGCTAAATAAAAGTGTGTTCAAGGAATTGTAGAATTGAAATTAGTTTTCAGTGGAACAATAAATACAATTATTTTATTTTTTATATGAAAAGAAATAGTTTCCATAGCCGAAAAGAGTGTCCAATGCAGAAAAGAGTGTTTTTTTGGACGTATGATATCCAATACTTTGCTCTCACTATCTTGGAAATTTATTCCCTTTATCCTACTATTGCATTACTAAATACTACTATTGCATAATTGTCTCCTTCAAATTGCACAGAAGCTTTCGGGATTCATCGTTTGAACATCATTCAACTGTTTCAAAGTCACTTGGCATTTCAAAGACTCCATCATATGGTCTGCGCAAACACAATAAGGGTCTTTCCACAGGGATCTCCAGCCATTAACTTCCGTTGGTTGCAATGGGATTGGAATCCCCTTTCACCCGGGGAGGCATTACTTTGACTACAGCGTCCAGAGGTCGGTGGACTAAGTGAGCTGGGAGGGACGTATGGGGGACGTATCAGTACAGCCATCCATCTGATGGTATTTGGTTGCCCAGTTGACTCCTTGCCCCATAGTCGATTGAGTTGCCATGCGGCACGTGCAACATGAATGGACTCGGCGCAATCGGTCGATGCATATAAAAGGAGGCCTCTGCCCCAGCCGGCCAAAGCTCTTGGTGATTGGAACTGCCAAAGGGCTACACCGACCGAAAACATCTATTATATGTAAGCAGTCTATTGTGGCTTGGGAGTTATAAGCTTTAAGGCTATTTAAGCCAGTAGAGATCTATGATGAGCCAGTCTACTAAGTAGAGATTTAAAGAACCAATTGTTAAATTTCCTAAATGTTTTCACTGTACAGGAAATGGTTTGATGTGAAAATGGGTGCAACTTCTACGCGGGGCTTCAACTCAATTATCAAACTTTTGACTGGCAATTCCGCCGGATTCCGCGGAGCACCTGCAGTTGAACCAGGAGACCCCAGTCTCCGGCCGGACAGGCGGACGGAGCGACGACACGTGTTGGTTCGAAACAAACGGAAATGGATTTTTGATTGAGTGCACAATAAAATGTGAAATGCATTTTACACGCCAAAACAAGAGAAATACATAAAATGGAAACGTATATAACTCCGCACCGGGAGTGGAGTTTAGTTGTGTGTATTTTAATAAATTTCTTTGGTACAAAAAAAAAAAAAAAGAGGATAGCTTCACATCTCTCATACCATAAAAAAAATCCGTTTCAATTTGGAGCGAAATTTGGCTTTTATTTGCCAGCCCGTCCATCATGAAAGTCAATTTATTTCATTATTAAGTGCATAGGTTTGGGCGTATCCCTTCCTGCATTTCGTCCTACTATCTGGCGGATGTATCTTCACTCCGTTAGCTCCTTTTGCTCTTCACTTTATGGCGCATATTTGGCCAATTTATTGGCCTCATGGCCAACAACAAATTGCAAACACACAATGGCGATGGAAAATTATTGCGCCGTTCATTCGATTGGATGCAATGAAAAAGTTTCTTCCTTCGACGGGTTGACTTTTTCTGCATTTATAATTGGAAATCCATAAAGGGCGGATCGTAAACTCTCCCCGGACTGAAGGGTCAACCATAAAAACCAGAAACATTTAAGCAGAATTAAACGATGCCCTATCCGGGGTATAAAATCGATGGCAGTGCATAAAAAATATTTAATTTTTCTAAGTGGTCAAATAAAAGACTACTTATTCGGTTTTTACGTTTACCATTAAAGCGGCATAATAACAAATAAACCTTAAATAAATTAAATATATTACAAAATAAAACAAAACTAGAGCATAGGATACACCGAAAGATTCAGCCAAAAAATATTGAAAGGTATATAATAGTTCCGCTTGACACAAAATCAAATCGAATAAACCAAAAAGGACCTCCAAAGGAACTGAAGACAAATGCCTTCGGGACTCGGAGCTGGCTCAGTCATGAGGAATCAGAAAACGTTGCCAATTTTCGACGATTTCCCTATGGCGAAATTTGTGTAGCCAACTTCTTGGGGCAAACGCCGGCATATCGATGTCTGGCCTGTCCTGACTTGGCCTGCCTGGGCTGACTGAGTCCTGGTCTAGACATTGTCTAATGACAAACGCAAACCACAAAAGATGAAGGACATTGAGGGAAACGTTATGCAAGTCAGTCGGAGCCAAGTCAAATGGAAATGTCCTGGCGCTCCGTCTGGCAGCTAGATAAATAAACGGAACTTTAAATGGAAGCCAGGACAGCGTGTCTGGCTCATCGATGAGTTTTTCCCGGGTCTAGGGTCCGGGGCTAATTCCCATCTACCCGAAATCGAAAATCGAAAGCGGAGCATGGGAATTTCTTGCGATGAGCACTGGAGCGAAGGAATATCTTGATTCGAATTTCGAAATTCATAAAATGCATGCAAAATAAACCGAAAAAGTGGCGCATCATCATTATTTATTCGATTTCCCCCTCATCAATCTGACCCCCTTCATCCGAGGGCCCAATCAATGACGACATCGACGTTTAAATTTGAAGGGGCATAGCCATCCGAAGCCAAAATTTGCATAGACCGAGAGCTGGGAAAGATAAAAGTGGAGACAGACTATTGAGGAATTAATATGCAAATTTCTGCCGGGAGAACTTGGCATTTCGTTTCCATTCAAGTGAAATTTCTCTAGCTTCTCGAGAAACTTTGCCTTCCCAGGTATAAAATTGAAATCTCTAGCCTAAAGAAGTTTTAGTATTATTTTTAAGCACGAATCATGAAGACATCGTGGAGCTTGAATTGTGGAGGTTCGTCTTTGGCAATATTTTTTTTGGTATGGTTTCGGTTTAGAAAGTAAAGGAATCGTTGGAATCTACCTAAGTGAAAATACAGTGATAGTGGCCCGAAATGTTAGCCAGAATTTTCTAGGGGGATAATTTACGGTCGGGATTCCTAGTTCTCTGAAAGTGTATCTACATTCTAGAACTATCCACAAATTCCGCGAAAGGTTGCCCCTGTATCCCCTGCTGGGTTCAGATGGAAAATCTCCACAAAACCAAAAGGATCTGGCGAACGGCGCTAAGTTGGCAGCCATAATTGAGGATTAAGCGGGGACGTCTAGAACGCTGACTAGTCATAAAGCCATAAATCTGGACGGGGAAATCCCGGCGACCCGCCGCGACGGGCGCTGAAATCCCGAATGAAAATTAAATGCCTGGGAACGGATAAGTTTATGACATGCACACGCGTGACCAGCACCCACTAATTACGCCCGCTACCTGCGCAGGACCTACCTGGCTGGGTGGTCCTTTTAAAAGGACTCGTCCGGAAGCACACATCACCATTCACTCCCCAGACGTCACACATACTAGACCATCGCAAAATGAGCCACAAGTCGGAGAAAAAGCGATCCGGATCGGAGAAGCTGCACAAAGTGAAGACCTACGATTCGCTGAAGAAACAAAAAAAACGGGCCCTAAAAAAGCTCCGACGGAAAGAAGCCGGACCAAACTTCAGTTACCAGCTCTTCCTATACCGCCAGGAACTGCGGCGATCCCACTCGGACTTCTCCTACCTCCGCCTCTCGAAAGCCAAGATCAATCTCACCTCGGAACTGATTGCCAGGAATCTCGTATCAGGAAAACCACTGAGAAGCGTTGAGGAACTAAAGGAACTCAGTCGGGAGGTGCAGTTCAAGAAGCGCCTCGCCCACCAGGTGGAGCGTCTCCAGCAATTTCGCCAGCTGGGACTCACCGAGATGATCCTCAATGGCAAGAAGATGACTCTATAATCGGATAGACACGTGGAAGGGACTACAGGGCGCATTAGACTTAGGGCCGGGCATTAGCTTAAGTTAGTTTCTAGAACTTAGACTGTAATATTTTATCAAATAAAATATCACATCGAAATTTAAAAGAACACAATTTTACGATTCAATATTTCTGAAACACTTTCAGCTTTGCTTCTCTGTTTCATTTTGTGCTCTGGCCAAAATGTAACCTACTCCAACGACAGCCAAGAAGCTATCAAAGTAAAGGTCCTGCTGCAGGCTTCAGCTAGTCCCACTTCCACAACAACGGAAAAGCCAAAGGTCAGCCCCACTGCCAAGACCTTCAAGCAGGGCCAGGAAATCGAAGAAGAGGAGTACAATTTCCTCACCGATCGCCTGCCTGAGCTGAGTGAAGACGAGTTCAATAACTTGAGCGAAGATGCCAACCCATTGCACTTCCTCAAGCAGCTACCCGTGCAGTCAGAGAACCAGCAGGTGAGTCATTCCAATCGAAGCTTAAAGACCTCAAGAATTAAGGCCTCCTAAGCTGCAGGAGTCAGAAGTCCAGGATCAGTCTAAGCCAGAAGTCCAGGTCCAGCCTAAGCCAGAGGTAGAGGCTCAGGCTAAGCCGGAAACCACTGCCCCTGTGATATCATCACAGACAAGTGGCTCACCCATTTACATCACTATTCCCATTTACATCAGCACGGCGGGCAAACTGCCACTTACTCTCACCATTGGCGACCAGGAGCTGTCCCTGACCAAGGTGCGAAGGAATGGAAGCTCGGCTCTAGGCAGGAAACCACCTTCCACCAAGGCACCCAATTCACACTTCAACCGCCTGCTTGACCCGCCCAAGAGGCGGACTACAAATCGTCATCGCAGTCAGCTCAAGAGCCACATTTATGCCATCAAGGATCGCCAGGATTCCATGTTCAAGCCGAAACAATAAGAATTTTTTCTTGATGAATTATGGCATTTAATTTTTTCTAATAAATAAATAAATGAAAATAAATAGGTGTTATTGATCTGCGGGAGCCGACTAGACAGCATTGCTAAGAGGGGCGGACGTGGAAGCCATCTGCTCTGGAACCTGAACCGGCTCCGGGGTTTCCGAAATTTCAGGACTGGCCATAGCTTCTGTATTCTTTTCAGGCAGCGTCTCAGAGGCGCTCTCTTCCTCTGGCTTCTTAATCTCTTCGCCTTCGGCTTCGGCCCCTGGAATGACGGTCACCGGAGTCTCCTCCTCATCATCATCATCGCCGATTACTTCCTCAATGGCCTGCTGGATAAAGTGCTCGAACTGCTGGAAGTACTGCAGCGCATTGTTGGCCACCTGGGCGGTGGGCAGGTCGGTGGTAACCTTTTTCAGAGCGTCGCGGATGAGGACGAGCACAGGCTTGCGGACAGGAGCAGCTGCAGTGGTGGCGTCCACCTTCTGGTCCTTATCTGCCTCGGCGGGGGTTTCGGTGCCAGTCTCCTCCTCTGGCGCTTCTGTGGCTTCCGCCTCGCGACGCCTGCGAATCAGCGATTCATCCTCGTCATCGTCCTCCTCATCATCATCCTCCTCCTTAGTCTCATCGGCCACCTTGTGCGAATCCTGCGATTCGTCATCGTCGTCTGTCTCCTCGCTGGTAACAGCACTAGAGTTTTGGACGTCCTCCTCCTGAGCAGCCTGCCTAAATGCTGGGAGGTCGAGACTGGAGCCCGATCCCGCCACCGGAGCTGAGCTCACGGCACAGACAAGGCAGAGCAGAGCAGCTGTTGAGAAAACCCAAATTAGTGAACATGTTTCCAAGCCTGGGGAGATTTAGCTCGGCTCACCTAAAGTCAGGTAGATGGGTCTAACCATGGTGCTAATCCTGGATTTCTTCTCTCTACTCCGTAGTGGACTTTTGCAGTTTTGCGGTCTTTATGAGCGAATCCAGCGCTCAGCTTTCGCTTTTTATAGGCCCCCCCAAAAATGAAAGTAAATGCGCGGGTAAACAAGGCGCTGTGGGCTCCGATCCCAGCGATCTCAAAGATGAGGTCTCTGGAGCGGACTGACTGCAACTCAAGCTCTCTTTCTAGGGTTTCTTTCTCCGCCCTCTCAGCCCATCTCGTTTCATTTCTTTCTTTCGTTTGACTTTGACTTCTTTTGTTTACTCGAATCTCGAGACACCATACGCAGATCCCCAAAAGAAACCGAAATCATTTATTTAAATTTTCGGTCTGTCTGCTTTCTGGCAACTTCTTTCATAAATTGGATAATTTGTGTCCAAAGACCTGGGTCTCGCTCGGATCTGTTTGCCAGAAATATTAGCGAGACCCGAGCTCAACTCCGGGTCTGAGATGCAAAACCGCTTACAAGATCACTTGGTCTTCCTCGTTGGGAGACCCGGTCCCCCGGCCAAAAGCCCAATTATGTAATTGGACACGCTCCGGCAGAGACGATCTAATCGAACGCCCCCCCACCATCTGGCAATGCATCACAGATCGGCTAACTTTCTAATGCTAATGGGAAATTTGAAAACTTTTCCATGGAACTACATTTTAAAATCAACAAGAAGTGATAACGAGGAAGATGATTCATCAAATCTATGGTGGTAATAATAAATGCAATTATGGATGATTTTCAATGGCTGATTCACCTAACCTTTAACACTCTGTAGTTTTTGGCTTATGAAAAAATAAACTTAGAAATTCTGTGGTTAAGATCATCTAGAAAGGGTCTAAAAACCCAACACTCTTCAATAGAAACCACAATTACAATTGATGGAAACTTCTGATGACTGAAGCAGATCAGAGATCAGCATCGTATATCGTCAGAAGAAGAACACCTAATTGGACGTGGATTTCCTGCAAGAGATCGCCAGCAGAAGAACCTCATAAAATACAACCAGATCACCGAACCTTTCCAGATTGACCCAATTTCAGAGAACCGGATCGCGAGACTGTCAAGCTTGGGCGACTGGGAATGGGATTGGGCCTCGAATGGAGGGCACCAAAGGTGTTAAACACACAACCAGTTCCATGTCCGAGACATTCTAGATGGCCATATTCAGTGCGAGTGGACGGACGCGAAGGGCAGGCCACAGCACATGAGTTTGCATAAAATTTCACCAAACCGATATGATACCAAAACTTTGCGTACTTTCGTTTCGGGGGAATCCGAGGGGTATAGACATCTATCTCGAAGCTGCGCGATGTGTAAACAAACCCGGAGAAGAACGGGCTGGCCAAGAAGAGAGTTGCAGTACCAAGAAAACCGGTAAGAGCGAAAAGAATTCCCCGTCGAGAGGAGAAGACTGGTACTTAAGTCGGTGCCTGCCACAAGATGTGATCAGTTATTTTGGAAACCAGCAGCTGACCGAAGCAATATGAGACCGTTCCCAGCTTTCTGTATCGTAGGTAAGGCGTCATAATCAGGTCAAATCGGGGATCAGAACATATATCCTATTATACCCATGGTTTTTTCCAGTGGCTGCTTTCCTGATTTTGGGCGCAGCTCCGGCAGAGTCCAAGCGCCGCAAGCACAAGGGCTCCGACCACCACCACCACCATGATCATGAGAAGTCAGATCCCCATAAGACTAAGACCAAAACCAAGTGGTCCACTTCCACGGATCTGGCTGGCAATAGTCAAGTGTCCACGGAGGAGCACGGCTACTATGTGAAGCGCACTTATGCTCCCTCGGAGGAGGCCCAAGGCCGAAAGCGCTTGAGTCCTCCGTTTTTGGCCATTCCCATAGCTTGGTTCAGCTGCGAGTCCTCCAGCCAGAAGCAGTGTCAAACCTCCAACTCCGCGGCCATTAACAGCGCCGCCCAGTCCCTGAACGAGGGCTACCTCTGCGACGACGACTGCGAGGACCTGTACGAGCCCATTTGTGGCAAGACCAATTCCGAGGTGGCCGTCTTCTACAGCCAGTGCAAGCTGAACGTGGCCAAGTGCCGATCCCACGGCCTCTGGACGGAGTTGTCCTACGCCGAGTGCCAGGCGAAGTACCCCACGGAGACAGCCTATGCTGACAAGAAGTTCCGGGCATCCCCCTACTTCCGCGACCTTGCCCTGGTGGAACAACAAAAGCTGCTGGAGGAGCAGCGACGTGCCGAGGAGGAGAAGCTGAAGCTGGAGAAGGAGCAAAAGAAGCGCGAGAAGGCCGAGAAAAAGAAGATGGAGAAGGACAGCAGCGAAAGCAGCGAGGAGAAGGAGGATGAGAAGGGTGACAAGCCATTGAAGGACGAGCTCCCAGCTCTGCCATTGTTGCAGAATCAAAAGACCGTCGAAGCTCCTTCGAACGTGCCAGTGGCAGTCGCAGTTCCAACTCCAATGGCTGCTCCAGTTCCTGTTCCCGCGGTGGTAGAGAAAAAGCCCGAGCCCATTGCCCTGCCCCCCATGCCCATGAAGGATGTGCCTACCCATAAGCCCATAGCCATTGCCATGGTCGAGGCTATTCCCCCGAAAGTGCAGACCCCATCCAAGGGCAAGGACGATGACAGGCTCAAGTACACGGTGGCATAAACTAGCTCTAAGATCTCATCTAAGAAAATTATTTATTTTAATTTATTTAAATAAAAAAGTAAAAATTTAAACATTCTTTCTTTTATGGTAACAACAAAAAGCTAGAAGTGAAAAGGTTGAACGAAAAGATAGGGCTATAATGACGAACAAAATATTTGTTTTTCGGAGAAAGTATCGTTATTATTTCTGCAAATAAAAGCAAACATAAATGCCCTTATTGACTTAACAAATAAACAAGATGATCTTTACAAACGTTTTCAGAATATTCTTATTGATGAACCTCTCCTATTCCTATAGGAATAAGCAATATTAACTTGAAGGTTTTATTATTAGGAAATTGTAAACTGAAATTTGTTTAAGAAATTAAAAAAAAACCGACATACAACTGACTAGTAATTCTATTGTAATGGAGATTTCTCTATAAAATAGAAATTAAATAAGCCCAATTTCTTGCAATTAGAAGAGACTTTTTTTTATGGTTTTCTAGTCCCATGATCATCTCCCTTCAGAATTTTACGAGTCTTGGGTCGATGCAGCTTCTGCCAGGTGCAATGACCTTTGAAACAAGTTCTATAAACTGATTGACAGCGATACCAAAGCCTGAAAGGGCCATCATCCGGAGGCCAGAGCACTAAACCCCAAAACCAAGTGGGCGTGGGATGGATGGAAAATGCAACAGGTGGCCGCCGGCCGCCTATAAAAGCTGCAAGGTGTGTGTCAGTAAATCACAGAAGTGACCCAACTGCAAAGGGATCCGGAGTGCAGACATGTGGTTCTTAGAGCTACAGCTATTGATCTTACTAAGTGCAGGTGACCTACAAAAAATCCTTAAGTTGAAACCCTTTTCTAAGCATCACATTTTCAGGCTTGCTAGCCATTCAAGCAGCTCCTGCTGAAGTAACTGATGAAGTTACACATCCTCCTCCCGAGCAGCTACAGACAGAGTCTCGATCTCGCAAGGACGATGTCCTGGACGTAGAGGATGACCTGGATGGACGCAGTGCCTATGTCAATAACCAGTTTGTGCCCAGCGAACCGGTAGAAGTGGTCGACGATGAGCAGAATGCACCGCTCTATGAGATTCTTCAGAAGCAGATGGAACAGGTCCTAGCCTCCACTGGTCCCAACGATCCAATCTACGAGCAAGGGGAAAAACAGGAGCGTCGCGATCAGCAGCAGCCACCCCACCAGCCTCCGCTATTTTCCGGGGGAAATCGGGAAGAAAACGATCTGCCGGACGACTACGATGACGAGGAGGACCAAACGGATCAGGGATATCCGGAGGACTCGGAGAAACCAGACGCAGTGCCAGCTTCTGAGGAGGATGATCAGCCAGAGTCCGGCTACCAGGCACCACAGCTGAGCAAGCCCACCAGCACCACCCGTAGGCCCAGCAAAAGGCGAACAACCACGTCTCATCCAAGAACCTCGCGGCCAAAATCCTCCGCTTCGTCCAGGACTACTGCTCCGTTAAACCAAACTAGCACCACTGAGGCACCCATAGCCAGCAGTACCACCACCACCCACCGCCCGAAGACCACCACGACTACCAGGCCCAACAGCCTGCCACATGATCCTCAGGTGTACCAGCACAAGCGGCGCATCATCTTCAAGACCATTTCCACGGGCTCCCAGTTTATAAACTCGCCCATTGGTGACCTCATGATCAAGTTCTCCATCGGATTCGCCAAGCCAAGCACTCCGGGAGCAGTGCCTAATCCCTCGAACGAGGCACTTCGGGCTCTATCCAATAATATTTTAAGAAATCTGGAACTTCAGAAGCTTAAACGAGCAAATAAACTGCAAAAGGAATAAACGAGAAATTTAATAAAATATATTTTTTTTTTTTTCGAGGTACAAACATAGCATTAAATATGTACATTTTTCTCTCATTATTTTCAAAACATTACAATTGAAAATTTCAACGAATTGCTACCGAATATCGACAAATATTTTCGCATTTATTGAAAGCAGGAAAACTTTCGACCTTGAAAATTATTTTTAGAATCGATGGTTAGTTTATTATTCTTGGATAAATGAAAGCACCACTATTCGAAATCTGCAATTCACACTTTTCGTTCAGTAGACATTCTTCATCTGAAGATAAAATGAAAGTAGCTTTAACAATATATGATGTCAACATATGGGGTCGTTTAATGGAATTCTTAATCTATAATTTGAATGGACAGTCGGTGAGGTTTTTATGTATAGATTTTTAGTTTAGTTTAGTTTTAGCATTCCCAGCCAATCTTTTAATTTTTTTATATGCCATAATATATGTTCGTTTCGAGTCTTTTAGTATGTTAGTTCGCTTGGCGTTATGGAAGCTTTACAAAAATATATATGTACTCCTATTCCTAGACTCTAGGACCTAGGGCATAACAGGCAACGAGATACGTTTAGCGCACGGGCCAGAATTTCTGGGCTAAGAGGGGAATGGTGACGCCGGTGACGATGCTGGATATTAGGTTAACGCTATGGTTGTCCAGGATGCGTAGTCCGCTGATGTGTCGCACGCCCTTTCCAGGTGCATCTACTATCTTTCCATCCGCATTAATGCCCGAAAATTGCAGCAGGCCGCCTAAGAACGAATCGAGAAGCGATCCAAAGAGCCCGGCAATGCCGCCGAATAGGATAATGGGCCATTGGGGTGGGCTCACCAGTAGCATTTTTGACTCTACCGTGTACCGAACAGTGACAAAGTAACCGAAGCCAACAAGTAATCCGCCTAGCAGGCTCACTACGATCCCAGGAAATGAGACGCCCCCGTTGGTGCCGCGTGGCACTCTCCTCCAGGTAATTATAGACACGGGATCTCGTTGAGAGAGAACACTTCCCAGCTCGCTGGACCAGGTGTCACCGTTGCAGCAGGCAAAAGCGCTCATCACGGCCACACCCAGCCAACTCGACCTATATTCCCGAGCAAAGTCGATGGCCCTCTCGCCACTGCCGCAGTCGAGGAGGTAAAGAAGTGCCAGTTGGGCGGCCATGCCACCGTTACACAGCACCTGGACCCAGTTACGCTGGCCTTCGCCCTCGCGGAAGTCACTCTCAAAGCGCCGCTTCATGTTCGACCGGAACTTGGTGGCTCGGGAAGAGCTGAAGAAGAAGACCACGAGGCTGGCGAAGAACGGGTGACTGGCCACAGACAGGACGAAGGCAACCAAAATGCCGAGAGCTGCACCGGATCGGTTTACGGAGCCTCTCTTCAACGCCACGGTCATCAGGGCAAGTGGGGAAAGTATGGAGAAGAGCCAGCGCGCCGGCGAAATCACCCGCGACTCTGTGGGGCAATTAGATAACCTTAGCTTGAATGCATCTGGCGTTAATTGGATTTTGATCTCACCTTCGAACTCTCCGCTCCAGAATTTCGATAACGCCACGTTCCCCAGCCACATGAACAGCGAGAGGGGCACGGAGAGTCCGCAGAAAAGTATGGGCATCCAGTCTCGCATTGTAATTTGGTTCTCCGGGTACTGTTTGGGAATGCAATCAGTTGTTTAATGCCCTCCAGCGGGCACTTTCACCGCTGGCATTTGTTTATTTTGTGTGCGCAACCTAGTGATGGCACTGCCGGCGTATAAGGTTTCCTTCATCTATCGGTTGAAATCCATCACTATCTTTTTGACATTTCACAGCCCTTAAAAATTGCCCAACCTATTTGTTGCTTTACAGCACTTTTGCGGAAAATTCATAATTTTTTATCATATATGTCATAAATTATATTTATAAGAATGTCTAAAAGGCGCTTAACTACTACAAAGTGTAAATGCCCTCCAAACGCCGCACTCGCTCGTCTAGTAACTTCAGCATCTCACTCATCTCCTCCAGTTGGGCTTCGCAGGAACAGGTTTCCGAGGCGGATTCAAGGGACACGTCCACCACCTGTGGAAGGTTCATCAGGTTATGTGCGGCAAGGCTACTCAGGTATTGTTATTGTGTTGGTTAAAAAAGGCGCGGACTGGCGCTTCGTGGATTGAGGTCCAGATCCTGGGCAGTTGGTGTCAAGTGTCTGCTATCAAGCACCTGGAAGTCCTCATCCAAGGCCTGGTAGGCCAGAGATTGGCGTGGATCAATGCGGATGCTCAGGTCATTGGACTTGGCGTCGCTAGCACTGCTCTGCTTGGACGAAGATGCGGCACTGGTTTCGCAGCCGGACGAAGCCAAGGCAGACTTTGTCTCGAATTGGGATGCGTCGTAGGTGTGCAAGTTGGACTGCCACACCAGGAGCTGCAGGAGTAGATAATGATTAAAATTACCTTTTATATTAGTCGGCCCAAAAGCTTAAAGTTTAAACCCACCTGTCTATCGTTCCCAGCTGTGGCAAATTGTTCACCATCCTTTGTAAAGGCCACCGCATTTACTGCGTCAGTGTGTCCGGTAAGCGTATAAATTGGTCGGCCCTCCAACAAGTCCAGAATGCGAATGGTGTGGTCATCACTGCCCGACAGTAAAAAATGTCCCCCCGGATGGAAGGCCACATCGTTCACAGGCGCCGAGTGCACCACGTACAGTTGAAGTAGCTGGCTGGCGCTAACGTCAAATATTTTGATGCGGTTACAGCCGAGGGCCACGGCCACCATGTTGCCCCACGGGTGCCAGGCAACCTGCCGAGGTGCTGCCCTCTCCTCTGTGAATGTGCGGACGCACTCTCCAGTTCCCACGTCGTAGATGCGGAGCGATTTGTCGTCGCTGACAGTGGCCACCAGCTTTCCGTTTGGGCTGAACTTTGCGGAGCGCACCCAGTTGCACTGCTGGGCGAAGGAAGCGATGAACTGACGCCTGGCCACGCGCCATAGTTTGGCGCTCTTATCGTCGGAAGCGGTCAGCAGCTGGTGACCCGTCGGATCGAAATCCACACTGCGCACTGGCTTGCTGTGTGCCACAAACTCACCGGAGACGCCACGCACCTTAGGCTCCCATATCTTTACTGTTCGATCGTGGCCAGCAGAGGCTATCAAGTTACCCTTTGGAGACCAGGCCACACCGTTCACCGCGCCGGTGTGCGATGCAAACCGGATGCAGCGAGCCGCCTGCTTCAGGTTCCACAGGATCACGGATGAATCTGTCGAAGAAGTCGCTATCTGACTCCCGTCCGGGCTAAAGCGAAGTTGTGTGATACCACCCGCGTGTCCCGTGAAGTGACGCTCTAATGCGGGGTCGCTGAAAAGGCCTTGCATTTCGGTTCTCATTTCTTTACCAAATAAAATTATAAATTTTCACACGAAACTGGTTGAATTTGCCGCTGGAGTTTGAAAATGGAAATTGCGTCGCCAAGCCAACCCTGCAGTGTGACCGGAGCACGAAACAATTACCACCGATTGGCAAGCGTTATTAAATGCGGCCGATAATTAGTCGATAAAAATGTACAAGAAACAAAATCTCTTGGCAATTATTTGCTAGCCTATTTTTTCAATGCTATATGTACTTTCAAATAAATAAACCTAAAGAACTGTATTTTAATGACTACTTGAAATTCTTCGTGTTTTGTACAACAGTTGGTATTATACCTCGATGAAGTAATTGGGCACACTAGAAAATTTGAATCTGGCGCACTCTGGACATTTGATTGCCTGAAATCATGGATGTGGGAGATAGCGATTGGAAGAAACATCTACTTAAAGGTAGAAAAGTGAGTAAATAGCTAAATAAAATTCAAAACTTATAAAAATCGACATTTAAGCAATGTTTTGAATGAGGAAAGTTTCTGCTCTGTTACCTTAATACACATTGCTAAATTATTTTCGGATCGGATGCGAATTGGCAGATATATGCACCTCAGAATGAACATAAATAGGGATATTGTGAAATCCCCCAAAACCATGGGGTACATGATCAAATCGAAAAATTTTAGAACGTTATTAAAGCAATGTTTTGAATGAGAAAATTGCTACTCGGTGAACTTATAACAGAATGGTACTTTATTTTCGAATCGGATGCAAATTGTCAGAGATATGCAGCTCAGAAGCAGCATAAATGGGTTAATAGAAAACTCGCCCACAATCATGGGGGTATCCCTATAAAAAATTTTAAAAATTTTAAAACGATACTTATGCAATATTATGAATAAGGTACACGCTGTGCTAATTACTCTGTTTGGTACTCTGTTTCGGATATGAATTTATTGGTAAATGCACTTTAGAATAAGCATAAATGCGTATATAAAAATACAATCTTAATATTAAAATAATTCAAATACGAGGGATGCAGTAGATGTCCGGACGCAACCAAATTTAGTGTTGGATAGGCCTGATGTTCGTTTCAAACAATTCGTTCTGTCCAACAGGTTCGATAAATTCACAGTCGGTTTTTTTCCCCGCCATTTAAATGGGCTGTTCAACACTAAACTTTTTTGATTGCAAATCAGCTGATCGGTACAATATCGATTTATTTTTAGTATTATTGCATTTGAATTATTAACTATCACCACTAAAGTGCCTGAGATCACTTAAAGTATAAGAGCAAATTGCGTGGCAAATTAATTGTGTTTATTTATATACCGACGTCAGAGCGCTGCTCCGATCAACTCAAGTGCCATAATTGTGTAATAACTAATTACATTTATTTGATTCTTCACCATGCGAAGACAATGGCTCGGAGTACTGGCACATCTCGGCAGACACAGCCAAACATTCGTAATGACTGCTTCAAGGAGAATACCAATTGCATACGGCCTGCATTTGAGGTCCGGCGCCTTCACATGCAGAAGCTATTCCAAAGTCAACACCCACCTCAGTTCGGAGCGGGCCACGGAATTGCTTGGCAACCTGGATGATGAGGAGCTGAAAAATCTGCGCAGTGCCTTGGGAAAATTAGACTCAGACAAGGAGAGGAAAAACTTTGAAAACCAGCTGGCCGTTGGCAGTTGGCGTACTCGGTTTGGACGACTCTCGAACAAACCTACCTTGGGCCAGGTGGATCCATCCGGCACCTTTTGTGCCGTCCCAGACGACTGGCTGCGGAAGAAACTGGTGGAAACCGCACCCTCCCCTACACTGGGACAATTGTGCCGCATTTTTTTCGTAAATGCTGTGCCCTTCATTGCCTTCGGATTCCTTGACAACTTCATCATGATAACGGCAGGAGAATCCATTGAAATCTATTTGGGCCATTTTGTTGTTTTGTCCACCATGGCAGCCGCCGGTCTGGGCAACACCATCAGTGATGTAATAGGAATAACGACTGCGACCTATGTTGAGAGTGGATGTGAAATTTTAGGCCTGAAGCCGCCCAAGCTAACGCCCGCCCAGTTCGAGTTGAAGTCCACAAAAAGAGCCTCCAGTTATGGACGCGTTTTAGGAATCACTCTCGGCTGCCTTCTGGGCATGTGTCCGCTGTGGTTTTCGGACGACAAGAAGGAGAATGAGGACTCTGATAGTACTGTGGCTGTGACTGTAACTGATTGAAGTGCCTTAGCGTAGAATCGAAATCCAGGGTATTGGTCTACAGGAATATGGATAAGGAAAATTGCAAGCCTACAGGGACAAAATACAGAATAAATCTAAACTAATGACGCGGAAAAGTACTTAGCTGACTGCGTTTGGGCAGGTCAGGATGTCGTGTGCCTGCGATGAACAACAAATAGAATGCTGCCAACAAATCAGGTCTCAAAGCTGAAGAAAATCCCTGCAAAGGAATTCTGGGAATACCCGTACCAGGAATTTTGTCTTCAATTGCGTTCAGAGGCTAAACCCGAAGTCGAACGAGTCTGACCTATCTCAATGCTGTGCAAATCGCTTAACAATAGATCAGTATTTAATTAAGAAGTGTTCCATATAGTTATTTTTATACCATTTGATCATTTGCTGTTGAACCTAATATTTTAAATCACATCTCGCAATTGACAATATTTAAAAGTTTGTAAAGGACTACTAATATCCTTGGCTTTTTTGCACCCGGTTAGATAACAGCCTTAGGATTTTAACTGTATATACCGCTTAGCCTGATTAAATTATTTTTAAATAAAAATATTAAATAAAAACAACGAAAATAGTCGAGATATTGAATTCATTTTTCATCAATCTGACCAATATTGGGCAAAATAGGATTTCTGTATTCCTAATTCTTAATTTAAACGATTTAAAGATCGATTCTTCAATCGATAGAAAATTTTTTAGATTTTGTTTCAATTTGTCTCGTGCTGCGTTTGAAAAATATACTCCAAAAACTTTTTTGAAACAAGCTATACTATACACAATACGTTTAAGTCATGACAGATTTGCAGTTCGGCAAACATGATCAACAGAATGATTCATAAACTATCTGAGATCATGTTTATTTCTTTGGAATGCATCGAATGTTACATATTTGTTCTTTTGGCGCCACGACGGTCACGTTTCCATGTCAATGTAGATATGTTTATAATGTAGAATGTATATTCATCTTAACAGTTACATGTGTAGATATAATGTATAAAACAAATTTTAAAAACAGAGGTTTTGAAATTTAGAAATTTTGGTGCTGAAATTCGGAAATTTGGCTGACTATTTTTTTAAATCGCGGGCGAGCTCCTGGTCCTTGCCGCATGATCTTGTGTTGGCCAGGAGGAGAAGGAGGACCTCCATTATGTAGGATCTTGGGCGAGAGGAGGGGCACAGGATCTTGGACAGGAAGACCAAACTTCCACTGAACATCATTTCCACATCCATTTTGGCAGGGCACTCGTAATATCCTTTTTCTGCCACCGAACTCCTTGCTGGTTCATTCAACCTTCTGTTTGGTGTTGTGTCCCTCTAATGATCCTTTTCGTACTTTTTTTTGGCCAAGTTCATTGCCTCTCCCGGCTGCTATCTCTATCGACTAATTATGTGTTCTCCAAAAAGCCGGGCAAACGACCCCAGAAGCCGTTCTGGCCAAAGGCTGACATCAAATTAAACAACGAAAAGTGACAGGAGTGCAACTGTGAAAGTGCAGCAAACGGCAACCAACAAGGGCTACAAACAAAAGCCACCGACGAACATTGAACTCTAACTTTGGGAAATTATTGTGACAAGCATACGATTTCCACCTGTGGCTATGCACCTCTCGATCGTGCCCCATGCCTCATGCCTCATGCCCGATGCCTCGTAACTCGTAACTGTTCTTTGCCAAAATGCAGTTATGCCCGAAGCTTGGCCCTGGACTGGGACTGGACTTTTTGCAACCCCTGGCCGTCTATATAACTCTTCAGATCGCATAGACAAAAGGTCGTTGTCGTTGCCATCAGTTCGCAGAGGGGGAACCCAAAGGATTCCGTTCGCTCGGCTAAGTTCAACAAACTGTTTTATCAAAAAACTGTTGCACTTTCAAATAAACTAAGCTAATGCGCCCAAGGACCAAAGGGACTAAGTGGAAACGACCACGAGCTGATCAAAAATCCTTGGTTATACAAAAGATGTTGGTATTTTTATGAATGAGAATAGTAAAGACTCTATAATATATTTAAAAATATATATTATATAATATGACTTAAGTTTAAAGGATCAGTGAGTTAAGACTCAGACATTATGTGTTGATCTTCAATATTTTTCGAAACATTGACAAGATTTTCTTTATAGGAAAAGTTGCCTTTGGAAAGGTATCTATAAAGCCTCTCAGTTAAGGGTCCTGGATGCGAGGCATGTGGCTTGCGCCACAATCGAGCCCAAGAACCAGGATTGCCGAGAAGACCCCAAAGGCACCGACCAATCAAGCTTCGGACCCTCGTGCCGCAGCGCGGCAGCGTGGCCCCTGCCGCTTGGCTCGTGTCATCTGTTGAATTATAAAATATGGCAAGGAATTAATTTGGCCAGCCCCTGTAGGCCGGCAGAATCTGGCACAGCAGCAGCCAGAAAAGAGGGAGGAGCAGGACCAGTGGAGCGGCAGGATAACGATCCGAACCGATCCGAATCATCTACCGCTATCTGCCGAGCACCTGTCGCCCAAATTCGAATACGAATACAAATTCGAATCTGGACTCGAATCCCGGTCCCAGTCTGAAAACAAAAACCAAAACGAAAGGTGCGCTTAAATTCTTATAATGACTTGACTCGCTCGCGTCTTCAACCTGCTGATCCTTGCCCCGCCACCAGGAACGTGCAACCTGCCCCTAATGTTGCATCTTCGGCCGCAATTTGTTGCCCATTGTGTGCCTGCCTCCGACTACTTCTTCTGCATCAAAATCTGTCTATAATCTGTATTTCTTTTTTCTGGTCTGGTTTTTGGGTTGAGACGCCGTCGAGGCTAAAAACACCTTGTGATCTTTTTATTTTTTGTGTCTCCTTCAAGGGTCGCTGGAAGGGTCCTGACGTCCCGTCTCTCCCTGCCCCTTGACTTTGCACCTTTTCTCAACAAAATCCGTACAAAATTTCGTGTTTAGATTTTGTCATTTTAATTGCGGAGGATTGGCTTTTGTTTGGGTTGCCTTCTGCCTTTGTTTTGACCGTTGCCTTCGCCTCGCTTTGGCATTATTTGGCTAAGCTCTCCGGATTGGACAGAGTCTCCTTCCTTCTGGCTTGCCAATTAAGCTGTTGGAATAGATTTCACAATTCGCCTTCTTGCCGAGGGTTGATTTGCATATCTGACTTGGATTTGTCACTGCACTTTGCCTTTGCCCTCCGCACCTAAATCGAAACAGCTTAAGATTTTCCAAGGGGGTGACGAAGACTAATCTGCAACCTGCAGACTAGTCGGTGACATGGCACTCTCATGGCTTCCGATTTGGCCAGCGAACTTGGCCAAACTGATGATGTCTTGGGCACTGACTCATGTTCGAAACGGGTCTTTTGTGTCATCTCTTAATGAAGCCTGGAACCAATCAAAATATGACTTCTGTAGACACTCTTGAATGACTATCCTCCTGAAGGGACATTTAATATTTTTATTGCAGCATATGCAGTCGTCACCTGTCCCTTAATGTCTATTAAGAATACCCCTTGAACTCATTCGAGACGCAGTTATATCGACATTACAAGATCGCCAGGTGACGATTCTCAATCAAACAAAAGCAAAGCAATCATAACTTATCAGCTCGAGCTCAAAAAAATAGGAGGGGGAAAGGGACTTCGGCTTGGAAATGGATGTGGATGTGGAAGTGGTAGCCGAGGGCAGCGTGTTGAAATTGGGTCACTTTTGGCCAGGCCAGGCAGTGCAACCAAAAGGCAAAAGATCTTGTAATATCGATCGAGCGTGACAGGTGCAGTGGTGCATTTGCGATTGTTGTTGCTGCACCTTCGCCTCTGGATTTTGAGCGACAGCTTGTGGCCCAAAAGGCAGTGGCAGCGACTCCCCTGAGGGCCTAGATTAGATGCAGATCCATATCCAGATATCTCTTCTCGTATCGGACGTATTTTTTGCGGTCTGACCCGGTCGGAGGGGAGAGATTTTTACGACTGTTGCATCTTTTGGCTTCTGCCGTTGTTGCAATTGCTAGTGCTGCTGGTGTTGTTGCTGTTGCTGTTGTTGTTGCTGGTGTCGTGTGGCCCATGTCAACTGGTTGCAGGTCGCCGTTGTAATTTGCCTCTTGGCATATGGCTTTTGCCGCAAACCGGCTTTGAGCACGCGTCTTGTCTCGTCCTGGCTCAATAATTGCGCGACAGGTTCCAGGATTCCAGCAGCAGCAGCAGCAACATCAGCAACAGCAGGTGCTCAATGCGGCTAAAGGGAATCGGGAATCAGCGCCAGGCTGCTTACAACGAAAGGACATAAACATAAATGAGCCGATGTAATATTGAGCCGCTGCTGCTGCTGCTGCTCCTTTTTCTTGAGCCTCTTCCTCGTCCTTGCCGCATCCCTTTTTGTCTGCCATCTCCCTCTATCTGTGCATTACAGGTGCCTTTTCGAAGGCATCCCCTCCGCATTTTAATTGTGAGCCCAGTTCGCTTCACCTGCAACACACAGCAACTGACCTAAGACATCTTTTTTGCTCTTGCTCTTGGCCCGGCTCTTCACCTTTTTCTTCTTATATGTTGTTGTTTTTTTTTTTTAGCCGCAACTATTATTTTTATTAATAGCCAAAGTCAAAAGTCACCTGCTTGGCACCAAAAAGAAGTCGAGCTAAGGGTAGCCGGAAAACGGAACCGAGGGGAAAAGGATACAGCATGTTGCGGGTTTGGAGTTTTGGGTTTGGGCCACAGTTTTTCTGACCATTTCTAAGATCAATTTCCTCTTCTCCATTATTCCCGCACGGGTTTTCCATTGTTTGCGTTTTGGGGTTGCAGCTTTCGAGTGATAGCCATTCTTTGTTATCGAAGGGGTCTGACTCTCTTTCTTTCCATTTTTTCCATGTGGGCTTGGCTCGAGTGGGGCTGGCTGGCCGACTGGCTGGCTGTTGAATAAATTCCAAACGGCATGACAAATTATGTGGGCTCAGGTGTTATGCGGCGAAAAGGGGTTAATAAACCGAGAGTCACCGCTGCGGAGAAACTCCAGCATATGGCTGGAAACGCATGCCACTTATCGCAATATCTGGGTAGGCACTATGGTGGGGAATTGGACGATATCTTAACTATATCTTTTGCTATAAAAGGGATCACAGGTCACTTGCATTTTTCTACATGGAATACACTTAATTGGGGACCTCCAATTATATTAAGGATATACTATTCTTTGAAATAACCTCCTAATTTTTTTTTTTAGACAAGCCATTCATCCCTTTTCAATTATCCTCTAAAATTTCCCATCGACCTTGAATCATCTTGAAGAATTCTTCAACTTCATTGATCACCTGCTATCACAAATGCAACAATTTCATCTATGGTATTAAGCATCCACGTTGCATCTACATTCCTTGACTTTTAGCTCTTACTTGACTTTGTCGGCACTTGTCGAAAAGTCCTTGAACTGCATTTTTTTTCAAGCGGCAACAATTGAACGGCATACTTCTTGCTCTCCTTCCTCGGTTTTTGTTCAATATTTTGTCAATTTCGATCAATTTGTGGCGTGCCAAAGTGAAAAGAACCACTCCTGAACCCGTCTCCGAACCCGACTGCAGAAAGTGGCCCCTTTTTGGCTGAAATCCTGTGGCAAGGCTTCGCGATTTCTGATTGCGGCCAGCGATGAATGGCGATAATGAGGGAAGTCGGTGATTTGTAAACTGCCAAACTTCATTTCGGGCGTTTTAAAGTGCCGCAAAATGCATTCGGACATTTCGATTACCGAAAATTGCGATCAGCAGCAGCAGCAGCAGTCCTCAATGACCATTGCACTGGATCCCTCCAGCCACCATCCTCTGCAGGCCTCAGACCTCATACCTCATGATCCAGCCTCCCTCCTCCCTCCTTGCACTTCTCACTTTATTTTTCGTCAGCAATTAGTTCGAACTTCGAACACTTATTGGCGTTTTCCCTCGGGAGGGAGGGGGATGGGCGGTGCCGGTGTACCTGCTGTAACGCGGCGGTATACAAAGGACATTCTCCAGATGCCACATTGGCCACAGATCAAAGATCACCGCGTCACCCCAACCAGGAGCTGCAACAGGAGCAACTTATTCCCCAACAATTGACGACGTGCCGGAATTTGTCTATAAAATCAGGTTATGAGCCAAATCCCCCCAAAAGCCCAAAATATTTGGAGTGTTTTGGACAATTGGCAAGAAAATGTGCTTCTGCAAAGGAGGAGGCTGTGTCCTTGATGCTCAAGAATGTCTCATTTCCATCAGAATAATGAGATATTTGGCCCCTCTCAAAAATGGTAATTGAATGTCATACATTTAGCTTTTGGCCATTAAATATTAAAAAATGATTGCTTTCAGATAGAGTTGTAAGTCCATTAAAAAATCTTTTAAATTCCTTGTTCTTTAACTTTCCATTTTATTTTCCAAAATATCATATTTAATCTACTAATAACTAAAATACAAATCATTGGGTAAATTATAAAATTATATCAATAGGCTACAAAAAATTCACAATAATCGTATAAATAAATGAGGATGGTAATCGAACTAACTTAAATAAATTAAAATGCTTAAATTTTGACAAGTTTTTGGTCGCCAAGTGGTGGTTGTGTTCCTTGTTGATGTTGTTCTTTGGTACTTTTAGCTGCCAATTTTGGGTTATGTTTAAACCAAATCGATAGAGGTTAATGCAATAAATTAATATTAGTCATTAGGCTAAGGTCCTTTAACAACTACAGAAAAGTCTTGTTTTCGTTTACTATATACAGGCTTATAGTAGTGGGGTTGAGCAGTATCCTAACTATGGTCATCCTAATCCTAGTTAAATCTTTGCGAAGGCCTAAACAAAACAAACTTTGGCTTCATAGCAACGACTTAGACGGGGATGAGCTCCCTATTCTGGACTGGTTTGGATGTGTGTCTACTTGGGGTGCTTGGAGAGGTGCTGGAGGATATGGCGGTGGCCTGGACAGATCCTGGTCAACAGCTGCTGCTGCTCACCTCCATTTTGAGCAAGGTCTGGGGCATGTCCAGGGGCTTGAGATCCTCATTGGAGGCCTCCTCGTGGCGGCTTTCGCGATGCCTCCGCAGATCCACTTTGCGCTGGAAGGACTGATCGCAGAGACCGCATCCGAAGGGCTTGTATCCCGTGTGCTTCCTCATGTGCGTGATCAGGTTGGAGCTCTGGCTGAAGGCCTTCAGACACACCGTGCACTTGTGCGGCTTCTCGCCTGGAAAACGGAGTCAAGGAAATCGATAAACACAATTAGTTAAATGCAGGTTCAAAGTCTATTAATTGTGCGGTTCGGCAGCTTTACAGCAATTAGGGAAATTGAAAGGCGATAGGGATCAGGAGGGGGTGAGTGTGTTTGCGTTAGCACATTTTCCGCAGGACGAGGAGTCCGCGGACTGACTTTGATTTCCCCGTGGAACCCGCGAACCCGTGGAACTCGCAACTTACCGGTGTGTATGTAGGTGTGCTTCTTCATGTCGGACTTCTGGTGGAAACGCTTGCCACAATACTGGCAGGGATATGGCCGGGTGTCGCTGTGGATGAGCAGATGCGTGGACAGGGTGGATGAACGCTTGAAGCTCTTGCCACATTGTTTGCACTGAAAGAATCAAAAGGGTAGCTATGTTAAACACATGATTCAAATAGAACGAGTCACGATTAGGAATCGCAAAATGCCCCATATTTGTACAGCCTGGTTTGTTTCGCTTCGACAGCCAAGAGGCCAAATAAAATCTGAATAGAAGTGCCAAGAATATACTTGGCGTTATTTGTGTGTCTGAACCAAATTTGAAGCACTCAGTGGCAACATGAATTAAACTAGATTTGTGAGTGCACAAATATTTGTTAGACGGGTGACGACAACACCCCAGTCCCCAGCCGCATAGGGAAAACCCAAAGCCAAACTTTGTAGCTCCACATCTTCCAGATAGGTTATTTTTGCATTTCTGTCTCACTCACTGTGTGAGATACAAAACAGCTAAGTAAACAGGGCGAGGAGCTGGTTGGGAGGCTATAGACTAGAGACTGGAGGAGACCCAATGCTAAATCTCAAGTCAGGCGGCGATGTGTTTGTGGGCCAAACACAGCTGGGCCAAGTGGATCGATCGCGGATTGGGCGACACTCGAACGATCCAATCCCCCAAGCTCTGTAACATCTTCTGGCCAACTGACTGTCTGTCGCTCGGTCGCCCATTCTCCCAGTCTGTCTTTTTGTCAGATTAAATGTTTAAACAGTTTGCGTGTTGCAGCAACATCCACCTCGCCAAGTCTCTAAACATTGACACACTGACTGTCCCCCCACAACGCGGCTCAAATCGTTCATCAGCTCGGCCTACGTGGGCGACATTTATTAAATACTGGAGGAAGCCTTTATGGGAGACTATGTTTTTTTTTGTTTTTGTCTCCAAAAAAATGCGTAATTGTAAATTGACACAAGTGTCTCATATTTTGAATTTCTACCATTTTATTTATTTTTTGATGGCTTTTGTTTTTTGGGATTTTCTATTTGCGCCTTGCATTGGAGTGGACCATATCCACGTAGCCGCAGAACTAGCAGCTCCACATTGGCTAGACCCGGGCCCAATTAGTTGGCCTATTGTTAAGCTGCGCTCTGAGCCGCAATGTCAATTTGCTTAGCTTCGACAAGGGAGCGGAAGTTGGCGAAACTCGAACAAAAAAGTCGAAAACTCGCAAAGTCGCAAAGACATAAAGAGCCGAGGAGAAACCCCAAAGTCTGAGTCAGCCGGGTGGCCCGCCTACAGGGAACAGATGTAAAGTACGAATTACAGGAAAAAAAAAATTGGAATTTATCCATAAAACAAGGAAAACTGTGCCCGAGCCTGAGCCTGAGCCTAAGCCCGCGCCTGCGCCTGCCACTTAACCCTGACCATATGGTCCTGGAAACCTTTCTCGCTGCTGGCCTATCGCATTTCACTCGAATGTGTGAAAAAACTGAGGAGGAAAAAAAAAAAACAAAAATAAGGATTCGGTGCAGCGGGTGTTGATGGATATAAACGCAAAATGACATCGGGGGTAGGCATAAGGGTTCGTTCTCGATCAGGACACCCGGGTGATGCCATCTCGAGTTCCAAGAGGGTCGGTCGTGTGCCCCGGCTCAATCCAATAACAAAATGACAATTATGATTGTAATTTGTACATAAATCTTCCAGGGGGCCACCCAGTGCCCCCACCCAGCCGCTAATCAAAATTATTTGATTAACTAATTGCGTGATTTCGATGGGACTTAATTGAATTTCCATAGAGCTCTATCACTATTTTATTACACTATTTGCTGTGCCACTTTTCCAAATTGAAAGCGGGGAGCGGAGAGCGGGGCTGGCGGACAATTAAAACACTCGAGGACAAAATATGAAACAATTAACACAGGGGAATACGGCTAAGGACACGCAACCTTACGCAAGGATATTACTCCACGCGAAAAGGGTTGGACAGTGGGAGGTGTTGGGACAGCAATGCTTGAAACCCCTCCACTGGGGCACGTGATAGGCCCATTAGAGACAGATCAGAGATTTGGCCTCGATTTCGTATTTGCCCCAAAATGAAATATCCTGTTTGACTTTCGTTTCTTACCTGGAAATTCCTGCCACTGCGCTTCTCCTCGCCCTCGCCTTGGTACGAGGACGAGGAGGATGAGCGACGTGCAACATCTGTGGCCGTTGAGTCAGGATGTTGCTGCTGTTGCTGCTGTTGCTGATGTTGCTGCTGCTGCTGCTGATGATGATGATGATGCAACTGTTGCTGGTGCGTCTGCTGGTGTGGATTACGCATGTAGCCGAACTCGGCGGCAGCCACCAAGCCCATCAGAGCGGCTGCCGAACGGTTTTCCTGCTGCTCGTCCTTGATGTGTGGCTGCTGCTGCTGCTGTTTCTGTTGCTGTTGCTGGTGCTGCTGGGACTTCAAGTGCTGGGTTAGCAATTCCAGATTACTGCCCGTTAGCCCGGCCATAAAGGCACTGCGATGGGCGTACAACTGCTGCTGGGCCACCTCAAAGTCCAGATCCTGGCCAGGAGTGGAAGGCGGCGCGGAGAGCGAGGAAAGCGGCGATTGCAGCGACGAGACAGAGGCTGCAGTCCTTCGCTCATACTTGAATTTTCGAACAATGGGGTCGACCTGGTGCTCTTCTTCGCCCCCATCTCCCTCCAGTTCTGCGTCTTCTTCCATTTTCAGAGCCAGTTGCTCCCTTCGCGCCGATCGCTCACACATCGAAGCCGGCGACCAAATGGGATTGCCCTGCGACCGCTGCCTCTGCTGCTGCTGCTGCGGTGTTCCCGAGCTCTTCAGATTCACCGCCCTCAAAGGGGGCGGGGTCACGTTCAGGGCTGCCACCGGATGCAGTGGCTCCACGTCGCTGCTGGAGCTGCTGCGGCTGCTGTTGTTGCTGCTGCTGCTGCTACTGCTGGTGATGTGCAGGTGGTGCTGGCCATAGTTCTCGTGGTCGGAGATGCGCTCTTTGGTGCTCAGGTTCAGTGGCATGTCCTCGTCCTGCTCCATCTCCTGCTTGCCGATCTGCTGCATCTCGTGCTCCTTCTCCGGAGTGAGAGCATAGTCCCGATCCCGCTGACCAGCAACCAGGCCAGCCGGCGACTTGGGGGTCATGGGGGTCAGTGGCGTGCCCAGAGCCGTGGCCGAAGACAGGAGGAATTGGGGCCACAGCAGGGCACTGGAGTAGAGCAATGGGTTGTACAAAAAGGGCAGATCTGTGGGATAAAAGGTGATTTTTAAGTAAAATGTACTGGTAGTAACAGATCTGCCCAATAAGGAAAGTTTAGACTTGCGATTCTACTACTGGAGTTTATTGTAAGTTTATTTTTGGAAATCCCTTTCCTTCCTTTTAATATCAAACTGTCCAACTTAAATATTTAATCCGACAAATCCCTATAAAACTCCTTCTTCTAGGACTCACCTCTTCCATTGAGCTTCTGGGCTGCGGCTGAGGCTATCACGGTGTTGAAGGCGGATGCTCGCTGCATCCACTGTTTGTCCAAGGAGGCTCCACTGTAGCCCATGCCCGCCGGACTCGGCTGCTGGGAATGTGGCGATGGCGGCGGCGATAGATGATTCATATTGGGTCTTGACTGTTTTTTACTCTTCACTGGCTTCAGTATGTAATTTTTTTGGAAATATTTTTTGTATTCTTTTGGGAATACTTGAGGGACACTCGGATGACACTAATCTCACTGTTTCACTCTCGAACTGATCGTCGAACTTTGTGCCGATTGATTCTAGAGACTCGAAGGAGGCGAACACGTCCGTATCGCTCGGTGCTTCGCACCTGACTGAATCTTTGGCCGATTGCTCGGTTCTAAATTGAGCCAACGGTGAAGCGGCAGCGACTGGGCTCGACTTGGCCGAAAAAAGGTAAAAATCGAGGTGAGTGTGCTGGTGTGTGTCTCAGTTTCTCAGTGTGTGTGTGAGTGGCAGCAAGCCGAATCAAAACGAGCCCTCTATGCCTTGGTGTTGACTCTTTGGTGGTGGTGGCTCTTTTGGCCCTAACCTGTGTGGTGTCTGTATGTGTGTGTGTGTGTGTGTTGCCAACTCTGGTTTTTCACCTTTGGCAGCAGTTGGCGGCTGTTGCAGTTGCTGTTGCTGTTCCTGCTGCAGTTGTCCTGCACAGTTAGGAGCCCCCTACCCTCTCACCCCTCTTCACTGCCCTTGCCCTATCAGTGACTTTGATCGTGCCTCTCATTGTTGTTGGCAGCACGCGTTTCCTACTAATTGGTATGCAGTTAAAACTTTGGCGGGCGTTCGTTTTCTTGTCCTTTTCCTGCTGCATTGTAACTGTTACAGTTGCCACTGCCACTGCTGTTTGTTGCTGCCACCAACTGTTGTTGGCTGGGAATCGGTAGGGGAGTAGGAGAAAGACAATCGATCTACGGAGGATTTCGTTGCCGATCGCTAATAATGGAATGCAGGACGCGGAAAGCAAGGACGAGGGCGGCAACCGGGAGGGGTGACTTACAAATATTTATGTCGAAGGATCTGCAGATTCAACATCTGTTGTTTTTAAACTCAGAATACATCAACCAAGAAATTGCTCTCTTGAAAAAATGCTAATTTTCGTATTGGAAATTTAAATAAAATTCAAATATAAAATAACCCTTGTTTTATTTTATTTGAGTTTAATTATTTAAACACTATTTGGTCAACAAGTTTCTAAAATTCAAAGCCAATGAACCTGGGGGATACTCAGTAAGAATTATTGTATTTCTTCCAAGACACATTTCCTGTTGTCTTTTAATTTAATTTAACAATAAAGAAGTATGTGCATTTTCTTATTTTTTTAATATTAAAGTTCCTCTTTTAAAGAAGTTCTAATCTAGATCTTAAACACCCATCACAGGATGTTCTTATAACATTTTAGCAGAATCTACTACAAATTATTCATGTTGTTCGGTTAAAACTCTTCATATTTTCACAATAAGTATAATCCGCAAATTATTCTTTGATTTTCCAACACAGCTTAAAGACTAGTAGCTATAAACTTTTTAACTCTTTCAAGGACAAATTACTCTACACACAAGTACAACTTATAACTTACATCATTTACAGAATAAAGTTATAAATTTGTTTTTAAAATAATCTAATATAACAGACCTTGTTGCAAGTTTCAAGTTTAATTTTGGCAACTGTGGAAGATTATCTTACTCTATATTCTCAAGTTTCTAATTTTAGGTTTAAAAAAGTGTATAATCTTCAAATTTAGTTCCACTGTAGAATAATCAAGAAATTAGAGGTTTTTGGAAGAGACCCCAGCCCCTTTCGATGCCTCGAATGGAAACGCTGCACGGGCTAGCACCTGCCACTTTCTCAATTTTTTTGTAGCGTCCTGGCGGCTGCACCTTTTCTCCTAGCCCGAGCTTATCCTTCCGCTCGTCTTCGCCCTCTTCCTGGTCCTTCGCCACGCTTGGCCACCTCGTCTTGGCCGCCTCAATTCCAGTTTATCTATCCTTGGCGCGGGCCGGGCCTACACCTGCCTAGAAAATGAAGAAGTGCCCGGCGCACTCTTACACATTTAACGATCCTTTTTCCATCGGGTGCGCGTCAGCAATTTTTATTCCCCCCGCTCTCCAGTTTTTGGCGCAATTTCCTTGAGAAGGACATGTGCAGAGGACGACATTCCAGCGGACACGAGACCGCCACGGGTCCGAGTTCGATTCCGAGTCTAAAGTTGAGTACGTAGAGCTAGCGGAGCGTGCGACTGCGGCACGAGGCTCGAAAGCGGGCCAAAACGGGGGAATTTTGTGGCACGATGAGGGCTGGCCGCGTTTCGCTTGGCAGAGCTCTTGCCCCTGGCGGGCTAGGGCGCGTGCCCCTACCCGCTCACTAGCTCATCCCCTATGGCTTTGTAACGGATTCGCCTTCTGCCACAGACATCTATCATCGTTTGATATGCGCAGTCACAACACTACACTGTAAACTAGTTTCCAAATTATTTATTCAGTAGTCAAATAAAATACAAAAAATAATATCAATAAAGTTTGGTGCAAAAAAGCTTAAGCATGATCTTATTTCTTATAAGTTTTTAAAACTAAAAACCCACTGTTTCGCCCAGTGTAGCACAGGTAAAAGAGATCAAGAGTCGCCACCGATTTCCCTCCTTTCCGTCGGGCGACATTTTATTTACGACACCCTCGGAGCGAGCCGTTGTTTGCTTTTTTCGCTCCCGGCCGAGCAAATCCCACGGAAATGCCGGTGCACTTGGACTCTTGCCTGGTGGCTGGTAACTGGTGGCTCGTGGCTCTCGGCCTGCTAATCGCTGATTGGCCAAAACGCCACCAAGAGGGTCGGGCGACGCGCACACATACACACATGTTACTAAGCTGTATCTGTGTGTCGTGCAGCTCACCTGGTGAGGTGAGTTTCTGGCCCGCTTGGCAGTCTGTGTGGGCTGCGTGGACCGTTAGATGTTGGATTGGTTGACTGGAAATTCATCCCATGATGAATTGTTAACTTGGCCAAGTGAATGGTGGATATGAAGAGTAGCAATGGGACAAGATCTTCATGACTTTGAGTGGTTCTACTGGCTTTGGATGGTTTGATAGAGAGCTTTGCTATTTTCTTTAGATATTCAATTATATTTTAAGCATTTTATATAGTATTTTAGACATATATTTTTTAATAAATTCAATCATATTGTTCAAAATTTAATTTTAAAATGCAAGTTCTACAACCTATTAGATTAACCAGGCAAAAACAAAAAACTTTTCATAATCAATAACTTAAAAATATGTGTAATATAAACCATATACATTTAATGTTAAAATTGTTGGTAAAATAATCTACCAATAGTTGCTTAAATATATTGCTTAAATATAACAACTACATATGTATCCTTGAAGCAGAGAAATACGATAAAGGCATCTTGCCAACTTAATTATCTTAAATCGTGCCATTCATAATCCAATCTATGCTAATAAGTTTAGCTTCCGAAATAGTTTACCGCCGAGATTCTTTACCTCTAGTTATTCCCCTCTTCCCGGCCCAGAGATCTTAACTGATTTATCGTAGTATCTGCCGATATCGTTTAAAGCACCGAGATGCCATTTAAGTATTCCCTATTTGTCTCCCAGTGGGTGCTGGCCAAGTGGCTTCTGCTGCTGCTGTTGCTGCTGCTGCAGGTTTTCCTTACAAACAAATTCCTTAAAACAAATCAGACGGAAATCTGTAATAAATTTATTATTATGTAGCCTGGTAGCCATGCGGATTATAATTGTCTTGGCAACAAATGGTGGCCGGAACGGATGCCCACGGCGAGGCGACTGTGGCCACCGCCCCAGCTACTGGTTATGAGCACGACCAGGAGGAGTACTTCCCAGTTCCCAGTCCCCAATCCCCAATCCTCAGTGCCCAGTTTCAGGCCCAGTCGGAGTCGCTGTCGCTGTCGTCGGTTCATATCGTGCAGATTGTTGGCAATTATTAAAATGATAATTGCACAAATCTGGCTATCAATTGACGACCATCGAAGACCTTAGACCAGCCGCGAGCAGCGGCCAAAACGAGCGAAAGCCGCGCACAAGAAGCCCAACAAACCAGGCCCAAAACGCATGCGCAGATGCAGTCAACGGTTTCGGGTCTTGGCTTCGTTTCGGCTTCGTTTCCCAGTCAGTGCCAACTTCCCAGTAGGTTTTAGCCCAGTCTGGTCTTATCATGCGGCGCGGCGAGCACTGTGCAGCTTTTCGCCAGCGTTGACAATTTGGTATTAATTTAAGACAACAGCAGCGCACCAGGCCCAGTCCAGTGCTCCGGGCCAGCAGAAAGTTGGCCGCTGCAGTGGCCACATGGGCCGTTGCTGGCCAAACAAAAGACGGACATTTACATGCTGCCAACGAGGCTAACAATGAAATCTGCGTAGTTTCTTGTGGCCCCCAGAGAGGGGGCGTAAAGGTGAAGTTGGAGGAAACGGGTCAAGATGCTTAGTCAGGCTTAAAAGTGTGACCAGCACTTTTTTGTTTAGTTTTTATATTTTTTTTACAGTGTAGATTTTACTCAAAACTCAATAAAATAGTTTGGAAAATAATTGTTACAAGCCCTTTTCTACCAAGCCCAAAAAATAAAGTAAAATCAATACTCATAACTTAAAATTGTATCTTAAATTCTTAGTATAGATTATACTATTTTTATATATTTTTAAAATATTATTTTCAGACCTCTGCAGAGCTCTGGTCACTTTGCTTTGCTTTGGTTAGTTTCCTTTTGTTTTTGGCCAAGTTGTGTCCCTCCACTGCGTCTGGGCACAATTATAAAACAAAATTGATAAAATTATTGTTGGTGGCTGCTGCTGTTGCTGCTACTGGAACTCTTTGTGGTCCTCTTGTAGAAGCCACGATGGGCGATTAGGCCCAAAGCCAAAAGGTTGCAGTTTCCCCAACTGACCAACAAAGATTCCGTGGCTGCCAGGAAGGAAGGCTCTGCTCTTCCGACCTCGTTCGCATGATGAAAATCAGCAAACAGCAGTCTATGGTAATAGGGATAGTATTCTTGTTCTGTCTGCTAGGTGGCCGACGAAAATTTATTTCAATTTCATTTGATATTAATTGCAAATGGCCTTAAGATTGAATTCCAGTGGCTTGCCTTATTTGGTGATCGAGTTGGAGGCTCAACAAATCGGGCTAGCAGCTTCTCACTGGGGGCTAGGGGGCTTGTTAAGATTGTGTTTCTTTCTTTTTCCTATTGGGGTTGGGGTTCCAAGGCACACCAGCCTCCTTCTGGGCCAGAAAGGCTGCTGGCGCCACTACAACCATTCCAGGGCTACAAATAAGGCACCGACCCGGGGTCTCGCCCGCACAAATCTCTGACAGTTGAACGCTGTTTGTCCATTGTCGTTTGTCCGTTGTCGGTTGTCGTTTGTCGTTTGTCGTTTGTCGTAATTAGCAGCCAAATAGTTGCCCAACCTCTGCCACCCAACCCCCAAAAGTACCAGAAACCAAGACCCAACTACCGATTGCCCCCACCTAGGGCAGTTTTGACCATTTCTGGTCGGGCTGTGCGAAAGTTCGGGAATCGGTTACGTTAGGGAATCGGCTGACTTTCCAAACGGCAACCCACACGCTGACACAATTAAGCCAAACACATGTCGGCTTTGGCGGAGATAAGCCATTTATTAACTTTTCACAAGAACCTCCAAATGATGCCATAATCTCCGCTTACGGTTAGACATATGGGAGAGAGGAGACGGCTGCATCTGCATTGGCCCAAGATCCAAACGGATAGAATGGAACGGAAGAGGAATCACTGGAGAGGACACTTACAGGATGTGGAATACTCTATGGTGGTGGGGTTCATAAACTCATGGCCAACGATATTAGTTAATCAAAGTATACATTAAAGCGTTAAATAAAAAATAAACCACATACTCCACCTAAGACATTATTATAATTAAATCATAGCACTCGAAAAAGTTGTAATGCCCTGTGGGAGAACTATAATTTAGTGCTGGATGGGACACTGCGGCTACTGTTTGGTATCGGGGACCTCCAACGAGCGCCGCTTGACAAGATCCCAGGCAGCAAACAAGCCCAAAGAAGTGGAACCTGAAGCTCGAGTAACAATTGAACTGCAATAAAACAATTTACCCAAAATAGCGTTTGGCCCAAGAGCAATCTGCTGGTTAACCCAGCATCAGCACTGATGCCGATGCACTGAAAGAAACTAAATAATATACATTTATAATAAGCCTATAACAAATAATATAAACTGTTCTAGATGTAAACATTTTAATAACTGGAAGTATAGTATATAATTCAATAATTATGTTAAGATGTTCCTTAAAACCCTAATTAAAAAATTCCTCTAAATATTTATATTTTCTTCAGTGCTCAACTCCAACTGGGCCTGGACTCTGGGCAACATTTATCATTGAAATGTGGCGTGCGGTTCCTACGCAGCCGAGGAGGCTTTGCGGCACCAAAACGAGCTCCCGAAACTCTCTTTTGACTTTGGCGGTTGCTTTGCATACAAGCCTGGCTAACAGAGGGGCTGCCAAAGGTGGCGGGGGGCGTGGTAGTTTGCCGATAAACTAGCCTGACTGGCCAGTCATCGCGTAAGTCAGAGGCGGCAGTCGAATGGGCCCGCAGGAAAATCAATTCATTGGCCTGAACAGATTTCCCTTTATCTGTGCCTCCGGCCTGTCTGTCTGTCTTTCTGCTTTTCTGTCGGTCGGTGTGGCTGCCTGTTTTCCTTTGGACTACTGATTTGCATATGTTTGGCTTCGCTTAGCGGAGAACTTGCGACAAAGGCTCTCATAATTGCTTGATTTAGACTTCCATTCAAGAGGCAGAGTCGGCGCCAGTCGCAGCATCCCGGTGTCTTTGGGCCATCTTCGGTTCTGGCCCGCTGGTGTAAATTGTCACCCGATGCTACGAGTGGTACGTGTGGACCTGCGTCCTAGCTGTCCGCAAGTTGCACCAATGCGACTTCTTGTTGTGGGTGTCTTGGCGGTGTGTGTCGCGTAAATTGCCAAGTAATTCATAAATGTCAGCTACCCAGGCAATGGGGGAGATTTATGTGTTTACTTGGCCAGCCTGGAGGGCGGGGAGGCAGTGGAACAATTAGGAGAGTTTAACAAAGGTTATCTTGGGATTATCTCAGGGGAATATCTATCCTGTTTCGAATTTAGTCTTGAATTTAGCAAGAAATAGTTGTAGTTTATGGCTAATAACTTCTTGAAAAACCTTCCCCAATCTTGTTGATTTTCACGTTTCAGCTTTCGATCAAAATATTTGCATAAGCAGAAGCCAGAATTACGGTTTAGGCCAGAAACCTCAACGGCAGCGCGAAAAGTGAAGCGAAAAAGTAAAAACAAAAAAAAAAAACATAAAAACGGAAAGGTGAGCAGAACGTCATGTGTTGGCCAAGGAGCTCAGCTCCCTTCAGATACAGATACAGATACAAAGACAAGCTACAGATACAAATGCATACTGAAGCCCAAGCAAGACGACGACGACAGCAGGCACGCGCCCCGATCCCTAAACTCGAGGGCTCAGGTACGAGAACATAAGACTCTGGCCAACAGGGAAAAGGGCGCAAAAAAGCAAAAAGCCAAGAGAGTTCAACTCAAAAAAAGGACTAAAATGAGCAACTGCTGGGCATTCGCACACGGGTGAATAACCCGGAGAGACGATCCTCGACCAAAGAATCTCGATCTAGCTTGGGAAGCTTACCACATAGCACATATAGTTATAATTTGTGGCAGGAAAAAGTCGAGATGGAAGATTTTATCGTATCTAATATCTGTGCCCGGTCCTCGATCAAATTACAGTTCCGGTCAAGATTGAGCATTTGGTTCCGCTTTTGTTTCGGGGATGATGTGGGCTCCGATCACCGATCCCCCATTCCCGATTCCCGATTCCCGAGATGGAGATCCAACCGTTAACCTTAACTTAATGATTTGCCGGCAGCCTGCGCTTCAAGTGCAACATATGGCACGTTGCCCCTCCACTCGCTCTCTGTTTGCTGTGGCTTCAGCACAACTGACGCAGGATACGCAGGATTGCAGGAGTGCAGCGGCCTACCTAAGATCGAAGTCCATAGTCCTTAGTTTTTGGTTTATGGGTTTGAGTTTTGGGCTCACTTCCTATCATCCTTCTTCCTCTCTTGGTGTATCCTGGGGAATATTTTCGTAAAAAGATCAATCAAAAATATTGAATCCTCCTCCTTCCCAATCATCAGTTTCCTTAGAAGAAATTTCTTATTCCACTTGACTTGTTTTTTAGTTTGTTCTGCCGTTTATACCATGTAATCATAGAAATTGAACGAAATCAGGCAGCAGGTGTCTTGGGGAGACACAAAGTTATGATTTTATTTTGAAAATTTTTAAGTTAAAACTTAGTCACCCTATTTTCATATTTTTCTAAATATTTAAGAACTTTAAAAAACTACTATTTATCTAGCTAATTTTCCGTACCATTTTAGGTCGAATAGGGTCCCCCGCTACCAAAATCCCTTGTATTTTCTTTGTTTAAGCCGGT
Source organism: Drosophila atripex (assembly GCA_035045925.1). Lineage (NCBI taxonomy): Eukaryota > Metazoa > Arthropoda > Insecta > Diptera > Drosophilidae > Drosophila > Drosophila atripex. Next base: position 4,270,046 of record JAWNOP010000012.1, read on the forward strand.
AGTTTTTTAAGGACTACTACTGCCGTTGGTTGCCTGTTGCCAGGCACCTGCACCTGCTCCTTGGGCGCAGGACGCGCTTCTTTTGACCGCAATCGTTGCCAGAGCCCTGGCCGAAAATGTAAGACAAGAAAAAAGCAAACACCGCTCTTACAAGCCAACAGAAGGCAGGCTGAAAATCGTGGCTCAGGAGGTCGCTTAACTGTTAAACTTGGCGCGCTTACAACGCAGGGGGACTTGGCTTGATAAATGGGGTTTCAGGGGCGGGGGGACAGAGAGGGTAAGCAAGGATCCTGCAAAGCGTGTGCCAAAAACCACAATCAAAAGAAAAAGAATCCGAAAAGCCCAACAACCAATCCGAGCCAGGAGTGCGGATTCCGGGTTCGGCTACGACTTCGTCCTGGCCGAAACCACTTTCGTTTATTTTAATTTGCCTTGCGGTCAAGGGGAATTCGCAGCCAGCCTGCTGCAATCTGACAAGAGCCTGCTGCATTTAATAACTGTTTTCGTTTTTGCCGCTGCTCCTTTCAATATACTTTCAAAAGGTATTTGCGCTTTTTAATGTATTTTGCCACATGAGACATGAATATCACTAAATAAAGCCTTTGTTGGCATACAGAACTTAAAGGATAATAGTATTACATTTTTTAAATAATTACGATTCACTTTATTATATTAGTGAAATATGTTTTTTCCAATATTACATATTATTTTCCAGTATTAACATCTTCGGTTTGATAAATCGACTGCAAACTCATCTGCTGCTTGTGTGTAAAACTGCCCCCCGAGTGCTCACGACCTGAGGCTTAAAGCCCAGTTAAAACGGGGACCACTTGCGCTGCACGTGCCACTTTTTGCAGCTTGCCACATGATGCTCCTCACCGCAGCCAGCAGTCGATCCACCTCGCTCGCCTTATCGCAGACAACAACGCGTCTCGGACTTAATTAATTTTTATTTATGTTAACGAGCCCTTTGGCTTTTATCCAAATCAGAGCATAGGTCCTCGAACTGGACTACTACTTTAGCTGATCGAAGGCCTGGCGGAGCATTTGATTGCACAGAGCAGCGAAAGGATTTATTTCCACCAACTGAAAAAATATAATATCATATGTAGATAGACCTATTGGAGGAATATTTATAAAAATTACCTGTTCTCTGGCAAATTTGCTGCCCAACTGAGCAGCCGCCTCGAAATCGGAGCGTGCAGCATCCAAATTGTCCAGCTTGCGATATAGAATCCCTCGCTGGCAGTGGGCGTGGCACTTGGTGCGAACCTCAACCTCGTTGACCAGGCTTAAAGCGCGGTTCAAGTCATCCATGGCCTCTATAAAAGGATATTTTTGTAAAAATAACTAGTATATTCAATTTTTAAACTAATTTATAAATGATTAAAATTTTCATAAAATTTTTTAAATAAAAAATATGTATAATTTTAAAATTGTAGAAAAAAATGTAAGTATCTACTAAAGCGTCAACATGGTGGCGCCATCTGTGGAAGAAAGGTTGTGAAATTGGCTAAAAAGAATTGACGGTGAAAATTTTATTTCACAGCAATGGGTGACCGAGGCGACCCTTTTTGGCCAAAGACGAAAAATACAGGCTATTTTGTTTTTTTTTTCAGGATAACGGGACTCAGTTTTTTTTATTTGGACTTGTAAAATTTGGACTAGATCACCGGGAAGCTGACATGTCGTACAAAATAAAGTGCCTAGAAAATGATTCTTTTGAGACCATCCACATTTCTGAATAAATCGAGGGAACCTAGGAATCAGGTCCTCAAGAGATATCCTCAAGCGATATCAGAAACCTCAAGAGATATCAGAAGCAACAAATCTGGTTTACGCTCTATCTATGTATATCATGGATTATGGAATATGAATCGCATCCCAAATAAATATAATTAAAACTTACCCTGATCCCTTTTTGCTAGCCGAAGAGTTTGGGCCCTGTTATTCAATATCGAAGGCCTTTCTGAAATATTTAGGGCTTTTTGAAACAGATCAAGGGCTTCTTGTACATCTCCTTTTTCAGACGAGCATATAGCCAGGTGCTCAAGGTCCTTGGAAGCTTTGACGGCATCGGTTTCAGGCTCTACACATCCATCCTTCAGCTCTGATTCGCTCGGCACGAAGCTATTCGACCCTTGAAAGCCGCTCAGCTCAAGGGGATTGAAAATGGACTCCAGCACCTGCTGGTCATGTTTACTTAGTTTTAGATTTGATTGCGGCATGATACGATGTGGCCTGATGGCAGATTCGAGCAAACTAATCTTGAAAGCAAAGTGGTTAAAATCAAAACAGGGGGAACTTAATGCAAATAAAGTCAACTAACCTGTTCATATTGCTAGTCGCGTGCTTTAAACTTCAGATCTGAGTTATTTGATTAAATATGCAAGGCATGCTCGGTCTGAAATTCAAATTTACAGTGTTGCTTGACAAGTTTATCTAAACTGACCAGAGTCTGAAGAAAGACATCCACTCCATCAGTATGACCACTAAAAACAAAGAATTATTCAATAATTAGGGAATTTTCTTCACAGTTTTCTGTATAAAAGGGAGATCGAACTGTACATAAAATCATTTTTACTTCAAACGTTGAGAAATTTTTTTTTTATTGGTTTGATTTTCTGAGTTCTGATTTTCTTCTATTTATTTATTTAAATTTGATTTTCCAAAATCAAATATTTACATAAATCAAATATTATACAATGGAATCAAGCCATTAAAAAAGCATGCCTAGTTAAGAAATTGTATAAAATGAATTATATAATTTCTTAAATAGGCATGCATTTTGCTTGCCTTGATTCCATTTGCTTGATACAAATAATTATATAATTTTCCATAAACACATTTATTCTGATTTTCTTATTTTGTTTTTATATATTTTTATTTTTATTTTTTGCCCTGGGCTCTGCAATTTCATAAGACCCTCCGCTCTATTGGCTTGAATCCAATAATTCTGATTTCCTCCTTTTTTCATTTATTTTTGATTTTATTTCATTTTCCGTGAGCCTAATATTTTTATTTATATACATCTAAATACATGGCAATCAAACAAATGGAATCAAGCCAATAAAAAAGCATGCCTGCTTAAGAAATTTTATAAAGTGAATTATATAATTTCTTAAATAGGCATGCATTCTGCTTGCCTTGATTCCATTTGCTTGATAAAAATAATTGTATAATTTTCCATAAACACATTTATTCTGATTTTCTTATTTTGTTTTTGTGTATTTTTATTTTTTACCCTGGGCTCTGCAATTTCATAAGTCCCTCCGCTCTATTGGCTTGAATCCAATAATTCTTATTTCCTCCTTTTTTCATTTATTTTTGATTTTATTTCATTTTCCGTGAGCCTAATATTTTTATTTATATACATCTAAATACATGGCAATCAAACAAATGGAATCAAGCCAATAAAAAAGCATGCCTGCTTAAGAAATTTTATAAAGTGAATTATATAATTTCTTAAATAGGCATGCATTCTGCTTGCCTTGATTCCATTTGCTTGATAAAAATAATTATATAATTTTCCATAAACACATTTATTCTGATTTTCTTCTATTTTATATGTTTTTTTAAATGATTTCTTTAAATATTTTGCCGTGGATCCTGCAATTTCATAAGTCCCTTCGCTCTATTGGCTTGAATCCAATAATTCTTATTTCCTTCTTTTTTATTTTATTTTGATTTTCCACCAACCACTTTTTTAATTGCTTTAAATATGTAGTTTTCGGTTATATGCGTGCTTCGGTTAAATATGCGTGCTTTTATTGAATTTAATGTAATAATTCTGATGTCCTTCTTTTTAAAATTTTTTTATATATCTAATAAAATAAATGGAAATCAATCAAATGGAATCAAGCCACGAAAATATAAAAGGAATTAAATAATTTTCCAAATATTTTGCCCAGGATGCTGCAATTTAATATGTCCCTTCGTTCTATTGGCTTACATATAATAATTCTGATTTTCTAATTTTATTTATTTTTTTTTTTGTTTTTTTATTTGATTGATCATGTGCCTAACATTTATATTTATTTATATATATTTAAATACTTGGCTATCAAGCAAATGGAATCAAGCTAACTAAAACGCATGCTTATTTAGGAAATTGTATAAAATGAATTAAATGTTTTTTTTTTTTTTTTATTTTTTTTTGTAGTTTTGTAGCTGTGTATATTTTTACTGTACTTAAGCACTTAAAACCCAATATTACTGATTTCCTTTTTTGTTTTTATTTATTTTGAAATTTGATTTTCCACTTGTTAACCTACAATTCAGGTCCTGAAACGAAAGTTGTAATCTTTTAATGTAAAGAAGCTACTGCTCCGAAAAGGAGCTACTGTCACCGAAATAGTTCTGAACCTCCTGTCGACCTCTGGCGATAAAAGAATTTTATGGACTTATGGATTACAAAATGGATTTAGAGTAAATAACAATCCAATATATAATGGAAGTGTAGAAACTTAAAAATAAAATGATTACTTACTGTAGCTTTAAAAAAATTGACTTTTTAATAAAACACCAACCCAAGTGTATATAAAAAAACGTTTTGTTTTTATTTTTCATATTTTTTTGTTTGCTGTTTTCTTTATGTATACGTAAATACCAAGGACAATATCATTTGTTTTCACTTTTTTTTTTTGCAATAATATAATTAATAATTAATAAATCAGCGCTTTATGTGTTCATTTCCATTTCAATTTATATATATCATTATCATTGCTATGCTAATGCGTTAGATTTCTTTTTTTAATTCCGATAAATACAATTATTTTTAATGGTTTAATAAACTTTTTGTTTTCGCTTTAAATGTTTAACTTTATGTTTGTTCTTTTATAATTGTTCTTTACAATATACACAACTGAAAAGCCTTTTATTCGAATGGTTTATATTTAAATATTATGCACTAGTTTAGCTCGATCTTTTGCGTTAATGCCTGGTGTTATCTTTCCTAATTCTCACTTTGAATTTAAAGAGGGGGATCAAGGGATCATAAATGGAAATTAAAAATATGAGGTCTGGTCTTTGGGGAATTTTGTCTCGCAAGCAAAGCAAATTGGCCCTAAAAAGCGATTGAACCCAAAGCTAGAAAAAAGAACTTGTATACTATATATAAATATATGTTATTTGGGTATATGAGGACTTTCCTATGTTTCTTCAGTTGTTTTTTTTTTTTCAGTGGTGCTTCGTGTTTGTGTTCTAGTTTTCTTTCCATCTTGATTTTTTCATATATGTATGTATGATAAAAAATATAAAAGTGAGCATTGAATGTTTTCCTTTTTCTATATAATATGTATATATAGGTATGTATATATATATATATATATATATATTACAAGTTCGTGTCAAGTTTTGTGTTAATTTTTTTCTATAGCAGATATATAACCTTTCTTGTTATGTACTAGGTGGCACAGTTTGTTTTTTGTTTTTGTAGTTGGTTGCTTTTGTGGTCTGGTCTGAATGCATAAAATATAATTGATATATATCAGTTGGGCTTTTCGAAAGATAAACTCAAAAGCGAGACCTAGAAATTAGTATAGTATAGTTCTTGTCTATCTGGTAATATACACAATCATATATTTTTATATGTGATATATTGAATATCTACAAGTTGGATTATCTCTGGTTAAAAGTCTAACTCGATCTTAATCATACAACAAGTTTGCTTCTGCTGAGGCTTAGCTATCATTATAAACTATATCTAGGTATATTCTATTGCTATTTACGATACGATATTTACGTGGTATATCGGCTTTGAGTTTCTGTGGTATGGTACATAATCAGATCTATATGATATTTATAAGCTTTAATTTTACTTGCGTTTGATGTGGTTTTTTCTTGTATTTTGTTCTTGGTTTTTTTTCTTGGTTGAATGAATTTAAATGCCGTTTACCCTTTTATTAGCATAACATATAGATAGCCTTTTTCGCTCTGGTATTCATTAGATATATATAGTTTTATACATTTTCTTTCACATTTATGGTTTAACACTTTAGTGTAGGTATGTGTGTGGGGTTATTGAAGTGGAAATTGAAGTTGTTTCCTTGATTTTGCTTAAAATTGCTTTTCATTGTCGTTTACAATTTAGATATAGTTTAGTATACGATCTATATGCGGTATTTGTTTACGTTTTTGTTTTTGTATATTATATTAAATAGATATTCGTCTCGTAGATATCAAAGTTTGAGTTTTAAGCATTCTCAATAAAATCTATAGCAATATACAAAGGCGTAAGTGCGTATACACGGCGATCCTTTGCAGGTTGCCCTTTCCACGCATAAACATTGCAAAATGATTTTTATTTTCATAATTTTGAAAAATTTAACTTGAGTTTAATTTTCTTAGAGTTTCATTTTCTTGTATATTTTTGTTTTAGTTTTTGGTAAATTCACTAACAATAAGTAACAGCATAAGCTTTTTGCTTGATTTTGGTTTACAATTTCCATTTTTAGCTAAAAAATGTACATAACTGATATTCAGTAAAGCGTTTAATTACATAATAGTCAACAAAAGTACAAGTGAAATATCTCATATAACGATTCAATTTCAATATCAATTTCACAATTTGTTTAATTTTGTTTAATTACTTTCACAGAGACATATATGCACCTAAAAGGAGTTATTAATAGAGAGAGAGAGAGAGAGATCTAAGCAGAGAATTATCCTTGTAGTTAAGAAAACAAGCCCGGCATGGGGTTCGAAATTCGAACCCGATATGCCCCTATAGATATCATTAGACACAAAGTTAACTTCTCGTGGACTTATGGTGAACAAATTGCTCATATGACATGCAAAAATTTCATTTTATTCCAAACACTATCACACACAACAAACGAAATCAACAAATTCGCCGAACGATTGATTAAACATTGACCGATTGAGTGAAAGATATATATAGTTGTGATAGTTGTGAGAGAGATAGATCGAGAGATTTGGAAAGAGAGCGAAAAATATGTTGGATTTTTTGTTTTTTGTTTGATCTATAAAAAGGATTTTCTTTTTTACACAATACATATGAAGAATTGCACTGGTTGTTGTTTTTCGTGCTCTTGTTAAAGTTGTTACATTTTTTCGTTTTATTTAATATTTGCTCGTGATCGCGCCCTGTCGGCCTGGCTCTTCCTGCTTCAACATCGTTTAACTTTTTACTTAATGCCAATCAACCTCAAATTTTAAGCGTTCCATTTTTCTGGATATTCTCTACAGCGTTTAATGTTAGTTTTTGCATTTTACAGTGGTAGAGTAAGCATAGATGCTTCCTTTCCTTTAGCAGATTCATAATTCGTTTACCGTTTTTGTTTTCGGGGTAATATTGTAGTGGAATATTTGGCTGGGGATTTAGGCTTTAATTTTTCAGAGGATTTCGTTGGTGTTGGTTTTGCTCTTAAAAACATTTAACAAACATTCAAAAATTGTGCAGCGTGCAGTTTAAGTTGTACTAATAACAAGGACATGCCTAGAGTGTTGTCAGATTAAGAATATTTGAACTTTGAAAAAAAAAACAGTTTTCTTAAAAACTGGAACTTGAATTTGAAACTTATTCTTTGATTAATCTCACAGCACTCTAAGAATATAATTTAATATTTTGGCTAGAATTTGAATTAATGCGCTTTTCGGGCTAGATATTTTCCAAGTGACTGTTGATGTGAGTGTGTTGGTGTGGGTGTGTGTATCTATGTGGGCGTAGCTACTGAATTTATTTATAATTTTTACATGGCTTGTGATTTAATTTTACGATTATTTTTTAATTTATACAAATTATTATTTGCTTAGGTGGGCTTCATATTTGTTTGTTGTTGATTTCATTCATCAATTTATCAATTAGCTGCTTTAAATACAATCAATTTGGCAATGCGCATGTGTGTGTGTAAAAGTATGCCGTGCGTATGTGTTAGTGCATGTGTGTGTTAGTGTTAGTGTGTGTTTGTTCTTCTTTTTTTTGTATCTAACAAAAGCAACAATTCATTCGCTAATTGTCTGATTATTTTGCATTGTACAGTGTCTGTGCCTGTTTTTTTGTTTTATTAACTTTTTATGAGTTTTTTTTTAACTTTTCTTAATTTTTTGTTTCAATCTCTGCATCATCTCCGTCTTGCTTACTGTATATAGGGGACTTTTAGATATTTTACTTGATAATTTTAAACATTTTTAAGCTCTTGTTTTTCTTAATGTATGCCTTATTCGGTTGTTGTTGCATTCTTCTCATGGGGATTTTGTGGGTTTATCATCATCAAATATAACATTGCTCTTACAGTAATCTCGTGAAACTAAACACTTTGTCTCGCCATTATTTTAAACAAGTAATGACTAACTGTCTAAGCTACATTGTTCGATTTATAATCAATAGTATAATCATAATCATACAATAATATTTTATAGAGTTTTACACAGATTTACACATTTTGACTAGCGTGTGGTTCGTGATTCGATAGAGGATAAAGGATCTTAGGACTCCTAAGGTCTGATTAGGTCTTGGCTTTGGTTTTGTTTCTAGTTGAGGACTTGAGTATTTGTATTTTTTTTGTTTCTGGTTCGGTTCTACGTGTTGACAAGCGGGAGAGATGCTCATTTTTCTGCTTGGTGTCTTCTGGTTGGCAGTGTTTTAATTTTGCATTTGATATTTCTGGAAAACCTAACAAATAATTTAAGAATCTCCGGTAAAATATTGTCTTTACATTAGACATTTCATTAGTTTCTTCTTTTTGAGCATCTCGTTGACTTTTTTTGTTATTTTTTTTCTTTGAAACACAACACAATTCTACGGGATCTAGTTAAGCTGGGATGGCTCATTCAAAGTACATTTATAATTGTATTTTTTTGTTTTAAAATAAAACTAATAATTTTCTGTTAAGCGCGACTTTTTGTTCAGTGTGAAAATAGGCGTGCATGTGGGGAAGGTCTTTACTTTTTCGAAGGCTTCTTTTCTGTTTTATATTTGATTTGATTTTTATATTTTTTTCTGATTTTGCTTTTTGGAAAAGTTAGCACAATTAAACTGTTTACTGATTGAATTGCTGTTGCAGTTTGAAAGAAATTTCCCCAAATATTGCGGCTCCAATAGTTAAAATTTGGTTTTTTGTTTGTTTACTGGTAAACGGAATTATTATGAGATTTGTAGCTGCTGCTGCTGTAGCGTTGGTGTTGCTGCTGTGATGCCGATGAATGATGATGGTGGTGGTGATCGTGTTGGTGTCCGTGTTGGTGTCCTTGGTGGTGTCCTTGGTGGTGATCGTGATGGTGGTGTTCGTGTCCGTGTCCTTGGTGTTCCCGTTCGCGTTGTTCCCGTTGCTCACGCAAATTTTGCTGTCGATCGCGATGATATTCGCGTTGTTCACGCTGCTCACGTTGTTCACGTTGCTCGCGTTGTTCACGTTGCTCGCGTTGTTCACGTTGCTGTTGAATGAGTTGCTGGCGGGTCGGTGTTTGTTGTTGCTGTTGCTCCCTCGTTGGCGTGGCATGCTGCTGCTCCCTTGTGGGAGTTGCCTCACGAGATGCTTTCGTTGGTGTATTAGTGTTTAGAGTTTGTTGTTTGTTTGCACCCGATGTTGTTGTTGTTGGTGCTTCTTGTGTGTTGGTGTTTTTGTTGTTTGTAGGTGTGTTTGGATGATACTGCTGTTGTTGTTGTTGTTGTTGGTGGTGTTGGTGTTGGTGTTGGTGTTGCTGATGATGCGGATGCGGATGTGGATGATGGTTGCTGAGCGCGGCACTGCTGCCATAATGGCTGTTGATGTTGTTATGCAGCTCATGGGGCAGTGGCGGTGGATTCTTGGCTTTTGTTAGCGGTATTGGTGTTGGCATTGGTTTTGGCGTCTCCGTTAAATCGATGCCCCATTCGTAAAGGAACTCGAGTTTTTGTCGTTCCAATGGGTCACTGGCCGGCAGGGCAAGCAAATGTTAGGCTTCTAAAAATATCAAAGCTGTTGGCTTCGGTTCCAAATTTGATTTTTTTGCTTCGACAACTAAGAATGTTATTTCAGCCTTTTCACGATTAGCAAAGCATTCGGCTATCAGTCGAGCAACCTCCTAAAAAAGAGAGTATTAGTTTCATATCAAAGGATTCCGCCATGGGGGAGGCCCTAAAAAGTAGGCAACACTTTTTTCTGTCATACCTGATGATGTAGTCCTTCCACTTTGGTTCCATCCACCTCCAGTATAAGTTGTCCGACTTCTAAGCCGCCCGCTTCAAATGCTGCACCATTTTCCTATTCAAAATTTATGAAAATTTTCCATAAAATTAAAAAAATTAAATATCGGACAAGAAACTTACATGGATATTGATTATCCTAGGGAGCGGGTGTTTTGTGTTAGCACCACCTTCGATAGCAATACCTAAAATTGGTTTGGTTTTCTTAACTGTAATGTGTAAGTTGCCTCTATGATCAGGTACGACGTTTGGATTGTGTTCATGTGTTTGTTCAGTCGTTGAACCACCATTCTGCTCCGCTGACAGACGCTGCATGGACTGGAAATAGAAAATTCGTAATTATAAGACTAAGAACTAGCATATTTCAGGACACATAACTCCATGGGTAATTCCTTTTTCAGTCAATCGAAACCAAGTCAAGAACTACTGTTTCAAATCTAATTAGCTTACAATTTAAATTCAAGTTGTGTTTTGGTTTGATCAAAGCTGTTAAAATAGATTTTGTGATTTGGTAAAGGCAAGCAATTTAACGTTTTGTTGAATCTGAGGATTTGGTTAAATATCTGGTATTCTGGTATTACGTGTGGGGCAAACAATACGAAAAGGTTCAAGCTATTAAAAGGTAGACCAATTTTAATTTACATATAGTATATAGGTTTGCTAGCTTCAAATATTTGTCGTAATTGTTGTTTATTTTTGAATTGAGGTTAAAATAGATAGAGAAAAAGAAGGAGTTTTTGTGTGATTTGTTGGAAATGAATCATGATATGTTCTTGGAGTGACCAATAACTGTAATAATTTCAAATAGAAACCGATGGGTATTATTATTTTTTTTTCATAATCAATAAAATCTCTTAGATATATTCTTAGTTTTAGTTGAAGTTGTTGTCGGCATTCAAGTGCTGTATTCTGCTATTAGTTGTAGATATCGAATATTGTTGTGTGCTTGCACTGGATTTCGAGTAGCACTCACCTGATGCCTTCGTACACCTTTATCGCCCAGCAATGTGCCGCCTTCTTCCTTCATATCGAAACTTCGTGAGAGTTTTGTGGCCAACTCCTATTATTTTTGTGTTTTTTTTTTTCAGATTTGGCCACATTTGATTTTGGCAATGTATTGGTTTTTTTTTTATTTTTTGAATTTTGCATAGTGAGCAACATTTTTTGATTGATTTTTGAATGTAAAATGAAAATAGTAGAAATATTTGCATAAGAATTCGTTGTAGTTGCTTGTAGTAGAGATAAAAACGTTACAGGTTTCTTTTGTAGTTTGTTGTATTAGCTTAGTGAATTATGATAAGAGTTATTTGATTTTTTGAACGTGTTTGCTGTTGGTTTGAGTTTCGCTTTCACTTGCAAACATTAAGATAGAAATTGAATTGAATAAAATATGACAAGTAGTCTATACGGTAGTAGTAGGGTAGTGGGTGGTTGGTAAGTCTGTGGATTCTTGGATGGATTCTTGTGGGGACAGCAAAGTGCCAAAGCGTGCTTCAGAAAGAGAGTTTCAAAAGAATAGCTTAGACTTTAATCACATTGATTTTGTTTACTTAAGAGTTTAGAGACTCTGACTTAAATCGTCAAAGTACTCAAGCACACTGTTTAAATAACTTCTCGCCACATTTTCTAATTCGTATTAAATATTTATAATTTAATTCTGGAGCTAAGCTGAATGTCAAAAGTGCAAGGATATGAATATGCGAGTGCTTGTGTATCTGTAAGATACTCACTTATGGTCAGTATCCGTGTATCTGTCGGTGTATATTAGTATCTGGTATCTGGATGTGTGTTTGTGCATTTTAAGGCTTTGCAACTATACAATATTTATACGTTCTATTTATAAAAGCTAATTGCAAGAGTTTGGCAGCTAAGACACTCAGACTTGATTCGCTAGACTAATTCGGACTAAGTAGGTTTTGAAATGTAGCGCTAACTAAAACTTCAGTAACTCCAACTTATTTTACAGGGCTAAGAGCTGCTAACTACGACTAACAAAGGATAGGAGTGCGTGTGTGAATGTATTCTTTTATTTTTCTTTTAATTTTAATTAATATTTGAAAATTGTGTGGAGGGCAGCAGCAGCTAAAATGCCAAATAAAAATCGGGATTTTACACTAATTACAGGGCAAAGTATAAAGTAAATGGAAACGTACTACAAATCGATATGTGAATGGAAGTGATTGGGTGACTTATGACTGGCTGGCGGTGAACCGAGACCAATTCATTTGAATATTGATACAGATATATTGATATTTTGCGTGTGTTTTTTGAGAAATCGGGGTGACTCATGCGTAAATGTGCAAATGTATTTTTCAAGCTTTTTTCTTTATTGGCTTTTATTTGGTTGGCTCGTCTTTTTGACCTTTTGCTTTTAAATGCATTGCTGACTTTTAGTCTTGTGTCTTGTTTAACTTTTAGTTTAAATACTTACATTGACAATTACTTTACAAAGATACTAAAGAATCTATATGAAAAGTTTCAAGTGCGCCACATAAAATCATAAAAACATAACTCCAATAAAAACAATAATTTTGTTTAAGTTGGTGGGGCAAGCAAAATTTTATTTTTAATGAGAGCACAATAACTAAAACACAATTCCTACGAATACAACACAAAATGCTGGAAATGCAATTTTTAATTTTTAATTTTATTTGGAAAGTTATTTTCGAGTTTAGTTATTTGTTTAAAAAATATTTAAAATATTGCACTTGCAGTGGCTGCGTGGCAATGCACATTCAAAACAATTAAATTGTTATTTGAGTTAATAGAAAGAGACAGAGTTACAGAGAGATAGAGATAGAGAGAGAGAGAGCGAGTGAGAGAGTGATAGCAATAATACTAAGTAGTTCAGGCTAAATCGAATGCAACGAGATGCAAATTGAAAGGTCTTTTCCAAAAGAAAAACAAAATGCAGACTGTGAAAACACACTTCGCAGACAAAAATTGATTCCACTCAAGTTGCGAACACAATTTCTATTTTTTTGTGGTTGCTGGTGTCATTGCTTTATTATTAGGTATTTGTTTGTTTTCGTTTAACGATTAACGAAAAATACATTGGCACTTACTAGAGGTCGTCCCCAATACCATGATTTGACACGTTGTGTTAAACCACCCAAATGTGAACGCAGTCCATCTAAGTAGCCGCCCTGAAATGCACACAAATGAACAAACAAGAACAATTTTGGGGGGAGTACGGGATCACAAAATGGGATCCTGGGATCACGGCCATCATCCAACTCAATGGAGTCCGTGGATCGCATGGATCAACAACAGAAATGGTTGAAAAGTGAATGTGAAAGTGCCAAAAGTGAAATGAGAGATTCGATTCAAACTGAATGGGATAGATCTGGTGTTCTAGGGATAACAGAAACAAATAGTTTTAAAAAAATTAGTAGGAATTTGTAGGGAATTTGTTGTAGGGTTCCTAAGATGTTTGTTAAAACTATTCAATCTACAATTTAGTTTATTACTGGTTGTATATGGTGGAAGATTGAATTTAATCTACAGGTTTTTTACTTTTCTATATGAGCTATAAATGTTTTTAATACATTTTTCTTAAATATTTTTACCTAAAACTAAGCTCTTATTTATTTTGGAGATGGGTTTTTACCTTTTCTAAGGCTACAAAACTAAAAACTAAAATATATATGTATTTGTTATTAAAAATTTTACTTATTATTTACTTTATTTTATCATATGGGAAGCAGAATTAACATTTTTTAGGATTTGTGTTGTTGACCATATTTGTTGCTAAAGTATATAATGTTGCCAGCCAGTGCAACAATGTTGCTGGTATCATTCACAGCATACTTTCGGGCATCGACTCTAATTAAACCGAATATCTGACTAATCTTCAATTTCTAAGCCTCTTCTAGCGCGAAACCAAACGCGTTCATTGGCTAATTAGCTCTGGTTATGACAAAACTTTTGTGTTTGGTAATCTTCCCCCAAAAGCTTTGTTGCATGAACGTGTAATCCGCCTCGGTCTGCGCCTCCTACTCCGCCCCCGCCATGTTGCATTCGAAAATTATGCACACGAATTCCCGCCAGCGGGAAAATGAGTTTAAAAAAAACACAAACACGAGTAGCTCTAGCTAAATATTTACAACAACGAGGCGTAAGAGATGTATTTTCCTTTTTTTCGGTTTTGGGGTGTTTTCTTTTGTTACGATTACGATTGCTTCCTTATTGGACTTTTCTTTAATATGTTTTTTGTTTGTTATGTATGCACGTATATGTTTTTGTATTTAAATGTGTATGTGTATTGTTGTTGTGTGTTGGTATGCTTTGAAAATATATAGTTTCGAAAACGGTGCTTAAAGTGTATCAAACGCAGCAAATGCAGCAAACTTAAACCTTACCTGTTCCTGTTTCCAGTTAATGCGATTCCATCAGATTGCGTATACGCAGCGTGAAACGAAAGGGAGACAGGGGAAGAGAGAGAGATGGAGATCCAAAAATCATATATTAATTATCACGGCACAACTGCTAATGAGGTATCATATAAATTCAATGCCAAATGCCAACCGCCTTCTGGCCAGGCAGGCCATCGAACATCAACTCCCGCCACCCAAATCCGTCAGAGTAGTCTCTAAAGGTTTCTTTTTACGTCATTCCCAAGCAAAACAAACTAAACTCAATGGAGACCATAAATATAAAAAAAAGGAAAAGAAAAACGTAGAGCCAGAAGGAAACAAAAAACCCCGCACAGCTGCAGAAACTGTCAGCTGCAGTTTCCAGCGCAGTCCCACGAATACATTTTATTTATTTGTCACTCCAGTTCGAGCATTGCGTAAATCGGACACTTACTATATGGTATATATTGCCATATACTCACAGCAGTGGCCAGTAAATCTTTCCGATATAATTGCAGTATAATTTTTAGTCATAAATATTGACAATCTTTGTTTATCAAATTGTTTGCCATTGTCGTCGCTCTGGGTAATTTTTTACATTACTAGGCCATAAAAAGTAGCTTGGAAAAACGTTCGGTGGCAAAACGTCAAAGAAAGCAAAACTCAACGCCACAACGAGAGTCCCATGATGTATTTAGTTTATTGTTTTATGTAAACTATAAAATGCTCTAACTTTTCGGAAAAATATGCGTTTTTGAAGAGCATTTTAGTAAAAACTTTGCGAGTTTTGGTTGACTCGTTTTCCTGTTCAGTTTTGTGTTTCACTTTTGGGAATTAGTTTTAAAAGAAATATTTATAATTTATCTACTTAGAAGCTAATTATTTATAAATTTAATAATATATTAGATAATATTAGTAGATTATATTAGTTATTAAGGAGTTAGTGTATCTTAAGTATTTATTTTAAAGCTTAAAGAGTCTGCCTTTAAAAATCTAAATGTTAAAAAAACAACCCGCTTCTTTATAGAACCTGCTTATAGTTTTTATTGGATTTAAAAAAATAAATTTAAATATAAGTATTCTCAACATAGTTTTTTTTGGCCAAGGTCTCCGGCTTTTGACCAAATCCAATACCATCTGCCCACGACCCGGCGGAACAAAGAGTACTCCATGGCAGTCTGCTGCGGCTGGCTGGGCATCGTCAACTTGGTCGGTGGCTTTTGGCAGCAGCCCCACATACAACAACAAAAACACTAAAAAAAAACAAGCTACAACAACAAGAGGCAAGAGCCAACAAGAGCAGCAACATGAGCAGCTCCGGCTTTGGGTCTACTACCTTCAGCAAAGTCTGCAGTTTCAGTCGCGCGTCGTCGCTTCGAGCGTGAGGTTGTAAGCCAGATTTGAAAGACGGAATACAAGGGCTTTGTGCCGCCAAAAGCATCAGCTAAAAGTGCGTATACGAGGCTTAAATTGAACGAAAACAAGTTGCCAGTGGAGTTGACAAGTCTCGCGTTTCGTTACATTTCGCGCTCTGTTTGCCAGCAAATTGTTGCATCAAAAAATAATAATAATAATCATGCCAGCAGAAGTTTTGTCTGATTCAGAGGTTTTGCTTTTCTGCACCTGATGGTTATATCATCGAAGTAGTAGATTTGTTCATTGCTTTGGGGCTTTGCCTCAGATTTGTCCGACATGTGTCGGCAACTTTATTGCTTTGCATTTTGCATTCAATTAACTTCTATCTCTCAGTCGACTTTTTCGGTGTTAATTTCCTTTGTTTTGATTTTTTAATTGCCCAAGAGATGTTAAAACCCGAGCCAGGGAAGAGTTTCTTTTCTGCAATTAACTTGCTGGCGGAAACGGGAGATTCTAAGTGTTAGGACTGCCAAATAGTTGCTAAACATTTCGACCCATAAAAAAGCCATTGGCTGTCAGTTCGTCAGTTGTTCGGTTGTTGGGAAAAGACGAAAACTATAAGAGAGGAAAGAAATTCGCAGAAAACCAATGAAAGAACAAAGTATTTTTAATGGATTTTGGACAGACTGAAAGCAGTCGTTCAGCCTTTCAGCCGATTCAGCCTTTCAAAAGGGCCTAGGGGGCTTGACAGCCAGGAAAGTCATGGCAATTGGAAGAGAAACTTAATAAAGTTTTTCCGCTGACTGATTTCATTGTCTCAAATTGGGACTCTCAATCATCCAATCCAGGCCCTACTTTGACCCACTTCTTGTCACTTCTGATCGAGAAAAATCAGAGCCCAAAATATGATAAATGATTTAAAAACGGGGAATGAGTTTGTAGGTCAATGAGCTGGCCTGGCCGGCCAAATGTGAATCAGAATTATTCATAGTCAGTGTCACAATAGAACACAAAGCCAGGTTGCGATCGCAGACGACTGACTGCCTTCTCAACAATAGTGTGAATTGGAGAACAAATTAAATGCTCACCTTTTGTTTAACTTTAGAATAATTATAAAAAAAGACTCTGACTGGCAGAACCAGAAAGAAATTTCAACACAACGAAAGGAACAGCAACCAGAAACTTGGACAAAAAAAAGTCACAACTTAGAAAACCGGGAAGCACAACTTTCACAAACTCACGAAAAAAAACTAAAAAGTGGAAAAACTGACAAAGTGCGGCTGAGGAAAAAAGAATTTTCCAAACAATAATGCATTTTTCCAGTCGATTGTCTGCTGACAGCCCATTTAACTGTGTTTTCCCTACGCACATCATTTTCAAACAATTTTTCTCACAAATTATTGAACAATTTTTTGTGCTTCTTTCAGTTAAGCTGCTCGCTCAGGGCAACCATTTCAAAATCAATCAAATTTATGACTTTGCAAACTTTTGCAGTCAACTCTGGGTGATTTTTTTTGTAACTTTTTTTTTTAGCCGTAGCTCTAGTCGTAGCTGAAAATTTGTAACTCGAATCGAAAAGCTGGCAATCATCATTCAAAGCACATGCCATTGACCTCGTTGCGTATACGGAGGCTGGGGAGCAGAAATCGGGGGAATCGGGGCAGCTCTTCTTTGTCATTAGATGCGAAGGGAGACAGTGGCGGAGGGGTGGGGGAATGCGACAGAGTTCACGATTGCCCCACCAATTCGATATTCGAGTTGACAAATGGCTTTAAGTCGCAAAAGTGGTATTTCATTAATCGCCTTACAAGGCCAAGCTGGATTATGCATAGAGGGTTGTGTAATTAAATGTTTTTAAAGGTTGAATTTCAGAATATAATACCATCTACTATATTAAAATAATTATTGTTTTAATAGAAAATCAGTGGAAGGCAATCTTCTCCCCTTTGGAATCCAGTCGAGTATAATTAATGATGTCAAAAGATGACAAGCTGTCCAAATTGCTAACACAGCCTCGTGATAGACGAGAAAGAGTTTGCTATAACGGTTAATCAACTGCCAAGAATTCACACCTCTTGGCCCTCTCGGCCCTCTGGCCCCCCTTGCCTCAATTAAGCTTCTCATTATAAGTCTTTTCCTCACACAGAAAAAAAAAGAATTAGTTAACAAGACAAGCAAATAAATCATAAAATGAAGTATTTCTTGAAAAATATATTCTTTTTTTGACGGGGCTTTGAGCTCAAACTCATAATTCCATTTTACACTCATTGACTTTTTGGACCGGATTTGGGGTTCGAAACTCTACATTTTTTTCCCTTTTTTTTTTGTTTTTGTTTTTTTTGCTACGCATCCAAATGGTTTATTTACATTATAAACAACTTTTCTCCGTCTCTGTTGCTCCGAAATGCTAGTTTTTGTTTCTTTCCCGCTTTCAGAGCTTGTTCGGAGCTACAACAATTTACTTTCCATTTATGTTTGCTCTTGACAAAGTTTTGTACCTTATTTAGTACATTTCTCTAATGACCCACTTTGAGTTTTTGGTCTTGGCCGGCTCTGTTGGCCTCTCGCTCTGTCGCTGCCACCATCTCTGCCCCTCCGGTATCTGCATCTCTGTCAGCGTAATTTCAGAAAAGTGAGTGTCCCATAAGCCAGACAAGCGACATCCCAAGTAACAGCAACAGCCAACGGCAGCGGCAACAAAAAGTTGTTTGTCAGTTTTAGTTGAAATCAAACTGGTTACTCAGGCTGGCCCGTCTGGCTCCGTTCATCGACCATCCGACCATCCGACCATCGAGTGCATCTGTACATCGGTCAAGTCGACCCAAATGGTGTCAGCTGTGTAAACAGGGCTAAGCAAGCGGATCGCTAGCCGTTTAGCTCCTCATTTACCCTGTCCCCCATCACCAGCCATGGTGCCATTACCTCTCCCATGTCCAAATCAATTTCGTGCGAGCCGAATGAAAATCCTGCCCTGAACTTGACTGAATGCATGTGATATGGTTGAACGCCTTTTGCGGAAATTATTGCAATTTTCTTGTCTTCTAGCCAGGCACACATACCACACTACGCTCGTAGTCTGTGGCGGCGGTGAACGGAGCACTGGGGACTGGGGACCGGGGACCGAAGTTTTGTCGGTGAATTTACTTTCACTTTTGCGGCACTCACTTTGGCTCAACAAGTTGCCAGGGGGAGGGATTGTGGGGGAGGGACTCCTTCAGGAAGTTTTGGATCAGAAAGGAAACATTCATCACCGAATGAAGTGCACAAGTTCGAGTAGAGTTTTCCCTCCAAATCAAACAAAAACTCAAGTGAATTAAGGAAGTTAAATGCATATTGAGTTTCGGGCTTGAAGAACCATTCTAGGCCAATAAAAATTAGTGTTTAAACCATTAGAAATTGTTTAGACTCATTAGTCATTCCTTTTCCAATTGATTGCAACGGCAAACTCCGACACTGATTGCAACTTGGCCAAAGAAAAACAAATCAAATCATTTAAACAAATCAAACATCCAACAGGCAGCCGACAACATGGAAACCTATCTGACGGAGATCAAACAATTGCGCATACCACGCCCGAAATTCGAGCCCAACAGTTGCCATCAGCAGCACCAACATGCGGTGGTTAGCTCGTCCTCGTCCTCTTCCTCGACCACGCCCGCCCAGCCACCACCGCCCCTGCACCACCGGCAGTGGCGGCACTTTGTGCGACCCTTTACGCCGCCCCGCGATTACCATTTGCCGATGGTGGCCGAGGGTTCCATTCACGACAAGATGTGAGGAGAACTGGATGACTTAACCCAATATACGATACTTACATAAAATCTCTCTATAACATAAGATAGTGCTTAAGATTAAGTTTAGCTAACTCTAGATACAGATACAGAATCAGATACAGATACAGATACAAATACAGTTTACAAATGCAAAGAATAAAGTATTGAATTGAGTTTGCTGTGCGAGTTATTAGGTATTTAAGATGTGCTGATCATGAAATGGTTTTCGAGATGTCATGGTAAGTTTATGACCTGGTATGGGAGCACCCCGGAATATCCTACTCACCGTATCTTGTTCGTATTCCGGTAATAGGGTCTCGCTGCCCCGGCGAGTTCTGTGCTCATCACAGCCGTATTCCTACGAATTTTTGCAATAAACAAAAACATATATTTGGTTTTCAGTTTTCTGAAGGCAGTTTAGCTTGGCTCGTGACTTAATGCGACTTAAATGTATTACAACACCCAATAGCCAATTGGACAACATTTATAAAAGGAAGTAACAACATAACCGGAAACGGAGACAGAGACGATAAGGCAAACAAAAACCACACGGAGCAGTTGGACAAACATGGGAATAAAAACGCAAACATATCAACACGACACAACATACGACACTTACACAAAAAACAAAACAAACAAAACGAAAGACAACGATACAAAGAGAGTAATCGAAATTGGTAAAGATAGAGACTTACGGACACTAAAGACAATTAAAAAATATTCAATTTTAAACAAGTTTCGGTTGAAAATGACAGACAGAAATGTTGAATTTTTTGAGCCGAATGTCAATTTTTTCGTTTTCCACGACTAGGAGAGAAAGGTCTGAGAAATTAAAATCTTAGAGATTTATGTACAAGGAGAAGATACAATATGGAGAGGAGCCTGACTTTCGAAAGCCCGACTGATAGTTTTGAGAAACTTCCAAGACAGTGAGGAAAGAAATTCAGAAAGATTTTGGACTTGCTAGTACACTTTTTGGAACTTTTTGATTTTTTGTCTTTTTAGCGAATCGCGACAATCCTGACCTGTTGCTGATTGTCTTTGGCCTGCTTGAATTTCAATTGAGCTGGTCCCAACTGATGGTGGAGGTGATGATGACGACCGGATCCCACGTTGCCGCCTCCACCGCCCAGATGACGCAATGAGGCATGATGGGGTGGATAATGTTGCTGCTGTTGATGTTGCTTCTGTTGTTGTGGCTGTTGCTGTTGTGGTGGCGATAATGATGATGAGGACTGGTTGCTGGCTGTCTGATAATGGGATGCTGGCTGTGAGCGATGCAGTATGGGTCCCGCCGACATTGGCCTATGGGGCAATTGTAGAGCGGGTCTACGATTCCACCCGCACATAATCAGAGATTTAAGTAATACATATGAAACATGGACAAATGATGGGGAAAAAAGGATATCAGGAAAGGTATTTCGGGTTTACAGGAATCTGTTTCTCTTAGTACCGTTTGTGTATATCCGTTACGGTCATGCCCAGGCCCGAGTCCGACGAAGGACTCCGTCCGGTGGCGGCTATAATTTCCAAATCGTCGGCGGTTACCTGTTGAACGGAACGGAATGGATCGAAGTGGAACGAAACGAATCGAACGATTTGGTTTTTGCTTGAGACAGTGAGTCTGTGGAGCAGTGGGTGAGCAGGTGAATAGGATTCTAAGGATCTAAGCTTTCGCAGACAGAGACAGATAGAGCGATAGCGAAAAAGGTAGGTAGTGACTAATAGGCAGAGTCAGATATATATAGAGAGAGAGAGAGCGACAGAGTGAAGTGCATTCCTACTACTTCGATATTGAACGATATATAATGTTATATAGTGCTGATTCTGGGTGACTGTTTTGGTTTCTTGGAGTATCCTTTTTGGTGCATTATCGGTGTCGAGTACATAGGCTTCATAAAAACTTCTTTCATACTTAAAACTAATTCTAAACTAAATATTTTACAAGTACGGTTGGCACTCTTTTAGAGGCAACTGAGGATTGTAAGATCCTTCGATCAATTGTATTCCCCATTGCCTTAAAAATATGGTTCAAAAATCCCCTTTTTTTCACTAGAAAATTATATATATATATGTTTTTTTTTATGTACAAAGGTTTAGGCACTACAATTAAATTAAAACTGTAATTTGTGTAGTTTTTGTTTTGGAAAAATTGACATTCGATCTGATTGCTTTCTGTTTCTGGAAAACAATTGTCTGTAATTTGCAAAAGGGCCGAATAGGAGGTAAGATAATTTCGGAAAGCAGTTTATGAAAATAAACAGAAATGACATGCAACTGTTTAGAAGTAAAATGAAAAGCATTAACTTGGTTTATACTTGGGTGGCTAAAAGAAAGTATCAAGTGTGTCTCGTTCAACAATTAAACTACAAGTTTTGTTTTGATTTCTTTTCATTTTTCGAGTGTTATTTGTATTTCTTACTACAAGTTGAAAACAGATAATTTAAAGTAAAAGTTACAAACATATAGTATAGGTGTGACAACAATCATCAACGACAACAACAGCAAGAGAGAAATAAACACTTTGTAGGATAGATAAATAAATATGTATAAGTAGTATTTTAGACGAATAGTAGACAGTAGACTGTAGACTGTATTAGGTTGAACAGTATTCATGGTTTAGTTAGAGTTTACTTGGCTTAACATGCTCAGTTAGTTTCTTATTTCTTGCGGCGGAGAGGTATCTCTCCGAACTAAGTATATATTGTGTCTGTGTCGTAGAATAAATCTTCTAAAAAGCTTACCGGCAAATCACGAGTGGGGTCTCCCTTACGCTGCAAGGAAATCAAATTTCAATTTACAGATTGAGTTCAAGGCAGACGAAATGTCCTTTAACTTACCCTATGCCTATCCACGCTGTAAGGATCGCGTTCCCGGCGATACACCAACTCGTCGTATCGCGTGCGATCCTCGGGGAACACAAGTTCCCGGATTTCCGTCACCAGCGTGTGCTGGAAAATTAAAAGATGTACGGAATTTCAATTGATTTGAAATGGGCCATATCGCTCACCTTCTCGTACGTGTCTAGCATCTCTAATAAGACGGCAACAAAGGCATCTATGGTCATTGCTTTCGCACTATACTCGGCAATGTAGTACGAAAGGCTTGCAAAGTGATGACGCGGCAGCAGCGAGCGAGCCTTCTCCTCCACCATGGTCGCAATTTGACCTTTTCGTCGAGCTCTATTTTTTAATTGAATGACATTAAATGACATTATTGAATGGGTGAAAAGTTTGCCCACCTCGTTCCCGTCGGGCTGTACGCGTCCCAGGGCTCCATCTCGATGGAGGTGCACGAGTGCGGCACCTTGCCCACGTCACGTATCACCAAGGACATGCGCTTGTGGTACTTCAGCTGGCCCACAGCCTCGTCGTGCGTCACATCGAGGAAGGACTGCCCGTTGACCTCAAGGATCTCGTCGCCGATCATCAGTCCGGCCCGGTCCGCCACACTGTCCTTGTCCACGCCGGTCACAAATATCCCCAGGCCGTACTCCACTCCGCCGCGAATCATCAGGCCCAGCGACTGGCCCGGTTCGATGAGCAACTCCACACGACGTATCCTGAAGGTGTGAAAATGTATTTTTATTAATGGGAAAAGGATGAAGAATCGAACAATGAACGAATCAAAGATTTTTTTCCACAATTAATACTAATCTGTCTTAGTTATGTCATTAACTAAACATCACAACGATTAACTAAACGACTTTTATTTATTTCTGGCATATCGATATACACATCGTTTAGGAAATTTTGCTAAGAATCGGATGATTGCCTATTGGGGTTCCCCAGAAAATGACACCAAAAATTTTAAAAATGAAGTGCATCCAGATTTTGATGCAGATTTGAGGAAATACAAGTCGATTAAGTTATACCGCTTAGGAATCGGATGATTATTGGCAAAGATATAGGCTTGGCAGTGGCTCACATTAGCCTTTCATGTATTTTTCTGAATTTTAAAGAGAAAATTTCACAAAAAATCGAAAAAATAAAATGCATTCTGGTTTTGATGAAGATTTTGGGAAAATAAAAATACAAATCGATGAAGGTATCCCGATTAAGAATCTAATGATTATTGGCGAAGATATAGCCTTGGCAGTGGCTCATATTAGCCTTTCATGTATTTTTCTGAATTTTGAAGGGGATCCCCAGAAAATTTTACATAAAATAAAGTGCATTCAGGTTGTGATGCAGATCTTTGGGAAAATCCAAATACATATGATTAAGGTATACCGCTTAAGAATCGGATGATTATTGGCAAAGATATAGGCTTGGCAGTGGCTCACATTAGCCTTTCATGGATTTTTCTGAATTTTGAAGGGGATCCCCAGAAAATTTCTCAAAAATCCGAAAATATAAAGAGCATTTAGGTTTGATGCAGATTTGGGGAAAATCCAAATACAAATCGATTAAGGTATACTGCTTAGAAATCGGATGATTATTGGCAAAGATATAGCCTTGGCAATAGCTCATATTAACCTTTCATGGGTTTTTCTGAACTTTGAAGAGGATCCCCGCGAAAATTTCAAGATTTCAATAAACAAGATTTCAAAAAAAAATACATCAAATAAACTTGTTGAAATTAAATCTGTTTTTAGAGACTTACCGATCCCTTCGATCGCTGCGCCTGCCCCCGTACTCCATGGGCGGGGAGGCGGGCCGGCCGTGGCGGTCCATCCAGGAGCAGGTCTGGCGAAAGGGCAGCCCCGCCCCGGAGGCGGCCGCCGCCTGGTTCTGTGGGTGCAGGGGGGGTGCCATCGACGCGTACATGGGGTCCCGCGAGGGCGGCCCGAAGCCGTGGAGCGGGGCGGCCGAGTTCAGCGTGGGCGGTGCGCGCACCGTCATACTGATTTGGCGTGACGATT
Organism: Drosophila atripex; assembly: GCA_035045925.1. NCBI lineage: Eukaryota > Metazoa > Arthropoda > Insecta > Diptera > Drosophilidae > Drosophila > Drosophila atripex. Next base: position 4,294,541 of record JAWNOP010000012.1, read on the forward strand.
TCAATATCTGCACACATCTCTGCGTTAAGAAAAAATGTGGCAATAGAAGAGACACAAAAGAGGAGACGGAAGATGCGAGCAGAAACGGAACGAACCAACAATAACAAAGATAGATAGATAGATAGATAGAGAGAAAGAGCGAGAAAGAGCGACAAAAAGGAGCAAAATACCAACTAAAATTAAATAATTAAAATAATTAACAATACAATAGTATTTAAAACTGGCTTGGACAACACTGTGTGTGGGCAGAGTGGTGGCAAAAATGCGACGAAATTATTAATTAAGTTTAATTGTGGGCGTGTCCGCTGTTGCCAAATAAAAGCCACCGACCGACCGACCGACCATTGCCTCCTGACCCCTGACTTTCACCTGTCCGGCTGCCGGTTGCTGTGGCCAGTTTCCCGTTAGCTGTCATTATTTTAATAGTTCTCGCCAAAAAACTAATGTGAGAATGTGCAAGTTTGTGTTTCTGGCCAAAAAGCATAAAGGTGGCCAGGTGGTGCAGGTGCTGAGTGGAAATTTGCTCTGTGAATCCTCACACATGTTCGTAATTTGTTGAATTTTAGTTTCAGGTATCTTTAGGAATTTATTCAGCAAACTAAGTCAAGCTTTTGTGGTTAAGTTCTACTTGAATAAAATATTTAAAGGTCAGCTTCTGTTTCGAGCAATTAGTTAAGAGCAATTACTTATAGAGGTTTACTGTTGAATTTCACTTTGTAGAGGCTGTCATGTCCGTCGAAATAATCAAAACCAACATATAATAATTCAAATGAATATCAAAAGTACACAAATTATATACAAAAAAATGTTCAAAAATGCGACTAATCTATTGCCAATTTTTTCTCAGTGTTCAATTGTATTAGTGTGTTATTGATTTTATTTTCATATATTTTCATGTCGAATGTATCGTATTTGGTTTAGTAATATTCATACAAAAATGTACCAAGTGCATAAAGATTTAACAACTACGAAAAAATCGTTCAAAGCAGACAGCAATCGATATGGGGAGGGAGTAGCTGGGGGATTTCCATCTATCTATACTATAGTATCTAACTACTGTATAGATACTTGTATATATATTTGCATTTCCGTTTATCATGGTTGCCCAAACAAGTTGTGTCGAAAATGGTTAAAGTTTAAATTGCTAGAAAGCGTGAGAAATGGCGCACCACGTTCTACGGCACCAGGACCTCGTTGTCCTTCCGTCAGGCTAGTAATCTATATGAAGAAGAATTGTATTGACTATCATAACGTGTCACATAAAATATTCCACAATAAATTGACTTTCGTTGCTAGGCAGGCCGAGGGAGCAGGCTGACTGAAGGCAGAAATCCTTTTCTTTTGGTTACTCTGTCAAGTGTCGGCCATAAAAGACGACGATGGTGGCCTACTGAATACAGTCTACAGTCAGTTCTGGCCATGCCAGGGTACACATGTTTGTGGCTGTGTACATGTTTGATGGATAGGGCCCTATTATGGGCAACTATTAAGGACCAGCGATTGACAAAATGAAGCTGCCAGGCCCAGAAGCAGCCGGGCTCGAGAATCGCATTAAAAATCAATAACGTGTACAATAAAATTAGATAATATTCTGTGATGGAGAAAAAAACATAAAATAAAATGTGACATGGCTGTCACAGGGGCCTTCATCCTGGCAGCTTTAATTTAAATAATTTAAGGCATCTATTAATTGAAATTGCTGTATGCTTTAATCGATTTCTGTCTAAGAATAACATTTCTACTACGAAATATTCAGGAAGAGTATAAAAGAGATATAAATATATGCGATTCACTGTATATATGTATTTCGAGAGATGCTCACCTTCAACGCCTCCTCGTGGTTGATGGAGGTGAATGGGGTGCCGTTCACCTCTAGGATTGTATCACCGGGTCGCAGTCCGGCGCGCTCGGCCACCGAATTCTCCTCGATGCGCGAGATGTAAACGCCTAAGCCTACGCGATGCCCAGGAATTCGAAATAAAAACAGAGACAAAATCAATTAGCAAGCCCGCACTCGCACATTCAATTTTTAATAAAAAGTTCTCACACCTCACACTGCCATCCACTCCCCTATCCTTCCGGCATGTCCTCAATTACACCGATCCCCCCGTTCCTAGGGCTTTTCACTTTGTTTTTCATTAAGCTCAGACGGCAGGACTTGGCGAAGGGCAGGACTGGAGGATGGAGTGCGGCAGCCATTTTATGTTTAATTTATAAAGCACGGCCATGTGTGTGTGTGTGTGCGGCAGCCAGCACAATGCCAGAAGGGCGGACAAGGGATGGAGAGGGGCGGCCGGAGGCGGAAGCCTGCATACGGGGCCAACTTAAATAGATTTTTATCGATTTTAAAGCCGTCCGCATATTGCAAACTAAAAATAAATTCTATAGCAGGAAATGGGAAATAAGGAAAGGCTGAAAAGCATGGGGGATGGATAGCTGGAGGGACGGATGGCTGGAGGGCTGGGCGGGAATGAAGGAAGGAAGAGCTGGTTAGCCAAAAAGCTAGTCAGGTGCAAAATGCACTTGGAAATGTCAAAGCTGCTGGCGGTTTGTCACACACACACTGGGAAGTACATGTGGATACATGGACATACGACTCCGAGCGACCCCGACAATAAAATGAAATTGAAAACTAAATTGCACGTAAGAGCTTCCCAAGCCAAAATGGGAAACCAAACAGCCCCCCACCCAACCGACTGGGCGTGACGTGGACTTAAACGGCAGGGGGGGCGTGGCTCAGGGGGCTCAGGTGAGAAAATGCCGGTAAATTTCACCTGCAATGGCATTTCATCGAAAGTAGGATTTTCTTCTATCTGTTCCATGTTTTATCTTTGTGTTTAGACAACAAAAAGTTTATAGTGCTTGAAGATATTAAAATTTCCAGAGGTTGAGGCAAAGATTTAGAAGATTTATTCCGACAGTCTAACCAACTTAGCATATCGTATTATTTACCTGAGTCTTTTCCTCCTTTAACGCAGATGCCAAAGCCATGATCGATTTGCTGGTCACGGGACATGGAAACAGTTCGGGTGGTGAGCTCGTGAATATTCGGAACACTGCGATCCCTTTCCCGCTCCCGATCCCGATAGATCTTTAAATAATAACAAATATTAATGTTAATTAATAATGAAATCTAATCTAATCACCTGGTGGGTTGTGGAGGGCGGACTACTGGCCGGACTACGCCTGCCCGTGCGATCCCGCGTCCCGCCGTTGCTGTAGTGATAGCTACTCGTAGGAACTGAAGACGACTGCGTGGCACTTGCCCCGAACATGCGCAGCACCTGCTCCGGCGATATGGGTCGCTTCTTGTTGCCGTTGCTGCCCGAGTGCTGGCCCATCGACCTCCCGCTGGCGGCCGTCGATGTGGGCAGGGTTCCCGCCGTACCGGCGGCCATATGGCTGGCGGGTGAGGAGCTGAGGTAGGCGCTGCCGCGTCCGGGCAGGGATCCGCCCTTCGTCGGCACGCCCGCCGAGTTGTAGTAGTAGTGCGGCGAGTGGGGGCGCTCGATGATGGTGTAGGAGGTGCCCGGCGGCGAGTAGTACAGCCCAGAGCGTCCACCTCCGCCTCGCAGCGAGCTAGTGCTGTTGCCGACACGTGCTCCACCGGCCGCCGCCGCTGCTGCTGATCCGCCGTAAGGTCCGCTGCCCGGCGGCGGACTGATCATGCCGAAGGCCAGCCCAATGTCCTCCGCCTCATAGCTGCTGGCGACTGCCGCTCCACTTCCGCGCAGATGGTGCGCACTGAGGCCCGCCGAACCGCCCGTCGGCACACTCGACGACGACCTCGTGGCGCCCGCAATGAGACCGCCCAAGCTTTCGGCTCCGGCCGAAGGTCCAAGCCCGAGGCCAGCGGCCGCTGCAGCGGTGGCGTGGTATCCGTAGGATCGGGCGCTCCAGCGCGAGGGTCCAAGATCACAGAGTTCGGCATAATCGTTGCCAGCTGCGCTCATTGTCAGGGGGTCGCCGTCGTATGGAATGCCACTGCCCCCAAGGCGCATTACACTGCTGGAGCTGAAAAATATAAAAAAATAGCGAATTAGTTGTCTGTCAAAATGCAATTGCTTCTCGGTTCCCCTTCAATGATTTTGAATATTACTCATATGTAGTATTTTTTATTACTCATACGCCATGTTTCCTCATTGATGCAAGATTACTCATACGCAATGGTGGCTCATTAAAGGAAATATTATGAAAATGTATATTATTTGAATGGATTTGGTATTAGAGCAAAGAAATTTTAAAAACTGTCACACAGGGCGTATGAGTAATTATAGCTACATCACTCATACGCAGCGTAAGCCCTCAACTTGTATTGCTTTCATAAAAAAATCGATGAAAATTATTCAAAATATGTACAAATGTAATCATATTTTTATGAAAAAAAAACTCAACATCAAGGACATAAATATATTTTAAATGCTTTTTCATAAGAACTTTGTTTACTAGACATTAAGACATATATTTCATGAGTTTTGGAATGATGCACTCTTGCATTTTATGGCAGGTATATCCAACAAGAATTGGGTTAAAGTACCACCTTCCTCCTTCCTGCTCCATTCAATCTACAATCCCATGAACAACTTTTGTTGGCGAACGCAACCCGCTAAGCCGCAGTTCAGACTGAGCACCATATTCAGAGCAAACAATAGCTTAATCTCCAGAGTCATATGGTGTACAGCCCTCCTTTTCCCTACCCCATCCCATCCCATCCCACACATACATATTCATTTCCACACACTACCGATTCAATGGAAACTCATGGCCCATGCTTCATTATTTATGAGCCAACTTTGGTTGGCAAAACAAAAACAGGTTAACACAAAGGCAGAAGCTCCATGTGCTCCGCCTCCCAAGGGGCTGGATGCCATTCCCTCAGTATCCTTCCCCATATTTTCACACCGTTCACCGTTCAAAGGATGCGGCTCTGGCGGGGATGGAGGTATACTCTGTGCTCATACATAAATAGTTGAAAATTGCCGTGCTCACTCATAGCCACTCGGTTTCCCAGGGCCATGGCATGACGGCAGTCCTGAGAGCTCCACGGCATTGGTTAGGAAATTTGAGCTGTTATTATCCGCAAATATAAAAATTGAGCCAGTCTCGTATGCATTTATCGACCAATTGATGGTGCGAGGTGGACTAATCAATGATTTACGGCCACTGATATATCTAGAAGTGATTTAAAACTTAAATAAATTATGGTGTCTATGATAGAGTGCTATCGGGTATAATCAGTGGAAGAAATGTTTAAAAAATAAACTCTTCTCTTGTATAACTCTTAAAAAAAATAATTCATTGAAAAAAAGTTACAGCCAACGATTATTTCAATAGGAGTTGCATCAAAACCATAAATAAAACGCTCTCGATTAATCGAGTGTGAATAGCAAATAAGTTTCGAGTACTCAAATACTCGTTACTGTGTGGGTGTGAGTTGGCAAGTTGAGTAAGTGTGTGTGTGTGTGTGTGTATGGCAATGGTCATAAAGGGAGCAGGGGGTGGTGGTGGGGATAAAAGTGCACTTTCTGCTAAGCGCTGAAGAACAAATCGCCGGCCAATTTGGTTTGACGCTTAAGCGCACTTAGCGGTCGACCATTGGCAAACACAAACACAATGAGGACACGCACACAGTCACAGACAGAGACACAGACACAGAAACACACACATAGACAGAATTACACATATACAGGGACACCTACGTAATGGCTGGCAATTGTGCTTACGTCTAACAAGCAGCCAATAATGTCCTTTTTGATTTACCGATACACATTTGCATTTCTTTCTGCCACACAACAAATTGGCAAGCAGACGCCATTACAAATGAGCCACACACACACACACACATACTAGGATGACGAGGAAGAGGAAGCTAAAGCATATGTGTGAGTGAGTATTTTATATAAATATCAATAGAAGCATCAGCCAAAGCTTGCCCATATTATATACATATGACAATATATTTCTTCCCTGCACTCGATTTGGTTTTGTATTTTTTTTTCTACTATGTCACTTTGTTTCCACCATTTATTCCTCTTTGTACTTTATTTTATTTATTTTGTTATATTTTTTGTGCCGTTTGTTCTTGTTGCTGCCTTGGCTTTGTTAGAGAATAAACGACAAAAACAGCATGCTCCAAACGTATTTACTCATGACCTTGCTAAAGCAAAGCCACCACACACACACACACACACCCACTCACACACATGTGCGTTGCTTGTCCTGTGGCAGTGCCAGCGAATTGTTGTTTGGCGTTGGCGCTTGTCACAAGGACATTTTTCATGTGCGGAATGTGACATTTGTTAGTCTGACTCTGGTTTGTGCCAGCCAGCCAGCCGAGTTGAGTCGAGGCGAGTTGAGTTCAGTTGGGAGTGCATAGAGATGCACTGTGTCATGAATTGTATTCAAAATAAAACAAATTTAAGTTATAAATTAAGGGAATATAAGTAAATAATAATAAACTGCTTTCCCCATAGACTATTTTAAAACAACTATTAAATAAGCTTCTTGGTTCAAAGATCAGACATATCTCATATACCTTCTCATGAAATATCTTAAATAAAATATAAAAATTATACATTTATTTCTTTATTATTAGACCATATCATGTAAACATTTTGAAAATCTATAACCACTGTCTCGGACTACCAGCAGCTGGCACTTTGTTGTAACTATTTTCCAATGTTCCCACTGTCCTGGCCCCGAAAACCTGCCTCTTATCTCTGGACTGCTGCTGCCGCTGTTGTTTGATTTGAAAATAAGTTTTGTATGTTGTTCACTCCAGTTTTTATGGCACTCGAGCCTATTCGGTGCATGTTGCATTTAGTCCTGGTGGGGTTTTATGGCAGGGTGTTGTATATCGTCCTTTTTGGTCGAATGCCCAACTGAAGGCAATTGTTGTTTTTGAAATGTTTGCATTTTTCAAATAATTGCTAAGCACATTTCGATGTTTGAGTATTTGCATAGCGAGAAGTGAACAAAAAATGCTTGTTATACTGGAGAGTGGATGTGAGTCCCATACTATAGAACCCTTTCTCGTCTGGCATAAATAATTGATGCTTAATATGCGGCGGGTATTTAACATTCAGCTTTTCGAGGGGGCTTAATAGTTGCCAGAGGCATATTAAAACATTAACCAAAGCTGCAGAATTTCGCCGGTAAAAGCCCAGGGCATTCATCAACGTTCATCATCATCACGGATTTTTTCTTCCCTTTTTTTTCAGAGTCTGCTCGTTTTTTTTTTTTTTTTTGTTTTTTTGGCGGTAAATTTTCTGGGGAAGTAATTATGATAAATGCAGGATATATGTATGTATGTATGTACATGAGTGTGGGGGCGCATGAGCTTGCCTCTGCGGCATGTCGAACTTGTAACTGGGTTAATTGCGCGTAAATATAAAGAAGGTAACACTCACACACCCCCAAAGAGGAGCATGTTTACCATTTCCTGTTTCCGCTGCCTCTACTGCCACTGCCGCCGCTGCTGTCAATAAATCTTGAAGAAGATCTCGGAGAATTCCGATAAGTGTCAGCCAAACAAGCTGCAAAGCAAATTCTCGAGTTACGTGACTTTCTTTTGTTTGCTTTGCATGAAAATTTGCAATATCTTTTTGGCCCAGAATTGTTCCATAAACTACACTGCTCCGATGATACGCCCAGAATAAAAACTGCAACGTGACAATTACAGATCTCATTTATTTATGAGTCATGACTCATGATTAATTTGTTTCTCTCGTAAATCTTTAATTTCCCCAAATGATTATCCAAGCCCTAGTTCGAAATGGCTTTTATGTAAGTAATTGAGTAACCAGTAAGTAAATTCAATTTTCCTCTGGAGGATATTGATTACCCGCAGATGAATGGGGATAATCCAAGGACACCACCATCCACTCGACTCCGAACAATGGCTCTGCTCTGCTCTGCTCTTTACCCCCAAGGATTCGAGAACAATACATAATGCAGTATGCACATACATCTTCATGTATTAATCAGTTTTCGGGAGGTTGTAGCTCAATTAGGAGGTCCTTTTGGCTATTTGAGAGTCTTGTCGGCGTGTGTTAGGCAAAGGACATAATTTAACAAAGGAACTTGCTCGAAATTTAAGAGGAAAAAGGTTCTTCCTTTGGCAAAACTTTTCACTCGTCTTCCAGGCAGGGTTGAGGGTGTGGTTCTCCTACGATATTCTTCCGAGAGCGGTCACGTAGACGACAAACGAAGGCAGAAGAAAATCTGTTATAATAAGATATGCACAAATGCACATGCATAAGTTAGAATGGAACCAGCCGGCAAAGAAAAGCCAAGAGAAGCGCCAACCAAGCTGACTTACATGTCAACTATTGATTTTTTAATTAAATATTAATGAAGCACGAAGAACGGCAACAACACCAATAGGAACAGCGGCAAAAAATGGCACAGAACACGCTCGACAGAACCGGAGAAACGTTGAACAAGGAAGTAGAACGCCTCAGGTATGCTACAAACAAAAAACAGCAAAAAAACATGACACAGAAAGAAGGGTAGCCAGGTGAACCAGCTAGGGGACAGGTATACGAAATATACGGCAAAATTACGAATTTTTAATCACACGTCGCGTTTGTTATATAAGAAAAAGTATCAGGACTGGGGCCAACCTACAGAATATATATAATAACGATGGAAGAAGGCGAACAGAAATCAAATAAAATAAATATTCAAAGCGTCGTCTCGCTGTCCCGCCAACCTCCCGGTTTTCCGCTTTTCCGCCCTTTATCCCATTTTCCTGCTGCCTATTTCCCCTCTTTTGAGTAGGTCGTCTATGCACAGACACGCAATAGCACTGAGAAAAAAAACAATTAAGTTTTTATATATCCAATATAAATTATAAGAATATACAAAAACTCTTACTTAATTGAAACCATTTCTTCCCTTTCAAGCTTAAAATTCAATGAAAAGTTTTCACTTCATATCTTTTTATAAAAATTTCTCTCTGTGTTCTAGGATAAAACCAAAAAAGGAGGAAATATGTGGAAATGTAAAAGGCAAATGAAACTAACTTGGAGCACAAGGAGCCCCCTCAAAAGGGGGAGTGGTCGGCTGCGATGTGTGTGTGTGTGTGCCAACGAGAGACAGGACAGCCAGGACAGGCTGGCATTTCCTACAAAACACACTGAGCCGCATTTTGTCCAGTCACGAAAAGTTTCGGTCTAAGCCCTAAAAAACAAAAAAATAAAAGTAACAAAGATATACACACGTAGGTACATCGGAATGGAGGGGAGAGTTCAGGCAAGAAACACTCGAGTCGACAAAGTCTCAAGTTGAATGAAGAACTCACGCAAGTTACACACAAGCAGGACGACCAGGTGGCAGGACGAAAAGCCTAACTAACATGTTATGCAGAGCAGGAATACCAGTGGTGACCCCCCAAAGTCCTTTGCCATGTTTACATTGTTTCTGTGTTCTGGGAATGCAAATTTGACGCATTTGAAAATTGAAATTTATGACGACCATAAATAATAGTATATATGGGAAAAATAGAGCCTCTGCTAAGTCGTTGACATGTATGTATATTTCAATCATAATCTAAATCAATTGAGAATGGAACATGTCCTGGCATACTTTTCAGTTGGCAATTTATGTCGCCGCGTTTAAGTATTTTCCATAAATCTTCGAGAGAATATTTCAAATAATTCGGCTTGCCGAACTGCAGCCCCATAAGCCCCTTAATTATTGTGTCAGCTAACTGAACGTTAATAAACCACCCATTGTCATGAAAATAAAATCCAAAAATAGCCGCCAGACCAAATGGGGCACGAGCCAAAATCAATAATAAATACATAAAGGGGGCCAACAAATAATAAAAACAAGGGCAACGAAAAGGGACAGAATAAAGGATACACTTTGGAAATTATCAGAAAAAATATATAATTAATACTTTTAAATATTTTTAAAGCATTTACCCAGCTCCCTCAATAAAAATGTTTATAATCCTTCTTCCCCTATAAACAACATTGTGTCAGACTCATCGTAATCGTTGAATTGCGTGGAGACTGGCTCCGCCACAAATAAGGATAATAAGCCAGCAATTAGTGTCACCGATAGACTTGCTGATGCCACGAAACGAAAAAGAGCCAACGGCAAGACGAACCTTTTTTTCCATTTAATGCCATTTTCTCAAGACCAGAAAAAAAGAGAAAAAAAAGCAAGTAACAAATAAAAGGTTAAGCGAGGCACTCACCCCTGACACAAATTTATTATCCTACATCCCTTTTAGAGAAACAGTTGCAGAAAACTTGCAAGGACAAATCGCACAATTTTTATTAATATATTTTTTCTATTTGCCTATTTGGGAGGCTACTACTGAATGGTCCTTACTTTATCCTGAGTCCTGCCTATTTCCTCACTTCTGGCACAAGTCCTAGAATCAATTCAATGGCGAGAGCTGGAGGAAACTTTCTTAATACAAGATACTTAAAGGACTCGCAGGCAAACACGCTCACAACTATTCCGGTGGCATTCAATTGCCACCTCCTGGCTGGGGATTTTCCATTTATTAGGTGTGCCAGAGTGTGCGAGTGTGTCCTGAATACTTGTGTCCGGGCAGGAGAGAACTCAAACCAAAAGTCTTAACTGAATTAAGAGGAAAACTTACAACATTTCTAAGGCTCATTCCTCCGTCCTCCATCAAGGTTAGCTCTCTTAATGAGCTCCTGTAGTGCTCGAGTTAAACAAAAAGGATTATTTGATATGGCAGCTACGCCCCCCTTTTAACGATTTACTTCCAGCTGGACACCTGTGTGTGTCACTCACCCCTGCTCCGTCCTTTCGGACTTCAAGATTGATTGTTATGCCACCAAAAACTAAACGCAGAAGGGGCTCGGCCTTTCAGGTCAGCTTTGGTTTGGTCACTTTCGGGCCACCTAATGATTGCTGGCCGAAAAAAAAACGAATAAAAAAAATGCCGGATAGTGCCAGGTCAGGGTGCGTTCAGGGAATGTTGTGGGGTGTCACCCACACCTTGGAATAGCATAAAACAATTATTGGAATTTCTTTCTTTCACCTTCCACTTCCACAGGCGAGGGTTGGGCTGGGTTTTCTGGCTTGGTCTATGATGGTTGTAATTAAGCTGGGAACCGCAAAACCCCAAATCGATATTCCATAAGAATTTATTCAATAATTCCACTTTAGTTATGAGAGCAACTTTAAAACGAGATGCATCACAACAAAGGATATTCTCACCTATCCTCACCTTGACCCGACCATTATTAACGATGGAGTGTCAACAATATAATAAGAGGAAGATATTAATAGCCTAAAAAACTCATTCGTGGCTGACACTCGCCATGAAACATGGTCTGAGTAATAACTATTTAATGAGTTTATGTCACAGCCGGCCGAACACAGGAGGCTAAAACTACTTGGCTGCGAACCAAGTGGCAAGTGGCAAGCGGCAAGTGGCAACTGCCGTCATCGGGAGAACATTTCCATCCACTGACGCCATTTAATTAAAATTTGCGCCTAATTAATTGCCGAAAACGGAAGCGCACAGCCTGACAGGACATTGCCTGGGCCAACTAGGCGTATGAGTGATTTTGTTTGTTTTTGGGCGCTCGGCGCACAAATTGAAAATGAAATTTTGATTTTTGGCCTTTATGTGGTCGGGCGTTTTATTGTTCAGTTTGCATGATTGATTTCGATGGCTAAATATTTCCCAATTAGGCATAAATTATAATGCTACTACTACTACCGCCCAGCGGCCATTGCCTATCGCCCATCACCCAAAAGTAGGCAACACCTTTGTTGTTTTTCTCGTTTTGTGTTTTTTCGGTTCGCTGGCATCATTTTTGCTCTGCATAATTGATGGCTGAGCTTTTAATTGAAACTGAGTTGTGGTTATTACGATTGTAAGTGGCGTTCGCAAGCGTGATTCTCAAGCGAGGACGAGCTCGTGGGGATGGGGGAGTGCAAAAAATTTATGCAAATTAAGACTGCACTGAGGGCGTTCGCAATTAAAGGGAAATTGCAGCATGAAGCGGAACAAGAGGAAAAGAATAAAAACGCTGTAATTGAAGGGCATTTGAAGAGGGCGAGAGTTCTGAACACTGCTTGAGATAGGGATTGACGAGGTGTCCTTGAAGGCGTTAGGGAGAGAGGATTTATACAGCGGAAAATGTAATCACCAAAGATCCTAGCTTGGAATCTTAACCCCTCCAAGCTAGAAACTTAATTTATTATATTATTTGCATTGGAACTACCATCTAAGGAGGTATAATAGACCCCTTTCTCATGATATCCTTTTTCGTAGCATACTTTTACGGGCACAGGCGTCCTCCTTCGACCATTCAAAACCCATCAACACAGCCATTTATTATACAAGTTATATACAATTCACATTCAGTCCCTTATCTGTGTCCTTTTTGTGTGTTCATTTCACTTTTTGGGTTGCATGCTCACCTGTTTGAAATTCTAAGGATACATTAAAACTGCCGTTGCTTGCCGTTGCTCTGGTTTGTGTGCGAGTGTGTGGCTATTGGAGGATACTGACTCTGTGCTGGCCAGTGTTCGTGGTGGCGGCTTTGGGTCCTATTGAATTGATTGTGACAGGACCGGACGCTGGTCCTGTCCGCACCACTGTTGTCCTGCTGACAGGCTTCCTGCAACAGTCAGCTGCTCGATGCTGCTGCTGCTGCTGCTTGTGGCATGCAAAGAGTTTGCCTTTGAGTTCCACAGTTCCTGTCACTTTATGCGCTTCCTGCCCCTCGATGCCGCCACGTTGTGGCGAGAGTGAAAGTATTTTTTTCTTTTCGCCTGCTCCTTTGTTGTATTTTATCGTGGTGAGTTTCGGTTTCAGGACTCTCTCCCTCGCAAGCTCTCCTCTTCCGCTCTCTTTCGGAGAGCAAATTTTTCGGTTGAGTAAATTTTTAAATTATTTTTTATTTAGATTTCTGGTGCAGTTTTAATATTGGATTATTTTTTACTTGTTTTAGGATTTTCTCCAATTTTTTTTAAATATTCTTTTGGGCTCTTCTGGGAAGCTGCAGGACATGCTGGATTAACGGAATTCGTTCTCCGCTCTCCGTTGAGCTGCACGCCTATAATCTGGCAAACTTGCGTACTCCGTGCCCTTATTCGTATTCGTACACCCGCACCCGTAACCGTATCCCGAGCAAGGACTCCGAAACCGAATTTCGGACTGGCTACTGGCGATGGCGACTCCGAAATCTCTGTCGTACGTGGCGAATTTGACGTTTTGTGTAATTTAACCTTCCTGCCCTACTCTTCTCGAATGCGTCATCGGGAATCGGACTTTGAATCGAGCAGGAGCATAGACAGTAGCTGAGTCCAGAGCCTACAAGCCACAGTGGGAGCCAGTTGTATAGTCGAGTGGCTTATTTATTTGCTTAATATTTTATTTGGCACTCACACTCGCGCGCACACACACACACACACACACTTTGTTGCACATGTTTTCGTACTATTTTCTCCGTTTATTTGGCTTGTTTTCCTTCCCCGCGTTAACCATACGCCATGTTGTACGCCAGCCCCAGTAGAGGCTCAGGCCTCAATACGAGTTGCGAGCCAGAAGGCCAAAAGGCTTCAAGGTTATTATTTCCTTGCTGTTTTTCCCTCTTAACAAAAAAAAGATGGTACTCTCCTTCATCTGCAATTGTTATCCTTGTTCTTGATTTTTTCTTTTTTTTTTTTTTGCCAATTTAATGGAGAAGGTTCATCGGAGGCCCAATTGCAGGCCGTTCTTGGCTGTATCTATGGCCTGTGCATTTCTGTGCACAAAAATCCCAAAAAAAAACAAGCAAAAGGACATCATCGAAGAAGGAAAATCGTTTCGCACATTACACACAACAACAGGGAAGAGCCAGAGTTGTCCTGTCTCTCTCCTTCTTGCGCCTCAGGCTGCCCATAATTGGCATTTTTGTTTAACTGGAAACATTTTTTGGAAACACTTTTTGGAACTTTATTTTTTTATTTTTTATTTTTTGCTCTGTTGCTTTGTCGTTTTTACGCGTTTATATGGTTTTCGAATCGTGTTTGCTTTTTTCTCTGAGCCAACGCTGAGCCCTCTGCAATTATTTTATGGTAATTTTTTTTCTTTTTGTTGCTTTTCTTTTCCACGAAGCGCGATTCGGGCTGCGATTTGTAGTCCCCTCGCCCCCTGCTTTCAGAATTTTTTCGGCGGAGCTCCGCGTCTTGACCGTTTGGCTCCACTTCTCCGACTACTTTGGGGGCTTCGCTATATATCGCTAACCAGAGGCCTCGGCCCGAAAGCTTTTCCCCCGATTTTGGCGACATCCTGGCGAGCTTGGCGCCTCTCTCTCTCTCTCTATCTCTCTTGTTGGTCTTGCACTCAAAGTTTGGGTTGTTTGGATTTTGTTATTTTAATGTTCACTGAGCAGTCCCTGAGCGACCAGGATACGAGAGGCGTAGAGCAGGGGCGGATGGGGCGGCGATAGGGGGTGCAGTCTCAGTCTCGTTTTTCTCGTGTGCTTTTGAGGATTTCTTTCGTGTAATTGTTTTCGTTACGTTTGTTACGTTTGTTATGGGCACCAGGTCCACATGCACCTAAAATGTAGACGTAATTGTGCACTCTGAGAAATTGTTTTTAGTTTTTAGTTTTATATGGATTATTAAGAGTAGTTACAGTTTTTTATCAAAAATGGTTTTCATCAAATAATTTAAATAATTATAATTTAGTTTTTACGTATTTTCTTCTTATAATATATTTAAAACTTCTATCTTATGTTCATAAAACCTCTTCTATCGATCCTCTCTAGTACATTTTTATTCATAATTCTTGAATATAGCAATTTATAAATTCTTTGCCTTCTTAAGCACTACTCTTATTATTTTTAACATTTTCAAAAAATAAATATCAAATATTTTCTATTAATATCCCATTATAAAAGTCTCTATAGCATTTTTTTCAATAAAGCTGCATTGAAACCATCTTCCAATTAAGTGTCTTGGTGTAACCATAAAAGCCATCCAACAAAACCCGCGCCCATCAAGAGCCTCCCTGCTGCTGCCGCTGCCGCTGCCGCCCAACTGCCCCTGGCGGGACCCTGATGAGCAGTACTAGTATCATAAGCAAAAGCAACTCACTCAATAGTCCGCAAAACGAAATGAAGCCCCATCCGAAGCCGAGGCCCAAAAAGAACCAGGTAATGCGAAAGCTGCTGAAAAGCTCTACTCTCTCGCTGGCTCTCCCGCAGACTACTTTTCACTTTCTCTCTTTGAACGTTTCTCCCACGAAAGGAATTCAACACAGCTGGCAAAGAAACGTCAAAATATGTGACAGGAGCAGAGAAGGCCAGTCGCAGAAGAAGAAGAACTTGGCAAACACCAGGTTTATCAGGTAACAGAGCTCCTCCGCTTTCTCTTAGCCACTCTGGGGATGCTGTCCATGGTGTTGAGTGTGTCCCTTTTTTTTTGGGAGAGAGAAAGTGGAGAGGTGTGGGTGATGGCACGACACGTTGTTGCATTTTCGCCTGTCGGAGAGAAAGCGCTTAAAAGCAGGCAACTGAATATAACGGGTTGAGTCCCGTAGATGGATTTAATGCACTAATGGCGGGTGTTCGAAACTTGTATGGGTTTTGGAGAGAATAACTTTTAAAAACTATTTTTTCAAATAATAATAAAATTTTCTTAATTTTAATAATAAAAAAATATTACAATATAGTATATTTTAAATAAATAAACTACTATTCTTCAAAATATTTAAACCAAAAATAAGTTTATAAACTATAATTAACATAAAAAAAGGAACTAGCACCTCATTCATGTCTCCAACTTGTATGCTCTTTTCCCACACAGAGTATTTAATACTTCTCCTTCAGAATAGTTAACCAAGTTTTTGCATTTTTCATGTTTGCCTGCCTTTTGTTTGAAGGTTTCGACCTGGTGCCGATGGAAATGTACACGTGCTCTATATGGTCGAGGGAATCGTTAAGGAAGAGGGTGCAGCCCCCAGAAGGAGGGTGGCGTTTGAGCCGAGGAGAAGGCCAAACTAGACTGTCGTCACTGCTGCCGTCCACCCGACCACCCCCACCCTCTGTCTTTTCAAACTTTCTAATTGAATTTTTTGTTTTGACCTGCAGCTCTGACCCTGTCTTATCAATTGTTTCGTGTGGGCGGCGAGAGTCTAAGGGAAATTATGTCATACTGGCTGCGTCATTGTGTCTGCTTGAGGTTATTGATTATTCCTTGTCGGTTATGACGAAATGCGTTTGTACGCTAAAAAGTATCCCCCTTCCATCCTCCTTATTGAGGTCCTTCCTGTTCTGCTCTTGGCTTGCACAACTATGACGTCATTGTTAACCCCGGAGCTTTCACGATAGTGGCCCCGGCGTGCCCCCTTTTTAATGTCGCCCCTGGCCACCCATTCGAGCAGCCCCTTCGAGCAGCCTCAACGTCAGGCCAAGTCAGCTCATTTCCATTTCCATTTGATGCCTGATGCGGATTTTCACTGACTAGTTTGGTAAAGTTTGTTTTTGGAGAGCTTTACAAGTTTTCAACCCAACCACCCGAACCACCCAATCGACCCACTCACCCACCTCCCCCGCCCACACGACCTTTTCCTTTTCCATCTCAATTTGTTTGCCTCTGTGGCTTTTATTATTGCCGCACCAGATTTATTTTTTTGTCATTGAAGTGATCTAATTAAAGTTTGTGTGGACCCAACATTATAAGCGTCAAAACAGTCGAGGGAGGACCGGGAAAAGGATAACGAAATTTGTTTTCAGCGAAAGTTGTGGGCGGTCGAGGCTTGTCGGAGGTGCAACTTGTTTTCGTTTCCAAGCGAAAGTTGTTAAAAAGCCAAAAAAAAAAGTAATTTATTTCAGTTTACTGCCATCACGTAATGAGATGTTTTGACCCGCTAACTTGGTGCTTTCTTCTAACCCGCGTCCTCGCCAGCTAGCAGCCTCGCAGCCTTGGGGATGCTGATTTGGTTTGAATCCTTGGCCAAGTTGTCTTGGCATCAGCTGCCTGAGAATCAAATTACTCCACTTTCCCTTCGAAATGGGTTAAACTTTTTCCTTTGACTCTTAGGGGGTTAAGTTCCGAGCCGGGGCTAATCAAAGTTTTGTTCCGTCACTAATGCCTACTTTTAATTTAATTCTTGGCAATCCATATCCTTCATCCAGTATTCCATTTAAAAGATTTCAAAGTTTATTTCATTTTGGTACAATTTATTTCGCAGAAGAAAACAAGCTATCGCTGCCAATCAATGTATTTACAATATTATTCCGTTTTTCTTCTGAATTACTTCACTTTGCAATTAAATATCTATCGTATTTAAGATTTAAAGGTCTACATAGAGTCTTAACTCATTACTTTGCAATGTATGTAGGTTACTTACAGAAACGCAATTACAATTTCATTCTCAATAAGCTTAGGTTACCAACTAAACGTAATTAGTTTTTGTGCACTCCATTCGGAAACATTCAAAAATGGATATTGTATCTTAAGTATCTTACAGCTAGTGTATATTTGTATTTATAATACACGTACAGTGGGTAAAAACATCTATACAAATATTCCACATTGTAGTTTTGTGTTTGAAAATCCTCAAAGTAAAGTACAGATACAAGGCGGAGAACCAATATTCCGCTCTAAGATCCAAAAATTATTGTACCACATTTAGAATATCAAGTGTTATGTATTTCAAAATACATAGGTGTATATGTGTGTGTTCTTGTAAATATCAGCAAATATTCCAGTAGAGTCTCTATAAATATATATAATATGTTTTGGGTTGGTTATGTTCCAGCGACTTATGCAATGAGCTCTAGGCCTGGTGCTAATCAGAGATTACAAAAGTTTCGCTTAACACTAATTGACAGGGTTAATCGAGAGGAATCTATCGATAAAGTATCGATTCATCGAAATTATCTCTCCGCTTTCAATAAATAACTTAAACGAGTTACGAGCCTAAATAGAAATTGGTTTTCCCCAGTTTTGTCATGTGCGAGTCGAACTCTATTTACAATCCCTCCTATACTTCCTCCCTTTGTCCTTAACTCCTGATCCTTGATCCTTACTCCTCGCCCTCGTACCCCAGACACCATAGCTGGGACAAGGGCACGGCCATCGACTAGCTGCCCGCCACGCCCTCGTCCTTGCGGGGCCTGAGGATAAAGTTCAGGTTGTAGTTCGTGTTCACCGCATAGTAGACGTTGGCATTCTTTGGCATCACCAGCTCCTTGTCCGGCAGCACCTGCGCCAGCGTGAACCGATCCGGATCGTCCTCCAGGCCCAGCTTCAGCATCGCATTGCGGATCACCTGCGGCGTCCGCTCGTTGTTGCCCAGCATGATGCTCTTGTAGAGCACTATTCCGTCCAACTCGATGTTGTCCGTCTCGTAGGTCACCCGGATGATGTAGAAGTCTGGCGCGGATTGGGGAGTTACACCCGCCGGCTGCACCAGCTGCGCGTTGATATGAGGCGATCCACCGTTGGTGGTGCCATTCCCATGCGACTTCAGCCCATTGCCCATGGACTGGGAGTGCGTCAGCTTGCCGGACTGGCGGCCGCCGGAGTTGCTGGAGTCCAAGGACAAGTTGGAGACACTGCTCGAGGCGGACATGAGGGAGGCGTGCTGATGATGGGCATCCCGGTCCAGGGAGTTGTGCCTGGAGCTGGTGCTGCTATTCAGCTCACAGTAGAACTGCGATCCGGCGCCACTGCTCGAGTTGGAGTGGATGGAGTCAGTCTTGCGGTGGCCCATTATGGAGGCCGTCGACGAGGCGGTCGTGTTCGTCAGCGAGGTGTTCGTACTGACCACGGACTTGCGGGGCGCCGGTGGTGGCGGTTCCAGCCGGCAGCTCAGCTCGAAGGCCTCCCGCTCGTCGAAGACCGGCATCGAGTTGAACCAGTGATCGAAGAGGGCGTCTGCCTGCAGGTTGTAGGTGTTGGCCGCTCCCTGGAGCAGCTTGATCTGGGCCAGCACTTCGAACTCCTTGCGCTTCTTGTCGAAATTGATGAGCTTGTCCTCGGTGAGATAGTCGGGATTGGCCGTGTGAATCATGGTTAGGTCTGTGAGGAAGGTACCCAAGTAGGGTATCGTGCCATGGGACGTCTGCGTTCCAAGGTTCTGGATTAGCTTATGCAGGTGACGATCGCTCTGGTCGCTGGCCGGATCCGGGTTCTTGGCAGTACCCTCGCGCTTCAGCACCTCTCGCAGGGTCCACGCGTTGTTGTCCTCCGAGCAGATCCGGGCCAGCTCCGTGAAGACTTCCATCTGGAATGGGAAGTAAAATATGTTAGCCATAGTGTTCCTAAGGATTCTTTGGCAAACTCACTCTCTCTTTGGGCAAGACCTCCCAGATCTTGGATAGCCTGTAGATGGAATTGGAGTTCAAAGCAGAAATGATGGCCTTCAGGGAACTAAAGTTCTTGAGCATGCGCAGCTCCTGGGCAATATCAATCCAACGTGAAATATTCAGAGCGCGCTCCTTCAGAGTAAGATACGATATATAATCAACTCCTTTTTTAAGCTCCAGCTAGGTACTCACCTGTGGCTTCAGACGATCTATGAGAATACTGGACACCACCCGGAAGAGCACCGCATTGAACTGGTTAATGGTGGCCACCACAGTCTCCGATCCGCCGCTGTCCCGCCGCGCCCACGTATGGCCCAGACACTGGTGGGGAATCAGCCGCTTGAAGAGCTCCGTGTCCATGCGGGTCAGCTGCTCGGCAAAGTGCCGGACGGGCACATGAGGGAAGCGGAATGCTTGCAGGAAGTGAGTCGGTCCTCGGTAGATGGGTCCATGACCCATTGACGAGAGATACAGCCGGTTGAACTGATCCGTCAGGTCGTAGGAGGAGCCATAGTGGGTGGGAATCATAAGCTGCTGCACCTGCTGCGTGCCAGCAGCCGAGAGCCAAGAAAGTCCATTTTCACATCCTCCGCCGCCACCGCCACCGCCTCCGCCACTGCCATTCCCGTAGACACTCTGCCGGATGAGCCGCTCCAGGCGATTAAGCACCTTGATATGCAGATCGGAGCGCTTCAGTCGCTTGGTGGCAAAGGCCATGATTTGCTGCAGGTTCTCCTCGTGCCAGTCCTCCGGGAATCCATCCAGCCACACATGCAACGCCGAGACCAACGTCTTCTTGTGCTGCTCGTGTATGGAGGCGTGCGGATCGTAGGCGGGGTCCATGGCCTGGCCGCTCTGCTGGGCCTGCTCCACCTCCTCCAGGTGTTTCTCGTGCAGAGTGTCGTAGCGCTGCGTCAGCAGACTGAGCACCTGCTTGGGCGTGGAGAAGGTGCGGTAGGTGGATAGAAACACGTTGATGAACGTCGACTCCAGCTCCCCGTCGTCGGTGGCGAGGGCCTCCACCAGACGGGCCAGTGTCGCCGCCTTAACGAACCGGACTCGCACGGTCTCCCACTCCAAGTGGGAGATCTCATCATCAGAGTCCTATGAAAATAGTTGAGATTAGAGACTGTCTAGCTTTAAGGAGCCTTATACTCTAAACATCTTCAGGGCAGCCACCTCCCGCAATCTCTTAATTGATTTTAGTTTAAATTTTAAACTAAACCCCAATCAATTAGACAAGACATTTTCTATTTTCTGTTTTTCCAACTGAACTGCAGCGATGCTAGCCGACTAAGTAATTGATTTGGCGAAAGTGGATTTACTTACATTGCTGGCCGTGGGCGTGGGTCGGTGGTATCGGACCTTCTTCAGGTAGACCGTGAAAATGGCGTTCTTTTCATGCTCTTCGCCCCAAAGGCGCCACGTGGGCTGAAAGTAGATTAGTTGCCAGTTAGAATGATAGTATAAAGTGTATTAACTAATCGAATTAATAGATATACTAGCCAATGGAAGCCAATTTCTATAAATAATCTATCTCAATAAACCAAAATCACAGAAAATCTGTGTCAAAGACCAAGATCATTGCTAATTTGCTTTATAATTTATCATTATCTATTAATAGAACCCATTTCCAATGTATTTTTCATTTATATCCCCTTAATACGACACGAAAAATTCTCAAATATTTGCAATCTAAACACTATGTCTCTCGATTTTTGGCAATTGTTTTGAATATAAAAACTGTTTGTTTTGGTGGAAATCGCTGTTTCGGTTGTCTGGCATTTCCATTTCCATTTTCATTTCCGTTTCGAATGGCATCTTTGGCAATGTTAAGGTCCAAACAACATTTGTTCATGTCTAGTCGAGGTATTTTAATTGAAACATAAATTCTTTGCTAATTTGTTGCGTAAAGCCAGCCCCAAAAATGTTAAAAAATATTTCTTTAATTGCTCTGGCTAATTGGAAGTGAAAAGTGCGCCTGAGATGGGGGGACTGTATGAGGAAATCGCCACAAATTAATAATATTCAGTAACAGTTTTGTTCAGTTTCTTTCCCAAGACCCCCACCACCCCCAGCCCCTCGAAATAGTTGAAATTTTTTCGCTTAATCAAAGCCAAGCCATTAAAATTCTAATTCGAAAACCGTGCAAGGCAAGTCTTTTACAAACTACATATGTACCTCCTCGGAGTGTTTATGTAAAAACTATGTAAGTGCTAGCACACCCACCCATGCCCCATAAGTATTTAAATTAAAAATTACTCGCAGCCATGCCAAAAGCGTGAAAAAAGCATTAAACCCCAAGTGAATGAATAAGCATAATCCAATTGAATAAACGTGCAACAAAAGCAACTACAGCGTGCCACAAGAGAAAGGCACGCAAAAGTTTATTTCGGTAGGGGTATGGTAGGGGTGTGTGTGTGTGTCTGGTGTGTGGGGCTGATGTGTGTCTGATGTGTGTTTGTTGTGTGGATGAGTAGAAGTACGAGTGCTGGCGCCCACCGATAATAAACAGCAACAAAATGTTACAACAAAGTCGTTGACTAAGAGTAGCCCTTATAAAAAGATTTTAATATCATATACACAGGGAGAAAAACGATAGGAAAATGTATGACTTTTATTATAAATGATTTATGTCTTATCTACATATTGTATTGAATATTTAGGAGAATAATTTCCACTTGATAAGCCCTACCTAGGGCTTGTCTAGTTTATTTGATAATATTTTTATAACTTTATGCTTTAAATGTATTTAATTTCTATATTATATGATAATTATCTTGAAAAAATAGGTCCTATATTATCCCAAATTATTGTCTAAAATATTAAAAATATTTTAAAAATACCTTCTAGTAAAGACTTCTTAACTTATTTTCCCTTGGCTTATCATACAATTAATGCCAGAACCATTTGAGAATTTTAAACAAAAAGGAATACAATTATTAAATTTTATAAAAAATTACAAAAAAAATATTCAAAGAATTCTTAAACAAATCTACAATAGTTACAAATAGCCTAATGCCCTTTGCTCATCATACCTCTTATGCCAAAACCACTTGAGAATTTTAAACGAAATGAAAAATGAGTGAGGCCTGAGTTCAACCCCATATTTAATTATAATATTTTATAAACAATTAAATTTGAATTGCTGTGCAAACAATGCGACAACAGTGGCAAGGCCCATCTGACCCCAAATGGGAATCCGCAGAGGAATTCGAAAACATAAACATGATTTGATGAGGGCTATGGGATTGGAAATGGAAAAAAAAAAAAACAAAAAATAAAAGAGAAAAATGTAAAAAGAAAAAAGAGCCGGGGAGGTTAAGACACGAGAGTGGTGGGGTCATCCATCCATCCTAGACAGGCCGGGCGGACGTCCCAGACGGACAGACACGAATCTCATGTTGATCCAATTAATTGCCCGCATGCGCTTTAATTATTCCAAACAAAGGCGAGCAGAATTGCTCAAATGTTTAGTTCGGTTCGGGTAGCATTTCGTAAATTTTTATTGAAGTACTTTAATATTTCGTAAAAAAACATGCAACAACAAAAGAAATACGCACTTTTTGTTGTTTCTCAGAGCGTTAGCATTAAGTGGCAACAATTTGTTTTTGTTTTGTGTAATTGTGCATAAATTTTGTTTGCCGCCGAGATGGATCTGGAAACAGCTGAAAAGTTTCCAAACGGCCTTGCAAAAATAGCAGACAAGATGGGGAAATGAAAGGGCCCCGTCAATGTGGAAATCTTGCGTTCCACTTGCACCGAAATAGTCCCCAAAAACATACATCTTAGCGGCATAAGCAAGTAGTTTCCTGGTAGCAAGTAGCGCCCTTAATTATAACATCTGGTGAGAAGTGTTTTTTTTTTTATGGCTATGACTTCCTGGTCAAGTCGTCCCAAAAACTGCAATTGTTTTATCTAATTGCGGAGTACTTCTCATAGCCCAAGGGGAACGTCTATTAAACATATGTATGTAAGTATTTTGCAAGTACATATACAATGTGAAGGCAACATTTAATCAATTCCGATTCCGATTCAGATTCACGATCGACGCCGCCGGCACAGACTTTTTCTCAGCGGCATCTGCCAAAAAAAAAAAACATTCTCTTCCTCTGTTCTTGATACGTATTGTGGCAAACACACACATCAACTACATATACTGTATTTATTTAATTTATTTGTTATTTATTTGGCATTTTTTTGTGTTCTGTGTGTGTTTTTGAACGCTGATGCCTTATAGCGCCGTGCTCCATACTTGGTTCAGTTGTTTTTGCTGTTTAATTAATGACGCATTATGGCATCTCGGTTCAATTCTCATTTGCGTCAAAAGCGAGGCAAGTGCTACAACTGCTGCTTAAAAATGACTTAAGAGCACATCTTGGATGGCAAATCGACTATAATTTATAGAATTTAAATGGCCACCTGACTCATAGGTGGGAATCTCAAGAGTAGACGTCTTTTAATTCAATTTTAATTGTTGATATCAGTGACCATGCTAAGGGGCGGTACTAGGAAGTGCTTTGAAAGAAAGAAATCTTAAATCAACTATCAACGCAGATCTCTCCCAGCCGTACATTGTGCGGCAGCTCCCCTTAGTCGGTTGGCTGGGAACTCATCGATTTCCGCCTTTTTATCAATCTTGTTTTTGTATTTATTAAAAGTATTTATAGTCACTCTTATTATAGACAAGAAAGAAAAAAGCAAGAAAGAAATAAATGAAATAAAAGAAATATCCAGGTTATGTTGAAAATAAAAGGAAATAATTTTGAGAAAACTGAGCAAGCCACCGAATGCTACAATTATTGCGCTTTAATTGGCACTCTGATGCCTTACCTCACCGCCTCGAATTCTTGCATGCAAGTCGGGCAATTAATTAGTGTCATTTAACAATCAATTGGGCAAACATAATTAAGCCGGATGTGACTCAGGCCAACACGCCTGCCATTAGCCAATTCAATGGAAACAAACAGAAGCCAAAAATAAAAGTTTGCCAAAGAAATTCAAACAAATTTGTAATAACTTTTGTTATTTATTTATTATTTAGTTGACCCTTTAGTCATTATTACCTTCGTATATGTGTAGTTCTTGGCATGCAGGTCCTTGGTCTTCTTGGACAGATTCCTCAGAGTGGCCCCTGTGCAGGCGCACAGGTACTTCAGGCTGGCCACCACCTTGCGCTCCGCGTTGAGGACCGCCGACCTGGAGTCGAGGTCATCGTAGGAGTGATAGGAGCTGTTCCTTCGCGGCTTCGCCGATGCTGAACGGGATCGTCTCTGCTGCTGCTGGCACATTTTCGGGGTGGGGGGTGCCGGGGTGGAGGATTTTTTGCGCTGACGGGGGCAGGTGTGGCAGTGGAACTGCTTCTTCAGCTCCAGATCCTGTTCCGGCTGGTGGTAGGCGCAGGACTGGCTGGACGTGTTGTTGTTCACCTGACGCCAGGCGCTGCTGAAGTCCGTGTTGTCCAGGGGCGGCATGAGGGCGCGATTGTAGCCGGCCAGGTCCTGCAGCTGGTAGGCGCAGGTGTGACTCTTGATGAGCGCGGGCTTCTGATGGCTATGCTTTTGGCTGTGCGGGCATTTGCAGGAGCGACTTGTGAAATTCTGAAAAGTTTGGGTATCCGGTATAGAGGCTGATTCTGAGGGTTTTTTAACCCCTGCTTTGTACTTGATCTTGGGCTGTGGTTCATTGATTGACGACGTCCCTCAACCCACTTGAGCTGTCGTCTCAGTTCGTTCACAGAGCCCCTGACCTTGGCTACAATTTTGACTCCAACTACCCGCCTCACACACAACGCCATCGCATTGTTCAGCTGTGTTTTGGATTTTTTTTTTGTATTTTATGTTTATTAGCGGCAAGCAAATGGCCAAAAATAGACAAAAAACAATCGAGCAATCCGACAAACAAATAAGTGAAGAAAACAAGCCAAACAGTGACTCGGTTTCCCTCAAGTGGCGCTCACTCACTCACTCGAGCATCTCCTCCGAATTTGGCCAAGTGGGAAGTGCGGGCCTGGTGGGGATTGGAGGCAATCTCCCAACGATTTCATACTGTGCCTAGGCACGTCGTTCATCCCGGCCTATAATCGTAAACAACATCCCATCGGAGATGTGTTCAACTTTTACCAGGAAGTTATTATAGTTGCCCGTTTGGGCGATGTTGTTTTTGGGCCTTAATATTTCACGCCCATTGACAGCTGCGCCCAGGTCGGGCCAGGGCCCATGGGAGGATACTCTGCGATAAGGAAAGCCTTCCCAAAACAAACTAACTCACAAAACAATGGATGATTTCATCATTTTCAATAATTATTTTCGTAGTCTGAGTAATATTTCCCGCAAAGAGCATTTCCAGTTCGACCATCCAACCGAAAGCCACAAACAATCTTTTCAATATTTTGCCTTGCTAAATATTTTCATGTCTTTGGCGTGAAAATTGCGTTGCGTTTTCCTTCTCTCCGTCGGCTTTATGGCACCGGCGGAGATGAAACGGCCCAGCCCATTCCGTGTCGAGTTTAGTTTACCCATAAATTCCAGGCCGGACCAGGCCAGGTCCGACCATCTCTGGCTATTTCGCAGTTTCGCTCAATTACTGCTCGACCTGGCTCTGTGGGCAATTACATAACTTGTTTCTGGCCAGAGGCTGATGGGTAGAGAGATGTCATTCAGCTGGCTAATCTCGGTTAGGAAAGCTCCTCATTTCCAAAAGAGAGGTCAGGCGTGCGTGAGGAACCAGAAAGGTCTCGAACTGGAACGTGCCTCGCGTGGCCAAATGGATCAAATTATGGCCAGAAACTAAATTACCAGAAAATGCATCAAAGACCAAACAATCAGAAATCATTTCCTTAATTTCAGGCACGTCCTTCCACAACATGCGTCATACAGCCGGGGGAGATCTAGGATTTCCAGACAATCGGAACGAATTCAAGTCGAGCATGAATAATAGAAATTCTTCATGATACTTTTCAATGAAAAGCTATGTTTTTTATGGGGAAACTGGGAAAGAATGTTTCTATGAAGCTTAATAATGTTTATTATTTTTTTTTTTATAAACAAACTGCACAAGCTGTAACCCTGAAAATTGCATTTGAATGGATAGAAACTCCGCAAACAACCCTGATATCCAAGAGATAAGAGACAGTCCATACTGATATCGTGAAATCCTTCAAGAACACACGACTTTGTAATAGTTTCGTTCGAGATGCCCTCCTCTAATCAATATGCACATTCATTGCACTCACTTTGTACTTAATTTCATTCACGTTTATTATTACAACGAATGCCAAACGAGAATTCTCATTCTCAGTCTCTCGAAACAGAACACGACTCTGGCGCGGCATTAGCATACGGGCCTTACCTTTCGGGGGAAATGATTCATCAGAAAATACCCGCCCAGAAAACAGCGTCTGAAATAAAAAGCTCATTAAAAGCGATGAAACATTATATTATTATAATAATTCCAGAGGCAGGTAATTGTCAAACATACTCGTGTTTGTGTATACAAGCGCTCCAATTATAAAGAAATAGCATCCGAATTGGGGGGGATTGGAACAGCCCCCATCATCCGGCTATATATAGACCAGGTGACCTTTCCTCCAGAGAAGCGAGTGGGCGGATTTTTTTTTTTTTTCAATTACAGAGCATTTGCAAAAATAGCCAAAAAGTTAAAACAAACAAGAAATGAGAGGAAAATCAAAGGGGATTCCGATTCTGGGGGTTTCTTTTTTTAAGATAAGATCATGATAGTCCCAACTACTATCGTCTAATCTCCTCCAACACATGGTGTCTTACAGATGCATGTACACATCTATTTATGGATCGGCAATCCCTGGCACGAGATGTGGGGGAATTGCAACAAAACGGCAATAAAAACAACAAGAGTGCGCAGCAAAAATGAAAAACACCAAAGAAACAGAGGCCAGAGCGACTGAAACTAGACCCCTACCTGGGGGCCCCCGCTCCCCAGCCTGATGACATCCAACTGACTGACTGACTAAATGACTCTGACGGACTGTCTGTCAGTTACATGTGACTGCATCCGACAAACATTTGTTGCTCCCCTCGCTCGGCTCTATTATCAAACCACATCCGCCGAGAAGCAGCAGCAGCAGATGATGTAGGGTACTACGGGTGCAAACAAAACAACAAAATATATCAACTTGAACTATAAAGCTTGAGCCACTGAGCCCCAGAGAATAGCTTGTATTTATTTTTATGCATTCTCCACTCTCCAATCTCCAATCTTCACTGCAGAGTGGAACGCAGGGAGGAAGAGGCGGAGCTTTTGTTTTTCATACAATGGGGGGGTCACATAAACATGAAGAGGGGGTCAGCCCGCCGCATAAACCACCGAAAACTGCATGACCCCTGCCTGGAATTATGACAGGTTCTCATATGATTCATTCATATCGATCCCTAGTCCTGTTCCCGAGTGGGGTTTTATTTCTGGATTCCAGCAAAGGCGTAGAGTTTCCAAGCCATTGCCTCTTGTGCATAATTTTTATTGACATTTCTTGCGATTCGAACCCAAGACAATACCTGAGTACAGTAGTCACTCGCCACAGGTAACCAGATCAAGTACAAGGCAGTTCAGACATTCAGGGACTTAAAAATGAGTTGCACATCGAAACGTTGTAGGCTGTCTATGCTGTAGTTTGGGGTGTTAGGGTGGGGTCTATAGCTAATTAGTGGTTTATTTATCTTTATTTGGATACCCTGACAGTGGGCAGTTAGTGCTTAGTACCACTGTACTGTGGAAGATAGGTAATCTGTCTCATTCTTTCGCATGTGCATCTCCGTTTATCCTGTCTGTAGTTACCATTTGAGATTGGCTTTTGTTCCTTGAGAAGTGTGCCTGAGATTTCCGTTGTTGCTCCTCTGTCTGCTTTAGTTAACAGGCCTCCTTTAATGGCCTAACTGTTATTTCTATCCCCTTTCGGTAGTAGCCCTCGGCTACTGAGCAAAGTGCAGTTCAATGGGGGCTGTTGGAGGAGGAAAATCGATATTCCTGCTGCTCTTTTTTTCCTGAGCTGCTATGCCGTGGCGGTTATTCAGCTTCCTGAATGCGATGAGTCAACGGAACGCCGTGAAACACACCCAGGAGCGGGTCAGTTGGGTGGGTGGGTTGGTTAGTGGTTACTGGCTACTAGTAGTCCTTGGTCCGTTAGGAAAAGTTCGTTGCACTACGTCGATAAGCGTCGGCGTCTGCTTTTCTGCTACTCTATGCTCGTACTCCGTGTATCCTTGTACTCCTTCTTTCTATTTATTTTCACTTTTTAGAATATTTTTTGTGTATATCTATTCCTCGTGATATTGTTGCTTCTGTGGCGGCTGCCGATGTTGCACTTTCACACGCACTACCACCGATTTTCGGTACCCCGGGTGCATTTTCAAAGCGAGTGCCTTGCCGAAAATCTCAACATGAGATATATCCGTGTAATTACAAAAACACTATACAAAATTCACACATTTGGGGGGTTTACGCTCTAGACGCCCGGGCCCGGGTCCGGGTCGGAATCGGAATCGGTGGTCGGGGTCAGGGGGTGGCAAGGCAGGAGGCGGCGCAGAACGTAAAACGCGCGCGCGACACACACACAAAGAGTCTGGGCAGACACACGCGACACAACCGCCGCCAACAACAGTTTTTAACAACAGTACTCGGAACTAATCAACATTCGCATTGTAGACCTGCTCACTCCGACTCTGAACGCGTTCCACACCATCCACATATTCCACACCAGCGCCAGAACGAAGCCCCCACAAATGGGGCTCTCCCGCTCTCACTCAGAACTGTGACACAGTGGGGTGGCAGGCTAATTGTTTTTCTCTGAACTCTGTATTTATTTTGGGTTTATTTTTAAACTCTAGCAACCATAAAGGTTAAAAAACTAAATATTCAGATAAGATTTAGTACTACTTTTGTACTTACTCTTACTAATAATAAACGTTCTCTATTTTTTTAAATTGATGTGAAACCACCTACATTCATTTTTATTTTACTTCAGTATTTATGTATTTTACTCCACTGTACCGGGGTGGTTTTCGGTAGCATCTCCACTTTAGCTGCGCTGCTCTCTCTGCGACTCAGGTAATCTCACCTCGGATCGTGGGAACTTCGAACACCCACTCTCATGTAATACCCGTTAATTTTTGATTACGAGAATGTATTTTTGAATAAAAGATGAGTATATTTCCGATTATTTGGGATGAAATGCACTTTTTCATAAAATTGAGCAGGAAAATGAAAGAAACAACAGATTTCTATCAGTTTCATCTCCTAAGTATGCTACAAAAAAATGTAAATAGATTCTATGTATTTTTTTCAAATATTTCGTATAATTCTAGAGTTATTGTGTGAAAAATATTCTCCGGATTCTATGCATATTATAATAGTAGGTATCCCCTAGTCTATATACGAATTTTTCTCGGTTCACCTCTTCAGCTCTGTTTATGTTATTTTCTTATAAACAAATTAATTTTTGTATTCTCACCAAAGGCGCTCTCTCTCCCTACTGTATTTAAATTTTTTGATCATTTTTGGTATTTTTACAGACAACCTCACACTGACCGCCACAATAGGCATTTGTTATCATTATCTTCACGCATTTATCAATGAAATTTATGACCCTTCTTAAACTTTAAGACTTCAGAGTTCTTTTTTTAAATTTTGATTAATGTCGAGAAAAAAAATTCAAATTTTCTGGTTTGTTTGGGCCTATCCGTAGACCGCTGTTGGCTCCGCCAAGCTCTTGAACTCCAATGACATAATATTATGGTAATGGGGAATACCTTAAAAATACAGGTATTGTCTGAGGTTTGGTAACGACCCAAAAGAAAGCTGGCTGGGAAATCAATAAGCTATAATATTAATAAAGCGTTTATTTACGCAAGCGCCAATAAAATTTGTGTTGCTTTGCAGGCCGGCTGTGTCTGTTGGGCAAACATTAGACCCCAAAACAAGTCAATTGATCAATTAGCGAATGCAACAAGTTACAAGACAAAGGCCAGTGATAAGGCCACGTGAGGGAGGGGGAAACTGGTGTTTTGTTATGCACTTTGGGATGTTGATAACGTCAATTGGATAACGGTAAAAAGGTCAAATGGGAAGTGATTTTCAAAATAGATAAGGAATGAGATCAAGATGTATCTTTTCTTTTCTCTTTACAAGAGTATCTTAAGTGAAATTTTTGTAATATCACTTATTTACAGGAACTTTGTTTAAACGAAATAATAGAACTTAAGAGGTACTTTTTTAAGGGTTACTGATTTAAATCCCAAAATATTACCAAAACAGAAGAAATAATTATGAAACTTTAAGGTTTACTTAAAAAGTGATCATAAGCGATTAAGATATGATATATTTCCTTTTGAAGATCTTATCTTAAGTAAAATTTTGATGATATTCAGTTTAATTTTTAAAGAAACCGTATTTCAACTATAAAATAGTACTTTAGACATAGTTATTCAAGAGATATTGGTTTAAAAACGAAAGTATTACCAAAGCAGAAGATATAGTTACATAAATTAAATGTTTTCTATGAAGCCTTTTGATTTCAGATTCTCATGTATAGCGAATTAAAAGCCAATTATATAGGTTAGCCCCATATGGTCATATTTTCTGGTTCACGTCGACTTGCGTCACTAAATATTTAAAAGAGCAATTAGCAGATATGGGAAAAAGCTTCCACACAAAGTTGGGAGCTACAGGCCCTGAGAGCTACTTTCAAAATGACTTTCTATGCATTTCCACATTACTTTCTACGCATTGGCTATGCTTCACTATATACTATATACTATATACTATATACTATATACCATATACTATATACTATTTAGTAAATCTACAATATATAATGTCGGAGCTACTCACCAAACTGTCGGCCACATTTTGACTCATTATACTCTGGAGCTTGGATGATGGCCAGATGCTGCAATTACTTCAAGGTGCGTGTCGCTCGGACTCTGGTACGATGCAGTTGCTGATGGTGGCGACGATGATGACTGGTATCTGTCGGATACGCGCATTTTGGCTTGGCACAGCTAACGATGAACAACGACTCGAATAGACACACACTGCTACACCCTGGCACTCACACACTATGTGACTGTGACACGTGTAAGGCGATTTACTTATTTATTTCTTTATTTTTTTTTTTTGGTTGTGCAATTCGCAGCAACAAGCGGATGTATCTGCAAGATACGCGACCAAACTTGCAATCGGATCGACACAAATTTCAAGTTTTCTTTTCCATTTCGTTACCAAACTGAAAGAAAGCGACAAAACACTCGAGTGAAAATCATTTCAGCTCAATGGAAAGTGCGACAGCAGCAGTGGCGCGTAAATGAAACGGTCAATAAAAAAGTTTACGAAAAAAAAAAACTAAATAAATAAAAAGCAGGCCCGAACGCACACATTTCTGGCATTCCAGAGGCTTAGAAGCCGCAAGACCACGGAGACCAGGTTACCGCCAGCGCCAGAGACAGCCAAGCAACAACTAACCTAACGCCGTGGAGCACTTCGCTACCGGAATGGAATAAATGCGGTTTGAACGTGGCGTGCAACAGATTTACGGTATTCAGACACGATTTTTACAGTGGGAGAAATTGTTGAAATTCCTGATTACAAAATATTTATTGTTCTTAATCAATTTATTAATTATAATTATTTTATGTAACTTATTATACCCGGTACTCGTAGAGAAATGGCCAACTATTCCAATGCTTTATTTATATTATAAAAAATCGGACGATTTTTAAAAGAGTTATAGCCTTTTTATTTTGGATGCTAGATTATTTGGGTTGCATATTCCAAATCATACAAAAGCATCCAACAAACGTTTTTAGTTTAAAACCCAATACTTCAAGAGGAAATTTAAAATTTGATATAGTCGTGAAACTCGATTATAGCCGTCATCTCTTGTTTTTAATTCAAACCTTTCAAACTATAAACCTTTTATATAGTTTTTATCATTCTCTAAATTTTATTTGTAAAATCCCATTTTAGAAACTCTATGCTGTAGAGCCTATATATATATATTATACCCACTGTACCGATCTACGCAAGTGACAGCGTCTGCGACGTTGACAGCACCTAATGATGGATTTCTTTTTTACGACTCGTAATCGCAGTAACCCCTCTCTGTGGGGCAGACCCCCAGATAGCGGTTTGTCTCGAAATATTTTGCAAACGCAAAACATTAATGAAAGTTTTTCTTGGGGGTCTCTGTTTGTTTTTTCGTATTTCGTTACCTGTTCGCAGTTGATTGGTATGTGTTCTGAATGGCCCGCTTAGGCAAACATGAAAAAATGCGGAAAATGTTTGGACAGACAATGCCTGGCCTGGGCCAAGAACAAAAACAAACCCAAGAACAGGTACGCAGAATATCGTTAATTTTTCAAAGGTGAGAGTTCTGCAGCAACAGTTCTTCAGAGAGAGAGAATCAATCTGAGCGAGAGCACATGGCCGATCAGGTGTTTATGAATTCACCTCACGAATATCGTAAAAAGTATATTCTTTAAAATAAATCAAATTTGAAAGAAATATTAAAAGAAGAACTGATTAAAGAAAACTAGGTCTGATAAGTAATGACTTCTGATTCTGGAAACTGGTACAAGTCAGTGCTTAATGCCTAATTTGCCTTCACTTGGAAAGGTTTATCATTAGGGCCAAATCTGTTTGGCCAAACAGCAAACAAAACCTGAACAATCATCCACCTTGATTACCTTGAGCTGGCCAAGTGACTGACCCTTCTTCAAGCCTCCTCATAAACCGAAGAAGCGGTCGAGTGCTTAATTAATCTTGGCGGACTCCTCCCTCTCGATTTCGACGCCCATTTGTGGTCGTGTTACCCCCTATATGTGCTCATAGTTAGTCGGTTCTTAGAACCATAAGAACATCGCCATTAAATTAGCATTTTAAATTTAAATAAAAAAGTTAATACAAGCCGATCTGCCATTCTACCCGTCTCTTTCTCGCCACTGCTCTCTGTTCTGTCAGCTTCTGGGGAGCTTTTTTTTGCGAAATTTTTATACTGAGTGGCTTTTTTGTTTTTTATTTTTATTTTTTTTACGCCTCCACACAGCTGAGCTGGGCTCCATAATTGTTATAAAAATATTTACATACATATGCCCCAGTGATATATGGGGAATGGAAATTCTCAATTTGTTGATGATATTTTTGGTCACTTGGCCTGGCTTAAAATCGTCGGAGCTCTCTCCGCTGAACTGCTGCTCTCTGTTAACTGAATTCTCTCTCTCTCTTCCTACCAATTGCAATAAATGATCTCACTCTGTTGTAGTTCTCACTTTTTGTTTTTTTTTTTTGTTACTTTACGATATCAAAAATTGCTTTATTAGCCAAAAAAAAAAAATACAAATAAAGAAGGCGAAAAACGTTACCGAGTTTAATCATTTATATTCTTAGTTTTTTGTTTTTGCTTCCTATTTTTTCGATTCCATTTCTGTGATTTCTACTTTGTCACTCTTAACACACGTTTCGGACGTGTTTTTTCGGCGGTAACACGCAAGCAGTTCTATAAAATGGTATTATAGCTTTTTGGTATCAATTTTTGTCTTTTTAATCATTTTGGCATGTTGTAGTGGAAAAATTTGATTGGTTTTTCTTGCCATAATGGTTTATTTTATGTAAAAATATACATATATATATTTGAAATATATTTTTAAACCCTAAACAGTTTTGTAAATAATGATTTATGGTCTGGAACTCCCGTTGCTTTGCTTCGCCTTGACAACTTCACATTTTTCTAGATATTTTCGTACTGGCTGTCTCTAGGGCCAACAACTCGAAAACACGTTGCAATTGGCAACTGGTTTACAGCTATGCAACGGCAACGGCAAACACACACAGGAAGATGCTCACACACACACACACACACACACACACCAGAGTGCCCGCTCAGGTAGACAACCACAAAATTGCAGGTGTGTAAATGCCAATTTTTTTTAAGTTTTTATTTAATTTTATTTTTTACCATACATGTTTTTCAATTGCATTTGAACATTGTTATTTTTTGTGTAATTTTCGCAATTAATTGTAATTATGTTGTTTGAATATTTTTGATAAACAGACTTGGTATACCTTTTTAGATTATCATGCTTTTTTGGATTTCGGATTTTTTGTTATTGCCACTTGAGGTGCACTTTATTTTCACACACAAACTCGAAACTGAAAATGCCATTAATGATATGATGGTGCTGCTGTTGCTCTTTTTGTCTTGACTTGGCTTGGCTGGGAGCACTGGAAATTTTCGTTACGCTTTGGCAGACATTACGAGCCAAGCTCCGCATCCGCGACCCCCTATCCGCGTCCGTATCCGCACGACTAGATTATGGCTATATTGCTATTGTTGTTGTTGGAACTTCGGGCGGACTGGGATCTCGGAAACTCGGACCGAACTCGTCTATCTTTGGTTACACGTAGTTTGCGACTGAGAGAAATTCACAAACCGTGGGCCAAAATCGAGCTGAAGCTGGTCCGGTCTTCTGGGCCCGAAGAGTGAGAGCGGGAGAGCCCAAACAAAAGGCAGGTGAGAGAGAGATATGGCTTGCCGGAGAGCCAGGTGATCGTCAAGGCTCTGATTTTTTATTTTCCCAACCAAGCAATCTACCTGGTTGAGACGCAAAGGCCAGAAAATGGATTTGTAACAACACCAAAGCGAATATCGTAAAAGTAACTATAAATATAAAGGACGCTATAATTTTTTAAAAATTATATTTTTGTTTTTTAAATTATTAATCATAACTTTTAAGACAAATTTCTATAGATTTTAAGTTATTTTGAATTTATAAAATTTCATCTTTTTCTTTCCTTTGTTAAATACTAACAATTTTCAGTCAAACAGAAATAAAAACTAATATTTAATTAGCCATTAGCAGTTCTCTTAATTGTAAAATAATATTTTTTTTATCAATATTTATTTATTTTTTAACCTATTTACACTCAATGCTTGCTTTTTTTCTTCTTGGTCTTGTGTTTCGGTTTTTCGCTCTTTTTCGATTTCTTCTTCGACTTCGATTTCGATTTCGACTTTGATTTTTTTGACTTTTTCGAACTAGAGCTCTTGTGTGACTTCTTGGCTTTCTTGGCCTTGCTGGAGGACGAGAGATCGGAGGACGAGGAGGAGTCATCACTGGAACTATCATCGCTGTCCTCGCTGCTGATAAGGCTCTTTTTCTCCACCCACTTCTCCGCCTTGCGTTTCTGCGGAGCATGCTGTTGCCAGAGTTGCTGCAGCTTCGCATCTATGCTCGCCTCGGCCTTATCTTCGGGAGCCACCGGCTTTGCGGGCACTGATCCCGGCAACCTTGGTCCGTAGACGTCCTCGACAGGCACCTCAGCCATTGCCAGTTCCCGGTCGTTTTTTAGCCGTTCTTCGCGGGATTTGTAGGAGATTTTCAACTTATTTCCTTCGATGGGGGCGAACTTAGGTGGTACCGGTTCTTTGGGCACCTGCTCCTCAATCGGCTTGAACAGGGAGGCGAAAATGCCCCGGGGAGGTGATGTGTTCCGCAGGACATTCAGTGCCGCTGCGGAAGTTGATGATGAAGTGGAGGGCAAGCCCAAGGCTTCTTGCAAGGCAGCCAGTTTATCCTGCGCCGGATTTGATGAGGGCTTCTCAGCCGGCTTGGGCTCATCCTCCTCGTCGCTGTCGTCGAAGATGCTCTTGAAAAGATCCCTCTTCTCCGAAATGGGCTTATCTCGGGACTCGTCCACAGCCTTCTCGAGAGGAGTTTTCGGCACAAAAGTGGGCTTGGGTGGTTCTTCTTGTGCTGGTTTCTCCGGTTGCTTTGGTTCGGGAGACTTCAAACGCTCCACGATTGGTGGCTCCACTTCCTTTGGAGTTGGCTTCGGCTTCTCAATGTGCTGGGGAATAATGGTGGGTGTTTGGAAATTAGCTTTGGTGTTCACGGAGGTCTCCAGGTAATCGAAAACAGATATCTTCGTCTTCGCCTTGAGCTCCTTCTCCGGTTCCAGCATGGCGCCTCCAAAAGGTTCTGGGATATTGTAGCGCTTGCAGAGCAGGGATGCCGGTTTCCACATGGTCTTCGTGCGCTCCATGACGATCTTGCCTTCCTCAGGGGACTTTTTCTTTTCCTTTTCCTGCTCGGCCTGGACGGTGGTCTCCGAAACGAATCTGTCGTTCATGAGACCGTCCAAGGGGCGATAGATTTTGGCGGCCTGGATGAACTCCTTCTTTTCCATTTCGCGATCCCACAGGGACAAGGTAACCGGCTGCAGATCGGCAAGGAACTTGGAAATCTCCGCTTCATCCTTGAGCTTCGCTGCCACGAACTGTTCATACCGCTGCTGCTTGGCCTCATTTTGGAGGAAGGGCTTAAAGGTTCCGTTGGATGGGCCTGAAAAGAAACACGTCGGATTAGGAAAAGAATTGACTTGAAAGACTGCTCTTATGTTCACCCAATTCCGCGGTCTTTGCTACAGCTTTCTCCTGAATTGCCGCATTGCTGGTCTTCACCTCCTTGGAAACTTCTGTTTCCAGCTCTTCGCCACTTTCTGTGATGACCCCACCTTTGGTGAAGCCTTCCGTCCTTGCATTGATCCGTTCCAGCAGCGATTTTCCGGGATCCTTGAAGGGATTACGCTTGGGTGCCTCCACTTTCTCCGCGCTTTCCTCTTTCTTTTTCTCGCCCAGCAACTGCGCCCGCTGGTCGGGATTCAGGTCGTGCCTGCCCAGCCCGGAGCGCTTGTATTCCGTGGCAGCTTCTAGTTCCCTGGCCTTCGCTCTGTCCAGAGGAGCAAACCGGCTCTTCCGTTGCAGCCAGTTCCTGGGATTAAAGTCCCTGGGAAGATCTATGGCGAAGGGAGTTTGCAGAGCCACTCCCGTTCTGTCCTCGCTGAATCCCTCGATGACGTTTTGCTGCTGAACGATCTGTTGCTTCTTCTTTTTGGGCTTATTGTCCGCCAGTGAGAAGTCATAGCGCGTCAGGTCGTCCCGGGCATAGATGTCCTCGTCTTCCTCCTCGAAGGCGCCGACCCCAAACGCCTGTCCCCGAATGGATAGCTGCTTGCCCTTGGCCTGTTTCTCCAGCTGGCCGAAGAGATTGATGTGCTGCATGGGTGTCCCTGAGCTGGAGGAGGACTTGGACAGGATAAGATCCCGACTCAAGCCCGAGTAGCTCATCCCGAAACGATTTTCCTTCGGCGTAAAGAACATCGGCTCGTAGTCGTCGGGGGCAAAGGTTATCTCTTCATCTTCCTCCTCATCCTCATCCTCTGTGTTGATGTTATCCGCGTCCTTTTCCTTCTGCGCTGGTAATCCCTCTGCGCCGTAGTGCTCCAGCAGATACTGTTCCCTCTTGTTTCTGGCGGTGGCCTGCCGCTTCTCCTTTTTCGTCTGTCGGGGACCCACGCCCTGGCCCGGTTTCCATCCCATGCTCTTCAGTATCCGCACAGCGACCTTGTCGCGCACCGGGCGCAACAGCTTCTCCAGGACTGGCACCCCGGGAATAGGACCCGTGCTCATTTCCGGCTGCATCAGCTTTCGCCGCCTCTGTCCAGAGCGTTTCTCCTGCTCATCCTCCTTGGCAAACTCGTCGCGAGTGCGGATTCCCTGCGGAGCAATGCCGAACTCACCCAGATCCTCCTGGTCCATGAAGTCCTCCGGCCGCTGCTGAGCACGTGGCGTTGCCTTCTCCGCCCGCGAGCTCTTGAAGGTCTGCGGCGTCCACCCCTCCAGGGAGCCGACCGTGTTCCAGAAGCCGGCACTAAAGCCGCCAGTGAAGGCGCCATGGAATCGCCGCTTCCCGTTCTCATCCTTGACAACTTGGTCCTCGATGGCAAGAGGTTTCTTTGCGGGCACGGCATCTGTTAGGGAATTCCAGGATATTAGTGAATGGTAAGATGCTTCCAGAGGCCTTACCTTTCTGTATGGGTTCCAGGGGAGTTCCAAAACGGTGCAGATGTTCCTCCTCATCCATTTTGTCATAAAGATTCCATTTGCTTGCGAAACTATGTTTTTGTTTTGGTTTGGAGGCCAGTGAGTACACACCAGCAAAATATACCAAAAACAAAAAATACTGCATGTAGAATATATTTGCAAATCAGTTAAAAATAGTAATTAACAAACTAACAAATCTTTTATTAATAAAGAATTGATTTTTTTTTGTAATTTATAATTATTTTAAATATCCCTTTTAAAAATGTACTTGCAAAATTGCGAATTTAGGAAGACCATTTTTAGTATTAATAAAAATACCAGCAACACCCGATTTTAAAGGGGGTGCCCTGCCACAAAAGAAAACACCGTAATTGCAATTTTTAAGAAGCCTGCAACAGGAGTTCGGGGCAAATGGTAAGTTTTAAACGCAATCCGGAGACAAAGAACGCCACATCAGCCTCTGGAACTGGTGACTGAGCCGAGGCGAACAGGTACTTCGTCCAATTCCCATCCGAATAGTCGGGGGCTACCTGTGGGCCGTCTGTGTTGGTGACTAATGATGTCAACATTTTCTGTTTTCTCCCCAAGCCCATTGCCATTTTCGCTAGCACGACGTGACAAGAGTGAGAAGAGCCCGACAGGTTTCAGCCAAGGAGCACTACTACCCAGGAGAGCCACCTACATACGTCTTCCGCCGAACAGGAGACACACCTCTTTAAGCTTACATCCTGGCCACCTGACACGCACACAGTCACAGCCAAGAACCAAGAGAGATCCCCGACAGAGACAGAGAGAGAGAGAGAGAGCGAGATGTCCGAGAAGAACCTGAAAGTGGGCGCCCGGGTCGAGCTGACCGGCAAGGATCTGCTCGGCACGGTCGCCTACGTCGGCATGACCAGCTTCGCCGTCGGCAAGTGGGTGGGCGTCGTGCTGGACGAGCCCAAGGGCAAGAACAGCGGCTCCATCAAGGGCCAGCAGTACTTCCAGTGCGACGAGAACTGCGGCATGTTCGTCCGGCCCACGCAGCTGCGGTTGCTGGAGCCAGCTCCGGGTTCCGGATCTGGCAGCCGGCGCAGCACTGAGGACGTTAGCGGGGCCACGCCCACGACCGCCCAGCCCACAAAGGCGCGGCTTAGTGGGTCGCGCACCTCTCTCTCCTCCAGCCGGCAGTCGCTCCTGGGCTCCCGCACCCAACTGGCCACGTCCTTGAGCGAGCGCACTGCCTCCAGCAGCAGCATCGGACCTAGAAAGAGCCTGGCGCCCCAGAGCAGCAAAGACAAGGAGGCGTCCAGCACATCCCTGGCCGAGGGCGCCGCCGGCGGCAACGGATCCGGCTCGCATGCCTCCTCGAAGAGGGCCTCGTTCGTGGAGACGGGTTTCCTGGAGATCCTGAAGCCACAGTTCACGCCCTCGCAGCCGATGCGCTCGCCCTCCTTCACCACGCCGCCCAACTCCGGGGCCGAGGACAAGACCGCACTGCTGGAGGCGCAGAAAACCAGCGCAGAGCTGCAGACGCAGGTGGCCGATCTCACCGAGAAGCTGGAGACTCTCAAGCAGCGCCGGAACGAGGACAAGGAGCGGCTGCGCGAGTTCGACAAGATGAAGATCCAGTTTGAGCAGCTGCAGGAGTTCCGCACCAAGATCATGGCAGCGCAGGCATCGCTGCAGAAGGAACTGCAGCGCGCCAAGCAGGAGGCCAAGGATGCCATCGAGGCGAAGGAGCAGCACGCCCAGGAGATGTCCGAGCTGGCCGACAACGTGGAAATGATCACCCTGGACAAGGAAATGGCCGAGGAGAAGGCCGACACCCTGCAGCTGGAGCTGGAGTCGTCCAAGGAGCGGATCGAGGAGCTGGAGGTGGACCTGGAGCTGCTGCGCTCCGAGATGCAAAACAAAGCCGAGGCCACCCTCAGCAACATCTCCAGCGAGGGTGGTGGCGGCGATGCCGTCGGTCTCTCCACCTACGAGTTCAAGCAGCTGGAGCAGCAGAACATCCGGCTGAAGGACACGCTGGTGCGGCTGAGGGATCTGTCTGCCCACGACAAGCACGACATCCAGAAGCTCAGCAAGGAGCTGGAGATGAAGCGCTCCGAGGTGACCGAACTGGAGCGCACCAAGGAGAAGCTGAGCGCCAAAATCGACGAATTGGAAGCCACAGTCGCCGACTTGCAGGTAGGCTCTCGAGGATTCAACTCCACTCTAGATTCCTCTCACCATCCGCTTGCAATTGGCTTTCCTAGCACCTCTGTATTGGCTTTCCTCTGATTTGCTTCCGTTTCCTGGCTATTTTATCCATTTTTTTTTGCCAATTGAGTTGTGGATAATGGTGACATCGGTTGGGGAGCAGGCCTCCTCGATGTCCACCAGATCAGTCATATTCTTGGCCCAAGTTCTAAAGCGAAACTCTTTCCCTTGCCTTTCTTTTTGCTGGCCCGCCTTAAAACATATTGTATATCGGTCTCCCAAGGAGGTAAATTTTCTACAATTGTCCATTTCCTCAAAAAAAAAACATTTTCTAACTTTTTCTTAAATATTTTCTAAAAAAAAAACTGAAAATTAATGAGCATTTTGTCACAGGAACAAGTCGATGCTGCACTCGGGGCTGAAGAGATGGTCGAGCAACTGGCTGAGAAGAAAATGGAACTGGAGGACAAGGTGAAGCTGCTCGAGGAGGAGATCTCCCAGCTGGAGGCCCTGGAGGAGGTCCACGAACAGTTGGTGGAAAGCAATCACGAGCTGGAACTGGATCTGCGCGAGGAGCTGGATCTGGCCAATGCCGCCAAGAAGGATGTGTTGCGGGAACGTGACGCCGCCATAGAGACCATCTACGATCGCGACCAGACCATCACCAAGTTCAGGGAACTGGTGCAGAAGCTGAACGACCAGTTAACCGATCTGAGGGAGCGCAGCTCCAGCAACGACAAGGAGTCGCTGCAGGACCCGAGCCTCAAGCTGGCCACCGAGACCATCGACTACAAGCAGATGTTCGCCGAGTCCAAGGCCTACACCCGGGCCATCGACGTCCAGCTGCGCCAGATCGAACTCAGCCAGGCCAACGAGCACGTCCAGATGCTGACCGCCTTCATGCCGGAGTCGTTCATGAGCCGTGGCGGCGACCACGACTCCATACTGGTGGTGCTGCTGATCTCCCGCATCGTCTTCAAGTGCGGCATTGTGGTGTCGCAGACACGCGAGCGCTTCCCGGCAGTGGACGCCATCACCAGGGAGGCGGTCACCCAGGGCCATGCCGTGCAGCAGTACGCCTTCAAGTGCCGGCTGCTGCACTACGTCCACAGCCTACAGTGCGCCCTGCACCAGATCCTGTACGGGTTGAACAGCTGCCAGCCGGATACGCTGCTGAGAGCCGGCAGCTCCCTGCCGGAGATGGTGGCCCAGGAGAAGATCGTCGACGGGATCATAGAGCTGCTGAAGTCGAATCAGTTGGACGAGAACAGCACCACGGACAACATCGAGAAGTGTGTGGCGTTCTTCAATGCCATGAACTCGGTTCTGCTGGCCGGCGAGGAGCTGCTGAACGAAATCCAGATGATTCGCGACTGCGTGGCCTCGCTGGGAGCCGCCTGCGAGAGCATACTGAGCGACACGGCCACCGCGAAGGTGATCATCCAGGAGGCGGGCGCCACCAGCGACTCGGTGCTGCTGATTCAGTTCCTCAACGAGAGCATGGAGAGCGTGCGGCAGCAGGTGAAGCTGATCAAGCGCCGGCTGCCCAACGACCAGCACGTCATCAAGAGCGGCCTGTCGCAGCACAAGGTGGAGGCGATGCGGGGCATGGCCCAGAACATCAGCCGCATCATGTCGGCCATGAACCAGGCCACGCGCCAATCCCTGGCCGCCATCGTGTCCACCATCGAGAGCGACAATGCGGCGGAGCACACGATACCGCAGGACAAGTACTGGTCCCTGCTCTCCGCCGCCTGCGAGCGGATCTACGAGCAAGACGACCGCGGACCCACCCACAACTTCAAGACCCTGCTGACGCAGGCCAACTCCGACCTGCAGCACATTGCCCAGCACCTGCTGGACAAGGAGTACGAGATTATGTCGGCGGCCAATGCGACAACTGCCGCACAGCCACGCTCGGCCGCGCAAAGCACGCCCATCGTGCAGCGGGCCCAGCTCATCAAGAAGCAGCTGGAGCAGAAGAACGTACTGGCCGCCACGCTGGAGAACCGCGAGGCGGACATCAAGTCCCTGAAGCTGGCGGCAAAGATGAAACAGAACGAGCTGAGCGAGATGCAGATCCGCAAGGACCTCGCCGAAAAGAAGCTGAGTGTCCTGCAGAACGAGTTCGAGAACACGGTGTCCAAGTGGAAGCAGCAGTACGAGGAGACGCGCCAGCAGCTCCAGCTCAAGGAGAAGGAGTTCGAGGAGACGATGGACCACCTGCAGAGTGACATCGACGCCCTGGAGAGCGAGAAGAGCGATCTGCGCGACAAACTGAAGCTGAACACCAGTGCGGGCAAGAACCAGTCCGCCTCGGACACCCACTCGCCGCACAACCTCTCCGCCTCCGCCGGATCCGGCCACGGGGCTGCTGGTAGCACCAACATCAGCTACTCGGCTCCGGCGGGCACTGCTCCCGTTGTGGCCGAGGAGGTGCTTCTCCTCAAGAACGCCTTCAACCAGGAGCGCAGCGAGCGGATGCGTCTGCAGGCGCAGGACATGCGCGCCAAACTGTCCCAGTTCGAGCCCCTGTACGTTCCCCAGCCGCAGGATCAGCGCATCAATGCCCTGGAATCGGAACTCACCAGGATGAAGCACGCCTGGGTGCTGTCGCTGCTGCAGGTGCGGTCCCAGGATGCGGTGGGAGCCGGCAACATCAACACGGTGGCCCTTCAGAGGCGCCACCAGCCACTGCCACCCAAGGGCGAGATTAGTTCGAAGGCCTCCCAGCTGGCCTCGGACATCCTGACGGAGTACCTGCACCGGAAACCACATCGCGCCACTCACGGCCAGTTCGCCTCCTTCCCCACCGTCGACGTGAAGCGGGTGCTGCAGATCTGAGTGGGTGGTGGACCATGGCAGTGGGAACGGGGCATAGAATAGAACTCGTATCTGTATTTTTAGCACAAATCGTTTCGGGAGCAATATTTTAAACCACAAGCTGCTTTTTCCCAAAAAAAAAAAGGCCAAAAAAGAAACCTGTAACCCACAACTCCTCAAGACTCCCTGCTCCTGTGATGAGGCCTAAACATGATTGAGAAACTGTAATTCTATACATAATTTATGTTTTTTTGTAAAAATATTATATATATACTCGCCGAAAGTGGCAACTCTGTTTTCAACTCTCCAGCGAAGCCTAATTCTGAAACTAAACTCAAGCGATCTAGTGCCGGTATTAATATCTATGAAGTCTAAGCCAGGGCAGAAGTGTACGCGAAAGACACAACTAACCAGAGAAACAAATCTAATTTGCATAAAAGAGAATATGTTATAAATAAAATAAAGTATATATTTTGCTGATGTTGTATAACATGAAATGAGAAGTGGGTTTTTATTTCAAATGTGACACTATAATGATATAATCTACCTCTTCTACTAGCATCTAGCTACTAACCAATTTAGGTTCTCTATGTCCATAATTTAAACTAATATCCCTATTTAATTTAATCACAATTTCGTCAAGCTCTCTGTAACTTTCTAGATTTCAGTTGGAAAGAGTGGATGGCATTTAAGCCAAGCATAGAACCATAAAATGCGATCCACATGCAATCCAATTAAGAGAAAATAGTACTCGCGAGTTGCTTTGTCTTTGAGCTTCTCTTTTAACTTTATTTCCGTTCGCTTGGCCAACAACAACAGCAATGCTTCAATGCCGCTGCTTGGTTGCTGCAACAAAAGCAACAACAACAGCTGCAACAGCAAAAAACTATTACATTAGACCGACCAGCCAACGACAACCATAAACCATGATGGCCAAAATAGCCCCTACCCTCCCCCACACTCCCATGATAGCCAACCCTCCCTCCAGCTTGAAAATGTAAATTGAAAATTATTTTCTTTTTACTGGGTTTTTCCTTGGCAGCGCGCCACTGCCCTTTCGACTGACCAGACCAGAAACGGCTGCCTCTCTTGACCCCATTCTGCGGCTTGGCCTCTTGAACTCGTGCACTTCCTCTGGAACGGCCTGCGATGGGAAAGGTACTTGCAACATTCCCATTTTCCCAGATAGTTCTCCTTCTTCAGGGTTTGTGGAAGAAATTATGTAAAAATTTTAATTTCATTAAGACATTAAACTCTTTTTCTTGATAAATATTTATTAATATAAATATAAAATATTAGTTTTCTATAAACTCAAACCTTAAAAAATAATCATTTAATTTAATTAAAAATTTAAGTTATAGGAACACTTAAGGAACTACTTAGTTTTTGAAGAAATAAAT
Organism: Drosophila atripex; assembly: GCA_035045925.1. Classification (NCBI taxonomy): domain Eukaryota; kingdom Metazoa; phylum Arthropoda; class Insecta; order Diptera; family Drosophilidae; genus Drosophila; species Drosophila atripex. The sequence goes on from JAWNOP010000012.1 coordinate 4,339,165, forward strand.
ACATTATAATCTAAAGTTTAGATTTTATAACAGAAAAAATTGACTAAAAGCTTGCTTAGTCAGAAACTTGGATTTTTGAAAACTTGAAAAGTTCACCTAAAGTGGCCAGAGTCCTGCGACTGGTATTCCTCACCCCCAGTATGACCACTTAACAAAGAAATAGTTGCAATAATTAGGTCTTTTCCTATCAAATTTTCTATATAAATAGCAGTTTTTTCTCCAATAATTTCATTGCAAACCGGAACGTTGTGAAACGTTCAGCAATCATTAAAATTATTTAAAGTTCCCTGATTTGCTTATTTTCTTAAAATAATTATTTTATTTGGTTAACCAGTTACCATGTATTTGGATAACATGGTGCTGAATTTGAGCAATCTTATCCTAATTATTCTAATTTTTAATTCTAATTAATACCTTAAAATGGACTATTTTTTATTTTTGAATATTGGGTTACCGATTCTGATTTTTTCCTCATTTTCTTATATTATTATTTGTTATTATTTTATCTTTTAAGCTCTTAAAATAACCCATGACCCATCTTACTGAAGCAACGTATGATGACCTCTTGAATTAATTTGATTTAATTTTTTTTAAATATTTTGCTTAAACTTCTTTTTCTTTAAACATCGATCGGTTTCCCTGGTAACTTCTTTATTTTTATTTATTATATATTGAAAATTAGTACTTAGTATTAGTAATTTATACAATTTTTGAATTTATTTTCTTTTTGAGTTCTGGTTTTCGCTTAGTTGAAATCTTGGGAGGTTTTGGGTTCTAAACATTTTTTTTATTAAAACAATTTTTAATTTATTTCAAATTTTTATATTGTTAAAATTTATTGAAATATAAAATTGAAAATATAAAAATAATGAAACGCTTGGGAATATTTATAACTCTTTTTAAATTGTTTATATTGTTATTCAGTTATACCGTGGGTGTTTTTTTTACATAATATAATAATAATTTTTTTACATAACATATAATTTTTTATATAATTTTATATAATTCTATATAATATTTCTATATAATTTTTTTTTTGTTATAAGCATTGGTTTCTATCATGTCATTACTGGAAGCTTGGTGTTCTAAGCGTCTATTCTGCTACCGTTTTGTTTTTTAAATTCAAAACAGAAGTTCTATTCTATTTTTTTTTTTAATGTTTTATTTTTTTAGAATATATATAAATTTATATATTTGCTGATATTATAATTTATGACATAAAAATAAATGTAAAGAATACAACCTAACTCAATAGTACCCTTATACTCCATGAGTTTTTGGTACAAAATCCCATATTCAAGAACTACAAAGTTCTTCCCAATGTTTGATTTTAAGGTGGTATTCTTTATAAATAAAATATATTTTCATAAACCAAAATAATAAAAAGGCCCAAAGGAACACCTAACTGAAGTCTCTTGAAGAAACCTCAAAGACATTAAAAAGTGGCCAGAATTACATATAAATTTTCACAGTTCTGGGCTTGTGATCAGTTTGCTGTACATTTATAGAGCGGCTTCAGATGTGTGTCGCCTTGGTTCCGGAACCCAGACCGGATCGGATCGAGCCGGGCCGGGCCGAAACCCCTTGGAGCCAAGCGTCATTCTCACGCCCAGCTTTGGGCCAGTGGCTGACCTTTATACGGTTGTTTTGTTCGCCTGCCTTTTTTCGTTTATGGTCTGGCACTGGCACTGAGTTTTGTAATACGGTTTACTGTTTACTTTTTCGGCCAAAAACACTTTGAGGGAGAGTGGTTAATGGCCGGCCTGCTGGGCAGGCTTGGGCTTCAATTCGGCCAAAAGAGACTTGCCTTATGCGCTCTGCTTGCAGCGACCGCCAAAGTGACAGATCCTTCACAGAGCCCTCATGTCACTGACACACATATCTCATAACCATAGTTCTCCAGTTCCAGTTCCAGATTCAGTTGCACTTCCAGTTCTTAGCCTGGCGCGGAGACAATGGAAGCGGCCACAACTTTTGGCCAGAAAGCGTCCGGTAATGCCCCAACTTGTTGCTGTTGACTCATGCCCGAGTGCTATAAACAACATAATTATGGTACATATTAAAAAATAACTTGTATATGTGTGAGAAATAAGGGTTTTAAGGCGAAGATGGTATACTCTAAGATATAAATTAAATTGCTAAAAACAATTGACATTAATTAGTATAGACAAAAATATGTAAATTAAATGTGTAATAAAGAATATTTAAAACTTACTCTTTTTACATTCTACTCTTTTTACTCTTCTGACATTATCTTCCAAGAAAAGTCAATCAACCCCTTATCCAAGTAGAGTCGAATAAAAACAGAAATAATTAAAGAAAAAACTGCGATACAATGCAGAGCAAGAGCAGACCGAAACCAGTTTAGGTGGGGTGTACAGTGTACATGGGCACTTTTTAGCCCCAAGATGGATGACTTGGACGGACGGACGGATGGATGGATGGATGGATGGATGGATGGTGCTCGGACCCCAACAAGAGCGAGAGTGTAAGACAATAAAGCAGCTCAAGAACACTCGATTGCAAGTGGAAACCGGAGATGAAGCGGCCATCAGGGAATTCCAAGCAGATGCCCCACAAATGTGGTAGGAAGGCGGACCCCCAAACCCTTCCTCATTAGGCGAGTTGGATGGCAAAAACAAAGATCGATCTGCAGCGGAAGCGTACGGAAGTTTCCCTTGTGGCTAGGAAAACCAGGTAAAACACAAAAAGTTAGTTACGCCCGGTTAGGCCGCCATCCGAAAGCACAATTTGGTAAATGGCCAGCCACACAGTAGCCACCCAGTCAGTGTCGGACATAAACAATTGGCCACGCAACATCGGCATTATGGATCGCTGGGAGCCGGAATCGGTGGCAGATACAGGGGCAGAGTCAGAGGCAGAGTTAGAGGCGGAGGCGGATTCGGCGATGCCCACCTAGAACAATGGTCTGGTGTCGGTCTGCAGTTCATCTTCATCTTCATCTCCATCTTCACTTGGCCCGACCACTTGAGGCGTCTATTGTGCATGTTTTGTGCTTTCCGGGGCCCGCCAGAAGGGGCAGCCTGGGGAGGTGGCTGGCAAGACTCTGCGCTTAGTGGCTTAGTACCACGCACTAGACACTCTGACCATGTTTGTCTTAGCCATCTTTTTCGCATGATGCACGGAAAAAAGTGATCTTGCTGTTATTGTTAATTAACAACATGTTCCGTGTTTGATTTTTTAAGAGAAACAAAAAAAACAAGAGCAACAAAATTAAGGCAAACAACAAAGAAAATAAAATTGGTTTATAAAATTATAAAATTTATTTATATATTTGTGTTAGAGATTAACTAAAAAAGATAAAACAAACAAGGTTAACATTAAAATTTAAATTTGAATTATTAGTAACATTGCGTTGAATTTACTAACTATTAGTAACTAATTAATAAAGTTAATTATTAAAGTTATAGTTACTCTTTAATTAACACAAAGCTATTTAAAGTTAAGAAGTGCAATGGAATCGAACTAAATTATGGTATCAAGAAATTTGAAAACTCTTCCTTACATTTCAAGAAATTTATATATTTCTTTATAGTATTTTTGATTTCTTTGTTAGCATGCTTGTTCTGAAATGAAATATCTTTTATTAGTTTCAAAATTAAGTATTCAAAACACGAATTATTCGCAGATTTCTTTATAAAGAGGAGTTCCATTCCATGTAAAAACTGAAACCGACTTTGGAACAGGGGATCTCTAAAATTCAAATATTATAATAAAATATCTATTTATTTATGTACAAACATATATAAAGTTAGTTAATAGTTAATACTAAAAGTTAACTGGTGAGGAATAGCAATAGCGACTAGTGGCATTTAGCTAATCTTATGGTATAGGGTAGGCTTAATAATCTTATTATTATTTATAGTTATAATTCAATCATATAAATCAAAGGTTAATTTCTATATAATTATACAACATTCAACACTCCGAAGAGAGATTATTTTTGAAGTTCTGAAACCCAGCTTTAAGAAGAAGTTGCTCGTAAAGCCGCTAATATTTTTGGCCAGTGTAGATCCCTTTGTATTGCCATTCTTGTGTGTGCTCATTGTTTCTGTTGTTGTTTGAGTTCTTGGCGTATGTAAATTTTGCATTGAAATATGTTCGTGCATACATGTGAGTATGTTTGTGGTGGTTTTTGGAGGTCCAGGTCTCCGGCTGCCCCTTCACCCGCCGCCCACACCGACGGCTGCCCTATTGTTGTTCACTTGGCCGCTTTCGTAAGTCAGTCTCAATGCAAAACAAATGGCTAAGAGTACGCGCGCCAAGCATATGTTGGCTAAGAGAAAGCTGGTGCGAGGCCGCATCAAACATATGGCGGCTTACAGGAAATTGAAGCCAAAGAGCGCCCCAGAGGGGGGCTCTCACCTTTTGGAGTTCTCCGAGGGTTGTCAGGGGCGTGGAGGGGTTTTTATCCATATATATTTAAGCTTCTTCTTATTATTTTTTTTGATAAATAGCTAATCAATAAAATGTTATCTACTGAACCATATTGCACTTTTGTCATTTTGACCTTATCTCTGTTACCTTGTAACCAATATTACTCCACAATATTACCGTAATCTAATCAGGTAGGTTCAGAGCAAACCGACTCGACAACCCTGTCGCTACTCTCTTTGGAGCCTGAACTAAGAGAGCCAGCTGCTACCGTGTTGGGTTGTTGTTGCCAAGATACGACGGGTCTTGGCCAAGCGGGGGAGCTTCCACTTCGGGCCGACATCGTCGCTTGGTTACTCATTTGTTTTGCCAATTTTCGTAGCACGGCGCTGTTCAGCTCGCTTCACTTCAGTTAGTAACGAACGTTCGCGCCATTCAGACGTATATGCCACGCCCCCGCGCCGCCCCTCGTTACACAAACAAAAAGCCTGGGGAAAGCCACAAAAAATCGTAACTAGAGATTCCGAGATTCGAGCCGAACTTAAACGAAGCGAGGCGGGACGCGAACTCGAACGCGGTTTACACGGCACCAGAGAATCGGAGAATCCGAGAATCGGAGAATCGGAAGTTGCGCTTTGGAGTGGAGCAGCGTCGTCGTGACCGAGGTTTCTGCCCTCTTTCATTTACGGATATAATATACTCGTATAGCTCTATATATATTTTGAACAGAAGAATAAAGCCAAACTCTAGCCGCGTTTTGCGAAAGTGGAAAGTATCTGATGGATACTTTCCGTTTGGGGGAATTAATTAGACCAAAATCCATGCAAAGCGCGCGTTTATTTTTTGTTGTTTTGTCAATAATGCCACTAAGACTCTGGCCGAATCTGACAAACTATAGCGGAAATGCAAAACAATAATACCAAAAAACAAAACAATGTTGTGTCAGTGCATTTGTGAACTGTGTCTGTGTTGCTCCAAAAAAGTGAAATAAAATAAATGTTAGCCAAAAAAAAGCGTAGCTTAAAGCATATTATATATATTGGCCTAAACAACAGTGGCTTTTGGCTACCAAAAGGCGCAGCAGAGCGTGAAGTGCTTGCCAAATGAATTTTCTATATAACAAATGCCGAAACTACCAAAAAATATATACGTACATATATAATATTGGTTACAAATTTTAACTGAAAAATAAACTCAAAAAGTGCGGCTTGTGTGGGACTTTAGACCTGGGGGTTTGCGTTCATTTCGGTTCCATTTCAACACCCATTGAATCACTAATTGGTAGTCCCCGAAATAGCTCCAAATTCTCAGGCATTTATGGCAAAATCCACCAAAATTAACACCCATTGGCTACTTAAACCGCATGAAGCTTAACTAAAGACGATCTAAAGACGGGCTAAAGACAAATTCCATTTTATATTAACCCTCTTGCTTAACACTTGCTGTAGTTGTATGTCATCCCCCCCTTCTTCGCCGCCATCAAACACCCCTTTCTGGCCAAAAACCCAAAAGAAATAAACCCCGAAAACAAGTAACTGAAAACGTGCCCGCAAATGCTCAACGTGACCCACGCTCCTTTTGGCCAATTCGCTTTGAGCCCTGAGATTAGCCCGGTCGTACGACAGTAGTGTATATAGTATATCTTTCTCATTTAATGCTAATTCCCATTACGGACGTGTACTTACTATCTATATATCTAACCCACTATCGAATGCAGTCCTAACCCACGATATCGCCTGCTCTTTCGGGGGCAGTTCGGCCCATGGAACTATGCTCGGATATATCATCGTCTTGTCGTCGCCCCAACTGCAAATACAACATCAGCTAATACTCCAAATACAAACCGATCATCATCTGAACACCTAACCTGCCTGTCTCAGCCTTAAAAAGCGATTCAATCAAAAAAAAATTGCATCTAACTTAAAATTACTGACCAAGTAGTGTGTGTGTGTGTTTGTGTGTTATGTCTGTAAATTTGGTTCGTTGTCTCTGCCCGTAATACACCGCAAACACCACCACACACAACACACCCTGCCTGAAGCTAACGATCATGCATAAACCGAAGCTAGCGAATGCTATAACCGCTACTGCCATTGCCTCATCCATATCCACCAACAAAAGCAACAACAACAGCCGCATCAGCAGCAGCAGCAGCAACAATAGTAGCAGCAGCAGCGGCATCGGCATCAGCATTGGCGGAAAGTCGAAGCGGGCACGTCAGTTCGATAAGCCCGGAGGAGGCATTCTCCGGCCGGACGACTCCGGCTTCGACCATCTCGACCTCGACCACTCGTCACTAATTGGGGATTCGATTGATTTAGAGCACTACATCAGCGCCATGGAGGCCCGGCGGCACGACCAGGAACCGGATGTCTGGGCCCAGCTGCAGCAGAAGGAGTCGGACATCCTGCTGGCCGCCGAACTGGGCAAGGCCCTGCTGGAGAAGAACGAGGAGCTGGTCAAGCAGCAGGAGAAGCTAATCGAGGACTATTCATCCAAAATTGAGGTGAGTCACGAAATCAAATTATACATATATATATATTTTTTTTTTTGGCTCTCGGCTATCAAGACATGAATAAATAAATAGACGGAATTATAGCAAGGGTATTATGTTTCAATTAAAATAGCTTTACACTTTTCTATATTTTATACACTTGAGTCCATCCTAGTCATTCGAGAGGTACATACGTTACACACCAGCGCCTCTCCAAATAATTTAAAAAACTTTTAAAAGCAAGTTTAAATGTTTTAAATTCTCTTTTAAAAAATATTGCATTAAAATTCCTATATGAAAAGAGCTCTGCAATTATTTATAGAAGGAAAGGAAATTGATAAATTTTATAATCTTATACAACAAATAAATACTGTTTCTATAAAGACACAAAATTCTGATTAATCATTTCATAATTTCGCCATTTATCAGGATTAAACATATAATATATGAAGGTATTATTATAGAAATCACAGAAACGATAAGGTGAAACCTTTGAGTTTTTTTAATTAAAGAAAAAGTGTAGAAGACTTCAGCCTTATAAGAATGATTAAACCTTTATTTGTGAAAATATTCACAGTATATATCTGATACCTCATATATCTAATATACACGTTTAATAAAACCATTTCTTTTATCGAATTGGCAATCAAAAATTCCGTCTTTTAAAATTTCCACTGGCCCAACCGATAGTGCTCTTTGATTAGTGCCGACATGTGTTCCTACTTACATATGACCTCCTATAGGGGAAGCGTTGCTTTCATTCCCAGAGGAACTATTAAATAATATATACAGGATATTGATTTTTTTCGACAAATACCACACCTGGCGATGCAGCTTTCAGAACTCTACTTTTCCACAACTGTCCACTGCAATTGCCACAAAAAAAGGGGGTATGTATATAGAGGGCATTAACTATTTAGACAAACAAAATACAAAAACAGAAAAGCGGTCGAGACATGTCATTTTTTGTTGCGCAGTAGACCAGAGAACTATATCTAGTATATCACGCAGGGCTATTGATTTTTTAAGTTCCATAGTTAAAAACTATGGTTTCAAAAATTATGAAATTCCCAACCATTTCATTCTCTATTTTAAGTTAGTATTATCAAGCACTTGGCTGATAGGACTGGAGAGAGAAAAAGCAAAGTCTATGCATTACTTTTGGAAAACAGAAAGCAAAGTTGATGTCTGCGCCTCGACCTTGAACCGCTCGAGTGGGTGGGCTGAGGTGGGTGGGGTGTAGTTCGTTCGCCTGTCACCTGTTCATACACACAAGCACACACCCGTGTGTAGGAAAATGACAATAGAAATTGTTTCCGATAGGCAAACAACCCGAACGCTCCACCAAACTCTACCAGGGAAGTTCAAGCCACAGCTCAAGTTCGTGGCCGTTCATTAGCATATTACTAGCACGTCGATTCCGATATTCCCATCCCGGTTTCCCTTCCAATTTCCTTCCTCCACCAAGGCGATAGTTAGGCTAATGTACTTCTGTTGACCAAACCCAGCCCCAGACCCGCAGCACATTGTATTCTTATCAATTACGCCCCCGCCGACCGATTAATGGCATTTCAATGCACGGAACCCAGTCGGAACCCAGAGCGGAGTTACCAGGAAATGCTGGATGGTTTGGGAACACCACCTGACGGTGTCAGTAACCCAAACAGAGGACATGGCGATGCGTTGAACTTGAATATTTTCGTCGGCACTGAAGCCCAGTGGGTTTTGGGCCATATTTACGTAGTTGGCATAGTCACTCAAACTTGGCCGAAGGTGTGCAAGTATTTTCGTTTTGTTGCTTTTTTTAAAACACTGAATGACTTCATCTTCATTTCGAAATGAAAGTGCGATGGCCAACAGCCACGCTCCGCGTATATCCTGGTAGCGGTATCAAATGATGTCATAGGGGATTCGATGTGATAATTCTAACCAACTGAAAATTGTAATGAATAAATTAAATAATAAAAGGGTATTGAATGGACTTTTAAGCAAAGTCTGACTAGAATAAATTTTGCCTTCACTTCTGGCGCCGGGAGCCAACTGCGGAAATTCGAAAACCTCGCTATTTGATAAAGGTACCCCTTGAAAAAACTCGATATATTTAAAAGTTATATTGTGGTAAAATTTTAAATAAGGAATGAAGGTACTTTCAGCGATGACTTCAGAATGGTGTGCTGTTTCCAGATAGGATATAAATTTCCAGAGCTATGGCTATCCGAAATGGGCCAATTCCGACAACTCGGAAACCACACTTTTTTTATAGGGGTGCCCCTTAAAAATTAAAAAAAAAAAAATCTCAAAAATATTTGGATTCTAAATTTTGAGGGATAACGGATCTGGAAATAGTTTAAGGTACTCCGCTTAAGAATCGGATGCTTATGGCGCAGATATAGACTTCGTTGTTAACCATAATTTCGTTTTCATGCTTTTCCTGAACTTAATCAAAATTTAAATAAAAATAAATTGTAACAGGAACGTGAAAACCAACAATAATTACCTTTTTTATTCCCGGGGTTTTCATATAAACTTTTTCTTTTACATATTTAAGCCAAAACCATTTACAATTTGAAATCGAATTCATATGCCACCCCGAAAACCATTAACTTTATTACAGCCAAGTCCAATTAAAAGCCAAAACAGAATTCCCATGTTCCATTTTCCATTAGTCATTAAATGAAAATGGCTTTGGAGTAATTAAATTGGGTCAGTTGAAAAGGTTAAGCCCTGGGCGGTTGGCTCGGACACTGCCAATTGTCATTTAAATTTTTGTTTTTTGTGTGTTTGCTTAATTTTTTAGTCATGGTGATTGCCCAACTAGTTCTGCCGTGCGGCTACGACATAAATCTCTTGATTTTTGTCACCTTGACGCTACCTTTGGAGTATCTGTATGTATATCAAGTGACGTGAAGCGTCTGCCAAGAGGCCATCTCCTTTAGCCAAATTCACTTTTATTTGCGTGCTTTCAGTTTTGGCAATATGCAAAATTGTTGTTTCTGCGTATCTAATTAATTTCGTGGCTCAAAATGTCGTTTCGAGTGACCACTCAGCTCCCAGACCAGGCCCATCCTATACTTCTCTAGAGCCATACTGAATACTATATACGGGACTGACGTAATTAGACGGCCCGACCCGATTGTAGGTGTTTCGACCAAAGACTATATATGTGGCTTAGTTGGTGTTTTAGCCGTTTGTTATTGCTTTGGTCCGAATCTGTTGGCTTTTTTGCGGTCTGTTGAAGCGTGTGTGCCAATTTACGAGCATTGGCTTTTATTTTTAGCTCAGATTTTGTTTCTGCATTAACTTTTATATGCCTCATAATAATAGTGTTCTGTGCCCGATTCCCAAATGCTAATGAGCGGGGGACCTTGGTCACCCAACATGGTCGTTTGAAGGGCTCTTACAGGTCCCTCAGTCAGTTTAGTTAAGTCTCCTTTGTGGGCGATAAACATAAATTTTGGCCAAAATACCCAACAGAACAGTGTAACACCTGGGACATGGCCTTTACAATCTATGGTATGGAGACATACCTTTATTCTCAATATTTCCCATGCCAACTCCATTAATATCTGGTGCACAGACTATACCGAATAGTTGACCATTGTCTGAACTAACCAAAACGTGTTTGCTACGCCCAGATTCGGGTCCAAGCCAAGTTTTCACAAAAAATATCTCTCGACCGAGGAGAACAATTGAGTGAGTGGAAATCAATTGGTATCTGGCCGGGTATTGTAGTTGGCTGTAAGTCGCTCGTTTATCACGATCTGCTGGCAATTGTTGCTATTACTGGTTAGGAAATTTAAGCCCAGCTTTGGTCGCCGGCCTGGGACAATGAAGTGTTGCAAATGGCAGCCGAAAGTAAACTATATAATTTGAAACGTAGGCGTCTTTAACGGTTAGGCATTTAAATAATTCAAATTGCTTTCAGTCTTTTTATTTTGTTCGATCTTTAATTTATCGGATACCCCTTTGGCCTTTTCGAAAGTCTACGCCCCTGAATGAACGCTTTAATAACTTTTGTTGTTTGCTTTTTAGCCATTTCTGACATTGGCCAACTGGTTTCAGTAATTTATTTAAGCGCTCTTAGTAGAACGGCAAGCCACAAATGATGGCAATTCGTTCTTTGATCAATTACGATATTAAATTGAAACTTTCCGCTCTTTCCACAGCCGATCAAAGAACACTAATGAAAAGGTAATTCCGTTTAAACGTTCTTTGATTGGCCTTGCTGGAAAATAAATTCTATTCGAATTCGAAAACAGGATATGAGTAACTGAAGAAAATTAAAGGTTCTTTGTTCTTAATGAAAGGAAGTTCCTCCGGCCATTTGGAGATTACTTATAAGTGATGGAAATTTGCATAAATTCCATACTGTTTTATTATTAAATAAGTTGGAGAAGAATGGATGGTATTTACCATTTATTTCTATATTTAAATATATATGAGTATATATGAAAAATCTATAAAAATCTTAATGAATCATATAAAAAGCCGTGTTTGAGTCTTTCTTCCGCCATCCGTTGGAGTCTCACGCCCACTGTGCCCATTCTAGCACTCAACTGACCATGCCAAGTGGGCGGATTTCTCAAAGCTCTCAAGACTAAGAACACTCAATTTCTATTATGGTTACCTCTCAATCCGAACACCTACTGGACACCTACTGTATCTAAGGTTAGATAACCAAAACGCGTTCTACATGCGAATGCGCACCAGGTGCCCAAAACTATAAAAGAAAAATACAATTTTTCAAAATAAAACTCTCCTCACGTTCGCCAGACAACTTTTTTATTTTTGTATATTTTGAGGTTTGAGGTGAAGTCATCAACACATTGTTGTTGTTCGAACGATTTATTGACGCTTTTTTTGCAAAACAAAATTTCAAAATCAACTAATTTGCATGCGAATAATACGGGTTTATAAACACACTTATGTATATACATATATATAGATCGTGTCCATCTTATTTACTGAAAAAAACCAGTTTGATCTTCAACCACGAAAATTGCTTTATTTTTGTAATCTTCTTTAACCCCTCGATGAGTCAGAAATCCGAGACTCGGACTGAGACTGAGTGGAGCTCATTTACCTGCTAAGCATTACTTCAAGTACCCCCTCGGGGGAGTATGCAAATGTGCCCTTAAACGAGAGAGTTTTTGGCTTAATTTTTGGTTTGGTTTCTGGCAATCGAGGGTGAACTGAACCAGGGGCGAATGGAGCCGGGGTATACCCATAAATATGAGGTTTGGCCCCATTGAGGTGGGAAATTGAGGTCGTTCGACATAGTTCGCCACGATTATTATTGGACATTAGTCGTCAGCGTCACCCTATTCGCATTCGCATTGGCTCTTTTCCAGTAATGGCATTTCTATGGTCATGTTCCGCCATGGATGGGCCTGAAAAATGTCATGGCCCGCCCCTCTTTTTCTTCAACATGTCCAAGTTACTTTCCTTATGGCACCTCTGCTCGTTTTTCGTGTCATCGGGAAATCTTGAGTTTTTAATGCGGATTTTCCGGGGGCGGCAGAGAGGCCACCTCTGTCCCTTTCCCACTTTTCCCAGTAATGAGCTTTATGACAATTCCAGAATGTGAAAGGATCTGAAGTGGGTCTTGAATGGGGTTTAGTTTTCCAAGAATTAAATAAATAACCTAAAAGATTTCGAATCATATGGTATTGTAGTAGCCAACTTGGTCTAGAGGTTAGTATTTTGGCTTTCTAACTTCAATTTAGTGGCTTCGGGTGAGAGTTAAACTCCTCCAAGTGGAGTATATGTTTTGTATTGTATTTTCCTTTGTTTTTTCTTTATTTTAATTTTTTTTGAACTTTTCCCTTATTTACGTACCATCGCACATTTGGGGTTTTGTGTTGTATTTATTGTATAATTTTTAATATTAGTGTAGCTTCCTATGGTTTTAGGCAATTATTAGGCACTTAGCTTATATCGAACTTTGCCACACGATTAAGTCGGTCACCCGTAGGTGTTCCAGGCTGCCACCCGACGCACATAGCCTTTTAACTGATGGCTGGTGAGTTCGAATCCGGCATGGGGCGAAGGATAAGTAGTTGGACCTACTATGGTTTTCCTTTCATCCCAGGCACCTAAAACAGCAGTGTACTTCGGCTGTTCGTTCGATTCTTCATGAATTGAATTTTGGGGGTCATATCGTCGGTTACTCCGATCTATCATAAAAGTCATAAAAAAATATACAAAAAAATTGTAAAACTATGAAAAATCAAAAAAAAAAAATTTTTTATGCATATTGTTTTCCTTGGTTTTTTTGCGATAGGAAGATAATATTTATTTTGATAACGGAGAAGGGGCGGCGGCCTTCAACCCGATTCACGATCAACTAACTGTGGCAGTCATCATTAATCCATTTCCATGTTGGCCAATAATGGCCAGGAAGCAAAGACTCTGGTGCAAATTATAGTCTGATATTGATTTAAGCTTTACATAATCGTTCCGCTCGGTCCTGGCCATCATCATCATTAAATGCGGCAAAGTCCGTGAGCCAACTGTACCGCCTCACTGTCAAAGTCTATTGATGTGCAAATTACGGCCAACAACTGAAAATTAATAACTGGAGGGAAATAAATTTATCTCGTAGCGTAGCGAGACAACTAAATTGCGATTATAAGCCACGGTTTGAGCCCGGCTTTGACGGTTTTCGGAGCAAGATAGCTAGTCTGTGACCTGAAGATCCGACTCTGAAGACTCCCAAGACTCTCGAGATTGAAACCATTGTTGTTGTCACATCTTTACCTGTGTACACATGTTGCATGTGAATAATTTTATAAAAAAAAAATATATTTTTACCATCTCTCCTACACATATTCAGAGGCATATGTACGTATGTATGTTTTTAATGAATAGCAGAAGGTGAAAGCATTTTCACTTTCCAAAAAGCAATTTTCGGTGTCAAAGCGATGCTTGGGAACAATAGAAGTCTGACTATCACAAAAATCATGGGCCGCACAGAAAATTACATATTTTGATAGAAAATCAATGGTTCATTTTTATCAGATAGGTGAGAAGAACTGATCCAATACTCGTAAGCCCAAAACACGCCCTTTTGCTTGCCAGCTGACTCATTGACAATTAATTAACAATATCTCCCTGAACTCGAGCTCACTCGAGCTCCCCACCCTGTCATATATCTGCTATATACGTACATGGCTAATTGGCCAGCTTTCATTGCAATAATAAATATACACACATATATATTAATATATATATATATATTTTTTTTTTGTGACTAAGAGCCGAGCCATTGAATCGGCCAATTGGCAAATTTCAAATTCCAATACAAATGCAAATAAATATACAAATAGCATTCATATGTATATATGGCCATCGAACGTTAGCATGATGACAATAATAGACGATTTCACAAAATACGATATAGCCGCCCCACCATACCCGTACCCAGACCGGAGAAGCTAAAGCCAAAGGCCAAAAAGCCGCTGGGCAAAACTTTTTCAAAGACTCACGCAAATCAGATAACGAATTCGAGTGTCAAGCCAAGTGGCATAAACAATGTGCCTCATCTTGTGGCTATGTATGTAATAAGGACTAGAAAAGGGGCCAGGACTTGTGCCAATGACAGTAATTTATGCACCGAACGTTCAATTCAAATGACTAAACCATAACTGGGGTGGGAGATCTGTTAATTGCGAAACTGTCGGATATATCTGATATGGATGTGTTATAATACAGAAACTTATTTCTTGCTTAGATTGGCATACATTTGTGAGATACATACTCACTGAAGACCTTTAGCTTTATATTTAATATTAAACTTATCTATTAACATCATTAACAAATCTTGAACAGAAATCGAATATAAATGGCTTGTAAGCTCTGACTTACAAGGTCAGCATTGGCAGCCACAATTAAAGGTTTTAATTAAAAACACGAATTTAATGGTCAATTATCATGTCGTCACTCTTCAAACCCAAACCAAAAGGTAACTCCAAATGTATCTAGCGGACATGTATACTCATGGATGTATTACAAAATCGAATTAAAATTAATTGAGCATCCGCACAAATCGAATTCGTCTTATTTGGGGAATGACTCAGATTGGGGCTCAAAACAACAACAAAAAAAGAAACAGAAACGCAAGTTGTAGGATCGCTCTAATAGGCATGAACAACAACAATCAGATACAGATACAGATACAGCTAGAAACAAAGATACAGATACTTTCGCAGAAAGAAAATCAAAGGGGTTTTTTTGGGGGGAGGGGCAGAAATAGAAATAGAAAAGCTTTAAGCCGTAATCGAAACAGTTTTTGTCTCTTAAGTATATGTGTGTGTGTGTGCCAATGTTGGTGTTATGTAACGGCTGTTTCGTCTAAGAGGCCTTATTTTTGCGAATTTTTATCTTTTTTTTGGAGTATCTGCTACTCATGAGAGTGATTTTCGGAGTACTCTTCCATTGAGTTCCTGGAGAAACAGATAAAAATTACTTTGCAAAGATACATGATTTAAATTGAAATTGTTTTTTAAAAAATACATATTTTCCAAAATGGTTTCAAGAATGAAAAAGTCAAGAATTATTGACAAATGTTTTTAAAATAAAATTATATTAAGAACAAAGAAATCCTGACCAAAAGCAAATCTGTCTCAAAATACCCCTGATTTTATAGTGCATCGCCGTTTCTGTTTTTTTTCTTGTATTTCATTCCACCTTGCAGAGCTTTTGCAATTAGCGCTCGACTCGCTTCTTTCCGCCATTGTTTGCGTAAATGTTTCACCCACAAAACTCAGGTGCCCAGGTGAGTTTCTGCTGCAGTCTGCAGACACACATTCGTAGTGTACCTGTAAGTGAGTCCCAGGAAACCATTTAGCATTGCAGCCTGAGAACTAAGTCGCCTGTCACTTTGTCTTGTTGCACTCCAATTTGGCTTTAACCGGGTAAAAGGTGGCAGCTCTCCATGTTATTGCCGCCTTTTTTCCGCCGTCTGATGCCACTGCCACTTTTACACTATCATGTTAACTCAGTAGTTTGAATTATGGACAGATTGCCACATTCATTTCTTCAACTGTAATTGGAGCTTTGGGTCTCTTTCCGCGAAGTGAAGTTTTTAAAGTGTCGGCTGAAAGGCTGACAAAAAATTGCACCATAAAGTTGGTTTTTAATGGAGAAGACTCTAAAAAAGAAAACGTTTATCCAGCCTGGGAAATGCGGAAAATTGTTTCAGACAATTGGCATAGAAGACAGGTGTCTTATCATCAAAAAGATTACTCTTTTCCACAAAGAAGGAGGACTATCCTACATAAATCACTGGCACAACTCCCTTAGCTCCCCGATAAATTAATCAATATTGACTTGAGAAATAAGCCCTGTTACCAACAACAAACTTTGCCATAGCTACCACAAAACTAAACCGAAAATGCCAAGAAAAAATATTTATTTACTTGTATTTATGACGAGCAAAATATAAACAAAGAAAGAGTAATAAAACATGTCTTCGCCGCACATAATTGGGCCATAAATTTAAAGATTTTCCTTCAGCGCTAAACAAGCGGAATTATATGGAAATAATCTTTGGCAAATGTTCGGGCCATTGTTCTTGGTCTGAGCTCATCATCAGCTCAACAGTAGCCGGACTAGCCGGGGAGTCGTAATCTTAAATCTTCAACTAGTTACCCTCGGCGAGGCACTCATCATGGCGTATACTTAATTTTTCTGTGGCCCTGAGATGACCGCTTCGTTGGTTTCAACTTCTTTTTTGGCTTAATTGTCGGATACAAGTAGATTTTTGTTTCTTTTTTTTAGCATTTTCTGTGTCATAGTATTATTTTCGTATGTTTCTATCTTGTTAACAGTGCCCCCCTGCCTGCAAGATTAATGACATTTTCAAAAAAGAAACATCTGTCATACGACTAGGAAGTAGGCATCTTCGGTTATTTTTAAACGTTTCATTTTTGGCATTTATTGACTCTCCCATTTATTGAATGTAACTTTCACACATTTCACTCCGTTGGCTTAAAAGTGTAAATTTTATCTTGTTGGCCAAGGAGTGCCTTTTGGCCAATTTACATCCAAATCGGAAGCTTTCGGAGCTCCTATATCATTTCCCCTTTTGCGGTTAACGAGGAAATGCAAAGCACGTGCTAATTTCATTCACAACTATTGCTGACATAAATTAATTATAAATTTAATACTTTATTTAAAGAGAGAGATTTATTTATTTTTTTTTTTTGCCATTGAATAATAAGAGATTTTTTTATGAATTTAACAACTGTTTAAATAAAACTTCTCCTTTGTCTGACTTGGGGGTTCATTTACTCGGGCACTTGTGCCGCAATGATAATTGTTTTTTTATAGCCATCTACTTTTTTATACATTTTCGGTTAATACTTTTTTCGCAATCTGTTTTGGCCAAGTCCGCGTCATTAGCGGAGGCAGCATAATTAAAAAACTCTTAGCTGACGGAGCTCTCTAGACAAAAGAATTGTTATTGAAAAACAAGAGACTTCAAATTGTGTAAACACCTAGAGAACACCTAGAGAACAAATGAAAAACACCAGTTGTATATTATTTTGAAATATTTAATGAGTTGGTTAGAATGACTGTGGCATTCTAAATATTTTTATGTTTTTTTTAAGTATTTGTTTTGAAGGATAGGTGTTTTTTTGAACAAGTGGTTTTTATTAATTAGTTCGTAAAGTTTATAAATGGAAGGCAAATAGAGTCTTTAAGTTTTGTTCAAAGAGAAATCATAGTCTATGAAATACAGTATATCTTTCAGAAAAATAAGCCTAAATTTTGGAGTTTTATAGCCAACGGTGACTAATTGTTAAAGCCTCTTCTTTCAGATCCAAGCCCTTTCTGGCCATTTCTTTTTTTAATATTTTTTGTTAAGTTTGTTGACTCCAGGTAGTTGGTGGTTGGCCAAGAGCCGAAAAGTAAATGAGACCCACGCGCTGTCATAGCCAAAAATAATGAAAGAAATGTGGCCCAGACGTAATCCCCCCTCTCTCCCGGCAGCCACCTTTCCTGTCAGCCTGCCCCATTTCATCGTCTCAGATGTGTGCGCATGCGCAGTGGGCGTCACATTTTGCCGTAAGTATTTATGGCCTAATAATTTTTGACTTGCTTTTCGGTGGCAAGCACTATCTGATTTAGAAGTCAGTTAATTTTCGGTGCATTTCTCTAACTGCTTACCTCATTCCATGTGCAGAACTTTTGTCATTCCGCCGCCGGCAATCAGAAAATTCTTTATCAGCCAGCAGGTGATAAGTTTCCACTTCATTTTGGCCATGTTTCGCGTGTGGCCGCGATAAGATAAGAGCCAAAAGCGGAGACAACTGCACCGATTTCATTTCTCCCATGAGTCACCGGAGTTTCGGGGCAAATTTTGTAAACAAGCCTCGCCCACGCTTACTTTTATTTTGTATTTATCTGTCTGAGGAGCCGCTAATTAATCATAATTACCGTTTCCGACTTTTCCTCGATTTCGAGTTTAAAGCGCCGCAGAAAATTGCGACATTGAAAGTTTGTGGCAATCAAAACAAACCCACAAAAATAGCAATCACCTGAGGTGACCGCTGATCACCCCCTCATCACAAAAAATTCACCAAAAATTTCAGTTTAATTAAGGGTCCTCTGCTCTCGAAATCGTTTCTGTCTTCGAGGCATCCAAAATTCCAGTCAAATACATAAATTAATATTAGCTTGCCCAATGTTTTCACAATTTTCCCAACAATGGCTCGGAGGAGAGTCTGGAAATCGGCATGAAAAATTGTCAATGCCAGGCACTTGAAATTAAAGTGAATGAGTGATGATATCTGGGCTATGTATTTGCAATTCAAGAGGTACCTCACCGGGAATGAACTTGCCAAATTATAATAAAAATGGAGCATGAAATGGGTAATGAAATTAGGGTTATAATATAAAAAAAGCAAGTAATAAATATTAGGTGTCAAAATACCATGGATGATTCCCTTTTGTGCTCCATGAGATAAAATATTAAAAATCGTAAAACAATATATCGTATTTTTTTGCAAAGGTAGCAATTAATGTCCTCTTTTTTTCTATGCAATTTCCCAAAAGCAACCTTAAATCTATTTTTAATAATATTGTTCACTCATTGTATTGGTTCATCATTTACTTTTCGAAGAAGACAATTGTGTGAGGCAATAATCTGCAACTAAATCCCCCAATTGTTGTCATCCCCTGCAACTCACCATGACCAAGTTGGCAGGGGTCTGGGCCCGGTTTACACTCATCTACTCGCACTCCCTACCTACCCACCCTTCCAAGGGCAACCGAAATTGCATTGCCTTCCGACCAAACCAAAGCAAACCGAACCGAACCGAACCGAACAATGGCAACTATCTGTCATTTTGCCTCATTGTGGTATTATTTTTATTATTATACTTATTAGCTGTTGGTGGCTTCTTTTTCTTGTTTGCGGCTAAATCTGAAAGGCCGGGAGTCAGTCAAGTCAGCCAGTCAACTGTGGAGGAGGCCTGAAGAGCTGCCACGCCCACCGTGCGACTGCGGCATGACCTTAGGCGCATAAACAAACTTTTGGCGCAAGCCCCAAACCCCTACCTCTTTGGACTTGGTCTATAACTTTTTATGACTTCAAAGTTGAAAATCAGTTTAGTGCCGGTTTTGGGCCATAAAACGGGGTTGGGGGTCAATGCTGCATTTTGGTGCATTGTCAACGAGTGAGGAACATAAAAATATTTTATAATAAAACAGATAGTTATGATTTTTATACGTACGATTCTGGGAACTATGGAAGGTTTTAAATTTTGTTTATTTTTTAGGATTAGGAAACACATACATATTTTGTATACATTTTTCTTCAAGGATATATTATTTCTACTACTAACATAGGTATATCTTTTCTTATTTAATGTGCCATATTTTTTATTTTATCTTCTTTAAAAGAGGTTCTTAAAGAGTTACATTTAAAGCATGCATGTATGTTCTTTAAGGGTTGAGTTTTAATATATTTTTATGAATAATCGCTGGTAATATTCTTTCAGGCTTGAACATTATTATTCGAATTGTAAATTTAAATTTATTTCGTAATTTAAGATGGTACCTCTTAAGGGTATTTGATCTGATCTCTAAAATATCCTTGTAATATGTCTAGAAACTTTAAGAAATCTATGTAATTTTTGTAAGTGCACTTTAATAGCCTCCTTGAAAGCCTCCTTGTGTGTATGACAATTGAATTGCGAACTGGGCAGCAGTGGTTTGTAAGCCAATTGATTTATGGCCGATGTGCAATCCCACTGCACTATGGAGCAATTCTGACTAATTGCTGAGTTTCACACTCCACTCCAAATGGCTGATCTCGCTTCTTGGCCAACAACAAGCTAAAACCACACTGTGAAATGGTCGAAGTAAGAGGAGGGAGACATTTTCACAAGACTTCCCCTTTGTTATCAACGATCGTTAATCGGTTTTCATTTAAATGAGCTGAAATTAGTCAAAATGCCTGGATGGCTAAACGTGCAATTTGCATAATTTGTGCGCTACATTTCGTTGTGCATGGCAATAAAATGCATTATGGCATTTGCATTTGCAATTATGTGCGAGTGCTGCTAATTAAATCGTAATTGTGGAAAAGTCTTGTGAAAACGGAAAGTATGCAGTTTTCCTGGCGGCTGGACTGCTTTTCCATCCGCACCACCCTCTCAGACAGAGAGAGATCTCTGGGCTCTGGCTTTCTTAACAATTTGCTGTTCAACGAAGTGAGGTTGATTTATCTATGAACCGGGCTAAAATACGCACAGCAAAGGAAAATTGATGCCAAGGCATGTGGAAAATGGCCAGGCATTTGGTAATGTTGCATCTATGCTGTTACCAATGCTGTTTGGGCCATTGACTCACAGCCAGCCCAAAAGATCCAATCCCAACCGATCCAATCGGATCCGAACCAAGCTGAGCTCATCCACCGCCTGAGTCATTGCAGTGTTTAGCAATTTAAATGCTTTAAGCCAGCCAGCCAGCCAGCCGAAGGTTTATTAATACCCGCTGAGGTAATTCCCATTCATTTGACATTCGGAACTGCAGCTTGCCTGCCAAGTTGCATCCACAAGAATAGAGCCTTGTCAACTCATCGCTTTGGTAAAAACAAACAAAAAAATGCAACAAAAAACTAAATTAAAACTCATTCAAGCGAATCACCCCTTTTGGCCCAAACCGCCCCTTCTGGCACGTTTCTATCCGGGCCATCGTGACTTTGCTGGCAATTTAGTTAATTATTTTAAAGCAATTATCGAATGCATTTTTAGAGCTTTGGCGGCATGCCGCTTTCAACACTCGACGACTCATCAGTAATGTTATTGGACTCGATGACGGCCCATCATGAGTGTCTCTTAAGGGCCTGAAGACAAACATGATTTACCAATCCGAAAATTAGCAACTCCAAAAGTGATTGTTAAGTGCAAATACTCAGTCATCTATCTTATTGTTTCGGGTATTGAAAGCCTATTGTTTTATAGTAATAGGGCTTTTGTGAGTAGATTTAACTGAAAGTGGTAGCTATTACTCAACAGCTTAAGCTTTTAGGTGTAGACTACTGAAAGAACTTTAATCAGTAATGTATTTAAAGGGTTTACTTTACTAGAAAGTACTTACACCCGGGGCTTAAAAATAGGATATAGTTTCAGTAGGCTCCAGGGAAATAAAGTTAATATTATATATGAATCTAAGCCCTATATAATACATCCCCAAATGCCATTAATTTATAAGAAACTCCCCATACCGGACAGAGTCCTCTCAATGTTTAGTTTCAAGTGTGAAATTAAACAAACCGCCAACACTTCACATCGAGCACAAATAAATTTTCCCCATTTACCTGGATCGCTGTAACCAATAATAGACCGTTGGAGGGAGACTGAGAGGTATTTGCATAAGTGAACACTTTTGCCCGCAAGTACTTGTGGCCCATTCATTGATGAGTCATCGGCAGCACACCTGTCGCTTTGTGGCTTGTTGCTACCTCTTCTATACACTATTTTTGTGTTGTTTTTGTGTCGCTAAGCGTGTCAATTGCTTCGACATTTCCTGCACAAAATTTCGCTGCACAAATATTTATAATTTTCATAGCTCGAAAATGGCAACGATTCGACAACAATTCCGAGTGAGCGCCGCTTTAGTTGGAAAGTGGGTCGAGTTACGTCGCATTTGAATAAGACAAGCAGCAGCCGTATATTGGTGGCAACGAAAAAGAAATAGAAATACCTGGCAACATGTTGCCGGTGTTGCAGAGGGGCGTGTTTGTTTACCTGGGCTGCGAGATATCCCATTTCAGGTGATCATGCAATGCAATTAGCTTTGGATGAAAAAGAGATCCGAAATACAAATACGTAATAAAATTAACGCAAAAAACAAAACTGCTGGCATGACCATCATGAAATTTGAGGCTGATTTTGTTTGTTGAGTGTTGCTTTTGGTGTTGTTGTGTTTTTTTGTTGCTATGTTGCGTCTTCATTTTTCCTACAATTAAAGTCTGCCACATGATTTTGCTTTTGAATATGTGAACTCATTTTTTTGTTTTTGTGACGGCTGCTGTGGTGGCTCGATGCACATGAAAAAATTTGGCACTTTTTATACAATTTTTCGAAAAAAAATCTTCTTTCTAATATTTAAAAAAATAAGGTTTTCATTTGTAATTATTAGAATCACTTTTTCACCATTTTTTCCCGAATATTATTTACATTTTAACATTATATCGTAAAATACAGGATAATATATAATAATAAAAACATTTTGAGCTGTAAGATTAGGATTGCAGGATTTTTGAAAGGGACTACATGGCGTATAAGCAATTTTTTTTCATATCCTCAGTAATATTGTGCATAAACTAAAAAAAACATTAAGGGTTACCTAAAACTAGTACTTTTTTTAATTGGCAGTATCTCTGTAAACATTTTCAAAAACATTTATGAAAAAAAATCATAACAGATTTAATAATAGAAATGGTTTGTTTGGGTTAAAATTAAAAAAATCCAATTAAAAAACAGAATGTTATTTATCAAAATATAATCATATCAGATTAAAAGTACAAAACATTAATGAAATTTTTTGCCATGTATTGCTGATTTGGTGGCAACTTCCGCTGTTGGTGTTGCTGTTGGTGGTGCTAGTGGCTTGTGGCTCTTTGTAGTGGTTGTGGTGCTACTCCGGCTGCTGCTGCTGCCATCATGAACACATTTCATTGAGCGTGAAATAGAAACAGAGAAAGTACCATATGTACAATCATTTTATTTCTGTTTTATTTTTATTTTTCATATACATATATAATGTTTTGTTGTTTCATTTCCATCTCTGGCTGCGCAGTCTCCTCAGACTCAAAAGTCTGTCTCTGATTGCAATTGTGTGTTTTGTTATTAAAATTTTCCATTGTTGCTAGTTGCAGCACTTTTCCTATTTTTTCCTTATTTTTTCTGTTTTTTATGTTTGGTGCTTTGCTTTTGCAGCGACAACGACTTTGTGGTTTTTTCGGCATCGTTGGCGACTTTTGCATTTTATGCAAATTACCAGTAATTTTATTTAAGCTTTTCATTTACAGTTTTGTCGCTCCAATTCATTGGGCTGTTGTTTATTTCTTCTGGCGGTTTCTTCTGCACTTCCACTTGTTTTGCTGATAGGCCGAAACAATCGCGTTGACTTCTCAGATTTATTGCCAACTCGTGATTTTCTCTAGCTCATTATACGTGGTCGCATTAGCTTTTCCGCCTTCCGATAAACCCACAAAAAAATAGAAAAAAAAGAAGCTGCATTGGTTACAAGGCTGGCTTAGAGGTTCTATCGGGGCGATTTTATTATTTTGCAGGCCTTTTTTTGCTGTTCATATAGTGCTAGCCAGTGTTGGTCGATTGAAGGTCCAATTATCGATTAAACTTTGCATGCAATTTTCAATGTCTCCGCGAGCCTTGATCCAAAAAGGTCGGCCCGCAAAAACACAAACAGCCCCCAGCCAGTGGGGCTTACTCATACCTGGCGAAGACTGACAGACACACGCCTGTCAATTATGCAAATTAATTGCCGCCGTTTCTCATGCCAATACCTCTCAGATTGGTGGTCGAAAGCCGGGCTTAGATCACACTTTAAACAGGATCCATAAGACTTGAAGAGTTTTGAGGGGATTGGGAGATGTAATAAATCATGGAGCAGACATTTCCATATGATATAATATATTACTAGAGATCTAACTATGAATTTGAAGAAAATTTTTAGATATAAAGATTTGTAAAGAATTTTTATTAAGTATAGATTAGAAAACATACATTTTTTTAATTACCTAAGATATATTCTTATAAATAGAGCTTAATACTTTGCTAAAATATACTTAAAAACTACCTTAAATAAATACTTCATAGATTTCCATGTTCATAAAAACCATAAAGAGCCTCATAAATCAGCTGAATATTTACAAGCTAAATTAAAATCA
The DNA here is from genome assembly GCA_035045925.1 of Drosophila atripex. Classification (NCBI taxonomy): domain Eukaryota; kingdom Metazoa; phylum Arthropoda; class Insecta; order Diptera; family Drosophilidae; genus Drosophila; species Drosophila atripex. The sequence goes on from JAWNOP010000012.1 coordinate 4,363,482, forward strand.
AATAATTCAAACAATTGACTGAAAACTCTCCAACGGCTGGAAAGTCTTCAGACTGATGCGCTTATAATTTTCGTATTTTTTTCGCCAGCCATTTGTCGGAAAACCGCATCTTGGCACAGAGAAGTGAAAATTCAATTGCATTTTAATTTGAATAATGGGAATTTGTTTCTTTTGATGGCTGAGTCTGCCTCGGAGTTGGTGTCAAAAGTCGTTGGCATTGTTTTTGCTTATTTTTTTCTTTTTGTGGCTGGGAGTCTTTTGGCCGCCGGCACAGTGGGCCAAATGGGTGCAAAAAACAAACCGGCGAGTGAGAGGGAGTTTTCGGCCAACCTGCAGCCAATTGAAAATGCAAATAACTAAACAATTAGCCGTTCCGAGAGCTGAGAGCCAAGTTAACCTTGCGGTTTGCCAGGCAACTACATTGTTGCTGTTGCACTTGTTTGGCTTTACTTTCATTGTCTTGAGTGCCGTATAATTGACAACACGTCATAGAACAAACAATACAGTGTGGGCACAGTACACTCATAATTAACTTTCCATTTTCCCCCTTTACCATTGTGCAGAAACTCGAGCAGGAGAAGCATGTGCTGCGCCAGAAACTGGCGATCGCCGAGGACGAGAGCGACCAGCGCGTCCTCGAGCTGCAGTCCGATCTCAATGAGCTCAAGGAGAAGCTGCAGACCCAGGACACGGCCATCCGGCAGGCGGAAAAGGAGAAGACCATCCTCATCGATGAGCTGCAGCACCAGAACACACGGCTCACCGAGCAAATCCAGGAGGCCCACGCCACGGAGCTCAAACTCAGCGCACAGATCCAGGAGCTGAAGGACCAATACCACTACAGAAACAGCAGTCTACAGGTGGGTCTTCTTATCTATTCTCCTGGCAGTTGTGCTAAAATCAAGTCGCATCCTCTCTAGGAACATGTCAACAGTCTGGAGTCCATCAAGACAGAACTCAATCTCACCACGGGCAAAAGACAGGAGCTGGAGCGTCGGCTGCAGCACGCCCAGGAGGAAAAGGAGAGTCTGACCTCCTCGCTGGAAGAAGCCTCCGACAGAATCCACATGCTGGAGCGCCATGCCCGCGAGCAGGAAACAAAATTAGAGGTAAATTATAAAGAAAACAATTGGATTATTCTTAGAACCGTAGAGGAGAAATTGGCAAGAGGAGAAAATCAGAATTGTCTTTATCACGTCGCGACAACGAAATCGTGATTTAGAAACCAAATGAAGATTATTTATGGGTTTCGCTACAAAAAAAAAGGCAACTGCGCAGTTTTTCGAGTGCCGCTCCCCAGGTCTATGTAGTATATCTCCCCGGCAACGACTTTCTTTTTGCTCCATTTGGAGCAAAGATTAAACTCCAATCCAACAATATTTATGGACTTGGGATTCGCCAAAGATAATAAAAACTCAAATATAAAGAAAATTAAATCTAATCAACAACATACGTTAAAAATTAAATATCTGCAGAAATTTTAAAAGAGGGATTTTCTATAAATTTATTATGTAATTTAATAAATTAATTTTTTTAATTCACAGACCACCTTACAGGCATTGGAACGCTCTCAGCGGGAAAATAATGTACTCAGTGAACGATTGGGTGCCGTAAGTTTAAATTTTTAATTTTAAATATTATTTCAATTACTAACCAAAACATCTAACGCCTCGCAAGGACTACTAATTGGGCTTACTATGAAAATCAATCATTTTTTTCCTCTAAAATCAACTTAGTCTTTCCCCAAACATCAGAATTCCAAGCCCAGATTCACGAACTAATACTTAATCTCTGAATCCCTACCTACAGGACACTAATTCGAGCACTCCGGGCAAAAAGAGTCTCCAGTTCGAAATGGAATGCGACGAGGATGATGGCAGCTACACGGAGACGGGGAAGCCCAACCACATGTGGATAGAGGCGAGGTCCGTCTACATTCAGCTCAAGTCCCTGGTAGATTCTTTGAAAGTGAGCCACGACGATGACTCAGGTTGGTATTCATTAATGATAATAATTGATAATTGCAGGCCTCATTTAATTAATAACTGCAGGTCTCAACTCGGACATATCCCTTGAACTGGAGTCGATGGACAACACCATTTCCAGCTCGGAGCGCAATGAGAACGGTCATCCGGCCATTGAGTTCCGCCAGGGCATGCTCTCGTCCATGTCCGATGAGCTGACCAGGCTGCTGCTCAACCTGGACGCCGGAAACTTCAAGAAGATGCTCGACCAGACCCGCAATCTTGTCCTGGAGCAGGAGGATGAGATCAAACGCAGCCACCAGCTCATTCAGCAGCTGGAGGCAAAGGTAACAGTAACGGACGTGGAGCTGCAGAACGTTAAGGAGGAGCGCGACCAGGCCCGGGGCGACCTGGAGGACAACACCGACCGGGATGAGCTGCTGTCCAAGGCGCAGACGGAGCGGGACGCGGCCAACGAGCGACGCACCAAGGCCGAGGTGGAGCTGGCCAAGACGCGGGTGGAGCTGATGCAGGCCAACAGCCAGCTGCTGGAGTCGATTCAGCAGAAGGTGGAACTGTCGCAGCAGCTGGAGCAGTGGCAGATGGACATGCAGGAGCTGATCGACGAGCAGATGCGCTCCAAGCTGATCAACAACCGGCGAGCCCTGGCCACCGAGTCGACCAACCCTCCGCCCAGCAGTGCCGCCGCCAATCTGGCCAAGCGCGTCTCCAGCTACAAGCTCTGGAGCTTATTTCAGCGGTAATTGGACGAACCTGACACCGCGCTGGAAGGTGTACGCCACCCTCCTGTTCTTGATGTAGGGAAGGGAAGCTACAATACGAGTATATATTTTTAATATTTATACACCCACACCACACACACAAAAATCAGAGAGAGCCTAGGCTAAGAATTGTACTTAATTGTTATTTGTATCGCCCTTATTCTGTTCGTAGTGAAATCTATCTAATTACGCTTTATTAATTTTAATCACTTACCGCATATTCGATATGATTATTGTACCTATTGTAATTAATGTATCTGTAACCGTACTTGTACCTATTTTAAACACAAATTTTCTAAGCTCGCGGTTATGCCCCATAAACATATATTTCTCATTTAAGTTTGTCTACAAAAAAATGTTCTCTTAAAATCCCTTTATGGACTCGATAAGTAACCACAAACCGGTCGTGAAATCAGACTAGTTACTTATTTTGTCCGTTTTGGATAATAATTGTTAATTGATAATTAAAATCAAAAGAAAAAAAAAAAAACAAAATATATAAACATATCGCCTTTTTGTTGGCGGCTTTAAAAGCCTCCACTTCTCGTAAAAAACTGTTGCGATTCATCAAAATCAAAATCAAAATGAAAATTAAAATCAAAATCTGTACGTAAGCAAGTGTAATGTTTAAGCAAAGCATTTATGTTATAGCGAATAAAAAAAGATATATATTTCATCATGGTGGCAATCGAAAGGAGCGCAGCATATTTTGAAAACTGTGCAACAGACAAAACTTGCCTTAATGAACGGACAATGAAATTTTAGATTGTTTAAACAACATAACATACCAATAAAAATTTAAAAACTTCACACATGATTTGTGGTTATAATTATTTATAAAAAGAGTTTTAAAACATTTAAAATAATTGGAACTATATGAGAGTTAAGAATTATCTCTTAATTTAAACTTATCCATTAAGTAATTATGTCATATTGATTATAATAGATATAATTGCGATATAGTTTAGAAAAATAATTTTCACTTCTTCAGGTTGTGCAGTTTGACGTGCTTTTTGTAGCTCTTCAGGGAGAAGAATCCCTCCGGGCAGTGGGGACATGGGTGTGGTCGAATCTTATGGGTGGTCATATGTTTGTCGTAGCTCTTTTTCAAAGCAAACCTCACTTCACAGTGTGGGCATTCGTATGTCTGCTTTGGCTGCGTTTTTTTGTGCGTCTTTTGGTGGTTTTTGAGGCCGTGATTTGTGTCGAAACCTTTGGGGCATTCGGAGCACATGAACTCACGTACGCGGTTGCCCTCGTGCCAAAGGTTGTGCTTCACCAGCGACTGACTCGCGGAAAAGGATTTTTCACACTGAGTGCATTTATACGGTTTCTCTCCGGTGTGGACCCGTAGATGATTCTTAAGGTGATGAGCGTGCGTGAATTCGTGGCCACACTCTTCGCACTTGTACGGTTTTACTCCGGAGTGGGTGAGTTGATGCTTCTTCATGTTGGACTTCTCGAAGAAGGACTTATCGCAGTCGGGGCACTTGAACGGACGGTCCTCGTTGTGGACCCGCAAATGGACCCGCAAATGTTGGTTTTGAATAAAACCTTGGCCACAGATCTCGCACTTGAACGGTCGCTCCCCAGTGTGCAGGCGGCTGTGCATCTTTAGTCCGGCGTTTTTGCTGAAGGCCATCGGGCAGTCGGGGCACTTGAAGGGCTTGTCTCCCGAGTGCAACAGCATGTGCGAGCGCAAAGAGGAAATCTTATAGAAAGTCTTCTGGCACTCCGGACAATTTTGAGCCTTATCCGCATCATGGGTGAGCATATGCATCTTAAGAGTCGGACGATGGGTGTACGCCTTGGGACAGTGTTCGCACTTAAAGGGCCGCTCGCCGGTGTGACGGCGATAATGGATGACCAGTTTGGCATTCGTCCTAAAGCCTGTGCCGCAAAGATCACACAAGTGCGGGAGCCCCGGTTTCTTTTCCTGATTCTTGTGTCGCTGCATATGCTTGGCCAGACCCCTTCGAGATGTGGACTGGGCTCCGCACTCGGGACATAGCAGAGAAGCAGATTTACCGTCCTTTGTGTTCGGTTGGATATCGATCTTTATATCATCCTCCACCTCCTCACTAGATATCGATGACGTCTCTTCGGGGGCCCAGGCGTCGGAAAAACCATCCTCTTCGTTTTCCTCACCCGACTGACATCCATCTTGCTGTACTATTCCATTTTGCGATTCTTCCCCCTTAGCAGTCAGTTTTACGTCTAGCTTCAAATCGCTAGGGGTGATTTCTGAAAAGTAAATATGAAATAATGCTTCTGGGTTTCCATTACGTACGGACATACCACATAACAAGCTGTCCTCCTCCCCCTCAGGGCAGCATTCTAGCTCAACAGGGCACACTTTTGTTTCGGAATCGAGTCTTCCCCCTCCAGACTCCGGCACAACCTCGGTGCTCAGGGGATCCCCACATCCAACCATCTCGAAGGCAATTTCTCCTGGCTCAAGTTCCGCGATCTGGTCCTCTTTGTTGCCAGTGGCGGTTAATTGAGTGAAGTAGTGGAAGCTCTGCTCGCACTTCTCCTTGAAATGGAAGGCGCTTTGTGCGGCCACCAAACATGTGGGACAGACCTTTTGGGGCAGTGCATCCTTTTTTACGCGGCAATTCTCTTTTAAAAACGAGTTCATCATTTCGGAGACCGGCGGATTGGAGATCTCTTTGGAGAACAGGTCCACCAGTATTGAGGAGGGCACGGCGCATAAGCGACAGTTCTTGGCCATGCCGGCGTCCGGGGTTTTCCGCATTTTTAATATTTATTTGCCAAATAGACAATCCAAATAAACTGCGTAGGGTCGCCAGGTGGTGGCGTGGTGCTGCCGACGGCCGATAGTTCCATCTCTAGTGGTGTAGGGTTGGAAAACGCGCGACCGCCGTCAGTTGCCAGCACTCGACAAGCAAAATTGGTATCTTGTATTGGTCAGAGAGACAAACGAAGGCCCTTTTGTTGCCATTTATCGCAATGATTTAGGGCTGTATTGCAGTGTTTTAAGCTAAGCATAAAGTTTCCCCTTGTCATCGCTGGACATGGATATCCTGGACATCGATGAGGCACTCAAGGATGATTCATATATGTGAGTGATGTGGATGCACCCTTGTTGTTTCTATTGTTGTTGTTGCTATTGCTTCGGGTGCTGTTTCTGTTGGCTAAAGGCTAAAAATACTTATGAACGCTTGGTACTTCTTGGCAGATTTCAAGCGGACAAGACCCACGACGATGTATCCAACATTCTGCAGCAGTGGAAGACGAACAACCAGCCGCATCTGCAGATGCAGATGCATTTGCAGTGCAACAACGAAGGTAAGAGCCTTACGCATACCGATGCACCCACCGACATGGAAACACACATGTAGTCTGTACGCTATGCAGTTGCGCTTTCTAAAACAAATTTGGGTTAAACTGACTGGCGTCGGCTACGTTGACAAAGTCCCCAACGTGGGCAGGAGACGGCGACCCGTCGTGTACTTAACGTTTCCATAACTGGCAAGCGCCAATCGCCAATGTTATTGTTACGGTAATTAATCAACCCACAAGCCCCCCACCCACGGTCGGTCCTCCATATACCCATATGTATGTTTGTATGTCGGCCTCTTGGCCAGGGACAAACAGCTGTGCGTGGTCTGCTGCTGGCAGAAAACTGGCTATGCAAATATGGCAAGAATCTGGCGTAATAAGTTGATATTATATAAATCCAATTTACTTCCTGCCCAACGGGCGAAAGTCAATCATGCGATTCGCGATTCAAAGCACACATTTGTAGCTAAAGATGTCGATGGGGATTTAAAATCGATTTGCCAATTGAAGATATTCTCATAAATAAATTAAATATAAAAGTCATTTGGTATTGAATTGAAAGATTATGCCTTAATGAATTACTTTTAAGATGAGGGCTTCGAAACTATTAGTATTAGGTCTGTCCTTCTGTTTATTTTCACTCTTATATTATATTCTTTCGACTTTAATAATATTTAAATTTAAAACAAATTTAATCAATAACTGAAGTGACCCAAATCGCTTGACACATATTTGGCTGTCATATTCTGTTTTGAATTAACTATCTAATAGATATATCTATTATCTATTGGCATATTTTGCCAATTACTTTTTAAAGAAAGTTCAAATGCATTTCGACTTTCTTTCAATTGATCAACGACAATCGATAAGCCTGGCCAGTGTTGCATGGTCGTTGCAAAAAAAGCGCCCCTCCGTCAAAAGTCAACACTGCTGCAACGGTAAATTTTGACAGCTAGCACCCTTCTAACATTTACTGCGAAGTCCGGACGCGAAAACGAAGAAAAAAGAGAAAAACGACCGAGATGCGATATCTAAGCAGCGGAAAATCGAATATTCCGAACCACCGCTTGAGCGTTACGCTTAAATCGCAAAACCCCCAGGCACTGCAGCCTCTGGGCGATCTGCGCAAGAATCTGCAAGACAAAACACAATTCCAGAGCTATGTGCGCCACTTGATGAACGACTCGGCGCATATAACCGCCTCCGATGTGGACCCCCTGCTGGACACCATCTCGATTCGCGAAGCCGAGACTCGCTTCGCCACCGTTACTGGCTGGGCCACGGTGAATATCTCCAACTGCGCCGGCATATCGGACGAGTCCATCAGGCTGGCCCTGAAGTGGCTGCTGATGCCCATCAAGGTGGAGATTTTCAACTTTCAGCGCAGCGGGGCCGAGGACGATGGGTCGCGCGGCCAATTTCAGGTGGACAGCCTCCTGTGCGCCAATCGTCTGAAGCGCTTGCAGAGCGACTTCGCGGTGCTCTACACGTGCCAGAAAATCGGGATGAGGGTCTCCATTGGCCTACCGTTCGAGGTATGTAGGACCCAATTCACTGGGCCGTTCGCTGACGCAGTGACAGAAGCTATAATGTCCCGCTACGACTATACCACTTGTACCTTGGACCTCACCCGGTTCCATGCCAGCCCAACGCTGGCCGAGCACTTCTGCCCCTTGCACGTGGAGAAGCTGCTGGAAAATGTTCTCTTCACGGTGAGCAAGGCCGTGCCGAAGGTGTCCAGCTTGGTGCTGGCCAACAACTATCTGTGCAGCCTGAAGGCGTTTGCACTCCTCAGTGATCGGTTCGAACACCTGGAGCGCTTGGACATCAGCGCCAACAAGATCATTGAGTTGGTGGAGCTGAAGCACCTTCGCCAATACCGCTTGAAAAAACTCTTCCTGGCCGGCAATGGGGTGACCAAGTACGACACTGACCAGGTGCGAGAAGTGCTGCCGACGCTGAAGGATATTCATGGCTGTGTGATGCCCAAGGCTAAGAAGTGTCCTCTACCCAGTCCCCAGAGACTGCAGAGCGCAGGGACCACCGGATTGGAATTTTGCCTTTCATTTGTAGCTGCCTACTACGGATTGTTCGACGATCCGGAGAAGCGGTCGGAGCTGGTGCAGTACTACAATGAAGATGCCATGTTTTCGCTGAGTGTTACCGAGAAGCTGAACTATGCCCCCTACAGGATGTACAATCGCAACCACAAGAGCCCCCAGTCCACGTTTGCGCGCAGCTCCAAGCTGCAGTTGAACAATTCGGGCATTTTACTGGCCCTCAGTCGGCTTCCCAGAATGGAGACCGACTACCAGAACGCCTCCATAGACATACAGGTCTGTGAAAGCAACTTGCGCGTCTTCACTCTCACAGGCTGCTTCCTGGAGAAAACTGACTCCGGAGAGGAATGCCGCTACTTTCAGCGCGTGTTTGGTCTGCGCCCGATCGGATGCCCTGGGTGGTTGCTAACCAACGATATGCTCTGCATCATGACTACCAAGCCATTTAGAAAGGAGCCGGACGTGCCATTAATTAGTGACCTTGGCATCAATGATTGTGAGCCGATGCTGATCGCCGCTGAAGAGACTTCCACTGAGCCAGCAGCCAGAAATGCCAAGGCCAAGAATCAAGTTGTTTTTGAAGATAAAATTGACCCTCCCGATCCTATTATGGAGCTGTCCCTGTCCATGCCGAAGATGGCACTCTCATCGAACGAGCTATTCGATGAGATGCCGCCTCTAGTACCAATAGATAATTTGGTAGTCAGCCGTGAGGAGGTTTTGGAGAACGAGATCGACGATACGATCGTATCCGATGATGAGAACTACGACCTGGTCATCGACGAGGATGTGCTCATCGGAGAGGACTTCTGATTAGTTTTAAAAGACAAGAAAATAGGTTAAGATCGTTTATCTATTCCTAGACTAAGATCGTTCATAAGTCGCCAAGCTCATGCTCAAGAATATAATCTCTAACCAACTAATGTTTTTCCGCAAAGCCTACAAACACAACACGAAGACCTTCACTCGACCCAAGCGTCGCAACCTTGATTTCGTGAGTAAAGATATGCATTTTTGTCCAAGAACTTCTCCTAATCGAATCAATTATTCCTACAGGCCCACAATGGAGCGGGAAATGATGGCGGAGTGGGTGCACCAGCTATGCTGCAACTGGAAATCGGTGGCCTGGTCACCACCAACATGCACAAATCTTTCCTGCAGGACACCTCCCCGCCGTCCTCCATCTGCTCGTCCATGAACACGGAGCGGATGAACAATTCCCTGATCACCTCGGCCGACTTTACCAACTTGAACTTCCTCCAGTCGACCATCAGCCTGGAACAGGAGCCCAGCCTCACCACCACACTCACCAACCAGACCACTGATAACATGATAACGGGTATGGGCGGTGGACTGGCTGGCTACACGCTCAGTGATATGATCCGGGATAGGAAGGCGCTGGAGTCGCTGACGCTGTGCGAGGAGGACGGGACTCTGACCAAGGACTCGCACATTGGTCAGATCGATGAGATATCCCTGACGCTGAGCAAGACCGCCTCCGGGTGCAGCACCATGGACAACAGCACGGACAGTATGTCGAACCCATTGGCCCCAGAGAGGCCGATGCCCGCCGCGTTTCCAGTTCTGCAGCGTACCATGATTCTTGGCGAGGAGATGATCGGCGACACCACCTTCAACCTAGTGGACAGCCTGACCACATCGGTACTGCAATCGGACGCCGAATCGATTCCCATGGATGGGAATGCCACCTTTAAGCGACCAGCTGCTAGTTCTGCTGCAGTTCCAGCGGCGGATGAGACTCTGCTGCTGGCTGGACGTCAGATGAACACAACCTACACCGAGGGATGCAACACTCCGGAGGCACGCTGTGAAACGCCCGAAAACATCGACCGGAAACTGGCATTGCTCACCATGGAATCCACGCCACTGACCACGAACATCCGACCCCATTACTATCACAACAACAACAAGCAAGGATACACGCCCACGCTAAAGGGTCGTGGTGACATGAACCTATCCCCAATAGTGAGTATCACGCCGCAAAAACCAACTGGAGCACCGGGACGACTCAACAACACCTTCGAGCCAGCAACGAAAGCAGCTCCGTTCGACGGGGAAAAGTTCGTGCTGGACACTATGGAGCTACTGGAGCAGATCGAACAGCCACTGGATGGCACTTACAGCCTGCAAATGTCCGAGCAACATAAGCAGATGCAGTGCGTCATGGATCTGGCCGAGGCCGAGGTGGAGTTGCTGGCCCAGCAAGGCGACGAGGAGCAGTTCGAGCACATGCTAGCCGAACTGGGCAAGGTCAATACCCTGAACGAGGACCAGCTCAAGATGCAGAAATCCCTGGACACGATAAAGCGACGCTTCCATCGCGACGAACCCGAAGCGGAGCCAGAGCGGGTGGTGGAGGAGGAACAGCAGCTACCCACTCCTGTCGACAAGGTGGAGACTCCAACCCTCAATCAAAGTCACTCGAGCAGCAATAACAGCAGCAGTGGCACGGGGGAGCGACTGCTGAGCCGCCGAAGTCGCCTCTACGACGATGTCAACCTAAGCGTCATGCACGGCAGCAACGGCAGCTCTGCCAGCTGCAATTCTGCGTCCTTCATTGTCCAGCGACGAGATGTACCCCAGGAGGAGCAGCCGGCACCGGAACCAGAGCCCGAACCCGCGGAGGACCAACGCCGGTCGCAGGTGGCAGCACCAGAGACTGATCCGTCCAGCTATAAGCTGGCGGAGCGCCGGGAGAGAGATCGGGAACGCTTCAAGACCATCAAGATATCCAGGGATATGCGCCTGCAGCAGGAGATTATAGTGCCTTGTATAGACGATGAGCCGCAGCAGCTGGACGATCACTCGCAGCAAGCAGCTGAGGATGAGGAGCAGTTACAGGAAACGGAGCAGCCGCGACAGGCTTCCCCACCAAGTCGCTTGTCTCGCCGGGATCAGAACTTAGCCTCCAACAACAACCACTACAAGGCCGAGGGTAGTGCCAGCAACTACTTGACCTACAAGAAGCCCAAGGAGAAGAGCCTCCTGCAGCGTCAAGTGAATGCGCATCCCTCGACGGAGTCCACTCTTCCACAACCTCGCTCCCTGTCCAGGCCGCGCTACATAAGCGGCCTGCAGAAGTTCACCACGGTGAGCAAGGCCACTTCGGCGGGAGCAGGTCTGAACTCCACCACGGCCGCGGTGCCAGTCACTGTTCCAGTTCCTTCCAGCACCGAGTTGAAGAGTCCCATGGGAATCAAGTCCAAATCTTTCCACAACTTGTCCTCCACGATGAGCGGCATTGCCGGGGGAGCGGGAGCGGGAGCTGGGGCTCTACCTCGGCCCAGTTTGGGAGGTGGACTAAGGAGACCCGGAGGGCAGCCTAGCAAGTTGACCAGCGGACTTCGTGGTGCCTCGCAGAGTCAAGAGGTAAGAGCTTCATTTAAAAATTATCAAAATCTGAAGACAAATTTTTGTAATTTTAGGATGACACGGCTGTTTTCAAAGTCCCCAAATTGGTCAGTGGTCTGCGAGGACCTGGTCTGGCTGGTGCAAAGCGTGCAGGTGGAAATGGACTCGCTCGGCCGTCTTCGGGTTACTACAGCTTGAGTACTAAGACTGCCGCAGAGGCGGATACCCCAGAGGTTGGAAGCCATCTCTCCTTATTGAACTTTAAACTTATTAATTTTTTGTAATCCCCTGCAGAGTCTATCTTCCGCCTCCTCCCGTGGCAGTCTCTATGGTCACAAGGACAGCGGCAGGACGGTAAACGGCGGAAATGTTCCGCAGCAACATCCACCACAACCCTTTGACACGCAGGCGCTAACCTCGAAACTGACCCAGGTCACAACGGGAGCCACCGGCATTCCGAAGCCATCGGGGCTGCGCCCACCCTCGCAAATGAAGCGCAGCGGCCTGCCCCGTCCATCCAGCATTGTGAGACGTTGAGAGCTGCTTCCGATTGCAAGCTGATATCACGCCCCGCCTGATTTAAGATTTCATGTTATCCGTAAATTAGACTGTTACCCGCCTTTGTATTCTGAGTTCAGATAGCTCTCTTATGTGTTTTGGCCCACTTTCCGACCGCAATCCACCCTCTCCCCTCTCACCATTTCATTCAAGCTCAACTTGCCTAGTGATTTCGAGACACTAGCATTTATGTTAATGGATTATATTTACAAAAATTATGCATTTAGTTGAACAGGACAAACAGAAACAGAGAACTTGGTGACTTGTTAAAGAAACGAACACACTCATACAACCCATACATATACGACAAATACACACACACATACACACGAACTTTGCCTTACGAATCTTTATAAAAAAAAAAAAAAAGAAAAGAATCAGACTTGAGGAAAGAGACTAGGTAGATGATGATATAAGAATTGATGATGATAATTGATAGTAGCTGTATATTTTTGTAAAAGCAATGCAAAAATTCTACGAATGTTATTTGTTGTGCATATGTGGAGTGCTGCAGCAAAGCGAGACAAGGAAGCGAATCGAATAAAAACTATAATTAACATTTACAATAAGCTCTGCTCAGTGGTTTGAAAGACCATTAAAACGGAAACCCCATTTAAAAATAAAACACAAACCAGGAAAACCAAACTACAGTTGATGTCAACAACTGACAAAAGTATTGATAGAAACGTTGAAAAATCGAACTTACATTATTATCTAATATTATCGCATATAAATATATATATATACAACTACGGTATCTAAATGATAGCAATATATACAATGTCTTATCTGATATTTATCCTGTTGATAGGTCTTCAGCCTGTTGGCAATTTTCTTTCAAGCTTCAAATTATATTTTTTAGAGGTACTACTCTCCAAACTTAAATCCTTTGGCTCTAATCGTGTGCTATATTTACAGATTATGTAATCGGCAATTTTCAATTAATTTTTTAGACTTTAGTTGCCAAATTAAAGTTGATACATTTTGTTAGTTACATACCAATTATTTGATAATAAAACCGCTGCGAAATGCAAAGAGTATAAACCTATCTGAGAATCAACTGAAGCTATTACTTCATCACATGCATATCCTTAGTTAAGTTTAGACCACATTGTTTAACCCTAGAGTAGCCTAAGCTGTAGTTTAATCAGTGGCCTCCCTAGTATCATCACGACTAATAATCATATTGCCTAACCCAAGCCATGCCTGTACTTTGTATGCCTAGCCCTAACACCCATTAAGCTTTAACCCGACTAGGTGATCATTTGCTTGGATCGAATTTAGTTAGTCCCTAAGATTAGTATTGGATTATTTTGGCAAACGCTTTCGTACGAATCTTATATCGCAGCGGATCTAGTTCTCGGATGTTTTCCCCATTCTGGAACTCTGTCCCCCGTCTAGTTAAGAATGAAACCGTTCCAGCAAGTCTTTTTTGACCAAGCCAGACTTTCAAATAAAAATCAACAAATTTGTGCTACAATATCTATTTTATTATTTAACGACAGGGCGGGAGGAGGTTGTTTTTGTTCAGCCGTTGAACTTGCAGAAGCCCCACTTGCAGTTGCCGGCGGTTTGTGAGATGGGTCGGCACCAGTTGTTCTTCCAGGTGCAGTAGATAATCTGCTGGATCACCGGAGCGGGTGTAGTCGTGCTTGTCGTTGCGTTGCTAGTAGTTGGTGCGGCTGTTGTAGTGGTTGTTGCTGGAACTACATAGATTACTCGTCTAATCTTAAAAGCCGAAGGAGCCTGGCACAGGAAGAGTGCGGCAAGGACACAAGCAACAAGGAACTTCATTCTGTCTGAGGTGTAAGTGGGTGCAACTACAGTTCACTTATAATTTAACCATGATCCGCCTGGCTATTTATAATACTGGCTTTTCTGGTGGAGTTTCAGTTTCTTCAGTATTTTAAATATTTGTTTAAAACAACTGCTTGCACGAAGAAGTCAATTTCGGCCTTGACATTGGTAAGATTGTTTGGTCTTTTCCATATTTATGTTTCGGCAGGTGGCTTAATCATTAACTCCAAGAACAAGGGAGTATATCTTTACTAAGTTATAAGTTCTAAATTTTATATTTTTTTACACTTTATGTTAGTCATTTATAATATTTTACTTGTCTCATATATTATTAAAAATATATATTTTTAAACATTCATTGGCTTGCAATATAAATAATTACTGAATATAATGAATATCTTACTGAATGTAATACTTTTTAAAACTTGTATTTCTATTTTATAGGTTAAATAATAAAATGCCTATTAAAAACTAAAGAAAAATACCAATAATATACATTTTATTCCTTTTATTTATTTATAAAAGAACTCATTTCCAAAGGGGTAATCCTTTTTATGAAATGTATTTCTTTTAGTTTTCTTTTCAGATAGAAGACTCAGAACCAATCCTATACACCTCCTACAAAATATACACGAGCTCAATAATACTCAATAAATAAAATGAAAATAAAATTACAAATTAAAATACAAATATAATAAACAACCATAACAAATCTTTACAATGGTGTTAATAGATGCACTTTTAAATAACAAAATCAATTGTCGCTTTATTCGTTTTTGGGTTTCATTTTCTATTACAGGGTCATAGAGCCATAGCCTTGTGTTCTGTAATTGTCGTTACTAGACCAGGTGAGACCTCCGAGTCCCAGAACCCCCAAAAATCCTCTCCCTTTGTCCATTTTCTGGGCTTCGTTTGGCACCACAGCTGGTTATGTTGCTGTCGTCCGAGTGTCGTCGAAGATCGATCGTTTCTGGCTAGGGATCGGCTGTGAGGCAGCTCTCGTAGAGCCGCCAGTTTTCTGGTGGCACTCGTGGCGCGTACACCTCCTGGCGATCTAGCAGGACTTGGGAATTTTGGGGATTGGTTTTCATTGTGGCAACGTGAGGACAAACGGTAGACGCTGTGGAGCTGCAAAGAGATAAGGCACTCGAATTCTTCCGAGTTTTGACCTTCGTACTGCTCTTCCTGATCATATCCCTATACCTGTATCGGTTCGCCTTCTAGAGGACGAGGACAGCAGGGGCTGCTCTGTGGAATATTGTGGTGAGGATTACACAACATTGATTTTAATTTCATTTTCGATTTAGATTTCGATTCGTTTCGTTTCGACTCGCCTCGTATCATTCTCATTCTCGTTCTCGATCTCTCGATCTTTGGGGGCCTTGACGCTGTGTGCCACCACACCACCCTGCACATCGTGGCGGCATCATCGTGTTGGTGTTGGTCTAATTAAAGCCGCAGCAAAGATGCCCAAATTACCAGCAGTTGGCATTGATCTTGGTACCACGTACTCCTGTGTCGGTGTCTTCCAACATGGCAAGGTGGAGATCATCGCCAACGACCAGGGCAACCGCACCACGCCCAGCTATGTGGCTTTCACGGAGACGGAGCGTCTGATCGGTGATGCGGCCAAGAACCAAGTGGCCATGAATCCCAACAACACGATCTTCGGTGAGTCTCCACTGCCCTTGCCACTCTAGTCACTCTCACTGTCCTAGTTTCTGTCTGGGGTCCTTGTGAGCAATCCGCTTTAATTACTGGCAAACTTTTCATGAATGAACTGCGCCCACATTTTGTTTATTATATCGCATTGCATTTATTTTAAGAAATTCTCACTCGCTGGCGCCAAACTGCATTTGCATCTCTGCCACATTTCGATGCACGGAGAGAAAGTGGGGGGATTTTGAAAGGAAGTACAGACATTAGACAAGAATAGACATTAAATAGAGTCTTTTCCAAAGAGTGGCTCAATATAATATTGTCATAATAACTCAATAATTCAATGAGTTATTTAACTCGAAAATTTCCCTTAACTTAAATTACATAAATTAATTTTTTCTGTGCATATCTTAGCCAGATATTACCCCTCATCCATTGACATTCTCCCCTAATTTTTTTTGTAGTGACACGTCCACTTGTTGTGTCAGTTCGTTTGGTTTGTTTTTCTGCCAGTGGTGAGGCTTTCTCTCCTGGGGTGAGGTTGATGATGCGGCTCCACCACCTCCCACTGGCCTCTTCCTCCTCCTTGCCAGCAAAAACTGTTTGCCATGTTTATTGGCATCATTTGTGGCGACTAAATATATGAAAATAAGCCTCACTGCAACTTATGTTATGGACTGTCAGTGGTATTTGTTTTTTCAAAAAATATATTTCATGTTCGCTGTGGAATGCCAGAATTTTCTAGCGAATTTCCTAGGGCGCTGAAAAATGTGCATTTTCTATATATATTTTTTTTTTGCTTTTAAAGGATTAATATTTATTCTACACGATGGCTAGAAAAATATTAGGTATATTTTTAGAAAGATGGAGTATATGTTTATAAAACATAAATAGGAAAAATTTATAATCATGTGTATAGTTGAGATGAATAAATAAAAATATTTAAAAGAAGAAAATTTACATTTAAATTAGCAGTGTTTGTACATAGAAGGAAATCTTTTTATTTTAAATCTATTCTTACACAGATTTTTAGGCAAAGGAGAGGTACTTGAGTATAAAATAAAATAATTTAAAAATACCTAAGGATATTTTATCCTTAAGAAAAAGTTGAATCACTTATTGTGCTCAACACATAAAATTTATAAATATTTTATGATATTCAGGGACAACCACAGTTTTACGCGTCGTATGAGTGATTTTTCTAAAAATCTAACTTAAAGATGAACCTACTGTTATTAAATAGTTGTAATAAATTTTCAAAGTTTATGGAATAAATATAAAAATGTATTGAAATTTCATTTTTTTTTTGTTTCAAACATATTCATATTCCTCTTCTTTCTGAAGATTTCGGGAGAAGATCTAATAGAAGTCTTCCTTCTCTTTTTGTATTTTCAGTCTACGGGGCTGCATAGATAACGTCCCCCTATAGCCTAGAATGCCAGATATACATCCCAAAAACCCATATGTCCCGTAAATGTTAGCCAATAAAGCGAATCTGTTGTCCAAATGCTCTTAGATTGTGTTTCAATTGGATTCTGACCGGTGTGATTCTGACTTGCAGATGCCAAGCGGCTGATTGGGCGCCGGTTCGACGACGCCACCGTCCAGTCGGACATGAAGCACTGGCCCTTCGAGGTTGTGTCCGAGAACGGGAAGCCGCGCATCCGGGTGGAGTACAAGGGCGAGCGGAAGAGCTTCTATCCGGAGGAGGTCTCCTCGATGGTGCTGACCAAGATGCGTGAAACGGCCGAGGCGTATCTGGGTGGCACTGTGACCGATGCGGTGGTGACAGTGCCCGCCTACTTCAACGACTCCCAGCGCCAGGCCACCAAGGACGCGGGTGCCATCGCCGGGCTGAATGTGCTCCGGATCATCAATGAGCCGACGGCGGCGGCAATAGCCTATGGATTGGACAAGCATGGAAACACTGAAAGAAATGTCCTGATTTTCGATCTGGGTGGCGGCACCTTCGACGTCTCCGTGCTGACCATCGAGGATGGCATCTTCGAGGTGAAGGCCACCGCTGGCGATACTCATCTGGGCGGCGAGGACTTTGACAACCGGCTGGTGAATCATTTCGTGCAGGAGTTCCAGCGGAAGCACAAGCGGGATCTGGGTCAGAACAAGAGGGCCCTGAGACGCCTGCGGACGGCCTGCGAGCGCGCCAAAAGGACACTCTCCTCCTCCACTCAGGCCAGCATCGAGATCGACTCCCTGTTCGAAGGTGTCGACTTCTACACCTCGGTGACCCGGGCCCGATTCGAGGAGCTGAACGGAGACCTGTTCCGGGGAACAATGGATCCAGTGGCGAAGGCGCTGCGTGATGCCAAAATGGACAAGGGCCAGATCCACGACATCGTCCTCGTGGGCGGGTCAACCCGCATCCCCAAGGTGCAGCGCCTGCTGCAGGATTTCTTCAACGGCAAGGAGCTGAACAAGTCCATCAATCCGGACGAGGCTGTGGCCTACGGCGCTGCCGTCCAAGCAGCCATTCTTCATGGCGACAAGTCGGAGGCCGTGCAGGACCTGCTTCTGCTGGACGTCACTCCACTGTCCTTGGGCATTGAGACTGCCGGCGGAGTGATGACGACGCTGATCAAGCGGAACACCACCATACCCACTAAGCAGACCCAGATCTTCACCACCTACGCGGACAACCAGCCGGGCGTCCTCATCCAGGTGTTCGAAGGCGAGCGGGCCATGACGCGGGACAACAACATCCTGGGAAAGTTCGAGCTTACGGCCATTCCGCCGGCTCCGCGGGGTGTGCCCCAGGTGGAGGTCACCTTCGACATCGACGCCAATGGAATCCTCAATGTGACGGCCCTGGAGAAGTCGACGGGCAAGGAGAACCGCATCACGATTACCAACGACAAGGGTCGCCTCTCCAAGGACGACATCGAGCGGATGGTGAACGACGCCGAGTCCTATCGGCAGGCGGACGAGGAGCAGCGGGACCGGGTCAATGCCAAGAACCAGCTGGAGTCCTACTGCTTCCATCTCCGCTCCACCCTGGACGATGAGCAGCTTCGGACGCGCATCAGCGACACCGACCGGGAGACCATACTCCAGCGCTGCAACGAGACCATCTCCTGGTTGGACGCCAACCAGTTGGCGGAAAAGCAGGAGTTCGAGCACAAACAGCAGGAGTTGGAGCGCGTCTGCAGTCCCATCATGACCAGGTTGTACCAGAGCGCCGGAATGCAACAGCCTCCGCCTCCGCAATCGGGAAACACTAATGCTGGAGGACCCACCATTGAGGAGGTGGACTAAGTCCTGACGAGGAAGTACCTGTACTCTCAGTGATTTCAAATTATTTGTTCAACAAGCCCCCGAAGGACATCGAAATCAATTCATTCATTGAATTCAAAAGTTTTATATCTCAAAATTGTATGTTATGCCCAGAAATTCCGAAATTATATAGCCCAGAAGTTGATTATTGAAGTATATGTTTTGGGGATGATGGGCTAATAGGGTTTTAAAGATAGGTATACCTACTATGTCCAACTCTTCTGAAATATAATTTATATAACTAAATCAAATACACCATCTTTTCAAAACACAAAATTGCATTTATTCGTATTTACTCCCAATATCAACCAACACTGAACTCCAGATATGTGCCTACTCGTCGTATGTACCATATAGTAGCTTAGTTAAGTACAAATATACATAGAGCTATGCATATGGCATTGTATAGGTGTAGGTTTGTGTTTTAGGTAACGCTCATTGGTATTACATACTCTATATAGAACGGATCAGTAGTAGATACATAGGATGCAACAAATTATGGAACCAAACAAGGTACGGTAGATAGAACATCAAGCTACGATCAACAACCTTGGTATCAAATATTAAATTATGTTACAATCGGGGATTAGTAATTTACAATTTCAGCTACGCCTATTCGATTATTGTTTTCGGTTGAAACGCCTCTGTAGAAAAATTCGTAAATCGTAAACTAAAATTGACTAACATTTCCATAATTAATCCTAAAAGTGAACATAAGTATTTCCTTCGCTTAGACTATCCATACATACATATCTTTTGATCTTCGAACGTGGCGATGGTTTAGCATAATTATTGATTTAGCTAGAACGAACTGGCATATTCTCCGGATATCCCCATACCATTAACCGTACAAGAAACTACTGTTGTATAAACCGATTTTCCATATATATAAATTCATCTTGTGTATATATTATATCAGTACTATCTCATACTAACGATAAACTGTAGGCTAAGTTACTCTAATCAATTCATGTCGATCTAAGTGAAAAGCCAAGCTTACGGACTCAAAGGCTTAACTTACACGTACTCATTCCCCTCGCTTGGCTCTCGTTATTTGTTATTATTTTATTATCATTTAAGTTGATTTTTTATTGGAATTATCGCTTGTATAACTTCTACAAAAAACTGTATGACAATACACACACACGTATAAAATGTTTCGATTAACTAGAGCTCCCCACGCAATATGATACACACAAAAGGCATCCTATTCTGAGAACTCGTATGTGAATTTTTCCTAAACTTACGCCCTATATTTACGCCTATTTGGGGCTACTTACTATGTTACACATAATCTATAGTCTAGACTAGCCTAGACTAATTAGCACACACACGTTTCACGTTCACCGTTCAATTTGCATTCAATTTAATTAGCAATTAGCGCCCATTTCCTAGTTTGCAAATTAAATGAGAAATCTTCGATTAGCTTACGAACTAATTACAACTCGGGCCTAACTTTAGCATTCATTTTAGAGGGCCTCAGTCGAAGAGCTGCAGGGACCGTGGTATCCGTTCGTACTAGCGGGGGACGACTGGGCGGCACCTCCTCGCAGAACAGCTCCCGGAGATCCAGTGGATCCAGATCCCACCCCCGTTATCTGAGGCTGTACCAGCTGCTTAAATGTAGTTTCCAGCCTGGGAGGATACTAAAACATAAAATAGTATCTATATTACACAGAGGTCGGAAATCTTTCAGTAAATCCCATCTGGTAGTTCCCATTATTGTTCTCTCAAATGAATTATAGCCACCATTCATCATCTCACCTCCTGTCATAACTCACCTCCTGATTCTCATCCAGCGATGGCAGCAGCTCGTCCAGCGAGTTGGGCGTAAGGGGACTGGGCGTGGCCATGGTGACGCGACTGAGGGCGCCGTGCTGGAGCAGTGCCTCCCCAATGATGATCTGCGGCTTGTTCTGGGTGAGGTGCTGCTGCTGCTGGAGCCGCGCCAGGCGCAACTTCATCTCCTGCCGGATCTCCTTCTGCTGGACCTCCTTCTCGAAGCGCATCATACTGTAACTGCGCACCGAGGAGCTCGTACTGTGGACCGATGCTAGACTTGGTCTTCGAGAACCTGCAATTCAGAAATGGAACAAAAAACACCAGGAGCGTCAGCACCGAGGACATATTCACGTCTATCTAGGATATGGGGTTGCTGTATTCAAATCAAGTATGTATTAAAAGCAGTTTGTTGGAGTAAACGGCGTGTCAGAGTAAAATAGTAAAAGTTGTACATGAAGGAGCGGAGGAGCAGAGATGCAAAGCCACAGCGAAAGTTCAATCCAAAGCGTTTTTATTGGAAAGTATAGTATAAAGCGAGTGCAAACAGATTTAGAGTACCAAAGTATCAAAAGTATAGAAGCTTTTTAAGATTTACAGCTGTACTGAAAATATTTCCCATTCTGAATCCTTATTATTTTCTACAAAAAAATGGATATTTCATTCAAAAAGATTTCTTTGATGAAGAATAATATATCTTTTCGTGGCAGTATTCATAAAGAAGTTCAATATTTTTCAAAAAATGTATTTTTAAAATTAAACTAGTTATTTAAATGTAAACTGGTATTACTTTTTACGAAAAAATGTAGAAGAACCTCCCCTTGAAGTTTTTCTTAAAAAATTATACAGATGGATATTTTATGCCCTCATAATTATTATTATTTGTAAAGATTTACCGACTTTAGGATTACGTTACTCATCCGCCATGTTGTTCAACTACTTGACCTTCTTCCTAAAGCCTATGGTCTAATTTTAAAATCCTATTTACAGAACAGGAAAAGCTGCCCCCAAATGTCTTAAAAAAGATAGTACCCATTAGTTGTAGGAAAACAGATAAACATGAGTTTCAAACAGGCAAAGTTTGTTTGTTATTTCAACTTTAAAAATTCAAGGCTCGGAAGAAGAAGAAGAAGAGAAGGAGGAGGTAGAAGAAAAGTAGATGAATAAGAAGAAGAAGAAGCAAAGGACATTCACATATAAAGTTGCGGGGTTAACATACATACTATATAGATATATATATATATGTATACATAGGAGGAAAATTTTCATATTGTTTATCGATTCGTATTTGTGTGTGTGTTGGGTGTGTGTGAGTGTGTGTTTGTGTGTGGGGGGGGGGGGGGGGGAGTGTTTGTGAAAACTTTGGGGACTCATCCAAATAAGTTCAGGCAAAGGTCAGCCGTATGGTTGAGTGGCTCGGAGAATCCTGCCAGCAGACAAGTGTCCTTAGCCAGCTGCCAGGATGCATGCAATTTCAATTATGTGGGTTTGTGGGATTCCTGTGTGCTTATCAAATTTTGTATTTTTTTTTTTTGCATTTTTCTCCCAATAGTTTTGAATATTATATTATATATTTGCTAAAAAATCGTGTACGGCTAAGAATATTTCGTGGGGTGTTGGAATAGTTGGAAAAAAAGGATTTCCTATGGACATAGTCACCGCCATATTGCTTCAATATCATCTTGTCGAAATCTTTATCTGCGGGTCTTACATTTCTTTTCTGGCATTTCTGGAACTGTCTGTTGAATTTGTCATTTAATCACTCTCCATATTTATTTATTTATTTAGTTATTTTGCTCTTGGTGCTTGTGTGTGTATGTGTGTCGCTGTATTGGTATATGTGTGTGTGTGTGTGTGTGTGTGGTGTGGGTGTGTGGGTGTGTGTGTGGGTAAGTAAAAACAATTGAACAATTTGGTAACTGGAAACAAAGGGAGCTCGGAAGCACATTTAACATCGATCATCAAAAGTAAACACAAAATTCGGTTCTGTGGTCTTTGTCTTCAACTAGAAATAATTCTCAATGAATACTAAGTATTAACAAGCAGAGGAGATTGGGGTCTACCAACGCCAATAATGTACAGAAATCAAATGTCTCACAGTTAAACAAACACAATTAATCCGAGAATGAATGAAGAGCGTAATTTACGAGTTTATGATATGTGAGTCCATCCACTGATATGTATGCAATGAGGTACTTGGATACTGAACATGTTCTATCATACATTGCATATGCATGGAGAAATTTTAGATAAATAATTTTAGATGTCTTACAGGAAGAGTTCATCATGGTTATGGATTTAATTGGTAATGAAAAGGATATAAAATACTGAAACAAAAAACATACCTCCCTGAAGGATAGACATAAAATAAATTAATAGATAAATTCAATAGACATAAATAAATATAATAGATAAATAGATAGACATAAATTCAATACTCTTAAATATAATACTCTGATATTCTGTTGTATCAAAGAAATATTTTCCAACTCTAAAAAATCAAACCCCAAAAAGATAATTTTATAAAATATTATTAAATAATAAACATTTCAGAAAAATGAGAATAGAAAATGGATTTTTTTAAAATTAAAGTAGGTTGTAGATAATAAATTAAAGATTGTAGAGATCTAGAATAAAAATTAAAATTTCAATAACATAAAAAATGTAAAACCCAAAAAAACTCTAAACTATAAACGACTTTATGACATTTCCCTTAAAGAGGAATGGATGCAATAACGGAACAATCAGGATTAGCATAAAATGTTATTTCTGTTCTGTCATTGTGGGTGTCTCTGTTTTCTCTGCGAGTGGAGACGAGGAGGATGCGAATGCGAATGTGGATGCAGATGACCAGGCAACACTCTTGAACAATGGATGCTGGATGAGAAGGTGGACGTAGTGATGAGAGGTGATGAGGTCTCGGCGACTGAGTTGGATGATTCAGTTGATTTACCGCAAATCGGGGCGTTTCACTCGCCGGCGTGGGCAGTGCGCCAATTTGCAGATGCTGCAGCTCGGCGCCAGTGGCATAGCAGCCGCTGGAGTCGCCGCCATTGGTGTCGGCATCGCCGACCCCGACGCCGTAAGCACCAACCACACCGACATAGCCAACACCACCACCACCCAGACGGGCATATGCATGAGGGACTGTGCTGCTGGGTTCTGTGCTATGCGGGGGAGGACCGTACTCATCGTCCTCCTCATCCTCATGGCTACCACTATTATCAATGCCATTCATGCCCAACAGGGTCCTAAATCTATCCTGATTCTTCGACCGTCCCGGCGACAGCTCGAAGCTGAGCAGGTGCCGCTGGTGGTTAAGTTGCTTCTGCAGGTGGCGGTTCATTGAGATAGTGCTCTCGCAGCTGCGGCACCCGCTCCCGCTTCCGCCGCCACCCCCGCCACCGCCACCGCCACTGCCATTCTCGTCGAGATCGTCCCGCGAGTGCTGACTGCACCCGGCTCCGGATGTATGCCGTGACGAGGCGCGCGAATTCTGTTTGGACACGGCCGCTATGTGACACGATATGAGCAATATGGCGGCCGATCTAGCCGCACCTGTACGAGACGTCGACACGAGGATGCCCTTCGAGCCACCGCCGGCTCCTGCGCCGCTACCTGCTCCTCCGCCGCCGACTCCAGCCCCACCTCCGGCCGCTCCTCCACCCAGTCCGCCGGACGAAGCACGCCGCCCGTGGCCATAGGAACCGATGGATCCCGTCGACCGAATGCTGGACCGCGAAGACGGACGCGCCGAGTGCACGGTGAGCGGAATCCCTGAAAATAATTTAATTTTAATTAAATTTTCATAAGATTTTTCATTTGGATTTAAGATTAAGAGATTTAAGATTTAAGCTTAGGAAACTATTTGGGAATAGATAGGGAGTCCTCCTCCTCTTACCCGTATCACTGGAGTAGAGAATGGGCGGTGCAATACTGGCATCTCCGTAGTTTCGACTCCGCGGATACTTTGTTTTGCTAAACAGATGCAGCACCATGCAGATTAGTCCTGCCAGGACAGCAATTCCCGTGGATACACCCAGCAGAGTGGGCAAATCGGAGCTCAATTCACTGAGGTCTGAAAAGGATTAGAGGCAGAATAATATGAAATCCTATTTATGAATGGTTTATTTTGTTGAGAAAAGAACAAAAGATAATCACTTGCAAGGGATATTGAATTTAAGGAGATTATTCGATTTAAAGGACATCCTTGGCCTCACCTGGGGTACAAAAGACGCGTCGCGTTGGCTTCACGTAACTGACCGAGTGGAAGCCACTGACGCACTGGCACATCGCATTGTGACGCACCTGAACACAAAGGGAGTTCTCGTCGTTGTAGATGCACGTCTCATCGTAGAAACACTGATCGCCTAGTTTTTTAGCTAAAAAACAAAAAAAAAAACAAGAAAAATTCTATCCAAATTTAATCAATCATTTAGGAGAAATTTACTTACGTTTGGCGCAACCCTTTATCAGTCCTAGCTGCACGGGATAGTTGCGCTCACAGGTGCAGGTCTGGGTCTCCTTGTCGCAGGACACATGCAGCAACTTGACGTCACATTTCAACTCGTTGCACGGAGCTCCAATGTATTTACCCTTTGCTGCAATGCGCCATGAAAAATTTGCATGAGAAATTAAGCCCGGCAGAAGTGAGAATGTAAGGCAATTAAAATGTACAATTGCCCAATAAATTAGAGCTCGTTGAGCTTTGGCTCTTTTTCGTCCTTAAACGAATCGGTTATGTAAGGTTATTAACAAGCCCCAAGCCCAGGACATCCAGTCAGTACCTAAATGCCAAATATATATGCAATTTTGGCAATCTATTTATTTGTTTGTTTGGTATTTGGAATTTGCATTTTTGTGCAAATTAAATCAGCTCATTTGTTGCCCAAACATGCAATGCAATTCCATTAAAATCGAATAATATCCGCTGCTACTGAGCCTCGAACAGGACCTTCTGTGCACCACCACCATCAGAGAATGTACGGAGCAGTTGCTGTGGTATGTGGTATTTTGTAATTCCCGCATCATGGCCATAATAAAATGGATGAACCATGAATCATATCGCACAGCAGCCAAGTGCAGCTGCATTTGCGGCAGATGCAGTGTGCCAGGTGGACGGCGAGTGCCAAAAATAAAAGTTAAACAACAACAGGGATGAGGACGTGGACGAGGACGACTGGACGACTGGGCGAGGACCAGCATGGCCAGTGGATGTTGTGCAATTTATGGCTTCCATGATCTCAGAGGAGCTCAGTGTTGGGACACCGCAAAAGGTCGATTCGATGCGAAGCTCTGGCCAAGAGAATTATCATCAAAATATTTATATATTTTGCCACAGCAACCGAAAATATTAATTTTTAAAAGTGGATAAAAGGAAGCACAGATGGGATTAGGGAAAATTGAAAAGCTAAAGTGAAATTTGCATTCAATAGATATAGTTTTGTTAGTTATTTTCGATGGAATATGAAAGAGAGACCACTTTTAAGCTCTTCACGATGGGGAAGTTGCAAAAAATATATATGAACTAAATATCACTCATACGCCATGTTGCCATCGCCATAATACTCCAATACCTGTCTGTTTAGAAACTTTAAACCCCAAAAACCATGGAAAAAGTTGTATAATTTATGATCAAATTTATGATTTACTTACCCGACTTATTATTAAGCAAGGCCTCCAAATCATCGACTTCATCCGGATAACTGGCATCGTAGTCATCTTCAGGCACATTGGCAGCTTCACGTTTCCAAGCACGTTTCTTTAGCAGGCTCTCCCTCAGCTTTTGGCCCTGTTCCTGGCCCAATTGTTTAGCCGATGAAAGGTTCGCCATCGTGGGCATAGCCACAGTGACCATATCCGAAGCCGTGGCGGATACGGACACCGATACGGAGGCGTGGAGCAGCAGGAGGCAGCCGTAGAGGAGCATGACCTGACCCAGCTGCATGACCATCAATTGGCAGCCGTGCTGCTTCTGGGCGTGCTCAGGTTCGGCCTTTTGTTGGTTGGTGTTTGGTTGGTGTGGCTGTTGATTTTGGGGCGTCAGTTGCAGCGCCATCAGCTGCAGTCGCTGCAGTAGAAAGGGCAACGTTAACTTCGCCATTCTGTCATTTTCGCACCGGTTTCTCAACAGACTCGCAATTGTTTGTCAACTTTCGCCATTTGGCCACAAACTTTCCTAGTTCCAGTTCCCAGCAGTTTTGTCTCGTTGGTTTTTGGCTCCAGTTTCTGTGTACACTTCCGTTTGCTCAGCGGCTGAGTGGTTGAGTGGTTCAGTGGTTCAGTGGCTGTTTTCGACAAATTGGCCGACTCCCGGTGCACATTACGTATACGTCATGCGACCCGTTCTTGCCTTTGCCGTTGCCTTTGCTTTTGATTTTGATTTTGCTGCTGCTGCTTCTGGTAGTAGTGTTTAGAGGCCTTGTCCCGCCTGCCGCTGTCAAGTGGCAAGCCTGCCAGCTGCCTGCCCTGCATGATAATTTTATATAATTTTCGTTAGCTGCTGCAAAATTGTGGTCGTTCCTGCAGTTTCTGCCTTTGCTGCCTTTTCTGCCGTTCCTACCGTTGCGGTCATCAGCGTCATCATCTTCGAGTGACCCACTAATGTGTGTTGCATGTGCAACACACACCCTCCTCCCACTCCTCCTCCCCCTTCTTCTCGCCGCCTACTGCTCTCACTAATGCCTCTGCTCCGAGCTGGATATTAATTCCATGCAAGTTTAGGATTTATGGCACGAACTTTTCAAATCTGGGTGGGTCTTCGGCTCGTTATCCCAATCTGAAATTGCACCGAAAACGGGTCAAACATATAAATTTGAGCTTCTATTAAAATAATCATAAATAATTCAAGCACTTCGTGCCATAACACTCGTCTATTATCACGATTTTAATAACGTATTTAAATGTGAAACAATTTTTGCAAGTTGCTGAATATTTTTGTAGGTCAAGAAACGTTTATTTTTAAACGAGCTCATATTTAATTATTAACTAAGCTAGGAATAAATAAAGTCTACAATAAAGCCCGAAAAGATAATGTTATTAACCCAATATGCCCGCAAAAGTATTCTTTAATCGCTGACTCGTTTAATCAAAAGTAGGTAGAACTTCATTTCGAATCATTTTTAAAATTGTTTACAAGAATATTTCTACCAGGAAGCAATTATTGTCTCAAGATTTGTACTTTTTATATTGAACTTCTTTTGCTTTATTTATTTATGTTACTGAGATGCCCAAAATACAAAATACACACAGGTGTTCTAAACCTCTGGCATGAAATAAAATTAACAAAATTGCTAACCAAACATTTACTTGACAAATAAATACTCAAAAGAAAAAGTTAATTTATTTTTCCGACTTTTTTACTCCGAAAAAAGCTATAAATACTCCGAATTAATGTCATTTCTATTCAGTCGTCTATTGAACCACTTTTCGGTCGGCCTGCTGATCTAAATTAAAATGAAGGTCCTGTGTGTTCTGGCATTGGCTTTGGTGATTGTCGCCGTGGCAGGAGATGATGCTGATACGGAATACGACGATTCGGAAGATTACCTCGATGACTATTACGATGATGACACCAGTGACGCCGGATCTGCTCCTGCCACAACCACAGAGGCAAGCGCCACTGTCTCCACAACCACCGTGGCAAGTGACGATGCCTCCGACGACTACTCTGGAGAAGATTATTCTGGAGGCAGCTCTGAAACCTCAAACGGCGATGAGTTAGATAATTATGACTATGGAAGCTCCAGCGAAGCCGAGGATAGCTCGAGCGATGGTTCACCCACTAAAGCCACCAAGTCGGGCTCGAAGAAAGCTAAAAACGGCAGGAGAAACGGCGGAAAACGGCTTCGTCGCCGCACCACTGCTGCTCCAAAACGTCGCACCACCGCGGCTCCAAAACGCCGTCAAGCAGCAGCCGCCACAGCCGCAAAGAAGAAAACGGCTGTGGTCAAGAGGACCCCAGCAGCTGCAGCCAAGAAAACGCAAACAAACGCGGCCCAAGCCAAGAAGGCCAACGCCGCCAACAACAAGCGCAAGCGTTCAGGATAATAGAAAGGATTAAGCTCACAAAGATTACTTTAAAGATCCGGGTTTCTAAATTTAGTTTCTAACAACGCAATGAAAATAAATAATTAAATAAAGTTATTTAAAATTGTGTTGAAGAACTAATAGAATTAAGGTTTTATTTTCTTTATAAAGAAGTTGTAATGGAAAAAATTTAGAAAGAGTATCTGAAGTTTATATTGAACTCTTTACATTTTATTGAAATTATTGTTTCAAATTTTTCTATTTACTTATAAAAAAATTCATATACTTCATACTACTAAGAAATAGCATACACAGGTGTTCTAAGACTCTGGCAAGAAATTCAAGAATTTCAAAATAAATATGTACTTTGCAACTAATTAAAAAAACGTTTATTTTTTGTCAAAAACAAATAATAGAAATACTCCGGAGTCCGAACATATATAGTTATTATTTAGAGGTCTATTCCTACATGGAAGGCTACTATTCAGTCTTCTATTCTAATCAGATGTCTCTAAGTAAATATGAAAAAGGATTACCCAAAATATGTTCAAGAATGTAATCATAATTGAAGTAAAAATGAGTAACTAACTAGTTAAACACAGATGATTTCAACCCATCTGAACATATACATACTTTTGTTTGTCAAAAAGGATTACTATCAGGTCAGTGGATAACAAACAGGACTAAGTAGGACAACATTTACATAAGAGCGTGTTTCACATTAACATATTCATCCTGTTCAGATACTCTCCTTTCAGTCCTTTTCAGTTTCTACTTAAATAAACGCCAATAGAATCTATAAATAATAATTACGTTCCTTTCGATACACAAACATACTCGGATAAATGCACAGAGACACTTAATTACTGATGTGCACAGGCGGGCGACAATTGTTTAATGACAACAACAGTAAGGACGAAGGACGACAATGGGGGGCTGAGAAGGGATGGCAAGAGAACGCCATCGACTGCCGCAATGGATCCTTTGTTTTCAAATTCAAAGCCAGTATCCTGACAGTGGCATTGCCAACTAAAATCCCGTGTATCCAATGCAGCATGCCCCACATAAAAGCCACTTCGCATCCAAGTGTTTGTAAGCCCGAGAGAGAGATAGTTGCCTGCCATACACCCACACCCATACACGCACACCACCCGCTGCGGCAGCTTATGGAGGCAAGTGTGGCAGCAATCTGAATCATCGTTTTAGTTTTTCATTGCTAACTCATCGCAGTAATTCGCAGGATCAAATGGGGTATATAAGGTCATGGAGAGCCAGCCCTTTTATGATAGAAATTATAAATCTCTGTAGGCCTGATCCTTGCACTCTTGATAGTTCTAATTATATATACTTTAGAGTATTCCATATTGTTTAATAAAAAGGATATATTAGTCCTTAACAGGTAACCCAATAAGTCTTATCCACAATATCCCACAAGCCTAACATACACAAATGCATGCCGTGGGCTGAAGGAAAAATGGATCTGGGATCAGAATGGAAAACAGGAGGAGGTGGATGTGGCTGCTGTAATTTCTGCTGGTGATGCCTTAAGAGGAAAATGTGATAATGTGCGCTAAACAATGAACAATGCAGAAATGGCATAAAAATAGCCAGAAGTGCTATATGAAGTGGGTCGTAGCAGGAGCAGGAGCAGGAGCAGGAGCAAGAGCTGGGCGCCGACGAGCAAAAGAAATAATAATGGAAAGATGTGTTTGGCTATGAGCATGATAACGACGTGGATGATGTCGGCCTGTTGGTGGTGCTGGTCTTGTTAGCACTTACGATGATGATGATGGCAAGTGCCAGATAGTATATGCAGATTGTAGGTGTGGCCGCTGACGTTGATGAGCACATCATCAGATTTAAGACATTTACATGTTTTCCACGAAAGCTTCGAATGTGGAAAGATTGTGCTACAATCTAGATGAATATTAAATGATTTTGAGGCGCCAAACATATTATTAGAGTGAATTTCACTTAAATAATCCTAATTTTCATAAAAAAGTTGAATATAATTATGAAAGACATGAAAAAACCATACATGGTTGGTCCTACGTGGCGTATGATTAATATTACTCATACGCCATGTATGTCACTGCTTCCTCCGCCGAATTCTCTTTCTTTCACTTTAATTTGAAATCCCTAAGCTGCAATTATAAAAGTTTTCCATAAATGTATTTTAGCAGGCACTTTAATGAAGCAGCAGCCACTTTCCATCTGTCAAATAATTCAGTAAAGTTTTCCTTGTGGCTGCATAATTTGGAAAACAATTTGCATTTCCTCTACAGCAATTTATTTCTATTCTTCTCGAGCAGAAGGAGTGAGGAACTAAAAGTTTCCGCACTCAAAAGAAATTTTCTTATACCAGGCATTTTGTCGACAAACAGAAATACCTGCATATTTCAATCCCGACAGCGGGGTAAGAGTGTTTATGTAATTACGGGCACGTTTAAAAGCGGAAACTTTTGGTAAGTAAGTGTGGAAAAGGGATGGGAAGCGATGTAAATAGCAAAGAGCAGAGCAATTTATGTAAGTGCGAGATATTTTTATGTCTCGGCGAACCATTAAATGTACATAATGCAATTTTTGCCCAGCACTTTGCATATAAATTTCCACCGGCTGAGCCGTAAACTGGAATAACGGAAACGCAAGTCCAATAACAAGGGTTCCGCATTGGCTTTGGCAGGGGGACTGAGACGGATAGATGGTAGCGGCTTAGTGGACACTACACTGAGAGAAGTTTGATAAGATTTCCAAAAATGTTACAGCAAATGAATAAGAACCATATATTTTTAAAATTGTATATAAAAAAGTAATATTTCAAGCCAAAGCAAAGCAATCAAACTTTAGTTGCATACTTTTAAGAGTATATGTTTTTCCCATAAAAAAGAATTAAAAGTTTATTGCTCGGAAAACACAATTACACTCCCATTATTACTTCGAGTGTAATCCTTTTATAATCCAATCACCATTTTAATGAGTTTTGCGCTGCGTTCTGCAAATTACACTATTTTTGAAAAGGATCAAGTACTTCCTTGTACCATGCATATTAGCATTCTTCTAACGGCACTCACCTAGCATTATGGCTATGAAAATATTGGATTGTTTGTGAGTGATTTGCGAACAGGGTACTTGATATTTTCCGAGTGCACACTAGTGCAGCGGCGATGTGAATGAACGCAATTCTGGGTGCATTTGTATAGCCAAAGGGCGAAGCAAGGGCGGGCGGAGGAGGTCAATAGGGAGAAATTGGGGGTGGGCAGTGTTACAGTAACGGCATCGAAAGGAACTAACATCGTCACAACTCGCTCTCTCTCTCGCTCGGTCGCCTGCTAGCTCTCACTCTCACGAAAGCCGTGCGCCGGCCCCCAGAGAGTGGTTGATACTAGCGGTACATAGGACTATGCGGAACATGCACGTGTTGGTGTATTTAAAGGTGTGTATGTGTGTGTGTGTGTGTTTCTGTGTTTCTGCTTTTTGGAACTGATAAAGGCGAATCTACATACGCCGAAACCCCCCACAGTCTACCTAGTTGGATTCGGCCACGGCTTTTGGCTTCTTATGTGTCGCCGATGCCGTTTTAAATGTAGGTTACACACAGCGACCACAAATCACGAACACACACAAGCGGACACACAGACACAAATGCATATATGCAATATATTTTAGCACTTTCCGTTTCCCTTGGCGAGTGTCCTGCACTGGGGTAATAAAAGTTTTCGAATTTTCGGCGAGTTTATAACTGTATATGTGCTTTTGGGTGTCCGACTTTCAGTGTATCTTAAGTCAGCTGGATGAGGAATGTTCCCTTTTGTCGGAAATCAGAGTTACGTACTATTCGAAAGGACTAAAAAATCTTAAAGGTTTTTAAAACAAATTTAATTAGTATAAGAATCTATCAAAATTATTTAGTTTTTTATATATTTATTAACGAAATTATTATAGCTAATAACAAAATGTTAAAAGAATTGTAGTATAAACTTTTGTTCATTCCCATTACTTTTATTTACTTATAACTTAAATTACTTATAATTTAGATTATATCTAAAAAAAATTCAATACAAATTCAGTTTCTATGCCTCCGCTCTTTAGTTCCTCCTATATCTCTGCACATACATAATTCAAATTGTTTTTGTTGACTTTTTGATGACTGGATGGGTGGGGGTGACCAGCAGAGTAGCAGCATAGAGAAAACGTAACAACAACTGTGACAGGGGGCAGGAAATGCTCCGACATGCCCCTAATATATACATACACACAGCCATGTACTCCGCAGTCCGGACTATAGTATACCTATGTAAAATGAATACACAGATGTAGGTTCGTCTGTGATTTCTTGTTAGAGTGTACGGACCCGCACAACAAAAACAATATTGGGCGCCCCCAGTCACCCCCAGACGACCAATCAGCGGGAAATCAAAGTTTGATTTAATTTTCAGCCAAGCTTTATACCTTTTGTGGGATCCTTGCTCCTCCAGTGCCAATTACCGAAACATTGTAATCGCCCACGAATTAAAAGTTTGAGCTTTAATCATCAAACTTGGCACTTTAATCATTTAACTTTTGCCAATTTTCAGTATTGGGCCAAACGAAACTTTCCACACCACTCTCACAGCACACACAAACACAATTCTTTAAAATTTTAATGCAATTTTAATTGCTACTTTGCTGGGTTGGTTTACATTAATCCACGTCTTGCACTTGCCCGTTTATACACACTCCCATGTCAGATATCTGTGGGCTGTCTAGTCCACGCTAGAAAAAACGCCGTGCCAATTAAAACTGGCCCGTCTGTGAACCGTGCGAACTGCGAACTGAACGGAACTGAGCGGAGCGGAGAAGAACCGAACCGAACGGCCAGATACCGTTACCAGCGGCACCAATAACGGTAAAGGACGATACGTGGACGAAGACGATGCTGCTTCTTCGGTGGTGGAATCCCATCTGGTCGTGGTTCTCATTTCAAAATCCGGTGAGAGGAAAACGTTGGCAAAATTAGGATGCAGAGAAAGGTCCTTGCTGCTGAATTTGAGTCAGCTGTTTTTCAATTTTTCTATTAGAAGCATATATTTAAAGAGTTTCAAATAATATTTATCAAACTGATTACTTATTTAAAAAAAAATACTCATACGCCTTGTATTACAATTTTAAAGGTTTTTTTATTCGAAAATTAATAGTTTTATTTATTATAAAGAGTATCTTTTCTGGCTTAATTTGAACAAAAATAAATAGAACTTTTAAACTGAAACCTACGATAGATAGAAAAAGCTTTTTGGCGGTAAAAAGTTATCGATAACATTTAAACCCAAAACCCATAAAAACCCTAACAAAACCGCCACAGGGCGATTCGTGCAATCGGAAAAGGGGGAGTAGAAAACGCTTCGACTGAGCAGCACTGATATAAATATATATATAAATATATACATATGTATATAATCTATTAGACGGCCCCTTGAGCCGGCAGAACAGTTTAATTTCTCGAAGAAAAAGCTCAGATTGAAAAGTGATCGCGATTGAGAAAGTTGCGGTTCCAGACAGAGTTCTAGTGTTTTAGTATTCCCCATCATGCGAGTGGTGTTAGCCTTAGCCCTGCTGGTGGGCCTGATATTATCGGGTGAGTTACATTAGAAGGAAAAAAACATATTAAGGCAAACAAAGAAGTACATATATGTATTTTATTAGATTGTGTGAGTTGCATTTGAAATTAATCAGTAACACACTCAGATACATATATATTAAAGTGATAGCAGATTCAAAATGATTTATTCAAATATAAGTCTTGAATCTACAAGAAATCTGGAATAAAATCGAATAATATTTCATAAAATAAACGTTTCTATAAGCTGGTAATGGGTATCTGAATTTAATATGTAAATATGCCAACTATGGCGTGAGCTTGAATCCGTAATGTCGGCCCTTTACCGTTTTAGCTTTTAAAGATGATCCCGTTTTTTATTTACTGTATGTTTTAGACATTTTTTTATGAAAATATTAAACACAAATAATCTGAGCAATTTTATTATTTTTTTAAACTTATTTTTATTATTTTTAAATATTTTAACAATTGCTAAACTCCATATTTTTTATTAAAATTTGCATTCTTAGGCGATGCCACCAATCCTCCGAAATGGGACCCCAACTATATTGTAAAGGGTACTCTGTACATTCCATACGCTGAGATCGCCGAACCCTTCTATGCCTGGTATGACAAGAACACGAGACGCTCCCGCATCGACTACTACGGCGGAATGGTGAAGACGTACCAATTGGCCGGGGAGGGAGACTTCGGTACCATGCTGAAGCTGGCACCCATTACCACCAAAACGGAGACGAACAAGCTGACTTGCCTGCAGGTGAACGGCACTAAGAATGAGGCGGTGCAGATTCAGAGCATTCTGCCGGATGCGAAACCCTTCCAGCTAGTGGGTACAGAAACCTATTTGGGCTGGACCTGCGACAAGTTCCAGCTGGAGTCGGTCATTGGCCAGAAGAAGAATGTGTACACGTTGTGGGTGCGCTACAAGAAGTCGCCACACTACCCGGCCAGCCGAATGCCCATCCCGGTGCGTTACGAAATGCGGGGCTACAACACCCTGTTGGGCTCCCACTACGATCACTACTACCTCGACTATGACAGCTACGAGCACGACGACATTCCCAACGAGGTATTCGAGATCGATGATAGCCTGCAGTGCATAGGATTCCCCGGACCAGGCACCGGCCACTTCGCCACCTTCAACCCGATGCAAGAGTTCGTTAGTGGCGTCGATGAGCATGTGGAGAATGCTTTCCATCACTTCAAGCGCAAACATGGAGTCTCGTACAACAACGATAAGGAGCACGAACACCGCTTGAACATCTTCCGTCAGAATCTGCGTTACATTCACTCTAAGAACCGTGCCAAGCTCACCTATACGCTGGCCGTTAACCACCTGGCGGACAAGACCGAGGAGGAGCTCAAGGCGCGACGTGGCTACCGATCCTCCGGTGTCTACAACACCGGTAAACCCTTCCCTTATGATGTGCCCAAGCACAAGGACGAAATCCCCGAGCAGTACGATTGGAGACTCTTTGGAGCCGTCACTCCCGTAAAAGGTAAGCTAAAATAAATCTATTTACTCCAGAAATTTCTGGATTTAACCGTCACCTCTACGCAGATCAATCTGTCTGCGGATCCTGCTGGTCTTTTGGAACTATTGGTCACCTGGAGGGTGCCTTCTTCTTGAAAAACGGAGGCAACCTCGTCCGGCTCTCGCAACAGGCCTTAATCGATTGCTCCTGGGCGTATGGAAACAATGGCTGTGACGGCGGTGAGGACTTCCGCGTCTACCAGTGGATGCTGCAGGTCGGAGGTGTGCCCACAGAAGAGGAGTACGGTCCCTATCTGGGACAGGATGGATACTGCCACATCAAAAACGTGACCTTGGTGGCACCGATCAAGGGCTTCGTAAACGTGACCTCCAACGACCCGAACGCCTTCAAGCTGGCTCTTCTCAAGCACGGGCCTCTGTCGGTGGCCATTGACGCCTCACCCAAGACCTTCAGCTTCTACTCCCATGGTGTGTACTACGAGCCGGAATGCAAGAACGACGTGGATGGACTCGACCATGCCGTGCTGGCCGTAGGTTATGGCACCATCAATGGCGAGGACTACTGGCTGGTGAAGAACTCGTGGTCCACCTACTGGGGCAACGACGGATACATCCTGATGTCCGCCCGAAAGAACAACTGTGGCGTCATGACCATGCCCACATATGTGGAAATGTAGGCGATCCCCTCTCACTCATCGTTTCGATTTTTTGTAATCTTACATATTTTCCCGCCCCGAGGGCGTTAAATACGCAATATATATACATATATAGTGCCGATGTGCACTCTTTTGTAATAAAAACATGTTTTTCTTATCACTGAGATGGTTGAAACTATATATAGAGTCACACTAACTTCGGATTGCACCATTAGCTTCCCTCCATTGCCAAGAAGCGATAGTGGAGAGACAATGACCTGCGGCAAGATGAACTTTGCCTCAGTATTCTGCAAAATAACTCCGCTAAGAAATCATACATTTGTTGGAAACATTTGTATAGAGATACTCTCAGAGTAATGCATTTTCAAAGAGATTTTTTTTACAAAATCGATAAAGCCAAAGCGTTTGGAAAGCCTAGATTCTCTTTAGAATCGGATCATTATTGCAGAAATTATTGTCCTTCTTCTTCCTGGCATTTTTCACAACCTCAAATGGGTTCAGAAAATTGTAAAATACATCTACAAAAAAAATTTGATTAAATTTTAATGCAGACTTTAATGATATATGGATAATAGATCCATAAAACGTTTAAGGTATTCCACTTAAGAATCGAATGATCGATATAGCTTCCGCAATGGCTAATAATGGCCTTCCATGGACTTTCATAATTTTTGAACGGGACCACAGGAAAATTTCGAAAAAAAATCTACGAAATAATTGTTTCCCAGATTTTGATATAGTTTCATGGAGAATATTTCCGTCATTTACAGCGGTTTTCATAATTTTGAAGGGGACCCCCAGAAATTTGAAGAAAAAATATACAAAATAATTGTTTTCCAGATTTTGATGCAGGTTCATGGAGAATCTATTTAGAAATCGTTTAAGGTATTCCGCTTAAGAATCTGATGGTTATTGGCAAAGATATTGCCTTCTATGTGGACCATACTTTTGGACCATAATTTTGGACCCCCAGGAAAATTTCGAAAAAAAATCCACAAAATAATTTTTTCCCCAGATTTTGATGCAGTTTCATGAAGAGTCGTTTAAATCGTTTAAGGTATATATAAAATATAGTTTTGCAATGGCTCATATATTAATGAAATTATTTTTGTTAACAGTTATCACATGGATTGCGATATTTTTAGGATCGTTTGTATATCCTGTCATCTATCCCTGGTTGTGGCCATTTCACATTATCCATTACGGTCACACTAATCGGATAAAAATATTTGTAACAATTTTTAAATTGGAAAAAAATGCAATGACGGACTTGAAGAAAATGTGCCGTGTTTGCATGGCAGAGGCATCGGTCCTTTTGAAATTGGACGAAATCACAGAATTCACGGATAAGCTGTCAGAGGACCTCAAGAACTGCAATGAGCCGGAGGTCTCCCCAGGATTTCTGCTGCAGGAATGCAGTGGAGGTCCTGTGGAATCAGGAGAAT
Source organism: Drosophila atripex (assembly GCA_035045925.1). Lineage (NCBI taxonomy): Eukaryota > Metazoa > Arthropoda > Insecta > Diptera > Drosophilidae > Drosophila > Drosophila atripex. The sequence continues at coordinate 4,401,267 of JAWNOP010000012.1, forward strand.
TCTTCCCCCAGGTTATGTGTGAACTTTGCATAAAAAAACTCAGACAGGCCTATCTCTTTAAGAGGCGCTATAAAAGGAGTATGGAAACCCTGAAAATGATGAAGACGGAGGCGGATGACCACGAAGTGTGTGATTTTTTGGAAAGCGAAGATTGGGAGCTGATTGACCGCGTCCAGAAGGAAAACGAAGAATCCGAGGAGATCAAGAAAGTAGAGCAAAGCCAGGAGGTAGAAATCAAGTTGGATGAGGATCTGGAGGAGGAGTTCATTGAGGAGCCAAAGAAAGCCTTTAAATGCCCCTACTGTCCGCGTAGCTTCACCGGAAAAGCCCACCTAACATCCCACAGACGCACTCACAATAAGACACCAAGAAAAAATCCAACACGTGTACGACGACGTCCAGTTAAGGACTAAAAGTTTATAATGCGTCCATGAACATCATTGCTATTGGCATTTATTGACATGTTGCAAAGTAAACCAAAAACATATTGTAATTTTCGAGACGTAATATATTAACTAAGGTTGTGTTATAAACTAAAAATTCGATTATATATTCGAGTTAACTAAAATATGTCTGAAATTAAACTGTAGCATCTTTAGGGAGATGATTACTTTTAAGCTTGTTACAAAAAAATAATAATATTACTTTACTTCAATTACACTAGTTTAATTTCATCATCATTTCATGTTCATCTTCTAATTTCCAATTAAAATCGTCCAATGCCTTCATGGCATTATAGAATTCCTTTCGTATTCTCAGCGCCTCTGTGAAGTAGTTATAGCTATCCTGGTATTGGCTTCTCAGCCGATGGGCGTTCTCCGTAGCCGCCGCGCAATCCAAGCACACGAACTGCGGCATGTCGTCAGAGCGCTTCACTGGGCATCCGCTGCACAACATCAACATCTGGGCCAAACATGGCTGCTCAGGCACCAGGGAAGCATCACTTGGTACGAAGAGATCCACCATGCAGTCGGACTCTGCACGACAAACTCGACACTTTTGCGAGAAGCTCGTAGGCAGGGATTTAAATTTCAATCCTTAAAATGTTTACGTTTATTTGTGCATTCAAAGTGTGACCGCGCAATTATTCATCAATTACAACGATAACGATACAAAGTCCGATAAAATACCAACAAGTGTGCAGCAGCTGAACACAAAGGCGCTAAATTCAAATTTCACAATAAATAAACTTATCATTTTTATTCTATGCAGATAACTACTCAGATGTTGATGCAGTTTTGTGGAAATGCTATCTACAAGGTATTCTGCTTAATAATGTGTTGATTATTGGTATATATAAAATATAGCTTACTATATCTACTTTATTTAATCATATGAGACAAGTGTAATTTCATTTTTATTCTTAAATATATTGTTAACTATTTGTCTTTCTTAAACTGTTTTTAACATGTCTTTTCGGCACATACGGTATTCCGGTGTGAAAGGCCATGTGCCTCTGAAGAGCTATCTTCTGCCTCCACTTTTTGTTGCATTTGGGACACTGGAATGGAAACTCTTTGGTGTGGGTGAGATTATGGGTCTTGAGGTGGCCCAGCTGCTTGAAGGCTTTCGGGCATTGTTGGCACTTGTACGGTCGATCTCCGTTGTGCATTCGCTCGTGAATTTCTAGGCTACATTTGTATTCATAGGATCGCGGGCAACTCTGACATTGGTGTGGTCGTCGCTTTTCTTGGCTATCCTTCTGGGTGACACTAAATTGCTTCTTTTCGGCGGACGGTTTTGGATCATTATCTCTTGAAGTTGTCCTTTTGCGGAGTTCACGTGCATGTGGACTAAGAGAATAGTTATATTGGGATGTTTTAATCGAGTTTCTGTGTTTTTTATACGAGGTTGCTGGATTAGATGAACTAGAAGACTCGTAGCCGCTGGCGGCCTCTGGAGAACATGCGTTGGGTGAGCCGAGCTCCTCTAGCTCAGGAGGTTCCACATCTTGTTTCAAAACCTCAATCATCATTTCATGTTCATCTTCTAATTTCCAATTAAAATCGTCCAATGCCTTCATGGCATTATCGAATTCCTTTCTTATGCTCAGCGCCTCTGTGAAGTAGTTATAGCTATCCTGGTATTGGCTTCTCAGCCGATGGGCGTTCTCCGTAGCCGCCGCGCAATCCAAGCACACGAACTGCGGCATGTCGTCAGAGCGCTTCACTGGGCATCCGCTGCACAACATCAACATCTGGGCCAAACATGGCTGCTCAGGCACCAGGGAAGCATCACTTGGTCCGAAGAGATCCACCATGCAGTCGGACTCTGCACGACAAACTCGACACTTTTGCGAGAAGCTCATCGGCAGGGATTTAAATTCCAATCCTCAAAATGTTTACGTTTATGTGTACAGTCAAAGTGTGACCGCGCAATTATTCATCAAATACAACGATAACAAGTCCGATAAAATACCGAAAATACCAACAAGTGGGCAGCAGCTGAACACAAAGGCGCTTAATTCAAATTTAACAATAAATAAACATCGTTTTTATTTTAAGCAGATAACTACTTTTTACATAAATACATTTTATTTCATATCTAACTTAATCAAAAAATCATGTATTTTTTTTTATTAAGACCTTTGGAATGGTAATTATTAGCCAAGCTACTTTGTATTGTACATGGAGGCGATAGCCGGATCTTCAGTCTCGTAAATAATCAGAACGTCGCGGAACTTGTCGAGCAGCTGCAGCAGCTGGGAGCGGCGTAGATTTTCGAAGTACATGATCTCTTCCAAGTGGTGTTCGCTCTTGAAGTATCCCATCTGGTAGAGCTTGACTAGCAGCGAGAGATCGTCGACGTTGGCGGAAGCTGGAATACGTCGAATGGCAGCACGATCCGGCTCACTAAACACCTGCAGCAGCTCCTTGAGCTTCTGTTCGTCTTCTATCGAGTCAAGACTGTCGCAGTTGTCCGTGCTCATCGAGGCGGTGATGCTAAAATTGGACTTATGGCTGGATGATGGCTGCACGGCAATGTTGTCAGAGGCCAGCGATGATTGCTCTTCAGAGGCTTCGCGCCGATGGAGTCCACCAATTGAAATCGATACAGAGGACACGGGAACGGGCAGTGGCTGACTGTACATGCTTAGCATGGAGCCTTCGTGAAGTTCGTCCTCGTCTCCATCTTGCTCCTCGTCGCTGGGCGCATCCCGCAGCTGTTGGCTGCAGGAGGCGGAAGCAGAGTCCCCGAACTCGTCCTCGCTAGGCATAAACTGCACATATGTGTGCAGCTGCATGAGAAGGTGGTGCTGAAGCATCCAAATTACCATCTGGGCGAGGATGCCCTGACGAGCCGGCTGCTGCAATGGTGTAGTTAGATGTCCGATGCTGGTGGGCAGCGAAAAGTCCGAGATTACTTCGAAGAGCGACATGCCGGCGAAACGGGTCGAGAACTTTTCCACCAGATGGGATTTTGTGTGGAGAGGCGCATCTGGAGCAATCACATAGACATTAGTTTCGCACAACGGATAGATTATTGTGGCCTTGGCCCAGTACACAAGATGAGAGACCAACTTGTAGACATGTTCAATGCTTAGATCTGCCTTAGAGGCCATACTCTGCAGGCTTATCAGTGGATTATAGGCATCGACCAGTTGCCACAGCATTCGAGCACCCGTTGGCGGCACGCAGTCCAGCAATTCAGCAAAGTCTACCAACAACAGCATGCCGTGATACGGTTTTAGGGCACGAAGGCAACGGTCTATAGTCTCCGGATCCACCATGCTGCCCTTCTTGTGCAGTTGGTGCGCCTTGGCCGGCAGGCAGAAGCAGAGTGTAAGGTTGTGGTTCAAGGATGTGCTCAGCAAGCCCGTGTTGCTCAGGTCGTGAAAGATGGAGCGCAGCGATTGGGCTAAAGTACAGCGCTCTGCAATCAGCGCGAGCGTATCCTCCAGTGGCTGCTGCTGCTGCTCGTCGTGGGTGCGCGCCATTTGGGCCGTCTGCTCGGTAAGGTAGCCGCTACTCTGCTCCTCAAACTTCAGCGCCAGCCCTAAGCGCTTACTCAGATCATGATAGCACTTAACTATTGAATAGCTGGCCTGTGCGTTCAACGCAAACACAATGTTTATCAGCATCTGCTGCTTCTTAGAGGGATTCGTTGGAATCGTAGAACTTGTTCCAGAACCTGCTCCAGTCCTGGAGCCTTGCTCCTTATGGGGAATCAGAGTGGGGTGGCTCACGAAACGGACGTCGTTCAGCTTGAGCTCGAATTTTTGGTTGCACAACTGCGGCTTCACAGCGAACAGTGCGGAGAGCACATCGTCCGCAAAGCCCTGGAGCTGGCCCTGTCCAGATTGGGAGGCAACCACCTGAGACGTAGTCTGCAGCAAGTCGTCCACATGCGTCACAGCGAAGGGATTGCGTTTTCTGAATTGATAAGCATTGAAATGATTCAGTTGAAACTCCCTGAAGCACCCAATCCGCACCTGGACTTGCGCTGATCCTCGCTGGCCGTTTTAGTCTGTCCCAACGTCTGATACGGGTACCTATAGAGTAGGCGGTCTCCTTTACTGTCAAAATAAACCAGAATGACAGCCAAGGGATTGACGTTTGCCTCCATTTTAGAACGTTATGTTCCCAAAATAAAATATTTTCATTTGTCGAAGAAAGGTCAGTGTTGTAAAAAACTCTGTGCTGTGTTGCCAGAACTATAAAATATCGAAAGTCGATTTTCTATCGATGTATCGCCAAAAAGCCTTTTATTGCCTAGAGATGAACATGGCTCGACCCACCATCTGGCAACACTCATTGTAAATCGTAAGCGGAAAGTTGTGTTGTGTTGCGAAGAAAACGCGTGGAAATCAAGCTCTGAGACAAGAAAAAATTGTGAAAATAACTTGAAACGTTGCATGCGAGCCCGGCAGCCGCAGCACTATGAAATTCACCCGTGAATCGTGTTAGTTTGGCCGCAAAGGCACTTTAAATTTACTATTTCTTATTAGCGTGTTGAAAAAGAGGGAAACACATAATGCGAGAGGCACAATACGTGTGAAGCGTAAGTGCGAGCGGGATGACGCTTAACGTGTACTAGCAGCGGGCTATATATACATATTTATATATATTATTTGTATGAGTGTAGGATAAAGAATTGTTCAAAATGTTAGTTTTTAAATCTGCCATTCTAGTGAATTAGTTTTTAAGTATTTCGCCGATAGGCTTCCAATAAGTTTCATATAAAACATTACCACCTCGAGTTAATGTCTTTTAAAAGTTTTGCATGTGTATCTGGAATTTGGTTTTCGCCGAATGTGGTCGAATTTCTTGGCGACACCTTAAAGGGAACATTTTGTGACCGAATAAATATAGTTAACAACATTTAACTATTTTCTTTTTTGTGTATATGTTCGCCAACATCCGTATGTACGACAGTATAGATTTACACATACCTACATAGAGGCATGCACAGAAATACGTATGTGTGGGTATCAACGAATACGCGGAAAGGCGAAATCGAAATATGTACGTACAGCATTTCAGAATGGTCGGAGGCAGAGTAATAGGCTAAAGCAAGGGAACAGTGCAACATGAAAATCAAGAAGAAGCAGACATCTCAGCGAACAAAATAAAATAGCCGATAATAGGTAGTTGGCAAGCCCACGCCATAAGTCAAAACGGCAACACTAGATATACGCTAGGCCGGACACCATAGCCATCCCGCTCCCACATACGCTATTTCCCCCCACAAGAGTCTGTGTTTTCCTTCGCGTTTTATTCCCCATTTTTTGTGCCATACGGTATTATTAATAATAAAATTGATTAATCAAAGTGGAAACATTTGATTTTTCGCAGGTAGTAAACGTATAAGACTGCGTCGCTACATCTTCTAAGTGCAGTTATTCAAAAATGTGCAAAAGAACAAAAATCAAGTGCGAATGTGAAAAAATACAAACTATATTTGTTTCATATAATCATAATTAAAAGTGAATCAAAAACAACCGAAAGAGCCGCGAAACTCTTTGCGAACCAAACAATTGTGCAAAATGAAGTAAATCACGAATCAAGAGAATAAGCGGTGAGTTAAAAAAAAAAAGTGCGCGCGCGCAAGCCTAAACCGCGAAACTTCTGTGAATTGGCTAGAATTTTCCAAAGAAACCATCGAAAGACATTGTTTTGCGGTTACGTTGGGCCCCGATAGCCTTAATTGTGGTTCAATGTTAGTCACAGCGATTTAAATATTGCATTTGTTGATGCTTTGATTCGGTTTTTTTTTTTTAACCTTTTATTTTTGCATGCTGTGTCGCCATGTTTGATTGCACCGATAATATGGTGTGCTCGCTCGCACACATTCGTTTGTTTTGCTTTCGATTCCGTTTTGTGCAACGTGAAGTTAGACGTAATAGAGCCAGAGCACAGAGTTGCCAGCCCAAGGCGAATTTTTTGTCGAATTTAGGAAATAAAATATGTTTTGATGTGAGAATCAGCAGTTAATTCTTAGCTGTGACTAGAATGCCGACACTCCCACAGAAAATTTTCATCCGATGTGTATTCCGAGGCGTATTGTCATCTCCTCTACGACTTGACATGCGCATCAACTTTCGTTTTAGGCGTGCAATGAAAATTGACAACAAACAAGCCACATATGTGCACCTTCATAATGCTAATTCGTTTTTGCACAGTTGACGCCATTTTGGAAACACCTTGGTCCAATATCCAGATTGTTAGAACAGCGCAACGTTAATCACATAGACTTTATTCCCCTTTTCTTTTGTCTTGTTTTCGTCAAACTTTTTATTGCGTGTTCTCGCTGTTTCCCGCTTGTACGCCTTGAAGTTGGCCGCAGTAGTAGCAACGCGTATGTATGGTTGTGTGTGTTTAGTCCATTTGTCTCGCTCCTGCGCACTGGCTATCTATTCAAAGTTTTCCTGTGTTACTCTTTACGCATACGTGATTTTTGCAATTGTTTGCCTGTTCCTGTGCCTGGCTCTCTGTACGCGCGAATTTTCGCCACAAAATGAAAGCAAAAGTTGATAGACAACTTTTTGTGATTCGCTCGTTTTATATTCTGCGCAGTGCAGGCCGAACGAACTAATGCCGAAATCGCGAAAGCAAAGGGACCCAAATCGAGCCCTTCCGATATGTCTAAACCCCCCTCCCGATATGTCTTCAGAAGCCACCCACTGCCACCCCTAGCATATAGAGACTATCGGAAAGGGGGTGGACCTGCTCCTCCCATTTATGTGTTGATAATCTCACTAAACTAAAATCTCATGTACACGTAAATAGAGCACTGCGAATTGATCGAATTAGGCACACTCTATAGTTAGCTGAAGCAGAACAAATAAATAAAATAAGACGCAATTAGTTGACACCGCAAGCAGAGAAAAACTAACAAATGCCACCCGCCATCCGTAAAAGCCAAAGTGCCAACCCACCCATTGTTTGTGCGGGAAAGTACAGCAGAAACAATGCCAATGCTGCTCTTCTACCAAGTCACGTAGTCCCGAAACTAATATAACTAATATAAGCCCCATACCTATTTTTAATTGTTCACTTTGATTTGAAAAGATCGGAATAGAATTATTTCACTTTTCAAGACCCTAGGTAGTGTGCATGTGTGAATGCGATAAGCTTTCGTGTTCGTGTTCGCTTTCCTCTTAGCACATTCCCCCTACTCGTAACCCCCCTTTTATTTGTTCTACCTTCTCTAGCGATGCAGCAAAAGTGATGGCAACGTGCATTACAGATGACTGACCGGCCATCCTGCTCACACCCATGGCCCCACCATTGGGGTCTGTGGGGCTCATTTCGTGTGCCAGTGGTGTGTAATTTGTTTATGGCGCGCATTTTACGTGCTTTTGTTGTTGGGGTTGGGGTAGGGTTGGCATTTGCGTGTGTGTGTCAGTTTATTTCACCTTCTGGTGGGTCGGTGGGAGGAGGATGTGTGAAATTCATCTCTGTCCCACCCATGTATATTTATAACTAGCAGGTCCGATAGAATGTTCAGATATGATTTCCGTTAGTGTGTGTGTGTGTAACCTAAATCAAAAAATTACTGCAGCCACCGATCTGTCCCTGCCTCCGCATCTGTCTCCGCCCACATCCGTATCATTATCTTGCGCCCTCTTTTTTTTTTTTGTTGTTGTTTCCATTGAGAAATTCGTAAAGAAACATGGAACGGAAATGAGCATATAGTACTCTTATCTTTAAGAAGGTTTAGATTTTTTACATAATTGGATAGATGCAGGGTTACATAAGCACGTTGGTCAGTTCATTCTTTGCTCCCAGCAGCCAATTTAATTGGGGAATCAATTGCGTTGCTTCTGTCCCTGCCAGTGAGTGGCCTGTGGATCTATTTCAATTAGAAATTGTATCTACACACAAGTGCAGTGGTAGGCGCAGATTGGCGACCCAGCGGCACACACACACAGACAGACACACTGTCTACGGCTCTTGAATGTGTGCAGCTGGGTAGATGGGGGGCTGGGTGTCCAAGTGCAGGCGACTTGTAATAGATACAAGAAACATGAAAACAGAAAACACCAACAATAGCGACAACGAACGCTATGCGCCGGATGCCAAGGCGAAATTAGTGCATTCACTTTTCGCTCTGCTTTGCTTTGGCTGGCTGATTTGCAATGCGAATGACGTGACAAAGCGGAATGGCCGCTAAAGTTCTAATTGGAATCGCAGGGAGCCAAAACATAGACAAATAGGTTGAGATTTCCTATGCATTAAAAAAATATATATATAATAGATTTTTACAAAGAAACAAAGTCAAAGTCATATTAGTATTTTAATGAGCTGGTAAACAATAAAACAGGTTTTCATAAAAATGCACAAGTGCAATGTGTGCACGCACACATCTCTAGGCAGCCTCACAATCCCTTGTTTGCTTTGGCGCACCTTTGGCTGTTTGGTTTTCCCCTCCTTCCCCATTACTATCGCTTCTCCACCTCAAGATGCTGCTTTCAAGTTTACAGCAAGTGCAGCTACCACGAATCACATTCCAAAGCAAAGGCGAAAATATATACGCGGCATAAACGCGGATATTGATATTTAAAATTGCAGTGCGCAGGCGCATTATTGGCGCCCGTTGGCAGCGCTGTGCTTTTTACAACATTACATAACTTGAATATAACTTGCTGCTGGCAATGCCGCTCCTGTGCGCTAGAGATGAGTGTCTATGCATTATCGATAAATCACTTAGTAGCTGCAAAAACAATACACTTTCAAATGTAAACAGGACTCGATTAAAATATTAATGTCCTATTTCTATTATCTCCTCCTTATAGGAACAACGAAATGTCGTTTATGTGAACATTATACCGAAGAGTCTTCAACATACAACGAGCAACAAAATACAACGTAAAACCGATCGGAAGAAGGATAATCAAAGAACATTAAGGATAAAGATCAGAAGCAGAAGGAGAAAAGGCGTGCGCAGCGAAGCCAGAAGCTGAGTAGGAGAGGAGGAGGAGGAGCACGCCGAGTAATCAATCGTTCGTTATGTTTGTGATGGCTGACAATGTGATGTGGCACAGTGTCGGACACCGTCATTGCAAATCATCGAGCAGCTTACTCCTACCACAGAGAGTCTCAGCGTCCGTCCTCCGAGCCAGAGGAGCCAGAGGTTATGCATTGGGCCCCCAATGTTTTGGGGGCACGCCCACGACCACTAACACCAATACCAGCCAGCAGCTACAGCAACAGGAGCAACTGCATCATCAGTGGCAGCAACATGACGGCCTTGCTATTAAAGTAGTGTCGTGAAATCGAAACTGAAACCGAAACCGAAGAACTTTACCGAGCCGAGTGAACGAGCACCAGAACACTCTCCAATCCACCCGACTCGGGCACTTTTCTCTCTGAACCCACATTAATAATTAGTTCATTATAATATACCCAATAAGCCGCCGCCACTACCACCACCACCATGCCCATGTCCACCCATGACACGGTCTTTGTGGAGCCGGCCGTTAGCAGCAGCAGCAGCGGTGGCAGTAGCTCCAGCATAAATCGCGTTGGAGTCGGCGGTGGTCCCCAGCCGCCGCCTCCTCACATCGTCATCGATGGCAGCAGCCTCTCCACCCAGGCGCAACTGCAGCGCATCATGCAGCGCCGCATGTCGATCAGCACCCGGCAGATCCTTAGCGCCAGCCAGGGCCAGCCCCAGACGGTGATGAACTCAACCCAGAAATACGCAGTGCGTACCGCGACCGGGACCACGACGGCTGCCACTGCGTCTGGCCCCGGCCAGGAGCTGATTAATCCCCAAATCTACAAGATTGTCACCACCGACGGCAGTACCAGCAACGTCATCATCGATGCCTCGGCGGCGACACCGCCCCACAACTCAAAGCTGCTGCTTAGCAATCTCACGGTGCTATCCAAGCAGGCGCCAGGTGTCCCGGGCGGTGCTCAGCAACAGCAGCAGCAGCTCAACTACCTGACTGCCAAGGGCCTGCCGTACGTTACAGCCTCGCCGGCCAAGCAGTCGTCGGGTCAGCAGCAGCCCCAGAAGTTCGGAAGCATTGGAGCCTTTAAAGCGCAGCAACAGCAGCAGCAGCAACAGCACCCCCAGCACGCCACCCTACAGAAAGTGACGCTGGGCTCCAGAGTGGCCACCAGATTGCAGTCGTATGTCCAGGCCACTCCGCCGCAGATAATCGTCCAGCCGGCGCAGCCAAAGTATGTGAATGCCACGGCCACCGCGGTGACTGGAAATGCGGCGCTGCTGAAGAAGGCCAACCAGAAGATAATGGTCAAGAGCGTCGGCAACATGCTCCAGCAGCAGCAGCAGCAACAGCAACAGCTACAGACGCAGCAGCTGAAGACGTTCATCACCCAACAACAACAACAGCAGCAGCAGCAGCAACAACAACAACAACAACAAGCGTATAAGACGGTTGGTGGCCCGAAGGCAAAGTTTGTGAAACAAACGACTGCCTTGTCGATCGGCGCCATGCCCCAGCAGCAGCAGCACCAGCAACTGCAGCCGACGACTTACATCAAACAGCCCATGGTCACGCCCACACCCACTCCCGCCAAAGTCACCAAGCTGAACAGCAAGTACGTCCAGCAGCAAATCAGCTTGCCGCAGGGAACCCAACTGCAACACAAGACGACGTCGCCCGGTGGGGGAACCACCGGATATGTGCTCCAGCAGGGACAGGTCACCGCTTCCACCGGCAGTGGCACCATCAAGTTCGTCAACTCCCACGGCACCGTCATCCAGCAGCATCCGCAGCACCAGCCGGCGACCAAGCGCACCCACTACAACAGCGGCGGCAGCAGTGACAACGACTCCCATGCCGGTGCGGCGACCAACTCATCCTCGCTGATCACCGACGACGTCATGATCGTCAACGGCACCCAGATGACGGATGAGCTGTCGGCGCGCATCCTCCAGAGCATGGCCCAGAAATCGTTCAGCCAGCAGCAGCAACGATACCAGCCGGCCTCCGCCAATAGCCACATGCCGCCCCCCACCCAGATCCTCTACAGCAGCAGCAACAGTGGCACCACCACCAGCAACGGTATAGTGACCAGCAGCCCGGGTGCTAGTGCTCCCGGTAACCTACTCCTGGCCCACTATCAGTCGGCCGGCTCGAAAGTGTCCTCGCCCTCGTACCTCACAGTATCCGGCTCTCCGACTGCGCCGGGCACTGTGGCCGCCACGCCCTCGGTGAGCATTTCCTCGCATGGCTTCCCCAGCGGCAGTGCCGCCATCTCGTCCTACATGTCGTCAGCGACGGCGGCGCGACGCCAGTCGGTGAGTGCGCCCAGCAGCCGTGCGGCGTCGCTGGAGCGCAAGAACCAGACACTCCAGCAGCAGCACGAAGCCATGAGCGTGGCCAGGAAGGTGCCGACGGTCATCGAGTATTACAACAAGCATGGGTAACTAGTTGGCTTATTTGTTAAAAAAAAAAAAAAATTGTTCTTGGGGAGAACCTGGTAGGCTTCTGACTTTAGTTTCAGTTTCTTTTGACAGTTTCGTGGCCCATTTTATGTCACAAAGTGTAGTGTTATTTATGTTTAGAAATCAAAATAAATTGGAATATGAGAACAGAGAGATACGAAATATGCGAAGGAAGAGGGGAGGTGCCACCAGTTTCACCTGCCACGAAAATAAATGGCTCGGAACGAGCGCACTCGACCGTTGGCGACAATCAAGTTCAATTATTTTCTTCGATTATTGAACGTTTCGGGAGTGTCGGGGCGATTAACATTTGGGCTGTCATCTGACACCTGTTCCCGTTCAGATTTCCACAAAGATCGATACATTGTTCTCCCAAATGTCAGAAGTGCACTACTGGACCCCAGGAACATCAAAGCGCAGTCCCTAATCCGAGTCTATCTCCATTTTAGTGTCAACAGCAGCAGCAACTTGACTCACAGCAGCAGCCTGAGCAACCTGGGAGCCGTGAGGAACAGCACTACCTTCACCCCGAATCTAGCGACACCATCAGCTCCCCTCCACCTGGCTCCAATCACTCCAACTGTCCACGTGGAGACAGCGCCCCCGTCACCGGCCGTAGTGAAGGCCACTCCCCAAGCGGCGGCCCAGCAGCTCATCCAACTGAGTGCCCAAGACGAGGAGCTGTACATCGAGGAGGTGCGTCCAGTGCCTGTCCTGACGCAGGACTTGCGGCTGCAGCAGCTCCACGCCATCATGCAGGACCACACCTACGCCTCCCAGCAGCAGCAACAACCACCACCACAGCCGTCGGCAGCCTCCAGCGGAGCGACCACTCCGGGAGCGGCACAGCAACCACAGCAGTGGTCGCTGGGCGGCATAGGGGTGACAGTGGCGGGCGCCCAGACAGTTCCCACTGTGGCAGGCACCTACGCCAACTTCTATGGCCAGCAAAGTGAGTGGAGAGAGTTCTTCTTTCTGGAAATCATATTTTTAATCATTTGCGCTCCTTGCAGTTCCTCGCCATGCCACGGACGACGATGCCCATTCCGCGATTAGCAGCAGCTCCCGCTTGGGCCTGGCCAGTGCGGACATCGATCCCGGAGAGGAAACGGAAACCGCACCCGAGGCAGAGCCCGAGGACGACTCGGTGACCAGGTGCATCTGCGAGCTGACCCACGACGATGGCTATATGATCTGCTGCGACAAGTGCTCGTAAGTGTTGTCTCTCAAAGATTGCTTTTTATTTTTTGAAAATTAAATTGAAATCGAAATCCCAATCCTCAACAGCGCCTGGCAACATGTGGACTGCATGGGCATCGACCGCCAGAACATCCCCGAGGAGTACATGTGCGAGCTGTGCCAGCCGAGGGCGGTGGACAAGGCGAGAGCTCGAGCTCTGCAGCGGCAGAAGCGCAAGGAACATATGATGCTGGTGGCCACCCAGGCGGCCAACGGAGTGGCGGCTGCGGCGGCCGGCACGACGTTCGCCACTGGAGGTGCTATCGGCGGCGCACCGGCCATTTCCGACGAGATGCAACAGCGGCTGGCTTCGGGTCTGAACGGCGGATATGCGACGGGCACTGGGATGTCCAAGAAGTCGAAGAAGACCAAAGACGCGATCGGCGGGGGAGCCGGCATCAAGAAGAGCAAGAAGAGCGGGGCTGCTGGCGACAAGAGTGGCAACACCTCGCTGCAGTCCAGCGGGAAGACGGGAAAGAAGAACAGCAAGCGCAAGAGCAAGTCCGGGGGCGATGGCTCGAGCGGGGGTGGCAGCAGTCCCGCCCTGACTGCGGCGGAGAAGCATGCCGCCAACCTGCGCCAGTGGATCGAGAACTACGAGTACGCTGTGACCAACCACTACTCGCCGGAGCTGCGCGCCCGCCTGCACGCCATCCAGAAGCAGCCCAGCCTTCTGCAGAGCATACAGAACACGGAGAACAAGGCGCTCCGCCAGATCCAGCAGCAGATGTCGGGCGGCTGCATTGGCGACCAGCTGCCGTTGGAGCAGCGGGCGCAGCTCATCCCCTACGCGGGCGCCAAGGTGCTGATCAGCAGCGTCGAGCTGGCGCCGAACGCTCCCATCCACGAGCTGCGCGGCAAGTACATGCTGACCACCCAGTTCCGGACACAGAACCCCACTGTCAACATGAACACTCCTCCGCCGAACAACTACCTGACCAGTTTCAAGGCCCACAAGACGCCCGGCCAGTTCATCTTCTTCTACCAACTGCCGGGCGTGGAGGCGCCGATGCAGACACTCCGTGCGGACGGTAGTGTTCCGCTGGCGGCCCAGCAGCCCCCCTCCTACTTGAAGGGGCCGGAGGTGTGCGTGGACACGAGGACGTATGGAAATGATGCGAGATTCGTGCGGCGATCATGTCGACCGAACGCCGAGCTCCAGCACTACTTCGAGAAGGGCACCCTGCACTTGTACATTGTGGCGCTCACGCACATCCGGGCACAGACGGAGATCACGGTGCGCCACGAGCCGCACGACCTGGCCGCCGTCGAGCAGAAGAAGTCGCACGCCTCCGTGGTCCAGCCGACGAGCACGCGGTGTGCCTGCGATCTGGGCAGCGACTGCCTCTTCGCCTTGCCGCTGGCCGTGCAGCAACAGCTCCAGGCTCCGCCCACCCAGCCGAGGAGCAGTCACCGGAACAAGTCCTCGGCGGCCGTCAACAGTGCAGCGGCCATCCAGTTGACCATGGGCTTGGGCGTGGGAGCGGTGCCAGGAGGCCTTCCCGGATCCAGGAATCGGTCTACCTCCTCCAGCGGCGAGAGCAGCCAGATGGGTCTCAACAGTCCCCAGCTGGGTCAGCTGAATCTCGGCTTCAAGCCGTCCCCCACCGCCGGCACCTTGACGGCTCCGGTCACGGGCGTGCTCTGCAACAGTGCCGGCAGCAGCAGCAGCACCGGCAGCAACAACTCGTGCTCGGCCAGCATGTCCAGTGTGATGCACGACTCGGGCATCTGCACGTCCTCCTCCTCGCCCTCAGTATCCATACCCTCGCCCACGCCCGCCCAGCTGCAGTCGCCCACCCTGCAGTCGCTCCACCACCACCACCAGCCGCAAGTGTCGCTCCTGCAGAGGAGTCCCACGCAACAGCAGCAGCAGCAACAGATCCTGGCTGCCCTGCCCACCCCGATGCTCACGCCCATGCTGTCGCCGCAGCTACCCAAGCAGCTGCAACAGCAGCATGTGGTGCTGCCCACGCCGCACCAGCCACAATCCCTCTTGCAGCCGCACCACCACCAGCAACAACAGCAACAGAATCAGTTGAAGCAGCAGCCGCAGCAGCAGCACCAGGCGCAGCTGCAAGAACCTCTGGCTGTGATAGCAGCTGCTGCAGCGGCCCAGCAACCCATGTCCACGTGCATTGTGCGACAGTCTCCGCAGCAGCCATCGCCGAAGGCGCCGCAGCCGCAGCCGCAACACCAACAGCAACAGCAACAGGTGGCAGCTCAACAGCAGCAACAGTTTATCAGCAACGTGCCACAGAGTCCCACTCAGAAGCTGCAACTCCAGCAGCAGCACATGGCGGACGAGGCGAGGATGGCCGTTAGTGCCCTGCAGAGCTTGCATGCCACGCCCACCTCGCATGTGTCGGCGCCCATCAAGGTGACAGTCCAGCAGCAGCCGCATCCGCAACAGCCGCTGGTGGCACATCCGCCACAGTCGCCGCAGAAACAGGCACAGATTCTCTATCCAGCCGGAGTCCAGACCATTCAAGTGGCCACGCAATCCAAGGTGGGCACTCCCACGAAGGTGAACTCGCCCACGAAGAGCTCCCCGGTCGTCAACAACAACAACAACAACAACAGTGTGGGAGCAGTAACGGCCAAGAAGACGCCAGCCAAACAGGTGGCTGTTGCCAATGTGACCACTCCGGGATCAGGCACTTCCTCGCCAGCGGATGGAAAGGACGAGGACTTGTCCAGCGCAGCCACAACGCCCACCACTCGCACCCCTGCCAAGGACAAGCCCAAGCAGTCGCGGGAGGACCGCAAGCTGGAGGCCATCCTGCGGGCCATCGAGAAGATGGAGAAGCAGGAGGCGCGAGGCAAGAAGGAGACCCGCCAGACTAGCTCCTGCAAGCGGCAGGCCAGCAACTCGCCCGCCTCCCCCAACAAACGCAGCAACTCCAACTCCATCTCCATCAGCGAGGAGGCAGACACTCCAACCAGTTCCACGTCGGCTGCGGCAGCGGCGGCTGCCCAGCGTCGCAACAAGAAGAAGCGGAAGGTGAGCCGGAGCAACAACAACAACACCAACAACGGCCTGAACAGCTCCGTCAGCGGGGGCAGCAACACCAAGCGGCGGAAGAGCCTCCTAGTGGAGTCCGACGGGGAATCGCACGCTCTGACCAACTCGGAGTCGGAGGACCAGGTGCAACAGCACCATCACACTGGGTCCGAGGACCAGGCGGCGGGCATGCTGCTGGCCCTGGCCCAGAACTCTGGCCCGGGGACGAGCGAGGCCTTCAAGTCGCCATCGTCGCAGTCCCAGGGCACGGCGGTGAGCAGCGCCTGTCTTCTGATCGAAGCCGCCATGGGCCCGCTGGAGCAGCAACCGGAGGTAGTGGAGCAGCCGTCGTCGTTCAAGTTTCCGCCCGGCGGGACCAAGACCAAGAAGACCCTCATGTCCAGCTGGTTCCAGCAGACGGAGTGCGAGCAGCAGCCCACTTCCGGGCTAGACAGCCTCGTCCAGGCCGCCATGAGCGAGATCAACGGCGACCGCGAGCAGATGCAGGTGCAGTCTGCGCCGGCTCCGGCCCTCCTCAAGGTGGAGCAGTTCATCCACCAGGCCGAGTCCACCAGCAGCAGTACGGTTACTCCGCGCGAGCAACTGCATCTGCCGTTGCAGAACAACTCTGTGAAGAAGCGATGGCTCCGGCAGGCCATTAGCGAGGAGACCACTCCGGACGAGGGCCAGCAGCAGCAGCAGTCGTCGTCGTCGTCGACATCCGCCACGCCCACTCCCACACAACCGGCGCCAAGTGTCTCCCCGTTGGCCAATGGCTTCAGCACACCCCTGAAGAAGCGCCGCCTGGTCGTGATCAGCAACGGGGCGAATGCGGAAGCGGAAGATCCCCAGATCGATGTCATCGGCGAGGCCAAGGACGAGGCGGACGAGGAGATGGTGAAGATAGAAGCGGACGTGGATGCGGATGCGGATGCGGCACTCAACCACCAGGAGCAGGACGACGATGTGGACATCCTGCGGTCACCGAGTCCGGGCACCCACCAGATCATAGCCGAGGACAATCTGGTGAAGATCGAGCCCGAGGACACGAGTGCGGCGGCCAACGACGTAAAGATCGACGTGGAGCGGGAGGAGAGCCAGGCGTGCGACAAGTTCGAGGAGATGGTGAAGGTGAAGCGCGAGGAGGAGCAACGCGAGCAGCAGAGCCAGCAGGAGCAGCAGATGAATTCCGAGCAGATTCAGCCCAAGGTGGAGCCACCCTCAGTGGAGCCGAAAGTGGAAAGCGCTGACGTTAAGGTGGCTCCTAAAGTGGAGGCAAGTCCGGAGAAAGTGGCTCCCAAAGTGGAAGCTGCGAAAGATGAGCCCAAACCGGGTGAGTCGCTGTTGCGGGCGACTGCCACGGCGACCGCTGCTGCGGCGGCCACTCTACTAGATGTGGGCAAGGTGATGCTCAAGACTAGGACGCCGCCGTTCAAGGCGGAGGATGAGCCGCAGAAGAAGAAGTCGAAGGTGGAACCACTGGCAGAAGTGGCGGTGGCATCAACTCCTGAACCAACAACTGCTCCACCTTCTGCTCCGGTTCCTGCTCCAGCTCCAGCTCCTCCTGCAGCTCCAGCTTCTGCCCCAGCTCCAGCTTCTGCACCTGCACCTGCATCTGCTAGTTCGAAAAATCTCAGCGAGCACGACATCCAAGAGCGTCTGCTGTCCTTCCACGCAGCCAACATTTCTTTCCTGCAGTCCAGGAACAAGAAGGCTTCCACCTCGGCCTCCTCCAGCCAGAAGAGCAGCGCCATCAGCACTGGCGCTAGTGCTGCTGAGCCCAAGAAGGCGTCCAAAGAGAAGGACGAGAAGCGGGAAAAGGAAAAGCAACTGAAGAAGGCCAAGAAGGACAAGAAAAAGTCAAAGGAAAAGGACAAGGAGAAGGAAAAGGAAAAGGAGAAGGACAAGGCAGCCGCCGGAACACCCACTGTGGCGGAGATCAAGAAGAAGCCATCACAGCCATCCGCCAAGGCAGACGTCAAATCCCTGCCAGCTCCCAACGCCGTACCACCAGTGGCCACGGCGAACGGCAAGACCAAGCATGTGGACCCACCTCAGCAGCAGCATATGAGGCGTCGGACCATGTCCATGTGCGTCACTCCCGTCACCCCATCGGCACCCATTTCGATGCCATCTCCACTGCTGGGCACCCCGCCGACGGCGAAGAAGCGCCAAACCAACTTCGAGCAGGAGCTGACCAAGCCGAACAGCCAGATCCTGAGCAGCAGCATCCTCCTGAACAGTAGCAAGACCCAGAACACGCCACTCACAGCACCGACACTGTCCACGGTGCAGCAGCAGCACCGGAAGGAGAACAACCACCAGGACGCGAATCCTGGCAGTGGACTGGCGGCAGGAGCGGGAGGGCCCATGAGCCTGGCGGCGGCCATAGCCAGCGGCAAGCTGACGGCCATCAGCCGGCGAAGGGAGTCCATGTGCGGCAGTCGCCAGCAGGCGGCGCTCATCGCAGCGGCGCTGAAGAAGGAGAAAAAGGAGAAGAAGAAGAACAAGAAGAAGGACCGGGAGAAGCAGAAGCACGAAAAGCAGAAGGGCAAGGATAAAGATCGGGAGAGGGACCGGGACAAGGACAAGGAGAAGGATAAGGACAAAGAGAAAGAGGGCAAGCAGAAGGCAATGAACCACGTCCAGAAGCCACCAACCGTGGTGCCAGTGGCTGCTAATCCGATTCCAGCACCACTGGCGCCCAGCCCCATCTCTGTTGTGACACCCAAGGCAGCACCCATTCCCGTGCTGATCACCCAGCCCACTCCGCCACCCGCCTCCCTGCTGAACAACTGCGCGCCCGGAAAGATCTCGACGCTGCCCTTCTACAACACCATCTACGGCAAGCTGCAGGATCCCCCGGCAGCCATCAGCAATGCCAGCAACAACATGCCCAGCTTGGCCGAGTACCTGGAAGCCACCAAGGCCAAGGCAACGGCTCCGCCGGCCATTAAACTGCCAGGAGCTGTGCTGCCGGTCAACCCAACGCCAGTGCCCACGGTGGCGGCTTCTGTGGACATGCCGCCGCCCACCACCACTCCCCTGAAGCTGTACACCCGGACCGCCAGCCACGACCCGCGGCTTAATCCCAAGCTCACGGTGCCTGATCCCACACCCATGCCCAAGCGCAAGCTATCGATCAGCGAGTACAGGATGCGCCATCGACCGTCGGTTGATACGGCTCCTCCGACCACTCCCACCACCCCCACCACGCCCTCCACTCCAACCACTCCCACCGGCCCGAGTGCGGACCGGTGCTTCGCCAAGCCGCAGACCATCAACAAGTGCTCGCTGCAGTCGCCGGAGCGCTACCAGGCGGCCATGCGAGAGCGCCGCAACTCGATCAGTGTCCACCACCAGCCGGCGGGTGTGAGCCTCAGCCTGAACAACAACAGTGCTGGCGGCAGCGGCAAGCTGGGCACCGGCAAGGGGAGTGGCAACCATCTGCAACAGGCGTTGGGGGTCGCGGGCAGGCTGTCGGGGAAGAGTGCTGGGCTGGACAACGCCACCACCACTCTGGACACGGTGAACAGCATACTGAGCACGGCGCAGAAGCTGCACATGTTCGACGACAAGCCGAAGGGTAAGGATGCCAGAATCACTTGTAGAAGCAAGTTACTTAATAGAAATGTTCCCAACAGGTGGCCACTTTAATGCTGCACCCACATTGCTGGAACAGCAGCAGGAGAAGATGAGCGAGCGATCACGATGCCTGCAAAGGACTATATCCTGCGACTCGCGGGTGATAGAGCGTCTGGGCGGAGGAGCTGGCGCGGCGTGTGCCTTGGAGAAGGTGACGACGGCCAGACGAGATGGCATATGAGGCAGTAAGTTATCTCATACATAAGTTAACCGGAATTGTATTAAAAGTTCTCCAATCCACAGGAATTCAAAGACAGATGAACAGAGAAACATAAACCCAGTTACATAAATAAAATAGAAAAAGAGTCAAGAAGAGTCAACAATCCAATCCAACATCGACGCTGGAAGGCCTCTGATGGAATCACATTTTCTATATTAGATACTCAATTTCCTTATACCAAACAACATGAAATGAATCTTGCTTTGTGTTGATTATTATTTACGTTATATTTTTAAATTTAAAACTAACGATTGAGATCAGAAACCTACCTACCTACCTACAACAGAATCACCAAACCAAGCCAATCCAAAATCCAATCCAGAATCCAATTAAATGCAATCCAATCAATGAATGTTATGAAACAGAAGCACTTTGCATAGCAAATATTTATATGGAATAGATGAAAGTATAGGGAAGAGGTTCTACTAAACCATTTAGTTATGTAATAGTCTCGTTTTTGTCGCTTAAATTAATTACCAGCAAGAAAATACATAGATACTTGTGTACATATTAGTAGGAGCCTCTGAATAGCGCGATTAACGCATTAACTTACCTAGCTAGTAGACACTAGATACTGATTAGGCATCCAATCTTGAAGTTATTGAGATGCTACAACCAACCTTGAATCATTTAGTAATTAACTACGTATTTTTAGTTATTAAGTTGATTTCGTTTTCATTCAAAGAAGCCTAAAGTAGTGAACAGGGATTATGATGCAACCCTATATATATAATATATTTTGTCAAACATTTTTGTTTCTACTTTTCAATCATAAAATTATAAACTAAAATATTTATATAAAAAAAAAGAATAGCCAGTCTAAAAAATGCAAGCAATACTAAAAAAAAAAAAAGGAAAAAAAACAAAAAAGCCTTAAGAAAGGATGTAAAGAACAAAATGTATATAATATTTATAAATAGCAACCAACAACCAAATTAAGAGAAAAACAAATGCAAGCAACTTGTTAATGTTGTCAGATTGTTAAGCAACTAAAGTGTAAGTTAAACAAAGTACAAATCGAGGGCTAATTGAACAGAATTGAGCCACAAAGACCGCGATTCAAAGTGTAAATACTGACAAACACAACAATTTTCCGAAGCCATTTTCGTAATTAAAGCGTAAGCTGTTCCTCCCTCCTCCTTAAAAACAACTAATATATGGGTATACATATTATTTTTTTTAATTTGTAAACTCATCCAGTATTAGTTTTTCTCTCATATTTGAGTTTTGTACGTATTCGTATTCTGAAAAATGATCCCCAAAGGATGTAGCTTATAGTATCTGCTATATTCTTTGGGTAATCATTTTAATCTTGATTGTGAAACTTTTTACATTATTTAAAATTTATAAAAACAAACTCATACTTTTTGACCCTGTGAACATATTTGTCAGCGAGAATAAGCAAACACAATATTAGCCATAAGTCGTGCAACATTTTAAACGTATGCTTTTAAGGATAATGTAAAGAACTAAGCCTAAGTTTGTACATAAATATTAACTTGTAGTTCTTATAGTTACCGTTTAAGCAGAAAGTTGGATTATGGCAAGCCTTGTTTCTTTTTTTTTTTTTTTGTAATCGCCCCTAAGCTTAAAAGTAATTTTATTTTCTGTAAATATGCAAATACAACACTAAAGAATAAGTGTAAAAAAAATACTTAAATCAAGTGTACTAAGCCGATTTTATAAAACGAACGCGTATGTTGTTAATTTTTATTAAGCGATGTATATTATATACAGACCCTATATTAAACATACTTCTAGTTATCCATAAAGAAAACACATAAATCCGAGTGAAGAGTTTGCAGTTTTCGTAATATCGTTTTTGATAGAAATAGATTAAACCCACAACACACACACGAAATTATTTATAACTTATTTGAAAGAAACGGAAAACAAATATCTAATCGTAATCATTTTTACTCTAATCTTAGATTCTTTGTAAGTGCGAATTTGAATTGTAAGCGTAAGCGTAGTGGTTTTAGGCCTAAGTCTAATTTGGTTTAACTGATGTAAATTAAATACGTTAATTGTTTATTAAACAGCAACACTGCAACACAAACTACGAGCGCTGGTCCAACACAAACCGCTGGACAACACGCTTCGTCTGTAAAATATATTACAAATGAATTCGTAAAATTCTTTACCAATAAACAAAAAAACCAGAAAAACACGAATAAAATTGAAATAAAATTAAAATATTGATGTTTTTACTATGGGATTTGGATAATAAATATTTTGTATAGGCTTATAGGTTATACATTTTAGGAGAAAGAGATTTTGGGAACCACCCTTTAAAATAAAGTCAGTAAAATTCATTAAAAATGAATTCGTGAAACTCTTTACCAATAAAAAAAATCAGAAAAAAACGAATTCAATTGAAATAAAATTTAAAAATAGCTATACTCATTTTTAGGAGAAAGTGACTTTGGGAACTGCCCTTTAGAATAAAGACAGTTTTAATTTTTTTTACAAGTAAACATTTTTATTTCATATATATTTCGTACAATTCCTAACTAATGTTAATATATCTTTGAAAATATTGGCTTTACTAATGTGACAAGTACTTAAAATACTAATAGCCAGCAAATATCATTTTTTCTGTGAAACTTTTCGTATACTCCGGGAAATACATAATTATTAGTACGATTTCCCATAAGCTGTGGTTCATGAACCTTCAAAAATACACTCGTTTATAAAATTATTGGTCCTTACACTAATTAAGGTAGATTTGCTCATTTTTTTGTTGTTTTTTTTATTATTAATTTTTCATCATCCTTGCACATATCGGTCGACTGCTCTCGTAAAATATTTCCATTCCCTAATCATACCATCCTTATATTCGTATGTTGACTTGTATTTCGCTTCCATGCGGTGACAATGGGGTTATTAGATAAAGGCCTCATCAGATGTTGAACATTTCCTATGAAACAGTATCGGGGACCGTAATTAATGAACACAGAACTATATTTACTTAATCAGCATGCTTATTAGGGCATTTCTTATACATATACTCTTAGAAAATACAATAAAGAAGCGCTCTCGAAACGAACTATTATTATTATTATAGTTATGGCCTGTTAATAAAGTGTTTCTGTCATCTACTGTGATTACGGCCCCCTCATATTATAGTAATTTCATCTAAAATAATGTTCGAAATAAGTTGTTTGGTTTCAAAAGACTTCTTTTCTTGACAGAGGCAGTGCATTTTAACGTTCCTGGTTTAAAAACGAATACGATGTACGACAACGCAGTACGATGAGATAAAGGTATACGATACAAACTGTTGATCTTAAGTAGATTCTTAGATCCTAAAGTACGAATTTTTAAGATTATTTACAATTTACAAAAGGTATATGGATGAAGCAAGCGTCTTAGTATAATGATAGATTAACTTATAGACAGTTATAGTTATACATATATAGCCGATATGTATTCAAGACCTTCGACCTTGGACTGCTTCCAACAAAAGCTTCTAAGTTATATCCCCGATTTTAAGATCCTACAACAACCAAAAAACTCGGCGCTAGGACTTGTTGCTGTTGCATGCATTGACATTATTATTATTGTACAGATAGGGTATCAGGTTGGGCTCGATCTCCAGCTGCTGCTTGAGGATCGAGCTCATGACAAACTCCGTGGACACGATGTGGCACTTGGGATTGCCGTGCCGCGTAAGATCCGCGCACAGGTGCATGTCCGTCGGGCAGGTAACGATGATGTAGGAGTCGGGCGACTGGACATGCGCCTCGGCCACAGCCGCGCCGCTTCTTCGCTTCGCTTCCACCTTGCCGCCAGAATACTCGATCATCTTGATGATCTCTTCGCGTGCCGGGAACACGTCCGGCGTGACGTGGAAGTATTTCCCCGCAAACAAGGTATCCCGAGTGGGAGCACAGAGGACAGTGTCCAAATTGAACTGCAGGTTCTCGTCCACCGGTATGTGCTGGATGCGGTACGGCTCGGTCGGTACAAACTTGCCAGCCTTGGCGCTCTCCACGATCCAGCTGGACTTGAGGACATAGTCGACATGGCAACAGGCCTGAATCAGCTTGCAGGTGCGACTTTCGCGTGTCATTACCAGATGAGTGGCGTCAGCAGGACTGTCCACGACGATGCCACCCAAAATTCTGCATACGATTAGGGAGATTATTAAATATGTTTAGGGAAGGCAGTCCAAGTCCAATTACTTACTGAACTGCTTTCTTGAGAGAATCCACATCGGCCACCTGAGAGAATATAACCTTGGGCGGCTTGGTGGTCGTGGGATATTCGAGGCAGACTATTTGCTCGGGCAGCTGCTCCTGCTGGAACGAGTTCATCTTCTGGCGCTTCAGTTTCTGTTCGCTGGCGTACGGATCGGACAGATGACGCTTCACACGTTCGTGTGCCTCCTGGGTGAGATTGATGGGCGCTTTCCAAGCAGCTACAAAGGACAACATTAATTTCTTTTTCAAACAACATTTTTAAAAAGAAAGTATTACTTAGAAGATGTGCCACCAGATTGCATTCGATGCGGAACGGAGCCACCAGGTTGTACTGCTGGTACTTGGGGCTGTCGTACTGGGAGAGTCCACTTAGGTTACCAATGCAGATGTCGCTGAGCCAGAGGGCGTTGACCATCGGGATGTTCCACTCTTTGGCGGCATTGAACTTGTTCCCCTCCAGCTGCTTGCAGACGACGACCGTGTTCACCTTCGACAGGTAGGACGTGTAGATGGCGCCGCACTCCTCGGCCATCTGCTGCAGCCGGACCACCTCCTCGCCCTCGAATCCCTCGGAGGTGATGATGTAGCGCTCGAGCGGCTTCCGGTAGCCAAACTGGCTGGGGAACGGAAGATGCAGTGGCTGCCACGGCGGCATCAACTGCCTCTTGAGGCAGATGTCGCTCAGCCAGTAGGCCGTGACGCAACGCTTGGCGTCCCGGAGCGCCTGCATCACAACCCCGTGGCGCTGGGTGCGACAGATGACGTGGGTGACTCGGGGACAGTATGTCCGCTCAATGTCTCCGCCGAACTGCCGAATCGTGTCCAGCCAAATGGGCAGTTCGTCGCCGTCCGTCTCGTCGTACTCCACGATGAAGAAGGTGCAGCCCACCAGGAAAAGATCGGCGGGCAGTTTCAGATTGGGATTGTGGCCGTAGAACTGTGGCATGGGAATGGCCTGCTGCCCGGGTCGAGCTTGGATGAAGCCATGGGGCGGTCGCTGCACGGGGACACCCACTCCCACAGCCAACTGCTGCTGCTGTTGCGGCGACTGCGGCGGGGCAACCACTATTTGATGCTGCACCAGGTGCTGCTGCGGCGTCTGCTGCGGCTGCGACACGGCCACCACTCGGCGTATTTGCTGCTGCTGGAGCATCTGCTGCTGTTGTTGCTGCTGCTGCAGCATCAGCAACTCCTGTTGCGTTCGAGGTGGCCCGGCCACGCCCACTCCCACTGCCGCATTGTGCTGTTGTCCCATCATCCTCAGAGCCCCGGCCGCCGAAGGGGGCTCATGCTGCTGCGGCGCCAACTGCTGCTGCACCACCATTTGCTGTTGCTGTTGCTGGAGAAGCAGCTGCTGTTGCTGCTGCTGCTGCGGTGCTCCAGTCACCACCACTTGCTGGACTATCTGCTGCTGAGGCTGCTGCTGACCATCGGGTAGCTGAATGAGTTGCTGCTGCGTCTGGACGCCGTTGTTTCCCAAGCGACTGCTCAGCATGTTGGCCAGAGCGGTTTTGGTTTTGAGGTTCATCTGCTGGGGTGTCTGCTGCGGCTGTCCATCGGGAGCTGGAGAAGATTCAAAAGATTACCCCTATTCCCTAAAGAAAAGTATTTATGTTTGAACTTACTCGTGGATGTCATCACCAATGTCTGAGTCATTATGTTGCCACTTCCTGGGGGACCCGCCACCACACCTCCTGCCCCCGGGGTGGTGGGCGTGGTGGGTTGCTGCTGTTGCTGGACAATGGTCTGCTGCTCAATGAGCTGGCCATTGGGCCCAGTTATGAGCTGCACCGTCTGCTTTCCCATTTGCTGCGAAGCCTGCTGCTGGATGGGAATCTGCTGGACGCGCAACTGCTGGCGTTGCAACAGCATCTGCTGGTTAGGGTCGTTGGGATTAAAGGGCTGTTGCTGGGGCGATTGCTGCTGCTGTTGCGGCGGACCCACAGCCACGCCTGGCTGCTGCTGGATGGGACTCAGTCCGGGAGTGCCGCCGGCGCGCACTACCACCTGTCGCTTGCCTTGCTGCTGCAGCCAGAGCATCTGCTGCTGCTGCGTTAGCCCTGGCGGCATCTGGCTCTGGACTATGATGTGGCCGGGCGGCACTGGACCGGCGGGACGTGTAGCCACCATTCCACCAGGAGCTCCGGGCCGCGGCTGGTAGGCCACCTGTTGGCGCAGCATCACCCGCGGCTTGTTTTGCTGGTTCAGCTTGGTGATGTACTCGGCTCGCTTGTGGGCGTCCAGGGACATGAAGTGGGCGTGCGTCTTCTCGTCGAGGACTATCTTCTGTTGCTGCGGCTGCTGCAGCACTATCTGCTGCTGTGGCGCCATCTGACCCTGCCCCTGTTGCTGCTGCTGCGGAGGTGGCAGCACAATCTGCTGTTGCTGCTGGACTGTCGGAGGCTGCTGCTGTTGCTGGCCCGGCCACGAGGTCTGAGGACGCAGACCCCGGGGAACAAACTGCTGCTGTGGCTGCTGCTGTTGCTGCTGCTGGGGTGTGGATGGCCCACCCGGCAGAGGCGACTGCATGCCCACACTACTCGTAGGAGTGCCCGGGGTTACAGGACCCATCTGACCAGATGCCGGACTCTGCGGTGACCAGTGGGGCTGCGGCTGCATTTGCGGATGATGCTGAGGCGACTGTTGTTGCAGCAGCAGCTGTTGTTGCTGTTGCTGTTGCTGCGGTGGGGGAGTGCGTTGCGGCAATTGCTGCTGCGTTATCAGAACCTGCTGCATTATTTGCTGCTGCTGCTGTTGTTGCTGCTGCTGCGGGTCGATGGGCAACTTTTGCTGCAATATTTGCTGTTGCTGCTGCTGCTGCTGTGGCTGTTGCTGCTGAATCAAGATCTGTTGCTGCTGCTGCTGGGCTCCCACAAGCTGTTGCTGCTGCTGTTGTTTCTGAATAATCTGCTGCTGCTGCAAATATTGCAACCGTTGAGGATCGCTTATGATCTGCTGGTTGACAACTATTTGTTGTGACTGCGGCTGCATCTGCATTCGTTGCTGTTGCATAATCGGTTGCTGCTGTTGTTGTTGCAACATTTGCTGCTGCTGCACAAGCTGTTGTTGCTGCTGCTGTTGCTGCTGAGCCAGATTCGTCTGATTAACAACATATACGTTCTGGTTTTGTGGATTTTGGGCCAGAATCTGCTGCTGCTGCTGGACGCTGAGTTGATTGAAGTGTTGCTGGCTGATGATGAATGTTTTGCCTTGTGGCTGCATCTGCTGCGGCTGTTGCTGTTGTGGCTGTGGTTGTTGTTGCTGCTGCTGGACTCCCAGAATTTGCGGCTGTTGCTGCTGGAGAGTCTTTACAAATTTTAAAATATAATATATTTCTGATGGACTATTAATAGAAAACAAACAGGGCTTGCAAATAACAGTTGACCGTTCCTACTTGTTAAAAAATAAATATCATTTATGGACCTTTTAAACTTGTTTATTGGCAGGAAAATCATTTAAATTCGGTTTTTGAGTTAACGGGTCTCACTCAGAAAAAAGCCGATATTTTTGTTCCAATTTGATCAGGTTATTTATTGAACCTTTGACTAAGAGTTTCAAAAAAGAAAAACAAAAATTGATATTTGTCAATTTGATTTTTCACTGTTTTTAAAAAACTTTTTTTCGTGTTAACTGGTATTTCTATTAAGAATGGCTCGTGAGCCAAATAAAAAAGTGCATCAGTTTCTCAAATTTGATCGAAGTTAGCTTTCATTTCCTGTTTTTTCATAAATTGGAACTGATGGGTTTGCGGGAGAACTTAATTTTATATTTCATCAATAAGGTGTCACTTGAATATGAAATTCTTCCAAACATAAATTTAAAAAAAAAAAAAAAAAAAAAAAAGGATTCGAACACAGATCCTTTTATTTCATAGGTGGAAACATAACTTCTCAGCTATCCACAATTTTTTTTATTTAGGAATATATTTGAAAGTTGGGTTGAGGCAAAGTGTTGTTGTTTTTGAAAATACAAAAGAGCGTTTTTTTTTGTTTTTTTTTTGCCTTTTGAAAACTCTCAGTATTCGGTCTCTAAGCTTTATTTTTGACAGAACCAATAAAAAAAAAAACAATCTATTAAAGCTCAACCGAAAACCTAAATATTTCAAATCAAATGGTTTTCTCTCTGAGAGAGTATAGAGTATCTGATACAAAACTAAATATTACAAATTTGGTTAACAGTTATTGACAAGCTCTGATAGAAAATAAAAACAATACCTGTTGTGGTTGCTGCTGCTGCAATTGTTGTTGCTGCAACTGCTGCTGCTGCTGCGGAAACTGGCCGATGATCTGCTGCTGTTGTGGAGCTACCTGTTGCTGCTGCTGTGGACGCTGAATGGTTTGCTGAATGATTCGCACTTGTCCCCCAGTTCCAATTCCAATTTGCTGCTGTTGTGTGAATTGTACTTGTTGCTGTTGTTGCTGCTGTGGTGGTGGCTGCTGTTGGGGAAGCTGTTGCTGTTGCGCTGGCTGCTGCTGTTGTTGTTGTTGGACGTGCAACACTTGCTGCTGCTTCTGCTGCAGGTTCATCATGTGGCTCTGAATGATTTGCTGGCCTTGTGCCGTGGAAGTGTTGATGACATGTCGCTGAGTGATCACCTGTTGTTGTTGGACAGATTGTGTTTGTTGCTGTGCCATAATTTGTTGTTGTTGCTGTTGCTGCTGTTGTTGTGGCTGCTGTTGTTGCTGCTGCATTTGCTGAAATTAGAAATATAAGTTAGAAAGTTTAATCTTAATATTTTACTTAAACTTTGACTTACTTGTGGAGGCTGTTGTTGCTGCTGCTGCTGTTGCTGTTGCTGCTGTTGTTGCTGATGCTGTTGTTGCTGCTGTAAAGTTGGTGTCGTCGGTTGCTGCAACGGCGATTGCCGCGGCGAGGGAGTATGCTGCTGCTGCGGCTGTTGCTGCTGCATCTGCTGCTGTTGCTTCAGCTGCTGCTGCCTCATGATCAACGAGTCCTGGTTGCTGCTCAAGGTGGATCGGCTGAGGACCTGCGCCACCTGAACGGGATCTGTTGGATCGATGGGCTTTTGCTGCGAGAACGACTGCTGCTGCTGCTGCTGGCCAGCCAAGTTCTGGTTCGGATGCAGCTTACTCTGCATGGGAGGAGTCTGAGAGATTTGCGGCGACTGAGGTGCCGAAATGTGTTGCGGACTTTGTTGTTGCTGCTGCTGCTGCTGTTGTTGCGCCAACTGCTGCTGCTGCTGTAACTGCATCCGCTGCTGCTGATGAACGGGCTGCTGGAAGGGCTGCATCTGCTGCTGTTGCTGTTGCGGCGACATCATGGAGGGCGGCTGCGGTTGCTGCGGCGATCCCATCATGTGCTGCTGGCGGCTCTGCTGCAGTTGCTGTTGGCGCAGATGCTGCTGCTGGGCGCTCTGGGGCGAGGGTGGCGGCGGTGGCGTCATCTGGGGAGCAGGCGATTGCAGCTGCCGCGGCGATTGCGGCGGCAGCATGTTGTTGCTGGCATGCTGCAATTGCTGCTGCTGTTGCAGCGATGGCGAGGGAGTGTTTGGCGGCATTACCGGCGATCTGTTCTGCACCATTCTCGGCGATTGTTGCTGTTGCAGGCTCTGCTGTTGTTGTTGCTGCTGCTGCTGTTGCTGTTGCTGCATTTGCATCTGCAGCTGTTGTTGCTGCTGCATTATCTGCTGCTGCTGCTGTTGGATTTGCCTCTGCTGTTGCTGTTGCTGGGGCGTCAGAGGCTGTCCGCTTTGAATGATTTGCTGCAGATGCATTTGGCTTTGGTTAAGCCCCTGCAGTTGCCGCATCAAGTGTTGGTGCATGATTTGCGGAGAAACTGGCACAGACTGCTGCTGCTGGACAACTTGTTGCTGCACAATCTGCTGTTGCTGCACCATTTGTTGCGGTTGTTGGGCGACTTGCTGCTGACCCACTTGCAGTTGCTGGAAAGGTTAGTGGATATTATTTTAAAGTAATTTTCAATTAAAACAAAATAAGTACCTGTTGTTGCTGAATAAGTTGCTGGTGATGTTGCTGCGGCGATTGGATGGGTTGTGGTGTTGTTGACTGCGGGGTACGAGGAGTTTGCCGGCCAGTGGGTGTGGTCGGCAGCCTGGGCGACTGCTGCTGCTGCTGGGGATCTTGTTGCATAATCGGTTGCTGTTGCTGTTGTTGTTGTTGCTGCTGCTGTTGCAGTTGCTGTTGTTGTTGCTGCTGTTGCTGTTGTTGCTGCTGAATCATTTGAATTTGCTGCTGCTGCTGCTGCTGTTGCTGAGCTTGTTGCTGTTGCTGCTGCTGCGTGTTCTTCATCTGCCGATGTTGCTGCAGAATGTTTTTGATCTGCTGCTGACTCTGCGGCTGCTGCTGCAAGTTGGCGGGAATGATTTTCTGCTGCTGGATGATCAACTGCTGCTGCTGTTGCTGTTGCTGCGAATGGGGCGGAGTAGGAGCCTGTGGTCCGGCTTGTGGCATTGGGTGTTGCATCGGCTGTTGCTGTGGCTGCGGCTGGGGCCGCACGAAGACAACTTGCTGTTGGGCTGGAACAGGTTGCGGTTGATGCTGCTGCTGAATCTGTTCGGCCGAGGCCTGCAGCTGAGACTTTATACTGGCTATGCTCTTGGCAGCCGCCGTGTCCTCTCCAAAGCCCAGAATATCCGAAAGTGTGGGGGCGGGGCTTTGTTGTATTTGCTGTTGCTGTATTTGTTGTTGCTGCTGCTGTTGCTGCAGTTGTTGTTGCTGTTGCTGCTGCTGCATTTGTTGCTGTTGTTGCTGCATCTGTTGCTGTTGCGCCGCTGCCTGCTGCTTCTGGTTCCTCTGCTTCTCAATGGGCTTCAGCAGACGGGGATGATACGGCTCCGACGGCAGGCAGCTCTTGAACTTGAGGCAGTCGGTCACCCAGTCGGGTGTCACAATGATTATGGCGTTCTTGGGCAGCGCCAGCGCCTTGTTGTAGATGCCCCCCGTGGCCGCTCCGCATACCAGATGCGTGTTGGTGGCCCCGAAGCTGTGTGTCACCACGGCGCCGTGGTACGTCAGCATGGCGTAGAGCCGCCGGCGGTCCCCAGCCACTACGTTCGTAATTGCGGCCCGAATTCCTCGCATCAGCCGCAACTGGTTGGGACTGGGATCGAAGGCCCTCGTCGAGGCCATCCGGCCCAGCTTGGCGCTGTGGACGATCCATTGCTCGGTCACTGGGATGGCACTGTACAGGTCCAGGTTCATGGACAGCTCCTCCTCCGAGTAGTTGTTGGCACATATCAGATGTGTGATTTTGTCCGATAGGAAGAGTTTCGACTGGGCTCCGCCACTCTTCAGGAAGCGTTCAATCTGCAGAAAGTAAACAAAGATATTGAGTGTTGTTTCTCGAAAAATAAAAACCAAAACAAAAACAGTTGATTCTTCACCAACACCAATGGTCTTCCACGCACACATCCACACCAATATGTACACGAATTGCCGGCAACATTTATGGCGGGCATTTGGCGGATCCCATTGCTCGCAGCCCGGTCTCGGTCACGAGACACCCTGTGTCCGGACGACAGACGCACGTACACAAACACACCCACGCTTGGCAACAATGCAGTACAGCACGGGAAAATCACTTTTTCGACCATACCTCCTCGTCCAAATTGCCGAGAACGAAATAAATCACGTCCTCGAAGAGCTTCTCGCTTATTTTAAGGTTCTCCATGAGGGATATGGCGCCTGAGCCGGCGTCAATTTCACTTTTGCTTTGTTATTGTTGCTGTTTGTCCGATTCTACACATTTCAACGCGGCTTTCTTCTTTTCACGCTCTCCAACTGCATGCAGCCGATTTGAGTGGAGCGCAGGCCGGCTTTTGAGGTTTAAAACTTCTTTAATTTGTTATTGATTGTTTAAAAACAATCAAATTGCACTCCGTTTTTCTTTTTCTTTCAGTCGCTTCTAGAGATGGAACAAAACTTCGATATAAACATCGATAAAAGTCCACAAATCTATAAGAAATGTGGAACTTGACCAGTGCTGCCAGAAAAGCTTATTTCAGGCTATATTTACAATAAACTAAAATACGGAATACTTTATAAGATATTAAAATATTCGTGCTCATTTAAACCATAGTTTATCTCATAATGTAGCTTATTCTAATGTAGGCAGTTCAAAATCTGGCAGCACTGAAATTGACTATGAAAATAAAACACACCGCCATCTGTGGGAAATAAGTGTAAGCTGCCGCACTGATCCACAGTTATTGGGCGCAAAAAAAAAAGAATTCAAAAAATTGTATCTAAAAAACCAATTTCTTAAAGTCTAAATTTCTAAAAAGAGGAAAACTTTTATGTTTTAACTACCACAGAGTTTAGTCTCAATTTGAAATCTTGAGCATGTGAGATAATGTCCATAAATAAAAGAAATATTTATGTCACAGTAATCTATTAGAGAAACATTTGCATTGTAGACTAAAAAAATTTAAATATATTGTTTTTTGTTTTTCTTTTTTTTTTTTACAAATACACAATATTCTATTTTGCCATTCGGCTTACAATATTAGCTTAGTTACCTTAGTTTTGTATTCGTAACACATTTAAGACATGCAGAAATTGAAATTGGATCTATTTTAGGTTTACAAGGTTCTCTCATATTTTTGCGATTTACAATTGGTTTAGCCATGTTTCTTTTAGCAATTTGATCCGATTTGCTGGCGAACATCGGAATAGGCGCTCCTCGGGCTGCTAATAGGAGCAGCCGATACATTTATATAAACGGATAGAAGTTAAAAAAAAAAATAAAGAAGAAAAACGGGGTTTCCGTGGCAAACTCGAAACTTTGAATCGATCGGATCATTGAATTCTGGCGATTATTGCGATAACGTGGTAGTTGCAGTTCCAGAAAGATGGTTTTGGTTTTGGTTTTGATTTTGATGGCCCTGAGCTGGTGCTGTGGCCTGCACTAATGCGGATACGGATACGGAAATGGAAGCCAAATCCACTGCACTGCACTGCTCTTGCTCGAACTTCTTCTTGTCGTGCACAACCACGTTGCCCATCAGCACGAATCATGAAGCGCTGTTCGTCTCCCCGTTGCTCTCATGGAAGTTGGTGCCGTTCACAATGAACGAGGTGCCGAGGCCGTACAGATGTCCGGAGTATTTGGCATGGTCGATATTGTCCTCGAAGAACATCTGAAATGGGTGAGAAATGGGATAAGTCCATTAGGCGGCGCAACCAAAATTCGCAACTGGATTCATTAGATGGTGGTGTGGTGATGATGGTGGTGGTTGTTATTGTGGTTTTGAGACAAAAACATTGTTGCGAAAAGCGGTCACTGAAAAAAGGTCTAGGTATGTGGATATGAATATTAATTGTAGATGAGGTGGTGGAGCCAAGCAGAGTAATTTAAATCTAATACATTACGCCGCAAGAAGCACATGAATATAATAATATATTTATATATGTAACTACCTTGCAAAGCATCAAAACTATATCCCTCGATTGGGGACGATATTTTATTAATTATTGGCTTACATATATATATGTTACATACCGTTACCGATGTGATGGTTAGGTGAAGAAGATTCTACTTTATAACAGATTTCTTAATTTTGTTGGGTTAGATTCGAAATAATATATGGATATATGTAGTTCGGGGGTATTCTTGTTTTAGTCAGAACTTTTCGTCAGTTCACTAGAAGTTTAAGCACTTGCTACGCTTATATACACAGTGCAGAGTATGGAAATTTGTTTCAACAAAGAGCTTAAAATTATAAAAGATATATGGAAACATAATTTTAATACGAGTCTGGCAAATCAAAGACAAAAATATATATATATATATACATATGTAACTTAAAACTAGAAAAAATTCGGGTGTTTATCGTCACTGCAATAATAAATAAACCATGCCACTTGAATAAAAAAATATAAATCATACAAAAGTATTAATACGCCCAGATACCAGAAATTAAAAAATAATTATTTATAGTAAAGAATATGAATTTCAATGCATTTAATTTTCCATTCAAATCCATCAAATACCATCTTTTCTTCTCGTTTCGCAAGCAAGCATTTAAATAATATATAACAAGCATGTTTCAAATAGTAGTTATTCCAACTAACTAACACTTCAAATTAGTCAACTTCATTTACAGAGATTCGTTTACGGCCCACTGGACCACTACTCGCTGGCACTTCGTGTGCCATCCGACAAGTCCAATAATAATGCATACAAACTAAATAAAAAATAATAATGAATGGCCCGCAGGCCATGTTCCACCTTAAGCCTAAATGGATATCGAATAATGGTTACTAGATTATTTCGGATAGTGAATAAAGGACAATGAATATGATGATAAAAAAGCCATGATTTATATGATCAGTATCGCTAATAGTCTGATGTGCTGTTGGACAGCGACTCCGACATGACGCGAAAATAGTAGCCCAGCGACGAGCTGTCATCGTCCCCACTCGTCGTGTTTGGCGAAATGGGTGGCGTGACCGGAAAGGAGCTCGATGTGAGCAGTTCGCTGGATGAGTTGCCGTTGTTGCTGGCACTGTCATCCCCCGGGGATAATCCCATTCCCGTGCCCGTTCTTATTCCCGATACTGATCTCGATACCGACACCGACATCGACATCGATATCGCTGTGGATGATCCTGATCCCTCGACGATCGAGCGACCAGGAGTCAACAGGCTCAGCCGGCCGACGGATGGCTTCACGTGCATTGTGTGCTCAAGCAGGTAGGGAAAGAGTACGACCGGCGCGGCTAGGTCAAAGTGCAAATCAATTGTATGCTGTACCTCACGCATTTTGAAGAACGCCATGCCCGTTAGGAGGGCATCCGAGCCGGCCTGATGCTGGGGGCCAACTCGACGCAGCTCCAGCTGGTCGGCCACCTCCTGCAGGCCGCCCTTCAGATTCTTGCACGACTTCATCAGATACTTAATGTCGAATATGTTGGGGAAGTAGATGTGCAGCAGTTCGAAAAAGTCTCCTTCGTCGGCGGGCAGGTTCTGGTCGGTGAGGAGCTTCAGGAGGTAACCAAAATCGTAGCCGGAATGGAAGCACAGCCACTTGATGTTGTCCACCAGTACGATGCCGGAGCTCATCAGCAGTTCGGCGAACTCAATGGGATCGATGCCGTCTTCTTCGTGTTTCTTAAACTGAATGCCCGAATTCTGCAGCAGATCGATGGAGTCCTGTGCATACATGTCCTCGCTGCGGATGGAAAAACAGAGAGTAATGTGCATCGAGGATTAAAAACCGATACCACATCATCTTATTAATGATCTAGACAGCATATATACATATGCCGTGATTAAAAGCCCCCAGATGTTGAAAGATAGAGAAGACTTCCTCACCTCAGGTTGAACTTAAAGTTGAACTGCCATGTGGAGTAGCCCGGTGGCGTTTTGCCCTCGTCGTCCATGAAGGTCAGGCCAAGCTGAATGATTCGCAATAGATCCACATTGCAGCGCAGCAGTTGATAGTGGTAGTCCGCCGTGGAGCGGAATTCTCCGACTGGACGCGCCACAACTCCCGGGAATTCAGTGTCCATGGCCACATAATGGTATTTTTGCACTACTTTCCGTATGGTGCGGAACTCCTCCTCCAGGTTATGCTTCCACACGTCCCGGATGCCGCACTCCTCATTGCTGGGTATGTGCACCTGGCCGTGTGCCGCGCCACTAATGGCCGAGGGCATTGTCTGTGATGTTGGGGAATACTGGATACTTTTAGATAATATTCGGTAAAAAGTGTACATGTTTGTCCTTTCAAAGACGAAAAGCATATCGAAATAATGTGAACAGAAAAGGTTATTTGGCGGGTCTAGCTTTCATTTCCAATTACAACACTAGACTTTTATAATTTCGAAAATAATAAGTGGTTTTTTGCATTAAAATAACAAGATATATGTTTGGTGTGTGCGTGTTTTTGGGAGGAGGGGGGTTAGCAACATAATATAATAGCCGGACCAATGGGTTAAACACGATTTGGCTAAAAAAAATAACTAAAGAAGAGTAAGGAAGAGTTGGCCAATTCTGCTGGTTAGAAGTGCTGAAATTTTGAGCTTCTGAACTAAAAACAAATAATAAGTCAAAGGCATATTGCTTGGAGGTGGTTGGTTACTGGGTGGTTGGGTGGATTGACACGATGGGCCGCTCTACTTACATCGTCGCCGGTCGTCGCCTGGTGCGCACTCTGCACCGTCGCCTCAGCCACCTCTTCGCACTGACCTATGACCGAGTCTGAAGCAACAAGATCCCCAGATCCCCTCGGCTCTTGTTTCTTTCTATTGGATTTAATTGCTTAGAGGTCTCGGTTCAGTAGTGCCTGGAACGGAATTTCGAGGCTTTTCTACCTTTAAATTCTTTTTGTTTTATTTATAAGCACAGCTATATATTTTGATTGATTTTTAATCAATTGTTTTTTAAAGGAAACGGAAACAACAACCACTTTACACTTTAATTTTGATTTTTTTTTTAGGTCATGACTCTGAACTTCTTTGCAGTAAAATGTGCAACAAACTACATAAAGCGAAAATAGAATTTTTTATTCAAATCGTAGCAACCGAAGGCGGTAGAAAGTGACACTTCCACCATTCTCCGACAGGGAGCAGGGCTACCTACACTACCCGTCCCCACTAATAAGGGAGGGAGTTTCGTTGACAGTTGGGGGCCCTGATGAGAAAGTGCGAACAGGATGGAACCCTTGAATTTTTCGCAGCCCTTGGCGAAAATCGAAGTCAGAAACAGTTAGAACGCCCTGCACACACACACTCACACACATTCAGCGATGCACTTCTCGCATGGGGGTGGAGGGGAAACCGAAACCGAGGCCACAATAACTACAAGACTAAGCGAAAAAAGACTAAGGGGCCCTCAACTGGGGGGAACATGGCGAAGCTTACCCATTTCATTGCTGTGGCGGACTGTGCAACCTTATGCTACCGCAGGAAAATAATTTGATGGTCGGCGTCTCTCGCCCGAAAGGGGAAAATCGGAGGGGAAAATGCCTCGTTTTCGGCGCTTCCGTTTCCTGTGCGGCGATCCCACTGCACGGAATCGGTACTTAGATATAGCACTATCTGCAAGTCCTCGCAAAATAGCTATGGCTGCGGCTTGAACGAATTAGTTGGTCAGCGGATAAGGCGATTGGCCATAATAATACAAGAATGGATGATTTGCGAGCCAGTGTGGGCAAGCGGTATAAAACGCTTTTCAGTGTTATAAAACGTCAGGGCAGAAGAATATCGATAGGTCTCTACGATGAATTATGCCACAATTTTTGAATTTTGAGTTTTTGTACATATGTATGTATGTATGTATAAAATATAAAAATGTTAATCCAATTGGTGAACTGTGTTTTTGTTTGCTCTTTTCTGGAATAACAATTATACTTAAATGAAACATGACTTAAGTTCAAGTATAATTTTACATTGTTTCATTGCAATGGAATGAATTCAAAATTATCCATCACTATCATTAATGTTTTCGATAGACGATTGTCAAGTTTCAGTGCTGTACAATACCAAAAGGTATAAAGGCTGCCAGACAAATAAAATTTATCGATGTCAGAGCCGATAACCAAGCAATATATTTGGCAAAATTGCACCGGCTAAAAAGATGTGTGTTAAATCTTTTGAAAGTTAGCGTGTCAACAAGTGCCGCCGTGTGCATCTGTGTGAGTGCCCTGCTTTCTTCCACCGTGGCCTATTTTCAGCAGCTTCCGCCAGTGCTAATTCTAATAGCCACAGCTCGAGTTAAAAATAAACAACCACTAAACAATTGGTACCCCCTGTCTTTTTGATGATTTGTTTACAATTACGAGTCGTAGAAAACTAGTTTTGTTTTTTAGGTATGCTAGGCGAAATTAAGAGACAAGGAAAGCGGCGCAGATTCCATCACGCTGGCTGTCAACAATCTTCAATTATGTACATGTATATACTCTCCAGAGCTTAATTATTTATCTGAGATTGGTTGGATTTCACCAGTTTTTTCGAAGGGTTAACAAACTCTCCAGGTCTTGGACGGTTTCACGTTTATTTTGTTATTGCTTTTGAGTAATAATTTCACGGCACTGTTATGTGAGGCGAACCTTTTATAAATTTGCTGAGTGTTCAAGAAATTCTATGCTGATAAGTACCAACTCTTATCGCGCCCTTGAATATATTGTATAATAAACAAAGTATTTGATTGGCAAGAATTTGAATTCAATTCTTGCTAAAAGTATAATTTCGGTATTGTAAAGTGTTTGTTCTGTTTAATAAGTTACATCGATTATATTATTTTTTAAACTAACGAGATTGGTTTAAAATCCTCTTTAAATAAGTGGTTCTGATATACCTTTATATGCTTCGGCTTTTTAAGAAAAACATTTAGTTTAATTAGAATATATTATTATGGTAATTTTAGTTAAATTGTGTAAACTAGTGGCTATTCAACGCCTAATTGTCATCAAATGATATAACAATAATTTTTCATATTTACCGAATCATTGTTGGCTCGAAATTGTAAATAAATCGCCTGCGGAACAATGCGAAATTCAATTTACGTGCGCATATCTCGTGTCCGTATTTGTTTCTATAGAATTGGACATTTTGATCACGTTTTGAGCGATCCGAACCAATACTTCCAAGCCGTCGCAGCCACTTGCTGAGCTAATTGAGGCGGTCGTGTGATCACCGATCAGTTATTAAGTTATTCATCGGGCACGCGATCTGCAGACCCGGTCTGCCGGCTCAGTCTTGGCCCAGCTCCCGTAGCCATCAGAACTGCTCTAGAGCTAACTGAAATTTGGCTGAAAGCAGTAAATACCAATTGGGAACTCTGGGCTTTCGAGGACGCTAGAACGTGCCCCTTTCTGCGCCGACATCACCAAAACATTTGCGCAAATATTTACGTGAGTTTTTCGAGAACACCTACTGGGATCGTTTAAAAACTTTAATGTTTCAATTGCCTTGGCTCTCTCGCTTTGATGGGCTATATCTCTGTTTTTGTTTTGAATTCTTATCTAACTTGTCTATAAAACTAATTGGAAATGTTGAAAAAGTTTATTGGGACTAGTTTCTAGAAGTATTTGCTATATCATCACTTTGGAAAAAGTTAATAGTATTCCAGAACATCAATCATTTTCACATTTCAGATATGATAGTGGTGGCTATTAAATCATTATTTTTGTGTCTGTATTGTTTAAATGTTATTGTTTATACAGAGTTAAGCTTAAAAACTAGAAAAAGTTCTAAGAATCATGCTTGAAACTTGTAAAATAAACATATCTACTAAGGGTTCTTGAATTTCTCAGGTAATATTATATCAATTAGAGTGAAGAGTTCTGTTTGTTTACCCAGAAACTCGTATTTTTCTCCATTGTCTTGGATTCTTGAATTTCTTTTCGTCAACCTGGCGAGTCAACTTTGGAATAGGCTTGTCTGTCACGCAGTAGATCAGATTTATAAATATGCAAAGTAAGTCATTGAACCTTTCAGAACACTGACTTTATTAATAGGTTTCCAGTTCTTAGGTAATAATAGACCTGTAATAGGTATTCAGATGTCGGAATCTAACAATACTCTCCTTAGCTATAAATAACTGGCTTAATCAACCTCTTTATCTTACAGATATTTAAAACATGACTCTCAGGGATTGGGGATATCGACTGCTGCCCGGCCTTAAGTGGCTGCAGGGATACACAGGCCAGGATGCAGTGGCGGATCTGATAGCTGGCATCACAGTGGGTCTGACGGTGTTGCCCCAGGGATTGGCCTATGCGACGTTGGCCGGCTTGGAGCCCCAGTACGGCCTGTACTCGGCTTTTGTGGGCGGCATTGTGTACGCCATGCTCGGCAGCTGCCGTCAGGTAACCATTGGACCCACAGCCTTACTCGCTTTAATGACTAGCCGGCACACGGGCTTCGGTCTGGGATCGGGGCCAGCGTATGCGATATTACTGTGCCTTATATCCGGTATTGTGGAGCTTGGAATGGCGGTTCTCAAGCTGGGAGCTCTGGTGGATCTCATCTCACTGCCAGTGACGGTCGGGTTCACTTCAGCCACTGCAGTCATCATTGGCACCTCTCAGCTGAAGGGTCTTCTGGGGCTAAAGGGTGGCTCCGGCTCGGACTTTATCAACACCATGCGATCCGTGTTCGGAAATCTGAATCAAGTGCGACGGGGTGACTTTACCCTGGGATTGGTCTCCATCACAGTATTATTGTTGCTGCGGGTAAGTCAAAATGGTATATTTTTGTATAGAATTTGTATTAATTTTTTTTAAATCGTTTAGAAACTCAAAGATGTGAAGCTGGATGGTCGAGTGCGAAGCTTGCGGGCACAGCAACTCATCAGCGGCACCATCTGGGTCATAGCCACTGGACGCAATGCTCTGGTTGTGCTGGTCACCAGTGTTCTGGCCTACAGCACCTGCGAGCAGATGGACAGCTGTCCGTACATCCTCACGGGCAAGGTGAAAAGTGGCCTGCCGAAGCTTGCGGTGCCGAAGTTCGAGACAACCATTCTGGACAAGAATGGCACAGAAATATCACAGAACTTTGAGCAAATGGTAAGAGTATGAGACTCAGTTGTTAAGTTTAATTGCATTGACATTTTATGAAGTTTCTTTTGGTTAAAATCCGGTTTTTTGTTTTTGTCGGTAATCTCTACTTAGCAAGACAATGATTTATTTGAATGATGTCTAGACCGAAGTAATATTAAAGAATTCCATTTCCCTTTCCCTTTTCAGCTTTCTGAATTGGGTCCTTCCATGCTGATCTTACCCATAATTGCCGTTCTGGGCAATGTGGCCATTTCGAAGGCCTTTGGCGGAGCAGGACTTAGTCCGACGAGGGAACTGGTTGCCCTCTCGATGAGCAACATTTGCGGTGCCTTTTGCAGTTCCATGCCCGTGACAGGATCCTTTTCGCGCAGTGCTGTGAATCATGCAAGTGGAGTGAGGACTCCTATCGGTGGCTGCTATACAAGTGTGCTGGTTCTCCTGGCCCTCGGTCTGTTGGCTCCCTACTTCCAGTACATCCCGAAGGCAGCCCTGAGTGCAGTCATCATCTCGGCCGTGATATTCATGATTGAATTCGAGGTCATCCGTCCGCTGTGGCGTTGCAGTCGTCGAGAGTTGCTGCCGGGTGCCATTACCTTCGTAATGAGTCTGGCGGTGGGTGTAGAGATTGGCCTACTGCTGGGTGTGGGAGCCGATGTGGCCTTCCTCGTTTATCGAGCCGCACGACCCGTACTTAGTGTCTCCAAGCTGCAGACCACCAATGGCATTAACTACATTCTGATTCGTCCGAAGCACAGTTCCCTATACTTCCCAGCCGTGGAATGGGTGCGATCGGGGATCTCCAAAGCGCTGACCACTCATGGAACTGCTCCTGTGGTTCTGGATTGCGCTCATGTGCATGGTGAGCTATTTATTTCAGAAAGTTTCCACTAAAAACTTACTATTTTCTTTTTGCAGATTTTGATTTTACGGCAGCTCGAGGCATGGGATCACTGCAGAAGGAGCTGGCCAAAGCGAATGTGCCTTTGTTCTTGATGAGCGCCCAGAAGGACATCAGCGTTATCCTGAAGGAGTCGACCAACATTGATTTTCCCAGGATAGATAGTCCCGATGACTTGGAAAGCATTTTGGAGCAAAGTGAGCCAAGTTTTGGTACTTAAACACATGATAGCCCAATTCGAAAACATTCTTTCCGCAAACCCAAAACTCTTATGCTTTGTTTTCACTTACAGCTTGCACCACTGTATGATTTTACGCCACATCCACCACTCTTCACACCCCCATTTAGTGTATATTATTGCTCTGCCTGCATACTAACAAGATTGTTCTTTCAGCTCCTGATTATGTGCTGCACTTGCAGATTGCAGCTCCACTTGTCGAGTCGCGTTTGAATCGTTGCGACGATAGAGAGCCCACAGAACTGTGTAAACTGAATGCAAAATCGATTTGATAATGTAAACTATAGGGTATCGTTAAGTTTATACTTGTACTTAAGAATATCTGGTGGCACAACGTTCAACTGCCTCGCACATTTCACAGAAACTGTAAGATTTATTTATTTATCGGCACAAACCTCTATACGGCTCATCTTCCAGTTTTAATTAAATAATTTAATTATTAAGAACATTTTTCATTTCCAACTTGAGCATTCCTATTCAAAGTGTTCCCTTCCTTAGGTTGTCATTTGTGCTCGAACTACTTAAGCTTATATTGTATATATATTTTATGTTATAGATTCGTTTATAATTGTTTTCAAATTGTTTAATATTAAAAGTGTTTTTATAAATCCAGTGAGGTGATGTTTTATTTCCTAAAAAATATAAAACCTTCAATATCTAGTGATTCTTATTCCCAAAGAAATACGGAAGCCCAAAAGTATGCAATAAAATTGTTAAATTTTGTGTTCATATTTCGTTTTTATCCCAAAAAGCTTACTACAAACATTTCCAGTTGAGTTTTCTTTAAAATATTTTTTTTTATTTATACTTAAAGAAATTCGCATTTAGTTAAAATGTATTAATAAGAACTGGAGCCTAAAGTAATTAATAAACTATTTTTTACATGCGTAGATACAAATTTAAAGATTATTGAATGAATTACAAAAATAGTTCTGATATTTTAAGTTTAAAAAAACATTTGAAGGCAATAAATAGCAAACAGTTAGACCTAAAAGGATATCTCTATATTTAGTATAGCGATTAATTCTAATAAGCAACAATCGACATTTACAAATCGGTGATCTCGTGGTGAGATTCATAAACGGACGAGGAGGAGGCTCCGCCGCCGAGATGCGCCAGCTTCCCAGGCTCCCGATCCTCGCTGCTGATGGTGATGCGGGTGAGCAGCTCGGTCTGAATCCGCTTTAGCACCTCGACCACCTCGCAGAGCACTCCGCTCTGGGCGGCCTGCTGCATGGCATCGTTGGCATCCACCAGGGCCTCGTTGAGAGCCCCCAGCTCCATGCGCGCCTTCGCCCGGGCGTAGTATCCTTCGTAGCTGTGTGGCTTCTGGGCAATCGCCTGCGTGGCCAAATCTATCGAGGCATCAAGTTCCTGCAACAAAATAGTTAAGTTAATGAAGAGATGCTTAAAATAAGGACTAATATTTACTCACATTCAGTTTTCGCTTGCAACGCGACAGATTCAGCAGAAGATTGGTCCGCAGCTGGGCAAAGACCGCGTTGCGTTCGAGGAGCTGCTCCAGGCCGGAAATCTTGCGCAGGGCATACTGATACCGGTGGGCAGCCTCCTGGAAGCGGTTCTTCCGGTACAGCACATTGCCGTCCTCCAGCAGTTTGTTCAGCAGCACCACCAGAATCTCCGGCTTGCCCATGGCCATGCTCCAGGTGGTGGGTCCCAGCTTGGCACCCTTGCGCAGGAACACCTGCACCGCCTGGATGTTGCGGCAGGCGATGGCCCGGTCCAGTGGGCGCATTCCATGTACATCGATGTGCTCCAGGTTTCCGCCCTGTTCCAGGAGGTAGAGCACGAGACTGGCGGCTCCCTGATAGGC
Organism: Drosophila atripex; assembly: GCA_035045925.1. Classification (NCBI taxonomy): domain Eukaryota; kingdom Metazoa; phylum Arthropoda; class Insecta; order Diptera; family Drosophilidae; genus Drosophila; species Drosophila atripex. Next base: position 4,444,904 of record JAWNOP010000012.1, read on the forward strand.
CGCCAGGTCGAGGGCAGTGCGTCCGTTGTGGTCTTCGTGATGGCGATTGCAGCCGTTCTCGATGAGCGTCTTGGCCGCTGCCTGGTGTCCCCTCAGGCAGGCCCAGCTCAAGGCTGTAAATCCTTCGTGATCCTGTGCCTCTAGGGAGGCTCCTCTAGCCAAGAGTAGCTCCACCAGCTCTAGGTGACCCTCCTCCGCAGCAATCATCAAAGGAGTCTTTCTGGTCTGTCCCAGGGGCTCGTCCAGCAGGGCTCCGCGTTGTAGTAGTTGCTCTACCACGCTCCAGTGCCCTTCCTTGACGGCTAACCACAGCGCCGAATATCCCTGCCTGTTCCGGGCATCGATCTGGGCTCCGCGGGACAGTAGGATGCCCACCACGTCGACACAACCATGTCTAGCTGCGGCTGTCAAGGCCAGCTCTCCGCTGCTCGGCTCCATTCCGTTCACGTCCAGATCAAAATCACTCTCGTTGAGGTCCAGCAGGTCCTCCAAGATCTTGCAGTGGGCCTGGGCCGCAGATCCGATCAGAGCCTGTTGCAGGGCCACTGCCCTGGTCACGTCCTGGGAGTGGGGTCGTGGCGTCCAGTCGCAGGCCAGAAGGTATTTAACCACGCTCAGGTGTCCCATGCGGGCGGCGTGAACCAGAGCACACCGCTGGGTGATGTCCAGCTGGCCCAGGCTGCTGCCCGCGGCCACCAGAGGACGCACCACATCGCAGTGCCCGCGCATGGCGGCCAGTATGAGTGGTGTGCAGCCCTGGCTGTTGGTCAGACCCACATCGGCTCCGAACTCCAGCAGCAGGCTCACCATGGGCAGGATACCCTCATGGGCGGCTATGCAGAGGATGGGTGCTCCGCCCATGTAGTCGGTGCGGTGATTCGGCGAGGCTCCGGCCAGGAGCACCAGTCGGGAGACCTTCAAATTGGGACTGTAGACGTTGCGCAGGGCTCCCAGCGAGCCGGAGATATTGTCCGCTGCTCCGGCCAGCCAGTAGGATTGCAAATCCCTCGGCGAAAGCACCGCCTGACTGCAGCCTCCGTAGAGGTGGGCCTTGAGCATGTGGTGGCCCAGCTCCAAGGTAAGTTGGGGTGACAGCGGAGCTTGAAGACGGGACAGCCGGAAGGCGATAGCCGCATGCCCCAGTCTCGCGTCGCAGAGGAACTTGCTCGACTCGCCCTCATCCCGGCGCATCAGCCACTCCCTCAGAGAACTGTGGAAGAACATGTAGGTGTTGTCCAACCTCTTGATCAGGAATCCGTCCAGCAACTTGAAGCGCTGCATGAACTTCGGCCAGCTGAGCGGCTCCTGGCCATGACCCAGGGCCTCCATGCTGTAGTAGATCTCGTCCAGCGTCAGGGGATAGAGGGCGGCCAGGCAGATGTTCAGAATGGGAGCCGCTTGCTCGAAGCTGCGGGCGGTGGGGAAACGGAGGTTGAAGTGCAAAAGGAAGATCTGGGCCAGGGACACGGGCAGCACCTTGTAGCTGGAGGACTTGATCACCAACTGGCCCCGGGCAATGAGATCCAGAATGAGCTTGGCATACAGCATGGAGCCCCGGCTCAGGGACTGCAAGTGAGAGACGAACTTTGTCTGCGATTGAGATCCCTGCGACGACTGGGCACCGCCTACTCCTCCCCCGCCGATGTTCATCCTTATCTCCGGGCTGTCCGCCAACCGGGCGGCAATGTAGTCCAGCATGTCCTGCTGCAGGGCCTGGCTACTGGCCCAGCTGTCCAGGGTTAGTTGTGTGTAGCTTGGAGCCTTCACCAGCTCCAGCATCTGGGTGCGAACGGTGGCCACCAGTTTCAGCCACGCGGGAAAGTGTGGCGTGAGCTGGGCCAGGAAGCTGGCTATAGTGTGTCCGTGATCCGGACGATGGTACTCAGCCTCGCATAAGGCATCCACCACGATGACAGCCACCTTGGCCGGAATCTTGCCGGCCCGATGGAGCTGAGCAAGTGGCTCCAAAATGGCCAGTTTCATCACACGCTCTGCATCGGCTATGCACTCGCGTACGCTTAGGATGTCCTGGAGATGGGGCTCGGACAGGAGGTAGTCCCTGTAGGCGGTCAGCTGCGGAGCCTGGCACAGTTGGGCGGCCAGGGAGTGGACAAAGTCCGGCACCTGGCAGGTCAGATTGGCGTCCGCCTGGCAGAAGTGATAGCCCACCATGTGGGAGGCCAGGCCCCGCATTCGTTCGCAGTGGGCGCCCAATTGCAGCTGGCTGTAGATTCCATCAGGATCGTCTTGCATCTGGCGCCGACCGAAACAGGAGTACTCCACCAGCTGGAGGCAGAAGGCGGTCTTGCCGGTGCCCGGCTGCCCATTGATCAGCACCACTCGGGTCTCGGTTCCCAGAAGGATGTTGGAGAGCTGCTGCACCAGCCACTGACGGCCCAAGTACGGAGGATCCGGCTCCTGTAGGGGCACCTCAAAGAAGAGTGGCTTAAGAGCCAACTGGACAGCTGCCAAAGTGGAGGCTGTGAGTCCCCTGGATCCTCCACTTGCTGCCGCCGCTGCCGTTGACGAGCTGGACGATCCTTGCTGACCTCGAGTGGATCTCCGAGCGGCTCCCTTGCGGCCCTTGCTGGGCAGCGGCTCGTAAACATGCAACATGGAGCAGCCTGCCTTGAACTTGCCGCACAGACTCAGTGCGTCCTCCTTAACATGGCTGGTGGCCACCGACAGTTGACTGCCACTGAACAGCCCTCCGCCAATGGTCAGGGTCTGCTCCGGACTGGTGTTCTGCGAGGAGCCACTGGTGGTGGTGCTGGCCGCTCCCACGCCGCTACTGCTGGTGGTGCTGGCGGTGGAGTGCACGGAGATGGGGTCGCAGCCACTGCCGCTGCTGCTGGTGTTGCCATTGCTTCCCGGGTCGTTAAGGAGGAGTCCCAGGCGGGCATGCAGCTGATCCTTTTGGAGTTTCTCGTTCAGAAACGAGGAGTGCTGAGAATGATCCAGGGCGTCGCTTCCTGTGGAAGGATAAGAAAGGATTAGGTTTTGGGATTTCCTTCGAATCATTTTCCATTAACACAACAATGCAAGAAAATCTTAAATTATTTTTAAAGTTGTCATTAAAATCTTAACGGTAAGTTATTTGGGAATTAAAAGTTTTAGGACAACGTGCAACTAGTGAGAGTCCTTAAAAAAGGATAACAAGATTAGGATAATGGGATGCAATCAGCATGCAGAATGAAGGATGCGAGTGCCGAAATTTCCGTGCCTGATAGTTGATTCAATCCCGTCTCGCTCGAGTTGGAGGAGTTGACGCTCCATAGGGACTTGATCTTCCCGAAGACCAGCGACGACAGATGTCCGGCATAGACGGAGGTCCCTGCCAGGCTGAGCCTGTTCAGGCGGTTCTCACTACTGGCCCCGTGCTGGGCGGAGGTGGTCTTTAGGTTGTGGTTGCTCACGTTCTTGCGCCGCCGCCGGGTGACCGCCGAATCCGAGCAGGTGGATGTGTTGAGGGCATTCGACTCCTTGCCCGTGACCTGCTGCTCTGGGTCATGCTGGTGCTGATTATGGTGGTGATCTAATGATTGGATGCTGGGTGAGATTTCTTTTCGAGGAAAGGATGTTTTCTAAAAGGCTTAATGCTTAAGGTTCTGTACTTTACTTCTACTCAGTTATTCTCCCTTTACTAAATTTGTATTCTTAAATAAATTCTCTTGAAATCTAAAGCTTTAAAAATTAAGAATAAAAATAAAAACCTTCACCAAAAATAAATAAAATCTCTTCTTCAAGAAAAGTCTATGCTAACCCCTGACCCCGACACCTCGAGCACATTCTGAACTTACCGCCGGATAGGATCGATGCCGTGTCAATGGGACAACCTCCATTGGAGGCAGTGCGTCTGTGACCGCCACCGCCTCCAGCACCACCTACTCCGCCGCCCGATCCACCGCCATTGGAGCCGGTGAGAGCGCTGCGCAGATTCTTGTGGTTGAAGAACCGCCTACGCGTGGGCGGAGTGGCAAAGGCCGGTGGTGCGGCACTCAGCTCGCTGTATGCCACCGCATGGATGTTGTGGCTCAGACTGCTGCTGCGACTGTGGTTGATGTTGCCAATGTGGTTGTTGTTGTTATTGTTGTTGCCGTTGCTGGCCATGAACTGCTTGGTGGCTCCACCATTCTGGTGATGGTGCACATCGACTGTGACGGTTTGTGTGGTGCCATTGCCATTGGTGGAGGCCGCCGCCGCCCGTGGCAATTTTCCATTGCTGGCATAGCGGTGGTGGTAATCCGGCGACTGCGACTCCTGGCGGTGCTGCTAAAAAAAAAGCAAAAAACATTCAAGAGGTGAGAACAACTTTCGGGGAGTTATCAATGATGAAAGTCACTAAAAGTTAGACCCAAAGGCCCCAAAGGAAAGGCGTTCCATCATCGATTGGTCACATGTGAGCCGGCTTCAGGGTGTGGGCCACCACTGGCTGGCCGACTGGCTATGAAAGCGTTTAGGCCAACAAGCTTGTAGACACACCTAATCCCACCTTGCTCAACCCACTTAGCTAGCCCTAATCCATAATATTTCCAGGCTTATCCAGAAGTCTGCCCACCCAGTCCAGACAGTATTATCTTGGTGGGTCCTAGCTGGGCTGAACACTTGGACAAAATATCATTATAATTATACTTTTTTCCAGGTAATATTTCTATAAAAATTATATCATAAAATTTTATTTAATTGGAGCTCTTAATTTAAAGCATTCAAGACATTCATAAATGATTAAAATTACTTTATTAGAATTATTTTAAAGTGTAGCTCTATCAACGCCAACAGTGTCTGGGTTGACCGTTGTCCTCTGGTCTGGTGGGGACTCAACTGAATCCAATCTCATTCACATGGAGCGCATGGAGCAGCCCCGATCCGGTGACTTAGTCATCGCCTATTGCTCGCCTCCTTCGGGGGGATCATGGGGCTCGTTCGTCTTAATGAACTGCAAATCATTTTCTGTCTGCGTTGGCTTTTAGCCTTCTCTTGTTTTTCCCCACATAAAAATTTATATATATAGTGGTTTTTTTTTTGGTTAGGCCCAGACTGGACATGGCACAGAAAAGAGCTCCAAAACGTGATTGCCGGTCCAGAACAACGAGAACCAGAAACTGAAGCTCAAGCGGAGAACCCGTTTCTGGGTTCTGTGTGGGATAATAAGATGAAATTGGTTGGTTCCCCAGACAGAGTCCATTTAATTGGCGGGCCGGAGGAGTGTGTGCGTTGAAGGGCAGGTGGCTGTGCTCCAAAAGGATCTTTGGACTTTGGAATCGGTCAAAAGTTATGAAGGGATTGTTAGGAAATTAATTGAACCTCAAGAAGGGATCGAACTTAGATATCGATCGATTTAACAAAAAAAGTTGTTGAAATAATAGGAGGGCTTGGGAAGCTTTTCAATTTGAGCCAACTTGATGATTGTATTTTGGCCAGAGAACCTCCCTGACAGGTTGAACACCTCCAGCGGATGTCTGGATGCCCCGTTCTGGACGGCCAGTCACGACCACCAGTCGCCCACTTCCGCTGGAGGATGTGCGACTAAGCCAGTCTGCCTACAGACTGTCAACTGTCTGGCTGCGATTATAAATACATTGAGTTTCTGAGGGGGCTTCAGCTGAAAAATAAGTGATCTATCCATTCCTAAAAGCAATCTTTTCTGCAAACTATATCACAACTCGATAAGGTGGCCAATTTCGAGGTCTTTGTCTGATTTGTGATCTGTGAACCACTGGGATTAGTCGGGGGAATGCCATCAGCCTGATCTCCTATCCATCTGCGGATCATGCCATTGGCATCTGTGGGCCGAGTTCCGCCTCTATCTGGTCGTAATTAAGCTGCGGTTCGCTTTGGTCCGTTTCGATGCGCCATCGAACCCAGAGCAATCTCCTCCAGCTCTGGCCTGCCCCTCCCATTTCGGTATCGATCGGTAGAAAGGCTTTCTTTGGGATTTTAAAACTAGTTCGTAGCCCCTCACATCTTATCGATGTCGGCTTCCCGCGGTGGCGTTTTAATTGGCCCCATCACTTTGATTAAGTTGTACGGACACGCGGACACACGGACACGGCGCACGAGTGCCTTGCTTCGGAAAATAATTAACAAATTATGCCTGCCATACATGGAGGCCGTGGAAAATTTGAAAATTGAAAAAAAATCACATCTCCAAAGGTGATTTTCACTTTTCCCGCTTTGTGCAATTTGTCGGCGTGTCTCGGGCTCTACTCTTGGACGGGAAAGAAAGGGGAGTGTTGCATTGGCTACCGTATAAAATAAAAAAAATATTTACAACAAAAAGTGCAATAAAATTTGCACTATGGTACTGGAGATGATCGAAGATATAAAGAGGTTGAAAACAGGATGCCATTTAATAGCGTAATTTGGTAAGGAGCACAGGTCTTTGACCAGTACATGTTACTTATTGTTATGAGATAATTATTATTATGAGATTAAAGCTTTAATATTATAGCTACTTTTGTAGTTATTTTGTAATTATATTAACCAAACCCTTCTTTTTTGGCCAAATCCATTTTAAATTCCTGACAAATTATAATCGTGAGAACACACCGAAATACTTTTGCAACAGAAAACAAATCATTTTTTGAAAACTTACAAACTGTCAACCATTCTGGCTGAACTTTAACCGCTCCCCCGGCTCTACAGTGGAAAAAACAAATGAGCAGAACTAGCCAATTGACCGAATAGTCGGGGCCGAAACTATATCGGCGATAAAACTGCAAAATCCGAACCGGATCGGAACGGAGTGGTGCCCCAAGGGGAGTCTCGTTGCATATTGCATATTGGAGGCGCAGGTGTAATAAAGCCAGCTGCCAAAAGGCAGTGAACAAAAAAGAGCTCAGTATAGTAATTGTAATATGACAAACCCGCATTAATTTGCTCACAAAAACTGAAACGAAACCGAAAACTGAGAAGCTGGAAAAAAACCTAAAAAAAAAAACAAAAACCAAAAGACCGAAAAGTCCGAGACGCAGGCAATGAATGCAATTACTGCACCAGAATTTAATGACCGACCGAAGCTGGCAACAAGATTAATGGTTCATTCAAGAATTCGATTTTCGGCCAACAACAACAGCAGGTTCCTATCAAAGCCCAGGTATTTTGTTGTTTTTGTTTTTTGGTTTTTTTAAATTATGAAAAATAAAATATACATCTCATGTTTGGCTGCGGGGCGTTTGAAAGAACAGCAACGATAACAACTGCGTCACAGATATTTGCCGTCCCAGACATTGTGACACCAGCAACTTCAATAGCAACACGGCAACAGCAACACAGCAACAGCAACACAGCAACCGAAATTGCAACTCGACTCGTTTTGGCCATTTTCATTAGGGTGTGGGCCTAGACAACTGGGTGCTTGGCTGACTGGCTGGCTGGTTAAATCAAATGATATTTCAACAACAGTTGCCTGTGTTGAAAAATAATTGTTTAAATGTCATAAAATAAACAACATAACCCAGCGGAGGGTCAGCAAGTGTGCGGGACTAGAGGCCTGAGAAATTGCATTAGAAAAGCAGGTACATTGAAGTGAAAATTAATTAAAATATAAAGTATGTAATTAATACTCAGGAATTCAAATGGTAATTTATTGAAGAACTTGACATTTTTCATAAAAATATGAAGAACTATACGGATACTATGCTCTTTGAAATTAAATTTTTAGACTTTTGTTTGTTGTTTTCTTTTATATTTGTATAAAAATATCTTTACAACCAAGTTCTCAAAGAATTCAATAATAAACCTTGAAACAATTACAAAAGTACACTCACATACATCCATTCATCCATGACAAATGTCTATGATCACGAATTGCAGAATATTTTCAAGTATCATTTTAGTTTGAATCATTAGCAAATCGCATGCAAATGCTTTTGTGCTGGCATTTCAAAAGCCGCCACTAAAAATCGCCCACTTTGCGTCTAATGGATATCGTCGCACTCGTTGGCGGTTCCAAAATGGCCCATAAACTCAAGTAATCCTAGCCCATGGAGCCCAATACCAAATATCTCGAGTTGGCTTTTTGGGAGCATTTGGCTAATGCCTGCTCCAGCTGAAACGATTACCAGATTGCCAAATTTCGAGGCTTAGCTCGGCTTCAATTGAAAACATATTTCTTGTATTGTAATCATGGCAGAATGTTCGGCCCAGTCCGAGGTGTTGGCTTAAATTGGTTTTCTTTGTCCGGGCCGAGCCGGGTCGGGCCACTTGAGTGGAGTGCATTGAAATCCGAGACAAAGCAAACAACTTAATGCAAAGTTATTTCGGCTCTTAAATTGTTTAATTAAGATTTTGCATAAGACTGTGCACTGGGCACACAACATTATAATATGGACACTCGGATCTGCAATTTGGTCGAGACGGTAGCTCTCGAATTTCTTTACTTAACTCTGATCAACATAAAGGTAAAGACAAAAAATTAATCAATTGAATAAACAAATCAAACTCCGAGACGGAGAGCGTACAGCCGAAAGCCAAGATAAAGTTGTTGGGTGGAAAACATGTCAGCATGTGACTGGAAAATTCCGACAATTGCCGCCGAATTGAGTGAGAAATTAAAGACTGCAACTGCAGCTCTACATGACCATAATTAATTGACAGGCTGGGGGGATTTGCGGTTAACCAGTGTGCCAATATAAATCAATGCCCGGAGCTCGGCATTGGAATATTGGAAAATTCACGCAGAGTTTTCTCTGGTGAGAAAAATTAATGCATTTACTTAACGATCGATAAATCGAGTGGAAAAAAAAGCCACCCGACGACAACCGAATTGCGCAAAAATATTATGACCATCGCCATGTGGCATATATCAAAGGCCTCCGCTCTTGGCCGACTCTGGGCCACGATAATCCAGTCAGTAGTCCCCCACTCCATAGTCAGCCAGATCAACAAGGCCCGAACACAAGACCTGAGAAATTGTTTCTCAACATGCAAATGCCGTGCGGTTTATTTGAGGAAGCGGCTCGCATGCCAAAAACCAAAGAGCCACAGAGTTAAGTCCAAAAAAACTGAAAAAAAAACTGAAAATCCCCAGATAGACCCCGGGTAAGATAGAGATATAGATGGACAGGGAGGGAGATAAGCGTGTGAGATATAGAGACACAACAGAGCCAGCCACCTGAGTCGGTGAAATGGGTGAGAAAATATATTCATATGCCAGTATGCTAAAAATGCAAATGCATTTGCCAAGCTCGGCCAGGCGAAATTAAGTTGTTATTTGCCCGGCTCATTTATTTATGGCATTTCGAAAGTTGACAATCCTTTCGCTATCTGTCATCTGACCCATCCGATACTCTCATCCAGCTACCCGTCTTGGACTTTGGATTGCAAATTGATTTTCCCATCAGCTTATAGTAGCTTGGCTCTCATGTGAAACGACTCAGAATAAGATAATGGTCCCAAGCATATGGTTTTCCATCCCACAGTGAAAACGATTCCCTCCCTAGGTGCCAAACTCATTACCTGTAGAGCTGGCTGACTTTCCACAAAGGCGCATAAAACTGATAACTACCTGGGAGAAGGCATCCACAAATCATAAAAGTAAATAAAAGTCGAGTTAAAGCTCGGACAAGAGCACATAATAATGAATTTCATAAATGTGTATGCTGAAAAAATCAACAAACTATTTTGATGGGTTTTTTTTAAACTATAAAAATAGAGTTTGTTGCTGCTTTGGGTTTTAATTTAATGCATTTATGAGGTATTTACGAAAAGACAGTGCTTGTTCAATATGGATTTTGAATACTTCAAATATTATTGTATAAATAGTTCAAATATTTCGACGAGTACCGGTTTTGAATATTGAGCAAATACTTTTCAAAATAGTTTCATACTTAGTCTTGCCATTTCCAGAATAATGTATTTGAAACACAAAAATCATACTTAAACTTTCTTTCAGTGCCTGAGTCAATAATTTTCTATCGTCTGGGAAAAAGCTCGGATCAGGGGCTCCCTTAATTAAGTTAGAGTTCGGCTTAGAGTGCCATCGCCTGGGATTGAATTGATTGGGGCATGAAGGTGTTTTTCGAGACCCCAACACCTCACGCATCTTCAATTTGGCGGCCGGTTATTGACTTCTGGGAAAGTGAAATGCACTTTTGTGCGGTTCAGTTGGGTTTGGCGCGGCCACTCGAAGAAGACGACGCAAGACGTTAACGTAACGAGAACCAGAGCTGGACGATCATAAAATGCAATGCACTTGGCTTTCTAATAATGCCATGGCCAATAGCTCAGGTCGGTACATTTATGACCCGGCTGAGTGACTGCATTTCCCAGTGCCAGCCCCATCTCCAGCTCCAGCTCCAGCTCCAGCTCCAGAGTGTGAAACGTGCTCGGCATGCCGAATGGTAATGGAAATGCAGATGAAAATGCATGTGTACCAGGCAGGCACTACGGCAAACATGAGAGTACTATCCACCTCCATTTTCCTCCACCAGCGGTTAAATACTTGACTTGAGCCGCGACTTAGTTGAGCGTAAATAATCTGAAGGAGATGCCGTAGAGCTGTTGACTTGTGGGTCAGGTGGAATGAAGCTTTCGTCACGCTCAAGTCGAGTAAAAGTCACTAATGCTACATTTAAGAGAAGGTGTGTAAGGTTAATAAATTTATGGGAAAATAGAATTGAGTAAAAATCTCAAGACTCGTGTTACACTTATGCAACTTAACACAGCATTTCCAAAAAATTAATTAGCAGTATTTTAAGTAAACAAACCGTCGAAGCTTTAACACCTTTGTGCCAGACAAATCCGGAAATGAATAATACCGAAGCCCTTGGATTTGGGATTTTATTTACTTTTGGCCCGGGCTTAGAAAGTGAAAACTGAGTGCCATGATCCAAGCCAAATTATCCAATCGAAAGGGCCAAGTCGATGGGGAGCGTAAATTTAGGTTTGAAAGCTATTTTTCGGTTGAAAAGTGTTTGTGTTTTCAACATATTTGAAATCAATTATATATTATAATGCTTTTTGGCTTAATGAGCAGAAAATGAGGAAGTATTATCTCTGATTCCTTGTATTTTTTTCTGTGTAACTCTCATAAGACTCTCGTGTAATGTTTCGTCGTTTATTTTCTCTGCATATTATGCAAATTTTGTGGCTCTTCTGGCCATTTCTCCATCGTTTCATCTGCTTTCAGCCAAAAGTGTCTGCATGTTTTATCACTTTTCGCACAGCCCCTGCCATCTTGGCCATAATCTGCCAAGCCGCTCAAATTAATTTCAGTCAAAAGCATTGCCCTGCCCTGCCCCTGGGTTCATTGAGATGGGTTTTTGGATTTTGGCTTAATTTCTGGCTCTTGGCTCTGGGCAGAGGTGTGTTTTATCTGCCAAGCTCTTTCTTCGCCGCGGCTTAATGATTAATTTGGGCACATGTATGTTTTATATTTCGCATTTATTGTGCTTCTCTTTCAAGACATCTTGTGTAGGGGACAATGTAGCTCATATTTCTGCTGACAAGCCAACTCATGTCCCCCCACCCAATCCCTTTTTGGGATGGCAACTTTCTTTCCATTTATCATGGTAACAGAAATCCAACTCTGGCTTTTGTTTTAAACCCGTTAATTGCACTCTCTTGGCAGGCCTTAATTTACTCCTTGGCCAAATTGAAATTTGGGCCAATAACGATAAGCCGTGTAATTTGTTTTAATCTTGAATATGTATAGTGATGTGGGTACTTTTGATTTTTAGTTCATTTGGATTTTAATTATAAGCCAGCTGACGTCGAAACTGAGTTAATTTGATGTGGGTGTGTTTGGATTTTTATCAGAATTGGTCCATAAGTTATGATTTGCCATTAATTTAAAATGGCATGTGAACGGTTTCTTTTCATTTACTTTAATTTCAGTTTTAATAACTGGCTGGCTTAAACTATTATGCCACACACAGAGCAAATTTAAATGAGGAATTTATAAAGCACTCTGTATATAAGGAAGATCTTGAACCTTCCAGTGAGCGATACCATGTCGTTTAAATGTCACAGAGGCGGCTAATGAACATTTTCTCAGTATTTATTAAATAATTCACGTTTATTAGCTAGCAGCCCACAAATAACTCCAGAAACTCATTTGCATTTTGCAAGCTAAAGTGGTCAGTGTTCAGTGTTCAGAGTTTGTACACACTAGTAGCTCGACTTGAAGGCAATTAGCAAGTCATAGATGTGGCCTTTGCATTGCCCCTTCGGCCATTTTCCATTGCTCCACTCGAAAAAATGGAAAATTCTCCTTTTCAGTCAGTCAGCCTTAATTATAGTCTAATTTTGATGAAAGATATATTGAGAAAATTGATAAATCGTCGGTGGTTGTGCTAATGAGAGGGCTCCACCGGCAGGTGGCGCTCCAAGTGTGCGAGTGTGCGCTGTTTTTGTCGCCCGCGAGTCGCGCCTGGGAGTTCAATGACGCGCTTGTTGCTTTGTTTGTTGCAATCGTGATCAATAGACAAAGTGAATGGACGGAGACGAGGAGGAGGCACATAAGACATAATCAGTCGCTTGTTCAACATCGGATTATGATACTAAATGATATGTTGGCTATGGCCATTTTCAATGTGCATTTAGGCCTGATTGCAGTTATTGTGTTTGTGGCTGTGGCAATTAAGTCAATGATTGTTAAGTGAGCGAAAGTCTAAATGAGTGGCAACTAATTGTATAATTCTAGCGAAGCGTATTAATTAAGCCAAGAACTTTGTTGGCTTGATTGGGTTTCAGTTATAAATAATAATTAATTACTTCCGGGAGGGAAGTATAGAACAGTATCCAAGATCTGAACTAACAGAAGAATATGATACCTGGTACTACTGCCCCTTTTGAACTCTACGACTACCTGGTATGCTGCTATCTCTAAAGCTTCAGAATAAATCGGACTAAACTCGACTTCCTGGGTCACACCTTCTTCAAAGTTGAACCCATGCATATTCGCACACATGTCGCTTATAAATTAATGCCAATCGAAAGTCACCACAATCGGTAATGAATAATTGCACAGCAGGCAGCCAGTCAGCCAGTCAGTCGTACAGAAATAACAAACCCAAAGATGTCTCACAATCGGAATCAGTTCGAGATACTTATACGAGATGCAAGCAAGGTTTCTGGGCAGGTGTCGCACTCACCTGGCCGCATAAATCTCTTGTGAAATCGTTAAAAAAAAAAAGCGAAAACGAGTGGCAGAGCTAATGATACACGGCAACTGCCACACATCCATCCAATCGAATTCCAATTACAATGTTTGACATTCCTCTGAGTAAGAGATACATACTCCAAGGTGCTCCATTGCTCCACTTGATTGATTACCTTCCGCGACATATATGCTTGGCTTTTATTTAATTTTTTTTCGTAGCTTTTAGCTAATCATTAATACGTGATGCTATCGAAATAGTGGATAATTAACGCCATATTTGTTGCCAGCACTGGACAATTAGACGAGGCACAGACCAAAAGCAACAAACTAAATTGCATGATAGATAAAATCGCGCCTTGCATTTGGTTAATGGTTGCAGAAAAAATCGCCTGCAAGTCGCTTGTCGGTCTCAGCTGTATTTGGCGCTTTTAATGCAAACTATTTCGCATTTGAATCACAGGCATTTTCCAACTTGATTTGTCGCCTGTGCATGTCAATCACAAATCTTTACACAAACAACTATGACCAAAATAGTAGTAACAATTAGAAAAATAGTAACCCTTACAGACTAACTCCTATAAATCTACCCAGATCTGTATAGTTTTTTGTGCAACTTTTAACACGATTTCCAAACAATAATTAGACGTAGACCCCTCTACTAGCTGCCACTTAATCTAATGACAGTTCTCGCCAATATCCAAGCTCCATCCCGGGCCGATCAACTCCAGTCGGCAATTGCCTAAACGACTTCTGGTTTGGCTCAGATAGATAGATAGTTATGTAAAGTGCTCCTTGGCTACCAAACGAGCAACTGACACACTTCCGACATATCGCAGCCATAACCATATCCACGATACGGAGAAATGGAAAATCAAGGCAGCTCTGCCACTTTTGCTCCAATTGTCGTTCAGAGATGGCCAAAAACAGAGACGTCGATTCTTTTAGCCATAAACTCGATCCACAACAATTGTCGGCCATTGAGCAGCAAGTTTTCCAAATGCATCCAGCCAGTCAATCAACTGGTCATCTCGACTCATCCCAAAATCAAATCAAAACCATTCGAATCATATTAATCAGCCAGCGATTGTAAAAGGAAACTTTCTTTCTACGGCATCTATGGTTGGAGAGCTTCGAGGTGTCGAATATTTTATGATTTTACGATGGCAGGGTGTTATATGGACTTATTGTTGATTCCATCAAAGCCGATACAAATAAGGGCTTTGTTTAATAAATACTAGGGGAGATCTGAATAAAAATCAATTAAAATTTTGAAAATAATAAATCCTATTTCAAGCTAATCGCACAGAGAAATTCAAATAAGCTTTCTATTACTTTCGCGAAAACTGCAATTCACATATTTTGACAATAATTATACATCAATTTACACGTCGGATTCGGGAGATCTCTCCCAGGGTATTGTTTGTCTAGCCTGTCCTTTTTGACTGTCGGATCAGAGTCCGCTGGTCCAAAATTTACATTCATGTCCATGTCATGTGTCCGAGTCACTTGGCACGTTTATGTTTCTTGTATGTACGTTTGCTTATGCTCGAGTATTAAAAACTCTTAAGTGAAATCCCATGTCACGTGTCAGAGAGCTGGCCAAAAAAATGCGACGAGTATCCGAGGTACAATCTCAGCAAATCCGAAAAGACTGAAAACTGAAACTCGTACAGAAATCAATTGAGAATCGCTTCGAAATAAATACTTGAACGTTTGCAAATGTTTATAATAATGCTGCTGGAAATAAATTGATACACTGGGGGGAAAAATGTTTTTATTAACTAGAAAATAAAACTAAATATTCATAAATGTTTTCTCCGTTTTTAGAGTAAAAAGCTTTCGGCCAGACTTAGAAAGCAGAAGACCCTGGACGTTGGCCGAGAGGCCTGAGGCGCTGTTCAGCCGCCTGAATGACCCAGTTTCCCTCCATCGCCATCGCCATCGCATCGCCATCTCTCCATCTCCCGAGTCGGATCTCCATTTGGATCTCCATTCGCATCTCCAGTTCCAAGCTGGTCGTCCCCCTCCCAACTTGCAACTGTGGCATGCTGCCTGCTACCCGACTTCTTGTGGTGGAAAAACAAACTGTCAGTTTAACCATTTGACAGTCGCTTTGAGATACACAATATGAGATACGGCCACGGTTCGAGTATCTCCAGCTACCAGAGACTATGGACTGCCTCCGCTGATGCGACTGCATCCTGCCAGACAAGCTATCTGGCACCGGCGATCTGCTCTAGCCTTCTTCCTCTTGATAGTCCCCCTCCTGAATCCATACAGATACCCCGAGACGCCCCCTAGATACCCACTATTTTTTGGCTCCCAACGGCGCCCGACAATTGAAACTTTTGCGCCGTTTTGGCGTATTTAAAGTGACATTCGCTGACAGTCTGACGGCGATGATCCCGATGGATTCGAAAATGTTTGGTGAAGGAGGAGAGCAGGAGCTGGAGATGGAGATGGGATGGAGTCGAAGGAGTATCAGTCTGAGATTCCTGTTGCAGTTGCTGATCTGATCAGTTTGGTTGAAAGAGTTATTGTCGTCATTGTTAGAGATAAATCAAATTAAATTAATTAAGAGGACAGTGATGGTTTAGACTCAAGGTACTGTGGCTTAAAAGCTTACAATGCAGGCATATTTATTCCAATTATATTCAATTTTGTTATAAATTTGTAACCTTTATAATATTTTTTTTATCCAAGTCTCTTAAAAGCACAGACATACTACCACCCAGAATGAACATAACTTTTATTACCAAACCGATTCCCTATGCTAAGTAGAACAAATTGGTTCACACTCTGTGATGGGTTGATTAAAAGTAAATTAAACCGTTTTACGATCGCATTTTTGGGACTAATACTGGAGAGATGTTCTGCCCACGGGTTTTCCCGCTTTTGAACGGGAACCCATCAGAAAATGTGTTGATAACCCAAAAATTTTGGACAAAAGAGGCGCTTGGAAAGATGAGCGGAAATGGGAGTCGATTGAAGATGTCTAACAAAGCGTCGTTTTGGCCGAAAGTTACAAGAAAAAAATGAAAAGATTTCTTTCTCTTTTCCATTCTTCTGCGGTGATTTCTTTGAGTCTTTTTTTTCTCAAAGACCGCTCGCCACTTCCATTTCTTTGATGGCGTCGAGTCTCATCGTAATCAAGAGGCCATTAAGGTAAACACACTAAAGACGACGCCGAACCTAAACCGGAGGTGTGTGTATCCATGAGTACGAGTATCTTAGAGTACGCACTCACCTGCATGTAGCGCGCCAGTGCCGCGTTCCGCTGCGCATGCGATCTGAGCTGCGGCTGTGGCGATCCAAGCGGACTCACAATCGTCGACGTGGAGCCACCGATCCCGGTGTCATACCCCTGAGCGTTGGCGCCATCCACATCTGTGCCAAATGAAAAAAATAATATAAATATATATATATAGATAGCTGGGGGAAAAAATCTACAAAAAAACGCTGTAAGTAATCAAGTCAAGATGTGTTTACACAAACGAAAAAAGAAAAGCGTGTGTGTGTTTTCTGCAAAAAGTGGCACACATGCATGGCCCTTAGGGAAAAAGTTTTTCTAGATTTTCTCAATGGGTTAAAGGTTGTGGTTTTAGGTCAAGAAGTCAGTGGGATACCTATAGAAATTTTTGACTTTGTCATTGGATTTTTGTGAAGAACAAACGCTAGAAATTCAATTCTTTTATTATTAACCATTAAGTATCAGTTGAGCCTTTTATTTAACCATCAAATGTTGCCAAATTTTATCCAAGTGTATCCATTTATAGCAACGTCCGTGTCATCGAAAAATCTCACATAATTATCCTATTTAAATACCGTAAAGCCAACTGGTTGAGGCAATTTCCATTCCACGAACTGTATCACTTAATTAGGTATGCAAATAAAGCAGAGCCCTGATCATAAATAAAGAGCCACCAGTCCCCTAGACTCCTCAGCCCCCTGGTGTCTTCTTGGCCAGCTCGTAAATTCCCACAAAAGCCTAAAGACCCACGGAGAGCAGGTGACACGATCGTGTACAATCGTCAGCTAATAAATCCAGTAGGCTGTTGGGCTTCTGGAATCGTGTCAGCAATGGGCTAAAGAGATACATTACTTTCGGTTTTCATGGGCAAGTCCACAAAGTGACAGTGGGAGGAGTTTCTTGCCCGAATGCCCGTGCTCGATGAAGATGCCTTTGATTTTTGAAAGTTAACCGACAATACGAATTCTGCATGCCAAGCATTTTGTACACAATTTGAATAATAATATATTTTATATGTATATATATATATATATATATATTTTTTTTTTTTAATAAAAGAAGGTGAGTATGCCAGGAGCCAAGTATCATTTGCATTTGCAACTCGAACCGTCATTTGAGGAGGCTTAAGAAAGTGCTGGACTTGGCAAATGCCTGGAGATTTATTATTAAAGCCACGAAGGAAGGTTCTCTAAATTTTTTTTTTTAAATGTATGTTATGAATACTATTTTAAACCTTTGTTTTAAATTATTTATTTTGTTTAAACTTAAAAAAATTATGTAAAATTTTTTAATGGCTTTAATAGAATTTATGTGGCATTTTTTCAGTCTGCATGTAACAAAATATCTGCCTCATATGGAATATCCGCAAGATATGCGAAAAAAGTGTAGAGATACAACACATAACACAGTTAAAATATTTGCAATAAGACTAAAGTTTTCTTTCTCGACTATGTGATACCCGGTACTGCTCGGGAGCTTGTAGTCTTAAACAAATATAAACTACAGAGTATAAAAAGATACTGAGAGAAAGAAAAATACATATACTGGTACTCACCTTTCAGCGAACTGTTCATGCACATGGGACACTGATCGTTGCGGAACATACAGGAATAGCACCGTTCGTGGCCACAGGTGTCGATCAGTTTCCGTCTTTTGCCCTTGTCGAAGGATATGCGGCAGGAGGGGCAGACCGAGCCAGAGGCATCGTGTTCCAGGAGACGGCGAATGGACTGGAGATCTGCGAATGGAGATAGCCAAGGGGATACGAATGAATTAAGAGTCTGTAAACGGGTTAAGAAAAAAGCTAATGACTTGCGTCGTTTCGAAATGTTAATAAGAAAATTGCAAGCAGGTGTGGTTTCAAGTTTAAATAATTTTGTAATTAAAGAGAATTTTTATTGCAACTTTTCTTGCCCTTAAAAACTATTTTAATTAAAAGCGTTTTGCGAGCAACAACACTATTAATTTGAATGCCTTTCATGGCCTAATCTGATTGATTTAAAACGCCAAACTATTAAAGAGTAAAACGGTAACAAACTCAAATCTAAATACACAAATCTCGTTGCACTTGTTTTATGGCCACCGTTTGCATAAATTGTTTCTGTCAATTAAATCTCGTTTGTGCAACTGTCAATTGTCTTGGCATAAAAAGAGCTATCTGTTTGGATTTCTTTTCGTATTTGTTTCAATTTTTTGTTTGTATCTGCCTGCCCCACCACCTTCTCTCCTCTTTCTGACTTTTTTCCCTCAAAATCTGTGGCCATTTAGTCGTCCAATCAGCGGAATTCTTGGCTCGAATGCACTTGGCTGGCCGGTAATTGATTTAATCTGTGCCGCCTGCCTCGTTGGTTTATTATTTCTATTAGCACTTTGTCTTTCTGTGTCAATATTATGTAAAAATGCTTGCCACCAATCGTCAGCATTTCCAATGACCGTTGCTTATTTATTTTTGTTTACAAAATTGCAACGAAAAATTGCTGACAACAAAAATCAATGGAAAATGTATGTATATACCTTATGATTCCAAGAAGCTATGTTTTGAGTTTTTAATTCCCAAGAACTTATAACCTTTTAAGAGAAGCTACAATTGTGGTTTACAATAAAATTTTACTCTTTTTCTGGAAGCAACATTTTTGCATATGACGAACCCTAATTAAGTGTGCAGTTTGCGGACGACAGTTGCAGTTTGCCACAAGCAACCCCTACATCAATTCCGCCACCCCAGAGCATTGTTTCCCTCGCTTTTTGTGGCATCTGCTGCTGCTGCGCCTGCGCACACGACATGCCACCGGCAATTTCTGCCGGCAGTTGACATTTTCTGCAATATGTAAATTGGCTTTTGTCTTTTTTTTTATTTTTTAAACAAATGTCAGGCCGGCGCACTTGTTGATTGTCCGTCCCGTCCAGAGCAGAAAACTTAAAACAGTTGTTCAAAAATTTTGCCATGTGCTGTTCCAGAAAGGGTAGAAAAAATGCAGATCGTCAGGTCTAGGGATGACCTAGGGATTATCAAAAGTTGTTGAGAATAATTTATATCAGCCCTAAGCTTTTAAATTGTTTCTTCCAAGAATAGCTAATTTAACTGTTTCCGGTTAAAGGAAGTACCAGTCAGAATATGCAAATATATTCTAAACTCTTTCCAGAAAAAAATACAAAGGTAACCGCCTAACACTTGAAGCCAAGAAAAATAACAAAGAATTTTCATCTCTGGAAGAGATTCCCGATCCGGTTGCATCATCCAACGCAAAACTTATGCCATGAAGTTCAAAGATAATCCATGTGGGCTGGAAACATTGGAGGGTTAGTCCTCCTCCTTCTGATTCCTTTGCCACTCCAGACTCTGGCAGCTGCTCCGACCCACGCGGCTGAAATATCAAGCTGAAGTTTGGATTTGCAATAAATAAGCGGGCAAATGTTTGCCTATGTGTTTGTCAAGTGGGCATGAATGGCTTTGGCTTTAGCTTTCGATATGGTAATGGAATTGGAAATGGAAGTTGGAGTCGCAATCGAAGTCGAAGCCCATGCGCTTGTAATCCACTTTACCCAGCCAACCGGACGTGATTCTCGTTGGTGGTTTGTCGTTCTCTTCCATTTGAAATCCCCCTTGAAACAGGAATTGCCTGGCTTTGGCTTGCCTGGCATTTGTACTTATGCAATATCGATAAAGTGTTATCGCAAAGTTCGAGCCAAGTCACCTGCTGAACACAATGATTTGTTGGCTGTCCTCCCAGGTAACCATTTTTTATGTGGGCACCAGGACAGCGACATCTCAGAGATGTTTTGGAA
Organism: Drosophila atripex; assembly: GCA_035045925.1. NCBI lineage: Eukaryota > Metazoa > Arthropoda > Insecta > Diptera > Drosophilidae > Drosophila > Drosophila atripex. The sequence continues at coordinate 4,465,045 of JAWNOP010000012.1, forward strand.
ATTATCGATAAAAGAAAGCATGCGACTGAAAGCATGTGAGATTGCTTCGATAAGGAAGTACATAACATTAAAAATGGAACCCATAAATGTATTTATAATTGTAGTGAGAAAAGCTGTAACTTCTTTGTCTTCCTCTCCATTGTTCTTTTTGCTTAATATAATTTATATATATTTTTCCTGTTGCACCCCATGAATTAATGACTTCCTGTGCAGAATAAGAACAAGTTAACAATTCCCACCAGCTGCAATTTCCTAGGCTTCCTGCGTCCTTCAAAGCCGGTTGGCTCAATGTACTTTAATCTAATAAACAAGCGTGGGCTGACACAAAGTACTTAATTATATTAACATTTACATATTTATGAGCAGGTAAGGAGCTTAGACACGCACATTGTTTTATGGAGCGTGGAAATTTACTTAATTTCATGGATCTTAGGCCAATTAATTGCGTGGATGCGATATTGCAGTTCTTGGTTCATAAATTATGGCCAAACTGGAGGAAGCTCTATGAATTCAGAAGCTGCTAAATTTAAATTGTAAAATTATCCAAAGGTTTGCATTTATTGTAGTATGCCCGTTTGTATAACTTTTCCCCTTTTTTTAAACGCATGTGCCGAGGCACAATTTTGTGTTTTCTGTTCATTAGATTTATTCAACTTGCGGTCTGCGTTAAATTGATTTGAATTTTCCACTGCATTTTCCTCTCGGTCTCTCGCCTTCGATGGTTTAATGCCAGTTTGTTGGGTTGCAACTTTGCTGGGTTGCTGGGTTGCCAGTTGCCGGTTGCTAGTTGCCGGTTGCCAGTTGCAAGTTTGCCGGTTTGCCCCCTCAAAAAGCTTCCAAGTCGCCACCGGTTGCATGTGGGCGGTTTATTTCAGTTAAATTGGCAAACCACACTGCGGTCGCTTGGATCGTACTACTATATACATTTATATTCCTACAAATATCCCCAAACATACATATATGTAATTTGTGTGGGCGAGTATCTGCGTGACTGCATCTGTCGGCGCATATGTGTTTGGCACTTGTTTTCCTTTATGTAATTTCTTTGCAAATTATTTTCTTAATACCCCAACATGGCTCTAATTCAATTTGTGGCTTTTCCTCTAACTTCCCATAAGAATTCCCAGAGGAATGCGGAATGATGATAATACACCCATGGGGGCCCAAGCCACAAATTCAAATTTCTTAAATTGGTTTGGGGAATGCGAAAAAAAGTTCTCAGAGAAATGTGGGAAGCAAAGGGTCGTGAAAAAATGTAAATGACATTAAAATTGTAATTAAACTAATCACCCTATAAAATTCCATTAGTAACTATTAGTTACACTAGTTTATTTTAGTTCGGTTTTGTTAGTTCCTGTGGTGGAACCTAAAAACATGATTGTTAAATGTGTTCTATTGGCTTTCATACTTTTTCTTAACAAGGCCGACTGTTACTTCCTCCAAGGTAAGTCCCGAAATTCCCAAAAATTTAAGAAATATAGTTGCCTAAATACTATCCTACTTAGATTGCAATGGTGGTGGTACTTGTGTTAATGAACAGTGGAAAAATGCTACCGTCTGGAATGTAAACTGCATTGAATGGATGCCTCTCAAAGATGGCGAAAAAGATGTCTGCGTTTTGCCTTGGAGATGCTGCCACACCACGCAATATGAGAAGAGTATACCAGACTATGGTATATTCTAAATTATAAATAATAGAGCCTATATCTAATCTTTGCAAAGTGTGAATAATTAAAAAAACTGGTTTCTAATTTTATGATCCATAACAGATAATATAGTCAAAACAAAGACACGAGCTGATCTCACACTCGAATCAAAGTTACAAACCTGGCAAGGGCATACAGTGTTAGTGTTGAACTAGAAAAAATATACATTTATCCATGAAATGAATAAAAATTAAATAAATCCTAAAAATAGATTCAACAAATAGTCGCGGAAAGAGGGGGTAACACCATTTAAAAATAAAAGTAAAAGTACTTTATATATTTCAAATACTTTTTGGATCACTTTTTGAGGGTAGGTCATGGCTATTCTAAATAGGTTTTTTTTTCCTTTTTTTTGGATTTTGATTGGACAGCTCAGGGTTAAATGGACAAATGATTGACCCACCGGGTGGTGCTGGTCAGGGAATAACGCTCCCATCGAACTTTTATGGAAAAGTGCGTATTCATTACATTTGATTGACAGTCGAGTGAGTTCCAGGCCCAGACAGAACCAATTCATGGCACCCAGCGGACCATGGACCTTTTACCAGCACCACCGCCACAATCGACAGTTATTTCTAGCCACAATTACACTTAAAAAAAGGCTACATTTTATAAAAAAAGAAACCAAAATGCAAAATGAACTCCACTGACATGGAACATTTCCTCTCCATTGCTGCGATTTTCCATTGTTAACAATAATGGCTTTGACTTTGGCTTTGTTTTTGGTTTTCGATTTTATGTTTAATTGCTTTTAAACAAAAATTTAATATTGTTGCATTTGAAATTTTGATTATTTGAAGGGCTTTATGCCGATAAAATATTTTCAAGTTCACTGAGTGGGCGAAAAGTTTAGATTTTTGTAGTTTATTACACGATTTTTTGACTTTTGTTGTTTATATGCTTTTTGCGTGGGTCATGGTTGGTATTGTTGCTATAATTCGAGTCTGGCTATAGTGTTTGTCATCGTGGTTGCTGAGTGAGTCAGCTTCCCGACGAATCGGAAGTGATTATGCAGGTATTTCCATGCAATAAAATTTGCATTATGTGTCACTTTTTCCAGGAATGATCCGATTTGAAAGTCACAGCTTAGGGTTAAAAAAAGGGATTTTGTTTTCAGTTATTTTCAATATGAGGTCAACCATCCAAAGAAAACAAAAAGGGCTGAAAAGAAAAGTATACAGGTGTCTCTCAACAAAAACCAAGAATAACAAATCAAATTAAGCGCGAAATTGGTTTTTGTGTTACTTTTTCTCAACTTTGTTTTTTTTCGAAAGGCTGGGCCACAAAATTGTTAAGCAAACTCTGAAACAAACTGTTAAATGTGTCATAAAACCGCGAGAGCTGTCCGGCTAAATGAGTGGCCAACAAATCGGAGACCATAAATAACCCAAATGGCCATTCGAATGGCAAATTTCGTGAGATTCTGCACTTTGATGCGCTCTCCTGCAGTTCGTGAAAACGTGAGCCAAGAAGAGTTACCTAAGCGTAGCCTATGGCCATCTTTTTTTCTTTTGCATTTTGGCAACAGTAGAGGGCCTACATCAGAGGCCGAGGAAGTGGGTACGAAAAATCTGGCTAAGAAACGCCTGGAAAATGCGAGGCGTTTCCAACCAGACCGCAATGGATCAATGCACCGATTGTTTCTCACTTTTCTGCGAAAAAAAAATTATAGGAAGTAATACTCATAAATATTTAGCATTTCCTGGCTACGGTGATCTAATACTTAAGATTCTACAACCATATGGCCCCTAGAGAAGGCAATATCTTCGAAAATAATCATCTGATTCTTGAGCGGAATATCTTAAACGATGCGTACACAGATTCTCAATCAATCTATATTAAAATCTGGAAACAAATTATTTTTTAAATTTTTTCGAAATTTTTTTTAAGGGGTCCCCTTCAAAATTCTGAAACATCAGAAAATGACAGTATGGCTCCACAGAAGGCTATATCTTTGCCAATAAGGATCCGATTGCTGAGCGGAATACCTTAAATGATTCGTAAACAGATTCTCAATGAGTCTAAATTAAAATCTGAGAACAAATTATTTTTTAAATTTTTTTTTTAATTTTCTTAAGGGGTCCTCCTCATCAAAATTCTGAAATCGCAGAAAATTATGGCCTCCAGAGAAGACTATTGCCAACACCTTTCAGACTATAAAGGGAGATACCTCTAACGATTGTATTTTTAACTTGATTTTATATTTATAAACTTATTTGATTTGAACACCATGGCAATAAAATAATTTTATGTACTAAAATAGGTGCATATTTAGTTTGTCAAAATTTATGGCTCAAAACAACCCGATATATGCTTTTATTATAGTTATCTTTTTCATGTTAGATTTATTTATTTCAATTTTAACATTGACCCATTTTCCCCGAAAGGCAGCAAGTTAAGGCCATATGTGTGATGTACGGGTTTAAAAAACACCACCAACTCAAAGAGATCGCGGTCGGTGAAATGTCTCCATTAGTCAAAAGCAAATCAAATACATTAATTAATATTTATGGCACTTCACAGGGAATTGTGCGACACATGCAAATGTGTGTCAAGCCGGCTTGTGATTTGGCTCTCGGCCGGAAATTTGCCAACACACGCGGCACGCAAAATCACGCAGAAAAAAAATGGCAAATAAAAACTGCAAACAAAAATCACCCAAAACGAATAAATCAAATGCCACTTCCGCTGGATGTGTGGGCAGTAAGTAGTATTTCCATGGCGAGCCGAATGAAAAGTGACAATTTCATTGTGGAAGACGTCGGGTCGGCCCCCAGAAAAAACCAAACCAACTCAACAAAAAATTGCAGACAAGTCAGCCAATGCCGCGGGATTTCGATATTTCGTACTTGTAAACAATTTTTGCTCATTTCGTGATTTTTTTGTGGGTTTCTTTGAGTGCAATTTGGGTGGAATGCCCACGCATTACTATTGGCCCAGACATGCTGGCCACCTCTCGAGTATTCGAGTATATTCATTCACTTCGAATACGCCCAAGCTGCATTCACAGCTGATTCATTCACGCCGATCATTCATTCAAGTTTCTCATTCACGAGACACTTTTGACAAACTGTTTCTTGTTTTTTTTATTTCTTTGGGCTTTTTGTGGGATTTTGTGGGTCGTCTTGGTCCATAAGATCAGTGACCATAATTGGCAGCATGCATCGATCAGTCGCCTTAATAATGCGGGCTTGTAGGTTGCATTCGACCAGCAAACTTGCCAGAGATTTAGTGCATTTAGCTTTTATGCTTTTTCCGGCTGAGACACAATTTGTTAAGGCTATAATCACGTTTATTATGCGGGTTTCAACGACCCGAAACAGGTGAGAAAAATCAAATGAAGTCAAATCAGTATTAGAAGGAAAAATATGAAGAATATATCAAGTATTTGAGCTTAAAACTTTTTCTTAAATTCCATTTATTCAAAATTAATCAAATACATTTAAGCCTAATTTCCATAAACAAAATACCGCAACACCGAAGCGACCTTGGATCATTAGTTTTAAACTTAATCAGTTGACTAAAATGCATAATTATGCATTTGAAATCGTATATGCCCAAAAGCATTTTTCCCACTGGCTTGAAATTAATTAATAGAAATTAATTGGTTAATTTTGAAAACGAATTTCTTTGCTACAAAAACAAAAGTGGCTCAAGTGGCGCATCCCATTTTCATCGAAAACGTATTAATTTTTTAGTTTTACTAAATAGAAAAAAATTCCTTATGTTTAAATAGTTAAAAAAAAAAGGAAAATGTATTTAATACAATTCGTTGAACTTCTTCAGACTCTCTTTGTTTAGCAATAAATCTTTTAGAAATTTGCTTTGCTAATGTGTTTTTGCAACATAAATTTACGATGCTATCTTAATTGTTTATAAAAGCTCTTAATGTGCTAAAATTAATTTTGGCTAAGACCCAACGAAAAAAAGGGTAAAAAAGTTTGTCAATATTTGCTTGACTATTTCAGATAAAATCTTTTTTTCCAAAGAAATTATGGCAGAAGTTTGTAGGCAAATTAATTTATATATTTTTATTTTCTCGGAAGCTAGAATATTTATTTGTTGTCTTACGAAATGAAGTAGCATTTCTTATCCCCTCCATCTATATTCATCAATATTATTATATTTAATTTTATGGTTATTTTATCTAAAGTGCCCTTCGGCACAAGCCATTTTTGGCATCCATAATTTGTTAAAACAATATTTCGGTTTTGGTTGTCAAATATTGCTGGCGACATTAGCACATCATTAGGGGGGATTGGCTGTTGGTTCTTGAGAAGATTTTTCATGGGATTCTGGTTATAGCCAGTGATCTTAGATCAGCCAGCAGACCAGCAGTGGCTTTTTGGCCACCTTTGGTCCATTATGCTAATGGGCCAAAAGCGGCTTAGCGGTCCCCTTGGCAGTGGCAGTTGTGGCAGAAGTTGAAAACAAATTATAAAATATTGCTCTTGGGCATAAATCTGCATAAATTATGGGAACGGATTGACAAGTTTTCAGCATTTGTCTGGCGCGTTACGCGACGCCATCGATGGCTATCTTGCCCCAAAAAGAAAAAAACAAAAAGCAGGCTTTTACAAATGAGGATGATGGCCAGCTCGTGTGGGCGCCACATAAAGGGGCAAGATGATGATGATGATAAAACCTGATGCCCCTTCCCTGATTCCCTCCCTGGTGTTTATAATGTGTGTAAGATTTAATTTCCACTTCGATCTATTGCCGTTTAGGGCACTTTCTCAGCCCCGTTCTGACCATCATTAATCATTAATTTCTATCCATGGGCGTGGCTGGTAAATATTTTGACCAATATTTTGTACCAGTTTTTCATTTTTGTTTTCGGCTTTTAAGTTTTTTTGTAGTTTCTGAATTTTTAATTTGGTGTAAATAGAGCGTGTGATTGGCGTCGGAATGGGTTTCAAGTTTTTGTTTTACTTCTGTGTGCGTTTGGCTTCAAATAAAATTTTTAATGCCTTTTGATTGATTGATTTCGTTTTTTATTATTTGTAGGAATCTCGAAAGAATCCGCCAGCGACAGGGGTGCGTGGAACGGAATATTCCTTTTGTGAAATCAATACCCCAACTGGTGTATTCGGTTACAGAGTTTGTAATTGTTTGATTGGCAGATTGAATTGGTCTCGTTGGCGAAAAAAATAAAAGTCAAATTGATAAAGTCAATAACAATAATTTGGAGAAGTATTCTTAGCTGTCATTGTTTTAAATGAGTCATCAATTGGGTAATGAACCTGGCTTGGAGATGAATCAGTTTGCTTCCAAGGAGTCTTTATAGAATTTTGTAATATTATAACCACAACCTATATGATTAATGGAGCAGCAAGTGAGCAAGTTCTATGAATCCAATACCAAACCCCAGCGAGCAGATTAACCTCAGATTATAGGCAAACATGATCAGTAAGTATGCGAAGAGGCAGAAGAGCCTCATATCAAGTGCCTTGTGTTACTCAATAGGTCGCAGGTATTTATGACTCTGTATGGATGACAAAACCAGTGTAAGCTCCATGTGGGGTAGACCCCGCCCAGTCCCAGTTCCCCGTCCCCTTAGATACTTGGGCAATTTGCCATGCTCTTTAGAGTGTATCAAATTCAGAAAAAATCAACCTAAACCCAGCTACAAATTGCCGTCAAAAACGTGATCGAGTTGACATTGAAATGTTGTTTTGTTGGACAAACAGACATGGAAAACTTAATACACAATCGCACTCCACGAAATCAACTATTCCATAATGAACTAAACAGAATTGAGAACAATTTCAATTGATAATGAAAATACACAATTAAGAGTTCAAATGATTTAACCCCTCGAAAAAATATGCGTCTTACGATTGTATTTAGTTTCTTATTTTTGGCGGGGAGACAGAGTATTACATTTACATTTCATATTATTTTGTACGATGACATAAGACTCTCAAGTATTTGGCACTTATTGTTCTTAACTTGACCGACAGTCCCATAAATCAAGTCGACAGTCTGGTATTAAATCTCAAGATCATAGACAAGAAATGGCAATGTTCCTTCAACTAAAACTTGGAGGTTATGATCTAAGTTATGATCTTAAAATTCCAAGGTGTGCCCTGATTGATGAGTGAATAAATATGCAATCAATTTCCTGTCTAAACTTTCTCTGGAAGCCCTCTGGGACGATTGGAACTTTATAATTAGAACCTTTGTGTATCGGCACTTCAGAAGATGTTAACCTAAAGTGTTTACGACTATGGCTCGTTGGATTGAAACGTCTCTTAATTGCATGTTAATTGCTCTCTAACCAGAAACCCAGCAACCAAGAAAACTTGCGGATCGGCGGAAGATTCAGAGAGATTCTCAGAGAAGTCATTGGGGATTGTTGGCCCTGTTCTTGTGTTCTGTTTCAGTCTATATGGGTTGCTCTTTTTTCTGTTTTTGCTGCAGGTTGAGTCCGAAACAGTTGCACTCATTTGTTGGCTCTTGATCACCCATTCTACACAAAGAGAAAAGTTTCAGCGATATAGTGTCTCTGAAGCATATATCTTTAATCGCTTTTCTCCAAGTGTCTGTGTTCTGAAAGTACCTCCTAAAGTACGTGTGGTTATGGCCATGCTTGTGCTCCAGCCTCTGGAAACGGAGACAAAGACTAGTTTTTCAAGTTTTCCGACCAGGGGACCCTGGTCCGGGGGTACTCGGAGCCATTCAAGTGGAAGCAACGAACTGGACGGTAGTCATCGTGCCGGACAGGCGAAAGGCTTGCTGGTCTCTTGTCTTTCCTACTCGGAGCTGTCATTCGCACTTGAAGATCAAGTGATATATGTCTGGCCAGGCACTGGGCTTCTATATAATATGTATATAGACACCAACACACACACATATTCTGTGTAATGTGCTGTACTTGGAGGAGACCAGATAGCACTGACAGTCGTATATTTACATGGTATCAGGCAAAGTCTATGGGGAGCCAATAAGTTTCGATTAGATAAGAATCGTAGTACTTAGCACAGTCTCCAATGAGGTGTTCCTCTTGGTGGTGTAAGCTGGCAGGTTAAAGACACAGAGACACCACTTCATGTCACAGATATTGGCAAGGGGCCCTTAAAGTGTTTGAAATATTTTAGAGAATTTGAGAGGCTAATTTTTATAAGTTCTAAGGAAGTATTTAATTTTTAGTCTGACCGCCATTAGAGGAATTCAAAACATAATCAAGTAACCTGAATTCTAGGGCTCGTTGGAACCCCTTTTTATCGCCACCGCAATGAGTTGGTACATTTCTATGTATTTTTTGTCAGATATTCCTACAAAAGCAAAGCCACTGACCCAATTCAAAATGGAAATAAATATTCTCTAGAGACACTGTATGGTTCTGATTTTTTTTGTGGATTCAGACTCATAGCCAGGTGTTAATTAAATTTATTTAAGCCCTCTTGAATTAAATCTAAGATGTGAATGGCTCGATACGAGGGCCAAATGAAGCGTGCCCAATAGATTTGCCGTTTAGGGCATGGTTTTGGGTTTGGGCATTCGGGGAAATGAGTTGACAGTTCGAGTTAAAAAACCAGAAAACCTAACCACACCAGATTGGATCGGTTCGGCTTCACTTAACAGTTCCAAATGAAACCCAAACAAACACACGCACCAGCCACAAAAATTGTGGTTTTAACTTAAAAGTAATTGGCAAAAGCATCAACAATTTTTATCACAAAACCCGTCACTTGAACGCGGACTATGCCAAATGGCTTGGACATAACTTTTGGACATAATTGAGCCATCAAGCCAAAATCTTGGCCATTTGCGTTGACAGTAAACAGTCGCTGTGTTGGACAACAGCCCCTGCCATACAGTAAACCGTCATATGGAGCTAATTAATTAAAATTAAATGGAAAGAAGTGTTGACGTGCCTTGACAATCTCTGTTTGGTTGTTTGATTGCCACAGTTAAGAGATGATCGAGTCAGGGTTTCGATCAGACTTTGAGAAGCTTCATAATTATGCCCATCTATGTTAGCCTAATAAGAGTTCCAGAAGCCACCCTCGCGGAAGCCCTGAATCCCTGGCAACGTCTCCACCATGGAAACCAACAAACTACATACTTTAAGGAACACCCTGGCCCGATAGTTTTTGGCCAAACACTCCACCATGCAGTACTCCTGGCTACCACAGGAGCGGAGGGAGCCCGTTGTTCGAGAGAAGCCTCCAGTGGTCATATCCTCCAGTAGATTTGCTCGCATCCAGCGTAATGCTTGCCAGGCAGCCAAGCAGGAGAAGCTCCAGCTCCAAAGTCTCCGCGACGAGGAGCAGGAGAGACTCCGTATTGGGGGCGAGGAGTTGCTCAGGAAGTTCAATGGCCAAAATCTGTGCATCACTCAGGAGGAGGAGTGTGCCCGAGAGCTGAAGCAGCATGAGGAGCAGCTCTTGCAGGCGAAACGGCAGGCGGAGGAGGATGCCCAGGCCGCTCGCCAGGAGCAGCGGGCGACCAGACAGGAGCGAATTAAGGCTGCCCAGAAGCTGTTGGAGCAACTGCGTCCAGGACCCCGGGAATTGCAATGTGCCAGGCTGCAGAGTGAGGTTCTGCGGAGTGTGAATGCCCAGCGGGAGGTGCAGGAGGAATATTCCAAAGCCAGGCAACGGCAGGTGGAGCTGGATAGGAAGGTCTACCAGGAGCAGGTGCTTCGGGGATACGAGGAGGCCAAGAAACGGCACTCGGAACGATGTCAGCAGCTGGAGGAGCACAAAAAGGAGCTCTTGGAGTCCATTGTCGAGAGGGAAAAGCAACGTAAGGCCACTCAAGCCGAGGAGATGGAGGAGGCTCGTCAGGAGCGGGAACGAAACGCCAAACAACTGAAGGATCATCAGGAAAAGGAGAAGGAACTTATGGCCTCTAAGCAGCGCCAGAGGAAAGAGGAGGCCCTCGCTTCTCTGGCCATGTCAGAGCAATGCCAGAAGCGCCTCCAAATGCTCGAGGAAGTGGAGCAGGTTCAGTGCGATGTCCACAATGAGGCCAAAAGGCGGCTGGAGGGCATGAAACGAGATCGAGCCAAGGAGCGAGTGCAGCAACGAATCCGGCGAAATGAAAAACTTGCCAAGGAGCTGGCGCCCCGGCTCCACTACAGTGCAGAGGAGGACCTGGCCCGACACAGCCGCCAGCTGGAGGAGATGCGCAAAGCCCACAGTGCCGAGCAGGCCAAGAAGAGGCAAGTCCGGGAGCAGTCCATTAATGCCCGCTTGGCCATTCAGAAGCAGGAGGCGGAGCAGGCCAGGCTCAGTCGAAAGCAGGCGGAGGAGGAGCGCCTGAGGGCAGTGGAGCTTCGACTGCAGAACGACCTCACCAATGTTCAGTTTCAGCGGCAACAGCGCCAGGAGCAACTCGAAAGGATGCGGGATCTGCGCCGCCAGTTGGATGAGCAGGTGAAGCGCCGACACGAGGACGAAACCCGGCCGGACACCAACTACAATCGGGAGGCCCAGCTGGAGGAGCTGCGCGAGGATGCCTTCTTCTTCGACTATGCTCGCCAGCTGATGGACGAAGCCAGCTCCAAGGGCTGTCCGCTAAAGCCCCTCATACGGGCGGTGGGTCAGTACAAGAACGATAACCGCATCGGGGCGGAGGTGCGTGTTCCCCGCCACCTGGTGACCCGACTTCCCATGGGAAGACGAACTCAGGGCGATAGCAAGGCGGAGGGCAAGACCAAGCCTCCGGAGGAACTGGAGCCGAATGCCGAGAAACTCAGCCAGGAGGAGCAACAGCACAGGCTGACCATAGAGGAGAACCTCAAGAAAATTGAGGCCCTGGTGCTGGCGGAGGCCAAAGCCAAAAGGGCGGGAGAGGTGGCGTCGAAGTAATGAATATTTCTTGCACTTGTAACTTGTAACCATAATGGCTCTCGAATAACAAACTTTATTTGATGAAACCTCAAAACAAAACTGTTGAAAATAAAACCCACCACTTGACTCCGATGGCGGTTAGGCTTATATAGGTGGCAATACCCCAAGGTATCCATTACATTGCCAACTCATAAATTCTCATCGAGTGTATTGAGTTGCAATTGCCAATTGCGAAATGTAACTCCTCCGCGATCCACTTTCAATGCCATTACTCACGCACTCGGTAAGGCCTGTGTCCCTTGAACCCAGCAACCCACTTTTTGGAACCCCATTTGAGCCCGTAATGTCAGCAGGCCAATATTGTATATTCGGCACAGACCGGTTTCTAAATTCAATATAAAAGCGAACGCCCCGAAAAGCAAACGAATTTTTTAGAGCATCCAGAAAAAAGGAACAAATTTATAAAAAAATTGTATTACGATTTTTCTCTTAACATTTTTCGAATTTTCCAAATTCTAAAATTGCCAAAAGCACGATACCAATAAATGGCTGCAAGGGGTGGGTCTGGCTCTGCAAATGGCATCTTTACCATGACCCTCGACGACTTGCGAAGGGTCGTTGCTCCGGAGAGGGTGGAGTGGCTGGAGATGAAGAAACAGGAAGAACTGAGACTCCGGAACGAGAGAGAAGTGATCCAAGTGAGACTCAATCGCCTGCTGCAGCGCATCTGTCAACTGGACAAGTCAGTGGAGGAGGACGACATGACCGATGCGCAGTTCCGCAACCTGGAGGCCCTCAGGATCACGGAGAATCTGCGATACCAGCAACTGGCGGAGCGTCTTGTCCGTGTGGGCGCACAGTTGTCCAGGAATAAGAGGGAACTCAAGCGCATGGAACTGGCCATCTACAAGGACTTCATAGCCAATGGCATGGGAAGGCCAACCAATTCGATCCCGGATGAATCTAGAAATCAAAATTCTCAGCCGTAATGCCCAAAATTGTCTGTTTACTTGCCATAGGGTTGGCCGTGACAACTGGTGGACAACTATTCAAAGTGATATAGGGATGAAGGGAAGTTTTTTTTGATACATTTTATATGTATTTACTATTGCAATGGGATTAATCAAATCAATTCTAATTCGGAGAAAGGAGCGCAACACGAGCATGGCGACTATTACACACACATTATATCTTTGGAATAAATATACATGTTCCTAAATAGAATTCGCAAAAGTCCTAGAGATTTGTTGAATATTTTAAATTACAAAATAGGCAAAGCTGTTGCGATTTTCAAGCTCCACCCCAAAACGTATTATCTGTTTCGAGTTGTCACTCAAGTAGGTTCTGTTTACCTTCCAAGCAAAGGTCTGGCAATGAATGGGTAACATTTGTGTCGCTCTATTACTGGTGGTGTTGGTGGTTTCTGGTGTTTGGGTATCTTTATTTTTATTTTTATTTGCCCGACGCTTTAAAGTTTTTATCTTTTTTCTGTGTTGTGGCTGTGCTGGTGATGTCGTCGTGAACTTGTTGATTTTAGATACAAAACCCAGAGTCGTTGTCAGCGTGGCGTGGTTGTCATCGTTGTTTCTAAACAACGTTGTTGTATTTGCTTACGAGCCAAAACGAACCAAAATACATTTCTGAAAAAAACCTTAACTTGAAGGTTAATGTAGCTTCTTCCATGCTTTGTGCATTTTGTGTTTGATTGCAAATAAAGCCCAAAAAAAAGGAAGTGGATATCGGTCGGAGCTTAGGTTTCAGTTGCCAGACAGTATTTATGAAATATTGTGTCCACACTCGTTTCCCGGAATTGATGCTTGAATTATGAATTGAGTCTGACACAGGTAGAGCTGAGGGCCTTTGTTCTTGCCACAGTTTGCCAATTAGCTAAAGGATTTCGCCCTGAGAAACAGAAACAGGTTCTGAGATCACATCATGTTTGCCGGCTAATTACGTTAAATGATTTGGCAAATGGAGCGTTTAAACGGAGTCTGGGGTGCACAATGGAGTGTGCTTAATCCAAATAGATTGGGAGTACAATGACATCATAGCCTTACTTACAGTTCTGTTAACCAAAGTTGTTAATTCCAAAACCAAACTTACCTAGAAAGATAGAAGAGAAATAAAACATTACATATTGGATTAAATAACTTAAAAATAGACTTGATCTCATCATCGTTTTAGGAAGAAGCATCTCCCATAAAACACAATCCTCTTCATAAAAATGAACTTTTTTTAGACTCTGTTGCGTGTTGTTCTTACATGGCAATTTGCCCTTACATTTGTACAACTAGAATTGCCCCAAACATTTTAATAGCTCATTAAAACTGACACAACAAAAAACAAAGAACGAAAACCGAGACAGTTCTTTGGAATTTAAGTAGCACACAGAATCATTAAAAAGCAAACACACATGTGACATCAAAAGCCTTGTGTCCCAACAATAATGACAACAAACCGATGGCATGGAGTGGCCAACAAATTTGTATCTGTTGCAAGTCGATTGGAATTAATTGCTTTGACACTTCCCTAGATATCACTTGGATAGTAGCCCGCCTGTTTCTCCCATTTTCGCAAAGCACTTGACAGCCATTAAGAAGGAAAGGCACTATAAACTATATATTTTGCACACATTTATCAACACATTTCTGGCTAGGGTCAATAGTGTCAGTGTCAGTGTTCTAAAAAAAATATAAACAGAAACCTTCAAATCAACAATAAATAAAATCAGAATAATCATTGAATCGTGGCCATAAAAGCTCACCCAGTGTAACTCTTATAAAATGGAAATAATACAGAAAATTAAGCTTGAAAAATGAACCCAACAGTGTAGTATGTAATCATAACAAAAAGTGTGGTCTTAGCCTGGCCGGGATCAGCAGCAGCTCTTCCGCTTTGTAATTAATCAATTTCAGCCTCGCAATGCATACAAAATAAATCGCGCTTATTGTGTGAGAAATCAGCAGCAGCAGCTTGCTCGGTTTTATAATAAAAATGTTTAAATTTACGAGACAAAGGCGCAAACTTGACGGCGGTAACATGTATCTCGCGACTGTCGATCGAAAAATAAAAGCCAAAGTCTCCTCAATATCCGCAGTACAGGGAAATTTTTCCATTACATGGCCGGCCAAGTGGGCTGAGAATGTATTTGCTTCGGCTTGGCTTTAAGTCTTTTAAACGTTTGCCAAACATTATGAAAGTTTAAGGGGAAAAGGTGCAAAAAAAAAACTGGCAAAAAACTTATGGGAAAATGTTAAAAGTTGGTAAGAGATATCTGAATAGTTTTGTATTGAATATTATGTACTATATACAGTTTAATAACTCCTTTAAATTGTAACCAACTGGAGCACATTTTGAAACGGATAATCCCTTTTTTTGAAAATTCATCTCTACCACTGTGCCCAGTCAAAAGCCCAACGTTTTTCCTACTTAGCCATGGTCTATAATTTATGTTTATGCCACATTTAACCGCCAGGCAGAGAGCCAAGTTAGAGCCGGCGAGCGCATTTGGTAGTCGTGCCGTTTGCCGTTTGGGCCTGGAAATTTGACTGCGCTTTTCGGAGTTGTTTTTTTTAGAAATACTTCCTTGAGGTTCGTCTGGAGTATCTCCTGGTCTACCGGTATCGCCCATTGAGCATCGCAACGCATAAATCAAACTTTGGTTTTTCTTTCTTCAACAGAAATGGCGGGGTATTCAGAAAAATGTTTATATAGTTTTTATTTTTATATTTTTTTTGGCTATATCAAGTTGCGGCAGTTGTCGGGGCTTCTTGGAAGTCCCAGATGCTCCAGAGCCAGGCCAGTTGTCCGACAAATTTATTGCCTTTTAATGCTGCCTCTTGGCTGGCCAGTAGTGGCGTTGACATTGTAGCGGTAAACGTTGATAAATTAATACATTGCACTGCTGCCACACGTTGCATGTGGCAAAGGTCTCCGGGTGACTCACTTTGGCCCCAAAAAGGCCTCAAAAACATGTCAAAATAACGGCAAGGGTCTTGTGAAAGCTGCGAAGGATTTTGATGAAGAGGTTACAAGTGTTTCTTTCATAAAAAAAAGACATTTCCTTCTAAGAATTATTTACATCCATCAATGCCAGAAAGGCAACCAAAAAATATACCTGATTTAATCCGCTTTGATGGTCTCAGATCTCAGGTGTCGGATCATTTTCCTTGATTGCAAAATTATTTTCGGTAATAAGCCAAGATCAGATAAGGGATTCCAGAGTTGAACAAACTTTCCGGTTTGGCCCTTTTTTTATTATTATTGCTTTGGATCTTCTAATTAAAAGAAATGTTTAGTCATTAGGCCGTAATTTCACTTTGGCGAGGTGAAAGTCATAAGCAAAGACAATGAGAGGAAAGACTGAAAGTAAAGACACTAAATCATCTGAGCGGCAATTAAACAGAGTGAGAAAAAATACGAAAAAACACTTCATAAATTACCGCAATGGGCGACCCGCCCACTTTGTAAAAACCAAGCAAAAAATTCATTTTTTTTGCAAAACGAGGAAACAATGAGTGAATGAAATGAATGACAACGACAACACTTGAAACGCAGGCTCATTTGCCAAAAAATTAGTCAGCCAAGAGCCAAAAAATAATCATCTTTTTTATGACAGCAGGGAGCTTTGTGAGTAAATGCGGAAAAACACACGAGTGCACTTAATATTTGCTTTTTTTTAGGTTCGAAGGCATTGCGTTTTGGAATCTTATTCAAATATTTGAAATAAGACCCAAGAGGTTTTTGATTGAATTTTTGTTTCGATTTTGTCTGATGATCCTATGTCCAGCAATTACTACATTTAAAAAAAAAATTCTGTTAATTTTGAAGCTATTGAGCTAAAGGTATCGTAAAAAAATGGTAATTCTAGGATAGTAACAATCGGTAAAATATACATATCTTTATTATAGCTGTTAGCTGTTCTAAAGTTTCTGGATGAAACGTCATATCTCCTTCATAACTTGCTTAAAAAAAGGAATCGCCCTCTAGCTTTTGAAGTAAAAAGTGCAACCCAACCCTTCAAATAGAATCATGTTTACTTAAAAATACCTGCCAACTAAAGATTAAATATTACTAATACCATGAATAACCCCCGTTCAGTGACTTTATAACTTCTATTACGTATTGCTAACTCGAATGGAATTTGGCACGCGAAGAGTGGAGACCCTCTTCAGATTAGATATGGCGGTGACATATAAATACAAACATGGAAAGGTTAAGCTTGTCGGGGGTTCGGTTCGCACCTGATCTGTTGCTGGGGTTGTGTTGCCAAAATACTCGTAACGATAAGGTTTGGTCTTTCAATAGTTTTTGTTTTTGTATTTAGGCGCCAAGCCGCAAAAGTCCAGCCGACTTTTTCAATATTTACAAATAATTAAAAAACGGTAATTGGCTTTGCTTGTTTGTTGCCAATGCCGTCTTGCTCCACTCGAAGGGGAACTGTGCCGACCGGGTCTAAACAAACAATTGTCGCCATCGCCATCGCTATCTGGACTGAACCGAAAAAGTCGCGCAGATATGGAGAGAACTGTGGAAATAGTTTGGCTCGGCCTGGGACTGGGCCTGGGTTTGTAGTGCAAATATTAAAGGTAAATTTGCATATGTAAACAAAAGTCAACAAATGTTAGTTAAGCGCTTTTTTGCACGTTCGTTTCATTTTTTTCTGCCGATCTATCGCATGTTGATCTTAACTTTTTTTTATGCAGGCGGAGGAAACGTGACTTTTTGGCAAATATTCGGTTCGGATTCAAGAGTTTTTTTAATGAGGAAGATGCCCCAACTCTAATGCAGATTTTGCAGTGCGATAGGGCTCTCTATACTAGATGCACTACACAGATATTAAGATCAAGGGAATTATGACCTAAAATCGCTTTTAAACTCCTCAATGGGCTTGGAATCGCCATCCATAAATCATATGCATCCGCTTTTGTTCCTTTCAAACACACATTGTCTCCAGATGGTTAATTCATTCAAGGTTTTTTCCCATCGCCAATTAAATTTCATGAATGTAATTGCAAATCCATTGAACAGATCCGCAAGATATACAATTTTGTATCTGATTCGCTACTTCTTTTCATTCGTTGCCACTCCATTGATTTCGGCGGCCATGTCCTCGGCTACTTGTTCACATTATTTTTAACTCTCATTTTTAACACATCACAAAAAGCTACCGACAGCGAGAAAGACATCGGCAAACCACTCACGCCTACAACTTGACACCGACTTCCACAATTACACGCAGATACACTTCAAATACAGTGGTAATAGGCTAAGGGATATTAAGTTGGAGTTTTGAAAAAATAGTTGTTAAAAATTGTATTTCAATTGCTTTCAGCTTTTAGCTTAATTGAATCAAAACTATTAAAACTAAGCATTAACTTTTAAATTCTAGAAGTACCGGGTATTAATAACTTCACATAATTTCATTTTTATAAAATGTATTGAATCTATTTTTATTGAAAAAACCTCTAAACGTTTAACCCATTTTACAATAAAATTTATCAAACTTTATAAGTAGTTGCTCCAAATTGGTTTTTAAATTTGATTGATTTATTCTCCAATTTAATTGAAATTTGATTGACTTGAAAATTTATTCATTTTTAATGTGCTCTTTAAGACTTTTTTACTGTATGGCACAATAAAAAGATATGACTAGTTTTTTTGGATGTGCGTTTTTTATCTCCAAGTTGGTCTTTTGGCTCCAACAACAAAATGTTAGGCTTAAGTTTTGCAATAGCCAAAAATACAAAAAAAAAAAACAAAAAAACTAAATAAAAAAGCCACAGCCGCAGTTAAATGTTTAAATAATTAATTGGTTTTGTGTTATTTTGTGAATGATTTTTTCGGCATTTGAGATAAAAGTTTTAGAGACTTAACCTTAGATGCGAATAAGTAGCGATTCAAAAATTTGTTTTGTTTGAAGATTTTATGCGAAAAGCTGCCCGAGACCAGTGAATTTTTTATGAATTTGCTAATTTTATGGTTATAGGTGCAAATTGGATTGGAAATGTGTATCCTTGACAATAAGAGACCCATTCGAGCGGCAACATTGATGGCAATTAAAGATATCCCACAATTATTGATTGCCTTAATTAAAAGGAGGACCCCAGACTTCTTGTTTTGCCCCCAAAATGCGGTCACCAGCGAGTGAATAATATTCAGTGGCTAATGGGAGAAAGAGTGCCGAAGTACTTAATCAAAAAAAAAAAAAAAAATATGAGAAAAAAACAGCA
Organism: Drosophila atripex; assembly: GCA_035045925.1. NCBI lineage: Eukaryota > Metazoa > Arthropoda > Insecta > Diptera > Drosophilidae > Drosophila > Drosophila atripex. The sequence continues at coordinate 4,483,786 of JAWNOP010000012.1, forward strand.
AAGAAAAGTTGTGCAAGACACTTGCCACCAGCCAGAGAAAATGGAAACCAGCAGAGGCATGATCAGTGGCAACTGCAGCAGCAGCAGCAGCAGCATATGCATGATGTTGCTGGTGTGTGCAGTCAACTTGTCAGGCAGAAACTTCTGCAACACGTTTTGCCTGCCAAGTTGATTTCAAAATAATGAGTTAATAAACTGCAAGAAGAAAGACCCGGAAAGGGGAAAGATGATATGCGCTTGCAAAGTGTCAAATAACTCAAAATGTCACAGCAAATGCACAAACAAATCGAAAGTCATTTTTCCTTCACGAGCTGAGGACATATTTATGTTGTTAGCAAACTTGCCACTTAGTCCGTCTGTTTCTCCTCAATAAAAAATTATGATTTAAAATCTTTCGGTTTTTGGCCCAAACTTGAACAAAGTTTGCCATTTGGTCACCTCACTGCTCAGCTCAGTCCATTTTTCATGCTCATCGGCCCTGACAAGCTGCAACAATCTTAAACACTTTAGGCCGACAACCCGCCGAGCGGCTGCCGTTCATAAAACACCTCCTACCACCCCAGATACTCCCCGTTCCTTGGCTGTTGTTTTTTGACCCCCAGGGTTTTTGCATTTCCAACTAAGTTGCCTATAAATCTCACTCAGAGTGCAGGCTAATGAGGCCCGAGGGTGTGTTTTGGCAGCAAATTAACTCATTGCCACTCACATCCCGCAGCTCGTCGTCATCTTCTTCGCGGATCACCCTTTCTAATCGGAGTTCGAGTCTGAGTTCGAGTCCGAGTCTGACATTGAATGCAAAACGGCCAGCTGGGGGTTCTAAAAATATGCAGCTTGTATGCAGACATCGCCTTAATTAGACTCGTTGTGACTGGTCAGTTTTGTAATTTGCAATTAAAACTATGCACACGAGTGCTTCGACTTGGAATTGAAATTGGAGGCCTTAAGCCCCACACGCGTCTACATTTTATTTATGTGTTTAATATCTGGATTCGATGTGGTATGAATTATTGGCAAGTAATATTCTCTGAAGAGCGGCTTGGCTGTTTTCCACTGAACTGGTTCTGTCGGTTTCTTAAAACTGGGATTTGTGCAAAGAGGGGATTATTGGGTGGAAGTTTTGAAATGTTTCCATACTTTTTTGAAGAATATTTCGGAGCTCAAAAAACAAGTAAAAAAATGTAATTATTATTTAATTAGTCGGAAATCAAGCCTAAGTAAACTGAAATTTAAAGTTCCTTTTATCTCAATTCGTTCCCACATTCTTTAGGTTTTTAAGACCTGTGTTTCTCGCCTGTCAACCTGAAGGATACTCATAAAACATTTTGGACGTAAAGCAGGATCCTGTCTGGGCACTCCACTCGAATATCACAAAACAAAACTTTTCTAATTCAATCGAAAGGCTCATACGGATCAACTTTAACCTTCATCTTGAAGTCTCGGGCGGTAAACAAAGCCTTCAAAAAAGAAAAGAAGCTCTAGCTGAGCAAACACTTGATACAAACAACAAACAAAACAACAATGTTCCTTGTGTGTTTGAATCGTTGCTGCTGTTGCTGTTGCTATTGCTGTTGTTGCTGTGTTGTCTGCTTGTTAACAAATTTCGAAGTAAAATATTTCTGAGAATTCTTGCACACACAGATACAAATACATACACATAGACGGTGAACCCACAAGCAAGGGGCAAACAAAGCGCATGTGCCGACATCCCCAAACTTCGGCTTTAGCCCTCACCTCCCCAGCTATCCTGTCTTTTCTTTATAGTTTTTTATTTTATACTCTTATTTTTTTTATTTTTTTTGGCATGCGCAATGAAAAGAGCCCAGAAACGTAGCGAAGAAGCTTTTTGGAATTGCGCAAGCGCAACTAAACCTCTGAAGAAGCTCAAGAAACTCAAGCAAGAAGTTCCAGGGAGAAATTAATGAACTGTGAGATACCCTTTGGGAAGATACTTTTGTATCTTTTTATTAAGAGAGAATGAGATAATGAAAAATTAATATTATTTCAATCAAGGATACCAAAACTATCTAATCTTAAGATATACATAGATGGTTTAGGTACACATTAGGTATAGATTTCCATGTCTTAGGCCTACAAAATATTGGCACTCTCGTTTTAACTGTGAATCATAACATCATAACAAAAGTTATGAAAAAAGGAACAAGTAACAAAAGTTTATCTAAAAATTCTTGATCAAAAAATGCAAACCCCCTTGCTATAATTTGTAATACCCTATAGAACAAAGAGGAGGAAGGAGTTTCGTCTGGAATTTTTATGGCATTTCACATGGTTGAAGCTCACACTTACACTTCCTACAGCCCCCCCCACTCACACAGATACTAACCCACACAAAGACACACTCACACACACACACACACACACACACAGATGCACAGAGAGATGTCGTGTTCATCACAAAAGACTGCCATTGTCTCTTCGGGCGATTGTGGTCGAAGGAAATTAAGGAAGGGGAACGAACATTTTCCACAGCAATCGTCTGCGACGGCGCGACATGTAAATTAGTGCAAAGTATTTGCATTTTAATGTAAATACAGAAACAGCAAGATCTCCCCAACAACAAACTCAATTTGAACAGAAAATTGCAATTAATGCAATTTGCATTGTAAATTGTTGTTGCCAAAAACAAAAATAAAAAAAAACAGAAAAGGGTTTGCTTTAAATGGCTTTCTGTTGGCGACAAGAGACATTCCGGAAAAAGGTAAATGCGATTTGTGAAATTGAAGTCATTTCGATGAAAGAGATGCGATGGCCAAGAGATAAGGCCCACAAGATCAAAGAAACCGCATTTAGTGAAATTAAAGAAAAAAGCTTTCAGCCAAGTTTATTCATGGCACTGCCGAAATCGCATAAGATACTTGAATATATATTGTAATGCTTTCAAGGAATAAGGGTTAAGATTGTGCGTTAATATTAATTGGGCTTACAGTACTAAATTGTATATCTTAAATCTTAAAGTATATTCAAGAAGCAAACATTCACCTAAAAAACTGCAACTATTCCCATTTCCAGATCGACGACCTGTTGTCTTATTGCAGCTCCAATTATTTTCAAAATTTCCCTTATCCTTTGGAATATTGCCACCGATATTGTTGTTGTTGTTGTTGGGGCTGCTGGTGTTGCCGATTATGAAGCTTGTTGTCTGACTGTTGTTATTGTTGTTGCTTATGTTGGTTATGTTGGTGCCTTTGCCACTCGAAGAGCGGTTGGTTAGTGGGAACATGGCATGTATCTTTTGTAGATTGTCTGCCTCATGTATATATGTATCCTTCTTTCGTATATAGTGCAGTATCTGCAGTTGTATCTGTATCTGGCTGGATACAATTCCAGCTGCGAATCCTTTCAAGTCGTTGCCCGGTGCCGGGCGCCTGATTTGTCTCAGCCTCTTGCCCCGAATTCCTTATTCGTTCCAGCTTCTTCCCCTCTTCTTTTTACACTTTTTGCAGCACGTACTTATTTCTATACTTCTTTTTCGCTTTTTTCGTTAAATTCGTTTTCGAAATGCATCTGCCGAGCCGGCATTGGAAGCTTTGGAAAAAATACAACACTTTTATTTTTGACTTTTTTCGTACTTTTTGTTAATTTTAATTGGTTTGGCACAATAAATGGTAACTGTTTGGTTCTCTGCGCTTTTGTGCAAAGTATTTTGTTGGGGAAAATACAAGAATAAATATTTGCAAAGTATTTCAAGAATTCTCTATAGAATTTTAATTTAAAAGAATAGTATTTTGACAATTTTAAACACAGGAAATTAGCAAATTCATATTGAAGTATTCATTATAATTTTTGGAGCAACAAATAAGTTTATTTTATTTAAGAATATTTAAGAATATTAGTTAAAAAAAATTTCAAAACCCTACGAAATTAGCCAAAAACATTAGTTAGCTGGTCAAAGAGGCTATCTTATCATTAGTCTTAGCCTTAACTCGTGACTCAAGTTTGGTTTTTGTGGCAATGGTTTTTGTATTTCCTATTTCGTAAAGTAAACAATAAAAAACTTTGCACAATTTCGCAGAAAAAATTAGAAATTCCTAGACAATGATGCACAAAACACACACCGTTTAAAAACATTCAGGTGAGTCTGATTACATTCTTATCCGCACTGTGGTCATATTACGCATACGTCATGGCACTTTGTTGGCTTTGTTTTAAATATTTTGAGCGTTTCAAACACACGCTTTCCCAAGAACTTGGCTTGTTTTGTGTTAATTTTGTTGCTATTTGGCTAAAACCGTATCCAATGTGTCGATTTGTGCCGGCCGAAAGATCGCAGAGTTGAAGATTTCCCGATTAAATCCGCGTTTATGCGATCCGCGTGCGGTACGCTTGCGCGAGCTTTGAGATACTTTTCGAAAATGAGTGGAGAGTGGATAGGAGGTCTCGCCAAAGCCAGACAAGTGCCGGAGAGTGGCATGAGCCAGCCCGGGTCTCCACTCGAAGCCAGCTGAGAGTGGAACTCTCCACACATACCGGTTTATACCATCCAGAGCTCTCCGCCTGCCTCTCTCTCTCGATGGTTGTGTTTTTTTTTTGTGATATGCGATCTCAGCACGGCGCTCGGCTCTTATCAGTTCCACTATCACTCTTTTTTTCAATTTACGCCGAGGAATTCATTCACGCTTCGTTGTCGTTGTTGTTGCTCTCCATATTTGTATTTATTTATATTTGCTCTTCTTGGGTTTTGACTGATTGAGGTGCTGGCTTCAGGAACTGTCCCCTTATCGCCTTTGTCAGTCCGAAATAGCAAACATGGAAAGTGTGGAAAGGGTCCGTACACCGGTGTTAGGTGTCTCTGTCTTTCTGGTCGTTCGTTTAACCGTTGTTTTCGGGCTATGACGCAAGCAAACGTGCCACTGGCACTCATGCCGCATTAACCCGTCAGATACTCGCCGCTCAGCGGGGGCTATCTGTGAGATAAGCGGGGCATTTGTTGGGAGAGGTTAGCCCAAAAGGATGTGTCCGGATGGGTGTTAGTGATTTGAGGGTTTTTATTGTTTTTTTTTTATGTTTTTTTTTTTACCTGACTTTTAGAACTAAATATCTCAATTACTGTACAAATTTAAGGAAATTTCAAGAGGAATAAGTAAAAAGTTTTAGTCTATTTAGTCATAGGGCTAATCATATTTTGTTTCCTTATTTGTTTTTTGGCGTCTTGGTGTCTAAGTTTCACCCTAATTGGAAGAACCATGCAATCCTCTATAATCACCAGAAACTCTTGTAACTTTCCAGCCCATTAGCAATAAAGCAAAAGTTGCCCAAACCCATAGAAACAGTTCGATAAGCAAAAGTCAGACCAACTTTCAATTACATTAGGATTAATCTACTCATAGAAGGAAAACGAGAAAGAAACAAAAGTAAAAACCAGGGGCTCAAGCAATGAAATGTTACCACAGGCAGTTGACAACAATAATTGTTTGTAATCACTGGAAATGTTCGAATGTCGGTTTGGAGTCCATTGGATCCCGATCCCCTCAGACACTGAGTCCATGCTGAGCTCCCCAAATGAGCTAATACCTTTGACACAATCTTGATTAATGGGCCACGATAAGAGGCCTGGAATGGGAACTGCAACCCAAAACCATGTCCCATGTGCTTCAGTTTTCCTTTCGAGTTGATCGAGAAAATCTGGGCTAGCCAAAAATCTAGAAATGACGTTTAATTGCTGGCATCTAGTCGATAAGGAAACTATGAAATACTATAACAGATTAGATTGCCAAGAACCCAAGAAGTAATAGAAACAGACTTTGATAAGAAACTGATCTTACCATTATAATTGGGACAGTGATATACGTTGAATTATATTAAAGATAAGATATGGCGTTTTATGGAATTGTTAATTAAAGTAAAGAGACTGACTTCTTGGAAGTTTTCAGCACAAGGTTCTAGGTTAAAAGTGCCATTAAAATTGCAGTGTCTGGCTTCAACAATCGCAGTACTTTCATTATCGCCGTACCAAGAAACTAACTATGGAGTTCAACTCATAAATATTCAGAGAGCAATTGCGAATTCAAATTCAAGTGCAACTGCCTCGATTGTGGGAATCGCCGACCGAAGAGCTTATCGAACACACAAAATGCATTCGCCTGTGCGTGCGCGGGAATTTTATGAGGATCCTATCTGCATTTTCTGGTCGGAGTCAGAGTCGGAGTCGGAGACTGGGTCGGAGTCGGAGATCCATTCCAATAAATAGTCGGTTGTCGGTGGAGTCCATGCTGTGCCCACGGGCAACAAAGTTGCAATTGCAACAACGTCCCAGACGGAATTGCGTTGGGAGCTCGAATTGAGTGGCGGGGTCTGCATCCCGCGGTATCCGTCAGATACTAAATACAGGGAGATGTTAGTACAGGAGATTTTTGTGGATAGTTTTATACTTTCTAAGATTTATTTTTTTGATCCAGCTTGCCTCAATAATTCCTGCTTCCTTAAATTCTTAACTGACTGACTAACAATTTTTTCCAGTAATTTCGATTTTCTAATGATTGTACTATTTAATATTAAAAACTGTAGAGCAGAGTCTTCGTGGTCATTTTTACGAACTACCACTGTAGTTCCCAGCCGGTTTGGCTCTGTGGTCCATTCATGGCAACTACCGTTTGGGTCTTTTGTTTGGCTTTGTTTTGCTGCCGTCAGTCCGCCGCGTCTATTTGTAGATACAAGCCACCAACAACTACTCCGAAAGTCCGTACTCAAAACTCCATCCATCCTCCAAGTCAGTGGATCTCTTTCTTTGGTCTTCTACCTGTTCGTAGACGCGTCTTTTCGAGCGCTCTTCGGCGGAGCGCCTGCTGGCGCGGCCACCGAGCTCGTTCTCGGCACAATCTCAAGTGTTTTTAAAAGTTTTCCAGCGATAAGCCATGTAACTTTATGGCCTCCACTGGCCCCTCCACTCGCATCGTGCCTCCACTGCAGCATCATGATCATCATCATCCATCCTAGTTCGCCATGGTCGTGTGGTGTGGTGTGGTTTGGTTCGGTTTGTGGTGTGATCATGATGAATATGATTCATGACTTTTCACTTTTCCGCACACACTCACAGGCTCACACTCAGAATAACACACGCATCACAGCCAAAAAGACTCAAATAACCGCCAGGCGCAAAATTGCAGTACAATGGGTTACAGTTGAACATTTCTGAAGAGTATTTACTAGGAAAGGATGGTAGCCAAGGGTCTGGGATAGGAATTTATTTAAATCAAGAATATTTAAAATTAAAATTATTATTATTAAAAATTATATCATGGTTTAAATAGCAGTTAGTTTAAACCCTTACTATTTAGATAAAACTCAAGACACCCACAAAAATAATGTCTAATTTATTATTCATATTTCTGCTACTGGTGAAGGTTTGTGTCTGTTTGTTGTAAACAAATGTTTAAATATTTCTGTATTAAATAAACCCAAAGCTACCCAGTGATGAGCTCATGGCAGAAAAATATGCAAAATAAATTTTAATGACAGCAGTTGGGGTAACCACCCACTATGCATATATTGACGTGGCTCGGAGGCTGACACTTAACCCTTAACATAAATTCTCATCAGCTTTGTGGTTGAGTTTGAGAGCCTTGTTGTGGTTGCGTGTGTGTGCGGGGAGTGTGTGGCACGTAAATTACTGTGACATTGCACTTTGCAACATCATTTGGCAATTTGTTGAACACTTTTTGCTGCTCCTCTGCTCCACAGCTGCGGCTGTGCTAGTTTATTGATTAGTTTTAAATTGAAAAGGAAGTCAGCAGCCGGAGCATAAATCTTTGCCAATTTTCTTATTAGAAACTGTCAATGTCAGCAAGTTTTCACCCCCGAGGAGCGACTTGGTCAATATGCTAACCACCAGGCCGGGCCAAGAGAGATGGATCAATACGGTGAATATATCCATTTTGGATGATTTATGACCCCGACTATGACTTCAACTCCGACTCCTCGTCCGCGTCCGACTGGCTTGTTAAACATCTGTGTGAAATGGGCAAAGTCGGGCCACTTGTTTGGCTTTCACTGGCTTTGTTTACTCTATTGCCTATTGCCATTTGCCAATCGAATCAAATACACTGATATTACACTTTTAATAAAAACATAACAAAATTATATTATGGGGCTATCAGTTATAAATATTAATAGAAGGGCCTCAAGCTTTTCTTTTCGAAAACATAGATCCCAAATATCGAATATATTGCATCAAGTTTCTAAATATTTTTCAAACTAATAAAGTTTTTACCTCCAAGAATTAAGAGTCTAGATCTTTTATGTTAAAGTCTATGTTTTTATTCTCTTAATGAATGATGGAACCTTATTGGCTAGGAAGGTATGCATTTATTTTTGTTAAACCCATAATCAAATGGAAAAATATTACGATAAGAACAATCTTGAAATATGAATGACCTTTTTATTAGAATTAAATCAATCTTTTAAACCTTTTCTGTTTCAGAAAGAATTATTTTCCATAACCATGACGTTTTTCAAAGTGCACATCCAAAGTCTATGGAAGTTTATTTGTTTGCTTTTTAACTTTTGGCTGAGGATACTATACGGTTGATGATGTTGCAGTTGCAGATGCAGTTGGTACTAAACATGCACTATGGAAGTGGATTGGGATGTGGATGTGGAAGTGCCGGGGGTCAGCCGCCGCCTTGCGGGCTGCCTTTCTAATGGCGAGCGAAATGGGTCCGCTGCGAGTGGGTCATTAAAACGGGGATCGCCTGTTTGTATGCCCGGTAATGAAGGATTGTAAATGAGTTTAATACCCTCCTCGCTCTGATCCAGCATTGATGGATTGCCATTCGACAGCCGTCACAGCGACTGGCCCAGGCTTCAAATAGAGGGACTCGGACAAATAGAAATGACGGAGAAATCGCCGAAATGGACAACATAAAGAGTCTGACTACAATTCGCAATTAATGAAGTTATCTATTTTTTATAGATCCTTCTGGAAACTAGAGGCGGATCTTAAATTTATGATACTTTTTTGTTGGAAAGTCTTGTTAAGTAAAAAATTGCTACAAGGCACTCACCACTCTCCGCGGCACTCAGGCACTTGGCAGCCATTTCCTCCGTCAACTCCTCGGCGGGATTTCCATCGCCTGTGTCCAGGACACAGTTGACACTCGCCGATCCCCAGTCAAGGGCACTCACTCCGTCGCAGCTGGACATCATGGAGATGTCCATGGGGGGCACTGAGTTGCCTCGCAGGGTGCTGGTTCCACTGATGCCTCCGCCGCCGCTCAAGTCCCCGTTCAAGGAGGCGTACTTCAGATCCAAAGAGGAGTTCATCGATCCACCATAGAGCGAACTAGTCATGGAGGCGCAGGTGGAGTCGAAGCTGCGATTGCTGGCCCGACGCTTTTCCGGTGTGGCATAAACCGGCTCCGCCTCCTTTCGGGGCGTGGCACACTCTGCGTAGGCTGGAGGAGCATTGGGGGATGTTTCCGGATTCAGAGTCCCATAGACAGAGGTCATCATAGGGTCGTTCCTGTTGAAGCTCGGCTGCCAGAAGTCTTCCTCCACATTCCCAGAGTCGGCCAGCTCGGAGGACTCCTCCAGCTGTTCCTCGGCCACCAACTCATCCAGATAGTCTGCCTCATACAGACGTGATTCGTCGATCATGGCAATGGTGTCGTCCAGATTTCCCTCATCCTCGCTCCCCGACTGCCCGTCAACGTCGTCCTCCTCCTCCTTGTTGGTGTTCAGTTTCTGGAAAGTCTCATCCGCCTGCTGCATCAGATCGTAGGCATGTGGAATCGACGATCCGTGCAAGGAGTCGGAATCATTCTCCTCGATGCAGGACAGGTGGCGCGTTCGAAATCCGTAGACAATTCCACTGGCCATAACCTTGGGCGGCAGGTTAATGGGCAGCGGTGGGGTCTGGAGCTCTGTTTGGTCTCCATCCAGTGGGAGTTGCATATGTTGCATGTTTGCCATTTATCCTGTAAGGATAAAGAATCATTAAGCCAAACTTTTTAACTTAAACTTTCTTCGGAGTTCAATGTACAGTAGGGCCTCCCAACATTACTTTCCCCAACTAATGCTCCACATTAAACATAATTTGAAAAATGTAATTGCAGGGCTAGCTTGACATTAACGATCCGCCATAAAGTCGCAGTCAGATGGATGGATTTCCAGCGGAAATGATGGAAGAGATCGTCTCAGTACACTTTTGGTGGGCACTGTGAGGTGTGAGCTTAAGTATTGGGGGAGGGGAGCAGGGAGTGAAGTGCGGGGGAGCGATAAGCCCGGACAACTTTAATGCCACTTAATGCCCAGCTAACAGTGCAACTCGAAATTGTCCCAACATCAATCTCCAGTTGCAACAGAAGCATCAGCAGCAGTTCACACATGCCAGAGAGGGTACAGGCTGCCCCAGATGAGGGGCGGGGGAGCAGGGAGACGGAAGTGTCCCCCAAGCGATAGACAACAACACGACTTCCCCTCGCTTTTATGGCCACATGCGCAATGTGGCATCTTGCTAGCATTTGGTGTCTGTGCGCAGGCGTGTGTGTGAGTGTGCGTGATTGCCCCCAGCAGCGATTCTGTGGCGTCTCCCCCAACTTGGCTTCTTCTACATTTTCTTAGGTGCAAGGAACTCATAATACAGGAAGACTCGTATAAATCAAACTGGTGTCTAAGACACTTTGGGGATATCTTGGCTATAAAGATAAGAAGGTTCTAAAAACCTTTCAAAAATTAAGAAATTCAAAATGGGATAGTTTAAAGAATATATTTTGGAAACCACTATTAAATATATGGAGGTATGGAATTTAAATAAGGATAAATGGTAGACCACAATTACATAAAAAATATATTATTTATTTAAATTGGTTTACAAAATTGTGCATAGAAATTTTATTTGTAAGGAGGAAGGTTTTAGCAACTAACATATATAATAGAAAATATTTAATAGTTAGTTCACATTATTGAAGATCGACTGTACGATAGTACTCCAATGTCGCCGCACTCTAACATATTGCCACTCCCCTCGAATATCTCCCCATTTTTACCCCCTTGCCACATTGATGTTGCAACTGTTATTGTTGCTCCCGCTTTCCACCCTTTTTCACTTATTTTTAATTCTCTGGGGAAAAACTAATGTTTGGCTTGTGCCACAGCCACAGCCACTGCCATTGCCACTGCCCCAAGTTGACTTTGGCGTTGCAAAGTTTTAAATAAACACACTGCGGCCGCCGTCCTCCAGTTTGTTTGAATGCGAATTTGCATTTTCGAGGGGAGTTTGCTTAGGTTTGCCAACAAAATTGCACAGGAAAGAATTTTATGAGATATTTCTACTTAAACTCTTTATAGCTATTATAGTATTTCCAGTTGACAAAATAGTTTTAGCCATATTCTATGTGCTTTTCATGATCATACTTTATTAGAACAGTTTGCCTCATCAAATTTTTGAATCTTTATCATTTCTCTAGGTGTAGAACTTACACAAAACTAATGCAACAAACAAATTACTTGAGGCGACGAAAAACTACACATCCCAAAGCGGGACGAAAATAGATCAAGCAAACTATCTGAAGAAGAAAAACTAAGCGGCGCGACGTGGTTGCCGCAGATGCCGCAGTTGTTCCTGCTGCAGTTTGTTTGTCGTGCGCCACACCGGAGAGTGATGGGGGACGGAGGCGGGGCTGGGGGGAAGAGAAGCACGGGGCCCAGGATCCCCAGCAAACTGTATTAAACTACTTTCCGTGCCGTTTATTGGCTCGTCTGCGCGCGTTTCTACTTTTAGCTATTCGGAGTGAGTGTGTGAGTGAGTATCTGTGAGAATCTTGAACTTGTGCAGCGTTCACTCTTTTTTTTTCTTTATATTTTTTTTTGTGTTGTTTACATTTGCCTATCTCTTTTTACTCATTTTGGTGGCTAGAAAGAGGGGCCAGGGTGGAGGGTGGTGCACTGAGCGCCCCATCGAACATGCGACATTTTTCAGTTGGTTCCCAATTTAAATTCAGCTGCCTTTGTTTCGGCCCGCCGCTCCAGACATTTCGCCACTTAAATGCTCTGGGATGTGGTCACTGAACGAGGCTCCCTTTTTAGGATTCCTCCGATCGGGGAGATATTGCAAATTCCAATAGCTACTTAGTTGACATCGAATTATTTAAGCATTACTCATTTTTTAGTCGAGTGCAGTCGAGGTTCTGAGATGAAGGGGAGTTTGAGGAATACTTGAGATGTATAAGAAGATATGATCTTTCGGATTCTCAAAAGCTATTCCTTTTAATAATACTGATATAAGGCCAAAGATTTATCCAAAACCCAGTTTACGGATAAGCTCTGCTTACAGATCCAAAAAGTATGCTACAAAATATCATAGTAACTAATAAGCAAACCTTTTAATAAATATTGCTGATATTCCAAAAATCCAGGAAAAGTATAGATAAACCTCTCAGAAATAATATATATTTCACAATATATGTTTTTTATTTAATAGGAACTTTTTTTATTCACTTGGCTTGGTGTTTTTAATGGTGCATCGCCACCTTAATGTTGATATCTTTTTAATCACTTTCACTGATAATCCAAAATTGTGGCGTTCCGCTTGCTGTATCCGTATCTTTTGTCCGCCGTAACTGTAACCGTATCCGCACCGAACGCGCGCTGGAATGCAATTGAGACAAGCGGATCGCCGAGCTGGCGGCAACTGCATCCGACGGATGAATATCCAGCGGCAGCAGCGGTAGGAGCAGCGGTGAGGCAGCGCAGTCGCAGCCTCCCTCAGCAACAGGAGGAAAAATGTGTAGGTACATCTGTATCTGTATCTGTATCGGAATCGGTAAATGTATCTGTGTGTGGATGCATGAGCCCCCGAATGCTAACTAGACGGAGAGCTAAGGCCGGTGCTAAAAATAGCCAGGAGTCGGACGTGCAGTCAGCGCCGGTCCATCACTTTTGTTAGATTCCGTTTCCTAAGCAGATGAACATTTGGAGGTTTTCTAATTGAAGATTTTTAATATAAATAAAGTGGAGATACTAGAAAGAAGGTTAAATTAAATAAATTTATAATTTTTAGCTTAATTTTTATCATAAACTCAATGAATATTGGGAACAATTTTGAGAAAATCACTTTCTAAAAATAATTCGTAGTCGGAGGAGTTTTTACATTCATATATTTAAAATAATTTCAAAATTGTTAAAAGATACATAAAAGATAAAATTAAGAAACTAAAATTTTTATATTTTCTATAAACAAAAAAAACCACCCAAAAAAAGTTTATTTTAGCCATTTCAAGTGGCACCTCTGATCTCCATAGCAGACGTTGCGTCTGTTTGCGTTGCACCCCGCGAAGCGTGCTCGGTTTCTAATGGGATGTGTGTGTGCCCCAAGGGAGGACTTAGTTAGAAACGGGGGAGAAGGTGGGGAAGCGGTGTGGCAGTCGGCCAAAGTTTGCTGGCGGAACCAAAGTGTCGCTTGCTTGGTTGCCATTTAATTGCACTTAGTTTCTAGGGGAGTCCAAAGATTCCAAAATATCCTTCAAATATAGAATGGAGATGGCAAAGTAAGGATTTTTGTCCAAGAGGGGAAGCTATTAAAAAGAGTTTAATGGCTGAAAGAATTTGGATTTCCACTGACGATGTAAGCTTAAGCTTAAGATTATAAAATTGTAAATAATGTAACAAAAATATTTGCTAGGTTGGTGATAATTAAATTTAAATTTAAAAGAAGTACGAAGAAAATCAGGGGCTTAATTTATTTATAATATAATACTGAGTTTTTGGGGAAAGCTTGTTTGTACTAAGCTATACTATTTTTGGGCAATGCTGACTTTCTATAAATTAAACATTAAATGTTATCATACCGTAGTTATTATCGTAGTTATCATTATAGTTAAAAATCTTCTATAAAAACCTCCAAAACAGCATCTATTAAATAAAGTCCTCCTAGATTCTTATTAGATTAGCCTTATCCTGCTGACTGTACCAGATTCTTAGCAGAGAGCCACCGAAACCACAACCCCGAATCTCGGAGTTCAATGCACCTAGATCCCCATAACGGTGCAGAGGTTGCAACTGCAACAAGTCTGTGCCATCCGTGCAGGATAAGATACAATTGCAGTTCATTCAACCCGGAGGAGGCCAAGGAAGCGCAGAGAGGTGAGCTCTATGCGACGGAAATGGACTAATTTTTCATGTTTTGAGATTGGATGACAGCAACAGGAGGACACACTTTCCGAGAAGACACCAACGCATGCGCAGAGTTTAGAGTTTGTTCACCTCGAGCATTGAGGACTGAGGATCGTCGAAGCTGCAAGATACACGAGATACAAGATACATTGCTTGTACTAAGTAGTTATAGTTACGCACGGATTGTATTACACGATGGCTGAATGCTTCGCTGGAAGTGTTCGGGTCGGAGCCCTTAGATTTCGGTTGATTTTTGATTTTTCCAAGCAACTGTTTCAATTTCTGGCTTTTCCTGTATTTATCTTCGCCCTCTTTAATATCACTTCCACTTTCACCGCGTGGTCTCCCCTCCATTTGGTCTAGGTCCCCCTCATGTGAATAATTTGTGACACCTTCCTGACGACTCTTGATGATGCGCCTGCGCGTGGATTCTTTTTAATCGCAAGCTGTCTTCCAGAGGCCGCGACTTATGATAAATTATTGTGGGAACTCACATAAATTTGGGATAACAAAAGTGGTTGTTGCAGTTCAGGAATGCGATCACGTCTCGTGCTTGTCACTAAGTTGTTACCAAAAAAACATTATTTTTTCAAGCTCTGAGAATTTTATATTTTACATAACATTTCCTATTTCTGTTCATGAAATATTTGATTTAAAAACGTTTTTTCCCATGAATATTGCATTAGTATGCAATATTCGTATTAACATATTTATCTTTCCAAACTAAAAATTCATTTTTTGTTCTCTAAATAAATAAATTAATTCGCATAATCGATTAAAAATTATGGTATTGAAAAATGGTAATATAATTTGTTTTTTTTTTTTTAATAATTTAATCCACACATTACAATAATCTCACTAGAGTTATCCGAATATACGGATAATACATATCCATTACACGAACCATTTCAAGAAATTTGGCAATAGTTGCTATCTTCGCCATAAATGCAAAGAAAACTGTTTATTTTTATGTTTTTTACTCAAGATTTCGTTTGGTAAATAACATTATTTTAAGATTTAGCAATTTATTTATGTTATAAAATTAATTTAATTAATATTTTATACTTAATACTAATTTTTAAAGTTGAAAAACTCTTCTCAGGCATGAAAAAATGTATGCTTAATTGAAAAGATTGAATACCGAAATTCCGTCCAAGTTTTTCTCAATATTTTCCAAATTATCTTCTTTTGTCACGATCTGATAATTTTATTTCCGACTTGTTTCGAATTCGATAACATAATTTTTTCTGAATTTTTTATATAGCTAAATTCTTCCAGAAGTGATATTATATATGTACTTTATTATAAGTAGATATAGTTTCAATTTTATTTAAGTTTTATATTTAGTACTGTCGAATTCATAAATGGTTTTAACATTTTTTATTAATCTAAGAGTTTACATTACTATTATGAAAATATCGCATGCGAGTTTTTTTGTAATCAAGCGTGCATCACAAAAGTATGCTATACTTTTTGTAACTGTTTAAAAATTCCTCATACGCCACGACTTCCGCCAAGCCAAATATAAATATATTTTTGAAAACTCTAAAAACTAGAAAAAAATAAAAAATCAGGAGATTTTGAAAAAAAAAAACACAATATTTATTTTTGATTTTTTGGTTAGTGACACATTTATTTATTTTCTCGATGTGGATGTCTTAATGGCTAGAATTTACAGAATTACACGACTACGTCAGTTCGGACTCTATACAATACATAAAATAATGAATTAAATGATCATTAAATATTTAAAACTGCTGCATGGCATACAATTTGGATGATTTAGCAATTTTCTAATTTAGCAAATATTAACGGTCAGTCTCGAATGAAAAATGTACACAACAATTATGCAACAAAAGGCGACAACAGTAAGTGAAAATTTTGAAACGTTCGATTGAAATTCGAACTAAAATACTCTTTTTAGCTTAAATAACCGCTTAGTCTACTATGTCTTACGTGCTAGAGCTACTTAGGTCGAAAACTACCTCAACTTAACTAAAACGACTCAATGTGAGTCAAGAGAAGGAACATTTTGCAGCAGCATAATATTTTAAAATAAACTTCATTATCGTTGTAGCATTTCCGGGGTCGATGGACCCGGTCCTGGCAAAAGATGGCACTAGGAGCTTCGGAAGGAGGACGCTTTAGAACTTTTCGTCGTCGATGTTGCTCCGGCAATTGTTTAGGGCAGATTGTCGTTTCAGGGTTCCCGTTTCGCAGTCGTTGTAGGTCTTGGCCAGCACCTTGGGTGTGTTGTTGTGGTGCATGGTGTTCCGGTTGAGGGTACCATTGCCCACATTGCTGTTCTTGGCCGGCACCCGGAAGCTGGACTGTCGCTTGGGTCGCTGGTCGTAATACTGTAAGGATATCATTGTTTTAGTGATATGCCTGGCTTTGTTTTTGATTTTTACTTACATCCTTGGTTGGCAGACTGGAGTACTGATTGGGATAGGTGTCGAAGCTTGCCGTCGTTGTTGTGGTTTTGTTTAAAGCCTCCTCGGCACTGATCAGAAATCGTTGTTTCGTGAATCGATAGGTGGCCAGGCAGCAGGCCACGGTCACCAGTATACAGACGCCAATCACAATGGGCAGGGTAGCAGTTGACGCCGTCTGGGTTTCTGCAAGATTATAGTATTCGTCAATAAAATGTCAAACCTTGTTTCAAGTGAAAACTAACCTTCACACTCGTTTGGAACGCAGGCAGTCTTCTCGAATTCCGCTCCACGGCACTCCATGGCAGCTGGTTGTTCCACCAAGCAACGCCGATGTCTTAGACGGATGCCATCGCTGGAGCAACGAGACCACTCGCTCCAAGCACTCCAGCCAAGGAAGTCTTCGCAGGGCACCATTTCGCACTTTTGCTCCTCCAGAGCCCGACCCTGGCAGAGCCGCTCATGACCTCCCAGACAGCGACGCGTCCTTCTACGCAGACCCAGGCCACAGGTTACCGAACAGGCCGACCACTCCGACCAACAGCTCCACTCTCCGTGATCCACCTCGTTGTCAATGGTATTGGAGGACAGCTGGTCGTCGGTGGGGCAGGCCTGTAGGTTGCAGGCTCGGCTCTGAGTGCCACGTCCTCGCTGTCTCTGCTGAGTTCCGCCACCACAACTGACGCTACATGGAGACCAGTCAGCTGAGTCGGAATTATCTTCGTGGTCGCCGTGTCGCTGGCAAGTGCCATCCGCCTGGCAGCTGCGCGACTCCTCCTTGGCCAGGGCTACTCGCACGGAGCTGGGATCGGGACTGGTGGCGCGGCAGACATACCGGAAGCGGCGCTCCAACTGAGGTTCCGTGGAGTTACGGTTACCTCCCACATTGGTCGTCGTCAGCCAGGGAGTCCATCCGCTGAACTTGCGTACTTCCTGGCAGCTCTGCATGTTGCACTCCTCGTAGTCCAGCCGACAGCCAGGGCACTCCAGGCCGCCGTTAAGCGGAGCCGGATCATTGCACTCCCGCCTTCGCATCCGGAAGCCACCACCGCACTGGGCACTGCACTCGCTCCACTCGCCCCACGGTCCCCAGCCACCGTTCACGGATTGGGGTTCTGCCACCGGACATGGCGGCAAGTGGCGGCAGTACATCTCCGACTGCTCGGATCCAACGCAGGTACGTCCGCCAAAGGCCGGTCGAGGATTTCCGCAGGTGCGTCGTCGGATTTTCACGGCAACACCACAAGTCTGGGAGCAGGGCGACCAGGCCGACCACTCGGTCCAGCCTCCATGTTGGGTGCAGTTCGTCACCTGGGTGCTGTAATACATAAGTGGTAGAGTATTATTTCACTAATTGTTGAAACTTTAAAGTAAGATATAAGTTACCTTATTCCCTCGCAGGTGGCACCTCCGTGCTGTGGCTGCGGGTTGTTGCAACTTCTCTGCCGGCACTGGCAGTTGCTGTCCAGCTGATCGTGCTGCTGGCATACCGCCCAGGAGGACCAGGCCGTCCAGCCCCCGTCTATTGGGGCGTTGAGCACAGGACAGGTTAGCTGTGGAGCTTGGTGCCAATGCTGCCACACGGAGGAGTCCTGGGGCTGGGGCATACACCGCTCCACCAGCTCGTTCCAGCCACAATAGGGATCCATGGCGTTGAGACAACTCGATTGGGAAACGTGGCGACTGCAGCGCTGGGCGGGGATGCGGGTGAGGGCCAGATCCGTGCCCACATAGAGCGACTCAGTGACCTTAACGTAGGCCATATTAAGCAGGGCACTACTTCCCGTGTCGTCCGCCTGCCAGAGTTCCACCAAACAGGTCTGGACTCCATCTGATTCGTATTTAACGGACAGTTTCTTGATATGATTCCCAGTGCTGGCCACGAAGAGCACATGAACCTGTCCCGACTTGGTAGTAACTATGTCCAGGGCCACGCGTCCAAACTGTTCCAGCTTGGAGTGGTACAAGGGCTGACCGCCAATAGGCTGAACCGCCTGATCCACCAACTGATACTTGGAGCTGTCCAGCCACTGGCCGTAGCTGGGGGAACTGCTGGTGCATTGGAACTGGTTGCGTTGTTTGGTGTTCACTGTCTTCCAGGCGGCGTCAGCGTGCTCCTGGTGTTTGAAGGCCCCATCAAAAGCCTGGTTTATAGAGCTCAGGTTGAAGGCACACACAGCCGATCCAAAAATACTCGATCTATAACAGAGGGAAATTATTGTAATAAATAATTTATATTTTCTTTTAAAATTTATAAACTTACCCGGACGTTCTGAACGTAGCATACAACACAGACTCGGATTCGGCGTAAGTCATGCCCTGAACTTCGTCAAAATAGTAGGGGTAGTCTCCTGGCAGGGAGCAGTGCAGACGCGCCTTCAAAAAGGACATCCAGTTCTCCTTGGCCCATCGTCCACCGCCAGCATCGTTTTTGCAAACTCTAGCAATTCTCGAATAGATCACCTGAGGGTAACGAATAATTTTAGTTTCCAATAATGGACATAATTTCCCGCAATGTTTACACCCACCTTGCCACAGCTCAGGTGTTCGACGGCCGATTCGCGCAAAAGAAAATAAACAAAGTTTCCGGCTTCGAAACTTCCCACAAACTGGGCTTCACTCAGCCAGTTATTGTTGTATTGCTTGGTGCGGAGAAAATGCTAAAAAAAAGCAATCAAAAATATATTAGACTAGGTTTTGAAGTATAATTGTAGATTAAACTATATAGAGAAGGTTAAATATAATTTGAGCTTAGTACGAAATTAGTTCTTTGTTTAAAATGCAATTAAAAAGTATTTAGTGATAAATATTGCTCATACGCAGTGTGGTACTACCAAACAAACTCCCAAATAATGGCCAGTGGCCACTGGCCACCATATTTATTAAATTACTAATACGCAGCGTGGGTCGTAGCAGAAAAAAAACATGTGTTTTCCAATTAACAAAAAACAAAACGATAAACTATTAAGTTTACAACAAAATGTAATGAAATGCTTACCTCATTGGACTGCACACCCGTCCGCAGAATGGCCACATCGCTGCCAGAGAAATCCGTGGCTGTGCCGACGAACAGCTGGCCGTTGGGTAGCAGGAGGCTGGTGCTGTTGGCCTGGGGATGGAAGGGGCACTTGACCACGCCGCTGTCCACGCCAGTGACGTTGAGGTTCTCCATCTGCAAGAGTTTTGTGGCCAGGGTTTAGAGCTTGCTGGGGACTGTCGCGTCATATTGGCGACTATGGCGTCGTCGTCTTGGACGACCACTCACCTGGCGCCACGAACAGCTCGGCTGGAAGGCGTTCGTCCCACACGCGTACAGTTGGTTCTCACCATAGCTGTGGAGCACGCGTACATAGTTGCGACACAGTCGCTCCGACTGGCCTTTTGCCTGGCACATGGCAATCTCCGACGGTGTGGCTCCCCAGCTGGCACGCTGCAGCGGGTCCAGATCCAGAGACATACGGAACAGGGTGTCCCTAAAAGAGATAAAATGTAAAGAATTAATAATAGAGCTTAATATAAAGCATATTAGGAATAATAATAAAACCCCTTACTTGGGATAAAGAAACTACTTTTTATTGCCTACTTTGAAGGGCTTCCTACGAGTGAGTACCGGGTATTGAGACTAAAATTCCTTTTACTGTTATAAAGCCCACAAAAAAGGCAAGCTCCGGCTGCAACTTCATTCAAAGCCCCTCCCCACTGCCCCTCACCCATGAAGCTGTCATAATTTTGAACTGGTTGGCCGCCGGAGCATTGAACTGCAAGGCAAACTGGTAAGAAAACTTGGTCCACGTACCGTGGTTGCCAATTGCCAGAGAAGTTAGGAAAGCATTTATTTGACTTGCAAGTGGGCGTCTTTGAAGGCTGCTTTTTAAGACAAGAAACCCCATAGTCTGACTCTAAAGCTGATTGAAATTAGTAGTTAATTTAGTGGTCATTTTCTTATTAGAGTCTGAACCACTGTGCTACGCTTATTTGGCGAAACGAACACGAAGATCAATAGATCAAGTGCATTCGAATGCGCGCGAGAAGCAATCGCTAAATGGTTACATCTCGGCCTGGACAGCGGCATTTTCCAGTGGTTTGAATTGGATTGGTAAGAGTGGTTGGAATGGCCAACAGTTGAACGTGGAGTTGGGGGATTGAATGGAGAACGCCGCCGTGCTTGGGCTTGAGAAGGAATGCCGCCGACCAGACGACGCCAAGCTCAAGAGAGACAACTGCCCACAGTCCAGCGATCTAATGGTCAGTTGCCCGAGGATATGTGTAAAGTACAGTCTGACATTTTTCTCTTAGTGTATAGTAGTGTGTATGATACTGGATCGTCAGCCTGATCGCCCAATATCAATCAGTCGGATTGCAGCTGGCACAAGGCGCGTGGCACTTCGGCCTCCGTCCAGTCGTGTTGCAGGTAAAAAAAAAACACACACATGAATATGGCTCAGGTGGTAACTCGAGATCCACGCGCTGCGTGTGCGTCTTAAGCGGTACGTGATGAGGTAATAAACACGCCAACATTTTGCGAATTTGCGGATCAAACAACATCATCGCCCTTCCCATATGTATTTCATTGAAAAAATAGCAGCTGTCCAGCAACCGTGAAAAGGTGTTTCCCCATTGCATTGACAGATGCAAATATTTATAGGGTTTCGATTTTAATTTGGTCACTAAATTATAATGTAATTTATTGAGTTTTATGTCCTAGTACAGTATATCAACTTGGCCACTTGGACCTTGTTCTGGATGGAGGGTTCTACCCACTTTTGACCAACAACGTGCCATTTATTGACTTTGTAAAGCTACTTGGGTAAGGTCGTGTTCGCAGAAATGGCCAGTGTCAATAAAAAAGCTAATGCCAATTAATCTATAGGGGATTGTAACTGCAAACGCCATATCTAAACGCCAGGAGATTACAATTGTGAAGTAGGGCGTTACCGGAAATAGACAACCTCCCTTTTCTTTCCCATTCAGGCAACACCTCTCGACACTAATTCATTTTAAATATCCATGTGAAAATGACGTGACAAAAGCCTCGTAGTCTGACAACTGCAAAAATGCAATGTGCAAAAAATAAAAAAAATGGTATAGGCACTGAAAGAAACTTAAAATAACAACTGCTGTAAATCTCACCTAGACTTAACGGCTGCAAAAATTAATTATTGCTGATTGTGTTAGTTCCACTGTAACCTGAGTACGTTGACAAGTGGGGCCTCAACGGTGTGATTACATTCGCAATGCCCACTTTGAGGCCCTACCCCTAAAGTATTTGGTTGTAAAAATAATCTATACGTTATTTGAGGTAAAATATAAAAAAAAATGTGGAACTCGGTTTCTAGGAAGTTTGTTAATAAAAAAATATTTTTGATTGAAGACTTAGGAGTAGAGAGGTTTTAAATGCATTACTTCCTTTAAACGATTTATATACTTCGAGGCTTCTACAGAATGTGAATATATCTGTTCATAGAACAGAGATTTAAAGAAACTCTTTAAATTAAAAAACTACATATCTCTGGAAAACTTTCTCCTCAAAAATCTCTCCGATTGTTGCAATGCAATTTCTAAATTTCCAGGGTATTCTAAGCTTTGATTCAGCTTGACTTATTTAAAAATATGTTCAAAAAAAAAGATAGAAAGAAAAAAAACAGTGAAATGCGAATTGCAAATAGGCATACCAAATTCCAAAAGTTTCTGTTAATTTCAGCACGAATCCGTCGATTCTGGCTGACAAGTTCAATGTGCTCTTTTAGATTTGTTTTTTGTTGCAAACTCTCTAGCATTGCCAGAACAAGCAGCTCCACCACCCAGTGCGATAAGCAACGGCCTTGCCAATTAGCATTGGCTTTCAAAAGCCTCCCTCTAGCCCCTCGTTTCATTGCCGCTTCACCTGATTTTATCTTTCGTTTCACCTGACGGCGGCAGCGAATATTCTCTTCTGCTGAGGTGTGAAAAAAAGGCCGATACACATGTTTCGCTTATATATATATATAGTTTTTTTAACCTATTCAACTTGGTATCTGGTGTTTGTTTTGTTTTGTTAGCTTTTTAATTTGTAGTTGTCAGTACTCTTTGCAATTCGCTATCTGGGCAGGGGCGCGTGCGTGCAAATATGCCCGGTAATGTACATGAAAATGATCGGATGTTTGCTCGAACCTACCCATGTCTATATCTATTCTAAGCTTTGCGAAGTATCTTGGAAGTTATCGCTAAAAAATTTGTATATAAGGCACGTGGTTATTGGTTAAAGGTAATCAATAATATTAGACAAGAAAACATGTATTTTAAACCTGCATTTTTTTCCATTATGGCCTTAATGATTAGGGTTTAATCTTTATGATGGTTTTTATCTGAAATTATATTGCAGCTTGGCCCGTAAAAGGAATAAACTCACAAACCTTATAGCCCACTTAAAAAACCAACGCAACTTGCTTTTCATTTATTTTACTAAATAATGAAGATATAAAAATAAGAAAAACTATAAATTGCCAAAATTGGAATAAAAACAAAACTATAAAATCAAGCCACACAATTCGCCATGACCCATTTGCATAACCGACATATCCGTAAACCGCCATAATGGTCTGATCTACATAAGAGTAATTCGGAGAGTATAGTGGTATGAGTGTAAGCACCCCTGAGCATTCGAATTTCGCATATTTTTTCGCACACCTTGCACCACCATCGCCACCGCCAATTTTTATTTGAACGACAACCGCGACAAGATAACAAAAAGAGCTCTTTGTAAGCGCACTGGAGGCAAGTGTGGAGCAAGTGGAGCAAGTGAAGCAAGTGAAGCCGGACAGGCTGTTAGCCTGAGATGCAGATACAGACAGGGGCTATTAAAAATGCGGTGTCGCCGCCTGTCGCCCAAGAGTTGCTCAAGTGGCCGCCGCCGTCGCTGTCGCCGCTGCTCAGGTGGTGCGTGGGCGTTATGTCTGCCGCTCCGGTGGCACCGGTGGCTTTGGTGGCTCCGGGTCTGGCTTTGGTTGCTCGCATTGAAATGGGTTACATGTAATTAAAATCGCCGCTGCACTGCCCCGCCATTGCTAATCTCTACTAATACCCAGTTACAGTTGCTCCTGGCCAAGGGGAACGTTGTATTGCTTTGATGTATTGAAGTAAATTAAACGCAAATATTGAGCACTGAGGTATCACTGTACGTCTATATTCTATAGCTTTTCTCAACTGCCTACGCTGCCGCATTCCTGGCTCCCAAACGCAAACTCAAGCCGAGTTCGAATTTCTGTC
The DNA here is from genome assembly GCA_035045925.1 of Drosophila atripex. Classification (NCBI taxonomy): domain Eukaryota; kingdom Metazoa; phylum Arthropoda; class Insecta; order Diptera; family Drosophilidae; genus Drosophila; species Drosophila atripex. The sequence goes on from JAWNOP010000012.1 coordinate 4,507,587, forward strand.
TGTCTGTCAGTCTGGAGCCGTTCGAGAGCCTTTTAATAGAAATATGCAAAATGTTTGCCAACAGCTCACAAACGCCCCTCCTCGGCACACCTCCCCACGGAGGTTGGTGCAACATGGTTTGATTAATTTTGATTTCAATTTCGGTATCCGTGTGCTCCAGTAGCCGGCGAGCTGACGTTAACTGTCACAGGTGCATTTTTTGTATCTTGTACTTTTAAGATTGAGTTACACGAAATTTTGGGCGTTCAAAAATTAAATATGATTTATGAACAGAACTGCGAGTTACGTAGGATACGAAAATTGCAAACTATTATAAACTGTAGCTATAAACTTATACCCCTGCTTTAAAACCACTGCCTGTGGAGATTCCCATCTGCGAGTGACCACCCCATGTGATATTCGAGTTGAAAAACAATATCATGGTTAATGCGCAGCATTCGAAAATAATTTCCTTGTTTATATAACATTTTGTTTGAGCATAAACATTTGAAATGCTTCCCAGCAGGTCATTTGCATGCTCCATTTGCGACAGGCCACAACATACACATACATACTACTAAGTACGGCAGCGTTTAAGCCGACCCCTACGAAAAATAATATTGTATATGGATGTATGCTCGTAAATGTGTCCGCGTGCACTGGATAATGTTTGAAGAAACTCACAAAAAAGGTTGCAGCACGAACGAAAGCGAAAACAAAACGGAATATTATTTTAATGCAGTCTATATCAAATTTCGTCCAGTTGCATGAGGTCCCCAACTTTAGGTGCACTAAGAGAAATTATTTTGGCTATTGGCGTAATACTATCTCAAAAAACTTTACCATAATAATTTATATAAATATAAAAGTCCAATAAGCTTGTATTGAAACTTTCAAAACATTGGGGTATATTGTTCAAGAAATAACTTTTTTTTATAAGAATCTCTATTCATTTTTCTTTATGTTATAAAATCTTTAGACGCAAAAAAAATACATTACATTTTGAAAATATATACATCCTAGTAAAAATTTCTATACAAAACTACAACATATTTTTTTTATCAGTGCACTCTTCACTCGCTTTGCTCTGTTCATGACAGAAAATTACGTTATGGTTACCAACTTGCCTCGTCACTCGTCATGGGACATGGGTAGACGACCCAAGGAGTCCCAGGTCCCAGTCCCAGTCGCAGCCGCAGTCCCAATTCCATACCCATTCCCGATTCCCGGTCCCGTTCTCATTCCCCTATCCGAATCCGATTCAATTCCCATTTCCAGAGTTCGTCAACAGGCGGCTGCCTGTAATCGGAGACTGCAGTCGTGTCAAGTGTGCTGCAGTCCAGAGACAAGGAGCATGCACCACCACTCCACCAAGACATCCACCAATAAAAGAGCCAGGTCCGCACACAACCTCTGAGCAATGCCACAACCACAGAAATCATAAAACAATTGTACAACTAGTTTAGATATGTCAGTATATTCGAGCGGATTGCCACAATTAAAATGCGGTCTGCGATTAGAGATGGTTTACGTTTGTGGCTTGGTGGTTTGTTTGAATCACTACGAGGGTCATTCGAGGGATTAATACTTGCGGGTCTTCAAAGTGGTTTTAGATTTTCGAGAAGCCCTAAAGAAACCGCTCTAATAAGGATGATTATTAACCTTGGGTGGTTTACAAGACATTAAAATTGAAAAGGAAGTTGTAATTATTTTTTGTATAAAGGATACCGAAGGGCCTGTGTTTAAAATCTATCTCAAATCATCTTATTTCACATTAACCCACGCAAACTTTCTATAGCTGGGAACCAATTCTCAATAGTGAGTCTAAAAAGAGAAACCCAACGGCTGCTGCAATCGAAAAACCCGTCTGGGCCCTTTGATTAGTTGGCTTTATCAACTAAGCCTACACGGATAAAAATAAATTACATTTTATGTGCCTTATAAAGCCCACTAGCCTATCTGCCCACCTACTTGCGAGCAAACATACTATTTAATATGGAGCAACTGGCCTTCGTTGGCAAGGGACTTTAATATCGGGCCGGTCTTATCATTATCTTGGCCAGCACACCCATATAGAGGAGACCATAATTTAGAGGTTCGTAAATGCGAGTGTGAAAAATGGTAGGGTGGAGGAAAGTCGTCGACGAAGAACCGAAAGAAACTTAAAAACTCTGACAAATGATTGACGACAACGCCATGATAAACGACTTCCCCTGGGCAGCAATGGGTTAAGGCCCATTTGCACGTATTGGTGGGTTTATCAATATGACGACACGACAGACATCTGCGTTCAAATACGTTCGTATACATACATATATCTTATCGGTTATGTGGTTTGTTGTTTTTTTTATAGAGGAGAGGTGTCACATCTATGCGAAGCAGAAACAAATATACTTGAGGTACCAAGTCCCGGGTTCTCAGCCCGTAAATGAAAAGCAAACTACAAGAACCGAGTTCTGAGCTACAGATACAGATACGGATACGCGTACGCTCGTATATTAAATTGCTCAACAAATAAGCAAAGTACTTTACCCCAACTGGCAATCTTTCGCTCTCTCAGAGCCCTGCAATATTATTTGGTTACCTTTTTCTCTGGGGTTTCCCCATTCTACTCTTTTTCCTTAATTTTTTATATTTTTATTTTTACACTCAATTATCTTTATTTATTCCCTTGCCCACAGCAGGTACTCGAGATAAAGTTATGGGGTTGAGGGGTTTTTTGTTTCGAGCTTGCTGATATGTTCAAGATTCGGTAAGGCGATGCGTGCACTTTCGTTTTTAACATATATTTTTTTTAAACTTGCGTCACAATCCAAAAAAAACTATATACGGAAAAAGAACAGTAGGAGCTCCCCGTTTTCATACGCAGTGCATCTGTTTATTATCTCCGGATCCGGATTTTACGTAATGCAGTTACTGATAACCAAAAACCAACAAACGCTTAAGGAAGATTTATTTTCGGGGGTGTTTTCCCTTCCGTATCGCTATCAGCCACAGAACAAAAAATACGATGACCCACTTATCGGTACTGCTAATTAAAAAGTGACTCCTACACTGTAATCGTTGGGCCTTTGACGCAAAAGTACGACTCACTATGACTATGTGCCTCAAATGAGCCGGAAGCCAAAACTATAATAACATAAGACTCCTGGTTATTACCTGGCGCCGACAATTACTTGACTCCTGGAAACGTCGAACAGCATTTCCGAATACCAGGTCGTTTCGGGATCGTAAAATCGTTTAGCACTCGACATTAAATCTGAAAGAGAAATATCAAAATTATTAATAAAAGAAAAATTACATAATTAAAGAAAGACTATCAAAAACTCATCAAAAACTAATTAATTGACCCCATTCCCGTGATGGGTAATTCATGGTTTTTGATTCATTCGGACAATATTTCGCAACATTTAACTTGACTCGAAGGGCTCTCAATTTTCACGGGTAAACAAAAAGTTTCCATTGAATTTTAATACTTTAGTTGGGGTAAAAACCCTATACAAAAATTAAAATCATTGTCAACAAAACTTTTGAGCTGAGTACGCATTTCGAGTCTGTCTTGAAGATGCATTCCATTGCGAAACGAGGAAAAGAGCAAATATTTATACAAAATGCAAAACACAGAGCTGTTTCTGATTAAAAGCCACAGATACTCAGTTACTCAGATACTCGGATATAAAAAGGTGTCATAGCCGCCTGACTGACTGAGGAATTCCTTAAAAATCCAGATCATTGTTGACAACCCGGACAAAAAAATAAAGTCGGATTGGAGGAACAGGTGGGTGGGTGGGTGGTTTCGGAATGCCACCTGTTGACTCCCCATTGCGCAACCGATTACAGACTCTTATGCCCAGAACCACTTAGAACTCTGACAGACATCAACCCAATTTACAATTAAGCACTTTACGATTTCCTTCAAGTGGCCCGTCTTGATTGATTGCCTTGCAATTGACACACTTTTCGTATAGTTTTTGATAATCCCCACCTCCACCTACCTTGATATGAGATGTATCGCGAATCGATTTCCAGCAACTCCCCATTCGATTGGGTCTTGTAACCCATGTTGGCCAACAGAGCCTCCGTGGGCAGGGGGCCTTCGAGGGTTAGGAGTGACAGAAGAAGTAGCATCCATAGGGTGCGGAACATTTTAGAATATTTTAATATTAACATGCTAAAATGAATAAAAAAAGAAAATAAATACAATTAGTATTAATTACTATCAGGTATTTGAATATTACTTCCAGAGTAAAATATTATTAATGAAAAAACTTGTTGATTTCAAGTTTCCGGCACTTGTATGATGTATTCTTTACTGAAATAAAAATTTCTGGTCTCTAGAAACTAAATATTACGAAAAACAGATTTAAGAGGTAGTTAAAAATATATCTAAAGATGTTTTACATAAAAATAAACACAAGTCACGTAACATTTCACATTTTCCTCAAGAAATTGAAAAGACTTTTTAGCACGTTTAACAAACCAAAAAAATGATGTATACAAATCATGAATTTTTCTTATCACAATCGTGTAACTATCAGATTTAATGCTTTACATTTCCTTTTAAAAAATATTTCTATATAAATGTAAACAATAAAGAATTCCGATTTCAGATCAGATCGGCGAATAAAACTCACTTTATTTAGTGTCACGTAGCATGCGAAAAGTAGATTAAAATTTATTCCATTCAGATTTACAAAGAGAGCAGCAGATTATTGAAGACTTGGAAGTTGGGAATTGTATAATTTATAAGCGTATGCCTTGATAAGCAAACGAATCGATTTAAGCGCGTGTTTTTTTCCTTTTCCAGATGATCAATTCAGATCAACGATTATCACTTTAAACATAAATAAAAACACCCACACTAGTTTAGCACAATTTATGTGTGTTTCGATTCTTGGTTATAATTCTTGTATTTTTGTTTTGTATAATTCTTGAAGAAACTTTTCAGATGAAAAACAATGTTTTCTGGCCCCGGGTTGGGCTCAAAACATTGACAAAAGACACTGAGATAGACACAGGCCAGGCACACAAGCGTCGACGAATTTAGCGAGACGGGTTTTTACTTCTGGCTTAATTTCCTCCACTACCACGCGTTCGAAGCCAGTCGCGCATGCCCGCGATGCCGAAGTTAACCGCACAGAGAGTCTCAGGGAAGTGAGCTGCCGAGTAGCGCCGTAGTGCCAGCGAACCGATATTGCCCAGATAGAGATACTCTCGCACTCACAGATACTCACACACACACACACATATATATATAGCATACAGCGAATGGAAATGAAAACAAAAACGTAAAAACGAGGCACTCCACACAAACACCAAATGGCCGAGCAAAGCGGAGAGGCAAACAGGCCGAAACGCCGACGCGCAGCACTCTCAGCCGCCGACAAACATAACCGGCTTCGGCAACGGCCTCGACTTCGGCTAAGACTCGGCTTGAGTTCGAGTGTGCACTGGGATAAATATTTTTTGTTATATTTTTAAATTTTAGTATAAAATTAATTGGAATCTAAAATCTAGATACTATAAAAATATTAATGGTACTAGGAATACAGGTCGTATGAGTAATATTTGAATAAGCTTCATTAGAGCTTTCCCAGGTTAGATGAATTATAAGTTTCTGATGCGGGAAATAATTAAAAGACTAGATTATAGAATAAGAATAGAGCTAAAATTGCAAATATAATTTCTCCAAGTGCACGCTGTGGGCTTGGAACCTAATGGGCGCGGTTACAGCAGCAACAGCAGAAGCAGCAACAGCGTCTGTGGCACAACCAAACGGGGCAGGGCGCTCATATATCATGCGACAACGACAACGACTCTTCAGAATCTCCGGGATCTCCAGAACCAGGCAGAGGCACCACAAACGGGAGTGTGGGGCGGTACTTACTTGCTGTGTGCCTTGATTTGGTAGCCTGACAAATTGACATTAGTATTGCCGACGTTGTGGTTCGGTTTCAGAACAGGACACGTGATATTCCATCAGGTCAGTGACTGGAACCATCCACAGAAGGCGTCAGATCTTGTGCAGAAATTAAAAAGAAATCTCCAGGCGGGCGTCGGAGTAAATGAGTTAAACAGGACTAAAGATAATTAAATTTAAATAGACCATGGTACCACAGAATCTTACTTTACTGATGCTCCACAGTACTCCTTGCCCCTTAAAGCCCTCGGAAAAACACTATCTTCCGTTTTGAAAACAATAACAAGGAACATAAAATGGTTTGCTTATTGTTTGACAAGAGATTGTTTTTTATTACAACTCGGGCATTCTTAGCCAAGGTTTCGCTTTTATTTAAAAAAGTTTTAAATGCCTTCGGGATTGTTGAATGCCCTCGGCAGCATCCCTAGCTGGGTTATTGTCAACCTTGACTTCGAGTGTAAGTGTGAAAACACAGCTGGTACCGTACCGAGAACAAACAGAACCATCAAATGGACCGTCAATGCAACTGCGACTGCATCTGCAACTGCAACACGATCTGAGAGGAGTGCATTCAGAGACGAGGCTGTTGTTTATGCCACAGCACGAAAAACCGAGGGATATACAAACACGGATTCGACCGATTCGATCCGGGAGTTAAGAGTGGGCAGACAACGATCGACATTAGCATAGGCCCAAAACACAGCCAGCCCATGACGATTTACGGCTACCTACATGGGCCATTGTCGGGATTCCGTTTCTTGGCCCGAACCCAAAGGTGTACAGTGGCCAAATATGCTAATTTTGTTGGTATCACAGTCAGACAGTTTTTCCTGAGACCCCCGATAATTTACGGCTTAACTTTCCGGCCAACAATTGTGATGTTAATGTGTCTTCGGCGGGTAATCAGGTAGGTCTATGGGTACTACGTGTACTTCCTTTTCTTCTCAGGTAACAACTAACGGCTACCGTGCGTCAGTTGCCAAAATTTATAAAGGCAAGTATCCTTATCGTGGAAAAATCCTCAACTTCCTTTTCCGGGGCAGTTTATGGTTTTCACCTGTTAACATTGTCAACAGCCCACAAAGGGTTCCATTTAACATCGTTCGGGGCACAATGATAGTAAAGGTTCTCGGTTAGGGTGGATTGACAGTCAGTTGGTTCAGTTGTGTCGTTTGTCAATATTTGCATTTGTTATTTGGGTTTGAACCAAATATAAATTATTAGTGTTTGACAGTCGATAACGAAAGCGAAAGGGTCCCGAATTTTGGGGTTATTTTCAGGTGCTCATTAACCCTTTCTGATATTTAAATGAATTGCTCAATTGTTATAGACACTTAGAATCAGAGAAGAAATGGTTTCATTGTATCATATTTATTTTATTGTCTCTGTAATCTAATAAAAGCTAAAAGAAAACCGTTGTTTCCAGATTGGAAAGCAAAAATAAATAAACTTTTACAGCATAAAATGCTCCACAGGAAGCTCCGACTTTCCAGCACTAAAAATTTAACGCTCGGCTATAAATTAATAAAAATTAAATATCAAAGTGCAGAAATATAGTTCAGAGCGGCGCGCGTGTCTGTCCGTCTGGCTGGGTGGATGTTGGGACCAATCAAGCTCACTGATGATCATCGATTGATGATGCAAATTGAAAAGACCTTAAAATAAAATTGATGCCAATGAAGGGAAGGGAATCGAATCAAAGTGCGAGATGCAAACCGTTCCTGAGTGCATTTCGATTTCGATTTAGCCTCCGATTGGGGGCACAAGGCGAGCCATAAATTGCTGCCTCGTTGGCAAACAATTAAAATGCGTTGGTGTTGCATAGTTAATTTTGTGGTGATTAAAAAGTGGCACGGGGCGAGGCAAGAGGCATCTGACAGGGTGGTGGGTTGGAAAACCAAATTCCAGTATGCTAAGCAACTTTCCACGACCGATAGCCATAAAATGAAGTAGAAATCTGTTTATTGGCCTTCAATAAAATGCCATAAAATATTACTGAACAAAACATAAATTCTGACACACTGAAAATAATTCAATTGCACACTAGCCTCTCGAATTCAAATTAAAATTCAAATCAATAGACGAAAACTAATCAAAATATGAGCTGTGACCCCAAAATCAGGTTCAAGCTCAAGCCACGCAACATTTCCAAAAATTTATGACAACGCACGAGGCGATAAGAAAGGGTCTCGAAACTGCTGCGGCAACTTTGAAAATCGATTGGATTTAAATTCGAATTCGATTTTTCATTTGGAAATTGTGTAAATATTTCAAATCGTTACAAATAATGTGTCGAAAATAAATAAATAAAAAAGCAAATATGGTAATGCCCAATGGCCAGGTGATCGAATTAACCATCTTAAAAGCTCAGCCATTAATTTGTGATTTCTTATGTCGTTTAACTTGGAAATTAAGCGAATAAATTACAAATAATTTATGTCAATAGGGGCATTCAGGTGGATTTTTTTTGTATATAATAGACCATATTAGTCTAAAGTTTAGACTCTAGAGAGATCTATTTAGAGAACATTTTCAATAATTAAATAGGTGTATGGTATACCCTTGAATGCTGTTAATACCCGTAGATTTCCATTTTTAACCTCTTAAACCATTTATTTCATTTAAATCTCGATTTATTGCAATGAAACAAATTTATTATAATCTGGTGTTTGTAACGCTTTTGTTCAACTCCGCGTCTGTCCGAGAAAATTAATAAGTTTTAACACAATTCCTACTGGAGTGGTAGTCGGGGGTCTTGGGGGAGCTATGCAAATGTTTCGCTTTAGCATTTGTTATTTATGAAAACATTCAATTCGACGAATTCCACCTGCTGTGGCTCCTAATGATCTCAGTTAGGAAATTAAATATTCCGATCATGCTGCGAGCCAAAAAGAAAAACATTTCGGACACTTTGGAGCTCGTAACTCCCCCGAAATGGAAATATTTCGCCTAGATTTATTACCCAAATGATCCATGAATGATTTTTATGAGCATGTGTATGAGTGTTTGTTTTGTGTTACTTTGGCGAATTTATAAATAACATGAAATTTAGAGCGAGCTGTCCGCCATATTTGGCTCCAAATCAATTTACAACTTTTGCTCACAAAAGTGAACAAAAATGCTTTTGATTACGCTCGGAACGTTCTTTATTTAGACAGATTAATGAGTGGCCTGGTCGAGCTGTCTGGTGTCATTTCATGCCTCTCAGTTGTCAAATTAAGGCCCATGTGCAGTATGTGTTTATTATACTTATGTTTATCTCTATAAAACTGCAAATGTCGCGTCATCTCAATGGTCTCACTTCCCCCTACTTCTCAGCCTGTCAGAGTTACAATGGAAATTAGCTTTGGTGTCTCTGTTTCTTTAAGTGCGAATCGTAAACGATCTCAAGTGTTGAATGAGGCAATCGTCTATGAAACAGTCCAGAATATCCAAGACATTTGTCTCTAATTCTGAAGTGATGCTCCTTATAAAGTAAGACACTTTATATCAATTATTTTCTTCTATTCTTGGCTTGGAGGTGTTAAGTCTGGAACCGGACTTTAATTTAAATTAAATATTATAACTAGCTTTATTTTAAAACTTAAGCCTTCTAACAACAGATGAATTGCTCCTAACAACCTAATTGAATAATAGCATTTATACTGCGATTTCCGCTAATAGTTTTAAGAAAATTAGCCGTTTCCTGTGGCTAGCCAGCGACAGCTCTGACAATGCAACCAAGTTTGTCAAGTTCATTAATCAAATAGTGTCTTTAGACTCCACTCTATAGGTTCAAAGGAAAGTAAGTTTTATCCAGTTTATGCATTTTCTACACAGAGCTGCTTATTTTATGGGACTAGCCCAACAGCTCCCACTTGCTGGGGACATTTCGTTCGGTTGTTCGTTAATAGATTTGTGCCAGTTTTTGGCATTTGCCAGACCAACCGGTTGAACAGTAGCTCGACTTTTACATGGGTCTCTTACATTTCTTCTTTATGGCTTGTTGTAAACCCCCAAGGAAATGAACAACAACTTTTACACAAAAATAGAGAAAAAAGAGAAGGTATGTTCTGTAACAATGTCGAGACTTTGCCCTTTTTTTTGTAGAAAAAAAGAAGAAAAGGCCACACGCGTTGAAGTTTTGGGGTCTTGGTTTTTCCACTTACAAGTTAAAAACGAAATTAGAGAAATTTTTCTCAAGTACCATACAAATGTGTAAAAGTAAATAAAAAACTTTCAAAAGGTAAAAGCTTAGATATTTAACAATTGCTACTAATTTCTGCTTGCTCGAATTAGAATATTATAGCAGTCATACAGTGCCTCAAATGGCTAAGACACCAGAAGCCAGCAAAGTTTATAAAAGGCCAAAAAAATTTACATAATTTTGTGTTCGTCCAATCCATTTGGCACACCCTACGAATCCGTTTGAATGTCTTCATTTCGGTTTAATTTTCACTGCTCATTTCTGGTGGCCTGCTGTGGGTGTCACACTCCAAAAAAAAAAATACGAGTATTTATGGGGGACAGTGAAAGCCATAGAAATATAAATCGCTGTGAGATCATATAAATCAACCTGAATGTCCCATACACACCCTTTTTCCTTGTTGTTTCCGCTTGCTGTTGTTGTTTTTCATTTTTTGGTGGTGGTGTGGCTATTGTTGGGCTGCCCAAAAGGATTAAATGCTCATAAATGGCACCCAATACGCGTGTGGTCTCGGTCATGTGAAATCGGAGAGCAGGAGAACTTGTTTCATAAAGCAAGTTCAAACCCCACATACATAATTCCATTGAAACTGGGAGAGTTCAAGGAACACTTGAGGTCTGCCTGACTTTTAACTTGAGGGTTTCCTTATATACATATGTATAGGTATGAATGTATATAGAATTTCAAATACTTATTGTTGGCAAAAATTTTTAACTTTTAAAAAATTGTTCAAGACTACTCCCCTCTGATCTCAACCAATTCCAACTAATTCCAACAATACCGATAGAAAACCAGCACAAATTCGAAATAAACTCGAGGAATTTGTATTGCCATTTAGCACAGTGACAGAGTCAACAACAAAAGGCCATTAAATATAATTTGAATAAATCAAAGGGGGTGCGAGAAAAAAATTAATGTTTAGCCACTGCAAATGCCCAGTCGTGAATAAGGCAAGAACAATTCAGCTAATAGAATATTTCATTTGCACGAACACACGATCGGAATCGAATAGATGCGACTATGGACTATGGTGGTGTCTCCACCCGGAGATGTGGATAACTTATTGATGTGATTAGCATTGGCATTGTGAGCCGGACAGAGGGATCTCATCTCAGGTCTTTGTCTCGGCCGGATGAAATCATAATAGTGTCTTGGGTCAATATCAGAGGTGCGAAGACAATCATAAAAAATGAGGGAGGGGTTCTACCAAATTATGGATCGCATTTATGGATTTTCAAGATACCTAAGCTAGGTAACCTAGCTCTTAAAATATTATGGTTTTTTTTCTTATTTTCATTTCAATGACATTCAGTACTATAGCTTGACACTTTGTGTCACATATAGTTTCAAAATAAATATAAAAACCTATCCCGGCATAAACCAAATTTGTTCAGATACTGCAAAAATAATGGCCCTGGAAGATGCCTTTCCCAACATACCCGAGGAGGTGATGGACTACTTGCTGGAACAGAAGGTGCGCGAGCGCGAACTATCATTGGAGAAGGAGCTTCTTAAGGAGCGCCTGTGCAAGATGGAGGAGCAACTGAAGCTTTTGGAGGGCCGTGACGATAATCTAACGTGCACGATAGCCACCGGGAACGTCTATCAGTTGACCACCGTGCGACAGGTGCGGGATGCACTCTCCGCCAATGTCTCGCTCACCATGGAGGTGTTCCTGAAGGCTCACCGCAAGCTGTTGCGGTTGCAGCGTCAAATGCAGCAAGATCACGAGGTGGTGTGCGACAACCTCAACAGGATCGATGGGTCCAACTAAAATCTTCCTTTCATTCGTTTGGGTTTAATAAAATTGAGTACGTGATAAGGTTTTAATCTCTTCAGTGTATTTTATCCTTATATTTTCTATTCTAATCGAATACCTAACTTTTTCGTGTAAATATTTATGTATAATGCATGCAACCGAATCACGTAACTTTTCCCATGGGGGCCCGACAGTTTAGCCAGTCACTGATCGAGTTGATAGCGCTGACGACAGTCACCCGAGACAATGGGGAGTCAAATGGCAGTCCTCAACTTGAGCGACAACATGGATCATTAAAGGCATTAGTGTCAGGCAGAAGTCACCGGAGCCGAAGCCGAGCAACCGAATAAAATTTCAAATGAATTTCCCTACTAGTCGAATTTCCCATTTGGGTGGAGTGGGGATGGAGAGGATGAGGTGTCAGTGGGACGAGAGGAGCCACAAGGTGAAGCAGAGGCGTAGCCGAGTCACCTTGCCATAATTAAATGTGTAATATTTGTCTACGCTTTCGACACTTTCCTCTTCCACGAACTCTTCTGAGCCCCTCTTCTCCTTCTTGGTTCTCCGCCTCCTTTGCCGCCTCCTCACAAGCTCGCGTGATTGTTGTTGTCGCTTTTTGTGTTTAACAAGCCGTTTACTTTAAGGTGGACCAATAAATTATAAAAAGTATATTCTAACAAATTTTTTTTTTCTTTTAATTACAATTCGCCAATACTGTTGTATTTTAACGTTTACAGCGTATGGGTAATATGTAATCTAATGTACTTATATTCCTTAAATATTAGAAATAATTATAATATTACTTTTCATTTATTATTCCTTTTTATATCCCTCATATTGCACTTATAATATTTTTAAAATTTTTCTATTACTTTAAAAGTAAATGGCAAGCTTGAGCAACACTGCGTATGAGTGATCTAACATCATTGAAATTTTGATATGTGAAAAATATAGTTTAATTTTATGTAAAAGAGTTAAATATTTTAATTTTTTTAAATCGTTTCGAAAAATTGTAAGTATTTTTTTGCCGCGAACTGCCAACATGGCGTATAAGCAATGAGAAACATAATCAATAGCAAGGTCCACCTGATTTAGAGTTGCACTTAAAAAAATGGATAGAAGTTGCCCCCCGCCCCCGAGTTTTGGGGGGCAAAACACACACATGAAAAAAGGCGTAAATTGGAAAAATCATGGGCATTTCATCAGTTTTAAAAACTCTATTTCTTTTCTTGGGGCAACTTCATATAGCCGTAAGCTGGAACTGGATCCGCTTGAGTCGTCTCAAAAGCGAAAAGTGCGTCGGCTTTGATTTGGCTCCATCGCACCTCTCCCCCCCTTTTATGCCCCTTGCCACAAAACATCATAAAACCGCTGTTGGAGCCATTGTTGTTTGTGTTTTGTTCGACTTTCTTTTGTGTTTGTGTTGTTATTTTTTGTTCATTGTTTGGCTGTTTGGTTGCATTTGGCTTTGCACCACGCTTCGTTGATGTAGTTCCTGGTGTTGTTGTTGCCACAGGTTACTGTCGCTGTGTTGGCACGTGCGTCGCCAGAGTGCCCATGTGGAAATTTACTAAGCTTCCAGGTAGTGTTGTTACCAAAGTGTTAAAAGGGCCATTAAATCTTAAATGGAACTAAGGGTTTAATATGGCTCATATTAACCAAGGTGTACTTTTAATACTAGTTCTAAACATAGCACTTAAAAACCTATATTTACAGCTTTTTAACAATACAATTATTGAAATAATCCTCATAAAAGTCTCTCCCCCAACCTGTCTTATCATATTCACCATTGGGCTCAGCTCAGCTCAAAACCCCAGCTCAGATTGTTTTGTTGGAGACGCTTTATAATCTTTTGAACATATTTCTCTCTCTTATTTAATAATCCATCAATTTGAGTTACGAAAAATGAAGTAATTTCGGGGGGACTGTTGATTTGTTTGGCATTTACGGCTGCGAGGCGAGGCGACCCCTTCCGAGTTCCGAGACTCGTGCTCAATGTTGTTAACAAGTCTGATTAATGTCCCCGATTAGCATAAGTAAACATTAAGCAAATTATGTATGGAGTACGGTTTCGGCAGCCCGATTTCGTGATTCAATATTAGATCTCTTGATTTTCTATCAATTATTTTACTTGTGTTTTTGTCTTGATTTTGTATTTTTGTATTTTTTTTTGTCTAATCAGTAAACAGCCCAGGAACCGTAAAACCAGCCTCAAAGTCAAATTAGTGCTGGAAAAACTCCGCCAACAACAAATGGCTGCAAACAACCTTTAACGTTAATTAAAAGTGTACACAAAATTTGCATTCACGACGAAATTGTTTATAGAAAAACATATGTGTATGGGGTACAGTAGAGATTTAATCAATTTGGTTTAAAAATAGGTATGAGAAATGTGGCTTGAAAAGTATATGTTCTGAAAGTATTTGTTTTAAGCTTTTGGCAGAGAAATAGATTAACTTTTTAATTGTTTTCGGTCCCATTTAGTATTATAGCCGAGTTCTACTGTACAGTCAAAATAAAAAATGAGCTAGGCTGGCCACAAGCTCGCCTTTTTGATTGAGTTTGTCGGCGAATTTATGCGCTGACCACTGCTGGCGGCGTTTCGGCGTGTTGAGGCTGCGGCTGGAAACGCCGTCCCGACTGTCAGCCATGATAAATGCCGCTGAAAATCGGAATTCTGTTTTGGCCGCATAAATAATTCGGATGTAATTGGAAAAAGCCGGTGTAATTATTTTGACATTCGTGGTAGCTTGCAGGTGAATATCTTGCAGCTCAAGTCCAGAACACAAGACCAAAGATTTTTTCAATTAAAATTTTTTCGCATTTCCCATGATGACTTTAACCTTTTAGTTTTTAATTGCCAAGGCAATTATTGAAAAGCTTTTAAGCGTGCTGATAAGATGTAATTAATTCAGTAATTTTCATTCTAATTTGCATTCCTATATGGATATAGTGTCGTAAACCAACATTGAAGTGCTTCAATTAATTATTGAATAAATTAAATCAGAAAACATCATATTTGGATGTGTTGAGTTACTTTTTGGTTAGCTTCATGCTCTACACCTCGAATTATAAAGTGTTAATATATCATATGAGATTTCACTTATAAGGAAGTTGAATTCCCACTCACAGATCTCCCAAGTCAAGTTCAATGGCAACTGGTAGTTCATAGACATTAGTTATGCTGTCACTCACCTTTCTCTACCGATCCATTCATTCATTAGTAAAATTTAAATTGCTCTGAAGTTTCGGTTTGTTGGTAACGTGGAATTCCCCTGCAAAAATTTGGTGGCTGTAACGAAATGGAACCAAAATAAAATGTAAAAATGTTTTGATTAATGGCATTTTGTACCAACTGGTGAGCAACATTTACGATAATGATTGTTCGACCGATTGCGGCCCGAGAATATCTAAATAGGTGGACTGCTTTATTGGCTCTGGCATTAATCAAGTCTATTACGAAACCTGAAAACAAAAAGAAAAGGCCTTATATGCTGGATACTTGGACGTTCCCTGAGCCATCCCTCAAAAAAACGGCAATAAACCACGATCGAAAGCCAAGGCGGCACGTTCTGTTCGTGCGACACTTGCCGAGCGCCCCCATATATTCATTCGACGGAGCTTATATTTATGCCCATTATATTATAGGCACGATCCCACTCACATTATAATGTGATTGCCATGATACCGCAGAGGTGGCATTTTGATATGCGATGTGCTGCCAACGCCAAAGACGCCCCCATCTTCGGCCTGGCCTAATCTTTTTTGGCTTTTTGGCCAGCCTTTGTCTTAACTCTTAAAATCCACAAGCTTTCGTACTGCTCTCCGGTGGCGTTTTTAGTGCTAAGCGTGCGTCTTAGCTCATTAATAAAAGCACTGCGATGCTATCCTAGCCCCACTGATATATATTCATTTCCATGCACCGAGACACTCACATACAAGCTATATAGTTTATTATCGATTTGGCAACCGCTGCCGCACCGTGGGGCCAATGAACTGGAAAAGCTGTAGGAATTGTTTGCAATTCGAAATTCGATCGCAAATGCCTAAACAAATTCCTTCAATGAAAACGAAAGTGAGTATGCAGGCTAGGTTGGCCGATCAGGTTACAGAATATCAGTAATTCCAACCAGACAATGACTTTTGAATTATTACACAGAAATCCCACGCCCTTCTCCTCAGATTCTTGTTGAGTTTTTAAAAAAAAGTCAAACATTTAAAACAAATTATAAATCATGTGCTCACATTTGGTTAACCTTAATTTATAGTGCTGAAATATGACACCCATAAATCATAACCTTTCATTATTAATTATTCGTTGTTTCTTGGAGCTCGGAAAAGTACAAGTCAACAGCTCTATTGACTCTCAAATTTCTCCCCATTTCCATTAACCATGGAACCCACTGTGCCGCCCGCACAACTCCGTCAACAAAAAATAAAATCTCCAGCCTCTGGCTGCTGCGTTGGTGTTGCAGTTGCAGTTTCGATTCGGGCTCAGACTTAGAGATGGAGCCAAAAGTTGGAGGTGCAGTTGCAGTTTCGGTGTTGGCCAGGTTGGCCATTTTAAACGGATTTATGCGGCGAGCGCCGCCGGTTTTCAGTTTTTGGTTTTCGTGGCTTTTTGCCGCCGTACAAATTTCCTAAAGGGTTTCGTTTTTGTTTCTGGTTGCACTTCAGCGTTGCGTGGGCCAGGCCATTGAGCCTCCTTTTTTTCTGATTTCGATGTGAGCCCGCTGCCGCTTTTGTGGCCATAAATTTGTTGTTTTGAGGTTTTTTCCCCATTGCTGTGGCTGAGGCTTTGGCTTTGGCTTTGGCTGCTTGGTGGCTGCCGTGAAAGTTGCGTAAATCAGCGTGAAGTAGAAGAAAAGTTCAATAGTATCGAAAATAATTGTAGAAAGTTTTTATTTTTTATCTCCGCAACACCCCCGCTCTCCCACCCAGTGAGCCCGAGGTTTATGCAACCAACAGATACATAGATACAAAGATACGCTCGGAGGCGTGTTCGAATCTCAGCGCTTGAACCTTAATTGACTTTCGTTTGTCTTACCATATTTTCTTAGGGTCTACATCGCAGTATGGGGACTTAAGTCTTTTGTTCTTCTAATAAATTTATTTTGCAACGGAACACTTAGCCTTATTGAGTTTTATGCTAACACTGATATGCTAATAACTAAATTCTTTTCCAAAGCAATTAGTTTTGATGCATATCGGATCATTTTTACATAGAACTAGTCTGGGTCTGAGGCCAGATCTGGAATCTAGACCTAGGCGCCATGTCAACCGGGAATCGTTTAACATGCATATATGGTTATGTAATTAGCATCAGGTTTATATATTCTAAAGTCGGTTCGAGTTAATGGCTGGCAGTCAGAAATGATAATTTTCGTTGTTGTCTCAATCAACTTTTCTAACCTTTGACAAGGTTCAACCGAATTTAAATGAATCTCAAATATCTAACATAAGATATCTAAAGAACTGTAATTTGATACCTTCAAGGGAACCATAATTAATTTATATATATTTCAATAAATACCCTCTCTTTGCCCATGCATACCTTATTATTTATTTCAACAATAATTGCACTTTTTAAGCAAAATTCCATTGGGATTTCTCCATCTTTTTGGCACACCAGAATACTTGATTGCGGGTTTTGGCCCGATAAACTCATTTATAAAACCCGACCCTGATTCGACCACATTAAGCTGTCCATTAGCGTAATACATCAGCCGTCATCGGACCGTAATTTCGATCAGAAATTAATGTAGGACAGAAAGTCCCACAGCAGTTGAGTTATTTTTTATATACATACTCATACGTATAGTCCCCTGAGATAGCCGACACCTCTTATCGGAGTTTCAGGAACTGAAAGCTGGCAGCCACCATCGGGCATACGTGTAAGATGTCCAAGTATTAAGCGTGTAAGCTTCAGTTACCGATCCAGTCCCCACAGATCCCAGATCCCAGGCCCAATTCCGACCACATCCGTGGCCAGCCAAGTGTCGCAGTTGACCCACATTCCAGGGGAAAAACGAGCCAGCCACCAAAAACTACTACTACTACTACTGCCCAAATGAAATGTTAATAAAATGAAATCAAAATAAATTACACAAAAAATGGCAAAAAGAAAATCTCAGCCGCAGCTTCACCTCAGCTGACTGACTGACAGATACGATGCCAAAAAAAGGAAACCAGTCGACAACTTTATGATGGGAACCGACCAGACCAAAACCAACCCAAGGCAAAAATCGTCAGCTAACCAACAACAACACGAGCAACAGCAACAAAAACAAAGACAATTTTTAAAATCGAAAACTGCGTTGACGTCCGGTACAGGAGCAATTAGGTGGCAGTCTTATCACATCATTCAGTTTTGAAAATGAATCTCACAGCCCAACTACCGTAAGTAAATTTGCAGCCAAATTTTAATGCAATTACGAAGACGTGATGCTCTGCACAATTTATCGTTAATTATTATTATATTATTTTCAGCTTCTTAAAATCCTTCCATCCACCCTGACACGCTCGGACACATGTCCGCCCTCGGAAGGATGCCTCCTGTTTAATCTTTACTCCCAAAACATCTTAGGAATGGCATAACAATTAATACAAAAAAAACAAAAGTTTAAAAAAAATGTATCTGAGAACGATAAAAGTAACGTAAAATAAAATGGCTTAAACCGAAATGGCACAGAAAAAAAGAAAACAAAGGCTTTGCATTGCCTTTGAACGACCTTCGCCATAATTTTGTTTTCTGTTCGGTTACCTTTAAAAGTATTTCACTGTTTTTTGCTGTTTATTTTTTTTTCCTTAACACACAAGTGGCTTATGTACATGCATATGTATATAATACTATATGGATATATAAATTTGTTGCGGATGCATAAAACATGTTACCGATCTCTGTGGAGTTGCCTTTGCCTCCAGGTAACCTTAACCCTATAAGCCATCTCAGGATTTGTACATTTATTGAAAGAAATGTATATATATGGATTGTTTTAAAGCTGGTTAGACTTTTTACCAAGAATTTAAAATAGTTAAAAAATTAATATTTAAGGTTTTTATAAGGTTCCTATAAAGTTGCATATTCATAATCAACCATTACTTTTAATATACTTTTTAATGTTTTTCTAAAGTAGATTTTTAAAAAATGTATATTAATCTACCTTATAACAAATTATTGCCAATCAATGGGTTAAACCAACTCCAATCCCATAAACTCAGTCTCTTCTCCGGTGCGTGTTCATCCGCTCGGCCAAGTTTTCATCGTACCGGCCAAGTTGGCAACATGTAGCCAAGAAGCTTGGCAACAACGCTTTGAATGTTGCCAACTCTAGATGGTGGCGTGATCTCTCTCAACCCCCAAATATTTGCCTGTATGTGTGTGTTTGTGAAGCATTTGAAGGTCGAACAATGTTTGCTAACAACACAGAAAAAAATTGAGTTTCTTCAAAATGTATGAATATTTTTATTGAGCTTTTTAATCAGTTTATAAAGACTTGCTGACCTTTTTCATGAAATATTCTATATTTTACCCATATATCGTGAGAAGTTTCACTTTTTCGCTTTGTGTAATCTGTGGGGAGTGGGGGTGCTTTGGGCCTTCACCAGAAAGCCCGCCAAAAAATAGAGAGAACCTGAGAAACACAGCTTTCAGTTCGATTTTCAGTTGCACCTAATGAATCTTGAGATTTATGGCTTTATGGTGAGATATATATTTTTTCCGTTTTGGTGTTTGGTTGTTTTTATATCTAATCCAAGTTTGGGATCTTTCAATCTGATGATTTATGCTGGTGGAAGCGCTGCGAGCATATTGGAAATTGCTTTGATTGATGTTGCCAATATTTTGCGGCAAAAACTCTCCAGGAGAAAAGCGTTGGGCAAGAAATTGCAATTATCTTGATGGAAAAAGTGTGAAATTTCATGCTAAAGGACATATTAAATATATGGCTATCAAAAATTTAATACGAAAATTTTATGCGATTCAGGATTCCGCTTAAGAATTGGATCGTTT
This sequence comes from Drosophila atripex, assembly GCA_035045925.1. Lineage (NCBI taxonomy): Eukaryota > Metazoa > Arthropoda > Insecta > Diptera > Drosophilidae > Drosophila > Drosophila atripex. The sequence continues at coordinate 4,527,442 of JAWNOP010000012.1, forward strand.
TCTTCAAAGATATAGGCTTCGCTGTGCGAGGCATAAAATCAACATTAAAGCACAGGGAAACCCTGTGGGTAGGGTCATTTCATGGGGGTACCTATTGGAAAAAATCTAAAAATCTTAAAACGATATTGAAGCAATTCTTTGAATAGGGAAAGTTGCTACTCGGTGCGTTGAATTCAGAACGGTAACTTATTTTAAGATCAGATACGAATTTGCAGAGATATGCACTGCAGAAGGAGCAAAAGTGGGCAAATGACAAACTCCCCCAATTTCATGAGGGAAAAAATCGAAAAATTTTTCCACGATATTGAAGGAATTCTTTGAATAGGGAAAGTTTCTACTCGGTGCGCTGAATTCAGAACGGTAACTTATTTTAAGATCGGATACGACTTTGCAGAGATATGCACTGCAGAAGGAGCAAAAGTGGGCAAATGGCGAACTCCCCCAATTTCATGAGGGAAAAAATCGAAAAATTTTTAAACGATATTGAAAGAATTCTTTGAATAGGGAAAGTTTCTACTCGGTGCGCTGAATTCAGAACGGTAATTTATTTTAAGATCAGATACGACTTTGCAGAGATATGCACTTCAGAAGGAGCAAAAGTGGGCAAATGGCGAACTCCCCCATTTTCATGAGGGTACCCTTTGGAAAAAAATCGAAAAATTTTGAAACGATATTGAAGCAATTCTTTGAATAGGGAAAGTTGCTACTCGAGCAAAAGGGAAAATAGCAAACCCCCCCAAGACAGGGTGTTTTTGCTAAATATATATCCTTTAGATTTCAAGGGCTCTTTTCCATTCACCAATATTAAAGGGACCATTGAAAAAATTTGAAAATTTAAAGTATGAGAATTCAAATATTTCCGCAATTATTTTGTTTTTTTTAGTGGCAAGTGATATGCGTGTGATTGGAATCCGTCGAAATGCGAACTGACACCGCCTTTGCACTTGGCTGCCACAAAAAGTTGCTCGAGTGCCAGGGCCCCCTCGCCCCTCCATCAATTGCCCCCCTGCTATCCACAATTGAGATAGCCGCTGCAACTCTACTTGGAAGGCGTATCGGGTTTCAACTTCGCCTTCGCTTTCAGCTGCAATCATTTTCAGCTCACATCCAGTGTATCTCGAGCTTGTCAAATTGTATCTCAACTCGGCCGGCTGATAAAACGTTAAACCAAGTGACAACCGCTGGCCAGAAAAAGATGAGAGGCAATGGCGCCCCAGGGTCGTTCACTTGTCTAGCGCTTTTTTTGGTAATCCAAAATAAGTTTCAAAATCCGGCCGGTTAGCCCTTCATTTGCCATTTAAGGTAAATGGTTCCCCCGCCTCAATTTTTTTTGTAGTTTCTTGGCGGCTTGAGGGTCAGAGCTGCCGCTTCCCATGTAAATTATGTCAATTACTTGGCTTGGTGGGTTTTTAAGCTTTTGCATTATTTCAGTTAAGATGACCTTAGTTATCACCTCAAAACGCTTGGAAGAAAAAAGTGTTGAAGCTAAGTATGACCTTGTGTTTTTAGTTTAGTTTTTTTACACGACCTCTTAAGTCTTTGGGTGTTCAGTTTTTTAATTGTAAATTCTAAAAAACCATCCCAAAAAGTTACAAAAGACCAATTTTGCTGAGATTGCCATTAAGTCGGAAAGCGTCAACAGAAAAATTTAGAAAAATATGTAAAAAGAAAATTTCTATATTCTTGCCTAAGATTAAAATCAAATAATCATATATTAACCCACAGGAAACTTAATATCCATTCTTTGGATTAAATAGAGACTTCAAAACGGATGCTGGATCTTGTGGCCAACATATGCGATGGATCTTGTGTCGAGACGTAGTGTCTCCGGTTAAAAAAAAATGTTTTGTAGTGTGAAAACAAAGCTGATGCATTCATTAAATAGCAAAACTTGCACATAGATACGAAAAACACAAGATGATGTGTATTATTGGAGCAGGAAGTGCCTGCAGCATGTATGGAAACATTTTAGTTCATCTACTCAGTGGCCGAGTTCTTTTATTTTTGTTGCAGCAAATGTGAGGCATGCTGCCAGATGATTTAGTAGGCGTTGCAAACATACGCCATATGCGTACAGCATGCGGCAAGCAGCAGCCACTTAAACCTCTCTCATGCCACACAAAAAATACGAAAACAAAAACAGAAATCAACAGCAGAAGAACAGTGCGACTTTCCTCACTTCCCTCTGAAAATAAAAAAAACTTTTCGCATATGCACACGAAAAAATAATAATATCAAGATCTGAAAACAAACACTAACTAATATTTAAAGGCCTAATAGGGAACAATTATTTTTATTATTTTTATAAAATAGTTTCCTATAATTAAAAAATATTTAAACCTTTTTTTGAGTGCACTTCCTTGGCAAATAAAATCCCTTGCCCACCGTTAAGGCTCATTGGAGGCAACGCATGCGCAAATTGCTCGCCGACCGCTCTGGCAATAAATTCATAAAAATCATTAAGCAGAATTTAAGCATCCACAAGATGCAAACTCCTTCACATATATGAACAGGGATTGTGGATTGGGATTGAAATCGGCATCGGCATCGGCATTGGATTCGGAGCTGGGATGGGCCCAGAAGAACATTCTGTAATATTAACACCGCAGCATCCGAGATGTCGCATTAATTTCAAGCTTAAGCAATGCACTGCGGAGACATCTCCTATACACTCGTATAAATGGTATCTTAAGCACTTGGCCAGCTCGTAAATTTTGGTTCAGACCCAGTAAAGTGATCAACTGACCAGAAAAACAAGCTGACTCAGTATAAAGATATTAGATTAACACGTAAAGTATACTAGAGTAGGGGGCTCAGCATCACCAGAGTTATTATTTCAAAGAGATATCAGTATCAAGTTATGGCGGTTATTGGGATTACTTCTGGGGCTTGGACGTAAATCCCCAAGTATTTCCAAAGGAACTGTATAAGAAATTTGCATTCTACTCATGAGTAGAATTGGAAGAGGAACCGGAGCTCCAGAAGACTCAAGGAAAGACAACAAATGACACCACAAAACAGAAATTGAATGAAAACAAAAATTATTTTAATTTTATGCTTCGTTTCTGTGCTTTTTTTATGTTTCATTTGTTGGCGTGTTGATAATTTTTTTGTTAAGCCCCGCTTGGCAAGGCGTCAAGCGAATTGTTTGTTTATTCGAGTTGACAGACCAAACAAACCGAGGAAAAAATTTGAGATGAGCTCCAAAGGGAGTGGCAAATACCCTGAACCCGATGCAGAAAGAGATACCGACGTCGCGTCTGGGCCTTCGCAAGATATAAGTTATAGAGATAAAAAATGTGCATATGAGATATTTATTCGCGTTTCGCATTGTGAATTAACATTCAGACATCTTCAAATTAATGTTGACACTTGTCCCCTCCCCAAAAACCACTCTTTTTCCACTAAACCAAATGAGAAAAAATCGAAAACAAAATTGAAGGCAACCCCAAGGTTAAATTTCTGTGTCCTTCCCAACCCTCTGCAAAATTTATTTATTTTTAATTTTCGCTCCTATCTTTCTCAATGATCGTTCAGCTTTTTTTATTTTTCCCCTTTTTTTCAAGACCCCTTTTGTATACATACAGAAGCTTCAGAAGCTCCTCTGTCGAATGAAAAACAAAGGAATCGACATCCAACAAACTTCAGTTCTTATTAATCTTTCCCAGCTGCAACTCCATTCAATATTATTTCTGTAGACTTGTCGTTGTTTCAATATTATGTATTTTGTTTTAAATGAGTACATATTTTAATGAAAAACTTTAACGAGAGCCAATGATTGAAGACTTACTACTCATTGAAAGCTCATATGTCATTTATTGGCAACGAAATAAAAGAGTTTCCTGCTTATAACATAATATACTTTAGTTTAATTAAAACTTAATGAAAAAGTCATAAATTATGTGAAAGTATTTCATATGATTTTAAAGATACATTTTCGATATCGATCTGCCACTTGAACAGCCTTACAACTGTTTTCTTCTTGAACTCCGTCGTCGCCGCATGTTCAAAGTCTAATGTAAATCCTCTCAAGTCAAGTACCTCCAACTCCCAGACACCCCACCCACCCCAAACACCCCATACACCTCCCTGGGCAAAGCCTTCTTGCTGTTGGATTGTTTATGTTAAACCATTTAGGTTGAACCGGGCTTTGCCAGGCAGATCTTGTAGCTGCTGCACTCTCTCTGGCCTAAGTGGCCGACGTCATCGCCCCACTCTGATCCACTCCCATCTGCCCCAAGTCCCTCTATTTCTCCAGCCCCCATCCCCCTTTCCCCTTATCATCTTATCCATTTCGATCCGTTCGAATCCGCAACCATGACGACCACATGTGGAGTTTGTTGTGCACACACACACACCATTTCCAGCTCTGATCTCCGTGATCATGACCATCGTATCGTGGATTTTGTTGCTCTCACTTTGGCCATGTTCTCGCAAATGTTTGCCATATCAAAACAGCAGCATTACACAGGAAAAAAATGCACTTTTATTTAAAATTGTATGTTAGATACTATAGATTGATATTTAAAGTATGTATCTAGAGACTAATATCTAGGGACTAGACCCATGTTTATAAGTTCTAACCACTAATAATTCTGAGCCAAAAAAATCTGAAACCTTCAGGATATTTATTACTTTCTCCAAGTGTAGATTTTCTCTGCTTCTCGCTCCCTGAGTTAAATCGCGGCTGCCGATCTTCAGGCTCCGACTGGGACTAAGACAACATTTCTATTATTTATACCCGTTCGCTGGCCTCACAGATCTCTTCCAGTTTTCACACTTTCCTCAGGATCAGCGGACGTCGCTGCTTGTAGCAATTAAAAATAATTTGTTTGGCTTGTTTTATGTCAAAAATCATGAAAATACATCATAATAAAAGTAATGCTGTTATCAAAAGGTGCGGCATTAACACTGATAGATGAGATATCTGCGTATCTATCCATGCTTGTTGGACTTAACATTTATTCGATTTCATTTTTCTTTTGCATGTTCGGCGAATGGCAATCATTTGTTTGAATAAATTTCAAAAGAGAAATTATTGAAAAATTGTTTAGATTCGTAGAATTTATTATTCGAAAGGGGGTGGAACTAAAACTGTTTTTTTAAATGCTAAACTATCATTTATGAGTTACAAATAAGGAAGGAAAATCAAGCTGTTTGTATCTTAGTAGTTTAGAACTTTGTTTACTCAAAGCCATGTAAATTATTTTTTTAATTTATGTATACCACTGTATTTAACGTGAATATATTTTATTTATGTCTCTAGAGTGTAGAAATACCCATCAGGCTATTTGTACAACTCTAACGTTATGTATTGTATAATCTTCCAGACGCCAACCCAGACCTTCAATAAAAAGTCCGGAACTGGTTTATTGACTGCCAAGACAGATTGGAGTGACTCTTAAAACTAAAAAGCAAAAATCGAAAAATATATCAGCAAATTCAGCCAAATGTAAACTTATTTCCCTTGCCCGAGTGGCTTTGATTGAAAGGCAAATAAGCTGCCGGATTCAATGAAAACAGAGACTACTCACAATCCACGGAGGGGATTGAAGATATAGACTGTTATACGTATACGTAGATGATGGAAATCCATTTGACGACGGGCGCTGACAGCGGCAAAAACAACAAGCAATACGACATTGGCGGGGAGCATAAATCATTTGCACAGACAGAAATGCAAATCTTTGCAGATTAAAACAAAAACAAGGCGGCTGTATAAATAAACATCGTGCGAGTCAGACACAAAAACCCAAACCTGTCAAATCCGCGATATCGTGGAGATAAACTCCCCAGCCGGACAGGCGATGGACTGGTCAGTAGAAGCCCCTGCCTGAACCCACGGCCACCCCCTTTCAGTGTGAATATTTGTTTTAATTAAATGCCAATCGCCGTTCGTAATTGCGGCACATTAGGCCCACAAAAAATCCATGAAAAACTCTCAACAAATCACACGAAATATTTTCGAAAATATCTCCAACATTTTATCCGTTCAGGTTGAAATCGAAGCGGACATTAATTGACCGGCGGAGATTAGCCAGGCTGAGATTCGAGAGGGACAGATACCATCGGCCATATACAGATCGTGGGGAGAATGGCCAATCGCCAAATCTGACAAGTCTTAAAAGGTCAAAAAGATTGTACGAGAGCTCAGTGATGGCTAAAGATGAAATTGACAAGGAAAGTCAACTAATCAAATAATACAATAGGAAATATAAATAGCTTTTGATTAAACTTCCCGCACAAATGACTAATAAACCAGTAATAACACTAGCCATAAAAATTCTATTAAACACAAATGCCGAGAACATATCATAAAAATCAAAGAAAAGAGAATAATTTGCATTAATATTCAGCCAAGAAACAACTTCAATAGATATTGGTTAATAAAATTCGAACAATAATTACTTAAGAAAACATTTATAGTCTGACAATGCATTTTTGCTTTGTTATTAAATTCAATAATTATAATAATTATTGTGAATGCTAAAGTGGCGCACACGAAACAAAACCTTGACTTTTGCACAGTTTGGCTTAAGGAGCTTCTAGCCAAGGCTTGAACCGAAACGATCGTATTAAAATTGGCAATTGAAGGTCGACTATAACTTCCCCCAAGCTACGTTTCTTTTTTTTTTGGCCTGGTATACGGCAACTCCCTCTAAAAAGTGCTATTGTGCCGACTTTTGTTTCGAGGCAATTAGGCGAGAATATTTTTATTTGTTATGGTAATTACATTTGCCGGATTTTATGCGCCTGCTATTAAAATAACAGTCGAAGCCATATTTTTGTTGATTTGAGCTTGAAAACCTAAACACTAACCACAGCGTGTTGAAAAGGTCAATGATGGCGTGTTTTTTTAGATAAGTGGATTCTAATAATCACTTTGAAAAATATTTGAAATAAGCACATACTTCGGTATATTGTATATTATATTGTATTTAATTATTTAAAAATAAGAGATACATAGAAGTCCCATTAATCTTTATATGGAAATTAAATAACTCTCCCAGTCTCCCAGTCACATTCCACAACCAATCCAAAGTACTCCGAAGTCCGGAGGCCCACACACAATATTTCATTATAACTAATGAACGTTTCGCGGCACATTGACAATTAATCAAAATTTAATTAAATAGACAAAATGCCGCATTAAAGTATGCACTTTACTTTGTTGCATTGCCGTGGCGAACAATTTATTGTGCTTGCATATTCAGATGCAAATCTGTCGCCAACGTGCAAAATGTTAAATTGTTTTTCTTTCAAGCCACCGGGCAGGTAAGTACGAGTATATACTCGCACTCAAACTGGCACTCGAACCCAACGCGTTCGGGTACTCAAACAGGCACTCATTCGTGTGCTTTTGGGCCAGGTTCGGATGGTGTGTGGGCCGCAATTAGTGGGGAAGGTTGCATGTGTGCGGGCTACGGCCACTTCATATGACGGCGGCACTGACCAGAGTCGTTTCCAAGCTCTCATGTTTACTTATCTTGTGGTCAACTAATATTATATTGTAACATTGCCAGTTTTGGAGCTATGAAGGTGTAAGAATTTTTTCAAAAGCCATTCTACATATAATTAAATAATGAGTCAAGGATGAGGCAGGAGAATGGGCCAAGTACCGGGTATTATACATTCTTGATCTTGTTTTAAACATAAAACTCTTTGAGGTTATGAAACATCTACGGGATTCCTCTTTTTCAAAATCTTTATAAGAAAGTAAATCTTAATAAAAATCTTTATAAAAAATATTTAAACTGTACATATTATAAAATATTCTCAGATACCGACTTGCGTCAGCACAATAGCAAGCAAGATTATAGAAAAGTAAGCATGATAAAAGTACCCCCCGGTACAAGAACACTCATCCATGGCCACTGACTAAGACTCCAAGTTAGAAGAGCATTTGGAACAACGATCATTATCAGCGACATGCGATCGGAGCGTGCAATTTGAGAGTTTATCGATTTCCAATAGTTGAATACGATCTGCATATGAGGCTGGGCAGCCAAAGGGGGAAAGCCAATGGAGGGAGGCCGGTGCATGCAACGTTTCATGCAAGAATTCTCAAACATGATTTCGTGCTCTCGGCCAGATGCATTCATTAATGCATAATTATAGACAATTAACGGCGGCGGCCGAGACGGCCAAGAAGATGAGAAGATCGGAGCTGGCTAATGGTGACGCTGGAAATTGTCGATCAGAGAGAAAATTGCAACAATTCCGATGCAGCCGAAAATGTGTCTCAGACCAGGCCATGAACCAGATGGGCTGCAATCGATATCTGCAAATGTGTACATTGTATCTGTATGTGCTGTATCTGGGGTATCTTTTGTGGTTTTCCTTTAACATTTCATGCAACGCGTGAGCGATTTGCCCATTGCAACGTAACGATCACTAGCTTGTTGTTTGTTTAAGCTTTTAACGCTTTTCAGCTTGACTTGGTTTCGGGGCGATGTCGAACTCGTTTTCCCACGTTGGAAATTCTTCGATTTGCGTGCAATCGCAATCTCAACTGACACCTTTTTAGCTTCCCCGGGCCGCTCGCTCGCCTTTCCACTTCAGATAAATACCTTGTCATAGAGCAAGAGATACTCTGTATCCATACATGAGCACGATAGAAATTCTTGGCCAATTGCCAGTAGATTAAAGAAAAGAATGCCACAAGAATGTGCAATATGAGGGATGGGATAGACCTGCTTTTTTTTTGAAGTCCTCTACTTTTATTATACAACTCTCTAATTTCTTCCCACACTCTTACCCAGTCGTTTTTTTTAGAAATCCGCAATACCAAAACCTATCCCACGTTCCCAAATACAAATCCCAGAAAATAGCCAAACAGACAAAAGTCGCTATGATTGAACAATGAGAATTCAATAAAATTTTTACAAAATCATTAAGAAAACAAACGAGCTGATCTTTCGCACATAAAACAAGCTCAAGACTGGCAAAAAAATAACAACAGAAGGAAAGCAAATAACAATTGCGAAAAGTAAGTAAGCCCATTCATGAGGAGTCACAATATCTGTGTCACTAATGTGACAAAATTTCACAGTGAAACCCCAAAACAAGAAGGCGAAAAATTGGCATACATTTTAAAGCCAAACATCCTATTGGCGATTAGATATGCGAAGATCAAAGATGCGATGGATAGTGGTAGAATAAATCAGTGCCACCGGAGCTAATCAATTTTCGAGGGCTTTCTAAAATGCTAATTAATTCTGGGCTACCTTTAAATAACTTCCTTCTGGGGGTTATCTAAATGCGATCAAATATTTTAGCGCTAATCTATTATAATCCACCAGGTTGAACTTCAAACATGTGAATGTGAATTTATTAGAAACCGAAACTCCGGTCGATGACAACTGGTTCCTACAGAAGACCAACATCGCGTGCTGCTCTTTCCGGCTAATTTCCTAAGCTAACCGCGAAATCCGTGTTAAAAACAAACACCACTGACTCACTGCCATATTCATGAATATTAAATTAATATTTATACAAATTTTTGGGCACATTCAAGCGGGCTCCTTAATTACAGCGCGAGTGAGTTTGTCTAGCTATTCGAAATCACCGGCTCGGTCCGGGTTCACTCAACTCCGAGCAAACAAATTCATAATTTTTTGATGAATGTCTCGCAACTCATTAAATCAGCCACCATACATACAAATATATTTGCCGGCATATTTTTTTTTACTATGTGTATTATTTATTTTCAAAGTAAGAGTGACCGTGAATATTTTTATGCTTTTTGACTATTTCAACTTTTTGGACTATACATACCTATATGATTAATGTTAATTAGTTGCCACGGGAAACTATGCAAATTAAACCAAAACAACAAAAAAACGTAATAATTAAGACATATGTTTGGTCTTTGCAGAAAAATTATGATTTCATTTGAAGATAATCCGATTTGTTGTAAGCTCTTTGCGGTCTGAGTTCAGCTGGGGGTAGATACATTTGTATCTCGAATGGGTCTCGCAGGAAGACAAAAGATACGAAAGCTGATGATTGATAATGGCATGCGAATTCGCTAGGTTTCTGACACAGATTGGATTGGAAAATAGGTTATGGTATAAATCAATGCTTAAATATGGGTTATGTTATGGAAGTTCATGCCCTCTTTGTTTCTTTTGTAATTTAACATAATAATGGCTCTGTAACTCCACAGCCCTATAATTTGCAGCATAAAAATGATTGTCAAAGCGTACCTCGCTTTAATTAGCATAATTAAGCCTTTAGTAAACTGAGCTGAACACTTTATGAAGAAAGACAGGAATGCAGAAAGAGAAAGAAAGAAAGGCGGGCAAAGTTACCGATGTTGATTTATCACATTTCCAGACAGTAAGGATCATTTAAATAGAAGCTGGATGAAAAAGTACTATTGAAACATGTAAAACATATAGTTTTTATTTTTTACGAATATATGTATCTCTTTTAGCTTATATGTATCCTATAATATTAATGTAATTTTTAACATTTTTTCTTAATTTATTATATTATTTTATATATATGATTCTGTTTTGTATTTAAGTTTAAAATAATTCAAAAACTTTCAAAACCCCCCTATTATTATATCCCCAACTGTACCGACTTAGGAGGAGGATATCAGAGGGCATTGCCATCCTATATATGGCATTGCATAACCTACAACAATGTGCACCGTTACTCGCCTCGCTAATGAGCAGTTGGCTGCGAGTGAAAGAGGTAGAAAGAGAGTTGAGATCGTAAGTAAGCAACGCACGTAGCAGAAGAAGAAAAAAAGATACAACGTACGACTGGCTGGACCAACTGCAGAGATCCATAAGAACCAGAAGCACGAAGAAGAAATGTGCATATTAAGATAAGAATGCGGCGGTCAGTGAGGCACTCAATGAGCGATTGCACGAAGGGGGAGAGCACTGTACAGTGTCTGCCCAAAGTTGAGGAATGCACTGAAAGAATGTGCCACTCAAAGAAAGTACGTAGCTCAATCAATTCTATTGAGGTAAATAGTTATAAAAAAAGAGGAAGAAGAATTACTATTTTTGGAATAAAATTTCAAACATCTACCTTGACTAAAATTCTTTGTGGACGACATGTTTTCATGTGGCAGACATATCTCTGTACCTACATGCACAAGTCAGTCCAACTGGTTGCCTCCCCCAACCCATCCCATTACAAGATTCTAGGCTCGTCAGTCTGGTTTTCTTCTCCTATTTTGCTCGTCTTAGCTGCATCTTTTGTGGCATCGCCTTAAGTTCGGAAATGGGTCAATTTAGTGACAAGCGATTCGTAGCTCCAAGATACAATGCCGTTCCACAAGTCTCAGGGGCAGTGACAAGTCTCCGTCTTCGCAGTCCGGACGATTGAACTGCACCACAGAAGACACATGACATGAATCGGGCAAGATCTCGGGAATTGGTAGCACTTCAACCAGAGGCATGTGGCATGAGCTTTCTCTTATCCCCAGCAAATAGCAACTGCCACATCACAGATATGTCAGTTGGAAAAAAGTTACCCATATAATTTTCTGTATAAACATATATGTAAGTTATATATTTATTAATATTTGTAGCCTTAATATAAAATGCGTTTCGTTTTTAGGAAAATAAATACAATACAATTTTATGATTATTGGATGATATCATACTGTTTTGAATATATATTTTCTTTATTCGCTAAAACGATTATATTTGTTTACAGGAAATAAAAATCTTTTATACTATAACTTCCTTTAAAAAATTCTTTAAGTTCAAGTTCGCTTTAAATGAAACAAAGCAAAAATCCCGATTCTCCAAAGAAAGCGCGATAAATAAAATTCGAGACTGACATGCGGCTTAGGAAGTTCGAGATACGAGCCATTATCACTTGGCCGATAGTGTGGGCCTTAAAAAGCAAAGCCAACCTAAAATATTTTACATAGTTTCGATCAACATAAATTATGCCTACATTTCCACCCACCATACTGGACCTGAGGTAATCAATTAAGCGCCAGAATTATGAGGTCAAGACAAGTCCAACTACTGGCGGACGTGGGTGCCACATTGTTATACAGCTTACTTGTTAGACTTTATTGGTTTTTGCTGACCAAAAAAGAAAAAATGAACAACAACAATCAAAAATCGAACGATAATAGAGGGGCGGAAACTTCAAGGCGCAAATAAATTAGAGCAACATGGCAGGGTCTCGGGTCGCTGCCAGTTTTATCAATCGAACAATTATATCTTGTGCAGCAAAGGTTTCGGGACCCCTTCTCTCTTAACCCACTGATCGGAACGTTGCACGCAAAACGAGTCACGATCTGAGCCAGGAAAAAGGAGTTATTGAACCATTCGGGGATTGGTTTTTGGGTACAATAAGCCAAATACAATAAGCCCCTTTAACTTATTAATTTAACCCACTTTTCCAATCCAATTGCAGTCCAATAAAGCAGCCAAAAGAAGAGATTGCCTAAGTAGATCGTAATGGTTTGGTAGCCAAACTTGTAGTTGCAGTTTGCTACTTTTTGTTGCCTACTTTACGGGGTATATTGAATACTTGGCTATGTGCAATAAGAAACAAGGTTTTTATTTCATTGTTGGTCAATGATATGATCTAATACTACAATAATAAATATTTATCCATATATGTTTGTTAACTTTTTAACCTAGGTCAGGTTTGTAGTGAAAATTTTTTATAAAACTCTCCCTAAAATGATTAAAGTCCATAAATATGCTCCCAAATCTTACTTTTTACTTTTCAGATTGATAAACGTCAATTAGAGTTTGATTTGATTTTTATTTACAACAACAAATCCATTACACAGATACAAATGTATATAGCCATATCTTTTGTTTTGCAAGCCAAACAAATGGTTTATGTTTTTTCGCGTACAACTTAAACATTAAGAAACAGGGGGAAATGAGAGAATCCGCAACGAACGCGTCGAAAACGAACGAGTCTAAAACGGAGACTGAGCCAGGGATTGGAGCTTGGATGGGGAGCAAATGAGGGAGCAAGAGAGCTTTATTGCACTCGCTTCGGATCGGATCGGCCGGGTGTGTGTTTGTCTTTGTGTGTGTGAGTGGGAGTGCAGAACCAGTTTGTTTGACCGTGCTCCATCTCTTTCGCTCTTTGTATGTTTTATGCTGCGCGAGCAACTTTTTAAATTAAAAGCCGTTGTCGCATTTTCCATCGTTTCCTTTCTTCTACGTTATTTTCTTCGCACACAGTATTTTTTACTTATTTTTTTGCCTTTGGCAGTGCACATTGGGCGGGATTTTCCAATTTAGAAAATTATTTTTAAAAAATATTTAGATTTAATTTACTTAAAAGTTTAGTTTACTTGTATTTATACTTCGTTTTTATCTTATTTATTAAAATAAAAAGTTTTAAAACGCGTTTTACATGTCTCATTGGAGAAATATTACTCATACGTTATTACTCATACGCACAGTTGGCTGCTCAAGATTAGTTCTTGTAATGGCGGGCGTACTCTAATTCTGCATAGAGATTTACAAAACGAACTGTATTTATTTTCACACATACATATTTGCATGTATGTATACCCGACCCAGTGTACTTTGTCGCACAATCAAAACAAATGCTCTTTTCGATCGTTTTCTGTTTTTGTTTTGACTGTTCTTCCTCGTCGTGCTTGGTCTTCCTCTTCCACATCCATGGAGCTCATTAAACTTTTTACTGCTACTGTTCCCCTGTAGTCCAGAGCCCCCATCCCACTCCTATACACGCACACACACACACACACCCATGCACACAGATACAATACAGGAACACATGCGTAATTAATTTCAATGGCCCCGAACTGTTTGGGGCACACACAATTTTTCAGATAAGCCGTCGGATCGAGTTTCGAGTTCTAAGCGAACTCTATGCTTAATTGACTTTTCTCAAATCAAATTAGCTTCTTCACCTGGTACCCACTGGAGAATACAGGCCGAGTGGTTCTATTAGAGATATAGAAATCGAGAGGACAGACTCCATCTCATTTAATGTTGTTCACAGTTAGATGCCTGTTGCTGATAAGCTGAGGAAATGATTTGTTATTGGTTTCTTTCCAAGAACTTTTGTTGTAAGCCAAGATGTTCGAGTAAATTAGGTTAAGCCCAGCCTATGAAGTCAAAGAACTTCCCCAACCAATTAATACATTCAAAAACAACTTAATTTCCATAAAAAATAGTTTGTTGGATGATTTTTTAAGATGCTATTTCGATGCTATTGTACATAGTTAAAAAAGGGAATACATTGTCATGCTTATTTATAAAAGAGTTATGATATAAACTGTATTTGCATTTGCACCAAAGAAAATTCATCTTCTGTTTTGAAAACTCGTCTTGTTTGCCGAAGTAAGTACACCCAAGACTAGCGACTTCTTGAGACTTAAAAATAACACTTTGCCCTGGTTGGGAACGCTTCAGCTGTGGCACATTTATGCAGATTTTGTTCGGTTTAGGCAGACATATCTTATCTTACTGCACCACCCACACACTTCACTCGGGCCGCATAAGTTGTGTTAGTTTATGACGAGGCTTATGTCAATAGAGTTATGAAGTGCTGCACATAAAAAAGTCATGTGAATGGTTGGTAAAAAAAATAATTCTATCAGACACGGCGAATAATTCGTTTGTTTTAAGAAAAAAAATATTCATACAATTTATACAAGTAAGAAATAAAATATTTAAAAGATCATTCTAATAGTTGCATTTTCTTCTGTGCATAGATACCAGTCTGTGGTAAGCCCATACCGATTTTAAAGATGGGAAAATGGAATAATATAGTCCTGTAAACTGCAGCTCGCCGGCTGGGGCTCCTCAAGAGGAAAAACAAGAAAACCAGTTGGGGAACTCACATAAGAACTGACCGACAGCGACCCACGTCAAGCGAAGGGACATGACCAACATAAATGCAATGGGAGAGACACGTCGTCGTTTGGGTATCCTATAGGATATGTGCCGTCTGTCAGTCCTGACAGAATGGATGCGCGCCGAGTGCGCCATGCCCATGACAACCTGCAATCAAGCGCCAGCAGGCACAGCCAACGGTTCAGGATTGGGGTTTCAGGATTGGCATCGTACCATGGCATCGCACCATCATCGGCAGCATCATCAGCATCAGTATACAAGAAATCGCGTAGGCCAACTGGCGGAGAGCAACATGCAGCAGGAATCAGACAACGAACAACTGCGACATTTGCACGGGCTTTAACTTAAATTATGCGCCAAACAAATAAGGTCTCGCCCAGAATCCACTTTTTTTGCCAGCCCCATAATGATGCCATGAGGCCATCGACAAGATGGTACTATATCTCCACTCAAAGACATTAAAAACAAAGTTTTTTAAATGAAAAAATACATTTTCCAATAAGTGCAGTTTCTTATTTATTGTATACAATGTATAATATATTTTTTACTTACTTCAACTAATTTAAAATAATGTTTTAATTGCATTTTTCTTAGTGTGTATTTGTTGGATCCCCTCAGACAGTGGCTCAGATGTCTGCAGTTGCACAAAGTCATGGTCGCCACAGTTGTTTCTTTTTTTTAGCTGCAGTGGGACCCCAATTGTTGGAAAAAACGGAAACAATGCCAGAAACCACAAGAAACAATTAAGTTGGCTTTACACAATGAGGAAAACATCGAAGAGCAGGCCAGTTGGATGCAAGCTGGGAGTAAGGAAGATCCACGGCATCATAATTGCAGAGCCTAAGTGAAACAAGTTTTAATTCCAGAAAATAATTATTTACAAGCTCAAATATATTCATTAACGTTTTTCTAAAACAATGTTCTTCATCAAGAAATAAACTAATAAAGCAAGGGGATCAGTTTTTGGGTCATCTAACAGAGGGGAAAAAGCCAATTGGACCTCTGGCTGCAGACATCTGCCGCAGCACGAGCCAAGAAGCATCATTAACGATATTCTCTGGATGGCAGAGGGTAACTTTTTTTTTCGATTAAGTGACAGGTTAAATGCTAAACCATAAGTTTTGGCCACAAGCAGCTGGCAATCACCGAGCACGAGCCACAAACTTTGCAGCCGGCCAAGAGGAACAGGAGCCGGTAGTAAAGGCATCAGGAGTCCGTACACTGCAGAGTCTGGATGGAGTCAGAAGACAGTCAGGCCCGCCAAGTCGGGGAGCCCCTCAAACCGGTTGCAATGCTCCCACAGGCACCTTCTGTTTTGTGTCAGTTGCTGACGACGTGCGTTGGGCAACCATTAGTCGCAATCTTTGGCCAATTGTCGCTGATTGTCGTCGTCCGTTCAGACTGCCTTCGCCTCGTTCCCATATGCAAAAACACGGACGCACTGCAACAGTTTCTGGCATTTGCAGATGCCGACCGACTTCGCTTGATTAGCTAAAAGTGCGTGCGAAATCCACAAAGGGAAACTTCTGGGGCAATTGGGTGCCCCATCAAGTCATTATAATCAGCTCTAGTCCTAGTATCTTGAACATCTAGACAGAGAATTCTAGAAAGAACACCCGAATAGTAGCCAATTGCTTCTGTCCCTCTAAATATAAATTAATGATAGTCAAACCTGGAAAAATCTACACGGTTTCTTGCCCATTCTATATTTTTTTGTCAATTACTATATACTGAAACATAAAACCAACTAATTAGCTTTCTAATACATTTATTTGATATATCTTAGTGTATATGTTTTAAAATCTTATTTGAAAAGCAGCATTGGCGCCAAACTTACAAAAAAGTGTTGTAAAACAACAAAAACGATTAGAGATGGCAGATTTTAAGAATCATTGCGATAAAATGTAATCGGAGGCATGACATATTGACAACTCTAGAAAAAGTTCCCGGTTCACAACAGTCAGGAGTTTAAATAAAATGTTAAAATTTAAAAGAGGAAAGCGGAGAGAGTGAATGGCGTTTTATCAATCGATTGACTGTTAAAAATGAAAAAATATCCACAAAATAACCAAGTTTGCAGCTTTGGTCACACCGATTTGGCAACTCCAGAAATAATCGTTTAAATATTTGAATATTTTTAAAAGTAAGTTATCGATTATATTCCATTTTTCTAAAAAACAAATAAAATATTCCATATATTACCTTAACAAATATTACATAATTTTTTGAGTAAACAATACACTTAAAATCTTAGGTGGCGCAATAAGTGGAAATGGTATAAAATTTCGCTACTGAGTAAATTTTACATGTTAGTTCTTAATAATTATAATAAGGTTAACTTTTACTTATTTTGAGCCCTGAAAACCAAGTAAAGCTATAATTTAGTACCGATTCTAAATTCTAAATATATAGAATAAAAAAAATACGAATATCGAATGCATTTACGATATATGTCATTTGTAACCAAAGAATATCGATATATTGATATTTTGATATATTATCAACAACCCTATTTATTTTGCGAGAAAAAACTGCAACGAGAAAACTTGTGAAAAGGGTTTTTTCGCGGCAGGTGTAATCTAATAGAAGCTCGTGACGAGTGTACTCCATTCGAAGACATAGTTTTCAGCGCGATCTTTGAAGCTAGCGCAGCGCATTCCCGGTCCTCACACATACATATATTCGGCGAAAAGACGCTGCGTCTGTGTGTGTGCGTGTAGACAATTGACTTGCGTGGTGCCGGGTTACATATTTTTATTGAATTTTTCGGAAAACGGCCCAAACAAATGCGCTTGGACTAGCCCGGGCACGAATCGGAGGCAGAGCACTCGAATCTCGGAGAGAACCAACGAAAAGAAGCCAAGATGATGTTCACGGTGAGTGGAGTAGACCATCGCAGGGGTGGCCCCCACACCAATCGATAAACGTTCTCCTCATTTCCACTTTTTCTCTTCTTTTCTCGCCTGTCCGCTCGCTCACCTACTTATTTTCAATTCCATTGAAATTGCGATTCCATCTCCATTGAACTTTTCACAGGGGACTAACCAGCAGCAGGACACCCGGTTCAGCGACAAGGAGAAGAAGCTAATGAAGCAGATGAAGTTCGGCGACTGCCTGAACAAGCGTGTGGACATGTCCAAGGTGAAGCTGGACGTGCTGCGGCCGTGGATCAGCAAGAAGATCACCGACATCCTGCACATCGAAGACGATGTGGTGGTGGAGTTCGTCTACAACCAGCTTGAGGAGGAGAAGTATCCCTGTCCCAAGAAGATGCAGATCAACATGACCGGCTTCCTCAACGGCCGCAATGCCCGCCAATTTATGGGTGAGCTCTGGGCCCTGCTGCTCTCCGCCCAGGAGAGCGAGTCCGGCATCCCGGCGGAGTTCATACAACAAAAAAAGGATGAGATTCTGAAGCGCGAGGAGGACCAGCGCCAGCGAGACAGATCGCGATCTAGGTCGCGTTCCCGGTCCCAACGCGACAGTTCCCGGCGTGATCGCAAGCGTGACCGCTCCCAGGGTAGTGGCAAGTCAAAGTCACGCTCTCGCTCCCGGTCCCGCTCCCTAAAGCCAGCGAACAACGGGGCGGTGCCCAGTGCGGCCCGCGAGGCAGCTGCCAATGCTGCAGCCCGGATCCGAAAACGCGGCTCCTCCACAGGCCGCCCTCCATCCAGAGAAAGACGCCCCAGCCGTGGCCGTCCCCACTCGCGATCTCCTATCCGCTCCCGCCAGAAGTCGCGCTCCCCATCCAAGGAGTCGGCCAAAAAGTCTGGCTCCGCGGATGCCGCCAATACCAAGACTGTCAACGGCCGGCACTCAACGGACAAGTCGCCACCGGCCAAGGGGAAGTCGGCCTCCAGATCCCGCTCACGATCCCGGTCCAGGTCTCGATCTCGTTCTCCGCGAAGCCGTACCCGCTCCGGATCCCGGCCTAGTAATAAGCGGTCACGCTCTCGCAGCTCCTCGCCGCGCAGTCGCCGGCGAGCCCACTCCAGCAGCATCTCGCTCTCCCCGGAGCGCCAGCAGGATCAGTTCGAGCACCGACGCAACAAGAATAGCGTACAGAACAAGCGCCAGTACCGCAACAATCGCGGGGACTCGGCCAGCTCCATGGAGCGCGGCAACGATCGGGGCAGACAGTTTGGCGGCGGCGGAGGCGGTGGACGACGGGGCGGCAGGCGATTCTCACCTCGCGGCCGCAGCCCCATGCGGCAGGACAACGGCGGGGGCAACCGATTCCAACGCTCCAACTCCCGGCGCCGCTCCCGATCACGTCGGCTTTCCCGTTCCCCCATGCGCTATTCTAGATCCCCAAGGCGGTGAGTTTCAGTTCATATTTGTCAACTGTCTCGAAAGTAATCCTGTGTAATGTACTCCAACAGCTTCAACAACCGACGTCGCTCTCCCATGATGAACTTTAGAGGCGGGGGACGCGGCGGAGGCCGTGGCATGGGCGGTCATCGCCAGATGTGGCAGCACCGTGGCGGATCCCCGAACTTCCGCGGAGGCGGCCGCATTCACTGGCAGGCCAGACACAGTCCCGGCGGTGGTGGCCGCGGAGGCGGTGGCATGGGCCGCTTCGATCGTCGCCAGTCTCCCCAACAGAACCGCTACCACAGGCAGTCCCCCATGCAGCACCAGCCGTTCCGAAAGCAATTCTCGCCGCCGTCAGGCCCCGGACGTCGCTTCTCGTCGCCGCAACAGCGCCGAGGATCCCGCGACCGTCGACCCAACTCTAGAGAAAGACGCAGCTCTCCGGGAGGAGGCAGTGGGCATGTGAATCGCTGGGACAACCCTCCTCCGGCTAGACACCGACGCTCCACATCGGAGAGCTCCGGCGAGGGTGGGGGCAGACGCCAACAGCAACCGCACCGGCAGCGCAGTTCCAGCCCGCAGGAGAGACGCGGACGGAGTCGCAGTCGCAGCCACAGCCGGCAGAGGAGTAATGAACGGAGCCGTAGTCGTTCTAGCCCGCGTCGCAGTCGCAAGCGGGATAGTCCAATTGGTAAGTAACTTCTCTTCCACGTGGCCTGGAATCTTACATTTTTTCTGTTTCTGTTTCTAGAACGATCTTCGGTGGAGTTCAGCGGTCCGGCAGTCAACACCATCGACCTGTGCCGGGAGGAGCAACGCAAAGCAAAGCCAGTAGAAACAGTCATTGTTGTGGACCAGGACGAGGCCAAGCCGAACGCCTTCGCCAGCCTGTCACGAACTCCTTCTCCGTTCCTTAAGCCCCACGAGCGCCTTGCGGCCAAAGCGGCACCAAAGAAATCACGCGACCAGAGCCAGAGCAGTAGCTCGGACAGCAGCGCGGATAGCGACGACAGCGAGGAGCAGCCGCGTCGAAAGAAGCCCGTCGAAGTTCCCAAGGGGAAGTCAAAGAGCAAGGCGCGGCGCAGCTCCGAAAGCTCCAGCAGCAGCGACCAGAGCGACGACGAGGACAACTCTAGTGCGGATGATCGTTTAAAGAAGAAGAAGCAACAGTTGCAGAAAGAAAAAGAAAAGGAAGTGGCCGCTCTCAAGGAGAAGGAACGAGAGAAGGAAAAGGAAAAGGAGAAAGACAAGCGACGTTCCGACAAGAAGAGCAAGCGAGGCACCACATCCAGCGGGGACGAGGAGTCCATGGGCGGGCGCAGCAGCAGCCGCAAGCGCAGTCATAAGAAGTCTAGGCGGGACGAAGAGGACGACGGTGGTAATGGGGCAGAGGACAATAGCGATTCCGAGGACGAGCCCGTCTCTAAGAAGAAGCGCAAGAAGACAAAGAAGGCGGCCGACTCCAGCGACAGCGACTCCGACGCCTCATCCAAACGGAAGAAGCATAAGAAGCACAAGAAACACAGCAAGAGGAGCAAGAAGCACAAGAAACACAAGCGGAAGAGCAGCGCCGGCAAGTCGCGAGCGGACAGCAGCTCCGGGGGCAGCAGCGACGAGGAGGAACAGCAGCTGGGATCGGCAACCAAACGAAACGGGAACGGCAAGCTGCCGCTTATCCTGCCTGGCGGCACGGGGCCAGGAGTCATCAACGAAGACCTAGAGAAGCAGCTGCGGGAGCGAGCCCTCAAATCCATGAAGAAGCTGGACTGAACGACCGACTGGACTATGTGCGATTGATGATTGATTGCCGAGACACTCTGACACTGAAACACTCACACATACACACTAGACCATCAACCATCAACAACTCGCCTCCACAGACAGACGTACGTAGCCATTAAAATATTATACATTAAATCGAAGTAAACATTCATTAACTGCATACATTGTATTTCTTAAATGTATTTCACCTACCGTTTAAGTTCTTTTGCCTAAACAACAAACAGTAGCGACTAAATTAGCGAGCCAACATTAAGCGCAGGATTATGTACAAAAAACAATGGAAAGAATACCCAAATACCCTACAAACTATTTAGCCCTCCCCCAGTGGTTTTAAATACATTAACTCCCAAAAAAAAAAAACCGACGAGTCGAAATTACACACTTTTCAAATCGTACATCCGTTTGGCAAAATGTATTGTTGCCGCAGTTTAATTTATAAGTAGGTTTTACAGAATGTAATTAACGATGCCCGGAACGCATTTTGTGTGTTTTGAGAAGCATTAACTAAATGAGAAAATAAACACAATTGTAAAATTACCCAAAATGTAGTCTAATTTTAGTTCCTACACTTCTAAGGATTCGTAAGGTTATTTCATTTTAAGTTAATATTTTTTTTAATTGCAGGTAATTTAAAGCATCTACCCAGCCAGTATCCAAGAAATTATAGGCTCTTAAAAGATTTGTCCATAAAGCATTAAGTTACTCCAAAACCCATAGTGAAAAACATTTTTTTCATTGAACATTTTTCAAAATTAAGTTTGGAGCGGGAACTAGTTCGATCACAGTTGGGCCTAGTCTTCGATAACTAGTTCCAATCTTCTCTTCGACGACCCAGTAGTATTTATATTTTAGTATTTTCTTAAAAAATAATATTTAAATTTAATATTTTTTTTGTTCGTTTTCCACCATTTTTAGCTATTCTTTATTTTAAAGATTTTTTTTCTGGATGATCCTTCGAACACGTTCTATCATAAAGTTCATTTCAGATGGAACTCTAAAATATGCCCAACTGGAACGGTTCCCAAAGGACCTTTATGGTTTCCTTAAAGTTAAGGCCACTATCCTGCTTCTCACCCTTGACGCAACAGAGCCTATTACTCATTTTGCGCATTTAACAATCCTGTAGATGTCGAGTTTGCAGTGATACCCTTGTTCTTATCCTTGTCATCGGCTGCCATTTGGGTCTGCTGGCCGGCCATGTACTGGGAGTGAGTCTGAAGCTCCCAACACCGACAGCCATTGCAGTGGGCCGTCTCATGGCGCTGCGGCCCCTGGAGGGGCACATTAAGCCAGCTGCGCCATCGCTTCAAATTATACTCAAACCGAATGCGGGTGCCGACGGGGAAGTTTTGCAACAAATCCGGAAGATGGTGGCGCCGGACCATAATCAGCTCATCCACGGTGACGCTTTCATTTCGCAGGTGAGGCAGCATTTCTATAACACCCCAGGATTGGAGCAAGTCGCGCAGCTGGTCAACCTTCTGCCTATTATATCCCGAGTTTACTCGAAACCCGTGCGATTCCTGGGTGGACGACGGAGATGTTGCTGCTCCCCGGGATACTTCAACTGGCGACATTGGCGAGGAAGTACAGGGATTCATCCTTATACGAATAAAAATCGACCAATTTTTTAATAAATACTTTAATAATATCTAGATTCATTAAAAACTACCAAGATATTTAACTACGAGTTTATTTATTTTTTGCATTTTTAGTGCTTACCAGGTTAATATTTTCAACCAATTACACTTCCTTTTTTTCACAACTTTTTTCCCGATTTACTTTTATAAAACCGTAAATCCTTTTATCTCGAGAGGTAACCGTCAAATGAACAACTGGAGCTTTGGGTATCCTTTTTAAATTTTTACGTCGAGAATTAAAACACAAAGAAAATAAATTAAATAAAACAGGCTACTATGTTTTAATCGATCAAATGTCAAATGATGCTTTAAAGCCCAGAACTAGGATTACATTTTTCTATTAGTTTTTAATTAATAAAGTTAGTTCATTTAATTCAATCAATTTGAAAATGAATATTGTTTTCTTACAAGTAATACAAAAATGAGAAGCTTTTTAAAAATGAATCATCATATTTAAAAACTTTTTAAATAATGTATTGGTAAAGAATATTGTTTTGATATTTTTTATAAATATCTTTTAATCCTGAATATCCTTTTTATATATATATATATATATATAAAAGATATTTATAAAAAATTTGAAAAGAATATATATATATATATATACATATATATCCTAAATACCTTTTAATTTTTAATAAAAACTCTTAAAATTTGTTGTAAACTAAGTTTGTAATAAGTTTTAAAAACTAATTTTAAAAATCGAACCATTTTTACATGGCGGTTTTCACCATTTTTCGTACAGGGCGCTGCCACTTGGGTGGCTTTTGACCATCTGGCAGCGCGGCTCAGGATGTGGCAAGTCTGTGCGAGTCTACGTGAATGGCTAAACGAGGTCTTTAGTTCTTTTTCATTTTTTTCCGGCCCGGAGCAGATGTGGAAAATGGAGCCGGCTGTGTAATCAGTGAAAATTAATCCAAGTGCATCGCTAGTGAAATGTGCTAAATCACCCATCCAACTAGCCAAAGGTAAACAAAATAAAGGAATTCTACATATATTTGGAATTATTAAGGCGGTTTGCACGAAGTATCTCCAGAAATCAGAAATGTCTGTGCTTTGGTCGCATTTGAAGCGTGCTAAATTAGAACATAATGCTACTTACTAGCATCGTTAGGCGACACGACTACCCATACTGTGGCCATGGTTTTCAAAGTAGTACAAATTCATTAAATATCTTATAATATTTTGAAGAAACTATTGTGCGGGACTGTACCTAACCTCAACTGTACTTTTCTTTCAGTTTTTGGAAAAACGTGAAGCAGGTATAGAGTACATATTTGTACCGCCATGTATCTGTACAACTTGACGCTGCAGAAGGGCACCGGTGTGACCCACGCGGTCCACGGCAACTTCTCCGGCGGTAAGCAGCAGGAGGTGCTCCTGTCACGTGGCAAGTCGCTGGAGCTCCTTCGTCCCGACTCCAACACTGGCAAAGTGCACACGCTCATGTCCACAGAGATATTTGGATGCATTCGTGCCCTGATGGCGTTCCGGTTGACGGGGGGAACTAAAGGTGAGAATTATAACTATATGAGGTCCTTAGGAGAGCCGCACGAATCCCTATTGAGGCAACCATTCCGTAGTTGACCCCAGTAAGACCTCAACAACGTGTCTAAGTGCGAGATTAAACCAAAGACTTGGCGTCGCATTTGCCATAAACCACAATACCCGGAATGGCGAATTGAAACTTCGAGTTACAAATTAAAAATATGAATAGATTTTTTTCAAAAAGATTAAGAATGTAGCTAATGGAGTGTCCCTTTTCTTTACAGATTACATTGTGGTGGGTTCTGACTCGGGACGCATTGTGATCCTCGAGTACATTCCCTCCAAGAATGCCCTGGAGAAGGTGCACCAGGAGACGTTCGGCAAGTCGGGTTGCCGCCGCATTGTTCCCGGCCAGTACTTTGCCATCGATCCCAAGGGCCGAGCAGTGATGATTGGCGCCGTGGAGAAGCAGAAGCTGGCGTACATCATGAACCGAGACACTCAGGCCCGCCTCACTATCTCGTCGCCATTGGAGGCCCACAAGTCGAACACTCTGACCTACCACATGGTGGGCGTGGATGTGGGCTTCGATAATCCCATGTTCGCTTGCCTGGAGATCGACTACGAGGAGGCCGACTTGGATCCATCGGGTAGGGATTAGTTTTTAAAAATTTATTTATAGTGGCGCTATAAGCACAGGTTCGGTGGATCTACCCACCCCGATCACTGTTTACAAATGGCGCCAGAGGAATGTCGATCACTGAACCATTGGTGTTGCTGTAAACTACTGGCCACACTTCACTGATTTGTGACCCACACTTTTCATATTTTTTTAGTAATTATTTAACTAAATCTTAGGCACTTAACTAACTAGTATCTTTCTATGTTCCAGGTGACGCCGCCCAGCGCACTCAGCAGACCTTGACCTTCTACGAGCTCGACTTGGGTCTGAACCACGTCGTCCGCAAGTACTCCGAGCCCCTGGAGGAACACGCTAACTTCTTGGTTTCTGTTCCTGGCGGCAATGACGGTCCCTCGGGCGTGCTCATTTGCTCGGAGAACTATCTGACGTACAAGAATCTCGGTGACCAGCACGATATCCGTTGTCCCATACCGCGCAGGCGGAACGATCTCGACGACCCGGAGCGGGGCATGATCTTCATCTGCTCGGCCACCCATCGCACCAAGAGCATGTACTTCTTCCTGCTCCAGACCGAGCAGGGGGACATTTTCAAGATCACCCTGGAAACGGACGACGATGTGGTGTCGGAAATCAAGCTGAAGTACTTCGACACAGTGCCTCCGGCCACTGCCATGTGTGTCCTCAAGACGGGCTTCTTGTTTGTGGCCAGCGAGTTCGGCAACCAGTAGGTTTTCAAATCAATCTGCTCCCAGATCCCTCGCTAACTTAATTTCTACTCCACTAGTTACCTTTACCAAATTGCCCACCTGGGCGACGATGACGATGAGCCGGAGTTCAGCTCCGCCATGCCGCTGGAAGAGGGCGAAACGTTCTTCTTTGCGCCGCGGGCTCTCAAGAACCTGGTCTTGGTGGACGAGCTGCCGTCGTTCGCACCGATCATCACCAGTCAGGTGGCTGATCTGGCCAACGAAGACACTCCCCAGCTGTACGTGCTGTGTGGGAGGGGGCCTCGTTCAACACTGCGAGTCCTCCGCCATGGCCTGGAGGTGTCTGAGATGGCAGTTTCCGAGCTGCCCGGTAACCCCAACGCTGTGTGGACCGTGAAGAAACGAGCTGATGGTGCGTAGGAGCTAAGATAGACTAAGTTGGATAGACTAAGGATAGGCTAAGATTGAAAAATGGCTAATAACTCAACTGGTGCTTTGATACAGATCGAGATATATAGTATGAACCTAGCTTATAGACACGATTCCCAACAAGTCCCACAAGTTATCAACCACCAGTTCTCTCTTGTTTCAGGCGCTTAAACACAGACGTCAAGCGTGACTCTCGAAAGAAAAGAGAAAAGTCTCTCGTTTGTGTAAATTAAGATTGTCTTTTGTGAAGCGATAGGTAAGGCAACATTTCAAGCAGCTCATAAGCCAACAGATACTACCAACTACCACTACTACTACTTGATACCAAAAAGAACATATTTTTAAGATAAGGTGGACATTGAACATGATGCGATACTTATCAACCGTGTTTCAGCTGAATATCCTTTGATTTCAACTTGATAAACTGATTGTCCAATGTCTGTCTGGATAGGCAACTGTTTCTGATTGAAATTATCCTTCTCTCCCCACCTAATGACCAAAGTATTGTGTTTCAAACGCTATTTCTAGACGAGTTCGATGCCTACATCATCGTGTCCTTCGTGAACGCCACTCTGGTGCTGAGCATCGGCGAGACCGTTGAGGAAGTCACCGACAGCGGTTTCCTCGGAACCACACCCACTCTCTGCTGTGCCGCCCTGGGCGATGATGCCCTCGTGCAGGTCTATCCCGACGGTATCCGGCACATTCGCTCCGACAAGCGTGTCAACGAGTGGAAGGCGCCCGGCAAGAAGTCCATCACCAAGTGCGCCGTGAATCAGCGCCAGGTGGTGATCACCCTGTCGGGAAGGGAGTTGGTCTACTTTGAAATGGATCCGGTAAGCAAATTACTTTGAATTTTTGTTTAAATTTAACATTAAATGTCTTGCGAGGATGACAGAAACACGAAAAAGAACAATCATGTTGAGACACTATGTGTCCTGCAGTGCTGAGCTTTTGAATCAAAATTATTTTGTTTATAAGATTAGGGAACGAAAACTAATCAGAGTATATTGTCTTGCAGACGGGAGAGCTCAATGAGTACACGGAGCGCTCTGAGATGCCTGCCGAGATCATGTGCATGGCCTTGGGAACAGTTCCCGAGGGAGAGCAGCGCTCGTGGTTCCTGGCCGTCGGTCTGGCGGACAACACAGTTCGAATCCTGTCCCTGGATCCGAACAACTGCCTGACTCCCTGCTCCATGCAGGCGCTACCCTCGCCGGCAGAGTCCCTCTGCTTGGTGGAAATGGGACACACTGAGAGCACCACCAGTGCCGGCGGTGTGGATGAGGATGCGCCAGCCCAGCGCAGTGGCAGCAACAAGGGAACCATTTATCTGAACATTGGCCTGAGCAACGGTGTGCTGCTGAGAACCGTGCTGGATCCAGTGTCTGGGGACTTGGCCGACACCAGGACTCGCTACTTGGGATCGCGACCGGTGAAGCTCTTCCGGATCAAGATGCAGGGCTCCGAGGCTGTGCTGGCCATGTCCAGCAGGAGCTGGCTTTCGTACTACCACCAGAATCGTTTCCACTTGACGCCCCTCTCCTATGAGACTCTGGAGTACGCCTCGGGCTTCTCCAGCGAGCAGTGCAGCGAAGGCATTGTGGCCATCTCCACAAACACCCTCAGAATTCTGGCTCTGGAGAAACTGGGAGCCGTTTTCAATCAAGTGGCCTTCCCGCTGCAGTATACACCCCGCACCTTTGTCATCCATCCGGATACGGGTCGTATGCTGATCGCTGAAACGGATCACAATGCCTACACGGAGGACACGAAGAACGCCCGTAAGGAACAGATGGCGGAGGAGATGCGCAGCGCGGCCGGAGACGAGGAACGGGAGCTGGCCAGGGAAATGGCCAATGCCTTCATCAACGAGGTACTTCCCGAGGATGTGTTCTCCGCTCCCAAAGCCGGCCTAGGCCTGTGGGCCTCTCAGATCCGCTGCCTGGACGCCATGCACGGCCAAACGATGTTCAACGTCCCACTGACCCAGAACGAGGCCATAATGTCGATGGCCATGCTCAAGTTCTCCATAGCAGCCGATGGTCGCTACTACCTGGCTGTGGGCATAGCCAAGGACCTGCAACTGAACCCGAGGATATCGCAGGGCGGCTGCATCGACATCTACAAAATAGATCCCACCTGCTCCAGCCTGGAGTTCATGCATCGCACGGAAATTGACGAGATCCCGGGGGCGTTGTGCGGCTTCCAGGGCAGGTTGCTGGCTGGCTGCGGAAGGATGCTGCGGATCTACGATCTCGGCAAGAAGAAAATGCTGCGCAAGTGCGAGAACAAACACATTCCCTACCAGATAGTCAACATCCAGGCCATGGGTCATCGTGTCTATGTCTCGGATGTCCAGGAGTCTGTGTTCTTCATTCGCTATCGGCGGGCGGAGAACCAGTTGATCATCTTCGCCGATGACACGCATCCGCGCTGGGTAACCGCCACCACCCTGCTGGACTACGACACGATCGCCATTGCCGACAAGTTTGGCAACTTGAGTATCCAGCGACTACCGCATTCCGTCACCGATGACGTGGATGAGGACCCCACGGGCACCAAGTCTCTCTGGGATCGTGGCTTGCTGTCGGGAGCATCCCAAAAGTCGGAGAACATTTGCTCCTTCCATGTGGGCGAGATCATCATGTCGCTGCAGAAAGCAACTCTCATACCGGGAGGATCCGAGGCGCTTATCTACGCGACACTTAGCGGCACAGTGGGAGCGTTTGTTCCCTTCACGAGTCGCGAGGACTATGACTTTTTCCAGCACCTGGAGATGCACATGCGCAACGAGAATCCCCCACTGTGCGGCCGCGATCATCTCAGCTACAGGAGTTCGTACTATCCAGTCAAGAATGTCCTGGACGGAGACCTCTGCGAGCAGTATCTGTCCATCGATGCGTCCAAGCAGAAGAGTATTGCCGGCGACATGTTCCGCACTCCGAATCAGATCTGCAAGAAACTGGAGGACATACGCACCAGATATGCCTTCTAAGGTTAGTTGTTGTCTATATTTTTTATTTAGATATAGTTTTGTGATGATATAGCTATTTTACCTTGGGACACCTATGAAATGCCTTGATTTGTGTAAATTTTCAAACCTGATTAAATCTTTTAAATTATTTTTTCTGCTTATTGGTTAAATTAAAAAAATGAAACTAATTTTATTATTACCTGTTTCTTTTAGGTTCTTCCAGAAAGGACTATATGAGCTCAATCGGAACTATACTCTATAGGATTATGTAAGTTTTGGAAAAAATATTTATATATTTTATTATATTTAATATTTATTTAATGATTATTTTTAAAATGATGATTTACGATTTTACCTTGGGACACCTATGAAAGATCTTGATTAGTGTAAAGTTATATTTTTCTGATAAAACTAAATAAAAATTAAATATTTAATTTAACGGGGAAAGAAAATAAAATTGATTTTAATAAATTGAATTATTAATTTATATTATTTCTCTTGCAGTTCTGGTTGGCGAGACTATCATCCGCAGCCCTTATCAACGTTTTAAGGTAAATACTTATTTTTCCATATACTTTATTACTTTAAATTTATTTATATTTCTAATCTAAATTGCAATGATGTGTTTACATATGTTAGACTAATGAAATGATTTGATTGTAAATTAGGAACTGAGCTTCTTATCCAAAAATAAAATGCTTTTAAAGTTTCTACAAAATGGAAATTAATATAGAATTATTTCTTTACTTGCAGATTCCACTTAAACTGGGGTATGTTGCGTTTTATTTTACATTAAAAATATACATTAGGTAAGTTTTTCGCAAAACTTATTTTAAAAACATAAACTAATTGAAATCTTTCCTTTCAGCTTGTAAAAATCCATTATGATTTCATCGAACAACCACTAATCGACTGCCGCCTATTTATATTAGTCTAAGCCACTGCGAATGCCACAATTTGCAAAACCTAAATATTCATCTTAGCATTTTAAGCAATTTTAAATAAAGTAACCATAATGAGCAAAGGAATGCGGGGTGATTTGTTGTTGTCTTGTTGGAGGAGACGCTGCTTTGCATAATTCCAGTTGATGTTTGCTTGCCTTGTTGCGGCCTCATTATGGCCATTACCATGTGCCGGGCATTATCTGCCTCTGCCGGCCTTGTTTGCACTGCTCTCCATGTTGCAGCAGCAGCACCGGGTCGGGTCCCGTTAAGCACCGGGCTATGAGAAGATATTTGCTAAACGTCTCGTTTTCTTCCGCCCCGGTATGTACGCAGAATCGTTGTAATTTGTTATGTTTGCAGCATAAGCGCAGTAGTTATGCAAATTGTCGCTCGGCCCGGTGGTCGATCACTTGCCAAACGGGCCAAGTGCGGCAGTGCTGGTGTCTTGGCCGTCTTTCCAGCGGGAAGTGGTTTTTAGCTATTTTGAGCTGCGTTTTTGGTTTAAAATAATCTGCATTTTTAGGTAAACAAAAATGGAAAGAACAATATTAAAAAATCTATAACAGATCCTTTGATTTCATTTCATAAAAATATTATTAGTTTTAAAAATATTTGTATCAGCTAACATACTATCGGAATATTTATACTACTCCTTTTTACACGTTGTCCTTTTGTACCTAAAAAAAAATAAATAGTATAAAATCTTGTCCTAGAAAACCATCTCTGATGGCGTAAAAAAAAACAAACCAACAGGAGCCACCACAGCCTCGTTCTTGGCCAACATTGTGCCATCTGGTTAAACGATTTATTAACTTCATTTCTAGATCATTAGATCGCATAACACGGACATTCATCACTTGGCACAGGTTCTTCTCTTTTGCCTTTTTTTTTTCATTTTCTCCTCGACGCTGTTTTTGCGAGACTGGCACGCAAGTGTGCTATCTGGAATCTGCAGATGCATCTACGCATGCAATTCGCGCCGCATGTTGCACCGACCAGCGATCTGTGCCGGGCGATAAGGACAATCAACGCTTGGCGCAAACACTTGGCACCCAGACCAAAAAAAGCTAAAGAGTAACATCGGCCTTAGCCCTGCCGCAGCGACCACGCCCCTTGCTGTAGTGTGGCAAGGCGCCTTGGAGCAGCGCCATGGAATGGGGCAAGATGCACAGATTCCAAGATGAAGATAAGACAAAGGCGCTTATGTCTCAGATTTTTTGTTGAAAGTGATGTCCTGCTTGGCTAGTTTTGTATTAAAATATTTAAGAGGGGTTTCTATTAAATAAGTATTTTTACAAAAAAAAAAATGTATAAGAAAAATATAACATTTTTAAAGTCGATTTTAAACAAAATTTTCTGAACAATAATAGTTTAAAGACTGGATCTATAATTGAAGCATTGTTGAGGCACTTTTTTATAAATATGAAAAACATATATTTTATACTTTAAGAAGATAAAGGATTATATATTTCAAGATTTTTATTTAGGCTGCCCTGATCTTTTGTTGTGGGGCGTGAATTTTGGTTGGATATCGGAGCTGAGCGATTGCAATCTTCTGGCTGAGATCGCGGAATCAAAGCCCCAGTGCCACTACAAAGCTGGGCCTGGTCCTTGCTCCAAAGATGCTTATCAGATGGCGTCGCTCAAATGCCTTGCGTGATAAAATTTCGCATGAATTTCGCTCGCCCCACGACCGGCTAGTTGGAGCTCAAAAGCATGGGTGTTAACGTTGCAACTTTTCAGCTGTCCGCCGGGCCAGGCCAGGCAGGATGGTTGCGTGTAAAAATTTTCTGCGAATTTTAGCCGGACACGCTGAGATTTTAATCAGATGTCTGGATCGGGGTCTGGAAGCTGCTGCTGATCTGGGAAGAGAGGACAGTGAATGGCGGTTAGAGGATAGGGGATAGAACCCATCCAGCTAGACCGACACTTTCGCTGTGCGCTGTGCGAATTAAATGCTCATTTTCGCTCAGCGGCCAAGTCACGTCTTTTCACAGTTAGCAACTTTATTAAAACTAACGGGCATGGCAAATAATTAAAACGCAGCGGAAAAAATAACGAACGAGGAATTGCAAATTGCTTGCCATGTAATAAATAGAATCATCAGGGGCTGTCCCGTGATCCGACCGGGGGGAGTTCCTCAAGTCGGCCTCGTCTCAGCATCATCAGCAAAAAAACATCATCATCGCCATCGTCTGCGGCAGCATTATTTTAATTCACTTAGCATCGCTGACGTTGGTTTTGGCCATGTCTTCTTCTTCTTCTACTACGGCCCGGCTCTTTTTCTTGGCCATAACCCACAGATGTGCACTGAGTCGGGTTTTTGAAGACTTGGTCGGTTGGATGGCTGGCTCGCTGGCTGGCTGGCAGCTCGACAAACCAATTATAAAGCGTAGAGTTTGATGTGCACGTGTTGGGAGAGATTGGGAGAGGCACTGATCGCGATCTTAGCCCCCAGCGGGTATATCCAATTCGACAAGCGGCCAATTAAAGCCCCGATAAGAACTAAGCCATCGTATTAACTGAAATCTTGACTCTGCCGAGGAAAAAGTAGGTGAAGATGGTCAGTGGTCAGAAGAAAGCAAATATATTGCTAAAGAATCTTATCATGTTCTATATTATTCTCTAAAACAATTTAGTTTTTTGCTTAAATTTAATATAATTTTTAATATTAAATTTATTGATTTAATTTACTTTTTAATAATGAGACATTATATGGTTTCTGTAAGACTATATGGTTGCAATAAATATAACCAAGTCTCTTAAGATCATGTTTTTGGACCAAAAACATTTTTATTTTTAAATTTTGAAATAATACAATTTAATAAGAGTAATAGTGACCATATCTAGTCGGATATGAGTACCTGATTACTTCCCGCTTATAAACTGCTGACTGCCAAAAGGGGGCTAACCAAGGGGTTTTGGGCAGAGTGACACTCACATGCGGCAGAAGAGCCAAGTCCACAAACTGTTGATTGCTGTCAGCAATCTTTTCTCCGATTCGTGCTCATTCTTTTTTAGCCTTTTGTTGTTGCCTCTGGTGTTGTTGTTGTTCGGGTTGTTGGCTGTGTTGTTGTTGGTGTAGTCATTGCCGGGGCCTGACCCCATTCAATGTCATTAACTCGGTCCAAGGTCTGTTTGTTTTGGCTGGACTGGGCCGGCAATTTTCGCATAATTGGCTGAAAATTATGAAATGTGCTACAAGGGCCCCGAATCCGATTCTTTTCTGTTCCTCGTGGAATAGCATCTTTATTTTTTCGATGGTTTCTAAACTAAATTGAACTCTCGTCTTGAGGTCTGCACTTAAAAAACTTTTCCTTCTTATTCTCATAAGTAAATATTCCCCATTTTCGGTTGAAGACTATCCTGCATTTGTTTTTCTTTCGTTTTTTGGAAAAACATCCACCTTTGCCTTCCCTTCAAAAGTTATTTATTTTATAATAATATTATATGTGTGTTATTAAACCCCCCTTTTTTAAAGGTGCACCCAGGCTGTCAGCAGTTCATCGTTATGTTGGGTCCAACTGGTCGCCCCCGGGCTAAAAAGACGTCTTCATGGATGCTTCGTGGAACGACTGCCCGACTTCCTTTCACCAAAATCAACTGTAAACGTTTCAGTCACTTAGTCAACAATCTGTTGCATCTAATTGTCTTTGCAACAAATTACTCAATTCAGTCCAGTTTCAGACTGAGACTCGGACTACTCAGATTCAGATACAGATGCAGATACAGATGCTGTATCAGATGTGTATGTTGATGTGAAGACTGAGAACGATGTCGGCCGGCTGGTCAACAGGTTTGACATAATTTTCGCTTTAGTTTGTTTTTAAAAGCACAAATTTGCACGCATCTGAAGGATGCGGACAGGCCGGGCCAAAACAAAAAGATCGCCACGATAATGACGATGACGAGGACGATAATGATAATGATGATTGCGCTGCGTTGAGTAACTCAATCGTAATCCCATATGGACAATCTCGGCCTCCGACTCAAGCCCCACCACTCCCCCCCACGATGAGTCAAACATGCACTTTAGTGGGCGTGGCACACTTCCGCAAGCAATTTGCTGCGGTTCTCGATGCGGGGGAATAGTGGGGCGAGTGGTAGCGGTGGTCTTATAATGGAACATTTTAATGCTGAAACCGATGCTTAAAATCAAAGTCATAAAAAAATCTAAAAAAAAAAAACGAACAGTGGAGCGAAAATTTTTAAAATTTCAAGCCAAAAAGGGGGTAGTTTATAAAGAATTGTATCTTAAATTAACTTTTTGAATAAAAAAATGTTTTGTTTTAGGGGAAATAGTATTTAATGGACCATATTTAAAAGAAGTGGCTTTCCCTAAACTATTCCACTTGTGCCAATAATACTCTCATTTCTTAGAGATTTAAACTTTAGACTTTAAAGTTTTAAATTTCATCACAAATCTTGTTCTTCCACAGTACCTACCCTACAAAGATGATGGAGACAATGATGTGGCTGTTGAGAGTGCAGTTGCAGCAGTTGCAAGATAAATACGCAACTTGATCAGTGGCACTCGGAGATCGTCAACACAGAACAACACGAAACATGGCCCAGATGGATCGGATGCGGGGAGAAAAAATGCAAACCGGAGACACGTCAACAATGAGGCATAAAAACGGGAGCAGCCGCATGCAACATAATTGAAAGCAATTTGTGGTCCTGAATCTGGTTTCAGTCCCCCAGACCCCATTTCTCACATCTCCGATCTTTGTTTCTTCTTTTTTTTCGCCCCAGCGTCAGTATAAACATAACATTGATTGCCACTGGCCCCGTCACCCTCTCACAGTGGCCCATCCACCCATCATCCATCCATCTCTCCATCTATCTATCCATCCGTCCACCCATCCAAGCAGCCACCCGTACATTCGTTCATTCATTCATTCACTTGCCGAGCCAGTCACTCACTCAATCGCTCACTCCATCAGTCACACGTGTTGTTTGTCAATATGGAGCAAGAGGATCGCACACTTTTGCACTGAGAATTATATTAGTGGGTTTCTGGCTGGACTAAGTAGTAATGGGTATCACATAGTCAAGAAACTAGACTGTTATTATTGTCCTAATATAAAAGATATATAAATATTAAGGAAAAAAACTGAGGAAAATTAAAATCAAACATAATAAAAGCATCTCTAGAGATCTTTACACCCAGAATAAAATACTTCTCAGTGCACAGCTACCAAATCGAAGCATAAGGTGAACCGGGGTTCGTGTTTGCACGTCTGCTTCTCGAGTGGACCGGAAGTCACTCAGTTCCGGCAAATGGCAGACTCATTCGTAGTCCATCACCTGAAATGTATGGCTCGATTCCAGAACTGTAAGATCTCAGATCTCATATGGGGTTGTGTGTCTGTTGTTACGCAATTGTGGCAATGTCTTTGATTTGTATCTTCGTAGTTGTGGATGCTGCTGCTCCGGAAAAGTAATTGCAAACAGCTGAGGACCATGTGAGGGGGATTCAGTATACAATGTAGGAATTACGTTCTCCAAAAAGATTTCACATTGAGCAAGAAATTTTGATTAGACCACATCTTCTCTGGGTTTCTGTTGGCTATTAATTAGATCAAAGTGATTTAATTGTAATAACAAGTTTTGTAATCTCCAAAATTTTGTTCGAAGTATGATGATTATCCAATTATATGTCAAATCGTACTAGGTACTATTGTATTTAATTTGATTTGCTTTCATGCCTAATTGGAATACATGCTTCTATGGGAATCTGTGAACCATCAAATTCAGGGTTACGTCCGTGACGAATTCGCCTCCTAGTGTAAAATTTTGCCATCGCATTTTTGGGGTCATTTCGCTCGAGATAAGCTCCACTGGGCACCGTCAGAGCTGTGGAGCAATCCAAAGCGAGGACTGTGGAGGCCATGATACATATCGCAACCATATATTATATGTGAGTTTGTACATTCATACTCATTTAGTCACTTCCTACAGATGTCCAGTTTTATCATAGGGGCTTTTGTTTTTTCATATTTTTATGCCACACAATGAATGAGATAACCCGCGCAGTTGCTTCATCGCTGCCACCTGAATGTTATATTGGTTTTTCGAGAATATTATGTTTTTTTTACATCTAGATACTTATAGGAATTTAAAGATATATATATATTTTTTTTAAATCTCAGTAATAAGTCTCAATTTATTATAAAAACTCAAACAAATTGTAGCCAATAATGAATAGAATAGGTAGAAGATTATTCTTGATTTTATGTTTTTATGTTTTTATCTTTAAAATTACTTTATAGCTGTGATTTTGCATTAAAAATATAGAGTGATTGAAAGATTTACTTATTTTTGGATAATCTGCAATCTTTATCCCTCATTTATAAACTGGCACCCGTTGCAATCGTTTTCGGCTTTGCCTCAGTGGCATATTATGAATGTCATCTCCAACGCATTTTTGCCCACTTAGCATTTAAATGTGCATTTGAACGCACAAGGCAAACCGGCAATCTGGCAAGCCGGAGTGGGGCTGGGATCCAGGTGGCTCCATTACCTCCAATAGTGCGCTTGGTCCAA
The DNA here is from genome assembly GCA_035045925.1 of Drosophila atripex. Lineage (NCBI taxonomy): Eukaryota > Metazoa > Arthropoda > Insecta > Diptera > Drosophilidae > Drosophila > Drosophila atripex. Next base: position 4,563,755 of record JAWNOP010000012.1, read on the forward strand.
ACAGCTGTTGTTGCCCATTTTAATGGCAAATCGCGCATACGCCTCGTTGTGCGGCCAAGCGTTGCAAATCGTTTGTGTTTGTTTAGGTGGTCATGGCACTGTGTGTGTGTCTGAGTGCTGTTTGCTGTGATCACATCATCATCCCCTTTGTGATCCATTTACCCGCCCCCCCACACAAGCTACCACCGGACAATTCAAGTGCAGTGCTCATCAATAAAGTGAAATTTGTTGGATGGATTTGGGGCGTAGAGCTTTTGCTGCTGCAGCATAGGGCTTCCACAATATGCCACATGCTTATATTTATTCATAAATATGTGTGCCTCTGTGTACACTCGGTGGCAAGAGCAGCAGCTGAGCCGCAGCAACCGGACGCACGTGTTCATTTTCATTTGGCGCAGAGAACCCAACAACGATAAACAGCCGCAGCTATGCACTGGGGGAAAAATGGGGGATATAAATATAGGATGAAAATAATATACGTTTCTCGTACTTTTTAAATCTGACAATTTTTCGTAGACAGATTTATAAATGTTAAACAGCTAATCACTAAAAACTAGTTAGATATTTTATCTCCAATATTCCGCACCTATGTCTCATTAATTTCTATCGTGAATTGAGCTAAAATAGCGTTGTAATATTTTTAATAATTCATAGATAACAATAATAATTAAATATGAATTTAACGATCTTCTTATAAAGATTGTAAAAATTTGACCATTTACCATTCACTCTTAAAACACATGTGTTCTTAGATAAAGTCAGATTATTTAAAAGTAAAAGTGTTCTTATTTGAACTGTCTTATTGACTGTTTAAGAATATATAAGTAATAAATTCAATTGAATAATATCCAAAACTGTGTGAAGAGTATAGGCCGTATAAAAATAGGATATAATAGTGTATAAGTTTTAATAAAAGTCACCTGCCCTCCAAGCCTAAGAACATATAACATGACCATACCTTTGCTACTATGTGTGTACATGATTTCCTTTTAAATTTTGAAGAATTCTTCTCCCAGTGTGTGACAGAATCTTTGTAGACGGGGCAGAGCGGAAGACGAGCGACTACTGCGGAAATTATTCATTCAAACTGCTTGACTGCGTCTGCTGTTGATGTTGCTGCCGTTTCACCGAGGTTGGCTTTAGTTTCTGTTGCCTTTTTTTTCGTTCATCATATTCAATGTTGAAGAAATTTGAAATTCATACAAATTGCAAGCCGCACCAACAATGGCTTTGGATTGGGAGCCACCCATGCAGCTCCAGCATGTCCGGCAGTGGCAGCAATAACAATAACAATAACAGCAACAGCAACAAAAACGACGGCAATGTCCGTCAAAAAGTCAGCGAAGCGCAAAAGAGCAAAAACGCTACGCTTTTGTTTAGCTTGGCCCCTAATAATTATTTTTCTCTCTCTCTTTTTTTGTAAGCCAAGTTAACAATTGCATAACACAAAGGCCGAGATGAAAGCTTCGTGCTTGTAGCCAGCTCCAGCCCCCAACCTCCAAGCTTTCTCTACCAATCCAATCCATCAAGATCGCTTTTTGGATCGGCTTTTGGGGGGACAAAACCCAAAAAAAGTATAATACCCAAAACCCCAGGTCGAGGAACAAAAAACCGAACGAATTCAGCTCGTCAGCCAGTTCGTCTTTCACACAGGTGTGCGCAATCAATCAACATGAGATCACATTAAACCTGGGGGCAACAATGGTCACGATAATCACTTTCCGTTGGTCTCCCCTTCGACCAAAATTACCCAAATACAGTCAAACTTCAATAGATTTGATTTTTTTCACAGAGTTTCCTCTACAGTAAGGGTTTAATTTATTTACATTCATAGTTTAAAGTTTAGATTGTAAATACATTCATATCTTTTACTTTAAGATTAAACTTATAGATCAATATATAATTTTTACAAGCTATATTTTTTTAAATAATATAAATAGTAATTCAGTACGTGTAATAATATTTGGATTGAATTTTACATAAGAACAGAATAAGAGATCTGTTCTGTAACAGAGACACTATGTTTTGGTGATCCAATAATACTATAATATTTTATATTTCTATAACATACCTCTTTATTTGTACACATTTTTCCAAAAGCTTCTTCTATAGAAGCTCTACTGTGTTTATATTAATTTTTTGGTGCTACGCACCCGCAACTTTGGTCCAGGGTCTACGCACATGAGCGTTGATAGCCCCACCAGTTTTTGCTTTATTTTAGGCTGGGGCCTCATTAAGACCCCTCGCATTCAATGACCATTTGTGAGCTGAGCCGACTGAGCTGACTGGTGGAGGTCGGGGGATGGGGGTCTTAACCCTGCCGGCTGAATAGACCGGGCTGATTGCTGTAACATTCCACACTTAATTAGTGGGCCACGCTTGTATAGACATTTTCAACGTCGTTTTCTTCATTGTTAAAAAATTTACAAATAACAAAGAAATAGGTGGAAAAAAATCCAATGGCAAACGGAGATTGTTTTAGCTGTGAATCATTAACGTTATGAGAATTACCTGAGGTGGATGGAGAAATTTATATATTTTCGGGAGGCATTTCAAAAAAATGAAAAATTTGTTTCTGAAAACATGTTTCTTATTGTCTGCTAAAAAGTGTTTAGCATTAACATTCGAAAACAAGTTCAATTAAGATTTATCATTTTAAAATCGTAAATAAAATATTTGTTTTTATGAACTGTTTCTAATAGACTATCTTTAATTCGCTCTATAACATAAAACATAATTCATATCGACATAAAAGTGTGGGATAGACACCGCATATCTCCCATCATAGGTGGGCGTAACCAATTGGCAGACTGTCAGCCGATTTCCATATGAAAGCAATCAACTTGCCCCCTTTCGGCTCCCAGTCCCCATCCAATTTTCCAGACCCTCCGTCCCTAGTGTCCCCCCGTCGATTTCTGGAAAGGGAGTGCCATCACCAAAAGAGCCGAAAAAAGCCAAGCCGCAGTCAATATTTGTCGCAGCGTTGAACAATTTTAATTGGATATTTGTCGTACCCCCGCCCCTGGTAAAAGCCACAAGTCAACAGGCGACAAGTGCGGCGGCCGACTGTCCATATTTCTGTCTTAAGCCTAAGCGAAATTAGCATATGAATAAACTTTTGGGCGTGAGTGTGGCGGTGTGCGTGTGGTTATACTTGGATCCGATCGGTTTTGTGCTTTTTTCTCTCTCAATTTTTTCGTATTTGGTCATGGCTTTTCTTGGCTTGGCTCGGGTGTCTCAATGTTGAAGGCGGCACTCATCAAAGGCGGACCACACCGAATCGCGAGGGGAGCGACCGCTGGGAGGGGGGGCGACAAGTTGGGGGCAGCGGCAAAGGCAACATGTGCACTTTAACGCACATGAAACTGATCCCGAATTGGAGGTCACGTAGTCGTCCAAAGAATTGAGCAGTGCAGACACTTGCAAAAATCTCTCAAAATTGGATAAATATTTTAAATATGAAATGGGGAATGGTTGGGATATATTTTTGATATAATTTTTAAAAATTTAAAATCTCAAGGTAATTGATGATTCTCAAATAAATTGAGAGTAACTTCATATACAAGGTTTTTGAAATATTTTTATTATGAATATTACTATTCTGAAATGTTTTAAGATTTATTTAATTTGTAATATAAAAAAGACATAAGATCTAAAAAATATTTTAATAAATGAAAGCTTATTTTTTACAAGTCTTGAGTAGAATTTGAAATATTAAATTTCTTGCCATATAGTTTCAAAGTGCATGTGCAACGCCATCGTTTTGGCCAGGCTCATATAAATTACACAATGCAGCCGCTGCTGTCGCTGAAACTCAAAGCAGCAACAACAACTGCAACAGCAACATCAGCAACAACAACAACGATTAAGGCGGCAACAACAAATCGAATGGCAGCGAACCACAACCGCCAATGGAGGCAAGTGAAACCCTGTAAATGCAATGAAATGGTTTTTAACTTGTGCAATTTTTCAAAAACAAAACCGAAACCCAGACGACGGAGACGGCGAAAATTAAAGATCGCCAAACAGGAGAGGGCAGTCGGCCAAAAGCAACGTCGTCGGCATGCCAATAATATGGTTTTGATGTTTCAACAAGGTCAGCGAAACTGACCCCATCCCCACCGCTTTTAACCTTATGAACCCCTTCCCCCCTTAATACTGAGCAAACATAAGCCATAAAAATCTTCCGAGACTTTAGTCAATTTTCGAGCCATTGGACATGGGTTAAGAAAATGATACAACTTAAATTGATAAATTTTATACAATGTTGGGATATTATGGCAATTAAGCAATGATTTAAACATAAAATATAATAAATGTTTCATATAATAAGTTAAATAAAAGTGACACCAACTATGTAAGGAGTTATTTTGCCTGGCTACAGTTTGAGAGCCACCTTAAGATTCTGGTTAGAATTTTACATGTTACACGTGTAAGTAAAATGTAAAGGGAATTTTTCACTTTACGTTTCTGTTTCAATATCTAGAGTTTCATGAGATTATTTAAGTATATTTTTTAATAAATAACAAAAAATAAATTAATTCAAAATTATTATATATCTTTTTGAACAATTATATGCAATCATCAATCGAGTAATTTCCCGCCCCACTTAATCAATGAAATTGAAGAGAAACCTCCTTTTGCCACAGGAAAAATTGATCAAAGGCCCGTGGTCGGCTGTTTGTATACGAATAAGTATCAAAATGTATATGTTTTATTGACTGCGGATGCAGTTCATAAACAATGGCAGTCGGTAGGCAGCAGGCAGCGGGCAGCACGCAGCCCGTAGCCTGTTATCCGGAGTCCGTTGTCCAGAGTCCGTATTCCATATTCCATATAGTACGTGATCTGTTCATTTTTCCCGTAGCCACAATATGGCGCGCATCTGTTACATGTTACCATATATATTTTCTTTCTGGCCGCCGATTTGAAAAGAATATCGTGTATTTATGAAATCAAACATAAGGTACGCCAGTCGATCTATAATACATTCGGAAAAAAATCTGAAAACATTTGCCGGCTAGTTTATTAATAACAATCTATTCCTTTTTATTCTAATTTGAATCTTTTGTAGGAGTGATGATGCTTTAGAAATATTTGTATCGATCTATAAATATTATTTCCAGTGCACCGCCCCTTTTGAGCCCCCGCATTTGCAGCTGCACATTTGGCACACATGACAGAGGCATGCCCCAAGTCAAAAGCGGAAATTTTCCGAAAAGGGGGGAAGCCACACACATGCCCTGGAAATGAACGGACACCGAAAAAAGGGAAGATTTTTATGCATTTCCAGTTAAATCGGAAGTGGAAATCAAGATCCAACGATGTCGAGATGAGCGTGCCGCGATTAACACGCTATTTCTGGTGATCGGGGGTCGGTCCGCCTGGTTCCCACATGTCACTGTTCTTTTTCATTGAATGAGGGGGTGGTGCTGAAGGTGGGGGCTGAAAAGGGTAGGGGGAGAGGATCGGGCGGGGAGCAGAGACATCTCCGACGAGCTGCTAATGATGCCAACGGGTTAAAATGTGTGTTGTGATCTATTTCCAGACAGGCGTCCATTCTGTTGTTATACTCTTACCTGGGTTAGGAATGCTTAAATTGAAAGGTATTTGGGACATATTAAATATCAGACTATTTTTTATTAAATCATTTATATCCCTTTTATCAAAGAAACTAGAAAATTACTACTAGTATTTCATGGTATGGAGGAGACTTAAGGCTTTTCTGGCTATGTAATCTTTTCCTGTTATTATATTATATTATATTATTTTATATTCTAATAATGAACTCAAAACCTTTATTATAAACAAAAGGTAAAGTAAAGAAATTTAAAAAATGATTCCCTCTGAAAAACAAAATCTTAAGCAAGAAAGAGTACTAAGGAACCTCCCATATCCGAAAATACCTCAAACTTTTCTTTATTTACTCTTACATTTTTTGTCAGATTCTCTCCAAGTATTGCCCAATATTTTAGCTTTGTTTATGGCTTCTTGATATAACCCACGTGTCATATTATATTTTACGATCGTCTATGGGCGAGCTCTTGGGGACACTTGCCGCAGAGCTGGGAGCTTTAAATTTTAACTGGCAGCGAAAACCATTTAAATGGCACTAAACTCAGTGATTTCCAAACTGTGTGTCAAATGAATTTTCAAATACTATTTTTATAGATTTTTTATTTTTGTTTTTGGCCAGGCTAGCCAATTTTCGGGGCAGTCGAAATGCGTATTGGCACAAAATTGACATTTAACAAACTCGTTGGCCATGTTGAGGCAACTGTTAGTGCAACAATAACATCGGCAACGAGCTGCGACAAGTGCATAAAACACGCCCAAACGGCGACAAGTGCGTTTGTGGATGCCACATGGATATGGTCAGCACTAGGGGCGAACAGTTGGCCACAATGCGCGCCAATACGATCCGTTCCGATCCGTACCGACCTGCCGCGACCATATTAAGCCGACAACGGCGGCGCTGTCTTGGACTCTATATGGCCATTCGACCGATATTTCAAATATATATATTTGCTTTTTGTTTCTGTTGCTCACTGTTGGCGTATTTGGCGAATTATTTCAGCCAGCTGCCGAGATGCGAGTCCATATAATTCCTGCAGCTGGTGTTGGAGGCCTTACACCTTTCACAAAGCTGACATAACCTTTCAGGCGATTGTGTCTCGCCATTCATGGAAGAAACATAAACTTTCTGATTTCGAAAGACAAAAGGTACTGGGTTGAAGGCCGGCATTCACTTGATTCCTAGAAATTGTACAAATTAATTAGACGCCAGTGTCCTCGTTGATTAATCAAAACAACTGCAGACAGCTTGCATCCTGCAATCTCGGTCCTAAACATTTGCAGCGCATTAAGCTGATTAATTGAAGTCATCATGGACTCTGGCAGGCAGTGAGCAAAAAATTGGAGGCTCAAGACGCCACCAGATTGCCACATAAATTCACTTAAGATTGCAACAAGCTGCGCCACAGGCAATTTGTAGACAGTCCCATCCCCAGAGACTCTGCGACTTGGTGACTTTGAATTTAACTTTTCATTTAGTTGTAAGTTAGTTTTACACTTAAATAGTTAAAGTTACTGAATAATAATTCCAGAAAACATTTAAACCATATCCCATATTAGTTTCCTGCAACTAGTTGTTTAAGCAAAAGCGTTAGCAACATTGCAACATTAGAAGACTAACTTGAATTGTTATTTCTTTATCTTTGTTTTTATTATAGACTTTTCTCTCTGTGTAGTTCTGTACCCGGAAAGCAAGTCTATAGTGGCCAGGGGGTGATTAAGTGAACATTTAGTGGCTGCTAATGAATGTGGTGCAGCAACAGCAACAGCAACAGCAACATCGGAGGCAGTGTTGCTGTTGCAGGGGCAGCCAAATGTCACACGCGATGCTCGGGGTCGCGACTTTTGTTGCAACTAACAGAGGCGTCTCTGCAGCCAATCAAGAACTCTCGGGAATCCATGTAGAGATGCCTCATACTTGCCCAGCAGATCATCAGCAGCATCCGCTTCAGCTGCAATTCCCGCAGACAAACTGCAATTGACTCGGAGAGCTGTGGCAGTGGCAGTGGCATGGCAACTGGCGTTCATCGCCCCTCCTTAAGTGCCGGCGCGTCATAATCCCACATGGTCTGGGTCTGGGTCTGGCTTTGGAGGCAACTAGCTGACTATATCTCTTTTGATTCGGGGCTAAGTCGGAGTCGGAGTCTGCAGCGGTGTCTGCTGCGGCAGTTGCCGTTGTTGTTGCCGTTGACTCGTCTGGAATGCAGATGTGTGCAGTTGCAGTTGGACAAACGACCAATCATGTGGCCTACACTGAAAGAAATATTGAACTCTCAAGAAAGTTCATGTATTATTGACTTCATTTTGGGTACAGGAATTCGTTGCAGTGTTCAACCCACTTGCTGCCATTCAGTTTTATATCAACAACGCTGGGCATTCACTCAAGTAGTCGTCATATGAGCAGTCATATGAGCGTCCCCATTCCCATTCCCATTCCCCATCCCAATCCGAGTCCCATTTCCATTCCCATTCCATAACCATTCCAGAATTTCACTTCCCACTTCCTTGCATGCAGATGATGCAGCTGCGAAATTTACCAGATTGTACAAATATTACTTCTTCACTTGAAGACTAATTAAATTTGAATTTTTGTATTAAACGAGCTGGGGATGTGTGGGATGAGTGGGTTGGGCTGGGAGGTGGCCGATGGGAGGCAGGGAGGCTGGCCTGAGAGGACCACTCGAGGCGACTCCAACGCAGCTGCAGATGTTATGCGAGATCCCCAAACAAGACACTTGCAGAGGCGTTTTACTTGCAGACAACTTGGACTTGACTCCCTGCATTGCCGTTGCTATTGCCTGCTGTTGCATGCCACATTTCCCCCATGCCCGGGCCTGACTTTGCCACTTGGCTGGTGGTCCAAGGCGTCTAAATTTATGGCTTAATTTGGCGCTCTTGTTAAATGCGTGTGTGTGTGCCTGATTGCGGGGGGGCAGCCGTGTAGGTGGGCGTTTCTGTCAAAAATTTTGACATTTTAAGTGTGTTGTTCTTGTGACTAAGCAAATATTTTAACAGACAAAGTGCAACAAATGCTTAATTGTGAAAAGGGCTGGCTATGGGGATGACTGCAAATTAGCAAATGGGTTAAGAAAAGAAGGATTTTTAATACTTAGATAGTACTGTCGCTCACATGGTTTCTTGATAAGAAGGCTTAAGATATTGTCTTCTATTTTTTTTTTAAATCATATGTTTGTAGATAAACCTTTATATCTCTCTCCTTTCAAAATATTTACAATTTACAAAAAAAAAATGGAGAAATCTAAGCAAGTTGTAACAGAAACAGAAACACATGTGGCAAGTACACCCAACTGCAGATATATACCATAATCCGCTTGTCAGTTGGCCGTGGCTATAACATTTTCGCATATCGATCGATTTGCATAGACTTTTAGAGCCAAAGGTAGAGTTCATTCGCCGAAGCCTGTCCGATTGTCCGTTTGTCCATCTGTCCATCTGTCCGCTTGTCCGGTTGTCCGCCTGAGTCTGACTGTCTGGAAACCGATTGGGGAAGGATTGTCTGATACGTCGGTGAATGTCTTAACTGGTCCCAAAGCGAATTGCGGGGGCGTTTGGGCTCTGTGTCTAAGTCTGGGGCCGAACCTTTTCTAATTGTCATGCGCCAGGGCAGCTCGGCTCCGGATGTCAACGATGTTGAATGCTGTTGTCGATGTTACGTTCGGACTGTTGTGCGTGCCTTGTTGCCGATCGTTGCCGGTCTGGTCGGTCTTCTAGTGTTTTCAGTGTCGAGCTGATTTGAATGCCAGTTTGGTCCGGCTTTGGCCGTTTTGGTGGCTGCTGGCCCATAAACAAATCGGGCTGCAATTAAGCCAAAAACAACGACGACACGACAACAACTTGATGTCTGGGCTTTAAAAATAGCCACGCCTTGTGTTTCGTTGTTTTGTTTTTTATTTATTTTTTTATTTTTACATAATTATAATTAGCAGCAGCAGGAAATCGGTCAGCCAATAAGACTGCCATTTTTGGATCTGTCGCATAATTTAAATTTAATTTGGGTTAGCTGAAAAAGGAGTTTGTATTTCTCAGAGGGGTTTCCTTTAAGAATTATACTCTTAACCTTCAAACGGTTGATATATGTATTAAAAACCGCTTTGATTTGATTTGTTATTTAACTTATTTCCGCTTTAGAGCTGAAATTTTATGGGGGTGTGTCCGCAACTAGTTTGTCGTGCCAGAAGGTGCAAAAGTTATGATTTATTCGATACTGAAATAGAGATAACACTCGGCCGGGGTACCCAGGGGGCAACATCGTGCCGACGCCAGCAGCGCCAAGTCTGCCTGCCACAATGGAGGTGACAAATCTTGGCCAGCCGTTCGGATTAGACACCTGCAGATTGCAACATCAGCCGCAGAAGCAGAAGCAGAAGCAGCAGCTCCAAATGCGGAAACAAGGATTGGCCAACCGGCCGTGGAATCAGATGCATCTGGAATTTTGTATGCAAGTGAGAACATGGTGTCGGTTGGAAAAAACACATCCACGTATTCTGCATTCCAGTAACATCACTTTCGACCCAATGATGACATTAGGGAGAGTAGTCACCGGGTTCTATATACTTTTATTCTTTCTGTTTTGAATATTTAATGAACCTGGTCGATTAATCGTTAACTCAATGAGTTAATCTAGCAATAAGCACTTATGTAAACCACTTTGATAATATTAATTAATATGCAATATATAATATTTGTATGTAAATTTAATAAATATGATTAATTACGGATACGGCTGTCGAGGTGATATTAACTATACCTTAATAAGTGTGTAGGAAATGTGTACCTATAGAATGTTAATCCTCGGATTATAAGGTTTACAGAACATGACTTGAGACTGAAATCCAATTGTTTTTGATTTCTTTTTCTTCCAGAATTGGGAGAAAGACTGAAAAATTTCCATCATCATTATTTTCCCGCTGATTGCTACGTGACCTTATCCCAAAAGGCCGTGCCAATTGAGTCTCAGAAGCCTTCCACAAAATTAGAGATGCTCCTCAGTCCTCCTTCGACTCGACTTTGGCCTTTGTTCTCCTGGCTTCCTGGCTTCCAGACCTCCAGCTCCATTCCCTTCACTTTGTTTGGCAATTTGTGCAGAATTTCCAAGGGAGCTAACCCAATCAGGCGAATTGATTACGCCGCTCTTTTCTAGGACATTGTCAAATGGAAAACCAGGAGGAGGCCGACTCTCCCATGACCATTCGAATCAAACAAATGCGCCAATTAAATTTGTATAAGCGAGTTGAGGCGACACACGACCTGGACGTGCGTCAATTAGAGGACAGCCTGTAGCGGTGGCCATAACGATGTCGAATGGTGGTTGATCGGAACCGGGCACACGCCCCCTTTCAAGGGAGGCGGCCACGTGGCAGGGGCATTATGCACTGAGTCAACAAGGACTCTGGGATGGCTGCTCATTAGTTAATGCACTAAAAAAAAAGGATAGTTAATTAGTAATTCAATAATATTCTTGATAATCAATTGGGAATTCTAGGAGTAACCTTAAATCAGTAGGCAATTAGTAAACTTTTAGAAACTTTAAGAGCTAGACTTTTGAAAATGTTGGATAAAATCTTATGTTTTCTAGTTTCCTAAAGCCTATTATATATACATAATTTTTAAAGTGTCACCTGGAGTTAGGAAAAGTGGAAAGGAACGTAAAGGGAAACGAGCTTGCAGCTGCTTCGAATTCCTGCGGCCACGTGTCAAAAATGCACAATCCCCCAAATGCCACCCCGTGGACACCACCCCTGGAAAAGTAGGTGCCCCCCACTCCCACAGCCAGACCCACTCCCCGTGCGACAGTTCGTGTTGTGTCAGCGAACAAATGTCGCCAAGCACTGCTTGACCCAATTGCCATGCCGGGGTCATGATAATTTCAGGAGCTTTGGCTTTTGTGTATTTCGTGATCGTGAGTCGAGTTCAGTTGGTTTTTTATTATCATTTTTTCTCCAACATTTTAGCCAAATGGAAGGCGCTCCTTTTGACGGGTGCACGTGGTCTGTGAACCTCAGCCAACTGCAATTGGAAGACAATTTCTGTCTCGTTTCGGTTTTTTCCCATTTTCGTGGCTATTTGCATAAAAATCAAAGTATAGAAATGCAATGACTTTGGCAACGATTTATGGCCAGGGAAAGAAACAAGGCAACGCCGCCGCGGTGGGCGCCACTTGAGGGAAAAATCAATAGGAAAATGTCTACACACTGTTTTCCTTTTCGTGGGGAGACCCCCATTTCGAATGCCATCTCTTTCTCCCCGTCCTTCTCTTTCCCTCTGTATATTTTATGCAAATCAATTCAAAATGGCTGCCCTCATGCGCCGTGAGAGCAGCAGGAAAATGCATTGCCAGAGTGAGAGCAGCTCATAGAGAAAGAGAGAGAGAGTGCGGAGAGAGTCTCCACAAAAGTTTTGTCACCCGGGCAGCGTTTAACGGTATTTCGCAGGGGTGGCTGGGCTCCAAGTCCAAAAGTCCGGGGTTGTTCCTGGGAAAGCTAAGAAATCGATTTCTGTGGACACCAGATGCAAGGAATTTCGTTGGCCCAACTTTATATGGCTTGGGTGTGATTGGGTTTTATATCCGGAATCAGGATTTGGTCTGTAACCACCTTTGGGGAATTGGTGGGAATCCAGAATACCAGGCACCAGATGCAACGATTTCCGTTGGTTCGATGGGAATACTCCACTTTAGTTAGGTATTTCCAAAGTAACCCTAGAATTTCATTGGATCCCAAGCCTAATTGTTAGCTTTACTAGAGTTCTTTGGCAGCTCGGAGATTCTAGACTATGGAGGAGTATTAATTTATTAGTCCTTCAAGTGAAAATATTTTATTTTTTTAACACAATAGTCCGTCAAGTACTCTCAAGTATTGAGATTAGCTTTCCTCTCGAATAAAAATATGCTAGAAAGGAAAATAAAGTTCCATGAGTTTTACTCAAACTGATTGCAGCTGTTCAGGTTGATATAGAGTCGTCTCCCGTTAGATTAACCACTTGACACAAAATACAAGAATAGAAAAGAGGCGGGGTCGAGGGAGGGCGAAAGCATGCCACACGTGACCTTTACAAAAGCGACACGAGGCGCGTTTTGCTCATTAAGAGAGTCTGACAAGCGTTACTTGTGTTCCGATATGATCTTTGCAACATCCCAAAAATCCCCGACAGATGAGATCTACTGAGCCATCAACATGGCACAGTGGGTACAATGCGTTAATCTGTAGTATTCCCTCTCACCCCTTAAATGTTGCCCCTGGTTTCCGGTTGAATGCTTTTGTTTCCGGACTGTGTTTTTTATTATCAGAATTGTGTAAAAACCGTTTCTGATTTCATTAAGATTGCAGAATGTATGAATGATTGAAGCCCTTGGGAATGATTCATTTTTGTTTTTAGAAGTTTATGTTTAATGAGAAATAGGTCCTCAGGGCTTATATTAGTTCAAGATTTGTAAACTAATTAGTAAGAAGAAGCTTAATTTCATTTTTGTTTTTAATTCATAATAATTCTTCTATTTCTACCACTTAACTCATGACCATTTCCACTTTCCCTGTTGCATTTCTTTCGGACTGAAAGTGCAACATCTGTTTGTGGCACATTGCATATCCTCCGGAGTCGAAACCACGTAATCATGTTACGACACAAAACTGACATGACATTTTCAGCAAAAGCGATTAATATCGCACACGATTCGGACCTGGACTGCAAGTTGCACGTTAAAAGTTGCAACTTGCCCGATGCGGATTGCAAGTTGTAAGTTGCAAGTAGGGAGTAGGGAGTCACAAGTCCAGACATGACTTGGATTTCGTATTGTTTAGCAACTAGCAACTGCTGCTGCTGCTGCTGCTGCTGCCGCTGGGGGCCAAGCTGAAAAAGAGTCTTTTAAAATGACTTAATGGGGCACAGCTCATAAATTCACGAATTTGCATAAACCGAGTGGCTGGGAGTTTTTCTTATTTTTTTTTTTTGTTTTTGGCAACATTTGAAAGACAGAGGGAAGCGCCTTCAGGGCGAAGTGAGTCAGCAAAGCGGAATTGAAACCCAAAACTCCATAACTCCTCAACTCCCGACTCTCTGTGTGACTGGCAGCCTAATAAACACAATTAACTTCATCATTTTGAACTCAAATTATTTCATTTCAATGCGATAAAATCGCAAATCACGAAGCGAAAGCTGAGCAGACAATAGAGCTCCATTCGGAGGACCACGACCACGACCAAGACGACGACGACGACGACATCGGCCAGGACGGTGAAAATTAAGTCAAACTAAGGCAGCAAAACGTTTACCAATCGGAGCGATCGGGACATAGTATAGAACACTTGGAGAAAATATTGGAAAAGGGCTCTTATTTCTTGTTAAGATTATTTTTAAGCCCATGAGCTATATCTATAGGAAGTTCTCTGTAAACATTTCTTCAAAGAATAATGCAGAAAAATCGATTTCTATACTTCCGTTGCAAAAAATCTTTTAAAAAGTATCTATTTTTTTTTTGAATTTTATTCAAAGTGTAGAACCCAACTGAATTGTCTGTCCAGAGTTCGGAGCAGCCGCCCGCGCCACTTTCAATTGGAGCTGGGATACTGCTGCAGCTGCAAACTTCGGGAATGGAGTCCGGAGAATGGGGATTTGGGGTCGGAAAACGGGGAAATCGGAGAATTGGGGAGCGGGGAACTGGGATCTGGGATCTGGGATTTGGGATCGACGGCCTCGGTCAGGTCCCGGGAGAAGGAGCTGTAGCAGAAGGAGAATAATGTTGCATGTCGCGCCAATTGTGTACACGATTTGACTTGGCAGCCTGACAGTGCCTGCTGCCCACTCTTTTGGCTTGTTGTTGTTGGCACTGAGAGAAAAAATTGATTTTTCGAAAACCATAATTGCTTTCTAATTGGATACTCCCTTTTAGGACCGAGAGATTCACGGTGATCTACAAAACCACAGATCAGAGTGGATCTTTTGCCACTTTTCATAAATTATAAATATTTATTTTCTGTGCACTGTTGCCGCCACAGTTGCTGGCGGAGTTGCTATTGCTGTTGCGGCTGTGTCAGCTAATCAGACGGCAAGTATCTCATCTTCGAGGACTACTAGCAACTGCCAAAACAACAGCAACATGGCCAACAGCAACATGCACACGAAACAAAACTACCAAGTCATGTTGGCTGCCTGCAAATAAATCTTTTGGCTGCTGGTCGGTTCAATTGGGCTCCCAAAACTACATACAACACAAACAAACAAACAAACTGAAATGTAAAAGCCAAAAAAAGGTGGACACAACACAATCAGAGCCAAAAAGCCAGCCCAGCTCTTGTTGTTGCTCTCGGGGCTTCCTGGAAAGAGTTTCCTGCATTGGTAATATCTATGTTGGCAGTTGCCAGTTGCAGTTGCACTAAACTTTTCTGTTTTTTGTATTTTTTCAGCCGCTTTCAACTGATTTAGATCGCTAAATGTTGGCAGTTGACTTTATGGGGGTCAATCAGGCTAAGCGCATTGGAATCCGAACCAAAGGAATGCCCATATCTTCACCCAACTGGAGCAGCCGTAAAGTCCAAAGAATCCTGTGCAGAGGAGATTGGTGGGAAACTTCTTCGATTTCCAGTTAAAGATGTTCTTCTGTATATATTGTTACTTTTTCAGGTATAAAGATAGACGATCTTTGAGATACTTGACCTGCCAATGAAGATTTCTATTTGCGATAGCTTAGAGAGGAAAATTTAATTCAAATATATGTAGATACATTTTCTGTTCTGAACTGAAATATCAAAGTAATTTCTAATATTTATAAATTAATAAATCTGTTTTACATATATTTACATTTTTTTTACAATTGTTTGGAAGTCTAACATATTATTTATTGATTTTTAATTTTCCAAAAAAAAAAAATACACAAAACTACTTCCCCCAACTTGCATGTGAGTTCAAGCCCAGTTCATTCATCGAATTGATCTCAAGTGTTGACTTGGATTCATATTCATAGATTCATCTATTCCGCATAGTAACCCCCCTTGGCTGTAACCCCTTCGTGGCCCCTTGAATCGACTGCCCATGTCCTCCTGTGCCAGCCACTGATTACACTAAACGACTGCCGAGATAGCCGCCTGGCTCTTTGGCATTCCAGCACTCCAGCCGCTTTCAAATGGCCATAAAAATAGGAGGCAGAGTGTCTGGGGGGAGTTGGGGGAATGGTGGAGGGGAGGTGTAACTGCTGCGCAGGCGCGCGTGTTTGGAAAGAGTTCAAGTCGCAGCTGGAGACTGCACTGCTTTTGGCGCATAACTGGACAAGAGTTGCAGTTGGAGTCGAAGTCTCCTGAAGCCTGAGATTTGGTCAAAGGTGCACAGAGAGAAAAATATAGTTTAAATAATTTAAACATTTTAATACACATAGATAAACATAAGATACTCTTTACTTTAACTTGGAAAACTAATTAACTAAAGTTGTAATGCTAATCTTTGAACCTTTCTAATAGTTTCAAAATATTTCCCTCAGATATTTTTCTAATGAAGTGGGAAAAGCGGAAAAGGAGCCCAGAGCCAAGGTAGCAAGGGGAGAGGCGGGAGCCATGTGGCATGAGGACTCCAAGCTGAGGTTGCTGCTGTCGCCGCCGTGTTGAATAACAGGCAGCTGAGCTCTGTCGGACAAGGCGGGAGTTGGCCTGGCTATAAAAAATTGGAAAATGTTGCGTTAATGCGACGTTTGTTCGAACACAATTTTCAAACAGATCGACACCGGCAATTGTTTGGACAGCCTGTGTCCCAGGTTGGGCTTGGAACGGATTGGCTTGGATATATTGTACATATTGTATCTGTGTGGTTGGACAGATGGAGGGATACTTTTTGGACACTAGGCTGGACCTTTGGCTGACATTTTTCCAGTTATTGGTTAAACATTTTGAGAAAAGGTTTTGGACTAGGCACTTACAGGGCTAATCTAGTCGCGTATTTCACTCATATTAAACATAAAGAATAGAGCTCTTTTCTTACTTACTATACTATTAAAACTATACTTTAGAGTAGTGTAGTTTTGACAAATCCCTTATTTGAAGAGAAACAAAGCTGTTTTGCATTTTGTAAGTGTTCTAGAAAAGAGGGGAAAATGTCACCAAAAGGTCCCCACATCATGGGGAAAGGTTGCGGACTGCCTTGGAATTTCTCCAAAACCGTTTCTCTCTCTCACTTCTTTGGCGCTTCTCTGTGCGTTCCTCCACTGCGCAGCAATGGCGGCCACTGCTCCACCGGGCGCCACCCACTGGCGCAGAAAAGAGGAGCCCAGTCCAGATGGGATGAGGTCCCCTGGCAACAGGATGCGTCTGGCATCGATTTTCCCAATGATATAGGGTTTCACGTTCACACACAGCGACCGAAAGGCTTCCGGCGCTGCATCGTGAGTCGAATCCTTTTCGCGATTAATCGAAATCCTTACACGTGCAGCACATAACGGCAGATTCCAGGGGTAGGAATAGGCCTAGTCGCCGACGGAACACGTGTCTTCCTCCAAATCGAGATACGAAACATCCAGCCGAGCACGTCATCGGAAGTCGGAAGTGCAGCCACGGGGGTGGCGATTCCCGTACCGTTTCCCACTCCCCCTCCCTCTTTTGTGATGATGTCAGCAAATGCGGGCACAAAAAGGACAATCGATTGTTGTGACACTGCATTGTCCTGTGCGCACTCCCATTCGCATTCACAAGTCTTTTATACACAGACACAAGTGGCAAGTACTTTCTTGTCTTTCAAGGATGATGAGCTAATAGCTTATTCTGAAAATTACCTCTCTTATTAGCTTTTTGAATAATTTTCTGTTATTTTTAATGTCTTCAAAATTATTATAATATTTTTTTAAATCCCTTTTCAAATCAAAAACTATTTTTCTTAGTGCAGAAATTTATCCAATTTCATGCCAAACTCCACTGAGCGTTCAATTAACGCTGCCCAGTCGCAGAACCGTCGGAACCATCCCATTCCTTTCCCATCCGCAACATATTTTTTTTGGATTGCTTCGATCCCACGGCGACGGCGTTTGGCGGCGTGCACGTGCAGAGCAGGACATTTATTGGATTCTTGGCGTGCTTTTATTTGTTTCTATATTTGCTCAAGATTCCAATTAAACGCCAGAGCCCTTTGGTCCACGCGGATCTCCGTCTCTAGAGTCGCGACTCTAGACTATGCGATTCCATGGCAGGAGTTTATTTTCAAGAAACTCTCCAGGAAACAGGGTGCTCTTAGTATATATATTATATATATGAAAACCATGCTTTTGTTAAACCATTTTAAAGAAAACTTTAAAGGATGTGGGATAAATAGTTTTAAATAGTATGCTTGAGTTTCGGGGTAAATGATACGAAGACTACTAGATTCCAAAATATAGATATGTAATTTAAACACCAGTTTCATTTAATTTCTAGTTATAAATTATATATATAATTTCTAATACAGGAAATTGGGTATGCAAGTTAGTCCTGCCAGATTGCCTCTCCCAGACTTTGGTAGCTAAAGGACTTCTTTTACTTTTTTATTTGGTAAAAAACCCCATACCCCGTTTTCAGTTAGAGATCTTCTTGAACGTCAACATTAAACGCCAATGGCGCAAACAACAATTGAATGAGGCTGACTTGGCCGTGTTTTCGTCTACCCCCTTTTAAGGATTCCCCCACTCCCAGCTGGCGGCCTCCTGCCATGCCATTAACCCAATAGGACGACGGCACACGCTGAGGATTAGACGTGTAATCAGCATAAAATGTAGCCAAAAGCCGCGCCCGGCTCAGTGCGTTGTGGCAAAAAAAAAAAGTGGCAAACATGAAATCCAATATTGCGATACTGAGCGCTGAGCAACCACATGAAATTGTAATAGCAACAGCAGTGTGAGCAATTGTACAGCAAATGCTGGCTATATTATATTTTACCTATATTATATTTAAAATATAGCCTATAGCGAATACAAAAGGGTAACTGTTTTGTTGCAATATTCATTCCAAAAATGCAATATATTTTTCGCCAAAAATAGAAACTAATTGTTCAGCCTTCATTTCGGAGTGACCACTGTAGATTTGGACGCTGGGGGCGAAACTGACGCCGCTCCGCATGTCGATGGAAACGCCGACGCCGCTCGTACGCATGTCCTTATACAAATACGAATATGGGAGGGCGCCCGTAAGATCCGTGATCCGGAGAACGAGGCCGGGGGATGAGGAGACACGGGGTAAGGCGGAGAGAACACGTGCAAAGCCGCGGGGGATTGCACGACTTTGTCCGAAATGGCGTTCAAATTGGGACTGAGACTGGAGTCGGAGTTGGGTTATAGCTTCGGGTTTGGGTTTGTCTTTGGGAATGGGTATGGTATGGGACGTGGATGTGGATGTGGTTGTGGACGTCGATGTGGGTACGCACCAAAAATCTCCAAGCGCGTTGCCTGTCGCATTTAATAACTGTTTTTAATAAGTGTCCCTCGGGGTCCGCTCAGCTCTGTTGGGATCTCTCTTTTTACTTTTCCCTCCCCCGGACTTTTTTTTTTAAGTGCGTTATTTGCATGAAGTTTATGCACTGAGAAAAAATATTTTAGGGATAGGATATAGCAATACATAAAATCTTAAAATGCAAAATGAAAGGTTATTTATTAAATTAACTTTTCCTAAGTCTACTCCTTTAATTGTTGTTATTTTATTCCAAAACTATCAACCTTAACTTTATGGCATAAAATATTGTAACAATTTGAGTTAAAATTATTTTACTTTAAAAAGAAAATCCTTGAAATCAAAACATTTCTCCAGTGTACCCAAAGTCCCCCCCAATTGAATGGCAAAAGTTTTACTCTAATTGTACGCCCCGCCGCTGTTATTGTTGTTGTTGCTGGGGCACAGAGTTTGAGTCACGCGGCTTCAGGTGCAGTGAAAAGTGGTGGAGCTGCAGGGGGGGGCAGTGCAACGCAGCGCAGTATACAGCGCAGCCTGGACTCGTGCAGCATGCAACATGTTGGCCGCAATTTATTAGTGCTGCCATTATCGTTTTTCTTCAGATTTACCTCCAAGTGCCTGGCTGCGTGTCGTCCAGTGTTCGAAGGCCCCCCTCTTGGCGGCACTGCGTCCCTCGATCCCGCCCAGAAAGTATTTATTACTATAATTTTCCATATGTTTTCCTTGTGCGTTCTGCTCGTTGCACTTTTTTTCGTCGCTTTTTGGGCAAATTGCGTCTGGAAATTGCGGTAATAATTTGCAGCTTACTAAATATGAAGATCAGCTTTTGGAGCACGATCTGTGTTGCATACCACCACAACCACACCGCACTGCGGCATTCCACCCTCCTTCAACCGGGAAAAGGAGAAACAAATTTATTAACTTGTGCAAAATTAGTCGCTTACAGTCGTTTAGACATTGCAATTTGATTTTTATGGCCGTTTGCTCTGGCCCGGCTGTCCGATGTTCGCTGTTCACTGCTTGTACCAGCCGTGTATCTATGAGATACATCCGAGTGTTAACTCACGGATCCTTTGCCAGCTGCAACAGTCTTTATGGGTTTTTATTAAGTTTTATGACCCTGAAATTGTTGCACTAATCAGCCGACAATTTATGTTGCATTTGTCTGTGCTGGCCAAACGAAACGAACTCAGATTTGTGGCCAAGTTCATTAAAATCAGAGACACAAAGACACGGAAAGCCATTTGGCTAATGAAAATTAGTTGAAATATGCAAAGTATGTTCATCGGCTGCCTCGACTGCCTCTGATTAGTGGCAATCATAAAAAGAACTTCAACGTCTTGAGTTCGTTTTAATGTTCTTTCCCCACTTGGGGACTTGGGTGGCCCAAAGATGCGGAGAACCAGAGATCCCAGAGCCCATTGAAACTATCTATAAATTTCTGTGGATGTCGCCTCAAATCGTTATTGGTATTTATAGGATAGGAAAGGTTAAATTGAATAAAATTGTGGTATCCGTGCCGAGAAGTAGATCTTCTCCAGCGATCTTTGACAGTTTTATTTCAAGTGCGTGCTCCAGTTGATATACGGATCTTCAAATGGGCCATCGCTTCATTTATTTTAGAATCCCGTGGATCTAATTCGTTTTTTTTTTTTTAAAGAATGGGAAACGGTCTCTTTATTTATAATTTTCTTGCAAATCATAGTAGCCTTGCCTTTTGAATCATCATAATCAACTAGGAGTAGAGGTCCATACTGGTTTTCATTCATTCCTAAATTTTCTCTAAGACCGAACGGTTCTACATTTTATTGTTAAAAAAATGAATCCGTGTTCTACATCGCCGCAGTCACCTACAAGTGATTACAGTGGAGCCGAAGAGTATCCCCAGCATGTGCAGGAGCAAAGAATGGAGCCCAGGACCAACCAGAACTACGATGAGTTGCGCAACCTGCTCCAGTCCTGGGATCTTCTGGAAATGCTACCCTATTTGCAGGAACAGCAGATGAATATGAGCGAGCTGATGATGATTCGACGCCACCACCTCGCCGATTTCTTGCAGAACTTTAGCATCGGGATTCGCATTCGCTTCGAGCACCGCCTGAAGGAGTGGCATAACTGGCTACAGAGTCTGCAAGTCGACGGACAGCAAGAGCCCAAGCGTCACTTGGAGCCAGCACCCAAGAAACCAAGGATCACCGAAAGCAGCGACTATCAGTCCGACGTCAAGTACCAACCGCAGTCCCAGGAGTACCAACAGCCATCCAAGGTGGATAATGAGGGGCCAGGAGAGGAGGATCAGCAGCAGCAGGACGAGAATGAGGAGGACGACGATGAGGAGGAGTGTGAGGAAGAGGAGGGTGATGAGGAGGAGGAAGTAGAGGGCGTTGAGGAAGAGGACGATGACGAGGAGGAGGAGGAAGACGGCGAGGAGGCTCCAGAGAGACGATATGCTCAGGAAGGACGATATGCTGAGGAAGGACGATATGCTGAGAAGAGACGATACAGTGAGGAAGGATCATACGCTGATGAACGACGATACACTGATGAAGGACGATACGCTGCACAAGGACGATACGCTGAACAAGGACGATACACTGAAGGAGGACGATACACTGAAGGAGGACGATACGCCGAAGGGAGACGCTACGCTGAAGAGGGACGATATGCAGAAGGGGAACGCCGTGGAGAGGAGGAGGACGAGTAGACCCCGAACGATGACGAAACTATGCATCATTATTATGGATACGATTTCTGGTGATTACGAATAAAAATAAACTAAAGCCATATCCAGGCTTTATGCCTGCAGCATTGATTTGTTTCGATTCTTGAATCTAGATTCGAGATATTCGCATCCAATATAACCCCAAATACTGCCACAAGATCTGCCCAAGTGCTTCACCAAACTGAAGCCAAGACCACAATAAGTTACACATAAACCATTCGAATGTCTGCCATAAATCTATCCGTCTAGGCAGTGCCAGCCTTTTAACCCCCTTCTGCCCTGGCTTAACCCACCGACTGCCAGACATTTGATGAGTTGCCAGTTGGGGATTGGCCGTCTTCCATCTTGCTGACAAATTATTTACCATAAAATCAACGACAACTGCCAATTTTTCAGTAATTAGCCCCGGTAGTGCCCCCTTTCCGTCACCATTTTCCACCGACCTCCCCCGTTTTGGAAGCACTTGAGCGTAATTAATAAAATATATAAGCCCGGCAAAGACATCGCGAGGCGCATTGTTGGGAGCCGGAGGGAGATGCTGCCGCAGCGGCATTTGCAGAAAATTAATTGTGCTCCACGCAGATTAACACATGCGTGGCACGGTGGCAAGCATGGGAGGGGGAGTGGTGGGGCATGAGACAAACGCATACTCCGGCGTTTTTGGGAATTTTCAGCGTTTTACAAATTTGAAAATTTCTTGCCGCATTTTTATGACTTGGTTGCCCCTGGCAGACGCCTCCTTCGATGTCTGCATTTTTATGTCGATCGTGTTGTCACTGAAGTTCTTCCCCCTCGCACATCCTACGATGTTGCATGTGGCACGCGCGTCGCATAATTAATTAAAAACGCATTTAAACGAAGCTTCACGACAGTCAATCGTTCGTGCACATTTGGCCACAGTCTACGTAGCATGTGTCTTGCCACAAGTTTTATGCATTTTCTAAGAAGCCTTTCGTCGCCGTGGCAAGCCAACCGCCATAAATATAAATAAAGAGAATGGAGAACCATATATTCTATTATGTTCGACGAAAATATATACATATTCTCGTTAGAAGAATCTCTTTGTCTTTTGGGGTCTTTTGACGAAATGCTGACAAGCCCCGAAGGCTGTTCTACATATGTTTCGAGGAGACACCGTCGTTGACCTCTTTTGTCGATTCGATCCGTTCACTTGGAGATTTGCATTCAGAGACAGGCAATCTTTTGACCCCCAAGCCTCCAAGTTGCCGATTTCGAGGTTTGAGGCCACTTTCGAAAGGTTGAAAGTTGGCCAAGATAAAAAACACATAAACGAGGGAAAGAACATCACATCCCGCTCCGAAAAGTAAGAAGCCAAAGGTTGTGGGAGCGAACATTCTAACATAATGACGGGAAATGCTTCAGCACTAAGGTTGTATTTTATTTGTGTAATTTATGTTACCCCACACCGGATATATTAGTTCTCACAGTTCATATTGAACTCAATCAAAAATTTAATTTATTTCCCCCAGCAGATGCCAGAATTTTTTAGAATTTTTATGATTTCTCAACTACTTCTGCCAAAACAATTATAATTACTCTCTGGGAAAAACATCCTCCATGGTATTTACTTGCCCCTAAAAAGCACAGTTCCCTTGCATGATCCCATGAAATTTTCTACCGAATCAAGTTCAAATCGCCGACACATATTTATTTATGAAATTCCGTATTTATTTTGGCTTGCTCTTTTTGGGTGTTCGGGAATTAAATAGCTCACTGAAAGCCACTTAACAGTTGATTTCAGCTGAATTTAATGCAACATTAGCTCTTCTTTATGCCACTGCCACCACTGCGAGAATATCCGGATCTTCGAGGTGATAGAATTCTGTAGATATTATGTGTGTTGGACCACCGACCGTCCGTCCATGTGGCAAGCGCCGGTGATGGGAAACAGCTGACCAGTGAGCAACGAAAATATTTTATTTATGTGCCACGTAAATAAATTGAAAATACCCCGAAACAAATGCGGAGCTAAAAAAATATATAGTGCTTTGAGGTATCTCTGATTGGCGGGCCCCGTGTATTTGAAATGGTAGAAAGTCGGAGCTGTCTGGCGATAGAATGCAGATACATCAGTGAGGTATACCATGTGCCGCATCAAAATCGTTTCTTTATAGGGATAATACCAGGTACTTATAAGCATAATAAAACTAAAAAACCTTTACTAATTGTTTGCTTTTAAATCTCAGCAAGATATCAAGAGTATGGCTTATATATATTCTTATGGGTGCGGATAGTGGTGGATAATTTTCCAAAAGTATTTTATGGTAAATAGATAAATTATTTTTGTGTCCATCATTTTAAGGTCCTATTTGCAAACAGCAAATATTATCAGGAAATTCTTAAAACTCTCAAGAATCGGATGGAATCTGGCCTAGATATCGACATTGCTAGGTTCCAAATTGTCCTTCCATGCGCTTTTTACAATTCTTGAAGAAATGTTCACAAAAAATCTAAAAATAATTTTATTCTTAGATTTTAAGGCAGGATGATGAGAATCAATCTACAAATCGTAAGGTATTGCGCTTAAGAATCGGATGATTATTGGCGAAGATATTGCCTTCGCAATGGCTCATAATAGCCCTCCGCGCATTTTCATAACTTCTCAAAGCGATCTCCTAGGAAATTTCACAAAAAATCTAAAAAATATTTTTTTCTTAGCTTTTGATGCAGAATGATGGAGAAGGCATCTACAAATCGTGTAAGGTCTTCCGCTCAAGAATCTGATGATTATTGGCGAAGATATAGCCTTCGCAATGGCTCATAATGGCCCTCCGCGCATTTTCATAACTTCTCAAAGCGATATCCTAGGAAATTTCACAAAAAATCTAAAAAATATTTAATTCTTAGATTTTGATGCAGAATGATGAAGAATCAATCAACAAATCGTTTACGGTATTCCGGTTAAGAATCGGATGATTATTGGCGAAGATATAGCCTTCGCAATGGCTCATAATGGTCCTCCGCGGATTTTCATAATTTCTTAAGGGGATTTCTTTCCCCCAGAAAGTCTCACAAAAAATCTAAACAATATTTTTTTTGTTGATTTTAATGCATATTTATACCTTTAAAATCTATTTTACACCTTATTTGTATAAAAAACTTATAATAAACTCTGTAATATTTTTTCATTTAAGAATCAACCGAAAGCAAACAAAATCTTAATGGTTTAATGCAATCCTTGAGCAAAATGAAGCTCAGTTTAGCCCCCGATCAATTTATAACAGATCGTTTGGCTTACCAAGAAATCGCTTCATTTAGGCCCACTTAGAGTTGGCCAGGCAGCCACATTGGCCACACTCTCGCGATCCGGACTCCCTGGAAAGATCAGGAGAGATCGGAGGGGCCATAACGATCATTGTCACGGATGGCCAGCACAGCGGGGTGGCCATAGCCGTTAACTACTGTACTGAATGGGCGCATTTGCACAATTTGCACTCACTTTTTAGGCCGTAATAAATTCGCATAAATTTCTGGCGAAGCAGATGGGGGGTGCAAAGGGGCTGTCGTGCCAATAAGCGAGCGATTTGTGAGCCTAATGAAGGCGATTTGTTGCGGCACCAACTGCCACTAAATTAGACATGAGAATTGATGGGCCCAGACCCTGAGGTGGTATCAATACCACACCAACTAGATCGACTCTCAAAGGGGAAATTTAACGAGCTGCCAGCGATATTCTCCGTACGCTTCATCTGAGAAATCTATGTGGAAATATTTTATTTTATATAGTTCGATCAACTGGTCTGCGGAGCGTCTGATCGCCTTTTTAGTGGCCCACTTCTGGACAGCATCAGGCCCAGACTGGCCGTCAGAATGTTTCTTATCACCCCATTTGAGTTGAAATGTTTGTTTCTTTTCGGCTTACGCACTTTTCACACAAACATTTTTTTCAGGAGATGATGTTCTTGAAATTGGTTTTTTTTGTAGCTTAAAAATTCTGATATTTTCTAAAAATATAGTTGGTACTCCTGGTAAAAGCCTAAAAGATAACTAACTATTGTCGCGTTCATTTGACCTTTGGTATTACTCAATAGCGTACAGCTCGAATAGAAAGGATAGTTCCAAGTTTACAAAGTAAGAAAAAGAACCTAAAAGGATACATCTAGAAGCCAAACGCTTCTAGAGTGACAAACGCTAAAAAAAGTCCCATTTTTATTTTTCTAAATATTAAAATTATACTCCTAACTAGAAATATTTCCTAAAAATATAAAAGTCATCAAAAATAGGCAGCCCTGATTTTAAAACCAATTCAATCAGTGAATCTAATATGAAGGCAATAGGCCAAACGCTTAATCAAGGATATTTGCTTGGCTGTTTTTTGGGAAATGTCTACAGCTGGTCGAAATGGTAAACTGAAACACCTGCAAATTGCAAAACATTCAGCCAGGATTCGTCAGGGTGCTGGGGGGAGGCGGAGAGAGCGCTGGGCGGTGGGTGAGAACACATCCTCCCACATAACCGCGAGGCAATAAGTCAGACCGGGAGTCGACGGCAACCCTCGCAGCTGACAGGAAGCCAGCCCCGGAGTGGGTGGGGGCTGAGTAAGCAGTCCCCCTGCAACACCTCCCACACAACCAACACAAACACAGTCTGGCCAGCTGCTGGTAGAACAGGCTCATGAATACATTTGAACTCGTTAATTGCGAGACACACCCCAACATTTGCTTTGGGGGTTGTTCCAGGGCTTTTCCTCGAGTCCACTCATCCATGCCGCCGTTCCCTCTTCTTTCCGAGTCCTGGCTTCAGGGTCCTGGCTTTGCACGTGCACAATTTCGAGTTCATCAAAAGGAATTTGCTTTTGGGGAGCGCCCTCGTTCGACATTTATTAGAATTCTTTGCTTTCAGTCGTCGCTTTTTTTGGGGCAGGAGGGTGAAAAATTCAGCGTCAGAAGCTTTTAGCCAATAATAAAGTTTTGGGCAAATCACTTAGAAAAAATATCTTATTTTTAGCTAAAAATAAAATGGCATTAAAAGGAGTAGGACATCTTAAGCCTGAAATGAGAAAGGCGTCTTTGAAAAGCCACTTAAAAATGCTTTCAAATCAAAAACTTAATTGCTTTTCATCTGAAATTCAATCTGAAATTAAAAAGCTGTTTATATAATATTTGAGAAAATATTCCTATAAATATGTATATCTTTTAAATAAAACTTTTTTACTCTGCAGCTATTCGTTTCGTTTCGGTTTGTTGATCTCAATGTTGGTTTACTGCCATTAAAGTTTGGCTTGTTCTCGCTCCCGGGATGTACGAGTATGTATCCATGTCGGATTTTGGATGCCTTAAAGCTATTTGCAGGGCATTGAAATCGGAGCTGGAACATGCCACGCATTTTGACTTTTTCAGCTGTCAAACGGGGAATGTGTTGCAACGAATCCTCATGTCCTGTCGCACGTCGCTTGTCAAGGAATTTAATGTTTCAAATTGTTTGATGATGTCCTCGGGGAAATCATAAGAAATGATTTGAAGAACACCAAATTGTTAAAGGCTTATGTACTGAACGATTTTCCAAGTATATCTCAGGACAAAGGGTGCATAATCAAACGGTGCCTTTAGTATCATAGGCTAAGTTTGAATTGTTGAAGGATTTTAAATTCAGAATCGTAACTTTTATGTCTGTTTTAAAAGGAGGGCTTTTAGTTTATTTGTCTTATTTTGTCTTTGATTTGAAAGCATTACTTTTTTCTTGGTTTAAGTAAGATTTTTGAAATTTTTCTAACACAAAACTAATACTGCTAATACCACAAATCAAACACTCTATCCCCCAAAGGGTCTTCCACTAATTGCATGTAGTATTTTCCTTTAACTCCCTTAACTAATTTTGATTCCCAAATCAAATCAGCTAAAGCAAATAAGACTTGGCATATTTGTCGGACAATTTCGTTTTAGTAGAAGGACAAATTAAAATTACTTATTAACATAACCAACTGGAGCAAACAAACTTGGACAAACAATCGGTCCACTTGTTCCCTCGTCAAAAAATTCGGACATTTGTTCGAGCGCAAGGATAAACAAACCGAATGAGAGGATTAGGACCACCGGTTGCGATTGCCGAGCACTTGTTATTCCATTTTAATTAAGTTAATTGCTTAGATTCCGTGTCATTGGGCGATGAGCCGAATACAGGCATTCGAGGGTTGATCCGATCCTAAATCGAAATCGATGGCACCTCCTCAATAGCCACCCCCGGAACAATGGATTGAGTGGTTGAAGTTTTTAAAAATGTGCACAGACTTGCGTGCGAATTATTGGCAAATGTTCCGAAAAAATAAAACGGAAAACAACAGCCACAAAACCTAAATAACCGAAATCAGCTCGCATGAGAAGTACTTTTTCGCACATTTGTTTTGTAATTTCCGCATTTTCTGATTTGCCAGGCATTTGTCTTAGCAAATATTTGCCATTTGAATGGCAAATCTGTGCGGATTGCCTCCCATGAGTCCCACAAGTGTGTGGTGGTGGTGCTTCCTCCTCCCTTCGAAGTGGGCGCGACATTTGGTCGATGGGCAGCGGCAGCTGCAGCCGAGTGGATCCACTAATTGCACTCTCCGACTGCGAATTCGAATGCAAATCACAGAATTCTTTACTCTTTTTACCCCGAAGTGCCATCCCAGCAGATGGCTCTATTAACCCAAGGAACATTATCGGTATTAACAGTTCATTATGTCTAGACAACCCCTGAGCTGTCTCATAAATTGGGATTAACAAAAATTTGAGATACATTCGAGATTACTTCCATGAAAATAATTATTTTTCTTAGCTACTTTTTTTCATAAAACTATGTATTACTTAGTGGAAATAATTTTAATACAAAATGTTATATTTTTTATTTTCTTGGCATTTCTTGGCTTTGTATTATTTAGTATGCTAGAATATTTTAAATAAAAAAGGATCTAGTATAGGGCTCTGATAAATATATAAGAAGACATTAATCTTGATATCTGATACAGATATGTATTACACAATAGGCATGTGTGTCCCATTAATATTTCTTATACTTCACGACTCAATAATGAAGAAAAACTCCCCGACAGTGACCACTCTTGCCGGCTGAGTGCAAAATGAGATCCTGGCCCTGGGAAATCAGATTTTATAACTTAATCAACGCGCCCGTCGCTAATGGCACATGTGGGGATTGTGTTGGCTGGGTTTCGTTCGGTTTTCGAGTGTCATCAGACCGCCCGTTGTGGCTGCAACTTGCGGCACAAACACTTTGCCAACAAAAAGCGCAAATGTTGCATTTGTTTGGTTTTTGGGGGTGGCTTTTGGCTTCTCGTGTTTTTTTGTTTTTGGTTTTTGGTTTTTGGGGGGTTTCGAGGGTTAGTCTGCGTCGGAAGACGGACGTAAATGCGTTACGGACTATCAATCTTGATTAGACGTGATTTCTGCTGTTTGAGCACAAAAGCACAAGACATTAAAATTAACAGCGTTTGGAAGGGCATCGAATGAATTGGACGACAACAAAAGACGGCCACGTGTCTAAGATATACCCATAGATATCACCGAAGATGGAGTATATTCCGGCCGTCTGTCTGGCTTTTATGAAAATTAGTTCAACACAGATTTAATGACGTCTTCGGTTACATGACTCAAATGGCCGGGGCGGAAAAGTCAAACAACTTTTGAAAATGAAAACATAAAAATGTCCGGCTGCAGCGATTTTCTCATTATTTTGCACCGTTTTGTGGCAATTTCAATAAACAATAAATCCCTACCGTACAGCGGCCCCCAAAATGCACAAAACATTGTTTAAATATATATTTCATCCGCCACACAAAAGCCGAGCTCACAGCCCCCGATCTGGCCACAATTTATAGCAATTTTCACATGAATTGAATCCAAAACATAAGGCCGGGACGAAGCCACAAGCGCCTGCCAACCAGCCAGCTGGTTTTGGGAATAGAGCGGCTATGGATCTAATCCGGGGTTGGGTCTGCACTGGGAAAATATCTGAGGCAAGTTCTTATATCCTTTAAGAATTTGATATATCTAATCGTAGGCTGTGTTTCAAAGGATATCTTAAATATCTTCAATAACCTTACTAAGTCCAAAGCACATTCATTTTATGTTATATTTTAAGCCACTTTTGAAACAAGAAAATATTAATTTCCCGTGCAACTCCAGGCGAGAGAAGGGGCCACAAAGTCTGTTAGAGCTGCTGTCATCGGGGCGTATGAGTGACGCGACTCCGGCAATGAATGGAGTTGGCCTGGTTGGCGGTGGCTGACCATTGGCCGGCTGACTGGCCATTGCCTGTTGGCCAGCGAACATAATCGTAAACAAATAAAATTATTGCTGCCGATCATGCACACAAATTTATGCCCACCACCACCACCAGCCCCCACCCATCGGCACCACCGCTCCACCTCCTCCAAGTACTCCTTTTTAAACAGAGCCTTTGTGAACCATCGGAGACGTCGCTTACTTTGCACTAATTTTCCAGCCGAGCCAAGGAGAAAATCTTGGACAGTGAGGCCTCGATGGTGGCACGAGGTGTTGCCGCAAGCTGTGTGTGTGAAATATGCAACAACAGCGTGAAAATACATGAAGGCAGCGGCACACAGCGGGAAATGCATTTTCGCGTGCGGCGCTTAGCCATGGCTATGGCACATCTGGCGGAAAAAAAACTAAAAAAAAATGGAAAACTAAAAACTGCAAACTGGCGGCCAAATGCTGCGAAACCACCTAATACAGGTAGTCAGTCAGTCAGCACCGGGCAGTGATGAGGTGTTGCTTGGTGGTACCGTGGTTTCGAGTTCTAAAATAAAGTTTTATTTAATCAAAAATATTAATATTTTTAATCACTTTCACACTTACTTATGTTTCTTTTATTTGCTATAAAAAAATATAGAATTTAGAGTATACATCCTACAAAAAAAAAAACAAATATTAGTCTTTTAACGTCTCTCAACTTTGTATATGAATTACAGTTCTTGTTCAAGGTATTAGCCACATGTTTTGGGTGTTTCTCAAGACGGCTGATTTAAGACATCTCCATGGCTAATGAACACTTGGCCAAAATAAAGATCACACATGAGGCCAGTCAGTTAAAGACTCTTTTTAATGCTGTCATCAGGGGCTTCATTATGGTTATTTACTTTAGTTTTTTGTCTGCGAATGACTCGAGTGGGCGGGTTTAAAAGCCCTTCCCATTATTAGGAAAAGTTGTTGGTCTTCCTGTAATATTATAGGACATTGTAGTTACAGTGGAGCTTGGGTTGAAGTACAAGGTAGAAAATAGATATTACAAAAAGATTGTTTTATAATTGGTTATCTATCTGGTTGTAATCTGCGCGAGATATGAAGCCTTTTGAATATCCAATTTAAAAATCAAAGATACCAGTAAATAATTAGATATGAGGAATTTATACTGTACCCAAAATGTTTAAAATTGGAATGAATAAACACCCAAGACCATGGCAGCCAGGACTCTACTTCGTGCTCTACTTCTATGCTCAAGGGTTGGAATTTGCACCCTCTTCAGGTTCATTGATATCTCCGTATCCGCGTATCCGTATCTGCGTATCAATGGCCAGGCGGACAACGACATTTGTTTGTCTTGTTTGTCCTGTGTCTGTGTTGTTGCTAGCTTTTAGCATAATTAAACGACACATGCCACAAAATGCACTTCTATGGCATTCATACGACGCGTCGTTTCAACAGCGTCATCATCATTCGACACGGCATCCATATGTTCTATTAGAGGAAAGTAAAGCGAAGTAACCCTCCCCAAGCCGAATACCCTCTGACCGTGTCACTCCACAAATTACTCCGTATGGCTGGAAATTTGTACCGAACATAAGGTTTCATTTCGGGACCCACATATTAATGCGGGCCTCTTCGTTTTAATTAAATGCAAATGAGTCCAGCTGATGGATTAGTTTTCTCCACTTTCCTCTAGAATCTTCACACACACCTCCCGCCATTGATGATTGATTGGGATAGGAATTCAAATTAAAAATTAAACTATATAGTTACAGAGTATGTTGCAGGTGCAGAGTAGATTCTTATTTGATTAGCCTTTAATTGATGATGGCCTGGCATGGCATGAATAAAATTAAATCGAATAGTATTTGAATAGAGCCAAACACCTGACACAGGCGTCTAGATAGAGCAGACGTGGCTTGTTGAATTGAAAGATTAATTGGCCCGACCCCGGCCATATTACTGCAATTGTAGATGTGCTGGCCAAAAGCCAAAATATAATTTCAGTTCGCGGCTAGAGCTGGTGTTAATTATTATATGAAGAGTGCCAGTTAATTTATTTAAAAACCTATAGATGCAGGCCAGACATCAAGTCATGTGTGGTCCTTTGGCATTTCGCAGACATTTTCGTACAAAATTTCACACATAATTATGAAAACATGCGTGTAAAAATTTGTGAGCCGCCTTAGCACCTCAACGGGAGGGAAAAATTAAAAAAATTTACGCAATTATTCGGTCATAGTCATAAAAATGCAAATTGAAGACGATGGTGCTAGCCGAAAAAAAGGAGAAAATTGGACCCAAGGGGCCTGGGGGCTGGGTGGAGCGGAAGAAATGAAGAAAAACAATTAAAATATTTGCAAGGCGTGTTACAACGCTGTTGGTTTTTAATGATGTTTTATTGTCTGTTTCGACGGCCAGACGAACGCCTCGAACGAGATGATGACGATGACGATTTTTTCAACTAAATAATTGAATGCAGCTGGTTGGCGGTTGTCGCATTAAATTTAGGTGTCTTGTCGCCTGGCGTCTGCATCGGATCGCATCGGATCGGATCGCAATTGGAGGCTGAGGCTCTGAGACTCTGCGACTCTGTGAGACATTGAGGCTGAGCCAACGACCGCGACAAGTGACGGAGTGCTCCACTGCAGCCGGCAGACTGTCGGATAAAGCGACTAACCGACGCACTCGCAAAACCGACAGACTAACTGACTGACTGCCAGTCTCAGTCTGGCTGAGAAGCCCAGTCGGGACGATAATAAATGAAGCGATTGCAAGTGTAACAGAACAATGACAGCAACAATTGCGGTGTTTGGCATTTGCCAACAGCACCAGCAACCTCAGCGGCAGCCACTGCAACACCAGCAAGCGCCAGACAAAGGTCTATTAATAATCAGTTTTTGGTTCAATCTAAGTACAGTGGGTAAAAATGTATGAAAACGGGACGGGGTATTTCACATCACTAAAATATCAAATTAAATATCTATAAAAATCATTTCTTCTAGATGTTAACTCTTATATGTTATCCTAAAATAAATCACAAGAAAGTTGTACCCTATAGGCTCCTATATCGGGATAATGTTAATGTCCGATGTTATCCCAATCATGGGCTGACCATATATTCCGATGCTCGTCCGATGTTTTTAAATTGGCTCCCAATCTTGGTCCATTAATGGGCCGATGCTCATTTAGTTTAAAGAACAAGTTTAAAAAATGTATAATTATTTTTTTGTTCAAAGAAAAAACTATTAATTGAAATGTCAAATTTATAAGGATACCGTCAACATTTGAACCACTGTGACCCGCTGCCACCGTTAGACAACAGAGTCGATGACGACAAAGGCAACGACAACGACAATTACAACAGCAACAGCAACAGCAACAGCAACAACTGGCAACTAACGATCGACAACTGCAGCATCGAGTCTCCTCCAACTTTGGCTCCAAGATGGAGCAGAGAAGGGGAAAAATTCGGAGGCAGACAGGCCGGCAAATGCGTCGCGTTGGCTTTTCCAAAAATAAAAGCCAAACTAATGAGCCGGCAACATGCAATGCGGCAGCAGCAGCAGCAACAACAACAACTGTTGCAACGCACGTGCAGCAAATAGCAGAAATCGAATCAAGAAACAAGAAAAAAGAAAAAATTCAAAAACAAATAATTGATGGCCGGTTGCAATTGTGGCTTTTCTTGCTGCTGATTGACAGCAAATGGCGACAAAAATCAGCATCTGATTGACAACTCAATTGTGTGTGCGTACGCTGGGGCTTGTGCCGAAAATGTAACTTAATTGATTTTTCCAAACAATTTCCCGATTTCCCGACTCCTTGCGTCGATGATTTATGGCCACAAATGCTGCGCGGAAAACTTTCAGGTCCAAAATAGACATACATGCATCTTCAACTTAATTTTCTATTGGTGTGCCACTCGTGGCTCGAGGCTTAAAAACTCACATTTGTCATCGTCTACATAAATATACAAATATATATCCATAGATCGATCCGATCGGATCGGATCGGAAAAGTGCTGCACTCGCAGGCGCGTGTCTATTTTGACTGTCAAAATTGTTTTGCGGCTGTTCCTGTTGACATTTTATTATGTTTGACTTTCTGTCTCCAACCATTTGCCAGATCTGGGAATAAAAATCGGGGGATCGTGTCTTTCTTTTAATGTGTTCATAAGGATTTCGATTTTAAACTTGTGTCTGAAATGGCTGACAAATAGGTGACCCTCAGATGGCTGAGGGATCATTGAAGAAATTTTAACGCGAACAAAGATAGAAATTTTCAGAAAATTTTAATTTAAAATAAAGTGAATGAATGTCAAGATGGTATTACAAAATAAATTACTTCGTACATTGTATGTAGTTTATTCTTAATCTTATCTGACAACGTGTTTGTTAACAGCCTACAATATACTTTAATTATCATTATGTTCTCGGGCTCCAACGACTATGTTTACACAATTCTTACTGTTTGACATTCCAGGTGAAATCAGACAACGTAATACAGTTACTGGCCCACAAGACAATGGCTCCAAAAACATCGTTAAAATGGCCAAGAAACAGCTCCAACGTCTTGCCAATAAATAAGAATAATTTCTGACAAAACACTTCCGGCTAACAAGGTCCAAGAAAACATCTTTAGCCCCATAATGTTGCAAGTTGCAAGACTTTCCCAATCGAAGGCAAGTCTTTCGCCACTAAATGAAATATAAGTGCATTGGCAAACAATAATACCTAGTAACCGGCGGCTGCAGCAACAACAATCGGTTTGTATACACCTGCAAAAAAAAGTTGCCGACATTTTCACCCGACATTGGTTTCACCCGCACCCCTCCCTGAGAAAAGCCCCTTTGGCAAATGCCCCTTACTGCGGCGCTTTGCTAAGCTGAGCTCGGATCGGAGCAGGTGTTGCCTCCACTTGCCGACTGGCTGGCTCCATAATGAATTCATGCACCTACCACCCAGCCCCCCCGGGATCTTCGATGGCGGTGCATTATGCACCCCACATGCATAAAAGTTTCATTCATCTAGTCCGGACTACGGAGGTACTCAGCTCCCATCTTTATAATCCACGGGAAAAAAGGGGGTCAGAAAATATTTGGTTTTGGTTGAGTTACTTGATAAGGAAAAATGCAAGAAAAGTATCTTATAGTCTGTTAGATCCATGCAGTTATAAAGAAACTTTATAAGTACCGGGCATAAATATCACTATCATGATTTAGCATTTCCTACAAGTTTCTCCCGGTGTTCCACTAGCTCCTTCTCAATTCGCATTGGCATATTCAATCAGCGCCTGGGCAACATCTAAACAGGTGCAATTCTCTTCGGAGCGTTTTCTAATTATTTTTAGTCGGGGGCTTTTATGCCTTTTCACCAGCACTACGGTGAGCCATTTGCCATTCGTTGGCTACCTCCGTTGGCTCATAAATTTCATTACGTTTTTATTGCACAATTTTGCATGTTGTTTATAAACAAATGCATTCATTGCATTTGCCGCTAATGTGATTGAGCGGGTCCAGAAATGGGAGACCATAGGCAGAGGCGTTTGGCAGTAGAGTAGAATGGGGCAGAGTGAATGGGGGGTTAGGTTGCAACAACAATGGCAATGGCCAGGCAAACAAATGAAATTAGCAGCAAATGCCATAAAATTCGCCATAGTGCACCTGCAATGCATCAAAATGCAATAATAGTTATAACAACAAACTTATATCTGTCAGAGTGGGCGCATAAAATTATTTTCCAGTTAAAAACTAATTAAATTAATTGAGCGCCACTTATAATAAATAATAAATAGGGCGATAAAAGTAAGGTAAAAATATTACTAATAAAAAACTAATTTGTTTCACTTTTTAGCTTTGAAAAATCAAAATAAATGATACCTTTGTCCTTTCTTGTTCATAGATTCTATTCTCAAGTTCCTAAGTTTTTTATTTCACGAATCTCTTGAGGAAAAGTCTTAATAGATAGACTTTTCTTTTTCTTTTTTTTATTCCTTGTTTTAATCTTGCCACAGTCGCCCCAATTTCCGGGGCACCACCGACAAGGAGAGCAAACATTTTGCCACTTTAGCGTTCGTATTAGGCGACAACATTAATTAACTTGCAATTTAGCATAAATACATCATCGCTCAATGTGTTGGCGCAGCGAGGCGAGTGGCAAGTGGCAGTGGCTACTAGCAAGATGCAAGTTGCAACTAGCAGGTTGCAGGTTGCCGGTTGTCTATTGCATGCTTGCATTTCACCTGGAAAACTCGTATGAAAAGTGCTCCAGTTTAACTTGGTGCACGTTTTCGACAGCATGTGCCCCCTCCCCCTCCGACAAGAGGAAGGGTTGGGGGGGTTGCAAGGTGGCAAGGGGCAGCTGGTGCTGGCCAGCAGCAGGCCTTGTATGTCTATGTTGCGGCCACCTGTTGCACTCGCCGAGTTGCAGTTAGTCAGCCGCTGGGAAATACCAGTTGGCCGACTTCGTTGACTTCGTTTGGCCCGGCTTGGATCTCTCAAAAGTCTCCCTCCTTGCTGCTAACCCCCTCCCCTTTCTGGGAGTACGCCGAAGTACATACGATGGGGCACGATGGGGTACAAGGTGTTGCACAGACGCCGTGGGCCGCCGTTGAGAGTCTGTTACAGTTACGAAGTGCAGATGGACACAGATGTTGCACATGGAAAAATAATATTTGAGGGGTAGTGGTAAAATAATTTTTGGAATGTGTGGGGTAATTTATATATTTACCACAATTTTTATATTTAAAATGTTTAAATGTTCATTTGTGTATTTAATATGTTAAATTATATCATATTTAAAATGTTCCAACAGCTTCAAGAAGATCACCATCCTTTACTTATTTCCTGTCGTCTAGCTTATAGGATCTAAAGTTTTTAATTGATTTATTGTATTTATAGAAATTAAATATTACCAATATTTTAAAAAGAAAACAATTTTGATCTGCGTGTCAATATAAATATTTAAAATCATTAAAATACTTCAAGTAAATCACAGTAGCTCCAAAAACTTTTTTCTTTGTGTAAACCGGCGATGATGAAGTCTGGATGCCAATGCAGATGCCGTGCCTGCATGCAGATTGGCTTCGATAAGGTGCAACTAACTCCTGCCCCAACTGCCCCACCAGCCCCTCCTGCAACTCCAATGCCCCCTCTGCCCCAGACCCTCCATCTAATGGCCTTTCTTTTTGACGTTGCTGTCTAATTGCGGGGCGTTGTTTCTTCTCCTGAGCTCCTCTCAGCGCTTTTGTTTTTGTTTGCATTTTGCGGAGCTCTGTGGTTTTGTTTTGGGCAATTTGTCTAAATGACACTAACTAATTGCCAGACTAACGCCCCATAAATGGGTGAGAGCACTCGACCGGCATCAGTAAAGACAATGGCCGCCACAACTGACTTTCACCGGAACGGCACCGAGAGTCCGAGGTTTTGGGTTTTGGGTCTGGGTCTGGGTCAGTCGGCGGAGGTTCCTACTCTGGCATGACGAATGGTTGGAATCCAATCGTGCGTGGCATGCGGGGGCGTGGGGAAAGCCACAGCCATACCTTCAGGAAAAAACTTTAAATTTAAATAGACATTCATGTGAATATTGTTTTCATTTTCCTCCGGCTTGTTTATTGTTTTTGGCTTCGCTTATGTTTGCCATAAATTATCGCACGGAATATTTGTGCACACATTGTTATATTTTATAATAAAGCCTTTTACTTTGTTCTCGCCTCGAATAATGTGCTTGGAAATTCTTGAGGCATTTTTCTGATTTAGCTTCTGGGTTTCTTCTTTTTTTTTCGATGGCCGTGCAGCTGCTGTCGATGTGTCTTTCAATGAAATGCCCGGCGGCAGCATTGCAAGAGAGCTTCGGCATCACCGACGCTGCCCCAGTCGCTTATTTAAAAACTTTAAGTGTCAATTGTTGTGACAAGTCAGAAAAAGCGTGAAAATCTTGCAAATGAATGCGGACAAACGGCCCAAACGGTCTAAACGGACCGAGCGGACGGACGAGGGCCACAGGTGCGTATGAGTAACATTGAGAAGGCGGCCAAGACGACAAAAAAAAAGAAGAAAACTAGTTGAGCGGGCCAAGTGGCATCCACAGTTGTCAGTGGTTAACTGGAAACCAGCTAAGAGTCGGAGCAGATGAAAAATAAATATAACACTTTGGCATTTGGAAATATTAAATAGTTAATTGTATCAATTTTCAAAAATAACTAGTAGTTGTACACATGCTTATGATGAGTTATAAAGTCCTTGTAAGGTAAGATTAAATTATTAAAATTATACGAGTTTTCCTGAATGATAAGACTACCATTTTTAAAATATTTGAGTCATTAATATTTAGGAACCAATACAAAAAATACCTTCCAAAATGATAAAAAAACGATAAATTTCGAATTGTAAAGACTTTCTGAAGCTGAAATATTTCATAACAAGAAACTTGTTCATTTTCCACTCTTGTCGACTTTCTTTCAGCGTATTTTTATGGGCTGTGATTGCCTCATTTAGGCTGAGTCCACTGTGACACGACTGGGAGTGCTCGCCATAAATCTGCCGGCCATTTAGTGTCCATCATTTCGTCCGGTTAGTCATCGGTGTGGAAGTGGCAGCGGCGGTGGCTGTGGAGGTGAAGGCGACAGTGGCAGTGGATGTGGCAGTGGCTGTACATGTGGATGTGGATGTGTGGCAGGCAAATGAATTGCCGCCGGCCATTTTGAGCAGCAGCATTTGCTTGCTGTAAATTTGTCAACTTTCGGATCGGTTCGCTTCGGTTTCAGATCACTTTAGTTGGGATTGTATCTTACGGATCGAGGTGCGCACCTGCACCTGCTGTGCTCATTTCACGAAGGTGCCGCTGCCGGTGGGGCGGTACTGGGCGCCCATTAGCGGTCGCCGCCGCTACTAATGGCAGCAGCAACAGAAACGGCAGTATCGGCAGCAACATGTGGTGCACAGCTGCAACACATCAGCGGCAGAGTTGTCAGAGTTGCCACCCACTGCTGCAGGCGACTTTTAGTGTGTCATCAGGCGTTTCCCTTCACCAACAGAGAAGTCGGCAACGGCCTGTCATTTTCTCAACGTCGTCGGCGTCGTCGCCATCGTCTGCACCTGTTTTAATGCATTTCGCCTTTATTGATTGCAGGCCATGAATTCGAATCTCAGCCTCCTTTACCTTCGAGTATCTGCATTTGTATCTTTTCTCCTTCGTATCCGAGTTCGCGGTTCGCAATTGCAACTGCAACTGCCACTACAACTGCAACTGCTGGCTGCGGTCATTGAGCCGCTGATTTGTGGCGTTTCTAAATTGTTTTTCATGTTTCGACGGCAGCTGCATAATATGTGCACTTTATTGACAGTCCGCACTGTCCCCCCACTGCCAGTTTGATTTAGATACCACTCAGCGCGTTTTTCGCGAGTGCGTAGATTGTTTGGCAATTAAATGAGCGATCGAATCGCACAAAAGATGCCAGCCTAATGCACCGGAATGCATTAAGGTGTTGGGCTGTTTCAATTAACCATTTGTCTGCCATTGCCCCAATAATTGGCATCACTTCCCAGAAACTATATGTAGTATATGGCTGCGTCATCGACTGTGACAAATGCCAGCAGCAATAATTGCTGCCCACCCGCAACCACTTTTGGTGATAACAGAGCCAGACTCATAATCGTAAAATTAGTGCTCGTTTATAGAAAATATTTTAATGTTCGCATAATATTGATAAGCCCTTTCGAAAATTCTACAAAAATGTCGTAGAAAATGAAACCATTTGAGTTTAGAATTTGTGGTTGGACACTTTTTCAGATTGAAGGTTAAATAAAACATTAAATAGATCTAGATTGGAGTTAATGCTTATACTATTTCAACTGGTACTATACTACTTATATTGCGCCATCTCTATCGCTTTAAGAAATACATATATTAAAGAAAATATCCTAACTAAGAGGTAGTTAGAGGTATAGGTAGAAGACTTTGTAGCAACAATGATTCTGCCAATGACATTTTTAATAAAACTATTAATATATGTATATTTTTAGCCTGTAACTAATATTCTCCCTAATAAGCCCCCCTAAATTATTTATAGGAGAATGTGTGTGGTTTTTTTGGGGTTGGGGATATACAATGGATCATGGTGGAGTAGTATAGGGGCGAATGGTGGCATTGCCATGACTACAAATACTATAAATACAATTCCGCCAATTCAAGTGCAAAGCAAATGGGGCTCGCACTCGTACTCGAGTTGTTGTTATTTTTGTTGTTGTGTCTTTATCGGTGTGACGGTTAGTGTACCCGTCCTGCTGAGCAGTCAACGGAGGCAGCGGCCACGCCAGCGACTGCAGCTGTGACGCCGACAGCGGAAGCGTCGCTGATAGCCCGATAGATGATAGCGTCCGGAGTCCGGACCAAATGCCGAGTGCAAGGTGGGCGG
The DNA here is from genome assembly GCA_035045925.1 of Drosophila atripex. Classification (NCBI taxonomy): domain Eukaryota; kingdom Metazoa; phylum Arthropoda; class Insecta; order Diptera; family Drosophilidae; genus Drosophila; species Drosophila atripex. The sequence continues at coordinate 4,604,092 of JAWNOP010000012.1, forward strand.
TGGAAAATGGCAGCAAAACGGGGCGTGGCCACCGAGGGAGCCAGCCACACACCATCCAGCCACCTGTTCGAGCCCGGGTGGTGCGATATGCGATTCGCGATGTGGTGCGCAACTTGTTGTATTGCCAATGACGAGCGATCGTTAGGCATTCTTTTTGTTAGTGTGCTTAATTTGCTCAGGTGTTATGCACCTGATTTGCGCGCTATCGACCGTCCGACTGCCAGATAGAGATAGGGTCGCATCTGGGACAGAGAGGAGGAGCAAGCACACGCAGAGAAAATATTGCGATTCACACAAAGATTGTAGAACCATTTTTAGGTACAGGTTCCCTACTTAATCTACTCGTCTAAAGAGGGAATAACTGGAAAATAAAATACTTGCAATACTATAGTAATATTTATGTTTCAAAACAATAGTAATTATATGATTTACTCCTGCAAGCTTTTTTTTTTAATCAATATTTATAGTATACTGTATTTTAGCTTCAAGTATAAAAAACTTAAAAGCAATAAAGTATATTGACATCGAAACTGTTAACTAAAGAGTTTAAGATGCCATCCATTTCTTCTTATATTTGAATAACTATCCTTATACATTTTTGTTTAATAAAGTATCTTCATTAAAAAATGTAATATCCCTCACTTAGCCCTTTTCCGAGCAGTGGAGCAGATAATTACTCAACTAAGTCAGGCTTTGTTGTTTGCTCATCAATTTCCATATGCAGGGGTGTCAGTTACCGGGTGGGGCCACAATAAAATGGCGGTCCATTTATCTAAATACCTACATGTATGTATCTATATTCAAGTTTTGTAGATTTCCAGTGAAGCAGGAGATTCCCGTAATTTTTAGTTCCAGGAAATCAATAATGCAATATTAATAATTTTAAGACAACTAGGGGTGTCAGGTTTATCTTTATAATTCCACCAAGGGGCTTTGTTTTCTAATGATAATTGCTCGATTGTTCCTTAATCTCTGTTTAGCCGTTGAGTAGCTTGTGGATTGATAAAATCTGGGTGAAAGTACTCAAGTGGCGTCATTAAAAAATAAGTCACTTGTTTGTTTTTTGCCCCCTACTGTTTGGGTACTTTATTGTTAGTTAATGTTACTATAAAATCCGGAAAATTACCCAGAAAGATGATTACTGAAATTATAAATACAATGTTGTTTGTTTTGTTTGTTATTGAATATGGTATTCCATTTTAAAATCGCTTAAGAAATAACAAAGATAGAGTTTAAAGAAGAGTTACAAAGGAAGGAAACAAATATTAGTAAGGAATTTCAAATAATCGAGTGGTTTATTCGTGTAAAATGAAAAGGCTTCAAAATAAATATAAATTAATCATTATTTCTGTTTTGCTCTAACGTGGTTATGATATTTTCAGAAAATCCTTTCTATTTGAATGCAGGTGTAGCTCGAATTTTCCCTTCAACTGCTGCCTTTCGACATGGCATAGTTCCAAAAGTCAAAGATTTATGGATCGATGTAAATTCCCGGCCTGACTTTTGACTGACTAACTGAATGACTGGCTGGCTGGTTGGTTGGTTGCCTGCTTGGCTGCCTGACTAACTGACTGAGTGACTGACTGACAGCCTTCGTCGTTGACTGGCAACAGCAACAAACAAATGACACAAAAGCGAGCTCGCAAATGTTTAACAAGCAATTCAATGGGGCTGCTAATGTTATCACTGTGGTTGTTGAATATGTGTTGGACATTTTCATTCGGCCAGAGTGAATATAAAAATTGGTATAAATCTAAAACACAGTTTTAAGACTTTGCCAAATGTTAATGCGTTGAACACGTCTTGGCCATTAACTGAAATCGAGATGGCTAGGTTGGCTCGCTCTCGGGCAGGTGGCAGGTGGAGAGGCCCACATGACGTATGCGTTATGACAAACCGAAGCTGCTGTTTCGACTGTTTTCTGTTTTCCGTTTCTGTTTCTGTTTCTGGTTTCTTGGCCAGTTTCTCTTAGTTTCTTAGCGCACCCATTCAAATGAGTCTCGCTAAGGCACACCTGTTGTGTGCTGGCCATGGCAATAAGGTTTCTATGCGCTTATAAATTGCCACATGTGTCTCGGCTAATGCCATTGTTTTATGCCTCTCGAGATCTATATGTGTATTTTATATTTTCGCCAACAGCTGACAGCATTTTCGGCCTGCGCCCCTGATGATGACATAAAATGGAACAAATGGCCTATGAACGTCGCAAATTAAGGCAATGCAAACACTGAGATATCCAATTGGGAAACAAAGCCTAGCAGGCAACACCCGGGCAACATTCGGGCATTTGTTCGAATAGCACCAGCCAGCTTTTATCTTGCCATTTTTGTTTCCCACCCCATTAATATGCTGTCATCTGCCTTATAACTCGTGTTAAATTTATTCAAAACCTCTTGACTCCAATGCCATGAGGACTACATGGAGGAATACTACATCATATCAACCCCCTGACAGTCGGTTCTAATGCGGTTGTTTCCTGTCCGCGCCAGTTGGCCGAGGGGTGTTGTTTTGTGTGTTCCCAGTGCTGTTTTGAGTGCTTGAGTAAGTGCTGCTGGTGCTGCCCCTGCCACAATACCCACTTCACCACCCTCTTACCCTTCTCGGCATTTTTTTTTTGATTTTCGATCCCCTTTTCGTCCTGACTGATGTTATTATTACGATTGTTTGCACATTTGTCGCCCCGAATCGGCGGACAAATTGCGGGGCGAGTTCATAAATTTACGCGTTGCGGCAATTAGATGACTGCCACGCCTCTCACGCACCTGCCATTCCTACACCTGTTTCCACTCGAAGTCAATAAATCTGGCCAGAAGAGTATCCACAATGGTATATAGCTTAGTTCTGTTTCTAGATTGATACTTTGTTGTTTGGAAAGGTTAGTTAATCAGTTGAAATCCACACAAATCATTATTTAACAACTTTTATCAGCGGAAAACGTATCGCAAATGAAACAACAAAATATGCGATCTAAAAATGAACAATAGTCCAAATATAGCTTCTTTTTTATGAAATTTATTGCTTTAAGTTCCAGAGTGTAAGTACTATTATTATTTAGTTTTAATCTACATCCTTAACACAATTGCGTCATGGTTTTTAATCTCTGGAATATCATATCTTTAAAGTTTTAAATACAAAAATTCCCAACATAAAATATTATATTTCATATCTAGACTTAAGTACTTCTGGACTCAAGATCCCCAAATATCAGAAATACCAAAATTTGTTACCATTTCCGTTTGCCCTCACTATCGATTTTGGCCAAATCTCAACCCAAAATGTATTCCGGATTGGCCAGAGAGGCCATAAATTAATTAGAGTGACTATCGAAGAAATAGTTTCGATTAGTGCAAAACACCTGTAGGCCAAAAAGCAAACCGGACCCGATTGTGAGCCTGTTTGGCCAGACGACGGTCAAAAAGCTGCTGACGAAAAAAATATACAAATAAACGTACAAGTGAGGAGATAAAAAACAGATTAGAAATTCAAATGATGACATGTCTGGGACCGAACGTTCGCGCCCATTCTGATAGCACATAGCTTACACACAAAAAAGTGTATATGGGCTATGGGAAGGGCAACAACAATAAAAACAAACAAACCGAATGCGTGGCCATAATGTGAATGGATCGGAGATTGCCGGCAAGACACCTGTGGCCACTTAGGGGCCTTTTATGACCACATCCAGGCCAATCTGCAATCACCTCCCTGCCGGCCCGCCAGCTCCACCTGCCTTCGTATTTTTTACCTTCTTCTGGGTGCAAAGCAATTCCAATTTCAATTCCAATTCCCGGCTCTTGTAGCTTTGGAGTGTGTGTAAACAATATTTATCAGTTTGCACTCGGGCTCCACGCGGGCAGCCTTAGCTACTTAAAATAGACCAGGCCGACTCATTTTCCCGGGTGCAGCCTGGGTGCTCGGGCACCGTGTCTATCGCATCCATTGTACTCGCACTCGTTTCGGTACTCAGTACTCGGTACTCATCGCAACACCTTGGCACCGGCTCACCTGGCTTATCACCTGGCCAGCTACGCTATACGCATTACGCCCGCGCAATTCCAAAGGCAACAGCAACAGCCAAGAGCGCCTTCTGATAAGCGAACCGCTGCCAGATGGCCGAACGCCAACCTGCTGGGCCCACTAAGTGGAGTAAAGACAACTCACTGTTCATGGCGTAGTACACTTGGAATAGATCCAAACAAAAAGACAATATTTTTATTTAAAAAAGGTATTTTCTCAACTATAATCATATGTTTTGATTTTGAAAAATTAAAGCTTTTAGTCCTTAAACTTACATATTTACATATTACAAGGAATGCCCCTCGTCAGTTAAGATCCAGGAGGAATTAAATAAATTCTAAAATATGTTTAGAAGTACATACAATGTCTAATAAAATATAGATGCAGAACTTTTACTATAAACATGTATGAAGTTATAAAACCTAAGGAATTTATAATATGAAAAGTACATATATAGTCTTTTATTTTGGAACATTTAATAAATTATTTTAAATATAACTTTTTATAGAGTTCTTTTATTTTTTCTCACTGCATAGGCTTCTTCGTTATCAGGTCTGATTCCGCGTGTATTGTGACTTTGTGAGTTAACCCCATTGCCACAATGGCCAATCCCACTCCCAATTCCCATTCCCAAGCTCTTGCCAACATGCCAACAGGTGGTTGCACCGAAGAGCCGCAGAGCCATGACTGTTTTCGGTTTTTCGGTCTGGCCCCCATCCCGGCCCAAGGTTCATTACGTAGGTACCTTCTTATCTGAGGCACGTTCTTTTCTTTCCGCTTTTTAGCTTTTTGCTTGCTTTTAAGTGCGTTCCCTCCCCTGGTTCTGACTGGCCCCCCAGCACCGCCCTGCTGCGGTTGTGTTTGCCCGTTGTAATTAGGCTGATGAATTTATGGTAGTACGCCCCACTCCGCCTCTTGACCCTAAGTGTTTGCTTATTGCCTGATATGGTTTGAAGTGCCGTGTGCTTTGGTTTTGTACATTTTCGCATTTCTTGTTCATTTGTTGTTAGTGCGGCTGTAAAAAAAAAAATAAAAACGAAAAATTTAATTGAGTTTGCTCGGATTTTTGTTTTTATTTTTATTTTTTTTTGGGTACAGGTATACTTTTTTTTAGCCCCAACAATGTCGCACGCCTTCCCCAATTGATAAAGTGACAATTTATAGTCCCTTTTAATTGATATCGTCATGCGATGAGTGCCCTGCCACACTCTGCCGAATTTCTGTTTACATGCACCGGGAGTTATCAGTGAAAAATGTGCACTTGAATTTCCGACAGGCAACATGGAAGCTTAACACGATCTGTATATCATGTGGTGTGTTTTCGGTTTCGGTTTCGTTTTCGATTTCGTTTGCCTTCTAAGGGTGCCAAAAATGATCTTGATGGAGCTTTTAACTGACCGGATGTGCCAGAGATTGATCTATCGATTCTAAATCAGTATAAATAAGGTGGTTTTTTGATTAGAATTATTTTTGGACTGTTGTAAAGCTTTGTCGTTAGGGAAAATCGACATAAATCCCCGTACGACATTTTGCAAAGGAATTCGTTCTTTAAATGACGAAACTACATTTGGACGCCCATATAGGATTATCTTTGCAGGTTGCTATGCTTGTTAAATATTTTTGAAAAGATATTTGTGAAATACCAAAGAATAAACCAATGAATCTTTATAAACCAAGTTTATATTAAAGATTTCATTATTAAAAAACACATATCTTATTTATTTTATGCTTTGAAACACCATTACTGCAAATTATAGATTGAAATAATAATTCTCCCAACCGGATACAAGCCAAAAAAGTTGTATTCCAGTTTCAACCTGCAACCCAGTCCCCCAAACAATTCAATTTAAGTATCTCAATGGAGTGACCAAACCGCTAACGGCAGCGATAAGTCGCGTAACAAATTTCTTTCAATTAAAACAGAAAAAAAAAGACTCAGAAAGTCAGATTGCATTTAAAAAGCAATTCCAACCGCTTTGGCTCAACTACAGCTGTGGTTTGTATACAATATAATAATTACTTACGACTGCATAAAGATAAAAGCCAAATTAGACGCTAATTTCCAGCCAACAACAAAAGCTGGCCATAAAATCCGAAGCTGAAACTCTGAATTCGAGCAAGCCCGAATTGAAATCGAAACCGAGAGCCGAAAACTGAAACTATAGCAGGAAAATTAGGAGGGGGAATTTGGAAACGTTTACGAAATGTTTTACGCCACCATCGAGAGCAAATAACTCAATTGAAATGCCAACGGAACTGACGCGCAGCGACAAGAAATTGAAAATTAAAATTGAAATTGCGCAAAGTCGGTGAAAAAACAATTGAAAAGGTTACGGGTCGGAGTCGGGAAGGAATTCGAAACTGAAGTCATGGACTAATTAGAAAATGCAAAAGCCAAAGCAACGGCAGCAGCTAATTGCTGGAAAAAAGTCGATCTCAGATCACTGAAAACATTTCAGTTTAAGTTCAAAGAGTCTCAGTTGGGTAGAAATATCGAAAGGAAAAATATTTTCTTTCTGTGTCAGAAGGAGAGCGGCGCCAAGTTAGTGGGCTGAAGTAGCAACAGCAACATCGAGGCAGCTGGCTGGCGATTGGCGCAGGTGCAGCTGCCTGGCGCTAAGCTAAAAAGCCAAGCTCCGAAGCTGGCTAAAAAGCAGCAGCTCCAAAGCCAAAACCAAAACTGAAAATGAAACTGAGACCGAGACCGAGAGACTGAGACTGAAACTGACGTCGTCGCTTGGCGCACAGGTGGCTCGAGCTTGAGCGGCTGACGGGTGGGTGACTCACACAATCTTCGAGACTCTAACGCCAACCCAGCAAACCTGACGAAATGGATTTCAAAACTTATTACAACTAAAGGATACCGTATTTGAAAGGATGGTATTTGAATTATATATTTTGCAAATTATCTATTTTGTTTAGAAACAAAAAATAATTTCAAGAAAAAGTATGTTTTCTGAAAGAAAAAGAGGTTCCAAATAATCCTATCTTGGAGACTTGAAAAAACCTCTTTCGAAAGTAATTTTAGTTGTTAAATTTTTATTTGAAGAAAATAATCTATATTATTTCATAGATAATATTTTTAAAAGCCTAAGATTTCAGTCCGATCCCTTAAATACTCAGTTAAGTTGGATCGTATATATATCATATCATAGATTGCATTATTATATAATATTTAATTTTATGCCCCACTTCAAATAGATCACAATTTTTATTCAATTATAATAAACAAGCACACAAGTAAGCTCACCAGCTACAATTTCTCTTTGTAATCAATACACCCGACACTGAAATTAATTTATAGGTATCTTAGACATATAGCAATTATCGCAGTTGCTGGCAGGCGGCTCCAGCTCAGACTCCGAGACTTGGCCCCTTGGCTGCCCCCTCTTATTGTTTGCTATTTGCTTTGCATTAGCCGACATTTAAGCACGGCTATCGATTTAATTTGAGCCCCGATCCGATCCGATCCGATCCGTCGTCCGGCAGGCCTCCCCCGCTAACTGAATTTCTTGCCAGCTTCGCCCGCCCGCACATCGGGAAAAAAATAAAATAAACAGCCAGTCCAGACTCTAGCCCAGACTTTGGCAGCAAAACGAAAAAAACTCCTAGGTATCGGAGTCTTTGGTTTGGCAATTTGTTAACTGCACCTAGTCGAACGCTACGGAGCTGAGTTCTCGTAAATCTTGGCCCAGTCGGCAGGTTGACAGATTCGTTAAATTTTATAAGACGCTGCCTCCCCCCGTCCCACTAATTTGTGTTGCGTTAAATGTCGCAGAATTTCTGGGAATTTTTCATGCCATTGGCATGGGCAAATTTTGAAGTTTTTATGAGCCCACGGTTCAAAGGTCAGAATTGCAAATTAAGTGACGGCTCGTGCGATTTGTGGGCGGCACACAAAGCGACATGAGGCACTAAAATCATTATATAATTCTATTTTGAGTAAATAATTTTCGGGGAATTGTTTTTGGTTCAAAATCTAAGCAATTTTTCTTATTTTCGTTCCTGGAATTTTCAAATAATAATGCCCTTTTGGAATATATGTACATTTTCTAGGTCTTTTTCAAAATCAAAATAATTATTGTGTTTTATAAACATTTCCGAAGAAAATGAAATATTGAGTCCAAAGTCTTCTCCCCAGGGATGTGTAAATTTCAATAATCATGGGCAATGAAATTGTTTCCGATTGTGGAACAATAAAGAATTAATTTAAAAACGAATACTTACGTTGTTAGAGATATTGTTAGAGATAGACAAAAATAGTTTTTTTGATTGATTAAACATTAAACTGCATTTTCTCGCTAACTCTTAACCTTTGACAATTGAAGCTCAAGTGTGCACTTGGAAATCGTGTTGATTGAATGAAAAATTAAAACTCGAAGAACCGAATTCGTTGACTCTGACAAATTCGCTAATTTCGAATTTAAGATAAGGCACGAGGGCAATCAATAATGAAAAGTCTCCCACACTCGGATGGAATCGAATTCGCAGGAATGCCGGAGTCGGCGACGATCATCAAGGTTTGGAGAGCGTTTCCGCTGGCATTCGCAGCTGCCAAGACAAATTGGCTGCTCATCAGCTCATAAATTTGAAACAACAAGCGTAGTTGTTGGTGTTTTTTTTATTTTGTTTTAATTTTATTGCATTTGCAACTGCAACGGCAACGGCAACCTTCAAAAAGCCAACATGAACATGAACACGAACGTGCGATGCACTTTTCCGCAATGCATCGACATGGCAGTCGCCGCCGCCGACGGAAAGTCGAGCTTATAGTGTCTGAATGAGATGAAAAGCAGGTAAAAGAGACAGATATATACCAAGAGAGAGAGACAGACAATTGAAGATGATTTATAAATATAAATTAAAAATTCTAGCTATAAATTAAATTCAAATCAAGCCAATTAGTAAACAAAAAGGCTTATTATCTTGGCGATATGTATTTAATAGCGTATGGATGTAAATATATTTTCCAGTGTAGATGGGCGTGGGTTGATGGCAGGTGCGTTCCACAAATGATTGACTAACTGAATGACTGACTGAATGACAGATGGACAGACAGAGCCGACAGACAATGACATTGCAATGCCGACGTCGCGACTTGCCAGCTAAAATGGTTTTTAATTTTTTTGTTTTTCTAAACTACCTTATGAAAATAACAAAACAAAAAAGCACAACAACTAATGTTAAATATGCAAATTTCGCAATAGATAAACAAAACAATTAAGGCACGTGCTCCCGTGGAACAAGGCTGGTGGCCGAATGACCATAAACCCATCTCATCTGACAGCTGACAACTTTATCTTTATCAGCGATGTTGCACATCCCAACCCCGAGCCCCGATCCCCGGACCTGAGAACCCTGAACCTCAGAAGCCCATAGAACCCCTCGCAACCGTCAACCCCCTGAATGCCTCCGCACCTTTTCATCTCGCTAAGCGGAACACGTTTCATCGCTCAAGAGTCCATTGGGAAATCTTAGAGTTCTTAGCTCGAATCTGAATAATTCATAACTGTCGTAATCGGGAGGTGAGATGGGGAGGAGGGAGGTGTGTGCCCAAAAGCTTTTAGGGGTTGCCCCGGAGTTTTTGTGGCAACAACTCCGCCATATGTCGCAATGCCAAGAGCCGCTGCCTGATAGCTGAAAGTGTTGCCACAACACAGACACGAGGCGTATGCGTAATTCAAGACTCTCTTCCACATTCGTCTAATTGAGTTGCAGCAAGCGGCGAGTAGCAAGTAGCAAGTAGCAGCAACATCTGCAGATCAGAGGGTTGAGGCAAGTAGGTGAGGTGGCCAGGGAGGGGTTACTTATTGGGTTACAATTTAAATGCCGCCAACGATGAACCGATTATGACAGATGGCCGGCCGAGTTGCCAGGTCTCAAGTGCCCAGGCTCTGATGCACTTGGGGAAATAGTATGTTTTCTTTTTAATTTTTAATTTTCATGTTTTAAAAACGAATTTTAATAGTCATTTCTTATATAACTTTTTTCATGCAACTATTTTTCACATAGAGTTTATTGTGAGAACCATATGGGATGTGATGTGGGAACCATATGGGACATACCCCTAACTCCTTTTAGTTTATAGGGATAAGGCATAAACTCATATAAATGTGGATATTTCCAAAGTTTAAAAACATTTTCCTACTATATACGAGAAAACTCACACTGAATAAGCCATTTGGATATATTTTCCATTTACTTTTCGGTACAATGTTAATATTTATAATTAAAAAACAAAATCCCCTTTTTTAAAGTGTGTACTGCGCTTTTTTTGGCATGTGGCAAAGCAGCAACTTTGAGATGCCTGCTGCTCTCCGAGGCCCCGCTGCTGCTGACACTGCCCCGTGCCCCGTGCCACTTGCGACTCCATCTTGGCCACATGTTATGGGTGGGTGTGCTGAAGTGACTCATGGTACGTGCTACTGTTCGACATTGCGAAAAAGTTATTAAATTTTTATGTGCAATATATGCATTTATTGGTACGGATCTGCACCCCACTGCCCTGCCCATCGTCCTTGGGGACCGTTCACCGTAATGGTCGGAAAGGGTTAAGTCCGTTCGATCCCAACACGTGTCGGACGTGGCCGCCATTAGTGTAAACATTTCCAATGCGTTCTTGAGGGTCTGCCAAATTGCAGTGCGATTTTGTTGATTTGGCTTTCGTTTTGTGCCGGGTCAGAAACTTAATAACATTGCCAATTTTCCCAAAAAAATCAACATGGAAAAGCGAAAGGATGGTTTTTTTCGGGGTGGATCGGACGAGACATAAACAAATTGAATTCATTTCAGCTTCGAGGCTTTTGGGATTCCTTCGTCAGTTCAAAGTGTTCAAGGCGGCATATAATGGAGTCAAGGGTCGAATTAAAGGTTGATCTGCGAGATAAACAATTTACAAAAAGTACGAAAAACGAAAACGAATGGAAAATAAGATAAACTGAATTTGCATAAAAAGATAATGAATGTGTGGGGGTTGAAGATCAAGGTATCACATTTCTGATTTTAAAAGATTAATTTTACATTTTACATATAATTTTTTTTATATTTTATTTATGCTACCAATCTACTAAATTACATTTTAGAAACATGCATACTCACTATAATATTAGTCTGCATTTGATTTTAATTTTCCCTTCTATGATTTCTTTACCAAATTGATATTGATTTGGAAATATCCGCCTTTTCTCATTGATTCGTCTGTGTGACCCCAAAACGTCGTCGGAAATTTTGCACACTAATTGCACGGGGAACGCCCATGGTGATGACCCAGTGAAGTCGGTGCCAACGAAAACATTTGGCAGAGATGCGATCAAAGCGAACTGCGACCAAAAGATCCACATGTTCGGTAGACAAACTGCAGTTAATAGCCGTTTTTCAGTGCCCCCAGCTGGATGAGTTGTGGGGTGGTGGAGCCACCGGGGGGAGTGTGGCAAGAGGGGCAGACTCTGCGAATTAGACTCTGCGGCGCATCAACGTCAACAACGTCATTTTTTCGATCGGAAAGGGAAGTTTGGAAGGAGGACAACCTACTTCTGTTTGCTTGCAGAGAAAGAAAAGTTTCAGAAAAAGTGCCTTGGGCATAAAAAATATTTAAAGTTTATAAGATAGTTTTTTTTTACAGTGGATGGGCCACTGCAGCTGCAGCTAGAAGAACATCAATCAAAGCCTGAGCTTTGTGCCTCTGGTGATGCGACGTCACATCTGCGATCTATCTAATGTTTCCAAAGCGCCACCTACTGACCGTCGCTCTACCCCTCGAACTGCTCGTAGAACGCTCGCCTTCAATGAAATATTCACACACGAAACGTTTTCATCAAAATTTACGTAACGTAAAATGGGAATAATGAACATCTGCGCAAACACACAGGCGAGTGAATTGGGGATCTCTGCCCCCGAAAAACCTTCCAATTGGCGCGCGAACAGATGCGGAATGCGCCTCGGACTTTACCCATTTTTTCACCCGCCCAGTCCGGTTCGGTCCCTCGCTTTTCCATCCCCCAGACGGTATCCGGACTGTTCCCATTTCCAGCCAGCTGCCCATTCCTATAGCCAGTCCATCCATCCATCTGTCCATCCATCCGACGGTCCGCCGCTTTGGCGTGCTAATGAAATCGAGCGCGTTTATTTGTTTATATGGCATTTGTCAGCGAGCTTAGCATTTGAAACAGTCCGACCCTGATATAAGAAATGCCTCCCAGCATATTGATGCGGAAGCTTGAATTACTTGAAGAATAACTTGAAGAATGGCTCAACCTAACATACTTTGAATACAAAGTAAATATGACTTTTAAGCTCTACAAGCTACATATGATTATGTACCTTCTTTTTTATGAAGTAAATAGTTTTCAATTCTTATAGATAGTTAAAAATTAATGCTCAAAAATATCTATCGCCTTAAATCCTGGACTAAATAGTGCCGTGGATAAAATTTGTAAAATTCAGAAACTTTCTGTGAAGATTCCAAAAGATTAAGGTAATTGTATTATATAGATGTGTGTAGCTCATAGCCATATTTAAAGCAACAATTTTATTGACATTTAAGAAGTATGTATTTTAAAATGTTTTAGCATTTAAGCCTCTACCTTTTCAAAAAAAAAAAAACATGTACACTTTTCGAAAAATATTTGGAGAATTATACTCCTAAAGTTTAATATTCGAAAAAAAACAATTGTTATTTTATTACAATTAAATACTACAGATTAGGCATTCAGATACTTTATTCCGTTTTCAAGCGTAATTGAGTCTAAAGCTGTCTATGAGCCGGTGCTTCCGCCAACTCGCCGTGGGTTTTTTACGAGTATTACCATATAGCTGCTTGGGTTTTAGCCGTCGTTCTGAATTGGCCACCAGCGTCGATCGTCACCCGTTGATTGGCCAGTCCGTCACTTGAATTAGCTTTATGTCGCCGAAGCCGATGCCGATGCCGAGATGCTGATCAAGATCGGTATCTGTGAGTGCAACTGTATCTGTATCTATCGGACGCAGCTGTATCTTGCCAATGCAAATTCTCTAATTGTTTATTAACAATTGCCGCTGGCCAGTAGTTAAGCAATTAAAAGGCACAGCCACAGAGCTTGGTAATAGTCTTGGGCTTTATATTTTTGGAGTTGGTGCAATTTGTCTGTTTTGATTTTAAGTTTGCCACCATTGTTGGTGTTTGTTGCCGGTTTCTGGCCATTTTCGATTGAGTTTTCGGTTTCGTATTAGCGCTGGGATTATGTCATGCAATTAACAATGGCATATTGTAGTGGTTGTTGTAGTTGCTGCTGCACATGTTGCTCGTGTGCCAGTTGCTACCGTTTTTGGAGTCTTTGAAGTTGCGGATTTGCCTGAGCTCGTTGAGTTGTCGTTGTTGCTGTTGCGTGCACTTTGCTGAACTTTTGCCGAGCAACAGCAGTTGCCTCTTGGCTCAGTGTTTGTTGCAGCTTCTATGCAGTATGATTACCCCAGCAATTGCTGTTGCTGCTGCTGTGCATGTAATTAACCAACATTGACATGTCTAGTTATGCGTTGCGACAACAAATTGACGTAAGCGCGTGCGTCAGCGTCAGCAATCCCGTGGGTCTATGGGGGCTATATGGGGTCTGTGGTTTGTGGTTCACATCTGCGATCGGGGCGTGACTTATTGCCATATTTCTTGGCACCTTGTGAGCGGACAAGGCTGGCCGAGCACGTTCATTAGATGAAAGTGCACCTGGTCTCACCCGCACATAGCTGAGTGGCTACCTCACCTCGCCTTAGTCGAGTAAAAGTTGCAAAAATACTGTTTTCTAGAATATTCCCTTTCAGTTTTTAACAGTTTTTTTTTTACTTTAATTAAAATCCCCAAGTTTGTAAATGTAATGTATATCCCCATCACTTGTTTATCACCCTCGACGAAAAACAAAATGGGAATAAACGATCAAAATAATTATGTTAATGCAAACCAATAATTTAAGACAAAAGCACTCGAGCGTAATTCAAGAAAACGATCAAGTACAGGCCCTAATTAATGACAGTAATTGAAATATTCCGATTGCTAACCAAATTGAATTTCCATTCCCATGACAAATAAATATTGTTGCTTTTTTTCGACTTTGAAAAAAAGTGTGTTTGAGCAAATCATTTTGACTGTGCGATCGGTGTAAGTGTCGGCGGTGCTGTCTCCCGGATTTTCACACATCTCCACTCCTTGAGAGTTGGTGGATAGACACCTTTACCTTCGATTTTACACCTCTTCGGTGAGGTGTTGCAGGGGCACAAGGGTGGCCGCCACTTCCACTTGAGATGCAACGCACCGCACGTTGCAATTAGTGTTAAAAGACACAAACATGCCGCCGCAGACGCCGCACGCTGATGTTAGCCAGATACCAGACCCGATAGAAGCCGCATAGCCACGATGATAGCCGCGTCCCAGAGCCAGGAAGAGGAAGAGCCACTAATTGGCCTAATTCTCACTTCTGTTTCGGCCCACGCAGCATAAATAGAGGTGCCCATGGTGGTGCAGAGTGAGAAAATATGGGGAAAAAATGTTTACCTTTATCTGGTAACATTTTAAAATATTTTCAAACCATTAGCTGAAGAGTTTTTCGATCAATTCGAGTCCTTCAATTTCTTTCAGTGCCTTTTGGGCAGCCAACTCATCCTCATAAATAAACAACACGGCAAACACGAAGCAGAACAAGCGGCGAACACGAATGTCAGACCGCCCAACCGCACAAACATCCCCCCCGATATGCAGATGAGGATCTGATCCGATTCGATCGGATTGGAATGGGAAAGGGGCAGAATAATCCACGCGATCATGTTGCGGGCGGATCCTCGATCCGTTCCGTATCGTTCCGGTACGTGTGATCTGATGGGCTGGGTGGTCTGTTCCAAATCAATTGCTGCCCTCGGAAGAGGGAAGTTTGAATTTTTTTTCTTCTGGGGCCTGTGCGGAGTGAGAAGCCATGCGGCGGCCCATGGCTCTTCTGGGTTGTTTATTTTGCATAAATGTTGCCCCAAATATTGCAGCTGTAAACACATAATGAACGCAGTTGGACCAGATTTCGATCCCAAGTCCGATCCGATCCCATCTTTTATGCTGCCTCCGGATGGTGGGCATTCCTCACATCTCTGGATCTGCATCTGCCCCAAAAGTTTCGGCTGTGTAAATATTTGTTTAAAATTCCGCACGCCTACCACTCCAAGTCCAACCGGACCTTAATCCCTCGAGGGCCAAGTACAACCCTCCGCCCCAGCCGATGCCCCCCATTGCCATTCCATTGGCGGGGACCACCAAAGTTTGTCGGACCGTTGGAACTTGGATGGCGATCGGCTGCAGCTGCTCGCAAAATATGCAAAGTGCCACGGGAACAGTGGGTGGATCATCATTATTACAGTGAGATATATGATTATATGTTATTATTTTAAATAAAATGGTTTGAGATTTAATATAAGTATCTTTTATACAAAGTACCACGTATTACAAAGACCTAATAATTTATTATTTACTTCAGTCCAATTATTTTTTCCTTATTGACTGAAAGGATACATATACCCTACCAGGAAACCCACTGTGCCATCGATCGTTACGGACGTTGTCGTCATCAGCGATGCTGTGTAAACAAATCAGCCGCCGGACTGCAAACATTTTATTGGTGTTGCCTGGCTGCGCTTTTCTTGGGCTTTTGGCCATAGCCCCATATAGCTCTTGCTTCTGCTGCTTGCTTTTTATTGACTTCACTCCAAACACTCGGCACTCCACAACGCCCACACCCCATCCACAGCCACAGCCACATCCACATCCACATCCATATCGAAACACCCATCCCCATCGTCATGCCCATCGAAATGGAGAGGGGATCTCTTTTTCAACACCTTCTTGTGGCCGCATCTGTTTGGCGTTTGGGAATTGTTGTTTAGATTTAGCCTCCTCGGCTGCAAGATCTGTTCATAATTTCAATTGACTTGGACCGGATAGATCGTAAAAATTATTTATGTAGATAGACGAATACTCGCCGGAGCGGATATTGTTCGATTTCCAAGTGATTAATTGCTGCTTTCTACAACTCAACAGCGTTCTGGAGATCTCTGTATCCACATGGCCGTAAGACTATGGCCACATATGATTATAATGTTTAGGTCCGATAGAGTGCCGTCGATGTTGTTGAATTTTCAAACAAACTTGCCCGTCTGCCACTTGATTTGTTTGGGTGAGATGTACAGCCTCAGCCTAGAAACTTTGGGAGTGGAAGAGATACATCTTCAGTACTAGATGCTGGGGAACATAGCTTTTGACAGATTTCTGAAATGTTTACAAGCAATGGGGAAGTGATCGGGAAAGCGTCTGCAAATATCTATGACCCTGTTTTAAATGTATGACGAATTTTAAAAAAAGACAATATTTATTTGCAAAAAGGATATACACTAGAAGTCAGGACATCTAATAATCCAAAACTTAAAATGACTCAACTCTTTATAAGATATCTAGCATATGAAGAGAGGGCTTATCGATAAAGTAAAATAAAAATAGATTATGACAAAAAAGGACATGTCCCCAAGACGGACTTGCTCCAGGTGAGGCTCGAACTCACAACCCCGGCATAGCTCATACACTGAATACTGATTATAAGTACCGTGCGCTAACCAATTGCGCCACTGGAGCTGTTGGCCGCCGGCCGCCAAAAGCTTCTCGGAAGCTTCAGTGCCCAGGCTAGAACAATCTGATATCCTTTAAGCTCTCCCAAAAACCTTCTCTTTCGTTCCTATCCCCAACATACAGATTACACAACAAAGCCAGACTTAAATCACCAAATTTGTGTCTTCAAAGAGGCTTATCAGTAAACGAGTGTTATGAAATAGTTTTTAGTGTACCACATAAGCCCCAAGAACATTAAACATTTTTCTAAGTTGGAATCATAGATTTGTTATTTTATTTACGAGCTCATAAATTATTAAATACAATAATAGTTTTTGCCAATATAAATAAATTAATTATATAATATTCGTAAAAGACACATATTTCTTAAGTTAAGCAAGAAAATATTCGGCGCAACTTAAATTTTGAAAATTAATTATTCAATTTTGAATTTTATTTAATTTTTTAAGATTTATCATTAAATATAGCTTATAAAAAATAAAGGGACATTCAAAAAAAAAAACTTAAAATTATAAAATTATATTTTAAATCATATATTTAAAAAATGTAATTATTAATATTTTTTTAATATATTTGAGTTCAAAACTTTTTTTTTTCGAAAAATCAATAACCAATAATATATTACTCTTTGTAAGTGTATAAAAATCCGCAGCGAAAAATGTTATATTTCGGTACACCATTATAAAACTATTTTAAGCTGCTAAAACAAATCTCAACCACTTCATATTATAAATAAAATAATATATAAATAAAAATCTATCATAAAATAAAAGTTTAGTAAAAAGTTAAGTCACCATACGACTTGCTCCAGGTGAGGCTCGAACTCACAACCCCGGCATAGCTCATACACACAGAATACTGATTATAAGTACCGTGCGCTAACCAATTGCGCCACTGGAGCTGTTGGTTCAGCGCCGCCAAATGGCCAGTATAAGATTCGACCCTCAAAATAGAACTTTGCGCTCTTTCTCTCGCTCTTACCGGCGCGCTCTGCGGCAGCTCTTCTCTCTTTGCCTTTCTCTTTGTGCGAATTCTGTGTGCGTGTATCTGTGTGTGTGCGTGGGGATGAGCGAATAAATTTGAATCTCGTTGTGGCGCGAGGATGCCCTCTCCAACTGTGATAAGAAAATAACATTAAAATTAAGCTCATTAATCCGAAAATCTGGGCATCATCCGAATGTCGGAATCTGTGCCAAGTGAGTCAACGAACCGGGTACAACATTACTTTTCATTTAATTCAAATTAATGCATTTAGTTAATCAACAATGGCAATCGACGGCAATAATGAAACCGAAAGCTAAGAGATTGCAATTATTATTAATATGGATTAGGGCAATGAAAAGTGAATTTGGTCGGGTTTTTACTTTCAGGTAACCAGCAGCAGGTCTCCCATTAAACAATGCAAATTATTTGCTTTTCACTTTCGTTTGGCTTGTTACCTAGAACAGGTGTGCTGATTACGAAGAAGCCCGTGAAAATTACAGACCTGTAACGGTGCCCCCTTGGCCAATACCATTACAATTGCCATTACCATGTCCACAGCCGGCGAAAACAATAATAACAACAATTGCAACAGCCGGACTTCATATAAAATTCATATGTAATTGCAAAATCCCAGCTCAGATTAATGGGAATAAACACAACAACCATTATATTCTGAAACCGATGTTGTAAATACACTACAATTTAAAGAATATTTTTAGATTATGAAAATTATATTAAATATTTATCAGAATAAACCACACATTATTTTCTAGTTTAGGATCTATGTAATTTTGAAAATTTTCAAAGAAAAAGCTACCACCTTTGGAGAAACCCCAGAAAATCCAAAGCCAGGAAATGCAAATTTCGCTAATTAACGCTGCTGTGTCTTTGGTTTTTGTTGCCAATGTTGATGTTGATGTGGCCATAATCGCTTCTAACTAAATAAAAAGCATGCAATAACAATAAAGTACAAAAGGCAATCCCCGTTAGAAAAACGAAAACAACAACAATTACAATATTAGCGGCAACACCTGAAGCCATGACAAATGACCACCATATGACATTAATAATCATAACTCAAAAGCTAACACAAAAAAAAAATACAAAAATATATAAAGTTAACAGCGGAAAAACTTGGCGAAGCATGCAAAGTAAATCCCTTGTCATGTCATGTTGTAATTAAAAATTATTTAAAAATTATTTCCATATGACAGCCGCCGTCTCAGCCCCAAGTATTACTCGGCAATTATGTCCAGGCGCTGAGTATTGAAATACACAAAGTGACGAGAAACTTCCTCACAATGGGTGACAATAACAAATTCATAAAATATTAATTTATAAATAAAGATCGATGTGCCACATACCTAAATACTGGACATTAATGCTCGTCTTACGGCTTCTATTGTGTAATTGTAATTCATGGAATTGAACAAAATCGAATTAGAAGCAAACTCGAGGCAATCAAATCAGACAGTGTATGTAAATATCAGACCCATGAAGGAGCAAAGTAGAGCACATGCTGCCATGTCGGAAGGGGGGTTCACAGGGGGGAGGGCTAACGGGGGCTTACAGGGGGCGACGGGCGATCGAAGGTCACCATTGACGATTCCGAGACTGGCGCCAACGGAATAAAACAAAAATAATAAATAACAATGACTGACAACAACAAAATAGGCACAAATTGCAGGCGCTATAATACCCATCAAGGCGGAACAATAGACACAACCAAGAATCGGTTGGTGGGGTCAATCAAAGACAGTTTATTCTTGGGCAAAGCTCATCCAATTAAATTTTTTTTTAATTTTAAAAATTTAATATATAATTGAATCCAAGATTTTCAAACAAACTGATGAAAAATGTATTTACAAATCGTTAAAAAGATATCCCGCTTAACAATCAGTTGCATATTGGCGAAGATATAGCCTTCATAGTGGCTCCTATTGGCCATCCCCGAGTTTTTCATAATATTTGGGGATCCCCAAGAAAATTTTTAAATTCAAACAAATATTTTGTGCCAGATTTTGATGATTTTTGCGGAACGTCAATCTTCGCAATGGCTCATATAGGCCTACGAAGCCTTCAAACCCTTCTTTTATTTAGTTAGAAAAATTTCGAAAAAATCTAAAAAAAATAATTTGTTCCCAGATTTTGATTAAGTTTCATAGAGATTCTTTCTACGAATCGTATAAGGTTTTCCGCTCAAGAATCTGATCGTTATTGGCGAAGATATGGCCATCTCTGGGGGCCATAGTTTTATTTTGTTCGGTTTTCCGAACTTTGAATCTACAAAAAATTCAAAATATACAATAAGCAGTTTAAGCAGTGACTCATTTGCTATACATTTTTCTTAAATTATTGCGAAAAAAATAAAACTCAAAAATATTTTGTTATCACTTTAGTGGAAAGGCAGCTACGGCGGCGCATGTCAAATCTTCGAAACTTTCTCCACTGATAACGAAAAACAAAGAGGAAATGGGGAAATGCTTCAGCAAATTTATAAGCAAACAAGCCCATATCGTGAGTATTAAAGTTCCATTACCTTGGTAATTGAGATAAAATGGAACTGGCCGGATGAACTCACCCTCATAAAGTATTGATAAAGCTACGCTTTGGATTAGTCATGCTACCGAATAATCTTATTTTTGGAGGTCAGTATAAAAATAATTTCAATATGAATAAATAAATGTTATGTTCGGGACACGACTGCCAACAGGCCAAATAAAAAGCATAGGCCGGAAAGGTAATCTCTTAAAAAAAAAGTAATATTCAAATTATTCCGTAAATGTTTGTTTAAATTAGACTTGCCTTAAGTTGTTTCAAATTCTATATATCCAAGCTTTATTATTCTGACCGCAATTGTGGGTCGTTATATCGAATTCAGCCCACTCCTGCAGCTGCAGTCGAGACGCTGTTGCTCCCGGAGACCTTCTGGCCGTGCAATCTCAAAGACTTTGTGAACTGTGTGGAGCTGTGAGCTATGAGCTGTGAGGCTGGCACACAAAAAAGTGCATTAAGATTACAGCTGGCGACTGTCTGACAGTTGTTGGGGCCGCTGCAACTTGTCCGAGGAGCTTATCAGCTGTCGATGCACTTGTAGCGCCACTTTCGGTTTCATTTAGAGCCGAGCCGCAGATGCAGATGCTGTTCGAGTTGCACTTGGAGCTGGGTGAAAGAGCTCCAACTGAAGGCGACTCATTGACTCGGGGTGGGTGTGGGGTGGCAGCTGGAAGGCTTTCGAGCTTGGAGGAGGGCGTGGGGCCACTGGACGGACAATGCTATTGATTATTGACTCAGCTGCAGCGACTTGCCAAACAGATGACACAGAGAAAAATCAAAGAAAGTGCTGTCTTTGTGTGCATTGTTCAGCTTTTATGGTTTGGTTAATATGAGGGTTTGAGGGTCTAAAGTGAAGAGGAAGTTCGTCAAATCAAATGATAATCCTAGAAAATTAATATCCTGATGTTAAATGTGGAGTAGTCCATCAAGGTTGTCAGCTTAGAGGTTGTAACTATGACGCCGCCTATAACTATCATAAAAAGTTGGTCTATTAACCCTAATAATGGAAAAATCACATTCCACAATTGTCAGTGTACTCTAGGCTTTTTCCCGGGGCAGCTTCACTTAATCACGGATCAGATCAGACGGCAGCGGCTGCGGAGCATCGCCGGATTGCTGTTTACCTTCTCACGCGTCAGCGGTTGAAACGCAAAATGCTTTACGGCAACAACTGCGCCAAGGTATGTAAACAAATACAACAATAAATGGAAATAAAAAATTGCAGCAAAAAAAGTAAAAAACGCCTGCGCAACTTGCTAAGCTCCACTCATCCTCCGATGCCCTGGCGTCTCTGTCGCACACCTTGGGGGACTCTCACTCGCACTCTTACAGCCAAGCACTTTGCATGTTATTTGTTTCGTTTATTTGACTTTCTCATTAACTTTTGCTTACTTTGCATCGTTTAACTTTAGTCATACCCTTTAAAATTGAAAGAGGAACTTTAAGTAGTTAAACGACGATTAAACGATTCTATATATTTAAGTTTATAAAAAATACAGAAATAATTTATAAAAATATTATTTTATTATAAAAAAAAGCATATTTCCTACCATCTTTCCAATACTAAATATATTATCGACAGGTCCTAACCAATAAAATATCACTAATAACAAGAAATAAACAAAAAGGAGAATGGTAACACTTACCACAAAGGATTCGTCTTTAAAGAGCATCACTTATTCGGCCAGTGCTGCCATCTTTATAAAATTTCTGAGTCTCTTTTTCAGTGTACATTGCTCTGTGCGAGTGTACGATTTTTTTATTTAACTGAAAGTTGGCGTCGTAAGATTTGTATGCGCACCTGATCAAACTTCACGTTCACGTCATTTGCTTGCGTTGCGTTGTGTCGGTCAAGCAGAGTCAAGTTTGTGGGAATTTTTTTTGTTTTCCCTCGGCTGTTATATGGCCTTTTTACTGATTATATGATTTGGCGATTTTTAAGACTCTGGGTTATGGTTACTATGAAATATCTCAGCTGGGCATAACTCTCGACGGCCATTCGTTGGGAGCATTGCAACCTGTCTCTCTGTCTACGATGGCAATTAAACTCGATTAGCTAGAATTTATAACCGGCAACAGTTATAAATTAAAAAATTTAGTCAAATTAACGCAGCCGGTCGCTGCGTGCAGAACATAAAAAATATGCAAACGAAAGCCAACACATCGAGTGCATTGCAGGTGTTTGAACTCGATCGTCGATTCGTCGTCGTTCGTCACCAAAAAGACGGGCCAAATAATTGGGCGACAGACGCTGACGCCGCGATTGGAACGCCAAACAGGACCGGATTTTCGGTTTATGGGGCTATAATGGGGGATATAATTATACCAAGAGTATTTTCTTTAAAACAGTCTAAAAACTAAAAACTTAAATAAGCCATAGGATTATAGTTAATAGAGACTGTAGATATATCTGAAAACTAGTATATGTATTTATTAGTATGTTTTATATTGAATAAAAATCGTTGTTCTATTTATTTAGCAGAAGAATAAACCTTAAACTAATATCTTATTCGTGACTTCCAAATTACTTCACATATGCTAAAATGTGCTACAAATATACGAAAAATGTATGCTCAAATTTTACGTCAGTTCTTTATGTAAAATTCCCCGACAAAGCCTTGTCTATGACCTTATGTGACAGGAATATGTTAAATTAATTTAAATGTATAAATTTATCCAAAGCCCCCTAAAGTATTTTTTTTCAGCCGCCCCTGAAAGGAGCGGGGAACATAAAACGCCAAGTAACTCGAATTGCGCGACGCGACGGCGGCGCGTGCAAATGCGAAATGCAAAACAAACAGTTTTCGATATTGAAATTGTCTCGATAATTAAATGCGTTCAGCGGTAAAAGTATGTCACCAACACAGATATATATATTCTCACAGAGACGGCAGGCTAAAAAGTAGAGGGTCTTACGGTTACTGGTCCAATGGGCCAACACATGATATATATTTTCTTAACATTTAAGCCTGAATAAATTTTCATTGTTATGTTAAATATTTGTAGAAAATGTATCTAGAGAAACCCCATCTTTTTGGGACCTTTTCGTTTGGCAGGGGCCTTCCCCATTTTCAGCTGGAGCTCCGTTCTAGGGCGTTGACATTTCGAGGGCGCAGCAATTGTCCATGTTTGTCCAATTCGTCACCCAGCCCCGGACCAGATCATGTCACCAAGCCGCCACCCATCGCCCCATTCCCCCGGGCCACTCGCTTTCCGTGCAATTTGAATTTGAGTTTCGTCAACTTAATCAGAGACGGCGGCCCAGTTGGCGCATGTGCACAAGACCCGAGCCAACAACCTGGTGACAAATCAGTGTGCTCTGGAGTTTTGGAGTTTAACTCTCAACTGGGAGTCTAAAATGCAGTGAAAGAAATTTCACAAATCAAACTTTTAGAATTTCCATTAAAAGAAACTATTAAAAGAACTACTCCTTTCCCCCCAAAAACAGTTTAGATATTCTTCAAATCTATTTTCTCGAGTGTATAGATTCGGAACTGGAGCCGGGCCCATTGTCTTGGAGCATATGCATCTGCATGTGGGCGTCGCTTGGCTCCAAGCCGATTTCAAGCTTCGAATAAGCCCAGATCCGACGGGTCAGAGCCAGAATGCCTTGGCCAGAAGGGTGTGACAACGTTTGTGGTGACTGCCTGTCGCCTGCTGGCTTCGTTTCGATCTCTTTTCTATTTCCCTGGCTTCGTTTCTGGCCCGTTTCTGTTGTTATTTTTGTGTCGCATGTGGGCTTAATTTATTTTGACTTTTGGCCATTTAACTTGAGATTTATCTGGCCTAAACTATGCGCAAACATTTTCCCGCTGCCCGGCTCGTTGACGCGTGGATTAAATGTGCCAAATGACTGAGCCGGGAGATTTCTGTTAGCGGATTACTCAATGGGTGTGGTCTAAAGCGTCCAGTCTTTTTTTTTGTCTTTAGGAGGGGGTCTCCTCCGAGTCCCTGAGATCTCCCCATTCTGCAGATGTCCAATTGAGTTGTCAGAGGCTAATTTGTGCTGCTCCCCTCAGATCAACAGAGTGAGTAATCACCACTGGGTGTGTGAAGAAAAAAAGAAAGGAACATGGATTGTTTCTGAATTTTAATATTACGATTTGGGAAGGTAGGGATAACCCGGAAGCAGACTAATGACTTCTAAAAGAAAACAAGAATACGTCTCTTTATTCGGTTTGTTCTTCAAATATGAAATATTTTAAACTCAATTCTATAATCCGATTATTGACTTCCGCTTCCGAAATATTTCCTGTTCCAATTTGTTTATGACGTCTGTTAAGAAGGATGTTTCGGTTTAGCTAGACAAGTGAATGAAGGTTAAAATCTTCAATTAGCCTTATAAATAGCTTTTCACTTTGGTATCCAAGAAAAATTATATTATTTTTCGGATATTTCTTGTTACAATTTCTATCATTTAAGCATTTCATAACAGGTAATTGAGTTTTACTTATGTATGTGGATTTTATTTATTTATTTATTGGAATTTACTTGGTAATTCCATAACCCCTCGAAAAGTAAGTTAAGCTTTTGTCTCTCTCCCTTCCAATTCAAAGCAATTGAATGAATATTGCTTTGAAGATCGTCTGTATATTTTCTCCAGAGTTCAATCTGCCACTTGAACTGCATTTCACTGCTCGTCACATCTGCATCTGCAGCTTGAACTGCAACTGCAACTGCCACTGCCACTGCCAAAAGTCTCAAGTGCCGTCAAGGGGTTTTCAAACTCTGCTGACAGTTTCGAAATATAGCAGTTCGATCGGATGGCAATCAAGATCGAGATCTTTTCCGCCTCGAACGTAGCATGTCTCAATCGACGGCTGGGATTTCCACTAAATCGCTGGACTATCGCATTCCCACATTAATTATGGAACAATTAAAGATGCGGGGATCTCCACTTGAATGGCTGTCAATAGGCCGAACAATGGGCCACTTGAATGGCAAGTTTCAATCCCTTTCGTGAGCCCCTTTCGGGCCCTGTGGGTTATAGTATGTTTTTGTATCTGCAGACACCCGCATGTGTACTTCTGGGATGTGTGAGACCTGATGATGACCTCCGGCGTGGACAAATCTCGGTGGTGAAGGTAACAGAAAACAGAGCGTTTGGCAAGAGGGGCAACTAATTTCGTGGAAATTACCAACCAGCTGTGTGTGTTACGCATTTCCTCTCAGGTGTGCCTGTGCCGCACAAACAAAAGCGATGAAATGTATGAAAAGTAGGTGCAGCAGCTGAGCTGAGAGCGGGAATGGGAATGGGAATCGGAATCGCAGCCAGAGCCCGGAGTGGAAGTTGAAGTCGGAGAGCTGAGTCTTGGGATTAATGAGCAGCAAGCAACAGTTGCACACAGCAAAGTGAGTGGGAAAATGGAAAGGCTGCCGCCAAATAGCAACAAATAAGTCTAGCACAGAGAACAAATATTATTAGTTGTATGTCGGTTTTTAAAATGGATCAGTTTAAGTCTTCAATTTAGTAAAATAAATAATTTAGTAAAATAAAATACTTAAAGAAGAGAGAAACTATCTAAAAGAAGATACCAATTTCCCGAAACAATAAGAACTATTCATTTTGAAACTTTTACTTTGCAACAAACAAACCATTAAACAAAACAGAAATGAAATTTGATTAGCTAAAGCTAGGTAATTTTTTTCCCAGTACTCTGAGACTCTGTCTTCATCTGGGATTGGGATTGAGACCCAGTCTGGTACGGAGACCTGGCGGTTTGGCTAATGATGCCGCCGCTACGTGACGTTCGTTGCCAAGTGGCTGCCAAAGAATGGTCTCAGCTCACCTCTCCAGTGTCTTTTTTTCCAGTTTTCGGTTTATATTTTTTTTGCTTTTATTGTGGCTCATGGTTTTATGAATTGTTTGGCATTCTTGCAACGCGGCGGTGTAGACAGAGAGCACTCGGTGTCGTCGCTGTGGCTGCGGGTTTCTTTATCTGCAGACGCACCTCATTTTCCGGCTTTCTGTACAAAATGAAAAATTCACAAAACAAAAAAAAAAGAAAGGTAAAAAAATTGAAAGAGCGATAAGTACGGGTAGCTGCCGCTTCTGTCATCTGGGCACGGTTGCGGTTGACGATCTGCATGGCTACCGTTTCCACAGCCTACGCAGAGCAATCGTGATCACACAGAGAGAAATAAATATACATTTTTAACATATATATATTTTTCAAGATTGTAAATACTTTAAAAATGCGTATTCTACCAGAGATCAATTTAAAAAAAAAATCTTAGTTATATAGCTGTATTATACATTTTAGTTAATTTTTCAAGTGCACCATTTCAAAAGTTTCATCACCAAAAGCATCAACATCGATCGTTCGCGGTTAGGCATTTTTTAATTGAGCCGCCGACTTTCCACTATAAATCAAAGGTCTTGCGATGATTTGTTTGCAATTTAAATGCAAATAACGACCACCCAGCAGCAGCAGCAACAGATCCAAAATTATAACTTAATTTTGGCAGAAGTCTGCAAACTCAACCCGGCCGAACCGAAACCGGCAATGAGATGAAAATGCCTTCGAGCCATGTTGGCGATGAATTGCGGCCCAATCCGAAAAGGTTGGCTTGAAAAAAGAATAAGGTGGAAGAGTGGAGCCTGGCTAACCGCAAGACAAAGCCACACAAAGCGATTCAATGCGACCAAAGGGCATGATTTGTCTTCAAAATACTCAAAGCCCCCTTGCCAAGTCCCCCGCTAAAAAAATGACTCCGAAACCGAAAAAATATATATCATATGGCCTGAGAAAGAGATTGAGCTTAGGTTTGTACAGTAATTGGTGGGAGGTATGCAAATTTTTAATATTTATAACACAGTAGGTTTAATTTCTGTTTGTTCTCCTCAACTAATTTATTTGCAAACCATTTTAAAACATATTATAAATTATATACGTATATCTCTAATACACATTTAAGCCCTTTCTATAGGGGATCCTTTCATTTTTCAGGAAACAGGGCATCTCTGAAAAGCGTTAAACCGATCACAAGGAACGATTCCGAGAAACGCATCGCTTTGTCCAATACTCTTTTTTTTTTGTTAATCTTCCAGGTTCCAAGTCCCCCATGTCAGAGCTGAAAAAAGGCCCCAAGCCCAAAACCAATCCCCGAAATATTAATAAAAGTCGTCATCGTCAAAAGGAAGCGCAGTCGATCCCTAAAAAATAAAAAAAAAAATTGCAAACCAAACCCAGCGAATCCAAAACCAACAAAAAATACGAAAAAAAAGAAGTAATGCCACGCCGGTGTTCAACAAATTTCAATCTCGGCTCAAAGGCGAACCCTCTCTCCAGGGGCAGCTGGGGAAGAAGCGAAGAAGGTTCGCTTTGGGCCTGCACGTGCAGCATTGAAATGCGCCGCGCGTTGGACCCAAAGGATCTTTGCCAAAAAAATATATATATACCAAAAAAAAAAAGAGAAGCCACAGAGAATAAGGAACGGCAGAACCCAGCCGAAACCAAATGAATTGAAAGAATTCCTTGCGGGGCATACAGATACTTATATTCGGTCTCAGACTGGGATCAGCTTCAAAATCAGAGTGCACACAGAAAAATATATATCTAAAATATTAAATTTAAAATGTACTAGAATTTAGCAGTCTAACTATAGTTCATTATTACTGATTAAATCCCTTATGTTATAAAAATTATAATTCAGATTTCCACATAAAAACAAAGAGATAACTTGGAAGGATATACCTCCTACACTCTTTTTTCTCAGTGCACTCTTGAATCTGAGAATCAGAGCCAGTCCAAACCTTCGACGAACCGTCTCAGATCAAACGCTAAGATAGCTCTGGACGGATCGGCTGGATGACCATTCCGCCTCGTTTTGACCAAAATGCGCTAAAGAAATTCTTTGGCTTCGCGTTGGCCTTTTGGTTTCTGGTCGCTGGTCTCTTCTCTGGGGCTTGGTTCCCTTTTTTCTGTGTGAATAGTTTTTGTTTTTTTGCGAATTTCAGAGCACTTTGCTTTGTCGCTGGCCTTTTGTTTTTGCGGACTTTGAGAGGTGGCCTTATATTACGATTTGAATTTCAGATTGAGTTTTAATAGCCGCAACTCAGTCGAACCACACCTGCATTTTCCCTTCATTCTACCTTTTGGCTTTTTTGCCTTTTGCACACACTGTCCGTCTGTGTTACTTTTGGCAGTTTTTGTTGCATTTGCAGCGGCCGCGGGAAAAAAGAGACGATGCCGTCTAGATTTGTGGCTCGGATCCTGGGGTGTGAAGATTGCGCATACGGGTAAGAAATTCAATTTCACGCTTCTTTATTAATTGGCCAAGCTTTCCGTATCGCAAGGGGTGTTTCATTTTCGGTGTGTATTTTTGGAACTTTCAGCGTTAATGAGATTTTTGCACTGCGATTATGAAGCCAGGATTTGAATTGAGTTTGGGTCCTCAGTCTTCGATTGGATGGCTTTTGGAGATGCCGCCGCTGCTTCATCAACTTGTTGTTGCCAATGGATGGCGGCGATGAAGCGTTAATTAGACAAGGGAGATGGCTGATAGACAGGCAGCTGGATATTGAGGAGAAAAGCTTGAAAAAAGTGGATAAGTTAGCCTCCATCGAGTTTCTCCTCAAGGCAAAGGAAACAAAAAACATGGCTACTAGCTTGAAGCCTGAAAGTCCCAAGAAATCATGCTTAAAAAATTAAATAATTTATAAAAACTACAATTAGTAGTGTGTTTTATAGTTTCGGTAATAAATTTTCATTAAATTGTGACGAAAATCTCTTGCAATCGAAAGCTAAAAAATATGAATAAAATCAATAGACAAATGCAAATATTTATGCAGAAATTGACACACTGAAGGCGTTGCAGTGTTGACAACAAAGTTGCCAAAATGCAAAAGAAGCTGCAACGTTGGCTGGCACCCCTCCTCCTTTATTTTTTGTGGCAAAGGTGTTGGCGGCATCTCCACACTTTGGAGGCTGCTGAGGCTTTTGGCAGCTACTGGCGGCAACGCGTGAAAAATAATATTTATGGCAAACAAATTTCCATCCATCGACAGCAAACGGCGCCGCAACGCCAACATGGGATGCAGTTTCGAGAGGTGTGTTCTGGTGTGAGTGTGTGGAGTATGCAACTTCAACTGCAATTGCCATATAAAATAATTAGCCAGTCATGGGGTTAATGGCGGAAGGGGTGCTGAGCGGGTCGCTAACTGATTGTCAACGTAAATTTAAAAGTCTCTGGCTGCTAAGTGCGTCCATCAATGGCTCCTTAACTTTGTATTGGCGGCAACCTAAATCAATCCTTGAAGTCAGTACAATGCACATGAAAAAATTGGGGTATGACAGGGAAATTGTCAACAATTTAAGATTTAAAGACTGTTATTTAAGTCACCATAATTTGAAGTACTAAGTGCTTTAAAAAATTCAAAAAAAAGGGATATTATAAAGATCATTTCTAGACTATGATACATCATTAATAATTTCATTTAAAAATCATTCCTTTATGACTAAGAATTGAATCAAAACAATTTTATAAATCTTTTTACGGCTACTGCATTATTAAATTATGATACAATGATTTTCATTTAAAACTATTCGATTAAACATTTTTTAGTGCATCCCCCAAACCATATTCGGCTGGGGCCTCCAACATAATCGTAAATTATATGCGAGGTCTGTTCCTTCGTCGCCATTTTTGGGCATCTTTGGACCGCAGCTCTCCGCTCTGACATGGCATGACAAATGGCAAATGTGCGACGGAAGTTGGCCCGAAGTTGAAGTTGGAGTCGGAGTCGGAGTCCCGTCTCGATCCGGCTTTTTGGAGTCTTTTCAGAGGTTTGGAGTCGGCGGCAACCTTTGTGATTTTTGTCTCGGGCCTCAAACTGCAATAGAGGAAGAGGCTTGTGGCATTTTGACAAGCTGGCTGGGTTTCATTGATTGCAAATTTAATTCGTTTCGCCGGTGACAGATAAGAATCGAAACGAATATCTGATGGCCACGCCTCTGACCGGCAATTAACCCGGCCGGGCCATATCGATCGATACTTTTTCGTATCTTAAACCGAATTTGTATTTGCTGATCTCGCATCGAGATAACGACAGAAATAAAATAAAACCAGCCCGCAAGACCCAACCAAGAGCAAAATTTATTGAATTTAATAACGCGCCAAGTTTATCGCAAAAAGTTTTTGTCAATTTAACAAATTGCAGCTACAACAGCAAAACAGCAACGGCAGCACCCAAGGAACACAACAACAACACCATAATATATAAAACAAAACAAAAAATGAAATAGAAAAAAATAGGAAAAAAAATGTTTGAAAAAAAAAACCTGACCAAGCCCCCAGAAAAGCCTCAAAAGCCAGTTGGCCGGCCGACAATGGAAATCGAATTGAATTCCTAGACGGCTAATAATGTCTTTGTGCACAATTGACGGCCAAGTGGACAGGCGTGCAAATGAATGCGACTCTGGACTGGACTGGACCCACAGCTCGCCAAGAGAATTATGTTACGATCTGCACCAGGATCGGTCCGGTCCGGTGCGGTACGGTCCAAGCCAGGCCAAAACCGACGCGGGGGACAGGAAGCCTAAGCTCTGGTCACCGGGGAGCGATATCGCCAAGATCAATGAATCAATTAGCAAAACGAAATGAAAATGAATGAAATAACCAATAGCAGTGGCAGCAGCAGCCTGGTCAGTACTTTTTATTATTTTTTACATTTTTTATTTTTTGTCCAAAACACCAGCAAGGCGTGGGATGGCATTTGTCAATGTCGGATTTTGGGCTCTTGTTGGTTTTCAGTTGAGGGTATGATGGTTTTAATAAAATTGATGGCTTAAACAAAAAAGTTTTCCATCAAAGCTTAAGGCCGAATTGAATTTAACTTTTAATGATATAAAATTATTGGGAAAATTATTTTTATTAAGGATATGGGGCGTATGAGCAATTTGAAAATATATGTTGCCTACTTTCCGACGTTTCCCATGCAAATTTAGTTATTTTTTAAGGACTTTTTGTTGAGAACTTTTTAAAAAACAATTTTAAATATTACATTCAAATGTATTAGATAGTATAAACTACAAGCTATTTTTTTCTGTAAATATATAATCACTATTCGTATTTCAAAAGATATAATTGCATATAAGTAAGTTTTGAACTAATATTTTGTAGATTTTTTTGAAGGGTATTATAGACTTGAGTCTTTTGAGTTCTTACGAAGTTGCAGCTGCTGCTGGTGGTCCCCAAAACTGTTGCTGTTGCAGTTGCAACTAAGCGGTGCCGTGTTCCCCATCGCATTATCAATCTCGGCAACTCGGGTGGCGCATTAGTCAGACCCTCGGGGCTCGCTAAAAAAATTGAATAGCAACAATTCAATTGGAGATAAGGAATTGTGCATAATTCTATTTAATTTACAGCTTGACACTCGCCGCAGTTCGTCATCGATGGCGGGGCCTGTGACCCATGGCTTCTGCGGCAGCGGCAGCGCCAGTCTTTCGATCAAATGTCAGGCAGCAACACCAATTGCAACTGCAACTTCAGCAACAGTAACTGCAACTGCAACTGCAACAGCAGCCGCACCTCGTCAGCAGCTTTTGGGTATTGTCATCGCCATTGTTGGCCATAAGCTGTGGCCGGGACTGAGGCTTAGCAGTCAGAGCTGTCATTAGGCCAACATGTGGCAGCCGCGCCACCACCACCACCACCACCCCCTTTCTTGGCCCATGACGATGCCACAATGGGTGGTGACGCAGCTGAAATCAATGCTGCTGGCCGGGACACAGGCCTCGACTCTGGTTTCCAAGCCAAGTCCGGCTTTAACCCCAGCGCCCGATCCCGACTCCGCTGCAGATGTTGCAACTTCCGCCAGCTGCTCCGATCCGTACACCTGATACTGCAAAAGCTAATAGGTTTTTATGGAAAGCTAGAATATCTTTAGATAGACTTAAGCCCAAAGAGGACCTATTGGACTCTTACCATCTTGCCCCCAAGTGTGTCTTTGTGTTACATATGTTTCCTAGCCCCGGCTGCGAGTGCAACTCCGATTTCGACTTGGTTTCGATTTCCTAATTCGCATGGAACTCTCACCCAGTTGGCCCGCTTTCCGTTGACCCCCTTGCGTGGCACTCCCCTTCTCCCCCACAGAGGCCCCACCAATCCGGAGACAGATGGCTGCTTCAATTACACAAAAGTCATGCGGCAATCCCCTTAACCCCTTTCCGCTCCACGAAAGTTGCTGAGCCGTGTCCGCGTTGCTTTTATTTTTGTTGTTGCTGGCGTTGGTGTCTGACTTTGTTTTAGTTTTCGTTGCCGGTTGCTGTTTAGCGAAACAGGTGCGTTTTGCGTTTTGCAGGTGTTTCCCAAAAGCAACCACCAACAGCAGCAGCAGCAGCAGCAGCAAAAGCAACACACTTGCCACCAACACCGTCACTGGCACCGCCCCCGCTGTAGTCCCCTTGACTCCTCCATCTGGCCAGCGGTCTCGGACTGTTTAGTAGTTACGCTTTACCGCTAGTTACACAAATTGCCATCAAGTATGCAGCCCCTGCCCGCCCCCCCGAAACCCCATGCCCCCGCTACAGCCCCCACGCCTCAGCTAAGCAGCGGCGCCAGCGCCAGCGCCAGCGTTGCTCATGCGCATTGTATTTCGTGTGAAAATCACAATTAAATGCGATTTTTATGCGCACCTCGCCAAAGTCGTCGGCGATGTTGATTGTGGTTTAGCTTTCATTTCGGAGACCTCAGCCGAAAGACACTTTAACCCTATAGAGCCGCTTAAATAGAGACGAAATAAAATTATGCAATTAAAAGTATTTCGAAATTACACACGGGGATTAGCCAACAGAGACATTGAACTTTGAACTGGAGCTTATTATGGAATAAAAATGGGTATTTTTTAACATTGACTTCAAAAAATTATTGTTTAAAAATTGAAAATATTTATCCCAGGATCCTTGAGTGTTAAGATGGGAGAGTTTCGAACCCGATTCGGTTTACCATTCAGCCAGAGAGGTCCGGCGCTCAGGAGCTCGGCTAGTTCAGCTGTCAGCTGCGTGGTTGGAAATGTCAGCTTGACAATTATTATGTCAAAATTTTCCGGCACGGCCATTGGAAGGCTGAGCCGGGACGGAGACTGAGACTGAGACTGAGGCTAAAACCGAGTCTGAGGCGACGGCATTCGCAATCGAGCAGTTGCCGCAGCTGTTGACTGCTACACGAGTTTTTATGGTAATTCAAGTTTCACTGATTTCTCGTCTCAACGGCAGTCGCACCCAAAAAAATCACTATATGAGAGAAAACCGAAACGAACGCCGCGGCGTCAGAGGAGACTACAGGCTTGTGGCTACCCGAACAAAAAAAAAACAGCGACTAAGGTGAGCGCGCTAATTGCGCGTGGACCTGGCCAATAGCTAGGTAGTATCTCTCCCCCTAACCCAAACCCCCAAAAAAAAATACCGAACCAGGCTGGGGGGCCCCCGAGCTCGACAAACAATTAGCGCATACCAGAGTTGGCTCCGAATCAGAGATCATTGGCCCACAGAACGGGCACCGTCGACATCGAATAAAACGCACTGTGCCCCAATGAGGCACTCAGTGTCCCCCCGCTTTGGACAATGCATGTGAACACCGACCACGCCAGCGTTTTTGTTCCTTTCTCATTTTAACCATAACCATTTGCTTGTGATTTTTATACCCTAACGAGAAAATAGTAATGCGGTTTGACGGTAATGGAATGGGGAGTTTTTTTTTATTAGATAATTGCTCAATTAATGAGAGACACAGTCATGAGTTCATGCAACCCCAGGAACTATCTGTAGTTTTAAGATATTTCCAGACTTTGGGACCATTTTAAATAATTTTGTTAATATAAAAAAAACTGCTTATATTGTTTATTAAATTTATAATTTTTAAGGTAAGCTCAGAAACAAAAGCATTTTGATGAAACTCTTACCAAAAAATATGAATTAGTGAAGGGTTTTCCAAGTTTTCCTCTATTTTTGCAACAATTGTAAATTAATATTTAGAAAATGTAGATAAATTTATATTAACGAATAAACAAATTTTATTTTATTATATATTTTATGTTATTCTTTTCATTTCATTGAAAAAATATCTTCAAATTCGTTAGGTAAAATGACCCAAAAAACACTTTAAAAAACTTAAAATTTCATAATATGATAAATTATTGGAAGTATTGGATTTAAACCTTTTAGAATTTTTAAATATACCTATTCCAATTTTAATGAATTCTCCAGTAGAGCCCACATAGAGCATTACAGATTTGTCGCTTTGAACGAAAAGTGCTCCGAAGCTATTAAAAAATGGTTCCTGGTGCTTCGCTCTACGTCTTGGGCTGGCTGACTTGGGACTTGGTTGGAGGGGAGGCCCGGCCCGGCCCGGCCCGGATCCGAATCCGAATTGACATTTGAATGGGACGGCTGGCACCGAGTTGCGCCGATCCGAGCGACTCCGGCAACCCGAGACTAGTCGCAATTGCCAATTGGTCATTGCATTGTAGTTGCAATCATTAACGCTAATAGGCTCGCTGGTCAGATAGCGGGAGCGAGACGGCGAGAATGTGGCCGAGAGTGGGTGCAAGTGGGAGGGAAGCGCAGCTGCGGGCTGAAAATCCAAAAAACCAAAATTCGAAAACCAAATCCACACCCAAAGCGGTCAACTGTGTTGTCCCGAAAAACAAAAACCAATAAAAGTAAAAATAAAAGACTGACCGAAAAGTGAAGGAAAATTTTTCTCAACGGAAAACGGAAAATGTTTCTGACCGTAATTCGCACACGTGCAGCCTGGGACGGGACCCTTTTGGGCGGTTTTACCTGCTCGGGTGGGAAAACCCCTAATGGGCAACAACAATGCCCTGACAAAGGCGGGCGGCTGCGTGAGAAAACTGGCTCAGAGCTGTAGAGCTACGAGGCTATGAAGCCCCGGGGCATTGAGCACTATCATCCACCTTATTGTTCTCCGGCTGCCGTTGGTAATTCGTTGCACTTGTTTACATGGGAAATGGTATTTCGTCAGACTCTGTCGTAGGCGGAGGCCGTGGCATTCGGCTACTTGTCTTCCAGGTATTTCTCAGAAGAATCTCAGCAATTTCTAGAACATTTTCCCAACCATCCCCAATGAAAATTCCATTTTGCATTTAATTTTTAATATTTTTTAATTTTTGTAATTTATTAAGAGCTAATATTTCTTTTTTTTGTATTATTATTTTTTTCATTTTTTCAGATTTATGTTTTTTTGCATCATCAAATGTTTTCTTGTTTTACATCATGATAGAGTTTAACCACCGAAATGAGAACAAAGTTTAATTTGAATCAAGATTGGTTAATTGTTTCGATTTCGTGTTGCGGATCAAATCATAATTATAAAATCGCATAATTATGCTAAAAAAACATTTTGTACAAAGTATGCTACAGATCACAGAACATATATTTATTATATATATTTATAGTTTTTAGTGTATATCTGATAATTATTATTATTCATTAATCGTTAATTCAATTAAAAAAAGAGGAAAACGATCCAAGGGACTCGGAAAAAACTATAAAATGAGGTTGCATGTGTGTTTGTGGGTGAGTGTTATGAAAATTAGTGCTCGGAAATTAACTTTCTCAACTTAAACACTAAACGTACTCGATACTCGATATAAATTAATGATTTTGAATGTGTGTGCTGAGTTTTAGCTGAGTTGTTCTTATTTTCTGGTTTTTTGTTTTTGTTTGCAGTGCTATTTTATTTATCGGCTGGCTATTCAATAATAGGAAATATTCTTCATCATTAATTAAAATTAATAGGAAAACTATTTGGAGAGAAATCATAATACGAAATTCGAATTAAATATAATTGCAAGTTTTTTGCCATTTTAATGCGTTTCTGTTTGCATTTCATTTCATTTTATTGCTGATCTCTGTTTGCTTTGCATTAGTAACATTTTTTGTTGTGTAAACCAAAACAAAACTAAAATTAGGAAAACAAAAATATGCCTTAATTGATTTCAAGCGATAAAGGAAAAATTAAATTGTTTAAAGCTTTGCCAAGTTTTTCATTCTTTCATTCATTCTTAAGCGCCATCCTACAGTTAATGTTAAATTGGTAATCATAATGTTTACTTGCTTACGATGCTCTAATTCTAGGTTTGTTTGTTAATTCTTTAAACTAAACATGTGTGCTTGTGTGTGTTTCTGTGTATGCGAAAGGACCAAGCCGAGCTCCATCCAAGGAAGAGAGCTGCAGCCTGGTCTTCAGTTTATCTTGAGAGTTGTTTACACGTTACTTAATGTGGAGATCTTCACACGAAGGTTGCGAGTGGAGTTTTGACTGTACTTTAATTACACGTTTTATGGTTTATGCATTTAGTTAATAAGTTTATAGGTTTATCCAGCTTCTGGCTCCTCCTCAACGCTTACGACTGCCGGCTATCCTTCTCCGCGTTCGATTGCTAAAACGATAAAGAAAAGGGGAAACTCAAATTAGTATTTATGGTCGATCATTGATATATAATAATTTGTTTATTTGCCGTATTTAATTCGCTATTCTATGTTATCAATTAATTCCCCCATCTCTGTTGAGATGATTTCGTGATTCTGGGCGAGGACTGTGGGGCGGGAAGGCAATATTTGAGGCGCCAAGAAAATCAAACGAGCTGTCATTGAGGTTTTGTTGTTCGCCTTTGCGTTCTAATGCACTCAGAAAAATATATTTCTTGTTATCGGAAATAGATATTCATAAATCATAATTAATATATTTTGTATTGCTTCTCTATAGGTCTTTATTTTGCTTGGAGAATCTTCATCTCAGACTATTCTATCTTTTCAATGGAAATTTTTCCGAGTGATCTGTTCTTTCTCTCTCTCTCTCTCTGTGCTTTTTGTTTTTTGCTCCCTTACTGCGAGGGGGCGGCGGGGGCAGGATCAGTGGGGGAAAGCGACCGAGTGGCGACTGGCGCACAGCTGCGCGAAAAAAAAAATTTCAAAAAAAGAAACAGCAACTCAAACAACCCACAGAGAGAACATTTTGAACACGTGCATTTCTTTTTACAGTTTTCAAAGTGCCCCAATGGGTGTACGAGAGTGTGTGTGTGTGTGTGCGTGTTTTCGAAAGAATTCTGAGGTTGATATTGTTGTTGGTTGTGTTGTTGGTGACACATCATACACACATTTGTTGGTTTTTTTTGGGGCGTGTAGGTTGCAGATGTTTTGCAAGAAAAACACGAGCCGCACTACGCACAACATACGGGCATGGAGTTCCAGCCTCTGATGGGCCTTTCAAACCATTATTAATCAACTCGCAGATCTGAGAAAAAAATTAATAACACTTGTCGGGGCCACCCAGCTAAGCGTATTCAAAAGGAGACTTTTCAAAAATTGTATTTTAGGTATTGCTGTGCGATCAACCTGTTTCGTAGGTATAAAACAAATTTTTTGCCAGCATCATTAATAACCAAAAATAAAAAAAGAAAAGAAGCTGCGCTAATGAAGTAAGCCAAAAACAACAAAGGTATACGAAACAAAATATCAAGACGCAGACTGATGATTCCCCAATTTCAAATTCCGTTTTCAAGCTCGCCTGTGCGTTTGTGAGTATGAGTGTGTGAGCCCCACACATGTGGGTCTCTCACCGTGCGAATGTGTATGTGTTTGTATGTGAAATAAATTTAAGTATCTGCAGGTGTTCATTTAAAACATCACAACAACAGAAAAAGGCCGCGAGAAAAAAAATTAACAGCTACGTATAGGCAACACAAAAGAAAGAAACCGATGGATGGCGACAACAACCGCAAATACATATATACGGGGGGGAAAAAACAAAAAAAAAAATTAAAACATACATTCACTCATAAGAAATGTCTGTGAAATGTCTATAAAAACGAAATGAAATTTGGTTGAGGGCGGCTGGGAGAAGGTCGTTGGCGCAGATTTATTGTTAGGCGCAGATACTACTGCAGGAAGACTTCAGAGGTGAAGCCAAATAGTTGCCAAGAAAGAAGGGATATTCTCACTCTCCTAGAGCCTAGAGTGTCGACCAACAAAGCCTTCAGAAAAGTAGCCAATAAATGGCCCAAGGAAAATGTAAATCCTTACTATCGCCACAAAAAATAAAAATAAAAATAAAAACAATTGCCAATTGCCTTATGAATGAGGTCACTTGAAAATAACAACAGTAAAAACACTGAATACTTTGACACTCAATTGTCTGCTAAATTTGCATTGCAAATGTCAACAGCTGCGGCCACAAAAATCACACAAATAGTCGCACCAAATCCTATTTCCCATAAACTTGTCCCAAACTAGAGCAAAATCTCTAAATTTCCTAACCATCGCATCAAGCATTATTCCATGTGATTTTAATGGCTTTTAAGACAAGCTGACTATTAAATTAAAATTCTCGTCTTTCCAGGGAAAAATACCTAAAACAAAAACCACTTCTTCTCCAGTGTCTCCCCGGGTTTTAAGGCAAGAATTCTTTAAATATTTGACCAGTCAACTCACCGTTGATAAACTGTTGGATAGTGGCTGCTGCGATTGCTGCTGTTGCAGTTGCAGTTGCAATTGCTGTTGCTGTTGCTGATGCTGCTGAGCCGGCGCCACGAGGGTGTTGGGTGTTTGGCGGTCGCTAAGCGGAAGACGGGCGGCGGGACTAGAGACTTTGGCCGGCTGTTCGGCGGCTAAGCGCTGGGCTAGCACATCCGCATCCGAATCCACCTCCGCGTCATCATCCTCCATATCGCTGTCGTCGTCCCGGTGCAGTGCCACACTGGTCAGGGCGGCAGCGGCGTCGAAGTTGCCGATCTCGGGATGCGTTTCCAGCTCTGTTTGGAGATCGCAAATGTAGTCGATCACATGCTGGATAATCTCCAGCTTAGATAGCTTCCGGTTCTTGGGCATGAACGGGACGAGATCCTTCAGCTTGGACAGATACATCTTCATCTCGGCGTTCTCGCCGTCGCCGCGGTGTGGAGGATGACGGGTGATACGCCCGCTGGGGTTCAGGGCCGGCATTCCGGAGGCACCTGCTGTCTGACAAACGGCCGTCAGGGACTTCATTCTGGAGATGATCGCTTTACGCTCCTTGAGTAGAATTTTGGCGGTTTTTACACGGTCGTACCGGTACTTGCGAGGTTTTCAAAAATATTCTTTCTTTCGAAGAAGCGCTTTCTTTTTGGTTGGTTTGCTTGCGTTCGATTTAGCTAATGCCTTTTGCTTTTCTCACTTCACTTTGCTTTGCACTTGATTTTGCTCTGAAAACACTTTAATCCAGTGTGTTTGACAAATTCCAGAATCGAAATGCGTTTGGTTTCTGGCTGCGGACCGACGAGTTGCGAGCGAGCATGTGAATATAGCAAGAGCTGTTTTTCGATTTTTGAATTCAATTCATGGTAGTCCGCTTTTATACCCGCCGAACGGCCACGAAGGGGTGTCTCTGGCACTCGGGTCGACTGGAGAGAGGTGAAAACCCACCGAGCGCTGTTCGGAGAGTGTGGAGAGCCAAAACTAACAAGAGAAATGCCGCTGACCAATCACAGAGCACTGAAACCCGAAGTGTCTACCTGTCTACAGAGGTGATTTTGTGGATTGTGGTGAGTGGAAGGCATTTTGCAGAGAGCCTTTTTGTAGAGTTTTTAAAGCCGGGTCTACAAAGGCGAGTTTTTGTCAGGGGAATATAATGTATTGGAACTTGGATTGTGTCTAAGCACTGGACTTTGTGGAACATAAACTTGGACCCCAAAATCATCATTCGGTCTGTGAGGTGAATTCCGTTTTCTCCAAAAATGTTAGGAGAAAGAGGATGAAGCTGTGTATCAGGATTGAAAGTGGAATATGCTACCATCATCAATTTCATGTTCCATATTTCATGCTCGCCGCAAAAGTTCCGCGGACATCACTTAATTTACGAAGTTGCTGTCTGAAACAAAATCTCCATAGAAGGATATGCGCATATTGGTTTTTATTTAAAAAAAATTTCAAGAATAAGCTCTGAAATATAGAAAATCAACAATCCAACGATTTGCCAACTTTGTGGATATGGTTTATGCTAGCATGTATCGAATATTTATATTGAGAAATTAATTTCTCCCAGGTCCTTTAAATTATATTTTTATATTTTATTGTTGAATTTTTTGGAATTTTTATTTTATTGTTGCTATTATTTTGTTACTTTTTTTGCTTTGTTCTCCTTTTTTTGAAAATCTTCGAAAGCGATTGGGATTTGAAATTAATAAATGTGTTCCCAAAATTTCTATATTCAAAAAATACCCTGGTTGCTAGTATTACAATACTTGCTCTGGAAAAATTAAACTTCCATCAATAATTTTAATTTCAAAATTTTAATTGTTTTTTTTTTAACAATATTCAATATTATTTATTCATTAATTTTTCATCATTTGTAGTTTTGCTTGGAAATAATATTACAAAATGAGAATGAGGTGAATTACTTTGTCTACACAGTGGAGAGATTCAATTTCGACAACAAGCCGTGGATCAGGCTTAAGGTGGATAGATTTATTTGGATGGAGGATGGAGGGGAAATATTGGATCCAAAATTTGGTGAAGAACATTTCACCAAACCAATTTTTCTTCTCTGATGAAGTAGCAGAAATTTGGTAGAGTCGAAAAGGGCTTTAGGTATATTTTAAGCATGTGTTTGTAAAACGAATTATTCTCCCAAGTCTCCACAGAATTAAAATATTGTATAAAATCCAATTTTCCCCTAGCTAATTCCGGTTTAAGAATCCA
This sequence comes from Drosophila atripex, assembly GCA_035045925.1. Lineage (NCBI taxonomy): Eukaryota > Metazoa > Arthropoda > Insecta > Diptera > Drosophilidae > Drosophila > Drosophila atripex. The sequence goes on from JAWNOP010000012.1 coordinate 4,644,970, forward strand.
CATGGATTCACATCCACATCGGGGATTATTGAGTAAAAATTTCCCCTATCTACGAGTGCTTAGAGCTCTCTCTTGCCGACGAAACTCTCGCGAGAGTTTTTCTTTTTTTCCATAGTTTTTGAATGAGCGTGAAAATGAATGAAAATTGTTTTGTGAGAAACGGGAGGTTCCGCAATGAGTTCCACAATAAATACATGACTATGAGATTGATTGAACAAGGGCTTGATTTATTACAAATTTTGCCAGTTTTTTATTTTTATTTAGGAAAGTAAAAAAATAAGTAACATAAGACACTTTAAGAAAATAGAAAAATATGCATGTCAACATCTTGTTAACACTTCGACCATGATTAGTAATGTAAAACAGTTTCGAATCTATTAAAATCTATATTACTTTACGGGAGCCATAATATTTGTCATTTTTTAGAAAGCCGAATGAGGTCTTCCGATAATCTCCCAGAGACTTGGTGTTGTAGTTTTCTTGATTATCAATATATTTAAAAATACTTTATGCATCTTAAACTTATCTTAATTCGGGTTCCCGATATCTTGAACACCCATAAGTGTTCGAGGCGCCTTGACTTTTCTCCCACTCGAAGTTGCAGGGTTTCTGGCCAAAGAAATGTACGATCGTATTACACACACATGAGACCGACAATCCCATTGAGGAAATTGTGGAAATTTTCATTGAAAATGAGCGGGCCAAGCATGCGAGGCGTTGTTTGTGAAAAATGACACGTCTCTGGCTATCGTCTGCGTTTGAAACGGTTTTGAATTGAATCCGATTGGTTTGTCTTTGTCCATAAGATATCTGAATGGGCGATGTGTAAGGCGAAGCATGCTTAGCATCCAGTCGTGAATGGACTTCTGTTTATTATTACTTTGGTTTTGTGTTTGGTTATTTTTTAGAGAGACTCTGCCTTTAATTACGGCATTTCGTTCGCCAATTTCCCGCGAAACGCAGTCCAGGAATGTCCCGGCATAGGTTCCAAGAAATCAGGGGACAAGGTGTTGCATGAAATACAACAGAAATCCATGTTCCATGTCGAAAAACTAAACTCGAAAATAATTAAAAAATGCTGGCAAAAAAGCGACGCAGTTCAAATTTCCCAGAGACCCGGCCTGTAGTACACAAATAAAAAAAAAAAATACCGATCATAATTTTATGACTGCAGCGACTGCGTCTCGAGATTATTTCCCTGGTCTTCTGGATGCAGAAGACTGGAACGGAACGGAGCTTACTTTACGACTCCTGAGTGTTTCGCCTGAATGACAAATGAGCAGCAGCAGCTCAGCAGAAGAACCAACAACAGGTTAACCCAGGAGTGCATCGGCGGAAAAACACAAGGCGAGGAGGCCTAATGACGAAATACAGAATTAAAATACCCTTTTTCTAATCTGCCAATAATTGTATTAACTATTTTTGATACTCTTAACCATCTTAGAAGATCAAAGAAATTTTCAAAAGAATTAAGGATGAAAAATTGTCATTGAAAATTCCATTCAGAAACTTATTACTTTATAAAATATAACTACCAATATGGCTTACAAAATTATACACCATTAAAGATTCTAGTATTTTTCCTCTCACATATTTTTGTATCTTGAAAATAATAATATAAAATATTTATATATAATGCCTCCTTAAAAGGGTATTCAAAAAAGGATGCGAGGAGTGGTGCAGCACTGCGATTTGCAAGCCATAGAAACTTTGTTGAGGATACGATGAAGATGAGGATCACATGTCAATCAGCGGGCGGGCACTTGCGGTGGAGCAACTTGTTAGCCAAGAGGCAAGTCCGGGGACGGGCGGCCGGCCGGGATACCCAAGTATCTGTGAGATGGCGTTGCAGATATGCAGCCGCATGCCGCGCCGCGTGCATCGCATGTTGAAATCCAATACGCGTCACTCAGTCCCCGATCGCCCCCTGTCTCATCTCAAGTAAAATCCACAATCCCCAATATACTAGCTCCATGCTATAATATACAAAATATTCCATTCCCGATTCCATTCGAATCCCAGTTGAGGACATCTAGTTCGGTTGCCATTAAAGGGGTGCTCTGGTCTGTCACTCTCCGGTGACATCCCATTAATGAATTCGCCTTGGAATTCGGAAATGTTTTCGTTACGTTTCAATGCACTTGAAGAAATTTTAATTTTTTTTTTTAAATATGGTATAAGGTATTTAGTATGGTATAAGGTGTGGGACAACCTACCCATAACCCATAACTCAAGGACAATTTGGTAAATATTTCAAATTAAAAACATCCTTTGTTCAGTGAACCTTTGGTTTCTTTTCAGTGAAATTTATTTTTAAACTTATTTTGCATATGCAGAGATGATGATTCTTGATGGCTGATCCCAGTTCCAAGCTCCCCAGTTGAATCTGAGGCTCTCCTGGCCCAGACTTTACTTTGGCCGCATCCGGCCTGGTTGTTTTGCGATCTTTTTTGTTGTTGTTGTTTAACTTGCTGTTGTCCGTATGGTAACTGAATACTAATTTCATTGCGAAAAAAACGTTTCATTGAGGCGTCGATGATCGCTGAGCTTTTGTTTACTTACTACACCCCTCTGGCCCTCTTAGTTTCCTCATTTTTTTAACCGCCTTCGAAACAATAAACAAAATTGCGTGGGAATGGGAACTGAAACAGAAATGATTTTTTTGCTTAGTCAAGCGTTGGGTGGGAAAAGGGGGTGATTAGTAAAAAATAAGGGACATTACTGCTGGGACCAGCACAATGCCAGAGTGCGTATAAAGTGCTTGAAGCCAAACAAGCCGCCTTTGCAATTGTAACCCTCGAAAATGGTTTCGAAAATCTCACAATACAATGTTGAAAAGCGTATTACAGATCATTAAACAGTTTACCATGCAAAATTTTTAATAATTCCAAACTAGCATTGAAATCAATTAGACCCTTCTTTGACTTTATAAGATTTTCGGAAATCTATGGGAGAAATAAAATACAAGTTTTTAAAAACCCCTGTATAATTTTTCACTTAATCTTAATAACATTAAAAACCCCTGATAATAATTACTGGGCATATTTATTTGCCGCAATCGCTGGCAACTGGAGGATATTAATGACTTGTCCAACTAAAGAGCTGTTAATGTCCCAAAATTTAAATGTCTATTAGTCAAGCATTGCAAGCCATATCCAACCACAACAGGCAACAAAGGAGCGCTAAACAAATGCAGTCTATGGGAAGCCAAATAAAAGTCGACACATCGAAGCCGAGCTACTCAAAGAAAAAAATAACATACCCAGGCCCCTGATCGAAAGCGAAACCAAACTAAGACTCAAGACCCCGAAGCCCAGAACTACTACACTGAGAAAAAAAATTAGTGAAACTACGAAGAAAAATTTATATACAAAATATTGCTGATTTTTTATCTACAGAATTATTAAAACATAAGAAATATAAGTAATTATTATTTTTTAAAAGAAGTTTTCTGTGTTTTATTGTATATATTTCAAATAATTATTAATAATAATAATTTCAGAACTTAAAAATCGATTGCTCAACTAGTTATCCGACCAAATAGGTAAATAATAACACCTCAACATATGTCTAAAATTTTTAATAAATCCTGTAGAATATTATTGGGAAAACTTAAATTCAAGTGTATATTGACAAATGCTAGAGTACACCAGGAGTTGGAAAACAGCAGCAGAAGGCAAATGAACTGCTGTCAAAATAACCCCAGCCTTGTTTTGGGAAAAAAGGACACTCGGCGACAAAAGGCGCACAAAGGATATATCGATGGAAGCCAAAATGCGAATGGGAAATGGGAATTGTGCAGCCGGCGCGCCGGCTTCTTGCCAAAAGGACGGACAGAGAGGGAGAGAGTGTGTCAACCAGGTGAACAGATCAGATGCGATTAGGGATTATTATGCTATTACGCAGGATACGATTAACAATGCTCACCAGGATAACAACTGCGCCGCACGCCGTCACATATGCTCCGCCAAGCTCCGACTTCCCTACGCTCCACGATCGCCAGGATCTGCTTCTGGAACTGGCAACTGGGAAAAATGTGTTTAGGCAAATGTGCGCTGTATTTTTTCTCTGTTCTCATTCTGTATATTTTTTTTTTTGCTACCCTAATTGAGTGGAAAAACGGAACAGGACGAAAGTGCGGGGAAAGGGAGGAAAGTTGGGCAATGCATCGCATCTGCAGGATAACTAACTGCGCCGGCTGCCGTTATTTGTATTGCATTTACCGTTTGGCCGCACCGGGCTTTTTTCCTCACTCTCTCCCCGGTTCGATTTTGGACGTAACGCCGGCGTGTTAATTGGGAACAGCTGGGTCGGGGGGCACAGGGAAATGGGAAGTAAATATGGCATAAAATATTGATCACGATTTTCGATGAATAAATGAGAGGTAGTGCCAGATGGGTTGCCCTGTGTGGTAAGCAATGGTTTTTATATCCCAAGAGATTCGGGTTTTAAAGGAGTTATTACAAAGGGTTTGCCATTTAACCCTTAAACAATATATATTAGAAAGTTCATTAATAAAAATAGAAAAAAATTATAAAAATAAACCCTTGTCACATTTTTTTTTTTTGCACTTTATATACATAATTACTTAATGGCCAATAGCAGACCTTAAAAAAAAAGGTAAAACTTTATCAAAGCAAGATCGATCTCTAGCTGGGAGTAGAACTATGTAGCCTCATTAGTCGGCCGACATGAGCTCTGGGATCTGTCTAGACGGGAATAATGGCCAAGACATTAGACCCCTTGCCAAAATGAGACATTTGGCTGGTGCAACTTCATTTAGGAACCGGGACAGGTAGGCAGCAGCGCCTCCCGGCCCAAAATATTATGGCCACAATCCACTTTTCTGGTCACAACACACAATCACCTTCCTGCCCCTGCGTTTTTCGCACAAAATCTCCGCAGGTGGTCGCTGGTGTCTGGCTCTCCTCGGATTCTGGTGTGTTGTTTCGGTTTTTGTTTCGGCCTCGTCAATTTGTCGCCAGTTGCTAATTGCTTGCATTCTGTTTGCTGTTTTTAGGCTGAGAGATGATCAAGCCGGGAAGGCCACTTGGCCCGGCTCTGTCATATCTGGCATGATGGATGGGCTCCGAGTCGGAGTCGTGCAGTGGCGCACTGGCCAAATGGCAAATGGCTTCTTGAGCCTCTTAAGCCCGCAAAAGAGCCCAAAAGAGGTTGCCTCTGATGACTTCTTTTCGATAACCAGCTCGGGAAGGGGCTAAGCTGATGTCTCAAGCAATGTAATCACTTCTTAGAGGAAGAGCATGCCAGGATATGTTTTATAATTGAGCGATCTATTGTTTTGTACAAAATTATGTAATATTTAAGGAGTTCTTATCGTAATATATGATCAATGGAATTTTACGATCAGCCCGAACAAAAATATATTTCCCAAGGAAAGCTGGGGGAAAAATCTCAGCTTGCCCACATAAATCTTTCGTCTAACCATACGGGCTCTCGAATCGGGTTTGACTTTTGAGTTCCAGACCGGGGTCCAGGGTCGGGGACATTCTACATACTTCTCTCCTTTATCAGCTGCTAAACTTCCGATGGCAGAAACCAAGAGCAGATATGGCACAGCTGCTGGAGGCATTCCACGCACATGTCCACCACGCCGTGCGCGATCCTATTGATATTTCCTTGTTGTGTGCGCCGTCGCTCTTGTGTGTGTTTTGTTTTTGGGGTTAAAATGAGGAGAATCCGGTGGCCATGTGCTGCTCTTCACTTCATCGACGGCTGCTGCTGCTGCCTCTGCTGCTGTTTCTTCAGTTGCATGCCATAAAAATGATGAGGCGAACTGGTTGCTGCCAGCCGGCGTTTGAAGTCACTTTTCCGCTTTGGCCCAGCCCTTGGTTTCTTTGCAGAAAATTCTGAGGGTAATCATAAAACAGATTCAAGCTAAAGAAAACATGTTTGTCTCGGCAGTAGCTTGGAATAAATTATAGAAATTATTTCTCACAAATTAAACGCATCTTGAAGTAGTTAGTAGCTGCGACATGGCTGGGCTTTGCAAACTCTTTTGTTTTTGGCACATAATAGCTCTTACCTACTTGTAAACCGAACTCTCAATATTATCCCGTCCCCTAAAAACCGCCATGTGTTCCGTGATAATAGCTAAGCTGGCATTCCAGATTCCCGAGGCCGGCTGCATTGCATCTGTGGGAGAGGAAAGCGCACACATGCCATTTGGACAGCTGGGAGGTAGAAGGGCCCGCCACGAAGGGGGTTGGAGAGGTGAGGAGGGCAGGAAGGGAGGGTAAGCAGCAGGCAGAAACAAAAACAAAACCATACCAGAACGTCCTTGTCCCGCAGCAGGAAGCACAATCATAAAAACTTGAACGATCGACACGTGTGCAGAAATTCCGCGCGCCAAGGAAATGGATTGAAGTTTCAGCTTCTGCGGCTGCTGCAGCGACTGCTACTGCTACTGCTGGGAAATGCATCTATATCTCGCGCATATGTCGGATACCGGACAGATGGAGAGCAATCCTGGCAGCAGTCGTAATCCAAGTATCGATACCCATACCCATACCCATACCCAATCCCCTAGGCAGCTGGTCCAAGCTGGCCGCCAAAAACGGTAGCCGTGCAACTTTCTATGCCCATGCAATCAAATCGGAAAAACGCACCACAAACGCTCCTCGGCCGATCGAAAGGTGCCTCGGGGGGAGGCGGATCGGCGGGGTGGGATGTACATACATACAAAGATATAGCAGCTGCCAATGTCGATGGACAGACGCTTGACTTTCATTAGCATTTCTAACGGCCAACGCAGCTGCCAAAGCGAGACGCGCAGCCAACTGATCCACTCCACAGATGTTGCTGGACACTGAATGTTGGATGCTGGATGCTGGATGCGAACTGGATCGATCCGGGGAGACACTGCCAAGGCGGCTGGGACAAGGTGAGATCAGTCCAAGTGCATTTGGAGAAATAATAGATGATTTATATTCATATATTTATGGTTAAGTTTAATGTGTTGAGCTTCGTTCCATCTGGTTCCAAGTCCATCCAAGTATCCAACGTGGATGGTTATTCTGGATGTCTTATAAAGACTTATACCCCTTATGCCTCAATTATTTCTCCCAGTGCCTTGCAGCAGCTGCACACAGACGTATCTACAATGTGCCCCCTGGCTGCATTTGCGTTGGAAATATTTTTAATTGCTATTGGAATTTTTCCATGTGCGCCTCGTGGACATCTTTCATTCGCATTTTGCCGTTTTGGCATCTCGGGATGCGGATGCAGTTTCGTGTGGGTTGCCAAACTGTATCACAGCAGTTGGTCCGCTCCAGAGCTGTATGAAGTTGCAGCCGTTGCCGTTGCAGTTGCAGTTGCAGTTGCCGCTTTGCAACATCAGCTGCGTGACAGTTGTCCAGCCGGCATTGAATTCAATTAGGCCGCTTGGCCAAAAGCGAGACTTACGGCTGACCGTTTGACATAATAACTGGCCACATTAGCAGCAATTGGCATTGGTAAATTAACTTTTTTCCACTCTCTCCTCCTAGTCCTCTCTGTCTTGCAACGCTTGTCGCGCTTTTCCTTATTTGCAACATTCATTGACACCTGCAATTGCCGAGATGCAGTGTTGCAGAGTTGCAGGTTGCAGGTTGCTGGCTGCTGGTTGCTCCTTAACTGTTGCTGTTGCTGTCGTGTTCATGTTGCTGATTGGCAATCAATTTGTTGTCAGTTTTTATGATTCGCAGTGCGTCAATGTCAACTAACTGTTTTTTCTTTGAGCCCCAGCACAGGCTCTGTCTCGGGCTCAGTTGGTAATTTATTATGTTGTTGCTGACGGACATAAAACAGCAACATCGGCAATTAACACAGCACCGAACATCTAAAGTCTGCCAAGCTCCGGTAGCATTGGCCATAACAATGGCAAGAGCAACATGTGGGTGTTGCAGTGGCAGTTGCAACTTCCATTGCTGCTGTCGATTCGCGACGCGTGTTGGTGACTTCCACCAAGTTTTCCAGTCAGCTGGCCTCAGTCTCTACTCTAAGCCCAGACATGTGACCAAGATAAGCGGCATAATTATGCAAATTTGTTATAACAATCAACAGCAACCACAGCAACAGCAACAGCAACAGCGACGGCGACGACGGCAACATTTTATGGCCAGTGTTAAATGCCGTCAACAGCAATTGCAATTGCCATTTATGGGGCGTTAGAATCTAAGTTATAACATAATCGCTTGTGATAGTTTTTATTTATTTGCTTGCTTATTATTTAAATATGAGGAAAGCTTTGATCTGGAAAGGTTTATTGTTTTTGCTCTTCTAGTCAAACTCGAACAAAGCCATCATAAATCGGTTGGAGCCAGGCCATAATAAACATGAGACCAGGATCAGCGAAATTTGAATACAAACATTGACAATTGACGGAGTCGAGGGTTGAGGCAGAAACAAATCAATTGCAGCGACAAGCGATCAATGCAATCGAAAAAAAAGTATAAATTATAAATTTAATATTTTATAAAACAATATTTCGTAAAAAAAATAAAAAGTTATACATTTTTCCTTACAGATTCTATAGTAATTTTTAGCAACTTATTTTATCTTATTAAGCTAAAACTATTAGATTAAGTTCTTAGTGTACTTGGTATTCAAAATACTGGAATGGCTAGGTCGAGATCTTTGTTCTGACTCCGAGACAGTGACTACGCATGCATAAATGCCTTTATAATCATTTTGCTGAACAAAATTTAGACGTCACTTGGCTGTCAGGTTGGGGTTTGATCGCCTGACGAGTTGGACATGTGGAAGAGTCCAGACTGGAGACAGGAGCAACATCTGAGAGCCAGGGCACACCAGATCATGTCCATATTTGCATTTTTGAAATGACACATGGAAATTTTCGTTGTTTTGTCTTTTGAAAGCGGCAACAGCATCAGCAGCAAGCGGCCAACAGATTGACGGCAGCTGCAACAAGACCAAGATGACGACAACAACACTAACAACAATGACAAACAACGGCCTGGAATCGTAAGCGAAAGTCGTGCGCAAATCCGAGCAGGCGACAGCATATGGGCTATATGCTATATGTTGACATATACATACTATATCCATATCCATATATGTATATGCTATATGGCTATAGTCTGGTCGTTGCCAGAGATAATTGCTGTCGCATATTTTCCACGTCCACTTGTTGTCGCCGTTGCAGCAACAGCAGCAGCCACAGCAGCAGCAATAGCAATCGAAGACAACCGGCTGGCAGCTTGGCAACATGTGTTGCTCCTTTTGGGCACTTTTGCAACTGGTAACTGGCAATCAGCATCGGCCGCCCGGCTGTGCAAATATTTGGAACTTCCCCGATATCTCCGGCGATAGCAAATTACTTTACGACCCATCAACATCGTCACATGTGCGCCATATCGCATGCGTGTTTAATGCATTCCGACCCACTGTGCGGGCAAGTTCAATGTCTGGGCAGCAGCAGCAGCAGCAGCAACAACACCAACAGCAACATCAACAAATGCAACAGTAATAACAAGCCGCGAGAACAGCAAAAAATAAGCAAATAAGGGCAGAAAGCAAGTGAAAAGCATTTCAATTGAGAGCGAAGAGAGTACCATTATTGAATAAATTATTTTAATATTAAAAGCAGAGCAATTAATGCTCTTTAAATTAATGAAAAAATCATTAGATGCGAAATACTTTACATGTTAAAAAGGTTTAAAACAATCAGTTATGGTTTATAAGAAAAAGAAATGCTTAAGTAAATAATAATAAAATTAAACATTAGAATATTGGCAAACACGCCACAACAAAATGATAAACAAATCACTTCAAAGCCATTGAACTTGGAAATGATTAAAAGCTTTTAATTAAAGATAGTTGGAATTTATTAATATTTATTTGATAAGATTGGACTAATTAAGAGCAAGGGAGAATAAATCAAATAACTTGTGGTAAAGAAGTTTAATTTCATTCAGAAATTATTCTAGTTTAAACTCGAAAAAGTTTCTGGAAATATTAGTTTTGAAAATATTGCGTAAGATATTTATGAATTCTAAAAACAAAGTTTTGGAGTGTCCAATTTTTCACGTATTACAAATAAATTAATGAATTTTTCTTTAAGCCTTGTTGGAATGTTGGTATCCCCAATTAAACGGTCGCCGCACGGTCGTTTCACCTACCCATGTACAACAAAGAAAACTGGCCAAAACAAAAACCGTCGACTTTTCATGCATTCTGAGCACATTTTACGTTTTCCCCCCCTTTTTCGAAAGAGCTGCCTGCTCTGAGAACCGCGGAGAGCACTTTACACACTGTTGGACTCTCCTGCGCGCCGGCTCTGTCTGGCTTGTTTTATTTGCCGGCTGTCTCCCCAGTTGGCTGGAAGAGTCGCAGGCCTCTGGTCTCAGGTCTCTGGAAATTGATAAAGACGCAGACACATGGACACGCACAGGCTGATCGCCGAGGTGAAGCAGCGTCCGGCTCTCTGGGACCTCGCGCACCCGGACCGCTCCAACCGGACGGAGACGCAGCGACTCTGGCTGGAGGTGGCCGAAGCAGTGGGGCTGAGTGGTGAGTACACTGAGAGATGTTTTCATGATTTAATTCAACACAAGTGTATGTACAATTGATTGTCACTACCTCCCTTTTTTCTCTGTGTAAAATGCAACCATGGCTAACTTTGCTTTCCCGCTCTATTTGTTGTTGTTTACCCGCCTTTTGCTTGAAGTGGACTTGTGCCGCACCAAGTGGAAGAATCTGCGCTGCAGCCATCGACGCCTCTCCCGCCGCAGTGGCCTGAAGCACCCAACCCACAACCCCTCACCTGGCCACCAGTGGTCGTACGCCGAGGCCATGAGCTTCCTTGACGGACACTACACCCCCCAGGACAGCGGCACCAACGACGAGGAGGACATGCCCGAGACTGACGTCTCACCCGAATCGATGCTGAGATTCAAGCTTGAGGATAAGGATGAAATGGAGGCGGACAACGACGCCTTGATGCAGGAGTTCCAGAACGCAGCCACGCCGCAGGCTCTGAGGAGGCTTTCGCAGAGCATATCCCTGGCCAGTGCGGCGGCAGAGGAGCAGGTTAGGCCGGACTCCCAGGGATTGCGACAGGGAATGGGATTAGGAATGGGATTGGGAGCGGGATTGGGAGTGAATCCGAATGTCGTCCAAGGAAGCGCTTTGGCGGCCGCGGCGGCCAGCAGCTGCCACTGTGCCAAGCGGGTTGACGAGCAGGTGAACTTCCTGGAGAACCTGGAGCGCGAGGAGCAACAGCTTATGCAGTCCACCAGCCAGGACCTGGCCAGGTCCAAGAACGTACTCCATGTGGGCGATTCCGACTACAACTACCTGATCAGCTTCCTGCCCCTGATGAAGCAGATGACGCCCATCCAAAACGTCTACTTTCGGGCCAAGATGGGCGAGCTCTTGTTGCAGACCATGCAGCAGGCGACACTGCAGCAACAGCAGCAGCAGCAGCAACAGCAACAGCAGCAACAACAGATGATGCAGCAGCAACTACAACGGCAACAACAGCAGCAGCCGCAGCAGCAACAACAACAGCCGCAGCCCTCGCAAATGTTGTTGAACCAACAGCAGATGGCCTTGGACCAGGCCCAAGTGAGCACCAGCTCTACGAACTGGAGCTGAAGCGGAGATTGGAGCCAGGAAGTGGAGCGGGGGAATCGGGAATTGCGAATTTTGAGAGCTAGGGCACCAGAGAGCGCAAAATGAGCACGAGAGGGCGGCACTGAGAAGTGCGCCGGCCCTGTGCACAGTGACACAAAAGCTGATATTATATTTGACGATTTATTTGTTTACATTTCAATAAAGACGATTTTTGTAATATTTTTATAAATAATGATTTTGATTTTATGTTTACTTTTTGTTTACCACATATGATAGATATTGTAAGGTATCTTTAGAATCTAAAGGTAAATTAATCAACAATCTAAGCCAATATAGAAAAAACGACATGATTCTTATGTCCTTTTATTCGAATATGTTAGCTCCCTCTATTTCCCACAGATCCCTCTTTTTCTTCAACCAAGATTCTAATTAAAACTTAAATTAAACTATTACTTTTATTATTAAATCGGGAAATATTAATAGGAAACTTTAGCTGAATGACGGAATTCGCCCTTTTGATTGTAAATCCATTTAAAATATCGGCATCACCAAGGAAGACTATCGTTCTCGTTATATTTTTTTCAACTTTGGAACTTAATGTTGTAATTTAGTGATGGAGCCTCTGCCATGGATCAATGCCCTTAGGTTCGCCCTCAGCTGCGCATAATCGGTGACTCCGTAGCTCTGAACTGAACAAATAATCCCAGAGAGGAGGAGATAGTGACATTCGTGTGGGCGTTCGAGTGGATTTAGCTGCAACTACAGACACTCGACTGTGAGGCTGAGCTTTGCCTTTTGGTCTTGCCAGCTTGCCAGTTTGCCAGTTTGCCAGCTGCAGGCTGCAGATGCCAGTTTTCGAGATGCAAGGGCATCCGACGTAATCTCGCCTCCGGGCTGCCCACACATGTCCGCATTCAGCCAGGGCACCCGGGGGTAATCAGGAAGGGGGAATCACATCGCGTCGCCTCAATAAATTACTATACACTAGAATGAGCCCCATCGACGATCGCCGGTGGTCCTGATGTCCGTCTGTCCATCCGTCCATCCGTCCATCCGTCCGTCTGTCGGCTGTTCCGTCCTCTGTCCCCATCGTGTGTTAAAAGCCAAGACCAAACTTAACATGGCCATAAAAAAAAGAACGCGGCTACAAAAGCAAACAATCGCTTTGTGTGGCAAGGGGGCAAGGGGCATACATAGGTCGCTCGAGAAATCAACGCAGCTGCGGATGACGAATCGAAATTGACATTGAACTGAGAGAGGCTGGAACCACAGAGTCAGCCCCACAAAGTGGCAGGAGGCAGGGAGCATGGGGCCAGAAACCATCTGAGGGAGAGGCGACAACAATCGACTTGGTGGCTTTGCGACGTCATGTGTTTGAACTTGTTGCAGCCAGTTGGGGCATAGCCATGGGCCTGGCTCTTAACTCTTGGCCTGCCCCATGAATTCCAATTTCAATAGCAATGGCCACAGAGGTTAAACCAAAAGCACCGGGAAAATCAGAAGCTGTTAGGCCCAGGTATGTTGGGTTTTGAATGTAAGACCGTTTCTGAACCACTAGGGCTGGAGGAATTTATAGACAAATCTTATAAACTATTTAATACAAATTTCTCAGAGTGTACTAAACGTTTTGAAAACAGTTTAAGGTGTGTTCTTGAGCTTCAACAGCGTCGTCGGGCCCACAGTGGCAGTTACCAGCTCCCGTGATTGGAAACAGTTGGAAGCTGGGAAACCGATGGAGTGGGATTCGGGGAGGGTGGTGCAATTAACGGCAGCCAAAAGAACATTTGCAAATCGAATGCAAATTGACATTTGTCACTAGAGCGTGCCCATGGCCAAATGCTGTAAATTCCATGCTGCCGAACATTCCAAATCGATTCAAAACCACTCATGGTCAGACTTTCAGTCGAGCCGAGAAAGACAAAACAGAAAATATACACACACTGATGATATATACTGACCAAAAAACAAAAAACACAACATGAATATCTGTGATGGATTTTCGCACCTTGCGGATGAAGCTAATCCTGGACGTGTTAATGATGCGGCCGGCAAGAAGTGCATTTACCTGTTCGCTTTTGTTCTTTCGCCGCCTCGGCAAATGCAAATTTCACTCTATTCAGCTCACGTCAAATATTTGTAGAGATTTCCAGAGTGCATTCTGGCACACAGGTGTTAAATCTCGCAGCCCATTGTTAATGCGTGTTGTTGCAGTTGAAAGCATTGTTGCCGTTGCATGGTCCGTTGCCGTTGTCCGTATCCTCTCTCCATATAGCCACCGTTAAACTGTTGCGGAATTTCCAGAATTCGCTTAATTCATCATGCCATTTTCCGAAAGGGTTTCCACCTAAAAACCTCACCTCCAGCACCGTTTCCGGCAGGATTTTTCCATACGAAACAGGTGCAAAATACTGCATATCTCAGATTTTCACAAAGGGATGGGCCAGTAGAAGGTTCAAAAACAAAGGGATTGAGTAACATTTGGCCAGCAACAGTAAGGTAGATTTCTCTACTGTATCCTTACATATTTTATCTGGAATTACACTGCTGACTGGAGTATTACACACATTCCGCGCAACTCCATAATTTAGCCTCATCATTAATTTGGCTTTTGTGCTTTGGCCGGAGCGGACTCTTCCCATAACCATAATAAATGCCTGTGACACCTCTTAAGAAGATTATGCACATAAGGTTGCACATTATCCCCGCTGCCAAGATGATCGTATCCCTGCCCCCGTTGGTGCTTCTTTTTTGGCGTTGGAGTTCTATTCATGGGCCATAATCTCGATCCGTTTTGGCCGCCACAAACCAATCAAAACATGCACTCAACATTTTGGCCGAACCTCTGAAACCTCCGAGCCAGACATCGTTAACACACAAAAACCGAAAAATATGAGTCTATAGATGCTGAGTCACTGGTACGTGGTCCAAAAATGTACCGCCCTCATCAAGCCCCGTCCGTAGCCCCCTTGTGTTTGCCTTTCTCGGACTACCAAGCAATCAAGCGGAGCTGGTGAGGCTTTTGTGGTGCCAGTGCCTCGCAGCAATCAATGCTGTATGACAGCTGGGTTAACTGCCACCTCCAAGCCCCGGCGAGGCCCTCCGCGACCCGGAGTCCTCTCCGCCTTCAGCCTTCCCCTCCACCAAGATTCTACGCTTCCTCTTGATTTCGTTAAGTAAATCTCCAACTTGGCTGGGCAACCTTCACGTGCGTGTCGTCTACAATGGCGGTCAAAAATTTGAAGATTTTCGATTAAGTACGTCCTAGTTTTGAAGGGTTTTTTATATTTTTAAATCATACAAATAGATATTACAAATAAATACTTTAATTTTATGATGGTTTACTTAATAATGTTCGAATGTTATCGTCTAAAAATACCGCGTATAGCCACTAAGCTAGATATAGGGCTTATACTTTCTAAGCTGAACTTTCTTTAAATTTTAGTTCGAGTTCCATTAAAACCTTCCTTAAAACATGGTATACATATATTTTTTTTTGTATTAAGATCTCTATTATTTCACCCACTATTGTGGATTGGCGTCGCCGCCAACTGTCTGTCCAATCCGCCCGCGGTTTCCATGGCTCGCGAGATCATGATCATGGCTTTAACTGGCTCTTGGCATAGTACCAGTACGAGTTGAAGTATTTTTAACTCTTCTTTTGGTCTTCAACTGCGGCTGCGTTTATTGTTGTCTCGTTGGGCCCTCGCCTCGCCTGCCCCTCTCCCCCGTCGGGTCTGTTTTCTTTTTAAACGCTTTTAAACACCTGAGAAACTTGCTTTTTAATGTGCGCACATGTGTGCGGCGGTCTGAGCTCGCCACGATGGAGTTGATGATGATGATGAAGATCGCTTCGCTCCTCCACTCCATCGTGTCCAGCTCCCCCTCCTCCTCCTCCTCCTCCACAGCGAGCGCGGCTTCAACTGCCTCGTTTGTGGCGCGATGATGAAGCAAATATAACAAATCTCAGAGTTATCAACCGGCGGGACGGCTCACAGCCCGGCTCTCAGCCGCACAGCTGAGTAAATCAATTGAGGCGCTCAATTCTTGGAATTTCTTGTCGCCCTGTCCACCCGGATGATCTCCTATATATATTCTTCTATAGCTTTTCGAGCCATTTCTGAATTGGACTCATTTGCATGCAGTAAGTGCACTGAAAGGGGGCAGGGGTTATGATAAAGGTTTCATAAGGATCAAACAGGGCTACGTAAAATTATATGATAATATTTGGTTTGGTTTGGAAATAACATGGACTACTAAACTAAGTTGAAAAATAATTTAATTGTGTCTAGAATTAGATTCTTGAACCGTTACCTATTATTTCAATTATTGCAAAGTAATTTTTTTATTACTGGTTAAAAATAGACCTCCTGATACCAAGGTTGTATTCAAAAATATTGTTTAGGTCTACTGTTTTAAAGATATTTTCATTTATTTGAAATTTTATAAATTATTTAAAAAGTAAACGCTTTAAAAACATGAACATTTAAGGTTAAACCCTTGCTTTGTTGTGAAATCAATTTTTTCCTTGAGGTTAAGCCCATTAGACCGTTTCTATGAAATTATTTCTTCTAAGCCCGGCTTTCTGCGCCAGTGTAAAATTACAGCCAGACAAGGACGTTAATGGTTCGATGTGCCCTGGTCGATGGTCGCTGGCTTGGAGCCCCCATGGGCAATGTCAGACAAAGACGCGATCGAGATTTATACCTAAATGATTAACCATTTTCCCGCAACCGTCCCTGGCCCCCGGGAAACCCACTGGCCTCTGTAAATGTATCTGTATCTGCGGCTGTGGGTGCCACTTGGTGTGAATTTGTAATGCGTCTGCCTGGGTTCGGTTTTCTTTTTTTGTTCGTCGGTTGCCTTCTTTTTTTCTTCATTTTTTTGTTGGTATGCACTGCTCGGGGCCGCTTCCTCCGCTGGCTGCTGCACTTCTTCTGGCCATTCTTCGGCCGGCGATTGACACCTGCATGCATTTCTCGTTTCTCAGGTGTGCAGTCCGATCTCAGGTGTGCGTATGCGTGTGTGTGAGTGTGACTGGGACTGGGACTGGGACTGTGTTTCTTTATTTCATTTCTTCATCTTCGTCTTCGGAGCCTTCGCCGACGGTTGAGTCATCGGCCATTAAAAACCGATATTGTTGGTGTGATTGGAAAGGATTCCAGTGCTCATCTCAGGTAGTTTGTTTGTGATTATTGTCCCAACAGGCATGACGTGTCCGGTTTTATCGGTAACCTTAGACCTTCCCTGAGTCTCCACTTTTCTCACTCCCCCGCCAGCTGCCCTAATGCATTTTAATTAAGCAAAATGCATTAAAAGTGAAGTCTTGACGCAGAAAGAGTGGCTTCGGGCAGCCGACAAAATTTCGCCACCAGACAATCTCCACCTTTTTTGGCCCAGAAACAAGGTTACGGTTACATTACCGTTACTGCGCCTGTGCGCAGGTGTGCGAAAGCATTAAAATTCCACCCGGGGCCAGAAGAAACTAAACCAACAACAGCCACAAAAGCGACACAAAAAGATCGCTAAATGGTCGAAAAATTTCACAAAAGCTCGGAGCTCTCGTAGCACATTAAAATGCTGGCGATCACTCCCTGGCGATCCGCCCGCCCCGTTTTCTCCCATCAACTCAGGGTCTCGGGGAAGGAAAATTAAATGACTGCCCAAAGTTCAGGCTTCTTCGCCTCGATGCCAGAGTGCAGCCACAAAATACGCCTCTACTTAAAAATAAGTTGCACAAAAAATTCGCACGACACTCAAATCACGACTAAAACAGCTAAAACTTAGTCTACACTTGGGAAAACTACATATATACTTTTTGCTATTTGCATTTATTTACAAGTATTTCAGGTTCTACATTAGCAAATAAGTTCTTGAAAATTATTAGTTCAATCGGAGAATAATTCGATTTAAATGGTTATGACAATGAAATGTTTAAATATATTTATTAAACATCTCTATTATTCAGTAAATTGTTAAAAAATGTTAAAAACGTATCTCTTAAATATAAAGAAATTAACATAAAATCGTTTTAAACAAAGTTAAATATTTCTTATTAACGTTTTTTTTAAAGAAAGTTTAGATGATTTCATATTTTAAAACTTTTATTACCCAAACACCGTCTTTTTTTGTTAAAAATTTCCTCAATAAAATGTTTAGCAAAAAAATATTTCCAAGTGTTTTAAAAATTCATGTTTCTTCTTTTCGCAGTTGGCAAACAATTTCAGCTTCAAGTTCAACGAAGTTCAACGCGAAAAACGTGCGGGAGCAAAGGAGCGGCCAGGAGCTTGGCGTCCCAGTATCCAGTACTGAGTACCCAGTATCGAGTATCCAATACCCAGTTAAAAGATACCCAAAGGCTAGGGACTCCAACGGCTCCAATGCCAATCATCATAACTGGGCAATCAAATTAGTTGGCATTGTTGCTGTTCAAGCCGATCGGCTGTCATTAATGAGGGAGCTTTAGCTTTATCGTGCGGAAGCTGCAGCTCCGTCGAGTTATTGATCTTGCAGGTGTTCGCTCTGCCAAAAAGCTGCGTCATTGATTAGCCCCAGAAATCGGACTAGACGGACGATACACAATATATATACATATATTCAAGGAAAGCAAGCCAATAGCAACCAATGAATGCAACACAATGGGAGTAAGGAGGCAACAGCCATTACAACAACATTAAGTGGCAGCCAGAGAGTTACTGGACAGTTGTCGGTTCGTTTTGCAGCTGCCAAAAACATAAGTCACGATTTTCGCTTTTGTTAATTCATCAACGAACAATTTGCATTTTTTCCCAAATCATTTTTTCCCCGTGAGGGATACCCTTCGCCATTTCGGGATACTTCAGCTGGGCGCGAAGGTTGATACGATTTAATACGCTTAAATAATCATAATCCGTATTTAGGTTTTTTTGCCGTACAAACAAATCATCCAGGCTTTGTTTTGTTATCTGTCTTACCGAATCTTTTAATATGTTTGTTTCCGGAATAAAGAGTTTCCTTGATTATGATTTGTATCTATAATATTCACACTAGATTCCAGTAACTAGACTATATTTTGGTAGATTTATTTTTTAGATTAAATTATATGTTAACTTAATCCCAAGCTTATGATCATCCTGAGGATAATCTTTGTTGTCATTTATTTAACATTTTCAATGATTCTATAATTTCAATATTGTAATTTATAAACCTTTATGGTAAGGGTATCTTTTCTGCAATTTTTAAACTTATGAAAAGTATCAACTTTTATCTGTATCTGTTTCCATTTCTTTAACGATTTCTTTGGCTCGTTAATCTTAATTTTTTCTCTTTTGGGACAACCCTTGGCAGCCTCAGTTGTCGTTTTGGACACAGATTCGGTTTTCAGCTTGCTGTTGCAGTTGCAGTTGCAGTTGGAGTTGCAACTTTAATTAGCATTTTTACGCCAACAACTG
Organism: Drosophila atripex; assembly: GCA_035045925.1. Lineage (NCBI taxonomy): Eukaryota > Metazoa > Arthropoda > Insecta > Diptera > Drosophilidae > Drosophila > Drosophila atripex. The sequence continues at coordinate 4,663,995 of JAWNOP010000012.1, forward strand.
CAAAGAGACGGCAGCAACAACTGCAATTATCCAACTCGATTACAGTTGCGGGTGGATTATTGCAGCTCCTGAAACTGCAGCAGCAATTGCAACTGGAACAGCTACTACGAAACTGGCAGCTGCAACTGGAAAATGCAACTTAGTTGGCTAAGCCCCAGACCATTTCCCATTCCCAGGCTGGAATTTCAGTCAGACAGTGGACTCCGTTCCCCTTTTCTCCATTCGGTTAACGAATTTCAATTAAACGGCCCGTCAAGCGCGATAAGAGCCAAGAAAGAGATCCACTACTTTGGCTTCAACTCCATCTCTATCTAGTGGCCTTCTGGTACTCAGACTCAGAAGATCCCGCAGATCCAATGCAATCCCATACGATCCGTCCGGTAGCCGCTGTGACAGCAATGTGTTAACAATTTTCGCGCCACAGCTGCTGCGGCATCTGCGACTGTTGCCAGTGGGATCCCAATGCCGATCTCTATCCCGATCCCGATCTTCAGCCCGAGCGCCTCTGTCAGCCTCTGTCTGAGACAGCACTCCAAGTAGCCTAATTACGAGTCAAACTCTGACATAGATTGCTCTTGGTGGCAGCCGACAGTAGCCAATTGGCCAAGTGGCAACGGCTCCAGCTTCTGATTTTGTTTTTCCATCTAGCTCCAAAAATAATTTAGACTTGGCCCTGAGGGTCTAGACTCTAGAGGGTCAGGACAACACCTCTATATAAAGACCAAAACATAAGCTTATATTAAGGTCTTTGATTTCAACTGGAATCGCATGCCCCTTTTTTGTACCAATATCTCAGCCACTTAATTTACTCAAAGGGGTTAGCTCTTTCTGCCCTGTTATTAGGGGGTTTCGTGTTTAATTCTCATCAGCATTTCGGCCACCGAAAGAACCCCAATTTGAAAGCCAAAGCAGCAACAGAAACAGCAACAGCAGCCCAAAATGTTAAACACAAATCAAATTAAGCTCTTGTTACAGAGTCAGCCCCAGTATCGCGGACCATTAAAAGTTTCACCACATGATTCCCGTTAATGTTGCACATACAAAGAAAACATGCAACACGCCGAATCCCAAGTAACACCCAATCATTCACTTGAAAAAAATCATGGATATTATGATGATGATTTTAGGAGGACTCTGGCATTAAAACCTAAATGTTTAAGGCCTTGAAATTGCATTTATTTTTTTTAAATTTAAAATTAAAAATGTAAATAAATTGAGAACTTATACTTTACTATACTAAAAACCTAAGAATCTCCCTAAAGTTATTCAATTATTTTTTTATTCTAAACATTTTTACAGTGTCCTTGATCCTGCTGGGAAAGCCACAGTCCATGGCTTAAGATTTCGGTTAAATGGTTGATCAGAGAGCCGCCGGCCAAAAAGCAGCGACATCGATGAGCCACCAACTCCCCTGAAATCCTCGTTGCAACCTCGATTCTCTCCCCCCGCAGAACCAAAACTGAAAAAAAAAGTTCACGATGTGGCAAAGGAGGTCGCACAGTGCCTGCGATCGAGATTCGCCTCGTAATTACACTTAAGTACCGACAACAAGCGCGGAGGCAACAACGAAACCGAATTCAAGCCGCAAATTAAATGGCCAAAAGGCGCTTTCGTCCTGGCGCAAAGTGAATTGTAATTGCGATTGAGCCAGGCCAACAGAAAGAAAGAGACTCGCCGTTTGCAGGAGGTTGCAGTTGCAGTGGTTGCCGCATTTGGTGGCAGCTGTGAACGGAACAGAGCGGCAACAGCGGCAACACTCGAAGCGCGACTAAATGCGCAAAAATGTGGCCAAGACGGTAATTTACAATTGCAGCCAGTTGTTGCATGCCCCGCAACGGCAATTTGGACACACGGGTGTGTGGATACCGATACCCTACCTTCAGGGCAAAAGTTCTGGACTTTTTTCAAGAATATTAGAATTTAAAGGAGAGACATTAAGTGGCTTAGTTGCTCCGGAAAGTGGATTTTAATTTCTGAAAAGATTAATGTAGAGGGGTTAAAATTACTAGATTAATCTTCAAAGATTTTGAAGTCTTCAAAATCTGGGAGAATGGAGCAAGGTCCATTTCTAGGATTTTTAAAAGCAGTGGTTTCTATTCATATTTTAAGAATTCTTTCTTACTAAAGTGATATTTAAGGTTGGCTTTCTATATACTAACACTAATTGAATGCGTTACATTATAAAAAATATATTTGTTTAATCTCCTTCAAGATTTGATTTAATATACAACATTTTATGCCACCTTTTAGTTAAGTAAATTAAATAAAAACTTAATTTTATTTACCATTTATTTGATATATTTTAACCTTCTCCAAAGTAGCTACCTTGCCAGTCATCAAAGTCCAATCATTTCGCAGCCCTTTAGAAAACAATCTGCCAAAAGCTACTGTGATTCCAAGTGGAAGTCTGAGTGAGATCGGTGGACAGGGCTCCTGTTGGCTGGCCAAATCGAAAAAGTGTTCGGGACAGGAAACGTGGGGCCCCCAGTCCCCAAAGAACGAGCCGGAGGAGGCGCGACAGAAGCCCAAGAAGAATGCAAACATGAAACACGATAATTGAGCAGCGTGGAAAAATTGCCAAAGACGCGAAATGGACAAATACGAATTACAGTATCCAAATCAGTGTCTTCCTGCCCATGGGGCATTGGCAACAGCTCTGCAGATACCCCAGTCGACGATCCAGAGGACCCAGCTCCCGGAGGGAGGTTTCTCCAGCTCCTGTTGCTGCTGCAATTTTGTATGTTGCGGCAGCTGCAAAATTCATTTGACAAAAGCACCGAGTGAAATCAAAACAAAAGGGGTAGCCACACTGAAAACAAAATCTATCTATAGAAATCCTTATTTATAGAAGCCTTCTGATTTAGTTAGGTACTTTTTTTCACTGCAAATGGGGCTGGAGCTGGGGAAGATGCAAAGAACGCAGAAAAAGCAAACCCAATCTCCGCTGCGAAGAGAATTCAAATAACTTGGCGTTTAATTTATGGGAATACACGGTAGCCAAAGGAACAGAAGGAGCAGCACAAGGAGCCGACAGGAACCAGAAGGGCAGAAGGAGGTGCAGGAGCTGGAGGAGGATCCGAAGAAGGCGATATAAATATTTTGGCCCAAATTGAACTTTCCGATTGGCGGCAGCTCCTACTGCATTTTATTAATCGTGTTCGTAATTTATTTGGTCAGACATTGGCAATTTCACCCAAAAAAATGGAAACTTCCTTTCGTCCACCGATATGGGTCCAACTTTCAGTCTTTATATATGTATATATATATAAATCCACCCGAGGGCATCATCAAAGGGCACATAATTTACATATTTTTACCACTCGAAGGCGCGCTAAATTGTCACAGGTGAAACGCATGCCGGGAATGATGGTAATGCATTTTGTGGATAAGGAGGGGCACAGTCAAGCTTGCCTAAAGGGGATACCTTTAAGTAATGAAATAATATTTAAACTATAGTCAGGAGAATATTTTAGCCAAACTATAGGACAGTTTTTAAGTTGTGTTGACCCTAAAACCTATCATGTATCTTATTACCCCTCGCAATTGTTTAGATAGTTAACTGCACTGTCACTCGTCGTCGGTCTGTGTAATTTGTCTGCATATTTTTATCAGGAGTCCGAGAGACAGGCCAGAAGGTTTACCAAACAGAAAAGCCGGTTCCCTGCCAAAAGATAATTCCAGCCCGCTATCAAATACCGAGCAAACAAACATTTGTCTTTGGCTGGCCAGAAAACCGAAGGAAAATCAGTGAAGGCAAGATACACACATAGGCTCCAAGGCCCAAGGACCACCTCTGCAGTGGTCTTATCTTATCGGTCACATTCCCATTTTCAGTTCAGAAATTCCCATTCCGAGACGATGACTTGAATAATGCCCCATGGAACACTTGTTCCCAGGCAAGGGTCTACAAATAGTGAGCAGGGGCGATAGATAATGCCACACAGATGAAGCAGAGCGAAATGATTGTTGGCTAATTGTCTAGTTATCCCAGCGAGGGGAGATTTGAAGGTTCTGGAAGTCAAGGTACAGAATTGAATAGCACTTGAAGGTGACTAAGAAGTATTATTTTTAAGGCTTTTATTTAAATAAAAGAAACAAAAGGTTAACTCCTCCAAAATAAATTACTTAAATTTTACCTACCATTATTTTTGAATATGAACCTGTTGCTAGAATCTGTTTAGAAATGATGATAGTCTTTTCTTTTCTCTTCGATCCACCCTCTCACACATGTCTCTGCTTCCCGCCGACTGTTTCTATGATTTTCACTACAAAAATAGACACTGTGTGTGCAGCCTCATAATTCCCACTTTGGGTTCTTCTGTTTGCTTGGTGTGAAGCATTATCGCAGGTACTGGAGATACCAGCTACTACTACTCCCAGTCCCAGGCCCAGTCGCAGTCCCAGCCCCGGCCATTCATATGGTTCCTGCTATCTGCCAAAACCTTCCAAAGTCCCCTCAAAGTCGTATCCGAATCTGAAATCCACTTGAGGAGATGCGTTTGCACGTGTGCATCGTGTGGAAATCTCTGTTGACATTCCAGGAACCTCCTGGACCTTTTGATATTTTGCCGACACAACGGTTTCGCATTACCCGCCAGGATCTCACGTCCCTGTCTACGTTTCCTTTTTTTTCTTCATTTTCTGGTTATTTAATTTTTTGAGGGACGTATTTTGGAATGGCTTTAATAAGCGTTAAGTTGTCGGGCTCACACAAAACCGATTAAGAACAAATTGTATGCAGGAGGCGACTCAATTTTCCCATCCTCAATCCCATGCCCATATCCCGAAACGAAAAGGATCTGGCTCCCTATCCTGCTGCCGTGTTTATTGTGTGTTGCTGCTGCTGATCCCGCCCCGAGGCTCTCGATCGGTTGCAACTTGCAACAAGTGTTCAAATTAATGAGCCAAAGATTTGTTAATTTTCGTGGCTCATTTCGGAAAAATTCGAAAGAATGCACGCATGTGCACTCGGAGAAAATTCGATATTATATCTTGAATTTTTTGTAATTTAATTAAAATTAAAAATACATAAATGATATTATTTCTTGGTACAACAATAAAAATAAGTGCACAAGATTCTTTGCTACCTAAACCTTATTGATTGCATTTTGAGATAAAAACTTATTTCTTAAATCATTTATTTTTTATTAAAAGGTTTTCCTAGTGCAGCGCGACTGAGGGCGTGGCACACACGCATCACATTAATCGTCGGGCAGGGCAAACAAACCGCATAATGCCATCGCGTCCCGGCTCCATTCCTCATACCTCATACCGCATCCTCGTCCAGGGGCATTCGGGCTTTGCCTGCGAGAATATTAATGAGTTTTGAGTTTAGATTGAGGAATGCCGTACATCTTTCTGGTGGGGGGCCATCCGAGGGGACAGAGGTCGTGAACAAGTGCAGACGTGTGTGATTTGGAACTAAGAGACGATCCCTGCATGTGGTATGTGGCTGTCCCCTGATCTCGGATCACTGAGGTCGTTGTCTGTTGGATCGATGGTGGTGTATCGCCTTCAGGGGTTTTTTTTTTAAGGGTTCAGGTTTACGAGTATCGCTGCACCCGAGGGGGCCGATTATCTCGCCCCCGATGAGGCATTTAATTATTCCAATTTGGCGTGGCAGGCACTTGTCGATTGTTTGGTATTTCTCCACCACTACTACCGCCAGCCGCCAGTCCGATATTTTCTCCGATTGGATTCCCGGGAATTCCATTTACATGCCAGGCCGATTGGGTTCTGGTTCCTTGGAGCCCATTCATATCGTAATGTTCTTATGTAACCCGGTTAAAACGATCGTTTGACCGCTTCAGGGAAATCGTCTTTCCTACTAAATATTATCAGGAGCTTGGGTTCGGGTTCGAGTTCGAGTTCGAGTTCAGAGCATTTCATTTTGATGTAATCGCTCTGCACTTATCACTTGGGACTCCATAAATCGGGGGGCAAATATTTAGCCTGCATTAGGTCATCGTGGGCTGATAAAGCCAGACCAGAAACAAGTACAAATATGTAATGTAAGTGACTGCCCTCCATCCCCAGGAGACCCGACTTATGCCTCAAGTGCAGCGCGTGAGTTGGGTAAACACTGACGGGAAGGAATGCCAGCTCCCGAGTCCCAGCTCTCCACATCCAAGACCAATCCGAGACGTTTACGTGGTCTGGCACAGGAAATGCAGTGCATTCATGTCGTTGGATCGACCCGGGGACGTCATATTTTAGTGCAGCGAAAGTCGTTGATAAGAAATGTAATTCATGGTAATAGCAATGACAAGCCGAGTCCCAAGGAGTGCGACAGTGGGTCTGTATATTGAATTTTAGTTATAATTTATGAATAACTATAACTGATGGTTGATGACTAACCAACTTAGAATCTTGGTAGGCTTACAGTTTGGTGATCAAGAAAAGAATCAAAATAATCAATAGATTTGGGTTTGATTTGATAGCTCCTTAGTGTCCCACGAATATCTCCTCTATTCTAGAGTACAATTTCACGATTATTTTTATGAATTCGCCACACTGTCCTGGTGCACTCCACATCGTTTCAACATCAACAAGTGGATCCACAAACTCACGCACACCGCACACTGCTCACGGATCGGAGAGTGGCACATAAAAATACATATTCGAATGTGTACATTATTAGTGTGTTTGCCCTCGGTCGGGCGAATTATGAAGTGTCATGTTTGTCATGACCAAATCCATGTCCATGGCAATATGAGGTATCGGGTTACGTCGCTGGTTAGCCCACAAGACCCACTACTGTCTCTCGAACCTGCGGTGCTCGGTTTGGGGTTTTGTATTTTTCCCAGGCAAGTGACCGTAGAACTTTCGGGTGAAAGAAACCGAAAGAATCGACAGAAAGATAGATACTTCTTATGTACCCAAAGTAAGAGACGGAGAAGTAGTAGAAGAAGTCACGTTGTGACCCCAAGTCGGGTACCATTATGTTTTATGTCTCAGACCAAAAGGTCTGTGACAGTTTTATGGTGCGTTTCGATTGGGATTCAGATATTTTTTTTCAGGTTCGGTTTCTCTTGGAGCCATTTTAACACTTTACGAAATTTAATACAAGCCGCATTCATATGCATAATGTAATTCGAGATTTATTGTATGAGTATTGAGAAAAGAGACTGAATTTGAATGCCGTCGGGAACCCACATAAATGCCAGCGATCGGCGTGTCCAATTTTCGGTGCGATTAACGCTCAAAATTATCCCCAATTCCCTTCCCTCTCCACCCCAGCACACAGAACACTTAATTGGATCGGCTTTCTATATACACACACATATATGTACATATGGTGTATAGGAGTGTGGATAATAGACTGGAAATTATGTTTTTATTGAAATAAATTAAGTGCACGTGCGCCTATGTGGGCTGTCTGTGGATTTCCGTCGATCAATTGGCCATCCGAGAGGCACGACGATAAGATGACAATTGGCCAGAGTCTGTGGCAAGAATCGGGGGCAGTTGCTGGGAACGGATGCGCACAGTTCTCTAGTGCCGCCCTGCCCCTATGCCAGTGCAAATGTTAATCTAATCAAGTCCACTGCCCCAGCCCCCGGGGTAGCTGCAGCCGTCAGGAAATTAACGAATTTCAATGATGACTCAAATTCTAATGCAGCTGAAAAAACAATTAACTGAGGAACTTCCACACAGATGCTGTCAAAAAGCAAACAAATAGTATTATAGACTCTTAATTTAATAACCTTTTTCCTAGGATGTTAGAATTTAGCAATAAACCTTTCAAAAACCAAACTTTTTGCCAAAAAGCGAATGGTTTCTGCTAAAAGCTTTCAATATTTTAGCTCACTAATTACATATACAATGATCTACTGATCTCATAAAAATATTATTAATATAAATATTAAATAAAATACTCTGTTCAATAAATAACCCTTCTTAAAATCTCGATAGTAATAAATTTATGGACTTTGTCTTTCCCAATCTAGATCCGAATATATTTTGGCGGAGATAATAACTATTATGGCAAATATATCACAATGAAACCAATTCCAAATCCTGGCATAATGTATGCCTCATGTTTCGCATGGGCTCTTTCAAAAAGATATTACAAACGGCCCACATGTAAAACAGATCTGAGCCGGGTCAGCACACCTTCCCCACAGGCAATGCCAACAAAATATGTCCGACACGAAATTTATTTAATAATATAAACAAAATGTGCGCCAAATTGCGTATCCAAGCAGCCAAGTTACAACACATACAAAAAGCATACAAGTATGCGAACAGAGTCTGTAAGAAATGGTAGCTAACGGTGGCCGAAATGGCCAATGCAGTTTGCCTAGTTGGACATTAACAGGTCGTAAACCTTTTGGCGCGACCAAACAAAAGACAGGCGCTGAAACCACTTGGCACCACACACTGCTCCCACTACCCCTATTCCCACCACCCATCCACCCACTCCAGTCACAATCCCAGATCCCAGATCCCTGGGAGCTGAGCCGAAATCTGAGCCAAGCTCACATCGCCCATAACAATAACAAAACGCTGGCTCTGTCAAATAAGTCCCAAAATAGCAACGCAAATTTGACCAGAGACATAAATAAGTTTTATTGTTGGCCAGCCGCCGTGGCCATTTTTTCCGGTTTTGGTTTTGGGTGCGGGTGGTGGTCCACCATGGTGTGGCGTGATGTGGTGCGCCAGAGCCACATGGCCGACGGGCGCCAACCACAAGCGCTGGTGGAACAGAGCGCACCTCCAAAGTCAGTGGCTAAGGATGAATCCATTTCAGAGGGGGACTGACTGTCTTGGCACTATCTATTCAAGTGTTTAAACTTGAAAGGCTTTAACTATTTTTATATTCAGTCAACACCATTTAAGCGTTTATTTAACGTTTATATAATAATTAACTCTTTTCATAATCTTTATGATAATTACTCTTTTTAGGAAAACTTTAAAAATATAATTTATTATCCACTTAAAGAGTTTATGTTTTTTGGTGAGGTAATTGGTTTTTCTTAAGTGTATAATAGCCGGTACTTGGCATACTTTACCACTCTATCTATTCCTACTAAGTTAAGCTAAGTTTTCTTCAGTAGACAATAAAATTTTATTTAAATAAAATACCATACATATATATGTTTATGTTTCTACTCTTCTAATTTGTTCTTTTTGAGCATCTTGAACCCTCTTGCACTACCGCCCCTGACCAAAAGTGGTGCAGTCTGGTGTTGTGGAGCTTAGTTGTGGGTCCGGGCGGCCGCGTGCTTTATTATTATTAAATATTACGTACATTTGCTGTCCGTACATTTGTTTATTGGCTCGCCATGGCGATCGCGCCTATAAGCAATCGTCATAATTGAATTCCAGCAGCGGGCGTTACTCCATCCAGTTACCGCTAGACGATGGCCCAGCCCTGGCCGCCTGTCCGAGTGCCAGCCTGTCCGCCTGTCCGTTTTTCTGCCCGGCACGCCCCCCGCCTCCCAAGATCTTCAGCGGTTGCGTGTTGCGGCGGCGCTGAGAATTTGATCGATTCGTTCGATTAGTTTGCGGAACATGCAATCGACACGCAGCATTCTCTTTCAATTGCTCGCCTCGGTTCGTTTTCGTTTTGGGTTTCAATATTGCCGTTGCCATATAATACCAATATATATCTATCATGGTAGATCGATTGTTGGTCTGGGTGCTGTTGATTCAATTTGCCCCGACTGGAGCTCCAGCAGTTGGGAAATTGTCTCATTCGAAGCCAGACAGCTCCGATTGGGTCAAATGACAACTGGTAATGTCGGACAATTAATACGGCTGTAAGGTGTGACCGACCAGTTAAGGTCAAACTAGCTTGTCTGGACTACCAGGAAATGGAAAACATATTCCAAAGATGGGTATTAAATAGACTCTATTCTGATTACAATGTCAACTTCCCACTCATTGGGCTGTTCCTATTGCTCTCCCAATAAAAGAAACCAAACTAAAAATGGTATAGGCCCATTATAAAGATCTCCAAGGGACCGCTTTTTATCCATTCAGTCAACATGGAATTTCTAACAGTGGATACCTTTTCTGCTGTCCGTTTTGGAAACAATGGAGCAGCTTAAATTACAATCCCCCAGAAGCCCACACACGACACGGGAGAAGACCTCACCGAAACGGGCAACTGGAACAACTGGGGCTGCCCGTCAGCTTTTCCGGACATGGCAGAGACGTGGATGGAGATGCCCGGGTTGGGGGTCAGTGGCTCGTTTTACAAGGCTTTCAAAAGGAGATTTGAATATTTTAGGAGCCGTACAGCGACATTTCAATGGACAACAAGTGCCACGCAGCCTCTTGGCGACAAATGGCAGAGGGAGAAGACTTTACACTGAAAATAATTGGGGGGTTCGGGTGTAGAACGGGTACTCCATTACAAGACTCCAAAAACTAATATTTATTCTATTTTAGTAGGCTTTCAGACCTCTCTTTCAGTGTAGTTCCTATCCCGGCTCTAACTCTGGATCTCCGGTTGGGGGTCTTTTGGCGGAGCGACCTGGTCTGCAGGTGGTCGTCGTACAACTCTATTTTTTATTTTGTCGCGCTCGCCAAAGACTTGGCAGTGGTGGTCGGTCGTTTATTAGCCAGGCCAGTGGCTACTAGCCAGCCATCCAGCGCGCCAAGCCAACAAGCCAGCCAGCTAAATTCCCCCACTTGGCTTTTGGCGGCAACGGTCGTCGGACATCGTCCATAGAATGCATCGCAGATACATCTGCATCTGAATCAGTATTCGTATTTGTGTTTGTATTTGTATCTGTATCGGAATCGCGATCGTCTGCCGGACTGGCTGGTGGCTGCATTTTATGCACCTTTTGGTATGTTCATTGTGAATTTATTGGACTCGATTTTATCGCTCAAACAAATGTTGCATTTTACAAGTGGTTCAAGTGCTCGCCAACGTTAGCTTAAAGACGGCGCTTATTAATGAGCCGGGAGTAGCTGGATGTTGGAGCTCAGAGCTGTGGCCTCTTGTTGCAACTTGCAAGTTGCAAGCTGCAAGTTGGGAGCGTGCCCGATATCTTTATGCTGGCGCTCCATGCCAGCGGGAGTCTGTTTGGGGTGCGCCTTTCTGCGAGTGGGCTGCCATATCGCTTATTCCCGATAAGTCAGAGCCACGTTCGCCCGGCTTTTCGGCCAAGTCAAGACAAACAAATTGCGGCAATCAGTCAGGGGTAGTCAGTCAGTCAGGCCGGACAATTAATATCGAATTAAGTCGACTGGCCGGCGGCTTGAATAAAAAATTCATGCAAATTGCCGCTTAAGCCACATATAAGCAGGAAACTCAACCAGATTTGACAATCGAAGCTGCACGTAGGAAGTTGCCACGAAAATTGAAATCCATTAAAGGCTGAGAGCCCCCAATAAGCCCGAAGTCAATGCTCATTAGACCTTTGAATCCGATTCCAAATTACAGCAATCAATCAATTTCCGAATTAACCCGCCATCGAAGGAAAATCAATAGCATTCGAGTTTCCACTTTTCCATTTCGATGGACTCACGCAATGGAAAAGGACGAAAAAGGAGCACCTGCGATTATTGCGGGCAATCATAGTGTTAAACCTGAAAACCACAACAGCACTGAAAGAAAACACAGATTCAGGAAGTAGGTTTGCTCTTTGAATTTAAAAAACCCAGAAACAATTAACCATTTTGGTGGTCCAAGTTCTAAAGTGTTTAAATACAACACCTTAAAGTGCATAATATTTTAATAAATTACGAAATTCATTGCCGGATTTTAAATTGGAAGGAACTGTTATAGGTTTCAGTTATACACCTCCTGAATATTAATTCCCAAAAAAAAACCAAAGGTGATCCCTCAAAAAATTCCACGAAAATTATCCTCTTTATGCTGACGGAATATTAATAAGGAAACAGGAAATAAAAGGGCCATTTTGAGCAGTGCATCAAATCGATATTACTTATTTTTTCCTCATGTGCAAGAACCCTAAACATCAATCAAGACAAGTCGGTGGGTCAATGGGTCAACATTCGACTCGAGGCGGGTTCACTTGTCACTGGCAAGTGCCTCAAATGTCACCTAACAAGCCGAGGAAGGTGGCAACTAGGGGAGGCGCCCGTGGCAGGGGCAGGCAAATTGCTGTCACAAGCGCCAAATTATGCACTCGCCCAGTGGCTCGGACTTAATCGAAGACAAACATCTAATTGACATAAAGCCGACATGCTAAACGACATCGACATCGGCCTCCGTTGGAGCTTAGCTAATGATGACTCTTTTGGCTGCAGAGTGGCTCTTGCAGTTGCCCTGTTGTTGCTGCAATGTTGCTGTTTCGTTGCAGCATTGCTGCTGCGTACCACAACGACGACATCGCTATCTCACATCTTTTGCCGATATTTATGGCCCAGGTTCAAGAGTTCAAACGCTGCCAACTTAGGGGGAAGACGGAGAGCTCGGTTTAATCAAGGCCCGGGCCAAGTCGATTAATTAGAGACTTACGAGCCCGAAAACGGGGAAAAAACCAATAAGCTACACGTACACAGGTGCGAACCTGTTGTCCAAACTCCCGGGACCCGGGACTCGAGTTCTCGGGAGTGAAAGGTGCCTAGAAGCCTCGGCCCTCGGGCATGTCAGCCCGGACGGACAGGCATCAGGCGAAAACTGAAATCGCCTGGAAAAAAGCACCTGACAGCCAGCCGGAGCCGTCAACAATATCCATCTGAAAGAGGTCATAAAGCAAACAGTTTAGGGTGAAAGGTGCCTCGCTGGCGAAGAGTCCGCGGACATGCAACATGCAACACTTCCAAAACGCCACGAAAAGTCAAGGATGAATGCAAGGCTTTTAAATCAGAAGGTAGAGATACACTCACTTTAATTAATATTAAAATTCATAGATTATTTAATTTTTAGAAAGTAAAATCTAAATAATACATTTTATTAAATAAAAGTATCTTGTTTTTAATAAAAAATTAGATATACTCTCTATATATAAATTAGATCACTACAAATTAGATCTATTACTTAGATCACTTTACTCGAGTCCCGTATGAAGGAGAATCGATATACTTAAATTTAAACAGTCTTTAAAAAAGTCTATTACATTCTTGAAGTTTCAAAACCCCTTTTTTCTATCCTAAATCCCTCTTTAGGAACTATTTTAAAAAACCGCTTTCATAAATCATATAGAAACCAAATTACTTGAGTATTTATTTAAATAAAGCCCCTAGAATTAATAAAATGAAGAACATTAAGTGCCAACTAATAATGTTTATGGGTTTTTATTACTTAAATATTTTGCTGTCTTTAGAGTGTTTGCCCATCATAAGTGTCAGAATGGCTTGAACGTAAAACGCCGGGAATATTTTGGCCAAAATCGCAATACCCTCTGCCGGGTTATAAAATTCAAGAAAGAAATATGTCTGAAAATGGCTTGGCTATAATTAATTTGCCGTGGCGGCTCTTGTGGATGCTGGGTGTTGGGGTATTGCTGTTATTGCTGCTGGCAGACAAAATCAAAAAAGTCACTTATGACTGACACTTTGCATATGAGGCGGCAACCCTACAGCCTCCCCCGCCCCAGCCCATCTACCACCTGTGGTGGAGCAAGGCAAGCAATGAAGACGACTACCCAGACATGGAGTGACTTATGATTTTTCAGTGGAATCTTCACTTTTCCAGCCCCTCCAATGATTTACAGAAAAAGTTACGAGCGTTTGATTTACGATCGAGGGAGAAGCCAAAGAGTAGAGTTTTCGGGGCGTGTTGCATGTTGTCTGTTGTCTGTTGTCTGTTGCCGGTTGCCAGTTGCCTTTGCCGCTGATGGATTTGTCAAGTTTGTGGGTCAAGAGTTGCTACTTTTGCTGCCGGGCGAGAAGATTTCCGCCAAGCGATGATTACTCAAAATCACAGCCACATTTCAGAGTCCACAGCCAACAGCCAAAGTCAAGCAATGTTCGCATCTCCTAGCTCGTGTGAATACAGGCGGCGGCTAATTACGACAACTGCACATCGTCAGTCCCATCTGACAAAAACATTTACAATTTTTCCATTCTTGTGGAAAAATATAAAAAAAACCAGTTGGATGGCTCAAAAGCAATCTCAGTGATTAACTGCCAGATGACCAGTTGACCCCCGACTGGGAAAACTTCTCATAAAGGTTCAAGGAGGCAATGGATTCTGTTGAAGGATTCAGTTTGGAAAGCGTTGAGAAAGTTTCAGACCAGGGCGTTTTTATTAACAGAATTTAACTTTATGAAATTTATATTAATACCCAAATTTTAATACACATTGATGGAGAATCTACAAATCCAAAAATAGGTATTCCGCTTAAGAATATGATAATGATTGGCGAAGATATAGTCTTCTCTGGGGATCATACTGTCACTTGCAGCGCTTTTCATCAAAATTTCGAAAAAATCTGTAAAATATTTTGTTCCCAGATTTTAATGAGTTCCGTAGAGAATCAATCTACAAATCGTTTAAGATATTCCGTCCAAGAATCTGATTATTATTGGTAAATATATGGCCTTCTCTGTGGACCATAGTTCCATGTTGTTCGATTTTCCGATTTCTGAAGGGGACAGAAAAAATTCGAAAAAATCTAAAAAATAATTTGTTCTCCAGTTTTGATCCATTTGAATAGAGAATCTATCTACGAATCGGTTAAGGTATTCCGGTCGAGAATCTAATTATTATTTGCGAATATATGGGCTGCGGTTTTCCGATTTGTGAAGGGGACCCTCAGAAAAATTACTATGACTCACTTTTCAGAATTCGAAAACACCTTTAGGCTTGACAATTTCCCAATTGCAAATGAAGACATCAAGTGATCCAGTTATTTAAAGTAGAGTGGCTTAAGTATTTCTGTAAACTGATGTTTGCAACGATATCGTTTGGCTCGAATGTCGGCGGCAGGCAATTAAAATATTTCAACATTGTTTTCCATTTGTTTATTTGTGTCGCCCTATGACCGGAGACAAGAATGCCGAGCCAGTTACAATTTACAAGTTACAAGAAAATGTGGCCAACATGTTGGCCAAAGCCAACACTCCACCTGACATGTAATAGAGTTTTTTGTTTTGTGTTTTCTAATTTTTTTTATATATATATTTATTTGCGTTTTGCTGGCTTTGGCTTTTGGCATGCGACCTGATGCTGATGTTGATGCTGTTGCTGGGTCTCTAGAGAGCCAGTAAATCATTCGCCAGCGACAACAACTTGTCAACAGGCCGGGCATCGAGCTATGAGCTTCGAGTGTGGAGTGTCTTGGATTTGGATGGTCGTGGAGTAAATGGGGAGTATGGGGGTCTCGAGAGGTTCGAGTGGCGATCGGGAGATCGAGAGGTGGCTGCTGCAGCTTGCATGCGCGATTTTTGGATCAGTCATGGCTCAGGTTGCATATAAATGGACCTTAATGAGCTCGTGCCAAATAGAATTGTCAGCCGGCTGACCAGCGTTACAGAAAGAAATAAAACATGGAGGCATTACTGATCTGAAGTTGCAATGTAAAACTAGATGGAAGTACTGTTTTTTTTTTTTTGGAGAGTCATAAAAACTTTCTTCAGTGGCTTTTTGCATATATAATAATTCATTATTAGGCTTTTTCGCGCCAAAGACCTTTTTTGTTTATGATTTTTAGGCTTTAAAATCAAGGAAATTTTATTCCTGAATAAAATTTTTCCTGTGCAGTTTCGTGTTGCGCTCAAATTGTTGCTAGAATTCCGCAATTTAGCGGCTTTATGGCCGGGCTTTTGATTCGATCACGAACCCATAAAATAAATACATATCTTAACTAAAAGCCAAATATGGAAAAACGCAAGATTTGTGTGAGCGGGGCGCGGCAGGTGCGGATTTTATTTTCGGCTTTCCCACGCCTCCAGAGGCGGTGTGTGTGCGAAGAGCCTCCAAGGGGGGCGGTAGGCACTATTGTTTTGGGTGCAATCTGCCATCTTGGCAGTCGGCAGTTGGGAGTCCGCACTAACAAGCTGCGGTTCCACCTTTATTATTTTTAATTGGACTGATTTCCCGCTATAGATACATTTGTATCTGCGCGTGCGCAGCACCAACGTTGACATATGCGGCGATCCGCCGCCGTAGTCCAGTCCGTCCAATCATCCTAGGCCATCATCCAATCATCCATCGAACGTCCGAAGAACGAGACGCGACTGTACGGCAGCTGGACCGGAGCAGGGAATAGGGAGCAGGAACCGGAGCAGAGTGGCGTTCGCAGATGCAGAATTGTACAAGATGACCGGGTGCAGCTGTGGCTCCTTCCCGATTCCAAGGGTTGTCCTTCCGTGGCAGGCGGCGAGCGGCTGGCGGTTGACGGCTGACGGCAGTCGGCAGGGTGGCTGCCACCAAATTTTCCCACGATTGTGTCAGCATCAGCTGCACTTTTGCGCGCAGTTTTTTCTCAGTTATCAGATGCAGAGAGGAAAACCATATTAGTTTAATAAATTATAAATCTACAAGGACTATTTAATTTTTTTCATAAATGCAAGAGTTAATATTGTGGAATATTATTTTAAATTGATATAATTAAGTATTCCTTTCCTGTATACTTTAATTTAAGGACTAATATATCTACCCATAATATTAATATTTATAATTTACAAAACCCACTAAAATTTTCCCAAGTGCATCTTTTTTTCTTTCGCCTTTTTTCCGCGATTTTTTGTTTGTTTTTTGCGTAGCATGGTGAGTCCTGGCGTCTGAACGGTGTCCTTGGCTTAAACAGAGGCAGCCAGGGGCCGTGGCAAGCGGCAACCTCAATTAGGGGTTGTCATCCGCCAGGATGACGGGATCTCGATTAGGACTCGCTGACATACTGCGACATTGTGACGTCACAATGTGATTCACCGCATTGTGTAGACGATTGTGATATTTATTTGCATTCATCCTTGGCCGGGTGTTGTGAGGCAGTACTCGACGCCTTCCAGTCAGCGCACCTTTGTCCGCCGCTTGACTCGCCCCTGCCACAAAGGGATCTCGCTCTCTATTGACGGGGCAACGCCTTCCTGCCACTCGGATGGGATTCGGATGGGTGTGAGGTTGTGGGTTTTGGCCATGGGTTATAGCCAGATTATGGTGGTCTGTTGTTTAACTTTTCCTTTTTTTTTCCTAAAGGGTTTTAGATAAATAAATATAAAAAAGGTTAATAAAAGTGAAGACTATATTGATACAAAAAGTTTTGGTGTAAAGTCTTAGTTAATATAAACCTTATTTGAAAACAAATTTAGTCATCAATCAAACCATTTCAAAATCGCTTTAACATCCTGTGATAATCTTTTTAATCTGCACTTTTCATTTCTCACAAAAAAGCAAATGGCTTAATTTATAGCTCTTTCGATTAGCCGAAGATCAGCCGAAACTGTCATCGATCTTTCTCCGATTTTGGCCTGGAAAACTGTCAAACGGCAGCCCCGTCGCCGAGTTGTTAATCAGCCAAATCAAAAGTGTGCCAGCCATTTAGACATTGTAGTCGGCTCAAGGATTTTGACAGCTAAGCTGACATGCAGAAAACCCGAGTGGCAGAAAGCCAGAAAAGAAACAGATTCATGGGGCAGGTTCAGATGGGGGATTGTGGATGGAAGTGGAGATGGAGGTGGTGCTAGTGGTGGTGGTGGAGGAGATGGCGATGGAGATGGAGATGGAGGTGCAGGGAAACACAAAACACATGTCGTGTGTCTAAGAGTGCACGAGTATGACTGGCAAACCAGGTGAATATGCCAAGCTCAAGCCCAGTGCTCAAAATGCAATGAAACAATCAATCAAACCGCTGAAAGAGGCTTGTCGAGCTGTGAGCTATTGGTATACCTATGGCTGTATACATATATCTATCTATATATAGTATTATAGTAGTACGGAGCGCCGTATGGGCAAGGCCTGGCCCCCGTCTAACGGTTGAGCTGTTCACAAAAGGCACAAAATCAAATTACCGGCAATGATTAATCAATCAGCACTGTGCCCCAGTCGAGATACAGAAACGAATATGAGGTTCATACGTCCAATTGCCATATGCAGGCCATACAGAGTGACAAAAAGTGTTAAAACTGTGCTACCTATAATATCGGAGATATTATTACCTTCAAGTGGATAACTAATGAAAGAAAAATACAAAAAAATTGTATTTCCACCTGTTTAGAGTTTAAAATTAAAATAAATATATACATTTTCTTTGCAGTGTAGTCATAAGACAACGGCCTGAACACGATCTTGCCGCCTCTGGCCTCGTCTGGACCCGCTGGTTGTGGGTGTGTTTCTTTTGGTGTGTGTGCTAGTGTGTTATTTTTGTGTGTAAGCTGGCCAAGTGGGTGCGTTCTCACAGCTGGATGCCCGGCGTCCAACTTTATGCCAAACTGCCAGCAAATCACGATCCAGGTCCAAGTCCAGTCCACAGCATAAGGCAGCTTTGCGCGATACGGCAGTAGCACACACCTGCAAACTCTCACTGGCCTCCTCAACCTCCAACCACCCACCAACCGCCGCCGACCTCCTCACACTCCACCAGCAGCTATCCACATCCACGTGTGCGTTCTGGCCGACAATCGGCATTACCAATACTAGATCCAGCTAAAAATCAAAGTCCCCACTGCGCGCTTCTTCCCAAAAAGGCCTGGACGCGGCGGCGATCGTGCCAAAAATGGGTTTGCAACTGGAATTCGCTTTTAGCCAACAAACATACGTGTGGAGACCAGATACCGAGCATCCAATGCACTGAAAGAAAAAAAAAAACAAATAACTATGGTAAAGTTTTACTTGAAAAAGTAAAAGGTACTATCTACCTCATAGTTCCTATTATTATCTAACCAGAAGATCTAAAAATAAAAGATGAACTTTTCAATTTCAGTGCAGTTGGCCAGCAGTGCCTCCCCCTCTGGACGATCTGCCAAACTCCAAAGTGCAGGTGGCGATTGGCCATAAAACCAAGAAGACCCAGACCAAAAACCAAAAACCGAAAGACCAGCTGGTGTGAACAGCTAGAAAGTTTTAGAGCCGCCGTCGTGCCGTCTTGTAGTCTTGGAAGTCTTGCCTGGATCCTCGTCGGAGCCACTGATCGTGAGAATCAGTGCGGCAGCGGGAAATTTATTTGTGTGTTGGCCAAAACAAATGCCGCGTGATTTCAATTTATGGCCCTCTAATGAATATTTGACAAATAGCAAATGGGCAAGTTCGGCCGCTGGATCTCGTTGTGGCCAATAACATAGATCATGATCATGATCACTGCTGGAAAGGCGAATCCACTACAACCACCACAGCGGCATTGGCCACCACAACCACTACAACAGCCTCCTCAGACTCCACCACCACCATCCCGAAGAGAAGGAGGTGAAAGAATGGCAAGTGCCGCAGGGTGGTTGTAAGGGTGACCCACAGGAAGACTGCCTAAGAATTTGGCTCTTCAATTTCAAACAAAAGCATTAAAAAAATAAATTATTTTTTTACTGGGCATTTGAAAAGGGTTTTGAAAAATCTGCACAAGTTATGGCAATAACATATGAATAGGAATACTTAAAATGTCCCTTAATACATATGCAGAATTTAATTCTGCATATTAAATTCTTAAGAATTGGATTAAATAAAATAAATTTATTCTATAGTATCATAGACATTTTTAAAAAGCTAATGGATTCTTCAAAATTAAGAGATTTAATAGAAATTTCATGTCAAAAATCTTTGGTAAAGGCTACGGCTTATATAAGTGTATATGCCTAAGTAAGTTCAGTTTGTGGGAAATAAAAAATTAATTAACAGAAAAAAATTAACGAATTAAGTTTTGTTGCATCTGAATGATGTAAATGGCACGAGTTGTTAAAACTGTAAAAATAGTTAAAATATTAATTTGCCCCATAATATTAGTGACAAAAGTGGTTTATTTAATATATGTGTGGGTGCTAATATTGAATTGGAAGATGAGTTTATGGTGTTTAGTTAATTATTATCCATTATCCACCATGTTAATGAGTCTGGTAAGAATCGAAATTAATTAATTCGAATTAATTTTAATTTTCGAATTCACGCTGGTAGTGGAAATTCTTTAACAAACGAATTCAAAGATTTTAGTTCCCAATCATACATACATATTGGATTTGATATTAATTTGAAGGGTAAAACGAATAAATATTTACCATTTCAGGGGCTGTGAAAGAATAAATTGGAGACTCTGAATAATCCAAGGCAACATCAAACCCAAGCTGAGAACCTATCTGGATGATGCAGAGATGATGATTCGGTGGTCGCAGAAAATTTTAAATTTAATATGTAAATTCAAGAATAAGTTATTAATAAGTTCATTAAAAAATAGGTCTCTTAAGTAAGTTAATAGATAAATAAGATATAAATTAGTGAAATAAAATTAGAACCTCATAATAGTCATCGGAATATAATGCATTGCCTACTTTTATGCTCAAAATGGCGGCTGCAGCCCTACGTAAGCAGTATGAAGAAGTATAAGAGCCATTGACTTAGCATGAAGGGGTACAAAATAAAGATTTTACTCTTATATTATATATTTTGTAGAAGGGGTGACAACTCCATATAGAAGTTATATAGAATTATACCCAGTAAGTAATAGAGCTACTCTCCATCTGAAAGTCTAGGTTTATGAAAACAATCGGATGACAGACAGAACATTTACCCTTTGGCTGTATTTGTATGCCACTTACTATGTAAATTAGTTGGGCAAGTTAGTTAGTAAGAGTTTGGCAAGTGGCGTATTTTGTCGATGATCTGAAAAGGGTATATTTCTACATTACAAGATAAGAGAATAGAGAAACAGCTTCTGTCAGAAACTGAACAAGTTTTTGCACTTTATGGCGAGTATTTTAGACATTTCGTATTCGATCCAAAGAGAATACCATTTATGTAGCAAACCAATCTTCATCTGAATTATGAACAATCTGAATTAAAGAATGAACAAATGAAACTAAAAATATTTGTTAAAATTTTTAGCCAAAAACATGATGTTACCCCTTTGTAAAATATCGAATAATGGGCTAAAAATTGTGTTGCTATTTTTTGATTGAAAGTTATGATACTTGAAGCTCTAAGATCTGCCAAGTATTAGTCGAGTTATGCACATTTTTCCTTTAAGAAAAGTAAATATTTTCAAACATCCTTTTGATATTCTTCGGTTTGTCCGAAACCGAAATTTTTCATTCGATTTTTAGCGAATATCATTATGATTACGGAACCGATTAAGAAACAAAATCGAATAAGAAAAAAAATGAAACCATTTATGAATCAGAGAACCAACCCTCGTCGATCTGCATTGAAAGAACGAAAAATTCAAACAAAATTTTTTTAAATTTTTGGCCAAAATCATGAAGAGTACCCCTTAGGAACATTCAAAAAATTGCTCAAAATTTAATATACAGTTTTTAGTGGAAATTGGTGGTACTCGAAGTTCTATAACCATAAAGGTATATCTTTTCTGAATCTGACAAGTATTAGGCGAATTATACACATTTTGAAATCACGAAATTTAAAAATTGCCCCCATTAACATTATTTAATTGTAACATTATTTAATTGTCCTAAATCCTATTACCATAACGAAATGTCATTTATGGATAAATAAATCCTCGAAATGCCGAAATTAGGAAGGTTAACATCCAGGGATCTGGCCAGAAAATTTAAAAATATATCAAATCGCTAACAATCAAAAAGAGATCCCACGAATCATTAAATTGTCTATTTATTAATGGAAATTTACCTTAGAATTTATTAATAAACCATGTGACATATTCAAGCCATGTCGTACGAGCTGTCGTGACAGCATAGTTTATGAAAGGTAGGGGAATAATACGGGCTTAGTAAATATTTGATTACACTCCAGCATCACAGAAACAGAACTTACAAGTTCAATTTACGCGTTGAGGGTCTCGGAGTTCTGGATTCATATAAAAGGGCTGATCCCACCTCCAGAAGCCAGTTCAAAACTTTCTCCCAAGATGAAGTACCTTCTCGTAGTGGCCTTGATGGTCCTGGCTATCCAGCTGGCAACTGCAGCCTCCAGCAACAGCACTTCGGCCAGCGCTACCACCACAACCACCACAACAACGGATGCCACCACCACGACCACCACCGACGCCACCACAACCACGAAGAAGACCCACCACCGCAAGAAGCTCTGCTGGAGGGGCAACGACTGGTGCGGCACCTACACTCCAAAGAGGAGGAGGAGGACCAGGAGCAGGAGCAGGAAGTGCCGGGATGGCAGGTGCCGCAGGGTGGTTGTGAGGGTGACCCGCAGAAGGCATTCTGGCTGAGGTCCCGGAACAAAAGGTTCAAATAAAATACACAAGCTCAAATTCATTTAGATTTCGATAATCTGATATTTGGAAATCCAAAGCTGGTGCTTGGGTTACAGCTGACTTAGAACTAATCGATTCCGGTGCTTGATTCCAAAGTCTAAATATTTGCCTATTTAATTGTGGGCTGTTTTTAAGGCGTTCGAGCAGTTATATTTACGTTTAACATAAATATTTGATTCCCATTCGTTTCAAAAATTATTCCGAAGCGGAACTGTTTAAGTTTGTATAAAAGGCCGGATTATCGGCCCAGATAATCAGATCATTCGATTACCTCTTCCCATCAAGTTAGAAATACGTTGCTCAAAGCACATCCGAGATGAAATACCTTTTCGTAGTCGCCTTCCTCGCCTTGGCCATCCAGTTAGCCTTGGCAGCTACAACCAGCAATGCCACCACCACGACAACCTCAACGACGACGACAACCACAGATTCTTCCACCACAACCACCACCGAATCCTCCTCCACTGGAAAGAAGCGCTGCTCCAAGAGCAACAACTGGTGCGGCACGTTCAGGCCCAAGAAGAAGTGCAAGCACCCCAAGAGGTGCCACAAGACCATCGTGAGGGTTACCCACAGGAAGGGCTAAATCTTGACATATCAAATAAAAACCTTTAAACCAAAATTGAGATCTTTGTTTTCATTCTTGAAAATCGGTTAGAAATAGGTTTCTAATGGAAGCAATGCACTTTTTTAAAACCATAACAAACTTATGGTTGACATGTCGTATACGTAATATACGGAAATAAAAAATTTGATAAATTTGAAGCAAAACCGTTTTCTAAAATTATAATAACAGTGTTCAGAACAAGTTTCAGTAATATACGGAAATAAAAAATTTGATAAATTTGAAGCAAAACCGTTTTCTAAAATTATAATAACAGTTTTCAGAACAAGTTTCAGCCAAGAGTCATCGCCAAATGTCCTTTTCCAGGGTCTCATTAAATCAATAAAGAAGAGGGAAGATCTCGACCGAAAGACATTATATATTCCTTCGGACCTGCACTAGAAGTCAATGCTTTTGGCTTTATAGCTTCTGAGAATTTTTATCAATAAATAGGCAAACAAAATGTATTTTCATGTTCACAGCTGTGCCAATATACTTTCCGTTTAGATCATTTCTTTAATAGGCTTTAAATGGTGCAGACTCTGAGGCGCTTACATAAACTTGCTATACAAATATTAAATTCATTGTTTATCCACTGAGGAAATCTCTGACATGTTTGCTCTTCTAACAAAACTGAATTCCTCGGTAGGAACTAAATAATTGAAGCGGAAATAGAACCAATAGTATAAAATACCCAGATGATGGCCCAATTGTCACAAACCCGACCGCTCCCCTTCGAAAGAGTACGGAATCAGTAGCTCCTCATTATTAGGACTTTTTCAAGAAACACTCGACATGAAATACCTTTTCGTAGTCGCCTTCCTCACCTTGGCCATCCAGTTAGCCTTGGCAGCTACAACCAGCAATGCCACCACCACGACAACCTCAACGACGACAACAACCACTGATTCTTCCACCACAACCACCACCGAATCCTCCTCCACTGGAAAGAAGCGCTGCTCCAAGAGCAACAACTGGTGTGGCACGTTCAGGCCCAAGAAGAAGTGCAAGCACCCCAAGAGGTGCCACAAGACCATCGTGAGGGTTACCCACAGGAAGGGCTAAATCTTGACATTCTGATATCAAATAAAATCCCTTAAACCGAAATTAAGATCTTTGTAGTCACTGTTTAATATCCTATAGACGAAGCTGCATTAAAAACTGAGGTTAGTATGTGGAACATCTGATGAAAATCGTGTCGAGTATGGCATATATTAAAAAAAACACCTGGATGATAAGCTAAAACATTTTTTAATTTTATATTTTCTTTTTTATTCCATATACAAATTGATTCTTAATAATAAATGCAGTTTTAAATTATAGAAAAATTATAGTATAGCCCTTAAATGGAACTCCTTAATTTCTCACCTTGAAATTAGAAATTTTAAATTTACGGAGCTTCCGTAGGCTCATTACTGCTCTTTTGTTGCAACCTGAATGGACCAGCAGCTCACGAAATGCTTTTATATTTTTACAGCTGTATTTTAATGTAAGAACACCTTAAAGGAACACTGTCTATATGGAAAACATTTAATAAATTTTTTTTAATAACGAAATCATTTATATCCAACCATTTTCTTGAAATCATGGATGCATATAAAAGGTTTGTGGCACTTTGGAAAGACAGTTCCAAATATTCCCCCAAGATGAAGTACCTTTTCGCAATCGCCCTGATCGCTCTGGCCATCCAGTTGGCCGACTCCACTGGCACTGACTCCACCACCACCACCGAATCCACTACAACCACCTCGACCACCACAGACTCCCCAGACTCCACCACCACCACCACCCCCACTGAGAAGACCCATCGCAAGAAGCTCTGCTGGAGGGGCAACAACTGGTGCGGCACCTTCATCCCGAAGTGAAGGAGCTGCAAGAATAGGTGGTTGTGGGGGTGACCCGCAGGAAGACTGCCTAAGAATTTGGCTCTTCAATTTCAAACAAAAGCATTAAAAAATAAATTATTTTTTACTGATTGATTGAAATGGTCTGCCCTGATGTGGCTTGTCCTGGCCTGGATGCATCTATAAACCGTGGAGATCTTTAGCCGGCGATCTCAAACAGTCTGTCAAAAGCCGCATCAAGTTGTTCCCTGCTCCGATTTATGTCTGCTGGCTCTAGTCAAAGTCGTGACCTGCGAACATTGAACTCCCGGTGAACTGATCTGGTCCTGGCCAAGTTTCTTATACGATTGCACTCAGAAAAATATCCAAGAAATTGGCAAAAAAAAAAAAAATAAGATACCTAAGATATAGAGTCTTGAGACTATAGCTTGCTTTTTTCCATTTTTTCTTAGTGTTAAAGTAAACTATATACCGCGATAGACTTGTAGGTCTATGGTCAATCGATCTCACCTCGACTTCCAATATATATATATATTTTTTTTTTTGCAATTTATAGGGCCCAAAGGCAGCGCCACACATTTTAGCGAAATGAATTTGCAATCCGCCAGCACGAAGTGTAATTTTGAAGCGGGCAGCCGAAAAGTGTTATTACTGTGGGAGCTGTTCAGCATAATATAATGAAGCCATTGCCATGGGCAGACCACTAACAAAAAAGAGAAGTGTAAGTCCATAGGAAACCCAAAGAGACCAGGGCCCATTGTCAATCATTTTCGAGTTGATTTTCCCACATTTTATGCCCCGGTGATCGCGTTTCGGTTCGACTCCTGACTCTTCATGGGAAAATCACTGAGTTGGCTTCGCCTTGTTGCGCAACAATTATCCAGCTTTGGTTTTCTTGGGCCCCATGACTCTATGGTGTCCATGGAACCATGGACTCTGGTTCCTCCAGAGTCCAGTAAGTATGCAACCCCCACGCATGCAACACCTTCTGTAAAGTTGCGCTCTGCTGCACCCCCTACATGGAGAATGGGAAATGCAGGCAAGCCACTTTCTGCCACATCACTGTGGGGTTGCAACGTGCAACTTGCAACGTACTACTGTTTGGCCGTTCACGGTTATTATCTAGGCCAGAACGGAAGTGCGGTAGAGCTGCTCTTCTTGAGACATTCTTCGACGCACCTCAGCTGACCAACCTTTTCACACGTTCGTCCAGGTGGGCGCAGGTGTTTCCAATTGAGAAGATGCCAAAACATTCCATAAAATACGACTATGTATGTTAATTTTAATTTCACATTTGAGCGGAAATTCATTTCAGCGGCAGTTAGCTCGACACGCTTGATTAGATTGATATGGTAAATGAGCTTCAAATTCGACTTTTATTAAATGGTTCAAAAGATAAACTAAACGTTTAAGTTATTATTTTAGCCTTCAAAGTGGCTATTCTTATAAATAAAAATTAAACGAAAGAAACATTAAATATTATTATATTAGCAACGGACTCCATTTAAATAAGCACATATTTTAAACCATAATTTTTTTATAATATTTCCGCATCACTTATTCACATTTTTTAAAATTAACTTAAAGGTTAAAATAATATTTAAAAAATAATAATTCATTTCAAAAGTCTGCTTCCTTTTACTTCTTTTAACAGCGACCCCTAGCGGCGCTGAAATTGAAGCATTAGATCTTACTCTACACGGTAGATGGCGCCACGTGGCGTAACTGTCTACTTGCAGTGTTACCATAACTTTTAGGAAATGTTATTGCTTATTTCTCGAAAAAATTACAAATTTTCTAAAAAACTCACATAACCATAATAAAGAAAAATAGTCAAAACTGTCAAATTCACAGGAATCCCAAATCATCGAGTCAAGATGTTATAAAGAAGTTTTAGGTACCTTAAGATATAGTCGAAAGATCCCAGTCGAATAAATTAAAAATTTTCCTCCTCTAATAAGACAACTAACAGACACTTGTATTGTCGCTCTATATATGTATTAATAAATAAATTACAAATAAACGAATTTTTTTTTGTATCATTAATATTGATCATAATCGGTAAACAGGGTTCAAAATTTTTACTCATGTCTTTCTGTATCGATAGTTTATTTAATCGATACACAAATGTCAGCTGTTTTGGATCATTGATACATTTTCATAAAGGAAACAATTCTCTGATAAAATATGGATTTACAAGGTGAGTAAATTTATTTGAAGTTTAAGAAACAAAATAAACGTATTTTTATTACCGTTAGATAAAAAAGATTACAAAAAATGGACTGACGAGAACACCCTTCTGATGTTATCACTTTATTCTGAAAGGAAAAATAAGTTCCGGAAGGGCAAAAGAAATAAGTGGATATGGGTGGAAATTTCCAATGAACTGAGGTATCATGGGATGGACATCGACACCGTGCAGCTAGACCGGAAATTCAGAAACCTCAAGAAAACCTTCGAATACGTTAGGAAAAGGCAAAAATCGAGCAAAAAAAAATCTCTTGATGTTAAATGGCGTTTCTACAACGAGATGGAAGAAATTCTGAAGGATGTGCCGGAAGCTGTGGATGAGGAGGATGAGGAATTGGACTCGTCCTATAGTCAGTTGCCTAGCATGGAAATCCATAAAATGGAACCCATGAGCCCCCCTGAACCAATACGCTTAGTTTCCGAAAGGAAACCCCAACGCCTCAATAGAACGTTCCCGAATGAATCGAATTGCCAGGCAAAAGAACGTAAATCTAGCAGGGACGAGTTATCCATCGACACGCGCGACGAGGCTCTTAAGCACTTGCGAGCACTTCAAGAATACGCCATGATCCAGGACAACTTTCGGGCCATTGGACTTCTTATGCAGGCAGAACAGGCCATCGAGTGTCCGCCTAATAGTAAAGATTTTGAAGAATAGTCATTATAGGAGGTTAAATTTAAATATACCATATAGATAATTAAAATATACTTATATAATATAGGTGATATCTAAAATCTGATATATAAAGGTGATATCTACATGACAATTGGCGTGAAGAAACTTTAACTTTTTATTTGAATTTCATTGTCCCCTTTTATTGTAAACTGCGGATAACTTTCGCTTATTAAAATTTTAATTAAAATAAAAACTAGGTCAAGAATCTTTAATTTCTGAAGGATTGGTCACAACGTAATAATGCTATTAAGAATAATTAAATAAAAATTCACAACTTGACTGTAACAGCAGGCAGTCTCGATAACAGTCTATTAAAACAAAGTGACAACCACCACTATATGTAACTGTTTCTTGACAAAAACTGAGATCTTTTTTATGAAAATGAAATAAACATGGCCTATACATTTTTAAGTTCTGATAATATTTATAAAATTTTCTTTTAATATATGGGGGCCATGTAGGAAATTGAATTTCTCTGGCAACAATTGGGAAAGAGATCGTTGCTCTCTCGTAACGCGGCTGCGAGAAATTTCTCGTCAAGCAGGTTTTGTAGCAGGCCAGAGAGAGGAAATCACCGACCCATTGAGAGTCGACGTCCACATGATTTTAGTCATCGATGGGCTTTAATCTACTTTTTAGTTTCCACCCGTTCGGTAGCGCCCGATTATTGTGTTTGTGTGCCTAAAAACCTGCTGTATATTTGACAAAAAGTGTGATCCCATGGTAAGACACGTAAGTCCGGTTAACCTATATATGTATATCTGTTTCTATATTTATACAATACGATATTTTTATTCTTTTTAAAAGCGTATTTTTTCACGTTATCCGTAGTCATTGCCATATCAACGGAGAGCTAGCTGACCGAGAGAGCGCAAACCAGGAAAGAGACTATTTGTGGACGGAGAGAGCTACTGTAGAAATGTACTCTGACGTAAGTCCCCTTCTCTTTGGTATATTTACAAATTTTTAATGATTCTGTTTCACGAAAGGGGGAATCCAATAACTATAACCTTTTGAGGTATTTTTCACTTCAGGGTATATTCTTGGAGAATGAAACGCAGGGTTATAAAAAATCGAACGACTGATGTAAGAGAGCATTAACCGTTAGTCGCATTTAGTGTTTCAAATGACACAGTCTATGTCGTTCTGTTTTGGTTTTACACTGCAAGAAACCTTTAACCGAAAAATGAGTGCTTTTCTCACATTAATTGTGAATGTGTCCCAATGAACCTTATCTAAACGTACTAATTATGCCGAAATCAAATTCTCGATGATGTATAGAGTACGGAGAGAGAGTACGTGCTGCTCGCCATGCTCTAAAAGTGGAAGTAGTGAAAAAAACGAAGAAAACAATTACTGGTCGTGTCCGGAAGTTGCGAGCCAGGAAAAGAGCAGCCATGGAAGAATTGCCTCCGAATGCTGATGATCATGATATAGATGTACATATGTGCCGCCTTGGGAGACGCTCCAGAATCCCAGCTTAAATTTCCCTTTCACTAACGTGGTATGTGGGATCAGATATATATCAATCAATCAGTATTATTGATCATATATCAATAATACATATTCCCATAATGTATTACAAATTAAAACGAGAATAGATACAAGATATGTTATCTTTTGGAACCTGCGGTTTAGGTCAGGAGCTTCTGTTGTTTTGGATTCTACACATCTAAACGCATCTTCTAATCCATCTAAAATAATTCTGTAAATATTTTTATTAGAAAATATACAGTTTTAAAACTTTAACTTCAATAGAAATATACTCTCTTGACCGATTTATGTTTATTAATAAACCGGTTTCTCTTTCAATTCTAGGATACTGATGACCAGCCTGGTGAAGACTTATTCAATGGCGCCTCCAGTTCCCATCGTGTACGTAATATGCCTTTGAGCAGGTGGCAACTATATGGTATTGTTCCTATGACACCATCCCATAGAGAACGTTAGTTTTAAATATTCTTTAACTATGACGGAAATGAAACACTCATTTGCTCAATGATCTTTTTCCCTCCCTCCATGATATCCCGGGTTATCTGGACCCATTATAGTTTTTTTTTTAAACAATCCGTTTGATCTTTTAATTATAGGACACGGAAGGTCAGCCTCATAAAGACGAATCCAATCCCTCCTCCGATTCCCATCGTGTACGTAATGTCCTGACCCTTGAGGAGAGAGTGGCGGCCATCAGTCAATATGACATTGTGCCCATGTACAGCAAGATAGCTCGAAACTTTAACTGCAGCTGGGAGCAGATAAAAAATATAGTGTCCAACCGTGACTCCATAATGGAGTTCTATGAGGTGACAAGTAAATTAAGCCCCAAGCCCATCAAAGATGGAGAGGTCCGGAAAAATAAGCTGAGATTCCTGGGTTACTGTTTATATGAGTACATCCAGAGAGCTCAGTACTACCTGAATACCGAAATCACCGAAGAATTGATTCGAAACAGGGCCCAAGACTTCCGCGACCTCCTGAGGCTGGATGGGTTCGTGCCGAGCAAATCTTGGATGAATCACTTCAAAGCCAAGTTTAATATTACTCTCTCCAATCGCCAAATTACGATAACCCGGCGACCACCACGATCGATGAATCTCAGGGATATAATGTCATACTGCGGACGTAATAACTCCGTCGCCTGTACATTGGCTCAAAGGTCTCCGGAACAAAATTCCGGATCTGAAGCTTCATCATCTCGACCCGATCGACCATTATACCGCACCAAAACGGTAGTGGAAGCCTCTAGTCAAAATCAGGCCACCTGTGACGAAGTCCTGATGCGAAGGAGACGGAAGATTAATTTCCTTGAGAAGTGCCTCTACGAGTACACAGAACGATGGCAGGTCCATAAACAGGGAAGGGTCGACCTGGACAACTTACGAACCGTGGCCATCAATCTAAAGGACATCCTCAAGATCGAAAACTTCTTTCCGGACAAAAAGTGGTTGAACCATTTTAAGAGTCACTACGGCTTCAATTTTTCTGTCGGTGTTCCAACGTCTAACCGACGAGTGCCCTTGTCCCTGGATCTCCGGGATATAGTCAGCTACTGTAGCAGACCGGATGGCCAAAGGATCACCTTAGCCAGTAAGATAGCTCAGGCTCCAGTACCGACTGAGGACACAAACGAAGGAAACAAGGAAAAAGACGAAGAAGATGATGATTGCGTGGCGGTGGACGTGAAACCGGAACTTATAGAAATCAAAGACGACGACGATGAGGACGACAACCAGATCTTAGAAAAAGCCGCCAAGCGAAAAATGGAAGATAATACTGCTCCCTGTCCCTTAAAAATACAAAAGATTCAGTCCCTTCATGAAAGTAATTTAATTGACGAAGAAATTCCACCTGCCCCCAGCCCCGGCCACTATTCCGAAACTAGTGAAGAAGCCAACCTTCCCACCTGTGTCGAGAACTACAAAGATGCACTTCGTCTGCTGAAGCCTTTAGAGGAATTCGTTCTGATGGAAGAAAATTATCGCGCCATTGGTCTACTCACACAGTTGGAACAAATTTTCGAGTCTATGGCAAAGAATGAAAAGTGATTCAGTTTATATTGTTATTTTAACGTTTTTATGTTGAAAATTGGGCTGTATTTAAAAGTTAAACATAGAATAGAATTAAAAATTGAAAAAAAAACTATTTTAATCATAATCTATCATAAACAATTATAATTATATTACTAAAATTGAATACATTTTAGAAAACAAGGATTTTCACACTGACCATGTGCATCATACTTACCAGTGTTGGTAACTGGTCCGAAAATGAAGCTTCCTATGAAAAATCGGAACTCTTGTCGGCCTTTTTTCCATCTCTATGAAGAAAGGTAAGACCTCGTGCGGGAAAATTTTTGATTGAAATTACATATCTTATTAAGACTAACCAAATGGAAGCCGCCTTGACCCATAAAAAATTGGATGATGAAAAAGCCATACATGTTGAAGTAACTCAAGGATATAGTTCCAAGTCAGACGAGGATGATCAAATTCAATATCATGGATCTCCGTTGTCTGAAATGGCTCTGCGGCGTCAGAGAAAGCTTGTTTTTCTTGAAATATGCCTTTGCGAGTACATCGTACGTTCCCATTTTCATTATAATGTAAAGACATTTCCTCCACAAAGTTTGCTTACTGTGGCCATTAAACTGGGGGATATGCTGGAGATCGAAAGCTTCTTTCCGGATATGGACTTGATGGACGAAATGTTGATCAAATTCACAAAGGGTGTGGTCCCAGTGAAGAACCGCAGGATTCCTTCCTCTCTGGATCTTCGCGACATAGTCGCCTACTGTGGGAACCACGGACAAAGACCAGTTCTTGAGAAGGATGAGGCCGTCGAAGCTTCGGAAAGCCCGAATCTAAAGAAAAAAGATTCGAAGGATCATGGAAACGATGATGGCGCGGTCATCGAACAGCTTATAGTCCTCAATGATAAAAACCCGCTTGTTGTGAGCAATGACGATGAGGTGTCTGAGTGTGAATTGGGACCGAGCACATCGAATGCAAGTAAGAGGCGATCCATTAAGGACGGTAACATCGATCCGGAAATGGCGCCCGTTGTTTGCAATAAGGATGCGTTGCGTCGTCTCAAGCCGTTGAAGAAATTTGCTTTAATCGAAGAAAACCATCCTGCTTTTGGGCTTCTCACGCAGCTTGACAAGATCTTTGCCAATGCTGCGGAGAAGGATACATAGATAAAAAATACCAGGTAATTAGGTCGTGGTAGTTACAAGAAGACTGGTTTCAGAAAGATTTCAGATTTCTTCGTTGCAGGATCTCAACCTAAACTATATAATGGATCTCAAAAGACTCAGGGACGGAATCTTGTAATTCAACGTATTCCCAATACAATACAAAGATACCCGAAATCAAATGTTCTCACTATCGTACCTATAATTTATAGCTTTCACATTATGTTAGTCAGGTTAAACTTGAACCATTTAACGAAGTTAAGATATTATTTTTGAAAAATAAAGACATTAGGATGTACTAACTACATCTGTTATTATAATTTAATGAATCTAAAATCTTGGTCATCTTTAAAGTAATTGACTAACAGGACATGGAACTATTTTACAACTTACACTGAAATCATTGTGTCCAAAATTAATTTTCTAATGGGGATATGTTGGAAAAAAATGTATCCCCTAAGCCCTTTGCTTAACTTTTATATAAGCGCCCTTCATTTCGTCCTTTGTTCCGTCGAGAAACGCAATCATCGCTAAAACTTTACGTCCGTCCTTCAAAACTTTCGGAGTCCTGCCCATCCCCGGAGTGACCCCTCACGGGACATGGGGCGGATGGAATGGAGCTGGAGAGCAGGATGAAGCAGGGGAAGTTGAAGTTGAACGTGCGTGTAGGTGAACTACCGAGAGCCGCAGCCGGAGCCGGACTCCATAGGTGCTACATCAATTCTAGATGGGTTGAACAGCCGGAGGTGGAGCGGCGAAGGGTGAAATGGAGAAGCGGATGCCAGCAGCTCGCCCTTTCATTGAGGAGGGACCTTGCGGTGCAAGGAGGTGGCCACGCACACGTACAACATTTATATTGAGAGAAAAAATAGTATCCACTATCGATTATATGGGGAGTACTCGTATGATTCCAAAATGAAAGACAAACTCCTGATAATAGTTTCTATCTCAACTAATAAATAAGTTGTAACTATACATTATATTAATTGCAATGAAAAAATCTATTTAGTATTTAGTTTTTCAGTGTGTTTCGAAAGCTGGACCGCTGGAAACATCGCTAAAGCTATGGCGGCAAAGTTTCGTCTGACGCTTGCAACCCTCCGGGGCAGCAGGAACTGAAGTACCAGGAGCGACAGAAGCTGGCGCAGCAGCAGCAGCACCAGCTACTGCAGGACTTTCGTTTCAAGGATTTCCGACCGACGTCAGACTCAACTGACGGCTGCGACTATAGCTCCTCTTGTAGGACGTGCAATTCGATGTGGAAAACCTACGAGTGTAGGGTTAGGTTCGCCGGAAGCTCAACGGGACGTGTCGGGGGCTTCACCGATAAAGGTGGAAGAAGCAACATCAATGCAAACACAACAACAACACCAATAGCATCAGCGGCAGGGACAGCAACAAAGTTGAGAATGCCCCGACTTTGGCTCAGGTTACTGCCACACGGCTGCGCCCCAAAACAAAAATGGAAACCCCAGCGCGTTAAGAGCTCTGACATAAAACCCTGAAAGCGAAATTGCCATTGAGGGATATAAGAGCAAAAGGACAGACTATGTATACCTCAGCAGTTACCACAGTCCCGTCCCACGCCACCCTGTCGGGTCGAGTGTTTCTGGGGTTCTGTACATGGTAGTTCATGTGCCATCACATCGACGGAAGATGTTCAACCGGAGGGTATGTAATGATGTACAATAGGACACGGCGAAGGCAGGGCTTTTTTCCATCCTTCGATATATATATATATGTAAGTATATATGTACACAAAAGATTATGATCGATGAGATTGCAAAAATAAAATTGAATTACTTTTTTCACCCGGAATTTTGTTAATCATAGAATCATGATGGTGGACTTTTCCGAGTTTATATTCTTAAAAATTATTTTCAATTTAGATGTAATTTAATTTAGTATTTTTTTTTTTAAGGTGAGTTAGAAAAAATCAAGACTACCTTTTATTTTTTTATTTGTTCAATATTTAAATGGAATATAATTACTAAAAGAAATTTTCTCTTGAATACTTTGCTTTAAGGACATTTTTTTTTTATTTCTTGAAGCTTTCTTAAATTCAGCATAAAATTGATAAACGTTTTATTTCATCCCTGTCCTTTGAGTAAAGCTATCCTTGCATTTCAAGGATTCTTCATAAGGCGAATCATTTTATTTATTTAAGAGCCGTGAGCCCAGGGGTCCTTTCTATTTATGGCTTTTATATAGATATGGCGCTTCTAGAAATAACTTTTTTATTGTGCCAGAATTGTAGTATCCCAGTTGTATATCCCAGACGCACTCTCTAGAAATGAGGGTGGGCATGACGTGACTAACTGCCATGCAATATCCCCTGAAGTTTATTGGGAAAATTTTATCATCTATACTTAAAATATAGGAGGATACATTTCGCTTGAACAAAAATAAATTGTTTTTATTTTTACTTTTAATGAATAAAAAAATTATTCGTTCAATTCTATAATTGTATTGAACGATGTTATGTTGTATATGTTTGTACATGTTACTTTTAGCTGGCTCTGTTGCATATATAATATTGATTCTTTCATCATCCCAGACTCACCCAAGCGACCCCTTTAATCACCGAACATATAAAAGTGCGATGCCATAATCGTTGTCATTGTATGCCAAATATGAATGGCTCACCACTCGCCTAGCGCCAAAACTGTATAGCCAACTGGAGGCCCCTTTTCCCCTCCAATCGAGTTGCGAGGTTATCGTGTATAGCGACGACTCTACGGAATACCCGTTCATCTAGACTGCAGATATTGAGGCTGCAGGCCGCAGATACAGATACAGATACATTTACAAGGCGAGAGGAAAACGTGAGGAACGACAGATTGATGTTGATGGCGGTGGAACAAGTCTCAGGCGCTGGTTCTGCTCTTTAGCTTTAAACTCGTACTTCTTATTTGGGTTGTCGGCTGTTCGGCATTAAGCCTCTTGGCAATGCTTCAGTTCCTTTCCATTCCACAAACATGGGCAGACGATGACGATGGCCCTTGAGTTTGCAGGTTCTAAAAATTATTTTAAAAAAGGCTCTGCTTGGGCTTCAGATTAGCATCTATCTGCTAGCACTGTGCAAAAAAAAGGGTTCAAGAAATTCCAGCTGGGCAAAAAAGAAAATATTTTTTAATATTGTACATTTTTTTCAGTTTTAGGGTTTCTCCACAGGACATGGACGCTGAAAACATTAAATGTACATTTCTTTTTTTGAAATAAATTTTAGCATTTTTTTTTATTTATAAAGCAAGAATCTATGTATTTTTTATGTATTCAAAATGTCATATACATGTGTTCTTCGGATTTGTATTTTTATTTTGTTGCATAAACTCCCCCTGTTTTGATTTAATTTCACACATCATCAGTTACCATGCCAAAAAGCCATGAAAAACGCTTTGAAATGCTTTAACACCCTCCGAACATACCGTCTATAAGATCAAAAGCATTGGGGGGACCTTCCTAAAAAACTATTTTGAGAACAAGGATAACAAACGATTTCTGCAAGGGTTGAAACTGTGGGTTCCGGAGCTAAAGAAAAGGTTTTCGTCTCCAAATTGATTGGAATTTCGTTTTATGAGTTGTTTACTTCTCGAACAAAGGCCCACTTCATAAATTAAATGGAAAACATTTGGGCCAAAAAGAGTGGTTTTTCAAATTAAATTCGATTAGTTTCGAATTTCGATTTAGAATATTTTTATGTGTTTAAAAAATGATTTATAGACATGAAACTAACCTTTTTATTATAAACACATATAATACATGAACTGCATATATGTACATATGTGCCATTTTCTTTCAATATATTGAATCTGGCATTAACTTCTTTTCAAAGGCACTTTTTCCATTCAATTAACTATTTTTGGGGATGTATATGGAAGTTTGTGTGTACTTTATACATACTCGTATGTATTGTGGATCAGATTTCAAATAATCTCCTTTCAATAATGATTTTCGACATACCCTGATTTCGCCACAACTGTCGAACTAAAAAAACAAACAAAAAAAATCGCTCAGTTCAGGCTATAACAAGAGATGTAAAGCCCCGATATGGAAATGGCAATAAACTCGTAGTTGCCGTAGTATTGAGTTCATGTTGCTTGGAAGGCGAGGGGATTGCAACAGGAATTGGGATTACTAAGTGAGACGTTGGCGTCGACTGCGACCGCGACAGCGACGGTGACGGTGACGGTGACTGCGACGCCAGCGTCTCTACGAGGGAATCGAGAATGGGGCAAGGGGGATTGGGCAGAGGAAAAACCGGAGGAGGCATGGCCACTGGAGAGCCAAAAGGCACAAAGGAAATTACTTGGAAAAATTCAGGTCCCTACGGTGCTTTTTGGTGCGACAGTCGTCGCATAGATACTAACTAACACATCTACCCACATAGATACACACACACACACACTCAGATATATAGACAGGAATGCCGCCAGATAATCAGAGGAACCGACGAACGCTGCAGGCCTCGCATATAGATTATAGCGGGCACAATGGGAGGAAAAGATGCTGAGATCCGAGAGGAGATACATACCTTGGCTGAGGATGCTGGGACCACGAATCGCACTGGGACCAAAAAACTGAAACTGAACACTGAACCGTAAATGGAACCCCAAACCGCCGGCACAGGAATGGAATCCAGCCAACGCTGGGGCCAAGGCCCGGACCTAATCAAAAAAGGTAATGGAAAAATACTATCTCGAGTCGTGGCAACGATTTTAAAATCCCCACAGAGCTGAGGATTGCAGAGGGGAGGAATTGAGGGTATTGGCGATGTTCAGTTTGATATAAAATAATACATAACCATAATAAATTCCATGGCTAAATCCCCGCATCTGGCTGGCTCTCCAGGAAAAGGTCATAATAGATGAGCTTAGTCAAGCTCTGACGAGGGGGCGCTCCTTCCAAATACACTGAGAACTTTTGCTATTAAAAGTTGAAAGTCAATGTTGAGTGTTTTTATGATGCTATAAAGTCGTAATCGTAAACCGGGCCTATAAAATATTAAAGTTCACTTTTAAAACGTATTTCATTTTTTTTTTTAAATGAAAAGAAAGTAATATTCGGGGATTGAAATTGTGTTTAAGGATTTATTTTAAAAATTTTATTTAAAAATGTGAAAAATACAAAATATACTTTTCTGCTCAAACTTGAATAGGTTTCTAGGATTTCCGAACACTTTAGGAAACGCGATTTGAAGATATTCGACTGGATACATGCTGGAAGCTATGTGTGTGTCCAAGTGTATGTGAGCTTGTAGGGTTCCTGGCACATCGCAATCACTTGGAATCGGAGTCATGAAATGGCAAAAGGAAAGGTCATTTTCTTCAATGCTTCAGCTCGTTTTCTAAAGGTTGCCAAGGGCTTACCCCCTGCCACGGACATCCCATCCACCCGCCGCCCACCACGCTCCCAGCATCATCATCCCATCACCTATGGCTCCCCTCTGTGAGTCGACCGCAAAAACATTTTGAGAAAAGTTTTGCTTGGCTGGTCAGTGGCCGATAGCTGCTGAAATATACTATAATAGAGTCGAGTCATCGTCATCGTCATCGCCATTGCCATCGCCATAGCCAAGCCGAGCATCCGAGGAAACCCAGAGTCCCCAAGTACACAGACCGCCCGGATACCGCCCACCCGCCACAGAGGTTGATGCTGTGGTTTTATACCTTTTCCAATACTTTTACTTCTATATATAATATGTATATATATGTATGTATGTATATGTGTGTATAAGCAGACATACAAACCCATTATATACGAGCGGGATATATAGAATGTGTGTGATTTCCCACCACCAAAAACCCAATCGCACTCAATCGTATCGAAATGGTAGGGAACCGACCGAAAATACGAACCCAGACTCTGAGCGTTATCCATTTGTATCTCGAACTTTTATTAAAACTAATCCATCAAAATGCCGCATTCGAATTAATGGCTTGCTGCTGCTCTGCCAACGTCGACGCCGCCAGGGTTCTAGCCATTTTTCGTACAAGCGATTAGCTCCGGACCTCAAACCCAATTCGTTATAAAACTACAGTTTACAGATATAGATACATGGCATGGCTTGATTGTACCTATCGGCTTCCCAGCATCTGTAAGATAGCTCTGCGTGAGCATGTTTGTGTGAATATATATATACACTATAGTTGGCAAGGCATTCTCAAGTGCCTATAATGAGTGTCCAAAGAACCCGAACCAGGCGGCTCCGCATCTCCACCAGATGCCAGCGTCGACCGTCTCACTTATATGGAGTATCCATAAGAAAACTCGTTTAAATTGGTCCGATGCCAAAACGAAAATTTATACTTACAACCCAGACGATTGGGGTGGACCAAAAGGAACAGAACCTTTCAAATGATCGTGTGTAGTTTAAAAGCATATAGTAAACGTTATTCTTCTATAGATTTATAAAATTTGGAAAAGGTTAAATATTTGTAATTTTACATGTATAAGATAATATAAGCTTTAAAGGATCTTATTTAATGTTAATATCAAATTATAAAATAATGTACATACATATATTAATAATATTAATAATACATATATTAATAATTCTAAAATGGATATCCAAAACTAATGATTTAAAAAGTCTAGTCTTCTAGATCTTTTTTCTGGATCCACTGTTAAACATTGTCAGGATTTATAAATAATTCTCGAATTAACCCACATCTGGTTCACTCTAATTGTAATTATAGACCCGAAAAAGTCGATAATACCCAAAAATGGATAGCAAAGTAATATATGCAGAAGCCCGTAAGACTAGTCTGTCTATATCGGGATTCTGCCTATATATGATTAATATAATTATCTGTGATTCCAGAGAATTTCGTCAGCCCCACAGAATACCCAATCCACTTAGTCACCTGAAAAAGTATCTACAGATACACACAAAACGGGATGGTGAGATGGAATCCGGGAAGTAGTAAGGGAGCGAGGTATGGAGGCAGTTGTCATACCGGGCTCTACGTATGCCCAAAAACTCAAAAACAAAAACCCATCCGAGAGCTCTATGTACAAACGCCCCATTCTGAAGCCATAAAACGCACCCCAAAAGGTAGGACGAGATGTCAGGTTATACGGGCTTCGGCATCGATTCGGTTTTGGATTCTGGCTCGGGTTCTCCAGTTCGGGTCTTCGGCTCATATAGCCGCTGGCTGACAGACCGAAGCCACCACCGACTGCCCCGTCTGACGGTTACACCTTCCGTCGCTTAGCTCCCGCTGTTTGTTTTGCACGTCTTGCGCTGACGCCAGCGTCGACTGCGCGGCCCCTTGAGGACAGAGAAGTGATGAAAGCCTTTTTCCCTCTAAGTTTGAGTGCTTTTTTTTTTTTAATATATAAATTTTACAATAAAAAATTTTCTTAAACTTATTTTAAATTGCTTATATATTTCGATTCGATAAATTTAAATTTTATTCAACAATACCTTTTTTAATTTCCTAAAAAAAAACAAGAGTAATATTTCATTTCGCAACAAGGCTTATTTGTTATTCAACTTTGATCCTTATCATCAAACAATCAAAATTTATAGTCCCTGACAACTGTAGGTCTGGGAAACCCCTATTCTTAGTTCTAAAGCATACAATTTCAGAATCCAGATACAAATATATCTTTTCATCCCCTGAGATACTTTTGGCATCTCAGTTTGAGAGATTCTTGCTTTCAAGCACTGTCCTTGCCAACGTCTGAGCTGCTGCTGCGCAGCAACTG
This sequence comes from Drosophila atripex, assembly GCA_035045925.1. Lineage (NCBI taxonomy): Eukaryota > Metazoa > Arthropoda > Insecta > Diptera > Drosophilidae > Drosophila > Drosophila atripex. The sequence continues at coordinate 4,704,031 of JAWNOP010000012.1, forward strand.
AGCTGCTTCTGCCGCTGCCTCGGCCGCTGCTGCAGTCGCCTCATCGCTGGTTGCCTTAGGTTTTTGGTTTGGCATGGCTTGTTTGGGATTAAATATTTCCTATAGATGGGAAAAACGAGTCGGTCGGGTCGTTCGTCGAGTTGGTTGGGCTGTGGCTATAGCTGTAGCTGTGCCTCTGCCAGTAGACGACTCCGGCTTCACTCTGTGCTGAACGTTCGTTGGATGCGGTTCTCGCAGCGCGTTACGAAGATTTTTCCCCGAGTATTTAATACAATCGCGTATCGCGCCCCGCATATAGAGGGCGCTACCCGAGCGATACAATAGTGGTTGAGGCCAGAATTTGTGTCGGCTGCATGTGGATATATCTGCAGGCCGATCCGCCGAAACGATTCGTTGCTCTGGATGTGAGTACCACCCGTACCCGTACCACTGTGCGAATGCGTAATGTGCATTGTTAGCGATGTAAACAAACGGGGTCTTGAGATTCTGTCGCGTCGCTGTCGGCGCCCCCATCCTGCCGTTGTTATTGTTGTTGTGTGTGCAATTAAAAAAACAAAAAAAAACACCGCATTTGCATGCCGCAAAAGGAGCAGACTGTATGCGTGTGTGTGTGTGTGTGTGTGTGAGTGGGGGGGTGGGAGAGTGTGTGTTGGTGGAAATGTGCCGTTTAAAAATGCCCGCTTTTGTTTTTGTTTGATTTTTGTTTTGACGTCGCGGTGGCTGCGAAGTCGGCGCTGGCGGCGAGGTTTGTTTTGGTTTTTGCATTTGTATTTTAACTGTTTATGTACTTGTTGTTGTAAGCGTGTGTGCCGGTGGGAGTGTGATAAGCGGACATTGCCCGCTGATTTGGCGCCAATTGAGGGTCCTTGACAAGGCAAAGGACATTTTAATACTGGACAAAAGGTGTTGTCTTTTAAATCGTTGAAAAAAAAATTAGAATTGGAATAAATATGAGACTGTTCTTGGTATCAAGTTTATACTATCAAGCTATAACACTTAAAACGTACATAATGCCCCATCGTTTTCTATCCATATCTCACATTAATGACCTCATAGACAAAAAAAAATCCGAGATACAAGCACACATAATACATATATCGACAGTATTGTATGTATCTGGCATAGTCTGTTTCTTTATTCCCATGAGTATATCTTCCCCTCGAATCTGAACGAAAATGCAGACATACAGACACAAATCCAATTCACGGCATGCCGAGCTATATAACATCCATTTATTCGCCGCTAAACCAGCCCAAAAAGGTCCCACCAAACCACCTTGAGATATACGATAAATAAGTAAACTCATGCCCGAGCCCAAGACGAAGACCAACTGAAAACCAATCGCAAAATTACCTGGTATCGTGAACCACCGAGTGAAACCCAAAACTACCAGCTAAATCCCATTGCGGAGCATGTCGGGAGGGCGACGACTATAGCGAACGACTATGGACAAAAGGGCAATGAGGTGGATGTGGCTGAAGATGGTAAATGTAGGTAGTAGAACGTAGAAACGAGCCGAGCTAAAAAACCGACCCGAACCGGGCAGAAAACTTCCTAGGCAAACAATGGCTGAGATATTCAGATACTCAGATACAAAAGATATGTGTCTAACAATAGGAACTCAAACTGAAGTTCAGCCTGGCTCGGAACTGAAACTGGGACTGGGCTTGTTATTGGGCATGGGCTTGGTCTTGGGTCCGGGACCAGGACTGGGGCATCATCTTGATTGCTCCGAAGATAATGGCTCTGCACGAAATTTCACGAAGAGACTAAGAATCTGCTGCCAGGAGCTGACACAGAAGCAGCGACGCCGACATTCTAGGCAGCCATTAGGGTGAGTCTGTGGGAGGGAAAACGGACGCAGGACCCTAGGTATTGGGGGGGGGGAGCGAAATTTCCCCGGGGGCAGGCGAGGGACAACTCTCGAGGCGATTAAGATAAAGTGCCAATCGATATAAGGGAAAGAAACGAAAGGAAAGAACGGGCGAACTGAGCGAGCTGAGATGTTGAGATACTCGTACTTGTAGCTACATTCACGTCCACGTTTACGTCCAACATCCGCATCTGAAGCTGTGCTATATATTTATTTACACTCGCGGACGAGATAATGAATACAGTTTTAGGAAAGGCTAAATAACAAGAATGTTTCTGACTGTCAAAGGATAACGATATTTACAATAAAGTAAAAATGGTTTCAGGATTGTATATTCTATTAAATAAATAATTGAATTGAAATATGATCCTTTGAATTTAACACCTGTTAGATCATGACGCTTCTTGAGGCACTAGAATTTTGTCCTTTGCTGTAACTATATGGCTATACTCTGAGTCGGAGCCATAGCCATAGCTTGGGCCATAGAGAGCGACATAAAAGGAAATATAAAACCATTTATAAAGCGAGTCAGTCAGGGGAGATTTGAATTGGAATTGATGGTGTAGTGCACTAAAGTGTGGCATGGTGTGCGTACGGATGTGCACACTCATACACACACACACACACACACACGGATACACTCTAAGAAATACCCGAAGCATAGACGAAGCGCAGTCGCGTTGTGTGTCAAGGTGCGAGTATCTTCAAGATGGAAAGTGGAAGGGTTCCTTGGGTCTGATTCAGCTGGGTTTGGCTTGGGTTCTCTGGCTTGGGCAGCGAAACTTCTCGGGCGCTGGCAACGCTAGCAGCGCTGCTGCCATTAAGTTTCCGGCGCAAAAACTTTGCCAAGTTAAGCGAACAGCTGCGTGGAGGGTGGAAGGTATTGAAGAAGTCTGACAAAAAGAGATAGAGATGAAACAGTGAGCAACCCCTAAGCTGGCAGGCCCGAAGATAAAACCCAATTCCGTAAATCCGTGTCAACAGCCAAAGAAGAGGAAGGAAGCTGTGGGACGAAACAAAACCTAACCCCCGGATGTATGTACTACATACCTAGAATATTAAATAAGCAGAAAATCTCTGGCAACCGCATCCCGAATCGAAACAAAGATTTGACTCTGATATATTGTAATGGTCTATACGCCATAAGCCAATTACAGACTAATCTGCCGCTTAGGTTTGTTGCAAGAAAAGCAATTAGCGCTACGGCCCTATCAATGGTGTTATAATGATCAACTTTATGACAATAAAGGATTATTATCCATTTTCCCGGAATTTGTTTATTTAGGGTTCACATACACTTGAGATGGTATTTAGGACCACTTGTCTGATCAGCACAATTCTCGCTTGTAAAAGGGGGAAAGTTTATAGTATCTTTTAGAAACGGACATGTTGTTCGTATTAAGTCATCTTTACCAGAATCTCTGGGGAACTGTGCTAATCCAAAGACCGGCTCTGAGTCAGGCAGGTGGGTCACTGGTCGTCGATTCGGGTCGGATTCATCGGATCTGTGACTTGCTGACTCACCCAAAAAGTACATATCTCTACCGATCTAAAAGTCTGGAGGCGTTCGGAAAGAGGCCCGACCAAATAGTCATTTTTTCGAACAAAATATATTTAGCTATTCGTAAAAGTGGGTATACCCTGATATAGGAATTCCGAGGTTCAAGGCTTAACATAATTTTTAATATTATTGTACGTTTTTTCATAGAAAGACAAGATCTTTATATATGATCTTGAGGTCGTCTCTATCAACATATTCAATATACTTCGATCTACATATATACATATGTGTACATATTTGGACTGGTACAATTTGATGAGTCATTCTATTGAGCTCTTGAAGATAAACGTTTCTGCTTCGTATATGTATACAATGAAATAGCTGTCCTCCTGGTTTCTCAAATGTCTGATTCACTTAAATCATGGAAATATCGGATTTCTATGAATCCAGATTAAGCTGGGAATTTTTCAAATTTAATCATTTTAATTTCTAGGCAGAAAGTAACAAATAAGTTTAAATGAAAAGTTCTAACTTAAATCGTATGTAAAGAAGCTACAAGTTCTGTTCTTTGTTAATAAATGGAAATTTGCATCGTCTGGAATTTATTAAATAACATATATCGAAATACAAAATTCAATGCATAGTTTTGGAATAAATAAGCCAAATATATTATATATAACAGCTAGTCGTAGATTTAAATTTCAAATTCAAATCCAGCACCTGTTGCCGAAAAGCTACCAGACCGTTACGCTTTTGTCAGGGCCCTGCCACGCGTCTAAAATTTTAACGGCAATTCAAACAAGGTGAAAACACAAAATTAGGGGAAATTTGGTTATTTTTTATTACTCTCAGTCAACCAACACAATCTAACAAATTTCTTTTCTTTCTTTCAGATCCGGGTGGACTTTTTTGATTTTTTTCTTTCATTCGTTGGCTTGGCGAAGCGTCAGCAACGCCAGCTCCTAAAGATTTAAAATTCGGGGCCACCAGCACGCAATTCCGCAGCCCGAGATGCCGACCATTCGGCGTTGCTGCATCATCGGCTGTTTGTCCAACTCACGCCAGCATCCTAGCATGCAGTTCTTCGCCTTTCCTCGTCCGGAGAACCCCTTCCACAAGCTATGGAAGGAGGCGTGCCACGCCTCCCTGCGCAGAATCGTTCCGTTTAAGAAGCCTGTAGTCTGTGCTCTGCACTTTGATCCCAGTGTCCTGGGTGGACGCAGACTGCAGTCCAATGCCCTGCCCACACTTAGGCTCGAGGTGCCATCGAACTTGGAGGCCGTGGAGCAGCAGGCGATGGTGGAAGAGATTGAGAGAAGCAGGAAGTGCGCCTACATAAATGCGGTGGTGTACGAGTGGTTGGTGAGGGCCAACATCAATCCCCAGCTGAGGGGAAGCATCACACACGGAATGATCAAGGACAAGGCGGAGAATGCTAGGCAGGTCATCGGCAGCACCTCTTTCATCGCAGACAATCGTTGGCTAAACCGCTTTAGGGAGACCCATCTCCAGGGATTTGCCCAGAAACTGGCAACCAATCAGCTGAAGGCCCTGGGCACCTCCTTGTGGATCCCGGATATAGTTCAAGATCTAGCCCATCTATTCCCGCCGGCTAGCGCCGAACGAGTGGCGAAACTGGACGAAATGCCCGAACAATACGTGAACTACATGCAACAGTATGGGGAATACGAAGAAGATGAGGACAGTCAGGACGTCAAGGAGCAGCGATACCAAGAACAGCAGCAGCAACAACAACAGCAGCAGCACTTTGCCCTCCAACAGCAGCACATGCAGCAGCAATTGGGCCACCCATGGCCTCCATTTCCCGGGCACCCAGGACACCCACCTCATCCAGGATTTGCTGGCTTCAATGACTTTTACTTTGAGCGGCAGATGCAGCAGCAAATGCAACAGCAGCAACAGATGCAGCAGCAGCCACCGTTTCCGCAAAGAGAACCCTTCCAGCCCCAATTGCCTCCAAACGGATCAACACAAAGGGCTAGTCCGTTCCAGCCGGTGCAATTAGCCAAGAGGCCAAAAATAGAATCACTTGACGACGATGAAGTCCAGGAAATCAACTCGTCGGCCACCTCACCAATAATGCCGCAGGCCGAATCTACTTTGATCAGCAAGGATAGCCGCAGTTCGAGTCCTAAGGAGCAGAATAATAACAACTGTGGGGGAAGAGACAGTGCCAGTAGTAAGGAGAATGCTCCAAAGGGTAATGGCGGAATGAGTGGGAAGTCCACTCCAGCATCCTCGATTAAGGGCAAGGACTCTCCTGCCCCAGGTGCTCCGGCCTCCACGCCCTCATCACCGAAAAAGATTGCCAATGGGGGAGGTGGACACACAAATGGTCATCCATCCCCAGAACCCGAGGGGAGCTATAGCTTGGCCACGCTTAAGGAACTGGATAGCTATACACAAGCCCTGGAATATCTTAAGCCGCTGGAAGATTTTGTGCTCTTGAAGGAGAATTTCCGGGCAATTGGTCTGCTCTCCCAGCTGGAATTGGTGCTTCGCAAAGGGGACAAGGCAACCCTGACCGACGGCTAAGATGGGTTAAGAGATCTTAACCAATTTGTAGAGCATAAAACCAAATGTGATGAACAATGTACATATGTATCAAATAGTATTACTAATTTGTCCAACTATTAATTGAGTTATGTAATATTAGTGGAAAGAATCTCCATTTACTTAAGCTACAAATAAAGAATTAATTTATTAACTAAAATATCATAAAAAATAATTGTTGTATTACAAATGTATTTCAAAAGCATTCTGAAAACTTTTGAAAAAAGAAAAATGGGTAATTTTGGAGAATCCTTGTATTTTTGTTTTGGGAAATATTCAAGGAAATTTTGAATTTGTATTCTATGCACGTATGGCAACGCTGATTTTGTCCGGATATGGTCACACTATGTTCGGATTACTGCAACTTACTCAGCAAGGTCTCTTTTGATCAATGTTTACGTTTTTCAGCGAAAAATTGGCAAATAGTTGAAAAAAAGGGATAATTAAACCTTGGCTTGGCAAAATACCGTACAAATGTCGCTGCTGGATCAATACGAGCAGCAATATGCAGCACTTATAGCTGAAATTACGGCCCATATTGGACGGTTGCAACAGCAGAGTAACAACAGTGAGTGTATAATATATTTCTCCTGACAGAATGTTATGTTTATATCCACCTAAAAACGCAGGTGAACGCCATGAATTGTGTGGGAAGATTGATACTAGTCTTCCGGAGGCCCAAGAGCTTCTTGAGCAAATGGGATTAGAAGTGAGGGAGCTGAATCCTGCCCAAAGAACCAGCTTCAATGGGAAACTTCAGGTGGCCCAAGCGGAGTTTAAGCGTCTTCAAGCTGAGTACAGGCAAACGAGGGATAAACAGCGAGCCCAGGCGAATACGTTTACAACGCTAGATTTGGGTGACAGCTATGAGGATGTGTCCATCAGCACGGATCAGCGCCAACGCCTACTGGACAACTCGGAGAGGATCGAAAGAACGGGAAACCGACTGACCGAGGGCTATCGCGTAGCGCTGGAAACAGAGCAAATGGGGGCACAGGTCTTGAACGACCTGCATCACCAGCGAGAGACACTTCAGGGAGCTAGAGCTCGGCTAAGAGAAACCAATGCGGAGCTCGGAAGAGCGTCCCGCACCCTAAACACTATGATGTTGAGAGCTCTCCGCGAAAAGGTAGTCCTTTACGGCGTGGGTGTATGTTTTGTAGTCGCTGTTGGTGTCAGTCTGTATTTAACCTTTGCACCGAGCTCATCCAGCTCCGTCACCTTGTAATTAATTCAACTAACCCAAAAACTAACCCTATTAAATGATAGATCGACGGTAGCCCAAGTTTAGCGAAAATTACGTTTAACCCATTCCAGTTTTGTGAGGTGATTATTTATTGTTTAGAATCCATATTTTATCTTAATGCGATATAATGTGAAAGAAAGCTGTATACTTACGCACTAATCTGTTCTAGGTCGGAACTGATCGTTTCACAAAGTGTCATAGGTGTGGAAAAGTGTTTTTTTGGATTATGATTATCTTAAATATAAAAATTCAAAATATTCCAAAATATCTCATTAGCACACTGAATGATTACATTATCATTTTCTTCAGTTATCTAGTTCTCTAATGCATCCTTTAAAATCGACCAATCCTATTTCATGTTCTACGTATATGTAAAGGAGGAGCCTTCTATAGCAAATAAAAAATTGTAAATGTTAGTAAAACACGGAACGCTGAATATCATCATTACTATGATGATAATAATAATCATGTGAAGGCTCCCCTTCAGTTTTTGGCATCTAGTGGCGCCAGGATAAAAATATTTAATTCTATGACTCGTATTCACTTTCGGGACGTACATATTTCATGTAAATTCGAAATCAATATGTATCTAAAAACCATAAGCATAGCCAAAAAGTGTTAATAAATAAACAAAATTATTAAAACTACATTTCTGCACTCCCATTGAACCTAGCCAGGACATTAAATTCTTACCTAGCCAAATTCAATGTTCCCCAACTGCTAGCAACCACAAGAAGAGGCATCCTCCTCGTTCACCGCGGCATCGGAGGCGGAATCCACTTGGAAGCTTTTTTGCTCCAGAGCCTGCAACTCCATCTTGGATCGATTGGCATGGACTAGTTGCCGTGAAATGTCACGAAACATCTCCTCGACACCGGCACCGCTACGGCAGGAGGTTTTGTAGGTCGCACTAATCAGGGAATGACACTGTTCGCAAAATGCCTCCACCTCCTCATCAGTCACTTCGGGCTCTCTGCCCTCCAAGTCGCTTTTGTTGCCGCAGATAAAGATTTTCGCATTTTCCGCATATGTCACAATATCCAGCAGGTGCTGAGAGAGGGAATGAAACGAGGCGGCATTGTCCAGAGCAAAGACGAGGATTGCACCCTCGGCGAATTTGTAGTATGAAGAGGTGACCGAAGCTACGCGCTCCATGCCACCAGTGTCCCAAAGTTGGAGCTGCCGGGTAGGGTAGTTTATTTAGTTTATTTATTAGCTCTAAAGAAGTTATGAGCTCACCTTGATCTGCTTCTCATTAACGCTGTATTCGCGATCAATGTGATCCAATCCCAGTGTGGACTTCCTATCGGTATCCGTAACAAAGGTGTTTGTGGCGAAGCGTCGGAATAGGGAACTTTTTCCCACTCCATAATCCCCACAAAGGATTACTTTCTGCTTAGGAATGCGCACCGTGGCCATATTCTTGATGGGTGATAGGCTTTGATTTGATTTATCCAAAGATAATCCAATTATTTTGCACCTGCCAGACACAAAGAGGACAACAACAATGTTTCCAACAGCTGTTCCAGCAAAAACAATCAATCGACCAGTGCTGCCACCTAGTTTCCCAACCTTATCGATGGTCCTCCGTTCAAATTTCATGAAATTAAATGACAGTTACTTATTTTAGGAATTTAGATGAATAATTTCAAAAAAGTGTTCTTAATTTTATACAAATATTTTATTATTATGATTAAAAATTGAAAACTCCCATTTTAAACTGGCCATATAAGTGGAAAATACAATCCTAGTGTCTTGTGACTTAAAAGTAATATATCAATATATTAAAACTTAGTCAAGGCAATACCTTAGTAACCAAATAATTATTTTCTAGGAAATCTATATGACTAAATTATTTTGTTAAGAATTAAACCCACAATTAACTTAAAGTTTTAAAAGTTACAAGTTTCGACCATTTCCTATGTCCTATGTCATTAAACTTTGTTTTATATAATCCTTTCTGTTAGACGTTAACTAGAACTAGTTCGATCATTTATTGTTTTGGATTCTGTCAATTTTAATACATAAGTTTGAGTAGTTTCTATTACTGATAATGGCGTTTCCTTTAAATAAAGGCGGACACCTCACTATCAATAGCAGTTGATGATGTCGTCTTTGCTAGTAACGTTCTTGGCCTGTTTGGTGGCTTTGGCCCAAGGTAAGTGCCATAAATCAAAAACTATCTCCAAGAATAACCAACGTGGAGGCTATAAATAGAGCTTATTTGTAAAAAGATATTTTCGGGCCATAGGTAAACCTGGTTACGGACCTGGTGAGCAGGATTGGGGCTATGTTGACGTCCGTCCCGGTGCCCACATGTTCTACTGGCTCTTCTACACCACCGCCAATGTTTCCAGCTACACGGATAGGCCATTGGCTATTTGGCTACAAGGAGGCCCGGGTGCCTCCTCCACGGGCTATGGAAACTTCGAGGAACTCGGCCCGGTGGACTTGTACGGCGATTGGCGCAGCTGGACGTGGGTGAAGGACATGAACGTCTTATTTATCGACAATCCCGTGGGAAGTGGCTACAGCTACGTTGATAATACGGCGTATTACACAGCCACTAATAACGAAATCGCCCTCGACCTGGTGGAACTGATGAAGGGTTTCTATAAGCTCCACCCGGAATTTGAGAAAGTACCCCTCCACATCTTCTGCGAGAGCTATGGTGGCAAGATGGCCCCGGAATTCGCTCTGGAACTTTACTATGCCAAGGAGCGTGGTGAAATAAACAGCAACCTTACATCAGTGGCGTTGGGCGATCCCTGGACCTCGCCCATCGACTCCGTCCTCGCCTGGGGACCTCTGCTGAAGGAGCTCGGCATAGTGGACCATGACGGATATAATGCCATTCAGGAAGCTGCAAATTTGACGGCCCAGCTTGTCGAGGAAGAGCGTTGGATTCAGGCCACCTATCAGTGGGGTAACACACAGTGGGAAGTAATGAAAGCCTCCAAGGGAGTCGATTTCTACAATGTGTTGAAGGTGACGGAGGGTGGTCGCTACCAGAGGCATCTACGATTGAGTCCTGCGGGTGAGGTTCTGATTTTTGTTTATGATTTCCCTGAAATGGAGTTTTTTTTCATTTTAATTTTAGAACGACTTTACAGCACGATGGTTAAGTTCGATTTGGATGAGGATCGCACACAATTACTGGAGGATTTGATGCGTGGACCCGTTGCGGAGACCCTGGGAATTCCCTCCAATGTGGTCTGGGGCTCGCAGAGTGGTAGTGTTTTTGACATCCATCGAACCGACTTCATGAAACCCGTCATTCACATAGGTAACATATTCTTCCTTGTATTAAACCCATTTTATAGCGTATCGGTGTAACTTTTAGTGAATGAATTACTGGAGAAGACACCCCTTAAGGTGGGAGTGTTTTCGGGTGGTCTGGACTTGATTTGTGCCACTCCTGGTACCGTGAACTGGATCGCCAAGCTGGATTGGAGCAGGAGAAGCGAATATCTGGAAGCTCCACGAAACGCCATCACTGTGGATCGCATTTTGGAGGGTTACCAGAAGACTGGCGGTAACTTCACCATGTTCTGGATCAACCGAAGTGGACACATGGCCCCTGCGGATAATCCAGCTGCCATGAGCCATGTGCTGCGTCAGTTTACAAACTTTGGATAAACATGGTTTGCTCTTCATTCCATTTGAAATGATTTAAAAAATAAAATTTTTCTAATTTGTTACTTAATAAAATGCGAGCATTTATCAAATTACCTATTTTTTTTTAATGTCTGGAAGGCCTTCAACTATTTAACCAATCAATGGTTAAAAAATAGATCTTCGCCTAGCTTATAATTCTTTATAATGTCTGTTCTTATCAGTTTTTGAATGACACAAGGCTCCTTCATCTTAAGGACATGTCACGTGGGATAAACTGCAACCGGAGCTGAAAAGTATCGGGAAACCCCACTCAAGATACCGGAATGCAATCACTGCCACCCCAATTTTTGGGTGGCTTAGACACTCCGTCCAAATTTACGACCAAAAGATTCGCCAAAACAGACAAGTGACAGACACACATTGTCCAAAGCAGCAACGTCATCGTCCGCCGAAGGGTCATAAATACTCTACAAACACACTTCTCCCCCGACCGTAGATTAAGAATTCCGCAAGCAGACGACAGGTGTGTCAGGTGCTTTCCACCTTACCTTACCTGCGATGTCGCCGCTCTAGTAGTGATCAGAAGGCAGTGAAACTGCCAAGTGTACGGTTGGGTTTCCACGGGTTTCTTCGAGTCTCAGCTTTGAAAAATTGGCGCAACATGGCTGGACGGGCTATCATCGGAGTAGTAGCTCTACTGGCGATTTCCAGCTTGGGTTTTGTCAGCGGTGAGTTGTTTTGTATCCCCCTCAGGAAGGTTACAAAGGTGCTAATCGGCGAGAAAGTGGTCTAAGCCAAAAGCTTTCATGGCTTGCACAGCTGGTGGTCATTAAAATAAAGTTGACGTGTTTTACAAACTTTTAGTGCAAAATAAATTGTACTATATTGTCTTAAATGTGGTTTAACATTAAATTCTAGATCAATGTTCCAGTCTTATCATAATAAGTGTGTTTAAACAGAATCACATCTCTTTCATTTATCAATCTTAGTTTATTATTTAATTTAAAACGCTTATCAAACATCGAAACTAATTAACCTTATCTTGGGTATAAAGAGGTTGCTGCAATCCACTTAAAATTATTAAGAGGTAGATAGCCCTCAAGTGTGTTAACTATATTGATTTTTTAACAAAGGTGTCTAATGATTTTAAATAAATACATATGTATAATTCTTATTATCTTTAATCCTGGGCAGCTCGCAAGGGTTACGGATCTGGAGAACAGGATTGGAACTTTGTTGATGTTAGGACCGGAGCTCATATGTTCTACTGGCTGTACTACACTACCGCTAATGTCTCAGACTACACCGAAAGACCCCTGGCCATATGGCTTCAAGGAGGTCCTGGTGCCTCCTCGACAGGATATGGAAATTTTGAGGAGCTGGGTCCCTTAAAGCTCGACGGTAGCTACCGCGACTGGACGTGGGTGAAGGACATGAACGTGATGTTTATCGACAATCCAGTCGGCTCTGGGTTCAGCTACGTCGATGGGTCATCCTACTACACCACCACCAACAAGCAGATTGCTCTTGATTTGGTAGAGCTAATGAAGGGCTTCTATAACGACCACCCAGAGTTCAAAACCGTACCGCTGCACATTTTCTGCGAAAGCTACGGCGGCAAGATGGCCCCCGAGTTCGCCCTGGAGCTCTATTACGCCATTCAGCGGAAGGAGATCGAGAGCAACCTGGTTTCGGTTGGTCTGGGAGATCCCTGGACCTCGCCCATCGATTCCGTGCTCTCCTGGGCTCCGTTCCTACTGCAGCTGGGCATAGTGGATCAGGACGGCCATGACAAGATTGAGGCATCTGCCTTGAAGACCAAGGACTATGTCGACCGCGAGAAATGGACACAAGCTACCCTTCAGTGGAGCTCCACTCAGTCGGTGGTGCTGCGTGAGTCCAAGGGTGTGGACTTTTATAATGTGGAAACCCCCACTTTGGGCGACCAGTACAGATCGAAGGCCCGAGACACCATGACCCCTGAAGGTAGGCTATTCCATTCAACCATTCAATCAGTATTTATTTATTTCTTTTCGTAGAACTCATGTACCGAACTCTGGTGAAATTCGACGTGGACGAGGACAGGGATCAGATTTTGGAGGATCTTATGCTGGGTCCCGTCACCGAGGCCTTGGGTATCAACACTGGAGTAAAGTGGGGCGCCCAGAGTGGCACTACCTTCACAAAACTGATGGGAGATTTCATGAAACCTGCGGTGCACATTGGTAGGGCTTTACAAAAAAATATGTCTTACAAAAATGTTTATTTTTTTTTTTCAATTTATTTTTTAGTTGGTGAACTTCTCAGCAATACTACAGTTAGAGTGGGCGTCTTCTCCGGAGGACTCGACCTCATCTGCGCTACTCCGGGTGCCGTGAACTGGATTTCCGATATGGAATGGACCGATAAGAAGGCTTACGAGGCCGCTTCCCGTGTGGGAATCACAGTGGATCGAGTCCTTGAAGGATATGAAAAGACTGCCGGAAACTTTAGCATGTTCTGGGTTAACCGTGCTGGTCATATGGTTCCTGCTGACAATCCTGCCGCTATGTCCCACATTCTGCGATTGTTTACCAACTTTGGTTAGTTCCAGCTTTTAAAGTTTTCTAAAAAATAAAGCAAATTACAAGTAAAAAAATGTGTGATGGGCTTACTAAAAAAAAAAAGAGATCATATTCGGAATAATTTTTTTTTTTTGACATTTATCATATAACCCTAGTAATTGTTTTCTAAAAAAAAAAACGGAAAAGGCAGCAGTCGACCGAGGGGAAGTTAAACTGACAAAATGGAAAAGAAATGTAAGTAATTTTTTTTAATTCGCAAAACTCAATAAGTTCCCTTTGCCGCTAGAACAGATGGCGAAAAAAAATGGATTCCAGGCGTGACCCATCTTTTTCTGTCCCTCTGCTCTGAAAAGGATAAACTGTTTTGGACCAGCAGAACCCATCCAGCCTGGGAGCAAATAGTCACAGAAATAAAAGACCAGGGCGTGGTGAATGTTGATGCCACGATGCTGTGTCGAAAATTTGGAAACTTGAAGAAAACCTACCTCCGAATAAGGAAGAAGCAATTAAGTGATCCAGTTTCAACTCAGCCAAAATGGCGCTTTTTTAATCAGATGGCAGCCATTTTGAAGGCGGATCAATGGGAACAGGCAGAAAAGCTACCATCTAACATGGACGATATATCAATAAAGTCATGCGAGGATGCCATTGAGCACTTGCACGCTCTTCAGGAATACGCCATGTTCCGGGATAACTACCGCGCTATTGGGCTTCTAATGCAAGCGGAATACGCCATCAAGCACCCACCAGACAACAAGGACTTTGAACCATGATGGGATGATTGAAAGCTAAAATATGAATATTTAGACCTTTAGAATATAATTGTTACTTGTTGCTACTTTTTAGTTTCAGTTAATAAACATGTTAATAATTTAAAAAGCCTATAAAAATGTATTAGCCAAGTATATTTTATTCCAAATCAGAATCGGTGTATAATTACAGTACATTAGTGTGACCAAATGAGCCAAATTTTTTAAATTTAACGGCTTAAATTTAATTTGATTTTTGGTGTTTGCACTCAACCAGATGGTTGATTTCTATAATATTTTAATTTCATTTTAGAATTCATTGGAATATATATATATATTTTTTACCGATTTGTGATTGCGATCGGTTTGCGGGTGTTGGCCACATCACACCCGTAACAGTAAAGCTGTCGCATGCGCAGTGCACCCCCTCTCAGCACCAACACTCTCGCACGCGTATGTGTGATTTTTGTTCTCACGAAAAAAGCAATTGCCACCCTCTCTCCGGTTAGCTGCCTTGGTGCCCACGTTGCGCATGCTACTCGCAAGAGAGCACTGGTGGAGAGATAAGCGGCGGGGCAGCTATTTTTGTATTTGCCATCGACTAGTCCACATCAGAATCTGAAAACTAAATAAATCGCACGCATCGGCTGTTGGAAAATTGCAATCAGCCCGGTGCTAGACAGCAACGGAACGGAATCAAAGGCTACTGAACCAAGACAACGGAAGGGCAACAAATAAAACGACGCTGCAATGACGAAGTAAATGATTCTTGAATGAGGCGACGTTTTGCTGGAAGTCAACGCGCATAATCGTAGCCATCGCACACGGACGTACACACAGGCACACACGGACCCAGGGGCTGTGTGGAGGGGGTGTGCTTGCGGGAGAGCAACGGAGCAACGGCGGCCATAAAAGGGGGAGGCAGGCGCAGCAACAACAGAACACGAAAACAAACACAAATTGCCGTTTAAATTGCGCTTGGCCGAAGCCCAAGGAGAACGCAAACAATGCGGATACGCGAAAAACGCAAACTGCAACGGGAGCAGAAGGACCACAAGGAGCACAGGGACTCTGCCAAGGCAGAATATAAGAAGGGCAAGGTAGGCCATGGTACACCTTTGTATTTAAAACGTATCTGGGTTGCACCAGCATACCCACCATAACACACCATGTGCTGGGAGAAATGAAAGCTTTTGAGGCCCAATGGCCAGGTGTGTCTTGTTTTTGAAACACCCTCGATTCTCCGAGCACACGCCACTAGGTATTTCTAGGGTATTTGATGACCATCCTCGATTTGTTTTTTTATTGCAGCGCTCCGAGGCGGAGGCCCTCACACCAGCTCCTGCGCCTGCGTCAGGCCCACGACAAAATTCAACGGCGGCACCTTCCACCCCACCCCCAATGCCAACCACGTCCAGCCTGCCGGCTGCGGAAAAAGTGGCCTTTGATAACCGCATCAAGCGAAAAAATGTGCTAGCCCTGAACGAGAAAGTGGCGGCGTTGCGGGAGTACGACCGAGTCCCGGTGTACAAGCACGTCGGCCGCATTTTCAACTGCAGTCCGGATCAGATCAAAAGGATCGTGCAGCAACGCCAGGAGATTTTGAACGCCTGGGAGCATCGAACTCGCCGCAGTCAGGATGCCAGGACAATGGAAACCAAGACGGTGCGAGTCTCAATGCTGGGAAAAGCCGTATACGACTGGATCCGTCGCATGATGTACTACAAGGACTTCAGCATCTCCGATGGTCTCATCCAGAAGATGGCACTGCAGTTCAAAAGCTCTATGGGCCTGGCGCACTTCTTCCCGCATCAGGAATGGTGTGACAAGTTCAGGCGCACCTACCGCCTCAATCATAGCGAAACAAAGATGCTAAAAATCGGCTATACACAAGGATATTCGGTGCAGATTAAGGATATTGTCAAAGATATCATTTCGGAGTGTATGCCCGAAAGTGGTCCCGGAGGCGATGGCGAGGCTGAGGAGATTAGTTTGGACAGCCCACTGAGTAGTAATCACCGGAGCTGCGTCGAGGGTGAGGACGATGGCGAGGACGACGAGGTGGATGTGGATGGTGGCGATGTCAGCGGCAGAGAGGAGGATCTGGATGAGGAGGAGGACATTAAGCCATCCCTAAGTGAGTTAAATTTCGCGAGAGCCCTCCAACCGTTGCCCCATCTGGTACGGTTGCCTCTGCAAACCAATGCTCCGCCTGGTACCTCCCAAAAGGTTCTCCTGGCAACGCCCATTGTGCCTCCACAAACAGGCGGGAGCGCTGCCCAACCAATGACGATGACTATCATACCACTGGCGACCCTTGCTCAGAGCATCACCCAGATTCCGTCTCCCCAGCAGCAGGAAAAGGGACCTGTGGTGCCTCCGCCCAAGGTGGAAATCAAGCTGGAAAAGGACATTAAAACTGAACCACAGGACGCAATAGAGGAGCATCCAGAGACAGATAGTTTGGAAAAGGCCAAGCCTGACGCTCAAAACGAAAGTTCTGAGGACCACTCGCTGGAAACACTCTCATCGGTGAAAATAAAAGAGGAGCCTGAATTTTTGGACGAGACAGAAATGGAGCCGGAACCCGACGGTATCGATGAGGATGCCAACAACGGCCGGTCCAGTGTCACCTCGCTGGCCGAGGTATTGGCCGCAAATGTCGAGGACGAAATGGAGTACATTGAGCAGATGCGGCAACACAGGAGGAGTTCCCCGCCAACCATAACTGAAAAAGCATGCAATCTCCGCCCTGGCAGCAAACGCCGCCATGAATCCGCCCACGATGACAACAACAATGGGGAGCCTTCGGGAGACGGATCCACCACCGGCGGATCCAGTGTCATCAGCTGTGCAGACGCCCGAAAGTACCTAAAACTGCTGGAGGAGTTTGCCCTCCACAAGGAGAACTACAGGCTGATTGGCCTGATTACGCGGGCCGATGAGGTTATGCGGGAGATAGACGACAAAACGGAGTAGGTCGCACAGGAAGCTGCTGCCAAAGAAGTTAAGCTTAAGGAACTGTAACATCTCGAAGATGCGATTCGGTCGGATGAAATCAATCACTAGGTCTATGGCAATTTTCATTTTTACCCAAACCAAATAAACTAGATTTTAAAAAGTATATTTTATACCTTTGGTCACCTATTGCTTTGACCTCAGGTGTGCTGTTTTGCAGTCATTTTCACGGGCATTATGGGGCACAGACAGTCGTCTAAATATACGCGCTGCCTTTTTTCGCCGAGAGCGCATGTCTGCCCTTACCTCGCCGACTGCTCTTACCTTTCTCCGTCCGGCTAGCCCACCCACTCTGTCTCACGCACACTTTTACAAACGACTACAAATACAAATGCAAGGGAACAAAGAGGTCAATCATTCAATCGAACGGCAGAAGGAGAAATACCTCCCAATCTATGGAGGTATTTCGAAAAGACTTTGGTCCACTGCGAATGAAAATTAAAATATTCTGTAAATGTTGGCGCTGTTGGGGTTTCAAGGCCGTGGCAATCAAGATTGGGCAATCTTGAATAAAAAATAAAATTTGCAATGCGCATGTCTGCCTTTAGTTTTCGGTCAGAGTTCTTGATTTTCTCTGTTCTCTCCCCTTGGTTACTCTCAGCAATGCGGGGGAGTTTCTATGATTTTTGTAATAAAATATTTTTTAATATTCGACATGGTGGTTTAAATGCGAATCCAAGTCTCCGTTCTAGTTTATCACTGGGGTTTAAAATTCGTTTCATGGCCCCACCCCCAATCGAAATATTGCGCATTCCTAGACATTCCATTTCATTTGATTGATTGACTTATTCAGCGTTGGGGTGTGTGTCTGTGTGTTCATGTTAGCCAACACAAAAACAAAACACATATGGACAGACCCCGACTCCCGCTCATTCAATGCCAACTAATCAATCATTCAATCGAGTCACACACATGCACATCGGGGGCGCTTTTTTCATCTCCATCAAGCGGCAGTCGGTACAGTTCGTGATTGGAGCTTGATGGGAGAACAGGTACTGTTCGAGCCTGAGTAAGTGCTTCTCGGTAAGGTACTTGTTGGTTTCGAGTTCGCTGGTCTTGGTTTTCGACATTTTGGTGCTTCTTTTCCGCAAACCGAGATCTTATTCAATCCATTTGCGAACAAACCATACCAACAGTGATTACAGGGTATTTTAATCGCGTGTTAGTCAACACTGACACGAGTGGGCAGGCCGTGCCGGTAAAAAAACTACAACAGCTGACTGCCTTGTAGTAAACAAAAAAAGGTAAATATTATTATTGCTCTACAGCATTATGGCTAATAACATATTAACTCAATTTAAAACTAGTCGTTTGATTTATTAGATGGAATCTGCCCTCCCAGATCGATTCAGCGCTGGAAAGCGGCAGTTTTGGCGTGAGTTCCTGGCTCTTTATCAAGGTATGCCGGAGTTGTGGGATGCCCACCATGTCAATTATCGCAACAAAGAGCTCCGAAACAGAGCCTACGAACTGCTAGAGACAAAACTTAGGGAAATCCAGCCAAACGCCACACGCACGGAAGTTGGAAGAAGAATTAATATCTTCAGGACAAACTACAGGCGTGAGCAGATGCGTATCTTAAAGCAAAAGGAGCTAGGCCTGCATTCGGATCTCTGCAAGCCGACCCTGTGGTTCTACGACTACATGGGTTTTCTGCTCACACAGGAAACCTTTCAGCACAGGAGCAGAAAGGGGCGGATGACAATCGGCAATAAGCAAAAGCCAGTTTTTCGATTAAACAGAGGCGTAAGTATAATTTATTCGTCTATCATAATACTTACTTAAATGTGGTTCTTAAAATTAGGTTATTCCAGATCCGTCCGATGGCCTGGGGGACTGGCACATGAATGACAAAAACGAAACCTGCTGTTTGCCTGATCTAGAATCCCAGAAATCCGAAGAGACTTCGCTTTTAAGTCCAAAAATTGAGATAATAGAACCGGATGGGGGAAATACAACCAATGAAATAGGAAACAGCGATCTCAAAGAGGAAGCAGATGATATGGAGATCTCGGCGTCTAACGATCCCGAATGCTCTACGCATGAGGAGGCAAAAACAAGATGCGAAAGCAGCAGACAGGGTCATTCTAGTCTAAGTGAAGCATCGGAGGTGCTGGCAAGATCCTGGGCCATTCAGTACGAAGAGATGGCTCCAACTCAGCGCATCTTGGCCAGAAAGGCTATCGCTGACATATTGTTTGAGGGCTGTATGGGTAACCTAAGAATAAATCGTGGAGAGCAACGAAATACCGTGGGAAATCATCTGTATAGTTAAATTCATCCTAGATTTGAGTTTAAGTTAAGTATTTTTTAAGACATAACTTACTTTATCCCATGCCATGTGTAGAAAATATTCTTGAATTTTTGTGAAATAACAAAGAATATGAATAAAAATAAGAATACGAAATTTAGTGTAATCATAATTAACCAATCAATAGTTTTTAATTAAAAAACGTTAGAAGACGACGAATCGAGTTGCAAACTCGAAAATTGCAGAAAATTCAAATTCTGGACATACGATTACCAGTGCTGGAGAACGCATAACATATTATCAATGGAATGGGTTGGCAGCTCCGCTGATTCATTTGCCACTAAAAAATTTGTTTAACTTGGTATCTTCTTTAATTTTGAATAAAGTCGTAAAAACATAAAAAAAGGAAAGCTGTCTTCATGCTTTGCGATATATTTGCAATTCACATCACATAATGCTAAAGTGCAGTGAAATTGGAAATAGTTGTGTGTAAGTTGAATCGTTCAGTTTAATATCAACATGTTTAGACCGCCTATATTTTCTTTACATTAACATTTTAGGGCCTGGAGGCACTTGCTTCGCACCGGACGTAGTAGCTTAAAGGTGAAGAAAGGGCCAAACGGTCATTTCTTGGATAAAAAATGCAATGAGGAACTGAAGAAATCTCTGCCTGAAGAGTCGTACGTTGAATTAATGAATTGGGTTGACAGCTGGCTGAAGAAACTAGACCAGAGGAACCGCGACTGCACCAAGAAGGATATTGATCAGAAACCTGGAGTCAAACAGAAGGAGTCTTCATCTGTAGGAAATGAATCATTTGGTAATCTCAGCGATTTCAAGGAAGCAGATGGTATTGGATCTGTCGACTTAAAGGAAACTTTCGTCAAAGGAGTTATTGACCTTTGCAGCGATGAAGAAAATGAAGATTCCCGCGATGGCATCTCGGACATTCCCGAAACGGACTCTGTTAGTTCGAGGACCTCTGTCGAAACATCGAGAAATCGAAATGAAACTTTCCAAAATAAGATAGGGCCACATGCAAGCACAACTTTTCGCTCTTCGGCGGTAATGTCTTTGCAAAATACGAATTCTATGACAAAGCCTGCAAAAAAATCCCCCATATTAACCGCAGTTAAAATAGGACTCACAGATGGTCTTAAAAAAGAAGAAGATTCTCAACTAAAAGCAATAAACACACAAATATCAACCCACCTTTCAAAAATCATTACCTCCTTGAATTCTAAAACTGGATCACCTCAAAATTACCAATGCGCAGCATCTAAGCGCAATATATCAAAATCGGTAAAGCAAGTACTTATATCAAGTTCCCCAAAAAAAGAAAATATTTCAAATGGTTTGAAATCCATATCTATCACAAACAAAACACAAAAAATCATTCAAGTTTGCAAAAGTCTCAAAGAAACTGAAAATGCACCCAAGGTCCTAATACAAAAGATAGTTCCAAAGCCATTACATATTGCGGGTGGAAAGGCCAGCACATTAGCGAACGATCAGAAAAATCATTGTCCCACAAAGCATAACAATGCCTTTCTGGGAAAAGAAGTTTTCATAAAAGCTCGTAATCGCACCGATCCTGCGACTACTGAGAATCTAACTAAACCCAACGTCCCGCCAGCTGCAGTACCGGTCGTTTTTTTGAAGCGTAAACACTCAGAAAGCAACTCAATATCGGACAGTTCACAAGGACCAGCGAAAAGACCTGTTTTTCAGATTCGTATTCCTCGAGATAGTGCGGCAATTATTCCACCCCGAAAAGAACCACATATCACAGCCATCCCGACCCATCCGGGTAAAATTGCTCATCCACAAATACCGAAAACTACAGGGGTTCAGATTGACAAATTTCGAGTTGATAATTCCACAAATACTCCCGCTAACAAAGTTTTGCCTTTTCAAAACCCAGCGAAAGCAGTAGCTAACAGTAAACAAGGACCATCGACAGGTTCTGGTGTTCAGCTCCGTAAATCTCAAATTACTCCCACGATAAAAGTGTTGCCTACTCAGAACCCATCGAGTGCCCTGCCAAACAATATACAAGGACCTGCGAAAAGCTCGGGTGTTCAGATTTGTAATTCTCGTGTTAGTAGCACATCAAATACTCCTGCTATAAAAATATTGCCTATTCAGAACCAATCGAGAGAATTGGTGAACAGTGCAGAAGAAAAATCGAAGACTGCGGGTGTTCAGCTTCGTAAATCTCTAATTGGTAGCGATCGAATTACTCCACCGATAAAAGTATTGCCTATTCAGAACTCATTGAATCATTTGGCGAGCAGTACACAAGGACCAGCAAAAACTTCGGGCGTTCGGATTATTAATTCTCGGGTTAGTAGTGCTTCAACTACTCCCGCTATCAAAGTATTGCCTACTCAAAACCCATCGAGTGCTTTGGCGAACAGTAAACTAGCACAAGAGGAAATGTCGGATGATGAGTACTCCAAATTGTTCAAATATCTTTGTAATTCTGAAGTTGATAGTGCTGCCATTTCCCTATCCACAAAAGGAATGCCTGCTCAGAGCCCACTGCGCGAGTTGGGAAAAATTCTGGACACGTTGGATAGTGTAGAGAATTTTTCCGTTAGACATACGAACGAAGAGGCATTTATTCTCATTAAAAAACTTCGCGTTAGTCTAATAAAAGGGCTCAAAATATAAATCCTTATATAAGGCTCTGTAAACACAAGCTAACTTTTGTCATACTCACACAAGGGTCTGGAACTAAAAAAGTGCCATTAGTTAGTGAGTTGACTGCAATTTTT
The DNA here is from genome assembly GCA_035045925.1 of Drosophila atripex. NCBI lineage: Eukaryota > Metazoa > Arthropoda > Insecta > Diptera > Drosophilidae > Drosophila > Drosophila atripex. The sequence goes on from JAWNOP010000012.1 coordinate 4,726,205, forward strand.
AGTTTCAAATATAAACTTTAAATATTATTAGAAATTTATAATTAAAATGTTGTTTACATGGAGTATATGTACATGGACTTTTTCCTGACTAAACTTGTAAATTGGGATGTGCAAACTTTATTCCATTGTGGAAATACTTTAAAAATAAAACTCTGACATTCCCATTTCCGATTTGTAGATATAGCTGAACTCTAATTTGGCCTCCAAGTAATTTTTATCAATTCCTTCCATCTACAAGACAATTTATTAAAAAATGTACAAATAAAATAAATAAAATGACCTTTATATGCTGTTGAATATTGTGAACAATTGTTAATTGTATAATGTATAATTGTATAATGTACAAACAACACCTTGAGATTTTTTAGATTTGCCAGAATATGAATGTTCGTAGTGTCTTCAAATGTGCATTCAAGGAATTCCAACGATTCAAGCTTAATGAGTTATTGACATTCCTTAAAGATAGAAAGAAAGATGAAAGAAAGATAAAGATGGAAGCGATCAATACCAATTTTTTAAAAAAATTTGGTGAATTTATTCTCGTATCCATAGGACTCTCGATATAATCGCTTTTGATTTCCAATTTTCCTATTACAAGCCGCTCTAGTTGAGAGTTTCTACATAAAAATTCCACATCTTTAAATTCCAACAAATGAGTTTCTAATATTTTTAGGCCTTGTATATTTGTAATCTCTGAAATTTCCTCAATATCAAGTTCTCTGTTCCTAATTGTTAATTGTTTAAGTGAAGTGTTATTCGAAAATGCGGAAAATAAGTTTTTGTGGCAAATATTTGGATCCAAGTCGATGTAAAGTTTTTCGATATTTGAGTTGGCTAACTCTGATGAATATTGGCAATCTATCAAATTATTGAAACTGCACTGTAAACGGGATAATAATGGTATTTGGAAAATTTTGAAAACTTCTTCCGGGCGGAGATTTCTTTTATTTATTTTTAAGTTTCGAATTGATGATCTTGAGAGAGATGAGAGTCATCTTGAGTTTCTAATGTCAAGTCTTCGATGTTTGGCAATTTTGCTAGTTCTTCAATGCCAGCTGTTTTCAATAAGGAACATGTCAGTTTTTTGATGCTTTGAATTTGAGTTATGTTGGAAATATATTGTAAGGAATGAATTTCCAATTGAGATAAATCCCAATCAAAAAGAGTGCTGGCATTACTTTTGGCAAATGCTCCAAAAAGTTGGTTCAGAGATCCACTTTTAAAAAATCCAGAAATCACTAAACCATCGATATCTTTTATTTTTGTTATTGGTATTAGTGCATTTGCATCAAAATTATTACCATATTCTATCCTTAATAATCTCTTATCTTTGTTTAATATTATGTCAATATTATCAGAAGAGACACGGAATACCTTTACAATTTTTTCGCAATCAGCTAACAAATTCCACAAGCAGAGAAGAATTAAATTCTTCTCAGAAGAATTAAACTGTGACCTAACTTTTATGTCTAAGATTTTCAGGTTCGATAGCTTGCATAGATGTTCGACAGACTCCCATAATAATTTGGATTTTGCTTCATTATCAAGAAATTTATATTGGGAAAACTTTTCCATATATCTGAATTAAGGGTTCCAGATAGGGAAAATAGATTCAATTCCTTTTTCCATTGGTCTTATTCGATTCCATCCCCCTCTCCCACGGTTATATTAATTACTGAAAAGCTGACTAATTCTGAAAAGCTGGTGTCTTCCCACGCAATTCCATAAACTTGGCTGTAAGACTTTGCGTTATACATTTACTTGAATATTTAAAACCTTTAAGAACATCGAGTCTTCCAATGGTAAACGTGTTAAAGCCAACTAAAGAAGCGTCAATCGTTACTGAAAACTGTTCATTTCTTGGCGAGTTCCAAATCTTCATTTCATTATAGATTGTGGCCAATGTATCGCTTTCCTCAATAGATACCTTTATAAATAGGTCTCTTAGCTTTGGTAGCAACGCTAGAGGTGTATATTCTGCGATATTAACTCCAGTAAGCAATGTAAGCTCCAATTTTCTTAGATTGGGACAGTGTGGTACGATATCGGCTAACCTTCCAATCGAATCCTCCTCCCTAATATGTAGCTCATTTAAATGCGGGTTGCAGACGCAAAAGTCCACCAGAGCTTTTACATTTATTTTTGCCTGTAAATGAAGCTCCTTGATATTTTCAAATGTCCAGATATTCAGCTGAAAAAAGTAAATTTTAGTTAGCTAGTTCCTTCATATCCTTTATGTCTTTTAGTTTCAGTTCTTGGCTTCCTTCATTACCCATATATTGAAAACAACATATTCCTTTTAAGCTTGCTTCACAAGCACTCTTTTCATGAAATATTTGACAAAGATCGTACTTGGATGCTGTTCTAGTAATCCATTTTTCGTTGAGAAATTTCGACTCATAAATAAAAAACTTTAAAGTGTTGCATATTGCTACTTTAAAAGTCCTAAGATGCTTCTCTGATGAATCATGAATGGTTATTTTCAAGGGTCGGGTTTGATTACTTTTCCAGAATTTTAATTCCTTCAATATTTTCAGTCGAGATCTATCTTCGCAGCTATCGAAATGGGTCGTATTCAATTTCGGCATTTTGGCCAGCGGTCCGTACTCAGCCTCATCGACTTGGGGCTTCATGATGAAATCTAATTTCTTCAGATTAGGACAAAAGTTTGCAATATCGCTTAGTCTTCCATTAATATACGAGGATTATATAATTAATTCAATTAAGTTTGGATTGGCCTTACAAAAGTCAACCAGTGCTGCTATATCCGTTCTTCCGTCCAAGCTGAGGGATTTAATCTGATTTAAAAATGGCAAATCGTCTATGGTGTAGGCTGAAAAATATTTAAAAGTTAATACTGCTTAGAATGTGTATTTTAGTAACTAAACTTACGATGGATGCTAATTTCTAAGTAATGCAGACTTTGTTTATTGCGAGGTGCCTCTTTACACAACTCGTATGCGTCCAAAAATCCAGACCAATGAGTTTTTGGGTTGTAAATTAAGTTTACTCTCGTTAGCCTATCGTTTTGCTTGATGAAATTGGAAAAAGATCGCCAGAAAGTGTCTTGATCTCTTTCCGACGACTTTTTGAAACGTTTGTACAATTTATAGAAATCTATTCCCAGTTCAAATCGATTAGCTACGATAGTTTATTGTGATTAAACTTCAAAATCCAATCGAAACGCTCGTCAGGAGCAACAAAATTCACCAAGTCCGTGTACTTTACGGGGGCTTCGCGGATATTTCTACCATTTATTTCACAGTCATGTATAATGTAATTTATTATTTTTATTTATTATTTTTATTTATTTATTTTATCAGACAGTAAACGGGAAGATCCGTTATATTTGTTTGAGACATTGTTTTTAAGTCAATCAACCTATTTGAAACAAGAAACAACCAACAAATGTATGTAATATTCACAGTCTTTTTGTATTATCCATTTTTCTAGGTCCGACAGCTGCAAGAAAAAATTCAAATCACTGGGAGGATGCCGATTGGGGCAAGTTCTGAGTTGTTGCAACACTTTGCACCTGTCGTCCGCCCATCGCCTGTGAAAAATCAAGCGCAGCTTTAATTGATACAACAACCGCTGTGGGCTGGGGTCCCCCTTTGCTGGCCGGGTGACTGGGTAACTGGGGGCCACACAGTTGCCGGACAGGGTCTTCACTTGCATTTGCTGCTGTTGCACGTGTTGGTTGCATACTAGTCGCGGCAAAAATGTTGTAAGAAATTCGCGGCAGCTGCGAAGCCGACGACGAGGAATCAGAATCTGGGAGGAGAAAAAGCGCCCTTGAAGGGGCCTAGGAACCGTAAATGGGCATTGAAATTAAATGCAGCTGCTTTAGTACTCCTGATGCCAGCTATTGACTTTAAATCAGAGATGCGCATCCAACTTTACTCAGTAAACATAAATCTATTTTTTGTATAGGCCATTTTAAGATTTTCTTTTCAAATGATGCAATTTATGAGTCTATAATAAAACAGTCTGAAATTTACAATTATACATTTGCCTGAATAACTTTGAAAATCAAAAGAATATGGTACTTGTATTGCAATATTATGCCCATTACTGTAGGCATCCCTGATGGGTGAGGGCGCCGTAGAAAATCATTGAAAATGCCCCAATGGGCGTGGGATGGGCGTGGCAAAGCAGCTACGAACTGAAATGCCCGTGACTGCGCCGGTGGCCGTTGGTGGGCGCCAGCAACATGCAACAGCAACAGAAACAATCTGCAACACGGCGCCTTTGCCTTTTTGGGACGTTTAATGGGGAGTTGCCGTTGCCATTTTTGGTGCAACGAAATCAAGCTACAAAAATCTTTTTATCGCTCACTACACTCAACTCTTTCCCTCGTCAAAGATGACGATGATGAGGATATTGCATTTGGTTTTGTTTGTTTCAGGCAGTTCCTTGGGTTCCTCACGAGATGCAGTTCCAAAAAAAAAGCGTTTAGGCTCCAACTGCGAATCGAATTATGGCAATGATCATAAAGGATGGGGCTGTTGAGATGTGGACTGTACACTTTATTGTTCTTGTCAGTTTTTCTGTCTAATTGATACTGAGGAAAATTTACAGATCTTCCATTTGATGTGGATTTTAAAGCTAATGAATACAAAAAATACAGAGATGACTATATGGTCTAAATTATAAGTTTAGTTTCGATAGTTCCTAAACAGGCAATTGGGCCATAGAACAGCCCTTCTGGCACCACCCGATCATGGAACCATACTCAAATTTTTTAGACCGATTATGGATACCCGAGAACAAATTTCAGTTTATGTCTTGGTAATCATATTGATAGCTGCATTTAAACTAAGAGATACACAAGATACAAAACAAAATTATAAAAAAACAAGAAAGAAAGCTAACTTCGGGCGGAGCCGAAGTTGATATACCCTTGCAGTTGAGTGGCAGTCCGCTAGGGGGCGACACGCATCTTATATTATTAGATATATTTCGGATCGTATATAGTCAGCCGATCCTTATGAAACTTTGCCCAAAGTAGAATCCATAGAAATTCCATTCATCTAACTTCAAAAACAACGAACTTATGGCATTCCCGATCAATCAGTTATATGGCAGCTTTAGGATATAGTATATGGACTTATATACTGCCTGCAAAGGAAAGAAGGGTGTGTGCAAAGTTTGAAGACGATTTAAAACTGAGAGACTAATTTGCGTAGAAACAGACAGACGGACATGCTTCTATCAACTCAGGAGGTGATCCTGATCAAGAATATATATACTTTATAGGGTCGGAGATGTCTCCTTCACTGCGTTGCACACTTTTGACCAAAATTATAATAATTGCAGACGCAAGGGTATAAAAACACTTGCACCAAATCACAATTATTCCAAAATTGATATCAAAACAAAGTACAGTTTAATTGAAGCTCTTCCCACTTCTATTTGCAAGCTGTCCTTTGTTAATTCCAAATGTGTGTAAACAATAAAACAATAACAAATTGCATTTCTCTCACGCAGTCCATACATGGACTCCATGGCACGCGTCGAAAACCACCCCAAAAATCGGGAGTCGTGTCGGCCAGATCGAAGGTGCGGGTCCGCGCAATCAGGGGCTATATGCTATGGGTACTGGGGTGGGAATACGTTCCGATCCGATTCCCGGACTGGCTGTTGCTTCCCAGCTCGCAGTGAGAATTCAGCGAGAGTCACACGAGAACTGGAACAGTTGCTGATGAGCATGGGAATCATACCAGTGAGGGTGGTGGGATCTGGTGAGAACCCTAAAGTCTGGAGGATTATTGGCGGGCTAATGATTCTGGCAGGCCCAGAAACTGGCAAATAACTTGGCCGGAGAGTTTCCCATCAGGTGTTGTCCAGCCTAATGTGGGAATCTCAGAACAGAATGCGAACGAGACTGAGAAAAATAACTTAAAAATTTTCGGTCTCTGGACGAAATGCTTTTGTTTTCAACAGAAAAGAAAAGGTGGAGCCGCAATTACATAATCAAAAATTCTCTTCGCATTTCGAAAATTGCTCGAGTGCTTTTCACACGACACCAAGTGTGGGACTGAGAACGGAATCAGACCTGGAACTGATACCTTAATATATTTGCTATCCTGTGTGCATCTTAATGAATTGCCGGTCATTTGGGCGGCACCGCTAAACGGGCATTACCTATTAAGACCCGAAACCATATGAGCCCCAATAAAAGTTGACAAGAGTGCGATTCGAGGCAGCTGGAAATTCAAAAATCCACATAGCCTCAATTTCGTTTTCGACCCCAATGGAGCGTTAATGATTCGCGAATCCCAAAAAAAAAAAAAAAAAACAAAATAAAAAATAAGGGATACGGTGCCTTTTGATTTTCTGAATATTTTCTACTCGGCATGATTTTTGTTTTTGGAGATTTCTTTTTTTTTTGGCTGAAACTTTTATGAGCGAAAAGTTTCGGCCGGGTTTATGGGCCGGCGACACCTTTTAAGCGCGCCAATCGAATCAGTGTTTTAACACGAGAACACCATTTCCAAAACGAGCTCATTAACGATTCCCGAAATAAAAAATATATAAGAGACAAGCCAAAATTCTACGAATACTGACAGTGGCAGCTGCAAACATCGAATTGGGCAAACGGAATTCATATTCGTTTGATTTCATTTCGCAATCCTTCGAAAGTGAAACCACAACCAGCAGGTGAACAGGAATTTATATCCTTTTTTTTATTTTTATTATTATTTTTTTTTTGTTGTATTTTGTTTCATTTTGAAACTCTCTGTCGGCCAACAAGTTTTGGCAATTTGAAAATCTCTGCGCTAATTACTGGAGACTGCAGCTGCTTTCGGAGATTGGGAACGAAACTGGGACTGACTCGGTTGGCAGCCTCCTTGTTGCCTAATTGAACCCATCAATTTGGAGTTAATGAAGTGGCAGCCGGTCCAGAAAATGTCGCCTCGCATTTTCAAGTCCAGCGGCGTTGCAATTCATGAGGCATCTTTCTTTCTTTTTCGGCCCCGATAACGGAGCATAAAACACATTCCCGTCCAGCAGCGACAGTGCTTCCTGTACAGCAGCCACTGGCTACCGTGGCAGCCGTTTAATTAGCAAGTTAATTGCCCATGTGCCAACTCCTCGGTCATGTCTCCATCGCAGTATCGCTGGCCATTTTGACCATCTCCTCGTCGGCTGTGGCCTCCTCCACTGGATTTGGCAACTTCATTAATAACAGAGATAGTCGGTTTTTTTTTTGTGGCCAACTGTCGTTTGTCATAGATTTTGCATACACTGAGATTATTTATTTATTCATCCAATTCATGAGAGTTTTAAGATTTAAACCATATGGCAGAAAATGTCTGGATTGCCAGTCGATGCCTGTTCATAAGTTTGTTTCTATGTGCAGAAGATGCTTCAAGTTGGAGATTAGAGGATAGTGTCGGTCGATGTTGCAGTGACAAATGATATGTTGACAACAGCCAGCAGGCAATTGCAAAATTTTGACTTTTGCTTATCGTCGAGGTGCGAGATATTTTATGAGCGAAGGAGGCACCTTCCATCTGCGTTTTTTCGGTATAATTTGCGAAATCTTTCATTTATGATATGTAAACAAGCTGCCTCGCAATGTGATGATCATTTACCAACTGACAATTATTCATTGTTATCAGTTGGGAAGAATGAGTCCTTTATATGAGCTCTTCTGGTAGTCATTCCGTCTTTAAGTCATCGATCATCATTCAGGCATGCTCTATCAGTTAAAAGGTCTGACAATACCAAAGTGATTTCAACTTTAAAGCTTTGTGGCTTTATTTATGATTTTCATAAATCGAGAAATTTTTGTCGCTGTTCTCTTATTTTAAATCTGGAGAATTGAGAGGCAATCTTAATTTCCCCTTACCTTTCCCCAGATTCTTTTTGGAACCTAATTTAAACAACATTTTTAAATATTTTAATATTTAACTTTGACTTTAAATATATTTTAACCTTAAAAAACTGCTTAATTTATCCAAAAATAAATTCTAAAGATCTCTTTTGGATTGTATCTCTCAGATCTCATATAATGTCCTTCCCCTTCCCAACTTATTACTAGGGGTAGACCACTTCCGATCCAGTGGAGAGTTACCCCAGGCTGAACCCCTGATCGCACCCCTTAAAGGCAAACCCACCACCATCGCTTACCCCTTAACCCCTGTTTGGAAACAAGTTCCACGGTGAGCTTTCCCCTTAAACGCCCCTCAATCGCCCCTCACTGAGCATGCGCGACCGTTTCCCCAGCTTAAGACTCTCCCCCTGCCGGTGGAGAATAGTCTCTGGGAGAGTTGGATACTGCAGATCCTACTCCTCTCTTCCGTCTGGCGAATTCTCAGACTAAGTCCGAATAAAAGCCTCTCATTGGCTTCGTAATCATGCGGAAATGATCGCGCTGACCTTTCGGTAAGTTCTGCAGTCTTGATTCTTTGCAGACTTTGCGGTTGCAATCTGACCAGAAATACATACTTCACTCAAATATAACATAACCAAAATTTAAAGAATTAAATATTATTTAATTTTAGAAACATAGTTCTACAATAGAATTGGTAATCTTCAAAGAATTCTTAATAATCTAAGTGTTTTATATTCTTCTAAAAATTCTAAAATTCTAAAAATATACAATATATCATATATGGAATATATGGGGAGTGAATATATAATTCCTATGGAGAACATTTGGAGAACAGACTTATGACCTTTGATTTCTTGCCAAAATCTAGCCAGCAACAAAATGCACATCGTCACCTTTTTGAACTGCACTGCTGCTCTCAGTCAATACAATTATTATTGATTTGCCCAACCGATCTGCTGGTCTTGGCTTTATTGGGGCGATCCAAGGTGAACCTGAAGCTGCACCTCGCATCCCAATCCTTGGCTGAACCTGAATCTGAATCTGAACCTGAACCTGAACCTCAACCTCAATCCAAAACTGAGAAAACTGAAAACTGCAAACAGAAACCCCGAAGCCCATGGCGGGCAATTTGCGGCTACGTGTCCGAGATTTGTAGTTGCAATCAGTTTGAACTGTCGGCGGGCGGCGTGGAAGGATCCCGTGGTGCCACGACTACGTGCCAGGGCCAGGTTCATATTCCAAATCGGACTCGCACTTGGACTTCGATTTGGGTTCAATAACTGTGAAATAATCACCAGCAAATGAGAGAGTAAAAGTCAAATATTGGCAACAATTCAGAGGCTTCTTTTAGAGGAAACTTGGCGCTCAGTTTTGGCTAAAATTAGTCACTCACTTGCTGAGGGCTTATGGCTGATCAAGCGGATTACTTTTTTAAAGATCTGCCCCGACCATGTTCGACTTCAGCTTTGGCTAAATGGCATTTTAATCAAAATTGTCGCCTCGGGGCCTTGGCCGGCATTAATTCGGTGCATTATGGCAGCAAATGGCCCGGACAACGGCGCTGATGGCCGTGGCAACAAATTAAAGCTGGCTAAATGTTAAACAATTTGCACTCGTCCCGACGATGCGACTGCATCGGTGCATTAGTCAGGGAGCTGGAGGAGATGAGCCCAGCCGAAAAGCGCGGGCTTGGGAGGACTGAGTATAGGAAAAAAAAAACTGAAAGAAACCCGTCTGGTCAAGTGGTTGGAACGTCTGGCTTACTTTAGCTCACTGGCTGGTTGAGTAACCAAGCCGGGTCTTCTCTAGTCTAGTTAATTTAATTTCAGCGTCACGTCGTCGCAGTTGGCCGTCATCGCGGCTTCACTATTCCAGCCAACTGATTTGAATTTGTCTGCCCCAGCTCCAGCTCCGGCCCCTGCCCCTGCCCCAGTCCCTGCTCCTGGCTGGTTTTTTGTGTGGTCAGCGTCTGATATTACCCGATTTCGAGGTCATGGGAAAAACAGTTTTCAGTGGGCAGCACAATGGGCAGTTTATTTATTTTGATTTCGCATGCAACACCAACTGGACACGGATAACTGGCTGGAAAAGTGGAAGCAGCAATGTGGCTGATCCCAGATTAAATTAGATTTAGTGGTGAATGGAAAATAATACTTATTTATGTTTATTAATTCAATATGTATAATAAATAATATTTTATAGTCTTCATGTTCCTGGTTTTCCAAAGGAGATAATATGAAATACACTTTTTCAAAATAGGTATTGCAACGAGAAAAAAATGTACAGACCTTCTTCGAAAGTCTTACTTCAATTTACTTACTGAGAATTTTCGGATGCCATACTTGACCCAATTTAAAGGAGCACCCAGAGTCGCCGATCTCTTAGCTGAGGAGACTCAGAGGCCACCTTGCGATCGCCGATGGGCAATGCCAAACAATATCAGCCTAATGACTCAATTCCGATTAATTAAACAGCGAGTCTGGGCAATTATACGAGACAGTTAGTGGCTGCAATGCAACCACTTGACCGATTCGAAGTCGATCGCTGGCTTCGTTTCCACATAATTAAAAGGCCGGATTCTAAATAATTATTAAATATCCCACCACGACGGCCCGCCCCGCACCGTCCACTTCCGACGACAAAATGTGTCAGAAGGCATTTAGAGGGGCATTCGTTTATGCAAATGCCACAACAACTCCCAGGTGCAGTTGCCTTTATTATTATTTGTTTATTTTTATTTTGCTGTTATTATTTTTTGCTGCCTTCGACGGGGTGTGCAAATGACAAACGACTTGAACTTGCGAGTGGCGGCCGAAAAGGCACAGAATCATAATGAAAACGAAAATGAAATTCGCAAAATTTAATAAAGTTTGTCGGCCGCCATAAATTGCGTTAAGCGTTTACCATATTTACATGTGTGCGACATGCTGAGCACTCCGAAGGTGAACAGCACGCAGAGTCAAGTTTGTGTCTTGAGTCTTTCGATTTTTCTTGGATTTTTTTTTGTGTTTTTGTGGGCAGTGCGTGTGCATTTGCATTTGGCTGCTATGGCCATTTTTTAATTGATATTTAATTGCAGGCACACACAATAAAAGCCATATAAAAATATGTATGAATATGGGGATTGGCTTTTTATTGATTATTTTTATGCAAGCAGCTGCAAATTTTACGCAAATGTAATTTGATTATATTATTTACTTTTGAGCTTAATAAACAGCTGCCACCGAAAATGAGGTGAAAATTCCAGAGCAGGTGCTGCCAAGTGGCTGTCCGATATCTAGATCTAAAAAGTAGTCCCATGTCCCACCATCTATTGTCCTATTCAAGCCCTTGTCTAACACTCTTCAAGTTCAATTGAAGTTCTCACGTCGGCATTTGTTTGGCTAATTTCGGGACTGGAGTATTCCGATGAAACAGGAAACTCATTCAAAGCTCCTTTGTTGTTCGTGTGGGAATGTGACGAGACCTCGGATCAGCTCAGCTCACTGATTACCTGGCAAATGGCCAAAGCCGAAGCTCAAGGCTCGGTCGGACCCCTCTAATTGAGACTAACTGAGCCAAATTTGTCTTGTCACTAGCTCGGTGCAGGCCGTGGGCGTTGAAGGGGATTTAAATCGAATTGAAATTGGCCTGCAATTAAGTTAAACAAGCCAAGACAAAAATGGGTGAGAGTGGAAAATAGTGAAGTTTAAAGATTTGGGGAAAGTATTTAAGGAGAGTAGGCATCCGCTGATTATAGCCCTAAAATAAACTAAAATATTGGATTATAAACTCAAAAAAAATAAAACTGGTTCCTTGAACTTTTTCATTTTAATATAACTTTATGCTCCTGATTATGGCCAACTATATGTTCGATATCTACATATTCAGCACTATCTAGAGCTGCTAGCCCGTGGCCTATATGGTCCAAAAACAACAACCAAGCCATGCAGAGTTGAGAATTTTGCAACGTCTGCAACTTTCATGGCGTCTGCAACCCACGGCCAAGATTTGGCGCCATTCAAATTGAAGCACATGCCCAGGTAGAAACAAAAAAAAACAAGCAGGAGCAACAATGCACCACGCACCCCAAGCCCCAAGCTCCAAGCACAGACTCAGATTCAGATTCAAACTAGACATTGGTAGGTTGGACCGATTGGGGGCTATTGAATGCTTTATTTGGAAGTGAAAACGATTTGCCAGCCAAGTGCCAAGTTATGCGTCGCCCATGGCTGCCTGGGATCTGGGATCGAGCAAAACAATTATTACAAAGAAATAATGGAATAGGCGCCCAGCAGCAGTTGGGAATGGTTTTGGGGAACGAATTTACATTTATCGAACTTGGTCGAGACAACTAGGAGGTTTAGTTGGCTTCTTAGTTACTTACTTCATCCTTGTTCCTTAAGAATGTTAATATTAAAGATTGAAAAAGTTGAGACTCGCCAGGTGACTGGCAATCGAAATGAGACATGGGCAACATCTGCAGTTGCAACATGGCAACATGGCTTGTCAGCATTTTGGACAGCAGCCGCCGCAGCAACATCAGCTGCAACAACAAGGACAAACTATCAAAAGATGCCGCATTCGCTTCCGCCATCATTAATAATCCGAATGGCCAATATGCTGATGCTCCCAATCCGATCTCAATACCAAATACCAAATACCAATACCAGGCTCTGCTCTTGTTCTGATGTTGCCTGATCTTGTTGCTGTCATTTTGCTGGGACTTTTAATTTATTTATGGCTGGCATTCAACTCCCAATGCATGAATTGCCGCCAATCTGGGCAGGATAACCTTCTCAATATCCAGTGTCCCCCTAAATGGCAATTAAGCAAACAATTTATAGCGAAAATGTTCGATTTAATTAATGTTCGGATTGCACGCAGAAATTAGCAAACACATGTGCGAGTGAAAAGCTCTCCTCCGCCATAAAATGAAGAAGGAAATGGAGTTGGTACTGGGACTGGGATTGGGATTGGGATTGGGTTTGGGGCAAAGACTTCTGGCCAGAAGTTACAGGCCATAAACACGCCAAAAATTTTGCCCCGACAGCGCCGGCAATTTAAATAAAACTTTTGCTTAATTGCATTGCTCGCTTGCAACAGCAGCAGCAACTGCGAATCGGTTGCATGTTGCTGGTTGCTGGTTACTTGTTGTTGCAACTTCACCGTGTGTTTGCCGTTTGTGATCGTTAATTTAAATTGAACACATTTAGGACATGAAGCACTGGGATGGTCGATGGGTGCTTTAATTGCCATCGAAGCCCGGACAGCCCCTTAACCACATCTTAACCCCTTAAGCCCGGCTAAACGATTTCGTTTAATGCAAGTGCCCATCATTTTGGGCCTCTCCACGTGCTGAAAGTGATTCCATGCAGCCAGTTCCTTTCACTCCACTGCTCGACGGCCCTCCGGACATTTTGGTCATACTGAACCGGCAATTAACTCCAATTCCTCCTTTTTTTCCTCCTTTGGAGGAGTCTTCGGCCTAATGACTTTTTAATTGGTCCCAGCAACGGGAGGAAATCATGGCGAATATGTCGATTCGCTCATAGATCGGGGTAACTTGAGTCGATTGAGCCATCAGCCAGCTGATGTGATCATGTAATCTGAGTCGCCTTCTGGATCTAAGCCTGGATTCGCAACCCAGGACACTTGGGAAACGGGACTGGACTGGACTGGACTGGACACGATAGGTCCAATGGTGTGTCAGCTGCAGACATAATGCCTCAATCAACCTGGAGTGGCCATAAAGAACAGAAGCCGGAGCTGCAACAGTAGCCAAAAATCGAGGCCACTCAAATTACAAATGGCACGCTCTAAAAATAAATTTAAGCCTTTATTTTCTGTTGATTTTTCAAGCTCAGAGTCGGTATTTGAATGATTTTTTATGGAATATAAAGTTAGTTATAAACTAACTATATCCTAAGATTGGGTCTCTAAAAGAAATTATAATTAAGTTTATGCTCTCCATTTTTTAATCATGTTACACTTCCGTTTGATTTCGAAAAACCAAAATAACATAATTTATTTTAATAATGTTCTTTGATCAATTTTTGTTCGAAAAGTTACATCTTCATGGGCAAAATGATGAGACTCAGAGATCAGAAATTAAGGCGAGACACGCAAGCCTTTAAATGGGCAAGAAATTCAATTATGGATCTGTCGTTCGACGGGACTTTGACATAACTTAGATGCTCTTTGGTCCCTGCTTTTGGCTCCCACTCGAGATCGGGTCTGGATTGGATCCGGGGTCCCGGTCTCGAGGTCTGGACCACAGCAGGGTGTGGCGCCTGCTGGAAAGGACATGGAGAGGCAGCAAGCTTGAATGGGCCTTATGCATTTTAATGCCTCCAACGGTGGCAATATCAGGGGCAGGGACTCGAATCGTGGCTGTCTGGGACTGGTCTGGTTGTTTATGTTGGTGTTATTTTCATTGCAAACAAATGATGAGGAACACGCAAACGCACTCAGACACAACTCCAATTCTCAAGATCCAGCTCCAACTTCAGCTCCAGGTCCAGCGCCTGCTCCTTCTCCAGATCAAAATTGAAACCCCGGGGCTGGAGTTTCAAATTGAAATCACAATGACTTGAGGACTTTTCAACTCCAAGTGGCAGGCACATAAATTTCATTGCAGAGCGAAATTTGAACAAACTTATTGGATGATTTTTATGGTCACTTAAAATGAAGTTTATGTGTCCCAAGGAGTCAGCAACCCGTTTCCAGGACCTAACCGCGGATAAGCTCGTAAAAAAAGCAAATGGAAAAGCATAAGAACTTCCTTCCAAAGCGGCGTTTAAAAAATATTTAAAAATTCTTACTCGCCAATCGATTGCATCTCAATTTTTTGTTCATCTTTTTCGTTCATTTTTCTCATTTTAATTTCGAGTTTCGATATTTTATTCGGACGCTCCAAAACAGAAAAAATGAAAATATTTTCAGTTTATTAAGGCTGATTGAAATTTATGCGGCATCGCCAAAAAATAAAAAAAAGTAAAGCTGGAAGAGAAATGGGAAGAAATTCCATCAGAGTGCTAATGCGTGTTTGATGCTGCTTGCAGGTGTTGAAGTAACTGAGTTTTTTATGATAAGATATCGCCCGAAAGGATCGCCGACCCAAAATTAAGGCGAAACTTTAATGAGCTGAGGGCCTCTGGGGTGCCCAGCATGGAGGATTTTTCTTTCTGGGGAACGCGGCAACACAGGAAAAAATTGGTTCCAATTTTAATTAAAGTTTTTTAAATTTATTTTATTAAATTTATTTATTTATATTTATTTAATAAAATAGTATAGTATATTTTATATTAAAGGCTACAATTTGTTGCTTAAATCTTAGAAACTCTTTTAAAAAGTCCTTTATTTCTGTACAGTGCTTAAAAAAAATCTTTTGGCCAAAAGTTATCCCTCAAGTTCCGTTGGAATTATGCGAGCTCGGCCAACTCCTCAAAGCCAACTGGGCGAGGTACATTTGTGGTGGATTGGGTTACCGAACAGCCCGGTGATTGACCAAGTCGTGACTTGGTCGTCGCCGTCGTAGCCACCGCCCACGCCCCGCCAACATTGTGGTGCCACCAACTCGAGGCGATCCCCTCCCCTAGGCAAATTGAGTTTGCAGAGCGATCTTTGTTGGCCAAGTTTGCTAGACTTCTAGACAAGTGCGTGGGCAAGATCCGACCGCAGCTGCCTCCAAAAGGGACGCCACTCTGAGTCCCGGTTCTCCTATCCAGGCTCTGGCTCTGGCTCTGGCTCTGCGATCAGACTTGCCTTTTTAAGACAAACAAGCCGACATCTCAACCGCCAGTCTCCGCGGACAGCCCTCCTCCTTTTGTTAGGATTCCCAGTTCATAATGCAGTGCAGCTGCGCACCGTGGTTGCTATCCATAAAATGTTATTAAAAGAGATTAACATTATTTAATAAATGTCATGTCATTATAATTAAAATTTAAGAAACATACAGATTCTGTACATCACTTTTGGAAAGTGCATTTCGATAGTTCGAATTTCTCAGGATTTCATATGGGTTTCACATTTTATTCTTATCGGAAAAAGTTTATAATTAGTTCCACCAATAACCGATTTATTTCAAACTTTGTAATATATAAGTAACCATTTAAGTCTGAAATACCATACCTGTTAGGTTTTCAACAAAATGTTCTGGTTCGAGTCATATAAGGCCATGTCTGGATTTGCTTTTCTTGTCTGGATGTCAGGGAGTGATAGTGGGGTGTGGCACAAGGGGCTGGAGGAGCTAATACTGCGTGGGCTAACTGCAGGTGTTCCCACAGACTGATGGGCACCATTAGAGGTCGATGTAGGCGATGGGAGACACGCCCATTTCAATGAAAAGGCGCCAGGAAAGCGCAGCGGTTAGCTTTGAAGTTGAAAAAGTGAATTCCACTAAAAGGCACGTCAGCGCATATGTATGCAAATTATCATCAACTTGGTGACACATAAAATGCAGTTAAAGGTTGGCCACTCCGCTCTCCAACTGGTTGTGTCTCGACTCGTTCCACTGGGCATGTCAAAGGGGCGACAGACAATTACACTAATGGGACACCGATGGCAAATTAATTAGCCGCAGGCCAAAAGCCATCAGAACAAGTCTCTGAACTGAATAAGATATTTTTCTTTTAGTGCAAAATCAGCCTATCAAAGAAGTCTTCTCTTTTAACAGAAATATTATGTATTTTCCTGACCATCTAGGATGATTGGCAGCCCTAGAAAACCGCGTCCACTAATCAAATTTAATTGGTAATGATTCCAGCTTATAGTATGTATGTCTTGGCAGCATTATCCCCATACAGGTGTCGATCATCGAGGTGCACTTGATTTCCTTGCCCGGCTGTAATTGGATATATTCGGTAGCCGTTTGTGGAAACGCCTCCCTGATTGCTGATCGACCTCCAGCTGGAATTGCTGGCGCCGCACGGGTAAAGGCATGTAAATTTCGTTGTATGCCGAGAGCAATAATAATAATGTCCATAATTACATACAGAGCACACAGCAAAGTCAATGAACAAGCGGCGACAACAATGCTAACAGCAACAGCAGCCACAGCCAGTAAAAAAACAGTAGCAACATGTACAGCAGCAATATCCGACAGAGGCAACAATGGCAAAGTTCTTATCGCTTACAACTTGTATCGATTTCGTTGACCAACTATGGTCATCGGGCTTAATTTGGCCAACTCGGGCATTGTTGTTGCGAATTGTTTAATTGCCATCGTATGCGGCGCCATAAATGCCTCACAATGGGTCTGACTTTGGGAGGACAACAGCATCCAACAACAAGAACATAAAAAGGAACGACGATCCATAATTGTAGTGAGGATCCAATTGATCCAAGATTTGAGCATTCATGGCCATGTCCCTGTCCAAGTCAGCCGGCCGGCTGGCTGTCTGGCTGACTGGCTGGCTGGCTAATGATGGGCTCCTACCGCCCCTCCCCGCCCATAAAAGTGAAAAGAACATAAACTTCAAGCGCAACTCGACAGGCATTTAGCGGCCAAAGGCGGCCGATCCCCGTGACTTTGGCAATTGGTGTGAAATTGGCCAAGTGCCGGCCTTCCAGGAAGCCGCAACACTCGAGCCGTGTAATTAGCCGTATTCTCCACTGCTGGCCGATCTGGCTGCTGTTAAGGCCCAAAGGCCGCGTTTGAGTTAAGGCCTTATTTCTGGACGCATTTATCAGTGCAAACAAGCGCTAAGCGCTCGCTAAAGTCGAAATCGAATATCAGGAAGGATTACAGGCACTACTCGCTAAGGATAACGATATCAAATTGTTCCTTATAGTATTAGTCGAAACTATCAAATAGTTTCTGTATAGTCTAGGTCCAAACTATTCTATGTGGTATATAAAAGCCTCTTTTTGATCAGATAGTGAGTTCGATTTATGGGCTCTCTACTGTATACCCTTTGGCAAGGGGACCCATGTTTTATGCCACAACTAATAAGGATAATTGCAACGCCGACTGGGCGTTAAGTGAGTCCAGACTGGCAGTTTCGGCCAGGTCTTCGGAGGTTAGCCAAAGCCTTAACTTTGGTTTTAGCCTCAGCTCCAATTTCGATGCGGAAATTTGACAAATTGCCATCGTCGTGGCAGTTGCTCTTAAGATATGTTGCTGCTGCTGCTGCTGCTGCGGCTGTTGCTGTTGATGCTGTCGTGTAAACGGTTGCAGGTGTTTTGATGGGGCGTGGCCAGGCTGATTCGGACCCTCGCAGTCCGATTTGTATCGCTGTCCAATTAAGCCGGGGATACATGCGGCGGCAACATGTTGCAAGCACCCAACGATATTGCTAACGAACCACTGACAATGCAATGCCGTCACTTTGACACTCCCGAAAGGCGAATAACGAAAAATTCATTACGATTTCGATTTAAGTTGAATAATTATTTATCTAGATAATGCTACTCATTCGGCTCAGGCTCAGGCTCAGTCTCAGTCGCAGTCTCCAGCTCACAATGTGTGTGATTCATATCGGTGCAATTGCAGGCGTGTCAACGACAGGCGGCAGCAACTGTTGCTGCAGCCAGTCCGGCGGGGCAACAATTGTCGCTGCCGCAACTGCAATCTCGGCCAGCAAATGGCAACGGCCGCTGCCTGACACAAAACAAATAGACTGTCAGTTTATGTAGCATTTGGTATGACTAAATGTTGCTGTGATTGCGCTGGCTTTTCCGCTAGTGGTTAGTGGGTGGTTGGAGGATAATCGTAATTGCAACGGTGGCATAAGTGTTAACTGTGATCGATGAAAACATCCTGTTGTTAAATAAAGACTGTAGACTTAAGGTTAATACAAGTAAGTATTGGTTGAACTTGAGGCGTGAAACTGGACACTCAGAGTTGGAAAGAGGCAAAGTCCTGCAAAAAGACTTAGACCTGATGAGTTCTTGGACAATATCGGACTGGACCTATGATTATAAACGGATCTAATAGCGGACAGGCGGTGCTTGTTCTTTTAAGAAGTGATGGACAAACTCTAATTTTTATTAGGGCCAGTATTAAAGGCACTATATTGGTGCTCATTGGAATTTTGAAAGAACAATAGACGAAATATCACACTCCTTTTTTCGCTTAATCAATAGCATACTTTCTTTGTATTTCGGTGTTTACTTAAATTTTTATTTGTATAAAATTATAAAGTTAAAAGCAAAGGCCGAGTTTTTTACAAAGAATTTTTAAAAAAAATGCACTGCGCACAAAGGGACAACCATTCGCTCTAAAAATGAAATTATAATTGGAAATCATTCGAACATTGCTCATCCGCCGTGTAGTCTGAAAATTTTAAAGTGACAGAGGCTTAAGAGAATCTAATATATTTTTACGAAATCTTCTAAAAATTATGTTATGTTTTGTATTTATTAAATATAAATACATACGGCTTATCTTATTGATTCATCCCAAGACTCTCTGTAGTGGATTTGTGGAAACAAAAAGCTTTTCCCATTCAATTTTGAAAGAATTTTAAAATCTTTGCCAACTATTCCTGCAATTATTAGACACCAACATGAGAGACTCTAGAAAATCCACAGCTGATGTAATGCCGAGATTAATGTCATGCGCCTGACCATATCAGGAGAGGTGGCATTAGCTGAACTCTTGGAATTGCACCTGTCACCTGCCATCAACAGCTGGGCGACCCAGCCCGTCTTAACCACCCCCACCACCCCCTTCACCAGCGCACCACACTCGATGGGGCTGGGTCATGCTTAGCATATTTCCCAGGTAGAGCGTTTCAATTACAAGTGGCCGGTTGCACACGACATGGCATATCGTTCGATCCCCATCAGATATTCGTGGTCAGAGCCCCCGATCCCTGAGAGCGGCGGGTAATTAAAAATGCGTGAAAGCGCGCAGAATTTTATCGTTATCGGTGTGCCGTGGAGGAGCTGAAATAAATCAAAGCCCGGACCAGTTTTGTGGCTCAATTGAAAAGAGCGCAAAAACCAACAAAAACTCTGCAGAAAACAGAAAAAAATCATATAAATAAATAAAGGAAATCCATTGGCGGGCAAAACGGCAAACGGCAAATTTTAGCCAAGATTTATGTGGCCATAAAGGCGATTAGAGAACCAGGCGAAACGTCAAAAGACAAAATGGGCAAAAAAAAATTTCATGTCCGAGTCCAGTTTGCACTTTACACGATTTTGTAATTTATTTCTGACGCTACGATCGGCGGCAGCAGCGGCGGCGGCATTCTAATGGCAAGTGCAGGCGGTATATTACATTTTGTGTATTCCAAAGGGGAAGTTGCCGGTTTTCTGCTTTTTTGTTGCTGTTGCCGTGGCTTTTGTTGCGGCTGGCGTGGCTGTTGCCA
Organism: Drosophila atripex; assembly: GCA_035045925.1. Classification (NCBI taxonomy): domain Eukaryota; kingdom Metazoa; phylum Arthropoda; class Insecta; order Diptera; family Drosophilidae; genus Drosophila; species Drosophila atripex. The sequence goes on from JAWNOP010000012.1 coordinate 4,746,347, forward strand.
CTGGCGCTGTTCACACTTCCAATTGCCAATTTGCATATTTTTGGCATACGTAATGCCAACCAAAAAACAACAGCAGCAGCAGCTTCAGCCTCAGCCAACACGGGCATAAATCAGAGCCACGTTTATATTCCTTATCGGAGAAAAAAATCTCCGACTGGCAATTCATCTCGCACTCAATTTCCATTCGTTTTGTATTTGTTTACGCGGCGCATAATTAATTCCAATTGCACATGCGAACGTTGCGCATACGCCGTGTGGGCTTACAGCTGGAGAGGCTAACGTGACACGATCCAGAGTAAATATCTACCAGATATCACAGCGTACAGAATATTAATATCGTCTACTCACGCAGTCTTCTCTATTATTTCCGTTACTGTTTTGTTCTATTGCTGTAGTTCCTTGCACGTTTAGCGATATTTTGTATTGTATGTTGTCTTATTTTGGCTAATTACTGAGTGGGTCAATTAACCGGTGTGTACTTGGACTTCGATAGTTGTATTTGTCTTTATTTATTGAGGGTTTATTCATAATGAATTTATTATTCTATATTAGCACGATGATATTAGCACATGATAGCACTATGAATTTAACATTGCTCATACGCCGTGAATGACAAAGACCGCCAATAAAAGCTCTCCACTTAGAGTGGAGACGATAGTAGAGCTCATTACAATAGTCTGCTCACGCAACTTCCTCTAGAATTTCCGTTACTGGTTGTCTTATCGTTTGAAGTGATTTTCGAAAACGCCCCATTGAAATCGGTATGGCCTCGTGTGGGTGTTTTTCTTAGACGCTTGAGGGTTTTGAGTCTACACATATTGCATTGAAGCCTGGCCCGGGAAGTTCATTCCCCGTTGATGCCGCTGATGTGTTTTGACTGCTGCGTTGATTTACGGCCAGCGCCTGCCGAGCAGCAATTTGTTTGGACACTGGACGAGAGGAGGTTTAGACCAAGGCCATGGAGCCAAATTAACGCGCCAGTCGCCACATAACTTGCCGTACGCATAAAACATGTTAAGTAATCAATTGCTGGCCCTGCATAGATTCAAGCAGAAAACACACAGAGAGAAAGATATGGCCATCCTCATACACTATATTAAATACTTTCCACGGAAAATTCTATATATCTAAGGATTAAACAATAATCTGTTAAATATATCTGATATTAATAGCATTTGAAGTTCAATAACAAAAAAAATGGCTAATATATTGCTGATGATTTTTTCTCTATGCCTGCCAAGGTAATGGGCCGACAGCGGGTTAGGGCAACAATTGCCGCATTTTTAAGGGCCACAAACACGTGCAACTCGTTGTCGCTACTCCATCCTGCTACGACGTGGCAACTTCAAAGTATCCTGCGGCATAATGCGCTTAATAAACCATGAATCACTGTCCGCGAGGAGGCTGTCAGATCTTCAGCTGCGTCTGCCACAGCGGCAACGGCAACATCGCGGCATTGTGACTGCAACGGCAGCAGCATCGAAACAGCAGCAGCAGCAGCAACAACAGACGGGCCAACATTGATTTTGTCACGACGCAAACACTTTAAAGGCAATTGCTGAAGTGCGCTGCGTCGCCGTCTGTTTCAAGTAAACGATGTGCGCATGTGATAAAGGGCCAGGCCGAAAACGAGCTTTAGGCCAAGTCAGCTCACTTCCAACTTGGCTCGTATCCCTTGCTGCTGCTGTTGCTGTTGCTGTTGCTGTTTTGGTCCCTGTTGTCGCCGCTTGAGTGGCATAAAAAACGACTTGCACTTGGACTTGAGCTTGTTCTCCAGTCGCCATTCCTCCCTCCGCTCCTTGGCCCGCTCTTGCACTCCCACTCCCCGCCTCAATGGAGGCTATCAACATTCTCAGGTGCGCCTGCACGGCCTTTGTTTTGGCCATGGCCATTGGGCATTGCCGGCTTTTGTCAGCTTCTTACTCAGCTGGCCAAAAAATTGACTCCAGGTCCAGGACTCCTACTCCTACACAAAGAGAATTACAATTTAATCTCTATTTATGCAAGTCTGTCATAACTGAATATTTGATATCACTGCCAAGGATATGCTTCATTTAACTTCTAAAAACAATATATTAATAAAAATAAGGACCAACGCCAAACCGTTAACTATTTCTTTCACTGTTTTTATTAGTTAACCCTAAGCCCACCATTGAACTAGTTAAGTTGTTAGCAGGGCCCTAGGGATCGGCTTGGGGATGGTGATGCGGACTCTGGAGTGTAACCTCAGACATCGGATTGTAGTGGCTGGGTTGCTGCTGCCGCCGCTTCCCCATCCCATCCAGGCATCATTAATCAGCTTGGGTTCATCAGCGGCAACATGGTTCATTAGCTTTGGTTGCTTGCGGTTGATGTTGCTGCTGCTGCTGTTGCGGCTGATGTTGCCGTTGCTGCTGTTTCTGCTGTGGCTGTTTGGCATCTTCTGCCAAAGTGGCCGTTTGGCGGGCCGCTGTCGACGATTCTAATCATAAGGCAACAGCACCAGGAACGGGCTTGGGGACTCCCCATCCTAAGCCTCAGACTCAGCCGCCGGTAAAGTTAATTGGCTAGAAGTTTTGCATAGACAAAATCCAGCTGCAGCCGAATCCTCTGCCATTGGCTTATTTGGTAGCTACTAGTCCCAAAACCGCAGCAATAACAGCAGCAACCACAATGGCATTATCAACATCGAAGGCCTCAAATCCCGCGGTGTCTTAGGCATATTTACATGCTTCTGTTTCTTTTTCGGCACAGGGCTAAATCTGCTGGAATATACCATCCATATCCATATACATACATAGTAAGCCTGTGGCAATGATCTTGTCTGCTAGAGTCACGTCCGATAATGTTGACAGTTTCCAGCTGCTCCGGCAGCTACTGTTGCAAGTTCATAGTTGTAACTCCATGAGCGTGGGAATAAACCTGGTCGCATGCTGGTCGTCAGTCGGGCCACATGTGGCTACCAGTCGTAATGCACTCACACTCACCCGTCAATCCACCGATGCGAAGATATTTTTTCGGAAGCGTACTATCATATTCCTAGTTAGTTACTAACATTTTCTTGCATCTAAGCTGTTTCTTCACCCATTTTTATACCCCCATGCTAGAGTCGATGACAGTTCTTGTTGGCAGCCAACAAGTCTATCAAAACTTGACAACATTTGCATCTGGCTGCCGGCCCGATGGTAGCTGAGCCAGATTAGTTGGCAACATCAGTAGCCTGGAACAGGAACAGGGGCACTTGGGGACTGGAAACATGGCACAGGCAGCTACTGAGTTCCGCGACGACAGGATGCATAAAATTTATGAAACAACGACGCCTTTTGCGCACATAATTAAATCAGACAAAGCGTAGCTCATGTAAATCCCGGGGAGGAGTCCGGGCACACCCCACAAAGACACCAGCCACATTGCCACCGATGGCCACCGGATGCTGGGGCCAGAAATGCAGCTTGACTATTTTTAATTACCGGGTAACATCTGCTCCAGCTTTAGCTCCAGCTGCCTAGCACTGGCACTGTAATTGTTATGGTTTGTCATGGAGCTGAGGATGGGATGCGATGGGTTGGCTCGGGATCGGGATCGGGATTCGCGAGAGTTCGAGAGACTGGGCAGGCATGCGAATCAATTACATATTACAGCCGCCGTCGACGTCACAGCGATTAACCGCAGTGACTTTGGAGAACTGTTCAAAACTAACCTGTTCGAGCGTCAATGCCGCTTTCATTAAAGTGCAAATTATGAGTTGCCAGTTCCGCCAGGTGTTGTGCCCGCCTGGCCTATTTGTCTTGAGTGGCTTGGCTTTGCTTTGCTTTTGGCCGACACCGCTCCCCGGTTCTGCGAATCGTTGGGAAAAGATCCGCCGATCAGTCGTGGCTCTGCCCTTTTACGTATAAAGTTATCAACGCCATCTTCGCTGCAGCTCCAAATCCTACAGCCCAACATTATTTACCGCTTTTACAACATTAATTGCCACCTGTGCGCATCTGGAGTTGCAAATGGCTTACTTGTATCGCTTCCCAGTGATGGGACCAAGAAAAATCTAAAAAAAAAAAACATGGATGATTCTAAAGAAGAGATTTTTTTGAATACAGTCCTCCGGAAAACTTCCAAGATTGAAAGTGGACATGGATAGAAATAATATATATTCTATATTATATAATAATATTCTCAGTACATTATAGCTCATTACTCTTCCACGCAGTGCTCCCAATTATTTAAAGGATACCCGGGAAATTGAAGAAAAAATCGAGAATTCAGATTTTTATCCAGATTTTGATCCAGATTTGCGAAAAACCGATCTACAAATCTATTAAAATGTTAAGAGCCAGTTATGAAATAAGCAATTAGTAATTTAATAATTTAATAAAAAATGTATGAACTAGAAAACATTAGAATATATTGCCTTCACAGTGGCTTCTATTCCTCTTCCACGCGTTTTCACTACTTTCGCAGAGGGTTCCCAGAAAATTTTATCAATAATTAAAAAAAAAATTCGCTTCCATATTATGATGCAGTATTTCGGAGTATCCATCTACAAATCGTTTAAGGTATCCCGCTTAGGAATGGGATGAATATTGGTGAAGATATGGGCTTCGCAGTGGCTCATATTGGCCTCTAATGCGTTTTCACGATATCCAAAAGGGATCCCCCAGAAAATTTGATCAAAAATGTAAAGAAAAACTTTTTTCCAGATTTTTATGCGGATTTACGGAGAATCCATCTACAAATCGTTTAAGGTATCCCGCTTAAGAATGGGATGAATATTGGTGAAGATATGGGCTTCACAGTGGCTCATAGTGGACTTCCATGCGGATTCACGATATTCAAAGGGATCCCCCAGAAAATTTGATCAAAAACGTAAAAAAAAATTTGTTTCCAGAGTTTGATGCGGATTTACGGAGAATCCATCTACAAATCGTTTAAGGTATCCCGCTTAGAAATGGGATGAATATTGGTGAAGATATGGACTTCGCAGTGGCTCATAGTGGTCTTCCATGCGGGTTCACGATATTCAAAGGGATCCCCCAGAAAATTTGAACAAAAACGTAAAAAAAAATTTGTTTCCAGATTTTGATGCGGATTTACGGAGAATCCATCTACAAATCGTTTAAGGTATTTGTTTCCTGAAAAAAAATGTTGGCCTTCCAAGTGGTTTTCTATATTTATGAAGGGGATCCCCCAGAATTTATTATTTTTACATTTTATGCAGATATACGAAAAATTCATCTAAAAATCGTGTCAAATTAAATATTTTGAACAATGATGTCTTCTTTGGGCCTTTCAAGAGGCTTAATGGAAATCGGAAAAATAAATAATAAAAACAAATGTTACTTTTTACTATCCGAATAAATCTAAAAAATGTAAGGAACTTATGTATTCCAACATAAACCCAAACCAGCTGTTATTTGTTTAAAATTAGGTTGCTCATCCTAGTAGCCTCCAGCACTGTCATTGATAACTTTTCCAACACTGCCTACAAACAGTCTGGCATCTACGTGCTGTGCTACGAAAACAAGTCTACGCTTTCCAACACAGTCGTCCAGTAGTTGGACGTTTTCCGTAAAATAAACAAATAATAACAAATATACCCACACAACAATGGTGAGTACAACAAAAAGTATATCTAAACATTATTGCGCATATAAGCGGGAAGGAAAAAAGTGTAAAGAACGGATGAGCGCCTTTGTTTTTGCCAGGGCTGCCTCTTCTTCTTTCTGCAGCGACAGCTTGGTCACAAGTGTTGTTGTTGTATTTATGCAATTCCACTCGGGCCAGGAATCTCCTTAGGGCGAAATACTCATCCCGAAAATTGTATTTTGCAGAACAAATTGAAGTCCAGCCAGCACCGCGACAAGGTAAAGAAATTCATATCGCTGACGCAAACAGGAGAACAGACAGCAATTTTCTGCCTGCAACAAAATGATTGGAAGATGGATATAGCCAGTGACAACTACTTCCAGAATCCAGACTACTATTATCGCGAGCTGGATCGTAAGCGAATCGAGCAGCTATTCGGACGGTACCGCGATCCCAGCGATCCTCTTAAGATCAATTCACAAGGCGTGATCCGCTTCCTAGACGACCTGGAGCTGAAACCCGACTCCAAACTAGTGCTCATCATTGCGTGGAAGTTCCACGCCGAGGTGCAATGCGAGTTCTCGCGCGACGAGTTTATTAACGGAATGTGCGACCTGGGCATCGACAGCATCGAAAAGCTCAAGGCAAAGCTACCGATCCTTGAACAGGAATTGAACGATGCCGGCAAGTTTAAAGACTTCTACCACTTCACTTTCAACTATGCCAAAGATCCTGGCCAGAAAGGCATCGATCTGGATATGGCGATTGCATACTGGTGCATTGTACTGAGCGGGCGCTTCAAATTTCTGGACATCTGGTGCCAGTTTCTCGAGGAGAAGCACAAACGGGCCATTTCGAGGGACACCTGGAATCTATTGCTCGACTTCGCTACCAACATCGACGACCGGATGAGCAACTACGACTCTGAAGGGGCCTGGCCGGTGCTAATCGATGACTTTGTCGAGTGGTGCCAAGAAAATAACCATCTTAAGGAGGACTCCACCCAGGGATTCCAGCAGCAGTCCAGCTCACAGAACCAGAAGATATCTAGCGCCTACCAGACCTCGCACAGTACAAACATGAACTATGGCTAACGAATTGTTATTTGTGTTGTATTCTCATTAATGATAGATTTGCTTTTATTCTGATTATTCTAAATAACGGAGAAACTAAGCAACGCCGGTAAATTTACAATTTCTCTATAAAAGCGTAATAAATAAATTTAGTAAATGTAAAGCATATAGATCTTTTATTGGGAATCCGCATGATTAAATAACGTAAATTCAAAATTCTACTAGAAAAAATTGTTTATAGTTTTTCAAAAAGAAAAAAACCCAAACCAAAATGAATCATACTTTTTTATCTTAAAGAAGTTGCTTTTTTAAATAAAATATGAATTGTATTCTTATCTTCACATTTTAAACTAGATGTATGGTCACACTATACTGAAAATTAGAAAGTTGCGGGCATTATTCCCGTACTTGCCAATAATTCTGCAAAATAAAAATTCAAAGCTTTAATAAAAATAAATTACTCTGAATGAAATTGAATTGAAATTGGATGCGTAAAATAAAATACTTACAACGCACAAAAAAACCATACAAGAAAAATAGGTTTTAAAATTCGCGCCATGAAAAGTACAGATGAAGAGCTGCCAGACTTTTTTGCCGAAAGCTATTGGTTAAATACCCCCGAGCGACACATCTCTAGTGGTAAGACCGTGCTGTTGATTGATATTGTTACAACGATTTTTTTCGCTGTTAAAATTATTCAATAATCTCGATTAAAAAGCGTGCGAGGCACGCGTGTGTGTGTCTATAGCACAGCACCCATCCTGCGTTGAAAATGTAAGGTGCCAAATCCAATGTCACGGACGAATTAGTTGCCAAATACAAAATCGAACCCCCGTAATCGGTTTAAATGTGTGCGTGTGTGGGCGAAGGAGCCCCAACGTACTCAGACAGACACTCATACTGTGTACTGTGTAGGTGTGGGGGGTGGGTGTGTGTGTGTGTGTGTGGTTGGTGTTGTTGTTTCGGCCCATAATTAATTTCGGCTCCTAAATCCTTTGCCCTTGGTTGCGTTCTATTCAGTGCAATCATAATCACAGCCGAGCAAATAGCTGACGCGTTTGCGAATCCAATTATCATGTGGAATAACTCGCGCGTCTCTCGAAACTTAAACAAATACCACCCAGATCTTAAATCCAGACGCATGTGTCTGTGTGTGTTTGCACGCATATTAGTGTGTAAATAAATGCCACTAAACACACAAAAAAAAAAAAAACAAATAAATAAACGAAAACAAACTCGAGCTGATAACCGCAGAAGTCGGACTACGACAACGTTGAGACCTCGGAATAGCACCATTTACGACCAGCCAGCGCACACACGGTGCTCTCGTGCCGTGTCACCTAGGCTAGAGCTATAGACTACCCCCCACCCTCACCACCACCACCACCACTTTGGCGCTAACTGTCCCCGATCCCCACCTGCAGATAATCTGACAGAGCAGAGGCCAGAGGGTTCCGGACAAAGGGATCCCATCCGAAACTCTACTTCAGTAATGGAGGTGGAAATATCTCCATAAACATCTTACATTGCACTGTTTCATGGAAATTAAAAAAAATATATATTTCAATAATATTTCTACGGAATTTTTTTGCGAATAAATATACATATATATGAATATTTTCAGGCTTACTCATCCCTTAATTTCAAAGAATCATTTTTAATTTCTTCATATTCAGGCATTACAGAGAGGAAGCCTTAATCTGCGAAGAATAATTCACACAACTTTGCCGAACTTGCTCACTTTTTTTGAAGGCAGCATCCAGAAAAATGATTTTTTTTTAAAGAATAGAAAATATAGCTGTTATTGTAACTTAATTTTATTTAGATAGTAGCTCTAGTAAGGTAGCTAAGTAAGGAGTTTTCAATATAAAAAAATAAAAAATATTCTTTAACTTTCTTTTCAAAAATATATATTAGAAATATATCATAAAGAGAATATATCCCAACCCGATTGAATTAAAAGATATATCCGCCCACCCAGCCACTTCTTTTGTGAAAACTCTGGCCCATAGCCCGTAGTCCGGAGGCAAAAACGAAGTGGGCGGACAGAGAATTTTCTTTGTGTATTACATATTAATTTATTTCCATTTTTAACCGACTTTGTATTTATTTTGTGCCAAAGTGACAACTCGACGAGATTAATTAGCCCCGGGGTGTGTATGTGAAAGCAATTGCCAGTGTCTGGGGATCGGGGACTGACTGAACTGGGAAACTGGACTGAACTGAACTGGGAACTGAATCGTTTTGCGGCCCACCGTATGCTAATTAATTTCTCTTATTGCAGCCGCCGATGCCGACGCCATGCCCAAGAGCCGCAGACACAACAGCCGGGAGAACAACAACATGCTAGCTCGTTAAGATCCGAGAGAAGCAAGCCAGATCATGAGTCGTCAGGAGGCAGCTGGATCCCGTCCAGCTGTGGGAGTGGCACCAGTCGCATCTGCACCACCGCCACCATCATCATCTTCATCGCATTCGTCATCCAATTCAGCGAACGCCGTACTTGGCAACAAGATATCCACCTCCACGCCACAGAAGGGCGACGAGCAGAAGGAGCAGGAGTTCATTAACCGGAGTGTCGCAAGCGAGATCGATGCCAGCGATGCTATGGCCATGTCCATCTCGGGATCCGTTTCGGCGGACAGCAGCAGCTGCACGACAGCCGCCGCCATGAGCGGGAGTCCGGTGGCCAAGCGGCACTTGAGCACCGCCAATATATCGAGAATTCGTCCCCAGTCGAGCTACTCGGCTCGGGTGCTCATTTTTGACGACTCCGACCAGGAGGCGGCCGCCGCAGCAGCTGCCCTGGCCGCCGCCTCGTCCTGCAACAGCAGCGTCAAGTCGTGCAGCGGTCTGGAGCTGCTGCCCACCTCGCCGGCCAAGCTGTCCATCGGCAACGACAGCGCCAATGGCTCCTCAATGATGCGAAACCTGAACCTGACGAAAAGCTCCTCCGGCGGCCTGTCCGGAAGTTCCAGTTCGCTGCACTCCCGCGGCTACACAGCCCTGCTCCGAAAGATCTCCTACCAGCAGCACACCAACTCGCTGCGAGGCGTTAGCAGCGGTAAGCCACCAGACTAGCACATGATTCGTTCAATTAGCATCTTTGTCACAGTCCATTAGTGGAGTTCCTCGGGTTGGGACTCACAACAATCTTCAAACCAAAACAATCTGGTTTAAATTAGTTGCTTAATGCATTTAATTTTTTAATATTAATTTTGAAAAAACTATATTGCAGAGGCCTCCAACTTGCTGCGCATGCGACACTCCTCGCTGGGAAAGTCGGCTCCCTGCCTCACCGGCAACTATTTCCGTCACGAACTGGCTGCCCCGCCGTCTATTCAGGCTCCCGGCCAGGGAGCTGCTCCCTCGCCCGGCCACAACATATCGCGGTCGGGCAGCTGTGCTGGAATCGGTCTCGGCAAACACCATCATCACCACCACCTGCACGGCGTTGTAATGCGAGGATCGGCCGGAGGTGGTGCTGGTTCTGGTGGCGGCTCCACCTCGAGTGGCGTGGCTCACCATCGCCTCAGTCTGGTAACGAATGCGGCTGCCTTTGCAGCCGCCGGCGGATCTCGGGCCCACTCGCCCTACTCGGCCAGTCCCGTGGACAGTCCGCGGCTGAATTCCCCAATGCCATTTGCATTTGCTCCGATTAAGCGGATCGCCTCGTGTCGCGGGGTTGTGGACGGGCGTCGCTGGTCAGTGGCTTCACTGCCCTCCTCCGGCTACGGCACCACCCCGGGAAGCTCCAACTTATCGGTAAGACCCAAGACCAAAGACTAAACCTTTCCTAACCTCATTTACTTCCATTACAGTCTCAGTGCTCCAGCCAGGAGGGCCTTAACCAGCTGTCGCACAACATTCCGCCCGGAGTCCAGGAGGCGGATGCCGCTGCCCTGGCCGCTGGCGCCTGCTGTGCCGAGCACCTCAAGCAGCACTGTCCCAAGCACTGTGCTCTGCTGCTCGCGGTGGTCCACCAGAAGCAGCCGACTCCTCAGTTGCAGCAGCAGCCACCGAAGCCGTCGCAGCTCCAGCCCCAAAAGCTGTTGCCGGCTACCTGTGTCAATTGCTGCGCTGAGCTGAGCTCGGCCTGTGGTGGTCAGCATGGGGTGGGCGGCGGCTCCACTCCTGCCCCTGGTTCCACATCGAATGCAGTGCCCGGCGCCGGTCGGATGTCGCCCTACTTTCGTCCACGCTCCAGATCGCTGTCCAGTCCATCGCGATCGCCCATCGTGGACAACGAGATCGCGGTGATGAACACGCTGTACAAGGAACGCTTTCCGAAGGCCACCCAGCAAATGGAGGAGCGCCTGAAGCACTTCATCAACGAGAACAAGAGTGCCGCCTGCAACAGCTTTCGGGACTCGCAGCCCATTGTGCGGTAGGACGACCAAGTTACAATAATTTCAAAATAATGAAATAATTATAAATCTTTTCCTTCAGCTTCGTTCATCACCAGGTCCTGGAGATGGCTAGGGACTGTCTGCACAAATCGGAAGCTAAGCTGATAACCTCGCAATACTTCTACGAGCTGAGTGAGAACCTGGAGCGTCTGCTGGTGGAGACCAAGGAGAAGTCCCCGGAGGCGGCGGCTGAGCTAAGCGGCGTTATTAAGAAGCTTCTGCTGATCATCTCGCGACCGGCTCGATTGCTGGAGTGCCTGGAATTCGATCCCCAGGAGTTCTACGAACTGCTGGAGGCTGCCGAAGGTCATGCCAAGGCCATGCCAGTGATCAAGGCCGACATTCCGCAGTACATCATTCACAAGCTGGGTCTGAACCGAGATCCCATCGCTGAATTGCAGCAGGAGTTGCGGGAGACGCAGCAGATGTGCTCGGAGCAGGTCACCGTCGATGCAGATCCGATGCAGCCGGGCGGGAGCTTGCTTCTCAACTCCCCCCTGACCAGTGCTGCCAAGCAGTTGAGCAACCTGGCTCTGGACTCCATTGCCCTGGACGCGGGCAGCGGCCAAGCGACACCCCAACAGCCTCCCCAAACCCCGGTGGCCACAAGTGAGACGGCTCCCTCGTTTGCTCTAGCTGTGAGCCAGTTGAGCGAGGAGAAGCCTGGCAGTGGTTCAAGTGGATCGACTGTAACCCCTGGAGCTGGTGGAGCAACTGGATCCGGAGGCACTGGCTTAGCTGGAACCGGAGCTGGAGTCGGGCAACAACCGCTACCCCACGAAAACGACTTTGACATCGTCAAGCTGATCTCAAATGGTGCCTACGGAGCCGTCTACCTGGTGAAGCACAAAACAACCCGTCAGCGCTTCGCCATGAAGAAAATCAACAAGAACAATCTCATCCTGCGCAACCAGGTGGAGCAAGTGTTCGCCGAGCGCGACATTCTATCGTTCGCCGACAACCCGTTCGTGGTCAGCATGTACTGCTCCTTCGAGACCAAGAAGCACCTCTGCCTGGTGATGGAGTATGTCGAGGGCGGGGACTGCGGCACGCTGCTGAAGAACATCGGCCCGCTGCCTGCGGACATGGCTCGCTTCTATTTCGCCGAAACAGTATTAGCCGTGGAGTATCTGCACAGCTACGGGATCGTGCACCGCGACCTGAAGCCGGACAACCTACTGATCACGGCCCTGGGCCACATCAAGCTAACCGACTTTGGACTGTCCAAAATGGGTCTGATGTCCCTGGCCACCAACTTGTACGAGGGCTACATCGACTCGGAGACCCGACAGTTTTCCGACAAACAGGTGAGACTCCTGCCAGCTTTCTGAAGGCCCATCTCTTAATTGGTTTCTCCTCAGGTATATGGCACACCGGAGTATATCGCACCGGAGGTAATCCTGCGACAGGGATATGGCAAGCCGGTCGACTGGTGGTCCATGGGCATAATCCTCTACGAGTTCCTCATCGGCTGTGTGCCGTTCTTTGGGGAAACGACGGAGGAGCTGTTCGCGCACACCGTCAACGACGACATCGAGTGGCCGGACAGCGAAGACTGGCCAGTGCAGGCGGAAGCCAAGGACATCATCACCCAGTTGCTGCAGCAGAATCCGCGTGACCGATTGGGCACCCAAACGGGGGCGCTCGAGATGAAGGAGCACGAGTACTTCCACGGCATGGACTGGAACTCGTTGCTGCGCCAAAAGGCGGAGTTTGTTCCCCAGTTGTCCCACGAGGACGACACCAGTTACTTTGATAGTGAGTTGGCCCCATTCCGAACCAGAAACTTGTAATGTATTTTTATTTTTTTTACGAAAACAGCTCGCATGGATCGCTACAACCATGATCTGGGGGGTGAGGACACGGACGACACGGATGACACACCCGTTTTCGGAAGCTTCAACTCGTACACGCCGCAGTACAGAAAACAGCACTACAGCTGGTCGCGACATGCCACGCCCACAGCTACCGACGGAGCCAAGCCCCTGGCACCTCCCACTCTGACATCGCTGCCATCGCGTGCCCAGGAGACCCCGGTGGCGACGGCTGGCGCCTCGGCGACCGGAGCCCTGCCCAAGCTGAAAACTGGAATGGGCAGCGGCAGTGGCAGTGGGTCGGGATCTGGTTCGGGTTCGGGAGGTGCTTCGGCCGAGGGAGTGGTCAACAAGTTCTTAAATACACCGCAGTTGCGTAAACTGGATGTGAGTATCGATTTGGAACTCCAATATGTTCGACAAGTAACTTAATCCATTGCGCTTACAGTTGTCCTCTAGCTGCTTGAAGGTGCCGTCCACTCCGGACGCCGACTACTTGCCCGAGCTGCTCCACAATGTCACCATCGGCAACGATGCTGAGCTGCGCATGCTGAAGCACTACCTCCAGCAACCGACTCCGTCAGCCACTCAACGGCTGCAACAACGCCACAGCATGCCACCAAACACGACCACCATCATCAGCACGCCAGCCACTCCGCCACCCACTCAGACCCAGGCGATAACGGCGGCGGCCACTCCGCCCACGGCTACGGTGGGCAGCTTCTCGCGTAGCACTCCGGAGAGCTCGCAGACGGACAGCGACGATTTCTCGCCGCAAATCAACCGCAAGCGAAAGGGAGTCTGCGCCCGGGACATTCTGCCGCGCTTCTCCATCTCCATAGAGGATGAAACCATCTCGGCAGGCAGCTCCTCCACGGAGAACATGAACTTGCCACGCGAGCAGTCGCCGCTGGCACTACAGCACCAGCCCAAGTCCATGGACGGCAGCAGCAGCGGCAGCAGCTTGAAGCACCACCGCTCCCGATCGATCGTGAAGTCGGCCTCTGCCCTGGGACTGTCCCTGATGACGTCGCTGGACAACAGTCAGTTGGCCGCACAGCTGTGCGGAATTCAGTCTCCGGGCGGCGGCGGCAACGGCTCGAGCACAGCCAGCTCCAGGGACACATCGCCGTGCAGGGAACTCTCTCCATTAGTGACCAATCTCAAGCCACCGATCATCATCCGTCGGGGCCCGCGCGGCTTCGGCTTCACTGTGCACACCATTAGGGTGTATTATGGGGACACCGATTTCTATACGATGCACCACTTGGTAATGGCCGTGGACGAAGGCAGTCCGGCGTTCGAAGCGGGCTTGAGGCCGGCAGATCTCATCACACACGTCAACGGCGAGGCTGTGCAGGGACTGTTCCACACGCAGGTGCTGCAGTTGCTGTTGAGTGGCGGAGAACATGTCACCCTGCGCGCCACACCGCTCGAGCACACCAGCATCCAGAGCGGCGGGCGGAAGCGCGATCTCATGCAGAGCAAGCTGGCCAAGAAGGGCCTGAACCGCCAGAAGAAGCAGACGAAGCGGGAGCACGACAAGAAGCGGAAGACGTCCCTCTTCCGGCGGATCAGTAGCAAGCGCGCCAACGCGGAAATGCAGCAGGTGAGTTCGCCGGATGATCCCGTCCTGATCCACTCCGGTGCTGACCTTCCTTTTCAGTACTCTGCTGGCACAAGTTCACCCACCACACCATCGGCCCGAAACCTTTCGCCGCTGGACTCGTCCTACCACAGCAGCAGCTGCTGCCAGTCGGCAGCCAACTCGTCGTCCCAATCTACCTCGCCATCCTCCTCATCGCCCAACACACCCACCGGCTCCAGTGGCTCCAACAACGGCGGCAACGGCGCCCCAGCTCCGATTCCGCTTTCGGCCCTCAGTGTCCAGCTGCCCATGGCTCCGGCCACTGCCCAGGTGGTGCTCTTGCCCCACGTGGGAGCTGCCGTCGGTAGCAGTCCCACTTCTGTGGGCAATGTGCCAGGTAACTGAAACCCTTCCAACCATCTGTTCAAGAGGGCTAATGTTTTGGTTGTAGTGTCCCCCACTGGCGTCGTTCCGCAACTCTACCAGCGTCCATCCACTCTCCATGGTCTCAAGCACAAGCTGCACGCAGCTACCGCGGTGATAGCCGGCGGCGGAAACGCCAACAACCCCGCCGGGGGACTGAAGACGCTGCACACAACGAGCAACAACTCGCTGCCAAATCGTCGCAAGTCCGTGGGCCATATTCCGCTTTCCCCCTTGGCGCGAACCCCGTCACCGTCGCCCTTGCCCTCGTCGCCCACGAGGTCGCCGTCGCCGTTGGCCTTTCCGCTGGTGGGCCACCAGCCAGGGGCCTCCAACACCACACAGTCCTACAGTCCCGGAAGCACGCTGCCCACCCTGCAGACAACCGTGAACCCGAACAGCAAAAAGGGAGGCTTCGCCAGGACCAAGTCTGCGGAGCCCAGTTCTCCGCTGTTGCGCCGAGCGTTGTCTCCGGATCGATTGCATCCCCGGAGTGCCGAGACGAAGATTTCGCCCCTCTGCTGCTCTCCGCCGATTAAGCAGCCGACTCACCAACGAGTGGTGACCACAACGTGGCGCCCAACGGCTGGCGGAAATGGTGCAGGTGCATGTGGAGGTGGAGGTGCCCCAGTCCTAACAGGAACAACTGCTGCTGTCGGAGGAGGTCAACCCCCCCAGATGGTGTCGGCCGCCCCTGAAGAATCTCAAAGACAAGCAGGGGCAACTGCAGCAGCTCCCCCTCCTCCTGCCGCCGGAGCCGAACAAAACACTGTGGCTGTGGTGACTCTGGCCAACTGCGAGCCACTGCCGCGCATCGCCGAGGAGAAGGACTCGCCCACCAGTACCCAGGACAGCAGCAGCGTGTCCGAGGGGTTCATGCCCGCCATTGAGGAGTACGCCGAGGGGGAGTCCTCCTCCTCGCCCACCCAAACGCTAGAGAAACCGGTGAAGGTCAAGGCCAGTGAGCAGCCGGAAATGGAGCCGGCTGGCAAGGCCAAAAAGGTCGAGCTGGGTGAGTGCCACAAGCAGTTGAAGATCGGTGCAGTAATAACGATTCCATGTCCACCTTTCCAGGTAAAACCGCAGCTGGAACCACAGCGCCCAAAGCCAAGCTCCAGAGCAGTGGCTGCAAAACTTCGATGACAACGACAAAGCCGGCCAGTCCCAGCGTGACCATAACCACTGGACCGCGCAAAGACTCCTCAGCAGGAGTGGCAACAGCTCCTGGTGCGGGAACTTCTGTGGCCAAACAGAGAAAGTAGCGCCAGGATCCCCAGAAGGGGGGTGGTTA
The DNA here is from genome assembly GCA_035045925.1 of Drosophila atripex. Classification (NCBI taxonomy): domain Eukaryota; kingdom Metazoa; phylum Arthropoda; class Insecta; order Diptera; family Drosophilidae; genus Drosophila; species Drosophila atripex. Next base: position 4,762,504 of record JAWNOP010000012.1, read on the forward strand.
CGGATGTTTGTGTTTTAAGTTTCGGGTTTGATCCAGCCTGTTGGAAGGATGATGGAGAGCGGGTGTGGATATGGATGTCATGATCATGATGATGATGGAGGACAGAGGACGGAGGAGAAGCCGCAGGAATTCAATATATATTTATAACGAGGGATTGCGTTTTAAAGTTGTTTGGAAGTAAGCTTGTGTTTTTGCGCAAAAAATTACAATTTAGCAATGAAATTAATTAGAAAATTCTGAAACCTAGTAGCCAGTAGTAGTAGTAGCATGTCGTAATAGAATCAACATAAAAAAAAAAGCAAGAAAAACTAAAAAGTAAATCGCTTCAGTCTTAATGTAAATTGGTAGGCACGATAGCGAACACGATATTCCAGTTAAATGCTAATCCAAGAGGCACCACGCAACTATATCTTCTGTACATAAATGTGTAACATTGCTAGAATTAATCAATTTGGAGGAGTCTTCGGATGCAGATGCAGTGTGGCAGATGCCCCCCCACTTGGGTCCTTATTAACAATTTTTGCAAATCTATACACTATGCCGATTTCAATATAAACTCTATATTAAATAAATGTTATATGTGTGTGTGTATTCAACTCGTTTTTAATTCCTCATTATTTTTAAGATTATAGAACCAATATAGTTAATATTTTTTGTTTTTAAGTCTAGGGATTCATTAACTTTATTTCCTTCCTCTACCCTTGCCGGGCTTTCCCTTGCCGCCGCCCTTTCCGCCCTTGCTGCGCTTGTTTTTCGCATCCAAGGACCGCTTGTCCTTCTTCTCGCGGGGATCCACGACCCGATACCGACCCTTAACACCCGCCGGACGACGGGCCCGGCGCGATGCCGTATGTTTCTTGGCCACCACATAGGTGATCTCCTTTCGCTTCTCCTGGGCCTTCTTGTAGACCTTCTTCAGCTGCTTGGCCTTCTCGTGGCTGGTGGCGTCGGCGTTCTCCATTATCTTCTCAGCCATCTTCTTGGCCTTGGCCATACGCTTGGTGGCCCGGCGCTTCTTGCGCGCCTTCGCCTCCATCACCTTCTTAATGGGCCGGGCGTTCAGCTCCAGCTTCTTGCGCTCGTACTCCTCGGCCAGCTCCTTGGGCACGGGATTCGTTTTGGTCATATGCTCGGCCTCGTCCTGCACGAACCAGGTGGGCAGGTTCTCGTCGTTGAAGGCGTATCGGTTCCAGGACGCATCGATCAGGTCCCGCCGCGTTTTCTTGCCCCGGATCAGTAGGGATCCCAGCGCCAGCTCGTTCTCCGTCAGCCGCACCTTTTTCGCCTTTCCCTCCCCCGACTCCCCCGGGTTGGTAGTGTCCTCCTCTTCGGAGTCGGAGGACTCGGAGCTGCTCTCCTTGTCGACGGCATGGCGGGCTCGTCGCTTGGCCTTCTTTCCCTGAATTCGCTCCTGGTCGGCACCGTTCGAGAGCGTACTCTCGCCCAGAATTTGGATGCCCTTAGAGTTCAAGTCCTTTGTCAGATTGTCCAGATCGAAGTTGGCTTCCTCGTCATCCGATTTGATGTTCTGGAGGTTGTCCTTCTCGTACCAGAGCTGGACGCGCTGGTGCCGCTTGGTGTTCTTGTCCCGGAAATCGCTCGACTTAATCAGGGGATTATCTGTGCGCTGCTTCTTCTTGCCCTTTTTGGCGGCTCCGCCGTCTTCCTCGTCGCTCAGCTCCAGGCCACGTTTCCCCAGGTTCTCGTCGTCCGCATCGCTGTCGCTGGCCTCGTCCTCCTCCTCGTCGTCGTCGTTCTCGTAGTTGGCATCGTCGTCCAACCGCTTGTCGTCCTTGTCGTACCGCTTGTACTTGTCCAGCTTGGGCCGCTCGACGGGATCGTCGTTCAAGGCGAAATCCGGCTCCACGTCCAGCATCTCCTTCAGCTCCTCATCTGTCCGAATGCCCTTCAGGTCGAAGATCTCGTGCTCCGCCTCCTCCACCGGACCATCGTCCCCCTTAATCAACATGTTAAGGTTCATCTTTTCGTGCAACTTGGATTTGATCTTCAGGGTCTTCTTCTTCTTCCTCTTCAGCTCCTTCAGTTCCTCCTCCTTGAGCTCACTTATCTGCTGCTGCAGCTCCGCATCCTCCATATCCTCCACTCCGGCTTGGGTCAGGGGCTTCAGCTCCACCTCCTCGGTGGGCGTCTTATCGAGCTTCTTCTCCTGGAAGCCCAGGCTCTCCCTGACCGTCTTCCACCACTGGATGAGCCCTTTGATGTCCTTGCGTCCGAGCACCTTCAGATCCTTGCAGCACTCCAGGATCTCCTTTGTGGTCTTCTTGTGGTTAGCGATGCGCTCATCATCGATGACCACAGATCCCACTCCCTGGAGAGCGGCCAGGGCATTCTCCGCCTGCATGAACTCCAGGGCAGACAGCTCATTGCGCAGCGCAACCTCCTTCTCGGTGTAGCCCTCGGCTTTGATGCGCTTCTGCTTCTCGGGATGCAGCAGGCTGTTCTTTGTCTTGGCCTCCAGGTCGAGCTCCTCGAACACGTACTTCGAGTCCAGCAGCCGGTGGTCGATGTGGTTGGGCGCCAGGTAGCCCTGGCAGACGACGAATATCTCGGCAGACTCCTTACGGGAAGCACTGGGCTTGGTCGCGTGCACCTTCTTGAACAGCTGCTTCAGGACCCAGAGCAGGGCATTGTAGTCCTTGGAACGGAACACCTTGGTCACGAACCAGCCGCCGCTGCGCAGGAACTGTGTGGCCAACTTGAGGGAGTTGAGGGTCAGGCAGATCTGTTGGTAGGCGTCGTAGATCCAGTTGCGTCCCACATTGGGCGCTCCGTCGTGCAGGACCACGTCGGCCTTCCATGTCTGCAGCTCCTTCGTCAGCGACTGACGGCACTTCTCGGTGGTAATGTCCTCCACCAAACCGATGCATCCGGCGATGGGTCTGATCGGGAACAGATCCACGCCGATCACGATGCTGGAAACAGGCATGTTCTGCTTGGCCACCTGCATCCAGCCGCCCGGAGCGGCACACAGATCCAAGCATACCTGCGACTGCTGCAGGAATCCGAATTTGCGGTTCAGCTGGATCAACTTGAAGGCGGCACGCGACCGAAATCCAGTCTCCTTGGCAAGCTGGTAGAACTTGTCCTTTCTTGTTTTTCCAACTTTGGTCTTCTTTCCCATTTTGCTAGAAAATGAAACTCAAGAAACGGAAAATGAATTCAACTTCTTGCACGTGTTCCGTGCCAGAGTGACCAGAGGTGCAAATTTATTATCATATGTTGTAAACAATGTTGCTTTTTTAGGACATTTTTAGGAAGATGATAGATTAAATTAAAATATTCATAATTTATAACTTATAAACTTGTCTTACCATAACAGAGTGTTTTAGAGCATTTGTTTATGTGTTTATCGAATATAAATAAGTATATGTTTTAAAATCACCTTTATTAAAGATTTTAAGAACTATGAGCTAAAGTTGTATTTTTAACTTCAATTTTTAGTTAAATTTAAGCACACTTTCTTAAAAAAAACAGTAACAAGGTAAACAATAAAAGAATATATTCAATATTTTCGTTGACCCCACCCCAAACCCTCTTACGTTGCGCCTATGCCGAAAGGTCATGGCCACTGATGTTGATCAACACTGGTAGTTTTTGCCAGCTGTGCAATTGCGTTTTTGGCCCGATTACTTCATTTTAATTTACTTATTAAATGCAAATATGCTGCCCAAACTGAAGATTTCCGCCTTCCTTCTCAAGGTAAGACTCCAAGGCGTCGCTGCGAATGTAATCAGTGATCTGGAAACTCATATTTCAGCGCCTGGAGCGAACCAAACAACAATGCAGCGGTTGTTTATATGGTGTCTTTTACGGCGACGGCACATTGCTACTCTTGAGTTTCAACCTTGAATCCAGTCTCGGGCAGCTGAACTACGAGCAGATCCAGCACAGATTCCCCGCCGAGCTGGACCTCTGCGGCTTGGTAAAGTTCGGCGACTGCACCGATGGCGAGGCGCACCTTAATGAGGTCATCAAGTCGGTGGACATCACCGACAATCCCATTCTGCTGCAGTGTCAGCTTGGCACTTTGGTCGGATTACGGGCCTCCTTCTTCGTCCATGGGAAGCTGGAAGAGGCGCAGTACGAAGTGATGGAAGCGGAGCAACTCTACAACGACTTCTGCTTCACTCGGCTGCAATGCGGATACTTCCTCCAGACAGCCGCAACACCCGAGGCAGTGGCTCGGGAAATGCATGTGCTACGAAAGAGGGTGGCCGATGGCAGTCTTGTGTTCAATGTGCCCCAAACAAAAATATTCATCAGCAGCTGTGGGCCGCTGGATGCAAGATTCACAAGCGAATCCCAGATACAAGACCTCATCGATGCCATACCAGCTCCTGATAAGGAAAGAGACAACTCAGGAGGTGACAAAAAGAAGAAAGCTAGTCAGAAAGAGTCAGTGAAACACCTGGCCCCGTCTGGTTGCGACTACGAGGTCATTCCCATTGACGTTATGCGCTGCCGGAGTCGAGACGCAGTCACCAGGGACTCTCCGCCCCACCCGGCGTTGAGCATCGCTGTGATCAGTGACGAGCAGGTCAAAGTGGAGGTGCCCCTGGAAATCGAGGCCATGGCCATCCTCTGCCGGAAGACCAAGCTTGTGCGGCTTTACGACGTGCTCATCGAGAGCATCTGCCGGGCTCTGAGATTATTTGAGTTGAGCCTGGTGGAGCATCTCACAGAAACCGAAACGGGCAAGTTGCTGGTTCCCCGCAGCTACCACTTTTATCCTCAGGAATTTGGACACTTCGTGAGCTGTGCCTACCTGGAGGGTCTGGGGGATGACGATCCCAACATGCAGGAGCGCCGCAAACGAATTCATCGGCAGTTCGGGCTGCCTGTCAGCCGTCCCTACTTCCGTCGAACCAATCAGATCCACTTCGACGTGGAAACAGAGGACGCTCCGTGGACGCCACTGCTGAACACGCACATCGGAGTGCGTCCCAGCGGTGTGACTGATGGCAAGGAGTACTTAGTAAATGGAAACTACCACTACTATCACTACCTTCAGCAGCAGGTGCAGGACAAGGGATGGGGCTGCGCCTACCGATCGCTGCAGACAATCTGCTCCTGGTTTCTTCTACAGGGCTACACAAGTGCTTCCATACCCACGCACTTGGAAATACAGGAGTATCTGCACAAAATCAACGACAAGCCGGCTTCCTTTGTGGGCTCATCCCAGTGGATTGGCTCAACGGAGATAAGCATGTGCTTGCAGGGATTCCTCAACGTAGACTCGAAAATATTGCATGTCGCCACGGGAGCAGAGCTGGCCACTGTTGCCTCCGAGCTGGCCATGCACTTCCAGACACAGGGCACGCCGGTAATGATTGGCGGCGGTGTCCTGGCCCACACGATCATCGGCGTGGACTACTGCGTGCAATCGGGTCAGGTGAAGTTCCTGATCCTCGACCCCCACTACACAGGTGCCGATGATCTGGCCACCATCCAAATCAAAGGATGGTGCGGCTGGAAAGGCATGGACTTCTGGGCCAAGGGAAGCTACTACAACCTGTGTATGCCCCAGCGTCCAATATTATATTAAGGGTTGCCATGGTGGTTAATGGTGTTCATGGTCGGTGCCCATTCGCATTTAGTTAGGACGGGGTGGGTCGATTAAGAGTTAAGACAAAAGTTTTTCAAATAGTTTTAAAAATCATTCACAAGAAAGATCCCAGAAATCCAGAAACCCAAACAAAGATATGGGAAGATAATATGAATTTATTTTAGACACTTATTCTTGGCTTACTGTGATCTTTATACCCTTTTTCAATGTACTCTTCTATATGGAAATCGACTTGCCCTAAGATCCCTAAGATTCAAGGTCAAGCTGTAGCGTGGTTTCGTGTATAATTATTTTCGTAATTGATTATTGTAATATTCTTGTTAAATGTCGATGATAGATCTTCTCCCACACTTATTGCAATATATTAAAATATTTGCTTGGAAACAAAATGGATGTGATTTCTGAAATCTTATATGATAGTCGGCTAGCCTCCGCTCTTGGAGTACTTCTTCCAATACCTCTTCACGTCGTCATGGCCGTTCTTTTGTACCACCATGGTCCGCGTGCGCTCGTTCTGCCACACCAGGACATGGATCGATTGGGCGTAGTCCCGAAGTGTGACAAAGTCATTCTGCGACAGGAACTGATTGTACACCACCCCCTCCGTATACGTGAACCGATTCCGCTCCATTTCCCACAGCTTTATCTGATCGACCACGGTCGGCGGCAGGCATGACTTGGACTGGATGGCCGATTCCACCAGCCGCATATTGGGATGCGCATACTGTTCCAGATACGAGACAATCTGTTCGGCTGTGATTCCGCCGCGTAGCGCCTGGCGCACCGAGTCTCGGGTGAGAACGCCCACAACGAGATTGGGAAAACGGTAGAGTAGCTCTGTGAACAGGCCCAGAACGGCCACCTGGAGTGGGGAGTCTGTGTAGGCGTACACCCGGTAGTTAGTTTCTACCACTATGTAGCCGCTTTCCTGAACACCCTCCTCGTCCGTGGTTAGGGTGGCGGCCAGAGCAGCTTCCTTGCTGGTCACATTGAGAGCCAGCCGGGTGGGGTAGAAGCGACCCTCTTTGCGCTTCCGCTGGTAGACTAGACCGAACTCTCGGAGGTGTTGCAGAAAGTCCAGCATCTGCTTGTTCATGCCCTCGGAGCTATAGTCCCTTCCCAGCGTCGAAAAGCTGAGCTGGAACAGCATGGAGAGGCATTCTGGCAGGGGCATTCCTCGCTCCTCGCACGTGTCTAGATAGTGAAGCATAAAGTGCCAGACCTGTGCTCTGGTATCCAAAAGCAGGAACTGAAAACCCTGCCGGGTTATAGTGATTCCATCCCGCTCATCCCGCTTCATGAGATTCGCGTGCAACAAGATTCTCACGGCATCTGGGCTGATAGCCTCTGTTTCGGCACCATTTCGGCTTCCAGTGCCTACCATGTAGTGTAGCACACAGCGCCAGCGGGACATGGCGTACGTATCCAAAAAGTTTATATCCCTGGGCTTGGAGTCCTTCTCCAGGGTGTTGGTCATGGGCCAGGGCTTTCCTCCGCCCAACAGCACCTGGCGAACGCTCTTCTTGAATGTTGGCGAGAGTTCCCAGGCAGACAACCCTCCTGGGATGGCAGTCACGCGCCACACATTCAGAGCAGTCAGGCAACTAGTGGCGTCCGTTTGTTCCCTGAGGAATATTACAAATTATTTCCATTCTTTGGCAAAAAGAATGAGAATTCTTACTTTGCGCATCGTTGAGCACCCCACGAGGAAACTACGGCTTGAGGAACTGGCTGATCCACAAACAGAATCCGTATAATAAACTGTCTTGCTATCTCGGGCAGTTCCCGGTACACGGCCAAGCAGATCGGCGGGTAGTTGTACAGCTTTTCTAGCGTTTCCGGCGTTTGACGGGTTCGGAGATATTCCTGAAAATCCTTGCACTCTAAGTTGGCCGGGCTCTGCGTCAGTGGCGATATTCCACTGCTACTACTGCCTGCAGCAGCGGCATGCCGACCTGTTCTCGTGTCGGCCATAGCCTACTCTAACGCGATCACGGAATTAATTTGTAAACAATCATAGTGACGGGAAACGCGGCGATAGGTGCCGGCTGTTAGTGATGGGAGACTAAAGTTGGAAGTGATGAAACACCGAATTTCTGTGAAATTCGATTTTTCTATCGGATAAAATAAAAGATAATATATAGCTACAATTAATATTTAAATTTTTAATTTGAATTTACATTGTAAGTTTAAGTTATTTGTTTTCCATACATTTATTTAAGGGAAACTTGACAAAATCTAACGAATACGTAGGCTATTGCTAGTTCAGCGTGACTGTCACTATCGAACACGATAGCACCACTTGCTCTCACAAACATTCAGCTGTTTGTCGCACACGTGCGCTATAGAAATATTTATATTCTCATTTTTTATTTAATTTTTGAGTTGAAATGAGTGACGACGAAGAGACCTACGACTCGAGGGCCCATCAACGGCTGCTGCAGGCTATCGGCAGTCTGGGCAGGGGTCAGCACATCCAGAAATCCACACGCGACGAGCGGCAGTCCCGGCAGGATGAGTTCCAGTTGGTCAAGAGTGTGCCCGTGACGGAAGCGGAGCATGGGCCGCGATCGGTGGGCCTGAACGACCTGGTGCAAATCCTGCGCACCTCTACCAAGCACAGCCAGACGGGAAAACAGCTGAAAAACGTCCAGAGCACTCGCAAGGTACTCCAGAAGCCTCTCGAGAAACCCCAAGCGGATCGCATCAAACGGACCATTGGCTACGAAGGAGTGACCAAGAAGCTAGGTCGCTGGGATGCTGTGGTAGCGCAACAGCGCTCGGCGGAGACACAAGTAAGGCGGTTGGGTAGATATCCTCCGACATTGAAATAATTGACATTGAAATTGTTCGCAGATCTTCCCACTTCCCTCGGAGACCATCTACGTGAACACAAAAGCTAATGTGCGCAGATTAAACACCAGCATAAAGTCGAACCTGGCTATCGAGCTAGAGAAGGCCGATCTCAAGCTGCGAGAGTTACGCAAAGCGCAAATCGGCGACACCACCGATGAGAAGGCTCTGGCGGAGCAGGAGAGCGAACTGCTCGCGAAAAAGCTTACCAAGGACGAGCTCTTTGCTCGCCGCAAGGAACTGGCATACCTCAAGATGCGAGAGTCGCAGAAGTCGGCAAAGGCACGGATGCAGAACAAAATCAAGTCGAAGAAATACCACAAGCTGCAGAAGCGCCAGAAGATCATTGAACAGATGAAGGAGTTCGAGCTTTTGCAGAAAACGAATCCTGAGGCGGCACTGGAGAAACTGAATGCCTTGGAGAAGAGTCGAGTGCAAGAGCGTGCTAGCTTGCGGCACAAGAACACCGGAACCTGGGCCAAGAATCTTCAAGTGCGTGCCAAGTATGACAAGGAGGTTCGGAAGGATCTAGCCGAGCAGTTGGCCGTCAGCCGGGAGCTTACTCAGAAAAAAGAGGAGTCCGATAGCGAGGAGGAAACCAGAAACCCGGCAGTTGAAGAGGACGAGGATGAGGATTACGATCCGTTTAATCCCTGGACCAAAGGGAAGGCTGCAGAGAACGGAGAAGATGCCAATGGCGATAATGAGGATCCAAACTGGCGGAAATATTGGACGGAACGGAATGAGAATGAGAAGCTGTTGGAGCAGCATCGCATGGACATGGACGAGGATGCAATCAAAGAAGAGTCGCAAGAGTCTGAAGAGGATGATGAAAAGGAAATTGCTCTTCCTAAAAGGCAGGCCAAGAAACCCACCAAAAAGGCCAAAGTTGTCCTGCAAAACGGATGGCAGGTGGAAAAGGTGAAGCCGGAGAAGACAAAAAAAGTAATGGGGAAAGTCCATACGAAGTCCATTGAAGATATTTTTGACGAACAGAACGACGTTGTGAGGGCCACGCTAACCAAAAAGCTGGATAAGCTCAAGAAGCAGGTCACTCAACTCAAAAAAACTCCCGTCGGTAAGAAAGGAAAGAAGTCGAACAAAAAGGACGCCCTCAAAAACCTACAGGATCTGACGTTCAAAAAGAAGCAACAGGTGGTGGAGATAGATGAGCCGTTGAACTACGAAGCCAGCGAAGAAACACCGAAGAACGTTCCTGAGGTTCAGGAATCCGATGTTCCCGAATCCACTGAAAGCCCAGCTATAGACACTATAGACCCCAACAAAGTGGCCACAATAGTGTGGACTCAGAAGAAGACAAACTCGAACGGCATTAATGACGTTCTCATTGACGACGAGGGGGCCCACTACGAAGAGGATGATGTGGCTGCTGATCGCCAGCTAACAATTAGTCAGGCATTCGAGGACGACGACATTGTAGCCGATTTCAATCGGGACAAGACCAAGGACTCGGAGCTAAAGAACACGGAAATCCAGCTGGCCCTTCCTGGGTGGGGTTCCTGGGCAGGTGCCGGCATTTCCAAGGAAGTGATGGAGCGCCGCAACAAGCGACTCTTGCTGAAGCTGGCAGCTCCAGAGAAGCGTCGAGACGAGAACAAGGACAATCTCTATCTTAACGAAAATGGCAGCAAGCAGGCGCGTGGGCACATGGTCTCCAGTGTCCCCTTTCCCTTCCGCTCGCTGGCTGACTACGAGGCCAGTATTCGAGCCCCAATCGGACGGACTTTTGTGCCGGAGACTGCTTTCCGGATGCTGACGCGACCGGCAGTCATTACTCGCAAGGGCCAGGTCATCAATCCCATGGACGAGAGCGAGCTGGTTAAGCCGGACAGACGTTTGCGTCATGTCGTTGACAGGAGAATAAAGCGGCTGCCGAAAGTACCTTCCAAGATAAAAAAAAACTAAGAAATAAAATATAGTTACATACATCTGAAAATATATTGTTGTAAATTGTTCAAATAAGGTACTATACCTTAGTTATTTATTTATTTTTAAGCCTACGCTCTTTGCACTCTTATGATTTAAAAAATAAAGACTTCGCCCAATATCGGTAAATCGATAACACCTATCGATAGTTACAACATTGCCCACCACTAACAGCACATTTAGCAATTTTCGTTGAATTATTGTTATTTCCACGACCTCAGGCCAGGCCAGAAATGTATGAACTGAAGACGTTGCTGCCGCAATTCGAGATCAAGCTGCCCACCTGCATGTACGCGCTAAAGAACGTGAGCCTGGCGGCGGACGCCCTGGATTCATCGGCAGGCCCATCCACATCATCATGCGTAAGTTGATGGCCGGGGCCAGAATTTGGTCAGGATCAAGTTTATGGATGGCTAATCATGGTATATAACAACGCTGATCCATCCATTCCATTCCCGCATTTTGCCAGAGGGGTCAGCACAGATGGGAGAACAGCAGGAGCAGAGGCAGCAATGCAAACGCGAATAGCCCAGCCGCCACATGTGCACTTGACTTGGACTCTTTAGGCCGACAGATCCAACAACTGCTAAAGGTTAAGACCACCTCCAACCACTACAGCTACTAAATTCGAAAATCTATTTATAAATCAACGACTAACCAAAAAGAAAAAAAAAAAAAAAAACAAAACACGAAAGATATATAAATATGTATCCATGATCCGTTTTGTGTTGCCTGCTCTGTTCTTGATGTCGCTGGCTGCCGGAAAAGCTCTTAATTTTTTTGGATTTTTATTTCAGGATGACACTGCGACGGTGACCGCTCGCCAGGAGAAGGTCCTGAAGCAGTTGGAGGATCTGAAGGCGCAGCTGGGACAAATACGAGCCGGTCTCGGGGTGTGCGGCAAGACCTTCCAACACACAACGGCCTTCCAGAACGGAGGCCTAAAGGAGGTAAATTGTTTTTCCGAAATCCTTCTCTTAATTTTCTTCATGTTGTGCCTATTTATCCGCCAGATTCCCCTGCAAGACGTTGTCATCAACGGGCACCCCAATTTCATACCATACGCCCTGTTGGCTCTCAAGAATGCCTGGCGGGATCTGTACACGATCGATGTCAAGACCTTCACACACTCCACGATGGCTGATATTGGACCGGCCGCCCGGGAATTTGAAGCAAACTTGGCCAAGGTGCCAGTGAATCCGGCTCTGCCCAAGATCAACATAACACTCATCTGGAAGAACTGTGTGTATAAAGTGGGATCCACCAAAAGATCACTTTTATATCGGCATTTGTCTCTTTTTCAGGCGAACACACCGAGATGATTAGTTCGCCGACTATGTACGTGCCCATCTACGGGGAAGTGAACATTATCAGGTACCTGGGACGCGTAGGACCAGCCGAATACCGGTACGAGGGCTCTCCGCTTTGCAACGAGATCGATCTCGTCCTGGACATTTGTTACCAACTGCTGCGCTGCAACACGCACAAGACGCAAGTGGCTATGGTGCGACTGCTGGACAAGCGGCTGCAGCAGCAACAGTATTTCGGTGGCGCTCAGATGTCGGTGGCCGATATCGGAGTGTACAGCTCCCTGATACGCATGTCAGCCATCACAGACAAGGATCTGACGCCGGCGCTGGTGGCCTGGAGGAAACGAGCCAAGCTTGTAGTTCAAATTTAAAAAATCCAATCGATCAAGTCGAACAAATAAAGAAAATATAAACGAAATTGCACTCCAGTTAATTAAAATTACTAAATTTAAAAGAAATTCAGTTTTATAATTTTATTTGGCTTATTTATCTTTGTTGCAATTAGTTACTGTTTATACAATGCGATTCCTCATTTCTATATTGCATTTTGTGTTCGTTTTAAACTTACTCTGTCAATTTTGCACTTAAAAATGGCTTAATCGCTAGGTTCATATTTGCTTTTATACTTGAAATCCGTTGATTGTTCATAATGGGCATGAGTTGTTCTGGTGTCCTGGAGTTTGCCACGAAACTCGACGGCCTAAAATTTACTTTGATGACAATTTTTAATTTGTTCTCACATTAAAATGTATGTGTAGGTATGCATGTCACTTCATATACGTATATTTTTAAATAATATTTTATACCTAATACATATGTGTATATCTTTATCTTTTTATATTGATAATCAGTTTCTGGTTGAGTTCCATACGTGTTTTGTTCCGATCTCCGTGGTGTGGGATGGTTAGCTGCATTATTTAAATGGAGGAATTGGAGGTGTCCCTGAACTCTATTAATTGCATGCCATCGGCTGGAAATTGAGTGAGCCCGCTGAGTTGTGAACCGATAGCTCATTAGGAATAATCTAATTAAGTGGATATCATCCATAGTGTAAACTAGGCAAAATAATTGTTTTCCCCACTTGATTGGTTTAGTTTTGAAACGTTTATAATTAGCATTAATCATAATAATAATGTTGAAGAAATTAAAAGGCGGTGGCTCGCCGCCCAGGGCAGGAGGTGGAGGAAGAAGAAACTTGGCGAATGGCGGGGCTCGCGTGGCTACATTATGTGGTCTCGCCCTTGCCACTATCGTCGGCGGATTCGGCATCATCCACCGGCACACCGGCCACGGCCGCATCGTGGCCCAGTCCATTGTTGTTGCACTTGCTGCCACCATTATTTTTGCTTATCGACGCAGTGGCACTATCATCCTCGTCCTCCTCTTCGTCCTCCTCATCATCCTCGAAATCGTCGTCGTCTGTCGGCAGATCATCCTCGGTCTCCAGATCGAAGTCATCATCATAAAAGTTGGCAGATTCTGTTGTGGGCTTGCGAGTGGGCTTGAGACAATAGTCTTCCAAGGTCATCGGTACCACAATGCCCTCGCGCTTGGCCTCAGCATTGGCGGCTAGGGCCTGTTTGCGAATGATGTTGGGATACTCATTGTCCTTACCCTGTAAGTAGTGGATCCTTATCAAGGAGCTAGGGATTTGAAAGGGCTAATGTCTAGATGGGCATACTTTTACAAAACAAAATTGATAATAATTGAAGGAACAAGCCCTATTTACCAGACATTCACCCAAATCTATGGATCATGACCAACCTGCGAGTCCCGCCATCTGCGATACATCACCGACGCATCCACATTGGCCGGCGAAAATGTGTTGGGTTCGTTGAGCAGCGAGATCACCGACAGCAGGATGGTGCGCACGTTCTGTGTGGGATTCCAGCGCTCGCACGGCAGCTCACCACTCTGAGGATCATCGACCGGCGGATGAAGAATAGATATGCACAGATCGCCGTTCTCGTAGACATTCGGATGCCAGACCTTTGTCAGGAAACGGATGGATGGCGGTGAGTAGGGGTAGTCGTGCGGGAACTTCATATGCGCTTTAAAGTATCCACCCTGGTAGAGAGTATCTGGCGGACCAAAAATGGCCACCTCCCACTCGAATAGATTATCGTCATTAATCAGCTTGACACGGAATCCCTCCACCGGCTCCTCCTGCAGTGACTTGTATTCCATGGCCAGGGCCCGGACAGCCGAGCTGCTGGGTGTAGTCATGGGGGCGGTGGTGGCAGAGGATGCGGTAGCAACGATGGAACCTGATCCCAGTCCCGATCCCGAGCCAGCCATCATCGTCGAGGACGCATGCTGCGATGTGGAGGCGGCGGTGGTCATCTGTTCGTTGCTGTCCAGTTGCAGTGTTCGCCGGTTTCTGTCGATAAAAAACATTTCGGAACGAAACAAATGAATATTTTGCGCTATTTAATCACTGTATGTGTGAATGTATATGTATGCGTTTGTGTGCAGGGTCAATATCTTGCTTGCTTGCTGCTGTTGCTGCTACTGCTGGTGACTTCAAGGTGAGCACGTCATACAAAAAAAAAAAAAAAAAAAAAATTCAAAAACCGTCCAACCACAAAACGATGACTGTTCCCCTGAAGCACTTGCTAGGAAAACACCAAAATTTGGTCTAATAATTTTCCAAGTTCGAAAAAACACATCTATATTTGTCGTTTGGAGGAAAAACTATAATGCCCTTGTCAAAGCAGACAACAGGAAACTCAGTTCTAGTGACCAAAATTTGTGTTAAATGATGTCTCAATATTGGTTTTGAATTGCAGACACCTGCTCCCATGATACGTACTTGCGTAGCCAATACTTTTTTCAATTTATACGAGATTTAAATGACTTTTGTTATTGTTGTTTGACTTGCGACAATTTCACTTTACAAAACAAAATCCAGGGTGGCACTCCAACGACCAGGGCTGGCGCAACTATGAAGGTGGCCTTTGCGCAAGTCGTTTTTCTCAGGGAGGTTATAAAGTGATATTGTCTCGTGATGGCGATTGCTCTACTAATTTATAAAATAAATGGAAATTAGCTGAATTTGGTTTCTTAATCGTGATTATAAATATACGCTTGGAATATTTATATAATTTTTGCCACCCCTACTATATACGTTCTATTCGATAGTTATGTTTTAGAGGTGGCAGGGTAATTATTGACACACTGTTAGTTATTTGAATCATCAAAACTTTTTGACATAAATCTAGATCGTTTTATAATGACCATATGCGCATATAAATAAATATATGTTAATTTATTGATCAAATCTTATTCAAGCTTGGCTATAAATTTTTATATTACCGTCACATAGCAGGGAAATTTCTCTTGACTACTCTTGAAAAAAATACCAACAAATTTCGCTTCCAGATTTTGAGTAGAAGCTGGCCCTCTAAGAAAAAGAAAAGAAAGTTTAGTATTTCAATAGCTTTCAAGCCTAGTATTATAGAAAAACACGGGAATTTAAATCGGAGCTCTGGGGCAATTGCACAATACCCAACATGTTGGCTGCAGTTGGATCAGTGCTGCAAAGCTCGAAAAACAGTCTTTGTAGGACCAAACGAAAAAATACCATGTTTTTGGTAAAAAATAGTACGTTATAGTGACATGAAAAACGGTTACGGATTTTGGGAGACCACTCCCCAACGGTCATACTTGTTTTATTAAGACGCGACGGAGCACCGATTTCGCCCTTTAACTTTTCTGAATCGGAAATGGCCTGAAATCTGGCCTCAAAAGTGCAACACTAGAAGCGAATTATAAAGTAAGTGAACTAGACGGCGAACAATCGAGCAAAACTGTATATAATAATCCGACAAAACCTAGTTAGTTGATGGTATTGCGCGTGTGTATGTGTGAGAAAGAAAAAGTGACTGGCTGGGACATCTGAAAAAAATAGGGATAAATAAATAATAAAAAAAAAGTAATTTAAGCGAGAAATAAAACGCGATTTAAGTTTTTTTCACGCCAGTTCCAAATTGCAGATTCCCAGGCCGATCGGGAAGTGTCGCGCGACTCGCAAAAAGGGGAAAATTGAGAAGTGAAGCAAAAACGGAAAAGTCAAACAACGCCCAAGGAGCAGAGTGGCGAAAACAACAAGCGATAACAACAAGAAGAAGAGCCCAGCAGCGAGCGAAGCTCGGTTTTGTTGATTTTTTAATTCAAGCAGACAGACACTCCTTGTATTTCGCATTTTCGCAGCGAGAGAGTAAGAGAAGCCAAAAGAACACGGAAAAAAATAATAATACATAAGATCTTCATGGGCCTGATATACATACTATGTATTTTAAGAACTCTTTAGGGCCGAAATAGTAGAGGAAAAGTAAAAATATAAAATAATTTTTTTTGTCGGTTCATAATATTCCGTATCAGGCCCATTGTAGATTGCGGAGATTCGAAAAAAAAAATATGTATTCTAAAATGGGAATTTTTCTCTGTGCAGCAACAACTATCATTCCAGCTAAGTGAACATGTTTTCGGCCAACATAAAACCATAAAATCTGTTGTGTGTGCCAGCAGCAGCAGCAGCAGCACAAGCACCAGCACCAGCAGCGAGCACATTTTTCCCGAAGAAAAATCGCATACATACACACAGCCACGCACGCACACGGACACCAACGGGAGGAAAACTAACACACAAAAATATATATATATATACGCATCGCAACACACACTGTAACAGCAGCGCGAAAATCATGTCCAGCTGGGCCGAACGCGTTCACAGGCGTGCCGCCGATATCGGCAACGTGGTCACCTCCTGCGGCCATCCCGCCACCGCCCCCGCCTACCCCTACCGCCTCGAGAAGGTTAAGTTCGGTGTGCCCTTGGAGGAGGTGTGCAAGCACAACAACATTCCCGGACCCCTGCTCGTCCTCATCCTCAAATTGAACAAGGAGTCGCCAAATCGTCAGAATGTATTCCGTGCACCAGGCCATCAGGGCGCCATGAAGAAGCTCATCCATTTCCTTCAGTCCGGCCGGCTGGTCAACGTCGACAACTACTCGGTCTTCACCATAGCCAGTGTCCTGAAGAAGTTCCTGCGCAAGATCCCGAACGGGATCTTTGGGCGGAGCGGCGAGATGGAACTGTTTGCCATCAACGACCTGCAGAACGAAGCCGAGCAGATGGAGCGGCTGCACAGGTGAGTTCTGGAAGGGGAAGGGTGCTGTGATAAATAATATTTATTGATTTAATGATTTATTTAATTGAAATAGATTTAATTTATAAGGATAAGGTATCATTGGGAGAGTCTTGGTAGTTAATTAACACATTTCATTTCAACGTCTATTTTATTTTACTTATTTGATTTATTTTTTGTAGTGTAGTGTAACTAGCTTGCGGTAAACTTGCTGAACCGGATCCGAAGATTGTAGATTCGGTTGCAGCCTCAAGAATCTTCAGGGGGAGTTAATTCACTGGAAAGCTGTTCTGTACTCCGTCTTCTGATATTGTTTTTTGTTGCTTGGCACTTGTTGACACATTTGTGGGGATTTTCACCAATTTTCACTTGAGCGTTAAGAGCTCTTTTAACCCTTAGTCTGTTGTTCCAATTTACATAATTTTGTGAGACATGTTTGGCTTAAAAATAAATACTACATAAAGTTCTAGATGAATTAAAACAAAAATAAACAAATTTTTAGGCATATCTTTGATTTTAATGAAGAACAATGGTCTGAGTTTTAGAACTACATACCTACTACCACAGTCTTGTAATTTATTCAGCCTTGTATGCTTTTTGAGACGCAACTCGACTGAAAATGTAAACAGAAACCGCAGAAAGGGTTAAGCTTGGATTATTGGAGAGCCAAAGAGCTGCTTTTGGCCAACTGGCTGTTGCCTTTCGGCTCGTCGGCTGTTACACCAATCGATTTCTAACCAACCGAATTAGAGCATAAAGCGTGGGCCAATCCACTTGGCCGAAAAAGGAAAGGAAAATTTCGGCCTGCAATTCATCTTCTCTTTGTTTTCAACTATTCTGTAAGAAGGCTTGCAAATAATTAACAAATCGAATTGAAAAGTAAGAGCCTATCAATTGCAACTGACAGCCAGAAATGATTTGTTCTCTGTTCTCTGTTTGGTTTGTTAATTTCTTTTAAACATTCTCCCGAGACCGAGACTTGATTGAGATGGATGCTAGGTACTGATAGTACTGCGTCAGCAACATTGGGTTACATTAAATGCTAAATGTGCGTGTAAACAAATAACGTCAGCAATAAAACATAAATTTAAAACTCTTCTACATGCGTAGAAATCGACCGCCAAATTATTTTCATTTCGAGGCGGCTCTTCGGCGGGTGGAAAGCGTAAATTTTCAGTTTGGCAACCTGTGAGTTTGACACAGTCCGGGGTAACTGGATAGGACATGGAAAGAAAAATAAATATACATTTTTATTAATTTTAAAAGTTAGAAAAATATATATTATTGTTCGAAAGAGAGAAGTATTTTCATATAATGCATGAGAAAAAAAAAGTTTTTTGTTTCTTGTTACTATTTTTTTCGCTAACACTGTAAGTGTGTGTAAACTTTTCAAACTTGTACAATTATATACACATTTATTGTAATTGTTGCTGCTGTTTCGTTTGCTGGCTCCTTTTGTTTATTTACTTTTTGGGGAAGGCGCTCCAACAACAACAACAAGGAGCCAGAGGCAGTAGCTACAATAACAACATTAAGCAATCACAATCGAATCAAACAAAATGCGAAACGCGAAAATAGCGCCTCAACCATAAGATACAACAACAACACACCTTTATAAATAGACACGCGTTGGAAACTTTGTATCAATTAAACGTAAAGAGAGAGTAACAGAGAGGGCGAGCATATGCGATAAGTGTAGCCAGTTAGTGGGAGTGAGAGGTCGGGCGACCTGTTGTGGGTCGGTCTCCGGTCTCCGGTCTCTGGTCTCCACGCTCTCCCAACCAGGCTCCCCTCCCATCAATTGGCACATCATTTGTGTTTGTGCTTGTGTGCTTTCCAGCTGCTGTGTTTTTCTTATTTCTCTATTGCAGCGCCGCACATCGACGTCATTGTTGCACGTTTTTGCAATAGACCCAAAAATATAAATGAAAATGTGTATTTCGGGGTTTGTTTTGTTTTCTGTAAATTACAAACACAAAACGAAAGAAAGAAAAGAAAAAACCGAATCTATGAAATCAATTTAGCCAGCTGCTTAGAGAGAGAGTGTAAGAGAGAGTGGGAGTGGGTGGAGAGAGTGAGAGCAGTGCTTTCTCTCTCCTTTCCATAGTCCTGTTATTCGCAACTTGTTGCCTGGCGGCGGAAAGCTTTTCTCCAAGCTTTTTCCAGCCTGTTGCTTTTTCAATTTACTTTTATATTTTGATAATAATTCTAAAATTGTTTTATTTTGGTTTCATAATACCTTTCTTTTATTTTTCTCTTTCGATTTTTTAATCTTTAATAACTTTTTCTTCCGCCTGATCAGCTGCCATGTACAGCTGCTCTTTCCGTCTTCCTCCTCCCCCATTCTTCTGGCTCTTTCTTCTGCCCTTTCTCCGTCTATCGCCAAATTACGCACACTCTCCTTGGCAGCCGGCCGTAGTTAATAGGCTATTTACACAATTGCCTGCCGGACAATTGCAGCCGGAATGGCAAGGAAGGGAAAACTGCTACGAATACTGATAAGTGCAGAAGAGGGCTGAGATCCGGAGAACCGGCGGGGAGAGAAGAAGTCTAGACAAATAAATGGCAATAAATGCAGCGAAAATGCAAAAACTATAAGTGAGGAGGAGACTACAAAGCCGCATTGTCACAAATGGCATTAAACAGCAACAAAAAGTGGCAGGCAGCCCGGCAGGCAGCAGACACTGTTCTTGTCCATAAGTCTGAAAGTCTGTAAGCCGTCATCCAAACAGTCCCACTGAGGTCTGAGGTCTACTTCCTGATTATTATTCATGGGCCCTGTATTGTTTTATTTGTTTTTGTCGGTTTATCGGTCGGGGCTCGATCTTAAATAGATTTTGCAATTCCCTTTGTTGGGAGCCACAATGATTCTTTCTTTCCTTAATACAAAGAGCCTTACTAATTATAGAATAGTTGATAGAATTACTAAGACCTTTGCAATCACTTGCCACCGCAGGAGTTTTTATTTGACTGTTACTTTCAATAAATAAATATAAACCCGAAACTGCCGCCCTTCCCCGTATAAACACCATTGCCAAACAAACCAATAAATGTTAAATAAAGCGAGCCAGCAAATATGTACTTGTAAACAAGCATGGAAATGTGCGTCAGTGGAGGCGAAGGTGGAGGCCGAGACGGGTGCCTCTTTTATTTCAGCCTCGATCGCAGGCCATTCGATTCTTCTTCCTTTCTTCCAGGGTTCTTTTGGGTTCTGCGCCTTTCTTCCATCCAGTCCAGTGAACGATGAACTTCCATTCGGAATGAACTGCAGACGCAGATCTCCCCAGTGGCAGTCGCTGGAAACATATGGCGGAGAAGCACTGGCTAACAGGGAAGCTCTTTTTTGTTGGTCAGGGAAATCAGGACGTAATTAAAACATAATAGCTTAAAAGTATTAATTTATAACTATTTTTATTAGAAAAGAAAGGAATTAGTACTCTAATGTATAATACCTGGTACTAAACTAAAAAAAAACTAGGTTTCAAGTAATTTATTGAAAATAACTGGGTTTTCTCTGAAATATATTAATTTAGAGGCTTAAAAGTATTAATTTACATTTATTTTTATTTCCAAAGTAGGGGAAATAGTTCTTTAATGTATGATTTTTCATCCCATTAATTGGGAAATACATTCATATATTTTCCAAATAATAATATTTATAAGAAAAGACGGGAAATTAGTTCCTTTATGAATGATATGTGGTCTGAGAAGTGTGTTTATATTTTTCAAATAGTTAAATGGAAATAAAATATGTTTTTATTTAAAATATAATAATGTTTATAAAAAAATAATGCAAACTACGTCTAAAATTAATTATATCTTATAGTCTGAGTATACTTTTCAAATATTTAATTGAAATGCCCTCTTTCTTTCTTTAAAATAAACACTGTTGTACCTGACACTCATGATTGATCACCGCCCTGATCGAAATAAAACAAAATCAGTTGTGGAGTGTAATCAGGGGTCACAGTCGTCATCGCATCGTATCGCATCGCATATCGTGATGTTGGTTGGCACTTAGTGTATGTATGTTGGAAACTGTGTTTTATTTCTCGTATCGTGCACACTCCTTAGCTGGCGAGTATTGCTTTTCTCGGTTCATTATTATGACGTATTGTCTTTTTTATTTCGCCGACAAGCTCCATAAAAAGTAGCTGTTGCGGTTGAGCCAACTAGTGGCTTCAGTTTCTTGGCCGTTAAGCTGCCTATTTCGAAAGAAATGGAGATTTTTTTCTTAGTGTATTCTTGGGCGTGGAAGTAATCATCAAACAAATAAGGTTGAGCAAGCAAAATCTGATGCTTAGTAAGCTTCAGTTTCAGTTTCAGCCTCAAAACATCCTTTGTTTTCGCAATTTGTAATGTGGATCAATCACTTGTTTGCTTATGAACCAATCCATTGAATCACTTACTGTAAACCACAATATTATTCATTAGATGTCGAGTCGAGCATTCATTATGTTGGTCTGCTGATATCTTGACTCTCCGTCCCATTGAATAATCCGGACAAGTGAGGAGCTCTCCAGTGAGTAATTTAAATTCCGTAGACCGTTGTATGGTGTTCTTCATTAAACTTTCAATGGCTTTTTATGTCAGATGTGTGGGCTCTTGTAAGGAAACTCAATTATCTCGTGTGTATGATATTTCACTTATCGCTTCACCCATACCCCGGACTATATAGACAACGCTATAGACGCCATAATTCACAGAGACTCGTCTCGATTCTCCTCTCGAAAGTGTCGCAGAAGAGTTGGTGGGAATATCGAAAAACTGGTTCCTCTATAGGGCAGAGGCAGACCGACCCAGAGAGCATCATTGTCGACACTTCATACGTAACTGAAAACAAATCGTATATATAAGTATACGAATACATACATATTGCTGTGATAAAAAATATAAAAAACTGTTACAGAGGCAAATCTCAAATGCGGCAAAAAACAAACAAAACCCAGTTACTGAACACAAGATTGTCCGACATTTTTCATTTTTATGAATGAACTCGGGCCAAGCCAACTCTGTGTTAACAATAAATGACAATGACTCATCTAAACAGTATGACGAGCTACGCATCGCCAATATTAAAATCTAAAACTCGGAAATATTTGGCATCACTTCGTGGAAAAAGTGGTTGCCGGTTTTATTTTAATTTTTTATTGTCATTGTCTGTGTTTGTGATGATCTTTTATTTGGCCTATTGATTATGCAAATGAGTAAAAAAAAACAAAAATAATACAATCGACGCATGCGCAACACGATTATATAAGGTTGGATGCGATGGGCTGCCCTAATGGATCCTCAATCAATCAGAGGAAAGGTAAAAAAAAAATCATCAAACGATAAAGCAAACAATGCTTCACAATTACTCATTCCATTAGGGGTTTTTTTATTTGAGATTATTGTAGGGCTTGGATGGTTCGGAACTTGGTGCGTTCCAGAGTGATATTATTGCTTATCTCTCCAATATCAACAGCCGTAAACACTTGTTCCGCTTTCCGAGTTGCTATTGTTGTCGTTCTGCGGTTTCTGTGGTTGTTTTTTATTTTTTTTGTACGAATATATATTTCCTTTAAACAGCATTCCACGTAATTAATGCAATTAATAAACGATTTGTACGCATTCCGCTTAATGGGAAACATAATAAAAAAAAGGCAATTGTAATTGATAATCGTTATCAGGAGGGGAGCAGTGTTCCGTGGGTCGAGGTGATCACTAGCTTTCGCACTATCTGCCATCAACTATCAGCTTGACCTCCGCGGAGTTCAAATACTCCCCAATGAAGAAGCCGCAACATGTGTAATTGGAAATAGTATCGATAAGATAGTGTTCTCCTTTCCTTTTAGGATCTCTGTTTGTTTGCCGTCAACGGGTAGATTAGTGTTTGTTTTGGGTTGGCATTGCTTGGGTTCTTGACTTTTTGGGAAATATCAACAAACCGTGGAACCTTTCTAAGGTAACTCATCGGAGACCCTGACCAATGATGACCCCACAAAGGCTGATAAGGAATATTTATGGGAAGAAGATTTGCCTGCCGGCCATAAATATTATAAACAAAATGTTTACCAAATAAAGAAATGATAAATCGATCAATTTTAATAAAAATATTCATTAGCAATTCCTAGAAAAGTCTCCTAGTTTTCTCTCCAGCCTCGTGGGTATCTTAGGGCGCCCACCTCTCACTCGAGACCACTTGGGATTTCTCTTCATTTGTGACCATATGCGGGTTCCATCATCATAAAATTTCTAAAACAATTAACCCGAAGAACCCATAACTCATTGTCAGTTTTGCTTTAATTTTTCTGTTTAAAATTGTATTCGTATTTTTTTTTTTAGCCAAGAGAGATTATCAATGCATGCGACTGAGATCCAAGCAGAGATGTTTTATTTTTATTTTTAAATGCAACAATTATCGGGTTAAGCCGCTTCTTTCTTCCCGGCCAGTTCACACCACATCTGAAAATAGAGCCCAGACAGCCGGAGCATTGTAGTATAGTTCATTGTCAAGCGATTTGTAGCCCCCGTCTCCTCCGGGTCTCCTCCGGTCGCTATTTATTGTCGGATCTTGGAGTTTTCACTTTTTAAGCGCCAGTTCCAAGCTCCGCAGCGAAGAGTGTTGTGTGTGCGGCTTTTAAAGCCTTAATTGATTGAGTTTTTTGTTGGTTTGGCTTTTATTTTGTGTGTTGTTTGGTGGTAGCTCTATCAAGTTGTGTAATGTGGACGCTTAGGAGGCTGCCAACCAGTTTTTCTTCTTCTCCGGCCAAAGCCAAAGTCACCCAGCCAAGCTGCAGCTGCAGAGCGCCCGACTCGACTCCACTGTGGCTTAAACATTTGTTTCGAAAAATCATTAGGCACGCCAAAATGAAAGTGTGAAGAGTGTGCGGCGAGCCAGCTGACTTTCTTTGCCGGCTCCGCCAGGCGATGATTTCGATGAGCCGCCGGCCAGTCCAGTACGGCAGTACGGCAGTACGGGCAATGAGTCAGTTGACTTCTGTAATGGCATGACTAACCGACCAGCCCTAGCCTGCCAGCTCAACTGGCCCGGCCATCATGGCCGATGATAGCAGATCTTGTTATCTATTTATTAATAATATTTTTATTCTATTCTATCTTGCAGACTCTTCGCTTCGCTGCCAAAGTACACACAGCATCTGTTGGTTCTGTTGTTTGGCACATTCCGGGTCATAGCCAGCAACGCGGCCCACGCCTCCACCGGGATGACCAGCGAGGCCCTGGGCGTGTCGGTGGCCCCCAGTTTCTTTCAGTCCTGTGTCAGCGATGGGAAAACGGCGCGCATGGAGGATGTGCTCAAGTTCAAGGTAATCCTTTTTATTTTTATTTTTTATAAAAATTAAATAAAAAACTTGTATTTGTCGGACCTTCACCAGGTTGCCACCAAGATCATGCAGAATATAATCGACAAGTTCGCCACTCATGACATTTTTGGGCGGGAGAACTACCAGTACTATGCCCGCGTCACTGGACGCATTCTGAAGGTGCAGGACGAGTGGATATGCAGCTTCCAGTACCCGCCGCCGCCACGCGGCAAGCTGGCCCAACAGAAGTATGCCTGTAAGTGTACATATTCGCCCCAAAGATTAGACTCTCGATGATGAGTCATGGCCAAGAATGAATAAGTAATACTAATAAGCTCTTATCTTTCCAAATAGTGCAACATTCTTTGGAGGCGGAGAAGACCTGGCTGCAGTGCCAGTGCGAGCGTTGGGGCTTACGTGAGTACCGCCAGAATGCCTTCCCACTCTCCGTAGATATAGCCATAGATCTAAGCTCTATTTGTGCTTTGCTTCTGGTTGGTTTCCAACACCACCACCACCACCACCACAACCTCAACCTCAACCACTTCTCGCTCCACTCCGCACTGTCCGATCTAACTTCTGTCTGTGTGTGTGCGTGTGTGGGGGAATGCGAAATATGTATCTGACTACCGATAAGCTTGGACCATCATCTTTGGCCATTTGGTGTCCCCGAAAGATAAGCTTTAACTCTCCAAGTCCAACCCCCCATCCCCACTGTCTATAAGCTTCTCGCCGCATGCCCTCCTCATAGTCATAGTCATAGTCATAGTCATACTTATAGCTATATAATTATAGTCCTAGTAGTAGATAACACCCTCTCATCCTGACGAGTCATCCAATGCATTTGTTAACCACCCCATGCTGACCCATTTAGTGGCCCAGGAGGAGTCCCGATCGACGCCCGCCCTGCTGACCAGCTCCAGTTCGGCGCTGGAGAACAGTGTGCTGTCGCTGGGCGTTTCCCCGGAGCACTCCTTCATCGAGAGCTGTGCCCGGCTGTCGGTCTCGCTGGAGGGTCCCGGCATCTTCGCCATGACCTCGTCCCCCTTGCCGGCAAAGCGAAACGGAACCGGCAATGGCAATGGGAACGCAACAGACTACGATTACGATGATTATGCCGACGATGATGAGGATAACGATGAACTGGACGGCGTCCATGACTTCGGCCCCGACCTGGAGATCAGCAGCATAGCTCCGCCGCAGGCCAACCGCGGCATCTACCGCCACAAGCAGCGCCTCCAGCAGCCGAATCCCTACCAACAGCACCACCAGCCGGCACAGCAGCCGGACTACGAGGACGACGACGACGACGACGAGGACGACCTGACCGTGGTGAAGCGGCGCTATCGCCAGAACAAGAAGAAACAGCTGCCGACCAGCGGCAGCCATCACCAGCGGCGACTGCGCGCCGGCACCAAGAGCCTGGATGGCGGCGGCGAGCGACGCCCCGCCGGCTCAGGAGCTGCTGCCGGATCGGTAGATGGAGCAGCCGGAAATCCCACGCCGCCCAAGCTCAAGCAGCGCACCTGCAGTCGCTGCAATCGGGGCATACGCCACAGCAGCTCGTGCAGTTCGAATTCCGCGGGAGCCACTGGCTCCAACTGCGTCGGAGGTGGCGGCGGACCGGGAGCTGGCAACGGCGGGGGAGCCGAGGGCGGCATGACCATGGAGGAGCTGAGGGCCGTCAACCGCTATGCGGAGAGCACCAAGAGCCTCTCGTATCTGCCACAGGTGAGGGACGAGTTCCTGCTGGGCTCGCGCATCTCCGTTTGAGGGATTGCGGCTGTAGATCGTACATCTTGAACCTAGGATCCCCCATATCCTAGATCCTAGATCCTAGGTCTCTCTAACCCCTATTCTGAAAATGCTCGAATTCTCCTAAGTTTGGTATTCTTTTTGCAGGACTAAAAAAAAAAAAAAGAAATCAAGAATCAAGAATATCCTAGTTTTTAAGTTTATGATTTCCACCTTATCTTCTGTTGCGAATTTTTATTTCTCTGTAATTGAACTTTATGTAATTTTATTCTTATCATTTTCTTCTGTTTCTTGTGTTTAAAATTTAATGTCATTTTTGGAAAATGTTTCAAACGGTCTTCTTCTCCCCTTCTAATTATCCTTTTTCACTCACTGTCCTTTCTTCTAAAATAGCAAATTGTTGAAAACTTGTTTCGTTTTGGAAATGTTTGCTTAGTTTTCTGTATGATTTTCATAAAATCTAACCAACTCTGCGCCTGCTAAGTTTAAAAAATAAAAAAAATACTCTTAAACTAATACCTACTTACACAACAACAACACAAGAAATTTAAGATTTAACTTCTACACCCCAAAAACAGTACAAAAAGTACAAAACAACCTCCACTAAAAACATTTAAAACCAAAACTACTCTGTACAAATGAAACTAAAAACGGAGCAAAAATCGAATTGTATCTTTTTATTTTCAAGTTCATGACTGAATTCTTTTTATTTTCCATTATTATAATTTGTTAAAACTTATTCTAAAAACAAAAATACGACAAAAACAAAACAAAAATGTAAAAAAAAAAAAAAATCATTCATTAAATACATTTTATAAAAACATGCCCAAAGACCAAAATTTCACAAAAATAAAAAAAATCTCAAGAGAATTGTTTCAAACAAAAAATTATCATAATGCGTATTTTTAGAGAAAATTGGGAAAATAATAATTTTTTTGTAACGAAAAATTATGTAAATATTTTGTAGTTTACTTAAATAAGGTTTTGGGAATTTTTACAAAAAAATATAGGACCTCAAGATTCAAGATTAGATTCAAGATTCAAGATTGGTTTTCAAAAACAAAAATTTTAGACAAGGACCTTGGAGCAGAATTTATAATCCTTATGGGATTCCACTTTTCTGGACCAGAATTCGGATCAAGTATGGCAGAAGTATTTATTTTCCACAATCCTCACACCGTTTTCAAAACGTAGTTATTTCTAGACATAGCACTACTCTCATTGTATAACAATAACAATTATTGTTTTGTTTGACAATCACGGTCTTATAACGCTCTGTTTAAGAACTATACGGCATATCAGGCACCCAGAAACACGAAAAATACTTAAACACACTGTATTATAAGCTAGTAATATGATTTGTATTTGATTTTGTTGTAATCGTTAATGTGTAACATATTTTTAGAGACCTAAGACCTAAGCCACCCCCGAACCGATATTGTTATCTTCACTATTTTAATTTTGTCACTTTGTCTGATATTTTGTACATACAGTATATTCGTATTCTTTGTCTATGTAGCTTAGTGGCCTGCTTTTGTTTTGCATCTACCAAGTATTTAAATCGTTTGCTGCACCCAGTAGTTAAAAACTATACAAATTAAAAGTAACAAAATAACATATAGTCGCTAAGGAAAGAGGAAACTAAAAGACAAAACGAACAATCATGCAATCATTCTACAAAACACGAGCCAAGAACCCAAAATTGCATCTGTAATTAATATTTTTTATTCGGATTTATGCTTGAATGTTGTGTCCACCTTAAGATAAGCAATCGAGCGCTTGTTTGCGGTCTTTTCTCACTGAATGTCTAATTTTAATTGTCTTCTTAATAATAGTTGTGCTTACTTCAAACAGTGGAGATATTTATGGGGCTTATGGTTTGAAGAACTTCATCGTGAATACCTCCACTGATTCCCCAATCATTTTTGTACTTAATCTTTCACTTTTTTCACACTGCGCTGATACTGCTGCATTTTGTGTTTCACTAAAAAAAAAAAACAAAAAACAAAAAACAAATAGCAATTGTTAACTACTTTTTCATTTATTATGTAAAGTTTTATTTAAAATTTTATTGTTTTGTTTTGCCTTTTAAAATATATATACATTTATATTTTGAATTTAAGTAAAACATCAAAAAAAAAAAAAAAAAAGAAGAAATTCTACAAGTTAGTTAATATCAAAATACCGAAAATTCAATTGCCAATAACTCTAATGCGATAATTTTGAATCCCCCCTCGTCTTCCCAACAACAACAACAACAACTACTACACGACAACAACAACATCAACATGAAAACAATAATTTGCCAAATGAATCTGAATAAAATGCAAACAATAGGTTCATGAACGCCAAACCGCACGCATGCGCACCCGGTCCGAGTGGTTCTTGGGTCCTCGGGACGCTGTCGTGACGCTGCAGTTGCCGGCGGACACGTGCAGCAACTGCTGCCTGGCCGCTGCCGCCGGCTACCTCGGAGGCGGCAGTACGCGCGACATGCGGCAGGCCCAGACGGAGGGCGAGCGTAGTCAGGCGGCATTGCTGTATCACTTCTATCGCAGGCAACAGCAGCAGGATCAGGAACAGCATCCGTTCGAGGACATGATGGACACGGAGGATAGCTACGGACAGCAGCAGAGGGAGCAGCAGAAGCAACAGCAACAGATACATTCCAAGGGCCTATTGCGGCCACCGCCCATGCAACATCAGCAACAACAGCAGCAGCAGCAGCAACGTCGTCTTCTGCTGGACGTCAATTCGGGTAACAGCAATAGCAGCAGCAACAACAGCAACATCAACATCAACATCAACAATCACAACCACAACAGCAACACTAACATCAGCAACAGTGACGATATAGCCTGGCAACTCGGCAACTCATGCTACTACTCCACACACTGCTTGACCAGCTACAACAACACCATTATGCCACCTGCATCTGCAACTGCAACTGGTAATGTTGCTGCTGCTGCTACGGTTGTCGATCGGCAGCCGGTGGAGGTGGCCTCGGATAGCGATTGTGACTCCTTGGATGGCGGCCGATTGCTCCACACCTTGCAGGCCCATGAGCTGCAACAGCATGTGGAGCCCAGTATGTTGCTGGTGCGCCACTCGACACCGATGCCGGTGCCGCGTCAGCAACCACTCGGCCAGTGGCAGCAGCGACATCGGCTGGCCAGCAATGCCTCCTCGTTGTACCAATCGTTCGAGGTGACCTCCACCACGCTGCCGATCTCCCAGCGCAATATCAGCAGCATTCACTCCACCAACAACAACAATCATAGCAGCAGCAGCAGCAACATCAACAGCAACAGCAACAGCAACAGCAACCATAACAACAATAATAACTTTGCCACAGTCATTTTCAATGTTTTGGACTTTTTGTTTTGATAGAGAGTTTGAAAAGAGACGCCGCGAAAGCAGGCTAAGAAATGAAATGTCTTGTGTTTTGTAGCCAACAATTGCATTAAATCATGAGTCTTGCTTATGTCCCACTAATTGCTAAACACGACACATGAAACATGTCTGATTGTAATTGATATTTTGTTCTGCTGTGAGGAGGGAACTACTCACCCCCGAAATGTTTATTTAATCTGTGCATGATAGGCGATTAAGTTATGTGCAACCCCATTGAAATGATTTTTGTAACTTATCTTCTTTGTTCTTACAATTATTTATAGTTTTATGTTATTTTTGGATTAGCTATCGAATACCACAACTATTTATTATTACTTTTAATGTGTGTATGTTGTACTTGCTCCGAATTACTCATTTATTTTGATTATTTTTTGCTTTATATCAATAAATTTGATTATTTATTTATACTGTGTATAACAAATGGAAGATGTTGAAAGCTTTTTGTATTGTTTTGCCCTGTTTTGTTTCTTGTGTGTGTGTTGTTACACTTTCACACACACACACACACACACATTACTGTGTGTTGTTGTTTAATTTTGTTTGAAAACCCCACTAACCCAATGTCTATCTGTGTCCCACACTACATACATTTATGTGTTGTACCTTTGTATTTGAGTTGTTGTCGGAGCCGCCCACAAAGACAATCAGCAGCAGCAACAACAAACTAACAACAAAGTACAATCCAAGACTACAACTACAACAGTCACCCAAAACAACGACCAACTAATTTGCTAATTTTGCCAAACCGCCCACCAAAAAATCAAAAAAAAAAAAAAAAAAAAAAAAAATGAAAATGAAAATGAAAATAACTCATCAAGCCTTTATTATTTCTCCTCTTCTTTTTTCTTTGCCCCGATTATTGAACTTCGCCCGCCCGTCCGTCCAGTTGGCAACATCCGTTTGAGTAACAGCGCCGAGTCCATTCAGTATGCAGCCCGACGACCCCACGCCACCAACATCGCCAGTCTCCAGATCAATCCCACTCTCGGCGGCGCCACCAACTCCCACAATCCCACCACCCGGCGACTTCTCATCAATGTGCCGCGCCAGTATCGATCCTCGCTGCGACGCAACAAGGAGAAGCAGATCGGCGGCAATAGTCAGAGCAACAGTAGCAATAGCCTGGGCAGTGATCAGCTGACCGGCAATCCTGGAGCACCATCTGCAGCTGGCGGAGATGCCTACCAGGCGCTAAACAAGCCACTCCTGATGGTGGGCCTTCTCCCGGGAGCCGAACAGCCGCCGTCAGTGAGGAACTCCATCGCCGAGTGCGGAATGAGCACCAACGACGGCAGCGAGCAGATGGACGTCGGCGTGGAGTGCAGCACCACGCTGAGCTTCAAGCCGCCTAGGCTGTAACAGGGTGAGGAGGAACCACCGGTACCCTCGAGTGGCGTCGTGGATAACTGAGGACATTAACCAACCAACCAACCAACCAATCAACCATTTTACCACGATAAGATCTAACAATTTTAAATGTAACCCAAGCGAGCAAATTTTAAATGTAATTCGAGAAACAGAACACAATCGCAGGGGATTATCGAAAGTAATTGGAGATTTAAGAAATCAAAGAGTAATTGTATAAAACAATGAATTTAAATGTTTATTTTTATGAAAAGTAATAGTAGAGCTTTGCTACTTTGTCTAAACTTTAAATCTCTAAGGATTTCCGAGAGACCCCTGCCCGGAAAATACATCATCTATCATCTATATTAGAGACTACTGCTAATGATATATGTATTTAATGTGTATAGCAAGAAAAGGCTGATTTTCTTTAGTTAAACAAAAAACAAAAAAAAAAACACAAAACAAACATGAAACAAATTTAATTGAAAAGAAAACTGATAAGAAGGAAACTATGTAATGCAACTAATTGCCAAATTTTATTCAGCATTCTGTTTTGTCGTTTAAGTTAGGTTGATTTTACTGTACTATGTGTTATAGCCAAGAATCTCTCAAACTTGAACATTGTCAAGGTAGATTATAAACGAAACTTTAACCTGATCGCAACAAACGAAACAACGACACAATAACATACAAGAATGCATTCAAATTCTCAAAGATTCAGAACAATCATGAACCGATTTCGACCCTACAGGACTCCCCTAATAAATGTACACCTAAATTATTCAAAACGAATTACTGAACCGAAAAAAAACAAAAACAAAATGAATGAAGCTCTTAATGCAATCAAGAAACTATTAAGGATCTACATTCATTTTTGATACAGACAAGTACAAAAGCATAACTAAACAGAAACCAATCGAAAATATCTAAATATATATATATATTCTACATTATTCTTACAAAGATATAAACTACAAATTTAGCATTTAATATCTAGTTAAGCGTTTTCAAATTGTACTTGTAACTATGATCGGAAATCAATTTGTAATACTGTGTGTATGTGTGTCCAAGATATATGTGCATTGTATATTTCTACACGATCTGCTAACACAGCCCTACCTTCGGGGAGCCAGAACTACCAAAAAAACAAACAAAAA
This sequence comes from Drosophila atripex, assembly GCA_035045925.1. NCBI lineage: Eukaryota > Metazoa > Arthropoda > Insecta > Diptera > Drosophilidae > Drosophila > Drosophila atripex. Next base: position 4,794,330 of record JAWNOP010000012.1, read on the forward strand.
AAAAAGAACAATATCAAGATATATCAATCACAATCGATACAATTCCATTTTATATAACAACTGACTTAGCCAATCCCCTGTTCGACTAGTTTTAGACAATTCCAATCCAAGAAGTATGACGATCTCTTTAGATCGATTTCCACTGCCCCGCACCTAAACACAAAAAAAAGTAAATAGTTCTTTTTCCCCCGAAACCTCATCAAACTTGCAGATCTTTTCAGCAAATTTTGAAAAAATCCCGGCAAAGTTCGACAAAAAAAAAAAAGAAAGAATTTCCCCTGCTGTGTTTTGCCACAAAGTTGTGTGTTTTGTTAAATAAAATTTACATAAGTAATCGTAACTGTTAGTTAAATAAATAAATCGAAAAGTTGAAAATCAATTCTTTGGCCATTTCATACCTAGTATGAAAAGAATCCATTATTATACACGTACTATATATACGAGATAAGTAGCATATAAAGATCTGAATGTTGCCCAGAACGAAAGATGAAAAATCCAAGAAACACCAATTTGTTGATGAGAAAAAAAAAGAAATACTTTATTATATCGACATAATTTTTATTGCTGTGTATGGTAGGCTATAAGCTATATATATATGTATAAATCTTACATTACGAGTTCGAGTGAAGTACATTCATTAGCCCCTAAAAAAAAACTATTACATAAATATATATATTGTAAATGATGACGGAAAGGTTATATATATATATTATAGGTGTACGCTATATATAGTGAGCAGGATTTGTTCCACACAATTTAAATTTGCATCAAAAGTGCAAAATGCATTTCGAATACATTTTTCAAATATATTATAATCAGATTCTTAGCTCTTTTGATTTTTTCTTCTTCACTTTCGATGAGGCAATTTTCCCCCATTTTCCATGAAAGCGATACAGCACTTCCACTCCAATTTCTGTATGCAAAACAAAGAAAAGAACCGACAAAAATCATACATACAATGTAACTAATTACTGAATGGAAAATATAAATATTTCAATTGAAAAACTGATTTTGGCGGGCCCGGTTGCTTAAGTGTTTCTCTTAATCGCTAATCTTACGAACACATTTTTGGTCTGAATTTGTGCATTCGCTTAAGCTCTGATTTCGATTTCTGACAAGTAATCATTCTTTTACGATAAAAATGCATTTTATTTGTAGTAATAACTATTAAGCAATCAACCAATTGAGAAGCATTTTAAGTGAATATCCGATTTTCAAAAAATATATCCCTGATTACCTGTCAGATCGGGAATTAAGACCTAGGAATGCCTAATTGTATAGAGCTCTATCTACGATAATGCCGTGCTCGATGAGGAAACTCTCGACATCGGAGGCGAAAAAGTCGTCACTCAGATCATCGGTCAGTCGCACAAAGTTCCCAATGACCGCCTGCGCCTTGTAGACAAGCAATGCAGGCAGGCCCTTGGTGCGGAAGTCCCGGCTCATCCCGGCCACGGAGCTACAGATTTTGGCAAACTTGATGGACGGATAGTCGCCGGCCAGGCTGTCCAGGCAGTTGTTGAGCGTGGTGCAGGCAGACAGACTGCGTTCATAGATGTGGATAATTACGGTGGTGTGCTTGTTCTCCTGTTCGACGCAGGCGAGGAACTCTTCGTGGGTGGTCAGCTGCTGAACCTTTCCGAACTGCTGGTTGTGACCCGTCTGGCGCAGCATCTCGGCCATGCGCTGCTTCTGGTACTGCTGCAGGAAGTCCTCGCTCATCAGCTCGTCCATTTCGGCGTCCAGTTCCTCCTGCCGCTTGCGCTCCTCATCCTCGGCGGCTGTGCTCGTGGTCATGCTGAGTTTCTTGGCCAGGGCCAGTCTCTGGCGTTCCGTTTCGTCGCGTCTCTCCGCCTCCAGCTGCTTGAATCGCTGCCAGTCTTTGACGACGCCCTTCGGCCCCGTGTTGGTGGAGCCTCGCTGCTTGAATCCCCCAGCCGGAGTCGCATTTGGATCCGTATTGATTGTGAGACCGGAGGAACTCGACTTGGAGGCTCCTTTCTCGTCGTCGCCATCGTCCCCGTTGTCCTCGCCCTCGCTGCTGCTGCAGTAGTACTCCAGTTTTTCTCCCAGTAGTTTATCCTCCAAGGTGGCCATGGTTTCTAATTGGCGAGTTTTTAGTTTTCTTTACAATTGTAACTTAATTAGTGTAGGGGTGGAGAAAATATCGATAAGAAAATCAGTGCAATCGATATTACAAATTTCCATGGTGAACCAGTTCCGATAACGATAGGTAACGCAATTTGGAAATCATAAATACAGTTTAATTTAAAAAGTATAAGAAAATTGTTTTTTTCGAATCATCTACTATTATTTCTTATATTCTACATTCTACATATTCTAAATAAAAAATTAATTTTCTTAAGTCTTATTAATCTAGAAAGTAAAGTAATAAAATACCAATAAAGAAAGATTATTTATTATAATTTAAACAAAATATTGTTATATTTTTATTAAAAAATATATGTTGAAAGAGTTTTTGAGCAAAAACTTTTTTTTATTTTTTTTTAAAGGGAGGATTAGTTACAATTTAATACCTAACTTTGTGGGTTTTTCGTATTATATCAAATATAAGTTTAAGTTTTTCGGGTACTTCGAAGTCAGGCATAATCTGCTCCATGCTATTAAAGTCCGCCTTCTCCAGCTCATCGCAGGAGTCTTCTGATCCCGATTCATCAGCCAGTGCCAGTCTCTCAGCAAACGAAACAATTCCACACCAGGCGCGAAAATCCAAATCACCAGCTACCTGGGGATCGTATCCCAGGACACTGAGAGTACCTTGGACGTTCTTTTCAGTGCCATGGAATTCAAGGACATCCTCCAGAGCATGTGGCAGACTTTGCCAAACAAGAGTGCGTTCCTTGTACTTATATTCCGGCAGTTCATCATTTCCCATAACACCCAGCTCACTTTCGGGCTCCTCAACTTTACTGAGATATTTCAAAAAGACCCGCTTATAGAGCTGTTTCCTTTGTTGGGAAACCCAGACGTACTTGCTCAGATAGTCCCAAGGAGTCATGTCTATAAACACGATTTTATTATTAAGATTTAATTAAATGTAAGTGTTACTCACTTTTCATCATGGAGAGATCCATTGGAACATCAAATCTTGTGGCAGATTTTGAAAACTTTCGGGGCATTTTGGATTGCTTTTCTGGGGGAACTTTCTCCTCGGTAGTTTTTATTACAGTTTTCGGTTTTGGAGGCATATACTTTATGGCTTCTTTAAGAGCCCGATTTAGCTAATAAAATAGGGATTTAAAAATCAAAGAACTTTATATACACTCTACTCACATATCTGCCAAAGGTGTTTTCTATAAGATCGACATCAAGGTCGGTTTTCAGAGCCTGAAATGCTTCATCGGTCAGGAAGCTTCCTTTCAAAAGGATGGGTTCTCGTTCGCTTTCGCGTTTATCCTTGGGCAGCAAGGTGAGGGAGTTGGGAATCAAACTGGGTCTGGTGCTGGGATTGAGGGAATCGGGTCCCAGAGCAGCCACCTGAGTCTCCGGATCCTCACTCAGATGGAATGTGGTTGTGGCTGAATTTTATTAATTAATAAAATGTTAAAGACAGAAACTAATGTATTTAGTGTCCCACCTTGGGTTGGCTTTAACTTCTTTCTCTTTTTCCCCCTTCGCACATCCTCGTCACTCAGTTCGTGCTCATTGATGCAAGTTTTCGGTTTGGGTTCCATCTCATTGCCAGCATCTCCTCCGGGAGCCAGGCCAGCCGTTGCCAGGGAGGACTTGGGCCTCTGCTCATTGGACGGCTGCCGCTTAGGCTTCTTGTCCTCATTCGCCCCGGCACTCTTGGGCTTCTTGTCCTCCTCCAGACCGCTTTGGGTCAAGTCCGAGCTCGGCTTCCAGTACACTGTCTCCTGGGAGTGGGATCTCCTCAGATCCAATATGATTTTTTTCCTCTTAATGTTCTCATGCTTTCCCCACTCCGGAGTGATGCACCGGCGATAAAAGGACCCGGCACTGGTCCTGGTATGGATACTGGTGACCGTGGGCGTTGGTGTCATGGGGCGGGAATCTGTTTCCGCATACCGCCGGAAGAGATCCTCCGGAATGTTATCCGCCTCATAAGGCTGCAGTTCCTCCTCTTCAGGTACCTTTTCCGGTTTTCCATGCTGGGGATTCTTTCCCTCGATGGCCAGCGATGTTTTCAGCTGATTGATCACATCCTTGACTCCGGAGGGAGCCGGATGATTGCAAAGTACGGAGCATCCTTTGGCAAAAGGATTGAAGAGGCCGCCAAAGGGGCGCAATGAAAGCGGCATGGGCGTGGCCTCAAACTTGAGGGGCATTCTCGAGACATCGCCATGTAGGTTTTTGCGCTGAGATTAATTTGGATGAGAGAATAAATATTTTCTAGGTTTTTATTCAAATACGTACTACCTTTTTGAGATACTTGACGTGTCTTTTCGGCGTGGGTATTAGACCAGTACGTGTTGTCGAACTCATCGCTCGCAAATAAATAATTTCTGGTTTCCAATTTCTTCAAAGAATTGGTTTCTGTAAACAAGGCCCTCAGGTTGCCATGGCTAGTAGGATAGACTCCGGCGGAGTTTATTTACCTTTTATTGATTTCAAACGCCATTTTTAACTTTCATTGCAATTCTATACTATTTATAAAAGGTCTAACATTTTGTTTATAATTAAGCATCTATTTATTGTTCTACTATGATTTTTTTTTAGGAGATTCTTTTTCATTTGAATTGCAAACCAGATTTCCCGCCCAATTATTTCTAAATAAAAACTCTCATCAAAATAACTTTAAAAAATAACAAATATTTATTGTTTGTGGCTTAAAACTAACAAATCTTGGGATTATGTAAGGAATACGATTTAGGAAGGAATAACCAGGCAGTTGGGACCCTCACGGTCAGCTCTCAGTAAAGGGAGCCACGGTGATGCAGGTGCCTGAGACGTTGATCCAGCAACTGGCGCTCATTCGAAAGGGAGAGCGTGGACGAGGAGCGGTGCAGGGCGGGCAGGATCTGGGCACCAGCACCCCCTGACCCGTGAACGGCAGCCACCGCAATAGAACCGGAACCAGCCTCCAGCGGACCCATTCCGGCAGTGTTCCCCACGGCCCGCGAGCGCAGGAGGTGATTCCGGAGAGCTGCCCCGGACGGAGATTGGCGGCGCACTGAGTTGTTGAATGAGATCTGGAGAGAGAGACGCTTCTGCGACAAGGAGGCGAGGTGTTCCGGGGACAGTTCGATCACCTGGGGCGGAGCAGCAGCAGCCACCGCCAAGGCAGCCGCTGTGGCGGCACTGTAGCTGGGCAGCGAGGACGTGGGCGAGGAGTTGCCGCAATTGCAGGAGGCCGAGGCTATGGAGACGGTGTCCGCCGCACCACCATCTAGACCAGGTGCGTTTGTCTCCACCAAGCTATAGCCCACGGCCGGTTCCTTGCCGGCGTTTTCGTTGCACTCGAATATCTTGATAATGGGCACTACGGCCGGGGTGAGGATGATGCCCGCCTTACGGAACTCCTCCAGGGCGTCGTCGTAGGTGGGCAGCCCGGAAACTATAGTGTACGAGGGTAGGGACTCGGCCTCATAGTCTGGCGGGCAGCGGCGACAGATTTCAATTGTGGCATCACTGTGATTGGCACGATCTGAAATAAGATTTTAAAATTTTATTAGCTTTTTTTTTTTGTTTAGCAACTATTTCGATACAGTTCCCCTTTTCTCCTTTTTTAGACAGTGTCCTTCCGGCTTGCAAAAAACAAAATCCAGAAAAGAACAATCAGAATTATCAAATCAATCCCCTCCTTGCATCCTTTTGGGATTCGAAACATCACCAATAGCACTTAAACAATTTCCATCCCCCGGAATTGTTACCTTTATTTATTTTTTTTTTTTTTGGGATGCTGTTGCGGAAGTGAATGAAATTTTTATACCAAATGCCTGTTCGTTTAAAAGCTAGTAAAATGCCCTAAAGGCGGCCAACTGCAACCTGCGACCAATTCCAGGAGCAACCCTTAAAAGTAGGCAACAAAAAAATTTATTGCAATTGTCCGGGATAAATGTTGCTCCTGGGATGGATGGGAGAAGCAGAAGACGCTGACTCCCCAAGAAGGTGAGTCAGCATACCAGAAACTGTTGATGCGGCAAGCGTTTGTCGGTGACGTAGTACAAGATTTTGAAGATTAGCCCTGTGACGGGGAGTCCTGGAGAGCAAACATTGAAAATGACACACACGCTTGGCTTCACACCCTTTTTTTCCAGCAGGATGAGGATTTAAAGCCAGCCGCCTGCGGGTATCCAACGGCAGATGGAAGACTGACAGTCAGACAGGCGGCCATTTTCACACCCACATGGACGGACGTTCATTTTTTATTATGCAACGCTTGGTAAGCTTACGAAATTAAATTGATGATGGCCAAGAAAGCGGGCGGAATGAAAGTGAAAACTCACTGGGGGGTGGCGGGTGCCGCCACTTTTCCATGGGGGCCTCAGGTCTGAGGGCTGAGTCGGAAATTTTCGACTCAGGAACATAGCACGACCTCCCGGAGAGAACTGTCAACCCGTTCCCTTTGAAAACAGCTCAACGTGCTTAAGCCTTTTAGTAATTTTCAATTGACTTTAGTTAATTATGGGCGGGCTTACATCGAGCTTAACCCATGGCTCCAAAAACGGAGCGTTTAGGGGTTGCTCTATCTTTTTGATATTTCTGACGAACCTGACGATCTAGATTCTAGAACTTGGCTTTAAGTTTAATTGTATTAAAGTTATTCAGAAGCCATGAAAAAAGCCACCTTTTGACAGTCCTTAACAACTACTTGACTTGATGAACTGTTGGGGCCCCATAAGCCCCAGGACATACGCATTCAATTCCCCAAACGCAGCTTAGCAGGATAATAAAATGAAGTGCAGCGCATAAAAAAAAACGAAAGCAGCTTTTGGAGACGAAACGAAAATAAACAAGGCACAAAGTGTAAGTGCGTTGTGCATAAAATATTCGCCGCAAGATATAAGCCAACAACAAAATGGACACCGAAATTTCCACTACTCAATATGGCAAAGGTCATGAAAGAGAATGCACTCAGAGAAAATGGGCTATACAATGGGAATGGGGAATATACCACAAACAATCTTAACTTTTCAGAGATTTCTATAAATATTTATATTATTTTTTTTTTAAGAATTTTAGTCATCTAAGAGTGATCATAGATATTTTATTTTTTGTGCATATGATTTGAATTGAAACTACGACTAAAAGCGAAGCAGCATAACCTAAGGCAGGCCAGAGATATTTGGACGTTTGCACAATAAGAAAAAAAAGCTAAACACACTTTATGTTGGGGCTTCGCTTTCGGATTGGGGATTTTCGGAGGCAGCCAGTGTCTGAGGAACTGGGGGGTGTTGTGCGTTTTGAGGATTTGTGCGCCAAACCACCAAGGCAGAAAAAAGAAAACAAACGACATACTGCTCGAGCGACCAAAAGTGACGTGCCCAGGACGAGGACGGTGAAAATGGCGGTGGTGATGGCGACATGCCTGCCAGCAGACAACAAAAAATATGGAAGGAGATGAACTTCTTTTTCGGGGATGTTCACTTCAAGAAAATTTTGTAATTGTGTATAGTTTCGTAGTAATTTTATAGATTAAAAGACAATAAACATAGAATAAAGAAAATGGGACAGGTAGACTTTAAAACAATTATTACATATTCAAAAAATATGCATTTATAAATTCTTACAAAAAAAGTATGGAATTTTACCTTATCCCTATTTAAAACTAAGGGGTAAGGTTTAAATTATAAATCTCTTTTTAATATCGTATACAATCTCTCCACATCGCAAGATGCTGAATGTAAATTTTTCAATTAAAAAAATATGTTTAATCTCTATTATTTTTCAAACTTCTTTTTAGATATTTCTTTCAATACGATTTGTTGATTCCAGTGGGAAGCTTGCTCGAAGCTTTTCCAAGCACGCAAGCAGTTCAGGCCCACCGCCCCCAAGTGAGCCAAAAATAAAAGCCCGCCCACATTTTTGGATGCTGCCCGTCGTCGTTGCCTTTACTGCGAGTCCTAGTCCTCTCCAGCTCCCCTTTCCTTGTCCTTGGGGTTGGTAAACACGGCACCAAATTGCCGTTTAAATTTCTCCCCAATGTCTACGCCCGGGGACAAAGCGGCCTTGAAACATTATTATGACTGTTTCGCTTCCCCTCTTGCTCCACCTGTTAGTCCTTCCCCAAGCCTCATCCTTGGACCCGAAGCCTGGGGCCCCAAACAACTTTATATTTGAAGTTGTGGCCGCCAGACAATGCCGGGGGAATTCTGAAGACAGGCGTTAACTGCTACCTATGCCTCCCGCCGAAGATGGGAGTTGGAAGCTGGGAGCTCGGTGCTCGGTACTCGGATCTGGGTACCTGGATCCGGGCTCTGATCCATGTCAAGGGTATAACTTATGGCCGTGTCTGGTGCAGGTTCTGTTCTTTGTTTAACTAATTAAACTCTTGTAGCAGCGAGAATGCAAATACCTTTTGCGTTCTTGGCTAAAACACGTGTCGGAGAGACCAGAGAAAAAGGACGAAAAAAAAGGATAAATATTTTGGGCTCGTAACTAAACGCATGTCAGTGTGCAGTGTTTTCTTTAAGTCGGACACAAGAAAAATGATGTTGCCAAAGGCCAGGATCTCCCAAAATTAGTTCCAGTTTGAAAGGAAAGACATTTAAATGACCTACCATTGGGGAAAAATACTTTAATAATTTTGGACATCTTGAAAATTGCGTTATATGGTTCTACTTTGAATAAAAATTATAATAAATTTTTCCACCAAATAAATAGAGTCCTTTTATTATCCTCAACTGTGTAGGCTCGCTAATATTTTCCATCTTTATTTGCCAACAACTTCCCTGGACAAATGTCCCATCATCTGCAACTGTAGCGCATTAAAACTAACTGCTAAATTATTAGGAAGACAACCCATCCATCTCATGGTTCCTCCAGCGCTCCTGGGCTCCTTCGGTTGGGGTCTTCCACACGAAAGGAAAACAGAAATGAAGAAAAATTGCGGCATGTCAGTCGGAGGCAGAGCAACAATAAAAAGGACAAAACCGACAACATGAAGACATCTTCCGTAACAGTAAACGAAACACGCGCCAGGAGCATCCAACATCCAACTCGGCGAATAACCCAGGACGAAAAAGTAATAAGTGTGTCTATTTGTTTGCAAATATTTCATTTCCCGTACCGTTCACTTTCTATCCCCCCTTTAGTTTCCTCTTACAGACCGCCCACACCATATTTAGATGAAAAAATAAATTCGAAAGGGGACGGATACGAAAACAAATACTAAATTATAGAAACGTATATCAAATTTAGTCCTTGTTTATCATCTTTGGTGAACACATCGACTTTGGCGACTAAATTATCTTAACAGAAGTTGAAGCAATTTAGTCCAATGAAAAATTAGAACCACGTTTTTTATATATTTTTCTCGTCCATGATCTTAACTTTTGGTTCACTTTTTAATAAATACTTTACGTATTTTGCAACCAACCTGAAAACTGAAAACTAGAAATCAGTATACTAATCAGCTTCGATCAACTGAGAAACAATTTTTGGTCAAAATCATGATGATATTTTTGATATTTTTTTATTTGGCCAAAATTCAATGTTTTGATGCTCTTTATCATAAATATCTTACATATTTTGCAGCCGATTGAAAAGCAGAATACCACTTTTGAATCAGAGAACTAATCTTTGTTGATCTGCATCGAAAGAATGGAAAAATAATACAATACGATTTTTTGGTCAAAATCATGAAGTTACCCCTTTGAAAAATTCCGAAAATGGATCGCAAATTTTGTTGTCAGGTTTTGATTGAAAATGATGGTAGCCGAAGTTCTGACTTTGGAAAGGTATAACATTTCCTGATCTGTCAAGTATTGATCGAGTTATGACCATTTTTCTATCAAGAAAATGAAAATATTTTAACTTTTTTGATATATTTTTTATTTGTGCAAAATTCAATCCTTTAATGCACCTTTTTATGAATATCTTTACTATTTTGCAGTCGATTGTAAAACGGAATACCATTTATGAATCACAGAACTATTCGCCATCGATCTGCATTGAATAAATGAAAATATTATAAAATGAAAATTTTAACCACTTTTTGGAAAAATTAAGAAAAATGGATCAACAATTTTGTTGCCAGGTTTTGATTGAAAATGATGCCAGCCGAAGTTTTGACTTTGGAAAGGTATAAAATTTCTCGATCAGCCAAGGACTGGCCGAGTTATAAACATTTTTCCATCAAGAAAATTAAAAAAATTGATACAGCGTTTTTCTTTTTTTTTTTATATGCCAAAAATTTAATTTTTGAATGCCCTTTCACAAATTAGGAACATCGTGTTGGACTTTTTGGAATTGTCTTCAAAATATGATTACCATTGTGATTAATAAATATATACTAACCCCCCTAAGAAAATCATTATTAGTATGTTTGTAGAATTATGAGTTCTGATATTTGTGTATTTTCATTTTCATTTTGGAACGGGAATAAAACATGTATTCCAAAACCAAACCATTCGTATTCAATCTTATTTAAATCTCATATATTTTTATATCATTTTTCTATAATATATCTATAGTGTTTTATATGCCATTTAATTTGAGGCTCTCCTGCTGCTCGTCCCATTGATTTATGTACGTTGAACTTGCTGAAAGTTCAGCTAATACATAAAATGCAAACGGCGTGCGTAGACAAATCGAGGAAAAAAGTTAGTGTAATTTATAAAATGCAAGCACACATGGTGCCTGGGCTTGGCACTGGGCCTGGCTCTGGGCCTGTGCCTGTGCCTGTGCGAGGCGCTGAATGTTATTAAAAACAATATAAACAACTTCCCGGTGGGTTGTGTCGGGTTGGTTGTTTATGGATGTGATGTGAGTGCTATGAAAAACCAGCCTTAAACCACAAAGCACCACTTGCCCCGTTGTGCGGCAGTTGCGGCAATTTTCAAATTGACTTTTGCACATGTTGCCGGCGTAACGAAAATGCGGGCCCCGACATTGTAGCCAAAGTATGTTCCACTAGCCAAATAAAAAACAATGAAAATAACGAAATATGCTTCAACGGACTAGAGTGTGGCTTGTTTTGTGGGACATCAGTGTTGAGAAGATTTTTGAAAAAAAAACTGATCGTTTTCTAAACTTTCAAGTTTAGATTCAAAAAAAAAAAAACAATATAACTCTTATTTTAAAAATTATAATAAATATTTAATAAAATATACAAATAGAGCTACTGAATCGACAGAACCGGCAGCGGGTTGGATTTTCTCTTCTAAAAATAGTAAAAAAAAGGGGACCCAACAATTTAAGAAAACCCAGAAAGTACCCAAAAAATACGTGCCAATTGTGAGCGTGAACAGAATAAACAAATAGTTGGCAGTTGGTCAAAAGTCAAATATCTATCAAAGTGGCATTAGCGGCAGCAGCTGCTGCCTTTCTGTTTTTCTCATTTTATTTGAATTAGACCGCCCATCGCCACCCCGACCGCCAACACTGTCTAGCCGGAGTTCGCAGCACTGCGCAGACAGTGTTGCAAACGATCACGCTCTACCTACACAAGCAAGAAAATTCGCACATTCAATCTACTGTTCGAACCGAACATGTTGCGTTGTTCAGTATGGTTGGGAAAAGGAGGGAATATCGGATCTCGGTGGGTGCGAGCGAGAGATCCAACCAAATTTGTTCGAAGCGAACCGAATGCTCAAACTTAGCGGCGTCGGGGGATTAAAAATATATTGTTTTCGATATGTTGTGCAAAATTCATACAACGATATCACTTCCATAGAAAGAATATCGATATATTGATATTTTGATGAATTATCAACAACCCTAGTGAGAACTCTCAGCGGCGTCGGTGGATTAAAAATTGTTCGGTTCTCTTTCTCGCTTTTTGTTGTTTGCGCGTGTGATTTCACTGAAAATAATAGAATAAAAGTGTACTGAGAAGCGAGGGCGCAGTGGAAATGCTGAAAATGGCAAATGCTGCGACGCCGCAGCAGCAAACGATGAAAAAAACAAACAACGAAGAGGATACTGAGGAGTCCGAAATCGACATGGACGAAGAAGAGGAGGAGGAGGAGGACGATGAGGAGGACGATCTTCCCGACGATGTCGGGCTGCAAATAGACAGCGAGGACGAGGCGGAGCTGGAGGCCCAGCGCATTCGCTTGGACGAAGCAGCTAAAACAGCGAAAACAGCAACAAAGGCGGAGAAGCTAGAAAAGGAAGAAGCAGCAGACGCAGAGGCAGCAGCAGCAGTAGCAGCACCAGCCGCAGCGGCTGCTGTAGCAAAGGTGGTGGTAACAACAAAGTCGCAGGTCAGTAACGGGAAAGATAAAGAGAAGGCAAAGCCAAAGCCGGCTGAAAACAAAGCAAAGAAACCTCGTGGCAGGCCAACTGGGACGAGCAAGTCGAGGGCAAATGGACGCAGGGCATCCATCAGTTCCCTGGCCTCCAGCTCCTCCCTGGCGTCCCAGGACTCAGCTGCCAGTGCGGCCGCCTTGGTGGCCGCACAGGTCCTGGCGGATGAAAAGTCCCATCAGTTCATCTACAGCTGCTCCGACTGCAGCCACCACTACGCCGACAGCCTGATCCTCGCCAAACACTTCCAGAAAATGCATGCCAAGCCGAAATCCAAGCGGAAGCGCGCCAAGACCAAGGCTTCCACCCCCGAAGACGAGGACACTCCGCCCCTGAACCAGAACCTGCTGGACATGAACAGCCTGAAGCCCTGTGCCCAGCTGCTCATGCAGGGCGAGTCCCTGCTGCAGTTGTGCCTCGCCTGCAACTCCCAGTTCGTCGAGTCGAAACACTTCCGTGAGCACCTTAGCCAGCAGCATGGGTACTTTAAGCTCCTCGTTCCCAAGGAAGAGCCCACCGAACTGCCGCCCCTGGCCATGGTCACCATTCCCAGCGAACTGGCTGAGCCCAAGTCGAGTGGTCAGCAGTTCCAGCTGCCGATTCCTGCGCCAGAGACACCGCCACCCGAGCAGGATGTCAAGGAGACGACCGCCCCGGCTATTGAGTCCAACGACAAGGAAGATCTCGACATGATTAGCGCCATGGTGGCCGAAATAGCGGCCGAGCGCGTGAAAAAAACCTGCAGTCCGAAGGTCAGCAAGATGATCATCAAGCTGCCGACAGTGAACAAGAGGGCCAGGAAGCGTTCGAAGCCGGAGAAGAAGCGCGAAAAGAAGGCCTCGAGCGTGGAGGAGAGTCCAGCGATGCAGGAGGACTTGGCAGCTGAGGAGATGTCGCCTGCCGGTAAGAAACTTCATCAGGAGAAAGAGGAGGTGCCGCTTCTGGAGCAACCACTTCCGGCTACCGAGAAGGAGTCTGAAGATAAACAAAATGAGGCGGACAAGGATCAATCGAATAAGGATGTAGCTGCACCACAGTTTCCGGAAGTAACCGAGGAAGTGAAGTCGAAATCGAGCAACTTTGTGAAGGAAAAGACATCGCAGGAGAAAGTTGTAAAGGAACCAAAACTGAGAAAGTCAGAGAAAGCACAAAAACAATCTCAGAAAACTAAAAAGGATCAGAAACAGACGGAAAGGTCTACAAAATTAAAGCAGGCCGAGTCTCCAAAGGAGCCAAACAACGAACCACAGGTAAGTTTTTTCTGAAACTCCCAGGCAGCAGAAATTTTCTAACAGATCGTCCTGTTTCCGCATTCCAGGAACTATCCATCCCATCTAAGCGCAAACGCTCTCGCAAAGAGCCAAAGCTACCAACGCCCATCCCGATGCCAGAAAAAGAAATAAAAAAGGAGGCAACAGAGACGACCGAGCGACGAAAGCGCAAATCGCGCAGTTATTCGGCCGAAATAAAAGACGAGGAGGAAGACCTCGATGAGGAGGGGCTGGACGATGACTCCTCGGCCACGGTTTCGCCTCACAACAGTTCATCGGACGACAGTTTCGTCTCGATCAAGCGTGAGTCATCCGAGGAGTCGCAGCGCAACGAGAATGGAGTCATCCACACGTGCAACTTCTGCGGCAAGACCTTCAAGCGTTTCTCCAGGATGCAGGATCACTTGCGCCTCCACACCGGCGAGAAACCGTACGCTTGTGGCATATGTGGCAGGGCTTTTCGCCTGAAGATGCGTCTCTCGGAGCACCAGCTGCGTCACCGCACCGAGAAAGCGTACAAATGCGAGGAGTGCTCGATGCCGCTGGCCACAAAGCAAGATTTGTCGCTCCATATGCGCCACCACAAGAACGATCGGCGCTACAAGTGTGATAAGTGCGACAAGGGATTCGTTCGCAGCTCCGACTTGTCCATTCACGTGCGGATCCACACCGGCGAGAAGCCCTACGCTTGCGATCTCTGCGGCAAGGCGTTTCGGGCTCGACAAAATCTGGTTGTCCATCGACGCACTCATCTCGGCGACAAGCCCATTCAGTGCGAGCTCTGCGACAAAAGATTCGCGAGAAAAATCGACATGCGGGTCCATATGCGTAGGCATACAGGTGAGTGGATCGGTCGATCATAATTATGGCTAGAAAAACTAATGTTTTGATTGGTTCTTAGGTGAGAAACCGTACAGCTGTGATGCCTGTACTCGTGGCTATTCGTCCAGAGTGAATCTCATTCGCCACCAAGAGCGGGAGCACGGCAAAACGGTGGAGAACAAACCGGGAGATGATCACTCCGACTCTGATCCGGATATTAAGCCCAAAGCCAAATCAGCTGCAAAGCGACCGAGACGGGAGAAGCCACAGAAGGCGGATGTCCAGGAGAAACGACTGGAAGCGCTCCAAGAGGATATTCGAGAGGAGTCGCCTCCGGCCAAAGTGGCTGTTGTGGAGCTGCCGGCAGATGCTGGAGCTGGCCGTGCCCAGGTGCAAGTTACGCTGTCGATGCAGGTGGAGCGTGCTCCCAACCCGGACGATGACGAGGGAATCACGCCGGAGAAGGAGAACGCCTTGTCTAGTGCTGCGAGTGGTGTGGATGGAAGTGGCAAGGGCAAGACCAATCGGAAGATCACAAGCTACTTCACAGTCGTGGGCCAGCAGGCGGAAATCTAAAGACTTAAGTTCAGGATCAACAAACTTCTTACTCATTACCTTTTAAGATGCCACTGTACTTTGAAATGATGGACACATTTCACCTCGCAATTTAATTTTTCAATTTTGCAATGCAACCTTGCAGCAGGGATCAAGTATTCTTTATAAACTATATATACGCGTATTTATCGAAAATAATGGAGTGAGCTTATGGATGCGGATGAAGACCGCCAAGAAATATTAAATGTTGTGAAGGACCATTAAACCAAGAACAAGAAAAGACTACTTTTTAAAAGATAAAGATATTTGATATTCAAAAATAAGCAAGAGACTGCAAAGAATTTTATACCATAAATATAAATACTTTTCCCCTATAGACAGAGCAACTTGTGTGAACAAAATAAGTATAACTATGTAAAAAAAAAGACCAATAAACTAGTTCGTAAGAAATCAGTTCGAGGGAAATGTTTGCAAGCGATAAGAAGACTAATTGTAAAGCAACTGAGATATCGTGAAATTCAATTCCACCGCTCAAATTTCCTGTACACTTTACTGAATTTCCCCATTTGAATGAATAATACGTCAACAAATAGTAAACTAATACCGCCTGAGTCGTCGAGGTTCAATTTCAGAAAATATCAGAATTGTAAACGAATTTCCAAATAATTGAATTTATTGCAATTGCAAACATTTCCACACCATTCCCCCGCATTTATCCAGAGAACATTTCTTCTCGATTTCATTTAATTTATAGCACGTATTGCAAGTCATTTAATATGCAATTTTTATGAAATTTCCAGCATATACTCAAATTCCAAATCAATATAAATAAGTTTCAATAATTTTAATCTTTAGTTTCTAAGAAAATGAATAGCTTTCATGAGAAAGATGTTCAGTACTTTCATAACTATCTCAGAACTCTTACTATATTTATTTTGTAAACATTTACTTTATAGTATTTACTTAAATTCTCGAAATGTAATCAACTAAGGACATAAGGACAATGCATACGGACGAAAAGTCAGCGACGTTTTCTTCTCTAAGCTCTGATAATCGGGCGTACTTTTTGTATATTGCATTTTTTGGCAGCTGTTCTCATTCTATAGTTTCTAAGCGAGTCCTATGAATATATGGTATTTCATAATTTAACATTGTCCTTTTATTAATGGCACTTGCGAATCATTTTGTGCCTTCTGCATTGTTCAACCCTCGAATTGCAATTACCTGAGTGCGGGGGGGATGTTTATGGTCCGGGACATCAAAAGGCAGCTGCTTCTGCGGCAGTCAGCCCTTGACCAATTTGCAGCACTACCGCTACTGCTCGACGGGATTGGGGTGGACTCTGTGCTGTGCCGAGAGTGAATTTCGGTCGGTAGTTTGTCATTTGTAATGGGGTTGTGTTTTCAACTTATTTTCTAGTTTCACGGGGTTGATGTGCCACAAAGATAAATGAAACAAATGGCGAAATAAGAGAGCAAAATATATTTCTAAAATATAGAGATATTCTATCCCCACAGCCGAGGGAGGTGGTATTTCAGTATTTTGCTTAATTTAAATATAAAATAATGATTTATTTCTATTATTTATTAACCCTTTAAAGCTTTAAACCATTATTTCTTGATTCCTAAACAAAAACCAATTACAGTAGCCTCGTACTGTACTCGTTTTTGGCCATATGCTTATCAACTGAGCACTGCAATGACAATTTATTTTGTTCTGGCTTTCAAACAGAAGCACGGCTAAACGAAAAAAATGTTCAAATCAGCGAATAAAAGAAGTAAAGTCTAGTATTCTCTTGTTGCAAGCGCTTTCAATGCAAAATTACGCATACGAAGCGTGGTACCGCGTGCTTTGTTGTTTCTGAGAGATTGTGCCAAAAAGCAACAACGAAAAAAATAGACAAAAAATAGAAAAGAAAAGATAGAAGAAGAAGATAGCCAACGTGACAGCTCACACATATGCACGGAAGTTGTGCTCATGGTGGTGTGCGAAAATATGCAAATTAAGTGTGGCGACTTTTGTTGTCGCCGTTTTTTGGCGTAGAAAGCGTAAAAAAGCGAGCAAAATACAAAATAAGCAAACAAAAAAATGAACAACTACGAATATGTATACACATTATTTGGGCTGGCGATTGTGGAAAGCAAAGCGTCTAAAAAAAACAAGTATACGCCCCGTTGTACAGTCAGCAAGTAAGCGCGCTTGTGCTTTTGTTTGTATTTGTATTTGTGTGGTGATCAAGCCTGCTCTCCTCACACTTTTTTTTTCTTGTTTCTTTGTTTTTTGGTTGTCTCGTCAGCATTTTTACACTTTTATGTTGCTGGCTTTTAATTGAATTTCGCTCGAGTCTCAGACTTTGACTTCTTCTGTTCTGTATCGTTTCTGTTGTTTCTTTTTGCCGCAGCCGCTGTGGTTAATTTTAAAACTACCCATAAAAGCCACACGCTGCGCCGGCGGCGGAAGAGGCCAGAAGACATGGGCGAGGGTGAAGGCAAGGGCGAGGGCGGCAGCGACGCAGACGCTTGGCTTTTGCCACTAATACAATTATGTTCTGCCAGCGAGTTGGTTCTGGTTTTGCAGTGAAAAAAATACTACATTTTTAACATTAGAACTAAATAAAAAATTATATCTAATAACTCCTAGTTTTCATAGAAAATTAGAGTGACTTTTGAAATTCCTTCCGTTTATAAATTCTTATGTTTTTGTTTGTTGAGTCTCTCTGGCACTGTAACGGCTCTGTTTCTTCTGTTCTTTTTGCATTCTTAGCGCGGTCGTTAACTTGCATCTGAGGCGTCGCATCGGAGGAACGTGTTTTTTTTGTTATTTTCGAGCCGTTCTCCCAATAGCCTCTCCAGGTTCTTGCTTTCTGGGAGAGTGTTGTTTATGTTTGTGGTTGTGCTGTCTTTGGCGTCTTAGGGCTTTGTTGATTTGTTTGCGCAGCCCATCTCTAGTGTGTGATCCGCTTTGCCATTGCCGTTGTGTTTGTGTTTGTGTGTGAGTGTTGGTGTAAAGGTGTAGTGGGAGCTGCAACGTATTTTCCAACACTTGAAATGGGCGCGATTATTTTGAAGCTTTTGAATTGCCAACGGTGCGTATGCATGATATTTAATACGAATATTGAAGATTTTACTCATTCTTTAGTTTTTAAATAGTTTAAATTGTTTAATTTGATTAATATAAACACCAAAAAGCCACAAAACCAAATTAACAGTTCATTAACTTTTTCATACACAACCTAAGTGATTGTTTAAATATTTCTACAACACCCAGAACCCTGCAGTTTCCAACCTCGAAATGCAATTGATTTCCATATTCAATGCCGCTTTTTCAAGCGTTAACGTCTGATTTTTATTCACAACTTCTGCTGACAACTCGCATCCATATGAAAAGCATTAAAAATTATTTATCCATAAATCATGCAATCGTTAACAAATAAAAAATTCATTGAAGTTCATTTTCCGCCGACAGTGAAATGGTTCATAAACAAACAAACAAAGTCCAAAAATGTAAAAAATGAATATTGACGAAAAAAACAGAAAAATATAGCCAACGCATAAATAAATCAGAGCAGCGGCGTAATATCAGCATAAATATACGGCCTGTCGGTCTGTCGAACAAACAAATATTCATAATTGTACGAAATAAAAAAAACTCAAAGTCAGCTCCCGCAGGTCTGCGCCTGGAGTGAGGTGAATATACAGTTATGGGAAGGACTGCAACTAACCGCTGAATGTGCATAATTTATAAAGCTAATTAAACGCGCATTTAACTAATTAAAAATATAGCGCGCTTCAATTATTGAAATATGCTGCCCAATTATGATAAAGTCCAAATACCGAGAGCGAGGGGGACGGCTAATTTGAGAAAATTTCCAATTAAATTATAGGTATTTCTGTAAAATCTGGGTCGGGGAAGAGTACAAACAATAAAAAAGTATATTCGATTCCCTTGCCGAAAATATGGATAAATCGAAAGCCCAACGTGGCGGATACTTAACGCTAATCAAAATGTATATTACGTATACGACATGTGTGACATGTGTGGGGGTGGGGGCGGGGAGCTGAGTCCGGGGTTCAAGCTAATTTTAGTGTTTGTTGTTATTGGCATTGGCTGGTGTTACTGCTGCCGTTGCCTTTTTGGCTTTTAGCAACCAAATACTAATTGACATTTTGCTATGCTGCCGTGGAGGGTCGGGGAACACATGTCTATAGCTTTACAGTTAGCCCGTTGCTGCCGCTACTGCTGCTGCTTGCCAATGCAAAAACAGTTTCAATTAAGCAATTAGCGCCATTGAAACAAATCCAACACGTTTTGTGGCTTATAAACTGAAGCATCATGCCGATTGGTTCGGGCCCTGCGGTCGCAGAAAATAGGCTCAGGACGGGACAGGGGGGTTTCTGTTTTCTGTGGCCATTCATTTGAGGCAATTAAAGGGTAATTGGGGTATACAAGTTGCATTGACAGGGGAAAATATTTGGTTATGTCAAAGCCTAAAGCCTTTTTGGAAAATATATTTTGATATGTGTTGGATTTCCTCCAAAATATATATATTTTTTAAACAAAAACCTGTCTTTATATCCTCCGGAGACAGCATTTCATAGTCTACTTAAGTGCAAAATTTACTGATTAGAGCCCGGCTTATTACGCTCATTACTAATACAAACGCAAACTGCCATTTTAGTTACTCTTGCTAATTTGCGCAACATTTTTGCGCTTTTCAGTTAACATATTTATGCGAATTTCGCGCTTCTACTCAATTTTAGCCACAATTTGAAAACAACAAATAGAATTTGCATGTATAATCTTGATCCAGCTTAAGGCTTTTTTGTGTTATGCATTGACGTCACTGATTGCCATTATAAAAATCAGCTTAAAGCGAATTCCTCTCAGGTTAAGAGGATAAAAGGTATTGGAGGGAAAGTCCTAAACCCCAACTTATTGGCCCAAATGGACATTGGCCCTGGGAGGATGATGCATCGCCATTGCCACTGCAATTTGCACTTTCATAAATCCCATAAAATGTGCCGATTGCTAATCACACTTGCAAATTCAATCAATGTCGAACTTCCTAATTGAATTAACAAAGCGCCTAGTTTTATTTGCGGCGCAACCAACTTGATTAAAACGGTAGCAGTTGTTTTCGTACAATCTTGAATAAATTTGCCAAGGTATTGGCAGTGAGAATTACTTAAAACTTGATCTGAAAAGTTTGGCACTCTGTTGGCAACAAATATTCGCTGAAAGCAGAAAGGTGCGCCGGCTAATATGGATTACTATTTATAAGTATAGACTTTATGGCTCTTCAGGGGGTTAACACTTTATTGGGTGCTTCGGCACTCGAGTTAATGGGTAGTACTAACAATAAAGCTTTCATAAAAACCATTATTTAGCTTCCTAATATACCACTTTGTTATTAGATTCTATCTAATCTATGGAATAAACTAAAAATCAAAAGTTTCCGGGTTCTGGAATCCCCTTTCTACGAAAACCATAAATCCTAGGAAATATCTGAAATTCATCAAGGTGGCAAACAAATTTAAAACGTGTATTTACTAATTAAAGCCTTTAACCAAGCAAACCACTAAAAGCTGGCAGCTTAAAACAATAAGTGGTCCAGGGCAAGGGAAATCATTTAATATAATAACAATGACGGCACGGCAACAGAAGCAGAAGCAACAATAAACAAAAAAAAGGAAGAACAAACAAAAAGATAAACAACTCATTAAGGGAAATTAAACAGCCGTGAACCGAAACGAAAGCCATGTCACGACCCGTCACTCATACGCACTGTTGTCAGTGCGTACATACGAGACTGACAGTTCGCGGTTTGATAAAGATTCTCTTTATTTCTCCAGAAGAGAAAGGCATTTGCGAAAAAAATTCGTCATAAAGTAGTATTTTATGAGAAGATAAAACCATATTAAAATTGCTTAAAATGACTGCAGGAGATAAGGGACTTAAACTTTTTGTATTATTTATTTTTAAATATAAATAAATACATCTTGTTAGCACACTCAGACTTAAAACGTGTCAAGGCATTGGATACTTAAAAAATGTGGTTTTAGGGGTATATCAAATAATGTATACAAAAACTTATTGTCAATGGAGAAAGGGGTGATGTTATGCAAACAAAACTTGGTATTTGAATTGTACATTTTTTTGCCAAAAAAATCATGTGAGTAAATACAAAACACTTTTAAAAATAGCTCTAACACAGATTGTGCTAAAAATGATTATATATGATTTTTTTAAGATTTGAAACTCTTCCTGGCAATAAACAGAGGCCTTATGGAGGGTAACCTGGCTAAAACTGCGAGATACCCCTATAAACCCTGAGGTCTTTGACACCTGCACTTGACTTAGATTCGCTCTGTTATTGAGACCATTGAATGGCTCTAATTGAATAGCTAAAAGAATGAGCCCGCCAGGCAACCATTTCGACCACAAGCAAACAATTGACAGCCAGATGAGAGACAAGAACATTTTAATTAATTAACACAAATTTGCAATGTAATAGAAGAGACTGGGTAGCCGGGACTTTAGCCTGAGGAAAATGTAAACAAGAAGACTGAAGGAGAAGTGCCGGAGTGCTTGAGACTCTCTTCAAATGGGCCACTTGACTGCAACTTTAATTAACTGGAAACGTTATGTTTGTTTTTGAAAGCGGCCAACGGCAAAGACAATGGCCCGTCAGATAAGACTCGAAACCGAAAAGCTGTTTTCCTCCTCTGGCTTAATCAATACATCTGGCAATTTATTGGCCTAATTGTCATATAATTTATAAGAAAAGACAGATTTTGATTTGGCAGTCTGTACCAGCTTCTCTAATTATTATTTTGGCAAGTCGTTATGGCCAAACAGATAGCTCATATATTGTGTTGACTGGCTGGCAAAAGCTGTGAAATTTCTCTGTTTCCAAGTCACAAGATTTGGTTTCGGTTTCGGGTATGCGGTAAGTAAATAGAAGCTGAAATTTCAGGTGAATCATTCCCCACTGGGCCTGACTTTATTGTTTTGTTTCTGCTTCTGTTTTAGTTTTATTTATTTGCATTTTGTTTTTTTGCTTTGGGAAAAGTTCTTTCCTGACGCAGACTTTGCTTTTGGTACTTTTGTTTGTTTGTTTTTTCATTTGTTTTTATTTTGTTTTGTTTTCCTTTTTTTTATTGGCTCAGCTCTTGCCGCTTGACGCCACGTTCTGGGCTCTAAAGTCCAAGTCTAAACGGGTTTTTCATTTTAAACTGACGTTTAATTCGATTCAATGATTCTGCAATTTGATTTATGGATTACCGCGAATCGGATTTTTTTAAACATTATTTATTTATGATTTGTGATGTGTGTAAATATGAGAGCCCTTGCTAAATGTATGCCATGAATAAGCGAATATTATTGGTAGATTGTTTATTTATAGAGACTAACAATAATAATATAACGATTTATCCAAGCCTACCCATTTCAATTATATTGGAATTTTCAAACTACAGAGAAATTCCTACTCACTCAATGCATTATCAAGTATACGCCCCACTACCAAATTAAATGTTCAACTGAAATGTTGATGTAACTAACACTTACATGAATTCTTCCACTGCTGGAACTTGTGGTAGACAAAGCAAGCACAAATGAAGAATATCACAAAGACAATGAGGAGTGTCAGGATGACGCCTATCCAAATATCGCTGACCACATGGGCAAAGTCCTTTTCATCATCGCCCGTGTATATCCGGGATCCATGGGCTATATGGGGAGTGGGGGATCTGGCTGCTGGAAGGACATCATTGAAGAGATCATCAGCCACATCTGCCACATCGTTGGCCGAGGCGGCACCACTGAGATTGATCTCCACCTCCTGACGGTCGATGGTGAAATTGCCGAGCGCCGAATCTAGGCCCAAGGCCAGCTGCTCCAGTTTGTTAATGAGTATGGAGTAGTTCCCCGGCAGATCGAAGCCGCCCAGATCGAGTTTTTCGCCACTGCCACTGGTGGTGGCATTCAAGGTGGCAGTGGCATTGAGGCCGCCAGCATCGGTGGCAGGGGCAGTCGTGCGATTGAGCCCCGATTCATGGCTGCCGTCTTCGAGGCCTGCCAGCAGGTTGCCCGTTATATTCAATGCCTTAAGTATTTCGGCCATTGCTTAGAATATTTAAATATTTTCTTCGCTTTATTTAGTTTTCAAATTATTTATTTATTTTTTATTTTATCACTTTTCTAATATTCAGCTGCGAGACATATGTCTGTTTTTCTTCGACTCAGCCGCGATGCTGGAGCTTCATTTCGCGACTGAAAGCCCCCAGCGAGTGTAAAGTTGCCAATTTGTTGGATCGCTTTTTGTCGGCACACCCGCCCTGGCATATAGATTCAATATTTTTTTTTATATTTAATCTCCAGCCCCTACTTTATGTCGTTTTTCACTTTTCAACTAATTGTGTTAACGCATCGGTGTTAATTCGGCTTACGCATCTTCTGGCAGCTCGTTCGGGCTTTTGTGGAAAATTGTATCTCGCGGATACAGCTCGCTCGCATTGCTGATTTGTTGTTCAAATATTGATTAAAAAAACACTTTTTTTTTAATATATATTTTTTATGATTTTTTTCCACCCTGGGGGGAATTTATCTGAGCAATAAACGTATGCACAAGTATCTCCTTCGGCTGTCTATCTGTATGAATTCAGTTTATTGATTTGCCAAGTGGAAATGAGGGAAAACATTTGTCTGCTCCGTTTCGTTTAATCTCTGCCACCTTCGAGGCTGTTAAATCTCATCATATTTGCCAGGCTAATTCCCGATTACACGTGAAGTGCACATAATACACCACAATTGCAATTCAAGGCAGCGCACGTGCACACCTTACTAATCTTATTTAAAATTGAGTAAAAAATCTGATTACAAAAAAGGTTCATTATACAATTTATGTTTAAGTAATTAGTACACTCAATGGTTTTTTCCTAGCTTGGCTTGGATGTAGGAGTTCCTAAAACCACCAATAAAATATACTAACAAGCCCTAAAGTATACACCCCATCGGGTTAACAAACAGATGACTTTCCTATTTATAGAACAGCTTCGACAAACAGGCAATTAGGCCAATTGTTTTTAGTGTTTATAGGCTGCTTCATAAAAACTTGGGATACTGGGGAAACCCTATTGTATATCATTACAGATATCAGAGTTTTTGCAATTGTATATATTAATGGGAAGTAGACCAGATCGAAACAACTATTGAATAAATCAGGTGGAAAATTTTGAACACTTTATATCAATTTTTTATTATTAACTTAAAAAAAAAGGGCAGCAAACATTTTCCTTGACTTTTCCTTGGATCTTACTTTTCAATTAGGAACTTTTCAGGACAAAGGTTACTTGTTATTTATTTTCACATATTTATTTGATTGTTAATTTGTCTATAAATATTTGGCGCCAATTTGGTTATAGTTTTTTAGTTTTTCAGTTTGTTGCCAAACAAATATCACGACCTTTATCAACAATAATAACAAATGAATAATTAAAACTCGCGGAACACTTTTGTAAATGTTTTTTTTTTGTATTTTTGTATTCCTAAATGAACCGAGCCCGGGCGCTTATTTACAACAATTAAGGTTGCTTTCTTGCAAGCGGCTTGCAATTATAGCCACGTTAACAGCGAAGTTAACTGGCAGCGGTGGCGTCGCGACGCTGACTGCGATATGATTTTTTTTTCTACAAGGCGGTACAACGTCTATCTAGACGGCAGCAAAGCAAACGAACCAAGTGAATGAATGAGTGACTGAATGAATGAATGGCCAACTGACGGGCCGACTAGCGGACTCTAGACTGAGATTGTGATTGCGATTCAGATACAGATACAGATTGAGATTGAGATTCGGACTGAGTTCGATCGCATTCTGACGTGAAGATGCTACAAAAAATGAAATCAACCCGCTTGGCGACAGCAAAAATTATTTCCAGTCAATTCAGTCTGTTTATTTTTGTTATTTTGTACTTTTAAACTAATATTGGCACTGACTCTTGAAATTTTTCCCATATTACACATTATTGGTATTTTCTAGATTTGATTTATTTTGACTTTACTGTAATATAGCCTATTTTTGCTCACAGCACTTTCAGCTACAATGAGTCGACAACAAATTATTTTGATTACTAAAATATTTATGCAAGTTTTAATTAGTTTCTGAGGGGCTGAGTTTATTGATTTCCATATTTGTATAAAATCAAAGCTTCATATTATGAAGCTTAAAATATGTATTAGATTAAATTAGATTGTATTATTTATTTAAAATTAGTTGGCAGTTCTCTTTAATTAATTATTTCCCTTTCCCTTAAGTAACTAAGTCACACGATTTGTCTTTTATTTATTCCAGAAATTTTCTTTCTCAAGCTCAGCTCTTACATATTTACTTGGAATTTAAATGAAATATTAGACAAACTTTATTGCATTTGATTGGCTGCATCGATGATGCAAAAATATTAGAAATTCCTCCTTTAATCCGTTCATGCATATTTCAATTTTATGGCATATCATTTACATTTAATTTTATGCATTGGAATTAGGCTGCCGAATTGTGAACATTTCATGCACAATTTGGCACTGAGCACCCAGAGTGCTCGGGATTTTATTAGTTTTGGCTTTTAACAAATATCGGCAGAAGGCCTTGTTCGACGGCATGTTTTATTATCTTTTCGTGTGTTTATTAAAATTTGCATTTAATTATTTCGTTTCATTTCATTATTGCAATTTGTGGCTGCTGCACTTTGCTACCGAATGCATTATGATGTGGCACTAACATATATATAATACTTGTATAGTTGAATAATATGAATAAAGAAGTGCTTTAATGTGATTGCATAACACCCGATGGCTTTAAGTTGTTTTGTTTGTGCGCTTAGTGGAAGTAATTTTTCCTGGGTTTGCGGTTAACTATTTGCAAATCACAAATTGATTCGATCGAATGGATGATTATGAATTTTGCATTTGCTATTGACTTTATGGGTGGTATATTGTATGTTTGTAGTTTATGTATTTACGAGCATCGATTGCAATTAGCATTTTGCACAGGCTTAGTGACGCATGATAAGAGCTTTATCAATTCGAAATTATTTTATTGATATTAGCACTTGAGGCCTAAACACTGTTTACCCGCTTAATCGATTTTTAAGAGCTCTGTGTCATGTGATTACAAATTGACGGATTGTCAAGCTACTTGGGCTTATCACAAAAAAATCTTTGCCCCATAAAGATATTGCTTTTATTGGTACTACAAACTGCACTAGCAAATCAAATAACAATTAACTGCACTAAATGGCCTCTTTTTGCGTTTTAAATGCAAAATAAATTGAATGGCAGTAATTGGGTTGAAAGGCCTGCCTGAATATGGAACAATGCCTGATTAAGTTATTGTTCTTTTTAATCCACATTTCTAAAACGATTTCCAGGTTACATTTACGGGCATTCCCTCGCTGGCTCCTCACTCTAATCTTTATCTCAAGTGTACTCTAGATTTATTTCGAGTAGCCAGTTGCATTGTTTATCACGTTGATTCCTTATCTTGAGGGGCCAACTAATCACCGTGACAGCTTGTATTAGAGTCAGATTATTATTTACGCTCCAACCCAAATATGTGCTAAATATTTACGTATTTATTTTATGGAAGAATAGCAAATGAGTTTTCAATAGTGGTTGGATTTGGTTTGAACCGGAGTTCAGGCATGGTCTACATTTGCGAGGCAATAAAATGTAAGAGGGAATTTATGGAATATAAACTGTTGTATAAGAAATGAAGTAAATTTATTGAAGGTTTAAAATTAAAATTTTTTGAAAATATAGAATCTTTAGTTTCTTAAAAAGGTTTACAATTTTAAAAAGTTATGTATGTTTTTATCCTCATACATTTTACATGGATCTTTCTTCATTAGTTTTAATTATTGACATCAATATTTAGCCAAGTTCTCAACCCGAGCTCCTTTCAATTACGGTTCTGGGCCAGACTATATTTTTAGGCTAATTAGATCACTATAGTCAAGAAACGCACCAGAATACTTACCCCTAACAATATTCAGGGGTTGATAAACAGGTTTTAATAAACTTAGTAAAAAACAGTTACTTAACTTAACATAAAACAGTAGTTATAAAAATAAATGTTATGAAATCCTACCCTCAGTTTTAATTGTTAAGCCAGGAAATTCTAACCTTCATTCAATTATTTAGCCAATACCCTCATAATCTCTTATATATTAATATTTAATACGTTCAATGTTTACCTTTTAGCGTGCCAGACACCGGCGTACTAGTAAAAAAAGACAAACAGGTGCAAACTGGTTGCGCATGCGCGAAACAAAATAATCAAAAGACACAATCATGCGCATTTCACAACTCACGTGATGACTGACACACAAATTATTCAACCAGTTTGATATTTTTAAGTATAAAACAATAACCTAAATATCAAAACTGTAATAAGGAAAAATATTTATCAAAGAAATTAAAAATGAGAACTTGCCGCCACTGTGTCTGGTGATAAGATCTAGGATCTAGATAAAAGCAATTCTTACAAACAAAAAGTGATCATGAAATAAAGTCCATAAATCTATCACCTTTTGGAATTTTGTCTGATATCGTGCGGATAGATTATCTCCTAAAAAGTTCGCAGTCATGCTGATTAAGACTGCAATTAAGTAACGCTGGAATGGTTCATCGTGCTTGTGGTGCCTGTAACCCCTCCGGAATTTCCTATGTCAGCTTACAGACCCGTCGCAAACATTCCGGCTCAGTTGAATATACTTGGTAAATAGTCGGCGATATTTGCACATTTTTCCCGCTTCAGTTCACCGTGAGGAGGTGTTCAAACAAAGGAAGTGCGAACAGTAGGGTTTGCAGTATGATATATCCATATATGTAGTATATGGAGTAAGTATACCCTATAAGGTGGCATATCAGCGGCACGCAAGACATTTAATTATAGAATATTGAGTAAGCATGCGATTACTAGTCGGGGTCTTTGAACGAGAATTATCGGAACGGGGTTTTGAAACAAATTTCATGTTATTTTATTAATACATTATTTCATTGAGTAGTTTTATACCTACTTTAAATTGGGGTTACATTTTATGATAATAGATTTAAATATAGATCTTTAGGATATAAATGCAAATTCCATGAAACATTTAAAGAAAGAACAAATAAAATATTCCATAACAGCTTTAAGAACCCTTTTCTATTTGAAATCCCCTCTGAGGAAATAATCTGAATACCCCCGGATACACCAAACTCCGTTCAATAACTCAAACCTCCTGCTCCTTTTTGGGATCCTCATTGGCAACCCTATCGCAACAATCTTTTATCCAAACACAACAAGCCGCATCATCCTTGGTCTCCGACCCTCGAACAAATGCCGTCAGATGTACGAACAGACAGTCCTCGAGCGGAGTGTCTGGTTGTCGGGTTGCCTGGTTTGTTGCTTGGTTTCCCTCCGGTTCCTTTAAGCCAATTTGTAAACCATCAAATCGCGTTAAATGCGCTTTTCCGGTCGCGGCCTCTTTTCCTTTTATCTCCGTTCGACTGCCACGGAGGAGAAAAATCTCATTGTTATTGTTTTCTTTGCTAAACGGAAATGGTTAGGCTGACAGACAGACTGGCACTCGGGCTGGGAGTCTGTATCCTTTTCGGCTTTGCACCTCGGACAGGTACAGGGACGACATATGCCTTGATAAGGATGCAATCGTTTGCGCCTCTGTCTCTGCCAACTTATTGATTTGTTTGCCTTTGGGCCATGCCTTTGTGCCATCCGTCTGTGAGAACGGAAATTGGAAAGCGGTTCTTCCTCCATGCAGCTCATAGAGTTATGCAAGCATTGCTCTGTAGAGTCGGCATCTCATTTTTCTTCCCCTATTTTCAATTATCGATATCGGATTGTCACCAAAAGCAAGTAGAGTAAAGTACCCTTCATGCCTTTTAACGCCCAACCTTTATTTGAACTTCCGCAGCAGACCGACCAAAACCCGAAAACCGTGGCCAATGCACTCGGCTGGCATGTACATTTACACGCCCGATATGCGGTAGCCAGGTCAACTCGGTTTTGGCCATAAAGTGCCTGAAAAACGAGCGTGTAATTTACGAGCTGTTTGTCAACAATGTTGCTGGAAAATCTATTTTGTATTTTATTAGTTGAAAAGAATGGGAAACTGAAACTGAAACTGGAACTTAAAAACTGACCAACAGAGCGGCCTAATGAGCCGTTTTTAATCGCTTCCGTTGTGTCTTGAATAAATTTGAATACTTATTACGATAAGAAAATTCAAAAAAAAAGTTATCTTATTTTCATGGCATGGATCGAGGCCATTATTTATGGAATATAATAGAAGAATTTGCTAAGAAGGAAGTAAGGAAATTATGGGATCTGGTATGGTTCTCAATGCAAACCATTCATTTATTAGGTTTTAAATTAAATGTAGTTTATAATGTTAAATCAAGTATCTAGGGTATAACTGAACATTTATTCCATCCACGTTCTATTCTAGCTGTGGACTTTTAAACTTTAAGTTTTTCCCACTTTGGTTTCCATGTCCGGGAATCTTTGCCAACAATCTATCTACCTGGGCGATCGCAAAAATTACTTTGGTATAGTTACCTTCCCTGTCAACCACCGACTTCCTGGAGTATCCTTGCTCTGCGCTCTAGTGGACTGACAATCAATCATAATTGTTTCTCAGTTTGTCAACAAACTCGGAGTTCGGTGTTGGAGTTCCGAGTTGTCTGTTATCGCAATGCAGTCAGGCTCTGGCGGTGGGCGATGGGCGGACGAATGGCCACGCCCCCAATTCAAAGGCATCAACCAAGTTCCGACAAAAGCCATTGGCATTTGTGGGTGGGGTAATTGTGAGGCATGGGGCACGTTGTTCGCTTTTGGCGGTATTGCATATAAAGTTGCAGCAAAAAGTGCACCGGGGGAGCCACAACAATAACGAAGGACGAAGGCTGATAAGCGCGGAAACGGAAGTTGCACACAGACACAAGAACTAGCTAAATGGGTGTGGGTGTGTCGATGCACTGAAAGTATTTTTAAGGATGTCTTTATAGCATGAGACATGCTATAAAAGGCGAAAAATATTTTGTGTATAGAATACTTGTTCCTTAAAAATATTCTTACTTTTCTTAAATACTTTCGTTAAAAATGTTTTATACATTTTTGTAATCCATGTGCAGCTTGCGACAAAGGAAAAAATCATTGGCAACCCGAGAATGGGAGACGCAACAGTTTGCCAAAGGATATTGACGGACCAAAGTCGAGTCGAGTTGCTATCAATGGCATTGAGGGAATTCCCCAGTGTGTCCTGCGTGGCAGCAAAGCATGAAAACCCGATTACGTTGAGTCGATATGCAAGGACTTGCTCCTTTTTTGCTCTCCCTTGCATCCCCTCTATTTCCACACATACATTTGCACATTAATACTTGTGTCTATGTATGGACGTGTATCTGTGCAGGCGACGACAAAGGAGTAGAAGCAGAAGGCGTCGCGTTAACATATGATTGTCGTCTGCCTCGCCCAAACATAAAAAGGGATAAAGGATAACGAAGCGCAAATTTCAAATAATCATGAATATTACATGAGCTGCAGAAGTAGACAAACGCTGGGAGGACACTGCTGCTGATACTTTTCCTACTTGTGGCTCCTCCCCGTCCTTCTTGGCGGCGATTTATATGAAAATCATTCACACGTTCCAAATTATTTATTAATGCCTATGCAAAAGCTGTGTGAGCCGAGAACGGAAGACTTCCCTTGGGGGATGAGGCCAATGTTATAGCTAAAGAGGGTTACTACAGCTCAAAAGTCAGGATTTGACAGTTTTTCATGTTTAATTTTCCGGATTTTTTTCCTCCTGTTTGCTTTTGGTGGCAACTGAGACATTGACAAGGGGTTGCCTTTAGGAATCGATTAAAAACTTTCCCATTCATGCCTGAACACTCGCGGATTAGCCTGGACAGTTTAAAAGGCCTTTAACCCTTTATTAAGTTAATTAAAATATGGAAATTTTAGTTCTTTCTCAGAAAGGGTTTCTTGTAAGTGATTCTTATTTCACGTTTCGTTTTGTAGGAAATTAGCTATAATAAGATGGTCAGTCCATAGGTGGAGGATGGACTTCCCTTTTTTCTTTCAGAACTGTGCCATTAGACATATGACTATTTATAGAAAAACCTTCACGATTATTTAAGTTTTTAACTTATTTTGTGCCATTTTTGCTGAATCTTTTATTCAGTCATTCCATAAAAATTAACGATTTATTTCACATAAAAGTTATTAACAAGTGTTGGTAGTTTTTTATTTCAAAAATATTTCTTAAATCTGTAAAATTATCTAATATTTAATTGTGTGTATTTTAACTTATATTTTTCATTAAATAAATAAAGTTAATCAAAAATCATATTATCCTTTCCTTTTAGCTTTTTCCAAGAAAAACTACGACAGCTTGACTGATATCAGGTTTCCTGTGTGCGTGAGTGTCTGTGTGGGTCCTGAAAAGTGTGTCTGTGTGGGTGCATCAAAAGAGAAGTCGGCAATGAGCTTGCAATAATGTGATAAGCGGAACGGAAATGAAAACAAGTATAAATGCATGTGCGAACCAGGCGATGACAGTGGCAGCGGAGAAGAAAGCCGCCGCGAAGGCTGCCGGAGCGAAGGAGAGTGTAAGTAACAGCAACAACAATGAGAACAAACAGAACTGCAACAGCAGCAATAACAACAAAAAGCGAGCCGCAACAAAGAGCTGAGCACTTAAAAGCCAACGAAGCCAACGGGGCGGATGGTGAATGTGAGTGTGATTGTGCCGGTGATGTGTGAGGAGCTGCCGTCATCAGGCAGTCAGGCAATAAAAGCAAAATTGCCATTCGAGCCAAGACCCTGCACTTCCCGCTTACCCCTCTCACTTCCCCCACCAGAGCCCCCATTTCCCCTCGCTACCATCACATGTGGCGTTTTTGCCTCAATTATTTTTATTGGTTCGGCGCAAAAATTTACGTTGCATACTTTGCAGCGCCTGCTCGCCTGCCATGGCGTTAATTTCGTTATGGAAAATTGCAGCGACTTGACATGTGAGCGTGCGATGGGGAGTCCAATGACGAGAATCGGAAAGACAGGAGGGTGGAGGGGTTACACCGAAGTGCACAGGGAGAAAATATGTGGACTATTATTATGGAGTTATGGAATCAAAATCGCGTATCTTTTTTTGTAATTCGTGATGGAAAAGTGTTTCATAACTCGGCCAATACTCGGCAGATCGACAAATGTTATACCTTCCCGAACTTAGAACTTTAACTAGCAACATTTTCTATCCAAGCCGGGCAACAAAATTTGTGACCCATTTTTCGATGATTTTGACAAAAAAGTGGTCCAAAATTTTTGTTGTTCAATTTTTGTTGTTGCACAATTTTTCTGTTCTTTCTATGCAGATCGAAGGGGTTTACTTCTCTGTAATAAGTGGCACTTCCTTTAACAATCGGCTGCAAAATAGTAAAGATATTCATTAAAAAGTGCATAAAATGATGGGGTTTTGGCCAAATAAAAAAAATCAAAAACGTTGTTCCAATTTTTTAATTTTCTTGATGAAAATGGTTCATAACTCGGCCAATCCTTGGCAGATCGAGAAATGTTATACCTTTCCAAAGTCAGAACTTCGGCTACTATCATTTTCGATCAAAACCTGGCAACAACATTTTTGATCCATTTTTTTCAAATTTTTCAAATTAATTTTTCAAAGGGTTAACATCATGATTTTGACCAAAAAGTGGGAAACATTTTCATCTTATAGTATCTCCATTTATTCAACTCTGATCGAAGGAGAATTGTCTTGTAATTCATGAATGGTATTCCGTTTTACATTCCGATGTAAAATAGTTAAGATATTCATTAAAAAGTGCATCAAAAGATTGAATTTTGGCCAAATAAAAAACCAGCAGAAACGTTGTTTCAATTTTTTAATTTTGCTGATGGAAAATGTTTATAACTCGGCCAATACTTAACAGATAGATATATTTTTCTTCCAGAATTTAAAAATCGACAGCAATCATTTTCAACAAAAACCCCGAAAACAAATTTTCGACCCTTTTGTTTTGAAATTTTTCAAATGGAACTTTTGGTGGCAAAACAGTAAAAATATTTGAAAAAATTGGTTTTTTTTTTAGTGTAGTTTGTATCCTGGGGGCAAAGTAGAAATAGGGAACCTGCGCCCTGCTCCTGTTGCAAGGGAGCCGGAGCCGGAGCTGGAGCCGACAATGCGGCGCCACTGCATACAATTGAGCTTAATATTGAAAACTTTCGAGTATCTTAATTAAAGGTTAAGTGTGTGTGCGCCTTTTCAAAAAGTGAAAGGAGAATGGAAGGCTGGTGAAAGGCTCGAATTATGGTAATTTGCGCTGAAAGGCTGCTAAGTGGGCAATTGTAATGGCTGAATGAGTGCAAGATTTATGGGTGAAGGAGCGACGAAGAAGTATTAAATGCCATTCAATGAGCCTTTGCCAAATATATGGATGCTTAAATGCATTATTTGATTCATTTTAATTTGCACAAGCTGGGACTTAAATAGGATTAATTGATCAAAGTCCATTCATTGACTTACTTTTATTTTGAACTGACACCATAATTAATCCATTATTTTATTTTAACTCAATAATGTGTCAAAACTTATTTATAGACCACTTTATGCGATACTTCTCACTCAATAAAAGTGGTATGAAAAAACCGGACAAAAGAATAATTTATCAAAATCAATGGCACTATGCAATTTGCACATACATATACATATATTATAATTATACAACAAAAGCAATTAAATTCAACTTAATCAAATTGTAAATTGACAGCTTCAAATGCAGATTCATCCACCCCCGCGACGAAACAAGTGCAATTGACCTGAATTTCAAATGGAAAGTGCAAAGCACGAGTTCTGGCATCCCCATGGCACATTCTTCTTTGGCCAAGTATCGAACATCTTTCTTCACTACAACATAATCAATACGGGGAACGTTTAAGGGATATATTTTAAATTGATTGATGGTCTGAGAACTGGAAGTTGGCTAATAAAAAATTTAAATTTGAAACACAATTTGAGTAAAAAAATCCAGAACAATAAATACAAATTAGATTAAATGTCAAAGCAAAAACCAAATAATGGCAAGAGGGTGAACCAAAACAGAGTCTAATAAAGTTAATAAAATTCTATATATATAATTGCTTCATATTAATATTCTTACAAAATATATATATTTTAAAAAATATTTTATATTTTTAAGTCTAAACTTTGAACTATGTTCATCTTGATTCCATTCTCACGCTTCATCTCCGGCTAAAACATGGCACAAATCCAATATGCTGGCCAGAGTCCTGACCAAGTACAAGTTACCAACTCACGTAGGACTCGTGAGCTCGTTCCTGGGAATATCCTGCGGCCTCTCGCCCTCCCCCACCTCTCACTGGCTGCTGTTGTCGCTGAGGGCAATATTTTCAATGCGCTGTCGGTAAAAATTACGCACTTTTAGTTGGTCGCCTCCGACCGTCGATGTTTTCAGCGAGTTGTCTGGCGTTTTTTTGCCCGTTTCGCTAGCCAGCGGCAGGACATGAATATTTTAAAAAAATTCGCAGGGCCAATAGCAAGATTGAGACGCTGTTAGGTCAGAGGTAGGACGGATGAAGCACGGAATAGGGACGAGGAGAAGCGCACACGCACAATGAATAATTTAAGGACTCGAGAGGCAGACGAGTCCTGGCATCATGAAATAAATGCCAAATGAGCAATCAAAGTGCCATGAAAGACTAACTAAGCAGAGCCACCAACTGATGAGGAGCTGTAAAAAATGATGTACACGAATTATCGGGACAGTGGGTGGTTCTTGGGTGGGTGGGTGTTGCTTAGATCCCAGCAAATGAAGCGCATAAACAGCGAATAAAGTGTAGAGACTTTTTTATATATACATATATACACGATTTTACGTGCATAAATAAGGAAAAACTGTATTTCCTTTCTCTTTTTCAACAGAGAAGAGAATTATTTATTCTTTTTGATTAAGTGAGGGTATAAATTAAGCAACGTGTATTTTAAAGAAAATGTTAAGAGTTAAGATAATTCCTGCATCATTATTGTCTTTGATTTGGTAAAAAAAAGTGCATATAACAGTTGATAAATTTAATACCAATTTATTCCTTATTTTATCCTTAAATATTAACCAACATTTTGATTTATTTCCTTGTGTGCTCTTTGGAAAATTCCCTTTAAAATTTAAATTGGCTTACGCATTGAAGACAAAATGAAATAGCTGGAAAACTGAATTATAGATTCAAGTTAAGGAGCAGAACTTGGCAGGCATTCCTGCTCAGTCGAAGACAAAAACTTGTTATACGCCGGGGCTTTGGCCGCATCAGCTGGGACCTCGATGCTTGGGGAGAAATGGAGTGAGTGGGTGGGTTTCTGATAAAGGGGGCGCCACCACAGGCCACCCTCCACACCTCCCCCCACAGTCCCATATTGTCGATACATAAGCAATTGGTATGTACAACTGCGCCTCTTGGTATCCCGCTATTTCCCGATTCCACCCCCGACCACACCATCCTCCCAAGCCCAGCGAGCGAAATGCGGTTATGAATTCCTGAACAGCAAAGTCGGCTACAAGCATCGACTGCAGTTGGCTCGAAGCGAGAAGAAGAAAACGAAGCGCCGGCACAAGTTTTTTATTAAAACTTGTGCAGCGAAATGAGCGCCAAGCCAAATAAAATATATAAAAACAAAAAGTTTCATAAAGCATTTGTGACTTTGCGCCATTTTATATATATGGCTCTCAACTTTAAGTTTCTCGTGTGGGGCAACTAACAAAAAAGCAAGAAATAGGAGAGAAACAGGGGCATTAACAAGAAACTGCTAGTGGAGGTCTTCGAGGGGGCTTTGAGACATTCTACGAGGCCGGGCACGTTTTGTGGCCATAGTTCGAAACGAAAGTGGAAGAATTTATTGCATTGACACACTAAGACGCTTCTTATGCCGTTGGCAAAATGGGCCAAATGCGCTCAACTGAATAAATTGAAAGTACCGCACCGCGAGGTGGATAAAAGGATACCAGGAAGACTTGTCCAACATGCCAGGATAATCAAACTGGCTTTGGTAATGTTAAAGAAAAACAGATAAATAAAACAGTGCAAATACTTTTTTTTTTCAATTTTCTATAAAATTCTAATAATTTTCAACTGGTCCTAACTCTTTCAACAACACAATAGGCTTTCCTAAACATTTTCATTTAAAGCTTTGGTTTGTTTTCTCATATCCCCCCTCCCCCATGACGCTCTTCATGCAAGCACTCTGGCTCTTTCCACCCATCATTTGGACAATTGGCCGAAAACATAGTTTGGGTTGCTAAGTTCAAATGGCAAAATGCAAAACCAAAAAAGCTGCAACTTAAGCCGACATCAGCCAACACAATACACAAATCTCAGTTTCGGCTTAAATACCACACAAATTTGCAACAAATTTTGCTGTTATCGGAATGACCCATTGACTGTAGTGCATTTTAGTTTAGAAGCACACAAACTACCAAACACACACTTTGAACACACATATCGCTCTAATGAAACGCAATATCTTCGAGACAATGCTAATTGCCTACGATACGATACACAGAAGCTGCATTGAGCGCAGAGAACATCCAAATTATCTAACAAAATGGTTCTGAATGCACTGAGAAATATAAAAAAAATTGTAAGGTATTAAAATAAATTGCATTAAATTGTAGAACGTTATGGCAGAACTTGAGACAGGCAAGATGAAAAAAATAAAAAGGGACACAATTTTAAATATGGAATAATAGAAAACATTTATTTCGTTAAAGACCAATAAAAAAAATATATATTAATCTATCATTCCAATCTTTTTTTTTTTGGAAGACATATTTAACTTAAATTTATTTAAACCGAATATTAATTGACAATTCATTGTTTATTGTTCAACTCATAAAACAATCATGAAATTTACTTATAAATTACCCCTTTTAAATGAATATTGTTCTCTCAGTGACTATGAGTATGGTTTGATTCTGGTATAAAACAGTATACATTCCTATGTGCGATTCGTTTACTTGGCCAAAAGCCAATTTTCAGCCAAAACGCATGCCAAATTTGCCAAAAACGAAGCGCAACGAAATTCGAGAAATATGTAGCTAAATATTTCATGATATCGATGAGGCAGGCAGTTCTGCAGAGGAACTCCCCGACTCCCAGCACCGAGCTCCCAAAACGCAGAGACTTGCAGGAGCAGGGAAGCCCCTTCGTGTTGTTTGAAAAGTAGTTCAGCAATGCTAAGAGCATTGACAGGCCATTCAAAATGAATTTTATACCCTGTAGTTTGGTTGCAGGGTCACTGGAATAGTGAGCCGATTAGGGAATGGTGCGGAATGAAAGGATATTGAATGGATGAGAGTCAACAAGGCACTTACTGAATTTTTTCATTCATTTAATTGGCTTTAGTTTAGGTTTAAGTTCTGTTGATAGAGAAATGTATACGGAAATAAAAAAAGTTTTAAAAAATTACTATAATGGATAAAAAAGAAAAATAAATAAAGGTTTTTTGTTTGTATTTATATTCTTGATTTTAATAAAAGGGGTAAATGGTAATATTTATTTGTTGAAAGTGCTTGAAATTATTAATAAATTGAATATTTGTATGCTTAGCATTCACTTTATTGAAAAATCTCCCAAAAAACCAGTTCTAAAGAGTATTTAAAATTCCATGAATTCTCCTAGAAGCTTAGTTACAGCTTATTTATTATTGGCATTTATTGGTAACATGAAATATAAGTTCGGTTACTGGAAAACGGATTACCTGCCTCCCCCGCATACCCCGACCTGCCCCATCGGGCCCAATCAATTTCTCATGGCTGCCTGGAAGTATGCAAGGAACTTGCGCCAAAGTAAAGCTTTGCTTCAGTTCGAACCAGAAACTTGCAACACTCACCTGCATTGGTCTCTGCTGCAGTGCCCCGCCCACCACCACCGCCACCACCACCACCGCCACCACCACCACCACCACCAACATCTCCGACTGCCGCACCCTCCTCCGCCCGATTGACGTCATTGACGCTGGCACGCTTCTTGCCACGCCACACACTCACGCCACAGCACTCGGCACAGCAGCAGAAGACGAAACCCAGGATCAGCAGGATCCATGCGGTGACCATCAGGACGATGGTGGAGGTGGAGCGGTAGCTGTACGTATCCTCGCCGATCAACACCAGGACACTGTCGCCCGTGAGATTGGCATGGGTGGCGTGGCTGGTGTTGCCATAAAAATCCAGCAGGCCGGCCTCCATGGTCGGGCCGTAAAAGCCGTCGACATTGGCCAGAGCCGCATAGCTGCTGCCCACCGTATGCATATAAGGTTGCACTTTGGTGAAACGCACCACCGTGTAATTGGACATGATTGCACCACTCGGCCACTAAGTCACTAAGCCAATCACTTAATCTGTCACTTGAACAATCTCTAATCCAGATCAATATTCGGAACACTTTGTTTGGCCAAAACACGACCGTTTCTTTGGTAACTCACTAGCCAACTGAAAAATATTTTTGGCCTGTTCTACAACGATGCCATATATAATATTTATTTTATTCCTTGCGCGTTTATATTTGGTTTTCTGTTCGGTTTCTGTTTGTGTGCGAAAATAAAGACTGCAGCTGACATAGACTAACTAAACCAGGCGCAGTTTGAGAAATTTGCTTTTATGCCCGTAATCGCTGTTATCACATTGTGTATTTAAGCAGATAGATCGAGAGACAGTGTCGGAATCTGGTCTCTTGTTTAAACAGTGTTCTACGCTTATTAACGCCTGCCTGCCAGCCCGCGTTTTTGGTTTTATTTTTCTCCAAGCCAGATGGGCCTGTTTCGGCGTTTTTCTCTCGCGAATTTTGACCGAGTTTTGTTTACAGGCGAGAACTACAGCCAGCCAATCTTAGTTCTCAGCCGATCGGGGCTTGTGGTGGATTTCTCTCTTAATTAAGCTCTTGGCTGAAGAGCGATTAGGAGCTTTTAATTAATTAATAATAAAATGTAATAGCTTTCAGCGGTTTTAACTCAAAAATTCAATGTAATCTTACGAGAAATTGTATTACTTTTGTATGCAATTTTTTATGGTATAGTTGTAACATTTTTTGTACTATTTTAAGAAGTTCATAAATGTAAAAAAATGTTCGTTCATATATGTGAGATATTGAAATTATATTTTTTTAAGGCTTCCCACTGAGTGCTCCTGCTTTCGATTCCCGACTACAGTCTTCTACAGATAATGTTCACACAATTTATATACAATGTATATATTATAAATTTATATATTTTATAGGCTTGACTGCTGTTTAAATAAAATAATACCTGCCATGGAACTTGAAATGAATTTTTTAATTCATACACCAGTATTATAATTTTCCCTTATGTGAGAGGACTTATAAGAGGACGATTAAACCAAAAATGAATGTCAAAATATTTTTGAATCTAATAATTTTGGGTAATTTAGGACAATTATAAATATTTTAATACTAATAATATACCCCATTTGTAGACCTTGTATTAGGAACCTCAGAAGAAATTGATCATCAAGATTATCTAGAGCATTATACAGATCGTGTACCACGTCTTGATATGGAACATTACGATGATTTTGGCTTTCCAAGTGAAAATGATCATGACAACCATGATCAGGTTGACCACAATATTGATCCTCATCTTTTGAAAGAAGATTTAACAACGGAAAGTGAAGAATATCATCAGGAAACAAATATCGAAAGTGGCATTGATGAAAATAAAATTTCAAGAATGCTGATTGTTTTGGGACATGGGCTGCGGACTACAGAAAAGAATAATCCGGATCAAGATCACCACTACCCCGACTTGGACTATGATCATCATTACCATATGGATTCTGCTGCGGATTATGAAATTGAAGATCGCATTGTGCGTTATGCCATGAATAAATATCATGAAGAGATTTAAGTTAAATCGTATTTCAATCAAATAAAATATCTCGTATTTCAATGCTCTCTTTGGATTTTTATTAATCAATAATTGCGAATGTTTAATATTTGGAATTCAAAACTTAGTTCCTCCTGCGCATGCCAGCCAATCGAGCAATATCGCCGCAGTCCAAACGACTTTCCCATCCTAAAAAGGTGAAGAATGTTATTTTAATGGTATTGGAAACTGTTTAATAACTTTCAGAAGCTAAACTTACCAAGGCAGTCAATTTTTGTGAGTTCACAACGGCCGATATTCCTCCAATGCCATGTCCTGATGGTTTTCACCTGGCACTCCCTGTTCAAGGTGGGCAAGTCGCGATCGTTACTGTTGTTCAGTTGACCTACGCATTCTCGGCACTTCCTTTCCAGCTCATTGCAGTCCCTCCGTATCCGATCTTGGCCAGAAACCAGGCTCAGACAAAGGACTAATAGAATGTATGGAGATTAAGAGGAGATCCTGGTTTAATTCTGGAAAAAACTTACCAGCAAATATGGCCAAGACTGCTTTGATATGCATTCTGAGAGCTTGTTTGGGTCTTGCTGGAAAGTTGTCAGTTTTGTAACTACTGATCAACCATTTCCTACCCCACTTTATATAAACACCCAAGGAACCACGTGGTGCAAGCCAAGCAGATGTTTTGAGACAATAAGTTCAATCAAAACAAAACAATTTTGGAAACGAGGAAGTTTCTTTTAGGAAATAATTTGAAAAATAGGTCGCTTTTTCAATAAATTGAATGGATCGCATTATCTGCTTCCTGGAAATAAACGACCCACGTTTTCAAGAAAAAATTGCAGTTGTTTCCCTAATGTTTTGGGGACTTTATAAAAGCCCAGGTAATTTATTCTGGCAAGCACAGTTTTTTAGTGAGTTTTTAAAAGCAACGCCAAGATGTCGAAAATTACTCTGATTTTTGGTAACACTTTCAAGACTTCTACATAGGATTTATTTTAAAAATCTCGTTAATTCCAGCTATCTTTTGCCTTTTCGCGGCTGCGATGGCCCAGGAAAATGCTCGGGAGGTATGTCAGAGGATCAATGCCAGATGCTTAAGGTCTGCTGGAAATCATGGACCGAATAACGATATCTCGAATATCTTCAATGATTGGTGTCGCCGTCAACATCGCAACTGGCGTAACATCTCTCGATGCGAATTGACTCGGGCCACTTGCCGATGTAAGAATTCTGAAATACTTTCATTTTCAAAAGAGCTCATAATTTTTTAAAATTTTCTTTAGTGACCCTTGAGCGCTGCCGATCCCTATCCTGTGACAATGTCAGGGAGGCTCTTCGTGATGGTCCTCGCGATTAAAAGGAGTTCTTTGGCGTTTGATGAAAGTGTAATATACAATACCTTTGCCTTTAAAACAATAAACGCTTCAATGCTCTCTAAAAGGTTGTGTCATTTTCGGAAACTTTTATTTCAATTCCCAGTTTTAGCCAAAAATGACGGGGAATATTTTATATTTTTGTGTACTTTTCATGTTCGAAACGACCTGGTAAGTTATTCCATATGGTCTTTGCTGAAGCAATGTTTGTACAATTGTTTGGAAGACTCGCAATTTCATGAAAACCGGCAAGGTCTTTTCGCACATCATTTAATCGAATAAAAGTACTCGGCCAAAAACGATCGGAATGAGTTCATCAAAGTACATTAAACAGTTTGCTAGCAACAGTCTGAGTCGATCTTTAATAAAAGAAGGTGTGTTTTAAACAAATACGATTGAATTGCGATGTTTATTCTCTAATATTTTAAACTTATAGGAAGATCGACCAAAAAATCTTGCCTCTGCCTGTTTGTGGGAATAACTTTGGGAATATGTTTAGCTGGAATTCTCCATTACTCTATTGCACAAAGTGAAACATATAGGTTTGGTTCAAGGAAATTCAAAAGTATTATTCGACAAGATTTGCCAAAAGCTGTAAGCATTATTCCTAATGTAAAATCACAAAGCTCCGTAAAGATATTGGAAGTTGCTCTTCCCAATAGTGTTTTGCCTAAAACCACAACGAAAATTCCGGAGGAAGTAACTAATGAAAAAAGTTCCACCGAAAGTACGCAAAAACCCGTCACGAAATCGGTCGAGGAAGAAGTTACTGTTCCAAGTAGTAGTACTGTGGCCGAAAGTACAACTGAAGTTCTTAAGAAGGAAAATAATGAAACCCTTGTTCAGTAATTGGAAATTGAAAACGTGTTTTGAAATTGTGAATGTAACAAATATTTTTGTTATTAAAGTGAAATGAGAAATGTTCTAGACATTCCCCACTTTAAAAAAGCTATTTAAAGTTTGATTTCACTTTTTACCCCATATCCTTATTCAAACGACAAATAGGTTAGAGAGCATTGAAATATTTAATAATAATGTTAACTGGTCGAAGTCGAAATTTTAAAACGCAGTTTTTCCTGGATTACTTATCCGGGCCTTGGGGGCCTTGGAGGCCTTGGTGGCCTGGGGGGCCTGGGAGGATTCGGAGATCGACGAGTTGTGGTCCTCGTGGTTGTGGTTCTTGGGTTGGGAGTTCGAGTTGTTCTTGGTGAAGGATTTCGACGAGTTGTTCTTGGTGAAGGATTTCGACGAGTTGTTCTTGGTGTTGGATTTCGACGCGTTGTCCTAGGTGAGGGATTCCGACGCGTTGTCCTAGGTGAGGGATTCCGACGAGTTGTTCTAGGCGTGGGAGTCCGACGAGTTGTTGTCCGAGGACTTGGATTTGATCCTCTTCCGCCAAGAGCTCGTCGCACATTGGCACAAGAGAGTGTTTGGCAATTTTCCCAGGTTACTATAAAATAATTTTATATCTTGTTATCCTTTAAAATCGGATTATCCTTTTAATACTCACAAACACATGTGGCCCTGGTCAATTCGCAACGGCTGACAGAACGCCAGTTTCTATCTAAACTTCTGCAGGCTCGATTAAAGGCACCTGAGACATCGTTTTGTTGGTTTTGATGGGCATTTGTACATCTATTCGATATCCTGCGACAAGCTGCCTGCGCTTGACTTGGATCCTGGGCTTGGACAGCTATTAGGCCGAGGGCTAAAACTGAAAAGGATTTGTATTTACTGTAGGTTCTTGATTAGAATTAATTTCTTGAACATCCTTACCCAAAAGTAGAGC
The DNA here is from genome assembly GCA_035045925.1 of Drosophila atripex. Lineage (NCBI taxonomy): Eukaryota > Metazoa > Arthropoda > Insecta > Diptera > Drosophilidae > Drosophila > Drosophila atripex. Next base: position 4,837,513 of record JAWNOP010000012.1, read on the forward strand.
CACTTTCGACATTGCTGCGAAAATGTGCTCAAGTTCTGTGCTAAAACTAAGTCTAGACCCCGGCTTTTATAATGCTGGAAGTACTCGAAACAAAGTAATTGATATTCTGATTCAAGTCGTTCAGGAAGTCAAGCAACATGAATTGAATTCAATGAAAAGGTGACCTAATTTTTGGTATTTCCACGTTTAAAGGTTTTGAATAGGCTTTGTGGTTATATTTTAACAAGTGCCATCGGCTTATTTAAGTTTTTGATTTTTGGTCTTCATATAAAAGCTGAAAGAGAGTGCAGTTTTTGGTGGAAATTTCAACAGATTCCTATCAAGGCCGATCAGAATGCATGTGAGAACTCTCTTAGTCCTATGTGCCGGTAAGTGAAGCCAAAGTCATTCTATTCTAAAGTTAATAATTCTATTTTAGTTATTTTTGTGAGCTTGGTCGTGGGTCAGGACCAGGTTCGACGGGATTGTAATGAAATGGAAAGAAAATGTCGATCCTGTTTGGATGAAAGCAATAACGAAGGAGCCCGAACGCTTCCGAATTTCAATAAGGAATGTCGTCAAAGGACGCGAAACCGTTGGCGTTGGAGGGATATAGATCGATGTGAGCTAACAAAGCTTAGCTGTTTGGGTATGTCTCCTATTTAAGCTTTGTTTTGAAATGTGTTTTATTATGAAATTAATTTACGTTTTAGGTTGGGAACGTCGATTGAATTGTAGTGATCTTGCCGAACTAGCAGGAATGCCTCGAATAAGAAGTTAAGATTATAAACTTAACCACCTCGTTTCTAAATAAAATCTAGTTGACCATTGAGTAAAAGAATTGTTTTTTAATTTATTTAATATATAGAATAACAATTTAATTGATTAAGGTCGCTTTCTAAAGGGCTTCTTGTGTCCTGGGCCAGGTGGTCTGGGCCTGGGAGTTACGGGAGCTCGAGTGGGGCTTGGTGGCCTCCGAGTTGTGGTCGTGGGAGGTGGTCTTGGAGGAGGGGGAGGAGGAGGTCTGGGAGTGGTTCGTGGTCGAGGTGTCGTTCTCGGCGGTGGTGGTGGCCGTGGCCGTGGCGGACGACGTGTGGTGCATGGGCAGGGTGTGGTAGGGCGTGCCGGCACCAGGACCCTTCTTACACGCTCACAGGACAAGGCATTGCAACTCATAAGCGTCACTAAAATGTATTTTAGAATGTGGTTAAACCAAAATTTATGTTATGCTTCCAAGACTCACACTGGCAAGTTGCTCGACCCAGCTCACATCTAGAGATGTCTCGCCAGTTTCTGATGCGACTGCGACATTGTTGGTTGAAGACTCTGGTGACATCGTTGGACCTTCCATTCCTGGTTTGGCGGTTCTGGCACCTCAAAGCCATCCTTCGACACATGGCCTGGCGTTCTTGAGATAGAACACCGACTCCTAGGCAACTAAAAACTAAAGAAGTTTTTGTTATTGGTGTAATTTTTTGGGAATTCGAATTAAATTAATTATACCCAAGATGAAAACGATTTTTCGCATTTTTGTCTATTTAAGCTGAAAAGTTAAAACGTTGTGAAGTAAAACTATATATAGCCGGAGCTTTTATTATGTCCTAGAAATGCTTTTATAAAAAATGCCCTAGTTTTATACATTTTATAGATGTATTCCTCATTTTTCAATCGACTCAAGGTACTATATTTTCTTACGTTATTTTCATATTTAGTAGTATATCTGCGTTGCCAAGTCTCTTTTCCAAAAACATTTTTTTTATGTTCATTATTTCCTTTATTATATATTAAAACAAAGTAAAACTTCTGTTTTGTTCACCTTGTAGATTCGTTTTAGGTATATTAAGTTAATTGACTATCCTAAACAGTGTAGATATTTTGAAAACCTCGTCAGAATGCATTTGCAATTCTCGTTTCTCGTGGGTAAGTTCCTCGTAAAAACCTATACTTTACTTTTAAATATACATTCATTTGTTTTTAGTGTTTTGTGTGGTAATAGTTTGCGGGCAGAGGGAATATTGTGAAGGACTGGAAAGAAAATGCGAATTGTGCCTTGGGAGTTTAAACAATAATGATGATCGTCAAATGGCCTTTCTGAATAGGGAGTGCAAATCAAAAACCCAAAGATCTTGGGTCTGGAGGGACGTCCATCGTTGTGAATTCTTCAAATTGAACTGTCTAGGTAAGGATTTGAATAAAGAAATAATAAATCTAACATGTTAAGGTAATTATTTTAATTTCAGGAAGAGACCGACGAATGAACTGCAGTGATGTAGCTTCGTTGGCTAGAATGCGACGTGCTCGAAATTAATTATAATAATAAGAACATTTTCTAAAAATTTAAATAAAGTAATGTTTTGAAGTATATCCAAACTTGAATTATCTTTAGGTTAAATGGTTTTTCTTTTATTTGATAATTTTATATAATCTTGTACCGTTTTTGTAGTTTTGTAAAACTCATTTACCAAATGGATTTTTGTGTCCCGGCGGCCAAGGAGGCGGAGGCCTGGTTAATGGAGCTCGTGTGGTCCTCGGAGGTTGATGGGTCGTAGTAGGTGGAGGTCGAGGTGCCGGAGTTCTTCGAGTTGTTCGAGGTCTTCGGGTAGTACGAGGCCTAGAAGTAGTCCTACGGGTGGTTCGAGGCCTAGAAGTTGTTCTTCGAGTGGTCCTACGAGTAGTTCTACGAGTGGTTCTACGAGTGGTTCTACGAGTGGTTCTACGAGTGGTTCTACGAGTGGTTCTAGGTCTAGGAGTTGTCCTGTGAGTGGTGCAAGCACATCCAATTCTGGCGTGTAGCGGTCTGAGGGCTTTCTTGATATTCTCGCAGGACAACACTTCACAGCCCAGCAGTGTCACTGAGAATTAGTCGAGTTTAAGCAAAACGTATGTGGTTAACTAGTTAATACAGACCTTGGCAAGCGGCTCGAGCCAGTTCACATCTGGAGACAGCTTGCCAATTGTGGATGCGACGGTGACATTTTTGATTGAAGACTTTGGTGATATCGTTGGACTTTCCGATTCGTGTCTCCCGGCTTAGGCACCTAGCATCTATCCTTCGACATATATCATGATGCTCCTGAGCCTCAACAGTCAGAAAAGTGATTACTGAACAAGCAGGGATTAGTTGGGGCATCCTTGATTAAGCCATTCTTACCTAAAATCAGAGCAGTGGTTTGCATTACGGCTGTCAATGCTGAATAATCAATAATTGTGACGTGGAACGTATATTAAGCCCTTGCCTATATAATGCCATAAAAAATGTTTTGAATAAGTGCACCTGTAATGGGTAATGGGTAGAAAAAAATGACCCAAATTGTATGGCCTTAAATTGCAGTTTAATTTATTAAAGAGCCCCTAAGTAGCTTGAGTCAGTTAAGTTATTTAACGCCCACAGACTTTGTGGCAGAAACTATTTCAGTTGCGGCGCCTAAGACTTTAAGCCCTGATTTAATGACTTACAAGACCAGCTGAGTTGTCGTCCATTCGTTCCTTTAAGCCATACAATCCAGTTCGCAAATTAGAAGCCACAGTAACCAGCCAAACAAACCGCAGGACCTGCTACCTCCCTCCCTTCGCACGCCTCCTACATTTCAGCATTTGGAATAAAGCCGCAGCCAAAACACAAAAACCAAAGCTACAGAAATTTTGGTGGGAAAGGGTTTCTTTCTCCGGATAAGTGGAAGCCAGAGGCGGAACAAAGCCAACAAATGACGCCTCTTTTTGTGTCCGAACCATGGAGATAGGGTCCAAGCCTAGCCATCTCTGTCCCTGTTGCATTTTTGAATTTCAACTTTGTCTGCGTGTAAATATTCTTGCTGAAATTCAATTCAAAAGCGATTATCACCACTTAGCTGTCAGCGACACGACGCCAAACTCCGTTCCAAAGACCGCCATCGACATCGACATGGAAACCGAGACCCACTCTCCAGTAGTGCCGGACCACTTCCACAGCCAAGTCCAAGACCAAGTCCAAATCCGAGCACTTGGAGGAGCACTTGACAAAGGGCATGGTTATATGTGAGTGTCTACATGTGTACGTACTTTGCTGGCTCAAATAAAATTTACACTTACAAGTGGCGCTAAAGTCAAGTGCATTGCATTCCCCATACCCAGTCTCTGGCCCCAAGCCACTCTCTGGACGTCAGCTGGTCGGACATGGCCAGAAAGAGGAAAGGAAAGACGACGTCGCTGCAAAAGGTGCAGGGCGGGAGAAGAGATCGACGGGAACGGGTGCGGCAAATGTGGTCAAGAGTTTTACAAAGTTCATCATCATGGCCTGGTCTAAGCATTTTTCAAGTGCAGCGCCAAAAAGATTTTCAATTTTCAAATATTATATAAGCAGTTGGCACAGCCGGAGTGAAAAAATCATCACCAACGATGCTTTAACATTGTAAGAGGGTATTTGAAAATTGTAATAAAAGAGTGTTTGAATATAGTATATAAATAAAGATAGGCATTGTAATAAATACAAAGCTACTCCCCTATAAGTAATACCCGGTAGTTCTCACAAATACCCTTGAAGATTTAACTTTAATGGCCTTAACCTCATCCAAGTACCGGCTTTTTGAAATTTATTTTTAATCGGTTAGTCCTACAAATACCTCTCGATAGTTAGAGTATATGCACTTCGTTACGGCTTAGATACCTAAATCGCCTCTCTGCACATTCATAAAGTACATAATCATGTTCATGACGTGGACTGAAGTGGTTATCGGGTGGGAGTTTTGGGGTTTGGGGCAGCCTGTCCACATGGTAAGGGTAAAAGCTTAAACCGCTACAAGTATTTAAAAAGCACTTCACTAAGACTCCCACACGCCGTCACAAACGTAACATTAAAAATATTTAAAGGAATTAAATAGTAACTTAAGAAAAGGTGTTTTGATATTCTAAGATTGCTAGCTTTCTACAAAATATTTCAAAATTAAAAGAATATTTAAATGCATACAAGTTTTATTTAAGAATCAACAATTTTAGGATTTTGTGGCTTGGAAGTTTTTTATCCAAGATCCTTTGCGATCCGGACATTGATGTAGGTCCTGAAATTCCTGTATATTCAGTGAATTCTGCAGTTCTTTTAGATCGGATAACTATTCATAAGACACAGGGAGGAACCTCTTAGCAAGGGGGCGCAGGTGTTTCCACACATGGAGGAGGATCGTTTTCCTCACATGGAGGAGGATCGTTTTCCTCACATGGAGGAGGTTCGTTTTCCTCACATGGAGGAGGTTCGTTTTCCTCACAAGGAGGTGGTTCATTTTCCTCACAAGGAGGAGGTTGGGTTTCCTCACAAGGAGGAGGTTGAGTTTCCTCACAAGGAGGAGGTTGGGTTTCCTCACAAGGAGGAGGTTGAGTTTCCTCACAAGGAGGAGGTTGGGTTTCTTCACAAGGAGGAGGTTGGGTTTCCTCACAAGGGGGAGTAGTGTTTTCCTCACAAGGCGGCGAGTTCGTTGGTGAAGTCGGAGTAGTATTTTCTGCACATGGGGGCGAGTTCGTTGGGGAAGTCGGAGTAGTATTTTCTCCACATGGGGGCGAGTTCGTTGGGGAAGTCGGAGTAGTATTTTCTCCACATGGGGGCGAGTTCGTTGGGGAAGTCGGAGTAGTATTTTCTGCACATGGCGGCTGCGGAGTAGAGTTTCCGGAGCAGGGCGGCGACTGCGTCGGAGGCTTATTTGGGCAAGAAGGATGCGTTTTTCCTGGACAAGAAGGCTCCGAGTTTCCGGGCCTCGGCTTATGGGGCCGTTCTGGTCTTGGACGGTTGGGCATGTTAGGTCTTGGCCTTTCGGACCCTGGGCAACCTGGTTTTTCTCCCTTATGGGGCCTTATTATGACAGGGCCCGGACCAAGTGGCCTTCCACCTATATTGGGTCTCCTGTTGGGGTGCCTGGCGGGTACCCTATTGGGTTCTTTGGCGGGTCTTCTGTTGGGCAACCTGTGGGGTTGCTTAGCGGGATTGTGGTTCTCCTTCTTGCCACCTTGGTGACAAGGCTCGATTCCCAGGGCTTTTTCAATAACTTCCAGGCAAGCATCTCCAGTTTCCACATATTGCAGGACAACAAAGGCCACTACGGAAAGAATCCTTTAGTGGACTTCTCATCTAAAATTTTCTGTCAACTTACCAAGTACACAGACCACGGTGAGCTTCATGTTGAAGCTAAAGAACCACGTTCAAAAACTGTGTGTTTCATCAACTCTATCCCCATCATTTATAGTACTGAGCCACGACAATTGTGTAAATAATTGCGATGCCGCTTCGAATATATTTTAATTTTAGATCTGAACCCAGATGGCATAAAATTGTAGAGCAAATAAATAAATTATAAATAGGCGCCATTCAGTTTGCTCATGCTGTGGAATTTTTTCCCAAGTTCGGCCGGCAAGATGAACTCCTCCTCTCTGGCTTATAAGCCATGTCAGAACTGTAATCTCAGACCGCCAAGTAATAAATTCCCATTTTTTATGGCATCAAGAAAATCAAAACAATTTCGTTTGAAAAATTATGTTTTGAAATAGACTTACGGGGGGATTTGGTGGGAAGATTTTGAAGAACTGCCAGACGAAATGACGAGGATGCATCAAGTGCCAGACAAGCATGACGATGTGCTGTGCGTGATGGCTCAACTCATCGCGCTGCTGGGCTGCTCTGGGCCCCTCTTTACGATAATGCCACGTACGTGGTGGATGCAGCCCGACGTCCGAAGGTTGATTCTTGGAAGGGCTTCGAACGAAAAATTGAAGGCCAAGACCACAAACAAGTCTGGGGCCAAGACACAGCCACAAATTCATCTCTGGCCAGACCAGTTTGGCTAACCAACTCAGATCTCTTCACAAATATGCATTGTTTATTTTGGCAAAAAACTACTTTAACATTTTCTCAATGGTGGAGTTAAGTAATCATAGGCTGCGATTTATTCTAACGTCTGCGCATTCCAACTATTTGGGCAATGACATCACAGTCCAGTTTCTTATCGTGGGCTGGAACATAGGATTATCAAACTCAAATGCATGCTCAAAATTATTATCTGGTCTATCAAACTCACCTCCGCAGGCAATAACCTGTAGATCGCATCGGGTTTGGTTCTTCCATTCGTAGGTTCGTCGCAATTTCTCCCGGCAACCATCATTCATAAAGTCCACATTATTGATGGGATTGTTGAGTCTTCGGACGCACTTTTCGCAGGTCTCCCTCAATTTCCGGCAGTCCGGCTGCTGACCATTAATGATGACACAGCATATGATCAGGACAACGGAGACAATACTTGCCAACTGCATTTTAAAGTTCAGTTTGGGATTTTCTACTGATGGTATTGGAAATCGGATCGCGCTTTTTATAAGGTGGGCCGTCCAGGAAGCTCATCCCTCGAACTATTTCACAAAGATCGCAGCTGTTCCTTTGAGAGATCAAACAATGTTTGACTTTACGGATAAAGAAACAGATCTGGCCCCAATCGAACTGATTAAAGACGATGACCCGGATGACAAGAATGTATTAAACAGCTGTTTTTTGGACAATTAATTACTTAATAAAATAGAAAGGAAACTAAGGGTATAAATAGCAAGGATTACCATTCCATCTATCCAGAGTAGATCTCAAGTTCCATCTGAAAAGTAGCTGCGATGTCTAAACTTCTGTTGGCTTTTGGTGAGATATTTTTGACTTTGGTTTTGTTATTTTGATTATGACTTAAAAACTCCAACCCGTAGCTTTTTGCTGTCTGTTGGTGGTCCAAACCAAAGCCCAGGATCCGGAGGGTCGAAGGTTCTGCGATCGCTTGACCGCCGAGTGTGTGCGACATGAGCGCCGAGTGGGCACCGTGGATGACACAGTAACTATTTACAATAACCACTGCCGACGAACCGATCGCAACTGGAGGAACATTACCCGATGTGAACTGGTCCGTGCTTCCTGTATATGTAAGTTTTTTGTTTTTAACTTTTGGTTTTTTATTTATTTATGAGGCTTTCTATTCCAGTAACCATGGTTCGCTGTGACAATCCCACCTGCAAAAATGTGGCTGACAGCCTCCGTTCCTAGATAAGGCGGTGGTTGACTTTTAATCATTTAAAACTATCTATGAAATTTCATAAAATATAAGCAAATATGCATTGTAAAATGGTTCGAATGATTTTTTTTTATAATTACTCAACAGGAAGCTTACTTATGGAAGAAATTATTGCTTCGAAGGACTTTAGTCTATTTTCCTAGATCTTGAACATTCAACAATTTTTAAATAGATATGAGTTTTTTTTTTATGAAGCCTATCTTAATAGTTAAATTCGTAATTAAGTTAAAAGAAAGTTTAATATTCCTATTTAATGAAAAAACGATTCGTCGAAATCGCAGAACTATCCTAACTCCAATTTGGCCTCCAAGTAATTTTCATCAATTCCTTCCATCTGAAAGATTATTTATTAAAAAATATACAAATATTAACAAATATTCACTTATTAATCTAACCTGTATATGTTCAGCCATATCGTGAATAATGGTTATGTGTAAAGGTTTTTGAGTTTCCGGACTTCTGACTAGTTTTAAAATATTGTTAACTTTTCTTAAAATATTTTTGTGTGGTATGAAATCCTTTTTAAACATCAACTGAACAAAACTTAGTTTCTTACACGACCTAAAAATCGGCATTATATTTTCACTTGTCTGAACATTATAAATATATAATACTTCAAGATCTGTAAGTTCAACTAAATACTCTATATTCGGTGAATAGAAAATGTATAGTTTATTTAACCCTTTCATTTTGATGATTTCAAATAATTCCTCCGAGGAGTTGATCGGTGCATGTAATTCTTTTAAATTAGGATTGCTTTTTAGAGCCAATTCTCGATAAAGGTCGCAATAAGAAACCAATTTATCTGTATAATGTACAAACAACACCTTGAGATTGTTTAGATTTGCCAGTATATGAATGTTCGTAGTGTCTTCAAATGTGCATTCAAGGAATTCCAAAGATTCAAGCTTAATGATGTATTGACATTCCTTAAAGCAGATGGGCTCTGTCAATACCAACTTTTTTAAATAAATTGGTGAATTTAATCCCGTGTCCATAGGACTCTGTAAATAATCGCTTTTAATTTTCAGTTTGTCTATTACAAGCTGCTCAAGTTGAGAGTTTCTACATAAAAATTCCACATCTTTAAATTCCAACAAATGAGTTTCTAATATTTTTAGGCCTTTTATATTTATAATCTCTGAAATTTCCTCAATTTCAAGTTCTCTGTTCATAATTGTTAATTGTTTAAGTGAAGTGTTATTCGAAAATGCGGAAAATAAGTTTTTGTGGCAAATATTTGGATCCAATTCGATGTTAAGTTCTTCGATATTTGAGTTGGCTAACTCTGTTGAATATTGGCAATCTATCAAATTATAGAAACTGCAATGTAAACGGGATAATAATGGTATTTGGCAAATTTTGACAACTTCTTCCGAGCGGAGATTACTTGTATTTATTTTTAAGCTTCGAATTGATGGACTTTCCTTAGCCGCCAATGCTTCAAATAATGAAACCAGGTTAGAGTCATATAGAATTTCTAATGTCAAGTCTTCGATGTATGGCAATTGTGATAGTTCCTCAATGCCAGCTGTATTCAATAGGGAACATGTGAGTTTTTTGATGCTTTGAATTTGAGTTATGTTGGAAATATATTGTAAGGAAACCAATTTCAATCGAAATAAATCCCATTCAAAAACAGTGCTGGCATTACTTTTGGCAAATGCTCCAAAAAGTTTCTGCAGAGATCCACTTTCACAACTACCAAAAATCTGTAAAATATCGATATCGCCTAATTCTGTTATTGGTATTAGTGCATTTGCATCAAAATCATTAACGCATTTTATCCTTAATAATCTCTTATATTTGTTTAATATTAAGAAACCATTATAGTACTCGACACTGACAATTCTCTTACAAACAGTTAACAAATTCCACAAGCACTCAGAGGAAGTAAACTGTGACATCACTCGTATGTATATAATGTGCAGGTTCGATAGCTGGCATAGATATTCGACACACTCCCATTCTAAGAAAGAGCAACTCAAATATCTTAATGATTCTAATTTGACCAATTCGGCAGTTTCAAACTGATCCAGTGGCCTATCATTTCTATCAATAAGCAAATCACTAATTATATTAATAGTGCTCAAGGTTCGAAAGAGATTAACAAAGCTATATTCTTTGTTTTGCAATTTAATTCGAAGAATTGAAAGGTGCTTCATCTTAAACCAATTGTCTTTAAAACAGTCTGGATTGCCCGATGTTTGCATGCAATTTATATTGGGGAAAAATTTCCATACATCGGAATTAAGGGTTCCAGAAAGTGACAATAGATTCAATTCCTTTTTCCGTTTGTCGAATTTTATTACATCCCCTTCTCCCGCGGTTATATTCATTACTGAGTCTTCTGAAAGGCTGGTGTCTTTCCACGCATTTCCATAAATGTACTTGGCTGTAAGACTTTGGGTTATACCTTTACCTGAACATTTAAAATTTTTTAAGATATCGAGTCTTCCAATGGTAAACGTGTTAAAGCCAACTAAAGAAGCGTCAATCGTTACTGAAAACGGTTCATTTCTTGGCGAGGTCCAAATCTTCAATTTATTATAGATTGTGGTCAATGTATCGCTTTCCTCAATAGATATCTTTATAAATAGGTCTCTTAGCTTTGGTAGCAACGCTAGAGGTGTATATTCTGCGATATTAACTCCAGTAAGCAATGTAAGCTCCAATTTTCTTAGATTGGGACAGTGTGGTACGATATCGGCTAACCTTCCAATCAAATCCTCCTCCCTAATATGTAGCTCATTTAAATGCGGGTTGCAGACGCAAAAGTCCACCAGTGCTTTTACATATATTTTTCCCTGTAAATGAAGCTCCTTGATATTTTCAAATGGTATGGTGTCCAGATATTCCACTCCAGCTGAATAAAAGAAAATTTCTAATCGTTTCAAATTTGGCAATCGAGTTAGAATAGCTATTTCTTTCATATCTTCTGTGTCTTTTAGTTTCAGTTCTAGGCTTCCTTCATTACCCATATATCGAATAAAAAAGTCTCCTTTTAAGCTTGCTTCACAAGCACTCTTTTCATGAAATATTTGACAAATATCGTACTTGGATTCTGTACTAGTAACGACTTTTTCGTTGATAATTTCCGAGTCATAAATAAAATACTTTAAAGTGTTGCATATTGCTACTTTAAAAGTCCTATGAAGCTCATCTGATGCATCATGAATGGTAATTTCCAAGGGTCGGGTTTGATTATTTTTCCAGAATTTTAATTCCTTCAATATTTTCAATGGAGATCTACCTTCGCAGCTATCGAAATCGATCGTTTCCAATTTCGGCATTTTCAACAGCGGTGCGTAAGCAGCTCCATCGACTTGGGGCTTCATGATGAAATCTAATTTTTTCAGATTAGGACAATAGTTTGCAATATCGCTTAGTCTTCCATATATATCCGAGGTACGCAGACTTAATTCTCTTAAGTTTGGATTGGCCTTACAAAAGTTAACCAGTGCTGCGATATTCGTTCTTGTCCCCAAGCGAAGTGATGCAATTTTTTGTAAGGTAATTTTTTCCAAAAATTGCAAATCGTCTATGGTGTAGCCTGAAAAGATTCAAAAAGTTAATATTGCTTAGAATGTGTTTTTTAGTTACTAAACTTACCGTTGATACTAATTTCTACGTGTACCAGACTTTGCTTATTGCGAAGTGCCTCTTTACACAACTCGAAGGCGTCCAAAAATCCAGACCAATAAGTTTCTGGGTTGTAAATTAAGCGTACACTCCAAATCTGATCGTTTTGCTTGATGGAATTAGAGAAAGACCGCCAGAAAGTGTCTTGCGCTCTTTCCGACAACTTTTGGATGCGTTTGTACAATTCATGGAACTCTATTGTCAATTGCCATTTATTAGCTAGGATACAAAACTGAAGTTGTTCGTACAATTTTTTGCGATAACACTTTAAAATGTTCTCGAAAACGACGTGAACAGCAACAAAATTCACTAAGTCCGTGTACTTTACAGCGACTTCGGGGATATTTCTACCATTTATTTCACAGTTAAGTATAATTTTATTTATTATATTTAACAGCAATTCGTCGGGAAGATCTAATATATTTTTATCGGACATTTTTTTTAAATCATTCAACCGATTTGTAAGAAACAACTGAGTAGACTGGAGGTATTGACCGGCACTTGGCTTTAAAACTGAAGAAGATAGATAAGAAGGGAACACTATATAGCCGATAACAAATACTGCTCGCGATAACCTCGCGAATATACACTAGTCGGCATAATTATTTTGACGAGAAACAAATGGTTCAAGTTTTTAAGTAACTTTGCAATGGTTTAATATAACTTATTGAATTTTTTTGCTGTTTTACTTAGTGCTAATACAAACTTAAAAATAATGAATTCACCATTTTATCATATGAACTTGGAAAAATATAAGCCAATGTAATTTTCAAGTGGTGGCATAAGTATTTTGTCAAGTGTATTGTAATATGAATAACAAAGTTTAAACTTAAACAAACTAAACGGAAAAAAATATCAACATAGAAAAAAATTTGGGTTTTAAGCAAAACCGACTGAAAGATACCCTGTTCCAATCATAGTAAAAGGATTTCCATTATTTTCTAAATATTTTATATATAAAAATTTTTCTGCTACCACTTAATCGTTTTTCTAAACATTTATAAAATGAATGATGAAATATTTAAAAATATAATATAACATAATACAATTTTTTCGTCATGAACCCAACAATGAGTAGCCCCCATTTTTAGGGTAGCAAGCCTGAAAAGTTACAAAAATCTAAAATTTTGGTTGGTTTCAAAACGAAAAAGAACGCACACACATGAATCCGTATTTGTGAATATGTGAGCACGCATACATATAAAGATGAATTTAACCGCGGATCAACCATCTTGATGAAGGGCCTCTCCGCGACTGAAGAACCAAACAATTTTTTTGAGAATATGAGCGTAAGAATGAGAGTAAGATTTTCTCTGGGGCCTGTCGCAAGAAATTTTTGCGTCCATTTTCGTTGTATGAAATGAGTAGTCTATATGCTGTATGGTTAGTGGTCAAACAAAGTTTCGTCAAAATAATTATGTCAACTAGTGTAGTCGCAAGAAATTTTTGCGTCCATTTTCGTTGTATGAAATGAGTAGTCTATATGTCTAACTATATGGTTAGTTGTAATACAATATGTAGTAGAATAATTTCTCTTATAATGATATATGGACGGCAGTTCAAGTACCAAGTAACGAACCACATACGTAAGTGAGCGCGGGAAGGTTACTATCATTTTGGTCGGCAAAAGTCTTTACGTGAAAATATGTCAATTCGCTTAGTTGGGTCTACTGCAAAACCCACTAAAGCGAATATACATGTAAATACTTTTCATACTTTTAATCATTTAAAACTATCTATGAAATTTCATAAAATATAAGCAAATATGCATTGTAAAATGGTTTGAATGATTTTTTTTATAATTACTCAACAGGAAGCTTACTTATGGAAGAAATTATTGCTTCGAAGGACTTTAGTCTATTTTCCTAGATCTTGAACATTCAACAATTTTTAAATAGATATGAGTTTTTTTTTTATGAAGCCTATCTTAATAGTTAAATTCGTAATTAAGTTAAAAGAAAGTTTAATATTCCTATTTAATGAATAATCGATTCGTCGAAATCGCAGAACTCTCCTAACTCCAATTTGGCCTCCAAGTAATTTTCATCAATTCCTTCCATCTGAAAGATTATTTATTAAAAAATATACAAATATTAACAAATATTCACTTATTAATCTAACCTGTATATGTTCAGTCATAGCGTGAATAATGGTTATGTGTAAAGGTTTTTGAGTTTCCGGACTTCTGACTAGTTTTAAAATATTGTTAACTTTTCTTAAAATATTTTTGTGTGGTATGAAATACTCATGAAACTTCAACTTAACAAAATTTAGTTTCTTACACGACCTAAAAATCGGCATTATATTTTCACTTGTCTGAACATCATAAATATATAATACTTCAAGATCTGTAAGTTCAACTAAATACTCTATCTTCGGTGAATAGGAAATGTATAGTTTATTTAACCCTTTCATTTTGATGATTTCAAATAATTCCTCCGTGGAGTCGATCGGTGCATGTAATTCTTTTAAATTAGGATTGCTTTTTAGAGCCAATTCTCGATAAAGGTCGCAATAAGAAACCAATTTATCTGTATAATGTACAAACAACACCTTGAGATTGTTTAGATTTGCCAGTATATGAATGTTCGTAGTGTCTTCAAATGTGCATTCAAGGAATTCCAAAGATTCAAGCTTAATGATGTATTGACATTCCTTAAAGCAGATGGGCTCTGTCAATACCAACTTTTTTAAATAAATTGGTGAATTTAATTCCGTGTCCATAGGACTCTGTAAATAATCGCTTTTAATTTTCAGTTTGTCTATTACAAGCTGCTCAAGTTGAGAGTTTCTACATAAAAATTCCACATCTTTAAATTCCAACAAATGAGTTTCTAATATTTTTAGGCCTTGTATATTTATAATCTCTGAAATTTCCTCAATTTCAAGTTCTCTGTTCCTAATTGTTAATTGTTTAAGTGAAGTGTTATTCGAAAATGCGGAAAATAAGTTTTTGTGGCAAATATTTGGATCCAAGTCGATGTTAAGTTCTTCGATATTTGAGTTGGCTAACTCTGTTGAATATTGGCAATCTATCAAATTATAAAAACTGCACTGTAAACGGGATAATAATGGTATTTGGCAAATTTTGACAACTTCTTCCGAGCGGAGATTTCTTTTATTTATTTTTAAGCTTCGAATTGATGGACTTTCCTTAGCCGCCAATGCTTCAAATAATGAAACCAGGCTAGAGTCATCTTGAGTTTCTAATGTCAAGTCTTCGATGTATGGCAATTGTGATAGTTCCTCAATGCCAGCTGTATTCAATAGGGAACATGTGAGTTTTTTGATGCTTTGAATTTGAGTTATGTTGGAAATATATTGTAAGGAAACCAATTCCAATCGAGATAAATCCCATTCAAAAACAGTGCTGGCATTACTTTTGGCAAATGCTCCAAAAAGTTTCTGCAGAGATCCACTTTCACAACTACCAAAAATCTGTAAAATATCGATATCGCCTAATTCTGTTATTGGTATTAGTGCATTTGCATCAAAATCATTAACGCATTTTATCCTTAATAATCTCTTATATTTGTTTAATATTAAGAAACCATTATAGTAAACGACACTGACAATTCTCTTACAAACAGTTAACAAATTCCACAAGCACTCAGAGGAAGTAAACTGTGACATCACTTGTATGCTTATAATGTGCAGGTTCGATAGCTGGCATAGATATTCGACACACTCCCATTTTAAGAAAGAGCATCTCAAATATCTTAATGATTCTAATTTGACCAATTCGGCAGTTTCAAACCGATCCAGTGGCGTATCATCTCTATCAATAAGCAAAGTGTTCAGACTAATTATATTAATAGTGCTCAAGGTTCGAAAGAGATTAACAAAGCTATATTCTTCGTATAAATTAATTCG
Organism: Drosophila atripex; assembly: GCA_035045925.1. Taxonomy (NCBI): domain Eukaryota; kingdom Metazoa; phylum Arthropoda; class Insecta; order Diptera; family Drosophilidae; genus Drosophila; species Drosophila atripex. The sequence continues at coordinate 4,853,064 of JAWNOP010000012.1, forward strand.
AAGAATTGAAAGGTGCTTCATCTTAAACCAATTGTCTTTAAAACAGTCTGGATTGCCCCATGTTTGCATGTAATTTATATTGGGGAAAAATTTCAATACATCGGAATTAAGGGTTCCAGAAAGTGACAATAGATTCAATTCCTTTTTCCGTTTGTCGAATTCGATTACATCCCCTTTTCCCACGGTTATATTCATTACTGAGTCTTCTGAAAGGCTGGTGTCTTTCCACGCATTTCCATAAATGTACTTGGCTGTAAGACTTGGGGTTATACCTTTACCTGAACATTCAAAATTTTTTAAGTTATCGAGTCTTCCAATGGTAAACGTGTTAAAGCCAACTAAAGAAGCGTCAATCGTTACTGAAAACGGTTCATTTCTTGGCGAGTTCCAAATCTTCATTTTATTATAGATTGTGGCCAATGTATCGCTTTCCTCAATAGATACCTTTATAAATAGGTATCTTAGCTTTGGTAGCAACGCTAGAGGTGTATATTCTGCGATATTAACTCCAGTAAGCAATGTAAGCTCCAATTTTCTTAGATTGGGACAGTGTGGTACGATATCGGCTAACCTTCCAATCAAATCCTCCTCCCTAATATGTAGCTCATTTAAATGCGGGTTGCAGACGCAAAAGTCCACCAGTGCTTTTACATTTATTTTTGCCTGTAAATGAAGCTCCTTGATATTTTCAAATGGTATGGTGTCCAGATATTCCACTCCAGCTGAATAAAAGAAAATTTCTAATCGTTTCAAATTTGGCAATCGAGTTAGAATAGCTATTTCTTTCATATCTTCTGTGTCTTTTAGTTTCAGTTCTAGGCTTCCTTCATTACCCATATATCGAATAAAAAAGTCTCCTTTTAAGCTTGCTTCACAAGCACTCTTTTCATGAAATATTTGACAAATATCGTACTTGGATTCTGTACTAGTAACGACTTTTTCGTTGATAATTTCCGAGTCATAAATAAAATACTTTAAAGTGTTGCATATTGCTACTTTAAAAGTCCAATAAAGCTCATCTGATGCATCATGAATGGTAATTTCCAAGGGTCGGGTTTGATTACTTTTCCAGAATTTTAATTCCTTCAATAATTTCAATGGAGATCTACCTTCGCAGCTATTGATATCGATCGTTTCCAATTTCGGCATTTTCAACAGCGGTGCGTAAGCAGCTTCATCGACTTGGGGCTTCATGATGAAATCTAATTTTTTCAGATTAGGACAATAGTTTGCAATATCGCTTAGACTTCCATATATATCCGAGGTACGCAGACTTAATTCTCTTAAGTTTGGATTGGCCTTACAAAAGTTAACCAGTGCTGCGATATTCGTTCTTGTCCCCAAGCAAAGTGATGCAATTTTTTGTAAGGTAATTTTTTCCAAAAATTGCAAATCGTCTATGGTGTAGCCTGAAAAGATTCAAAAAGTTAATATTGCTTAGAATGTGTTTTTTAGTTACTAAACTTACCGTTGATACCAATATCTACGTGTACCAGACTTTGCTTATTGCGAAGTGCCTCTTTACACAACTCGAAGGCGTCCAAAAATCCAGACCAATAAGTTTCTGGGTAGTAAATTAAGAATACCCTAAAAATCCGATCGTTTTGCTTGATGGAATTGGAGAAAGACCGCCAGAAAGTGTCTTGCGCTCTTTCCGACAACTTTTGGATGCGTTTGTACAATTCATGGAACTCTATTGCCAATGTCCATTTATTAGCTACGATACAAAACTGAAGTTGTTCGTACAATTTTTTGCGATAACACTTTAAAATGTTCTCGAAATCCACGTGAACAGCAACAAAATTCACTAAGTCCGTGTACTTTACAGCGACTTCGGGGATATTTCTACCATTTATTTCACAGTTAAGTATAATTTTATTTATTATATTTAACAGCAAGTCCTCGGGAAGATCTAATATATTTTTATCGGACATTTTTTTAAATCATTCAACCGATTTGTAAGAAACAACTGAGTAGACTGGAGGTATTGACCGGCACTTGGCTTTAAAACTGAAGAAGATAGATAAGAAGGGAACAGTATATAGCCGATAACAAATACTGCACCTCGCGTATATAGTGAGTAATCACTAACCATACAGCATATAGACTACTCATTTCATACAACGAAAATGGACGCAAAGTCTATATGCTGTATGGTTAGTGATAATACAATATGTAGTAGAATAATTTCTCTTATAATGATATATGGACGGCAGTTCAAGTACCAAGTCGTTACTTGGTACTTGTAACGACCACATACGTAAGTGAGCGCGGTAACCACATACGTAAGTGAGCGCGGGAAGGTTACTATCATTTTGGTCGGCAAAAGTCTTTACGTTGGTAGAAATTTTTGTGATTGTGAAAATATGTCAATTCGCTTAGTTGGGTCTACTGCAAAACCCACTAAAGCGAATATATTTCTTAGTTACTTAGAAGATTAAAAGAACTCTTATATTGGCCAGTTGTCCGTTTTTATTTAAAACAATTTTAAATAAAAAAAAAATATTCATTTTTATTTAATCACCGCCACGGCGTCTTCGCATTCCAGCTAATCTAGCCACATTTTCACAGTCCAATCTAACATTATGATCTGAAATTAAATTCACAAATAAAGTAAATAATTCTTAAAGATAAAGCTAGAAACTTACTCTCACAAGCCACGATCTGCATGTCACAGCGCCTTACATCGCGCCAAATCCATCGATCTCCGACCTTTTCGCGGCAGTCCCGGTTTATAAATTCAACATCATTGACAGGATCCACTAACCGATTTGTACAGGGTCTACAACTCTCTCGAAGCCTGCGGCAGTCCGGTCGCTGAGCTTTTACAGAAAGGAAGCACAGGACGAAAAGTAAGGAGACAACTACCTGTGATTGCATTTTGAAAACTGGCTCATGCGCAACTTGGCATCTGTTTTTATATATCAATATGTCATTGAAAAAAACACTTGAGATCTGCTCGAAACAAAGAATTCTATATTATTATAGATCCTGAATAAGTGAATAATAGAACTGAATAAAATGAGATGACCCACTTTCAAGATCTGACATATATTGTTTTCAGATTATTTCAATAGATATAGTTTATATAAATACTGCTCCAGAGATCAAAACAAGTCAGTGTAAGTTTTTATTTTGATGAAACAAAAATGCTGAAACTCTCACTTTTATTCGGTAAGTTTTGAGTCAATTTTTCTATATTTTTCATATTCCATACTAAACTTTTTTGTAGTCCTTTGTGTGATTATCGTATCACAGATTTCTGCGCAAAGGAATCGCGAATACTGTGAGGCTATATATCGCGATTGTCAGACTCATACAACTGCTATAGGAAGGTTTGACGAAACCATAGATTCGTATAATCGTCATTGTCGTCGCGAACGTCGGGGAAGATGGAATAATGTATCTCGATGTGAAATGGAGAAGGCCACTTGCATTTGTACGATATTTTTCTAATAGCTTTTTAGCTTATTACTTGATGGATTTTACTTTCAGTAATACTTCAACGGTGTGATGACATGTCCTGCAATAATATCGCGGAAGTTCTGGGCTTTTAATTAAATAACGAATAATCAGTGTGAATACTAAAATACAAAGTATATCTCTTTGTACCATTACCAATACTTGGAGTGCATTTTTTTAAAGCTCTTACGGATGTATAAAATATCACATGAAAGTCAAATTATTATTACAGTTAAAGTAAAGCTCAAAGAATGTATTAAAATTTTATGAAAAATACTGGTGAAGCAAATAAAGAAAAGCAATAATTTCATTGATAATAAACAGCTGCGAGTTCCCATTATTAAAGCCATATGGTTAAAGCTGCTTATAAAGTAAGGTCTAGGAACTCTTTATCTTAGTAAGTTTCGAAATGTTTAATCGATGTTTTGAAATTGCAGGTAAGTTTAATTTTATAATTAAGTTTCAATTTAAATTAACCTCCCATTTACACTCTTTGAAAGTATTTAGCATTTTTATGATGGCTTCAGCGAACTACTTTCCAGATGTCTTTAAGTGCAATGATATTCTACTAAAATGCCAAGAATCTGAAACCAACGTTGGAAGATATAATGCAATTAGTAATTCCTATAATAACAATTGTAGTCAGGAAATTGGTTCCAAGTGGAGTAACCTCACTCGGTGTGAATTAGAAGCTGCCATTTGTTTGTGTAAGAAATATTATTTATAAAAAATTATTTTTAAAATATTTTGTTTATAGTGAGCCAGATGAATCGCTTGGATGTAAACTGTGAAAATATCGCCGATGTAATGCAGTTGTAAAAATATTTTGTTTTGCATTTCGAAACACGATTAAAACTATACTTCGATTAATTTGCATAATTTTTACCCTTGCTAGATCAATGCAACCCCTTATATCCCTCTCAAGTGGTATATTTTTTGCCTCCGGGGCTTCTGCTGTTTCTTTATTTATTTATACATAAATCTCCCTCAACAGGAGGAAGTATTTATGAGCCAATCATTTTTAATTATCATCAAGCGACAGCAAAGCTGAATAAACTTTTGTTGAAAAATCTAATCACATGCTGGAACAGAGATCCAAAATAATTACATGAAGCCCAGTTTCACTCCGAGCTTCAAAGAGTAAAGACGGGCAACTAACTTACATCCACAGCTACTTCGTGCCTAATTACATATAAAACAACAAAATACAAAGAACAAGTCAAAAAAAAAAAAAACAAGCTGCGAAGTGTAAAGACGTGTGACTAACGACCAGTAGACAAAAAGAAAAAACCAAACCTTATCAGTTAAAAAAACCAACAACTATAAGCCAGTGATATACAAAAACAAAAAACACAAAAAACGAGAGCAAAAAGAGGAAAAAGAGAGGCAGAACAAAAAAAGGGCAGGTGCCCAAAAACTATTAAAAAAATGCCCCCCGACATAAATAGACTATTTAAAACATCCAACACAGAATCGAAATTCATGACCATAAATAGAACAGACAATAATACATTTAAAGGCCTGAACCCATTCTTGATTAAAAAAGTAATAGACTACACGTGCAATGGTGAAGTGGAGACAGTCAAGGTCACAAAAGTAGGATCATTATTAGTCAAAACAAAAAACAACCTGCAAGCACTAAAACTAAAAAAAATGACCACCTTCCACGACTTTCCTGTAATAGTTAGCGAACACAAAACGCTCAATTTCTCCAAGGGAGTCATATACTCCAACGATCTTCGCAACATTGACGACGAAACTATTTTGCAGGAACTTAAACCACAAAACGTCTCAGAAATACGCAAAATTAAAAAAATTGAAAACAATGAACCCAAAGAAACTGGACTGATCATCGTAACCTTCGCATCATTAACCCTCCCAGAAACAATGATGATAGGATATGAGAGAGTAAATATACGCCCATATATCCCTCTCCCAATGAGATGCAGGAACTGCCTCAGACTTGGACACCCCACAATCGCTTGCACATCAAACAAAACCTGCAACAACTGCTCAGCCGAACAACACACAGCCATAGACGAAATATGCTCCAACGACAAATTCTGCATTAATTGTAAATACAGTCTAACAGACAATAAGCACAGCCCATTAGACAAATCTTGCCCTGAATTCGTTAAACAAAAGGAATTAACATCTATCAAAACAATAGAAAAAGTGGACCACAAAACCGCTCTAAATATATACCATTCTCGACACATCCACCAACCAACTTTATACTCCACAGTTTCAACCGATAAATCTAACATCCAAGCATCAACAACCACCAAACCGCAATCCATTTCATCTAATCATCAAAAAAATTACAAGAACACTGCCATCACTTCTGCAATCACTAAACCTCAACAAAGAATCGCAACAACATACGATGATCTCGACTCGCACATGGACACCACCCCACCCACAGCATCCACCTCCACATTAGCTCCTATTTCATCACTTAACTCTTCCATATCGGAAGAACTTAAACTTAGAATCTACACAAACAAACACAACACCCTCGCCAAATCCTTAAAATCTAAAGAGAAAAATGAACAAAAACCAAAAAAAAACAATAAAAACAAGAACCAACTTAATAGCGACAGCGACGGTTTCTAAAAAAAAAAAAAAACAGCAAATTAGTTCTATCAATCAGTCAAATCCAAAAAAAAAAAAAAAAAACTCTTAAACAATGCTCAAAATAATTCAGTGGAACATGAACGGATACATTAACAACTACAACCAATTACAAATTATTATAAAAAACCATAGCCCTAAGATAATCTCCATACAAGAAACACACCTACATGGTAATCAAAATATACCTATCCCAATTAATTATACACTTTATCAAGTAAACTCTGCCACAAACAGATTTGGGGGAGTTGCACTCCTCATCCACAACTCATTGCAACATCATAATGAACCAATTAACGCCTTTGACTTTGACACAATAGCAGTAACAATATATTCAAAAATTAAATTCACCATAACATCTTCGTACATACCACCCAACAAGAACTTCACAATCCAAAACCTAAGAAACATATATGACAATTTACAACCTCCCCTACTAATAACTGGAGACTTCAATAGCTGGCGCAGAAGCTGGGGCTCAATAAACAACAACAAAAGAGGTAACACACTATTTAAATTTATAAATCAATCTTCCCTCATAACAATGAACAACGGCTCAGCAACCCACTTTACCACACATCACACTTTCACACACATAGATCTCGCATTTGCTTCTCCCCCTCTGAATCTGAACTCCAAATGGCATACAGATAGCTCCCTGACCTGTAGCGACCACTACCCAATACACATCGACCTATTCGAAGAACACAACATGAACAATCCCACTGAAAGACCAAGATTTAACCTTAAAAAAGCAAACTGGCCCCTATTCAAGGATATCGCAGACAAGTTGTCAACTGACAAACCCCTAGCTCAAATATTAATAAAGAAGCCGCCAATATAACCAGAATAATAATTCTGGCCGCCAATGAAGCCATTCCCCAATCACGCCACTCTAAGAGAAAGAGGAACGTCCCATGGTGGGATAAAACACTTCAACAATTAAAAAACGAAAAACGAATTGCCTGGAATATACTTAAGAGAAACATCAACACTACAAACATACTAACATACAAAAAAGCCAACGCTAAACTTAAGCGGGAAATAAAAATTAGAAAAAAAATGTCAATGGAAAACTTCACAGCAGAAATTAACCCAAATTCTCCCATCGGCGAAATCTGGACTAAAATTAACCGTTTCTGCGGCCTTAAAGCTAGGCACAACATCCACTGTCTTACCAATCCAAACGACCCAACACAAAGCATACTAGATCGAAATGAAATAGCTAACACCCTCTGCACCCACTGGTCCAATACCTCACGAGACAGCCATTTCCATGCAATATTCTTAGAAAGGAAATCCAACCCGATCCTTAACACACACATCCCCCCACCTGCAGCTCTTAAAATAGAAAAGGATATAACTTTCATAGAACTCCTTGCAGCACTCAACCAACTAAAGGGGAAAACGCCGGGTCGCGACCGCATAAGCTATCCTATGTTAAAAAACCTATCCAAAACACTACAATATAGACTTCTGAATCTATTCAACAACATACTCAAATCACACATCCCTCAGCAATACAAGGCAAGCAGTATAATACCCATTCCTAAAGCAAACCTGAACAAAACCGACGTCAACTCATACCGACCCATCTCCCTCAACCCATGCATATCAAAGGTCCTTGACAAAATAATAGCTAAACGGCTATGGTGGCTAGCCACAAATGGCAAGCTTCTAGACAACCGTCAAATGGGATTTAGAAAGGGAAAATCGGTTTCTGATTCTCTAGCCATGCTAGATTATCAGATAACTACATCTCTTTCAAGGAAAAACCATACATCGATTATCTCGCTAGACTTCGCCAAAGCATTCGACAGGATAGGCATCCACAGCATCATTGACGAGCTCAATGCTTGGAAAATTGGCCCAAAGATCCTAAGATATACAAAAAACTTCCTCACCAACAGAAAAATTACAGTTCTTGTAAACAAATCTTACTCCAACCCCCAGCCACTATACAACGGAATACCGCAAGGATCTCCATTGTCAGTGATACTCTTTGCAATAGCCTTTAACCAACTCAACAAAATACTAGCTACCCACAAAAATACAGAATTCACTGCCTACGCCGACGACTTTACTATAATGTACAAACTAGGTAAAATACAAAACAGCCTTAACATAGACCCACTACTAAACGACATCAATCAATGGTGCAACTACTCTGGTGCATCACTCTCAACCAGCAAGTGCAAGCACCTGCATATCTGTAGAAAGAAAAACTGCAATTTCACTCTGCAATCCAACAACTCCCCCCTACAAAATGTCACGTCCCTTAAAATACTTGGCATAACAATAACAAAAAATTACAAATGGAACAAACACATTGATAACCTAGCTCTGGAACTATCCAGAAGACTAGACGTAATCAAATGCCTGTCTAGCAAAAAATACTGCAGCAACACAAACACAATCATATACGTGGTAAACTCCATTTTAATGTCTAAAATTGACTTCGGCATACATCTTTATGGAAATGCACCAAAATCGACACTAAGCAAGCTTAAAACGATTTACCACTCTGCAATAAGAATCGCCTTAAACGCCTTCCGCACAACCCCAATCAATAACCTATTATACGAAGCCAACATACTACCGATAGAACATAGGACAACATACGCAACGCAAAAAAATATCAAAATTATAATCAACTCCAAAAACTCTCCAATAGAAAAAATTTACAACAAAATAATAAACTCTAAAAAAACCCCAAAATTCCCGTCTTCACTGCACAACACAATAGAACATTTAAAAAATCTTAATATACACATATCACCGCTGACATGCAAAAGGGAAAAGACCCCTCACTGGCTGCACCACATCACAAATATAAACACTTCACTTCACACTCTACCCAAGGAAGATACACCACCCTTAACCTACCAACTACAATTCAACGAACTGAAAAACACACTACCAAACAGACATTTCCTGTATACAGACGGATCGAAATCAGCTGACGGAGTGTCATTCAGCGTAACAACAGAAAACGAGATTATAGAACACCACATTCTACCTCAATACTCCTCCATATACACAGCCGAAATATCAGCGATCCTTAAAGCATGCAATTACGCCAGCAAACATGGAGGGAAATTTGTAATCTGCACAGACTCCCTCTCAGCTTTACAAGAAATCGACAACATCAAAAACCACAACTTTTACACCTCCTCCATAAGGAATATATTAAATAAAGACAATAAAAATAAAATTCTGCTACTATGGGTCCCAGGACACTGCGGGATCATAGGTAACGAATTCGCAGACGAAACTGCTAAAAAAGCCCATAATTTCCCTCTTATCATCCAAAACAACTTCAACCAAATAGACATCCTTAAACACATTAAACGGAACACCCAATCCCTCAAATACGAAATACTCAACCACTCCTCATCACACTACAAAAACATCAACCACGACAGTGAACCAAGCAAAAACATCTCTCGAGCCGACTCAATTAAATTCTTAAGAATTAGACTAGGACACACCAACCTAACCCACAGTCACTTACTTAATAAAACACCACCTCCAATCTGCCCAAACTGCAACACAATACTAACCCTACAACACTTATTAATCGACTGTCCTGCCCTCGAGCAAGAGAGATCAAAACTAAAATTAAAACAAACATTAACTGAAATCACCTCATTTGATAATATACAACAAACAGTACAATTCCTAAAAAACATAAAAATGTACCACACAATATAAATTGAAACTTCCATATACATAAATGTGTAAATAGAATCAAATTAAAATACTTAGTCATTAACACTTAATTTAAGAACACCACACATGTTATATATTATAAAATAGATCTTAAGCAGAAGGCCATTGTAGCTATTGCTTAATACAAAAGCAAAAATTGCCCGCACTTTAAAATTGCTGGCAATTCCTTTATAAATAAATAAATAAATAATTACATGAAGCCCGCGGGCTAAGAGCCAGAAAACAAAAAACTCTTAACTAAAATAAAAATAAAATTCAATTCCAAGGCATTTCCTGGCCATGTTGCACGTGCCACGTGCCAAAAAAACAACAATAACAACTTCAGAAGGATGGGATTCCCCCATTTTATATGTATATATATATATATGGATGTATATATAGCACTCGAAGCACCAAAATTTCATTACCATTTTGATATTGTTTTGGGGGAGAAGCAGTTTTGCCCTTTGGCGGGGCAGAGTCAATTACGTAGAGGAAACTGTTTAAGGGCCCCACGATGATGTCGTCACCCGGACGGATTCCGGATCCGTGAGGAAGAGCTCTGTTCTTCGTTTAGTTGCTTAATATTTATCTAGCGTCGGTAATCAGACATCCCATCCCGTCTAAGCCCGGACGGACATGTGCCCAGGATCTCGATAACAAGATCTGAGGGGGACTGGCAAAGCAAATAGAAATCCCGCAAACAAATCAGAGCCAGGACTAGAGCAGGGCCGGGGTAACCGAATGAGTTTTTAATAAACTGTCGGTTAATAATAAAATTTTCAGTGAATTTGATTATGATTACAATCGCAGTGATGACAAGATTGAGAGATACAGATACAGATACAAACACTGATGCCCCATAAACCCTCACGAAAACTTTGACTTCGTTAGGTGTTCCGGGCTATTTCTGAAACTGGAACTGAGTGTGAAATTTGGCAGCTTGTTACAGATGTCAGGGGCGGCGTTTTGTGGGGGAGGGATTAGGGGCTGCATGCCACACCACCGACCCTAATCATGTAGCAGCTTGTAAAATGCGAGCGTGAAAAGAAAATTGAAAAGTTAGTTCGACGTAGGGTTTCCCATCCCTCAGCCCTTTTGGAGGCCCTTGAACACCTCCCCTTCGTGCTCATTTGAGTTGTGAAAGGCTGTTGATTTGAGAAATTCCTTAAACTTGTCCAGAACTCTGGCTGTAAAAGCCAAAAGTTGTTGAAGGTATATGCTAAGATTATGGCAAGTTTATCCAAGTCTGAAAATGAGGAGAGCTATTTGAGTTTTTAAGACTATGAACGAAATGGCGGGGATTTGAAGAAGTTTACCGAAGAACTGAAAACTTTTGACAACTCTTTTTCCCAATGAGAGGGCTTAAATCAACTATTTATTATAGTTGTTTCTCTAACTTTGGGATATACTTTGGATTCAAAAAGCGCCAAAAGATTGGATCTATTTTTTTAGATTAAATACTAAAAATGGTTAGGAAAGCTTCCCAAAATAATCCTTAAACTCAGCCTGCTTTCCAAGATCTAGCTACAATAATTTTCCCCCATTTAATAGCTCTTACCACACTCCCACTCAGAAGCTTTAATTTATCTCAACAAAAACCTTTAAGAACACTAAAAAACACCTTTCGGGGGTAATCGACAGCACACTCCCCAGACAAAGGCCAGGCCACTCCACCACCCAGCCGCCAGCCTCCCATATTGCATCGAACCACCCCCTTGGGGAGGACAACCCACCATTGCCCCACCATCGATGGGCACACGTTTTGTTGCAATCCCGATGAGGAAATGCTAATCCGCATGTAATATTCGAGAATGATATGAAAATGCCAGGCCAAACAACCACCCACCGGACTGACTTGGCTCAAGTCCGTAACTGAATCCGGGAGGCTGGGAGTCCTGGAGTAACCCAGCCAGGCTGAACGGAGCCAACATTACTCAATGTCAACATCAAAATTGCTTTGGAATTCATGCATTTATTTATGCTGCCTTTTAACAAAAAACCGAACTACCAACGCAGTATAGAAATTTTCATTTTCATTTTCGGCTCAGTTTTAATTCGGGGGAATCTCCGAAGTCCTTAAATAGCTGAACAGGCGGAATACAAGGATGCGGGTGGATGTCAGGGGTGCTGGGAAGTTTCATGCTGATTAAAAGTGGCAACTGTGTCTGCGGGGTTGTGATGCTTTTTTTGGGTCTCGAATTGCAACCTTTTTCCACTTGCCACAATTTGAAGCGAGGGTTGCCCTCAGGACAATATCAGGACAATGTAAAAAGGGGGTGAATCATCCTGGCCCGGCTGCACTTGTCCTTTGCCGTTAAAAAATTTCGTCACAGACGGTGGCGTGAAATTTCGAAACGAATTTCTCTAAACTTGTGCTCATTGTAATTTCTATAATGCGACAGAATGCTCCAAGTGCATGGGCATGAGGCATGTAGCATGAAGCATGTGGCATGAGGCATGTGGCCAGGAAGTTTGTTTTGTTTAAAAATTATTAGAATTCAGTTGCTTGTTTCGCGGGTGGAATTTGTGGTGGCTTGATGGTTCTTATACTGGGTGGGGTGGAGGATGGTAGTGGTGGGTGGATAAGGGATTGCCCTCCACCGGGTGGCAGCTGGTGCTCTTTGGTCAGAGTGTGACCGGCACTTGGCCGCAATGCGGTCAGTGTGGAGGACCCTTGGCACTCGGCTCAGCACTTGTTTGTTTTCCTCTGATATGTTTGCGTGTGAGTCGGGGATTTTAATTCATCGAATGGCAAACAAAAGGGCAAAAGTCAAACTCCACACTCAACACGAGGTGTGTGAAGTGAGAATACTCTGATTTTAATGGCAAATAAATAAAGTTTGTTTTCAACAGGAAAATAATAGATGAGCTCCAGGATGAGTTCTCTGTAAGAGTTAAGAATATATTTTCCTCTACTAGTAAATTGCATTAAAATCCTGGCTCACTTCAAAGAGTCGTTAAGTGGCTCCTCCATGATTCATAAGTAATTGTTGCAATCTCAGTGCAAAGCAGACAAAACAAATCCATAAAATTCAACCGGCTAGACAGATAAATCCAGCTGAAAAACTCCAATGAATCTCGGGGACGTGATCTCGGAGCCGTTGACATGCCACGAACCTGAAAACAATTAACGTCCGATTTTGATATGTGTGAGAGCTAATCGAAAATCCCCATCGACCAGACGATAGCCAGACAACAAACAAGTGACGATGCAGGTAACACAATGTAATATTTGCCAATCGACTGGACAGAACGGGGCGGGGAACTCCAGTCCGGCCAGGCAGGACAAGTGTTTTCGGCGATAACAAAAGGTGTTGCACAAACGAGCTCTGCCAGCCAGTCTCAAATTATGGGAAGGCACTCAGAAAAAAACTATTCTCAATTTAAGAATTATTAGAAGGTTCTTAACAGTTAATATTTACCACATATTTAAGAAATAAGAAATGAAGTCCCGGGTATTTATAGTCATTATTTAACATAACTTCTATAATCTAGTAACATATATTTTCATTTAATAAATTGTATAATTTAAGTTTATTGTAATTTATTACCGCATAGTTTTTCTTCAAGTGTCTAAGTAAAAATACCATCGGCACTAGTTGTGGGAGCGAGGATTCTTCTCATTAAATGTCAATTTCAAGGCACCGCCGCACATCAAACATGGCCAAAGGACATCGTACATCTCCCGCTGAGCGCGTGTCCTTTGAATTAGAGCCGATCCCAATCGCAATCCCAGGCCAAAGTCCATAATGCGGTCGGTCGGCTCCTTTTTGGATTCGTAGTTCATCTGGCGCGCCTGAGTTATGCGACGAGGACCATTGTTCCCATCGCCTTTTTGGTCGGTGAATTATTATCCCTTTCGCATATGTTGTTGCCTGCTTTCTGGCATTGTCCTTCGAGTCGGTTTTGGTATCCTTTTGAAATGTCTGCTGTCCGGCCACGCCCGCCTCGTTGGGCGTTTTGCAGTTAAACGTCGTCGCTCCTTGAAAGTTTTCGGGGCGTGTTCCTCATCATAAATTGCTTTTTGCTTTCTGTAGAAATTTGTTGGTTTCTTTTATTTTCGGGAATCGGGACTCGGGTCTCGGGGTTTGGAGTTTGGAGTTTTTAGATTTTCTTTGCCTCAAATTTCATAATTATCGGGGCGTGTGTGCAGGCAAGGACTGTGAATATTTATTCCCACTGTCCAGAGTTCCAGCCGCACTTGTTCAACGATGAGATACAAAAATCAATTTATTGTTTTTATCCCCTTCGGAGGCCAGCTCCTCCCGATTGTCCACTTGTGTTTGTGTTTTTCGGGCTGCGGTCAATGGTCCGAGTCCGTATACGGGTGGGGGGTGCGGGTACGGATCCTACTGTACGGGTTGTGTTGCTCTTTGTGGTCAACCAAGTGTTGGACAGCATTATAAATATTTGAGCTTACGAAGGAGAAATGTCCGGACTCTGGAGCGGAGAAATTACTGCAGTTACTGCGTCGAATTGCAAAGGAATCTAAAGCATTGCACTTTTGCTTCATTGTGGCAAAATTTAAAGAGAAAAGATAGTTTTTCTCCTGAACACTATTATGGTGGAAGGCTTGTCCTGCCTGACCTCTGAGTGGAGTCGAATTTGAATCATTTTCCAGGAACTTTCAAAACGAAACCTAATATTCGGCAATTCAAGTCCACTTAAAAGTTTAAACAGGCTTTTGTCTAAACTGTTCTGGGTCCCTCTTGGCTTTGGCCAAATTCAAATCTCGATTAGCCGGAATATCCTGCGGAGGCATGGCCTATCATTATATATCAACTCCGAAAAGGCCTTTGCATCTATGAAAATTACACATTTGCCAACTGCTAATTGCAAGTCATAAATTAAACCCTCACTCGGGTTTCCGAAAAGGACCATCGCACTCGCAGGCCTTTGGTCACCGGAGGACTGGACACAGGACACTGGGCAAAGGACTCTGATCCTTTGGGGGCTTGGCAGGCAAGTGAAGTACGGGTCTGTCAAAAACTTTAGATTGCACTACTATAGGCCGGAGGAGGTATAGTAGTTTAAAGTACACTGATGGAAATGGGTTTTCATATTAAATATTCTATGGATTGATATTTGTTCGGTGTTTTTAGTTACGAGGAAGCTTAAAATTTATTTAATTAAAGAGAGATTGGGTAATAAATCTACGACTTTATTGGAGACTTAAGTAATGCCATCAAGAGCAAATCAAAGGTTGGTTATTTAAGTGTGATCCATGTCCTGTTTAATATTCGTCCTGCAACTAGCACGAGACATCCCGTACGCATTGCGATGTGGTGGCCAAAGCTTCAAAATATTAATTATGACAGATCTCCGGAACAGGCCTTCTCGCACAAACACATATGTATGCCCGACGCCTGGCGAATGCCGCTGGCGAAATTTGCATTTATATTAAAAACAAACAGCAGGGACGGGGCGGTGAGCAGAGGCGAGAATCTCGGCCAGAAGCCAGGAGCCAGACGACACTATCCCAGAATTCCGGAATCCGGAAGCCAGACGCCAGGAACACGATGACAGCGCCAGCGACTTGCGGCGTAATCAAAGACACGTCACCAACAGGCCATGGACCAATTTGCAATCAACGACACGCCCCTCCGCCCACTCAGCCCACTCAGCCCCGTCAGCCAACCATCCACCCATACTGAGCCACTCGGCACACTCCACCGCAAAACTATTGCACTAAACCAAAACTGATTTCGTGGTCCGGACTTTAATTACATCTCATATATCAGAGCGAGGAGCTTGTCGTGCGGAAGGGAAGCGAAGGGATCGCATAAAAATGATTTCGTTTTGATTGCAATAACTCCCCCAAAAAATCTCCAGGACTAATCCTCTACCCCCAACCAACCCCCCACCATTTTCAGTGGCAAGTGCACTACTTGAGGGTGGTTTGGACACCCACTCCCCTCCCCACCCACACAAGTGTTGCCAATTGTTTGTAACTGTTTTGTCAGCGACAGCCTCCCAGAAATTGGCATCGCAACCCCCAAAAAGCCCCGAAATTATTAGATTTTATTGCATGTACATAGTATACTGACTGAAGTCCTGGATGGAAAGGAAAATGAAAAATTTTTCATCACTCCGAAGGGGGCAAAAGGGAAAAGTTGTGCGTAAGCGATTTATTGAAGAGCGTGACTGTCGTTGTCCTGCGGCTGCTTTTAATATTTCCAAGTGGCTGTTCTGGCAAATTTTTATGATTGTATTATACATATTTATATAGTGCATTGTGTATTGGCCATGGACCAGCTGGCGAGCCCTCAAAAGGGTTGATGTTGACGTCGATTCTGATCCTGGGCCACAATGTGCAACGAGCCGTGAATATTTTGTCGAAACAAAAATTAGTTTGGGGATTTGCATTTGAATTGTACGAGGGTGCAGGGAACTCACAGAACATTTGCAAACTTTGGGGTACAAAAGTTAGTTGGAGTCCTGTGTATATAAATCTGTTTGCCATTTGCATATGTAATAAGTACGAGGACATTCCACTGATGGGTATGATAATCAGGATGAGGACAGGGTAAAAAACAGTGAATATCAAAGGAATTATGGCATACCGACATGAATGCGAAAACAGATAAGCACTTTGAAGATTTTTTCCTTCAATCATGGTACGAGTAATGTTGAAAAAATTATAATTGTTAATCTAAAAAATATATTAAAAAAAAAGTGGCTCATGAAGAATTCTATATCCTTTCCAGGAAAACGTCAGGATAGCTTGAGAAAGTGACTGTGTGGTCATTTTGAAAAGAGAGATACTTATCTCATATTTGCATCATATCTCACGGTTACTTTACGTACTCAAAGATACGGTCTAAAGCTGTTAAGTGGAAGAGAGTCACTTGAGGTAAGTGGAGATCGGATATCGGCTGAAGGATCGTTCCGCACTTTCTCGTATTTAATTATAGGGAAAACGTTGAGGCACCTCTGCTCTAATGTCCATACCAGCACACGCCCTTGTTAGCATACAAATGCGAAGACGCGTCTCAAATGAACATCACTTTGCCATAATTTCCATCGGGGTTCGGGTTCAGGTTCAGGTTCAGGGCTGAAGGCTCAGGACTGAGGTTCAGGTTTTTTGGAGGACAGCAGCTTGCTTTTGTCTACGAGAGCCGGTTGCCGGGGCATTGGATTACAAAACTCAAACAGATGCCCACAGAAAGTAGACAAAGGATGGGGCATTTAGCGCATCCTAACAACTGCTACATGACACCGTATTATTAAATTAAATGCAGACACGCGTTCTGGCCTCGTCCGGGCCACCAAACGCGGCCATCGTCCAGCTCCCTCTAGCCAGCCATCGGATGGAACAGATGGAGCCCAGTCTGGTCCGCTCGGCTGACCATTCATTTGGCCAGAATTAATGGCCAGCCGCAGTCTCGGTCGCAGCTTCTTTGGCTTGTTAAACTAACAAGCCAGAAACGATGTTCCTGGAAAGGCAATCAATAGATTTTCGGCAGCAGATAATGAAAACGAGCCAAATGAACGATTTTTAATTATCATACATCTGATGCTGATAGAGATCGATCACATTTCGTATAATGTTCAGGAAATCTCTGGCATCAATGGGGAGGTCACATCTTGTGGGGATTAACTTTCGTTTGGACGCATAATTTCATAATTCAAACAGGAAAAAAGCAGAAGGTAAGAAGTCACCTGGCTGCTGTCAGAGGTTCATGACACACTTAGCGAAGATTTTTATTTCAAGTCGGGGATTTTGCTTTAGAACTCAACTTTCATGTTATACTTAATTGACTTTAAATATATCTTTTTTCTCAGTGCACAATAGCACTCACCTTACTTTGCCCTTTGTCCTGAAGATCATTGATCATTGATCGTGCCTCCTGCTGCCGTCGGCCGTCTGCCAGCTACCTGCAGACCACTTAGTGATTTTGGCCTGTTGTTTGTTGACCGGGCCAAGCAGCTGCCACTTTTTTGGGCCACGTCCGACTCCAGAGAATTGATGACGACAGGTTGCGAGCCCAATCCACAGTCGACGAAAAAAGGGAGGAAAAATAAGGCAAAACAGGGATTCCAAAAGTCTGGATCGGGGATCGTCTGGCGATCTGACGTTAATCGACCAAATTGTAGCAGCTGAACTGTCAGTTTAGTTAAGTGGGCTGTGCCTCAACTCGCTGTCCGGCAATACTTAAAGTTTGATGAATTGTTGGTCAAAATATCGATGACTAGTTGGCGATAGTGTCCTGGTCCAGACAGTGCCGCAGACTAGATCCTTCATACCCCCCGGCCAGACTGCTCTCATTAAGTCCTTGATTAATGTTAGTTCCAGTCTCGTTTAGGGTTTTATTGTCGCGCCTTCCGGCCAGAAAGAGAAGAGTTTTATTGCCATCATTTTGGAGTATCTTGTTACTGCGAGAATGTCGCCAACAAGAGCCTTCAACAACCTCTAACTTGCCATCAGATTTCAGAAGCTTGTTTCGACTTTTTGCTCTTCGATGTCGTCGACGTCCATGTCGTTGTCGTTGTTGTGTAATTAGTCTCGTTTGTTGTCATAAATTTTCGGTAAATTTTGTTGAAAAGTCTCATTTAATTGCACTGATTTACAGTTTTGTGTTTTTGCAGCTTGGTTTCTGGGTTTTGGTTAGGTGTTTCGCCACTTGCCTCACATAATTACGTGCGAAATTAATGATGGTTCTGTGCCCCGTAGAATGTGAAGCACTTTTAGTCGCTGAAGACAAATATGTTTCAGCTGGATTTCGGGTCTGGTTTTTAGGTTTCCAGGTTTTCAAGCAGATCGTTAGCAAAATTTAATGAATTCAGCAGGTGCAAACCGAAATCCTGATGTTAGAATCGATAATGAGAGCAGCAAGGTGCAACTTCTAACTTTAAGTAGATATGGGAAAGAATATTATTACTTAAAGATTCATCTCTTTAATTACTTGAAAATCTTCCTCTATCAGTAAACTAAATTCATTGAAAAAATTCGACTTCTCATTGTCTCAGCCCATAGCTACGAAAAAATAATTGAAACTCATCAAGTTTTATTTGGTTGTCGGAAGGTGGCGGCTTAGCCATCATTAATGCCCTTATCACGTACTTCAGTGTGGCAGAAGGGGCCAGATCGTGCCCCCCACTCTGCCACCCCCTGGTAAACCCCCCTCAATTACATATCCAATCCGGACGAATCCATCGAACACCTAACCCCCAGGATTTGTCTTAAAATTGCCACCCTTAATTACTTGTAAGCCGGACGACAGCCACCCCCACAAGGAAAAGTTCAGGCTGTTTGACTTTGCAATTTGGAAGTGCAATGACTCCCACTTTCCACCTTCCCATGCCAAGGACGGCCCACTGGGCTGATGACCATTGATTAAATTGATGATGTTTGATGACTTCTGAAGGCGATTTCATCGTAGATTTCTTCGGTCAACTTGGGGAGGACTGACCACATATGGTGTGCCACCCCCAGATCATTAGACTGCATTCGACATGCATTCGAAAAGTCTTCAAGTTCGAAGCTGTTTTGATTTTTTTTGGCAAATATATTACATCTTTATATTTCGTACTAAAGTGTATTCAATAATATTCGATTTCAAATCGAATATTGTAAAATAAAATATTTTAGGTACTTTACCAATAATCGGTTCTAATGCATAAGTGGCGGTTATCATTGCCAATTTATTGGTGTGTCTTGATTCTGCAAGACTGTGACCATATTGGAGGTGGAGTGGTTTTATTTTTATTTCAATTTAAAAATTACATTCTTTTTTAGTCTAAAGTTTGAAAGAAAACTGTTCCGAATTTGTACAAATTCGTGGCGGGGAAAATGTAATGAAAAAGGGCAGGAAGTAAGAGCCTGATATTACCCGGCATGACTGGACTAGGTCAGCCAAGCAAGTCGGCATTCTTTTGAGTTTGAACTCCCTGCTGACCTTAATTAATCTTCGGAACTGGGCACCTAGATACAATATCCGAGTGGAATGCCGCGGCAACTTGCCACTTGCAACTTGCAGCACCAGCCAAGGTACTGTTGGTACTGTATCCAATGTTGATTAATGCGAGGCGGCGCTGAGGAAGCCGCGTGACTGGGCGTTATTTTCCAGGTTGCAGTTACCTTTGTTGATCGTTCGGGAAATGAGTTGCACGCGGCATGGTGGTATCAACTAATTGCGCCGCATTGTTGCATTGATGTGCATGATATCCAGAAAAGTGGAAATTCCAATGCAATTGCCGCAAAGCAACTTCCGCGTGACAGCGTTTCCAAAGCGAATTTCAATGCAAATACATCACGAAAGTCCATCTTTGACTTGGACTCCGACTCTGACTCCGACGCTGACTCCATTTACTCCGGAATCCGGATTGTGACAAACGCCTCTGGGGTGCAATATATTTTCCAGTCTGTAATGAAAGTGCGAATGAAAAGCTGTATGGCTTTTACTCTCCGTTTGGGTTGCCTTTGCCCGGGGCCAGCACAAAAACGGATGTAGAAAGTTCAAATAGAATTTAACCCCAAGCGCATATTTATACCATGTTTTTCACACCTCTGCCCCCGTCCCTCTCCGTCGCCTAAAACAAACACGAAATGAGACAAGTGTGTGCGGGTGTGTGTAAGAGTGTACACAGATCCCCACACCACGCCCTTTGACCCGCTCACCTTCCTGCTTTGCTGAAAATGACCCAAGGTAAAAGGAGATATCCTCGGTGGTTTTGCATTCAGGTGGAGGAGCGGATCCAGCCAGGCAAGTGGGTCTTTTTTTGCGTGTGTCTGGCGAAGGTTGTTAGCCTGGAGGGCCAAATGCTAAAGTTCGGTGGGATGACATGTCAATGATATATCAGGAAGCTGGAGAAAGTTTCACTTCCCTCAAGGGCTTCACATTGGGTTGAAGAGGAATGGGCTATAGCACTTGCAACCTCATTATTTAGTACTTATTGTTAGTGGGGATTGAGTTTTGTAGATCTATCTTCTTCTATATAAAATAACAAATATTTTACCATAAAAAGAGCCCCTAAACTCACTCCAAAATAAATACTAGACCAGCAACTCGTCACGTCTAGTCTTTGTCTTAGTTCCCCAACACCTTTATGGTAATTAATTTTTGTGTCCAACTTTTCAATTCCGAGACGCGGTTGTCCACAGCTCAGACACACTCACAGCCCCGTCCTCGGATGACAGATCGCCGAAACCACTTGAACCATACAGAGCCTGTCGACCGAACTCAGCCGAAACTTAACTTGGCCCGCAAACCGTAACACAAACCCAAAGAAACTATAACAATAAGGACCGGAAATTAAAGTGTGAAAGCGGCAGGCAGGAAGTTGCCTTGATTACAAGTCCAGAAGGGGGTGAGCGAGCGAATAAGTTTATGTACCTCACTCGGTTCGTATCTCACAGTTCACAGTTCGCATCTGACAAATAGAAAAGTTTACAAATGCATTGCAACTGCTGACACAGACAGAGCTTCATTGGCGGGAGGATGGGAGGTGTCAAGGGCTTGGACGTCGTCCCTGATTGAATGTTAAACATTTAATTTAAACTTGTCCAAAGGCAGGGATCCCGGGATAAGGATAGCCTTACAAGCCCCCTGCCCCCCAGCTCCACCCCAAAAAACAAACCAACCGAGCTGCAGATACGGATTTGAGATGTAATTTATGCACGCACATCAATTCAAATGCATCTAATTTGGTAAACACAGAGGCATGAGGGTCTTGAGGGGCAGGAAGGTAACATCCCAAGGAGCCTGAAGACGCTGGGATGCCGAGTTGCAAGTCACACCTGCCTGCCACTCGACAGACAGACAATCGGCTTAAAATAGTTTTCATTTGTTTTCGGCGGCGAGTGCAACATGTGGCATTGCCACCGCCACTAAGTAGCCCCAGTCTGCCTCATCAGCATCTGTTTAGAGATTCATCCTCATCCTCTTCCTCTGGCACTGCCACTACCACTGCCGGTGCCTGAGTCTCTCCACAACCCACAATCCCCGATCCTGAACCACATCCATTCCAGTAGTTCGTCTCGCCTCGATGGGTGTACATGCAGCTCATTTAGTTGACATTTATTAACGTCACATAGCGCGCAATGTTTGACAATTAATTAGGATGCCTCAGATGCCGAGTGACGGGTCCTGAGTTGCCACATTTCTAGATACAAGTACGATTGTCTTACCCGATACAGATACATCTTGAACTTGAAATTAAAATAGCTTTTGTTTGGGTTTTCAGAGAGTAAATATAGAACAGATCTAATTTATAAGTGTTTGTTTTTCACTTTTGGCTGAGATTATCGAGTGTTTGTTAAAGAAAAAATTTATGAAAAAAGATTGGAGTTTTTTTTCCCTATTGACCATATAAAAAAAGGTTGTTTTCTATTTTATCAGAGATGGAATATATAGATCGAATTCTTTAGAGGTAAAAATTAATTCAACGATTAAAATTTGACCTTTGTGAAACAAGTCTTATAGAGTCATAATACCATTTAATCATATAACCAAAATAATGTTTATTTAGATATATTTATCTTTTATATGTATTATTGACTGATTTTCTTTTGATTTCTTTTAATCTCAACCACAAACACCAAAGGAATTCATTTTTGCGATCGCCCCAGGACGAATAATTTTAATCTGCTAATTCAACAATCATTCAATTTTAAACCCCCTTAGGAGACGCCTCTTGAGTTCGCCACCCGCCTTCGCCTTCCTCAGGGTTTCCCCCCTTTTTTTTTATTCTGCTTGGAAGGAATGCAAACGAACTGGCCTGAATCACAGCAATTTTCAAAGTAAACACACAGACATTTTTTCCTCCGAGCTGCTGCTGGAACAGAGTGAGAAAAAGCAAACTTTTATTTATAAAACACTCGAAACAGGAAAAAATGTCCAAACTGTTTTTCGGGCATATTGACGCAAGGATTTTCCAGGCCAGCAAGATGGGCGGCTATGTGGGTGCGGCCTCTGGGTGGATGGATGCTGGTGATGCTTGGGATTCCTCTGGAAATGCAATGTGAAGAGATCAAACAGTCGGCTGAAAGCCCTACGCTTGGACTTTAGTTTGTTTTGCTTTTTTTATTTTTTTTTTTTTTGCAAATGTCACATGAAAAATGCGTTTGCCGTTTGCCCAAAAATGCCGGCACTTTGCATGGCACATCCACCCACCCAAATATCGGAAAAGTACTCGTCCTCGCCCTCATCCCAGGCTTCGGTGGATGACATCCTATTCTTCAGTTCCACCAAGGGTGGTGGTGGTGTCGTTCTTCTTGCACGAAATTTCCATTTAATGTGTTTGCCCAAAGTATTAAAAGGCAAACGACGATTGAGTATCGGAAAGTAGTAAAGCAAAGCTGGAGGCAAAAAATGAGGCACGAGTATCTGGGGTGTCCATTCCCATAGAGCTCTGGAGCTGCAGCAGTCTTTAGCAGTGCAGAGAGAAAAAAAATTGTGTCTACATATCTGATAATTATAACAAAACTACAATATAATGAGCCATATAGAGCAGAATCATAAAAGCAAATAATGTTATGGGCTTTATTTTTTAAAGGTTTTTAATATTCTTTTCTTTTTGTATCTAGGTAATAGCAAATCTGTCAGCCCACAATACAAATTTCTAAACCATAATTTTGTTGCAGTGTATTAAGAAGACCCGGGGGCGAACTCCGAACTCCGCCGGCTGACTGCTGAGTGATTGCCATGATAAGTGGCCCATTATGATGCCAGTTTGCACAGTGAGATTGCTCTGCGCTCCATTGGAGTTCGCCAAGGCATCCCGCCTTGGACATCCTCCCACCCCAACCCCCACCCTGTTCCGATTCGCTTTTAATGCATATCAGAGTGGCAAACTTCTGGCCAAAAAGTGCGTCATTGTCCGTTCTGCGACCAGATTCTGCTGCTCCTCCTGCTCCACGAGCTCCAGCGCCAGCTCCAGTCCCGGCGTAATGGTGGCCAGTGTTCTTTTCGCAACGTCTGTTGACAAAAGACATTTAATTTTGCCCAGTTTGTCTCGCCTCCTGTGCGTGAAGTATAGTACGAGTATCTGTATCTGTATCTGGAGCTGAGCAATAAAGTTAGTGTCGTTGTCGTGGTTTCTTTTCAGATGCTTTTTTCGAATGGCCCTCGTCGTCGGGTCCTTTCTTTGCTCGATTTTTGGTCTCCGCCGGCTAGCGAAAACTTTGATAAGTGAAATTTATAGTGGGTGCTTTGTGTGTCCACTGTGATGGATACACGGCAAGAAAAGAAACTGCATATTAATAATGTATTTCCTAGTTAATGTATTTTTTGATCCACCAATAGATACAGGTCCAAGGTCTCTAATATAGCCCAATTTTAGCCCGTGGCTTGCAAACTAGTTAGTACTTTGTTTAGATGTAGCAACTAAAGACACAAGAATGTCAGACTGATGGCGCTCTTAATGTTTTATGGCATCCAGTTGATGTTTATTATTTTCCGCATAAATCAGTAGAGCAATAACATGGCAAAAGGGAACAACGATCCTGGAGAGATCCGTTCAGCGATCCTATACAATCAATTCCACTTCCCGCATTCCAATACCCATTTAATTTTAGAACCTTCTGTATAGCAATTTAAATAGCCCCGAATTGCAGTTCCACCCCCGGAGCCCGGCTCATTAATTTACGTAAAATCCACTTAACTTCTTTCCCGTACGCAATAAATTCCACAACTTTGCGCCTCATCAACCCAAATGAATGCTGAAATTCGGGATGCGACAAAGTCAGACAATAGAATAGATAGAAATCTACATGAAGTAGACGCCACGACGCCGCTTAAATTTCGGAACATGTGGTGTTATGATGAGGTCGGGGAATAGCCAACCAACCAACCAACCAACCCACCACCCACCGGTACGGTAGCCACCCACCACCACCAAGGCCGCAGCCACCCCAAATCCTTGGAAAAAGGGTGCATTGATATGCGTAAGCGAAGCAATTTTTTTCAGGCTGCTTTAGTCTGGGAATTCCCCCGGAAGAATTACGTGCCGGTGGAATACGGAGCCCAAAACCCATGCCAATGCATTGCCATCATTTCAGGCAATTGTCAAACAAAACGTGGGGGTGGTGGTGGGCGGATAAATTAGATTTTTACTTGCGCGCAATTGCATAAAGTCCTGAGCCGGGACCAGGAACACAGGACCCAAAAGCCCGACAATGTAATCCTCTGAGGACCTCCTCGTAAATATTCATTGCATACGGCCAGGCGTTTGAGCTTAAAGTTCTATCATTCATCTCCCCATTTCTAGCTTTTTCAAGGTCTTTGCCAAATTTTGGGGCGGCGGCAATTACATTTTCACCACCCACCCAATGTCCTTGGCGTGCGCTCGCCACCCCCACCGTCCCCCAAAACGAATTCTTTTGGGGTTGGCCGTATTCTCGAAGGGTGTCGAACTATAAATTGTACCTTTTGTTGCATTTTTTTTTCCTTCGACTTGATCCCCCTCGTGGTGCGATGTCTTTAATAAATGTTTGGATGTTTCGTTGGGAGATTAAGTGGATTCCGTTTATGGCATGAGTAATGATGGATGCATAATGCGCACGTATGTGTCAGGTGTCGGGGGGTGGAATTTATCAAGTGGCTATGTGGCTTTGGCTGTGGCTGTGGCTTGGCCAGAAGAAAATGGTAATACAAAGCTGAACAAAAATAATAATCTTACCCGAAAATAAGAAAATGGTTGGCTTAATGTGTATAACAAAGAAACAATAACAATAGGAAGAATATGCTAAGAAATCTTTCTTTTTACAGATCACAGAGATAAGCACATATTCCCAATGGTATATACATATGTGCTTAATTAAAAATCTGTAATTGATAATCGTAAAAATAAACAAAGACGCTTTGGAAAAAAGCTTTGATATCCCCGGCTTGTAAACCTTATCGCTAAGAGATTGCATTATCAGTTCATACTATATTTACATTCTAATTACAGAGTTCATAGTAATAGTTTTAGTTAGAGAATCAAGCTATTAAGACGTTCTCCCAAGTGTTACTGAAATGTATTCCAGTAAAATATTAAAATCCTCGGCCACAAAGCCAATGATTCAGATACAAACGCTAGGACCTGACTGGGTGCCTTTAAGGCAGGACTGGACAAAGCGGTGGTGCACTTTACCCGAGGCATATGACAAAGCTTTTGCCAAAAGAATCCACGACTTCGAAACGAGGAAGAGTGATGTTTTTGTGGTGACATTTATGAAGTGTGGAACGACCTGGATGCAGGAACTGGCCTGGCTTTTGCTAAATAATCTAGACTTTGAGGGGGCCAAGTCTAGTTTTTTGCTGAGACGCAGTCCCCATATCGAGTAAGTTCTCTTGCCGTTGAAATTATGGTGAAAAGCTAAAACCCTTGCTCTGCAGACACTCTGCCATAGACAACAAGGTTACCGTGGATAATATATCCTTGTGCGATCAATTAAAGGATGATTTCCGTCTAATTAAAACTCATTTACCAGCCCAATTTCTGCCAAAACAGATTTGGTTGAAGAAAAGGAAAATAATATACGTGGCTCGCAATCCGAAGGATGTTCTGGTTTCTTCGTACCATTTCCTTACCGGCATCGGACTCTGGCAGGGAAGCTTGGATGAGTTTACCAACGAGTTTATCAAGGATCGGATTATATTCACATCCTTCTGGTCGCATGTTTTGGACTTTTATCGAATGCGTCACGAACCTAATGTGTTTTTTGTCACTTACGAAGAAATGAAAAAAGATTTGAAAAGTATAGTTTTAAAATTATCCAAATTTTTGGAGTGCAAGGAACTAAATGAGAATGAAATGGAAAAGTTATTAGAACACTTGTCATTTGCAAATATGAAAGGTGGGTTATATACTAAGATGCAGAAAGATATATAATAAAAGTTGTTTTTTAGAGAACGAGACTTGCAATCCCACGGAAATGATTAAGAAAGTTTTTAAAGTAAAAAGTGATTTTCAGTAAGTGTTGAAGTCCTTACTTCGATTCCTTCTTAATTGATTATTCAAATATTTTAGATTCATGCGAAAAGGAGTTATAGGAACCCATAAAGATGAATTAACACCTGACCAAATAAAAATGGTGGATACCTGGTCTTTGAAATATTTAAGAGAATATGGACTGCATGAAAATGATGTTTTTATTCATTAAAATTTATATTACTGTGTAACATCTAGTTCGAAAACTGTATTCCAGTTCGTTTCTGCTAATTATAATTTCATGCTTTAGTTTTAGGTGTGAAAAATATTTTAGAGAAATATTAGTTTCTTGATGGAAATGGACGATTCCATGTCTCTACAAAATAGTCACCGGAGTCACTTGTCTTTTTTGAAATATTTGGTCTTCTTGGCTTGGACTTCCTTCGTGCTTTTCCTCCAGCACAGGGAGCTGCGCCAATGGGATGGACTTATGGGAGCCATTTCACGAAACGACTTGGGTAATAATGGCACTTCCTCCTGGCCAAGTATTCCTCCAGATGAGATTACGGCTTATTCGCGTGGATGGCATAAATACCAATACAACGCCTGGCTGGCTGAGAGGATTCCCCTGCGCAGATCTCTGCCAGATTTTAGAGACAAGCGTTGCCTGAATTATACATACGACGAAGACTCGGATGAAATGAGACCAGCCAGCCTGATTGTGATCTTTAGGAATGAGCAATTAATGGTTCTTCTGCGAACCTTGCACAGTTTGGTGGCCAGGACGCCAAGGCATCTATACCACGAACTTCTTCTAGTGGATGACCACAGCGATGCGGGTTTCTGGAGAGAGGAGCTATCCGTATTCTTCTTCGACACCTACATCCGGGGGTATGTCTACCCCAAGGCCAGAATTTTTCACCTCCAGGAGCAGATGGGCCTAATCAGAGCCCGGGTGTTCGCCGCGAAAGAGGCCAAGACGGAGACCTTAGTCTTCGTAGACGCCCAAGTGGAAGTGACCGAGGGATGGCTCACCCCCTTGCTAGACAGCATTTCCGAACAGAGTCTGACTCTGGCCACCCCAGTTCTGGATCGGATTGATGAGCAAACCTTGGGGTATCGACGTTCCAACGAGAAGCGATCCATCTTCGATTGGAGTCTGAGCCGGCGTGAAGTTCCCCTTACCAAGGCGCAGAGCCAACTTCTTCCGAAACCCTTTCAAGTGGCTCTTATGCGGAGTCCCGTGTTCGCCATATCCTCTCTATGGTTCCAGGACCTGTCCAACTTCGACAAGAAGCTTCAAGGATTTGGAGGGGCGGAGCTTGAGCTGAGTTTCAAGGTATGGCGAAGTGGAGGACGTGTTGTCCAAGTTCCCTGCTCAAGAGTTGGTCACTTGGAGCCAAGGGATCAGGACTATCTGAGACGGTTCGGAGATCTCAATATGATGGGAAAGACTAAGTCCAGGGTGAGTATAGAAACTATACCATTTTCAAGTTCTTATTCGGGTTAATTGTGTTTGTTTTCAGAACCTAAAACGTATCATAGAACTCTGGATAGAACATCCAACCTTTAGGGCTCTAATCTATCCCTACCTGCCCCATCTCAAGAATAAATTCGAGGGTGACCTAACTGAATCCAAGAACTTGTATGAGGAATACGGCTGCCAGTCCTTTCTCTCCTTTGTGCATGATGTCATGCCGGAGCTTCTTGATATTGATCCTAGAAATCGAACGGATCGTGGTTCAGGTTCCATCAGACCCCTTCAACTGGATAATAGTTGTCTCACGGTCAATCGGAAATTTTATCGCATTAGTATAGAACCATGCAGGGCCAATAATATCCACCAAAACTGGACACTCACCTACTTGAACGACCTGCGTCTGAGGGGCATTATCTGCGCAGAAGTTCGACAGAATCTGACTTTGGGATTGAACTTTTGCCACACTCTAGGAGGTCGCCAAAATTGGCATTACGATGCAGTGAACAAATACCTGGTTAGTAGCTTAAAGTGCCTAGAGCTGATGGAAAATCAAGACATCAAAATGGCTCATTGTAGAATGAATAACACCAGACAGAAATGGGTATTCGAACATCCCAACCCAGAAGCCATGGAAACTGATTTCTTTTAGGCTTATTTTTAATTTTATCTTTTTAGTTTAATAAACAATGGCATTATGATATATTAGAAGTTGAGGATTTAAGGAATTGTAATGTAAACTTGTTAATGTTTGATTTCCAAACACATTTCCAACACATTGTCCTGGCTTGAGTCCGTGACTCCCGTGTACAACCAACGTTGTTCAGTCAAGGAAGCGTTACAGGATCTCAAAACGAGTTTCCTTTTCTTGAAGTCAATATGGAGGCACTTTTGATTATCAGTTATGAAGGCCTTGTCCTGATAGCTGTACTGCCAGTGATGATCGTACAATTTATTGACACATTTCAGAGCTCTTATCCTATCATTTGGACCCACTTCCAGACACATAACTCCTAGCTTCAACTGACACCGATAAGTGAGTGTCCAGTTTTCCAGAACAGTGGTATTGCACTTCCTTAAGATGAGCTGGCTGCCTTTGAGGGACAGACAAAATATTGGAGCCACAAATGGAGAAATCTTGCCAAAGGCCAGTCTTCTGAGACCACCCCTAAGGAGGGGGTTGCTGGCAAGAGCCACTTGACTCCTGTACCAGGCGAAGGACTTGCAATTAAGGCGCCTCCGTAAGTTTCGCTGCTTAATAAGACCTCCTGAAGATATATTCCTCAATTTGGGGGCAAGTCGAAATACACTAAATTTGAATTCATCAAACCAAACTTCGACCACTCTCTTGAAGTTCTGTAATAAAATAAATTAATATATAAATGTTAAATTAATAATAGTCATACCTTTCTTGTAACGTTATTTGAATTTTTGTTCGGAGCTTGCTGGACTTCCACTTCACTTTTCTTGTGAATAAGCCCAATTCGGGAACAGGCGGCTGTGAGGATTCGTCCTCCACATTGCCATGTCTTGAGACTGAGCTCGAGGGCATCCCCGCCGTTTCCCCGGAAACCTTCATCCCATGCTCCCAGGTGCCAGAACCTCTTCCTATCTATTGCAAAAGCAAATCCCCCTATCAATGGGCTTGGATAAGGATCAGGGAGCTTCGAGATAGTAACGTTGTCCAGTGGAAACCACAGCCGCTCCAGCATCCAATTGAATCCCATCTGCTCATGGAATTCCGATCGTTCGTAGCCAAAATTTTCAGTGGAGATCGTGTCAAGAACTGGTTGAGTGACCGTTTTTTTGTTTTTTACTAAGGGTTCCAGTAGAGGGGGGAGCCAACCCTTAGTTACCTCTATGTGGGCGTTGAGGAATACGAGGACCCCACCCTTTGCCCTTTGGGCGCCTGTTACCCGGGCATATATCAGCCCCTTTTCTTGTTTGTATTCGATCTGTTTTACCTTCGGAAAATTGGCAGCTATATACTGATGGAGTTCACGATCGGAGGGACCATCATTAACGAGAATTATTTCCCTGAGAATACGCGATGGAGTTTCTCTTCGAATACTGTAGAGAGTTCTCAGTAGCGTCTGAGGATGTTCCAGATTGTGGGCTATTATTATACTGACTGAAATACTTTTGGGTAACGTATAGTTGATGGCGAGACAACTGAAAATAATAACTTTAGAACAACAATACACATATAAGATTTATTTAAACCAAACCCACTCCGTATCTCTAAAGTCGCCCAGAGGTCTATTCAGCGAAATTCTTTCCGACAACCAGGCGTTGTATTCATATTTCATAAATTTTTGCTCAGCTTCCAGGATGTCTTTTCGGGTCATTAGCAGGTTGCTACTTAGTCCGTGATCGCCAAGATTTTCGATTACGTACAGTTCGTAGTCCGTCCACGTCCGAAACACACTATCCGTATACATGAACCAGATGAAAAGGCTTATAATACTGTAGACTAAACATAATGTAAGGCAGGTGGATGGCGAACCGAAAAGTATCATTCCGATCTACTGAAGCACTGAGCTACACTTTTTAAGTAAACATATTAAGTGGCGATTTGATTAAAGCGTGTCCAATTATTTGTAGGGTGAAGTAGGGTGGTTTAGCTTTAGCAGAATCTCAAAGCTGAACAAGTTTCTTAATAAAAAAAATCATAAATGAGATGATTGAATTTTATAAACATTTCCAGGATGATTTATCTTTATTGATGAATTTAAGCCTGAGCCCCCAAGCGCCCCTGCCACTTGGCTCCAAAATTTGAATAAGCCCGCCCCTTTGCTACCGAATCGAAAACTTTCACAGCGTATAAGATGGCTTTATTAGCGTAGAAGACCACTCTCGTCACACTCTCAGCCCCAAAGCTTCAGTCTTGGCCAAAACGCTGTGCGGTTTAAGCCGAAAGTTGATCTTAGTTTTGGGCTGTGCGGCTGTCTTGTTGTTGTGTCTGTGATACGATGTGCATCGAGATTTGGCGGCACAAGAAGAAGGTGTTGCTACTGCTACTGCTGACGGTTGCCGGCAGCACTATCTTCTACTTGTACACTTTGAGTCTGGAACGGCAAAATGCCTCGGCGGCGTCAACGTCCACGACATCGCGACTAGAGCGGGAGATAAGCGACCTGCAGGCGGTGTTCGAGTCCAAAGTGGTGCCCCAGCTGGGAGATTTGGGGCGGCCGGCGAGGAGGAACTGGACGGAGGGGGAGCGCCAGGCCATGGCCCAGAGCATGCGGGGAGTGGGCTTCAACAGCTGGCTCTCGCAGCGCATCTCTTCGGAGCGCTCGCTCTACGACATGCGGCATCGCAGGTGAGTTCGGAGAAGAGAGTCTTCAAGAGCTTGGAATGTGCACTATCGGAGGGTGGTATAAGAGTGAGCTTCAGTGCTCGTCTTTGTCTCTCTCTTCTAAAAGTGGGGACTATAATTTTTGTTTATTTTTAAATTATAGTGGAGTATAATGTGGACTTAATTTAATTAAAAGTAAAA
Source organism: Drosophila atripex (assembly GCA_035045925.1). Taxonomy (NCBI): domain Eukaryota; kingdom Metazoa; phylum Arthropoda; class Insecta; order Diptera; family Drosophilidae; genus Drosophila; species Drosophila atripex. The sequence continues at coordinate 4,884,707 of JAWNOP010000012.1, forward strand.
GTAGTTATTTTATGTATTTTAATATATGTTCTAACTAAGATCGTACATCTTCGGATAAAAACCGCTAATTAAGCATCTCTATTACGCGAATATCTCTGACTTTACGGTCTTACCATCCCACAGTTGCAAAAAGCTCGAATACTCGCTGGAAAAGCTTCCGTCGGTGAGCGTGGTGATAACCCACCACAACGAGGAGGCCAGCGTTCTGCTCCGGACACTGAGCAGCCTCCGGAATCGGACGCCCATTCTCCTCCTTCGGGAGATCATCCTGGTGGACGATGGCAGCACCAAAGTGGACCCGAAGCTACATGACTTCCTGCAGATCAAATTCCTCAATATGGTCAGGTACCACCGACTGGACACCCAGGTGGGTCTGATGAGGGCTCGAGTGACGGGAGCCCAGCTGGCCCTGGCGGATGTCCTTGTTTTTCTGGACTCGCACGTCGAGGTGACCCAGGGCTGGCTGGAGCCGCTCATAGCCCCCATTTGGCAGAACAATAGGACCTGTACCACACCGATCATAGACACGATCGACTATGATAACTTCGCCTACCGGAGGGGCAAGCCATCCAGGGGCTTCTTCAACTGGGAGTTCAACTACATACAGCTCCCGTTGCTCAAGGAGGAAGCAGTGGCCTTGCCGGCGCCCCACAAGAATCCCATCATGAATGGAGGTCTCTTCGCCATTGGAAGGCAGTGGTTTTTCGATCTCGGGGGCTACGACAAGGGTCTGAAGATCTGGGGAGCCGAGCAGTTCGAACTGAGCCTGAAGATCTGGTTGTGCGGAGGTAGGATTCTGGAAGTGCCCTGCTCCCGGGTGGGTCACCTCTACAGGGATCCAAACTTCCACATCCACTACACGCAGCAAAGTAAGGAGATTGAGAAGAAGGTTATTTCGAGAGTAAGTCTTGATGGGGAGATTTATAGGACCATTATTCAATTGTAATATTTTCTAGAACTATCGCCGCGTGGCTGAGGTGTGGTTGGATGACTACAAGGACAAGTTATTCGAAAAAATGCCCCACCTAACCGTCATCCAGGTGGGCAGCTTGACCGAAGAGAAGGCTTTGAAGAAGCGACTGCACTGCAAACCCTTCAAGTGGTTTCTCGACCATCTCGGCAAGGATTTCCTTAATCTTTATCCTGTGGTAGAGCCCGTCGATTTCGCCTTTGGGGTTATGCAAAATTTGGCTTCCCCCAAACTCTGTCTGGCTCGATCGGAAGGCAAGCCCGGACAACCCAAGCTGAGTCAATGTCCAGACGACCATACCTTCCCCGAATCGGAACTGAAATGGACCCTCACCAATCACCGGGAGCTGCGTTCGGGACCCCTGTGCCTGGAGATGCGCAACCAACTGGGAGAGGTTTATGTCTTTCAGTGCCACGGCCAGCAGGGCAACCAGTTTTGGTCCTTGAACACAACCAGCCAACAGGTCGTCCATGGCCAGATGGAGGTCTCAAGGCGCTGCCTGGAGATCCAGCCGGACGCCAAGGGAGTGACCACGCGGAAATGCGATCCAAATAATGCCAAACAACGCTGGAAATTCGGCTACAAAAACAATCATAGACTTCAGCATTTTTGGGATAATGTAAAGATAAGCTAAGTTTTGTGATAGTATTTAATTTATTTGTTTAGTTCATCCATCTTGCCATTATCTAGCTATCTCAGTTAGTATATTTAACTATTTGAACCTGACTTTGTAAATAACTTTCGAATATTAAAAGTTCTAAGATTCCAACAATGAATCGACATCAGAAAAAAGGTAAGATGTTTGTGGCTCCAATTGGGAGTTCCGATTGGGAGCTCCGAAAATTCGAACAAAATATGTTAAATAATAAAAGTTGTATATAAAGACTATTTCTTCCAAGGGAATGGAAACTAACCGTATGGACACAGGGATTTGCTTCTGAAAAGTATATTAATATTTATTTATTATTAATATCGAAATTACTTATTAAAGATAAGTACTTACGTCCTTAACTGGATAAAAAGAGTTATCTAAGAAATGTTTGTGAACACTTATGGATTCGTTTAATTTGCTCCCCAAATGTTCTTGAGGGTCGAAAGGTAAAAATCGGTGTCCTAGCCACTCATCGCGACTATCGCCATCTATAACATTGATATTCCCGAGACATCGGCCCAGCTCCTCGGTGGCTTTGTCTCCTCTAGCCTGAGAACTGCAAATACTTTCATTGGGCAGAGCTTCCAGGACAAAACGCTTGAGGGTCGCAGCACTGAACAAAATTCCACTCTTTTCGTACATGTAGGGCTAGAAAAATAGAGTTTGGATTAACCGGAAATATTCAATATTCGCAGGCACACGGACAAGTACGGATCCTAACATACCAAACTATTGGAGTCCTTCATTTTGCAGCCAAAATAAATGAGTTCTTCGTGTCTGTAAGACTTTACCATTTCCCGGAGGTTCTCCACCACCACAAAGCTGGACAAATCGAGAGAACCACATTATTCTTGCAGTGTAGACGCCTCCTTACTTACTTGTCATCGTTGGCGTAAAGGAACCAATCCCCCTGATTGAAATGATAGTTGTGGACGTACTCCAGATGAGCCCGTAATAGATGCCACTTGTCGTGCAAATCCGGAAACACCGCCGGCTCCAGAATTTTGTGCACATTGTCGCTGACAAATAGAAAGTGATCACAGTGCTGGACCCAGGTCCGGTGGACGTGAATCCCTGCGTAGTTATGGCGATACTCATAGCAGAGAATTATGCAAAAAATTCGAGGCGGTGGGGCAGTGGTTGCTATCGACAGAACCGGGAGGCGGGAGTCCATCTTAACCTTTAGTTGCAGCATCAGCAGGACACAAATGGTGCCGAGGAGCATCAGAGAGATCCCCTTGCAGGCACTGACCCTTTTCATGCTCCCCAGGAAGAGGCGGCGCGTGTTGAACAGCCGTGGCATAATGCAACTACTTCCACTTCCAGCTGCAGTTCAGGTGTCGGCAGTGGTTGTGGTGTTGAAGTTGGTGGTGCTGCTGGGTGTTCCGTCGACAATTTAATTATATTGAGTGCTTTTGTCTGAATGCAGTGCAGTTGGTTCGCTTTTCCATCGCCTGATTGGACTCGCCGCATACAAATTGCCTTTTTCAATTAGAATTATTAACCCACCTGACGACGACGACGACTTCAACGAAGGCATCGAAGACATTTCGCCGACGTCTTTCAAAGCCAATAGTGGCCGGGGAGTTGATGCAAAATTTTGCAGTTGAAAGTGGGGAAATGACACGAGCAGAGTCCCACTTCCATTTTGGGAATGGAAAGCCCATCAAACGGAAATTAAATGGCCAAATTCAAAGGGTTGGTCAGGCAAGTATAAAGGAAATCCATCTGGACTTTGTAAGTTGCAATAAAAGAAGCCTTTTTGGCGAATAATGGAACTTCAGAAACATTAAATTCCTCAATCACTTGAACAATATAGGGAGTCAGAGGCACAGATGCATATCCCAGTATCGATTATTTAGTTATATCATCCCACAAATACAAATTTCGGTTTATCTTTGGGCCGTGTTATGACATATTTCATGGTATTTAAGGCCACAACTTTGTATGGGTTGGAAACACGTTTCCAGATTTGCATAGATACTCGTATGGAATCTATTTTTGGATTTCCCAACAACAAAAACAGACAAGCATAACATTTAAACGAAAAAACATATTTCAATCGATTGTGTCTATTGTTGCAAAAACAAAGATGGGCTCATGTATAGATTTCAATAATCACATGTGAGCAGATACACTTTCATGTGAAACTGTCCCCAGAAACATAAGAAGACCCGGGACCTGTGTATTAATGTCTCAGTTTACGTGATCAAGTTACCACACGAGACGGCAACTAACAGGTAACAATGTGGCCCACACATGATTAAGGTTACAGGAAGCAGGCAAAAGTGCAATATTGCATTCACATACGGATATGTTTCCTCTTCATCTCCATCTCCATCTCCCAGACATGATGCAACAATGACACTTTGCAGTTGCAGTTCCAGTACCAGGCCACAAAATAAAAGGGAAAAAACGAACAGAAAACGGAAGTAATTTTGCAGACAAAAGGGCTTTGGGAAAATTGAGACTCCAGGCTCAGACGACAGATTCATTGATGAACACGTTTATCCTCCCCCTTTTCCCATCCATCCCATATATTTCAAACATATATGAAATGAATTATGTAGGCTATTCCTGGGGTACTTCAAATTACTAGGAAGTGTTCCTTCTGAAATTGAATCATCAGCGACAGCTGCCCGAGGCGAGTCTTTTATTGAGGCTGAAATTCTACAGAGTTTGGCAAGAACTGCCCAAAGATTCTCATTTTGTAAACAAAATAATAGTAGTCATACATTTCAGGCGGATATTGAACTCGAAATGATATGGCTCGGCTGGAGAGGGGAACGGTGTCCTGAAAATAACCAATAAATTTTTACAACGAAAATATTATTTTAGGTATTTAGCTTACCTCTTCGACTCTCTTGAATGTTAAATTCTTCAGCCAAGGTATAAAACTGTAGCCTTCCATAAAATGATAGTCCATGGGAATTGGCGAAAAGGTCTCGTGTCCCAGTTCATCTCGACAGTCCACCGTGGTGACATTCACATGGCTCAGACACCTTTGTAGCTCCACATCCTCCGTAAACCCTTCCATGTGCAAACAGTGTTCATTTTGGAGGTCCTTAGACATCTCAGTATACCTCTTCAAGGCTTCGTGACTCAAAACATAGCCGCTTTTGGAAAATATAAAAGGCTATAGGAGAATTATACGAAAACTCATAGATCTTACTTTATTTTGAATGGCAAACCTCATGAGTGTAGACATTCTCCAGTTCATAGCCAAAGTAAATCGGTTGGGAAGGTAAATAGTTTTTGTGATCTATCATATATCTGAGATTCTCCAGAACTACGAAACTGTGAACAGAAAGGCACTTAAAAAGCAGGCAGAAATTTTCTATTTTGCCAACTAGATGTGCCATTCGTCATTCAAGTCGCAAAATCGTGCATATCAATAAAAATCCATCTTTGATCTGCTGTTTGCATACAAACACTGTGGACAAATATGTACAAATGTTATGTGACTGGGGGTATGGGTACATGGATATTTGAAAAAATTTGAATAAGCGTAAAGCGAAAGGTAAACAATTGCCATTTAGAAGAAAAAAACGTGTCAACAACATGGCAAGATCCGTTTTTGAATGAATCGTAGACACGCAAAGCAAACAAAGTCCAAGTTCAAGCCGCAAATGTGCGGCGTAAACATCCCTGGCCAAAATAAAATCGAAAACAAAAATATGGAAGAACATAAACATTTTTGGGTTTTTCTTGGTCATTATTTAGTTTTATATTTGCCAAACAACCGGACCAAGATACCAGTAATTGTTGATAATTTGTATGTGATGAAGTGCTATATACTCGGCTGACGTATATATTTTTTAGAGATCCATTAACGTCACTTTGTCAGAAGCCTTTGATGTATTAATTTCTCACCGGGATCCAGGCTGCTCAGACTCCTAATCCACAATTGAATAGTTTTTAAGTTTTTCTACACCAAAGCAAAAGTTGAGTCATAAAACTACCAGTTTTAATGGCTGTTACTAAAGTCATAAAGTCTTAATTGCCGGTCAATGACCACCACGCGAAGTGTCTGTTGCGAAGTCGAGTTATCAAGTCATTTCAAAGTCGATTTAACCGGGAATGAATATTCCAATTTTAATTCAATTGTTTTCGTAATACTCCATGGCTCTGGGTGTTGACAACATACTCAATAAATTTCCAATTATGTATGACGACATAAATTAAGAAAAGAAGCTGTTTCTATTGACAGCTCCATTGACCTCAAGGGCATGCACTTTTTTCTCAGTGATTGGTTGGGAAAAAAAAACTATTGATAATGAGCTCTTATCAAAGGCATTATTATTAAAAAATCGGATCTTGGAGCAGTCATTGTATGGGTAATTGTAACCGTAAATAAATAAATGAATTAAATAGCTTATTTGCGAAACGCGCAAATCTCAAAACATTGATAAGCGCCGATCGCCAATAAGTTCATTTGTAACAACGAATGTCAGCGACACCATCTGACCCATATTTGATAGATTTTGATTGACGCATATGTTTTTCGAGTCTCTTGTATTTGTTTTGGATTATTTATTTTACTAATCTGATTTCAGAGGCCCCTTTGGTGGAAACCCTTTTTCTAAATTGAAATGAACTTATCTGCATAATCTTACACACACTATGCTAATGGATTGACGAGCACCGTGAATGAAAATCCATGGGAAAATTTTCATTTCCAATTTCGAAAAGAAAATTTGTACCAATTATGAAAGCAAACCTCCCCGGAGAGCAATCAAGTGACACAGCGACACTGAGGGAAAAAGGGAGCGATTCTGGAGGTGGGGCATCAGCAGCATTGTGTGCCCCTACAAAGGCCAGATAAACTACCGCCTTTAGATACTCGCACTTCCTTCAACCTCCGATAAAGGAAATGCCCCTGTGGGCCAAACCACAAAAGGAAGTCGGAGCGGTGCGGAGGAAAAATCGAACTACAATGGAAAGAAGAATGGAACGGAACCGACTGGGAACCGAAACGGGAACATCGGAAAATAAAAAAAAGAATATATTCAAGATGAAAACACCAACTCGAACCCAAACTCAAGCGCAAACAAACACCGCCGAAGGCTGACTGATAACTTTATCAATGAAAGAAGTCAAAATATGTTGAACGCGGCGGCCACCGAACTCAGGGCTCATAAAAATAAACAACAAGAATGAAGAGAAATAATGCACTGCCATAAATAAAGCACCGCGAAACGTATTCTTATTAAAAATAACTTTTTAAAAATTTGTAAATAATTATAGAGTGAAGTGAGTTAATAAATTACTAATAATTATTATTAATTAAAAAATGAAAAATATTAAGACTCCTCCAAAGAAATAGTCTTATAGTTTTCTATCAAGATTTTTTCTAAGTGCATTAAAGAGTAAGAAACGATTATTTTGATTGCCATAACAATAAGCAGGCGATAAAACTAAAATGACAAAGACCGCTCATCGGCAATTTATGGCTGTTTAGAGCAATTCATTCCAAGTTATGATCTAGAGGGTAATATAGAGGGTCTTACTTGTAGTCCTCCGCACGGAGGAACCAATCGGCCTTGTCCCCGAACATATGAAAGGCGTGTACCAGGCCCTTATGGACCAGGGTCCATGTATCCGTAGAATTCACCACGGGCACGTAGGGTTCCAGCTCAGCGTCGACATCGCCGCTCACAAATAGCAAATAATTACAATGCTTTCCCCAAGTGCGTTTCACATACTTGGCCGAATTGGGGTTTTGGTAATTATAGGGTATCATGCACAGTATTCTGATCTCATCATAAACAGATTTTCGTTCACTTATTTTAGTGTTTTCTTTTCGAATTGCTTGTATATTAAAACTAAGTGTTAATATCAAAAATAATATTAAGGCAAGGAATAACCAAACATAGACCCGTTTGGGGGAAGTCATTGCTTCAAACTGAATTAAAAATTTATCTTACTTCCCACAATGAGAATATTCTTTCCAAGATAAGAAATTTATCGAATTTTGGTGATTCAAGGAGTTTTAACCCTATAACTTTTCGGGGGTCTCATGTGCACTCAAGCATGGAGGTCTGAAATAATACGGAAGCTTTTTCCCCAACCGGTTAAGCGATTCTTTGTAATCAGAAGTCGGAAAGATAGTTCCTACAATTAAACATTGATTAGGTTTTTAATTTGAGTGCAAAAATAAGCAAAAACAATCTTGATTTTGTGGCTGGCTTAATTTAGCGACACTCATTAAATGAAGTACAGCTGAATGGCTCGATGATTGCAGCCAACAATTTAAATAGTTAATTAAAATATTTGTTTTGCCGACTGAGTGTTAACTCGATTCGTTTTGCGAATTAAGGCCAATTACATGATTGGTTAGCCGCCGAGAGCCGAATTTTTGATAAGATTACCGATTGAGGTTTGATTACATTTTGGTAATCCAATTGGGGGCTTTGGGGGAAGTGGCCTGATTTATGCAACAATTACATTATTAGCCATCTGACAAATGGCTGGCAATTAAAGTGCATCGGAGTCAAGAGCCATAAAACATAAATGGCTCTTCTTTCCAATGAAATAGGAATAATAAAAATAAGAGAAGATCCAACAACCTGCTGCTTCAAATCTCGTACAAGCCAAAACAAACATTAAGTTACAAAATAAAATCTTTGGCCCATAAAATTAAGCCGCAGCCAAATACGCAGAACAGTCTAAAGGGGGGAAAACAGAAAAAGAAACAAAAAACCGGGCTAATCTCGTGGCGCGAGCTTATCAGGAAAAACAAACCTGCAGCAACCTACTTTATATGTATCTGTATCTGTATCTGTATCTTTGTCTGCATCTGCATCTGCATCTGCGTTACCGCTGTGCGCACCCAATCCCCTTACCAAATCCCATTCGGAGTCCCAGTCCCAGTTCCAATCCCAATCCCAAACCCAATTCCATATCCCCCCCACTGCTATTGCTGATGCTGTACTCTTGATGTGGCAAGATAGGAACAGTTAGCGCATCGCAGTTAACTCGTTCGTTCGGGCGTCGTAGTTTTTCCTCTTGGATTTTACGAGCTGGATACAGTATCTTGCAGCATGCCCATAACTTTGAGCCATACAACTTTTATTTGCATTTTTATTTGTTTTTCTTTTGCTCCTCACCGACCGACCGTCTTCCAGGAACACTCCAAACTCCAACTTTTTATATTTATTCTTATGAAGCTAGAATTTAATTTTGATTTTTCTTTTGTAAGGTAAAATATGCATATTTTTACTGAGATTTCGCATAAAACTTCAGCACTTGAGATTGCAGTTTGTGATACCCCTGAACTACTAATTCAATCAAATATGGCCTTTTCATTTCCCAATCAAAGTCAAGCTCAAATCACTTTAGACCAGGACCAGGTCAAGACTCTAGATACTAGAATTTATATCTGCGAGCTGTTTGTAACACACCAGGCGCTCAGAACGCTTGCCATTCTGGCCATTTATCTTAAAACGAAAGCTTTTAATTTCTGTATCTATTTTTTGTTTAAGAAGTTGCGTTAAAGCTTATACTAAAGGTTTTCGGTAAATATTTCCTCAAGAGCTGCATTCTCACTTGTCGTATTACAGAAGTAAACACATCAAGTTGCTAAATATTTTCTTTATTATTCCTTGTATTTGTGTGCTTTTTATAAACTTGATTGTATTAACATTTGTATTGTAATAAATTAAAGCTATATACCCTTAAGATACATGCTTTATTAAAGATTAAACCGCTGTAAGCAAACAATTTCGAGGCAGTGTCCATCTTTTTATAAGAATTAATAACTTAATGCCTGTGGTCTCCAGTAATCCACCTTGAAAAATAAAATATTTTTAAATAAACTTTGGTTTTTAGGTCAGCAGGCTTAAATCAATTATTAAATATTGGTTTATTAGTATTTACAAAGCCACGCCGATTTAAATATTTATTGTCACTGTCGTGCCTCGAGGCTAAAATCAATTCAGGTAATTTTTTTTTTATTAAAATACATTCACGTTTTTATGGCGCGTTTTGTTTATGTTTGCTTTAATAAAAGTATTTATAGAAACGCATTTGGTATCGCAGAGAAGGCAGGCTTGCCAATTTTTACTTTTATTTATTTAAATTTTAATTTCTGTTTTGGTTTTGGTTTTAGCCGTCTGCACAAAAAAGTGGGTCAAATGTTGCGTATGACGTTGTCGTGGCTGTGGTTTTGCGCCAACGGCTCTTGACCAACCGGTTTCGATTTCAAACAACGGCGGCTCGACGTCTGAGTTTGGAGTTTGGATGCCCGTAGTGCCAGTATCTTCCAGATACAACTTCCAGCATTAGCATCAGCCTAAGCTTGAGCTTCGGTTCGAGTTTGAGCCACAAATTTGGCGCCTTATTGAAAATTCATTCAGCTAAGTCCGCGTGTTGTGAGGACCCATAAACGTGGGCTAATGTGCATTTTATTAATAAATTGTTCGTTTCATTAGCTCTGGGGTTAAGCCGTGAGTGTGCCTTCTTCAATCTCTGCCCTGTGCCCAACCACATCCAACCTGTAACTTTCACCCATGCAGGCAGAAAAATGTTGTATTGGAAAAAATTAATTGGATTATAAACTAGCAAGTTTTGTTTTTAAGTATTATATTTCTATATTTCTTTTAATATTTAACTTACTGAACTCCTTACTTTATTTTAGCCAAAACTATTTCATTCTTTTGTTGTAGAAACTTTTATCAATTTTTTACTCTGTAACTGCATTTTCAATGGATGGTTTTTTAATAAATTGCCCTTTGGATGCGCTTTCTCGCTGCCGATGGGATTTGCATCCCGAGCTAATTATGTTGTTTATGTTGTATAATATTTTGATGTGCTGTGCGATCTACACATGTTTTCATGGTTGGAGCCGTAAAAACCGGCCATGCAAATGCTAATGAAAATAGAAAAAAGTTCATAAAAATAAAAATGAAATTGCTGTGGAGCCGTGACTCCGGCCGTCAAGGTGAAAGCATAAACAAATGAAAACATTTGCAAGCATTGCAACTGGAAAAATGGCAAAACAGCAGAAACTGGCAATTTTCTTTCATAACCGATTAGGCTTTAACCCATTAGCCTGGCATTAGCAATTAGCACGCAAAACATAAAACCCGATACTAAAACTCATTAACAGCAATTTCAAGTATCCACTGGGAGTATTGTGTTTGTTCTGCCCCGTAATGGAAGTGATGGAATAACTGGGTGTGGAGCCCCGTAATAGTCTGTTCTGTTGAGTAATCCAGTATCCAGAACTGAGGCTGCAAGTATTTAAAAAAAAAAAAAAACTAAAAAAAAATGTTTTCTTTGGCGCGAAGCTTTTGAAGATTTGGCGGCGAACGTGAGGGGATTGGTAATGTTTTCGGACACGCGTTACCCGGAATTTCTCGAGATTTCTAATTAAACAATTTGCACACATTGTGGCAACTACAGCGACTTTGATTTGGCCAGGCCTGTTCTATTTGTGGGCCAAAGACGGAGAGCACGACCATAGATCATTGGCAGGGATTTGTGAAAGCCTGGCTTTAAATATTTATAGATTCTAGACGCGCGTCACGGTAAGCATGATAGGCGTCTCATCGGGGGATATGTCATAAGCTGTCATATAAAGTAAGGGTGATCGTAAATTACACCGCAATCGCAATTAATAAAGATTGTTTTTGCATAAGTATTTCCCACCGATATGCTAATGTCTTTTCTGTCACTTCAAGAGGTTCTTCCCCCAGAAATCTCGCATACCCATGCACCCATTTCAACGAACCACGAACCACGCTCCCCGATCGCCTATCGCCCATTGTAATAAGATAAATTGCCTTTACGGCGCTCCCGTATATGCGATTTATTCGCATTATCACCTGTGGATTTCTAGTTGTTTACTTACCCATTCAAATGGCATACGATAATAATAATAACAATAACGTCGAGGCACGGAAATAGCAAACTAGCAACTGCAACCGGCAATCTATGAACACAACAGTAACGATTAAAATATATAAGCGATGATAAAGAATAGGGACACTGGGAAATATATTTCCATAGAAATGATTTCATTTGGTAATGTCAATTGGCAATGACAATAAGTTGCTATTGCTAGTTGGCAATGAGCGAAAAGCGGGAAAAAACTATGCAGGTGAGACCTGGGACCTACCACAACCCATATTGCCTTTGGTCTTGGCCACGTTTTCCTGGAGTCACAGTCACGTCCACTGCCGCGTGCACAGCACCAATGGAAAACAGTGTTCGAGATCATTTATTATGTCCATTGTCTCTGTGGAAGCGATTTGCATAGCTACACATGGACTTACAACTGGCTTATCAATACGAAATTACAATTGCACAAATGTATTGCGCCCGGCAGTAGTAGTTTCTGGCTCTGTTGCACGTCCTCAGCTCAATGTCAAATCAAACTGTCTCTATCTGTCTATCCAACTACCCATCTATCTATCTATCTATCTATCTGAAACAGCGTTAGCTATCTCAATCTGGTGGGTTGTTGTGCTCTGGCATTTGCCTCGGAAGCTGCGCGCTATTTATATAAAGGACATGGCCAAAGGATTTGCATGCCATCTGTTCCCGATGTCAATCAAAGCACTGGCTCTGGCATCAATAAATCAATTGCAATGTCTGCTGATTGATGGGAAAATAATAATCAAACTAGACGGATAAACTCTCAATCAGCTGAAGTATATACGCCCCTCCTAAGTAACACTCTTAGTTTTGGATTTAATTTGTTATGTATAATTTATTAATTAGTTTGTGGCCTACTTATGTCTAATAACAGTATGTGTTGCTTCTCTTAAATTCCTTAAGTACCGGATACAAAGTCATTAAGTACAATCCGAGAAGTCTGTATCAGTAACGTTGTCGTCTTTTTGATAATCACAGCGCTTAGTTTAGTTGCAGCAGCATGCATGAAGAATGAGTGGAGAAAAATATCACAGAGCTCAGTTAATTGGGTTGGCTATCCACGAGATACAATGCGTAAGCGTAGCTTCGGCACAGATCCCCCGATGGCATTTACCGCTTGACATCGTCTTTCACTTGGCTGTCTTTCGATTTCGATTTCTTTTTCTCGTCTACGGTCTTGTAGGAGCTGCCGAATACCTCCGAATAACTGGGCACAATTGGCATCATCACATAACTTGGCTTAATCGCCTCGCATGTGGGCGTTTGAACGGTTGCCGTTGCTGTGCCTGTTGTTGCTGCTGCTGTTGTAGGTGTTGCTGTTGTAACAGTTTGTGCTGCTGCCGTGGCCGGGAGTAGCGGCGTTGTTGCCTCGCACAACAATGGTGTCTGTGGCACAGCCGCACTTTCCACTGCTGCCTGCTGCCCTGCCGGCAAATCCAAATTAGCCCGCTCTTGCCTATTGAACACACTGAACACACTCGGATACACAATCAGGCACTGAGATTGTGGTGTTTTCTGCAACAGCTCCAGGGCCGCCTCGTAGCTGGGCAGTCCAGATACCAGAGTGTACTCCGGCACTGGGTCTTCTGTCTCCGGATGCAGCTTCAGCGCCTCAATATCCACAATGGTGCACTGCGTCGAGCTGTTTGAATTGTTGTGATCTGAAATAAAAACAAAAAGAATTATTAGCTATTGGGCGCTGATCTTGGAAGGGGAGAGCGGAGTGAGATTAATAAAGACCTCGACCTGGTTTTAATTTGTTTATTTTTCTAGTTGCCAGATTTCATTGTCATTAACTTGTTTAAACAATTTCTCTGGCTTGCGTTCTTGCTTGTAATTGCCTTGGCCCAGCTTTCGAGGCACTTAAATTTCACCTGAGCTCGTGCTTATTTTTCGTCAAGGTTTCTCACGTATTAGTTGCAAGCTGGCCGTGGAAATTTGAAATTGATCTTGAACTTGGCATCAGTGCACGAAACACATTAGTTTTAATGATCCAGATAAGATGGACCTATATGGCTTTTGGCCAGACACATATAAAGTGAATCACTGTGACGGATAGAGACGGAGTTGGCCGAGGAATATTTCCACTTCTAATGGCTTTTCGAAATCATGTTCCATTTAGCCTAGCCGGTAACCTAATTTCGGGCGTAAAATGTTTTACGAGGGCACTTGGAAATCGAGAATTAGGAATTTTTGCGTCTTCAATTGCCATGAATTGTGACTAACTTGACCAAGTTCGTAAGGCTAATCAGAAATGGCACTCGATAAGATTTTAATCTTTGATAACACAACAACACTCAACTCGATCTACTCGAAAATATTGATTCCTGAGACGAAATACTTACAATTGCGCTTCCAAGTGCGGAACTGGTGGTACAGGAAGCAGGAGCAGATGCAGAACACCATCGAGATGAGGATCAGGGTGAAGACGATGCCGATCCAGACCTCGTTCATGAACTTGTCGTACTCCAGCTGCTGCTGCAACTGGTCGACACTGCTGCTGTCCAGCACCACCCGGTTGGCCAGGTCGAAGTCCATGGCCTCCTCGCTGGAGTTCTTGGGTAACTGGTGGCGATGCTTCAACTGAATGGAGCTGAGGATCTGGGCGCCGATTTGCTTGAGGAAGTCACTGTTGGCCAGGGAGATCGTGGGCGTGGAGGCTTCTGCCGGGGGAGAACTCTTTCCGCTGTTGAGGATCTGTTGGGCCACTTCGCCGGCGGCGTACTGGTCGAAATGCAAATCATGCGAGAGCTCGTAGTTCAATGCGCGTGGCAGGCCCTCCATGGTTAACTTATATATTGGCTAATCTCTGAGTATCTGTATCTCTAGTAACTCCAGTAAGGCGATGGCGGTACACTTTCACTCGTATATCTGTTTCTGTATCTGTATCTTTTGCGGATCGTTCTTAATCTCGTTTCTGTGGCGTTCGCACACGTCCGGCGACTTCTGAGTCCACAAACAAACTGATTCCGGCGATCAAACAGAGCGGTCTTCAAGCCATTCCACTTTCCACTCAAAACAGAGCGGCTGCCACAGAGAGAGAGAGGCAGAGAGCGAGTACGATCGTTTACTTGGCCAAGATGCGCTCAAAGGCGGCCGATACTGTATCTGAGCTCACTCCTCTCCAGCTGCTCATTTGACGCTCGGCTACGCTCCGCTGAGAACGTTCTCTTGCCGTGAAACGATCTTGTAACTCCCGGAGCGAGCGCAGATACAGATACAATGCCAGCTACAGATACAAATACGTCTTTCACAATAGCCTGGAATTATGGAACCATAATTGGCGTTACAAAGCGGCGGCGCACATGTTGCTCAACGGAGAAAAATAGGGAGAGCGTGAGAGGGGACCAAGACCGGAGTTCAGAATTAGGGGACCGGGCATCGGCGAAGGGAGACCAGCCCAGAGCATCGATCTTCATTTCTCCGCTGGGCTTCTTCGATTTCGCTTTGCAGCCGGGCTGGCAAATGACATATCTCCAGTTCCCTAACTCGTAACACTTGAAAAATCTTTTGTTAGAGTTGGGAAATAAATTTGGGAAATTTGGAGAAATATTTTACAGAGATTCTTAGTAATTGTAAAGTATTCTTATCCGATATCTTATATCTGCTCTTTGCTGTCTTCGGATTCAAATATTAATATATATATTATGATCTGTTAGATAGGTTTCTTCGACCTATCTTTTTAAAACGACATGGTATAAAAAATTAAGTTTAATAAAATATTTTACAACTATATACATTTGTGATACCTTTGGATAAACTTAGCCTGATTGCATCAGAATATTTAATCTTTTATTTTCCAAATACTTTTCTTCTCCGTGTACAGTCCACTTCTCAAGTCCCTCCATTGTTCTTCGGGGGGAAAGAGAAATTATTGCTGGAGGATAATGTCTTTTTGGAAGTGCTGTTGTTGCTTTTGTGCTGGCGTCCCCGCCCGAAGGGGCCCGATACCTCTCCGGCTCTTCTTCGATTTTTTTTTGTAGTAATTCTCTTCTTTTCCATTCGGTGTGGTGGAGTTTTAAATTACAGCTACGTGCAGATATCTTATTTCGGGCAGCAATTTTGTGGGCGACGCGATGATCACCTGGCTCTCGGTTGATCACTTTTTGGCGATAGCAGCAGGTAGGGTTAGGTACGTACTCCCTGGGAACGCGAATGGGGATTGGCCGTGGCAAGGAGTACCTCATAGATACACAAGTTGACCATTTATGGGATGTGTAATTATAGGGATTCGTGTTGCAGTGGATAATCCTTGAAATCAAAGAGGACTAGAGTTGGGTATGACATAATCTTGGGTAAGAATTAAGGCTGACAAGGATAAAAACTGAAAATGTTGTAAGCTAGTTTTTGTTTCAACTGGAAACTATAATTTTTCAACTTTCTCTTGACCCAGAAGAGGCCAATAAATCAACTTAACTTTTAATAGACATCCCCTAGTAATTGTTCATAAGGAGCCCCCTTGGAAATGAGTTGCCATTTCCCATTACGATCCCCTCTCGATAAAAATCACATAAATACAAGCACTCAAAACAAGCCGGGATAAGATCAGCACCCAGCACCCGCTGAAAGACGGAAAGAAGAATTTGTTTTCAACGAGATGTGGCAGCGTCTAAGATAAATCTTGTTGCAATTCACAAAGGGTTGCCTTCTCCTCTCGGGCTCTTGATGAGCTCATCGAAGAAATGAGCATTCCTTATCGCGATCGGCTAATCTGGCAAAGAAATGAATCAGCAGAAGAGTCTTAGGTCTTCCTCGGGATTAGCTGGACTTGGACGACGTTTCTTCGGCCCATTCAGGGCGGAGGAATTAGGCGGGTATTGCCCGCACCTCCTCCTCCCCTCCGCCTTTGAAATTTGCGGCTAACCCATATGGGCGAGGAAATGCCATTTCCTATATATCCGCCACACCAGAATGTCATCCCATTTATTTTACTTATTCCATTTACCTCTCAGGTAAGGTATGCGGTTCTTTTGCAATCGACATCGCCGCCTGTCACAGACCGTGAGAAGAGACAATGGCAATTTAATTAAGCTGGCTAAGAGAGACAGCCCTTCCCTCGGTTTTATTTTTTCATTTCGGGGTAGCTCAGTAGCTTCTTGAAGGTATGGTATCTTCGGGTTCACCATTGTGGTCTTGTCTTCGGGCCGCTTTCTTTTCCTTTTTACCATTTTCCCATTTCTTTGCACGTCGGCTTAGTTGACCGACTTGGGCCAAGTAGCTTTAATTTAAGACCCTAATGAGCCATTTAGGCATTCTGGGCTTTGTGTCTTCAATGCCGACTACTGTGCGTCTCTCTGGCCCCCCGAACAAAAGTTAAATTAATGAGTCCACGGCCAGTTTGGTGTCTTCAGTCTTTAGTCTTTAGTCTTTAGTCTTTAGTCTCTGGTTTTTGGGGGCCTCTTTTCTTGAATGCGGGTGATGCTCGGATGCTGATAAAGCTGCTTAATTTTTCACTGACTCTGCTTTGCATAATGCAGCAGCACCACCAACTACGATTTTCCTGCATAGTTTATTAATTTTTCAAAAGCCATAGGCCATAGGTATTCTCCCTGCTCCCCTCGGTCTCTTGTCAACCATTTCTGACACTAATAAATCGGCTTAAATTTGATCTTGAGCGGTGTATTTTGATTCCGATGCTTTTCTGGGGGCATACATTTTTTTGTAGCCCTGATTGCGACTCAGTTTAGCTAGAAGCTGGAGCCCAAGAGCCCACCGATCGAGCCCCATAAGCCGCTTTACGGGATTGATTTAAATGGTATGACTTTGATTATAAAGCAAATGTGGCTCTACAGCGGGTTATTATATGAATTGCGCCATCAGTAGATAAACTAGGTTGACTGGATTTTATGTAATTTTCTTCTACCTATCATTTTCTATTTATTGTTCAATTACCTTTGCTAAACTAGTGGTTTGTGAGTTGATTTCCATTTCTAGATATTGTATTGCCTTCTTGTTATTTCCCTGGTTTTAATTTATTGAATGAATTTCCTTATTGAAGAATACATTCGGAGGCTGTTGGTGTAATTAGAATCCCTGCAGGATTCACTTGGAAACGCTTTGATATACAACCCGTACATCCTTTCCGCCTTAATTGAGTCATAAATTCAACCCTCGAATTTTGGCATCCTTCTAAAATTGAACTGATTTCCATATAATTACGGGACACAATGCTCTTCTCACTTTGTGTCTAATTGAGTGATCAGCAGCATTAGCAGTCCGATAGAGTGCGGCCAAGAATCCTAAAATCGGAAATCTGGAAACTGCAGAGTTTTCAGGACCCGGAGCCACCCGCGGGCTGGGGTCATAAAGTCATGACATCCTGCCGGGCAACTAGAAGCACTTGTTCTGCCTTGCACTCCGACTTTTTCTCACCCTGCCCGGGGCGCATTCTCTGGATACGGTATCTCTGCCTTTCCTTTCCTTTCCACTTTTTTGAAGCTCAGCAAGACACAACGACTACCAACTGAGCTGTGACGCCGCCGGGGGGTGAAGGAGAAAATAAGAGTCATAGGAGCAGTCAGAGGAGTCATCGCAGTCCAGAGCAGGCATGGCAGGGCCAGGTAATTGCTGCAGTTGTCGGGGGGCAGTGATGTGAAACATTTGTCATATGGACCGAAACCGAGACGTGCCGCTGCCATGGGAAAGTCCCTAGAAGAAGCCATCGCTCCTAGGTCCTCCTAGGTCTAATCTGTGATATAGGTCATGCAACCCTCAAGGTTCCGAGTAGGTTCCAAACTGCCAGCTCGCAGCATTGCAGCATTCATTGTCTTTAGCAGCCTTTGTGTTTTCCTTTTTTTTATGAATTCGTAGAAATTACGCGTGAGCATGCCGGGCCTCCTTACCCACATTCCTCATACAGATAGACATATATTCTTAGGCCGTGTGGTAAGTAAAGTAGCTTGGGCCTATTATGCCATGTATCTGGTGGAACAAGTGCAGCGCTGAGTGCGCCTTTTATTCCGGCGCACAATTAAAAACGCAGTTGTGCATGGAGCTAGACAAAAAGGGACAAGTCTGATTCAAGTTTAGTTGAGTCGTAGCTCTAAGTCCTCCCTCCCATCTAACACATAGTACACAGAACATGCAACACCCACCCATTCAATGTCAATGAACCGCAGCTGTCACAGATACAGATACAGATACATAGGTAGAGATACAGAAACCCAGGGAGCGGAGCACTCCAATGTTGTCCACCTTCCGACAACGTTGCCGTTGCTTGGATTTTTACTTTATTTGTTTATGGTTTTGCCGTCTGATTATCTTGGGCGCGTTTTAGTCTCAAGTTCGTTGCGCTTGGCCAACGCCCCTCCAAACACCCTACCTTCTCCTCCTCTCTAACCAATCCATATCCATGAAGTACTTATGATGGTTATTTCAGTTTATTGTCGTCGTCGTCGCTTCGGACCCATCTTCTTCGCCCATCTACGGCTGTCAAAGTTTTTGGTTTTCTGTTGGTTTATCGCCTCAAAGGTTTTCCCCACAACAATTGATTGAACACTATTAGCACTCAAGCATAAATTTGTTCGACATTCTCGACAGACTTACCTGGCGATGTGGGGCTTCGCTTGGTTTGGGGAGAAAACCCGAAATGTTACACATGTAGATAGTTTGATAAAGTCTGTGATCAGGGAGCTTTTCACTGCAATCTCCTTAATAACACAAATTAATAGCTTTATTAAAATAAACCCATAAATAATCTCGTTTGAGTAAGTCATCTTAATTATTTATAAATTAATTGCGTCAAGCTTAATAAAAACTAATCTAACTAATCCAACTAATTGTTGCCTTTTATTATTACTCTATCACTCGCCACTGGACACGACACGGAATCGGATAATTTTCTCTTTAAATTCCACGATTCTGAGGTGATCGCGCTCGTTGCCAGCTATAATTTATCGATCGAGTTGAGTAATTAAATCAGAGCTGAGTTCAAATTGAGGAAATTGACAAACAAGAATTAACAATTAACAAGTATTGATCACTAAGTAGTCGATAATCGATATCGGGAAGGGCTTCTGTTGAGATGTCTCATCCAGAATCTTACATAAGCTTGAATAACTTGGATGAATATTAAACTGTGGCTCATATACTGTAGTTGTTATTAAGTCGAAATCAGTCAAACTTGTTTCTGGCACGTGTAAACCCTATAAACCTCCACGACCATCAAAGGCAACAAAGTAGTTTACATTTTTTTCTACAGAGAACTGGCTTAAGATCTTCCAGACTAGAGGCCCCAAGACCTCTAACTTTTATTTTCAATTAACCTTAATTTTGCACTTGGCGCCCAGCCGATTTTCTCTTCCGATTTCCACTTTAAGCTTCGATTCTACTGACCCCAATTGGTCCCCCAGTTCCTCAGTCCCTCGGTCGGAATCGATCAATAAACAAATTTTTTATTATTGATTAACGTGTTGGTCATGCTTACAAGGTGTTGGGAAACATTTGGGACGTTTCAGTTCCAACCGACTTCAGACTTATCACGGAGCTCTTATCAGAAATGATATGCAAGGTGTCCGGGGGGATTGATGGTCTTGGGCAATTCATCAATGCATTTTCCCTATGTTTCAGTTTCTTTCCTTTTATTCATTTCTTCTGGGGCTTGTAGCTCTTGTCATTATTGACATTACAAATGTTATTGATTGTTGTCCGCTGGGGCACCTCCGACTCTGGCTTAATTTCAGTTTGCGCCTCACGAAATTGAAAGTACATGTTAATTATTTCCACAGGCCACAATCACCTGCATTCATGGGCCACCTCCGATCCATTTCCCCTGATAAGCGCATTATGTCTCGAGGAACAACAACATTGCCCCACCTCACTCATTTCTGTGTCAATCAGGTCCCCCCAAAAAAAAAACTAAAAAAAAAATGAAAAAGAGTTCACTATTCAATCGTGTTGACATTTCTTTTTCCAGTTTTTTATTTTTTTTTTCAGCCTTGTCAACGTTGCATGCAAACACTAGAAAGGGAGGCAGGGTTTTTGGCCTAGACGGGCGACAGTGGCATTACAAAGCATTTGGGTTTTAGCAATTCCGAGAAGTGCCACTCTCGTCGCATTGTTTTTTCCCCAAGACTTTCCTCAGATTCACTTTTTAGCCTTCGCGTTTGAGGGACATGTATCGGTTATTGGGGCGTTTGAATGGTTTGTTAGCTTGTCAATGGCAGTCGAGTGATGTGGCTAAAAGGATGCAACAATCGGGTTAATGAATAAAGTGAAAGTATGCCTTTGGTGGCCCCACAAAAAGAAAAGAGTCATGATTCCATCAACGAGATTGATTGAGCAGGATAGGTTCGATATTCTGTTACTTTCTATTTTTTAAATTTTTGTATAAAAAGGATTTAAAACTTTAAATAAAACAATGGAAATGAGGGCCCCATAAATTCTGCACAACGCCTTATTAAGCGCTCTACCTTTTTAGTTAACCATCAGCTACAGGGAAAGCAATTAAGATAAGATAATCCCCCATCATTGCGCACTATTTGCATTCGTAATGGGATTTTACACACCTCTCCAGTCCCCCTGCCAGGACCGCCCAGCTTTTCTGCCACTTTTCACACGCTCATCTGCGAATGCTCCAATTAGACATCACACCGTGGAATACCCATACTATATATAGCCCGGAGGGGACCTACACCCACGCTAAAAATTAATTGCATGCTACCTTTTACACTCGCACCTGATGGAAACTTATACACTGGATGGATCGCTGGAGGCGTTACATTTTTTGTATTTTTTTTTGACTCAAACTAGAAACGAAGACTGGCTTGCGCTTATTTAAAGTCCAATCTGCAACAATTCAATTAAGCCAATAACTAAGCCAATTTGTAATGCAGTGCAGCAACGAATTGCGATCACGACGACGATGATGATGAAGTAAGGCCACGGCTTGGGGCAACCAAAGGAACTAACTCTGCGAAGGCAAACAGGCGAAAAGACGAAAAGGCCAAAGACAAAGCCATGCCGGGAAGGCAGTGGGTCCAAATCCAATTAAACTGGTGACAACGACACTGCATCCGCTAAAAAGGGCAGAGGCGGTGGGCTGCAAAAGGGAGGGGGGGGTTTCTCTATTCGGGTTCAAGGGGCTTTGGGAGGGAGGTGATGGGTTGGGGACTGCGAGCGGGCATAAAAATTGAATAAAGCGCAATTTCAAATGGACGACAGCGGACGGAGCAATGTGGCCATGTTGCTGCCACCTGCCGACTGCTTTACATTTGCAAAAAAAAAAAACACAACAAAAAAAAGTCATACAACAAATGCAACAAAACAAGAACTCGACTTCAAAGCAATTGCGACATAATTAAGTTGACAACAACAGATACAACAACAACAACAACAGCAACAGAAAGGAACAACATTAGCAACAACAACAGCAGCAACAGGCAACAGGCAATGGCAAGAGCAACAGTGGCAGCAACACCAGTCGACGATTGACACCAGTGACCCAGTTACGTGGCTAAAACGGCTGAAGAAAACTGGACGAGCTGCGAAAATGGTTACACTGTAAGAAAATGATAAAAACAATCATTAATATAATAATTACTTATGAAAACTAGTGATTTTAAATGCATCATTGTTGTGTAATTTACTGGAGAGAATTAAATTGGATACCCCTAGTTACTCATAATTAATAACATTAACTAATAATTAGTATTTTTTAATATTGTAGGTGGAAGGTGCGGGATTACGTTGCCAATTGTAAAAACCAACTATAAATGCAAAGCAAGAAAATGATGTAAGCTTTTGATGGCCTAGGGGATTTTTAAGGTCAATCACCCCTCATACGGATTCTAGACTATAAATCGATATAAGAAATCTATTAATTTGCAACAAAGTTTCTTGTCGTAAAATGTATTTTATTATTTCATTATTTAATGGTATTACACAAGATATTACCTGGTTTTTTATTGACTAATTACAGACAAAATAAGTAAAACAAGTTCATAAAAAGATAATTATATTCAAGTAATTCAATGAAAATATTATGAGTTAGAGAACTTGTTCAAATACCGAAGATTAAATTGTTATTTATAATATTTGAAACCACAAATTATTAGCTGCTATTGACTGTTATGTTTCCTCAGTGTTGGCCTGGCCAAGAGCCAGAGCCCGCTGACGCGGTTGCAGCCGTAGCTTAAAATTGAAAATTAAAATTGTTAGACAGCGTGTCGCGCTGTCGCCTGTCACTGGCATTCGCTGGGAGCTCGCAACTTGAAGCATATACCCTGCGGTGGTATAGACTCCGCCGAAACGGACGGACAGTGACCCGGACACGGCCAGTGATGAAAGTAACGCGGTCTGCCCTATAAAAGTCCGGCTGAGTCGGGATTAGCTCAACAGTTTGATGGGTCTGGGAAAGTAAATAACTGGGAAGTAAAATTCTGAAAAGCAGAATTGCCCAGAGACTCGCTGCTAATCCTAAGTCTATAAAAAGCTTGAGACTGGAAATAAACTAGAAAATATAGTATTTTTGTTGGGAAAAATAGAGGATTTACACTTTATGTTGTTTTAAAAATAAATGAATTATTTTAGAGAAACTCTTTATGGGTTTAGGAGCTTTAGTCTTGGCAACTGAACAAAGAGGGACTTGAATATATTTTTTTGTCAGCTTGGAAGGTATTTGATGCACAGCCACCTCTCCCCCAAAATAAGGAGTGGGACTTGGCAAGTTCACCAGACCTAAACTAAACACTTGAGCCACACACTCCCGCTTATATTTGGTCGCCGTTTTAACGGGTTTTGCCAGCTGGCCGACTGACTTGTCTGCCAGCCTGGTTGGCTGGTTGTCTGGTTCACAGCCTGGTTTTGTTTTTGTTAGCAGGCACCTCCACCACTTCACCTCGCCGATTTTCGCACCGACATCGTCAGACGGCGCTTTTAATGTTTGCTCAACTCCGACGACAAAATCCAATTAAAGAAATTATGTTTACATATAAAAATTACATATAAAGCCAAGAAGGGGAGATGGCGAGTATAAAAATAATAAAAAGAAACAGATACGAAACATGGCCACATTTGTGGCAAATTGTTATTAAAAAGCTTGGCAAACAAACTGTTAGACAGCTGGGAGTCAGTCACTCGAAACATTCACGCCTCAACCGCAGCTCCAGAGGTTTAGTTTTCTTCTTTAATTTTTTTATTTTTCTAGCCAAGTGGTTTGGCAAGGATCTGGCAAGGATTGTTTGTTTAGAGGCGGAACAACATGCGAGTAATTCCACAATCCACACATGCCTCAGCCAGTGAGATACTTTCCTACAACAAATTCTTTCAATTCAAGCAACAACAAAAGCATGAGCAGCACAGCAAAATAGATACACTTATTTTTAAGATACCAGATACTATTTAGTAGCCATTGGCATCATATTGTATAAGAAGGAAGTTGGCAAGGGAGCGGGCTGCCCGAGATCCTTTATGAAAACAAATTGCTCGAATTTCAGGCCACTCATTGTATCTTGTATCTTGAGGATACATGTGGGAGTGAGGACGGTCTTAAGTGCATTTTGGTATGGATTACACGTGAGCCGCAAGGATATTGGACTCTATGTAGGACAAGCAGCAAATTTGTTCACTTAATAAGGAAGTTGTTGTGCAGCTCGACTGCCTGTGTTTTTATGGAATGCAGCCCCAGGGAGTTCCCCATGGCAACGGATATTTAAACCGAGCAAATAGTATCTTTTTATCTCGGCCGTGATTCAGTTTGCCAGACCAAGTGGCAGATTCCGTAAACTTGGTCTTATCACAGTTATCGCTCAGTGACGAAATCCCATTTATCTGTTAGTTGAATTTGAGTTTATATTTTGGGTTCATGATTCAGATTTGTTGGTAAATAAATATCATCTGAATAAACAGCACTCCTAGGTGTGTCATATGTGTATGGAAGTTTTAGGAACTGCGGGTGATGAAATCGAGTTAATCCCCATGGACTGTAATTTGTTTTCAATTTGCCCTTTCAAACGGCTCAAATATTCTAGCTCTAATTACAATTCGTCCGGGGCATAGGTCAGCAACCATTTTCTGTTTTAACTGCCCCACAGAAATATAAAAAAAAATCTGAAACAAAAAAAAGACATAAATCTAATTTGAAGCTGTACATTTGCTTCTTTTATGGCGGAGGCCATGTTGATGATGATGATGGGCTATCTAAGCGCTCCAAATCCATTTACCCACCTGAGCACGATATGGGTGTGAGAATGGCCAAAAAACGAACCCGAAATGGCCAAAGTTGAAAGGGAGTCAATGGCAACAATAAAACTGGGGAACTGTGCTCGAAGGCTGGGCGGGAAAACGCGAACATTTCCCAACGCCGCACGAAAATTATTTTATGATGCTTTTAAACTAATTTTCTGGAAAAACAACGTGCAAACGGATTTTCTTTCGCGCATGGCTTTTTTTGTTTTTGGCCAAACGGGACGTTTGTTGACGGAGGGCGCGTGCGGAGGTTGCACGTAAAAATTTTTATTTTATTTCCACATTTTGAAGTGGAACGCGTGGCGGTCGCGAGCTGTGAATTTTGAAATGTGAATGCAGCACCAGCTAACAGGTATGCTGTAACAGGTAACTGGTAACTGCTAACAGGTGAGTCCTGCGCCATCCACGGTCATAGTTTCCAGTCACGAACTAGTCATAAAATTAGCGTAAAGGCCTTCAATGCCGTCGAAGGACTGCCAAACAGAATATTACTTTTTCCTTTCGCAATTATGCCAAAGACACTTTCCGTCCATTTTGTCCTTCAGGAGGCCATATCTCGAGGCCATCAATCTAAATTACGGCATTAAATTTTCAGCCTAAGCCGGGCTTTTGTAAAATAATAAAAATATTTTTATGCCCGGCGACAAATTGATTTATCTGACAGCATAATCAACTTTGGGGGATTTTGATAGATTTGTGTGGAAATTTATGAATGGGCCTCTCTTTAGGAAATGAGACAAAGTCGCAGCTGGAACTGAGCAGTTTTCATCCAACTTCTCCAAGAAGCAGGAAGTGTATGCAAGGTCCTTTGGGCCAAATTGACATGTTCTGCCCAATAATGAAGCGATCAGGGGCAGAGGGCCGAAAAACCTCATCCTGCTTCTTGCTTCCACCGAGCACTGCCTCTATTCATAAATCCCCATTTTCCTGGCGATTTGTCAGCACCAGACATGCGACATTGACAATGCCCTGACAATGTATGTAGCTCTCTATCCTGCCAAGGACAAAGCACTTGTGAAGCGCTCCAGGTATGCTCCGTACCTAGTTATTGTCAATCTATCTTCCAGAATCTTCATCTCTATCTCCAAGCTGGCCCTTTGTCGTCTGGCAATGCTCTTTTTGCCATCCTCTGTTTGTTTTTGCAATTGACAGACACTCGCAACCAGGCCGGGCCAGGCCCTAAGCGTGAGCATAATTATGGTTTTCAATTTATTCCAAGAACTCTGCATCAGTGCCCAGGCTTACTTGGAATCCGACCTGCCGCTGTTAGCCCTTTGGGAGGGTTCCTAATTGAAAGTGTCATAAATTAGGAATGAACTTCAAGTCAAGTTCAATTAGCTGCTGCTCCTGCTGTTTCTGAAGGTGATATGTAGATTTTCTGTGAATGGAAATGGGTTATGACGAAATATATAGTTCATCCGAGTAATAATGTTATACAAAATTCTACGGGCCTATAGAAGATATTTTTGAAAGGGATATTGTCATTATAAGGGACCTTGTCATATCGAACACCTTTCAAAATCTCAATATTCACAACTCATTCTCCTTTTCAACAAGGCTTCCTGTATAAACACGGCAGCAATTTCCTGCATTATTTATTTACTTTTAAGTAGTCACTCCAAATGCATTTATAATATCCTGCCTACCACCAAAACAGGATCTGAAACTCAAACATCATGCCCTAAAAAGTGTATCCTGCTATAAACAGACAAACTCATTCATAAATCAAGGGCTACAAGTATTGTTAATTTTCGATACATTTATGTTTTTTTTTTTTTCTTCTTTGGGAAGCCTGTGAAGTGTGTTTAGTGGAAAAAATCTGCTTCCTCATGGTTGTTTTTAGAATAAATATGCTGGAGGGAAATATGATAGCCTATAACTTTGTCGATGGGACAGCTGGCCAAGGTGGAGAAGTATCCTTTTGGGCTTCCTGAAAATGCATTTTTTATTGGACTATAGCCCAGCCGTGTGATTGATGACTCAGTGCCTGGAACAGTGGAACTTTTCCCATACCCCCATAGTCATACCAATACCAAGACCACCAAGTCCTCGACTGTTTACGACTCTAATCTTGTTTCTGGCTAAAACCAAAACGTGACTCCATCGTGACTGACCCCACAGTTCGGGGAGTTAATGTCTGAGTCACCGCTTGCCCCAATAAAGTATAACAATTTCAACCTACCGCCCATAATTTTCCGTTGCCAATAAGCTGGAATACCAAAAAATAAAAATGGGAAAAACGAGAATGGACCTTCGAGAATTTTCACATTTTCACCTGAAGACGCAGCGAAGAAGTAGAGGAACGTGTTCGGGCAATAAATATCAATTAGCAAAGATAAAGATACTCGGCGAGCCACGAGACTACGAATTGGAAAATAAAACTAATTGCACCAAGCCGGTGGTCCAGACACCAGACTTTAGCCGGACTTGGAAAGGAAGTCGTAAAATTGATAAAGGCACTGGACTCCACAGACTGAGTCCAGGCCAAGGAAAACACTGGACTCTGGCCTGCGATTATAAGATTGTAAGAGTGTCACTAAAGTGCCAGGTCACGTTCGAGTCTGCGGCAAAAGTGACTCACACAAGGAGTTTTCCTCAGCTCATCTTCTTATCAGTCGGTGGTGGGACTCGGCTCTTCCACGGTCTCTTTCTATGTATTTTGATAAGCTGCTACAAATTTCGATGACGCAAGTGGAAAATGGAAAATGTTTGAGTGGAAATGTGGAAGCATCACCATTACCCCTTCCCACGTTCATTTTCCGGGCGGCACTTTAATAGTCAGTCTCTACATAATTTGCTGCTCATTTTGTTTGATGATGTGACGACATGTGATTCGCCGACTCTTTGAACTTGGCCTGCGGCCTTTTATCTCTCACAATTCTGAATTCTGGATGCTGAATTCCGGTCTGCTAGGAACCTACACATGTATCTCAGAACCCGGTGTGGTCCTTATCTCCTCGCCCGGCGTGTGCTGCTGCTAATGAGCGTCTGCCAGTTATTTGCATTTGGCTTAATCAAACACCAAGCTAGCCCGAATGTTTTTTGTTTGACATCTCGGGGCGAGAACCACTGCTTATCGCGTTAAAATCCGTACCCTGACCTAAGCTAGACTGATTTTCTGGTGTGTCTGCTCATGAAAGGTTCGTTTTTCGGTTCAAAAATATCTAAATGGAACCCAGTTTGATTAAAACTAAACTGAATATAATCCGATCGGATATAAATTGAAAGAGCTATAGCCTTTAAAATTACCCCTTAGGAATTGAGGTATTTGTTTCGCTGATAACATAGTGGTTGGAAAACACACAATTTAATAGTGGTACCCCTTGAAAAAAATCGAAAAATTTAAAAACTGCATTTAAGCAATATTTTTGATGAGAAATTGAGGTATTAGGTGCGCTGATAACATAGTGGTATACCATTTCCTGATCGGATATAAATTGGCAGAGCTATGGTCATCGGAAGTGGCCCGACTTGGAAAATTTGGAAAACACTCAATTTAATAGGGGTACCCCTTGAGAAAATTAGAAAAATTTAAAAACCGTTAAAACCGTTTTTTGTTAGGAAATACAATTTTTGGATCTTCTAACTGTAGCCAAGTTACACTCATTTTTACCAAGTATACGATATATACCAAGTATTTGTTTATACAAATATTACCAAATACCGGATATTTTGTAAAGCTCTTGTAATATTCCACACAAAGTTACTTTTTGAAAACATTTATGAAATTTAGAGCAGGGACAATATTTAATTTCG
Source organism: Drosophila atripex (assembly GCA_035045925.1). Lineage (NCBI taxonomy): Eukaryota > Metazoa > Arthropoda > Insecta > Diptera > Drosophilidae > Drosophila > Drosophila atripex. Next base: position 4,913,149 of record JAWNOP010000012.1, read on the forward strand.
TCTGAAAATTGTTAAGCCATTAAGTGTTCATTTTGGCATGGAACTGTCAACGAGTGGCTGCAACCCTGTGGCAATCCTTTAAGCCCAGTCGCACTAACAAAATGAAATTGAATTAGAGGCTTCGCCAAATGCATTCATTTTACAGCTGAAATCATAAACAGAACCGAATGCTGCTTAAAATTTCATTACGCGCACTTAAGTGGTGTGATTTGCCTCAAACCCTGGCCTTTAGCCGGCCACCTTTTCGACGGTGATGTAAAAGCTCGTAAAATCCACAGTAGCTGCAGCAGGAACCACCGCAGTGGCGACACATCCACGTTCACGTTCACATCCAGAGCCACATCCACATTCGCATCCGTGTCCCCACATCCACTGCAATGCAGCTGGTGAAATGTCATCGGCGTGGTGCGGCGCGTTCCTCTTCGCCTGGATTTTATGGCAAAAGGAGAATGTATCTAAGCTGCAGTCTTGTTTCAGGTTTCTGGCTGCTGTTCGTTCTGTTTTCTGTTTTCGGGCACCTAAATTCGACTAGAACGTAAAACTTTTATGGGTGCCGCAGAGCAAAGAAGAGAAGCCTGTGCGGCGACGTCGTAAATAAATTTTTGCTCGTAATTAATTTTGCATGCTAGTCAGCCAGTCAGCCAGTCAGGCAGTTGCCGGTTTCCCAGTTTCTACCAGTTGAGATCCTCAAACCCTACCACATTCACACTTTTTGGCAGTTCATAAACGTTCGGCTCATCCGCGGCTCTGATTGTGAATGCCACACGCCATTAAGGCTGTTTTGATATGCCAAATGTGTCGCTAAATGATTTTTATTCCTCGCTGCTTCGTTGCTCATACGCACTGTGTGCCGGTGTACGTCGGCTTGCGGCTGCTGAGTTTAGTATGCAAATTGTATCTCTTTTTTTTATGTTTTTTTTTTCTCTTTTTGGTGTATTTAATGGGTGACTGACGCACACGACTCTGTCATCTCTAAAAAGTTGACTTACAGTGCAGTCAGCTCATTAGTGAGTCTGTTTGCCATTGTGGCTCTGGCTCTAGCTGCTCTAACATTATTTATTTGGCATTTTTAACACTTGCCGTTGACAGTTGCTTTGCCATATTACTCTGCGCTATTTCTCCCTTCTGCAACAAAAAAAATAAACTACAAAAACAAAGTTAAGCCAACAAGTGCAAATTTGTTTGCTGCATTGAGCAGAGCAGAGCAGTGCATGGCACAAAATTTCTCAACCTTGGCTTCGTGTTCGCCTTGTTTGCTTCCTGTTAATTTTTGTTGATTTTACGCGTTAGCTGCTTGGCTGCCCCAGACCCACTCAGTCCCCATCCGTCAGTCCCTCTCTGGGTGTGTTTACTGTAGCTGCAGTATTTGTACCGTCAACGACAGGTCGCAGCTGTGTGCGAATACCTTCAGAGGGGCCGGATAGTTGGCACAATGATAGTGCAAGCTGTAGCTACGAGATGGGTTCTAAATATTCTAAGCCGTCAGAGGCTAAGCTTGATTCAACTGACATCCGAGTGACCCTTCACAAATACATCAAAATTGAATGTTATATGTCCAAAATTTTGTATGTCCTTGTGGTTCTTCTTTTTTTGTTCCATTAAATCCTCAGTATTAGAGGCTCATGGAGGGTCATAGGCGGATACGCAAGAGATTTTCCCGCAAATGTTACATCAACCTGACAGCCTTTCTGCTCCTAGCCATTATCCAATGGATTTTAATAGCTGTCGTGTAGGTTTCGATTTTGTTAGATTCTTAGTATTAAATTAATTGTCATCGTCTTAGAGAAACGTTTCGAGACTTCTTTCGACAACAGATATTTTTCTGCATAACCTGCTTCGGCGTGGCACTACTTCTATTCCTCGTTTTTTTATTCGCCAAGAGAGTGCGCCATCATAGGTATGCCAAGTGGTTATTTACCTATTTGATAGTAAGTTCACTTCAAAAATATTACATATTAGTTATAATAATTTTTGAACAATTTACATATACATATGCATACTAGATGGAACTACATATTCTTTCGTTTTTTGTGCTTATCGCAAGGTCCTGGATTCCAGATATCTTAATATTTTTTGGATTGTGCATCGCCGCAATGATAATATCCATGATTATTGGTTGCCATCTGTCTTATACGGTTGGTGAATGTTTCAACTTGTATATAAATTATTAAAAACAATTGTTTAGATGGATATGACCGAGAACATGGGCCCACACTTTCTCCTGAGCTTCCTCATTGCCGCCTCCTCAGTTTTTTTTCTGATGCACACTGTTCAAATAGAAGAGCTAATGGCGTATAATTTCTGTACTTTTGAGTTACTATTGAGTTTGGTGATGCTATCGGTATGTCTTCCCAATAATTCACAATCCTTCCTATTGATTTTAGATTGCAGTTTATCATGTTGCACGCCCAAACTATAAAGGGCGATCGTCTGGTTCAGATGAATCTTCGGGAATATCTCCTGTCCGCCCTTCTGATCTACCACGAGTTTCTGGCCATCTTTGTCATGACCTTCTTTTGGCAAATCCGCTACGCGTACTTTACACCCAATGACTTCTTTTGGTTTTCGACGAGTAGTACCATACAATTAACAAAGCAAACCATACATCCTGACTTATTGGAGGAAGATGGTAAAGCAACTCTTTGTTTCATTTGAAAAATGTTTATTTTTTAATTCTAAATACCAATGCAGATATTAGCGCAAATGACGATTCAGATAGCTGGGCTTACGAGAATGTGCAAATTGATATTGATATATTGGGTAAATTGCGAAGTGAGCCTTACGAGAAAAATCATCTAGTTTCTGTGTAAATCAAGTTCGGCTCGAGCCTTTTGTCAAGATGTCTATATTTTGGCCCGACTGGATGTCTTTGGAAGATGTATTCATAGCTGTTAGTGGCACCGGGAAAATTTGGAGTCCTAGGACCCGCTATTACACACTCGACACAATACACATTCATGGGTTACGATGTATTCCTCCTACAATCTGCGTTCTTATCAAAGGGCGCGAAAGAATTTTTCCTTGAAGAGCTATGGGATATTGGCACTTTGGATTATTTTGGCTCTAGTCCAATGGATAGTAGTCTCAATATTGTAAGTTCACTCAAAAATATTTTTTTTTTATATTTTTTGCATAATTTTATGTTTAAAGGAACGATACTCGGGAAATATTCAGCAAGTATTTTTACATCAGCTTTGTGACCTTTGCCGTGGCAGTATTATTTCTAATGCTGTTCATATTTGTCGAGAAGGTGCGCTTCATCCCAGGGCTTAATTTTCTCCTGGCCTTTATGATTGTAAGTATGCAAGGTTCTGGGGGAAAATTTAAAATATTGTCACGCCCTCAGGTAGAGCTTCAGATTGTTTCCACATTCGCTCTGGTCGTGCTTACTTGGTGGGCGGATGTCTTGGCCTTTTTCGCACTGTGTATATTGCTGATATTCATTTTCGCGATAATAGGAGTTTTTCTGCCCAGATCTGTAACGAGAAATGTTCAAACTTAAAAGTTTTTGTTTTTTATTATCCGCACTAAACTCCTTATAGATGGATCTCACCCTGGAAATTGCAGTCCTATTTATACTGTCCTTTGTCTTTCTCATAATCTCCAGCTTCACCCTGATTGTCCATCTAACTATGGCATTCACTGTACCATTTGCTTATGTAGTCGTGGAGCTGGCAATATCTATAACTATTTTGCTGGTGGGTATCACTAAATGAAAATACTGATTATTGAAATGTTTGTTTATGTTTAGTTTGTGATGTATCATGCCCAGACCATCCATGGGAATCGGTTCGCAGAAATGCGCCTCAATGACTTCTTCCTGGCATCGTTGATTCTCTTCCACGACTTCCTCATCATCTACTGGCTGACATTCTACTGGCAAATCAATTATAGGCTTGTCACTCCAGATTCTTGGATAGCCTCCTCTTCTCCGTCCCCGAATGCCAATGCATCACAAAAGTATATAGCTGATGCTTATATCACCGACTGGACTTTGGGTAAGAGTGGGGAATGCAGGCATTACTTTATAATTGCTATGATTTTTCTTCAGGCTATAATGAAGGAGGATGGGACACGGAATCGCCGCGTCCACCACCCCCGACACATAAGCCAAAGACCGTTCACAAATTTTGGTCGGTGGACAAGGGAAAAAAGCAACCAGGACGACATAAAAACAAGTATCCTGATAACCGATGGGGCTCCGGAAATGACAATGGCGGTCGATGGGATCCTGAGGACATGACTCCTGGCACAGAACCCAATGTGCCCTTCGACGACTATCCAAGGCGAAAGCCATCTGGTGGTCGACCCACTTTTGGCCAAGAACCCGATTCGAAACGCCCGGAAGACGATGTGGGTCGTTGGTTCGCAGGTTTTCGACCTAAAGGAGCAACCACAATAAACCCCTTCTTCAACCAAGGCCATGCTCGCGAAAGAATGTTATTCAATTTTTCGGATGATCCGTCTCTACCAGAGTATATTTATGGAACTCACGTCAATCCAATAAGTATATATCCGAGGAATGAGAAATATAAAAATGAGCGATATACTTCTAAGCAAGAAGATTACTTTAAAAGTCGTCACCCTGAAAAAGGACAAAATCAATCGGACTTTAACGATCCTTTTTATAGTGAACTTGATCTAAGAGAGCCCGAAAGTACCTACGAGACAGATGAGCCTGAAGCTATTCCGCCTACTGAAGGACCTAATCGGTCTGATTTCTACAATCCTTTTTATAGAGATATTGAGAAGGCTGCAAAACTAAAAAGCCAGCCATTAAGCTCAGGACTACGAAAAGAAATCAAAGATAGTTCGCATAGCTATTACTATAATGCAGAAAATATAGAAAATGGTTATCCACCAAGCGAAGGACTAAGTGAAAGCGTTATGAAAAACATAACCAGAAACTCTCTCATCAATCCAGATTCTTATGTGCCAATGGGCGATGTGGAAATAATAGATCCTAGCACATAGCCATAAAAAGTGAAGTCTCTTCGAGAAAGCCTTCTGAAAATTGGGCGATTGACTATCCTGGCTTGGAGCTGCAAGAGGACGGGGATAATCAAGACTTTATTCAGATTCGTGAGCCTCTCACAACACATCATTATCCTAGCGGACTGCCAGGCTTTGAAAAACTGCTACTTAACGCCAGCTCGAATATGGTGAATTAGACTTTTAAAGATCACGGCAATATATGAAATATTTTCCGCCATAAATTTAATCCAATCAGCCTCACCTCATTGCGCTTTGTCATCATCTCCAGTAGGCATTTCATTTCACTTATTAAAGAGCGCAACCCATCTAATTCCACCGCATTTGCGACAGGTGACAAACAAATTAATGTCTCCGATATTTATGACCCGCCCACAAAATGGAACACCACGAGTTTCTGGCCATCTTTGTCATGACCTTCTTTTGGCAAATCCGCTACGCGTTTTTTACATACAATGACTTCGTTTGGTTTTCGACATCCTGACTTATTGGAGGAAGATGGTAAAGCAATACTTTGTGGCAATCAAAAAATGTTTATTTTTAATACTAAATACCATGCAGATATTAGCCCAGATGACGAATCAGATACCTGGGCTAACGAGAATGTGCAAATTGATATTGATATATTGGGTAAATTGCGAAGTGAGCCTTACGAGAAAAATCATCGAGTTTTTGTGTAAATCGAGTTCGGCTCGAGCCTTTTGTCAAGATGTCTATATTTTGGCCCGACTGGATGTCTTTGGAAGATTTCTTCATAACTGTTAAGGGAACCGGGAAAATTAAAAGTCCTAGGACCCGCTATTACACACTCGACACAATACACATTCATGGGTTACGATGTATTCCTTCTACAATCTGCGTTCTTATCAAAAGGCGCGAAAGAATTTTTCCTTGACGAGCTATGGGATATTTGCACTTTGGAGTATCTTGGCCCTAGTCCAGTGGATAGTAATCTCATTATTGTAAGCCTACTCAAAAATTAAATCATATTTATGTATAATTTCCTATTTGAAGGCACGATACTCGGGAAATATTCAAGAAGTATTTTTACATCAGCTTTGTGACCTTTGCCGTGGCAGTATTATTTCTAATGCTGTTCATATTTGTCGAGAAGGTGCGCTTCATCCCAGGGCTTAATTTTCTCCTCGCCTTTATAATTGTAAGTATGAAAGGTTCTGGGGGGAAATTTAAAATATTGTCACGCCCTCAGGTAGAGCTTCAGATTGTTTCCACATTCGCTCTGATCGTGCTTACTTGGTGGGCGGATGTCTTGGCCTTTTTCGCACTGTGTATATTGCTGATATTCATTTTCGCGATAATAGGAGTTTTTCTGCCCAGATCTGTAACGAGAAATGTTCAAACTTAAAAGTTTTTGTTTTTTATTATCCGCACTAAACTCCCTATAGATGGATCTCACCCTGGAAATTGCAGTCCTATTTGTTTTGTCCTTTGTCTTTCTGACAATCGCCAGCTTCACCCTGATTGTCCATCTAACTATGGCGGTCACTGTACCATTTGCTTATGTAGTCGTGGAGCTGGCAATATCTATAACTATTTTACTGGTGGGTATCACTAAATAAAATGATACTGATATTGAAATACTGATATTTAAAGGTTTTTTTATGTTTAGTTTGTGATGTATCATGCCCAGACCATCCATGGGAATCGGTTCGCAGAAATGCGCCTCAATGACTTTTTCCTGGCATCGTTGATTCTCTTCCACGACTTCCTCATCATCTACTGGCTGACATTCTACTGGCAAATCAATTATAGGTTTGTCACTTCAGATTCTTGGATAGCCTCCTCTTCCTCCAATGTGGACTCATCCCGAAAGTCTACAGATGTTTATACCACCGGCTTGCCTTTGGATGATATTTCTTCCAATAACAATGGCAATAGTAACAATGGTAATGACTTTTATGATGATTTATATGACTATATTTTTGGTCGAGCTGTATCATCTCAGACACGTAAGCCAAAGACCGTTCACAACTTTTGGTCGGTGGAAAAGCGAAAAAAGCATCCAGGACGGAATAAAAACAAGTATCCTGATCACCGATGGGGTTCCGGAAATGACAATGGCGGTCGATGGGATCCGGAGGACATGACTCCTGGCACAGATGCTAATGTGCCCTTCGACGACTATCCAAGGCGAAAGCCTTCTAGCGGTCGACCAACTTTTGGCCAAATACCCGCTTCGAAACGCAGCGAAATCGATGTGGGTCGTTGGATTTTAGCTTTTCGACCGAAAGAAGCAACCATAATAAGTCCGTTTTCGGATTTGTTGGATGATCCGTCGCAACGGATTCATGTTAATCCAATAATTAGATACCCGTGGAATGAGAAACATAATAATGAGCGACATACAAATAAGATAAATGATTACTTTAAAAGTCAGCCTGATAAAGGACAAAATCAATCGGACTTTAACGATCCTTTTTATAGTGAACTTGATCTAAGAGAGCCCGAAAGTACCTACGAGACAGATGAGCCTGAAGCTATTCCGCCTACTGAAGGACCTAATCGGTCTGATTTCTACAATCCTTTTTATAGAGATATTGAGAAGGCTGCAAAACTAAAAAGCCAGCCATTAAGCTCAGGACCACGAAAAGAAATCAAAGATAGTTCTCATAGCTATTACTATAATGCAGAAAATATAGAAAATGGTTATCCACCAAGCGAAGGACTAAGTGAAAGCGTTATGAAACACATAACCAGAAACTCTCTCATCAATGCAGATGCTAATGTGCCAATGGCCGATGTGGAAATCATAGATCCTAGCGAATTAGCTCTAATGAGAAAAGTCTCTTCGAGGAGGCCTTCTGAAGATGGGGAAACTGACTTCCTTGGATTGGATCTGCAAGAAGACGGGGATAATCAAGACATCTTTCAGATTCGTGAGCCTCTCTCAACACATCATTATCCTACCGAACCATCAGACTTTGAAAAACTTGTAGTAAACGCCAGCTCAAATATGTTGAAATAAATTTTTAAAGACCATGACAATATATGAATTATTTTCCGCCATAAATATTATCCGATAAGCCTCACCTCATTGCGCTTTGTCATCATCTCCATTAGGCATTTAATTGCACTCATTAAAGAGCGCAACCCATCTTATTCCACCGCATTTGCGACAGGTGACAAACAAATTAATGTCTCCGAGATTTATGACCCGCCCACAAAATGGGACAAACAAAAGTCAACCAAACACCATGGCCCAAACAACCACAACAACAAAAAAATGAAAAGCCCAAAACAACCTGTTCAATGAACTCGTCGGCAATGTCGGCAAACGACGAAGAAAAAATCAGGAAAACCGTTTAACAAATTACGGCCAACACACGTGCAGTCACCATAAAAACGTCCGTACAGTAGTACCACATATTCCGTACAAATGCCGACCGCATATCGCTTATCTCCTGGCCAGGTCGGAGTGCCTACCTTTGCCTTTACCTTTGCCGGTGTCTCTGATGAAGCTGGCATACTCTGTTCCAATTTTCAGGAGGTTAAAGCCATTACCTAAGTGCTTCTGACAATTATATTTTAAAATTTAAAGTGGTATTGGGTATTTAGAAAAATTAACCTAATTTTTGATCAGTTCTAGAGTATAACATCTATTATCTCCTAAATATCCATCAGTTCTAGAGGATAGGTCTTCTGTTAGAGCATTTACAATTCTACAAGCCTCTCTTTCGAAGCTTTTATCTTGTTTTTTGTATTGGCTTGGTTCGTTTTTGTGGATTTCGGCAAATCATGGAAAGAACGCAAAGCACGACCACGACACACAGCAGAGACCCACAAGTTCTGGCATAGCTGCTGGTGTTGATGTCAGTGCCAGTCCAGTGTCCCGAGTCCCCCCGGGAGTCTCTAAAAATGCAGAAACCTAGTGCCAGACCCGATCCCAATACCAATCCCAATCCCGTTGGCATTCCCGTTCCCATTTCCCCCTGACATACCCCTCGCCAGACCCAGGCCCAGTCCCAGTCCCAATCCCAGTCCCAATCCCAGTCCCCTTGCCCAGTTTTGAGCTACAGTCACTCATGACTGCGACCTGAACCAGATACACGATGCACGATAATATAATTTATGGCCCTGTTTGGTGTTTGCAGCTCCTCCATCTCCGTCTCCACACTGCGTTATGGAATGTTTGATGTGCCATGCCAGTGCCTCCGTCCGTATCCGTCCGCCACTGTCCGTTTGTCCGTATGTCCGCTTGTCCGCTTGTCCGCCTGTCTGACGCTCGTAGTCATCAACAAATCGTACATTTGAATACAAATTGCAGCATTAAAGACGCAGAAGCTTCAACAAAAGTGTCAAATCTGACATGAAATTATTTATGTCTCGCCTGGAACTTTAACTCGTGTTTTGAAGTTTTTAGTGCTGCCTGGTCTCTTGTTCCCAATTGAGTTCAACGCCTGAAAGTTCCAAATCCCAGACTTGCCAATAATAAAATTTCCTTTTTTTATATAGTATTTTTTTGTGTATATTTTTTGCATATTTAGTTTGTTTTGTCTTTTTTCGTCCCATAGTAGACAATATTTATTTTGGTTTTGTATTTAGTTTGGCTTTAACTCTACTTAATGTTTCTATTTAATTGTAGTAACTGCAACATTAAGAAACTGTCGTTTTTTTTTGTATTTAGTTAAGCGATAAATGAAAAGTGGGTACTTAATTGGTGCAGTGTACGGGCCGTCCCACTCAAAACTCTTGCATTTAATTCTGTTTTCGCCAAATGGCCGAGTAGCACTTGTAAGGGATCGTCGAAAAATACTTTCAGCACGTTCCTCGGGCTCACAGCCACCAGATGCAATGCATTTCTGCTGACCTAATCTCGACCAGCCGCATCCAAGTCACGTACATAATTCCGAAACACAACCATGGTCGAATCGGCAAACCCCAAATGCTTTCTGATATTTGTTCTGGCCAGGATTAGGACTCGTGCCCTGCACAGCACCAACAAGGTCAACATTTTAAATGGGAAACCAAGGAGTGGTTGTGGGATTAAATAAAAAAATGAATTTTTCAATCTAGTTTGCATTTGTTTTTCGTGTATATTTTGACTCCTTCATTATCGGGCTTAAACATTAGGACTTAATCGGTAGATACATGGTATACTATAATAATAAATAATACTCAGTCTTGCGTAATACAATAATACATAACAGATAACTAAAAACAGAAACTAAATTTTGGTTAAAGGATGAAGGGCTAGGGGGCGCGGGTTGGCAGGGATTTATGTTATTAGGCTATAAGTCTCTACGTGGGTGAACAACATTAGCAGCAGACGATGCAACTATTTACAAGTGACTAAGCAATTGGGCTGCTAGCTCCCTCCCTTCTGCCCCTGACCTCTTGACCCCGTCCTCCGGTTCCAGCTTAGTGGCTGGGCAATCACGCGGCAACAACAACGACCAATGAGGCGCAATCATCGTCAGCAGCAGCCGCTGGCTGCAAACTTTGTGTGGGTGGTGATGCCATCCTTGCTGCATCCGCATTTGCATCCCCATCCCCATCCCCATCCACATCCACCTCATCCCCCCGCCCATTTGGCATGTTAATGCAAATGGCAGGCGTTGCTGCGGCCAAGTCGCAGGATGGGCCTTTATCCTCTTCTGGCGCTGACAGTTTGCACTTTTGCAGCTTATTCAGTTCCTGATGCTGCTGCTGCTGCTGCTGCTGCTGGTGCATTTCGTCCTTTTCCCAATTGGTTACGCAGGCAGCAGCCGCGGGCCGAGGAAACGGATGGTGATGATGATGATGCACAGCTGCCAGGGTAGGATACACAAACTTCATGCCGTAGGCAAAGTGACGGGGCTGATGATGCAGTGCCTCGTCGTAGCTGGGCAGCCCGGTGGCAATCGTGTAGCATGGCGGCGATTCAATTTGGTAGAAGGCGGCCTCATTGTTCCGCTGGTGCTGTTGCTGGATCTGCTGCTGCTGGTGGAGGAGCAGTCGGCTGGCGTCGCAATTGACCAGGTGCGTGGAATAACTAGAATCGCTGGCGGCATGGATCTGGGCACGTATGTCCTTGTCTGGAAAACAAAAAGGGAACAGAGTTAGTTGAGTTTGTTTGGTAGGAAGTTTATTGTTTGTTCGTTGCAGAGACATAGTATTTCCCTCAGTGTAGCAGAAAGAGATCCCCCCAATCAGGCATCATTACATTGTGTTTCCCTGTCAAAGGACATTCGCCAGAGTCCAGGACATTAAATTCAATTTAGCGTAAAGGCGCAAACGCTTCAACTTTTTTTCGACAAAGAACTTTTACAAAAAAGGACACGAGGGAGGCGGAAAGTTTCGTAGTGACCGGAAATGCCGGCAAGGATGCCACGACAGGCAAAGTTCCTTCACAGGATACTGACTGGCGGCACCGAAAACAACAATAAGAACAACTAGGCATAGCAATAATATGCCGGAAGTGCGCGCGTGGCAAAATGAAAGGAAATAAAATACATGCACATGATATGGCCGGAAAGTATGCAACAGAAAGCATTTAATTTTTATAATGTTGCTGCCGCTTCTGCTGCTGCTGCTGCTGCTGCACCTGCTGTCCTGCCACATGCGTCGGCGTTTGTTTTCAAATTAAGGAAACTCGAATTAAGATTGTGAATATCACATCCCACACAAACATGTTTGGGAATAAATTTAATGTCGTCTCAAAATGGCTGCTCTTTGAGTTACACTTTTGATTAAAAATGTATAGGGCCGTAATTCTCGTCAAATAGAATTTTTGCCTCGAATGAAATGAAAGCCATGCTGAAAAGCAGGTATTCACGTTTATTAAATGCAATTTAAACTGCATATTCAATAAATAAATAGGGGATCGTCCTCAACGCTTTTTTTCGTCGGGATTTCAATGCCCGGTTCTTGAAAAACTCGACAATTTTTTAATTGTTCGTTCATCGTATTCAAAATGCTCTGTATTTTTCATGAATTTTCTTCCGTTTTTTGTTTTTCTGCTGGCCATGTTGGTCCGAAATGTTTTTCAATTAAGGAGCGAATCGCAGGAAGGAAAGGTGGTGGTCGGAGCTTGCGGTGTGGGGGTAAAGCCTGTTGAAAAATTTGCGCATTACAATATTAAAACGCGGCAGCATCAGCAGGAGCAGAAGCAGTCAGCAGTTGTTGATTTATTGTTATAACTGTAGCACATATACACGCATATATATATCCTTTTTTTTTGGCCAGGATACCCTGCACATGAGAACCTGCGCTGTCTCTTTTTACTTTTTGACTTTTGTTTCCCATTTTTTTCTGACTGGCTCTCTGTTTGATGGACAGACGGCGCCCAGGACTCGCACACACATCCTGCAGGCTTCATATTTTATGCAAGTGTTGAACAAACTGCAGCGTATCCCTTTTTTGGCCACCTAGGCTCTCACTCTCAGCCCTTTGGTGTCCTTTCAAGCATGGCGAATGGCCACAAAAGAAGACCAGAGATGCACAGCAAACAAGGGGAGTGCTCTTAAACTTTTGTATAATTTTTTGCAGTGGAAAATATTGGTGAAAAAAGGACTAGCTAGCACTATCCAACGTGACTCCTTTTGTTTTTCGCCTGCGTTGGCACTTTGCTTTCCCCCCTCCCAGTCTGCCTCTCATTTCACGCTCTCATGCCAATGCGCCCAAATGTATGCAACAATTTAAATTCATCGCAATAAGCCGGCACCAGGCCCTCCCTCAAATGAAAACTGGCAAAATGGAAAAACATTCAACTGTTCAGATGCATACTGCTTTATTTCCGTGTTGCCATAAATGTCTGTTAATTTTTTAAATGGTGCCGAGAACTGTGTGTGCCTGAGTTTTTATTTAAAAATTATTATCATTGCGCTTAAGCTGCTCTCAAGTGTTATTAAGCCGGGTATTGATTTTCCTTTTTTCAATTTGGCACAAAGGAGATCGTTTTTGTCTTTTATTTTTTATTTTTTTTTAGAAAAACCTATCACAGCACTTCTATTAAAACTTTTGCTAGCCAACTCTACTCTATTATGCAAGATGGCCAAGACTACAAAACAATTTGGTTAATTACAACACTCCATTTGAGTTTGCCAAAAAAACAAAAAAAAGAAAAGCAAACAGGATATAGTTTCCTAAAAAGAAAAACTCTGAAAAAGCAGTTACTAGCTGTTAGTTTTTGTGGGCCATTAAAAATTGAAAGGGTTTCTGGCCAAGAGGAACTTTTTCTGCTACGCTTAATTACATTTTTAGGCAACTGAATTATGCAGGACCTGTGCAACATGATAAGCAGGGGCCAGACTCCTTGTGGCAAGTTAATAAATTCAGTTCAACGCAGCACTAATTGATAACAAGCTGGAGCTGAGGCCAGAGCCAAAGCTAGAGCCAAAACTTTGTATCACTGTGTGTGACAGTTTAATAAATAAAGTGTAAGCCAGGGCCAACTGGGGCAGACACTCTCCTTGCCAGGACACTCTCCTGTATCTCTCCGTGGGCCTCGTCAAGTATTTATAAGGTAAACACCACGTAGCTGGCATTAAACGCACAAAGCCAGGCAAACTTAGGCCGAGTTGCTTAATTATAAATGACACACGTACGTATGTGTATCCTGCGTATCCTGGGCGACGGACCACTTGCTATCTAACTAGGCCAGAGCCTAGGAGAAAAAAAAACACTAAAGGAGAAACACGACACTAACGAAACTAATTAGACGCATTGGACGCCCGAAAGCGAGCAACACATATCGCTCAAATTGATATTTTAGGTATAGCCCGGACCCATACCACTCTTCCAGGCCCTGGGCCCTATGCCTGGTCGCGTGTCGTAATCACAGGGCGAAGTTTTTAAGGCTCGTTAGCACAAAATTGACAGTTTGACAGTTGAGTTGGCCAGGCTTTAATGCCACGGCCTTTTGGCCCAAGAACCAGAACGAGAACCTGGACCAGAGGCAACCAGACCAGAGAGGACCATCAGGAAAGTTTGCTTGCCTTGGCTTTGGCCTAAATAAATCATTTGGCCAAATTGGTCTGCAAAAAGTTTGACACTTGAGTCGGGGCCTTGTTAGTTGTGTAGGATATGGTAGCCTCTGCCTTCCGTAATTATGTGTAAAGTGGCCTAAACATATGATTTATTTTTCGGGGATTTGGAGCAGTGGGTGCAACAGGTCCTAACCAGATAAGATATATCTTACAGGGTCTATGTTGACACGAAATTTGGGTTGAGTGGCTGGCGGTAATCTGGTGGTTTAGTTGGGATTTCGATAACAGTTTTTCTGATGGGTTTGATTGATTTGGATTTAGTCCAAGTCCGAGGCCCCTTTATAGAGCACTTCCCCTGGCCATTATTATTACAATATTACTCTGCTTTTATCACCTCGTCCCACAACAGAATATCAAGGCACAATTTCACGCCATTCATATACATTTTTTTTTTTTTTGGGGCAACAATTTCGAGTTATTTTTGACTCAGTCGAGAGGGGTCGATGGGGTCGCTTCTAGTCCACAACTCGTACATTATCGCTATCATAAAAGGGGCACAAAGCCCGAGGCGGAGGCAGTCTATTTAATATTATAAATATGCGGCACATATATTTTGTGGCATAATAAACTTGTGTATCTAAAATTACAGAACAGAAACGATGCAAACGGCTGGCTGACAATTTCGCTGCGCGCCAAAAAATTTATGAGGCTTTGCGGCCATAACAGCTCTGGCCTTTGATGGGTGGCTGTGGGAGGGACCTGTTTCTGCATTTTATATTATTTAGCCAGCTGAATAAATGGCCGGCGATAAGGCCAGAGGCCTTTTGATTAAAGTCAGAGGGAGGGACATAAAAGCCTGGTGTTCTGGTATCTGAAACTTACTGCATTTCTTCCAAGTGCGGAACTTCCGGTAGAAGTAGCAGCTGAAGAGGATAAAGACCAGCGACAGCACCACCAGCGAGGTGACCACTCCGATCCACAGATAGTTGATAATCACGTGCATGTCCGCCTCGCCAAACACCTGGCCCCACCAGCCCGCCTCCTGGCCCTCTTCCGACCGATCCCGGAGGTCGGCCAGGTCGAGGACCACCGACTTGGAGAGCTGTTCGGTGCTGATGCTGCCGTCCGGCGACCAGCCACTGGGCGGTGCCGGGTCGTAGGCGACCGGGACATTGCCAATCCGCTGGAGCAGGGAGTTGAACGAGTTGAGGGCGTCGATGTGGCGCAGATCGTGGGCACTGGGTATCTCGAAGGTGATCTTGTTCTGCTGCAGATGCTCGGCGATCGCGGCGGGACTCATGCTGCTGGCGGGGGCGGATATATACTCCGCGTACAGCTCCTCACTGGCCGGCGTAGTGGTTTCCGGCACTGGATAATCCGTAGTGCTAATCATTTTCGTGTGTTTCAATATTTTTTATCTGACTCTTTGTTAGGGTCTGGCACTCGCACTGTCTGGCTCTGACACTCGCGTCACGACACGTAAACAAATCGAACGCTACGCCTCTATATATAAGTCATGGGCTCGATGTTCGAATATTTTTATTTTTCGATCCGTAGTGCTCTCGAACCGTACTCGGGAGCGGCTGTTTGTCGAATGACTGGTCCCTGGCTCTGTCGAATGCCTACATAGAGTCGCTGAGAAGCGCCTGGTTGCTGGGAAATTCCTCTGCCACTCTGCCACTCTGCCACTCGACTCCACTCAGTCCGCTCTCGAGTGAGACTCATGACTCGTTGTGGGTGTCTGCCTGAGTGAGTCTCACTCGGAGAAATCAAGACAAGTCCTTAGTTAAAGAAGCATGCAATTTCTGGCATGTCTTTTATGTTTTTAAATGCTTCTCGTCCTTATTTTTTCCCCCCATTTGTGCTCTCCGACTTGGGCTGACCCAGTTTGACCAAAAAACTATATTCTTTGGGGCGGCAGAACACAGTGAGGAGGGAAAACTTCAGCCTCGGTCACGTTCGTTGACGCATTTCGTTGTTTAAAGTTTTTCCAGCGCTTTCCCGGTTTTGTGTTTTTCTAGCAAATTGCTTTGTGCCAAAACTTTCGGATGGGGTCTCTATGGTTCTATGGCTCTATGCTGATATTAATGAACGTATTTCAGGCTGCCTGGCTTTAAAGTTTCGAGCAAAACGCCAAAGAATTATGACTTGGGGAAAAAGTTTTCTGGGGCATGACAAATTTATGGAAATTCGTTGTGATAACATACTTGGCTAGGCCATAACTCTTGCTTTCGGCCGAGTAAGGCGGCCAGGGGGGACTAGTACTAACTAGAACTCAAAATCTCGGCCATTATTAGTCCCAGGAGCTGCAGGACACCGCAATGCTTCCTGCTGCCGCCACAAAAAGTAGAAAAGGAGGACCATCCGACCAACAGCACGCTTCATTTAAACTCGTGTTGACCATAAGCCGGGAAAAGGCAAAAACTCATTGCACAAAAGGCTCTGAGACGGCACAAAAACGTGCCAAAAATATCCTGCTCAGGCTCATGCTCAGGCTCAGGCTCGGAAAGTGGAACAAATGCACCACCACCGACTCCCCCACTTAAACCACCACTCACCACCACCGCTCTCAAAGGCTACCGCTCACTCAAAACCGGTTTTCTCTCAATGCCTTTTCGCTCAAAGTGAAATTTTCTCGCAGCCTGATTTTCTCTCCGCCACTGCGCACTCTCTCTCCCACTTTCACTCTCCCGAATTTCCCATTTCCCTGCCCAAAGAGTCGGAAAATGAGCAGTCATAGTACCCGGCAGTCAGTGCCTCTGAACTGGCCTGGGTGAAAGGTCACACACAGAGTGTGTGTGGGTGGAAAATGTCACGGGGTCTCAGGCCTCCGATATCGGAAAATACGTAAGCCGTAAACCCAAACATATTTGCCAGCCCAACTGCTTTTCGGCAGTCTTGTAATTGCCGGGGGAAATTGAAATAGATGCCCGATAATAAGCACTTAGCTCGAGACCAAAGTCACTCGATAAATGCATTAAAACTTTTCAGAGCCTCCTCTGGCATTGCAGCCGAAAACTTTCCCGCTGCACTGTTAGCCTGAGCCGAGCTTATCGGTAATTAGCTTCTTAGTAATTCCCAACTCGAGCATAAGTTTAAACTGCAGCGATTTTAATCAATGCCTGCTAGCGGAGAAGGGCCGCATACTTGTGGATTGCCGGGGAAACTTTGATTGCCTAAATTTAGTTAATTACTAGGAAGTATGAACCAAGAACTAAGAACTTTCCCAAGTTCAGTAGGCGATTATAAACTAAAAGCACTTGGAGAAATATTGGGGTTATAAAGTATTGAGATTTGGAATCTGGAAACCTCCGGAAAACTATTTAAACTAGTTTTAGGTTCAGTTTGTTTAAATTCTAGAATTTTTGTTACAAACTATTATATTTTTTTTAAACATCCTAGGGCATACGAGGACTACCGTCCACAGTGATTTAAAATAGAGAACTACACTAAATGCACATATAATAATACCTAATAATATATTTTTTGCACAAAGTCAATGGAAAATATTTCGCTATTTTATTGCTATTTTAATGGCAAAATGGAATCATTTCCTCTTAAGCCACTTATTTTTTCTAAAAAATAAATAATTCCCTTATTGTCATCATATCATTATTATATTAAATATTAAAATTTATGCCCGAAAACTTTCCAAAGAGTTTCTGTATCAGCCAATGCAAATATTTAGAGACTTGAACAAAGAGGAATTTTCCCGAAAATGGAAAATAATTCTATTTACTCTTCTATGGAGGGAAAAGCAAACTTTTCACTAAATGCTATCACACAATTTGATTTGTTCCATTTCCCCTTTGTGCCTTGAATGATACTCTCTGGCATTCTTTATCGTTTGTAATCCAATTTTGATGGCAATGCAAATTAAATCCACATCACTTGACTTGTCGCATTCAATCCGGCTGCTGGGATGGAAAACCAACCAACTTAGTGCTAAGCGAAACAGAAGTTCAGTTTGATAAACAAGTTTACACCTCTTTCATTTGGGTGCACTGAAGGATGAAAGCCTGACTCACCCTGCACACCCGCGCTCAAGCAGGACTCTCCGACAGGCAGGATTTTAATAATATTCCTTACGAAATATTCAGCTCTCATAAGGAAATGACACACACACACCCAGACAACCGGGAGCATGCAGATGCTGTGTGACACCGACTAAAAGTAAATTCATTAAAAATTCCATCATAAAAATACCTGAGCTGACGTGAGCTTCCCTCAAAAAAACGAAAACTAAAAAGAAATACATATATAGGAAGAGGAAAAACTTGTATTCTTTTTACTAACTAACTAAAAGTAAACCATAAAACACACAGGACCTGAAGTTGGATGGCACACAGGAAGGAAAAGGCGACCGTATCTCCGGGATCTGGTTGCCACAAGCCTTGTGCTGCAAGGACTCGCTCTACTCTCGTCTTATCTTGCAGCTTCCATCACACTTCACTTACATGCTCTTTAACATGTCAACATGTCAGCCTGTTGGGTATCCGTGGGTCTGTGCCTCAGAGCTGCTGGCTAGGGGGGTGTGACATAGTGACATAATAAAATGTTACTTTAGTTGGTAGTTTAGACGTCGAAAAATCCGCTAAAAGATGCTTTCACAGACTAGTGGTTGTGTCGCGAAGAAACTTTCTTCCCCGCCATTTTTCTCGCCAAAGCAAAATCTTTTCCTTCAGGATTACTTTCTGGTGGCAGCATAAACTCTTAAATGCAAATCCAATCCACAGATTATATTATATACACTTCATCCCTAATCCTCTCACTTAACCCTTGACCCCTCTAACCAGATCCAACAATTATTATTCCTGACCTTCGGCCTCCACTAATCACTCATTAATTAGTTCAGGTGCCCGCTCCCAGTTCCCTTTCAATATTCAAATCGATTCACATCCCTCAGCTGGCCACAACATGCAAAAGTGATTGGCGAATCATCATGCCTCCATGGCAAATTATGCATTTAATGGCCAGATGCAATTACCATCCAGTGCCTGCCAGCGATGGAATAAAGGTCCTTTAAGGTCCTGGCCACTGCATCGCAATCGGCTGCGTGTCCGGCATAATTGCCCAAGATTAACATAAATCAATCAAAAGGCACAACAGCACCTTTGTGCCTCCACCTTTGTATTGTTGCACATGGAGAATGGCTGTGAAATTGCGCAGAAACTTTAGCCCGCTGCCAAAGGACCCGTCACAAAGGATAAGGCTTTGAGGATGGAGTAGAAGGGGGGAAGTCGCACAATGCCGAAGAAAGAGAGCCCAAAAGAACTCGGTGCTAAGCCGTCCGGGTAAACAAATACAATTGCATAAGTCCTGCTGCAGTTGATGTTTTTCCATGCTGTTATTTTTGTACTATTGCGTGTCCTGTGTATTGTGCAGATAGTGTATACACTGAAAGAAAACAAGGCTCACAAAGAACATGTAAATAAGATAAATGTTATTGCTAACATACTGTTTTCTTTAGACAGTATGAAGTATGCAAAGAATTGAGCACCTTTCAGTTTCTATAACTATATTTATTATTTATTATATATTTTCCAAGTGCATTTGTAAGAATTGCCTGCCTGTGTATGAGTCTGTTTATCATATGTGCGCTTGATTAGCGCTGACAACATATGCAGGCTTGGCAGACATGAGGACCGCAGGACTGCCGCAAAAAGGACTGCCAACAGGACTCTGTTGACAAACAAAACAAACAAGTGCACATTTTTGTGCCAGAGCTGCATATTTTCCTTTTCTGCCCCCAACAACAGGAAAGAAAACAAATATGGAAGAGGCCTTTTCTCTCCACTCGGTATCCTTTTGCCAGCATCGTGCTGCTCCTGCTGGTGCTGCTGCAACTCCTGCACTGCATCCTGCAGCCAAAACAAAGGACACTGTATCATGAAGCAGTTTTAAAAGGATTTGCAGTTGAAATATGCTCGGGGGGCAATGGCGGTTTAGTTTATGCAAAACAGGGAGACGACGCCACTCAAATGAACACTCCCGATGGTTTATTTTTTTGGCACAGGACAAAGCCAAGTTATCTGAGCCAAGGGCAGGGGGAGTCAACTGCATTCTTAGCCAGTCAAGCATTCCTAGATTTTCAACTGATTTTCAATTAACAAAATAAAGCAAATAAGATAGCCACAAAGTTTCCAGAATTAAATTCAATCAGAACCATTAGTAATGCAGTTTCTCAATTCATCATCTGTCTGTCGGCATATAATTTTTGAATTCTCCTCAAGGATGCCAGGAACTTCTGTGCAGGATTCTGGCTTTGAGTCTTCCAACCCAATTAACTAATTAATCTATTTCAAGAGCATTCTCTGCCATTTCGACCTACATTAATTTCCTATTCATTGTGCGAGCTGAGGAATGGTCTCTATGCTGCACCACCAGTTGTTGGAAGGAAAGTGGTTGTGGCATCAGCATCAGCTGTTGCCCCACATAGCTTTGACCTGCCACTGGCACTCCCCTTCCCCGCTTGCGTGCCACATCCGAATATTTCGCGCACTTCAAAAGTTTCTGCCTGCTTATTAAGAGGGCCAACAGAAACAAAAAGGCCGAAAACAAATTTTTTCGCCATAACTCAAATGTGGCAGCCAAAGAAACAAACATGCACTGTGGAAAAATGGGCATATTTATCTAACAATTAGTCACTCAATTGTTCCTACAACAACTATTTTTAGTTTAATAAAATTTCATTTAAAAAAAAAACTTAACAAAACCACTTAACAAAACCACTTAAAATCGCATTTCTCCCTCTGTACACAAAACAAATGCAGAAAGCCAGAGAAATCCAGAGACTCTGATGTCAGAGCCGTGCCGCTGTCTCCGGCCGTGGTCGAGTACGGTATCCGGAAGCCGGCTGCACGCTTCCGTTTTTGTGCCTTAAAATTAATGAGCTGAGCTGAGCGGAGCGGCATTGCCACACTTTTCGCAACTAATTCCCAACAACTTGTTACAGCAGCGAAACTTTTGCAACCCATCAAGCCTGAGGAGGGTTAAGGGGTCCTGCCAGGGGCCCACGACCTTCGTGCCAGTTCCTGCCTCACGCCGCACGTATCCGTATCCGTATCTGTCCCTTACCCTGCCACTTCCTCCTCCCCTACAGTCGTGGTCGCTTTTTTTTCGCCATCCTCTCTGCACTGGCAACGTTATTTGCGCAAAATTTTCGCTTCAAAGTTTGCTTATTGTTTACGTGCGTTGCTTCATTAAGACCTAACAAGGTGGTGGTAGCGGGCGCATGGTCCTCCTGGGTCCTCCTCTCCGGTTAGTTGACTTACGGATATATAGCTACAGCACAGACAACACCACAGTACAGTACAACTTGAATTGGGTCAGACACAGCGAACGAACTTACAATTGTTTGGCATGGCTTGGCCGGGCTTGGCTCTCCTGCTGCATCAGGGGGTTAAAAAAAGTGGGCGGCCAAGGGCCAAGTGATGGTGATGGCGAGGGGTAGGTTATGATTTCAAGAGGCTCGTGTTTATTTGCTTTTGATATAGATTGGATTGTTCCAGAAGTGTGTGCCAGCAGATTATGTGACAGAGATAAGGTTTCAGTGCTCAGACATATGGAAGTCTTTATTGAAGTGAGCAGTTCGCAGGAAATTAACTCTGAAGAAAATAATAACAAAAATAAAGAGAATACATTAGCCCGAAAAAAATGCTACTTAATTTGATGATTTGATTAGACATACCTTTACTTACAGGCTTCATTATAAAATCAATGGAATTATTAGCTGAAATTTACAATATTTTGGATCTGCTTTTAAAATCTATAAATCTTATTTGAAATTTTTAATTATAATTATAAAATATACTTTATATTTATCTATATATATATATCTATATATATATATATATAAATAAATATTTCTTTTGGATACAAAAAAACTAACTTGCTGGAAACTATTATTTAACATTGTACAATTTATCATTTAAGAAAAAAATTAAACTCTTATTAAAAAAAGCACTAATAATAACGAATAAAAACCGGAATAGATCGTGATATGATCTGATATACATATCTTAGATCTGGTTTCCCTAAAAACTTGCTCGATAAAAACGTATTAAGTTTACAAAACCCAGAAACAAATTTCCCCAAAAATGCTCCTAAATATTTAAAGCTACAACCCCTAAACGGAAAACCAAAAATTTCACTTGGCATTCTAGCAGGACCTGTCGACTAAACTAAAAAACCATTCAATTTCCAAATGAGCAGGCCAATCTATAGGAATAGCAACAAAGGCGAAAATAAAAAGACGAACCGAAGCGGAAATTGAAATAAGCAACCGAGGAAAAATAATCAAAGGAAACAAAAGCCCCAAAAAAAAATATATAGACCCTCCAACAGGAGGGCTGAAGCATCCAGAGACCGAACCCCCTCCAAAGCCTCGAAAATCATTCAAATCAGTGGAAATCAGCGCTGAGCCTCAGTCAAAAGTCCAGAAATTAACATTTCCACTCGAGTAAACAATCAACGGTGGCGCCAAAATCAGGGAAAACAAAAAACGAACGATATTCGGAAAATCGAAAAAATCAACAGAAATTTGAATGGTGTGCAAATTGGTTTTCTGGCCGAGATGGAAAACGCGGCCAAAAATAAGAGAGACACGAACTGAGAACAAGAACTTTTGCCCCAAAGGAATACTATTAAACAAATTTATTCGATATAATTAGAAAACTTGGCGACTTTTGAAGTAATTCGCTTAATTACTTCAAGTGCACAAAATGAAAAGGACCGGACCAAGTTCGAGGCAATGCCATTGAGCCAGGATACCAGCTGCCTGTCCCCTCACAGCCGAATCCTGGTGACAACATGCCGCAACAGAAAGGCGCCTCAAGCCAATAAAAGTTATGCCACGTAAATCGCAAAATGTTCCAACTGCCTGCCTTTCTGACTTTGACATGAATAATGCCCAGGAATGGGTGGAATTTTTGGCGAATAGCGTGAAATTAATTGATGAGTGGTATAAATGGGCGTGAGGACCCTCAGATATGCCAAAAATTCCGAGAAATTCAAAAGACGGCTTAAAATAATTTAAATTTTTCGGAATCTCAAAGTAGGAGTTATTCAAAGAATAAACAATAAATATGAAAAAGAAAATAAAGCCAAATAATAATTGGTTTCCTCAACCAATCTACATCAAACTCTTGAAACTATATTTATATGAAGTTTGGGAAAAAACCTCTTGAAATATTAAGACTATCAATTATGGAACTATGCCATATCTTTGCAAATTTTTTTCAAAACTTGAAAGGAATACTTGATTTTACATATTTCTCTTTTACCTTAAATCACAAATAGCCCTTAAAACAAATGGCAGTTTCTATGTCCCCCAAACACTATGATTTAAATAAAATACAACAGCCTAGTAATCACCCATCGAAAATCACAATACCATACAACTGACCTAACTCAACCGAAAATGGTCCCAGAGCGATTCGAGCTGAACTTTAACCCAGATTCGTGTTGCGACAATAACCGTTCGCCGTCAAGCGCCCAAGTTCCGGTACAAACTTGAAAACATAATCCCGCTTCCGGTGACCACAATTTCCGGTAATATGAAAAACCCACAATAAGTACGGCAACGGCAACAATAATGCCAACAAAAACAAATTCTAAGCCCCGAAAAAAAACAAAGAGCTCAACTGGAGTTGCTGCCCGGTTCTTGCTTTGAAAGTTTCGTATACATTTGATGCCAGGATTTGCCAGGATGGGCAGGATGGGAACGAGCTGAATGGACAGAAATGAAGATGAGATGGTAATAAGGATAAGACGCTTGTACATTAGGCATGCCACGCGAAAAGCGGCAAAAAGCCAGAGAGCTGGAGAACCAGAGCGCCAAGAAGGAAAAGCCAAACTGGCAAAAAGGCGTTAAAAGCCACGACGAGGACTTTGTCAACGCAAAATGGCCAGAACCCAAGTGACGCGGCAGGGGAAGCAGTTGATAATGATGTTATTACCATAGAAATGCTTATGATAAGCCACCAGCCATTTTGAGTGGTGGAGCATAATAAAAATTAATGTTTATTTTCCTCACGCTTTTAATTAAAAATTGTCAGCCAAGCAAATTGAAAATTAAAATCTACATTTTATGGCCACGGCCATGGCCAAAATAAAGCTGACCCACAAAAAATGTGTTGAAAAATTCCAGCTATTATTGTTTTGGCCACCAAGCTCTGAAAATTTCGGGTGCGACATTTTTGGTTCTCCTCGGCAACTTGAATTGTTTTGGCCATAAAGTTTGTGCATACTACCCTCTCCTGGCACCCCTTCCCACCCCATTGTCTTGCCTGAAATGGCAAAAGTTTGCGCTTTAAATAATTGGCAAGGCAAGCAGAAGTGGCAAGTGCCGCACGGACGGATGGTGGCAAAGCCTTGGCAGTTAGTTTTAAATATTGTTGCTAATTTGCCACATTGTGCGTGAGGCGACAAGATGGTGAAAGCTGAGAACTAAGAACTGAGAACTGAAAAGCTGGATTAAAATTATGAGCCGGCCATATTTTTTGAAGTGTCCAAGCTGAAGCTGACAAGGACGATGACGATGACGAAGACGAGGACGACGATGATGATGGCCCGAATGCGGAAAGTTGCGAAAAATGAAAGAAAAACTACTTGCTGAAGTCTGCAAAAAATTACAAGAAGAGGCCAGATTAAAAAATTCCATTTATTTTATGGATGAAAACTCAGTTTCGGAGTGGGATGAGTATGAAGCGTAAAGTTTGTCTTGAGAAATGAAAGGAAGTTAATTATAACAAACGCCACACTCAAGGATATTATCATTTCAATCATTTAAAATGTTGCAGGAGCCTGGACTGATTTAATCCTGTTTGCCACAATAACAGGATAAAGTACACACGAAATCCTTAAAGCCCTGTCGGCTTAACCCCAACGCACTTCCTGCCGCTTCTGCGTGTGTGTGTGTGTGCATGTCCTGATGTCCTGATAGTGTTATCCTTGGCTGGAGATAACCGCATAACTGTTTTGGCATCTTATTACGGGCCAGTTGACAGGTGCATGACATTTTGTGGCCAAGCGCATCGAAGGGCGACTCACAGGACACCCCAAACGATGACACATCCTGGGGCTCTGGTGTCCTCGTGTCCTGGTCAGAGGCGTCAACGTGCCAGAAAAACGAGTGGACCGCAGAAGCGGACATTGAATCCTGTCTCCCGTCTCCGGTTACCCGTCTGCCCCCGAAAAACCCAATGCTGCTGACCACTAACATAGGATATCTGCTATCAATTGCCGCCGCTGGACGTCAAATTATATTATGGAAAAGTAAATATAAATGGGAAATTGAATATATATGAGGCTGGCTGCTTGCCGACAGCTTCGTGTACACTGTTTTTTTTTAGCTTTTCACGCCTACACAAAAAAATTATTACAAAAAAAGCGAAACACTTGCCAAAGTTTCCACATTTTTTATGCCAATTTGTTTTTTTTTTTTCATTCGTTTTCCATGCACGAATTGAACGCCATTTCTGAAAACTGTTGACAGCTGTCGCAAAAAATGGGGAGAGTTCCCCTCACATTTTTGTGGGGTAGCCGGAGTCGCCGGAGTACAAAAAGAATTAAAGCTGTTTAATCCGCTGAAAAACTACTTTTCAATGTTTGCCGACTGCCAACTGACAGCCTGGCGGGGAGTTAAATTAAACTTGATGGAAATAATGACAAAGAGAGTCCATGAACAGTGAAATATAATCTATAAAGAAGTCAACCCGATTCGAACAGTACAATATGGGGCTGTATGTTAAGAGAAGAAAAACACAAATGGCTTATATGATGGAGTATAATTTACCAAAAGACAACTATTCTTATTAGATAATTTTTTGTTCCTTTAGTTCGGAACTATTTTTTTACACGAAAATATTCTAAAAATATATAAAATTCATAAACAGTAAAAGGCTTTTTTATAAAATCATTAACATTAAACTAATAGGATAAATTATTTGGTACTAATTCTCATATCATTAATATTATAAAATACCCGTAGTACATTTTTTAAATATTCCAAGTTTGTAAATCCCAACGTCCCCAGACGAAATCCTAAACACACTCCCCCTTGGATCCTGTTGAAGGATTATTCCCCCCTGTCGTTGCCCAAATGAATTTGCAAAATCTGCTGTGTCGTGCAAATAATTTCAAGTTCAAAACCCTGGCTGTCAGGCCTGGCTGTCTAAAGTCAGTTTGGGACCAGACTACCAGACAGACAGTCATCCTGGGGCAGGCTGCAATGCAATCTGTGTCTGCGGCGCTTATTTGATTTCTCACAACTGCCAAAAAGTTGGTGTAACCCCGAACCTCGTCCATCGTCTGGCAGTGTCTATCTTCATTTGATTCCAGTCGATTTCCTGGCAAAAACGCGACTCTACGTCATCTTGACATAAGTCAACGGATTTTCCATTGGTCACGTACCGACGACGTCGTCAACATCTGTTCCTCTCTGCATTTTTCCGGCCAGCTCCTCCGAACAACCACATCTTTTGATGTTTTTCGCATTCGAGTATCTGAGAGTCGAATTCATACATATATGAATTCTAAATTGGGGAAAACTTATCGTCGGAGATATGGGTATCACCCAATTATAAAGTTTTTTATCACCCCATGATGATAGTTCTGGGCTCGTCGCCTCATAAACACATCCAGTCACAGGTCTCTGCGTAAATATGCAAATTGAATGAGTTTTTAAATAATTTTCTTGTTTCGGGGCAACTCATCTCCAGCTCATTTCCGGCCCACGCCGCAAGCCAAACAAAATGCATTTCAGTTTCTATTTTTATGGATTCTAAACGGGTTAAAAGTTGAATCTGTTTTCACTGATCATCAAATCATCGATCAGGAAAAGTTTTCCCTTCCCCCAGCGAAAGTTTTCTCCTCATCTCGAAAACTGGTGTCGGTTTTTATGGCATTTAGATTGGGCGTTTATGTGCGGATGCTTTGGGAAATATTTATGATTGGATTAGTGCTAGCAAATGTTCATTAATCCCGGCCGAAAAAATATGTTTGCGGCATTTGGAAATGTATGTTTAAATATTTTGGTATGCAAGCGATTGGCCACAAAATCGTAAATTAAAATTCATTGTGAAAGAAATGGAAGCCATGAAAATATATTATAATATATTTAAAATCCCATGCAATATTTTTTGTTTTTATCCTTAATTCATGACCCTAATAACATTTTAAAACTTTCCGGAAGAAATAAGTACCCTTTGCTGGTCATAAACTTAAACATTCTTGTGTGTATTTATGATTTTATTTTTATTACAGGAATACTAAAAGGAATTAAGACGAAATGCAAATTTCGTTCCTCATTCGTTTGAAAAAGGCATCAAATTAATTTTATTTTCATTATGACTCATAAAACGCTACCGCAATGTGGAAACTTTTGGCACACCACCCGGAAAAACAAACTCACAAAAAATTAGGAGCTGGGAACCCTTTTTGTTTTTCTGTGGCACCAGCACCGGCCGGCCACATTTAATCAAGCTACTCGGGATTCGGGACACACAAAAAAAATGTCCAAAGTGCGTACTTCCAGCCAACACATAATTAAGCTTAATAAATTTCTAATTATCAGATGGTCGGACTAAGTGAATAAAAAAGGGTCTAAGGACTCCATCAGTCCCTCTGACAGGAAAACACATGGTCCGGGCTGGCCTCGGTCGGGCTTGAGGTTTGCAAATTAACCCTTTTTATGGAGGACCCCAGAACCCAGAACCCAGAACTCCGACCTCCGACTTGACAGTAAAAACTGCGCTCATAAAATGTCCGGTTTTATGGTCGTCGTAGTCGTCGTCTCTTGTGCTCGTCAGTTGCTGCAGCAGTTTAAATTTAAATAAATTGTACAAAACTGACTGCCGTCGAAGAGTTGAAGTTGGAGTCGATGTTGGGAAACTCACCGCCACTTCCCACGTGGAAACGGAGAGACTTGGACTTTTTACGAGTTGGCCAGAAATTAAAAAGTTTATCTGATTCTCTAAACAGTTTTGATGAACAAAAGGAGTCGGCGACCCAGGCGACCCATCGACTCCGAGCTGCATAATTAGACACCCGTCGTTCCTGCACTCCCCGTCTCTGTCGCGTCCATCACACCCGCTCTAATCATTATTCACGCTCAGTTGACCACCTGTGAGTGGGACTTTGTTACGGTATTGGCATCGGCATCGGCATCGGTATCGGGTCCAACTTTGGCGTTGACACTGCCATCAAGTTGAATCGCTTCAAAGGAAATTAGCATAATTGAGTTAAGCATCGATAAGCCATGTTTTTCTTTCTTTCGGTTGCACCATCGGTATCATTAGCTGCTGTTGCATAAACTGAGAGAAAAACTTACTAGAGATAAGCCACTGCGGCAAATGCTTATGTTTGAAGTTCATTAATTAAACATTTGATAAGCCCGGCGAGAAGGGTTAACCCTTGAGCCAAGAACTGGGGTGACTGGTGGCGTCTGTTAGTTGTCAAAATGGTAATAAACGTTCAGCGTTTTTAACCCTTTCCAGGAACTCTGGGTGCCAGGATTCGGCAGGGTTGTCAACTCGATAAAAACAGCAATGACTTGTGAAAAATATAAGAAAGTAAGACTGACACTTTAGAGTTTCTCTTTCTCTTTAATTTTTTGATAACTTGTAGATCTTATTCCTGTCCAATACCACATGTCCGGAAATCAAACATATCAATCGACTAATCCCATTTCACATTATCGATTCAGACATAACAGGCCAAATTTCTGTTCAAATACACCTGTCCAAGAGGGTCTCGGCCAAATACCGATTAGCTTTTAGTGTCCTGTGCTTTTCCAGTCAACTGGCAAGTGGACACGACTTTTCCTAAGCCCCGACAGTCAGACGGACAAATATTTGATGTTTAATCTTATGAAACAACAAACAGACAACCAGAGGAATAAAACGAGCCAAAGGGAAACCCCCCACTGAAGGCGACAATGTCAGGCTGAGTTTCACAGCCAGCGCATAAAATTGTAATTAATTAAATTTAAACTCGAGTCAACACTAAATGGAGGATATAGGGGTCAGGGGGTCTCCCTCTGGGTGCTATGGAGGATTGGTTGGCAGACAACCCGACAGCCCGAAAGGATTAACAAATACAATGGCCAAACAGCTTGAGGCTTAAAACTGTGCACTACAAAACCGAAGACAAAATGCAAACACAAACACGAACGACAAACACAAATACAAACACCGCTCCACCCCAAAAATACAGGGGGGCGTGCCGCAGAAGTCCAAAAGTGCTTTTAACCTACTTTTTTGCGAGTAAACAGACTCGGAAACCATCCAACATATGCATAAATAGACTTTAACCCCTTGATGGCTTCGTGGGGTTTTCAGGGTGCTGCTTTTCGGGAGGAACAGCAGTTCGGGTAGAAAAAAACGCGAATAAAAGTTGGGGTTTCTTAGGAAGTGATGAGAGACAGCATATCCTGTTTTAACAAAAAATGTTGAAAACTTTATTTTTTATATAACAAATATTTATTTTATAACAATAATTAATAAAATAGAAATTTATCATACGAATTTTCCTAAATTCTAAAAATAGTATATATGAACTGCTTTGCTTTTTTGGGTATAAAAAGTGTGGAACCACTTTTTACTCTTTGGTTGCTATCGTCGCAATGCTTTCAACAAAATTTAATCTCATTTATACACACACACTTCTACTGGAGCACTCTCGCACACACACACACACACACACACTTGTACAAGCTCTCACCCACACTTAACAGTGTGCAGAACGTAATCCTTTAAATGAGTTTAGCGTCACGTTCGCACTTATGCGTTAAACACGTGTTTTTTGCCCCAGCATTATCCTTTTGCCTAGGACTTCTCGCAGGGTTCTCACAAAGAGAGGAGGGGGGGCGAAGAGAGGGTGGCAGAGGGTGGCGGTTTCTGGTAATGGGTAGTTGTCCTGCCCCCTGCAATATGCAACGCGTTTTTTCCAGCGGCAGCAGCTGCACAATTCAAAATGTCAATTGAGGCAGTCCGTCCAAAAGCAAAAAGAGAATGGACTCATGCCCCCCAGCCATTCCACCGAAACAAGGACCTAGCTCCATATTCCAGGACTCCAAAACACTCTAGTCCTGTAAGTGTTTGCTGCAAGAGCACTGAAAAAAGGGTTGGAAGACTATTTTTTTGTAAATAAAATTAATAAAAGTAATTTCTGACTTCTACCTATTCATGGCCGGAATAATGTTTTGAGCAGGACACGAGAGTCCTTGTTTATTTTACTTGGTTTTTTTTTTTCAAAGTGTATCCCTTCCCCAGTTGTCCAACTGCCTCTGGCAGGATTCAGTTTAGTCCACGCCAGTGCACCTACAACAACTAGTCCTGTCGGGGTTGGGGAAACTGCGGTGCAGGACTCGGCGGGCAGGACTTGAGAGACTCGAGGGGCAAGGGTTGCATGCAAGAGCACTCAGTGCGCAACGTTGGCTCATTAAAGTGGCATATTTCACACATAGACCGAGCGACAGCCACCGAACCAAAGGCGACTTGAGAAGGGCCCAGGGGTGGAGTAGGAATAAAGGATGCCCTAACCCCAAGAAATATAATTTTGACAGAATCTCTCCTGACAGAATATAAAACTGAAAAAAGCTAATGAAAACATATCGTATTTCCAAAAATCAAATTCAATATAAACCCACATTTAATCATAACATTATTCTGCCTTTTTGTTTGACAATTTCATTAATTTAACCTTTCAACTTTGTGATATTCTCCCCTACCAAAAAAAAAATGAAGGAATCTCCCCAGGGAAAGCCAAAAGTGCAAAATGCCACAGAACGCCATCCGACGACTTTGACGTTGGCATTTTTTCGAGCAACGTGCGGCATGTTTTTAGGAGCTTGGCTGGATGTCCTAGACGGGGCCAGGACTCACAGTACCCAGCACCCAGCACCCGACACCCAGTACAGTTGGACAACGGCTGCTAGAGTTAAGTGCTGGCAATTTGGCCTTCTTTTTCACAAAAGAACTCTGTTGCATGGTGGCCGTCAGGGGACGGCGCGAGTATGTGGCAAATTATTTTAATTGTTTCGCAAGTGCTTAGAATGCCTCGAACCTAATGGACTTTCTGTGCGGATGTGGGCTGGGTCTCCTGGTGGAGGAGAGCTCTGTTGTCTAAATTAATGTCAGGGGAAATGCCATTTTTCGTTTAGATTAATTTCCTCTTTGTTAAGTTAATTTTTGAGAAAGG
The DNA here is from genome assembly GCA_035045925.1 of Drosophila atripex. Classification (NCBI taxonomy): domain Eukaryota; kingdom Metazoa; phylum Arthropoda; class Insecta; order Diptera; family Drosophilidae; genus Drosophila; species Drosophila atripex. Next base: position 4,944,270 of record JAWNOP010000012.1, read on the forward strand.
TTTTCACGCCGGCCTTGTGGGGAATGGAGCGTCGCCGCGGGCACCAAAGTAATTATTATATGCCTATGCGGAAATTATTTATTAACCTACTTTTAATTATATGTATGTGAAAATGTTATGGCAGACTAAAAAACAATTAAATTAGTAAGAATTCTCTAAGCAACAGTCCGACCCATAAGGTAGCACAATTGCCCGAAAACCATTAATTAATTTACACTGTTAATTGTGGCAGCCAAAAGCCGATTTACCATATAATTACTATCCAATATTCATAAATACAAGCGGAGTGTATGCGAAAACCCATTACACTAAATTAATTTCACCATCGAGTGGGGTTTTCGGGGAGCCCACTACACTCTTAGTGAAAATATTAAACGTATTGCGTACACGATAATGAAAAAAATAAATATATACAATGAAATGGGAAAAAAGCCAGCGGGTAATATAATAATAAATAACATGCAAACGAGGCGAAATCAATGTAAAACGCGTTGAAGCGTATCATTAGCGGGCGGTGCCACGCCCAGACTCTGGGAGGATAGTGGGCGTGGCAACGACAAAATAACCGCATGCCGTCAATCAATATTGGAATATTGAATGTGGGTGGCACTGGCGCTGACTCAGACTCTTGCTCTGGCCCTGCCAGGGGGGTCCTATGTAGTATAATCGAGCCATATCAACAACTTGCCGTCACGCTGGTTAACACTTCAATAAATCGATAAACGCATCAAACAGAAAAGCTGTTGCATAATTATGACCGTTTGTTGGCCAGGCCCAGACGAGGGCTTTAATTAAATTGGCTGTGTATTAGTGCGAAAGCGATTGGCAGGCGGTCGCATTCGCATGCATTAATCATAAAAAAGGCAATCAATCGACTGGAGTTTTCCTGGTTATGCACCGTGTTTTTTTGGACCCTACAGAGCACGTATTAATGTTTCACAATTCCAATATACAACAGAATATTCATTCAATGCCTGTTTTTTTAGCCGGAATCAAAGTTTTTGTTACTAAGAGGATTACAGAGAGAGATTTTCCTTTTAATATAAGCCTAATAATTTAATCTAAATTAAATCAAAAGAAATATGCCATAATTATTTATGTAATTTTGTTTTTTTAATTTATATTAAAAAGGGATTTCTTTCTCTTAGAGCATTACAAAGTATAACAAATACATACGTACTGCCCATGGTAAATTTCATCAACCATTTCCAAGTGAATGGGCACATCAGTCAGCGATAACGATAGTCGACGTTACCGATTCTCGTTGGTCCGTCAGGTGCGCCATGCAAAAGCAAAAATTAAGTTTCCACCACACCCACCCGACAGCCATGGCACCATACACCCATCCACCCATCCACCCGCCATCCACCCATCCAGGCATCGCCCATCCAGCCACCGGAATACGGCTGTAAACTGAAGTTGCCGCACGTGTCCAACAAACGTTTGCCTTGCCACTCCGCTCCACTCAACTCTTGCCACTGCCACGTGTCGATGCACTTGTCAGCATATGTTCCACGTGATTCCCAACTGCCACTAGTGACTCTGTGCCCAACTTGCCCCAGTGGTGCGCTTCAAAATTCTTCCTCTTTCAAATATTTCGTTTAAGGCAACCGTCAAAATAGTTTCTCATTTTTATTTGTAAAATATAAAAAATAATGTGCGTCCAGATTTTGATAAAAAATCATGGGAAATCGACCAACAAATCGTTTAAGGTATCCCGCTTAGGAATGGGATGAATATTGGCGAAGATATGGCCTTACAGTGGCTCCTATTGGACCATCATGCGTTTTCACGATATTGGAAAGGGATCCCCCAGAAAAATATATCTAAAATGCAAATAAAAAATTTGTTTACAGATTTTTATGCGGATTTACGGAGAATAAATCTACAAATCGTTTAAGGTATCCCGCATAGGAATGGGATGAATATTTGGGAAGATATGGCCTTCAGATATGGCCTTCAGATATGGCTCATGTTAGCCTCTTATGCGTTTTCAAGATATTCAAAAGGGATCCCCCAGAAAATTTGATCAGAAATTTAAAAAAAATTTGTTTCCAGATTTTAATGCAGATTTACGGAAAATCCATCTACAAATCGTTCAAGGTATTCAAGGCTCTTAGGAATGGGAAGAATATTGGCGAAGATATGGCCTTCACAGTGGCTCATAGTGGTGTTCCATGCGATTTCACAATTTTCATATAAAATTTAGTAATGATTTGTTTTCTATTGAGTTTTTAAAGATGTGGTGCATCCATAAGAATCTTAATCCAAGTCCAATTAATGCAAATATTAAATTAAATTTTAAAAATATTCAACAGCGCATCTGTTCCGACCTGAAATGAGCAAAGGTGGGTGGATGGGAGGATATCACTATGAAGATGGTTTGGGAACTTATGAAGGCTTTTGTCACTTTTTCCCGCGTTTTCCAAGTTTTCCTCGCTGTCCATTTGCATTCTTGTCTTAGTATCATTCTACAACTGGTTTTTTGCTTTCCTTCTTTTCTTATTTATACTAATTTTATTTAGCACTTTGTTGGCTGTTGGGGTTTTAATGCAGTTAAATGCAATGCAATTTTTATCTGGTCTAAAAGGATTTACCATCCTTCCGCTATTTTTCTGTCTTCCTCCCGCACCGGATTACGTGTTTTTGCATTTTGAACTGGACTTGCATATCCGGTCCACGTCCTTCCCTTTCAGTCGTGTCGTACCGTCCTGTCGCCCCGTTGTGTTATCTTGTGGTTTTTTACATCAAGTTGAGAATTTTCTCATTAATTTCAACGTTTTTCTGCAGCTGCCGTAGCTTGCATAGCTGCTGATGTGTTTTGTGCTTGCGGACAGTTGTCGGTCTCACTGTGTGCAGGTCCTTTCCCACTGATTGTGGTCCAGGACGAGCATTCCAGGATGCGGATGCGGCATTTCGATGTTTCGCATTACGGTGACAGTTTTCTTTTTTCCTAAAAGCATGTCAAGCAGAATAATGCAGAATTTAAGCCTGTATTTCTAAATGAATTTAAGTTTAGAAATTGTCTTGTTTAAAAATTAAAACCTTAGCAGATTTATAGCTTCTTCTATGCCATTCTTTAAAATAAAACAAGAAACTCCTTAAGATTATACAATTGTATAATCTAACACATTACAATTGCCTCATTTGAAGTTCATTAACCTGCCGCAAGACTCTTTAATTTCCGATAGACAGTTCCGGAATAAAAATAATAAGAGGCTTGCTTGCCCATCTCTGCCACCAATGATGGCCAGCGAAGAACCCAAGTGGAAGTTCACACAAATTAAAGCCGAGTCAGGAGAATTCAGGCCACTCAAGAGGAAAGCCAACTGAAGTCGAAGTCGGGCAGACAAGCCAAGACAAACACCAATTAAATGCACATAATGATAATGTTGTGCCGAAAAGTCATTTGGAGCAACTAAATTACAACTTCCACTTTACATTACACGGCACGGCAGCGGAACCTCAACCCCGGACCTCCGACCCTCCGACCCCACATCGCCCCATCCACCAGCTCATCCTCATCCACAACCTAACCCAACTGAACCGAAGTGAACTCCACGCCATGGATGGGCGGGGTGGGGTGGGGCGAGAAAACTCGAACGGAACCGAAAAATCCACACAAAATTAAAAGTCTGCTGCAGTTGCGAAAGGAGAAACAGATGGCTACTGCAACGTAATGAAAACAAACACCAACAACAATCAACCGAATTTGTGTCTAAAGTGTTTGGCCTTTGGTTCTTACCCCCAAAAAAAAAAAATAAAAGAAAAGACAACTTCCAAAAAAAGACAATCCAAGAAGCTAAAGTTGGTTTACCGCTCGGTTGAGCGAAGAAGTTCAATGATCAAGTTCACGAACTTGGAGTAACCAACTTAAAGTGGGTTTTCGGCTAATGACACTGAGAAAAATCACATTATTATTGATGGTAAAGAGAACCTATAGGTGATCCTGATCAAATATAAATATATATTTTATGGGTTGAATATGTCTCCTTCCCTCTTCTAGCTAATAAACTAGGTATATGCAATAATCTCCCTCTATTCTATTAACTATTAGTTTAGAGTTCTAACTCGACAATTCTGTCAGTGTTGTCCTTGCTGACATTGCAGTTTATAATTAGAAGCCTTACAAAGGCGCAACTCCATCTCTGGAGTGTCTCACCGAAAAGAAAGTCAAGTGGATTTTGGCGGCAAAAGTTGAGAATGCATTGTAGGATGCCTGTGCGAGGGAGAAAAAAAGGTAAGAACGGGGGAAGGGAAAGGAGAAAGTGGCAAGGGTCGAGGGTCAAAGATGAAGAGGATTTCGTTCCGCCGTCGGTTACGTAACGTGGCATTTCTGTTTACCCAACGGCGGCGATGATGGCGACAAGTGCATATACAGGCTCCTTGGATATTGACAGAAAACAAAAGCAAACAATTTGTCGGTCTGTGCAAGTTGCGTATGTAAATAAAATTCCAGAAAAATAACACAAGTTCTGGATGACAGGGCTAACGAATTCCAGATACTCTTAATGGATATTTTCTAAAAGATGTGTATGAAATAAGGAATACAGGGAAGGCACAGCAATATATTCTAATTAAATGGTTTTTAATGAGAAAATAACAAATGATATATTTTTTAGACATATAGTCGTATTACATTTGGGCTTCCTTAAGTTATAATATTTTATAGATTGATTCCTTTATATATTTGACTTAAAGCAACTTCATGTGCTAGCCCCTCAGATTCCCAGCATCCGAGAATATGTATCCGCCGTGTATGACAACCGTATCTAGGGTATTACAATTTTAAATAAATAAATAAAAAACGAGCCGGAACGGAACGCGCTCGCCATGGTAAATACTTATCCGTAGATGTGGGCGAGTGGCCTTTTGTTATTGTTTTCGGCGGCTTAAGCAATATTAAATATTTAACAAAAATAAAAAATTAAGCCGAGACGAGCCATCCACCACGACAACAAAAGAGAAGAATACCGTTTTTAAACATATGTATAATAGGTGCCTGGCATGGTGATGATATGGATGGGAAGGGATCCCAACCAGAAACCTGGAACCTGGAACCTGCAACCTGGAACAAAGCGAAGTTTCGTGCTCGTGGTTAATCTTTTAAGTGTGCCGTATACCCCCGTATACCTCGTCACCCCCCGAACAATACCAGGGAACACTGGGGCATATCATTCGCGCAACGTGTTTATATTTCGTTTTAAAATTCTGTGCACGCGCCGGGCATTATAAACATTTTTCTATATGATTCCCACATACGAGTATATGAACATTGCATCGTCTCTGCGATACTCCGCGTCGTCGGCAATGTTTGTTGTCGTCGGTTTTGCAACGTTGCTGCTGCCAGAGCCAGAGCCATTGTCATTTGTTTGCTTTTTAATATGCAAATAAATATAATAGGGATACACGATGCTTTTTAAATAAATACAGTTCAAAACATTTATGACAACTCCGCGGCGGTTCGCCGGTCCATTTCCAATTCCAACGTTATTTTATTGTCCGTTTCTGTTCATTGATAAGCGGCTCGAAATGCAGTATTGCAATTGCATCGCATTTCGCAAATAAATTGCAGGAAATGGTAAATAAAATGTTTATTTGCCATAAATCGGCCGATTGCTGTTTGTCGGTTAACCAGTATACGTAGTATTAAAATCGCGATCGTTCAGGTGGTCGGACTACCAAACGCGACACACAACTTGCTGCGGTGAATGTAAAAATGTTGCACCGAAATGGGCAGCCAACCAGCCTATGGGGGGGTCTGTAATCTTTGGTATTTGGCATTTTGGTAGCCGGTTTACGACAGTTTTCAGATTGGACTTGCAGCTATTAATAGTTCTATAGATGATAAACTTAATGATCGGGTGGGATGGAGCGGATAGGCTTTTAAAGTAGCCTTAACATTGTAATGCAGTTATAGACTACTGTGTGGAGGGTGTTTAAGATATAATATTTAGGAGATATAATCTCAAGAAAATTGTACTGTTTGGCTGCAACTGCAAACAACAGATATTTTCCCATTATGCAACGGTTCAAGTTTTTTTCTTGTAATGCGGCAACCTGGAGATTTATAACTCCAGTTGGCAATTGTGCAACAAATCTGCTTGCTCATCGAGTTGTCAGGCCAGACGAGGCGAGAGGACTCGAACCGGACCGCATTCATAACACTCGCCACATTATGCTCAGACAATCTAATGCCTCGGCTAATATTTATATCCGCTCTCGACTTAAGCTATTACCAAGACAAACACCATACCCATAAATCCTTCGGCCGGGCATCTGCATAATGCATTTATCTAAAACACCTTCCTCCCCAGGCCCCAGGCCCAGCCCACCCCATAGCCCTGGGGAAGGGGATTCTCGGAGGATAACCAAACTAACATGCAGACATGGCCGGCATTCATTTATCACATTTATCGCTTGCAAGCGAATGCAAAAATTCTATTACTGCCCAGGAAGGATGCCAAGGACTCTAGCCAGGATCCAGCCGGGGAAGCAGACCATTAAAAATTATGGAATAAGAATCTTGCACATCATGTGAGACCGACGACATATGCGATAAATTTTTGCCGCCAAGAGCCCGGAGCCAGTGCCAGAACGAGAACCAAAGCCATGGCAAGTTTCTGGAGATCATCTTGAGATTTCTGCAGATTTTCTTTCACTGCAATTGGTGGCCATTTATCACTGTCCAAGTTATGCCCGTTCGCATTGCATTTAAGCCGTGTCCATAAGGATCAATGAGGATAATTCGAATCTATGGCATCAGGCGAGCTTTGGCCAGAACGTAATTATCGTTTGTGCCGCAATGGGGCACGTTTTGTATTAGATGGTTTGAGGTGGTTCGAGTGGATTTCGTAGATTGGGTGGGTTTTTGGGTCGGATTTTGGGTGGGTTGGGGGCTGCTTAGATTTGTCATGGTTTTCAGCTGCACATGCGTGCGGCTATATGTGTTTGCATTGTGATAAGCACATGTTATGGTTTTTCACACTCCCGATTCCATTGAGGGGGTTAGATTTTCGTGTTTGGATTTTTCATGTTATCGATCGGCTTACCCCATTTCCATTCCCGCTCTTGGCTTCTTGTTTGCGGTTGTTACATGTTTTCCTATCTGGATTATGATTAATTGATTGGCCAAGTGTCGTGGGCGGGAGTCCCCACCTACCTTCACAATCACAATTATTGGGGGGGCGGCTAGCCGAGAGAGGGTTGTTTGCAATCGGAGGGGCGTGTTGGCCATTGGCTCTGGGTCAACGCTCTGCGGGACGAAACAGGGTGGGGAAAACTTTCGACGCTTTTCCATGGAAAATGCATAAAACCAATTCCGTTCCCATTTCGGCAGCCGCTGATGTCAAACAGCTGGAACTCTCCTCGACTTTTAAACAGCAAACTACAAACAACATTGACAGCTTCGATTCCCGGCATAAGCATCCTATAATTGGCACTCGAAAGCCCAAACAAAAAGATGCCAAATGGCAGCAAGAATTTTAAATGGTCTAATTTTAGACAGACCTAATAGAGTTCCCAGTATTCCAAAATTGGAAGTGGGCCAGCAGCTTCAAAACTGTTTTCAGAACAATATCTTGAGACTCAAACGAAAATCATTCGCCTCAAAAGTCCTAACCAATTTATAAAGCCATTTAAAAGCAGTTACTTTTAGGAAAAATCGTAAAAGAATAACTCCCACTATTCCCAGGGTATAATGAGTAGTCGGTTGGTTAAACTTGCCATCAGAACGTGGAAACTGCAGAGGCTGCACATGTGAGCACGAAGGCAATCGTTTAAATAGTTATTGCACTTTTCCCCGCCCAACCCACACGGCAATGCAATTAGTTTAAAAGGCCAAAAAAAAAGCCAAAAAAAGAAAAGTGGAAGAGACGGCAGCAGAAGGCAGTGCCTGACAGGCTGACAGCACAACAAACATCCCAGAAAGGAACCGGAGGATGAGCTATGGCACATGGAAGAATGTCAAAGCAAAATGAAGCCATTAAATGAACGGCAAAAGTTGAAGTCCCCCTCGCAAAAAAAGGCAGCAAAAAATCGAAGAGACGAGAAGGAAACAGAAACGAGATGAAGAAGTGCTAAGCTAGAACACAGTGGCAGCAAAAATTTAACACCCGCCACCGGCGGCGGCGTGGCACGATGGGCAGCAGCTCACATTTTGACTGCCACAACCCGCAGCAGCAACACCCAACCTCCAACAACATCCAGCAACAACCAGCAGCAGCCGCCACAACCAGCCGGCAACATCATCTCCTCGTCATGGCCCAGAAGAAGCTCCTGGAGGAGATGGTGGAGGAATGGGGAGTCCATTTCGGAGTCTGAGTTGGAGGCTTGCTTTTCGTAAGCGTCGACATCTTTCACGGGTAGGCACTGAAAAAAAAGAGATTGTTACTTCAGGATAAGAAGGGATACATTCTAATCCCATTTAAAAAAAAACTAGGTACAATTCTTAGAATATCTTAGACCCTTATGTCCTTATATCTTTTTTAAATCATTATGGGTCTCCCATTTTCTCCAGTGCATGAATAAGTATCTGACTTTGGGGGGCAGATGTTGACAGGCCGCGGGAGAAAAGCCATACATATACTCCCTAGAAGCGGATTCCCAGCTGTGATTGAGGTAAAGTCGAAATTTTAATAGCCCTCCCAGATGCCATATAATCTCGAGATGGTACCCCTTAAGCGGGCCAAAAGTTTTCGCCAACAAGACAACCAGCATATTTTTCACTTACCAGCTTAGCGCCATAGCATTTCAGCCATTGAAGCTGCCACTCTTGGTTTGCAAGTCAAAACGGTGCTACACATTAATCAGCTAATAATGCCAGGCAATTAGCAATTGCGACAGCCATTTACTGAAAGACTTCCAGATTAAGGAGCCGCTCCAAAGAAAACGCCATGATGCCATGGATGCCATCCATTATCATATGCCAGTCGAGGGATTTTCAGGAGGTAGCATATAGTGCACCGGAGCCGAAAAACTTTTGGCCCAGAAGACAAACGACTTGCCAGTGGGGAGCGCGGCAGTTTGAAGAATAGGGGCCCCGGCATCTTCTGGGGGATCTGGCATTTGGATCTGCCACTACCGTTCCCCATTTCGACTGGGCCCCCGGTTCACGTGAGTTCTGCAACATTTTTGCAAAGTAATTGCTCATTTTGACAGGTCGAGCAACGCCCTTGTTTGCAATGGCAGCTTTTTCTGCTGCCGGCTTGTTGCTTCCTGCCAGCAATGGTTGTTGCAGTTGCAGCACCAGCAGCAGAAGCAACATCACCAGCAGCAGAAGCAACATCACCAGCAGCAGCCCGTAGTTCTTCTTCTCATGCGAAAAAGCAATAAAATCTTATAGTTTGTTTTTTGTTCTCGCTGCCTTTCTGCACATGTGGCATACCGACAACGACGTCTACGAGGAGGCGACAACAATGACGACACTGACTACTGACTCTGCCACTGACAGGCTGTCAAAAAGGAGGCGGAAAACTAGAGGTGTGGGTGGGGCATAAGGGCATAAGGAGAAAATGTCCCTCCTGTGTCATGGACCAGGCTGCTTCTTTTTTTTTCGTTACAATAGAAGTCTTAGAAAGGGTATGACTGTGGCTGAGACTGTGCTAGAATTTTTGACTTAATATTCATCAACAGACTGACTATATAAGTTTTTAGTAACTGGCTAAGCACTGCATCTAGTACATTTTCTAATTCAGAACCCGAACTCCCTTTAAAGAGCATCTAAATCTCGCCTTCAAAGAAACATCCATCTCACATGCAATATCCCTTGACTATTGTTGCCACATTTGCGCTTGTTCCCTTTTTTATTGCAACTATTAAATGCATTTCACAATAGTTTGTCGATGGATCTGTATTGTTGGCAATAAAATTAATATGCGCGCCGGGGACAACAATGAAACGATTTTGATGACAACCCAACAAGTACGACAATGGACGCGTAGCAACATCTGTTTAGCATAACCCTGGCAGCACCATTGAATGCGATTTCTTTTCCCGGCGACTGCAGTTAGAGATCCCTTTAGATCCAATTGCAAAACATATAAAAATCCACTCTTTCAACTGCAACACTGAACGAGGAGCGAACGAAAGAGTTATTCACAATTTAAACGAATGACACAACACAAAAGTGTCAATCAAGCGGAGAGCCAAAAGCCCCAGAGGGCCATTCAAGAGACACTGATGCGAGGTGATGTGCAGAGGGAGAAATGGGGTGGTAAGGAAAAAATAAAAATAAAAAAACTATATTATTTAATCCATTTGTTTGAATCACATCAGGGAAGGCATAAAGCATCAATCCTATCGTATACCAATGCCAATTTTCTCTCCGTGTAAAGCCCAGAATGATGAAAATGCAGAGTGTTGCCTGGGAACGTGGATAGAGCAATCTGTCACAATCAATTAATTGCTCACAGAACTATCAACACACACACACAGCACACAAAATCCAAAGGTAGACACTCTAACGCTAGCGATGCGTATCTGTATCTGTCAGATACGAGAGACACTCTCGAAGTATGCCTTTTATCAGCACGCACGATCACTTCAAAGAGGAGAAAAGTGGGGAGGAGTGTTGGGGGCCAAACTCAGGTTCACTGAAACGGAAGTGATTGCCTTCTCACCCAATGGAGTTCATAGAGTGTTGCGGTTCCCGGGGCCCCTCCCCTCCAGACCCGGCGGCAACATCAACGGATTCCCGATCTAGATTCCCAATACGCGAGTGTGTGGTGGATCGATAATTTGATCTTGTCAAGGTATTTCACTATAGATCTGTGTATTTATGTGTCTGACACAACTTGTCATGTTCACATTTGTGTTAAGGTTAAATGGAATTTGTTTGGCTCTTGTGAACTCTCAGATACTCGAATCTTTCTAATCGGAAGTGACATATTTGGGGTATGATTTTTGATGCGGTTTATGAAATAATCTAGGCTGAGAATAAGAAAATTGTACGTCTAGAATTATCCACTAAAGTATTGAATATTTCACAAATATTAAGTAGAATATTAGAGTCCTCTGACTTGAAATACATCTGTTTATTTTGAAGATACCCCCGCAAACCTCTAATCAAACACATGCCACTTTCTTGGACTACGGCCACCATTAAAGATGCATTACTTCCTGTGTTACCAGAGACATGGCCGAAAAGAAATGCAACTGCAAACAATTTGGCTCATAAATAACACGTTGACACGTTTGTAATTTTGAAAAGTAATCAAGCAAGGCTAATTAACAGCAGCAGCAGCAGCAGCAGCAACAGCACCCATGGCCGAGGTGTTCGTAGAGCAGTCTTTGTAGAAATGAGGGCGTGGCCCGGCCCCCTCCGGAGTCCGGAGAGGAGCCATCGTAGAAAGTCGGACGACGAGTCGCTAATGAGAAAAATATGACACAATTGTAATTATCTGAAGGGAGCAGCGGGTCTCAGCAGTTAATGCCAGATATGCCAGACCCAGTCCGAGCAAGATGAATGAGCATGAATTATAAAAACATAAAAAAAAAGCAACGAGCAGAAATATAGGTATTCTATATATATAAAGTGTAACCGGCAGGGACAAGGAGAGCTCTTCACGTGGCCGGCGAATAGTTGGTAGTTGTAACTGCAGCTGACATTTCTGTTAATTTTGATGTATAGCCCAGGGACCTGGGAGGGAGTGTGTGTGTTGTTAGTATGTTGTTAACGCAAACGGATTTCCACTCAGGGGGAAAACTCCAAAGAGCAGAGAACGCTTGAAAAAACAATACAAACTCGAACGAGAATGAAATGTGGGCGTTATAAATTCAGTTTGTTAGTAGTTCTTTTGCCGGGGTACACCTGCCGGGGTTTTCTTAATTGCGGTAACAGGTAACCGCCCGTTGGAGGGATGGCGAATGGAGTTCAAGTCCAAGTAGGCGCCATAAAGTTTCATTAACCGTGACGCTTACACCCTCGGTAAACTCAACTACCAAAAGGCCGTAACTGATTAACAAAATGCGCATAAATATGGAAAATGTATAACCAGGTTATCAGCATCCCATGGCGGAAAATCCACCCCTAGACGATCAGATGCCAAAAAAGTGAATTTCAGTTTTCATGGGAAAATGATACAGAAAATAGGGATCTTGTTCAGTGCCGTGGGTGGCAAAAATATCTCACTGTTACTATACTTGTCATGGAAAAATGTTGTGTCATTCCTGCCACTCGAGCGTGTGTGTGTCCTACAGATCATTTAACTTGTGAGCAGGCACAAAAATTCCCAAAAGGGAGCAAGTATTTTGGGTAATATTTCCCTTTCTATGAGAAAATCATTAGTCAAAACGTGGGAGAGGGTGTTTCAAATAATTTCAATTTCAACCTTTAGCAGCATTTACAAAACTTTGACGTCGGTTTACAAATTGATTTAAAATAACACATGACCCAAACAAATGCAAGTTTAAACAAACTTTTTTCCATCGATTTGACCCAGTTCGGAGTGTTGATGAAACATTCTCATAAATCGAAAGCATAATGCGCAAAAATTTATGTTTAACAATTTATGCAGCCGAGATTCCCCCAATTTGCAGGCAACACCATGAATCTCCGCCAGTGGGTGTGTTTACATCTGCAGGAGGAATACATCGAACCAAATTACAACTTTACAACTTTCCGAGGCACCGGAATGGAGGAACAGACTCTTCTGTCTTCTGTCTGTTTATCATAAAAATTCGGAAAAGGAGAAACGAGCAGAACCGGCTGGGAAAAGAATCGAAATCAGTGAGAAACATGGCAAATGTTTACACAAATTACGAATCTGAATCCCCCGCCACCGTATTTGCCCCTCCTCAGTTGTGTATATTTGAACGGCTACCGTATTGGAAAATAAACCAATTGCCTTGTGCATTCGTTAGATACGAGATACGATATATGTAGATACATTCGTATCTGTGTGTGAATTTATTTTCGGAGGTGTGTGTGTGTGTGGTGAGTGTGTGTTGGCGAGGACGTGCAAACATTTCCCGGCAAACTGACAAACGGAATATGCCGCCCGATAATATTTTTCCAAATGTCTAGTATTTGGTAAATATATAGGGAAATGTGATTTTAATGGAGAGGAGAAAGTTTATTTCTAATAAAAATTAGAATAGGGACGTCAGGAGGACCCTATTCTTTAATATCTCTATCCTATTGTGGACAGTTTCACCTTCAACTCAGTATTATTACTACCCAAAAGATGATTATCTTAATGTTTACAGTCATTTCTTATTATTATTTCCTATTATTTGTTTTTTATCATCACGTTCACATCTCTAGCTCCTATCTATGGAGCTGGACTCGAACCAGGACTGAAAGCAAAGCGGATTGAAGGTGTTAAATGGGCATGAAACAGCTGCAATGCGGAGGACGACGACAACGACAACGAAAAGGGACAACGGGAAGGACAACAACTCGCAGGACAATCACCAAATAAATACAAACAACATGGGCATTGAGAGTTTTTCCAAAACCCCCTCCACTTTTTCCTGCCGAAAAAGCTCAAAGGACGAGGACAGAAAACTCCCAATTGTTAATGCATGTTGGTATAGGGTCCCTGGCATAGGGGAGATCGATCGGCAGTGTCGACGACTCCGGTCATATGTAAATACCAATTTACGCTACGGAAATGTCAGCACAACAATTACAACAGTCATGGGGCAGACCCATCGGACCCTTAACCCTTTGAGAGGCCATTTTAACAGGAATACGAGGTGTGCAGCCTGCTCACTGTTCACTGTTCACTGTTCACTGTTTGCTTTTAATTTTGTTTCTAGGCATATTAATTTCCACATCGATTGGGAAAATACATGTATATTTGATAGCTGACCCAGGATGCAGCCGCACCTTGAAAGGTGGCACACACCCCCTCTAGTAAGCCTGCCTACCCTCTAGTGACCCAAATACAACTAATTGGCCGTGACGTAATTAGTCATCTATTTAAATGTCCATCGAAAATGATTTTCTCTGGGGTTGATTTCCCTGGGTTTTTGCTTTGTTTTGGTTTTGATATTTTTCGGTTTTTCACATGGGAAAATGTTATTATTTTTCAGTGAATGCGAAAATCATTAAAAATCAACCATATATCGATTCAGAGTTCTACAGACTGGGGCAAGATATTAGGAAAGTTTATGCAGATGTTGGATTAATATACAATTTACATTTCATGTGATTAATAAAACTAAAAAACTATCCAAAATTATGGACAAGAGAACCCCGGAACAATAAAAACGTTTAACAAAATTTCGGAACTACCAACAAACTTTTTCAGTCATTTAAACTTTTTATTAACACATTGTACTATTTGAATTAAAATTGTATTACTCTGACCGCATGTGTCTATTGTTTTGTTCTGGCATTTCAATTTGATTTGGTTTTCACAGTGGTTTTCGGGGAGAGTTTTCCAAACCAATGCTGGGAAAATATAGCTGAAAACCAAAAACTGCAGCTCAGACGTAATCAAATAACAATTTGTTATGTCAAACAGATTACAACATTTAAATCATTTATATTTGAAATTAATTTTATTCCAGCTCTGGACACCAGCAGGAGTCCGCATCCATCCATCCGGCTTCGTCGGCAATCTCAATCTCAAAGTGCCGCCAGCTCCCAGGGACTGACTACTGGCTGACTGGGAAAAGTCAGAGCAGAGCCGGGGCCGAAAGGAGCATTTGTTATGGCAACAAGGGGCAACAAATCTCTTAAACCAAACGCAACACCCACAGCAGAAAAAACACAAAAAACAAAAAGAAAAAAAATAGCAAAGAGCTGGGAAAACCCCATTACCAAAATGAATTTATGCACATCTCAAAAACAGCAAGCAAACACGCTACAGCGTTCAGAGAAAAAGATACTCGTACTGAGAGATGCAAGCTGGATGGAAAACAAGATACGGATGCTGCTGCCTGTTGACGAGAAATGGAAAACTTTTGCATCCTCTGTGTGGATTCTTCTTTTCCACTTTATTCCCTCGGTCGACTGTGTGCGTGTGTGTCTGTTGTTTTCCTTGTTTTCGGCATTGTCGAGTTGCAAGTTAAATTGCAGGAGCAAAAACTAACCAGGGTAAATATTTATTTTTTAACACGTTAATCTCACAAATCCCCTGAAGTGGACCAGACCACAACACACTCGAAATAACACCCAGGGCCAGCCACACGCAGTTGGTTGTGTAAACAAGGAGACATCAGAGACACCAGACACCACTGGCATTACAGCCACGGGCAGTTCGAGGGCTCAAGCGGTCTAAATTTGTAAATCATGCATCATTTTTTCCATTTTTTCCCCTCAACTGGACGCAGGAGGGTAAACAAACAGTAGCCATCAGGGGCATCGTCGGCATATAATCAGCCGCAGGCTGCTTCAGACCTGTCAGCACTTGACTTCCATACCATTCCCCCATAATCCCAGAATCCCAGATCCCAGAATCCAAAATCCACAACTAAGAATCCAGATTCCCTACAGGAACCACGGACGGTGGCCTGCACTTTTCATCTGAAATCCGAGGAAGGCCTTCGCCAGGCCACTTGCTGACAAAAATGTCGCGACTAGAGGCGCTGACAAAAAATATGATTTCATTCTATATATAGAAGAGGATGTTACGATTGGCTAGACCAAGATTTAAATGCTCTTTTTGAAGTAAGCTAGGGATACTACATTTTTTAATAAAAATGTGGATACAAAGGAATATAATATGCAAATATTAATGCCAAAACCAATATTTTAAAAATAAAAAGCGGGTGTATAAAATAACACCTCATCACTTTCCCTTGATAAACAATTTCTTTCAAAATATAGTAAAAATTTTTTAAGTTAACCGAGTAATAAATAATTTAAACCCTATTTTTTGTAGAGTACCTACAAGAATATAACAGTTAATTCAATTTTTATGAAACAGAAAAGAGTTTCGGATGCTTTTTTGTTTGCCAGTCACCGCCCAGCGCGGCAAAGGCCTCTTCGGCGACTTTCCGCACTTTCCACATCGGTCTGAGGACAGCGGACTCCGGATATCTGTCCGGGAGCTGTCATGCGACGCTTGTTTGGGTGTTTGTGTGTGTGGGGTCCGGTTCAAGTGGCCGTGGCTCTCCGGGCAGTGAAAAGGAAACGACGGAAGTGTCCCGATGGGGGGACTCTCTTGAACTGATGGGCGGACGGGGGATTTCTGGGTGGAGTGGGTGGATGGACCTCGCTTATGGCTCAAACCCCTGCATTTTCAATTGTGTTTCGGACCGAGATTCGCGCCCGTTAATTATGATAACCCGAAAGGGGTCAGAGGTGGCCAAACAATGGCTGCGAACACGATGTAGAGCTTTGCTAATTAGCCGGCCACTAAAGGGCCGCTCTAATTTGCAGCCAGCTCTCCAACAGAGCTGCTATCCGGGGCTTGACTCCGACACGGAATCAGCTTCATTAGCTGGCATTAGCACTAAGTAAATTTCCGCCGCCGTTTCTGGGGCCCTTCCTACACGAAATATGATTAAGATGAAACACATGCCAAAAACACAACAGGAACTGCTTGAAACCCAAAACGAAAAACCATCAAAACGCCGCAGGTGATTTCATTTCCATACAAAAAAAATGTAAAGACCCCAAAACAAAGGGCACAACATTATAATTAAGAGCCCTGGTAGTGCTTTTAAATCAAAAGAAGGCTAAAAAAGTGAATTCGGCAAAAAATACACGAGATGTGAGCAGGCAGGATCATCGGGCAGGCAGCGACAGATTGGCAGGCAGATGTTTTCTGAAGCTTAAGCCCAAGGGCCCCCTGGAGATTCGACAAGATTCGACACAAAAAGATGCAACAGGAATTGAGCCAAAATTTCGGCAAGCTGCAAACAGAAATATGGAATGAGCTACTGAAGGTTTTAAGCGGCATATGGATTAAGGGAACTAGAGGAAAGTGGTTTGGAATCGGTCTAAGCGACTTAAAAAATACAGTACACAAAATATTTCGAGTTGATTGAGTTAAAAAATTACCATCTAATACCTCTCAATCGATACTTTGGTCGTAACTAATTATGTAAACACACAATCTTCTAGGAATTTCGCAGAATCTCCTAAGAAATCTTAAATGCTTAAGCATACATCACTAGTTAGACCATAATTAACCAAAGAAGCGAATAGAAAGATTTAAACCCCCATTAGTGGAGTGGAAATCTCTTTATTTACAAGAACATCTTTCAAGCAAAGCGATCCCTGGACATCAGAAGTGTTGGAGAAATATGCCCCAAAGCCACAACAAACTGCAGAACCAATGGACCGAGGCGGCGGCGTATGCGATTATTTTGATGAGTCCGCTGGAGAATTGGACTCTTGCCGTAAATATTGGAGCAAAAATATGGCACAAGAGCAGCGCCCAGCGGGGCGACAGAGACCTGTTCGAGGGGTAGCCACGCGGGGAGCGAGAATCCGAGGAACCAGAACCGAGGGGTCTGGCCAACAAAGAGATATTCCAGCCACGCCAACAACTCGCATGCCTCCGCAGAGGCCCCCAAGCCCACCGACCATCCCGTTGCGTGTGATGTGCGTGAAATGCAACTAAATCATGCCGCGAAATATTTCAGGGACTGCTGCTCTCACAAAGGAGAACTAAAACTGAAAGTGCACTCGAAAAAAAAGGGAGCTACACCCAATACAGTTCCATTATACCAAGACTAAAATATATATCTTTTATATTATATTTAAAAACACATTTTCATTTGATATCATGTCAATTTTTTTACCTCCAAATCTCACTCGAATGACCTGAGTTTTGTGAGTGCAGCGAATGAAGTTGGAGGCAAATACTTTTATGCCAGCTCCCCGCCAGGCGGCAGATGGCCAGCCCAGCGGATCTTGTTGTTGTTGATAACTTAAATGCCACATTTAGATACAGAAATTTCAGTAAAGTCGACGCATAAATCAAGCGGCAAGCGGCAAGAGGCAGGCAACCAAGATCACCAGAGGCAGGAAGCAGGGGGCGTTGTAATAAAGATGGGGAAATGAAAACTCCAGACTCCGAAATGCAATCCGATCGCCAGAAAGGCGGAGGCGGAGGCGGAGACGGAGACGGAACCGGAGTCGAACTCAGAGATCTGGAAGACGGAAGTGTGCAGGGACATAAAGTGGAAAGAAAGGGCTGCCATTCAGTTTAATTATTGTCATTTTTTTGAAAAAGTCTTTGGGGCATGGAGGGGCGTAAATCGGAGACGAGCCGCTTAGTCACAGCTCTTTATCATCATTCCTCGCCCTCGTCCACAGTCATTTGACACTTTTCTGACATTTTTATCATTTAAGTCACATTCAGTTTTTCAGTTTGTTTATTTTTGATCACTCCCCCACCCAGCCCGTGCTAAGAACTGAAAGAGTCTTGGCTATGACAGCTTTTTCATGGCCATATAAAGATATTTTATTGTTGCCCGATTCGGTTCTGTGTTTAATGAAAGTGTTGAGTTTTAGTTTTCGTTGCGCTTTTTATCCTTTTAATTGTTTGTTTATAGTCAACGCACTCGGGGCGTGCCTCTAACTCTACCTCCCGTGATAAATTGCTTGGGATTTGGGGAAATGAAAAACCCATTCAAAATACGCCATAAAACTGCCTCTCTCTTTACGCCGGAACATTTCAAATTGATTTAAGTTGTTGCCGGTTGTTGAAACACGAAAAATCTATAAAACATCCCCTCCCCCCAACTTACCTTAACAACTCTATTAAAAAACGAAACACACACCGAGACTTGGGTGAATGGGGATAATACCCAAATACTTGCCCAAGTTGGCGTTCCAAAACATTTCGATTTTACACTGAGTACTAAAAAGAAACGCTGAGCTGATCATGGCATTGGCAAATCATCGACGGGGTATTTAAATGAAGGCACAGAATAAACAAATCTAATCCAATAAAGTTTAAGTAGGCAGTGAAAAGCCAGAGGGGAATGCTCGAATGTTTCTCAAATTGGAAATGAGTGTGAACTTTTTACATTGTTTCAAAGTTAAGCCCCTAATGTTAACAAATTTTCTCTCTTTAGAGAAAAGTATAGTCCCTAGAGAGATAGCCAGACTATTTTCTGGCCTAGCCAGCTGAAACTTTACCATAACAACCAGCAAATTATGTCCACTTATAAATCAAATACTCTAACAACATGGCCCCTGTAATTATAGAGAGTTTATAAAAAATTACATAATATTTACAAGATGTTATCGGATCTAACTATGGGCCTAGAAAAACGAAAAAGAGATACCTGAAAAATATGAGGGGCAAGTTAATTTGTCTATTAGGCACAGTTGTTGGCCGCCAAATGCACTCTCCTCTTGACTTTTTTCCTCTGTTTTGTTGGTAAATGGATCTAATCAGTCAGCCAAAAGGGTAAGCCTATAATTTGGTAATTACGGCTACCAGCCAAAAGGAAACTCCAGGAGATTACCCAACCCCCCGAAAAGAACAGCAACAACAGCATACAAATGAAGGTAATAAGTCAAAAACGGTTGCATTTTGGGTGCATAATTTTTGGGAAGAACTCATTATAAAGTATATATTTTCGGTTCTTAACTTCTTTCTCCCGTTCCCATGGCCTGCGGGTATAATTAGCAGGGCCAAATGCTACTTCCCGCTGTTCGATGGCCTGCATTGATCATCAAAAACCGAAAACCAAAAAAAACAACAAATAAATACAGTAGCCCCTGTTACAGAAGTTCCTGTTTTCCACGATGATGATCCAATCCTGCTATAGAGACATCAACAGATGTGGGATTTTGACAATTTGATTTGTGGTCTCGCCGTGATGACCTTAGCACAAAATATGTTCCCGTATCAAAAACGTGCTCACAAACCGAAAATTACTTTTTAACAATTACGTTGGCAAAACCAGAAAAAAAGGAACACAAAACGTTGCAACATTGTTTAGAGGAATGTATCTAAAAGCCGCAGAACCCAAAAACCACAACCGTCAGCGGCAGTTAAAGCCACATAGAAATCGTCACTGTCCCAGAGCCCAACGAAATTGGTAATTCCAGAGCGAAACAGGAATGTTGTATTAAAACAACAGGTACACGAAACCCAAATACCAAAAAAAAATAAAAAGAAATTCGTAAAAGTTCAAAAGGCTTAAAAGGTTAAAGGCCGGGTCCCTGACCAACATTTGTTGATGGCTTGTGGGTGGCAAAGTGACCTTTTGGCCTGAGATATGCTTTCTGGATGTTCTCACGCACATTCGAGCTTTATCTAAAAAAAAGTTGACCAACTCCCACTGGGAAAATTTTTTTCTCACAAAATAACAGGAAAAAAATGTCCTTTTTTGTAAAAAAAAAATGGAAGAAAATTATTAAAATTTCTTAAAATACACAATATATTGTATGCAACCTTTAATCACAAGTTTCGTCCATCCTTCAGTTGCCTGAAAGTATCTTCAATTATTGTTTTAAAAATTCTATTTGTCAAAGGAAGTATAAGATATAAAAATCCAGACTAAGAAATGAAACTAAAACATTTTTTGCAAATTTCTTTAGACAATTTTGTTATTTTGTTAAAAGGAATTACCCAAATTGTTCCTTTTGCCACCCACATATGCTATTGTCGTCTATGTCAAAATTAATGTTTAACTTTTATGGTGTTTTGTCGTATTTTGTCGCATTTGGGTGGCTATTTATATTTGGCTGACTTGCCATCGCTTCTGCAGCGTATTTCTTTGGCATTTTTCGGCTGTTCGGCGTGTGACACAAATGTGACATAAAATTTTCGCTTCGAGCTGATGGGGTGGACCACCATCCCATAGCATCCCATCGAGTCCCAGCCCCCAGCCCGTCCCAAACCATTCGATCGGATCCCAGAGTCCCCACAATATGGCGCTTGTCTTTGGCAAAGTTGTTTGCTTCGGTTGCATGGCGTGTTGTGTAATTGCTGCAATCTGTTCTTTGGTGGCTGAAGGGAGGAAAATGTTTAAGGAAAATCGGAAAAATCGAGAGGTGTGGCTGTCCGGGGGGAGACATGTTGTCGGAACAGCTTTTAAATTGTTATTGATTGGCGAACCGAACCGAAACGAAACAAACAGAACAAAGCCAAGAGTGTGACATGTTTTTGGGCTAAGTGCCTGGCCTGGTGGGGTCGGGTCTGGGCCTGGGAAATCGAAAACAAGCCAACGCAAAAACAAACAATTTAATATTGAAAATCAGGTTATGGAAATATATCTGTATATATGTATTTTCGTATCTAAAAAGTTTCGGCAAGAGCTCGTAACTGTGTAAACACCATCAATCAATGTTGTTTGGCTATGGACTGTGTCTCTAGTTTTATCTTACTATGACAACCGTTGGAAAATTATTGAAGGTATACTTTCAGAGCCAGAAATATATTTTGGGAAATAAATTATAGTATGACCACAAAAACAAAGTCTTTAAAAAGCTTAAAGTATGCCTTTAGTCAACATTATTGCAAAACATAGATCCATCGAATGGAAAAATCTATCGAATTTATTTTATCTTCAATGCGACAAACAACAAGAAAATCCAAGTCCTGTGTAATTAAAAAATATGGTAACTTGTGGTTTTAACCAATATTCTTATCAGCCAGCTGCATTGCATATTACACATGTCATACGGCAAAGAAAAATTAACTGACCGACCCAAACTTACACACGAGATGGCCACCGAAATGCACTTTTCTCTTATCTAATTGCATTAAAAGTCAATAAATTAATAAATAGCAAGCAATAAATTTAGTAAAAACAAGCCATTAATAACACTTTGGTTGACACGGCCAACTTCCCAGCGGCATCGGCCCGGTCAGGTCATCCCGAGACCCAGACCCAAGACCCAGCCAC
Organism: Drosophila atripex; assembly: GCA_035045925.1. Lineage (NCBI taxonomy): Eukaryota > Metazoa > Arthropoda > Insecta > Diptera > Drosophilidae > Drosophila > Drosophila atripex. Next base: position 4,966,041 of record JAWNOP010000012.1, read on the forward strand.
AATGAATCCATTGGGTCTTGGTTGCCACGCCACGCCACGCCGGTTCGGAGGTCGGAGGCTATAGAGGTCGCTGTCCGCGGACATGTGCGCTGAAAAGTTGAAAAATCGAGCGAACCATGTTTTTGTCAACCGCCAACTAGCGGAAATTCCTAAGAAAAATGCACCAAGTAATTTAATTTTTATTTCACAAAAAGGCAAGCCGGGCACAATTCGTTGCACTTCGTTGCATTTTGTCGTTTATCAAACAATTCATTTATCAAACAAACATCCCACTCCACGGACACAGCGATGAGGTGTGGGTGCCTTGTGCGGCGCTGTTAATTAAATTTTTAAAAACTATTTAAATCAACGCCGCCAAACAATTGGAATTTTTATTGTAAATTAAATTTGATGGGCTCTGGCCAAGTATGCGGGTCTTGATTGAATCCGGAACCCAGTTCGAAAATCCTGGCAACGCGTGCCACTTTCCACTGCCACTTCCACACTCCACGCAACCATTTTTAAATAAAAGTATCTGTTGTGCATTTTACAGTTCAAAACGGTTGTTTGGGTAATTTGTTTAATTGGAAAAATCGTAAAATGAAAAAATGGGGGAATTGTACTGTTGCACAAATTGATTTTTACGACATTGGGCAATTGACAATAACGGTGGCAAACTAACCGATAATTTACGATACAAAGCTAAGCCTCTGCCAAAGGGTGATAATAAAAAATCGATAAATCCATGGACTATTCCGAAATTTACTTAAATGCTCATAAACAAAAATTCAACTATTGAAGTCAGGAATTTAATTGGCAATAAATTGGGATTGGGGAACTTCTGGATTTCTTCGACCACAACAAACCATCGAAACCGAAAATATAACTTCAACACTTACATATATCTATAGATACATTTGTACAATGTTGTATATCTATCCCTACCACCGCAAGGCCAATTAAATCAACAGCAAAAGTCTCACACTTTGGCCAGGAAAGAGCATTAGCCTGCGGCACGTACCGCACAATAGGCCACAACAACATTTCGACCATGGCCAGTTAGTTAGTGAGAGTTCCCAGAAAGCCAGTGCGTAGGCAATCAGCCCCCTGCTTTTCCCCATTTTCCAGCAGCTTTTCCGAGGTGGTGGATGAGGGGGTACAGAGGTGGGAGGAGACTTGAGAGACAACCACAAAAATGCATGCTACAAGTACATGTGTGTGTGAAAATGGCAGAACCGAAAAAATAGGAACAATTGTAGGATTGGTGGCGACTGTAAGATACCTGGTACATTGGGGTTAACAAAAGGGTTCACTGGGGTCACCTTTAACCATTTATCTGCATTAACTAATCCGACAAAACCAACAATATTAATTGAGCAACCCTTTTTTATAGTCCTGTATAGCAATTAATAAAAAATATTAACTTCATTCTTTGTTTGATAGATCACATGCTTGGACAAACTCATCTCATCAACTCATCAAGATTAAACATATTTAATGCCTCTGGGTGAACTTTTCTTTATCAAATTCCAACCATCCATCCAATACAAATACCCCTCAGTCAAATGGGTATGAAAAGCAGGGAGAATAAAACGGAAAAGTGGTGAAATGTATTTGGTTAGAGCCACAGGGAAACGTGTCTCTAACTAACTTGCTGACTGACAAGGGGTCTGGGAATGATACTGAGACTGTGGACCGAATGACCCACCGACCGCACCACCGATCCACCCATCCGTCCATCCATTCGACTGACTGAGTGACTAGTGTGGTGCTTTCCGAGAGATAGAAAAAATAGCATTTGGACACGCAATATGGAATTTATGTTGGATAATGCCAGGAGACTCGTGCCTGGGTCGGCTGTCCGCCGGTCCGACTGCCGATGCAGAGATAAAGTTTCAAATTAGTTTTGTGGCTGGTAATTAAATTTAATTTTTTTATTAGGCCAGACCACACATACATGGAACAATGAGCGGTTAAATAAAACGAAACGGGGACAGTTTTAAAGGGAAATGGTAAACGTGGATTGATATTTCATTTGCATCAGCCGCAAAATAATTCGTAATTTGCCGGCATTGAGCCATTCGGATAAAGGTTGATTCGCATTGCAAAAATTTGCATATTTACGAACCAACCCAGAATGCTCTCGGTCGAACCATCTTGATTACCATTTGATTCGTGATCTTCCAACTCAACTGTCAGCTGGTTTGACTTGATGACTCTGGTCCCAAGTTGCTCTGCCGAAGGCTGATTGATTGATGATGCCCCACTCGTGGTAGGTGGTAGGTGTGTTTCCGCTGGCAAACTCGAAGCCCGGAGAGCTGCGAACACTCCTCTTAAAGTCACAAGGAGTGGGCGGCTTTAAGGAGCTCCGTATACGCTCCCCACACCAGTACTCCCCCGCCCAGAATAAGTGGGGCGCACTGACAACCTGTTAACCCAAAAAAAAAAACCAGAGCAAAAAAACTCTGAAACAAGAAGACCCAAAAAAGTAAAAACTTCCCTTGCATTATTGTAACAGAAAATACTGACAGCAAAAAACAAAAAGCTTGCCAGCCAAGGTAAACACGTGAAACAAACCAAGCGGCTAAAACAATATTGGCTAAAACAAAAAAAGAGGGAAAAAAAATAGAAACAAAGTCAGCTTGAGCTGATGGCTGGAAAGGGGGGAAAGTGGGGGCAGGGTAGGAACCCAATAAAGTACCAAACAAATTGGAGCACATACATATCTCCCGGCACAGACATAATCCAACGGCATGTCGGGGTTATGATAAAGTGTCAGGGAATTCCAGAGGTTCAACCTGAGAGGTAATTGAAATAAGCGTGGAAATTTGTTAGGCTCAGGGAAAAGCTCTTAGCTGGAAGTTTGTTCTGTTTCTTTTTTTGAAATATATTCGGGTCTATTAATTATGATTTCCAGCAGGCATCCTCCTAATGGAACCCACCTGAGAGGTAGCCGTGGCCTCTGTAATAAATTCAATTTAAATGAAGCGTAAAATTCAATCAGTTCGGTGGTTTCGGAGGTCGAGGTTGAGTTTCAGATTCATCTTTAGCTTCTGCGGCTGCGTCTGCGGCTTCTTAGGTGGTAAATTGTTTTCTAAGACTCCACTCGGAGTGGAGTTCTGCGAAATTAAAGGCAAACGCCACAATAAAGAAGTCAATTTATATACATTTTCCACTCCTTGGGTTCTGCGGTCTACGCGGTTGAAAAATGCAATTTACCAACTGGCCCTCTCGCCTCGCCCTCTGTGTTTTCTTTTTTGTTCCTATTCTAGCTACAATTTTTCCTTTTGTATAATAAAATTAAGAAAAGAAAAGAAAATCTAGGTAGACAATAGGAAGCCAGGGCAGCATATGTTATTCGGTCGAGCAGAGTCCCAGAGTCTCAAGTCCCGGGCATTCAATCAAAATGATGTTGTTTTAATTTAAGGGACAAGCGTTGGGATTTGCGTTGAGAATTTTTAATAAATGCTTTTTTACAACCGTAAAGAATCGCTCTTGTGTGGCTGCTGTAGTGGAGTGTTTTTGGCTTGGTCCTTGCCCTAATTTTATTGATGGTGTTTCATGTGCACTGAGTTGTGCACAAGATTTATAAACTGTAATTGCACAATTTTCGGACAAGGACCAGCTGTGGTTTGCCTTCTGGGTATCTTTAATAGAGTTTAATGAGCAAATATTAGAAATGTGATAAAATATTTTAGTTTCTTACGATTGAGATTATTACTAAAGTGTGAACTACTTTTTCTCATTTAAGTCCTTAATGATAGGTTCTGAAAAGTCTTACATCGTCATCAAACATCTTTTATAACTTCAACTAGCCTTTAATAAAAGTTATTCTCCGCTAAAAACTAAACTATATCCTTTCGTATACCAGTCAGAAGGACCTCGTCTCGAACCCAGCTTTATTCGGGGCTTACGCGTGGGTTTCCCTTTTACAAACCCTCGGGATCCCACAAAAGCTTTCCATTGATAAAGACAACAAATGTAATGGCTGCTGAAACTTAAGCTTCAATTTGATGAACCAACAATGGATCCTCTGCTCCCAGGCAGAGTCCTTTGAATCTGGTCCTGGCCGAAAAAAGGTTCCTGCCGGAGTCCCAAGCAAATAAGAAATATGCTTTGCATGTGTTTGTGTGCGGTGTCCGCATTGATTTGAAAATTGCAAAACGTTGTGTGGATGTGTGTGTGTGTTTGCGGTTTTGTTTGCTCAAGGATTCGATGGAGGGAGGGGTAGGACCTCCAACTATTTAGAAAATTGAGACACCTACGGGCAAGTCTATTAGTCGTGTATGCATGTGTATGTTCCTAGGGGGCTGCTGGCTCTACTCCGAGCTGTAAAACAAAATATTTACACGCGCCGCAAACAGCACGCAAGCCAGCTGAGAACCCTCCATTGGGTCCTTTAGACCAGGACATGGCAAGGACATGCGAACGAAACATTAAAGCCAACAAAACGTTACAGAATGAAGCCGAAGGATTCTTAGGCTCTCTGCAAAAAAAAGGAAAAACAAGAAGCGGAAAACACTTTTGCCTGCGTCGCTTACACTTAACCGAAGCAGACAAACCTTCGTCCTGGCAGAAGGAGCTTCATCTCACAAATACATACAAATGTTTGTACCAGTGGTGCGCATAACAGAAGAAATAAATTTTAAATATATTTTTTAAAACTGTATTAATACTTAATATTTTAAATATTTCTAATCCTAAAATTCCCATGTTGTTTTAGGTAAGTAAGCTATAAGCTAATTGGGCTATTGTTTTTTTCAAATTCGAATTTACAAATTATTTTTGTATATATTTTTAGGAAAAAGCAATGTTAGACCTTAGAATAAAGGCCAAACTGGCATCTCTATCCAATATACACAATCCAAACTGGGCTGGCACGTCTGCTCCAACGCTTTTAGTCTAAATAAAGGCATTTAAAAGATTTAGAGCAAATGAACCTAACCTCAAGCGTTCCCTGTCTGCCATTAATGGCAGTGCGGTTTCGGCAGAGCGTGGGGCGTGGCACATAAAAACAAAGGACACGCATGTCCTGCCTTGTCCTGTCTGTCAGTCTCCTTTTCTGGGCCTCCTCACTCACTCACTCACTCCGCCTTCTTTACTTGTGTGACATTTTTATGGCGAATTTAAGACACGCAACTTGTTCTTTTTTGTTCCATTTTCTGTCATTTTTGGATTTTGGTTGGTGATTTGTCAGATGTTGCTTTAATTTCCAGATTCTACATACACACTCCAAAAGGACCCAGGACTTGTGTCGGGAGATTGGGGTTTCCCTTTTGGCGTGATGATGATGATGATGATGACAAAATGACGCAAATAAAAGTCTGTTGTGCATTTCCTGATCACATCCTTTGGTCTGCGTGCACGTAATTGCTTAATTTTTTATGTTTTTCTGCTTTCTCCATCAGGGGCTCCGATTTTTATTTATTTTTCGCTTTCAGCTTTCGGCTTTTGGCGTATTTTTATTGCCACCTCCGTTTTGTGCGCAGATTCCTGTTAATTTTGCGCTTGATTTTTATCTCCGCGCTACTGTAGTTAATTAAGTTATTAAGTGTGCCATGGGGAAGGATGTCGCCAGCAACCTTATTCCATATTATATAAGATTGTGTATGGTAATATGTTGTCTGCTGGGATGCATATACCATATATATATTTTTATGACGACTGACTGCCAGGGGCCTAGATCAAGCCAGTTGATATTGGTCCGGGACAAGGAGAAGGTGGCGCAGCTGCTGGAGCTTTTAGCTAATTAAATCGAGGAGCTCACTCTTAACGATTGAAGCTTACGAGCATAATTAAAGGGAGTCACCTCATTGGGGTCCTATAATGGGTATAATGGGCCATAAATTAAGTTTCTCAGAACGTGATATAACCCATTAGGTATAGGATCTACAAAAATGTTCAAAGTGGGAGTATCAAATGGTGTTTCAATTTTTGATTCTATATGTAGAAGAATAAAAACCTTGCCTAAACTATTAAATTAAAGCCTAATTTTTTCACCTGAACAAGAAAACTTTACAAATATTCTTCTTAAGCCTGTAAGTGCCTAATTTATAATTTATGTATGTACTATTGTGACTCCTAAAAACCCTTTCCTCAAAAGCTATATACATTTCTGGTGTCCACGCTCCAACGCCTACTCCAAAGTTTGAGTGCCCAACCAATGCAAATTAGCATTAGCATTTCGGCCAAGACAATGTTGTGCCATTAAGTTGCTCTCAGGCCCCCATTGTTATGCATAAAGCTAAAACCTAGACGCGACGTTGTCATGCATAATTCAAAGTGTCCGTCAAGTTGTCATAAACTGCAGCAGCAACAAAGAAAACTGAAAAACTGGAAAAACTGAAGCTGCAAAGCTCGAAGAAAATTAGCAAGCCAGAAACGGAGCAGCCAAATTTGCCAAAAAAGGAAATTCTGTGAAAATTTAATTCAAGCGAAGGAGCAATGAGAGTCACCTAACTTTTCACTCTCAACTTATGGCTAATGTAAATATTTTGTTTTAATTTTCAGAATGATAAAAACAACTTCTCATGCGGGCCGAAACATTTGAAATGTTTGAAATAGAAATTGTGACGGTAACATGAGCCAGACAGACAGATAGACAGGCGGCTCTCTAAAGCGCAGTGATATAAAATAAAATAAAATTATGAAAACTAATTATAGGGGTGCACCGGGGCATCCGCGCTGTGCACTAGGGGTGGTTCCAGAGAGGTGAGCTCTTTGGCTTACAGTAGCCGAGGTGGCCTAGTCTGGTCTTCGACTGGCACGCAACCGTTCAAGATAATTAACCACTTAAGTTTAAACAAATTTTAAGTGCAGGCACTCTTCCGATCGGCGTTGGGAGTGCCACATCGACGTGGGAATTATGAAAAGGGACTCGAAACTTGATACCCTGAAGGGGAACACGAAGTTTCAAATACTCTGAGTATAGAGTCTAGGTTGTGAGCAGAAATAGTTTGTTTATTTCCTATTATATAGTTTTTTATTATTATTCATAGTGTTTTTAAATCATAAAAAGAAAATAATGTGAAAGCACATGAAAATATCCGTAGTCAGAAATGCCGATACCCTTTGGGAATGTCTAAAGTTTAGCAAATAATTTTCACAGGAAGTCCGAGAGCGTATCAATAAAGAATCCACGATCCACTTCCGTTTTGCGTCACCAACACAATTTAAAAGTAATAATACCCATTATTTCAGAACGTTCTGTTCAGGAACTCTCTCGCTTTCGGCTTGTGACTACAGAGGAACTCTCCTCTGGTGCATTGCGGCGAAGTTTAAGTGAAAAACTTTTTGTTTTTCCTTTTTTGCGTTGAAAGTTTTGCAGCTTTTGGCAGAGGAAAATTGCAGCGGCTGCCATTACAACGGCCAGGGAAATCACAGACAGCGGTTTTAGTAGAGTGGGGGCGTTGCGGGGATGGACGTGGAAATGGAAATGGTAATGGGACGGGCAGGGACCGGACAGGACAGGGAAATGGCAACGGATCCGGAACCAAGGAATGTTAACCGAAAACAAACAGCAAACAACGCGGTGACATTGATTTTTACGTGCCCCTGGACCAGGCAACAGGCAACAGCACAACAGGCCACAAATGGCAGCTCAAGCCATCATTAACACGCACAGAGCTTACTCCTAGTTCTTGGCCTACATTTCCAGAAAAAGAAATGGTCTAAAATAATTTTAATTAAAATTCATGATCTAAAATTATAATTTATTCCAATTCCAAACAAGCTAAGATGGTCAATAAACATTCTAAATATTTTTGACAGAATTTTATGCAAAGTAATTAAAAGCAATGCAGATAGCTTAATTAAAAATATCTCAAGATTGTAAATTAAATTACATTTTGTAGCCGATATTAATATTAAAGCAACTAAAAATATTATTATTTTGAACTTATTGAAATTGTTTATACCCAATGCTTCTAAAAAAAATCAAAATTATTGAAAAAATTTCAATATTTCATAGCATACTTAAATTGTATTTTACTTAAGTCCTGCCTTGTCCTTAGTAACTAATTTTCTCTCAGTGTATCCCTTTGCTTTGAACGTAAAACTTAAGCAGCTTAGCGAATTGCATGCAAACGGAAGCCCACTGTAGCTGCTGCCCCTACACACAGAACATGTTCCCGTTCAGAAAGGACATTACACTCAGGACTAAGGACTCAGGACCCACATCGAAGCCAAGCCGGGCAACAAGAACTACAATGTTGTCGGACATTTAGACAATTGGACAGCCCTGGGGAGTGGCTGGCAACACGGCGGAGCCAGTGAACGGGGGCGGCCAAGAGTGCGGGCTAGTTGCAATTAAAGCCAAAGTAGTTTTGCCTTTTTAAAATAGTTTCCTTTTTTGGCAAAGACAGCGGCTAGAGTGCCGAGTTCCACCGGCAGGGAAAAACTGGCAGGAGGAGACCTACAAAGGGAAGTGGCAGAAATGTAGCAATTACTTTAATTATTGGCGGCAGGAAATGGGTTGACAGACAAAGCGGAAAAGAAGACAAAAAAAGGGGGGGCAGAGATAACAAAGGAGGAGAGGACTCAAGGAAGGAATTCCTTACAAAGAGGGGGGATTTATTTATTTTTTATAACATCTCCATTATACTTTAAATGGTTTTAATAAGGATCATACCACGAAAACTTAGAATAAACATTCTAACTTCTCGATTTATAAGACCAGTGACGAACGCACTTGCAAGCACCTTTGAAAATAATGACACATCGTTCTCCCATATTCGTGAAGTCCTTGTTTCCTCGAACTTTCCAAACCACCCACGCCCATTCAATTACACGCCAAGGCAATTCCGAATTCGCTGGGAAAAAGTGATTTTACTGTGATTTTTGTCTGGAACTGCATACTTTTTGGCGCCTTCTCGGTGATTTGTAATCGCCATGGAAGGACTTCGACCTCCGCCACCCACTACTTATACTTACTGCGAGTTTCCTTTGTTCTTTTGTTAATGCCGATGTCACGTAAAAAATTAGAGTGACCACCCGCTGATTCCTCGTCGATTTTTTGCTGTTTGTTTTTTTTTTTATACCCATAGTACCACCCAAGGCGTTCGTTTTGGCACGCCCTGAATTGGAATTTCGTTTCATTATTTTTTTGTTTTGTAAATTGCTTCCACGCGCTCCATGCAAAACTTTAAGCATGATAAATGAATTCAATTGTTGTATGCAACTGCTCCTGTCGGGCAATTAACTTTTGCTTTTCCACCAAAGTGAAATTTGATTTTTTTATTGAACTGCATTTTCAACCACCGTGGAAATCTCATAAATAAAGCAGTCAACGACTGTCGAGCGGAAAATGTAGGTAGATACTATATGTGTATATTTTCGTAGGCATTCAGACAATTAGGGAGCCCGCATCCCTCCCAGGAGCTGCATTTTTTATTCCCCTTTTGACAGGAGAACAAAAATAAAATAAATAATAGAACAATCGATTTTTTTTTATCAGTTAATGATATTTTTAATAAATATAACACCATATATAAGTGGGATTCCATACCATACCGATTTATATGATCTCAATGGAGGAGCATCTGACTTCCATTTCGTTGAGCATTTTTACACTATTTCCTGCATCCTTAAGCTTTTCGGATCGATCTTAGAATTGACCAATGATTTGACAATGATTCGAGCCGCTAGCATGAAACAGTGTTGTTGTTATTTATTTTAACTACCTAACATTCCAAACGATTTTCTAGTCTTCAAAGTTATGCTAAAGCTAAGTTAATTTGGTAAACACATTTGGACTGGACTATTCAAATGTCTTTGAACTGAAATATCTGCATATTGCCTTTTTCTTTTATAACTTATTGCACATATTACTACGTGTCGTAAAGACGTATGACTGTCTTACCAAAACAATCTTCTACCTTTTTGCCAAGTTCGCACCTTCCTGTGCCCTTGAGGGAGGAGCAATCGGCCTCTAACGCTTTTAAGAACACTTCTTCTTGATCTTTGTTTTCCTTAGTCGCCCTCATGCTGTCCGGTAGAATAAGCTTATCTATAGAACCAGCCTTTTCCCATAACTTTCTGATATTGATCTTATCAGTTCCAATGGAACCCGTAACTTGCAAGAAACATTGACTTTTGCACGCCCCTGGAGGATCGATGGGACCTTTTCTTTCTTCATCTTGGACGCATTTAATGAATTCCATTTTTTCAATCTAAATTAAATACGCTTCATGAGTAGGATGATTTTGAGATATATTTGGAACTTACGCCATTCAACTCCGATGGAACATCAAACGGATGAACGGAAGAGAATATTGCCAAGAAAGTCAGTTATTGAAAACATAACATGTCTAATTTGAACATTTCGCAGTGCCATGGCTTTTATGGGAAGATTTTGTATGGATATTTAGGTAAATTTAATTACCATATTCAATGTCATTATTTCCGCACCAGTTATCTCATGGAAAAATAGGTATAATCAAAAAGCAAAGAATAAAACAACTTAAAAAGGCTTTAAAATAACTTAATGTCAAATATAATGCCATATATTATTATGGAATTCTTTGTACATTATATCTATAGTATGTGTAAAAAGAAAACAATTACATCTTTAAACTGCAAATTTTTTATTTTGATTTTTGCTTTTTTAATTTATTAGTTTGTCGGGCCAAAAACCCGACCATACGTGTTTAAAAAACAAGCTTCAAATTTTTCGCCTACCTCGCACCTTTTTGTGCTCTTAATGGAGGAGCAATCGGCCTCTAATGCTTTTAAAAACTTCTCTTCAATATCGTTCTTTTCTTTTCCCTCTTTTATACTCATCCAAACACGATTACTGTCCTTAAGCTTATTCCAAATCTTCCTTATATTGATCTTATCATTGCCAATCGAACCTATAGCTTGCAACCCACATTGACTGTGGCACGCATCTGCTTTCATTTGACCATTTTTTTCTTCGTCTTGAATGCATCGAATGTACTCCTTCCTTTCAATCTAGATGTATTCCACTTCATGATTGGTTATAATAAATATAATATTTTGAACTTACGTCATTCAGCACTGCGGGTATATCAGCAGTATCTAATACAGCACGAACGGAAGCAAATATTGCCAAGAAAGTCAATAATTGAAAATATAACATTTTTAATTTCACCTTTGTGCTGTGCCATGGCTTTTATAGGAAAAGTTTTTATGGACGTTTAAGTAAATTAAATTGTCATTAAAATATTTAATAATATTTGATCCGCATTAGTTACCATGCTAAAATAGGATAATTATTATATAATTATTATATAATGTAAATATATATTATAATATACATTTTTTATACTTTATGTATCTTCAATATGTGTAAAAAACCACAATTATATTTTTGGAATGACAAACTTTTATTTTTATTTTATTTTTAATTTTCTATTTAATTTATATAAACATTGTTTTTACACTATTATGGTTGCAAATTGGTCTAGTGTTTGGGCTAAACAAAATTCCACACTTAAGCCTAATTCGCACTTATTTGTGACCTTAAAGGAGGAGCAATTTGCGTCGAAATTTTTGAAGAACTTCTCTTCCAGTTCTTTCTCTTTTACTGTGTCTTTTGGATTGTTAGGGACCTCGTGTTTCATCTCAGCCTTATATTCCTCCCAAAATCTTTTGAGGTTAAGCTTATTTTTACCAATCGCTCCTGTAACTTGCAAAAAACATTGTATTTGGCACCCCGCTGCTAATGCGTTGGAATCTTTTTTTTCCTCCTCCTTAATGCATTTTGTGAATTCCTTTTGTTCAACCTAGATTAATTCCTTTATGCGATTAGAATGATTTTATTAATATGAGCTTTGTATTTTACCTCATTCAACCCTGGTATAATTGTTGTCCGAACGGAAGCGAATATCACCGAGATAGTCAGTAATTGAAAATATAACATTTTTCTAATTTAAACTTTGTAGAGTGTCATGGCATTTATAGGAAGGTTTGCTATGGATATTTAAATTTAATAACCATTATAAAATTTAATGTTATTATTTCAGCACCATTTACCCCACGGTAGATTAGGTATACTTTTTAACTAAAACATATTTAAGCTTAACTTGTTTTAGCTTCCTTCCTTTTATTTAATCTTGTTTTTTTTCCGATATTGTAAGTATACATATAATATCTATAATAAAGAAACAATTAGAATTTCCTTGTACTGCATTTTTATTTTCACTTGTAAAACTTATTATATATTTATTCTTATTTTTAAACAATTTTCATTTATAAATTTATCAATATTTTAAGAAAGCAATCATTTACCTTAACAGCTAGCTTGCAGCCTCCTATAGCGTCTAAAATTTGTAAAAAATCCTCTTAATGAATCATCCTCTTAAAAATCCTCTTTTTTCTCTTATTATTTATGAATCCTTGGAAGATTTGTCGTTGATTTTAACAACCTTATACAACTCTCAATATCATCTTAAAGATCTTATCTTCTTAAAGGTTCTAAAGGATTGAGAGGTTTCTTTTTCGCATTTCATGAATAGAATTGTTGAATGTCAGCGATTACGTTGATTCTAATAAATACATTTTTGAAACTTACTTTATTCAATCCTGGAGGTATAATAGTGGGTCGAACGGAAGCAAATATTATCAAGGATGTCACTAATAGAAAGTATATATATCTTTTTTTAGGTTTGGGCTTTTCTTGGCCTTTATTGACATATATAGATATGGAAATTCCTTTATTTCCACTCTCTTACTTATTAAAAACCCTGATATTTTGCAAATTTTAGCTAAAATGATTTTTTAGAGATTCAGTCTAGAAACTCGATTCCAATTTTCAAAGAGAATTACAATTTAGATATATTTCCATAAATTAATGGCGAAGAATATAAATTAATAGATTGCTCAGTGACAGCATGATGGATAGATATGTCACAAACTTTAAAAATTATTCTTCCAACTCGAAGACGTAATACCTTGAGAAAAGATCTGTCCTTTAACGGGGGAAACCCAATCAGGGATTTTACCTTTACCTTTTTACTTAACCAGCCTGTTGTCTGGCAAGTTTTGACTTTGACATTTTCGTTGGCATTGTCATCGCCCCGGCATCATGGCATTCATGTGCAGACAATTTGTCCGAAGACTCCGAGCCCGGGACTTTTTCGGGGTTGGGATGCCAATGCCAATGCCGGAGATAAGCGGCTTAGCCGGCTTATAAATGGAAATTGCAGCCGAGTTGCGTTTCCTGTTTATATAAGATCTTGATCACAATGATGACGTTGCATGCTGGCGATTTGAAAAATCAGATTAATAACTCGAATTGCTCTTGAGCTCGCGCAGAGCGAGTGTCGAAGGCTTAAGCTTCCTTACCTCCGCTTTCCACTCTCAATCCCGATAATTGGCTCACGTTCCAGGTAAACACAGAAAGAGCATATGTGAGCCAGGTGATGGAGATGAGAATGTGGCCGAAAGACGGAGGTTGTGGCGGTATGGGGATTATGGCCCTCTGTCGAAATGTGAGGGTGTGCAAGTGGGCGTACCGGCGTCTGTGAATTTTAATTAAAAAATTTTTCACTCTTGCACCTTTTGCAATTTTGATTCTGCCACAAGGTAAAAGTGAAGATAACGAAAGTGATTTAAGAATGAACAAAGAACAAGAGAAATTAATTGGTTATGATAAAGGGATTGTGGCTAAAATTAATCTAATAAAAATAATAAAGAATTCAATTAAAAGACTTTAAACCATTCAAACGTTTAGTAAACTCATCAAAATTAAACTCCAATCACTCTCTGTTCACAAACCACTTTAATTCAAGCCGAAATTAAACTTTAATTATCGACTTGGGAACACAACTCAGCCAGAGTGACATTTAATCAATGGAATGGCCAGCATCGATCTGAGAACTGACCCCAAAACTGGAAACCGACAAAGGCACACACGCAGACGGTCATGCCTCACTGAATTAAGAAATTAGTACCAAATAGAAAACAAATTAGGAAAGGGTCAGTTTGAAGAAGAGAAGAGACCATAAATGCCCCTGGGGATGACGACACACCCACCACCCTGCTCCTATTTTGTGAAATAAATGACAAAATCAAAGTGGTGGCCAGTTTATGATGGTCCATTGAGCCCGCACATCCCGCTTCCATCCCATCCAAGTGCCAGATAAGAAGAGGCATAAAAACTGACCACTGTCCACTGGCGATTCGAGGGAATAAGAAATAGTTGAAACACGAACTCCCCATCCTCCCAGCCTCCCATCCAATCATGTGTCCCTCTGTCAATCATGCGGTCCATGGTCCATAGTCCATGGGCGATAATTTAACTATTTCCCGATAATGAAAACGGTCCAACAACTTCTGTCTGACTAGGCAAAATGGGCAAAAATCAAACGTACTTTTACTGATTGCCTCAGGGAGCTGCAAATTGGATATTGTCAAAGGGAAAACCAGGATGCTGCCGATGCCTATGCTGATACTGATGATGTCGCATACGTAATGCCATTGATTAACTTTTATGCTAAAACACATAGGCAACAACTTGACAAAAATTGAGTTAGGCATTATGTAAAAATAACCCAGGGGAATCTCGAAAGTCCAGGACAATCGATACGTAATTGGGGAGTCCTGAGGTAGTTGAATACATTTCTGCCTTGAATAGAGTTCAAGTAACTCACAAGTCCCTTTGAAACTTTAACTTTAGTCTTCAGACCACATCCAAAAAAGTTTATGTGTATCAAATCAATTAAATTAATAAGCCTGTTTTTAAAAAGGAAGACCCTTTTAAAAGTAATTTTTTTTTTAACTCAACTAAACAAGATATAAAAAAATATGCTTTACTTGACGCTTTTTGTGATCATTTTCATTACCGTTGCTGTCGCTCCTGATGACTTATTTGATGAAGATGATTTGTTCGACAATGATGAAAACTATAATATTGAATTGGTAGGTACAGATATTCGAATTTCAATTGAAGTATTAGAAGTATTGAAATATATAATTTCCTAATATAGGCTAAAAAAGAAAAGATATATGAAAGTTGCGTTCACAAGAATTTGGGGATTACCTTCGATGAGGCCGTGTTGAATGGTACTGTATCCGAATGTTTCGATCACTGTTTTATGATTGCTGATGGCTATATCGTCAATGACAAGATATATCCAAAAAGAGTTCTTCAAAACTTGCCCGACGATCCTGATTTATTCAAGGCAATCGAAGCCGAATGCCACACCATCAAGACCACGAAAAAATGTGAATTGGGAAGCCGACTGGTGAAGTGTTATCTTAAAATCCTTAACGATGGCGTAGAACTTCAGTGCCCCAGACCACAAATCATAACCAATAATATTGAATTAAATGAAAATTCAGAAGATATTTACTAGTTTAAGCTAGAGAAGTTTCTTCCATTTAAAACTTAACTACACTTTAATTAAAAAAAAATATGGTAAATATATTCCAAATTCCAAATAGAAATTTTGAGATTATTTATTTAAGAAAATGTAATATATTTTAGAGCATTTAATTTTCTGTGTCAAATGACTTAAAATGAATAAACTCTATAAGTAATAATTGTTAAATTATTTAATGGAATTATACCAAAAATTTTTTAAATTGAAATGCACAGTGCTAAATTTTTTTTTTTGTAAATGTAAAGGTTAAAGTGTAGTTAATGCGCTTAATTTTTCTCCATATCTAATAGAGCGAAAAATCTCCAAGAACATTATAAATGGCGTTTTAAACCATGAAGTTGTTATTCAAATAGAAATTCCTAAAATGAAACTTATAATTGGCACTCTGACTTTGTTAGTCCTCTTAGCATTTATAAATGCACAAAATATAACATTTAATGTAGACGATGTAAGTACCAAACTCCGAATTCCGGTATTCAAAGACTCATTAAAGTCCTCGCAAAATAGAAAAAAATAATTGAGGGAGTATTAGCTTGCCTTAAAGATGAGTTAAATGGCGAGACAATACCAAAAAATCCGAAGTTTTTACAAGAACACAAGTGCTCAAAACACTGTTTCATGGTGGCAGCGGGATTCATTACAAATAACACTATCAATCCAAAAAAGATAAGCGACATTATGTGCAAAGACGTCAGAAATTCCAATAAAGTCAAGGCAATCAAGGCATCGTGCCATCACCTCAGGAATACAGGAAAATGTGAACTGGGAATGAAGCTTATGGAGTGTTATACCGACGTCGCTAATAAGCAAAAAAACTAAGCAATACCGTATTGCTTTATTTATGAGAAAAAAATCAATAAAATGAAAATATATCTATAATTTTATTTAGCTACTGATTTGGAAAATAAAGATAAAGGATCGAATTAAAACTTAATTTATTATGAAAACTATAGAATCTTATACATGGAAGGTTATCCCAATGTTATATATATTTCTTGCCCTATTTTAAAGAAACAAATTTGAATTTGATTTCTGACCACATCAATTAATCTCCATTTGTCCTATTCCCCTTGAGTGAGTTTTTCGAAATCATTTTTCATGCTTAGGTGCAAATATAGAACTCCATCATCCATCCATCTGGATGGTGTGGCGTGAGAAAAGCGTAACCAAATAGGCTGCGGCTCTCGACAATTTTCACTTCACTTCCCCCCAAAAACGTGAAACCATTACCATGTCAGGCTGAACCCAACCCCAACAAAAACAAAAAAAAATAAAATACCCCAAAATATCAGATCCTCAATCCCCTGTATGTAGGTGCCTTCCAGTTGGATATGTTCAATCCTTTGCCTGTCAGCCTAAAAATAACATTTTCTTTAATTTGAGCCAGAGAAAGGAGAAGACTTTAAGCGCCTTTTTGACAATTTTCACGTCAAGTACAAATCCCCCCATCGACTGCCAGACAGACAGAGATGAAGATTCCCAGGAAAAATTTACATACCCGAAGAACCAGAGTCTACTGTAGGTATATACATATATACATATATTATTATATCTTGTGTATAAGTAAAAATAAACACAATTTTTGTCGCTCTACTTCATCTGTGTCTGTGCCTCTCTGGAGGCATTCGTTGATATAAAAATATGAAGCGGAAAATCAGTGACAGTGGCTGCCAGGAGTATTCCTCCTGGTTTGGTTCGGTCGGTTGGGTTGGTTGGGAGTTCTGAAGTGGAGTTAAATTACTTTTGGATGTGGAGTTTGGGGAGCTGTGGATCTGTGGAGTGGGGGGGAATCGGAACCAGGCAGTATCTATCCAGAGATACGGGCATGTGCAATGCATTCCTCCTCCACGGCCCTGTTTTTATTGGAAACTTATTCCCACAGTTCGTCCGACTGCTGGTCCAATCTGTCTGTTAGCTTGTCCGATTTGACTGGCAGCGAATGAAATATGGCTTTATGTGTAAAAAAAAAAACAAGAGAAAATTCCCAGTTTTAGAGGGAGGAGGGAAAACATATACGAAAATCAGCCAAAAAGGTTTTGCTGATGGGTCTTGCAAATTGCATTCTGATATTCGGCAACTTCTGTTCGCTATTGATTTTCCTCAATTGTTGAATTTCAAGATGTCACAGATTTCTTAACTTATTAATAGCCCACCCTTATAAATTCCCTTACTTTCTCCGTTTTCTTTATATTGATTTATGGACAAATCATGTAAATTTTACTGAACATCAAACTTGATTATTATTATTATTGATGAACTCTACAATTCGCTGCCCGTTTGATGGGTTTTTATGACTTTGCCGCTGCAATTAAATGATTTCTAATTGCTGGCGAAGGGAGGCAAAAAAACTCCATCACAAATGATTTGTTGATTTATTGTGTCTTGAGACTTTGGCTCATAATTTGTCATATTCCTTGACGGCCCATTTTTTGATAAAGATTTATTATGACATTTCCCATTTTTTTGTTGTTGAGTAATTAATTATGTCGAAGCTTGAGCAATTTTTATGCTGGAAATTGATTGAGATAATCGAATGAAAGTTGATAGGCTAATAAAAATGGATTGGGCTGTAATCGGGGTGGAGTTTCTTAAGGTTTTTGTGTAGCTATTAAAATCCATTAATGTCTTAATTATGAGCCAGAGTATGGAAATTGGACAATATAATTCCTATTGAAAAGATATTGCTTAGAAGCTCATATAAATCTTTTGATTTATAGGAATTTTAAAAAGAAGCAACTTCTTTGATGATTTATAAAAGTCTCTCCTATCAGAAACCCACATTCTCCTGAAAGCCTTCCATTTATGAATGGTTTCTCTGGAGAATGCACGATTTCCCAGCCAAGACGTGTTGGCTTTATCGTTGCCCCATTCCATTACTATATCCCATATATATATATATATACACATATATATATAGACATATTTAAATTCCCAACCTTAATCCAATGCGACCAAAAACCGCCAGCAATTCGAGCGTCCAACCAAAGCCAACACATTTCGGTGATTTACATTGATAAAGTTAATGGAATGGAATGCGTGCGCGCTTGCTGACTGGGCTGCGATTGCGATTCCTGTGCCAGTTCCTCCTCGTCCTTTTCCATAAGGATATCCAAGCATGTGAGATTGTGTGCGCAGAAATTTGCATTTCTTGTGAGCGTCGCCGACATCGTCACACGCCAAACGGAAGTTGTATACAAAGAGTTGCACTTAAAAGGCACCCAGCAATGTACCCATTTCCCATTCATGTCCAAGGAGCGCCAAGGAGCCAAGGCTCTCAACATGCATACGACAACCAGGACATGCAATTTTTATGGCTTGTAAGCTGGCTCCCATTTTGGCAATCGAAATGGGCTTTCCTCATTTTTCTTATATAATTTTTGGTATGGAGTGAGGGGGTGGAACATCCATTCCCTGGGCGGAAATGAAAAGCGCCTAATCTAACAAATTTTCGTGCTAATTTAGGTCAAAGGCGGATTTGCATAAATTTCGCCCCATCTCACCTTGCAGGTCTCACCTTTTGCCACCTTATCAAAGTCCATTAGAGTCGAGCCAGCCGGCATAATTTGTGACGCCGTACTCGTTATGCTTTTACTTTTTCTGTGAGAAAAAAAAACATAAGCGAAGTATTTTCTCGGTATTTAAGTCATACTGACACATGACAAATTCCACATGAAAATTCCAAAACAGCCCAGGAGGGAGTCCTGGGACCCGATGCCAGAAGTCATTAGCCCAAACACCCAGTTCTCAACCAAGTGGGGCCGGACGACCAGGCCCAAATGGAATTTTGTCATAAATGCTGTACTCGTTTTTCTTATTTTTTTATACTTTTTCGCCTTTGACGTTGTTTCTGCCACTAGTGGCATATTTTCGTGCAAATTTTCACGCTCATGCATATTTAAAGGGAGTTTAACGAATCAACTCACACGAAAATCTTGAATTATATGGGCTGAGGACTTTTTACTTTTATAGAAAAAGGGATACGCTATAAAAATTTATTTTTTACCTTTTTTTTCTTTTTTTACTTGTTTTTTAATGTGATTTTACAAGTGTACATATTGGCAATAATTATGTTTCTACCTTGGTAATAAAATGTTGATTTGAAATATTATGTACTCTATTTTAGAAGAACCTTGCACCTTCAGCCAAATAATATTAAGTAACATTTTTGTATATTTTATCACTTAAAAAACAAAAAATGAAATGGTTTTAAATTAAATATATATGAAAAAACTTACCATCGCTATTTCCAAATCTCTATTATTTTATCCTTGGCATACAATGTCTATTATGTATATTTTAAAAAATATTTTTGAAATTTCATACTACTCATCATATTAAAAAATATTTCAAAATATTTTCTCTCTGCTAGAACAGTCCCCACATATCACATGATTTCCCCCAAAGTCTCACTCAATGTTATCACACATGGAAATGAGCCAACTAAGTAAGCCCGAAATTATAAATTACCATTGGATAGCGGGCACGAAAGCCAAAGGCAGCTGATAGCCGGCTTTTTCCATAATTTTGCACTTTGCAGCTGCCCAGGGGGGTGTGGGGGCACATCAATCAAATGTCATGGCAATGGCATTCCAACTTAGCGCTGAGTTATTGTTAAAAATCCATTTTTGGTCATAGGGTTGAGGTCGGAGTGTAGTTTTTCTGGAGTGGCGGCCGGGAGTCGTATTTTATGGTTTCAGGATTCAGTTCTAAGGCGTGGCCTTGCCAGGTTTTGGCCGCATTAAGTGCAGAGTTGCGTGCCCAAAACGCCCAACCCGTTCAGAGGTGTAAAAGGGGCGTGTCCCGGCCGGAGCAGACGCCACGGGGCGCCCAGTTAGCAATTTGCCTTAAATTGTTGCCATTTGTTTGCCCGGCGCTTAGCACTGCGACAGAGCTCTGGAACACAAACTTGCATTAATATTTCTTGTATGTTTAAATTGTTTATCAAGTTGTGCAAATTATGGAAATTGGTATGCGTGAGACAGGAGACAGGAAGACAGCGGCAAGTCGCTGTAAATCCAGGATAATAGCTGGAGGAGTGACAAAGAAAATAAAGGAATTCAGACGTGGAATTTGCATTGCGATCGATTCAGGGTAACTATTATTTAAAAAATATTTCTATTGAGGTATTTGATTTACTGGGGTAATAGGTCTCTTTCCTATAAAGTACAATGGAGATTATATCAGACTAAGTATTATCAAAAAACCTATTTACTGCTTTAATTAAAAACCAATTCCGAAAAGGACTCGCTACCATCCTCAATTTAATTAAAAATATATTTCCCCAAATGCAATTAAATAAAGAAATGCAAAGCTCTTCCATTAACTACAAAAATAAATATATTTTTTTTAGTTTTTTCAGGCATAAAGTGCTCTCACTTATTTATCAATAATGGTTTTTGTGCCCAAGCTCACGTTAAGTGAAATGCATTTCAGGCTTTTGCCTCTTGGCCAAGTCCTTCACGGTTGAATGCACCCGTTTCTGTTTGAGTTTAACCTCGCCTGACCTACTCCAGTCCAGAGTGCAAAATTCTACAGATGACGGAGGAGGCGGCGGCCGAGGCGGCCGAGGCGGCAGCGCTGGCAGTGGCTCGGGGCAAATCGGGTAGCAAAAAGAAAATGCAATTTCCTTTCTCCATTTTTCATATGCGCATTAAGCGCCTTTTCCACATTTCAATTTCCAGAACGAGCAGCCTGCCGCTGCAGCGGCTGTTGCCGCTGTTGTTGTGCTTCTGGCCTGGCCCCCAACTATTGCCACCTGGGCTTGTAAGCATATAAAAATTAATATTTGAGAGAGTAAAGCCGAACGAAGAAGCCTTTCTGGGCTGGACTGGGCTATGACTCCCCAGGACCTCTCGCAAGAGGCACCGTGGGCGTATATGGCCGAAATGTGTGGTGGTTAAAAATGCATGAGGAAAGTCAGTGTGCCGGAAAAGTGGGTGAAAGCCACTGGGCTGCACTGGGGAACAGCTTTATTTCCATTTAAGTTGTAAATTATACGAGAGCCTAGAGTCGTGGCGCCAGGGGACCACCCACTCGCTGTCCCGGCATTGTCCTTGCCCTCTGACACATTATTTTCGCAATTGTCCGACCACAAAAAAAGACATTAAATTAAGCGAAGGCCAAGTCTGATTGTCGAAGACGCACATAAAAATCACTTGTGGAAAATTCTCACGCATTCACCTGTGGCTGCACTCACGTCTGATGGAAATGGCCAAACAAAAGGTGATGCCCACCCCCTTCCTAAGTCGTGGGCCGGGGGTCCACAATAAACAACAAACAAAAGATCGAGACTCGACGACGACGATGTCTCGCGGTGATGCTGCCCCTGCCTCACAAAACTGGGGAATCGAAATAAAGGAAACACAAAAAAATACAAAACTCGAACAAAAAGATGACACAAAACAAAAATAATTTCATTTCTATTCCTCGTTACCAATTTCTATTCTTCGGGCCGTGGCCTCTTGTATTGTTCCAGTTCCCCTTAAAAATGGGTTTGACATTGTCTATGCGTAAAGTGTTGGGCCACAGTGGCTACAAAAAGCGTTCGCACACACACGCACGAGTATCGTGGTAAGCACACGTCGATCTATTGTTTGCCAGAAACAAGAAATTATGTGGAGGGGGAATACAAGGATCGTGTTATAAAATTGATTATACACACACACTATGCTCTCACAAGACACAAGAAAAAAGACAAACCAATAAATATAATTTATTATATGATTTCTATGAATATTAAAGGTAGTTTGTGGAGAGACTTGCTTTCTTAAAAGCGGGAAAAAGTCGGTTAGAAGAACGGAAATGAGTGGGAAGTCTCAGCTCGTTAGTTTCATTTAAATATGCTAAATGATTGCGACTTCCTCTGCAATTGAGGTTGGAATTCACAAGAATTCTAGGTAAACTTTTAACTTAATTACTAACTTAGAGGCAGCTTCTTTTCTTAACCCTTTGAGGTACGGCATTTAAAGAATCCTTTTATTCCTAAAACTCGTATGAAAAATATGAGAAAAAAGTGAGACAGAAATTATACTTAGTATATGATCTGTAAATGTATCTTATAATTGTGAACTCCAAACATCCCCCTTTGGAACTCAACAATTTTAAATGTACATTTTTTCAAATGTCAAGTGTCAAAAGCATTATCCTGCCCCCAGAGGGTTAAGACGTAAGTTTATTTTCCCTCAGACTTTATTAGTTCTTCTCGCTCACCTCCGACCTGCGTTACATCTTCAAACTTTTTTCAAGACCAACTCGAACCGAACCGAGCAATCATCGTCAAGTTTTGCCCAGGAATCCTGACAGTTTTTGCCAACCACTAAATGTCAAACTTTGTGACACGCCCGAGAGCGAGACGGAAAGTGCTATGACAGAGAAAGAGGGACAGCATCAGCGTCCTGTCTCATATGTGACATTCAAGTGTCATCAAAGGGGAAGCGCTGGTTTGCATTTTTATGAGAATGACAGATAAATGTGTGAGCGGAATCCCGGCTCCCGCTTCCAATGACTTGAGTGACTTTCAATAAAAATACAGCTAAAGCCTAAGATTTAGCATAATTAAATTTGGAAAAAGTTTTCATCGGTGGCTGTTGCTTTTATTTTTATTTTTGTATAAAAAGCAGACAAAGGATCTGCGATGACTGGAAATCAGCATAAAATAATTGAAAATGTGTACGGTTCTGGTTCTATTTGAATAAACGCAATTTGAATGCAAAAGCACGAAGTGCAAACAAGATGGCAGACGTGAAAGGATATAGAGGATGGTGGCCTAAAGTAGAGTGGGCGGAAGTTGGGAGCAAAAGTGGCAGGATGACGGTCTTCTCCTGTCGGCTGTTGATAGATGGATGGCGCTGAATGGGGTCTTCTAATGGGAGACTTTTCTCCTTTTTTTCTATTTCAAAAGGTGAAAACAAAAGGTATGGGTAAGAGACACGGAAATCCTTAGGCGTGGTCACTTTAAAGGATGCGAGAATCTTAAGGCTTGGCCACTTTAAAGTGTCTCGGATCTGAAATCCTTTCCATTGTAGTTCATATCTTTAATCAGCCTCATGTCCTGCCCTAATCTAATCTCATTTGCCAGCAGCAGAGCCAGGCTGGAAAAGACCAGCTGTGGGCCTGGTCCTAATCCTTTTGTTCCCCTATCAAAATCGCACACTTTCCCCTCCCATCCTTTGCCAATTCACGGATTTCCACACCTACGCACACAATTGAGCGTGCAGGCAAGTGCAAAGGGCACACTGGCAACATCAAAAAAATAGTTAATGCCATTTGACAGTTGACAATTATAGCAATTGTCATAGCATTTAACACGAGAGTTGAGCACTAGGCGAAAAATAAGCCAAGAAGACGGGGTGAAATAGTCCATTGTTGTGTCCACACTGAGAAAATTTTATTATAAACCAGAAAAATATATGGAATCAAGAAATATACACAAAGTTCTTGCCTAACTGTTGCGGGTAGGATCTTGTAAGTAGGGTTGTTTTTTTGAAATAATTTCGAATCAAATTTTTGAAACAATATTAGTGATTACTTATAAAAATGTATAGCAAAAATCAATATAACATAAAGAAAAATTAACAATAACACTTATTAGCTATTTTTCCTCAAGTGTACTTTCAGTCGCGCAAATAGAAAAAGAGCAGACGAGGGTTAAGCGACTGGGAGAAGTAAATGTTAACCCTTGGTGGGCCGGACTCGAGCTCACCCCACGACTCGTTTTGTCCTGTCACTCATTTACCCTTTTTTGCATGTCAGCGGGCATTAGTTGTCCTTGCTGCTCCTGCTCCTGATGTTGTTGTGCTCGTTGCTGTTTCTCTCGGACTCTGCTTATCTGCACCAAATTTGCACAGTCATTGTCAGGACTAGGGTCCAGGACTCTAGCCGACACTCCCGCCGCACCTCCCTTGCGCCGCACCAGATATCCTTCTACTTTTCGCTCTCCCTTTGTTCGCACTTTTTGCCAACTTTGCATATGTGCAAATAATTTAGCATCCCAACAACGACAAAAGAAACAACCACACTCGCAGGAGCAAGGACAATTGTGGATTTACTCCAGATTAGGGATCTTTGTTAGTTTGGTCTGCGGGTCTGTTTGTTTGTCTACTGCCTTTCTAGCCAAATAAAAATTATAGTTGGCCTCCTCGTAGACATGGTAGAGGGTTTCCATGTCCCGGGTACCATGGTAGTTGCTTTGTTAGAGGAGTTACCATCCAGTGGGTTTCACGACAAATACAATTTAGCTGTGGAAGGACGTTGGACCAGTTCCAAGGATTGTAAGCCAGTTATGTTGCCCGAAAGTGTGATGGAATAAATTTTGTGATGATGGTTATGTGATGAGCGTACTTGGAAATACAGTTCTCGAAGGACACTTCTAAAAGTATTTACATACATTATACATAATAGGATTTGGTATGCCATCATTTTTATTAAAAAAATCGACCGATTAAATTAGCCTTATCTTGTGCGACTCAGAAAAGCCCCAAATAGTCAATGCTGAGAGCTTCGCAAAAGGATTCACTCTGTAAACCAAGAAGCGTTAAAGAGCACCTTCTAAGGACATCCATCCGCAAATCCATTGGCTCCGCTTTGCCGTATTTCATATTATATATTTTTTCTGCGGATTCTGGCACCCTTTTCTTTTCAAGTTCAGCACACCGTAAGCCAGAATCGCACAAGGGCTGCCTTGAGAGCTTTTCCCGCTTTTCTTGCTTTTCCTTGAGCTCTCCGGCTCCCCAAGAAAAGTCGTGTGAAGTCAAAAGTGTCTCATAGCTGCTTATCCAAGGAACAGAAAATTGGCTGCTCCGTCGAATTCGACGAGGCGGGCAAATATGAAAACTTTCCAAGCAGCCAACCGGAATTTCCCCTGCTTTTCTATCCAAAGGCAATCCCTCATCTTTATCTGCAGCGCGCACTGGGAGAGATGAATGCAGCTTTCAGATACTTTTCACTCACATATGCGACTCGACACTTCAACTTGTGCCAGATGCATAAAAATGCAAAGGACTAGGACTAGGACTAGGACGAGAGGGCCCAGCTCCTTGACAGCAAAACTGCATTCGGAACAGATCCAGGCGGTGGAACAGAAGCCATCAGTAAAGTAGGTCAGTTAAGGGAGTTTGGCACCAACTTGGGACTTAAAGCACATCCTTGCGTATTGTGCTAACAACAAAGTGTTCGTCCATTTTCAACACATCACCCACTGGTGTTCACTGTTCGGTGTATGAGGATCCTGGAATAATGGCCGAGCAATGTAACAACATTTCAAATGCAAAATCCCATTTTCTTTCTAATTGCTTTATCGCTCAACAAGCTGTTGGATGTGTTTCACTCACACTCCGCCGGCATCGTTTCGCTCATTTCTCACCGGCTCAGTCCTGACAGGATAATACCAATACATAGACACAGAAGGACACCCTCCTTAGTGAGGGTGGTTCAGGATTTAAGTTTTTATTTTAGGATTTTCTTCTGAAAATATCTTAAGACAAAACTTTAATAGTTTTTAGGCTTCTTTACAGTTTCTGGCAATAATTTATTTCTATCTGCTACACCATAATTTTCATATAGATTCCCATCCTGCATGTCCTTTACTATCAACATTTATTTAACCCAAAAATGTCCAGACCCACCCTAATCTCAAGCCCCTGTTCAGACCCTAGTTGCTTGTTTACGTTTGGGCTCTGTCAAATATGTTCGAATTTTCTAACGATTACAACTACATTGGACTCTGATGCCTCTCTGCTGACCTGATTTTCCATTTTTCGCTTAGCCGTTTTGGAACATGTGATTTCGTTGTTGTCCTTGTTGCTGTAACTGCCATTGTTGTTGGTGCTGCACAATAAGACCCTTTAGGGAGCCGGCTAGCTGGGGTTTTGTTTGCTCTCTGTCCCGTAGCTAAACGGATTTGTCCAACCTGCCATGGCCACCGAGTCAAGGGTACTACGTACTGTGTATAGTGTAGTCTATGTACCAGGCTGAAATCCCTCGATCAAATTGTTTGTTAATTGCAAAAAATTTGTCGAAAATTGCGCATATTCTGGTTGGCACTACCATATAGTGGGGGTGGGGCTCGAGGTGAAAGCCTATTGATCCGGTGTGGTTAATGGTCGCCAGCCCCGCTTTTCGTAACAGTTGTCAACTGCAGTTTAGCTAATGTCTGAGGCAATTTGTCGGAGGGCCATAAAGGACGAAAATTACTCACAGAGCGGGGCTTTTGAATAGCTGGTCCAAAGTGTTAACTGGGGCAATAGCTTCACTAGCAGGAGCTAACTATTTAAACAATGGCTGCAATAAAGTCAGACACATTGAACTAAAAGTTGATGTATGAATTGGTGAGGAAGTTGGCATCTTTTGTGTACTATTTTAGGCAAAGTTTATGTTCTTGATATCAACATCAATGTACCCCAAAAATATATATCTTTCAACGCGTCTTCACATCCGTTAAAATCATTAGAGAGCCCCCATATTTTTTGTCCAGCCCTATCCCAACAATAATTGAAATGTCAACTCCCCGCAAATGACAAATGTTAAATGTTAAGCCAGAAAAACTTTTGGAACCGCAGAGGCCCAGAATTCGGGACCGAAATTAATAAGTGACACAGATTTTAGCACTTTAGCCGCTAACGAGACACTCAAGAGACAAAACTGCTATAAAAACATAAGTGACAAGTGTGGCAGACACATGTGAATGAGATTTTCGGGACCCGCACTGACGACACCAACAACAGCCACACAGAAATCTGAAATGAAGTGGGAATTTTGACACTTTTGACAGGCCATTTGATAGCCTCATTAGTGCTGAGCCACCGCAGAAGGATCTGGGTGAGAGTGCCTGTCAAAGTGGTTAAGAAGGCTCCGATTCCTCTGACTGTGACTCCTCCGTTTCTTTGGCCCGGCTTGCGTAACTCAAAACCGAAAGGATATCGACCGTAACGCACATGGAGCTGCCGACATGCGATATTCCAGAAGGACCCCCGCCAATAATCCGAGTCCTATAAATATATCAGTCCAGAGGTAGGCGTAGTCTCATCCTCCGTCCAAAAAATAATAACTAAAAACCCACAAGCCGAAACACGACACACACAACACTCAGCGCACACAGAAGTGGGCTGGTCCCCAGCAAAAATATCGAGGCAAACATAAACTTGGCTTCTCGCTCCTCGCTCCTCGCTCGGGGGCATTTAGTCATATTGAAACATTAAAAAAGTCAACACCCCCACATGCAAAACTAACAAACAGAACTTGACCGTATGGCTTTGGGGTTTCTGGTCATAATAAACAAGTCAAGAGTAGTCACCAACTGTTCTGTCCGAATGAATAATATACTAAAGGAAATCTGGAGCATATGGGGGGTTAAATACAGTGGTTAAATAGAAAATGCCCTTTGGACTATTTTATGAAAATTTAAGGTCCTAGGATATAGAGATATACATAAAGGCTGTGCTTAACAGAAATGCTCAAATTATAACACTTCAAGGTATAAATTATAAAGGAAAGAAATTTTTGTTTTTATCTATTCAAAAATATAAAGAGAAAGTTTTAACAAAATAGACAAAAATGTTATCTGTAAGTATTATCATTCAAGAAATATTTAAACCTTGTTTCTCTAGAGATTTAAGAATCCCAAAAATCCGTTTAGGAACCTTTTCACATTTTGATCTCATAAAAATTCAAAAAAACAGATATTATCTTGCAAATATCATTTATTCTTATCGTGAAAACTAAACGTTTGTAACACGATCATTACTATCGTTTAGACCAGGCCCTGAAAATACCCTCCCCAAATTTTGGGGCAAAAATAAATGCCCAGGGCAGCCATAAAAATGTCAAAAATTTCTATGTATTCATAAACACATGTGTTGCACAAAGGAAGGCGTCCAAGTCGATGGCAAGCGACCCCAAGGAGAAACCGAAAACCCCAAAACACGCCAACGCAATACGACCACAAAGTTCTCCAGGACACTTTCCAAACACATATACCAATTCATATATATGTATATATGTGAGGATATGGAATATGTGTATATAACTTAAACATCCTAAACTCGAATGTCCATATGTGCATTTAACATGCAAACGACGCCCGCTATGAAAAAGGCTCTTTTTTTGGGAGGGGGGACGGTAGTGAGGGACGGGTCTCAAATTTCCGGTCAAGCAAGTGAATCCTTATAACCAAACGAGGAGAATTTCATATTTTTTTGTTGCTTTTTTCTTGGGGGTGGTCGCTTGGTTTATTTTTTTGGTTTCCTCTTGCTTGACGCCCACAAAATTTCTGCTAAATTAAATTATAAATACGGGCAAAAAGTCGACGATAAAGTGACCCTGAGGCAGCCAAGCAAACTGCCGGAGCTGGGGCTTCCATTATGATTCATGGCCATGTCTGGCCGCCTCACATCCTGTTCCTGCGTTAGTTAAAGCTCGCCAGAGCACATAGCCTTTGCGCTCCTGGCCGGAGTGCGTGTCAAATTGGAGAGGCAAGTCATTGAATCCTTTGACAAGTCTGCATAGTTTTCGGTTCGGCTCCGATATCCTTGATGTTGTCCTCAAACATATTTTCAAATGTTTGCTGGTCGGGATTTGTGTACTTTGTGGGTTGATTTGGGTGAGGTGATGGCCGCCAGATAAGCCTGATGTGGGTTGATGGGCTCTCAAAGGGGTTTACTTAGGGTAGTTTTAAATAAAGTTATTAAAGCTTAAAGAATTTTCTTTTATGCAAAAATAAAGGAATATCATATTGAAAAAATTTAAAATATTGACCCTCTTTGGTCCTCCAATAAAAGTAACAGATTCGATATCAACACAGCTGCCTCGGCCTTTGTTCAGTTTGTAAAACCCAATTTTCCTGTCAATCACAAACATAGTTGGCAAACAGGATCTGGGCCCTAATCCTTCCACTTCATTGTGTGTCACCTCAATCAACATTCAAAAACCAACTCCTACACCAAAGTCTCGGCCAGGAAGTGAACAATTTTCGCAGCAATTAATCAAATTAAACAAGGACATTCAACACAGGGACGAGGTTGAAAAGGTTAACCTTTTAACAAAGTTAATTGAAATTTCTGCGGTTGAAGGTTATTGCCCGAAAATAGGGAAAATTTGAGCTAAAAGAGAGCAAACGAAAATGTCGTGGGTACAGCTGCGGAAAGGATTTCAAAATGCAGCCCCAGGATTTCAAATAACGGATCAGGATCAGGCTCACGCACTGAGGCAGGACAATCACGCAGACGATTAGGCACGCCGCTAAAATCCAGAGACAGCAGCACAGCACAGCACAGCGAGGACAGCAAGGACATCCAGGACACCCTAGCCTCCCTCCATTACTGCACTCCCTCTTTAGGGATCTGGCAAGTTTTATCAGCTGCAAAACAGTTGCCATTGAAATGGCGCAGAAAGTCGTTAGATAGATGGCCCGAAAGCAAAACAAAAAAATAAAGGAACAGCCAAGGAGTCGAACAAAGGACCGCAAAGCCATAACCCCAAGCCAATGCCACTTCCAATCCAATCTGGGATGGGTGTTTCCCACACTCCCACTACCGCTGCTCTCGTTTATAGAAAAAACATTGCGAAAATTGCTTTACAACTGATTAAACATTGAGCGGAACGCACGGCACGTTTAAATTTGGGTTAAATAGATTATATGAACTGGAAGTGTTATGAAATGATGTGCTCCGCCAGTCGTAGATGGGATCCATAGTTTTCGGCTCTACTGGTTATACCCTATGCAGGGGTTTCATACGATTTTCTTCAAATGGTGTTAATCGGATGGGGGAGAAAATTAGGTTTGTGGGAGGGAGTGACTATTAAAGTGTAGATTAAAGATATTAAATCATTTTTAAGCATTTTAATTTATGTCATAACAATTTTAATTTATATTATTCTCAGAATATTATCACTTCATGCTTACTTCCATAAATTTACTTAAAAATTAACTTGTTTTTAATCAGAAGAAGCATATACATTTAATTTAATTTACATAAAAGTATGATTCTAAATAAAAGAAAATATTTCACTAATACTACCGCGTTTTAACATTGATTTAATAAAAAAATTTTAAAATCTATTTTAACTGCAGAATTTTCCAGAATATCTTCCCATTTTTTATAGGAATATACTTTATTTTTACCCCAAGGCCTTTCCTAAGGGTATTTCAACTTCTTTAGGTATTATTTTCTTTCTAGTCCTTTTTAACTCCTCTATTTCATTTTGCTGTTTTCGCACTGTTGCTCAGCTCAGCTCAGCTCGTCAGGACTCGTTTGCAGGACGCAGCTCTGGCCCCCAGGTCCTCGGGCATGCCTCGCAGCTGCGGCGCCTCTTTTCACGCTCGAAGGGTGCAAGTTAATGGCCGGATTCGATTTGCTCGTGTAGATGTTAACCACAGTTAAGGATTTTCGGTTTTTTGGTTTCCTTCATCCTCTGGCCACCGGCAGGACCTGGGTTAATGCGTGTGACCTTGACTTTTATCTGCCTGCCCGCCTGCCGAAAATGAATTTCAATTCAATTATCAAACACTTTGCCTTCATTTTGGTCGAAGCTTATGTAGATATATTACCACATCCTAGAGAATGATTAATGAAGTCGTATAAGCCGCGAAGACTAAACTCATTTTTCCGGACTGATGAGAGGAGCGGATGCCGCTGGATTCTGGGAAGAGTAAACTTTTAAATTCCCCCAACGTTTTGCCATTAATATCGCATTTATCAATATCACAGTTTTTCATTTTGTCGTCCGGTAAAACGTATTTCTCTCTATCCTCACATTCCGGCTCCTTTTCCCCGCTCAACTCCATTAAGACTTGTGCAATTTTCCTCCTTTGCCAGTGTTTGCCAGGAGCCTGCTGCTCCTGCCCCTACTACTGCTCCTGCAGGACGAAAAGAGAAAAACCCATTTCCATTATACAATGCCACATTTCTCTCTTCCGGTTTATACAGTTTAGATCGATTGCATTTTATAGTTTGTTTTAATGTTTTTTTTCTGCCAGGTCCTTTTCCTCCCACGTCCTGTCCTTTGTGATTGCACCAGAGGAGGAACCAAGGATGCCACAAAACGAAATTGTCTCCAGTGGGAGGCCGCCTTGGCCTCGGTCTCGTCCTTGTTGTTACTGCCGCCGGAAGCGCTACAAAAATAAAAAAGAAATTATATTATATATAGATTCTCTCGAGTCGGTCTAAGAAAATTATTTTATTGCTTCCCTTGGCGTTCTCTGTCTTGTGATTCATTTAAAGTGAATATAACTTCCGTTTTGTCCGCATCTCGCACAATGGTCCATTGTCCCGGACATCAAAAGATTTTAAGTGATTCTCTGTCCAATTTTTTCCCCAATTTCGTTTTTTATTTTTTGCTACAATTCAATTAGGCATTTGCCAGTGGTGTGTGTAAAGTCAAAAGTGAGTGCCAGTGCCCTTTGCCTTTGACCATTTCCTGTTATTTAGATAGCCTCTCCATGGGGGAACAACCTGGTCCTGTACAAAAAATAGTCTAAAGAAAAATCTGAAATTCAATTTGTAACATTTTAATTTAAAGGCAGGCGTTGGTTCCGAAATAATAGATTTTGAGAGATAGGCCAAGTTAAATTTACTGCAATTTTTATTCTTTTCGCATTTCCACCAAAATAAAATATTTAAGAATTCTAGAGGCATTAAGACTATAATATTAAAAAAATGCTTAAGAAAGGACTTAAAACTAAAGTTTATACCACTTTCGGACCCCTGTATCTATATGAAAATTGTTTAGTACGCTAAAATAAATGTTAAAATGTTAAATTTTTGTTAAATCCTTAATGCAACATAAATTCTATTCTTTTTAAGAATCTCTTGAAGTAAAGAACGAACTTCTAGCATAATCTTACTCAAAAATTCAGTTTTATGTTTGGAAAGATAGCAACTGTCCCCAAGGAACCCCAACGAATCCCACAATTTCCCATTTCTTCATCTCGAAACGTACATATCCTTGAGCTTTTTTTATCTGTTGCCTCCATTAAATAGCAAAAATCTCGCCTTATCTTTACCAAAAAACTTTCTCTGTCCCGAACACAATATTGTTTATGTCGGTCAATTATCTCCCACTACCACCCAGTCTCTCCGAAGGACACAAGCCGAGGAAAAGGAGCAAAAAAATAGCAAACTAAGTAAATCTCTTCCGATGCTAACAATAATCTGACATAATGTTTCAATTATGCGTCGTTTAGCATTATATGGATGTCGGGACCCTCCGTCCTCCTCCGCCTCTGGAATAAACAAGGCCCAGACCCCACCTCCCGCCAGACATTAGAGCGGAGCATTTGAAGAGCTAAGCAAATCTTACTAAAATAAACATTTTAGCATTAAATTTACATAAGAAGCGACAATGAACGGGGAGGCGTGGCAGGAGGGCGTGGGTGGGGCAAAAGCCATCTACTTACCAGACATTTTCATAAACAGCAGTAGCAAGTAGGAATTTGTGCCTTTTTCTGTTCTTTTCCTCTCCTCTCACTTCGACTTCAGCTTGATGTGTTTTCGCGTATTTGCATAAACATTAGCAAAACAAATTTGCACATTTGACTCATCCACCCTCCACCCCCGGGCCACAGCCCCTCCCGCCCCAGACTCCATCACTCCCCACTCGACATATGCAAACAAGCCGCAAAACAGCAACAAAAGTTCACGGGCCTCGGCCCCGAAAGTGAAGTTAAAGAGCCAGAGAACGGAAGTCTTTAGACCAGAATCATAACAACAACTACGATGGAAAAAATCCCGACAGCAGAGGAAACGGAAGTGCGTGCCAGGATGGAAGAGGTAACAGGGGCAGGGGAGAGTAGGCGAGTCGCAAGTAACTTTCAGTCGAAGAGCAAAATAAGCTAAATCAGCCAAAATGTTTATAATCATTTCAAAGATGAAGATGATGCTGTCAAGGGAAGGATGGCATAAAAATTCTGGGGGGGATTGGATAAACAAAATGATCAGAGACCCAGAAATATTGAAGAGAAGTTATTGAGGTTTCTTAGTCCTTAGGAAATAGGATCCTACATCTAGGATATAGAAATCTAACCAATAAGGTAAGTTTTAAAATCATGAAAACGTTCTAAATGGATAGTTCCTGTATTTATTTTATATTGATTCTAAATACATTATGCTATAAATTTTTAAAAGTAATTTTTAACACTAAAATATGTTGGAGTCAAAACCGCATAGTCCAGAGCTAGTGTCACACTTACTTATGACAGCTTTACGTCTATGTTCTGCTGTCTGTCTGTGTCCTGTTTGTTCCCCAGTGGCATCCGCCGCGACTCTCTCTCTCCTTCCGCTTTTCTGTCTCACATCCTCTGCAGAGTGTGTCTGTGTTTGTGTTTTCTTTTGCAACTTTAGCGCCATTTTCTGTTTGCTGCTGTGGCAAATTTTGTGGCACTTTGGCGCCCAAAACTCGGAACAAATGACAGCCAAATATGCGTTTTATTGAATTTTATGTGCCCGTCTCTCCGCCGCTTTCTTTTTTGGCCAGCGCCTCTCCAAGGATAACGCTCTCCGCTTGTTGACTTGGCCAGACATTATTTCTTTACGGCTTTTTTGGCGCTTAGCCGGTTTCTGATTTCTTTTATTTTTTCGGCGATTTTGGATTTCATGGGGGAGATCATGCTGGGAGAGTGCGAATATATTTTTGAGAATTCGTTTTGGCCGCCAAGTGAGCATGAAATGGGCCAAAGGATTTTTATTTCAGTCCCGACGTCGAGAGCCCTTGAACTTCATATTGGGAACTTCATGACTTTTGGCAACGAACTTGGTAATAAATATTTCTGGCCAAAGTGGAAATTGCTAGACGAAGTTAGGAATTTCCCGTTTTAAGTGGACAAATATTTGAAGATTTTTTGGAGTCCATTATAACTATTTTAAGTTTTGAAAGGGCTTTCCAAAACTAATTCCTCCTGACATCCGCCTGCCGAAATGAAACCTCAAAAACTAATTAGCAGACATCCGGGATTCGAGCATGTTGTCCTGGCATCTTCTGGTAATATATGTATAATCAATTAATCAAAGCCTGCAACGGCATCCACAAAAACCAAACTTCAACAAAATTTCAAAATCCTTTCGACAGTTGCCCGACCACATCTGAATGGAACTTCACCTCGAAAACAACAAACAGCAGCCAGATTGAACTTAGTTTTTGGGAAATTATTGAGTGGAGGAGGAAAAAGCATAAAATCTCAATTTTCCCCAGGATAAACAAGGGATGGGGATCTAGGCAGACGAGGGAAATCAAATCAGACCCGAAGGCAAAATTTAATTGCGTTTAACCTGAAATCAAATTTTGAAGACGATGCTGACCAGGCCTAGATTCAATCAATTCCCAGGATATTCTAACTGGAGGCGAAAACAACAATTCGGAAGGGTTCCTGTTTATCCAAATATGTGTACGTATACACAGGCTGGGTTATTCATTTTCCCACACAAGAAAGGATAATAAAATGCCTCGGGCGAACAAAAATAAACAACATGTGTACGCCCGACTGAATGCATCCTTTAAGGATGGATCCTTGACGGGGCCAAGGGAAAGGCTTAGAGACAAGCTCGTTGATGCAGTGATTGTTGGGATTGCGGCATTGATTTCATTTTCAGCTGTCTATCAACCCAAATGGCCAAGAACATTTAACACAATCAGGCATCTCCCTACCGGGCTGGCCGTCAGGCATTGTTTGCTTTTCCTTTTTTATTATTATTATTTACTTTCATTTTGATTACTTTTTGCCCTTTGGCTGAGTTTGCTCCATTCACACTTCATTTGATAAAGCCCCAGCAAGGATACCCAGAGTCAAGGATCAGCCCAAAAAGTTTTTCCTTTGCCGTGTCTCAGAATCTAGATTCCAGACAAATCATCAACTAATTTTGGGTGTACAAAACGAATAAGTTTTTACGAACGGAAAATAAAATTAGCGACCTTATCAACAGGTGTGTAGCCTCTAACAGATGTCCCAATTGCCGACCTTTGTCATATTTGTGGTTCCAGGTAAACCTACATAAAAATGAAACCTCTATTCCTTGTAGTACCCTTTCTTGGGTCTGATTCTTATCGCCGGAGAGGCTCCTTTATATTCCCTTTTTACGAATCATAAAATTTTTTATTAATAAACCCGCGCCTGTCAAAAGAAATCTAATGGATTTTAGGGTTTACTCGAAGATAGAAATCAGTAACCTGACATCTTTCCTGGATACTTTATGTGACTCACATCTGGATTCTGTAATTCCTCCAATGCGGGTTAAAGTTTAACTAAAAAATATAATTAAATTAATCAATTGTAACTTTTTAGTATACTTTATTTGTGGTTCTCGAATCACATTTAATTCTCAGCTTAATAACCAATTACAATTCTTTTAATTCTCTTAATAATTCGTTATGAATTCCCTTTGCTTGCAATTTATATTTTTTTGTTCCCAGGACATTCATGTCCTGTTCAATCTCACCCATAAAAAACCGAACTGATCCAATGTTTCGATTCCCCAACCTACAAAAACGAAACAAATAACAGTTTGCATAAAAATGGAGCATCCTTTTAACGAAATATCCGAAACTATAAATTATCAAACCATTGAAAAGTATTGCCGTGAAAAAAGTCACTACCATAAATCCCCAAAAGAACGTTTTTCATTTACAACCCAAAAACGTAACTCATGAATATTTTACAAAACAACCAAAAAAAAAAAGATGGTGTCTAAAAAAAAAAAAAAAAAAAAAAACAGAGCGGCAAAATAGAAATGCAAAATGTCCGACAGACGCCAAAAGTAAAATCAACAAATAAACAAAAATAATGGACAGTTTTATTTAGAAGTTGTTTTATGTTGCTATTGCTTTTGCTGTTCTTGTTATTCTGTATCGGAATGGGAGCAACAATCACAAAAGTAACCTCAAAAATTTCAATAAAGACCACAACAAAGCAATTTATAAAAATGCCACAGTACGAGAGACGGGGTATAGGGACAACAAATGAAAGCTCAAATAGAACAGAAATATTGGTAAGAGGGACACACTTTTTTTGGGCGTAGGAGGATTAAGGGAGTGAGGTGGGTCTGGGGACGGGGACCCGGCACGACATTTTAACAAAACAATAGAAATCAATTGATTGCGTTGTGGGAAGCTTAGCACTTGATTTCCGTAGAGAAGGCGGAGGACAGTGGTGGTGGGTGGGAGGGAAAAAGGAGCAGAGGTGGATATATTGCGTGAAAGCCAGAGGAGCTTTGCCTTGGCTAAGTACAGTGAACACTACATAAATTATACTTGTAGAGAAAATTATTTCTATATTTCGGAAATCCGATGCTAAAGTTCAAAAAAGAGTTTTTCAATTTTTGGATTTAACTTAAAGGTTAAGTTAACTTATTTAATCAAAACACTTACTTGCTAGATCCTTTAAATTTGTCACCTAATGAAAAGGAAACTGTTAGTATTAGTTATAATATTAGTTGAAATATATTGCACTTACTATTGTCATACTGTCTTTATTGTTACTACTGTTATTGGAAATGGTGGTGCGGCTAAAATTCTATTTTTCCAATTTTTGCGCAATTTATTGCATTGTCAAGGGATTCGCAGGAGCCAGGCGAAAAAATGAACGCAAGGACGAAACCAAACGAGGGAAAAAGGCAAAAGACATTGGGAAAAACAAGCAACCCAAATACCAAAACATAGTGCGGCTTGTTCGGTTTATTGAAGGGATGGAGGACTCGGGATGGAGGACTCGGGATGGAGGACTCGGGATGGAGAATTGGGGATAAGGTGGTCGGGACTTGGGGCTTGGGGATCTTTGGGGGGCTTTTGTCTGGGACCGGAGCGTAAAAGTAAACAAAGCTAAAAGCGGAAACGCAAGTGAAATAATACCACAGCACCAGCAGCAACTAAACATCAATAAGCATTGACTAACTGGATTCGCATTCTGAGCACACAAAAACCCAAGGATACTGGCAACTGGGGAGCACTCCCCTACCCCCTGGCATTAATAGCTCCAGATTAAATAATCGCTCCTTAAGCGAGCAGACAAAAGAAATGCAAGAAAATTGAAAAGACACTGCTGGGACTTGATTTCGAATTGAATAAAATTAATTTTAATTGGGTCTGCCTTGGGGGAGAGTTCTTGGAGAATTTCAAGGAGCTTTTAGAGGGGTTGTAAGGGTGCTGGGATTTTCTATTTATAGTTTATTTTGTTTTCGAGCTTGATTTGATTTATTGTCGGATTGTAAATAAATAAAAGTGAGTCTAACACAAGGGCATGCCTAGACTAGGAACACCGATGTATCATTTGGATCATCCCAGACATCACCAGTTCTGAAAACCTACTTGCACAGGAGGGGGAAAACCCACAATCGGCCACTGTTCAGTTTTCAAGAGGACCTGAAATTGCAGTATATCAGTGGAACTCCAACTCAACTTATACATTATAGAATGAATTATCGTATATGTTTTAAAAAGGATCTACTGTGAGTTTTGTTCTGGACAGTTTTGCCTTGAAACATTGTGCAGATATGAAGGTCCTGAAAATTGTGAATCCAGCCTTAGGAACTACTTGTCATAACCACATCTCTGCTATTTAGAGACGGTTCAATGAATCTGATATTTTCGTGATATTATTTTTTTAGTTTTGTATTTATCTCTCGGACCAATATCCGAAAATACGAATAACGAAAATATTCGAAAAATGGGTACGGATTTTTTTACGGAAAATGGGTCCAAATTTTTGTTAGCAGCTTTCGATTGGGAATGACGCTACTCGGAGTTCTGAATTCGGGAAGGTATGACATTTATCGATCTTCCAAGTATTAGCCGAGTTATACACATTTTTCCAGAAAGATAATTAAAAAATTGTAACATGTTTTTTGATATTTGTCCAATCTTTTGAATCTCTTTCGATGGAATATCTTAACTATTTTGCAACCAGGCGGAAAAAAAAAATACTATTTATGAATGAGAACTCTAAATTAATTATGCAAGCCCTTTGAAATATTGGGAAAACCGCGTAAAGTTGTAGCTGTCCACATTTTGATTGAGAATAATACTACTCAAAATTCTAAGATCTTCCATACTATCTATTCTAAAATTCTTACAGATTGCAGACCAGCCAAAAAGACAGGATTAAGGATTATTATCATTTGAAGAAATAATACATCCTCTTACAATTTTATCCCAAAAAAGACATCAAAAGGACAGTCCCCCCAAAACAATATCAACAACAAAGTCATCATCTACTGTCGGCTGCGCATTCTTCGATATCGTCGCCAATTCGAATAAAGACGCAACATTACAACGATTATATCGTAAAGTAAAGAAAAGATCCTCTACTCAGAAGAATTCAGAGAAAGACAAAGAGGCGGTCGAACAAAATGTCATGATTATGGCAAATTTTCGGATCCTTTTGTGGCTTTTCAATTGCGCTTTTTCCATCCATCCACACGACACGGATCGGGAATCTATAGAATTCGGAGACGACAATGTCCAGCATTGAAAATCATCGACTGCAAAATCTCAAATGTCACGGCAAGAAGGAATCTTGGCTCTTTTGTCAGTTGGACTGCCCGGTGCGTTTTCTAAACTGTAGGCAAGTTTCACAAATTAGAGGCTCTGACTGTGTGTGCGTCTGTCAGGATCTGTCCTGCCAGGATAACCCCGCCAGGGGCGGTCCTTTCAGCCTTATCTCAGTGCCCATGGCGGCCAGTTTTATGGTTGACGCGAGCATCTTTTGACTTCGACTTGACATCATTGTCCTGCGTCTTTGCAGCTGCGTCTGCGTTGTCCTCTGTGATGTCTTATTCCTTGTCAGCTTCCCTGGTAGCATTTCTCGAAAAAAAGGTAGAAAAAGGTCTCCTTTTTTGCGCAATGTTTGTTTGTAGTTCGGATATCCTTTGCTGGCTGCACCGATCCTCCTGTAGGTGGTTACTAATTGGGTTATTGTCAAATATTTGATAAGATTAGGCGGCAGCAGCTGCTCCTGCTGCAGCTCCTGCCCAATTAATATTTCTTTTGGCGTAATCATATACTGGAAAATTTATAGTTTCGTGGAAGCACCGCCCAGCCTTGTTATCCTTTCCTGTTTTGTAAAAAAAATATTGAGTAAAGAAAAACCTATGGCTTTCAGTTACGAAACCTTAGTATAAAAGTCTTAATAATTATATAATTTATATTATTTACAAAAGTTACTTACTCCCCTTATTAAAATAATTAATTTTATTCAACAGTACAGAATTATGTTCGATTTTTCCAAGTGTATTTAAATGCCAAGTGGAAACAGGATGTATACGATGGAAGGCCCACCAACAGGTCGAGGAGGAGGCGCCTCGGCGTCATCATAATTTAAATCGCGCCACGCGCATCTACTGAAGGTAAATGTGGAAAATGGGGAAAACTATGCCCCAGGCACTTTGCGTCAGACATAATTTTCCAACGAAACCGAATGGAAATGAGCATTATCCCGTCTCCGACCGGCAGGGTCCTCCTCCGGCCGCATATCAAATCAGTTTTTACCTGTTGATTGGAGGATGCACGGGGGATGTATTTTGGAGGTATGGGGTTAAAAATAGGGACTCCGGTTTGGGTTTTTGGGTTTGTGTGGGTTTTGTTGGATCCAGCCCTGCGGCCCGGGCGCCTGGCGGAAGGTTATGACAATGTTATACGCTAATTGAGCACAAAAACATTTTGAATTTATGGAAATTTTATTACACTGCCAGTTAGAGTTGGGTTAGCAAAGGAAATTGTGATTAGAAATTATTGTTTCCAGGTTTATGGCTTAAAATGACTGAGGTAATGGGTTGAAATGAAGTATTCGGTTACTAAACAAGTACTCTAACTAGTATTAATTTGTTTTATTAAATATTTCTTCCCAACATTTTCAGATTAAAAAATATAAAATATCTCGTAGTGTATCTATCCAAAAAATCATATTTATATGTTCCTACTCTTGACTATCTCCCCCAAAACATGTGTCCTCCGGACAACACGTTTTTTTCTCCAGTTCCTTGAGGCCTCCTCCCTCCCATTTGGTCGGCAGCGCCTTATGACAGTTTTATGGGTCTGGTTCTCGATTTCCCTATTCTACTTTTGTTTAAATGCAAGCTACAAAATCAGAAGACAAAGAGGAAAACAGGGAAATTATGCATAATTTAATTTGATTATAATATATGCATTTTCCGAGCACATTCCTAGAAATCGGGCGACGGAAGCCGATGGCGACAGGCTGCCAACGCTCCCCAACTTCGAACCAGTCTAAAAAAATATATATATTTATTTCGGTTGGTGGGGATTTATTCATGTTCCTCTTTTTTTATTGTGTTTTACTCGTAATATGATTTTGATTTGGGAATTTTAATTAATAATCATGTTTTTCGAGGGGAGACGCTTTGAATTTTTGATGAAATATGGTTATGAATGCGCTGCGTGCGCCGCGAACATGGAAATGGAATTTGAATTGGATTCCGATTTAAAAATGTTGTCTATAGGGCATGAGGCATGCTTGAAAAGTCAGCAAACAAAATAATAATAATTTTATGGCATTTAAAACATCTAATTGGCCGAAAGGAACTTTTATAGGCCATTTCAGATACTTTTAATTGTTAATTTCTGGTGAATAGAACATGCTTTGTTGGCGATTCGCCCAGGTGTGGAATGATTTTTTAATGAGTTGTTTTATTGTTATTTTAATAGGGTTTCGATGGGGTTGGTAATGAATACTATTTATTATTTTATCAATTTAGTAGCAAACATGAATGGGTTTTACCCACTATTTATTTTTAGAAGATATTTTTGTTTGGGGCAAACAACTTCTTGAAAAAAAAAATAATTTTCTGCGGATCAGCTTTCCACAAGTAATACCGTTCCGTACAATACGTGATTATTTCCAAACTAAAAATTCCGAAAAATAACTATTGTCATCGGACTTGAAAGCGGAACTGGTGTATTGCATTACTTGAAAAATGGGAAATAATGGAAAAAGGAGGAAAATCTCAATTAGTGAGCACTCAAGAGGATGCTCACAAAAGGCTCGAAGACCAGGAGCTGAGAAGGAAATTTGCAAAAAAGATCAATTTTCCAGCGAAACGGAAAGCAGGGGCGCACATTTTAACAGGATAAGATGCGTTTAAGCAAATGAACGGACAAAAAGGACAAAGGACACGAGGAGCTGGGGAGGCAAGTCGGCCGGGCCATTGAAGTTGCAACCGAACAAAAGCAAAATGGTCAAGCCACAAAAGGCAAACGGTGAGCGGCAGCTGGAGGAGATTAGCCCGGAAAAAGGAGCAGCAGATACCGACAACAATAAAGCGGCCGTAAGAAAGGATGAGGAGCTGGAAAACGGAAGCAAAGTCTTAAGACCTAGCTCGCTTCTCGATTTAAAAAAAATCTAAAATTAATCCCATTTGGCGAAAAAATGATCGAAATTATGGGCCAAAAAAGCATGCCGAATGGTATACAAAAAATACTCCCAACAGCTGGACATCCTGCGTGGAGGCATCCTGCTGCCAATCTAAGTACAAATTTCATGCTGGCTTTGGGTACCAAAATTTTCAGATCACAACTCGCCGACAGCGCTTGCTAAAAACTGTTGACACTTTCAGCTGTCCTTTGATGTCCTGGTGCTAATATGTTAAGCAGCAGGCAGCCCGAAAACCGGACCATACCAAATTCATGCTGCGAGCCGAAAAATTCCTTCACACTTTAGGAATTGAGCTGTCATCGCAGAATTTTTGTCCTGCGGCGCTTTAGCCAGAGAAAATTCGGCACCATTAAAGCGTTTCTATGGGTTATGGGAATATCTTCCTCGTAGTCCTTTTCAGATGAAATCCTCTTCTAGGCAAACACTTGACCCACATCTTCCAGCTATGGAAGATCTTCTATCACATTGCGTAATCGATACCTTGCCCCAAAGGCAGACTTACGATCGATTGGGAAGACACAAAGGCAGCGGCAAAGGATTTTCTGCTACATTGAGTCCTGTCAAAAGAGAAAACCCATGGTACTTCATTAAATAGGATGTCTAGACAGATGCGCAATTCACTTATGTGGGCTCAATCAAATGAGGATCCTCTCTCCATCAAAAAGTATCAATATCAACTTCAGAACTAGTGATATGGAAACCAAAACAAAAATCATTGAATGTTTTAGGTTCCCCACAAAATCTAGATTTTTTATTTAATTGAAAGGAATTCCTTGCAATTCTTATTAGAGAGGGCCTTGGGGATTTCTAGATTGATAACAAATACCATTCGGTTTGTTATTTATCGGAGAGTGTTTCAATCATAGAATGCCTTGGCACATTTTATTCAAATTAGATTTAAATCAAGTATGCCTTCCTTCGCTTTTAAAAATAAGTTATAGCTAAGGACTGGATCATTTTCAGTCTACAGTGTTGTTCTATGCCGTCGACAACGTTTCAAACTTGA
This sequence comes from Drosophila atripex, assembly GCA_035045925.1. Classification (NCBI taxonomy): domain Eukaryota; kingdom Metazoa; phylum Arthropoda; class Insecta; order Diptera; family Drosophilidae; genus Drosophila; species Drosophila atripex. Next base: position 5,008,735 of record JAWNOP010000012.1, read on the forward strand.
ATAGAAAAATATATTCATTTTTCAATAATAATAGGGATTTTATGATAATTAGAAATGGGTCGCCGTAAGTCAAAACGCAAGGCTCCTCCAAAACAGAAGAACATTCAGCCATTGGCCCAAGTTTTCGATTGTCCTTTTTGTAACCATAAGCAAGCTTGTGAAGTCTTAATGTAAGTAAAACCTTTAGCGAATAACTTTAAAAAACATTCCTCTAAGCTGAAGAATTCCAGGGATAAAATAAAGTTTATTGGAAGAATAAAGTGCAATATATGCCAAGAACTATTCCAAACTTCAGTGAATTTTTTATCGGAACCGATTGACGTTTTTAACGACTGGATTGATGCCTGTGAAGAACAAAACTGAGATGATTATCTAAAAATATAGTTTATAAAATAAATGTATAAATATTTCAGAATGTTTAAGATTTAGAATCATAAATAAAATGACTTTAAAATCAAAACATTCTACGAAATCGAATCTACCTGTTGGATGAATGTAAATTTTACATTGTAAAATGTAATAATACATGTCGAGTATATCCTCAATAGTGTAGCATACTTTTTGGCCACAATTTTATTTAGTTTTGAACATTTTGTTAAATATTTTGATTATATAATTGAAAATATAACAAATTAAAATATAAATGGGCTTCAAGGTTTTATCCCTATTGTATTCTTGGTAAATGTGAGTACAGAAAATAGAATCAAAAGGTTTCTATACGATTTTTTGGGTTATTATTTAGGATTGGATAGGATTTAGTTTCTTCCCAATCAAATTACTTAAATAGTCCTGAAAACATGTATATTTTTAATAAAATAACGTAATATAAACATATCAAATACTAAGTCTTTCGTTTTTGGCATACATTTATCTAATTTTCAAAAGTGTCACACAGAGAATAAAAACCCACGGTTATATAAACAGTAACTATTTTAACAAAACATCTAAATAAACATAACAGTCTTAACATTTTTTAGAATATCTAAAAAGCAAACCTACTGACCTTGGCTCACCCGATGTTCGCATTCAGATAACTTGATTAAATATTTTCCTAGTTGGTTTAATTCAGAATTCTAGGGCAGGGAATTCTATTCATTTTGTATTGGCCGAATTCAAGCTAATAGGTTAAACAATTGGCAACAAGGCCTTTGCCAAAAAATTTCGTATAAAAGCTGGTGGTGAAAGTTCACTCAGCATCGAAAGCATCTCAAGCATCATTCAATCACTAAATATGCAGTCCAACAAAGTTTTCTTCCTGGTATTCGGTGAGTTAAAGAATTAAACAAGAAAAGGATTTCTAGAATGACAGAAAATTCTTCTGCTGAATAGGTATCCTGGCTGTGGTGTTGGTGGCCAACGTGTCGTCCGCAGCCATTGATGACCAGGATGTGATCAGCGATCGTCGCTACCGCTGGGATTCGTCGGAGCAGGACTCTGGCGAGGAACCCAAGTACTTGGAGCAGGCTGATGACGTAGAAGATGATGAGGACCAGGATAGCGATTCTGATCAGGATGATGACGCAAGTGGATCCGATGAGGATGGCAGCATCTATGTGGTCTCCGAGTGGTACGAGCCCCTTGACGGAAAATCCTGGGAAGAGTTGGAAAGCGAATCCGATGAAAGCGACTCCGATGAATCTTAGATATTCTGTTTTTCAACCTTCATCATTTGTTTTTATAATCAGTTATTGTATTCTGTTAAAAGGTTTTTAAAATTAAATTAGTCCAAAATATATTTAAATGTGTTTTTACTCCCAGAAGTTAATCCCACAGCATTTTCGTATAATTAATTTTTATTAACATAATTTAAAGTATGTATAATTCAATTTTAATATGGTTTACATACAATATTTATAGTTTTATTTTGCTTTAATTTAAACATTTTAGTATTATGCATTTAAATATATTTAAGGTATATTTAAACTATGACTAAACATACATTTTACATGATTTTATTTTTTTCACCTCGCGAGTGATGTCGTTTAATAATTTATTTGCAATTTCTACTAGGTTAAAACCAAATAATTTGGAATGATCGGACACAGGCAACACAATTAATAGGACACAGAATACGCAATACATTTTTTCAGCAACAAATACATACAAATATACAAAAAAAATAGTTGCACATTATACTTTCTTTTTTAGTTTTGCCTTTTTTGTAAAGAGGTTTTTTGGATTTGGATTGCTCTATTGAGAGATCAGAGCTTATTGACGTTAAAAAAACATTCATAATTCTATTGCATTCGTTAATAAACAATTGGAAATTGCACATGATTATGTTAGACTGCCTGCTGAAGTTCTCTTGGATAGGTTTGCCTTTCAAATGTTGCGATTTGAGTCTTGTTTTCTCACGGCACACCCAGCTTTCCGTTCTTTGAATAATTCCCGATCATGTTCCGGATCACACATTGCTATCCGTGCCCACGGCGCCGGTGAAGGAGAAGGGCTGCGCGTTGTTCACAATACCGGCTCGATCGTTGGTGGTCTGAGGAGTCGCATTGCCGGCGTAGGACTGTTGAGCAGCTGCTCGCATATCCTCCGCGGAGGCCCTGTTAAGGAGAAATATCAGATATTAGACATTTTCATATAAAAAATTAGGTCAAATAGGACTCGAAATAATATGTAATAGAATAAAGTGTGCTCTGCTAATTTCTGTGTGCCAAAAAGAACAGCTAGAGTTCCATACTATTTCACAATAAATCCAAAACAATATTCATTTTGTGAAAAAAAAACCAAAATGGAATATAAGGGAACTAAACAGATCTACAGACAGTGTCTATTGAGTGTATAAAGTATTGTAATAGTATATTTATTGGATAAAATGCGAAATAAAAATTCTAAAAGGAATAAAACTAGTCGGTCTTGAACTACTTTTTAAAAGTATTTAAAATTCTAAATACAAGGAGGTATCTACAAAAAATCATACAGTAATGTTTCGATCGCATCTAAACTAAAAATATACATAGTAATATAGCTGAAAAATTATTTGCCTTTGGTGTTCTCTTGGACGAAGCAAAGTCATTGTATCTCGCTGTTGGCCGACTGTGGTGTTTTTGGCTCTAAGAGGTTTGGTTTTGGACAGTTTCATGTGGCTTTTGTAAGTCTTTTTAAAGTTTTTTTTTATGCGCATTCAATTGTAAACAAAATATTTTACATGATACAATTTCTAGTGTTGCGTTCTTCATTATTTAACGAATTTTAACAAATTTATTGAGTTACATTCATAGTTCAGGTGAGATTCGCAGTTTCCGGTAGCTACTATATTTCAACAAGTTCTTGCGAGTATTTTCAAACAATTTTGACTTAATAACAAAATAAATTAAATAAATATAAAATGGAATGTTTTTTTAGGTCATACGACAAATAATTTGGAATAAATACTTATTAATAACTTAATTCTAAACACACATAATAAAAATGATTATAAATTAAACGAAAACCGATTAAGAAACCTTTCAACACAAATCATAATGCTGTAACCGAAAATTGTAATATTTTTTCATGAAAAAAAGTATAAATTCTCAACTTGTTTAATGCATTTCTTGATTATGTTCAATTTCAATTTGTGCCTATCTTGGGAGCAAATTAATTCTCAAACAACGTTTAACATTCAATCGTATGGTTTACATCGAAGCAAAGCATATAAAGTTAATACTTCTGAGTTGTACATATTGCTCTAGGTTCTCAACGTTCCATATCGTTTACTTTATGTTTTAATAAATTTATTAATTTGCCGTCTGCGCTTTTGTGTGAATTTTTAGCCGCAATTTAGCTGTGAGTGTAGGTTTGTGGAAGCTTGAGGTTCACATATAGGTTGGTTTCGTTCTCGGACACCTTTCAAATATATTTTCTCACTAAAAATATATGCCTGCTGCAGCTTGCCGTGTGTTTGATTTGTGTAACTATATCAGTATCTTCTCTATTTATTTGTAATATATATATATTTAACTGTAGGTTTTTTTAACAACACCAACCGCTTGACGAAAGACATTTAAAAATGGAATACGAATGACATGCAAATTAAGGGGCCAATGAACAAAATGCATTTGCCCAAAAAACACTGACTAATAACACTGCTTCTGGCTCAACAATTATGGGAATTTCGTTTCGTTTTCTTTGTAATTGGTGGGGTGTTCTGTATTCTATTGCTCTGATGCCCTGCAATTTTGTAAATTTTTTCTTGAACTGAACACTAAAAATTATGCGCCGTAAAATATTTGTTATTCGATTGTTGCATCTTTTGCATTTCTAGTTGAGTGTGACTGGTGTGTGTCTTGTATCTGGATGTGTTGGAGTTGTGGTTGCGGATTTTTGGCAGTTACTAATCGCGCGGCAGGGAATTTATGTGGGACGCCATACGTCCGGATCTTCCATAAGTGTGATATGCTGATCGCCGCCCATCTGCATCTGCCCGCCCGCCTGACTGCCGGCCATCTGTGTGGGCGATGTGGCAGCGGCGGCCATGTCCTCGCGCGAAGCTCTACGTTTTACAATTGGTTTTAGGTATTGTTTTTTTGGTTAAGCATTTTCACAGTGGCAAGCACATTGTGGGAATATAGAGAAAACAGTTTGGATCGATTAGCAAAAAAAAGGCTTAAATGGATAGCTAACTAAGGTCGCTTTCTTCTCCACACGCTTAGCATAATTGTTACAGAAACGGCGCCAAACGGGTTTCCATACTCACTTCTTGCCTAACGCCATCATTCCGTATATCACGCCAGTGGCGAAAATCAGGCCACTTCCAAATAAGCTGGCCAGTCCGAAGCACATGAAGATGGGAGGAACGGCCATTCTGAAAGATACAATTAATGGATTAACAAATAAGTTCATAAAATAGATAACTAAGTGGAGTACTTACGCGCAGTAGAGGCCAGCCCGGAAGTACATGGGCTTGGAGTCCACCTTGTCTGCAATGTCGTTGACCTTGTCGATGCAGACGAAGCAACAAGGCGCCTCCAGGAGCATCACCACAAATCCTGCCACCATTTGTATGATTCCCGCCACCAGACAGCCCACATTGAGTGTTAGGATGGAGATGACGTTCCACAGTCCAAAGAGTATGGCAACTATAACGATTAAAATATAATTAATTTTTGTTTCAATTAAATTCAAAAGCTTATAGCTACTTTATAGTTTCTTATCTTTAAAATACTTTAAGTCCCAATATACACCCCCTAAAAATATTGAAACTATAGTTCCTTTTAAAAAAAAAAAAATTGGAGAGCGAATAAAAATCTAATCAACTCGAATTTGTGAGTCATGTGTGTGCCATTTTTCACTTTTTATTTGTTCGGACCTCTTTTATTCATAAATTAACAACAAAGCCATCCACAGAAGCATGACAAGTAGAGGCAGAAACAGTTGGGTAAATTGTTACCAGACGACATTCATGAAAAAATGCTCTAAATTCTGTTTAGATTCTGACGCAAGGGGCGTTTAAGTAAATTACATTAAAATATTTTATCAGTTGTCTTTTTTTTTTTAACTCTGATAAGAGCATAAGCCCAAAGATAGCGAGACTAATTCAAAAGATAAATATACAAGTACACATGATAATTGGATCAAATGGATAGGATAGTATCTTAAACATTTTAATGGAAAAATTCCTGTATTATTTTTCATCTTTTGCGAAATCTGATCTCGGCTTTGAGGCTATTGCGGTTCATAGCCAGCTGGCTGACCCATCTTGGGAAAGAAGAAGTCAGTGTGCTCTGGCAATAAAATTATTTATTAATCACAATCTTTTTTTGGTTTTATTTTCCTCTAACGAAATACAACCGGTTTATTGTGGAAGCCTCACGAGTGAGTTGTGTGTATTCCCTTAATTGAGGTATTCAGGCAGGCGGCAGGCGGCTGGCTGCTATTTATATTGATTTCAAGTGGATGGTGTTTATTTGTGGGCTAACAATTGCATGTTTCTCTTAATTTTCCTGGACAAATAAAAAGAATTTTATCAAAATGATATTATTCATCTTAAAAAGGAAGGAATATTTGAAGCTTATCTGTAGGGTTTAAGTTAGATTATTTATTTAATTGCTCATAAAATAATTTTTAATTTTCATTCATACAATTTTATCAAAAAATAATTTCAAAATTATATTATTCACAATTTAGTATATTTTTGTCATTATATGGAAGTAGTATAGTAGAGTAGTAGTATTTCCGATAAGAAATTCCATTAAAGAAAACATTGATAAGAAAATCTAGAGAAATATTTCGTATTTGTTTCTAACACAAAATATTAAAAAATAATATGTAATATTATATGTAATATATTTATATTACATATAATATGTAATATAAATAATATGTAATATACATCTGTGTGTTTGTTTGTATTTTTGAAACAAGGGGTCAGATGGGGTTAAATGCGAATGCAAAACAAAGAGAACGCCATCTCAGACGCAATAAAGTTGAAAAGCAGAAAATAGATGCAAAATGAAGTGAATGCGGAATTGTGTGAGATGGGGGCGGCGCTGATAAAAACAAAAGAGGCAGAGGCATTGAGAATTACGACGGAGAGCCCCAAAGAAAATTGATATTATATGGAGTGGAGCGGAAGGAGAAAAAAGGGCACAGAGCGCCAAACTTGACACAGAAAAGCTTCTTCTTTACGCGCGCTCACACACACACATATGTTTGTAAAAATTTCTGTATCCTTTTTGTGGCATTTGGCCAAGTTTTTTGTCCCTACAGAGAGAAATTTTATACACTAAAAATTATTATTAAATAAAAACAAATAAATGAATAAATAAATGATTTAATTTTTTATTAAAATATAATTAATTTTAATTCTTAATACTAAAATTTAATTTCAGTTCCGTTTACACCATTATGTTGTTATTCTATTTCCGTTTTCGCTCTCTCTTTTCTTCCTCTTTATCTCTTTATCTTCTCTTCTTCCTTTATCAATGCCAAAGAGCGTGCGTACACACACCCACAAACACCTGCCCCATAGATAACAGCAACAACAACACAAGTGGTACACAAAAATCGATGCAAAATATTTTTGGGCCGCACAATGTCACGGCTGTTATCGCTATTTTTGCACTCACTCAGGTTCTAGGATCTTAGGGCTACGTTAGGGGCTTTGTTAGGCTCTAAGGACTTACAAAAGGCGGCCACAATGCCCAGCAGCCGACTGCCGTATTTCAGATACCAGGGCTGCTCCGGTCCAACGGGATCTTGTTGATTCGGCCTTGCCAGCAATCCCGTTATCTTTTCCGCAAAAGACTGCTCCGGGGGTAATGCCAGAAAAAGAACCAGAAGAAAAATCGAATGGTAATTAGGACAATTACATGGCAAAGGGGGAAAATTCGTATTGTGACGCGGCGGCTTTTTTTAACACGCACACACTCATATAACGCGCGGCTCCCGCACAGGTAAAAACTTTGGTAACAGCTTAATACGTTATTTCGAACGCCCTAAAAGAGTTCTTGCAACGACTACGTACCATGGCTATTTATGTGGTTTATAAATTAGACTAAAACTATATTTAACAGATATTATATGCACTTTTCACGTCACACGGAACGAAAAAATTGTTGTACTTTGCGTTCTGGTCAGAGTTGCCAACTTGGCTGTTTTCCCTTCAAATACCGCCAGTTTCAATGGCGGTTAACTGGAAACCATCTGATTTAGCCGGAGCCGGCCACTTTGGTTTTTTTTTTAAATGTATTTAAATAATATTTATCGACAGTGTCATCTGTATTGTATGGATGAAAAAGAATTTGATTTAGAAACTTGAAGTGAAATTTAAAATTTCTTTTAGTTTAAGAAGGTATCTCGATATTTAGCTTATTTAGTATAGCTATACTATTAGGTATTTTTGACGATTAGCAGCACTAGTTAGGAACTAGTGTAATCGATAGCTGGCTCCGAGAGTGAACCTGTGGCTAACTGGTTTTTTGGCTTTCAGTTTCGATAGCTATATTTTCCTATTTTCTTAAAGAAACATGCATTCTATTAAAATAGTGGATAGTCGGTATAAATCGATTTTTTATAATAGTGCATATAACTATATATAATAAATTTTATGTTTCTCGATTTTTACACAATTATCGATAGTACTTGAAAATGCATCGATAAAATGCCGATGTATGCATTATTTCTAAAATTCGCTTATACATACAATTATTAGAAGCATAACTTAAAATCATGCTGCTGAAAAATAGTTTTTCTTATAAATGTTAATTATATGTATACTTTCAAGTCAATGTAGGGCTGCTTCTAGTCATAGTTCCGGTAGTACAATTCTTGCTTAATTATAAATGAAATAAAATAAACGACTGGTCAATCTCATTGTATTAGAAGTTACAAACATTTAACATTTATGCACTTTTAAACAGATTCTTATCTACATTCATACATTCTATACTTAGGCTTATGCTTTCTTAAGATTAAGTGAATTATTCAAGTTCATTTTACTATTGAGAGTTATGTATTTTCCTGGCTGTAGGGTCAGTTTCATGGGTAGACTTATGAATTGTCCTTCCTCGTGAAATTTGCAAGGACTTCCTTTACTGCTAACGTCGTGCATTTTGCCGGACTGAAGGTTTCGCTTGGCGAATTGCGGCCGAATCTGGACCCGCTTGTTGCGAATCGTTGGCCCCTTGGAAGAGTGGTCCAGTGCATGGTCTTCGAAGGCTCTTCGGCACCTAAAGATCATGGGACACTTGTCACATCTTATCTTCACAGCATGGTTGGGGCTTGTCTCGGTCCTAATGATATCCGAGTACCGCTGGAACCTCTTTTCTCGGGCAAACGACCAGAACTCAATCTCCCTACGCAGCCTGTAGTCTGTATCGGGCAGACAGTGCCCTTTAGCCTTGGAACGATGCTCCTTGCAAGCTTCCGCACTGGGAAAACTGGCACCACACTCACGGCACATGTATTCAGGACTAGTTCTTGGCATCGATGTATGGATGCGTACTTGGTGGAGAAAGTCGAACAATTGATGGCAGCATGTGCACAAAATCTTGGTGACTTTGGTCTTGTCCTTTTGCAACTTGACCAGGACCAGGCCATCCCGTCCAATTCCGGCAGCAAAAGTTTTATTCGGAGTAGCATTCACGGGTTCCAGATTACTGGGCTGGGTCGGTGTCTCATTGTCGGTTGACTTCGGCAGGCATTCCGCTTTTATGTCGCTAATCTGGGGGTTATCCACAGCCATTTCATTGTCCGAGGAAGGCGGCTCCTGCTTGACCTGAAATAGCTGCGAGTCGTCAATTTCCAAAGGTGCCTCTTCCAGGTCCCGCTGCGCCTTGCTCCATTTCTCCAGAGAATTGCTGAGGTGCACAAGGTCCTCGAAACATGAGTCGCAGATGCAGGACCGGTCGCCCAATATGGAGATCTAGAATTGAATAGACTGTCACATATTTCCAAGAAATTAATAACAAATCCCATCAAACTCACATCGATATTGTAGCTCTCGAAGAGACGTTGCAGCAGTTTGTTGACCGACTTGAAGTGAGATGTCTCAAGGTGCAGTTCCACGGCCTGTTTCTGGATGCACAATTTGCACAGCGGCTCCCGAGACATTTCGTCGCAGGCACAAACAAATTACTTAATTCAATAAATATGGGCCAATGATGATGCCGATGATTTATTAGCATAATCGATAATATCGATAGTATGTAGCATCGAACTGGTGTCGCCACTTCCATTCCTAACATAATCGATAAAATTAGAAATTCGAATATTTTTCTTGGTATCGATTGGTATTGGTTGGTATCGAAAAATCCGTTAAATGATATTCTTCAGATTAGTCTGTGGGATCATAGACTATTTAGTGACAAAACAATCCTGCTTTTATTAAACCCATAATAAAAATGCTACATTAAAACTTGGTACATCAATTTATTGCCGGATTTGGGGGGAAAATATAGGAAGTATATATATTGCCACAAATAAGTTACTTAATAATCTTTACGTTACAATTGTTCTTGATTGGAAAGTTAACTTTGTTTTTCGTATTTGGTTGTTTTGGCATTAGATTCTACAAATTGAATTCATAATTTTCTGATATCGTATGCAAGGAGGATGTTTACATAACAATCAATTTGCTTAATTCTGGTCACTTGTATTAAACTTTTTTCGTAAAATTGCCTTTTGAGTGTGTACGTTTGTATTTCAGTAACAATGTATTAATTTTTAATTTTTCTTTTGGACGTGTTGCAGTAATTTCTTCAGATTTTTTTGGGTACAAAGGTTGAAATGCATAGCAAAAATTAAATTGAGCGATTATCCGGATATTGGCAAGATATAGATTTCGATCCAGTCTGATTCCCTTTACTTTAAAGTTAATAATTGCTATGCTTATGGACACAAAAATAGGAAAATATAATCGTGATGAGGGGAACCAAAATTTATTACAAAATAATTAATCGACGTTTTTTCAATTTACTTTTATAGTTGATATTTTTTACTTTGCTTTTGTGTTTGATTTCTTTTCACAACTAAATTTTACAATATTTATTTTTGTGTTTTTTTTCACTTCAAGCTGTGTGAACAATGTTGTTCTTGTTCAGAGTTTGATATTCATTGCTTGTCGGATAAGTTTGATGTTTCTTTGCTGCCAGACAAATGCCTAAGGAAATTAATGTTTATTTTGAGGATAAAAACAACCAAATAACTAATTAAAATCGATGCGTACTATTGCCAATTCCGTTGGGCATTTGTCTGGGGCAGGGGCTGGAACCAGATTGTATTCCGGCTCCGAAAATAAAAGGAAAATTATACGGTTTTTTGTTTTGGTTTTACTAAAAAAAATTATAATCCAAATTGAAATTAAAAAAGAGAAGTGTTTGAAACAAAATTTGCATCTCAAAATGTTAACACATAAAATAAAAATTAATATGGCTTTTCTAAAAGCTTTAAAAGTCAGAAGTAAAATATTTAATGCAAATGCTGTTGTAGAAAGTACGATCGAATTATTGCCAAAAACTAAGTTACAGGAAATTTTTGTGTGTAATCTGTCGGCTCTGAGATTCGCACCTTGGAGACATTGCTGATCATCATCAGTGATCATTGTTGCTTAGTCTAAAGACACTATACGCTATAGGCAACATTGTCATAAATTGGAGACTACGCTTGTTGGGGAAAAAAAATCTATGAATTATAGGAAACTTGGCTTGGTAGAAAACCTATACGACGAAATCTATGCATTTTTAAAGGCTTCTCTCTCACGCCCTCTTACGCACTAATGGCTCACAAAAATATATGTATCCTTCTGGCTGTCGGCTCGGGGCATTTATAATTATTACAAATCGTTCAAATACATTTCACTCTACCGCTTCGTGTATATACTACAAATTTAAGCGATTTTGAATTTCAATTTTAAACTAATTTAAATTCGTTAAATGTTTTTGCTCTGCATTCTCAAGTTGTCAAATAAAAAATTGACGAAACGCTATTCCGTTGAAGATATGCCTGTTTTTTTTATTTATTAATAAAATGCCCCTCGAAAGCGGGCATTTTGCAGGGCATTTTTGTTTTGATTTTAAAAAGTTTGTTTTAAGGTATCTTTTTTTAGGGGTATTCGCGCTCTTATAAAATTGTTGTTTTTAGTTGCCAGCCGTTCTTGTTAAGATCACAATTGTGCTAAGAAATACTATATCACAATTTAATTATTTACATTGTTATTATTTGCATTCTTTCTCACACATCTATCTCTCTATCAATTAATCATTCGTAGGTGGGGGCGGGCAGTAAGTAAAACGGCCCAGAAAGTGTATTAATGTTTCTATTAATCATCATCTCTCATCTCATCTCATCTGTTGCCCGCAGAAACATTATATTCAAGTGCTCGTTAAATAAGTCACCATCGGACTTTGAAATAAAAGCAAGACACTGTCTGGTGCGGGGCATGTTAAAGCTACGCTTTAGTTATGTTTAGTTTTTATCTAAAAATACGTTCAAATGGCGAGCACTCGGCTCGAAGTAGGCTTGGTTCACTTGGCTCCCAATAAACACTTTATAGCTTACAAAGAAAGGATTCTAACATAATTGTACTCGATCGGTTCGACGTAGTTGTTGAGTTCGAAGAACAGCGATCGGAGTGTTTATAAAAATATTACTTTACACATGTGCTGAGCGGAAGACTCATGTTTTTCATATATTCTTTTTTGCTTCTTCTGTTTTTTCTTTTTTCTTTTTTTTTTGGTATGAAACTTGTTTTCTTTATCCGTAGTATTTAAAAATGTCTTACTCAATTTATCGCATTCAAGTTGTTTTGTTTGTTGAGTGTGCTTATGGTTCCCTAATATATATAGACAATATATGTGGAAAAATTCAAATCCCCCCTCGTGTTGGGGAGATAAGGAAACGATATCTCTATCCTTGTACGTAGTCTCCAAAGCCTAGGACTAGACATGATTAGTTGTCTAAAAAAATGTATTGATAGTTGCAGTGTTAGTTTTGTAACAAACGAACTTGTTAAATGCAATTGGCATGGTTTCTTTCACCCGCAAGTCTCCAAAGCTTCTAACTTGTGTTGTGTTGCCTCCCAGCTCTGCAGAGCCTACACTACCAGAAGTGCCTACCACAAGTTCCCTGTAACCTAGTTTTATGCTTGAGGGGGAAAAAAATGCATTTTATGAGAATTTTCGGAAGGAATTGTCACAAATAGTGTAGAAAGGAAAGGAGTTTAGCAAAATACATTTGCTATAAAGTTTTTGGTGAATGAGAAGTTCGTCCACGAGTTGAAGTTTGGCGTAAAGTCGGCAGCGCCGGGTTGCGGCTGTTGCGGCAGCTGCAACTGTTGCTGCTGCGGCGGCTGGTGCGACTGTGCTCGCTTCAGAATCCTCAAATTGCTGCCCGAGGCCATGCGCTGCAACTTTTGAATGTCCTGCGCATCCTGGGCAGATGCAGATGCTGTTGCCACCTGTTGGCTCTCCCCAAAATTCAAAGAAACCGAAGCTGGCCGCGGACGTTGCTGCTGTTGCGGCTGCTCGGTCTTTGGTGTCCTCTGAGCTGCCGCTGCTGCGGATAGCATGGCTATCAAGTCTACGCCTGTTGTTGGCTGATGTCCCAGGATCTGCTTAACAACCGGCTGCTGTGTCTGGTTATCACTTTGAGACTTGACGCGTGATCTTTGTTGTTGCTGCTGCTGCTGCACCTTGGCTGCATTGAGTTGCAGCTCCTCAATGCGAATCAAATCGAAAGAGCTCACAATCTGCCAGGGAAGTTGCAGAAGTTATCACTTTAATTACACAGATTTGGAGTAAAGGGCAGTCTCTCTTACCTTCTCATTGCCTGCTGGCTGCTGTGCATCGTTTTGTGATTGGCTGTGGAATAACTGACGCTTTGAGGAGACAGTGGCTCCCGCTCCTCCTCCGTTTGCAGCAACTATTGTTGTCACTGGTGTCGCTTGATTGCTGCCCGCAGCCCCGTTCTGTTTATTGCGCTTCCCATTGCTATTGCAGATGTTCATGGTTTTGATGGCCACCGTTGCAGAAGCAGGAGCAGGAGCCGCTGATCCTGGCCCGGCCGGCTTGCCATTGAGATTATTCAACTTGACGCCATCCAAGTCACCCATGGACTTGTGTCGCTGACGCCTCGATGCGTTCCGCACCCCAGCCAAGTCCTTCTTGCCACTCCCGTTGATGTTGGTGGGCGATGCCGCTTTGGGGGACTGCTGGCCGGAGCATTTGCGGCGGCGCGGCTCGATGCCGGCCTTCCTCTCGTTGACCCACTTCTTGAGGCGCTTGACAAACGGTATGATCATGAAGAAGGAGTTGGCGTTCTTGCCCAGCTTGGCCTTCGATATGGCATCGTTTTTGTTCACTGGCAACGAATCGATTCTGAACCACTCGCAGCACTTAATCTCATTGCGGGTACGGGGCGCAAACTGCGTGTCCAGCGGTATGTTCCGCACTATGTAGAGACGAGTGTACTGGTAATTAATGAAGGCTTCGATGTAGTCGTTGGCGTCGATGATGTCCGTGATGTCGAAGCCGGTCTCTTCATAAACCTAATGTATTAGAGCTATTAGTATTTGAATGCATATCGGGATAGGAAGACCTTACCTCTCTGGTGGCGCAGTGGGCTGGATCCTCGTTCTCGTTGATCTTTCCTTTGGGAAAGCCCCAGGAGTTCCTCGCGAAGTACGACTGCACAAGCAAGCAGTGATTGTGATCCTCGGAGACTAGAATAGCGCCATAGGTGGGCACCGACAGCTTGTAGTTCTTCCATTCCTCCAGGATCTGGTCGACAGTGCCAAAGTGTTTGTTCAAAAAGGGAATGTGCTACCGGACAGGGACAAAGATTGTTTAAAATATGAAGAAAGTAATGATGTTGGGAGCCTACTTGGAACAACTGCATGGCAAACTGCTTAATGCCCACCACGGGTAACTTCCGCTGGGCACTCTGACTCGGCTTCTGGGACTCGCCATCCTCGCTAGCCGCCGGGGCGCAAAAGAAATCCAAATAGAACCAATGGGCCAGCTCGATTTGGAAACAGATTCGGATTAGATTATTAAGCTCCATGTCCGGTACGTTGATGATGAACCGACTGGCCAGATCATCGAGTATATCGGACGGAATTTTCGATTTCTCTGGCAATTTAATGCTGGACGCCTTCGTGGTTGCCGTTGTTGGTGTTGCAAGTGTCGTAACCATTGTTGGTGCAGCTGCAGCTGCATCATCTGAGGAGCTGCCGTAGGAGGAGTTTGTCGATGTGGATGAGTGGGTCGATGATATGGATGAGTTGAGTCGTTGTTTCTGTGCGCTATTCTGATGTTTTTGATGTTGCAACTGCAACTGCTGCTGATGTTGCGGCTGCCTCTTTCTTTCAATGGCAATGGGGGCTGTGGGTGTAGTAACGGATTTTGTGAATACAGCTCCATTCTTAAGCAATTCGCTCAATACGTTATTATCGCTTATATTGAGGCTCTGTCGCAGCTGCTGCTGTTGCTGTAGCTGGTGTTTCTGCTGCTTCTGTTGTATTTGAGTATCGCCGCTTTGCAGACTGCTGCTGCTGGTGTTGTTATTTTTGATGTTCAGCACTTTTTGTAACGTCAGCGAGGCGAGCAGCGTCAGATTGTTGACTTGAAATAGAAAAGCAAATATAAAATACAGACACGCTTGCAGATAAGTTTGAAATTCTACAAACAACTTGTCTTCTAATGGCTTTTAAAGAGAAATAAAAAAATGAACTGCTGAATGGTTTTCACTTTTTCAGTGACCCTGGGAAGTGTCAGTGTCACTAGAATAGTATAGTTCTACTATTAATATTCTATTAACTTGTATCTTATAAGACTCCTAGGAAATAGAAGTAGTGGTTGCCAAGCTGTCTGTCTCTATTCGAGCACCTTTACTTCAAAAACAAAGTAATACTTGCTGAGTAATCGCTATCGGCTGGCCTGGCCAACGATCTGCGCTGGCAATTGCGCAACAACAAGCGGCGACCAGAGACAAAGGCAGAAACTATTACTATCTCACTGTTGCGCGATGGCCTCTAAAAACTATTTGAGAAAAAAAAAAAAAAACAACCTAGACGCAGTTCAGCGACCCGAAAGTGTTGCAGGCACATGCACATGCACAGGCCCTGTTGGGGGTGGGTGTGTGAGTGAAATGTCTGTACTCTGTGCTACAGTCTAACTTCCAATAGATGAACTATTTCTTTTTTGCAAAAAAGGATTATAATTTAAATCTGTTGAATCTTAGGTCAAAGATGGGATATATTTATTTTTCCAATTAACATTTTTTTTAAACGTTATACATTAAATTTTGTTCAATAAATTGCATAATTAATGGACTGATCCCTTTTTATTTTTTTTATTTTTAATTACAATGAGACACTTTAGGGAAGTCAGACTGTACTCTTCGACTGCTCCGCTTCTCTTGTTATTGTTGTTGTTTATTGTGGATCCATTTCGAAAGCCCCGCTTATCAATCTCTGAGGCCAAGCTTACCGTTATCGTTCTCCTTGCCGCTAACGCTGACGCTGGCTGAGGCAGAGACCGATGCAGCAGTTATTTCCATAATATTTTGGGGTCGCCTGGCGCCTTCGCTGTCTCTCTGTTTATTTATGTAATACACTTTATTGGATTTTTGTGTTTGTCTTTTTTGCGAAAATATTTCTTGTTTGTTTGTTAATTCACGTTCGCCTCTTTTTCTTTCTTTGCCTATCTATCTTTCTTTCAGTCTCTCTCTTTCGCGTGCGCGCGTATGTGTGAGTATGGTGGGGGAGTGTGAATGTGTGTGTGTGTAAATGTGTGTGGAAGCGATTTGTCACGTATTTTTTACAACGTTGTCCGCTTCTGTCGCACGAATTTTAATTTCCAATGCAATTGCAACTGCTGTGCTTGTGTTCTTTTTAATGCGTTATTTGCCTTTATATTACATTCTCTCGCATTCGCTTTTGCCTTCGTTATTTTTCTTTCGCCTCTTGTCGCCTCAACATTTTTTTCATTTGTTTTTTTTGATCTCGAGACTGTGTTGTTGTGGAGAGCCATCCACAAATAATTGAGTGCGCTCCACTTTAGGAAAAGAGAAACACTCGCACACACACACTTATACCTGGCCTTTATTGCGTTCGCGATTTTTGCTTGTTTTCGCGTACTTTCCACTCGTTTTTCATATACCCTTCAAATCAGACGCGACCAGTATGATTCTATTTACACGTTGCACTTAAATTTAGTAATTATTTGCACTATTTTTCACTATTGCTGCGTCTTCAAATTCTGGAAATTTTCCTCGGCGTCGCGTATTAGAGGTGGAGAAACATCGATTGCAGATATCGATGAATCCAACACTATTTGTAGCGCTCTGGCGGCTAAAAACTAAATTTACTTGACTTAAGGTCACATTAAAACACCTACATTAGGTAAAATTTAATTTGTATTTTAAATTTATGACTGGTTTGTATATTTATAAGCAAAACGATTTCTATGTGGCTGAAAAATAATAAAAACCAATAAGGTATATAGTCGCAGCCCATGCTTACGACTGGAATATCTTGACAGCCCTGGCAGTAAGAAAAATACCTTCTGGCAACGCCGATCGGACTATATACCAATCGTGTTTCGATTTTTCCAGGGAATAAAAAATCTAGTTAAACCGTCTGAAAAGTGCATTTGCGCAGGAAAATCTTCGATGAGGTCGATTTAAGCAAGCAGCAAGATTGCATTTTCGAAATTCTCCGCCTGCAGCTGGCCCTGGACGTGCTTTGTATCCGTGGAGAACAGAGACGCAAAGGTTGGGACACCATACACATATGTATTTGTTACGCGTGTGTTTGCACATTTGGGTGGACTTGTGTTGTGTAAAGTTTAAGGTGGTTTTGCTCAATAGCTTAAGTTTTAAACTAGGGGGGCATAAAACATATTGGTTCAGGAAGTATTGTAAATGGAATAATTATAAAGCAAAAGATTACTTAGTTAATTTATAAAATATATAAAATTAATCCTTAAGAAACCATAAATTTGTATGTGTTTAGACTAATATTTTGTTTGTTAAAAGAGGGAAAAACACGATAGTTTTGCAAAAAAAAAAAAATAGATAAACATTCGCTTGTTATATCATTGCATCTTGAAATGCAGCTTGCACAAATGCCCACCCTATCGGACATGTGTTCTGGAAATGGTGTGTATGTGTGGGTGGGTTACATAGCGTGTCTGTGTGTGGGCGGCGCAAAAAAAAGTGTAAGGAAAGGAAAATAAGTCGGAATCGCCTCAATTTACTGAAATTATACCTAAAACAGCTATTTTAAAACAACTTTGTGTGTTTTTCCTTTGCAGATAGACGCCGTGTGGGGTTGGGTTGCTTCCGGCCCGCTGCGTTTAGCAGCGAACAGAATGGGCGATCTGCCGGGCTCCACCGGCGGCGGTGTCGGCGGCGGTGGTAATGGTGGAGGTGGCCCGACCATCGCCGGAACAAACGGTAACTCCACCACCGGTCCAGGTTCCTCCACTGGCTCCACGGGCCTGGAGCGCCCGCCGTCCCCCGCCCGGCTCTCCCACACATCGGAAAAGCATCCCAAGGTCACGCTATCGGAACTCAACATGCTGCGGCGCCACCGAGAGCTCTGCGATGTGGTGCTCAACGTCGGCGGGCGGAAGATATTCGCCCACCGAGTAATTCTCTCCGCCTGCAGCAGTTACTTCTGTGCCATGTTCACTGGGGAACTGGAGGAGTCCCGCCAGACGGAGGTCACCATTCGAGACATCGATGAGAACGCCATGGAGCTGCTCATCGACTTTTGCTACACCGCCCACATCATAGTAGAGGAGTCCAATGTCCAGACTCTCCTGCCGGCCGCCTGCCTCCTCCAGTTGGTCGAAATTCAGGATATATGCTGCGAGTTCCTCAAGCGGCAACTAGACCCAACCAATTGTCTGGGCATTCGCGCCTTTGCCGATACTCACTCCTGTCGGGAACTGCTCCGTATCGCCGACAAGTTCACGCAGCACAATTTTCAAGAAGTCATGGAGAGCGAGGAGTTCTTGCTTTTGCCCGTCGGCCAGCTGGTCGACATCATCTGCAGCGATGAGCTGAACGTGCGCTCCGAGGAACAAGTCTTTAACGCGGTCATGTCATGGCTAAAGTACAATGTGGCCGAGCGGCGACAGCACCTCCCACAGGTAAGGTTCATCAATTATTTTCAAAATCGAGGAACTCATGTATTCCTTCTTCGTTTCAGGTCCTCCAGCACGTCCGACTGCCGCTACTCTCTCCAAAGTTCCTGGTCGGCACGGTCGGATCCGATCTGCTCGTGCGCAGCGACGAGGCCTGCCGCGATCTGGTTGACGAGGCCAAGAACTACCTGCTGTTGCCGCAGGAACGTCCACTGATGCAGGGTCCGCGCACTCGACCCCGCAAGCCAACGAGACGCGGGGAGGTGCTGTTCGCTGTGGGCGGGTGGTGCTCCGGCGACGCCATCGCCTCCGTCGAACGCTTTGATCCGCAGACCAACGACTGGAAAATGGTGGCTCCCATGAGCAAGCGTCGCTGCGGTGTAGGCGTGGCCGTGCTAAATGATCTTCTCTACGCTGTGGGCGGCCACGACGGACAGAGCTACCTGAACAGCATCGAGCGGTATGATCCGCAGACGAACCAGTGGTCATGTGACGTTGCACCCACCACATCGTGTCGCACCAGCGTCGGTGTTGCCGTGCTTGACGGCTTCTTGTACGCGGTTGGCGGCCAGGATGGAGTTCAGTGCTTGAATCACGTGGAACGTTACGATCCTAAGGAGAACAAGTGGTCCAAGGTGGCTCCCATGACCACACGACGCCTAGGAGTGGCAGTGGCTGTTCTAGGTGGATTCCTGTATGCTATCGGTGGCTCCGATGGTCAGTGTCCATTAAACACTGTGGAGAGATACGATCCCAGGTAAGTTTCCCTTATTTCTTGGTGGTCTCAGGAATTAAAATCTTCATTCCGTTTCAGACACAACAAGTGGGTGGCCGTCAGTCCAATGTCCACACGCCGCAAACATCTGGGCTGCGCCGTGTTCAACAACTACATTTACGCCGTCGGCGGGCGGGACGATTGCATGGAACTCTCGTCCGCCGAACGCTACAATCCTCTCACAAACACCTGGAGCCCGATTGTGGCCATGACCTCGCGACGCAGTGGGGTGAGATTTTATTATTTTCAACTCATAATTTTTCGATTATATTGTAATTTTTTGAATAATTTTAGGTTGGCCTGGCTGTGGTGAACGGACAGCTGTACGCGGTTGGCGGTTTCGATGGCTCCGCTTATCTGAAGACTATAGAGGTTTACGACCCGGAGACGAACCAGTGGCGTCTCTGCGGATGCATGAACTACCGCCGACTGGGCGGTGGCGTGGGTGTGATGCGAGCACCCCAGACTGAGAACTATATGTGGTGCGAGAACAGTTTTAAGCAACAAGCCTCCTCTAACTAATTCAACTCCAAATCACTCCATTTCTGACGAACTTTTCCGTTTCTGTTTCTCTGTTCTTGTTTCTTTAAATTGTTTCCCCTTTTTAAACACATGCCAACATAATGATATGCAGGATACGCAAGGATTCTGTTGTCTGATGGGAGCAGCAACCGCCGACGTCGACTTTGCCATCGCAAACGTTGCCGCCGCCGCATTTCTTCTAACAAAAATTGCAATCGAAGCCAAAACCAATCGTCTAAATCACCCCCGGAATCACTATCCCCCTCTCAATTGTTTAGCAGTGTATTTGGATTGTATTAATTGTTAATTGTTTTTTTAGTAGAACCTGAATCGCGCGTTTGTTAGACTTCCCGAAATAGTATTAGAGATTAAATTTATACCCAATTGAATTGCTATCACACATCCCCATCACTACGTACGTAATTTTAAATGATAGTACTGTATCGTAAGCAGTTTTATATTTTATAAACAAAAACTAAACAAAAAAAAACACAAATATCTATGTGTTGCTGGTTCGAATTTCATGGAAATCGCTAGCTCATAACCATGCCTTCTTTCAAAAAATAACAAAACGGAATCAAATATTAACATAGAAACGAATTCGACTAGTTGTACATCTTAAAACAATGAGCTCTAAAGTCAAGTAAAATTTTGGTATTAAATAGAAATAATATTAAGAAATTAATTGATGATGAGAGTTTATTCGAAATAAGACGACTTCAAACAGGTGCAATACTTCGATTGACCAACTTATTGCTGTATTTACATTTTAGCCAAGTCAAGATAAAGTGTATCAATCATAAATGTCTTAAATAATAATTCGATACGATCAAGAAACCCCTAATCCGTTAATCAAAGGTTAAAAAATAATAGCTTCTCAAGCTAAAAAATAAAAGATCATTAAAAATACCCTTACAAAAGAACAAAGTCTAGAGCTAGCCCAAAACATTTCAATAGTAAAATTAACACTTACATTTAAAGTCTACGCCTAGCCATAAGATCAACATATAAGCCTATAAATTTTAATATTGTTACTCCTAGATAGTAAGCACGCGAAACCTTTTTGTCGGGAGAGGTCACGTTTGAATAGAATTATTATTATTGTTGAACCAAGTTTGACCCTCGAGCCCGTTGGAACGTACTCGAAATAATTGCTAACCGGATGGAGAACCCAAAAAAAGAATAAGGAGTCTCTCAGTAACAACTCTTTTATTTGTTGCATTTTTACACCAATACTTATTTATTTTCAAAATTATTATTTATTGTACGCTTCAGTATCTCATTTAGTTTATTTTTATTGCGCACGTTGTAATTATTTAAAAAAAAAAAAAAAAAAAAAGAAAGAAAAACAAAAACTGTTGTTAAACCGAGCAAATGGGAAAGAACTTATCTTCCAAATGATTAATAAGAATAGCATTTACAAACAAAAACCAATCTTATTAATGTTCTAGGCATAAGGGTACACTCATACACACCCGATAAATATCCGAAGACACTATGGGAAGATGAAACAATAACAATTTTTAGTTCTATTGAAATTCAACAGTACATAACTTGAATAATAAAAGTGTTAACAATGTGAAAATGGATCGTAAACCCGTGCTAAGTGTAAGGATATATACTAATAAAATATATCTTAATTAAAGTTAAATAATATGTAGTTTTACGTACCTGCTAATTCATCGTAAGTGGTTTTTCACTTCCAAAAAATAGTCTGTTTAACTTTTTCTGCACCGTTTTTGAACTCCCGCCGTTGTTATCGATAAGCCTACTTGAATAGCTTCATCTATACATGGCACTACCATAAATATCGAAACAAGATGGCTTGAACCATAAAACATTTGAATTAATCGAGTACATCTTGAATATGATTTATTCATAAAATACCTTCAGCTTTATTCGACAAATATAGGCTGTAAAATAGAATAGAAAAAGAATCTCATATTTATGCAAAATCTTTAGCTCGATAGAAATTTATTAAAAAATATCGATATATTGATGTATTGATATTTTGAATATTATCAACAACCCTAGCTGAAATCCGGCAATAAATTACAGCTGCGTTCTCCGGCCGACACTATTTACCTGAGCCGCTTTGAAATCTGGAAACATGTCTGGCGGGGACGTGCCGACTAAGCGAAAGGTCCTCAGCAATGTCGAATACCAACGCATTTGCCAATTCATCGGACGCTACCGTGGCCTGGCTATCGACTGTGAGTACGAGCTGAGGAACCGCATCTTCCAGGACGTGGATCCCATGGCACTCAGTTGCATCCTGCAATCGGAAGTCTTCAATAAATCTCGCGGCCAGCACTCGAAGAACGACCAGCGAGCCAAGAAGCTGCTGAAAGCGTAGGGATAATCTTTGAAATAAAAGGACACGTAATAGTACTTATTTCCAAACATTTTTTAGGTATGAGTCACAGAAAGAAATGTACGACGACGACCTGCTCATCCGGATGTCCTGTGTGGAGTGTATAAATCCAGTGGCTCTGTGCCGGATGTTGTTGCTGGAGAAGTATAAACTCCGCCACCGGTCGCACGTATCCCGGCTACTGAAGAACCCGCATCTCATCGATGAACACCACTTGGCAGCTTGTGTGCAGCAGTGCGTAGTGAGCGACAACCAGGAGGGACCCATCACGGACCTGCGGCGTCGGCTCATCGGCGAGGAGTACGAAATGAAGCTCAAGACAATGGCCAAGGAGGCAGGCATCCACTTTTACGACGAGCGGGACCTACGACGCATGGGGTTCGACAAGACTCCTGACATAAAGATGATACTGCCCTTCCTCTACAAGGGAGAGGTGATCAACTGGATCGAGAGCAAGGCCAACTTTGGCGACACCAAAGGACACAAGTTCAACATTCAGCAGCAACTGCAAAGCTACTGCAATCGGTAGGTGGTTCAATAGTTGCCATTAACACAATTGTAATCGTGATAAGCTCTTAGTTTCGGGCCTGGTATCATCATCTACTGGTTTGGATACCACGAGGAGACGCCTCTGATGCCGGAAAATAACATTGGAATTACAGTGCTCACAGACTTTCCGGCCAAAGAAGATTTGGTCTTCATGCAACTGGACTCGGGAGAGGCCGCCTCAGCGGGGGCGCCCAAGGAAACTGCCAGTCCTAAGTCCTAGTCCACCTTCACAAGGTATATTAGACTAATTATACACTAGCCGTCAAATCGTACAAACTAAATGGTGTAGATTCACAAAATCGTAGGTATAGGAACCTTTGACAGGAATGCTTTGCATTTAAACTTTAGGCTAAGGTAAAAAAAATATGACAATGCTGTTGCAGCAAGGACGACTCATTTTAACAAATTTTTCTCTTTTTTATTGGTTTTATAAATTCTCATTTACATGATTTACTCATTTATAGTACAAAAACGTCACATTTCTCCCATTTTCTGGTATAAATTGTATAAAACTATAAAATATTGTAATAATCGTTGTTCCATAAACAAAATCAAAAAAAGAAGGGAGCATAAGGTGATTATTATTACGGCTCAAGTTACTGGTTTTCATCGAGGGGGTGGGGAGAACTTTTTGGATAAAATTAAAACGAATACAAACGTAAATTTGATGCTATGTGGTAGGAATTTTCCTTGTATTGTAGCCATTCATTAAACAATTGTATACTATGTTAATTTCAATATAAAAACTTAAACCAAAACCAAAAGTCAGCCGCGAGTGTACAAAAAATTCAGCTGCGCTCCTTGCATTGGTAATTTCTATTACTATTACTGTTGTTATTATTATTATTATCCACCCTCTTGGCTTCGGCTTGATTGTAGCGGTTCTTGTCCGGGCTGATGTAAAGTTATTGTTGCAAAGATTTCGTACTGGTAGGCAACTCGTCCTCCTCGATCTCGATCTCGTTCAGCTTGATATAAATATGTGTTGTGCCCGCGGCAAAATGGCTATTGGGCATCAGACATCCTTCAGCTCCTCTGGCATATCGTTTTTGGGATGCTTGTTCTCAAAGTGCTGCTTATAAGTCTTGGGATCGGGCATTTGCGACTGAAAAAGATGGAGTTTGATTAGAATATGTTGTGGTTTTAGATTTTATAACTCTTTTTCACCACTTTGGCTGACTCAGACACTTAAGAAACTGCTTATCAAGCTACGAATATTAATCAACTAATGCACCTTGCTTACATGTAGCCATGTAAGTCTTACAAACTAAATGCAAAATTATTAACAAAATAAACTAGCTTAGCTCGCTGCCTAGTGCCTGGAGAGACTTGACTTGATGTGGAGTGCCCGGCTCACCTTGCAGACAGCACAGACGTGAACGAGCGCCTTCTGGGCAGCCTTCTTTTGGTCGTTGGCGCTGTGGCCCTGCTGCTTCTTCATCTTGGCCTGCTTTTCCGCAGCCTTTGCCTGTGACTGGATCTTTTGGTGTCCGCGTGCCATTTCTTGTTCTGCACGTAGTAGGGATAGAAGAAAGTACAAGTGATTAGTATAAATGGCCGAGTTGGTTGCTTTGTTTGCTGTTGGCATTAGGCGACTCAAACGGGATTTACAACAAAGACGGCAGAAGCGCCGTTACTTTCTCTTTCGCCCTCACACCAGCACCCACATTGAGACACAAAGTGCACACGTACAGGGATTATCTGTACAGGAAACGCGTTTTCCAATCTATTCGCACCGCCGAAGATCGCTGATTGAAAATAAAACGTGACACGGCACTGTACTCCGGCAAACTGCAACAACAAACACCCGCATGCCTCGTACCGCAAAAAAAAAGAGGCAGAGGCGGAGGAAATGTGATTCGCGACCACGTTATTTTGTTGTCTCCACTTGCCTTACCTAATTAATTGGATGGGATCCGCACAAGTGGTGGAGCCTGTAGATTTGAGTCTAATTCGGTTTGTCGAAATGTGTTTTTGTTTTGATACCCGAAATTGTTGACGTTCCGCTTTAGAAATTTAATAATTAGTCGAAGTTAGACATGTCGGAAATATATAAAAATATCGATATATACTTATTTGCAAAATGCTGTTGCCACGTTTTTTTTTTTATTCACTGTTATCGATAGTCGTGTTTTGGTGCTGCCACTTGGCGGTTTAGCATCAATACAATATTAAAAAAATTACTTACCGTTATAAAATCCATTTTAAGTTTATTTTATTTTATTATAATAAGTTTTTAAATCAATTGCTATGATGCAAAGATTAAAACTATTTTTCGCAGAAGCCCGATGATGTATACAAACTAAAATACTAATTTTTTATATATCTCATTTATTTTACTGATTGAAAAGGTTTAAATTTCCCCTCCGCACTTGTATCTATCATTTTTTTTGGTTGAAAACCTAAAAAATGAAATAATTGAATGCCAAAAAGATTAAAAACTTTTAAATCTTAATAAAATAATTTTTATTGATTGTAAAACTTAACAAGTTATTACTATGTACAACTAAACCAACATGCTTGCATTATTGTCGCAAAACTCGTATATATTATCGACAAACTGCATTTCAGGTGTCTTTTTAGCAATTTGAGGTGTGTTTCTAATGTCATTTGGTGGCTGAGTTTCAGTCCCTTTCGCTGGATCCACTCCGGAGTTTTTGGCTCCTTCGGTGTGCTCCAAAGTCAGTCGCTTCAGATTATTGATAAGCGATATATCATGTTTCATTTCGTTCTTAAGCTCTAAAAGTTCGTGTTCAGTTTTGATAATATCCTCCGCATAAGCTTCGATATTCTGTTGCAATTGCCCCACCGATAGCTCCATTTCCGGTCCCTTGTACCGCTCATTTTGCATCCGGTATAGCCGACATTTCTCGGAAAGCTGTCGCGTCAGAGCGTACTCCCTCTCGTACCGGATATTCATATCAGCATGCAGAGCCGCCAACTTGTTGCGAACACTGTTTCTCAGCGGCCGATCCTTGCGCCTCCTGATGCAATTGTTATTGACATTATTGTTATTATTGCATTCGCTTGGAATTGCTGTTTGAAAGGATTCAACAGAGGTCGTTGTTTTTTCACGACAACTTCGTCGACGCAGTCTCTGCTTTGAGACCCGTTTCTCAGCCAGTTTATAGAGCTTCGACTTGTTCTCACTTTTCTTCCCATTATACAACTGATCAGGCATTATAACCAGGACCAGTTCGTCGGGGATTGTCTGGCGTTTCTTAAGCAAGCACTTCTCCTTCACTTTGTTGGGCACCTTTGGAGGTGTTTTTGGCAGTTTGGGGGTGTCCTTTTTTTGTTTGCTGAGATGCAACATTTTTTTAAGCCACTTTATCATGGAGAAGGTTGTCGAACCGGCAGGTGGAGGGGCATGGGGCACTAATTGCATGGTCAAAGGATCTCGGAAATTATCACGATGCTTCAATGATAAGCGGAGCTGCAATAAAAATAAAAAAATATATTAATTTAGGCATAGATTTTGGTTAGAGTTTCTCAATTAACTCCTTAACAATCAACTCCTAAATTATTCAGAGTTCCTCGTTAAATATTAATTAAAAAAGTTGTCATAGCACCTAAAAAATTAAGCCCTAATGACTGAGGAATCATAAAAAATTCACAGCATAATTAAGCCGAACGAAAACAAGGACCTTAATATAAAAATCAATAGGCAAATTGATTCCATTTGGAGCGTCATAAACAAATAAATACGAAAAGGTAGAGCATAAGTCAAATAAGAGTACAATCGGACAAATATCTGAATGTGCGGGGGTGTGACTATTGGGAGGGTAAAAAAAAACCAAGTAGAGTGGGATTCGAAAACGACATGAATTTCACATTTCTCTGGGCTTGCGTGTGGCGCCAGAAAAAGCGCTTATTATGCAATCACTGTAGATTTTTTGTTGTTTTCTGTTTTCATAGAGCCGCTTTTTGGCCCCAGTTAGCTGGGCCTTTGTTTTTTTCTGCACGCCAGGTGGGAATCCCCCGGCCCGGTTATTACCTCATTGTGTACACGGCTCCAAGCGCGCCAAACGGGCAAAATGGCCATGTTGCCATCGTAGCTGCGCTCTATGCCGCCCCAACTTTCCGTTATAATGTAATCGCCGTAGACATGCGATGGTGCCGTAGTTTTCTTCCTTTGGCCGTCGTCGCCGCCATCTTTTTTTTCGCCCCAACGGTAAAAGCAACGAATAACCCGCATAAAAAATTTGAAATGAAACGAAAAGAACAGAAGTGCAGAGCAAAAATAAGAATAATTGTAAATAAGAAGCGTAAATAAATAACTCCCGACGTTGTGGTACAGAAGTCACGAGAGGATTGGCTATAAAAGAAAATATTGACTTACCTTTTGGATTGTAATTATTAGGATTGCCGCAGTAATTTCCGCCGTCGCTATTTCTCAGTTCTTCATCAATCAGGGCCTTGATTATGTCATTGCATGTGGTCTTGTTCGAAACTCCCGAAACGTACCGGGGTTCACCGTCATCCATCCAAATGGGGATCTCCTTGTGGCCCTGTTCCTGTTTGTTTAAAGAAGACAAAAATAAAATTATTAGGTTAATATTTAAAAACTATAAATGCTAAGGAGCGAAAGGAGTAATAGTGGTCCTATTAATAATGAAATATTTTTTTTGTGTGGTGTCCTTTTCATCAACCTAACCTCAAATATTTTAATAAATACTGGATTAATTGCGTTAATAAAATTTTGGTTATTTAGGAGACCAAAGGACAATAAATTTGATATGAAATCCAACCAAAAGTCATCCTTAAATATGGAGAGATGTAATTTGTTTACAACTTCAAGAAGAATAATTTAGTTTTAAAACTTTATTTTGATTAAAAGCCATTTAAAATAAAAATTAAGTTTTGAAATTTTAAAGAATTTAAAGAACTATTTTAGTAGTTAAGATATTCAATGTTAAAACAGTTATTAGAGTAGTTAATCATAAAAGTATTCGATATTTACTAAGAAATCTATTATCTATGTCAAGAATAAAAATGGTTCCTTTGGAAATGAAAATAAAAAAACTAAATAGAACAAGATAACCCAAGTTTCATTTAGTATAAAACTAATTTCTTTAAAATTAATTATAAAGCCTACTATAATCGTACTAATCCTAATGGCTTTTTCCTGTGGTGGACCTCCTCCCACCCCAAGACTGTACCCTGAAAGCCGGTTCCGTGCGGGTGGCCCTGTTTATGCATATGACTAACTTGGGGCGTCTGCCCACCCAATTAGATGATTTGTTTGATTTCAGTGGAAAAGCTGTCGCAACCGGATTTGAGCAGAGAAGGGGTCAGTGCAGAGGCAGTGCCCGAGGGGTGGTAGTGTGTGGTGTGTGGTGTGTGGGGTATGGGGTGTGAGGTGCACTTACCACAGTGCTATTAACGCCATAGAGGGAAATGGAACGATGGCGCCGAGCCTGGCCACCGTTTCCGTTTGCCTTGCCGTGTTTATTTTTGCATACGGGCTGAGGCAGAGGCGGAGGCGGCTCAAACGGTGGCACCATCGTAGGTGGCGATGCAGCCCGCTTATTATTGTTATTGTTGGTGTCTTGATTTTGACATCGACGTGGCGGCAGGATGGGGCTTTCGGGTAGATTCAATAGCGATGGACAGCTGTCCAGATTATCATCGATGAACGTTGAGTTCTGTTGTTGTGGCGCCATATTCTCCGTTTCCTTTTCCTTTTCCTTTTCGAAAAATTAAAACCTCTCTCGCTAATTGGCACTGCAACGGAGTAAAAGAATAATACAAAAAGTCGATTAATATATATAGTGAACATGCAATATCCTTGTTAGATACTTTGTTGGTTCAGGTGGGTGTTCGCCTACGCCTAACGATCAATTTAGATTTGTTCCCCGCGATTAAATAAATTATGCAGCAGTTAGCCACATAGGTATCCACGTATCCCGGTTCCCAGGTATATATTTCAACACATATGGTATATACAATATATGCAACCCCATCTAGATTCCTAGAAAATTGCCTACCAACGTCAGTTGGCGCCGGTGGCCCATTATTCAGGAACATTGCCGGCATTTAGCCTGTCGTACGCCCCTCCTGAGCCTACACCACCCGCCCCCGCCCAATCTAACCCATCTAGGCATAGACCCTGTTACCCTCGGTGTACTGGGCCTCACGTAATTTGTTGTTCGGGGGGCGTACATAGTACGAGTTCTGCAGTTTGTATGCAAATTCTGTTTTGCAGCCGAAAAACATTTTCCTAGCGGCTTCATTTTCGTTTTACCTGTTTTTTTTTTGCATTGGAATTGGCAGCCCTTAGTGACTTATGAATTAATGCTAATTTATGCCGCCGGAAAATGCAGCGGAGGAGCTCAAATTATAAAGATTGGCAGGTCGAGTGCGAAAAGATTTTGTTGAACAAATTGCTGTAGATTCTTCTTCTATATTATTCAGGTGGATTATTGATTAATTATAATGATAAAGGCCCTGAAACCCTATAGAACAATTCTAGAATAATAATATTGAAAATATATCACAATATTTCCACACAATCAATCCACTTTCCAATATTACTCCTCCCCATAGATCTTTCATTTTAATTCAACTATAAATGCTACGTTTAGGAAATCCCCAAGGATTCCAACAGAACTTTTTAGAATTCCATCATTAAGTATTTATTTGCTCTCAGGACATGTGTCAGAGGGCACGCCCCCCAAGTCGATTAGAGAAATGAGCTACGAGTGGAGCAGTTCCATCTGCAGTGCACACTCACACACGGCCATATCCTTGGGTGCATGTCCTGCCTTTGATTACACTGGACACCTGGACATGCCAACATTCATTTAAAAATGTAATTTCCAATCAAGATAAGTTCAAATGTAAATTTCCTTCGGCGAGGTCAATTACTGAACTAAACCCCTCCCCTGGCGTTGCATTTAATTGTTTCGATGGGGTGGCTCGCCGCCACCCACCCCATATTACACATTTATGGACTGGTCTTAGCCAAGTTTAGAAATAGTTTCTGACCCCAAAAGTTCAATGTCTCTCAAGTTTAGCCACCGATTGGGTTTCACTCAAGCAATACTATATTTGTTTCACAATTCCAGCCTGGGATCCCACTTAATTGTTCCTGTTTTTGGTGTCCCCTGCCCCCAACCGATTCCTTTTATTATTTGATTGCGTGTTGAGGAGAAATTAATTTTGTTTTGGTACTGCGCATTGGACTCTAAAATGAAAATAGTGGACCCAACGCAGTTGTGACGTTAGCAGTTCTGTGGGGTTCGGTAATGGGGGGCGTATGAGTAATATTGCGATGGCTGAGATTTGATGTCGAAGTTTTGGGATTTTCAGGGAAACTATTTTTATGTTTTTATTTTAAAAACTATAAGTATTTAAGGTTTCAAAAATATTATACTTCTTTTTTTTTTTTTTGTAAATCATTAGAAAACTATTTATTTTTAGTAAAAAAAAATGTTTAGTCTCTTTCTCTAGTATTAGTGTAATATATTTGTATCCTTTGCCATTTTCTTTTTATTCAGGTACTTTTAAAGTCATTTTTTTATATATATTTTAAAATATTTATCCTTTTTTGAGGTTTAAGGCCATTATTTCAATTTTGGCACCCGCAGAACCACAGAATAATAAAATCAACTGTGAATTCTCCCAGTGCCAAGATTCAAAGACAGCTGCAAGTCCAGAATGTTTGATTCAAAAATCACAAAAATCATCTATAGATCGCTGAGATCACCTGAGATCGCTTACCTAAAATTGTTTCTTTGAATAGGTGTCCCTTATTTATAGTTGGCGACCTTTTGTGAGTTTTAAAGTTGCTAGTTTGAGAGTTTTTGGCAACTTGATGGCTTTTTGGCGATTTGGGAATTGTTCTTCTGGATGGATTCACTTGTTCACACTTTTAAGATGGGCCAGTTCCATGCTGCAGCTGCAAGGACATGCTAATCCTTTGAGCTTTGACACTTGACTGAAGTTCAAATTTGAATTTGCGGCAATGTAAGGTGAGCTAGGCAGCGACGCCGACGTAGACGCTGACGCTAACTGCGCTGCCAACCGGCCGGGTAATATATACACAAATTTTTCTAGATCTAGACAGGTGCTAATGCTGCTATCCCTGTCTCGAGCCTGGCACTCAAAGCCTTTCGGGGCGCTCGCATTCAAATTTTCCACACGGCACAGGTCCTTGCTCGGGGGCTCGTTGCCAGGAACAACGTTGCACAACAAATAACTGAACGGCGTATCCTTGACGACGGCATGTGACTAACTAAAATTTTATTTGCTACCACACAAAACTTTAAAGCAAAAAGAACGAGCCCAAAGAAACGCACACCATGCCACGACGTTTGTGGACGGACACACGGACACGCGGACACACCTGGCGGAGTGCGAGAGGGAGGCCAGGTGGCTCCGCCAGCCGTCGCAGAGGAGCAAGCGAGAGAGTGCCAGAGTCCGAGGAGGGTAGGTGCCCGGTCCCGGGCCGCTGTCGTCAGCCGTCCTGAACTGAACGGCTGCCACCGACTTCTTTGGCCAACCAGCAGCAACCACCAAAAATTGAGAAAAAATGCGCTATAAACGCGGTATAGTGTGTTCTTACCAATTTCCAACTAGCCCTAGCCTTCTAGACCTTCTCTCGCCGGCGACCACTCCCTCCGCTCTCCGGTGCACTTCCCGACTACATATTTCGTAAGCGAACTATAGCGTGTGCTAACCGCCAGGAGCACTAACACACCCGAGCACCCACCAGGAGTCGCCAGCAATACTAGCTCACCTAAGCGCACTGGGAAAGAATAAAATCCGAGAAGTTTTATTGAATTTTTTAGATTTTCAACCTTACTTTTAACTCAAAAATAAAAACAACAATTTAATGTTTTTATTATTTGTTTTAATAAATTTTTTTAAAATGATTCAATATCATAAAATTCATTCTTTATACCCATATTTTTTTACAGTGTACCAATGCCATGACGCGCACTTTGCGTTATTTGGTAAAACGAGATTGTTGATAACGTGCCACCAACAACAACAAAAAACTATAAAAAACTCGCGGTACATAAAAAACGAATTTCTGCCTTGTTTTTATATACCCCCTCCACACCCCCTCGCAAAGCCCTTACCCAGCATATCCTGCCACCCCCTTTATTTTTTTCCTGTGTATTTTATTGTTAATGGAAAGCATTCGCTGCTGGATTCGATTTTTTCATAGGTTGTACATTTGTTGCCAACAGACTTTTTTTGTCAGGAACAAAAAATAGGACTAAAAAATGTAGTGCTTGAAAAAAAATAGAGCTAATGGTTTTGGGATTTTGTAATGAAAATAAAAGGATATTTAACAAATATTCAGAATAACTGAAATCAGTTTTCTAAAGATACTGCTTTCCTAATAGATTTAAAATTGAAAATTCAATAGTTAGTTTGTGTATAGTTCCATGAAAAAAACATACATTTTGAAAACTAGTCAAGTATTTTTTTAAATAGGTCTTTTTTTTAAATAGGTTTAAATAGGTATATTGATCTCCTTATATTGATCGACATTTTTGTTTTAATTTCTACTATTTTCCTTGGAATTTGTTTTACTTTTGGATCATTAGGATTGGGCAAATATATTCAATAATGTTCAAGCTCATTAGGAATCGATTGAGTATAGTTCCGCCTCCTATAAGTTAGAACGACATCATCGAGGAAATTAGTGTTTTTCGGATGGGAATGTAGAACCACCTCTTTTCTAGCCGGTTTGATGACAGGTGCCAACTTATCTGGTAATATGACAAATTGCCACTTCTTGCAAGTCATTTGAATTCTCCCTTGTAATGTTCAAGCAATTGCATTTGAAAATAAAACGAAAAATATACCCAAAAACAAGGAAGTAAGAGTCCAAAAAAATAAAAAACAATTAAAAACACGCAACTTGTACATTTCGGAAAGAAAAGCGCGTGAAATTGTGACGCGTTTGGGCCAAAAGGCGAATGTGGCTATAACGATTATGTAAATGATTGATTCGGAATCGGAGGTGGGAGCGGGTTAGGCTGTACTTACTAGCTGTTAGTGACTACGGTTAGCTAGGGGTGGCTAAGTTACCCGTTGCGGCTCAGCGATTTCACGGTATGGCACCGTCCGTCGAATAAACAAACATAATGCTCGTAATATCCTTATAATGGCACCCAGCTACTCTCCGGGGGGATTATTATTAGTATTCCCACTATTTATTTTTTGTTGTTGTTGGTGGTAGTGTGGGAACCTCAACCAGCCAACGATTCCTGGTGGTTATTAATTTTTATTTGGATTTTTCTATAGCTAATTGCCACGCCTCCCACGCTCATGCCCGAGCTCCTTTAATTCGTCAGGTTCATTTTTGTCCATTCGCAGTCCTGCATGCAATTGCCTGCGTGGCGCCACGTGTCAGAAGGGGCACCTCCTGGGGCGTGGGGGATAGTGGGTGTTGGTAGTACTGCCCCCGCGTTGCATGTGTCGCATATATGGAAATTTCGTAATGACAGGGGAGTACGAGTCGGTTCAGCCCCAAGTTCATTGTAGTCGAGTTCAGTGCTCAAGCAATGATTGAGTTTTATTGTTGATTGCTGAACAGAGATTGCAGGTCATTCGAACAGGGTATCCATTTGGGTTAAGGTATAAAGGGTGTATATTTTGGTGGAATACGAATATTTAAGAAATAGTAAATGTATGTTTTGAAATAGATTATTCACACCTGCAGAATAATACACTCCCCCATGCCCAGTAAAAAAATATCCATACCCCTCTCATTCTTAAGGATTATTTCGTATTATTCCTAAGGATCAATCATCATTTCTTAACAATCAGCATCAGCTATTTCTTTTCCTATTGACCAAACACACATGCTCCTCTCAACAGCCTGACCCTGACATAAATATTTCCAAAGTCCAATATCCATTCCATGTGTTCGATCCCTTCCCGTCATCATCCGAAATTTGTAACGTATTCTTCCAGCCGCACAAATAAATATAATTCGCTCGCATCGGGTCCCAAAGAGGGGAGATTGTTACCTTTTTCTTGCTGGCCACTTACTCGTAAAGGCTGAAAATAATTACAAGTGGCAAGCGGCATGCATCCCAGCATGTTGCAGGTAGATGATGGAAGCAACCAGCCCCTGCCTTTGCAGTTTACCGCGTGCCATCGCCGCCGCCGTCTGCTGCTGCTGCTGTTGCAGGTGCAGAAGTCAACGAAGCGAGTCCCGTGCCCCGAGTTGAAAGCCATCTCGAACCCAAAAGACAGTTGCATTTTGTGCGGGGCGGAAGGAAGCTGTTGCGCGGGTCAAAACACTTGTCCTCGTTGGCTAGTTCCGAGTTTCAACCTTTTGGCTGAACCTGTTTTCTGTTTTCTTCTTAGGACATCGGGTAAGGGCGATTTCTGGCCTCTGAGATCTGGCCAACGAACAACAACCAACAGCTAACAGGGAGTCTAAAGACCTACACAGGGAAGAATTCTAAATATTTATGAAAAATTCGAGGCTGCTAGTCTTTTAATTGTATTTTTCTATCTAATTGGCTCAATAATACATTTTTTTTTTTAAACGCCCCAGATTCGATATAATTAATCAAAAAAGTCTAATTAGTAATTTAAATAAAAATGGCTAAAAGAATATAAAATTTTGTTTATGTGTAATGACAGTTTTTTTTTACATTGTGAGACTTTTAGGGGTTGTCCTGTCTTAACGGCAAATGCGCCTGCGCCTCTGGCTCGTGTGCATTGACCTGAAAAGCGCGCTTTTTTGTTGAAAACATTTATCTTTGTTGGGAATAAAATAAATTACCGAAAAGGCACTTGATTCAAGCTGGCCTGTTCCCAATATATTTACAATACCATCTCCCCACATACTAAATAATAACACAATGATTTCAAATTTATTTAATAATCATTTTTCGTTTTCTGTTTGAGACGATCTTTATTAATGCGAAGCTGCTTTGTTTGTTAGTTTTTTCCGGTTTTGTTCGTTTTGTTATTTTTAATTTCGTTTTTGTTTTGTTTTTATTTTTAATATATTCTGTTTATAACTAATTTAATGACTCGGTTTATGTAGTCGGTCGGTGTATTTACATGATGTTCGTTTTGGAATGCAATGTTAATAAATTGGTTTTTATTATGCTCAAGGTTGTGCATTATAAAAAAAGTTGGTATTATAAATTTTATTTTTGTTAGCATTGTGGGGGACTTTGTTATTTAATTGATCTTTAATAAATCTACTTGTAAGTTAAATAAATTGGACAACTAAAATTGCACCAATGGCTTCAATTGTTTGCCTTTTTTTCAAACTTTTTCGTTTATGATTTTATAACAAATGTTTAGCTAACAGTTTTTTTTTTTGACCTGCCTAGATTTTGCAAATATTATTCATAAGGAAATTATTTTCGAGTTGAATTAGATAAAACGAATGAACTACTAACAATGTTGACTCACTATTATTTACAATTGGTTCTTAACGATTAAAAATTATAAAGCTTTCGGGTATTGAGAATTTAAAAAGTGTTCTGTGTCAACTAAAACACTTCTTAGTTACATTTTAAATTTCATTTAGTTTGCTCTTTGTTTCGTTTGCTAATTTCATTAATGCTTTTGTTTATTAAAGGTCGACTTTCATGGCATATGGCTTTGGTTATAGATCTATTTAAGTATATTATCATATTACTGGTCTTTCGTTAGCTTCTACTTTGCTTTATCAGCAGATTAGCTCGTGAGGAGTTGGAAAACAATCCCGAACTGAAATCGTAGTAGGGCACTAAGGTGGGGCTCCACGATGGGGAGCAAATCAAACTATGTTTCGCATGAAACCATCTAAGCAATTAATAAGACGTTAATTCTTCGAAAAAAGGCACCATTCCACCATTCCAAATTGATTGGTAAACACGTAACATTTAACACATTTAGCTGGATCAGCTAATTGAAAACGAATTGAATATAGTTTCTAAGGGTCTATTATCATCTTTAAAATTGTATTTTGTACATTCCTTATATTGGCCACACATTCAGCAATTCAGAACCTCACATACTTATTTTTTAGCCCTTGTCTGTCTATTCCTTGCAACGAAAGTAGTTTTCTTGGACGTGATGAATATTAACTTTAGTTCTGTGGTCTATGTTTTAAAGCAGCTAATTTTACAAAAAGGATTCAGAGTTCTTCGGCATTGCGTTTCAAAATGTTAATTAACTTTTTCGTTTTGCCATCAGATTACGATGTTTGTTTTTATTCATTTTATGTTTTTGGTAAATTGCAAAAAGATTGTCCTTGTCTTTGGTTTTTCCTTTTCGTTAAGTTTTTGTTTAGCTATGCACTTTTTGGTTAAACGAGAAGTAACTGCAAAGAGCTTGCAACGTTGCGAAAAGAAAATACATATCCCAAAAAATCTACAAATTTCTAAATCCATAAACTTACATATTTTTGCAAAAAGCATTCTGTGTGTATACGCGTTGTGTGTTCTATATAGACAATAATTTTTAAACAATTGGTAACGGTGGCCCTCAATAACCTGCTCTGAATTAATTTCAATAAAATTTCGTATGCAAAGGTTTCATCTTTTATATTTAGTATTTTTTGTTTGTGTTTTTAATTATCACAAGGTTTAAATTTGGTTTAGGTTTAAATTTGTTGAATTTTAGGTTGTGCTTGTTTTTTTTTGTCATTTTTTGTGTTGTTGTTTATGAATTATTCCTCCAACAAGCTTTGCAGAGCTCATCCAACATACATTTTATCTAAAATACTTGGGTGTTGGTTTTGTGAGTTTATAGTTGGGTTGGCATATGTTCCATAGCTACTTATGAGAGTTTTAAAGTTTTATGTCATATACTTTTTTGTAGTGTAAATATTTTAGTTTGCTTTCATTTTGTGTATTTTTTTATGAGCTTTGATATGTATTTTAATAAAATTTTTTAGGCAATTCCTGCTGCTACTTATAACGGCTTTGTTTAAAACAATATTTCTGGGGGATGACACAAGTTGAATGCTAAATGGATATTTTTGTTTAAATTTGCATTTCACCTGAATTTTAGGAAAGCATTTTTTATCTACGTTGCGGCGGTTCCTTTTCTATGAATTTTTTTCAGATGCGAGGAGAATATTTCTTTATTAATTTAACATTTATTAAAAAAAATTAACAGAAAGATAACTAAACATGTAAATAAATAGTATATACAATATAGAATAACATAAAAATGTTTGTGATTATTAACATATGGTGTGTTTTTATTTATTCTTTGACATATGCGGAGGCATTTCAACTCATTGAATTGAATAGTAAGTAGAACAAAATTGAATTCGATTTCAAAATATTTGACTAGAGTTCTTGTAAATATATAACATCTTTTGTATATATGTATAAACAGGTTTATATCATTCCGACTACTCAAATAGGTAAAGCCTTAAAGCTGTTTGGTTTGCGTTTCATGTTTCGTAATTATAGGCTAGGTCTTTTATCTTTTTGGATCGTGTATTTATTTTGGTACTTTCAGCATAAATTTCTTGCTTAATAAATTGTTTAAATATTATATATTACAATTGCTAGACAGTGTTTCTTTGGTTGGTATAATTAACTAATGCATTTTCGAGCATATGCAAAAATTTGCAAATTTAATTTTAAAGTTTCGCATTTCGCTTTTTGTTTCTACTATTTTTAAAAAAGGCAGTCGAAAATGTTTCTTTCGTATTTTTTTTTTTGCTCATTTGCATAAATTTAACTTTCGTAATTATTAATTATTAACAACTTATTCATTTCATCTTTGGTTTTTTTCCCCGTTAACAACTCAGTTTAAACTAATTTTTTCCATTTTGACTTTTTTTATCACTGGTTTTTGTCATGTTGCCATTTAAATAATTGTTAATTAATAATTAGATGTACTTTGTGTTTCCCTTTGTTACATTAAAATTAAATGACTTTGCAAGGCCATAGAACTTAGCAAACGAGTTTTTCATGACATTTTGCATTTTTTTCTCTACAAATTTACTTTACGAAGCTGTTGAGTCTGCTTTTCCGGCATTGCTTCGGCAATTTTTAGCGCTTTTCAAATATCTATACGTATGTTTATGCATTATTTTTAGTTTAGTTCTGGGTTTTACTTAATTTTACGAAAATCCTTTATAGTGTACAAAGAAGAATATCAGAAAAATGGCATAAGCAGTTGGAAATGTAATTCTAGCGATGACATCGATCGTCTTGGCCACTCGAATCGGATGTGGTGGCTCCTTTTTCCGCACTTGAACGAAGCAGCTCTGGAAGAGGGATATTAGTTAGAGGATAATGCATTTGAATTTAAAATGTATACTAGAAATAAATTTATATGAAATGTATAGCTCTTATCCACCATAATGTGATGGCATTGCTGTTAGAACCAATTATGAGCTCTAACGCAAAAAGAAAATAAAGCTCAAAGCTATACACTTAAACAAATTCATTTCGGGCTTATTGTTTGCATTGACTTTTAATGAATAATCTCACCTCCGTCGCACAGCCATTGTTTGCTGAGTGGGTGCAAGGACTGTTGCTGCCGCCGCAGGTGGTGCATGCCACAATTTCGTTAGGTGCCCCGGCGTCGCGTCGCTTTTCGCCCTGGTAGACGGCGGTAAATTTAAAAAACTTATTTGTTAATTTTTTTCGTTCGACCCAGTGGGTGTGGATGAATTGCAAACAAGTTTTGGAAAGTTTACAAGTCAAATACAATTTGGTGAAACATTTTTTGGTTTTTTTGGATTGTATTTGGTTTTAAAAGAAGGAATTATTTACACATACATACACACACATACGCATACGAAAAAAAGAACGTAAAATTGGTTTGGCAGTTGCAGTTTTTGGTTACATATTTTGGTTGTTTGCATTTCGTTTTTGCAAAAACCCAGCAAAAAGCGTATAAGTATGTAAAAAATATATGAAAAAAGGTAGAAAAGAATAGTTTATTTATTAAAGTATATTAAAAACATGTGGCACAAAAGTTAAAACAATTTAAAACACTACGGAATTTATTACGAAAGCGTTAGAAATGCTTTTTAGCATTGCTTCTTTTACAATAGTAACTACGTAAGAAAATTAATTCAAATGTGTCATTAAGTATTCTCTGATCAGCGGTACTTACGGGCTTTAAATTGTTAATTTATATAGATTATTTTTAGTTATATCAGTGGCAGCATTTGAAAAAGCAAAAAAGAGCAGATTCTGGTTTAGTACACGACGATCTATTTATGTTCACAGCACAGTTAATAGTATTTATTGAAAATTATTTTTAATTTTACTAATTGTAAGTTTTTATTGCACGTACAGTATTTTAATCATTAGTTATTTGTTTAAGCTGTAGCAAGTTGTATAGGAATTTGTATTTCGATTGATATGAGAATGGCATGAGAATTTTGCTGTGTTTTACAATTTCTAAGTGAACTTAAAACCACAATTCGAACTCATGTGATGGGAATTTTGGAATATAAATTGAAATCAAATTAAAAAAGTGTTGGTACTGTATTAATTGTTGGAGTATTTGTGATGTAATGTCTAATGAAATGTTATGAAAACATACAGGGTTCAAGGTAGATATCTGTGGAGCTTTGTGCACTTGATTGTTGGGAGAAAAGCGTGCTTTACAAGGACATCTAGGCTAAAGTGTCGGACTAAGAATACAACAAAGCCAATGCTATTCTATATACAGGCTCTTGTTTATATAACACATTTAAAATTCAAAGCTTATGTGTAGTATTTAATATATAGTACAATATTTCAGAGATATGGTAATAAAGTGTAACCCAAAAATATTTGTATTCTTCTTTATGGCACTCCCTTGTGGATTCTGTTGTATGAAAATTGTAAACATAATTAACACCAAAATTTGTGAGCAATATAAATAGTCCGATGGGTCGTAGGTGGCAGGCCAAGAAATTAACTGCGTCCGCTGGAAAGTATGCTACAATTTATTGCAACTACTGTGGCACGTAGTACGAGTTGCAGGAGTTGCATCTGAAACGCCAACGAGCCAGGGGAAAATCCAGAAAACATCCGGGCCACCAGATTCAGGAGGGGGATTTCGGGTAGTTTGCTGGCTTGGCAACTGACTTGTCTTTGTTTGCCAGCAGCTGTGCTGGTGGCCATTTGCCGAGTGCACAAATGCAGTCAAAGGTGGCCTAAAGGGGGATGGTGCAAAATGGGGTGTGGCTGGCTGAGTGTTGCCTCGGCTGCGTTGTTGGGAAAATGGGAAAATAGGAAAATGGGCCGGGAGGAAACAGTTACTTAGGTAAGATGTATTATGCGGGTGTGTTTAAGCAGCCAGAGAGCCGGATAAAGTGGTTGACCTAAATTAAACACCGAAGCTGTGCCGGAACTTTACATATTTCCAGTTAATCTCTTAAAAAGTAATCTTTGTTTGTTTTTTGTTTAAAATCATAACAGATACTATATCAAAAAAGAGTAATTCAGCCTTAAATACTTAAGAAAATACTTTCTTTTTGATTTTTGACACTTTATAAGCTACCAGCTCTAACCTATAACAAGTACCAAAAGTTTGCTTAAATGCTCCCCAAAGTGCTTATTTCACAATTTAATTTTATTAACACAATGCTGTTAAAACACTTGAAAAATGTATGACACGCGAAGATTTATATGCCCAGTGCAATTAGCATTGGCGAAGGAAGAAGTCCTGGGCGAAAGGACAAAAAAAATGCTTTTCCTCTGAGAATTTGTTGGTATTTGCATAAGACTCTCCGAACGCGAAGTTCGCGGTTTAAAGGGCCCAGGTCCAGGACCAGGAAAAGTTTGTCAGTTGAAAATCCTTGCGCATCCTTTCGAGAACATTTTCGGCTATTATGATGCATGTAGCTCCTTGTTTTATTTTCGGTTTGGGTTTCGGTTTCGGTTACATTTTCGCTTTCCTTACATTTTCACTCCAAGTACGGTCACATCCTTGGCTGCCATTTGTTTGTGTTTCATTTTCGTGTCGTTGGTTTTCCGCTGCTCTCGGGCTCATTACGGCATTTTCCACTTTGGGGCGCTCATGAATAATTATG
Organism: Drosophila atripex; assembly: GCA_035045925.1. Lineage (NCBI taxonomy): Eukaryota > Metazoa > Arthropoda > Insecta > Diptera > Drosophilidae > Drosophila > Drosophila atripex. The sequence continues at coordinate 5,049,513 of JAWNOP010000012.1, forward strand.
TTGTCCTGTTCTGCGCGTTGTCCACCTGGCGAGGCGCCAATTTAAGCGCGTTCACCATTTTTAATTTACATGCTAATGGTGGAAAACATTTTCCCAGCCACCTTGTTGTTGACTGTTTTCCGTTCTGGCTCCTGCAACTCCTTTACTCCAATTTCTGGTGCTCCGGTAGTCTGTTCTCGTGGCCGTCGGAAGCAGTCGTCAGCGTTTCCCCCATAAAATAGTTTCGCTGGAAGCATGGACTTTCATCACGCCCACTTGACTCGGTTTTATTTGCTTTATGCAGGTCTTATTCTTATCTTGAAATTTATAAGAAAAAACCGCCATTCCCCTTTTTCATTCCGATAAGTTTGATTTACTTGAAGTCGTTTCGGTGGAAAGTTTAATGATTTATTCGTTGGCACAGCTTAAAATCTTGATGACCAAAAGGACTGTTTTGGGAAAGCTAAGAGAAGGATATGTCTAGCTCCTTTTAAACTTGAGTATGTTCAAATAAAGAAACTACACCGTTAGCAACTAGTAATTTTTTGTACTTTCCACTACATAACCTAAAAAGTGATGTCCAATGCTACTTTGTACTTTGAATTTGTTACAATTTCTCTTAAGCCTTTCAGAATCCTTAATTTCTCATTATCCAAAGTATTCTTAAATAGTCAAGAGTCCACCTGAAGAACCATTAAGAATTTAAACACGTACTTTAGGGCGATTAGTTGGGAAAACATCTGACTTGGAAGGCCAACTCTTTGCCTAGCTTTTAAACCTAATTGGTTAACCTTATGTTTTCTTTGGTTGTCGAATCCTTATAGCTAATGCTGTTACTCTCAGTTACCCATTGTTGGTCTTTCATTTAAAGTTCGATTGCAAGTTTGGCTTAAGAATAAAAAAGTTAAGGGTGCGTGTTTGAGTGTGTTTGGGTGCATTTGTGGGTGTTTGGCAAATGGCAATCAAAATAACCGCAGGCAATCAAGTTTAGTTAGTGAAGGGAGCACTCAGAGAGCTAGGGACTAGGACGAACTTCAATGTTCGCCTTTGGGCCAACTTTTTTGCTGACGTTTTTCCTTTGGCTTCTGCTTTTTACATTGTTATGGTTAGTTATTAGTTGGATGTGCATACAACAACAAGAAGAAGAACGATTTAGTTTTTCATTTCGGGTTAGTCTCAGGAACGATTTTCGTGTGCTCGTGTGTCCTTTACTCACGGTAGCTTCCACTGCCTGGGCAGGATTATCCGCAGACTCATCTTCCATGGCAGTGCACTCGCTGTAAACGGAGGCCGGTGAATTGGAGCGTGAGGCTTTGCGGCGTGGGGGCTTCAACGGTAATTGCAATTGGCGTTCCGTCATTTCCATATCCTGTACCGGTTTTTGTACCGCCTCCAAATCGCTCTCAGCCTCGATACGCACCACAAGAGCTGGGGTGCTGGTGGCCACGGATCTTCGGAGCGCCGATGCCTGCTCCTCCTTCAGTTCATCCTTGAACTTCACCTTCGTGCTAGAAGTGGTGGCGGTTCCGGGCTCCTCGTAAATGTGCTCCGCGGGTCGTCCACTTGGCATCGGGGATACGGAAGTGGATGGACTCCGAGCCGCTTTCCTTTTTATCGAACGGGCTCGTAAATTCTGAACCGCAGCTCCGATGATTCCGCCGTGCGCCTCCTGCCACCTCATTCCCCCGCCGAAGAACTCCTCCGCATCGACGGTCCTTGGAGTTCCGGGTGTGGCCACCGATGTGGCCGGGGTGGCACCCCCTGACATGGGCGTCACCCCGCCCACCGACATTGCCGGCGTGGCCGTGGCGCTTGCCTTTTCGGAGGACAAAGCAGCATGAAATTCGCGTTCGATTATTGCCTATAGAGCAGGTTGTTCGGAATGGGGACAGTTGGTTTTTGTTTTTGTTTGGATGGTAGAGAAATTTTTGGAGTTTCTTTGGAGTGATTTTTGTATTTTTTTTTCGAGCATGGGGAAGAGAAAGACAATTTGTCGGAAAGAGACACACAGGTGCTTTTAGTCAGGATAATCGAAGGCCACACAAGTAATTGGGTTAATTGATGAGATTAAGTGGGAATTTCAAGCAATTTTCAAACGGCGGTTAGTGGAGTTGGTTTTATTGTAATAAAAAAATTGAAGGATAGTCGTTCTCTGATTAATTGACTCGATTAAAAATAATTATAAAATTATCCTAATATTTCTTATAAAAAAGTGTCAATTATTTATTTAAATGGTTTTATTTAAAGAATCTTGAAAATACGGGTTTTACCATCAAGTACTGCTTTGTAAGGATAGTGCACTGCTTGGATCCCATTTTGAGCAGTACACTGCTTTTTATAAGCAGGGTGACTCACAAGCACCTAAAATTATTGGTTTTTCTTATAGTTCCCCACCAACTGTTTAGTCATAAAAATATACCCACAAACAAACTACGTTTTCGTGTTTTGTATATAAATTGCATAAGTGTGTTTTTATATTTATTGACGAACATCCAGATGCACAAAATGCACTAAAAGTATAACGTACGTAACGCCTAAACAAAAAGCTTTCAAGCACACACAGACAACTCAAAATATGCAAAAAGAAAAATGTTATAGCCACTACTTGTTAGTACCATAAATAATAGTGACCACATTTCCGCCACCAAATCATTTTTATTTTGTTAGATTAAACAAAAAGAAATATTTGATTTATTCGAGAAGAGAGCGTGTCAGAAAATCAACAAAAAAACATAATTTAAATATATATTTTTTTGGCAAAGTTTATTTTCTAAAATTAAAATGTAAATCAGAAGCAAAGAACAAAATTTGATTTATAGCTTTTTCGATTTCCGATTTTTTTGTTTTCGTTGTTTTTATTTTTTTTGCAAGCGGAGAAAGAATAGTTTTCCATATTATTCGGTAATCGTTTGTTTTCGCTTTTTTTGTTACAATTTTCGTTCGTAACATTTTTCCCAATTGTAAGTGACCTTAAAGTGTGTTTTATATTTATTTATTTTAACTTGATGATGTTTCATTTGTAATGATAGTGGTTGTTGTTTCTGCGTGTTGGGTTGGTTGTTTTTTTTTTAGTTTTTGTAACGAGTCGCACCGACTGGAGTGCGCACACTACTTTAAATGTATTAAAAAATCTGCAAAAATGATTCGATCGGAATGAATGTCAATCGAAAGGGCTTCCGTAAACTATATTTTCTTACCAATAGGTAAAAAAATTATTGGGTTGAGGAAAATGACGGTGATTGATGAAGAACCATGACCTAAATATGCTGAAATATATACCTATTTATAAGTTGTTTTAATAGATATATTTTGAAAAGTTTATTTTTTTATTCAAATCTAAGTTTTTAATGGAACCGTCTTTGTAATATTTCAAAAATATCTACTAAATAGTTCGAGAAAACTGTTAAAAATAGATTTCAAGAAATTATTTTACATTGATTTTAATTTTAACTTTTTCCAGCTTTATTACAAACAATAATCAAAAAAAGGGTATTTTTTAATTCTATTTATCTTTGAATATTAAAAAAGTGGAGAAAATTTTAACCAACAATTAGAATATATGTATGTTTGGAAAACCAAAAAGAGTATACATACTTCGGCACCTTCCGAAGTTACTTTTTTTAATTGTTTGTTTTGTAAGTGATGTAGAAGTAAATTCTTCAAAAACAATTAAATTACGCATAGTAATAATGTATTGATTTGTTGTCATGTGTTTAATTACATTACGAGTTTTTTATTATGATTGGATTGTAAAAAAAAAGCCAAAAACGTAAATAAATTATGGAAATAAATATTGTATTAATTATGGAATTATATACATTGAAAGCGAGTGCGAATCTACTAGGTAATTATTTAAATTTAAATTATGATTATTGTTATCTTCGTTGTTTTTCCATTTGGCTCGTAAAATGAAATAAACAATGTTTCGAGAAACACAAGAACCAAAATCGAAACAAAACGTTTTCAATACATTTCATCAAAGCGAAATTCGCATGCCATTTTTCTTAGGTTACTTTCCGCTGTTTTAGGTTTAGATTTTTGGGGGAAAAGGATCAAGGACTCGGGTGTTCCAGTGTGTGTTTTGGTTTGATTGTGTGAGTGTGTGTTTAGATAGTTTTTGCTGCTGTGTGCTGCTAAATGGTTTTGTTTAAATTAATTTTTATTGTTTCTGGTTTCTTTTTGGGGGGCTGGGGGTAGGCTAGGAGTGGTGCATGAGTTGTGGTTGATAGCTTACCAAAGGACTTGCAAGAATTACTCCGATCCTGCTTAGTACTGCTGGAAGACGCTGCAAAAATGTACACAAAACAATTTTCATACTCAAAACACACTTTAAGTTTTGTTTGGTTGTCATTTGGTTGGGTTTAGATTTGGTTTCTTGTATCTTTTTATTTCTCACTTAGCTGCTATTTTTGAAAGTAAATTTAGTTTTATTTATTGGTTATTCGATTAATTGCATATCACTAAAATTGGGAACAATGTTCGATTTTTTCAGTTTTGCTTACGCATTTTTTGGTACTCTTAAAATAAAAGTCTTCATTCAGGAAAACAAAATATATCATATGATGCATGGAATTTTCGGAATGTGATAATTCATTTTAGTGGCAATTTTTAAAGAAAAAAAATTAGGTCCTTTAGCCTTCGGTGTTCCGAAGTTCTTCCCATTAATTATTATTTTTCCACTAAAATGAATTCTCATTAAAATGTACTACATATCTTTTAATCACATCAAACAAAAATGTTTAACGTGCAATAAACTTTTAAACGATTTATTCTTAATTCGTAAAGTGCCTTTTAATTATTAAAACAAAATGCATATCTTATTTGTTTTAATGGTCAATTTAGGGTTTTTATTGATTTGCTTTTGGCCGAAAAAAAAATAATGAAAACATTTAAATAAACATACCTACCCACGGGCACATAAAACAATTTAATTACTTTGTATTTATTATTCATATTAAATTTTTTGTTTTGTTAGAATATTTGCAAACTAATCGGAGTTGATGGTTTCTTTACGAACGAATTGTATTATACAACACTTAGAAAATTAATTAAAACATAACATAAAACAGATTGATAGTTCTAACGTAGAGGGGAATTAATGGATTATTTTCGTCACTTTCTTGGGGTTAATAAAAATGCAAACAAATAATACAACTGAGCATCATCACAATATTACACATACATAGACAAGGTCCTTGGTCGAGGACAAAAATCAAAATAAATGAAAAAATAAATAAAAAACAAATGGATTTTGTTTAATCGATTTATTTAATATAGGGGACAGACAGGTTACGTTTTGTTTAATTTTAAGAAGTTGTTATACAAAATGCTAAGTTGGAGTTCTAATAACTAAAAAAAACCTTTAAGACTGGACGGAACACGTTGTTAGATAAAAAGGATATAGATAGAAAAGTATATAGACATACAGTACGAGAGGGACGGCAACACAATGGCGATTTTGGAATTGTTACTGACTGAGTTTTTATTTCATTTAATTTTTATTTGTTTGGTATGACTTTTGGGCTCAGGTGTTTCTGGCTTCTTAAGCGAAAAGGTAGAACAAATAACTTGAATAACTTATAGAGTACGGATGTTTTGTTGGAAGTTGTGTTTTGTTGTGTTATGTTCGTTTTTATACTTTATACTTTATACTTGTTTTGTTTTGTTTATTTTTTTAGCCTTGTACGCTCATGTAATATTCATATTTAATTGCTTTCAAAATGCATACGAAATTAGCTTTTATTTTTTGGGGATTCTTTCATAGGACGGGTGGTAGGGAGAGGGCGTGGCTTTTGGGGCTGACTGGCTGGCTGGTAGGTGGGTTGGTTGGTTGGTGTGAATCGGATTAAATTATTATTTAATTTACCTGTGTTACGGGATTCTCGCCCGGCCGGTAAACGACGTTGTGCAGCGGGCGCTTACGACCCACATAATTGACGCAAACGAACTCCAGCAACGAGGCGTAGATGAAGCACATACACACTCCGTCCCATACATTCATCGCCGTCAGATTGGAAACAACCGGCAGAGTGCTCCGGAAACCGTTCGAGGTAGTGAAGAAATTCAGCATTGTTGTCACGCCTTCTCATTGTTGTTTCCCGCAGTTTGTTGTTCAAGTTGTTCAAGTTGAAGATTGTAGAGAAATTGCATTAGCCGTTTGACACGTAATTAGAAAAGTATTGCATACTTTGGGGGCAGGGGCAGGAGAATTAAAAGGGGAATGGGTAACGAGGGAGGTGTACTCTGGTCAGGACAAAAGGAACTATATGGTTGGTGTTCAGTAATTAGTTTTTGCATATGTACAAAGTTTTTCATTTGAGTTTTGTCCGGTCCGGTTCTCGGGCAGGAGTTTTTATAACATAATGTGCCTGTTTTCGAGTTTATCTCTTTAGGGGTATAATAATATAAAGTGTGCAAAAAGCTAAACAAAATAGTAAACAATACTACGGAAGTATATGAGAGGAAATTTTATTTAAATGAGTTCTTTAGTACTTGAAGAAAATATATTGTTTTATTAGTTTCTTTTATTCAACTAATTTTGTTATATCCTTAAATAGTACATATATTAAATTTTACTGAAAAACCAATAAAATGTTTATTAATTTTACTTTAGTCATTAATCATTTCATTCTTGGCTTCTAAAAAGACCTTATTTGATTTATGCTAACTATTCAGCTCATGTCCGCCTGACATAAAATCGTAATTTGCAAATTAAACTGTTCGAACAACATTATCAATCTTAGTTGCCTAATTAGTTGCGTCAACAATTCGCTGGCTGCCACACTGCCTGAGTGCAACGGAATTTAACTAGTTTGGCATGCTACAAGCGGCACTTGCAGCATTCGCTTGGCTGCAACCAGGACCCCATCGATTTTCAATTTGCCAGCGTTACGTCCTCGTTTTCGCCCCCTCTATTTCCTATATATATGTTTTTTTTTGGCAAAAAGGAAATCTTGACGCTCCACTCGACTGCAAATGCATCTAAAGAAGAAGCTCAAACGCCAAGCAAGCGGGTCACAAATGAGGCAGGAAGATGTTGCCATCCCGCCTGGCTGCGAGGATGAAAAGGAGCTGCTTCTGCTCCTGCTCTTGTTGGAAAATGCATGCAATGTCAGCACTTTGACTAACGAAACGACTAACGAAACATGGGTTGCCATCAGCCATTCCGCTGCTATTTTTTTGACTATTTATTTATTTAGTTTCTTTTGTCAACGAAATGTCATTTGATTGTGTTTGCATTGTCCAGACAATGGCAGCAGGATATTGAATCATCCTTTCCCTTTTCAATGTCTTCACAATAAGAGGGCTATACGTGGACTTTATTGCTCTTTTGTTTCTAATATTTCTAATGCCAAAATAATGAGTGACTTTTCTTACTCACTATTCTTTCAGTGCGTATGTTTAGGTTCAATTTAGAGTCAAGTCAAGTCCTAAGCTACTTTTAATCCCCAGCCGGCAGTTTTTCGTCCTTTTTGCTCCTGTACTTTGTAGTTTTGGTCTACACGCACATGTGTAGAGAGACCAGTTGGGCTTTCGGCCCTATTTGCTTAGTCCATGTTGCCCATATGGCTTATGCATAAATCATCATGTATGATGTGACCACCGCTCCACGTCATCATCGTATCTTCATCATCACGACCGGATTGCGGAGCGGACCACAAGACCGGGCAGGCAAATACCAGGAAATGTCCGTGTCCATGTTGCTCGGCTTCCCGTCCTGTCCAGGAGCCAGGACCAGATGCCAACGACGTCTGATGTTTCGGTTGACATTCCCTTTGCTTTGCTTCATTCTTTTTATATTTTTATTTCGGTTTCCTTTCCTCGCTTTTGGCCCTGGGATAGAGGGTATAATAATTGCATTATCCTTGCTTCACTCCACATAAACAGTGGAGGTTAAAATCATAGGGACTCCTAGGGCATATAGGTATTTTTCAAAAATATTTGATTCTCAGGCTCAGGCAACCAAACTACAACCCGTAAGATAACACATTATTTTATTTATTAAAACTCCCGTAACATACATACTTTTAACCACAACTGTAGTAGCTATATGAATATTAAATAAGCCGTAGGTTGTGCTTTTTGGCCATTCAGGTAACTTGGCTTCCCTGCTTCTAACAAGTCATACTTTTAAAAGCCCAATAACAGGGAAAAATTCCCTCAAAAATTCCCCATTCAAGTCCAATTTAAAATATATACTATTTAATATTTTCATATTTATTTTTAAAAATTTTAAGTATTAGTTAAATAATTATTAATCTCTAATTTTATGTGAAAAAGTATGTTTTCTTAGCAACATATGTGAAAATGGCTTTAGTTGACTTTTCGTTAACGTTGTTACCAAAGCATCTTGAATAAAATTAAGCCAAAATGTACCTAGTTTATGGTAAAAAGGTCATGCAATGCATTATGTCTCAAAGAAGTTACGAGTGCAAAAAGTTAGTAAACGAAAAATGAGATTAAATGAAGTTTTGGATTAACAATTGTAAGAAGATTGAAAAAAACGAATCCATTTAATTCGAGCGGCTAGCTAAACTTAAATGTTTTTAATGATTTAGATGGTCCTACTCTGTTCTAGACTGAAATCACTTTTTGATTCGAAAATTTAGGCCAATTGTCTCGTGGTTGCGTTTAAATTTTGACTTTAATTCTCCAGAAACTTAACGGCTATTATTTTTTTGTGATTTTGGAAGACTACGATTTTTGTTATATTTTTCAGTTTTTCTTTTTTAATTTAGATTGTTGATAGAGAATTTTGGATTTTTTTTGTTTTTATTTATTTTTTTTGTTACGTACCGATCATAACCCGGGCTGGGACTGCATTCCATTCCAGCCAAAATGTGATAAACGACGAGGTGACCAATATAATGCCAGGTATGAAAACAGTTGTAAAATAATACGCACGATCACGGGTAAATGTCAACTCGACCTGTAGGCAACTGTAATTACCTTAAGAAACAAGGCCAGAATTTTGCAAATTCAAAGGCCAAAGGTTAACACACGCACACACACAGAGACAGACAGAGAGAGAGATAGAGATACATATATAAAGATAGATAGAGAAAGGCTTTATGGTAAAGGACACAGCTCGTAGGGCTCACAGATCTCAGAGGTGTTTGGGCCTAATCTCTAGCCTAGACTATATTCTCGATTTCGGCTTTTGGTTGGCTGAACTACTCGTTGATTGGTAAATTTGATTTAAAAAAAAAACTGAATATTTTGAAAAAATAAAATTGTGGTTTTGAACTTTGGCGTGGGGTGGTTTGGCTCTCAATACAAGAAACAGAACCCATGCAGCAAACCTTGGATGAACACTTAAAGTCTAAAATCTTATTGGTGTTGGTTGGTCGGATCAGGTAGATTCTTGCTTAATTGGCTTACTACTGTTGGCCGCATTGAAATGAAATGGTAAAGTGGCAGTCAGAAATCATAAAATTGTACAAATTACATTACAGAAGGGCAATCGAAAAAGGCAAATGCTACGAAAGGCGGAAAGTAAATCAATTCTCAATAGCGTACAAAATTGATTTAAAATTCGGGTTAATTTCTTAAAATTAAATATTTATTATTTTTGGTTTTTGTTTTAATTAGTGTGAGAGAGAGATAGAGAGAGCGAGGGCAAAAATTGGTAATGGGTTTGGTTTTTATTTTTGGTAGGTTGATTTGTTTTATATTGGTTTTTATTTTATTTTTTTTTTGTGGATATTGTTACCTATCATCGATCTAGCTGGCACGGCATTCCATTCTAGCCAGAAGGTTATAAAGGATGACGTCACCAATATAATGCCGGGTATAAAAACGGTGGTGAAATAGAATGCACGATCTCTGGTAAAGATTAAATCGACCCTAAGACAGCTGTAGTTCCCTAGTTTTTTTTTTTTATACATTTTTGGATAGTAGCGTTTCAATCAAAAAAAGGAGGAGTGGGAAGGTAGACAAAGATTAGACCATTAGATAGGCATTGGATTTCTTTGATCATAAGTTTTGTAAATTCTTTGCTTAAAATGTAAAAGCTGCAAAAGCATTTCTAGCCGAGGTCTGAGTCTACAAATAATTGTAAATCAAGACAATCAAGAAAAAATTAATTTTAAAAGCCAAGCCAAAGGATGGAGAGTACTGAGAACTGAGAAGGTTTTCATAAATAATTATGCAAAATACGCCATTTTGTATGTTGTGGACATAAAAAAAACGAATATATTTTTTATAAATACCAGTTGACCAAAAAATCACTACAATACTGAAGAGAATAATTATTCCCAGCTTAAATGTATAAATCTTTGGCTAATACAAAGTACAAGCAAATGAAGTGACTGGCAGGAGAGGTGATCGGAAATAGAAAGGACTTACCTCTCCAGCTGTTCTGATCACAGGCCGTTGTTTGATTTTTGATCAAGTACGCGTTCAGTGTGGTCAGCGATGGACTTTTCCGCAGAGTATCCTCGTCGTTTTTCCAGACGTATTTGATTTGCGCCTCCTCGTAGGAAACTGTCAAGGACAAAAAAATATATGCATGCAAGCTTTAAGCACTCAACGCTTATCTCCATTCGACCACATTTTCGAGGACCAAGTAATCCCCTCATCGTCGTCAATCTAACTCATTAATTAATGGCATTAATCTAAATAGGCACGGATACACAAATGCATATTGTCTCGAGCATCTTTGTCGGGGCTTGGGCTGGCTCGGCGGCCCCAGCAAATTAAATCATATTTGACAAACAAGCCATGACAAGCATCAGGAGCAGCAGCCAAAAGGCAAAACACTTCGATGTTTCCTCTTCACATAGATGAAAATCTCGGCAAGAACGACCTCATCCTGTGGCGGCATTTCTGCCTCACCAGCCTCTCAAAGTAATTTACGATGTTGCTCACGTTCTTGGCTGTTGTTGTCAGGATGGGGGTTCGGGGCTGCAAACCGGAAACAACTTTCCAAAACAATGTAAAGACAAAAAAGCCTACAACAGCATAGGTGCACTTTAAAAATAAATCGGGTTGAGCCAAATCATTCTGCGATACTGGTGGAAGAAAAGGGATTCAAGTAGCGGGTATCATAACGTCCTATGACAATTTCAATAAAAAATCGTAACAATATTAATCTTTTAAGGATAAACTATTTTATTATTTAAAATCAGTTTTTCTCGAAGTGTGATGAACACGAAACAAGTCCGCCTGTGTTACTTGTGTGGCAGGCAGTCAGCCTTGTTAGTCACTTTGTCAGCTTTTGTCGTGCCGCCCCGCCTTCAGACACGCCCCTTTCGCCTCCATCTTTCATTTTCATTGTTGCAAAAATACAAAGACATATAAAAACACACAGACGAATGCAGATGGAGGCAAAGATTTCCCTCGAGTGGCAGTCAACACGCTCGCCTGCCCATCTTTTTATATCATCATCGCATCAACATCTTCAACTTAATTTTCAACACTTTTCCCTCTTCACAATATTTTTAGATTTAAGATAGCTCACCTGATTCTTAGCGGAAAACATGAAACGAATAGTAGATCTATTCTTTATACAAATGCATTAAAACCGACATCAATGAACGGACCATTTTTTCGATTTTTCGTCAAATTTTCTAAGGGATACTCTTCAAAAATATAAAAAAATCCATCGAAGGGCCATATGGCCCACTGCGAATGCCATATCTTTTTCCAAGCCCACCCGATTCTTAAGCGGAATACCTTAAAAGGTTTGTAGATCGATTCTGCGCAAATCTGCATCAAAATCTGGGAACAAATTATTTTTTCGATTTTCGTCATCTTTTCTGGGGGATCCCCTTCAAAAATTCTGATATGTCCACTGATGGGCTATATGACCCACTGCGAAGGCCATATCCTTGCCAAAACCCACCCTATTCTTAAGCGGAATACCTTAAATGGATTGTAGATCGATTCTGCGAAAATCTGCATCAAAATCTGGGAACAAATTATTTTTTCGATTTTGGTCATCTTCTCTAGGGGATCTCCTTCAAAAATTCTGATATATTTTTATTATTATATATTGATGATATATATTGATTGGCCATATAACCCACTGCGAAGGCCATATCTTTGCCAAAATCCACCCGATTCTTAAGCGGAATACCTTAAATGATTTGTAGATCGATTCTGCGAAAATCTGCATCAAATTCTGGGAACAAATTATTTTTTCGATTTTCGTCATCTTTTCTAGAGGATCCCCTTCAAAAATTCTGATATGTCCACTGATGGGCCATATGACCCACAAAGAAATCCATATCTTTGCCAAAACCCACCCGATTCTTAAGCGGAATACCTTAAATGATTTGTAGATCCATTCTGCGAAAATCTGCATCAAAATCTGGGAACAAATTATTTTTTCGATTTTCGTCATCTTTTCTAGAGGATCCCCTTCAAAAATTCTGATATGTCCACTGATGGGCTATATGACCCACTGCGAAGGCCATATCTTTGCCAAAACCCACCCGATTCTTAAGCGGAATACCTTAAATGATTTGTAGATCGATTCAGCGAAAATCTGCATCAAAATCTGGGAACAAATTATTTTTTCGATTTTCGTCATCTTTTCTAGAGGATCCCCTTCAAAAATTCTGATATGTCCACTGATGGGCTATATGACCCACTGCGAAGGCCATATCTTTGCCAAAACCCACCCGATTCTTAAGCGGAATACCTTAAATGATTTGTAGATCGATTCAGCGAAAATCTGCATCAAAATCTGGGAACAAATTATTTTTTCGATTTTCGTCATCTTTTCTAGAGGATCCCCTTCAAAAATTCTGATATGTCCACTGATGGGCTATATGACCCACTGCGAAGGCCATATCTTTGCCAAAACCCACCCGATTCTTAAGCGGAATACCTTAAATGATTTGTAGATCGATTCAGCGAAAATCTGCATCAAAATCTGGGAACAAATTATTTTTTCGATTTTCGTCATCTTTTCTAGAGGATCCCCTTCAAAAATTCTGATATGTCCACTGATGGGCTATATGACCCACTGCGAAGGCCATATCCTTGCCAAAACCCACCCTATTCTTAAGCGGAATACCTTAAATGGATTGTAGATCGATTCTGCGAAAATGTGCATTAAAATCTTGGAACAAATTATTTTCCAAAGTTTTCCATTTTCGAGTTTTGGTCAAATTTTGTAATACACTTAAAAAATATTAAAAAGTCTATTGAAGGTCCATATGACCCACTGTGAAGGCTATATTTTTGCCAAAACCCACCCGATTACTAAGCAGAATACCTTTTATGATTTTGAGATCGATTCTCCATAAAATTTGGAATTTTTTCAGCCTACTTACTGCTTTCCATGGAGAAGGAACACTTGGGATCATCGAATGGAAATATGTGTAGGCTTCCCTGGCAGGATAAGATCAGGTGACGTCTGAAAATTAATAAGATGGAAAAAAAGCGTTTATTTTTTGCTTCATATTGCATGATTCCGTTAAAACTAAAATAGTGAAAGTAATTACGTCCAAGCTTTGACCTTACAACTCTCTGGAATTTATGCTTGTCTTTGCCAATTAATATCGCGCTCTTTGTCCTCCAGCATCAATTCATAATAATTTTCCACTCCGTGTCGCTGTCGCTGTCGCTTTTCCAGCGACAAGTTTTTCAGACATTTCTCCTTCTTGGCTATGCAAACAGAAAAAAGGGAATTCAGGGAAAGTAAATGGCAACTGCAACTTATTTTAATTGCTGGACGACACTTTTGCGCTATGCAGTCAATTGGAAAAGTTCTGTTGAATTAAAAATGTAGACCAGTTGGGAAAAAAGGGGAGACTAAGACAAACATGAGCATCCGGCGAATGTTGGCCATATTGTACAAAAAAAAAAGAATTCCCTTTCTAGTGGCAGTTGCAACAAAGTTGGTCCATACATATGTAGGTTTTGTTGGACCGGACCAAATATTTACATACGTTCTTACATTTTTCCTCATATTCCTCTATTTTTACCTGCCTGCCCTGCTACTCCTTGTGCTATTTTTCATTACTGCCTCGTGTGTTTGCCGGCTAGCTTTTCCTCTACATATCTCGTCTGGTCTCGAAAAAAAATGTGAAAAATTGAGCAAAAAAAAAGCACTCGAACCAACAAACAAAATAAACCTGCGAGAATAAAAAAAATATTGCCGTTCTGCCTGTCATCTTGCTCTCCCTAATGAATATGAACTTTGAGCGCAAAAATTTGCATTTTCTGGCGCCATTAAAGCCGCTTAGACCCGTCACCGGCCACGTCCTCGCTCTCGTCCTTTTTTGTATAAAAAATTCATTCATATTCAAATCGGTGTACAAAAAAAAGAAATAGTATGATTCAGGCACACACCTCATTGCGTACGTAATGGTCCCGTTCCGAAATATTCTTAAAGCAAAATGCATTGGTATGATGGGATCCTTGAAATCGCCATGCATAATGAAATACGTATCCGGCGTCCAGATGCTATCATGATGATGCAGAGCATTTAAGAAGTCATAATGAGACTTATTGCCATATTGCAGCCGCGGATCGTTCCATTGTTGATTCAATAGAAACTCCACCTCGTATTTCTGCAAATAATTGAGATTCTCTATAACAATAGAATGTATATATTTTCCGATTTGATTGGACTCACCAAACTGCTTTCATCGGGCGATGCTAAGCTCAGGAGCAGCACGTTCACATTCACCGTCAAAGTGCCTGATAAATAATGAAAAATAAATGGGAATTTATAGACAATTTTTTGAATTTTTGGATAATGAAAAATTTATAGAGAGAAAAAAATGTTTGTAGAATATTTACACAATAATAACACATTTACACAACAAGAATTCTAGCGCACAAAAAAGGTCCTTGACTCAAGTTCAAAACCATGAATATTTGTTGGCGCATGTAACAAATGTTTTAAGGAACTAAAAATAAGAGAATAAGACGAAGGATAACAGAAGTTAAAAAAAAATGTATAGAATTTTGGGGCCTTTAAAAATTGAATTAAACAAAAAACAACTCCTAAATTATATAATGAAAAGAGTGCAAACGCTTTAAGAGATATGCTTTAAAATATCAAGACACCAACCGCGATTGTGTGGTCTCCGTGCATTTTGATTAGTTGCCATATCCGGCGATTGCAAACCACAGCAAAAGTCTTCATCTGTAAATATTTTAGGATATTTTAATAGTTTTACAAAGGACTCTCCGTTCAATAAGGAATGCCTATAATTATTGACATTAAGTGCATTATCGATTTTGTGTTCACTAAGAATTTCTGTAATGACTTTCGAAAAACCTTTAACTTATTAAAAGTAATGTGATTGCTTAGATGCTGTCCCACAGATAGTTTTCTGCAGCCCCACTTGCCCCCAAAAAGATGCAAGTTCTTTGTGCAACACATCGAGGACATTGTTGCCATTAAGTTTAATTGATTATATAGCGTCCATATATCGTGGCCTGACTTTGCCAATTGTTGTCATTTGGCAAGCCAAGACTGCAAATGTCCCGATCCTTGTTTTTCCCTTTTCACTTAATGGCCCAAGAACCAAACTAAGTACGAACTGCAATTCTGGCTGTCATTGTTCGCCCACGCTCTCCACTTAGGGAAATTGGATATTTAAACGAAACAAAGCGGCAATGTTGAGTAAGTTTTTGAACTTCTTACCATTTACAGGCGGCAGTAATCGTTTGTCGTAGCGCTTCTTCTCAAGCAATAAATCTAATATCTCTTTATCCGAACTGGACTCGTCGAATCTGCGGGGGAAGAATAGATATTAGTTTCGGGATTTATTCACTTTTTATACAATACATGGTTAATGTTACGGTAAATAATTAGAATCAATTAAGTTATGTACAACAGTTTTGTGTGCTTTTTTAGGTGGGAAGATTGTTAGTAAATGGATGGGAAAGTTGAACAACAAAGCCGATTAAAGTTGGAGTTAAAACCTAAAAAACGAAGCTGCAACCAATGACAGTTTTTGTTTTATGGGAAAAAAAACCCACAAAACTCTATGAGTTGTCAATTGAAGAATTTGCATAGAAATTGTTAGAAATTTTCCAGGCAAGAGGCAGCTTTTGACTTTTCGAGAAATTGACGAAGCATTGAAGGCCAAAAAATAAACTTTCTTTCAAATTGCATGCAAAACTTCAGCAAAAACCCAATTATCTCGATGGGAAAACAAACTCAAAATAGCAATGAATTATGCATAAATCAAAACTTTGTAATTGGAAATAGAAGATAAAACTAAAAACTCTAGTTTTGCTCTAATTCCAAATATTTTCTTCGATTATACTTTTTTGTTTAGAGCAGGAAAAAGGTGTGCATTAACTTACTTCGACCAATCGATGCCATGACTGAAAGAATTTCAAAAGGAAAAAATAAATAGAACAATTTTTGTACGTGTCGTGGAAAGGATTGCCAGGCGAAAAGATTGATAGTTACATGGACATATAGATAGATAGATAGATAGAGGGGAGTGTTTAGAGGTTGAGTGTATTTTGTGGAAATCAAATAAAATGGAATGATTTTTGGGGTAATCTGTTTTTACTCTAACATTAAACCTGCATTGAAGTCTATAAATATCTATTATCTTTTCAAATCACAATTTAAAAAAAAATAAATCAATATTCAATCAAGAATCCCTAGGCTTTTGTATTAAATGTATTTTCCTTAGATTTCAGTTTATAAGCTAACAAAGTTCTCAACGAAAAGTGCTACGAGCAAGATCTGCATAAGTTTTAATTTAAATTCATAAAGTAAATAAAGTTTTAAAGACTTTTTCCTGACTAAAGTTCATAAATAATTAAACCTGAATGGACACTAAAGCTAGCCCCGAGTTATCCTTTTTTTGAGGTGACACACTTACATGGGATGCTTGTCGAGGGCACCCGTCTCCGACTGGGTGGCAGCGGCCGTGGATGTGCTGGTCAGGTAGCAGAGCATCAGGATGACACTGGAGGCGGCATAGAAGCTGAAAGACTGGCTGTAGTGCTTGTAGTGCTGGCCGAGATACTGATAGGCAGCCGCCGAGGTGGCCGCCATTGCGAAAATGGCAGCCGACATGGTGGCGGGCAGGGGGCTGAGAGCGTAACCCACCTGCCCGGGATGCCCCACGGGCGGAGGCGTCTCAACCTGCCAGGGCCGGTAGGCTAGTTGATGATCCTGCTGATGGAGCTGCTCCTGCCCTCGGACCTCGTCCTCTTTCTGGTGCTGCTGGAGCTTTTTCGCTAGGGCGGCGAGGGCTTGGAAATGCAGGGATAGCGAGGGATTTGGCTTCGTTTGGTTGGTGGCCTCATCCGCCGGATTCGTCGCCGGATGACGTCTCCTTCGGCGGTTAAAGTGCTGCTGCTGCTGCTGCTGCTGCCGCTGCTGCTCATCCCGCCCTTTGATCTCGCAACTTGCTTGCCTCGTTGTTGCCGCAATATCGATTTCGATTCTGGCCCTATCGACAATGGCTTCGTGTGTCGCCAACGCGTTCTCGCCTTCTTCGTCCTTGTGCGTTTGTGCCACTTCACAGGGCCTCTTCTCTGGGCTAGGATGTTTCTGATTCGGATGCTGATGCTGATTCTGATTCTGCTTCTGTTTCTGTTGTTGTGGTATCGTTAAAAGCACTTGAGTTGTCGCTTTTAGATGTTTGGGCACAGTTTCGGTTTCAGCTTCTGTTTGGGTCTGTGCTTCGGTTTGCGTTTTACGATTTTGTTGATAGTTATCCTTGATTTCGATGTCCTCAGCTGTTTGGTTGTTTGCTCTGCCAGCGGCTTTGGCTCCTCCTCGGCTGCCACGGCATGGATGCCGACTCGGTTGCTTGCTTCTCGGTTTGTGGGGCTGCTCTTTGGCCGCTTCAAAGACGCAGCCCATGATAGGACAACTGAAAGGAAAAAAAATAACAGAAAATATAGTTTTTGTTTACAAACTGAGACAAGTTTGATTCAAGCTAAATTTGAAGCTTTCGTTTGAGTTTTCTAGTTAACTTTTCTTTCCTTGTCTTTAAGATAAAGTCTAGCTTAAAAAACACCTATCACCCTTTTCTAGCAATACATTATTTAGCCTTTTTTATTTAGAAAACTATTTATAAGAAAATCAATTTCGCTTCCCGCCGAAAAAAAACTAATTAACCTCGACGAAAGCAATAAGCTCAGCACAATCTAAAATAAAAATCTATCGTCACCCACTTGACAGTCATTCCCAATGACTTGCCCCTCTATCGTGCAGCCTTCCTGTCCTGTCTCAGCACTTGCACAATCACAAATACAAACATTTTGATTGATGTGGCAATATAGGATTGTTTCAGTCCAAGGACCACGCCCAGCTGCGTGCCCAGGCGACTGTAAATGTCAGTTTGCCAAATAACACGGTTCCCGAAACAGATTTACGATTGTCGAACAAAAACTTTTGAGCTTTTCGGGTCATTTCTAACACAAGTTTTTGGTTTCAACGAAATTTGGTAAGAAATTAGTCGGTAAGAATATAATTATAGAAAGAGGTATACAAATTTTACAAGGCTTTCAAGAGAAATCAGCTAAACTTGTTTAATAAAAGTTAAAAGGAAAACTTGAAAACTTAAACATGAAAAGTAATGGATTTTTTAGATAAAAATTCTTATTTAATATCCAAGTAGTTTAAATTTTAATTTTAAAATAAATGAGTTTCATTTGGTGGGCCCTGGTACAATTACTCTAGCCCACATCCAAAAAACCGTATGCCAGTCAGCCAGTCAATGGGCCAAAAGAATTTTTATTGTTGCATGTCAAAGACTGTCTTTTGGCTGTCTTCTCTTGGCTTTTCTTTTTTTCTTGTTATTGTGGCTGTCAGTTTGTGGCCAAGTCAGGGTAAAATGCAATTTTCGTTTTCAGATATATGTGTACTTTTCAAGTGAGTACAAGTTTTGGCCAAATTTTGATATGTTTTTCAACATGCAAAGACTCGAGTGGCCATTGCCACCGAAAAATATAAAAACGAAATGAATTCGAACCGCAGAAATTCAATTTCCTCGTTTTTCTGTGACTCTGAAAAATATATAAGCAGACATTGAGAGTGATTTGGGTCTGATTAGTTATGTACATGTGGTTATATGCTTGTTCGGACACATGTATTCATATGTTCGTTCCATATAATCGGCTTAAATGGGAAATGGCTTTATTTAAAAAAGGATTTGAAGAAGAAACCTTGTTTTTTTGTGGTCAGCCTAAGCTGTTTTGTTCTGTTTTCATTTAGATTTTGGAACTGGTCGCATTTAAATTTGATTGGCTGATTTTTAATGAAAACTCATTTTGCCATGAAATGGAAGGTTTCCAAACATATCCGGAAACCGCACATACAGGCACTCAATGGCTTTGGCCTTTCCTCCTCCACATTGGTAGGTCTTCATTATACTTTTATTCGATTTTTACGTGACTTTGGCCATAAAGCACAAAAATAAACCCCAAGACACTAGATACAAAAAGTAATGGGAACACAAACTAGCAAAGGCCCAAGAAGTAGGCATGTAAATGGGTCTCATATACAAATTGGTACCGATACACCATATACGTGTGTCTCCCCCTCTCTTTCCCCGCTTATATTGCTATCTCTATCTTGCCCACATGTGCCAGGACAATTATTGACCTCAATCTATTTAAAACGCTTGTATAACATTTCTATAATAGAACTTTCGTTTTTGTTCTGGTGTTGCGGTTTATTCTTTTTTGCACCAAAAATGTCACAAAACTTTATTAAATTGAAAACTTTTCGGGGCTGCTTATTGAGAAGGATAAAAAACTCGAACAGAAAGAGCGGGATAGAGAGAGAAGTGAAGGAAAAAAATGTCGAAACAACTGACCATAGATCAGTTTATAGTATGCTTCCATTGTCCTTCTGGCCGCCTTCCCCCGCTGATATCCTTTATGCCTTCCGGGGCATAAATTTTCACAAACCGCGCTCGAGAGCCGTCGACTGCAGTCTGGACAAAGTTAATCCTTCTATCCTTTGGCGGCCGGAAACGGCGCCAACTGACAGCCCAAGCCAGCAACTAACCCAAAACAAGACCAATCCTTTCCGCCTTTTTTTTTATTTCTTCAATGTTCTGATACACGGGGGAAAAAATTATATTTTTAGCGTTAAAAATTTTCACTTAGGAATAGTTTTACATTTAAACTAGTGATTATATTTGTAAGGAAAATTAGTAGCAGTCTGAAGCTCATATACTTTTTTTTCCGTGCATAAACTATGGTCTTGCTAGTTCGTTGTGCATTTCATTTTGTGCTTTCAACTTTTTTCATATTTTTGCTACAGTAACTTTCCATATTCCGTATCTGTATCTTCTTTTTGTATCCTTTTTGTTAGAGTGACTTGTTCAGTCAATTTAATAATTTGTTGGTAGTTAGTTTTTGCATCTCCGCTACCTCCACCCCGTCCATTTTCCTGTTCAAATTAGTTGACAGTGTTGCGGGCGATTTCTGGCAACATTATTTGCATACTTTTGGGCGAGAGCTGTTGTTGCGGTCCCGTGGCTGGACCACATGTCGGATACTTAATGTACCTCAGTACCGGGAACGGGCAAACATTTTGAAGCACGTTTTATGTTGGATCAGCTTTAATGGCCTAATTTGCAATTTTGTCCAAATCAAGCGGCAATCCAATTAGATGCTAGTCCAACACTTTTCGACGTCGAGCCGAAATTCGGGTTAAGCCGAGCAGAGTTAATTGAAAATTCCATTAAATTTGATGGAAGGGAGTGTCCAACTATTTTCCAGGATGATGACTAATTACAATTTGCACGACAGCCAATGCTAGATTATGTATTTTCGGTTAGGGCTCATTTTAAATATTAATGTGAGTTAAATCTTATAATCGATGAGTCTATTTATAATGCATAGAACCTTACACCACCGACCTTCGTGGCGTAACTCTATATCCGTACTTCAATGTCTTGTTTTAAGGGAACCTTTTAGTGAAATATTTTAGCTTGGCATTTAATGGACAACTCTCGGTCGCAGGCTGGCAAGTAACCTCAGTAAACAAAATAACAATAAAAACTTTATCCACAACAAAGACCACAGCAACAACAACAACAACAACAACAATCAACAATTGCAAACAACTTATTATCGATTTATTTTGGGCGTCAGTGTTTGTCGTGGCGCCATTGTTCGAAGTCACGAACTTTTCAGTGACAGAAAAGACAACAGCAGAAATAAAGTTGATTAAACCCATTGAAATGTTCTGTGGCTTTTAACGTACTATACGCCATATCCATCCACCTCCATATATATAAAGATAGTGGGTAGAAAAAAATAAAAACAAAAACGAGAAAGGCTAAATGGGGGCATTGGTGTTGAAGGGAGCTGAACAAATTATGAATGTGTTCAACTCAACAAATTGTGAATTATTCCATTGTTCTGAAAGTGTTACGCCGGACACAACATGCAACATAAAAAATTATAGAGCAGTCATATAAGGCTTATCCATAAATAATGATACTCGTCGGAGGTGAAGCCCTTTATTGCAGCACTCCAATCGAATCTCTGCAAAATGAAATTCATAATTAATAAGCTTAGCATCCCGCAGGCCATAATGGACCATAATCTGTTGCATTAAAAGTTATTAAAATGTTATGCCATAGACCAAAAATTTATGGCCTGGCAAATGTGGTAATTGAAGAAAGGCACTTGACCCAGTTTGTGATTGGAAATTGCCATTGGTATGGCAGCAATTGCCAGAACAATCTCCAGCAGGATGGCTCTCGATGGAGAAAGGGTTGGCTGGAATGCAGGTATGACAATCAGCTGGAGCTGGAAGTGGGAGTAGCCACCTGGAGTGGAGTGAAGTGGATTTCTGGGGAGTGCGCTGCAGTTCATTCGCATTTCAATTAAACGGCAAGACGGCATGCAGCAGATGCAGCTACAGATACAGATACAGATGCAGGCACTCAGCAAATGGCAAACCACTCGGAGGGACGCTAAGCCGTTTAGGCTTAAGTCAGCTTATTGCTCGGAAAAGTGGAACACGCGACGACATAGTTGACACACGACGACCACGACATCCACATCCACATCCACATCCACGCCCACGCCCACATCGACATCAACGCCGAAGACGACGACCTGTTGGAGAATTTTCCAATAATCGAACGTACAAGTTTAATTAATGCCAGACGGTGGTGTAATTGAATAAAAGTCGTTCCATCTCCTGGGGTTTTTAATTTGATTGCAGAAATATAAGCAATACAGTTGGACTTCATTAGGATAGACAATGTGTGAGCTTCCAAACATGTATACTTTGGAATTTTCTAGAAGGGAAAAATTCACGCTTTTAAGAAAGTGATCATTGAAGCTCAGAATAACAACTATAACTATTTTTCCAACTAAAGATATTTAATTTTTAGTAATGCACAAACTTTTGGCATTACCACTGTGTTTATTTAACTTTAATTTGAATTCTAATTGCAATTCCGGTTATCTGCAGCTCCTCTCATAACGATATGCATATGATCCATGGCTGAGGTGAGCCATTTAACCCAGCTAATTGCACATTTTGACAGTTTGCGGTGCAAACGTTTGCACAAAGTTAACACAAAATGACAAAGTGCAAATGTGCCTCGGTCGTGCGGAGATAGAGCAGGAATTGTGGTTGGACTTGGTATCGGAACAGAGCAGGAGGGCAGGAATCCAGGGAGTCCAGGGATGATGGTGCACATTCATGTGGGTATAGGTTGGGTGGCAAATTCCCGTGTTTGTCTGGAATGGTATCACATTCTGTTTACAATAAGCTTGGCCCAGCTCGATGACGATGTTGGTCAAACATACTGAAAAGTCGGCCAAGAAGAAAAGTCCAGCCAATGCAGCTTGTTTTTCCCCTGTTTGCCACCCAAGGGAGAAAGAGGTTCGGAAAATTCGAACAGCTGCTTGTGGTGCATGTTTCCATTGAGAATTTATAGTTTGCTTGTTGGCTGATATGCAACATGTTTATTCTTTTTTTTTTACGACATATGTACAGAAAGTCATGTTTTATTTATAATTAAAAAAGAAAAGCGTAAATTGCGGTGGATATTCATTGTTGAGGGCCACCACAGAGTCCCTTAAAGTGAAGCGGAAGTGTGTCACGCCCACAAATTCGGTGGCAGTTAATTATTGAATTCGAGCCAGGAAGGTTGAAAAAATACCTTACTTTATATTATATTTTTTGATTTTTTTTTTGAAAGGAAATGGTGTGTTTAATTAACAATTCAATTAGTTATATCTTTTATTTTACTAACCTCTATAATTATTTATTCAATAAAAAATGAACCGCTCTTACTGGCCACTTATTGATTATTTAAGTAATTAAACAATCGAAACGAGCAATCCCCTTGATCCCATTTTCGGATCGAACTTTTCGAGGCTGCGTCCTTTTCAGTTAAATTCTTTTTGTTTGCATTTCATTCTGCTTGGTAAAAGGCTTTGACAGGATTTGCTGTCCCTGTTTCCGAGGGCCGGCCTAAAATCATCTAAGGGAAGAGTTCGAATGCTCTTCGTCCTGTCAGAGCCACTTAAATGCCATGCATCATGGAAATTTATGTGAATAAATTATAATCAAGCAAAGAAAAAACTTTCAGACCGTAATAATTCAGATTAAAAAGTATTTATACATATGACACAGTTGATACAAGGGCCAGGGACCAGTGGGCAGGATATTTTTGGGTATGGGTTGAAAGTTGGGTGGGCTTTATGCGGCTGGTCACGCGTTTTCCCTGCATGTGTCCTGTGTGTGTCCTGCGCTGATTTCACTATAATAAATTGACATTTTTTGGACATTTCTCTTGAAGTGGCTGGCTGGCTGGCTGGCTGGGTGCTGTTCTCTGCTCCGGTTTCGCTTGGGGAGCTGCGAGCTGTCTGTCATTTAATCTGCTGCCCGCTCTCGTTTATTTATTTATTTTCATTTTTGCTTTCTGGAACTCTGGGGTGCTGGCACTCTGAGACCCAGGATGGAGGGCAGACAGCTTACTGAAAGATTGGGTTAAGGCGTGATGGACATTCTCAGATTTTTCTTCTTAATGTTTTAAGTTAAATTGGTTTTTGAAAGTTTTTGATAAATTTCATAATAAGCAACTGGTCCAGTCATGCCTCTGTAAGTACCAGGAATCATATAGTTGACAATTCTTCTATTTTATAGACTTGAATCCTTCTTAATTCCTGACAAAATAAATCCTATGTGGATGTTTTCTCATCCAAAATCTGGACAATCCAAATTCCACTTGGGGTTCCCCTCATGAAACCGAAGGCGCAATAGAAACAGAAACAGGAAAAAGCTATAAGCATTCAAATAACAAGTAGCATAAGAACAGCGAACAAGCAACGACAAATAATTTGGCACAAAAGCAAACAAACAAGATAAACAAACAAACACGAGGAGAAAACACAGGCAAGAGTAAAGACAAAAACGAGCCAAGTACCAAAGCACATAATGAGCATAATGGGCGTGTTGAGAGGGGGGTCTAGTAGGGGGGTCTAGTAGGGGGGTCTAGTAGGGGGGTCTAGTAGGGGGGTCTAGTAGGGGTGTTAGCTGGGGGTTACTTGCTGGGGGGTCACATTGGTCCCCTACATCTGCCGCCCCTCCCGGCCGCCACCCATGACGAGTGCCAAAGAGCTTTTTGTGTTGGTTTCTCTCTCTTAGTGTTGGAATAAGCGCCACTTTACATCCACACTCATATACACACACCGTCACACACTGGCACTCACAGGACTTTAGAGGGATGTCACCCCGCGTGGCAGGATGCAGTGCCACCAGCTGCAGCTCCACCAGCGGCAGCTGCAACTGCAGAACGAGGGCAAAGGCACGTCGCCAACCATTTAAACTAATCTTGAGGCAGTTTATTTATATATCTCAAGGGCCGTTTGTCCTAACAATGTGCCCTGCTTATATAGAAGCCGATATACCCATGTATACGTGCTGATATAACCCCAACATCTGCACATAAGCTAAGCTCAGGTAAGCTGTAAAAAAAAGGGGAGCACCCCAGCGAGACAGAAGATTCCATAAAAGCCAACTTTCCCCCCATTTAGCAACACGCAGGATCTATATATCCTTTGAGTTCACATTTGGGTGACAGTTACATAAGCATAAGTTTAAAACGAATCTTTTAATGGGGTTTTTCGATTTATTTCCGAAAGGGAGCTATTAGGGGGATAACTCTGAAAAATAAATATGGAGGAATTTACAGAATTTTACTTTAAGTTCATATTTTACCAAGAGGCAAAAGGTTTCTATTCTAAAATAAAATATTTGGAATATTTTTTTATAATTCCTCACTGGAACTGTCTGTAGACGTAAAGATCGGTATGTATAGAAGGTATGCAACTTCTTGAAAAAGGACAAAGATTATAGATGTCTTTTGGGTTTTTTTTATATTTATAGATAAGTAGATTAAAACCAAATATATTATTATTTACTCTTAAGTCTCCCAAGTCCATCCACCTTACCGATCAATATTACCGCACTTCACTGACTCTTGCCTTAGGTAATGCCAGGTTTTGAGGCTATTTAATTTCTATATAAATATTTTGCCTTAGACCACAAATCTGCGGGTCATAAGCTGCAAGGACACGGCGGCGCCCAGGACACGCAGCTCCTTGGGAGCTTACAAGTCCGTCAGGCTCGCCAAGCCACGACAGCATGCCCGGGTGAACTTGTATTAAAGCAACCGGAAATTAAACACACAAAAGTTTTCCAAGACCTCAGCCCGCACCTTTATAAATACATATGCACAAAGCTCCACTGAAAAAAAAGAATACAAGAGCAAGGAAATCATTCATGGAATTAACTCCGAAAAGTTGAACTCAAGGAATCCATTTAAAAGTGAAGACTATTCTTGTACCCATATTTTCCTAAACATGTTTAGTATTTTTTTTACAGTGTCCTTTAGGTCCTTGCATTTTTTATGGCACCCATTTTATTTTATATATATTCAAGTTCTGGTAAGCTTTGTAAGGACTCTTTGCCAGTGAATGCATTCAAATATCTGCTTGAATCGCTCAAGCTTTGCCAGACGTAAGTGGTTCTGCTATTGTGTCCTGATGGAAGGAAATAGTTGTTCACTCACCAAATTTAACTCCACAGCCAGTTCAATTGAATCCTTTGGCGCTTCGTATCTGCATAAGCGAGTCAGCCAAGTGACAACTGAAAAGGATAAACCAATTAGGGAAACCAATTATTAAACAAATGTCAACACGCACACTCGAAGATGGCTTATATTATTATTTTTTTCTTTTTGGAAATAGGGGTTAATTCCCCATTGTCCAGATCCCAGATCCCAGATCCCAGAACAACAAGCAACAGACAACAGAGCAACGACGGCTTTTAGACGAAATTGAACATATGACAAAGAAACAGGGAAGGCATGGAGAAGGAGATTAGGCTCGACTGGTTGCTGATGTCCTTGTTGGTATTCCCCAGCATGTGCCTCTGGCGCAAATGATGGAAATCACTTAGCCCGGAGTGAGTGTGGGTGCAGATGACGATGACAACAAGGATACCATGGCAGGAGTGGCTGGTTGTGGGCTGTGTGGAGTGGCGCTTCTGTCTGAGTCCTTAATGAGCTTTTGTCTGCTGCCTACTTTTCAGCGCCATGAACTGGAGCCTAGACTTGTGCGTCTTGGGATCTCTCTGTTCAAATCTTTGACAGCCGCGTAACTCCCTGGTCCATTATTGTCTAGTTTGCCCAAACAAAAGGAGGCACTAATGAAAACTCAGGAAAAATCTAGTGGCATGTCATAGATTTTGTCCAGTTAGCTTGTCCATTAAAGGAGATGTCCAGAAATTAATTAGGCCATCCGATTGTTACGAGTGCCTTCTTAATTGCTTCGATTTTATTAGGATATTATTCAGCTTTCTTGCCTCAGTAATGACATCAATATCCTGTTTATAGCTCCAAGCATACAAAATTGAAATTCGCCTCGTTTATTTACGACCCTTAAGCGGTCAACTCTGGCCACAGCCAGCCACTAAATCACTTACGGCCAACTTCGATCAAACGAGTTAATAACTTCCGCCATGTGGCAGCCAAAATTAACCATAATTCCCATGCTACGGCCAACTAAACTGACCTATTAGCCTTCTGGTCCTGGGGCCGGGCAGCGCAGGATATGCGCTTAAATGGCTGAAGTTGATCCGAGCCAAGACAACTGGGGCGAGGGCTTGTCGGGCTCGTTGGGGGCCAATATGGTAATTTTAGCGCTTCTACCTTCACGGTCTCTCATACACACACACGCGCACACACGGCAATCAGCACAACACACAAACTCAGGTGCACAATGAATAAAAATGCCGGAGCACATGTCACATTTGCCACATGAGTTAACGCAGCTCATTTATCATGGGTCCTGCCGCGTCCTGCCTCGTTCCGACTCGGCCTGTCTCTTCCCAAGGCCCATATCCTGCCATGTCCTTCCTCTTGTCTCCCTTAGGCGGCGGTTCAAGGTGACCAAGGCATTTGCCGGCCAATCTGAGCTCGTGGTTTCATTTTCACTAAGAAAATTATTTATATTTCTAGCTAGATTTTGATAAAATATTAATTTGAAAATTATACTAATGAGAGTTTAGACAGATTTTATTCATGGAAAGTGATGAGGAAAATATTTAAAGGATTTTTTTAACAACCATTTAAGAAAAACAATATAAAAATTGAATAATTCACTTTATAAACTCACGTTTTAAGATTTTTTTTATTAGAACATGAATATTATATGCAAAATGTTAAAGATATATACCAAAATGAATTATTTTGTTTGGTCTTTTACTCAAAATGAGTGAATCACTTTCCAACTGATTTGGTTCCTCATTCTCCAAGTGTTACCTATACATGGCACATCTAACACCAAAATTTAATTGTAGCCCCAAGGCATAGAGGCAAGTTTAATTACGGTAGCCAGGACTCCTCGAACTCGAACTCAAAGGACGCCATTCGGGGTATCACAATGCAATATTTATTAGAGCGTGTGTTTGGGGTCCCCCGGGCTCCTCACATTTTAGCAGACCATATAATAAATATATATATGTGTGGGCTAGGCGTATGCATGCCAACATATACTCTGTCTGTGGCCTGGCATTATATGTCGCCTGACTAAATTTAGATATGCAAATCGATAAAATAAAAAAAAGGAAATAGCTAGGCACGCACGCATTTTAGTGCCCAAGTTTTTCCAGATAGACTTAGGGCTAGAGGACCACCAGGACTTGGACTGGGACTAGGACTACGACTGGGGACCATAGACTGAGAGACATGTGTGTAAAGGTCGCGCTTTTGTTATAATTGTATAAAGATAGTAGAGGCCTTTCCCATCAGAACAATTTACAAAGTTGCCACACGGACTCGCCCCCAATCGAGGCTTAAGATTTAGGCTGACCTGATAGCGTTTCACCTGAAATGGCAACTCATTTATTTACCTGGGAAAACGGATAACTGTACTTGACTGCTTAAAAAAATAAAATAAAACGAATATTTAAGGTTTATGGCTAACATGAGGTCTGGAAAAGTGGAAGCCAATTATAGGCTTGGTAATTATAGGGGATCTGTTGTGTGTGGGAACTTAAACTTTTGTTTCAGTTCCACTAATTGAGCCGGTTGAGGGAGGCATTCCAGTACTATTCGTACACATATGTAGCTACGTATATCTTCTCCCTCTGCCAGAGTGCTCTGTGCAATATTTATGGGCATATATTGATTAAATAATTAGTCCTCGACTAAAATACCAATTCACACAGATACGGGTATAAATGAAATTTATGTCAAATGCCAGGGACTATAAATTTATAAAGCCAGGGGCAAAAAGCAAAGGCAGTTGCAATTCATTTAATAAAGCTAATTGCACGGAGAGCGCCTTAATTAATAATTTATACCCTGCTTGTTAACACTTTTTTTTTTAAGTTTCCCATTTCCCTGCACTTGTTTTTCAGCATTTGCTGTTTGTTTTTATATTTTTTGTTGTGTTGGCTTAACCCTTTGGCTTTTTGAGCCGAGGAGGCGCGGAAAAGGGGTTAAGTTTTAAGCCAGACTGAGATAGACCAAAAAGGAATAATAAAGTTGTTAGTAAACTAGAGCATCCAGGGGTTGATTCCCTTCTGGGGCTTCTCATAAATAAAAAGAGGCTTTAAAAGCAACTTTCTTACAAATATGTAGCTTTAACTATTCAGTTTCATTTTAATTAATTCACTTTAAAGAACAAACACCCCTTCTGGTGATAATTCCCTCAAATTGTTATTCAAATTAAAATCAATTCATAAATCCTTTTATTATTTAATTCCAGCTAGGAAAATTGAACAATACAGTGAAATTTGATCAAATCTGTACAGCCATTACGCAATTAACGAACCGAATGGCTCCATGTAAGCAAATTAAATCGTTTTTTGTTGTTTTTAGACTCCATTCCCCCAGACACCCCGGGGCAGAGAGTTCATAGTTCATTTTTTTGTGTGGAGTTGGCAGGGCAGACTATAGTCCCTCACTCAGATATTGATGGATATTTATGGCGTTCGTGGTTGGAAAAGCGGAAAAGCTTCAAAATACGTGCATGATTAAAATCCTCGATGGAGCATACGGATATGCGGATATGGCCAACGGACATGGCTCAATCAAGCCAACCATATAGCCCGAGGGCTCAATGGAGGCCAACTAAATTGGCTTTGTAACTGTTTGAATTTGTTTATCCAGCATTTTATTTGGCCGCAGTATTTGGCGGGGTCATCTATCGATTTTCCCCCGAAAACTTTTCTTTTTTTCGTTGCCAAATAGTCGCGGAAATTTGGGAAAATGTTTATTTTTCCTAGAATACTTGTGACTAGATATATTTTTAACTAATGGCTGGCTTGTGGAGCAATAATAGCAGATAATAATAGTGGGCAGTACTTTATAGTTCGAGTATTTAATTTTATTTTTCATTTCTATGCCGATTCATTTCATAGTCCGATCTCGAACAGCAAGTTCTAATTCCATTACTCCGACCAAATAATAATTTCCGAAGGAACACAAACAATCCCCTTACATTCAGCAAATAGGAAAGTTAATTAGTTTATGCACAACCTTTGTTTGCGAAAAAACCAACAGACTAACGGAAAAGAGAGGTGAAATCTGCAAAAAGTTTTCACATTTCCGTGCAAGGACATGCGTGACGTCGTCGGCGACGGGTGACCCCTCTTTTTGGTGGCAACATTCACACTTGCCACTTTCTCACACGGACACACACGCACATTTTTCAATTTTATTCTCTTTTTTTTTCAAATAAAAAACAAAGTTGCACGAATTTTGAGGTACTAAGAAAGGACATTGCTATGATTAGCATTTCAAGAGCTAAGGACTCAAGAACTTCCTGCCAAGGATATTATTCACATAAAAGCGATTATTTTTAATGCCCAGGCAGACCTCGTGTGCTGGTACATTTTAAAACTATAATTAGATGGCCAATTATGGCGTTGAAAATTGAAATTTGCGGCAACTGCAGTCAATTTACCACAAAAAAATACAATACAGTGGTGGTGGTGGGCCTCTCTGGTGGTCACGGTGGCGTATACGTAATCCATAACCCACAACCCGTAACCTGTTCTCGTTTTTGGTGTGTAGCTCTTAGTCACGCGTTGGCATCTCAAAATCCCAGGCATAGCTCCACATAGCATGGCCACCAGGTAGCCATAAAAAATCGTGTCATCCCAGCGATTATCCTTGCGTGTCCATGGATTAATTTTAATGCTCAAAATGACGCACGATTTTGCCAAATGCATGCATACCATATACCAGGTCACATTCCTTTATTTCCACTAATAATTTAATGTCCACCCAATACACAAAAAAAAAAAAACACAAAACCTATAATCAACTGAGTACAAACCACAATCAGGCATTCAGTTTATTCGGTTTTCATTCGCCTCCTTTTCGGACTCTGTCTCTGATTGAATTTTAATTAAAAAACTCCCACCAATCGAACCGAAAAACATGAAATAAAATAAAAACCTCCCGCCAAACTGTTTGGTAATAAAGTCAACCGGTTACCGGTTCATTTGCCATTTGAGGCAATTAAACTACAATGTTTATATCAATTAAATGAGTTTCCCACTGCAGCGGCCCCGCAGCGGACTGGCCTGCCAAAATGTTTACATAATAAAATAATTAAAAGTAATTGTGTTGCATTAAATGTTGATGGAAATGCGATTGGCAGAAATTTCTCCAACATTGACATTTTTAAACAGCTGAGTAAACAAAGTAAATACGGGAATCGAATTGAATGAAAAATTAACTACAAAATCCTTAAATGGTTTCTGGCTCAAGGGATATTTACAAAATATATATTTTCTTAAATATTTCCCATAAATAAACACAATTTAATGCTTTAAAATAAAATATATCCCCTTATCAGATAAACCAGCTTATGTAAGCAGATACTCTCGGTTAAAAATAAAATTCTTTCTCAAAATCTCTATGGGAATTTTATGTTACTCGGAAAAGGTAACATCAAAGTGCGAATAAGAATGAAGTAGGAAAATCTTTTAAATATTCTTCCCCCTTCACATATATGTGTGTGGAAATGTGGTGGTGTGGCACCAACCTATTACCATATACCATTTTCCTCATACACAGCAGAAATTGTTGCACAGCATGTGGCAAGTAATACAGGGGAGGGGACATAAAAAATAAAGCAAGGAGGGCTTTTGGGGGAAACCGAATTTGATATATCTTGAAAGTATTTTTTGTTCTTAGCTCTCTGAATTAAGGTTCCAGAAAACTTGAAGTTCTATTGCAAAAAATATCAAAAATTGACAGTCTAGTTTGGGGCAGAAGGACAACTTACGGACAAATCACAATACCCCATGCCAGGGTATATAAAAATAAAGAAAAGAGACCAAGAGCTAGGAAGGATATCTGGTACAGAGAGCATATTTGGGTTTCCTGATGGCAAAGCTCTGCATAATAATCCCGAACCCACACAAAGGAACACACTAGTGGTATATGGTATCTCATGTTGAGGGGAATGTAAACGAAATTTGTTGTATTGAAAGCACGGCTTGGATTTCAACGCTCTGCACCTGGCAGGTGACATGCTTTCCACACTCCCCTCACCGTCCTCGCTGCCCTGGCCTGCATTTTCAATGAGTTTGACTTTTTACTCACAGGACGAGACTGTTGCTTGTTTGGCAAGGTTCTGCGATAGGGTGGCGTCCCCCGCCCGCATCCAAGACCGAAGATTAAAGAGCCATATATCACATTTGAGTCAATACGGTTTGAGCCATATTTCAATAAACGCCGTCATTCAACTTGTCAACGTGTCGATATCCAAAGTGGCTGTAAAATGCACCACCCCCGCATGCTTCTCTCTGCCTTTTTTATGCCCCGCAGCATCTTCACATTATTTTTTAAAATATTTTTTTTTTTATCATTTTCCGCATATTTTCCTGTACTCGAAACTTATTTTTCCAGCGTGAAAATCTCCTTTGCATCAACATTGCATAAAAAATCGAAAAGGAATGGGGTAACTCATTTAAACTGTGACATGTGATGCCTGCCTGCCTTGTTATGTGACGGCCAAGGGTGAAAGTTTTGCATAATTTACGTGGAGCGCGAAATGTGAAAGTTTTGCCTCAGCACCCTTTCCGTTTCGGTCCCTTTCGTTTCAGGCGAACATACCTTATGGCTTCAGGAAAGGATAAATATTATTTTTACTAAAACTCATTACGCTTATTAAAATATTTTTGTGTTTTTGGGTGAAGGCAAAAAATGCATGGTTACTCTACAGACTACAAATCATTGTTTTTGTTCCACCAAGTTTTAAATTTTTTTTGTGTTTTTAAATAGTAGAAAAAATTACACGAAATATTACTTTTAAATAGTAATTGTCAACAATTATTAAGTTGAATCGTTTAATTTTAATAGTTCTATCATAGCTAAGAAATAGCAAATCTTTTTGTTTAATTTTTAAACCAATTTTAAATCCAGCTGCTGACTATTCAAATATTTTATTTCATAATTTCGATTTTATTTTTTTTTATTAGACTTGTATAGCTTTGCGTCTGTCATTATTGGAAAATTCATGAACACTGACAGGTGTATATCCTCTAGCCGAGAGGCTTTTCCCAGGTATCGTTTTCATTTCGATACTGGCCGAAAAGAAATTCGCCAACAATACGGATAAAAATTCCAAAACAACATGTACACAGATATACAATCTGTATATAAAATATATATATATGCAGCCGTGAGCAAATACAACAAATCAATTTCTGTTTGACCAAACGCTCCACTGAGCCGGACAGTGAACTAACTGAAAACGGCAGAATGGCCAATACGGCCAACACGGTTCACTCCTTTTTCAGTTTTGGCCCACAGCCCCCCTACCGACCTACCTTCCTTTCAAGTCCTCTGATTTGGTTTATGCCTTTTTCATACCTGCAAATAAACTTGGCTCGTTGCTCGGTTTCGTTTGAGCTCCATGGCTCTGGGTGTGTTTTTTCTGTTTCTGGCCCGTGGCACTGGCACTGACACTGATTGCTTCTGAGCCATATGCCCGACTTGACTGCAGTCAAGACGGCCATTATTCACTTGCACTCGCCACTTCAACCGGGTCGGACTGGGCCGGGCTGGGCCAGAACGTTAAAGCCAAAAGGAATCAGGTGGTTCAAGGACAAGTCGGGTGGCGGAGGGGAAGGTTTCTCGTCGAAACTTTACGGTTAAAACGCAGCTCAGCCACAAAAGAATAACAACGAACTGGAGGTTACTCGTTACTTCAGTAAACACTTGGAAAAAGTAACAGGAAGTAAAGTTAAAATTCATATAGAGTTATATTTTATATAACTGTGTCAATTTGCAACTCAAATTCATGGAATAAAGCATCTGAAATGAGTTCTGAAACTTATAAAAATAAAAATAATTTTTCTCATGTATCCTCAAGTCCCTAAGGAGACGGTTACGTTTAGTAGGCTTGGCTGCCGCCACACCGGACGTCCTGGCATTTCCGCCCCGCTAATACAGAGTCGCCATGACTCAGAAAACACAATGGCTGCCTCATGCCTTGCTCTCCTTCGTCTGCGACGTAGTTTTCTTATTTTTTCATTAGCATTTCTCTTGCAACTCTATGGGGAAATATTGTCGTCAATTATGTTACATAATCAACCAAACTAACATGTAACAATTTCGTTTCTTTCTCTGACTTCAAGTTTGACACGGTGCCATTTTCCACAATATTTTTCGTCTTGTGTTTTGGGAGTTTTTGGGGGATTTCCCATAGCGGATTAGTATTAATGATGTTAAGTTTGCACGCGCCCAGAAAACTAGGCTAACTTTTTGTATTTGGGTTAATTTCGGCTAATTTTTCTTAGTTTTGGCACCAAGACGAATGAAACCGGAACCCGAGACCCAAATTACGCAATTATGATTTTAGCAACGGATGTAAACTTGGCCCTTTTCCTCTGCCATATTTTCATTCGAATTCTTTGAAGTATATGTTTCAATTATTCAAGAGAATGTTAATTTTCTGCTTCTATGAATACATTATTTCTATCATATATCAAATAATCATAAGATCATCTTCAACTTTAAGAATAATTCCAGCAATTTTTGTAACTGAATTATTAAAAATTGTCTGTGCAGAGTTGTTTTTCATGTAGCCCTGCTCGGGCCTAATGAAGCTGAATTTATTGCCATGGCTTTATGGACATCGGCACAGTTTGCACATACTCGTTTTTATGGCCAACAACGGCAAATAATGTGGCTGAAAAGCGGCCAAAATCGGCTAATGTATGCAAACGGATGGTTGGGAGGAGGCGGAGATTTTTGGGGCCAGACTACGTTGTCAATGCTGCTGAAAATGGCAACAAAAAAGTTGCTAACGTCTCCGTGAGCTGGCGCACACAAAATGGATTTTGTCTGCATTAAAATAACTTCTAGATAAAGTGAGGAAATTGCTTTTGAATACAGGCATGGCATGCATATATATTTTTGATGGCAATTCGCCTCGTTCCCAGCCAGCGATCCAAAAATTGAGACATTCTCTAGCTGACATTTTTCATGTCGTTAAGCTGCTTGGAGCACTCGTGGCGTATACGCAATTTTCCACATTGTTTACCATCTCAACTTCGATCTTGTAAACACACAAACAAGCCGATGGCGGGGGAGGAGTACAAGAGGAGTATGTGTTTAATTTACTTATGGGTCAACATTCAGCATTGATGTCCTGCCAACTGAGCGAGTGCCAATTGAGGAAACTCCCACATAGCAGGTCATAAATCTCGGAGCAAGTTGGCTGCTTCTAACTGCTGAAATAAAGACAGGGCATAAATCCAAATTTAGCAGCAAGGAAATCAAAGTTTCCAAGCACGCACATGGCGAACAACTTGATATCCCCCGACCCAGCCATCGTTTTGTCCAACTGAGCCCTTCTCTGCTCTCGATCTATGTGGGTCAGTTTGAATGGCCGGAAAATTATGAGTTTCTTAAAGAGATTCTCGGCAAACAAAATTTCTAAAAAATGAAGTCCGAAGCCGACTAGTTCCAAGGATTTTTTAACCTTGGCAGAGTCTACTCCTAGGCTCGCCACACGCACTCATAAATAATTAAAATGACCTCATAATGTTTCGATTTTCTCGTCTTTCCTTTTGAGTTGTTTTTGTTTTCTAGGTCGGTCTTTATTGTTTTCCCTGTTTTTGTCTGCCTGGTGGACATTTTGGCGCTTTTTCGACTTTGTGCCGCAGTCATTAATGTAATGGTCTGCATTATTTGCGAACATTTTGAGTGTTAGTGACCATCTCTGTCTCCACAACTCAGTATCCTCCCAGTGACTCCACCTCCCAGAGCCCGCCACCTCTCCTTCTGACCAAAACATACAAAATATTTCTGCATAACACGCAACACTCTGGAATATACCCTTTTAGAAATAAAGCAACAGTATTTGAAGATCAAGTTTATACAGTGGGGTGTCTGGTAGATGAACTTTGGGGATCTATTATGGCATCTAAGAAAACTTATAGGTGCAATTGATAAAAAAAAATTTTAAAGATTTTTCCAAATAACACACTAGATCTCTGCTTTTATAGTTTTATCGGCTAGAACCAATTGAGAATTATAGTAAAATAGTAAAATAGAAAAGTTTGGAAAAATTTTTGTTTTTTAAAGATTGGGATTTCTTCTTGCAGAAAAAATAGAAAAACTTCTTTAACCTTTTCCGAAAAAATTATAACTCCTTGTTTAATTTATGGAAGTTGACCTGTAGTTTTTATTTTCGACCCTGTCCTTCCACATGTACTTGCATGTTCCTTTTAGCATTTTATTGCTGGCCACTTTTATTTTCGTTCTGCTTTTGGCCAACCTTCAATAGAAAGCTTTCCTTTTTCTAGTTATCTTTTTTTACGTATTTTGAATGTTATTTTTTGTGTGAGCTACCGCTTTTCTCAGCAATTTTTCCGCTTGGCATTCGATGGGCAGTCATTCATGACGTGGCCAGGACTGCTCCAGCGTAATCCTAGGGTGCCTGCCGTTTTGCCTGCCAAATCGGCTGTGCCATCAAATTAAACGACAACTAAATTGGCGCACATTTTGCGCTATTTGGCAGGCTTTTGTCTGCGTTTCGAGGTTTACATAAGGCCCGAAAAGCCCCGAAATGCCGAAGAGCCGGCAAGAAGGCAAAATAAAACGCTAACAATGACAACAGCTGACATTGATTGGGGCTATGATGGCCCGAAAGAGAAAAGGCGACTCTAATAACTGTAGTAATAATAAGTAGCTGATAATTTGACACTAAGCCACAGGGTCGTATGCGTAATACGATAAAGGTAGACCGGAAACACCTTCAGACACCAATCCATTGGCCATTTTAGCAGGTGCTTTTGGCCCAATTTTATTTGTATTTGTTAGCCAACTAGCAAGCCACTCTCATTCGATTCCCTCACCTCGGCAAAAGCCGAGTGCAATTCTCCCACTGACTTAATTAGTGGCTGTCACATTTTCTGGCACCTTGTTCTCGGGGCAGGACGAGAAAGATTGGCGAGAATCTGAAAACTCCGCAACCACCGAACACTTGCAGCCAGTTCTCTTGGGGCACATGGAAAACTTTCAGAATAGATTAAATTCGTTTTGGTTGCGGTATGCCGGAGAGGGTGAGAGGAGGGTTGAATTCACCGCAGCAGCTTCCACAGTTTGGCAAAAGAAAGCGCCGAATTGCAAGAAATGGCTAAATTGAGTGTACACAAAAGAGAGTGGCAGTGGCAGTGGCAGGGCAGGAGCTGGGGACGATGGTGAGGCAGATGGTTGTTTCACAAGTGCAGTTTTCCTGGCGCTCGTGGCTATCCAAACATAAAAAGGATAACACATGCAGCCGCCACAGCAGGGCCACTAAGTTGGCAGATAGTCCTGGCCGCAGGATGAGATTCAGTTTTTCCTTTTCCCAATGGAAAAATGCATAATACACAGTGATGCCAAAAGTCAAATTCTATTTTAATTTCTTATAAGATTTGTTTCTTAAAAGAA
Source organism: Drosophila atripex (assembly GCA_035045925.1). Classification (NCBI taxonomy): domain Eukaryota; kingdom Metazoa; phylum Arthropoda; class Insecta; order Diptera; family Drosophilidae; genus Drosophila; species Drosophila atripex. Next base: position 5,086,889 of record JAWNOP010000012.1, read on the forward strand.
ATTAGTATCATCATCCTTATATTAGTCTTAAAAATCACTCTCGGACTTTAAACACCAAAACTAACTGCATGGCAAGTTATTGTCATGTTTTTGGTGTCCAGTTAAGACAACAAAGGGTGTACCAACTTGAAAGCCAAAAAGGATACGGCAAGGATCGACCAAAAAATAGACTCTATTGTGGAAACGAAAGGCCAAACTGGCTTGTGCCTGCCTTTGGGCCATCCAATTGTGGGCCTGATCCCCGGCCAGAGACGCCAGTTAGCCTCCCAGAATCTCTTCTTATTTGCCTGCTGGCCTTTTCATTCTCATTTCTGTTGATTTTTCATTTTGCCAGGCATTCTCCGAGCCCAGTTCAGGCATTCAGGGCTTAATGTTTTCAGCTGCATGTAGGTCAGAATTTTACAGCCAAATATGAATGGACGTGGCTTGCTATTTTTCCTGCCTACCAAGCACCCACTACACACATCATGCGTCAACACGGCCACGGTGTATTTTTGTCGGCAAAACGGCAAACAATAAGCAATATATTGTAAAATTGAAATTCGACTGAACTGAAAATATTTATAATATTTCCACTTAACGCTCTGTAATCAAACCAATTTCATCCAGCTTTTGACAAAACGCAATCAGATGAAATGCAGAAAAAAGGTTAATCAAAAAAACTACAACCTAGATACATAAAATTGTTTTTTTTTTCAAAAACCAACAAACATCTGAATATTTGGGCAACCAAATTGATAATCATTGGGATGCAATTTATCATGCACCCGTAATGCAAAGTATATGTACTTCTATTCAAAAACGAAATGAAAGCCAAACATTGCAGCGTCATTTCACCTGCGTGTATGATTATATCATTCCTGAGCGGCATTCGCTGCCCCAGTTTAACCAGGAAATTCAATTTAGCGCCACGCGGTTTTATCTCAAACGAGGAGAAATCGGATCGCATTCGGTTTTTTTTTTCGAATTTCGTTTGCCATCCATCATTGATTGCCAATCGTTGGGGGAAAAAAAGAGAGGTAGATTTTTTTTTTTGGGGGACATGTACTAGAACACCTGGATTATTTTAGGGTTTACAGATAGAAAGTTAGTCAAGTCTTTGAAAAATATAAAAATAATCTATATATCTCTTAAGGATATCAAAGTAATTAAGCCTGAGCTAATAGGCTTGGGCCTACGCTGCGTATGTTTAATATTTGTTGCACTTGACTTGCAGCTGACGTAAATTGCCATAATTACAGCAGACCAGGCCAAAATGAAATAATACGCCCGCCACCTGACCACAAAGGACACACTCCTGTAGCTGTGACTTACCTAATTAGCGACAGGATTTCCAGCAGCAGCAGCAGCACGAAATGTCGTTTTTGTCGTCGTTGTTGTTGTTTTGCAGCTCACAGCTCTCAGCTGGCAGCGCCACCTGATGGACGGCAGACGGACTAGCTAACGTTCATTTGGCCCTTTAGGCTATTGTGGCGGCGACGTTGTTGCTGGTTTTGTTGGCTTTGTTGCTTTTTGTTGCTTTAGTTACTAGTGGTTGTTGCTATTGTTGTTATCCAACAATCTGGCAACGCCTTTCACCCCGCTACAATGTTGTGTTTTTTGTGGGTTTTCGTATTTTTTTCTCTTTTCCTTTTTTTTTGTTTTGTTTTTGTTTGTTTCGTTACTTTGCTTGTTGCAACTTATGTGCAATTGCCGCTGGCTGTGGGCTGTGGCCTGTGGGAGTGAGTGAGTGAGAGGTTGAGTGAGAGCGAGAGGGTCTATGGGCTTAACCGAAAGTTGCAAGGACACGCGTCGCCTGACGAACGACACACACAGGACTTCAAACACGCACACTAGCACACGCGCGGCGTACGACACTTTGAAATGTATATTTTTTTGTTGTTTTCCTTTTGATTTTGCTCTGCTGTTACACCCTGCTAGTGGGCGTTGAGGCGTGGCATACTGAGGGGAATCCCCCCACTCGAGTTTTATTTTATTTCTTTATTTTTTGTATTTTTCTTTTTTTTTTGCCTTATTTGGCAAACTTTTGACGCTTTACTTTTCGTCATGTGATTTGTTTTATTTTATTTGACGGCCTTCCCCAACCCACCCCATCCGTTTTATGTTTCCCTCGCTCCGTTATGTTTTTCTTCGGCATTTTACGTTTGTCTCCACATTCGCAGTCGCATTTTTACGATTGCTTTGTTTACTTTGAAGTCTTAACTGCCCTGCGATGTATGCTAAAGTTTGCCGCTTGCGTTTCCTTTGGCTTTCACTTTGAGTTGAAAAGAAACTGAAATGCTGCTCATTTGACGCCACTTTCTGGCCAAAGTTTTTGTATATTTTTAGCCAGTTGCCAGCAAGTGATGGCCAAGCTGCTTACATAAGTGCCAGCAATTTGCCAGTCAGTTAGTTGGGCCGAGAGCAAGCTGGAAACCATTCTCCTTGAGGTGGAAACTTATGTAAAGTGATGTAAAGCTACGGCCAGATAAAAGTCTTTGCCAGCGACAGGCAAAACAACTTGCGGCAAAATTTATAATGGGATCTTTCAGAGTTTAAAAGGTCTAAGCAGGACCAGATTAAGTTTTAAGGTATTAAAGTAAGATATTTGAAGATTGCATGTTTTTCTTAAATAAATAGATATCCATAAAAGAGATCTAATATAAATAAATATTATCAGGCAGGATTTTTATTTATCCTAAGCAGTACCAAATCAAGTTTAAGGTGATTAGAATAAACCAGAGATAAACCAAAGAGTTTTTTAAATATTTATTTCTTAGATTCTATATTTAAAATATTATTATTATAATTTCTTATTTAATTTAATTCTTCAATGGAAAAAAATGTTCTTGTATACTAAAATAAAAACATGATCATCTCTTTAATGACAAACAACCTATAGATCAAAGATATTTAAGCTAATATTGTGATAGTTTCCTATTTAATTTAAATATTGTATTAATTATGAAGTATACTATTCTTTATTTCGCCCAATCATCTGTTTGAATTGCTTTTAATAATTTCCCCAAGCAATTCATTAATAAATCATTTCCTTCACTTCCCATAATGGCGCAAACTGCATGCCTCTTTGCTATGTACACATCATACCTATAGGTATATATGTATATTTATAATATATACAGCCAATATACGAACACCACAGGCTGTAAAAATCTGTGTTTGTCTCAATGAACTATTTTTATTTATTCATGCACACTAGAATATTGCCAGGCGTATTCGCGCTTAAATAAAATTCAAATGAAACAAAAATAACAAAAATAACCAGGGGTTTATTGAATTCCATTTTAAATGCACCTCTAAGTAATTACGACAAATCGTTTGCTGCACCCCAATTATTTATAGTCTTGGATAGTCTAGTCTTTTTCTTGAAAATTTATTATCCTAGACCGTCATACGAAAGGTCGTCTATCTAGATTTACTTGATCGAGGTAAGAAGACCTCGAAACCTAGAAGGATCATAAATTCTTATCATCTTCTTCGCCTGGCAGACAATGTAATGCAGAATCAACAAATTTCGCACGCTCTGTGGGAAAGATGTTAAAAATAAACCAAAGCAATGCAAAGAGAAATGCAAAAATGCGAAGCACCAGACCAAAGCAAAACAGACTAACAAAAATGCCATGTGTGAGGACCGAACGACCAAACGATTCGAATTCGGAATTTAACATGCCAAATAACAAGGAACCCCCGACGGCAACGTCGTTCTTAGCACTAAATTAATTTTAATTGTATCTTGTGCCTTTTATTTATTCGGGGAAATAAATTTTTGGGTTTCTAGTCAGTTAGTCTCTTTCGTGATACTGAGTATATTTTGGTCACTTGCTGCTAGCCAGCTCATTACTGTGGCCAAAATGTTTCGGTTTCAATGTCTGTCCTTAACACGGCATTGGAATGCCGGGAATTTTGTTAAAAGCGACATTTTTGTCTAGCAGCCAAACACGCCCCGAAATATGCAACATGTCTCACTGCCCCCGCAATCCCCTGCCGCTATTTTTTTTTCTTGTTTTTTATTTATTTTTTTTTTTAAGGAGTCTCCACCCAAGTGCACGCAATGTTCGGCGAGGCCACAGCACTGGGAAAAATCTTAATAAAAATGTAGAGTTTCTATTTGAGTACAACACTGCGTATACGTAATATGGAGGTATTTGGGAGATATCTTTATCTAGGGCTTAGATATTAAAAAGTGTATATTTTATAGGTAATAATGATCCTTCTGATTGGTTATATAACCTTTTCTAGGAGTAATATTTGATATTTATATTCGAGTACAACACTACGTATGCGTAATGTTATGGTTTTAAAGCAATATCTTCGAAAAGGGCTTAGAACTTTAAAAGTATATCGTATTTTCAACTGTTTCTTATTATTTTGATAGTTAACAAGACCTTTTCTGAGTGTAATTCGTATAGTAGCTGACTCATAAGGCATTTTGGCTAATGATTGACTGACTGACCGACTGGATGAACGAGTGACGTCTAAAGCAGCGTGTGTGACTTTTCCCAGTTGTGAGTTGTACTATACCGTGTGTACGATGAGTGTGTGGGCCGCTTTCGTTGCCGCTTTTCGACGACTTTGCGTGTAGTTCGTAATTTAAGTAATGTGGGTCGCCAGAAAGCTGAAAGGTGAGCCCTGCGTATCCTTGTTGTTGTTGCTAACGCGATTTACCTTTTTGAGCGAAACACGCGCCACGGTTCCATTACCGTTGCCGCTACCGTTGACTATAGCATTGCCTATGCCGTTACCTCTAAGCGTTACACACACTATACTATACTATATATGGACCCACCGACTTTGCGGTTATACCAGCCTAATTGTCATTGAAAGCAACCCACCCACCCGGGCATAAATTCAATTTCTTTCTGTTCGATGTGACAAGTCTTGAAGGAGCCAACAAAACCATCACAACACTGGAAATAGTTTTGGACTATAATTTATGTTACTATAGCTTCCATTTCTGGACTCTTAAACTATAGCATTTTCGTACTCTCTGCTATGATTATTTCTCATATGTAGATGGAATATTATTTTTGAAAAATTTGGCATTTTTATTGCGGTGCACTTGCCACCCGCTTTTTGGCTGCATGCTCTTTGACGTTTGTTGTTGTTATTATTTTTTGATAGCCACCTTTTGGCGTCGCATTCGTGTGTTGCTTTTCGCGATGTCGTCGCCGCAGCCCTCCTGCCACCCCTGGCGTCTCTAGTTCTCCCTTTTGATTCGCCTGGCTCTAGTTCTAGTTCTTTTTCTTGTTCTTGTCTTGTCTTGTTCTTTTGGCTCGGCTGTCTCTATGCACTGGCTGCACCTTGACACTAATATTGAGCAAAGTAAAAAAAAACACAAGAAACTAAAAACAACACGAAGAAAAAGGAAGGCAAGTGCAACTAAAAATAGTCGGAGAGACCGCTAAAAGCAAATTGATAGGTGTATCTGTGAGTGTGAGTGCTCGTTTCGGGCTCCGATCTTGCGCCCTCAGACACTATGCGATACAACACCCACCCACCCACTTAATACAGACACTTGGCGATTTTATTGTCAATTTGTAATTGGTAATTGATGCCGATTGACAAACTGATTGTATTGTTATGATATAGCGCACTGGACTAATTACTCGGGATTGAAATACAATGGTTTTTGAACCATTTTTTTTTGATTGATGGACTTGGCAGGGCTGTACATAAAGTTGAAGAGTTCCTCCCTTGGTTTTAAGACTATTAATTGATTTGTTTTGGGGCTTATATTGTATATTTTTTAAATTTGGTAAGAGTTCAGCTCCCCAGAAGCTTTATATTTTGAAGCCTTAATCTTAAGATCCTTTAATCCACTCTCACTTCATTTTATTTCAATATTTTTTATAGCTTCGCAGCACGCTCTGTAAAAAGTTCTTAAATGTCGAATTCAAATTTTTATTAGCCATAATCCAACAGTGCGTATACTTAATTTTTATCCGCCAACACAATCCACTTTTATTTTCTCGCCTTTAATTTTTAATAACAGTTTTTTTTTTTTTGTTTAAACCACTCAATCTTGCAACGCTTATTGTCGCTTCACACGCGCAGTGGTTTTTGTTGCACTTGCCACTTGCCACTGGCCATTGTTGTTGTCTTCCGAGTGTTGTTGTTGCCCGTGGTGTTAGTTGGTGGTTATTATCCCGCAACCCAACCGTACACCAAAAGAAGCCAGCACCAAAGCTTTACATAACTCAATCGCTCACTCGCTGACTGCAGCCAGCCAACGATTCAACAAAACAACAAAAAAACTGAACCCCAGAAAGGATACAGGAGTCCAGGCAGTCGTCAGGAACGTTAAAAATTCAAAACACAAATTCACATTTAATTTCGCACATTGCAATTTCCATGCTTTTTTTTCAATCATTTCTCAACACTTGGGGCCACTCAATGTGCATTTCTGGTGCCCCGGGCACTTTCGTATTCATTCCCGTGCGGTTACGATTTTCCGTTTTCTTACTTTATACGCTACGAATAATATATAGGTGTATGCTATAGCATATATATGTATATATATATATATGGTATGGAGAGGTGAAGTCGATATTACTACGCTGGCTTATTGTGTTTTGCCCTGTTGGAGACTGAAACAGAGACTGAAACTGGTGACTCTATGGCGGAGCGAACGATTTTCTCCGATTTCGCAGTGCTGTTGAATTGCAAACCCGACCCGAACTGAGCACTCAACTGACCAAGTTTTCCTTTTCATGCAGTTGGCACGCATTTTCGTTTCGCTTTTCGGAAAAGCGGAAAAGGCAGGATGACGAAGCGCCGCGAACACCGAAATGTCTCTGGTGCGCCGCTTGCTTTTCGATGTCGCGCCACTTGCACTGGCGGCAGCTTTATTCGGAAACAAAGCTCCTTCCTTCGGCTCTCTCCGAAGCTCCGGAATGATGATTTGGGGTATGGGGAGCTTGCCGCAAAGCTCCACAGCTGATTGCCGCAAAATGCATGCGGCGTTTCGCACGTTTCCTCCGCCTTGGCCGCCTCCCGTAAGGCCATCCTTGGTCGGAACAGCTGATTTTCAAGGGTCAGACTCCGGCGGGAAGGATACATGGCGGTAAGTGACGTAATCCTTGAAGCACAGTGGGAAATAGCAGGGCAATCAAGTAGTGAAATGTTGGCAGTTGTACACCAAAGCGTATACTTAATTTTTATGCACTAATACGATCCTTTATAATTTCATGCAGATTTCTGCTTATTTTTAGAAAAATAATTACAGTATTAAAAAAATAAATAAATAATTTTTAAATAATATATATAAATTATAATAAAGATAGGATTAATTTTAGAAAATATTAAAGTTTTCTCTAAGCCCTTAAAATCCTTAAAAAAAACACTACAATATATTATTTGAAATATTAATTTTATTTTTAAATTGCATTACAATTTGTTGTTGTTCGCTTTCTGTTCACGTTTTTGTTGTTTATGCTAAGTGGTATTTATATTTATATATATATATTTCACACATTTTTTTGCAAACAATATCAATAATTCTTTTAACCTAATAACAGATGCACTTTTTTGTTTTATATTATTTTTTTTTTTCCTTTGGTTTGTTGATTTTTTTTGGTTTCTTTTACAATTGTTGGTTGTTAATTTGTTATCTCATATCCGGCTTACCTTCGGCCTGTCGCCATCCTGGCCAGCTTAGACGCTTAGATCCTCAAGCTTAAAATTAAATTACAAAATACAATAATTCAACCTATATCCGAAGGATAGAAAACAAAGCGCACAATGCAGTATATAACTTAGCCCTAATCACTTGCAGAACTAATTACAATGTTACAATATAATAATATATTTAGTGTGAAAAAGAAGGTGGAAAACAAAGAAACGAACAACATAAAAAGCGTAGTACAATACACAACATTACCCTCTAAATGTAAATGTATTTTAATAAGTATTCGAATCGTTTATTTCGTAATGTGTAATAAACATTTTCCCCATTGCACTGCGTTTGCGATTGCGATTGCATTTGCATTTGAAGTGAAGCGCTTGCTGTCGTGTATAATGCGTGTATATATATATATTTATGTATATATATATCGGGGGTGTATATATATATATACTATAGATAGAAATATGTATACGTTGCTTATAAAATTATCTCGGCGCAATTATTCGCTGCTCGTGCAGTTAAGACCAAGCAGTTAAAATGAGTTAGTTGGGTTTGGTGGTTGATTATGTTTTTTTTTTTCGTATTTTTTTGTTTTGAAAAAGAGCGCGAAAATTTTGGTTGATCATCTAGGTTAGTATAGGCGTTTCAGTTAAGGTAAAAAGGTAGGCGTGGCATAATGCAGCATTGAGTATTCTTTAGATCTTATATAAAGCAATTATCCTTTTTTACGTTCAGTTTAGTATGCAGAGTTTTTGGTTATTCTAAGTAGATTTTTGTGAAAAATACAATTTTTACAATTTGGTTTCTTTTTCGAGTTGATGACATAACTTGACGTTAACTTGTATTAAATGCGCATTTATGTAAATATATGTATATGGATTTAGGTATGAATGTCGGTGATGCATATAGATGTATAAGTCGTATATGTTGGGAATATGTTTTTTGGGGAGTGGGAGACTTTTTTCTTGTATAAGAAAGTAAATACAGAATACAATATGGTATGTATATAAAGATTTCCGTGATCAGTGTGTATATGATATATGCATGTATAAATATAGGTAATGCCATCTCTTCAAATCGGTGAGCTTAATTTTGAATGTATGTTCAGCTTAAATGCGTTATACTCGCGAGTACTTTCCATATTGATGAGCGATAAATAATTTGATGTATTGTTAGTTAATGCTAAAAAGTAATTCCATTTCAATATTATTGTATGATGGTTTTTGTTCGAGCTTTAATTTTTGTGTATTCTCTCAAGTACTTGATTCAATAGTCATTAAATATATTAAGTATTTTTTTGTTATTGCATATTTTACGCGATCTTTGTTTATCTATCATTGAAGCATTTTGTTTTTAATGAACTTTTCGTTTAATATTTGTTCTAATCACTTTTAGTATCGATCTGTTGCCTTCTCATATTCGTCCCTTGACTATTTTGATATTGCTGTCATACACAGTTTAAATAACTATATCCTTTTAAATATTATTCGTACATACATATAATCAGTTTGTCGCTTAACACTCGTCGCCGGGTTGATTCCACAAATTGCTGAGTTGCAGCTTGAAACTACATTGTTGTTTAGTTTTAAGTGGATAAATGGACGGTTCTTTGTTGGATTTCATTAGCTTTATGTCAATTTCTTAAGTCTTTTAGTTTCAAATTATCGTATGTGTCGTTATAAAAAAGAACCAACTCTGATTATTTTCAAGAAAACCAAAAACAAAAAACTATATTCTATGAAAACCACTCAAAAGTAAGGTAGGTAGAGGGAGGTTAGGATTCAATGTGATTGATTGTTATTGGGGGTTGCCAGGCGACACACGCTTCTTACACTGAGAGAAAAACTATGTTAGGTTATTTGTGCATTTGTGGACAGCTTGCTTGGTTCTAGATCCAAGCCAGTGCGCTCTACACTCTGGAACTCTGGAACTCCGATACAAAAAATATACAAACTCCAATCGAATTTCTCTCTTAGGTATTTTCGTCACTGGTGCAACTCAACAATTTGTACAATCCCTGTTCCATACACTAAACATACTAGATATATATTTCGTCCCACAAAATTGATTTTATACAAGTACTGGTTAAGAAAGCTTTATGTCATACCCATGCAAAATATATATTGTTTCTGGTATTTTAAGGTGCCTTTATATGCCTAATTATCCATGTGCTGTGCCGATCTTTCTTATGTACATCATACATTATACAATCTATTATCATTAATTCTTATTTATTTTGCCTTAAGCTTGATTTATATCTGGCTTTGAGTTCATCTACCGCACAACACTCTTTTGATCGTCATGTATGCATATATCTGAAGTTTGAAAGTTTACGCGATTTACTTTAGTATTTTGTCTGTGTTTTTAGGAAAAATAGTTGCGTTTTCATCTTGCTTCCTCGATTTTTATTTATTTGGTTTTTCATGGCTAGCAAAATAGTTTATCGATTTGATTTGTTAGAAAAAAACAGCAACGCTACTTTAATGCAAAAGTTTACTTTCTTTTCTCTATACTTTTGTTAATTTTTAGTAGTTAAAGATCAGTGCATTTTGCATAATATCCTTTATACATACTCTATACAAATTGTCAGCATATTTTCTTGAGTAGCGATCCTCATCTGCGTAGCTAAATACGAGGTCTATACTAATTTAAGAAAATGACTCTATAATAGCTGGTTCGACTTAGGCTAAGTGCTATGTTTATCCTTCTTAATTTTGTTAATGCTTTTTGTTTTGTATATTTTTACACGGTGTTTTTATTTGCAAGCTTTTTAGGCGCGGCGGCAACAATGTCCATCAAAAAGAACATACAATAAAAATCACTCAAAAAATCAATAACTAGAAAATCAAGTTTTCTGATAAAAGCTAGAGCAGCTAGCAAAAAGTTCTTTTCATTCGATTCGGCATTCAAAACTTCTGATTCTGATTCATTATTTGAATTGCATATATTTCATTGTTAGTGTATATAAATTTTCCTATTATTGCTTTTGGTTGAATTATTTTGAAAATCTTCAAGTTGGTTGTTTGTCAGCTGTTGTGCTGATTCGTTCGCTTAGTTAAAGTACATTATTTGGTTGCTGGGTTTAGAGTTGACTAGTGCCATATCAAAACAAATATCCTTGAGAAAAATGTAACTAAATCAGAGAAATAATTCTCATGCGATTGCACTACCGGACATCGTTGTCGCCTGGCGCTCACTCTGCAGTTCGCGGTTGCGTTCGTGTTCAGCGGTCTCGGAGCTGAAAAAATGTTAATAAAATAGTTAAATTAATGAAATAGTTAGCTAGGAAATATACAAAATATATATATATAAAAATAACATGAATAATAATTTTTTTTAAATCTATATTCGAGTTGTTATAAATATCCAACTTTAAAAGATCATAAGAACTTTAAACTAAAAAGACTCTATCTTAAATGAATAACCCTTTAGAAATGTGACTTACTTTGATCGCACTGCAATGGGACTGCCAGGAATATCAACGGGATTGGCATTATTATTGTTAGTGGTCGAGGCTCGTCGCCCATTGCCGGCCTTGTACGAGAATATGGAATCGTTCTCAATATCATTCTCAATCTAAAATACAACATGTATGATTGAAAATAGGGAAAAGCTAAGTCCTTAAGAGAACCTACCACCTGGCGCTTATAGGATAATCTCTCGCTGGACACCGATCCGCAGGAGGAACTCTCGGACACGGCCTGGGTTACGGTGGTCACCGTTGGCGGACTGCTGGGACCCGGGAACCGCTTGGAGCACACCTGGGATTGGATGTGCTCGCAAATGCGACGGAAACGCCGAATATTACCTGCGTAAGCAATGGGTTATATTTAGGCTGTTTACTTTCTGGGGGTTGGGGTAGTTATTGTTTACCTGATAGGAGCGTAAATGTCAGAGCAAATAACATGTCTGCTATGTCACCTTGCTTGCAAATGGCACTAATGTCAACCTAAAAAAGGGTAGAAGAACCATTAACTGGAGCTCGTCTTGGCAGGAGGTGGGTCCACTTACCTGAAACTTGACGTGGCGCTGGAACATTACGGGCCCATTGCCATTCCGTTTGTACTCCACACGGAAGGATGTGGGAGACACCACACTATGCGATAGTTCAGCCATCTATATATAATTATAGTTTAAATTATAGTATTAATAAAATATGAAAATAAAATATTAAAATCCCAACTCACAGATAAAAATGCATGAATCAAATGGGCCTTGACCGTGGCAATGGGCTTGCCCTTGACCAGAATTGTGAAGGTTTCGTCCTTCTCGGTTGTGATGAGATTCCCAAACCAGGAACGCTTCGTCAGCTCCGGCGATGATTCGGGAGTCAAGTGGACCTCGTCGGCAGAAACTAAAAAGGATACATATTTTAAAATATTATAGATAAATATAATCAAACCGTAGACATACCCTGCATTTTTCTGCGATGGAAACGCGGACTGCCCAAGAAGCTGTTCTTGATGTTGGTGAGTCGTGTTTTCCAGAGCTGTCCTCCGGGCGTGTTGCACGGCGAGCCTGGCATACCCGGACTGCTGTTGTTCATCATTGGCGAGCCATTGGGATTCACAACTGTTGTGGAAAAAATGGGCAAAAATAGAAAAAAGTTAATCATTGTCCAGGGAGCACTTATGGGATACCACAAAGGGTCTACGGGGCATGCACACACCACTATTCGACTCTGGATCGTGGAACATACTAATGGCAATGGTCGGACCTGAGTTGGCACGATGGTGCACCGACGGCGAGGCGGCCGTGGAGCCACTGGAGTTGCCGCCCGGACTGCCCGGCGGCATACCGCAATCCCCTCGTTCCCTCGACGATCCGCCACCCCTTTCCTGACGCAGTGAGTCCCGCCGCTCGAGTCGCGGCTCCCGCACCACCACCACGTCGCCCTCGATGCTCTTCTGAGAACTGTGCGACGGCGTCCGGCTGACCGAAGAGTGATGCACCGATCCGGAGCGGTCCCGATCTCCGTACGTAGAGTGCCGAGTTCCGGCCGCCGGCGAGGAGGGACGCGAAATGGCATTCGCCTGCTGCTGGGCGGAGGTCATCGGGGAGTTGCAACGCGTGGGACTGTGATATGAGGAGCTCCGCACCGACGAAGACACTGTGGTGGGCGAGCGGCGTTGGTGGTTCCGGGTGCTGCTGTACGACCGGAAGCTGCAAGGAGGAAAGTTATAAGGGAGAATCCTTTTCATTTGAATGTCAAAACTCACTTAAAAGCCTGTCGTCTAGGCGTGAGCGGTGAGCCCTCTGAGATCTGCCCATAGCTGGGCGCATTGGTTCCATTGATGCGACATGTATCCAGCCGCTTTCGAGGAGGATCCACTGCATCCAGTTCGCTGCGGGACTTTTGGGCAATCTCGTCGTCATCCTCCAAGGCAGGCCTTCTCCGCTTGCGCTCCAGCAAGAGGAAATATATGACCTTCTCCGTGTTGTGACTAGAGAGCGATACAAAATTAAGCAATCAAGCAATCTAAAAAATATACGTATATTTTGAAAGCCCACCTCGCACTCAACAGCTCCTGGATGAGTTTGTCCTTCTCCTTGAAACATCCCAGCGAACAAATGGCATTCAGCACATCCGGGTCCACTGCGGTTGCTGTGGGAATGACATGTGTCTGCACCACCTCCATCATCGGCAGTTCTAGCTCCAGTTCACCTTTGCCCCCGGCTGTGACCCAGGGATGGCGGTTGATTTCAGCCAACTGCCAGTGGTGGGGAATAAAAAGCGAAAACGGTTTTCAGAGGGGGGATGAAGACCAAATGGGGGAGGAGAGTGGGTAAATAGCTGGTGACCCAAAAAATCAACAACTGTCGGAAGGGTGGCTTACAAAATGAGTCACCAATGGCACTCCAAAAAAATTATATATAACTTAATGAAAAGTGAAATAGAGGTTCATTAAGATTTGTATTATTGGTTTAAAATTAAATTGAAAATATTTCCGTTTTAAAATTCTTAATTTTATATTAGAAATTTTTTAGAAATACAGAACTTATAATGAGCTCTAGGGAGTATACACCCAAAAATAATGAAAAAAAAAACCCTCACATTATTATGACTAAAAAAATAATTCAACAGTCAGTTACAGAAATGCGGCATTATTGGATGGGCCATGACTGCATTCCTGGGGAATTGGGAGAATGACTCACCGTGAGACGCCGGTCGGGATTCACCTCAATCATGCCCCGCAGGAGGGTCTGGCAGTCGGGCGGCACAAAGTGCGGTATGTGAAAGACACCGCGCTTGACTTTCTCCAGCAGCTGGCGCAAGTTGTCGTCGTCGAAGGGCAACGCACCCACCAGCAGGGCGTACAGGATGACACCACAGGACCAGACATCCGCCTTGCGGCCATCGTACTTCTCACCCTGAAAGGATAAAGCGGGGAAAAAATCAAAGATTGAGACAGTTTTTTGGTTTGATTTTCAGTTCCACATTTCATTTGTGTTTGCTTTCAGTTTGATTATTTCGAAATTCGAATGGCCCTTTGTGCGTGGCCCCAAATCGTTAGGACCTTTCATCCTTTCCTTTTTATCAAACTACATACACATCCATATATATATATTCCATATGGCCAAGCCATAAACCCAAAACTGAATGCTTACTAATTTAAAAAGTTTTCTTGCCTTCTGTTTAAGAATTAAGTGGAAAAAAGGGAACGAGGTGGAAAGGGAGTCGGTTCGGTCCGTTCAACTCGTTGACGTCCATTGACGTGTCCATCAAATGCCAAGTTCCCATTTCTGTCCCGTACCCGGTCTTTGCGGCTTCCTAGGGGACGGTTATTGACTTGCCAGGTAAATGGCACAATGACTCCCAGTTTGTTGGCCACTACAATGTGTAATTGTGGCACGACTGTTATAGACTGGTAATATATGAATTCCTCTTAAAGCCAGCTACCTCAACTGTTAAATGTTTAAACTTAATTGGTAAACAGTAGTTGGGGGACTAGAAAAAATTACAGCCATTTCAAATAACTCGTAAGATTACTAGTAAATAAATTCAAGTGCTAATAAGAAGTAATTTAGAGCTAAGAAGCTCCTTCTTCCTTATAACTTCTCAATGTATGATTAGAAAAAAAGTATCTATAAAACTATAAAGATAGAGATCTATGGATGGAGAAACATATATTCGAAACTTCATATGTAAGACTCTTGAAATAAATCTATCCATTCCTTGAAAAATTACCCTAATTACAGAAACTCTTAAAACTCCAATTTGTAAGATTATATGTCCTGGGCACACTCCATTAACCAGGCTAACAATTTTTTCCCGGCACGTCGGTAACCCTAAACCAGCTTTGGGGCTTCGGTTGTGGCCTAGAGCCCCCAACTCCTGGCCAAAGATTGATAAACGACCACTTAAGTGATTGAGTACAGGGGCCTCTTCCACGCAATTTTCCCCTACAAATTGTCAAGGTTTTTCCAGGGATCTGCCGGCAACAGATTCGGTTAGCAGACATCAATTAGGAGTTGGGGAAAAACCACACCAGCTCCCATCTGAGCTCTGACTGTTGAATATTTATAAAAGGAACGGATATATACGGTATAGATAAGCTAAACATCACGTAGCCAGCCAGATTTATAACCCAGCCAGAGTATATATGATAAGGCAGCATGAGAAAATATTTTAAAATTCCCCTTATGAATTTATTACGGATATAGAGCATATATATAGAGCATATATATATATAGATATATAGAGCACGAAGCATCAAGCAGGATCTTGTGAAGCTTCTGCGTAAAGAAAATGATGCACTGTCCACTGAGAGAAAAGGATACTACGGATAGCTATGATGGGCTATAAGGTCAGAAAGAGATATAGGAAAACAAGGTCAAACTCTTACACAATATTTAATATACAAATTGGAGCTGAATTTTACTAACATATCGTTAAACTGAAACTCTCAAACAAGTATCTCCCTTTAAGGATCCCTTTTATCGAACAGTGTCTCCCCAAGCAGATAGATGGGAAATCATATGCGCACATGACACGGGATGCATTTGCATAGAAGGGAGCCTGACAAAATTTGCATGGGAAAGCGAGACCAGGATGCTGCCAGTGCAACTTCTGGCGCCCTTGGTGCTTCTGCTCTTGCTCCAACTCCAGGTCCTGGTCGTCCTGCAGCGTGCATTTGAAAATGTGCTAAAAAGTTCGCCTTGATTGACGTTTATGCGTTTGCCGCACCAACAGATAAGCGGAGTGAAAAGAGTAGCTGGCTGGAAACCAATTTTATAACCATTATTCAAGCGAGACTTACCCGTATGACCTCAGGACACGCGTAGTGTGGGCTGCCGCAGGATGTCTCCAGCATGCTGCCGGCTGGCTGCAAGGATGCCATACCAAAGTCCGCTATCTTAATGTTATTCTTCTCGTCCAGCAGCAGATTCTCCGGCTTTAAGTCTCGATGGCTGTTAAACCAAATAATCGAATATTGATTACATTTTAAGGAGGAGTCCTTTTGTTTCGGGGAGGCGGGAGTACTAACCAAATCGAATGGGAATGACAAAAATCCAGGGCGGAGATGATTTGCCTGAAGAATTTGCGAGCCTCCTTCGGCGTCAGTCGGCCCTTTTTCACCAAGTAATCGAAGAGCTCCCCGCCGGATACATGCTCCAATATTAAGTACAGATACTTCTTGTTCTCATAAACATCGCTCAGGCCAAGGACATGCGGATGATCGATTAGTTTCATTATGGCAATTTCACGTTCAACCTTTGCAGAAAGAAAGTAAGGAGAAGACACACGATTTTAATCGACGTATCGACAATAGCGTCATGTTTCCGTTGATCCTTTGGAATACACTTTAACTAATAGGGATTACTAAATAAAAAAAAAGTAACAGAAATTATAAACTTATGAGATAAGAACAAGATGAAGTAATTTCAAAATAACACAATTAGTACTCTGACATAAAAGCAAAAAACATATTTGCAGAAGAGATTTAGGTCCTCTAGTTGAAGACATTTTTTCTTGAAGTGCACTGGCAATGCATTCAAAGAGCCCTGGTTCTTCAGCCGGCCATAATGGCCCATTGTTGTCCTCCGAATGGCGTCCAATTTCTCATTGCGTGTCCCGAGCAGCTGGCCCCATAACATGGACACCACACGCAATCATCGTCGGTGCTTTATACTCATTTACACCCTGTCCCCCTGATCCTTTTCAGTGCCCGCCCCACCCGTCCTCACCTCGAGAGCCACCTTGCATTTGGATTGTCCTACATGTCTGAACCAAAAAAGAACCATTCCCCACCCAGTCTGTCAATTTTGTTTTACTTTGTTGTCGCACGCACTAATTTGTCCCATGTCCTTTCAATGTCCTACAAAAAGTGCACCATTTTCATTTACTTTTTCGCTGGTGTGGTCTGAAGCGGAGGAGTATAATTTTGTATGGTTTTATTATGACGGCAACAAAGAGATAAATAGTGGAGCCACACATTGACTTTTATTGGAAATCGAATGAATGGAGGCGGCTCAGAAACTAATGAAATTTATCAAGAGTCCTCACCAGGGACTTGAGGGGCTTCCAAATATATAAGGATTGATTACTTTTGCGATTTCCATTACATATTTTTTCAAAGTATCATCAATACTTTAAGTCTACTTTAAGGATCAATAAATCTTTGATTTTTTCCGACTTTGGCATACTTCAAATTTAAGAAAAAAAAATTTCCCTTAAAATCATTTCCAAAGTTTAAGTTTTTCTTCTGACATCCACCTAATACACTTTCAAGGAGCCCCGAGTCATAAAACAACGAACCACAAAACAAATTTTATTGTCACAATTTTTTACGACTCGTCCGCCACAAAAGAAGACAAACACAAAAAAACAAACGGCGAGAAAGCACAAGAAAGCGAAGAAAACAAAATCATAAACTGAGGAAAAACAAAAACAATAAAATGAAATGAACGGCACCAATCGTAGGAGAAACTTTCCACCGAGTCATGACCTTCGACCCCGCAGAGGCACTTACCTTCATTAGCACCGATTCGCTGAGTTTTTCGCGATTGATTATTTTAATCGCGACCTTTTTGCCAATCACACAATGCACGCCCAACTTGACGAGTCCTGGAAAGGGCGGAACGGTAAATCGTAATTGCAATAACGACAATGTGGCTATAATGTAACGGTAACAATAGAGTCTGGCCGAGTGGTTGGGGGAATGGGGAGAATAATAGAAAACTAAATGATGGTGGCAATAGTTTAAAATTATTAGTTATTGTAGAGTCTATTATCGACAGGATTATTATAGGGTCAACTATAGACAGGATGATATCTTATATCTATAAAAAAATATATAGTTTATCTATCAAATGACTCTTTTATTTAAAAACTATTTTTTTATCACTCGGAAAATTGTGTTTTTCTATTAAACATTTTTCCATATTATAAGAATTGCTTATCCAATGATATTATTCTTTTGAAAACTATTTAAACTATTATTATTTTTATCTCGAACCACCAGACCTAATAAGTTTTTTTGTAGCACTTACCCGTTTGACCCTTGCCGAGAGTTTTCTCAAGGCGATAGGGCCCCACAAATTGGCAATTCTCCGCCGTAACATTGTTCTCCTTCTGCATTTTGATGGCCGTGACTGGGTGGCTCGTCCTTCGTCCTGTTAGCTGTTTGCGGCTGGCAACGTCAGCTGGCGTCTGGCCATGCACAAGATTCCTCAGTTCCTGCTAGTTAGGCCTGCACCGGCTTCTGCTTCTGCTTCTGCTCCTGCTCCTGCTCTTGGCCCCTAGTCCCCTGCCGCTCGACTCCTTTCGTCCTTATGGCTCTTAGCAACTTTGTTGTCGCATAGCGGCAATGTGAGGCTATGTATTGTATTGGTATTGGTAATGGTGCGAGGTCCTTTAATTACTTTTGTTCGACAAAAGTTTTATTGCGATTGTTAAGAATTCCTTTTTGCAGTTTTGCAAATGATGCAGCATTTAATTAACTCTCGCCTATAATTGTACTGGCCATGGTTGTAGTTGTGTGTTCACTTTGTTGCCACTTCCACATGACTTCATCACCAAAACACCACCTGCAACAAGAGAGAGAGAAAGCAATACAGGTTTAGATGTATGCGAGCAAAAGAGAGAGGTGGTCGGAGTAAGGTCAACGTGATTAGCAATAAATATTTATGTTCCCCCTTGGCCAACTGAATTTTTAATTGAAATAAATGGAAACTAACTATATTACTGGATAACTATTTTACGTGCTTGCGTTATAGAGATGAGTGTGTGTGTGTGTGTGTCATCGGGAGTGTGTGTATCTTAGTTAGTCAGGTGTTCTAATTAAAACCCCTCCAGCTGTGCTCGTGCGCTTAGCTGGCTGCTGTTTAGTTCTCCTTTTAGCCATTTTAAGTGTAAATTTATGGCCCAGACAGCTTCCCAAGAACAGCAGCACTGCCACGGCAACACATATACATGTTCAGGTGCGAAACGCACACACCTATACTATATACCATACTATACCATACTATACTAGGTGTGTGTGTGTGTGTTTTAGTTTTGTGCTCTGGTTCATTTAAATTCGTAATAATCTTAGCGCTTTGAAGTGTTTCCTTTTCAATTATTTCGTAATTAAGTTTAATTAAAAGTAAAATACTGTTCCTGGAGAAGTCTCGTGTAGCGAACGGATAATCATTTTGTTAATTACCAGAGGGAATATTTCAAAGAGTTACTAAAGGCAATTCTAATTAATTTATGATTTAATATAATGTGATTAGGATTACGAGAGCGCTGGAGTTTGCAAAAAGGACGACTAGGATCGACAAGGATGGTTTAAATGACAGATTTTTCAGTCAGTAAACTTATTTATTCTTTGCTCTAATATCCTAACCAATTGAATCCAACCTTGTAGAAATTCTTGTGCTATTTGAACTCTTCAATCTGCTGCCGGCCATGAAGTGAGACAAAATCGTTTAAAAATTTCATTAGGACAGCACTGAAAAACACCAGCACTGAGCGCCAACAACAAGTGCTCAACGGTGCGTGGTGGCATAAAAAGCGAGCATAAAACTTGGCCAACTACGAATGGCCAAGAACAAAGACCCGACGGGGCGAGGAGATGGGATGAGCGGGGGGCAGGTAAACATTAAATTTAGATGCTGACGCAGTCTCTGATAATTCTCCAAGATGACGTTGAAGTGGCAAGGAGGCACTGGCACTGGCACTGGGAGTGGGAGGCTGCGAAGAAGCGCGAAGACTGACAAGGCAGATGGATGCCCACGCGCACAAATTGAAAAATAAGTGCACATCAAAATGAAACAGTGCGCAAATAAGGGGCGGGGCCAAGTCAGAAGGAAGGGTACACGGCTGTAAGGATATGAGGGTGTAAGGGTGAACGAGTGTTAGGGTGCCGCCCTGGTTTTGGCCCGACCATTAAGGTTAAACGGGCAGCAGCTGCAAACTGTGGCGCAGGAAGTTCAGGAAGGAAGGATGCTAACAAGCCTACCATCAAGCCCTATCCCTTCCGCCAGAAACAATATGAAAACTTTCACTGGTGCCAACACCATCACGTCCTTACACAAAAAAATAAACTCATACACACACAGCCAAGGATCACCCTCCCCTACCCAGTGTTCCGCTAACCTAATTTGAAAAATGCGCTAAAAGTTGAAAACTGACATTGTTTGGCAAGTGCCAACAGAACCAAAAAAAAAAAAAAATGAGCAAGATAAGGCCAAATCGGGCATATTAGATACTCAGAATTCCTTAAAGGGTTCGCTTTGCTTTCTCGGAAATTGAAATAATTAAATTTCTAAGGTTCTGCAAGATTATTAAAGATTTAACCATATAAAGTGCTTTTTGGAAGGTTTCAAAGCAAAGTCTTATATTTTTCTTTGTGCATGGAAATGCTTGCCCCAAAAAGTATGCTATACATTTTTCACTTCCAACATTTCCTTTCCTAAATAATGCAAAAATATGTAGAACGGCTCATCAAAGGAAACGTAATGAAATAAACCAAGTGCCCGCCCATATGTAGGCATAGCAAGTAGAAAAGGGGCGTGGCCAACGCCCCATCGCCTGCCATAAACAAGTCATCGTCATGGGTCGTCTCAGGCGGCGACTTTTTCAGTTTTTTCTTTTCGCACTTAAGGCTGCGGCAAAATGTCTATAAGTATTTCTTATTTTTTCGTATCCCAGTGTGCGTGCAATAAAAATCATAAGCAAAACGTTTACAGCATTTGGCGTTGATTTCGGCCAAGCCACGGGAAATTTATGCTTTTAGGCCGTGGCAACTACGAGAATGTCACCAGGCTCAAAATGGAAGCGGATGTTCGGCGGTTGGGGGTAGGGAGTCCCAAAAGGAATCGACCGTTATTGATGTTCGCCCCGAAAAGGACCAGGCGGTGTGACCGCCTTTTATGGCC
Organism: Drosophila atripex; assembly: GCA_035045925.1. Classification (NCBI taxonomy): domain Eukaryota; kingdom Metazoa; phylum Arthropoda; class Insecta; order Diptera; family Drosophilidae; genus Drosophila; species Drosophila atripex. Next base: position 5,107,878 of record JAWNOP010000012.1, read on the forward strand.
CGATGCCCCAATAAAATGCCATCAGCAATAATTAAGCGATTTGCAAACAATGCTCCGAGAGATACACATAAAGGCAATGAATAGTGCTTGGAGATGGCTTGATTTCACATAAATTACTTTATGGAGAAAGTAACTTAAACAGAAAAGCCTGCGGAACATGAAAGAGTAACATTATATTCCTTAAAAGACAAACTTCTAATAACCTAACTAAAAACTTCAAGTGTAAAAGGTCCAACACAGAAAAGCCTGCGAAACATGAGAAAGTAACATTATAATCCGTGAAAGACAAATTTCTCATAACTTTACTAAAAACTATAAGCCTAAAAAGTAAACCTACCTCCACCTTATTGAAGTACAAACTTAAAATAACTTATCAAAGCCACCGTCTATTAACATATGAATTAGCAATCAAAGTTGGCATCCTGTTGGCAATTAAACTTTTCCACTTATAATTCATAATACTCGTACAACCAAAACTCAACCCTCAATTACCAATTAAAAATCCCCCCTCACAGACATGAGACTTTTCTAGTTTTCATCAAATTTACATCTTATTAATGTTTACTCAACGATTTCAAAAACAATTAACAAGCTGGAGCTCGAGACGCCCACAGCTGCTGCTGCTTCTGTTGTCGAATGCCGTCAGGACTCGACGTTCATTAGCCTTCTCGCACAATTAACCCCGAGGGGCAAGGAGTATCCCGGAAAATAAGGAATTTTCCGTAGCAGTAGCCAAATGTGTTATCTAACCAACAGCCACTGACAAAAACAAAAAATGAGCAAAGTCACTTTGATTTTTCGGGCAACATTTGCATACATCTGGATGAAGCCTTAAGGGCCAAATTGCCTTTCGAAAACCGAACCAAATTCAGCAGCGGCTTGGAAAGATCCCCAGAAGTTTAACCAACTTTGTGGGAGGGTGGTGGTCTAAAAGCCAGAAAAAAACTCAATTTCAAAAACGACAGTCAATAAGCGCACCCCGCTCACACACGCAGTGGCCGAGGAAAAAAATGGGTGGCACAATTCTTTGAGGCACTGTGCCAACGTGGCGTATGAGTGTTTTCATTTTCTGGGAGGCACCGGGGCGGACCTCCATCCCGACGTCCTTAAAGTGCAATCAATAAAATGCTTTTGAGTTGTGAAAATTGTGCGTAAGTGGCTTTTCATCAGGACGTCCCGACATCTGAAGTGGTCGACAGGGGAGAGGTGGTAGAGTTGGGGGAAACCCAAAAAGGGAACAGCAAAAGGGCGTTGCTGGAAACCGAAGGATATAAGCTTTGGAACAGTGGAAGAATAAGGACTAAATAAGTTTATTTATTTTAAATTTTATGTATTTATTTATTATTTACTTAAAATAATCTGAGGCCTAAATAGCAATAATAGCTTGCCTTTTGAATGTTATTTAGAGAAAACTTGAAAACCAAACAAAGATATAATAAGACTAATCTTACTATTTTATTTTACAGAGAAAGTTCATAAAATTTAAAATATTTTCAGCGTAAACGGTTTAAACTTTACTTTAAACTCAAACTTTTAGCGATTTTGTATGCCACTGTGGCACTTTTAAAACCAGAACGTGGCAACTCCTCGGCTCGATTCCCCATCCAGTGCCTGTTATTGCCTGAGTTCCTGTTTTCGATGTTGCTCCGACACCATGTTTAATCAGAATCAGACACCGTCAGTGGCAGCAGCAGTAGCAGTGGCAGTGTCAGTGGCAGTGGCAGAGGAGCAGGAAATGGGGAAACAGGCCTGCAACAGCCTGGCTTCCACATTCATCAACTAATTGCAATTATGTGGAAAATCAAAATCAATATTTAACCAACATTCCAGCTGCGGCTTCACCCACTCGACTGCTGTTGTCATTTGCCATTTAACATTGATTTCAATTTGATGTGTGAATGGCAATGGCAAGTGTATTTTTGGTTTTGCAATTTCCATTCACTTCTAACAGAATCGAGGGGAAATTCCTGACTTGAATAAGTCATGTGAGGCATCTATTTATTGAATCGAACGCCTCGGAGAACAAAGTAAACAGCCATGAAAGCAATTTAAGTAAGACTGTCCATTAATCATTTATGGAGAAAATCAATCAGCATATTCAATGAATTCCTCACATTGTCACAATGTCCACCACAAGTTGATAAATACTTTTCCGAGCGTCGACGAAAAAAGCCAGAAAACAAACAAAACTTTCCCAACTGTCAACACATTAAATTGTCGAAGAAAATCAACTGCTCGGCCAAGCCAAAGAAAAACAAGGACAATAAGCCAAGAGAGAGACAAAGCCCCATGCCCAGCAGGATATGCCAACTTTAAGCTTCAAGTTTCAAGTGGTATGAGAATCCTGGGAGGGGACTCTTTTCATTATTAAATAATGGACGGCCTGGTGCGGGCAATGTTAAGCAGCTTACTTGTAAATCGGGGCTAATAAACCGCTTAGATCAACACGCAAAATGCAAAAGCAGCAAACCAGAAAAAACCTTTAACTGGCCCCCAGACTGTTCCTCCTTTTTCACGATTCTGAGCCCGCAGTTGGTTCAACAACAAAATTCGATTAAAAGCATCCCAAAAACTAACACTGTTGCATAGACAGGCGGCTCCTATTTGGTGTTCCAGGACCTGGAACCTGGTCCTGGCACAAATTAACTTGATTCGACTGGGCCAAAAGCCAGAAACCAGAAGCCTTCTCAGCAGCTGTTACCCTCCCACAGCAACAGGATGGGAAACAACAAACACTTGAAAAAAATAAAACTTATAACTTGGTTTATGAAATGTACTTTATTTCAATTTAGAAATCTAAAGTTTGAAAATGTAAGTCTTTAAAGTTCTTGCTTTAGGATTAAAGTTTACTAGTCACAAAATATTATGTTTTTTAAGGATTAAGGTTGAAAAAATTAAATGAAAATTTAAATGGCTATTTTGGAAGTAAAAATATTAAATTAATTTAATTTATGACTCTTATATATATTACGATTGCTTGAGATTTCCGATTTTAACTTATTTGAACTTTTATGTGAAAATAAAAACACAATCCCTTTCTTCATGTGCATCTGAACCACACAAACTATGAATCCTGTTGGTTAGAATCTCTTTTTTCATCTTTTTGCCAGCCAGGATCAAATCAAGTTTGTGTTTGCCTACGGAGTGTCCACCCGGCCCGGTCTCCTTTTCGGTTACCGAACTGAATTTGCAAGCGGAAAACATTTGCCAGTTTATTTACCCGAGTTTTCTGCCTCTGCCATGGCCATTTTGCCATTTGGCAGGACGTTTTCGATTACCAAACACACAGCACAGACTAACCTGGCCGGAAGCTAAAAAGATGAAATGATTAAGGTCACAATTAGATGGCCAACCATCCTTCTCTCAACATTGGGCGCGGCAAAAAAATTCAATTATTTCTCACAAACCGAAATAAAAAGGACGAAAAAATAGTGCAGATAGAGCCAAATAAAATGCAAACGCGAAAAATAAGACAAAACTGAAAATTGGCATCCGAATAAAGGAGAATGCGGCAAAAGGGGATAGAACTGGCTGAAAATGGCAGAAACTGTGAAAAAAACTCAATTAAAAACGGAGGCCAAAAGTGATGCCAAGAAAATTGTTTCCATTCAATCAGCCAAGGATAAAAAAAAATGGTCTGCAGAGTAGAAAAAAATACTTTAAAATCGCATAAAAATTGAACCATCTATGCTTTTAAAGAGTATTTTTATTCAATTTGATTCAGATTTGGGGATTACCAAATAATTATGAATCATCAAGAGGGCTTCATTGAAGGCATTTCGTTTTTAATTTGGTATTGATTGAAGACCCACAAAAGTAATGTTCAATTCCGCCCCTATTGCCTCCCCTATTTCCCGTCACATTTAGGACATCCTCCCCGGCTAAGTGTTTTCCGTACAAAATATGGAAATCAAGTTTAGTTGTACAAATAATCCGCAACAGGGACAAACAGAAAAAAAACGAGCAACAAAACGAAATCCAAACAAACGGAAAAAAAACATGGCTAAAAAACAAGCAGGGCATTTTTCAATTTTACGCGCCACGCATCCACTGCCCCCTGTCTCTTGCCACTTGCCTCTTGCCTCTTGGACCCCCATCTTGTTTATCCCTCACCTTGCCTGTGGGGCAAACAATCCGTGGAACAAGATCTCAGGACATGAGCAAGGACTTGGCAAAGCCCGCATTTGTTTGCCAAAGCCACGGGCTCTCGCCAGCCATCTCCTCCAGCTGCTGCTGCTCCTCCGGTCCGCTAAGAATTCAATTAGGGAGTGGGGCAGTGAGAGGTGGTGGATTGGCCCAAAAACACTACAAAATATCTGAATTTAAAAATTGTAAACTTTCAGTTTTTATAAATTTTATAATAATTATTATACTCTTGTGATGCATATTTGTTCTAAAACTCCCATCTCTCATGAATTAAACGGCAATTCCTTATTTTATTACTGCTTTTTTCTCAGTGTTAAGCTTGTGCTCCTCAAAGGACGAGCATGATTGCTCGCATCGCGTATATTTTGTGGTTTTGCAACCGCACTTAATTCAATTTCATTTACTCTATTATGCATGCGTGTTGCCAGTGCCACGCCTTTGCTGGCCGCCCCTCCTAGCCGTGGATGCTGACCTGGCCAATTTGTGATTCTTTTTTTGTTTCCTTGACACCATTTTCACCTGGCGGCCTGTGGGCCAGTTGGCAACGCCTTTTCGTGCTCTCCCACTTTGACGTTTTAATTCGCCGGCACTTTGGCTGCTTTAATGCAATTTCTAGCCGAGATTGACGCAGAAACTGACCAGCTGTTCCAGCCTGGCCCACAGACGTGGCTTAATTGGCCACCGACAGGCGACAAAACTTTTCAATTAGAACTAATAGAGTAGGAGGAGTGGGAAGGAAATGTGCCGGGAAACTTGCGCTTCCCATTACGGTCGGCGAATTTATTTTCCCAATTACGACTGCAATTTTTCCACACGGCCTGAGGGAGCATGGAATGGGAGTGGATGTTGGGAGGTGGAGGTGGCACCGGGTCGCTTGACAGACAACTGAAATATGCAAATTAAATTTATGACTCGGCATTCCTCGAGGCACCAAGTGCAAACTGCGAAATACATTTCTCGTGTTGCATACTTTTGTGGCGCCGTTACACAACCGCAAAAAACACTACAACTCGAAAAACTACAAACAAACAAAATACAAAAAGGAAACAGGACCCGGACTTTAATGACAGCCTTAAACCTTAAACTACGAATGTAATTCCTACCCTGGCTGTCAAGGATTTTACATTTTGATGTTGGATTTTATGTCACTTTCGTATCCAATTCGTTTTGTATTTTCTTCTTGTTGGCTGAGTCTGTTTTTTTTGTTTTTGTTTTGGCAACGTAAGCCATCGCATTAGGGCTAAGCAGGTGGCTCGAACCTGAGCCTGATGGAGTCTCTGATGTAAGCCGAGTTTTGTATAATTGATGACTTCGAAACGGAACGGCACAAGGAGGTCAAGGCAGGTGGCCAAGGGACAGATCCAAGGCCAGTTGCACACGTTTTTCAGGTAATATGCTATAATGGTCACTAAATTTATTTTTATTTTTAAGGGATTATGGTGAGTTTTCAAAGCGGTTTAAAGGACATGAGCTTCAGAGGCGGTTTATAATAAAACAATAAGAGAAATTTCTTCAAAAATAGGCTCTAAAGGTTAATTTTTTGAATAAAATCGAAAATAAATCCGCAGAACTCTATCCTCTACACATTCCAAACTTATGATTAAAAGCCATTTCCATTTCCAATGCCAAAAATACGTCCAATTGGTCAACCATGAACATGGCAAAAATCGATTGAAATGGCGCCGGAAAGGGATGATGTCCGGCCGCTCCTCCTGGAAGCACTCGTGCGGGCAATAAAGCATTCCCAGGACCCATAATATTTGCCTAAACAAATGCCAGAGCAGAAAGTCCTGCTGGCTAAAATCCCCCGGCAGAAACTGGCTCAACCTATGACAACAACAACAACAACAACAACAGCAGCAGCAACAACAGCCATACTATGCAAGGATAAGAACCGGAGGGAAATGGACAAACATGGCCAAGCACAAGGACGAGTGCAAAAAGGCATACCATATGCAAAAATTTATGCGGTCGTCGCATAAACAATTTCAACTTTAAACCCAAACAAAAATTGCAAGTCAGACTCTCTCCGGCAAGCTGGCGAAAAACCAATTCGATTTTGCCATATGCAATGTAAATCCTCCAAGGATTGCCGGAGGAGGATAAAAATGGCGGGGTGGTGTGTGTGCGGCGGCACATGTTCCAAGCTCGAAAAAAAAACCAAAAAAGTTGAAAGAAAAAATGTGAAAGAAGCGGTGGAAAAAACGTTTGCATATGCTTTAATCAAAGGCAATGACGTACGGGAATGTGGTTCATTCTTAAAAACGCAGCCAGGATGTTGGAGAGAGAGAAAGAGAGGCTTGTCGGTGGGGCCCGGCGGTAGGGGGTGGTGGGTCAGGATGGGTAGGGATGCGCGGGTCGAAGAGGACTTCCTCCAGAAACGGAACTGTTGACAAAACCATGCGGGTCGAAGTTTCTCCGCCAGGATTGCGAATGGACATTTGTGATTGTCCGTTCGCAGGACCAGCGCAGGCGCAAGGGTTAAATGAAAGAGAGCGCAGAGAGCTCTCACTCTCCATCTCTCTGAGGCGACCTCTTCCTCGGCCGCCCTCTCTGCGGCTTACACGCCCCACTGGGTGGTTGTTGTTCTCTCAGGGTTGCTTTTGACATTCTGTTTGCCATGTGCCCCACTGTAAGTCAGCTGTGCACTGCGACAAAAAATTGTATGGAAATTGTATTTATTAAGCGATTTTAAGATCGAAGTATAGTTTATATTTATTAAACGCTGCATATTTTATTAAAGATCTTAAATAATAAATGCTAAGAAAAGACCATGTGTATTCCTTAAAATATTTATTCTCTTTAGAACATGATAAGAGGAATTATTTTTCTTTAAATCGAAGTAATAGTAATAATTCCATGAATAGTTTCACATATTATTATTATAGTTTTTAAAAAGAGTTTAAAATCAAATAGTAAATAAATAAATCAAATACTAATAGTTCAGTCATTCAAATATATCTAACCGTTTAAATAAAACTTTACAGTGTACCGGGCGCACCCTCTCCCGACTATCGCCCCTCTTTTCATAGCTTCCCCTTATAGCTTTTTAATTACAAATAGAAATTGTTAACATTTTTACTGACGTTTATGAAACTAATTGGAAGAGACAACGCCGGTGAATAACTAAACAGCTTAAACGAGGATCTTGGCCAACTCCTCCTCGCCTTTGTTGGAGACTTTAGCTGGAAGGACACCCACGGTTAGGAGAGCTCCCGACTTTGTCTACAGCGGTAATCCCCTGGGTCATTAAGGCGTCTACGTGTCTGCAGCGGCAACATCAACGTCAGCAGCCGTAACAGCAGAAGCATCACAGGATGCGGCTTCCAGCTACCAGCCAGGACATTGTCGCCTGCCGATTGTCGCATGTTTTATTCAGTTTGGCGACGTTCTCCTCATCGCCGCCATCAGGTTGTAAATATTGAACAACGCCAACAGCAACAGCAACAACAGGAACAGCGACCAGAACAACACTCCGAATCCTTGCAAACTGAATACAGAAACACGTCGGAAGCCGGAAGCTAAAATGGTGCTCATATTTTAAGATGTTGCATTTTTGATCTGACGCGACAGTTTTTTTTATTGCTCATGACAGAGGACACCTTAATTGTTTGCTGGAAAAAGGATGCGGTGGCATTAGATGGAACAGAAGGATGAAAGACTACTGGGACATGCCACAGGATAAGAGCAGATAAAGAAATAGAAATGGGAATTGGAAGAAAGATATAAAGATACAGATAAAGATTGGGAAATGGAGGCAGACAGAAACCCAAGATGAAAGCCAGTTGAGCTCAACTGAGCTGAGCATTTTGTCATTTTATGGATAAGCCAAGTTGTCGGACGTCTATCTCCAAGATATGACACAAAAAAGTTTCATGTTTCTGCTTTTGATTGATAAAAAAGTTCCCAAGAAGAAAAGTTAGAAAGTTGTAAACGCAAAGTTGAGAAAGAAGTTTATATTTCGGCATTCAACTACATTAGTCCTTGCTATCCTTAGGATAATTTTATGCAGGTTAAAAACCAAAACAAAACCATTTTTGTATGCAAATTTTGCATAAATTCCCTTCTAAGAATGTGAAGCAGAGTCCTTTTTAGGTTTTTCTTTTGTAGGTCCTGACATGTATCGACTTTTGCGCCGTTCCATGGCTCTTTTTATACGCCCCGAGAGTAGTTCATTAGGACAGTGCAATGTTGACAACAACATTTTGAGGGTTGAACTTGGCTATAAATACGAAACTATAATGCTCCCACAGAAGAAACTAAGCTGACAAAAACAGACAACAAGACAGCTAGGGATCTCACCGGCTTGGGGTTGAAAAAGTACAAGAATATTATATCCATGAACTCACGTTTTTGTTTCTGGATGGCTGTGCGATGACGTCATTGTGCCGCAAACATGATTGCAATTTATTGTATTGGTACTCGTATCGGGCCATCAATCAAATTTGATTACTTATCCTCTCAACTCTGGCTGTGAGTTTTGTATATCAATATTTTGTGCAAAGACCATTTGATAACGAAGACGTTTAGTCATTTGCATGGGACAACTTCAGGCCGACAAGTGTCTCTTCTTCTCGATTTTGCTTCGTCCCCGTCCCCTGCTTGGTCCTTGGTCCTGTTGCCCCTTGATTAATGCCCTTACTGTCAGGCCAAACACCTCAAGTGGCCATTGGAGCTCAATGATTCAATGACTCAATGACTCCTCCCACCGTTCGCCGTCTGCTCTTCTTGGAGCTCGAAGCTCGCAGGTGAGCGTGAGCACTCGTGGAACTCAGAAGCCACATCCGCCCGCCATATTAAATACTACAATTCAACTTCGTTTTCGTACAAAAACAAAAAACCGTCTATAAATACTGTTAAATGAGTGAGGGGCGCAACTCCTGCGTATAAGTGCACTGAGGAAGTTGGAGATATTTGGGGAATTATGTCTTACACCATGATATATGATAACATATTAAACCCCCTTATCATTAAATAAGATATATGATAATCTTATATCATCTTACATCATTTATAAAGTTTTATTTTTGTAACATGTTATATCTCATATCATTTATTTTTTGCGAATATAAAGAATATAGAAGTTAATAATGCTTATGAAGAAGAGAATACAAAGCTTCAATGCTTATTCTGGGCTTTGACTAATTCGATAGCCCTTTTTTTTCCGTGCATGTGTCTGTGTGTGTTTTACGTAGTTGCGGTTGTTTGTGGTTTCCCCCCAGAAATAATTGTGGGTGTGTGTAGGTGTCGTTGTATAGGTGTGTGTGTGTGTGTGTGTGTGTGTTGGACGCACGGATGGATGGTTCGATGTTGTTTCCCAGTTGTTTTTGGTTGAAAATCGATAAGCACAACAACAAAAAATAAAACAAAAAATCCATAAAAACAAAAACATGTAGCAGAAAAAATAAATGGGGAAAAATAAATGCAGAACAGCGATAAAGAATACGAAATATCTGAGGGCGGAAGAGGCCCTCTTACATACCGACTATTTCCGTTTCGGGTGCAAAATTTCAGAGGCTTTCGCCTTATACAAATCACTTCCGGGATGAAGCGTTCACGTTGTTGCACCCACAGTGCACAGTGCACTAACACACTCGCACTCACCGACAGGCTGCTGGCCACGAGACACCAATACACTGTCACACTGGCGCTACACCTACACGGCGATACGGATAGGACAGGAAGAAGAAGCACAGGGAGAGTAGTAGTAGCAGCAGCAGCAGCAGTTAGCAGCAACTTCTTCTCCTCTATTATTTTTTCCTCTTTAATGGCCAAAAAGCTTCTCGCTAGGCTACTTAATTATATAATTTTGTTTCACTTAATGCACTTTACGATTTTACGCAATTGGCGCACATTTGTCGCATGATTTGCATAAACATTTTACTGATTTTTCCCCGTACATTCGCACACACACGCACACTCTTCACACGTCGCGGGCTGTGACGTACGCACACACATACACATGCGGGGGGATTTTCGTTTCTTTTTTTTTTTGTGTTGTTGTTGTGAGCTGCCTATTATGGGCTGCTCATTCGCGGTGCCGTTTACAGTTGGATCTGCTATTTAACCGAAAAATAGTTTTTGGTCCGTTCCTTTCGGGCCGCCACGGCAAACGTTGTCTTCAAACTGAGCGGCGCTCTGTATAACTGTAAAAGCGTGCCAAAGGACACTTCGGCGAGTAAAAGGAAGTGTGTGATTTGGGCACGAGAGCGCCAGTGTTTGTTGTTGTTACGCCAGTCGAGAGGGTGGTATTTGGCCAGCAACAGGGTGAGCGCAAAGGCACCCTGTAGTGGAGCATGCGCATGGTGGATTAGCGGTTATCTTGGACTCTCATTAATGTTATTACCGTTACCTTTTCAAATTTAAATGGCTTCGCCGCAAAATAGGCAATGATGTTTATGATTTTCAAAAATGAAAAGGTTTTTAATTATTCATTCGCTTTTAACGTTTATTTTTTAAGATATATTTAACCGTTAATGTTACGTTTTAATATAACAAACCTTTTTACTTTTTAACCGCAGTTTAATTTCTTTATTGATAAACTAAAGTAAATTAATAATTTTATAGCAAAGGCATTTATATTATATAGTCTGTTTTTTTTAATCAAATACTTTATATTATCTTTTAAAAGTTAAGGAGAAATTATATTTTTTATTTGAAAATTCCCCAGCTTCGACCAAAATTATAGGTTCGTGTCTTGGATGATACCGTGGTGAGTTTTTAGTTTAGATGCGCGGAAAGGCAAAAAAACAATTTTTTTAATGAAAAAATTGAGATATTCTACAATTTTCAAAAATATACCTTGAACCCTAAGTTAATACTTTTCTTATCCAATAGAAGGAAAAAAATAAAAGAAATGATTGCACAAAATATACAAAAATATAAAGGCCAAAAGCGTCAGGAATTGACTTTGAAATATATTTATAATGAAAATGTCAAAAACACGCCCGTCAATTTGTTCAGCAGACTGACTCGTGTCCAGAAACTGACAGATTTACGGATCCAGAACTAATCCCCCGCAAAGAGTGAAGAATAGAACACAGATACCCGAAAAAAGAGACACACATCATGGACTTTTCTCAGTTTATATCACTTTATTCAACGTTTTACGTTAATATTTCTTGCTTTATTTTATTTATTTATTTTCTTTAATAATATTGTTTCAACAGTACTCTAGCTGTACTCGGTTTATTTTATTTTATATGTAATTGTGGGGGGATTGCTCGAAATTGATAACATTTAAACAATTAAATATTTATAAGTAATAGAAGTCGCTCGCTAAACATAATATTACGGGTATAAACTTAGTCTTACTATGTAATATGTGTATGTTTAGGTTTTATGTATAGTCGTATTTATATTATAATATAGATATAAATAATATTTATGTATGTATATGTACCGTTACATATCATTGCATTAGCACAGCACTAAAAACACTTAATTGCCAGTATAAATAATGAATGTTATTGCTGTCGCAAATTATACACAATTTTCAACAGAAAACAAAAAACGACAATTTCCTTCTCCTTCATATTTAGAAATCATTGAAGTACTGCAAATCTCTTTGGTCTACTGCCTTGGCGGGTTTCCAATCCTTCTCGGGATAATCATCAAAATTTTTAGTATCACCATCGTGATGTACATCGGGCAAAATTGGCGGCTATAAATGAGAAAAATATGGTAAATTATAATTTTTGTATATTATTGTTTAAGATCTTGTGAAGCATTAATATTTCGAAATATTGTCTTTAGTATATTGCTTCTTAAATAATTTAATAATTCCTAAACACATAAATTGGCATTGCCATCATTGCATTACCATCTTGCTAGTATCTAGCGTTTAAAATATTTTAATAATTCCTCAACATATAAGTTGGCAGTTGTGGCCTGTCTACTGGTTGGAATGTATCTTTATATTTTAAATTTTAAAAGCATTTAATACTATTTGTAATAACAATGTCAGAAAACATCAAAATCAATACATTTATGAAGGCAAAACCCATCTTGTTTAAACCCTTAACTCATATGGTTGCTATCGAGAATCTCACAAAAAAAGTGAAAAATTCTGCACATTTGTAACAGTCATTTCTGACGCATTAAACCCATTGTCTCTCATATGGACGGGGGCGTTCATGTGGGCAATTAACGCCTTCTTGAGATGCGAAATGCCCCCTTTTGTTACATTTCACTCGCACTCACTTTCTCGACCAGCTGGGTGGCTGGGCCGAGGGAATCGGAAGATTTATGGGTCTAACACCCACCCGGACGGCCGAAATAGACGCTGCGGTCATTAACTAAAGGCACAGATAATTTGGAAAACTGATTTGTTTATTTGCTTTTAATTACGATATACGTATGGAAATACATATTCGCCGACTATCTGCAAAAAGCCCTACAAAAAATAAAAGCCCAACAATTAGCCAAAATGATGCCCCTAAAGTTTCTTACCTTAAGTTTCTTATTGTAGACGTCATTCCAATTCAAGTGCTTGAACCAGCGATGCCTCTTCACGTCATCGGCGCCGTTCTATTCGGACACCGTCGAGGGGGTGGACGGTAAGATAAATATAGAACGAAATACAAAATATTCAAATATTAGACATAAATAACGATCTGCATTTCGCTGGCTTGTGTTGCAAAAACGCGCGACATATCTATTAAAATGAAAAACAAAATAGCGGGCGAAGCGTATATGAAAAATGATTTGGCGAAAATGTATTAAGCTAACTGACAACGAGCATGTGCAGATCTATTTGCGATGACCGACAATTAATTTTTGATATATGCGATGCAATTTTTAATGCCCCAGCATGGCCAGGCGTGACAAGTGTAAACAATTCTCTATAAATATCGGGCCCAATAAGCCAAAAAATGTTAAAAAGCAAAGCTGGTCAAAATTTTTGAATATTTATGCATAAAACTATTTAAGGAACATCTAAGGAACCGAAGCAAATAAATAAACTTTGACAGCTGAGAAAATAAATTTCGATGGGGTCAAAATTCTCACCTTCATGTTTCCCAATCGCTTGGTTCGATCATTGACGAGCAACTTTTTGATCAAGTCCTTGGCAATCGGGTCCATGTGCCGCTCCCACTCTATCTTTCCGCTCAATATTTTCTCATAGATCCCAAAGGGTTGCTCATCGTAAAATGGTGGATAGCCCACGAGCATTTCGTAAATAAGGACGCCTTGAAACCAAACGATTATTAGCTTTATGAAATGCAGAGTATTACCAATTAAAAACTCACCCAATGCCCACCAGTCGACCGCCTTGTTGTGGCCCTTGGACTGTATTATCTCAGGTGCTATATATTCAGGCGTACCGCACAAAGTCCAGGTTCGGTCCCTCAGTTTCTTGGCGAAGCCAAAGTCCGTGATTTTCAAATGACCATCCCGATTGATCAAAAGGTTTTCTGGTTTCAGATCCCGATACACAATTTGCAGGGAGTGTAGGTATTCCAAGGCGCTGACGATTTCAGCCGCATAGAAATTGGCTAAATAAAATTAATTTTATTTATTAATATTTATTAATAAGTTTATTAAAAAAAATTGACATACAAGTTTGACTAGTAAATTTTCCTGCATTTCGCAGATATGTGAACAGCTCACCACCGCAGACATAATCAAAGATCATGTAAAGATTACAATCATCCTTGGTAGACCATTCCCTGGAAAAAGAAATGTAAAATTTTATATTATTTTATTTTATTTTCAACTATAATAAAAATCAAGAAACCAAATATTTTAAGATTTGTTTTAAAATTCTAATCGGGTCCCTTATGAAATGTTTCCCAGGTTACCTCCCACCGGTAGCCATAGCTTCTCGAATTTATGTCCGACCTGGAAATAGTGTACCACTCTGTGAACAGCGCATCAAGTACCTCTATTCCTCATTTAAAACATGGCTTAAATATCATTTTAAAATTTTTTGAATTTTTTCAAGGGATACCCCATAAAATAGTGAGGTTTCCAAATTTCCCCAGTTGGCCTCCTTCCGACGGCCATAGTTCTGCCAATTTATGTCCGACCTGGAAATAGTGTACCATTCTGTGAACAGCCTCTGTGAAGTACCTCTTTTCCTTATTTAAAACATTGCCTAAATATCATTTTTGAATTTTTCGAATTTTTCCAAGGGTAAGCCTATGTGAGGCTTATTTTATAAAATAGTGAAGTTGAAAAGAAAAACCCTTAAAAAGGCAAAATGACCTCAGCGAAGACCATTATGCATCCTCATAACAGAAATATCATTGCAAGATCGTTTATCGATCTAGAAATCGTTTTTTTTATATTTCCTTATTTAGATTTTAAGTATAAGTATTTTGTAATAATATTATATATTGTGAATATGGTTTTTAATAATATTAATATTAATACTAATTCAAGATTTTACTTACAGACTGATGACGAACGGATGTCTGATTTCGCGCAAAATATTCCGCTCGTTCTTGACATGCTCGATCTGCTTGAGACGAATGACTTCGGTCATGGCCAAAATCTTCATGGCACAGTACTTTTCCGAAATGCGATCACGGCATAAGCACACCCGTCCAAAGGTGCCAGTGCCTGAAAGGTTTAAAGTATCATGTTAATAAATGAATCGAAGCAAAAACCGCAACTGCCAATCTTAAATATCGGGGTATGTCCCATTAAGGGGTTTGCAAACGATATAGCCAAAGGTTTCGGTTTTCTCCGAAACGTGCCACATACAGATAGGGTTAAAAAAGTGAGGTTTTAAATATTTTAAATTTTTTTTCAAACTTTTATTAAAAATAATTACGCCCAAAGAGAATACTCTTTACTATCCATACTTTGACAGATTTGATCGTTAAAGTGTAACTTTTCTTATATACCTTAAAACTTTTAAATAACTACTTTATATTCTAATTATATATTTAATATTAAAAACCTTTAACATTTAAAGGGAGTGCAGCATTGGGACTATTAAAAGAAACTTGGCTGTACAAATAAGAAGGGAAGCGGGTGTATAATTACTTTTTTCACCGACGAGCACGTTTTGAGGTTACAAAACCAAGCAACTACCTGGTAAGTTGGCCGGGGTGTTGGCTTACTACACCCCAGCAGAGGTGCCCAGTAGAGATTTTCTCAACCTTGAATTTTTAATTGGGCTAACGTCCGTCGACTGAGTGAACGAGCCAGTGAGTGACTAACTGACAGAAAAAAAAACATGGAAAGGAAACTCGGAACGTGTGAGCATCTCGCATTACATACACACTTGGCTAAAAACCCCCACTTATGGCCAAGACCGACGGAACCCAGAAAATCTCTTTCATTTTCTTTCTCACTTTTTCCTCTCGATTCGATTAGTTTTCTGGGTTTTGTTTTCCATTGGATGCCAAAATAACAAAACGGCTACAAATTGATTTGTCTTATAAATCAAAAGCCGAAACGCAATCATTTTCATCCATTGGATGCTCATGGCTAGAGGAGGGAAAAGTTTTGCTTTCTGCGGCTGCTTTTAGTTTTTCAGCACGTTCCCATTCGGGCCAACAATAATTAGCCATGGTTTTCAATGTAATAAAGCAAAAGTGAACAGATTATTGAACTCGCATCGCAATCGTTTCTGCCACGTGCTTCGGGTGCCTCCAACGTAAAATTAAACAAAAACCTGTGAGAACAACTGGCGGGATTTGTAGGCGGATTTTGTGGGTTTGGCCAATACGACTGCACCTGTCCTTAAGGGGGCCAGAGACTTTGGGGCATTACACGTGCAAATCCAAATATGAATCTCAACACTCGACATTGTAATTAATGAATATCTCCCCCCCTTTTTTTGTGGCTGGCTTGCACAAATTGCTTTTCGGATTACGTAGTTCCAATGATTCAGCAAGCGGCTTATATAAGTTGGCCATAATGGGGAATATATTAGAACTTTTGTTGATAATTGCCAGAAGTGAATCGCATGGATGGGCTGGAGTGAATTCTTCCGATGAAATGTTTCAAATTTCAGAATTATTGTTTGAAATTCAAACAAATTCCCATGGCGGGGAAGTCTTGGCCAAACAAAAACCGGCCCAAAATATCTAAAGCATTTTTATGAACTCATAATCCAAGTACAAATGAACTCGAACCTAAGGTACAGGATACCCAGGAATCAAACTAACTCTGGTACACAAAAATAAATAAATACATGGACCATTATAAATAAACAGATCGTAAAACATTAATGGTATGTTGCGAAAAATATTTCCAAGATTCAGACCGTTCTCCACCACTTCGATGATTCGGGAATTTCTAAATTTGGATAAGCGAGAAATAAATATTGAAAATATGCCAGACGATATAAATCATGCAGATATAACTACAGCCAATGATGGATAATTTAATTGTTGAAAATCCAATCCGGATGGCGGAAAATTCTGCGCTCAAATGAAAATTGCAGACACCGGCACATTGCATGAAGGCGCGAGAGAGCGTGAAGGAAATAACACCAAAATCGAAATACAAAAACAATCAAAAATATTTGGCCAAATCGGAATATTCTGGCCGGCAACAGCACGGCCTGCATGCCATGCAAAATTATGGGAAACAACACCCACAGTTGCCAAGAGGAATTCAGTTATGGCTTGCAGAGGATAGTTTTTTAAATATTTACCTATTTTAATAGTGGAAAATTTTATCGAACCGCACTGTTTATCACAATTTCGAATTGGAAATGCAGTGGATTGGGAATTTATAAACAAATTGCTTAGGAATGATTTTCAAAAAGCGTATTTTGAACTTTTCCAAATAGGCAATACGGTGAAAACTAAGTTTTTTAATATTTCTTTTTGAAAGCATCGGATACAAGAAGGTAAAATATTATTATTTACTGGAATAACGTCTCTTTTGGCAAAGAAAGCCACTTTTAAACATAGACTATGTTAAAACCTATTTAAAAATAATCAAAACCACTTTTTATTAGTGTTTACAATGACTTTCGAAGTATAAAAAAACCTCTCTCTTTGCTTAAGAAATTTTTTCAAATACTTTTTCCTCCTAAAGGAGGCATCTCTCCGCACTTAACAAAACACTTGACTTTTCGTGAAGCGATCATTTAGCACCTCGTACACGAACCACTTCCAGTGCACAAGCACTTGAAAAAGTGCAAAGGAAAGTGCTTTTACCAATGTTTTTGGACCAACACTACCAAAGTGGTAACAGGTAACAGCCCGCCGGCTGGTTTGGACGGCTTTGGAACTGCTCCTAAATGTCTGGCCAAAGTGAAATTGTGACAGCTGCAGAGCAGACAAAACTGAGACGGCGTGATTGCAGGTTACACAGTAAAATAATTTAGGTAAATAAGGGTAACAGAGGATTCATATTTTCAGATATTTTCAGCTATATATGCCTCTAAAAAAGCTATAGCTAATAGTAATAATTATTGCCTAAGACTACTTTCTATCAGCGTATTTATTTCTATTTTTCCTATAGCATTCAATTTAATTATAATTACCAACTTTTCTGCCAGTGTAGGTCAAAACTACAGACAGTCCAGCCAGCCAACTCGATTGCCAGTCTTCCACAATTAAAGTCTGGCCGAGATGTGGCCAAACCTGTTGCTGCCGCCTTGTGTGGCAGACGGTGCATAAAAGTTGCAGCAGATGCAACTGCAAAAAGTGCGTGCAAACAAACTAAAATAAAAAAAGAGGCGAAAAATATTTTACATAATACATGAAACTTTCTATTTAACCGTCTGGTGAAAATGCCATCCCATGGATGCAATCTGTCCATCAGTCAGCTGCATCTGATGGATGCCTTTCATTTGCGTAGGCAAATAAAATTTACAACTCTTGGCGAGTCCGATTCGTTTTGGCATTTTAAATATTTCCATGTGTATTTCCATTTCAGTACAAAAAAATATGCCAAAATGGTGTAAAGTTTTCGGAACATTGCACTGCGCCTCCGCCCCGGCAATATAAACTTGGCATCATTTGCAATTTCTCGGCAGATGCCCGGTCTCCGGACCAAGTAAAATAAAGTTAATTGCGTTTTATGCAGTCCATTGCTGCAAAGTTTGTTTAAAGATCCATAAATAAAGGAAGTCCAACAGAGAGACACGATTCCCATCCCAGTTTAAGGTCAGTTTAAAAATGATTCTTTGCCAATTTCAAAATAGGCATTAAAATCGGTTATTTAAACTGTTGTAAATAATAATAAACAATCGGGTTTGTAGGTCACATTATATATGTTGACTTACTGAAGTCAATTAAGTGCGCATCTGGGGAACTTATTGTTGATATTGTATCTAGTATTCCCGAGTTACGAACATGCCATCTTTTCTTAGCTTAGACTTTATATTCATTGCGGTAGGCCTTAAGTTTGTAAATATTTATAGGCTTATTTGTTTGCATTCCCAGACAGTGCTGGATTTGTGTTCATAGTCACATTTTATTATTTTTCTGGGAAGTAACTAAGTTTATTGACGGCTATCTTTCTTGGGAAACACTGCTGGGATTACGTAGCTGTGGTTTTTGCAATTAGAATACGAATTTTCCATGAATTTATACTATTTTTCACACTTGAAGTGTGAAAGTGACATTATTTTCCCCATGAAGTCCATAGAGTCACGTGTCCGCAAGTCTGCTTGTCCGTGTGCGTTTTTCCTCTTGCCCCATTGTTAAGCTCCCTCTTAGTTATATCTTAATTTAAATCTTCAAACTGTACCACTGATTTCACATTCACCTACTGAACCACTAATAACATCCTGTCGCATCACATTTTTCCATCATCGGCGACATCCCCTTCATAACTTAAGCGATTTATGACACTTACAAGGCAGATGTTTACCATTTCGCAGAGAAAATCGAACAGCTCACCTGCCCCATGTCTGTCGATGTTGTGTTTTCACATTTGACAAGTTTTTTCATTGCAATTTATAGAAACCCCACAATCTGTGGGAGGAACGGGCCGGTTCGAACATAAATCTGATGATGAAATATGAAAAATCATTCCGCGTTTCTTTTCGGTTCAATTTGTCTTTGTTTTTGCAAAAGATGCTAAAATGCATTTTTAGGTCACCTTTATTAATAAAACAGAGTCGGGTGAAGGAAAAAAAGTGCAATTTTTTGTATGTGCTCTTTTAATGCTTTTGCGAAAACGCCGGGCGACATGCTTGCGAAATGGGGGATTTGGATCCGGGTACGTACTACTACGTACCGCCAGAAAACACCAGGCAATTTTCTCTTTGGCTTCTGGGCAGAATGCCAAATAATAATTTCTATAATATTTGCTTATACGATGGCTCGATTTTGTTGAAATAAAATTTTAGATTCTGGGCTCAACGGCCAACGAAAGTTTACAGAAATCGGGCGATGCGATTTCAAATTTTCCATGCGATCGTAAATTTCCCGTTGACTGATTTTGTCTTTTCATGCGGCCCAAAAATTATTATCACATATACAGCTTTAAAAAGAGATATAGACTGTTATATTATAGATGTGTCTAGATTGTTAGAAACGGGCTGCCAGGCACTTAGCACACAACAAAGAAAAAGCGAAAATCTTGAAAATAAAAAAGAAAGGGTGACGGGGTGATGGGATGATGGGAGGTCTGAGAGAGGGACCAGCCATTTGAACTATGAATTATACTTTGCAGACGCAACGACGACACACAACTTGCTGTTCTACAAGGGGAACAAGTGGGACATGTGTTCGGTATCCGACAGATACAGATACACACGGACATGGCCGCTTCAAAATTTGATTGGCTTTTATTATTTAAAAATCAATTTATGCTAAAAGCACAGATGCAAAAAATGAGAAACAAGCGAAAAAAACAAAAAGGAATCCCCGCCACGTTTCTCAATTGGGAAAAGCGTCAGCCATTGGCTTTTTGGCCAATGTTTTGGCCAATTTTATGCCCCGCTTGAATTGTATTTCCTAGAATCGTGCGTAAATATTTATCTAGAGAGAAATCCATCAATCAATGGACCAGCAGCTAGCAGCCAGTCTGTGAGATTCGCGATCCAAAGAAGTGTCTAAAAAGACGGAAGCCCCCTCTGGGAGAAATTTGTCAAATTGATATATTATATTGGCCATGGTGACTTCTATGTCTGTGAGAGGGTTTCGTGGGGGGCCGAGAAGGTCAGCACCTCAATTGTCAGAGATTTCCGCATGCCTTATGCCCCAGAAAAGTGGGCCACTAAATTCAACAATTTATACATTTTTCGTCACAAAATAGATGGGGTTATTGATCCTTTCAGACTAAATAGTCCACTACAAAGCTCATACATTTTTAGAAATTTTTAATGAGCCAATTGATCGCCAGGGAAAACATTCTCATTCCCCAAAAGTAATGGCTATTGGTCCATAATGGCTAATGGCCATTATTTTTATTCTCCTCAAAAGTTGCTAATTTGTGCGGGCTTTAAAATCTGTAAAGCGGTATAAAAATATTAGAGGGGATTCGGTATCGTTTGCGATTATAGTTTATGGGCATTATTCTTTATATTAATCAGTTCAAATTCAGTAAAAGAGTATCATAAAGAGTTCTTCAACCTTAGAAGAATTATTTCTATCTGTAATGCATAAAATAAGTGCCACACTCAATCATATTCTTTTGAAGTAATTGAAAGCTTAACCTTTCTCTAGTTTCTTACAAATCACTTTAATACCTCTGATGGATTTCCTGAATCCATATAAACTTTCTTCCCGGACAAGCCATGAACTTTCACTCAAAATCCAACTCTTACAATCCAGTTTTCCGAGACAAAGATTTTTTCCTTTTTGCTAAAAAGTTCAGGTTCCACTGCGCTGTTAATTGCAACAATTGATTTGACGAGTTTAATGCCAGAAGCTGATGGTGTTTTCTGGCCACTGATCCGGCATTCTAGTAGTACATGCACCCAGAACATGCCCAAACAAAAACATGTTTTTGGTTTGTTTGCCCGCCGAAAGGCAAAACAAAACAATTCGTTTTGTTTTTATTCGAAATTTAAAAACATTTCTGGGGAACTGGCATTCCTTTGGGGAAATTCCCCAAATTTATTTCCTTTTGTTTTTGCTAATTCCATCACCTGTTTGCTAATCAATGACCACCCAGATGAACTATTAATATTTAAGATAAAGCTCTGAGGAGGAACGTGTTTCGGTTGCGGTCCAGGGCGGTTTGGTGCGGTTTTCCTTCATATTCCACAGAGCAGCCGTATTGTTTTCAACAGCCACTGGTTTTCCGCAATTATAGTGATGATGTTCGCTTTGGCTATTAGCCACCGCATCTCCTGGCCATGGCTATTATTGTTATTAACAAAACGGAAAGGTAGAGGGAGGCTGAAGGGAGGATTATCCACCCAACGAACGCCCTAATAGTGTGGCGTGACTCACTCGCGTTTATCCAACGTTCAATTTCCATTCTTAAAACCATTCCCGGCAACGTCCAGCGGGTGTGCCTGGCATGATATCCGCTCTGGTTTATTTACTTTTTACGGATTTCATCCGAAAACTGTGTAAAGCACTGTGGAATACCTATGATCAGTCCCAGTATCTGGTCATTGTTTGGAATCAATGCAATATTACTCATACGCCGCGTAGCTAAGCATACGCGGCTGTTGAAAGCAAATAAGGAAAGGAACTCATCGATATTACTCACACAATCAGAGGGCCAATGATTGAGAGGGGACTTTGCATTGGAAATCGGCAAAATCTAGGTATAGTCCCCACTTCGTGTGGGCAGGTAAAACATCAAGAACTCCCACAACTGTTTTGGGAAACATTTAGCTGCGATTATTTTCCCATTTACCAAACTTGATCGGGAAAAGAACTCATTAAACCATTTAATGAGCCCAATTAGTTGATCTGATGCTTTTGGCAACTGAAAGGATCGAGGCATAAATGTTTTCAAGTGATTTTTTTTGCGAAAAAAGAAATCACACGTGCCTGGAGAGAATATGTTGTGGTAATAAATCCGGAAAATGTTTCGGTCTTGCCACAATCAAAGTAAATATTTATGCCACAAGACTTAATGAGTATTTTGTACTAAATTTAGTTCAATACTAAAGCCATTCTGCGCTTCGCTCACACCAAAGACGTCAAAATGGGAAAACAAATCAAAATATTATGGGCATTAATTGTTTGACCGTCTCGGGGCGAGTACGTAAGACCCATTGATGATCCTAAACAGAGTCCAAAAATACATATTCCATATACTATAGTGTACCATATATACGCGTATTACGTATATATATTGTATAGATAGTATGGCCAAAATGAAAATTCACGCAAGCCAGATCGCTCCAGAGCAATGAAAACAATTGCCCTACCCGCTGGCTCTGGCTCGCAATGCTCATAATAATCATAATATGTTCGCCTGCGATGCCCCATTCAATTTGCGTAATCAATAAGAATTTATTTACATATATAAGACCAATAAAAAGCAATAGAGAACCGAAGCTAAAGCCTCAGCTCAGGTGCTTAAAAAACGAGGTAATAAATATTTGAAATTAAATCGCGTAGCAAAATCAAAGAATAGCAAACAACGAACGGAAAATGTGAAAGACTTTGGAATTTGAATAATTTTTTTGTTCAATTTCTTTGCAGATGAAACCGAATTGATTGAACAGGTGAGAAAACTCTTTTAATTAAATGAAATAATCAGAAAAAAGGAGGGGAATTTTCTTTTGTTTTTCCTTTTTAAATAAATAAGAAGAATATTGCTTTGCATAAAAAGTGAAAGCTTATGATCTGGAATCTTGTAAGCTTTTATAAAAATATTATTCAAAATTTCGGTATTGATCTCATCTAACCTTGTCTTTGGATATGACCTAGAATAAATTTTGGTATCTCTACTCTAAACAGTTTTTCTCGGAAAATCAACAAACAAAAGAAAATCGATCGGGGCCGCGACAAGTTGAAGGTAAAAGGCGAACAAGAAAAAGAAAACGCTGGACCTTAGACCTCGTAACATCAATCATACGCCCCGTATGGCCAGTGTAAACAAACTTGAGACAACTCACCCACTGTCTTGATTATCTGATAGTCGTCCAAGTGGTATTTGCGGACTCCCTTGGCCGTCTGCACGCTGCTGCTCTCCTCGGAGTCGTCCTCGTCCTCCTCATCGTCCGTCTCATTGCCATCGTCCTCCTCGATGCTCTCGCTGGAATCGTGGGTTGCGTCATCCGCATCCCGGCCATTTCCATCCTCGTCATCGTCGTCGTCCTCCTCCTCCTCCTCGTCGACGTCATTGTCATGGTCAGCCGAACTGGTGGTGGTGGTGGCACTGCTGCTGCTCCGGCTATTCGTCCTGGGCTGGACAGGAACCGACTCCTGGTCCGGTTCCGTTTCCTCCTCACTGTAATCGGACTCGAGCGGATCGGATGACTCACTGGAGGCCACGTTGCTGCTACTGCGTCCGTGAACGGACGAGGATCCAGGTCCGGTGGCTCTACCCAATTTGAATGTGAATGTTGCTTCTGTGTTGCTGTCATTTGTGGTGTTTGATGGAATTTTCTTCTTGTAAGATGACGTCATGTTGGCGCCGCTAGCACTTCCGGTTCCGGTTGTCAATTTTGATGAGGATCCCGTGCCGGATGTCAAAGGCGTGCAAAAGCGGGCACAAGCGGCCGTGGACATCTCTATCGAAATGATCCGGTCCTCCTGCTGCACCTCCTCCGCCTCACCGATTTCTATCCTTGATTTGTGACTGTTTGTGCCTGTCACTGCTTTTCCAGTTCTTCCTGTTTTCCTGCCTGACGTTTGTCCTGCAATCAAATAGAATACAATTAGTTATATTTGGATAACAAAAGGAGTACCAACTATATGGGGAATGGGAAAATGCTATTTTTATATTACCTTTTTTGAAATATAAATGTTTGTAATGCTTTTATGGTAATAAACAATAAGAATATTGTACATTATTTTTAAATCAATGATCCTTTATATAAAATTTTATAACCATCTAACGCCTAATCCCCCAATCAAATCCAATTTATGGGCCAGACCATGGTCTATTAATTAACCAAGGGAGTATAGTGGAGAGTGGTGGCTTTGTTTTTAGACCTGGCCTAAATGAAAAGTGAAATGAAATGCCCGCCAGTTGGAAAGCAAACAAAAGCACCAATACTACGGGAGCAACAAGTGTTCGATGGCTGATGTCCTATGTCGTATGTCCTAGTATCCAGTGGCCCAGGTCTTATCAACCCACAGGCAGACAGACTGGCAGACAAAGACTCTTTGTAAATTGCCAGGCTGGGAAAATTGAGTTCGCCGGTGCTTTCCAAAGGGTTTTTCTGCTGCAGTCCGGTTAATATCACATACTAATATTATTAATAACAAAGACTGCAGTCTTGATTCAATTTGATGGCTGGCCTCCTTAGACTCCTCCGCATGCCTAGACAGCTTTCTCGACAAAAGGAAAGCGTCCAGATGTCCCCAGACGAGCGACACACAAAAGCATCTTGCTGGCCCATCTTAATGCACAGATGCATTTAATTAAAAAAAAAATAATAAAGACGTTATAGAAAGATGTATTGAGCCACAAAATGGATCTCCTCTCAATATGCAGAAGTACAAAAATCAATAAACCATCCGCCGCCGTACAATCTGTGTGTCCGAGTGGCTTTTATTGTTTAAGCGTTTGCTGGGAAAATCTAGGCCAGTCAGCCCATAGAAGAGCATTTCAATTGAATCGAAGATTCGAACAAAAAGCCGCCCGAAATGAGAATAGAGGGGAAGAGACTGACTTGCGTCATTAACTTAAGCTTTGGCTCTGTTTTCCTCGTTCTGTTCGAGGCCACCGAAGATGACAATGGATTAGACATGATTTTGGGTTTTAAAAAATGCAAAAAGTTCAAGAAACTATGGGATTCATGGCAACAATGTATTAAAATATAGTAAAGTTGATAGTTTCTTTTAATTCAAAAGATGGCTAAAAAAAATGTTTCATCTATAACCTCTACTTCCAGGGTGGTTTAAAGTTCCCTATAAATATTTTATGCATAGTATGCCTTAATATCACACCAAAATAATAATATATTTTGATAAATTTCACAGAAAAATCACGTAAAAAATATTTGACACGCCTCACGCTCTAAATGAAATTCGAGAACCCCATAAATATAGTAACCTACGTAAAACCCATTGAACTGCGACTCGAAAACCCACAAAGCTTACGTATTTTTATACCATTTTGTTGATATTTGTTACCTATATTAAACCTTGTCATAATATAATGTTTAGATATACGAAAAATGGCATTCAGTGAATTTGCTTGGAATATTTTTGCTTTGTTTTCGATTTTTTTTGATATTTTTGTAGTTTTTATTATTATTACACTCGCATTAATTTTATGAACGGCTGTCACTTCAGATTATTTACGTATGCGGTTGAGATTTTTGCACTTTTTCGGTAGGAAAATCGAAATATAAAAACGCCAACGCATTAAAAGTGCGGAAATATAACTTAAAGTTGTCAGAGGCAGAGTGCATGGATTGTTTTGAGGATAATTTCTCAAAAATTATTGTAGACAATCAGTCGGGCTGTAAATTAGCCAAGCGGCTAAAAGAAACACAAACACACGGTCTCCACGGTACGATTCTCGATCAGATGGTCCTCTTCTATATGTACACTCAAAATCTGAATAATCTGAACAATCTGAGTAGCGACGGGGTCCCACTCACCTTGGTGGCTGCCAAAATTGAAAATGGAAATGGAAATTGGGGTCGTCGTTGCCAGCCAACTAGCTTAATGTTAAATTGTTGCTTAATCTTCCGGTGGCTAGTATTCTTCTTATACTTCTCTTATTTTCCCCTCTAGGTGCTTCCACTTTTTCGTGAATGGAAAACGCAATAAAAAGTATATACTATACACAACTTAAGCAAGTACAACAAACTTGAACAAAAACAATAGAAAAATAGGTACAAAAATCAGGTGAATGAATACGAAATAGTCTTTGAAAAAGTGACTTTTGAGCGAACTCAAAGACCCCAAAATCAAGTCCCACTTCTCTTATAACCAAAAATAATTTATTTTTCAAAAGCTTCTCATTTATTTATATTTTATTGCCCCCACATTTAAAAATTATGAAACTTGGGTCTTGACTAACCTTAGAAAATGCTGATTTATTTTTGAAATTTTAGAAAACAAGATAAGACATTGCCTAATTTGAAGACTTGACCTTTTTAATTTACGTGCAACGCTTGCAACATTTATTAATTCGTTGGTCTACCCAGCGGTATAAATTATGTTATTAATTAATTAAAAGCAACGCGAAGCGATTTGTTCACACAAATATATACATATAAAGATTTATAGATAGCTTTTTATAAAAAAAAAGAAAAGAAAAGAAAGCGTCATCAGTGTTTTCGAAAGAGAATTTGTTGTAGGCGTTGGGCATTATTAATATTTTTTAATCACCAGGAAACATGCATCAGAAAGTGCAATTATGAATAAGTGCATTGCGTTCGAATTAATGAGGCGACGGTTGTTGTGCGAAAACGAAAATTCATTGGCCGTTTTAGGTTGACAAAATTAAGATTCTTCCCCTCCGGGACAGCCACCCTTTTGGCTGTGTAATAAACCCCAAATGGTAATAATCGTCAAAAATAATGCCGGCTAAATGTAATCATAAACATAAATACACATAACAGCCAACGACACGCTCTTGTTTCTTGTGGCTTTCTTTCATATATACTATTTTTTGGGAGGGCTTTCCCGAACTCGCAATAAGGGCCAAAAAGATTTATGGTCATGGATTTGTTTTTATAGAGCAAGTGTATCCGTTGTCCTTGGGCTAGTTCTTAAACTGGCTTATTTGGTGATGGGAACACATAAAAGTTTTATGTGTATAAAGAAGTTGGGGGAATATATTTCCGATGTCCTTGACTGAGTTTTGGGTGAAGTTATTGAATCAGAACATGAAGAACTAATATTTAAATAGGATTAATTGGAGGGAAATTATATCAAATTAAAAATATTAAAAGCGTTGAACAGAAAATCCATATTTCTATAATTCTATAATTTAATAATACAGACTCTCCGTATTATTTTTTTAATCCTTCTTGGAAACTGTATTCTAATATTAACCATATTTCCTTTTAAAGAACCTCGTATAACAAAAATGTTCAAAACATTATATAAATAAGCACCATTCATTCTCCATTATTGAAATCATTGATCTATGAATAAATACAACAAAAAACCAATTCAAAGGCTTTTTTTGTAGTTATTGCCAATATATTTGAAAAGATATAGAAAATATCTAAATATCTAATAAATATCTAAATATCTAATGAAAAAAATATTGAAATATTGAAGATCGTATATCTTCATACGATAATTATTGATCATTAGATGGATCAGATCAGGAATATTCAAACTTTTGAAGTGTTTATAATGAAAAGTCTATGATTTATTTGGGTCTATTGGGGAAACTGGGTTAAAGCCAGTAATTTTCAAACCTATTCCACTCCTATACCTACCTACCTACCTATAAAAGCCCAAAACTTAAACATGTAATTAACTAATTGCACTAATTAAATCGCCTAGCCTAATTATAGTACAAAGAGCTTAATCATCGGGCGCATTTCGACTTCACTTTTGATTTCTATTTTGGAAAGCAAGCATTTATGATTTTTTGTTGAATTTATTTTGTTTTTTTTTACACTCTTTGGCGGATTACTCACCAAACTAAATTTTAAGAGCCAAGTTGCCGGCCGCCACCGCTGTTTTGGTTTTTTGCTTTAACGATCGTGCCGCCGATCTATTTATTGTTGTTGTTCTGGTTGTGCGATTGTCTGGTTTGTGAGTTCTGAGTTTTTGACTTTTTGCTGGAGCAGAATTCGAATGGTTGCGAAATTGTTAAAAATAAATATGTTACTTTTAAGAGCGCACGATTTTTCCTCCGATTTTTCCCCTTGGCCTGGCCAGCAAAAAAGAAATATTGGAACGGAAAAAAGCGAAAACCTCTGAAGCCGACACACAGAAACAGAAATAAACTCAACACTCAGCGTTTCTCGGGGGCTAAGAAAATATATAGTGGATAGGTATACGTCTGGCAGGGGGTATGCGATCTCGACTGGACATACACCGACACCGAACACTTTTTTCTTTGTTTTTTGCTTTAATTGTGTCACTTTTTATGGCGGGTTTTTTTTATTTCTCCCTTTAAGCCGTTTTTTTGCAATTGTCGCCAAAGTACCGCTTCAATTTCAGCAACAACTGAATCGTTTTTTGTTTGTTTGTTTTGTTTATTAAAGCTTGGACCGTGAGATCCCCGAGAGATCTAGAATTTCCGGTTTTGCTGCTTGCAGTTTTTCTTTGGGCTTTCGTTAGACGCCGTTTTAGCCAAGTTAAAGACAATACAATAGCGAATATGCAAATGACTGCAACTGAACGTAATTAATCAAAAAACTAACGTTCGGGGCAATCTGAATGTTTCTCCTCCTCTCAGACCAATGCCGATATTTCCAATCTTTTTTTCGAAAATTATTTTCTAGCCTTGTTGTGTTGACCAGCCGGTTCCACGTTTTGCGCGAAACTGAAACGTAAAATCTGCGAATCGCTTGCCACAGCTCTCGACGTCGCCTCGTCTTCGTCTTGGACGTCGTTGTTGCTCGTGAGTTTGGGATGTTGTTTCTTGATGTATTTGTTATTGTTCTTGTTGTTGGGGCATATACACAGTGGGCGTTGTGGGGATACATCAGGTGGAAGGTGGAGTGGCGGGGCAGTGCCCCAATGATGATGATGATACGACGTGGAGATGCTGCCCATCAGACCTCAAATGTGTTTGTGTTTGTTTTTACTCTCCATGTGTGCCGGCCAAGTTGTTCGTGGAGTGCCCCATGTTGGTTCTTCCATCAGAGTTTCCTGAACGGCTTGGCAACCGCAGGATCTTAGCAGGATGCTGTAATCACTGCAGTGATAAGACGACAGGCAAAGAAAAATAGTGTACCCTACTAATTTAAGGCGCAAACAATCCATCATTTAGACTGCAAAGTTTAAGGACAGTGAACAAAATTTAAATCAAAAATATTTTGTAGTTTTTTTTATCTTAAGACACTGTTATCTTACTAGACACTATAAACAAAACTAAAACTTTTAAACATCTAACTATCGTCCTTAACTCATAATTAAAAGCCTTATTTATTAAGATACCGTTTTTCACAAAACATCCAGAATAATTAAAATTTAAATTACACTTTTTTCAAAGGAATAATATACCCACTAAGAATCTCATTTGGGATTCTAGGATTTTGTTCTATTCATTTTCTGAGAACGTATTTTGACTTAAAGAATGTTATTTACTTTTTTCCAACAAGAGACAAACAACCCATTGGATTTTTATAGGGGGATTTTTCTTTTACGGTTCTGTTTGCTTTCTGTAGACATCGTGGCTACAACGCTATCTGTATCTGAACATCATATAGCTAAAGAATATATCAAAAGTACGGACATATTATAAGATAAAGAAACACATACATTTTTAATATTTTGTTTCGTTATCATATTGTGCCACTTGCTCATACAGGAAATGGTGTTTTTAAGCTCTTTATAATATTATACTTTAAATGTTTTATATTTTTTCCATGTATATTTTAGTATAATAAATAAATTATATAAATTTCCCTACTATCTGATGTATTCAGTTAAAAACTATTGCAAAAAAGTCTTAGCTCCTATACATATGTTAGTTATTTCTCTTAGTGTATTGTTTGTTTTTAGTAGACAGGAGGGCAGTCGCACTGAAAATTTTTAGGAATATATTTTGTATATTTACGAGCCCTCTCCCAGTGCCAGTGTAAGCAAACAAACAAAACAACGCCTCTTTAACGGTTTTCGGGTGTTGCGTTTACGTGTTTGTGTATGCTGATTTTGTTGGCCGTTGTAATAAAGGCCGACAAGGTCAGGTTGTTAGTTGGTTTGCTGGTTTTCTGGCTTGCTGGCTGGCTTGATGGCTGGGTGGCGACGCCTGCGTGCCAGAGTCACATTTCAGGTGGCGCATACAATTGTTTTGTGCATTTCAATTTGATGTTATAATTAAGCGAAAGCAGGCACGAGATGTCAGGGCGCCTAGCTTTTATATAGTACATATATTTCCTTTCCCTGTTGCGTGCATTTGTGACTGCGGCTGCTGCAGTTCTGTTGTCAAGGGCAAGGACTTTACGTACTCACCTTTTTGAGAATACACACGTCCTCGTAGGCCGGGGCTTCCCCGCAGACCCACAGCCGTCTCGTCATATTCACGCCAGTTGCCTGTCAAGAAAAATGTAACTAAGATTTTCGTACAGAAATTCCAAGAAATTACTAAGCTGCAGACAGGAACTGAAGAACCCAAGGCTTAGGTTAGGAAACTCAAATTTCCGCCAAAAATCCATTTTGCACAAACAAAAGTTTTTTAATTCCAAATTTTTTGAATTTTTCCGCTCGGTATATCGATTACTTCTGATAATGATATTATGAGTATCTCTATGTATGTCTACAATTTGGATGGCCTTACAAATTTTAAATTAATTATATTAAAAGTTATATAATAGCATACAATTTTTGTATATAGTTTATACATCTTGTTCGGTTGCTTAAAAACATAACTGTTGAGTTCTATATAAGCTCCTTTATGAATGCTTATAGCTTTTAAAAATTAATTAAAAGATTGCCCATATACCTCACATATTGGTTTATAGGGTTGTCCATTTAGTTTAAAAAAAATTCCTTTTTTTATCATGTCCTAAATGGAAAAAAGTCAACTATACGTTCACACCTCAAATTATTTGAGTTGAAACCCATATCCAATATATTTTCATTCGTGCCCAAACAATTGTCTGGATCGGATGTTGTTTTCTGACATATATTTTTTATTTTTATATTTATTTAAATTTTATTTTCTATTTTGGTTAAAAATAAATCTGAGTTCTGGTTATCTATATTAATAACTATTTATTTTTAATAAATATTATTTTTATTTTTTTGGATTTTATTTCGTGCGCCTATTCGTTGTCGTTTTCATTGGCATTCTTTCTGGCTAGTTCATATATTTGTTTGTTTATAAAGATGGTTTATATAGAAAATACATATTTTTCCTCTATAAAGTGTAGTCCCTTGCGGCTCCAGGTATAAAAGGTCCTCTTTTTCAATCAGTTGTGCTTTTATTTATATATTTATTTAATGGGTATTTATTTTATTACTTTATTTTATTTACGAAAATTTGTGGATCTTTCGATATCGATATTTCTTTTTCATTAGCGTTATTTGGAATATTAAATTTTTTATTGGTATCCTTTTTTTTATATGATATTTCATGATATTTTGTTTATATATAAAATACATATTTGTTCCTTAATCAGTTGTGCTTTCTTAATGCGTTGAGTACTCATATTATTTTTAACCCATTAAAATATATAGACACTATGTATTAAACTATATGTATATTAAACTTAATTAGACGAAACAAAATCCTACATTCCGCATTTCAAATAAACCGCGCAAATTTATCTGAAAGATAAATATGGAATTTCTCAGATACTTTAAGGATTTGACATTCGGTGCTACCTGGCCCTACTGAACAGCTGTTTGAAAAAGAAAAAACAAACTACAAATAGTTTGCAG
This sequence comes from Drosophila atripex, assembly GCA_035045925.1. NCBI lineage: Eukaryota > Metazoa > Arthropoda > Insecta > Diptera > Drosophilidae > Drosophila > Drosophila atripex. The sequence continues at coordinate 5,139,560 of JAWNOP010000012.1, forward strand.
TTCCTCCTGAATCTTTGCAGCAATATCTTTTATATATTGGGCTCGGATTATAAATAAATATGCAGTTCTCCTGGATGAAGGTAGCAATCTACCTGCTAACTTTCCTCACATACGCCTATTCCGGTTACGGATCCAGCACAATAGTCCATGTAAGTGATGCGTTTAAGTATCTGTAAGATGTAGTATCTAAATTCCTGCCCCGCAACCCTTTTGCAGCTAAGGGATGCCATTATAGCGGCTGAAGCAATATTTGGTGACGTGTTCAAGAACATGATCACCGTGGTGCGCAAATTTCGAACGGTGCATGAGGTGTTCGACGCCGCCGTGGAGGAGACTTGCGTGTACCAATGCCCGGAGCCCGAGGGCGGTGGACCAGGTGAGTGGTATACAGCGTCTGTGACGCAAAACGCATTATGTAAAAATTGAAATTTTATGCTTTCCTTGTCAGCCCCGCGAGCTGTACAGAACAAGTTCTACACTCCGAAATCGGATGGCTGCGGCTCTCTGGGACTGCGGATAAGTACAGAGTACCTGCCGGCGAAAGAGATGGAGACATGCTGCAATGCCCACGACATCTGCTACGACACCTGCAACAGCGATAAGGAGCTATGCGACCTGGACTTCAAGCGGTGTCTCTACAAATACTGTGATAGCTACGAGAAGTCGATAGCCAGCGATTTGATGATGAAGGGATGCAAAGCCGCCGCCAAGATGCTCTTCACTGGCACCCTGACTCTAGGCTGCCGATCCTACCTGGACTCACAGCAGCGTTCCTGCTACTGTGCCCCCCGCAAAACGTCCAACGGTAACCGCCAATCGAATAGCCGGGAGAAGCAGCAACGCCAGAAGTACGGATGGAAGGCCCGGAACGAGATATAGTATAGAATCTCCTTTTGCCAGCAAACAAAGTCCAAGGGGTGTGGGAACAAGGATGCTTTAAATGTTGCCGTTGAAAACATGTTCAATGTTAGTTTTTGCCTGTGAAACGAATTTCAAACCTACATTAAATACCAAATAACTTTAAAATCGTATTTAAATTTTAAGAAATATATATATATATTTTATTAGTTTTTTTTTTAATAAGGAGTTTATTGTATTAAATACCTCGCATAATGAGGCATGTGTTTATTAAGGTAGTCCAAAACAAAAGCACATCGTATATCTAAAAAATAGCCGTTCATCATCGCAAAATCCAGAGCTGCTTTAGCCAAAGTTTTTCCAAGCCCTAAGCCTCCAAGCTCCTTTGGAACTCTGGTGTGGTGTATTACCATTATTCCGTCACGTATTGTATATGCCAGTTCAGCCTCTTTGTCGTGGACTTCGATATAAAATCGGGTCCCATCATGTTCCACAATAATAACTTCCAGCGGCAAAAATCTCTTTTGATTTAAAAATACAGGCCTACCAAGCAAGTGTGGAAGAGGTCCTTCGCGATCATCTAAAGGTTTTTGTATTTGGGAGCAAACATTATAGGAACTACATCGTCCAACAAGCAGAGGCGACCATTTTTGAAACAAGGACCGGTATCTGGTCCCAAATTTTGAAATCATTGCCACAATTTGTTCAATTTTGAATAATAAATTTATATATAGTTAGAGCTGAGTAAAAACTCCATGCTCACATCGATACAGTCCATATCGATAGAGCCTATATGAACATTCTTAAATATAGTTAATAATTGTTTAAGGATTATAAAATCAGAGATATATTACGCCTTAATTAATAATAACTGGCTTAATAAAATATAGAAAAAATTAAAGAAATTCGGCTAAATCAATAAATATAAGCGGAAAATTTACATGTAACATAATATATTTTTACAATATTTAGTTTAAATTTTCATTAAAATGTTGATCTTTTCTAGAAACTCAATTAGTTAATATAAAATCAAAATGAATACACATAAATAAAATGTTTCTTAAATTAATTTTCTAAATTTGCGCACATTTAGCACCGTTTAAATAAATATTTCAAAAAATAAAAAAAAAAACGTTTTTGAATTTTAAAAAATATACCAAAATACCAATGGGGAGCATTTTGCAACACTTCTGTACTCGCACACATTACACAACACTGAAACGAAACAAGCGCAGCAAAAAGATTTTGCAATCCGCCGAAGAAACGTAAAGATAGATCCGAACTTTGTGCTGATGGACTGATCACGAAGCTTACAACATGGGCTACGATGTCAATCGCTTTCAGGGGGAGGTAGACGAGGAGCTCACCTGCCCCATATGCTCCGGAGTTCTTGAGGACCCTCTGCAGGTTTGTTGTTTATTTGCTTTACCCCCAGATGCACAGATATACATATATGGCATATACATTTTCGATTCCAGGCGGTGATGTGCGAACATGCGTTCTGTCGCGGCTGCATCAACGAATGGCTCACTCGTCAGCCCACGTGTCCTGTGGATCGAAACGCCCTCACCACGGCCAATTTGAGGGCAGTGCCTCGCATATTGCGCAACCTACTCTCCAGGTAAGAGACACCCACTCCACTGCCTCCTACCACCTACACAGTTTTGACCCTTTAGATTGTCAATTACCTGTGACAACGCCCCCTATGGCTGCTCCTCTGTTCTGAAACTGGACGCCTACAACTCACACCTGGAGGAGTGTATCCACAACCCAAAGCGACCGTTTCCCTGCGAAAAGGGATGCGGTTTTGACATTCCGAAGGACGAACTTAAAGACCACAACTGTGTCCGGGAGCTGCGCACGCTGATCGTCAAGCAGACGGAAAAAATGAGCGAACTTAAGACGGAGATTACGGACCAACAGCTAACCATCAACGAACTAAAGAGGGAACTGCAGCTGTTCAAGGACTTTATGCGTGCCATGCGCGTCTCCAATCCTGCCATGCGTGCAATAGCCGATCAGATGGAGCGCGACGAGGTGATTCGATGGAGCAGCACCCTGCCACGGGCCAGGGTAACTCGGTGGGGAGGAATGATCTCTACGCCTGACGATGCATTGCAGGTAAGCAAGTTTTAGAGTCCTTTTTTTTTATTTCCATGACTAAATGTTTGAAAGTTTTTCTTTGCAAAAACCAAATGGGACAAATCTTAAAAAAAAGGCTTATTCAGTCTATACAATCGATTTAATCTTGAACGCTTTTTACAGCTCATGATTAAGCGCGCTCTGTCCGAGTCGGGTTGTCCGCCACACATCCTGGACAGTCTCATGGAATTCTGCCACGAGCGTCGTTGGCCAAGGGGTCTTAGTTCGCTGGAGACACGGCAAACTAACCGCAGAATCTACGATAACTATGTGTGTCGACGCATTCCAGGTTAGTAGTGATATTAAATTTAATTAAATTATATTTTTAAAACATATGGCTTCACAGGCAAGCAAGCTGTGCTCGTGTTGAGCTGTGACAACCTCCACATGACCGAGGACGTCATGATCGATCCAGGCCTGGTCATGATCTTCGCCCATGGCATCGAGTAGGCCCCACTCGCCACTTATCCTAGGTTAACTGCTAACTATATCGAACAGTGCTCAGTTTTGTTGTTTCCTTAAACAATAAGTGTAAGCATAAAATCGCAACATTAGACTATAAATAGGCTCGCAAAACGAAGCACTCAAAGAACCATTCAAGCGCCTCATCACGACTTTCAAGTTGTACAAAAATTACGTATTCGATCCAGATCATTGTTTAATTTTTACCATTTAGTTCGTAATCTATTTCGCATATTCCATTAAAAGCGCATATAAAACATTAACTGTTTGATTAAGCGATCTCAACCATGTCCCCTTGTTATTGTTCACTTCGATTTCATTTTGATGAAAGGAAGCTGTGAGTGTCTTAATTTGTGTTTCAATTCCTATTGCACATTTTACTTAAAATTCGAAAATAATTGTCAATACTTGTAGATTAAATATGAAAGCAAAAATAAAAAGTTTATTTAACGTATGTACTATAAACGTAATTCGAAGATGTTATATTATTTTAAGATCTAAGTTTTTATTCTATAATACTTCTTTTTAACCCACTAATCCAGACAAGACTGCCTTCTTATCAGCTGAATAGCAAACACAATCGCCAGCATTGAGAAATCTCAGACATAAGTTCATTGGGATGCCCCCCCAGTCGCGGCCACACATACACATGAAGGGAATCTCCGCCTCCGCTCTGGTTGCCCGTAAAAGTTCTGGGCAACATCTGTTTCCCGAAAAGGAAATCCAATAGAAGCAAAAAACCGAAGCCCCAAGAAACAAAAAAAAATAAACAAAAGAAAACCAAACTAGTTCCTCCATGAGCTTTACCTTTAAACCGGTTTCGGCTTTTGTACACCAGTTTTGTTTTTTTCCTACATAATACATTATTAACTGTTTGCATCGGTTACATGTGCCAAAAATCATTTGATTATACAAGCCAGTTTTTATTATTATTTATATTTTGGTCGTATTTGCCGAAACATTTGAATATTGATAGTAGCAATTAGCGCCGCCGCACAAAGGGGAGGCCCCCCGTGGCGATTGAAAAGTGAGAGTTGATCGCCAAAAGGCGGAGATAGACCGAACAGTTGTTCGCCAAGCAGCCTAGCCAGCGGACGTGTTCCTCCCGGAGAATCAAATCTAATCGAAGAATCGAAAATGAATCGCTCGATTCTGGTGCTGGTACTGGCACTCATCTGTCTGGGATCCGTCTCAGCATTTCCCCAACTGAGGCAGCGAAACGAGAAGCAGGTCCAGACGGCGGAGGATGAGTTGCGTAAGTGATTGCAGCAGATGACTCCATATTTTTAGGGGCACAAAAATAGATTTTAAATCTTCTAAGTATCAGAAAATATTCTCTTTAATTCAACAGAGTAAAATATATTTTAAAATTACAGCCACAAAGGGAGCCACTATTGAGGAAGTGGTCGTGGAGTCCGCTTTGTACATTAAACCAAAGGCCAACCCACAGGTGAGGCGGGTGCGCTCGGCGGAGGACCAAGGCCTGGGCATCTACAGCACCCACAAGCGCGTGAAGCGCCAGTTCGGCAACCCTGGCTTTGGTGGCCAATATGCCGGAAATCCTGGATTTGGAAACGGATTCGGCGGAAATCCCGGCTTCGGAGGTGGATTCGGTGGTAACCAGGGATTTGGAGGCGGTTTTGGCGGTAATCAGGGATTCGGAGGCGGCCACCGTGGCAACCAAGGCGGTAATGTCGAGGCTGGCACTTCGGCTGGAGCCGGAGGAACTAAGGCTGGCGTCGATGTGGGTGCCGGGCCCAATGGCGGCAATGCCAACGCTAATGTCCAGCTGAATCCGCTCGGACCCCTTGGACCCAGCGGCTATAACCAAGAACAGGCTGCCTCCAACGGAGCTGCTCACAGCAACTACAACAACGGTCTGAACTCCGGATCATCGGCAGCCAGTGGCCAGGCCCAGGGCTTCCAGTCGCAGAGCGCCAACGGCTCCTTCGGTGCTTCCTCCGCTAGCACAGCTACTCAGTCGCAGAACTTCGGACCCTTTGGCCCCAGCAACGCCGCCGGCGCCTCCTTGAGCCAGGTGTATCACCTGCCCAATGGCCAGACCATCAACTTTAGCTCCACGAACAGTTTCGCCAACGGAGGAGCCAACAAGGGCAGCAGCCACGGATCGGCGGTCTCTGTGAGCCGCTAGAACTGGGTAGCCACATGGAGAATGGTATACCTCCCTTACATTCAGTCGCAAACTTGGCAAAATTTATAAATGTGCTAATAAATATTTATGATCATGATTGATGGTTATCTTTGCCCTCCATTTCTGGGATGGGGATAACGATTTGAAAATTTAAGTAATATATTTTTAAAAATTTGTTCTTTTACAAATTCCTACACAATACACTTTACATAAACTACCAAGATGGGATGGGATGGGTAATCATTTCCAAATTATTACTAAAAATAATCCAAATAAACTGTCTCTCAACTCTCTAATCCGACTCGCTCTCGCTTTCCGACTGGAAATCGCCCACCTCGATGGAGAACTTGTACTCCTGATCGCAGCCCAAGTAGGAATCGCTCATGTAGTACAAGGTGTAATCATGCTTGCCAGGACTGGGCGCCACAAAGTCAAGCTTCACCTTGGCCTTCTGCTGGAGCGTGAGGCGCTTGATGGAGAGCAGGGAGTTGGACTTTGGATCACCGATTACGACCCACCAGCCCTCTTCGCGTTTCTGGGGGAAGAAGGGCGCAATAACTGGACCGGTGACTTCATCCTCGCGTTCCAGCTGAACAACCACATTGACCGTTGAGCCAGAGTTGATGCGATCCTTGTCCACCACCTCATAGTTGAGCTCGATGTTGGGATAGCGATTACAGAAGCGGGCAACATCTGCCATTTGCGAATCAGAAAGCTGCAGCAGACGCGAACGATCCTCGTCCTCCAGCTCCATGATGTCGAAAACGGTTTCGATTTTCTAAAATAATGAAACGATAAGCAAGGAATCTTTAGGAGAAGTTCATTATTCTGTCTTACCTTTTCTGTGCATCGCTTGACGATGTCGGCACTGAAGTGCGGCAGCTGTCGCAGGTAGGAGTCCTTGCTCCACATTGCCTGGGTAACCATCTGAGCCAGCTCCATGGCAGCCACCGCCGGCGAAAGCCAGCCGTTGGAACTCAGCACATCCACACAGGCTTGGATGAGACGGATGGCCTTGCTCAGTATCTGCTCCGTATCCCCCTGGAGTTCAGGTCCCAGCTGCAGACGCGAAAGATGCGCTTGCAGCAGCAAATTGGTCTTGATATGCGGATCATTGAATCTGCAAGGAGAGTAGATTTAGAACATATCGAAGATCCTAATATAGAGTAGCCTTACTTGGGCGCCGTTTCGTTGGGTCCTGTGAGCTTGTTGGGCAGGCGCTGGGAGAGAGTGCGCAGGACTTGTTCTTCATGGTGTCTGACTACCACGTCCTCATACTCAGCGGCCGACGAGATGATCTCCAGCAGGCCTCGCACTTTGGTCTTGCTGTTCAGCGACAAACTGAAGAGTTCTGAAAAGAAAAATGGAAAGTAAATAATATATTGGGCCTATGATTGGAAAACTCCCTCCTCCTTACCAATCGTCGTGTAGTTTATGTAATAGTAGGCCGCAATCATGCCCAGATTGAGGGGCAGAGTGTCCATATCGTCCTCAACACTAATACACTTCGACTGTTCCAAGTCGCTCAGGGTGTTCTCCACGAGCTCTGACAGATGATCGGAGAGGTGGCGATGCGTGACACCCTGCAGGTTGTAGTAGTTGGGATTCTGGGTGAGCCTTCGGTAAAGGAACGTCCAGGTGAGGTAGTCCACGGCATCCTGCTTGTTTTCAATTGTCTTGGTCACCACCTCGGCGTTGAAATGGTCGTGCATGCGGTGGTCCAGATGACTCTCGATGGGCAACGGCTCGTTGATGAACTTCTTGAAGAAGTCCTTCTTGCTGCTCTGGCACATCAGCACGCACTTGGCATCCGCATCCTCGTTTGGCCGATTCGCCCTGCCAATCATCTGCAGCACATCCGTGATGGGATAGTCTTCGTAGGAATGGTTCTTGCCATTGTAGAACTGCGTGTCCATAATGATCACCAAATGCGCGGAGATGCTCATGCCCCAGCAGAGGTCCCTCGAGACAACGGCCACTTGCACCGCACCCGAATCGAAGAGCTGCTCCACCAACCGGTGATCGGAGGCGGAAAGTCCCTCATGCAGATAGGCGACTCCCTGGGCAAGGGTTTCCTTCAACGTCTTATCCGTCATCCGCTCCAGGAAGGGCTTGATATCCTCCTCCTCCGCGTGGAAGAAACGATTCGGCTGCAAGTCCGAGGCAGCGTAGGTCAGGACGTCAATGGCTGTGAGCCTCGCCTGCTTCCTGGACGAGACAAACACGATGACAGGCTTGTGGGAACTGTACTTCAAAATGGCATTGTAGACCGGCTTGGACATGGTGGCGATCCTGGTGGCGTTGTGCGTAACATTGAATCCCTGGATGTGCAACTCCAAAGGAATGGGCCGGACACTCGGGTGGAAGTTGAAGGTGGCATTGGGATTGCATCCCAGCCACTGGGCGACATCCCTAGCATCCGTCAGGGAGGCTGACAGGGCCACTATCCGGATCTGTTTTTCGATCTGGGAGCTAATGTAGCGCATTCGGGAGCAGACGATTTCCAAAACCGGACCTTCTTCGCCTCCCACCAGCTGCAGCTCATCTACGATGAAAAGGTTCACCAGCTGGACGTTCTTCCTCTGCTTCCATCTGCGAGAGAGTACATCCCACTTGTCCGCCGTGGTGATCACCAGTTGTCCCTTGGCTATCAGCTTCAGATCCGTTCCAGTTTCTCCCGTTAGCTTCACCACCTTGATGTCCAGGGAGCCGAACTTTCCGTGCCAATCGGCAAAGACCAGATCCGCCAGAGCCTCCTGGGAAACCAAGTAGACGCATCGCGCATCCGACTGCGTGGTGAACAGACGCATGATGGCAAACTCAGCGATAGTCATTTTCCCGGAGCCAGTGGGGGCTCCAACGAACACGTTCTCATCGCTGTTGTAGACGGCATTGAAGACTTGCGTCTGGATGGGATTGAACTGCGGGAAGCGCTGTGAATAGAATGCCTCGAACTTGGGCTGCCGGAGAGCACTGATGGGCAGCGGCTGCAGATCCAGAAGCTCGGTCGGCGGCATATTCTTCTCCGGCAGGATGAGATGGCGGAAGGACACGGGCAACTGGGTCTCTGCTCCGATCCAGCGATCAGAAACGATCCGGAGGAAGTACTGCGGCGGCAGGGGCTCGAAAACGGGCACGAAAAACTTCAGTTGGTGCTCGTCCTGGGAATACTTCTGCTTCAGCAGGAAGAACTCGTGGTGCAAGATGAGTTCCGAGTCCACATCCTCGATCAGCACCCAAAAACCCTCAGACTGCCCGTGGACTTTTTCATCCCACTGGAAGTCCGGAGTGATTGTGAGCTCCACCCTGAGAGTTCCCCTAGTGATCGGTTGGATGTGAGTGGAGAGCTCCAGTTTCGGGAACTGGTGCACAAACTTGTGTATGGTTTTGCCCAATTTGGGCACCCTTATGAGTTCGCCCAGCTCGTGCGGCTCCAAATCGTAAAGTCTGGCCCACGGAAAGTGTTTCTTCTCCAGCTTCTTGGCGATTTCATCGGGCATCTTCTTGAACTGCCTGAGTGGAGTCATGGACTGCCACATCCTGCGATCGATCATCTTGCAGAGCGTCAGTGTTTTGTCCGCCAACTGAGCCCATCCTCTGGTCAGAACGATCTCGAAGATGGCCCTCATCAGACGGGCGGCGGACTGGGTGATGAAAACCATGTCGGACATCAATGCGAATCCCTCCAGCTTCAGCTGGGATATGTAGGCCTGGAGCAGCACATTCACTTTGGCACTGTGCTCCTCAATGGACTCCTTGATGGGAATCGGCACTCTTTCCATCAGCTTCTGCAGCTCCAGTTTCTCCTCCTCCCTTACCGAGATGTGCCGGAATTCGGAGGACAACGAAAAGACGCGGAATAGCTCGATCTCGCTGAGAGTTTGCTTCAGGAGCTGGTTGTAGGTCAACATGGTTTCGTGGGTGAGGTAGTAATGCGAGGCAATGCGTCCCAAATCGGTCACCTGGAAGTGGCCCGTCTTGCGTTCGTACTTAATGAGGCCGCTCCTCTCCAGGCAGCAGGCGGCGGTGTGTAGTAGATCCGCCCGATGTTGTTCCAGCATGGGATCCGCTTTGATGGCATCATGGGATACTCCGTACAGAGTCGGATTCCTCAGCATACGGATGTACAAGTAGGTGTAGCCCAGCCAATTGACAGCATCCTGAAGATGCTGGACCGTTCCTAGGACAATCTCAGCGTTCAGCATGTCTGGCAGCTTGGATATAAACTGGGACTCGATGGGAAGCTGCTGGTTGAGCAGGGAGAGATAGAACTGAAGCTCGCTGTGGTTGGTTATGAGGATGCCCTCACCCTTGGTGTCGTACTGGGGCCGACCCGCACGTCCCAACATCTGCAGAACATCCAAGGCACTCAGCTCCACCCAGCGGCCCTTCTCCGGATTGTAGACCTGGGTTCCCTTGATGATGACCGTGTGCGCCGGCAGATTCACACCCCAGGCCAAAGTGGCAGTCGACACTAGCACTTGAATGTGCCGATCGGCGAAGAGATCCTCCACCAGGGTACGATCCACACGCGTCATTCCGGCGTGATGGATGGCGAAGCCATATGGCAGAAGTTCCTTCAGCTCGGTATTCTTAACCTGCTCTGCCTCAGTGCGCAGCACTTCCATACTGGCCGACCCTTCTCTGAGGAAGCTGCCGAGTGTATCCTGTTCCAAGCACATGTCCCGCACCGCCCTGGCTGTTTTTCCGGTCTCCTTGCGGGAGTGGACAAACACCAGGACTTGGTTCCGGCCAGCATGCTCCATGGTCTTCTCGTACACAATCTCGTTCATGACTTGGAACCGCTTCAAGGCCTTCTTCTCCGTCACACCGATGTACTGCTGTTCTAAAGACACCGGACGGTAGCTGTTGTCGAAGTAGAAAAGCCCTTTGTCAGGCTTCACTCTCAGGAAGGTGGCTACATCTTGGTAGTTCGGCAGAGTAGCAGATAGTCCCACCAGTCGCACCTCCTCCTGCGTGGTCTCGATGTTCCTAATGGTACGTGCCACCAGTGCCTCCAACACCGGACCACGTTCGTCGTGCAGCAAATGGATTTCATCAATAATGACCAACCGCACCAGACTAACAAAAGTGCGCTCCCCGCCCTTTCGAGTGATGATATCCCACTTTTCCGGCGTGCACACAATCACCTGGGTGGCGGCAATCTGCTCCCTGGTCAGCTGGTGATCGCCTGTGAGCTCGGAAACGGTAAGATTGTAGCAGGAAAGGCGCCTACCGAAGTTACCCACCATCTCCTGCACCAACGACTTCATGGGAGCCACGTAAATGATCTTAAAGTCCTGCGCATTGATGGTGCCATCTTCGTTTATATGCTTGCCGATCTCCCGCATCATGGTGAGCAGGGCTACGTTAGTTTTACCGGCTCCAGTGGGCGCACACAGCAGCATGTTTTCGTCGCTGTCCAGGGCAGCTTTGTACAGGCGACTCTGGATGCGATTCAGAGTTTTAAAGCCTTCGAAAACGGGTTGAACATATTTGGGAAGCTTATCCACGGGCTGGAGCTCCTCATTGTCATCGAAGGGCACTGGCTTCAGGGCAGGCACATGCACCTCCTCGTAGCCCTTGCGCTGTTTCCTGTAGGAGCCATCGGGAAGCTGACAGCGTTTGTTGGCCATGAAGTGGGATCCCTGGGTAAAGGCCAGCTCATCCAATTCGAGAAGCTGTCGCACGCCGGCCACTTGACCAGCTGCAGCAGCCCCACCATCTTCAGCATCGCCCTTGCCACGTTTGCTGCCCCTGGTTTCGCCCTCCTCCTGTTCATCGGCCTTTCCAGTATCCAATTGCCTGAGAATCTTTGCCAGCGCAGAGTTGCCGCGCATCTTTTCGCGGATTCTCTGCCGCTCACTGTCCGTCTGAGCCGATGCCAGCATGGTGCAGTAGAGAATCATCTGGCGGTTAAGCTTCAGCTGCTTTATGAAGTCAAAGCAGTCATAGCCGAGCAAGAGCACCAACTGGTTCTCGCAATCGCGCTCATCGGCGGCATCTTTCAGAATTTTAAGGACATCGGCTGCCTTACTCTGCGACACCATAGCATCCTTGTAGAACTTGCTCAGGCAGCGTTGCAACCAGTAGGCGTCAATGTCCAGAGGATGGAGGGTGCGGTCTTTCTTCACATTGTTGGCAGCCTCTTCGTTGGCCAGCTGTGGATGAATATGTTTGTGAATTGGGAGAAATATCGGACTATTTGAAGTACTTACGTTTTCGGCATGCAGTGTGTGATCAATTCGAGCCTCTTCGCCTTCATCCTGGGCGTCGTCATCGCGGATCTCGCCGTACATGTCGTTGTCGCTCTCTTCCTCGGACTCCTCGAACTGGACGTTGATGCCGTAAGTCTCGTCGATTTGCTCTTCATTGTTTGGAGCTGCGGTCAAAGCATTGACTGCTTCACTGCCAAAATCTGTTATCTTCTTGCCGAGATTGACCAGCAACGCAAATCTCTCATCGGTCACTGATCCCAGCAGACTGTCCACGTCCCTCTTGCGCTCTCGATCCTTCAAGCGATCATTTTTCAAAACTGCCAAGATCTCGTCAGCGGCTCCGCACAGGATATCCCTGGGCTGGTCCCCGAGGGCCTCCTGGATGAAGCTCAAGAGGACCTCGTAGGTCTGACGGGTTTCCTGGGTTTTGGGGCGATAGACTATGCCCACCATCTCGTCAATGCCCTCCGAAAGCAGCGTGGCACCCTTCATGCGCTCGAAGTCATACTGAGCCTCATCTCGCTTTTGCCGCTTCACCTTGCGCTCCTCCGTCTTCTCCGGCTTGGTGCGCTGGTACCGATCGCCCATCCGGGTGCCGTCCAGTTTTCCCACCAGGGAGCACACCTCGCCAGTAGCCTCATCGCGACGTGGTCTTTCGATAAGTCGGACATCGGCTTGCAGCACAAGATTGGAGTTCTGAAAGATAAAAACACATTAGGCAAATTGGTGAAATTTTCGAGACGCCGCATGGGACGGCCTGGGTTGTTGATTCTGGTTTCTCCCTTACCGCCTTGTACTCGTACTGCAGCTGACGTGCTGCGGCATCCGCCATGTCGATTAATGTGTTTTCAGTGTTTTTTAATGCTTAAAATAACTTAAATTAAACTAATTCTCGAGTTTTTCCAAAAAATAGACCCAGAAAAAGCCGCTGTTTGGCCACAATACACAGAGTTGCATTTTTTGCATTCACGCGGATGCGAATAGGGTCACACTATGAGAGTGTTTTTTACATTTTAAATTTAATATATAAAGTAGTTGTTTTTAAATAAAAATAAACTTAAAATAAACAAAATCAGCTTCCTAAGTCTTTGAAAAACTAAATTTAAGATTTAAGTCATAGTTTTAAGTTTTAAACAATTGAATGTTGAATTTTTAGACAGTACATGAAACAAATTATATTAATGCATTTATTTTCAGAAACAAATTATAAATTATATTTATATTATTAAACGACCATATGTTTATAACAATTTTGAAAATTTGAAAAATGTAATTTTTATTAACAGTGTATATACTGAATAATATAATATGGTATAATATGAACGCTTCGAATAATTCGGGCACACTAACCTAGGTTCTTGACCATGTTTACACATCGCATTGTTTTTTGTTTTCTGTTCAGATTGCCGGTGAGCCAGCAATGCTTATAAATAAAGCTGGAGCTGGTTTAACTTGAATCATTCGTGCCAGATCAGTGCGTCCGTCACATGCGATTAGTTGCAGTGCATCCAGTGAAAGCGGAACATATCAGAAGAAGTAATACCAACATTCCAACATGTTGCCGAAACAAGAAGCCTGCAACCGCGGATTCTGCGACTGCCCGTTTCCGAACTCCATTGAGGTCACCAACCACAAGGGCCACATCCCAGACTTGGTCAAGTGCCGCTGTGGCGAAGATGTACCTGGCAATGTTAGCCCTTGGCGGTGGCATGTCTCCGAGGAGTCCGACGCTTTGGTCACTGACAGGGACATAATTTTTCACCCCACCTACAGTCAGGGCACGGCAATTGTGAGAGGAGAGCACGCCCTAAAGCCGGGCATGGTGCACTTCTGGGAGATGCGAGTCATTACCGCGCTAGCTGGAACAGATGTGGTAGGTTGGCAGGTCGGGTTATCACCCCTTTAGCGGCTTGACAACCAATGATTAAGATGAAAGTCAGTCAAAGTCGCTACACGAAAATAGAACAACTTGTAGGGCATCTGGTGTGCTCGATTCCATTGGAAACGATTTAATTGTTCGCTCCATTGTACGGATTACAGATTACAATGAAGCGATAAGATATGAGAAGCAGACGCGTCCAGAGAAGGAAATCTCTCTAGACAGCTCAACTAGCTGATAAGAAGAAAAGTTCAATGTAAACATCGGTGTGTATTCTTAACAATAATCGGCTTCCTCTTTCTTATCCCTAGATGTTCGGCATCGGTACCGGCAACGTCCACTTAGAGCAGTTCAAGTTCCACTTTGTCTCTGCTTTGGGTACCAATGCCCAGTCATGGGGATTTTCTTACTCTGGAAGGATACAACATTGTGGAGAGCAGATACCCTATGGACAGAAATTCTCCCAGGGATGCTTAATTGGTGTCTACCTCGATCGCACGAATGGACATTTAGAGTTCTACCTTAATCGGAGGCCACTAGGAGTGGCCTACACGAACGTTCCAACGGATCCCGATGTTGATATATACCCGATGGTCTGCTCCACTGCAGCCAAATCTGTGATAAGGCTGATCAATTGCACCTCGCAGCCCGTTACATTACAATTGCGTGCCTTTCATGCTTTGGCCAAGCAGCCTGCAAAACTAACAGAGCTTCGTCAGATGCCCGGCCTCAAAGGTATCCTGCAGGCCTACTGGTTCATGGCGCCGCCGATTCGATACTCTAGAACATCCCGCGAAAATGAATTTGACCTCGGCGATGAGGCAGTGCTGTCCAGCTCTAAGTTGCGGTTGAGTCGCAAGCAAAAATACAGGGGTGAGTCAATATTTTCCGAAGCCGAATAAAAAATTCAACTACAACTTATTCATTTAAAGAATCCGACGATGTGAACATTGACGAGGATCTGTACGCTAATGCCCACAAGATTTCGTTACGAAGAAGCGAGAGCGGCGATGAGGAGCATGCCGCATCTGTTCACGAGATGTGCGACGAGTACTTCCACTACCTATTATAGATCGAAGTTGCCATATCATAGCTAAATCAATAATGCATTTATTTATCTACTTTTAAGCTTATAAATATTATTAGAATAAGAGTGCAAGTTAAAGATATTTCATGTACCTTTAAAGTAACGTATGTGTCCGATTTTCTTGTTAAAATAAAACGGATCAATAGAACATCGATTATGATATAAATGGATCACTTATTTAAAGTAATCGGCTTTATATTCGAGTGGATTTTGCAACGGATAGACCATTCAAAATATTTAAAGGGGGAACTCTGGAATCTCAAAATTTTATAGGGGAACCCATTGAAAAAATTCGAAAATTTTAAAAATCCCTTTTAAGCAATGCTTTTGATCAGGAAATGAGGCAGATGGTTCGCTGATAACAGAATGATACATTATTTCTTGGTCAGAATCAAATCTGCAGAGCTATACCAATCGGGATGGGGAGAGAAATAATGGAAGAGGTGGATTTTTCGGAATCTCTAAATTTTATGCGGGAACCCCTTGAAAAAATTCTATAACTTTTAAAGTCCCTTTTAAGCAATGCTTTTGATGAGGAAATGAGGCAGATGGTTCGCTGAGAACAGAATGGTACGTTATTGGCCGTAGGTTATTTTGCTCTTCTATGGTTTTTTCAAAAACTTTAAAGGTCCTCCAGAATGTTTGGCAATTAATGTTGGCAGAACATTCCGTAGTCTATGTAATATATGCATTTATTTAAAAGCATGTAATTTTAAATACATTTTTATAATTTGTGTAAAGAACATTGGGGGGTGTATATTGGAAAAGGGAAACTTAAACGAAACCCTACAACTAAGATTAAAAGGTTAAAAGGATTGCGTGCCTGGTGGGCAAGGTGGTCAATGAATCGCCTGGAGACAAGCATTTCAGCAAGCACCTTATCCGAAAGTGTGTAAACCTAGGCTAACTAAAAGTCAATCGACATCCAATGATCCGCGTTTGAAGATCATGCCCAGCGGCAGCTAGTCCATGTCATCGTCGTCGTCATCGGAAATGGTGTACTTCTTTTGCGAGCGTTTTCGACGCGTTTGCTTCTTGGATGTAGTGGCTGCACCGCTACCCACGTTCGACGACTGCGTTGGCGTGGCCGGGGCACTGGCCAGAGATTTGTTGAGTTTCAGCTTCATTTTCACGGCCGCCGCCGAGGTCGTCGCGATCTCTTCATCATCCGAGCCATCGTCGCCGCCATCATCATCCTCGTTTTCGGAATTATCTGATCCGCCGCCACCGTTTCCATGCGCTTCACCCGTATTCTCCCCTGCCGCCACTGCCGCTGCATCTGCTGCAGCGGTTATTCTTTGCCTGGCAGCCACGAATACCTTCTGAAGGGCAATCGAATCAAGATAGATGAGGGAGGCCTCCTCGTTGTAGATCTGCGCATTCTGACAGAGCTGCATAAAATCCTTCTCCAGCTCGTTGAGATCAGCGTACTTGCAGTCCTCGATGCGCTGCAGAATCTTCTTAATATCAACCGGTCGCTTAATGATTTCGTAGTAGTCGGGCAGCCTCTGGCGCGAGGGGAGTTTCATGAAGGGCTCGGATAAGGTTCGGCCGTCCTGAGTGTGCTTGATCACCGCGCTCATTATTTTGTTCATCTGTTTCTTCGAGCGTTTGTCCAGGTTCTGGCGTCGCCGCCTCTTCAGTATAAGCGAGTCGTCATCGGACTCGTCTTTGCGATTCTTTCGCTTGCGTCGCTTGCGCTTCGAGTCCTCCTCCTCCTCTTCCTCATCGAACTCGGCGCCGTCGTCGATGGCTTTCAGCCACTCTTTCTCGGTGAGGCTGTCAGTGTAATCCACTTCCTTGCGCTGCCGAGAGCCGCGACCTAAACAAATAGAAACGTGTAAGTTTAATGCTCAACAGATAATCTAAGTTCAAAGACTTACCCAAAATAGTATCTTCATCGTACTGATAATGGAAACGCTCCACTTCGTCGTCGTCCTTTGTCAGCCAATCGGGCAATTCGGATTCGTCGATCAAGCGTTCCCTGCCTGGATGAATATCCTCGTCCTCCTTCTTGCGTTCCACATCCATACGCTTAAAGATTTCAATCTCTTCCTCACTGCGGGCAATCATCATGTTGATCATCTCGTCGTCGGGGACTTCGTTCTCCTCTTCCTCCTCGTTGTCGTCCTGATGCAGGATCGTTTGCAGGAACTGTTGCCGCTCGCTGCCCGTTGACTTCTGATCGAACATACCAGCCTGGATGACCTTCTCGTCCATGTTCAGCTTGTATCTAGCGGCAGCCAGAATACGCTCCTCCACGGAGTTCACAGTCATGAGACGGAGCACTCGCACTTCGTTGCGCTGGCCGATACGATGAGCTCGATCCTGAGCCTGCAAATCCTGATGAGGGTTCCAATCGGAATCGAAGATCACGACGGTGTCGGCAGTCTGCAAGTTGAGACCTAGACCACCGGCTCGGGTGGAGAGCAGGAACACAAAGTAGTCAGAGTCCTTGGCATTGAACTTGCGCAGCAGATCCCCACGATCCTCAGCCTTGGTGGTACCGTCCAGGCGAAGGTAGCCGAACTGGCGCCATCCGAGATAATCCTCTATGATCGTCATGCACTGCGTCATCTGACAGAAGAGCAGTACGCGATGGTTTGTGGCCTTTAGCTTGGGCAAAATGCGATCGAGCAACTCGAATTTTCCAGACACGCGATACAAGTCGGGTCCTACGAATGGAATAAAATGAATAAACTACAAAACAAAAACCAATAACAAACAAGGATGCTCACCAGAAACCACGCCATGACCACCGGTGTGGTCGCAGTACTTCTCCTCGATGTGCTGGAACATGAACGGATGGTTGCAGAGCTTCCGCAGCTGGACGATGGTGTTCATCAAGGCCTTGGCGCCGCCCTTGCCGTGCTTGCCCTTCTCCGATCCGTCCGTAAGCAAGACACCCTTGCTCTGCATGTGCTTGTACAGGACGCGCTGCAGGGCGGACATGTCGCACTTAATGATATACTCCACCTTGTCGGGCAGCTGGTGCTCCACTTCCTTTTTGAGACGACGCAGCAGGAAGGGACGCAGCACCTTGTGCAGACGACGAATAATAAGGATTGTCTCCTCCTCGTTTAGCTCCACCTTCTCGCCGGTGGTGGCGAACGGTGCGTTGAACCACTGCTCGAATGTCGAGCAAGACTTGAAGATCGAGGGCAGCAGGAAGTTAAGGAGAGCCCACAGCTCGGGAAGTTTGTTTTGAAGCGGCGTGCCCGTAAGGAGCAATCGGTAGGGCGCTATATAGTGGGTGTTTAGGACTTGGGTCAGCTTACAGTGGTGGTTCTTCATCCGATGACCCTCGTCGATGATCATGTACTTCCACTGGATCTTGGCCAGCACCGCCTTGTCCTTGATCACATACTCGTAAGTGGTCAGCAGCACATTGAACTTGGTGGCCCGCATCTGGTTCTGGAGCAATCGCCTGCCCTGGGGGCTTCCCTTGTAGCTGACCACGCCCACGGCGGGCGCCCACTTCTCGAACTCGAGCACCCAATTGGGCAGCGTTGAGAGGGGAACGATGATCAAGTACGGGCCCATCACCTTCTTGCGGTCCATCAAGTAGGTGACCAGCGATATGGTTTGGATGGTCTTGCCCAGACCCATTTCGTCGGCTAGAATGCCGTTCAGGTTGTTGTTGTAGAGGGAAACCAACCACTCCAGGCCCTTCAACTGGTACTCCTTGAGCTGGCCGTTCACCATGATGCTGGCCTGCTCCGTGACCTTCTCGTGAATGGTATGGGCGATGCTGTAGTAGGTCTGCTCCTCGGTACGATACTCATCGTCCTCCACCTTGGCCTGGGTTATAAGATCCTTGGCATCCTCATCTCCGCCCGTTGGCGCTGCCTTGTCGGTAACATCTTCCGCGGCCTGCGGCTGCTCCTCTACCTTGGGCTTGACCTCTTCATTGCCGCTGGTCTCCTCCTCGTCGTCGATCCAATCCCAGCCGGGATGCATGTTCAGCCAGCGGTGAAGATGCTTCAGCATTGGGGCATCATCGCCGGTCAGTTTCTTTCCAGTGCACTGCTCCACAACGTGGACGCGCATGTCGGCCACAATACTACCCTCGTCTATGCCGATGTACTCGCCGCTCATCAGCAGCTCCTTCTTGAAGAGCTGCAGCCGCTTGCCCTCCTCTTCCTTCTTCTTCATTTGGTCGTCCTTGTGCTGCTTCACCATCTGCGTCAGGTTGCTGATGTACTCGTCCGTCTGCGAGAGGAGGAAGGCCAGGCGCTTGTCCTTCTTCTGATCGATGAGCTTGCGGTAGCCCTCCTCGTCCTCGGCCATCAGGCGGCGCATACGCTCCTTCTCGATCCGCTCCTGTTCCTTCTTTTGCTCGCGCTCTGCGTTTGCATGGTAGTTCATCACCGCCTTGTTCATTCTCGCCAGCTGGGCCTGAATGGGAACAACAGGACAGGATAAGAAAGGATAAGACAGTGACTTGAATGCATCCTCTTACCTTGTTATTCCTATGGAACTCTCTCAAATCCTTGCCATGCTGCAGCACCGCGGCCAGGAACTCCAGGTGTTTCTGTCGGCGCTTCCTCTCAGCCTCCAGCTTCTGCTGTTTCTCCAGCTTTTCGGTGGCACGCGCCTCCCGCAGACCCTGCCGCTTGGTACGCTTGTAGAACTTGATGTTCAGGGCAGTTTCCAGAGTCGTGTCTCGCCGGGTGCACTGGACGAACTCCATCCGCAACTGCCGCTGAAAATTGAGGACCCGCAGGGCTCTCAGCTCAATGGCCGCCTGAAGGCGCAGGTCCTCGGACATGGTGGCCGGCAGGCGCTGCAACTCCTGCATGCGCAGCGAGATCCTGGCCGCTATGCGGTTCTCCCGTTCCTGCAGCAGGGTTATGGGATCCAAGCCCACCGGCTTGGCCACTGTGGTCACTCGATTCGGTTTTGGCATGGGCATGCCAGCGGGTGGTACTTGCCGCGCAGCAGGACCGCCGCCAGGCTGTGGAACTTGGCCCACAGGTGGCATTCCGGGCTGCGCCGGCCGCACTCCCTGCGTCGGTATCAGTGGTTGGCCTCCGGCAGGTCCCATGCTCAGAGGCTTGCCTCCATTTGGCAGCTGGTGCTGCAGTTGCTCTGGCGGTGGTTGCTGCGGCTGCTGTGGTGGCTGCTGCTGCTGCGGTGGTGGCTGCTGCTGCTGCTGGATTGCGTTCGGAGGTTGCGGCGGCAGCGGCTGACCCTGCTGCATGTGCGGCGGTGGCGGAGCAGCCTGCATCTTCTGTCCTGGAACTGGCGGGCCATAGGGATTGCTAGCCGGCGGAGTGGGGCACTGGCTTGGCGGTCCTGCAGCCGGCGGCGGTTGTTGTTGCTGCTGTGGCTGCACTGGCGGTTGCCCTGGCGACGGTCCTCCCGGAGTACCCGGCGGCCCTATCGGTGGCCCTGGCGGCGGCTGTTGTTGTGCCGCCTGCAGCGCCTGCTGCATCTGCATGGAAATGGGCTTGTTCCTCGCCAACAGCCGATAGGCCGTGATCTGTGTGCGAAGCAGATTCACCTGGTTGTTGTTCAGGTGCTGGTGCTTGGAGGTGGCCCGCATGGCGAGCAGCTGCGAGTAGCGTGGATCCTCCTGCAGGCCCTTCTCCTCCATCGAGTCGATGGCCCGCTGCAGGGCGTGTAAGTTCTCCTGGCTGGAGCGTTCCGGAGGCGGTGGGCCGCCAGGTGGGCCACCCGGCGACACAATGCAGGGTTGAGTGGGAGCCTGGCAATTCGGAGGATAAAATCAATATACATTAGATACATTTTCTTCTATATTCTTATGGGATGTAGTGTGAGTTAAACCAACATTAGCTTCCATTGTTTATAAAAAGCTGAATTCAAGAGCAAATTAATTAAAAAAGCTCCCGCCCGTCGTCCAGAATCTCAGCCAGTGAACCAAGTGAGTGTGCCAACAAAAACCCGTTCTACTGCCAACTGGCAGCAGTGTTGGATTCACTCGAACCGCAGCCGGAAAGTCGGAACACAATATCGCTCGTAAAGATTGTAAAAAAGAAGAGATAAGAGTGATGGCAGCTAGCAGGGAACAGATCGAAGAGCTCTATGAGTTCATCTATCCCTTGGCCGTGCGTGCCGGGGAGATCCTTCTCGAGGGCTACGAGAATGCTGGCAAGGCGGTTTCTCTAAAGGACGGGGAGTTCTACAATGTGGTCACTGCCTATGACAACCAGATCGAGGAATTCCTCATGGAACAGATTCTGGCCAAGTACCCGGATCACAGATTCATTGGCGAAGAGGACACCCACAAAAATGACAACATAACCAAGGAGCTGACAGACTCCCCGACCTGGATTATAGATCCCATCGATGGCACCTCCAACTTTATCAAACAGATCCCTCACGTCTCCGTCTCCATTGGATTGTCGATCAACAAACAGATCGTCCTGGGAGTCGTTAATAATCCTGCCCAGAAAAAGCTATACACGGCCAAACTGGGCCAGGGAGCGTACTGCAATGGGGTGCCCATCCGGGTGAGCAGCTGCGACAGCATCAACGACGCCAATGTGGCCTATGAGGTATGCTTACTGCACGCTCCCAAGATCCGGAATAAGCATATCAAGCGGATCTACCATGTGGGATCCAACGCCAGAAGGTAAGAGGTTTCATGCCAACTATCCTTTGGCACTTTGGCTATAACGCTCTTTTTTCTAGACTCCTGGCTTATTCGGCTGTGGTGGACTCCCTCTGCATGGTGGCCGCTGGCAACTTGGATGCCTTCCACATCGAGGACATGTATCCTTGGGACTGTGCCGCCGGCTACCTTCTCATCTGTGAGGCTGGCGGAGTGGTCACCCATCCCTATGGGGGAGCCTTTCAAATCATGAAACCGGACCTAATCTGTGCCGGGACAGAGAAGCTAAGATCTGATATAGAGAACCTCATACGGAAAGCTGACCAAGAGCCGCATGTGGGGGGAGGTGGAATTTGAACTCTTGGGAGTACATTCCAAGAGATAAACCTCGTTTTTGGATCAGGGTCTTGAATGATAAAATGATAAAGCATCAAATAGAGTGCAAGTCATGAGATGAAAACCACAGGAGTTCTATCTTTAATGCATTATTGTTTACTCCACCATATCAGCTTTAAATATTCTTGTTTACAATTTTAATCTCCTGGAGGCTGAATCTCTAAAGATTAACTTTTAAACAGCAGAGGGAAATCTTAAAAGTTCTTTTAAAAAAAACTTAATTTTTAATAAGACATTGTAAGAAACTTATTATATATTCCTGATTTAAACACCAAACTTGTTTTTTGACAAAATCTATAACCATAAACCCTATTTGTATGCCCTCGACTGTACGATAGAACTCTCTGAAAAGTACAAAGTGATAAAAAGCTTGCTGGGAAAGCTCCCCACAGCTGATTCACCCACACCCGACGCCGCTTGGAGGCTGATAGTTTGGTCAGTTGAGTACAAGGCCTCCAGCAGAGCGTCGGCATGAGTTCCCCGGTTAGCGAGTCCAAGCTCAAGGAGTACTACGATGTGGCCCTGAAGCTGGTCCTCAAGTGCGGCCCACTGATGCAGGAGGGCTACCAGAAGGCCAAGAACGACTATGTCGTCAAAGCGGATTTCTACGACCTCGTCACCGTCTACGACAAGCAAATCGAAGACATTCTCACCGAGGGTCTGGTGGCCGCTTTTCCCGACTCCCTAATTATTGGCGAGGAGGAGTCGGCAGCCTCCAAGCGTCAGGCCGAGCTGACGGACGCACCCACCTGGATCATCGATCCCATCGATGGCACCACCAACTTCATCCACCGCATTCCCCACTGCTGCATCTCGGTGGGCTTGGCCATCAACAAGGAACTGGTGGTGGGCGTCATCTACAATCCGCCGGCAAACGAACTCTTTTCGGCCTACAAGGGACACGGAGCTTTCCTCAACGGCCAGCCCATCCATACATCCAAAGCGACGACGGTAAGAGAGAGTGAGACTTATATAAGTGGGAGCCACAAAAAAAAAAAAAAACAGAAAATTACGACCAAACGAGATAAACAACGAAATTCTACCAGTAATCATGCACATCATCATTCTGTCGGAGTATGAATGTGTGTTTTTCGATAAGGAACAATGGAGGAGGGTGATGGGTTGTCCGTCAAATGGATGAATATTTGAATCACTTTCCATTCCCGGAACACTAAAGAGATCACACTTTTATGGTCATTATTTCCATTAATTCCAGGTCAAGCAATCAGTGGTGGCCTACGAAATCTCGCTGATCCATGCCGCTGGCGTGAGGGACAAGAATGTGAAGCGCCTCTACAAGATGGCCTCGAATGCCACTGCCACCCGATGCTTCGGAAGTGCAGCTCTGACACTGTGCTATGTGGCCAGTGGGCAATGTGATGCCTATCATGTCGAGGACCTGAAGCCGTGGGACATAGCTGCCGGTGCCATTATCCTCACCGAGGCTGGAGGAACTATCTGCCACACCAGCGGATCCGGGTTCGATGTAATGAAGCCCGACTGCGTGTGCGCCGCCACCCCGGAGCTGGCCAAGAATGTGATTAGCCTTATCGAGGAGGCCAACCAGATTACAGAGTATACGTTTAAGTAAAGATAACGCCAAATCCACTATAATAGTCAGTATGCAAAAACCATCTTCTGTAATCAAAACCTTGTAATCTATTAAAGAACCACAAGAAAGTGACTTCTAGCCACAACCTATTAGAGCAAAATTTGCGATAAGAGCTTTTTTGTTTAGAATTAAAGCTTCCCTTACTAATATTTCAGACTATAAAAGTTCCAAAAAACACACACACGGTCATCAGTTGACTTTCGGGTTATAATGAGCAAGCAAATCGGCGAGGAAAAACTCCGGGAATACTATGAAGTATCCCTGGATTTGGTGCGGAAGTGCGGCCCCCTGTTCATGGAGGGCTTCCAGAAACCGAAACTAGATTTCGAAATCAAATCCGCCATCTATGACCAAGTCACCTACTACGACAAGCAGATCGAACATGTTTTATCGGAGGGCTTGCTGAAGGCCTTTCCGGAATCGAAAATAATCGGAGAGGAAGCTTTGGCAGAAGCGCATTCGCCACCAGAACTGACGGATGATCCCACCTGGATTATAGATCCCATCGATGGCACCAACAACTACATCCGCAAGATCCCCCACTGCTGCATCTCGGTGGGTCTGACCATCAACAAGCAACTGGTGGCCGGAATAATCTACAATCCGGCCCAGAACGAGTTGTACTCTGCCTGGCAAGGGCACGGAGCTTTTTTAAATGGCCAGCCAATCCACACCAACAACATCAAGGCGGTGGGTAACTAGTGTAGCTTTTGACAATAGATTCTCTATAAATTTGATGTCCAGATCAATGAGGCTGTGTTGGGTTTGGAGACCTCCCTCATAGTTTTTCCCACGCGGCGGGATAGCAAGCTGAAGCGATTCTACAAGCTGACTTCGCAGACTAATGGGTGAGTGACCCACAGAACTCTGATCTCTTCGGAAAAACTGAGTAGTGACGTTTCCCTTATCAGCTCCCGCAGCTTCGGATGCGCAGCTCTGGCACTCTGCTATGTGGCCGTCGGCAGATGTGATATCTATCATGTGGAGCACCTAAAGCCCTGGGATCTGGCTGCTGGAGTGGCCATTCTCCGGGAGGCCGGGGGCACTGTCGTCCACACCGGCGGAGGAGCCTTTGATGTAATGCACCCGGATTGCGTTGGGGCCAGTACCGAGGAGTTGGCGAAGAATGTAGTTCAGATCATTGAAGAGGCTGACCAGCTAACCTTTTTCAATTTCGAGTAGGCAAGACCTTGGAAGATTAACAAATCTGATGAAATGGACAATGAAACAGGCCACCTATTATTTGATAGTCCACAATAGGACCCAATCCCATCATTATCCCGAACAATATGAGCTTGCAGCCAAAAAAATTTAATTTTTCTGGCTGTTGAAAACTGGTTTAACTATTGGATTTTTTTTGACTGGATGGCTAGGTGGCTAGGTGGTTGGGTGGCTGAATGCCTCAATGACTGTCTGGGGAGATAAAAAGCATTTGTCTATTTGTGTACATCAAATAAATCGAGATAAAACTGAGGCAGGCAGGCAGACGGGCAGACAGGCAGACAGGCAGCCAGGTGAGATGCCAATTTTCGTAGTATCTTGGGGCCTTCGGTCGCAGCGATCATAAAACTCGATGCAGGCAAACAATCAGAGACAATTGCTGAATGTAACCAAAGCTCCAGACACGGCGAGCCGAGCCAAGTAGCCGGAGCGTGGAGATACTTCGAATCTCTCTGATTAGTTGGCACCGCGCGCTGAACAGCAACGCATCGTTTGGACTCCCGAGCTACGTGTGGAATCGATATGTCTGAGGTACGGCAAGAGGAGATCGAGGAGTTGTACAACTTCATCTATCCACTGGCGATCCAAGCGGGGGAGATCCTCATGGAGGGCTATGAGATGGCCAGTAAAAATGTGTCCATTAAAGGCGACTTTTACGACGTGGTCACCGACTACGACAACAAGATCGAAGACTTCCTCATGGAGAAAATCCTCTCCAGCTATCCGCACCACAAGTTCATCGGCGAGGAGGCAACGGCCAAGAACAACAATGTCTCCGGGGAGCTAACAGATGTCCCAACCTGGATTATAGACCCGATCGATGGAACCTCAAACTTCATCAAGCAGATCCCCCACGTTTGTGTGTCCATCGGGCTGTCCATCAACAAACAGATCGTGGTGGGAGTCATAAACAATCCCGTTCAGAAGAAGGTCTTCACTGCCAAGCTGGGCCAGGGCGCCTTTTGCAATGGCCAGCCCATCCGAGTGAGTAGCTGCGACAGCATCAAGAACGCCAATGTGGCTTACGAAGTGTCCCTGCTGCATGTCCACTCGGTGGCCAATAAGCACATCAAACGGATCTACCATATAGGGCTAAATGCCCGGAGGTGAGGGGATATCAATTCTATGATTTTTTGTCCAACTATTCATGCTCCCAATAACTTCCAACTCAAAAACAGACTTGTGGCCTACTCCTGCGTGGTGGACGAACTGTGTATGGTGGCCGCCGGCAATCTGGACGCATTTTATATCGAGGACATGTATCCTTGGGACTGCGCTGCCGGCTATCTGTTGGTGAGAGAAGCAGGCGGCGTGGTCACACATCCTTTCGGAGGACCCTTCGACATTATGAAGCCAGATCTGGTCTGCGCCGGAACCGAGAAGTTGCGCAAAGAGATCGAAGATCTGTTGCGCAAGGCCGACCAAGAGGAGTCGGTGGGAGGCAAGCCAGTGCCGAAGTAAATTAAGCATGACAATAAATTGTTTGCGAAAAAAAATCTAAATTGAATGCTCGAGGTTAGCTACACTCTCAATTAATTAAAAGCTTCAGCTTCCAAGAGCTTTGGCCGATCTTCCAGCTTTAATTGTCGGCAGCTGGTCGGCGATAAACAATAAAAATGAGGCGGGAATTTATTCAACTCTCTCAGTACAGACCTGCACCTCATCTGCTTTTGATTGCAAAACATAAATCTTCTTAAGCATAAGCGATTAGCTTCATAATGCATGATAATGTCCGTTTTCTTTTCTTATTTTAATCTTGACTACTACTGATAGAAACTCCTTTTGGCAACCATCTCCAACCATCATCCACCTTCTCCTTGGAGTTCTCAAACTTTTCCTTCTCCAAAAACAAAGTAAAATTCTTTAGAAGGCGCCTCACGATCAGGTTTAATGTTACACTTACATTGGGAGGCATTCCATGCGTTTGATAGCCCAGTGGCGACATATTCGGCCCCGTCGGCGGCATCTGCATTCCCATGTGCGGACCTTTCGAGAAAACTGCGGATAATTACTCGCGATAACCGCTGAGATGCAAAGTAAACAACATACTCATTCCCTGGTGATGTGGCGGCATATGGTGTCCAGGTGGTCCCTGACCGGGAGGACCGTGCTGCATCGGGTGGCCATAGGCGCCGGGATGGCCTGGCGGAGGGGGTCCCTGCATGTGGGGTGGGGCTCCTGGCGGCGGTCCTTGCGGCGGTCCAGGCTGCTGGTGGGGATAGGGACTGTGCGGCGAGGGAGCTGGGCTTTGGGAAGGCGGAGCCATCGGACTGGGCGCCTGTGGCGGCGGCATGGGACTGTTCGCCGGCGAGGGCGAGGCCATTTCTGATAATAGCTCTAGTTGCGGCGCTCACACGGAAAACTTATTGAATATCTTAGCTCCACTTGGTGCGGGGATAGCTGAAAATAAGCAACATACTTGTCAACAATAATAATCTTTCACAATAAGTTGAGTTTTTGTTGTTTTTTTTTTGGCACACTTTTGCGCAGTCTGGAGCCCATCTAGAACAAACACTGCAAATAACCGGTGAAAGCTATGTGCAGGAGGCAAAATATATGCTCAGCTTATCAAGCACTGTTTAATCAAGCGATTAGGATTGTTTTGGAGGATTTTTTGTACCTATTAGCACTGTTTGAAAAGGTTTTTTCCACACTTTTTCCCGAACGACGCTTAGTGTTAGTGTTCTGTTATAGAGACGGCCGCCATTATAGGGAAAACCGGGGGTGGCAACTCTGGCAACCGGCAACAAAAGGGGCGCGTTCAGCAACAGCGTTACCAGTTTGGTTTTTTTTGGTTTCACATTTTCAAGTATTTTAATTTATTCAATCAACAAATCATTTTTTAAACCTCAATTTTATAAATTTAAAATAAATAATAAAAACTAAATTATATTTGCTTACCAGTGACAATGGGGGTGAGTTTAAACCTGCTGAACGCACAACCCCTGACACGTCATGTTCCCGTGGAATGCGAATGGCAAAAACCAAAAACCATTCCCTGTCAAAAAGTGAAAACAAGAATATTTCGATTTTGTATTAATTGTAGAAGCAAATACAATTAATTAGGTTAACACTTAAGCATTTAGAGGCCGCGCCAGCACTAGTCGAAATTTAGCCGAAATCATGGGTACGCAAAGCCACCAAACCGGAGTGCGGCAACCTCCCCCACCCGGTGACGAAGTCTGGTATCATAAATATGATGTACGAATGTGTGGTTTCTGTTGTTGTTTTGCAGGTGGGGTGCTCAGCTACTTTCGCGGACTGCTCGGCTCCCGGGAGATGCGCATCTTGATACTCGGGCTCGATGGCGCCGGCAAGACAACCATCCTCTACAGACTGCAGGTGGGCGAAGTGGTGACCACGATACCCACCATCGGCTTCAATGTGGAGCAGGTCACATATAAGAACCTCAAGTTCCAGGTCTGGGACTTGGGTGGCCAGACAAGTATTAGGTGAGTGCGCGGTGGCGAGATAAGGAAATCGTCTGATCGATCTAAAAATATTTCTCTTTTTCAGACCCTACTGGCGTTGCTATTATAGCAACACAGATGCCATCATCTATGTGGTGGACTCGGCGGACAGGGATCGGATTGGCATCTCCAAGGATGAGCTGTTGTACATGCTGCGGGAGGAGGAGCTGGCCGGAGCGATACTGGTTGTCTTGGCCAACAAGCAGGACATGGATGGCTGTATGACAGTGGCCGAGGTCCACCATGCGTTGGGGCTGGAGAACCTCAAGAACCGCACATTTCAAATATTCAAGACGTCGGCAACCAAGGGCGAGGGCCTTGATCAGGCCATGGACTGGCTATCCAACACTCTGCAGAGCCGCAAATGAGTCAAGACCGTGCGCCCAGACCAGCCCAAGCCCAAGCCTCATCCCCTTCGCCCCTGTGTAAAAATGTGTGTCCAAAGCATCGCCAGCTAGGAATCGTCTACAGCTTTTTTCAAATTGCATATTGCGCAAAAATCCACGAAACGAAAGAAACTTTGTAATAACTTCTAGTAATATAATTATTAAATTATAGGATTAAACAATTCATTAAATCCATGCATCGGTCACCAATCGGCCGGGCCGAATCGGAGGACACGCTTCTCCTGCGTATCCAGATCCATGCGCACCTTCTGTCGCATGTAGAAGATCGGACAGTCCCGGTTCGAGCAGATCACTTCCTCATGCAAGGATCCCTGGCAGCGCTGGCATTCTGTCCACAGCCGTGAAAAGGACTCCTCCAGCTCACGCTTGGCGCCCACTTCCTTCTGGTAGAGTTCACTCATCCGTGGCTCGCAGTGCGGGCAGAGGCAGGCCTGCTCGTACCCCTTGGGCATCAGGGACTTGCAGCCCAAGCAGGATGTCTTCTTGGTCATAAAGCCAGCCAGTCCGCCCACTTTGGAGGTCACCACGGTGCGGGTGCGTGTGTGCTCGCCCTTCAGCAGAATGGACTCTGCTTTCTCCCCCAATATTGGCTCGAAGATCCTCAGCAGCGGCTTGGCGAGCTGCTGCTCCAGATAGTATGTGGCGTCAATGGGCACGCTGTTCTCCAGGACGTACAGGGGATCTTCTGCCTTCTGGTAGGCGGGCGTGTTTTTGGCTGCAGCGCAAATTACGTATGGAACTCGATCTCCCAGCTTTGGCGCCGTGCCCGGATCCCTCTTCTTCATCTTGGCAGCCAGCTCCACGTGCGCCTGCTTGGCGGCGTAGTCAGTCTTGGCCAGCTCCTTGGTGATGACCAAGTGCGATATATCTATACGATTGCAGAGCAGATCTGCTATCACCTGCTTGGCGTAGGCCACGGCGCCATCGGGATCTCGTTCAATGAGCAGCTTCTGGAGACAGGTGTTCATCAGGTTGGCCACCAGGGGCGAGTTGTCTCTCCGCACGGTCTCAATGCCCTTGCAGTCCATTTTGTCGTAGGTTTCCGGCCGAGTGAAGTACAATCCTGCATAGCGCTTCTTGTTAATGAGAAGGTAGGGGTAGTACACCTTCTCGAACTCCAGCTTGATGGGATGCACGAACTTGGAGCTCACCAGTTCGGCTGCTTCCCGACCCAGTTCCATGCTCCGCTCCAAGGTCTTCACGCCAAAGTTGACCATCACAGAGTCCGTGTCGCCATAAATGACCACTGCATTGCTCTCGTAGCCGTTGGCTTGCGTGTAGTGGGACTCCACCTCGTTCTTGGTCATCTCAATCATGGTGCGTCCGTAGGCCGTCACGCTGCCGGAAATCTCTAGGCAAGGCAGCTTTCCCACCTGGGCCCCTGTGAATCCGTACACGGAATTGGCCGAAATCTTCAGCGCCAGCTGTCGACCATCCAGGACCTTCCTTTTAAACGGATCGGTTTCCACTTTCAGATCGTTCTTGGCCCGTTTTCTTGCGGCCAGGAGGGATTCCAGAATTTCCGGCAGAAGTCCTCTACGCACCTCGGATTTCACGAAGTAATTGTTGGCGGGAGTGCGCTCCACTTGGTCGTCCTGTAGATTTTCCTGCTCCCTCAGCTTTTCGCGAGTTCCGCCAAGAACCAAGGTGGTGTAGCAGAGATTATGGGCCATCATTATACTCGGGTATAGGGAGGCGAAATCCAAAGTGGATATGGGATCCGCATAGTAGCCTCTTTTTGGCTCAATAACAGTAGCCCCCTCGAACTGTTCGTCCGACCCCTGAGAAGTGTAGGAGGGCATGATGAAGCCCTTGGTCTTGGCCTTGCGCAGCAGTTGGCTCATGACCTTTATTTGTTGTCCGCGGGTGAGTAGTGACTCCAGAGGTACACCCGTCACCCTGGCCATTTCCATGTAGTTGACAATGGCCATCAGTTTCTCCAGCAAACGCAGCGGCAGATACGCATCCTTCAGGCAGTACATGGCCAGGCGACGTCGCGTCTGCTCATCGCCATTCTGCAGATCCGTAATGATGCTGTGATGCACATCCTCCTTCTGTTCCTGCAGGAAGTGATAGCTCACAGCGTTGAGGGTGTAGGACCGTAGCTTATAGTCTCGGAGCAGCACAAAGAGCAGATCGAAGGGTACTCTGCCTTCGAAGTTCACGTACTGGTTTTCCCGACGGCCCATCTGCTTGGACTGTATGACCTGCTCCTTGATCACAGATCGTATGTTCTTGATCCTGCCCAGATACTCGAAGTTCTTCACCTTCAGATGAGCTGCCCGATTGAGGAGGTAGGGTATATCGAAGTTGTTTATGTTGTAGCCAGTTAGAATGTCTGGATCCACCTCTCGGACGAAGGCGCTCCACCTGTCCAGCAGCTGCGTCTCCTTGTCATGACACAGCACCTGGCTACCGATGATTGGAGCACACTCGTTGAGGGTGAAAACATTTCTGATGAAGGGCTCGTGCTCGCCCTGCCGGATGACCATGTTGGCTATCTGGATTACTGGATCCATTTTGGCCTCTGGGAATATTCCTTTGCGACCAGCGCACTCGATGTCGAAGGATAGGATGCGGAAGGGAGCCACCTTCGCCCATTCCCCCTCAGGCTCGTGGGATATGAACTTGTCGAAGGCCACATCCACTTCGATCTGGCAACGGGACTCGGGCAACGGCTTGCTGTGGCTGCTCCTCAGCCGCCATTCGCCTTTGGGCAGCTCTATCCAGTTACAGCCCACCACTGCCGTGTCGACCATGAAGCGAATGTCGAAGTCGATGTTGTTCTCAAAGGCACGACAGTCCTGAAAGTCTATCTCCGCCATAATGACCTCCTTCTTCAGCAAACGAGAGGCGGCAGCTACAAATCTGGGCAACGTCACAGAGATCTTAATGTATCGCTGCTTCTTGTCGCCATTGTAGCCATGGATATTTAGCTTCTCCACCAGCTCCACCATAAGCACAGCTTCCTGGACATTATCCTTGTTGTTGCGGATATCAGCTATGACCTTCTGGTCAAGAGCTTGCTGCAGTTTTTCGCAGTGGCGCTCCTCGAACTTCTTGGGTGCTTCTATATAGAAATACGGACAGAATCCGTGGACGTGACAGCAAACCGAGTTTCCATCCATGGTGACACCAAACATGCGAACCACTGGCACAGGGCCCAACTGGGCACCTGGCATCCCGGGCAGCGGTTGGCCCTGATAATTCTCCACATCTAGTTGCTGGAATTCCAAGCTGTCTTTGGTCGGATCCAGCTTGGGAGGCGCTGGCCGGGACCAGCGTTCGCTGGTCTGTTGGTTTTCCGGTCCTTCTCCCAGCAACACAGTCTGGTCCATATCCTCACTGTTCTCAAAGGCCGCCAACTCCGACTCGAAGTCCATTTCCTCATCCTCGTCAGGATTCCTAGAGTCCAAAAATGGTCATTGATGGCAATGTATTGACGTTTTGGCAGTGGATTTACCTGGGCCTCTTGGACTGCCCATTGGACGGACCATTAAATTTGCGTTTGGCGTCCATCCTGAAATTATTTTGCAATAAACATGGGTTTCAATGATGCCAAAAATTGAGGCGCGCTTTTACAGGTGGTATGAATTGGTGTGGCCGTTGAGACTGCGCCAAAACTAAAAATACCAAATTCTTGTGGAATGCAAAGGAAATAACGGTTTCTTTAAGTTTTAAGTGATAATTTAATCAAAATTAATAAATAAATGATTATTAGTTAGCATTTTAAATAATAACTATTTTATTTTAATTCTTCGATGACAATGATAAGAAATATTTAAAAATCAAGGAATGAAAATTGAAGATACAAGTATTGAAGATTGAAGTATACTGAACATGTAGGGTAGTACCACCAGCTGGTTAAATTACCAGCTGAAATTGCACCCTCTTGGCAGTCCCGATTCATACCCCAAAAAGAGTTGGCAGGTCGCTCAGCTTGTACCACCAAAATTGCTTGTAGTCCTCCAAAATTCGCACGTAAAACGCAGTTAACTGATAATCCCCGATAATTGCACCTACTGATTATCCCCCCAGGAAAAGGATAAAGGAATTAAAAACTCTAAAGAAGCTGACGCAGTCGGAAGAGGTGAAAATGACAAACCTGTGAATTGCCTGACCAGTGGGGGTGTCTCTCCTACTTTCTGCTCCGCACTCCGCCTCTCGCTCTCTTCACACGCCTCACCCCTCTCGTTCGCTCATTCGTTGGAAGGAGGGGGATGGACGGTTGATGTTACGAGTAGCGTAGCTCGGTGAATCACATTTCACATACGGAGAAGCCATCGGAGAACAGAAACCACTATGTACCAGAGCGCCTGCCAGGCGGCCACCACTGGCTCCTGTGTTCCGGGCTCCAGCCAGCAGCCGGACAACGAGCGGCAGTCGGCGTTAATTGCCCAACAGCCGCCCACCGCACCCGTCGAGCCGGACTACAGTGGCTTCGACATTGTGAAGGCCACCCAGTACGGAGCCATTGCCCGAGTCAGGGAGTTGGTGGAATCCGGATGGGATGTCAACCAGCCCGACAGCGAAACTGTGACCCTGCTCCATTGGGCAGCCATCAATAATCGACGGGACATTATCCGCTACTTCCTGGAGAAGGGCGCTACAGTGGACGCCGTGGGCGGAGAGCTGAACGCCACGCCCCTCCACTGGGCTACCCGGCAGGGTCATCTCGGTGCAGTTGTCCTGCTCATGGCCGCAGGAGCTGATCCGAGGATCCGGGATGCGGAGGGGTGCTCGTGCATACACATCGCCGCCCAGTTCGCTCACACCGCCTTAGTGGCCTACTTCATAGCCAAGGGCGTGGACCCCGACCTGCAAGATCGGGGCGGAATGACGGCTCTAATGTGGGCGGCATGGAAGGTGAGTTATTCTCTGAAGGATTATCGTGGAAGGAACTGAATCCTTACTCTTTAAATGTATTTGCAGGTCTGTGCACTGGATCCAGTGCGCTTGTTGTTAACACTTGGAGCCAATCCCGCTATGGTAGACTATACACACGGAAACACGGCCTTACACTGGGCGATCTTGGCGCGAAACGCAACGGCCATTTCTACCCTCGTGCTGAAGTCGAAGGCCTCGCTGGATGTGCCCAATCTCAGGGGAGAGACGCCGCTCACAATGCTGGAGTCACAAACGGGTGCCATTTGGATAGGAGCCAAGGTTATGGACCGGGTGAAGGAGGCGGCGCTTACTTCGCAACAACGCAGATCACTGGTCTCCAAGCTGCGCCACGACAAGCGCCTGAGGTGGTGGTCCATGGTGGCGTGCCCCTTCACAGCCTTCTATTTGGCGGGAATCGTGTTCACCGTCAACACTCTGTACATCATCAAGTTTTTCCTGCTCGGCTGCCTGTACGCCATTTTCCATACGATTGGAAAGGCTCTGTTCGACGAGCATCTGATGGCCCTCTTGCCGCTCAGCGTTTACCTGGCCACCAAGGCTTGGTTCTACATCACATGGCTGATGTTCATCGACGATGCTGTC
This sequence comes from Drosophila atripex, assembly GCA_035045925.1. Taxonomy (NCBI): domain Eukaryota; kingdom Metazoa; phylum Arthropoda; class Insecta; order Diptera; family Drosophilidae; genus Drosophila; species Drosophila atripex. The sequence goes on from JAWNOP010000012.1 coordinate 5,173,531, forward strand.
TCGTTCACGGCCACCATCTGCTTCCTGATCTCATCATTGGCCCTGTGGGTGTGCTTCCTCAAGTCGTGGAAGGGGGATCCTGGCATCATCCGACCTACCAGGGAGCAGAGATTTAAGGTAAGGGAATTCTTAATTTCCGATTTTTTTAAGAAATATATATATTCTTCTCCTTGTAGACCATTATCGAGCTGTCGGAGCGCGGCGGGATCGGCTTTGAACCCGCCTCCTTTTGCTCTGGATGTCTGGTGCGAAGACCCATCCGGTCCAAGCACTGTTCCGTGTGCGATCGGTGTGTAGCGAGGTTCGATCACCACTGTCCCTGGGTGGGCAACTGCATCGGCCTGAAAAACCACAGCTACTTCATGGGATTCCTTTGGATGTTACTGATCATGTGTGCCTGGATGCTGTACGGTGGCTCAAAGTTCTATGTTAACCAGTGCAATGTGCGGTTCGATGGTGAGTTGCCCACAAAATTCTACCCTTAAGTCCTGATTCGAGTCATCCGTTGCAGATTTTCTTGGTGCCATGCGGGCCATTGGCAACTGCAACGCCTGGGTGGGCTGGGTGATGGGCAACGCCCTGCTGCACATGTCCTGGGTTATTCTGCTGACGATTTGCCAGACGTACCAGGTGATCTGCCTGGGAATGACCACCAACGAGCGGATGAATCGTGGACGCTATCGCCACTTCCAGGCCAAGGGCGGCCACAGTCCGTTCACCCGCGGCCCCTTCCAGAACCTGGTGGACTTCCTGGAGTGCAGCTGCTTCGGGCTGGTTCAGCCGAAGCGGGTGGATTGGATGAACTACTACGACTACGACGCCCAAACGCACCAAACCATCGAGAAGGAGCCGCTGTTGAGTGTCGACTGCCCGGACGGAATGGGGGGCGATCATCAGTACGTGTAGGACAAGTCCTATCGGGATGCGAAGACGCTTCAGATGCCCATCGCGCATGTTTAACAACCGACACCAGCCGCTTTACAGCTTCTTCTCAAATCCCCGAAATTAAAATCCCGGAACCCTTATGATTTTTACCAAATATTTTGATTCGCATCGGCTTGCCCAGGCAGAGGATACAGCGCGAAAACCAAATTCTTGAAGGAAACAAAACAAACACACCAAGACAGAAGCGTCATTGCTGACCGATATCGGATGGACAGACGAGTTGGGAGTCACATCATACGTACATATTATTGAATGTATTACTGTAATTAATCTGTACATTTCTGCGTATTTCTTACATTTCGATCATAAGCCGAAAGTACACAAAACGTTTTTGTCCTCTAAAGTATTTGTATACCAAAAAAAAAACACAAATAATGAAATTCAAACGTAAGCAAATGAACACCGAACAAATTTTACTACTGCAATCATAATCAAAACGAAAGTTTGTTTAAGCGTGCAATATTCCAAGATTCCAATTCACCAACTAAACTATTCTAAAATTGTAAAGCGCACAGAAAGCCCAGGAAACAAAAGTTATAAGCAAATGAGACTTTGTAATCGATGCATGAAAAAGAAATCCATTAAATTAATAAGAGAACCAACACACAGCTCTCTAAGGTTGGAAATGGCCTTGATTACAAAGGCTCTTCAATTTATCTAATAATTAAATATGGCAATACAATGAAATTAATCATTTGATCCCAAGCACTAGCATACTTAAACACATAATAAATAAATTGAAAATGCGATCCAATTCTTATTATGCACTAGTCTAGTCAGAAAATCATTTAAGTAAAATGTTAAAGTGCAACTACAGCCACAAAGTCGATGAATAAATTAAAATATATATATATTATATATCCATAGCTATGAAATGATATAGGTATTTATAAACGGAATTTGAGGAGCCTGAGGAGGATATGTTTGTAATTGTAACACGTTACTTAAATGCATTTAAATCTTAATTCAAACGAAATCTACAACAAATCTAATTATCTGATGAATCGCTAGGCAAACGTTTTCAACTATGTACTAAAATATTGATACAAAAAAAAAAAAAAAACACCCACAATTTTTCGATGTATTTTTTAATCGAGATTATACAAACGGTGGCAGAGAGATTTGCAAAAAAATAATAACACAAAGAGTTAATTGTTTCAGCTTCATTTTGTAAATTACTTTCGCAGAAAAAAATAAAAAATTAATTTAAAAAAAAAGCTTTTTGAAAAGACTATAAACACACTAGCTAGATCGAACGCGATCTGTTTAATGCAAAAGAAGCAATTGAACCCCATTGCCTACATCTTTAGTTTAGCGGCTAAGTTCAAGACAAATATATTTAACTAAAGATATATAAATATATATATGGATGTATTAAATAGTGTGTAGATCGATGGAAGTTCGGAGCTCGATAAGGTGTCTGTATGTATGTGTAACACTGTGCGTTAAAAATAAATTTGAATAATAAATAGAACTTTATTCCGTATTCGAAGCAAAATTTCTGGAGTGATTTTTCAATTAAATAAAACTCGGTCCAAATTGGGTTTTAATTTCTTTTTTTGTTTTTATTGTTTGATGACATAATATTTGTAGATTTGAAATTTTATTTTGTTTTTTTCTCATTTTCGACATTGATGCATTACATTTATAGGCTCACTTTAAAAATAGAATTTCTTCCCATTTATGATAAATTAAGTTGAATGGTTTATCGTTATGCTTTGCTTTTTATAAAAAGTAAAACAGCTCAATATTTTACATTTAAATTTCGTGATTAATTGCATTTTACTGATGTGAGTTTTAGCTTATTAGCTTAGCTTTCTGCAGCAGATGTAAATGATATACAATATTGATTTTATTTGATGTATAATTTACTTGCTTTGATTGCAAAATTGCAAAATTAATGTTACTCTTCAAGTAAAGTATTATTACTTTTAGTTTAGGCAAAACAATAAAACACAATAGCTTATGCACTAAATAAAAGAATCGATGCAAAGGTTAGTTGAGAAGTACAAAGATATAGTAGTCGTTTGCAAACAGAGAGAATAAAAGATAGTAAGAATATCCGTCCCGGACTGGTCTGTGTTTCTGTGTATTTTCTGATAGCAATAGCGTCTTTTGTCTATATATATATATATATATTATCCTTCGTGTGTGTATATAATGTATGTATCAGGTGGGATTTCGGCGTGGCCAGCTTGAGCTTAGTAGTATATATGTCTATATACCATACAATGATTGATATTTGGTCGGAGTAGAAAGAAGCTTTAGGTGTTCTATGTGGTGTTTACAGAATACAGAACGGCCGAAAGTCAAGTCGAAGAAGAGTTGTAGAATAGACGTAAATATATGTGTGTATAAATATATATATTGCAATGCGATTTATAAGCGCACTTGATAAGAGGGAAAAATAAACATAAAACGATTAAAATATATGAAAGGTATTGCCACTCAAATCTCTACCATAGACGTCTATAGAGATTTAATTGGTACCTCCAATAGATGTATCAATTTAGGGCTAATTGTTGCAACCTTGCTTCGTCGTTGCACAAAGTTAGAAATTTCAACAGTCGTTAGGATAGAATTAATGTAATTTCGGAATAGGATTGCTTGAATTGAAATTCGTGACTTTGTGCCACCGAGGAACACAGAGTTTTCGGGCTTAGCTTTTTTTGTTTTTGTTTCTCCCCCATCCAGTAATTAGTAATGTTAACTACGGACGCGCCGCAGACTTTTAGGTGGCCATACAAATTGGCTTATATATATATAGCTATTTTTCACCCCGCTTGCAATGCAACTAAAACCTGTTTACACACGGCCTCACCACTCACGATTGGCGAGAACATTTCAGGAAACCCGATTATGATAATACATCCCAGTGATAAACCCGATTATACCAACTTTGACATTTTTTCCAAGTGATCCAAGTGATCCAAGCATGAGTGGGAGACCGTGAATAAGCGTTTTGCTTCTTTTTTTTTTGTTTTTTGCTTTTCAATAAATATACGAAATATTATACATGCCTTAGTGCTAGAAACATGTGTAGACACATGCCTTAAATATATATCCATGTATGTATATATAAATTTTCTTTTAGTACACATATATATTTTTGTTTTAAGTTTTCATTTTTTTGTTTTGTTTTCTTTTTTTGTTTTTACCCTCCTTGTCTCCTATTTTGCCTTTTGTTTTTTTTTTTTAATAAAAAATATATATAAATATAGCTATTTTGAATTTGATTTTATCTCTCTGCTCATATGTATAGTTTATCATTTTTTTTTTTTTTTGCCATTAAATCTTTTGCCTGCTCAGTTGATTTCTTTTTCCATTAATTACTCTTACAGAATTATGATTCTTGGGGTATACATAGGGGGTAGGGGGGTCTATTATAAGGTATTGTACCCCTTAGACGGGGTACTTACAAACCGCAGTTAGCAATTAGCAATTAGGAGTTGTTAAAAAAAACACATTCAACTTAAAAAATTAAAAAAAGTGTTATAGATATAGAGCAAAACAAAATAATAAATAACAAATGTGCTGTGTAAATAGGGGGTGGTTCTGTAAAAATTATGTATATCATTATAAAACTTATGCTTAGCCTAGGTGTCGAGCGGGTCTATATATGTAGCATATAAGCATGGTAGTTGCTTTCATCCATCCAGGACATGGGGTTAATGAGTGAACAGAGGCATTTTGGGAGGGGGATTTGGGGATCAGGGGATCAGCTTTTGTTTGCTTGCTTATCGGCTTGCTTGGTCTTGTAATATGTATACAATTATCATATATTTATAAACATTAGTTCCCACTGATGTTACGTCTTTTGCAGCAGCTCGTTCTGTTGGCTGGGCGGACTTGGCTGCTGCTGCTGCTGTTGCTGTTGCTGTTGCTGTTGATTCAAGATGGTCGGCGCAGACAGTGTGGTTGCCTGGGTAATAACTGTCGTGGCAGAGATGGTCTGTTGCTGTTGCTGTTGCAGCTGCTGGTTTGGAGCCTGCTGCAGCTCCTGGGGATGCTGCTGATTGCTCGGATTGTTCAGCGGCTGGTTAGAGTTGCAGAGCACCGAGTAGACGGAATCAACTTTGCTGAGCTTCTCAAAGAGCGGTATCAGTTCTCGGAGCTCGCAGTCTGTCACATCATCGAACCACGATTTAACAGGAACCTTAAATGAAATCAAAAGTTTAATGATATGTTTAAGGATATAGAAGGACTGTAACTCACTGCATTGTCCGGATGAAAGATATAACTGGCCGGCGAGTTGTCCACAATGACAATCTTTTGCAAGTCCCGCCCCAATCTATTCAAATCCTTAATGTAATTACCCCTGTAATAAACGCACGATTCCCTAAACAGTCTTGCACGAAACACATTCCATCTGAAAGGATGTGGAAAACGGGGATTGAAATAATCATGTTTATAGCGACTTGTAAATGATACTCACTTGTCTAACAGATCAGCGACTGGATCTGCATATTTGGCTAGTGATGCTGTAAACAAAACGCACTCGTACAGTTCGCCCATCTTCTGCAGAAACTCGTCCACGTGCGGTCGCTTCAGAACATACACCTGATGTACGGTCCCATCGATCTCCACCGGAACTATGAAGTCTGCATTCGGTATGGGCTGTAAGATTATCAAAAAAAAATATATTTTTAATTAAGACTGTATGATCGAAAGTGATATAATTACTTACCTTAAAACTACTGTGCACTAGGGTCTCATCCAAATCGATAACCATGCACTTCCTGTGCATATCGGTGAGCCTAACCTGAGGTAGTAGGTACCTTTGTTGGTCCGGTAGTGGTGGCGGTGTTGTTGAACCATCGATCTGTGTGCCATTTTGGTTGGTTTTCGTCCGATTCCGTCGCCAGCAGCAGAGCAGCGATTGGATGAATCCTCGCTTCTGTGGCTTGAGGCGTTCTACATCTTCTGTGGAAGAGAAACAATCAATAAAGATTCGAACTTATAGATTTATAAATCGCATCAATTAGGCATTTCTTCGACACTTAATTCCGAGTCAATTAAATCCCTGAGAATAAACTTCGCATACATCTTAATGGAAATACCACGCATTTCTCTGACGGCTCCTCCATTAATCTAAACAGCATTCTGGCCGTCTCATAAAAACTTCTACCGCACTATTTAGGGCCCCCTCCCCAAATACGCCCACCACGCTCTCTCCCACCGATAGTCTCTCTAAATATATCCATGTTTTCATTCCATTTTCGAATTTGGCGCTAGTCGGGCCCCAGTTTTTAGTTCGTAGCGACATAAACAGTGTCTGTTTGGCTTGTTCTCCCGCATTTGCATAAAACAAATGCCGAATTATTTAAATATCTATATCTGGTTAGAACTGCACTCCTGCATGCAATGCCGCCAGTTTATTTCTCTTGTTTTTGTTTTGTGCGAAAATGTTTAAAAATAGAAGTCAAAGCCAAAACTGAAAGACAGCCATCGCGGGGGCGGCAATGGGGGTTAGGGGGGTGCCAACTACAGCTAGGGGGTGGCGACATGCGTTTAATCGATGGGAAATGCTATAATTGCAGGCAACAACAAAGTATCTGATAGAGCGACGAGTTACAGGGCTACTTTCATAAAGGAGATTTATGTAGATCTTAAACAATAGATAGAAGTTATTATAGAAGATATAATAGATGAAAAAAAAGATATAATACAAAAACAAGATACAATAGATGGAAGATATAATTTTATAAAAAAATATATATGTTAGTATCTTAGTTAGGATTAGATAAGATCTATAGATATATGACAGAGAATATAAAATTATATTATATAGAATCTATAGATAAGGTTGCAAGATTCTTAATAAGATAGATGATAGATAGAAGACATAATTATAGGATAAGAAATAGTTAAGATATAATTATCTTCCATGTAATATATCCATATTAGACAGATATCTATATTAGAAGACCTTTAATACATTAGACATAGTACATTAGTATAAGATAGAAGTTAAAATGTCAAGATAGAGAAGATACAGATAATTATTATAGTTAGTAACATATCTTTATAACATTATATCTTCTATCTATTATACATATTGTACTATATCCAAAATATCATTAGTTTAAAATATATAATCCCTATCCCTATCCTAATACCTTTTATAAGTTACAGTTATAGAGGCTCGCCTGTAACGGATATAGATAGTTAGTTGGATAAATAGATAGAAGGTCACGGGTTGACCTTTAAGCGGGCTTGAGGTGCGGCTGGGCTACCTCGGCCACCAGGTGGTCTGGACTGAGGGGTTAAACGGGGCCAGGACACCGGCTGGGATGGAGGGGAATGGCGGATGGGATAGCCAAGGGAAGCAAGAATGCGTCCATTTGCATTGTGTGGCAACAAAAGGAAACGGCAGTCAAACATCACTTAGCTGGGGAAAACAAGCTTCAAGCTGGCAATGGATGTGAGTGGGAGTGGGGCTGGGGAGAGCGAGTGCAAGCGGGAGAACATGTCCTTCTTGCTGGCTAAGCTAGACGTAACGGTTCATTGAACCGTTAGCCAAGTGAAAACGGAGCTTAGGATGTGATGAGCTTTTTGTTACCGTATTTTTTTCTGAGGGGAACGAGGGAGAGACTATATAGTTGTCTATAATTTAAAGTTTTATGAAAAAAAAAAAAAAAAATCCATAAAGTCAAGCAGAAAATTTATCTCAAAAATAGAAACTATTAGAGGATGATTGCTTGGAAGCACTTGTCTTTCCAGGGTATACTCTTTCGAGTACTACCCCTCTCCTGTTTTCCCTTAATGTATTTTTTTCCACATTTTTCAAGCCAGAACCCTTACGAGTGAAGTGCAAATGCACTTGAATATTTTATGAGCGTGTGCTGTTGTTGTTGTTGCTGTTGTAGTTCTCGGTTCATGTGCTTCTTCTACTGGCATAATGAAAGCTTTTCTCCAGCGTCTGGCATTTGTAATTATTAGGCAGGTGAACTCCCACGTCCGCTCTCTCTTCTGTAATCCTTCTAGCCCACCCTCCCCCTTCAACTTTTTGCACAACTTTGCATAAAAGCCAACCTGAAACACTCGACCTGCTCCAACAAGTATCCTTGCCCTGTATCCTTGATGATTATTGATAGGCAATCTATATTTGGGTCGGCAATCCTCCACCCACCCACTCATCCTCCCACAGAGCACCTGCCCCCTACTTCACCATAGGCTGGTGTCCTATTTTTAAGGTGTTTCAGGTAAAGCTTGTGCTCTCAGCGTGGGCAGTAGGTGTTTGTATTCTTTTTCTGCCTATTTCCAGACTCATTTAGATGACCATATTTATAGATCGTTATTGGAGCAGCAATCTGTCGGATGCCAATCCAAAAAAGGTCTGCAATATGAAATACTTCAGTGGACTTGAAGAGATTGACTTTTGTGGATGTTTTTTTTTTTGGACTTCTACATCTCAAAAAAAAGAGATACTATGGGATAATAAATTATTTATAATTATAATAACACTGGGTATACTATTGCTTATATTTGAAACCTGTTTAGTAGCCAAGTTCCTATAAATACACTAATTACTCTGTTCGTCAGACAACCATTTTCCGCCTTGAACAACAATAGCATGGCATTCTCTCGAACGTTTAGACCCTAAACGTTAATGCTTTTTGCAATTTTTTAACTCGTAGTTATTTCTCTGTATTAATAAATTCTTTCAACCAGCTCAACAATAGAGGGTTTCAATATAAAATAAATAAAATAAACACTATTCAGTTTCAATGCCAAACTAAACTAAACTACAACGAAAAGCAAACAACAATAACCAGAAGCCAGTGAATCAGAGATTTATCGAAAATTATAAAAATTGTAGCAGCAAGGATGCATGAATTAATGCAAATGCCACGAGTCCTTCGCCGCCAGACTGTTAAACGGCCTTACGCTTCAGGACAAGATACATCCATTTTCAATTGATTTTCTTTTCTTTTTTTTCTGACAAGTTCGGTCTGTTGGCGGGCAAGGTCTCTTCTGTCAGTTGGGGGGAATTATTTGATAATTAATTTAAAGAAAATAAAAAATAAAGAAGAAACAGAAACTGACACACTAGCACAGGCCAACTGCTAAACATTTTTATTCGAAATTCGAACACAGACACTTATCTAATCAAAATGTTTGTTATCTGGTGGAGGGGGGCCTACTATGATATCATTCTTTCCGAGCCAATCTCGACCTTCAGCATACTTATAGAGTTTTTTTTTTTTGTATTTTGTCAGAAAAAAAAAAACTTTATGATAGAGACGGATCAGAATTTAAGCCATGCCAGAAGCGGATGACAAATACAGATTACGGCACGTGATATAAACTGAAATGAAATAATTTTTTAAATAAAATTCAAGAAAAAAAACAACTCTATATACCATGATCTGGCAGAGACACCTGCTTTAGAATCAACTGCAAGGATGGCTCTCGAAAGTGCCTTTGTTTTTGGGGGTTGGCCTCTATTTAACCCCCAAATGGTGGTTCAACGAACTCGCATCAGCCATGGAGATGATACCCGTTGACCTTTATCGATTCAGAAGAGTAGAGGAAAAGCCAAAAGACATAATTTTGAAGAGCCAGCATATAGGAAGCAAACATCTCTCACATCATTCCGCATATAATAGGTATTATTTTTTCAATAATTAGGCATTGCAATGCATCTGTTGAATGTCTGTCTGAATATTTTTTGAGAAAATCAAGTCGAAATATTAATGCTCTCTATTTTAGAGTTATTTCAGGTTATTTTATCATCTTCCTCTCCCCATAATAAAGGCTAAAAATATGAATTTAAATACTTGAATAATATTCTCATTACCCGCTAATATCTGCCAGTTTGTTTATTAAACAATTTCAACACTTTTCCGCTATTTTTGTATAAAAATCGTGGCTACTTGTTTATGCGATATATCTATAAAAAGTATAAATGTTTCATCCAAAAAATTTGCCATTTTCGAGCATTTGTTTATGACGAGATCTTTGAACTCTCTCGGCCCAGCCTTTGGCATTCTTTTAAATAACATTTTTTTGGTTATTTTCGGACTGGATCAATATACAATATACAAATCTATAAAGAAAGATAATAAATATGAAAGAATACGGGGCGGATAAGGGCGTTGGAGTAGGAGATCTGGGGTGCGTGAGTAATTTTGCTTTGAAGACCTTGAGAAAAACGGGAAAAAAATCACAGCAGCAGCAGTTCGAAATGAGATACTAGAATAAAAAATATAGATGTATTTATAAGCGTGTGTTGGAACAGCGAACACATACACAGCTATACAAATATTTATACGCGATGAGGCAAAAAGCACTTAGGCAGCGCGGCACCCACTCTGTGAAATAAAAAAAAAGAAGAAAAACATATTTCAACTGTTGCTGTTCGCTTGCCGGTCTTCGCCTCTCTGTGCCTCGCACACACACCCACCCACTGGCGCACACTCTCGAAATGGCCAAAGCCACAATAATACCTGGGCGGGCGGCTTGTAAGAAAACGGTTAACAAAATATTGGCTTTCAATACAGTGAGAGTCAGAGTAACAGCTTACAAATGGATAGTATAGGATGGATTGGCTTTTATGTCTTCAAGATATGCAGCAATTACAAGGAGGACCATAGAGAAATGGTTTAACACCCTCACAATTTTCTGAAAATCTATTATTTGTTAGATTGTTACGGCGTTTAAACGCCCTTTTCACCTAGATATTGGCTATTTATTCAAATATCTTGACACCTAGACTTATGTCTCGTTTTATATCTTCAAAATATTTTCAACCTTGCCTATTAGGACAGAGAAATGCTTTATCCTCTTCCGACTGTTCTTAAACTCTATTATTTGTTGTATTATAAGACCATTTTGAAGATATTCCTAAAAATTTCTCATTAAAAGACTACAGAATGGTTCCTCTTTAAAATCTGCTGAAACTTTGGAATTTGTTGTATTTCATGACCATCTTGCATTGCAGAACTTGAAAACCCCCATTAAGCTAGATTTTGTCTATTTATTGATTAAAATATCTTGAAACATACACTAATATTTTCAAACTTTCTCACTACAAGGATAGAATCTTTATTAATTTTCTCTATTTATTCAAATATCTTGACACACACACCGATCTCTCTGACAGATAACGCTGTTATTTGTGACAAATTGGCAGCACCGTCCATTAGAAACGAGACGAGAGCCTTCAATTAACACCTAACCGCAGATACTCCGTACATTATATGGCGGGTATATACATGTGCATGTATAATATGTGCATTGGCGACCGCAGATTAGATTAAATTTGTTATTACTTTACTTTAAGGCGGTTCGTCGCGGTTTTCTTCTCTTCCCCAATGGCCCCGCCCGAGACGGCTCTCCGGCGCCCGCTCTCCGCTCTACCATTTTAATCTTAATTTTTTAAAGGGCAGCTTTTTTTTTATATTTCTGTTTTCACATTCGCTTTAGTCGACTTATTAGACTATTAACTCTGTTAACTGTTCTTTGGCTCTCTCCTTCTATCATTCATTTGTTCATTCATTCATTACTCTTTGTTTGTTTGCATCACTACAATAGAAATAAAACAAAAAAAAAAATAATAATAAAAACTAGTTGCGGTTGAGCCTGCCTCTCTTTCGCTCTCTCTCTCTCCATACCGGTTTTGCTTAATTTTTTTTCTTAGCTTTTCTATTTTTTATCCGCTTGCTCTTTAGTGTGCAATTTAATTGGCAGTTTCTATTGTTAGAGCCTCTTCTGGAAAGTAAACATGCAAAGGCAGTTAGCTTAGTTAACGAAAATGGCTTTCGTGCAGCGGTGGTGGCGCTCCATGACGTCACAAGTGCTGAAAGACGTCATCAATTGATTACAGGTGGGAGGTGGGAGTGGGTGGTGGTCTACAGTAGAGTTGCAACTGCGTCGCAAAATAATTCAAATAAACACAACAACAACAAAGAGCTAGGAAGTGGTTAGTGATGACCAAAAAAAATCAAATTAAATTAATAATTAATAAAAAAAAACTCATTCTGGATTTTGTTTTATTTATTATTTATAAAATTTTGTCTATTAATACATTTCCTATTTTTTCTCTCAGTGCCTTTGTAACTCAAACTCAAGGTGGAAACCACTTCTCAAAGTCAATCCGCTTGTTCCAGTTAAAATAATAAAATAGAACGACTTGGTTAGCCAGTTCGAGCAATTATATTGCCCGCAATAGTATGTGCACGAAAGGTCAACGGGGTGCTGGGGTACTGGAGTGCTGGAAACCTTTTGGCAGCAAGCGAGTGAGCGGACGGACAAGTGTCCTTTCGTCTTTGTTGTGACGCCTTCGCGAAGGATGACTCATTTCTGTTTTCATTCTGAAGCGTTTTCTTTTCTTTTTTTCTTACCTTTGTCATTGGGATAGCTGGGATAGACGTTCAACTGCTCATCGTCGCGGGAAACTTGCGTGATTATTGATGTTGCATCCATTTAAGCACTCGATTGTGGCTCCTCCAGCTCCAGTGTTGTCTAACGGGTTGACAGATCGGATTGGATCGGATCAGAATCGGATCATATATGTATTTAGCTGCAAAATGTTGCACACACATGAGTAACTTTCAGATACGAAATACGACAATTATCATTTTGAATAGGTGATGTGCGGATGCATGATTTTTTCGCGAGATATGTTTTTTTCTTTTCTTTTATATATTTATATATATTTATGAAAAGTATATAACCAGGCTACACACACACACACACACACCAAATATATATAAACCGCAACAGCAACAACAGGCTGCCCCAGACAGTGGAATTTTACAATTTCGCTTCGTTTTATTTTTCGTTCGCTTCGTTCACACAGAATGCAAATGGGTTTTCCCTTTGATATTCACCTCTCTTTCGCTCACGCTCGCTCCTCGCTCAATCTCTCTCTTTCGCACTTCCTCTGCACAATAATGCACTTTCGCCTTCGCTTTTCTTTTCTTCTTTTTTTGCGCTGCTCCCTTTATTTTATTAAAAAACTTTGTGATATTCGGATTAAAAAACACTTTCTTTTCCGTCGCTCTTGTTTTCAGTCGGTGCTCATTCTTTTATTTTTCCATCTATCCGCGTCTGCTATTTGCACACAGCTTCGCAGCGTTTTATTTATAAACGCCCACACGCACACACTCGACCACTAACACACACGCACGCACTCTGGCCCCGACCTCTGATTTCGGATGTTGGATCCTCGTTATTCAATTTTTCGCACTCGATTGGCCTATTCGCATCTCTCGCTACCCATTAATCGTAGTTCATTAATTAATCGCGCAAAAAAACAAAACGCGTGTACGCCGAAAAAAAGTAACAGGAATAACAGCGCAAAAACAAAAATTGTGGCCAAGTGTGACTGCGGATACTACCTGCTGAAACGCCAATAATTTCCCAAAATATACCATATAATTGGCTGCACATACTGCAATAATACCATGAATGGATTATAAAAAGTCCTCCCATCGCTAGTTGAGGGACTTTTTCTTAAAAATATTTTAAGCTATTAAAATGTATTACTCTTACACTCAAATGAAAATGATCCAAAACTTTCATTTCATTAATAAAATGTAATAATTAAATTAATCATATCTGTTTTTTTATGGTATTAACAAAGAGCGGAAAAAGTCTCAAAGGGAAATTTAATTATTTCATTCCCGAAATTATTCAGATTTTTTAATTTTATTTACAATTTATAAAAGTAAAATATCTGAATAATTTCGCCCTAAAAAATATATATATTTTTCAAATGCACTATCTTCCCAAATAAACTTAAAAAAAGTGCCACATTATTCAGCGATCTGGTAGCCCTGGACCTGCCGGATTGTTGTTACGCGACCAACTTTTTATGTTTTATTCTTAGTTGATTTTATCAAAGAAATTGGCTACAATGTTGGCTTTATGCAACATCCAGAAGCTGGGTCTAAGGTAGGTTATCAAATCCGTAGATCCATGCAGTTATTAGAATTGTTTTCACTACAGATCTCTTCTCCCTGCGGCTTCAAAAAACGTGGGATTGGCCAGCTACTCCTCCAAGTCCAAGAAAGATGACGGCTACTCCTCATCGGATGATGAGAAGCCATCCAAAAAGAAGGAGAAGCCCGTGGAGACGGCAGCCCAGAGATTAAATCGGTTGCTGGGCACTATGCAGGCCACGGACCGACTGTCCGGGGCAGACTTTCCACGTCCTGGCGATGCCAACCGGAGGAAACGAGAGGCTCAGAAGCAGGAAGCTGCCTCTAAGAATGTCCTGACGGCAGCTAAGAACATTGCCAGCATGCTGGGCACCACCGAAAGCGAAAAGAAGCAGACGGAATCGGAGTTGTTGGCCAAGCTCCTGGGACAGTCTGCTCCCGCAGTATCTGGCGATGCTCAGGCGGCAGATTCAGCACCAGCTGCATCGTCTGACAAAGATCTAAATCTGAGGTAGAGAAGGGACCGATTTAAGTATGTTTTATCCAGTAATAGTTCTAACCAATTTTATCCAATCCCCAGCGACCTAATTGTGGGCATGAAGATCGATCGTCGCCAGCAGCCGCAAGACGAACAGACTCGAGGGGAATACGTGCGTCGTTCGTTGGCTTCCCGGCCTAAGCCGAAATACTCCGACCGACAGCAGCAGCGTCCTCAGAGACACATCAAGCGGGAAGCCGAATCCTTCACCGGCAGCGTCAACCTGTATGGCGGAGATGGCCTCGGCATATTCAAGGATACTCAGCTGCCCAGCTCCACTGACATTCTAACGACATGGTCGCAGCTGAGTGAGCGGGAACTGAGCCTCCATGCAGCCCATCCGCCAGCTAACTACTTTGAGCAGATGGTCCTGTGGACGGACCAGCAGAAGGTGTGGCAGTTCCCCATCAACAACGAGCAGGACTGGACTGACGAGGTGGACGTCGACTTCTCGGAGCACATTTTCCTCGAGCAGCACCTGGAGGAGTGGTGCCCCGACAAGGGACCGATACGGCATTTCATGGAGCTGGTCTGTGTGGGTCTCTCGAAGAACCCCTATGTGACGGCCCAGGAGAAGAAGGACCACATTCTGTGGTTCCGCGACTACTTCGAGGCGAAGAAGGACATTCTCAAGGATCTGATGAACAAGGAGCCGGTTAAAAGTATTTCCGCATAATGCTTATTTTGTTGGAATATTTGTTAAAAATATATTTTGCTTTTTAAGACCATTGATATATAGAGTTATATACTTTTGTGGATATATTCATGTGTGTCTTGTTTGTATAAGATTGTAATCCGAATCCTAATACTTCGAGAGCTGTGCAGACTGTGCGCGGAATGTGTCGGCCGGGCAGGGGCTTCAGAAGAGCAGGATGCGTTTCTCCACCGTCTTGCGGCAGATCGGGCAGCCCTCGATTTGGTCGCCGCACATCTGGCAGGTGCCGTGGCCGCACAGGAACACCATGTTCTTGATCCGATCGAAGCAAACGGGGCACATGGTCTGCAACAGGAGCAGGGGATGAGATTAGTAATGGAATCATTGTAACTACCTATTGTGACCCACCTGTTCCTTGATGTCCTGTAGCTGTTGCTTCAGCTTCTGCACGTCGTCCATCTGGAAATTATTGACATTGGAGGGGGCCACCAAGCCACTGCCGGCTGCTTGGATATTCGAGACATTCGAGGCAACCGCCGCAGCGGCCAGCAGATTGTTCTGGCTGTTCAACTGATTGCTACTGCCCGCCACCGGAGTCACCACCGTATTGTTCATGGCCACACTATGGCCGGAGGCATTGGCACAGGGGGCGGCGGCGGCGGCTGCCACCTCCGAAAATCGCTCCTCGGGCGGTGGGGGACCACCACCCACTGCCCCGCCAGCTGCAGCAGTGACCTTCTCGGGCCGGCCGATGCCACCGCAGCAGAGGCTGAACGAGAGCATTTCATCGATCTGGGTGCGGCACAGGACGCACTTCTTCATCAGGGCGCTGCAGTGTTCACAGGCCACCATATGGCCGCAGGGGCGGAAGAATACGGCGGCCCGGCGATCGGAGCACACCAGGCACTCGTCGATCTTCTCGCGCGACGACACCGTCTCCCGGCAGATGAGGCACTTCTTCACCCGCGGGGCGCAGGTCTCGCAGCAGCTGACATGGCCACACGGCTTGAACACCGTGTCCCTCTTGGCGTCGGAGCACACCAGGCATTCATCCAGACTAGCACCCGACGACTTGGGAGCATCCGCATGCAGTGACTGGCTCATTTCGCTGCTCACTCCATTCACCCCGAAGGTGGAGGCGGAGGAGGAGCTGGCCAGTGGCAAGCCGGCCGACGAGGACTGAGGCAGTGTCCCGCCACTGGCGGCCCTCGCCCTGGCGTTCAAGCTGGTGCCCGCCACATTTCCGGGCAACTCGCTGTCGTCTGTCTTCCTCTCGTTATAGCACTTTACCAGAGTCTTGCAGAGATTGGGATCCGGGCAGAGATCCAAGGGCGTCTGCTGCTTTCTGTTCTTCAGCGTAAGGTCAGCGCCGTTGGCCGCCAGGAAGCAGGCGATCGAAGCGGAGGCCTTCTTGTTGTTGGCATTCCTAAGACCCATCAGAAGCTTGCCGAATCCCTCGACGTCTTGGAGCTGCTTCAGCTGGGAGAGAGTGTGGTGTCTCAGAGCTTCGTGGAGGGGAGTGTCGCCGTCCTTGTCGGGTATGTTCAAATCGGCGCCATCCTGCACCAGCAGCTTGACGATCTGGACGTGCTGCCGCTCCACGGCCAGGTGCAGGGCCGTCTGCAGATTCACATTCTGCCTGTCCATGTTGGCCTTGCCCATGTGGACCAGCAGCTCGGCGATCTCTACGTGATTGTTGAGGGCCGCCAGGTGCAGGGCGGTGTAGCCATCGTCCTTCTTCTCCTCCACGATCCACGGACGGTTGGTCTTGGTCAGCAGGATCTTCATGGCGCTGGGATTCCCCTTGAGGGCGGCGTGGTGCAGAGCATTGAAGCCGTTGTTGTTGTTCAGTGTTATGTCCGCCCCGAAGTCCAGGAGCAGGGAGAGCATTTCGTCGTGCTCCTTGGATATGGCATCGTGCAGGGGCGTGTCCCCCTCGGAGTCCTGCAGGCTGGGATGGCAGCCCAGCGTCAGCAGGGTCTTCACCACGTTCAGATGGCCCTTGTTCACGGCGATGTGCAGAGAGGTCTGCCGCCGCTTGTTGCGCGCATTCAAGTCCGCCCCCGCCTTGGCCAGGATCTCGATCACAGCCGCCTCATCTCCGAAGGCCGCATGGTGGACAGCCCGATCGCCGTCCTTGTCCTCGATCTCCACATCCACGGAATGGCGCAGCAGGACTTGGATCACCTCAATGTGACCGTTCTGGCTGGCCGCCTGCAGGGCCGTGTGTCCGGCGAACACGCCATTGACATTCACATCCGGACCGGAACTGGGGGAGGCACTCGAGGTGGAGGGTTGTCCGCCAGCCCCAGCCAAATACTCCTCACATCGGGCCTGAAAAGTATATATATTTTATTAATTTATGTTTTAATTAATTTCTTAATTAAATATCTACCGAAAACCCATTGGCAGCTGCCTTGACGAACTCCTCGGTGGCATCCCCGGAGACATTCGGTTCGAATAGCTTTTTGAGAATCGCCGACAGCCGCTCCCCACTGGGAATGACCGGCGCACAGGTTCCGTCGGTGGCCGCAGAGGAGGCCACCTTGCAGACGGCCAGCGGATTGTAGGTCCACGAGGTGTTGCCGACCTCCACCTTGAGGTCGTTGTCGTGGTAGACCTGCTGCACCCGCCCGATCTTGCCCAGCGTCAGCTGCATGGCATCTGCCCACTCCCCATGTCCGCGCTGGAGAATCTTGATGCTCTCCACGTCGGAGCATATCTTGACGATGTCGCCCACCTGGAACTCGGGCGGAGCTGTTGTCGGGGAGGAGACTTTTGTGAGAACCGCGGGATTGAAGGTCCAGCGGTTGCCCGAATTGTAGGCCACCACTATGTCGTGGTCTTCATCGATTCCAACCACCATTCCGGCGTTGCTCAGGCACTCGAACATTCCGTCGGTCCAGCCACCGTGTCCGTGCTGCAAAGATTGCACGATTTCCAGGTCCAGGTCCACGGTGACCTTGTCGCCGATCTGGAAGCCATGCGGCCCCTTCCCAGGGCCATTCTCTCCCAGCAGCGGCAGGTGATCTCTGTAGACATTGCTGCCCTTGGCGTCGTTTACCACCTTCAGGTCGGCCATGCCCTCGAAGCCCACCCGGTAGAGATTCTTCGAGCCATTGTCCCAGATCACATAGGCGGCGGATCGTGGGGAGGCCGAGGACCAGTCCTGGATCTCGTTGACCTTGCCGCGACGACCGACGCCGCCATCCTGGTCCTCCCACTGCCAGTCCACGCCGCGCACCACCCTCGCCCCGGGAAAGATGCCCCGGGCCAGGACCTTCTTGGACTTCCGGCGCGGCTCCAGCATGGTTCGTTCGCCGCCGGGCGTGGTGATCCTGTAGAAGCGATGCCGCAGATGATGCTTGTCGCCATGGTAGCAGATGGAGCACAGGTCGTAGTTGATGCATTCGGCGCACTTCCAGCGAATGCCGAAGATGGGCTGCTGGCGGCAGGTGTCGCACATGGTGCCCTCGTGCTTCACGCCAGTCGGAGCACTGTCCAGAATGCGCAGATCGTAGGCTCCGGCGCAGCGGTAGTTGGCGGCAGTGCCGTTGTCCCAAACTACGACAACCTCCTCGGCGGACTCGAAGTTCCTGACAGTGCCGACGTGTCCTTCTCCGCCATCCTGTGTGCGAGTCAAAAAATAATAGTTAGTTAGTTACTAGCTAGTTACTTGGTCTAGTGGCTTGTAGTTGCATAAGCAAGAACGCACGCTGATTAGGATGCGAAAACTATGGCTGAAGTGCATAATCACAACTGAGCCACTGTTAGGGCGGGCAGTCCCTAGCAGTGTCCGGCTATCTCGCCGGGAAATCTCGTCGGAAATTATGCAAACATGGCCTCGAAGATGTGCATACCTCGGGATTCAAAGAATTGTTTATTTGTCTTCTGGTTCCATACACACTTGACACTATTTCTTCACAGAAACAGCTCCAGCTCCCTTCTCCAATTATCTTTCAAACAAAGAAAGGCATCGAATGGAATCAATTGACACTCCATATAAGGTGTGTCTGAGTTTCGGTTCTTTTTTTTTTTTTTGTTTATTTATAAATATTTTAACTATTTCAGGGCAAGAACCTTCACAATTTAATTATTATTAATTAAACGAACTTCTACGATTAAAATATCCGAGTTGGTACGTCACTAGATGACTCTTCCAGTGGATGAATCATAACCGACTGACCAGCAACGGCTTGGATCTTGGATGTTTGCACTTTCGCATCTCCGACTCTGCCACTCGAAAAGGAGTCCACATGGACACTGGCACACTTTGTTTATAGGCCAAAACGGCTCTTGGCACTCGGCTCACTTTCCATATTGGACTCGCTAAGTAGAACGTTTTTACTTTATGGCATCTTCTGGTGAAAACTTGTGGTTGGCTTGTCGCCTAACCGGAATCGTCGATTCACTTGCCCCTCGCTTGCAATTAAACCAATTGAGCGAGCGAGCGAGCAAGCAATTGATGCGAGTGCGGGGCGCCTGACCAAAAACTTGACCTCACCTGCTTGTTCCATTTCCAGTCCGGTCCGCGAATCACCCTAGCCCCCACACCCTCCATGGAGAAGCGCCTGGCGACGGCCGCCGCAGCACCAGCCCCGCCGTTGGCCGTTGCAGTGGACGATGAAGTTGTGCTCCCTGCAGCAGAGGTGCCGCCACCCCCGCCACCAGATGCACCACCACTCACTACCACACCCACAGCCGTCGATTGCTGTGCACCCGTGTTGGTGTTTGTTGGTGCTCCGCTGGCATTAGCATTAGCACTCGCGTTCGCCGCGTTTGTCGAGTCCTTTGAGTTGGGTAGGCTGGCTGCGCAGGACATATTTTCCACCGCCGTACGCACGTTCGGTGGTTGATTAGGTTTCGTCGTGGGTAACCAATATCGTGGGTTTTCTCGCGTCGATAATCAGAGCCAAGGAATTTTTACAACCTGCACGGATCAGAGTGACCAGCTGCAAGTGCGACTGGCCAAAAATACTGATGGCCCAGTCAAAAATACCATTTCTACAAAATACACCACAAATATATACCGTATTTTTTCAAAATAAACGATATGTTTTTTTATAAAAATTTATTTTAAATTTAATATGTATTTTAATTATTTTTTGTTATAAAATGGTTATATTTTGTACAATGGTTTCTCAACATCATAAAGACGTAAAGGACCTACGAGCTAACTATAAATTGTTCAGGATTGGGTAGAAATGCCTCAAGAAACGCAATTCCTTTCGGCAGGTGTTGGATTTTTTCATCAAACTGATGAAAAGACGGTTCAATGATGTCTCTAAAGGATAGCTCGTCCACGTTGGATATCTCTATTAGGAAGTTGGTTTTCTCGTAGCGAGTTATCTGCCCCTCCACGACATCCTTCCACACGATCTTTCTAACCACATTTCGATTCGCTTGTCTGAAGAATAAAAAATATAATTATATTTATAATTATAATATATTATTAGCTTTTCTTACCTTAACAGTCTTGCCCCCATCGCCGCTAGCAGGGTCAATAGCTTGTTCAGGGTCCTCTTGACCTTGTCACAGCTTTGGTCGATGCGTTCCAGGAATTTCATGAAAGCCTCCTCGTTGCTTCCCTCCATGGCACTACCCAGGTTGACGGGAAGGTTGAGGCTCAGCTGGAAGTCCTGGTAGTGGTAGAACACCGACCACCTGTGCTTCGGAATGGCCACATCGTTGTCCAGTGAGACGGAGCAAACGCGTATCGCCGTCTCCTCGACATCCACGACTTCGTACTTCACCACAATCCGAAATGTGGGCAACAGTCGGTGGTAGAAAATGAGTTGCCGCGAGCACTTCAGCTGGTAGTCGAAGATCCAGTTGGGTTGCTGGCTGGTCAGCAGGCGATTCAACCGATGGAAGAATGACTCCCTGGACTCGGCAACACTCCTTTCTTCCACTATCATCGTTGGAGTTTTCAGTGTCCTGAAATTAAAACTCTCTCAGTATTTCAATTAAATTTTATTTCATTCAGCTACTCACCTTTTAAATTTTACCATCAGACCTGGCACATTCCACGACTCCGCCTCCTCCACCGTCTCGTTGACTCTCGCCTCCAGGGCGTGCATCTGTCGCTCCTTCTCCCTGTGGTGCCAGTTCTTGTGGACCTCCGAGAGAGTGGGTTTACTCTTCAGTCGCTTCAGTGTCTGCAGTTCTTTGGAGAAGTCCCACGGATCATGATACGGCAGCGCAAACGAAATGGAGCGCAGCTCGGTTTCGTTCATGGACCGCCTGCAGTTGCGACACCTCCGACAGGCGCCACTGCTTCCGGCCACAACCGCCGCCAACTGTGGCTCCTCGCAGGTTTCTGGTTCCGGCTTCTCCTCCCCCTCTGCCGTCTCCTCTTCCATGGTTGATACCAAGCTTATCTTTTCGTTGTCTATCTGATCATCCGGCTCATCTGCATCCAGGTCGATCGTTTCCACGGCCTGCGGAGTCCCGAAGATGGTGTTGTCTCCCCAGAGACGTATCAGCTTGTTGTTGGTGGCCGCGTAGCTTTTGAAGGTGCGATCGGTGGAGCTCCCGCTGTCCCGGCCACTGGACTTCCGCTGCTCAGCTGCCTGCTCCTGGAAGTACTTGCTCACATCGGAAATCGTAATCGGCTTCTCCTCCGGTGGGGATTCGGATGTTTGTGGAACATTTAGGTGACACCTTCCAGGCTGATAGTCCCGCACCAGTTGCACGGATTCGTCAAGCTGGAAAGTTCTTCGGATGGGAATGCGAGACTTGTTCGGCTCGGGAACCTTATCTTCAGGGACGTCTATGTCTATGTCCAACTCCATGTTGCTATCCGAGAAGAGCAGAGTGTTTCGCTTCTTGGACTCTGGAAGGTTGGGCGTCAAGTGGTTGGGCAGCCGCTTCAGATTCCCTTGATACAGTGGCGTGCCTAGTCGCGAGGCATTCGCCTCCAAAACCATGTCCACAATGGGGCGATGCTTTCGATGCCGACTCGGTGTCTTGCAGTTCTGCTCCTCCTGCTCGAAGTCGGTCAACGAAAGCCTCGGGGTGAAGGCGAACGATTTTGTGTTCCTGACAGTTCTCTGAGGGCTTTGGAACTCCATGGCTACTCCTTCCTCTTGATCTTGTTCCAACATTGCGTCCACATCGATGGGCTCTGAAGTTGGCCTGTGAGCTTCCAAGTCGTCTTCGATGGGCTCCTCTGCGATTATAGTCTTTCTGGACCTGTGCGAACAACGAGGTTCCAGATTTTGTGGCTCCTGTGGCTGGTCTCTCTCGTCCTCTTCTATGGCTTCTGCCATGAGAAGCGTCTGCCTGGCCTTGGAGGATCTGGCGATCTCCGCTTTGGGGTTTTCCAATGGCTTCTCCAGCTCCTCGAGATCTATGGGTTCGGGGGCAACAATAGTTTGGCGCGACTTGGAGGACTTATAAGCTGGCCCGGGATTCAAGTTTGTTTGTTTTCGCTCCCAACTAATGGACTCCAATCCAGACATCTCCATATCCACGTGAAGACCATCTGATGGAGGCACAATGCTTCTGGAAGAGGATTTCTGGTTGCGACTGTGCTCCTCCTTGGGCTGGAAGAGAGCATGTCTTAGCTTTGGATGATGCAGGGAGGCTTCTTTGGTTGACTTATCATCTGTTATGACTTGGAAACTATCCTGATCCTTTTCCACCCGTTTCTCGTCAGATTCCAAGTCGATAGTTTCTTCTAAGAGCATTGTCTGTCTTGGTTTCTTTTGGGAGAAGACCTTCTCCTCGCCACGAACTGTCTTATTAGATTCCTCTTCTATAGCTTCCGCCAAGCATAGAGTCTGTCTAGACCTAGTTTTTGGGATTTCAGCAAGTGGTTGATCCTGTTTAGCGATTCCTTCCTCCTCCCTGGCATTCTCGAAAGGCTTCTGGCGGTTGTACTGGTTTTCCTCCTCCACTGATTCCTCCAGAAGCAGGGTCTGCCTTGATTTACTTTTCGAATCTGTTTTCTCAAGGACCTTTGCCTCTCCACGTGCCATCTCATTTGTTTCCTCCTCCATGGATACCTCCAATTGCAGCGTCAGCCGTGATCTAGGTTTCGGGATTTGGGTAACAGGTTGGTCCCTCATTTCCTCCTTCATGGACTCTTCCAAGCGGCGATGAGAGCCCATCTCCTCCTCCATGGATTCCTGCAGAAGCATAGTTTGTCTTGATTTTATTTTCGAAAGAGCCACTGGTGGACCACTATTTGGATGAGCTTCCACCTCCTTTATGGGTTCCCCCAGGAGAAGGGTCTGCCGGTTTCTGTTTAGCTTTTGTTGTAAAATCTGAGAAGTAGCAGTCTGGTTCCCTTTTTCTTCATGGCTTCGGGGATGGGAAGCCATCTCCTCTTCCATGGATTCCTCTAGGAGCAGAGTCTGTCTTGGTTTCAACTTTGATTGAGATATGGGAGGACCTCTTTTCGGTGGTTTCTTCTTTTCCTCCTCGATGGGTTCTTGCAGGAGAAGAGTCTGTCTGTTTTTGGGTTGCTTTAAGGGCATAGTTGACTCTGGACTATTATGGTTCTGGTTCTCCGATTCCTCCTCCATGGGTTCCGCCAACAGCAAAGTCTGTCTGGATTTGGTTTTTGAATATGAAACCGGAGGATCACTGGGATTACTTAAGACTTCCTCTTCGACGGGCTCCGATATCAGAAGGGTCTGTCTATTCTGGGATTTATTTGAAAGGGAATTCACGGTTTTGGAGGCAAGTTCATCCGAAGGTGGCGTATTCTCCTCATCAATTTTCTCAGACATAATGAGAGTCTGTCGAGGCCTGGAACGAGGTTCCAAAGAAGGCGCTTCTATCTCCTCTATAGGCTCTCTCAAAAGAAGAGTCTGCCTTGGTTTAGATTTGGTTTGAAGAGCAACTGGATTATTCGAACCTTTGCCCATTTCCTCGTCTATAGGTTCCTCTAAAAGCAAGGTCTGTCTTGCTTTTGATTTGGAATTTGTAGGAACAGGAGGCGGGGCACTCGTTTCTGTGATAACTTCCTCCTCCATGGGCTCATCTTGAAGTAAGGTATGCCTCCTCCTAGCTCCTGGCAAACTGGGCATTTTTCGAGGTTCCTCTTTCGACTTCGTAGCTTCCCTTTCCTCTTCTATGGAGTCTGACATAGTTTGGGTCCTTCGAGACTTGGAGCGGGTCATATACGTGACCTTCTCCTCGATGATAGGCTCTTCGGAGACTCTTGACGGTTCTTTGCTTTTAGAATTCCTTGTTTCAAAGCTCACATCCTCTTCCATGGGCTCTGTTGCCAAAATAGTTTGTCTTGGCCTAGATTTGTTCTGTGATGCTGAAAGTTTCTCGACGGGTTCTGCGACGGAAAGTGTATGCCTGGCTTGGGGTTCGCTGGTTCTTAACTGAAGTTCCTTGAGGGGACTAACGATGTCCACCTCCATACAATCGTCCATCAATAAAGTCTCTCTCCGTCTAGTTTTGGTGCACTCCCACACGGTCGTTTTGTGGTGCGACTGATCCTCCGTAGTTGTGGCTTTCTGGACCACAACTTCCTCGTCAATCTCTCTCCTGACATGAAGCGTTTTCATAGCATCCTGGTCGATGCTCTCATTGAGAAGCAGGCTCTTTTGACGACTCGGGTGAAGCGCTTTCGGCTGATCCGGTTCATCCAGCCTGTTCGAAATGCCCAGTCGGGGAAAATCCATTACAGAGTTGTCGAATGTGGCCTCTCTTCGCGTAGAATTCTTGGAAGTGTTTCTGGACTGCGTCTCATCGCCTAGCCTGGCGTGTGCCAGGAAGTTTGTGTTGTCCAGCATAAGTTCGTCCGCCTGAGAGAAACGATACTTCTGTTTGTCATCCGCTACCTTCAGGTTGTCTTTTTCTTTTGGAACAGGAGTGGCTGCTTCCGGCGACATCATCATATTTTCAATGAAATTCAAAGTTCCTCGCGGCTTAATGCTTCGCATATCCCTTACAGGACCTGGATCCTCCACTTGATAAGGCTCGAAACCTTTCCAAACTCGCGGGTTTTTGCGATCGGTGTTCGGGGTTTTCGGCCCGTTGGGAAATATTTGAATTTTTCCAGCTTCCAGTTCATCGTTTAGTTGGCGGAAGTTGATCTTTTTGCTTATGTTGTTGCCAGCGATCATGTCAAGTGGTATGAGGACGGATTCATCCTTGAAGTTAATGGTGCTGTTGTTGCTTGAAAATGTGTTGTTCTCCGGCATCCTGTCCCTGTCCTCGGAAACTGCAAAGAAGTATTTTCAATTAAAGAGCAAAAAAAAGAGGGAAAAATATTCACAAAAACAAACCATTTAGAGAACAGTCGAAGAATATATCCACTGCATTGTTTTGGGTATGGTTCTTAGGGGCCTTCTCCTCCTCCTCCATCTCCATGTAGATAGATTTCTGGGCGGGAATGAGGTTTTCCTTGTCGTCTTGAATATTGTTTTGGTTTCCCGCCTCAGTTTCCAATTCCATGAAACTCTGATGCGTCCCAGGAACAGGAGCTGAGGTGGTAGCCATTCCCAGCGGTGTGATATCCATGAAGGAGTCACCAATACTCTTTCTAGCTGGCGTATGCACCGATACCTTGGTAGCCAAATTCTTGGTAGACCTGCTTACCAAAGATCCCGACATCAAGTCCATGGTTTTGTCCATAAAGCGGCTATTGTACAAATGGTTGTGCATTTTGCTACGCTCATCGCTGGAAAGGAGCAGGCTGTCGGCATGGAGCGAGTCCTGGACGATGGGAGTGAATGCTTTGCGGGGATTCCGGTGAGTTAGTTCGCAGGGCAACAACGTGACATCAATGCTAGTCTGCAGATTGAGTGTGCTATCTATGTGGACACTTGTATTACTAATGGCCACTGGGATGGGGATATTTTCCTTCTGGGCACTATGGTGGTGGGACGCTTGGTGGGCCGATGAGTTATCCTCTCCAGCTTGGGGATCTGATACTTCGCAGGAGTAGTCCCAGTTATTTTGTTCCTCAGTGTCCACGAACTCTCTGTATGGGGAGGGGAAATTATTATCATAAAATCCTAAATGACGCTGGGGGAATCTGTACTTACCTCACCGACTTCTTGCCACTGAAACTGATGCGTTTTTTGATTCGAAGCGCAGTAGTTTTATGATCTTCGTCGTCATGTGGCGCCTTGCGCAACTATTTAGTGAAAAAAAATTTGAATTATTAATTACATTTTTACGTTTTTAAACTGTAGAACCCACCGAACTCCTGGGTTTATTTTTAATCATTTTTGCTGTTAAGAAATGTTTTGGGTTTGAACTCTCATTGGACAGACGCCGCCAGTTTTGTGTGAATGTCAAAGTGGGGCTGCCAACTCTTCATAAGTATAAAAGACAATTCAAAATATACGGTCACATTAACGATAATTCAAATTTGTTTTTTGCATTTAAAAATAGTAGTATATATATCTTTTCAATTTTTCAGGAAACTACCATAATTTCCGACATTATAATATAAATATTGTTCAATTAGAACAATAAAAAAACGCTAAAAAAATCGCTAATATTTAACTTGCCATAAATACAGTAAATTTTATTCACCATTTAAATCCAATAATCACATTTTTTAGAATATAAAAAGGAAATTTAAGATAAAAAAAAGTGTTCAAGCTTTAAAGGAGTCCTTCTCCTTGCGCAGCGAGCCCATGACACTGATCGGATCAGTAGCACCACCGGCATGCTTCTGCACAGTTGCTTCGTGGACGCGCATAAACGGATTCCAGGTCTTTTCCTCGCCAATGGTCGATGGAACCGTTGGATCCTGAGAGGCTCGCCGATGCTTGGCCCACTCGATGCGCTGCTGGATGATCTCATTATCCGGCTCCACGTGCCGGGCAAAGCTCATGTTCTGCAGCGTATATTCGTGTCCACAGAAGACCTTGGTGTTGTCCGGCAGAGCGGACAGTTTGGTGCACAGCGCGTCATACATCTCCTCGGGGGTGCCCTCGAAGAAACGGCCGCAGCCTCCCTGGAAGAGGGTGTCGCCAGTGAAGACGGCTCCCTCGCCAGTACCATCGGCCGCTGTGACATGATAGCAGATGTGTCCAGTGGTGTGGCACGGCGTGGAGAGGCAGCGCACCTTCAGGTTGCCGATGGTCAGTGAATCGTCCTGCTGCACTTTGTGGTTTAAGGCTCCGATTCTGTCATCACCGCCATAGACCTCCAGCTCCTTGGGCCACAGCTTGACCAACTTCTCGTTGCCACCGGCATGATCCCAATGATGATGGGTGGTCAGCACCTTGTTCAAGGTCACCTTCTCCTCCTCGACGGTTTTAATGACCAACTCTGGCTCCACGGGGTCCACAATGGCCGCCTCACGGGTCTTGCTGTCCACAATCAGATACATGTAGTTGTCCTGCAGAGCCGGCAGGATCTTGATCTCCATGCCCTCCAGTTTAACGTTCTCCAAAGTGCTGTGCATGCCTCTGAACCCTACTTTTCGTAGTTTTTGAACTGCAACCAGAAGAAAATTAACATATGTATACAAAATTGGCGCAGTTTGGCGGAGAAACAAGCAAACAAAAATCAACGGCCAAATGGGGAACAACAAGTTGGGAAGAGAGGCGGAGATTAGATTAAACACATATGTATAGATAGATTACGCTTGACGAGACTTGGACAGACGGGCACAGCCAGAAATCGTCTCTGCATGGATCCGCCACCAGATGGAACAGCCGCGAGCCGCTGGAGGCACCGCAAAGTGGTGCTGGACGAACCTCGGAAATAGGCGGCGGTCAAATTCGTCTCCACCGAGGTGGACACGCTACGCCACGCGGACGACAGCATAGCTAGAATCTAATATGTGTGCAGGATGAATAAATTATGGCCACCAAACCGTATTTACTGTTGTAATCGTCTCTTCTTTTTGGGAAAAGTTGTTCTGGAAAAGTGCCGAAATGATATTATTTCCAGGGTTACCTTGAATACAAAAGCTTTTCGCGCTGAACAATACTAAAGTTTGGCATACAAATATTACCCTATCTAACACTAGTATTAAAGCGCCAATTTCAAATTTGCAAAGTATACTAAAAACAAAATTTTACGTTCATCTAATTTATTTATATATTAGAGAAAACTGCAATCTTAGTCTTTACCTAGTCAGTAGGTCTTTTATTTAGTTGTCATAAATAAAAGTGCCAAGTCCCTGTCAGTTTGAGTAAAAAGGGGTTTAAAAAGTATCAACCAAAAAAATTTTAGTTCAATGTCCGACTCTACGGATCCCCACTGCTCCACCTCCAAGTCAAACCTGATTAAGGTGCACCATGTGGGTGTAACTGCTCAGATGCAATCACCACTCAAGAGACTCCTGCCCCATATGAGCTCCTCCAGTGATTCGGATGCGTACCAAAACGCGCAGACCCAGTACAGTATGTTCAAGAACGATCGGCGCGGAGATGCCTCAGAGTCCACAATGGCTGGGAGTTCGCCACGTACCCTCTACGAAATGCACGCCGAGCCGGATAAGAGCATCCTCAGCCAGTCGCAGATGAAGCCGCAGCGCATCGAGTTCCAGCGCTACTCCAAGAAGCGGCCCCACTTAATAGCGCCCTCGCGCCCGGTAAAGACCAAGGATCGCTCCAAGTCGCACAAGGCATCCCAGGTGCAGAAGCATCAAGGCGGTTTCATGGCCCGGCTGGTGCAATCTCTGGACAACATGTGCAAGTGCTCGCCCCAGAACACCAAGAACATCATTGACGATCTCCCAGAGCCGCAGTGGAACCGCAAGGAGGCCACCAAACACACCTGCATCGGCATCTATCCTTTTGAGCACGGATGTGCCGACTACCTGAGCACCACGGACACGCATCCCAAGATTAACTCCATTATTCTGGCGGACCGGGCCACCACATATGCCACCCACTTCTGGGCGGAGCTGTTCGGTCTGCTCCACATTGCCGTGGCCTTTGTGGTGGCATTCGTCCTGCAAAGCTATCGCTTCGTCCTGTACTGCCTGGTCAACTCCCTGATCGTGGGCCTGCTGCACATGACCTCGGATTATTTGGTGAAACCGTTCCTCACCGTGATCTTCAACGGATTCCTGCAACCGCCGTTGATATTCGTGTACAACATCCTTTGCTCGGTGCGGGACATCCTCGAGCCGGTGGCCAAGACTCTGGACAACTTTATGCAGCCACTGGCCACCGTGGGACGTAGTTTTCGACTGGTCGATGTCAACTATCGCAAAATCCAGCGACTCGGCAAGGATGTTTAATTTTTCTTTCTGTTTTGCTTTGTTTTTAGTTTTATTAAAATTTGTTATTTGTTTTGTTGAGTTTTAATTAAATTTATGGTTTTAATTCAGACTAAAAATTCCTAACTGCTCCATACCACATAAATAAATGTCCTTTTCGTTTCAGGTCCCTTCAGTGTGTTTCATTCCCACGTGTTCCGATGGAGGGCGGAGCTATTGCAACCCCTATTTTCCTCCCATCCCCATTCCTCTTACTTCACATTACTCCACACTCTGACAATATTACGCACATTCCAAAAACCATCTCGGATTACATTGTTTTTCTTGTTTCACAGAACTGTAGCTATGGTGACACACTCCCTCCCCTGTGGAAGGACCTCGTCCTTCCTCCGCCCTTGGACCCATCGAGCCCAAGGACTGAGTTAGGGGTGAGTGCGGCGCTCAATTACATTGAATGGAACATTTATGATTTATTTGCTCATTTTGCGGCCGGTTACAGGACTCGAAAAGGGGAAACATATGTCCAAAATAAAAAAAAGTATAAAACACACTAATTGTGTCCCGCGAGAATTTAAGTTTCGACGCGCTTAATTAGTTTTGATTTTGTTTTTTTTTTTAACTTTTATCCAAAAAAAGCAAACACGTTTTAAACTTGATTTTGATTTTTGATATTATTTTCTCAGGACCTCTATTTCTTTGAAAAAAAAAAGAATGCAAATCCCAGTTATGAATGGAATGATTTTATCTCTTCAGTATCCTTTCTCTTTTCACCCACTTCAATATGAGAAAGATTCTTAGAAATAAATCAAGGAAACTGATCTAAAAAGAATGATAATTATCAGAGGATTTAGTCTCCAATCGGGTCAAGTTTTCATTTTCAATGGAAATCCATTCAAAAGGTAAACAGAACAATCAATTATCGTATGGAAATCTATTGTAGGTACGGACTACGGAGATATGTATATACAAATAGTTGAAGGGAATATCTATTAAGTGGAAAGATAAGTTGCATTCGCATTATTTATCGGTTGAGTGGAGAAAGGCAACACCGGCGAAGCTTTCATTAATGAGAATAATGAGGTTGTTGCCAACTAAGGATCGTCTTACCGAGCACCCCTTTAGGAACTCTGATGTCGGATTTCTGAATGGGCTACCAGACACATACATAGAAGCGTCCAGGCCGCCCAATTAGCCGTGGAAATTCTCAACATATGTTTAAAATTAATGAAGACAAAATACGGAAAATGCGGAGCATTGATTGATTTCCGTTACTAAGTCGGGGAAATGGGGGGAATTTTATCTCTTTGGGGGAAATTATAAGTCAGTTTTTAAAATGGATTATTAGGAGGATATTCGACTTTCTCCTATGTATTAAAATTAATATTTTTTATCAAGTCCCATTAATTGGATTTTATTCTAAAAAATATATCTTTATCTCCAAAGCGTAATGGCAACTAATATTGCTTTGCTTTTCAACGAAAGGTGCGAAAATCATTTTCCATCGCCAGACAAAAACCTCCTACACATAATCCCCAGGTTTGCCCATTATTGTGTGATCGACAGGAGGATAAGGGAATCCTCCTCATGAATGGGAGCAGACGGAATAATAAGGACAAGGTGACACCTTACAAAACGTTTTGTTGGGAATTTCGGGATTACAGCTGTTAAGCTGTTTTCTGGGCTGCTCTATTTTATGCTCGGGAACTGGGAATTTGGGGATTAACCTGTCAGGTTTCTACTCTTACTGGAGTGTCCTGTCTGGGTACTGCGAGAAGTTAAGCAATTTGTTGAACGTTGACAACCAGGACAATGGAATACAATGGAAAACTATTGAAAAACGATGGGCTGGTCAGCCACAAATGATTATGCAAGAAGTTACAAGTAAATAGACAATTTGAGAACTTGTCTCCGATTTTTGTTTTTGTGTTCAGTTGGAAAATTGAGTAATAGTTGGGAGATTATCCGTAAAGTGTTTGAAATTTCTCAGTATTTTAGATGGAATTATAATGCTAGTTATGCAAGAAGTTGGAAAATGCATGGATATTTGAGAGAAACTTCTTAAAAAGGATAAGGAAGGAAGTACTCATAGACAGAACATCCACCCAGGATGTGTGGATTAAAAAAAAGTTTGATAGTTGCAAGAAAAATAAAAGATAAACGATTAAAAACTTATTTTAAAATAAAACTTTTTTAAAATACAACAAATTGCATTCACTCGCTTGCATTGTTCAAGAAACAGACACCAGACGGCTACCAGAAGGCAAAAATCTGCTTAGATCGGCTAAACACGATAGTGTGGGAACCAAAAGACGCATTTGCACCGAGCTGTAAAAAATAAATATCAAAACAAAGCGACGCTCGACTCTGGCCGACAGCTCGCTAAGTCCTGACACGTGATTTTAATAATGGAATTAGTCCGGCTGAGATTACAATCCTTTTCCTGCGGTCAATTACAGGACACACCTCGGCGAAAGGGGGTTGCCAGGATACCACTAATGGGGTGGGGGAGATTGAATTGGTATTTTTTAAAATTAAATTATATGAATAATTAACTACTCAAACAAAAATATATACAGGTATTTACACACAACTAGTTTAAACCTAAAAATAAAATAAAAAATATGATAGAAAATGCATTTTTGAGAAATATTCCCAACCGCAATACAAAAACATTTTCTTAAGAAAAGTTATAAATTTTTTTATTTAAATTTTATATGATATATAGTTAATAAAATTGTATATTATTTAAAACATTTCTAGGTTTATTTGTAAATTAATTTATAAATAAGTTAGGAGTATTTTTAAGGTAAGATTGATTTCAGGATATACAATTATTTTCTTTTAAAAAAATCCCTTTTATTTCCTTGTACATTTCTTCTTAAAATATTTAATACAATAAATAAAATATCTAAGAATAGTTTAATAAAACACACAAAATAAACTCCCGAAAAAAGGAAAAAGAATACTCTAAAATACACATTTTTTATCTTAAACAGTTTTCAGCTTAAACGAAACGGGTATAAAAAGTCAGATTTTGCTGCAATTTGATGCTCAACCGAGGCTGGGTTTGGGAAAATTCTTCCTTTGGCTGAGAAACGCTGCTGCTGCTGCTGCTGCTGCTCATCTAATGGGATCAAATTTCAATTACAAAACTCTCCTCAGCAACTGCATTCAACTCGAAATGGTGTGATGAAATAAAATGAAATAAAAGTGACATGACAAAGGTGACAATCCCACAAAAAGGCCAAACAATTGCGTTGCCCCCAGGAACAGGAACAGAAACAGAAACAGGAGCACTCCTCGGATTTTGTTTGTTGTTGAAGGGAATTCATTAAGCATCAAATTGGGAGGGTTGATGATTTCGTTACACAGCCAAATCCCCTCTACCCAGTCCCAAAAAAAAAAAATCCAGATTTGTCACAGACATCATCGTCCCTCGAGAAGTATTACAATTTTATATCCTTTCACTGGTGATCTGGTGAGAGGGATAATGTTGGGTCACAGGTGTTTTATGTTTCGATAAGGTGTCTTATCGGGAAAGTAATCTTATGCATTTTATCCGTATATTTATTGGGTTAAAGTGGAGATATATAAAAATATAAAAAATAAATTTGTTATTTAATAAACATTATTGTTTATTTTCTAATTGTCTGATAAATTTATTTAACAACTTTCAACAAAAAACAGAAATGTATACCCCTTTAAGTCTGAAGTCTAATGGTGTGTGTTGTAATAGGAATCTTTAAATGCCAAAAGAAAATGTTGACTTTCAACAGTGCTTGCAAAAACCCAACAAAGTCACAGAAATTCGATGTAAATTCCCAGAAGCCAGTATACGGGCATTCATTAGATACCCCCAAAAGCTAATAAGGTCATGATGTTTCCAAATCCAAGAATCTGTTTCTACCTCCTCTGATAATAAGAGAAATAAATATAAAAGACCGAAAAGTTTGCCCGTCTCGAAGATATAATGAACACAAAATGGCTGACAAGTGAACACGCCCACCAAACAGAGGACGAAACGGAAACGGAACTACCCCTAAGTAGCACGGATGGCTGGCAACCAGTTAACGGTGTCTGTCTCACAGTGCCACGCGTTCCG
The DNA here is from genome assembly GCA_035045925.1 of Drosophila atripex. Classification (NCBI taxonomy): domain Eukaryota; kingdom Metazoa; phylum Arthropoda; class Insecta; order Diptera; family Drosophilidae; genus Drosophila; species Drosophila atripex. The sequence continues at coordinate 5,206,822 of JAWNOP010000012.1, forward strand.
CAGGCGAGCGACAGCACAGTGGAATGGAACCAGGCACAGCCTTGGGAATGCAGCTCATTGTTCAATGATTTTCAATTTTTAGCCACCTTCCGCTTGCAGTTGAGTTTGAAGAGCGGTCGCGTCAAGACGCCAAGACGAGAAGCGTTCTACAATTAATTTACAAATATAAAGACTACGGGTGTTGATTGAAATATTATTTAAAAATATCAAAATAAATGTGAATATGAAAGGTTAAAATAAATGGAAGCCAGTTAAAACAGAACGTCAAAAGAAAGTCAAAGTTCTAAGTGCTTTTTGAAATTCCAAACACCAAATTTAATAAATAAACAAATAATATACAAAACCTAAGCATAAATTGCAATTTGTAATTCAAAAATGATACATTAAGTTACAAAAATATATCTATCAGATTGGTAGCAATCGTAACTTCATATAAAGTGAAAAATTAAAATAAATATAATCGAAAAACTTGTCCAAACTGAACCCTGTTCAGTCTCTGCCGGAAAATGTTTGAGAAGAACATGGACACCAACAATCTGTCGGTCTCGATCAATGGGGATCTGGACTCTACGAGTTCCGGCGGCACCTCCTCGGACCACTCGGCTGTCCAGCAGGATAATCTCAGTTCGCCGATGGCCTACGGCTCCCTCTTCCTGCCAAATGCTGGTTAGTTCTCCATAATTACTATCTTTTTTTTTTTTAATTTCCACATCCATATCCTATGTCCAAATCCAAACTAGGTCTAGCCTTATCGGGGAAAGAGTCTAGCGACAAGACAATATATTTATATCAAGTTACGGGACAGAGGCGTCATCGAGGCGCTGCATAAACAATTAAAGCCTGGGATTATTAAATTCTGCTGAGAATATCACATTTTTGAGGACTGCATGTTCATATAAACTGCATGAGGGGGTTTTATGCATTTTTTGGAAAATATTATTTTTTGTATTCAGGACAGGCATTTTAGGCATTTCAGTTTGTAAGATATTATAAAAGTATCAAAAAATATGATATGCTACATTTTTATACAGTTAATAAATTAATACAGTTAATACAGGTAAATAATACAGTTAATAATTTTTATTCAAAAAAAAAGAAAATAGTCCCCGAGGTAGAGCACTCAGAATTCGAAGCCTATTTTGGCAATCGCTAGCAATGCACATCAAATGCACTGTGTTTTATAATATTTACATATCCAAAGCTGCATCATATGTATATTTATTTATTTGTGCACACATATATGGTAGCATATCGCATTTATAAGCATGATGTCTCTTTCGGGCCTCAATATGATCCACAGTCCCCGTCTGAGGTGTCGAAAGACGACGATCGCTTCGGTTATTTCGGCAAGTCGATTAGTCACATTTTGCTGCATGGGGCTTTGGGGGGAAGTTTGGGGGCTTTTCCATTGACCACCGAAGTAGCACGTGAGAAAGAACAAAAATAATGCAGAGTATCAGATAGAGATATTATATAGATTATAAAATCAAATAGTCACATAATAAACAACATACTTTCAGGATATCGTGGCAACTTGTCTTGCAAAACAGTGCTGCAATTGGATAAATTTCCCTACGAAGGTGCGGAAAAGGATCACCTGTTGGAGCGAAGGTTCCAGGACATCACCAACGACTATGACAAGTCTCCGCCCCCGACCGCCTCGACCACGCCCACCCATTACCCCAGCCTAAACAGCATAATATTCGAGAATGGCAACGCCGCGAATCTGGGGGATCTTAATGGGAACACAAAGACGGACTCCATGTGCGGTGGCTTGCAGAGGAACGGAAGTGGCCTGGGTGGCACATCCAATACTGGAGGTCACCTCATATCCAATCTTACGGCAGCCCACAATATGTCCGCCGTAGGCAGTTTTCCCATCGATGCGAAAATGTTGCAATTCTCCACGGATCAGGTAGGAAACTAATTTTAAAAAATGTACAAATTAATGAGCTAGACAAGAGAGACATTTTTATGACATTAAGATACTCATATTAATCTAAATAATTTCCGCAGATCCAGTGCATGTGCGAAGCCCTTCAGCAAAAGGGTGACATCGAAAAGCTGACCACATTTCTGTGCAGCCTGCCGCCCAGCGAGTTCTTCAAGACCAACGAGAGTGTCCTTCGGGCCCGTGCCATGGTGGCCTACAATCTGGGGCAGTTCCACGAGCTGTACAACCTCCTGGAGACGCACTGTTTCTCGATCAAATACCACGTGGATCTGCAGAATCTTTGGTTCAAGGCCCACTACAAGGAGGCGGAGAAGGTGCGCGGCCGTCCCCTCGGAGCGGTGGACAAGTATCGGCTGAGAAAAAAATATCCCCTGCCCAAGACCATCTGGGACGGTGAGGAGACAGTCTACTGCTTTAAGGAGAAGTCCCGGAATGCCCTCAAGGACTGTTACCTCACCAACCGATACCCAACTCCCGATGAGAAGAAGACGCTGGCCAAGAAGACTGGTCTTACGTTGACACAGGTCTCCAACTGGTTCAAGAATCGTCGCCAAAGAGATCGTACGCCACAGCAGAGACCGTAAGTTTACGTTTTATTTTTTACTAAAGAGATTAATGGGCCTTAGAGTACTCTTAATTTTTTTTTACGAAATTACACCAATAATATTCGGTTAGAATTCCATGTGTGTGTTCCTCGAATCCATGCGATTGGACTTCAAACTCCATTTGGCCCAAACGGCAGAAAAGAGAACCTAAAACCCGGCAGGCACATTTCCATTTCCGCATAACTCGTAAAACAATTCATTCAACACTTGAGCGTGGTGCTGGCCCTAGAACATAACTTCGAAATACGAAATCCGAAATACGAACGAATATAATCAATTGTTTTGGAATTGGCATTAAAAATCGTTTGTAAGTGACCGTAAAGCACTTGTGCGTCCAGTCGGCCGGCCCACTTGAGCGTGTTTTATGTCCAATTTCGGCCGGCTCCTTTCTCGCTCCTATGCATATTTATAGAGCCAAGGGACTCGGGACGTGCCCGGCTCCTAACGCAGCGCATGCGTGTAGCATGTGCCGCTCCATCCCGCCTCTACAATGCCCTGCTGCTCCGCCCTCCCAGCCTCTCCACGGGCGTCAAATTGCAGCACACACAAGTGGACCAAATGTGTTGTTATTGTTGAAACCTATAGGGTAAAAAATGTACAACTCAAAAACAAATTATTAAGATAAGAAAATGGAGTTTTGTTTTTTTATTACACAAGATTTTATGATATTTTTTTAAGTATTTCTTAGAACATTCGTGTGTTATTCAAACTTCAGTTTTGATGAGGAATTTGAAATATTTAATTGTACATTTTTGACATTTTTTTTACCATTTCTTTGCAGTGATATTATGTCAGTCCTGCCCGTAGGCCAATTGGACGGCAATGGCTTCCCGCGCATGTTCAATGCCCCAAGCTATTATCCCGAAACGATTTTCAACGGGCAATAAACAGCGATCCATGCGATGCTGGTTTTTCGTGTAAATAAAGCGTGTTTATGTTAGGAGTGAAAAAATATATATATGGAAAATTGGTCATCAAATGGCACATATTCGTTAGCTTTAGAATAAACTAATTTTTGCTTTATGTATTGTACAATAATAATAATAAAATAAATAAATGTAGTACACTTAGTTCAATAAATTCCAAATATCTACTTTTAAAACTTTTATTGTCCAATTGTAAGTATGGTGGGTATAATTCAGAATTTATTATAAGAATATTGAAATGATTTATTGGAACTTAGATTAAGAACTAACATTCTGCATATTCTATACAGAAAGATAATAATAAAAATTTCCAAAATCTGGCTCGTTTACTTGATTCATGTTGATGTTCAAATTTATCCATAACAGGTTTTTTACGCGCCTCTTTTAACAGAATAACATTGGAGATGGGGAAAAAATGATAAATAAAACCGATTATCTATATTAAGGAAAAATCGATACATTTTATGAATGTTATCGATATATGGTACTATTGGCGATAAAAGTACTGACGGTCATACTGATTTTAGCACCAAAAGTAAAACAAGAAATGTCAAATAAAAATAAATCTAATCTAAGCGAGTATTTTGCTAACGATCCGCATAGTTTTTTTGATGAGCTGACTAACAAACCCAAGTCGAAGGAGATACCGGCAGACAGCAGCTCGTCGGGAAGTTCCAACAGCGCCAGTAGCAACATGATGTCCACTACGTTCTCCGGATTTTTCCAGCCACCCGAATATGTAGAGACTCCCGAGGTGGAGGCGGCGGATTTCATAAAAGTCAGCGATGATGTGCGAAACTTGTGGGAGCTGCCGCCCGAAAATGAGCCAGGCAAACTGATAATGCCGGGTATACACCTTCAAAACGATTTGGTAGCCAAGAAAAATGGAACTTTCACGAAAATGAATTCATTTCTACAATCTAATCCTCATTCCAGCCTGATCCCATTGTTATTGCGGTGACACAGCATCTGGGAGAATCTGAGTTGGCCTACCGCAAGATACTCCTAGTGGATGACGTTACCCAGGATGAACGCGGCCTAAGAACCTTGATCCAGGCGGGTTGCTATCGCACGGCTGTGAATTTGACCGGCCGTTTGCTGACCATTTATGGCCAAGGATACGGAAGATCTGGTCAGCCGGCCAAGCACTCTCCTCACTCACTGCAACTGTGGTTCACCCGCCTGGCGCTCTTGGCCAAGCTGGGAGAGTTCGAACTGCTTAACACTGAGGCCGAACCCTTCGGGCAGCTCAGCAGCCCCGACGTATTCTATGATTTCTATCCGGAAATGTATAACGGCAAGAGCGGGTCTATTGCCTGCTTTTCGTTCCGACTTTTGCTTGCAGAGCTGCCCATTTACATGGGTAAACCCCACATAGCGTTGGACAGGCTTTCAGAACTGCACGTGACCAGCAGGGAGATAAAGGAGCACTACATTCAGCAACGAAACAAGACGGCGGAGGAGTTTTGGCAAAGACGGTGCGAAAGAGTATTACATTCAATCATTAATTGTGGATTAATGGTGAGGTCTGTTCAAAGATTATAGAGCTATTTATTGAACCATACATTTTAGATGAAAAAATTCAGTATGATTGACGACATTATGGAGGGCACTCTCCTAAAGCGTTCCAATCTGAGCAAGGAGAACCAGAGGGCATTGTACTCCGCCTGGGGACGAATTTATCTTCAGATTGGTGATATTTTCGGAGCCGAACAGAAGTTTGCCGTCTCGAGAAGGCTACGGGAAATGTAAGTCTCTAGTTTATGAATATAAATAGTTTATCAAAAAAAATATTCTAATTTCAAACAGAAACACCACTCCCGACCTTCGAGACCTGGTCGATAAAGGTCTGATAGCAGTGGCCAAAAACGATTTTCCAGAGGCGTATGTGATATTCCAAAAAGCCCTTCACCTGGATTCCGGCAACACAATGATTCTGAACAACATGGGAGTCTGTTTGTTGTATGCCGGAAAGCTGAAGGACGCAATAAATCTATACGAACGCGCCATCAACCTGAACCCACAAAAATCGCTAAACGAAAGCTTGCTGGTCAACCTTTCCACCCTCTACGAACTGGAATCAAACAATTCAAAAGCGAAAAAATTCAACTTGTTGCGCCTTATCAATAGGTTCAAGCCAGATCTCAATATTAGCATAGAAATTTGCCTTAAGCTGCAAGCTATGAGTTAAAAATAAATAGTTACATTCCAAAACACCCACACAATCATCGATAACCCTCACTGATAGCAGCCCTGCCGAACTATCTATCGATACACCCCTGCGCAAAGAGAATCGCGAGGAAGGCCATCTCAAATCGACTGCCCCGTTTCGTCGCTGAAAAAGAATTTCAGAAGAATTTATTTACAAATTTCTGTTGAAAATCGCGGGAATTCGTGCGCACATAGCACGCCTAAATGTTTGCAAACACATAGCGGGTGTTTATCTGAATAGGATAGTTGAAACTAGGTGAGTTTTGTGGCGTTTTAAAGATATATGGCCACACGATGATGCCAGGCATATCAGGCGTATATAAAATGGAAAATATTGATGTGCCGTGCCTGCAAAAAGAAAGTGTAGAGAAATTTTCGTTGCACTCAGAATGTTGTTTATTCTGCCTGTAACTGAATGCGAATACTCCCTAGAAAATTGTTCTAAATTAAATGATACTCGCAAAACTTAATTGATTATGTTTTTTTCTTTAATTTAAGCGAATTTGTTTATAATGTGTGTGCTGTAAAAAAAGCGCGCCATTATTTTAGTGCTATGACGTAGCCATCAGCCAACGGGGGCCACGAAACCAAGTGCTATTTTTTTCCGCAATTGTTTATAGCGTGCATAATGCATACTGCACTCTCGAAAGAGTGCCAAGTGTATGCCTGTGAATCAGTGTGTTCGAGTGCAGCAAATAATTTTGTATATTTTCCATTCGCCTGTGGCGGTGCGCATACGCTTAGGTACACGCTCGTCAAAACATATACACATAACCCAGCGAAGGCAAGGCAAAGGAGACGTCGGAAAATCTCTATTCTTTTGCAATTTGTTTTGATTTCTCATTCGTACAAGAGAGAGTTGTTGTCATTTGTTACTCTCTCCTCTCTTACGCTCTTTTTTATTATTGTTTTTTTTTGTATTATTCGCCCATGCGCCAAAGTTTGTTTTTGTTTTAAAATGGGGGGTGGGGATGTAACATTGCGATAATTTCATCCCAATCTGTAGAATTATCAAAGAAGTCTTTTGGACTTTGTTTAAATTTTAAATACTGATTTCCCTACTAACCCCACGATCCACACGCATAACATCGTGCGCGCCCCCGATCTCGCTTCGCTGAGTGTCGTTTTCGACTGCTTCGACTATAACGCCAGTTATAGCTCTCCGGTGGTGGTTTCTTCGATTTCATTATCTGCCGTTAGCAGAGCGCTGTTGGCTTTTTTCTGGCTAAATTATGATTTCTATACTGAACTATACATGTTTTATGGATTCATAAGGATAAGTGAGACGAAATTTCATTTAATATTTAGCAATTTTATAAAAATGTTTAACTTAAAAATAAAAAAAAAGTTTCAATAAAAATTAATATTAAGAATTTTATTTGAAGTTATAAAAGTAATATTATAGTTTTAAAGATTAGTATGATAGAGAAAAGTTTTTAATATCCTAAGTTAATTATCTCTGAAAACAAAATTTTTTTAAAATTAAATATAATATACAAATACTATAATTTATTATTATTTAAATGAGGAAAGTGCCATCTCTGTTGAACAGACTCTATTTATTGAGTACACATCTTCGCTCCGCCTTCACTCTCTCTCTCCTTCTGGCAGAGAGGGAGCTGCCCGACTTACTCTCCCACTTTTGTAAACACTTGTTTTTGTTTACCTCTTTCTGGCAGATTAGCGCACAGAATGGCGGCCAACAACAATAGCAACCTGCACAACCTGTCGGGAGCAGGGGGCCTGGCCAGTTCTGTGATTGCGTCGACGGGCACCCCGGGAGTGGGATCCTCGCCAGCTGTGGCCAGCACCTCCGCGGCGTCCCAGAGTGCCTGGGATCAGTTGACGGCCAGCAGCTCCAATAACATTGCGCCCTCGCCGACAGCAGGAGCACCCACGGTCACCGGACCCATAATGTCGGACCCTCCTGGAACTGGGGCGGGCAGTTCGCCGGTGGCAAGCTGCTCCTCTCCATCGACACCCACAAAAACACATGCTCCCTCTCCGCTGGAGACCATGGCACACACCCCCCAAGGACCACCTACTCTGGGGCCCGGCGGATATGGCGAGGAACTTACTGCGGAGTTGGTGAACCAGGGCTGGCGCAAGTTCTGGTCCAAGCGAGAGAATCGTCCTTACTACTGGAATAAAGTTACCGGAGAGTCTCTGTGGGAGATGCCTGGAACAAGGCCTTTTGATCCGCTCACCGATCCTTTGGGCATTTGTCATGCTGGTGGTTCCACACCCATGACCCCCAATATGCATCAGCAGCAGCAGCAACACCATCATCTGAAGCGGAGGCCCTCGGACGACATGCACATACATTCGAATCACCAGCATCACGTAGGCGGAGGGCCGCCAATGAAGAAGTTTGTGTTGGCTGGTCCCTGGGACCTGGAGGTGTGCACCAATGCGGTAATTGTGGAGCGACCTCCAACACTACTCCCGCAACCGCATCCGGAGATTGAGGCTTTGCGGGCGGCGTTCAGCATGAAGCTTCTGAAAACCTACGAGGACCTTTGCATGCGAAGGGAGAACATCAAGGCGCCGAGGGACTCGTTCAATCGTTGGTTGATGGAGCGCAAGGTTATCGATACCGGGTGCGATCCGCTGTTGCCAAGCAGTTGCCTTCCGGAGATATCCAGCTCCATGTACCGGGAGATCATGTCGGATATTCCGATTAAGATTGTTAAGCCGAAGTTCACAGGGGATGCCCGGAAGCAGCTTTCCCGCTACGCTGAGGCCGCTAAGCAGATCATCGAATCCCGGTCGGCGCCTGCCGAGTCCAAAAAGGTGGTCAAGTGGAACGTGGAGGACACTTTTCAGTGGCTGAGACGCACCGTGGGGGCCAGCTACGAGGATTTCCAGGATCGACTGGCCCACTTGAAGCGCCAATGTGAGCCGCATCTGGTGGAGACGGTCAAGAGCTCGGTAGAGACGCTCTGCGTCAAGATCTACCATCACTCGGCGGACCATGCCCGGAAGATTCGCGAACGTCATCTACAGCTGCTGAAGGAGCACGGTATACCGGAGCCGACACCTCCGCCGCCGCCGCCCCACTTGAAGAAGGTGTGGTGCTACCCCATCCAGTTTGCCGTTCCGTCGCCGCGAATGCCAGCGATCGAGTATCTGCAGGATCGCGACCATATGATCATTAAATATACTCCCGCCACCATAAATCAGCCGGATGCGCAGTACATCAACCTCACCTATCTGCAAAAGCTGGAGCAGCTGTACCGTCACAACTGCTTCGACGACAAAAAGTTCGATCTGTTCATCGGACGGGTGTGGTGTCTGCTTAAAAGGTATCAGACCTTCTTGGGCAATGCCCTGAACTCATCCCAGGAGGCGGAGCTAACCCAGGCCGCATTGCCGGTTCCAGTTTTTGAGTGCCTGCACCGCCACTTCGGAGTGAGCTTCGAGTGCTTTGCCTCGCCGTTCAACTCCTATTTCCGGCAGTACTGTTCAGCCTTTGCCGATACGGATGCCTACTTCGGATCCAGAGGGTATGGACTACATCAAATTTTCATCTTCCGGCTTAAAACTGATTGAAATCTTTTAAATTATAGACCTTTCTTGGATTTCAAGCCCGTGTCGGGGTCGTTCCAAGTGAATCCTCCTCATTGTGAGGAGCTAATTGAGGCCTCCTTGATGCACATCGACAAACTGCTCACCGACACAATGGAGCCTCTAAGGTAGGGCCATAAGCTTGATCCCAAACAAGTAAACATAAATCCTAATAATTGATCCATCGCCAGCTTTATTGTCTTTTTGCCGGAGTGGAAGAGTATATCGAAGCTGGATGACAGCATGTACAAGCGACGGTCCATGGTGGTTCTGGGAATGGCCCACGAATACAGGCACGGCTACCAGCACATGATGCAAAAGTATATGTGATTATCTTACAGCCATCATAAAGATCATTCTAATACAGTCCTTGCAGGTCCGACGTGCTGGTGAAGTGCATGCAGGGCACCCAGGTGGTGTGGCTGCAGAACAGCGCTGGCTACGCCCGCTGGGGACCCAACGAGAATCGAGTGGAGGCGCTGCGCGAGGCATTTCGGCCGCAGCGGGACAGGGAGCGTGAACGAGCCGCAGCGGTTGCAGCAGCATCTGGAGTGAATCCCAGTCAGCAATCACCATTAACAGCAACGCCACCTTCCACATCCGTCAATTCTGTACTGGGAACGCCAACGACCAGCAGTGGCATCAACAGCAATAGCTCCTCGGCAGCTATTACAACAAGCACGAGCAGTAGTCCGTCACCGTCGACCACTTCGCCGCTTTCACCCCACACGCCCACCGGCAACCCGCCACCACAGTTCCCCCCTACCATTAGCAACACTTCGAGTAGCAGCAACTTGGTAGCCGCCTCGCCCACAATGAGTGTTCAGAGCGATTGCTCCTCGCCGTCGTCCTCGACAATGTCGCTGTCGCCGGCGCCGGCCTCTGGTGGTTATCCGGATGGCGGATCATCGGCTACGTCGGCGGCGGTGAGTATAACGGCCACGGCGAGCACATCAGCAGCGTCGGGAGCTGGGTCAGCGTTCGGCCAAGCGACTAGCATTAGCAGCACAGCCTCTTCGCAGGCACAGGTCATTAATTCAGCCGTCTAAACTGGGTCCCTTCCGGGATTCCGCAATCCACAAAAAGGAGTCTATTTTTTCTACACTATCTATTACACTGTTTCGGGCCTGGTGCCACTAGTTGTGTTTCCTTCTATTAGCATAATTTAGGGATACATAGGGCACCTAATCAATTTCTCCTGTTTGAAAGAGAGCTCGTGCAGAGTAGCTTTTTCAACTTTGTTTTTTTTTAAACATCAGTTTGCAATCCGCATTGAAGACAACGCAATATTTTCTTTATAAACATCTATAGATATTTTTTTGCAAGGCTTTAGTTTTTAAATTGAAACATTTCTTGGCCATTGGCTGCTGGTATTGCCCTGTTCGCAAGTTAAAGTTAATTGTAAATATGTTGTATTTTATTTGAAATAGTTGATAGTTCCGGCGTGGCCGTAGATTATCGTATGTAACACCAGGATGCCCAATAAAGAAGGGCCCGAGCTACCCAGCAAAAGACTTAGTATGCATACTCAGTGTGGGTAGTGTGTTGGTTCTCCTCTAATATCCATGTTTTAGGTTCACAATGGTTTTCCATTCGAAAAAAAAAAAAAATAAATATAAATAAATAAAAATTAAAATAAATATACATTTTTGAAAAAACGAACTATATGCCCTTAACAATCTTTTGTGAGACTATTAACGTACTAGGATACAATTACTTTTAAAGAATTATGGAACACGATTAACTAAATATTACATTATCGCCTGTACAAATCAATAAAAAAAAAAAAATACAAACTTAACGTAAGTAGAGAAGAAAGTTAAAACCTAAGCGATATACGGATTGCGCAGAGAACCAAATTTGTAATTAATACAAAATCATAACTACGCACCGCACAAAAAAGAAAAACAAAAACTTTATTAATTAAACCAACAAGATTGTCTGGATGAGATGAATAATTACGGAAGTCCACTGGGCCGATTCTTGAACCAAACTAATGGGAATTTAGCAAATTTATAGAACGTAGCACTCGGCAACATTTTTAGACAACCAATTAAAATTTAAGCGTAAAATAATAAACTAAAACAATATGCCGCCACCCACAACACCCACACCCCATATGTATCGACTAAAAAAAAAGCATTTTTGCGCTTAATCAAACAGTTTCTTTAATTCAAACCTGTTATTATGTAAACATTTTTTATTATTATATTATATAGACATCGTATCGCATAAGAGTGTATATGTGAATGTGTGTATGTAATTCTGGATATGGATTAGCTGTTGACTATAAAGAAAACTTAAATGCTATAAACGCAAAGCAAAGAACCAAAGTCTCAAAGGCATTCAGGGGAGAAATCAATTTACAAACGATCCTATAGCTCAACTATATGCCTCTGCATAGCAAGCCTCGTCCACTTATTGCATTACATGATCTCCAGGCTGGAGTCACTGTTTTTGGTCACCACCTCGGTCTCCGATGACCCAGATCCGGAGCCAGCATCGTCGCCCTTCTCGTTGTCGTCGGACTGGCTGTGGCGATGGTGATGATGGGGAGAGCCCGCCAGCTGCCAGGCGGGAATGGATGGCACTGACAGGGGGGCCACCGGCCCGGCGAACTGTTTTCTGTTCAGGAGGAGACCTTTGATGGCATCGAGATCACTACGGAAGTTACTGAATTCCCGGTTTAGATGCTGGGCATGATCACGCTGCTGGCTGGTGATCAGATCCCTGACCACAGAGATCTCTCGGTTGAGATCGTTGGTCCTTGTTTCCACCTTCCGGTCTATTTCGTCCAGCACCTCGTCCACGGGCTTCTTCTTCGGCTTGCCAAACAGGTAGGGAGCAATGTATTTCTGAAACACAAATTCGTGAGTCATAAGTTTCTTAATTGTTTCGTTACTTGGAACAAAAGTTCAAACTTGAGATTTAAAAAGATAAAATTATTTAAATGAAAATTCTCAACATTGTTTACTTTGAGAGGTTCAAAACTTATTATTGATCGACCTACACTTTATTGGACTTCATCTCCAAGTCTGCCACATTAATTTAGGAGGAGAACTGATCTTTGGACTCTTCCGTGATGCTGAAACACTCACCTTCCAGAAGAGGTAGACGGCGTACACCACTCCACTAAATAATGCGGCTGAGTGGATCAATTCCCGGATCCGCCCGAAGACGGATGGCTGCGGTTGCAGGGCCTGTAACTGGGACCCAATGCTGATGACCGTATTGGGATTGGGATTGATATTGGGATTAAAATTATTGGGATCCTGGGTGAAGACACCGGCCCGCTCGCAGGCCAGCTGGATCTCGTGGGCAGTCAGACCTTTGGACCGCAGGAACTGCTGCTTCTGGATAAGAGTAGTGTGGCGCACTTTGGTGTTCTGTAGAAAGCTAACTGCAGTCGTTATCTGCGTTTAAAGTGGATTATAGATTAGACAAACTCGCGGGGGTTACATCAAAGAGAGCCTTACCAGAGACTCGCGGGGCTGCTGGTCCTCGCCCGCCTCGAAATCCTTCTGCAAGGACGTGCTTGACATGATGGCTGTGGTGTCGCCAGTGTCCGTGTTGTTCCCGGACATTTGTATATCGACTCTTAATTCAATTTTGTCAGTAAAATCTGAACAGCACGACCCCAGAACTAGTCGCACTTCGCTCGCTAATCACAAACACAAAAACAAAGGTGTGCGGGAGGAGGAGGTGGAAAATACCCTAACGCGTCAAGGTATCAGTGCAGATGATAAATCGGATATTTAAAATATTAGAAAGTTATTCAAATAAAAATTGTTATTATATAAATTAATTCGTCCCAAAAAGACAAAATTTAAAAATACTTTAATGTGTGAATATATGAATTTTTTTTTTTTTTTTTTTTTTTTTTTTTTTTAGTAATTTTAACAAATACTTGTTCATCTCTAGGTACTTGTTCATCTCTAGAGCAGATTGTTGCTTGTTTAGAATCTGCTTAATGATTTTGTCCAAAATTAAAAAGAAAATGTCTACTATTCTTGATTGGGAAAATAAAGAACTGTTTAATTCTTACTTTACTAAAAGTATTCGTTCAGAACTTGTAAAAATTCAACACGCCTACGAAGAGTGGGTGGCTCAACTCTGGCAGGGGATTTTAAAGAGGTCCTTAAGTGGGTGACCCTTTATTTTTCAGGTAAAAGTATTAATTTTAGAATAGTCAAATTCAATCAATTCTCTCATTTGTTACAGGTAACGTTTCGTCAATGGCTTTTATTGTGATGGTTTCCAAAAATTTGATATTAAACTACAACCAACGAATCCTCGCTCGCAAAAATGACTCGAATACAAGGAAATCGAAACTTTAGACCTTAATTTCATGTAAAACTTCTAAAAATTATATTTTTAAAGTATATATATGATATTTGTTGATAAATGATGTTTCCTTTGTCGGGGAAGTCCCAGCAACTATGTATCTTAAGTGTTAAAAGAGCTGTGCAAAATATTTAATATGGAAAAATATGTTTTATGCATAAACTTTAAGATTTAATTTATCCCTTAATTTCTGGAGAAGTCTATAGAATAGAAGTCCTTAAAATAAATATGATTTTTAATTAAAACAAAAAACTATCGGCTGACAATCCTCGCCATTAAAAATACCCTAACGCGTTCTGAACTCCATAGCTGCAACATTTGATTTACCTTCAGCCGCACATTCTGTGTTTGTTAGATTCGATCACCGAACCACAGACATTTTACGAAACCTTTTTACGATATGGACTCCCTGAAGGGCTTGCTGAAGGCTTACGAGGCTTGGGTAGCCAAAAACCCAGACGTGGTGGGCGACTTCGAAACCACTGCCAAGTGGGTCTCCTACTTCATAGCAGGTAGTGTTCATAAATCATGAGATAAGGTTCAGTTGATGGAATTTTTGGACTGCTTCCAGGACGCATATCCAGCTCAAATGTGGTCAGCGAGATGGTCTACACTCTGTCCAACATGCTGGTGTTCTACAACGATCGGATCATCGAAAGGGCGCGCCATGTAAAGGAGAACTCGGTGGTGCAAATGCAGTCGAAACTTTGCTACCGTCTAAAGGTCATGCTGACGACGCTCGAGTACAGTGAGGTGTTCATCGAGATATCGGCGCGCCGGCTGTTCGGTCAGACGGGCAAGTGGCTGGTGATAGCGCTAATCCAGGCCTTCAAGGCGGCTGGTCGTTTGTTTATCTTAAAGCACTCCACAGCGGATATAATCACCTCACCGCCGATTGCTTCTCTTAATCGCCGAGCCCTTGCTAAGAAGCCGAGTGAGGCGTCGGCGCCCAGCGAAGTTATTCCCCAATCTCAGCACTCCATAACCTTTCAGCTGAAGCGGTCCGGTCGCCTGATTCGCAAAGTGGAAGGTGCTCCGCCGCTGCAGTATCGAGACTTTAAGCTCCACGTGGACAACAATGAAGCGGTGAAGACGCAGATACCGCGGGAACTGGTCCAAGCTGAGTACCTCTACATTTCAAAACCCCTGATTCACTTGGCCGCCATGGGCTTGTTCGGCCGACGCAGCTGGAAGCAGTACATTGTTGCGCTGTCAGTGGACCTGTATAGCATCCACCTGTACCGCCAGCACCGCGATCTGATGTCCAAGCAGCAGAAGCTGGAGCTCAGTAGGCGCTGCATCAATATTCTGTACTATTTGGTCCGTTCTCCGTTCTACGATGGCTTCACCAAGTCGCGCTTGGAGAGGATACTGGACTTGCTGGCCAATACCATTCCCATTACAAAGGTGGTGGCCGGACCGCTGAAGGACTACATTCCAACGTGGCAAAGCACATACTTCTATCTGTGGTCCACCTAGAGCCTCCAGAGTCGCAGAAAGTATTTCCGTAGGTTAAGTTTTAAAGTTACAGGACGGGGTCTAGGGTGGGAGTTTACTGTCGATACGGAACGTGGGGGAATTCATCCATTTACGATTCTAGAAACATCACAACACCTCTTGAAAAACGAAATATTTTTTATATAAATGTTGAATAAAAATTCTTTTAGCCAAATGATATAAATGGTTCGTAAGAACTTACTTTTTTAAAATTAATGTCTCATCGTCTCAATCGCTCCAAAAATCGCATAAGTATATTGGCCCAACCATTATAGTTTTCGAATCAAAACACATTGCTTTTGTATGGCTTTTAAAATTATATATGGAACAATATTTATACACATACAATTAAACGAAATTTTTTACTTACATCTCTAACTATACATAACACTTAATCTTAATCGTAATTGGCTAAAAAAACACACACAATCCCAGCCCGAATTCGAATCAGAACTTGAGGCTGAATCCCGGTCCCATGGCCAGTTGACGCTGGGTGAGTCCAGCGTTGAGTACGAATCCCGTGCTGGCCGACGAGGCCCCAGCACCGTGGCTCTTCTTGTTCCCTGTAATGATGCCAGAGGAGAGCTTGTTGCCCGGCCCCGTAACGATGGGTTCATCCCGGCCCAGCTGCTTAAATTGTGAACCACCCGATGGCGGCTTCGGCGAGGAGGCCTGGGCCTTACGGACGCCCAACTCACTCTTCGCCGGCCAGGTGGGGAACATAGACGGATCGATGGGCAAGGGCAGCTCCTTGAAGTAGTTATGCTTCAGGGCCGCGTCGGCCGTCAGTCTTTGTTTCGGGTCGTAGGTGAGCAGGCCCTGAAGAAGCGACAAGCCCATGTCGGAGGTCTTCTCCTGGAAGTGCTTGCGCAGCTGCGAGACGGGATATTCGGTGAACTGTGAGTTCTGCGACAGCATGTTCTTCACTGCCGGCAGGTCAGTATAGCCGGGCCAGATCTTCTCGTTGGGAGTGCCAAGTTCCTGCAAAAGCATCAAGTTAGAAATGGAATTACTATTTAATTTTTTATTTTTTACCTTAAATATCCGATTGAGTTCATCGATTTCGGTCTTGCCCGGAAAGAGGGGCAGCATCTGCAGGAATTCGGCGAAAATGCAGCCAACCGACCACACGTCGATGGGCGTTGAGTAGACCGGCGAGCACAGGAGGAGCTCTGGGGCACGATACCATAGCGTTACCACCAACGATGTGTACTTCTTGATCGGCGAGCCATACTCGCGCGCCAATCCAAAATCGCCCACCTTGAGGATACCCTTGTGGGACAGCAGCAGATTGGAGGTCTTCAGGTCGCGGTGCAAGATCCAGTTGTCGTGGAGATGGGCCACCGCCAGCAGAAGTTGCTGTGTGAGGCACTTGACCTCCCCTGGAAAGAAGCTCTGCTTGCGGTTCTTCATTGTCTCCATTAGCGACTTGAGGTCATGCTCCACATAGTCCATGACAATGAAGATCTTGTCCATGTTGGAACCCACCACGATCTCACGCACAGTAACGATATTCGGATGCTGGCCCTTGAGCAGCGTGTTGATTTCTCTGAGGGATGTGATGGGGAAGCCCTCTTTCTCTTTCTCCATCTTCAATCGCTTCAGAGCCACAATCTCATTGGTTCTTTTGTCCTTGGCTCTGTAGACTACTCCATAGGTGCCCTCCTCGATGCGGTTTAAGCACTGGAACTCCTCCACCGAGCGACAGCCCTGCACTCCGGGATAGTAGTTGGGGAGCGGCACGCCTTTGTCGTCGCAGGGGGGCTGATCCTCGAGAGATTTCGGAGCTCGTTCCTTGACTTTTTCATCGCTCTTCTCCTCAACCTGCTGGGCCATTCCACGCTCCTCGCTGCGGGTGCTGCTGCTGGGAGATGCTGCCCGTTGGTCTTCTTCATCATCGTCGATGCTGCTGCGACTCCTGGACCGAGATCGGGAACGGCTGCTACGACTGGACTGGGAGCTGCTCTTGGAGCTGGCGGACCGGGAGCGCGGGCGGTGTTTCGGCGACTTGTACAGTTCGCCGACGCTCAGTGGACTGTCGGGCAAGGGCAGATCTTCGTCGTCATCGTCCACGGGTTGTGTCTTGGATTTTCTTTTGCTCTTCTTTTTGCTGGCGTAGCTTTCCTCGCTGCCCGACTCACTCTCGCTCTCTGCGCTATCCTCTTCACGATCCTCCTCGTTGGAGTCGCTTTCCTCACTCTCCTCGTCATCGTCGCGGATCAACTCTACCTCTTCGCGTCGCTTCTTGTGCTTGATGTCCCGGTCGTAGCTGTCCTTCGACTTCCTCTTCACAATATTCAAGCCGGCCGTGACACTGGCAGCTACTGCCGTTGGACTTAGAGCATCGCTGTGCTCGTTCCGTTCGCGCAGGAGCTCTCGTCGGGCTTCCAGCTCCTCCCGCGCGTTCTTCTTTCTCTGCCGGTTCTCCCGCTCGGCGGCCAGCATCTTTTCCCTCCGTGCCGATTGCTCCGGGTCTTCGGCTACCTTCCGGCGACTGACTTCCGCATCGTCGCGCCACTTGCGATGGGACTTGTGCTGCTGATGCTGTGACTCCGCCTCGGGACTGTCGAGCAGCTCGATCACGCGATCGTGGCGGCTCTGCTTGTGGGCTCGACCACTTCGCTCCCGCTCCTTGCGGCCTCGTTCCCGTTCCCGGTCTCGCTCCCGCTCTCTGTCCCTTTCGCCACGCTCGTAGTTCTCCTCCGTCTCGTAGTCCTTGACATAGTTGTGTCGCTTCTTCAACAGCCTGGAGCGCAGATCCTGTTCCAGGCTTTCGGCATCCTTGCCCTCCACGTACTTGCTGCTTCGGCGAGGCGGCTCCTCCATGGGGTAGTCAGCGTGCCGACTGGTTGAATGATAACTAGACGGATAGGAATGGTAGTCACCACGGGGAGCGGCTCTCGCTCCGGTTAAATGCTGCTGATGATGGTGGTGGTGATGGGCGTAGCTGATGGCGGGAAGCGGCGGCTGTTGCTGCTGGCCCGGCTGCGGCTGTTGGTAGTGATAGGGGTGGCTCAGATGGTGTACACGTTCGCGGTGGTGGTGCTGGTGGTAATGATCCTCCCTGGTCCGATAATCGTAACGATGATCGCGCTCTAACCCGCCTCCTCCTCCCACATTCTCCCGTTCCTTGTGACGCCGGCGTTCGCGGGAATGTTTCTTCTTCTCTCGCCTGGAACCGGATCCGGATTCCCGGCTAGCTTGCGGTGGTTGTATGTACAGCGAATCGGCGTCCGCCTCGTGCTCCTCATCCTCACCAGCGCTAAAAGTAAGAAAGAAAGTCAAAAATTATGGTGTCATGCTTTATGTGATGTCCCATCTGCTGATGATTCTGGACCGGTGCCTGAAGGTGACCGTGACCGTGACCCTTGTCCCAGTTGACTAGGCACTGCTCTGACCATGGTACTTGTTGCCTGTTCCACGTAGCAGGTTGCACATTGCTGCAGTCGTTGTTGCTGATTACATTTTACACCGACCCCTGGGTCGCCTTGTAGGATCAGTTCCCGGCTAGCTCTGGAATTCTTTCAAGATTAGATTCAGAAAACGTACAGTGCAGTATTTCAACGGAATATAGTTGGGTGTTTCTTTGAAGCAATCAGATCAGAGCTGCTCAGACTCTGCTAATTAAAATGTCCGAGCAGCAAAGAGTAAAATAAAGTGGTTCGATTTCTTGAGGTTGCAACAAATATTTAAAATTTTTATAAGAATGGGGATGGCATTGTACTCTAAAATCACACAAGTTAGGCGTAGAATTTGTAAGGAAAATAAAAATTTAAATGCGTGGCAAAGAAACTTTATTTTAAGTTGAAATATTTTTTAAGCTATAAAGTTAATTTACATTTAAGTAATTCTTTAAACAGACAGCACTTTTATAATCAAGCTATTACCTTAAATTTTTTTTATAGATAAAAAAAGGAGTATGTACCTCCGGTATGTAGCTCCTGTGTGGCGGGAAGGGAAATCGATCCACTCTAGAGTGCAATCAAAAGAATTACTTACCTGAATCCCAGATCCAAGGCATGGGCTAAACTGTTCCGTAGAGCTAGCTGTTGGAGCTCGGAGAGACTCCCAGGGGGGAGCTGTAAAATGCAAACACTTACACGACTGACTGCGCAACCTGCTGGGAATGGGAGCTATCTTTTGTGGGAGACAAAGAGACACGAAAAGTATTCAGACAGGACTTGGAAAGAGGCATTAGCAAAGATAGTACAATATTGTGTGTGATATTGATTGACTTGGATTACAGTTTACAATTTACCGCCAGCAGCCCATGAGCGAGATCGGTTCGGAGCACATTTACTGATCTGATCTCTTAATCCGAACTCCGATTCTCAATTCTCAGTTCTCCAAACACACATTATATTAGTCAGCAGCGGGTCAAGCGAGAGATTAGCGTCGATGGCTTGAGAAGTTTTCGTCCCATCGGCATGCCTGCCTGGAGATGGAGATGCTCTCTCTCCCGTCGCCACTGTAGGTGCACGCTTTTAAACTCGAATTTTGCTTTCATTTTTTGTATTGGTATTTTTTTTTTGTTTTTATAATAGCTTTGTTGGTTGTTTTTTTTATTATGATATTATTATTATTAGGTATTGTTGTTGGCCATCGCGCGCCTCGGTCATGGGACAAGTACACACTTTTTGGCCTATTTGCAATGAAAAAATTCAAGTCAATTAAACGGTACAAGAAATTCAATAATTTTAATCGTCAATAATTGGTTTGTTTTTCTATTTATTAACTTTTTTTTTTTGGTTGTGGTTCTTTTTTTTTTATTATGTTTTTGTTATTGTAACATAGAGCAAACAAGCACGAAAGGTATGTTGGGATGATATTTTGAGGGGGGCGAATGTTTTTTTGTTTTATTTTTTACAAACACAAATTTTTTCGATATTATAGAATTAGCATGTAAAACTCGTTAAAGTCAACGGATAAAGATGGTTGGCGAAAAATTGTTCAGCCGCTACATACACACCGTAGGTTGGATATTAATAGCTTTAAAATAGTTTTTAACAAAAGTAGTTTTGTTAAATATTTAGTTTTTAACAAAAGTAGTTTTGTTAAATAATTAGTTTTTAACAAAAAACTAAAACCAGTTATTAACAGAATAAATTTATAATTATTAGACAAAGAAATATTTTTTTGTTATATATAAAAATAAGAAAAGCAAGTTTTAGAGACAGTAGAGACAAAACAGCTGAAGATTTTTTAAAAATCCCGCTAAACTGTCAGCACTTGTGTGTATATGTAGCCTTCGTGTGTATGCAGCAACAATTTTTCAAGAATCGCATATGAAAAACCCAATCTCGGTTTTCCCGAGGACCTCTTTTGGAATACACACCTGTGATAATGCCCATCGTTGGGGCTCCGCAGCTGGCCATCCTCGCTGCCAGACGAATTGACCATCTTTGCACGAGGTGTCGCAGGATTCACACGAAATTAAAATGCCAAAATGCGTTATGCTGATTCACGTAATTTTCAGCGGTCGTCTGCAACGTTCGCCACGCGAAATGCACGCCGCCTTGGGTTCAGTCGTCTGGCTGGCTATTTTATTGCATTTATATTTAATTCACTTGGCTTTTCGGTGGTATATCACGCTCTTCAGCAAAGTCTGTCTGTCTGGGTTTTGTGAAATCTGACAAAAAAGTTCGAAATTCGAAAAGAAAATGGCGTCGCATCGGCTTGGGTCTGCCAACCTGGTTCGTGTTTCTTAACAGCTGTTGTATCAGCTGCTGAGATTCGCACACGCTTTTCATTTAACTAGAGCTGGGCTCGTGATCATACGACGAATAATTTTATAATCTAATTAAACTTCAATCCTAATCAATAACTCACCATAATAAAAACAAATTTGCAAACTACTTTAGTATGTTTGTTTTCCATTTATCGATCGTGAGTCACGGTAAAAGTCATGTAACATTGCCATCTCTAACTCTCGGGAAGAACTTATTTAAGAAATTTGTTTTTAGCATGTTGCAGCGCTTGTCGCGTGAATTACATCTTTTGAGGCGATGTGGCTCTCGCTTGGCCTCTACCCTGCCCTCAAATCAAGCCCAGCCTGGCGAGGAGGAGGTCAGCGCCACAGTGAAAAGGATTCGAGAGGAATTGGCCAGCGACAAGCAGAAACTAAAGTGGCGCACACCGATTGGAGATAGGCCGGAGGACTGGAGCAGCAAGCTGAAATTGTTTTCAAACAACGAGCAGACCTCCGATTTCATTGTGATGATGCAACGTCCCATTGACATCAGTCCCAGCAATGTGCGGGAGTGGTGGAAAAATCGCGGGGAGCGGATAGAAAGGCACATGCAACAGTTCATCCCGGAGAGACACAAGATCCTGGGTGCAGAACTAGCTGCCGCGCATTTTATTCTTTATCGAGGCGGCGCTGCCAAGTTCCTTAACGAGTCCCGATGGCATCGAGCCACTGAAGATGGTGAATTCAACCTGCCTAACAAGTTTGATGCCCGCTTCAAAGTGGAGGCTCTGCGCTGCGACAACATGACTTTGTACTACGAGGGACTGGAAAACATACGCAGCTTGGGCTCACTAAAGTTTCTGTCCTTCCACAACGTGAAAACATTTGATGACTGGTGCCTGGATAGGATTTCCGGCGGGGGCTATCCAAACCTAGAGGTGTTGGACCTTTCAGGTACAGATATAACGATAAACGGACTATCCTGCCTCTACAGACTGCCAACACTAAAATTGTTAATCCTGGATGATCCGAAAGCTACATTAGAAATGGAGTTGGCTGCAGCCATGTTAGAGGAAGCTATACCCAATTTAAAGATTGTTGGGGCAGATGCTATACACACCGAAACCTAAATTAGTCTAAGTGCAATTAAATTATTTACAAGGTTTTCTCAAAATAAAATATTTTGTTAAAGAAAAAATGTTTTTCAAATTGGTGTTGAAGTCTGTTGGTGGTAAAAGCCGATTAAACCTGTAGCTAGAGACAGTTAATTTCTTAATGTATAGTTTAAATTATACAAGAAATATGTTAAAGTCAAGATAAATCAGCTTTGTGGAGGCTTTCCTTTCATGTATTCAGCTTTAATGGCATCTCTTTCCTCTATTGGTGGCAGATACGGAGCTATTCCCTTGGCCCTGCGTTCAGCTCGCACCTTATTCTGCAAAAAAAAAAACATATTTTTGTTTTATTAAAACCCTACTTTAATTGAGAAACCTACCCAAAACTCCTTGCAGTTATTGTAATTTGCGAAATAAATTTCGCACTTTTCCCGGTCAAAGTTGTTTTTGTTGAGGCATTTGTAAGACAGTTCCTGTTCCTGTTTTTACGATTTGATGAGGTAAAAATATACTATTTATGGCAAATAGATACCTTTAAGCAGGGATTATCCCTTTCGGCGTTCAGATTTCGTGGCATTTGACTAAAAAAGAAATATTTTAAACTTATGTAAAATTTGTTTGTTGTTTTGTCGGACAGCTGTTGCTTGGGCTGCCAACTTGGTTGGAGGTAAATATCAGATGTTTCGTTTGTTTATGGCCGACTACGATGAGTTCTTTGCTCTTTGAAATAAAATTAAAACGCGAAAACAAGGTTTACTATGAAAATGTAAGTAAATATTTAGTTTTGGTTTATTCCTTATTAAATTTTTCACTCACAGGACATGCTTTTGGGCTGCGTGCAGTTCCAATGCAGCCAAGAAACGAAACATGAAGGAATTATGTTGTATCTGGAGGGAATAGTGAACCTACAGCTAAGCAGTAAGACTGTGGGCCTATTCGATGCCTTCTACAACTCCGTGAAGCCCATAAATCTTTTGCAAAACAGCTTGGAGCTGGCTGCTCCGGGAAAACTCAGCCCCGGGCGCTCTGAGTTCCACTTTGAACTGCCCCTGGTTTGCAAAAAGGAACCTCGGATGCTGTATGAAACATACCATGGCGTTTTCATAAATATCAATTACCAGCTTAATTGCACAGTAAAGAGAAATTTCCTGGGAAAGGCCACAACCAAACTGCAACAGTTCTGCGTGCAATATAAGCCCACGGCTTTGGGCGAAGGTGCGCTGAAGTCGGTGCCTTTCAGTTTGAGTCCAGATTCGTTGCAGAAGAATGCCACGGCAAAGGAGCGACTATCCATGCCACGATTCCTCATCACAGGACGCTTGGACCGCAGTGAGTTCTGTGTAACCACACCAATCACTGGAAGCATCACAGTCCAGCACACAGAGGCAGCTATTAAATCTATCGAAATGCAATTGGTGCGAGTGGAAACTTGCGGATGCGATGAGGGCTACTCCAAAGATGCCACCGAAATCCAGACGATTCAAATCGCCGATGGCAATGTCCTGCCCAAACTGGAGCTACCCATTTATATGGTCCTTCCTAGATTATTTACTTGTCCCACACTTATTACCAAAAACTTTAAAATAGGTACAGTAAGAAAGTATCATTTTTCTAACTTATCTTCTTCAAATATTCATTCTTGTCATTTCAGAGTTTGAATTAAATGTTGTGGTAGTGTTCAAGGAGGATTATACGGTTAGTGAGAACTTCAAAATAGTCTTAAAACGTTCATCAGGTCCTGTGCCTAGTAAAACTACAACTGCAGGACGGTAAACAATATCCTTATCGAATATGAAACCTCGAAATTTTAAATCATCTTTGAACATCTATTTACTAAGTTAAGGAAAATCTCAAAAAAGTAGAATGCGCAACGAAATGTATTAAAGCAAATATATGTTTTAAAGTATCTAAATCTATATAAAGGACCTTTATGGGTTGTTGTAAACTGCTACTGTTATCTAATTTTGGAAAAAAACACACCTTCTTAGACATTCGAAAAACCAGAAAAGGAATTTGACTTTTAAATAAAGTTATGCTAAAGAATATATTAAAATATGTTTAAAAAATCATATTTTCGTGTATTTTTGTATGTTTCTCCCTATGCTTATTTCCTTATCAAAAGCTTTTCAATTTGAAAAGCCCGCCAGCCACATCATCTGTTTTTTTTAGGAACTTCCTGTTTCCGGGCGAATGGCTTTTTAGAATATGTAGTTTCGTTTCGCATGCGATTTTGTTTTGGCCTAAAATCGTGTAATATTAAGTGTCCGGCTGTTTCATGTAGCGTGAAGCGTTTGATAAGTGTCGTAAAATGAAATTGCTTTGGTAATTTGATGTGCGCCTTTCAAAAGTTGCGGTGTATTCGGTGGCGCTGCGGTTGTGGAATGTAAGTGGACAACTGTAAATTTTGGGTAAGTGCGAAACCTCCGCACACCTCCCACCAATAAATTACACATGTGTGTGGGCACTTGTTGTTGGTGTTGGATGTTTGGCGGTCAAAAGAACCGCTATACGTTCATGAATTGAAATTCAAGGATCCTTTATTAAAACTAAAACTAAAAGCTGTACTTGAAACTGTTTAATTCAATATTTAATAAAAACTTCAAACTTCTAAATTAAAAATAGGAACGTTTAATATTCATATTATTTGGTTTTAAACAAAATTTTCAAGTTAGTACTTTAGTTAGTACTTTAATCAGATTTATCATTCTATTTATATTCCAAAGAACATTCATAGCTAAAATGCTGGGCTATATCAATTTGATTGATTTGGTTTTAAATTACAGATGCCTCCAGGTTTAATTTAATCATTTTTTAAGGAGATATTCATATAAATCCTAAATGAATTAAAACGAAAGAAGTATCAATTTCATTGCCCTTCAATATATTTTTTTTTGTTTACATGTGATTTACTTTTAATCAGAGTTCATATGTGATTGATGCGAGGGAGCATGAGAAATTGATTTCCTTTGGTATTTTAGTGTGTAGGTGTGTCCCGTTCTTGTTACTCCATCTTTCCTTTTATCCCGTATCCCGTTCCATTATTATCTTTCAATTTTCCATACAGCTGGCTAAACAGGAAAAATCCATGCAACCTGATTGCTTCTTGATATTCGATTAATATCTTTGAAGAAAGGAAAATTTAAAAAACAAAGATTATTTTTTTATTTATTTATTTTAAATGAATATTAAAGAGTTATGTTATTTAAGGAAACAAATATGTGTCACTTATTTTAATTAAATTAATATTATTAAATTTTATAATTTATAATATAAACTATAAAATAATTCGGATTTCATCGCAAGCGAAAATTTCCTGAGCTATTTTTAGCATACTTTTCAGCGTCCCCAGCTTTAGTGCTTCTGCCGCGCAATTTTCTTTTGTTTTTGCCTTATACTTTTGTTTTACTTATTTTACGTTCTCGCTTTTCGCCTTATCGTTTTGACCGGTAAGTGCATATCAATTTCCTGCTTTCTCCTGCAGTGTATGACGTTTTTTTTAAATCTTTAATAAGCTGATACGGCTTTTCTTGTTGATGCTCCTGTCGCATACATACATACATAAAATACATGCAATGCTTTTTATGTGTGACTTGGCGTAAATAAACCCACCGTGGGGTTTTCAAAAAATATGAACATTTATTTCATCAAAATATTAAAATATTTAAATAAGTATTTAAATAAATTAATCAACTTTCTTGCGGCTTTAATGTGAATTTAATCTTTAAATCCTCTTCTGTTGTTGCCTGAAAATGTTAATTAAAATTGTATTAAGTAGACAATACAGATTATACACTTTTTGTTTGCTTAACCCATGCCAATAGTTGCCAACTTAATGGGCCGTATTAAATATAATTAGTCCTAGCCACAAGTCTGTTTATTAAATTAATTAGGTTTAATGAATCAAGAAATGTTTGGGGCTTGACATTTTCCGGCAACCACTGTATGTACTGATATAAATTACTTAGAAGAAAATTTCTGTGTTCTCCGCCTTTAACGCCGCATCTCTCTTATTGGAAGGCGGGGGGTGACATTTTGGCCAACTTCTTTACATCCGATATACAAATATATATTCCAAGCGGCGACCAGGCCAGGCAAGTTTCAAGTTCACTAAATTATGTACATTGAACACTCATACATACCAGTACACAGCGTACTTGCATGTGGGTCCTTTGCCGCTGCTGTGTGTCTGAACAAACACATATATTTACCCGACTCGGCTCGACTTCTCTTCCTTGACGGCCTGAACTTTTTACCATAAAGAACACCACACACCGCCTCACACTCACACACACACCCGGCCATTCACTTGAATGTATTTATTTAAGTAAAATAAAAAGAAAAAGCCAGTCGGGGGGGTAGGAAGCGGAATGGAATGGAATGAAAAGTGTCAGGGGCAAGATGGGCCTGTTGAGTCAAATATATGTACGTTAAAATAACTCTACACTTTGATCGGATTCCGGGGCACAGCCCCGAAAAATCAATGGAATAAAAATAGTTTGTGAATGTTTGTATAATATCATCATTGACATTTAAATAATGTTATTCCAAGTGGTTTCATATCATGTAAACCAAAAGAAAGTGCTCATTGGTAACTTATGCTCTGACGAAAGTGTTTATGTAACTTTTAGTTTATGGAAATTAGGTTTTTGTAGATACTCGTACTTCAGTTTGAATTTTATTTAGTTTAGGGAAACTTTTACAAAAAGCTGGTTAAAGTTTAATACTTATTTTAAGCGAACCTTTACCATTTTATCAATAGGGGTTTCTTTAATTAATTGAAAAGTTGATAAAAGTTTTCCCAGAAGTTCTCCTAGCACATTATTGTTTTTTTTTTAATAATTTCATATTTAAAGTGCTCACTTTTTCTCAAATTTTTTCAGTGCTGAAAAAACTGTTGCTTCTTTCAATCTTCAATTTCCTGTTCCTCCTTTCAATTTTTCGTGTGTTGGTGTGCGGAAGTACGTACATCGAAGACTTGGCAGCTCGAAATTGAGGCAGAATGAAGACATGAAGTTAAGTCTACCCCACCTTAATGCAAAGCCACCCAGAACCGCCGACCCAGGAAGCCACTGAACCACCAGACCACTGCCAGCTGCCTTCAATTTGGCAGAGGCTGTGTCACCAAATGTAGCACTAAGGAAACTTTTTCCACGTTCTGCTTAGATGTATGGCTTAGACATGAGTGGCCCAAAGAATAGGAGTTGGAATTCTGTCAGAAGTATATTAAAAATGGTTTATCACAATACAAATATTATTATTAAATATTATTAAATCTCTACATATTGTAATAGAGAGTGTACTATTTTAGCTTATATATAGCTTTAATAAAAGGTTCTTATGATCTAATAAAAAATTTTGTTTTAAAAAAAAATCAAATATAATCTATGATATTTATCATATCTGTAGATTTTTGTATTTTTTTTGTTTTTACTTTTGAAACATTTTAAGTGTGAATGGAAAATGAATAGAGGGCGTCGCCTGGGGCCTTGGATTTGTATTGGTTTCGGCATTGGCAACAACTTTCTGCCAAAAGTAAATCCACTCTCGACAGGCAGAAACTTTTCACGCCAACTGCTGCCCGGCCGAAAAACAACTGCCTTGTACGCATTTTCGATTGCGATTACTCGCCTATTGTCCCAGTTGAGGGAAATTTCAATGCCACAGCATCTGGTGAGAGTTCTGAAGGGTGATCCGATGGGGGGCCAGTGTGTCTGAATTGTTCTGGCTTTGGAGAAAGTAAGGAAAGTGTCGACGTCACGTCGTGTAATTGATTTAAAATTAGCACATCGCTTTCAAAATGTAAACTGTTTACATGTGCCTGGGGACAGATGTTGCCAAAATGTAGCAGCTCCTCTGAGTTTGGCATAATTTACACTCTAAAAAATATAAATTGTTAAAAAAAGTTAAAAGTAAAGGAAGTGTCAAGCCAGTTGATAGTTTTTTTTTCAAAATTGATTTAAATTAAATATTTTGTTAGTCCCTTGCCCCCAAAACTTCACAGTGTAGGAGTGTATTTTCTACAGATAACTAATCCCCTTTCATCCCCCCTCCACTGACCCCTTATTTGTGTGCCTGTGTAAGTGGGTGTTTGGAAGAGAGTGTGTCTGTGTTTATGCAAGTTTAATGAACATGAATCCACCAGCCACCAGGGCAAGGCAGCCCCTGTAATCGCATTTCAATATGCTGCACCAGCAGTGAAAACTAACAGGGAGAAACAAAAAAAAAAAAAAGATGAAACACAAGTGGGTGGAGCGGAGTTCTACTCAAAAACAAAAAATGTTGAAAGAAATAAAAAGTAGAAACTCAAAGCCCGAGACCGTGTCCCGTTGCGCTTGTCTTGCACGGGTTTGCAGTTGCAAACGGCAATTTAGTTTGCACGGCAAACTTTTCATAGCCGCTCTGACCCGTAAACGAGGTCAACGTAAAAAACATTTTGAAAAATTCATATGCAAACGTATTTTCAGTTGCCCTGCCGCCAGTGTGGAGCACACACAGGTGCCAATGGCAGCACCACCACCACTGCCACCAGTATCAACGAAAGTATCCTCCAACCCGGTAGCCCAGTAGCTCCCAAAAACAGCCGGGGAAATTCCATTCTCCTCCGGCTCAAGAGCCTGGCCATGGTGGAAAAGTTTTTAATGGCCACACCCCATACTAACATACAGTTAATAGGTGCTCCACCCGGACTCTTGCTGGCCAGTGTAATGCTGAGTCGCCCATGGGGCTCAAAGTCTTTCCCACTTTCGGTGTAAAGTGAAACGTTTTGCTTTTTATTAGTTGGTAAACATGAAATATAATGAAAAAGAACTCGGTTTTATACAGTAAATTAAATGTGAATCAACATCTCTCTGGGGCAAATAAAACTCACTTTTTTCGGCAATGCTTGTGTGCTTTTTTCCCGGCGAAAGGGGAATATTAATTAATGTTGTCAAATTTCGAGAAAATAGGGGCTACCAGTTATGATGTTCATTAAAATAATTATAATATTTTAAAAATATAAGCCCATATTTAAAAACATATCAAAATTTAAGCCGCTCTTTCCTTATTAATTACTTTATTATTTTCTCATTAAAATACAGACTTTTCAACTTCTTTGATCATTAATATCTTATGTATAGAATAGCACCCTTTAAAAGATTGTAATCGTTGTGTAATCAACTTGACTTTTAGCATTTCCACTTTTTAATCACTACTCCCGACTAATTGCTCGCCCCGAAAAACCAAAAGCGGAAACTCTTCAGTTTAACACAAAGTGAAACATTTTCCGGCTTTCCGGGATAAGACCAAACACGGGACACGGCTATAATTGTTGGACGGAGGCCTTTAACCTACTGCCTCTATGAGTAATTAGGGTCGTGGATTAGTACAGTCGCCTCCGCTTCAATAAATTTTGGGCCGCCGGACGTCCAAAAGGCCCCAACCCTGGCCCGGGGCTATGCTTATTTAAGGCTCAATCCGGGTCACGAGTTGTTCCGCCTTAAAAGGCGCTCAAAAAAGGGGGCTATCTAAGGCGAGTCACTCAAAAAAAAATGGATAAAAATTATAATTAAATTGGGGAAACTATAAAAGTATCTCTAATAGAAGCTATTGATTTTTTTAGAGACTTATACTAAATCTAGCCAATCGATTTAAATGTTTTCCAAAGTAAGGATAAGTCATTTCTTTCAGTGAAGAAGCAGGGGAAGTGCCCTCTCACATTATGCCATCTCGCGTCCGTTGACGCTGATGTATGTACGTGTTTCGGCTTTGCTTCCGTGATAATTTTCAAACTTTTTGCACCAATTATGTGCACGGCAGCGCGGTATTCTCTTAGCCATCATCATGGTGTTAGTGCTCCCGTATCCTGTGTATTGGTACGCCCGACTGTGTGTGGGAGTTGGCCTTTTTGTGCCTGTAGTTTATGCTCATTACGTGAGTGCTGAGCGCAGCAGACTCACAAATTGTTGTACAAGAAATTGCCGCCGTTGGCGTTACACGAAACGAACGACAACAACAACAAATAAACCTATACATACATATGTTTGTGTACATATATATATGTAAGTGTATATAGCCTCAGGTATATAGCTATATATAGATTACTTGCCTGGATGCAAAATCCTCCAATTTAATTTTAAGGTAAATTCGCCCATAGGACCGTAGAGTATGAGAGACGTGTCCATGGGGCGTATGCGCGTTGTTGCGTTGACCAATTTGTTGCCTTAGTTGCCTCAGTTTTCCTCCACTTGAACTGGGAAGCAATTCAAGACGCTTATTTAAATACACAAATTTCAAGTGGCAAACGAAAACTATTAAAAGCCGGCCATATTTAATTAAATTCAGGTTAAGGAGCCGGTGTGTACACAGGGCGTATGCGTGTTATTTAGTATTGCTCTTCAAATAAAAGCAATTTAAATCTTAATTAAAGGAATTCCTTCAAACAATATCATCAATATACAAATGTTGAAATTTAATCAAATAAACTATTTCTGAACTAAACAAGGCCCTAAGGCGGATAAATACTTTAAGGTTTATTTAAATACCACTTGAATCAATGATTTTTGTTTCCTTATTTTGTAGGAATTGACAAAAATTTTGACAAAGAAAACAATTTAATAAAATCTATTACTAAATCAAACTGTTAAGCGGGTGGAACTATTTATTCATCTTTTAGTTTGGTTCATAAATCCTCTCTTTGCCTCATTCACAACTCATAAATCAAGGCTTAAATCTGATTTTGAAGACTTAAGAACTTAAGCCTTAAAAACCAATTTTAACTTAATGTGGGCCGCCGGGCCCTTCCGCATTCACTGAATAAGTAATAATCTTGCGTTGGCAACGCACAGCTTTAGTTCTCTACATAGTTTTCCCTTTTGTTTGGACCTTTTCAGGGGCAAACAAAAAAGGAAATAAAAAAAGCAACGGAAAAGCAACTGCAACTTTAAAGGCACAAAAACTTCTCGGAAGTCGCCCACCGTCCATGCTGTCTATCCCGAGTAATGTGAAATTTTCAACAGGACTATTTAGGTTTTTTTCGAGTGTCGCATTGTTACTTCCGGTTGCTCTTGGCAAAGTTGATTTTTGTGAGATTTTTTATATACGTTATACGTATACGTAAGTTTATAAAAATCTAGATTAGACCTAGTGATGAGTCTTAATAAATTTTCATAATAAATAAAATTAATAAAGTTACCAAAATAAAAAAAAAAAATTTTATAAAAATATTTTTTGAGGGTGCTTAAGTGGCACTTATGAGAATCGAGGAGGAGGGCGTTTTTTTAAATATTTTTTTTTTTTACTTTTTCGTTATTTTTAACCATTTAAAAAATCTGAAAAGCGATAGGTCATACATTTATATTAAAGGATATTTTATAACTTGCAGTTATAAACATAACATTTATAGTTTTTGGCGTTTTTTCGTGTAGAAATAATTAAAATATCTGTTTTATCACTTACGTACTTAAACATAATGAAATACTTTTTATTAGTCATAAAAATATTAGTTTAAGTGCCTGAAGGAGGCTTTCAAAACTGCACACAAAACTCACGAGCAAAGCTGTTGGCAGTTTTCCGCAAAGTTTGCACTGAATTTTCATTGGATATGCCAAAGCTAAATGTCTCGACGAGCTGAGGATACATTTTGTTTGTTTACTTTGAAATTGTAAATGGATTAGCCGCACTCCGAGGCGCGCCAGGCCTGACAAATTGAATTTGTTAGACTCGAGAGAAGTTTTTGGCAAACTTTTGCGTGCATGGTTGGATATTGGACGTGGCTGGAGTGGCGAGAAGCCATCGCATATAAGCCGTCGAAACAAAACTTTGCCCTGCCAGCAGTAAAAGCGAGTGTGGCGAAGTAAATTGCCACGCCGAAGGTGACGGGCCCTAACTCAAAAGGGTTTCTTCCACAAAATCCTCCATCCTTCCTACCCCCACCCTCATCCAGCCAGACAGTCATCAATAAGGTGATACTTTAAAGGAAAATCACAGGATACAAATGTGCGACTAAGCTTAAACATGCAACCAACTGAACTAATATAAATGATTTTTCGAAACGAGGGCCAAAAAAGGGTAAAAAGAAATGTCAAAGGATTGATTTAAGGAATTCCTATGGCAATATAAAGAAAGTTTGGATTGATCTGTTGTGGCATTTTAAAGGAAAACTTAAAAGCCTTAAAGAAAAAGAAAAGCAGTTTTCGTTTATTTAAGCTTTTTCCAATTTATTATTTTTGTACAAAATTAAACGATTAAAACACATATTTTAAATTTAAATCTCCAATCTTGTTATACATATTTTACTTGGTAAATGGCTTAAAGTTCTAGGGTTTGGAAGCCATGGTTCAAGGTGCGACATGTCAGATAACAGTCAGCTGCATCACTGACTCCTAGAGCTAAAACAGCTGTTTCCAAAATATATGTATATATATTTTAAAATCGCATTATAAAGGAAAATACCTTACCAATCACAAAAACTATTAAATAGGCCTGCATTACGTTCGATATCTTTGGGGGTTTGGGAACAACTAAAAGATTTCTTGAGAAAACAGGTTCTTTAAATAGACAGAGAGGTTCTTAGAAAAAGCTAATTTTGATGCAAATGTGGTACATTTAAATTTATTTATATTTTAAAGGCATTAAAAAATATAATAATGTGAATAAATACTTGAATGTCGATGAATAATTCGACAGACTTTAAACAAACGAATTTATTAAAGTTATATATAATAGTACAAGTAATTTAGTAACAGATATTTCAAATAACTTTAGGTTTATTTTTCAGACAAATTTTTCAAAAAATATGAATTTAAAGTTTAGATAAACAGTATGCTATGTTTTTTTTATAGGATAGGAATATAGGAAAGTTATTCAAAATCCAAATAAATAATGCTACACCCATAGTAACATAAAATCATAAAATCAAACTTAAAAGTTTGTCTTACTAAAGTCATGGTTTTAGTACTACTATGGCTACTATGGAAAACCATGGATGCCATTTTTGTTTTATATTATAAAAAAATATAATTCAATTTGCATTTATTTAATATTAAATCGATAAAAATTGTGATAAAAAAAAAATCAATTCAGAGCCAAATACTTATTTAAAATGGAGGTTAGTGTGGAAATAGGTCTCGATGCTTTCCTCACAGATTTCCTTATCAACAGGGCAACGACCCCGTGTAACATCAATAATACCTGTTGAATATAAAGTTGTTAGTTTTTTAATTAAAAAATAATATTTTTTCAACTAACGTGGCTTTTGTCGGCGACTTCGAACACATGCCTT
The DNA here is from genome assembly GCA_035045925.1 of Drosophila atripex. NCBI lineage: Eukaryota > Metazoa > Arthropoda > Insecta > Diptera > Drosophilidae > Drosophila > Drosophila atripex. The sequence goes on from JAWNOP010000012.1 coordinate 5,239,990, forward strand.
CCATCCCAAATCGCAGAGATTATCGGCAGATAGATAGCAGTCCCCGGCATGGGCGCAGTGGGGATCGACCTTATTATCGCATTCACGCACACATCTATCTCCACTGGTCAGCTCCAATGTTACCAAGGCTGCAAGGGTATATTTAAAAAATGTAAATATCAAAAATTACATTTATCTTTCTTACATATCAGCAGAAAAAAAGTAAAAGCCTTCATGTTCTTATTTATATTTCGAAAAATAAGTTTAAAAAACTAAAGGCTTATCTGTAAAAGCTACTCCCTTAAGTATCTTTCAAAAAATCTACAAAATCTCATTTAAATGTAAATGAAAAATACTAAAAACTTTTAACAACGCTTTTTATTATTAAAAATATTTATAAGTGCATTTTGTATAATTCAGTTAATAGGTATTCAGTTTCATTATTATCTTGGGGGTTCTATGAACGCTCTTTGGCACAGGTCTTAGCTTTTTATAGAAAATTTCAATTTATCGAATTTAAAACAAAAAGTTCAACCTTTATGCAGCAAAAAATACCTCACAATTGTGTGGGCTATCAATTGCAGAAGTTTTTAAGGCACATTTACACAAATACCCAACCACCTCAACACCAGTAGGTGATATATTCTAAACAATTAGTTCAACAGCATCTGAATTTTAAATCTTGGCATTTTCGCACCTGAGGAAAAATGTTAGAAAAAAAGTAATTTTTTCTATACTATCGTCAAAAGTAAACTTATTTTTCTACAAACACAATAGAATATAAAATGGTCTAAAATACTTTCAAAGATTATCATTTTTATGTACAACTTCTCATACATTCAAGTCTAGTCTAGACTTAAGTCATCCAAACACAAAAAGCACACAACCTTTTTCATTTTCTTTAAGATTTCGTTTTAGATAAGAACAAGTTTATCAACAAAACGTTTCAGATATTCTGTTTAAGAATCGAATTTTATTTGGTAAAGATGTAGCCTTCGCAATTTACTGAAGGATCCCCTTTCCGCCATTTTTAAGGGGATCCTTCAGCAAATGTGATCAAAAATCAAAAAATTTTTTGCTTCCAGATTTTGATGCAGATCGGCGCAAAATTAATCCAGAATTCATTTAAGACATTTCGGTCAAGAATCGGATAAGTTTCGGCGGACATATAGCCTTCGCGGGGGATATATTATCGCTTTTTGACGTTTTCATCATTTTTGCAGAGTGGCCTAAAAAAATTTTAAAAAAATTTCGAAATAATAAATTGCTTCTAGATTTTTATGCCATTTGATGGTGATCCGGAATCAATGGTTAATTTCTAAAAAATTGGAAAATAACTGGAAACAAATGTAGATAAAAGTTACCTTTAAAGTCTCCGCACCCATATATCTCGCCTATGGCTAGACTTAAGTGGACTTAATGGAATTACCCAAGGCAGGCTTCTAAAACTGGGATTTAACTGCAACTGTTGCCGCTGGCCAAAATCCGAAGCAGTTGGGATAATTGAATCGCTTCGATGCTGCCGTAAGCCAAACCGAATGGCCTCATTGCGATGTGTAATCCCGCCTTTAATGGAAAACCCTTTTGGCCAAGTTGGCTGAAGCCAGCCCTAAACGTTACTTACCCTTTTGCGAATCCCCTTCGCTGGCCCGGTCCTGTTCGTCATTTACATTATTATGATGAGATGCAAATCTCGTTAAAGGACACTTCAGGACATCCCGCAGTCCGCCGTCCGCCTCCTACTTTGGTATAGACTACACTTCAATATGTGTGCCATATGCCCCTCCGTATCTTGGCAGCCACATCCATGTACTCCACATCCCGCCGTCGTCGGTTGCTTTTGTGTATATGTATGTGTGTGTTATTCTTATGCAAATTACATTTCCTGTGTTTGAGCTACAGCTTGTAGGTACATGTGTATGCGTGTGCGGGATGCACTAACACAGGCACAGATATTTGTAGCCCGCCATGGAATATTTTGCATACTCATATATAGCTAAAAAATATTTTACAATTCTTTTGTAAAAGTCAACAACAGCCAACGACGAGAAGGAACAGGACACTGCGAGGATGGGGACAGACCAAGCGCTCATAAATGTTTTCGCTTGTCAGATCACCCCTCTCTTTCGTTTGGCGTTCGCCCATCTCTCTCTGGCTTCCAATTTCCCTCATTTGCATCTGTCTATCCATTTCCATTTCCAGCTTGGGCCCTGTCTCGTCCTCCTCGCTCGGTTATGACATATTTGTTGCCTGCTGACATTGCTTAGTATCTAATTTGCATTTGTAAACTTTAGTGTGTCATTTTGTTCATTTGTGTTTTTTTATCCCTTGGTCTATTTTACGGATTTTACATTTTATATCCTCGTGAACAAGTGCACAAATATATACCTATACCTACATACCATATTATTTTTTATTTGAAACTCATTAGCTGTTATGGGCACATTCTCTTTTCGGATTCGCTCCACTTTCGGTGGCACAAATCAAATGCAGCATCAGCACATTATTCACTGACAAGCCAAGCGTATTTGCCCAAAAAGGTATACCGACCATCTTGCTGGGTTTGTTAATTTTCAAAGCTCAACACTTACCAAAATCCTACCTTGACGCAATCACCTGGAATTTGCATTTTGGAGAATTGTTGAAGCACGGATTTTCCATTGATTGACATTCTAAATTGAAAGCAAGAGTCGACAGTTTAATTTGCGGATTATTCTAGTTTTGTTCGAGTCAGTGTTTCCAAATAAACTTATTTGCATTACGAATTGATGCAAATTCTATTGCCAGCACTGTGGCTAATGGACTTGGCTAATGAATCTAACATGGTTGCCTAATGGGCATTAAAATCAAATTCTTACCAAGTGAAGTGTTAGACAGAATTAGGCAGGACTGTTTATCTTATCTTATATGTATAAAATTATCGAACCAATTAATAAAGTTGTAAACTTAATACTTTTCAATAAAAGAGTACTAAAACTTCGTTTTAGCCTTATCCTGCTAACGGCTTTCTATCCAAAACCATTTTCGATTGTAGTACTTACCCTTTTGTATTCCTCTTTTTTGCTGGTTTTTGGTCTCTGGTTAATGGCCAGCATGCTGCACGTCTGACAATTGGAAAATTGGAAGTTAAAGCCATTAAATAAATGAGTGTCACACTAGCAAGACAGGGGGGAGGTGTTGCCAAAATGGAGCACGATGGTGTGTAGTTGGAGAAAGCGGGTGTCGGGAAAAGGAAGCACAATACAATCACATTTCAGTCAATGATTCTGTGAGCCGAATGCTATTTGGGTATTTTTATCTCTTTCGATTTACCCAGTCATTCGATACGAGGGTGAGGGTGAATTGGGAATTGGGCAGGGGAAAGGGGTTAACCACTTTGATTTGGCCTCGATGGCAACGGCAAAACATCAGCACACCCACAAGGGATAAGGAACGCAGGACGAGGGACCAGCAAACAGGAAGCCCTGCTTGAAAGTCAACAGTTTTAACCTAATCACAGTGGATTTTATTGCCGCCTCACACAAATCGATATGAGCGGATAGGCAGCGGAAGGAAGAAGGAACAGGAAACGGAAACAGAAACGCACTGGAGCCGAAGGTTCTTGCCAGCCATTTGTGGGAGGACCGCAGGATCTGCTGGGGGAATCATTAGGTTGCTGCGTAAGAATTTTTCGGGTGCGTTAAGTGCCCCCCGAAAAGAACCTTTTGGATGTTTGAGTTTTGCGGTGCACTTTAAAGAAATAGTTTAGTTTTTGGGTCAAGGATTTTAGGGATGTTTAATAGTAAATAAATTAATTAAAAATTTATAAGCAAGGCAGCAAGATACACTTAAGTAAGCAAGCATTAACAAGATGAATGTTCAGAGAAACTACGTTTAAAGTTGTGAATTTTAACAAAGCGGTTAATATTTTAAAGATTATATTCTTCAAAATATTTTCATTTTTTCAACAAAAAATGAAATAATATATAATATTTAATCTATATTATTTATAAATTATATATATTATTTATTATATTTAATTAATATCTAAAGGACTCCTATTAATCTCTTATCGAGTCTTTTTCGAGTGTATTTATTGGTCTCCCATTCAGCACGCACTGGCTGATGAGGAAGGTCCTGGTTCTGGTCCTAAATGTTATTTATCTCTAGATTAAATGGATTTGTGTGCAAAATTGTCTATTTAACTGGGACGAACAGCAGCTTTAGCATCGTCATCATCAGCATCAGCAACGTGGCATCGAGACTTCAGAATTGGAATCAAAATCAGCAGGACTGTCGGCCCCCAAAAAGTGGCAGCAACTTCATTGTTTGAACTTTTCACCAAATACGTAGGCGTTTGATTGAGTTTCAACAAGGGTCGCCTCGTGTCCCTGTATTCTTGTATGCCTCGGGCGCAGATTTGTGATGGGTGGTCTGGGTGGTGCAGACCGCCCGAATCGTTCACTATCACTTTCCGCCCTCTACCCTTTTGGCCAGTTTTAGTTTCTATTGTCAATTAGAACTGACAAGTGGCTGTCTATGGGATCGAAAGTGTTGGTCGACCGTCGCTTCCGTAGGGCTGACAGAGTATCCTGGGCGACCACTTGCAGTTCTCGGCCCTAAAAGGATATCGTTTTATATTGTATGGTTATGTACTTTCTTTTTTTTAATTTTATGTTATGAAAATACTTGAAACTTTTGTAAAAAAGAGAATGCTTCATCTTCAGCAACATGTTGCTATTTTGTGGAATCGTCGAATAAATTTTGGCATATTTTTTATCGCCCAACGCTCAGTTCAACGCTCTTGCTGAAAAGTGTCTGCATCAAGAGACATGTGCTCTTTTTCTGTTGAACTTTATCGCGGAGGACTGTCCCACAAAGAGGTCACAAATGTGATAAATTTTTCGTCGCTCGGCAACAGTTCCGCCATATGCGGATATTTTATGGTTCGGATTCTTTTGGCATTTCGTTGCTCTGTTATTCAACACTGGCTCCCGACTGGAATATAGATGGCCTTTGCCATTGTAAGATGCACTTTCGTTCAACCGGTGCAGTTTGCACTGAAAATAATAGGATTCGAATATTGCGAGAACATTATTTTTTTTTAGCATATTCTTAAGATCAGTCTTGTGGTAGGATTTTGAAAAAATGGGCAGATGGGTTTGAAAAATTATATATAATTTTTATTTTTATTATCCACATTATAATTAAAACCATTTCTAGAAGTGCCTAAAATTTCTATTTATTTTTATTCGGTAAAAGAGAGTTAGAAGCACTTTTTTCTAGTGCCACGTTCCGGTTGAACGCTGCATTTGGCCAAACAATGGAATCCGTTAGAAGAAGCCCGGCTCTCGGCCAGATGCAGTCGACCAGCAAACAGACAATGGCCCCGAAGAAAACCAATTCAAAATAATAGTCTAATAAACTTACTTAGCGTGCGCCCAGCTGATTAGCCTGCCTTGCCGGCTTTCCTTCTGTTTTTGCTGGTTTTGGGTTTCTGGCTTTCAGCTTGGTGTCCGTTTTCCACAGCTAGCTCATCTTAAAGCCAACTTGGGGCGCTTTGCTCGGCCATTCCCCCTTTAGCCCCTGCTGGGGGGAAATTTTATTATTGCGCTTCTGCAGCTGGCCGGCAACAAAAACGTTCGCCGCGGTCGTTTGCTTAATGCGCCGCGTGCCCATCGCCTCCCACCAATCCACCCGATCTTCCAAAGCGATGGATATAGCCCCCACTATGAGAATGAGGATGGCAATGGCCATAGCGTTGGCTATGACGATGGCGATGGCGATGGCCTTTTTGCGCTTATGGGTGAGAAATGCTTTCTTTATGTATTAATAGTACTTTCACTCCCTTCAGAGCTCGAGAGCTTTGCTGAAGGTGACAGCGTGATTGGAGCGAAGGGCTTTGTGTTTCAGATTTGACATTGTGTCATTGAAAGGATATCTTAAAAATTGTTTAAAAATAATGTTAAAAATATATGAACTTTAAGTTTTAAATCTAACCATCAATCCAAATTATTCTGGTTATCCAATCCCATTATTAAAGCAAAAAGGTCTGAATGCCATCTATGTTTCACAAATCATCACTTTGATTTTACTCGCCTGAATTTTGATTTTTTTTTTGTTCCATAGTTTGTATGCCGAACCAATTTAGAGCAGAATAAAATTTCAATCAAAAGTCAAGCACCTACAAGGAATGAAAGCCTTCCATACACACATCTTTTCAGCAAAAATATCGATGTTCACGAGAATATTTTTAATTGGAAGCTTTATTGAGGCTGAAAGAAATGCCAGCACTTGGCTTTTTGTGTTGTCAGAGTCGGCCAAAAAGAGAAAAAATAAAGATTCTTCGAAGCATATCAATTTTGACAAATCCCGACAATGTTTATGCTTCTACTTTTGAAGTCTTTTCTGTATGCAGAATGTGCATTCAATCAAAAATCAATGAAAATTTGTATACAAACTGAAATCTTATGGTATAACAAGAATTGCAAGTCTGAATCATATACTAGAAGCCTGGCAGCATTTTATTGACATGACAGCCAATTTAAAATTCGATTTTGGAACGATTTAAGAGAGCTTTTATAGCCAAAGACCATTCTCACTTAATCAGACTAAGCTCGAATGTGTCATCTATTCAAAATGTCGTTAAATGGATTTGCATACATAGTCTGAGGCGGAGAATCTTTTAATTTATAGAGGGAACCTTATTTGGTTAAGGTGACGTGTTTGTTTTGCATTTTTATAAACAATTATTATGCAATCAAGAAGTTTTTGTAAATTTTTATCTTCGATATTTTTAGATATTTCAGTTTAAAATAAAAATTCAGTATAGAAGTGCTGGAAGGTTCGTAAAATTGATCAGTATAAACTTAAAGTAGTCCATCTGTCGGCTTCCTTGTTCGTTAAACACTTTCCTATCCGCCCATTTTCCATTTTGTCATTGAGCTTGTCTGCTTGTAATCCTTCAGATTTGGCTCCTGCTGTCCTGTCCGTATGTCTCCTTGCTTGTCCGCTCCTTGTCCGTCAAGTTGTCCGCTCATTGTCCCTCTATTTGAAGGTCTTTATGTCCTTTTTTTTGCTCTCTGATTCTGTTCTTCTTTACTAATTAAATATGTGGAATTTTTCTATAATGTTGTTTTTCTTTTTTAAATAAATATGCATACTTTGATTCACGCTCTCATCTCTGGCATCAACAAAAAAAAAAAAGGAAAAGGAGGGAATCCGTGGCAGGCAACAGAGCACCAGAGCACATTTATACCGGAATGACTTCAGTGTTGTATCACGTAGTAAATAATTCCTTTGTGGCATTGTCTTGGTTGGCTTTGCAGCTTTCGGCATCGGCTCCCGGCTCCCAGCTCCGGGTTTGGCTTTGGCTTTGGCTTTCACTCTGTGCTGTCCCCTTTGGAGGACGCGCCAAAACTCTCGCCCAGAAATCCCAGAATTCCCAGAACTGCCATCCCATCTAGAGGGCCAGAGGGTGTTTACGTGCCAACCACATGGATGGGGGTGAAAATTGGTCTAGGCGGCGCGGCAGCGGTTGCTTTTCGGATATTTCGGATGGTATGGGCCCCGTACTATGAGTCTCTTTTATTGTTACGTGGCAAATACAACATAAAACGAACGTGTAAATGTTATTTCTTGATTTATTTCCGCGGTGCATGCAGATGCTTACGCCAACCGATTTTAAGGTGTCTCCTGTCCCCCATCCCCCCCTGACGGATTTCTCTTTAGGGGGATGGTTCGAGGAAATCTTCCTCCGTATCATCCAGTCAAGAATTCTCGATTGGTTACGTATACGTAATGTGGATGTGCGGATTTTCGTTTCGTTTTCGTTACGTTCTGCCATACAACACTGGGCGCGTCGTCGACAAATATAAAATATTCCGCTTACCTTGCACAAATATTTATATATGGTTTGGTACATAATATAAAATTACTGCATGTTTCTCTATATATGTGTCTATATATGTGTATATATTTGCCATGTGTTGGTTTACGGTCGCGTTGGTGTGTCTGTTTATGTTTGGGATGGCATTGTCGGGCATAACAATTTTTTTTTTGTCTTTTATCTATGCCATTTATTGTGTTTTTTCGTGAATGCACCCTGTACAATGGGTTCAAGGGTAGATGGATGTCAAGGGTTAATTTATGGAGGAAAACTAATTAACTTTGGTTTTCCTTATTAATTTTTTAAGGGGGTTTTTGGTATTTGTTATTCACAAAACATGGACTAGTAGACTTGAGATGAACTTTATATACTTATTCTTTTTGTAAAATATAAAAAATATTTTATTCATACATAAATATATTCAAGTTTTTTTGAAAATCCTTCTGTTCCAGCCGGTTTCAACTTTTATTTCTCCTCTTCCTGGTTCTGCCAATAATTTTTTATCAATCATGGCTTTGCAAATATGTTTTTCTGTAGAAAAAATATTGTTATATTTTTTATGCCGAGGGTATTTTTTTGCCTCTCACCTGTCACTATGGCCCACCTTACCTTCCTTGTTTGTTTGAGTATTTTGTAATTTTTGTCTCGCTTTTGTTCTTCTCTGAATTGTGTACCTTATTTTTTCAGCTTATTTTTTTGTTTTTTGTGTCATCGGTTGTGTGTTGGCTGCTCGGCACAAAAGCAAACACTTTTCTTGGGTGCATGCGGATTTACATGTCCCCTTCCCCTAACCCCACCGCCGCCCGGCCACTCTCCCCCGGCTCTTGCCATTTGCCCCACAATTCGAGGCCCCGTCTAGGCAAATGCCCCCATGGCTTATATTTACCTCTCGGCTTAAGCCAAGGCGAGACGTTTGTCTCTTGGCCGCCCGTTCAGAATCTGTTTTTGGCTTTGGTTATACACTGAGAGATCTTTATTTGGGAAAATAAATTATTTTCAGAATTTTTAAGATTATGAAAAAACTATTTAATGGAATGAGAGTATTCAGAATGAGGTAGAGTTAATAGAGGTATTTTTAAATATCAGTTCAACACTGATTATTTTAAATAATTGTATCTAAAGTTATTTTAATATTTTCATTATATTTTTTGAATCAATAAACACTAATATTAACTTTTGAAAAATCCCTCAGAAATTACTCCTCAACCCATCAGTATTTAAATAGCAATAGTCCCACATAATCCTCCTCATCTATTTATTCATAGTGTTTACGATAATATTTATTCATAGTATTTAGTACGATACGATTATTATTTATTAAGGAATTCTCTATATTATAAATATTAATATTATTTATCAATTTCTTATAAATCATCTCGCAATCTTTTATTTGGCTTTCTGCATTTAAAAGACAATTCTTTAATATAAATATGGTTTTAAACCCAAGAAAAAATCTCTGCCGCTTTTGAATATTTATGTATTGTGTAAGCCATAATTTTATTTTTGTGCAGAGTATAACAGGATTAAAAAATTTGTCGACTTTTATGGGAAAATAAAATTTCATCATTTTATTTTTTGTACAAACAAAAACAGACTGTGTGCGTCGGCATTTCCGTAGAAAATAAAATGTATAAACCAAATGCAATGAAAATGTGGAGTTGAATTAATTGCGTAATTGTTTTTTTTTGTATACGTACGTTGTATTTTTTTTTGTTGTGTGTGCAGGGATTGAGCTCCTTTTGTTGTTGTTGTAGGAGTGGTGGTGGCAGAGCTGTGCTTTTCGGTCGGTTCCGTATTTCGCCTGTTGACGCAAATTGCCAAAATTGCCTGCGGTTGTGTTTACATGGTGAATGTAACAGACAACAGACAAGTGACAGCCGCACGCACCGAATTCAAATAAAAGCCAATGCCAATGACGGTGTCTACAAGTGGGCGTTGGGCGTTCGACGTTGGGCGGCTCTCGGTGTCCTTTGGCATGGAAAATGCAGGACGAGTCAGCAATCGTGCGGTACATTATTTAATTTTGACATGTGCTTGGGGTTTTGTCATCTGTATGTACAACTTACCACACACTCGCTCCCTCCTTCCAACGCCCAATTGGCAATTCAAATTTGGGCTAATGTGCTTTTGATATATGGATTGGGGTCTTTCTTTACAATCTCACATAAATACACACAATATATGCATGTATACAGAATATGTACATATTTGGCTATGAATTCATAGGCAGACAGCTAAGACTCATTTGCGGTTATCAATGGTGAGGCGTCTTTGATGGTTTTATTGGCTTTCGTTTGCCTTTTTCGATAAATCATTAGCATTTATGGCATGTGACAAGTGTCACTCCTCCTTCCTTTTCCTTTTCCCCCATGTTTGACTGCATCTCTTTCCAGTTTGAATCGGATTTGTCCGAAATTGATGGCATTTTCATTAAACATGGCTGCATATCAAGTGTTTTCCGTTTCCCCCTTCGACTGGACATGACATTTGTTCAAGTGCCGGACGTTTTGATTCTATTTTGAATTAGGCTTCTGTCTTTTCCATCCTTTGCCATTTAAATTTTTGATGAAGGGGGAAAGAATTAAGGAACTTTCTTTTTGTTATAAATCATATTTAGGTTAAGCTTCTAAAATATATGAAATCTTAAACTTTAAAGAGGTTTATGAGATCGGTATCTCCATTCATAATCATAAATTGTAGAGCAACAAGGAAGATTTAATTTTAATTTTTATCGTTAGAAATTTTTGTTTTTATCGGGTAATAAAAATAGAAAACTGTCTATAGAAAACCTAAAAAGAATGAACACAATTTTTCACTTAGTTGAAGAGCAATTAAAGTTCTTTTTAAAGTTTCATTGTCCACCCGATAGGGCCTGTTACTGTTGATAGTTTTCCATTGCCCTTTGACCGTTGAAAGTATTTTCCCATTTCCTCTCCCACTTTCTCCGCATCTGGCTGGTCCTCCGCCCCCTTCTGGTGCTCTTGCTTTGTTGTCTGCACTTTCCAATCTCCTTTCGGTTCAGTTTTGTTTCGTGTTTTGTGTATTTTTTGTGCAATGTTTGCAATGGCTATTCACTTCTCGAGACATGGATTTGATTGCTCGGATGCCTTTCAATGCCCCCTGTCCATGGGCTTCAGTTCAAAAATCCATCTCCTTCCAGGAATCCCCCGGGATCCTCGGCTGCCTCTGCCGTCTCGATGATGGCCGTGTTGAATGGCGAATGCTGGTGGTACTGGCTGAGATATAAATTTCAACAGTATACTTTTTTCTTCCATCCACTTTATACTTCCTATATTTCTTCGCTTTTTTGTCCGTGTGTCTGGCTGAAAAGCAAATCTGTGTAGTGGGCGCTTGTCCTTCCGCTTATCGAAGGCTCCCAGCATGGGCGTGACTGAGGGGGATTCGGATTCATTTATTAAACACACATTCCAAAAATGTTTACTACAAATTTATTTCTTTGAGATTCGATGGGGCTTCTTCAGGGTAAGCCCCAGAATCCTTTACAGTCCTTTACAGATAGTAATTAATTGTCCTCCGTGTCCTTGTCGTGCCTTGACTGAGAACCAAGTTATGGATGTATATAAACAAGTAAGTAACTCCCCACTACTTCCATGAGATCTGCGGATGGTTTTTGCTGTTGTTCCTGCTGCGGAGCCTCAATAAATCTACCATCGCATATCTTTGGGGCTTGCCTTCGTGTTTTTACAGCATCAACAACAAAATAACTCAAAGTGTCATCCAAACTCTTGAAGTCTATTGTGTTATGCCTTTGTTATATATTTTTTCCGCTCCCTTCTCTCGGGCTTTTGTGGCCTTTGCCTGGCTGCTTATCCTTACAAAACGTTTGACGGCTGCAATCGTTTCGGGGGGCGGGGAGGCGGGGGGTTACACGTGTTTCCAGGGACGCAGGATCAACAACGGGTGCGGGAACCTGGTTCGGATTCAAGTGGGGTTGTCATTATTTGGCCCTGCTTTCAGTTGAATCAAAACGATTGGCATTGGGCCCCAGAAAATCCCCACTATATTCCTCCGTTCGAGTGGCATTTTTATTAGGTGTATGCCTCTGTAAATCACTATGCCACCCACTCGACTCTATACCCCGAACAAAAGGCTGAAAAAAAACACAGAAAAAATATTTGAAGAAATTATTTTCTTAATATTTTCTATAATGATGAAAATAGTTATACTTTTGAAAGTCATACTCCATAATTTTAAGAAAATAGATCTCTCCATTTATATTTCAGTGTATATTTGCTTGCATACCCTATTCTTGATATTTTAGCATTTGATAAAAATCTAAACAAAGTGTATGACATTGTTGGGCTCCCCATTTTTCCAAATTCTCGACGTGGGTCGCCCACGCAACAAAGCCAGGCCGATGAGGTTCAACGAGACGCCACCAATGAACCAATTCCCATGCATATTCGTTTTTTTTCAGGGCCGTGGTCGATCCCGGTCCCGGGACTCCCTCCCATCATCAGCACCTTTATGTATTTTATGTTACCCACTTCTCGGTTGCGCTGGAACTTATTACATATTATAAATCATATCATGGCATGACATTATGCTTAGCATACAATTTGCCAAGGAACCGACCTTTTCTCACTCTGTCTCTCTTAGGCACCGAAGGTCAAATTTAAAATGTACACAAAACTTTTTCGGCATATTTTTTGAATTTTTGTATAGGAAGTGAATAGGGCTAGGGCTGTATTATTATGCCAAGAGTTTGTTGTGTACTTTAAAGATTTGAGAAATGCTACTTACAAGGATTGGGAGCTAAATCTTTTTGATTATTTTCTGAAAACCAATATCTAGTCGAGGCTTTTAAAATCTGACCCCGCCGACTCCCATAAATTATGACAGCAACAACATTCGATTTAATTGGCTTTGTCGCTTTGCATACCAATTTTGGTTTATTTTAAAAACATAAATTTAAATAATGGTTTTTATGTAGTATACATTTATGTGGCAACGTTGTGACATTAGCTAGAGTTGAACCTCCTTCTCTGATTCGACTTGGGCCGGACTCGTTCCATATCTATCCGGGGGGATGTTCGGGGTCTTGTGTTGCAAATACTGTTTTTTCTCAACTCTTCTTTGAAAACAGCAGCGTGCCTTGGTTGACAAATTACATATGTAAGCTAATTAGCATATATATCACATACTTCCTAAATTAACAACTACAACTAACAACTAAAAAGACAATTAGCGACCATGTTTGTGTTTCTTTCGCATTTACTCGCTTTTTAAATATGATTTGGTATTATAGTTCTCTTAAAGACGAATAATTATGTTTAAAAAAAAGTTTGATATTCCATTGAAGGAGAATTATATACATATACATAGATTTGCTCTTTAATTTTTTTAATAGTAACTCTTCGTTTGTTTGCTATTTTAAATATTTTTTTCTTTTGTTTTTTTTTTTGCGTAATTTCATAAAGAATACTTTGAATTTGTTGCTGCGGAAGTTCGTGGCTTATCATATCATTTTTTTCGTAATTGGGGGATCGTTCTTTTTGTTTTGCAAGGAAAAAGTGAAAAATTAAAATGAGATCAATACCAAAAAAACAAAGAAAGGCAAGGATTAAGAAGGCCCTTGAAAAATAGTATCCTAGACTAGGACTTTTAGGAATTTTCATTTCGAAATTTTGGCCTCACTAGAAAAGCACATAACAAAAAGAGGTTTTTGAAAAGGAGGATTACTTAGTCTAGACCCTAGACTCTAGAGAAATTTTCTATGTAGTACATTCTCAAAATTGGACTTTCGTTTTCGTTATCTTATCAAGTGTATCAAGTGGTGGTCGCTTAGATGCTGTGATCCAGAATGGAGACCGGATCGTAGGAACGTTTTTTGGCACGCTGCGAGTAAATGTAAATGACCATGGCCACTAAGACGATCGTGGATAGAACCGAATAGGCTGCAAGCCCGTAGATGAGGCTGTTGGATTGGTGGCGGACCTCGACCACGTTAAGTGCATCGAAGGCGCAGTGGCAGATGGTGGCGACTGGAGCCACAGGGACCGGACCAACTACGGTGCTGGGACCAGTGGTGCTAGTAGAGGTGGATGTACTGGTAGTAGTACTAGCTGAAGTAGTGGTGCTGGCTACCAAGTCGCCACTGTGTTGAGTGGTTTCGGGATCCGCAAACAAAGGCGGAAGATCGTCTTCTTCGATTTCTTCCGTATCGACGTCCTTGTAGTCCTCAAGCGCAATGCCATCGGTGGCAGTCTCATTTGGCATGGGCTCGCCTTCGGGCCAGCACACCGGACAACAGGTGTTGTTTAGTTTCACCTGCCGCTCCAGGGGACAGTTGTAGGTGCCACAGAGGGTGATGCTGCACTTGGGCTCGCCGTGCACACACTCGCACATCTCGCAGTTGTCCACCCAGGACTCGCCGTTCTCGAAGAACCTGTTCAGGCTCTTCGACTCGCAGAAGGAATGCGGGGCACCCTCCTCGGCGATGGACTCCTCGTCGCACACCTGGTGGCAAATCTTCGAGCCGGACACACACCGGCATTTCTGGCACCGTTCCAGCCAGAAATATTTCATTTCGGTTTCCGCCGTGCAACTCGGCGCCGGACGACACTCGTACTTGCCGCAACAGCGGCCCGGGGAGTGCGGATCCTCCGGCACCAGCTCCACCACCACCTCGTCCTTGTCCGGATTGCAGTCCGGTATGTAGCAGGTTTTGCACACACACTTGTGCGCCAAACAGCATCGCTCGAGGTCCGCCTGGGAGATCCCGTCGGTGTTATTGTTGTATAGTGCCTGCAGCTGGTGGTGGTCAACTTCCGGCGGCAAGTCCACCGCATTCGACTTAATCAGGTCCAGATTCTCGCGTATCGAACTGTCCGCCGGGCATTGAATCTCCGATTCCGGCGGGCACTTAATCGAGTCACACGGACTTGGCTTCTGGTCAACTGTAACGAAAATATGCCAAGGGGAAAGGTATAAAGAAACCGTTAGTGGTTGTCAATAAAACATGAAGGTCTTAGTAGGAGCTTAGGTGTACTTAAGTGCTACCAGACAATAGTATTTATTATTGGGAGGGTGGGGGGGTCTAAGGGGGTCTTAGTTATGGCCAAGAGTGGCCAAGTCTAGGTGCAGTCTTTATGAAAAGGCAATAGTACAAGGCCTGTTGGACCAAATTGAAATTGTAAACCTTGTGCAAGGTAAGGGCAATAAAGTGGAGTTATATTTTCGTTTTTGCAGGGATTTCTATTCGATTTATCAGTATTTTATTCAAACAAGATTGGGAAGTCTTTACAAGGTCTTATCTTATGGATAAAGATAGTTGTTTCTTAAAGATTTGAATACTCACATTAAAATAGACATTCTATAGATATTGTTATGGAAGATATTATATGTGATTATTGATTATTGAATGGGAAGTCTTCATTGAAAAATCTTTACAGCATCTTTAAAGTAGGATTATGACAACCATTGCTTAAAGATATTTATACCCGGTACCTAGGCTTTTTAATATAATAATAATAATAATATAATAATAATTTAAGATAATATTAAAGAAACACTTTCTATAGACAACTATTGCTTAAAGATATTAGAAAGAAGGACTGGTACCATAGAACTATCTATTTTTCTATTAACTCTACTAACTAGTAACTCTCCCAACAAGCCATAAAATAAGTTACCTATATCTTGTTTTCTGAATCTTTTAATGTCGATTAAAGTATCCACTGCCACAGCCCACAACATTTTTGCAACTTTTCCCATATCTCTCTGCTTTAATTATTCCGCTTTTCAGGGGGATTTCCAGGGGTCACCACCAAATTGTATAACTGAATGCATTAAGGTCAACTTATCTGATCGAATGTCCGGCGCCTATCTGGGTAAGTGATTCATTAACGTGCCACAGTCCCGGACCCGCCCGAAAAAGTTAAACCAATTAAAGTTTTTCCCACTTTCGGGGAGTGCGACTGCCATTGATTGTTGGCTGTGTGTTTGCTTTCCATTAATTTTATATTCCATATACCTGACACTAAACTCCGGGCCACTTGCCACCTTTCCACCATGCCACACTTCTCCGCCGGCTACCGGGTGACCTTCGTCGTATTCGCTTTGCTTTTTCCACGCTTTCATGGAGTTTTTCTCCTTTCAGCTCCGGTTGGATGTTCGCTACGTGCACCGGTCATTGTTCAAGTTAATTTGTCATTTTCACTCGTCCATATAATGGGAAATTTCTCGTTCTTCGTTCTTCGTTCTCCGGCTGCTCATCGACTTTTCCCCGCCGACAACCCAACTCGACGACCCCCGGGTAAACAATCAGGTTCTGCCGAAGTCGGGACAAAAGTAAATATCTGGCAGGAAAAATCTACTCGATTTTAAGCATAAGATTCTCCCCGCAGCCTGTCGAATATTAAAAACTAAAGTTTTTTTTTTGTTTTTTTTTTTCGGGTCGGGTTCTTGGCCTGTCTGCCAGCCTGCACTTTGATGTTAGAAGGAACCCAAAAATGGTTTGGGCGGCTGACTGCTTTGAAGGAGCTCAACAAACTTCTTACACTTTATTTAATTAAAGTTTTACTTGTTTGTTGTTTTTCGCATTTATTCGCTGACGCTGTCGTGTTATCAGCGGGACAGCTGGGACAGTTGTCAGGCCGCCCTCGTATCCGCCGCCATACTCGCCGTATTGAGTGCGCAGTTTGACTTTGAAGTTTGGCGACGGGAGGTTAGATTTAAGCGAGGCATGTCCAAAAAATAAAAACAATTTAAATGCTGCTCAACTTGATTTCGTCGTAAAAATATGTAAAATGTGAACATGGAACGTGTCGAAGATTTTATGCTCTCACTGTTAAGATTTTTGTGAAAGTTCTGGCAACTTTTTTGATTATTCTTAGACATTTTGATGGTTCTGGTAATAAAAAAGGAATCATTACAATTAAAAATAAATACTGATAAGGTTGGTTAAGTTTCATTTAAATAAAAACCACAGAAAAGCCTCTAGAAACAAAAGTATCTATAGGATACAACAGTTACTATTTATACCTGGTACTTTATGAAGGCCACTAATATTTAGAATTATCTTGTATCTCTTAATATTTGTATAGACCAAGCCCCCTTATAGAGTACTACCTCTTCAGCTTCTGTAGAGTAAATCAGAGGAAAAAAATGTGAATGAATTAGCCGTCAGACGAGGACATTGCATTGCATTTTGTGGCATGACTGAAGGGGGAGAACTGGCCCGAGTAGCCGGCCCGGCCACCTAACCCAGATAAAAACCAAACCGCACACTTGGCTGCCTATTCAGATAAAGCCGGAGCCCGGCGACAGCATCCAGCGAACCGGGGGCTACTAGAACCAGGGCCAGAACCAGATACTCCAGATACTGAAACTACACAGGAAGAGGACAAAGGCGCACACAAACTTGCAGATACATGGTTGTCTTTTTTTTTTATATGTTTTTGCCCCTCTCCACTTTGGTTAGTGGGGGCTACTTTGGTTCTTCGGTGAGAAACTTATAAACAGCCGTGGAAAGTTTTCATAAAGGATGAAAGTACGAAGGAGCACACACATACATACCCACATACAGATACTCGAGTGTTTTGCATTTTATGTAGCATGAATGAATGAAAGAAAAAAAAAAGACACAAGAGTGGGGAAAACTCTTTAAAAGCGAAAACTTTTTTAATAATCCAGCGACAGCGACAACGACAACAAACACAACACTTTTGTCCTGACTTTGCGGGCTGCAGCCACCACAGATACAAATACGGAAGACACAGATACAGATACAGATGAAAACTCTTCAGTTGAGTGGGGCAAGTGTGTCAGGAATTTAAATTGTTGGTTTATCTTCGTAAGGCACTGATTGGAAATCCAGTTGAGTTCCCAATCACACACACACTTGCTCCATTTCAGGTGGCAAGTAGACCGAAAGGTAGAGCCACCTGAAGGCACTTCCATCTCCAGAATTATCTTGAAAAGTAACCCAAAGACCATAAGCTCTCCGATTTTGACTAATTTTCAGGCGAATATCTCGAAAATGTGATTTGCTTCTGTCTTGCCCGTAAGCCAATTGGCCAATCAGAGCCAGCTTTCCATCAATCCATCCATCCTTTTAGCCCTGTAACCAGAAATATAGCCATATAGCCTGGATATGCATCCATCGGCCAGGGGAGAGCCCATCATCCTTTTGTTGTGGCACTTTTGGGCTGCTCTGACCGGCTCACTGAATACGGCTATCTGGCCAGATTATCTGGCTGAGTGAACGCCTTGGCTAAACGAAATTCAATCAGGCTAATAGCTGGCATAACCACACTCGGCAAAATATGTTACACAACCTCAACCAATTGATTTCAGTCCTGAAATGGTATTTGCATGTTGCTATCACAAAAGGAATTATTTCCATTTTCGACAATTTGATATTTTTGTGGGAAATTGTTTGGCAGAGTTTGATGAAATATTTTTAGAAACATTACAAATTGTTGAGTTTAGGAATTATTATATTTGTTTTGAATAACTGTCTATTAAAATCTATATACATTTCCTGACATTTTCGAATAGTTACACTTCGAAGTAAGATTTTTAAAAAATAATTCCCTCATTGTCTTGGCTTTTCTACAAAACCTAATAAGAAATCTTTTGAAGATTAATAAGTTTAATAAGTTAACCTTAAATCAAAGACACATTTAAGTTAAAACCCTTCCAACAGAAGCCCTGGGGCCAATTGAAATCAATTTTTCGGAGTGCATCGCCTTGAGGAGTCCCTTTGGCCGTGATTGGATTGCGGAGCTAGACGGCGTATTCCCAGAGGCAGTTACGTTGCCAGCTCCGATCCATTCGTAACACATCGACATGTCAGTGACGCGGCTCCTGTCGCTTGTGGCCATGTCGGTCCTGTCCCTTCTGCACGGTCTCACCAGAGTGCTGGGCCTGTTGGCCGTCCACAGCCCGTCTTCGTGTATTGCAGACCGACGAGTGAGAATAAGTGGCTACTGGCGCATCCACGGCTGGCTGATGCTGATCTTTGTGGGCGTCTTCTCCCCCTTTGCCTTCTGGAGCGTCTACAACCACATGGCCTTCCTTCGGCAGAACAAAATGCTCCTCCTGGTGGGCCTGAATCGATTCGCCGCACTTCTCCTCTGGGCCACGCTGTGCCTGTGGATAAGCTGCTCGAAGCAGTCGGAGATCATAAAGTGTCTGAATGGATTGATCAAGAGCCACCAGATGTTGCAAAATATGATGTACATCCAGGAGCTGAAGGACTCCCTTAATTGCTTGGCCAACATAAATAATGTGAGAAAGATGGTACTCCTTATAGTTATCACCGTCATGTCCGCGGCTCAGCACATGCAGATGCTTAAGGACGACCCGCAAGTGCGGGAAAGTTTCATGTACGCCTTCAGTTTGCTGTTTGTGTACATCTGCCAGCTAATCCTCCAGCTTTCGCTGGCCATATTCACTTTCCTTCTACTGTTTATGGCCCATCTGGTGCGGCACTCCAATCTGCTGCTGGCCAGGACCCTGGCGGATGTGGGGGGCATACTGGAGAGCTCCCGGCAAGCAGGACCTCGTCCGGATCGCCAGAGGCTCTATGGCGCCCAGCAACAGTGGCTGGCCTTCGAGCTGCTGAGGGTTCTGCACTTGCACCAGAAGCTATTGAAGCTCCATCAATGCATTTGGCGGCTCCACGGCGTTCAGGCCGTTTGTTTCGTGGTTTTCGGGCCCATCGAGTGCGTGGTGCACTTGTTTTTCACCTATTTCATGAGATATAGCAAGTTCATTCTGCGAAAGTATGGAACACCGTTTCCATTCAACTACTACGGCATTTGCTTCCAGATAGGACTGTTCAGCAACCTACTGCTGGTGATCCAGTGCACTCGCCACTCGGAAAGGCAGTTCGCCAGGACGAGGGAGCTCTTCAGATCTGCCGAGTTCTGTTTTCCATCGGAGTGTACGGAAAAGAAGCTGATATATACAGTGAGTACTTGCTCTGAGTTCTGACTTTGTAATGAAACATAAATATTTCGAAAATTTGCATATATTTATGCTCTGCTTGTATGGAGTTTATTGCCAAACCATATATAGGTTCTGCCAGAAAAATGGGTTTTAGGGATATAATGTTATTTATATTCCGCACAGGCCCCTCGTAAATCGCACTTCATAAAAAAAGTTATTGGGTCTGATGGGAATTTCAATAACTTCTAATGACTAATAGGTATTATTTTATTACGTAATTAATTGAACATAATTCTTCATAAAAGTATGAAAATTTTAATAAAGACCCTTTGGCTTTGACCCCCAATTAAAAAAAGTATTTCCTTGTAATTTCTTTTTTATAACAACCTGAAAGAAGGCCTGACAATATTGATTAAATTGCCATTCCTTTTTTATTTTCCTGAATGTCAGTCAGTTTCCATTTTAATTAACTTTTCATTTCCGCAGCTGCATTATTACGGGCTGTTCCTGAAGAATGCCAGTCATATATTCACCGTCAGCGCCTGCGGCCTCTTCAAGCTGAACAATGTCTTGCTCTTCTGCATCGTGGGGGCCATACTGAACTACCTGATGATACTGATACAGTTTGACAAGGTCATAAACAAATAGCTGACAAAATGGCGGGCCAGACAATGGCCATAAATAAATATGCATACTTATAAATTAAATTGCTCTCCAGATAAGTCTTGGGCAAATATGTTATTGATGCACGTATGGAGGGGAGGCCCTACCAGAATCCCAATGGAGAGCCGTTCTGGGTGCTGCCTACTGGGTGGTGGGTGGTGATGGGGCTTACTTACGTGTCGTTGCACTGGATACAAATATTAGTCCATATATTATTAGCATCTGGTGCATGCACCTCCTTGGCTTGTGCAAGCTCGGCATGTTCCTTGCCCTCTGTTTGCTTTCTTCCAAAACAAAAAAAAAACAAAAAACGGGGGGCGATGGGTGGTTGGGTTGCCGACAGCAGCTGATGACAATCGATATGACCTTGTCGCCTGGTCCGCCGGTTATATTGTGCTGTCTCTGATGGCGAATTTTTTCGCCCAGATATCAAATCATATAAACGTCTCGTTATAATTTGCGAAAATCAAAATCAATTGGCATCTTCTCGGCGGGATCAACTGAAACGAACGAAGGAATTTATTTGTTATTCCGCACATCTGATGAAATGGGAATGCGAATTCTAATTTGATTGCATTCCCAGTACAAACTGAATCAAAAAAAGTTTAAAGCAAAGTAAAAAAGGAGGACAATGCCGAAGTTTATATGCTCTTCCTAACTTAATCTAATATATTTCTATCCGAATGAATAATACAACATTCTTTCAAAGAATTGAGTTGGAATATTTCTTATAAAAAGTGCACAAGTTCGAATCAAGTTCATATGATGTCTATTCATGTTCTATTTGGTATTAAAATTTTTGATAAAAACTTTACATGTCTTGAAAAAAGTTTTCCAGGTTGAAATAAATTTGCAGTTACTGACTATAATATACATACAAATAAGAACTAATATAAGTAGATAACTATGATAATGATACATGCCTAGTAATATACCAACTAAATAATTATAATTTCTAGATTATATTTTAGAGAAAACAAACTATATAACCAAATCAAAATACCCTCTCCAAGCGTATAATCAGAGCAAAAAGGCAGTAAACACTCGAAGCGTTAATAAGACTATACGAAAAGGTGCCTACACAACAAAATTTGGCGCTCTGCTGTGCTTGTTCCCGAGCGGTTTGGTTTGCTTTGGTTTGCCGGTTCTCGTCACTGCTAAAAATAGCAACCTTTTTTCGGCTCTGCGAGTAGTTTTAATGACCAAGTGCCAGTCTCTCTTATTTCGAGATGGCGGAGGAGCATTAAGCGGCGAAAAGGGGAACGCGGTGGCAGTGGCAGCTAGCAGTAGTGGGGCTAGCAGAGGTATCAGTGAGGGTCGGGGTCACCATTTCCCTCTACCCTCCTCCCAAAAAAAACACAGATACGCAACAGAAAAATGTTTGTGCATGTTTTCTGGGTTTGCTGAATGAAAGCGTCCCAAAAACTGAAAGGCACTGATAAAGACACAACCACTACACCGGAAAATCTGGGGAACGATGCGATGGGGGTAGGGGCAAATTGGATGAATACTGTCGAATTGGAATGGGAATGGGTATATGGGACATGGGGGCGGTACCGGCTGCCTTGTCCCAGGTACCATAAAAGACCCCGGTTTATGTCCATGTCCCTGTCCATGTCCATGTCCATCGCCGAAGAGAACAAATTTTAAAGTGTGTGCACTGAAGAAAGTTTTATTTTAATAATATTTTTAATATTAAAACTTAACTTAACCTCTATAGATAGGTTTTCCTTAAATAAATATTAACTATTATTATGAAAAAATTTTAAAAGCTTAAACCAAGAATAATGATAGTCCCATTTAGCCCCTAACTTCTCAGTGATCTACTGAATAGTGGACGATGATTTGCTTTTCATATCCATTCAATCAAAACCTAAACCGTATACCATGCACTCCCATTTAAACGACTGTGCGGGGACTGGAGATTTATGATATGAGACCCGCCCAGTGTTTCACAGCCAAGTTTAAATTTCCAGTTGAAACTGGATTTCCTTTCATCGAATTTCGAATGGATCCTGAAAACAAGAGAAGTCTTATCTGCATTACGATTTGCATTAGGCAGAAGTGGGGTAGTATTGTGGAAAGCGCTTTAATTTACAGAGTGTTGTTTTTCACTTAAACCGATAAACAGCCTGGCTGGACAAATGCCATGATGTGAGTTGGGTTACTGGTTCACTAATGACGCCTCTATAGAGGTATAGAAGTATGTGAAAATTGAGTGTTTGCGGGCATTAGAAATTTCTTAGAATTTGTTTGCTTTTTTTAAGAGCTAGGTATGGTGTACGGTACGGTACGGTGTATGCACGGAGGTTCAGTAACCTATTGAGTATGCGCTGTCGCTACATGGAGAGTTCCCCTACCCATAAACATCGTCTATTTGGCTAAGCGGAGCCATAAACAATTCAAGATTAATGAACCCACAAAAAATGCTTTATAAATGGAAAAGCGAGTGAATAAGTAGTCCAAAAATTGGATATAAATGGCACGGAATGGACTGAAAAATAAAAAACTGAATTGGATACAAAAATATACCAGAGATGCGGGGGGAACACGATTCTGAGAAGTTGACCTGACAACAATCAGAGCTGATATTGTTTTGTATCTGGAGGAATTTTAATTATCATCTTGTTGGCTTTACCGGGCAGATCTTATCTTATTTGGGTCGGATTTGGTCGAATCTCTTTAATCTTGGCTTCCTGTTGTCACTTGTTTGTACGGTTTCATCTTTATACTCTCGGTTTCTTTTTCTTCTTATTGTTTTTCTTTTGGGTTTTGTGGTTTTGTGGGTAGAACTTTCCCCGCATGAAAACACTTGGAAAAATTATACGATTTTTCATAATTTCTGTTCTTTAATTTGCTATTTTTATTACCACTTTGATATGATTTATAGGAACTGAATAATAAATGGTTTGTAAACAATACACATGGAAAACTACTCAATTCTCATTACTGATGGGGGGAAGGTTAATCAACAATTTAACAATTACAATTCAATTTAAACTTTAATTTTGTTATAAAATTTGTATTTTTGTGATTTCCCTGGAAGCTATTTTAATGTTTCCTGCTTAAAAAAATTTCAGCACACATGTGTCTATAGATGTGTTTAGTTTCTATGGAATACCTTATCTTTCCAGGGCATTCGTATGCGTTCTGTATCTGTATCTGGGTAGCAGTAACTGTATCTTTTTCTAGATCTTTAGCTTGGCTGGGTGCCGTAATCGCATATTTGTGCAGATGACTAAGTCTGCGTTCGATGTGTTGCACTGCGAGTGGGGTGATTGGGAGGTGGTGGGCTATGCGCTGGCAGTGGAGATAAATAAGCCACCGAATGCTGCTGACGAATGCCAACTTCCAGCCAGTTTCTTGGCCCGCTGCAGACATACATAGTTCATCATCTCTTACCTCGAACGCCAGTTAAGCTTTATTATTGCCATAAATTTCACTTGAATTGCGAAATCTGATGCATCTCTCTAGCTATGCTTCCACTTTGGCTTTTAGCTTTTTCTCTTGCTGTGCTTGTTGTTGCTTTTTGCTGTTTATCTTGGCGTCGCAACAACAACAACAGCAACACCAACAACAGCAACATCAACAACAACAACACATGCAAAACTCGCTTGAGCCTGTGTGTGCATAAATACTTGCACACACACACACTCTGGCATCTGCCTTGGTATTTGCTCGTGTTCGCGTACAATAATTTCACGTTCAACAACTTTTGGCTTTTTTGATGAGCCAGCAGCAGCAGCAACAACAGCAGCAACAACAGCAGCAGCAGCCCGCACTTGAAAGGTACATTCGCCGATAAGGGGGCGAGGGGGGGCTGACGATTACAAAGGGTTCTGTGGGGCTAAGGCGGGATGAGCGCCGAGTGGGGCAGACTGGGGGGTAAGTCTTCTCTTTCTCTTTCTGTTGCCAAAGACAGGCAGCTGCCCATAAAGCTTGCCATCTCCTTTCGCCCCACTGCAATCCGGAGTTGGCTCTGGGAACTCTGGCCCGGCTTCAAGCAAAAAAGTACACTCTACGAAATGCATCTTAAAAAGTATCTTAAATACAATTTTCCCGGGGTAGTGATTAATTGGATATTATACAAAATATATAAAAAAATTATCTTGATTGGAAATTCAGAATTAAAGTTATTATAGGCAGTTCGAAATAAGGCTTTATAGAAGATCATCTTTATAATTTTTAATTATAATATACATATATATAATTTTTTTCATCATGGGTCAATGGTCAACGGTTTTTTAAATATTTGATTTTTATTTTGTATATTTATTAGGAAATGCATGGATGGTATGCTTTAAAAAACTCTTAATAAATGGAATTCAACAACCTGATGGACAGATCTTAAAAACTCTTTAAAATACACTTAATAAATGGAAAAACATTCATTTTTTTTTATAAAAATTTATCTAAAGTGTCATGAAAGGAATGATTTGAATAATATAACTAATTAATCTTTGTTAAACTTAGTCACTTATTTATAAAAACCTCAATTATTTTATCTATCAAATCTCAATCAAACCCATTAATTGCCTTGCAAATCCCCCAAAAAACATAGATATATATATTTTTTTAAAAAAGTCTATCATTCTCAAAAATGAAACTTCAATGACGTCAAATTGACATGGAAAATGGCCGAAAACATTAAATTCTGTATGAAATGGTTGGAATTTGGCGAGAAATTTATTCATTCTGCGTCATAGTTTATCTTGAGGCCGACGATTTAATTCGCCATTATTGGCCATATGCAAAATATTAAACGATTTTAATTACATGTTGGAATTCTGGCTGGCATCAAATCATTTTGATTTGTTTGCTTCCTTTTTATGCCGTGTCATAAAATGAATTATTTCGAGATTATTATTTTAATTTGTATTTAATGCCTGTTTCCAGTCGCCGTTTCTTGGCCCAAAAGTCTAGTCCGAATAGACGATGGTCTATACGTAGTCCGTTCCCCCTGTTATATGTGATGAAATATTATCGTGTTGCCACACATTTTATGTCAAATATTCGCTAGTTTATGTATGGTAATTATTTTTTTGGCTCTGGCATATACAAATCTTGTGTTTAGTCAAATACTTTAGACAGAAGCAAGCCCATTTTTTCCCCTGTATCGAAATGGAGTCTTTATTGATACAACGTGGTATCATATTTCATTTCAGTGTAATCGCTGGCCCGGCCAAGTCGTCGTTTCGTCTCGTTTCATGACGGTTTTGTTATGCTTTTGGTCGCTTTTGCCTCGCTCTGACCTCTGAATTGCCATCGAAGCCTTTTTTTTTGTGTAATTTATTTTTTTGCCGGCATACCCTTTCAAGGTGGAGTCTGTAAAGTTTTTTGGGGCACTTGCACGTGACGCAGAGGAGGAAGAGAAGGGGGCTGCACCATGGTATTGCCAATCAGTTGCTGAACTTTCATTTGCATTTCGCTGAGCTGTTGATGGAAATCGCTTTGAACTCTAAATGGCTCGCCAGCGGCTTGTTATGAGTTCTTTTTGAGGGCGTACTATATGGTATTTAAGCGATCTGCGAGATGCGGGACTATTGAGTGAAAGGGCGGATGTTTCGAATTGAAAAGTCAGTAGGGGCATATTAAAAGGGCGTCTCCTTCAAGGGGAGACTTTCTATAATGTAGGCTGATTAAGGTTATTTGAAAATATAAACGGGGGAAAGGCAAACCATATACTAAACTATATTTGAATATTATAATCTTACTAATGTGAAACTTATGGATCAGGTCTTTTAATTTCAATTTTTTAGTTTGTTTTATTGATACATTCCTAAAAAATAAACGGATGAGTTTTCTGTCTTTCTCTATCTTTAAATATTTTTAAGGGGCGGATATTAAAATAGCCAGTGGGGGAATATCAAGAGCCGTGATTTTTTAATAGGCCAAAAAAAAGGGTTTTTATTAATGTGAAATTATTAATGAGAAAGGTAATCCCGATTGTTTAACTTTCAAATATTTAATATATTTTAATATTATTTATCATATATATTATTAACTCCATATTATTTTTAAAATAGTACTTAAAAAAAAGTAACTCTTACGGGTTGGATCTCAATAGAGACCGATTGACAGAACTAGTATACCTTAAAGAATGATTCTTTTTGCAATAAATAAATAAAGAAATAAGCTACCAAGCCCCCTATTCTTTCCCTAATCAGCGCCGGATGTAAAAAATTCGAAAATCATTGAACTCTACTTATTTTAGTTACTTTTATTTGAATTATAATTATCAGACTATTGTTAATTAATAGATAAATATTATTTTCTTACATAGCCATAATGAAAGCCCAAATTCTCTGACAAGTTAACCCCAAAATACCTTTAAAATGGCATATTATTCGTACATATCTTAGGCCATTTTTAGCGGCCCGAGGGCATTTAGAGTTCGACTCCGGCACGTAAGCTCTCCCCCTCTCGGGGCTTTATTTGTTTGCTCTGGTTTTCTTATTTTTCGGCATTGCTCTTGGGCCGCTTTAAAGCTTGTGGCCCCTCTTCTGAGTCTGAGTTTCTTAGTTTATGGTTCGGGACTGTGGTGCCAAGCTTAAGTAACTCTTTAATGGGGTGTGCGTGTCACGCTGGAGGGCGAGGAGGGGGATGGGGCATATCACATACTGAAAGGCGGCTAATGAAATCGAATTGTTCGATCATTGCGATAAATTCACTTCCACCTCTGCCTAATTTCTGTCCATTTACGCATTGCCGCCGCCGTCGCCGTCTCCGTCGCCGCTTTGCGCTTTTAACCTTGATTTCTTAGTGTAAACAAAAAATACAAAACCAACAAAAAACACACACATTAAACATAAAGAAAAAAATACAAAAAAACGCGACACAGGCCAAGTGACAGAGCACGAGTAGGAGTGAGATACAAGATACAAGATACTGAGATACAAAGATACATCGAGCATAGTAGTACGAAAAGCTTTCAGCGTTTTGACGATCTGTCAGTTGCGCTGACTATTTGTCTCTCAGTTTGCTTTTATTTTTTTTTTGCTAGTCTGCTTGCTTTTTATTAAGTTACCTATTTATAATTTGTTTATTATTTAGCAAATGCCTGTGAATAATGTTTAAATATAACAGCAGCAGCAGCATCTGGAAACCTTGTTGAATGAAAATCAAAATTGAAATAGCTTAGAAAATTAGAAAAAAAAAAAAAAACATAAACCTCCTCGAACACACGAAATCCATAAATATTTTATAAATGACGTTATTGTACAGTTTTCCTCTTGTTATATTATTAGCTATGCTATCTTATCTATGTACGCGACTCAACGTGTGACTTATAGTGGGTGTCTATGTGTGTGTGAGAGTGTGTGTGTACTGTCGGTGTTTGTTTGTATAGCCATATTGGGTGTTTGTATGGGCCAACAAAGCTACCGTCATTACCCTTCTACTTTTTATGCTGGCTTATATAATCAGCAAAAAAAAAAACTAAGCAAAAAATAAAAGGGGGAAAAAATAATAAAAGAAAACAAAACCAAAAAAAAAAAAAAAGAGTTAAAAGGAAGGTAGTAGATATGTAGGTTGGTTACCTGCAGCACTTGAAAAATGATTTAGTCGCTGGTTCGGTTCCCTTGTCCCATATAATATATAGATTATGTACAATCTGTGGAATGCGCTTCTACACACCTGCCACGTAAATTTCTTATTGCTCCTCTTGCTGTTTTTTGTTGCTGGAGCATAAACTATTTGTTGTTGTTTTTGTTATTGTTGCTGTTGCTGTTGCCCCAACAAGTTCACATGCTTTTTCACTTTATCTCTTTTCTCTTGCCACACGTTACTATTATTATTTTTTTTTCGTTGAAATTTTTGTGGTTTTCTTCAACTTGTCTTGACGTTTTTGCCAACGTTATTAGCCGTTCGTTTTGTTTTTATTTTCTGGCTAAAACATAGTTTTGCGTTTAACTTCACTGAACGAAAATTAATCGTTCTTCATAAATCTTCTCTGCCAGCTTTTCGTAAAGCTTGCGCGTTCGGTGCTGAATTTCGACTGAATTTTCAAGCTTGCCTCCGACACATTTAAAGCTCCACGCCGATCGTTTTAAGAGAAAGCGTGGAGCCGCGGAGAGAGTAGCCCAGGAGATTGGAGCTCAGAGAGAAACCGCAGAGAATGTGGCTGCAATAAAGCTCGCTCTTTTGGCCCGCATTCCACGCAACTGTGCATTTAATTTTGTTATGCCTGGTACTCGTAATATTAAATTAAACCATTTTGTTATATTCCGTAATGTATTTATTTTGAAAAGGCTTTATTTTTAAGAAAAATTATAATAACCGTTATAGGCAATAACTTCTTACGCCATTAACTAGGCAACAGAAAATATAAAAGCCCTTATAGAGAGTCTAGTCAGATTTAGTAATGGGTATAAACTTAGTCGACACTCTTAGTTATAGCCTAACTCTTTTTTCTTGTTTGTTTTTGTTTTATTTTTTTTTTTTTGTAAAATTTTACCGGCTAACCGGCATCTGTCCGCAGATCATCCGCTCTGCCGCTCTGGTTAAAAAAAGCTTTTGCTCTCAAAAAGCTTGCTTATGAAAGAGCATAGATCAACGTCAGAAACAACAGGTCGTAAATTTTCTCGAGAGCAAGTGAGCATATGGAATTTTGTTGAGTGCATCACGCTCACACGCACGCGTCACGTGCGCCAGTTCTCGTATTCGCGAAAAAAGTGCAACAACGATCGATCACACGCATATTAATTATTGGGGGAGTGAATGTGGTGGAAGGCGGAGGCTGGCGAGGAGGGCGGCCCAAACAAACTGGCGAAAACAGTAAAGATCGTTGCCACCATTCCGCATTTTCAGGCCAAGGCGTGTGCGCCATGCCAAGCACAATATGCAAAGCCAAAATGCTATATGTGAAGTGTAAAATGCGGCGAATGGATATGGAATATGGAATATCATGACAACACCCTCTCACGCCCATCCCATCATCCACCACGGACGGGGTTCCTCGGGATTAATGTAAAATGCAAAAAATTCACATTAATTTATTATACATTTTAAGCACTTAAAAAAATTTCATATATACATACATATAAAAATGTGCGTTACTATATCAAATGTTTTATTAAGTTTCCTTTAGTCTGCCTTAAAAAGTGTTAAAATAAAATAATTCCTAATCCTATTGAACATTTTTTTTATTATATAGTTAGAAAACCTTAGTTACAAGACTTTCTGAATATAAACTGAATAAAGAAAAAAGATAATTAAGAAATTTTATAATGATTTTCTTATTTAAAAATAACAATAGAATTTTATATAATTTTATTATCAACCTATACTTTTTAAAACAATTTGAGAAAATCTCAAAATAATACTTTATGAAAAATATAAAATAATTAAAATAATATAAAATATAAAGTACTAATACTAAAATTTTACCAAAAGTAATGAGTTTAATTTTATCATATTTAATGAATCTTTATTGCGCTTTTTTTTTTTAAATTTAAACAATATAATTTTTCCATTTATTTAACAATATCCTTTGAACTTATTATTTTTGTAGCTAAAAAAAATCTTATAAATTAAAATCATGAATTAATCCATAATTTTTTTCCAAACTGCATAATTGCAGAATTCCGTATGAATTCATTCGGCAGCCTGGAATAATCCGCTTGAAAGTACCTGCAGATTTCTCAGGTGACTAATTGCGAGGTGAGCGGTGGTGTTTGGTGGCGAATGAGTAATTTTCGATTGTAGGTTGGTCGGTTTCTTCGGCAAGTGTTCGGGAATGAAGTGAAACAATGTCAAGGGAAGGCTGATCGGCGGAATTATTGGATTTACATATTAACAGATCAGGCATAAGTATTGATACGATCTCGCTGGAGAGTCATTTATATTGAATGGAAAAAACGTCTTGTTGTATGCGGAAATCTTGCCAGATCCAAGTGCCAGATTCTTGAATACAATTGCAGCTTACGTCATTTCTTTTTCGATAAAGGTAGCTTTTTTTTATTGGTTTTTTACACACATTGTGTACCTAGAATTTAAGATACATTTTTAAGTAAATTATTCCTTTTATTTTTCACATTTTATTCAGAAAATATCATAATATTTTATGCAAATTGTCAGCAATCAGTCTATTGCTTTTTTAAATCTGGAATATTTGCACTTTTATTGCATGAATCGATTCGTTTGAATAACAATTTTCCCTCGCAATTTTATTTTGATTTTCAAACTGCTGCCCGACTGTCAAGGTATGCTGTGGCTTCCCGTTGGGATTCATGTTTTCCCCCATTTCCATGCCATTTTGGGGGACATTAACCGAGTCCTTGAAGGAATCCGATACTTTTCCTTTATCTCAACGCCATTAAGAGCGGTATGACAATGCAGCGAGTGTATATATTACTTAAGTTTGTCGCTTCCCTGCTGTTTTCCGATTCCCGCCACTGGTTGGCCACTGTTTTCATGGTCAGTTAGCACGAGAATTGTTGTCGCATAAACTGCCAGCGTACAGCACAGCACAGTACAGGCAGCACAACAGATAACAGCGGAAAGGCAGACAAAATCCGTATAATGAAATAAAAATACATAGCTAAATAAAAGTGGACGGACGGACAAAATCAAAATGAACAGCAGCATCAGCAGCAACAAACACAGAGGCAACAACATTGATTTCACTTTAACGAGCTTGTAATGTCTTTGAGCGGCTCAAAGGCGAAAGTATATAAAAAGCGTTATGTATACGACATGTGGGCCACAACATAGCGCAGCATAGTGTGTCTCTGTCTGGCAGTGTTTGTGTGTGTGTGTGTGTATGTTTAGTGTGCTAGTGTCTGTGGATGAAAACTTTGTGCCGAGTTCTGTCACATCCTAATAGGATAATAACGAGCCAAGGCTGAGCGAAAGTTGTTGCGCCTTGCAACCAAAACTCCAAGAAATAAAATATGTAGCAACAATAAACGATGATAAGGGGCCAAGAAACGTGTCTCAGTCTCAGTTTCGGGCTCAGGCTCAGTCTCAGTCTCAGGGCTCAGTCTACGGCTTCAGTCTTCACCCCCATTCTCGTTTGGGACATGTCCTCGTTTCTGGACTTGGCTTGAATTTTTGCTTTTGGCATAGTCATGGCACTTGAAGAAAAGTTACAATGTTCCAACTACAAACTATGTGTAAGCTGCTGAAAGGTCAAGGATTTTCTGGCAGTGCCTAGTCCCAGTTAACTCGGATCCATTTTAGCCCGCTGTCTTGGCTAAATCGGCCCGCAGGAAGCGCTGATAAGAGCCAACGACTTGCGGTAGTGTGCGGCATATAATGTCAGGCATCCTCCCAGAAAACAACGCCTTGCTTCCCCTTCTAGAAAAACAAAAAAAATATATATCCTCGGGGCAAGGACTTTTGGGTCCTGAGGGCATAAAAGTAGGGGCGCGTCTGTTGCTGCTTTTTGGATTTGTTGTAGCTGCCAAATGATAATTTATGGGCGGAACTCTATGAAACTTCGAGGCGTCAAGAAATCTGTTAGCCAAAGTCGCACTTTTTCTTGCCAAGAGGGAGGAGGTGCCTAAATGGTGTCGGGAACAAATGTTCAAGTCATGGATTTAAGTGGGCCAAGATGAATTTGAGTACGTTACGGTGAGCCCAAATTAAAAGCAGCAAATCAACATGTTCTACTTAACTTGGTCAAGTGAAAGTGGGTGGAAATGGCTGGCAAAAGGGCAAAGAATGGATGGAGGAAAGGCACACACATAGCGAAGGAAGGAAAAAGATGTGCGCTGAAACGGAAAGGCGGCGGGCAAGGAATTGAAGCTGAATGAGTTATAAAGCCAAAAAGGGGAAAGTTTAACAAAATGCTTTGGGAGGTGAAGCAAATAAAAAAGGTTAAAGAACATACAAAAGAAATTATGGGAAAAGACAAGAAATTTGTAAGATTTACAAGAAAAAGTACAAGCATTACATTCAAAGAAAAAAGTAAGAATGGTACTAGATAGTGTTTCATTTTACAAAAATAACCTTTTTCCAAAAAGTACGTTTGCCCATTACCCAAAGTCACTCTCATTTAGATAAATATGTGATAAGAAAATGCATTATCAATTCATCAAATTCGTTGGCATTCCTATGAAATGAATTATTAAGACATCCATTATTATCAATTATTTCTTAGAGCTCTTATTTCCCATATGAGCAGACACCAAGGTCGCATTTTCTTAACCATTCAAACCATCCATCCACCCACCACCGTCCTCTGGCATTTTGGCCAAGAAAGTCTCCGTGGAAAAGCAAGACACTTGACAGTGACAGTGTGGCATGAAGTAGGTGGAAGGCAGGACAAGCAGCATCAGCAGCAGAAGCTGAAGTAGAGTCGGGAAAACCGCTGGGGAAAATTTCAACATCATTTTGTGTGTGCATTTGAGCGATTACCCAAGTGATTACGGCTTGATGCACAAAGAAAGCACCTGACACCTACTAGACAAACAATTCATAATTTCAAGTGAACCCATCGTCGCGACGTTGCCGTCTTCATGGTTGTCCTTTTTAAGTCCTTTCTCGCCATGGCCCTTGACGGTCAGGCTATCATTTAGAGCTAACGAGTTATTTCTGCGGTTCAGCACCGCCATTCCGCCGTCACGCTCTAAAAGCATTTCGCTGTCTCTTTCGCCTCTTGGCTTGGGACTCGGACTCGGTCTCAGACTCTTCATCAACGTTGGCAAAACGTCGCTCATTTATTTTGATTACCTTTACGCAGAAAGCCAAACCAATGCCAGCAGCAGATTTTCCCTCATCTACTATACCATGTTCATTTCCATTTTCACTTCCTTGTCTGTGTCTGTTTTTGTTTTCCCTTTTTTTTGTACATTTTATTTTTGAAATTTTCAGGATCTGGGCAATCTTTCAGAGTATCTTCATCCCATTCTTTTGCCAGAGTGCTTATCTAAGAACATTAGACAGACGTCAGAGGGCCGGGGGAGAAGTGACAAGTAGGGCCGTGGGAAAAGAGCTATTTTTTTATTTACAGTGGTTTTTCCAAAAATACTTAGTCATTAAAGTCATTTGTAGATTAAAAGTTCACTTAAGTTACACTTTTAGAGAACGTTAATTGCTTATATTATATTATGATTAGCTTATATTATTATTATAAATATATTATTATATATTTCGTATACTCAATATTTAAGGTTGCTATTTTACAGATTATGTACACGACTAGTATTTTTTACAATCCTATAGTCTTACTGTCCAAAATCTTTTTGATAAATCTGTTCCACTAGTCGTATACGTAATATGGATAATATTCCAAGTTCAAAAAATCGTATACGTAATTTTTTATTTTTTTTAAATTTATTTCATCAAACTTTACAGAGAAAGTTCTTAAAAAAACTATATACTTATTGGAAAATTTTATTGGTAACTAGGCGTATACGTAATCTTCAATGGTCCAAGGTCTACTAGTCGTATGAGTAATTTTTTAAAATATTTTAATATTTTCTTTATTAACATGTGTAGTTTCAAGAAGCTGCCTCTTTGTCTATTTTTTGAGTAATCGTCATATTGTTAAAAAATCAGTATTACTAGTCGTATACGTAATGTGTATGGACCCATTGATCTTTTTCTGGCAAAGAAAATGTATAGAAATTATTAAAAAATATACCATTATTAGGAAAATTATAAAATATCCTTAAAAAAAAGTCAGGCAGGAAGCTAAAGGCATCATTGCAAAACCGTCTCGTACAAAAGCTAAGAATTGAATAATAAATAACAATCAACTGGTGAATCAAAGTGCCCATTTCCGACTGACCACTGTAACTTTATCCTTTGCTTTTTCGCAATTCGTTGAACATTAGTTACGGACTTTGAATCATGGCAGGGCATCAAGCGTTGATGAGCTTAATTCCCAGGCGACACTTTTGTCCGAACAAATTTACTAAAGTATGTAGTATATTCCACAGACACACACACACTTACGGGAAGAGTGGCACACTCGGAGGCTCACACACAGATACTGGACAAAATGCAATAATAAAGTTAGCAAAAGGATCTACATCTACATCTCTGCAAAGTATCTTTCCGACTCTCCGACTCCGGCGCTTGTCTAACCGTTTCCGGACCAGCTTCCGTTTCGCCTTGACTCTCGTTCCATTCCGTCATTTGACGACAACTGTGAATCCGGATGGAGGAGAGGGTACGGTGTGGAGGACCCCGAAGGCCCGTTACCACCGAATTCCATTACGGCAATCCAGGCTCATTGTTTTCTCAGACTCTCGGGCCAAGTCCAAGGGTTCGTGGCAACAAACTGGTAGAAAAAGGGGGCCCCGACCCCATCCCAAACCGACTCTGAGAATGGGTCTTCCGTTGTGGCCTTTTCCTTCTTGTTACGTTGTACACAAAATTAATATTACAATTTTTGCCTTCAACCCGGCTGTCATATAAGAGCGGAATAATTTCAGAAAGCATATTTCAAAATGAAATTTTCTTGCGGCTGGCTGGTATGTGGCTGGAGGGGAGCGCACTTGCGGAAAGGCGAGCTCGAGAGCGGGGTCCAGGTTCAGGTTCAGGTCCTGGTCTGGGGTTGGGGTCGAAGGGGCATTGTAGCCTAAAACAAATGTTTGTGCGGTCTGGCTTGGTCTGGTCTGGTTTGGTCGACGGCTCCTGGGAAAGTGGCCTGTTTTATAATGAAATAAATTTCATTTGCTCATTGACTCGATGACGATGTCGACAAACCTGAAGGATCCTAGAAAAGGCGAAGGACTCACTGAGAAGAAAAGTATTTTGTTTTAGAAAATTGTAAATAAAAGAAAATACATGCTAGTCGCGAGGGCTGTTTTATTTGATGGGATAGGTTTGTTTAAAATGTTATGTATTCATAAATCCACTCCAATAGTTCTCACTGTGCAACAGCTGCCCAAGAATGAGGGCGTGGCAGCGACGCGAACTGGGCGGGGCAATGTTTGGCCGACATGTGTGGCCAGGCATGAAGGAGCTGGCCCGGAATTTGCATGCTCAAAACTGGAGCAAGCGTACAAATGCCGGCGGAGCCGGAGACTCTAACGGAGATGGAGACGTACGGATCCGGGCGTGTGGACTGGCGGACGGATGGACTGTGCTGCATGTGCTAGCAAAATCAACGGAACGGGCCCGACATTAAGTGCTCCAGCACGGTCGGTTTCTGGCCATGTCTTTATATGTAGTTGGTGCGAGAACGTGGTACGGGAGGCACACACACACAAATACATATAAAGCAGAAGGTATTAAGACTTGTGCAAAATGAAATATGACATAGTTGACAAAGGAGCGGATGGGAGATGGCATCTATATTACACATTACATATTACACACAGAACGCAAAGCCTGCGGCTGGCAGCAGGATAGCTGAAACAGGAGCCAGAGCAGGAGAGGGAGCTGGAGGAGCATCAGGAGCCAAAACCCTTTGGCAAATATTGATGCCACCTGGGCGTGGGCACACTCCGGGGGTAGATCAGTTGTTCACGTGTCCGGTCACCTGCATCTGATGGCCGACCATAAAGGATTTACGTTTCGACTTGCCAACCTAGTCCGGGCGTCACTTACCTTTAAACGTCATAAACGAAAATTCTAATTTTAAAACATGAAAATTCCACTCCGGACAGGTTTATTTTTAATTAAAAGGCATTCAACACATTTTTTATTTGAATAGATACTTGATTAAGTTGGAAGTTCATTGTTGGATTTATTAAATTTTTGGAGA
The DNA here is from genome assembly GCA_035045925.1 of Drosophila atripex. Taxonomy (NCBI): domain Eukaryota; kingdom Metazoa; phylum Arthropoda; class Insecta; order Diptera; family Drosophilidae; genus Drosophila; species Drosophila atripex. The sequence goes on from JAWNOP010000012.1 coordinate 5,276,079, forward strand.
TAGTTTTCTGGTTTTCTTCAAATCTAAAAAATCTAAAATAAATGACAAATCAGAAGATATTATCAGTTTGTGTAGTTTTATGAATACCAACCTTTATTATAAATTAAGTGGCAAAAAATCACACATCAGTGGAATAATATCCCAGCGGCTCTTTGAACTCCCAGGAGGTAAAGCAAAATAAATCATAAATAGGCCAATTTTTTTGGCTTCAGCTCATTTCTGATATTTTTCAGCTGCCGGGCTCGTAGTTCCCAGGAGACGTTCCATTATTTCAAAGTGATTTATTGAAATTCCCACAAAATATGATTGTGAGATATAAAGAAATCCAAAATCCTGAAATAAAATATTACTATATTTTGTAAATATATCAGAAAGAAGGAAACCTCTTTCCGTGTCATTTGTAGTCTCTCTACGACTCACCTTTTTAAACCAATAAGCGTAGGATGTGCTTCCGTCGGAAGGATTCCATTTGGGCCATATGCATAAGCCAGAATTCAGCGTGCATCACAATCTCGGTGGTTATATCTACGGTTGTCCCGACTTTGTGTCCTGGTTGTGCATTAAATGCCACTCAGCCAGCCGGCTTTAGTTTCACTCATTTTCCGGGGCACGGCAGGCATAGCATGGCATCATGGGGGCGGTGGTCGGAAAAGCGCGAAAATGGAGCTGCATACTTTTCCGGCAGTGCGCTCCACTTGGCGTGCGGCATGCCACATCGCTGGATGGCAATGCAACGAACCAACAACCTCGACATGGAGGTTGATGATGGCGATGGTGATGGTGATGTTCATGATGACGACGATGATGATGCTGATGCCATAGTGTTGCGTCATGTAAAAGATAAACAAGTCGACATTTTGACAACCTAGACAAAAAAAAAAAAACAAAAAAAAATGAAAGAAAGGAAGAAAAAACTGAAATCCACAACAAAATGAAAGAAGACAACAGCAGCGGTGGATAAACAAGATGGAAGCCAGCAGAATCCCGCAGACAATGGATGATGATGTTGTTGTGAGGACTCCATGAAAGTCGCCCATCAAATAATCGAAATCAACTTTCAACTTCCAACTTTGGGGTCCTGCAATTTATATGCAAATTTCATTAAGAAAAATGCGGATGCTAGATGGTGGGTTAGTGGGTAGTGGGTGGACATAAAATATCCGCTGGTGCTGGAGATTCCGCCGCTGGCTTAGCCAGAGCCATCAACTGGGTCCTTGCCTTCGCCCTCTGTCGCCTCCTCTGAAAGTAATTGAAACAAGAAATATGCATTTGACCAGAACTCCCGCCTTTCGACGCGCCCCCAACTTGGTTCTTTGGCGCGACTCAACTAATGTAATTTAAAATGGACGAGTGGCAAATTACTCGGACATTGCGGACATTCCGCACCCTCGACACCCTTGCCACAGCTGCCACAACCCTCAAGACTCGACGACAGGACGAGCTAAATAGAAAGAAAGAAAAAAAACACGCAAATTACCCCAAATCCCTCTAAAAAAATGAAGACGCGGAAAAAATTGTTTAAATAAATTGTGTGGGCGTTGCGTAAATTTATTTTTTTTCTTTGTTTGGTTTTTACCCCGCTAGGATTGGCCAGGATTAATTTGTTATACAAATTTATTTGCAAAAAAATGGATAATTGGCGGGTGGAGAGAGAATTGAAGCTAAATATGCGGAAGGATACACTATATAGAAAATATGGATCAGATTGCAGAAAAATAACAATGTTTCAGTTAAGTTGATACTATTTTTTCTATAATATACTACCTTATGGACAATTGCTTATAATAAGTAGTTTTTTAATTCTTACTTTTCTATAATTTCAAATAATACTTAAACTACTTACTTGTATATTTTATAATACCTCGTAGTACCTCCAAGTTCTTGGTACTTCATTTACTTTTCAAACTCAAATATCTCCTAAAAGCAAACGAAAAATTTCAATATAAAATGCCAGCTTTATGTTCTTTGGTACTTCTGACTCTCAAGTATCTCAATTTTATTATTCTATTAAAAAAGCTAGCATCTCTATTTTGATTTCATTTTGCCTTCCAAAATTACCATTTAGCTATTTCTGAAGCACACTCTGGAGCACAAAGCTGTAACTCTGGCTGACTTTTCATATTTCTATCACATTTTTGTGTTTGTGCAGCGATAGTTGAAGAAACTTGCTCAACTTTCTGGCAGAAAGTGTTGCATGAATTTGAATCTGAATGCTTCAATATAATTGCAGATTATACGCCAAGCAACCCCGCCCAGCAGCCCACTCCTCAACAGTCCTCCCCCCTCGAAAATCCGTTGCAAACATGGCAACCTCTGTTGCATGGCAACCTCTCCTTCCTTTGGCATCCACAATTTTCCCACTCGGCTTTGATGGTCCCATTTTTCCGGCCGCAGTCTTTCGATCATAGCGAAGTTGCACGGCTTGTGTGCGCTTCTCTCGTGTTTAATGTTTTACGATGTACTTGGACAAAAATGAACCGAAAAATGTGAAAAATATGTATGGCTAAAGAGAACACTTCAATTTTTGTTTAAATGCCAATAAAACTGTCATCAAAAAGTTATTAAGTAATGAAACATTGAAAATAAATGTGCGCGTTTGGGGGGAGTCGCATTTTTCTTTCGAATATGTTTTGGTTTTTTTTTTCTCCCAGATTCCCCCCACCCATTGAGACAAACTTTTGCCTCTGGAAATTGTTCAAGAATTAATAGCTGAAGTGCAGCATCCTCTGGAATGGGCTATGTGGGGCAATGGCAGTGGCAGTGGTGGCGGGGCACTTACTTGTACAATTTAAGCTGCTGCCACCCCCATCCACCACATTGTTGCACATTTACTTTTTGCAGCATATCAAGTTGAACGTACAAGTTTTCAATATTTTTTCCCAGACTGAGAGCACGTTAAAAAATTTGTAAAAAAAAGTCTGTAGAAATATATTCATCATAAAATTAAATTTATATTTTTAGAAAAGGTAAATGACTCAATTACAAGCTCTTAATATTAGTTAATGTGAAGTTAATTACTTTCATTTCAGATTGAGTTAATGAGGCCATTAATATATCATATATGTACCTACAAAATGGGTCACTTTCAGAGAAATCTTCAAAATAATATCCACTTATTATTAATATTCTTTCCAATTTTATTTACTCTGAAGAAATTCCTGGTTCAGTTGTTTTTAAATTATTCATTTTTGTATTTTGTCCGAGTGTTTTCTTTACGTTTCGTTATTGTTGTTAAAAAAGTTTTCCCCTCTCATAATTCCCAATTGCTCTTTTGTTCAATTGTAAATCTGCGAAGGGTGCGGGGTGCAAGGATAATGGAGGGTAGGGTCTGCAGGGAGCAGGGGTTCTAGGTGGTGCTGGCAACCACCATCCCGTGTCCGCAGTTGTTTTACGCAACATTTACTGTGGCATTGGACTCATCTTCGGCTGGTGAAGAGGAACCGGATGGGGGCGGGACGACACCCACACCTCCGGCAGCTCTCGGACTTGAACTCTCTCGTGTACTTTTGGACTCAAACGTCTGTTTTACGCTAATTGGAAAAGTTGCAAGTTTTTTGGCCTGTTTTTTAGAGAAAGGCGGCGGCGGCGGCATGGCAGTGGAAGGCGGGCGGTAAGGACATTATATGTACGAGTGCGAGTAGGCCTGGTGCGGTGTGTGGCTTTTATTGGAGGCAAATTGCTTCGAGCGATGCTTATTAGCAGCTGACACGGTCGCCTCATCATCAAAGTTGTGGCCTAAACTGCTCAAGAAGCTCAAATAAAAATACAAGCTTAAAATAAGCGCAAGTCGAGCGACGGGAATTTCATACTTTTAAATTGGCCATTAGCCTGGCGAAGACGACAGGCGGGCAGGAAGGGTGGCAGGCTGTCAGGAGGAAATCTCGGTAAAGCCTCTCCCCTTCTAGGATCAACATAAGCCCCTGCATCCTGCTCTTTATTTGTAATTATAATAAACTAAAATGACTTTATATTTTGAAGGATGTTTTTGCATCCGCTGTTGGCTCTCATCGCGCGCCATCATCATCAAGAGTGCTTAGTTACTTTTGGCGTTTATGCGGGGCGAGTAGATTGTGAAATTAGTTGTTCCGAAGATGCATAGATTAGTGACGAAATTAGGTATCTTAATTAATTATTAACTAAAGAGTACCTTAAGAACGTTGTTTTTTTGGGTAAATAAGATTACTCAATATATTATACATTTATTTCTCAAGTTAATTAGAACCCTTTTTATTTATATAACCAATCTAGTAATAATAATAGGCGTTAGATATTTGAATTTTTTTTATAAAATAGAAATAGAACAATTATGATTTATGATTGAAGAGAATTTTTTAAAAATATAGTTTTCAGAAAAATAAAAAAAACCAATTAAAAAAGTAAGCCTAACTTCCTTTATCTTGGCTTGTAATATTTATATTTGGAGCCTTGGATTTCCTTAGCCGAAAATATACAGGGGAAATTCTCCCACCAAATGCGATGTAAAACCCACGAAATTGTCCCTCGCATAAACCCGAATTAAACGAATTTAATTCGTGTCCTTTGGCTGTGTACGCTGATAACTTTGCCTTCCAGGCTCCAAGTGCCCGGGCGCATGCTCGGTGAGAGGATATAGGGGGAAATTGTGTCGTAGGGAGCCCGACACATCCTTCTAACTGGCAAAAGGTCTATGCAGCGGCAAGCTAGTTCAGTCTCTTGCCTTAAATGGCCGCGTGCGGCAGACAAAAGCGCATGAAAAATTCATAAGAATTTGTCGGTCCGTAAGAAGGAATTCTCGCCCAACGTTCGTCAACGTCAGGCAGGCAACAACGACAGCAATAACAACATCATATATGATATAGCCTAGCCCTAAACGTCTATCGTTAGGTGTAACGAGGTGTGTTTCTATGTGTATGTCTGTGTGTGTGTGTGTGTGTGTGAGACGTGTGCCTTCAAGTCCTGCGTTCAGGTGCTGTGTTAGTGCCGTTGTTATAAAAACACAACAAAAAATTGAATGCCAAATTGAAAGTGGTTGACAGGCAACTGAAAAAAACAACAACGACAAGAGCAATAACGTCAAGTGTCCTTTTGGCCAAGGCAAAGTGAAAGCAATACTCACCCGAAAAAGTAGAGAAAATATATGTGGCACAAAGCAACACGCAAACAAAAACAAAACACAAACACTCAACTGCTCAACGGCAAATAGGCAAAAGTTTATTATTATTCCATTGATTTCAAGGCAAATCAACTGCGCAACAATTTCGGAATTTTTGCTCAAAATATAGGACTAGTGGAGTAGGTTGGGGTCCAGACAATTGAAATGATGGACTAGTTGTTGTGGAGGAGTTACGAGAACATCAAACGTTTAAATACAAATTAGTTTGGCATGTGTTCTACTGCCAATTTGATTTCACTTCCCATCCCCGATGATGTCCTTTGAGCCGAAATTTCAACAACTTTTTGCCACATGGCATACTTTTGGGGATTCGTTGAAATTAATTTCGGAAGTTTTTTCCTTTTTTTTGTTACGAAAATTTCAGCTTTGCTTCGCTCTGCTCTTTTCTGTTTTGTGGTTCTGGTCGCGAGTTCATTTTCCAGTCTCTGATTTTGGCCATGACCACACGTTTGGTTAATTAAGCCGCTGAAGTCATTTTGCTGAGAGCCGGATTTGAAGCTGATCATCAGTTGTTGATGATTAAAATCAAATATATATCACACAATCAAGACTGCTTGGCCCCCTCAAGTTAAATGAGAAAACTTTAATTGGAATGAAAACTTTTCTTTGAACCTGATGGCAAATGAAGTTAACCTTATTTTCCTAAATTAGATTTTAATTGAAGGCCTGTTACTTCACAGGTTTTATTATTACCTCAAAAATGTATAAAAATAGAAGTTTATGGAAGGAAGTACCTTATTAGAAAGTACTTTATGTCTTGATTTAGATTTGAACTGTTGTGGGGCATTTTAATTTTCGATACCTTATTCTACCGTTTTATAAATTTATGGCCAAATTCATTTAACGATTTCTTCGGCCTCTGAAATGTAGGCAATGCAAATGAAATTTTAATGAAATTAGACCGGCCGGGATACCGATTTCCGAAACAACTTTTCAATTGTAAAACGCCAATTCAGAGCCCCCTCGCTGGGGGTCGTAAATAGGTCTAGAATGGTGGAGAATAGGGCTTCTAGTTTATGGCTTTTTAATCATTTAACAACGCCCTTGCTTTTTGCAGCCAACATGCAAATTGCCTGCGCTGGACCGATGCCCGGACCCCAGGATCAGAATCCGTATCCGTACCAGAACCAGAAACAGTACGAGTACCAGGACGAGGCTCAGCACCAGTACCAGTACCAGCACGAACATCGTCATCATCATCGGGTGTAGAAGAACCAACAGGGGCACAATAAAAATTGCCTATAAATGGGCGGAAGAGCCGAAGGCTGGGTACAGTCGGTGATGGAGGTGGAGGATATACGCACAAGGACAACAACGGTGGCAGGCAAACAGCACAACAAAGCCAAACTTCCGCATAGGATGCGGCAGAACGGAAGTTATTTTGGCCGCCTGAACGTGAGCGCGCTGCTCATCTACTTGTGCTGCTATCTGCTCCTGATAATGGCAGCATCTGGCGGCAGCAACAATGTGGTAAATGGCCTCAAATGCTACTGCAATCCGAAGGAGTGCGACGTAATACATTCACCGGACTGCCCCGGCAAAGGACTTATGCTCTGGGATCCCTGCAAGTAAGTAGTCGCTCGCTGGCAAGCACGGAAGCACTACGCCAATTAAAATGATATTTTCTGGCTTTGTGGAAACCACTGGGGCCAGCCACATGAATATATCATTATCCCGCATGTTGGGTAAATTTATATTGGATTTTATTTTATTGGTACTGGTGCCCTTGCTGGTGGCTTTCAGAAATATATTCTTAATAGTTCTAAAGCCTGAGGATTTTATACTTCTGCCAGTTGACTATTTAATTAAGGATGGAAAATGTATTTTTTCCGCCAAATTATTAAATTATTGTCAGATAAATATAAAAACAAGGGGACGTAATTAATTTAAATTCAACCGCTCCACAACGTAATTGAACTACAATATCAGGATTAAATTATAAACTCAAGAAATCAATTAAAATCAATTGTCTGTTTGTGGCGGTTTTTAGTTGCCAAAGGGGAGTTATGTCATTTTATTTGAAATTTGTGAAAAATCCTTTATCTTGTTGATCATTTGTGGTTTGATAAAATATTTTATTATATTTACATAGATTTTGTGCAAATAATTATTTATTGTAGAGTAATTAATTGAAATTATTAATTCCTTCGTCGAGTTAGATATTAATAACAAAATGAACGGAAAAAATTGTTGTGGTTTTTTTTCAATATGTCAACGAATATAAATTGATAGTCTAAATTTGCATAATTACACAGTGAACATAAATTTTCATTTAAATAAAAATAAAATTGGAAATAGTTTATATATGCTTGGATGCTAGAAAAAAATCACACTTTTCCAACTCTATTATCCAAATAATTGGCAATGATATAATTAAGCGAGTCAGACGTCAAGCTGTCTCTTCTATATTCCAATCTAATTCAAATCGTGAGGCACGTACTGCTTAAGAATTCAGATCAGGCCAACACATAGGCCACCTACACCTACCCCTAGACCAGACTAGAGAGTGTTAACTAATTGTTAACGCTTATCGAATCCAAGACGGAATCGAATCAATTACTACTGGGATTCATTTGGCCTCTATTTGGTGGATTCGTGGATTACTCTCATCTACATATCCGGTCGTTTTGTCCAACTATTCGCAGATGTTGCCGCATATGCGCCAAAACTCTGGGCGAGTCCTGCGGCGGTCCGGGCGGATTTTCCGGTCAATGTGAGCCGCCCCTGCAGTGTGTGACCAAACTGCCCATTAGCAGCGGACTGGGCGTGTGTATGGGTAAGTCGATACACATGAAACTATATATACACTTAAAAAAATTTGGGGTGTCTTTGAGTAGTTAGACTGTATAGATATATTATAGCTTTTGAATTCCAAAGAAAATAAAAATCCATTTGCAATTCAATTGAAAATTTTTGTTTCCCAGAAGACACATTTTTAAAATTCAGTTTACGCAACAATGTTTTGTTTTGGTCTCCTGAATAAAACAACAATATGTTGGTTGTTGCTTGTGAATTGTATAACGAAACAATATTGATTTTATTTTCTGTGCATTATAAAGGCATATAGATATAGAGGACACATTGAGCGGGTTATGGATAGGCAGAATTCGTATTTAGTCGCATCCATTATGCATTAACATCACGTATTATAGACCACACTGCCGTCGATTAATAGTTCCACAACCGGTCCGGAGCTCGTCAGCAATTTTGTTCGCACTTGCCATTTGGCCTGGGGCACTCCTGGCGGGAATTCGTCGGCCAGGAATGTGTAGTTTCGGATCTCGAACAGTTTTCCCTGCATAATTTGATGGCATCAATTTGGTTTTTGTATGTAATCATGTTTGGGGAATTAATGCGGTTGAAACAGCCTGGGACTGGTGCGGATATTTATGTATTTTGTTTCAGAAAATTGAACACGGCCAAATGGGAAATGGGAAATGGAAAATACTAAATGAAATAACTGCAAAACGTTGTTCAAATTTAACTAGTTTGGCTCGACGAGTGCCACAACACGAAATGTTGACAAATATTTGCTTTTATTTATTGAAAGTTGTTTCCCAGGAGCGAAATATTTGTCTCTTCTCCCAGCCCGAGGGAAGAGATGGGGAGATAAAGTTTTGCTATCAAGAGTATCTAGACAGAAGGTACAAAGCAAACGGAAGTTCTATTGCATTAAATTGGTTTCTGCCCGCTTGTTGTCATTCCAAGTATATTGATTCTCTTTCAATTTTGATAACTTTTTACCAAAAAAAAGAGAGTATTGCTTTGGGACTAAGTGGATAGTTGAAGCTTAGTTTGTCAGCTAAAGGAGCTATAGAGGCGCCAAAGCAGAAAAGGCAAGCTATATAACTAAAACATTATGATAGACTCACCTTGGGCACTGGACAGGAAGTGGGAAGATTGCCAGCAGCCTTAAATCGAGCAAGAAGTCGCCCCAAAATATTATTGTACATCGAGCTTAGATACTTGCAACCATCCATTTTGAGCTCGGCCACAGACATCCGACTATTATCCTTTTTTATCAAATCGAGTGAGGCAATCATATTGAATTTGTCAATATCTTCCTTTAAAATGAAACGGGTTGATACCACGGGAGTGCGTTTGCGAACAACTTCACACTCCCACAGACTGACGTAGCTTGGCTGCAGAATCCGGCAGTCCAGTTTGCTTATATTGATGTCATAGTTTCTCTATTGAATGAAAATCGGTTGAAAAATTTAGGCTGATGCCCAACGAACAAACCTTTGCCAGTCCCAGTTGAATAGGGAAAAATAGCAGCGGAAAAATCCAATACCGGGTAAGCATTATACTTTGCCAAACTAAGCGGAAAAATGGAAATGGTCGCGCTTTATATAGGCTGATACTAATTTAAATTAAACGTCATAATAATCGCTGCTAATGCGGCGAGATTCAAAGTTCATTTTCGGACTCAATGACCATTAAATATGCAGATTAAAACGTAATCTTTGTGGTGTTAATAATTCTGTTTTTTGGTGCAGACTTGCAGCATTTGACCGCCCTGACCTACAGCCAGCGCGATAATTGCACTGACAGCGAATCGATTGTCCTGCAGCAAGGATGTGAGATCACAAACAAGCGTTGCCAGTGCTGGCCCACCATGCGCACCTGTCGCAGCGACTTCACCGGCGACGGCGGCTCCCCCAGCGATTCCCGTTGGCATTTCAAAAACCTAGAGGTAACTGCTACAATAAAACTGCGCTATTGTTCGTGTGTGTTAATAATTGGATTTTTGTTTGGCCTGCAGGAGTGCCAGTTGAATTTGCAAAACCTAATTAAGCTCGAACTGGAATTCGATGAAGACTACAAAATCTCACCGAGCAAACTTTCATACAAGAAGTTGCGCAGAAAGCGGAAATCTTTAAGAAAACGAATGTAAGTATTTCCAATATTTTGATACTTAAAGATTCGGAGGATTATTGGTAATCGCTGGGGGCCATTTTTGAAGAGAGAAAAATTAAAATTTTACAAAAAATCCAAACAAGCATTTTGTTTGAAGATTTTGATGCAGTTTGATGGATTATCAATAATCTTATTCCGCTCAAGAATATCTTTAGGGAAATTTTCTGGGGTTTTGCAGAAAATTTCACAAAAAATCTAAAATATATTCTGTTCCTTGATTGTGATGTAGAATGATGGAAAATAAATATACGAATCGTTTGAGGTACTTCGCTCAAGAATCGGATGCATATTGAGAAAGATATGACCTTCGCTGGGGGTCACATTGTCTATCCGAGCGATTTTCTAAATTGTAAAGAGGGTCCCCCAGAAAATTTTATAAAAAACCTGAAAAATATTTTGTTTCTCGATTTTGATGCAGATTGATGGAAAATCGATCTACAAATCGTTTAAGGTACTCCGCCCAAGAATAGGATGAATATTGGCAAAGATATGGCCTTCGCTGGGGCATATTATCCTTCCAACCATTTTTCTGGGCTTTTGAAGTGGAACCCCCATAAAATTTGCCAAAAAATAATAGAAATTTATGTTTCTTTCTTTTCAGAATCATCTAGGACGATTGAGCCGTCGATATGTCATTGAAGACACAGCTCCCTTCTCATCTCTTAACTTAACAAAAACAAAAAAAGATATAAAAAATCTTGTACAGATAGTATGCTTACTTCTAAATAATAATATGGCTAATATAAAATATGATAAATAAACATATACAAGAGGAAAAGAACATATGAAAATTAAAATAAATATTGTATGTATCCTAAGACATTTGTTACTTTATTGTTTTTAGAGTGCGCATACGTATGTATAAATTTGCAATTTCTATTCCTAACGCCAAAAAATAAGAGTCAAGCCCAAATATACAAACAATAAAATAAAAGCATTCAAAAATGTTGATGCTTAAAACAAAATATTTAATATGTGCAAAATGTTAAGCCAAGCCATTCAATAAACAATAAACAATAATGCCCAATGACAAATTTTTGCTGTAACGAAAAGCATCGGAAATATATAAATGGCCAGAAATTTAAACATTTGTTTTTCTACGTTTTTCGGGGGGTTCAAGTGAGAAAACATTTGAATATATTTTTAATATTTCTGAGCCTAACTGTGAGCTCATAATGGCGTTAACATTATTTATGTTGTTGCGTCTTACAGCACAGCTACTGTTAACATTACGATTAATACAGTATACTTTCAGTAAGACGATTACAGAGTCCTTACTTTTAACAGATCCCAAAATGTATGCTACATATTTTATCATTTGCTATGTTAAAAGGATTTCTGTTAAACGCATGTAGATGTTGTGTATATTTTATTCCATTTTGTAAAAAAAAATATGATTCTGTTTAAAGACTATTAAATATACAATAAAAACAAGATTAATTTTTAAAAAGCTGAATAGATAGTAGAAAATATCATTTTTAATTTTGCTGTAAAGAAAGTTATATTAAAATGCTTGTTTTTAAGTTTGAACTGCTATGTTGAACTTCGTATGAAAGTTAATGTTTTATGTTTTTTTATTTTATTAATTGGCCAATGTGAGTATGAAAACTAGATCTAAATATCTAATTAATAACTTAAATACATTTATGTGGAAACAATTTCAGTTATTTAATTGTTAAATCACTGCCCTCTTGACTGTCAGTTAATGTCTCTAGAACTACTATTCAAACTGAACGCGACGCCGTAACAATAGTGAGGGTTCAACAAAAAAAAAAAATAAACCCTTTTGCCCCAAAAATCGACCATCAACGGCAGTCGAGTGGGGTCAGTTCTTCAAAAGATCAAAGATACTCTTTGGCGCTTAAGTGTTTTCCCGCCGCTCTCCAGCATCTTCGGCACCTATCACTTCAAGGAGTTTCAGTTTTGAGTTCGACTTGTGTTTCGCCTTCTCAATTGAGTTGTTATATTTTATTTTATTTCTGTGGCTCGGTGTGCACCTTAGTGGAGCAAACAAAAGCAATTAGACGGCGTCATCTGACAGCCTCAATGGAATAGTTTTCGAGCCGAATATGCCTCTCCGTTGGAATGCCTCTGATGGGATCTGATCTGATCCGATGTCCAAACGCCAATGAGGGGGGTGGGTCAAGAGGGGGGGCCACTGTGTCCAGGGGGCAGAACAATAGGGTTCGAGTGCGGAGGAGTGAGGTGTTAAAAATTCTACTCTTTATGCTCTTATTATGATTTGGCTTGCTTGATGGACATTTACGATATGAAAAATTTCAGAGTCTCTATGGGGCACTATGGGGCCGGGCCATACGAATATATCTTTTGTCTCACTTGTTTGACAAGCGATGCGTACAAATCAAAGCAGGAATCCAGAGTTGGGCTCCGGAGCTCTCCGAGTCGTCTGTTGTTTGATTAATAGCCGCACAATTGATATGTTAAGTGGTAAATTACGCCATTGGCACGCAAATGTATCTTCAAGATACATGCGTTAGTGTGAGGAAAAATAAAATAAAATAAAAAACGGGCAAATTGTTGTTTGTTTAAGGCGCCGCTATGAGTCGAGATAAATATCTTGAATTTTTGTTTCTTTTGATATTTTTCGTTTTTTTGGGGAGCTCTGGAAAGGCGGTGCCTATAGTGCGTAAAGTGATTCAATTTTGAATGGCCGTCAGAGAAAGTTTATCAAACACACTCACTCCAATACAATTATTCAATTATTTGGTTGACTTTTCCCCCTCTTGTAGTATATATATTTTTGTTTTAGGCCTCCCTGGAAGAAAAGCTCAGCTAACCGGCCAAGGTTCGTTGGCTTAAATTAAAACCCATTAGTCTACTTTTAACACGCTTTCAGGGAGTCTCTTGGCCTGTAGTATTTTTTATGGTCCCGTTTATATGTTTAAATAAAACGAACAACACAAACCGATCCGAAGCGAACAAAAAATCCATTAAAGCCTTTTTGTATATTAGAAAAGCGAAACAATGGGGAGGGAGTTCGATGGATGTCATTAAATTTTTGCCACGCCATAAAATTCATCGAATTTTTTTGTTGTTTTATTGAAAAACCGCCGCAGAAGTGTTATAAAAATCATTTAAAAGTCGAGATTGCCGCAGATTTGATTGAGTTTTTTTTTATTTATTTATTTGTTTGTGTTCTTTCGGTTTTTGTTTTAGTGCACGAACCCTCCCGATCATGCTCAACTAAAATGATTTAATTCCGAAACGTGCCTTGCAAATTTTATGATCAATTTTCACTTTAAATATAGATTGGATGCCTTTGGTGAATTATTTAAATGTGGCTTTGCTTTGGCTCTGGCTTATTTTATTTTTTATTGGTTCTTTTGTTTTTTTGTATTTTTTTTTAATTGCTTCGGATATCATGTGACGAAGGTGAATTTTTTATTTATTTTTTGTTGTACTTGGAATGCCGTAGGGAAGGGGTAGAAGCTTTTCGATGATTGGCAATGGGTTTTGAATTTTATAAGTTTTTTGGTTTTGATTTACGATATTTTAATAGATAAGTGATTTATTGAGGGTAGAAAACAAAATAGTCATGGCCAGGAATTTAAAATTTTCACACGACGTTTTGGGTGAACTATCACCAACATGCTTTATAGAATTTTTGATTTTGTTGGAAAAGTGTTCATATACATGTTGGACAAACAACTTAAAATATTTATTGGTTCTATTTATTTTGCTCTATTTTTACCATTTAGTAGTAATTTAGTTCATCAACTACTCCAATCAATATAAATCTTCGTTGGCTCGTTTGGCTCTATTATTCGACTGCCGATTGTTTCCCCATTAAAGCTGATAGAGCTGACTTCATTTCCATTTCTATTGAGGCGTTGATCTCTGGTCGGTTTGTTTGCCTCATAAATAAACTGTGGCAAATGCTCTAAGCCAACTGGACTGAAGCCCCCATAAATTATGTGGCGAAAAGCAACAACTGGCGAGACCACTGTGGTTGTTGTGTCATTTTCTTGGCGCGCTTAATAAACTACACACACTTTATGCGAAGCTCCTTTCCGGGGTTGCTGTTGTTGGGCCTGCCGATTGCTGTTATATGATTTCATATATCATCAGAGCCATGAAGGATCCCACCACCTCCCCATTCCCCATTCCTCACTCCTTTTTTATTTATTTATTTTTTTTTTCGTATATTTTTCTGAACTTGGTTTGTTCAACATGCGCAGGCGTGCGGCATTTAGTTCAGCCTGTCGACTCTGTCCTTTTTCTTTCCCTCCTCAGACCCTTCAGATTCAGATTCTTGGTCCTGTTTTCAGTCAGCTTGTTTGTATAAATATATATTTTTTTGTTTGATAACATTTTATTGTCCGCTTTATAAATTATTGGCGTTTGCTGGGCCGGGCTGGGAGCGTCATCGGGATCGGAGAATCGGGGCAAAAAGTATCCTTTTACGTTCAACAGTTTTTGGTATGCAACATGTGTCCAAATTTGTGCAGCATACAAATAAATACTATGGTATAAGGAAAAATTACTAAGCTTGTGTTATTATACCCTGTAAGGTGTAGGGTTTTTATGATTTTGATTTTATTTGGTTTTTAATCATTATTCAATTTAAGAAATCTTATAAGAAGTAGTTACAGAACGTTACAGAAAATTTTGCATTTTTTTTTTTTGGCTTTTTTTTTTAAACATTTTTTAGTTGTTTAAAAATATATAGAATATATTACTGTTACCGTTATTATTTTTTATTTTTATATCGCCCTACTGGGTATCATTCTACTCCATCCCTATACTCTTAGACAGCCTGACAAGACCACTTGATTTTATAATTTTTCCTCATTTTTTAGCCCGCTCCGCTGGCCGCTGAGTCTGCGCGTGTTTTGGCCATTTAGGGCGCCTTGGCCCTAAAACAGACAATTGAGTGTAGTGTGAAAGTTGCTTTAAATACTCTTGGTATCGGTATCCCGAGGCTCCAAAGGCGATGATGCTGACGACTTCCGATAGGGAGGGGAGTAGTGCCGGGGATGCTGCCACCAAATCAAACCATTTATGTCTGGCTCATGCGACACATTTATCATCGTCAAGTGACGGACAATGGCCGAGTAACAAAACGCGGCTGCACCTGTCTGCTGGTGTCTAAAAAACGTTGGAAAGGGGGGCAGCAGATCTTTAATTATACATTATACAAGGGGCACACCCGCTGGGCCGGACGGGGTGCCTTCAGTGGCCAAAGTCTTCTAACTGGAGCCCAGCTAATGAGCTAAGCGATCTTACACTGCAAATTTAACGAGGGCAATGGGATCTCTGTCTGGTATCTGGTATCTGTGGCATCCCAGTATATCCCTCACATATATATGTACATATATCTCTACCTATATCGGGTTGCCCGAGGAGGAGCGAGGCGCATTGATCAATCGAAATGATATAATTATGGCCAGGACCAAAAGGGCAGCTCTGTGTAAATTGATATCAACAAATTACGCGAAAATATTTCAAAAATATTAACGAATGTGAATGATATAATGATGAGATGATGGATGTCAATGGCACTTGCGGAAAAATAATCAAGTTTGTAGGACGAAAATAGGATATTTAATCTTGAGATCTTAGAAAATGTATGTGTTGTTTTCTTGCTTAACTTATTGAATTATTTTATTAAATTTTAAGTTTATTTTTTCTTAAATTTCTTTAGCCCTAAATAGTACTTCTAACTTACTTCTTTCAGTGTTTCATACATCACCCTAATTATGCCCAATTTAAAAAGGGTTAATTAAGGCACAAAACGTATTTCGTGTCCTGTGTCCCGCCATGGAGAGCATTATTAATATGCGACATTTTTGATATCTTTTTGCAGCCAAAGTCCGAAAAGAGGAGGGCAGATCAGTGCCATGAAGGCACCATAATTACATACAGCATTTGTCATAACACCAGATATGGACATCCGATGCTGTTGCCCAGGGCGCGAAACCTTCCAGCCTGCCAGCCCCGAAGGCAGACAAAGGCAGACGCTTGGCTTTTGGCCAAGATCCGAACTATGCGACAAATGTAAGCGGGCAAAAAATAATCATGGCGATGAAAAAATGATACAAAGAGGCAGGGAAAATTGTAAATATCATCATTGGACGCGGCCACTGATCGCTGGGCATTTTATAAATAAAACAAAATCATAAATGCAGCCCCCAGACGCATTGGCAGTCGTCAGTCCCCAGTCCTCCAACAGCCTGTTGAATGGATCGGGATCTTGGGTGCTATATAATAATTACAGTCAGCATTCGCATTCGTCTCTCATCCCTGGGACATTGGAATTCGGAGCATTGTGTCATATTTAATACAGAAATTTTAATTAAACATAATTTGTAAGGAGTGCACGTTGATGCATTCAGACCGGACTGGCGGAGATTGCTCGACGACGATAGCCCCCGACTTGGGATCGGAATAGAGTAATTTATGGCATTTTATGGTTAGGCCATAACTTGTCTATCATCCGATGGAATTTCACTTTGATCGTATCGCAAAGTGTGAGAAGTGGGTTCTCCGAAGTCAGGATAGTTGACAAATAGCCAGGTTGATTGCTCTATTTGGAGTTAGTTATGATTTTGATTGCGAATACCCATAAAGTATTTTAATATAAAGTATTTTCAGTTAAAGCCATTATAGAGGTCACCTTCTGTTGGGCTACCAAAGCCAAAGCCAAAAAGATGTTAAACAATGCAAATTCAACCCAAATTCAATTCCATTGCGATGCGGCAGTGATTATTCAAATGATTTAACTAGTTCAACGCGATTGACCCTCCGTGGGCAGCTCTCAAGTTCGATAGGGGCCCAACCCCGAAAAGAGTAACTCTGGCTTCCTAAGGTTTCAGCCCCGAAATGCTTCCCGAAATCGGAGGAGTTGAAGTAATGCCCTCGGGGTGCCTGACTCTGACTGACTCCGGACTGACTCTCATTGCATTACATTTGCAAGACAACAATGGGCATTTTTATAAAAGATACTTTTTTTTTTTTTTTGGGCATTCAGTGCATTCGGCGGCGTTGGGCGTTTTTATTTTTACAGATATTGTTTACAATTTTCCAAGCTGGCCAAGTCCAGTCCACAAGCTCCGAGCTGTGCCCTCTCATTGTTGGAGGTTCGATCTGTAGCTGCTCCAATCATCATTTTGTAGATATTCGCTTGGTGATATATTTTGGGTGAGCGCTTCCGGCAAATCGCAGCCACCAGTGAAAGGTCAAGCTGTGGCCAAGAAAAGCAGCCGGAGCAAGCGGAAAACTGCTGTCCAGGGAGCTGTGTGCCATTGGAATGGGATTGCAAACGATACAGTCGGAATATAATTGGAAGGATAATGATTCTTCTAATTAATACTAAACTGAAAGTTTAAGAAATAGTTATTAAATAAGGTTGTATGTTAATTTATTGTATATGTAGAAATGTCAAAATTTTATCATCAAAATTTAGGTACATGATTTAAGATCCTAATCCTATAAACCCTATAGGATAAATATAATAATCCAATAAATCCCATAATAAACATAAAAAATACTCATTTCAATAGAAGAATATTTAGTATAAATATAAAAAAAATATAGACTGTAAAAATAATCTTTTAAAAATTGCAAAACAAATTATTATGAATTTCCTTCTCACCTATTGTTAGTCCCATTTAAGGACACTCCACTGTAGTTCGTGTGGCATCGAAATAAACAAATCAAAGTGAGCCAATAGCCGCTGCCCGCTGCCCGGTCGCATCTCGTCGATCTGCGGTGTGTGCCCAATTTTCCATAACATATTTGATCGCAGCGATCTTTGCAATCGCCTCCGACTTTCCACTTTTCCCTTTGTTTGCTGCCTTGGTGGTTCGTGTGTGAGAAAAACTTATCGAATAGCGGCTATCGTTATGGGATTTCGAGTCAAGAGAGGGAATAGGACGGAGGTGGATAGGGTGGGGAGGATATATGAGGGGGTTTTGCGGTTATTAAGCCCTGGTGACCAAAACCGAGGCCAACGAGCTGACAAACCTTGCGGAATGCCTCCACACACGAAGATGATCTCGTGGCAGGAGAGGACAGACCACGTGTATATTGCTTTTGACAGCCTCCAGATAAACCACTTTCCAGATCATTAATTGCCGATCTTTTCGCTCCAAAAACTGCCCCGCAAGAAGGATTGCGATTCGGATTCGGATTTGGGGTCCGCGGATTTCGTATTGGGTCTAGCTTCAGTCCGGGTCCGGGGCCGGGGCCTGGGAAAGCGTTTGGGCGAAGATCATTCAACTCCCACAGACACCCACACCCACACGGCCCAAATGGCACCACAATCCACCAGACATCAAACAATGATCACGAGTGGTGCTCTCGGTGGTGGTGGTGGTGCTGCTGCTGCTGCTGCCGATCTGGTGGTGCGGGTGCGGTTTGCCTTTGCCTTTGAGTCTTGGGCTTTTGGTTTGAGTTTTGCTTTGGTTTTGGCCAGGCTTTTGGGCCACATCGATGCTGGCCGGCTGCTTGATGATAGCCTGTGAGTAGACTCGCCTTGGCCTGGCTTTGAATTATTACACTGGGGGGAAGATTTTTAATTTTTCTAAAAGGGAGTTATAGAATGTATTAGAAGGTTATTAGTTAATTTTCCCACTAAATCGGAAGACAAAATAATCTTACCAAAAAAGTGTATAAATTAGGTATAATATTGTATTGGAATTAGAATTTTTTTTTCAGAAGTGTAGCTGGCTTCTTTCGCTGATCGTTTTGGGCATGGGCCCCTAAGGGCCTTTCGATTGAACTTGTTCCACATTTTGATTGTAATGCTGCTGGAGAGAGGCAAGAGCTGGGCAAGACAAATATGATTTTCAATTTGCCGCGATCGCTTTCACAAGATTTGCATTCCACTTTGCATTCGCAGCTCCCCTCGCTGTCTTCTGGCCAAAAACACATTAAACACTTGAGAGTCGCCGAGTCAAAGTTCAACTGGGTTCGACTCCCTTACTTTTCTTGTATTATTTTCTTTTTCAATGTTGTTTTTGGCTCATTAAACCGTCACTTTAGTTGTTGTTGGTGTTGTGTATCCGTGGCAAACTGCATTTGAAATTAGCCACAAATCAAAACATTTATGGCCGGCAGAGCTAATGAGTGGCGGCCCGAAATGCTCGATTTACCACCCAAGTCGGTTATACATAGATGCACCGCATAAATACCCACAAAGTGTGTCGTAAAAGCGTCCAACGCGATCATCAAAATGTTCCTCCTTAGTGGACAGCTTCAGGTGAGGCCACCTGCCTGGAGCAGCCCCAGTTTATCAGGCCCAGAGTCCGCGTCCTCCTAGTCCCAAGTCCCAGTCCCAGTCCCAGTCCCAGTCCCGTGTACAAAATGCTATGCAAATTTGGTTTTTATTTACCCGCTCGGCTGCCAGAACAAGTGCAAAAGTCTTTCTCGTGTTCCCATTCCCAGGTGGTCCAGCACTGACGAAAATTGCATGTTAATAAGGTGGATTAAATATTGTGTTCTGTGGATTTTTAAAATATTTAACTAGAGTATTTAATAAATATTTAAAAAAAATATTTAAAATAATTCCCTGTTTAATTTCAGTTAATATTTATGGTTTACATTTCTCTCTCGACATTATATGACTTCTGTATAATTTTTCAGTGCATTTCCGATCCGAAACCATTGGTGTCCAGTTGCTCCCATGATCTGTGCACCATTTCCCGAGAGTCAACTCTGGATTTTATGTGTGTTTGGCATTTGCGAAATGCGTTCGCATGCACATTTGAATCAATCGCCGGCTCAGATTGGTTTCTTTCCATTTTTTTCCGATATTTTTTTTTGCGTTTTTATGACTTTGGTATACCGGTTAGGGGATCGGCGAGTTGCGATGCTTTTGAACTGCACTGATATCGTTTCGATTTGACATTTAGCATCGCTAATTCATGCGAAATCACCCAAAGATTATGTTCATAAGCACACATTACGATTACACGTTTATTATAATTTAGGAGTTTACTTTGCGATCGAATCGAAGGAGGCGACCAGTTGGTGGGCTTGGGCTTGGGAAAGTGGACGGTGACAAAAGCGTTTTGCAACGGAAGACACGAGATCACTTAGAGTTGGCCCTGTTTTTTTTTCGCTTTTTTGTATATTTCTTTCAGATATATCTTGCGTGCGAGTGTCCGGCCAGAAAAGGCACTGAAAGCCAAATGGACCACATAGCTAAATGGATTTGGTTAGATAAGGGAGCTCAAGTGAAACCTGAGAAAGTGGGTTAGGCTTCAGAAAAAAAACTTTCCCTTGACAGGTCCTGGTGGAAAAGTTGCTGGAAGAATTTCGTTTTTCATATATAACATGGTTATGAAAAGGCTTACTAGTAATTTAAATAAAAATAGGAAAATTTCAAAGAATCATAACTTCCTTAAGCCCTGAAACTGCTTCATGTCATATAAACTTTTAACTCGTAACTCCTTGATGGTTCAAGACCCAGCCTCCTATCTAGATTTGTTCCACAGCTTCTCTAGAATTTCGAGAAACCATTTCGCTCCTCGTTAGCCACATGATGTATGGAAACCACTGAACCACAATTGTGGGTGGATAACGAGACCGGAGATGGCGAGAGGTATGCCGAACGGCATGAATGGAAAGATCGTTTGTGACATGCGCGCGGTTCCACCAATCACCTGGAAGTTGGGAAGTTGGGGAGCCGAGAACTGGGAGCTCCAAGGGGAGGCCTTACTGTAGGCATTGGAGGTACTATAGTGCAGCACTGTTGCCGCACTAATTGAGCATTTAAATGCAGCGTAATTACTTCTCTAACACCTTCATCAGAGGCAACCGTCAACGGCTCGCCTTTGATGCGCACTGCAAATTAGCATATAAATTGTCCCGTGTGAACATAAAATCAAATGACATGTGAGTTTGTCAAAAAAGCCACCTCAAAGTGCCGCTGAAAACAGCCAAGTCGAAAGCAGAAAAGCTGGCGGAAGGACATGATAAGGTGGAAAAATCGTTGCCTCAATCGAAGACGCGGCCAAGAATCACAAGAGTCATTAGCATAGCGAACGTGCAGCTAATTGGAAATGGAACAGATCGGAGTATGAATGGAGTAGTAGTTGCTGGCTCTATATACTATTACTATTCTGGGAGGAGAGTCCTCTGCCGCCTCGGTGCCTTGGGAAATCGAAGGGTAAACCCCTAAATTCTGGCAACCGGCGCCAGCCAGACGTCTTTATGGCCGATCATGGGTCGTTGTGGTGCATTTTAAATCGGCCAAAGGGCATTCAATTAATTAAGCCCCAGTAACAGTTAGCCATTTGCGGCTCGCTCGGCTCCATTCACCCGTCTATGAAGTGTGGGCGAGTTTTTTGACCCGTCGACGGGCAGGAAATGCACCGCGTTCTGAATGCCAAGGCGTATTCCGAACGATCGTTCGATGTTCAATGGTCGACGACGATCCCCACCCATCCTCCCCAAGTCCCACTGATCGTTGCACAAATGCGTTTTGCATAACTGAGTACCTTCTGGCCTGAACCTTATGGCCAAAGCTAAAGCCAAACGATGACTGCTGCCGCTTTTGGGGGCGTTTGCTGCACTTGTTGCCACAGAACGGTCCGTACACTGTAGAAAAAAGAGAAACATGTTCGGGAAATTCAACAAGATTTCATAAAAATTACTATTACATAAATTACACATAAAATTTCATAAATTATTACATAAAAATTACTAACTATTCATTACTAAAAGATTTTTCCTATATTGTTCTTATTTTTGAAAGTGTTACAAAGCTTTATGTACGTTTTATGTTCTAGATAGTTTTGATATTTAAGGGAAGATTATAAAATGTATTACAATTTTATTATTTAAGTTATTTACTATTTGAGTATTCCATTTTTTTCTAGTGCCTAACTTCATATGACACTTTCAAAGCCAAGAGCAGTAAAGAAATTGTACTGGACGAGAAGGGGCTTTGGGGTGTATCCGGTCAGAATTTTTATTGACGATCATTAAAATCGATAAGTGAAATCATATTTACAATCAATGAAATATGCTTCCAGGAAACGTACTTGTGTGGGCCATGGACTTGTTGCAATTGCCTGGGAATCGTAGATGAGTTTTATGATTGAATCGATCGTGCCAGAAATAGAAAATTAGATTTATGAAACGTGGAACTCTATCACTCATTCATGAGTAAAAAAAAAAATGGAACAGAAAAATATTACTAAATTAATATTTATACTTCGAAGAAGTGCGTGATTATTTTCAAAGCACATTATTTCCTGCTTTCGACGCGATAATTATAATCTTATAGACCAACTCCTCGGCCTGGGTATAACCAAAGTCATGTTGGCTAATCTCAGTTCGGAGTAAGATCGATCCGGCAGGACCTCCGCAGATCAGATGCCCAGTGAGGAGCGGGAATAACCCGGCAGACTGTCCATTGACGGCGTTTTTTCCCAGTTAGCTTAACTTGCTTTGCGGCTTCGATAGATTATCGAGCATTAGACCAGGATTAGGACTCTGTGTTTTGCCAGGCAGTCAGTCAGCCAGTCGGCCAGTCAGCCAAGTTCGGCCTGGACTCGTCCGGCTAACTTGTGCAATTTGTGTAAATTCCAAAGCCAGGATCTGATCAAACAAGTCCCGGATCTAATTGAGATCAGCCAGACGAGTGGTGGTGGTAGAGTGTGTGAAAAACCGCGAAACGCTTTGGAAAATTTGCTGCGTTTCCCGGCTGGCTGGAAATTCGATTGGCAAACCGCAGATTCAACTTCCGCTAGGGGGTTTTGCCCAATCCCAGGGCCAAGTCCGAGAGTCTAATCTCAAACATGTGGGTACTTGGCCAACATTAACATATCGTTAGCGATCTGGCGATCTCAGATCGAAGATCTTCGAACTGTGATCCGTGGGAAGTTTGGCGTTGGTCCAAACCAGACTCTCTACAACTGAGGGAAACTCCAATGGAAAACTCGGAGATTTGGCCAAAGGCTTAAAACGGAAACGGATCGTTTCGAACACTGATACACCCTGCTGTTATAATTGTAACGTAATTATTATTTATGCTGTCACACTCGATTATAAATCTCATATTTGCCAAAAGTCTTATGATCAGAAAAATGCTGTCTCTACTGATTTCAACCCCTTCTGGTGCTGGTGCTGATGCTGATGCTGCGCTGCTGCCTTTTGTTCGAGTTTGAGTGAGAGAAGAGCTGCCATCAATAATCATATTTTTGGGAATTTGCATAATTTCATAATTCCAATACAATATCAATTGTCCGATCCAGTGATAAGCCACACTCTACTACTACTACTACTAGCTACAAAGAATACGAATCCCCGTCGAGAGAATCAATAAACGATGGCCATATATCAAATAAATGCAAAGCCCGAACGGGTTTTCGAGGTGCAGACTGAAGAACAACGAAAGCGTAATGAAGACATTACCGAAACACAATTAAACAGAAGACATTTGTCAGGCCAAACCGAACCAACAACATATCAAAAACCAAACCCATCCAGCACACAAAGTGGCCGGAGTGGAGAACTTCCAGATGCCATGAGAAATTAGCCAAACAAGTTTTATTGACTTTTCCTACCCCCCTGGCTGAATATCTAATTTTTCGCAAAACTGTGCAAAAAATAAATATTATGCGTATTATATTTTGAAATTTGTAGTTTGGTTAGGCTTAAGGGAATTACAAAATGAGCTATAAAATGATTACTTATATAGTAATTAGCATTACAA
Source organism: Drosophila atripex (assembly GCA_035045925.1). Classification (NCBI taxonomy): domain Eukaryota; kingdom Metazoa; phylum Arthropoda; class Insecta; order Diptera; family Drosophilidae; genus Drosophila; species Drosophila atripex. Next base: position 5,299,838 of record JAWNOP010000012.1, read on the forward strand.
ATACAACTCAGACTTAACAGAGAGCAATAAATATTTCAATTAAAAAAAAATCTTGCCCTTGAAACCCACTTTAAAAGTAAATTTCGATAAAAATCGTAAAACTAACACATTCCCAACGAGACTGGATAATAATAGTGCTCAGCTTGAATAGTTCTCAATTTACACCCGGGTGCAATAGAAAAACTGTTTGTAGACGATAAATATTTTCCGCCTTCCCTTTATATAACAAAAAAAAAAAAAAAAGATAAAACTGAGATTCTCTCCTGCCGTTGTACGTCGGTCATCAAAGCTATTTTTACTATATGTATGATATATAATGAAACTTGAACAGTCATCGGATATAATGAATACATCTCAATCCCCTGCTCGATTCCGTTGTTATCCAACGTGATGTGATTCATTGGTTTATCTGAGGGATTATGCCTAAATCTGTGGCCGGCGAGCTATTAATTTACTAATTGTAATCTTGGCCATAAAAAATATTTAGCAGCCACGAGCTCGGGCCTTATCTTTGTGGACCAGGTCGGGCCAGAAAGACCAGATCGCTGCCAGTGTAGGACATTGAAAATGCAAATTCTTCGCACATAATCACAATAACAATGATGGCACAACGAGATGCCAAGTCCGAGCTGTTAAATCAAAAATATGCAAATTACTTTTGAGAGCGAACACGAGTCCCAAAACTGATAAAAATGAAAAAAAAAACTGAAAACTGAAAACTGAACACCGAATCGGAATCCGAACAAGTTCGAACCCAGATCGAGTCGTCGTCTGGGGTCGTTTGATTGATATGTGCTGGTTATACAGTCATTTGGCCAAAATGATGCAATCAAATCTATGTAAATGCGAACGGCTCTTGACTCCCCTGACTCTGACATTTTGAGGCTGATGGGCCATAGCCGGAATCGAATAGCCGTGAATCTGGCAGGGGGCGGAAAGGGAGGGGGCTGCTACCTGGTCCGGTCGTATGGGCATAATTTAGTAGCTAGCATTTCCGTCAGTTTTTTACTCATTTACGACATCGGGCAATTAAAAAAGTTGAAAAGTCAAAAAGTCAGCTCAGAAATGTGCGTTACTTTTTTATTATTGTGTTTTTTACCGATCCACGGTTTTTTTTAGCCTCCTGTGAAGAGTGACCTTGAGGCAGATTTTCTCGGAAATTCTCAGCCGGGGAGACAAAGTCATTTTTTTACGCAACTCGACCGGGCAATTGACTTTTTTATATGAGGTCCTGGCTCAAGCAAAGACATATGCCAAAAAAATATATATATTTAAAAAAAGGAACCATTTCATCCTTTTTCCACTTAAAAAAAGTGGGCATGAGCGGATGGGTGAGGTGCTCTGCATTGGCTCGGGTTATGGCCATCGGCTGCTCGACTTTTTATGGTTACGGGCCCGACTTTATGACCATCATATCGGCCACTTTCGGGCCGAAAAAAATCCGCAGCGGGCAGGCTGATTTTTTAGGGCAATTCTTGTGGCTACCTAAGCTCGCGATTTCGTTACCTAATCGCAGGATCAGCTTACCTAAGCCTAAGATTATCCTAGGATCATAATTATGACGGCGGACGCGACACTCGGCTCGGTTTTTTTGCGCGCCGAGCGCGTTGCCGGGCGGCAAAAAACTTAATCCGGGGATTAAACCGGATTAAAGTCACATTGTCCTCATTTTTTTTGTATTTCGGCCTCTTCTCCTTTCGGGCTAACTAATTACTCGGGGAAAATTACCCATTTGCTTGTGCGGAAATTCGCGAAAATGTTTCAACAGCAATTTTTTACAGAATTTTTGCCAAACGTTCGTTTTTTTATGGTGTGTGAGAAAATAGAGGGAAAAAATGGTAAAGGACCAGACTGAACCGGGCAAGGACCATAAAATTGAATCGATTAGAAAAAAAAGGTGGTGGGCGTCTGCGGGGTTGGTTGGCTGGTTGGGTGGACGATGATAGAGAAGGATATACCGAAGGATGGTTCTAGTTACTTTTTGACTTTTTTACAAGCCTTTTGTGAGATTTTCCGCGTTTACTTGGAAGAGCTCTGGTTGATGCAACAATTGAAAGTAAGCCCGAGAATATTCCCAGAAGTTTCCTAACGATTTTTAAAAATCTGCTGGAAACTGCACTCTTAACTTAGCCGATGGAATAATCTATTTCCTAATAAGGGTTATAACTAGCCATAGATGGGTTTTTGGTCAAAAAGTCAAGGTTCTTGTTCATTTTAGTCGATGGTCAACCCTTTCGGGACAATGAGGATCCATAAAAGGGTTAGACACAAAGGGTTAACTGAGGCGAACAGGTAGCTCTTCTCTCACGGCAAACATCAATAAATATTCATAAAAAGAGTTAAGTGCTACCATAAGGTTCTTTGTTTAGGAAAAAGGGGTAATAATATTTGTGTTGTTGACTTTAAAGAAAGGGTTAGGCTTGGAATTAAATTGATATAAAGTATTTATGGGGAAGATGAAGGACTAAAGGGGGGCACGATAAAAATTCGAGTCTGTCAGGAAATGAGTATATATTTTTTTTAAATGTCTAAAACTCTAACCATTTTTATTTCTGTTTATCACCAGAAAAGTCTGCTGAAAATCCGTCGGTCTTTCGGCCAACTCCCCTTGAGTTTTGGGGCCTTCGACCATTTCGATTTCCAGCGGGCTGAAAAAAAGGCTCCGCCCATGCCAAATAAAATGAGAAAATGTTAAAAATGAAGTCAATAGCTGGCGGACAAGGTGTGGTGTGGTGTAGTGGTGTGCGAGTGTGTCTGTGTGAGTGAGAAATTTAGACGCCCTTTTGCGGGCGAGTTTCTTTAATAAATAACCGAATAACGAATAATATCAGAGCAATGCAAATCGAGCGATTCCCCAGAAATATCAAACCAGAGAGGGATGGAGCGATCGCTGTATCTTTCGAGTGAGTATTTTTCATTCACATCGGAGATACCGTTAACAGAACGATAACAGAGGCTCAAGTCATGGCTCGAGTCGAGTGCGGTGCGCCTGTGTGCGTTTTCGAGTGAGTTTTTGATCGCTCTCCGATCTCGGGGTATGGTATGGTGGTGGTTTTAGCCGTGATTTATCAGAGAGCTGCTCGAACTGGAAACTGGTAACCCCACGACGGTGAGTGAGTGTGTGAGTAGGGCCCGTACATAAGCCAAAGAGTTCGACCAGTGATACACAGAAACGCTTCTTGCCAGTCGATGCTCTCAGCCAGAAATCAGTCGTCAGTTAGTAGCCGAAGTGTCAGTTACACACCTCGAGAGTTCCACCAGCGCGTTTCGTCGCATTTCGAAAACCATCGTATCCAATCCCAAAAAAAAAAAACAAACTGTCAAGTATCCCAAGTGTCAAAACCCCTTGAAAAAAATTACAAACCAGAGACTGATCTGAAAGTGTTGAGAGAAAAACTGAAAAGAAAACCCGCAAAAGCAAAAAATCTGCAAAAGTGAGGCAACGTTTAGCAACGATCGGGAATCGCTGCAATTAAAAAACCATCGTTAAACCCAGTTCCCGACCAAAACCAGCACTACAAAAAAATTAAGGTAAGTTCAGAAAGAGACAGTTATTGGGAAAGTGAAAGAGATGGGGGAGAGATCTTGTCCGAAAGTCAATTCACGGTTTTTGTTTTTGGGTCGCGGCCGACGGCGAATTTTATGATCCCTTGTGCACTACTTTTATTTTTTACAGTTTCTCGCGAAAACCTCGCAGCACATTTCCATCTTTCCTTTAAAAAAACACACACAAAAGGAAAAAAATTGTTCATAAACCAAAATATCTATTTTTTTTTTTGACTCGGGAAATGTGTGTGTTTTATGGCCGAACGTCAAGGACTGCTGCATTTTTTTAGGGAACAGCGCGACAAACTCCTCGTAATGACTTCATCTAAAAAAGGAAATCTACCTGAGTTTTATGGCTGGACAGTGCGAAAAAAATGAAAATGAACGCATAGGGTTGCATAATCCGGCAGCTTAAGTTTTTTGGCCTGTTGTCTGCCGTCTCTGATCATAAAAAACGAAACTCTCTGCACGTCCATCCTGCAGACACTTCGTGAGTACCTTCGGTATAAATATCCTGTCGGCCCTTAGTCCGACATCAGTTGCTCAGCAGCATTCTAGACGAACAGATCGCAGAGATCGCACTGAAGGAGAACAAACACAACCACACAATATTCCGACCAAGATCAGCAGTACAAGATGGTGTTCAACTTGGTTAGTGTCCGGAAAACGTCTCGCCTCACTATGGATTAAGACCGCCCAGTCAATGGATTAAACCCTTACTAACGTGGGATTTATTTATTCACTTACAGATGAACCAGACATGCAAAGTGTGCGGAGAGCCGGCGGCGGGCTTCCATTTTGGCGCCTTCACCTGCGAGGGCTGCAAGGTAAGTTGTGTCTCTAAAACGTGAATGAAGCAACATTTTCGAAAAAAAGCGAAAATTTCATTCAAGTATTTATAATCATGATTTTTAATCAATTGTTCTTCCTTTCGTTTACAGTCTTTCTTCGGAAGATCTTACAACAACATCAGCACCATTAGCGAGTGCAAGAACGAGGGCAAGTGCATCATCGACAAGAAGAACAGGACCACCTGCAAGGCCTGCCGCTTGCGCAAGTGCTACAACGTGGGCATGTCCAAGGGCGGATCCCGCTACGGCCGCCGCTCCAACTGGTTCAAGATCCACTGCCTCCTGCAGGAGCACGAGCAGGCCGCTGCCGCCGCAGGAAAGGCACCGCCCAGCCAGGTTGGTGGCGCCACAGCTCCCTCGGCCGCCTCGCCGGTGGGCTCCCCACACACCCCGGGCTTCGGAGACATGGCAGCGGCAGCCGCCCATCTGCACCACCATCAGCAGCAGCAGGCAGCCGCCGCAGCGGCCCAGCGCGGCCACCCACACATGCCGCTCCTGAGCTACCCTGGCTATCTTCCCGAGCACGCCGCTGCCCTGCCCTTCTTCAGCATGATGGGTGGTGTGGCCCCGCACCAGTCTCCCTTCCCGCTGCCACCCCACCTACTCTTCCCCGGCTACCATGCCTCGGCAGCGGCCGCAGCCGCCTCGGCAGCCGACGCCGCCTACCGCCAGGAGATGTACAAGCACCGCCAGAGCGTAGACTCGGCGGGCTCGGTGGAGTCCCAGAGCCGCTTCAGCCCGGCCAGCGGTGTCGCCGTCCCAGTCCAAGTGCCCCAGCCCACCAACTCCGCTCGCCAGACCCCCATCGACGTGTGCCTGCCCGAGGAGGATGTGCAGTCGGTGCACAGCCACCAGTCTGGCAGCCTCCTGCATCCCATCGCTATCCGTGCCACGCCCACCCAGCAGCTGCACTCCAGCTCGCCCAGCAGCCCGCTTAGTTTTGCCGCCAAGATGCAGAGCCTGTCGCCCGTGTCCGTGTGCTCGATTGGCGGAGAAACCACCCCGGCACCCATCGCCCAGCCCGCCACACCTCCAGCCACCACCCAGGAGGGTCCCATGGACCTGAGCATGAAGGCGTCGAGGAGCTCGGTGCACAGCTTCAACGACAGCGGCAGCGAGGATCAGGATCTGGAGTCGGCTCCCCGCCGGAAGTACTACCACCTGGAAGCGGAGTACACCAGCAGTTCCTCCCACTCGCACTCCCAGTCGCCGCCCGCCACCCACCACGCCGAGGTGAAGCGACAGAAGTTGGGTGGCGCGGATTCCACCCACTTTGGGGGCTTCGCAGTCTCCCACAATGCAGCCAGTGCCATGCGGGGCATATTCGTGTGCGTCTAAGAGAAAGGCGCGAGAAATCTCATTTCGGTGGGAGGAGCCCCCACAGCCCCGTAGACCGTTGTTGTTGTTTTACAGTTTAGTGTACTTTTTTTTGTTAGTTCGAGAAAATGTAAATTTTGTCGGTGTGCTCGCTCACACCTGCGAGACATGAACGAGACGGGGAGAGACTGGTTTCGCTGGAAAGAGAGAGTGAGAAGGAGACAGCCAGCCAGGTAGTTGCATTGCACTCACACCATCACAAACACACCTACACAACTCACGCACACACACACACACACACACACACAGAGAAACACCTAAAAACTATTGAGCTCAAACCCAAAAATTATTTTTATGAAACGTTAAAAAATTGTAAATATTTATTTGAGCCTGTTTGCAATTGTATTTAAAGGTAGAAGGAAGCGGAAGAGTTAGGAGTTAGTTGTCACTCCCACCCTCGAATCACTATTGTACATAGAAATTGTTAAGTCTAAGCATGATCTTAATTGTGTCTAAGTATTTTATTGTATTTTAGTCCTAGTTACTCTTTATCCCTAACGATTGGCATTTAATTTTATGAAAGAAAAATAAAAATTATAAAAAATTAAATACTTTTGTGTTTACTATTTTGCATGGTTTTTGAAAAGAATTTCAAAGAGATCTATTGATAAATGAATTCTCTTTACGGAAATCAATAAAAACTGCCTTCTACCTTTAGCTACCACCTTTTAATGGACTACTTTTAAAGTCCTTTCCTCAAGCTTGCCATACAAATTTAAATAGCTTCTGATATTACCTGGATCACTTGAATATTCTATCCAAAGCATGTCCCAATGTTCGAAACTATCTCTCGGATGTATCTATTAGCTGTCAACAAAGTTCTTTGGCTACCGCACATTCCTAGGATCAAAGCTAATAAATTATTTTGGTATTCAGCCATCATTCTTGTTTCAAAATCAGTTCTGTTCGTTCTTGTATCTGATCGGCGGTATCTTTGGCTCCAAAGATACCTCCCTCCCACCACCTCCACCTTCATCTCCACCCACTCCGCTTGGTTTTCATAACCACGGGCCAAATGGGCGTGGCCTGTCAATGGCAACACCAAAAAGAAACAAAATGGAAACAAATGCTTTGGCATAAATTCAATCAACATTCGGTTGCAAGTCGATCGAGGATGGCCGATAATAAAACCGATATAGCAGCCGTTAAGTGCTTTTGTGTCTGCCCATTGCAATCGCGATTGCCGTATAGTAAATTAAAAATGCCACAAATGTTACGCACAGATATTTGTCCGACCGGCCGCCCAACCGCCCAGCCGCCCGACCGATCGCCCATCCGCCCGGATTCACCATCGGGCACCCTGTTTTATATGCTGCGGTCATGAGCATTAGGCCTATGTCTAATGCCTATGCCTCTACCCATGCCTTCGATATGGGCCAGTTGTGGGCACTGATTCTGCCTGGCAGTGCGACCACGTGCTGCTTCAAATAATAAACTTTATATTAACACATACAACAGTCATACGCCCCGTTGATGGTCAGAATTTTAATCACTTAATTAGCCAGAGCGACCGCTCCGAACTTGGTTTACGGCCCGACGGCCTAACTTCTGCTGGATCCACTATATCCACCACCCCGATGATGAATGGGTCGGCTGGAAAGTTATGCAGGATTCCGGGGTCTGGGATGCAAAATCGTAATGCCCGAGTATCGACAAAAAAAATCTGGCAGCTGACGCCTCGACGGGTGACAATAAATAAACCATCAAGGTGGGTTGGTGCCGGAGAGATGAGCCCGCAACATACCGCGTATCATCAATATGCATGATGGGGTCGCATTCGGCGGAGAAGGGGCTTGCAGGAGGGGCATTGGGGAGGTGGGTGAGCAGCGCACGCCATTGTGGCATTGTCGATCGATCGCATTCCAATGTGTGTTTTGTCGTCATTGTTTCTAAATTTATTTTTATAGTTTATTAAAGAGTCATATCATAGTAGAGAAGAAAAAAAAGAGTCACAAAAAATAAAATGCAATAAATTCAAGCCGGGGAAGTCAACACACTCTTAAGTAGGTTTGAAATTAATTTTAATCATTTTAATGATACTGAAATAAATTACAATGTATTTAAGATATAAGCATGTATTCCAAGTTTAAAGTTTTCACAAAAGATTTCATCCAAGTTCGTTGCCAGAGTCTTTTGTTTTGGAACTAGATTATCTAAACGTCACTAGTTTAGGTCACTCCCAAAGCGATTAAAGCACACACCCTCGATAAACACAAGGCGCTTTAGAGTATCATATGATTCGTCAAGTTCGTTGCCTACGTCTTTTGTTTTCCCTGACTATTTTGTGTGTGTGTTTTTTTTGGGTTCAACTGGCGCTGTCAAGCTGAAAAAGTGGTTCATTTGTCTCATCGCCCCAATCTCTCCAATCAAAAAGCCATTTAGACAACAAAGACGAGAAGAATGAGACAAGCGGAGAGAAATAAAATCGATTCAGCATAAAAATGGTCCAAAAGTATAACATTTCAAAATTTTATTGACTGTCAAAATGCAGGCGCCAATCGAAAATGAGCGCAGACAAGCGGGCTAGATCGGGTTACCTGGCGCCAAAGGCGACTTTCGAGATGCTTTATTGACCCCACGTTGTGCCAGTGTGTGATCCATGATAGATGCATCACTAATAGAGTTCCAAGCGATACAATGAACAAAGACTTTGACTCTGACTCTGACTCTGACTCTGAGCACATCTTTAAAAATAGTTCAAGATTCGAGACAAGCACCTGCACAGTCCCATTCAATTATTTATCACCGTTCGCAATGCTAATGTTCCTTCGGTTATGGCTTTCAAATTAATGCATGCAAAACATATATAATACGCGAGCCGTAAGAACATGTTTATTAAATTAAATAATTGCACCTGGAGTGGAGTGGCATCTATGATGAAAAATAAATTCCCAATTTGCATTTGAAGCTGACAATGGATTTGGACAAACAATATAGCAAAAAAAAAAAAACCAACGCAAATATTATTGACACATTATAAAGGTGGAAACATGTTTCTAATGAGAAATTATGCACAAATTTGCATAAAATTTTGTTAAAGGCAAGTCAGGAGGAATCTGAACAGAGTCAATGCTTCTCGGCGGCTGCTGGTTCGGCGTCTCCGGTAGCGGCCTTAATTACCGCCAAGCTTCTCTAGAGGGTAATGGGGCGTGTTCTTAGACTCGCACAACCCGGCTGACAAATAGTCAAAACAAACTATGACATACCGCTCATATTAATATCTTCAACCGCTGAAGAGGAGCGATCATTAACTTTCAAGGAGACGGACTAGGATTGAGGAAGCAAAAGTTCAGTCTGTATGGCTTCAAGTATTCAATCGTTTCCATATAGGCGTGTGTATTTATCTTTTTGTTTTTTAAGAAATCATTAAGGAGTTTCATGGGCTGGATGTTTATTTATTTTACCAATATATAATTAACCTTATTTTTGAACAAGGAGTATAAATAATTTAATGACCTGCCATATATTGCACTTTCCACTTGACCCCAACGCCGCACTCTCTGCTCAACTGGATTTCTTAGTGCTATCCCAAGATCCGATCGGATGACGGACAGTTCCATTGTTCTTCCAGCCAGGAAGACATTAACCCACTTAAAGCCGCCTGAGAGCTGGCCAAATCACATAGCACACTTCCAATCGGAGGCTCATCTTTATTGATTTCGATTCCGCTGCCGCCGCCGCCACCTTTAACCTCCGCTTTGTGGATCGGATTGAATGGAAAAACAAACTGCCAGAATCAGCCAGCCAGGTTTTGGAGGCGCTTGGCTCACACGAGATCGGAGCTGGCCAAAAGGGTTTCCTGATTGCCGATTCTCGATTCCCGGTCCGAAGAAGAACCTGGACCTTAGCTGGCGCTGGTAATTAGTGATCTGGTGCACTTGATATGCACCTTAATTTAAACATTTCGTACACACCCAGCCGGGGCACGCATTCTGTTTCTGATTCTGTTTATTTCTTCTTTTATTTTGTATTTGACTTGAAGCTTAAAGCCCTTCCACCGATTCTTCGGAGTCTCTTCGGGATCTGCTCCTCGGACAAGTTCTGCGTGTAGCGCATGCCGTTGGCTTGTTTCTGGCCCATTCCCAGTCTCATTCCCAATTTCAGGCCCATTCTCATTCTCAGTTTAGCTCTTTGCTGTTGGCCAGTAACACTGCCAGTGCCAGTGCCAGTGCCATTCCCTTCGCGCGCCGTGTTCTCGTTTAAACGTTTATTTAACTTAAACGAACTTTGCGTGTCGATTAAAGTGCTGCGATTAAGGTACGACCTGATCCGGTCTTATGGTATCTGCTTTGTTTTCTGTTTTTTTTTTGTATTTTGTTCTTTTGCGGATTTTTGATGACCATCAGGTAGTTATTGGAAGGGTATATTCGATAAAAAGAAGGGTTCTAAGGTTCCAAGCTAATACTAAGACAAAAAAATATTGACGGTAGTGCTTAGTGGTATCTTCTTAATGGCTTAATGGTAGGAAGGTATCTTTTTATACATTTTAACATGTTACAGGATATCCCCAGGGTCTATACCTTTTCTCTGCTTAAAATCTGTTCAAAAAATGCCTTTGCTTGGCAGAGGCGCATGCGTGTCCAGTGAACTTACAGGTCAAGCATACGCATGCCAACGATAAAGTTGAGCCTGGTCCACGGCTGCCATCATCCTCATCATCATTATTATCATCTTCGTACCAGATGATGACCATGATCGGGTTGACCTAACCCAGACACGGTTACAGCTGCATAAATCCTTCGGTGGACTTTCTCTCTGGGGCCTGCTTCTTTACGACAAATTTGCCCATTGTTCTGTTTTGGTTGCCTGATGATGTCCTTTTGTCTTCGTTTACGGTGTATGTTTGGCCCCCGACAGTGTCCTCACTCCTTACTCCTTACTCCTTGGTCCTTATATTGTCCAATGTCCAATGTCCGAGGACCCAGGACCGCACACCGCAATCCACAATATTAATTTGTGCAGCCAGCACCTCGAACATTTACGAGGACAAAACGCCTAACGAACTCGAGCTCAAATCAACTCGGAGCTGAGATCCTTATCGGTGCGAGTGCACTTGGAAAAATTACCATGAGACCAAGAAACGATATTCTACAAAATGTCATTAAATGTAAAGCCTTTCATTGTTTCTTCCTTTAAAGACTCTCTTTTAGTTTTTCTACGCAGTTGGTAGTATTTTCTTCGAGTGCCCTTGCCTATCTGGCTGCCTGATTATTGGTTGTTTGGTTGTTTTTTAGTGCCCCGTCTTATCTTGTTACCCTTATTTATTTTTGAACACAAAAAAAGTCAAGAAACGAAATTAGATTTAAAGGCCTGCGTGAGGCTGGGCCGCAAGTGATTTTGATAGCTCGTAAAGAAGTCAAAAAGTCAAAAATTTTTAGTGGGAAAACCCACGATCTGGGCATCAGCAGCGTTGAGTATCGACCACCGCAGCAGGAGCTCCTCACTCCCGCGACCGGCGATCGGCGATCGGGAGACAGGGAATTTATGTTACAGCTCGTTAAATTAGTCTAATGGGCCAAAGCCAGCTGTCCGGCGGTGCGGTGGTTCTGGTGGTTCGCTGGTGGCAATGGAAAGGGTTGACATCATTAGGACGGATCTCGATCGCGGCCAGAACGGCTCTCTAACTTGCGATTGCAACGTGTGCGACCGCGACCTTCTTCCTTAAGATTTTTCCTATTCGCCAAAGCAAAGAGCTTGTAAGTCTTTTCATTTTCCTTTATTTTTTCGTTTCCTTTTTTTTTTGTGGTGCACTTCAAGCCAGCAATCACCTGAGCTGACACTTAAGGCTTCTTCAGCAGCTCGCAACACTTATGCGAACGGTCGCCGGGTTATTGTGTGGTTAACTGATATGCTTAGTGCACGTATTAACCCAGAACCGCTCTGCACTCCACACTCGATCGCTCGCTCGGGCTTCTGCAGTTGCTGGAGCAGTGTCACTGTCAATGTCATTTTACCCCGAACCCATACCCATACCCATAGCCAGAGCCAGAGCCAGAGTCTGAGCCAGAGCCCGGACCGAGACCCAGGCCAAGACCAAGACCAAGACCAAGACCCAGACTTGCAGGCACAGGCCGTGCACTTGGCCGGGCTAAGACTCAAGTCTCTTTTGCCTGCTAGAGATCGTGTGATCCATTACCAAACGTGCGCGATCGTTTGCGCCTGTGTTTAGTGATATTTATTTATTTTTTCGGTGGGCCATATGCTCTTGCCAAAATAAGGTTCCTTGCTTATAGCAATTATGTGGGAAAAACAATGGCCTTTATCCGAAATAGATAAGGGGAGATGTAATGGTTTCTATATACCTATTTATAGAGGGTTTTTAGAAAAAAAGTGCTAAATAAAAACATAAAGGATGATTACCGAAACTCATATAGACAGGAAACCTTGCCAATCCGGCCCTTTCTTAAAAAGGGTATGCACAAATCGCAATATGTTCTGGTAGTGCCCTTTTCCTTGGCTGATTTTTCCGTATTTCTTCACCACTCTGCTGCATTGCACCTTCCACTTTTTGCATTGACATTTGGTAAATATTGCCAAGGCTTGCACACCATTGAGGAGCAGTTGCCGTTGAAGACGTGACTCCATAACCGCTGCTGAGCTGAACCTAGTGACTATGACTTGATTTGATTTTCATACAGAGTCGCTATTCTATTTTTACTTTTATTTCTATATGTGGATATACGTACATACATACCTACAGTATTTTTTTTTTTTTTTGTGGCTTTCGCAACCTTCTCCTGCACGGAGAAGCCACTCAATCAAGCCGCCTTTTGGTTCCAGCTTGTTTGTCTAGCGCACTTCTCCGCTCACACCATCATCATCATCATCGACGGCTGGAGTGGGTCGGGATTTGGCTGGAACACTAGGCCGGGATGTGTGGCTCGTATAGGGACGGTGTGAGGTGCTTTTGGCATGGGCATCTCCTAGGTATAGGTACCTGTTGCAGGAGGGCACGTCACCATCATCCTCCGCGACACAGCCTCCATCTCTCACATTCTAATTAACTGCTCTAGCTGGGCAGCACAGAATGCGAGCAGCGTTTTGTTTGCTGGCTTTTAAGTTCTTTTATTTTTGTATTTTTTATTTAGCCCTCCGCCGGTCAGTTTTATGACACTCAAAGTGACCGACGGGCGACGCACAATGAACTCCTTTCATGGCCTTGTTAGGCGGGATTCCTTTTTACCTCCTGGCCCTCTTTTTCACTCTGTTTGCCCAACATGATCGGTCCGCGGGTTCGGCTTATTAGAACGGCTTTAAGGCGTAGAGGTCCGGGGGGTAAATTCGGATGGGTGTTGTATTGTTTGCCGACCATTTGAAAAGGATGCGACGACTGACAGAGAAGTTAGTGATGAGTTCGCACCACTCACGCTTCGGGTTAAATCAAGTCAGAGAATGCACTGGAAGAAAAGGTGTTTCCTCTTCAGAGTAGAATAAGGATAATCCCAGAACTAAGATGATATCAACTGCCCATAAAAACCTTCCTCCAGAAACACTAATTTTGAAGTGTAAATAGCTAAATAAATTGAAACATTTTTTACTGTGCACTATCCCAGTTACCATATAACCCCAACTCCAAAGGCGGTCAGTTGAAAAACCAAAGAGTGAAAACCCTTTTTGGACTAAGATCTATTTGACAAATGCAAACAATTTTCACCTCCGAGTCCCTCTGCGTTCTGATCGCTTTCCAGTTAAAACAGTGTTTTGTTTTTTCCCCTTTATTTTTCTTTTTTTTTTTTGGCTTGTTATTAGAACACTTTTCCCAAAAGGCCACTTAGGCACGAAACGAATTTAGACCCCAACTCCATCGCCAGCTCTAACCCCAACTTTAACTTCATCTCCGTGTCCATTTCCATTTCCCAACTGCATCAGCATCAGCATCTGCATCTCATCTCTCACATCTCCCTCGGCTGCGTTATGATGTAATATGGCTTTTTGACTTTTGTAGACATGATAAAATACAAAACGTTGCGTGGCTGTTATATTGGCTAATGGCCGCGGCCTTTTAGACCATTTGAGAGTGGACGCGACTGGGTCTTGGAGCTGGCAGAGGTGTCAGGGAATCGACTTCAATGAATGGCCCGCTCGCAGGCGGTCGGAGATCAAAGAGCTCTGTGTTCTGGTTCTACGTTCGAGGTTCTTAGTGCTCCTCCGTTCGAGGTCTTCGTCTTTATTGACCATGGTCCAAGTGCCCGATGTGTCCGTGCATTTGTTGGTGCAGTTAGTGCTGCTTGAGACACATTGGGCAAGTGCCTTCTTCTGCCTTCAAGACAACGAAAAAAAAACTGCCACGATGATGATGATGTTTGGCTGTCTTTGTGGTTCAACCTTTTGCAATTGCAATTGCCATTGAGCGTAATTCAACTGGCCAGGGTAAGACTCATTTGCATAATTCACGCAAAGTCTAGCCATGCCAGAATGACCATCTCAGAGATACTCTTAAGAGACATAATGAAAATATTAAAATTCGGGGAGACTAGGCTGAAGGGCTGAATAGGCTTGCTAATAGAATAGCAACTATTCTATTTTGATATTATAGAAGTGGGGATATTATAGACCTGTCCAGCTTTGTGGCAAAATTTATAGTTGCCTCCGGCACTGTGGACGCGAGCCGCGCCCTTAGCCATTCCGCTCTTTTGTGTTCGTGCCCTGGGCCTGTCTAGAAGTTGGCCACTTCATCATTTGGCCATCATTTGTATGCGGGGATGTGCCCGGTGACATGTGCTTTATATATAATTTAGGGTTGCTGCTACCGTTGCAGGTCCAACGACACGATCCCATCCAATCCGATCCGATCCGATCCGATCGGAGGTGATCCAAAGCGATGGGTCCGTGCCTTGGAAATGTGCCAATAAATGTTGACTTTTCGCTGGAATCGGCGATGCGGCGACCACATCCACCAGTCCGACTCATTTCCGCAATCAAGCCGACAGACTACTGGCCTCTGGCATCCTAGTTTTATGTCCAGCCCCTATCAACGGGATCACAAATATCGAAAGCATTTAAACAGGTGCAAAATCAGTAGCCGCCGTCGATACCCGATATCTTTTATATCGAGAGCCTCGGCGAGATGCCAGAAGCGTTGCAAGTTGTCGCTGTTTTGCTGTTGCCGCTGCTGCTGCTGCTATACATATTGCTGGTTGTTGTTGTTTCGGTCTGGCCTGTGAAATGCGTGCAACGCGATTCGAGGAGACATCGAAACAATGAGAAGCTGCTACCGGTGATCCTCACTTACAAGGCAATTAAATGCCAGGCATAACAATCTTTTGGGTTAACCCTTGAGAATCGAGCGCTTTCCAATGCCTTTGAGATGAGACGAGATGGTAACGTGACACGCACAGAGATTCGGGATGGTTAAAAATATTTTAAAAATATATTTAAGATGTTTGTGAAAATATAAAAAATAATAAAAAATATCTAACAAAAAATAAATCAATCTAAAGCAATGTTTCCTATTCTATTCAAGTGTATCGAGAAGTATAAAGCCTGATTGAAAAGTTTACTCTCAGTATGGAGTATCTTAGCCCTTGTATTGCTTTTGGTAATACTCTCCCATCGCTAGAAGCCCCAGTTTCTTAAACTGTAGCCCCTCTCCACGGACTCCTTATCAAATGCGGCCTATCGGTTTCACATTGCCATTTGACAAACACAATTAAAAACGATTTAAGAAAGTAAAATGTTTGGCGAGTGTGAATGGGAACACAGCCAGCAGTTGCATGGACTTAAAAGTTCAGCTTGCCCCGTCCCACCTCGGCACCTCTGGGCTTCCCAGCCCTCTCCCCTCTCCTCTGGCCCCTGACAATGTTAATTAGCCTACGATAGGCGCCAGTCTACAGTCGACGGTAGCAGAAACATTTTGTTGTCGTCGCTATTGTACAATTAAAACGTGATCAGGCCCTGGACAGGCAGCTACAAATTTGTCGAACACGCAAAATGGTCTTCCAGGCCGTGTAAATGCGTGCCCTCCTCCCGTAGACCAAATTGTATTGCATTTAATACGATTCGGTTTTCGTTTTTGGTTTCTGTGCCTGTTTGGGTTTTAGGTTCTTTGGGGGCTCTCTCGGCCTCGGATTCATTCGATCCCATTCGATTCCCAGACATGGCCCTAAAAAGAAACTAGTTTTGCATACATAAACACGACCATGTCTGCACTACTTCCCTTCGGGATAGCCTCCTGGACTCCCTGGCCAAAGCTAAGCCGGCTAGCTGAGAAAACTGAAAACTGAAGAGTGAACCAAAAACCAGACGACAAATCCGAGACGAGTGGCGTCAGTCCGAGCCATGTTTATGAATTGTTAAACGCCACTGCATTACCCAAGAAGCCAACAAAAGGAAGGCAAGTGACATGTCCAAAGTCAGGGATATGGCAGTGTCTTATTGTTATGGGAATCAACATTTTTATTGTTATATTTCTCGTGTAGAAAATAATTTAGTTAACAAGGCATAAGGACAATTATGAGGGAAAGTACAGGAGTGTGCTATACCTATGGTTATGGGCTTGCGAGGAAGAAAAGGGACTAAAGTATAATGCTATGATGTTAGCAATATAGAAAGACTATCTTATAGACATTTGGTTATACAGATACTATGATAGATAGATGGAAGGACCTAATGGAGAGAACTCTTTGCCTAATAATCCCATCTAATTATATTCCAGCCCTGGCAACCAAGCACTTGTCAGTCAGACATTTGTCTAACCATTTTCTTTATTAGCTTTTTATTACCAACAATACATACATAGTGTTAGGGACATAAAGGCTGCAACCAATAGAGAGAGAGTGGCCATCGGAATAGCTGGCTAGGCCAGCCCGACCAAATGTCACCACATCCGGCCTGAGTCGCGCAGAACTGAATTAGTATTCTAAGTCAACAGCAGCAGCAGCAGCAGCAGGCGAGTCGCTGATGACTTGACCATGGTCTGTGGTCTATGGGCTAGGGGCTAGGGGCTATGGCTATGGCTATGTTGGAGTAAAAACAAACGTCACGGCCCGGACAAATGTGGCGGACAAAAAGTGCCAACAGTTGTTCAACAAATGCTGCACTTGCCCCGGGCTCCGGAGCCAACATTGCTTTGATTTCGTATGCATGTGTGCGTTACCATTAATATTTCTTTTGCTTTTGACTCTTTGCCTTTGCCTTTGCATTTTCCATTCATATACTCAATAAATTTATGGCCATTGACAATCAGTTAAGACAATCGGATATCTAGGGTAATAATTTCTAATTGTGGGGATAGGCTCTACAGCTGTTGACTGCGACTGACAAAAAACTGACATGAACAAAGCAAAGAAGAACCCTTTCTGGCTCGGGGAGGATGCAGCGCAGGGTTTTTGTTCGGGTTGCCTCGGATCTGGAAGGAAGTCGAGCCGGGCGCTTCCGCTCCACGAGAGACAAATTGTAGCACATGTTACCAAAGTCTAGTCAACGGAGGAGACAAATGGGGAACGGCGATGGGTTTCCCAGAAGGGCAAACACATTAAAACATTGAGGAATGGCTGGAAAAAAAATTGATCAGCGCCAGGGATGGTTCTGAACCCCAAAAATGGACGACAACTTTTGAAGGTCATCCCTCCAATTTGTTCTTTTGTTCTTATTATGCGTGTGCTTGATTAATTTGCCGCCCCGCCAAGAGTCGGAAAATTATTCCAACCTTGACAGCAAATCTGCTGGAAATTGTATTGAAAAACATGAAAATTAACCCAGAAAAGTTTCATAGCCGCTCAACAATGAGACAAAAGAATACGCTGGGCCTCTGGCCGGTGAGTGTGTGTATGGAGTGTGCGATGTGTATGTGGAACTTGTCATTCTGACATCTGACAGTCGTCGTCCACCAGCCACCAGAGTCATGCTCATGTGCTTAAGTTCAATGAGTCGAACGGTGCAAGAAATAATAAGAGACAATGCCAGAAGTGTGCCACCGGCGGGGGTACGAGTTAATATTTTATGATGCAACCTGTATCTGCAAGGTTTTTCCTATGCATTTATTAAAGACACTGTTTTCGGTCGCCCAGAAGGTCGTCGACGGCATTAAGTCAGGCAACCAATTTCACCCACTAAACTCAGGCACACGACCAAGAGGCCGACCGAAAGAAGAAAAAAAATAAAACTTGACAATCTTTGACAATTGCCCCCTAAGCAGTGCGCCCCTTATCTGGATTTTAAGCTTCCCCCGTCTGGGGGACGCCAATTACAAGCTGGCTATAGTTGGATGAGTTGCCTGAGTTGGCCCGAGTTGTGTGATTTTCAGTGACACAGAAAACTGAAATTGTTCATTGTTCGAGAGCTGTTCGAGAGCTCGTTAATGACTTGCTCCCCATATACACGTATCTAGAGGCTATATATATAGATTTCAGGGTTAAGTTGGGGAAGTTATTATTATTGTCGACGCTTCAGTAACTTTTGCCAAAGCTCTACATTGTCCCCCTGGCATTGTCGCCGATGTCCCCCTTCGGCTTACTGATATTGTCAAAGTTATTTTTAAAAACTGCCCGAGCGTTTTATTTTAATCATCATCGATCGATCTGTTGGCCAAATAATTGTGTTAAGGTAAAGGTCCCCCCACTTAATATCATTTTCATATTTGTGGTTCACTTTTTTTCTGTGACCACAAGAAATTCCACGATTAATCATTTACAAAGTACCCCACGAGAATAGAGAGGCGAACAAATGGTATTCTAAGAGTCGACCCCACCACTCTGATTCGATTTGTTTTCTTTTCCAATTTTTTTGCGGTCACCGATTTGTTTATCCAAGCATTTGGCGAGTCTCAATGAAGAGGAGGCCTTTTGCGGCCCGTTCGGGGACTTGTGCGTAAACGCGGTGGCTTTGGGGCAGGCTTAAGCAACACTTGGGCCAAATATTGCGGTCACCGGCAAGAATAATATTATTCTTTCTTCTCGCCTGGCTTCTGCATAACTTTTGAGCTAATTTTTTAGCCAGTTTTGTTTGTTCGGGAGAGGCCTCAATTAGAGTCTCGAGAGGCGGACGCCTGAAACGGAGACAGGCTCTCGAGTGGCACTCGAGTGTGGGCTTGTGGACAATGAACCGCAATCACAATGACAATGCCAATGATGGAGATCACGGCGATGAATCATGGCTATACGGAATCCGTAACAGAATAAGTCTGGGCTTGGTCAACCTGTCGTTGATCTGAATCGGTTTACCCACATGATATATTTCTAGGTGGCTGGGGGTGTATCATGAATGTTTTATGAACTTTATGCAAAGATCTTAGTGGAAATTGCGAAAAATTTAGTGGAAAAACATGAACATCCTTCTTATTAATCGAATGACTCAGGCAACGAACTTGTTGCTTAGTTTTGACAACCCCAATCAAATGACTTAGGAAACAACCTTGGGAATTTCATACAAAATGTGATTCCCTAATAAAATGATTAACGAACTTCAGAAACAAAAATATCTTATTTGTTATCTCCTTTCAGGATTCCTATGTTCTATAAATAAACTACGCCTATTGATATCCATTTATATTCTCTTCTTTAAACATTTTACATTTTTTCCCACAACAATATCCCACAAAATAATCGAAAGACTTGCGCAACGAACTGCATTTTATGGAACCTGAATAGATTTCTCTAGAAATGTGCTCTGATCGACCTTATACCGTGTGTCCTAGACCCGGATTCAAGCCAACCTGCACAATTGGTAAACCACAGAAAGAAGTGACAGTCTGGCGCCAGTCCCGGGGCAAGGACCACACACTTGTTCGTAGGTGCGAGCCGGACAAGTGATCTATTTAGGTTATTATGTCTTTATGTTGGGACAAACAACGATCATCTCGACAAGGGGCAGCTGCAGGATCGAACTCATTGTTATTGGGAAACAGTAGGTGGTGGCAAGGACTCCGTGCGAGGATTTCGGTTCGATGGAGGAGGAGGGGGTAAGGTAAAGAAGTCCTGGCACATAAATCAAACATAAATCCCGGACTGGACCCGGGAGCATAATAAATTTAAAGGCGCGATGTGACTTTGGCAATTTCTTTTCATTTTCGTACCTTGCTGGCTGCAAATCATATTTAGCCAACCGGAAATCGCTCATAACTCAAAAAAGGAAATGCTCATATCCTTTCGTTTTGACATTTCTCCTTCACATAATCAATGCCTCGATTAATCTAACTTAAAGTTTGCTCACGCCCCGAACGTGATCGGCCTCTAAATGGATTCAAAAGAGTCCACGATTGAGTCGCTGGCGGAGTTGCAGCAGGCCCAGAAAGTACTCTGAAACGAGGAAGAGCTACTTACAGATCCTTTTCCTGCCCTGCCCTGCCCAGTCTTTATCTTTATCTGTATCTTTATTAAGAATTTCAGTAGCCCTCCGTTTTGATATCTTGATTTTATTCCCTGTGCAGGGCATTAATCATATAACAACATATTATATGCATGCATTTTGATTTGTTTTGTGTGGCTTTGATTTCTGTCAGTTATTCGAGTTGCATGCCAATTATCACGAAGCAGGGTAACTTCTCAGTAGTACAGCATAAATGTGGTCTTTGAGGAGGAAACCAACGATCAGGAAATCTCCAGATTGCAATAAAGATATGTTTATAGTTTGCTTGGAAAAATGAACTCGTCTAGACGCCATTTCCCATATTGTTTGTTCTATTTCACAATCCCACAACCACCCAGAAAATTTGTGGCTTAGCTTACGAATACACAATAATCGAGCTTTGTTTAATTTATATATTTTTCATTGACACAGTTTGATTGCATAGCTTTGGTCTAGGTGGACCACACACACACGGCTATTAGACCGCTCCCACATAACGAACTGAAAACACTACGCCTCCCCCTCATCATCTTCCGACCAGATTCGTTTGTCTTTAGCACATGCATCACAAAAGTATGATTTAGACGTTTATTAAACTCTAAACAATAGCCGGCCAGCAGCTAGGAACTGCCTGAGCTTTGAATTTGAATTCAAATGAAGGGAACTTTGACAAGTTTATTTACATTTTGGATTGTCAGTTGCGTAGCCTATGGTTAGCACCTTTCTTTTCGACCGAAGGGGGCCCGGAGTACAAGGGCTCTGGGGCCTGGGAACTGTTCTGAAAAATTCCTTTAAAAGAGATGACTCTCAAATCGAAGTTCATAAAATCTATTCATGGCCCAAAATCATGGTCCCGTAGAGGGAGAATTAATTTCTTTGGTATGAAATTAGCAAACGTTTAAAGACGAAAGCAATCGGTTCTTACTCCTTGGAGGAGTAAATCGAAACTGTCTGCAACCCGTTAGCCAGATCATAAATATTTACTGGCTTGTATTACAGAGCTCCGCCCTCTCCTCATCCTCGATTCATCCAAAAATCTCCATCCACGCACCCAGAGCTGATATAAATTACAATACAACCTACATCCACATAGTACGAGGTTTTGGCTCATTGTTGTTGCTGTTGGTGCGCCCAAAAGCCAAATTGTTTTTTAAAAGCACCATTTTTATTACCGTCCGATAAGTGATCTCGCGACATTTTCAATTTTAATAGGGTCTCTGCCCAGGTCTCCTTACAAAGCGCCTCTGCTGCGGGTCCTCTGTCCCCTTGCCACTCAACATGGAGCGATCATTTGTCGTTGCGTTAATAAAATTGCATTGGGCCTGCATTTGAAACGGCTTTGGCGGTGGTCAAAACGGGCGGCCTGGCCCAGCTCAGGCATTATTAATAATGCGGTGGGTAGAGGCCGATCCGGAGGTACATATCGGTTGGAGCCACACAAGGAGGCAGGAGACCAGGCGGCAGGGCAGGGAGGCGCACCAGAGGTCACCTCAAAACGTTGCAAAAATAAAACGGCAACCATTTTTAATATGATTGTTTGTCATCTTAAGCCCACGCTGAGAGAAAAGCAATAGTAAACTGTTATATATAATATCAATTAGAAGTATTAAATAGATGTATATGTAAGTATTTGTTTCATATTTTCTTAACTTTTTTTTTTTTTTATAAAAAATAAATAAAATTGTATATACTCTCTGTGCATTAAAGCCTTTTGGCACTGCCTCATCTTTAGTTATAGTCGCCATATAGCCATGTGTTGGCTTGTCTATTCGCATACTCAAATTATCAGTATGCTGGCTCGCTGGCTGGCTGACTGGCGAGTGAGCTGGGATCCGGTCTCCCATTGTGTGGGGTTCTGCTTTTTAAACCCAGTTGGTGTGAGACTACCCCACCAGGTCTGCTGGTGTCGAAGACAATTTTTCATGAGATGAGCATGAGGCCGGTCGTATCAGGTGTGCCCACTCCTGAAGACCGAGGCTGGAGGCCCCTAGATCCCCCCCATTGCCATCTCGATCGGCTGGTAATGGGTTCGCCTAAATAGTTGGACAAGCAAACTTGTTGGCCAAGTGAAAATGGGTGATAATCCGTTTTGACAAATTTGCTTACACGCTTAGTGAACCTGGTCAGAGTTCAAGTTGGGAGAAATTTTCCAATGTCGATGTCCTTAAGGGGGTTTGATTTTATTTTTTTTTAAGGCTGTAGTTTTTATTCTCCGTATTCTTGTGCTGAAACCTTAGGCATCATTTTCTTGACTTAGATATTATCGGCTATAATTTATTCGTTTTGGAATCCCACCCCTCGAAATCGATTGGGATCTCTAGCATAACTTGGCCAAGACCCAACCTATCTCAACTAAATACAACATGGCCCCAATGCTCATTGATAAATTCCATGGTTGTAGAGCCCCCCGCCGGGGATATTTTTTGGGGGGAACTCATCTTTGCACGATTCAGATTACAATTAAAGTATCGAGTTCCTCTCCGCGCATTGCTGGCATTTCATTTGAATAACTCAATAAGTGATTCGTCGCCGGCAATTTGCAAGTGCATTTAATTAGTTACAGGCAGTTGTCAGGGAAGAGATCCGGCTCAAAAGCAAGTGCAACTGCCAGTCGGCGGCAAAGTTCAATTTTAATATCATATTAGGTACTCAGCTGCTGTGTGGCCATTGTTTTTGTTTAGGAATTACCCAATGGGAATTCGCTCTGTGTGCGGCTAAACTAGTTTAGCAAATCACTTGGGCATGACTAAGTGCCATAAATGCATACAAAATTCCAGCGGCTATTGCCAGCCAAGTAAAAGCCAGCCCGAGCCCGATATATACTCGTAATCGTAATTCGTAATTTACAGAAGATGTTTTGCAGCTAGTAGTCCCACCATATAATTACGCCATTCGTCTAATGTCCGATGGCTGCTGGCATGTTCAGGTGTGAAATGTTGCTCTGCTCCGTAGCTCCGATGCTGGGATGCCACGATGACCAGATGTCGAGATGCAGGCAAAATGTTTTGCCAAATCATGCAAATCATTTTACTTTTTATAGTTCCAATAAACATATTAGCCGAGCCGAGCGTTGAGCTTCATCCATAGCTAGAGCTCCAAGCTGGAGCTAACTCTGATTTGTAACTTATTAATATTTTTCTCGCAGCCGCACGTAATTTCTAAACTTGCAGCAACCGTCGTCGCTCGATTTCCGGCCCTCCCCTCTCTGGGCCGCACCTCTCGACCACTTCCCCCGTATATCTCTCCTACATTCCCATATATCTATCTCCGATTGCCAACACTTGCACACATTGTTTAACGTCATTCAGCGGCTGAAATATCAAGCGTGAGAAAATCTATTATTATCTATCGCAGGCATTAGCTTCTAATGCCCCCACGGCAGCTGAAAGCGGAACTAGCCGGTAGCACCTAGGGACAAATACAGATTTATATGCCCAGATACTTATATTTGTACAGATGTTTGGACGAGCTACGTAATTCCCCGTGCTAATGGGCGGCATTTCGAGTAGTTCACTCGGATTTGAAGCAAGTGGCTTTTAATCGAACGAATCTTTTAAATTTATCAATCAAGTTTGTGTCCAGAGTCTTTTGATTTCTGGTATTTTGTCCAGCCCTTTTTTAAATCAAAAGGCTTAAGTCACAAAATCGTTTCCCATCTTAATAGTCAAATGAATTCTCAACTCCCAACTGCATTTTATAAAGCCATTAAGTATTACACCCTTCCTTGATTTATTGGGTAAGGTCAGGGGTTCATGGCATAATATTTTATAAATAGACATGTGAGTAAATTTATTAAATGGCAATGATCTCATTACAATTTAATGCCTGCCCGCCTGCCGCCTGTCTGCCTGCGAGCCTGCACGTTTCGTTCGTTTTTGCAAAGGCAAAAATTTAAATTAATTTCATTTAAAAACCACTTAGGCCCACCCCCAACACCAAGTGCCCACGAGCTCTTGACGCCGTAGCCCAGAGCTCAGTCCCAGGCTGGAGTTGCTGCTAGTTCTTGCCACAAAGTGACAAAGTGCGGCCTGGCCAACTTGTTAGCATATGTTAATTAAAGCGGGCGAGCGAGCGCACTCGCTGATTTTTCAGCAGCGACTCAAATTGAGGCTCAGGTTCAGTCCCAAGATTCAGATTCAGTTTTAGTTGCAGGCCCCGTAGTATTCATACCCAGACCGAGACCCGTTGCCTGCTGCCAGACTGGCTGGGCTCGATGGTGACTTATGGGCTTGGGGTCTTGAACCGGGGCTCCGACTTCATTTTCGCAGTCACTGCAGAACTGTCAATAACTGCCACATTGGTGCTGACAGGCCGGATAGGTGCCGATTGAAAAACCATTAACTTCACTGATTTCTTAGTTTTCATAATATAAAATACATATTTTTTTATAATTTGGATATAAAATAAGAAATATTGTATTACTCGCTTAAAAATAATTGCATTTGGGCCAAGATTATCACAGCTATATATTTTCAAAGACAATTCAAGACTGCGATTGTGACTGTAACTGTGACTCCCTTGGAAAGCCGTGATTGAACCTGCGCCTGGAAAACCCATACATATTTATCAATCATCACTGTGGAGAGCAGATACAATTCGATTTGCGCCCAATTTCAACGCCTCAACTACTTTGTGCTCAGATAAATCATCGCGGCAACAATAACCGAGTGAGTCATTGACTGCTACATGTGTATTTTGTATCTTGTATCTCGTTTGCATCGCCTATCTGTATCTGAGAAGTGGCAGCAGCGCGGCAGCGGACCGATTTTCCATAACAATATTTTCCCAAATCGAATGCGTTGGTCGGTGGGACTCGCGCATTGATTTATTTGATTTATTTGGTTTATTTGCTTGGCTTGCATAATCTAATGCTCTGTGGGCTTTTCGACAAGTAGGAGCCAGTTTCCCAAACTGATTGCCTTCTTTCGGGGGACCTGTCTTGATTTAATTGACTTAATTTGGGGGCTTGCGTGTGGCTCTAAACTCTCTCTAACTGGAGCAGGAAGAGCTACCAAAATAACAGAAGCGGACCGCCGCCGACGAAATTAGAAGAAATCCAAACAGCACTCATTGTTTTCCATGAGAAACTCGCCGCGTAATTTGGTTGTTTGGTTGTTTGGTTGGCCTTTGGCAAAAGGTTCTCAATGGCCCAGGAGTTGGCTGTGGAAACCAATCCAGCTACCGTGGGAGCTGCTCTTGAGCTCTTTTTTTCTAGCTGATCATTTTTTTAAACTTTTTTTTTGTTTGTTAGTACCCCTGCTTCCGTTGCTACAATTTCGTTTCGGTTTTCCGTAGCGTGACCACAAATCCAATCCGGCCAGAAGACATCCGAGAAGTAGGCTTCCAGGGGGGCTGACAGGGGCTGGGGTGGCCGGCCAGTGTCGCCGACAACACTCTTGGCCACTAAATATCCGAAAATGATGGCGATAACAATTTTGCGCCCATGGCGTTGACGTTTTGCACTTATTATATGCTCTTTTTTTCTTCGATTATGGGTATGCTGGTTAAGGCATTCGATTTAACATTAGCAGTTTTAAAATATAATTTAATTTTATATTTTATCTTAAATTGTTATATCCGTCTGGGAATAGGTTGTATTTTAATATTGAAAGTGTTTTATTTAAATATTAGTTCCATAACATAAAATATCTTTTAAAATTGATCCTTTTGTTTCTGAATTTGTTAATTTAATTTATAATGTTAGAGTATTAAAGACATTGATTTATTTTGGCGCAAAACCCACTCAGGACCTTGGGACCCACAACTTTCAGCTCTCAGAGCTCATCTGGTGGGGCTTCGCTTTTCGGCTGTGGCTGTGGTTTCTTTAGGCCAGACCTGGCCAGGCTGAGCCCGGCTGGGCTGGGCTGGGCTGGGAGCTGATTGGAATCTGTCTGCTTGCCTTGGCTGCACGGTGAGCAGAATTATGGCTGTCATCAGGCTTGCAGTTGACATAAACACTCATAGCTACAGGGGGTCGGATCGTCTCCTTTTGCGCCGGAGACGATCGCCTTGTGGTCCGTGGACCGCCTTTGTCTGTATCTGTATCTGTATCTGTAGCTGCGAGTGTATCTGTATATTGGGCTGTCCTTCCACCCCATTTGCATGCAACGCACGCACACGTACAGTGGACGCAGGAGGCGAAGATGTTTTCCTTGGCTTTTTATCAGCGCAGAGCTAAATATACAATATGCCTTTAATCACATTTCCGCTGACTGGTCGACGAATGTCGGACGTCAAATAATTCCACACGAAACTAAAGTAAATCATTTGGAAATTTATGGGCCAACAAGCCATGATGATGATGAACGAACAAAACCGAGCCAAATCGACGATTGAAATGAAACGAAACTTGACTGGAAACGAGACAGTATTTGCTCATTAATATGCAAGGCGCATTTGTTTTATAAAATCCATAATTGGTTCTACTGTACTTACGCACTGAAATCGGGGTAGCCTGGGGGGGCCGGCAAGGGGGATTTGTATTATGATACACAAACAATCAGACACTTATGGTCAACACTTTAGAGCCAGATTTGGGTCGAGCAAAGTGGCCCGCGACGCGTCGCCGAGAGGAGCCAATGACCCAACTGGAAGTCGCTTTGGGGCCTTTAATTCGACGACAACGACGCCGTCGACCACTATTTGCTTAGGTCGCCAAAAATGGGTCTGGCATACGCATAAATATCGAAATAAGACATATGATTTCTTACTATATCTATCCGCCAGCCTGTCCGTCCTGTCCGTTTGTGCCTCTCATTTGTGCCATCGTTTTATTTGCGCTACGTGTCTGGATTTCCCAATTGGCCTGCCAGTTGGCCTGGGCCTGTTAGCCGTTGGCCACTTTGGGACACATTTTGTTTGGCTCCCGGCTCCATCGATTGAGGGGTTGGATTGCAAAACCTTTTCGTCAAATTGTCGTTTTGCTTTTCGGTTATTGGTACAATTATGAAGTTTAATAGACGCCGTTATTATTGTAAATCAAAGCACATTGTGACACTTATGACAACTGAAGTAGCTCACATAACCGTTTATTGATGAATCGGGTCTGGGCCTGGTTTTGGGGTTTCGTTTCGTTCGTTTATGGTAATGAAATCGATACTAAACGTGGCCATAAACCGATGACTGTTTTCGTAAATGGTTGATGAAATTTTGTCAGGTTGTCAAGGAAGTTTTTAAATAAGAAGTAATGTTCTGTTAAAATATGTTTCATAAGTGAGCTGAGCTTAAATATCTCGTCCTCCCACACAATTCTTACCAAAGAATTCTGCTCTGCCAATTAATCACAATGTGGCGCTTGGCTCTGATCTGCCAAAACCGGCTTCCATCCATCACGGCTCATTTGTCAAAGGTCAAAAGTGAAACGGCGAGAGACCTGGAACGACCACACACAACGGCGGGCAAGGATACCTGCCAAACACCTTGCCCGATCGGCAGGATCTGCCAGCATAATTGATGTCTTACTCCCCTCCAGCCAACACTCTGCTACAATTTTCAATTTGAAATTGAGCGTGCGAATTCCGGACCCTAATTATGGGATGAGACTGGCTATTCGATTTTGGCAATACGTCGAACAATGAGTTTGTGTGTGGTTTCGTTTCCTTTTTTGTATTTCCGCCGGAATTAAGTTCTCAATTTTTGGACCAGACCGGTGAGTCGGTGCTACCATTATTCTGCACTTGCCGTCCGGCCGCCGGTCACGTCACATTCAATGTTGCCATAATCCTCTTAAGAGATCGGAACGTGGGCGTCGACTTCGACTTCCGCCAAGTGCCGAAGAGTCAGGGGCTGAGAAGCGAAACAAGAGAGGCCACCCAGCTAAGAGGATCTAATGGAGTTATTAGTTGAAATTAATGAAGCCATTAGAGAGATAAGTCTATAGTTTGGGTGTGTTTTTGGGTTGTTCTTAAGGTAACCTCTTGATTGGTGTTAAGTGAAAATATGAAAACGATGTAGGATGGCTTTTATTTATTTATATCGCTTCGCCCAGTATATCCTAGACATTATCCAAGCACCATTCTATTCCCTAATAGGTTAAGTCCTTCGATATTCAATATACACTCACGATTAAGCAGTTTTCGAATGAATGTACATGGCTGAGTAACTTGGACGAGTTGAATGCGTGGAGCAGAGGAATTCAGTGGCAAATTGTTGCGTGCCGGGCACATTAGCAACTCCTGCGGCAGATACAATATCTTGTATCTATAGGTGCAGCGCAGATACGATTGCTGCCTGCCACCTGCCATTTTCATTTCCATTTCCATCGAGCGGGGGATCCTGAGCATCAATTGTCTCCGCTTTCCTTCCTGGCTTTTTGGCCACCACGATATTGTTGTCTGGCCGGGATTGCTGTCTGCTGCTGTTGTGTCGCATTTGGAAACGTCGTATTTGCCCAAATACTCAAATTAAATTCCAATTCATTGAGGGGCACACACGGAGAAAAAAGGAAAAGGCGGCAGGCGGCAGGCGGCGCTTGGAGATCTTGGATGTTGGAGATCTCTGGGATCTCGGGCCGGAGGATCGCCACCAACTTGGAGCTCACAATGTGCCCATGCTCAAGATTAACATAAAACAAATTATTCCAACGTGACTTAGCCATAAATGAATGAACGTACAAAACTTTAACGTGAATTGGTCTTCTTTTCTGGTTGCAGTTTTAGATTTGTTTATTCTGGTTTTTGTTTTTTATTCCCCGCAATTCTCGGGAATCGAAAATAAACTGAAATGCTCTCAATGAGAAGCCCTCGGGGCTTAAATAGAAGTTCTGGTCAAGATTTAAATAGTTTAAGGATCGACTGGGAAGTGGTGAAAGGTCTTTGCACTTTATAGTTTAATTTATTACTAAATTGTACAAGAATAACTTAAATTTCCACTTTATTCTATTGCTCCTCATTCCATTCCAGTATATTACTCTCCTTCTTTAAAAACTAGTTGGCTACCGTTGATAAATGTTGAAATGTTTCGTCTTGTTGTTTAATAACTGAAGCCATGTTATATCACCTCCTGACATGACATCATCCTCTATGGGGGGATCCAAAATATCAGAGCGGGGAGGGACTGAAACAGATACGAATTCAAAGTCAGAGACAGAGTCTGCAACTTTGCTCGGCACGTACGTCACGACGATATGAAAAGAGCAATCGAGTGGCACACAAAAAGCCAAATATGTGCATTAAATGTGCATTGGCATTAATCGTCGATGCTGAACCGTTTAGTGTATACTTCGATACCCGTTGCCCGGCAATCCAAACGAGCTGATCGAGTATAACTGTTAGCCGCACAATATCGGTCATGTTCCAGTTGCCCGTTGCGGTCCCTGGGGTCTCCGCACCTCTGACTGGGCAGGCAATGGAGCCAGCTCACGTGTCTCCTTGCCTCCTTGCCTCCTTGCTCCGGGTCCCTTGTAGGCAATCCCCGAAATGTTTAATAATTTATAAATTTATTTGTGTGCCTTGAAGTACTCTGAACTCCACGTAATATGCGAGTACTCCTCTTCAGCACACTCAGCGAAAAAAGTTAAAGAAAACCGAATTTTCCTGGCTAAAATATTTCATTGATAGGAATTTATCACATTGATTTGTCAATGGTGATTTGTAAATCTTATTATTTATAAAAACAATATCATGCTTAATATTTAATATTTTTCTTAATGTATTGCCCCTCGACCACTCACAGAATATGATGTCGAGAGGTTGTTCCAGGTACTGCAGGACTTTGACACAATTGCATTCCATTAGCATACACAATTAGCCAACTGGCTGGATGGATGCCTGCTGACTGATCGTGATGCTATCTGGCTATCTGGCTATGTGGCATTGGGCCATGTCAACATTTATGAGTCGGACCTGAATTTGCGCAAATAAATCAATTTTACGAGCATCGTCCTTACCCTAACCAGAGCTACTGTTGTTATTCTTTCATCAACAATTTTAGAATAAACAGATTTTGGTTATTTTTTCGGGGTTTATTTCCCAATTTCGGCTATCGATCAATAGACGTGCCGTCCTTATGGGGCAGGTGCTAAATTGTCTGCTCATTACGTGACAGAACAATAACAACACTCACTGTAATTGGCAGCCACCAAAGAACAAACTTCATTGAGACTCCGAAAAATTGGGAAAAGGAAGTTTGAGGGTTTTTGAGAGTGATGGACTTTTGAAATGCCTATTATGTGAACTTCTTATTAATATGTTGAATAAATAAACTTTTTAAAGGCTAATATCATTTGAATAGAAGCTGTTATTTTTCAATTTTGAAACCTAAAATGTCTAAAATACCTTTAGAGTCGTGCATACCCTTTAAACACCTCGCAGACACTTGGAAGCAATGCAGGAGGTTGGAAAAATCAAAGTCGGCTTCGAGCTATTTAACCAGCCAGTGGCTGTCTAGGGTAAACATTAGCGTCCAGTCCAGGCCAGTCCAGTACAGTGTTCCAGTGTTCGATCGGCGGCTTGTTGTCCTAATAATTGTGTAAACAACAATGACGCGTTCCCGACTCCACTTTCCAGCGGCCAAAGAAAAGATCTGGCCACAAGTCGTCGGCTTTCCTTTCAACTTGACCGATTCTCCGCCGACGGATTGGATTGGACGGGTTGGGATGGGATATGCAGTGTGAGGAGGGTGCGCGGAGGTCTAGAACAAAGTGCATTTGTCTGGCAGTTAGAGTTTGGCTAATTTTTAAGCAGCTGCAGCACAGCACACAGCCTCTGGCGGTCCCTGAGCTTCTTGAGCAATTCAAATACATAGTAATAACAATAATAACAAATACTAATGGTGAACAAATACGGACGCTGTCGGTCCTAATCCCGCATACCCAGCGATCAGCAAAAGTGTTGGTCATCCGATGGTTCTGGACGGACAAATACCGGAGGAGTTTGGTCACCTTTCTTCCTTAGTGTTGCAGTTCTAAAGTACTCACTTGAAGAAATATGAGGGGCAGTTTTCCCCTCTTTTAAGTTATTTATAAGTCTGAAGCGGCCTCTTTGATTTTTTGTCAAAACAAGAAAGGTTAGGCTATTTGATTCAACTTATTTTGAACTAAATAATATTTTTCCGCGTGCAGCTTCATCTATTTCAGCACCCAGCTTACATAACTGTCCATTGGCACTTCAACTTCAAACATTCTGGGGGGTCCGCCGCTCACTCACCGTCCGTTTGGGCGGGAAGTACCCCTTACGTGGATCGAACTTTGTCGGCCACGCCCCTTAAGTCATAGCCCGGTCATTATATGGTAATGATTGAGTTATTACGCTCATGTTCGTCGGACTTCCGTTTGCCTGGGGCTAGAGTGCTATTTTATTCATTGGAAATGCACTAATCGAGCCGGCTATCTTGATCTTGTTGAACATGATGCACTCAACGCGAAAAACCACAATGCTTTTAATTGAAATTATGCAAAAATCTATCCGGCGAAAAGTACAATTCAATTGATGCTTAATAGGAAAATTATTTCGATGCCGGATCAATCACGGTTCGTGTTGAGAACAATTTACAGATTGGAATTCATCTGGATTTTATTGGATTTGTAATCGATATAGCCGGAAGCGACAAACTTTATTCTATCAGTCCATGAGTACTTCATAAAAATAGCTAGTTATTAAATCAATATTTTATTACTTTTTTTGAATACCTAAAGTAATAACTTTTTTGGTTTATTTAACACTTTTCCGACACATTCTATTCGGCCCATTTCCTTGGCCATTACATATGCAAATAGAGTTGATGAAAAAAAGTACTACAAAGATGCCTATTCTATTTAAACTTTCTATGATGAGCTTTACGCCCAAATACAAACCCGATCACGAACTCGCATAAATCCATCACTTCCCATCGTCGTAAGAAACACACAATCCAAAAGCTATAAAACTTTTGAGTAGCTTGCACAAAAGAAAACCATGAAATAGAAAATAAATTAGATAAATATTTTGATTTTGAAAATTCAAAGCGCAATTTCCTGTCGTAAATATTGAAAATTGTGGGCCAAGCCTACCCAGGTTGTGAGCACGTTTCCGAAACCTAATGGCTTCATTACCACTTCATAAAGTCACGTTATTATTGCGTTCGCCGGGCGGTGCATCCAAACAAAAGTCAAAAACCAATTGACATGAAAGCCCACTGTCCAGTCCAAGTCCAGACCATGGATCGGCTATGGATATATCCAGGAATCATCTGCCAGCTGGAGTGACAGGGCCAATAATTGAAGCCCCCAAAGAACAAATTTCAAGCTGCTATAGAACCGGCAGACATATCATTTCGTGGCCATTGTGCGTTATTATGCAAAACTTGTTAAAGGCATTTATCAAAATCAAGCCGAACATCAAAGTTATTGAACTTTACCGACAATGTCAGGTCGATGTCAGAAGAAAGCCTCATTGGCTGTAACTGTAAACCTGGCTTTTTTTTGTTAATGAAAATATCAGAATTAAGAAGGGCCGTTTATGCTAATTTCAGTTACCTCTTCGATTTTTGGGCACTGTCCGGTGGGATTTGTCAATTAAATGCACATTTCGTATGGCCGCCATGCACTTGGCGCTCAAAGCAACAAATATACAGCCAAAAAACTAAATAAAAACTGAAGAAAATTAATATGCAACCAAGAGCTTTCCCAGCTTTGGGACCTCCAGCTCTCCACCCACGATCGATGGGATGTCCAGCAACCGCAACAGGAAATGAAGCATAAAAAATGCATGTTCAAAAATTTGTTGTCATCGCATTTGTACATTTGTAATTGTAATTATATGCATGACGTATGGCCCGCTCTGCTCGATAGTTTGATTTTAATAGTCAGGTGGCCCGGGGAAAGAAGACCTGGGAGTGGGCCAAAAGGCAATAGCTTTGGGGGCATGCCCCACCGGCAAAGACGAGACTCCGAGTGAAGCCCACTGACATCGACATTTTCCCACATTAAGCACAACCAAAGCGATTTGCAAGAGCCAACAGATTGGTGATTCGTTTCAATAACATGGAATTAAAGTGCTCAGCTATTGATGGAAGTAATAAATGACCTAGGATTAGGAGCTATGACAGGATGGATATGTTATTTTGGAGGTGAAAAATTCTTGAATCGAGCATTCAACTCTTAAACTCATAAGTAAAATTTAATATTTTTATCAAGACTCAGTGAACTCTCCATAGAATTAAGTTAAACATCACAACCTTCGATACCTCGTTATTGGCTTACAACTGCTTTGCATAGCATCTTTAATCACGTTTTATTGTTATTGTTGCCATTGCACAAATGAAACCGAGTCCGAAACCAAAATCGAAAATCGAAAACTCCCTCCGATTCCGAACCGAAACATTAACACTTGGGCCCGGGCAATTATAGCCATTGACCAAGTTTCTGCTGATTGGCCTTACATGCCTTTCGAGATGCCTGTTGTTGTGATTGCAGATGGCCAAAAGCGTTCGTCGGTGGGTGGTGATGTACCGCCAAATGATTGAATGTTCGCTTGAGGTCGCCCCAATGATGGATCATGGGAACTATTCCCATTGTCCGTACATGTGCAGAAATCCAAGAAATCCGAATTCCAAAAGCCGTGTGAAAAAGACCACCCATATGTTTTAGCCCCAAAAAGCTAAGTAACTAACTTAGCCGCTAAATGGAACAACCAACAAGGTTGGGGGGAGAAGGAAAATAAATTGTGCTAACCCATTAGACATAATTAAAATGCAACTCAAATCAAAGGAAGGAAAACAAAGAAAAGCCGTGGAAAATAGAAGCCAGTTAAGTGTCTTCGCTACGCTTGTTGTGCGCCTTTACCGATGGATTGTCTAAATTATCACACACACAACACGGCAAACAACAGACAGCCCCAAACAACACAGCCAACAATTGACACCGACAACACACACGAAAATTATCAACAAACTGATTGCCAGCGCAAACAGTGAAGACCGAAAATAAGTAACCGAAGACGAGGCATACTTAACACTTTTTGGAGCCCAACCAACAACTAACAGCCAACAAGTTTTCATATATTGGCATTTGTTTCAGCAACGCACGAGTTGAGTTGGCCGCTCAAGAGATTGCGCATTGATTTAAATTAACTTTTTTCCGGACATTTTGGGGCCCGGGTGTTAATTTAAAGTGACAACAAACGGCCTAGACAATTGAAAGGTACTCACAGCCAGTGGAAGACAAAAGGGGAGGTGAACTGATTCTCACATGCCTTCGAGTTCTTCGAAGAAAGATATCCCAAAAACTTAAGCCAAAACCAAAAACCGAATTCATTGACATTTCGTCCATGTCTGGAAAAAAAAACAAAAGACTTAGGCAACGAACTTAGCCAGAACTCATATTTTATTTATCATAATCAGCGAGCGCAGAAGCAGCAGCCGCTACCAAAAGCCATAAAAATAAAAAACATACACATCTAAAACAAAACGTACGCTTAAATGCAATCAATTAACTAAATGCTGAAGTCGACAAAAAAATTATATATATCGCCGCAGGGGGTAGACAAATTTCGTTTCGCTTTTAATACTGGCTGTCTCGTTAGGTTCTCCGTTTATACCGAAAACAATTCCATTTGGCAAATAAAGTTATTTATCTGAAATGATTATTCTCGATTTCGATCAGCGTAAGGCATAAGGCATAAGGCATAAGGCCACTAAATCTGACGGCATACGAAGGCGAAAAGGCACTTCGTATTCAAAACTTAGGTGTGAATTAGTGGGTAATGACATCATTGAACTTTAACTTGGCAACGGGCGAGACTCAATAATAACTGTAGCTTGTAGTCTGACTTTACCTCATATTACCACACCTTTCAGCCGGCTAAGGAAAAATCTACGGCAATAGCTATACCTATAAACTACACAGAGAGAAGTCGAGTCTACTATATTGGGAAAATAATTAAGAGTTTAATGGAATAGTAAGCGCCAGGCAAGGATTTTTGCAGGACTTTTACGGAAAAGGGTTTTGCTTTAATTAGAATATTTAAAAGAGAATTTCTGCCAGTGTATATATAGCAGTCAATGTGCAAATATCGCAGAATTCTATTAAGGGGGAGCAGTAAGTCGGATGCAAAAGGCAAACTGAATGGGGGCAACGAATAATTGTTCAAGTCATATATGTGTGATTTTCGCTGATAAATTCCTATGAATTACGGCGATGAATCTACATTGCAAATAAATAGATATTGCTCTGATTGATTTAATGAGCCATTCATTATACAAAACAATTATGTGGAAACCAATCGATAAGTTTGAGCATTTGGAGTGTTTGATATTTTGAGAGTGTTCTTGGAAAAGCGATGAGGATCGTCCTAAAATTAAAAATGATTTTCCGAGTAACCAAGTGATGAAGCCTTGGAGGCAACTATTTAATAAGTGTGACTAGATTAACCTAGATCTATTCCAAAAACTGAATAGATCCAATGACAATTCCGTGGGCTACTGTGAGACGAAGAAACAACTTCTAATGAGAACGAATATGGGATTAGTTCAGGACAGGTGACCTTTCCGCCGAAATCCTTTTATGATGCAAATCTCCGGTGATATCATCAATAACAGATGTCGCCAGCTCCACGATTTATGACAGACTCTGCTTGGATATGGGTGTGTGTTAATTTATGCCGAAGACTGTTACAATTAAAAGATAAACGGTCGCTTTGCATTGGAAACGCACCGCTAAATATATGCCCCATACAATGGGATCGGGAACCGAGAATCTTTTCGGATACTTTGGATAGATTGAAAGAAATGGGAGCCTGGGGAGAGGAAAAAAAAAAGGGAAAATAGAAACCGGTTAAATGCATTTTGTGTAACAAAGTGTCAAGCCAACTAATAATACCCAACAAAAAGAACTTGACCTGGCTAAAATCCCATTTTGGTAGCTATGGGGAGCTCGGCGAGAAGAAGTCAGCCGGCTAAACATTTCAATTTTAATTAAGCATGATAAATGATTTCACTTGGACGCATAAATCTTTTTTACAGTCGCGATGAAACAATGAAGTTCCTTTGTTTTCCCCCCACCAACTTGGCCATGTATCCAGCCGCTTCTTTGTTTGTTTGGCTCAGAGGAGATAAGGGCCCGAAACTGTGAAGAAAATTGATTTGAAATTAATGCAAGAATTTGTTATAGAAAAAATAAACAAGCTCGCGTCTGAATCGATCGTATAGTGGAAAATAAAAGCTGCTAGGGCCTGCGATTTGAATTGATTTCGTTTAAAGAAATGAACCATGTATTGAGTTTCTTAAATATGCACACCATTCGAGTCCAAAAGCCAAAGCGAATCGAAAACCTGATCGAGAAAATATATGTTAGCTGAATTGTAGGGGAAATGGGCAACAAATGTTATGGGGAATTTTTGGCTTACTTAAGATAAGAGTCGAATCACTTAACCCATAGATAATGAAGCTGAGGTAACGGACAAGTCTTAAATGGAGCAGCGTTTAACATCAAATTTTATTTCAACATAAAACATGAAACACATTTGTAAGTCCGACATCAAAATTGGATCAAACTTTTATGGAGTAACTTATAAAGATTAAGTGCCTGTTTTGGCTCTGTTTTATCAAAATTCCTTTTAATTCCAAGTAAAAAATAAATACCTATTTTATAAGGCAAAGCCATTCGCAGTAAGATAACTCCAAGTTGCGGACATAAACTGCAACCATTGCGTTTTAATGGTAATGACACTTCCTCGGCGGCAATTCTTCTCGATGCAGAAGTCCTCGTTCTCGTTTCTTCGGCTCCGCAGACCGACTGCTGAGTAGCCACATAAGTGCTAATAAATTGTAATACAAATACATTAAAACTAAAGACTAATTAAATGACTGTACTTAAGCGGACTCGAGGCAGCACCGACTTAATCACCGCCGGAGGCTGCGAAATGTGAATCTGAATCTGGAATCTCGGGCCGCAAGCAAATCTCTGGTGACTCTCTGGCGTAATCTTATTTGCAGTGTGTGCTCCATGCTCCGTTTTTCTTCCTCAACGGCAGAGCTTTAAAGAAAACCTTTTGTGGTCATTAATTCGCACTTAATATGCTTTTTATGGCCAGGCCGTTTCATTTTGTTTTGGAACGGTGCGAGGTTATGTGTGCAAAACAATTATTCCGCAATTAAACAGTTTGCACTTCGCCAAGAAAAAGAGAGAGCGACCAGGTCCAGATCGGAGCTTAGCTCATGGACAGTCATACATATTAATGAAGTCCCCCAGTTTTTTTTTTACTTACATTTTTGATAGCGATGTCCCCGTGACTTTTAATTAAAAATAATTTCTTAGATGGATTTTGTATTCTTTAACTCGATTTTAAAATTTATACAGGATTTCTATTGCAATGCTAATAGTGTAAATTTTATTATTAAATTATTAAATACCATCTCTAAATGGAGTCTTAATTTGAACAAATCACTTAAGCGGCACCGCGGGCAAATGACCACCAATGCGGCGACAATGCGTCGACTTTTCTGCTTTTTCTAGTTCGCCATATCGAACCCACCAAGGGAGTGTTAAATATGTTGCATTCCCCCGGAGGACACGCCCCCAATACCTCCTCCTC
Organism: Drosophila atripex; assembly: GCA_035045925.1. NCBI lineage: Eukaryota > Metazoa > Arthropoda > Insecta > Diptera > Drosophilidae > Drosophila > Drosophila atripex. Next base: position 5,337,402 of record JAWNOP010000012.1, read on the forward strand.
CTCGCCTCCTCCCTTCTGTCCCCCTGCCATTCAGTGACCTGCTTGGCCTGATTGCACTAGGCCCACTGAAATGAAATGATGGTCATCACTGGTGGAGAGCTCCGCACTTTTTTGTTTCCTTCTGTTATTATAATTATTTTGCTTAGTTTTTTGCGAGCGATGTGTGTGAGTGTGTGGCAATTATTCACTTAAATCATCAGGAGGCATCCGAGTGTCATGCTGAGTCGCAATCGCCGAGCCAGGGGCAGCATCGGGAGCATAAAGTATCTTGTCCGCAAACTGCTAAACTGAATCCGGTCGCAGGTTAAATGGCATCTGAAATACCCTGACCAAGTTGGGGCTACAGAGATCAAGTTGGACAGATCGGATGGGATAATGAATCCAAAAAGAGTACACACTTCGGGGTTACATGGTTTATTCCTGAATAAAGTTTATACGACCGAATGTCAACTGGTCGCTTCAAGATTATGATTTCAGCAATTGACAAAATTGAATTTTTTTGGGCCAAACTCTTCACGCTACAAATCCAAGAATTTGTTCTATTAATAAAGCAATTCCAAAACGATTAAGAGCCGCAAAGTGACCACAAAACAGAATGCCGCCGTAAAGCGGCTCGATGATGGGCAGAAACTCATTTGGACATTTATAGCCGACAAGATGAGTGGTCACAATGCTGAAGCTGGAGCTGAAGCATTTTACGAGGGGAGGACGAGCAGTAAGTTGTGCAAACCCAAGGTAAAACCGTAGCGAGGCTCTACAGTTATAAATCACTTTGTTGCGGTTGCACTGACGATGAAGACGGCGGCGGGGATCGGTGGCCAAATGGGAGGACGCTTTCCTTTTCCTGACGGCGCCATAAATTTAATTTGAAATTAATTTTTTTGCTGCTACCAGAAAGGAGGCTGTTGCTGTTGCTGACTAGCTCTTTCGATCCTAGTCGGGTCATCAAAATGCTAAGCTATGTAAATGATAAGCACAATGCAAACCGATTCACAAAAGCACAGAGGTCCCCCCAAACCAACTTGGCCAACTTGGAACATTTTGTCCTCTCCGGCCCCAAGGCTTTGGCTTATTTTTGCACGCCAACTAAATATGGTAAGGCACGCATTTGTTGTAAAATGCAAAATTGAATATTGAGTGCAAGCAGTAAGCAGTAAGCAGTAAGCAGTGGTAAGCGGCAAGGAGCAGGCCACCAAAACGCCAAACGAACTCCAAAGGGAGGAGAGGAGGCGACCCCGGTGGGACTAACTCCCCTTCCACGGTACTCCATGGCTCCACTTGTAATTATGAGCAATGCACTCGATAAAAATTGAAGTTTTCATTTCGCGAAAGTTTTTCACCAGCCCCCCAAAAAGCCACAGCAGCCACAGAAGCCCAGAAGGCCCACTAAGCCAGCAGCAGCAGCAGCAGCAAAGCCAGTAGCCCCGAAAACAAGCCAGGAAAACATTTATTGTTCTCCCGTTAAGGCAAAAAGCGAAGCCGCGGCCCCAACTTCTGCTCCCCAGCGACCGCAAGGGCATGCGAACTAAATTTCGTACAATTATGAGACCAAAACAAGAAGCCATCAGCTTCCAGGGGATTCGAAGGGATTATATCCTTTAAATCGTAGCAGATATCTAGAGAAAGTGTATAGATCAGAGTTCATACTTGGTCTATTTAAATAAGGAAGGAAACCTAAAGGATTATCATACCGACCATAATAATATATATATAAACATATAATACATAGTCAATACAATATAAACATAGTTTAAAAGTCAAGCTACGCGACCTATCTAATTAAAATTGCTTATCAAAATGTATCTTAATGTATACTTTCTGAAAACCATAGTGTTCTCCTATAGGCATCCCCTGACCTTGGTCAATAAAACCCGCCAATACCCCGTAATACATTCAGTATAGACGAATCCGACAACAGAGCTCATAAAACGAAGTTGCAAACGGTAGCAGAAAACCGCAACAAAACAATCGAGTTGCATGTGGGAGGTCCTGTTTGGCCATAATGACAACCGCAATGGAGACCACCAGGTGAGTTGCATGCAAATTTCCCTGCCCCCGATCGCCACCATCCCCCGTTGCGATCGCTGCCCCCGAAAATACAGGCGACAAACTTACGAATTGCTCATGTCAATGGTCGGAGTTGCTGGTGAGTTTTTGGGGACAGGGAGGTGGGTGGTTCTCGGCTCTTCCAGTGGGTGGGTTGCCACAACTGGGAATATAGAAGCGCCGGGGAGCGATCATAATCTATGGGAAACTAGGAACCATGGTCAGGAAGCATGGAAGCTTTTTCGGCAATGTTCGCGGGGCTGTTGCTGCTGGTTTTGTTTTCCTTTTTATATGCTGATTGGCATTAATAATGGATTATCACGATCATGGGGTCTGAGGTATATGGAAATATCGCTCTCTCTGGGAAGTGGGAGTGTGTGTGCACTGGAAAAAAGTCTTTGAAGTTTGTATTTACTTTAGAACTAAATAAATGTAGCAAAGGTTTTATGATATAAGTCTGATAATATTTATAATATACAATGTATACTAACTTTCTTAACTATTCTAAACAGTAACCCATTTCAAGAATTGCATGATCAACTCAAATTCCTTAGTTTCCTTAGTTTCTTCCAGTGTATTGGGGAAGTGAAAAGGGGAAGGTGCAAGAGCCAGTCTCTCATCATCGTTGGTTTTCTGTTTTCGGCGGTGTTCATATCGTGCGATCATCAAATAATGTGAACGTGTGATCAACGCTTGCATTTCGGGAACCAGGGAAGCTGGGAGGGGGGCCAGTTGCCTCGTGTGTTACACTAACTTATTTATGCGAAATATTTTGAAATCGTGTTTGCAGTGCAGCGTGCGCTTCGTCGTCGCCTTCTTTTTCGGACAGGGGCCAGAAAAGAAGGACCAGCAGCGATCCGTATGCCACTCCCCCCTAAACCCGCCACAGAAGAGTCTCCCCTTTTAGCCCCTTAGCATCAACATGGGCTTCAGCAGCGGCTTCCTCCCTCCACGTCGTCCTCTACTTTTCGGCCAAAACAACGTGACCCTCTTTTTGCGCCTGCAGATCACGAATTATTCAGAATTTCTTTTTCCAGGCCTTTATAACCTTGCGAATGGCTTAGGGTAGGGTATGGCGACTTTGTTGCCAATCTTTCTTGATCCAACGTGAAAATCGAGCTACCTGCCACTGCTCCATTGATTTTCGAAACTTTTCATTAGTAAAAATTTATATTTAATATTTAAAGATATAAAAGTATAACTCAAGTTGTACCCAAGAATTGAAAAATGTTATAGGCAATATTTATTTGGCCAAAAATCAAACTCCAGATTCACCTTTTTCTGCATATCTTCATTATTTCTTCCCCGATCAGTAAACGGAATGTCATTTATGAGCCAGTGAACTATTCTCCTTCGTTCTGCATCCGAAAATTGGTTTAATGAAACAAACAAAATTTGGACCCTTTTTTGGCCAAAATCATGATGGTACCTTTTAAAAAATTACAAAAAATGGGTCAAAATTTTTGTGATCATCTTTTGATTGCGAACGGCGCTCCTCGGAGTTCTAAGATCGGGAAGGTATAACTTTTTTGGATCTGCTAACTATTAGCCGAGTTATGCACATTTTTCCAGAAAGAAAATTCAAAAATTTTAACATCGTTTTTTTATTTTATTTGCTTTGAAAAATGCCATTTGATGCACTTTTTAGTTGTTTTAATTTTAATTTCGCAATCAATTACGAAGGTTACAATGGTACAATATATAAATGACCCCCGAAGGATGAATAAGGATTTACAAAAACAAATTTTTTTTACTATTTACAGGATAAGGAGACACTCTGTATTTATGTGCATGTCCTTGGATTGGAGCTGCCATTCCTGTGATGTGCAGGATACTGTATCCAGTGACAACAAACTTTATGAATACTAATTCATTGTTAAGAAAAATAAGTGGATAATATTATGCAATAGTTATACAAGAATTTTATTAATACATTTGATTAGCCTAGGGAATGGTGTTTTTTAATTTGCCTTTGAGGAAAAAATAGAGATAAAATGGCATACTAGCGAATATAAATCAAAGGACAGAAAATCGTTTCGATGAAAAAATAACTTTGAAACTTCATGAAAATTCGCTTGTGCTCCTGCTTGGGTTTTGCATTTCAGGCATTGCTGGCCAAACTGCTCTGGGTGGGTTATGACTCATGTGAAAGCGTCCAGAAGAAGCGCTTCCAAGCCAAGAAGACTAGGGAGGGGAATGAGATGGCGAAGCATGAGGAGGAGGGGCTGGGGCGAGCGAGATTCCGCCTGATTGTGAAAATTATGTTTGCTCTGAGCAGCGGCGCAGATACACGTTCTTTTCGGAGGTTTTTCTCTGTTTTTTTTTTTGGATTGGATGGAGATGGGAGGAGGGCAAGGGGTCGCGAAATGAAATGAAACCAAGACCCAGGCAATGTTTTGGCCCGAAACTGGCGGCAGGTTCATGTGGCGTCGGTGAAAGGCTACCATCATCAGCATTTATGCCCAAAATGCAAGCATCCCACCACAGCATCCCAGCATCGAAGGCGACTCTCGACCTAATCATCATTGGCCATTGTTATTAACATGATTATCTGCATTATACACTCGAGGCCTCGAGAGACCATAGCAAGTTGAAAGTTCAGGCGGCGTTTAAGCATGATTATGAATTGGGTCAACATGTGGTCTCTTCCGTCTGGTCGCCTCCTCGGTCTTGGCCAGGCTCGAAATGCCCGATGATCGCTGATGTTCAATTATGCCAACTCAAGTATTTTGCAAATGCGTTTAGCCCCAAAACGCTGATGGAGATGATGGGGATTGGTAGGATTGGTAGGATTGGCAGGACGGGGAGGCTGGGAAGGATGGCGGCAGGCAGAGACCTGCCAGGCAAATGCTATGAAAATGAGACATATCGCAAAAACTTAAGTCTCCTTACGGGTCGAGAGCGATTGACAAGTGACAGGACGAACAGACATAGCTAGCCCCTTGTACTCCCTCTATCTCTAAAAGGAGTTGGGCCAGCACTGTAAAAAAAATATTGCAAATAGTAGTTCGTCTTGTTACCAAATCCCAGTTCAATTTCTTTGTTAATTTTTTTCCAAGTGCATTAAAAATCTCCGTAAAGAAATCGTGTTTGGCTATTGATGCGGCTTATTATATGCAAATTTGGCCAAAAACAAACAACACAGGCCCAAACCGAGTGCTGACCATAAAGAAGAAAATGTCACAGAAGGCTCTTCTCCCTCGGATGCCTTGGGGCCTGCGTAAATTCACAAAATATTGACACCGCCGCGACTTGAGGGCCAAAAGCCTTGACAGTGATCGAAATGTGTCTTGTCTAGGAAGCTGGCTGGCTGGCTGGCAAGCTGGTAACCATGGAAGCCTAGAGACTGGAGACAGGAGACTGGAGAGCCTGGATACCGAAACTGAGACCGAGATGTTTGTCTTTGCAGCATTTCGGTTACGAGCCGCCACAAACAATTGCGGGCGGTTTGTTTGTGACGTTTGCTTAACAAGAAGAAAATTGCTGCAATTCTTTACAAGTTTTTGAGACCTGCAGCTAGATTGCGGACTGCTCGTTCCCATGTCGCCGGCTGAACGGAATACTGTAGCTGCAACACGGGCAGCCGAGGCTACTGGGCCGAGGCTACTTGGATCCATGCGTTCGCCATGCGTTTGTCATGCCAAAAGTGTAGTAAATTGTGTGGCACTTAAGTCAACACATGGCTGCAAGGATGCCGAGCAACCAATTTGCATGTGGGGGCACATTCGAATGCCGCGATTCAGCGCTCTATTTTGACTTTGACTTTGATGGATGTCTTTTGGCCAGGTTTCTGCTTTTGTCCTGCACTTTTCACTCGCTCCAGTCGGTGCAGATCCAAGTGATGCGATTAAAGTGTATTTGGAGTGGTGCAATAAACTAGGAATAGGGGGAAATATTTAAGGGTATATTTATTTGGCGAAAACGGTTCAGGCCCTTTCAAGTGATTAAAACTTCCTTTCGGATTGACCTCGACCTCTTTGCAGTGGGCCTGAGCTCATTATGCTACCGAAATGAATGCAAATCGGCGGCATTAACGTCACATCCTTGCTACTCGCGTACCGAGTCTTCTGTCCTCAGAGTCTTCCGCGGCGAGGGGATCTGTCTCGTTCCATCTGCATTTGGTTATCAGCAACTTTGAGACTTATCACGCCGCCACACTCTCACTAACCGAAGCCTTGCAGTACGTACCGCTGAACGTACTAGCTACTCGACTGGCACAAATTTGCAATTATAATTTTGCGCCTAGTTGCTCGGTTTTCTGTGGCGGCGTTTTCCTTTTGGCCAGACTCGAATTTTTGTTCCCCCAGTCGCCGCCGCGATTTAATCTCCTTTGGCCAAGCTCTGGCCAAGCTAGCTTGGCCGGCCAACTCCACACAACGGCCCACAAAGCGTAGTTCAACAATTGAATTTTAAAGCTGCCTCTTCTGGAGACCCTGGATCTGGGGATCCTTTTGCATGTTGGCGGCGGCGGGCTTGGGGGCATTTCTCTAAGGCCGCCACAAGCGCAGCTAATTGGATTTCTCTCCTGGGAGAGCTGCGGAGACGAAGCCATAGCCCCGTAGCCCCGTAGCCCCGGCTACGTAAAACATATCGATAATGTCTTGATCAGACAGCCAGGTCCGCTCTGCTGCCCCAGCACTACCCCTGGCTCCTTGGCGGCCAGCGAGCGGCAAGGCTTCAAGTTTGTTTTGTTGTGGCCAAATTGTAATAGTAAAGCACACTGAGAGAAAAGTATGGTAGAGGGGCCTAAGGAACAGTATAATTATTTTGTGCACTTTTTAACATTCAGTGGAACCTTTGAAGCAAGGTGGTAGGTTGAGGATTTATAGATTTTATAATGTTTTCTTTGGATGTAACTTAACTTTCTAGACGTGTACGAAGAAGTACTTGCATGTGTAGCTCCCCAGCATCAGATGAATGATTTCGCCTGGCCGACCGATGAGGAACGCGTGTAAAGCAGCAATTAATTTGTACTACAAAAAACTGTTGCTGGCCGTAGCTCTTTTTGGCTTTTGGGTGCGTGGCCAAGTCCGCGGATGGACGAATATCCGATCCGTCTGCCGGGGCTGCGTTTTTTTGGTCTCACAAAAGGTTACAAAGCAATTATAAGGCTGGAAACCACACACACCACACACCAGGGCCACGGCCAGGGTCTTTGTTATATTTCTCTTAGCATATGAGGAGCACACTCCGAAGGAGAAGATCCCAGGGCAGATCCCAGATCTCTCATGTAGCCGCGACACGGCGACCTCTATGAATATTGCTCGCCGCCAGTCGACCCGGGATTAAAAAACGAAAATAATCCAATCCAGCCAAGAAGACTTGGCCAAGATGCGGCTTCGAGAGTCCGATTCCTGGTTCTCATTTTTGTTGTTATTTTGGGGTTGAGCTCAGAGCGCACTTTTTGTAATCTACGCTATAATCATGCACTGAGTAAATTCGCATAGCCGCCCATTATTCCACCCACTTTTGGTTTTTTTCTTGTTGTTTTTTCTTTTTTTGATTTTTTGGCTTCAAGTGCAAAGCAAGGCATTCAATTTTGCGGCTTGTATTGCCTTGGAATCTATGGGGTATATGGATTTTGGAGCAAAGTTAGAACGTTCAGTGAGAGTTTTGGGACATAAATTGTATATAATAAAGTTGCCATTTCTGTTATTACATTAGTCTATAATTATGTTAAAAAATAAAAAAAAAAATTATTAATTTTTATATAAAATGGTTGATATAAAATATCATACCTAATATTTGTTTAATAAAATTTAGACACATTTATGAAATGTTTTATAAAATATATTCCACATTATTTTATAGGATACAACCATATTCGATTTATGTTTTAGACATCCTTTCAGTTCTCAGCGTTTGTTGTTTTTATTGCAACAAAATACACTTAATTTTGGTCTTTTTGCCGCAATTCATGGATTTCACATGGCTCGAATGCTCCACTCTTTCCTGGCCATGCCCTTGCCCGCCCCTTATCCGCCTCCTCGCCCCCCTGGCGCTACTCTGATCGATCGGCTTCTCAGCGCCGCCAGATGATCTACATTAAGAGAGAGATTTTTGCGGTTTAGTGGACCAGAGTTTGTTTTTTTCATAATTTTTTTTTCAGTTGAGGTCGGACCTTTGGCTAAACTTCGGAGTTCGAACATCGCCGCCGTCGATGGGGGCGTGTTCTGTTTAAACTGTGTGCGCCAGGCCATGGTACAGTTTTAAGTAATTGCATTATGTTTAACTTGGCTTTTTCGTTTTGCTTGTTTTTGTAGAGCAGAGTTCGAACCCGAAGCCGCAGTCGAAGTTTACTGGAAGTGGGCGGTTGATTTCTGCTCGTAATTTTAAGCTGCATTGCAGATAAAGCGAGCAGACAAAGTAAATACCATAAAGCATACCGGGGGATCTTTGGAAATATTTTCACATCCAAAGAACGGAAACAATGTTTCCCTTGAAAGAGACACAGATTTTTTGTAGTGTCCGAGAACCAGTTGCAGAAACTTTTACCTCATTAGGGAGATGATTTCATCGGTGATCCATTTATGTCACAATATGTTCGGTTCATTTAGGGTCGATGGAGGAGATCCATTTGGGAATATTATGGAACAGGTGCTGCTGCCCCTGCCCTTTTCCCATCCACTTGCAGTCCAATTTCCAACACTTTGACCATTTGAGCTACTTAACATAAACAAACAGCGATTAGGGGCCCATAATCGAACAAAAATGCAGCATTAATCAGCTCCGGATTCCAGCCCAAATTCGAACCCTTTTTGGGTAGACCCCCCACAAGTCGCTGGAGACTCCGGATCCGGAGAGTAGACTAATTAAAAAGCATATTACGAATGTTATTAACATGACAGCGAACACAGCGCCATGACCCGGAGATGGAGGGGCTATAAAAACTGATTCTGAACAGCAACAAACCGAAAGATAATGAGCAGGGAATGAGAATGAGAACGGCAGGCGATTCAAATCGATGTGCATATTTCGAAACAGATTTCAGACTGCGAAAAATTTCGTCTGTTGGGGTTATTTAATCCAATTAACAGGCAGAAAAAAAAAGATAGAGACTGTGACAGAGACAGAGACAGAGGCAGCGGGAGCGGGACAATTATCGAAATCAGGTAAACCCACACGGAGGGCATCCGAAGATATTGTCACTAATGAGTTATGATGCACAGACGACAGAAGCGGACGAGGCAAGCCTGGTGCCTTGCCACAACCACTCCGTGGCATACGAATACCAACCGTGGACCCATTGAACCAGCTGCACCAGCTGGATGGCTCCGAAACGATCGGATCCGATCCCAGCCGACCCGACTGACTGACTGAAATGTTGAACATTTTAAACCATAACATTTTATTAACATAATAAAATCAAAATTATCAACAAAGTCGTCAATGTCGCGACACAAACTGAGACACAGACGGACAGAAACGAAACGAAAAATGAAAATGAGACGACTTTGGAGGTAACGAGGCAGGAGGTTGCAACTTGAAGAGATCTTTGGATCCAACAGACGCTCTAGCTGAATCTGGCAGCTAAACTGATCGGGCATCGTAGCTTGGTTTTCTTCTAGAGGTGACCACATCACGTGAGTGGCCTAGTAAGAAGCACTCGTGTCACGGTCGCCACGAAATTGATCTTTCAAAATTACCTTTTTACATTCGAAACTGGAAAGGCAGGAGCTAACTTTGCATTCTTTGCTTTTTAAGTCTTATTTGTATAAGCATTTATCCTCTGATTTTAGTCTAAATAAAAACGTAGAAATATTACATCATAAGATATAGTCTGATCCCTGACAAAACCGATGCCATCTCTATCTAATCCCCACCTGACACTCAGACGATCAACGATCATAGTTGGAAAATTTGTGTCTCCGACTGGGCTGGGGACTCAAATTTCCTCCGTCATCCATAATACCTATAATACATATAGTAAACTGCAGCATTTATGTCTAAAGAGGAGAGTTGATGGCGCTTAGCCCAGCTGGTTTTCGGTGGTATGGGTGCTCCTAACTGGCCCACACACTCATTGTCAGCCCAGCGCCGTCCGGCCAATATCTTTGGATAGTTTAGAGTGTGTCTGGGGCATCAGATACACGTACTGCCCATCACCATTGTGACCGCCACATGCGGCGAGGGAACCCTAGATGGCAGAATTATGATTTACTATAATGAAGCGTTATATAGTCGGGCTGATAGGCATCGGCTCGGTGTCGATTGGACCGCAGATTGTCATAAAGTTGATGACTTGTTATCGATTTTTAAACAGACCTCAATAATCATATATATTCACATTTTGGACTGAATTTCACTTGACATTCAAGCTTTCCTAATGATTATGGGTAGAAGAATATATTTTAAATAGAAAACTTATGGCCACTCCCATTCTGTAATTAAAGGTTATACAGTAGAGGATTTTTAATTATGACTCGATACCCATGAACACAACTCATCCAGATAGCGATCGAATTCCTTTCGAAAAAAGGAGAGCAACTTTGGGAATTTTCACCCCATGCAGCTCTCATCGTTTCCGATGAAATTCCGAATTCCACATGTGACTCCTTTTTTATATCCAGGTCTTTTGATTTGCTCAATTCCAAAACAGGGCATTGCTCATAAATTTTATTATGAACTCGAACCCGAGAGTCGAACTCATCCCCCCGTCGAGAGCGTTGCGAGGCTCATAAACAACATGCAGAAATTACTTGTTTAAAATTTGTCACACCATTAGTAAAAAAAAAATAAACTGAAAATGAAAATGAAAAATATACAAAAAACGGCGGCGAAAGGATCTCGCTGAGTTGGTGGACGTGATCGTGGACCTGGCCAAGAAATTTCCTGTGGCAGGCCTGTGGCCTGCAATCGAAATGAAACAGAGGGAGAGACCCCGGAGGCAGCCTTGTTTGCTCTTGATTTTATCAACCGCAAAACATCTACTCAAGTGTCAGTGTCACTTGGCCCAGCAGGAGGGAGCTTCGATGGCGACGACTGAACGACTGAAAGACCGAGTCCCGGGGTCTGAAGAAAAAAAACTGGGAGTCTGGCCAGGGACTACTCAGGAGGCTCGGAAGAAGACCCTTGGTCCAGACCAGACCAGACCAGGCCAGGCGTTGAAAAATGAAGAACAGACAGCCGAAGCCGAGAAATAAAGCGAAGGAGAAGAAATTCCCCAAAACGAAGTTCAAGTCCAAGTCGAACTTTATCCATATAATGAATACACCCTCAACTTAAGTGCATAATTTATAACGAAGTCCGGCGAGCAAGCGCAGACAAAGCTGGTAAAATGCCAACAATCCCTGAAGCTTTAACTTCCACACTTGGAAAAATAAAAGGCAAGAAAATAGATATTTTTTCTGTTAACTATGATTTTAGAGATTGACTTATATTTTAAAAAACTTAAAATTAATTTTATATTTCTAAAAAAGTTAAATCCTTTGAGGCACAAGTTTTCTCTCAGCGTATCTGGACTCGTATCCTTATACATGGAGGTGTGTGTGTTAATAAATTTCTTAATAAAACATGCAAATTCAAATGCATTTATCTAGATCAGCCAAAAGCGACAAAATTTAACGCTCATACCATTTATCAGAAACGCTTTATTCCCCTTTTTTCATTTTTTTGCATTTTTTGCCCTCCACCTTAAATATTTTTCTTTATTTTTTGGCACACGTCGTCGTTGGGTTAGTTTGGGTAGGGTCCTGATACGGTTAAGGTTACCAGAAGATACTGTGCTCTTGACCAAAACCAGTTGATCTCAATAAATATTTTGACTTTTGACAAATGCCTTTTTTGGCAACAATGCCACCAAACAATGCAAGGACAGCACAAGGACAACGATAGGGGTGTGGCCTTGACAAGCCATAAATATATAGAGGGGTGGACTAGGAACTGGTTAGCTATTCAAGCCAAAAATTGCCACAATATCTTGGACAATTTGCGAAAATGTGTCAAGGGGGCGTGGTGGCTCGAGAAGGAAATAATTTGTGTCAAATTTTATATTTCTTGAACTATTTTTGGGTGGAAACATGGGTTAGATTTATGGATCAACAGCATTCCACTCAGAAAAATGGGTGGAAATTTATTATAAGGAAAGATTTATGTAACATTATGTGGGTATAGTAACAAATTATAATACAAAGAATTACCACAATTGTGAGTATAAATATAAGAACCAACTTCTTGAGATGCCAAACTGTGTCAACTTGAGGAAAAACCTCACCTTTTTTCACTAATTTCAATGAAAATGACTTAACACTAACCCATTGACCCAATGGACAAATTCTTGTACAGAGAATTGTATACTTTTTGTGTGCGTTCTTAGTGACTTTGTTTTGTTCTTGGCGGGGTAATTATAACGCAAAATCTGCCAAGCCACGACCATTGTTCGGATGGAGCTCAAAGATATGCGCACTCAGATAAACCCTGCCATCACAATGGCCAAGAAGTCAGGGAGGAGGGAGTGGGCTGTGGGCTGTGGGCTGTGGGCTGTGGGGAGCTGTGAGCGTGCATCATAATTATTTTCATAATAAACTTGACAGAATTATAGTTTTTAGCAATTAAATATAAACAACGTTGGAACAACAAACCAGCAAAAAAAACGTCAAAACCGAAAAACAAGAATAGAATGCCAACAATTATGTGAACAATCCAGTCGAGTTGGTGGTTCCGTGGGTCGGGGTGGTGCATCAGAAATGTGCAAACTGAATATAAAAAAATCACCTATCCTAAGCCAAAGACAAGACAAGTCGAGAGCCAAGATTCAAGGCCAAAGTTTAAAGAACACGCTGGAGGGGAGGAGGACCAAAGGGGCGACTGTCAATAATGACGATGATGAGTCGCCGGTTCATCATCGCTCGGATCATTTGCTGGATCTCTGGCCATAATTAATGACTAACATTTGGCCAGGCGTAGTCAGTCAAACTCGCGCTTCATCTAACAGAAACGAACATCGAAATTTTCTATATGTGATTGATAACCCCAAAGCCGAAATGATGCAAAACCAGATTTTATAATACCCTTTTTGTTTAAAAGGCTGTATTTGCTAGACTAGAAGTTGTTTCAAGCAGGTGCGAAATTACATTTATTTCAAATTTTACAGGAAATTTTCACAATAATTATATCCCTTTGAGGGGTAAATATATTTAATATATACATTATATAGGTTTATGATGTGTCCCTTAAGTAAAACTTAATAGAAGCAATGGGTTGTTGGCAAAGTCCAAAATAGAATTAAATTATTACTTTCTTTCATATTTTAATTTGGTCCTAAAAATACGTACATTTATTATTAACTTTAATAATATAATTCAAAATATTTAAGAGTATTTGCAGAATAATTTTGAAAACCGACAACCTTCTTCCTTTTTTTCTCCACTGACTTTTTCGAGTTCGAGTGTTGGCTGGTTTTTGACGTTGGCCCGCAGGAGTGGCGTGCAGGTTGACTGTTAATATCAATCAAAAAACAAGTACAAATCCGTGTGCAAAATTATTCAAATTTTGAAACATCTGAAAACGAGCAGCAAGTGCATTTGAAAGCGATAACAAAAAACACACACGCACGTCAAATGGCAGCGAAATCGAGAGAAAAAAACTAAGACTAAGACCAAAATGTGGGGAAGACATAAAACAGGTCTTGGTGGGAATCCGTAAACGAAATCCCCCAAAACTGTGATGAGTCTGGGGGGCTGGTGTGGTGGTGGCGCGATGCTGTGTGGTCCTCAGCTGGGGTCTGGGTGGATTTTCTTGGTTTTCTTGGTTTTAATTAACAACTTTACAGCACATTTCAAGCGGTGAAACTTTCGGGGCGTTGAATGCTGCGATCCGCCTATTAACATAAGACGTTCGATCTCCACAAGTCCTCTCTTTCCCTTTTTCCCCAGCATATAGCCTTTTCCAATGGGCAATATATGGCTGCAATATAAAATGCACAGTGAAAATTAACACGCTTTCGGTTCACGCCGTATCGGAAGTCTCTCAAAAAAAAATGTATAAAAACAGATATCGGGGGACCCACCACAGCGTTTGTCATCAGAAATATGCAAATTGACTTTGACTGTCCGCTCTTCACTCTGAATTTTTCAAAAACTATATAGACGACCATTGCCCCTCATTTACGCATCTTTTCAGTCGCCGGACTCTCGTCTTTTTGTTTGTCGAACTCATGATATTTTTACGGGTGTTATGGATTTATGCGGAAATGTGATAAAAAATTGTTGGTGTCTCTCCGGACCGACTTTATGCTTGTGTGAACTAATAATTGACTATGGCTAATGCCCGAAAGAGGTTACAGCCATTATCGATGAACTCAGTCTAACTGGAACTAAATTTAGTTTCTTAATCTCATTTCCAGGGTTGAGGGGCAAAAATATGGGTTATATTTCAGGCTTATTCCATGAATGTGATGAACGAAAAAGAAAATATTTAAAGGTTTAGTTTCTTATTACCATTTCACTTTTAGCCACCCATGTCGCCAAATCAACACCTATCTGCTTCATCGAGAAACCAGCCACAGAAACTGAACCACACCTTAGCAGGCTGACTTACTAGCATAATTACAGCGAAGCCAGGGGAAATAACAAAACCGAATATGACCAAGAAAATGCTGGAGAAGCCATCATAAATCTCAGGTCCCATGAACGCGGCAAATTAACATTATTAAAATTTGGTTTTCGGCATAGAAAACAAAGCGAAACAAAACGAAAAACAAAGCACGAAAAAATCAAAAACACTAAACAAATAATATTTTATTTGGACTAAACTAGTGGCGAGAGATGTGCGTCCCGGTTCCAGGTGTTAAGTGAGAAGTAAACCTTGTCAAGGGGAACCAACACAAACCCCAGAGAAGTGAATGGGAAGCCGAAGGCGCCTTCGTCGCTTCTCACCTGGGAAAAAGGAAAACTATCTGAGAAAATGTATGAAGGATTTTTGATGCCGACTATAAAAAAACTTGGAAAATTTACGACACGATAATAAATCAAAATGTAATCTATAACAAAAAAATGAGAAATATAAAATTGCCGATGCCCTAATTCATTTTTTATTGAGGTGCCGTGAAGCAGGGCTTGGAGAATAATCAGCAGCACAGTTGGAAATCAGGACACCCATAAAAAAAGGAGACTCTCCTCCACCAACTCTCATCTAAATAAAATTTAATGTTTATATGGCGCACACACCTCCAATTTATGTCCGTCTTCGGAGTGGAGAGGCCCAAAGGAGGAACACAAAGAATCTTCTGCTAACAATGCCGAGTCCTTTCCGACGTCTTTTGGCTTGTTTAGTGGATGATAAATTGCTGCTGTCTGTCTATATGGATTCTACTACCACCGGCAATTGTTATGATTTGTTTATGCCTTTTTTGGGAGCAGCTGTACCACGCCTCGCTTTCAGTTTCAAACAAAATACAATCGAATTGAAGATGAAGAGTCGATCGATTGATCTGTACACTGAAACAATATACTGGGCTTTATGAGAGGAAGAATTAGAGGACAGTACACTGTAAATTATTCATCACACTCCCTCCTTTTGTTTTCCTCACACATAACAGTACCTTATCGAACTGAAGATCAACCAGGACATCCCGCATATTGCATTCGGAATTACGCTCGTCCGGAAAATGGTATTAATTGTATGAAACGAAAACCCAAAAAATGAATGCAATCTATTGTAAGATTCAACACGATTCCAGTTAGTAACGCCGATTAGGATCGGCCAGGGGCCTCACGCACGCATCGCAAGGACATTAATGTGTCAACATGTGCGTTGAGAGGAAGCACAGAACACAGTGTGTGTGTGTGTGTGTGTGTTTTACCCCACACACAGTAGTCCCTGGCATTGACGACTAGTTCCTGGTAGCAGACGGTGGAGATCTCGATAAGGATCTGGACACGATGACGATTCGTGCGAATGTCACCCGGAGAGCCCTGGCCACAACAATGCACGCATAATGAGCAGAAGCTGTGCCAGAAATCCAAAATCTGGTTGAGATATCAACGCGGACAAATGGCATTCTGTCCATATGGGTACCCGTAACATAAAAACCAACATCAACTCCGGCCAGAAATGTTTTCCTTTAATGCCTTTTTGCACGCTACATAAATCTTTGATGAAGAAAACTCACAAGTTTTATTGCCCGTATGCAAAGCAGCCAGGAGATTTCCAACTTCAGAACTGAAAGGAGTCTGTAACTCGCAAATGCTGACCTTCAACCCTTTCTCTCTTAACTGCTGCGGTTGACCGCATTATTGTCTCCTCGGAAAAGGGAAAGGGTTCCCTGGGATAACTTGATTAGGAGCAAGATTCCGTTTGTTTCTTAAGCGAACATTATTCTTGATTAAGTCACATTAATTATGATAATGATGCCCTGAAACGAATCCCAGGACAAAGGCGCAAATCTCAGACAATGGCAATTGAAATGGGAACAGGATATTCCCCGGCAGCCATATGGAACGCAGTTCCGAACGGTAGGAAGCCAGGACGTGTGCGCAAATAAAAAATAGAAAAAGGAGCGAATGGAAAGGTAAAAGTGTGATAAATGTCAGTTTCCTGCTCAGCATTTCGGACACGCTGACGACTTCATCTCGATCGCTGTACGGAAGTTATCTAATAACCGGGCGACGACTCTCGTAATCCTTTTATGGAATTAATCAAGTGTGGCCATGACAAAAATTGAGACCTTTCAGCTGTCCTTGGGGAGTGTGGTGTGGCAGGCAGATGGACGCGATTTCCTTTCTCCTCTCATGGCTCACAAATGCCACAAATTGTTTGATTGACTAAAAAAAAAAAACAAAATAGAGAATACGAGAAATTGGAGGAAAAATCCATGTAGAGGAAAATCGTAAAAAGAGCAATTGAAAATTGGAAATTCCTCAATTATTCAGCTCACATGCCGAGCGAGAGACATTCATAAATTATCCATAAACCAGTACAGGCCGAGTGTGTAGACTGTAGAGGAATGAATACTCAAATTTATGGACATTGATTCGGTGCAATGCCTTGAATCGAAAATAAACAATTTTTATAGTTTATGTGGTGTTCGCTGATGTGATTTCCGTTCGGGAACAACCTCAGGTGGGCTCTGCCCATCAAGTAATTTTTTGGATTCGGTTGCAGTCTGCATATTAAAACAAAAGGAGGAAAAACAAAAAGTAGCTGCCACTGCAGCTGCCTGCCGAGGCAATTCCTCAAATGATCCTCAAGTGACCGCAGAAAGGTTCCAAAAATGACAAATGAAGAACTTCTTTGGTAGCCGAGCGTAGATCTTGAGCAACTGTCAAAGCAGCCAGTCGTCTGTTGGCAAAATAACAATTAGAAAACAGTTGCAAAAGCTGATCTGCTTCCATCGGTTCATTAATCATGCAAAATAGCAGGCATACTTAACGGGGTCGGGCTGTCTGGCCTGTCGTTCGCCCTAAATGGCTTCGATCGACTCGGATTATACTCGAAACTCGAAATCAGGCACTCCGTCGAGTGTCATTTATTATGTCAGAGTTTTCTAGTTCAAGAGGGTCTGGATCGGCCATTAACGGGTTGGGCCAGTAAACACATCCGCCGATCTTTCGGCTTGAATTTCTAATCAAGTGTCATTAATCACACAGTGGTGTCGCTTCGATTTTGGCATACGTTCAAGGTGGCGGCGCAAACAATTGCCGCCTCTGGGTTGCCTTTTATTCCGATGCCGATGCCATCGGAACACACTCACATTCACGTGACATTGGAAATGCAATTTTTTTTTTGGATATTCAATGCCCTCCCCGAACTCCTCCCCCCGCCCTTCAGCCCCCTGCCGACCAAGCAACCCAACCATACCATGCCACAAATTCGAATTCAAAGGCATCCACATGCAATTTGCCGTCTTGTTGCCCCGAAACTAGAACACGAATGAGAACTTTTTATTGGCATTATGCTTGCTGGCTTTGTTTACCCTTAGCCAGTGGAAAACAAACCATTTAAAAGAAGTCTTATAATTTTCAAAACGACTTAAGTATACTCTTTTTATAGAACACCAAAGCCTAAAAAATACAATAAAGTAAAATAAGAATTAAGAAAATTTCCAGAAAAGATGAGCTTCAAACAGAGAGATAAAATTGAAATTACATTTACATTTTTAAGAACTACTTTAGTTAGTCTCTCACTACAACTGCTTAAAAAATTAAATAAATGTAAGCCTTATGTTGATCCTTAATTCCTATATATTTTACGGAATTTGAATTATTATTATCTTGTTAAGTTTTAAAATAAAACAACCCCTGCAGATAATTAGTAGAATATTTTTGCACATTTTATGATTGGTAGCCAACTACTTAAGAAGCCAACATAAATACTAAACACACCGAAAACACAATAAACCCCTCCCAAGAAGAGCAACAAAATAGCCAAGAACTTAAGGTCAATTTTAATTCCGAGGCATTGAACTTGTTGTTGTGTGTATAGAATTTGGTGGAGTGCTACGCCAAAAAAAAAGATATAAAATGGAAATTCAAGGAGGAGAAGCCGAAGGGGGCGGGATAGCAACCGACCTCGCCTTGGCTTCGTTTCTTTGATTTTGGGAGCTAGAGAACTTGCATAAGCATGCAATTAATTCCCCAATGGCTGCATTGTTAGGTTGTTATGTGCAGGCCATAGCCCAGAGCCCATAGCCCAGAGCCCAGAGCCCAACAGAGTTCGGATGCCAAAATATCCCATAGTTACACAACGCACAAAATGCGTTAATTAACAGAAATATGCAGCGCCCACTTGGAATTACTGGCAGAAATATCGGAATATGAACTGAAAACCGAAGAGGAACGCCCCCTCGACGTATATAAAAATTTGTTTGCCGAGGACTCGCCAAAAAGTGGATGGAAGGCAGCTTATGCCCGGGGTTATTTATGATTTTTCGCATAAATTTACGCGAACGCTCGTAAAAATGCGTGAAATACGACATTTTGAGTTCTGTGAAAGTGTAACACAGTCTCTAGACTCTCCCGAAGGCTCACAGAACTTGGCCAAAAGATCGGGCCCCGGATCAGTAAGACAAAAGCTCAGCAGCTAACCGTGAACAATGTGGCAACATTTGCGTGATTTGTAGCTCTCAGAGCGTTAAGCCCCGGCAACAATGTTGCTAATAGACCTGGTCGATAGCCTGACGAGGAGTCCCAGCACCTCCTAGGCCATATCGAGGCGTAGGCTTTGGTCTCACGGCTCCGGAATTCGTTGTAAACAAGTAGCTTTAGCTGAGTAGCTATAGGAATTTAAGACAAATGAGAATGATCTTGGCAAGCCATGTACCAGACGCTGGGATTGGCTGGGAATAGTTCGAGAGTTCATTTGAATACTCAAGGAAAGAAAACCCCATTTATGTGGTGCTCGCAGTACAAATTGTATAAATATATATTTGAGGGTTTACAGTCAATCTAGATTCGGGGTTATTATTATAAATGGTAAGAGATCTCCTGGTGGAGGCGTCAATCGTCCGCCAAGTCCCCCACCGTGGAGTGGGGCGGGGCAGTGGTCACCGCACTGAAGGGCAGGGCGTGCTGGGTGGCCGAGCCCCAGCTTCGACGGGGCAGGATCCTGCCGAAATTGAAGTACTTCTGGCGCAGCTTGTCCTTGATCTCGTCCTCGTTCATGATGGCGCTGGCTTCGCGGAAATTCAGGAAAATGCGTCCCTTTTCGTCGGTTTTAATGGGCAAGATCTCGGTGCAGACGTTTCGGGCCTTGAGAAGGAAGCCCTCCTCCTCCTGCTCACCAGCCGCGGATGGGTGCTCACCATTGCAGTTAATGAGCTGATCCTCGGGCAGTGCAGCCACACTATCCAGCCGGGAGTCCATCGACTGGGATCTCGGCGGCTTGGCCGTGCTCGGGTGGCTCTTCTTTTTTCGGAGACAGAACGGATCCCGGTCGCTGGCCTTGACATACTGAACCACTGGGCGGTTGACTCCCCACTTGGGTCGGTCGTCCACCTTGGCGTCCTTGTCCTTGTGGCTCTTCTTCAGACCTTTGTCCTTGTCCTTGTCTTTGGTCTTGGCCTTGAAAGTGGTCGTGGTGGTGGTGGTTGTGGTCGTGGTAGTCTCATGGTCCTTTTCAGCAGTGGACTCCTTAGCGGGCTGGGTCTGAGACTTGGAAGTTTGGGTGGTGGTGGTGGTGGAGACCTCGCGTTTGAGCAGGACCTTGTAGAAGTTGTCGTGGAACAGGCAGAGATCGCAGTTCAGGGGCAGCTCCGTCTGGGTTTCCACGTCGGCCTGTTGACCTGGCTCCAGATTAATCTCATGTTCGTTCTCCTGGCTCGGGTCATCCAAGTGTAGGGGCGTCTTTACTGGTATGAGTGCCAGTTTATCCTGTTCGGGAATGGATGCTGCAGCCACGTCCACCTCCAGGGAGTCGGGTGAAAAGCAGCCACTGGCTGTTACCACATCTGTTCGCCCAGATCTCGCCGTCCCCATAAAGGGTTCCTCCTCCTCATTCTCAGCCTTGTACCCATCCTCAGTGTATATCGAGGTGTCCGTGCGCTGAGTCATGGTGGCCTTGGAATAGGATCCGGCAGTCGGAGGCGGCTTCTGCATGGGCTGCTGCACAAAGTAGGTGGCTATCTGTAGATTTCCGATGGCGTTTTGCAGGCCAAAGATGTCGCTGGTTACGGGCAATGGAATCAGGGTAGCTGGCTGCATCAACAACGCCATGTTCTCCTTGTCCTCGCCCAGGAACGAGGCCTGTCTCTTGGCCTTTGGCTCCTCTTTTTGGGAATCTGTCGGTTGCTTGATGGGCTTGGTGATGGTGCGGCGAAGATTGATGGGCGTGCCTATCAGGACTTTCTCCTCGGACACCACAGTGGGCTGGGATTGTGGCTGAGGCTGTGTTGGTGGAGCAGCCCTTGGGGTGTTGGAGAGCTCTTCCTCGTTCTGACTGGGTCCTGTTCCAGTTGCCTCCCCGTCCTCGTCCTCCTCTTCTACGGACTGGACCCTCAGTAGCTCTGACTCGTCGCCTTCGGTCTCCTGCGTCTTCAAGGATATCTGCCTCACCATTCGCTTTTTCTGCTTCTCCATTTTGGCCGCCATCTCGGCCTTGGCAATGGCATCCAGCATCACCTGCTGCTTCTTCTGCTGGGCCTCCTCGCGTTCCAGGAGCTGCCTCCTCTCGAATTCCAGACGCTCCTGTTCCATAAGCTTTTGCCGCCGCAGGCGATCCTCCTCGATTTGCTCCTCCTGGCGATGCCGTTCCAGCTCCCACTTCCGGATCAGCTCCCGCTCCTGGAGCTGCTTCTTAATCGCATTGTGATACTCTGCCGCCTTTCGCCGCTTGTCCATCCTTTCGGCCAGAGTGTGCGCATCCAGTGGGGCGTTCTGGCCCCTAAGATATGTTGAGCTCGACTGCAGGGACTGAACGTCGTCCTCACTGTCCTTGACATCGTGCATCCCACGGCTGAGCCACCCAGGCGGAGGCTGCTGACCACCGCCTCCAGTAGCACCATTGTAGTTGGCCCACCGAGCCCTCTCCCGTTCGTGCTGCTCGTGGACGTAGAAGTCGGCCTGCTCCGAGTTGCCGATGTGCACCTGGTAGGTGTTCGAGGTGGACACATCCCGGCTGAGGCTCATGTTCGAGGAGCTTGGCGGAGCGGGCATATAGCAGCATCTGATGGGCGTTGTATTCCGAAATAGAAAAGATTATTTACAAAAAAAATTAATTAATTTATGGCACTTAACAGAAGTCTCTAATTAATTCATGACAGTCAAAATTAAATTTCCTAAAAGCTGCTTAATCAATAAGCTAAAGGATAAGTCGGAAGTCCTTGGTAACAGGACCAGACAATACTGCATTGTTATTTATTTAAACAATCCCAATTAGCACACGTCTAATTGATGTTTGCTTTTTGGATTTGTGTGTGATTGGGTCACCTGGTTACGGCTACTCACCCGTCGGCCATGTATCCGTCGGCAGCCAGGGGCTCGTATCCCTGCCCTGGCACACGGCGACCCTTGATGACATACGCCAGGTTGGGCGGCTTCACCGGGGGCGGTGGGTGGTGGGCTGCCATCGGCATGGGAATTGGCAGCGGGATGGCCATGGGGGCTGGGAGCTGAGCAGCTCCAGCTCCGCCCTGAATCGATCGCCGGAGGCGTCGACACCCGGCCATGCCCATGCCGCCTATTGCAACTCCCCCAGCCACCTCATCCAGGACACTGGCGCTTCCCACGCCACTGACGCTCTCGATTTGGCTCGCACCGTCGTTGAACCAAATGTCGGGCGTGTGCGGGTTCTTGGGCGTGTCGCTCAGATAGCCGGAAGTGTCCTCCTCCTGGCAACCTCCGGGCGCAACTCCTTGGTTTCCCTTGGCTCCCGGGGGATTGTTGTTTAATCGATGTGTGCCGTTGCTGGGATCAAAGTCTTTTGGTTTCGTAGCTCCCGCTCCCACTCCTGCTCCTCCTCCAGGACCTGCTCCTACTCCACCTCCTGCCGCCTTCTCCCCCTGCCTTGCCCTTTGCCGAATAACTGGCAAACTGGGACTCCTGAGGCGTTGCTGTTGTTGCTGCTGCTGCTGCTGCTGTTGGAGCAAAAGTTGCTGATGCAATTGTTGCTGCTGGTGCTGACCCTGACGGGAGTTCTGCATCCTGCCCTTGGCCGTTTGCAAGGACGTGGGCATTAGTTCCGCATAGCGGGCAGAACTCTGCATCTGTCGGGATGTCATGCCGGGGGCATAGCTTCCCCGCCTAGTCCTGCGGTACATGGACTCGTCTTCGTCCTCGAAGTCCGCATCGGCATCTCCGTCCAGATCCTCGATGTACCGCTCCAGCTGGTTCATGTAGGCCTGGTTGCCCTGCCTGTAGTCCGGCTGCCGCAGGATCAACTGCATGTCCTGGGTAGGCTGGTGGCGGCGCGAGTGACTGGAAGTCTGATTGGAGGTGGAGCTCTGGCTGAGATCCAGGTTGGAGTAGTAGGTGCGAATGGAGGTGCGTTCGATTTTGTGGTGCGAGGTGTGCTGGTGATGGTACATCTCATCCATGCGAGCGATTTCCTCTGCGAAACTAAAATGGTTATGTCCTTCACTTGGCTAGCTCCGGGGGAAGACCCACCTCTCTCCTTGGCCCATTGCTGCTTCTTCAAGTCCAACAACCTGTGCGTTTGCCTAGCCTCCGGTCCCGTAATCATGTCAGTTCATTGCACTTCCGCAGTCGGGCCAGAAATGCTGGAGGTCAGCTGGAATCCGAGCAGCACACCGTCGAATAATAGCACCACACCAAGGCTGTGCAGGAGCCTCACTGAAATTCCTTCGAACTTTGGCAAGCGGCAGCCGAAATTCGATTTGTTTTGCATTGGAATGCCAGCGGGTTGTCCTGGCAACCTCGTTACCCATTCACGGGTCGCCACTTTCTTTACCCTACTCATAGGGGTATTATTCGGTTTTTGCTTTACAATTTTATATTTAACGAAGAGAGTTTTAAAATGTATATTTTAGGTTACCCTAAAAATAAGCAAGATGCCATCAATTCTATATCTAAACTTTTGATAAACTTTTTGATAGAAACTGACAGGCTTTAGAACACAACCGGTTAGGGTGTTCACTTCGTCACTGTAACCTGGTTAACCTTCCTTTTTCATTTTTTATGGGGGCAGTCCTTGCACTCACTTTTGTCAGTGGGTTAATGCAGCTTGTTATGTGGGTGGTGAGTGGTGGGGGTCCTCAACTGGAAACTATAGACACATCATCGCGTGTTCGGTGTCTGTTCCGAAAATACCCATTCTCTGGGCTGTTGTTGGTATAAATTAAAAGTACAACCAAGCCAACCAGGAAGACCCAGACACTTTAACGGCTTGGGGGTTGTGGGTGGCTCTCGGGAGTATCGATTTTCCATCGAGGGTGAACTATCCCCGCACGCGTAAGTTCAATTACCGCACAAGCACTACACATACATATGTGGCATGTGGAAATGGAGGAAAAAAGAGCAACAAGTTATCAAGTGGAATCTTCTTTAACCTTCGGTCGAGCGTAGGTGGAAAATGCAGAACGCAGAACGTCCTTCGTCGTTTCTTTCTGGCCCGGCCAGAAGACCCCAGAGTCTGTCCATTCGATTAGCGGAGGGACCAACCTCGGGCCCGGAGAATTTATTTCCCATGGTCAAAATAGAAATGGCCAAAAGATAAAAGCCACAGAGAAATATCTCATAACCCATTTTCCATAAACATACAGAGACCACAGAGGCAAAGCGATGTGGTTGCCTTCTTTTCTGTGTTTCGTATTTTGTTGTTGTTGTTGTTGCTGTACTCTGTTTTCCTGCCGTGGTGGTTCGGTGGTTCGGTGGTGCTGTTGGGTCTGTTTTATACGCGTGGGCGTTGAAATCACTGCCAGTCAAAAGGTCATGTTATGATCTTGAGCGAACTATGTGTCTAAGCATGAGAGCATGGGAGCCCCGGACTCTGGAGTGGAGTTCAGTCGACTCAGCTCGAGAGTCGAGAGCAAGTCCCAGAGTTTTAAAGACAGACACCCATCGAGTCGAAGCACTGGGAGAATATTTCTGCAAAATGGATATTTTTCAATGAGTTATCACCTCCACTGATTAAGATTCAATTAACCAACTGATCATGTATATTTTGTTTGGTAATGGTTTAAAATTAAGCCCCAATTTGATCCACATTTTCGTAAATTTTAATCATCCTTAGTTTTTTCCCCAAGTGCTGAACTCTAGCTGGCCAAGAAAAGGAGCAGCCAGATATCAGGCCAAAAGATGGGGGAGCCAGGGGAGGAAGGAGCCAGCGGGTGGAGTGCCACAGAAAGAGACTGCAATCAAGAAATCCCACTTGATACAAGTGCATTTATAAGACATTATAATGAGTTTTTATAAACTTAAACAGGGTCGCCAGCGAGCAGCCTTAGGGCGTCACTTAACTAGACGAATGAATGCTCTCGTCCCCTTTTGGATCCAATCCCGCGCTCTAGTTGATCTCGGACATTGGTGATGGGTCATCTGGGGGGGATGGTCATCAAGATCATAATTGCTTATCCAGCGGGGTCAAGAGTTGTGGCGACCCATCTCTCCCAAACCGGCACACATGTCACCACCACCGCCACTCCGTCGCACTCCGAAAAGAAAGTGATCATGCCAGGAGGACTGATGATCGGCTACGATCATGTCCGATGCCATTTAAGCAGCAATTTTCATTCATCTCCCAGGCAACCCGAAGATTTTCACTTGTCCGCTGGCCGATCGAATGAACGATCGAGCGAGCGATCGAACCGACGATCGACCATCAATTGAACGATCAGCCCCGATCGCGGCGGATCGTTTTGCTCGATCGCTCTATTCAAACGATCGATGTATCATTTAGCGTATAACCTCAATACACCTACCAATAAACAAACAAGCCAAATGCCTAATAATTGTAATTTTCCATATTTTTGTCGAGTCTGCGATCGGACGACGAATGCGATGAACCCAAACACGATCGGGCCCCCAAGGCAAAGGAGCCTTTTAAATGGCAGATAGAGAAAGATATATATGTTTCAGATACAATCAAGGTTCGAATTCTAGAAGATAAAACTATAGTTAAATTTATAAAATTTTTAAAAATTTAAAATTTTAAAATTTAAGCAGAACTGATCAAAAACTTTATCATAGAAGAACCAGAATTATATTTTTTAATATTATTCCTAATGCCCTATTATTTTACCCAGATCTGTTCATATACTTAGATGGAGAGAGAGGGCATTATACATATTGATCAAAATTGATGATGTTGACACGAACTTTGAACGACTCTGATCGTCGTCTGCTTACAAGGGTTTCTCCACCGATTTTCATAAGTGATTCGGGCAACTCGTGTAGCAAACGACTTAAGGTTTCGTCTCAAGTGAGAGTATAGTTCAATTGATGTGTAGAAAATATACCTTTATTCACAGCCAAGATCGATGGACCGAAATGGAGCTAATTTCCGAGCCATTGAAGCTATGACAATGAATTTCGTAATGCCGAACTGATCGAACTGTCCTCTTCGAGAACATAATTGTTGTGCTCTCGAAACACTGCGGCGTAGAATTTATTTGAAAGACAAACCAAATAGTTGGGCATTGCGGTTGCTGCACTTTCGATTGGAGCCGACAACACGACATGACTGCCCAAAAATGGTCACTGGACAGCGAAAAGAGACACCTCCAATCGAAGTCGCAATCGAAGTCGAAGTCGAAGGCCCTGCTCTAAGCGCCAACAACATGCGACTGTCAGGTGCTTGGAGATCTTTTCCAGCTTCAAATATCCAGCCACTCGAGCCACGAGTCGCGGCTGGAAAGCAAAAATAGGGAGTGTGGGCATGATAACTTTGCGATTAGTTTAGAATGAATGTCCTCCGATAAACTAAAGAAGTATATGTTACGGCCATAAATAGAAATTTCTAATGTGGGAACTCAATTAGCAGCGGTTTGCGATTAGCAGAAAAAAAGCTACAAGTAATATTTTTATTGATACTTGGCTTAGAGTAAGGAAAACGATATTGGCCAACACCTATAGTTTAAATATAATTGTTGAAGAAGATTTAGATAAAAGCTAGAGTGGAAAGAAAGAAAACATTCATGTTTATAAGAAGTTTAAGAAGTTGAGCTAAAATGGCCTAAGAACCTATTGGTTCTCATTCAAAGGGTATATGCCACTTCGACTGATGGAATGCATTGGAAGTTGGCTCGTCTAGTGTTCCCCCCCCCATTGCATCTGCTTGTCGTCCTCGGGACTGACAACATGTTACACTTTGGTCACTATAATGAGCCGTAATTAGTGGCAGAGATCTGTGCAACAACTGCAACAGCGACCGCAGCATCCCAGCAATGCGACACCGATTGGCTGCGTGTGAAAAGTTGCGCGCTTTGTGATAATTGCCACAAAAGCTGCTTCCACGTCGGCGTCTGCATTTTAGCCAGAAAGCCGGACACTCGGCCATGTGTCAACGTGTCGTCGTCGTTGGCGGCGGCGAGTGTCAGGCTAAATGAAAGGAAAACTGATTACACTTGACAAGTTCAAATTGTTTGCGCCGACTAAGGGACAGGCGACATTAAAGACCGAGAGTGAAAGCCCCCACAGAGCCTGTCAAATGTGTTTTTTCTTCATTTCTATTTCGCTTCTCAAGCTGATTTGTTTTTCCTTTTTCTTTCCATAAGTGTGAGTGAGTGTGTGGAAAAGGAAAAATCTAAACAGCAACTTGGCAATTTCCCACCGACAAAGAGACGAGAAGTTGCAAAATCTTAAAATGTCCACTGATTGCCGGAGCTTGTTGTTGTTTTGGCCACATGCATGGTGGCAAAGGCCCATCCCGGCCCGGCCCGGCCCGGCCTGGCCCGAAGCCTCCTGGCCTCAGCTTTGGCTAACGGTTAATACAGTCCATCATTATCAGAAATGCGTTTGCAGCTCCCAGAGCCAGATCTCTGGCTAAGGTCAGTTTAGAGACCGAAAAATTGTTGCCTACAAGCCTCCCTCCCCCTCCTACCAAAAACAGGCAAAAAGCGAAAAAATTCTCACAAGGCGCTGGCTGCACTGCAAAAAAAATGTGAGACCCCTGGGAGAAAGATTATATTACTCTGATTGATTTAGCACTAGGATCGTACTTTTCATAAACACAAATATATATTTTTAAAAAGGAAAATAATTAGATCAAAATTCGACAAATTTTATTTTATTTTTCTTCCTGTATTGTCTGGCTGGTTGGTTCTTGGCCAGAAGAGAGCTTGGCTACATGAAACAGGTGTGGCACGTCGCAAAAAAAACAAAAAATATATAAACTGGGATGGAGGAGAGTCTGCTGCCTGAGATGCTGCTACTCGGGCTGACTGGACCAAGACCTGGCCCAAAGAGTGTGTGGCGTGGTGGTGATGCTTTCGGCCAGGTTAGAGCTCTCCGAGGTTGGCGACGCTTTTACCGCACGTTCGTTATTTTTGAGGTCACAATATGCTATGTGTGTGCCTGGGCATCAAGAGACGACAACGACGACTCCACTCCAGCCCAGCTCCGGTCCGCTCCGGTCGTCGAGGTCCGCGCGGCTCTTTGCTGATCATCGCTGGAAATCTGCGGATGAGGACCATGGGCTGTGTTTGTTTGTCGCCTCTAATGAAACACGCGACATGGAAACACACACAGACACAGATACACACAGATACACTATGCTATGTATGGCTCAACTTTGACCCTGGTCAGAGGGCAAAGCCAGGCTTGAAATTAAAAAAGATAACTCAGATGCGAAAACAATTGATAGTCACAGATATTAAGCTTTGACAGCTTAAAATACGATAGACATGGCCCGATAAAATTTTGCGTCAAGTCAATTAAGGTTAGACTCTCGAAGAATCTATTGGGGAGAGATATTGGCAGGTGGGAATTCCCTCAGGTGAATAAAAGATAGAAGAGTGACTAAACTGTTCCACATATGACTCAGTCGGCATCTGATACAAATAAATAAAACTGGTTGACTCATAGGCATTTGTATATTCCTATCCATCGGGCACTCCACTGTTTTTATTAAATTTTGATAGAACTTTGGAACCTAGAAGATCCCAACCTCCACGCAGGTGCAATACGAGAAATCTTCAGTTTAACGAACTGTCTTTGAACCTCTTCTTGAAATGAAAACATTTATAACTTATCGGATGCTTGTACAAGGTGCGTATGATTGATGGGCCGAGTGCATTGTCCATGGGTTTTGAGCTAATTTATAACAACAATCGGGGAATTTGTATGCCGTCTGTCAATATGGAATCAAAAAGCGCTATATAAAAATCTCGATCGATCCTTTTGTTTGGCTCGGAAGATTGCTTTGATTGGGCGTATTTATTTTTTTCACTGCCAGTCAGAGTCGGAAATCACTGAATGCGATGAGTAATGGATGGAAAAGTGGATGTATTACCAAAAACTCAAGCTGTGCCAAAAAAAAAAAACGATCGAGTATACTCTGGAGAAACAATAAAAGGAAGAGAGAACCAAATTGAAGGAGGGCAGTGCCAACGACACTTTACACCTCCGATGATCCGTCATAACTTTTAACACATGATATAATTTTGCATGGATTGTCGGCCATGACTTGATTGATGAGTGTCTGTCGATCCACCCTGAATCATCGTTGCGTTACCCTCCGGATCTTGAAATTAGTACAACAAACTCAACGTAACTGTCAATGATTGGTAATTGGATTTTCAATCGAACAAAAACTCCTTTCGAATGGATCTAAAAATAAAAGTTGTGATACCTTGTAAATGGATGGGATGATTGAGAGTTTTTTTTTGAATAAATATAAAAAATATATTATTTGGTATACCATCTATTTATTTCCTTTATCATAGCTTCATACTTGAAATTGACTTTAATTTATGGTATAGATCACTCTACAGGGTATCTCTACAACCACTCTTCATCTGCTACCTTTTCTCCCTCCAAAAATTCGATTTGTTTTACAAGCATTTCGTGAGCTGAACAAAACACTTTCAATAACAAGAAACCGAGAAATGACCAAGAAAACATATATATATATATTCGTTAGAGTTGGCTGATGCACCGCAATGATAAGAGACTTTAATTGATTAGGTTTTTGTTTCTACGTTGATTATTGAAACCATTTCAATGTTTTCAATTCCCACGCCACGCAGCGAAAGAAAAAGTCTTTGATTTATTATTCAAAAAAGGGAAAATATACCAAAACAACAGCAGCCCCCAAAAAAATATCATGGATTTTGGGCGATCATGGAGCGATCGAAGCTACTTTTGTGGGTCAACGGAATGCGGAAATTTGATGGTGGCTTGGATCGGATTGGAGTGGATCCGATCGGATCGGATCGGTTGGGTTAATACGCAGGTGTTGGGCTACCGCCCCCCTTGTGAGAAATATGATCTAGGGGTTGTGAGCTATGGAAATAAATTCATGGCATGACCTCAGACATCAAACTTCGACACTCGAGAAACTCATCACGATGGAGCTCATTAACAAGAAGCTGCCAGCCATACTGGCTTAGTGGTTTTATGAATAATCCCCTGGTTTATTAATCAACGAAAAACTGTGTGAGTTTGTTTGATTGCAAATAGACGATGATGCTATTATAATGATCGCACTATTAGGGATTACAACCAGCTGACGGAAGAAGCCTTTTTGCTTGATAAATACTGGCGGAGCGGAGCGAAGCGAAGACCCTCAGCGATGTTTCCTGGCACTTCCTGAACACTAAACATAGCCGCTGACAGCCTAATTTCAGGGTAATTAAGTCAGGGGATGATCGGTAGCCTAATGACTGTATCAATAAACCGAAAAACCGACTCAAACTATCCACTTACATTTAATTTATGTTCTTGACCCTCTAAACTGAGCATGAAATTGCCAAAAGGACCATATGTTGCCGCATGTTTTCTGTATGTGAAGGAAGAACGAAAAATTTCCCAAGTATTCGACTTGGAGCCTAAATAACTTTACTTACTTCCTTTAATCGCCGGACAGGAAGTTTCCAGATCGACGTTTGTGGAAATTTGTTGACATGTGACACGACTTAGGGTTAAAGGTCCTTATGCACATTTAAATAAGCCTTTTGTTGGCACACATTTTCCCAAAAAGAGACAGCACCGTACGAGCCGTACAAGTACGAGTCGAGAAAATCCAGCGACTTTGCTAAGTACACACGCACAAGGACTTAGGGATAAACTCCATATATGTTTGGGATTCTCGGGCCGGGATTTGGGCGGCTGTTCAGTTTATTCCTAATTACATGCGTGAGCGCTCTAAATGCGCAAAATGCTGAAAGGCAAATATTATTGCTTGTTTAGGCTCTGAGGTCGTCCGGCTAATGACAATTGCTGTTGATTTCTACGAGTTCTTTGCATCTATTTTTTCAACTAAACAACCAAATTTTAATCTGCGACACACGCTCTTTCCATCATCTGCGGCTTAGTCAGGTTTGTTCGTTTTTACAACAAATTTTTTTAATCATTTCTTTTATTATCCTTCGGCCATCTCCTTTTTTTGTTTTTTGGCAGCCACACCCCTACTTGTTTCTGAGTGTGTATAATAAATTTTTATACGCTGGTGTTGATGGCAGTGGGCGATGTCCGGAACATCTGGAGTTGGGAGCTCGGAGCTACATAGACATACTTTACTCCGTGTGCGGTCAAAACTAATTGAGTGATCAAGCGTGAGGGTCAACAGCTAGGATGGATCTAAGAATACCCTCCTAATTACAAGTTACGTTTCAGAAAAACCAACAAATTTTGACAGCATCAAGATTTAGTCGATAACATTTGGATAGGAGGATCCCATAAAATTTTAAGGTAGTTTCTGTCAGATCTGAGAGCGGAATGATGATTCATAATGGTTAGGAATCAATAACCATGTGTTGCTTTTTGGGCATTTGGGTATAAGTTCCCATCCCTGACCTACAAATGAGGGTTCCATTTTGTTTATACTGACCCAAAAAAAAATCATATTTATTCAAATACACAACAAAGTCAAAAACTGATGTGGCCTACGTGTTCATATTTGTTGACATCGAACAATTAACCATTGAAGCGTTTATTTTGCAATTATTATATCTATATAATATACAAACATATTGATTGTGATTTCTATTTATTCATTTATTTTTGCTTTTTTTGCTTTTTTTCTATTAGACAAACAATCGACACACCCAAAGTGCATCTATCGGCCATCTTTTCAGCTCAACGCTCGTCGACATCGACTGTCATTAACAACGTTTAGCGTTTTTAGCACAATTTGCATTAACAATACAACGGCACACACACGTGCAGTATGAAATACTCAATAAATAAGATTATATATATATATATATATATATAGAGGCATCAAATTGGGAGCCTTCGTTGCAAGTGCGGAGTTTTGTTTGGATTTCTGGCCAGGCGATGCCATACAAAAATGGAGCTGCGATCGATTGCCACACAAAAAGCTGAAAAGCGTTTGGAGCGATGAGCTGCATCACGATTCAGCTATATGCACAAACCGACATACATATTCTAGAAGAAAATCTTATTAAAATTTTATTACAACCAAATGGAAAACAGAAAACTGGCATCGCCTAAGCCTCAACTTCAGATTCAGATTCAGCTTCAGCTAAAAACGGAATTCGTGCGCATCAAACAGCTTCAGTTGAGGTTTTTGTATCTTTTGTGTGTAGCGGAACACCTGCTCGGATACGAAGTTGGAGCTTTTCAGGCATTGGCGTACACTGGGGGAAATTTTGTTTAGGAAACTTAGATACATAGAATCATCTATTGAATTGAACGATGTACAAAAAATTGGATAATTAAAAGATACTTGAATAAACTTGAGGGCTTTGCCATTTTTTATCACATATTTTTAGATTTTCTCCAGGTGTATGATGACGTCCAGCGAAACTGCAACTGCAGCTGCCGAGCGGCGAATGATGCATCAGAGTTGGAAAAAGCCAAGACGGCTAAGACGGCGACTGCGACTGCGACTCCAACGACCTTCTTACCGCCCCGTCCAAACAGAAACCGCCCCATCGGGCCAATTGTGCCGCAAACTTGCCGCGACCTTAGTCATTTGTCAGCTGGAAGTGGCAACCTGGGAAACAGAAACAGAAACAACACACCATAATGCAGATGCCATTGCCTTTGACTTTGGCTTGCCACTTTCCTGGCCGACATTGTCGCTGCTTTGTCTAAGTCTTAGACTCAGTCCCCGTCGCAGTTAGTCAGTCCGTCCTGGCTAACTAAATATCATTGGGTCAAGTTCAGCAGCGGGCCTGGCCTGGCCTGGTCTGGCCTGGTGGTGCTGCTGGTGTCGAGTGGAGTGTAGAAACAATCTATCTATTAAATTGGATTCCACACTGTGCCAAGCAGGAAAATTGAAAACATATTTTATACGATTTTCCCGGCTAATCGCTGGGGTCTTTGATTTATACATTTTCATAATTTTATTGTCGGCACGCAGTCAACGCCTCTTTCCAACACCCGGACAGCACAAAAGTACTGAGCACCCGGACCCAGGTTCATCACTGGACCTTCGTGTCATGGTCCGAGATATATGATTCATTTCAAAATGATTTGCTATGCCATGGCCCAAGCTCCCGGCGATGGGAGGAGAGTGCAGGTGCCCAGTGCAGGTGCAAGAAGCGCCCCACTTTGAAGTTCGGGTCCTCCCAGAGGCACCTTATGGGCCTGGCCATTTTATTGCCCACTGCACATAAGTTGGCCAAAGACCGGGCTACTTTCTCACATAACCATGTTATGAGAAATCTGGAAAAGTTGCCAGGCAACGAATTCAAGATGCTCTGGGGAGTGTCTTTGTTTTGATTCTTTTTGAAGGAATATGTTCTAATAGAGGATCACTGGAAAAGTATGCAACGAAAAGGCATTAAATTTCTGAGAAAATATCATTAGGTGGCTTTCCCAGCCAATATCTTCTCTCCCCCACTAATCCGCACTTCTTATCCAATTAAGTCATCTTGAACTGGTAAACTGAATCACCCAATCGGCACCAAATTCAGAGTACAGAGCTGGGCCATTCAGGGCGAGCATTTCTCGCAATCAGCTGTGAAAAATCTTACCCCATTTATGACCCACTAAAATGAGCCGAAAAGTAACACAGGTCGAAACTGAACTTCTTTCACAGCATCTCGGTAGGTTGGAGGAAGCCGAGGTTCATTTGTGGCTCCAACGTGATGTTATGAATTTAATGTATGTCCATTATGCATAAATTCACGAAATTCCAGACGGCAACCGAATAGAGTGAACCGAAAGCTTTGTTTTTCTGGAACACCGTTTTGTTGGCGTTTTCAGAGGTTAAAAACCTTTCGCACCCGGGAACCTCATAACGGCCGACACCGACACCGGCCGATTTCATAGTCCATTTGGCCTGGCCAGGCCAGGTCGGGTCCGGGGGCCTCAAGGTGTTAATAACACAACAACAAAGGCGTTACAATTACACATTGAAATCGGTCCGACCGGACAAAGTTTGGCTCTTCTTCTGGGCCGATGTGTGATGTCAACTTCGGGCTGGTTCCCACCGATCTCCAATGGCCTAAGACCCAAATGTGTTGAACAATTGTTAAATATGGCATTTTGGAGTTCGACTCGTTCACATTTTATGGACCTATTTGGAGAAAATCTTTCCCAAAAAATAAAAGCCTTTGTGCACGCAACACACCAGACTAATAAGGGAAATGCTAATATTAGGGCTTTAATTTTTTGTGGGGAAAACGGAAGCTGTTCTGGGAAGAGTGAAAATATTTGGATTTTGTAAACTGGTCCGGCCATAAAGAGTGGGATTAGCATGGCATTTGGGCAACTCGAATTGTGGAGCAATTTGTTTGGACCACTTCCAAAGCTGATTGATATTGCCGGAGGGGCTTGACTGATCTGTCAATTTATCACTGTCCCCGAACCGGAGAGATGATGACTCCAGCCCCGGCCAAAATTGATCATCGCGCACAGTCCGCTCCATTGACAATCATAATTAATTTGATTAAATTCAAATTCGCGCTCGTAGAACGGGGACAGAGAGCAAAAGAAACCAAAACGCACGGCCCGAAACAAAACAAATATAAATATACATGGAGAGATATGGTCAACAGTTCACATTTTTCATATGCCGAGAAATTAACATTTCTGTTCGTTTCGTTAATTTTGGCATGTGGCGACCCCTTAGGGTCAAATATGATTTGGTTTCAAGTTTTCCTCTCCAAGCACTCTTCAAAAACAAATCGATACCAAAAACAGATCAATGATCTCATTTGCATACATCTGTATATAAAATCATTCGAACGGAACACGCTGCTTTGCTGCAAACTAAACAAAAACCGAAACAAAAAAAATAAAATTAAATAAAACCATTGGAGCTGCCAAATGTGAAACATGGAAAGAGCATCGGGCACCGATATTGCCGCAAGGTGGAAATCAATTTTGTTTTCTTTGGCTTCTTGGCTGGTTTTCAATCAAAATCAAATCCCCTCTCTTCGGCCAAGAAATTAGTCAAGGGATCATCAAAATTTTAGCGAAGTTGGGATGCTCTAGAAAGGGTGTACGATTTTCAAATGGAAGAATTTATTTAAAACAATATTACAAGAGCCATCTCACATTTGGGGTTTATTTTTCTGATCTAAGTTCTTTAAAGGATTAGAGCTTTCTTCCTAAAATCAAGCAGTCCTTTGATGTCCTGTTACTATAGCTCACTAGTTATTTAATTAACTATCTCCCCAAACTAATAGCTTCAACTATACCCCAATAGTTCGAGAGTATCGTGAAGATAAAATTCTGTCGAATCGGTATCGAGTCAGCAACGAGTCGAATTCAAATCGAACGCATAAATTAGTCAGAAATAAGCGCGAAAACGTGTTTTAAATTTTTGTTTTCATTTCACGCGTCGCCTCAAAGAACTTCGTCGAGCCAAAAACCACAACCAAAACTAAAGGCTGAAACTGAAATGGAAAAAACGAACCAAAAACCAAATCCAAACCAAACACAGCGGAGGAGAGCACTCATGTCAGTATTTGTCAAAAATACAAAAATATAAAATACAGCTCATGTTGTTGCTGCTTATTTTGGCATTGATTAATGCATTTATAATTAATTTATTGTATGCACAGTCTTCAAACCGAAATAAAGGTAGCCTGGCATGACATAAGTTTTTCTCCTCTCCC
Organism: Drosophila atripex; assembly: GCA_035045925.1. NCBI lineage: Eukaryota > Metazoa > Arthropoda > Insecta > Diptera > Drosophilidae > Drosophila > Drosophila atripex. Next base: position 5,373,034 of record JAWNOP010000012.1, read on the forward strand.
AAAAATGAAAGAAAGAAGTAAACTGGAGCTGGAAACTGGAAACTGGAATCCATCCATCCACAGGCGGTGGATGGATACAATTTGCCTGTAACCTAATTTCAGCAGAAATATTTATATTGATCGAAAGGGGCCCGATCATGCTGGGCGAGAATACAAATCGGGCGAATGATTGATGATCGGCGACTGTCAGGACGACTTTAGACCATTTTCGTACGCATTCCGTACCGATTTCGTTCTGAATATTTGTACATTTTGCAAGTCACTTCAGTTTGGAGATCGGCATTCAGTTTAGAGTTGATCGGCGGCAAATGGCAAACGATCCTCCGATACAATCCTGGCAAAAGTCACATACATTAGAACGCATTAAAGTGTAACCAGAAAGGGGCGAGTCCCGAGCCGGAAAAGCGAAGGAAAAGAAAGGCGGAGAAGAAAGCGGAAACCCCTCGAGTCTGCAAACTCGTCAGCAATTGTTGCAATTGTAAGGCAGTATTTTCTTGAAAAGATACACTGGAAAAATGGGGATTCATTTCAAAAATATTTATCAAGTTCTAGATGCAAACTTGAAAAGTTCTAGAAACAAAATTAGAAAATTTTCTCAACTTTGTTTCAAACCCAGAATAATGTTTCTAAAAACTGCAAAAGTGATTTATTCTTATATTTAAGAAATCGATAATTCCCGCTTTAAGCCATTTTTATTGATATATTACTTGTTTGGGAAATATTCTAAGAAATTGAGTTTAAATTTAAGCAAAAATATTTTTTTAAAGTGCATTTAAATAAAAAGAAAGCAAAGAAAATACTGAAAGAGTCCTTAGTCCCGGCTGCGCACCCATAACAAACAAATCAAGTACAAACAATTGCCGGGGATAATCTGTTGCTCACCAAGGATTAGCTGGCACAACCCATCCCTCTCTCTGGTCCTTTTGGCCATATGCAAATGCCAGAAGAGCCTAAATTAAAGCATGAAAATTTGTCAAAAGTATCTGGCTGAGAGTGCGGGTGCATGGACGACCGCAGAAGGAAAACCACAGAGCCGAATTGTTTGGAAAACGTTTGTTAGAACTGCTTCTGGTGAGGGCCCTTGTAATGGGTTTAAAACACCCCATATTCGTCGGAGAAAATACCTCCGAAATCGAAGGCGTTACCCGTTCGCGCCCCGAAAACTGGAAACGGAGAAGGGTTACTTTCCTTCCCACAGAGCGAGAGGAAGCAAGATGATAACGAGTTGCGGGTTTTCTCTGTTTTGGGCCCTGTCGTAAAACAGCAAATTGGATTAACTTCTGTGACATTTTTGGGCAGAAAGTCAAAATGGGATAAGACCCGGTCGCCAGAAGAAAGCAGGGAAAAGTGGTAAAATTAGTATAGAAATCGTATTGAGCCACGATCTAAGCTGGCGGTACGCCCACTTTTAAAATACAAACGAAAATACATAGCATCTGTGTAATATTTCATTAAGAAGGGAATGTTGTGATGGGAATTGAATAAAAGTGTTTTGAAAAAGGTTATTAGCAAAAAGTTTAAAAGAATTTTAAGGAAAGCATATAAATTGTAGCCTATTTATTGGATAACAAAAAAAAAAAAGATAGGCATTACAAAAATAAATATTTATTAATCACGTTCATTTTTCATAGCCTGTTACATTAAATTATTAATTTTTATGTTTGAAAACATAAAAAATAAATTAAAGACTCAAGACTCGTCTTCCGGAATCGCATGAAATAATAATGTCTGTAGAAACCTATTCTTAACCGAGATACATAAACGTTCAAATGTAAATTGGCCAATTAAAGAGAAACATTTTTGTGATCAAATGTCATTGCTTGGGAGACGCATATGAATATTCATGGACCGTTTAATGGCTCGTACTGCCCGCAAGTATTCGACACTCCTCGAGAAGCAATCAATTGATATTATGTCGACGACTGCAACTATTCAATTTTGTAGATCTTGGGCATAAAGATGGCTAATTATAATTTATACTTGACCATTACCATTCGGTTGGCGGGATAATTTCCAGAAACTAAGCTATTTATGATACATTAATCCCGCGCAAGGCATCTGGAATCTGGCGGCACTACGAGTTTGTCTCTCTTTCGCTCTAGGGGGCGCCAGCTAACAATGTTAGTAATATCGTAAAATGTCTTATGGCTATCAGCAGATATCGCATTTAATGATCGAAACTATGACAGCTTGACAACTGCCAAACGGGCGAAAAAACTAGTGGAAGATGCAAAAAATACAAAAAAAACAAAACAAAAATAGAAGAAATAAAACTATAAAAGCAAAGACACCGTTAGGAAAACTCCATCACTCCGGTCCGCCAGATATTTGCATCCCTTTTCAACGCCTAAGCTCCTACTCTGTCACTCTCGCAATCCAGTTCGCCAAGGGGGGGCCAGAAAATTAGAGGGGCTTCGGGCGGAGAAGGGAGGTAGGCATTGCCCCCCGATCGATAGACCACGCCCACATCCATCTGCTAATACGATTTCAATGAGCGCATCTATATATCCATAATGCTACGTGTGTGTGTATGTGTGTGTGTGTTGGGGCGATCGCTCTCATTGATCGCTCTCGTTTGTATGGGTTGCTCTCATCCAGCTGCTCTGCATTGGTCAGCGAAACGGGAACATATATGCCCCGGTATATAGTCGCCCGATATATAGGCGACGGCAATATAGTCCGGTCTCGTTTGCGCCCACGGCAAACGGGATCGCTCGGTTATCTATAACAGCCGACGACGCCTGAAACGAACGAGTTTTGAGTCGGTGTGAGTGAGCCTTACAATCCGCTCAGCGGCTCAAACCTCTCCTAACGCTCTCGAGTGAGTTGGCTTACTGGTTATAACGGTGCTCCGATTGTGTTAATCGAGCCAATCAAATGTGGTAACGAATTCGAGTAGATGTTCGCTTGGCGTTTGTGTTAGTGGCCCGTGAGTGAAACCCGTAAAGGCACACAAAATGGTGAGAGACCAAGTCAATAAATGAGTGGCATTTCGAATATATGGGAAAATAATGTATCCCAATAACAAAATAATATATTGAACAAACACATATTAAACTTTTATTTTACTCTTTTTAAGGAAGCTTTAAAATATTATATATATAAGATACATGAATTAAGCAAATATAAATGAAGATACAGGTACTAAAATAAGAAACAAGTTTTAGCTTATGAAACTAAGAAAATATGATAAGAGGTCGAGAAAATCGAGAAAGAAAATGATTTATTTTTAAATATTTCCATAAGATTTTATTTCATATAAACAGCAATATATACACATTCATATAAACACAATATTACAAAATAAAAGCAAAAGATCTCATTGAAGTTAAAACTGTTAAATTATTTTACATATTTGTAGAGAACATTTTAATATTTTATAGTTTTTGTGTTCAAAATTAATTTACTTTGATTTCTGAGGAAATATTCAATCTTATTTAATCAATTAAAAATATATCAAGGTTCAAGAACCTAAATGAAATTAAGTTTAAAAAAAAAGGGAACCTAAAATTAAATAAAATATAATCATGTTTAAGAATATGTGTTTAAGAATTGATATAGGGTTGCATTCTTTTCACAAATTACAAAGAAGAAAACATCCACTCAAACATTTTAACCCAGTCTGGTTAGTCAAACTCAAAAACTGCCGGCTGCTGTTAACTTAACATCACTCAAATAGTGGCTCACACAGACAGGAAATCCCACTCGCAACCACTCTCCTTTAGGCCAGGCTCTCATCGGGGGATGAGTTCGTGTATCAACCGTTAGAGAGAATCGGAATCGTCTTCTTCCTCACACAGACACACACAGACAGATTACTCAGAGTGACTTACTCACTCCGACGAGTCGAGTTCGAGTTTGTCGCTTTTGCAGTCTTTTGTTTTTGTTTCTGCTTCTTGGACGGCGAGGCGACCAGTTTGTAGTTTTTGTTTATAGTAGTATCATCTTTGGCATTGTTGTTGTTGGCTGCCTGCCTCAGAGTCTCTGGTCTGGTAGCAGCCGAAGCCTCAGTGCTCAGTTGGCTACCGAGCGCTGTTTTTTCCGCTGCCTTCTGCTTCTGCTGCTGTTGTTGCTGCTGCTGCTGCTGCTGCTCGTCGTTCGTCGGATGTGATATTGCAAAGCAAAGCATCTGAGTCTCCGGCTTGAGGTCTGAGCATTTTGCAGAACCGCTTAACATCAGTCTTTAGTGATAGCTCGCGCTTCTTGCTCGCACGCTCGATCGCACGCCGCTGTGCCGCTCGCTGTGTGGTTGTTGCCGCCGCCGTTACGTCTTACGTCTCCACAGGGGTTACGTTGTTTTGACCGCCGCTAAAAAATCAGCACACAGCCCAAACAAAAATTCAAATCAAATCCCAGAAATTCCAAAACATATGAAGAAGTTAAGAGCACAGCCCTTCGGTTGAACCCATTAAAAGTGTGAATAGACCTCTAAAAAAAAGGCGGTAAAAGAAAGCGAAATATAACGAGTGCGCTTGCGCGGCCAGGAGTGCCCTCACACAAAGGTGTGGTCACTCTATAAAAAGCACACAAAAGTTGTTCGAAAAAACATGGGGAAACAGCAAAAATAGGAAACCAAAACTAAAGCAAAAAGCCAAAAACAAATATCTAGAAATTATCAAAATTTTAAATTAAAAAACCCAAGCTAAATATTATCTCACATGTGATAAGCCCACGAAAAACAAAGCTCACACACAGGCCCGAAAGATATATCTTAAACATGCTTCACGGTCGCCTAAAGTTCTAAAAGTCAAGTGCAATTTGAGCAACAGGAAAAAAACAAAACAACTCTATACGCTCAAGTGACGTTTTATTGGCGCAAGGTGAACGAAAAATAATAGCACACAAAAAAAAAATACACAATACGTAGAGTTCACGATGTTAGCAAACGCCAGCCTTAAATGATATTCAAAAGTGCGCAAAAAATTAGAAACAATTTCGAGAGAACTGCATTCACAACCAAATAAATTGGATTAACTTGGTGGCTTGGAGGTAAGTTCAAAGGCTGAAAACGAAACGAACGTTTGGGGATCGCTTTTCGTTGATTTCTTTGGGGCATTCATCATCATGCGAACATAAAACTGGATATAGAGATATGGGGACGATCGGTGTTCGAGATGGGGAACATGTGAATTTCATTAACGAAAAGAATTCATAAAACAAAAAAATCAAAAGGAAGATGGCGATGGCAGATAAAGCTTGACAATCCGACTAACTGACGAACTGTCTACGACTGTCGCGGTCTGTATGATTTAATTATACAAGCCATATACCCAGTCTACACACACACCCAAAAATATACACACTTGTAGGAGAGTCTAGGAGATATAGCTTTAGGTTTGGAGTCGAACGGGGTACACAACACCACGGATTGTGAGAAAGTTTTCTCTCGGCGCTTTGTTGACCAGTGCACTTTTTAGTGTGGCCATAAAATATGGCTAGATCAACAACAACAGCAAGGGCAGGGCAAATAAACTTTACGACTATATAACAGAATCAATGTAAGTCAAGTGCGAGGGGGATGGCAGCAGAGATATAGTCGCCGCACATGTTTGCTTTATAATGCAAATAGCGTGTAAAGCTTTATTTGCCAGAATATTTGTTACAAAAATTCGAAAACCAGCTAAGACCCATGGGAATGGCATGAACAGTAACACTGCAAGAAAATAAATTATAAGATTGGAAATTTTTTCACTACAATTTAGTATACTTTAATAATGTATACTTTAATATGTAGTATACTTTAAAGGTAAAATTAAAATTTCTGCAAGTGCATGTCGCTTTGAGTCGCCTGAAGTAGAATGAAGAATCTAACTTGGATTGCTTTTGCATGTGTCGCAAATATTGACAGAGCCCATATACTCAATGGCGAGTGCCTTGTAAGTTTGCAATGTTCTACAAATCGCCAAGTGTGCACTTATTCTAGTTAGCTGGGGCAGGCAATCTTCCTCACTAGCCGTGTTTTTGCCGGCCCCCTTCAAGATCCACAGCCCAAGCCTTTTCCTGACAATCCAAGTGTCAAAGCACATGGAGAAATAATGTGCACTTGCAATATTAGTAATCTACTTAAGCTTTTTACATAAATATTCTATATAGCCTTTTAGCCAAGTAGTACCATCCATAGTTTCCCACCATCTCAGAAACATCTCTTTAAGGAAGCTTTTTTCTTTTTTCTTCGAGTGCATTGGGACTGATGACTGTCAAGAGTTGACTGGGAAATTAACACATCAAGGTCGTGTGCTGACTTGAACATCCTTAAGGGGGTCCATGCCAGGCAGGAAAACAACAATCGCCTCGAAAGGAGAGCAAACCAAGAGAGCGGGAGGGGGTGGGGGATTGCAAAAGTGTGAAAGTATTTAGTGCAAAAGCGTTAACAGCGGCAGGCCGCAAAACAAGCTTACAAAATATCAAATGCAAATGTGGCAAGCAGGCCGCAAAGCGGACAACGAACAGCAAACACCTGTTGTCAGTTAACATGCCACCTCGTTTTGCGGGGCTTGAGGCGTGGGGTGGTTGTGGGGAGGAAGTGTGGAGTGGGAAGTGGGTCTTCTGCCCAGGAGTGTGGCATCGGCCCCGAATGACTCACCCAGAGTTCTGGGTTTCGAGAACTCTGGGATTGTGGAGTTCTCTGGGTGTTCTAACTGATGTGAGCCAGGCGATTGTCTTCCTAGCTCGTTTTGTAGGTGCAGCTAAGCAGTGCATCGCTATAAATATTGATATTATTATTTGTATTATTATTATTATAAGCTGGCAGCATTCGCCAAGGTAAATGTCAGAAAGCCAAGCAGATTTTAAGCGATTCTTCCAATCAGTTTATTGCCAGCTATTGATTAAATGTGTGGGTTTACGATTTAGATTAAAGATAAGAATGCATATAATTTAACATTGAAAGATATATGCCATAATAAAAGAGGGTTAAATAATATACTAGAGGGTTTAGTGATTAAGAAACTGGATCATTGAAATACTCTTTTTACTTTAAGCATTTTGGAGCTAAGAAACTGTACATCTATAAAATTGTATTAATTTTTTGAAAAGAATTAAAACTTAACTAAGCCAAAAATACAATAATTTTTGTACTTATTCTTTTAGCCAATTCAGTTGAGCACTTGGCGCTCAGCGACTCCCCGACTTCCATAATGATGAATCAGGATAATCCATATGCGGTAAGCGATCTCAAAATTCATACCGATTTTATAGAAAGATATGGCCAGACAGAAAAACACAATAAAACAAAACAATAAGCATATACAGAGAAATAAAAATAAATATTTTACGAGCTAAATATTGAGCAAAGCCATAAAAAAGTTTATGACAATAATAATTTCATATGCGACAAGAGGACAGAAGTTGATGAGAATCTTTGGCAGGTCGGCTGGCTGGCAGGCAGGCAGGCAGGTGGGCAGCATTGATAAGATATGTATGATATGGCCCCAAAAGCATCAGCAAATCAAAGCGCTTCCGCATTTTCGAATATGGGCGCAGAATGAATTTATGAATTATGGGGTTTGGGGGCATGCATAATTGCCCAACAACAGCGACAACAGAAAGAGCGACGAAAATTGTGAGTAGCCTAAACCAGTTTACACAAATATCTGGCTAACAACGGCGAAAATATTTAAATGATGTCATAATTTTAATAGCAGAGAATACAACAAAAACCTAACTGAAAGAAAACAAAAATATTCATAATAATCATAATACACATACAAACTACGACAAGTGTTTCACCTGCTCCGGCTTTTGTCTGGGCCTCGCTTCAAAATTAATGCAGATCAATTAGTTAATGCTAAGAGAATTGCGTCGTCTATCCGAGCAATCCACATGCATAATTTTGGGCCCATTGTATTTCGGGGGGAACTTGAAAAACGTCGAATACCCATAGTGAAGAGGCGGAGAGATGGAGAAGAAAACACCTAAGTTGCTGCTAACATGGCACTAAATGTCAATATTTGAATATTAAATTTTATTTAAGTGCGTTTTTTATGATTTTAAGCTGATTTTCGTTTAGTCGATCAGTCGAATGCCGAAAAGCCAGCGGGCCGGCAGGCCAGCAAAACATAAACCAAGTCGAATATCTCTTCTTAGCGAAAGAGGCGGTCCCAACGTAGTGTTAATTAGTTGAAATGTGAGACGATAAACTAAATGTTTGATTAAAATGAAGGCAACAACAGCACAACCACCGCTTGAATTTGGGCCACATTTGAAGTCCACGATGTCTTGGAGCCGCAAGTTGGTAGCATTAGTTAATAAATTTATGAATATAAATCGGGTTGGGAATGAAAGAGGAATTCCACTGGAATTATTTGTTAAAGGTCTGGTATGAGAATTCGAAAACATAGCTTGATGTCATTCTTTTTGCTTGATTGTCTCATTATTTATATGTGTATCGAAATTTTGATAATTAAAATTAAATGAAATATGTATCTCCCAATAACTATTTAAAAAACTATACAAAATATGCAAAAACTAAAAAAAGAAGCAAAATCTTTAAAACATAAAAAGACTGAATGAATGGCACAATCATTTATGGATATTAGAAACCAATAATAATAAATTCCAATTAATATTTAACACAGATGCGAAATAAAAGTATCATGTTACTACCGCCTGAATCAGATGAATTTTTAGATTAGTATGAACCCATAAAATTTAAATATTATGGCAACAAATAATAAGTATCCTCTCAAAAAAAAAAAGTTTTATAGTTTATGAATTATTCCTGTTATTAAATTTTTGGTAAAATATCCAGTAATCTCCCATAAACAAAACCTAGGAATTAGTTTCCTCTAATGAGAACGTCTGGCGCCGCCACCTCCTCCTGGTGCAATGATAAACAAACCTGCATTAGCTGGCCATAAACGTACCAACATTTTAATGTTCTTGCAACATCTCCATATTGCCACGACCTTCGATACAATCACGCCTCCGAAATCCCGTTGATGACACGATGCTGGGAGAAAAAGAAAACTAATTTCCAGCATTTGAAGGCTGTGGGGGGCGGGGCCAAGCCTGGCCAGGTCTGTTCTGGTCTGAGACCGGGCGAAAATGCATTACAATGTTGTGATGTATGTGAGAGAAGCTGGCCAAAGAAGTGGACACACTTGACTCCGGGCTGAAAGTCGGTTCCCATCTTCTGCCATGCGGCTTCAGTTTTCCCAGTTTTGGGGCACACGCATCTGGGGGCTTTGGCAAATCTTTTCTATTTGCATTGGCAGCAGATGAAGAGGCTGCCACTGCAGCAGCAGCCGCATCACCATCAGCAGCAGCCGCCGCAGCAGTATCGGCTTTGACTGCGAGTGCTGACCATTTTGGTCATAAACATTTGCGTAATGGATTTTTTCATATTTCGTGTGTCGTTCTTGGTTTGTTTGTGTGGCTCCTTTTGCCTGTGGCTGCCATCGGGCAAACACACAAAGTAAATTAATTACGAGCTGCGAGAGAGGCTCATGCCATGCCAAAGTGCATATTTCCACGTTTGAAAATTCTTTCAACCCGGCAGCTCTAGCGGCATCTCTAGCCTCTTAGAAAGCGCAACAACAGCAATGAATAAGAGGAAAAAAATTAGTTATAAATGCCCAAAAACTAAATAAGAAAAACACAAAACAGAAGCAGCAAGCAAATTAGCAAAAGCCCAAAAAGTTACACACACCGAAATGTAATTACTGCACTTACCCTGCACCGGACTGTGGCGGCTTTTGTTGTATGTTAGTTTGTTTGCTGGCAATTTTGTGGTCGGAAAAGCGGCCAGAAGATGCTGCCGTTGATGCTGGAGCGGAGCGGAGCGGAGGACAGTGGCAGCATGTGTAGTAGGCAATTTTTCACATGCGTAGCCAGTTTGGGAGCCAAAACCGAAACCAAAGCGAACGCGAACGCGGTTTGAGGACGATGAGATGAGAAGCTGTAAAAGTTGTCCGGTGTCGGCATCTCCTTCTCCTACTTGTTTTTCCAACCCAAACCACGGCATCCATGTCTGCTTTTTTTCTGTTTTTTTTCGCGGTGTGTATATGTACATGTTGCGGTTGATAACTCAATTAGAATGTTAAATTTATGTTCGCAACAAGAAATTAACTTGCAATTAGAAAATGCCTCACTGGAAGCGCAAAACGTAACGAAACGAAAGACTTAGGACACGAACTTGATGTCGAGGACGCATGCGATTGAAGTGGAATTGGCGATACTCTTAAAACAGAAATAAGTAATTAAAGGGGTTAAAGGTTAAGTTTAAGCCATCACTAGTAATATTTACGCATGATTTTTATTAACTTACATATTTCAATACAAGTTTTGTCATATTTTTTAAACACCATCTCAATTCTGCAGTACTCTTACTCGTGCAGTAATTATCACAGGCACAAAACAAATTGAAACAATTTAGCAAACGAAACCAAAGGCATAGACACACACATTCATACAAGTAATTGGCAGAACAAGTTGTAGGGCAACATAAGCTGAAGCGAAGGGGTTAAGCTCCGACTTTAGACAAGTCTATTGCCATGGTTTTTGGCCGAAAACTAATGATGATGATGCACTGCACGCATTTGCACTATTTATAATTCGTGAGCAGACGGAGCGGAGGATTGAGTGCCAAAAGATCAATGATCAATCCTCGACTTGATGACTTTACTAGCCTGGTCTAGAGTCTGGTCTAGAGGCTCTAGCCAGGCATTCCTTGGCCCGGCTGGCAGACAACTTCATTTGTTTGCAGATACATTTCACCGAACCAGACGAGAGAGATGCGATGCGATGAGATGAGATGACTTCATGTTGGGTTGTTGAGCCTTTTGGCACAAGTTTGATTTGGTGGGCCGTACATATGTAATCAGTTTTCGGCGGACGGGACCAGAGCGATTTTCTCCCACCACCGCCGCCGATGCTCGATGATTAATGAGCGAAATTAGCCATTGCCCAGGTGGCTGGTTGGTTGGGCTAGGGAGAACACATTGCACATTGCATTGCCCAAAAGCAAAAAGAAAACGAAAGAGTTCTGCAAAGTTCGTTAGGCTCTTGCCAAATGACTTAGGCAGCGAACTTGAACGAACTACACACAATTACAGCGCTCTTAAAACTGAACTTCCTCCCGAAAAGTACGTAGAAGTAAGAAACGCAACAGAACGAGCCGAAAACCGAAATTGATGCTGACTTTGGCTTCCACCGTATGCATCATGTCATTATATCCGCTAACACAGACCCAAACCAGCTGGCTGGATAACCTTGACAAAAATCCTACAGCTGAATGCATTAGTAGACCAAAGAAAAAAAAAAAAAAAAACAGCCAAGCAGACAGACACGGCAGAAACTAACGACTTGCAAATGCGGCCGGCACAAAACAAAACGCTATTAAACTTCTATTATTTAAGTACTACATTGTGCACTGATACTGAAAGCGAAAACGAAGAAGATCGTCGGTCAGCCGACGATAATGAGACCCCAAAGACTCCAAATCCAAAGTCTCCGTCAGACTCACTCCCCGTAGCTAACAGAGCATAAATCCCAGACCCGACCGAGTACTTTTTTGCAAAATTATGCAATATTATGTAATTATACAGACAATCAACAAGTGGGAGGGCCCCTAACCGACCAGCCACAAGGTAAGGGGCTTGTGGTTGGGATTGGGTTTGGAATCGGAATTGGGGGGAGTTGCTGGCAATACTGTGCTAAAATCTTTTATTGCTTGCACCACACGCTGATCGTGAAAAAAGTGCCTGGAAATATGAAAAAATGTGAAAATAATAGGGGAGCATTATTTTCAAATTAGCGCGTGGCTTAAAGATAAGTTGGCCAGGGTTTCATTTTAAGACTCAACGTGCTTCAAGTGGTTCAAGCATTTTGATTTATCTCTTTAAAATATTATGCTAAAAAGTTTCTAAAAAAAACAGGTTATAGAAAGGTTTGTTTATGGTTTATTTTATATAACTTTTTTTTTAATTTTTCATATAATCTTTAAAACAAATACTCCAAAAATCCTCCAGCAGAGTATTACCTCTTTCAACTTCCTGAAATTTGGTTTTTTTCCCCGCTCTGCTTTTGCTTTCGTTTTCAAGTTCAACACTTTGCCGCCACACAGAAAACGGTTCCAACTGGTTGCCCCGCCACTTTATTACGCTGATAACTTGGCGCCTAATAACGATAGATAACTGCAGGGGCAATGGGGGAATGGTGAGGTGGGGTGGTGGGGCCCTTTTCCTCAAAGAAGCGTAACAAAATTGTTATAATTTTCGGTTTGTAATCCATAATAAAAAATAATAGCAGAGCTGGTGCTGTGGTTTTATCTTTCATTTGGCTTAAGGTCAAGGTTGTGCATCGTTTATTGGAGTCAAGTTGGCGTGGTTTGGCGAATAGACGAGTTAGCGAGTGAGCGAGTCAGCGCACCGCATAATGAGCTGCCAAATTGTTAGAATTGTTTTCGAGTCAAGGCATTACACATTAAGCCAAGACGCAATCATGAAATTAACAGAAACCCTGCTGCCACCCCCTCCTATTGCCAGTCTGTGCCATAAACGACCTCTGCACGATTGTTGGCAAAATGAGAAACTAAACAATTTAGCTCGGCAAATTGAATTAAATTTATATAAATTGCATATACTATAGGCAAATAGATACACATATATCGAAGATCATTGCATGCCCGCATGTCCGCTTACATTAGATCTCCGAAGCTTCAATCCCAGCCCTCCCAGCCTCAGCCTCAGTCTCAGCTTGAGCTTCAGTTTCAGGTTCAGTTTCAGTTTCGATTGAGCAAATTGTGGCCATTGTTGTATTAGCTGTTTATTTTTAAAGCGCACTCGGCTACTACTAATAACAAATACCTCTGCCATTGTTGTTTCTACTTTATTTTGCACACACGTGACGGAGATTCCCCCGCATCATCGCCGATTTAGGGGGAGAGGTCTGGCATTGAGCGGAGATTGCGCAGAAGTCGAAAAATAAACATCAACAATGCGAGTCCAATGATCATTTTTTGCCCCAAAACCGTTGCTTTTTTTTTTATTATTTCTTATTATTTTTTCCGATTCCCACAAGTCAACTTAGACCGCAAGTTAATTCAGTTTTAATTCATTGGGTTTCTTAATAGTTTTATGGAAAGTGAAACCATCTTGTTGTTATGTGAGCTTTGGGAATATCTCGAATCAATTGAAAGGGAAATTTATTCTGGCTAAATTTATACTATTTAATTGACTGCGGTTTTTCGTTTTATTTTATTTGGGTCGAACTAAAAAAAAAACTTAACTTGCAAAGCTCCATATCTAATTTACTCTCTTGTTCCATTTATTTTTTCTCGTAACACTTTAACAAGTTCCCAAAAAATTCTCCCGTCAGCAATGACACCTGAAGAAGGAGAAAAAACTCCGGCTTGGGTGCCGCGAACCTTTTTCATAAATCACCAAAGTAATTTTTCCACCAAACACTTTTCAACTCGGCTAACATTTCGGGTGAAATGGTTCCCATAGAGCCCTCCTGGCCGCAGCCCCAAATAAAAAACAGTCAACCACATAGCATAGCACAGGCACAAATTGCTCGTTTCGCAAAAAACACAACAGGCAGTAGCAGTAGAAGTAGCAGCAGCAATATAGCAATAGCAATAACAACAGCCAGCTGGGGCAACATCGGCAACAATAACAAGTACAAGCATTTCGCTGAGCACTGCTCTTATTTAATTGACTTTTGACTCCCCCGAAATCCAGCTAGATGCAACACGGGGAAAACCAACAGCAACAACATCGGAAGAGTTGAGAAAAATCAAAGAAAAAAATCATAGGCCAGGCCACAACAACTGAGCCAAAGCTTACTCAGATAACAACGAGACAACAAACAAATAAATCGCATACAAAGAAATAGAAGCTTCAACCAACACAAGACTAAAAAAAGTAAACAAAAAAATAAAATAAAACAAACAGAAAATCAGGAAAGAATTGTTGGCTGCGCAAGTGCAAATAAAACGAAAGAAAAAGCTTAACGACAGGGAGAAGCGGACACATTTACTTATCGCGCCCCTTTTCAACAAGAAACGGTGGCAACTCTGCCACAAAACGACCCGGTCTTGCAACAAAACACATGCAAAATTGTCCAATGTGTTGCCGGGGCAGGGATCGAAGCTAAATTCCGAAAAACATCTGAATACTCCACTGAGAGACACCAAACATTTGCAGCATTTACATTTTAAAAATAATCGAACAAATTTAAATTTAAAAAATTGAATTATTTATCTATTATACTAAGAATTTTATGAACAATATAGACATTATAGACATCAATTTAATTTCAAAGCTTCAACTATTATTTTATTCACCTTTAAACTCTTTTTGAAGAATCCTAAGTCACAAAAGTCTTGAAAAAAAAGTCTCCTTCATGTCTCCCTCCACAAAAGCAAGTACTAAGGTTTAGAAAATAAAATTCCATAAAATTTCTCTCAGTGCCACATTTGACCAACTTCTGCTTCTGCCTTTGCCTTCGCCTTTTGCCGGCTTCTAATGATCCAATTCCCACGAGCCGCGACGCCGATGACACTGGCTGCAAGGTAAAGGAGCAGCTAGCAACTAGCAACTTGCAACTAGCAACTTGCAGCATGTAGCAGGCATCAGGCAATAGGCAATAGGCAACAGGCAACAGGCAGCTGGTGTAGACAAGCAACCACGACGACAAAGAGGAGCTTCCAATGCAAAAGCCAGAGCAACTGGAGGGGAAAAATAAAGAAATAGAAGGTGGAGGTTCGCCTCTTGGCTGCTCGCCTGTTTAAACAACTTTCAAAGTTAATAGTCTGCCGGCGTCGAGACGATTTCGGCCAAAAACCCAGCCAGCCAGCCAGCCAGCCACACCAGCCAAAGTCAAGCATACCACTGAGCTGAGCCACCGAAGCACCACAGCAGGAGTCTCGGGCCTCTTTCATGAATCATTTTTCTTGGAGGCAAAGAAAGCGGCTGCTTGGCTGCCTGGCTGCCTGCCTGCCACCGCCACCGCCTAAAATCCACCTCCATTCTGCACCCGCTGGATGTTGCTTGGTGGGCTGGTGTAAATGTTTTGCAAGTTGGCTGTTATAATTTTGTTCGGCTTTTATGGCCCCACCGCACACGGACACACAGCCAGAGATATGGCCGAAAAGGGGGCACCGCTGTGGGTGTGGGAGAAGGGTGGCCTCTGTCAGATATGGCGTATACGTATTGCGAAAATGTCTACTAATTAAAATGAAGTTTGGCTTTGAGGATTGCTTTGTTGGCTTACGGCTGGGGCGATCAAAAACCGTGGGAAGAAGTTCATCAGTCCGAAATGGTTTGATTTTACAAGAAAGAAAGAGACATGACATTGAATTTATGGTAACTGGCACTCAAGACTAAATGGTTATGGTTCCAATAGTTCCAATAAGGTACAAGACAAATTATTCTACTTAATGACTGTTGAACTACATTCCTGTACTAAAGTATTTAAAATTCTCTGCCCAAAACACATATATCTTACACAAGTCGCAACTTGTATTACCCGAGTGTCAAGACATTGTCAAAATATTGCATTTTTCAAAAGTAAGCAAACACTTTGTATTTTACGGCCAAAGTTATACTTCTTGGTGGCTGCGAGTAATTCCAGTTAGGAGGCTTTCAAGGCCAGGCTTAGCCCAGGCTAGCTGACAATTTTCAGACAACCAAGTCAGCAATCTATCCATCCAACCAACCAACCATTCATCCGTTCAGCCATTCATGGTGCAATCCATTCATTTTGTCGCATCCTCTATTTGTCTGAATTGTCTGCCTGCCATGCTGAGCACAAGATTTATTTCCAAAGTTATATCTGCACTTGTTTTTCGATTCGCATACGTCAAGTGAAGTCATTGGCATCTGGTGCAGTTCGAATTGCTCACTGAATCGAACTGACAACATTTTATGCCAAATCATTGCAACCAAAAAGCAAAAACAAAATAGCTGCCAACTAAAAATGCAATTTTCGAAGCGCTTACTAATTTGTTAGCCAAGCTCTGTGGCCTTTGTGATTAATTTCGTTGAACATTTCACCTGCGGCTTTGGCTGTCAATTGAAACGATCGATACGAGTACACCTCGAGAAAAAGAGTCCAGAGCTCCAGCTCCAGCTCCAGCACAGCTACAGCTACAGGTCCACCTCAAATGTAGCAAGTTTCTATGGGCAAACATATATGGCTAATATGTATGTGTATGGAGCCAATTCCGTAAAGACGCGCACGCCGAAATGTCAAGTCAAACACTTGTAAGCAACAATTGGCACAAGTTTGTTAGTTTGCCGTTGCCTCGCTTTTGCCTAAGCTAACATTTAAAATTGTAACAAATGCCACAGCGATCGGTGAACGTGTGGCTGCCAGCCAACAACTGAGCCGAGGCAAAACCAAAAGCAACATCAACAGCCGCACATTCAGCAGCAACAACAGGGGGGACAACTGCAGCAACATTGAGCATTGCATTCGAGTCTCGGAAACAGAAGAAAACCTCGCACATTTTGTACGCATTTGCATAACAAGAAAAATGGCAAAATGATGTTAGAACGATACGGGAATGGCGAATACCCTAACATTGGGTTGTGCTAGTTTACTTTTTAGGAAGACAGATTAATTGAAAATGTAAAAATGTACGTATAATGTTGGCTGATGTCGGTGTAATACGTAACCCTATAAATTTCCCTAATTGCTTTCATATCCTCCATAGATCTTAACCCATTCAATCCACCAAAAATTATTGTGCAAATATTTCCATTTTCAACTTGAGTACTGCAAATTGCATACAAAGTTCTCAGGAAAATGTTCCTCTCCATATATTTTTTTTTTTTTTTTGCCTCTATGGACCAGCTCAGCTCTCCCACTTGACGTTTTCCTGTCAATTTTTCAGCATAATTTGTACTATTTTTGTCGGAAGATTTCAAATTTTAAACGGAAATTGCACAAACACTTGGCACTTGGGCGCTGAAAGCTGCTCGTCGATGGCAGCAGAGAAAGAGAAAGACAACGACTGGAGCTGGAGCTGGAGCTGGACTTGGAGAATACAATTTAAATTTCACATGAGCTCATAAAAATAGTTACAAATTAATTATAATGACAAACAGAGAGACGAGACCGAGACCAGGCCAAAAGGGGAAGCTGGCGACTGAAGAGGGGCGGGACAACGACGAGCATTATAAATCCAAACGTTTCCTGCTTGACAGCTTGAAGAGTTTCAGAGCTGCAACAGTAACAGAAATAGAGTCTGGGGCCAGGCCAGGCCAGGCCAAGCCAAGACGGCAGCAGCAGCTATGAGATGCTTCAGAGTTGCAAACCCTGCTAAGCACTTTTCATCATCGCGATAATCATCATCAGCAGCATGATCATCGCGGTTCATAATTATAGTGTTTGACTTTGGGTTTTATGTAGCTTAAGACAGCAAACAGCGACGACGACAGCGACAACGACAACAATTAGCTAAGTACGAAAATCAAAACGAAAGACTTAAGCAACGAACTCGAAGCCTGGCCAAGCAAGCGATAAACGATGATGGATTGACTTTCCAGGGCTGCTGAGACCCCACTAAAAATTACCACCAGACGGCAAACAGTTTTGCCCAAAAAAAGGGAGAAAATAGTGAAGCAAAATAAGGGCGTTTTCATTGGCCATTCAGTGATTGTCAAACAAAACATAAATCAATCATTAAATTAAATTTTCGTCCAGGGTAAAATATTTGGCAACACTTACAAACCTATCTCGAAATACTGAATAGCACTGTTGAGCTTAAAAGTAGTCTGTTGTCTGCCAGATAATATGTACATACCCCTGCGAAAAGCCAAGCCAGACAAAAAAGTAAATTCTCACTGCCCGACTGCGAATAATTCCGCACGCAATGGACAGACGCAAAACTGAAAGATTTCCTATGATTGATCACTCCCCTGAGGGGTCTCGAAGGGCAGGGCCCCTAGAAAATGTGTGTAAAATTTGTTGTGTGTTATTTTTTTGACAAATTGCCTAAGCATAAAGGCCGCGTGACTAAGCAAAGAGGAGTGCTCCGGCAGGAAAAGCAAAAGAAATGCAGCTGACTCTCAGTCCAGCTCGGCACTGCTCAGGACAAAAAATCCAAAAAGAAAGAAATGAAAGCCAGAAAACATATCAAACATGCGATATAACCATTTTGACAAATTCCACTCCTCTTCTTGGGAATAAACGAGTTTGCAAAGCCGACATGACTCATCCGATTAGCTGGAGGGTTAGGAATACTCTTAGACTAGATCTTATTTTTGCCTCAGCAGCTGGATGAAAATTATTAAATGGTAATATTAAAGGTGTCTGTAACTAAAGGAAAAATGGAAAATATATTGTCAATATTTTAGGGAATAGTATTAAATGTAAAATAAACGTCCAGAACAGTTGGCGTAAATTGATAATTATTATAAAATCCTAACAACTCATTAAAAAGAAGTATAAAACTTCTGGAGATCTATAAATGTCAGAGATGATAATGATGCATACTATGCAAAATTCAAATAAAAAGAAACCATAAAACGGGGAGGGTTTCGTTAGGAGCTTCTAAATGAGCAGTAGTTCCCGGTATCTATTAAGTTTTAGTTTGTTAATTTAGAAAAGTAAAATGTTAATAATGATAGAATTCCGACTGCACGACCGTACTAACTACTGTTTAAGTCTAGCTTGTAGGTGCAGTCTGTTTAAGCCGAGTTTAGCTAATCGCACCGACCAGGCATTTGTTTTTTACATTTTTATCCGCTCATCAATGCGCCACAAGGCAGCAACAACACTCCCCGTCTTCTTCAGTGTCGACGAGTCATGAATAAAAAACTAAACAAAAAAAAAAAAAGAAAAAGGCGAAATAAAAAACTTAAAAAACTAGAACAATTTGCTGTGGCGCACAATGAACAAAGCGAGGCAATTGCTTTGTGCATGATTTCATTTTAATTAAATTATGTTTTTGCCTCTTGCCTGCGCTTTTTTATAATTGCATGCGAACAATGTTGTGGCTCGAACTCGCCGCGGACGGGGGTAGAGGAGAGGATGGAGTGGGGGATGTGCAAATTTGAATTAGTATTAGTACACGCCAGTCAAGGTCAGGCAATTATCATAATTTTTTTCAATTTTTTTTGCTTGCCAAAAAGAAGCACTAGCAGAAGTAGCAGCAGCGAAAAAAATGAAAATAAACAGAAACTAAAACCGAGTTTGGACTTGGTCTTAATGGCACTTAGCTCTTAACAGCTTTGAGCGAGGCAACCCAAGCTCGAAACTGGAGTAAACGTGCCTTAAATGAATTTTAATAATTTTATTTAATTTTTTTGCCCGCTGCTGCTTCTATTGCTGCCTCTTCTGTGCGGTGGTGAGCTTAATAAGCCATATAACAAAGCATCTTATTATTATGTATATATAATATTTTTTCATTGCATCATCGGGGCATGAAAAATTATAAATTCTACTTGCTATTTTTGCTGCGCGTTAAGGTTAACAACCAAACAACATCACACAACAAACAGAACAGCAATCGCCATAATTAATCACACACAAAATCAACAGCATCCACTATTGTGGATGATGACTGGTGAAGTTTTGCGGGTATTTATGGTTATTTTTTCTTTTTTATCTCATCTGACGTCTATTTGACTTGGATCAACTCGTTGCACTTCTGCCGAAACGGGGGAACTTTTATTTTTGGAAAATATACCAACTAATTAAAATAAATTGGCTCTGTGCAGTCGAAAATGCTCATCAATATTCGTACAAAACTGTTTAAAAAACAATCCCAAAACAAATAGTATGACAAAGACGAGTTATTTATATTTGTGCATATTTAATTAAAAATTTTGTTATTGGTTGATCCCGTATCTAATTCAAAACACTTTCACTTAATGGCCAAACTAATTGTGTCTTTAAATCTTTTTGGGCAATGATCTAAATAAACGTTTAATTTTCCTTGAGAATTTAAATTGGAAACAGGTTTAAAGAGGGTTGATTGAATAAGAGTCTGAATTCTTAATGTCGATTAGGAAAACTTCTAAAGCTACCCCTTAAGCTTAGATCTCGCTTTCATTAGCCAAATTAAGGTGAACTCACAAATCAGAGTCTCAGAGACCGAGCTTGAGTTCTAACACGACATTCAACAAGTTCCGTTGGAGTACTCTTGATTGGATCTGTTGGAAAAAATTAGTAGTGACGTAGACAAGAGAGATCTTGGACAGTTAACCCGTATAAAGATTCAGTCAGCTTTTTGTTTCGCTTCCCCCACAGCAAGAGCTCGGTGGCTCGGTTAGAATGTGTCGCTTGTCTGTTGTAAAATAAATGTTTATTGCTTTTTAATATTGCACATTGTCTGCATAAATTTCACGGCGTCGCTCATCTGCAACGTGTTTTGGGCCCTGAAACGCTGGCGGCTGGCTGGCTCACACTCTCTACCTGTCGCGATGTGATTTAAAATCAAACTAAATCTGCTGCCAATCCACAGGTTGTTGAAACTTGAAACTCATAATTTTTAATTTATTTTATGTGATTTTTATTTGTCGATTAATCCCAGCCGGCCAGACAGACTGCCAGGCCTTCGTCCAAGCCAGCCAGCCTGCTAGGCAGTCAGTAACAAACGGCAACAATAATAACAACAAAACCCCACCGATCCAACCCGACGACGCTTTATGAAACCTAAACGTAGGAAATTTATTTCCTACTCAGAGGCCGAGAGCCGAGAGACCCAAAAGCCGGGCCAAAACTTACCTCCAACTCAACACATAACACGAAATCAGATTAGCATGTTTTACAGCCAAACAAGGCACCTACTACAGGAAAATAAGGAACCCGGCCTGAACGAACTAAGCCAATTGGCATGGCATTCTTATAAGACCCACTACCCCCACTGCCACCTCCTTGGGGGATTTGCTTATTGGAATTGGATTGTCCGCGAGGAGTCGAGGGAACTGAAAAGTGAATGTGTTGAGAGTGCTTTCTCCTACTTTGTAATGTGCCAAATTGTTTGTGGCCCGCAAGAATTATGGCCAAGAATCGCCCGTGGGCCAATTGGAGCTATAAAACATAACAAAGGCTTGCGGGAAAAGTGCCCATCTGTGCCTCGAGATTTTTGGCTACTTGTTGGCCAACCAATTTCCACTTTTTTTGATATATTTTTAACGTTTTTCAATTGCCTTAAAGGTTTAATTTATTTTCAATTTTATGGAGGCTTTTTTACGATATTTCATTGACAACCATACATTTTTATTAAAAAAAACGGTTAATAGAAACAAAATCTTAAGCTTGATATGATTTAATTATGATGACACCCCTTTTAAAGATATAGGACTAAAAGAAGGCCTAAAGTAACCCCTATATAATCCCAAAAAAAAATACCCAAGACTCCCACGATCAGTCGCATGACATTGTCGCCCCCTTTTTCGTGGAACCCCCAAAGTGCACCCCTCTTTGCATGTGCGCGTGTCATCGGAGTTTTTGCTCCAGTTCCTGCTACAAGTGGCAATTGGAAAAACGCAATTTCCTCGCCGCTTGCCAACCTGACAAGCCACGGCTTAGAGGCTTAGAGACTAAAAGCCAACTCCTGGTCGGGCGCACAAAAAAACAACAATTGATGGCAATTTGTTGATAAACATTTCGCTCGCAATAAATAAACAAATATTCCCTCAGCTACAAGTTGCGCCTATTTTGGGGGCATGGGGTATGGGGCATGGAGAGAGGGTGAGGATAGAGGGTGGGGTATGGGGTATGGGGTATGGGGTATGGGGTGTGGGGTATGGGGTGTGGGGTATGGGGTATGGGGTGTGGGGTGTGAGGGGAGTGTACAGGGTTTGCCATATAAATGCAAATGTTTCTTGTTTGCTCAGCGAGTGTCTGGCAGTGTGTGTGCTCTGAGGCAATTTTTCATTTGATTCCATCTTCATATTTTATTACGGACCGCAGCCAGTGAGGAGTCTTGGCCGGCCGGGAGGGAGATAGTTCATGGTCGGGTCCGTTTGTTTCTTGGCCAGGCCAGCAGGCTCGGCTGGGCCCGGCCTGTTTCCCATTTCCATTTGTCGTCGTTCGTGCTCTTTTGCGTTTTATATTTTTTTGTACCTCGTTGATACCAATTCCGCGATATGACAAACTATGTTTGCATTTTAATTTTTAATGCGTGTGAATTTCGCTGGCGGCTGCAATTGGAATGGAATGGTACTGGATTATTCCCTGGACTCTCTGGGGGTTTCTCCAGCGATGGAGAGCTCTAGATGCTCGTGTCATGATTTGCTGTTGCTTTTAATTGAAATTTTATGAATTTATTGCCTCAGTTTTGGGTCTAGGAGGCTGGTACCATTGCCGGGCAAACTAAGGGGGGTTAGAGATCTTCCAAAATAATAATATAATACCATATTCTCATGTCTACTGTGTTCTTGTTCCTTTGCAGATGAATCAGACTTGCAAGGTGTGTGGAGAGCCAGCAGCTGGTTTCCATTTTGGAGCATTCACATGCGAGGGTTGTAAGGTGAGTTGTCGGTTATAAGAAATAGAGATACTCTTGGTTTAAGATACTTGAACTGTTTATTTATTATTTTTATAGTCAGAAAGGTACTCACTCCTTTATCATACATTGAAGGATTTTCATTTAAGCCCTCACTTGATCCACTAAGAGGCCATTTTGTGTCAAATTTATGAAAATATTTCCCAAACTCTTAAACCAAATTAGACATTCCTTATTGCCACAGCGTTTCTCATATCAATCGTTTCAATCGATTTCAATAAATCGAATTCGCCGCCTTCGTGAGGCAAATACTAAGCGGGAAAAAAGTTATGAGGCCATTCTCTCCGGCAAACTGGAATGTTGAGTTCATCATAAAAGTGGCAGAGGGGAGGGGAGGGTGCAGGAGTTGCTGGCAACAAATGGATGCCCCAGGCTAAGGTCAAAGTTAAACAAAGCGCCCCACAAATAATTGATTTAAATACGAATGCTCCTTTAATGGTGGGATGATCATTTTCTGTTCGCTTCGCTTCGATTTCGAGTTCAGTCGAGGGATTTCAGTTTGTTTTTTTATTTATCGTTGTCGCTATTTGTATTTTTTTTTTTTTTTTTTTGCCCACGCCAAGGAGAAAAGGTCAACTAACGTACAATTTGTGGGTCAGCGTTATTTGATTTGTGCTTGGGCCTCGTTCGCAATGGCGTGGGCCTCGCTTGGCTAATTTAACGCCCACAAGAAGTGGAGGCCCAAGCTGGAAAACAAACAAACAAAAGTGAATCTGCCTTGATGCACAAAATTGCTTGTAAATAGTTGTCCGTCTGTCCGTCTGTCCGCGTGTCCGTCAGTTTGTCTGTCGCTCGGTCGCTTCTTGAAACGAAACTGAAAACTTGAAAACGAAAAAGTAAAAAAAGAGAAGCAGAACGGGGCTGAAATCCTCCGTTTCCATTTCCATTTCCGACCCAGTAATCTTGATGCCCAATTAACCTTAAAAGTGGATTTTCGCATTGTTTCTGCTTCTTTTTTTGTTGTATTTTCTGTTGTTGTTATTTTCTGTTGCCGTTTTCTGTTTCGGCTTCGGCTTCAGTTCAATTTTGCGCTTCGTCGTCAGCATCAGCACCGGTGTTTCTTCCATTCAAAAGCTCCACCTACGATCACAAAACGACGGCTCTGAATGCTGACAAACAGACTGAAAGTCAGGCAGTTGCACTGAGAGAAAATCGGTATAGTTTTCCGCCAAAAATATTAGGCACAACATAATTTGGGAAGACGTTGAAAAAAGAAAGGGATAAATGAATGGAAAGACATTCAAATTAAATTTTGAAGAAAGTTCTTTGAAGACACGATACATATTCAAGTATGGAAGAGAAGGACACTCTCTCCTTCTTATACAGTTATTTTTTATATCATCTTTACGCAACATTTTTCTCTCAGTGCATCCATTCAGTCAGTCATTTAGCCAGTCTGTCCCTTTTGGTTGATTGCAAAGCCAGGCAGGCGGGCAGGCCGTGAAGCGTTGGTGATTTACTGCCAACATTGCAACTTGGCATAAGTGTTGCACAGCCATAACCTTTGCAACATGCAGCATCAGCAGCAGCCGAAGCAGCAACTGCAGCAGCAACATGTTGCTGTCCGTCTGCGTCTCAGTCTAAGCCTTTTTTTATTTTTGTTTCTGTCTCAGCTTTTTGGGCTCTCAGCTTTTCATGGCTCCTCCGCATTGAATTAAATTGTTTGTTTGCTTTGTTGCAATTGATTGTGGTGCCCCAGCCAACGGTTAATGCCGTATACCCGGTGGTGCCGAAGGTGTAGGTGGTTGCCGCTTGTGCATGTCGATTTGGTTTATTTCTTCCCTCGTCGCTTTTTTGGAATCTTTTTTTGTTTTTTTTTTCATTTTTTGGTGGACCGTTTAAAGAGGTCTCGGTCTCAGTCCCATACAGACAATTGATGAATCATCACAAAAATTTAATGAGATATTATTGTTGAGCACTGAAAACGTTTTATTGAATGACATCATGGGCTGGGATCCAAGAAGGAAGGTGCTGAAGAGGTTTGTTTTCTTGAAACAATGAATGGTTAGCTTTCGATGGCGCCATATACCCTTAAGAATAAAATGCTTTACTTATAGACTATCCTGCCACTCATAACATACTCATTGATAATTTCCCTCTATTTTGTAGTCCTTCTTCGGTCGCTCGTACAACAATCTGTCGTCGATCTCGGACTGCAAGAACAACGGCGAGTGCATCATCAACAAGAAGAACCGCACCGCCTGCAAGGCCTGCCGCCTGAAGAAGTGCCTCATGGTGGGGATGTCCAAGAGCGGCTCCCGCTACGGCCGGCGCTCCAACTGGTTCAAGATCCACTGCCTCCTCCAGGAGCAGCAGCAGCAGGCGGTGGCAGCGATGGCGGCGCACCACAACAGCCAGCAGGGCGGAGGAGGTGGAGTTCCCGGAGGATCCGGTGGGGGCGGAGGAGGTGGAGTACCGAACGGGGTGAAGGGCATGCCGGGTGTTCCTCCGCCGGCCGCTGCTGCTGCGGCACTGGGGATGCTGGGACATGCCGGGGGCTATCCGGGTCTCTATGCGGCGGCAACTGCCGGAGGGACGGTGCGCAGCAAGGAAGAGCTAATGATGCTAGGACTAGAGAGCAGCGGGGAGTACGGGGCTTTGAAACATCCTGTGGTGGCCTCGCCCTCCGTGAGTTCCCCCGACTCCCACAACTCGGACAGCTCCGTGGAGGTGAGCTCGGTGCGAGGGAATCCCCTGCTGCACCTGGGCGGAAAATCCGGGTTAGGAGGTCCAGCCGGTGGTGCCGATGGCAGTCAATCGAGTGGCGGTGCGGTGCCCGGAAGGCCACCACAATTGCGCAAAGACCTGGCGCCATTCCTGCCGCTCCCCTTTCCCGGACTCACTTCCATGCCCGTGATGCCACCACCCGCGTTCCTGCCGCCCTCGCACCTCCTCTTCCCCGGCTACCACCCCGCCTTGTACTCGCACCACCAGGGTCTGCTGAAGCCCACCCCAGAGCAACAGCAAGCGGCAGTAGCTGCTGCGGCGGTGCAGCATCTCTTCAACTCCAGTGGCGCTGGCCAGCGATTCGCACACGGCGCATCTCCCTTTGCCAATCACAACCAGCACCAGCACCACCCCAAGGAGGATGAACACTCCGCACCACCCAAGAGTCCCAGCAATCATGCCAACAACAACAACAACAACCATCTACAAACCAATGGAGGCACCGCCGACGAGATCACCAAGCGGTTCTACCTGGACGCCGTTCTGAAATCGCAACAACAGAGCCCTCCTCCGCCGGTGGCAACCACCAAGCTGCCGCCCCACTCCAAGCAGGACTACTCGATCTCTGCTCTGGTCACACCAAACTCTGAGAGTGGCCGGGAGCGCGTGAAAAGCAGACAGAGTAACGGTCAAGTCGAGGACGAGGACGACAGCGAAGGCGCCAGAGTGGAGGACATTGTCGATGGGGAGGAGGACGAGCACGAAGATGAGGAGGAGGAGGAGGACCTGGTGGTCTCCATGACGCCGCCACACTCACCTGCTCCCCGCCAGGAAGCTCAAGTTAGAGCCCCCAATGTCGATCACAACTCCAGTTCTGGGCAGGATAATCCCATTGATCTAAGCATGAAGACCACTGGCAGTTCGGTGAGCAGCCAGAGCAGTAGTCCCGACCTCGCGACAGAGCCGGAGATCTCCAGTGATGTGGAAAAAATACCAGATACACCCCATGATGAAGAGGACGAGGAGGACCTCAAAGTGACCACTGAAGAAGAGGAGGAGGACGAGGAGGATAGAGAAGAAGACGAGCCAGAGGAACCACAGGAGGAGGACAACAGTACCACGGAGACAGTGAAGACCAGCATTGAGAAACCCTCGAAAAACAACAACAACAACAGTATCAGCAATAACAACAACAATAACAATAATAATAACAATAGTATTTTAAGCGACAGCGAGGCAAGTGCAACGATCAAAAGAAAGCTGGACGAACTAATAGAAGCGTCCAGCGAAAATGGTAAGCGTCTGAGACTGGAGGCTCCCGTCAAAGTGGCCACCTCGACGGCACTGGACTTGACCACAAAGGTCTGAGAAAATACAGAAACCCCATTCCCAAATAGTGACCGAGATATCAGAAACTAAAGATCGATGATCCCCCGCTAGGAAAGCACCAAAAAAAAAAAAAAACAACAAAAAACCAACACAAACATCAAGCATAATAAAAACAAACAAAATATATACGTATGGAAAACAATAAACGCATGTGAGTTATATAAATAATATAATTCGAAAAATGAAATGGACTCTTTGGAGGCAGCAGCTTCAGACTCTGATTCACAAGCGCTAAATACGAGTTCGTGCCGTTTTGGCTAGATGTTATCACATCGTTTAAAACAACTAACCAAATTGCCAAAATATGCAAAAGTCGATCGGCCCCCGAAACGCTCCATTTGCATACTCGGAGACCCCAAAAACTATAACAAAAAATGTTATGTTTTGAATAATTTTATTCAGTGAATTATAAACAAATTTTTCGGTTGCCCTGTTCAACATAAAAGCGGCAAGAATTCAAAAAGAAAATCAAAATCCACAAGATCTAAAAAAAAAAATACAACAAACAAAAAAAATGAAAATCTAAACAAATGGTAAATACAAAAAATAAAAATAAAAAATAGAAACTGTAGCAAAATATGCAAAAAGGGCAGATAAGCTGTATCGTGTATGCATAATAATATCGTAGTGGAATTTGTTATTTTTAAGTTTCGTTTTCTTCTAAGCTATAAACCATATATAACGTATAAAGGTAAATGATTAGCTATTATCTAGACATTTCCAATCCCCCCCCAAGAGTATTTGTTAGTTTAAAAAACATTTAATACGATAGACAAATTTTTGTGTAATTTGACTCGTTTTGAGGTATGCGCGCTCGAGTTTTTAGTCACAATTAGCAAATTTTTAAATTTACGAATTAAAAATGATTTATAAATATCGAAATATATATACTATGTAGAAAAGCAAAGCACACACACACACACAAAGTTGTATAGCAAATAGCATAAATTATTAATATTAATGTTGCATAAGTATTTTTCCTTTTCGTGTGATGATTTGGTATGCAAATCAGTCGAATTGATGATCAAGAAAATTATTATTGCTATCACCACAAATAAATACAAATAAATATTTAGATGAACAAGAGTTTCTTTTATTGATTGGGCTTGGTCTGCCCGGTCGGTACGGTCTACTTTGCTCCACGAATCTGGATAGCCGGAGAGAAAGCTGATTTCTCAGACTCCCGCGGTGGAGCTTCGCCCGATGCCAGTTGCCAGATGCCCAATGCCCGATGGCAATCAATAAAAAGCATCTGCTGGATAAATGTGTCGCATAAAATGTATCTCCTCGTGCAGTCGGAGCTGAGAGCAGCTTAATTAGAAATTATCCCAGCTAGGTCTAGTCCCAAGTCGGATGTCTGAGCCTGAACCAGCTTCTATAACCTCCTTAACCCCTTTCACACAATCCGGCACAAAACGACAACGACAACAACCTGTGCAGTTCCCACAATGCCAGGAGGCCATGAAAGAACTCCTCTCGATGTGCATACCACCAGCCAATCAATCCGAAATCTATTTCAATCAATCTTTGCGTAATTGTAAATACTTTCAACATATTTCGCCCGGCTTCGGGTTCGAGAGCTGCTGCTTCGCTTCTTTTTTTTTTCTCCGAAACGTTGTCTGTCAGATAGACAGACGGACACACGGACAAACGGACAGACTGACGGACAGACAGGCAAAGTCGACAGCAAATGGCGCGAAAATTATAGCAAAATGCTAGACTTTGGGACCTGAATCCGTTTCTATTTATTTCACACTTGAATTGATGCACAGCACCAGATTGACATTTTGCAAATGCTCCGCACAGCACTCGACTCGGCTCAGCTCAGCTCTACCAGGCGAATCTACGGCCCCGGAGGAGGCAATTGCCAATTGGCAAAATCGCAGCACAGAAGCTGTGAGCGATTCGAGCGACAAAACGATGCCGATGCCAATGCCTTCTGGGCTCTGGGCTCATGAATGAGGTTTCGTTTCAATCAATCACTGAGAGAAAATGGCTAGTTCAAATGAAAAAGGTAACAACAGATCCTGAAGCTTCAAGATGTCAATGTTCATATGGGTTATGTAAGTATAGTACGATTTTTATGCCGTATACGTCCGGCTTGGCTGATCTTAAACCTAATCCTTGGCCGAGGGTCTATACTATCCGATAGAATCTCAATCATTGGCCGAACATATATTCTGATGGTCAGCCGATGCTTTTTAATCCGTTGCCAGTTTAGACCCATTAATGGGCCGATGCGATGGTATCACTCTTTATTATTAAAGTTATTCAGAGCATAATTTAAAAAAACTACATCAGGAATGTTTCAGATTATTCAGATGTTCAGTGATTATAATAATACAAATATATTAAATCAAAATAATGCCATTGTAGCCCGAAGGATACTACATATGTTTTAACAACTCTAGGAACAAGTAAGTTCCCACAATCAGGGTATTCTTGAGGCACACGATAGTAACGATTATTAAATGGCAAGATTTGAAAAGCTATGATATGGCCCAGTTCTTTTGTCTAAAAACCTAACAAGCAAATACTCTCAGTGTAAGGCAGGCTTGGCCGCCGTCTTCGCCGTTGACTTTGTTGTGGATTGACGCTCACAGCTTGACGAGTTGACGGGTTAGAGATCGCTAGCTACGACTGTGACTTTTGGGCAGAGGGTCTTCGGGGATCGGGTCTAGAGAGGGGGAGGGAAAGCAGGTAAAGTAAGGTAGTACATCCCAATGCCTCCTCGCATTGTCAGCAGTGAATTGTAGTGCAAATAAATTTCAATTGCGAGACACATTCTCCCACTGACATTGTTTGACACTTCTTCGGCTGCACAATTTGCATGTCGAAGGCGCGAAAGGGAGTGAGGGATGGAGGAGCCAGCAGATCTTTAAGTTTATTGTTTGATCTTTAAAGATTGGCCAACACCCAGCAGCGACCGTTTTTCTTTTTTTTTTTGTCTGCTGTTGTGTGTATTTTTTGCTAACAAGCTCACCTCACCGATGACGAAGACGATGATGAGGAAGACGCACCCAGGCTACCAATCTTAGACTTTAAGCTCCATTTACGGGCTATCTGTAACCGGGTCTGCACAGATAAAAAAATATTCATATTTTTGTTTAAGCAATATATACATTTATCCATACTTTATTTGATTATCTGGTAAAAAAAATCATTGCCGTCTAATAATCTAATCACTTTTTAGTTGAATTTCAAAGGACTCGTCACCTTTTCGTGTTCAGTGCACCAGTATCTGCTCCAAATGCATTAAGTGTTTTGGCGCTTTTATTTGCTACCCACTCGCCGGGGAGTCGCAGGCGGCACAGGCGGAACAGCAAGACGACTTGATAGCTACACCCTAATCTCGTGTGGACCACTTTCCGCACCTACAACATCACTGCATCAGCACATGGCAGATCCGAAACACCAACGCGCAATGAATGTATCCACTGCGGTGGAACTCCCAGATGGATTTGTGGATGTGGATGGCCTGGATAGGAAGGGGTATGCCATTGCCGATGCCTGTGCCTCTACCTCTCAATATTTAACACCTAGACACAGACGGAGACTAAACGCTCGAACTGGATTGGGGCATGGCCCGATAACTGGCGATGAAGCGTTGAAAACTCGCGCCGTATGTTCCTCACTCACTTCCTCGTAGCTCACTTTGAATGCAATTGCTGCAATCTAACAAGCATAACACGCCCACTGACTTAACCGACTGGCCCGGGGGTCTCCAATTGGGTTAACAGTTGCACAAATGGAACGGAAATTGTTAGCCAGCCAGGCAAACAAAGTTATCAAAATGCGATTCGGGAGATTTATGGGCTGCGGCATTTTGATTGCCCCTAAACTGTTTGCATTGAAGCAATTATGAATCCAAATTGGATACGCAAGTAAAAATTACATTCAGTGAAATAAGCTACACAAAGTAAAATTATTTAAAGGTTTAAATTTCAAGGAACGGCCAGCAACACAATTAAGTCACAATATGACTTTATGAGCCGTCTGCGAACACCCGGCGAGTGGCTAGCAAATAAAAGCTCCAAAACACTTGTGCATTTGGAGCAGATACTGGTACACTGAACAGGAAGAGGTGGTGAGTCCTTTGAAATTCAAAGGCAGAATATGACAACCAGCAAAGGCCACATCTAAGCAAATCCAATTCTTGAGGAGAATACCTTAACGATTTTTTCATTCTGCATCAAAATCGAGAAACAAAATATTTTTCAGATTTTTTATAAAATTTTCTGG
The DNA here is from genome assembly GCA_035045925.1 of Drosophila atripex. Classification (NCBI taxonomy): domain Eukaryota; kingdom Metazoa; phylum Arthropoda; class Insecta; order Diptera; family Drosophilidae; genus Drosophila; species Drosophila atripex. The sequence goes on from JAWNOP010000012.1 coordinate 5,403,797, forward strand.
AAGACCCCCTTTACAATTTAGAAAATCTCTCGGAAGGACAATATGACCCCCAGCGAAGGCCATATCTTTGCCAATATGCATCCGATTCTTGAGCGGAATACCTTTAACGATTCGTAGACAGATTTTCCATCATTCTGCATCAAAATCTAGGAACAAAATATTTTTCAGATTTTTTATCAAATTTTCTGGGGACCTCCTTTACAATTTAGAAAATCGCTCGGAAAGACAATATGACCCCCAGCGAAGGCTATATCTTTGCCAATATGCATCCGATTCTTGAGCGGAATACCTTTAACGATTCGTAGACAGATTTTCCATCATTCTGCATCAAAATCTAGGAACAAAATATTTTTCAGATTTTTTATAAAATTTTCTGGAGGACCCCCTTTACAATTTAGAAAATCTCTCGGAAGGACAATATGACCCCCAGCGAATGCCATATCTTTGCCAATATGCATCCTATTTTTGAGCGGAATACCTTTAACGATTTGTAGACAGATTTCCCATTATTCTGCATCAAAATCTAGAAACAAAATATTTTTCACATTTTTTATAAAATTTTCTTGAGGACCTCCTTAACAATTTAGAAAACCGGTCGGAAGGACAATATGACTCCCAGCGAAGGCTATATCTTTGCCAATGTGCATCCGATTCTTGAGCGGAATACCTTTATCGATTTGTAGACAGATTTTCCATCATTCTGCATCAAAATCTAGAAACAAAATATTTTTCACATTTTTTATAAAATTTCCGGGGGGACCCCCTTTACAATTTAGAAAACCGGTCGGAAGGACAATATGACTCCCAGCGAAGGCTATATCTTTGCCAATGTGCATCCGATTCTTGAGCGGAATACCTTTAACGATTCGTAGACAGATTTCCCATCATTCTGCATCAAAATCGAGAAACAAAATATTTTTCAGATTTTTTATAAAATTTTCTGGAAGACCCCCTTTACAATTTAGAAAATCTCTCGGAAGGACAATATGACCCCCAGCGAAGGCCATATCTTTGCCAATATGCATCCGATTCTTGAGCGGAATACCTTTAACGATTCGTAGACAGATTTTCCATCATTCTGCATCAAAATCTAGGAACAAAATATTTTTCAGATTTTTTATAAAATTTTCTGGAAGACCCCCTTTACAATTTAGAAAATCTCTCGGAAGGACAATATGACCCCCAGCGAATGCCATATCTTTGCCAATATGCATCCGATTCTTGAGCGGAATACCTTTAACGATTCGTAGACAGATTTTCCATCATTCTGCATCAAAATCTAGAAACAAAATATTTTTCACATTTTTTATAAAATTTCCGGGGGGACCCCCTTTACAATTTAGAAAATCGCTCGGAAGGACAATATGACCCCCAGCGAAGGCCATATCTTTGCCAATATGCATCCGATTCTTGAGCGCAATACCTTTACCGATTGGTAGACAGATTTCCCATAAAAATTTTTGAAACTAAAAGATTTAAAAAACTAGGAACAAAATTTTTTTCAGTTTTTTTATAAAATTTTCTAGTGCACTCCCTTTTAAAATTAAAAAAACCGCTAGGAAGTTTAATTTTTGTGTATATTTTGTTCAAATTTTGTGGAGTCTCCATAAAAAATTACGAATTCTAGGTATATTTTTTCATTCATCGGCGTCAAAACGCAACAGTCAATACTTTCTATTTTATTCTATATGCTGGTCTACATGATTCTGGAAGCCAGAGATCGATTATAAAACGAGAGTAAAGGTTTGAGGACTTTTGATTCGTTTCCCATGGTATAAAAAAATGTATAAATAAAAAACAGGCAGACAAAAGCCACAACTTAAACGCCGCTAAGTGCTTGGCCATCGAATGGGTATTGTGGTTTGGTGAGTGCCATGAATCGGGATAGAGTGTATCGGTGGTATAGGGTTCAAGGGTTTTGAAGCGGGGGCGGTACAGGGACAGGGGCAGGAGCTCCTGAGTCAAGGGAGGGGGCAGGGCACCCGGCAAGATGACTTTGCTCAATGTGAATATTGTGCTCATACCGCATTAACTACTCCATAAAAGGTGTAAAGAAATCACTTAAGTACTTGGATGTCACTCCTTTGTCAAACTAAATCATAGTCGGGAACGGAACCCCTCGTGAGTCCATCTTTCCCGATATTCAGATGCACTGGAGATAAAAGGCAGTAAGGATTGTTCTATGATTAATTTTAAAAAATATAAAAGCAAAGATCTTTTATTTTTATAAGAGTTATAGATATAGACATAGATATCTAAAGATATTCAAATTCCTTATTGAAAACATTGTTTTAAATATAGATTTATAGATATAGATAGATAAATATAGATAGATATAAATTTTTTGAACAGTGTATGCATATTCATATGGGAAATTCAGGCGTAGAATGCTGTCGTTTGTAAAGAATAAAACGGGGGAGTTTTATTGACAGCCGCAATTACCACATAATCATGCAACAAATATGATGGTTGCTGGCTTTTTCACGATTAAGGGGGTTACCCCCTCTCTCCTACTCCTTAGCACCCTCGTGGCCCCCTGCCCCCTAAATTTCTGATGTTTCTGTTGTTGTTATTATTGTGGCTGATGACGTAGAGACGACGGCTGAAAGGCAACAGGCTGGCAGGCTGGCAGGCAGGCAGCTCAACTCATCTGAACTGAACTCAACGGACCTGGCAACGTGCTGATCCATTACGGCAGCTATCCCCCCTCATTTCGCCGTGAAAGAGCGACAATCACAGGTACCAGGTACATTTTGTCTAGACTTATTGAGTGATCGTGGCAGGAGCCAAGGCTGCAACAATAACAACGGCCGCAGCAACTAGAAGGCGCAGCCGTTTTTTTAATGGGGTGGCAATCACTTTGAACGACGACGAGTCGAACGTTACAGCATACAGAGAAAAATAAACAGGAGTTTATTAAAAAATAATACAAAAAAGCTTATGTATAAATTTCACAGGCTCTTACTAACAGGCGTATTAGTCCCATTCTTTTTTTGTTCTTAGCCATCCTTGATTTAAAGGACAGCTCACCCTGAAGCTCATATATTAATCATATATACTTTAAAATTTTTTTTCTCAGTGTAAAAGCTAAAAAGAAGAGGGATCTGAGGCAGGCCTCACAAATTATGGTCAAGAGGCGAACGATGCCCGAAGAAAGCCCAGCCAAGCAATCGAGGCAGAGGCTCGTTTTGTGCTCTGAACTGGGTTGGCAGATACTTAAGAAATATGTTATTAAATAATAATGGAGTGCGTGGTTAATAGATACAACGTCAGCAGCAGCAGCAGCAGCACCAGCATCAGTAGAAGCAGCAGCATCATCAGCCAAAAGCACCAAACATTGCAAGCTGCTGCAGTGTGAAAGAAGTGTGCGATGGAGGCTTCGTTTGGGGCCTCATCGGCAATCATTGTTAACAATCAATTAAGGAAATAAGTTGTTTATAAAATGTGGCTATTACTTGCAGATCGCACGGCTACCATAAATACCAATAAACTATGGGTTTCTCCAACCAAATGCCGCCCACATTTCTACCGCCCAACGAACAGATAAGTTATTACTATGGTCCGTGGCATGGAACTTAGTTTTTGGAGGTGAAAGTTGGCTGGGCAATAAAGGGAAATATTTAGGATAATTGTTACTTGTTAATTGTTACCTATAACTCGGTTGGACCTAAAGACCTTTTCTTAAAAATAAAATCAATCAGAAATGCAATCCCACCATAAACCCAATACCCACATGAATTACTTTAAAGTATATTTCCCCAGACATATTTAATATTATTTCAAGTAGATCCTATCCATCTCTCCCATAAAACTCCAAGATATCCACTGTAACTATAAATTATTTCCAAGAAGAACCTGTGGCCCCAATGTTGAAAATGTTTTAATTAATGTGGCAGCCAGTTAATGAAACTGTTATAGTTATACATTCATAAGCGAGTATGACTACACATTATTACCATATACGTACACTTCGTTTGGAGTTTATTAACCCGACTAAAACATAAAACGACAATCGATGGATCGGCGATCGGCTGGCCAAAAAAGGGCTTTTTATATATTCCAGCGAGAAGAGAGCCGATCATTAATCAAAACACCCCAGCAGGCGGTTCGAACTTTGGTAGCAGCCGGGGACCAGAGAAAATGACTACCGAACTGTACTACTTGACCACACAGAGAGAAAAGCAGTATCCATTATTAATATAAAAAAAAATAGAAACAGATAAGATAAGCCAGCATGGTATGCCTGTTTTTGTAATACAAATAGGAGGCCTTTACAAAATGTGATTTTCCGATTTTTTTCCAAGTGCAGACCTAAAAGTAGGCCCCATATGATTAGTGGCGGTGGCTACTTTAATGAGCGTTAACTGCCTGGCCTCAAAGTTCATTAGGTGCAGTCGGCTTATGATTGATGCCCCCAAGACAAATGGCGGAAAATTCTGGTGCCAAAATCAGAATCGAAAGCGTCCAAGAAGTCCAATGCTTAAATTAAAACATAAATCAAAGTTCCTGTTTGAATTTCAGTTTCATTAACCATTTTCGTTGATTTTCGTCTGCTTTTTTATTTTGTTAGTTATTTTGTTTTTTATATGCTTATTTTATAAATCGATGCGGAAATCCAATCAGCCAGTTGCCATCTCGAAATCTCTGGCCAAAAATCGCACAATTTCGAGCTTCGATCAGCGTTCAGCGCATGTGGCGTTAATTTTGATTAATGGCCGAAATTGCTGGCTGACCATTTTGAAATTTTAATTGTTTTCAAATCGGCGGGCGAGTCCGCGTCCGCGAGTCTCGTTCTACAAATAATTATAAGCAGTTTTTAATGATGGAATAAGAAAGAGAATAGCCAAACAAAGGCTCCTAGCAGCAGCACTAATTGTTACAGATCCAGCGAAGAGGCGCACAACTTGCTACCAGTTCTGACCCGCGGCTTTTATTTAGCTTCTTGTACGATCCAAAGCGAAGGTTTCATCTTTTTTGGCTTTTTACTTTTTTTGTTCGGCCATAAAAGCAAGTGCCGCTAAATGGCCAAAGGGGGTGGACAGCCGGACAATGGCCGGAGTGGATGGGGACGGTGGGCACGTGCTCGATACTTCTGCCCAAAAAGTCGATCCGAAAACAATTAGGGGGAACATAAATGAATTGGGCTGAAAGAGATGGGAATTCAAAGATGGGAAGATGGCTTAGCCGACAACTCAGTTTAAAATAGATTTAAGAATCCAACAAGGCAGTGGTTGACATCATACTTTGATCTTTTAACTTGCGATGAAGTCAAGGAATTTAAATTAAATTCATATCTTATTAGTTTTCCACAAATATTATTTTATTAGGACAAAGAAGAGTAGCGGGTATTATCGACAATTCTAATTAAAGTTGTTATTATAGTAATGGTAATATAAATATTTGAAATTGAAAAAATTAACTTTCGAATGACTGAGAATCTTCTGAGAATCTCTGAGAATATTTGTAATGATGATTGAAGACCTACACAAAAATTGCTGAAAATAAATATTCCAATAATATCAATTAACATATCATTGTCTTGGTATAAATAGCAAGTATTCTTAGCGAAATTCCCTCTCATTTATTTCTATGGAATTTTTGACATAACTGTATGAAAAAACGACCCAACATCCAGACGAGATTCAAGCCAACCGGCTTCAAATCCATCAAAACTCGTTGATTGTTCTTAATTGCCCTGAAATTGCATGACCACCTACTAATCTTGTCCGTACCGAGGGAATCTTGCGGTAGATCCCTTTAACCTTTCCGCAAAAAACAAAAAAACAAAGGCAGAGAACAGAAAATGCTTTAGCCAAGTCAATGGCTTTTGTTTCTGGCTGATGCTGATGGCTGGGATGGGGCTGTAGCGAATTCCATAAATCTGTCAAGCGGGGAGCGTCGCACATCTTGCACTTGTTCTTCTTTGCGAAAATCTTGACATGTGAAATACGCAGATTTGCCAGGTTTTATGGGCCGCACAGGCAGGCGGCTATAAGTTGCAAGTTGGATGCTGCAAGTTGCAAGTTGGCTGCAGCATACAGCATATAGTCGGCAGTCGGCTACATGCTGCATGTGGCATGCATTCCGTGCATTCGCCCAGTGCCATAAACTTTGGCTAAAAGCGCACCAAAAGCGGCTGCAGCGGCGGCGGCGGCGGCAGCAGCCAAAGTACAAAGCGGCCGCTACACTCACACACATCCACATACACATACACATATGGAGGGGGATTGAGGGGGTGGCCTGGGTGGGTGGGGGACACATCCATGATGACCCGAGCACTTGAACTGGCTCTGGAAGCTCATACATGGGATGCCCGCTTGGATGGATTGATGGATTGTTGCTGTAGCTGTTGCTCTCGCTACACTGTAACTGCAGGGGTTGACCTCTGTAACTAGAAAATATATTGATTCAATATATGACTAAATAAAAGTAATAGCTTTAATCAATTAACAAGATAAGCCCCATTCCAGTAAGTAGTTCAAAAAGGTATGTAGAATTTTCTTCAAGTGCTCGGCTGCCGTTCGGTGCAAATGAAGACCTGCTCGGCCGGCCACTTGCCACAGAACTAAGCAAAAAACCAAAACAAAAATACAAAAAGCATCGAAAAGCTAATTTAAAGCAATTTAGTTTGAAACGCGCACACATTTCCATGCCGGCCTGCAGACGAAAAGCATCTGCACGAAATGAGGTTGAATGCAACACCACGGCGCAACCCGAAAACAACGGCGGCAACATGGGCTTCAACAATTTTTTGAATGCAACGGACAGAGACTTATTTATTATATCCAATGGTAGCACTTCCAAGCACTTCTGATGGCCCTGAGTTGATACAGTCTGCCGAATGCCGAATGCTGACTGCCAACTGCCGGCACATTGACACAAACCCCGGTCAAAAAAAAAAAAGCGGTAACAGCCGCTCTATTCTCTGGGCCCCCTTCTTTGCAATTATTCGATTAGAAATTCCGTTAGAGCTCGAGTTTGAGTTCTTTCATGGACTTTTATGATATATGGTGGCTTGAACTTTTGGGGGCTACCAGGTTTACAGCTTCAATGAGCCAGCAAATGGGCCACAAGAGGCAGAATACTGGGATGGACTCCCCCACAATGAAGTGAAATATCAGCTCAAGTCGGAGAGAATTGGCTGATCGGTGAATGGACCAAAAAGGCAGTTAAGATATGGAGAAAGGACGACCAGTCAATGCTCTTTGGGCCATAAAAGATGCTAAGTTTCCCAACCACCCACTCACACATCCATTAGCCGGCGATTGCCAAATCAGGTGCCCACGGGTCGTATAGTTGATGTTGTTCCATAGCCGCCGCTCTTTCTGTTATCATTATGACAGATTGTAAAAAATACCCATAGGCAGTATAGACTTTAAAAGGTTTCATATTTTAAAGCTTTTGTTATTTATAATTTGAAAAACGAAAGAACACTTTAAACAATTTTAGACAATTTATTTGATTTAAATTATATATTACAAAAAGTTTGTAGAAATCATAACTCTTAGCATATTAAAGATTAAGAGCCTCTGATAAAAACTATCCATTATCTCATTTGTTTCAGTGTAAGCGAAGACTACTCCATGTCCAACTACCACATAAAAACGTAATTAAAATCTCTTTAAATAGATAAACCCATTGACGAACTCTAAAGGTTTTAACGAATTTTGTTCTACTTTCAAGCAGTCTCTTAAAAAATCTCATTGAGTCTCGAGTTTTAGTTGGATTTTTGTTTCCCTATTACTTTTTTTTTGGCAAACCCAATCTAATTGCTGTGGATTTCTTCAGTTACTGGCTACTGCAGGGCTAATGAACCAATTACTATTGGAGGCCATAAAAAATAGTAACAGCCATAGAGCAAAGAATGGAAAAGGCGGCCAAAATGTTGAAGTGCCTTGAATTTAGTTTAGACTAGAATTCCCACCGTCACCCAAAGTGACTAACTATTTGCATGGAGCTGGGGAATGGGGGATTTGGGATCCGGGGTGATCGAGAACCGATCCAATCCAAGATCCCATCCGAAATCATGGCTGACCTCAAAGCCAAAACTAAAACGAAACCGAAAAGCGGCTGAGACCTCAACTAGACCGACATTAAACAGCCGAAAAGAGCCGCCAGGCAAAAGGCAACCAAACTGAAAAGCAAAAAGCAACCCACACTGCGATCCACCAACGATCTTTCTGCCAAAGCTCGATCGATTCCAAACTGCACGAGGAAAAAATCCAAAATCCCAAAAGAAAAAAAAAATAACACCAGAGAGCCCGGACGAAAATATCGCAAAATGCGCCAAGGCACAGAAGATATTGCGACTGTCATAAAACAATATTATTGGCATTATTACATTTAAGTGTTGACAGCATAATAAAATAATTGTCGACAGACAATTTACAACTAGCCAGAAAAAAAATTATAAAGAAAAAAGTGCAGAGATATCGTTTCCAAGGCATTTTCAGTGTCTCAGAGGCTCGTTGGCTGACTGGCTGACTAGCTGACTGTCTGTCTGACTGGCTGGCTGGCCGGGGCTGTTGGATATCATGTCGATTCCCATGTAAAACACTTTTAAAAATCACACTCACAACTCAAACCGAATGCAAAGTGCAACAAGTCATCAAAGGCAACCCAAAGCACGGCTGGAAAATGGAAAGATTTTTCATAACCGCCGAGAGATCAAAAGAATTGTGCGGCGCTTAACGCAGAGATGAGAAGACTTTGTGATTTTTTTTCGCTTTGAGATCTTTTTGCTTTTTTAGTTGCAGCTTGGAGTTCCCTCAACGACGACGACGCTCATTCATATAATTCACCCTCATTTCATAATAAATTGCTCTCAATTGATCACGACAATCGACAGCGATGAAAAGTCATGCCAAAGTTGACTCTTCGAGCGAGAAAACAGAAACGAACTCGAAAAAAAGGAAACATACGATACGAAATCCAATCCCAATGTTAAACCAAAGCCGGGCAGACTTAAATTGGCAAAAAGGTGCGACGAGATACAGTGAGAAAAATGGGGAAAATAGTACAATTAAAGTATGAAGCTAGTTTAGTTTTCTAGGAATTACCAGAGGCACTATTTAGATTTTGAATCTATACTGCGAATATCATTAAAACATGTTTTTTTCTGTGTATAGTTGTCGGCGTTAAGTTGTAGGTGCAGACTGGACAGCATCACCCACTGGTCCACCTCCCCTGCTGCACCACTATGCCACCATAAACCACCATGAACCACCACTAGCCAGTCAAGCAAATAAGTCATATGCCATAACTGCTAAAGGTTCCTATCCCGGCCCGCGATAGGAAATTGCTCTAATATTTTGCCTTTTGTCTGATTGGAAATATCGCAAGCACCTCTACAGACCCACACATCCATCTTTTGTTGCCCTCGGGAGGAAGAAACTATTGCCGCTGACTGTGTGGATTGATGATGAATTATGTAGAGCACGAAAAGCGAAGTGCATTGCCGATGATGCCTCCAGAGCCTGGTGGCGGGAACTGATCTCAACTGAACTGCCCTGAACTGAACTGAAATGAGGTGAACTGTTGGTGTTTTTGGTGTGGGAGTTGTTGCCAATCGCTCACGAACTCGAGGAATTTTAATGAAAGAAAAATATTAAAAAACAAACTGAATATTGCACAAGAAGACAGTCTAGATAGAGTATGGTATAGCACCAGGTGGTTTACTTTTCAATTAATTTATAGGACGCATACTTGCTCTACCACTCACATCATATATTATACATTTTACGAGTTCGTATTCTAAGCTTGGCTAATCAGTAATTAGATATACACCGTCAGAGACTCAATAACAGCTATCGAACGATAATGACACCATAAATCGCTAATCTAAGCCCAAATGAGTTTCCTTGGAAAAAGTTGTGTAAGCAATTCGTCCGACATTCCTGCCAGAGACGACATTTCAGGTGAGTCACACCTTGGTTAGTCTAATGATTTGGCCAGAAAAAAAAGTACAGAACGATCTGGAAGACATCTCCAAAGGGGGAGGCAGCCAGGGGAGTCTTCCCAACTGACCCGTTACAAGTTTACAAGTCTGCGGGGCTTTGTTATTAGTAAGGTAATAGCCGCGGGACACTGAAAATCACACAAACACGGATATGAAGTCCAGAGAATATGGTCCAGCCATTTGCGCATCCGCGGGGTAAACAGAATACCTGCAGAAGATGCCACGATGAACCCGAACCCACATGCACTTTGCGGTAAACGCAGTCGTCTGCGGCACCAAATTGTGTTATCAAAAGCCTGGGAATGCGCCCTGCATGCCCACCAACCAACCAACCAACCATCCAACCCACCAGCCAGAAAAGCCCAAAAAGACCGAACCCCCATACGGGCCTAGAAAATTGTGCAAATTTTTCGTACAGGTAGCACCACAAACACAACACAATGGAGCTGCCGGAAAAATGGGGGAAAAGCGGGAAAACTCGTTAGAGTCTGCGTGTGAGACCCACAGTCCGAGTCGAACTCTCCAAGTCGAAGTTGAAGATGCAGCTGGGAGCCTGAAGACGAAACCGAAGCAGGGCACTTTTAGAAAATAAGTAGAACTAAGTGTTTAAAATAGTTACATTAATGTTCAAATTTTTAGAACTTTAAGGGCTTAACTTTACAGATATATCCTTTACAAATTGTGGAATAAATTGAAAGAATTTTTTATAAATATACAAATTTTTTCAAGTGATCTTAGGCAACCCGAACTGAACCGAACCGGTGTCCACTGGCCAACAACATTGCATTATTTCACCAAATCATTTCATGCCACATTAATCCACTTTACCACCACCATCATCATCATCATCATGGTCGTCATCACACCGCCACCTCAACCACAACCACCTCCACCAACTGGCCACCAAATCTTGGGAACTTTCCTGACCAGCAACACGATCATGATGACGACGACGACGACGACGTGTGCCTAGAGGGTGTCAATTGTTGCATACGAAAAATTCGCAATTTGGGGTTGCCCCATGCTCGGGAGGGGGAGTGGGAGTTGGAGTTGGAGTATCTGCTGCTATTGCTATTCCTCGTACTGTTTGAAGTTGAAGTCGAAGTCAGAGTTGGAATAGAGCTCAATTTACTATTAGCGTGACTTTTGGGTTAGTTTTTCTATTCGTCATGCAAGGCATCGCTTATTGGCAGGCATTTTCCATCTCGTCGAGCCATTTCCATGCATACTACTCCGGGCCAAATGGCCCCCGACTCTTAAGTGTTTTATTGCGGCAAGTGATCTTCCCCATAAAATTCGAACGAGAAACAAACGTAGCAATAATTTGGATAGTTTTTTTTGGGGAGGGGGAAAGCTATAGTAAATATTTATGCGTATGAGGTAGTAAAAAATCAAGAAATGCATTCCCGGGGATACTTTCCAGATGTGTGTTTAAAAATTGTAAATTAATTAAAGTCCTTTCCCCAGAGACGAACTCACATCGCATATTAATTTGTAACCATCATCCAATCAATTACAATCACTCCAGAATAAGATCATCATTCACCTGCAATCCGAGTTGAGATGAGAGAAAAAATGATAAACGATACACTGAGCCATCAAACTAGAAGACAAGGCACCTGATCGATCCTGGAAGATCCCGCAGATGACGATGATGAATGTAGAACAACAACCAGGCTGCATTAAAATCTGATTGATCGCCTAAAAGCTTTTATTAAGTCATAGCCTTTTTGTTTGCAGTGCCCCTCGGTTGATCATATGTAATTTATTTGTCATATCACGTGTTAAACATTTAACAACTCATGGGCTAGGCCGAGAGTCCTCTCCTGGCACCACCACTTCATCTACTTTAACCGGAGGCAAGTGCACAAGGCCCAGTCGAAGTCGGTGCAGAAATCGAATAAAACATAAAATAAGTCTGGCGGGGAACTGACTCTGGAAAGAACGAGGTGGAGAGGGTAAAAAACATTTGCACAGAGATCAATCTTGGGGCCGTAGAAAGAAAACCCAGGCAATAAGTCAAAACAATGGCCTGTCGCCAATGTCGTCGTCTTAAGAGTCTCAGTTGTACACTGAAAAAATAAAATTTACCATTTAGGCTGAATAATATTTATGCCTAAAATGGTGTTTGTGCTGATAAACATTTTTAGAAAAACAAAGATAAGTTTAAGTAAAGACACATTTTAGTAGAACATCATAGGAAAAGTAAATTAAAATTTCAATTTTTAAAATATTTTTTAATTATATATTCCCAGTACTTAGTTTGTTTGAAATATTGTATTACTGTCTTTTAATAGTTTAATTTAATAGCTATTATTAAAGAGAAAAGTATCATAGTTTAATGTCATTTGATATTTATCCAATTCCAAGATAAACTTCTTAAAAAATGTTGTCCATTAAAAACTAGTTTTGAAATTAAATTGAAATAATTACACAAAGATATCTTAAAGAAAACACAACATTTCTTTTAATTAATTAACATAATTAATTAAAAAAGTATTACCTATTGTCTCTAAATAAAAATTGAGTTCCCCCAATTTCGAGTGTAGTCAGTTGAGAGTCCCGATTGTCGGTTCATCGGCTGCTCCATGGTCCCCTTTGGCAGTCAGTCAACCCCACGAAGATTAGCCTTGACTCGGAGCAATGCTAAACGAGCTGAATGAGTCGGGAATGAGACAGTAATGGGCTTCTTTAGTTGAGATAGTAGACAAGCCGAAAGGGGGCGTGGGTGGAAATCGGGCGGTTGTCGTCGTGTGGCAGCCACAAAACAGCAGACGACACTGATTGTGAGTAGTCCTCCAGTCCCGGCACAGAATAGATAGACTCTGTCCGATAGGCGACCGCAAAAAGCCAGTATTTCTCTCCCCGGAAAGTGAGACAGGAGGTCAGGTTGCTGAAACTGGTGAGCCAGGTGAATGGAATGGAATAGGAAAGCCTTTTGGAGTCCTTTTAGGGTCATGACGGTTGTTGCTCTCTACCCGAGATTCAGGAGTCACTATTAATTATGAAACGTTTGATTAATCGTGAGATAAGATGCCAGATGAAAGGAATTTTTGAAGGTGATTGAGATAGATAGTCAAGCCAACTCCACTTAGAGCCAAACTACAAAGTTACTTTCAAACCAAATATCTGGCAAATCCTTTTCCTTTTGGTCTGTAAGCCTATTCATGGAAAGATGGAAATCCTTTTCTTCACCTGACACTATTACGGCCCGAGCAAAAGATAAAAAATAAATATCACTAAGCTATAAGTTGTGATTAGAAAGAAGTAAACACGGAAATCAATTTAAATAGCGCCACATGTGAGGCTGGGAGGCGGATTGGCCAGAAATCGAAGTGTGCAGAATGCCAAAAGATTGGGGCCATCGCAGTCGGTTGACAGGCAGGCACCACCACGAATGTTAAGACGCAATTACAGCTCCTGCCTCCGATTCACGATACGGACTCCAACTCCATCTCCCAGTCCGACTCCGACTCCGATTCAGATTCAGATGCAGTGCACCGCTCCTGCTCGGCTTTGGTCATTCACACGTCTTGTTAGCGCGTCTTAATAAATTGCACGCAATCAACTTGCGCGCTTAGCTCCATTTAAGCCAGCCCGAGCGAGTAAATCTTGGCCAGAGTTTCAGAGCTCACAGCTCACAGCATGTGGCTGGCTGGTCGGCAGGCACCTCTTACTCCACTCGGACACCTGGACACATGTACGTCCGACGGACGGATGGACTGCAGCAGGGGAAACGAAACCGATCGGATGGTTAGTAATTGATTGCGCTTCAATTGCAATTACCCCAAACGAGACGGGGGGATGCCGCGGGTATGGGGGGCAGGGGTTTGGGGCGCCTCGAGAAAAAAATAAACTTGTGTAATTGTGGCGTAATAATGCGATTTCCGAGCCGAAGACTTTCAGGCGACACCGATTTTCCTCTTTATTTGTCTCTCAGGCACACTCGAAAAGAAATTGTGAATAGAATTTACAAATTTTTTTGGCGGAATGGAGATTATAAGGGAAATATAGCACTAAATTTTATTAAAAATAGTGAGTTTCTGACATATTCCTTTTCTCTCATCTGCAAACCAATAATATTTCTTATTTTACGATAGTCTTTAATTTGAAAAGTAATATAATGAAACCGAAACTTTCCTCAAAGTCTTAGCTATGAGTCCCCATTTTTGAATCGAAATGTAATACCCGGAATTTAATGAGTGCGTGAGTGTTAGGCGCCACCTTTGGCGGAGGAGGCAGCAGCCAGTGATCTAACCTAATCTTTCCTGCATCTTGCCAGCAGCTCTGCCACATTCCCACGCACTCTCCACTCTGGAGCTGCAACTCAACGCCACTCCACTCCACGGCACTCCACTTTGGTGCAACAACACCTTAGCTCGCTTAGCTAAATTAAACTTCTTTATTTCAATTAGGCGTCTGTCCAGCCTGTCTGTCTCCGCGCCGAGTCTCAAAGTCAGTCTCAGTCTCAGTCACAGGCTCAGTCTCGGTCGCTTATTCGCTCACTTTGTCATCGCCGAGCCCAAAAACCGACTCCCAAATGGTGCATGTCTGATGGTGGGTCTGAGTGTGTGGCACAGTGAGTTGTTGGGGATTTGCAGTGGAGCCCAGCAAAAATGAAACGAAACGGGAACAACGCGAGCAGCCATCAACCATATATGCTTTGCCTCTGGGCCTGGTCCGCATTCGTATTTTTGTCTGCATGTGTATCTGTATCTGCATCTGGGAATGCATCTGTATTTCCGAATGCTGCCAGGGGCTTGGGTCTTTTGTGTGATTCTAGTGGATTTTGAGCTTGCAACCTCACCTTTAACATCCCACATGCGTCGGCTGGCGACCAGAGACTGACAATATTGCCTCACACATGTGATGGAAGCTTGAAAGACAATGACACAAGTTACTCGATTATTTTGGATATAGTTGAGACAGTTTAGCAATTCGAAATAGGTATTAGAGTTTAGAAAAGGATAAAATTTATTTCTTTAAGAAGGGGCTTTCTTATCAGTTTTTACTTTAAAGGTAAGTGATTAAAAATATAAACTTTTTTTAATGTTCTGTATAATCATATACACATATCCTACTGAACCATTTTATATAAGTATAACCATATTTGTAAGTTTATAAAGAGCATTAAAAATTCATCTTCATAAATCCAAAAAGGTTCCATCCGTAGACACGTCATTTGAGACAGGAGTTCAACGCGGTTAAATAAATATGATTCAAGAAAATGCAAATTATCGATAAACAAAAAAGTATATATATTTTAATTCCAAACATATTGAAACGGAGATCGGATCAGAGTTCAATGATTATGACGATTATCGTACAGGCGTGGGGAGTTGAAGACAAATAAAGCCAAGGAGCTACTGTGCACAAATTGGCAAATTGCCTGAAATGGGGGAAGGTGTGTATTTCAGGGCGTTTAATTAGCCAGGCCAAGCCTTTGGGCCCAATCTGCGAACGCAGTGCAGCCAGCAAGCCAGCAAACCAAACAAATGCAACAAATGAAGGAAAAACGAACAGCACGAAATACTTTGGGTGGCCAAACAGGAAGTTTGCCACACGCAATCAGCATCAAGCAAAGAGATGAGAGACATGAGCGACTCCGCAGCCCGGGTCTTGGGATCTCCGAGTGCGAAACTGAGTCCAAGTCCATGTCCATCCCCATCCAAGCTCCACGTCCGAGTCCGGGTCTCGGCCCGGGCACATTCCAAACCCGAACTAGACAAATATTGATGGCCGCTCATCAATAGACACAGCGGCAGCACCACCAATACCCCAACTCAATCACACTCGGATAAAAAAAGTTCTAATAGAATTTAGGATGTCATATTTTTTTAAGACTAACTGGCAAAAACAAAGCTAATAATTCGTTATAATTTTATTGAGAAAATAGAAAACAATATAAGAATGTTTTTTAAAACCTCAAGAGTTGTTAAAAACCTTTGTTTTAGGATTAATGATTCTTCAAAAAAATATATAAAATAGACACCTTTAGGTTTGAAAGTTTATTTTTATTTAATTTAACATTTTTTTTATTTTAAAACAATACAACAATTAAACAATAGTCTATTTAAAAAACAATAACAATTAAACGCAAGGAAATAAACGAAATTCTTTTGAATCTCTAAACATAACTTGAAGCATCTCTTAAAACTCCCAAGTACCATAAAGCGTAATAAACCAATTATAAATATAATATGAATTCTTTTAACTCTGGCTAAACTTTTTTTTAAGTGCATTGCAAAATCAAACGCAGTTGAAATATAGAAAAGGAAAAAAAGGCGCGCAGATTTTTTTCTTTGCACATTGCGATTGATTTATTTACCACGGCTTAGATTTACCGCCTTGCGAGTGGCATTTTGGCATTGTGCTGATGATGCCCCAAAGTCTTCTTGCGGCACTCCCCCCCTCCGCCGCTAACCTCGCCGCTGTTAGGCCCCCTCGGCGGCGGCATCATCATCAGCGGCACTTGCGGCAATATGGCCCGTTTGGCCTGCAGTCCCCAGTCACCTGCTCCCTGCCCCAAAAGTCTGCCGCTCAAAAATGTTGCATTTGATTTGGTTAGGCCAACTTGTTCGTGTCCATCCATCTATCCATCTCTCTCGCTTTTGCATCGTTACACAAAACCACAAACAATTTATATTCCCATCAAACATTTTGACCGCAACGCTGATTCATCTTAATCAATTATAATCTTTTGGATCGGGTCTCGTCTGCATTTCTCTCCACTTGTAATGAGCGAAAAAAAAACAGATACTATATATAAACGGATTTTGTGCAACAAGTTGCCACAAATGAGAGGCAGAGGGGTATATGGGCCGCGACAGAGAGGGCTAGACCGGTGGAGAGGTCGTGTGCTGGGGGCAACTGCGTGTAAAGATTTGCTCCACAGGCATTGCCCAGATAAGATATACCAGACACCAAAGCACCAAAGCCAAAGACCCGACAACTCGGTCTTCAGTTCGACAAACCAAGCGAGAGATCGGGCCGGGCTTAAAGGAGATTGCATGCCGAACAATGGACATGGACATGGAATCAGCAAACTGCAATTCAATGCAGGGACCTATTAACCAGAGGCCACGAAATAAATAAATTAAGAAAATATTTCTAGAAGCTGAACTTTACCAAAGCTATATGATACCCGGCGCTGGAACGAATACTAGTTCTATTGGCAATAAAAAATTATTCAAAATTCTTTAACAAACCGCATTAATCAATAATTAAAATGCAGCTAATCATCAAATCCGTGTGCTCAGGTTACCGACAAATTACCGATCTTCCATCGACACTTTATCCATATCGAATCGGATATCAGATATCGGCAAACATTTTTCACCTTTCCGCATTGCCCGACGACCTCTGGCAATCTAATCAAGATCTTCGAAAGTGTCCGCCAATCAATCATTTCCCAATAAGTGTCAGCCATCGACACGTTGAATATTCAGATTCATTATCAGATTTCACAAACTTCACTTCCTGTTGTCAGGTTGAGGCAAAACATTTAGCTGCAGTACGTAGTCTCAGTTACCATCCGAAAGAACTCCGTCCAAAAAATCAATGCCAGCTCAATCAGAACTCACTCTATCCGCCATAATTACAGGCCATACCCCCCGCCATCATCAGCATCACGATATTATCAATCAACAACCAACAACCGTAGAAACAACAGGCAACAAGCAACAAGAAACAGAAACAACCAGCAAAGCTGTCAAAGCTCACACCGTTTCTTCATGCTCAATTTTCAATTACAAATTACAAAAGTCTCGCGCTCGCAATTGTTTAATTTACAAATCATGTGAACCAATTAAACAGCCGCGGCAATAACAACACCGATACACAAATACAAAACAGCAACAACCACAACAGCCGGCAATGCCACGAACAAGGCTTAAATAGATTTTACTTGTTAACAATTATGCGTGTGGCGGCGGAAAGGGGGCGGCGGTAAGGGGTCCAATCAAAACCGAATCAAATGATAAATGACAACACCGAAACACAACTAGCCTAGGCGAGAGATCCCAGACTTTTGGAGTGAAAGACGAGGAAAGCCAGCCCCTCGGACGCAATCGCAGTTCCATTCCCAATCGCAATCCCAAATCCCTGTTTGCGTCTCCATGGCTATCTTCAGTATGTGTGCACTGCGAGAAATTTAAGGCTATTTTAGGGCTATATCACTTAAGTATAAATGTTTATAACTAAAACAATCACAAGAAATGTGAAGATATTGTAAACAACATATCACACTTTGCATTCTCAAATTTGAATTAAAATTAAAATATTCCCAAAATTCTTTAATCATCGCCAGATAAAAATTAAATTGTACTAATTTATATTAAATTTTAACCACTCATAGAATAATCTATAAAATATTTATCCAAGTGTATACGCGCCTCAATGTCGATCCATTAAGACCGAAAGCCCTCGCACCACTTGACGGATGAGTTTGAACTCACATGTCTGACCCAGAGCGGCGAGTGGTGCGGATCGCAGGGTAGAATGGAGGCGCCCATGCATCATTGGAGCCACCAAATGAAACTCACACCAATGGGGGCAGAGTGGATTGGAATGGTGGGGTGTAGTGTGGTGTGGTGTGTGCCCTAGCCAGGCTCAATCTCCTCTAGCTGTAGAGCTCCAGAGAGCTCGAACTCGGATTGGATTGAAAAACCCAGGTCCAGTTTCAGTTCCAAGCTGGGCAGCAACGGGCCAAGTTATACATTGTTTGATAAATGGCACACAACCTTTTCGAGGTTGATTATTGTGTTTTGTCTACCCAGGTTGGTTATGTTTGTGTTTATTGTGGGATTTCTATTTTCTGATATTAGAGTATACACTAAAAAAAATTAGAATGGTTAATTGATTATGAATGAATTGAAAGATTTGGGTTATGAATTATTAGTTAATTAAACCATGCAAATCTCTATCTGGTTTATATTTTATCTCAACAATTAACATTAGTTAGAGTATTAAAACCTCTCCTAACTATTCAAAAATTGAATTAGCCTCAGGGCAAAATAGCAGACTTATAAGATCTTTTTTTTTTGTATCCATAACGGGCCTCTCTTGTCAGAAATTGGCGAATTGAATTAATCGTTTCCATTTTGTTTATTTGTTGGTAATTAAACACCTCTGCTTTGATTTCTTGTCTGTCTCGTCAGTTGAGAAAATGAATCATTTACAACGTTTCTCAACATTTTTAATGTTGAATCGTTGTAAGCCATAAATTTCGGTTACGCTATTTATATTCGATACCCTGATGTGGGGGCCTGGGAATATATTTTCTCAAGCATTTCGATTTTTTGTGTGGCGCCTGTTGTGAAATTAGTGGGTCAGAATTATAGCGAAATCGAAGCGGCTAATGAAGTTCAACAGCTTAATGGAAACAGACATGGGCAAGAGCTTGAAATTGATTTTTTTTATGGGTTGTAATATCAGTCTAAGCTCATTAACATATACCTATATTTATTTTATATAAAACTTAAACCCATAATTACAAATAAGTTGTTCCAGTTCTTTGGGTTTAGTTTCTCGGAAAAAGGGAACTCCCATAGCCTGATACTCTTATATTTTGCCACTAACTTGTTTTGGGCATGTCCGATATGTTTGCTGTTTTCAAATTTCAATTTGTAGCAAAATGTTAGCAGCAGGTGTTCCCCAGTCCTCGCTCCTCTTATTTCTCGATCATCATCATCATCATCACGCACTCGGCGCATCCAAAAATAAAGCAATTTAATGTACGCCATTGGTGGTGTTAACCTCATTGGGTTACTTTCCCGAAAGTTTATAGTTTTTTGAAAAATTCACCAATGTCAAAATGGAAAAATTTGCATTAGCAGGCGCGAATCGGCCTGCGTCGACTCGGACGGATGAGGCTGAAAATGTGAGGCCTCGGCCTCGCGAGCTCACCCTCAGGCATTCAATTACAATCGATTCTGGTGTGAAAAAGTTCAATTTCTTTTTGCTGGCCGCAAACGACGACGATGACTGCGACCCGTTTTTATTATTTTCCTTTTTTCTTTTTGTAATCTTTCTATATACATATATATAGTTTTTATTTTTGCTTTTTTTGCGGCTAGTAATGAGGAAATGGCAAAACGCAGTTGTCGAGAGATGGAGGAGTTGGCTCCGATGAGAAGAAGTGATGCAAAAGGGGAGCCAGGGGGAGGGGCCTGGTTTTGTGGCCATATGGAAAATGCAATTCATGCACTTCCTAGATTGGACAACTGGTTGAAAAAAAAAGCTGCTGCTGCTGCTGCTGCTGCCGCTGCTGCTTTTGCTGCTTCTGCTGAGTGTGTGCATATCTACATATGTGATTGCCATATTGTGTAGATAATTGTGGGGCCCTGGCCCCACCTCGTCCTCCCTGCCACCGGCACCTCCGCCGCCACCGGCTCTCGTCACCAAACTCTCAGTCCGTTGTTCCAATACCGCATACACCTGAAGTGCTTAATGCTTTGTGACTATTCATGGGCACTTCAGGCCCAGACTCCGAGTTGGACTCGGACTCCGGCTTGGAAATCGGAATTGCTGCTGCGGCGGCTGCTGCTGCCCCAACAGAAGCAGCAGCGGCCAAACTATGAGGCCACATATGCAAATCACACACAGGTGAAGTTCGACAGGCTGACGAAGGGGCGGACGAATCAGGCCAGGCAAAAGTGCAGCACTCCAAAATGGGCAAACAAACACAGACCCAGCAGCGAAACACTGCGAAAAATTATGCAAACAGTCAATTATGAGAAAAAAAATTGAATATAATTCTTTATTGTTCAGACTTTGGGATACTGGACCTCTAGTCGTATACGCAATATTTTCGATAAACGAAGTAAATTATTTTTTATAAAATTTTCTATTTTCAAACGGATCTATATAACTTAACTACAAAAAAATTGTTTATTCTTAAATTGGTTTATTTTATTTAAAACACTCTTCGGTCAAACAGGTCGTATACGTAATGTTGAAATACGTATACGTTATGTTTAATGTTGGACAAGGACATTTCTGTTTATTAAAGTAATGCTATATAAACAGCATTGGAAAAGCCTTTAAATGCTTAAAAATCCTTGCCTGCAATGAATTTTGTAAAAATTAATAAAGGAATATCCTAACCCGGAAGTACCTGTTCAGAGTTTTTGGAGGTATTCTTTTAGCCTTTTATTCTTTTTAGCCCTTTAATTCTAAATAAATTATACATCTCAATTCCATTGAAATAATGAACATATTCATGCGCCATGCGGTTGACATTGCTTATAAATATCGATATGTTATAGTTATCCCAGAAGTATCCGCCCAATTTTTAAAGTGCACATCATTGCGAATAATGTGATGGGAGGGTGGGACTGGGTTTACCCACTCAAGCATTGACAGTTGAGTGGTCAGCGTTTTCTAGCCTGCATCATCAGGCAGCAACAATACCAACAACAACAACAACAATGAAAAGCACAGCAGCCACAAAAACGAACCTCCTTATAAACCACATGGCACACACAGTCAACAATAATTACCCACTTGCCTGCACTTGATATTAAAATCAGACAAAAAGGTAAGGCCTTCCCTCCTCAATCAATTCCAGCTCTGACCATTTTTTTTTCTTCGTTTTTGTTTCACTGATTCAACAGGTCACAGCGAACACAAAACGTGCAAAAAAACGTGCAAAATTATCAAAAATCGTTCATCAAATTACCAAAAAGAGCGCAACGGGCCACTTAACGACTCTATTACGAAATGGATAAAAATATATACAGAGAGAGGAGCTTCCAAAAAGACATTGAGACATTGGTCGGGGCGTCTCGGGGGCTAAGCAAAAATTGCAAAAGCGTCAACACAAAAATTATTTTAAATTAGAACTCGAAACTACTCACGTTTTGCAATTTTCGCTTTTTGTGTGGAATGCCAATTGAAGTGTTAGGAAAATAAACAAAAGCCAGACCCAACTGGGAGCTGCAGTGCAAAATCAAAGCAAGCCAAAACCAAAACAAAAACAAAACTGAAGCATCATCACCATTGGAAATCGGTTGGGGTGGTGAGAAGGGGCGGAATGATCAGCAGGGGGCATCCAGGCGATGGAGACACCAGCCAACTACCAACTTCCAAGCAACCAACAACCGACTATCAACAGCCAACGGTAGCACTAAAAATAACAACAAAAATAACACGACCCCAATGGGAAGAGTTTGGGGCTACTACTGGGTCTAGTGGTGGAAGCGTGACTCTAAAATTGGAAGTATTTACGATTTAAGCTTAAGAAAGATACGTTATATATTATAAGCTTTATTTTAAATTTATAGATCAAATATGTAAAAACTTCGAGCGGAATATTATATTTCAATTAAAACCACTTATTTCACACTTTTAAAAGTAAAATGCTAAATATTTAAATAAATCTCTCAATAAACTCTTAATAAAAATCAATTTCAGGGGCAATCAATATTAAAAAGGCAATGAAAAAACGCCAAAAGGTGTCACTTTAATTAAAATAACTTGTTCATTTAATACTTCATGGCCCATAAAACTGAAAATGTTAAAGTTCCTTTGGGGCTTAAAATTTATACTAACTATGTGGCTATCATCGCTAGAATTCGCCAATGAGTGGTGTGTGACACTCTTTTCGGCGATGGCTAGACAATCAACGCAAATAGCTCAAACGCCTCAAGTGTTTGCTGGAGATGTCACCCACACTTCACTGAGACTTTGGCTCGGTCGCATCCAAGTTCGTAGCCTGAGTCTTTTGTTTAGACAGCGTCAACTTAGCCAGAAGTTAGTCCTCCTCTTCCCCCTTGCTTTGACTTTTGCAATTTGGCACAGCACCACTAACAACAACTACAAAAACAATAATAACAATAACAAAGAGAAGATGCAGCAGAAG
This sequence comes from Drosophila atripex, assembly GCA_035045925.1. Lineage (NCBI taxonomy): Eukaryota > Metazoa > Arthropoda > Insecta > Diptera > Drosophilidae > Drosophila > Drosophila atripex. The sequence continues at coordinate 5,426,617 of JAWNOP010000012.1, forward strand.
CAGCACAAATATTGGCAATATTTCGATGACTGCAAAATATCGCTTACAGTTAAATGGAAATTGATGCACTTAGCTGACTCACTCACTTCTGTTTGGGCATGGGCACTGCAGGCTGCAGCTTCTGCCGGGTCTGCAGGGTCTCTGCTCCTCTCGTCGTCCTATAAAGAGACAACTATGCAATTGTGTGTGCTTGCTTGCTTGGCTCGGGAGAATTCCTCATTTTCCAGCAAAAACCGAACCGAACCGAACTGAACTCCTCATGCAAGCAACGTGACTTTGAATAAATTAAGTGCACATATGATATGCAAGCACCGAGCAAACTAAAGACGAAATAGCAGTCAGGAAATATCAAAAGCAAAGAAATGGAGCGGAGAGTTTGCCGAAGACAAACACAAAGGTAGCAAACAAAAATATTTTCGCAGCCCGTGGAGAACCTTGATATAAAAAAACCCACTTCACAATCATATCGAATGTCAGCGGATCGTTTCGAAAGTCCCTCCCCTCCCATCAATATGGATAAGCTTGCCGCTAAAATAGCATTAAAATCATAGAAGGCAAACATGAATTTCCAGCATAAACCTCAATTTGAATAAATTGCAATTAATTTAATTTAATTAACAGCTCTACAAACACGTTCCGGAGCAATTCGACGTAGCAGTTGCAGGAAGATTACCACCGATCCTGGCCCAGTCAACTGGTAACCACTTGTCGCTTTTTATTATCTGGTCGCCTGTCAAAAACTCTTGCTATATGCCATAAGATATAAGATTTTATATCCAGCAGCCCATCGGGCTACAAATGGCACAACAAATTCGTGCAGAGCTACCACAAGCCAGGCCGAAACGGAACAAACCAGACCAGCGAATGGCCAAGACGACGATGATTCCGACGATGCGTCCCGCCATTGGCTATCAGCATGGATGAAAACTATTGGGTCTGTTAATGAGTCTCCTTATGATTCAAGAAATCTATTCCAGGGGACATCTAACAAATTAGATGGAATTTTATCACAGTTCTAAACGCAGTTGATGGTAAAGGTGAGATAAGAAAAATAAATAATCTTTAAAAAGAGGTAATATTTATTAATTTTTAGATACTAGTGTGTCAGCTGTCTCTGGTATTTTTGCATACTTTCTAAAATATATAAATTAATTTTGTTTAATCCGAAAATATCAATCCATTAGAGACAAGAATAAACCAACTTTATGAGACACAAAAGGAATGATAAAGCCGGAAACTTCTCTCTCAAACTGTAAACTGCCGGTTGGCTCAAATATGCGAAATTAACCAGACACAATTACAAGACACCGAACGCAACAAGCAACCCACTTCTGCATGTTGCACCCCGACACCTCCCCCTCTGGCACCTGTGTGTCTTATCCACCCACCACTCCTCGCTCCCACTGTTATCGTTTAGTCTATGATTTTATTTTTATTTCGCCGCAAAGCATTGCCTTTGGCTCAAATCCTGCAACTGCAGATGCCGCATCCAGCACCGAAACTCTCGGCCAAGTGTTCGTACTGAAATTTGCGAGATGGTTATCGGTTGGGAGGGGTTGGCCAATGCATTGGCCATTGGGCATTGGCCATTTCAATGACCAGAGCCGGAACGAAATGGAGGCGTAGAGAGCAGCCTAGTCAAACATCGTTGTTGTCGTCGTTTCAGGTGAAAACTCGCAATACGACTGCGTGCAAAATGGAATTTATTGTATAATTAGGATTTGTATTATTGGTAATAAGCCAGGCTAAACACAACGAGGAAAGCGGCGAAGAAATGGCTGTGCTTTTCCGACTTCTCCATAAACAATATTGGATGTGGTCAGCCCGCTGAAAAAAAGTGAAATATTTCAAGCGAAAAATATTGGTTGGTATCGGTATGGAAGGAGATACTTTACCTTGGATTATGTTATCATAAAAAGATTTTTGTTTTTGATATATTCATTTATTTTCTTGTTCCTCAAACCATAACCTTAAAACACAATACTTTCCTTTATGAGTCCATCAATCTACATATATCCTTTTTATTTAAAACCTTTTTGTGGCATTCTACTCCGCTTGCTGAGTCTAGAATCCAGAGTAGAGCCTCTGATTTTAGGGGGCTGTGTGAGTACAAGCTCATTACGAGTCTTGCTAACCAGTGGTAGTTGTTTTATTTGCTGTTCGCTGTTGTCGCCGGGGTGTCGAAATGTACAGCCAATTACATGCGACACCAACAACAGCAGCAGCCGCAGTTTGGGGCAAAGATGGAGGAAAATCTTTCTTGGGGGGGCCAGGAGAGGCTGGGAAAAGGAAGGCATCGGGCACGGGATTGGGATCGGGAATGGGAGTGGGAATGGGAATGGGAATTCGGTTGGCTGGTAATTCGATAGCAAAAGCAAAAGGAATTCAAGGCTGAAAGTCTGTGAATCGGAGGCAGGCATTGAATTTCATGAGTTCTTTTTTCTTACCCAGTTAGGTAGCCTCCAACGGGTTGCGACCTCTGGATAGAGATTCTCCTCGTATCGCACTCCCCCACCTCCGAGCTTTTCCAGCTTACATAGAACAATTATTTTGCGTGTAATTATATGAGCATGTTATGCGAGAAGAGCCTGTGTCTTGCATTTTGGTCAGCGGATATCTTGTTAATGTTTTAATGGCCTACAAGTAAATAAATTTTAATGGGCAATAGCTATTCCACCAATCTGACCCGACAACTTTTTACGTAACCTTTCAGTAACTTAATTGCCATAATTAAAAAGTTACACTAATATGTTAATCCAAATACTTTTTCCAATTACCTTTAATATGGGAACCAAATTTTGTTGTAAATAAATAAGTTATAAATAGAGAAATTTGTTAAACACCTAATTTATTACAAGGTATCATAAATATTCAAATTTCAGACAATTTTTCATGGGAAAAAAATCGTCATTAGCCGTGCGGACCGGATCAGCCTAATTCCCGTATCACAATCTAAAAAGCGTAACTTAATAAACCCAATGTATCGCTGCCTTCATAACTTTATTAAACCGACCATTGATTGGTATATTTAACCTTAGCCAAGAACGTGCGCATCATTTGAGTGAACCCTTGGAACCTTGAAATTTCAGATCTGATCCCCAGCCGAGCTGCTTTCGATTGCCAGCAATAACTCAATAACCCAACCAGCCACGAAAAATGTATATTCCTCAAAAATATTTTCATCCGCTCTCGCTGGTCTCGAAAAAGCTTCGACACACATTGAAAATTATGCATGCGATCGTCAGAATGCGAAACCCAAAGTCCGACCCGAGAGACCCGACCCGACCGACCCATCGACCTGGCCAACCGAAAAGTCGGTCCAGTCCACTGGCCGATGCATCGTCCAACCTGACCAACATTGACTGTATAATCGGCCGGGACGGCGGGCCCAGATCAATCATAGGCCGGGGCCTAGCCTTTTGGTTAATTTAATATGGCTAAAGATCAACTGCAGCCGCAAAATGTTCCCGCGAACTTTTGTGCACTTGCTCGAGTCTGATTTTTCGATACTCTTTAGTTGAGGGTTAATTAAATATTATAAGACTTTTAGTTATTATTATACTTTATATATTTTATTTAAAATATCTAAATTATAAGACATTCGAATTATAAACAATATTTCCACAATTAAGCAGTTTCTTGTTTTAAACTTTTGATAAAAATTTAAATTTATTCGAAAAGAATTTATTCGCAACAAAGATGTATGAACACATAATAGCTACATTTAAGATGTCTTTGAATTATTAAATATAATATATTTATTCGTTTATAATTTAAAAATTAAAGCTCACAATACAGAAACTCCTCAGAGCTCTAAAACTTTCTCTAGTCAGTAATGATACTATATAATGAAGTTTACAACCCCTAATTTTAAACCTGAAAAAGAGTACAACATAGTCAATAAAATAAGAGACCTTTAAAATAACTTGAAGCCTATGGCTTTGGCACAAACGTAGGGGAAATAGCTCTTGGGTAGAATCTGCGGCTATGCTCTCTGGCCAATTGATTTGCAAGCCATATTGTGGCATCGTTCCAATGAGCGGGCCGTGCGAATGGGTTTTCGATCATCTTCCTGCCGGGGTCACTGCTACAAATTTTGATCGTTCGGGTCATAGTCGTAGAAGTCACACGGGGCCGACTCCAATGATGACTCCGATTCGTCCATGGTATCCATCGCAGCTCGATCTTGTAATCAGGCGCAGCGAATTAGTATATGAACATGCATGACGTGTGGCCAGGCCAGGTGAGGCCAGGTGATCCCGTAGTTGTGGCGGTGGTGGTGACGGAGTGGGAGTGCAATGCAACTTCAGACAGTACTGTGCACATCGATCACATCACATCGCAACACATCGCATCACGTCGGTGAAATGTTAAAGTTCCAGCAAACAAAATCACGATTGACATGACGTATCAATCTCCGATGCTTGGCATGTGTTGTACTGAGATGATGCAGGAAGAGGATTATAATTTCATAATTTTCAATTTCCATGGGCAATCAGCAGGTCAACGAAATTAGCGTGGCCAAAAATGATTGCCCACCTACCAATATCAGAATGTTGCCTGGGATGGTATCACCTTTTCTATCAATTTCTAAAAATAATTTTATTGTTCGGAGATCAATCTTAATTTGGCTATTTACATATTTCACACCTCGTTGATATTTTCTGCAGGAGATCTTTAAGAAAAATGTTGATAAATTTTAATTATATACAGCACTAAGGTATTTTATGAACCCAAGGATTAAGGTTAAAAAATCTATGCCAAACACACCCCAAAATACCGAAATAATAACTCACATTCTCACATTAATAGAACAGAAAAATTCCATTACACTCCTTATAAATTATAGCTCATAATTTGTTGTAATCCCCAAACACCTTAAATTAAAACGAGCTCCCGAGAAATTCCCAATTAATTTGCCTAATTTCCCCCAAAACGAAATCTCCCCAGCTTTCGAACATCAAAATTGAAGATCCGCCTTCGCCCATTCCCAACTTTTTTCACTCATTCATTTGGGGCTCATTAAAATGCGTTCGGCCCCAAACTCGCACATCGTAAACCAAACGTAAACGATCGGTGTAAAGCTAGTCCCTTGGAAAACGATAATGTTCAACATAAATTTCCACAAATCAAATCGAGCACATTTTCCACTCCAGGAGAGGTGGAAGAAAAAGGCTACTAATTAGCAACGCCCACGAATTTTGCCGAGGCACAAATGGAGAATAAATAAAATGGAAAGCGTTTTGAGGAAAATATTATTAGACGAAACGAAGCCCAGCTTGCCGACGATTAAAGTCGAAAAGTTGAGAAAATGGGTGTTGCTGGGTCATAAACAAAAAATGCCGAGATACCACAGTGTGTGTGTTATGAGAAGTGTGTTACAAATTTCTGGATGAGCAGAGTCCGACTTCGTGGTCTCGAATGTCTCGTTTTGGAAATCGATTCGTCACGTCCAAAAGGGCTTTGGCTCAATGTCGACAGATACGGCTCAAGATGATGCTCCGCTCCCATGGGGTCAGGGTTCAAGCTCGGGTATGGGTCCGGTGCGGCGGTCATTTGCATACATTAAACTACTGTCGAGCTTCTCCAAATCGAATGTGGCTCCAAAACTTGATCTAAATTTAATTATTGCAGCCAAGAAAATACCAAAACGAAACGGCAGCCCAACGACATAGAAATCTGTATTTGAAAACGATTTGTACCACTCTGAATCTCTCATTTTTTTCATCGCTTTTTTTTTTAATAAATTAATAATCAACAAAAACGCTTTTCATATTTTTATGCGTTTTTTTCGTGTAGAGGATAGAAACGGTGCGCTTTGAACTCGTGCTTATATGCATTATGTACATATATTTTCATAATTTATAAACGATTCTACAAGCTCAAGCTCGGGGCTCCTATTTCAAGAGATTTCGGGGCTCAGGCCCCAAAAACGTCTTTTGAATGATGGCCTAAGCCCAAAGCCAAACGAATGGCGTGTAGTCTGAATCCAAATGCTGTTGATATAGTTTTTATGGGCGTTTGATAAATTTCTTTACATTTTCTACAACAATTAGTTGCAATCAAAAGCCATATTGTTCACAACAAAAACTGAGTTTAGCCTGAGGGGGATTTTTGGATTTTCGGTTTCTTTTTTTTCGATCTCTGGCCGTCCGCAAGGTAGATAGAAAACTTTAAATATCGATTTTTAATCCGTAAAGCATTCGTTATGAATTCAACCTGTTGTACTGGTTCAATTTAAATTGTTATAGCTGCTGGCCGTTGATTAATAATCAAATATAGGTCGATTTGGGGCAAAGATAACAATTTATTCAAATTGGAGTTTAGGTAATTACGTTTATGAAATGTTAATCTGGTTTGTTAACAAGAAAAGTATCTTGAGTGTTAGTGGTTTTGTAAAGCATCTTTGTATGAGTCTTATGAATATTTTGAAAGTATTCTGAAGCAAGTATTTCTTCCAAAAATAACCATACTCCAAACACCCCTATTAAAACATACTCAAATACTTCCTAATTAGCCACCTTTTCTTTACCGTATTTGGCCAAAATCAAATTATAATTTCAGATTACTCAACAAGCCGGAGAAACAGCCACCTGCACCTGTCCGTCAGCTGCCAGCTCTTGAGAAATCAGGCAATACTGGCTGCCACTTTGCTACGCCTTAACACCAATCAAAACCTTTTGACCGAGACTTTTAGAATTAGCAGACAAACATGCTGCCAAAGGTGGCCAAAGTGCTTGAAGATTTGCACAGTGGACTCAGTGCAATCCGTAAAACTCGTCAACGGCTGTCTATTCCTCCCCTTTTTCCCAGTTCCCCTTATCATCCAATGCGCTGCCCGGTAGTTGTAATTAAAAACGCGCAAGTCGTAAAAAAACGCAAAAAACTGAAAAAAAGAAAAACTACTGTTGAGATGGGGCCGGTATGAGAGGGGGGTCTTGAGAGTGTGTCTGGGGCGTAACGCACCCGAAGAGTAAAATTAATTTTCCATATACTTCGCGGATTTGACCCAAGACGACTAGACTTGTGGCAGCCTTCAATCATGCAAGAAATTTGCTAATTGCAATAGAAGTACAATTTCTATCGTAAAATAAATTAGGAAGGCTGCAAAAGGATATAAATTGGAGTTTACTAATGAAGATCAAACAGAGAGCTACAAAAATTCCACCGATTGAAGAGGATTTGGAATTCGATTTTTATATTTTAAATGACAATTAAAAACTTGATTTTTCCGAGACAGTTTGGGAAATTGAAATGATTTCCAAGGAGGTTAAGAAATATGCACTTTTTTTTAAATATATATGTATAATAATCCGAATTTTTGTTACCACAAAAATATATTCACATTAAAAAACCAAAAAATAGGCTAAAATAAATGGTTCCATAAAATAAATCAGGAAGACAGAAAAGCCCTAAAATAAGACTAAAAAACCTCACCGTCTAATGAACCGCAAAAAGCTGAAAATCTTTAGGATCTGTAGAGATTGCTGTACTGTGAGATTGAGAGATTGGCAAAAAATTAGTTGCTGAAAATGAATTGCACTAATATCGAATTTCACACTGCTGCGCTAATGGCTGACAGCAGCACCAGCAAAAGCAACAGCAGCAACATCAATACAACAGCAACTTGCAATTGACGACGGCAACAACAAAGCTGCAACAGCAATCAACATGTGTTTGCAATTGTTGCTTTTGTTGTGACCGCTTTTCCATTTTTTTTTTACCACTTTTTTTTAATTTATTTTTTTTTTTTTGAGCTAATGTGCAAAGCGCTGATTGGACGAAGCCTGACCGCAAAAATGGAAATTATGATGAGGCCCCGTTTGAGTAAAGAGCACAGCAGCAACACATCAGAGGCAACTAGCAACCACTAACTCGAATCCGAGAAGCTGGTTTCACTTTTGGGCGAGGAGTTTGTGTTATTTAGTTGTCGTTTTATTTTACGTTTTTTTTTTATTATTTTTTTTTTCTGCCTGCCTTTTTTTGCAAATTTTTCGAAAGCCAACCAATAACAAACTATAACTAACAACGTCAACCAATATGAAGCTGCAAGTTTATTGGTCAATCCCCAGAGCAAGGTGGCGATTTTTGTGGTGTTTGGTTTTGTAGTTTTATATTTTTTTATTGGTTTTTTTAAGCAGATAGTTTGCTTTCCAGCTGCCATTATATCGGACATGTGCATATCTAACAAGTTGGGCGGGCATTAAGTTGAAAAAAGAAAAACCAAAACAAAAACACAAAACTCAAATATTTAAATAATGAGGCACACTCTAAGTCTTATATACTTTTAGCCATTTTTTATTGGAAGCCTTCCAAGTAAACTGGATCGCAAATATGAGACCGCCCCTCTGTAGGAAAAAAAACGACTCGCGATTGCTTTAATTTATGTACCTGATTATGCCGTGAAAACCTGCCAACAAATCAATTGAAAAAATAGAGAGGAAGGCAAAATAATCAAAAGGCAATGAGTACGAGTGAGGCATTTAATTGCCTTCATTTGCCTGTGGGTAGGTGGAGCCTAGAAGGGATTTAAATTTAAAGATACGGCTCTCAAATCGTCCTAGAAAATATATAATATTTTAACAAAAAATAACTGAAAATTAAATAATCTTACAGGCTAAAAAGGAAGTAACTTTATGGAATTAGGTTTCAGTTTTTTAAATATTGTTTCTGGTTTCTAAATATTTTTAAAATAACCCCTGAACAATATCTTTCAAAAATATTTCTGTAAATATAATTATATTCCATAAAATCAAATAATCATTTTAAGCGCATCGTAAAGCCACCTATGAACCAAACTACCCATCATTTAAAAAAAAGACAAAACTACACACACATGTTTGAATGAAAATGGCTAAAAACGATGAATACCAGTTAATAGGGGGAGTGATGCCAAGAGGGGATGAAGAGGCTGGGTGGGTGGGGAGCAGGAGTATGGAGGACGATAAACGATTCCCAAATCTGTTGCCGCACCCAGAGACGACCTGAGATTCAGCGATTCAGTGGGAGAGCATCTGTAAATACGAAACTTTCCATTCCGACTGAAAAATGTTATCAAATCACTGGCACAAAACTGGCAAACACAAACGAGCTCTCCACCACCGATCCACCGAACCACCGATCCGGCCAACCAACGACCACAAAACTAAGCAAGCCAATTTTCAGCTCATATTAACCCGCAGCACAAAGGCCAAAACAGGCAACGGACACGGCCCCTGGCCAAAAAGACAGAGGAGACAGAAATACGAACGACCAGGCCAGAAGAACCAGACTTCTGCAACTATGAATCCCAACCCGTGCCCGTGCCCGTGCCCATGCCCGTACCCGTGTACCCGTACCCGAATCCAAATCCAAATCCCCAAGTCTAGAGTTCGAGTTCGAGTGGAGCCCATTTCCAACTTTCTCACGCACTTCAAATTTCAATTGGCAATAAATGTAATGCAAAGCAACACTTTAAATCATTTGCCGAGTCGGCCGAACAACAACACGCCACCACCAATAAGCCAACAACAACCAGACATGGCCATCGGAATTGGATAGCGATTTCTTGTTGGTTAAAAGAAATGCCTTGCCAAGAAAGAAAAAAAATACTTTTTAGCAACTTCTTTCACTTGGATCGGCGGCGGGGTAATTAAACGTTCGCCTAATTGCCATTTCTTTATAGGCACAAAAATTTGTCCAGTCATAAAAGCCAAATCACAGATGGCAGAAAATACTGGTAGTACTAAGCATTTACTAAGCGAAAAAGAAATATTTGTAAATTCAATCGTATTAAACGCTAATGCACTCATAAATCCTTTTTTCAAATTTTTTTTTTTTTTTGGGTGGTGGCGGTTTGGTCGCCGGCACATTTATATTTTATCGTCCATTTAAGTAAAGAAATAACCCGGGTGGACGAAGTGTAATAAAGAAAGCACCTAATCGACTTTTATGAACAACAGAAAACACATTAATGCCGTAAAGGCCGTAAAAGCAGCGCTTAGTGTTATATAAATCAGGAGGGGAAAACTTTTAAAACGCGTCTGCGGGCCTCACTCCACCGATCTGATGCGAAAGTATCAGTTATATGAAAGCCGTAAATCATGGGACTTACTTTGGTAGCTCATCCATCGTCGGGCCGATCTCATTAGAAAGGATCAACGGGAAAGGCAAAGATTATAGAGAAGTAATTGGATTACAAGAAGAAGGCTGGCTAATGGCTTGCTTTGGCAACTTAATTATGTGCCATCTGGCACATAAAGAAAACTTTATAAAAAAAAAGATTTAAATAAGAAGATACTCACGTTAATTTTCATGTTAATTTATTCTTAATTTTTGATTTGAGTTTCAAACTAATCACTTACCTAAACTTTGTCGTTTTACCCGTTTTGATAGAAAAAAAAATAAAATAAAAAGCCTACCATACACTGGGACATTTCAAAACTTTTTTCTTTTATTTAAAACATATATTTTTACAAAACACATGGTTATACATTTTTTCAGAACTCTATTTCCAACTTAGTTATAAAAATTCTAATGTTCACAGCTTGAAGACTCGACGTATACTGACTGAATAAATGGTACATTTTAATTTACTTTAATACCATTGCATTTAAAACGCCTACTTTGTTGTTAATAGAATATTTTGTAAATAGGTTTATCGATTTTGCATCACATTTTAGAACGGTTATGGTAATACTAGTGTTATATTTATATGAGAAACATTAAAATAAATTCAATCATCACTGGCTGAGGTTTCTGGATTCTCTGGTTAGGGATGGAAAAGATCTGAAAAGTCACAATACATTCCCCACTAAAATTTCTGAATCAAATCAATTTAAGAAACTAACAGTTAGTTAAGTAAGTTTCGATTAATTTTAATACAATTTTAAGTATTTTATTTCAAACTTAAATTGTATAGCTTAAACCACCCTAACCTAACCCGACAACTTGTCATCTTCATTCCTCCAATCTGGCAAAAATGCAAAAAATAATAATAATATGGGCCTGCACTTGAACTAATTTACATAAAGACAGGCCACAGACAGAGGATGAAAATCTGAGAACCGAAGAACCTGAGGATGTCGACGCTTCGTCTGGGACAAATGACTGACAGTCTCTGGGCCCGGGGCGAAGCATCGAGAGCTACTTCAGTAGCCGCAGCCGAAAGGATGATGGAAAAAATGCAAATAAAAAATAAATCCACCAGAAATCGGCCAAGAAAAGACACAGCCAAAAAAAAAAGGGAAGAAACATTAAATGAAACAAAAGCAAGTCTGCTCTGAAATGCCTGCATGCTAAATGCGCGTTAAATGATGCTTTCGTTGCGCATGCGCTGAAAAGCTTCTGCTTCCATGGGAATATAGCCTCGAATGGAAGCTCTACTGGACGTGGAAGAGCCTCGACGACATTGCGCTCATAAAAATCACGAATTGATGGAGTGTCCGGGGCGGCGAGCGATCGCCAAATCATTTTTCGCAGGCTCTCCGCACAAAATTGCCGAAACATATGCAAATGGACATGGACATGCCGGGGCAACTGGGAGCCGGGAGTCCCTGGATCTAAGGCAACAGTGCTACCCGGGCAGAAGCCCAAAGGTCCCTCAGGTGCACTTTGTTGTGGGACGGTCGAGATTTTGCTTCTACTCCTAGCTGCTATCCTCAAGCTGCCGTTCTTTATTTAGCTAAGGTCGCAATGGCCTCTTTTATGCCACTTTCCAGTTGCACTTCTAGGCAAAAATAAGTGCGCATTTTGGATCAGTTTCAGAACGAGGACACTCAGATACCCTTTTCGAAGACATCTCCTAATCAAAAATTACATTAATAGCTTCAAATAAACCGTACTTTGAAAATCATCCTTAAACATTTGAAGAAACTTGCATAAATCTTTCGTAAAATAGAGAATTTTAGTCCTTCCACATAAGATATTTAAAAGGGCTCAAAAGTTATTACCCTTAACGAATAGTACGATGAATATACCCCAAATACAACTGGGATAAAGGGTATAACTTAAAAATCAATTCACACTCGATGCCTGAAGAGCCCTATGGCCAAAGTTGGGAGTGCTTCGAGTCCAGGGCCAAGGACTGGGCCCCAAAAGCGAACCTTTGTTATTTGCTTTTCCGAAGCCGGATTCGGAGGAGGCCTGTGCCGCCGTGGAGTGAAGTGGAGGCCTGGCAGTGGAATGCTGCCACTTGTCTGTCTCTGCTCGTCTGTCGGATGGATTCGACTGGATGGCTGCTGGTGAGGCTGCTGAATTTATGGGCCGAGGGTTAGAGGGCGCAATGGCTCGATGAGCGTTGAGTTGAGTTGAGTTGGTCCCGAAACAGGAATGGGAAAACAACAACTGAGTTTCCAGCCCAGAGCTCGTCGGGGAGCAGTTGTAAGCGTGGCATGGCCAAATGATTTACATTCGCAGCCATGCCAAAGTCAAGTTGAAGAAGCCGTGTAACGACTTGGTGAACGAACTCCTTCGGTCCGTAATTAATTTTACCCCATATTGGCAATTTTATGCAAATTTTTTGCCCATATGCACTAAAATCGATATGAGCGACGCGAAATAGATGGCGATGCTAATCGCTCGGGTTTCGGATCCTCTTGCCAAGTAGCCAAGACCAGTAGCACTCCAATAATAAAGTCTATAATTTCAATCCAAAAACATAAGGCCAATAAACAGATCTTGCCCGGTGCCCGGTGGCATGTTGCCAAAACCAAGAAAAACGCAACACAAGTTGACCCTTTTTCCCGCTTCCTCCTATGACTTTTTCAGTTCTTTGTCGTTGTGGCTCGAAAAATATCGATTACATGCTAGACTCCAGTGACTCTAGCCTTTGGAAATTCTCAATTCCAGCGAAAACAGTTAAATTCCGGTAAAAGGAAAAATGAGCCAACAAAAACAAAAATAAGCAAAAATAGAAGCTGGGAGAGAAAAACGTTTCCACCATGCGAACGAACCCAAAGAACGTTTTGTGGTCCATGGTGGTCCCAGCGATTATCATGAATTGATCTGTAAGATGTCAAAGCGCAGACGATGCGAAAAAGCCAAAAGAATAGCCAATTTGCACTGGGAGAAATAATGGGGATTAAACTTCATCAAATCGAAATAAAAATGGTAATAGTCTAGTAATACTCTAGAAAATAGTAATACTCATTAAAAGAATTTTAAGTCCTTTAGTTCCTTAAGAATCGATCTATGTAACTCTTAAAACCCTTTCAGTATCCTCTTTTTATCTCCAGTGCAGAGGTCGCCTCATCTCTTGGCTTCTGCTCCATGACGGTGTCCACCTTTCCACCGCCGGCCTTCGCCCATTGCTCACATGTGGCTCGTTGCATTTCGCAGACCCACAGCCACTTTGTCTGGGCAGTGGCTTCCTCGACTCCGTTCCGTTTCGTTCCCATGCCACATGTGCCACATGCGCCGCAATGTGGTTGTTGCGGTCGCTGTTTCTGTTGCCAGAATTGCGCGAGCGGCGCAGATAACAGCACAAAATGTTGGCAGCACTGTTGACATTATGAATGACAGCGGTTATTTATTATGTCTTGGCTTATTTTTTCGGTTGTTCGAACTTCCAATAGGGGGGCAGACGGAAGGAGATCGGGCAGCCAGGATCGTGGCATTCTCGCAATACGGTAGCCCAACGCATATTGGCCTAACATAATGAAAATTGATTATATCATCATCATAGATTTGTATTTTTAAAGGACAAGTCTGTGTAACAAAAAAATAAAAAACAAATTTGTATTCCTTAAAAAAAAATGTTAGGAAACTATTTTCTTGCAGCAATATTTAATGGAAATGCTCGAGTTTCATGCTCATGGATCTTGTTTTTAAGAAAATCATCTAGAATTTTACATTATCATTAGATATTCCGCAATTTTTCCGTAAATTTATACATATTCAGAAACGCTTCTACTGTCTTTATTTCTGGAACAGTACATAGTTGTCATTTAAAAAACATTAAAAAAAAATTAATTTAAAGATAAAACAAAGTTTTTACAAAAAAAAAATAAATCTTTTGAAACAACATTTGCTGCTTTAACTCAAAAACCATAAAACACAACTGTGGTGTCCATTTTTAACCGAATCATTATTCTCTTAACCAACTCTCTAAAACGATCCAACTTTAAAGCAGATGGCCGGTCAGTTCATGACCATTCCGACTGTCTCAGTGCAGATTCATATTTTTCAGATACCCCCAAACTGTTTACGATACCCCCAATTCAGTGCCTCATCTGCCACGATAATTGCGTAACTTCAATAACAACAACAACAACAACAAAAAACCAACAACCATAACTACAATAACAACACTTGTGGCAGAAGCGCGCAAACAAGCAACGGGCGGCTTCTTCGTACCGTTAAGTGCCAGGCTGTCGACTTCATTAGATTGTAATAAACGCGTTTCGGTTACAGCCCCCAACAACGAGAAAAACACTGACAGTAACATAAAAACAACAGCCAGCCAAAGAAGATCTAAGCTCGGCTTATAAATGCAATTTCGCTCGCACAAAACTTCAATGGACTTCATTAAAATATTCGAAACACAAGCAGTTTAAGCACCAAAAACTTGTCAGAGATGCACCGAGTCATTGGTAGATTTTTACACTGGAAAAAATAAGAAACATTTTATTTAGTCAAGTAATCAAACCTGCCTGTTTGTTTCTAGATTGGTCCTGATTTATAACAATTTTTCGCATTATTTTTGAAATTTCGTCACTTGTTTTGCACATAAAATTGGAAAACCAGCCCAGAACTGTTTTCTGGCTAGCTGCCTTTTAGATATTTACCTTGCAATATTTAGAAGTAATTTTTTTCAGTGCCTTTGGAGATGGGGAAGGAGAAGTTAGAGTAGTTTGTGGGGGCCAGCTGTGCGTGGCAGGCAAAAGCGCAGCGTTCAAGTCCAAGTCTCGAGTTCAGAGGTCTAATTGAAAATGCTGAAAACCTTAAAAATATTGAGAGTGCCAGGAGAGATTTTGGCGGGGAAACAGCAGTGGGGTGGGGGAAAGAGATCCAGGGGAGAAGAAAGGGAAGTCATCTCATTCCCATTAGAACTCAATTTGCCTCTCGTATGTGCCGGAGACAGAGACGCCCACAAGCGTTTAATATCATGGAGCTCCCTTCCCGCGAAATCCCCATCATCATAACCGACTAAAAGTGGCGGGGAATGCAAATTTATAATACGCAAGGCAAATTGGGGCCAACTTGTGACAATTTATGATATTAACACTAAATATTTGTGCCCCGCCGTGATTTACGCGCTGGCGTATAAGAAAGGTTTGAATTTTGAATTCTCTTTACGAATTATGGAATACACTTTGGAAATAATTGAGATATTGGAAAATTAATATAAAAATACTATTAAAAACTGAAACTAAAGTTGATGATCATAATTTTTATGATATGTATTTTATTTTGTATTTATAACTTAAAGGTTACAAAAATTATAAACTATAAAAAATACACTCAAAATAATAATTTCTCACAAGAGATCTTTCCAAAATCAACATAAAACCCCATCCAACTGAATGACTTATAGAAGCTACCCGGAAACACCCAAGAGTCTGGGAAAGAGCATTTCGAAAATGTTTATAAGTCGCATTATTTTGAGGTTTATGCGTTTTTATTGTTTGGCTGCAATAATTTGAGAGCTTAAAGCGTTGCCAGACATTTCGAAAAGCGAAGGCAACCAGGCGGCATCCGCATGGAATGGAGGTGAGATGGAAGTCAGATAAAGTGGAGCAGTTCAATAAAATTTTATGATAATTGCAGACTGAGCAGGAAAGCAGACAGAGCTCTCAAAACCCCTGACAAATGAAGTGATTTTCGACTTACTTTTTTTTGGCAATTTTTGCAAACGATTTAATTATACAGTTCAGTTTTGCCGGAGAATTCGCAAAAGAAAGGGGGCGGGAGACAGAGATTGAGATCCAATATGTTAATGATGGACAAATTAGCCGCGCCCAAATTTAAATCAAAAATGGATTTCACCATTAGAGTTAGAAATCTTGGGTATCCAGCAATTAAGGCATCTTTCTTGGGAACCAAAAAATCTTTTGGGTCAAATAGCTGATGGATTTTTTTCATCAAACTGTAACCGAGGCGAAACGTCATGCACAATTTGCATGAATCGAACGCGGAACGCCAAATTACAAATTCCAAATACAAGTTACAACAACAGACAGCGAACGAAGATATTCGAAAACATCTTTAATAAGCATTTCCATTTGACGTTCGGCTGACACAGAAATCTGCACCGTCGGCTATTAGCAATTAACTGGGTCTATTATGAGCTCCAATGGAGCCCCGAAAACAGAAATCTATTTGACATGCTACAAGGCAGAAGAAGATCGAATCGAATCGATCGCAAAGTGGGAACCAAGACGGTGCCTGAATTTTGTTTTTTTTTCGGCAGGTTGGCGGCGGGGGTAACTGGGCAACTGTGCGCATAAAAGCCAAATGCCATAATAGCCAAATTAATCAGTCACAGGTAACAACACGAGACTCTCGAAACTCCGAGCACCGATCCAAGCGAATTCGACGTCCCGCCGTGTGCGTTGATGACTTAACAGAAATGTCAAAAAAAAAAAATACAAATTCAAAAAGATATATGCTATCTAGGGGTTAGGTAGGGGTGGGGGAGGCTTGGCGGCAGCCAAGTGCAAATGCGAATTTGATATGCCCTTGCAGATGGCTTAAAACAGGCTATAAAGATTTCCATTAGAATTAATTAAATAAATCTGATGCTAATAGAATTTGAAAGATGAATAAGAATAGATAAGTATTACTATGCATTTTGGAAAGGTACAACATAAATTATAATAAGATTAACTATAATAAGCTTAACTATGGGACTACAATAACGCTTTAAATTTTAAATTTTAAATTTTAAATAAGATTGAGTATTATATTATTGATTTTTCAACATTTTCTTGTCCTAGCCTAGATCAAGTTCGTTGCCTAAGTCTTTCGTATGAATACTACCCCTTGTAGAGAAATCATTAAAGGGTTTATCCTAACCGTCGAACGCATGCGACTGTCAGAGTCAATATGCCAAATAAGTAGGGGATTTACATTGGCACGCTGTGATGGTGGGTGGCTGGATTGCTTTTCTTTCTTTCAGTTTAAGAGCCCGCCGGCTGTGCCTCACATGGGCAACGGTCGATCGGCTACCGTTTTCTCAAGATTCGGACAATGGCGCCAGGCATCAAAAAGCTGACAAAATGTAATTGTTTCATAGGCGCAAAAATGGTGCTCGGAGGGGAGTGCTCCATCAATAAAAACCAGACCGAAGCGAACCGGATCGGATCGCGGTGGATCGGCAAATGGGGAACGGGAAAAAAATGCCTCTGCCTCGCCTGAATGTTAATTGAAATATGCGTATGACTGATGGACATACGAGAGAGAACATCTTGCCACGCAGATGGACACTCTCTTAGTCCAGCTTTCACAATTATTGATTGATTTATTGATTGAAATCTTCGCAGCCAGTCAGCAACAGAAGCGGCAGCAGTAACAGCATCTTCGTTTTGAGGCAGGCCAACTTTTCCTTAGCGTTTTTTGTACGAACAAATTGGCTGGACCAAGTTCGTTGCCTAAGTCATTCGTTTCGATGGCGCCCAGTGGGGCGCGCTGATCTGAACTGGTAACTCCTAAAGACCACAATCGCACACACGCACTCGGCCAACAGCCAAACAATAAATAATTAAAGCAATTAAAAACGCTAAAACAAACATTTAACAAGCAGCGGCAGTTTAAACACAGAGATTCTGTTTTCTTTCATCGCTTTTTTCTTTTTTTTTTGGCAAGCTTCAAGGTGGGAAAGTTTTGATGGTATAGACTTGAAATTAAATGTACCCTAGATTTATAATTAAATCTAAAGGTTTGGATAGCATATAGACCTTAAACTTAAATGATTATTTTAATGAAATGTTTTCACATTAAAATGATCTCATCCAAACTTAAGATATTCCAAACATCTCCATTTATTTAAAGCCATTCGATACTTACACTGAAACTTTATCCACCATTCATCATACCCCTGATACCCCACAGACTGGGGTCTTATCTTGGCCCCAAATCGCGTCTAAATGTTGCACATTTATCAAAAAGGCCCAAGACTATACCATCACCCGAAAAAAAGGTCAACGCACAGTTATAGCCAACTGGGACCTGGCTTCTTCATCATCATCTTGTTACAGTTGGTGTTTGTTTCCACAAATTTGTTTCTGTACGCGGTCTGTCTTTTTTGAGCTCGAGGTACAAACTATTTCCGCTTGGCAAGTACAACCGAAAAAAAATTATTCGCAAATTGTTAGTTTTTGCACACGAAATCTAATTTTATTTCGGTATTTTCAGTGGCAATTAAAATGAATTTGTGCTTCGCAAAAAAAGAAACAACACCACCTTTTCCGAAAACTGCGAGTCCAAAAAAAAAGAATCCAAATCCAACAGAGAAAAAGAAAACAAGAAAAGGAAGCTCATTCGTTTCTGCGGAGAATCATCTCCAGCAGAGACCTTTAACTGTGCCTCGATATGCAAATAAGTTGATATACAACATAATTAAATTTCATTACAGCCAAACGCGCTGAAGGGAACTGGCTGACTTCGGCCAACCTCTTGGCATGTAACAAATTGCCAGCAATTAGTGAGGATTCCTCGGAGTGGGTATGAGGACTTGAGTCCCCCACAGGAGACGGCAAACGAGATCGGTAGAGTTCGTAAAAATGTCCGGGTGGAATGGCAGGTCTCTAAAATAATTATAAGTTTCTATGGTCTCGAGGCTGGTTGGGTTTTCTATTTGCTCTTCAAGATGTCAAATAGAATCTACCTTTTGGAGAGGTGGAATGTTAGAGCTGGAATATAATACATTTATAGTTTCACTATCCATATTTAAGTATATGCATATATTTTAAGAATTATATACTTAATTACTATAACAAAAGCCAAAGAATTCGTGAAAATAATACATATTCCACCATTATACAATTTTAAAATCAATAATTTCCATTATATTAATAAATTCTATTAAATATTCGTATATATTTCTGAATGTTTGTTTTAGTTCCTTAAATATTCAATAACATACCAGCCAAACATATTAAAATACCTTTACATTTTACACCCAAGGAAACATCAATAACGCCCCAACCCAAGCCCCTTAGCTGTCAGCGTCTGGTGATAAGCAAATGTTATTTCATCTTTCTCCGATCACCTCCTCCGCCCCACGAATACCCACCTGGATAACCAGATACAACACAACAAAAGGGGCCACCTTTTAGTTCCAATAATTTACCAATTAATCATATTACTCAACATCTCCTTGGCCAAAAGCAGGCACACGCACTCCGGCGGAGAAGAATGCTGGAACTTGGGGGCCTGACAATAGGTGCTGATTGCTCTCTGCCCCCACCAAAAAACGAGAACACAAGGGGAGTGAGTCCAGGTATTTATATATATAGGGGAGTATCTGTATAGGAGGAGAGCCTGCATGGTGACGTGATAAATGATTTCGATTAGTTTGTTCTTGTAATTCGACGCCTATAAATGGGTCTATGATTGAGCGCAGACGACTTCGTTTACGTCAGCGATGTCGTTGCTGGAGCTGGCTTTTTCTGCTGCACCCTTCTACCAAAGTGTCCCCACATTTGATCCCCCTCCCTCCTCTGGCCTGGCTGTCACATCTCCCCTTTCCCTGCCATTTGACAAATTGTCTATAATTGAAAGATTAGCTTTCCTCGCACACAACAACGGCAGACAACAAGTTGACGATGAGAACACGTCGCGGCGACTTCGTTGAAGTCCCAGACTTCGTCGGGTTTTGGCCTGGTCTGGTGTTCCTTTTTTCATTCCTCCTTTTATCTCTGGTTGCCCCCTGGAAAGCATCCACTGGAAGAAAACAAAACTATTACAAACAATTGCTGACATTTGAATAAAAATTGGCAGGAGAGCTACCCAAAACAATAATGAATATTTATATCTATTTGTATTTTAAAGGCTTATCCTAAAACTTATCCTAAGCTTATAGATTTTTTTCAGTGTAAACTTAACCAGCGCATTCCTTATCAGTTGCCTCGCATCTGTTGGCTGGTGCAGGGTTTTATTAATCAAATTCACAAAATGGTTTTAGGGGCTGTACCAAGTAGGTGGAGCATGTTTACATAGGCCAGTGCCTCAGACTTCCCCCTTTCTGGCCCGGCTGTGTAATTGGAATTGGTGTGAAATTCGCGTGCCAACCCAGAGGATGGCAGAAGGTGTGGTCTTTCTCGGATGGGAATCAAATGAGTTGGAGGGATAGAGGGGCGAAAGTCTGTTCAGGAGGTATGCAGTGAACGCATCGCCTTTGTAATGCCTGAAACATGTCAGCGCAATGCGATACCTTATCGCTGTCAATTATTCAACTCGCACCCCGGACGGATGATGGACGGAGCAGGAACTGCCGAAAGGGGCGACTGGAGTGGTGGTGGAGTGGAAAATACAAATTACCCTCTTAAATATAACAATTCCCAAAATAAGAAAGGTGTGAAAGAGTGCTTCTACATAGGACATACATAGGTAGAGCTATGAAATTGAAAAAGTACATATACTATAAAAACCTCATTTGGAATGTGTTTAAAATAATTTATAATAAATCCTACTGTCCCCCCAATAAGCACTGGAAATCACAATAATCAGCATTCACATTTACGCTTAATTGCGCACAAAATATGAATAACAATTTATGAGCACTCTCTGTAGTTGCAGTTGCAGTTGCAGTACAATTTCAGTTCGATTCAATCAGCGGATGCTATACAATTTTGTCATAAATTATGCGGCTCGTTGCACTAAATCAAGCAAGGGATGGGGCTTGGGGAGGCGGTGGGCTGCGTACTGTGCACTATGAGTGAGTGAATGGATGGATAAAATGCAAAAACTAATTAACACTTTTATTGCGACTTCAATTATGCTAAAAATGCACAAATTGTTGGAAAATCACGCCCCTAATTGCCCATCACAGCAACAATAAGGTGGAGATACTAAAGTTGATTGCCTCAGGTCATGGCAGTTGGGTTTTTAGCTTGTTGCCAACATCGGTATATTTATCTTTATGCCGCACTGGCATAGAAAAAGTTTCGCTTTTAATAAATTGTGCGAACAACTGAAATGGAGAAAAATCTGTGAGATTTCTCCCTCAAGCCCCCAAACCCATAATACCCAGCGATTCTCACACATTTTCCACACACAATGAGGCGACACCTGCTGTTCGTGCGATAATTTATCATGGACCTGCTTAAACGCACATCCATTATCAGGATTGGACTCCAGGCTCCAGACTCCCAGACTAAAAGACTTTAGACTTTGCGGACCAGACCCGGGGGACCCGGTCCGGGTCGGTCTTCCTGGCTTTCCTCTGGCCATTGAGCGTCTTTTAAGCCTTTAATTGAACAATTTGTAACAATCATGTGCACAAAATAGCGCAACAATTTGGCTTAAATAGTTTTCAATGAAGACGCAACTGGCCAAAATTAATAACATCGATTAAAGTTTGGCCCACCAATGAGAATGAAACGAATGGAATCAAGGGGGCTTTGAAAAGAATTGGGATTTGGAACGTGGAAAATTATATGAGGTTTTTTTTGGGAGAATTGAGAGGTATTGGAGGGAATGCCTGTATCTATGAATAGCTAGTAAAATAGTAAATACTTAAAACTATACTGTACTTAAATGTAAAGACTTAAAACTCAAAGTAACCTTTTCGGTAGAATATGTTTGCAGGCCCCAAGGAATGTCACTTGTTTACAGCTTTCCCCACCTAGCAAGTGGCAAATGCCAATACTTTCTTTCTAATTTATATAGTTTTCTCAATCTCACAAACTTCCCACAGCCAACAATTACAATCTCTGTAGATCATCAAAAGTAAACTTTGTTGCCTTTTGGTATAAGTAGCACAATCAGCTCATGAAATTTGAGCGCCAATCCGCAAGAATTTCTTCCACCTCCTCCACCTCGCCACCTTCGAGCCTCGTCATCGGGTGCTGGGAGTAACTGGCAACGGCATCATCCGCATCATTATGATCCAGGTTAGTAATCAGCACCCGAGAACAGCCCCAAAGAACTCACTCTGATCCGGAGTTGGACTGAAGCTGAAACTGTGGCCAAAGATGCTTATCAGTCTCAGACAGGAGACGGGTGGCGGGAGGATAGAAGACAGGAGACCGTAGACTGCAGACTGTAGACTGGAGAGCAAAGATTGCAGACTGAAGACTGGCGACTGTTGACTGCAGTTTGGCATGTCAACTGGCAAGGGACCTGTGCCAGAGTCTGCACCAATTTATGATCGACAGAAGACCAAAAACATGTGGAAAATCAGTGGGTTTAAACATAAAATGAATAAGAAATACTCTAGGAAAGTTTTCATCAACTTTATTTATGAATAGAAATTATAAAAGACAGTAATAAAGAATGCATTAGGATATAAAAACATTTACAATGAATTTTCAAAAATGGAGTTGCATTTCTCCAATCGTAAATCTACTTCTTTTCTAGATTTAATTAATAGATTTCTAAGTATTTCCAAAAAAAAGGACATACTTCTTAAGAACTTATTCATACCCTTCTTGAAAAAGGGTATTTAAATCTCAGGAACCTACCCAAAACAGAGGCAATGGGGTGTTGGCATACAAAAATGATAAATTCTCATCAAAAACATTTCACACCGCGGGATATCATCGGGCCAAGATCAAGATCAGAGTGCAGTGCACTGGAGGAAGACGCCACAGAAATGCCATACCATACCGCGGCCGAAGGAGATGCCACAAATATTTCGAAATTATTAAAGATCATGCAAAGGTCAAAAAGAGATTTTTGAAGACAACAACAAAAGAGCATGAGTGAAAAAAACACGCGCCCATTTTGGCTTAATTAGTGAAACAAGCCCAGCAACTACGACTTGGACACGATCTGAATGCCCCCCTTTAGAGTCCCCTATAGAGCTCCTCTTTCCAATTCCAAGCATAGTCACCTGGTCGATCTCGATCTTGATCTCTCAAATATCGCTCGGCTAATTAAAATTTATATATTTTAAAGGCGCATAGTTTCTCGTTTGAGAGCCACGCCGGTTATTTTTGTCTTATTCAATCTTTTTTTTTTTTGGGAATTACGTGTTTTCCCCAACTGAACCCATAAATCTTATTGATAATATGATTTTATTAACTTTTAAATAGGCAAAACATTTGGCGCCTGTGCTTGAATCATCACCAAAAAAAAAACAAAACACACAACCGAAGCCAAAACGAAATCCATTTTAAAATGGAATTCATTTAAAACTGAAGTCGTTTTGACAACCAAATTAGAGTACATACTGTGATATTTGTTATTGCCCTTTTTTGTATATTCTCTGATCTTTTTTCGCCTGCATATTTATCGGTGTTTCGTTTTGTTTTTGTATTTGATTTGTTGTATTTTTTTGTTGAATTAATTAAGTATGCAAATGTTGTTTTTAGGAGTTTGCGTTTTGCGGTACTTGCCACGCACCACCGATCAAACGGAATCTGGGCCTCCGATTAAATATATATTTAAGCATGAATATATACGGAAATTCCTTGTGGCGTTATTTTTATGAGGTGAGCTCATAATTTTCGCCGTATTGCTTAAAATCCACACCAATCTAAATTGGCCTTTTGGGTCAAACCCGAAAGTGATTAGCGGTTTGGCTTCTTCGTAGCCTTTTTTTAGCTCTTTTATTAAGTAGCCGTTGCCAAGAGTTTTTTTTTTTGGGATTTGCGTATGCATAATATTATATTTAAATTAATATAAATATAGACGCGGAACTATAGCACATATAATTGGGGGGTGTTCTCAATAAGATTATAAATACTAATCAGGCGCCGTTTTGAGGACATTTTCTTGGTTTTAATTCAAAAATATTTCCAAAAATATATTGCAGTTCTAAGTTCCACAGAAAACATAACAATTTATAGGGAAATTTTTAAAATTTATAATAGGTTTTGGTAAAAATAAAAAGTATCTAAGTAACTAACAGAATTAGAGATTAATTTTTTGACAAAAAATTGATAAGCCAAAAATTATACATTTTTTAAAATAGCTTCTCTATAAAAAAGCTCTCTAAAAAATGTCATATCTTTAATATATTTTCACAATTTTTAATGTATATGACATGTAGAATAGGCCACCTGTCGAATCAAATAAAACCATTCCATTGGTAGCCCAATAAACAAACCTTTCAGCACATGACACTGCCACAATGTTGCATCCACTCGGCGAGTATCGCCATTGATCCGCGTCTCAATCAATTCTCCCGATCGCCCTGCCCCGCCCCATCTGTTGACATCTGTCAATTATAAATGTCTCAACTTCCAAATAAAACCGCATGAGACAAACTCTGGATAAACAGCTAATGACGGGCATAGCAAAAACAGAATAAAAACAAAATTAGCTATAAAATGAGGTTGGATATACGCAAAAAAAAAAAACGAAACTTTTCTCCCAAAATAATAAAAACATGTGAAATATGTTCGGGCAGGGATACAAAAGCGTCTATACCGATTTTCAGATTTTATGGCCTATTAAAAAGGCTGAATCATTAAGCGTGGCTCGTTTTGTTTTCTTCCTGGCCAGCGCAGAAACTGCCAGACGGCTGCGAAGACGATTCTCC
Source organism: Drosophila atripex (assembly GCA_035045925.1). NCBI lineage: Eukaryota > Metazoa > Arthropoda > Insecta > Diptera > Drosophilidae > Drosophila > Drosophila atripex. Next base: position 5,451,245 of record JAWNOP010000012.1, read on the forward strand.
GAAGAATCGCAGACCAAGCCAGACACCAGCGCATCCTAATTGATGTTAGTTCATAATTTTCCTTTGGAAAATGTAGCAATTAATTGCCGGGCCAATAAAACGCGTCGATGCCCCACTGGGCGAACGCCGCACATTGCGCAATGGATGCTGCATAAGACTCCCCCAAAGATCCGATCCGTAGGCCAATAAAAGTTTACAAGACAAAGGCCTAAGCAGTCTAAGAAGCCTTGGAAGCCAACCCAAAAATCTGCAAACGCCATTTGGGGAGAAACCAATTTGGCCAACAAATGAAAACATTGGAGAAATTTTAAGAATTTTTTTTAATGTGGGAAAATACTGAAACACTAATTTAAGCTATAAAATTGTTTTGGAAATTCTCTGAGATGAATTCAATAAAAAAGATGATATAAGGAAAATCATTTAGAAAATAAATAAAATAAATAACAGTAAACAGAGTATTTCCGCCTAAAAACCAGACTTTAAATAGCCCTGATTTGTGGAACAGGAAGAGGTAGAGGTATTGAATTAAAAAAGAAGCGTGTCTTTAATAAACCATTTTTTACTCAGATTACTACTATCATCTTTTCTCCAATCGCTATAGATATATATTATTTATGTATAATCGAAACACTGCTGCTTCTACTAGATCAGAGCTTCGTTCGAAGTGATTTATTGAAAATTAAATTTTTCCCCAACAGAGGTCGAGCGTTACTAAAAAAAAGATAGAAAGCAACAACAACTAGTAAAGTTTAGCAGGCAGCAGCAAGTTAATTATGACTGCGGTTAGCCAGGCTAAAATAGAAGGGGGAGGGGCCGAAGGGGGCTGGCGATATGGAGATGGAGAGTTCCACAAACAAGTGCGCCAGGTTATTTTGCTGTTAATTAGTCTTACGTGATGAAACTTCATAGCTGATGGGTGGTGCCCACAAATGGCGACTCTCTCTTTCTCCTTTTATATATTTCTGTCCCTCTTTTGCCATCTCTATCACTTATATCAGTCCTTCTCTTTCAGTATCCCCCATAATTTGCGGTTTATTTAGCCTTAAAAAAAGGGAAATTGGTTTCAAAGCCGCAAATTAAAAATAGAAAAAAATAATACCTAACTTTGAAAACTAAAGGAGTACTTTTTGAATATTTTTTTATGATTCTAAGTTTTAATTTTTTATATATCTTAGCCCTCTTGAAAGTTTTTGTTAACAAATGGTTTACTATTTTCACCAATTTACAATTTTATGATTCGCAATTGGAGGAGGGAAAACAAAAACCAGGCAACAAAAATTGCAGCTAAAAAAAACTTCATTAAAGCAAATATTGCGAATAAAATTTATGTTGCCAATTTAAATACATCGAAACAACAACACCACCAGGCGGGGGAAAATAGGATAATAATAAAAGAAGGTGTAAAGACTAAAAGGCTGTAACCGAGCCGGCAAAAACAACTAATCGGGCTGGTCATCAATTGACCAAAGCCAGGTAATGGTCGGTCACAGCCCGGGCCAGGCCTGGCCAACCTCGGAGACGGAGGATCCCAAACCATCGACGATCGATCGAAACGACAACGCGCCTTTATAGACAATCGGGACGGAGGATGGGGGGATCGGGAATCGGTCAGAGGACGATCGATCTTGGCAGCCGCCGCTGCGTTAGATGATGCAGCCGTCGCCCAGTCCGCTAGTCAGCCAGTTACTCCGGCTCCGGCAGCACCAGGAGCAGCAGTCCAAGAGCATCCCCCTCGAAGATCCCCCTCCAGGGGCATTGGGAACTGCAGGCGGGTGGCCAAAAACAAACACAGGCCTACACACACGCAGTCTGGCTTCTATAATAAGGATACAGTGGAACTTAAGCTGATCATTTTCGTCACAAAAATTAATATCAGATGTATGGGTATTTTACCTCGATTGCCTAGATTAAAGGTAATAACCTCCTAACAAATTATCCTAAAATTATTGAAACTATCAACTATATATTATCTATAAATTATGGTATTTTTCGTCACTAAAATTGATGTAAAACAGGTGCAAAAACCTCTTAAAAATAGGCTAAAATCTATTTCATTTAATTTTTTTTATAAAATATTAAGACACTGTGCCATCAATTGGCCTCGCCCGCCGCCATCGACATCATTTGGCACATGTGAACACCAAAAACGAAATGGGGAGAAAAAAAAAGGTGGATGCCAGTTGGAGCAGCCCGTCGATCCCGATCCCGTCTCATCTTGATCCCCAAACCGAGTTTGGAACATCGTCGTCGTGGTCGTCTTTGCATTCGAATTGGCTTGACCGTCTGTCCAAATCCAAAACCCAAAACCAAAAGCAAAAACCAAACAGAAAAAAATCGCCGTATGGGACGTAGAGTCGACGGGCGGCCGATTCACCTGTCGCGTCGTTTTGTTTGCCTTACGCAAAGGAGGAGGCCAAAATGCAGAAGGGGGAGTGGCTGCGGGCTGCGGGCTGCGAGCTGGATACGACCTGGTCTGTGGCTTTATGCGAAAATTCCATGAATTCGATCTTTTCGGTGGAAGCGTCGTATTAGATATTTGGCATTTCGGCTTTCTCGACTGACTGACGTACAATGCCAGCCAGGAAAATAAAGGAAAAATAAAGGAAAACTCGGAAAACTCTCGGAGGTCAGCGCACACACGTGACCCCATTGGTTGTTGGCTCTTTTGCTGTTTGTTTGCCTTTTTTTCCAGCTTGCCCACAAAATGATCGATGGAATTGCCAACGATGGAGTCTGCAAAAATTAAATGGATTATAATTATTATGCATGGCATGGCCGAGACTCTTTGGCCTGGCTCGCTTTTATTGTCAACCAATAAAATGGGTAGGAGGGTGGGAGCTGAGGAGGGGGGTGGCCAACAGACAGGCCAACATGTTGGGCCCGGAATTGATTTGGCCCGCAGCGACTATTAACAGCAACAAAGCCTCTCAGATTCAGATTCGGATCCAGCTTTGGTCAGAAAGAAATAACCCTAAAGCTGCTTAAGATGATCGGACTGCAGGCCGGTGGGATGACATCAGGTGCAGTCACAGTGGCTCTTAAATAGGGGAAACTTGGTAACTACACATGGGGAAACAATTTTTAAATTAAGTAATTATTTGAAAATGAATAGTTATTTTTTAATCTGTGAAGCTTGAAAATGTGCTTTAGAATTTAGAATTAAGAATTTTTCTAATTTTAAAGTATTTCCCAGACATGTTTCTTTTTAAATCATGTTATACAACATGATTAAACATGATCCAACATGTTCAAAATTATGTTATAAATTTTAAAAGAAAAATCCTCAAACGATACAATCCAAACCATACTTTCAGAGTATTTCATTTAAATGTATTATGAAAATTGAATTATATATAAATATATAAGTGGAAATATTTTTAATAACAGTTGTATTTTTTTTTTTTTTTTTTTTTTGTGCACCAAATCTCATAAGCTCAACTGTGGGGCTTGCGCGAATTCCAGCGGACATTTTTTCTTGGCTAAAAAGACACAGGCAACGAGGCATGTAACAACATAAACAACAGAATACTATTTGGCCTTTTGCACCTTTTTGGCATGAACAACTTTCGGCAGGCCATTGCCGGCGGGACGGGGTGGGTGGAGATGGGCTGTGAGGATGAGGCAGGAGAATCTCCCCGGGATGAGCTGTGTGCGCCGCAAGAGATCTTTATTTCGGGTCGAGACGGCGGCCGATCGACCAAAACGACAACGCCCCGAAAGGCACAATTAAAATTTCACGCTCCTTTCCAGAGGGAGGAGCAGCTGGAGAGGGAGCCGGCAGGACCAAAAAGAGACACCACCTAGGAGCCCCCAAACCGAAACCAACATTGACCATTTTTGGGCTTACATTTTGCAGCCAGCGGCGGCATTTTCGCTTTGAGGCATACAGCTACAAAAAAAAAAACAGAAACGAAAACCAGGAGCAATCTTTCAGCCGGTGGTGCAGGCAGGGTGGTTCGGTGTGTGGTGCAGCCGCCACGCGTGCAATTTGCAGTCGTCGGGGAATTGCCAGCGGCCCCTAAACACGCACACCACCACCACACACACACACACAACCGCCGCGCAGTGGACTGAAGCCTCGAAGAGTCAAGAAAGTGTTAATTAGCAGCGCGCGTGCTAATTACCAATGCCAGTTGTGAGTGCAGCCAATGACAGCAGCTCCCAGGCCAGCCTGCCACATCTGCTGCAGAGCGGCCATAACAACAATAAGAAATGTTGCAAATAGCAGGCGGGAAAATGTCAACGTCAGCGGCGCCACAACATGTTTTAAGATGCGTGAGCCGGTCCGGGTGAAATATCAATTAAATGCGAATTAATGCGGGACGAGGAGATTGTCTACACAAACTTGCATAATTCATACACTCGGTCTTGGGATTAGATTACAGTGTCGTTACTAGAGACTGGTGGTCTTCAGAAATAAGTATTGGAATTTTTAAAACGAATACAATTAAATTTAACTCTTCAATGATTACATTTCAGCTAAAAAGTAAGAGATTTGCATAGATATTTCGATTCGTATGTTTTTTACAATATTCATTTATATTAGCTCTATAATTAAAATGTAGACAGGATAAATAAATTAAGAAAAAATATTATCTCAGAATATTTTAAAAAATATTCAAAAACAAGAAAGGAAAGCTAACTTCGGACGGAGCCGAAGTTGACATACCCTTGCAGTTGAGTCGCAGTCCGCTAGGTGGCGAGACGCATCTTATATTATTAGATATATATATGATCGTATATAGTCGGCCGATCCTTATGAAATTTGACACGTCGAATTATTTTACTCAAAGTGGAATCCATACAAAGTCCCATCCTTCTAACTTAAAAAACAACGAAGTTATGGCATTCCCGATCAATCAGTTATATGGCAGCTATAAGATATAGTCGACCGATCCCGGCCGTTCCGACTTATATATTGCCTGCAAAGGAAAGAAGGGCGTGTGCAAAGTTTGAAGACGATAGCTTTAAAACTGAGAGACTAGTTTGCGTAGAAACAGACAGACAGACGGACAGAAGGACAGACGGACACACTTATATCGACTCAGGAGGTGATCCTGATCAAGAATATATAAACTTTATAGGGTCGGAGATGTCTCCTTCACTGCGTTGCACACTTTTGACCAAAATTATAATACCCTCTGCAAGGGTATAATAAAAAAATGTTGCCAAAAGTGTGTTTTTTATGTTACGTGTATCCAATTTTGTACGAATATATATTTTTTTAAAAGCTACGGGATAAATTTATAGAAAGGGAACAACAAGCTATTAGTTTGTCCAAATAAAACGTCAATATTATAAGTAAAGTTTTATTTAAATTTGAATTGCAGATAAAATACATATACCACATCCCGAAAAGCGCGCCACAAAATTTTTAACAGCGAAAATGGCTATAACTACTTGTTTTACCAGTCTGGCAGCCCTGAAATGAGCAAATGTTATTAACAGAACGATTTAACAGTCATATTTCGTTCTCAACCCACACTTTTTTTAGTACAATATAAGCCACATGGCGCCTTAGAGAAAAAGAAACATAACCTAAGCAAGGATATAAAAGAACTTTAAAATGTTAAAAAATATTAATATTAAAAATATAGTTTTTGGTATTCCCCGTAAATAAGAACACGCATTTTCAACATCAATTTCGCATTTTCAGATTTTTTATTTACATACCTGGCCTGACGAAAAAAAAAAAACACATGCAAGATCAATGCAGAACCCCAATAAGTTAAGAGAACACGGCAGAACACAAAAAGAGAAATCAGCTGACAGACCCGCACTCTATGGCCAAGCGTGTACGAACCGGGTGAACTCACATTCGAAAAGACAGAAACAATGCGTATACGCATTTTTATTTTGAAGAATATGCACATTAAGTATACGCATATTAAGTATACGTACATTTATATTTTGTAACTTTTGTTTTTTTTAGTTATATTTAAAAGAAACATAACCTAAGCAAAGATTTAAAAGAACTTTAAAATGTTAAAAAATATTAATATTAAAAATATAGTTTTTGGTATTCCCCGTAAATAAGAACACGCATTTTCAACATCAATTTCGCATTTTCAGATTTTTTATTTACATACCTAGCCTGACGAAAAAAAAAAATACTCATGCAAGATCAATGCAGAACCCCAATAAGTTAAGAGAACACGGCAGAACACAAAAAGAGAAATCAGCTGACAGACCCGCACTCTATGGCCAAGCGTGTACGAACCGGGTGAACTCACATTCGAAAAGACAGAAACAATGCGTATACGCATTTTTATTTTGAAGAATATGCACATTAAGTATACGCATATTAAGTATACGTACAATTATATTTTGTAACTTTTGTTTTTTTTTAGTTACATATATTTAAAAGAAACATAACCTAAGCAAAGATTTAAAAGAACTTTAAAATGTTTAAAAATATTAATATTAAAAAGATAGTTGGTATTCCCCGTAAATAAGAACACTTTCTTTCAATTACGCATTTCAGATTTTTTATTTACCTAGCCTGCCGCAAAAAAAACAAAAACAAGATCAGTGCAGAACCCCAATAAGTTAAGAGAACACGGCAGTGAAAAAGAGAAATGAGCTGACAGACCCGCACTCTCTGGCCAAGCGTGTACGAACCGGGTGATGAACAACGAACAAGAGCAGCAACTCACATTCGAAAAGACAGGCAACGCGAGTGGTTCGGTCCGGTTGCTTACTGCGTTGTGCGCGAAAAAATAAATAAAAACCATTAACCAACAATCTGTGGCCGAAATAACGAAAAACAAACAGTTGATAAAGAAAAGTAACGCAAAGCAATGGACAGACGGCTAACCGTCAATTGAAAAGCAATACTACAATGAAGTTTTATTTTTGGATCAGTTGAACCAAAAAAAAAAAAAAGAAACAAAAAAGAAGGTAAATCCGAATCGAGATTTGCGTAGGCCAGTGCGACCCAATTTCGAGAAGTAGTTCCCCTCGTTTTTCTGTTATTTGTTGCTGGGATTTGGCTCACTTTTTATTAGCCAATATTCGCCGATATGCGAAAAGTATCTGCAAGTGTCTTTCATTACTCCGCCATGTGCAGATCACGTGTCTCCTTTTTGGCCTGTTTTTTTTTTTTTTGGCCAATGTAGTGTAATGGAAAAAATATGATTTTCTGGCGCCCCAGAGGCGTCGCCTCGTTTACCTAATAGAGTTTCCCCAACGCCCATCGCCGCCCACAGTCAAAATTTAATTACTGCATTTCTGCAATCGGTTGCCTAGAAGGTCTGGAACTGAACAAAAAAAAAACGGTAGCAGAAAAAGACAGAAATATATATTTAAATGCAATCGAAGGAAACACTCAGCCAGACTATCATGAAATATGAAATGAAATATTTACCGGAAATCTTCGTCGCAAAAATGCATATATTATATGATGTTTCATTGTAAAAAAAGTGTTTACTGAAGCGATTTAAAAATATATATTTAAAGCACCTTAAATTTCACAAAAAAAAATGGCAAAAAATGTCATGAAAAAGCAAAGAACCTGCACTTTCAGCACTATTCTTTCGAGCCAAACTGTATGGAACATACACAGAGATACAAATATACAAAAGTGTGGTGTAGAAGAGATGGGTTATCAGGCAATCAGTTTTGGCACATGTTATAACACCACTTATCGGTCGAAAATCGAAGAAAACAACTGCGACATCCATGGTAATCAAAGGCAGTTGCAAAAGGGTTCTGGCAGGGCGTTATCTAGGCGTATAATATCTAATATTAAGATATACGTAGTTGGATATTTTTTTAGATAATAAATAGAATTTTTTTTTTTTCATTTCCATATAAGGCCCTTTTGAAAAGCCGTGATGCACTCAGATAAGATTATATAAGATACTTCATCTCTATTTCTTATTTTCTAATCTCATTTGAATTTTTTCAGAAATCCATAAAAAAAAGAGTGCATACGAGTGTGCAAGTATCCCAAAGTAAATACTCCACGTGGGACTTTGAAATAGACTCTTCGCACCGACATGGACAAGAAGGCCTTCATATTTTATATAATTCTATGGATCGCCGAACTGACGGGTAAGTAAATACGTAGCATATCCCAAAAATAGTTTCTCAATAAAGTGATTCATAGTCAGTCCATTGCGTTTTATTCACTTGTTTCCCAAAATTAAGATATTTTCCTAAACAAACGATGTGCGTAACCGTAAAAGCATCAAGTGGGAAATACATATGTGTATCTGAATCCGTCGGATTTATCTCATGACGTGTCCGTGTTATGACGTATGTATGATGCGAATTTATAGATCTCGGCAGCTTTTTTCCCCCAAAAACACATGTTGCGCGCCAATTTCTTTTTTTTTTCGTTCTGCTTCTCTGTTTTGGCTTTGTTTTGTTTCCGAAATTTCATTGATAATTCAAATGACAGCGTAGCTTGATTGTGTTTATTTGTATTTTCGGTTGTATTTTCGGTTTCTACACCCTAACAAGGGTTATCATAGTTTTGTTAAAAAGTATGGTAATTTTTGTTTTAAATGATGGGGGATTTTTTCTGTGTATTTCTTGAAGAAACTTCTTCTTTATATTTTTCAAAATTTATTAAGAACTTCTGCAAAAGGTATTCCCTATTCGGCTTTACTTTCTTTGCTTTTGCATTTTCCCAAAATTTTGTTTATTTATTATTGGGTTTTTATTTGGCTTTCGCGGGCCTCTGTTTCTCTGACCTTGATAGCAAAGGTAATAGGGCTACGTTATTTTGTTTGGTCTTCTAAGCGAAACTGCGTCACAAACTTGTAAATGAAAATCAAGGATCCATTAGTATCTAGAATAGACACCTGAAACAGGTGTATTTCATACACTATTTAATTCGTTTATCTCATTTTTTGCTTATCCCTCATAAAGAGAATAAATTCCAAAGAAACTATTTTGTTTGCCGCATTCCTCAGTGGTGTCTCTTGTTTGTCATTCTACAGTATGTTCTGTAGGGGAGCCCAAGATTATATTGTGCTTCCCTATTTACCTCCGATATGAACAAAACAAAAAAGAAACACACAAACATATGTATGATAATCTGAAGAAATCTAATATTTCTAACCTTGGGCGTGGAGTGGAGAGTGGGTTGGTTGTCTTGATTTTTGTCCAGGAGTGGCGAAGCTAACTTTTATTTGGAATTCCATCATAATCTGGGCCTTATCAACTGTTGTGCGAGTGAGTACGCCGCCACACCGCCAGATACTCTATGTCTGTGTGTTATAGACCCCTTTCGGGGCTACGAACTATATCTATATTGTATAAAAAGAGTGCATTTGAACTGTTAAGTTTGTTTATAAACTGTTTTCTCAATTTGATACAAATTTTCATAAAACCCTCCTCTTTGGCGGGATCTATCTATGATCTATAGATCCCATTAACCCCATAGACCCTCAGTAAACCCACTAGCCCCCCAACTATCTAACATCGCGTCCGATACTGTTTGCCAAAGAAATTCCAACCAGATGAATACGATAAGTGAACTTACAAAGGCCAGAACAATCGGAGAGCGTGCCAGGTTTTAGCCGTTTGTTCTCTTTTAACATTTTCTCCACCCTCGTACTGGCCAGTCCCCCGAAACAGTTTTCAATGAATTTCAGTAATTGCAATTGAATACCTCCAAAAAAAAATGTGGAAATCATTGTAATAGTTTATTACCTAAAAGGGCTCCAGACTTTAAAACTATTGAAATATTTAAGATTACGAAACAAAAGTGATTGGACGATTCTTATAATATAATACCCTAATATTTAGAATGTTTTTTTTTTCAAAGTGTAACTATTTCCTTTTAGCCCCTTAGAAATACAGTCATAAAAGGTGAGTTGGAACCCCAAAAATTGTACCTTTTTTGTGTTACTAGGGGAGACTTTTGACCTAGAATTGGCGTCTAGCTGGTTGTGGGTTATGTCACCCTGCCCCCTCCATTTTCAGAACGTTTTTGTGGCAAATGCAAATGTCAGGAAATGGGAACAGGAATGGGAATGGGAATGGGAATGGGAGGGCGATACACTTTTCTTTATTTGATGGCTGGCCTTGACATAGGTTTTCTAGCCCTGGCGACAAAATATTGATGACTGCTTCCAATAAGTAATGAATAATAAACTTGGCTACCTGCCAAGTAACACTTCTGAATTGAAAGAAATACTTAGAAGAGTGCGAAACAGTTCGCGTGATCGTGACATTGAAACTGCCTGAGGATAAGACTACGTGATTTCTCTCCTGTGGTTTCTGTTTGATGAAAGCCGTTTCTAGTCTTCTATGTGGTCTGAGAAATCTCTTCGGTGGGCAGACTCACGTCATTCCTTAATTTGATTGTCCGGCACTCGAAAAGGGGCCTGCGCTCTTTCTTAATCTATTATTTTTCTGCACTCGCATTATCAGCCCAGTTAGCTGCTTATAATAAAAGCCAAATACCGAAAAGGAGTAGTTAAAGATATACCCTATAAGAAGTAGGTAGCCAGAGCTGACTCACTTGACAACCAAGGGCAAAGTTCACATTTGAATCACAACCGTAAAGAGAAACTGTTGAATGGACAACATTAATCAAATTGAGCTTTTTTAATCTGATTTCTGATAAGCAACTAGCGAAGCTAAGCTAAGCTGGGGATATTAGGTATTTATGTTTAATTAACAGCCAAGTGCAGAAATCAGTCAACCAGTTTCTGGCCAAATTCCACAGCCGTGAATCACGATGTTGGCCGTCTGAAATGTGGAGCAAATAAGTTGAAAGTCATGATAGTGAAATTTCAGGAATAGCCATATAGGGACTGATAAAAATAGATATATTATATAGATTTCGCGAGAGAGATTTCGCGTCTAATCTTCATGTGTGTAGTATGCACATATCCCCCATACCGGAGCCATTAGTCATCCTCCTTTCAGTCCCAACGTCTTAGTCATGGAAACGCATAAGTGTATCGGTTTATGTACTTTTTTTTTCTGCTTTATTGAAATATATTTCAGTTTAGGATCGTCTCATCACCTCGGCGTCCACACTGGCCCTGATCAGGGTGATGGTCTTGCTCAGCTGAAAGACCAATTTCGTATTGAACTTCATGTCCGGCATGTAGGCGGGAAAGTGATCCGGATTGAGGGCAAAATGTGTGGAGGTATAGTTTACATTCTGGCGAAAAAAATGAATATGTAACTGATACAATGTAGTCGGAAAGCGATTTGGGTTTCATTCGAGGTAGATTCGCTAAAATGTCCAATGTATGTCGAAGTTAAAACGCAATTGTGTTCATATATCTATGCTTATTTGCCTTATATTATTTGTTTATATTTCGCTTTTTTATGATAGCCGGTGTATTTTTAAACAATCCGATAGATAGCTTTGTTTATTTGAGAGAATATTTGAATAATTTGTTGGCGAGCGAACGGCCTGGCCCGCTCAAGATAAGGAATTAAGTGGCAATTTTTTATCAGATTTCACACAGAAGTAGGTCACAAATCTTACAAATTTGACAGTCTTTAAATATTTAAAATTTTTTTAGATTTTAAAATTTAGATGTAACAGCTTTCCAAATATTTTCATTACGTTTATGAAAGTGAAGTGCAGACTAGAAAATCCAGTTTTTGGCTTGACTTTTATGGGGTTTATGTAAGGCTATCATATGAGTTTTAAAACTTACCGCCAAGAGTGGACACTCGTCTGGATAGTTGCCCGATTGCAGTAGCTTTCTCAGCACGGCATTCAGGATGCGATTTTTGCTGCGGAATTTGATTAGATGACAGCCATCCACTCGGATCTTGATCAGTTGCTGGAGCAGACGATCCCTCCTGTGCCCCATCTGACCCACACTCAGTTCCACCCACATTTTCTGAACTGGACGCTTCAGCAGGAGCCGGGTGTTGAGGAAATTGCCCTGTCTCTTGGGCAGCTCGATGATATCGCATCGGAAGGCCTCTGCCGTGGCGGGATCATTGACCGAGCAGTTGATCTCCCGCCAACGTATCTCGAAATCACGCTACAAGTGGGTTGGCACATTAAAATAAATGCGCATCATATGCCGAATTCATAAACTTATAGACTTAGTCACGGCAGCTAATTTTGGCACAAAACACTGACCGCAAAACTGCATCTGTTATGGCCATTATGCGTACGTTTTCAATGGAATTATGTCGTTTTTTTGGCATTTTAATAAACACATTTTAAGAGCGAACACTTGAAATGTGTGTGATGAACACTTTTCCATTTAAAATACATAATATTTCCATTTTTAAGATGCATCGGATATATGTTTTTTTTTTAAATTAATTTACTTATCTACGTACGGTTGCCAGTGACGGATGCCACAGAAAAATGGTCAGAAATAAGCATAATCCCGGCAGAATGGCTTCAGTCATCGTACTAAATACAAGCCATTAAAAGACACATTGCGGCCCCAGTGCAGTAATTATTAAAAAATAATTATTATTATTATTTTGTATAGAAAACATATAAATTGAATATCAGCGCACATCTGTTTTCAGAGCTCTCTGGAAGGATGGAAGGAAGGAGGAGGATGGGTTTGGGGGGGGTCTGTTTTTGTGTCATTAATCAGACATTTTACGTTGTGTCGTATAATTTAATTGTAATTGTGCAATTTGTACGAAATAATGCGAAATAATCACTGGGGGACACCCGGCCCGGCCCCACATCAAGAATTCAAGGCAGGGCTGCTGCATAATTCTGCATATAAAATAATTGCCTTTTGTTAGAAGAATAAATTCTCTCCATAAAATGTATTTTTGGATGCATTCTCAAATACTTCAATGACATTGATCAATGTCATTGTTTGGGTCATTGAAAGAATGGCTGACTGAAATAGAACCGTGCCAGGAATTAGTTCATTTTCTGTTCCATTTGTTGTTGAGCTTATGTTACCTTTCCCATATGTTTAACTTCAGTTTGCACTTATAATTAATGGTAGCGCATGGTAGCCCTCGACTATAATTGATCTATAATTAAGATAAGGTTTACTACGCCTGTCGCCGACGGCTTAAACGTGAAAAAAACGTATATATATACGAAAAAGTAAAACAAAAAAAAAAGAGAAAACGAAAGCGTAGAACAAAAATGTTTATTTTACGCAATTCTAACGAATTTGTTAGCCATTTATAAAGTTTGCTCTACAACAGGGGTTACCATACCATATCATACCATATACCATATATCAAAAAAAGCAAAAATATTAGCAAAAGGAAGCCACGTTAATGTTGCCAACTAATGGTTAATGGCTAATGTTTAATGGCTAATGGTAATGCCAACCGTGAAGTGAAACCTAACTGAACTTGGCCAGCAATCAGACAAGTCTGGTAGCTATGCGGAAAGATTCATTCAGTCTGAAGTCTGGAAACGACAAACGCCTATTTTCTCTATATGTTCTATATGTTCTATATGCTCTATAAGATTAAGTGAAATCGCATAAATTACGCTTACTTATGGGACGTGTGAGCTATGTTCAAAAAAAAAAAATAAATAAGATTGATTACGTACGTTCGGCCAGCATAAAATTCATTCTAAACTTAATAGCATTATAGATTGTAGAACGGGGCTCTGATGTCACACTTTTTTGGCACGCTATACTTGGATTATATTGCCGTTTAATTTAAGTGTGATTAAATCACATCTGTCATCGTTTATTTTAATTCTGATAGCCATTGTTTATGAGCAGCTGCACAAAGTATTCCAAACTCAGGCGAGTTAGGAAGCGAATTAAAAAAATAACTAGTAATTAGTTTGCAGATAGTTATTTTAAAATTTAATAATTTAAAATGTATTTAAATGCTTGGCTAACAACAGAAATGTTCAGTTAAATCTGTGATTCATTTGCTAGTAAATCACTGGCTGTGTCTTCCTGGCTTTCGGACAATAAAGTCACAGTTTTATGAGCAAAATAATGACCAAAAAGCCCGCTCAAACTACTATAAAGTGAACGAAAATATGATAATTCCGCCGACACATCATTAGATTCGCCATCAGAAAATTATCAAAGAGACAATTTTTCAATGTTCTCGTTGATTGACGTGAATGGGTAGTTTCCGAAAAAAAAGTGTCAAAATGGGAAAATATTTGTATGAAATATGTTTACAAACTTGAACGATTCCTAATTACTCCATTGGATCTGTTGGTCTTTGGTCGGTTCGGTCTCCATACCGACCTTTCGAATTCCGCGTAGTTGAGAGCCGGCGACGACCTCCTCCCCTTAATTTAAGACTTTTTTGTTGTAGTATTTTTACATGTAATGTTTGTTTTGTTTTAAGTAACTTTGCATGTCAACGAGGTGCTGACAGGCAGCGTGTCAAAAAACAAAAACCAAACAAAAAAGCAAAAAAAAAATTAAAATTCAAAACAAAAATAAGCGACCGCTAATTGTACTGAAATTTATTTCGTTTTAAGATACGTCGCTCTGGTATCTGTATCTGGTTTGTGTGAACCGATATACTCGTACTCGTACTCGCATACTCCTCTGCTCCTCGCTCCCTGAATTGCATTTTTGCATGCCTTCGGCCTTCGGCTGTAGATCAATCAAAAAGAAATATGGATCGCCTCGTTTGCAGCTTCAAAGTATCTGTATCTGTAGCAGCCCCATATCTGTGTGTTTGTATCTTCAACTTGTATCCGTGTCGGCTGACTGGTGCCTGTTGCCTGCCTGCCTGGTGACGTAAGTGGACAGCCCAGAGCTTCTACCGACGCTGGTGATGGTGCTCCCCTCTATATAATCATAATCACTGCTGTCGCCCAGAGATCTCCGCTAATGAACGCCGCCGACCCATTTATGAGGCGGATATGTGCTTAGGTAATTTGCATCGAATTATTGGCAACCTTTGGAACCTGGAAACCTTCTCCAACGAGCCAAGCTCACCTTTTTTTTTTATCATTTTTTATTTCACCTTTTTTTTTGCTGACCTAAAGGCGTTAAAAAATGATTACTATTCCGTTCGGGTCAATAAACTCGCACTTGCAAAGCAACCAAAACAATTATTACGAATAAATGAATACTCGATGAATACACATATTAAATTTATTGTCAAGTTTGGCACTTTATGGGTTTCTATATTTTGAAAAACTGTTTTTCCCCGGAAACCAGATTCAGAATGAAATGCCAGGAAAATGATGAATAATTTGCTTTCTGTTTTAAAACTTCAACAATCTTGTTGAATTATTGGGTGTGGAGCAACCTTCAAAATTCATTTCGGATCGGAGGTATTCAAAATATTCAGAATATTGAACGCAGCACGCACAGTTCCATGACATCCCCAGCGCCCTTCTATGCGCTTCTCAATCAAACAAACACCGAACCAAACACGAACATATAGCTAAGCACATGAATAATTGCCCCGTCTGCTGGCTGTCATATAGATCGTCCCGACCTGATAGCCAAAGAAGCCCAGCAATAGCCACAAAAGCAACAACTTGTATCTATTTTAAATTACGTTCAATTAACTGCGCTTCACCTACAAAGTCTGTTTCTGCTTCTGCTGCTGCTGCGATGTTAGTGACGTCAATTTCGAAAAATAATACTTTATAGTCCTCTTCCAAGATCGGGGGGACAATTCTGTAACAATTTTGTAACATCAAAATTTGACAAAACCAATTAAATGTACAAGCAATTGGGGCTATCCACGAAATTATTGAATGGAAGGCTCCAATCTCCGAGTTTGTTGTGGAGTGCAATTGTTTCTTCATCGTGATATGGTTATTTCCCCATTTTTATCACTCGGCCGACTCAGGCGTCGTCTTCGCCGCATTTATAATTCAATGATAAAATGTCAAAAATCAATAACAATAAATAAATGATAAACGAGAGTGTCACTGGAGAGTGGCGTACTTTGTATTCCACCAAAAATAAATTCCATTTCGTTTGTTTTGATTGGGTATTTTTGTATTTTTGCCATGGGTAGGTGGGGGTATCAGGGGTATCTTGAATAAACTGAAAGTGTGTGCCTAATCAAATTGCCATTTTTATAAATTTACCTCCAGATTTATTGAATAATTCATGGCTATATAGTTTACGGGGTGGAATGTGATTTTCACGATCGATCGATATGCTAATATTGAACTTGAAGGGCATTCGAATCAGTATGGAATGCGTAGGCTCCCTTTCTGGGTATCGAATTTCCCTTTCAAGATCGCTGAATATATATAATTTTATTGTAAATTTATTATAAACAATAATAATTTGTATATATCTTTGTTTTTCAGCTCAACCCATTATTCCAGAGGATGATATCGAGCCCTACCAATGTCCGCCAGACCACAATGACTGGCCCACCTATAATGACGGTTTCTCGTGTATTCCCTGTCAGCAGCCCCATTGTCCGATATTCGTGATGGGCGAGGGCGTGGATCTGAATGGATGCCCCGTCTTTGAATGCTTGGAGGCGGCACCAGTTTGCAAAAACCAAACCACATCCGCCAAATACTATATGGACAGGTGTACGGTGTGCGATTCGTGTTCTGAAATTAAACAGTGTGTGGAGTACTGCTTAGTGGAGCCAAGGGACTGTTGGTCCAACATAACCAAAGAACTGAAAACAGAAGGCGACTCCTGGACGGAGGAGCATGGCTGCAAGGAATGCACCTGCAGAGAGGGGAATATATCCTGCACCCAGTACTGGTGCAAGCCACTGGATTGCAAGCCCGAGGAGTATATCACTCACGAGTCCGAGTGCTGTCCAACCTGCCCAGAGAAAGATGCTGACTTCTCTTACGAAGTACCAAGAGAAGTGTCCACAGAAAGTTCCTCCAGCATCCCCCTTTTGAATTTCACTGAAGGCTTCAGGGAAAGCACAGAATTTACGGATTCATCTCCTAGCTCCGTGCAAAGCTACACAGATGATAATGTTAGTACCATGGCCAGCAGCTCTGAATACTTTAGTGAAACTTCTACGGATTCAACCACGTTCATCGATCTAGAAAGCTCAACCGACTCGACCACATCTCCATTCTTTAACCTCGATTCGACAGCAAGTGATCAGATATCCGACGAGCCAGATGTCGTCAGTGCGACAACGGAACTGACCACTGAGAAGTATGAAATATCCACTGAGGCTGTGGTTCGTTCTACGCTAGTAACCGACACACCGTATATTCCGGAGGTACCACCAGTTATAAATCAAACGAAAGAGGGAGGCGATTCGGAACCCACTCGCAGATCCACCAAAAACGATGGCATAGATGAGTCCCAGACACAGAAGAACTTCAGTTTCTTCAAATGGATATTGATTGGTACCTGCATATTTATCGGTACCTGTATATTTATTGGTACCTACATAGTCAAAAAATTCAAAAACAAAAACGATAAAGTCGAATATAAACCAACTTCAACTCAACAGCCCCAGGAGGATGGACCGGAGGAGGTGTATCCCTTCTTGAAGATGTTGAAGGCGGAGTCTATTAATAAAGAGACGACACGAGTCTAATGCCTTAGACTCCAGCAATAGGGTTCGGATTCCTTCACTTGTGCTCCAGTTTCTGTTAAGAACCTCTCCAGTAGGATGAAGGATAGCGTGAACTGTGCTACTTTACTAATATTACTACTAATATTATTTGGTATTAGGCCGAATAATAAATACATTAAGACGCCCCGCCACGTGACGTATTTGAAACGGACCTAACCTGCTGAGTTTACACAGTTTCTGTCGAGAGTTGGGAACATCGATTAAGAAGAGAATAATCATATATCGCAGATCATAGAGGGAAGGAGGCGTTTTTGGCACTATACGGATATACACGGACAGCGGGGCATCTTAACGCTGACAGGATGAAAATATATTGATTAAATAATTTGTCTTTCTGTAATAAGAAAGGATCCTTCAGCGGAGTGATTTTTGATCTTGACATACTTTTTGATCTTCCCCTCTGCTAGAGAAATGTATACCAAATTCGTAAATTAAGTTTGCAGTTTAATCATTATAGAAATTGGCTAAGCAAGACAGTAAGACTAAATCTAGACTTTGTGATAGTTTCAAATATTAAGTGGACGAAAATTCAAAGAGTATTACTAGGAACCACTTTAGTTGAATGTAAATTATGAAACGAACAAGCACTCTCTCACTCATACTCTATAAAACATTCAGACACACCTAATAACTTCCCAGGAAACGCATTCCTTTGTTACCATCTTTATATTACGATTTAGCAGCTAAATAATAAAAAACCAAAGTTAATCGAAAAAACAAAATGAAATTATTTGTCATTTACTTTATTCCTCTTATCTATTATTTTTATTGGTTTTAAGCGGTTAGAGCGATAGTGTCTAGGTGCTGCACCAGTCCTCGCAGCACTTCAGCTGTACTCGAATCCGGCAGTTCATCCAAAACAGATGCCGTGGTGCCAGCCAGGACTCCCACACGAGGATCGATGGGCAACGTGCCGAGATGTGGTATCTGGGCATACTTAGCCAACTCTACTCCACCATTTGATGAGAAAATGTTGGTACAGGAAGTGCAATGCGGGCAAACAAATCTGCAAGAAAATAGTGTTTGATTATTGGAATAAATAACAAAAATAACCAGAGTATTCTTCCTCACCCACTCATGTTCTCAACGATGCCTAGCAGTTTTATACCAGTTTTTTTGCAAAATGTTATCTCCTTTCGGACATCATCTAGGGCAACACCTTGCGGCGTGGTAACAATGATAGCTCCGTTGCAGGGAACCTCTCGGAGGCACTCCATCACGGTAATGTGTTCATCCGATGTGCCCGGAGGCGTGTCGATGATCAGGTAATCCAGATCATCCCACTTCACATCCGTAAGGAACTGCCGGATCATCATAGTCTTCTTCGGACCACGCCAAATCACCGGATCAGTACGATTCTTCAGCAGAAATCCAATGGACATCACGGCCAGGGTTTTGCTCTCATCCGTGTAAATAGGCACCCATCCCTCGTCGCATTGGAATATATCGCTGCCCTCCAGTCCCAACAAATACGGCACACTAGGTCCACATAGGTCTATGTCCAGCAAGCCAACCTGGTTAATAAAATATAACAATTAAAAACGCCGCATCATGTTCTTGTGATGAAATAGTTGGGATTGAGAATTACTTTGTGGCCCGTTTGGCGCAACGCCAAAGCCAATTGTGTGCTAACGGTGGATTTTCCGACGCCTCCTTTACCGGACAGCACTACGATCACGTTTTTTACTTTGTCCAACATGCTTCTAATTGTTTAAAACAAAATAATCAATCTTCAAAACAAATAGCGGATGGCTGGCAGAACAACAAGTGAAATCAGCTGTTTATAGGGATGGAAGATGTGTTATGGGGTGGTCCTAGTTTCATTCTGTATATCGGTTTTATTTACTGATAAGAAGTTAACATAATTATATTTAAAATTTAAATGAATTAAAAAGATTTTTGAAAAATGTATTCCCTGTATATATCAAAATATCTGTCACTTTTGTACGAAAACAATGTTTAGATTTTAAAATATTGTCAACACCCCCAAGCTTTTGCACCGTCTGGCAACACCACCTTATCAGGTTGCAAATTTCTAAGCTCCGGCAACGCCACCGCCGGCAAGTGTCGATTTTTATTGGTCCAAGTAGCCGCGCAGCATGTTAATTGACAACAACGAACTTTACTGGCGAATGATAAAATAAAAGTGCGGCGATTGAACGGGTCGTGAGGATCTGGTAACCGTACACCACTGATAGCAGACGAGGCTAGCGTCTACGGCCACCGTTGACACCCGAAAGGAGCTCGAATTGGAGAATCGAATGTTGCGCAACCCGCTGCTGCCCCGCATGTTCTTGACCATCGAATTCCAAACAAATCAGCCAACAGCAACCACCGGACACGGGCACAGGCACCCTGACGGCAAAAACAAAAGCAACGACATCACGCCACCCGCTTACATCTGATAATCAAATTTAGTGCGATGAAGAAGCGCTCCAGTTCACGTGGCACCCCCCCGACCTCGGGTGATTTGGCGGCTGATGGTGACCATCCTGCCGCCTACAAATCAGGAGCCGCCAGTGCCCCGGCCACACCCACAAAGAGGAGAGATGCCAGCGACGGGAGTGGCAGCAGTGCCGGAGCACGTAGAAAGCGCAAGGACGAGATCGCCCAGACGTTTGTAATCGTAAACGAGCGCCCAGTGGATGACATATCGCTAGATTTCTTCTACAAACCGCACACCATCACCTTGCTGGCGGTATCAGTTCTCGCGGTCATGTACTTTGCCTTTGTCAGGTGAGGCAGCCGTCAAAATGGGATCCATCCGAAAGCACACAGTTAACCCCGGGAAAGCCCTTCAAAATAGCTTTGACTTTTAGTAATTATTTTGAATCTCGAAAAAGTTTTTGACTTTTTGTATGTAAATTGTGGGGTAACCATAGTTACATCATTTGTTTTTTTTTTGTTTTTATTGTTTATTATTATGATAGACTGAAGGCAAGATATTACCAAAAATCTGTTATTAGATTAGAAATATATTTATATAAGAGTAGTTTTTATTACATAATTAGCAAATATGCCTAAAACACTCTCTGTCCCAGTGATTTTCCATAAATCCATAACTGATTCCGTAGTTTCCTCTTATCTCAACCATAAAACATGATTTAATGATTCGGAAAGAAAAATCTGAAATCTAAAACATGTGCGTTTTTTAACCCAGCGCTTAGTTGTTGTCCAATGGGTTAAGAGCACTTGAAACAAAATCAGACATACAATGCCAAATATGTCATCCCAGACAACCCCAAGGTTGAGAATGCCGAAAAACCTATATATATATACCCAATATCAATATATAGACTATAAAGAAACTAAAAGTCAAGTAAATACACATACGTAATGTACTTAGTTTTTGCATCATCATCATCATCGTGCCATTGACCCCACTAAACCCCATCGAAAAACGTGCTATGCTGATAAGGAATACTACGGCAGCCGAAATAGTAGCGACTATGGGAGCCAAGTTCACCCACTTTGCTATGCATTATCGTTACAGGAACGAGGCGAACGTCGATGACAATCTCTGGGCGGGCCTGCTCTGCATTGTGTTCTTCTTTCTGATCGTCTCCGTGATAGCTTTCCCCAATGGACCGTTTACGCGACCCCATCCCGCCGTTTGGAGGATATTGTTTGGATGTTCGGTGTTATATCTCCTAACTCTACAGTTTCTAATGTTCCAAAACTATCCAACCATACGGAGTATATTCTATTGGATTGATCCGAAGTTGAAAAACTTTCACATCGATATGGAGAAGGTGATATATAGTTTCTTTTACGTATATTTCTTTTTAATGTTTGTATATTTTCTGTAGGAATACGGCGTCAATTGCTCGGACATTAGTTGGGATCGTGTCAAAGGGCATTTGGACGTCTTTGCCTGGGGCCATTTCCTGGGATGGGCCTTCAAGGCCATCTTAATCCGTCACATGGGCATTCTGTGGGCCATTTCGGTCATGTGGGAGATTACCGAGATCACATTCGCCCATCTATTGCCGAACTTCATCGAGTGCTGGTGGGACGCCCTCATCCTTGATGTCATTATCTGCAACGGCCTGGGAATCTGGATGGGCCTGAAAATCTGTCAGATCCTCGAGATGCGCGAGTACAAGTGGGCCAGCATCAAGGATATATCCACCACAACTGGCAAAATAAAGCGCGCCATGCTACAGTTCACGCCCGAAAGTTGGTCGGCCATCCGATGGCTGGATCCAAAGTCCACTGCGATGCGATTCGCAGCAGTCATACAGCTGGTTATCTTCTGGCAGGTCACCGAGCTGAATACGTTCTTCTTGAAGCATATTTTCGAGATGCCGCCAGATCACTTTATTGTAATTGGACGCCTCATATTCATTGGACTTTTTGTTGCGCCCTCGGTTAGGTGAGTACTGTCTTGTGTTTATTTCGATCTAGAAAGATTCAAAACATATCCTTTGTCTTTGCAGGCAATACTATGTATATGTCACCGATACGCGCTGCAAGAGAGTCGGCACCCAGTGTTGGGTTTACGGCGCCATCATGGTCTCCGAGGCCATTCTTTGCATCAAGAATGGCAAGGAGTTGTTTGAGCGCACGCAAGCCATCAACATTGTCCTGTGGCTGACGATCCAGGTGCTAATCTCGGTGGCATTTGTGTACCTGGCAGTTTGGTGGCAGGTGAGTAATGAGTTTTAGATTAAAATTTATGTTTCTCCTAATGGTTTTTGTCTATTTTAGCAACGGCAGCTTAAAAAGGTTTCATCAACGCCAACAAAAAGAAAAGAAGGCATTCCTGCCACCTCATCTTCGCCTTCTAAAGGTAGGTTTAGTTAATGTGGATTAGCAGGCAACATTGAAAGGGGAAAATAATAAATATCTGATCCGATATTGCTTTCCATACAAGATTAACTTTCTTTTTACACCAATTAACTTGTTTTAATACATTGGCTCTTTTAATGGTTAACTTTCTTGACTTAATGATCTCTTGACTCTTTGATCTCAATTTGAATTCTCCTTGCGCTTTCTCCCCCTCTGTCTTTCTCTCTCCATTTCTTGTTGGACTGCCGTGCCACAAAATCATAAAGCACAAGTGCCAAGGAGTAGATCCATTGATGCACCCACCACTGCGCACTACGATATTAAAATTAAAATAGTCTAACCAATTATTTGTTAGCTTTTTTATCCGAAACAGTAGTTCGATCTAATGTCTTTTCATTTTACTTTTCTAGGTAAATTGTCGCCGCAAAAAGACAAGAAAATTAAGTGAAAACTAGTTTTAAAAAAAGTCATTTTGAATAAAAAATATATGAAAGCTACCGAAACAAAGTGGATCTGGCCATTCTACAAAAGTGAAAACACCCAAAACATCAAGATTATGTACATACACTTAAAGAAAACTGTACTGATTAAATTAAATACAAAACATGTAAATATATATATGTTTTAAAGATATATATATATATATATATATATATGTATATATATATATTTATTTAAAAGACAAACGAGAAAATACTTGTTAATAAGCGAAATACAAAAGGAATTTCTATGGCCTACTCCTAGATTAATACAGACGATTTAATTGTCTCTTAGCTTAAGTTAAAAAACAATCTAGAATTTCTTTATGTACAGAACCGCTGGGGATGTTAGACTTCGAAGCATGCCGACACGGTCTTTTTAACAGCATCTCGGGCATATGGGATGTACGATAGGGAGTACCAGGTCATGGCCAGGGATTGGATGATAATGAATATAAGCGTAAGTCCGGCTTTTTTCAACTAAAAAATAAAATGACAAAGGAGATCATTCATTATGAGTCTTTTGATTTTAAATTACAAGCTATGTCCTAAAGAGAAAGCCGAGGCAAATTCTAGACTCTAAAAAATTACTTACCACTACGGCCGATATAAAAGTCATAATAATGGCCACGATCACGATACTGGTGGCTATCAGTCGGGTTTCGGCAAACATTTTTTTGATCTGCTTGAAGGGACCCATGAGGAAGCAAGTACTGTAACCCGAGAAGTGAAACTCATTAGCCGATCTGTGTGAAATCTTTATCAACTTACCTGGCCATCGAGATTATATTTCCTAGAGTATAAAAAACCGCAAAGACCACAATTCCTCGATGCAAAAATAGGGCAATGGATCCCAGCAGCGAAAGGAAAATGCCCAAGACAAAGCAAATGCAAAACGCCTTGATTCGAGTGGACCAACTCAAAGTGGACATGTCATTAATCTGCAATAATAGACCGAATTAGTATTTTTGACAAGAATGCCACTGATAAGCGTTGAGTCACAGTGCGGTTTCCCCCATGTGATCGGGGGGCGTTTTTATGGAAAAGACTCTTCAAAACATTGCTTATCCGACAAATCGGCTATTAAGAGTTTAATTAGTACGTCACCTGTGTGATGATGCTGCTTTCCTCCTCAGGTGTGGGCTCATCCCCACTCAGAACGCGGCGTAGCTTGTCCATGTTTATGGGTTTAATGTATTCAACAAGTGAAGTCTGCTTAAGCCCTGTACTGGCTTGGCTCTCAAGTCAACAGATAACTGCCTCTGTTCTTGTTTCTATCGGTTTTTTCCACTGCCGCAAAGACAAAAGTAAATCCAAGATCAGATCAGAATTAGGTCTGTCAAAGATTGATCAACATATCGTTAAGTATGTGCAACAAGTTGAAACATCGATAGCAGTCGTGACACTTTGGCTTTTTTCTAGTTCCAATAAAAAATGGTGGATTTATTTTCTAATTCTATAAACAAAGTTATTTGTATAAAAAATATATATTTTTTAATACATTTCATATACAAACACTAAAGTATTTAAAAGCATGGTGTTTATAAAGTATTCGAACGATTGATGTATCGATAGTTTTCGAACTATCCATCTGGCAACGCTGTAATCATGTTTTTCTCTGCAATACGTAACATTCTGAAAAATTCACAAAGTGCAGCCAAATACACGGCTATTACCGCTCAACTACGGCATTTGCGAGGACAGAAAAGTCATCAAGTCGAAGTAGGACTCATAACACCCACAGATGTAACTACCAACCAACATGACACAGCAGCAGAGGCTGCTTGCGAAAGCTCCAAGGAGGTGGCTCTCGATTTCGGGAAGCGGGAGGCCCATGTGCCCTCCTTCAATCTGGCGGCCTATGTAAATAATTCCAGTACCCTGAAAAAGTTTATTGACCTTGGAGTGGATCTGCACAGCATAGAAAAGCGTAAAGGCCTGGGTCAGTTCGTTCTTGGCCTCGATTTTGAAAAGAATGTGAAGCCATACATTTCTTTCCTGGTGGATCAGGGAATTTCCCCCGACAACTTTGGCAGGATGTTCAGCAAGAATCCGCTGTTGTTCAAGGAGGACCTGGACGATTTGAAAACCCGCGTGGAATATCTAAAGAGTAAAAGGTTCTCTCATGAAGCCAGAGCTAGAATCCTCACCCAGAATCCGTATTGGCTGATGTTCTCCACCCGGCGTGTGGACCGCCGCTTAGGATATTTCCAGAAAGAGTTTCGGTTGAGTGGTCACGATCTTCGTTTGCTGGCTACCAAAGAACCCAATCTTATTACCTACAATATGGAACACCTGCGGAAATCGGTATTCACCTTAAAGGAAGAAATGGGCTTCAGTCCCAAGGAGTTAAGTGCCTTAATTATTCGCCGGCCGCGACTTATGATGACTCGTAAGTATTTATTGTAAAATAATTTTTTAAAAAGGAATTACAATTCTTTTTCTTACAGCTCCCGATGATCTTATTGAACGGTTTAGCTACATTCATCAAGACATGGGTCTGTCCCACGCGCAGATTGTCCAGTGTCCTGAGCTCCTGGCGTCGCGCGAATTCCGTCTGCGGGAGCGGCACGAGTTTCTCAAGTTATTGGGACGAGCTCAGTATAATCCCCAAGAGGACCTTTATATCTCACCAAAAACCATAGTACAAGGAAATAACTTTTATTTTGTGCGAAATGTGGCTAAAAGTGATTTGGAAACTTACGAATTGTTTTTAAAAACGAGATGAAAATAAATTTATAATTTTGTTTAAAAAGCGCGCCAAAGTGTGACCAATTAAAACGTTTGATTTTGTCGGTTGTGACCATAAATTTAAAGCTTCTTAATGGGAGGCGTATATAATGTCTATTTAAGTTGCCAATTAATTTTAAAAGTAAAGTTATATTTCACAATGAAAATAATGCAGATGAGGATATAAAAAATAGGAAAAACTGTCCAACCAATTTCAGTATTTTTAGTATGGCCAACTACAATGCCAAGTATTTATTTTTTTTTCTGCGTTGCACAACACAGGACAGGTCCCCTTTAAAGTGGAAACAAACGTTTTTTAATACGCATTAAGCTCGAGGCGGTGCGTAGAATCGAATTCGTGTTTAATTTAGTTTAGAGTCAGCCGCTTAACGAAGCATTAAACAAAAGTTGCAATATTCAGCGGTAGCTGTTAGGTTTAGCCAAAAGTAAAGAATTAGTAGCGAATCGAGTGCAGCGTCGGAGAAACAGCGCCAAACAAAAGTAAAACGCATTTTCCTACGCATACATTAACACCCAACCGAATACACACATATTTACAAGAAAAGGGCCGAATAATAAAACCTCTTGACTAAAATTCATAAAAACAAAGTTTTGATTTAATCTGAGTAAAAGGAAAAACAAGTTATCTTTAGTGTTGACGTGTTGAGCACACAACACGCTTACCCACACACAAAAACAAAATGTCTACGACACCAAAATCTACAGAAGATTTGCTTGGTGGTAAGTTGTTTGTTTTGCTCTTTCTTTCGTGTTTCGTATTTTTTTGCAATCATAACAATAACACAGTAACCCGTTATGGCGCGGTGCTGCTGGCGTAGTTGTGGCTGTAACTATAAATAGATACATAGTTTCTGATTTGTTTGTATCCGCATTTTTATGTGCCGCACTTGCATCTCCCATATTCTATTTCAAGGCTTCGCTTGCATTTTGATTCAGTTTCTGTGTTTCCTTTGTTTTGTTTTTGTTCTTGCGCAGCGGACAAAAACAAAGAGCCTTGCAAAAATACAAAAAACAAAAAATGGAAACTCCGCCGCAGAAGGAGAATGAAAACAAAGAGGCTGTCAAGCCCCCCGGTGGCTCCACTTTCTCCCCCCGTCGTCGGACGACGACTCATTCATTCATGTCATGTCTTGTTATTTTGCACTTGGCCTGCTTGACGTCAAGCAGCCGCTCTTTTTTTGCTCTCCTTTTGCAGCCTCTTTCCGCACCTCTCCCTATTTTGCTCCCTTTTTGTCTGGCTGTCCGAAATGTTTGCAAAAATAATTCGTAAATAAATATTTTTTTGTGGGAGGGCATTTCCCTATCGGTCGTTTCCAGAAATTGCGACTTTGGCATTAGCTTCAATTATATTTCGGCCTGACTACTTTATCAGATCCAAGGGGCACTCACATGTTTACACTGAGGAAAAAGCGAAAAAATTGACATTTTTGAAATGTTAATCTCTTTTAGCCAAAAAAATATAAATATCTTTAAATAATTATCTGTATGACCTAGAAAGGACTATTGAACTCAACAAAAATTCAGTGTCAAATTGGGTGATGATTTTCCTTTGTGTACAACCAAATACTACGTAAGAAAATATAATATGATATGGAGAGGAGTCATCCTATATTAAAGGCGGTTCAATGGGCCCAACTCTCAGGGTCTTTCGGACAGCTACAGCTGCGGCGATGCCAAGATGCACATAACGCCCAAGAGCGAAAGAGATGGCTAAGTAGGGGGAGTGAGAGGCGGTGGTGATGACGGGGAGAGAGAGAGCGGCCTACGTGCCGTGAGTCAGCAAGCCAAGTTTACAGTTGTTTTTGTTGCGCCACCCTTAGATACGCTTTTGCGTTTGTTTTTGTTTCCATTTTCGCTGCACATTTCTTCGTACCTGTAACCCGGATTCCCGATAACGGTCGCCTACCTCTCTTGTTTACCTGAATCGGCAACTGTTTACCTGTGTTGTGTGCCATTTTTGCTAAAAACTCATAAATGTATCATCCTGAAAACAGTCTAGACTCCAGACGCAGCATTTAATATTCGTTTGTCAGCATGATTGGTCTGCCACGTGAGTGTCTTCTGTAATTGATTTGAAATGTGAAATTTTGTAAAATAACTTGCCAGTAACAGTGATAATTCGATAAAATAACAAAAATAAAAACATTTATAAACATAGAGAACCATCGAGAATTCCTTTTTTTAAATTAATTTTCTCTTTAATTATCTATTTAATATTTTTTATTTGCATATTCAGAGTTACTACTGTATTTTCTTATCAACAAATCGATTCCAACATCCCCGTCATGTAACCTGCACGCTTCTCATCGCATACTGCAATCGGCTGTTTCGGCTTTGTTTTTGTTTTGAAAATGAAATTTCCTTCGTGTCTATGATAAGCATCGGAATATAGAATAAACAAAACATGTGTGCTTCTATATACGGTGGGCACTCTTTATATACAAATGCCGAATATAAACGGAAATTGTACGGGTTGTACGGGGTTTTTGGCCTTATCAATGGGGCACAGGCACTCGAGCACACATCGACTTATACATGGTGTATATATTATAGATATTATATATGTATATGAGCTAACGAACCGAACAACGTGCTTTTTTGTTGTTGTTACGTTAAAACAAACACCGACAAGTCTAGAAGGGGTGACGAAGTTTTATTTTATTTTTTTAACTGCCGCGCATTATTGCTCTAAAACTGAAAGTGACTCTCAAACTGTAGAACTCAAGCAAACAAAAATATTGATATTTGATCTGAAAGAATACCTCTTTTTTCACCTTTTTAGATAACCCGCTTTCTTGTAGATATAGTAATATATCCTAAACTTGTTCTAATCCCATTTTTCGTTGAATTTTTGCAGAATCTTGGATCGAGTTGAGCACAACAGCTGCCATGGCTGGGATCAAGAGCCCCGACAGAATCACCCCGTTGCCATTCAACAACGGTGAGGAATATCTGCGGCTTCTGCGCGAGGCCCAGCGCGAATCGAACCAGTCCAGCCGGGTGGTCTCCCTGGCCAGCTCCCGTCGCGACACGCCCCGCGACAGCCCCAAGAGCCCACCGAACAGTCCACAATCGGAGCTCTGTCCGGACGATGAGCTCAGAAACGTCTATATCAACTACTGGACCAAGGTAAGTAACGAACAAACGAACCGTATCCGAGGTGATCTTGTAATCCAATGCGTTTCTTTGTCCTCAGACTGGAGATAAACAGAACACAGACAACGGCGACTGGCTAAAGAACTGGAATCGCAATGCCGAGGAGCAGCCACCCAAGTATGAATGCTAATTATAATAAAAATATTGAAATCTAACTAGAAATCCTAATATTCTCCTCAAGGAGCTGGAACTTTGAGCCTGTGAGCGCAGATGCTGGCGATGAGGAGGAGAAAAAGAAGACTACCACTGGCTACTCCATCCGCTTGAAGCGTTTGGGCGCCAACTCGTTGTTCTCCCGCGAAATTCTATACTCGCTGCTGGTAACCAATGTCCTCTCCTTGCTGTTGGGTGCCGGTTTCGGGTAAGTATTCCCTGAAATCGCCAAGAAGCTTTGAGTTAATGATTGATAATTATTTTTAGATTGTGGCTGAGCAAGCGTGGCATACTCCTTACCCGTGTGGTCATTGACTGAAAGATGCCATAAACAAATAAAAAAAAAAGAAAGCAAGAGAAAAAAAAATTATAAACGATTTCAATCAATATGCACATCAATCGAAAACAGAACATTGAAGCGCGTTCCATATAAGAAGTCGGAGTATACATATGAATAATATATATATACATATAAATAGAGAGCCAACCGTATTCCAGTTCACTTGTATTTCTCAACGAAAGTCCATAAATTCGTCACTTTCTCATTAAATCCATTAATTACATTACTTATAACAATGTAACTTGTAAGCTAAAGAGCTAAAATCAGGCCATTGGGCGAGGGTTGATCAGTTTTTTTTCTTAACTACATACTTTATATAGTTTTATAATTAATACGGCAATTTAAATGATACAGAGAAGCATTTGTAGAGGCCACTCTCTATACATTTTAAATATATGTTTTGCTGTAGCACTTTGTCTTAGCACCCACATCGTCTAAGGAGAATTTCAATCATCGTCATACCACCCATCAATCATATAAAGATCATGTTGTAGGCACATTGTAGTTGAATCATATTGTATATCCAGAACATACTTTCTGTTGTGCATTCGTAAAATGTTTTGATTTTCTAGCATATAGATGAAAACAAAAAAATACCGAAATGGCAAACAAAAAAAATATATATATAAAAAAACTATATATATCTATAAATATGAATATGTGAGGGAGGGGTTAGCCCCCACTAAAAAAAAAAAGAAACCAACACACAATAGCTGTAATAATTTTTATATTAAAATATTTTTCAATATCTATTTAAAAAAAAAAGATTTTAAATTTATTTTAAATGTGGGAGGGGGTGCAAGGTGTTATTGTATGTAGATTTGGGAAACACTTAATCCCAACTTATAAGGATTAAGAAATCCCCTGCTGATCCATAGATGATCCAAAATGGTTTCTGGACCTGATCCTACCCTGTAGTGCTTTATTTCTCTCTGCCTTTATGTTAAATTTCAACCTCAAAATCAGTATTTGTTTGCACAATTGAAACAGTTACTAACAAAGGACGATGTTCTGGCTAACAATTGTGTTTGTCTTTACTTTTTGCAATAAATATTTATTTGCGTCTGCCACGGGTTGAGTCATAATAGCTGAGAATTTCATCAGGTTGTGCTAATCAACTCGTAGAGCTCGACGATTTCAGTTTAAAAATCAATAACTTACAGAGAAAGCTAGACTTTCAAATCGTTTTTGGATTAAAATGAAAACTAGTTTTCCACATACTATGTTGCTTAAAATTTAAAATAAATTTTAAATGATTACTAAAATCTGAAAAAATAATGAATCATCGGACACTCAGCATGTGCAATTCCTTATCACAACAAAATAATATAATCTATTTATTTTGCATTAGCAATTTATTATTTATTAAGTAATAGTGTCTAAATACTTAGGTGATTAACACAGTTCCGAAACTAATACATATTCTGTGTGGTTGTTTTGTGTGTGTGAGTGTGTGTGTGTAGGGGGGATTGGGTTTGGGGAAATCCTCTCGAGACTTACAAACAATAATTAATCGACAATTTATATTTCAACTCAATGAAACGATCGCTGGGTGATCGTATTCAGATTTGATTTTATGCTATATAGACAGCCATAAGACGGTGAATCGAGGCAAGCCGGGATGCCAATTTTTAAGTACAGCACAATATCAGATAAAGTTCCGTGTATCATATAGTCCTAGTTCTAAGGTGGCGGTTAACTACAGCTACTGTTGAGCCAATATCAGAGACAACATCGAGATGTGGGTAGTGGAAAAAGCGTTATTAACTGACTTATTTTGGCCCTGGGCTATTCCTGGCCTGTGGCATCTCTGGGACTTTGTGCGCTGGAGCCTTTGCTGGTCGAGGGCGTGGGCGAGCTGGGTGGCGTCGGAGTGCGGAGCGCCCGCTCGAAATCATCCACCAGATCGTCGTCGGCCCCCTCCTGCTGCCAGTCGTCCAGGGCAGCATTTACATCGAACTCGGGAAACTTCAGCGTCTCACCCGTAACATCCACCAGCCGGGACCGGAGTCGCTGCGAAATCTCCTCCAGCTCGGTGTACTTGCGCTTGATGGCCTGGCCAATCTGGAGATGGGTTAGCTCCATCGATTTCTCCAAATTCTCAATGACGGCATCCACCGTCGGGGGTATGGGTTCCACATGCGCCTCAATCCCTCCAGTAACGCGTCCATTGAAGTCCACTATGTTGTGCCAGCCACTGGGATAGCCTCCGTTCGGCTGCTTCTCGTTGAGATTGAGGGCCGCGAAGCCAATAATAGCATCATCGAGTGGAGTGGGATCCTGGTTGCCCAGCGCCTTCTTCCACAGCTTCAGAATGAAGAGCTTCTGGGGCTGCAATAGAGGCGAGTTAGTTTCCGTTCAGAGTTTCGAGTTTCGAAGCACTTACATTAGTCCTGTAGTCGGCACTTACTTCCACCCGGAACTGGCTGAGCCACTGCGGCTCGATGGACTTCTGCACGATGGGCGTGGCGTAGACCAATCCCTCGTGCGAGTTGAAGGTCCGGCTGTTGCAGTTCGCGGCCTGGAAGGAGACATAGGTGTTGGGTGGCTCGTTGGCCGGAAAACGTTTGGCTCCGCCCTGGCGCTTGTTCTGCTTCTTGGCCTTGCCCGGATTCAGGGGCAATCCCGCCGCCCCAACAATACGCAATTGGAAGCTAAAATTATTCGCTGGAGGAGCTGGCGGTGGCGGCATCTCCTCCTTGGCCTTTTCCTGCATCAGATCTGGCCGAATCATGTCCTGTTCGAGGCCACGCTGCTGCCTCAGTTGGGCGATCTGGGACTCACTTCCGATGGCCAGGAGCACCTTGAGCTCTCCCAACTGTGCCTGGGTCTCGGCGCTGAGAATCGGGGCCCAACCATCGATGGAAATCACAGGAAGCTGGAGAAATAATTTGAATTAAAAGAAATTCTCTCGAGGATCATCATTTCGCACCTTGCCCTTGCACAGATGATTGGTGATGCTGGCATCCCGGTAGGCAATGAAGAACTGGTGTAGCGGCAGGCGCACCACTCCTCCCAAAGGCTTCAACTCTACCTCCTGGTGCTGGCGCTCCACGCAGGCCAGAAAGTGCACATCATTGATGATGGCGAACTGATCCTGCAGTCCGAAGACTCCCTTGTCGTCGATCTTCCGCTCCAGCAACTGGTCTTGCCAGAAGGGCTGCATGGATACCTCCTGGCAGGCGGCCTGGTCTTCCGGCGACAGGCCGCGCACCTCACCCACGTAGAGATAGCCCCGGAGGAGCCGGACCTTGTTGGTCTCCGCCATGAAGTTGGCACAGTCTAGGATGGCCTTGTTGTTGCCGTTGGCTTGGGGAGGCGGCGGCGGTGGGGGCGGTGGCTGAGGGGGCGTTATCTCGGCTTTCGAGTTGAGGTTAACTGGAAGAGAAAAAGGATCCGATTAGACGGGGAATCTATTCATTAATCACAGTTCAAAGTGCCTATTGTGGACCTTGAACTGCGAAGCTTGCGGATTAAGCTTGCGGCGGGCTTATCGCCTTGACGACAGGCGGGATCGATCATCAAACGGAGTACCCAAAAAGCAGCTCATGCGAAACGGAAAGATTGCGCCGATCAGCGGGTGAAACCGGGTCGAATCGGTTATAGCACGTGCTCAGCAAACGGACTGGAGCCACTGGCCACTGGTGTAGAGTGGCCCAAGAATAGACCAAACGGATCCAGAATCTGGCCAATGACTGAAGCATCAATAAGCAATGGACACAGTGGGTTCAAAAAATAAATTCTTACTTGGTTCTTAAAAGAACTAAAAAGAAGTCAATTTTCAACTCAAAAAGAAATGTGCAGGAAAATATAAAAAAACAACTATCTTTTAAAAATTAAACATTTTAAAAGAAATCTTGAATCATTTTATAAAAATAAATAACTTTTTAAGTCTTTTTTCTTTATATTTTAAAATGGAAAAAAAAGTTTTAAAAAAAAAATGTATTAATTATTACAAAATAAATTCTTTAAAACTCCCCAAGAACTTTCTAAAAAGTTTAATTTTTTAAATTCCACAGGATTAACAAAAATCAAATGAGCTTTTTAAGAATTATTTAAAGAACTCGTTAAAAAGAAAAGAAAAAAACCTTTTTTAAAAAACAAGGTGAATAAAAGCTTAACATATTAGTTTTCAGAACTTCACCGATACAAAAAATTCAGAAATTAAAAAAGAATAAATATATCAACTGACTGAAAAAAGATTTTCTTAAAAAAAAAAAACTTTTTAATTTACAAAAAGTTCCCTCATGATAAAAAATCAATTTTCTTGATTATAATCTTACAAAAAGCTCCTCTATATAAAAAAAAAACATAATTTTCCGTGATTATAATGTTTCAAAAAACTCCTACACAATAAAATATAAATTTCCAATATTATTATATCTCAAAACCCACTGTGCCCCATGATCATAAACAAAGCTGTTGAAAAATAAAATAGATGTTTCAAAAAATATATGAGGAAAAAAACATAAAACACAAAATAGATTTTGTTTGGTTTTTTGTTGTTGGTTTGTTTTTGTTTTGTTTTTGTTTCTATTTTGAAAATGAAAATTATTTATTAACAGAATGATGGTCAGCACTTGGATAACGGCAATCAATAATAATATATAGAGTAAGTGCAGGAGGCGTGGGCGTGGCAGCTCGTGGTGCGTGTGATTGTGGTTTTGATTTTGTTTTTGATTTGGTTTTTGGTTTTGGACATTTTGGTGGTGGAAGTAGTAGTAGTAGAAGTAGTATTGGTGGTCGTGTGGTTCGGCTTGTATCAGTTGTACTCGGTATTGGGGCCCAAGAATCAGTTTTTCTTGCTGGTGGCGACCACACGACATTAGTCATATATATTCACCTGCTGCCTTGTTTCCACTTTCGTTCTTTCCATCATTTAGGTGCTGCTGATCCGATCCCTGCTCGAATCCGTTTTGCAGCAAGCTGATCTTCACATAGACACTGCCCAGATGGAGGTCTCGCCGCTTGATGGCAATACACTTGCACTGCTCCAGCAGCGAGTCCTCGTAGAGCTCCCGCAGCTCCAGGCGACCCATGCCCAGCATCTCGTTGAGACAGGTGCCGGGCTCACGCCACCACACCGTGAAGTCAACGTGGCCGGCGGTGACGGTCATATCCTCCCAGTCCTTCTCCTCCATGTCCACCTGCCGCTGGGCCGTCTGCCCGAAGCGGGTGCACTGCGTCAGGCTGTGGAACTTCTCCGACTCGAACTGCATGATGTGGAACATCGGTGCGCGGGGCACCTTCCGGATCAAGTCGGCGGACAGCTGGCACTCCACGGTGAAAATGGGTCGCACCTCGTTCTGGACCAGTTCCATGCGCTGGGTTCCTTCCGGCTGGAGGGTGAGTGCCTCCAAGTGCAGCTGCAGGCCGTTGCAGCGACGGAATATCTCCGGGGTTATAACCAGTTCTTCTTCCTCCTCCAAATCGTCCGGAATCTGCTCCGACTCCGGTTCAGTCCACAGGACCTGCTGCTGCTTCTTCTTCAGCGGCTCGGCAGCGGCGGTGGCGAACAGAGCCACCAGATCAGCGTCCAATTTCTTCATGGCCTCCATTAGCTCGATGTTGCTGGGGTTGCCTGCGAGAGGACATGGAAAGAAATAGATTAGTTCCGATTGCCACACAATTCACGTGTCTTTGGCGCAATTACAGTTGGGGGGGAGCGAGAACACAGCGAACCGATCTCAACGACGTGGGCTTTCGAATTGAGATTCCGATTCCGAAAACGAAAACGCCGGCAGAAAGAAGAGTGTAAGAAAAAGCCGCCGAGTGGGGCCGCCGTAATCGCATTCTATGCTTTGCCTCGCATTCCTCTCTCTCTCTCTGAAGTGTTCAGGCTTTGGATTTTCATTTCTTCGAATGAAATCGCACCATGGATACCCTACCTAAGCTCCTAACTTATCGATTCCATAGGATCAAGATATATTGGATAGTTTAATTTTGGTTATCAACTAAATTTTGGAGTAATTTAATTTCGATTTATTAGTCTAAACATTAAAGTTTCTTGTCAAAAAATATTAATATCATAGCATAGTCAATATCATAGTTACCTACATAAATATTTCAACCCTTAATAATGATATTGATTTTCTCTCCCCTATCAAAATAATATCACAATTTAGGGTCAAAATACATATAATTAAGCTTTTTAATTAAAGTTTGTTTCTTAGTGAGTTTATATTATCGAAAGGTTTATTAACAAGTATGTATATAAGAAGTTTAGATTTTAGACAGATAATTCATTTCAAAAACTTTCAAATTCATAAAATTTTATGGCATAAAATTGGTAAATTGGTAAAACTCGTCGAATACTTGGCAGATGCAGAAATGTTTAGCCCTTCCGTTCTTAGAACTTCAAGAAGAATAATTCTTTAAAAAAATGTAAGCGATTCTTCGAAATTTCGAATAAAAATGTGCATAACTCGGCTAATATTTGAAAGATCTATAAATGTCATACCATCCCGATTTCAGAACTCCGAGTAACATCATTCCCCATTAAAAGCCCCATTGAGAAGTAGTTAAAATATTCGCTAAAATACAAACTAATTACAAAAACTTATATACCCATATAGAAAGAGTATTTTTTAAACCTCTCTCGCTCTCTGCAAGTCGTAGGCTCTTTCCGCATCATAAGCAGAATGTGAAACCAGACCCAAATTAATTTTTTGCATAAATTTGCCTGGCATTGGCAAAGTTCGACGACAGAAGGAAGCAAAGTTGCTAGTGGATGCTATCGAAAGAAACGCGAGAAATACATAGCTCCATAGGTCAAAGTGTTATCGGTTAGCAGGGAAATACTTTCCGAATTGCCCGCCTGGTAACGCCTGGCGCGAATAATTCGATTGGTTCCCAAGATAATTGATAAGAGACGGCATCAGGTTCAATGACATAAGTAGATGGCTCAGATGGCGCAACCTGGCCGGTAGTAATCCGGGCATTAGTCAGGAAATGTGTTTAAAAAAAAGTGCAACTGACTGTATACCATGTATTCTATGCTTAGGGACGCTAATTAAAACCCATAGAAATTCGCATCATGGGCGAGAGGGAGACAGGCACAGCTTATCAAGGCAAGGCTTATCGATTCCGACCCCATGACACCCCATCCCACTAGATTTTTTTCTCTGTGTAGCAACAAAGTAGCCCCAAAGTAGCAAGCCTGCAGTACGAAATCCGAAAAGTGCGAAGCACACTTTTTCTCGCTCACGATTCTCTGCAATTCTCTTTTGAATCGCGAATAGTTTCCACCCATGTCCGTATGTTTTACAGTTTCGGGGGAACATATGTTTCCACACACATACATACATATGCTTGTATGTGTATGTCTGGGTGATAAGGGGACCTCTGGTCTCCTCGAAGACTCAAATTTGAAGGCCAATGGCAAAAAAAAATTGAGAAAAAAAAACCAGACGCAGCCGGTAATGTGTCACCAAGAAGGCTGAAAAAATAAAAAAACTATTGCAAGTCTGAAAAAAAAACAAGAAACTCTACAAGAAATCCAAGAAAGCTAAGCCTGGGGAAGATACAGTGCGATAAAATATGTCAGGAGCGGAGTTCGGGAAGCTAAACAAGAAAGAGATATTGAGGAGCTTTTGGGGAAAAGTTTAAAAATATATTTTTTTTAGAGTTCAAAGATTCTCATATCTTTATAACTAATAAATTAAAAGACTAAAAATAAAAATCCCACTTATACTCACTTTGCCCTTAATCCGCCCCTGGATATCAGTTAATAGTGTAAAATCAAACTCAAAAGCTCAACTAATCCCAACCTTTATATCTATAACTATTTTTGTGAAACCCTATTGCCCTCAATCCGCCCCTGGATATCAGTTAAATAATATTTACCGCCCGACGCCACTGAGACTGGCCGTCCCCCACTCTCTCTCCGGCCATATCTGTCGGGTGCTCTCCGAGCGCGAGAGATAAACCAAGGTAGGGAGAGAGTGGATTCGTGTTTGCACGTGTTTCGTATATCACACTATATTCTGATTTGTATGGCTCTCTCTCTCGCCTTTTCTTACGTATACGTATTTATTGGGATTCGCTTTTTCAAATGGAAAGTTTTCTGGCTTTGCGGGAAAAAACACACAAAATGTTTAGGGGGAGAATTCCTTTTGGCAAACAGGAATCTGGTAAGAGAATTGTCCCAAGAATTTTGGGCTTCAGGGAGAGCTTGAGCTATTTTGGGATTCTGCAATTTTTGTTAATAAATTGTATTTTGGCGATAATTCTATATTCTATATATATGTTTGCCGATGACTTGGTCGTGTTAATGAGCAAAACAAACCAAGACAGCCTCTTACGTAAGAGTCAACAAACTGTTTTGTATTTTTCGCTTAAAAAAAAGAGAACTTTTCAGAAAGATATAAATAATTTTAAGGAAAATGCCATGGGAAAATAAAAACAAAAAGCAAAATAAACATCAGCGGTCGTCGACTGAGAAGCAGCGTCTAATGACGACAACGGGACATGTTAACCCTCTAAAGCATTACATTTTAGAAAAAAAATTTCAGAAATTTTTAAAATATAAAATTTTTATTTTAAACATTTCTTTCTAAAAGTGGCTTTATAATTTAAAATATATTTTTGAATTCAAAATCATATTTTTATAATATTTATTTTTTTATCAAATAAAAAACTTCTAAAAAGTAAAATAAATAATATTAAAATTAAATAAATTACTTATCATTAGTAAGCAACTTTTCATTATATTCTATGGTGTACTTGAGGGCGGAGAACTCCCCCTTCCTGACCTTCAAGGATCTCTCCTTGGGGATCAAGGAAGCCAACAAGATGCTAATAAACACAAAGAAGGCTCCGAAAAGAAAGGGACCAGCTGTGATACGGTCCAGGAAGAAGCGACGTCTTAGGAATCGGTTCTCCGTCAAATCCATATCGGAGATATAGAACAGGACGCCGAAGAAGGCGGGTCCAAGGCCATTGCAGAGTCCCGACATGCCGGTCATCATGCCCTGGACGGCGCCCTGGCTCTCGGCCTCCGTGTAGAGGGACAGGTAAGAGCTCACGGCCGGAAAGGTGAGGGTGCCCAAGGCGGCCACATTCCCCGCCAGCCACATCTGCCACTTCTCCCTGCCCAGCCCGTACACGGTGAACTGGAAGAATTCCAGGAGCAGACCCAGCAGGATGACCCTTTTGGCGCCCATCGACTTGACCAGTGGCCCCAGGATCGCGTTGGCGAAGATGCTCAACGTGGATGTCAGGGAGGTCAGGATGGACAGCTCCTCGAATCCGAATCCCATGAAGAGTTTCAAGTAGGCGGAGATGCAGGAGTTCTCCCCGACCTCCGGCAGCAGGAACATGAACACCATGACGCACAGCAGCAGGATGTTGGGATCCGAGGCCACTCGCAGCAAGGACACAAAGGGATCCGCCTGCTTCCAGCTCAGGCCGGTGGCTCGCACCTTCCGGGGCAGGCTCTCGGGCACCGCCAGCAGGACAAAAAGCACATCCACCGTGGCCACTATGGTGGCGATCAGGACACCCGTTTGGATGCCATAGTTCTTCATGATGTAGTTACCCAGCGCCGGGGCCACCACCAGGCTGGCGGTGTAGGTGGCCGAGATGATCCCGTAGGACTTGGAGCGCTCCTCCTGCGCGGTGACATCCGCCACATAGGCGAACACCACCGAGAGGCTGACTCCGAACACCCCACTCACCGAGGTGATGACGAAGAACCACCAGTTGTTGACGGTCATCAGGGGAATGGGCAGGCAGGTGAAGATCACGGTGATCAGCAGCAGCAGCTTCCGTCCGTAGATGTCTGAGAGGGCGCCGACCAGGGGGGCCGAGAGGAAGGACAGGATGCCCTTGACCCCCGCCACCAGGCCGTTCATCAGGAACGTGTTCTCCGGGAAGGTCTCCTTCAGCGTGGCTATGATGGGCATCGTGAGGAGTCCCCAGGCGAAGTACTGCAGGAACACCACGATCACCGTGTGGCAGACACTCGGCTTCCCGATCCCCGAGATATAGGCGAGGGATACGAGGACCTTCTTGAGACCCAACTTCTGCATGTCCTGTGCGATGGAATACTGCACTGCCACTACCTCCAAGTGTCTCAATTTTCTATTCATTTTTAATTAAAACATTTTTTACGCTTCCCAGGCATAACTAATCTTTTTTTTCTATATTTTTTAAACTTTATTTTTAAGAAAAATAGAAAGTACGAGTAAATGTCTAATAATTACATCTCCTTTCGGTCAAAAGCTCCAAGACCTCGTCATCCTCTTCGTCCTCGTTGAAGATCCTGTAGAGCTTTTGCTTCTCCGCGGGAGACTCTTTTTTCAAAAAATTTGTAAGGAAGAGAGCCACCAGGACCCCGAGGGCGCCAACTACAAAGGGAACTGGGATGGGAAGCTTAGCCTTAGCCTGGGGATCCTTGGAGTCCTCTTGGAAGAGATAAAAGAGAACTCCAAAGACGGCGGGTCCCAGACCATCACACAGACTCTCGATGCCCGTGAGGACGCCCAGGACAGCTCCTTGGTTCTCCGGCGAGGCGTAGAGGGAGGCCACCGTGCTGCTGGCCGCCTGGATGATGGTCGACATGGAGGCCAGAATTCCAGCCAACCACAACACCCAGTGCCTGGTTCCAAAGCCAAACAGCAGCAGCTGTGTCATCATCAGAATCAGTCCCAGTCGGATCGCCCACTTGGCCCCTAGAAGGCGCATGAGGGAGCCCAGCAGGAGGTTCGAGGTGATGCCGATGAGGGCCACAAAGCCCACCAGTAGGGACACCTCCCCGTAGCTGAATCCCATGTTGAGCTTCAGGTAGGCGGGCACACAGGAGTCCACTCCGGCAAAGGGCCACAGTCCCAGGAAACTGATGAGGTAGACGGCCAGGAGGCTCTTGTCCTTGGAGAGCTGGCTGAGAACTCTAAGGAGGTCGGAGAGGTTTAGGTTTCTTCTTAGGGTTGGGTCTTCCTTCAAAGGATTCAAAGTCAGTTCCTCCTCGGAGCTCCTGTCTTCTTTGGTTTTCTTGGCTTTGTGGTTTGAGTTGTGAACTTGCTCCTCAATTCTTGGAAACTTAACTTTGTCCTTATGGTTGTTACTTCGCAGGACCTTCTTGTCCTGTGGCTTAGTAGTTGATATCCCTTCCAATCCCAAGGACTTCTTCCTTTCCACCAAACTCTCTGGCACCGCAAAGATGATGAATAAAATGTTGCAGAAACCGGTGGCTGTGGACAGGGCCATGATGGCCTTGGTTCCCAAGGAGGCCATCAGGAAGTTGCCCAACATGGGCGAGAGGGCCATCCCAGCTCCATATGTGGCGGACATTATCCCGTAGGCCCTCGATCGCTCCTGCGGCCCAGTGACGTCCGCCACGTAGGCCAGCGAGGCGGAGTAGGTGTTCCCGAAGACCCCGCTGAGAGTCACCAGGACGAAGAAGCTCCACCCCGGGATGACCATGAAGGGGATGGGCGAGTATGTGGTGGCCACTGCCAGGAGCATCACGATTTTGCGACCCCGGAAGTCGGAAAGGGCGCCCAGCAGGGGCGTGGTCAGGAAGGAGACTATGCCCCGGATCCCAAAGACCAAGCCATCGACCAGAAAGGCTCGATCTCCGAAGGACTCTGAAAGCTTCGCGATGAAGGGCACGGTGAGGAGGCCCCACGAGAAGTAGTGCAGGAAGGTGACCACCACGGCGTGGAAAATGGAGGGCTTGCCGACTCGCGATCGGCATCCGCACCACCTGAGTGGCAGCATTTCGCGCAAAACATCCGACAACTGCCGGGATTTTCTTCTTTTTTTTCGCAAATTTTTGTCTTCGAAACTCGACAAGTGTTATTTAAAATGCAATTTATACGCCATAAGCCATAAACTAGGCGGCAACTGGGCTAATAAATCCAGTCACAGCTGTAGTGACAGCATAGCCGTAAAAGAGATTCTAAAAAAACTCTTAAAAAAGTATGGCCAGTTATCTAATCAGCTGGTAGTTAGTTGGCGAACAAAAAAGTGTTTCAATGGGTTAAGTTTCCTTTGAAGGACAAACAAAGTTCCAAACAATGTTTTCCAGCAAACTATAAGCTATTTGGAGTTATTTGTTCCAATTCTTCTCAAGAATCTATTGTTTAATATAATATACTTTGTTTTTCTTGATTTTAGAAATATTTGATTAATAATTATTAATTAATCCATATTGAAACAAACTATAATGATCTTAAATACCACTTGTGATGTGACATTTACGATGATCATCCCAGCTAATTATAGGACACATATTTCCCTCTCTTGTGAAGAGGAAATAATAGAAATACCCATTAAAATTACCCCTTGGCTCTACCCAAAAGGTTCTATTAATCAGAACTATAATATAATTCAAAACAATATTTGCCAAAAAGAAAAAAAAAAAAAGAATGAAATATCACAAAAATATTTACACTTAAAAAAAAAGGTTTTTATAAAAATATTATTGATATATAGGAAATAGAGGAAATTATTATAGGATATTGTTATAGTATAATATTAAGGGATATTATTGAAGGATGTTTTTATAGGATATTTTTATAGAAGAATATATTATGATCCTATATAATACTTTAAAGGAATACCACGCTTACTTCTATGATTTAAAAATAAATATTACAAAATTTCAAAGATTTCCCAATCGATATACGATTTAAAATTAAAAATCTCAAGGTCGGCTCTCAAAATCTCTCTCAAAAGTCCTTCAAGTGTCACACTCACCTGACATAAGTTCCGCTGTCTGCTGGTCCTGAAGCAGCGCAGCTGGCAGAGGCAGCGGTAGAGGCAGAGGTAGCGGCATCACCTGTGGCGGGGATGGCGGTGGAGTCTCGGTGTCCCCAGGTGGCGGATGACCAAGGGCATGACCATGGGCGTGGGAGTGGGTGTGGCCCTTGGGCGGGGGCTCGGCGAAGAGCATCTTGAAGCGCAGCTGGATGTGGCCGACTTTCAGCTGCTGTTGCTGTTGCACTTGTTCGAGCGGGCCACCGATCTCCAGGTGACGATATAGAGCATAAATTTTGGTTTTATGCTCGAAATTGCAACCGCTGCCGTAGTTGGCGGCGTACTTGCGGACCAGCGACGCCGGCACCGGCAGAAGCGTGTGCCCGAAGGGAACAGCGCCTGGATGGGGGGCGTGGTCGTTGCTGTTAACTCTGCTGTCGTCACAGGCGGCGACTATTTCGATGGCGGGACACTGGCGCAGGTAATCTAAAAATAAGGCAAGGCTCTTGCTCCGCACACTGTATCGTAATTTATTGGTATTTGTATTAGTGTTAGTATGATGCTGCTGCTTTTGCTTCTGTTGTTTTTGTTGTTTTCTTGACCTTTTCCTTCCTCGGTCGCTACTACTGCTGCTGCTGCTACCTCTGCTGGCGTCACAGCTGACAGTTCCTGCTGCCTCGCGCTTTTCGCCCCACCAGATGATTTTCGCCGTTATCTCACGGCTCCTGCTCCTGCTCCTGACTTTCGTCGGTGACTTCGGCGAATTCGCTTTGATCGATTTGAGGCGTATGCGGCTCACTTCTATTTCCAAATGTGCCAACGGCAGATTAGGCGTTTCTTTTCCGATTCCTGTTCCTTCTTCTGCTCTTCCGTTTTCCCTTTCAAAAATCACATTCGGCGGCAGCGAGTACTCCGCTTTCATAATTCTGCTAATTATGCCATTTCCCCACTCTCTCACTCACACACACACACTCACACAAAAACGCGTGACGGCGAAAAGAGAAGCGCGGGCGAGCCAATGTTTTTTTTCCGCTCACTTAAGTTAACCAAAAACTTTGCTGAAAACCAAAATATTTGCACACAGACACACTGAAATAAACACAACCAAGGAAATCGAATTTTCCGTACTATGCTTTTCCGGCCAAAATCCGAATCTGCACGGTTGATGAAAAACTGCGGTCTGCAAAAAGCTCCTTGTCGCCTAAAAGGAACAAAATCCGAGGAACGTACGAAGCAAAGCAAAACAAAGTACACCGGGTCGCCCTGTTATATACGCCGCAAAACACGGATCACCCTGTCGTTAGGTTCTCATAACGGATACATGTAGTGGCTGACTCGGCTAAATAGCGAGAACTTGATCCTTTCTCGCTTTCGCATCAAAATCATCAAAAAAAAATAAATGCAAATCGCAATCTGTCGACTTCTCTTTATTGACGCAGCGCCTTAAACAATTCAAACTAAAAATTTCCGATCAACACAGATAACTTGCACATCCGCTTAGGCAAACAGACGCAGCTCATCCCTCGCCTCGATGCACTTGGGCGGCGATGGCGTCTCGAACTCGCCCAGCTCGGCGTCGTAGTAGAGAGCGGCACGGTAGGGACGCAGCTCCCATGGCACCTGCTGCTCCATGCTGGTCAGTGTAACGCCCAGATCCTCCAGGGTGGGCACTCCGGTCAGGACCTTATCGGTGATAGCCTCCCGTTCAATGCGAGCTGGATGCAGGCCGCCGACAGGGGTGCCAGGACAGATCCAGCTGGTGAGCCTGGCCTTAAGCAGGAAGGTGGGGTCCCAACGCATATCATAGCGCCTGTAGCCCCAGCGCTTCTGATCCTTACGCATCAGACGATGGAACCAGTCGACCAGTTCGCTGAGCTGATAGCGCTTTGGACTGAAATGGAAAAGGATATAGGATACTTTTGAGAATATTGATTCAAGCACTTACCCCACAGCCTGGTAGATGCGACCGGCACTATCGGGATCCTTAGCAGCGTTGACGATGGCCTGGGCCACGTCCGAGACAAACACTGGCTGCTTCACAGTCTTCTCGCCCTTGTGCCACAACGGCATGGAGCGG
Source organism: Drosophila atripex (assembly GCA_035045925.1). NCBI lineage: Eukaryota > Metazoa > Arthropoda > Insecta > Diptera > Drosophilidae > Drosophila > Drosophila atripex. The sequence goes on from JAWNOP010000012.1 coordinate 5,495,145, forward strand.
AACTGACGACGCCAGATGTGGGCGTAATAGCGCAAGAACCGATCCTCGGAGCCGTAAATATCGGCCGGCCGAATGATGGTGGCATTCGGGAAAGCATCGCGCACGCGCAGCTCACCCTCGTACTTGCTCTTCAGCCATTCGCTGCCGCCCTTGACGTACAGATCCTTTGGATTGGCTTCCACATTGAGAGATGACAGGTGGATGAAACGATCCACTCCAGCTTCACGGGAAATTCTGTAACCATTTGATACATGAGTCTCTTTTGGGAAGGTAGGAAGTATTATTATAGTTCCTAGTCACCTGGCGATCTTCTCAGCTCCATTACAATGCACATCCCTGAACTTGAAGTTCTTGGTCTCGAAGTCGCGACCCACCAAATTGATGACCACATTCGAGTGCTTCACAGCCTCTCGAATCGAGGCAACATCCTCCAAATTGTAGAAGTGGAACAGTACCTGGCCCAGGTCACCGGTCACCTTTAGGCGGATGACGTCCGAATCGTCACCGCGATATGGCAGAATCATCTGGGTGCCGGACTTGCCCAGTTTGTTGCACACATAGCGTCCCACGAATCCAGTGGCACCAAAGACGGTAGCCACAATTCCGTTGAAACTGCTGCGTCCGCCAGTTCCGCGCTTCATCGCTGCCGGATTCGTAGTCTTCAGCGGGCGGGGGCTGTCCTCTGGGGGAGTGGCGGTGGCTGAGTATCCACGCAGACACAAAACGCCAACCACCCCACTGCCATGGTGTTCTGAAAACGAGAAATGATCGAAAATTAGCAACAACATTCGCGGAAAACTGCATTACATAATTTATTTTGCAGTGTCCATTGGTGGAGCACCGGCGTCGACTTACTGGCCAACTGCATGTTGCGGGTTAGAACTATCGCGGCCATATTGTACCGGCGCACTGGTCCAACTCGAGCAGGTGGAGAATGAGCTTAAATTCCAATTTTATTCGGGGCCGTTTTCCTCTACGCCAGATGAAAACAGTGCCTGCCAATGTCACTTTTGGGCGTTGCCACTCTTTCGTACTGGAGGGGCTGCCATATAATTGCAACTAAGTGGCAACTATTTGAATTGTAACGAATAAAATTAGTTTATTAAGTTTAAATTAATCAAAAGATTACTTTCTGTGTTTATTTTCATAAATACATAGCTTATTGTAAAAAATTTAACACTTTTATCTTATAATATTCCAACATTTGGCATTTAAACTCAGGTTCAGATATTCAATGCATTCTTTGATTGATAAAATAGTTTTTAGACATTTTAAGTTAATGATACAAAAAATACTATAATTATGATCTGAATAAATGTTGTATGTGGAGTTTCCCCTTATTTTAATTTAGTTATTAATTTAACGACCTTGGCACTCTTTATATCTTTTAATTGCTTACTCGGCCGTAATTCAAGTTGGCTAAATCGTAAATTACTCTGCTTAGACCAAGATGAGTGAATAATATTTGACAAATAAGACATAAGCCAGTCGTGTCCCAGTTGATATTAAAATGCCGAGCTGCTAGGCTAGCCGAGCCTCAAATAGCTCGCTTGTTATCTAATGTGCGTGGTTAAATTGCAATTTTCCAGCCAGTGAAATGTTTAATTCGGCACGGTGTAGTTCTGTTAGCAAAGTATTCAGTTACCAGTAGCCTTTTAGCTGCAAACCCGCGAGCATCATCTACTAATTAACCGTACTACTAAGTAAGCGGTTAAAAAATATATATAAATTTAAATTATTGCGGTTAAAATAATTATCAGTGCATGTGGCTTAAAATATGTTGTGGTTCTTTACAAAATGATGACGGTCTATCAGGCAGAAGAAAGCTTTTCTGCTCTCTTTCTTTTTCTCACAAATACTAGTCTATATACTCTGTATTTGTACTTTATAGTGTTCATCGCTCTCATCAGCTGATAATTCCCAACCTGCTCACGCACTTTATCACCTACACACTCGCTATCACTCTCTCCAACACTCTCTTTTCCGATTTTTTATTCGCCCACCCGCGAATCTCACACATTTGCAATTTCGCGCTCACTTTCAATAAAAAGATAAGAATCTGGTAACGATTTTTTTGTTTAAAAATTATTAAATAGTTTACAAGTTAGAAAACATTATCGTTTTAAAAATTTGTATACATTTTTCTAAAAGAAAAACCCCTTTCCACTGTTATTTATCAGTTTGTTTAATTTTTATTATTATCATTTAAAAGCCGCCCAAAATGTATTAAATTTTCACCTGTAATCTCCAGTAGTTCGTCACCTACCTGCACACCTATCTACGCCGATCTGCGAGCATTTCGATTTGCCGGCTGTGGTCATTGTTGCTTTTGTTCGGACGCCTATATTTTTCTCGCTGGCTGCCTGTCTGTATTTTCGTTTATTAAAATCGGTGTGCTATATATTTTGCAGTGGCTTTGCGGTTCATTCAGTTTTGAGCCGCGCTACAGTAAACATCGCTTACTAACTTTTAAACTGGGTACCTGGAAACAGGTGGTGCGCGTGTGGCCAATGAAATTTGTTGATGATATTGTGTGCGTGTGTTTTGATATATAAAAAAATAAATCACTTTATATTAGAGGAAAAACAAATTTTCCAACGCTATTTACAGTGCCGCGTCTAAAAATAGTATCCCACGAATAAAAAGCACACACATTTTCTTCAAGCTTATCAGAGTCGTAAAGAGGGTAAATTTCCAGTTCCAGTTTCTAAGCCAAAAACCCACTTTCGGCCAGATAAGGGCTTTCGGGCCAGTGCGAAAACATTTGGCTGCCAAGTTATACTACACAGTTATTAAATTGAGGAGCAGAAATCCAAGAAAAACACACCTTAATACTGGCAGCTATAGATATAGATGACTGATTCGTTAGCAGGCAGACTGTGAATACATTTAGCAAATGTGATTATTAAGACGCCTCGCGCCTCTTGGCACTGCCACTGGGACTGTGAAAATGTGGCCCGAAAAAATAACTAAGGCTACAAATAACACCCATCTGCGCGGGGTATAAAAATAAATTCAAAACTAAATTAATGCTAATCAAAGGTTATATTTGTCTGTGATTCTCCGCCCGCCCGTCTGGGGGGTGGGCTTGGGATTTGGCCAAAAAAAAAAAACACTGCCGATGCTAATTCAATGCAAATTGATCCGAAGCCTTGGTGCCCAAGTGCCCAAGAACTCTCCGGCCAAGTTCCCAACGGCATGCCATATTCTAAACAATTACTCAACCGTTATTGGCTATATACATTTATATTATAAACAAAACAGCCCGACTGCGAATTACAGTAATCTCTGATCCATGGAGAAAAATTAATTCATGAAACGATTAAAAAACATATTGGTATTGTTCTAAATATTTCATGGGAAGGGAAATACAAATTATTATTTTTAATTTCCAATAAAATTGGGAGAACTGAGGTGCCTTTTTTTCAAAATCCTGCATTTCTGGCCGTTGCTGTGAGTTTATTATTTTATTCAGTTTATGAGCTTCGCGGAGTCATTATAGGTAATTGAAGTGCTCTTTAGCAATCAACATTAATATCAATTTTAGTATTATTTTAATAGACCCATGCCACATTACTGAGATCTCCCGATCACGTTTCTGGGCAGGATGCGGAGAAAGTGATTTGCAGGGCGACGTCTTAATAATTCGAAGGGAAAGATAAAGGCGCAGAATTCACGTCGACGGTTAAGCATCCAATTGTAATTAAATTGTCTTTAACTCAAAAATAAATATATAATGAATCAGAGTTGAAACTTTCAAGCTTAGTATGTACAAGGAGTATGTGCAGGTGTTTCAGAGCCCGTAGCTAAGATTGAGATAGTTTTTAGTATCTGAATAACAAACTATTTAAATATATAATAATACATTTTTAACTTGGCAACATTTGTCGCCAGCAACATGAGTTCTTATCAACATTCTGCCTCAAATTCCCCCGTATAGCGATGGTATTTGAACCCAACCCGTCTAAAGACGAGCCGGTTTCGATATTGTTTACCAAAATGTTTGTTATCAGTAGACCTGCCAATTTCGTACTTAATCACACCGAATGAGATAGCGTTAGCCCAACCGCAGACAGCTATCTCTGTCTGCTTATCAGGTATCTCGGCACCTGTCTGCGGTTTGGCGCGTTTCTAAAACCATTCAAATATGGCTCGTAGGCTCATAGGCTCCTGGGCAACTGCTAATTGCCTTTGAAAACAAAGTAATAAAATATTGGCATCGCACTCAGCCCACTAACGATATAAATAGAATTTTAAACTGAAACTATACCATTTATAATCTATGAATTAGACATTCCAAAGGCATCCAACCTTCAGATCGTGTCAAAAATGCTCCAAAACTCGGGGCTTCGAGGGGAGCATGAAAAAATAGGCCAGGGATCCATAGCATAGCTAACACTTATGAAATACAATTTCAAAATCTACGCAAAAATCAAAGTACATTTTGGTTTTCAAAGTTAATTTGTATTCAGAGAACGAATCAAATAAACAAAAAAGAATTAATGCTGAGAAATCAAAACAAAAACAAAATGTTATTGGTCCCGAATTTGTATTTTATTTTTTGCCGTATTTTGTTGGTGTTTTCAAGTGATGGAGTGAGTTGTTGCATTGATCTAATTGACAATTGAGTTGTCACCGGTTCGCGGATTTATGGTCTGGATTTTACGGAGTGCCTGGAAGCAGAATCATAAACGACTCCAAACCCGGATTTGGGGATCAAATTTGTCTGGCAAAATAATAAATATAATACAATAAACCTTTTTTTTAATCTCTAAACTTATAAATTGATTTTCCAAACATTTTTCTTTAACAGAAAAACATTTTTTAAATCTTTTTAGTTTAAGATTAATCTTTTTTTTTTTAAATACAATATATTTAAAGATAGTTTTCAGTTGGGGTAGATTTTATTGAAAATATCTACTTATAGACCCCTATTCCTTTAAATTTTTTGAAAGTGTACCCTCTTACCTTCCCTTTCAAGGCTCAAAATCCACTTGCCATCCATATCACACCATATTTTTTATCTTTATCTAGAGGATCACTCTGCTATCTTCCCTAACCCATGGCAACTGCAGGCACAATAAAAATCAGGGTTCGCCCCTCGCTCTATCTGTATCTCTATCTTGTTCCATGTTTGTATCTGTATCTCTGGTTATCTTTTGTTATCTCGTGCTCGAGCCTCTGTTCCATACAACCTCCCACCACCCACCACCCACCACTGCCTCCCAGAATCAAACCAAATTGAGGAAATGAACATTTAGCGGCTCTGTGGCTGTGTGGCATGTATGTAGAACAACTGGGAGATACATAATGTATTCAGAATCGTAAACAACATAAGAGAGCCAGTAACTACATCGTTTGTTTGTTGCTACCTGTGCGACATTATCTGTATAATTTTTGTTGTGTTTAGGATCTGTGGGAAACATTCGATTGTCTGGCGGGGGCACACAATCTGGTGCCCCCGGGGCGCCATTTAACGCTTTTGTACTTACTTTCTAATTACATGCATTCCTATAAAAGCTCACTAAAACAATAGATTATATCATTTGATCGATTGTAATGATGTGCAATTGCACGTGTGACAATTTGGAATGCAATTGGCTCATTTAGGAGTCGACACCGAGCTGGAGGGGTTACATAATATAATAAAATAGAATACTGATAATATAATTCCACTGATTAAGAATTCCACATGGATCTGAAAGATATCAATCAGTAATTGGATGATTAGGAATGACTTAGAAGGGGGTCCTATAAATTGCAAGTACTTATTCAATTAGAATCTGGGATATATCTGGGATTATCCCTAATAACATTAAAATCGTTGGCATGTCTTCCATTAATTGCTCTATTGGAGGGCATTTAGGTAGTTAATGTGGGCAACTGGATAGGGTTCAACCTTGGGGTTACATTGCGGCAAACAAGCCCACAAACATTCGGTAGCCGTATTCCGCGATCACGTAAAGTTACGTCAATGTCGCAGGCAGTCGCTTGATCATTGGCAGTCGGCTGTGATCGTTTCAATAAGATACCCCGAGGTAGCCGCAGGTAAATCGATTCCATTTAGCATCTTCATTTGCATGCAACCCACCAGCCAGCCCGCCTCAAGTAGCAGGAGGAGGAGCCCCAGCTCGGCCCATGCCCACATCGGGATTTGCATATGCGAATGGCATGGGTTGAACCCTAAATATGGCAGGTTAGGCTCGGTTCAGGGCGGTTTAGCTCCCGATCGGTACAGTTCAGTTAACCCGCATGAGAGTCATGAACTTGACACAGTTTTAATGGGATTTTGTCGATTAGAAAGGGTTAATTAAACTATATTTTTCATAGTGACGAATTCCTTTTTTTTTTTTTTTAATATAAAAAACAACCGTTTTGATGACGAAGAATAATTTTTTTTTCGCTAATCATTTTGCTTATCAAAAATATCTCCCATTTGTTATGGGAACTGACAAACTGATTAGAAAGTTTATTTAAGTTTAGGTTTTATAGTGACGAATTCCTTTCATTTAAAAAAGAAACAACAGTTTTGACGACGAAGAATACTTTGTTTTTACGATAATAATTAAAAAGTAACTCCCATTTGTTGGTAGACCTGACAACCTGCTGACGAGTTAATAAAATCGTAAATAAATTAAATGTAAATTGTAAATTTTGTATAAACAATTAGGCCCATTTATATAGATCACACCCATAGGGTTTGCTGACAAGTGCTGCTGACCTCTATAAGCACATGTTCCGCATAGTCCAAATATTTAAAAAATCAATTCTCACCTGTTTTCGATATCGTTTTTACTCTCCACAGACAATGCCGGTTAAAGAGATACTGCAACGTTGCAGGCCCATCCCCCTGTATGTGGTCCTGGTACTATCCATATGCTATTTTGTGCTCCAACTGATCCTGAGCCATGTTACCCACGCTCTGACTCTCCTGATGGCCTCCCATCACATGTTGTGCAATATTTTCGCACTCGGCGGCTGCCTCATCACAATTAAGGTAAGTGGATCAACCAGTTTATTTTAAAATATATTTAAACATGTTTTTTAAAGTTATATTTTGGGTTTAAAATATTTTTAAAATATTTCAAGACTAGTTACAGTAGAAGAAACGGTCAAATTGGATTAAAATATTTAGTCATTATTGTAATTAAATATTAATAGAAAGACCTATTTTTTTCGTCTGTGTAGTCTTGCCTGTTGGCTTTTATTTCGGCCAGGAAACTGTCGCGTGCTGGATGTTAAGCCGAAACAGATACTGGCTGGTGCATTGAACTTTGATTGCGACCAGAAAAGCAAAGCACCAGAAAAGCAAAGCACCAGAAAGCAAAGCACAACAAAATCACAGTATCGAATGCATTCCAAACACCTTTTTATTTTGTTTAAAACGAGTTTCGTTTGCATTTTGTGGATAATTTATGATCGAATTTTTCAAATATTTTTATGATTTTCTGGAAGTCTTTCTTTCTTCTTTATTACAAAGTAGTTAGGATTAACGTTTTATTGGTTTGTCAAGCTTATCACCAGATTGGCGATGACTGGGCAATACTGTAGGTGACGAACCTCATGCCTTATCGATAGTGTGATTTCTTTGTAATCATTATAGATTGGCATTAAGACTAGCGATTCAAATAGTATAGAGAATATATATCTTTTCCCATCAAATGTGTATTAAAATTTCAATTTGTTACGCTTTGATTTAAATTCAAGGTGAATACTGCGATAAAAAAAATGTCCAACTGCAATTTATGAACCAGTCGTCAAAGGTAAACATTTTATTAGTGAATGAAAGCAAAAAAAAAAAGCATAAATAGCTGCCGCCATGGGAAAGCGTGCCAAGCACGTTTCGCAAAAGACAAAGACCAGACCCAAAACTGAAACCGAACAAGACATGGCCAAAAAATCGGCAAACACCAGAAATCGAAAGCCTCCAACTAGTCAGTCAGTCCACTGTGGTGTTGTAGGTGTGGACAGTTGAGTGGGCTGATTCCAAGCTTATATAATGGAGCAACAGGCTGGTGAGCAGCGAAGCGTTTAAATACCTCTGCCAGACATTGTAGATGGGCCAATGCCAATTGTCATGATTTGGCTTAGAAAGCATGACGACGAATGAACTTTATTTATTTGGTTCTGATTGTTCAGAAAATCATAGGAAATTTCTTCAGCATTGTATTCGACACATCTGACCATGAAATAAAGTTTAAAAAAAGAGAAATTTTATATATTTTAGTAATAATTTATTCATAACTTAAATATGGTTTACAAATGGTGCTTATTTCCTAATGATATTTAAGGGTTTTTCTTCTTCATTCATTGTGGATGGCTGTTCGAGTAGGTGACGAACGGCGTGATTAAAATAGTTTTCTAATATTTAAATTTAATTTTTGTATTTTATTTTTATCTACTTGCAGCACAGCAAACAGAAGCCAGAAGCTAAGGACACTCCTACGGATCAGACCAAGACGAATGGCTCCGCGGGAGTGGTTGTTAACCTGGCCGAATCGGAGGCTCAGAAACGGGCTAAGCAAGACAGCCGGGAGGAGAAACTACGCAACACCTTTGGCTGGGCCAGGATCGACATCTTGACCATGCTCATTGTGTTCATTATCCTCGCCTCGTTGTCCTTCTCTCTGGTGGTGGAAGCTCTCCAGACCCTAGTGCACATCGAGCACAAGGACACGATGCACTTGCCGATCCCTGTCATGATGCTGGGCTTCGTGGGTCTCATCCTGAACGGACTGACCTATCTGCTGATTGGCGGCTACACCTTGCACCAAGGTAGCTTCCTGCACCTGACTCCCGGCGGCAATGTGGTGCTCGAGCGGTCCATGTCCAGTAACATTGATCTTTCGCTCACACCCATGCAACGGCAGCTCAGCAAGTCCAGGAACGATCGACAGCTCAGAGAGGAACTGGAGACCGAAGTGGGAAGTGTCTACTTTGCCACCAGACGCCAGGGAGCTGTGGAGATGCTCCGCGATGTGTCCAGTACGATTTTTGTGATCGTGTGCGCTGCCATTGTCTACGTGGCTGAGGATGAGAAGCACACCGCCAAACTCATAGATCCAGTCCTCTCCATTTTCTCCTGTGTCCTGCTCGTGTCCCTCAGTTATCCCTACAGTAAGTGTGGATCAAGAAGTAATCATTTTCTGTTCAAAAACTAATGTCTTATCCTTACGCAGTGAAGGAATCCTGTCTAATTCTGCTCCAGACCATACCCGGATCCATTGATCTGGAGATTTTTGAGCGCACCCTGATTGCCAAGTTCCCAGAAATCATCAGTTACCACGATCTTCACATTTGGCAGTTGGCCGCCCACCGATACGTGGCCACCATTCACATCCAGTTCCAGAATCCCAAGCTCTACCTGAAGATCATCGAGCAGGTGCGGTCGTATTTCCACGAACAGGGAATCGGAGCGGTCACCATCCAGCCGGAGTTTTATCCGTCCACCAATAAGAACGCCTCCGCATCCCTGGAGTGCCTGATGCAATGCCAGGCGGCGGAGTGCATTGAAAAGGTTTGCTGTCGGGACTCGCGCACTGATCTTCGCGAGATTTGCGATGCTCCCAATGGCCGGAAGTCAAGTTCTCCAGCCAAATGTCAAGGCAATAACCATGATCACGGAAAAAATACATCGAAATCCTGCTCTGAACTCAGTGCGGTGGTAGTGGAGAGGCCTAAAGAGCTGAATGCCGCGCAACTAATGGAGGGTAAGGAGCAGGATGCGCCTAAATCCAAGCCTACCCTGCCACAGTCAGTATCCCAGCCGGAAATCCTACCTCCCAGAGAAGACACATCAATAGACACACCTCCAAATCCATCGGAGAGTGCATGAGTCATCGCCGCTTCTGTATAGAATTGAGACAAGGCTTCAAGATTTTGATAATTTTAAGTTAGTTTACGAAATTGCCATATAAATTTTGAAGAGATCCTTATCTGGACGATACGCTTAAATATCTCTGGTTAGCAAAATATTGTCGCAGGTATCTTAGGAGTACAATGTCCCATTTTAACTTCCTCTCGTTACATTACGAAGAGACATTTTTAGCTTTTGTGACAGAAATCAAACTGAATTTTGCCCACCAGTGTAGTTAGTTAGGAATCCTTTAGATTTAATTTACATTTACTATAATAATTTGTAACGCATATGCCTAAGAAATTTACAACCGAAAAATTACAAAAAAAATATACAGATATGAATGTCATTGGCTAAGACGATGATTTAACTATTTTGTATAAATCAGGTGTATAAAAATAATTGGATTATGAGCATCGCAGTACTGCTTAAGTAGGGTACAAGCACACAGTCGGTTAACAATTAGGTCCGCACGGATATTTCATATTTCACGGTGGTCAGCAATATTTAACATTTTGTCGATATCTAATAGGTCAGGTTGTGATAAGGCCGGACATGCAATATATACAATTCTGATTCACTGGGGGGAGTTGTTGGCCCCGCTACCACCCATTAGGTACTCCAAAGCGAAGAGGCGAATAATCAGCGCCAGGTTGTCAGTCGCCGCATAATCGATCACGCTGCCATTATCGTCGGGCGTATGCCACACACTGGGAAAGGGCACGGGAATAAGATGGAGGATCGGTACATTTCGCCGGAGGAACGGTATGTGATCGTCCTCAATGTAGGACGATCGCATGGCCTGCGACTGAAAGTAGCGTGTTGGATCCCGCTGGGAAACACCGCTGGTGGCGTAGCGTTCCAGTAGTTGCAACTTTGCGAGACGCGTCTCCACAGACTGCATTCGCATGTACCACGATTCGGTTTTGGCAAAGAAACTGTAGAAAGCGGGATCTGGGGCTCCCAGGAGATCCAAAAGCACAAGTATATCGATACGATCCAATTTTCCTTCCTGATGCCACTTCTTGGCTAAATGCCTGGCCCCATAAATTGAGTCCTTGGGTCCCCACTCTTCAAATGCCTCCTCACCATCGAAGAAAAGCAGCATTAAACTGAGTTTCGTCTTTGTGAATGGAAGAAGTTGTTCCTGGAACACTCGGGCCAAGTTTAGGAGCATAGCGCAGGGCACTGCTGAGTCTGTGGCACCCAGAAACTCCACTCCAGGCATGTACTTGCTATCATAATGGCAGGCAAGCACCAGATACCGCTCCGCTTCTGGATTCAGCGTGGCGATGATATTGTGGAAATGCAACTGTCCCTTGATGGGTGCCGTATCGTGGAAGCTGTCCAGCTCCACGTGCCAGCCCAGATTTTGAAGACTTTCCTCAATATACTTTCGCACAATGGTGTGGTTTCCCGTGCCCACAATTCTGGGTATCATTATGTTATTGATTGCCTCCCTCAGGTGCAGTTTATCCGACAGATTGCTGTACTCCAGGAACTTCGACTCCGACAGCTGGCTGGGGTTGTACGATTTCTGGTGATGAAATAAAAGGCTTGTTAGGAAACTATTGGCTCAGAGTGGTGGGTAGCTTAAAACCTGCAAACGTCCAACCAGATTATCTGTTGGGGCAACAGATCCCTTGACCATAGTGGCCATCAAGGCCGCATGAACGCACAGCGTCCACACATTAGCTGGTAGTCGGTGAAGCATATTTAATCAACTGATTGCAGACTACGTGGCTATGTTCCGAGTATTTTCGTTTGTTTGCTCCGCCGTGAGTGGGAGTATTCGCACCAACAGGTGGTTGTAATCAATTGCGGAAGGTGCCCAGGCTTCAAGGACGTGCGTCTGCGGCACGGCTTCGAAGCAGACTGCAGCATGTGGTTAAGAAATCTCCTGCGTGGCGCACACACACTAGGAATTTATGATATTTGCAAATATGTAGTTAGGGTCAACTTCTGGGATTTCTTGAAATAAAAATGCTTGAACAGCTGTTGTGTGGGCCGTTCGGGCAGGTGGCAACGCCATAAACAAGCTGGTGGCAGCGCCGGTATTTAATAATAAGTGATTAATGTGTTTTGTTCGATTTTTCTAAACATAGGATTATTTATGTGAATTATTTTGTGAAATTCCAGCAACGGAATATTTTATACTTTAGATAAATTGGAACTAGCCCAAACGAAATTATTGCAAAATTAAAGTGTAACTGAAAAACTAGTAACAGTGTAACGGTTTTCAAAGGAAAATATTTGAAAGGTTAAAAAAAAGTATATAGAAATAGGAATGTTTATTTTGGGCATAAACTAAAATATATTAGATTAGTTAGTACGATATCATAAATCATTAAAACAAATGATATGTATTCCATTATTAAAAGAACTTCATGGTAAAATAAAACATAAGACCTCAAAAAAGATGCTCCCAATTACAATTTCCAATCTTTACTAACAATGACCTTTAAAGACTATCCTCAAATTTGGAGATTACTAACCTTTTGGATATCCACTAACTCGAAGCAAGCACCAAGATTGTAAATCTTTTTTCGCGGCTTCGGTAGCAATTTTGTTACGGCTTCAAACAATGAAAAATTACGGAATGGTAAACGCATTTTCGTTTTTCTTTAATACAAATTATGCACACACATAAAACACTAGACAACAAACTATTCGGCACGTTTTCCACGCTGCAGTTATCGAAACTTATGCAATGGAAAACGATTACACGGGAAAGTTACATGCCACTTTCTCCTCCCTCGTTGGCATGTACATATGTAGGTATTTTTGTTTATGCGTATGTACAGAGCGGTTTTTTGACTTAACTATAGAGTGTGGAAATGGGAAACAGTCCTGTCTTTCATCCTGTCGGGGATTAGTCCTCCTTGACGGCCTTGGAGCCAGATGCTCCGAAATACGCCCGGTAGATATACAGCCCCAGAGCAATGTGCAGCGACACCACCGCGCCCACGGCGGATGCAATATTGACTTTAACCTCGGTCAGACTGAAGAATCGGTCCAGAACAAAACCTTTCAGCAGAAAGAACGTCACAACGGGCAGGAAAACGATGAGCATGCAGTAGAAAAGCACTATTTTGAAAGAGCTGTAGTCCTGCGAGTCCTGGGAAAAAGTAAACTATGGGATTAGGCAGCCGGCAAATGACCTGGTAATGTTTACGTGTGACTGCTGGCGGGTCTGTTTCTGTGTTGCTCCGTTTCCGGCCCCTCCACTTTTCTTGTTTTTGTTCGACATTATTCTAGCTAGCTCGGGCCAAGTTTAATTGAAAATAGCCAATATTTCTTCTAGTTTCACTTTTTGCTTTGGCCTGCCATTCGGTTATCAAAAGTATTTTTGACAAATCACAAATCACATGATAAATGGTAGGACCGTTTTGACGTGGCAAATATACTAAAAACATGTATCGTTCACGAACACGAGTCGCGGGATCACAGATTTCTTGTTTGCTTTAAAAAAATTGTAATGTTTATATTTTAAAGTAATTATTTTAGAAATAAACATAAATTTACTATGTAGTGTATGAAGTTTCTTTGTATATTGTGAAAACATACAATTAATTTAGAATGTGATCTATATTTAGACCCTCGCATGTAACGGGTGCAGTATATTTTAGTATTATCTTCAACCCTACTTAGCGTATTGCGTCACTTCGCCTGCGGTCACACTAAAGCGAAAGGAAAACAAAGCGAACGGAGACGCGAATCAAAGCGCACGCGGCAAAATGTAAACTTGCTTATTGGTTTATTTATAACAGTTGCCGTCATCGCAGTCGCAGTGGATTTGGCCCGTTGCTTGCGTGTGTTAATTTAATTTATTTCAGCCATTGGCAATTGCTGCGTATACTCGGCAGTAATTAACCGAATACAGAAATCTATAGGTATTGCGAACGCCTGCAGTTTGCCGCCTGATCGCGTACAGTTGGGACGCGCATTTATTTTATTCCACCTCTGCGAGCTGGGAAATTTCCACGATGGTCCTAACGAATTTCGAGTGCTGGGCACATGGCGATCCGGCGACAGCCGCCAATTTCGAAACGGGGGCACATCGTCCCGCCATCGATCCGTTCAATCCACGTGCTGTCACCCACCTGCCGGCTGCATTTGTAAACGATGCCGATGCCAACAACAACAACAGCATCAACAGTGGGCCCCCGATGCAGGAAGTCGTTATGCCCATGGTGGTGCGCTGCAAGAAGCGCCTGCTTCCGAATGGTCCAACTGGCGGGAATGCGGGGGATGTGAACCACCCGATGTACACCAAGCGCTGTCGCTACGATGATGCAGACTTGGCTGCCCAATATTGCAATGGTATGTATGGAGTCACGTTTATTTGTTTCACTTTTGTTAAAGTAATGATTTAATACTTTTAAGTTAAAACCGGAATTTGCCGCCAGACTGCTGTAATTTTTGGTGTTAATCATTTGGCCTTGAGTTTGGTTTTTTTTTTCTCTTTTTTCCACACATTTAATTGGCGTTGCGAGAAAAGTGTCGTAAAATTTGTAATCTTACAAAATGAGCTGACCTCACAGCCTAATTCGTTGGTGACCTGGGTTATCAGTTTCCATTTATTTGGTGCGATTTCCGCTATCGCAGGCACACAGAAAGCACACCGCACTCAGCCAGATAAGCACTTGACAGGGACTTAATTTAAGCAAAAAGCAAAAGCAAACCGGCTTGGCTGGGCAGTCATTATCTTGGTACGCTTGCTTGCCCAAACACACGGTGGTTTGGCTATGAATTACAGCCGTGGAGTGGTGGAGGGATGGAGGGAGGCTAGGAGGTCGGCAAAGTCTTGCAATAATGTTCATCCCCTTGGTTTTTAACCAATCTGCATTCGCAATAGCTTTTGAGCAGAGTGGGTGGTGGACAGCCGCTAAGAAATGTGTGTGTATATCTAACAAGTGTGAATCAATACCTTAAGAAGAAGAAACGGGAGGCTTAGGGAGTAACTTATGTGCCAGGTTGTGGCCAGGAGAAAAAAGTAATAACAAGTCAAGTTTGTACTTCCTGTTCAAGTAATTTAAGTTCATATTTGAGTGCCATTTTTTAAACTGTTTCTATTCTGCGGCTTACCCTATCTCTGCACAAACAAAAACAAACTCAGATAAGAAATGACAGCATTCGCAACTCGCTGTCAGCGACGCTTGAAGTGTCTATAAATAAACGATCGGTAATTGGGGCAACTATCGGCGTCGACAGTGCAGCAGCAGCAGCAACTGCTGCGATGGTGTCAACGTATTGCGCATGCAATGCCCCTGATTGCGTTTACTAATCGGTTTCTCTCTTTTGTTTTTTTTTGTCTCACCTTGCAGATTTCTTTTCACTGCCTGCCACACAAATAATTGGAACACAGGCCTGCTTAATGGATTACGAGATGCAGGCCAACGGCGGCAGTATGATGGAGGCAGAGGCGACACAGCCGCAACATCATGAACAGCATCATCAACAACTACAGCAGCAACAGCAGCACCAGCAGCAGCTTCTTCACCAACGCATTCATCAGCATTATCAAGGTCATTTGCACCGCGCTAACCGCGATGTGAGCCGTTGTATGATGTCGCACATGATTTAGAGTCCCGCGTGTATATATGAAACCGAAATTGTATATTGTATATAAAACGCAATTGTACTCCCACTCAAAATGTATGAAACACATGCAACAGTTCACCGCGGCGCGGCTCTCGCTATTTGCTAAGCAAGCAATATATCTGGCACATTAGTCATAAGCAATACTGAAAATGAAACGAATTAACAGAAACCAAAAATTTCAATATGTAAAAATCACAAAGCAGCGAACGAATCAATCAGGCAGTCAATACTCTGAACAAGATGTTGAAGAAAACCCATCCTCCCTTTGTACAATCAACTCCAAGCTAACTCAAATGAAACATGTACTTAACTATCTAATGCAATTGAAATACTTAACTCCAAAACTTAAATGGTTAACTAAGCGAAACATTGCAATCAACTAATAAAGAAGCAATATAAACTTAAGTAAAATGTATAAACTTGCTTAGAGCCTTCACAAAGTGTTGGATATGCATACACAATTTAGGTTGTAAGCTTTCCAAACAAACAAATACCTTTTTTATAAATAAGTTGTAATTTAATTTTAGACACTTATCACCATAAGTTCAAAATGTCAACAGAAAATATGTATTTTATTCCTTTTCCGACTTATTTTCAGTTGTATGAAGTATCCTAAGGACTATTGCAGTTTTGTAATCTAATAGCCCCTGAAATTATTGAAACAATCTTGAAATAATGTTTAATAATAAAATGACCTATCATGCAATAACACTTTGTGGAAGATCTAAGGAAAAAGCAATCAGACAACTATACGAAATTCAAGAAACTGATGGACAAACTCCACTCTCTGCTCGTTTACAGAACCCGCAGAGCAGCAAGCGTCGCCTAGGAAGCATAAATCAAGAAATCACCTAGATCTTAACGAGAAAATCCAAAAATGTAATGCCAAATGCAGTGAAACCGAGGCGGACTTGTACATAGCCACGCATGGCGGTTGTCTGCATCACTTCCGTAAGCTGAGCGGCACGGAGCAGGAGGAGTCCGATATCTGAACAGTACCCATAGGGTTGTCTATAGCCTAAGCCGATATATAGAACCAATGAAAGAACGCATTGTAAATCCTACCTTACCTAAGTAGTAAAGTAAGTTCCGCATATCGAAACAGAAAGGTGCTTTGTCTTAGTATTTGGATTCAAATAAAATCAGAAGCTAACCTTGAGCAGCTCAACTTCAACTGACTTTCGATGAAAACTTCAACTGTATATTCAAGGATAAATTGTACATGGTATTTGTATAGTGTATTCTCTAGATAAATGCTGCGGTAAATGCAATTAAATGGCTGTACTTAGGAATACTAGATGCGGCTGTGATCATTGGATAGTCTCAGTATATCTTCAGGGTTTGCTTTTTGAGGTTCTCCACGTCAATGTAGTTCTCCTGCACGTCCTTAACCATAAAGTCGACCAGGTTGTCGAGGTCGTATTTGGGCTGCCAGTTCCAGTCTCGACGGGCCTCGGAGTCGTCGAACACCTGTGGCCACGAGTCGGCAATCAGTTGGCGGCTGTCCGGCTTGTAGGTCACGTGCAGATTGGGCACGTGCTTGCTCAGTTTGTCCACCAGTTCTTCCGGCGTGAAGGACATGGCAGTTACGTTGTAGACGCGGTGCTTTAGAATTTCGTTTGGAGCGCGCATAAATTCAAGGAGGGCTCTGGAAAGGTGATCAAATACAACTAATTTTAATAAAATATTTATAAAAAATATTCAAAAATAGTTACCTTAAGCAATCCTCGATATACATCATTGGCAGTCGTGTGTCTGGACGAAGGTAGCAAGTGTACTTGCCATGCCGCAGTGCATCATGGAACACGGCAACGGCATAATCTAAAAAAAAGATATTAAATATGAATATATTTATAAGTTATAAATAGCTTTAAGTACCTATAGCTTTAGTATATTTTTAATTATACATTTCCATTCATTTTTATTTATTTAATTAACAAACGACTAAAAGTATGCAACATCATTAAGTTTAATCCAATTCAAATTTCAAATTAGGTTATTATTTTTTTTTTTTTAATTATTTTATTAAAGATAAAAAAGTAATGATGGGAAAATATTATAAGTATTTTAAAATACAATTGTTATGATAATTTTAAAAAGGGAAAATGCGTTTAAAGAAAATTATTTAAAAGAGATCCAATACTCATGAATCTTTTTTCCGCAATTCAATAAAAAAATCCTTAGCCTAGTCAGCAGCTTAATGGGTCAAGAGGTATGGGCATACATACATACATACATAAATACATTGGTATAGCTATACCCCCCAAATTATGCCCATTGTCATGCTCTTTGATTATCATAAACTATCAGCAATTGAGGCATTTATGATATGGAATTGGATTAAATAAAGCTTGAAATGCGCTTGACGACACAATTTCAAACGAGGGAAAGTATCTTAAAGATAGTTATTTTTTGCAAGGGAAATTTGAAAAAGGAAATTCGTACCTGTGGTACCACCACCTGGTGGATCGCTTGAAATAACTCCCGGAAAGCGCAGGCACCTAAAGTCCAGGCCAAACTTGTGGTAGTAGTACTCGCCAATTAGCTCGGCGTGCACCTTGGATACACCATAAATGGTACGCGGACGTTGGATCTGGTTAAATGGGACAATAAGTCAGTATCGAACAAACTTTCGGTTGGTGGCCGTCATTTTCATACCGTAACGTTTGGCGTGGGATTGCGGGGACTGTCGGGCCCGAAAGCCCCAATAGTGCTTGGCACAAAGATGCGAAGCTTGTACTGTTTGGCCAACTCTATGACGTTGTGGACACCCTCGATGTTGACCCTAAAATGTGTCATAAATATTATATTCATTTAATAGGACAAATATGAATCTGGGGCTTGAAATTATTTTATTATGTCTAGAAAGCGTTTAAAAATAAAGACACTGCAAAATGCTAATCTTTGATTTTACTGATAGTAGTAGAAAATGCTTTTAAATTTATGGAAGAATAAATAGTTTTTTATGACAATAATATATTATATTATATTAGGATCATTACCTGACGGCCAGTGGTACATTCTGTTCTCCCACAGCACTCAGTAGAGCTGAGAAGTGGATCAGCCAGTCGATGCGATGGTCCACCACGATCTTCTGCAGACCCTTGAAATCCAGGATATCGGCAAAGATGTATGGCCCATTGTCCGTTATCGCTTGGCTGGGCTTGATGATGTCAGAAAGGATCACATTGTGGCTGCCATATTGTGTTCGCAGGAGCTTGGCACACTCAATGCCCAGTTGTCCCAAGCCACCTGAGAGAAAGGATGGAAATATATATTGTTTAAATTAAATCAATTTATTCTTTAAGGACATCAAAGTCCTGTTCAAACGTTTTTATGTTTTCGTTGAAGCAATTAATATTTTAAATCAAATATTTGGCTTTAACTCACATATATTTCCAAATTAAACCGCTAAGGGATATATATTTCCAGATATATGCCTAAATATATTGTGCGACAGATGAGCGACAGCCTTGAGGGCCGTGTCGCTATGCGAATAAATATAAACCTGACACGTGGCAGAGGCTACTGACCTGTAATCAGAATCTTGGGTGGCCTGCCCTGGACAGGCACTTGATGAACACTGCGGCGCTGGACCAGCAACTGGCTAAGGACCGGAGATATCCTTGAGGTCTGTTGGGTACTTGGGACGGGGGCAGCCAGGGCCAGGTTGGCGAGGCATTTGCGAAACATTCTCGGAGTCGATTCAAAATCCCGAACACAACGCGCGCAGTGAACGAGTGACGATTTTCAACTGATTTCGAAATTTGCAAAATATTTTTCATGAAGCTCTCAGAATTACATACTGCCCAATTTCCGCTATATGTTTTCCTCATATATATCGCGTGAGCACTCGGATCCCGTCGGCTGCCGATGCCTTCAGCTCGCTTAGCTATTTGGATTAGTTTAGTGAGTGTTAGTTACTTGGCAGCCAGTCAAATTCCAAGGGGGAGCTGTCGCCATGGCGCACTGATGTTGTTTGGGAGGCCAGGCCAGACCCCACCACGCCACCGTCCAAATGATTCAATAAAAACGAAAGCGAACCAAGCAAAGGAGGCCTGGCGGTTGGCAAAAACATCCAAAACAACAACACTACCTCAGTTCAGATGGATTGAATGGGTTTCCTTTTATGTGGAGGGGCATGTCTGAATCGGAAAAAAACAAACTCATCATATATAGTATTGTCCGAATTATGCAAGCGCAATTGCTTCTTATGGGGTGATCTGTAGGGGAGCTTTGGGACAGGCCCCCTTTTTGGGGGGTTGGTCTGAGAGACCGGCTTTGAAAGATTGTGTTGTTTTGAAATTCAAAAACAAATCCTTTTTGAA
The DNA here is from genome assembly GCA_035045925.1 of Drosophila atripex. NCBI lineage: Eukaryota > Metazoa > Arthropoda > Insecta > Diptera > Drosophilidae > Drosophila > Drosophila atripex. The sequence continues at coordinate 5,514,933 of JAWNOP010000012.1, forward strand.
AATATTTTTTTTATAAACTTTTACGAAAAATTACAACATAATTTTATAAAATAATGTGACTTTTCCCAAATTATTTTTCCCAAATTAATTATTTATTTATTATTGGGGGGTTGGTCTGAGAGACCGGCCTTTGAAAGATTGTGTTGTTTTGAAATTCAAAAACAAATCCTTTTTGAAAATATTTTTTTTATAAACTTTTACGAAAAATTACAACATAATTTTATAAAATAATGTGACTTTTCCCAAATTATTTTTTGATTATGAATATAGTTAGTAATAGTAATGATTAATGTTTTATTTTATATACTTAATAACATTTACTTAAAAATAATTATTACTATAATATTTATGAAATTTTACAATATTCTCAAAAATTAAATTGTTTTTTGGAGACTATTTTAGGTAAATATAACATTTTCTTGCAATATTTAATCAAGAATTATTTAATCATTTAAATAAGTGTTTAAAATATTTAAAAATAACTATTCAAAATCCTCTTAAATCTGTATTTGCATTTGAAGAGTGACTGTCATTATCATTTTGATAAACTTGAACCGCAGATGAAATTAACCTTGGACACAAATTTCGATTTCATTGCCAGTGACCGCATTTGCTTAAAATGGATGTATACTGGCGGGACGATCCAGACCCAGATCGGACACGTGTAGTGTCGAGATAGTTGAGTGCAATGAATTAGCACAAGTGTAGATGACTGGGAGTGATTTTCCGACGGCGGCTTATCGTCAACTGGGGGTCTACACTGTGTCCACTGGCCTTGGCAATCGGAAATCTTTCAACTGCATGACGTCGGTGCCCACACATCCTATAAATACTATGCACTTGGACACGAAAATATTGTTTGTTTTCCCAGAGAAAAACAAAAACAAATGGAATTCTTACTCTCCTTGTTGTCTTCCCCCTTCGCCAAAAAGCTAATTTAAAAAGCAAATATTATAAATTTAGAATAATTCTTTAATGCATCTGTTTGGAAGAATCATCTACTAAGGAACTACAAGATAAAAATTCATAAAACAATATGGTTTTTATTACAGATCTTAATGTCAATTAAAATGTATTGAAAGATTTATTTTTTGAATTATTTTTTAAAGCAATTATGACTGATAGATATCTGGATATGATCTAGATAGTTATTCTGATAATATTCCCTGTTTTATGGAAACTGTTTCCAATAATTAAATTTTTAAACTATCAAGTTCTAAGTATCTTTACTATTAATTATTCTATTGTTATTGGTGTACATATGACCCATATTTACATAAATAATATGAAGATATGAAAAGTTTATTGTGCCAAAAATATATTTTAAAACATATATATATTGTAGAGCCTCCAATCATAGTCACTATATCTATAATTAATCACATTTCTAGCAAAAATCCAACCATAAAACGTAAAAATATACCTTAAATACCTTAGCCTTCATCTTTTCAGCGATTTACTGTCATTATTCTGATAATTTCACTTGCAATTTCATTATAATGCTGCTCGAAACGGTGTTGGCTCTGGGCCAGGCCCATTCTGTCGGGGGGAGAGCGACCTCTGATCTGTGGTCACAGATCGCAACACCTGAGCTCCACAACGGCGTCCACAAAGGGATTGAGTGTTGGAGCTAGACCTGGAGTTCGAGTCCAACTCTATGTTAAAGTCTTCTTCGGAGTCGGAGTCAGCCAAGTGTGGCGCCTGGTGTGGAATCCAAATGAGAGTCGTCGCATTTGCCGCATGCCGCCAGCAGGAAGCTCCTCAGCTCGGGCCGACATTTCTGGTAGAAATCTTGAGTAATCCGCTGGGCTGTAACATTTTACAAGAAACAGTTTTCGAGTGAATTCCAAACGAGGCGGTTCGTCTACCAAATAATCGGAGAACTCAACGAATTTCAACCAAAATTAATGCCAAGTGAAGTTGGCTAATTGAATTAAAAGTCTGAAGAAAAGCAAGAGTGCGTTCGAAAGTGAAGTGTTTTAGATTTCAACAAAATCTAGTGTTTTCATAGCCATTTTGAGTTAAAGTTTATGTTCTTATATTCAAGAGAAAAGAGATCAAAGATATAGAAAATAACTTTCTGGTTTTAAGGAAAACAAAAGGCGCCTTACTTATTGGATTATCTTTTTTTTGTTGAGTAAGTTGAAGGGTTCTGAAATAAAATAAAGTTTTAATAATTCAATAGAGTAGATATTAATAATCTCGAAGTTTAGCAATACTTTATTTAGTTATTTTCATTTTGAAAATCTTTTTCTCTTTCTAATGTATCTTCAACTATCAATCTATCTGCATCAAAATATCCTAAAAATCAACAATTTATTTTAAAATAAAAACTATTTTGGTTTCATACATTTAAAAAACATATTTTGTATTAGGATAGAATATAAGATTATTTTTTCCATACATGTTTTATGAAAAAGTTTCTTGAATTTCTCTTGAAGTTTAATTTTTGAAGTTTAAAAACACAGTCTTGTGTTTTTTATTATCCAAGAACTCTATTTATTTTTGTGAAATATTTTTCCTGGCAATAAAATTTTAGTTTTTAGTATTTTCTAATTTTTTTTATTTATAATATTTATAACATTTATTATTAAAGATTTCTTTACTTTTTCGCATTGAAGTAATTAAGTTCCTGCCTTATGGATTGTATCTGGCTCACCTAAATCTAAATGTATGATTTTAGGAACCGTTAGCCGTTGAACTAACTCAAACAGTTATTTAATTAGGAGAGTGAGGGGCCAGGGGAGAAGGGAGGCATCAAAAAGAAATCAGAGCAGGTGAAATTGTCGCAACAGAATGGAGTGGCGAGTGAAAAGGGGGGCTGGGGGTGGCTCAAGGAGGAGGGGCCTTCACTTAGTGTGACTTCAAGGCGTGCAGTGCAAGCTCAGTCTGCCAAAGAAACAACAGATACCTCCAAAGATACAGATACAGATACAAATACAAATAAAGATTCAGGTACAGATGCAGGTACATAGGGAGCCAAACAATGATGAAAACGACAATAATTTCAAGGTTCGTTTGATGTAAACTCCGGCGCGCATGCGTAGAAACGGTCGACTCGTCGGTGGCGGAAGATAAACCTAAAACCGAAGCTGAATCGGCGGTTAACGTTTCACTCTATGTATTCGAATGTTTTTGCAGCTGCTTCTATTTTTTCCCATTTTTTTTTTTTTTTGTTAAATGATTACAAAATTTTCGTTGAAAAGCCATGTTACGCTTCTCGGCGCAAAGAGTTTCTTTTTGTTTTCGCTTCGAGTTGCGCAGTTGCATGGTATGGGCGGTTTTTGGTGGGTGGCAGACGAATATGCCTTAGTTATAGTTGTAGCCATGCCATGGACTAGTATAATGTCTGAATGTTATGAAGACGAGACGAGTCTTTTGGGCTATTGCACAAGATATCGCGTCTACGACTTCCTGTCGTACGACCACGGACTCCAATAATGAAGAAGTTTATGAGGCGTTAGAAGTGCATTACGAGATGGTAGTAGATTAAAATATCATAACAATTTAAGTAATATTTTGGGTGTTAAAAAAATGAAATTATTTGATTTTAGGATCTATAGAAGATCCTGATTTAATTGGTACTCCAACCATTAAATAAAAGATTATTGGATCATAAAAACCCCATAGTGGGGCCACCTGGCCAAAAATGGTTTGCGGCATTTAGCTTTCGAAAAAAGAAATCTAATCACAGTCCACTTGTTGTTAAACAAAACGTTTCATACGAAGTCTGGTTCTATTCTTTAAAATATCATTTAATGATATGGATTTAATCAATCCTTACTAACTAATCCAAAGCAAGTCAATTGCAAAGCAGTCTAATCATGATGCACAAAATTTGATTAAACTCTATTAAATATACGTACAAACACAATTGGCCATAAATTATATGGCTAAGAAAATCCAGACCGTTTGATTAATTTCAGACCATTGGACATATGTATGTTTCCAATCGGAATCTTATCACTCGAAGCCCTCCAATAAATTCAAATGAATACCCCGTCCATAAAGACCTAAGGTTCCAACTGTCCGGACCTACCCAGATTAGATGACCCTCAAAAGTACTCGACTTCAGCACTTAATGGTACTTTCCTATGTATATCAAGAGACTAGGAAGTTTTCTTTAAGAAACAGAAGCGACTGCAGTTTGTTTTTTTATTTCATTATTTTTTAACGACCCTCATATGAGTTGATGCGTTCGATAACCAGATCATTCACCAGCTCCTTCATGTTCTTGGCAATAATAAAGTCCAGATGGTTGAAGCTCTGCACGGGCACCCGATGATCCTCCGTCAGGTGGGTGAACTTCGAGACCAGGGTGTCCACATCCTTGGGTCCGCACAAGGCATCATTGTTGCTGGAGTAGGAGTGGGTGGGGGCAGTGATCAGGCTGAGGTCGTAGTCTGGGGGCAGTTCCTGGCCATAGATCTCAATGTTCTTCTTGGTGCCCCAATCGTACTGACGGAATTCGTGGGAAGCCCAGAGCTGCAGGAAGTGAATGCCCTGGTTGCTAGAGGAGCCGGCGGGATGGGTTTCAATCAGAACGCTCATGGAGCTCTAGAAAAGGATATAAGTTATAAGCTGTCCAAAGGAACTTCTCCAGCCCAGGACTCACCGCATTGGAGTTCACATAGCCGCCGTTGGCGAACATAATGAAGGCATTGTTGCAAATCGTGTTGGACAGATGACAGCTATTGTCCACCAACCGGTTGACCAGGTTGTTGTGCGGAATCAGTTCAGTGTCCACCAAAAGCTGGTTCCATATTCCGCCGGGAGTGCCCACCAACGAGCCCAAGGACTTGAAGACGAACGACGTGCCGTGTTCGAAGAAAGCGCACGGAGCCAGCAAGTGGCCAGACTTGATCTTCTCATTGTATTCAGGACGCTCGGACAGCATTACGAGGTACACCGTGGTACCCTGCGAGTGGCCAGCATAATGGATCTGCGAGAATCCGGTCTCGTCAATAATATAATCAATCATGGCTGGAATGTCAATGATCCCGATCTCATGCCAGTCAAAGTGCCAGAACTTGGGACTGTTTATGGAGATGATATTGTTCTCCCGGGAGTAGATGTTGCCACGGGCATTGCCCAGCCACACATCGTATCCGGCGTCGGCCAGGAGGTAGGCCAGCGAGTTGTCCGGTCCGGAGGAGAGGAAGCAGTCGGAGTTACTGAAGAGTCCGTGCTGCAGCAGCACCGGAGGACGCTTCTCGTTCTGGTTCTTCAGCTTGTGGGAGTACGGAATGCGGAAGAGAGTCAGCACGTATCCGTCCTCGGTGACCACTGTGTGGGCCTCAGCCGGGTAGCCGTGGGAGCGGATCCTTTCATCCGACTTGACGATCTCACTGAGGCAGTAGTCCGACTTCTCGGCGGCGGCCAGGCCGACCGCCAAGCAGAACAGTAGCAAGTATGCGATGGCACCCATTGTCAGAGGTGTTTGCTGGTCACCACCCATGGGGCAATTCTTATATAGTCGGGTCTTATCGGCTGGCCCAAACTGATTTATAGAGATAACCAAGGCCCCTACACTCTAACCAGGTTCGGACACTTGAAACTCCTAATTTTCTCATTTTTGGCCTCGTATATTACTTACAGATTATTCTTTTCCCGGGGTTTCTTTAATTAATTTCCTAATTAAATAAAAGAGTTCGTAAGAGACTATATAATCTAGAAATAGCTATATTTTTTCAAGTGCCGATTTGGGTGCGTCATGTGTCCCATCAAGGGGGTCCCGTCTACCATTCCTCGGAACTTTCGGTCTATAATAAAACATAATTTATTTTTAATTTCAAGAACCCTCTACCTAATCTAGTTAATATACGACGGAAGGTGTATCCCGGAGCAAGTGTTCACATGATTACTGTATTGTTTATTTTGGTAATTGCTTTCTAAATTTAATCAAGGAGTATTACTTTCCGTTATTCCATTATTGCCTTATCACTGCTGATTTGAACTGGGAAATTGGCCATAAATAATTGTACTTGAACCTTGTTTATTCCTAGCTATGAGCCAGATTGGCCGTGTCCTGCCAGGTCCGCCCATTCAACCTATGGTTTAGCTCACTGCCATAATGTGGCTGCCCATTTTCCTACTGCTCTGTTTTGGCCAAAGTCTAATCCGGGCCGAAAGCTGCCCGCCATCGCAGGCCATTTTGCCTTGTCGGTGTTCCTTGAGAGGAAAGGAAATTCAAATATGGTAAGCCCTATAATTATTTTTTATTAATAAAAATTAAAATGAAATAAGACTCGATTAAATCTGTGTGACATTTAAAGGCACCTCTTAATGATAATTTAATTTCACAATTTGTACATTTTTTTTTAATATACAACCTGTCCGTAAATTAACTCTGATAATGCCTTTCCATGCAGGTGTTCGCACAGCAACCTGCCGCAGATCATGGACGGCCTGAAGGCCGTGGAGCGGAACATCAAGGGGAGGATCGACGAGCTGGTGCTGGAGAATAACCAACTGCCGGCCCTTCCAGGACGATTCTTTGGCAGCCTGCAGATCGTGAGGCTGATGCTCCGACACAACAGCATCGAACGGGTCTCCAATGGGTGGTTGAATGAGCTCGAGAACGGCCTGGTGGAGATCTTTGTGGTGGAGCCGCAATTACGGAGCATTCCCGCGGAGAGTCTGAACGGAATGATCAACATGCTGGCCATCACCATACAGAGCGAGGAGCTGAAGCATCTGCCGGACTTCTCGGGGCTCCTCAGTCTCACCTACCTGAGTGTCCAGACGGGGGCGCTCCAGGAACTACCGCCGCATCTGTTCCGGCATCTTCCAAAGCTGCAGCACATCCACATTACCGGTGGAACCGGACTTACCCGCCTGGAAGGGGGTCTTTTCGATGGCCTGATCTCTCTGAAGAACCTGGATCTCTCGCACAACGGCCTCAACTGGATTCACCTGCGAGCCCTGTCCCGACTGCCCAATCTGGTGAGCTTGAAACTCTCCCACAACCAGATCAGCGACGTGGGCATGGTGGGTCGCATCGTCAAGGATCTGGAGCACTTGAAGAAACTCCGGCTGGACCACAATCTCATCACGGTGATTGAGGACGGATCCTTTGTGGATCTGCCCAATCTCTCAGAGCTGCATCTGAATGACAATAGGATAACGGAGCTCCAATATGGTGCCTTCCTGCGAACTCCGCAGTTGAAGACGATTTATTTGCAAAACAATCTCATCCGGCGCATCCATCCGGAGTCGCTGCTCCAGGCCAGTGGCAGTGGTGTGGAGGCGGTGCACATCTACAACAATGAGATTGGGCATGTGGAGGCTCTGCGCGCCCTCCTGGATGCACTGCCCACCCTCCGTTACCTCGACATGAGTGGGAATGCGTTGAGTGAGCTGCCGTATGGTGCTCTCAGGGGTCACGGAACTCTGGAGCAACTGCATCTGAACCACAATCAGCTGCGACTCATCGAACGGGATGCCCTTATGGCCATGCCAGCTTTGAGGGAGCTGAGAATGCGAAATAATAGCCTTTCCTCGGACTTACCACTTCCCTTTTGGAATTTGCCGGGCCTAAAGGGATTAGATCTGGCCCAGAACCAGTTTGACCGAGTGGACTCCCAGCTGCTGGCTGGTCTTCCGTCTCTCAGGCGTCTGGATCTGAGTGAAAATGGTCTCGTGGAACTGGCTCCCAACAGTTTCCGCCACAATCCACTCCTGGAAACCCTTAACATTTCCTCCAATGAACTGACCAAAATTCACTCTTCCACGCTCCACCAATTGGAGAGGCTCTTCGAGGTGGACGCCAGCTATAACCAATTGAAGAATATTATCGGTGGACTACCTCGCATTGTGGAGCGCATATCCTTGAGGGGCAATCAAATATCCTCTCTTCCGGCAGCTGCCAGCAAGGATCTACAGCTGCCCAATTTGCGGATGCTGGATCTCAGCCAGAATCACATCGAGCAACTGCCCAGACACGGATTCCAGGGAGCCTCCGATCTGAGGGTCTTAAGTCTGGCCCAGAATCAGCTGCGCCAACTGGAGGACACATCTTTCATTGGCATCCAACGTCTTGAGCTGCTTCATCTTCAGGATAATCAATTGGGCGAGGCGGATGAGCGGACCTTGCTGCCCCTGGCGGAACTTCGGAATCTCAATCTTCAATCCAACAAACTGGAGGCCATCACGGATAACTTTTTCTCAAACAACAGCAGGCTGGAGCAGCTGGATCTCTCGAGGAACCTCATCCGCAGCATCTCTCCCACCGCCTTCGATAGTCAGCGATCTCTAGAGTATCTGGACCTCTCGGGTAACGCCCTCCTGGACATATCCGTGGGACTGGGAAATCTACACAATCTGCGGGACATCGATCTCAGTTACAATCAGATCTCCCGCATTCAATCCGATGTGATTGGGGGATGGCGGAATGTGGTGGAGATTCGTTTGTCCAACAACCTCATCGTGGAACTGCAGAAGGGTACCTTCCGGAATCTTCCCAAACTCCAGTATCTCGACCTCAGTAGCAATGAGATTCGGGCTGTGGAGCCGGGAGCCCTCAAGGGACTCGATGAGCTGCAGGAGTTCGTTCTGGCGGACAATAAGCTGGTGGAACTCAAGGATCATGTGTTTGAGGAGCTGCCCAACCTCCTGGCCTCCCACTTTCAGTACAACAAGCTGCGCTACATCTCCCCAGAGAGCTTCTATAACGCCAATTCCCTGGTCTTCCTGAATCTGTCCAATAACCACTTTAGGAATATGGAGAATATAGGACTTCGAAGCATGCGCAATCTGGAGGTGTTGGATCTTTCCACTAATGGTGTCAAGTTGGTGTCCACGATGCCTCTGAAGGCTCTTAATTGGCTTGTGGAGCTAAAGATGGACAATAATCAGATATGTCGTATTCAGGTAATTAGTTTTTTTTTAACGATTACAAAATAATCTTTAATGATTTATTCAACCATCAGGGTTCTCCCTTTGAGACAATGCCTCGACTACGAGTCCTTTCCATGAGAAACAATCAATTGAGGAGCATCAAGGAGAGGACATTCCGCAATCTTCGTGGCAATATAGCCATTCTGGATGTAGATGGTGAGACTGATCTTAGATTCCTTAAATGGAAGTCTTGTATCTTAATCGTTCCTCCACTTTAGGCAATCCAATCGACTGCAACTGCGAGATGCAGTGGCTTTCCGTGTGGCTTCAGGAGACTAATTTCCCGTATCCGGGTCCCAAATGCCAGGATGGACGCCTCCTTAGAGCGGCACGCATGGAAAGGAGTCTCTGCTTGGGTGCTGAACTCTACGGAAACGAGAGAACCGATGGCAACCAGCTGCCCCTGCTCAATGAGCATGGTGACGTCTTCCAGCGGGATCTGCCCGAGGATTTCAATGACGAATGCGATGCCTACGACTCCAACCGATTGCCCGGAGAACGACCTTTGCCGGGCGAGAGCGAGTACTTCTACGATCAGTATGTGGACGCCACAGAAGCTCCAGACACGACGAACTCAGTGCTGAGCACCTCACAGCGACCCAAACCGACTACCACTCTGAACAACAACATCGATCTCAACAACACGGTGCTCCATACAAAGTACTTTAATAGGAAGCCCCAGCAGGGAGCTGGCGGGTCGCCCTTCACCTTCTTTGGATACCCGCTGCCCAGCGTGAGTTTGGGTCGCTTTTTCGGGTTCGGAGATCGAGGACGAAAGCAGCGGACTGATGCTGTTGATGAGATGCCTGCCACCCACCGAATGGCCCACATCAACCTGCCCAGTGGGCGAGGCAAAACTCGAATGTATCAACCCAATAGTGCCGAGTTCGAAAAGTATCTGAAGGATCAACAGCAGCAGCAACAGCAAGGGAACAAAAATGTGGCCAGAAACCGATACATGGAAACAGACTCCACCACATCGTCTGTGGAAGATGCGCTGAGCAACGAGAGCGGTGGAGCAGCCACAACAGTGGGCGTTTTTCGGACAACTTTTAGGGAACCTGCTAGCATAGAACGGGGGGGCTTCCGGCCGATAGTTCCAGCCCATGTGGGTGGTTTTATGCCCGTCCATGATCCTCAGCAGCGTCGTGGATTAGTGGAGGCGGTGAATATTACCAATAAGCCGGCAGAGGTGAAAAGTGAGCGAAACTTTATACCATCAACTGGACAGGTGAAGCCCAAACCCACTCCAAGTAGTGGAGAAAGTGCGGAAACAGCCACGTACGAAGTGACAGAAACCACTCCGGATGTCACCACAGTCATGCCTTTGATGCCAAGCACCAGAACAAGTACTAGCACAACCAAAGCTGCAACCACCACGACTAGATCTACGTTCACCACCACAAGCACTACGACAGAGGCTAGTCCTGTAAATGACGCCTCGTCCAGCAGCGAACAGCAACAGGAATCGCACTACGACGACGATGATCTGGAGGCACAATCAGTGACTCTGCTCAGACCTCCGCCGCTGGTGCAGACAACCACGGCGGAGACGATTTTATTGATTCCTCCGGCCGAAGAGCACGTGGCGCAAATCAAGAGCCGATCGTGGATGACCACCACAACGCCTCAGAATCCGGGCGACTATCAAGCCACACCAGCACGCCCATCAAGCACAGTCGGCCCACCTCCCCCACTCCGAGGTGGCGGTCGCTCCACAATCACCAAAGTGTACACGCCATACCAGCAACAAGTGGCCCAGCCCACGGCGGAGGAATACCAGCGGACCACGCCGAGTGCGGATAACGAGGGCGGAGCCAGTGAGCAACTTCTGGCTGCCAATGCTCAAAAGCGGACCGAGCTGGAGCTGCTCCAAGTGGATCGAGTAGATCGCAAGGATGGCATGGACTGGTACTACGAAAGCTTCAAGAAGAAGCGGGACTTTAACGGAGGAGCAGCTGTGCGAAAAACAGCCCACAAAGAGGTGTTCTATGACGGAAGCAGCGGATCGAGTTGGAATCGAATGGACAAGGAGTTCCTTTTCCTCGGCTTGTTATTGTTGGGGCGAGTGTTCTAGAGAGAAGGGGTGATCGTGTTGAACATTGTTTGTAAGATCTTTTATGTATACAGTTAAAATATTTTATTTTTTACTTTTAAATAAATATATTATACACTATGTTGTTGGTATCTCCACCCAGTATCTAAGGATCTGAAAGTAAAGAATAATTTTATAAGAAAGAATATTTAACAAAAACTCATAAGAAAATACCTTACCTTGCAACCATCACAGTTTCTATTGCATAACAGAAGCCTTCTTTTGATGATCAGCTCCTGAAACTAAAATAATTTTCCTTTAAGTACACATATTTTTATAAATGAAAATGTTATATTTATGATTTATTCAGATGGTGATGCATGTTAAAAAGATTTCAACATAATGGTTCTGAGTTGGGTATGAAGTTATCATCAATTGCGAAGCTTATTTACGGTTTATTCCAGAAAAATTTGGGGTATTACCTTCTTTCATAATTCTCCTCCAAAATGGGCATATGAGTAGAGAACTTCTTAGCCTGAAATTGAAAGAAAAATTTAATTAAATAACAAACATAATAATACTTTCACATGCTATTTAATAATTATAATATTCAGATGGTGATGCATGTTAAAAAGATTTCAACATAATATTTCTGCAGTGGGTATGAAGTTATCATCAATTGGAGCGGATATTTAATAATAATGTGAGTAAAGTATAGGTAATTTACCTTCTTCCATTATTCTCCTAAAGAATAGGAATATGATTGCACCCTCTGATCCTGGAAAAGAAGAGTATAATCTAATTAATACACAATTATAAAAGAACTTTAACATCATACTCCAGATATTACAAAAATTCAGATGGTGATGCATGTTAAATAGATTTCAACATTATTTTCTCAGAGTCGGGTATGAAGTTATCATCACTTTATTCATTTAAAATTCAATCCGAATATTTAATTACCTTTTAAAGGCTTTTGGCAGTATATTCAAGGGGTTTAATTGGACTCCATAGTTCTCCAAACTGCAAATATGAAAGAAAAGTAGTTTTTAGAAAGTTTCTTACAAGATTTTCAATGCGGTTTTTAAACTAAGTAATCAGATGGTGATGCATGTTAAGTATTTTTCAACATAATTTCTCTGCATTGGGTATGAAGTTGTCATCAGTCAAATAATGGTAGCTAATCATAAATATTTAATTTAATTAATTTACCTTAACCAAAAGGGTCTCCATGTGTCTCAATTGCAACACGTGGTTATGTCTCTGCATTCCAATGCTAAGATAGGCCATGTCTATCCTTTTATTAGGTAATATTGTATGCTATTTTTGATAATGATGGTTTCATCTGACGATGGCACCATTTTTTGCCTTTTTACTGTATGAAAATTATCCATATTATTAAATTTTTGCGCTCGAGGACTTAACCCTATGAAAATTAAAAATGGAAAGGTAGCCGGATGGCCGGCAATCTAAAACTAAACCGTGTTGCCAGACTAAGGATATAAACTATCGATAAATTCTGATAAATCGAATTCAAAAATGTTATTTAAATTTATTCTAAGATTCCATTTCTAAAACCTGTAAAAAATATAATAACTGTTACTTTCTGTAATGTTTCCCACAAAAATACATTTTTTTTATATTACAAACATTTTGTATTATATAGGAACACATGTACACAAAAACTGTGTATGCTCTTTGGTAGGGTATAGAAAACAATACAATAGTTTTGCAGCAAAACTATCATCTCCAGAACGTGCTGCCACTTTGTGCGAATTGGCGCAATTTAAACAAAAATAAGATAGGAAATCGCAATTGCAATCACGGGAGGGACGCCAATAGCTAAAGCCAAACTAAAAGTAGAGTGCCAAGAAGGTATCCCTCCGACAGTGCAATATATCAGGGTTTCTGCCGGATAGAACGACCGAGGCATCCAAGTGGTACGTCAGGAACTGGGCGTGCTAATGTTTATACATTTCTGAAGATTTTGCCTTTGGTTTTTAGCATTCCCAATTCGTCAGCCAACACTATGTCGACTCCCCTGCAGACGCGCATGGCACTCGCCGAGATTCCGGACCGTCTGGAGGCTCTACGCATGGCCAACACTCCCACGAATGCCAATCGCCGGACTCCGGATGAACCGACTCCAGCTGCAATAGTGAACACACCGAATGCCAATGGAGGGGGAGGCCTTGGGCTCAGGGTGGATAATGATGCGAATGTGGTGCAAGCCCAGGACTTTGTGTTCTCTCCGCTGCCCTCGCCCGATGAGCTGGTCATCCGCCAACGCGGACGTAGGCGCTTTACCACCACATTTTCGCCCGATAAGGTGAACGGGGGTGGGGCTGCTGTTGGTGGAGGAGGATCAAGTAGCTCCTCTATGCGGAGTCCCTTTCAGCGGACACCCACTAAGAACCTTCAGTTGACCAGCGGCATGATACTACGAAGCTCGCCGAGAAAACGTCTGACTATGGGCAGTACTCCCCCAGAACCCACGCCGATGGAAACTTATTCTCCCATTAAGATGGCCACGACTAAGCAACTGTGGCCGGGAACGCCTATAGTAAAGAAGCTTAAAATGGACGACCGGCCGGTTGGCCAAACGAACACAGACGTAGCCTTACCATCCCTGCTGCAGGGTCTTTCCCAGCAGCAACTTATTGAACTGGTGATGAACAATATGAAGACGAGCAGCGATGAGGAAGGGATCCGAAGGCAGCTGCCCACACCAGACATAAGGTATTTGCAGAGAAAAATATTCTTGTATTTTTAAACTTTAATCCCTTTCTGTTCCTTGATAGTTTGTTGGAGCAGGAGCTGCAATATGCAAAGCGGCTTATTTTCAAATCCCTGCCAACCTCTCGCCTGTGCAAGAAAACTGATGCGGCGGCCTACTCGAAGGCGTCAATGCATCTTAACGAATTTAAGCGGGTGCTGCAGTCGCAGGCCAAACGGTTGCATGATTCCACACATTGGGATGCCTTGGTGGATTACGTCAGCATGGCCTGGCAGTGCGTGGCCAGTACACCAAACTGGGAGAGTCATGCTCACAACGCAGTGCGGCGGCAGTGCTTTAAGCTGCTGGCATGTTCCTGTTACGCGGCTATTAAGCATGGCGGAATGCGTCTGGGTCAGGTGCGTCTGGAGACATTAGAACGAAATCTGCGCGAATGGTCGAAAGACTACGAGGACGTACTGTCCTGTGTGAATGCCTTGCAGCGTACGCTTAACAACCGTACTAGCTTGTAAAAACTGTAGAGACTGTAGACTTATAAGGCCGACTTGCTGAACTCGAGGTTTAGTGGACCGAAACTAGTAACTAAGGCAATAGGTAGCAAGTAAGCAAAACCCCAATTTTTAATTTTGTTTCTCGATATGTTGTCCTCTTTAGAATACTTTTGTACTCAGTTACAGCTTCATTATTTAGTGATCTAAGCCATCTACACACGCATGCTAGAATAGGTTTGCTTTACAAACTTGTATTTATTAACGCTTAAATATATGCTTAGCAAGTAGGTTTGATTACCATTGGACATCTTTTGAACTAAGTACACTTATTAGAATGCTTTAGCTTCTAGATCCTACTTTGCTATGACTATGTGTTGTACTACTTCTGTCCGAAAATTCGGTTTGAAGCGACTCAGCTTTAACAAAACAACCGCCTTCTGCTTAGCCAGTGCAGTAAACTGAATGCAATCAGCCAGGGTATTAATATATTTGGTATACTCTTGCTCCCAGAATTGGCTCGCCCTGGAAAAGTGAAAAGAAAAATTCATGCTAAATTAAAATTCTTATTTTTCAGTTCAATAATTTTAGTAATGGCAATTTATTTTGAATGGCCAGCTGTTAGTATTAATGAGAAGAATTCCACGATTTTGTTTTTCCAGCTTTACCCCCCATATTTATTTATGAGCCAGTCCTCGATTTAGCCAAAGTGTTATGTTTATTATGAGAAGCTGCTCAAAAATTTCTTTGTATAAACTACTCATAGCGTTAATATACAATCAAGGCTAATCACCTTTTTCAAGTTTATTGTTTGCCATTTATAAAAGTCTATACCAATTTGTTGCTACATTTTATGATTAAAAGACTCTCCTGCATCCCCTCCAAGTGTGAGCAATTTCTATTAGCATTATAAACTAAATATAATTAGCGGGATTCGATTTTCCGCCTACTGGAGAATATTGACATGATCTCCCGCCCATTGTTGCTGTTATTTTTCTGGTATGTGCATGTTTATCGAAGGCGCTGTGTATGTATATTTACATTATTAAATTAGCATCGCTTTGTTAAACCCCATCCCCATGTGTTAGTGGCATGAGCATTTAGCAGTGCCACTGTGGTTCCAAATGAAATGCCTACGTGCCCACCGAACTCCCAGTTTTAAGGAATGCACTTGATACTTACACTTGTTGTAAATGGCTTTGGCGCAGCAGCACTCCTTGACTTCTGCGAACACAAAACAGGAGCCAATGGATGGTTTGTGTACCTTCTCATCCGCATAACAAATGTGATTTACATAGGGCAGTCCCTCTGAAAGGAGTACACATAGGTTTCGGTAACAGTAACTATTTATATATATATTGTATTTAAATCTCAATAAGCAGACTGAATATAAGCAATCACTGAATATTATTAATCAAAGTTTTTATTAAAAACGATTTAATTCATTGAACTATTTTATGTACATAAAATAAAGAAATATTTCAGCATGTTATCCTATAAACATTGATTTATGCGACCTTAGACAATATTTTTCCAAACTTACAATTTTATGTGTTCAGCTGTCAGAGTCAATCATAAACAGAAGCCCATAAATATGATGTGTTCGTTTAGTGGATTAAACTAAAATAAGGCTAAAAACATTTTCGAAAACTGTCAATATGTTGGCCCATTTTTTGTATCAAGTGCTTAACTTTTTATAAACGAAAACACTTAATTTAAATACCAATTTTATGGAACTTTTGAGTAGAAACGGAAATCGATAAAATAGAATCTCAATGACGGAGAACTGGGTGGAAAAAATGATCAATAATTTTCCACAAAATATAAACTAAAGGCGAGTGACTAAATATGAACGGCATTGTTTTTCGATCATAACATATGCCTGCCGTATTTTTTGGCTGACCTGTTTATAGAATCGCATTTGTTTATGGGAACTCAACGTGTTGAATTTTATGAAGTTCCATGTACACATTTATTGAAACATCATCAGCCCACACATAGAATAGTATATTGTATGTAGTTATTCCTGGTGGTGCGTGTCGCAGATGATTATCCAATTAAATAATTATTAGTTAATGTAAACAGACACGGGAATCGGCGTGTAATATTTGAGCTCAATTAGGCGATTGCTCTGACAATCGTTAATAATCTTTAACGACGGCTGACAAGGTGAGGACTACGAAGCGAAAACATAAAAAAAACCTATATAGACAGATTGTTAAAAAATATATCGTAAAGAGATTGAGAATGATTGATTATCGTGGTTATCAATGAAAATATACTTTTATCGTTTTCAAAGTCACTGTGATTCACATTTCATCTGTCAATAATTATTTTAAAATCAGCGATGCAAATGGGAAGTAGCTGCGTGCATGAAATGTGAAAAAACAGAAGTACAAAAAAAGCTGTCAAATTTAATTGCGTAGAATTATGGAAATATTTGAAACGGGCTCTAAAAGCGGCACCTAACAATAGCTCATCGAGTGGTAGCCAATCAAGCCACCCACTCAGTTGCCAGGGCAGGTGTTTTACGATTGACATTCTGGACACGTTTCCAATGGATTGGCTTTGTTGCCGGTAGTAAGACTTGCCTGCTGCATAATAAGGGGAACTCGTCAGCGGCAAAAAATCTTCAGTTAACATAGTATTTAGTTATGGAACCAAGCACAATCGAAGTATTTGATATAAAATTTTACAGTGATAAGAGAGTCATAAACTCAATGGCGTGGCCGTGAGATCATATAACCGAACCTTTAAACTTTTAAGCTCGAACGATAAAAGTGTTTGTCAAACATTAACATACATTGCGATTACATTTTGCAATGATAACCAAATAACAACACAAATAAACCAATTCTAAGAACACTGATAACGTAACGACGAATGGAGTGTATTCGTAAATGCCTGCATTGGACGTAAACAAGTAATTAACAAATAAAATAAAATAAACCAAATTGAATTTAATGAGTGGCCCACTAATGCGAGTGCATTTTAAGAGGAAAACAACAGGGGCATGGAAATCGACGCACGCCTTGAGGAAAATCGTTCAACTGTAGACAGCCTAGCGCCAAACCCACAAAAATTCCCCCAGTTAGGCTGAATGCACAACGCCAAGTCTAAAATTGAACAAAAAAGAAACCCAAAGTACTTGAAGAATTATAAACTAACGCTTGGACATTAGGAATGCCGCAGTGTGTCCTACAGTGAACACATCCTAAAGAGTCTTGCTACCGTTCAACATAAGTGAGTCAAAAATGCTCATTTAAAAATGCTAAATTACATTATTTTCAATGTTGTGTTTTTAGACCTTGAATGTCAAAATAATTTCTAAAATCTCATTATTATTTAGATAAATATGTGGTACAACTAAATACATTTAATTAGTTTATACTTTAAAGAATAAAACATAATTTCTTTTATTTGTAAATCAACCTACTGCAACCTGATCCATTAAATTTTCCTCCCCTCTTGGAAATGAGCTACTTAAAAAATATATGCAAATAAAAACATTTTCATACAAAAGCCGAAAACCATAGAATTTTCCCACAGAATCTCCACTGTAGTTTGCTGCAAGACGAGGCAATGAAGCGTGTCGCAGCTTGAGAATGCGGTTCGATCAGTGGACCAAACTTAACAACTTCCGCACCGCATCACGTGCCAAGTGGCAGGGAACACCCGATTCCAACCTTCCGACCGGTGGGACAGTTTTGTGGCTCTTACCACAAACTGTTGCGTCATCCGCATCCGTGGGGAAACAATATCTCCTCCAGTAACTTGCGTGAGTGGCGCTTGTTAAGAGCTAGCTGCCTTGCCCTGCCCTGCCCTGCCCGCCTCGGATAAATGAGCTAATGAGGCTCTTTAGAGGGCCAAGTCGGCGACTCTGCCGCTGGGTTGCAAGTGGGTTAGTGGCACTCAACTCGGCTTTTTGTGTGTTTACTGTGGGAGTCTGCAGAGTTTTGTTTATTATTGTTTGGCGCCATGTGCCGAGGCTCATGTGGCAAGTCATAAAAATCAACTCAGGTGAAAAGGTACACGCCAAAAAGTGTAATGCCAAAGTATTTCCTTTATCTTTTATGTATTTCAGCTGGGAAGCTACATTATGCGTTTTTTTTTCCTATCCAATTCAATTTCTTGTTATTTTCTGTTTCAGATTACTAACCTTCTCGATGCTGCATTTCGCACCAACAATGGTCGTTAAGGAACTGAAAAAAAAAATATTCCCCATTATAATGGATTTTTTTTATGTATTTTATCTATTTTATTTACCTGATGTCCAAAACAATAATTTTCAATAGTTGTAGTACAGTCTATTGAACTACAAGCATTGTTCTGGCGATGGGCTGTAAGATTGATAGAAAAAAGAAAAAAAAAATTTTTTTAAATGATATATTTTTAATATGATTTGCTCGATTTCTACTCTAGAACTATATTTCTTATTGCTAAGATGAAGTAAATGCAATAAATTTTCAAAGTCAAACTCTTTAGAAGTTAAAACAGTTAATCAATCAATTATGTTCATATATAATTATATAAAAAAAGAAAGAAATCTATCCAAGAAGAGTATGAATATGATTTCATATTCTTTGTAGATTTTGTAGGTGATCCGGTTTTAAAGTTATTGAGTTTATCTGGTAAAATTTATCTTATCTTCTTCCCAGCAAGGACATAATTGAGTTTTATTATACTTACTTTCATTTAATTTTCTTAAAGCCTCCCTAGCCTGGAACTGGGAAACCTGATGATCGACAATGCGCTCCACAAACTCTTCTCCATAAGGTGGGGTTCGTGTCCTAAAGTCCTCCTTGTCGCACCGAATGCAGGAGGTCTGTGGAGCTCCTAGGACGGGTCCCAGGCAGAGGAGCAGAAGCAGGAACGCGGTGGCCAGCGGTTGATAACGCAGACTGACCCTCGGGGCGGAGGTCTTATCTGTGGCTCTATTAGTTGACCCCGGTAATCTCTGGCAATAATCTAAGACAAGCTCATCTTTGCACTCCAAGACGTTTGATGTCGTGTTTACCCGCCGCCTGATTTCGATCATTTTATTTTGCACAATTATCACATTAATTAGTATCATCTGATTGGCGTTTTATTTTTTGGTTTGGGTTTTGGTTTCGATTTTGCGCGTCTTGCGGTCCCAGCAATCGGATACGAACTGCAAGTCGCACGGATACGGAGATTGGGATTTAGAGATTGGGCTCGGGCATAGTAAGTTAGAAATGCGGTCGTGTTTTGAATATGGATTCCAGTTACATATATGAATCAGATTCTGTATGCTTTCCACACGAACAGCTTTTGTCCAATACACTTTACAGCTGATTGGTTTGTTGGCATTTCCACGTTTTCCTTTCGACTGGAATAATTCGATTTGGCCGGGAA
The DNA here is from genome assembly GCA_035045925.1 of Drosophila atripex. Taxonomy (NCBI): domain Eukaryota; kingdom Metazoa; phylum Arthropoda; class Insecta; order Diptera; family Drosophilidae; genus Drosophila; species Drosophila atripex. Next base: position 5,534,467 of record JAWNOP010000012.1, read on the forward strand.
AATTATTTGGTCAGATGGGCCAGTTCCTTGGTAAGAAACTGTAACTGCGGGGTAAGTAAAAAAAATAAACACAGTTTAAAGCTAATCACTGAGGACACATTTATTTTGTAACTAATACCTTATACAATTATAGAGATTTCTGATAATGATTAGTTCACTGAAAACTCGAATAATCATCTATTATCACTTTTACTTTGCTCCTACAAAAGATTATTTCATTTGAATATATAAATCCAAAATAAAACATTTCCACATATCCACAGATTGTTGCATAAAATATCTTAGCTTCTTCCATCTCATTTGTTACTGATAAATTGCTTTAGCATTTTGTTGATATTTTTCTCTTTCCACAAAAAATGCCTGGTATTCTTGGTAGTAATTTATTAAGCAGCTAGCCAGCGACTCACTCAACGCATTCCGCATCTCATAAATTAAAGTTACAAATATCACACACGCACGTGAGCAGGAGGCGGAGGAGCGAGCTGAATAAAATAGTATCTGTCGTACCGCTGCGATGATTTCGCATCAAGATCGACGGCACACGTCCGCTTCCCAGCCTATGCAAATTCGTTCTGAGCAAACGTCGCAGCGACTTCTCACTTCAGGCCCACTAGCGGTGCACAGTGGTCGATTCTAGTAATATATTTTTTCCGATCGTGTAAATAGGCAAGGTAAATGAAAAATTTAATGGAAATTTAAACGGCTATAGGCCGTACCCGCTACTTGAAACTTATAGCTCTAATCAGCCTGATTAAGTTAGCTTCAACCTATATTTTTTTTTAAAACTTATTTAGGTATTTTGGTCTGTTTAGCGATACATATTTTTTAAATGTTGTGAATTAATGGTATTTTTTCTTTAAAATAGAGTTTAAAACCTTCATCTCACCTTGAATTAAAAGCACATATACAAGTACAAATAATTTTATATTTTGGTAAAATATCATAGCACTTTTTTTACATAAAATTTTTAATTTAAATGATTAGGGCGCATTAGAAAATTTTGAATAAGCAAATAAACTTGCTTTGATAATTTTGAATTATGGTGCTTACACACTATTTAAATACGTTGTCATTTTTTAAATGATTTTTTTAAATAAATACCTTCACATTAAATTTGGTATATTTTTCGTACTAGTAATCACAAAATTATTAAAGAAAATATACACTGTTCGAGGCACCGCAAAGAACAGAAAGACTTACAGTTCATAAGAGCCTCGTCAGTTAAATGGAAGTAATTCAAGGTAGTCCGTTGCATTTAAGCTTGTAGCTTGTAAAGATGTTATGTCATTTTGCCTGATAAGATTTCTTATATTTTAGTGAGTCACTGATAATCGTATTAAAAAGTATGATTTGTTATCCTTCTTAGTCTAAGGTCAATTAACACTACCATACACATTAATATCATACACATACAACTATCAACAGGTATTCAATCAAATTCCCCTTAAAATCATGCTCCATTAATAATATGGCACTCAATAAGCTCCACTAATTTGTTAAAAATGAACCAGAAACATTTCCCCTTCCTTTAAGGGGGAAAAAAAAAATAAAACATACCTTGGCATACCGAACAAACAATATCTGACACACATTGAAATATTTTTATAATTTATGCCCACCTAAATGCCCCGGAACGATCCCTTTAAAATAGATACATATATCTGCAGGCATACGTTGTGTTTGTAATCGTTGCTGAGCTTCATAATTTTGTGTGTTAAAAATAAAATGGAAACTCGCATAAATGAGGTGTCTAGGAAGTTTTCATTTGGTTCCTATTCGAACATTTTGTTTATTTGTATAACTGCAACCTGCTATCCGTCCCACCGCCTCCCCGTTCCGCCCCCCGAATCGTAAATCTCGGCAGGGCAACCCGTCTATTTTCTTTTTTTAAAGCACTATTTTATGGACCTTACTTTCTAGAATTACTCAAGACTATTAAATTCTGCAGGGCTCAAGATCTGTGGGCGGTTGTTGTATTTTCCGTCTGCCTTCCCGCTTGATGTGGTTTCATCTACCACAACGCACTTAAATTCATAAGTCCGGGTGTAAATAACTTGACTATAAAACAAAACAAAAAAAGATATCATTTATATGAAGGCATCTGGGCCAAAGAACTTAATGCCATCCACCTCAACATAAAGGATATTGAGCATCAAGCGAGGGAGATGGTTAAAGCATGTCAAGGTGACTCTTTCACTGATGATATGAACCATACTTAAAAATACCTCCCCCTGACAATACCTTTTTAATAGGGACTTCCCCCATATAATCCAATGGTGAGCAAAACGGGCGTGCCAAAATGGTAGATAATGGTAGAATGGTAGGAAAGTACTCAGTCTAAACGTGTCCAGGTGACTCTTTCACTGATGATATGAACCATACTTAAAAATACCTCCCCCTGACAATACCTTTTTAATAGGGACTTCCCCCATATAATCCAATGGTGAGCAAAACGGGCGTGCCAAAATGGTAGATAATGGTAGAATGGTAGGAAAGTACTCAGTCTAAACGTGTCCATTGACTTTTAACACGCAATGTGAACGCCGCAATTTATCGTTATTATGCAAATATTTGAAAAATGTTACACTTATGTGTTTTTCATTAGTAATGAAAAAAAACATTTGTCAAGTTACTATACTATAAATTCGTAGTATTTCTAATCTCAGTTTATCAGTGAAGAGTCAATATAATATATATATGGGTATCTTTTCTGGTATAGAATTTAGGTTATTCAGCATCTTATTCACATTCAGATAAAAGTGGTTTTGAATAAATATTATTACAAGATTTGGTGTGATTGTTCAATAAATTCATATGAAAAGGACTATGTAACTTTTCAGATAACTTATTAAATATGTAAATATATTGTTACGTTAACGTGGTTAATTTTCCGTTCATTCCCTGTTGAGAATTTTTAAAAATTTATAGTTTCAGTTACCATAATTTATCTTAAATAAAAAATAAATTCACATTTCATATTGGAATAAGCCTACCTGAAACATCTGCTAAGGACATTATAGGACTTATGCAAATCTCACCCTCCTGGGAAGTCGCTGCGCCTGCGTTCCGCTTAGTTTATAACCCTTATCTGGTGGATAAACACCCCAAAGAAGGATATTACAGAAGGACAAAGCCAAAGAGAGTCAGCTGGCAAGAGAGTAAGTAAGTTCTCCAAGGACAATGCTCCTCATTCTCTAACAAAAAAAAACTCGTTTCGCCAATGCCCCTCAAACTTCGTTCAGACAAATACAACAGTTTTGACATCATATGTCGAGACAATTTTGCTTTCCAAGTGTTTTTTTAGGCATTACCAAATTTATGATCATTCTAGCAGTGAACAATCAATCAACAAACTCGCAAAAAAAACACCAAATTAAACTATTTTTAAACCAACAACTAGTGAATGCTTTCAGAGCGTGTATTTTCAGTATAATTTATGTTGTAACATTTAAAATCTTTTTTGTCTTGCTTTGGGGGGGATTTTGCTCTCGAAAACAGTCCGTTTTTTTCGGGGCCAGCCATTTGGTGATTATTGTTTCGATTTTTTTTTAACGTAAAGATTTTAATCGCTTTGCGAGACACACTAATTTGTCAAATATTAAAACAAAAATTGAGCATAAATTTCACAGCGACACCAGGGAGATGGAAACAAATGATTTTGGTTTCTACACAAAACAAATCAGTGACAGTTCAAGTACGTTTCCATTTTTTTCTAGATTTTGTGGTTTTTGATTTTTTTATAATTTAAACTATTGTATCACATTGGAAGTTGTTACACACTTGTGATTTTTATTTATAACTGCGACACTCCGGACTTGGGTTGTTGTTTTGGAAGCGCAGTAAACGCGACTGAAGGATATGGAAAGCGTGACGTAGACCGGCGACAGCTTGCGGCTATGGCAACAACAACAACCACAACAATAATGACGATAACGCTACACTTAAAAAAAGGAAACTAAAAAGTGTCCTAACAGTTCCAATATGGAAAATATAAACTATCAGATTATAACTTATAATTTATAAGTTAGTAATATAGAAAACAATAACAATACTACTTTAAAGTTTAAAAAAAAAAAAATTACTATTTTATCTTATTAGTTTAAATGTATTTTGTAAATTTAAAATATACGTTTAATTCGTTTGTTCTTTGTTTAAAAACATTCATATTAATACAAAGTTGTTAAAAAAAAATTTGTTTGAAAAGCGAATAGGTTGAATCTTTGATATTAAGTCTCCTTAATAGTTAGGAATTGGAGCTTGATTATCAGTTTCTTCATAGTTAGAAGACTTCATCTCTAAAGGAATAGTCTTAAATAGTAACCTCAATTTATATAAAAGATTTTAATTTGATTTCTTTCTGTGCATCATCGCCGAAGTTGCTGGCGACAACAATAGAGACTCACATCCTTCTGTCTGGCAATCGTCCTTTTAGAAAGCCACCCTTACGGGAAAAACTTTTCTCTGCTGGCAATGCTCTCACGCAAGAGAGAGTCCTATGAAGAGCAAGAGAAGTAGTGAAAGGAGAAAGGATGTCATAGAAATATAATCTGCTCATCGCGCAACAGGCTACCCGCATCAAACCCAAAACAAACCCAACCCGCCGAAGGTTTACCAACGTCCTTTTCGTGAAGGACAAGAGTTTGCCTATCAAATGCCAAGTCAATTTTTTGAAGAGAGAAATCCATGCCATTTTATTGGGATAGGTCCTGTAGGATGAGTGCGTGGTTTGCTTGACTAATGGTGCTCAAGTTGCGACAGGTGTCGAATGTGCAAATAGAAATCAAAGAAATTAATGGAATCGAAAACAATATGGTGGGAAAAAAACTTTGCATGTGATTTGGGGGAACTGTGATTCATCCAACCAATTTAGAAATAGGAAACTATTTTATTATTTTATATGTACATTATAAATACAAGGTAACAGCTAAGCCTCCGCCACTTATTTGTACAAACGATTGTAGTTTTTGCGACGACGATCCTCCTCAAAGTTATTGTTCCTGGCCCACTCCTTGAGATTGCCCTTGGAGCGCAGCATAGCCGACTTGGAGTCCACGTCGCGGAGCACGAACGGCGAGAAGCCTGCTATGTAGTCCTCATCAAGGGCATTTGTCTTGGTCTTGGCCACTCTGGACGGCATCTGCCGGGGCATGGGTTGGTCCTCGAATAGAATGGGATTCCTCGAGTGCTTTCCGCCCTGGAAGCGGGGCAGGCTCTGGTTCTTGTATTTTTTGGTCAGGGGGCGGCGAGTATTGATGTGGATCACCTGCTTGCCGTTTTCGTCCAGGCTGACGGCCACGCGCTTCAGAGTCTTGTTGCCGCAGTTGGGGCAGAAGACTTTCGTCATAATGCTCGTGGTCTTATAGCAGGCATAGCACCGCAGTATATAAGTGCGAAGTTGCTTGATGATCCTGCCGTTGAGGGCTGCCAGATGGAGATTAAGTTGCTTGAGCACGTTCTGGAGGGCGTAGTCAGTGGTCATGCAAGCTACGGGCGGCACCACGTCTATTTCAACTTTCCCCTCGAGAGCTTTCTTGGCTTTTTTGATATTTGAGTGGGTGATCCAGCCGTCATCGCCAACATCATCATCCTGGTTGGAGATTGTGGGCACCGTTTCCTCCTCTGGTTCCAGGTCCTCATCCTTTGGCTGGGCAACAAGCAATTCCGCCAGTTCCTTTTCCTCCTCCGCGCTAGCTTCACACTTAAGCTGCTCGAACATTTTGTCCAGTTCCTCCTGGCTCGGCTCTTCCTCAGGTTCCAGCACAAGGGCTTCGCTGGGAACGGAAACCTTGCCCTCAATTTGTGCTTCTATGGCTGCTTTGACTTTATCGACATCTTCTGGATCAGACTGCTCTGCAGCCTCCTCGTCGTCGTCGTCTTCCTCTTCCTGGTCTTCATCAGACTCCTCCTCCTCCTCTTCTCCCTCCGGCATGTACCAGCCAACCAACCGCTTGTTGGAGGCATCCTGCAGTTCTTCCGGCTTCTCCTTGGAGGCAATGGTCTGGGCCTGGACGGGCTCAGTGCGAAGATGGTCAGTGCCAACTGTGTCCGCCTCCAGTTCGTAGGTGAGTGAAATCACCTTTAGATCGATCCCCGAAAGACTCGCGTAGTCACCGGTCTTCTTCGCAAACTCCACACAGTGCTTGACGCTCTCGGGCCTCGGCTCACGTATTTGAAGGTCGAAGGGTAGGACGCACAGCCGGCGGATTTGGCGTTTGTTGCGCACTTCAGCCACCACCTCGGGAACGGTGAGCACTTGTTCGGCATATTCCTAGAAGAGATTGGATGTATTATTCCACATATGGAAATTTTTAAGCACGGTGTTTACGTTCAGGGGCACAGCATTAATGAAGGCAGTGGTATCCGCTATAAGATACTTTATCTTCCCGCTCGTTTCGCTCATTTTTCTTTAAATATTACAATCGCCAGATAAACATAAAAACAAGCAGCACGTGTCGGATTCGAGTGTGACCAGCCATCGGTATATCGTTTTACGACACCAACAGCGAAAGCGGCGATATATCGCACAGCAGCAATGGTATGTTCATATCTTGGCACTTCTCCGATTTGGAATAAGATCGAAGAGATATAACATTTCTCGATCTGCCTAGATTCTACTAAACTTTCTTACCACAATGGTTGAAAAATTCGGCAAAGTTTTTAATATTTTTCTATTTGCCAAAACAGTAAACTTTTTATACAGATTTTAATGAATATCTTAATGTAATTTTTGAATTTGAAAAAGTCCGGGAAGGCGCGGGTGGAATAATTTTTGAATTTTAATACCAGGATCAATGTACTAAGCGAACAGAAATGGCCAGTAGGAGGATTCTATTATCCACAACAGCTTTTTGTGAATATCTCGGCCATTTCCCATCCGATCCTGGATTGGGATGACTCAAAAAAAGCGAGAAGATATTCTCCCCCAACTTGGCTTTAAAATATATTTTTATTGGCCAAGTTAACACCGTGGCAAAATATAATTGGCCAGTCCATAATTTTGATTCACTCCTTTGTTTATATCTCAGACACTCCATAAGCGATATTGGATGGGAATGCCATTTCGGAATCAGGACATCAAGGTCCTCTGAACTTCATCAAATATAGGTAGGTGGATTATTTTTTCCAGTGAATAGTATAAGTAAAGTGTATGTGATTTATAAATATCCTGATTATATATAAAAACCTTTAAAAAAACATCCTTTTTGGTTTAATCAATGGGGACTATTTCTGATACTATCTGAAACAGTTTTTTTGAATATCTCGGATACTTCGTGGAATGCTTTGTTGCTGTGCTAATGGCTTCCTGAAAATCACTTTTCATAGAGTTTTTAATGAATATCTGAACTATTTCGTATTGGATTTTTCCATTGACCATTTATATATTAGATGATACAAAATGCATCAATATATAAAGTATTTAGAATTGAAAAAATCGACACCCTGCCATTGATTGAAAATTATTTAAAAACAAATTCCACATCTGAAACAATTAAGCGCCAAGTTCCACCACCACCCCTTTGGGCTTGTCAGGTTTTCGCCCACGGAGTGCCCTAATAAGCCAATCATAATAAATGTCAAGCATCGATTTGGCTTCTTGCCAGAGTGGCAATCGACCATATCATAGTCTTTAGTCCCCTTTTCCTATATCAACCCGTCCAATCCGATATGGTCTGTCAGCTCAACATCAACATTCGGGGGAACCTTGGTCTATGGCTAATCACTAATGCTAAGGCCCTAGAATTGCCCATACGCCATGTGTTCCAAATTTATTTATTTGTTTCTTGTGGACAGAAGGCCTCAGCAGATGGAAAACGATTTATTTATGGGCTTGTCGCTTGGTTGCCAAACACCTGACTCGAATAGTCAGTCAAAATGATTAAGGGACCCAAAAAAAAAGTCCATTGAGTAAGAAAATTAATTAGTAGCATAATTTAAATTAAGATTTATTGAGATTCTGGAAAGGTTTTATGGCTTAACAAAAAATATATAGTATAAAATACTGGATTTTAAGATCTATGTATATCCAGAGTTCATTAAAATCATTTTACATTTCTTCCAAAAATAGATTATTAAACACTAATCCAGCTACAAAATACTGCAAAACAATTTAATTATCTCGAGCGTGCGCCAAAGTCATGGAATAATAACAAGCCACTTTGTTGACTGTGGCGTAACCAGTTTTTGAAAACTTTTCAAAGCATTTCTAATGCAAAACAGCTTCAATACCGAAACACATTATGCATCGGAACAATAACAATAACAACTGAGATAACTTATCGTTGAGTTTTTGGGGGCTCGCAACTTGAATCAAGTTCAATGTGACTTGGCAACCGATCCGTGAACAGTCTTGACGACAACCTCATGAATATTTAGGAAAATTCTAATGTTTTGCATAATGACTTGAGATAGTTTTTGTGTAACGGTATTCAGGGAAGTAATATTGTCATACATACATACATCTTCTAAAAAGCCGCTCCGATAAAAACTTACACCCTTTGGGGGCACGTCTCTGATATAAAAAAAAAAATAAACTGCAATTCATTCTAATGATATTCCTGAAAAAAATCTCACCTGTTCTAGTAAACAAATATCTGCAAGTTGAGCTTAAATATGCAAACAGCAACCTGCTAGTTAAGATATTCCGATATATTAAGAAGTTGAAATAAACAAAATACTAGTTTTATGTATTTAAATTAAGACAGGATTTTCACCCGATCACGATGTGGGTCCGAACCCTATATAAAGGCCTGATTTGCCAAGTTACGGCCATAATCAATTTGAAGATCGTATAAGATCAACGGATCGCAGAAATCTTTATCGCGTGTGAGGAGAGGATTTGCATAAATTGAGTCTGAGTGATAATGGTAAATAGGTAGAAACATGTGCCCTATAGTTATATAACATCATGGTGTTGAAAAGTGAAGATTGAAAACATTTGTGGGAATAAAATCTATACAGGATACACAGGATATATTATTAAAAAACATCAAACATAAGTGAAAATCTGAAAAATTGTTGAAAAATTTACATATATATCTTGAAGAACTGAAGTGAAATTGTATTTAATACCTTTTTAATAAAGTTTATATCTTTTTTGTTTGCCGACAGACCAGCTATACTGACAAAGGAACTAAAGTAAGTACCAAATTCCATCTTAGGAGATCAACCTGGGTTTTCATGAATATCTTTATCAAACGCAGCCTGAGGCCGGAAAATTTCTAAGCTTTGATCACCTGACATTCTACGTTGGCAACGCCAAGCAGGCGGCCAGCTTTTACACCACCCGTCTGGGATTTGAACCACTTGGCTATCAAGGATTGGAAACCGGAGAACGGCGTTTTGCCAAACATGCTGTGCGCCAAAACAAGATCGTCTTCGTGTTCGTGTCCGCCTATACGCCGGACGACAAGGAGCATGGACTCCACTTGATGCGCCACGGTGACGGGGTCAAGGATGTGGCCTTTGAAGTAGAGGATTTGAATGCCATCTTTACGCTGGCAGTGTCGCGGGGTGCCGAAGTGGTGCGCGACATCTGGGAGGAGAGCGATGACAAGGGCTTCGTAAGATTCGCCACCATCAAGACGGTAGGCGAAACTTAAGTCAAATTTCAAACAATCCATAGTTCATAAACTAAAATTTCAGTACGGTGACACCACCCACACATTTGTGGAACGAAATGGCTATACCGGCGACTTTCTACCCGGATTCCAACGTTCCCCCGAAGATGTTTTGCTTAAGGGCTTGCCACCCACCAAGCTGAACTTCATTGATCATGTGGTGGGCAACCAGCCGGACTTGCAAATGGAGAGTGTGGCCTCCTGGTATGAGAGGATCCTGCAGTTCCATCGCTTCTGGTCGGTGGATGACTCGCAGATCCATACGGAGTACTCGGCGTTGCGGTCCATTGTGATGGCCAACTACGAGGAGACGGTTAAGATGCCCATCAACGAGCCAGCCAACGGCAAGAAAAAGTCCCAGATTCAAGAGTATGTAGAATACTACGGCGGAGCTGGAGTCCAGCATATTGCTCTCAACACTGACGACATCATCCAGGCTGTGAGCAATCTGAAGGCGCGTGGTACCCAGTTTTTGACCATTCCTTCGTCCTATTATGAGCTTCTTAAGGAACAGCTTTCCCACAGCCGCACCAAGATCAAGGAGGATATGGACATACTGCAGAAGTTAAACATCTTGATTGATTTCGATGAGAATGGCTATCTTCTGCAGATCTTCACAAAGAACTGCCAGGACAGGCCCACGCTCTTCCTCGAAGTTATTCAACGCTACAATCACAACGTAAGATTTATTACTTAAACTATTATTGCTAAGAACATTCATTGATTTTCTAACTATTTCAGGGATTTGGCGCTGGAAACTTTAAGTCTCTGTTTACGGCCATTGAAATTGAACAGGCCAAACGTGGCAATTTGTAAACTAAGCAATTATAATTCAATATGAATAATAAATGGAATGCTAAAGAAATCATTTTTTCTGTAGATGTTTTGCATTGTCACGGAACCGTGTGTCTATCAAAACCTCATTCCTCGGATCGTTTTCTGCAAAGGAAACCATATGAGGATTCCAGAACCCAGGTGGTGATGCGTTTCCATCGCCGATATGCTTGCAGTTTCTTAAATAGGATTTAATTTTTTCATCAGTCAAATTAGGGCCCATAAAGTTTATAAACTGGAAAGAAAAAAGCTGTTGAATTAAAGAAGAATTACTTTTTTAATGGCTCACCTTTTCACATTCCACGCAATCTATGTTGTATCGATCTTTGAAGGTCAGATTCTCCTCCTTAATGACAATGGGCTGGGGGAACTCCTCCTCTGATTCTTTGCTGTCCTCGTTTTCAATGTCCATCATATACTTTTCAATATCTTCTGGCATTTTTGTTGATTCATTTCCTAAATCGGACTCAAACTGGGAAACGGGTTCTTCTTTTATGACATGAGCTTTAGAAATTGATTCAGAGGCCTTTGAAGGTTTAGGGGGATTATTTTCGACCTGCTTTTGCTGATCTATCATTTTTTTCTCGAATTGCCTCAGGGCATTGGAGCAGGCATCGTCGTCCTCCTTCATAATCTCCGCAAGCATATCCATTGTTCCCATTTTATTTATATCTTCCGTGGTATCGTTTAGGAAGATTATGTCCTGAGTGGCAGGAGTAAGCAGAACCACACTGTCGGAAGATTCGTCGATTTTTAAAGCAGGCGGGGAGCCTGGTGGTGGCATTATCTGAGTGTCCGGGTCAACGTCATCCTCGTTCATCTCAAATGTGAGGTTGACTTCTTTATTAAGGCTGCTACTGTTATTTTTCGAGTCGTTGGCGTTTAAAGCGTTCTCGGTGGCGGCACTGCAAACTTGGCTTTTAATATTAAAAGGAACTATTGAAAAAGGTGTCACATAACAATCAACGAGGCTCTTATTTATAATATTACCAATTTTAAATCTTTACAAGAATGCATTTTTTAAAGTGATTCTTGTGACACCCTTGAATTTATATTAAATTTGAGATATTGATAATTACCTCTGCAAGAGAGATCGAGGAGGACGCGCCCGCTTCGAGGTAGAACTCACATTGGGACTTTCCTCGATCACATCCTTTTCGCTGGCACCTGTTTTATTTCCTTCGAACTTTAAACGGGTTTGCTTCAAGTTCAAGTTGCTGTTTTTTTGGGTGAGAGACAGTTTAGTAAGCACACCGGAATTTTTCGGGGTTCTGCGGAGCCAGCCCTGGTTCGCTGTGGAGACATTATTTGGCTGCATGTTTTCCAGGTTCCGAATGTCAGGCTTTCGACTCGGAAGTCTCAGTTTACGAGGACTGATAGTGGGTTCCGTTTCTGCAATGCTTTCCTCTTCCTCCATTTCAAAGTCCTCGTCTGAGATGTCGATGCTGTTTAGTGCTATATTCATGTTGAGGGAGTCCTGGCTTTGGGGCAGTGGGGATATGTCATCTTTTCTCCTCTTGGGCGAAACTCTCCGCCTCTTCTCCACTTGAACAATGGACTCTTGGCGTTCTTTGAGCAAATCCAGGGCCCTGTGCAATTTATTGTTATGGGCTTTTAACGTTTCTATAGTCTTGGCGCTCTCTTCAGACTCCCGCTGCATCACTGTGGGTTAAGCACTAATTAACCAAAAGTACAATTAGTTTTAAGATCGACCTACTTAATGCGTGTTCCTTGATCGTGTCCAAAGCTGCAACCAGGCACTTTATGCTTTTTTCCTTGTGTCCTCGACATGTTCCACACGTCATATTTGATTGAATTTTCTAAACTTAACTATAAGCTAATAAACAGTAAACAATTAGGGAAACGATGTGATATTCAATGTTTTGTATAAAATGTTTATGTTTTGTCCGCTTTAATTAATTATCGATTATAAATGTTATTAGAGAATTGTTACAGTGTTGGAAAATGTCACTGTTAAATGGAGAATGTCAAGTAAATCTATCAAAAACTTATTTGAATTCCTTAAAAACTAATGAAAACATACATTTAGATGATAATTTCTGTTTGGAAATAACACAAAAAAAAAAGAAAAACTTTTTTTTATGATATACCCCCTTTATCGATAACTGATTTCGATAGCGCCCCAATTGGAGGTACCCCACTCGTGTAAGATTTATTTTTCACCATTAAAACATTATTTTATTAAAGAAAACCATAGTTTCAGTCATGGCACACCTGCGTGAAACCTCAGACAAGGCGCTGAAGTTGCTGCGGACACTTCCGCGTGTGCAGATAGGCAATCTGCGACCAAATCCCAACTCCAAACAGAATGTGAGTCTCAACCGGTTAAATAACAACTACTAGGTTTCATTATTTACATAAAAAATTGGCAGGACAAGCGCGGCAGAGCTCAGCATGGTGGCGACAAGCATGGAGCCGGAAACAAGGGCTCAGGACAGCGACAAAATTTTATGCGGTTGGGCTACGAAACTGGAAACCAGCCCTTCTACCTGCGATTCCCCTACGAGCCGTATTATAAGGGCCACCACATGAAGCGTCAATACCCGCCAATCTCGCTGCTCCAGCTACAGGTGCTCATCGACACCAACCGCATAGATATCAGCCAGCCCATAGACATCAGCACCCTGTGTAATTCGGGTTTACTAAAGCTGAAACCTGCCGAATTGGAATATGGCTTCCAGCTGACTGACGATGGCTTAGATAACTTCAAGGCCAAGATCAACATCGAAGTGCAACACGCCAGCGAGGCGGTCATAGCGGCCATTGAAAAACATGGAGGTGTTATCAGGACCGCCTACTATGATCCGCGTAGCCTGCATATGCTCGCCAACCCAAAGAAGTGGTTCCAAAAGGGAGTACCAATTCCTAGCAGGATGCTTCCTCCCCAGGATGCCGTGGATTACTACACAAACCCGAAAAATCGAGGCTATCTGGCCAATCCCGAAGAGATCAGCCAGGATCGTCTTGTGCTGGCGCAAAAGTACGGCTACGAACTGCCAAAGATTGAACAGGATTCCGCCTACGAGATGCTCACCACCGCCAAGGATCCCAGACAAGTGTTTTACGGTCTGGAACCTGGCTGGCTGGTCAACATTGTGGACAAAACAATAACGAAGCGAAAGAATTAATACTTTCAGTTTGTTACTATGCATTTTGTTAAATAAAGAAGTGGGTTATAAAAAGCTGTATAGACTATGATACTGAGGGCCATTTTGCGTGGCCTTGTCTTTTAAATTCCTTGTCTTTTCGCTCATATAAACACTTGTTTGGCCGAAAGGTTCTCCATAAATGGTTTGACAACTGCACTGGTGGCAAAGCAGAATATCAAACCAAATGTTATTGAGATCGGCAGAGCGGGAAGGGCCTTCCGCCAAATAGCCAGGAGCAGGAGCGTGAGGCAAAGTCCGATCAGGATGGCTACAAAGCAGGCGATAGTGGTGGTCCAGTCTCCATAGCTAGAGGCCTTTCCCACTAATACAGAGTAGAAGATGAAGTCGCCGAGACCTAACTTGATGCCGCCTAAAAAATAATAAAGTCTATTATAATAATCTATATATCAATTTTTGTTCGGGTTAATATTTACGTTCTTCTTGCCCATCAGGATGATTCTGATCTGGGGCTGTGACTGTTCGATACTCGTTGGAACGCTGAGCGTTTCCAGTCTGTGTAGTCTGAACCTCAATTTGTCGTCGCGCCACTCGCTCGCTAAGATTAGCAGACCATTCCTGCGTGAAGCCCGCGGCTTCAGCTGCAAACAAAAAATTACCATTAAATAAAAAAAAGTTAGCTTTTTACAATTCTTAGAGCTTCATAGTTATGTATTACTAGCAGCGTTTTAAACCATATGCCCAACAGATCTAAAAATTAAATGAAATACGTGTAGAAACATAAAATAGACGAAGGCTGAATAAGCGACGTACACATGGGAAAGGAATAAGATAAATCATAAAAAATATAATGCATATGTACCGTTTCCGCGCAAATTGCTTTTAAAAGTCACAAGTGGCATACCTTCACTTGCCAGAGTGTTGCTGTCCTCCCGATTCTGGTTGTTTTGTTGAGGATGGGGTCGGGAGTTACCTGATCGTGATCCGCTGGCAACAGTGGCCTCTGGAGATGCCAAAGAATTTTGAGTGGCCCTCGTAGTTGTGGTTGAATTGCTTGACGAGGGAGATGATGAAGCCGTAGCCTGTGATTGCTGGGGCGTATAATGGGTACCCATATATGTGTAGATAACAGTGGCTACAAAACAAATATGATGGATTACAAAAAAAAAAAGAATTTAAGTAAAACAAATGTATTTAACTTACATGAGTAGATCAAAGCAGGAAAGATTTGCTCGTTTCGCTCTTGAGCCGTTTCTACCAGTATGCGTAGGGGTCCTCTTGGCGAAAGGACAGCTATGAGATCTGTTGAATAATACTTGTTTTGAGTTTGTTTTTAATATTCTACCAACAAAACTCACCCCAAATGGAAATTGCTGCCAATACAGCCCAAGCAGTCCATTCCGGTAGGTATTTGATAAATACCAATGCCATTAGGGCAGCCACAAATATGAGATATCCTTGCTGCAATCTCAGTGGACCATGCCAATGTATGGCCATCATACCCACTACTCCAAAGTTCCACATTATCAGTAAGGCAGTAGGGTAATCCATGGGTATGTTATAGGCACGAAGAAGTTCCCTAGAATTATTCAATTTAAAATCAAATCGTAACATTTATAGCCTTCCGACTTACTCTAAATATAAGTACGTAAAGATGAACAGAAGCATAAAGGACGAGAGAATAAGCCAGCCATGAATAATGCGGTAGCATCGTTTTTTATATAAAACTATCAGCACAATAGTCATCACCACTACCACGCTCATTAGGATCAGGGAGTTGGCTAGGGCATTCCAGAATTTAACACTCGGTTCTGGCGAGAGCTCATGAAAAGGCGTGTACAAACTGAGGAGGACTAAAGATTAGTATTCGTTATTGAAGCATTGATTTTAAACCTACAGATAGACATCCGTACTGGAGTAGAAGCTAATCGAATTAATGGTAGCCACTACAACCAACATGCAGAGAGAGACGGGCACAAATAACTTAATCACATGCTGAGCTCCATACTTCAAGCCCTGCTCCTCCTCCGTTTCGTTTGTGGGCGGACCGCCACCGCCGCCTCCACTCAGTCTTGAAGGTCGGGAGCCACCGGAATCCCGAACAACCACACTGGGTACTGCAAGTATGGCCTGGAACACAAAGAATCGTTGTCATTGGCTTTAACCGGTCATTTTCTTACGTTGTATACTTACCGCATCCGGTTGATCCTGATTGTTGGAGCCGTAGTTGTTCCGTTGGTTCTGCCGCTTTGGAGGACGCTCCAAACGCTCTGTCTCGCCGTTCACGCTGCCGTCAACAATGCCTGCGCCTTCCGCGGATGCAGACGGCGGCAAGGACGAGGCCTGGACATGGGCAGCCATGAGTGGTGTGCGTTCGTTCGCCTCCGTAGCGTTAGGCGCCGTCCACTGTGAAGCCGTAGTTGAGTGTTGAGAACTGCAAAGTTTCGAGAGTCTCTTACAGCAGCCTATCCGTTTAACTTATAATTTGTCTTACAATGAGTGGATCCAAAGTAAATATTGCAAAGGAAACTTTCTTTTGTTTTGGCAGAAAAGCGACTCATAGCCTAGAGATGGGCTACCGCAAGAGCGGCTCAGTTATCGAAAAAGCTGGAAGTTTATTGATTTAAATTTCTATTTGTTTTGTTTACTATTGGAAATGGGTTTTCATGATTTTTATTGTTTTCATCATTATAATAAGCTCATTAGCTAAGACAATTAAATTAAATTATCTAGAAAAATGTTCCCCTTTCCATACGCCCATGTTTCTTATCAATCGAACAATCGACTAATCGTTTTGAGCACAAACGGTTTACGGCCACTCTATTTACATATTTCATAAGATTCGACAAACAAATTAAATTGTTGATAAGTTATTGGATTTTTACATTAAATTACATATAGCCATGTTGCGAGCATTAAAAGGACATGTGGAATCCCCACTTATAGTTGTCACAGTAAGCCGCAGCTACAATGATGAGTTGATACCTGTCTAACTAGATTGTTTTGATTAAATAATTCGTTCAGCGTGCTGCCTCTACAAATGCGGAGAAGCTGGAGGAAATCCGGGAGCGCCTGTCCAAAGGACCCAACTTCCAGGACTTTGTCCAGAATCCGGATTACTCTAAGAGTGAGTGGGAGAACTATGAAGGCAAGCTGCGTCGCGAAAAGGGTGAGGAACAGCGTTTGCGACTTCCACCCTGGCTGAAGACCACGATTCCCATGGGCAAGAACTACGCCAAGATCAAGAATCAGCTGCGAGAACTCAAGTTATCCACCGTTTGCGAGGAGGCAAGGTGCCCCAACATCGGCGAGTGCTGGGGTGGCGGCGAGCACGGCACTCAAACAGCTACGATTATGGTAAGGTCACATAGGAGGTGACCTTTGTTGATAACTGAAATGTTTTTGTTTCTATCCTCTCAGCTAATGGGCGACACTTGTACACGCGGTTGTCGTTTCTGTTCCGTGAAAACGGCTAGAAAACCGCCTCCTCTGGACGAAAACGAGCCCATAAACACCGCTACGGCTATTGCATCCTGGGGATTAGATTATATTGTTTTGACGTCGGTTGATCGTGACGGTAAGCATAAAATAATTCATCAAGCATATAATATCAATAATTCAAGTAAGCATCAAAGTTTTAAAAGTATTTATTCTTTACAGATTTGTCTGATGGTGGATCCAAGCACATTGCCAAAACTGTGAAGGAAATCAAAGCTAGGTAAATAAATAATTAATATTAAAATTGCTTTAAATATTTTAATTTAAAGAAAATATTGTTCTTATCACTAGAAACTCAAACATCTTCGTAGAGTGCCTGGTGCCAGATTTTCGCGGAGATCTAGATTGTGTGGAAACAATTGCTAACTGCGGCTTAGATGTTTATGCACACAATATCGAAACCGTAGAGAAACTCACTCCCTATGTAAGAGACAGGCGTGCTCACTATCGTCAAACGCTTAAAGTCCTCTCTGAGGCGAAGCGATTCAATCCAAACCTCATCACGAAGAGCTCGATTATGTTGGGGCTCGGCGAAACCGACGAGGAGGTTGAAAACACCCTTAAGGATCTGCGAGAGGCTGGCGTCGAGTGCATTACCTTGGGACAGTACATGCAGCCTACGAACAAGCATCTTAAGGTCATCGAATATGTAACGCCGGAAAAGTTTAAGCACTGGGAAGATCGTGGTAACCAGTTGGGCTTTTTGTACACGGCAAGCGGACCCCTAGTCCGCAGCTCCTACAAGGCCGGTGAATTCTTTATTACGAGCATATTGGAAAACCGAAAGAAGAGAGAAAATTTGAACTCCCAACCCGAACAATAGATAAACGCTTTGGAAAAATTGTAGGTGCCTCAAGCTTTATGTTTTCCCAATGAAAATGGAAAAAAAAAACTTTTTGTTTGGTTGCGATTTAGTGCCTATTATGTATATAAAATTTATTATTTTAAAATAAATTCGAATTGTTGATCGTTTATGTGTAGAATATGTGTGCAGAGATATGCTAAATAAAATATATATTCTCAAGTCAATTTTGAAAATAATTACTTTCCGCGCCTAATCGCTTTTTATGAGTTTCGATAATTTTATAAAAATTGAACATCGGAAACACTTGGTCACACTGAGAAGCACTATAATCTCGTCTATTATTGTTTTTCTTATGTTGCGCATTGGATAATCTAAGTCTACTAAAAAAGACAAAGGAACCAGCATTTAAAGATGCCTCGCCTGGTTAATGGACGAGAGGCCGCACCCACCTACTCGAATCTGGTAAGATATGCTTTGTATAAAAGTAATTTAACCAAATAAACAAACAAAGCAGACAGGATACATATGTACGTACATGTACGTACATACCTTGTTGCATATTTACCTGCATGTTTGTAAATAAAACAAATTCGCGTCTTGGAAAGGTTCATTGACTGTAAACTGTCCGGTTAAAGACTTAAATGAAGCATATGTTAATGTTGTGCAATAAGATGCACGAATTCCTCCGAAATATCTTTCCTCTGTATAAAGTTTTTGCTGCGTATGCATTTTTTCTGGAAATATACGTACATAGAGGAATGGTCTCTAAATATGGAACACCTGTAGCTATTTATACACTTTCCGGGAAGTTAAATCTTGTCTAGGTGCTTGCCTCTCACCAAAAAGAGTTACTAATATTAGACTGACAAGTCACGTCTATTTGGGGAATATAGGCTTCGAATTTTTCCTGCTTTTTTCTTTAAAATCTTTGTATTTATATCAGGTTGGCTTCATTTTTATATTTAATCTTATCGTTGGAACCGGAGCTCTAACCTTGCCGGGTGTGTTTGCCAAGGCAGGATGGGTGCTGAGTCTAATTGTAATTGTACTGCTGGCCATTATAAGTTACATGACCGTCACATTTATCATCGAAGCAATGGCTTGTGCCAATGCTATCAGGAATTGGCAAACTCTGCAGGCTCTACGACAAAGCAGAAGTTCCACAGAAAATAGCGAAAACGACGATAATGCTGATGAAGTCTCCATTGCATCCGGTGACCAACGAGGGGATTTCGAGCGGGTGCCGCTAACCATCCAGAACAGGGAGTTTCACTACTATCAGCTTTCCCACAAGTTCGAATTGGGTGAAATGGCCACGCTCTTTTTCAACGAATTCGGTCGAACAATGTTTTATCTGTGCTTGATAGTATATCTATATGGAGATCTGAGCATATATTCTGCTGCCGTGGCAAGAAGTCTACGAGATGTTGTATGGTTAGTGATTCTTTAAAGTTGAAACACTCAAAAATTATATTATATTTGGATTTACTTAGTGAACATCAAAATGGCACGGATTTGAATAGCTTGCTGTACTTGGCAGGAGACTCTCAAAACAACACATCCACTCCATGCTGGAAAGAGCACACGATTTCTCGCCTGAGCATGTACCGAGTGTTTTTAATTGGATTTACTCTGATCTTTGGTCCCTTTGCTGCTTGCAATGTTCAAAAGACCAAGTACCTACAAATGCTCACAGCGACCTTTCGTTGGCTGGGTAAGTAATAGAGTCTTTGAGCCAAAGCCATTGAAATTAATATTGTTTTTTTTACTTTCAGCCTTTACTCTAATGATTTGCATTTCGTTGAAACTATTATTCACCACTGGCGCCAAAGGCCATCCTGCCACCTTCAACGTTTACGGTATTCCTTCGCTTTTTGGAGCTTGTGTTTACTCGTTTATGTGCCACCATTCTCTGCCCAGTTTGCTGGCACCCCTAAAACACAAATCGAAGGTTTCGAAAATACTCTCCTTGGACTATATCATTATTTGTGCATTTTACATTTTACTAGCCATGACTGGTATTTTTGCATTTGAGAGAATCGAAGACCTCTACACATTGGATTTTCTACCCTACGACTTGAAGTACATAGACTTTTGGTCAGGCCTCATGATTTGCATTGATTATTTTCTGGCCCTTTTTCCCATTTTTACCTTGTCTACCAGTTTCCCCATTGTTGCCATAACCCTCAAGAACAATCTTCAGGCCCTGTTCTTGGACATGTCGCAATACGACTCCTACAGTCCTTTTGTGCGCATGTTGTTTCCACTATGTGCGATTGTACCTCCTTTTTGCGTTACATATTTCACAGAAAGCCTCTCCAGTTTGGTGGCATTCACTGGAACCTACGCAGGCACCGGTATACAATATATAATCCCCGTCTTCCTGGTTTACTTTTCAAGACGAACTTGCTCCGAATTGCTAGGCAGCGGCATAGTTAATCGTTTTCAAAGTCCTTTCAAGTCGAGCGCCTGGCTCGTATTCGTTTTTGTTTGGTCTATTTTATGTGTATGTTTAGTAACCATAAATTTATTTAGTTAAGGTTTTTAAGCAGTGAACAGATTTCCAGATTTACAAAGTGAAAAAATATTGAATATTTTTAACTGAAAAAACATTTTGTAACAAGATTATTTGGGTCGCACAGCAAATACCATGTCAATTATGTTAAGACCCCTATCTGTTTAATTATAAATATTTAACTATGAATTTATATATCCGTAATGACTTTAGAAAAGTAAGTCAGTATTGAAATCGGCTGTGAGAAAAATTTATCCAACGTTTCCGAGTATTGGTGTCTAAAATATTGGAACTATTATAACAGCTTGTGCTCAAAAAATTCAACTGTTAAAATCTTTTTTGAAGTAGTCGTGTAATTAATTCATCCTAATATTGTTATATATAGAATGTATATTTAATAAATTTGTATATAATATCACAAACAAGTTGCATACCTGTCTAACGATATGATTTGAGTAAGAAATGCTTTGTTGTCTAAATTTAAATAGCATGTTCGCGGGATTACAGCAGTGTGACCGTGTGGTTGTAAAGTTATCGTTGCATCGGTGTTCATTTTATCGGAAATTTTGTTCACCTCTAAGAATACATTTACAATTTGTCTTTATTTTTATTTACCTGATTTTATTATTTATGATTAGAATATAGAGTAAGGCAGAACTATGTCTATGTCGGTCGAAACAAATAAAGCCACGCTACGAAAGCTGGACATGAAGCTGGATAACTATCCGACGTGTGCAGTGGAGGCACTCACTCGATTGGGTAAACAATAACGATTAAGGTTTTGTTATTTTTAACGCTCGAATTTTGCAGAAAGCTTAATTGCCAGCCGGAATAAACAGAATCTGGTTATGCAGATCATATCAGAGTACATATTCCTGGAGAGAAACACCAAGGATAGCGACGGGCGGAAGTCTCAGGCGCTGCCGATTAGCCAGTTAAACCTCTTCCAGGAGTTTCAGCTAATTATAACGCTGATCGAATACTTCTCTAGGCCAGGTCGCGATGCTACTCGCAATGCAATATTCCTGTCGTTATTTGGCAGTCACCTGACACCGCAGCGCTCCAAGCTACTTGCCAGGCTCATAAGCACGGCCGTTTCAGGGTCCGTGGCGCCGCTTCTCTCCTCCGCCGGTACCTGGATGCAACAAGTGGGATGCAAGACGCCGCTCAGCCTGGAGGTGGCCCAGAATATAGTCAGCGATTTTATATGCTACTCCCGCAAAACTCCGGAGCAGCTGAAGCAGCTGCCTATGGTGGGACCGCACTTTGCGGCCAACTTCATGGTTTCCGTGACGGACTTGTACCTTAATGAACAGCGATCGAACATATTGACGCCGCCACCAGATGCGCTACTAGACACATTAACTGAATGGATGACGGAGAATCCAACGTTGTGTCAAGCGTCACAGCAACCCTTGGTGCTGCCGGCAGGAGCTATTGCTATGCCCTATGCTACTCCGTTGGCTGGACTCCTCCGCTGGGTGGTACTAGCTCCCCTAGTCTCTAACCGCGCTTCCTACAGTAATCTGCATCTCTCCATCCTGCGAACTCTTCAGCAACTCGGGAGCAGTAGCGATTCAACGGCACTTCCCTTCCAGGATCTCATGCAGATTGTCAAATCCCTGCAGAGCTACTGCGCACGACTTTGCGAATCCAAAACGTCGCCAGATTCGGATGAAGCCTATCAGAAGTGCATGGAGCGATTCGCCCAGGCCGTTCAAATTGCATTGAACTCCAACTGCATAACCAATCAGATTCAGTTGCTTCTCGTTCTGGAGTCTTTGCCGCCGCATAAGCTAATGAAAATAGTTATTGCATCGCATAAGAAGTAGTAGCCTATATTTTTTTAAGTTTTGCAATATAAAGACTTTTTTAAAGAAAGAAAATGGTAATTTGATGGTATCAGAAGGCTAAACTCCATAGAACATTTTAAATATTCCGCTCTGGGATGCTGCCATACTGACAAAATGAAATGGACAATGCGCATGTCCTTGAGCTTGAATTATGGTTAGATTTCAGGACGTGCGGGGATTCGTTAAAAATCAATATTATACTCGTTTAAAGCTGTAGATGCAGTGCAAGCTTGTTGAATAAAAACAAATCCGTTGGACAATTATCTCCGCGAGCGAATTGGCAAGACATCCCGTGCGATGCAATGAATCCTGTACCGAATCGTGAATTCCTGGAGGTGCATCCGCTGCACCAGCACCAGCCCCACTGCAAGCAGCAATGCTTTGTCTTTACAGAGATAGCGGACATTGAACTGCCCGCGGAGATAACCAAGTTCGGCGGGGGAAATGAAAAGATAAGATGCTCAAATGGAGGAATTCCATCGTACAGTTCCAAGAAGGACTCCTGCAGCGAGTCCTCCGGGGAGCGTCCTGAAAGATCGCGTGGTCGAAAGATATTACTTGGCGTTGGTTTAGTTCTCGTTTGCATCGCTATGGCAGGAGGAATTCCGTTGGCCCTACAACTGCGTTCCTCCTCGCTCCTGGAGGCGCGTCTTGCCTTCATCCGCCGCCTGCTCACGGAGTCGCCGCTGATTGAGGGTTCCTGGAAGCCCCCAAGCACCATGAGCCTCAACAGCAGCAATCTGTTCGAGGTGCGACAGAACCACATCGGAGCTGTCCTCTGGCCCATTGCCGTGCCCTGCGGAGCCCAGTATTTGGATGCCGTACAGCTCACCTTGGAGGGCATTGATAAGGCCAAGCGGATCACAGCTGCCACAGATTCCCTACATATCGTGGAGTCAGCCGACGAGATGGAGCAGACCCATATTCGCGGCGAGGTAGCAGTTCTGATGGGCATCAGTGGTGGCCATGCCCTGGGGACCAGCACCGCCGTTCTCCGATCGATCTACCTTCTGGGCGCCCGGTTTGTGTCTATCACCAGCCTGGAGTGCACCACACCGTGGGCATCAGCGGCTATCCGGCGACCCGACTATCTTGTCGAGGAGAACATAACGAATTCCTTCAACGAATTCGGACAGGTAGGTGGACCTGGACCCTATTTTTCCATACCAGTTAAAATATTATCTTGACGGTTGCAGACAATGCTTTTTGAGATGAATCGTTTGGGAATGCTGGTGGAGATTTCGATGTTGAGTGACGCTGCAATGCTGGCAGTCTTGAAAACCGCCAAGGCCCCCGTACTTCTGACCAATGCCACGCCACTGTCCATGTGCAACAGTACCAATATAGCTTCCATTCCGGATCATGTGCTCAGGTGAGATTATTCTCGATCGATGATACCTTTAGAAAGTTCGAAAATTATCTCTAATTGCAGCCTGCTGCCGGAGAATGGGGGCGTCATCTTGCTCAACTTGGAGCGCTGTGGTGATCGGACCCTGAGCGTCCGGGAGGCCATCACTGCCATCAACTATGTACGCAAGGTGGCTGGAGTGGATCACATCGGGCTAGGAGGGGCACCCAAAAGCTATGCCCTGCTCCTGGCCGAACTGGCGAGGGACAGAGTGTGGGGCAATGCGGCCATCAAGAAGCTGGTGGGCGGAAATGTCATGAGAATTCTGCGTGAAATCGAGACTTTGAAGAACCGGCTGCCGTTGTACGAAGAGTGGATTCCACATGAGTCTATCGAAAGCAATTCCTACTGCCGATACCCGGAGTCTTAAGACCAAGTTGCATCATTTAGCTCAAGCGTTTGTTCTAATGTAATTACTGAAATATTTAATTAAATTAATTAAAGTACAACCCCGTTGCATAAAAAATGGCTTCCGGATGGAAGAGATATCCTAAACCATATATCCCACTAATCTTGGAGAGAGTCAGTCAACAAATTTAGGCACTTCTCTAATTTGTACATAGGATTATATTTAATGAATATCATTCTAGGTAAATACATATCGGCGTATGATGATATTATATAATATTTTTAAGATTATCGGCTACTAGAACTCCATCGACTTATTTTACACTGATGCCCATCCTGACTCCGAGGGTCAGGGAAATCACTTCTTGCTCTGATGGCTGTTCGTTGAACTCGCGCTTCATGATTCTCTTGGACAGGAGGTCCTCGCTCTCGTCCTCGAAACTCAGATCGCGCTTCACCCTCGACGACACTTCGTCGTCATCCTCCAGTTCGAACACATTGTTATCCGTAAGGGCTAGGTGGTTGATTTCCTTGAAGAAGGAGGTCTTCGCATTGCGGATGGTCCTGTCGTAGCCCGGGTCACTCAACGGGGGGAGATAAGTGGCCGGGATGCGACTGGTGCCCCTGTAGCCGGAATCAGGACAGCGAGGATCAATAGATCCTGGGTAACAGTAAACCGGAGTCGTTTCTACCACTGGCGTCCTGGTCGTTGGTAACTGGCATCCGGGTTCGGTGGATCCCGGATAGCATCTGGGTTTGGCCGATGTAATCGGAGGTCGCGCCGTAGTCGGAGGCAGATAAGTGGCTGGCTGGCAGGAAGGATCATTCGAGCCCAGATAGCAACGTGGTCTAGAGGTGGTCAATGGCACTCTCGTTGTCGGCGGGGTGTAAGTGGCCGGCTGACAATCCGGATCCGTTGAGCCGGGATAACACCTGGGCCTCGGAGTCGTCACTGGAACGGACGGGCACCGAGGATCTGAAGAGCCTGGGTAACAGTTTGGCTTGGAAGTAGTAAGAGGTGCCCTTGTCGTAGCAGGCTGACACTCCGGGTCAATGGATCCCGGATAACATCTCGGCCTTTGAGTAGTCACTGGTGCTCTGGTTGTTGGGAGTGTGGGAACAGGACGGGACGTTGTTGGGGGCAGATAAGTGGCAGGCTGGCAACTCGGGTCCGGCGATCCGGGATAGCATCTTGGCTTCGGCGTGGTTACTGGTATTTGTGGGCAGCGACTATCTGTGGATCCGGGATAACAATTTGGCTTGGAAGTAGTCGCGGGAATCCTTGTGGTAGCCGGCTGACATTCAGGATCACTCGAGCCCGGATAACATCTCGGCCTCAAGGTGGTTGCCGGTTGACATTCCGGGTCTGGTGATCCTGGATAACACCTAGGCCTTGCTGTTGTAACTGGGATCCTACTCGTGGTGGTTTGTGGGCAACGAGGATCGGGTGATCCTGGATAGCAGTTCGGTTTCGGAGCGGGAGTAGGAGTGCGCTGGGTAGCAGGCGGCAAGTAAGTGGCAGGCTGACATCTGGGATCATCCGAACCCTCGAAACATCCAGCCTTCTTGGTGGTCGGAACTTTGGGACATCTAGGATCCGGGGAGCCAGGATAGCAGTTTAGACATTCCGGATCTGAGGAACCTGGATAGCAAGCGGACTTGGGTTTTTCGGTTGTCAGCGGAATCTGCGGGCACCGACTATCGGTGGAACCGGGATAGCAATTAGGCCTGGAAGTGGTTACGGGTGTTCTCGTCGTGGGGGGAGAATACGTGGCAGGTTGGCACTCGGGATCATCGGAACCAGGATAGCATCGTGGCTTACTCGTTGGAACAGTTGTTCTTCTAGTTGTCGGTGGGAGGTAAGTGGCGGGCTGGCATTCTGGGTCAGATGAGCCGGAATAACATCTGGGCCTTTGCGTCGTTATTGGAACCTGGGGGCAGCGGCTATCGTTGGAACCAGGATAACAGTTTGGCTTCGAAGTGGTCACAGGTGTTCTTGTCGTAGCTGGCTGACATTCAGGGTCGCTGGAGCCTGGATAGCATCGCGGTCTCACGGTCGTTACTGGTATTCTGGTTGTAGGAAGAGTGGGAACTGGACGCGATGTTGTGGGTGGAAGGTAAGTGGCTGGCTGGCAACTTGGGTCCGACGATCCAGGATAGCATCTTGGCTTTAGGGTAGTAACCGGCACTTGGGGACAACGCCTATCTGTGGAGCCTGGATAGCAGTTCGGCTTGGATGTGGTTTCTGGTATTCTCGTGGGGACAAGCTGGCACTCCAGATCATTCGATCCCGGATAGCACTTGGGCCTTGAAGTCGTCACTGGTGCTCTAGTTGTTGGGAGAGTAGGAACCGGACGTGGCGTTGTTGGAGGCAGATAAGTGGCAGGCTGGCAGCTGGGATCCGGTGATCCAGGATAACACCTAGGCCTTGGAGTGGTTGCTGGTATCTGTGGGCAGCGACTGTCTGTGGATCCGGGATAACAATTTGGCTTGGAAGTGGTCACCGGAATCCTAGTCGTAGCCGGCTGACACTCCGGATCACTCGAGCCCGGATAACATCTCGGCCTCAAGGTGGTAGCAGGTGCCCTAGTAGTTGCCGGTTGACACTCCGGGTCTGGTGATCCTGGGTAACACCTTGGCCTTGCAGTTGTGACAGGAATCCTTCTAGTTGTTGTCTGTGGGCAACGTGGATCAGTTGATCCTGGATAGCAATTGGGTTTCGGAGCGGGAGTAGGAGTACGCTGAGTTACGGGCGGCAAGTAAGTTGCCGGCTGACATCTGGGATCATCCGAACCCTCGAAACATCCAGCTTTCTTGGTGGTCGGAACTTTGGGACATCTAGGATCTGGCGAACCAGGGTAGCAGTTGAGGCATTCCGGATCCTGAGATCCTGGATAACAAGCAGACTTAGGCTGTTCAGTTGTCACCGGAATCTGCGGGCAACGCTTGTCGGTGGAACCAGGATAACAGTTCGGTTTGGAGGTGGTCACAGGAGTTCTAGTGGTTACTTTAGTCGTTGGCGGGAGATAAGTGGCGGGCTGGCATTCTGGATCAGGTGAGCCGGGGTAACATCTGGGCCTCTGGGTCGTGACTGGGACCTGGGGGCAACGTTTGTCGGTGGAACCTGGATAACAATTCGGCTTGGAAGTAGTCGCAGGCGTTCTTGTCGTGGGGGGCGCATATGTGGCAGGTTGGCAGCTCGGGTCCGTCGATCCGGGATAGCATCTAGGCTTCGGAGTAGTCACCGGTGCCTGAGGACAGCGCCTATCTGTGGATCCGGGATAGCAATTTGGCTTAGAAGTGGTCACAGGAGTTCTCGTCGTGGGCGGAGAATAGGTGGCTGGCTGGCAATCCGGATCAGTGGAGCCAGGATAGCAACGTGGCCTGCTCGTCGCCACAGTGGTTCTTCTGGTTGTCGGGGGAAGGTATGTTGCCGGCTGGCACTCAGGATCAGGTGACCCGGGGTAACATCTGGGCCTTGGTGATGTTGGAGGCTTTTGCGGGCAGCGACTATCCGTGGATCCGGGGTAACAGTTTGGTTTCGATGTCGTTACGGGTACTCTCGTGGTCGGAGGAAGGTACGTGGCTGGCTGGCATTCCGGATCGTCGGATCCAGGGTAGCACCTCGGCCTAGAGGTTGTTATGAGAGATTTTGAAGTCGGCGGAGAGTATGTCGCTGGTTGGCAACTGGGATCCCTTGAGCCTGGGTAGCACCTGGGCCTGGAAGTTGTCAAAGGAGTCCTTGTCGTTGGCTGTGGACAGCTGGGATCTGTTGAACCCGGATAACATCTTGGCTTGGAAGTAGTTACAGGTGTCCTTGTGGTTGGCTGTGGACAGCTTGGATCAGTGGATCCTGGATAGCATCGTGGCCTAGATGTTGTCAAAGGTGTCCTTGTAGTTGGTTGTGGACAGCTGGGATCTGTCGATCCGGGATAGCATCTCGGCTTTGGAGCTATTGTCGGTGTGCGAGTAGTCGGTGGCAAGTATGTTGCAGGCTGGCATCTGGGATCGTCGGAACCTTCGTAACATCCTGTCTTCTTGGTGGTAGGCACCTTTGGACATCTTGGATCAGGAGAACCGGGGTAGCAGTTAAGGCATTCAGGGTCCTTCGATCCTGGGTAGCAAGCTGACTTAGGTTCCTCCTTAGTGGGAGGAACTGTCACGATTTGTGGGCATCGACTGTCTGTGGACCCCGGGTAGCACCTAGGCTTCGATGTAGTCACTGGCGGTCTTGTTTTAGGTTGGCACTCTGGGTCAGGAGACCCGGGGTAACACCTTGGCTTTGGAGTAGTAACTGGAGTACGCCTTGTTGTTGGGGGAAGATAGGTTGCGGGCTGGCACTCGGGATCGGTCGATCCTGGATAACACCTTGGCTTGGAAGTAGTTACGGGTGTCCTTGTAGTTGGTTGTGGACAGCTCGGATCCGTTGATCCTGGGTAGCATCTTGGCCTAGATGTTGTCAAAGGTGCTCTGGTAGTTGGTTGTGGACAGCTCGGATCACTGGATCCGGGATAGCACCTGGGCTTTGAAGTAGTCAATGGAGGCCTTGTTACTTGTGGACAGGCAGGATCACTGGATCCTGGATAGCACCTTGGCCTAGTTGGGGGGATTGTCGTCCTTCTTGTCGTAGGTGGAAGATAGGTTGCGGGCTGGCAGTCGGGATCATTAGAACCTGGATAACATCTAGGCTTTGGTGTTGTTGCTGGGGGTCTTGTTAGCGGTTGGCACTCAGGATCAGTTGAGCCCGGATAGCACCTGGGCTTGGCAGTAGTGACAGGGGTCCTTGTAGTTGGTTGTGGACAGCTTGGGTCCGTTGATCCTGGGTAGCATCTTGGCCTAGATGTCGTCAAAGGAGTCCTCGTAGTTGGTTGTGGACAGCTTGGATCCGTAGATCCTGGATAACACCTTGGCTTAGGCGCAATCGTCGGTGTGCGAGTAGTTGGTGGCAAATAGGTGGCAGGCTGGCACCTGGGATCGTCTGAACCTTCGTAACATCCTGCTTTTTTGGTGGTAGGCACTTTGGGACATCTTGGATCAGGCGAACCAGGATAGCAGTTGAGGCACTCGGGATCATTGGAACCAGGATAACACCTAGGCTTTGGTGTTGTTGCTGGAGGTCTTGTCGCGGGCTGACACTCAGGATCAGTTGAGCCTGGATAGCATCTTGGTTTTGATGTAGTCACAGGAGGCCTGGTTTTGGGTTGACACTCGGGGTCAGGAGATCCTGGGTAACACCTTGGCTTGGAAGTCGTCAAAGGTGGTCGGGTAACCGGCGAACAGGCCGGATCGGGAGATCCTGGGTAGCACCTTGGTTTTGGTGTGGTTATTGGAGTTCGTCTCGTTGTTGGCGGAAGGTAGGTTGCGGGCTGGCACGCGGGATCGTTAGAGCCTGGATAGCACCTTGGCTTTGGCGAAGTCAAAGGTATCCTAGTAGTTGGCTTTGGACAGCTTGGATCCGTTGATCCTGGATAGCACCTTGGCTTGGAAGTGGTTGGTAGAGTTGCCGGTTGGCACTCAGGATCAGTGGATCCCGGATAGCACCTTGGCTTGGCAGTAGTAATAGGCGTCCTTGTAGTGGTTTGTGGACAGCTTGGATCCGTTGATCCTGGGTAGCATCTTGGCCTGGATGTTGTCAAAGGTGTCCTTGTAGTAGGTTGTGGACAGCTTGGATCCGTTGATCCTGGGTAGCATCTTGGCCTGGATGTTGTCAAAGGTGTCCTAGTAGTAGGTTGTGGACAGCTTGGATCCGTTGATCCTGGGTAACACCTTGGCTTAGGCGCAATTGTCGGTTTGCGAGTTGTTGGTGGTAAGTAGGTGGCTGGCTGGCATCGTGGATCGTCAGATCCTTCATAACATCCTGACTTTTTAGTAGTGGCCACCTTGGGGCATCTTGGATCGGGGGAACCAGGGTAGCAGTTGAGGCAGTCGGGATCATTTGAGCCTGGGTAGCAAGTTGACTTGGGCTCCTGCTTTGATGTAGGCACTGTCACGATTTGGGGACAACGGCTGTCGGTAGATCCTGGGTAGCACCTGGGCTTCGACGTGGTCAGAGGAGGTCTTGTCTTAGGTTGACATTCGGGGTCAGGAGATCCTGGGTAGCACCGTGGTTTCGGTGTTGTCAACGGAGGTCTAGTAACTGGCGAACAGGCAGGATCAGTCGATCCGGGGAAACACCTCGGCCTAGGTGTAGTAACGGGCGTCCTTCTTGTTGTTGGGGGAAGATAGGTTGCGGGCTGGCAATCGGGATCGGTGGAGCCTGGACTACACCGAGGTCTAGGTGTCGGCTGTGTGCCAACACAGCTTGGATCCCGGGAACCAGGATAGCATCGCGGCTTGGGAGCGAACGTGGACGCAATGGGTATCCTGATTGTGGTCGGTGGTAGGGTAGTTGCTCTTTGGCATTCCGGATCTCGGGAACCAGGATAGCAGCGGGGTTTTTGGGTTGTCACCTTCGATGAAATTAAATGATCCTGAAGGCACAGGGGATCGGTGGATCCTTCGGTGCATGGCCCAGTCTGCAGGCTTCCGCAGGAATAATCTCTCTTGCACGCTCCGTTGCAGAGCTCGATATCGCACTTCAGGTACACCTGTGAGCGATCGGGGAATCGGAACGCCTTAAGGGTGTTGTAGTAGGTGGAGGTAAGACTGGACGGCGCCTCGTACTTCCTCCACTCTCCGAATATTTTCTCCTTTATGGAGCACCCCCTCTTGTCCGAGAGTTGCAATCGCTTCGTGGTTCTGGCGTCAAAGTCCATGTCATCCGAGGCATAACACTGCAGTATATTGACGTCCCAGGCCTGTTCCGAGTGCTTGACGTTAATTGTGAAGGTAACGTCCGTGCCGAGGGTCAGAGTGCCCTGAATGGGTCTGACATTGGGAGGAGTTCCGGTGCCGATCTCCATCCAGCACTCCACCGGACCGCTGGGAGTATCCACGGAAATGACCTCCAACATGTCCACGACGAACGGCTTGAAGTACACCGTCTTCTCCTTCTCGTCGCCGCGGCTGCAGGATATCTTCCTGGCCACATCGTAGCTGTTCTGAATGTCCCTGTCGTCCTGGATGATCAGGATGTTCTCGATGGAGGCGCACACGGAGCACGAGGGCTTGCTGCCGCATCCATCGTATGGCACTGAGAATGTGAAGCTGCGGCCAGCTTTATCACCCTTGACATAGCTAATTAGTAAATTATTATTAATAAATTAAAAATTAATTAAGAAACTATCAGTGAATGAAGTCTTTTTTAATAACATACATGCATTTGGGGTCATTGTAGTACCCCTGACTGTAGATGACTCCTTCGAAGTTCTCCGAGAACTGCACCTCCACCAACATGCCATTACCTTGGTCGCATTTCACATCGATCTTCTCAATGTTTCTCGCCGAGAACGAGGTGTCGCGGATTAGTCTGGTCGAGGAGGAGTCGTCATCAAACTCAAGACCGCTCAGAATGTCGTTGAGAGTGTCATCGCCGCTCAGATCAGTGCCCGTAGTAATGACCTTAAACGTTATTTCAGAATAATAACCATAAACTGTATGATTTCCAGATAAGTACAGATGATCGGACATACCAAAAGCAAGGCCCACACGATAAGGTGGCCGAATCTGACCATGATTAGTGTATTTTAAGTCCTGTCTCTGTAAGATAGCAAAGATTGAAGTTGAATTATAAAATATTAAATACTAATATGCAGTTTTAATGGCAGTAGATTTAATTCTCCATTTTAGAGATGAGCATAAAATGGATTTGAATTTATGGCCAATTGGATAATGCTCATGTTATGTTATCTAAGGCAATAAAAACAAACATAAATCATTAATAGATTATCTTCAAAGAAAAGGGGCAACCCAGGGGCTTATCTCAAAGACTGATGCTTAAATTAATAATACCACAAGCCTGAATAGTCCAGTATTCGACATCAGACCAGATCTCCCTCCCTCCCAGATGAGGTAAGATCTTCTTTATCGCTAATTACGGTTGAGTGCATGCCGTTGAGTATTTGCACGGGCCAGAGTCGAGCCGGACCTCTTTTGCACGGTGAACGGAGGGTGCTGCACCGACTGCGGCTCGAAAACGGGTTTGGGTTTTTAAATAATACAACTAACCTTTAAAAAGAAAAAAGCTGCCGATTTCAAAATCCATAAATTCAAAACACACACACACACACACTCTAGTCAATGCAAAGGGAGTAGTAGCTGCTGGCAAAGCAAATATGTTGGTGACGAACACCGAACGCCTATATTTGCTTAGCCGCAGTTGATAAAAGGGGGCTTCGATTTGGTGCCTTTTGTGTGGCATTGGCTTCTGCAATTTGATGGCTTGTGTGGTTTGTTTTTTTCTCGAAAGATGTTAGCCCGGATGATTAGGTGATTTTTTTTATATTTTTGTGTTCATTGTGCCCCCTTTTGTCTAGGTTATTCCAAGCATTAGGCTAACGAGACGTTAAAAGTACCTTTTGATTACGGATGATTTGCGTGTGAAGATTTCTATTTGTTCTTCTTTGAATATTACGTAATGTTTAAATAATTTTTTGTCTTAAACAATTAAATACAATTATTCTAGCTTTTAAAATCCATTACTTTGATAAATATAGTCTGCTTATCTTATCCCCCATTGCAGAAAATAATTTCCGCTTTTTACAATAAATTTCATTATTAAATAGACTTCATGTGTCCATCCCAGATTGCAGGTCTTGGCGTATAATTTCTGCAAATAAAATTTGTTTCGGTCGCCAGATGTATAAAACAACCAATTAAATTTAGCAAGAGGTAGCATAGATTATGATGAAACACTCCCCCCATTCATACTACATCCGATTCATATTCAACGCGATTAATATGTTATTTCTCTCGGTCCCTGCCTTTCGTTCGCCCAATCTCCGACGACCCAATTTTTTTGTGGGTTTCGGTGGCTCGGATATCTCAGTTTGCAGGTTTTTTCTCCTCTTCTCCTATGGCTGTATAATTATGATCAATTTTATAAAAATTGGTTCACTATGTCAAAAAATTGGTCTTGAAAACCAGCATACACCATTTTTTAATGTTCGCCAGTTATCTTGATATAGTTATTTTCCAGCTCCAAATTAGCAGGTCGTTTTTTTAAATCAAAAACAAAATCATTAATGGCTTGTTTGATTTTAAAGTCAATTTGTGTTGAAGACCTGTAGGTATTCATATTTTTAAAGGAACTTTAATTGGTCAATTATAATTTGAAAAGCCATTACTACGAAGCTGCGAAATTCGGTGTCGAAATTGAAAGATAGAAGGAGAATAGTTGGCGGTGGAATAGTCCCGCCCGCGGCTTAAAAATAAACAATCATATTCAATTGTATTGGCCAACGTTTCAGAGAGTTAATAAAAACGGCTTGGACATTGATGGCTTCACCCTGAACTTTTGACATTTGGTAGCATCTCGCATAGGCGTATTTCTTCGTATTAATCACGGCGAGCAGGTGATTAGTCCGGACTCCGGAGGCTCACTATCAATATCAATATGCATAGGCACGTATTTTCATATATTGTATGTTACCATACAGGTGTCTACTAAATAAGATGGCCTAATGCCACGAATGATCCGGCTAACGATCGAACGAAGATTGATTATGCAGCCCCATGGTTCTCATAATCGTTTCAGTTTTGGATTTAATTCATTGACAAATTGGTGAAATGCGGCGGCTATCTCGCATTGTGGCTATCTTTTATGGTCACATCTTGATTTGTTTTATGGCCAAGTTTGGCCAATACTTGCTGATATGGTAAGCCGGCGCTGATCACACATTTTAAAATAGGCTTGTTTGTTAAATGCAATCTAATTTGAATTTTTTACTGACGTTGTTCCAGCTGGAGAACAAAAAATTATAAAATGTATGCAATAATTGTATCCCGTTTGCAGGTGTCACCATAAAAAGTTTTAGGGTACTTAGCCAAATGAAATACAGTTAACAATTATTGACTTATGCAAATGACATTGTGTTCTGGCACCGGATCTGTGAAACTTGTTTCGGCTCTAAATAATTACAAACAAAAACAAGTAAACAAATTTACGAAAAAAATAATATTTAATAATCCCGAAATGTTCGATTCAATTGATCTTCTCCGAAGCTAATTTGTTCCAGTAAACAAAAAACAAGACGCAGTTAGAATATCCGTGAAGGTCTTTAATCCGTAGATCGGGTTTAACCCGATCCCCATGTTGAAATGCCTTTATTTTAGTAATACTCATAAAGAAATCCCATAAAGTTTTTTTTTTACAATGTCTTGGAATTATTACTTTCATCACAGGCATTCCATTTTGAATAAATATATGGATGTGTTTTAAAAAACAGCAAGTCAGTTGACCCGGCTAATTTTACAAGCAAGGTCATTTTGCGTGGGTTGGCCAGTTGTCTGGTTATGTGATTTCTTAATTTTTACATTTCTTTCTTCATTAAAAATATTTTATATATATATATATTTTTTTTTGAATTTTTATATTAACCAATATCACTACACACTGAGTAAATATTATAACTTGGTTCACTTTTAGATCGTTTTAATTGGCAGCACTTGATTGGAGGCCCATAAAAATGCACTCAAATGGTATTCGCTTAGTTTTTGGCCAATTTTGAGCAATTGATTGGTTTATCACTGGACTTACTGCACTGGCTTGTGGACTTTGGCTTGAGGGGGAAAAATCGCTGGGATGCAGCAGCCGAAGTGGACGTTGCCGCACTAAAAGCTTAAGAGACTCGTCTTCGTTTATATACACACACGGCGTATGAGTTAACAAAAATCGTTTTGGATATTGCCTCAAAAACCAAAGCCGCAGCAAGTAAAATAAAACACTAACAAAAAAAAAAAACAACAAAAACTGAAGGAAAAACAACAAAAAAAACGACAACAAAAACACCAATGCTAGTAGCTTATACCTGTACATATATTGTTGTTTATTTTACGTTGCTCGTGGTGTTTTATACACGCACACTGAACGGGACATGGGTATTACGATTTATTGGCCAGTTGACTAAATTTATTCTGTGGCAAAAGATTAAATAACAATTCCGATTAAGATTTATTATATTCTAAATATCTCACAAAAAATAAAACGTCAACCATAACGTCTTTAAACTTCTGTTTTAGAAATGTTAGAGGTTGATTAGTGAAAAGATTAATTATTATTAATTTTTTTACGTTAACTATGAAACAGGATTGGAGAGTAAAGATTTATTATTGAAATTTGATAATTACGAAAGGTTAGATTATAAAATTTAAAAAGATATAGAGATGATAAAGTGTTTTCTCTTTAATATTTAACAAATAAAAATAATATTTTTGATAATGTAATAATATTATATAGGTTTTATAAACAATTATTAACATTTTCATAAGTTTCATAAATCATCAATTTTATAAATTTCTAATTAATATTCTAGCAATGTTCTACAAACTTTAAAGCAAGCAGGACTACGGGTCGTATGAGCAATATGATTTTATCATGTTACAAAAGATATTTCACATTTATTGTTATATTTAAAATATCAATCAGAACAATTAAGTTCAACTAAATCATGTGTTTTTAATTTATTAGATTTAAAAAAAAATCACAAAAATATTTTAAAAAAAGATTCTAAAATCTCTTAAAAGAAACTCCCTTTTAAGAAGAGCATTCCACAGTCTTTCAACTGGAGGCTATGGATTTTTTCATTCATTCATTTGGAGTTCGTGGGCAGAGTGGACGCGTGAGCATCTGCAGCATCCACATCTTAGCCGGCGTCTTAGCCACTGACTTGGCTGACTTGACCCAAGCGCGCGCGCGACTGGCACATTTCGGGCTTAGCCGAAAAACTGCACCTTCGCCGGTGTGCTTTTAGGGCCAAAGAGTCAAAATCCGTCATTGTAACGACCCCATCCGTGAAGTGTGGCGGAGTGGAGTGAAGGTGGAGTGGGATGGGATGGACGGTGATGTTGTCATGCAACTACAACCGGCATGTACTAGCGGCAGGTTGAGAGCTGGTGCCTCTGGCTGGTCATCCCTAACAGGTATTAGTATTCAAAGTTTTTGGAAGCCCAGCGTCCGCATCGTGATGCCAATAGATTTTAGCCAAATGGCAACGGTCATGGCGAGAGATGGAGATGGGGATCGAGACGAAGCTGTCGCCATGGGAACGGGGCGCCAAAAAGAATACGGGGACGGATGCATGGATGGATGGATGGATGGATGGATGGTTGGTTGGTTGGTTGGTTGGTTGAATGGATGGATGTCGTCAAAGGTAATTCCCTTTTGCCGAATGCATGCACGATTGTATCGCGATAAAAGCAAGCGACTAAGTCATCACGTAACCTAGACTGCAATTTTTATTTCTTTCATCATTATATAGTATATTTTGCAAAACATTTCATTGAATTTTAGTTGATTAGGCTTTTTTTCGGACATATGCATAAATATCCCAAAGTAATGGTTATTGCCGAAAATTTTATTTGGGCCTCATCCAAGGGTGTGACAAAATATCCAACCTTTTTGCCAGATAGTATAAGCATACGTATTCTGTATACCATATATGAAGTTTGTAATAAACAGATTTGCAAACGTTAATATATCTGGCTATTCAACAAGTTTTCATAGCTGGGACACACCTTAATGGTGGATAAAATAAATTTTAGTGCTTCGCATACAGCCAAGTAATTATACGTCTATCTTCTTGCTTTTTGACGTCTCAGTCTTCAACAGCAATACTCCAATATCATTCCCCAAACTCCAATGCCCAACTACGTAAAATACACAAACGAGTTACGCCTGAAAAGAAGAATTTCCGATCATCAAGTTTGTCGGTTCTACGCAAATTATTTTTTAAGACATATAACAAAAATTGATTGGATCGCCCATAAATCAATAGATGCTTAGAAATACTGATCATTTTAAGCATAAAGGTGTAATAATCATTACTTTCAATTATAATTTTCATTATGATTAGCAGTCAACAGCATTCCGTCAACTGGAAGTCCACATTCAGAAAACTTGATCAATGGCCTGGCCCATAGCAACCATATTGCAACAACAGTCATTTTATCAAAGAAAATTACTTTGACCATCTAATTTCCGGTTTTTGTAGACAAACACAAACAAGTGATCAATGAAGTTGGACCCAAAGAGTACGCCAAGTATGCTGCAATTTGTTTTCATTGTTTGTGTTCGTTTAAAGATGCCTTTGTCAATTTTGAAATCAAAACAAATTGCATACTTTGGAGCTTCCAGAAGGAAGTCATCTAAACCTTCTTCAAGGGCATCCAACGTCTACGGTTTTTATTTTTTGATGTTTTCTTTGTAATTTTTATCCTCTTTTTTTATCATTTAATGTTTGTTAAAACCACTTTGAAAAAATTATAGCAAAAGAGTATATATGGTTGCCCAATTTTGTTGATAGATTGTAATTCAGATTTAATATGTAAAGGGTAATAGATAATAGGGCCCATATGTAATTTTCAAAAGGGTCCACAAAGAATAAGGTATTCCGTTCAAGAATCAGATTATTATTGCCTTAGCCATAATGCGTTTCTTGATTTTTGAAGGCATAAAATGCATAAAATTTTTCAAAAGGTTTATGGAGGTTTGCAGGTTTATGGAGAATCTATCTACAAATCGTTTAAGGTATTCCGCTCAAGAATCAGAACATTATTGCCAAAGATACAGCCTTCGCTGGGGACCATATTGCGTTTTGGGGATTTTTGAAGGGGACCCTCCATAAAATTTTACGAAAAATCTGAAAAATATTTTGTTCCTAGATTTTGATGCAGGTTTGTGGAGAATCTATCTACAAATCGTTTAAGGTATTCCGCTCAAGAATCAGAACATTATTGCCAAAGATACAGTCTTCGCTGGGATCTATAATGCGTTTTGTGGATTTTTGAAGGGGACCCTCCATAAAATTTTACGAAAAATCTGAAAAATATTTTGTTCCTAGATTTTGATGCAGGTTTGTGGAGAATCTATCTACAAATCGTTTAAGGTATTCCGCTCAAGAATCAGATCATTATTGGCAAAGATACAGTCTTCGCTGGGATCTATAATGCGTTTTGTGGATTTTTGAAGGGGACCCTCCATAAAATTTTACGAAAAATCTGAAAAATATTTTGTTCCTAGATTTTGATGCAGGTTTGTGGAGAATCTATCTACAAATCGTTTAAGGTATTCCGCTCAAGAATCAGAACATTATTGCCAAAGATACAGCCTTCGCTGGGGACCATATTGCGTTTTGGAGATTTTTGAAGGGGACCCTCCATAAAATTTTACGAAAAATCTGAAAAATATTTTGTTCCTAGATTTTGATGCAGGTTTGTGGAGAATCTATCTACAAATCGTTTAAGGTATTCCGCTCAAGAATCAGAACATTATTGCCAAAGATACAGCCTTCGCTGGGGACCATATTGCGTTTTGGGGATTTTTGAAGGGGACCCTCCATAAAATTTTACGAAAAATCTGAAAAATATTTTGTTCCTAGATTTTGATGCAGGTTTGTGGAGAATCTATCTACAAATCGTTTAAGGTATTCCGCTCAAGAATCAGATCATTATTGGCAAAGATACAGTCTTCGCTGGGATCTATAATGCGTTTTGTGGATTTTTGAAGGGGACCCTCCATAAAATTCTACGAAAAATCTGAAAAATATTTTGTTCCTAGATTTTGATGCAGGTTTGTGGAGAATCTATCTACAAATCGTTTAAGGTATTCCGCTCAAGAATCAGAACATTATTGCCAAAGATACAGCCTTCGCTGGGGACCATATTGCGTTTTGGAGATTTTTGAAGGGGACCCTCCATAAAATTTTACGAAAAATCTGAAAAATATTTTGTTCCTAGATTTTGATGCAGGTTTGTGGAGAATCTATCTACAAATCGTTTAAGGTATTCCGCTCAAGAATCAGAACATTATTGCCAAAGATACAGCCTTCGCTGGGGACCATATTGCGTTTTGGAGATTTTTGAAGGGGACCCTCCATAAAATTTTACGAAAAATCTGAAAAATATTTTGTTCCTAGATTTTGATGCAGGTTTGTGGAGAATCTATCTACAAATCGTTTAAGGTATTCCGCTCAAGAATCAGAACATTATTGCCAAAGATACAGCCTTCGCTGGGGACCATATTGCGTTTTGGGGATTTTTGAAGGGGACCCTCCATAAAATTTTACGAAAAATCTGAAAAATATTTTGTTCCTAGATTTTGATGCAGGTTTGTGGAGAATCTATCTACAAATCGTTTAAGGTATTCCGCTCAAGAATCAGATCATTATTGGCAAAGATACAGTCTTCGCTGGGATCTATAATGCGTTTTGTGGATTTTTGAAGGGGACCCTCCATAAAATTTTACGAAAAATCTGAAAAATATTTTGTTCCTAGATTTTGATGCAGGTTTGTGGAGAATCTATCTACAAATCGTTTAAGGTATTCCGCTCAAGAATCAGAACATTATTGCCAAAGATACAGCCTTCGCTGGGGACCATATTGCGTTTTGGGGATTTTTGAAGGGGACCCTCCATAAAATTTTACGAAAAATCTGAAAAATATTTTGTTCCTAGATTTTGATGCAGGTTTGTGGAGAATCTATCTACAAATCGTTTAAGGTATTCCGCTCAAGAATCAGATCATTATTGGCAAAGATACAGTCTTCGCTGGGATCTATAATGCGTTTTGTGGATTTTTGAAGGGGACCCTCCATAAAATTTTACGAAAAATCTGAAAAATATTTTGTTCCTAGATTTTGATGCAGGTTTGTGGAGAATCTATCTACAAATCGTTTAAGGTATTCCGCTCAAGAATCAGAACATTATTGCCAAAGATACAGCCTTCGCTGGGAGCTATAATGCCTTTTGTGGATTTTTGAAGGGGACCCTCCATAAAATTTTACGAAAAATCTGAAAAATATTTCGTTCCTTGAATTTACATATTTAGATTTACAGAAAATGTATCTTTGAATTGTTTAAGATATTGTTACGAAGTGTTTAAGACAAAGATGTAGCCTTCTCTGGAGGTCAAAGTGTGCTTTATTCTGCATTCTGCAACAAGATGTTTGGGTCGTGTCGGAAATAAAGTAATTTTAGCATTCTATGGATTTTCTTTTTGATGACACTTTGAAAAAAGCTCCTAGAAAAAAGCTGCTCCTTCCCTTGGGTAAACATTCGGAAAGTTAGACATAGAGCTTTCCAAATGGATGCAAAAATCGATACTGTCACAGCTGTTTGTGTACAACAAGTGAAAGTGTCGAAAGTGCCGCACAATATTTCAAATAAATAGTATTTATTTTTTGTAATTTCAATCCTAATTGATTGTCTGCAAAGCCTTTACACCTTTGGAATTGGTTTCAAGCGGAATATCCAGGATGCCGAGCTCAAGACGTGCGATTCTCAGACACATATTGTCGGGACTTTGTGTCAAAATGAATCGCACCAAGTCGGTGCCCAGTGACGTCATGGAAACGCCGCTGAATCGGTGTCTCAACACCTTTGACATCGCCCTGTTAGGTATTTAATAATAGAATATACATTTCTTAGTTTAACTCTTAAACTTTAATCCATACTTATCATTTATGATATTTTTAGTTAGAGAAAATTGAGTACTAAATGATTTAAGGCGTTTGTTGACTTTGCAAAAAGGTTAAATTTACTTAAACTTGTTAACAGGTTTTATTTTTTATCATTTATTTTAAATTATGTGTAATATTTCAAGTTATTATTTACGAAAAAAATATTTTTGGGGTACACAAAATTTAAAATAGATGGGGTGTATCCTCCCAAAGACATATTTTGTTCAAATTTTACCTCCAAATATTTCATTTTTTATTGAAAATTCGAATCAGGATCTTACGAAAAGGTTAAAAAACTGATATTTTTTTATATTATTCAAAATATTTTATTTTTCTGACTTATAATTGTCCCCAATTTTTGT
The DNA here is from genome assembly GCA_035045925.1 of Drosophila atripex. Lineage (NCBI taxonomy): Eukaryota > Metazoa > Arthropoda > Insecta > Diptera > Drosophilidae > Drosophila > Drosophila atripex. The sequence continues at coordinate 5,575,387 of JAWNOP010000012.1, forward strand.
ATACATCCCTTGCCCTCAGGTATAGGCCATATGGTTGGAGCTGGCATCTATGTGCTGACTGGAACAGTGGCCAAGGAGATGGCCGGGCCCGGCATTATACTATCCTTCGTCCTGGCTGGCATTATTTCGATGCTGGCGGCCCTCTGTTATGCGGAATTCGGGACGCGGGTGCCCAAGGCTGGATCGGCGTATGTCTACACGTACATCTCGATGGGCGAGTTCTGGGCCTTCGTCATCGGCTGGAACATCCTGCTGGAGCACATGCTGGGAGCCGCATCGGTGGCCCGGGCTTGGAGTGGGTATGTGGACTCCATGCTGGGGGGCTGGATTGGAAACACCACCCTGGAGCTAACGGGGGGTATTCAGGAGCCGGGCTTGGCCCAGTACCCGGATATCCTGGCCTTTGTGGTGTGCATCGTCTATGCGGCAGCCCTGGCCGGAGGAGTAAAGGCCACGGCGGTCTTCAACAGTCTGCTGACCCTGGTCAACATAGCCGTCATGATTCTGGTCATTAGCGTGGGCTTCTGGTACGCGGACACCAAGAACTGGTCGGAGGCAGAGGGAGGATTCTTGCCATACGGTATCGGAGGCGTCATTGCCGGAGCGGCGACTTGTTTCTACGCCTTCGTGGGATTCGATTCGATTGCCACATCCGGCGAGGAGGCGAAGAACCCGGCGGTTTCCATACCCATCGCCACGGTGCTATCCCTCTTTGTGGTGACTATCGGCTATATCCTGGTCAGTGCTGCTCTGACTTTGATGATACCCATCAGCGAGATCAATCCGGCCGCATCCCTGCCGGAGGCGTTCGGCCAGCTGAATCTGTCCTGGGCCAAGTACTTGATCTCGATCGGAGCTCTTTGCGGGATGACCACAACCCTGCTGGGATCCCTCTTCGCTCTGCCTCGGTGCATGTACGCCATGGCCTCCGATGGACTGCTGTTCAGCTGTTTCGGCAAGATCAACTCCACCACTCAGGTGCCCCTGCTGAATCTGGTGGTTTCCGGACTGCTCAGTGCCTGCTTGGCCCTGGTCTTCGACCTGGCTAAGCTGGTGGAGTTCATGTCGATCGGCACACTTCTGGCCTACACCATCGTCTCGGCCAGCGTGATCATCCTGCGGTACAGGCCGATGGAGAGGATCACCACCATTCGAGTGCCGGCAGTGACAACCAGTCCGGATGATGACGACGACGATGACGACGAGGATGTTGTCTCGCAGTCCAGTATTGACACCTCCTCGCCCACCAGCGAGATGATCGAGGAGGTCCTGGCCGGACGCCTCAAGTCCCAATTCAGGTGCCTGGAGCCTCTGCTGGGACGCTTCGAGCCCGGGTCTGTCGTGTCGGTGGCCGTGGTTCTCTTTATCTTTCTGAGCTTCGCCATCTGTGTAGAACTGAAGGTTTCCTGGACGCAACTGTACACCGGCACCTGGTGGGCCCTGCTCATCTACGGATTCATCATCTTCGCCGCCAGCACCTGCGTGGCAGTCATAGCTGTCCACAACCAAAACACCCGAGGATTGGTCTTCAAGGTGCCCCTGGTTCCGTTCGTCCCCGCCCTTGGAATCTTCTGCAACATCCTTCTAATGGTCCACCTGGACACGGTGACCTGGGTCCGATTCTTTGTCTGGGTTTGCATCGGCATGGTGGTCTACTTCCTGTACGGCATTCGGAACAGCAAGGAAGGCGAGGTCTGCTCCTCGTACTCCATCCTGATGACCACCTCGGAGGCCGGAAAGATGGCGTGGGGCTCCTTCAAGGGGACAAACGGCAAAAAGGGCACCACTAGCACCACCAACAAGCACACCATCTTCGAGAGGTTCACGGGTCGCAGCCGACCGGAGGACAAGAAGTCCATTGTGGAGGAGAGCGAAAACGAAACCTCCGGATACTCCTAAGCTTCCAAGGCTTCCCAGAAACAGACTACCAACAAATCTCAATACTTAATCAATTCTTTGCATTCCTAAATCCCAACGTTGAACGAGACATATTCCACAAAACTTATGATCGAGGAAAACGAGTAACTATTATGGCAGAGTACCTTTTACCACAAAATAGCATAGTTGTCTACTGTGAATTATCCCAAAGAAAGATGGCAGAAACGGTGTATTAAATATATAAAATATATTAGATATATCTATTATATATATTTATATGTATATCGCAAGCGTACAAATAATTATATGTATTTAAAGTTATGCACACTCGGCATTTGTTAAAGGATAGTACATGTCTCAAAATACCTAAATATATATTTATAACTGTGTAAATAAGCATATACAATAATATATATATTCGAAATTATATTAAATCGTGTATACAACTAATGGCGAATTGTTTTTATTTTGTAAATGGCAGATCACCTTTCCAGGCGGCTGTACTTTTCATTCGGATTCAGAGTACAGTGTACAGTTGGATCCTATTTTTTACGATCTTTAAATCCCAAAAAAAAAGGAAAAAGCGAACCTACCCTAAGAAGAAGCGTGGGCGCATACATTCAGCTGCAAGGATATCTCGAAATCTCAGCATCTCTGCACAGGAAGCAGGTGGTGCACTCTTCTTAGATCCTTCGGACTGCAGGCTGTATTTAGTGCGTAGTAGCGTAGAATTTCATTAAGGGATGTTCGACCCTCAGGACTCCAACGTCTGAACTTGTTTTTAGGGATTATCAATGAAAAAATTCAACGTAAGACTCTGAAATCTGAAAAATCTGAAAAGATTGCTTTAATACAATAACTAGGTAAAGCTTAGCCATCTTTTAGGCCAAAACAATAAAGCTTTTCTGAAAAGATTTCCAGTCTCAAGACATGTAAAAAAAAAGGTTATTTGTTGGCGGCATTTACCTTCATTTATTGCGCATATTTTTCATTAAATTTTACAAGTTTTCTTCGTCAAATGTGTAACAATGTTGACAATATAAAAGAGGTTTTTTTTTAGCTACTTTAGGGCCACAAAAGAACAATAGGAACCTCCTTTCCGGGTGAAACAGGGTCGCGGAAAAATACAATGGACAAATAAACGGCGCAATTAGAAAATTGGAGAAAAGGGCCAAAGTTCGTTTGAATCTATAGTGAAAAATGAGGAATCTTGACAAAAACTGGACCGGAACTCACCCCCCCCGGGAAGACATGATCATGGATTAGGGATCTTCTTTATTTGCGTTTTGGGGGGAAAACTGCTGAAATTGGTTAACCCCTTTGTGAAAAGCCCGGAAAAGCACACCTTCACTTTGAAAAGGGTGCATTTTCGTAAAACTACTTTTGAATATTATTTTATTGAAAATTATCCTTTTGATGTCTCAAACAATTGTCATTTAGGGGTTGACAAGGTTAATAGTGTACGGCAGCCTGTACCTTTATTTCTTTTGTGTCCGAGATGAGAATAAGGGGTTAATTTTTTCTTGAAAAAATCAAATTCAACTTATTTTCATGACGGACCACTTTTTTTTCTATTTGAAAGGTCCTAGAGTCCCGGTATGCAATGCAGGGTGACCACTATTTGGCGCTGACAATAAACCATTATGTGAAATGATGATTTTTCACCTAGGATGTGACTATGCCACCCGTATAATATATGCGTTCCAAATTATCTACCTTTGCGTGGCGATATTGCAGTACTCGAGACAAATCCTGGGACATCCCTGGGCCGGTTCCCACGCCGTGACTGGTAATAATATTTCGAAGCATATGTGTGAGGCAGAACATCGGTTCTAGGAGTACTTCCACTGGGTATCTGTTTCATACAAATATTGTGAACAATGGCCTAATCCTCGGCCAGCATGTTGGCATCTGGGAAATGCATCTGTGGGATCAATTGAGACTTGAGAAAAAAGGCAGCAATTTTCACCACCTACGCAGAAATGTGTGTGACTGGGAAAGTGCTCCTGTGGCGTTGTTCCTTTTTTTGACCCTGAAACTATGAAAAATGTGTGTATCTGTTTAAACGAAACTCATTTCTTACTAACAGAAGCCAGAAAGTTCAATGCCTTCATTTCTCTTCAAAGCAAAAAGAAAGTTTCGACAGTAGTTACATATTAAAGTTAGCTTGTCTAATTTTGGAGAAATATTTGTTAGTAGGTTTGCGGTAGACTTTTTGTCGGAAAATGCACAATTTAGTCGTATTTTAGTCGGCATTAGTCGTAATCAGATCAAGTTACCTTATATTGTCGCGTTGCCATGGCATTTCTTTTTTGATTTCCAGCAACCACCGCCGCGGCTATGTGGTCATTGCACCTGATATTATTGTTGGCAATAAGCACTTTCTCCAAACAGCCGCCGCCAACAACCTGTTGTGTGGCAGACTGCACGCTCGAAAGAGTGAGAGTGTATCTTCTCCGGTGTGATGCCCGAGTTCGATATACCGTTAAACTCTACTGTTTACAACGGTCAACGAGAAATTTCCAAAAGATCAAAAAGCACTGATTATACTTAACACCAACTTACTAAGTTTTACTTAAGTAATCTAATCATTGGGGTTAATTAAAATGTTTATATATCTTAAAGCTTATAAAAACAATTTTTTTGTTGGTTGTTTGCAAATCCTTTAATCTTTAACTCTTTTTCTTATGGCTAGTTCCATAAAATAAAAATTCCACGTTTCATTTGTTTACCCCAAAAATATTTAAAGTGCATTGTATTCTTACCTCTGCTGATTATCATCTACAATGTATAATTGTAGGTTTGTGTTCCTAAATTGAAACTGATAGTCATAAGCTCGTCTAGGAAATACCTGCAACGCTTTAATCACGTGCCACAATATATTCTATATATTTTTCCCCAGGTCATATAATCACCCTGCATGATGCACTCTCCGATTCCAGAACTTCACCTTCTACAATTTCGTGCCAATCTGAAACTTCAAAGTCAGTTCATAAAAAATACCTACAAACAAAAATAAACGGGTGGTACCTTTACTTTAAAAAAAAGCTCATGTATGTATGTTTGTTTTGGGGAATGTCGTTGTGCCTGAGCCTGGGAATCAGGAAGGGGGATTCGCGAAGCGTCATCCCGAATTGATGACGCAGCCTATGACGCATGCGAATAACCACTACGAAGACCGGAGAAATCTATAGAAGCTATCAGGCCACCTTGGCAACAACAAATATTGTACGTTCCACAGAGGCATGAGCGAAATCAACCTCGTCTGGTTTTGTATCAAAACAAAACAACAAAAGATTATAAAAGAAAAATAAGCGACCTCTGTTTTGGTCACAACACCAGTTTAACGTATTTATGTTTTCAAATTTAAATTTAAAATGTAACGTATTCTTTGTAAGACTATTAAGCACAGTGGGCCCTCTCCACTATTGTCGAAATATGATGAAATTAAATTTTATCAACAGTATTAAAGTGATTATTATTATTATATTATGAAGCATTGAAGAAATATATAATTATAATTATACGAAAAAGAAACTAAGAAAAAATTGTATTAAGGATACAAAACTATTCCTTCCTATTTCAAGTCATAAGAATAATAATAAAAATTAATATTAATAATAAGAAAATAACAAAATATGTATAAAAGCTAAAATACTATTCATTTATATTTCAATATATGGAATGTTTGGAAAACAATTTCAAAAATTATGGAAATTTAACATGACTCATATAACTACACTGCTTGTCACAGACTAGATTATATTTCATTTAAAATTTGAATGAAATATTTGTCAAATCCCCAACCTAAAATCAGACTAATCCTCCAGGGAGCTATAGATACCAGTTCACTATCACCAGGGCCCTTGAAATAAAACCCCTTTATCGACATGATCAGACCCACGGTGCCAACAATATATTTCTTGTTTAAAATCTTCATATACGTTTTTGAGAAACAGATGCAAAAATGTGGACGGATAAGGGAATGGCGGAGACGAGCAGTTGTTTGCTCTCTTACCTCTGTGTTCGCGATTTTACACTTTATTCCCCACATGCTCGTTCGTATTTATCGGATACATTCTGGAGATGGGGAAAACGAAACAGACGTTTCATTTCAAAAAGGTCGGTACGTTACGAACAAAAATTCAATCAGGATAAACCCCAAACACCAAATATGTGCTCCCTATATTGGATATAAGAAATGTGTGCGTTTCCGTATACATACATACATACATAAGTATGAGAATGAGTGTTTACAGGCGGATGTCTTTAGTGGGAAATGCAGCGCATGTACAGCCACAGCCCTGAAACGCTGCACTATGGTTGGTGTTGGTGCTTAGGGGATGAATAGTGCAGCTGACATAGAAATCTACCTGCGACATAATGCCAGCCAGGTGGTTCTTACCTGCTCCTCAAAGATCTCTGATCACTACCTTCTGTCGTAATTCCTGCGTAGCCCAGTGATCCTCGTTTCGGGACAGCTGCAAAAATCATGAAATTGCTGCACTGCCATCCAACACACACAAATGAGTAATGATCACTCACAGAGCACAGAGAAAAATCGAGACAGATTTTTTGCTGATTATTTGAAGGCAAAGCTTTTCAAAATGTGCATGTTTCAAGTAAAATTGTAATATTTTTGATAATAAATAGGGTTAGAAAATACTTCCTTGACAACAAAAAGTAATCGTGATGTATCATCAGTTTCGAAAATGTGGCTTTTCAAACTGTACTTGTTTTTATGTCCAATGAAGGGAATGGAAAAACATACTGAAAAACTTGAAGACTGTTGATATTTACCTATTGTTTAAATTTAAAAAATTAAATGAATTTAAATCTGAAAATATCTGAAAAGCTTAAAAACATCTGATACAATATCTTAAGCAATAAACCAGTAAGTATTTCATTGTTTTCTTTTATCAATAAATATTAAAATTTTAAAAATGTATTCTAAATCGTCATGCAGTTGTTTCATTATTTTATGCATATGAATAAACCGCAATATTTGAATAGTGCGCAGATTACTTGTTATGTAAAATCAGTATTAAGGGTTGCTATGAAGATTAATACCCGAAGCGAGAGTTATCGCAGAGATTCAAATTCAACGTTTTATTTGCACGCGTATGTATGCGTGATGACGTTTCTTTTTTTGAATTTAAAGACACATGGCAAGGCAAAGTTGAGAATTTCAGCGTTCATCGCAATTGTTTTCAAAAATAACGATGCTCTGCTTGCTAGGCCCTTCTCTCGTACTCTCTCTCTCTCTCCTAGCTCCGTACTCACAAGCCCAAATTATAATGCCAGTTTAGCTCTTTTTCGGCTAGATATTAGACGCCTAAAAAATTAATTTATTTGTTTAATAAAGTGAATCCAAAATAACAAAATACAAAAATATAGAAAATATTCCTGAAAAATGTTTGAAGGCAATGCAAACATGTCTGCGGTAAAAAGTACAATCAACCAAATTTATTTGTTATATTTAATAAGATATTTTAAATTTACTTCAAGAAAATACTTCTTAATATAATGATACTTTGAAGTCACTGCACATAATAAATGCAAAAGTACATATTTTTAAGCTATAAAGTCGAACAAAAACCTTTTATAATAAATTTAATTTCCATATATATATTTTGTATATCTAAAACAGATAATTCAGGTAACAGATATTTCGACGTCTAGCTTGATTGGCCAAAAAAAAACGATCACCACTACCTCTCTCTCAGTGCCATATGCTCACGCATACGAGCAACTAGAGCAAGCGAGATAGCACGATCGAAACGCGGAGCGAGCGTGGACGGCTGCCGGAGTCTTGAAAGTCAGTGGTGATTCGCCACTCGTCAATCGTCGCTCAGCACTCGCTCAACACACACGGCCGCTCCGCTCCGCGTTTCATATTTGATTTGTTTTAAAATCGACTGAGAAGCAACGCGATTTCGCATTTTAGCAGCCAATTTCGTCATCGCGGAACATACGGCTCAATAGCATAAATAGCAGCGACTAGCAGTGGCAGTTATTAGATCGGATTAATCGCATGGAATTCGCGCGCGTCGCCAAATGTCAAAACAATTAACGAAAAGAGCGTGCAGAAGCAACAAATGCCAATCGTGAGGTACAGCTAAGCAAAGCGGAGAAGAATAGCAAGAAGCAGAAGAAGGAGCAAAGCAAAGCAGGGCGAGCAAGAACTGTGATAAAGTTAAGTGGTAAACAAGCAACCAGCATGGATAACAGTAGCGGCCCAAGCAGCGGTACAGCGTCGGCGGCAGCCAACAAAATAGTCATCTACTCGATGCCCTCGTCACCAGCGTCGCCATCGCCCTCATCACCCGCCCCCACAACCACCAGCATGAATGCCAGCAGTAACAGCAACGAGGATACAGTAAACGGAGGAATCGGATCATCGCTGTTCACCCCCAAGAAGGACTTCACCAACCCCAAGATGCTGCAGGCCATCAGGGAGAAGCTGCTGACGCCCGGTGGCGCCTGTGAACTAATGGCTCTGGGTATCGCCGCAGAACCCACCGACCAGCAGCCGGTTAAGCTCATCAAGCAGCGGTACCTGATCAACGCCCAACCTAGTCACATATCGGCCGCCGCGGTGGCCAAGACGCCTGCCTCCTACCGCCACCTCGTCGATCTCACCGCCTCGAACCTGCGCTGCGTGGACGTCTTCACCGGGCAGCAGTATCTCTGCCGGATCGTGAACGAACCCCTGCACAAGGTCCAACGCGCCTACTTCCAACTGCAGCAGCAGGACGAGGAGCTGCGTCGCAGCACCATCTACGGCCATCCGCTCATCCGACCTGTCCACGATATCGTACCACTGTCCAAGGACCGCACCTACATTCTGATTGCCCCGGCGCCCCAGGAGAAGGACTCGGTGGGTGGATTGACTGGCGTCTATGAGAACCTGCACACTTATATCCGGCACGAGAAGCGACTGTGCGAGGCGGAGGCCAGGGCGATATTCCATCAGATCTGCCAGACGGTCCAGGTGTGCCACCGGAACGGGATTATCCTCAGGGACCTGAAACTCAAGCGGTTCTACTTCATCGACGAGGCGAGGTGAGTTTTAAAATGCATTGCGTAGCGTTTCCTGTCTGTCCCAATCATCCAGCTGTCCAGGTGATGTGGAGACGGAGACACCTTCAAAAATCCCAATACACCACACAATTGCAGCCTGGTCGGGTCGCTTTATTTTGCAATTCGATAAAAACTCGTTATGAGCGAGAGATCTTGTTTGTGTTTCTGTTGGTGTGGCGGTTGGTGTGTGTTGGTGGTGCCACAATTGTTGCTCTTGTTATTGGCCCATGTGGTTGTTGTTGGTGTTGCCGCAGTCGCAGCCCCAGCCGCTGCCGCTGCCGGCGTCGTCGTTGTGGGTAACATTGAACATTTAACAAGTGTTGCAATCGAATCACCAATAGGCCAACAAAAACAATTATACTGACAAACTACATGCACGCGCCACAGTGGAGGTCATGACGATAGGAGAGCTGCCACTGTTTTCTTTTCAATTATTACAATTTTTGTTTACTTACCCATTATCGTAATAATATTTACTCAAATCTAAGCAATTAGAATTTATTATAAATATGTGAAAAGTTATCTCCAAGGCAGGTAATAACAAGGTTATTGTATGATTCATTAATTATTTTTAAATTAATAATATAAACAAGTACGGTTCAGTGACATGACTTAATCTTAAATGTTAGATAAATTATTTAAGTAATTAAATATTTAATTACAATGTTATTAGTCCCACTGTGCACACACTTTTGTAACTCGTACCAGACAAGGGCCAATGTGCCACAGTGCTGGCTATTAAGTTGGCCCACCTCATTTTTTGTTTCACATTTTTTGGAAACTAACATTGCCACACTATAAGAATTGTACAACATTGCCATGTGCAATAAAGGGGCGGTGTAGGTGGAGGCCACCCGCCACAGTGATGTCTGCTAGAATAGACCACGTAGGTCTTAACTGCACATACAGTGGATGATGAAATATTGAGAATTCTTGTGCCACATCGGTTCTTTTCCACTGGAATACGAGTGTATTTTTGCATATGCAAATAATTTCAGTATTCAGACGTATGTGTATATAAAGAAAACAACACTCTCCCGTTCTTATTATCATCGATTTTTATTACTGACATCAGCAGCAGCAAAAGCACCAGCGAATGACGTGAACAATTGTTCGATTTCGTTACAATTAGCGAAATATCTGCTGATTTTTTCGTCATTTGTTTTTCTCTGCCAAATATGCAAACACAAACAGCGGAAGGAAGAGATATAAATATATACACATAGATCGCTATCTATTCATTTCATGTATCTATGTATCTCTTACCTTGGCAAAACCAACAACAACAAGAGGAGCAAGTGTTCAATGAAATTTTCGAATATTAACGTTCATTTCCATTTGAAAATGCTATGTACTTGATACATAGGCGGCGGGTGCGGGTTTGTGTGGCCCGCAACAGTCACATCCAAACAACGAACTGAAATTTTTAAGGTCACAATGCGGTGAGTGGCCCTGACTCTGATCTTCTGTATTTTTAAAATCGTCTATATGTACTTGGAAGAAGGCAGTATACATACATGTATAGTATGTACAGTCACACGTATATTTATTTATGCATGTAAATTTTTGTAGTCATACTTTGATTTTGTGTTTGCTCGTTTCTACATAAACGCTTTTCAAGGTGTTTTAAATGAGATCTGCTGCCGGTTTTCCGTATTTTCTATTGCACGTATTTCTATTGACGAAAAAGAGAGACGTCGGAGAAGAGCCATGAGCCGCAGATCCACCGCCCCCAATACGACTTTGGCCTAAAAGCCTCTCTCTATTTTCCGCCAATCGAGGTCACCACTCCACTCCACTCAAAGAAATCAGATAAAGTTTAAAAGTGACGTGTCCCTAAAGCTCTTGTCAATAATTACAAATATTTGTAAAAAGAATCTTAAAAATAGATAAGCTAGTTGATAGTCAAAAAATAAAACATAATTTTTTTTAGAGCTTTTAATGGTTATGACCTTTATCTTGATTCTCATATTTTTCTCACAACTACTTATATCATTTTATTATCTATAATAATTAATTTCAAATCAATCCTCTTTCTTACGGTGCCAAAAGAGCAATTTGTGGCGAGGAGAGGCGCGTTTCCAAAGCTTGTTTTCGTTCAGGGTCAGTTCGAGGTTTTTTTTCGACTCTTTGGCTGTTTGCCTTTGATCGTGTGTCTTTTACTTACACACTCTCGGCTATATAGTATATCTCTCGGTTCACTATTGTATGGAGTGGAGCGGCGGTGGTCCCAGCAGAAGCGCCGCCGTTGCAGCAACAAGTTGCGATACGTCACTCACTCACAGCTGACGGTTCAGTTCGCTCTCTGCTAGCCTCTCGCCTCTATTAGCTTGTGGGCTTGCTGCTGTTTTTGTTACTTTTCTACTTTTTGCATACGAATGTGGGCCAATGTCAATGGAGTGGAGGAAGGAGGAGTCGGAGTCACTCGCTCATGGGTGTCGGGGGTCGCAAGCTGCGCTTTCGTCACCGAAGCTCTCTCTCCCTCGCTCTCTCTCTCTTGCGGCCAAAAATCGCCTTTTGACTTGTCTTGTCAACACGGCAACGGCAACGCCAACGCCGTGGCCGATCAATTCCAGTCCCCCAAGTCTCTTCGATATTGCGCTACCTAATAGCCCCACAAAATCACTGGGGGTTATGCAAGGGATATTGCACATGGCGGGTAGGGCTTACAGTTTTGAAGGTGACATGCCCCCGAGTATGCTTAGAATGGTGCCCCTTCTTGGCCTTTAAAAGGGTGAGATAAGAACCCAAGCTGATAAGAGCTGACTTTCCAAAAAAAAAAAAAAAAAAAACTACAGATATCTTATCCAATTCTCATGCTTTGGATCTCTCCATAGATCCAAAGAGGGGCTCTTTGTATTCCCAAACTAAACATAGCTCTTGTTATTCCTCCTTTTCAGAACCAAACTGCAGTATGAATCACTGGAAGGCTCGATGATCCTCGACGGCGAGGATGACACTCTCAGCGACAAGATCGGCTGCCCGCTGTACACCGCCCCGGAGCTGCTCTGCCCCCAGCCCACGTACAAGGGCAAGCCGGCGGACATGTGGTCGCTGGGCGTCATCCTCTACACCATGCTGGTGGGCCAGTACCCCTTCTACGAAAAGGCCAACTGCAACCTGATCACGGTCATCCGTCACGGCAACGTCCAGATCCCCATGTCGCTCTCGAAGTCGGTGCGCTGGCTGCTGCTCTCGCTGCTGCGGAAGGACTATACGGAGCGGATGACAGCCAGTCATATCTTCCTGACGCCATGGCTGCGCGAGCAGCGACCCTTCCACATGTACCTGCCCGTCAACGTCGAGGTGGCCGAGGACTGGAGCGACACTGAGGAGAACGAGGAGACGGCTGCCAACGCCATGGATGAGGACGAAGGCGGCCCCTGCCCACTGGGGGATAAGCATGAGTACGAGGACATCGGTGTGGAGCCCTTGGACTACACCCGCACCACGCTGCAAATGGCACAGAATGCCAGCGAAGCAGACGCGGATGTGGAAATGGGCTGATCCAGATCCTAAAAGACACCCACGGGTTGCTTTTGGGGACACGCTGGCGCGTGGGCTGCCTCCGGTTCGGAAGCAGCTGCCGGGATTGGACATTCCGGATGAATGGACACTGTGGATATCCGAGTGAGCCTCCCGTGCGCGCCGACACCGACTGCGTTCCACGTCGTCTTCCTGCAGGTGGTACTGCCAACAAAGACTTAAAGCCTCGCTTAGACACAAGACACTTTTTCTAGACAGAAATGATAACTCACTGCCTTCCAATCGCGACGCGGCGGGATTCGTTGAAGAATCGTGCCGCTACGCAGCCTCCTCTCTGCAACCGATTCTTCCTATACCAACTTATGTACAATACACATTTTTAATTTTTTTGAGAAACTGTTGGATCTTATCAAAGGACAGTCGCCCTGATTTGTTTTTGGGCTTTAAAAAACATTATTTTTCATGTTAAAAATGCAACGAATGCAAATTGTTATTTATTATTTAATACTTCTGTATTACGCTTCTATTACGTCTACTATAAAAAAATCTTGTAAGTGAAAAAATCGTGAAAAAAAAACATAATACATTGAAATTTGATCTCACCAAGAATACTACAGACTGCCCTAAGCGCTGTTTTAATCTATTAATGGGTTATCTTAGGGGTAACTTTTAGGGTAAAGGAAATGTTTTTTCTGGAATTCTTCGAAAGTCACAAACAATGATTCAGAAAACAAGATTTTGAGAATGCGTCATGTTGTTTACTAGCATAACATACTATTTCGCTTAGAACCGAAAAACATCTAGAACCGAATTGCGAAAAATAATGCCGGATTCCTAATTTGTTTTTTAATCATTTGTATTTTTTATTTGCCAAGGTGATAAATGAATAGTTGACGCCTCTTTAAATGACAAACAATCGCAAGCTTTTCGAGAGTGGGAAAAAAAGGAACGAACATCAGATATTTGATGTGGGAATCCTAATTATCTGTACATTTCCCAAACTGCTAGTGCAGCCAAGTGACTTGAACTTATCAGGTTGGCGAACGTGACTTTCGTTGCGGAAATATTTGTGACTTTGCTCTACAAAAACAATAAACGAATATGCTTTTAATGCGAATATATGTATGTACACCTGGAGTCCCATCACTGTGATCTGGTTGGTTGGTGGGGCGACGTGACGAGGGCCTTTGCATGTATACCTCCGCTATTTTTCGAGTGTTGGTGGCCCGAGCATTTTTACCTGGGGCCCCGAGCACTTTGCTCAGGTTATGAAATTGCCGACGAGAGAACGAGAACTGCGCAAAACGCGAAAACTGCTGACGGCTACGTCACCCCCAGATTGTGACTATCAATATTTGGAGCTCAGTGCCACGCATGAACTTTGTGAAGAACCGAATGACTCTTCCAGAACAGACTGAATAGTACCACTCTTTAAAGGACTACTCTTAAAATAGGTTTTTAAAAAATGCATCGCTTTTTTAACCCAAGAATTATTTGAAAACGTCATTGATAATTATTATTTACTCAAAAAAAAATCACTGTTATGAAGGGTAATGATAAATTCGACAGCTTAGAGCTCCTCTAATATGGGAATTATATTGGCCAGACCAATTGTCATGCGCGGCTTGATAAGATTTTAGCAGGCATTATAGAAAGGAACGAAAGATCCAGAATATACGCCGTTTTTATTAATGGGAATGTCACGATTCCCACTAAATAGATCTGAAAAATCATAAAAAAAACCACAACTTTTTTACCACATGACAAAGTCAGACAAATGGAAAGTGCAAACCGCACTTTGGGGGATACAATTTTATCTAGCCTGGTTAAGATTCACTTTTAGGGTTCTTAGTGTTAAAGTACTTTTGGAACCATAAAAACTACAGCTGAACTGTGTCAGCTACGCTGCTTTCCCTGACCCTAAAATAGACGTTACACTTTTCTTTGTTGTGACACAATGGATGGCCATTTCCTAAATTTTCGATGCTTTTGTTTTGAATAACGTGATAAGGTTATTATCTATAACAAGTTGCCATGAAGAATTTTAATCAGAGCTTTTCATGGAATGGAATTTCATTTAAACTATTTTATTTTCGCCTTGGTATTCGATTAAATTAAAAACACATTTCACCTGAGTCACTTCAAAGGTGCGAGTCTATAAAAAAACGGTCAGTCAGCAAATATTTTTAAAAAAAGATTTGAAAAATTTTCTAGACACATTAGACAGTTTTTACGGTATTTCAACTCAATCAAATGCTCAGTTAAGGTATTTAGCGCAAATTTCTCGGCATTTTCGTGCCTAATTGCGGAAACTGTGTTCTAAATAACTTTAATTTGCTGTAATAGTATAAGTACGCCAAACGAACGAATATTGTGTGTATATTTTTGTTTGTCTCAAAAATGTGCAGTTCCTGTTTATTTATTTTTGGATATTCAACTTATAGAATCATTTTCTAATAAAAAATGCTGTATATTTGCTAGCCTGACTAGAAATTGGCCTGTCTATCCTTTTGGTAGGAGGTATCTATCCTACTTTTTTTTTAATTTATTAAAATTGTACAAATAATTTACTACTATTTTGTTTTCTAATATAACAAAAATAAAACAAAGTTGACAAATGTTGCGAAATTATAAACCTGACTATTATTCATCAACGGAAACGTAATAATTCAAAATTTTCCGCCACTTTACTATCTCTTACGTTGACCAACACGGGCATTTTCAAAAATGTTATCGATAGTCGCAGACATTCACCATGAAAAATGTATTAAATTCTATTTATATTATAAAAAAACAATCTATAAACCTTTTTGTATAAATAGCATCAGTTTTTTTCTAAATTCCACAAACAAAAATTGGAAAAATATCGATAAAGAGAACTATACCGATAACAACACGATTAATATTGTGGGCCGTCTAGGAAAGGTCCACTTTAAGTCAAAGCACATTTCAAACACATATTTTTGAAACTAAGAAGTGCCGAATTCCCTTAAAAAGGGCATTTCTAATTATTATCTAAGACAAAAACGTTGTTTTACGCATGGCACTTTAGATTTGTGGATTTTATAGTTTTAACATGCCTATCCAGCTGATTTTTGTTTACATTTTTCACGACTCCCTAAAGAATCCAGCAAATGACTGAAGGTAAGACTTTGTTATTGTTTATTGACATTTAAGAATTAAAAGAACATTGTTTTTGTGTTTAGCTCTTTCCAACGCCACCTGTATGAAGCAGAATACTATAATAGAAACCATACACTGTGTAATTGTTGGCCAAACATGCACGAATCTCGATTAAAGCTAACCGATCTGAACACTTATTGTATCTTGAAAATTTTTAACTATCTCTCCGAAGACGACCTGCTACGTTTGTGTGAAGCCAGTCACTACCTCGAAGGCATCATAGACTCATGTATTTTTTATGCAAAGTCAAAGGATCTACTGCTCTGTGGCCACGCTAACCATCCAAGCATAGAAAAAAGGTAAAGACGCAAAAAAATATATTAATTATTGTAATGCTCATGTCCTAATCTGGCAGAAACCAAAACCAATTGACGAACTATGAGCGAATACAGGTCTCGAGGAACTGGATTAGTGGCACCTACAACCAGCGTCCATATTTCCACCATGCGCCCATGTTTCCCACCAAATTGTGCCTGGAAAAGGACGCCCTGTACATAACACATGCCAGCTATCTTCGTAAATACCTAAGATCCAACTACGATGCACTGCACCGACGGTACGAAAAGGAAATCTCCACTTCCTCTAGCACCGATATTTCGGATTTTGTGAAAAAACAAGATACGATATTTGCTGGACGTATCTGCGGATCATGCTTTCTCCACGAGGATGACGATGTAATAGCTGAACACCGGATGCATTCGTCGAACGAGTACTTATACTGTGTCGACTTTATTAAGAACATATATGCCACCAGTACTGATACCTGCTGCAAGCTGTGGGAGCGGTCTCAGGAGTTTGGGCTGACCCACTTCGACATGGTCATGAAAATGGATAGGGCGTTTAAAAGTATGAAGCTGAGCGCGGACGGGCAGTGGCTCTTTGGTGGTCTCTATACAGATAAAGGACGCCAAGCACTAAGGGCCATTCATTTGGAAAGGTAGGATACATTTAATGGCTACAAGGCATCCATCGTCTTATAATACCTTTTTCTTTTAAAGTGGCGAGGAAATAGAGCTCGGCTCGAGAACAATGTCAATATACGACCTTAAGTTGAAGGACGAGCAAGTTATATTCACGGCTAACTTCGACACCACCTTCCGGATGTTCGATCGCCGTGTGGATCAGGATGTAGCCATTTGGGAGGATCCATTCGACTCCTCCTTTTACTCCCTGGAATATGATGGTCTCTACGGAGTGCTGGCCGGAACCAGCATGCATGCGCGAGTCAATCTCTACGACATAAGAATGCCAAAATACGTACAGTTGTACTTCCCGGGACGCACGCGGCTGCACAACGGCCTGTCGCCGGTATACAGTCTGGCCTGTGATAGCCAATATATGTTCGTGGCCACCGACCACAATCTGCGTGTCTTCGACTTCAAAACCAGCTGTGGTACAACCAGGGACTACAGCAAAATTGGGCTGGATAAGAGCTCTAAAAGCATATACACCCTAATGTGAAAATAAATATTTAAAGTGTTCAACAATCAGCGACCATTTTAGGGCCAATAAAAATTTATGAGTGGTGGTCTTCAATAAGAAATTAGTCATTTTAATAGGAATTAAATACAATTTTGTTTTAAAAAATCATTGATCATTATTGCGTTTTTGTTTAAAACAAGTTTTATTGACCTGCCGACAATTGAATCCTATAATAATCCTATAATGACCACAAACTTATTTTCTAAAAAAGAAACTTTAAAACATCCACTTAAATCATGTATACAAACATTAAGGTAAAAACATTAGAGGTATGCGCATAGAGCTCGGCATACCATCAACGTCCAGTGTATGCGATACATGTCATTTATTTTGCGCGCGAGACTTTCAATTGCGGTTGCGTGGTCAAGTATTTGTAATACTTTTCCGAGAGCTAACATTTATCACTGTAGAAAAGAAACTAGAAAGAAACTACCGAGTTGACAAAGACTGCTTAGGATAGTAACATACCGGAAAAAAATGTTACATTTTGGCAAAATTCTGAGGGAGGAGGAGGCGAGAGTAAGACATTAATTGAGGTTCGGCTTGGTTTTTGGGCCAAAAATTCGTTGCTTGATAGCAGGCACTTTATCCATTCAGTAGTAATTTCAGTAATATGCATTTACAATTTGTGCGTCCTCAACGTTAAAACTAGAGCCGAGAAAAAATTACGTTAAATACCGAGATAAACTGCGAAGGATCAAAGTCATTGCTGTTTCCTAATAGATCTTATGTCTACTGTACATGCACTACGATCGAGGGCATCCTCGACTGGGCCATGCTGTACCGAGACTATCTAGTGGAGTGTTGGCTTGTCGGCGACAGAGGTGATTTCTCTGGCGGCTCGTCCCTACTTGTGTGCGTTGTCGGTTCCGGATCTGCTCCGGCTGGATTTGACGTATGATCGCCTCCGTCACTGAGGGCGGCGGCCAGTTCTCCGTTGAACTGCAGCAGGCATCCCAGTGCGCCAAAGTAGCCCTCGTGTTCCAGGAACAGTCCCTTCATTGTGCCATTTGACCAGAACTCCATGGCATACGCCAGAAGCTTCATGGAAATGGGATTCACTCGCAGGAAGTTGCCCACAAAGACTACCTGTAATGAAAATTTTATTAAATTGGTCTCGTCGGCGATTAAAATGTATCCGTACCTTGTCGATCTTTTCGTTCAGCGCACACATCCTGGCTATGGAGCCGATATTGTTTGTGATGGTCACTAGCGTAGCGTTTGCCAAATCCTCTCGTGAAACAGAGACACGTTTGTCATTGAGGTGCATTTGTCCAAAGCTGAAAATTTGGATGCAACATGAGTAAGTTTGCGGACATATTATGGGGAGTGGATTACCTCGAGGCCACTAAATCGCCGGGCAGACCGAAGCGATTATAGTCACCGCCATAAATATCCTTAACTAATTTATCGACCTTGCGATTGTCGCCCTTGGTGGCCAGTTGAATGGCCTCCTCAAAGGTTGTGCAGCCGGTGAGTAAGCAACACAGTCCGAGGAATGTACCACCGCCCAAGCTAAGGATGATATTGAATTAATATTTATATAAATCAATAGAGATCGCAATGATCCACTCACCTTGTGCCCGAAATGCGCTTGTAGTTGTCGGGACCATAGACGGCCAAAATGGAGACTCCCGAGCCCACGTTTACCAGAATGAACGGGAATGGTTGCGAGAAATTGAACTCCCGCTTCTCACTTTTCCTGCAAAAATCAAAGGACAACAGTTCTATTATTTATGAAAACTCTAAAAACCATTAATTACTTACAGAATATCTCGGGCATTTTCATAATAGTAGCACTCTGTGCAGTTGTGGAGGTCTGCGAACAGAATGCCCTTGATGAGCGTGTCCAGTTCATCGAATTTGGCCAGCTTCATGTTGACCTGGTCGCGGAAGTCTTGCTCGAACTTGAAGGCTCCGCCACCAGTGGCACAAACCGTGGTCACCAACTCGGCCATGCCCTTCTGCTTGGCGAGGGACAGGAAGTTGCCCATGTCCGTGGTCTGAAAGCGGATGAAATGCAGGGAGCCTCGTCTTTTGCGAATCTCCACATTGTCCATCTAAAAGAAAGAAAAGAATAATTATATATTTGACTCCAAAAGGAGGTGGGGAACTAGTCTTACATAAGCTTTAGATAACTACAAAAATTTGCCTAGAACCCATTAAAATTCAAAAGCCAAGTACAAAAGTCAAATAAAGCAAACGCATCAACGTCAACGGTTTCAGTTCCCAAAGTGTATGTAATTCCACATTTCGTCCAGGTATCCAAAGGTTAAGCAGAAAGGTAGCAACGAAAAAATGTGGAGGTGAAAGTGGGCTTCCAATTTTCGGGTTTAGTGAAATTTAAATTAATTTAAGGAACAAACATTAAAGAATTCATTGGCCGTAAAGGCCCCAGTAAATTGTTTGGATAATCTAATAGGTTTTTAAGTATATATTTAAAGCTAATGACGAAATTGGCAAACTAATTAACTGGAAGGGCATTACCCTCCTTTTCTTTGGCAATTTTAGATTAAACAAATAATACGTATTTCACAAAAAAAAGCCTCATGTATAATCCATTTCTCTGGAACATCCGGTTCGAAAATGGGTTAACTAATATTTAATCAAAAGCCAGCGCAAAAAATACACGTGAATCACTAAGTTTTAAGGGTAAACACAGGTAAAGGTATCTTCGCTGTGGGGAGACATTATCAGCGATATTCGTATGGCGCGGGCTGTGCGAGAGAGAGTGTGAAGGTCAAGCTGAAAATGGCGAGCAGCACCCGTATTAAATCAGCAGGTGACCCGATCCGACCCGCACAAGATGCCTTGTTGACTGGAGCCCTGCGGACTGATAATATAATTTTTTAAAATTATAATCTAGCTAATGACCAGCGACAGATCGCTTTTGTTACAAAATAGTTCAACGACACAACACATTCGGATTACACGTCCGGATTATAATCCACCTCACCTGTAGGTGCGTATCGCGGTGTCCGGTTTTTCCGTATGCTGAGTTTTTGGTTAAATATCTCCGGATATTGCGCAAAATGCCAGCTTCCCGGTCCTGCTCGTCCGGCGTAATATCCTTGGGCTCGAAGTACACCAGCTTGGTGAGGGTGCCGCCGATATCCATACCGAACCATGGCATCGCTGTAAGGAAATCAAAAATCTCTCATTAGTTATGTTCTTTTTTTGTATCAGGATTTTGGAAATTTTTGATTAAGATTCGCAACCTTAGAGGGTACCTATAAGACACACCCTGCACACACACCCACACAGTATCTACCGTGTCCCGACGTTGGAAGGCGCATTTCGGGCACAATCTTTTATTGGAAATGAGATGATCTACCAGGATTTCGCTGCCCACAACAGCAGCATGGCGAATGATAATAATCAACTGTCAAAAATTTGATAAATAATATTTTTTGCCAGAGCTGTCATGGTTTCTTATAGGAAATTGAAGTATTGCAACTCTATAGCTTTGGAAACAAATTGATTGATTCGAAACTTCAACGATGTCTGACACGGATTTGAAGCAACTGGTTTGCAAAAACATTACAAGAGCGAAAAGAAATCAAGCTCCGAGTTAGTAGGTTCATGTTCATGGTGTCAAGATCGAATCGGCGGCAAAACTATGTCAAAATACAGGTTGTTGTACTTCACACTATCTATTTATCATATACAGTGGTTATTGGTTAAAAGGAAACCACGACATACATCAGTATTAGAACAGCAAACAGTAGTTGGAAACAGAAATGCAAACAGCCAGACATTTAATTATTATTTTTATAGATTTAAAGCTGAGGGGTGCTTGTAGGTTATTGGCTTTTGTTAACCAGATGGCTGGAACAAAGTAACTATTCAACCAAATATTTCAAAATGGAAACTTGGAGCAAAGGTTTGTATTAATTGGCAACGCGTTGAACTTGAATTTTGCACCCACCGCTTTTGATTATGAGATCAAAGATCGATGTAAAATGCAGGGCCTCCGGCATGATGTAAGCCTTGGAGCTACTATTTGTACACTATTTAGTATCTGTATGTATATTTTGGTGTATATGAAGTGGGTTCCGTTCCGCCGAGCGTAGTATCAGCTGCACATAACACCACCGACTTGTAATCACTGGTAACGCGGTTTATTTTGATTGCCGACGTCGACCAGCCCATACAAAAAAAATAATCGCCCGATTGCGATGCGTATTTCAGTATTTCAGGTGTAGCCCGAGTACGGCCGGAGCTTTCGTTTGCCTTTACGAGTATCTATAACTTTTTTTTGTTTGTGTTCATTACGAGGGTGGTCGGTACTCGGTGCTCGTGTGTGGGCACGGTCCGTACACCCGTATGCTGAATGTAGATTCCCTACAACCGCCGACCACAAGCCGGAAACATTTTTCTCTTCCCGCACAACCATGCGCGGCACGTCGATGGCTTCAACTGACTGACTGCCTGCCGGATAACTATATTGGCCGTAAAAACCTAAATATTGCAGAATAGTATATCGGGAGGTGGGACGACATCCAAGGCAACCGACCCGGCGAGCGCCCACCTCTCTTATCTTCCCTTTAGTCGGCATGGCTTATCGCTCCCAGCTCCAGACTGGGATGGAAACGCCCGAAATGGCCTGCTAGTTGACCATTTGAAGAGCAACACTTGATCCATTCAAAATATATAATATATTTTTCCCACAACACGTTCTTGGGAAACTTCGATCACGATACGTGGGGGTCCCTGGCGGCGGACTTTTATCTAATCAGCAATATTTAAGTTTTACTTTATTTATGTACCCCACTCAAAAGTCCCTGAAATCTATATTCTATTTACGCCTAAAACTGGTTGAAGTCAAGTGAATGCCGGTGATTTAAAATTTAAATCATTATTTATAATTTGTGTATGGAACTTTGATTGAGAAAATTCGAAAGGCGTCAGCTGAAAGTATTAGATGCGTGGAGGCATTATTTTTTTAATCTGAATTAGACTGAAATTAATAATTATAGTATGGACACACGTTTCTATCATGTTGATAGTCCTACATATATTTAATCTACAAATTATTGAGATTGTATCAAGTCGTCCCATTTACTTTTAAGATTAAGAAACAATTTAAAAAGATTCCACTGACAGAAAGGAACTTCGCATAAAATATAATACATATATGAGTAAGTGTAATTAATAAATTGTTTTTTTCTAAAATAATAAAGTTTACATGGCCCTAAACAAATTGGATGTCTTCTAACTCTATTAATTTATTGTAACTATTGTTGTTTTCCTCTCGAAAGGTTCTATTGGATTGCAAGTATATTTGTGACGAAAGTAGTGCATACTTCTGCTAATTTAATGTCACTCTTAAAGACGTCATTCGTTTAAAAATTTAACTCAATTCAAAACAAATTTTCACTGCCATTACACATATATTTTTATATCCATTTTAATGGTGTTGTTGTAACCTGATTTCCGGCAGCAACTTACACATAAGCTCATCGCCTTGGGGTATTTGAATGGCGGGAAACAGTTGATCGTTGCACGCGGAGGAGGTGGAGGCGGAGGAAGTGGAGGCGGAGGAGGAGCTGTAGCACCTGCTGCGCTCAAAGAGCGTAGATTCCGCGGCATCTGCGGCTTCGGGCAACCCGTTCAGATCGCACCCATTTGCTGGCGTTTTGCTCTTGGACCCACTTCCCAGGGCCGAACGCCACGAAGCGCGCCATGAGTTTCTTTTCGCTGAGATCACAGGTGAAGTTGGCGGACTGTTCGGGCTGTTCGGTTTCTTATCGTTATGCAATTTGAATATTTTCAAATTGAATGAATACCTCGAGCTGCGCGTGGGGACTTTCATTTTCGGTTTTATTTGGGTGGGACTATTATATAGGGGGACTATTATTGGCAATGGGATGGATTACAAGTTCAGAGTCGCGCACTTATCACAGGTGGATGGCTAGATGGAGGAATCGGCTCATTTGTTAGGTATTTACACGGCGGTTGCTTGCTCGATTCATAGATTTCTTTATTTGAATTGGTGTTTTGGTGTTTGGGACTATTGGCGACGACGACTGGCGATCGCGCGATCCGATCCCATCCGATGTTGACCGTTCGAAAACAGACGTGAAACGCGTTTGAATGAAATTTTAGTGCCCGAAGCTGTCAGCGTCGGAGCCAGCGACTGCGCTGCGACTTTCGCATATGTATAAGCTGTTAACATACATCCAGACATACTCCGTCCGCTATATACGGGCACATACACACGCCGTATTAATGAGCGGACAGCCGTCGAGACGAACCGAACTTAATCATTACGAAAACACACCTAAAGCCCACTGAACAAGCAGCCAAGCCGACCCAGCGTGAACCCTACGCCGCAACGTCTGGGTATTGTAGCTATTACGTCCGTTCGTGTTTGCATTTACCTCAGCGACTGGCTCTGGGTTAAGTCGGAAAAATTCCTTGCCAATGCATAGTCAATAGCTCGCCTTCATGCACGGCCGGACGGTGACCATTAACATTTCACTCTCTTCGCAGGCACAGAAGGCGTGATAACGGCGAAGAGACCTGATAACGACCAGAATTGGTTCAAATTCCAAACAAATTCGGACAAATAGCTTTTGGACCCACAATCGCCGGGCCTGTAATTCTGCATATCATCTAGAATGGAACTTCACAGACCTGATCCTGATACTTTACGCGACAAATCTTATCAGACCATTCGGATATCTGGGCATAAGTATGTAAGCCATGAGATCTGACGTAGCTATTCAAGTGCGGTTTAATGACCTTTAATGATATCGTGTAAGTGGCTTCAGTCATAATGAAATACAACAAACTGGCACAGATACGGGAGGTGTGAACTAACCGGAAAATGAGTATAATAATAAATACTTATTTGCTAAAAATATATTTTCTCTTTCACGGTAATGAGGTCGCGTATTTAAGTGCAGTGTCACATACAACATGGTCTATATTTTAGTAGGACAACATGAAAGCTTAAGTTACTATTCTTAAAAAATGAATAATAAGTAAAATCTATGAATCCCTCTAACAACCAACTATGTCTTATGCCAACTAATCATGTGATTCCCTTTTTGTGGAGTGTAAACATTAAATACAATTTCGGATTATCTCAGCACTTTCTTATCTGAAAAATAAACATTGAAACTAAACGCCCATTGGATGAGTTATGGGAAAGCACAGGCAAGAAACGTCCAGATGCAGTTCATCTTATTTATGCAGATTCGTGACTTACCCCTGGCCAGTTGATTTCTCAGATTAATCTGATCGTCCTCCGTCATGATGATATGCAAGTCTCAATTAGACCGAGCCGCTCCACTGATCGCAGAACAATGGAGTATCACACGCACTTCGAGCTGTGGAGTATTCTTTGTAGTTTTGTTTGTTGCAGCGGCAGCCCGCGAAGTTTCCAGCTATATGTAGATTCTGGCACGAAGGCACCGGCGATCTTATCAGGGAAAGCAGAACCGTGGTGAAACAGTCCAAGAACGTAACTCAGTGGCTCCAATGGACGGCAGGGGCTGGGCGGAGTGGCTTGGTGGGCGCTGCTCTCATTGATGCTGCGGGAATCCTGGCTCGGCGCAGTTAGGTCCTTGCTGCATGCATTCCTGAGCTCCGTAGAAGCGATGGTCTTTTCCTCTGACGGGTCGGCCCAATCGAATTGCCCACACACTTGGCAGAAACCTCAAAACAAAATTTTCGACAGAAGTTGTTAATCTAGTCGCCTGAATGCAATCAGCTGTTTCGGAGGGGATGCAAGCGGAAAGGCGAATCGATATCCAAGCTATCGAAATCAGTAGTGCTGGAAAGTTTTATCAAAAAAGCTTAAATTTCGAGTTAAGATCATTTTTAGGCTTTTATTTCATAAACAAAAATACACTTCAAAAAGCTATCTTTTTGATTAAGCTTTTCGTATTTAATTTTATTCAATATATATAAAATCAAATTGCTGTATATTAATACTTGGCTTTGTCATAATTGTCGCATATTCATTTATTCACATTATCAACATATATTAAAACAAAATATTTACATTTACATTGATTACTTTTATAAAAACGATAGCACATACGATTTAATTTAAATTTCAGTTAAAAGTTTAGATACATTTCGGTCTTGTCCAACACTGATGCACAGCTGACTCAAACCCTAACAAAAACAAAGCCACCGAAAGACGCGCAATTTATAGAGCTCTGGGGAAATAAAGCATTTAAGCATGGCCCTCGACAGGGAAGACACGGAACATGGCAAATTTAAATTTCCACCATGTTGGAAGGACAACGCTGTTATGCAACAACGCTTTTCCACGTTTCGAGAACGGCACTGGGACGTCCAAGAATACGACACAAAGATGAACTTCTGGACGGAGCTGATTGGGAACTACTTGAGGTTCCATGGCAGACCCATTATTAGCCTGCGAGACTTGCAGTTGCTCTTTATGCGAGGTGACCAGCTGCCCGCCTGCTTGGACACTGTGATATTGGAGTTGCAGCAGCGGAAACAGATCCGAGCCCTCAGCGAGTTCGAGTATGATCCTGGAAACTCCTGGAGCGGCTGGCTGGTGAACAGCCTGGTGAAACGACCCTTAAGTTGGGGCTGGCTGAAAATAAAGCACAGCGTGGTGGCAGAAGACCTAGAAGCTTCCACATTGGTAGAATGGATTCACCTAAATGCCTTAAATGTGAGTAAAATTCAAACCAAAGATACATTTTTTTATGAAAATTTAAAAATTTTCAGAGCACTTGCGACTTAATCGTAGAAAAAGCCTTGCCAGAGTGTACTGGAAAACTGATGCATTTTGATGCCTTCAAATCCCTCTGCAAGAACCAGCAAATCCGTATCCATTCAGATAAGGACTTATACGTTTCCCTGCTGTCTCTTAATGTTCGTCATATCGTGGGTCTGGAGTTCAAAACTGAGAAGGGATTAAGACAAATTCATTTGGTCAAAATACCGAGTATGTTTTAAATATTAAAAGTGTTTCATTTTATTTATTATTTTATTCAAAAATTAGAAAAACAGGGCGATGACCTGAACATTAGCCAGGAAGATCATGCTGTTCACAACCTCCAGAATACTCAAACACAGCTCCTAAAGCAGTTGGAGAATTTGGAAGAGGACATTAAGGTGAACGATGACAAGGCACGCCAGTACTTGAAGGAAAACAAGCGACAAATGGCCAAAACATACCTCCGTAAAAGGCATTTGCTTGAAAAGAATCATGGTATGATCTGCTGTTTTTAGCTTAAAATAAAATATTTTTAATTAGATTTGTTTATTACGTTCCAGAAAGGCGTAGTGCCGCTCTGCACAACATCGAGTCTCTGCTTTCCAGCGTCGATGAGGCTCAGAACAGTGGCGTTGTGTTGGATGCTTACAAAATAGGTTCTAATACTCTAAAGAAGGTTCTTTCGGAATCTGGCTTGAAGTACGATAACGTCGATGAAGTTTTGGCCGATGTGCGGGACACGTTGGACCAGCACCGGGAGGTTCAGGATGTCATGTCTAACAGCGTTGTGGAGTCTGCGGTGAGCCTTGACGAAGATCAACTGGAAAAGGAATTGCGAGAATTGTGTGGGGAAACCACCCCGTCGAAACTCAATAACTTGCCACTCATCAACAACAACCAAAAGCCTCAGGTTGTGATCACGGATGAGGAACTGATCGCCATGCTAGATGATCTCGAAGTCGAAAATGCATCCGTTTCAACAACGAGCACCAAAACTGTAACAACAGCTTAACTTAAATAGTTGATGTTTGAGTTATGGTTATGTTAAATTAAATTTGTGGTGAATGTTTCTTTTATAAATATATTTATTTGAAAATTTTTTTATTGAGAATGAAAATTCGCTGTGTATTCGTAGTTGCTTTATTCTATCATTCTGTACAAAATGCGTCCTTATCATAAAGTTTGCTTAAGGCTATGGCTAGACAAATGTTTCCGTAAGTAGGAATTCAAAAATATACATACATACATGTTTTTGTTCAGGGTACAAGTATAGCGATATACACCTCCGACAAATCCGACCTCCGAGCCACGGAGGTGTACATCGATATACCATAAAGGCATACGTACAGCGAAACGTATCGCATCGCCAAGGTGCATGTGCATGTACTCGTCTATGCTTTGCATAATATATCTCTAGGTATATATAGGCGTATAAATATAAGAAATCCGAAGCACTTTGTAAAATGCTCCTTTGTTCTGGGTCGAGCTATGTTGGACTGGTCTATACAGTAATCCCTAAGGCAAATTTGCGCTCCTATATATGTATGTATTGCGTTATGTCAAAAGCAGACTCGCCAATTGTGTATCCTTGAGGTTTGTTATGTATGGATTTGGAAAAGTATCAAAATACTTAAAATCGTACAGATGAAACAGATCAGGACCGGCAGGATCACAATGAAGCGCAGTGATCTACAGTGTATTGTTGATATTAGCTTAAGTTTTTTTTTTAATTTCAATTTAATTCATTTGTTAACAAACCTTCCTTGCCCGAGGGCCGGGTGTCAGAGATTCAGATCCATATCCGCCTCTAAATCGATGTGGTTGATCGAGTTTCCGGCGCTATTGAAGATTTGATTATCGGCATTGCTGTTCTCTGCAGTTCCAGAGGCTTCGGTGCGCTTCGATTTACCTAGCAGCCAGCAAGAGAATACTTTGACCAAATGTCGTACATTAATATCATGATGATGGCGTTGTCGTTGTAAATGAGCAAAGAAATCAAAAGGAAAGGAAAAACAGAACGAGGCACCTGACTCCGGATACAAACCAAGACGATTTGTCCTTTATCCAAGGGCTATAAAGAGCCTTGCTAGCAATTAGAGAAGTGTTATCGTTCTAAAACAAATGCCTGAGCTGATCCTCCGGATCGGAGTCATGGTTCTGGGATGTCAAGTGTGTGCTGGGATGTGGAGGGTGGGGCGTACAATGCCTCGCCCGTTGAAACACTTACCTCCCGTGAAGCAGAGACAGCCCTCGTCGTCATTCGGCGACTCCCGACGTGAGGTTTTCAGCTTTATCTCCTTGTTCAACTCGTTGAGACAGCGCTGATAGTAATCGTAGTCCTTCAAATACCACACTGGAGGCCAGCGATGTTCGCGCAGGTACTCCTGATTATCCTGGTGCAGGGCCTTCAGGCCCTTGAGTGAAAACTTACAAATAATGTTGTAATTGACGCACAGGTACGACATGCACCACTCGGCCAACTGGTGTGCGTTGTGCAGCTGCAATTTACAGTAAAAAGCTTAATTTATTTTCAGGCTATTATATTTAGAAAATGTTGCTTACCTTTACAGGCTCCAGTAACTTTAAACAGTGGTCCACCGTTTCATTGGTTTCGTTTTGGGAAATCAGTGTGAGATCTTCGATGACGCGGCATTCAACCAGATTGATGAGACGCGGCAGGCAGAGTCGGTTGGCCAGCTCCAATAGATTCAGGCACTTGACAGCCGAAATTGGCGGAATCTGGTCAGTGTACAGATAGCACAGCAGCTTATGGAATGTGTAAATGGTAACGCCAGGGAACACAATCTGAAAAATGGATAACATTTCATTGTATAAAAGGTATATTAAGGTAGAATCTTTTGAAAACATACCACATTTGAATGTGCTTCACGAAAGTCGCCCAGCAACATGGCACGCATGACATCACAACGGCCTACCAAGACCGCTCTATGAGCCTAAATTTTGGATTTAAAATTAATATTTTCTGATTTAAAAGATTAAAACTTAATCTACCTTCATAAGACCATCATCCAGCTCGAAGGTGACATCGCTGAAGCATCCATCGCCAATGCAATGTCGCTCTAAGCTTTCTTTGATGCGCTGAATTAAAAAATTTGAATTATTTTTAATTGCAAACCCTTAATATTTTAAGTCTTACAAGACAAATGTGCGGGCTTGGATCATCACTGGAGCTCTCCAAGACTGTTGAGGGTCTGGACAGTAGCTGAGTTAGTTGCGGCAGTTCTAACAGATCGGCAGCTTCTCTAATTTCCTAAAAACAGATTTCAAGATTACTTTGGAATTGAACTTCTTCCAATTACTTACTTGCAGATTATTGCAATCTTTGTCAATGGTTCCGGTGTAAATGAATCTTAGGCATTGGTTCAGCGCTTGCGGGGAGATGAGTTTGCTGAGGGTGACAATGGTCTGGAGTCCGTTCACACCGCGCTGGTTCTCCACATGCACCAGACGAATGCTTTGAAGAACTGGATGATGCAGTTCCCTGTACAGATCGCTTGAACGTTTCGACTCCATCAGAGGTAAGGCCTGATAACTGGAGCGCCGTTTCAAATGCTCCCACATACTGACATAATAAATAAATCAATCAATCAATAAAATAATTTAAAAAAAGGACAACCAACCGTTGTGTGCGTGTTTCGTAGCGGATTAAAGACTCGGTGTCGTCGTTAAAGTCAGCTATAGTGGCTTCTCCAAACGTGGAGCTCACCATACTTGATTCGCTGCTGCTCCGGCCCCCCATGTCACTTAGCTCGGTGCTCAGCAGGCGCTGAAAGATGTTGGATGCGGCGGCCAGCATGAACCGGTGGACAGCGAACTTCGTACCACCCGAGCCCAACAGGACGAGGTCTGTGTAGGCCTGTGACAGGAACATGTTGTATATATCCTGCCGATAATTACCCACCATAACGGTGACCTCTGGTGGTGGTGGCTTTGGTGGCCGAAACGGTGCCTGGAGCAGTGGCTTCTGCACCTTCTTCAGATTCGTCATCCAGAAGCGCTGCTGCCGGCGAGCGATCAACGCCGACCGGATAGCGTTCTCAAAGACTTCATTCACACCAAAGTAGGTAAACACACTGGTCTCATAGTAGGCCACTCCCAGCTCCTTGGCCACGGCACGCGCCTCATCCGGCATCACCAGATCACTTTTTAAAGCCGCACTGTAAATAAGAAATTATAATAAAATCAAGAAAATCAACTGAAAAGCCTTGCATACCGAACAAAAGTGCCCTTTTCGCCGAAATACGAAAGATAGTTCTCATCTCGGTACATATACCGCAGGTCGTTTTTGCAACCTACCAGTATAACCGGTACATCTGGGCAGAAGCGACGAATTTCCGGGTACCACATGGCCTTGCAGTTTCGGAGGGAAATCGGGCTTGCAATCGAGAAACAAAGAAGCACCACATCGGACCTGTTGGCAGAGTAACTTATAGGTATTTTATGATCTAATTCCTTTACACTAGCTCATACCGTCCATAGGCAAAGCGACGATCCTTGTCATGATCCCCGAAAGTGTCCCACAGACGCAAGGAAACATTGACTCCATCAACCACCTCCCAAGACCGTTCGAGAACCTAAAAAACGAGCTAATAATCAATGCGAGCCTCTAATTAATTGTAAAAAACGTACGTCTTTGTATATGCGGTATTGGTCGATGGCCCAGACAGTTGGAACATGGGTGGAAAGTAGCTGGGACAGCGAGACGTGCTTGTTGCAAGCTCTCGCGCAGATCAGGCGCGTCTTGCCCACCGCCGTGTCCCCCACCAGGACGCACTTCACCAACTCTTGATGCGGCTGCTCGTTGTCCATTGCTGGATGGCACTTCGTGGCAATGATTTCGGAAATCTAAAAGGGAAAACACATAAGAATTCCATAGAAAATACATCTTAAGTATAGTACTGAATTTTTGTAATATTAGTGTTAATTATTGTCTAAACTTCTTTAATTTATGGTCTTTTCGGTAACATCTATCATCTATGCTAAATAAAAATCATACTTTGGAAGTGATAATTAATTAATAAAACACAATGGTGTTTAAATTATAACACAGACTTTACTTAAACTCCTAAAGAATACATTTTATTATCTTTATGTTAGCAAATATGTGAAATATAACAAATTTTATTCAAAATGCGCTTCAAATATCGTAACATTTCGGCAAGTCGTCATACGTTGACCCTGTTCTGGAGGATCGGGGGGAAGTTGAAGCAAATCTGGACTGTAAATCAGATGCGAAGCGATAAGCTCTTTTGGTCTCTAATTGAACTTAATTGGACCTGCACTAAAAATATCCATCCACCATCAATCCTCAAGCCCACAACATCGAGCACTCTTATTTCTGCGTGGGGCCCACGCTGCATGAGATATTGCCATTGTTGTCCGTCCGGCCGTACCATATCGTCGAGTTGCAGTCTATTTTTGGAAGTGCTTCAAAACCAAAACAATAACAATTCAATTGAGAGGATCTTAAGCGGTCAACCAATGCGATCGCCATGTCCGCAGGAGGACCAACTCGGAAGGTAAGTGGAACGCATAGGGTCAGTGACCGTTATCTTCCTATTAATATTAAGTATACGCAGTGGTTACTTTTGTTTATAAATTTTTTTGTTGATCGTAGACTTGATTATTTATTTATTCAAGATAAAAAAAAAACAAACAAGATCTTGACGTAAAATGCAAACTAATTAAATGTTGCATCATTTGTAGTTTACAGAAGGAATCTAAAACTAATATTACTATCTTTATTACATTATTTAGTGTACAGTAACGGTGTAACCCTAATTTCTTTACTTAAATAATTTAAAAACCCCATTGAAATACATTGTATTTTAAACAAAATCAATCCAAAGACACTTAACTAAAGCTAATTGATTTCTTGGTTCGGTGACTTGAAGTTTTACGTACAATTTAAACCGATTCCCTAAAAATAGACTTTATTGTGGAAAGGATCTAAGTAATTCGTCATGAAAAGTGCGAACTTGCGAAATAATTAGTCATTAGGCATTCCGGTTTGCGGATTTATAGAGCAGGCCAGCATTTTAGCATAATTAGCATATAAGCTCCATCATTGCGAATAACAATAGGGATTTATTTTTGTTTTTTATTTTTCCATATCCATAAACGGACGCTCGGATGTCTCCTTTCTTCTATTTTGCAAGCTTATTGATTTTCTCTTGCCATTGCAAAAACGGCGACACGGGCGGAAGGCAGAAACACACACAAGCACTGGCACGAACACGAACACAGCGTGGGGATCTTGGAGCCCCACTCTTGGCTCCGGCAAACTTGGCCTACAATTAACCCAGCGAGCGAAATGGGGCGAAAAAGTCAAGAAAAATAAAGAAAAATCGGAAACTGTAATTCAGGCAGCATCATATGCACTTTATGTTTCGCACACGGTACGGCGCTAACGGTGTCTGGGGAGAACAGTTATTGCATTGTTATTGTTTTTGTCAGTAAACAATTTGATTAGAACTTAATTTAATTGGTGGGTCGGCTGCTGGCCGAATTGAAGAAGACAATTCTAAAAGTACGATACGTACCTAGGGAAAACTTATGCCCGTAAATTATCAGTATTTGCCGTATTTGCGCTCAATGTTCTTACTTTTGCGTATTGCACTTATCAACACGCACACCACAGCAAAGCATTTTACAACAATTTGCATTTATTTTTCACCTACACACAAGAAGTGTCACGGTTTCAGGACAATCTTTTACTTCACGGCGAACGGATAGGCATTATGACCAACTGCCTTCTATCTGGTGGAATTGCGAATGTTTATTTCCAATTTACTCTATTATATTTTTATAAAATGCAGTTACGGCCCACAGCCCGCAATTGTCGCTTTGACGGCAGGTGGCCAGTGCTTAACAACGATTCGGTAACGGCCCTGCCAGATCTTGAAATATTTATATTTGTATGGTTATATATTAGGGCTGAAGAAACTATTATTTTAAGAAGCACTTAAAATGCATCCCAAAGTATTTAAATTAGTAAAGTAATGTATGTATACACATTTCTTAAAAAATTACATGATTTTTGGGGATTCCCCGTCGACACAGTTTAATAAAAAGGTACATTTTGAGAACTAGTTCTTTTTATTTTTAAAAGTTTGGCAACCCTTGCACCATATGTTTTGGCTATTGTAGTTGTTGCGAAACGAGTTAGACCTAATGCACTGATTTTTGGCGAATTTGTATTAAATTATTTGAGCTCAGCGACACGGCCGGCTAGAGAACCAACCACTCCTAAACTTGAACAATTTGGAACGTATGAGTGCTGTGTAAAGAGCGGAAAATAGTCACCTGCATTTCACAAGTTAGATGTATCTTTTGTGCAGAAAATCGATTTTTGCCCTTTCAGCGGTTTTGAATCGAGGGTGGGCAGTGATCTATTAAATATCCTCCAGCGGGTTCGATTAATCCGCACTTGTTTCGCACTCGCATAGGTCAAGTGGAGTAAGGACCACAATAACAATAGCACATCGATCGATTGGAACTGTCAGCAAACCCAAGATGGCAGTAGTAGCCGAGGCCACATCGCAAAAGTCGGTGACCGCCAAGCCCGATTATATGGAGCCACTACTGAGGTGGATAAATACAAGTGCCACATAAAAAGCGAAACTAATCCTTGTTTTTCTCGCGCAGGCTAAATAACATTGAAAAGTCCCTGCAGGATACCAGGGATTACCGAGGCCTGCAACTGGGAAACGGCCTGAAGGTTCTGCTGATCAGCGACCCCAAGACAGATGTTTCGGCGGCAGCCCTGTCCGTGCAAGTGGGGTAAGTTGGATTAAAATAGACAAGAACAAGTAAACACCTTGATTATCTCATTTTAGTCACATGTCTGACCCCACGAATCTGCCCGGCTTGGCCCACTTCTGCGAGCATATGCTGTTTCTGGGCACGGAAAAGTACCCCCACGAAAATGGATACACCACCTACTTGTCCCAGAGTGGAGGCAGTAGTAATGCCGCCACTTATCCCCTCATGACGAAGTACCACTTCCACGTGGCACCGGATAAGCTTGATGGAGCTCTGGATCGCTTTGCTCAATTCTTTATAGCGCCTCTATTCACGCCCAGCGCCACGGAGAGAGAAATCAATGCTGTTAGTATGAGGAAGGAAACTAATCGTTTACAATCGTTATTATTCATTTTATTTGTAGGTCAATTCGGAGCATGAAAAGAACCTGCCCAGTGACCTGTGGCGTATCAAACAAGTGAACCGGCACCTGGCAAAACCAGATCATGCCTACAGCAAATTCGGAAGTGGGAACAAGTCCACACTGTCAGAAATTCCCAAATCAAAGGACATCGATGTGCGAGATGAGCTGCTGAAGTTTCACAAGCAATGGTATTCCGCAAACATTATGTGCCTGGCGGTTATTGGAAAAGGTAAACAAGTTCAATAGAAATAATAATCATTAATTGAATAATTAATATTTTTTCCCAAGAATCCCTTGATGAGTTGGAGACAATGGTGATGGAGAAGTTCTCGGAAATCGAAAACAAAAACGTAGACGTTCCGGATTGGCCACGTCATCCTTATGCCGATGACCGCTACGGACAAAAGGTGAAAATAGTGCCTATTAAAGACATCCGATCGCTGACCATCAGTTTCACGACCGACGATCTAACTTCGTTCTACAAGTCAAGCGTAAGTAAAGGAATTGGGAGGATTATTATCAGCAATTTCAGTAAAAAAACTGTGTTTCCCTACAGCCCGATAACTATTTAACGCATCTTATTGGCCACGAGGGCAAGGGAAGCATTCTGTCAGAGCTGCGAAGGCTTGGTTGGTGCAATGAGTAAGCTGCAACAGATTGACATGACATCATACTACAAATCTTATAACCTTTTTTCAGTTTAATGGCTGGGCATCAGAACACTCAAAACGGTTTTGGCTTCTTTGATATTGTTGTTGATCTCACCCAGGAGGGTCTGGAGCATGTTGATGACATAGTTAAGATCGTTTTTCAATATTTGAATATGCTTCGCGAAGAAGGTCCCAAGAAGTGGATTTTCGATGAGTGCGTAAAGCTAAACGAGATGAGATTCCGGTTCAAAGAGAAGGAGCAGCCAGAGAACTTGGTTACGCACGCAGTGTCGTCCATGCAGATATTTCCCCTTGAGGAAGTTCTCATAGCTCCATATTTAAGCAACGAATGGCGTCCTGATTTAATCACCAGCTTGCTGGACGAGCTTGTGCCTTCCAAGAGTCGCATCGTCATAGTTAGCCAGAGTTTCGAGCAGGATTGCGACCAAGCGGAACCCTACTACAAAACGAAATACGGATTAGAGCGCGTTCCAAAAGATACTGTGAAGGTAACAAATAAATATTTGAAAACCCCTGAACCAAGTTTAACTTCTTGAATCTCTTCAGGTTTGGGAAAAGTGCGACCTCAACGAGAACTTGAAACTGGCCCTGCCAAACACCTTTATACCAACGAACTTTGATATTGCCGAAGTTCCCGCTGATGCACCCAAACATCCCACAATCATTCTGGACACTCCCATACTGCGGGTGTGGCACAAGCAGGACAACCAGTTCAACAAACCCAAGGCTTGCATGACCTTCGACATGTCCAATCCGATTGCCTACTTGGACCCGTTGAACTGCAATTTGAACCATATGATGGTGATGCTGCTGAAGGATCAGCTGAACGAGTACTTGTACGATGCCGAGTTGGCCAGTTTGAAGCTGAATGTAGCTGGAAAAACGTGTGGCATCGATGTAAGTATTGCATACTAATGGTTTATGTTATACAATTACCTTGAAACCCCTTTTTTGTAGTTCACCATTCGTGGCTTCAGCGATAAGCAGGTGGTGCTGCTGGAAAAGCTTTTGGATCATCTGTTTGACTTCTCTATTGACGAGAAACGTTTCGACATCCTCAAGGAGGAATACGTACGTTCACTGAAAAACTTTAAAGCTGAGCAACCCTATCAGCATTCCATCTACTATTTAGCTTTGTTGTTAACTGAAAATGCCTGGGCGAACATCGAGCTCTTGGACGCTATGGAACGTAAGTGTATTTTATGAGATTATGAACAAGTTAATCTTAAATTTTTTGTTTATAGTGGTTACTTATGACCGGGTGTTGAATTTTGCAAAGGAATTCTTCCAACGTCTGCACACGGAATGCTTTATTTTCGGAAACGTGACGAAGCAACAGGCGACGGATATTGCGGGAAGAGTAAATACCCGGCTGGAGGCTACCAATGCCCTGAAGCTTCCGATTCTGGCACGTCAGATGCTGAAAAAGCGGGAGTACAAGCTGTTGGCGGGTGCGACATTAGTTTAATTTATTACTTTCATAATGGATTGTAGTTTAATTAAATTTTTAGGCGATAGCTACTTGTTTGAAAAGGAGAACGAGTTCCACAAGAGTTCCTGCACTCAGCTATATCTGCAATGCGGCGCCCAAACGGATCACACAAATATAATGGTCAACCTGGTGTCGCAGGTCCTTTCCGAGCCCTGCTACGATTGCCTGCGCACCAAGGAGCAGCTGGGCTACATCGTTTTCAGTGGCGTGCGGAAAGTGAACGGAGCCAATGGCATCCGCATCATTGTTCAGTCAGCTAAGCATCCATCCTATGTGGAAGACCGCATTGAGAACTTCCTTCAAACCTACCTGGTACAAGAATATATATATTTTGTTTGTAATTAACCTAATTTCTGTGTAAAACTTTCAGCAAGTTATTGAGGATATGCCACAGGATGAGTTCGAGCGGCACAAGGAGGCGTTAGCCGTTAAGAAACTGGAAAAGCCGAAAACTATATTCCAACAATTCACCCAGTTTTATGGAGAAATCTCCATGCAGACTTATCACTTCGAACGCGAAGAGGCTGAGGTGGCTATTCTTCGTCAGATAACCAAGGCCGACTTTGTGGACTACTTCAAGGTGAGATATTAAAGCTGTCCGAAGAGAAGAATTAACTTATTTCTTTGCAGAAATTCATTGCTAAGGATGGTGACGAGCGACGCGTCCTGTCGGTGCACATTATTTCCCGACAATCCGACGAGAATGCCACGGAGGAGGCGGAGCCACTGGAAGTCACGAACATGGGACGGCACAAGACGATCAACGACATTGTGAGCTTCAAGTCCTGCAAGGAATTGTACCCCATCGCACTGCCATTCCTAGACATCAAGGCCAAGGGAGGACGCAGCAAGCTGTGAGATGTTTTCAACGGAGGAATTTTTAATAGCACATGGTTATGGTCTCTCTTTGTTTTAATTGCCCAACCGGATACAAAAGTTGTTCTGTCATTCACAAATATAAAAGAATCTGTATTAATAGCGTGTTCTGCTTGATGTACGTACTCCCAAGGAGCACGCTGTTGGGTATTGAAAACCCGACTCCGAGCTTGGTAAGTTCCTGGGAGCTAAGATCCTGCGACTTGCTCTGATCTAAAATCGAAAGTTTATGCTTCAATTTGACGTCTTCGGTCCACTGAAATTCCTGAAACATGCCGCCCATGTCCAGCATTATGTTGTTGGACTGGCCGGACTTCGACACCGAGGGCGAGGTGGCGTATTCCAGTTGGAGGTTCAGCAGATCCCGGTTCATGTGATGGAAAATGCATTTAAGTTGCAGTGATTTTCCTGGAATATAATTTTTGATTTATGAGTTTTTTTTAGCCATTTTTTAATGTGTTTATTACCTTTAATGCTGAAGCCTGGACTACGGATGATATTTAATTTAGAATCTTTAAGCCGTTCGGTTACATTTTCCAACTTCCAATAGTAGGTGAAGAGGGTGACATCCCTATCCGCCAGCATGGTATTGTTAAACTTGCCCACTTCCTCGTCCCGCGACTCCTGATCAGAGTTATTGGTTTCCAGGTCCTTTAACATGGGCGTCTTCCTGGCTCCCGAATCGGGATTAACTTCGTTTTCTTCCGTCTTTAATCCGCTTGAGTGGTTTATCTTTGGCGGGGAATCAATAGGCTTAAAGACCGGCGTTGGGGCAGTAATGATGGGCCTTAAGGGTGGAACAGCAGCCGGCGCAATGGTGGTGAAGGCCGTGTTTATTTTCAGACCATTTACCTTCGCCAAATGCACCAGAATCAGCTTCATCACCCGCAGCTCTTCGAACAATTTGGTTTCCAGATTCCGGAAGGCCAGATTCATTTCATCTGAAAAATGATTTTAATGTAAAGTTTAAAATGTATCTATTATCCTGACCTACCTGATCCACAGACGCCCTTGAGTGTTTTTGTGGTAACTGCCTCCGCCGATGCCCTAACTTCTCCAGCTGTCACGGTGCATACCGCTTTTTGAACTTCACTCGGTAGCTTGGAAGTTTCGGGATCTGTATCTGACGGATTGGTGGTTATATTGGATAAACCTCCACTGTTTTGATCCACCTGGGCCAGAGCCACAGCAAAGAGCAGCCCAAAAGCGACCAAAACCAATCTTTTATCCATTGAAAAGATTGTTTATAAAAAGGAAACAAGCACTTTCGAGGAAGTGTGCTTTTTGTTAGAGCGCCCAGTGAGAACTGCGAAAGATATTGCCGTATTTTTGGGAAATCGGCAGACAGAGTATTTGGGGGAGCACCACCTTGAGGCGCTAGTTGGCCCGATGACAGATGGTTTCTATTCACGTGGATTTATTGCTCGGCGCATCTCAGGTCTGTGGTGCGTGTGGGACTACATTTAGAATGGGACCCACCCACCACACTCTAAAAATAGTGTCCACTTTTTGATGGCATCTTTTTATATGAAATATGAATGAATGAAACACATTCGCACTATGTGTGTGTTCTTACAAATCCAATATTCTCCCAGTCTGAGAGTCTCAGACATTTTAAATGAAATCTTCATGTATTTTGCGATAAAAGTAGAGTAATAATATATAATTTTTTGATTAATAAATAAGCTAGCTTAAAACATAAAGTAGAAAATTTCCTATTTTTTCAATAATTAGGGTTTCCATATTCATAATATTTCTATATATAGTCTTGAATATTTAATAATTATTAATATTTTAAATTAAAGGCAAGACCAATAAGATATAAAACCTATTTTCCACTTAGAATCTACCTTAAAACACACATATTTTTAAGGCACACCTATCCCATGGAGAAGAAAGATAGCCGGAATGCCATTTCCACGATATTCTGGGGCACATCCGAGCGGTGGGCCACATAGACCTCCTTGGCCGGGGACTGAAAGAGTCTCCCGATCACGCAGAACCGCACACTTCTGGAAGATTGACCCTCCGGCTTAGTTTGCACTTCCAGGGTCATGCCATGCTCCTTGACCAGCGACACTCCATGGCTGTGTCCATGGCCGTTGGCATTGGCCTGAGCCCTGGAGGGATCCGTGTGTTGGCGCCGATGCAGCTTCGAGCGTTCCAGCACGGCATGGATCATGTGACAGGCCTGACGAATCTCCGAAATGAATGAGCAACTCTCCGAGGGGTCATTGAACGGAGCAAACAGGGATCCATTGGCAATGTCAATGTAGACGTAGTGCAGCACCGAGTTCTTCCACCCGGCGGATATCTTCACGGGCACCACGTTATTGATCTCCTTCCACATGGACTCGGTCATCTGGCTCTGATTGTGGCTTTCAGAGCTCAGATTCAGTCCGTAGTGGAGTGGATGCTGGACGGCAAAGTTCTCCCAGTCCGAGCCACTGTCGGAATCCTCTCCAGCACCATGAATGGGCGTCAACCTCCGGCGGGAGGAGTCATCCTCGCTGGGGGTCAGGCTGTGTATGGAGGAACCGCCCAGAGATGAGCATAATTGCTGCTCCTCCTCTACGGATGGGCTTAGAACCGTAAGTTTTTGCTTCAGGAATGATTCCAATCGGTTGTTGGACTGATCCTTCTCCTGCTCTCGGGCATCCGATCCTGTGGTCTCCAGCACCTCGGGTCTTTTGTTGGAGACCGACCAGAACATGGCCAGAGACTCGATGCCGCACTGCACCAGGTGGTCGAGGGTCTCCTGGATTTCCTCAATGTAGAACAGCGACGGACCCACCACCGTATCTGGAGCCATGTCCGGAGCATCGAAGATCTTCAGAATGACCGCCAGACTCAGGTGATTCCGGGTGCAAATGGTGAGGAAGTATCGGCCAGTGGCACTGGGCAGTACAATCTCCTCCCACACATACAGCTCCTTGACCCTGATTCCCGGTGTTCCGAGCATCTCAAAGATTCCCCGGCAGCGCAGGAATCCCTCCACACTGACCCTGACTTCTGGCGGGAGAAGACTGGCCACCAGCAAGGCGTCAAAGTAGAGGGCACTTCCGTAAATGAAGAACTCCCGGTGTGTAGTCAGTGGCTCATCGTTCCAGTTGCGGTAGTCCATGGCCTCCATTTCGCTCAGAGCATCAAAAATGCGCAGCTGGGCCTCTTTCGGCAATGGGAGACTGCGGGATTGACCGAGGAGCTCCTCGAAACGGGTCTGGCCACGGCACCTGAACCGGAGCCTGGTCTTCTGGATCTCGCAAAAGTGTCGCAAAAAGGTCTTTAAGCCGGAACCGGCATTAAAACTCTCCAGGACCAAGCCCGGAAGGGAGAATCGTATGTAGTCGATGAGCTCATCCGATCGCAGGCTGCACTCCGCCGCACTGCAAAGTCCTCCGGCGTAGGCAAACAAGACGAGGAACCCGTTGAGTCTCCGGTAGTTGACGTGGTAGGGAATCTGCTCCACTAGGAGCCTTGAGCTTAGGGGCTGCGTGTGGAGCTCGCTTAGCACGGCATGTAGGGTGAGGAAGCTTCCTCTGGCCTTGAACAAGAAGTTGTCCGGACTCTCCGGGTAATAGTAGAGCGAATCCTGCTGCTGCTCATGCTGATAGCACTCCGGAGGAAGCAGGAGCATGGCAAAGGGCTGGGACAACTCGGAGTCTGGGGAGTTCTCTCTGCCCTCGGGAAACAGCATCTCCTCGAACTTGTCCGCAAACGTCGCAAAGTTCTCCACCTTGGAAATCTGATCCTCTGGAGGATTTTGATGAAAAGAAGAATCTGCCGGAGTGGCCACGGTTCCTGAGCCACAAGACTGAAATCCCAGCGATACCTGGGTGGGCTCCACAAACTGTTGGAGAATTTCGTCCACATTACTGGCATACAACTCGATGCCATTGAGAGATCGGAACCAGTCACCTCTCTTAATCCCATGCTGCACGGCACTCAGATCGTGGACGAATCCCTCCACCATCAGGCACTCCGGCTGGTCGGGAAAGGGCAGGACCCGAAAGCCCAAGATGGATTCCACGGCTGTGGATCTCCGACCGAAACGGAACCGATCCGTGGCGGTGATCACCAAATCCAATTTCTTGGGATCGGTGGGAGTTGATTTAAATTGTGAGAATTGGAACACTTGGGATTCTTGGCTGTTTGACTGGTTTTGGTTTGGATTGTGGTTTCCCGACTGGCGAACATTATTGCCATGTTGTGGTTGTTGCTGCTGCTGTTGTTGTTGTTGCTGTTGTTGTTGTCGGCGCGACGATTTCTTTCCCAGGCGCAGTGATCGCCGCATAAACTCCACCCGCCGCTCTGCCGGTCCACCAGTTTTCTCGCTCTTCAGGTACTCCACGTAAAAAAGACTCCCGTCGGCGGCCACGTACTCCTCCCAGTTGGCCAGGTCACTAACGTCGCTGTACGAGTTGCTCAGCGAGGAATTGGAGCTGGAGAAGGCCTCCGAGGCCAGGCTGCCCGGCGACTTGCGCATTTCGGATGCACTCTGCTTTTCGGCTATTTAATGTATGATCTCTTATTTTAGGTAACAATATTATTCCGCTCATCCGCTCTAGATACCGCTTCGGTTGGGCTTTGAGAGTCAACTAACTAACCACAGAGATACCCGAGATCTCCACTGCTCACTGAGATCACTCAAAACCTGTTTCCAAACTCACGAACTGAGCTCACAGTCCAGAATGTCCCCTCCCCTTCGAATTCCAGTGAGAAATGCCACAATCTCTCCTACATTTTTGTTCTCCATTCCCCAGGGGAAAATAAGAACTTACCTTGGCTAACAGTTGTCTAGTGAAATTAATAAATAAAATAAACAGGCCTTCCACCTGTTCATATTCCACTATGTCATAAAATATAGAAAGAGATTAAGGCAAATAGGCCTGTCTAAATTACTGCACTAATACAAAAAATTGTCTTGAAGATAAACTTACAACTTGATGGACTATTTTGTTTTGTGTTTACTAATTAAGGTATTAAAATTCCCATTTTGAAACTTTATATCAAACTTTACCCTTTGACCTTGTCAGAACACCCCTTTTTAAAGACCATAGTATCCTATTTATAAACCTAATACGCCTCAAACTTGTTGATTTGCTCAACAATCAGATTTTAGATTAACACTTCAATTTAAAACTGTCGTAAACCCATCAATTTTTAGCAAATCTGATGAATCATGGACAGGATTGCACTATCAGTGGGTGATAAGAAACGTTTCTGCATTATTTCTAGACATCCACACGGTATTTCCTCACAAAACAAAGAAAAACTTTATTATTTTATTCAAATTATCAAAGAACTCAGTTTAAGGTTCACTGTACCCAGTTTAAGGGCCAATATAACCCAACCATTCATTGTCGCCGATCCAGTGATAATCTAAGATTCGCCAATGGCCTCTTATCAGAATCAGACTGTTGTAGTTGGTGCCGTAAATTAAATCAATTGGACATACAAACATTCCCAGGTGCTTAAGTGCTTTAAACTTAAGTTTCGCATTAATTTATGTGTTGTCCGGACTAGTAAAAATATGATAAGGCCAACCCCATAGATAGTTCACGGTTGATCCAAACAAAAAAAAAAAAACAAAACTAGCGATCTCTTTGGAAGTGGCGTACGGACATAATCACCATTATGCCGACAAGTCGATAATTATCCGATAAGG
This sequence comes from Drosophila atripex, assembly GCA_035045925.1. Taxonomy (NCBI): domain Eukaryota; kingdom Metazoa; phylum Arthropoda; class Insecta; order Diptera; family Drosophilidae; genus Drosophila; species Drosophila atripex. The sequence goes on from JAWNOP010000012.1 coordinate 5,618,104, forward strand.
AAAGGCGCTTTGCGTGGGCGGAACGCATTCTGCCACCGAAACAGCGATACGCCGATCCAACTGTGATAGTCCCGGACCCGTTCCCATTCAAGGGAAGATATTGCCAAAATTGATAAGCCCTATCGTGCCGGAATTAGTCGTACATACTATATCGCTGCTACCAATTATTCCTGCTGACCAATAGCCAGCCTTAGCCAAATGCTTGTCAGTTTTAGTCGGGAGCGTTAAGCGTGTGCTTCGTGGTGAAAATTAATCGGCTACCAAATGTAACTAAAATGTCTACCAAATCTATGAAATTGATAATTTAAATATCAGCGTGTCTAAAACTTTCTATTGGAAAAATATCAATATAATAAGTGTCAAAACTTTGTGAATAAATCATAAAAAGTGTCTTTTGAAAGAAAAATGTCACCAAAATACGTTTTTGATGTGGCATTTGTGGTGTCCCTTTTACTGGGAAATGTGAAAATTATATCAATGGAGCTCTCGACCTCCGAAGAACCAGAAATAGCCCCAACAACTACCAGGGCGAAAAGTGATAGTCCCAAGCTTAAATCGGTCATGCAAACGTATGAATCGGATGACGGCAATAGCTGTTTTCTGGATATTATCAAAGATGAAGTGCTATGGTGGATGAATCCAAATGGAACCCTTAAACTGGGTTCCAAAAAATTCGGTAACCATTCAACAATATCCATAAAAATAAATCACTCGGACCTCTTTGTGTGATTAGGTTGTGTTAAGAGCAGCCAAAGTAATATATTTCCATGCTACCGCCAATAAAAGCTTATCCAACCACTTTAAATGTAAAGAACCATATTAAAATTAATCGCAAAAAAGCTCCTTTATTTAAAAAAAACTAGTATATTGATTTAAACTTTGAATTTCAAAGTCCGACGGGAATGTAGAAAGTGACCCCGCAATTAAATAGTTTCCGATACTTTCATGGCTTTAATCTATCTTCTTGTGGTTTTTTGTCAGCAATTATTTGAGGGAATTCCGAAATTCCAGATTTGTTTAGTATACGCTTATCAGTCTGGGCTTATAGAAATTCCATTTAATTTATTAAGATTGTTAACAAAAAGTGATTGTGTTTCTTTACTTATTATTAGTAACTAATCACTATATTTAAAAGCCATTGGGGCTCTTGACCAATAGAAATTAAGGAACATGTGGTATTAAAAATTTGAATTTCAAATTTAAAAATTAAATATTTTAAAATTTTTAATTTAAAGTATATACAAAAGAGACGGGTGTTTCGACTTAAATTTATTTAATTTATTTTAAAAACAGAAACACTTGAGTAACAAATGAAAGTACACTAAAGCTCTTAAATTTTAAGATTAAGATACTTGTTTTTTTTCTTCCTAACTTAAGATTTTTAAATTTTTGTAAATCTAGATAAAGAACAATACTTTTAAACTTTTATTTCCAAGTAAAAAGTAAAGTACCGTAACCGTATACATTCTACTTGGAAGTACCGGGTATATGTACTTCCAGTCCCTTGATAACCTACCAATAACTTTACTTAATTAGATCATATAATTTATTTAAAGTTAACAAAATATACCTGGATCTGTCTCATGGCAACCTGAAAGAAGATGCGGCTCTACTTAATGAGGCAAAATTGGTGAAAAACATTTTCCAATGGCGGGTGGAAGTTTTCTCAGCGGCCTTCAATAATTTGCGAATAGCTCCATACTATACTCTCCACTCGATGAGATCCACCCTAATGTTATTGTCATTGCGAGGAAACAACTTCTCCGACCTTATCCCAGACGCTGAAGGTATGTATGTTTTTATATTTTTAAATTTAATTTTAAATGTTCACCATATTGATGGTCAGTTATCGTCCGAAATTTCAGCTGTTCAGCGCTTTTTGAATGAAATTGTTATTGAAACGTCAAGTAACACTACACAACACAAATGCGAGTCATCCCTGGCCAGCAATTCCAGCGATCTGTACGATCGGGAGTGCTTTCTATATTTCCAAAACAACACAACACCTCACATAACCAACAATATAAGCCACACGGATTACATAAAGTTATTAAAAGAGCGATTGGATTCGCTAACGAAATCTTGTAAGACACAAAAACACATTTCAACACACACATTTTTAAAGACAATATTAATCAATACTTAAATTCAGTTTGAAACACAATCTAAAGCATCTCTAAACTCGCAAAAAGTCATGTTTCCAATACTTTATTTAATACATTATTTTATTAAATTCCAAACAATCTAATCTTCTGCAGCACAATCCATTGCCTGGGCAAACTTTCCGAAAATGCCGCGTCTCATGGAGCTGGACTTGAGCAACTGCAGCATCGAGTACGTGAGCAAGGAGGCCTTCCAGAACATCAGCAACCTGCGGCGGCTGTTCATGTCGGATAACAAGATTATGACCATCAAACAGGACATGTTCTACCACATCCAGGGACTGCAGTATTTGGACATGTCCTTCACCAATATCCTGACCTACAGCTATCAACTGCAGTTGCCCACCCTCGAGATGGCCATGAGTCTGGTCTACGGATTAAAGATCCAGCAGAATGTTTTTAAAATGCTCCCAGAATTGGTTTATCTCGACCTGTCCCACACGAAGATGACCCGGAATAGTGCGGTGGCGTTCGCCCATCTGGGCGATAAGCTAAAGTTCCTCAGCTTGTGTTACACCAACATGCCAATGCTGAGCAGTGAGATCTTCAAGAACACAGCTCTGGAGGGTCTGGACTTGTCCGGGAATCCGTTCGTGTCCTATAACATAATTGATAATGCATTTGATGGCATTGCCGACACCCTGAAGTATTTGTATTTCGAGAACTCGAACTTGAAGGACTTGAAGTGGTCGACGAACCTGAAGAATCTTCAGGTTTTGGGTCTGGCGGGTAATAACATTAATGCCCTAACCCCCATGATGTTCCAGTCCCTAGAGTCGCTGGAGATCCTGGACTTGAGCTCCAATCATGTGGGCAATTGGTATCGGAGTGCCTTCCACAACAACACCGCCCTGCGGGTCCTCAATCTGCGCAGCAACACCATCAACATCCTGACCAATGAGATGCTCAAGGACTTCGAGCGCCTGGACTACCTCAGTCTGGGGGACAACAACTTCGTGTGCGACTGCCAACTGAGAGCGGTGGTGGAGGTGGCAGCCGGAAACAACAAGGACGCAGAGTGCTCCTACAAGCTGCTCAACTATAGTAAGGAGTCCTTGGGCCAGGAACTGGTATCAGCAGTGGAATCCTTCCAGATTGACCGCAATCTCTGGCGGACTCGCTTCATTCCTAGGCTGAGAAAAAGCTATGCCAATATCAGAGACTACAATCGGGAGAACCACATTATCAGATTGCACTTTCTTTCGGAGGGCTACGTGGCCTCTCTGTGTTCATCACCAAAGTTGTTCCAGATGCAGGATGTGAGTGGAGATCTCACCTTAAAGTTCCAACTGCTGGATTACGAGGCCAGCGAGTACTGGTGCTTCAACGAAACCGAACAGCTCCAAGTGGATCAGCTCAATTGCCAATCCCGCGCAATGACCGACCTCTCCGAGGAACTGCATCGCATTACGACAACGGTGGTTGCTGTGGTGGGCACCCTAGTGGGCATCTGCATCCTGGGATTCATAGTCTATTTAAAACGGTGGCACATCCACTACTACTACTCCTCGCTGAAGTCCGCCGCCCTGCTGTCCAGTGCCTCCAAGGAATCGGTAGACAACTTCAGCAACATTTCCCAACGGGATCCCAATGCCGTCTACGATATATTCATTAGCTACTGCGAGAACGATCGTCCTTGGGTGCTGAACGAACTGCTGCCCAACGTGGAGGATGCCGGTGATGTATCCATTTGCCTCCACGAACGCGATTTTCAGGTGAGCTTTATAATAAAGTTTAAAAACTATGACCCATAAGCTACTAAATTTTAATGTTCCAGATTGGAGTGACCATCTTGGATAACATAATCTCCTGCATGGACAGATCCCACTCACTTATGCTCATTATATCCTCCAATTTCCTTTTGAGTCACTGGTGCCAATTCGAAATGTATCTGGCACAGCATCGGTATGAAATTTTGGATAAAATGGGTAGTGTTTTAAACCACTAAACTCTAAATAAATTTCCCACAGCATTTTTGAAGTCAGCAAGGAGCACCTAATTTTGGTTTTCCTGGAGGACATTCCCCGAAGAAGACGGCCAAAAACCCTGCAGTATCTTATGGATGTTAAAACATACATTAAATGGCCGGTTGGAAAAAATGATCCGAGTCCAAGCTCGGAGGACAGGAAACTGTTTTGGAAACGCTTGAGGAGATCGCTGGAAGTCATAGGAATTAGCTCCCGGGAGGTTAATGTTTAAAAACTCTTAAATGTAAATCAATGGTTTTAAAATATTTCTAGTCAGATTAACAAGTACCTGATAAACAAAACAAAAAATTATTGCGTGCCAATAAGTTACAATTTGTCTTAAGTTTAGTATAGGAACTATAAATATTAACTTAAGTAAATAATATTGACTAACTTAACTAATTAATTTTCTTATAAGCAGCGAAATTGTTTCATTATTTTATATAATAATGTAGTTTATAAACTATATAAATAAATAATATAGTTTATGAGCTATATTAAGGGTTATAATTATAGTAGGGTAATTATTACTTCATAACTATAAAAATGTAAAGTTTAGACCAAGATAATAATCGTTGTGTCCTAATTATACTCGAAGTATTTTTCTCCAGGCACTTTTCTGGATTTCTCAAGGGAACCCTCCAAAAAATTGAACATAAAATCTAAAAAATATTCTGTTCCTAGATTTTAATACAGATTTATGGAGAATTTATCTACGAATCATTTCAGGTATTCCGCTCAAGAATCAGATAAATATTGCCAAAGATACAGCCTTTGATGGGGGCCATAAAGTGGCTCCATCTACTTTTCTGGATTTCTGAAGGGGAAACCCTGGAAAATTTACCAAAAAATCTAAAAAAATATGATGTTCCCAGATTTGAATGCAGATTTATGGAGAATCTATCCACGAATCGTTTAAGATATTCCGCTCAAGAATCAGATAATTATTGCCAAAGATACAGCCTTCGATGGGGGCTATAAAGTGGCTCCATCTACTTTTCTGGATTTCTAAAGAGGACCCCCTAGAAAATTTACCAAAAAATCTAAAAAATATGATGTTCCCAGATTTGAATGCAGATTTATGGAGAATCTATCCACGAATCGTTTAAGGTATTCCGCTCAAGAATCAGATAATTATTTCCAAAGATACAGCCTTCGATGGGGGCCATAAAGTGGCTCCATCTACTTTTCTGGATTTCTGAAGGGGACCCCCTAGAAAATTTACCAAAAAATCTAAAAAATATGATGTTCCCAGATTTGAATGCAGATTTATGGAGAATCTATCCACGAATCGTTTAACATATTCCGCTCAAAAATCAGATAATTATTGCCAAAGATACAGCCTTCGATGGGGGCCATAAAGTGGCTCCATGTACTTTTCTGGATTTCTGAAGGGGACCCCCTAGAAAATTTAGCAACAAATCTAAAAAATATGATGTTCCCAGATTTGAATGCAGATTTATGGAGAATCTATCCACGAATCGTTTAAGGTATTCCGCTCAAGAATCAGATAATTATTTCCAAAGATACAGCCTTCGATGGGGGCCATAAAGTGGCTCCATCTACTTTTCTGGATTTCTCAAGGGAACCCTCCAAAAAATTGAACAAAAAATCTAAAAAATATGATGTTCCCAGATTTGAATGCAGATTTGTGGAGAATCTATCCACGAATCGTTTAAGATATTCCGCTCAAGAATCAGATAATTATTTCCAAAGATACCGCCTTCCATGGGGGCCATAAAGTGGCTCCATGCACTTTTCTGGATTTCTGAAGGGGGCCCCCAGAAAATTTAACAAAAAATCTAAAAAATATGATGTTCCCAGATTTGAATGCAGATTTGTGGAGAATCTATCCACGAATCGTTTAAGATATTCCGCTCAAGAATCAGATAATTATTTCCAAAGATACCGCCTTCCATGGGGGCCATAAAGTGGCTCCATGCACTTTTCTGGATTTCTGAAGGGGGCCCCCCAGAAAATTTAACAAAAAATCTAAAAAATATTCTGTTCCTAGATTTTAATACAGATTTATGGAGAATTTATCTACGAATCATTTCAGGTATTCCGCTCAAGAATCAGATAATTATTTCCAAAGATACAGCCTTCCATGGGGGCCATAAAGTGGCTCCATGCACTTTTCTGGATTTCTGAAGGGGGCCCCCAGAAAATTTAACAAAAAATCTAAAAAATATGATGTTCCCAGATTTGAATGCAGATTTGTGGAGAATCTATCCACGAATCGTTTAAGATATTCCGCTCAAGAATCAGATAATTATTTCCAAAGATACCGCCTTCCATGGGGGCCATAAAGTGGCTCCATGCACTTTTCTGGATTTCTGAAGGGGGCCCCCAGAAAATTTAACAAAAAATCTAAAAAATATGATGTTCCCAGATTTGAATGCAGATTTGTGGAGAATCTATCCACGAATCGTTTAAGATATTCCGCTCAAGAATCAGATAATTATTTCCAAAGATACAGCCTTCCATGGGGGCCATAAAGTGGCTCCATGTACTTTTCTGGATTTCTGAAGGGGACCCCCTAGAAAATTTACCAAAAAATCTAAAAAATATGATGTTCCCAGATTTGAATGCAGATTTATGGAGAATCTATCCACGAATCGTTTAAGGTATTCCGCTCAAGAATCAGATAATTATTGCGAAAGATACAGCCTTCGATGGGGGCCATAAAGTGGCTCCATGTACTTTTCTGGATTTCGGAAGGGATTTTCTGAATTTTCTGAAAAATATTTTGTTTGTAGATTTTAATGCAGAGTTATGGAGAATCTATCCACGAATCGTGTACGATATTCCGTTCAAGAATCAGATGATTCGTACATCGTAGGCAATCGATGCGGCCATCGATGGGGGTCATAGTTTGGGGGACTCCATGCCTTTTTCTGGAATTCTGACTATGTTCTATAATATTATGCGTATTCCCATAAATGATTAGAGAAATATTCAAATGATTGTAGAAGTTATTCTTCTGAAACCAGTTCCGGTTCCGATCAGAAAACGAACCACTTAAGTGCTCTGTCTGGTCACACTTTTAACAGCTGTTTAAGAAAGTTATTATTTGCGCGCCAAAACAACAGAACTAAACGAATTGTATTATAAGTTATTAGAATATGGAATTTCACCTTAAGAAACGTCCGCGCCATGAAGTAAAAGTGGAGGTGGTCAGCTTGGAGACCAAGTACCCAAGCAATGTCATGATGTACCACTATCCGCCCACGGAGGACATCCACATTGAGGAGTTTGAGGAGCTGGCTCTGGAGCGCCTGCGTCTACTGCGAATCCTCGAAAGAGCCGGCACCAAGAACTTGCGCATGCTCTCTGACGAGTGGAAAGAATACGTTGGAGCTGAACTTACCCGCGAAGGATTGCGCAGCTATTTGCGGCTCTGTTCACCCGCTGGCGGGAAGCATGAGTCCGATATACAGACCAGGAGGCGGGACTACATCTCACATTTCATCCTGCGCCTGGCCTACTGCCGCTCCGAAGAGCTCACCCGCTGGTTTGTGGCGCGAGAAATGGAGTTATTTCGGTACAAGTTTGCTGCCCTGAGCAGCTCAGAGGTGAAGCAGTTCCTGGACGACAACAATTTTGAGATCCATCCTCTAACCGAGGCGCAAAAAGACGAGGTCAAGGATGGGCTGTATGAAAGTACAGCGGGTCAGAGTGTGGCCAAGATCGAGCTTCTGGACTTCTACAAGGTTCCCTTCACCCAGGTGTTGGATCTCGTACGTGGTCGACGGTGTTACCTGAAAGCAGGATTCGCGTATGTCAACACCCACGATCTGGTTTCGATTGTGGGCACCCGCCAGCAGGAGGAGATCGAGCAAGGTCTTGTGGCCGCCAATGGACTGGTTGAAGAAGTCGAGGGGGATGAGCGCATCTCCCGCATGCTGAAGGCCTTGCACAATTCCTACACCGGTAAGGACTACACTGTTTGCCGGGACGCAGCTGTCCCCATTGAATCCCTCGACCAACTCTCCAAGACCTCCATGCCGCTGTGCATGCGCATGTGCCACGAACACATTCGCGCCCAGCATCATGTCAAGCATGGCGGCCGCATGCAATACGGCTTGTTCCTAAAGGGAATCGGTGTAACGCTGGAGGATTCGCTGCGCTTTTGGCGCGAGGAGTTCACTAAAAAGATGGACGCGGATAAGTTTGCACGCAGCTACGAGTATAACATTTACCATAACTACGGGAAAAAGGGCTCCATGGTAAACTACACACCCTACTCCTGCGCCAAGATCATTAAGGACATGGCAGCCCCGGGCGATTGCCACGGTTGCCCGTACAAATCCATGGATCCAAGCTCATTGAAGAGCAAGCTAACATCCTATGGACTGTCCCCCAGCGCCATTGACGAGGTGATGTACTTTGTGTCGAGAGGTCATTACCAGATCGGCTGTGGAAAGTATTTCCAGTTAACTCACAATTCTAACGTGGAGCCGACCATCAACCACCCGAACAACTACTTCGAAGAGAGCCAGATCCTGATGGGCAACCGCCAGAAACGCACTAATGGTCCGGCGGCGCCAAAACCCCGTGCCCGGCCAGACATCAAGGGCCATGGCGATCGGTCCATGCTGATGGGACAAGACGACGATGAGCTTTGGCGCATTGCCGAGACGCAGGAGCGAATTCTTCAGAGCCAGAAGGACATATCAGAGGCATTTAACGATGATCTAGATCTTACGGAAATTGAATACTGATGGGTGTACAAATAAAATAGTTTAAGTATATGTATTTAAAAGTAGAGTTTTATTCTTTCTTAATGGGTTTTTTTTAATTTTTTAGACAACAAAAATATATTTAAATTAAATTAAATCTATTAAAATCGCCATCAACTATTGCGACAAAGATAGCATGTCCTGGATCTGGGATCAATGTTTTGGGCAGCATTTCGTCCATAAGGCGGCCACCCATTGACATCCACATAGTAGATGCCCCGCGCTTGCATATTTATTTCATAGCCCATTGGGGAAATGGTTCCTGCAAGGCATTCTCTCCTTCGAAGTTTCTCCCAGGACTCGCATTTGTGGCCCAGAAAGTTCTTCTCCTGGCCGGGATAGGCGCTCTCCGCAAAGTATTCCACCGCTCGTGTGTGGGAACAGCCAATGGTCAAGCAACCCGGTTGTATAGGATGAGCTCCACCCGGATAGAAGTCCACATCCCCCAGGGGACCTCGCTTAGCCAGAATGCCCATGTTGGTGTGGATGATGTCGACCAGCCGTGCATCACCCCGCGATAGCCCCGGCAAGATGTTTTCCCGCCTGAAACAAGGTTTGGCGGGATCCAAGCCAGTAATCCTTGGAATTAGCTTTCCAGTTAGCCGTTTAAATGTTCGCCCGGCAGTCCCCATGATGTGTGCTCCCAAGGAATGACCTAGGAAGAGTTTCTGAATGGAACCACGGATGGGGTATCCTACTCACCAATAAGGTGGATATTTCGCAGTGGAGTTAGCTCAATCAGGTGGGTGAGACCCACTCCGATGTGCTCCCCAATTAAGTCCGTGTTGAGAGCTGACCAAGAGTAGAGGGTGTCCACGTAGTCGGCGGCATCCACAATCTGTGAGACATTTTTTTAATAAAATTTAACAAAAATAAACTAATGGTTTAAAATATTAAACTACTTACCACAAAGTTAACATCTTGGCGACACATGAAGGCCTTGGACATCATCGAAATGGCGGAGGATTCGTTCACGGTGTTGGTCCAACCGGTGGCCAGGATCACAACCTTGCGTCCCTTGGAAAACCTCGTGTGCCTCCACAGCTTAGAAGCCTCCAGAAGCGGGACACTGTAGTTCTGACACGGAGTCATGTACTGGAAGTGCATTTTTTTGATATCCGGCGATATCTGAGGTGGAACTCTACCAATAACAAGGGTAGATGAACCTGGAAGACAATGAAGGTTACAAAAAATTACTAAAGTACTAAGGGTACTGTGATTCTTACACAAAGCATCGATTGTGTTGGAGGCCCACTCGAGCGGAGCAGCTGTGAGGGCATTCGCCTTCATGGTAAAGATTTCCGTGAAAATTCGAGGCACTGCATCCCACCAGCTTCTGGCAGAACGGCTCTCTGCATTCTCGGTTGTATTTTCTGGCAGGGCAACCGGGATACATGGGATAATAAGGATAATCACCGCACAGAGAATCCGCATAATGCGAATATGAACTTAACTAAACCGACTCCAGAGGTGCTTTAACATAAGGTTTGCGAATTTTGAATAGCGGTTCCGTTGTTTACAAACGGAATCCAAAAAAATATGTTTACATAGCTACTTTAGCTCTCTGAAAAAAGGCATTGTTTTGTCTGTTCATCGAAATACTATATTTAATTAACCTAAATGCTGGTGGGTCAAGTTTAGCAATTGAATGGAAAAATTTAAGTTTCATTCTGCTTTTGATGTTCTTGTATAAAAGTTTAATTGCTACAAAGTTCATTTTATAACTTAAAAGTATTTACAAATCTAAAATTCTTATACACAACTTGAACTGAAATGTATGAGCATCGTTTCAATACAATTTGGATATATCCTCATATTGTACATTATCCACTATTCGTCCTTTCAGTGGACCATGTAAAATCTCAACGCTAACTGAAAATTTACGCTCGTCTAGCTTCTTAAGTATCGCCTCGGAGCCCCGATAAGCGCCATTCACGACCATGACTGTTTTGTCCAATGCCGGTATCACAGTTTCCAAATGTGCCTAAAAACAATACATTTTTAATCAAAGTCATAAAAATAGTTAGTTTTTAATCTACCTGATCTACTTTTAGCTTCTCTCCCGTATCCAAAAACTTGATTTTTGCTTGATACTTGTCTATCACCTCCTGGACGACCGCCTTCTGTTTGAAGAACTTGTCGCCCATCGACTTGGAAATGAACTTAACGACAATGTCTTTGTGCAGCCAGTAGTCCTTGCGGTTGGCCCGCTCCTTCTTTGCCTCCTCCTGCTTGATTATTTCGTCCAATGCTGACCGGGATTGGCTGCCCTCCCTATCCCTGTCCCTATCTCCCGCGATAGATTTAGGTTTTTTGAAGACTTTTTCATCTACTTCAGAGGCAGATCTCTTGGACGTTAGAGCGGATTTGCCGAGCACCGTTTCCGGTTGGAACTTCTTTTCCAGGCGGATGTCCAGCTTAAGAGGTTCGTTCTCTTCGCGTTTCAGCTCCGTGAACTTCTCCTGATCAGTCTCACTGTCACCCTCTTTGGCCTTTGCCTTCTTTATCTGTTTTTCGATAAAATCTGTCATCCGCTCCTCGTCGTCCTTCTCCATCTTCTCCTTGCGATCGGCCTTTGCTTGTCGCTCCATTGCCTCCGGACTGCGGTCGATGTAGGTCACAAACCAGCCCTTCTCCGTTTCATCGGCTATCACCTGACCCGTCCTTCCTAGCCACTTCACGTAGTCAGACAATGTTAGCCAGCGGGTGGCGTTCATATGGATGTGTTCCTTGTGGGCAATGTACTCTTGGTAGATCTTGTTGGCATTTGTACGCTTTGTTCCAAATCTCCGACGCAGTAGTTCCATGTAGCCGTCGGAAAACTCCTTGCTGAAGCTGTGTAGGAACTTTCCGGGGTTATCCGCAAAGAGGAGCAGCTGCCGCTGGTGGGATTCGCTCATCGTGTGGCACTTGAAGCCGTTCTCATCCCTGCACTGCTTCTCGCACATCTGGCAGTACCATCGCAGCTTCTGCAAGCCCTTGGCCTTCATCTTGTTGGCCAGGTACTTTGGCGTACCCACCTCCGCTTTGCCCATTGTTTAGCTGCTTGATTATTCGGATATTTAAAATAATTTCGCAATGAATTCGTGTTGTTTTGATTGCAGCTAATGAGTTCCGATTAGTGTGGCTGCCAATTATTACTGACTTGATATCATAGATTATTTTTATCGATAGATCGATACATCTGATTGGCATTACTAATGTAACGACTTAAAATTCAAATACAGAACTTGACCCCTATTTACTTTAGAATTTTTTTTATTAGTTTTAAACTGTTTTTGTATAAAAATACTATATATCTATTACTTCAAAAATACTATATATTATTATTCAAATTTAAGCTTAAATAATCTTAAAATGCCATCTGGTACGTTATTTTACACATTAAATGTACTTTTTTTTTATATAAACTGTGTAGTTTTTATTTCTTACATTTAGTGTTTTTGAGGCCAATTATCAAAGGAAAAGTATTAAAACGAATTCTGTAAGACGATATTGCTTTGAATCTATTAAAAAAAATATAAATGTTTATTCTTATTAATAAATGATTTAAATTAGATAACAATATTCTCTCCTAATCTCTCTATTTCGTCCAATATGAAGTCCAACTCTTCACTTTTCAGGACTGGAAAACAAGTTAAGACCATACGGAAAAAGTTTCCCAGGTTTTGGGACTTAAGAGGCGAATAACCAACCATCAGGGATCCGCTATAAATCATTTGTTCTTTAATCTTCGGAGCCACCTAAAAGACAAATTGGGATTAAATAAGTGAGGTCCCCTAATTACATAATTAAAACATACCGTATAAAGACGCTCCCACCACTCAGGTGTCTCCTCCTTTTCAGACACCCGCATAGCCTTTGGGATGTACCAGAAGCAGACGTTGGAGTATTCGTGCCGTTGGAGCACCAATCTGAAGCGATCACTGCGCTGGCGCACCTTATCCTCCAGCAGCCTGGACATATCGATGGCGTGGTCTATCAGGTGGCCGTACTTTCCATATCCACGGGCCTTCAGCATCAGCCAGAACTTAAAGGCGTCTATTTTGCGACCGCACTGGACGCTCTTGTTTCCAGTGTCGTAGGAAACGTCATAGAACTTGTCCTGCTGGAACAGATAATGCGCCTCGGTACTGTTGCATCTCTCCAGAAGGCGATCTTGTTCCCGGGTGAGAAAGAGCGAGCATTGCATCGGCACCCCCAGCGACTTGTGGGGATTCCAGGCAAAGGAGTTGGCCCTTTCCAGACCAGCCAACAGAGATCTATTCTCATGAGAGAGCAGGACGGCTCCTCCAAGACAAGCATCCACATGGAGCCACAGACCATGCCGCTCCGCCACGTCGGCTGCCCCACTGATGTCATCGAAGGCTCCCAGTACGGTGGTACCGGCAGTACAATTGACAAAGAACGGCTGCCCACCACGGGCTTTCGCCTCCACAATCTTGGCCTCCAGGTCATCCAACCGCATTTGACCCCGACCATTAGTCTTGACAGCCACGCAATTGTCACTGCCCAGTCCCAGCCAGTTGGCCGCCTTGACGAAGCTGTAGTGCGACTGGTCGGATGTGAACAGCACCAGTGGCTTCATTCTGAACATTCCGGCCGTTTTGACGGAGGGGGCGAACTTGTAGCGCGCCAGAACCAGGCCGTACATGTTGGAAGTAGAGCCACCGGGACCAAAGATTCCATCACCGTTCTTGTAGCCGGCCAACTGGCTGACAGTCGAGATCAGTTCAGTCTCAATCAGGCTAAAAACGGGGGCAACTTCGTAGGTATACCTGAGGGTATAAAGGTAATTTCTTTATTATAACTAAACTAATATAAATATTATAATTCTAGTATAAGCAATGATGTCTAGAGTGGATTAACACTTGGAATTTACACCGAAGTAACAGCATTATCTGTTCTACAAACCCATAACTGGAATATATTGCGAAAAATATGCAATAATCAGCTGCCTTGATATGAGACATATGTAAATGGTGGACCAGACTTACGAGCTGCCGTTCATGGCCTCGGTGATCAGTGATCCCGCCAATCCGAAGGGATCGAGCTGTCCAAAGAGCTGATTATGGAAGCGGCCGTGCGAGGTTTTCACGGAGTAATGGATGACCTCCTGACACAGCTTCTCGATTTCGGCTAGACTAGGGTTTTCCGTCTCCCGGACCTTTAGATTAATCCGTTCCTGGAACACAATTCAATCGATTGATTTATCTGATTGTTTTAATTTTAAAGGTGCAACAACAAAAAAGTTCCCTATAGATTAGAAACTTTGTTAACAACCCTGGAGATTGTAGTTTCATAGAAACTAGATTGCTCTTCAATCAAATTTTATGATTTCCAATTAGTATGTGTACTTAGAAATTGAATTAAAATACATTTTGAATGGCTGGCTTGCGTGACCCCAAGCCTGAACTCTTTTTAATTAATCAGCTCAACCCATTATTATCTTGAGAACGGCGGACGCTGCCGGGTCTATCGTCCACTCACCTTCAGCTTGTCCGGCTGCAAGAAAGGCACTATTTTTTGCTGGCCCCATTTCTCCGGATCCATGCAGAAGGTATCCTGCCGTTGGAGCAGCCTGAATACGTTCTCCAGGACATTCCAGTCGTCCATGAGACCATCGCGAATCTGATTAACCGTAGTGGAGTGATCCTTGGAGGGAGCCATTGGTTTACGAAATATCACAAATTGCCACTAAAATATATGAGTATAGACCCGGAAATCGAACGAACCTCCGACTACGACGACGAGTCAGTGGCAAGTGATCGTGCCCGACTGCAGCTGATTGTGTTTTAACGTTCTCTTGACGAAATTCCCCACTATCTTGATCGAGTTGTAAACCATCGTCTGGGCAGGCATACACTCAGAAATAAATTAAATACATGTATACACGATATTAAGGTGGACCTGATTATGAATTTTTATTAAGATCTATGGTAGTATTATCCTGTAAATTTCACAATTCTAAATCTCATATTTATATCAGTTTATTGAAAAGCAAAGCAAAAGAAATGTGTTAATTAGATTAGATTAATCAACTATTTTTGCAGAATCATCCAAAATTATTATGGAACTTGATTGGTGCCAGGAAAATAAACAAAAAAAATCTATAATTTATAGTAGAACATCGATATGGAGAACAAATACTATGTATTTTTCTCAGTTTAGAGCACTTTACGCAACTGAAATTGTACTTAGTTTTGCATACTAATATAAACTGCATTAGTATATGTCGCTTGAAAACAAGTTTAGGCTTTCGTCACAGTTCAAACAGAATTCTTTCAGGAAAAAAACCCAAAATAAAATCCAAAATGCAGAAATACGTTAGCAACTCAGTCGACCCAGTATCTACAAATAGAAAGTAACAATCCACTTACATATACTTGCCCAATCGTAGTCACTTTCGGCGACACTTTCCATCATGCCGGTCATGCTGGTGGCTACAATAGTATCTCATAGTGCTGAGAAGTGACAGTTACAGATACATTCGACCAAAGATTAGATTTAATGTTAGGTCAGTCACAAGTACTGTGTCTTAGGTTGTAAACTGAACTTGATAAATAAAAATAAAAATGAAAATAAATTATAGTTTTGTTCACGTAAAACGGTATCATTTTAATATGTTTTCCTCGATTTAACATTATATCATTTGTATTTATATGCATTAATTTAAATTTTACTTTTCTCGCCAACAACGTTAAAATGGAAGAAGGTTTGTGTGTTTTCTCTCGTATTATTAATATATTCTATTTGATTTTCCTGGTTTTATGTAGTTGCAGTTTTCAGTTTTGCGGTCGACGTTACTTGCAAATCAATTTCAACAGAACAACATTATCTAGTAATCATCTAGGTCGAAGCAATCATTGTCCAGTTCATCGAGCTGCATACTCTGGAAGTCTACCTTGTAGCGTAAGATACCTGTGGGAAGCAAATTTTTGTTTATTAAAAAATGAAAATCAAACAAAAAATTAAGTGGAACAAAAGCAAATGAAAAACTAGATAATCCAACTAATACATTTAATTTAAACAAACTAAACATCAAGAGCTCACCTCTTTACCACCTTAAACTTTAATTCAATTTTAAATAAATTCAAAAATTAAAGGCCGCGATATTATCACGGTTTTGATCGAATCTCATTATGTGTGTTGTTTTATTTCTGGTTTAATTTTTATTACAGTTTTTATGGATTAGATTTGTATACTTTCTTATAACACTCGGTTGTAATTTGAATAGGGGAAATGCAGATACGTTCGAAACTCTTCCAGCTAATAGTCCATAAATAAAAAATCAATCCTCATACACCACCTCACTCCACACTAGTTGCGAAATAATTTAGTTTTGTGGCTTAAAATGTAAAAAACGCACTCCCATCCAGCTTCGTGCAGGACTAAGTAATGAAAAAAATGTAATAAATCGCAAAAGGTACACATATCTAGAGAGACTCGACTCGACTCGCTGATCTGATCTGATTGACAAGGAAATGCACCGCCCGACTGATGAGAGGAGGAGGGGGGGAGGGACCCTATTGGTGATAAATATTTGGTATTGAACGGCTACGCTGAACATAGACAAAACTATGTGGCAAGTAAATTGGTTCCTAATCAATTTGAACGTTTCGCTTTACGAGGTTTTCCCAAAAAGTACTGATTTATTCTGCATATAACGCATTCTGCAGCACACAGCACTGGTGGCGACTTAGTAATCATCGAGATCGACGTCCTCCAGCGGCTCATCGGCCTGTAGAGATTGGAAATCTACTTTATAGCGCAATATGCCTACACATTATTACATTATAGCGTTGTGACGATCGTGTGGAAAGCAGCATTAAAGGGAAAAGGAATGGAGATAGAGATACATAATCACAATTATAGCTTTTTGATTCAACTACATCTACAGCTGGCTTCTAAACGGATGAAGTGAAGAAAATCCACTTTACTTACCGCCGATTCCACCGAAACCTCGCACGAACTGGCTACCCTCCTGGGACTTGTCCGTGATAATCTCCAATGTGGCGCCGAACATTTTGTAGTTGTTTGCCAGCCACTCGAGCAGCGGCTGAGACTCGATCAGTTCCATCTCCACCCCGCTCTTTAAAGTAAAATTACATTAGAATTATCCTATTAGAAAAATTCAACCTTTTTAAACTTGCCTCCTTGTCAGTGAAGTGCGACTTGTCCTTTTCCTGCTCCGGCGTCAAATGTAATACTGTCGTTGACGTCGAGTTGGCATGATTCTTGAGAACATATCGTTGAATGTCGAGGTTTTCCCAGCAAATCAGAGTCTCCACGGAGCCAAGTTCCAGTGCCCGCAAGGTATCCTCCACTCCGAAACAGTATTTGCCAGTGTCCTTAATGTTTAAAAAATTGTTTAAAAAGAGTATTTGATAATAGGATGTATAGGACTTACCTGAGAAATTTCATCAAAGTAACGACCAATGAGCTTCTTCTCCTGAATGAATTTGACATTTTGCAAGGACTCGGCTGCCAATTCAATGGCTTGGTTGAATCCGTTTTCGCCGCCATAAGACACATCCACTAGCTTGATTACTTTCGATTGTAAACGCTACAAAGACAACAAAATAATAATAATTAACTTAAAATAATATAAGATTAGTAGTATCCACTTACGGGATCAAACATATCTGACTGACTGAGCTCGGTCTTAAAGTCTGCACTACCGGCTAGGATGAGACCGGCAATGTTGGGCTTATCGTTTGTAATGAACAACTGGGTGGCCACCTCGGCAACCTTGCGCACATAGTTGTGACGCTTCTCCATACGCAGACGGGCAAAACGGAGGGCGGACTGACCACCACGTCCGTGCTTTTTCGGCAGATCGACAGTGAACTTGTGGAGCACTTCGCGCGTATTACCCTGGAGTGTACCGAAGAGAGCGCCATTACCGTCCATCACAATGAAGCCGAACTTGTTGTCGTCGGCCAGCAGGGCAGTGAGGGCCTCCGTGTGGAACTTGTTGTCGCAGAGGTAGAGCGACGTGTTGATCGGCTTGAATGGTTCGAAGTCTATGTTCACCTTCTTTTCCTTGCCTTCCTCTGTGACAATGGTGCCGCAGTAGATGACCAAACCATTTGGAGGCACTAAATGATAGAAAAAGTTTATTAAAATGATTTAAAATTAAAGAATAAGCTTGTAAGCCAAACCTTTGGTGTATAACTTGAGTCTGTGCTGGACCGACGTAATGGCACCGAGGACGGACAGACGATTCACGCGCGACTTGATATTCGAGGCCGTTCCAAATTCATCGGCCAACATTTTGCTGACGCGCGAGATCTGATCTTTTGGCGGAATAATCAAAGAAATCATGCTGGTGCCGTTGCTGCAAATAGAAAAAGGGGGAATCGGTTAGAATGTGAGAAGGTGCCACAAAAATAGGTGGCCAAGTTCTGCCATGGCAACAGTAAAAGTTGAGTTTTTTTTTAAGAAATTTTATTTTTTAAAACAATTTTTTTTTAAGTGCTTGAATAAAAAAAAAGAGATTCGAAATTAAAAAGAAACACTATTAATAGTATAACTGTACTAAGTGAAAAGTATTAGTTTTTGTAATCCCCTTTGTTTTTGTTTTCGTTTTTTTTTTTTTATTACCAATTACAGTTAAGCCGAGCTTCTGCAGGGGTCACTCTGTACGCTGACCTTGTTACCGTAAGCGGAGCAATAAGGACCAGGTCGAATCCGTGAGAGAGAGAGAGAGAGAGAGAGAGCAGTGTCACAAAGCTTGGCCCATTTCGGCACACACTCTCACACATACACGTAGGCAGGTAAACGTGCGGTGGAGTGACAAACAAACTACAAGCAGACGGCCACGAGGCGCATTACTCACACCACAGTGCCAAGCCTACCCTCTCGCTCTCTCTCACACGGTCTAGTTATAACTGATAATAACCCGACAGAAAACGTGTTGCTCGTAGGCTGGCATGCAAATAACGAAGCAGAAGGGTGAGGGGATTACTATTTGGCGGTTTTGGAGGAGATGGCAACAATGCCATCACAAGGGGAGCACTTTTATTTTGTTGGTGACAACAAGGAAAGGTGGTTGTACTCGGGGGCTCCACCAAGCACACCACCCACACCCATACCCATTTCCACTTCCACCCCCGTCGCCAACAACGAGTGGGAGAGTTGTGTATCCCCACAAACACTCACGCACTCGCACTCGAAACGGGCGGGGGGAAACTCTCATTGGGTGGGAAAATATGAATAACAACTCACCCGCGCGCCATCTCCAGACTCTTGATCAGCTTCTTTATTTTCCAGATCTCGACATTGCGATCGGCAGACGTTTCCTCGCCAGACATTTTGCTTGCTGCTTGGTTGTTTACCCCGCCTGAGAGTGAACTGTGAGTGGGTGGTGGTGGTGGGGGATGGAGGACTAATCCTGAGCGGCGGCTGCTACTTCTATGCTTGGCCTGGGCTTCGGCTGGTGTGGTGTGGTGTGGCTGCTGTTTCTATTCTGTTGCTGCTTCCTGTGCTTCTTGTATTCACATTCACGTTCTTCCTTTTAACGTGGCTGGCGATGAATACACTGCAACGATTATATGGGAAATAATATACATGTACACAAAGGCTCACACACACACAGACATTTCAAATAATGGGAAAGAAAAGCTAAGGAGAGGAAAGCACACCAACGAGCGGGCGGGCTATTGCGATTGCATACTATTTTTTCTCCCTTTCTCTCGCACACACACTCTCTCTCTATGAATCTTTAAAGGAAACCTGATGGTGGGTGGGGGGAGAAAGCGGCTAAAGCGCGAAAACTTCGAAACGGAAAACAAAACGGAGTTGGAAACTAATTTGGCATGAAATGCCCGTACACACAAATTTGTGATGTGAACGAAAGTCGAAACTTAAAACTCAAAAACTCGGTTATTTCATTATTTCACTCCACCATTAAGCTTTCAAGAAAGATGAAGAGAGAGAGAGAGAGAGCGCGCGAGCGAGAGGGCATATGCAAAAAAAAAAATTAGCCAGCATGAGAGCGCCAGCCAGAGCGAGAGCATGCTCCAAAGGTGACGTTGACACAATCGCGTGCCACGGCCAAAATGTCCCCGATACCGAATCGGGCGTTTCTTCACTGTATTAACATGCCCTGATCATTGTAATCGCGTTCAGTGCCATTTTCGCATTTCTGGCTTTCTCACAATTGGCAAATAAGTATGCATAAATTTTCCCACATACAAAACGTGCACAAAACCCACTCGGAACCACTCTGAACTGGATCGAGGTTCGAAAAGAGAGTTGTCAATATGCGTAATCGATAACAATCTATCGATAAAATAAAGCTTTTAGTATTTTCCCCTATAAATTAAGTATAAAAATATCAACGGTTCCAACTTTAAAAATTTAATTTTTTAAATTAATTTTTGAACGTGGTAAGAAAGTGTAGGTTTTCTGAATATCGTCAATATTTCTCTAAATAACCAGAAATAAATTTTCCAAAAATAGTTCTCTGCTTTCGTATCAACTTTGGTTAACAGCTTTAACTAATGTAATAGCTTTAAATAAATATGCTATACCTTGTTTCATTTCAGTGGAAAGTGCCGTAAATAGAATAATCTTCATTATCACGGCTTGAAATTATTGTTCAAAGATAATTTTCTTGTATCAGAAATCAAATTTAATGTTGGTATCTATCGGTACAACCTAAGCCGATAGTTATGTGATGACTGTGAATGACAGTGAAGAAGAAGACGGTAAACAAAATGAATTTGGAGCTGTTGGGTGAGAATCGCGCCTAATCTTAAAAGTAATCGTAAAAACTAACAAAATCTTTTACCAAATTTGCAGAATCTTTTGGCCAGAACTACCCTGAAGAGTTTGATGGCTCACTGGACTGTATTTCCCTAGCAGTGACCTGTGCCTTCAATAAGTACGGAACTCTTCTGGCGGTGGGCTGCAATGATGGCCGCATAGTGATTTGGGATTTTCTGACGCGCGGCATCGCCAAGATTATATCTGCTCATGTTCATCCCGTCTGCAGTCTCAGTTGGACAAGGAATGGACATAAAGTTGGTGTCTAGCCCATTAAAATGTGGTTAAAACTCACTTAATTCCTTTCCAGTTGCTCTCTGCTTCCACAGACAATAATGTATGCATTTGGGACGTGCTCTCCGGTGAGCTGGAGCACAAGTACAGATTTCCGTCGCCGGTTCTCAAAGTCCAGTTCGATCCCCGCAATGACAACCGTCTCTTGGTCTGCCCCATGCGGTATGCCGCAGTGTTGGTCCAAATTGGTGGAAGTCATCGCTGCCTGCCCTTGGACTCGGACGTGGGTTTAGATTATTTCTATGGATTTTTGCATAAATTAACTGTCTGTACCATCTTAGGGCGACTTGAATATAGTTGCTTCGTTCGATCGCCGTGGAAAACATATTTACACTGGAAATGCGAAGGGAAAAATACTGGTCTTGGATGTGGAAACGTTCGAGGTGGTGGCTAGTTTCCGCATCATTGTAGGAACTTCGAGTGCCACAGCTGTTAAGAGCATTGAATTTGCTCGCAGGGGAGAGTAGGTGAACCAAAAAAGTAATTCAATGATTATTCTAAAGCTCATAATTTCAGCGCCTTTCTTATTAATACCTCAGACCGAGTCATCCGAGTATACGACTCGAAGGAAATCATTGCCCTTGGCAAAGACGGTGAACCGGAGCCGATTCAAAAATTGCAGGACTTAGTCAACAAGTATGCTATTTAATTAAAGATATCCATACTTTTACAAACAAATACGTTTCATTTCAGAACTACCTGGAAGAAATGCTGTTTTTCCGGCGATGGCGAATATATTTGCGCGGGAAGTGCTCGACAGCATGCTCTCTACATTTGGGAAAAATCTATTGGAAATTTGGTAAAGATCCTGCACGGCACCAAGGGAGAACTCCTGCTGGATGTTGTTTGGCATCCAGTGCGTCCGATCATTGCCAGCATAAGCTCCGGACTTGTCTCGATTTGGGCGCAGAACCAAGTGGAGAACTGGTCGGCCTTCGCCCCAGATTTCAAAGAACTAGACGAGAATGTAGAATATGAGGAGCGAGAGTCCGAATTCGACATTAAGGACGAGGACAAGTCGGTGGACTTGAATGCAGATGCCCAGCAGGATGAAGAGATTGAGGTGGACGTCCAAAAAGTGGAGCCGGTCGCTGCCTTTTGTTCATCGGACGAAGAGGGCGAGGACGAGAACGCGCTACAGTTCCTGCCAATGGCGCCGGAGGTGGAGGATCCCGAGGACGGATGGTCTGGACAGGATGGACTGGAAGCAGGTGCTTTGCTGCTTGGCGCGGATCCCCATGACTTCGAGGACGATATATTGGCTTCCAAGCGTCGACGCATGCAACTCTATGATGTTAGCCTGCCCGATGCACCCACCGATGGTATTTTATTCCCAAATAATTATGTTTAGATCTGGATTTTGAATCTTCTCCTTACGTTCCAGAAACCCACCCCCTCATCTCCAGCAAGGCTAGCAAAGATAAACAACAGCCCGTTGGCGGCAAAAAGGCCGCCGGCCGAACCAAGAAATAAAGCTCAATTGACTTATCATAAGATAGTTATTGTTTCGCGTCTAATAAAGTCCAACTTAGATCCTAGGTGGCATGTGGGTTTCGCACTTGGCCGGCAAAGAGAAGCAGATTGGTGGCCTTCTCTACGATCATGTACTGGAAGGGCTTGTTCAGGTGGAATTTGGGAGGCGTTGCCCTGTTGATGAGAGACGCTGCTGTCACAGCTCCCGCCGTGGTTCCCTGCTCGTCGACAATGATCTTGGTGGAGTGGATGCAGATCTTGGCAAACAATCCGTTGGCCATGCGGCTCAGGTTGGCGGCTTTCTCGTCGAACAGATCCACAATGCCCATCTGAAAACGAGAAAGTGGTTAAAGACAAGGACATACTGGAAAGTGGACTGGCTCACTTGTCCCAGGATTCCCTTGAGCGTAAAGTCCGTCGTCGTCACAAACTTGGGCATCATGACCTCCACCTCATCGTCCTCGGAAGCCCGTGCCTTGGAAGCAGCCAAACGCCGCAGGATCGGCGACAAGCCTATCGTCTTAAGGTTATTGGCCACGTCGTTGAGCTTGAACCCGCGCTTGGGCAGCACCACGATCATGGCCAGCCTATCCTGAGTGCCGTAGGGCAGCTCCAGGACATAGCCGTCCAGACCCTCGATGTTGGAAGCATAGGCAAAGTTCGCCTCCTGCACCATCATAGACACTTGGCCGGCCACCTCTCCGTTTTCGTTGTAGAAGTTCTCCATTCTAGTCAGGGTTTCGTTGAAAGGGAACTGTAAGGGATCGGGACATGGTAATAATCGTTTCCGAAGAAAAACGGCTGGAACTCACCTTCCACTGGCCCTTGAAGAAGAGGGAGGACAGTAGGAACATATTGGCTCCATAAATATCCTGCGGCAGGACGGTGTAGGGGATAAGTCCTCTGGTAGATTGGTTTGTGGCCTCGTTGATCAGATGCACTGTGTCCTGGTTGTAGAAGTCCACCTCCACTGGCTGCACATTGTAGTTCTGGATAACAGTGCGATAGCTGCTCTTCACCGGCGTATTAGTGTCCGTGTAGACCGCCTGTAGGGAGGCAACCTCTACGGTGGGGGTATTTGTGCTTTTGGGGGAAATAAACCAAGATTAGATAAGTAATTATCCTTGCTTAACTTGTATACTCACTTGAGGAATGAGCTCCATATCTGGTAGACACCTCGTAGCTTCTCGTCTTCGACATTGATGCGGAGGGCACGACGTAGCTGATTGTAGGTCTCTCCGCCGGCACCCTCATAGAGCAGCACCATGAGCGACCAGATGGAGAAGGGTGATATCATAAAGTCCTTATTGGACTTTTCCACCAGGACGGAAATGCGGTGCAGGATATCGAGAGCGAACTCCTGCACTCCCTGCGAAATGGTTCGCAAGAGGTCTTCGTCGAAGTTACTCCTCACAGACTGGACGTGGGTGGGTCCTTGTTGGAAGGCGGTGGGTGCGGTGAGAGCCTCCAGTGGATTCCCCACCGATAGTTGTGGATATTGCTGCTGGGCGGAGCATAAAACCGCCACAATTAGAACTAATGGCATCCATAGAATAGTGCGTTCTGAAAATCATAGTTGAAAGTCTATAAATCATGGTCTAGTAACGATTATAATCTAGTTTAAAAACAGACTATATACTACTATTAGGTAATTGTTATAACATTCTAGTTGGGTTTAATGGTTGTTTATTTTGATCCATATTAAAATATTTAAAATTATTCATATTATAAACCATAACTTGCACAATATACGATTTCTAATTTTATAAATTATTATACTAGAATGGTTCGTTTTTTAAGATCTATAGAGAAAAGATCTTATGTTTTGATAGATAAAGTTTTGAATGATAAAATAGATACATTTGATAGATAATTCTTTAAAAAATGTTAAACTATCATCTTATCTATTTTATTTTAATTCAACTTCATCCAAACTATTTTAATTTCCGGCCAAAAACTAGTACTACTTAAACATATTGATTAATAATGACTTGTTATTTTTTATTTTCAGATTGAAAACAATGAGCATTTTTATTTTCCGACTGATAATGTTGATCCGCTGGCGACCTTAAATGCTTTATTTATAATATACATTTGTGAGTGAACACACAAGCACTAGCACCATTTTATTCCGCAATTAATTACTAAAATATGAATAACAACACGTGCAGTAAATCGTAAAAGAGTCTATGGGAATATCCCGTACTTAAGGCTTAATAGATGTATACCTGTTATTTGAAGCATTCTGCGGCTGGAAGCGAAAGTAGGTTTAAGCCTCGGTTATCAGACTTTGGAGGTCTCAGAGTATTTATTTTTTATTATTTGGAATTGAGCACAAAAACAAATATCACACGCACACTGGTGGGTTATTCTGTGCTTTTTATTTATATTTCTTATTGATGAATTTTGGGATTTTTTCCAAGTCGGTATTTCAGTACGAATTTAAATGACTCTGACGTAGCGACGTATATATCGTTGTTGTTTTGGAACCGATTCGAAAAACCGGAATGCACTGGGACTTCCACAGACACAGATAGAGATACACGAACACAGATACCGCTCCAGCCAGAGAGATGTGTGCTCAATTATTGGTTTTATGTTTATATAATCAAGGCGATTCTATTTTTTTGTTTTCGTTTCCAAACCAAGTCCCTGGATGGCCGTCGAAGATGAGAGATACGGTGGACTACCGCTCCCTGTACAAGCTAAAGCGAACCTAACGCACGGACATCGACGAATGACTGAGAAGACTTGCCTCCAGCCACTCATATGGTCATCTGGTCGTCATCGTCGCCGAGAGTCGGACTTCAAAATCAGATCCCACGCTTCGGAGAATGGAGAGCCGGAGCGAGAAGACTCGCATATTGATTGGCAAGACTTTAATAGCCGCTCTTGACACTGACGTTCGCAATGGTGACTCAATCCGACAAAATACGGAATAAATGCACCTGATCGCTTGAACAGATCGAGGTGAATTTAGCCTGATATATAATGCAGCTTATGAACTTGTTTTTATTCTGTTGAAGATAGTTCTCTCAGACCTAAAGGTTATAGCAGTCTATTACAGGATTTCCGGCATCACTGCTAACAATTAGTGTTTTGAACTTTAAATTTTTTTATAAATAAGTTAACCAAGTACATAATTACAATTTAGTAGCATCGTTGATACACTTTTTTAGCTAAAACATGATAATTTTAATGAATAAAATAGCAAATATTTTAGTTAGAATAACGAACAAATAAAAAATATTTTGACTAGAATACAAATTTTATGATAAAATTTTACTAATAACTATGTAATAAATTTAATAAGTGGTTAAACCGTTTTATGACCGAAACCAGAAGGTAATTCTTTATATTTCACCTATTTTCGGGCCACATTTTCGGGAATAAGCATAATCTGCGTCAAGAACAACGCCAAATGTTTTAGACTTTTTATATTCTTTTTATTTCTAGGTTTGATGTTTTTAGCTGGCTGAACTGATTTCAGAACTGACTGATTTTGAAATGCTAAAAAAATTACATTATTCTTTATTTCAAAATAAACGAAACGGTTTAAATTTATATGACGTACTGCCAAAATTTTAAAATGTTATTGATTTGGCAGCACTTTTTCATTTCATTATCGATGAATCGATATTTTTCCGATATATTCCCACACTGGCCACACTACAACCAGGGCTACCATTTTAGTTACTGTATATTTGTAAATATAACTACTCTGGCCACACTGCCCTTAAGACCGACCGGACGTGCTTGGCCGTTGAAATTTGATTTGAGACTTCGACGCGCAGCCGTTTACGTGGACTTGGGCGCTGTGAAATCGTTTTAATTGTTTATTAGTAACTAGTTGCAGTACCTGGCCCGGTTCTAGGGCACGTGCCCAGTTCATAGAAACAACGATTACAAGTAAAGCGCGCTACGCAAGTCGCCCTGAATGTGTGTGAGTGCGCTTCGCATTTTGTTGCGCGCCGCGTTTTAATTGATCGTCTGGAGGCTTGAATTGAAAAAGTGTTGAGGAAAGTATGAGTCTCGGGAAGTGCTCAGAAACAGCGACAGCAGCCACAGACCTATTAAATAAATAACATAAACGATCCGAGTACAAACGAGAAATTTGTCTCCTGTGCGTCTGTTTTCGTATGCGTGTTTTGTGAATATTGTGTTTTATTTGTTCTACCGAATTATTCGCCTTGAAACGGCGACAATCAATTGAAATGGAGACTATTGAAGAGCAATCAAAGTGCGGTGAGTACTAGCAGTGGGGTGGGGGCGTGGCAGGTGCTAATAACCATCCCATCCGCCCCAGAAACAAAACGAAAATTTTCATTTTTCAATGTCGTCAGCTTGTTGGCAGTGGGGGCGGAGTTGGGAGGGGATGGCCGGCGGCAAACCACAGTCGGGGCCAAAAGATCCTCATAAAAAATTTCGTTGGCAGCAAATAAATACATTTTAAACCCCCCCATCTATAGACGTTTGTGTATGAGTTTACGGACTAAAAAAGCAACGGCATCGCGTCAGTACAATTTTAAGTTGAATATATTTTTTTTTATTTCAAAAAGATAGTGTTTGCGAAATTGTACTCTCTTTTCTTCTCCCTCTTTCTCTGGCCGGCACTGTACCGTGAGCAACAACAATAACATGTAACTTCTCAGGAGCCCTCTACAGGGAGAGAGAGAGGGAGAGTAGAGGGAGAAAGGACAGCCAAAAACAAGAAACAACAACAAACCGATCAGTTCCTGTTATCAGTGACGAGGGCCTAGCCATTTACTGGCTCAAGACTATCCCTTTATTTATATTTAAATTAAATTGCAAATTCCGCAAGCCTTTTTTTTATTTAAAAAACCAAAGTTGAATGCCTTGATAAGCACGTGAGAATATTCTCTGTATCGCCCAAAATTTTTCCCATGGAATTATACAGATAAACAAATAAAATTGTCTTTAAATTGTGCTTTGTATATAATTTGTATATCATTTTAGGATAGAACTTTTCGAAAAGTTTACAATTAGGAAATCAGATTAAAAGAATACAGTCTGTCTTATAATTGCCCCGAAATTGATTTATTTCCTGGTTTTCCTTTCATCTCTATAACAATTTTTGGCTTGGAAATTTTTATAGCTATTTCCCTGCCTGCTCTGATACTTCCCTCAGGTAGGCAGATCTCTTATCCTTCTTCCTGCTCTTCTTTGCTCTAAAGGATACTGCCGTGTGATTTCTACCTACCCTCCTGATCTGTCTGTCTCTTACAACTATATCTACATATATCTCTTATGTTGTTGTTCCCTTTTTATTTTATTATTTTGTATTTTACACATGTTGCTGACAGGCCGCACATGCCGACCATAGTTCGCAGATCGCAGTCCTCAATGCTAATGACATTTTACATGCCCCTCGGAAGGTCAGATTCTGTTCCGAATCTTTGCGTCAAGGATGCGTAATTTTATTACAAGATACAAGATTTTTCTTTGATGAGTTTGCTTCTGCTTCTGTGACAAAAATCTAGCAAGTACTGAGAGAAAAGTATGCCAAGTTCTATAACTGAATTTTATGATATTTTTAAATAAAATCGTCTGATTTTTTTCTCTGTGTTATGGCCTGGCAGGCAGCCAAAAACAGCGGATTTTCATCGTAGTCCCCTTTGTAGAGGAAGGAAATACCCAAATGGCGAAAAGTGGTGACCACCTGTGTGGCAGTGCTATCTCCCTCCACACCCTCTTCGGCCATTGCTTTGCACCACCCCTTGCTGCTGGCCCTAACTGACCACCTGTGGCTTTGAAAAATGCATACTTCAGTTTCAGTTTGGTGTCCGATCCTCAAGGATCCTTTCGAGCAAAATGCTGCACTTGCCAGCCGTTCACTTCCACTTTGGCCAACACTTTGGCTCGAAAAGCGGCCAACACAGAGTCGTTACGGTTCAGCAAGAGGTCGCCTCGTACTTTACATATGCGGCGGAGGAAGGAGTCAAGCAGGCGAAGCTCCGACAGGCAGCTCTCTGTCAGGTGTACGAGGATTTCACAGGTATTCTGAAGGCCTAAGCCCAAGGGGTAGAGAGGTACTCGTTAGGGGTGTCTTAAGCCAGGCCAGCAGACTTGGCAGAAACCTAAGCAGGGTAGAGCGTAGGGTGACTCATGGAGAAATATTAAAACACCTGATGAAGGTGCAGAAGCCGGGGAGGTACCAGGAATTGCCAGGAAAGTATACATATCACTCTGGTCTGGTTGGTCGCTTAAGTGGAAATCATAAAACTTGGCGAAATATTTATTTAATTGCTATCGAAGGCAGTTCGCGGAATACAAAGCGGAAGAGAGTCTATGAAAACAATGTCATTTTTAATAAATAGTTGGATAGCTGGGATGGCTCACTCTCGCTCCCTCACTCTATTTTGCATTCCAGAGATAGTTGGTGGACCACCCGCCCAAGTCCATTAGATAAATTGCATTGTTTATCGCCTCGGATTGGAGAATATCCAAAAGTATCTTAAAAATTCCAATACGTCAGAGGCAACGACACGAACTGCAGTTCAGAATCATCTGCAGTTCCTGGACTTTGTTCAATTGCACAAGTGGCGAATGTCTCGCCAGGCTACAGATACAGATACATTTAAGAATAGAGAATGCAGATACAGATGTACTCTAGATACAGATACAATTGGCTTCGGTTACAGCTGCACAATTCTGGATAAAATTAATGCCACAAAGCTGCCGCCTCTGGCTTCTACGCCCGCCCTTCTTCGTCGTACATCGACGTGGACGATTGGGGGTAAATGATTTGCACTTGAAAACATTTTCTAGAAGCCCGCCCCCTGGAGTCCAGGCCCTGTGCCGGGAAGGTCATCTGTCTTTGGGAGGCAAAAGGGAGGAGGCACACTTAAAATTTGATGTCAACAGCTCGCAATTTTCTTTCTCATTCTAAGGATGGGAGGTTCTATATTTCCATTAGTTTCCATTGTATTTCTATTCTATGCCCCTCCAAACCCCCCTCACCACACTCCAGTGCAACATAAACAAACAAATCCACAAAATGGCCATAAATCAAACATCTTTCTCAAGTCCCCTGTAAACAAAACGCCTCAAAAGGTGGATCGGTTCCCCAGAGTGTTGAAGAGGCTTCCTCTTTTGCGCAGAAATCTGTTTCTGTTTCCTGTTTTTAATATTGTTTAGTTAATTAAATCATTAAATATTAAACCACTTAGGAGTAGAGTCCCAGGTCGACCCTTGCCATTGACCTGCATTTGTTTTCTGATTCACGACCGACATGCACTTAGCACCCAAGACTATTTCTGATTTTGAAGAGCTCCGAGAATGCCAGTTTCTGATTGTTTTCTATTTTCTGATTTCTATCTTCCCGCCCACACCAGAAATGTCCATTTCGACGACACTGGCCGCGCGCATCTGCCTGGTGGGAGATGTCGGCAAGGATGCGGAAACACTGCAGGCAGCCGAGTCCTTCGGACTGCCCATCGTTACCTCCGAGACTGGACTGGACATCCTTGGAGAATCGGAATGGCGGACATTCTACGTACTGGACGACTTCGAGGGTGCCAGCTTCGAGGCGATACACAAGCAGAAGGAATGGTGAGTACCCTCTGTGCTAGTCACTGTCACTATTTATAAATCACAAGAGCCGCAAAGTTGCTTAATTTAGACTAAGCCCGTGGACACCAATCTGTCACATATGGCGGCCGCTGCGGATACCCTTTTCCTCTCCCCCACTCTTCAAGAGCCATTATCATCGCCTTCATTGCTGAGCAGCATCATCGTCAGCAAATTGAGTTTGAAATCGAGACAAAAGCATGCCTGCTTTTTTTTTATTCCACATTTTTTCCCACTCGATACTCAACAATTTTTACCAAGATTGACAGCGCCAGCCATGCGCTACATTTTCGACCCCTTGGCCCTCTCTGGGTATACCCTTTCTTTCCTTTAATACTTTTTGTTTATGAGATACTTTCATTGTTCAGTAAAAATATTCAGCTTTATCTGCAAGAGCTGTTAAAAAAGCCAATAATTCCAGTGAGATTATGAATTACAGGCATTTATGGGAAAGGTTAATGAACATTTATTGATGATATAGTTTTTAAACTGGAAGTAAATATGATTCATTGTTACAAATTTAGAATTTATGACTTTAAAAAGTAATTCAATGGGTGTTGGGTAATAAATTTGTAAGCAGAAGTAAAATAAATTCAAATAAAGTATTTTATTTGATCTGAGGTACTAAGTTTTCTTATAAATAATATATATAATTGTAATTGTGTTTTATTTCAAATAGAACTATCATATTTATTTTCCCGCCAGTACCCATCACCCCTGATTTACCCATTAATCACCAGTGAGCCCCTTTGATCATCACAATTTAATATATATTTTTAGTTAAAAAGTATTTCTAATATAAATTAAAGTTAATATATAGTTACTAGAGTAATCTTAGCTACTTTGCTTAAAAAACTAGCATTAAATGGTTAAAGATTTTTTACTTTTTAGTCCCAAAAAAATAAAGTCTTGTTTAAAACTTTTTACAAAATTATTGCTGCCTAAAAAAATCTTCTCTATTTGAAAGTTCAATAGAGTATTTCCACTAAAACTTATAAAAGCTGGTTTCCCATAGTTAAAAATACAAGAAAATTAAGAAAAAAAAACTTCCCTAAAAATATTATACATTGTAGGGCATTTCCACTTCGACTTATGGAAGCCAGCTTTCCATAATTTTTCTTCTCCTACAAATTGTTGTCAAATTTGAAACTTGCGCAAATGTTTGCGCTTCAGTCTATAATATAGTATGTATTTGGTTCTGTTTTTAGTGTTTTTTTTTATTTTTGCATGCTTGATTAATTTGCCTGCTGCGTAGTAATAGCCCCGAATAACATGCACGCTTTTCCGCCACCCCCAGAGCAACCTCTGCCCTGTCTCATTAGCGATTAACAATAATTTTGCGATACTATGGTTAGCCTTTATTTACGAGCATTATGTTTTTGGAGGTCACCGAATGCGTTTAAGTTATTATGGCTTCGTTTTTTGGGCGAGAGAGGTGGAGGACAGGAAGCAGTGGTTTTAGGTGAGGTATCTCGGTGGGCGTCTGTTTTTCCTTTTTGATGTTTTTTCCAACACAATTGTAAGAACGAAACAGGAAAGCGTAGCATCCCGCCCCTCCCCCATTAAGAATTATTATTTATATCATAGCTTTTCATTCATGTTTCAGTTGGAACTGTTATTCGAAATTGTATATATTTTTCAGCAAAAACATGAGCTAGAATTCCGAAACAGGGAAAGGTGTTAAGAGTTTCAAAGTGTTGTTTTTTTCGGCTCTTTCTGCTAATTATATTTTATGTTCTGCATTCTTATTTTTATTGTAGTTTTTTTTGATCAATAATTTTAATTGATATTCTTGTGGAGAAAAACATCATCTTGGGAGAAAAAACGTAAAAAGAATATATGCGTCGGTGAGGTGTTTATTTTTTAAATAAATATGCACCAATAGTGGGGTTTGTTTTTGTCATTTGATGTCACTTGGAAAAAACCAGGTCTGTTTATTGCTCGTGTATTAATAATTTAATTGTTTTAAAAGGGGTTTCCTATTAAAGGAGGTTTTGAAAATAAAAACAAATAATAATTCCAGGGCTTAAGTTTTATGGTTTGTGGTTGAAATAAAAACATTTCCCGAAAGGTAAACTAGTGAGAACATTCTTCCGATGGAAAGTAAACAGAAATTCAATGGGAAACTGAAACAATTTTAATGAGAATTTCCCAGAAAGTGGCTATAAGAGATTCTACTATATAGGATGCCCCGAAATTATAACCAAAAAGCACTTTAACGGCCACTTAACCTCGTCCAAAACGATGCCTCAAAGATCTTGTTAATTGTTCCCGCCCAGCATGGCCGATCTATATAGAATATATAGTATCTGAATCATACGAATGATCCATCCGCATAATGGGGGAATACTCACGGCATTTCATTGCCTATTTTGGGGACGAATCTCAAAGAAAACAAAATGTTTCTCAAAAATAAAAGCAAAATACAAGGCATGACAATTTCGAATAGAATTCGTTGAGATGGGAAATACTCAGAAATCAAAAATGAATCGGTTTTGTTTTCGTATTTATTTTTTGCGTGAATGTCTTTTGGGGACTTCTCTTGGGAAACACTGTGTATTCTCCTTAATACTGGCTATTGCAGCAATGTCTTGGCGCCAAGATTCTATTAAAAATTGTGTAGCGTTGTCAAAAATCAAGACTATAGCCGAGAGTGTTGAAAGAAGTGTTTGGGGGAAAAAAAAACGGAAATTCTTGCCATTCCCATAAAAAAATTAAATATAACAAATCGAAAAAGAAACTTAATTTATTGCGGCATGCATATAGTTGAGTATTTATGGTATAGCCGCGGGTCGGGAGAGTCTATATAATTTATACTTTTTTGATATCGCAAATTAATTGAGGCAGAACGAGAACGACGAGTCCGCGAACGACATGCCATTGACTATGGGGTCCATGGGGTTGACCCTCGTAGAGTTCGAGTGCCCCGGCGACATCCAAAGATCGCCGCACTTTACAAGAGGCCTGGGAGGCCAAAGCCCAGGCCCCAAAAAGTATCTCTCGGATATAGTTCGCCCCCCTTATTGTTTTCGAGCACGCGCTGCGCATTTTTATGCTTTGACTAATCAGCACTGGGTTTTCCTTGGCATTTTCGCGAAAAAAAGCAAGAAATTTATTTAATTTTTCTTTGGAATTTCACATTTCCCCGAGAGTCGCACCACTCAGTGTGATCTCCATTTCTCACATCCCCGAGAGAAAGAGAAGAAAGTGCTTGTTGTCTCCCCACTTCTTGGAGGAGAACTTGGCATGTCAGGCTATATTTTCTATTTCCATTTTCCACTCACTCGCTCATCGTTTATTCAATAATTTTCCCAAGCAGCGCGATTCTCCTCGCACCAGTTGTGTTTGTTTAGTTGCCCGGATAGAATCATAAACTCTTGTCGCGCTATACCTCCTCCGTAGGAACGTACATACATATTCGTATCCCGGGGACTGTGAATCAGAACAAGTGACAAAATCGTTTGCCGCCGGCAAATATTTGTTCATATGGAAATGTGCCTTTGTTGAAACGGGCCAGGAACCTACCACTCTATGTGGGTGAAATGTGTAAATTCGAATGGAATATGATATGATAGGAGAAGAGCACACAGCAGTCGGGCCAAAAGACAGTGAAAGTGAGACAAGCAACAGGAAGTCGAGTGGTGCAAGTGAAATGTCCAAGAAAGTGAATGATCCAGTTGTCATGGATGTGGGGGAGAAACTCTTCAAAGGAAGTTGGCTGTGAGTGTCGAAATAATTGACTTTGAATTAAATAAGGTGAAGAAACTAAAAGAAAGTTTAAATAAAAATAACCATTTCAAGGCGATGCTTGTACCTTGCCTTTTAATTGCCTCTTGATGAGGGGCATTAATAAATGTTCTCTCATACCAAGTATCATAAATACATCCATCCATCGTCCCACGCCCACAAATTGGAGGAACAACAATGCCTGACACATCAGGCTGCAGTCAGCTTCCGCTCGATTGATTTGTTTATAAAAACTTCCGGCTTTTGCCAAATGGCGGGCGGTGGATGTTGGGCCTCCCAACAGCTGTCGATGTCCGGCTTTCATAAACAAAAGAGCCCTTAGTCAGATGGGCGCGAGTCAAAGTTCAATAAAGCGCATCGTTCGGTGCAGTCGTCAAAAGAGATGATGCCTAGACGGTTGTGTCCGGACAGCAATCGGTTAGAGATACAGATACAATGGATCCAGTGGCAGATACAGATACAGATACTCATACCGATACCGATACCGATATCGATCCTCGACCATTCCGAATTGAATTATGGCTGCAGTCGGAGGCGCCTGCAACTGCCAAGGTCAATTGGGACATAAAAGCCAGATTGCCTTGCATAACTCAAAAGTGTGCCACATAAATATTTAATTGCCGGCTACCCCTCTTTGATTTCAGCATTCTGGGACCGCCGGCTTTGAAGTACGCGGCCGAAATGAAACAGACCCTGGGCCACAACTCTCGCCCCATTTACAATTATGCGATGCGCGGCGTGGTCACTTGCTTCACCGGCATACGCAAGAAGGATGAGCTGGTGAGTGGTAGCACCTCCTTAATGCTCTTCTAAAAATATTTATTAATATTTTTCATATTTCATATTTTTTAGACAAAGCTGGTCAACCTCATACACTCGATGGGCGGCTGCATCAAGAAGGATCTGAACACAAAGACCACGCACTTGATTTGTAATCACAGTGGCGGCGAAAAGTATCAGTAAGTATA
Organism: Drosophila atripex; assembly: GCA_035045925.1. Lineage (NCBI taxonomy): Eukaryota > Metazoa > Arthropoda > Insecta > Diptera > Drosophilidae > Drosophila > Drosophila atripex. Next base: position 5,652,819 of record JAWNOP010000012.1, read on the forward strand.
TTACTTTCTCGTTAAATATTTATAAAATTAAATTAACAAATCGCCCTTCTCAGGTACGCCAAAACCTTTAGACTTACGGTGGTGCGTCCTGCCTGGGTGTATGCCGCCTGGTCGGATCGCAATTCCCTGGAGTTCGACGCCACGCAGGAGAACTTCACCAAGACACACCGGCTGAAGGCCTTCGAGGGCCAGAAGATCTGCTTCTTTGGCTTCCCGCCCGAGGAGCACCAACACATGGTGGACGTGCTGCTGGAGAATGGAGGCGTTTGCGCCGAGCTGGAGGATCCGGAGTGCTCGCATGTCGTGAGTCTACCACTACTATTATTTTCGGCTAGGATGCAAGCTTTTTTTGGGTAGCTTTGGAGTTTGTAGTTTGCATGAATCGCTTTTTTAATAATTGATTTTTTTTTGGTTGAAGCTATTTCCGTTTTTTGACGGCTGATATTTTTACCCACAAATCCTAATCCGTGTGTTTTCCAGGTGATGCCCAACACGGGCGCAGTCTTTACAAGCACTAGCACTAGCACAGATACTAACCCAAGCACCCAGACTAACCCATCCGACTTCCCAACCCAATCCCAAACACCAGGCCAGTGCCAGGGGGAGGAGGAGCAGTTGCAGGTCGAGGATGCAGGGCAGGCGGGGATCGAAAACGGGAGCCATTCGCCAGCCAATACAGACGACGGTGTTGTCCCACTGGACGTGGACCCAGACTCGGACTCGGAGGAGCACAAGGAGAACCAGGACTTTGACGACGAGGATGACATACACTTTGACGAGCGGCTCTTCGTGGAGGCCGCGGATATGGGACATCCTGGAGATGATCAGTTGCCCGAATCCGACTATGAGGAATTAGAAGAGGAGCCAAAGATGGAGGTGAAAACGGAGCCAGAGCAGCCGGATGGAGGGGAAGATGAGGATGTCCAGGCCAGCACTCCAAAAACCAGCAAAATCAGCAGACTCAGCCTGAAAACAGCCACGCCGTTGAGCTCCCCAGAATCCGAGGGGATTGTCCTCGACTTCCAGAGCACCACCCAGAACATATCGCCCATCCTCAAGGCGATCAATGAGTGCGATCTGGAGACGGACGACCTGCCCATCACCGAGAATGACTTGAAACGAAAGCGCGACAGCTTCGACAACGTGTCCCTGATGTCGGTGGACTCCTTCGCCCTGCCAACCAGCACCAAGAAACCGAAACTCATCCGCACAGGATCCATCTCGCGAACCCTGCGACGTTCTGTGAGCTTTGTTGCCGAACCTCTGATGAAGACTTTGAGACCTCGAAGGAGCTCTGTGGCAGATGCCTCCACCTTTCTGGGCAGCGAGGCAGCCGATGACTCCATTTGCTCGCTGGCCTCCTCCATCAACTTGACGCTCAACGAATCGATCAAGAAACCTGTGAAGGACAAGCTGCGCAGCTTCTGCGGCAGGATCACCCGAAGCAGCAGTCGTCGGGTGGAGAGAGGCGGCGACGGCACTCCCGAGTGCTCCACCCAGTTGGACAGTGGCTTCAAGACCCCCAAAGCCCCCAAGATTCGATCCTCGGCCACTCCGAAAACAGCCAAGCGCCTCTTTGGTCCTGTTGTCTCCGCTCTCACCTTGACCAATCCCTCCACCCCCACTCTGGTGAATCCCCTTCCGATTCCGATACCGATACCCACTCCCACTGCCACTGCCACTGCCAGTTTGGATGTGAACGATACCTCGTCCAATACATTTGCTTTCTGTGCTGCTGCCGTCACGCCTGCCATGCCTCCCGTCTCATCATCATCGTCATCGTCATCCCCCATACTGTCGACCTCGATTGCTGTACATAGCTCGGTGCAGGTTATTAACAAATCTCCCGAAGAGACTCTCCCCGAAGAGCCCATGCAAATGGTACTATTGACTTCCTTAAGAGCGCTATTCTTATGGAGACTTTGAAACGGCAAGGGACTTTAAATTGGGGATCTGTTTCTTATTTTTTTTTGTTGTCTTTCTTGATGAAAGCTTTTGAAACTCGGCAACTAAAGTGCGTTTTATGCTGAATACTTTCCACTACCATTATCTCGTCTCACAAATGCATTGTATATCATATTATGAACCATTCTTGGCCAGAACTCCATAATTACAGTCTGTGTTCAATCACCTCTCGAAGCATTTTTAACATTTTTTCAGTTGCTGTGCGACGCCGCTGCCCTCCATCCATCATCCAGCTCCACATCCCGACTCCCAGTTCTGTTTCTGTTAATTGTTATTTAATGGTTATGCTGTAGCTTAAGTCACAACTCATATAACATCTAATTTGGTGCGGTGGTGTCTGGAATTTCACACACTTTCCTCCTCTCTCTCTCCTCATAGTTTTGTAAATAACTTTGGTGTTTCCTTTCGGTGTCTACTCTGCCAGAGCATGAAAACAAACAAGAACACAACCAAACAAAGCAGCACAATAAATATTGGAATAACATTTATTTGCAAAACACACACACTTACACACACTCATAGAACACAACACAACACAACACACTCTCTTACCTAAACACACAGGGCTATAGACTTTTTTTTTTCGTTCAGCTTGAATAAATGTTAAAAATGCCAACTAGAAATTAAAACAATATATTGTTTATGGAGAGTGGATGTGAATAATTCCCATCCTATACCACACTCCTCCATGTCTGGCGTGAGGAATTTCATTTCATTTGGGTTGAGTTATTATACTTTCGTTGGACTAACAAAATATTTGCACAAATGATAAAACATTTGCATTCGCATTTATGTTCCATAGCTTCACAGATCTTCTTGCCGTTTCAAAGTGCTGCCAAAAATGTGCACTAAAAATGTTTTGTTTGGCCTTTTTGCATTTGGATGAATGTTTCAAAATTTATTGTGCTGCTGCTGGATATATCTAGTATATAGATGCTTGATCGAAATTAGCCAGCAAACAAAACATTTTTTCCGCATCTCCTGCACAAAAATGAATAAATAAATAAATGCGCCGCGCCGCGCCGCGCCGCGCCGCGCCGCGCCGCGCCAGCTATAGATCAGCGAAATTAATCGTTTCGATTTATTGCCGTTCAGGTGGTTGACGAGCACACGACTGTGTCGAAGCCGGAGCCCAAGAATAACCATACGCACATCCTGAAATCAGACTGGTTCTGGTATACCATACAGAATGGCTATGCCAACGAGATGGACTATCTGTTTGGCGACGTAAGTTCACTTTCAATTGTTTTTAAAATTGTATTATTAATGAATAAATGTATTTTCTAGTACTTGGACAGCATCACGAATACCCCCAACACGGATCGTCGCGACTCCTTACCCATTAGCTTTAATAAACGGAAACGCAAGCGTTTCTCGCAACGCATCCAACTGGAGGGCACTCCCCTGGGTTCCGGCAAGCGACGCTCCTCCGTCTCGGATGCCGGTCTTCTCTCTGTTTCCAATAGCTTCTTCGACTGCACCACCAGTCCGGATAAGCTGGAGGTGGACAAGTTGCACCACGCCGAGCCGGAGGCCAGTGATGCCACGCCCGCCAAGAAGTCGATGCGCTTCAATCACTTTATGGACTTTTTCACCACCGAGTCCAACTACGTGGGCATTCTGGATACCATTCTGAATGTGAGTTCGGGATTTATTTTTTTAATTCGAAAACTAATCTCTTAAATCTCTAAAAAGCTCTTTAAAAACAAGCTGGAAGAGCTGGCGGAGACCAATGATCCTTTGCTGAATAAATCGGAAATCAAAACCATCTTTGGCAACTTTCTGCCCATCCACGAAGTGCACCAAAGCATGCTGGAGCACCTGCGCAAGCTCCATGCCAACTGGCGGGAGGACTGCCTGATCGGCGACATCATCATCCAGCACAGGGACGAACTAATCAAGGCCTACCCCCCCTACGTCAACTTCTTCGAGCAGATGAAGGAGCAACTGCTGTACTGCGACCGGGAGTATCCTCGCTTTCATGCCTTCTTGAAGATCAACCAGACCAAGCCGGAGTGTGGCCGTCAGAGCCTGCAGGATCTCATGATTAGGCCGGTTCAGCGGCTACCCAGTATCAGTCTCCTGCTGAACGACATCCTGAAGCACACGAGTGGCAGCAATGCGGACCACGGTCGATTGGAGGAGGCGTTGAAGGCCATCAAGCAGGTGACGCTGCACATCAACGAGGACAAGAGACGCACCGAGTCGCGCATGGCCATCTTCGATATATTCAACGATATCGATGGTTGTCCGCCACATTTAGTGAGCTCCAACCGCTCGTTCATCTCCAAGTGTGAGGTCAACGAGCTCTCCGACTCCCTAAGCGGCCGAGGTGACAGCCTCGTCGTGTACCTCTTCTCCGATTCCATGGAGCTGTGCAAGCGGCGGTCGCGCGGCTTCAACACCGCCAAGTCGCCGAGCACGGCCAAGACGCACAAGCACCTCAAGCTGATATCGTTGAACACAATCCGGCTGGTGATCGACATCTCGGACAGCCCGCGGGCCTTTGGCCTCCTTCAGCGCGGCGAAAAGGAGAAGCTCTACACGTTCACGATCAGCGACGAGGAGACGGACAAGCATGTCTATGTGAAGAAGCTCTGCAATCAGATCGCAGCGCACACATGTCGCACAGATGCGGTAAGTCATTAAAAACTAAATCTTGATAACATTTTTTATTTATATATAATTTTTGTATGCAGGACAAGCTTTTGATTAGTCGAACCTCCCAGGAACTGGAGGTGGACATAAGCGATGTGAATGTCAGCACGCTGAGCAAGGCCTTCAAGCTGGCGGCCAAGACCCGACTAAAGGTGCGTTTCAGGACTTACTTTCGAATTAAAAAACATATATTATTTATGAATAAATTATTTGTATAGGTGGGTCGCGCCTTCTCCTTCAACAAGACACCCAACAAGCTGAAAAGAGCCGTCTCCACCATGATGACCTCGCCCTTCGGCAGCACCAATTCGCTGACGCCTGCCTCCCAATTGGCCCAAATGCGTTTGGCCAGCTGCACAAACATTAATGTGAGTCTGAAAACAAGGTCTTGTGTGGAAGAAATGCTAATGATTCCCTTCGAAAATTTCAGGAAGTTGACGACGAGGACTGTGCCAGCATGAGGAGCAGTTCGCCCTCGACGCAGTCGGAGATGCTGGTGGTGCCACCGCTCTCCGTGCAGCCCACCCGGAAAAACAAGGCCGTTGTGGGCCGAATTTAAAGGAGTTTAATGATAATTCCGCTGTGCTTTAAAGCCGTTTTGTGTATTCCATTTGTTTCCGAGGTGTTCTTTATTTCTTAAAGAATGGCCCGACGGCAGATATGATGATTGTAATTCCTTGGACGAGGAGGTGACGAGCGTCCGAGTCCGAGTTCAGTTGCGACTGCCGCCCCCGTTTGAATTCGTAATCTCACAAAAAAATCAACCAGAAATATCGCGCGTCCAATATTTTTTAGATTGTAAATTGTATTGTTAAGCTGGAACAACCGTCGATGTGTGGATAGCTCGAAAACGTTGAACCGTTTGTCCGAGCGATCGATTGACTATGATTACCAACTGTATATAGTTTTCGCTAATTTGTGCCGCGTCGCTAAATGTAATCGCCAACCTATTGTAGTCGCAGTAGTGACAAGAGACCGCATTCACGCACTCGATCGATCGATTCGAATGGGTTTCGGTTGATCGCCACACCGCAACAAGCTGTGAATGTTTACTGAGTAAATTTTTAAAAAACCCCCTTACTACTTACTTACTATATTGATTAAAGCTCAACGATCTGCTTGAGTAGACATTTACGGCCCTAAGCCGTAGTGTAATCGAAGCATGACGATGTTTAAGTTAATGTATGAATTTTATTAAAATACAAATCTTTTTTAAAATAGATTTTTGTCTATTAATAAATTGGTGGAAGCAGTGACATGTACCCTAAAAATAGGCAATGAATCAGTAACTCGTACCTGTATCTTAATCCCAAAAGATGCCACACAAAAAAAAAACAGATAACAGATACTTTTTTGGTCACTGAAATTTCGTCGTTTAATTTTGATTATCAAACAATTTTGGCCGGCATTTTCAATTTAGGATCCATAAATACATTCGAAGCCAATGTCATCTTCCACACATACGAATCTGGTGTATAAAAAATAAAAATTCTAAAAAATAACGTAGAGGACCATAATGTACACCCTCCGTTTTCCTAATCGGATTAGAGAGTGTAAACCGATTTGACGCCCGAATTGATCTTGCACATTGCATCTGAGTGCAGCTGGTATTGCAGGTTGTGCGACTGTAGATGCAATAGCATCTTCAACTTTTGGCCAATCTCGAGTATGGCCATTTCGTTGGTTCCGTTGGCAGTCCAGACGGCTGAAAAATGCATACAATCATTTTAGTAATAGAGTTTTAAGAGAGCAATAGATGACACCTACACATCTTGTTACTTTTGGCGCGAATATTAATTACAGCTCCACAGATCTCGCTGGAGTAATCAAAGGTCTGTCCCACCATCATGAGGATAATGTCCAGCCAAATACGATCTAGTTCCAGCTTGGCACTTTTGCCGACCGTGACTAGCCAGCGGCCTCCTTTAATGTTGGCCTCGTCCTCCCACATGGGTCTTCAAATGAAATGAAATATAATAGAATAGAATCCAATAGAGTCCAGTTAAAAAAGAATGTGACACCTACTTGATACCCTTCTTGAACACGGAGTAGTCGCATCCAATCTTCAGCTCTGACGGAGTCTTGATGGTGTAATACAAACTCCAGAAGGTCTCTACACTGTCGATCTGGGTGATCTCGTTCAACATATCCTTCCAATGCTTGGTGCGATCGTTCTCCAAATACCATAATGTCCACATGTCTTCCAGGGGATGTTTGTACTCGATCACTTCGTAGACAATTTCATCAAGATTATCATCATACTCCTCCCGATCATCATACTGCTCTTGTTCCTGCTGTTCACTCTCAATATTCTGTTCTGGTAGCATTTCTGGTGATACCTCATTATGGCAGTTCTTCTGGGGTTGAGGGTTTGGTTGTTGCTGCTGCGGCTGCTCTTCCGGATGGCTCTTCGGTACAAACTCCTTCGGCTGACCCTCCACCAACATCTTCGGCTCAAATACGGCCGACTCGAAATTCTGCACCTGGGCAGTGGCCATGATTGCGATTTGGCGTTAGGATTAAACGGATAACTACAATTTGTAACTCGACCTCAGCAACGGCTTGGTGCGGTCTCAACGAATTTAGTGGCGATCCGAGTGGGAATTGCTTACAGAATACCAAAAATACTTTAGCACATTTTTCTAAGACCTAAACGAAACGTATCGAAATGAAGGTAGGAAATTGAACAATGATGTGTCCAAAGAATGATGTTAAACTAACAGGCTACTAGATCTTGGTTTTCCACGTACTAGACTTGTTCCTAAAAAAAAACTACTAAAAATAATTATCATAAATTAATTTTTATTCATAAATACTGGTAAACTTAGGGCCATTAAATGTACATATTGTTAAATGCTTGATTGGTACTTAAAAAAATTAAACGATAACATACAAGTTCAAAAAATGTGATTAACTAAATTCTAAGCGGAGGCACTAGAGAAAAACAAAACTAAAATCCTATTTGGGGGGCTGCTTACAAGAAACTAAAATAGAGGCAGGACAGGTCTGTTTCTAAACTTAAATTCCAATGCAAAAATTGAGCAAAGATTTTCTCAAAAACAGTTCCTATATATATTATTTGTAATCTCTAGAGCCTAGACCCACAGTACGGCGGCTGCGTCTTCGTTGGACAAGGTGGAGAAGCGCTGATAGCGATTCGCATTCCGATACGTCTTCGAGGGCGACTGGCTGGGCGAAATCTGGGCCTGGACCTGAATCTGGGTCTGGGATTGGAGGTTGGGAAGCCCCACCCCGTTCAGGGCCGACTTCAGCGTGGAGTTGCGACTGTCCGGCGACATGGAGAGGCGCCGCTGACTGCCGTTCATCAGGGTGGAGCTCAGGGGCAGGCCCACGTCGTGAAACGAACTAATCGAACTGAATCCACTTTCGTCTTCCGTGCTGGAGCCACTCTGCTTGTTGTTGCTGGTGGGTTTGTTGCTGCTGATGGCTATATTGTTGGCGGTGGTTGTGGTGTTGCAGTTGCTGTTGCTGTTGCTGTTGCCGCTGCTGTTGCTGCTGCTCTGGGTCTCCTCGTCGGTTTCCACCTTGGAGGAGGAGGACGCCGTCGAGGAGATGGTGGAATGCACGGAACTGTCGGTGGAGCTGCGCAGCGAGAGCCTCGAGTCCCGCATGTTGTTGGCTCGCAGAAAGATGAGCTCTGCATTCGATTTGGCGGCTGGCGAGGAAGCCTCCAGGGTGGCGTTCATGATGCTGGTGGAGTTGTGCAGCGGTGGGGTGCACAGCGTCATCACCGAACTGGTCTTGCCCTTGCACAGTCGGTGGTTGCCTCCCGGCAGCGATGCAATGGAGTGCCGGGGCTGGGTGAGATCTGGCTGCTGTTGCGAGGTGTGCAGCAGATTCCGGATGGTGCGGGCCAGACGGAAGGCCTCCTGGTTGAGCTTCTCCTCGGCAGCCTCGGGGGTGGAGAGTCGCGCCTTGCAGCCTCCACTGCCTCCGGATTTCTTCGGTGAGCGGCGCCTGCAAAATATACCAATTTAAAAGTAAGTTAAGGGACTATAAAAGAGCTTATAACTACTTTATTATATTTTTTTAGAACAATTTCTTATAAAGCAAAACGAGAATCATCCTCCTTCTCACCATGTAAAATCCTTAAATGCATTATAGCTCCCTGCCGGCGCAATAGTCTCGTAATTATGCTCTTCGTTCATGGCATGCATTGATTTATTCAACATCAAGTTAGTACTGCTCCGGGCTCGAAGATACGAGGCGGATCCGGCACTCGCGGCATCATCGTCTCGGCCATCACTCTGCAGCGAGGTGTTTCCCACGCCGTGGACATGGTGGAGGCTCTTGGAGCGGGAGATTTGCTCGCCATTCCGGTGGGTGGCCTGGAGTTGCTGTTGCTGCTGGTAGCGTTCGAAGAACCGGGCGACTTCCTCCATCACAGCCCGGTACATCTCGCAATTGGTTTCCGTCTGGAATTTGGGATATGAAATATATAACTTATTAAATGGCTTTTTTAAGATTTCTTTTTCTATTAAAAACCCATAATGAATATTTGTATAAAAAACTGATCACACATCACGTCCCCCCAGGATAGTTTTTTTTTATCCAACCCATTGACCAAATAGCCACTTTCTTGGCTCTAACCCAATGTGCCAGGTCATTGCCTTGACACCTCATTGGCGATGCATTTGAACCGATGACTTTAATTTATTATTTATGTTAATTGTATATGGTTTTGCTTAGCTTGGCAGCAAACATTTATGGAGCAGCCAGCACCGGCATCATCTGCATCATCGGCCTATAAAAACTTTCACTTGATTTGTTATCTAGCCTCTTTCTCTGGCCATTTCTCTCCCGGCTTTTGTGCTTTGTCTGTGGGTCTGTGGGCCACTAGCTTGTCGTTTTTTGTTTTGGTTAACTTTAATTCTTCTTGGCCAAATTGTCTAATTATCAAATGCCATTCGAATGAACGGCGCTTGCCAAATTGGCAGAGACCTCAAAAAGGCGTTAAGATTGCCATCACCTGGCACACGCCCACCCACCAAAGCCATTTGAAAATTGGCCAAAAGAAGGCTTCACACGATGCCAAAATAGTTGGTGGTGTTTTTGTCTGACTGTCGGTCTGTCTGGATGATTATGTAAGTTAACGCTGAATTTTCTTGTTTTTTTTTGTTTGTTTTGTTTGCTTTTTTCCTATTGCAGTTGCAGTTGCCGTTGCAAGTTGCAATGTTTGGAAATTGTTGCTAATTTTTCATTGGACGTTTTCCGTTTTCGGCATTTTCCTACTGCGTGTTAGCCACTTTATTTTCGGGGGATTACGAGTAGGTATCGTGTATGCCTGAGATTTATTTGAAAACGATGTGGAAATTGTTTGCCGCTTCTGTTGCTGCTCTTGTTGTGTTTTGGCTATTTGATTTCGATTTTGTTATGGTTTGTTTAATTTCATTAATGCCTCTTCGAGCAATTGGAGCTCAGATGAGTGGAATTCAGCAGAGGATTCATTTACGCTTGGCTTCTTTTTTTTTTTTTTTTGCTGCTCCACCAGCACAGCTGCAGCTTCCCATTCAACGCACTTCCTGGACTGATCCGGTTTGTCGATGAATCTGGCTGGAATCTCCTCCCGACTGGCTTCCTTTCGCCGCATAAATTATAATTCAGTTGCCTCCCATCGATTTAAGTCTGGCTCGGTCTGGGCCCGAAACTCACTTACTCACTCACTCACTCTATCAATCAATCAATCAGTCAGTGAGTCGGTTGGTTTGGTCCACCCACGCCCACGCCATAATATACTTTTTCTTTTCATTATAAACTGAAACTATAGACGGACTTTTTTCGAACGGTTTTCCTGCCTTCTAACCCAGTTAAAGTTTTATTTTCTTTTTTTCTCACATATCTTGGCGAAACAAGAAACGGACCAAACTGCAGCAAATATTTATCTTTTCTTATTATTTTTGTATTTGTTTTTGTTTCTGTGCTGGCTTTGTTTTCTTTTGCAATTTTCCAAGACGGAGACTTCGAGACTCCGAACACTACATATGTAGCATACATACTTTGCTCTACAGCTCTTGGCTTTCCAAGTCAACTTCATTGGGGCTCATTTAAAGCGCATTAAATCGAAATGAAAGCGTAAATATTTTCGCTCTTTCAGTGCCCGTCTATCTGAGTATCTCGGCATCTCAGTATCTGAGCATCCGTTGGGTGATTATGCGTTGCATAGAATCGGTTTGGAATTGAAAGTGTTCAGGGGAGAGAGATCTGTCAGTTGAAGCGTGAACGCTGAAGGTCATCTCCGAGGTTGCGTTGGATTGGGGGCACGGACAGCTTAGTGAACATTGAAATTGGGGGAGAAAATTCTCAGGAAAAACTAGGTCGGATTTAGTTGAAAATGCCACTTTAAATAGTTGCATGGCCTTTAAAATAAATATTGGTCTTTGGTTTTTAAACAAAAAAAGGAGAAATAAGTATATAAAATAATAAAAAGTATATATCCTCTATATATTCCCTAATCACCTCGAATATAATAATTAACTATTACTAGCCCCCTTCTCAAAATCAGATTCGTTTCCTATAATTTGTTCACTGGCTCTTCGAAATCAACTCAATCGCCGAATGTAGGCACCTGAGAATTCCTGTTTAAGAATGTTTTCCTCAATGCCCAAGTCATTTCATTAATGCCCCAACTTATTATTACACACCATATAGATGCCAATCAGAATTGTTTGATTCAATTGCGGCGCGCTTCTCACTTTTACGCCCAACTTGGAGGCAAACTCCATTAGGAGACCTTTTGTGTGAGGAAGTATAAAATTAATGCAGCTGGTGCCGAAGGAAATGGCTGAAAGACAATGTGAGAGACAGCCCCACGATGACCAGAGCCAGAACGGACCAGAACAAAGCAATCTAAAAGATCCGAGACACATCCGACCACACTCCGAGTCTATAATTAAGAACCCGAAGAAGAATGCTGCCGCCTAATTGCTACGATGGGGCAACATATTCAGGGCCTAAGAGGAGGAACTATGGGGAAAGGAAATGACATACACAGAGGGAAAATTTGATAATTATTCAGAATTTGTTTTAAACCTTTAATAATACATATTTTAATGTTTCTACAACTACCGCTTCTATAATGCAAACAAAAAATACATTTTTCACATTTTAAACTTCAAATCATCTAGAATAAATATTATTTAAGATTATTAGTATAATTTTTCTCTATGTATAAGAACTAACAAGAATCATTCGCCACCACATCTCGTACATTTCCATTTCCATTCCGATTTCAGTAAATTAAGCGTGAGAACTATTTAAATAAAAAATGTTAGAGAGACAGGAAAACAGGTTGATCCAAGCAGGGCACACAGTACAGTACAGTAGTCAAAGTGGATTGTCTTCAAGACTTGGCACTTAACATAGTTTCCTCCTCCTGCTGAGAACACAAATCCCCAAGTCACCGCGTCACGTTTGTGTCTTAAGTCTTTTGTTTTGTGGGCTTCACGGCTTTGCCTTTCGCCGGCTTTATCTCACTCACTCACCTGTTTCAATTGCCAATGCAATGTATCCACCTGATTCTGCAATATGACAGCCTCGACATTTAGTTGCTGCTGCTGTTGCTGCTGCTGGTGTTGTTGTTGTTGTTGCAGTTGTAGATGTTGTTGCTGCTGCAATTGCTGTGGCAAGTCATAGATGTGGTGGCTGTGGCTTTGGACGTGGCTGGGTGCGGCCAAGATGTTGTTGGAATCCTGCAAATGTTGTCACAAATAAATACATATATGGAATATATATAAAAAAAAAGAAATGCTTAAAATAAATAAATAAAATGCGCGTTAAATTAGCTGAACAAAAACGACAAAATTGCAATTCGAAAAATGTTGTCAAAGTGTTGGCCAACCACCCAGTCGGCTGGGATGGCCAAGATGTCTGCGATGGCTGGAATGGTGTTGCTGCCACAAACATTTTCATTCGCCTCTTGCCTTTCATGCGAAATCGCACAAAAGCCACCAAAAGCGGAAAGGCTCCGCCAGTCCGAGTCCAAGTCCGAGTCCGAGTCCGACCAGGTTGTACAATTAATTAGAGAAAATTATTTATACAATGCCCCTCCTCAATCACGCCTCTCCCTCCCTCTCTCTCGCATAGCTTTATTTAATTTGTATTTATTTTTTAACTTTACTTTATACTGGCGTGGCATTAAATTTCTGGTATACTTAACATTTTCCACATTTATTTAATTATGAGGCTCTGGTCAAGCAGAACCAGTATGTCTTTGGCCAGCCATGTTTTCATATAACTATCTTTTTATTTTTTCCATTTATTATGTTCACGGTTTACTTTTTCCATTTATAACATCATTTTTTAAAAGACTTTGACCCACAACTTGAAAAACTAAATGGTTAGTGGCTTGTTCTCTGAAAAATATATCTAAAATATAAAAAGAAAACTAACACATTTTGTAGTAAAACCAATAAAAAAAAACCTACAACCCATTCAAAACAATTACTCTTCAAGTACCAAAAAAAAATATTAAAAATTTGACCTCAATTATTATGACCAAGACATGATGTAATACCACTTTTCCACGCCCACACTCCCGCCCCAATTGCCCAAAAAGACAAATTACTTTGGAGACTGTCGACAAAAATAATGAATTTTCATCGAATTTGATTGCAAATGTTTGTTTTTTGTGAGTTGTTTCTACAATTTAAATTATCATTTGCGGTTTTCCAAATTGCCACGCCCACGAAACAGGCTGGCTTGGAAAACCAAAGTTGGAGTGACCAAAAACTCAATTTGGTGCAATTTTACGCTTGTTAATTAATGCATTTTCCTTTTTTTTTTGGTTTGATTTATTGATTATGGACAGACTGCCTAAACAAGTTTTTAGTTTAAAGGCGCCGAGTTAGGGGAGGTAGGTGCTGGCGGTAGATGAAAAGGTTTTTCTGCCCCAAAGGCCAAAATAGGAAATAAAAATGGCTTCGAACTAAGGCTTTGGTAATAACTATTTAGATAAAATATAATAAATATAATTACAACTAATTGGTCATAACGGATATGAGCCATGTAATTTGTATATAACTATTATATTAAAATTAATTAAATTTAATATAATAGTTTATAGTTAAACCGAATTTACCAGTTTTCAGAGCAGAATAAATTACTCAAAAAAGCTAGCTTCCCACATAATTTCCATATGAGAACCTTCCCAGAATTATATACAAATTATAATTTCAGCCTGCAGAGTGAAGAATTGCTTATCAATTAATGTACTTTTATTAAGTTTTAATTAAAATTATCAACCGGCTCATTTCCATAGCAATCTCAACGGGAGTTTCGTTACGTAAAGGTAGGAACATTTATTTCTCAACTTTGCCTTTCAGGCCACAGACCCAAGACCCTTCCCGACATAATTGGATTCTTGTGAAGTAATATATCCCACATTCTCAACCAACTCCAGCCAATTTGCATGAGTGGCTGGCTAGAACCCGGTGGTTCTAAGCCCAAACAATCTAATTAAAATGCGCGTTACAATTCACAGACCAGCCAGCCAGCCAGCCAGGTGAGAATGGGATTGTCGAACCCCCGGAGAATGGGATGGCTGGTGACTGAAATGCAGGCAGAAAGAGTCGGGGCTCGACCCCATTCCATCTGAGACTCGAGAGCATGTAAAAAGTTTTCTTCGTTGGCAACAAACAAAATGTCAATTGCCATTGCCAACTGCAAGTTCCAGTTAAAGAATGCCACATATTTAGATTACAGACATTCTGGTATACGTATAGTCTTGTATGGACTCTTGCAGGATGTAAAGTAAGTTAGATAAGTCTTTTAACAGTTGGGTCTATTAAAGGAGGAGAGTGATTAAAAATACTATTTTATTTCATTAGGATTTTAGAAACATTTATTTAGAAACCGAAAATATTTAATTTAACAATTGGCAGTAAGTTCTGAAGTATTTATTTAAATACAGTCTATTTTCTATAATATAATATATAAAATATGTATATGATGTATGTTAAAAAAAAACTCTTTAAAAAAGATAGTTATACCCTGAAAGCCCTGGAAACTAAATCTTACGTGGGTTAAGATCAATCTCTTATAATTAACCTAATATTTCCTTTAAAATCACTGAACTTTTGAGACGCACTGTACACCAGAATGGGGTGGGGAGGATGCGGAGGATCTCCCTTTGCCCCCGAGCTCATCAATGTGCTATTTATATGTAATGAAATAAAACTGCCGCAACGAGAAGAAGAAATCTGCATTTCAAATCAACGACGGCAGCAACAACAAACAATTCCATGCTCCAGTAATCTCCAATTGGAGATGTGATACAGGGGCGGAGAATAACAAAAAAAAAAAAGACGAGGGGGTTGGAGGTGGGGAGCCGTGCAACAAGTGCACTAAAAGGGTTTCCATACATGTAGGCAGCGACAGAGACAGCAAGATGCGGAACGAAAGAGACAGGGATGGCCGATTCCCAGGCCCCACAATGAGACTTGGCTCGCTTCCATTACCAACTCTCGACAACCGGCGCTGTCGTTGTTATTTAAATTGTTTCGGGCTAGAACTGATGCAAGTTGATTATACAAAGGGGGCTGGACGGAGGGCGGAGTGGAGCGATGCACATGTGGGTGTGGCAAATGGGGGAAAAGGGTCAAATACCAGGTCATGCTTGGCTGCCAAACTCCCCGCCACAATCTCGCAGAGATCAGACTCCATTTTATTTAGTTGGCGGGCTAGTGGGCTTCACGATCGACAGCATTTCTGACTAAACACTAAACTGATTTCTGTTAACAATAAAGTTGCTATTTTTTGATTCATTATTGCAACAGGAAATGCCAAATTGAAGGGTTAGAATTGCAGAAACTTAGACGGGAAGAGTTGAGAGAATGGACAGAACATGACTTGGACTATATGAAGGTTTTGGAAAATATATAAAAACAATAAGGAATAATTAGGCTTAAATTTTACTTGTAGAAATTTAGAGATTTTGTCCTGAAACTAAATCTATTATAAAATACCTATCTTGCCAGTAATTTAGTCTTTGAAGAGCAACAGAGATGATTGACTAAAAGTTAAGAACGACTATTCAAAACCTATTTTTTTTTAACTGACCGAAAAGGAAAAGTTTGAGAAAATGAAAGTTTATTTTGAAGGACTTTCCACCCCCCACCAGGTACGAGATAAAAGAAAAATAAAAATCACCCCACATTGCGAAACCCCAACTAATTGCCATCTATTATATGTACAATGTTATTCATCTGCCAAAGCCCCAGTCCTACCCCGTCCAATTCGATTAAGGGCTTGGGATTTTGCATTATTTTCGCTTTAGCCATGGTTGGCACACTTTTGACTCTAAACTCAGCCTCCCCCTTTGTGCTTTTTGTATAATTTTCAAGGCAAAACTAGCATTAAGCCGAAAGCGTCACACTAAGGGAAATGAAAAGAAAAATGAGCTCGAAAATGTTATGCCATTATAATGAGATGTGAAGCTGTAATAAGAGTGGGTGGATAAGGGAGGCGTTCCGCAAATTGCATAGATTTGCGGCTGCTGCATGTGGCAGTGTGCTTAGCATTTCGCTCCAACATCCACAATCATTGTCATCATCAGCGATAATGTTTAAATATCTGCATTTGGCACGACTTTCTCACATGACAAAATCTAATGGCAGAAAAAGAGTTTGTATACCAAAACAATGACAGACTCGAATTGTTTTGTGGCTTTCGGAATGGACTCTTGACTGCCAAAGCAATCCAAGAGATTCGCTGATTGCTGTTTATTATTATTACGATGGATTTTGCCAAGGAATTTCTGCCCGCCAGCCAAAGTTTCTGTCTTTTGCCGTCTTCTGTTGATTTCAGTTTTCATTTTCATTTTGTCATTTGCACGGAAATTGGGTTAATTTCAAAACATCACTTAAACCCACTTCCTCGCCTGCACTTGCCCATTTGAATGTTGCGTGATGTATTTTTTATTTCTGTGTGTGCCCTCAGCTGGAACTATTTTCGATCGAAACAGCCAACTGAAAAGAGAAGTTGCCAATGATTGGACTGCCGGAGATGGTGAGGAGACAACGACGACGACGTGAATATCTGTCAACGGGTTTGACCTTCATTAGGCCCAAGTTGGCTTGACTGATTACCCGCAATGTGTCAGTGTCAGTTCCCCCCGAGAGGAGTTCCCCAAGTTACACTATAAAATCTGACAAAAAATTATAAAGATAAACATTAGCGTAAGTTGTTTATATTTGTTTTTACATTTATTAATCGCTAAAATAATCAAAGCAAAAATATTTTAAAAGTGAACAACACATTTTGATATTTTGCGCACTCCAAGTGCCTTCGTCCCTGGAATTATACTTTTAGAGGGCTATTTTATAAAATATTATGGTTAAAATTAATATTTTTAAACTAATTAAATATTTTGAAAATTGTATTATATATCTATTATATATTTCGACTCATGTTTATTGACTCCCGTAGTATGAAAATATTTTTTAGCTCTATAAATAAGCAAGTGAATTTGTTTTCCAATTTTTTTCAGGAAATAACACAAGCCCTAATGCCGATTAATATTTTTTTCAGTGCCTCAGGTGTAGTCGCTTCCCGCTTTTAAAAGTATTCCAACTATTCCCGGCAATTGCATTGACAGTGAACCACAACCAACAATCAGCGACAGTCGGCGACCGACAGACTTGGCTTTTGTTTATTTGTTGTGTAAGCTGATTTGGTTTAACCATTTGCCAGTGGACCAATTGGGGGAGGGAGTGGGGCGGTTAAATGCGTTTTAAATGGCCCCCTAATGGGGCTCGAACGCAGCCCTTTTAGTCGTCCCTTTGTTACGCTTCCTCATTGTGTTTTTGCCGGCAGAACCGACCCACCCACACCCTTTTCCTCTTTTTGTGTATCATCCCCCCCCCCGGCTTTGTAAATGGGCGTTTGGCGGTCACGCCCTCGATTGTTGGCCAGGCTTTTACGCACAATCTATATCAATTGTTTGGCAGCCACATTTTATGGACCGAGTTTGTAAAATGGGAAATAATTGAAAAACCATAATGGAGATTTAATAGCAATTATTCGGATAAATAGATACATCGCACTGTTTAGATTGATTTCTAATCAACTTTAATCGAAACCAGAAAGTTGATCCGGCTGTCACATCTGGCTGTCAAAACTGTCACTCCGAGTATGATTAAAGCCAACTTTTTCTGTTCTTGGCCTGTTAGTTTTGTGCCCGCAGACTCACTAAATGGTTTCATGCGATTCCCGCAAGTTGGTCTGCAACTTTTTCCCGACAATCTGTCTATATTTACCTCTCCAGCCACCCAGCCCCGGGCTATTTGTCTTTCCGCCAACCCCAGCCCGTGCTAACTGACTTGGCTTAACTGACTTAGCCAAAGAGATAGTCCGGCTAAAATTATTACCTGTGTCTTTAAGCCAAAATTATTGCAGCAATTAAAGACAAAATTGTTTCCTTTTCTTTTTAAGTTTTATTACATATTTTGTGTAATATATTTTAAGGGCATTACCTAACCATTTTCTGGTTATTTAATGAGGGCTTGTTTAAGCCTTTTACTTTGCATTTATTTTTCGCTCTTCATTAATTTCTTCTGCAAACATTTTTGTCAATCAATTTTTAATTCAATTTCTGGCAGCTTTTGTTATAGTTTCTTCGACAGTTTTTGAGGCTCTTGCGGTTGATTTTTTCTGCTATTTGTTTTCTTCTATTTTACTTCTTCTATTTTTTAAATTAAGAGAAGAAAAAATACAACTTGAATAGGACCTGCGGCAGAAACTTGCACTCGCTTGGCAGAAACTCAAGTGATTCGGTTGCCCCCTCTGGCAAGTACTTGAGAAATGTTTCTTCGAGAGTTTCTCCCAGGGTTGCTTTTTGGGTTTCTTTCTATCTTTCAGAATGTTTCTTGCAAATCACGCAAATGGATTGATTACGCCCCTTCGCAATTCGATTTAATTCGCTATCCGTGAGCAACTTTCCGTTCTAATGAAGCCAACCATCAAAAAGAAAAAAATACAAAATAGCCACAGAAAACTCAATTGGATTAATCGAGAATTCTCGCTTGGCCCCGTGGGTATCTCGGGATAGATACTTTCGACTTTTGGCTTTCAACTGACATGGCTTTGAGGCCGGCGTTTATTCACGCCTGAGATTCTGACCAGATTCGAAATGGTTTCGAAAAGTCCAGCAACGAAATTGGGAACACGAAATTTAATTTTCCAACTTGATTGAGTGCGAAAACGTTTTTCCAGGCAAGTATCTTTTTTGGTCAGGCTTCAAGTTGAGTTTTAGCTCCGGCCGTGGGCCGAAAAGACTTGTTTTTAATATATAGCTCTTTTTTTGTTTTTTTTTTTAACATTTTATTCCATAAGCCATTGGCCTTCAATGACCAATAAAGACTGGCCAGAAGGGGCCGACGTGGCTAGAAGGGAATGGGGCAGAACGGAAATGCAAAGCGACAGGCAAAGTGCGCAAAGAGCGGAACTGGAAAATTGTGTTTGCCTATTGACGGATGGTTTGGGCCAGGCCCGAACAGAACTGCTGGCTTCTGAGCCAAAGAACAAGCCAGCAACGAGTGAGTGCCTCTGCCAATCTACCTGCTCCATCAGAGGGCCCAGAGGCGGGGAGAAGGCAGAAGGTAATTGCATTCTCTTCCTTATTGATGTGTTGTTTTGGCCCTCTACTGTCGACTTGCCTGATGTCAGCAAATTGTTAAGCCATAACCATTGGCCATAAGCTGAGAAAACTACAGGGATTTTTTTCAAGAGTTTATTTTTATAAAAAAAAATAAAGCAAGTATACTAAAGAAGCTGACAAAGTTAAGGTTTAAGTTTAAGAATAAGTAAAATGAAAACTTTTCTTAACTTTTTAATTAGAACCATTTTCACGCCAGTTCTCCCTTGACACTTTCGCAAAAATTAAAGCCAATTACTCTTTTAATCAATTCAGGTATTTCAAGAATTTGGCCAAGTAATTTTCACATTGAAAGTGACTTATTTTTAAGAGCCAAGGCGGCAACATTTTTGTGCTCCATTAGCTGGGATATTTATACGGATCCCGGGCAGGCTTTTGTGGTCGCATCAATTTAATTCACTCTGTGCGGGAAATTCACAGTTAAGAGCCTTTGCACGACTGACTCTTATGTTGTTCTATATTCTATATGGGCCTGACGAGATTCCCCAAGCCCTACACCATGATTCCTGCCACTCGTCGTGGCCCAATCGGCTGGCACGTTCTTTTTAATTTTCTGATAACTACAAATAGGCTCGACACTCGTGCAGCAAATTTTTACCGCTAAGAGGGTGTTCATTTTGGCGGGGGACGGGGGACGGAGGAGGTAGGCGGTTTGGGCCAAACGAACATCTTCTGCATACATGATGAGCCACTGAACACAGGGGTCTTTGAGCCAAGATTTCAGCACGATTTTTGGTGTTGTCTTCGATTCGTAGCTTATTTCTGGCTTGAGAATGATTTTATTTATGCGCCGCTTGTGGCCTGCCTCATAACTCAGGGAGCTGCCACAGGAGCTTCCACTCTGCTATGTTCCTCCTTAGTTCCTTTCTTCCAACTCGAATGCAATTTAATTGGGCCCAGTTCAGTGGGCAAACTGTATGGGCCAGAATAAAGCAACCCAGTTTATTCATTCTCTTTCTCACTGTTTGCTCGGCTAATGTCAAGGATTTCTTTATGCCCCACACTCCATAGACTCTATAGTATTCCTTTCCACAAGTTGCAAGCTCCAAGGCCACTTGGAATGTGGGTGGATGGGTGATGGGTGATGTGTGTGGGGGAGTGGGGGCTATATTGTATTTGAAAGACTGGCAGGTGAGACACTTTAGTGCCCCAACACGGTTCAAGTGTCTGCGATTTAGTTTTACGATATTTCGCTCTGCCTTTTATTTTATTTTCAATTTTTTTTCTTCCTTTTTTTTGCATAATTTTCAGCTTGAGCTTTAAGTTTCTGTTCACGTACTCGAAGATACCGCATTAAACTTTAACATTTTTACATTATTTATCAAGCACGCGATGCCATGAGATACATTACGTCTGAAGTTATTTTTTATATGGTTTGCCAAACTCTTGATTTTTTTTTTGACAAGAATTCATTTCTTCAAAGAGCGGGTTTTTTGGGAAAAAATAGTTCAACGAACTGAATACAAAAGTAAATCAGAGTTCAACATAAGGTGAAAAAAGCTATTCAAACGAAATATAAACCACGTGGAACCATATAGAATTTTAATGACTTGGAATTATTCTGCTATTATTTTACGGATATGTGTTTATAATTATCAAAAATACTAGTATTTTTTGGAACTCCATTTTTTCAACTGAAATAATTTGTAAATTAGTTTCTGTTAATTAAATTAAGACAACTTTAAAAAGCCCCATTTAAATTTCTTGTTAAAAAATCCAATCAAACTCAAGATCATCTCGAGATCTACTTAGGATAATTCCGTAATTACAAGGCACATTCCAAGCTGGAAAACACACCTTTATATAAACGCCCAGCACTCCCTCTAATGGTTTTTTGCAATAAGCTGATAGCCAAAAGAAATCCAAGAAATATTATGCTAAAAAGAGCCGGCCAGAAAAAGAGTTAAGCGAAAATTACATAATAATTCTTTTTTATGTGTCTGTCCATTTGGCTGCCTTTGCCGAGCTTGCGAAAATATATTTTTAAAGTGTTTTTTTTTTTTTTACTTTTATTTTTTTGTTATGGCCAACTCCATGGCCCTGTCTCGGTCCAACCCGATATTTCCGTCTCATTCGGTCGTCTTTTTTTATGCTTGAAAAATTGGGACAGCAATTTGCACGGTCTCTGTGGCAACAACAGCAACTACACCGAAAAATTTGGAATATGTTTTTGATTCTAACGGAAGTTGGGCCACTAAGCAACACTCTTGGCCAGTTTTTTATTTGTGGCTTGGGCGCCGCCGTCGCTGATGACCCATGCTAATTGGCTAATTGCGTTTAATTGCCTCTTAACATATATTCTGGGAGCTTCAGATCCGCCAGTTGGGATCTGGGAGCCGGAGTTCGTTTGTTAATTATAATATTTTTCAATTTATTTTAATGTGGCCAGAATGAGGCAGCAGCTCATTAGCGTTTCAATGTTTGGCCAACAGGAAGAGAGCCACATGAATGAATATTTTCAGTCAGAATAAAAGGAAGGAAAGTGATTTAAAGATTTTAATGATTTTAGTTTATTTATATCCTATATTGGATACTTTATAGATACTTTCCAGATATAAGAGACCAAAGAGAACCCTTTAGGGGAAATATTGTCATATCCGTGTGTCGGTTTGTCCGAAAAAAGAATTTATGGTTTATGGTATTACTTCTATGTAGTGTAAATTAAAATACACTTATAATAAATAAGCAGTAAGTAATCTTTAGATTGCTTTTCATAAAAGATATTTTTTAAAATCTATTAAAAATTATTTTAAAAATAAATAATAAGTAAAGTTTCTATTCTAAAAATAAAATGAAAAAGGGAAGTAAAGCATTCCGAGTGTTGGCCAAAAAAAACTCTTCACTCTGATATGCCATGAATGCACCTAAATTTGTTTATTTGCAACTCAATTCATGAGATACTTTTCAGTCGCAGCAGGAAAAGATACAGTAGCCAGTGCAGTAGGCAGTAGGCAGCAGGCACCAGGCAGCAGGCAGTGGCAATTAAAATATTGTGCATGGCAAACTGTGAACCAAACGAGCAACACTGTGTGGCATCCACCAGCTGATTTATGAGCCAGCCCAGGGGGGGTAAGGAGGGGAGAAGAGGAGGAATGATGCAAAAACTAAATTTAAAGAGCTCTCTCCGCCCAACACCCGCCCGAGGGCCGCAAATGCGTGTAATTTATGTCGCAGCCAAAAAAGATAAATTCCAAGTCCAAAGTGGGGAAATAGAGCTATAAATGTAGCTGGCGAAATGTGATACGGAATGATTAATTTGATAGGCCCTAGAGTAGCAGTAGTACCGGCAGTTGTAGGAAAAGCAAAAAAAAAAACAAAAAACTCTTTACAGCATCCATCTAGAGCGCCGTGTTACTTATTAGTTTGAGTATCTGTATCTCATGGATACAAGAATGAATACCAGAGCAGAGCAAACCGAGTTTGGCTGATACAAAGGCTGGTGTGGTGTGGTGTGGCAGTGCAACGTGTTGCATGTCAATGGCCATAATTAAGCATGCGAAAACGAAGCAAATGAAAACAATGCGGCCAGGCCAGGCCAGGCTAAAACCCCTCTTTCTACGCCTCTGCACACTTTTCTATCTGCACTTTTGGTGGCAGCTATGTAGCTCTGTTGGCCATTTTCATTAATGGCCTAGCCTGGCCTGGCTGCTGCTGCAGCATTGTGGGGCGACTCCCCCTTTCATTTCCATTGTGTTGCCGTTTGCATTGTTTTGGCTGCATTTTGATTTGAGCCACAGCATCCACAGATATGGCCCCGTCGTCTCGCCATCCTCCTGCGACACCCCGGGGCTATCATTATTTCAATGTCTATTCTTCTCTCCCTCTAGCTGACTTTCTTTCTCCCTCTGTTGCATTCTGTGGCAAAAGAATTTGCAAGTTGCAACCTCGAGTGGAGAGATCTGTTTTCCTCTGTCACTGGGGGCATCATTTTCATAGTCCACCTCCGCACAAAACTAAAACAAAAACAGTAACAGAAACCCAAACCAAATCTAGAAACCCAACCCATTACCACCCCCTATTATTGCCCCATGACCTTTATGGGTCGCGCTGTTGACCTCATTTGTTGTAGCCACACATTTTGGGCCTTTCGGCTTTAACTGAAAGCTGGAGAACTAAACAACTTAAGCCCTGAAATTAGTTTCGAGTATTTGCCCAAAAATGAGGAGGGATTCTCTGCCGAGGCAGAAATAAATTTGAATATTTCTGCTCCACTGATTTCAGTTTCTTCCTTGAAGACGATTATTTTTCACACGCTGTCCCAAAACTTGAGCCCCAGAACTCAACCCTTTTTAAGCGAATCACTCAAATAACAATTTAACATTTTCCCACCAAAGGCTAGTTACAATTTTTGTCTTCTGACTGACCCCTTTTTTTGCTCATGTTTAAATTACTTTTCCTGATGTTCGCCCCCCCCTTTTTCTCAGCTTGTTTATAAAACGCTTTAATCTAAACGCTGTTAATTTAGTTGTTACGCTTCAGACGCAAGCCGAAAAATCAAAATCTTGATAAAATAATCATTTTTATAAAGAAAAAGTTATGTGAGCGAAAAAAAAAGGTTTCACCGAACGAAAAGAAATGGAAAATGCACTGAAAGAAAGTGTGGGGACGCGTCAGGGAATTCCTGGTTTGATTGCGTCTTCAACTTGACGACATGTGTGTTGGAACATGTAATGCTGACTTCTCCAACAACGAAGAAGCGACAGGCTGTTGTTGGCGAGGCTAGAATTTATTATTTCCGCCAGCTTTTGAAGCCAAACTCCCCTTTTTGGCTTTTCCAAAACACGGGAGACGGAAAGGTAGAAAAAAGAGGGGACTGACGAGGAGACATTCAACAGGTACGCATGCGCAACTCTCTGCGTCATGTCAGACAGTGTTACTTGGATAAAGTGAACATAAGACTAAGGGTATTTATAGAAAAATATGTTTTTATTTAAATAAAAAATTAATATAATTTTTTGAAATGCTAGAAATTGGCGGAAAAATCAGTATTCTGTATTTTGAACTTGGAGATAGTTCGGGGCTGGGTCAGCAATGATTTCTGTTACATCGATGTCCTACTGTACTGGCTGCAGATCGCCGAGGGTGGCCGCCGAAGGGGAACGCTTCGAAACGCAGCGAAACGCGTTCACTGCGGGCCTGACTCTTTTTTTTTCGTGGATGTTTTACTTTAATTTTGGTTTACCTTGTTGCTATTTTTTTCAATTTTTTTTTTGTGAGCTATTGTCTTTGTTATTGTTGCTGTTGTTGTAGTTTTGTTATCGGCGCAATTCCGCCTTTTGAAATTTGCTGCTCTGCTGAGCGTTTTGTTGTTGTTTCTGCGGCCGTTTTTCGTTGTTATTGTTTTACACTTGATGAACTCCGGTATGAGCCACCGCTAAAAATGCACAAAATACACCATACCAGAGTATACCAATTCCTATACCTATAACTCCTATACCATGGAGGTGGGAGAAAGACCGGGAAAGACCGAGAGAAACTGAGAGAACTTGTCTCAATGGGGGTTTTTATTATATAGTCATGGTCTGGCAGATTCACGCTAACACACTTTATTTATTTACCAGTCTGCACACTGTTTTTCCCAGCACTGTAAAAACAGATTCTTTATAGCCAGTTTATACTGCGCTTATTAGGTTTTATTGTTTTCTCAAGTAAAACAAAGAGAAAACACGCGTAATTTATTCATTTTAAGTGGAATATTAGAAAATATATGCACTCTGTGTTTTCGAAGGTAGCTAGAAATAATTAATATTTGTTTTTTTCCAAGTTTTATTTGGATAGAAAGCTTATAATATAAACTTTATATTATAAACATACAATCAAGTACAGTTTGGTTTCTCAAAAAATTTGAAAAATATTTATTTAATGACTTTGTTTACACAAAAACGAGAAAACAAACACACAATAGAACATTTATGAAAAAATTTCATACAAAATTTTACAGATCGTCTCAGGTATTCCGTTTAAGAATCGGATGTTTATTAGCAAAGATAGTCTTCTTATATAGGAAGACGTATAGTCTTCGATACGTGCCATATAGGCCTCCATGCGTTTTTTCGTATTTTCTAAGGGACCCTCCGAAAATTTTCTAAAAAATATTATGCTTTCAGATTTTGATGCAGATTTCTGGAGAATCGATCTACGAATCGTAAAAGGTATTCCGCACAAGAATCTGATAAATATTGCCAAAGATATAGCCTTCGCAGGGGCCATATAGGGGCCTCCATTGGTTTTGTCGGATTTTTTAAGGGGACCCTCCACAACTTTTCACAAAAAATCTAAAAAATATTATGCTTCCAGATTTTGATGCAGATTTGTGGAGAATCGATCTACGAATCGGTAAAGGTATTCCGCATAAGAATCGGATGAATATTGCCAAAGATATAGCCTTCGCAGGGGCCATATAGGGGCCTCCATGCGTTTTTTCGGATTTTCGAAGGGGACCCTCCACAAATTTTCACAAAAAATCGAAAAAATATTATGCTTTCAGATTTTGATGCAGATTTGTGGAGAATCGATCTACGAATCGGTAAAGGTATTCCGCATAAGAATCGGATGAATATTGCCAAAGATATAGCCTTCGCAGGGGCCATATAGGGGCCTCCATGCGTTTTTTCGGATTTTCGAAGGGGACCCTCCACAAATTTTCACAAAAAATCGAAAAAATATTATGCTTTCACATTTTGATGCAGATTTGTGGAGAATCGATCTACGAATCGGTAAAGGTATTCCGCATAAGAATCGGATGAATATTGCCAAAGATATAGCCTTCGCAGGGGCCATATAGGGGCCTCCATGCGTTTTTTCGGATTTTCGAAGGGGACCCTCCACAAATTTTCACAAAAAATCGAAAAAATATTATGCTTTCACATTTTGATGCAGATTTGTGGAGAATCGATCTACGAATCGGTAAAGGTATTCCGCATAAGAATCGGATGAATATTGCCAAAGATATAGCCTTCGCAGGGGCCATATAGGGGCCTCCATGCGTTTTTTTCGGACTTTCGAAGGGGACCCTCCACAAATTTTCACAAAAAATCGAAAAAATATTATGCTTTCACATTTTGATGCAGATTTGTGGAGAATCGATCTACGAATCGGTAAAGGTATTCCGCATAAGAATCGGATGAATATTGCCAAAGATATAGCCTTCGCAGGGGCCATATAGGGCCTCCAATAGTTTTTTCGGATTTTTGAAGGGGACCCTCCACAAATTTTCACAAAAAATCGAAAAAATATTATGCTTTCAGATTTTGATGCAGATTTGTGGAGAATAGATCTACGAATCGGTAAAGGTATTCCGCATAAGAATCGGATGAATATTGCCAAAGATATAGCCTTCGCAGGGGCCATATAGGGCCTCCAATAGTTTTTTCGGATTTTTGAAGGGGACCCTCCACAAATTTTCACAAAAAATCGAAAAAATATTATGCTTTCAGATTTTGATGCAGATTTGTGGAGAATAGATCTACGAATCGGTAAAGGTATTCCGCATAAGAATCGGATGAATATTGCCAAAGATATAGCCTTCGCAGGGGCCATATAGGGGCCTCCATGCGTTTTTTCGGATTTTCGAAGGGGACCCTCCACAAATTTTCACAAAAAATCGAAAAAATATTATGCTTTCACATTTTGATGCAGATTTGTGGAGAATCGATCTACGAATCGGTAAAGGTATTCCGCATAAGAATCGGATGAATATTGCCAAAGATATAGCCTTCGCAGGGGCCATATAGGGGCCTCCATGCGTTTTTTCGGATTTTCGAAGGGGACCCTCCACAAATTTTCACAAAAAATCGAAAAAATATTATGCTTTCACATTTTGATGCAGATTTGTGGAGAATCGATCTACGAATCGGTAAAGGTATTCCGCATAAGAATCGGATGAATATTGCCAAAGATATAGCCTTCGCAGGGGCCATATAGGGCCTCCAATAGTTTTCTCGGATTTTTGAAGGGGACCCTCCACAAATTTTCACAAAAAATCTAAAAAATATTATGCTTTCAGATTTTTATGCAGATTTGTGGAAAATCGATCTACGAATCGGTAAAGGTATTCCGCATAAGAATCGGATGAATATTACCAAAGATATAGCCTTCGCAGGGGCCATATAGGGGCCTCCATGCGTTTTTTCGGACTTTCGAAGGGGACCCTCCACAAATTTTCACAAAAAATCGAAAAAATATTATGCTTTCAGATTTTGATGCAGATTTGTGGAGAATCGATATACGAATCGGTAAAGGTATTCCGCATAAGAATCGGATGAATATTGCCAAAGATATAGCCTTCGCAGGGGCCATATAGGGGCCTCCATGCGTTTTTTCGGATTTTCGAAGGGGACCCTCCACAAATTTTCACAAAAAATCTAAAAAATATTATGCTTCCAGATTTTTATGCAGATTTGTGGAGAATCGATGAACGAATCGTTAAAGGTATTCCGCACAAGAATCAGATGAGTATTCCCAAAGATATATCCTTCGCAGGTGCCATATAGGGGCCCCATTGGTTTTTTCAGATTTTTGAAGGGGACCCTCCACAAAATTTACACAAAATTATGCATCTATATTTTGATGCAGTTTTATGAAGAATCGATCTACGAAACATTTAAGGTATTCGGAATATTAAGAATACAAGAATCGGATTAATTTATCTGGATATATAGCACTTGCGCGGGTAATACATATATCGCTCAAATGCGTTTTTCATGGCCACTTGGGCACTTGAACCTGGGCCCCATATCTCAGCTTTTCAATTACAAAGCTAATTGCACTTCGCTTTGTACTCGGCCACTTCAGGCCACTTTGGCGGTATGTTTTTACTGGCTCTGTGGAGGCATTTAAACGATTGCCTAAACGCAAATAAAAGTTGGCCAAAAAGAGTGGAAAATGAAGGTTTGTCTTAACCAGTCCACTTGCAAACTATATCAATGTGTCAATCCCAAAAGAGACTGCTGGACGAGGAGGGGAGAGGGAGAAGAGGAGAAAAGCGGAGAGATGACCAAATATTATGGCCAAATAGTTTCCGGCTTGGGAAAATGCCTAATGAGACTGATGCGATGAAAGACGATTTCACGATCGGGCCAAAATGCAAAATGCCCCGAACGAGCTCACTCTGTCATCCAGTCATCTCGTCACTCACTCAGTCAGTCACTCACTCAGTCAGTCAGTCGTTCAGTTAGTCAATCAATCGCATAGTTGCTGACTCTTGCCAAATGAAAATACTTGGCCAAGAGAGCTGCGAGCTGGGTCCAGGCCAAATTGGAATGCCAATGCGATGCGGTTCAGACACGAAGCTCCTTTTAAAATATTTCTCAAATTGTCTTGACAGTTGCAATTGTTACGGTTATTCAATCAAAAAACGTACGAAAAAAATGGTAAGAAAAAAATTGGTAACAAAAAGAAGAGAAATTGTTATGATTTCTTCAGTCTCTTCTTTTCTGCATTTCATTCATCGCACTTACATATATCTGGCTAAATGAATAAAACATTCAAGCCAAGTTAACCCATTTCTGCATTTATCTTGCACTTCGGTTCTCTCTCCTCTCTCTTACCAATTTTTTGTTTTGGCTTTTTTTCCATGAAATTTTCGCACGAGTTGGCCGGGCTATAAATAAATATCACACTTGTCGGGGGAAATTCTTTCTCTGTCTTTCCACTTAGGATTTATGTGGGAGCTGTCCTGGGGCGAGTGCAGGGTGGGGCCGGCAAGGGGATCCCCTCGAAGTGCGGGGTGTGGGGCAATCAACTCCCCGATGCGTTGTGTGGCCAGCGCCAAATGCACAAAATCAACAGACACATTTATTTTCTTCCTCTGCTCCGAGCCGGGCACTCTATTTTCCTCAATGGGGTATATCAGTCTTTACAAAAAATCACCTGAATGTGGTATATTTGTTGGATTTCGTGGGGATTAAATTGGCTTAGAGTCGTGGAATTTATTACTTTTAATATGCCAGAGAATTAGAACTTTAAACTAGGGGCTTTAAATAGAGATCTGCACTATTTTATGACACTTGTATCATTTCATTTTCTTAGTTTTTTTATAAGAATATATGAATTCATATTTATTTTTCTTAATATTTGTGGGTTTATAGACCAAGCTATTAGAATCTATCGAAAAAGTATCTCTATAGAGTATCCACTTCCCAAGGAGTATCATCCCAAAAAAATATATAAAAATTAAAGTTTTCTTTATACTTTACCATATTTTTATTTTTTTTGCCTTTTGCGTAATGCAACCTGGGGCAAAGTGGCGTCTGCACTTCTGCAACGCCCCCCTGCCACTTGCCACCCCCCTTTTTGGCATCAACATTGTGCTCCGCTGACGATTGACGGGCAGATGGAATGAAATTGTGGTGGCCCAATGGCCGAGAGCACTCTTTCCGCCATCCAAAGATGCTAGGGGCGATGATGCGATGATGAGGCCCCATCCCAGCCTCTGGGATTTCCAACCAACGAGTGCCATCCGAAATTTTGGTGTTTCTTTTTTCGCGTTTGGCTCGAGGAATATGGGATAAGACTTACGATTTTAATGGGTATAATTTTAAAGAATCCATTCGAGTGGATATTTGCATTCAACTAAGGAGTTTAAGCAAAGCCAATGAACTTTATGAAAAAATATTCTATCTAGAGGGGCTTGAAAGAAAAATACATTTATGGACAGATCACGTATTTGGGTATGAGACTAGAACCACTTTTTTTATAAAGAAAACTTTTGAAATCATGTTGCCTTCAACTTGTCGTTTTGGGTTAGTATGATATATACCTCTTACTCTGGCCTGAAATTACCCTCAATTACCCTAAACGCCAATTAGCCAACCAAAAACTGAATCATACTCCTACTTTGGTCATGGTTTTGTAACTGACATAATAAAGACATTTGCAGCGATATGACTATCTTTTGGACTAAACGCCTCAAATGACACGACGAGATGATGATGAATATTTCAGAGTGGGAGGTAACCAAAATCAAGGCTGTTGGGAAATTTGTACTTGGGATTTTTTCAATTTTTCAATTTTTATATTAAAATAATCAATTTATAAACGTTTATCAAGTTATGTTGGGGTAGACCTTCTCTATCAGTGTGTATTGGATAATATCTCCGCCGGTAAGGTCAACGTAATTTGACTTCTATTCACGCCCGCCGGGCCATTGTTGTTGGCCAAAAACCAAAGTTACCGTAAGACAGCTGTCAACACTTCGAGTGCGGTTAGTTGGTAGCCTCCCCCTAGACCCCCTACACCCCCACTTCACCCGACCAATTGAAAGTGAAAAGCCAATGCAATGAACTCTCCTCCTCGGGAGGATGGAACTGAACTCTATGCAACGCCGCATGCAACTCCTACACCAAAAGCCACAAGTTGCAAGTTGGCATTGGTAGGGAAAGCAGCAATAGCAGCCCCAACAGCTGCTGCCTGACTCTGCTGGCTCTGTCTCCGAGTTAGAAAAATTCAAATTATGCGACAACGGCGCGGAGCCATTCAAGTGTGGCCAAGAGGCCGACAACAACGGCAACAACAACTAGCCAACCAAACGGGCAACAATATCAAGTGACAATCATAAAGAAAAATAAAGAAAATAAAAATAATAAGCTGCTGC
The DNA here is from genome assembly GCA_035045925.1 of Drosophila atripex. NCBI lineage: Eukaryota > Metazoa > Arthropoda > Insecta > Diptera > Drosophilidae > Drosophila > Drosophila atripex. The sequence continues at coordinate 5,683,706 of JAWNOP010000012.1, forward strand.
TACTATTGCTACTTTTTCTCATTACGTTTTATCGCCGGGCTATTAAAGCCGCAAAATCTTGGCGACATTTCGTAATGAGACTTCCCCGTGGGGGGCAGTGGGGGCTAGGAGGGCGGTTTGGCGGTTTTAGCCATATCCGATTGCCAGTTTTGCATGCCCAAGACAAAAGGCCATAAACTTGTTGATTGTTAGCCACCATTGACTGCCTGCCTGCCTGCCTGCATGTTGCCATGCCAGTCTCATTCCAAAACGAAAATCGGATGTAAGTTTTGGGGCCGTTTTCATGAAAAATTCCCTCCTCCTCCCATGCCAATCACGGCCCGACCTTTGCACGCAGTACGCCCTAATGAATGGTCTTAGCCCCCACAAAAAAAAAAAAAAAAAAAAACTCATAAACATATAAGGAGCAGAAACAACAAACAAAACGCACAATAATTCTTTGGCTAATTACACCGTTTAGGCCGAGTTGGCGGCACAGCAGACCTTGCCAACATTTTTCCTTTAAACAAGCGATTCGAAACAAATTTTGCTTTCGATGTTTATAGTTGGGTTTTCAACGGATCCATAGGTGATTGTTGGAATATTTGTTTGAGAACGAATTGAGGAAATATTGTGATTGTGTGGCGATAAGGTCAGTGGGGCTGAAGGGTGGCAGATGATGGCAGAGACCTTCAAATCGAAAGGAAGTGATGGTTTCAGGTGAAAATGTATAGAATTTTGCATATAAAAGGAGGTATGGCATTAATAAAATTTAGTCATAAGAAAAAAAAAGTATTAAAAATAACATTTCTAGCCACTTTTCCCTTTACTGCATTAGGCAACTTTCCATTCCACTCGATGTCCGCCACTGAACTCATTAAAACACTTCATAAATGTTACATGTGTGTCTCCTTATCAATGCCAAGTGAAGTTTTGCTCTCCAATCTCGGCCCACACGTACCAACAACAATTCGAACACTTTTCGCACATAAATCAAGTTGACCTTAAGCGACAACAAAAATAAAAAGCGGCCAGCGAAACAAAATCTTTGTCATAACATGGCCAACAAACCCAAAAGCAACAACAACCAGAGCCACACGGACACGCCGAAGGAAAGGCGAAGTGTCTCCAGGAGAGGAGGCTGTTGTCAAGGCTACGTGACAAACAACAAGGTGACATAAATATCCAGTTGCTCCAAAAAGGAAACTGAACTTTTTTTCATTTTTGCCAAGGCAACATAACAAAGTGCTAAAAGATGGGTGGCCGGGGACCAGGGCGGGGGAAGCCAGGGGGAGACGGCGGAATGGAGACATGTCCCGACATCCCAATGAAAGCATAAAATGCCATAGGTTTTACTCAATAAATGGGATATTAGGTATTTAAGGAATTGAAAAATTTAAAGAGAAATAAGATGAATATTTTTGGGTTTTTTATTAAAAGTCAGTAAAAGTTTAATTCAATAAAAATTTAATTTTCAAGACATAAAACATCTAAACAGACTTTACTTTTGGTGACGAATTCAACTTAATTAGCTCATTTTTGTAATCATTTTTTTAATAATTCAAGCTCTAATTTCAACCCGACAAAAAGTGTAACTAAATATAAAATTTATTAAACTAAAATCTTTAATTTACTCTAAATATAGTAATAATCAGACTAACTTGTAACTTAACTTGAAAAGAAAACTTTTACTAACATAAGCTCAATTAACTCATAAGCAAAAATTACACAGAAAAGCAACAATTATTTTTTTATTTCCTTAAGAAACTCAGACTGAGAACCACTTAGAAGTAATCTCTCTTAAAGAGTAATTACTGTACCAACCTGCTGCGGCTGATGTGGCTGCTGCAACGGCCAGACGAGGTTGAGATTCCTGCCAGATTGCTGCTGCGGTGGTTGCTGTTGTTGTTGCTGATGGTGGTGGTGGTGCTGGAGGTGGTGGTGGTGGTGCTGCTGCTGCTGTGGGGTGTGTGGAGAATGTGGCAGCAGCTGATTAGATGCTGCTACTGGTGCTCCAAAGTGTATCATGTTGGCCGTGTGACGTCGCGCCGGCAGAGCTGGTGGCGGCGTCGCGCAGGGAGACTCCAATTCGCAGCCCCCCTCTAGTGGTGTCTCCTTGTTCTGCACTTCTTCGTCTTGTTGCTGTTGTTGTTGTTTGGCCTCGTTTGTCTGCGGTTTCTTGGGCAATGTCAAGGAATTGCTGTTGCCGTTCCCATTGTTGTTGTTCAGCGAAAGCGAACGCGCAAAAGAACTTTTGAAATAGCGACACGGCATCTGGAAATCAAACTCGAGATCCGCTGTTTGCTGCATATTTGTTGCTGTTGTGTTTTGCATATTTATCGCCCCAAACAGGAATTTGCAATAATTTTCTTTAATTTATTCGCTATGCCTATTTTATTTTATTTTTTTGTTGTTCGCCAAATGCGCTATTTCCTTTTGGGTTTGTTTGGTCTAAGCGCTTAGCTCTCGTTTAAATTGGCATTGTTGATGGTTTCCTCTTCAGCTATTTTATTATTATTATTATTTTGGTTTTTTTTTTAAATATTTATTGTTGCATTTTTTCACGCACTCACATCCGCCAACTCACTCACACACAAGCACACTTTCGCGCTCAACAATTGAAACGGTTTTTGACACTCGTTCGAATTTTTCCAATCCAAATTAATGGAAATCAATTTCAATTTCAATTTCGGCGAATTTATTGGCGCGCGCGCAACTCAAAATTCGTTTAGGCGGAAAGGAAAGAAACGCTCAGCTTTTTCTCTGAACGTCCGAACACGATGAGGGGTAAATGATTACTTGGTAGTGGATGGCCTCCTCTGCCGCTGTTTCTGCCGCTCTACGTCGCTTTTTGGTATTAACACCGAAAGTATGGCTGGTCCCTCAATGTAGCGATGGCAACAACAACCTAACAGATAGCTTAATTCTTCATGAAAGCTGCGCAGATAAATTTTCTGTTAAAATGTCTTCCGAAGCACACTGAAAGTAGACTATACTTTTTTGCGCAGAGAAGTCTTTTATAAAGGTACTAACTAGGTAAAAAAGGTCGTGTAAATGTCGGGCTAATAACCATATTCAGTGTCCATTCCGGGCTTCGATTAAATTCAATATTTATAGCTTCGTATACTCCGACAGGACACTCTTTATAAAACAGGAATCCATCCAATAGTGTGTTCTAATAGTTCATCTAAATATTCATCAAAAGTGAGCATTTCACATTTATGTCAGGCCACTGATCTTCAAATAATTCTTCTAAAAGATTTTTTACTCTATTGGGATTTAGACATTTATAGAATATACTATAGTATAAAAAATATAGTATTTTTAGTTTAAAATATATCTTATTAAACCGTAAAGAGCATCAACCCATATATATTCAAAAAGTGGTGCACATTAATCAAGAACATTGAATAGTGAATTTTTTCAAGGTGGCTTGGAATATTTTATCGTATTTTGAGTTCAAGTAAGAAACGATCTTGCAGCTGCACTATTAACAGAGCACTAACAGTGTAACTTTCTTACGTGATATCCGCTGTTTACAACCAATCATCATTTGCTCCAAAAAGTATGCTATGTTTTTATGAATCGTGCGGCAAATGTGTTTTTAAAGAGAAATAATTTGTTTTTCTTTTTATTTTAGACTTTAAAATAGGCAAATATTTTCAAAATAAAAAAAAGTATTATTATTTATGTATCTATTCTTAAGAATTTATTTTTAGTTTCTTAAGTTTAGATATATTGAGTTTTTTGAATTTCCATGAATTCCTGATAGAATTTGTTTATGTTTAACAGTAAATGTAGAGTATCTACAAGATGTTTTTACCCAAACTACATTGTTACAACACATGCTCATTAGAACTAATAATATCACTTAAGTTATCGAGGTATTAGCATTCGTTCCCACCAGAAAGACAACCCCTCGAGCTCCCCGGCCAAATAATCCCCAGACTAATTCTCATACCTTATGTGGTATCTAAATTGGGGGGACAGCTTGCCAATCAAATTGATTGCGGTGCGTCGATGTTGGGCCTGTTTATCTAGCTTTGGAACAAGGATTTTACGGCATTTATCATAACAAATATGGTGGAGTTTATTTTGACGAGGTGTACATAACCCCTCTGTCAATGGGGTCCCAGAAATAATGCTGAACATTTGAAAATTGGTATTACTTGATGGATTTTATAATACCATGACCCCATTTTCAAATATCTTTTTATTATTTCTGGAATATATGTAGATACATAGATATATATTTTTATATTTTATATTATACTCAATCCTTGACTTTTAGACCCCAATAAATTTACATTAAAATGAAAGACAATAAATTGATGGCTATTCTTATATTTTAATACCTTTTGGACCACCGTGCCATGATAAAATCCTTTTGCAACTTGACCCGCCGTTACTAAAATAGAAGCATTGCGATTAGTCATAGTCGGATAGCGTATAGTGGGGCCGTCATCCAGTACTTGTATAGATTTCTATTTTTACGACCCCCGATCCACTGTTCCCATGTGCGCATGCCCCGCTGTCTCACCGTTACATAAGCCTTATATAACAACGCCGTGGGAGTGAGCAGTATGACGGTATAGCACTTGGCCCCCGTTCAAATTGAGTTCTCTCTCTTGCGAGAACGGTCTCCCCATCATCGCTGCCCCCTCGTTCCAGCCCCAAACAAATAACACAACCACGTGATGCGTTCCACCGGCTGCAGCCCCAAGAGAGAGTGAGAGATACCAGTGAGTGTAACACGATTGGAGTACAGGGAGCGAGCACTCTTGTTTTGATTTTCAATTTATGTTCCATGCTCCCCCGCGCCGCCATGAAAATGATTTAATCTTTTCGAAATAGTTTCAGTTACGCGTTGTGCTGCACGCTTGTGAATCGGTTTAATCGGTAATTGCCAATCCAGTATCGGCTAAAACACGAGAATGTGTGCCATGTACACGCCAAGGGAGAACATCATGGATTTGTCCACAAAAGGTAAGTGAGCCGCTTCTTTGGCACCTCGCTCTTCTGCCACCCCACCTTCTTTCATTCAAGACACCTTTGGAAATGAAAGAACAACGAAAGAAACACGTGCATTGGTGAGAGTGCGAATCGGGTTTGTTTGCTCTGCCTCTCACTCACACTCGCGTTGGGTGGGCGTGTGATACTGGGGGGCTTTTGTATTTTTATTTATTTATTTATTTTTTTTTTTGGCGAGGGTCTAAGCCAAGTTGAAATGGCCCCCGTCAGGCCATGTGACAAATTTTGATTTTGCCTTCTGATTACCACATATACAAATTGGTTTCTTTATTAAACATTTTTTTCCAATTTTTTGGGTTAAATTTATTTTGCATTTTTTTTGTTGGGGAGAGCGAGTACGCCGGGTTCGATTCTCAATTAAAACCGCACATGGCACGGTGGTGCGAGATTTCCAAAAAAATATAAAATACATTTTAACGATTAGTAATAGAATTAAGAATATAAATAATATACTTTGTTTCAGAGAATTTATTAAATAAAAATAATATTATTTAATATTTTTATTTGTATACCATAATCATAAGATCATATGTAACTATACATACATATGTATGTAACTATATAATTGAAAGATGGAGTATAAATTATTCAAAATGTACACCGCATGCTGTCATTAATTAGTCCAGTCCAGATGCCGCCGACTAATTGATAAGTGGAGGTGCCCCACCCCTTAAAGCCAACAGTGCGAGTCCCACAACCACCACTTTAACCACTTCCCCTGAGATAAACCCCCACACTATTTACCCAGCCGATCACCTGCCATCGATATGCATAGTACCCATACACAGTTTCAAGTACACTCCAAACTGACCCCATTGGACCTAGAATCTAGACCCTTGATTCCATGATGGAGTCATCGTCGGCACTTAAGGCCTTTGATATCAGACTAATCAAGTGTAGGGGAGTTCGATAAAATTCGAGAGACTTGCAGTCCCTCCGTCTCATGTTTCTGTGTATGTGTGGCTGGCGATGGCGTTTTGTTGCCATGATGGACTGCTGTCCAGAATTGGTGAAATAGAAGCTTCGACGTCGTCGCCGGTTGTCGCCATTCCACGATTCCACGATTCTACAATCACAATCAATTGCACTGTCATCGTGTCGCCGGCTTCGTTATCAGGAGGAAAGGAAAGACGAGGCGACGAGGTTACCAGGCGACTATAAATATTTACCCTCATGATATAGTTGGGCCGCATAAAAAATGAGTTGTGGCCTGTGGATGTTTCTGGTGTTTATAAGACCGGCTCGGCGACGAAGATGTTGGCACTGGAGGGACTTTAATTATAAACATTTACGACAAACGCAAACAGCAGGAGAACCCTTAGTTGCCATTCATCATTCACGCCATAAAAAAGTGGGGTCTGATAAGACCAACCGTGTAATAGGGACACTGTTTTTGGGGTTACTTTTATTGGCCCAGGAATTTTTACCTTTTTTAAAAGCTCTATGAACTCTTCAGTTAATGATAAACTTGCAGCTTCATACAATTTTTGCTTCAATGTGCCTTCATTATTCAGCATTTTCTGGTAACCACTTGGCCCGATCGGTAAAGCTCCTTCAAAAGCTCAAGAGAGGGGTTAAGCTCCTATGGCACTCTATTTGAAACCGAGTCTGACGCTCTCTCTGGTTCGCTATTTTTTTACGATCGAATCACATGGTCAGGTCGGAAATATCGCTGCTGTCCCAGATAGCTAGAGAGCCTCCTAGTTCCATTCACTCCATACGCTTAACCTGATAAGATCGCAGCGCACGCGTCTCCACAGCGTGGAAAATTTGTTGATGCAAAATTCTCGACACTGAAATAATCAAAAAATATTCAACATGCAGCGATGGCTTTTTGCGGGCTGTCGAACAAATCATTATCTTGTCCAAGTACCACTAATCTGTTCCTGAAATCGGGTCGCCCAACACGCGACTAACCTGAATAGAGCCTTGGCACGCGCCCCTCTTCAAAATAAACAGAAGCTGCGCAAAAAAGCGACAACGTCTGGACGATTTTGGAAAATTTCTGGGCAATCTGAGTCAGGCGTTTTGAGGTCGGTCAGTCTTGGAATTGAAAGTGGACTTGGGCTGACGGTGGCGTGATGATAAAAACATATAGTATATGTATGGCTGGAGCATAGAGCGATGCCAAGGCGCTTTAATCGGTTGGGGAGCGGTACAGTCCCAACCATAGTGTCGTCACGGGGACTTGTTAGATTAGATTTAGAAAAAGTTATTTGGTGCTAATTAAGAAATATGCATTATATTTCTATTTACAGGAATTTATAATATTTTATAATAATTTTTAGATAATTTCAATCAAGCTATAAACAATCTCAAAGATACATAATTTTCATTTTAGAAGCTCATGTGCTGACTACAGCACATTTCCCTCCTCCCTTCTGGGAAAATATAAACATATTATGTGCCGACTTGCTGGAATAAATATTGAGATATCATAACATTCTCTATACAATCGGCAGAAGGAACCTCAGACTTCTGTTTATTGAAATCCAGTCCAGTTCCCTTTGGCTCTTCCTCAATTTGCAATACCGTTACGTCAATTTGCAATAACGAAAAGCAGAGAAATCTAAACAAAACTGCAGCGCCATCAAGTGCTGTAATAAGCAGGCCCCCTCTCTCCCTTCCCCACCCTGGGATCCCATTCAGTTTGCGAATCTGAATCCGAGTCCGTTACGGGGTGGGGGGTGGGCTGAGAGAGGAGGTCCAGGAGGGTAGACTGCGGCTTGAAATGAAATGGGGGAGCCGTCGCGTCGCCGCCACCGTTAACGTCAGCGTCGGCGTCGACGACAAAAATTAATATTATGTCATACACATGTATTGCGGTCTGCGGTGTAATCTGACTATGTGTTTGTGTATCAGTCGGACAGTGCATCTGTGTGAGTGTGTAATTAGTGATACACAGAGAGAAATAATAAATTGTATTATTTTTGAAATAATTAAATATTCATATTTAGATTTATTTCTATATAAATAGTTTTCTTAAGAAAACCCATCTCTTATTTTAATAAATAATTGAATAAAACTGACTATATTGTGTTTCTCTGTACACGTTACATGAGAGTCTAAGAGAGTCTCTAAAAGAGCCATTGAGAGAGCTTAGCTTTATCAGACGATATCAATCTACACGTGTTGAGATACAACAACCACAACAACAATATGAAATACGATCGTTCATTGCCACGCGAACCGAAGCGCCAATTTACATGTGGAGAACACTGTAAAAAAAAGAGAACGTGAGAGTTGGCAAAAGAGAGCTTGGCTTGAGTGAGTGACACACACACACGCACACATACATATGCAGTTCAATTAAAAGGCGCCATAAAAGCATACAGAAACGGTACTTTTGCGTATGTGCCACTGCCGCTTCGCATACAAATTGCAGGCAATCAATTTTTGCTAAAATAACAACAACCACAATAACAATAAAAGCACCGCAGACACCGCAAAACTACGGCTGAAGAAGAGGATGAACCAGACCAGACCAGACCAGAACACAATTTAATGAAAATGTCCAATAAGCCAGAGAGCTTTTTATTTATGACTACTACTAGTCGTGATGAATTTGCGTATGTGTGGGTGTGGGTGGTGTAGGGTGGTGTACGGTTGGGTGCAAGAAAATAAACAGAATGTAGAGAAATTATATTGGCCATAAAATTTCATACTAAATATAAAATGAAAATGCACAAGAATTAGCTCAGCAAAAAATGCTAACAATTTTCAATGGGCGGGGGGGCTATTTGAGGGAGATGATAGACGAGACATTGTTTAGAGAAGGCCAAGGGAGAGGGAGATACATATTGATGACTGAGAGCCAGCTTCAATAACAGGTTTGGCTTAGTGACAGACTATTTAACAAATTAGAGAAGTTAGTAGAGCAAAGTCTTTTAATTTTTATTTAAAAAAGAGGGTAAAATAATTGTATTTATTTTTTGGATTTATAGGATGAAGTACTTATAAATATCTAAATATATAGATATATATAAAATAAAAGATCTCTAGAATATTGTCTATAAATGTTATATCAATTCGAGTAATATATTCGAAGATAAAGATATATTAAAGTAAAAAAACCATTATAATTGTAATAAGTTCTATGAGATACATATCTTCTCTTGAAACTGGTTCCCAACAACTTCCCTTCACAGACTTTAATTGATATGCGGGTGAGAAAATTGTTTATATTTGTTTGGAAATGATCCACGTATCAAATAAACAATCTTTTATGAAAATAAACATCAATTTATGAAAAACTGCAATTGAGATCACTCTATTTTCTACCATAAATGAATAATGAAACACGCATGTTTAATTATGTGCCGCAACAATTAATTGTGGTACCCTCATATGTGGCAGTGCTACAGCATCCCCCCACCCCCTACACAGATAAAAACTTGGGGGAGTGGGAGGCATATTGATTAAAGCGCCAACTTAAACCACCACGTGGTGGAGTAATTGCATTGTTGTTGGCCGGGTTCTCAGCGGGTTTGGTAGGCGTTTGTTTTGAATTGCTGGCCAAAGAGATGCTGGCTCACAACCACACATTCAGACACACTGCCACTCTCACTCCCACTCCCACCAATTCACACACGAACACTTCACCAGCACTTGTGTTGTGGCCGGTTTTTGTTTTTGTTTTTTTTTTGTTCCTGGGTTGCTGTTGCGGTCTGCTGCCACTGCCGCTGCCCCTGGAGCAGCAAAAGTGTCAACAGATGATGAAAAATGCGCCACTTGAGAGCAGAAGAGCTGATGCTGAAACCGAATCCTGCCGATACGCTGGCTCCTGCTGACTACACAGGAACCAATTTGTTTACCATTGTATCTCTATTTCTTAATGATGTATCTTCAAGTGGTTACTTGGGGTTAGGTCTTAATTAATTTTTTATTTATTGCTAAAAAATATCTAGAATAGTGTCCAAAAGTTTAAGGTCGATCCGAGTAATACTTTTCGAAATAAAGGGAGAAAAAGCAGAGCTCTTCAGTCTAGCTCTAGTCCACCCTTCAGGGCAGCCTCCTTTGAAATATCTTATAAACGCATTTAATATTTCTCTCAGTGCCTAAATTTTTTCCCACTATTTGTATTCCTTCCACCATTTTGATGTATTGGCAGGACCTGTGACAGCAAAAGGGCAAGAGAGATTGCGAGTCCCTTTCCCCAAAAAAAAGGTGAGCAGCGTGTGAAGTTGCAACGCTGACAGTTCAACGGATTTGTTATTTTTTCGTGTAATTTTTTTGGGGAAAACTCATTGTAAGTGACACTTTTCTGAGGGGGAAAATGGGAAAGTGAGAGGACGGGGGAGGAGCTGGGACTGGGGGACATTTTCGGTTTCTCATTTACACCCCCAACCAAGAATTCGCCGCACAGATCAATCACAAGACCTAAGCCCATGTCTTACCCCACTCATGCCCCAACCCCTGGGCCTCCCTAAAATCCATCCCCTCTAATGCGTTAATTGACAGTTGACGTCGCTGCCGGCGTTGGCGTTGGCGTTGGCGTTGGCGCTGGCGTCGTCATCGTTGCCTGACAGTAAATTGAAAAATTGTTGAGATTTCTCGAAAATAACGAAAATGTAAAATATCTACGAAATTACAAACAACTAAAAGCAATCAAGAATGCTCATACTATTGCTCTCTCCATCCCCGTCTCTTTCTACATGTGTATCTCTGTCTCTATCCGATTTATATATTTATTTGTTCTTTGGCTCTGGCGAAAATAAATTAAACTTTTACACAAACTGCTCATGGTTCAAGGTGAGAGCTCTATATGAGTGTATAAATAATTTATGTATGTAGTAGGCTATAGTTATGGGCCCCGCCCCTCTGCCCCCCCGCTGAACAACTCGCCCCCGCACACACGCTATTGCCTGCAAACGTCACACGCAAAATTTTAATTGAATTTACATTCTCATCGACGGCGAACGCAGAGCCGAAGAAGGAAAATAAAGAAATATTCCTATCTATTTGCTGGCTGATAACAAAATGGGGTGAGAAATAAAAAACTAATTGAATTAACAGTTAGCCAATAAAAACGGGAAACGATTGCCCATTTAACTGACCAAACGGGAGGAGGGACTGGGGGTGGTGGTAGGAGGCATGGGTGTTTGTGTTCTTGGGGCAGGTGGGAGCTGGGCGCTGGGAGGGTGGGCGTGGTGGTAAGTGAAATGAAATAGCTTTCAATAAAAAAAGAATTGTTCAATCAAAATGGTTTCCCAGGTGCTTTTATATTCTCATTTTTATTGGGCTGGCGCTCTAACTTGGAACTTCTAAGTAAATATTTTCTGCCTTTTCAATAGAATTTTTATCTTATTGTACGGATTATTTTTATACTAGAATTTAGATTTTTATAAATGGAGAACGTGTATAAATAAATATTTATACACATATGTATGTTTTTATCATTTAAAAATAAATTCTGTTACATACCCTTTTTTTTACATACCAGCTTTCATTTCTTAAACCAGTTGGGAATTTTAGCGGCAAATAAAGGAATAATCTGAAAAAAAATCCTATGAGAAAAGAGTTATTTGTAAGAATAAATAAAAATAGAGAAATATCCTAAGTAATTGTGAAAATATATTTTAGAAATGATAAATTAATTGCGTTGAAAATAAAAAAAAAATTTGTTATGATAAATTATGCTAAAAAAAACATCGTCAAAAGCGTTAAAAAATTAATAAAAAGATAGCAAGTCTAGGACCTTCTGCTTCTTAACTTCAGACCCGTGTTAATTGGTCTGTGTGTGGCTATGCAAATTTCTTAGTGATTAACCAACCCACAGCATGGCATTGGCCCAAGGCAGCCTTGGCCAGAAGTTGATGCTCTCGAAGTTCGAAGGTGCGTGAGCTGCCACTTAGGGCATTTCCTGCCCCGTTTCTGGCCACCAGGTCCTCCCCCTTGAGCTCACAGATACGCACGCACACGGATACGAGGCTGACAACCGACAGTTTATAAATGATCATGAGTGGGTGTGCGTCTAACGGTGGGCGGTGGGTGGTGAGTTAGTATGTGGAGGTAGTGGGTAGTGGGTGGTGGGAGTGAGGTTGCATGCTTTGTTTGCTTTGCTTTTGTTGCTGCCGTCACGTGGACTCTTCTTCTTTTTGTGCCCCGTTTTTCCTTCTTTTTTTTGGCATTGAAGCTTTTGTGAGTTTTGTGTTTTTTTCTGTTTGCACTTCTCGTTATTTCACTGCAGTTGAAATTATCAATATTGTTGTTGTTGCTCGTGCTGTTTGCTTGGAGTTAGTTGGAAAAATGTTTCTCTCTAAGGGGGAGGGGTGGATGTGTGGGGTGGGGGAAATAAAATTTTCCTTTTTCCTGTGCCTGTCTGTGTTGTCTGTTTGTTTGTTTGCTGTGCCTTGAGTGTTTAAATGGGCGAAGAAAAGAAAATCAAGCGAGGTACTCGGAAAATCTTTGACATTTTAGGGTGCTCTATATTAATTATATGGAAGACAAAAGACAGTAAAAGTGATATGCTTTGATGTTCCTCTCAACAGGAGAGGTCTCAAGAAATTAGGTTTTTTTTAACAAAAATTATAAAACCAATTATAAGTTCTAGAAACTAATTTCTTATATATAATATAGAGAAAATATAAAAAATAATCTTTAAGATAAAGTTATGATCAATTTGTAACTTGAAACACCTGTTGTGGCTGACTTTCCCACTCCAGGAATCTCAATTCCATCATAATTAATTCCAAACACTCTACTCTGTACGTAATATTTCCATCTAATGATCTATTCAACCAGATAGATAGATAGATAGATCGAAGCCTGTGTAGAAATTAACAATCATTGCATACATCAGGCCTTTGGAAAAAAAAGTGCTAACAAAGGAAAACTTGAAAATATTCTCGTAGTTTGGTGTTATTAATTCATTTGCGTGCTGCTAATGAATTGCCACAGCAGAGTCGGCCGAACTGTATCTATCAGATACATACGTGCGAGTAAAACTATCCCAAAGATCATCATGCTTTCATCTGCTTTGGAGACATTTAACGTTTGCTTTGAGAAATTCTAGAGCAAAGTTAAAGGGCCTCCTGCCCTTTCCGATCCCTATATCCCCCCATAGCCTGCCTCCCCTAATCTCACTGGCTAGATCAACAAAGAGCACACGTACTAATTCCGTCATTCATTTGTACGTTAATTTGTACAACTTGTCGTCGTTTTGTGGCCATCGTCGTCGTTGTAGTCGTTTTCGTTTCATTTCGTATAAATGTGTGAGATTTCAAATAGAGCAAAATGTAGTTCAGATCTGTGGGTATATACAAACAGATATACATACATACATACGTATGTAGTACATATATGCATCTAGCTGATAATGGGTAATCTCCATCTGAACGTGAGTGTTGGTGTGGGACAAATTAGAGAAGCAAACAGAAATGGTAAGAGGGCCGAAGAACTCTCCGCCATAAGATCCCTGACAGCTCCCCGCTAATGTCCACTAATTAAACCTATTCCGATTCAGATTCCGATGCATTATCGATCGCATAAGCCTTAACTTTTTAGATAGTTAATGTCCAAGGTCGATAGCCGATTTTGGTAGCGATAAGGAAGTCAGCTTATAAAATTCCTCAGACCGCCTGTTTGCACGGTGATATGTGTGCAATGCGTGCTGCCATTCCCGATAAGGTTCCGAGTTATAATATTTGCTACCACTCAAGAGCCCCCACCACCCAAAAAAAACTAAATAAATAACAAAAAAAAAAACATATCCGCAACGATGAAGAAAATAAATCCATTTTTCGGTGCCTGCGACATTTCAGAATATGCCAAAGCAAATAAGTTTTCGGTTAGGTACTGATGGCACATGGATATATGGATATATTTATGTATTATTTGGTTAGTATATATGCAACGATATATATAGAGGTGTCCGCACTCGGTTCCTTGACAGTCTGACATGTCGTGATGGGCAACATTGTTGGAACTACATATCTCTGAACCAAGGCGATTTAGTCAGAAATTCATCTTTCAAATGCGTTCACCCACAATTTCAGATACATTTTCGCTTTGTCTTTATTTTGTTGCAGTTGGAATGAGTGTCGTCGGATGGACCCTTGGTGGATGGTGGCAGTGGGGTTGGCTCCCCTCGGAACCTGGGTGCCAAAGTTGCGTCGCCACATTATAATTTATGGCGCTTGAACACGTTTCGTTAGGACCTCCGAACGGGAATGACGTTTCCGCCTTGTAGCCACAATTCTAGAATGCCAAAAAGCACATCTATCTATCCAACCATCCGTCTATATTTTCGTATGGCTTCTCTATGGATTTCGGATCTTCTCCTGCCGCCGTTTCTTCCTAGTTCTCCTTCATGTCACATGATGACAGGCGACACTTTTGTCTCTGTTCGTTCTATTTTGTTCGAAGAAATTAAGTTTTTGGGTGGGTTTTCTCAACTGCATCTAGTATATGAGATGGTTCTGGTCTGCGGCATTTCTGGGCCCTGACTCACCGCCCCAATGGCCAAAATAGTCCCGATCTTATTGGCTCGTTTGTGCATTTGATTTTCGGTTAAATCGTTTCGATTTCAAGAGCTTTTTAGTCGAGTTGATCTCATTGAAGGTTGTTTTCATGGAACTCTTTTTTGGTTCATCGGCACTTGGGAAGGTCGGGGAGATAAGGGTGGCTGACAGACAATGTCGCTCCCAGGGATCTATTCCAACAAGATCTATTCTAGATGATTCTTAATGATAGTATAATAATATTAAGAATACAAATATTCTTCTTATATTTAGTATATGAAATACTATTGTCATGAAAAATATTTATATTTTAGGTTCTATTTATAATAGATAGTAGGTACCTTCCAGCACTGATTAATTGTCTATTTATAAGTATCTTTATTTATTTGGCTAATTGAATACTACTTCGCTCCACTCATATTTCACTTCACTGGTACCCTTTGAATGAATTGCAAAAGCTGTCAACAAAAACTATTAAAATAGGCTCAACGAGGGTATTTCGTATTTTAATTATTTTGTTTACTCGACGCTATTAATTGAGTGTGAGTGTATGCGATCTCTTATCAAGCCAGATGCTATATTATTTTTTTTTTAGTTCTAATCAGAGTCTAAAAAAAAAGTCGACAGTTGTTCTAGTTGCCACCTGAAGGGTAGCCCCCCTCATCGCTCCCACCTGCTCCCCAATCGGAAAACTAATTTCAAGGCGTTCCTCGGCCATAAATCGTTAAAGTGCAAAAAGATCTTGATTCTCAGTTTCTACAAATTCGTGTTTATTTATACAAATTACAGAACAGCAACAGCAACAGCAACAACTACAAGTACAACAAACAAACAAAAATTTCCTCACATTAAAAAGGTTTTCATACAAAAGCTATGAAATCAACTCACGTGAGCGCTGCTGCAGTCAGCGTCGCTGTCGCGGTCGCTGCTGGCGTCGCTGTTGCTGACGGTCGCCACAAATACATATTTGAAATAATAACACAAAACAACCAAAATAGTGAAAAAAAAAAATAAATAAAGAAACTCGCGAATGGCCAGATAAATCGGAGAGGGGGGCGAGCGGCTAAGATAGAACCTAAAAACATTGAAATGAACGCTATAGTTGCCGCAGTGCCCCCAACACATGCGAAAGATACAGATACAGATACAATCGTACAACTACAAACGTCAGCGATTTTGTTCCATTGACGTAATAGTACAGCAGAGCAAAAAAATAAAGACAAAAACAAAAACAGCACTAGTATGAGCAAATTGAAATAAAACAAAATAAATAAAAATCAAAAAAGAGCCAAAGGCGACCGGCAGCGATCTCTCAGATACTCAGATACTCTCTCCCTCCGCCAGGAAAGAGCGAGCAATAATCAAAGTGAACTTTGAGACGCAGTGGAAAATGCCAAAAGTTTGTGCCTGAGTGTGAGTGAGAGGGCGCGATGATTAGAAGGCAATTAGAAGCGTTAGAAACTGAGCTTCCATGGATCGGTATCTCAAGCTTAGAAGAAAGCTTTAATCCGTTCTGTACAGGTTCTATGCTTAAGTTCAGGTGCTTAATTATTTATTTATTTTTGTTTTTTTTGTTTTGGGTAAGTTGCGCGCGCTGAACGAATAAAGTTTGCCAAAAATAAAAATCCCAACACGCGGGCACCGCCGCTGCCGCTGTCACCGCCGCCATAAAGGCGAGAGAACGCGGCGTATCTCGTACTGAGCATAAATTGTATCTGTATCCGTGAGGTTGCCCTTAGCGGCCGCTCTCTAACTGACGTTTACTCTCTTTCCCTCTCTCTGTCGCTGGCGGCGTGTTTCTACACTTTGCATCGAGCGCGTGTGCCAGTCAGAAGTTAGTTGAACATTCAGCGCAACAAAAGTCCCACTTAAAACTACCAATTAATTTTCAAAATTAAACCAAAATTAATTCAATCGAAAATTGGCTAAAAAAATTACACACCCAACCCCAACCAGAACTCCAATTTTTATAATGACAGTTTTAAAATCCACCAAACACTGTAAGACAGTTGTTAAAAAGCACGTGTCACTGCCAAGCAGTTGAAATAAAAAATAAAGTAATAAAAAAAATAAAAAATCCCCTACCCAAAGTGAAACATAAATTTACAGAGAAATAAAAAAAAAAATCACAAAAAAATTAGCAGAAGCGGGCGCGTGTTTTTAAGCTTGTGTTGGTATATATTTGCGATATGCGTGCCTGTAGGTGTAGGTGTGTGCGAGTGTATCTGTGTGTGCTTCTGAGTGGCAGTGTAATGTTCAAGTTTGGTTCATAGTGCAAAAAGAAGGCAGCATTGTAAAACAAACAGAAACAACAATCAGCTGACTTGCGCGCACTCTCTTTGCCAGTCTTTCTCCAACCATTTCTCTCGCTCACTGGTCTCTCCATCCCTTTCTGCTTTCTCTCGGGAAGTGCATCGCCGTGTCTCCAAAAGAGCGCCTTCTCTCCCCCGCCGAGTGTAGAGTTGGCTCCACTTCCGCATCCTCCTTGTGAACGTCAGCGGCAGCGGCAGTGGCTGGCAGCAGCGACAGCGGCGACCTTTCGAACTTCGAATCTTTCTTTTTCGGGTGGGCGCGGGTGTTGGTGTGTGTGTGTTTGTTGGTATTGGTGGGTTCGGGTATTTCGTAGGCGCTTGTCACATGCGCGCTGCGCCGACAGCGACGCCGGCTGCGGCTACACGACGATGACGACGACAAGATACAGATACGAATAGAGCCGAGCTAGCCAGTCGGCGGGTAGTAGTAGTGACAGCAGCAGCAAAGGCAGAAGCAGCAGCAGCAGCAGCAGCAGAAGCAGCAGAGACAGCAGCGAGTCACACGTCGAGCGTCGTTCGTTGAGCTACAAACACGGATACGCGCTGCCACAGGAAAACCGCACGGCCTACAGGGCACCAAACAAAAAAAATATTACCCCCTTTAACCGACAAAAGGATAAAGATCCGACAAAAAAATTACATATTTTTAAAATATAATTCTAAAAAAAAAATAAATAAAATATAAAATTGACTTTGGTGCCTGTGTGTGTCTTGTTGTCGTACCGATTCTGTTGTTTGTGTGCGCGGTGGGGAGCTGTCAACATTTTTCATCGATTTTCCCTGTCGAGAGCCTCGTCGTGCTCGTGCTCTTTCTCTCTCTCTCTCTGTCCATCTCTTTCACTCCGTATCTGGCCGTCTCTATCGGGGCATCCTGTCGTGTGTGCTACGCGTGTGTGATCGCCACCCACACTCACTTCTACAACACCCACTAGGGACAACAACAACTGTTCCAGTTCTCCACAAAAAAAAAAAAATAAATAATAATAGTAGAAGAAAAATAAAAAAAGCTATTGCAGCTTCTTCTTCAGCTATCTGCCATCTCTGTCGCACGCCGGGCCACAACGAGCGTGCTTTCTCTGCGGGAAGGGGAGCCATTCAACTATTGCAAATGCCATATTAGTGCTTTATAACTGTACAATAAGATATCAACTACATATACACTCACACACACGCATACCTACAAAGGAATATATATAAAAAATAATATATATATATAATCGCAACGAAAAGCAAAGGAGAACTCTACCCAAAAGCAATTGATTTTATTTTTAGTGCCGCAACAAAAATAAAAATAAAAAAGCCTAAACAACAGAAGCAGAAGCATCAGAAGCAACATCAGCAGCAGCAGAAGCAGCAAGCAGCGTTAAACGTTTTTGAAACTGAAAACTGTCAACAAAAAATAGAAACAAAATAGAAAAAACGCCACGCAAAATAAAATACACACAGCAACTACTATATAGAAGCTAAAACTAAAACTAAAACTTAACGCATTCGGCATTTCGAGGAAGACAGAAAGGCGCTATAAAAATAGCTTAATTAGCCAATGAAACAACAACAAAAATCAATTACAAAAATCACACAAAATCGCAACAGATTTAACTAAAGCAAAAAAAAAAAACGTAACCAAAAAGTCAGCGAAACCTTTGAAAAACAAAAACAAAAACTACTTTTAGCGAAAAGTAAAAAAAAATACTTAAATTAGTTTTCAAAACTAAGACTAGAACCTCTTCAAATTCTTGTTGTACTCGCAAAGTTGTTGTTAAAATTTAAAACTAAAAACCCAAAACCAAAAAAACACAAAAAACTAAGTTCAAGAAAAAGCATAAAAATTGTTGAATGAATTCGCGGTGCCTTTATTTATAGCAAGCATAACAGCAAAAAAAAAACAAAAAATAAATTAATAATATACATACAAATATATCTATATACATTGCTACACATGCTTGTATATATGAGGAGAAATATCTATGTAAAAAAATCTATATAGATCATAAATATATATATTATATAGACAAAGCAATAAAACGTAACGGGAACGTGCAATATTTTCAAAGGTTTAATTAAATGAATTTCGATTGTGATTTAAACAAAACAACAACAAATAACTAAACTAAGCAACTAAATCAAAAGGTCACCATTCAAGTGAGAAAACTAATTTCGTTTGTTATTAATTAAATAATTGATTAATTGTTATTGTTGTGAGATTACGATTATTAATTATAATAACTGCTACTCAAATAATTACTCAAAACAACAAAAGAAATCTTACTTCTGAAACGCAACCAGAAACTAAACAAAAAAGCAACAAGAAAGCGACAAACAAACTGCTAAACAAAAACCCCACAAACTAGACATTTTTTTGTTCGTGTATAATCACAAAATTTCGGAAATTTTTATGAAAAAATGAGCGACAGGGAGCGATCGTCCCCAACACTGATCGAAACTGGTTTAAAAAACTTAATTGGCGGCCGTGATGGTAACTATCCACTGATCAGCGGCATAAATGGTGAGTTCTCAACTCGAAAAAATAACATTATTCTTCTCAAAATAGAACTAAGTGCTGGGCAATCTGTTACCACTTGAAATCTTCTATAAAAAAAAACCCCCAAGTCATAAAAAGCGAATTATTTTCATTGATTGGTTCATCGCACGTCCGGAAATATGCAAAATAATCGAAGGGGCGATGGGATGGATGTTTAGAAAACAGCAGCAGGTCACGAAGATTTGGACACGTTTCGTATAACCCAAATCCAAATTAATGGCAAAATAATGTTTAAAATAAAACCAAACATTTTTCATGTCTTGCCGAACATAAATCAATGTCCTGGGGGAGTGGATGGGGAGGGAGTACTCTGACGGGGAGATGGGATTTCTGGGGGGTGGCACCAAAGCTACTAAGGCTACTATCGCAAAATGACCCATTTTGGGGTGGGCCCTTTCAGTGGATCGAAGCTGAATTGCTGCCATTGAAGAGGCAATGGAAGCAGCAATCGTAATATCTTTCAATCAAAATCAAAATTGATAAGGCTATTAACCCGTCGGCAGAGAACAAGCCGGGTTGCGTTACTGCGTTACTGGGGGTTGTTGCAAGGTTAAAGTACGGTCAGGCAAGTGTCACTTGTAGTAGTTTTTGGGGTCATTGAAGTACATTGAACGTGAGCTGACCCCTTCCCTTTCGATTAACCCGCCCCACAACAACCCGCCAAGTCACTGTTATCAGTGCCTTAACCCATTGAGAAATCTGGGGCAGCAATCGATTTTAGGAAAAAAAAATCTAAATTACTTTTTAGTGTCTGTGCATGCGTTGGAATAATGTTTTAAGTGGAATGTTTTGAGACAAACAAGAATTACAAAATGATTGTTTTGACTTTCAGTTGTGATTGTCAAGGAAACTGAGTTTGGGTATTTTCCCTTAAATTTGAAAGCAAATAAAATCTGGAAAAGAATCCATTTATTTATCTGTTCGAGGCTGTCTCGTTTATCTTACTTTGCTGCAATTGTTATCCACTTTTCATTGCAGTTGCAATTGCAATTTCAATTCCAATTTCTTTTTCCAAACAATTACACAGCAATTTTGCGGCACCATCTTGCTGTTACGGCCACAATGGCAGCCCAAGGGGGAGGAGGGATGGTGCAACCATTTGCATAAGAAAGGAATTGCTCTTGACCAGCATATGGCTTCAAAACTAAAGAATTGCATATCTATGGGAGCAAAAATTCGATTCAAAATGCATTTTTAATTCTCCATTTTCTATGTGATGTGTGTGTGAGTGTGTTGCTACAAACCATCCCTCACCCACCATCCACCACCCACTTTTTGGCCTGCGGCAGCGTAACCAGAAATCAATATCATAAAAGCAGAACGAGAAAATTCCATTAAAAGTGTCATAATCGGTCAGCATAATGAAGAGCATTCTTCGAGTCTACAGCCTACAGGCCCAAGCTGCCCTACCCCCTTTCTTCCCTCTTCTTTTTTGTTTTTAAACCACGTTCTCAAGTCGCTTTCATAAATCAATAAGCGGAAACCCGAGCAATCAGTGGGCCTCCCTCCGTCTAGCCAAAAAAAAAATTGATATTTTCAATTTTTAATTTATTGTAGCATAACTTTTGAGGCTGTCCTCCATTTTTTGTTCGATTTTTTGAGTTTTTTTTCGTAGATTTTCTGGATTTCTTATCAACGTGGCGATGTTGTGTGTTAACAGCTATTTGATTACCGCATTAAACTAAAAAGAAATACAACAAAACGGGCACTTAATAAAACACACTAGTTAAATACGGCGAATAAATAGAAGCGAGGGGAGCGGGAGGGAGCGATAAGCTGCAGATAGCCAGGGGCAAGTGTGAAGTGCGCTGCAGAGGGGGGAGGGGCGCGGTTCAAGTCGAGGGACCGATAAGCCACCAAACTAGAAAATCTTACATGAACAGGAGAGTTGCAAGAGGGGCGGAGATAAGATTGCTTGACTTGCCTTTGAAGGAGTCACTCTCGAGTCACTCATAGACTCAGTCACATACTCATACTCAAACACTCACACGCTCACTCACACACTCATTCATCCACATGAATTCCTCGAGTGTAAGACCATAAAGTCTGCGTGTGCCGCTTTCGAGTACAAAGCTCAAAAGTTGGTTTAACTTGGTATCCCCTGATAAGAGGAAGGCATTCTTTTTCTTTAATTTTCTTTTGGACTTCATGATTCAGCTTAAATCTGAATCTAAATAGTTGGCTATTGAATAAATCTCAAAGATTGAAGATAATGAATTGGAATCCATTTAACATAATTTAAACCATTTCATAATGGAAAACCAAACAGATTACCATCGCATTTATTTAGTCCAATCGAATTATGAAACAAAATGAGTGCATTATTTCAAGTGGAATTTAAAATGCTATCTGCGCTCTTTGCCAGCCTGATGGGCAATTATATTTTATTCGATTTGCATGTCAATGTTGCATAAAACGAAGCGCCGCCAACTGGCATAAATAAATGACAGCTTGAATTGTTGTTTGAGCGAGTAAACAAGATGAGTGTTATAGGGATTGGGTTATCAGCTATACTATATATATATCAGCATACATATATACCATAACCCCCCGGCCATCAATAATGATTGCAAATTAGCAGCTAATCATTAATCTGAAATTCATTTTACAATGACATAATCCGCAACCCCCTAATGGCGTGAATTATTGTTTTTTTTGTTATAATCTCATTGGAATGCATTGATAAGCATTTCAAGGATTCTGCCCCCCACCTGCGTCTTGGCAGGAGATTATAACTGAAATCCGGTTCTTCCCTTATGGAAAAGTTTGTCCATTCCATTGATTCATTGGCTCGATTTATGCAATTAAAAGTTTTAATTGAAAAACCTGCCTTCAATGGCTGAGACACGGTAAGGCGAAGAGCCTACACGGCGTATGAGCAACGTGTTTATTTTTTGCACATTTATAATTAAGCCAAATGTGTGAAAAGCTCATACTAGAGAAATATCAAACAAAAGTTGCCACAAAGTGTGAAAAATATATTCATAAATATTCAAATTCGTATATATCCACCTAAGAGCCATTGCAGTTGCAGGCGAAAACTGCTGGCGTGCGAATTTGTCATGCTCCGAGCAGCTGGTGGTAATTTTTTTGTTGTTCACACACAAATTGCGGTCAAACAATATGTTTGTCAGTCTATTTTAAACAATCTCGATGCGTATTCAAAAATTATATACACATTCCTGTATATATTTTAATATCTGCATATTATCAAGCCTTTTCTTAAAGTCCACGTTCGAGTATGGGGCAAAAAATGTTTAATCAATTTTTGCTGACTTGCCTTTTAAAAAATGTAGGAAATTATTTTCTGGCATTTGGCCATGCCAACGTACTCTCACACCCATAACATTCATATACCTGCACGTGTATGTGTGAGTATCATCCGCAGCAAGGACGTCGTACCTGGCAAAGGCAACACACAGTTTGGGGCAAAAGGAACAAGGAGAAAAAAAAAGGAATCAAATTAAGGTTAAATACCACAAAGCGAGCATACAATCACAGAGAGAGAGTCACAGACACACACACACACACACACATACAATTTTAGAGCCTGCATGGCAAGTTAAATCTGAAACTACCACAAGCGAGCCAACCGGGCGTATACGTGTCCTCATGGCGGCGCCTGAAAGCAGGCAACACTTTTTGGCATTTGCCGCCCGCTGACTTTGCTTGCTATTTGCTTGGTATTGTTGTTGCAGCTCCTTAAAGTTCCTTGTAGGCGTTGCCACCGGAATTTCTGTTGGCAAAATGATGGACAACAACAACAACAACAAAAACAACAAAATAGTAGTAACAACAACAAGATGATGAGGAAGAGTGGCACACAAAACAAACTGGCAGGAAGTTGGAAAACAGTCACGAAACCCAGGCAGCAAAATTGAGCACTAAAAATAACAATAACAACAACAACAGCAATCACTTAGCAGTGAAGAACGCGGACGGCACTAAACCATTCACAGTTCGTGCAACATTAATAACAAAATCCATAAATGAAATAATGTTGACTTCATTTGTTTGCCCGATGACGTCAAAAAAAAAAGAAAAACAAAAAAAGGGCAAGCAGAAATAAAAATCAACATCGAAAAATGGCAGGAAAACGAAAAGGAAGCGCAAAAGGAAAACTCAAATGGGAAATAGAAATGGCAATGGCAACAGAAATAAAAAGAAGGAAACTCAAAGTTCGCGGAATGCCTAAAATCGACAAAATACAAAAGGAAGAACTTACTACACGGCCAAGACACCCACCCGTCCACACCCATCCAACAACAACAAAAAAATCATATACATTCGCGGATATATTCCCTTTCTTCCTATTTCTCCTATTTTTTGTTGCTTTCCTAACGGCACACAAAAGACACACAGACCCACATATAGTAGTTCCTGCTAGCAGACCCCGCACCCGGTACACAGATTTTTGCTGTGGAATGTGCTGTCCTGGACAACCCCCACGCCACCCCCGCTGGTTTTGGAACCCTCTCCGGCCACCCAGCTTGGCACAGTCATGGCTTGAACATGTGTTGGTTGTAAACAGGAAGCAGCAGCAAAAGCCGAAGCAGCTGGGGCCTCAAAATAATACTCGTATCCGAGACCAAACAAACGAAACGAAGAATGTTTTTGCCACACTGCCGTGGAAAATGTAAAGCCTCCCCGCGCCACCACCCCCCCACTTGGATAGCTGAGAGTCTTCTTCTAGCTGCTGGCCAGGCGTAGCATGTTGCAAATGTCAAAGTAGCAAAACCCGGAAATTCGAAGGACATGTTCGAAATACGACGCCCACACACCAGAGCAGCGCCCACTCAGTGAGCGGCTGAGCGAACCAAAAAAAAAGAGAGTTGGAGAAAAGTCTCCAAAGAGAGGCTAGCATGCGCAAGAGATCTCTCTCCTCCACTCTCCATCTCTCTCTCTGTGAGAATCGTTTTGAGAGAGTATGTCTTTGAATTTCATTTACGTTTTTGTTTTCATTTTGGCCGTAATTGTTATTGTCTTTTATGAGCCGGTAATGCCAGGCTGGCTCTCTTACCCACCCACTCTCCCCCCCCTCCACCCCCTCGCTTGACAATCTTGGCAAATGTAAGCCAAACTAAAGCATCTTAAGCCAAGTTAGCGTCTCTCAGGTTTTGCTGCTTGTTGTTTCAACTAACACTAACAAAACACCCAGCTTTGCCTTGGGCCCTAAAATCCCCCATCGTTTTGCTATTTTCTGCCTCTGCCTTTTGGCCAAAAGCGTGCTTAAATTGTTAAGACTTGGGCTCTACGCTGAACTCGATCACGAGTTTCAGTTTAACAACTAACAAAAAAAATATATGTATATAGTATTTAGGAAAAAAAAATTATTAAAATCTATTGTGAAAACAAAGTATTGGTTTTTTAGCATTTAATAAACTGAAAACACGAGCCACCATTCCAGAGCTCTATGATGAAATGCCTGTTATGATGAATGGTGGCACGGGGCGTATACGTAATATTGTTTAAACTGGCTAGAGGGCTTTAAATAATAACTGAAAAGTAAATATAAATAAAGTTATATGTAGTTACATATTTATAGAGTCTCCTCTGCTCCAAGGCAGATTTATTTTTTATGAATTCACGTTTTTTAGGTTAATCATACGCCCCGTTGTCCGAGGCGACATTCACAAAGCTCTTGACATTTGACAAATTACCCTCCCGGCAAGATTATACTTTAAAAATACACAGCACACTATCAGAAGCATTTAAATATTATTTTCCGAAGCATTTTCCTAATCAGTTTCCGCGCGGGTCAACAAAAATCAAATGCCACCTCCGGCTTTTCCTCTAACATAATCAGTTTTCCTTTCCAATTTGTATTTTTTTTTTTGCCTTTGCTGACGTAGGTTTGGCCCGCCGATCATGTGCCGAATGATGAGCAGTAAAATAAAATAGAAAAGAAAAAAGAATTCAAAAGAGAAGGAAAAAAAGATGGAAGAAGAAAGCATGAAAAATGATTTCAAATAAACATTCTGAACTGCGAAACAGAAAATAGTAAACATTTTTGTTTCTCAGTTTCGGAAAATGATTCGCCTTCGAAAGAACAAGAAGCGAAACTAAAATTAGCCAATGGAAATAAATGAAAATTTCTGCAACAAGTAATTGCAATTTGGAGCGACTTGGCAGACAAGCGCTCCCCCCCACCACCCCCTACTATTCCATCCCATCTACAAAAATATCCATTAGCTTAATTTACCTTTTAAAATTGTTTGCGTTTCCCCGAGCATATTCGCTCGTTTTATTTTTAATTGCACGAAAATATTTTTGGAATTATTTCGCCTCTGCTACATAGAATTTGGGTTCAATTAGCATTTTGGTTTTATTTTCTTATAGGGGGTCTGCTGACGCAATTATCAATTGTTTCCAGATAAACACAACTATATGTTCCCCTTCTAAAGAGCCAGCTTATGATTTGGTATTTTGAAATTTTGGACTTTGTTGGCAACAGCGATAAGCAGTTTGACCTTAATTTGAACAAAATGGCAAAGCAAACACACAGTAGTGCAAATTTATGAAGTATTAGAGGAGGAAATTGATCGATATCAGAATTATTTTTGCCGTTCTTTTTAATATGGCTTTCTAAGTGCTCTCTTGGCTAAGCAGGCGTGGATCAGTGGAGTTAGTTTATTTTTTTCTTATCACACCAGCGTGTGCATTGCATGTTTATTGATACTTTTATAATTTCCAACGCTGATACGACATTCCAAGGAATTACCTAAGAGCTCTTTTTTATTATATATAGATATAGAAATGGCTAATTACGGGCTCATATATCTTAACAGCGAACGGCGTGGTCATTTTTAGATTAGAATTTTGAATTAAACTTCCTGATGAGCTGGCCAGAGTCATAGAAGAAAAAGGTGTTTATATATTTATGGGTATTGCCTCCTTATTTCTCCCCTATTCAACTTCAATAAACATTTTACTCTTATCTTTGCCATTAAATATACACACATCGATCTTTATAATCGCCCTCGGTTCGAATTGAAATTCTATTTATTTTCTTGGCTCGTTTGTCATACTGACTACTCGTGTCAGCGGCTTTTGTTGCACAAACAATTCGATTCCCTTGGATATGGACAGTCTGTAGATATACGCACTTTATCACTAAATGTTTATGATAAATCAAATCGCCGGAATTGTCAGTTTTTATCAAAAACCAAACAGATATCAAGCAAAACATTCCCAGACATTTCGGCCAAAAAAAGGGTTGCAAGGGCCCGTATTATAAATCATTATGTCTTGGGCCTGAAGTTTATTTTTCTATCAAGTGATATTATAAACAAAGGGGATTTATGGGAAAATATGAATATAGAGTTGGGGTAAGACTTGGTATGGCTATAACATATATGGTTATTATGAGCGTATCCTATATATACATTACTGCTCTCCACTTTGGGGTCCTGCCATCAAGTTTTCAATAAAAGCCACCCACCCACTGGGGGCTTAAAAAATTGATTAGTTTATAACGAAGGCAAATTGAGCTTTAATTTGTTTCCAGTGGGCTCCATGTGCGTGACCACAGTTGCGTTCGTACTTTACATTGTATATAAGGTCATATTTGGAGGAGAGTGAGGGGGAGAGCGGCAGAAGGGTGGCTGATTCAGGCCAAAAGCAACAATTTGTTGGCCATTTGGCTAAAGATTGCATTGGGAGTGCTAGTCGAGACATTCTGTGGCCTGTCGATTAATTATTCAAGTCTACATTATAACTTACATTCTCGTATATAGCACACCGCCCTCAATCATTTCGCAAATTGAAGGTATATGGGAATGGGAATGGGAAGAGTTTTATATTTGGCTTTCTTTGTTGGCCTGCTCTGCAATTAGTTTGGCTTGCATTCGTTTGACATTTCGCCTGGCCCATAGCCCACCCTCTAGTAGCCCCCCTTGGATCCATACTATATATGCACTTCTCATTCTGCAATATCTCGTGCATTCGCTTTTGTCAAATGACATTTCTATTTCTTCTAGTAACTCATACATAGCCATCGGCTGATACATATTCGTGTGTTGCCAGGAGGGTCTATATAACCCTGCCCCCTCTACATAGTCTGCCACTAATGTGGCGTACGTTTTTTGGCCAACACTTTATCAAGATGGCAGACGCCTTGGCTTTTAGCCAGAAGTGCACACAAAACTACAACATTCTACCAAAAGCCAAAATGAAAACGGGTAGCAGCACACCTTGAGCTGGCCGAGAAGGGAGTGATGTTATTATCAAAATGTAAGCCTCTTAGTTGGCTCAATTATTTAAATGAAATTATGATAGAATGTCTTTTAAAAACAACCCTCAAAAAATAGAAATAAAAATAAAAGAAACACTGATGAGTCATACGCTTTTATTTCTGGCTTTGTTAACAGATTTGTTTTCTTTTTTGGAATTATTTATCTTGGCGCAATTTTTCATGGCAGAAGAAAAGATAGAAAAGTAGCAAAGTGGCCGCAAGGAGGGGCGGAGAAGCTCTTCAGATTTTTTGTCGCTAAATCAGCCAACCCCCTTTTAAAAGTTGGCCAACTGGGCGACAACATGTGCCATTTGTCTTAACCTTCAAGAACATTTAGACGTCATTCATCTCTCATAATTTTTCGTGTGCTTTTCTTTGACTTTTTGTTATTCTTCTCGCTTATAGATGTTGTTCGAGATTGGAATTGGGGTGTATCTTACCACCCTAGAGAAGAATTTTCCTAAACGAGTTTAATGATTCTTGTTCCGGGCTCCCTGGCAATTGCGAAAACTCCCAGGCCAGGAGACAAATATTTTTCCCACTTAGGAGCCCTCCACCCTGTTTCTGTGTTCTTCTTATTTTTTTTTTGGCCTTTTGTTTCTGCTTTCGGCCATAAAACTTTTCGATTGTCGACCGTCAAGGACGTTGATAAGATTGAAAACGACCGAGAGGAAATTCGTAATTTGTATAATGTTTTTGGCTTCAAAATATTCATAGGTAATGTTTATGGGAGGAAATTATAAAAAATGTATTTTTTGGTACAAAGTTCTCAAGAAATTAAATTCGAAATGGTATTCCGGGGAATCATTGAACTAGAACTTTGTGGGCACATCTCATAAATCACTGCGTGACGCAGTTCGAGCGGAAAGTGTCCCTGACTAATATCTATATCGTGTCTATAGCCCCCGACTTAATCCGCCATCAAAAATATGTGTCAACAGAGCCCCAAATAAATTCCACAAAATTCATAAAAAAGCTATGCGAGAAACCGCTTAACATTAAATAATAAAAATTCCAAAATGATCATTAGATAAATAAAATGAAAATCAAAATTGAAATATTCACTCAAGTGCAATAAAGTGAGAAAATTTGTGGTTTGATTGTCTTGATTACAGTCATCATCCGCCGGCAGTCACAAGCCGATTACACTATACCAACTATATAGATAGAATATATACTAACAAGTATATAATGTTCGTGTAGGTATATAGACATGGAACTTATACAATACCAGGAGAACGCCAGGCCGCCTCCTGGCATGGGGCCAATAAATTAGGCTGAGCAAATGAAAACGAACAATGAAAAGCTACACTCGCACACCACCCCTTTCGAGATGATGTGAACAATAAAGGTTGATCGGCGGACAAGGTGTTGCATTCTCCGTTGCCACACACAAAAAGTGGCAACAATGTCACCCGAATTATTAGAGAGATTTTAATCCAAAATGTTTACTTATTAGCCATCTGATTTATTTTTCCTTGGGGGGGAGAGACACGTTTATGGACAATCAATTTGAGGCAGATAATCACTTTGGGCAACAATGTCTGTGGGCTTGTATCACTAATTTATGGGTTTCGTGTGCCTTTATTGGCGTTACTGGGTTTCTGGTCAATGGATCGTAAATAATCCCCGATTCGAGTGCCCCTCGATAGTTGGGTGTCGCCGTCTGGATTTTTTTTTTACCTTTCGTTATCTGCTATCAGTTTTTGCTTTTTTAGTTTAGCCAAGTTTTTATGGCCTCTTATATGGGTTATATATATTTAAAGTGATGGATTGGGATTTCGGACACAATCAGAAACTAATTTATGGCCATAGAGAGTTTTAACTTTTTTCAAATATAAAATGTATAAGATTGTACGAAAATAAGAATATATAAAAAAATAAAATATTTTGACATTTTTAGATTTGATTTCAAGTATATATATAGAGATCTGGTTCTACCTAGTTTTGGTTCATAATTTTTCATCTCAATAGGTATATTTTTCGTTCAAATATTTAAGTATAACTTGCACAACGCTTTTTGCGGTAAGCCAATAGTATTTGCATCGATAATCTCTTGGGTAAATACGATTTAAGTTCATTGCAATGACTTTTGCATTCACATCCTCCTAGAGCCAGCTCTAGCTCACATTGTTCTTGGCCATAATAGTGGCTGTCAGTTCTGACACCTCGATGTATGTAATATTTGCCCAGTCAGGCCCGCGCCGCTTATCTCATTGTGGGCCCTGCCGCGGGGAATTTAGCCTGACTTGATGACTACTTTGTCTATTTACCCTATTCGCCAGATTAAAGTGTCACGAGTGTTCCACAATGTTCAGTGGCCACCCTGGCCTCCTCTTGGCCGCGCCCCCTCCCTTCTGGGCAGCTTCTCCTCATCATCTCCTCTGAGGCCCCTCGGGTCTCGTTGTCAATTTGCGTTTATTAGATGCACACGACAGAGAGCGGGGCTTGAGCCATGGATACCTGGAGGGTCAGGTGGTTGCACTGAAAGGAAAACTATCTCAACTAGTTCTATATATAGTTAGCGTTTGATTTTCATAAAGTGGCTATAAATTCGTGGAATTAATCTAGGAAAATGTTAAATATTTCTCAGATTAGACATTAAATGTTTTGAAGAACTAAATCTTAAATGAAAGTAGAGCTCTTTATTCCGACTATTTAATAAAAATCAGAACTATACTAAAGATCTGATAAGAACCTCTTTTTCAAAATCAAAATGCTTATAAAACAAAACTTTTTTATGGAAAAAAAATATTTATTTTAGACGAACAAAGAATGAAACCTTAACAACAAACATTAAAGTATTTTTTGGCGAATTGTGTATAGAATATAAATTATTTTAGGATGCATTATTAAATAGGATGCACCACTACCTAAGTAGTAGAAGTCTTAAAAGGCAGTATAAAATATTTAAAGAAAATAAAATCCAAACCATAAACTTCTTATAGCCTTTTAAATCCAAAAACTCCTTTAATATTAACAACTGAAGATTAAGTTTACACATGAATTATTTTCTCTGTGAGAGAAGAGTGGATGGGTGGGTGGTCCAGGTGGAGAAGGTGTGGAGGGCTGGGGGTCACAGCTGGTGGACTCATATGTATGTATGGACGTGAACAGCAGCTCTCGAGAGCAGCAAGGCGTGCTCAACTATTTCGCTGGTGCTTCCAAGACCGCCCCCCCTCCATGCCTCCCCCTCAAAAATAGCCCCTTTTCTGCTACACACATGCTTTTTATTCAATTAACACGCCGAGAAGAGGCGAACTGAGAGACATGCATTAATTTGAGCCAACAACAGCAGCAACACAACGAGCTGAGGCAGCTGCCAAAAAATTGACTTAATTTGTTAGGCAAACAAAGAGGTGTGCGGGGAGGCGGAGGGGGCCCAGAGCAGCATCACGAGCGGTGCCACACAAAGGGGAGGGAGTTGGGCGGTGGCGGGGGGGTTCTAATCAAATAGCAATCGACATATTCTGTTAATTAGCTTAGCAAACAAAAAAGAAACTCTTACTTTTTTTGCCTTGACGAGCGCAATAATAATGTAAATTGCCAGGCTTTTAAAATAAAATTTAAGAGAAGGAAATTAGACCAATAAATTAGCCGACCATATGCCATACCCTCACAAAAGCGAATTATAATATAATAAATTATAAATAATATAAATTGACAAAAAAGTTATCTTTGAATCTTAGATTTCTTTTAAAACTTGACTTTATTTTATTACAAATATTTGAATAACAACTTGAGGGTCAAAGTTCAATTGCCCAAAGCTAGTAACTACCCATGGCCTGGGTATCAAAAAGTGAGATGCAAACGCATTCGTCAAGTGGCCACTAAAAAAAAGGAAGACGAAAATTCAAATTGAAAGAGCTGCTGCAAAAAAATGAAAGAAAATTTGCATAAGAGACTGCGAAACGGTTTTGATGAAAGTCGATTCATGGCTGGCATCTGGGCGGGAGAT
Source organism: Drosophila atripex (assembly GCA_035045925.1). Classification (NCBI taxonomy): domain Eukaryota; kingdom Metazoa; phylum Arthropoda; class Insecta; order Diptera; family Drosophilidae; genus Drosophila; species Drosophila atripex. The sequence continues at coordinate 5,715,222 of JAWNOP010000012.1, forward strand.
GAAGGAAATTGTGGGGCTGTTGCGGATGCCGATGGGTGGGGCTTGATGTGCGGGCTGCCTGGGGGGGTGGGTGTATGGTGTATGCCCCACTCAATTCATTGAAAGAAACAAAAAAGAAACACTGACGGACAAAAAACACTTAAAGCAGCAATGAGAGCAGCAGTAGCGACAATGTTGGACCCAGAACGATAACTAAAATAAAGAAGGCGAAAAAAAGGAGGGAAAAACAAAAGGGAAAACTGTAAAATGAAAATGCCACCCACCCACCAGCCACCCCAGACCACCTAACGTCCTTCAACCACCTACAGTTTTCCATCAGTCTGGTGTCGCTTCATGGTTTGCTTCATTAAAAATTGGTTTTCATTTCAATTAAGTTGCGGTTTGGTTGGCCAATGCCGGAAAATGCCAGGAAAATCAAAGCAATTGTTGGCTTTTCGCATAAAAGAACGAAGGGAAATGCCTGTGGGGCGAAAGAGAAGTGTTTGAAGAAGAAAATGTTGGTTTTTCGTTGCCAGCGAAGCCTTTTCGCGCCTCTATACATACTGTTCTCTAAGATAAAGGATTCCCAATTAAATGAATAAATCAAGCAATTAAAAATATTGATTGTGTGCCGGAAAGCCACTTAAATAAAATACCAATTTCAACTAATTTGCTGGCTAATTAATTTCTAGTTGGCTAAAAAGATTCATGGGATTTATGGGCCAACAGCGAAAAATACAAGTATTTTGGGAGAAAAACAACATTTTTCCCGGGCCAAATAGCCAAATAGCCAAATAGCCAACTGGGAAAATGGTCTAATGGGAAAAAGTCCGCCCACTCGAAAGTAAATACAATACACCTGCGCCACGCTAAGGAAAATAAAACTTTGCAATAAAAACTTTAAAGAAGGAATGGAGGCATGGCGGCTGAATGAGATCTGTCTGTGGACGAATATGTTTTCAGAATTATTTTTTTGAAAATTTCTGCCAAATATGAAACACAATTTTCTGGCCTCGGCAGATGGTTTGGGAAATTCAATTTTTGCCTTTGATCAAAAATGAAATTGCATTTGGAGAGGGGGAATAGATGGGGGAGTAGATCTATTACTATGAAATATTACAACTGGGCGCACGGGGCGTATGTGGAATGTGGCTTCCTCTAATCATCTGCCAAATGGCGAAAATATGTTTACTAACTTAATGAGCTAATAAAAATGCACAACACCCATTTTTCCCACAGCTAAATCAATAAAAACATTATATTTGTTTTTAATATTTTTTTTCTCATATATATTTTTTTTTTATTTAACTGTTCACATTTTTCTTGGCACTCTTAAATGGTTTCCCAATTGCAATTATTGGCGGGGCCGATGTTGTTAATTACTTGGAAAAGTGTCAAAAAAGAAAAGTGTGATGAAACTAGTCTCGCACCAAGAATGTGCATTTTTTTCGAGGCATTTTGGCAAATGAAATTTATGTTTCAATTGATTGCCATTTGGCTTTCCCGGCACTTTCTTACCTTTTGTCATGTTTTCCTTTTTGGCCATTTTTTTCAGACATGAACATTCATGTTTTTCTTGATTGGGCTCTGAGTTTTTTTTTTCTGTGAATAAAGTTCAACATTTTTCGAAATGTCTTAAAAATTTTACATAAGTTTTCCTTGCTATTTGTCTGTATTTTAATTAAGATTTTCTCTTATTCTCTTTGCAGGTGAGTTTGCCAAATATAATATTTATATTTCTTGCTTTGACTTGAAACTTAAAAGGGTGAGTAATTCTTAATGAAAAATGATTATAGCCAGTGGGAGGGATTTTATTAGAAATATGCAATCAGACGAGACTATAGAAGTCATATGACTTTATGTTGCTTGAGAAATAAAGTTAAACGTTATGGTAGATGATTACAATTTATATACGATGGCACTGGTATTCCAAAAAATTAAAAAGTCTACTTATAATTTTTAAGGCCGACATGTACACATTTACTTGCCTTATGTCCAAACATTACGTTTCCACTTTCAACTTTATATGCTAACCGACAGCTTAGTTAATTAACACTCGTCGGCAATTACAAAAAAAAATGGAAAAAGCACAAAACAACAACAATAAATAGCTCAATTAACGCCACTCACAGGGGGCGAAATGTAGTGGAGCGTGGGGCATGAGGGATGTAGATGCAGCGCCAACAAAATTTTACTAGTACGAAGTAGTTTTCATGTGACCGACAATTTGAAAACCCGGTTACATCATTTCTGACAACAAAGGGTTAATTTCCATTACGAGCTTATTGGGAGCGAAACGCAGGAAACTGTCATTGAGTGAGTTTTTCGTGGAAACAATTTGTTCGATCATCACATGAAATAATGCCGCCGCCCAGCACGAGTACCAAAATACATCCACATATATATTTAAATATGAAAACTATATTTTTAGTTGTTAGGGCGTAAATTGAGTAAAACCGACTCGCGTGGAAAATGCCTTTGATTTTCGGTTTTTACACATTTAGAACTGTCAGAAGACAAAGTGTCTAGAAATTCCTTCGTTTCTCACAAAAAACTACATGAAATGGAATCTGAATACAAAAATACGTCTAAATACAAATGTGTATATGTATCGTACAACTTTCTTGATGTTTAAATTATTGGGATTTGGCTTTAAAGCAGCTGCCTCATTTTAGTTTTTCGGACAGATTTCCAAGTTCTTAGAGTTGAAAAGTAATTTTGTTTTCCGCTTCTAAAGCGCCCTCTGGCGTCTGTTACTGACAACCATTGCAACCATTGACATTTTCTGAATGAATTCTGTTTATAAATAAACACAAAAAACTATTTTAATTCATGCCTATCAAATAATGTTCTCGCTCTGTTTGGCTCAAATTGGGTTAAGTGTGGAGAGATGTAATAAGTGGTGGTATTTTAATGTTTGAAACAATTAATAAAACTATATAAAACTAGAATTAAACTCTTAGAATACTTTCAATTATTTAAAGTGACTCAATAAAATGTTAATTTTTGTCTGAAAAATTTGAAAAAGATATAGTTCCAGCATTATTGATTCTTTTTTTGACCTTTAAAGAGTAGATTAGAGATATATGTGAATTGAAAGTTAAATAAAGTTGTCCCCTTCCTGGTCATTAATAGATTTTAGGTATGAAATCCGAATATATGCATTAAACCATTTGCAATTTATATTAATTCATTGCTTAAATATTAGCAATTAAATTAAATGTGGAGAAAAAGCTTTTTCTGCTAACTCTTTAAATGGTTATTTTTAATAAGTCTTGCATATTTTTACTTAATCTATTTTTATTGTCTCTTAGTATTCAAAAGTTTTTTTTGTTTCCTTGTTGAAAGCTCAAAAAAATTCTTCAAAGAAAACATAATGTTCGCACCACTGTGCTTGAAAGCTTTCTACTTTTGGCGCCTTCTGGCGGCTACTCGCTTGAAACTGAAACCCAAAGCTTGGCCCCCAAAAAGCTTCGAGTTTGCTTTCGTTCTCTTTGGAGCCGGCGCTCTCTCAGTGTCAGTTCCAGTTCAGCGCAAGTTTTGTTTTCGTTTTTGTTGCAGGCAACTTGTCTGGCAGTCGACTGCCCCCTGGCCACCCCCGCCAAAGCCTGCCGCCCACCCGCCCCCAGCAGACTATTCAAACATTTTAGCTCATCATCGGGCGGGAAACTGGTGGCTGGAACACGTGCACAATGTCGTTTATTAAGCGTCTCCCTGGACATTGCTCATACGCCGCGTTGACAATTAAATCGAATTTTTCGCTGATTTAGCCCATGACTATAATTCGAATTGAAATGAAATTCCACCCCGTCTACCTGTTTGTTTCTTGCTTTGCTCTCACCTTTTTCATCTCCCGCTCTGACGACGCTGGCGGGGTCACATGTTTGGCCAGGCGACGTCAGCAGCAGCGCTGCGATTTCTTTTCAGTTTTTGTTTCTACTCGAATTTCAAGTCCAAAGTGCCAGGTGATAGGACCATAAACATGGGGTTGCCCTCCCCAATACCGCCCCTTCTCTGGGCCATCTCCTCAATTACGTAAATCAATTTCCGATTGCTGAACTTCAACTTTGTACTAGTTGATTTCACCTGATTTCCTTAGCCATGGCAGTGTCTGGTTGTAGAGATATTTTTCAGTTTATTGGCTTATAGTGTGGGTTGATAGTGGCATAGTAGATTGTGGAAGGCGGACCAACCGGTATTGGCCAGGTCTTCCACTGATAAGCAGCCCGCCTTTTCATTTTTATTTCCCGCTAACTTGTTCTAATAAAACCATTAAACTTTGGCTATTTTAATTAAGATAGGAATGTAGTTTCGATAAAGAAGGAGTCTAGATTTGGAAATAAAATTTAAAATTATAAATTTATAAATAATTTATAATTCTACAAAGCGAGTTTTTTATAAATAGAATAATCATAGTTATAAAAGGAAAATATACTGACCTATTCCAATGTACAAAAATAGTAATCTCGATAGAAATTCCTAGAAATCTTACATAATTTCCTGATTATTTTCAATTAAAAATCTATCTCTTAAAGTTAAATATTGAAAGCAAATATTTTAGGTTGTAGAACTCTCTAAACCAGCCCTTTCAGCCCTTTTTCGCTACTATTTAGCCGTGCTATCTAGGTCAACTGGTTGCGGGCCTTTAATAAGCCAGTCGAGCTGTCGTAAAAAGCGTTTAAACATTTCAGCATTTCTAAATAATTATTTAGCAAAATGTTAATTTACGACCTGGTGCACTAAACACGTGTATAATGACTCGAACGACGCCATACCAGAGCTCACTCCCTTCCAACTGCGAACTTGGCAAGCAGAACCCTAGACGGGTCTCGTAGACAAAGTAAACTGGAAAGTGTTTGATTGGAGGCTCTGATTGCCGGGCCGTGGAAGATGCAAAATTTCCACAACAACTTCCACGCCCTCTAAAAATTGCAATTGCAACAATTACTTTGTTTACTTTCTGTTTCTATTCCGCTGACCGCTTCCGATATTTATTCTGCACAATTTATTTTATTTTCATTTCTGTGCATACAGTTGTTCCTATTATTTTTGTATTTTTTTTTTTATTTTTTTTTGTTCTTTGGATGCAAGTGTGTGTGAGTCATTGATTCGATCTGAGTGTTTGTGTGTGTGTGTTGGTTTAAATTGCTATTTATAAACCCGAGAACGGGGAAACCAACAACGTCTTCGTCGTCTCGATTGGATTTGTTTTTGTGAGTTCTCCCGCTCTCTCAGGGCTCATTCATCCGTCGAAGCGCCAGTTGTCAGACATGTCAGTGTGTGTGTGTGTCTCTGCTAGTATCTGTAACTGTGAGGGCGCGTACTCACAGTATAATCGCAGGCACTCACACACACACACCCAACTGCAAACAGGGGCCGGCGCACGTGGTAGCGAAACGTGATAACACAAAATACAACAACTGGCAACAAAACAAACAGAAAACCTGACAACGCCGCACCACCGCTGCCTCTGTCAACTGCACTGCCAACGTCGACGGCGCCGTCAACGCCTGCGCCAGCAGAGCTGCGATTTTCGCCCCCGTTTTTTTTCGCCTGTTGCTCCGATTGGCTCGATGCTAGTCGATTGCTCGGCATATAAGCCTGGCCAATAGCAGGGCCCAGCCACACATCCTTCTGCCATTGGCAGGAGCCGAGTCCCGTTTTCGGGACACGAAGTTTAAAATTATGACTTGTTGCTGTGCTTTTCGGCGAGGGGGCGATCTTAAAATAACTGCACCGCACCACAGGGCGTATGGTTGATGCCATGGGAAACAGGCAACTAAAGCATGATTTTCACTCCGATTGTGGGGCTATTTCAGTTGAAGGGTTTTAAGGGTGACTAAGTTTTTCAAGTGCCATAAAGGTATTGTTGTTTTCAAATCATACAAAAGGTATAAAACGGTCATTGGGGGTGGAATGCCAATATTGATGACTATATTCTTGGCAGGGCGTTCAGTATTTATTTAAGACAATGGGGAGCAAGGCTGTTATTTAACAAGGATTGCTATTATTTCTACGTTTATATTATAAAATAAATATTAAAGGTTTAAATATAACATAGATTTGATAATTACTCATATTTTCAAAACCCATTGAAATAAAACCTAGAAAGTCCACAACCCGGACTTGGCAAAAACCCCAAGAGAATTCCACGACCTACGCCAATAATAAAAAAAAACTCATTCATTAATTAATTAAAATATAATGGCGTATGTTAATAGTTGCCATAGAACAGTCTAAACATATTTAACAAATTCCAAGAAAATTTCATGACCTACGGCAATTGGTTTGCGATTTAAAGTGCACGTCGTCGTCGATATCGAGTATACGCCCTGTGTAAAATACTACGCAGTCCCTTGGTAATTACCGATCCACTCAAAAATACCAAACCCCCCTTTAAAAAAACACAGCCCAGCCCTCTGCTCTGCGAGATCTGCTTACTTCCAATGACGCAGCGTTAATTAGTTGGTGGCACAGAGAGGCAGTCTGGACGAGCACATTACGCATACGTCACGTGTTGCAGACGCATCAGTGCCGAATAAGCCGAATATTAGCCACGCACTTGTCATTTGATGGCGGCGATACATGCTTATTAGTGATATGGTGGGCTATACGGGGGTATGGTGTGTGTCCATTGTAACTGTAAAGGCAAGCGACAGAGACAGACCACAGAGAGGCAGAGAGAAGAGACTGGAATTTTCGCGATGTGAGCTTGTATCTTCATTTGTTTCCTATCTACCGGTGGGCTTACTACCATACTGTATCTGTATATGTATCTGTATCTCTTCGCTTGTATCTGTTAGTATGCCAACTGCAAGCGCACCGCAACGTGCACTTCTCTCCCGCTGGCTCTCACTCTCTCAATTAAGTTGGCGGTGTGTGTGTGGCCGGTGTGTCCGCAACACGTGCTTAGAACTGTGCTAGACAGTGGGCTTTGGGTCATATTGAAATCCGCGTGACTTTGCGCCAGCAGCGCTGTCAGCGTCACTGTCGCTGCGCCGCCCCCCCCACCACCCCTCAACTCAGCTTGGGCTAATATATAAAAATATATTTCTTTGAGCAAATCTAGTATAAGTGCACAAATAAATATTTTTTAGTGATAAAAACGGCAGAAAAACAATTATTACAAGCGGGGGAGAGGAAAGTTTTTTGGGGCTGTGCTCGCTGCCGCTGCCGCCCTTTACGTAAGGCGACTTACTTGCAATTTTTTTGCTGGCTGTGGGAGAGAGGCGGCAGCGCCGGCGACCGCGACAGCGACGGCGACTGCAACGGCGGCAGAGACAGGCCAGAGACGGACACCGAGACCGAGAAAATCGGCTCGGCCGGCATTCTGTCGCATCGCGTTCTCATGTGAAAATCGTCGTTGGTCGCTCCGTGATTCCTTGTCGAGCGGGAAAAGCCATATTCCACCAGCTACTCAAGGAAAAACAAAACAAATTAATTGAAATTGATTCCGATTTCGATTTCAACCTATCAATGCATTAATAATATTGCAAATAAAAGTTCTAATCGAACTTTATGAAAATATTTTTCAAGTGAATTGTGAAATACAACCAGTGATTGTGTGTAAAATAAAATATAACTATTTTAAAAAATAAGAGTGTTTCCAGTCGGATATATACAAATTGGAAGAAAAAGGAAAAATAGATCGATCGAGAGAGAGATCTTCTATATAATCTCATCCAGCGACGCCAAAGTTACGGATCCAATTTCCAAACAGTTTAATTTAATTTTAATTTTTCTACAAAACAACAAACCCCAGAAAGAATACCCGAAAACAAGCAAAAACCAAAAAAAAAAATAAAAGAAAACAAAACCAAATGCAAAATACGATCTCATTTCTAAGCAGCAACAAAATCTGAGAATAAGAAAAGGTATTCCTTCCACAAAAGGCTGAGAGATGAAAAACCCCCGCCTGGGAATCTCCAATAATTCAATTGATTTGGCAAATAAGAATTTACATTGATTTTCAAAAAGTTTTCCCAAAAGTTACTATTAAATTGATTTAAAGTAAACTAATCACTTAAAGCCCTTGTCATTCAATATCAAGATATTTGATTATTAAAAAAATCTTATTATTAAAATTAATTGAACTACAAGAAAGAGCAATATATATATGAACAATACATACAATGCCTTTTCTTATTCCCTATCTTCATGATCATTAATAAAAAATAATGGAGGATTCTAAATAAAAGTCACACAAAAATAGACGCAAACAAAGTGCATTTCATGGGCAAACGAAAAACAAGCACATCGACTAACACCCAGAAGCCATTATCAGTCACTATCACTATCAAATACTCGAATACTCGAATACCTGTTCGTCACTCATCCTCAATCGCTTCCTTGTACTGAATCATTTCCAACATTTTCCACCCCACGATCACCTGTTCATTAGCGACAACAAATTGGCTATCAATTGGCTTCAAAAAAAAAAAAATGTTAAAAAAATATGCGACAAAAAGTGCTCAACACTAATCTGGGTTTTCAAATGAAAGCACAATATTTTCAGATGTGGGCGATTTAAAGGGCACAACCCAAAGACCCAAAGATTAAATTCTACAACAAATAAAACAAACTAAATATCAACTAATCAAATAATCAAGAAAGTGAACAAAATCCGTGTGTTTCGTGGAGAGACAATGCGCACAACTTTTGGCCGTGGCCCAAAGTTCATTCTGCTCAGCAGCAAGTTCAACCACGTCCAGCACAAGGAGGTGATCACCTAAGTCACCCCAATAAGTCGCTCGAACCCAGTGAAGGACCCAGTGAAGATCCTAGACCCAGACAGAGAACTCCAGTGAGAAGCCAAAATGTCGTCAGACACCAATTCCTGCACCAGTTTCTTCGCCCAGGAGCATGCCAATGCCACCCTATCGCAGTATTTCCAGCAACTCAACTCTCAGGTGGCAGCGGCTGTCACCAACAGCGGCAGCAGCAACAGCAGCAGCAACAACGGCAGCGTCGGCGGCGGCGGCGGCAGCGGCAATAACAACAACAACAGTGGCAACAACAGCAGCAGCGGCAACAGCGACAGCGGCAACGACGGCAGCATGACAGGATCTTCGGCCAATTTGGATAATCATCGCAGCAGCGTGAGCAGCAATGATTCAGGAAAGAGCAGTGCCGGAGGTGGCAGTGGCGGCTCCAGTGGTGTGTGGGCCTTGCAACAGCAGCAACAAGCGGCGGCATTGCACCACCACCAGCAACAACAGCAGCAGCAGCACCAACAGCAACAACAGCAGCAACACCAACAGCACTTGCAGCAACAGCAGCAGCACGCACATCAACAGCATGTAGCTGCCGTATTGCAGCAGCAGCAGCAACAGCAACAACAGCAGCCGCATGCACTTCATCAGCAGCATGGACAGCAGCAACATCATGGCCATAACCAGCACCAGCATCATTCCCACCAGCAGCAGCAGCAACAACACCATCACCAACAGCAACAGCAACACGCTCAGCAGCAGCAGCAGCAACATCACGCCGTCCAACTGGCCCACACACTCTCCTCGGCGGCCGTTGCCGCTGCCGCCGCTTCCTCCAACAACGGCAACAACAACAGCAACAACACCAACCCGCACTCGATCTTCGGCAGCGGCAACTTCCACTACAAAACCAACAACTCGTGGACCCTGCCGACGCTGGCGTACCAAAGGATCTACCAGGAGAACCCGCACTATCAGCGCAACTCCTTCATGGATCCCCAGAGCAATGCCGCGGTGGCAGCAGCGGCGGCAGTTGCAAGCGGAGCTCAGATCTCCGGGGCGAATCCCGGGGGCAACAGTAATCCCTCTGTGGGCGGGCAGAACGGTAACGGTTCAAATCCCGGACAAAACAATAGCGGTAGCAACAACAACAACAGCAACAACAATAATAACAACAATGTATCCTCCGTGCAACATGTGGCAAATGCGGTGGCAGCTGCGGTAATCGCCAATGAGCATCAGAGTCACTTGAACAGCCTCAAGGCGCGATTTCAGCCATCGAGTTCAGGTGAGATGCTGAAGAGTATATGGTTTTTGGGAAGTCTAGGCTCTATAGATATTTATTAAAACATAAATCAGCAGACTATTAATTAATTAATTAATTAATTAATAAATTAGTTTAAATAAATTTAATACCATGATGGAGACTGTATTTGTTCTAATCTCATAAACCCAAAGACTAAACAGAGTATTTTCAAGAAGAAACTAAACTCAAAAATCAATATAGCTCTTTATTTATGGTTTCCAGAAAGAAATAAATATTTATCAGTGTATAGAATTAATATAATTGAATAATTTGAATAAAAAACTGTCATCGAATGATTCATAAATTATTTCCCAGAATTCGCTATCAAAGATCTTATTCCAAAAATCTTAGACAGAACCTGGAACTTTTCATAATTTTCCTTTAAAAATATATATTTAGTCTATGTTTCTATAAAGATTTTCTTTTAAATTCTAAAGTTCAAAGTCCCTTAGACCCTTTGTAGTCTTGTTTCTAATTAAAATAGTAAACAACTGATTAGATGCATGACTAGTTGTGTGAATTTTAATTATTTTCGAGATTGTTTCGAGGGGAACTCGAGACTCTCGAGAGCAGTGACTATTCCGTTGCAAACTGTCGATACAGAAGAGTAGTCTGTAGAATGTCTATCTTCCGCTGGCTGATATCATCCGACGCCAGTGACTCGAAACTCAGCCTCGTAGCAGTTGCGAGCTTGTGAGGCGCAAATGCCAAGAAAAGCTTGCCGCGCACACGTGAGCTGAACGAATGAGTGGCTTTATAGCACTCATAATGTATATATAAAAATATATATACCAGCTGACGTCTTTGTCGGCCTGAATTGAAATTGAAATGTATCTGCGATTGCTGTTGCAGTTTCATTGGCAATCCCTTAGAACGCCCTGCCTACCGCAAGAGAACTCGCATTAAACTTTGGATTTAACATTTTTTTTTCCCCCTATTTTGATCAAACAAATAATTTGCGACCTAGGCCAAACTGCGTTTCAACGAAGGCGGACAGATTATAATTTTTCTTGGCAAATAGCACACTACTGCTAAGTACTTCCACACACAACACACCCATGTATCTTATCAGTTTACGACTCTAGCCACCTCCCCAGAGTCTTGTATAATTCGTTTTCCTACGGGAGTACTTGTTTTTCCCTGTTTGTAATGCCAATTAGAACTAGAAAATTATTTGATACGCCGTTAAATTGAAAATTTAATATCAATTATACATGTGTTTTTGGCATTTCGCTTGTCAAAGGGCCTTTCCTCGTTCCTTTTTTTGGGTTATCCTTTCACCCTTTTGATCTACTTTGTCGGTGCATTTGGCATAAATCCTTTTGAAAAGCGCGACTAAACTGCCACCATATTTTCTTTTTCCGACAAACCTGACCTCAGTTGGTCAACGTTGAGAAAATGCATTTGGTTTGATTAGATTTCGGAATTAGGCTGATGAGATTTTTATGGCAGATGATATGGAAATGCATATGCCAAATGGAAAATGAAAACTGACAAAAAAAAAAAACAAAATGATATGTGGGGGTGGCTTACAATCATACCTTTGTATGATTGTTTTTATATTTCTTTTCTGGGTGAAATTCGCTATTGAAAATACTGGAAATGACCTTTTAAAGGCAGAATGAATAATTTGTATGAAATTGGCTGTGTGGGAAGCGGGAAAACGCTAAAATGGATAAATGTCAGTGCTAGTGGGAGGGCAGCCCCATGTTCCATGCATGGGAAATTTCCGCCACCCTTGACAAAACCAAATATCACTCAATTAATTCTCACTTTATTCTACAATCTACAATCTAGATTATTAAATTAAGTTGTATACACATTTTTAACAATTTGTTCCCCTTTTTTTATTTCCAGGTAAGCATCATGTTTTGGATTGTGATTGCAATTTCTTTGTGAAATTGATTGTTTTTATGTTTTTGCTAAACATTTTGCTGGTAAGATTGTGCTTTGTTCCATTAACTAACATTTATCGAAAAAAGGGGAGATTTGAAGAAGTATGGATTTTAAGAACTTTTAAAAGGAATATTCTTTTTATTTCTGCAAGTACAGGGTATTAATATTTTAGTTATTTCAATTCTTGAGAGTTATGTGGTTTTTTTAGACTTAACTATAAATAGAAAATGTATTTTTTAAATCTCATATATTGTTTTAAAAATAAATCTTAACAAAAAAACATTTTTAAAACGAAGAAAACCCAACTAAAGCTTAAAAAATGCACTCAAACAAATGAAATGAAAGCTTTTGGGGCTTAAAACACTCAAAACAGAGCTGCTGCTGCCGGCGGCGACGCTGGCTGTTGAATATCTGCTTCCGCATTGACGTCGACGCCGACGTTCGGCAGCGCAGCTCCCACGAAGCGTGGCCGAAGCAGCGACGAACTTTGGCAGGCTGCGCGAAAGAAAGTAAACAGGCGGAATGCGCAAAAAAGCGATTGGCCAGAGGGGGGTCGGGCGGTGGGCTGGCGGTGCGGGAAAAGAGAGTGCTTTCATGCTTTCGGTTTCAAGTTTGGCTCTGGCGCTGCCGGCTGCGCAGTCGCGTCGGCCCCAATTCGTGGGCTTTTATTTTGAGCGTCTTGAGCGTTGAGCGCTGTGGAGCTCTGCGGCTTTGTGTTTGCTTTTTCCCTTCCTCGTCTGCGCTGCTGCTGCTGTTGCTGTTGCTGTGGCTGCGGCTGCTTTCCTCTGCTTTTCTCTGCTGATGGTCTGCGCGCGAAGCTGCGTTGCATGGCGCTGGCGACGCGCGCGTTCACTCAACGTTCGCAGTCCGGCGGCACCGGTTCGGTTTCACGGCTCTCCACCAAAAACTGAAAACCAAAAACCCAAACCGAAACAAAATAAATTCAACCATCCAGCCCCCCCACTCACCCGCTCGCCCGCTCACTCACTCACTCACGAACACAAATACAGCCCGAAAAGCCATAAAAAAAAATACGTATACGACGCGTGTCTTCGTCTTTAGCACGGCGCTTTCGAATTCGTGCGAACTTGTGAACTTTCGTTTCCTTTATTCGCCGTTATTTTCTGACCAAAGGAGCAGGCCTACCCACCTAGCAGCCACCCCGCCACCCCGCCCCCCCATTTACCCATTTGCCAGGAGATCTCCACTGGGATTAAAAAGTATTGTGAAGTGTTTGACAAAAAAATGATCTCAAAATTTTAAAAAAGTTTAAAACAAGTGAATTTTTGGCCAACAAAAAAATAAGATAAAATATATATATTACCAAGCAAAAAAAAGAAAAGTGTTTCAAAGTTTGCCCACAAAAAAAGTAATAAAAATATATAATTTCAAAGAAAAAAACTAATAAAAGTCTGCCAGAAGAACTAGATCCTAAAAGTGTATATTTAATATATACAACTTGAAAAAATAGATATATAAATTCTTATCAAAAATAAAACAGATACCACGAATTCTTAATCAGACGATAAATAAATGCTAATAATATTTCAAATTTTTATCAAAGAAAAGAATTGGATACTATATAGTATATAGAATAAAGGCAGCAACATCAACCCAACAACAATAACAGCAACTATAGCGACGATCAGGCTAACAAATAGCAAAAACGCATAGCAGAAAAAAAAATAAAACATTTTGTTTAGCTTTTTTTGTTGTAGCCCGCCGTCAAGGTCAAACTTTTCTCATTCAAAAGCGGCGGGCAGCGAGAACGGAACCCCTTTAACAAAACGACGGCCCAGCCCCACAGACAACCACACTCGCAGCTACATAGATACATTCAAAGATACAAAGATACACAGACAGATAGATAGATAGATAGATAGAAAATGAAACAAACCGACGCTCAGTACGCGGAATAGTTGACAACAAATTGTAGCAACAACAACGGCAACTGCAACAACAGCGTAATAATAGAAAAAGCAAACAAAACAAACAATAGAAAAAAATTGTGAATGCAAAAAAAAAAGGAAATAAAAAACTGAGCCAAAGCATTCTGAGTATTTTTGTTTAGATGTATTGGTGAGTGTAAGCTCGCTCGCGAGCTGCTCTCGTTCTAGCCACTATAGTTGTTGCTATTGTTGTCGTTTTGGGCTAATGTTGCTGCTGTGCGGGTGATCGAGCAATTAGAAGCAGCAGCAGCAGCAGCAGCAGTAATAGCGCGTGCGATAAAAGCTTTTGCAAACTGCTACTATTTCGAATCCGATTCGCATTTCAAATTTTTTGTTAATTAAGTCGACAGACAAGCAGAAAGAAAATACAAAAAAAAAAGAAACAGTGACGTGCAACATGGACTACTGAGTGATATATGCATTAAGTAGCTTGCAATTGTAACGAAAGAGGAGTAGAAATTGTGATCTCAGCAATGAGAATGGACTATCAAATGCCGCCGCCAGCATTGGCGCTACAACAACAACAGCAGCAGCAGCAACAGCACGGCCTGCAACATCAACAAAATCAACTGCAACTGCTGCAGAATGTGCAGCAGCAGCAACAGCAACAGCAGCAACACCAGCAGCAACAATTGCTGGGCAACATGTCGCAGACAGCGGCCTTGCCACCGTTGAGCAGTTTACCATTGCAGGTGGTGCACAATCTGCCACATTTGCTGGCCGGCAACAGCAACAATGGCAGCAACAACAACAACACCAGCAACAACAATCCCAATCTCAATGGCAACTGCAACAACAATCTGCTGCGCGGCAGCATGCAACACCAGCAGCAGCAACAACAGCAGCAGCAGCAGCAACTGATCAACAATCTCAGCAACGGGAACAATGTTGCAAATGGCACTCTGCCACCGCCAACGCAATTGTTGCAGCATCACTTGCAGCATTTGGCGCATGTGAATGTGAATGCGGCAGCTGCCGTGGTGGCTGTGGCAGCCAATAACCTGCAACAGCAACAGCAGCAGCAACATGCGAACAGCAACAGCAGTGCCGGCAACAGCAACAACAGTAGCAGCAACAACAACAATACCATACTCAATCACAACAATCTCAATATCATAATCAATAACCATGCTTCCCTCAACAACAACAACAATAATAGTAATAATAACAACAACAATCCAGCCACACCAAATGCAAATCTCACGGCAGCCAACAATGCCACGCCCACAGTGAACACCGCCTCAACGGTGGCGCAGCAACAGCAGGCGCACGAGAATAGTTTGGTCAACAGCCTAGTGGGTGTAATCAACAATAGCAACAACAACAACACCAACAATAATACGACAAACAACAACAATAATAGTAACAACAACAATAATAATAATAACAATAATGGCAATGGCGATGACAACAATCGCTGGACCCAGTTCCAGGTGCAACAATTGTGGAAGCAGCACGCCAACTATTTAAATGGTATGGATTTTGAACATTGGATAATGATTGTAATGTTTTTATAGGGATTATAAACAGAGATGTCTGGAAATGTAAAATATTTATTATCTATAGCTACACTATATAGATACTACCATATTGTTTTCTTTTTCGGAAAGCATTGAAACATTAATGGCCTTTTTGGGAATGGAATGGAAGGCTATGAAAGCCAGGCTAAATACCTTCACAATTGTTAACTGAAAAAAAGCCATAAAAGTAAAACAAATAATTAAAGTTTTAAAATAAAACTGTTTTATAACTTTCATTATACACAGTTTGATAGATTTTTAGTTACATTTATGGCTATCACTTAAAGTATAAGTCCATCCTTACAGACCTTATAGATGCAACTTAGGGATATGCTTTAAAGATATTTCTAAATATGTATATTTTTTTATTAAAAACTAAAGTTTTAACTTCAAGTTCTGATAAAAAAAATATCAAAATAGATAGGTTCAAGTTTTAAGAACTATCGTCTAACATTGCTGATGATGTTCTTGACCTTCATCTAGTGGGTTCTTCTACTTCCTTGTCGCTACGCTGCACCTCCGTAAATTGATTGTACGCCTCGGTAATTATTGTCACCCCGAAGCCACCCCAGGCCCGGCAAACGACCCTGATGCGGTGACAAAGTCAGCTTAAATCGATTGGCGAAAAACCGCACATGTTGCTGCCAACTATATGGAGGGGATTTTGATATTTGGGGTCTGTCCAATTGAGGAGACAACTGACACGACAGGGGTGGCTGCAACATGGAAGAGGTGGCCTGTATGTGGCTGCTCTATGGGTTCAGTGCTTTCGGATCTGACATTTCCGCGTGGGGTAGGTTAGTCCAAGTGGCAGCCACAAGCGGAGGCAGGCAGACCCGGGGAAGGGGGCTCGACGAGTATCTCCACTTTCAAACCTTTCGGACTCTGGGGCTGACTCTGGTGGCTTTTCACAATCACTTTTGCTTTCGACTCCAGGCCGTGCTCTCGGCAAGGGCCAAAAACCAACAACCAACAACTAAAGCAACAAGTTGTTCGGCGCGACATTTCCAGACAACTTTCGTTTCTGACTTTTTGGTGCTTTCCATATATACTCTACAATATATACTTATATTTCTATATAAATATTTCAACTTTTTTGGCTTTATTATAATAGTATGTATTTAAGAGCCTCTTGATCCGGCCTCTTGGCGTTTTTGGCCTTTTTCTGTTATCATCGAGAGTTGATCTGCAAAAAAAGTACAACAAAATAATTTAAATATAAACACAAAACAAGCAAGAAAAGGGCAATTTTTTCATCTGCTTTTGTTTGACATTGCGCCGAATAATTTATATGTGTCCGGGGCAACAATATCAAATTCATAAGCTGGTCTTTAGCTGCCGAAAAATGCGTTTTTACTTTCATTGAGGCAAACGCCGACGCTTACAGAAACAACAACAACAAAAACTACTATAACAACAACCAAAAGGCAACATCAACACAAGCAACATTGCCGTTGTCAGCTGCTCTGCCGGCTTAGCAACATCACCAAAAATTAACTTTCACTTTTTCGGCAGTTTTTAAATTCATTTCTTTCTTTTGCCTTATTTTTTTTTTTTGTAGTTTTTTGATATTTTCTGTGGCTCTGTTGGCTCTTCTTGAAATGGAAAAAAAAGAAAAAAGGAGAAAAAATGTTAAAGGGTTCCAGTTCAGCTTAAAAGAGTGGGAAATAAATATAATTTTATCTTAATCAAAAAATGTACAATTTCGAAAGTTGCCAAAAACAATGTGTGTGAGTTTTGGGGGATTTTTGTTAAATATTTTCTCATTATCTAAAATAGTTGTAGATTTTATTGTTAATGAAGGGTTTCTTAAGAGAAATTAATTTTAAATAAATGTTTAATAATTTTTTAAGTGCAAAAAATAAGTTATTTCCATTTCAACTCGTAGGTTTCTATTCTCTGTCGAAAAATACAATAATCGCCCCCTAAATAGTCAAATTTCAAACATTTGTCTATCATTTCTTTATTGCTGGAACCAAGCCTCATGTTTCCAGAGACTTAAGCTTGTTGTGGCGCCCTAATCTCCGCATTCATGACTTCCTTTCGTTTGGTTTATCTCCGAATGGGGGGGAAGCTTACTGGCCGGCGGAGTCGCATCGCCAGTAGAAGCATGTCCGAGGGGGATACCAACACCGCGACTGCTGCCCCGAGGCGTCACACACTCACCCAGATAGGCGGCCTGCCAAAATGCAACGTATTACAGTTATTTCAATCAAAGCTCCCCGCCTAGTGGCTACTCGTCTTGGCCAAACGCAAGATTGTTGCCAATTTATTGTTGTTTGGCACACACACCGCCCTACCCACCACACCCCCCTGGCGGCGACAAACACTGAAAGTCACACGAAACCGAAGCCTGGTTGCAGCGATTGCGCAACATGCGCCGCTCGTACAACGGTAAAACGTGCGAATTGCCGCGACGCGGCCAGGTGAGAAACTTGAATCAGTGAAAGTGGCCGAAAGAGAGCTTTTTGGTTCGGCTTGTACGGACCACGAGGCGTATGAGCGATCTGTTTCACACGTCGTCGCAAAACGACGAGAAAGAAAAAAGAAAAAAAAAGAAACAAAGACCAGAAGCACTTTGATTGAATTTACTGTGTTTTGATTACGTTATGGCCCGACCACGCCTACCTCCTCCTTACTTACACCACCGCCCTCCCTTCTCTGCCTTGGAGCGTGCTCTGCATATTTGAGGCAATTTTTATTTGGGTTTCGATGTCTCTGGTTGTTGTTCGTGTTTCAGTCGCTGGCTGGTATGGCATGAGTCTATAATTTGATAGAGCCGGGCCAACACGATACGATACCTATGATTATCGGTTTCGCTTCCTTATTTCTGCTAATTAACGAACCGTTCCAGCTGCCGTACTACTTCGGCTTTCTTTCAAACGAAATTGGGCTAATGGGTTGAATGGAAAAGCCATGTAGCAAATTGTGTCTCTCAGACACAGTCTGGGCATTTTCACTTTCCCCACCGGCTTTTCCATCTCCTCAGGCAATTAAACTATTGCAAAATATCTCGCATGCTATATGCGGTTGTCTTTCATAATTTTCCATCAATTTCGTAATCGCAAAGAAAGCGGTGCTTCGCCGTTAGGGAAATCGCATTTAAGGCAGCCACTCAGAAATGCGGTCTTGGAGAAATGGTGGAAGAATTAAATGGCACAGCTGGGTTTCCAAACTGAGGAAATTTAATGAATTTTAAGATAAAACTTTGCAAAAGTGTTTAGTAAAAGTTTTAAAAGCAAGTGGAGATTGTAACATGAATTTAATATATAAATGAGAATATTTATATGCTTAAATTAGATTCAATAGTGAGAAAAAATTTCATAAAATTAAAAAATATACATTTGTAATAAATATATGACCAGTTTTCTTATAATATATGATACAAAAAGTATCATATACGATACACAAAAAAAAAACATCATTCTCAGAAGTTTTCTAAAAAATATACAATGGTAAATTTGGTAAATAAATGGATAATATTTTGGATTAAATATTGTCTATAACAATAACCTTTCCATTAAAAAAATCCAATCCAAAAAATACTATTCCAAAGGCTTTCATGCTAACAACCCGGAAATCAAAAGTACACTACATTTTCCCACACATAATTAAATCCACAAAAAAAGAGTAATAGAAGAAATAAAACAAACACAGATAAACAAAAACTAAAAATAGTTAAAAACTAGAAAAAAAAAGAAAAAAAATGCAAATGAGCGCAAATACGGAATGAATTCAATGCACACCAAGCCACAAAAAAAAAAAGGAAAACAACAAAAACCAAGCAGAGACAGCGCAACAATCGAAAGTGTTACACTTTCTGCACTTCACCAACAACAACAGCAGACTAAAACAACAAGCGACAACAACAACAAGCAATGGCAACAAACCATAAAAAGAAGAGTGCGATGTACATACCGTTCATACAACGATGTAATACAACGAAGCACTCAAGCGCAGCAGCGGCTGAGGAGTCGGCAGAGGCAGCAACAACAACAAAACCCGTCACAGTTGCGCCATCGATGCCGGCAGCGACGCATGCGCAGAGAATTACCTGGTCGGGTGAAAGAGGGAGAGAGAGGAAGAGAAAGACAGGTGAAAGGGGCGGACAGCGCGCAATCAAAGCTGTTTTTTTTTGCTTTTGCTCTTGCTTTTGTTGTACTTGTCAGTCGTCGGCTCAAATGCAAAAAGTTGCATAATTTTGCCACTACTTTTTTTCTACTTAATTTCTTATTGCTCGTTTTTTATTACTCTTTTTTTTTATAAAATTTAAATATCTACTTTATTCGCATAGTGATTCTCTCACTTCATTGATTTTATTATTATTGTTATGATAATTTAGAGTGTTCGGGATCGGGTCGCACACAAAAAAACTTTCGCGTGGAATTAATTTTCATAAATATTCTTCAATGTCGTCAATCGTAGAGCGTCTTTCGTTGATTCTCGGGGATTTGCGTATTTTACCTGGAACTGGTTTTCTTTTTTAGTGGACTGATTATTTGGGGATAGTTTTTTGGGACTTGTTTGCTGGCTGCAAACACTCTCACTTTCATTTCGTTGCTGGCTCGCCGAAGTGAAGAGACGGATGTTGCATGAAATAAAAAAAACTTAATTGGTTTATCAATCCATCAATCAATGATAAACAATAGAGATATAAGTTTAATTATTACAATTATTGATTTTCAAGATAAAATATCAATTTGGAAAATAATTTGGGAGGAAAATGGAAATCTGTCTAAAAACTCATTTCCTTCTACTTTAGTTCCACTTCCTCCACTTCCTCGACTTCCTCTCTTCCACGAGACGGGCAATCCATCAAAATCACTGTCACTAAAAACTAAAAACCGCTAGCAACCAAATTTTACGCTGTTTCATACTAAAAACCCCTAAAAAAAAACTACAAAACAAAAGCAAAAAAGTGAAAGTTTAATTCCCAAAAAAAGACTATATACATATTTCTGAAAAACCTACAGACCATGGTCCACTAAAAATTGTGGCCAGCCATTAACACAACAAAGACCACAAAGCCAAAAATTGACAAAAAAATAATAATAAGCATAATATTATTATCAACTCCATTAAAAAAAAACTATGACCAAAAAATGGGAAAAAAGAGAACCGAGAGCTTGTCACCTGAGAAACAATAAATTTGTTGTCGTAGGCCCGAAGACAGAGAACTCTCTCTAGCTCTGTCTCTGTCTCTTGCTCTGTTTCTGGTTCTTCCTATCTCTTTCTAATGAAAGTGAAATACTGACCAAAAACGCACGAAAATTATGCAAATTATTTTAATTACCAAAAATGAGAAATTTCGTTGGACGAACAATGAAAAAGAGAAGAAAAAAATAAATGCCCCCAACCAGAAAAGGTAAAAATAAAAAACCAAAAAAGGTGCGAGGGCTCCCAAAGATGACACAGAAAAAAAATTGCTTGACCTACTTAAAATGGCAAGAGAAACTGAAACCGAAACTGAAACTGAAACAGAAATCGAAACTAAGGCAGAAAGCCGGAGCCGGAGCCGGAGAAGAAGATTAAGTTGAATTCCTGTTTTGGGGCTCGCTTCTAAAAATAAAACCAGCGACCAGATTCCTGCTGCTTAAGACACAAATCAGCAATGTCGATGATGACAGTGAAAGTGAACCGATGAAACCGAAATAAATTCAGATCCGAATATCGGACATCGAAGCCAATAAAATAAAAGTAAAAGTAACAGTAACGGCATCTCATTTGCATCCTTTTAGGGCTCTATGTGTCAGATCCTCATTTTAACCCATTTCGTATTTCTTTTCTGCATCTGTTTGTGCTGTTTTTTTTTTGTTTGTTTGTTTGTTTTTTGGAAGAATCAATATTGTATTTCTTTTCTACTATCTCTCTTTTCCGTTTCTTCTGTTTTCCAGGCAGGAAATCTCCATTTTTGGGTTTCATTTGCAAAGCAAACGGTAATTTGGTTTTTGTTTAAGTTATTTTTTGTCCTTTGTTTGTTCTTTTTTTTTTATTGTTTTAAGATATTTATTATGTTTTTACAATGGATTTTGTTAGTTTATTGTTTTTTAAGTTTTGCATGATTTAAGATTTATTGTTTTTTGTGAGGAAGTCCTAAAAACTTTCTCACTTTTAAGCCCGCTTTACAAAAAAAAATCTTAAAACAGGTATTTAGTATTAAGCCTGCTTACCGCAACTACCTACTTGGCATAAATAAATCTTCCAACCCAACAAGTGTCTAATTAAAAATTCAAAAACGAACGCCGAACGGAAAAGTTCATGAGTCTGTTACTCATACGCCCCGTCAGCCCAGCCATTGCAATTGCTGATCTGCAAGTCCTAATCTTCGCCAGCAAACTGCAGATATTACTTCACACCAACACTGTGATGGAGAAATGGACACTTGAGCATTTCACTTACGGTTTGGTGAGCACATCGAAATGAAAAGATATTACTTCATTGCACACAGACCAGAAATGTGTTTGCCGCCGCAGCATAAGAAACAGTCGAGGCCCGAGGAAGAAAGAGGCAAGCCGCAAAATGGCATAAAATTTCGCAATAGTCGGTAATGCAAAAAGCGGCAGTAGCAACAACTGTAAAAAAATCAAAAAAAAAAAAATATAAGAAAAAAAAAACATTCGCAAATGAAAGTGAGAGTGAATAAGAAAGCGGAAACTATTGCGAGCCGAAGAAACCAAAGACGGCAACTGGTTTCTGTTACTGTCTGTGGCCAGAAAACTCGTTTTTTTTTGGTGGAAGAAATCAAAGCAAAGAAGTGGGGAGTAGCCCAAAGCCGACGAAAGCAGAGAAAGATCATGCTCAGCTGCGTCTGCGCAGCGCCTAAGCCAAGCTCAAGTGCTGGCAGAGCAGCCGCTGCGCAGTCGCAGAGCTTACATTAGGGCTAAAAGCTTTTTTGAGTGATTTTTGTCTTGTTGCTTTTGTTTGTACTTGTGTTGTTTTTGTTTTTTTTTTAATGTTGCTCTTTTTGCTGGAAGCGATAAAAATCAGTTTGAAAGCTGCAGTAAAAATTTCACTTTCGCTTTTCGTGTGCTGTCTGTCCGATGCTTCCTCTTGCCGTTGTTTGCTTTGTGTGTGTGATTTGTTTGTTTGTTGGTTTCTTTCCTTTTTTTTTTGCTTTTTGGGTCTTTTTTCTTTGTATCTTTTTTGTTTGGCTACAACCCGTTTTGTGGCCAAGAGCTGCTTGGCGGAAATTTTGCGGAAATAGTTTTACCTGGTGGCATGTAAAGGTGCGAAGTTCCCAGCCAATTCCAAAAGAATTATTATGGTTTATATAATAGAGAAATGTAGAGAGTACTTGACCCACTTTATAAAGCAAACAGCAATGTCTCGGCCATCTTATCAGGGACATGCGGCGCCCCTCAGTACTTATAGACCGAAATCTAATCAGTTAATGACCATTGTGACTAATTGAAGTGCATTTCTCTGTCCCTTCCCTACTATTTGCAGGCAAATCCACATCGAATAGCAAAGAAATCATCTGCCCGGACGACAAGTACAAGGAGGAGGGCGACATCTGGAATGTCGAGGCGCAGACGGCGTTTCTTGGCCCCAATCTGTGGGACAAGACCCTGCCCTACGATGCCGACCTCAAGGTAACACAAGTTAGTATCATTTCTATCATCGCTGCGTAGTGGCTGCGTCCTTATATACAATGTCCAACGGTCAAAATTTGTACACACACAAGCTCAAAATTTATACACGATACACCAACACACCCCCACACACACACACACTCTTCTGGAGTACAGTCATGACAAAACACAGACACGAAAACAGTTAACTTGAATGTTATCGGTTGCTTATTTAGTGCGAGAAGTGTATTCTCATCATCAGAGCTCAGAGATCGTGTGACTAACCCCCCGTGGAAATGCCTATTTCCCAGACATCGGTGTTCTGTTTTTCATTTTGGTTTCATTTTCCGATTTTTAGTATGCCGACCTAGACGAATTCCTGTCGGAAAACAATATACCTGATGGCCTCCCCGGCACACACCTGGGCCACTCGGGCGGCCTGGGTCACCGGTCCGATTCCCTGGGTCATGCGGCGGGATTATCGCTCGGCCTGGGCCACATAACCACAAAGCGGGAGCGGTCGCCCTCGCCGTCCGACTGCATCAGTCCGGACACGCTAAATCCTCCATCGCCGGCCGAGTCAAGTGAGTATAGTAAATGATCGCGATAAGTTCGATAAATCGATAGTTGTTCGATTAAAATCGTTAGAGAGATCAGAGATTCCTTACGGAAATCACATTATACATTGACTATTATTTTGAAAATTATACACTTTTTGATTTTTGTAAATTTAAAATAAATTTAAAACACAAATGGAATGGACATTGACTCTAACTTAAATTATTAAATGTGTATAAATTAATTTAAGTTACCCACAAATGTCTTATCAAATGCTAAATGTTAATTGAGACACACATCGAAGTCGACAATGACAATGATTGTCCTCCCACCAATGATTCCCATTCCAATTTGTGCAAATTTTTCAATTTTAATTACCCTTTTCAATTTCAATTATAATTCAAATAAAAAAGAAAAAAAAATATTCAGTTGAGGTTGATTTTGATTATGATTTTAATTTAGCACGAACAGTCTGTGAAACATTGTTAACATTTAGTATTTGATATTCCAGCATTTTCGTTCGCCTCCTCGGGCCGTGACTTTGATCCGCGGACCCGAGCCTTCTCCGACGAGGAGCTCAAGCCGCAGCCGATGATCAAAAAGTCACGCAAGCAATTTGTTCCAGATGAGCTCAAGGACGACAAGTACTGGGCCCGCCGCCGGAAGAACAACATTGCCGCCAAGCGATCCCGCGATGCCCGGCGCCAAAAGGAGAACCAGATTGCGATGCGTGCCCGCTATTTGGAGAAGGAAGTGAGTACTCCATGGCATAAATTCTTTTCAATTTTTTTCTAATAATATAATTTCAAAATAGAATGCAACATTACATCAGGAGGTGGAGCAGTTGAAACAGGAGAACATGGACTTGCGTGCACGTCTATCGAAATTCCAAGATGTGTAATGATAAATACAATTTTGTGACTTGGCCTGAGGACACCACAACAATTAAATAATAATAACTATTGATAAAATTACAATAATCGTAATTATGCTAAAACTACTAATAATGTTTAGTAATGCAGACATGAAAACCTACACTATCTGAATATATATGCAAAGTATAATTAGTAAGCAAAAACACACACACACCCGCACACCTCCCACACACACACCCACACGCCCAGAAGGCGGTGTCGTTCTCCGGTTAAATATTTATTTAATGCTAAACCAGTAAATTAACTAAAAAAAAAAACACTGATAACACTGGAAGAGAAAAGAAAAACATGGAAACTAACAAAAAAAAAAAGAAGACGAAACATTTTTAAGAGTAGCCAAAAAAAAGAAAGTCTCACTGGCAGAGTCCCAAAAGCTCTGCAGCCGAAGCTTTTTGCCTTTACCGTAGCATTCTTCCGAGCGCAATCAGAGAATCCTAAAAACAAAAACAAAACAAAAAAAGAACACACGAACACACCTGTAGAACCCGAAACCTAGAATTGTTATCTTTTAAATTGTTTGATAGTTGTTTAGTTTAGTTTTACGCAACCTTTCTTCTAATCACTCTTTCTTCTGCAACTTTCTACATCATTTTCGCCCTTAGTTCTTCCTATTCTTATACTTCTACTTCTTTTTACCGCTTACGACTACTATTTTAACATTTATTAATTTTTTTGTAATTAGTTTTCGGTTAAGTTTTGCTTTAGCGATTAGAGAAAGGAAAACCACACCCACAACAACTTCATATTGTAAATAATTTCGTTGCCTTTTTTCAAATTAACTCGAGAGGAGAGATATAATAAAAATAAAAAGCATAAAAAAAATCTTGTATAAAAAATTGCAAAATGAAAACCCACAAAAAAAAACATGAAAAATTAAAAAAGAAACGCTAAGAGAAAACCATTTAGAAATGAGCAAAGAACTTCCCTCCTCAGTTGCCGGGCACTTGGCAGCTGGTTAGTTTAAGTGAGCTATGATTTTTATATAAACCTAAACACAAAAAAAAGATATCAGAAAATCCTACAAAAAAATTATCAGAAAAACAAAAACCGACGGACAGACAAAGACAGAGATACAGATAAATGATAAACTAGAAGTGAAATAGTTTTCGTTGTTGATTTGTTGATACTAAAATAACCGACCCAGAACTAACCCCAGACATAGTCAGTCATGGTTCGAGCAAGTGAACTTATTTTTCTTACTATTACTAACCTACCACACCACCTATCCCCACGCCCCCTTTAGCTGGTCCCCCTCAACATCAACCCCTGCCTCTACTTTTCTTTCAAATTTCGTTCCCTATTTAGTTTGTAAAAAATTTTATTTGTTTAATTTTTATAACGAGAAAAAACAAACTATTTCTTTTGGTGTGATTTGCAAGATCTTAAACAAATGATAAATAAAAAGTTTTTACATAATATTAAATAAGTATGTTACTTTAAAACTTTTAAACCTATTTGGCACTAGTTAAGTTTAATAATTATTATTATTATTATTTGTTATACATTTGAGTTACACTTACCTGCATACAATTATTTAGATTTTAAGATAAAAAAAAAATATATGAAAACAAGAGAAAAAGCAAAAAAAAAAAAAAGTAATCACAGACCGAGAGCAAAATTTTATATTTTATATTCAGAAAAGAGAATGGAAGCTAATACTAAAAATGGAAAAGTTAATTAAGTTCATTAAGCACTTCTTCTTAACAAATTTCAATAAGTTTTATTTATTCTATGGAAAAATGTGCAAAACCAACAAAAACAAACAAGAAACCTACAAAAACACAAAAGCAAAGATTGATGATTGAGGCGAATGAGAATGAGTAACAAAAAAATGAGAAAGCAAACAACAAACATTTGTGTGTAATAATAAAATCTAAGCGTTGCTTTTAAATATCGAAAACCTCGTTTACATTTTGTTTTCTTTCCTTTTACTTACTATCTTTCTATCTATCTATCTCTCTATCTATCTATATGCCCCACCCCCATAGCCTCCCCGATCCCCACATATAGCTCATTGTTAGTAAATATCTAAGACACCAAACAAGGATCTCAAGACAGAGTTGAAGAAATAAAACCTACAGCCGTAACCGCAACCGAAACCGAAATCGAAACTAACCCTAACGATAGATGCAAGAAATACACAAATTATATAGTAATTTACATTATAGCATTATATAGCAATATATACCTAGATATTTAGCCACGGATGCGGGTTGCACCTGAATGATAGTTTCAGTTTTTATGCCCTTCCCCCCTTAACAAAAAAAAAATAATGTTTAGTTTCGATTAACAACAACATATAGAACCCCAAACGAATCGAATCCAAAAGCCTTTTGCACTGCTATGAGACCACCTAGAGAAAACAACCACAAAAATTAAAGAACAAACGATATTGATGATGAAAGGGAACCCACACTAATAACCCAAGAAAACCTACGGAAAATGTTGGGTATCATTTTGCAAAATGATATGAATTTTTGAGCTTCGGTTGTTGAACGAATTCACACACAAGTATATACGATAACGATAATGATTTATTGATAACTCAAATAGCGGACTTGAAACCCCATTAACTATACAACTAAGCAGATTCAAGCAATTGCTATAAAAATATTTGTACAACAAACCAGAAATAAAATAAAGTGTTATATTTATATAAAAATATTTATATCTAAGACAAACAAAAGAGTAAATTGCGCGTAGAGGTGAAACAAATTTAAACGATATTTTGCTTATTTACTTGGCCTGGGCAGTAGCGACTCCTTCCCCTTCACAGACACAACCATACAAAGCCCTTATTAGTTAAGAGTAGTTTCGTATATATTTTTAATATATATTGTTTTCCGTAGTTTGTAGTTGAATTTTTGTAGACAATTTTTTGGTTTATGTAGAAAATTGTTGAATAAAAACAGAATAAATTCGAAACCGAAAGCAGATATTTCTTGATATTTGTTTATTTGGCAAAAACAAAACACAAATTCAGTAATACAGACTCTCACACACACAGATACATTCATAGTTATCAGCGGAAATGGGGGAATCGAAATTTTTTGTAGCCTACTTTCTGGCAGCGAAATTCCCAGGCCAAAAGCAAGCCACACGGAAAATAGCAAAGGCCTGCAAATATTAGACAAATATTTTATGCAACGAGTTTGTTGTAGTTGTTTCTTTTTGTTCCGATAATTTTTTAAGTTCGATAGAATTAAAATCTAGTTTTTCGCATAAGAATGTTCCGTAACAAAATGTAGACTTTGTAGCAACAAAAAAAGACGATAAAACTGAAAAGTAAGAAACATTTTTTGTCAACATGAACAGGAAATTAAAAACAAAATGAAAGCTAACGAAATTATGTTTAATACACAATAAACATTAAGCATTAAATGAATATATTATATATTATATACAATGAGAATTAGTTAAATGAATTACGCATGCGACAAAAATGAGTAACTTTTGTAGATAAATTCGTAGTTGATGATTTTTATATAAACCTTATACATACATATATGTATTAGTTGTATACATAAGTTAGTACACTCAACTAAATAGCGAACGGGATGTGACAGGAGCGGCGATCGTTATCGTTAGGCAGGGTTTAAAAATAGTAACTAAAGACACAAATTGTTGCAGTGCAAAGCAAACAAAAAACAAACAAACAAAACCGATAAAAAATGAATTAGCAAAGCGATAACTTAAGGGCGTAACGTGTAAGGTACAGTAGAGTCGCAAGTACAGTGGGTTAAGGCAAGTGCTGAGTGTTTTTAGTGATTAAGGGTTAATGTAGAGCGAATGAGCGGAAACGGAAGTGGCGGCGCGAAACGATGGCAATGCGAAACATTTTAAATGCTATTATATATAATTATATACATAATATTATACACATATACATAACTTATATATACATATATATACATTAAAATATATTCTTACATATTATTAAAGACGAAAAAATGTTGTTGAATTTTAAATCAATAAAAAATCCCCCGAAAAAATCCACAAATAAAAATATTTAAATGTAGTAAAAATAAAAACTGAAAAATCCAAAAAATTGTTAGTTGTTGCAAAAAAGAAATCAAGCTAAAGTAATTAAATAAAACAAAAAAAAACCCTAAAAAAAAGAACTTAAAAAGCGTTTTAGAGCCTTTACTTATATTTTGAGAATTTTGCAAAATGAAACAAAATGCAAATAATTTTATATACGGGAAGCCAGGAAGCTGAAAACAAAATGCATAAACCACACAGAGCTGCAGTAGCTTAAGTTGAAGCTTAAACGGAAACTAGATCAAAGCTAAAAAACGTAAAGCCTAAAGAAAAGCAAAACTTCATTTGGAAATAAACGAAAAACTTAGTGAAAAGCAAAATCAGCTTACGACATACGAGCAATGCTATAAGAAATCCAAACAAAACTCAGCCTATTTGTTGTTGGCAGCATGCAAAACACAAAAAAATAAAAATAAAAAAAAA
Source organism: Drosophila atripex (assembly GCA_035045925.1). NCBI lineage: Eukaryota > Metazoa > Arthropoda > Insecta > Diptera > Drosophilidae > Drosophila > Drosophila atripex. The sequence goes on from JAWNOP010000012.1 coordinate 5,744,111, forward strand.
ATTCGATTGAAAATTTAAATTTAAACTTCAAGATGAAAGCCTAAGCAAGGACACTAACATGTACCTAGATATATATACAAAAACCAAATTAAAATTAAAGAGAAAACTTAGAGAATTCAACACAAGTGCTGGAGATGCTGCAGATATTAGTTTTAATTTATTAACAAAAAATAAACTGAACTCATTTGTTAATTATTTTACACTCTCAACTCAATTAAGCATAAGTTCAAGGATGATCAGTCTAACTAAGTTCTTTTCTAGATTTTGTTAAAGGAATAATATATGTATAGTTTACGTTATGGGCTTTGATTCGAGAACGAAGAAAAAGATTTATTTGTAGGACTTCAAGCGATAAGAAGTGAGATCTAGATGAGAAACTTGCTTCGCAAATAAGGGGCGAGTAATATGTTTTATGAGAAACTGCAAAAAGAACAAACAATAAAGGTTTAGATACAAATTTTGAAACGATAAATGCAAAATGAATGTGTTTTCTTTTATTTATTTGGTACTTAGGGGTCTACTTAAGGGGTCTGCATTCATGGCTAAATTTTCTGCCTACTTTTAGGCTGAAAAATGCTGGTAAAAAAAGTGGCTGGCCTTGAATGCAACTGGAATACAATTTCTTGAAGGGACTCGAGGTCAAGTCACGATCATTGCATAATTGGTAAGTAAAAAAATCGATCGTTTTATGAGTTGTGCAAATTTACGCTGTTGACATTATTTTTCAGCTGTTTTGTATATAAATATATTGATTTCATTCCACTCTAAAATCGATTTTAAAATCGTAAATGCCATTCACCTTTCGTCTCCAGTCATTACTTAATAAAGCAAAAACAATAACCATTTGCTTGGCAACTCAACAAACACCCAAAACCTAAGCAAACTATCCACAAATACAGCTTATGCAAAAAACAAAAACCATAACAAACCAACAAAAATGACGTTAAAACTAATTTCCTCATATATTGCTTACAAAATAAACACCTCAAACATGAAACTCGCAGCTAATTTCCGTTGATTACTATTGAGAGATGGGAGCTGCATAACCAACAATCTAAACCAGACCCAGACCCGGGGCCAAGCGAAGCATTTCGATTACTTCCCCATAGGGAAATGTTGCAACAAATGCGAGCAATGCCCAGACAAACGCGGGTCTCGCTCGCCTCGCATATTTCTGCTGCCCAAAAAACTTACGAAAGCGCAAAAATAAAACGAAAAAAATATAAAAAAAAAAAAGTTAACAACAACGGGCGGGCAATCGAAATGTTAATGGCAATCGGCAACTGCGGCGTGAAACTGGAAATATGCAGGCAACCCGCCAACGGACAGCGTTGAACTTGAGCTTGAAACGCGAGCCAAGCGAATCGAAAAGAGAAAGAGTGTGGCGAAAGAGAGAGAGGAAGAGAGGGGTTTGAGCCAAGTTGGTTGGCTACTGCATTTGTTGATCACCTCAAATAAGGCCAACGCGTCTTATACGTAATTTTTAAGTGACACAATCAAATGAAAGGATAAGCAACAATTTTGAAAACAGTGTTGGCCAGGATCGACGTACAATCATCAAAATTCAAGCTTTCAGATTAGAGTTACGAATTAGAGCTCCAGTCCCCTTCGATCTGTATCAAATTATGCAGCAAGTCATTTAAAAGAATTTTGACCAATTTTTGGACAAAATCACGGTGTTACCCCTATCATAAATATACAAATGAATGAAACATTTTGGTTTTAGGTTCTGATGAAGAATCATAGAACTTGAAGTTCAAGGATCGGGAATGTATAACACTTAAGGAACTTCCGAAATTCGCCGAGTTATATACATTTCTCTACCAGGAAATATAAAAACCTGCAACGGAGTTTTAACTTTTTTTTATTTTCTCAATATGTAAAGTTTTCCTACAGTTTTTAGCGAATATCTTAACTGTTTTGAAAGCGATCGAAAAACGGAGTACCATTTATGAATCAGAGAACTACTCTCCTTCGATCTGCATGAAAATATCGGAAAAATGAAACGAAAAAAATTTGGATCATTTTTGGGTCAAAATCATGATGGTACCCCTTAAAAAATTATAAAAAATGGGTCACAAAATTTGTTGTCAGGTTTTGATGTGAAAAGATGCTACTCGGTGTTCTAAGATCGGGAAGGTATAACATTTATGGATCTTCAAAAAATTAGCCAAGTTATACACATTTTTCACCGTAAAATTAAAAAGCGGCAAAAACGTTTTCATTTTTTTTTATTTTCTCAAAATCATAAATTTCCCTATAGTTTTTAACGAATATCTTAATTGTTTTTCAACCGATCGAAAAACGGAATACCATTTATGAATCAGAGAACTATTCACCTTCGATCTGCGTAAAAATATCGAAAAAATGAAACGAAAAAAATTTGGATCATTTTTGGGCCAAAATCATGATGGTACCCCTTAAAAAATTATAAAAAATGGGTCACAAAATTTGTTGTCAGGTTTTGATGTGGAAAGATGCTACTCGGTGTTCTAAGATCGGGAAAGTATAACATTTATGGATCTTTCAAAAATTAGCCGAGTTATACACTTTGTTCACAAAGAGAATTCAAGGATTGTAACAAAAGACATTATGTCTATTGAATAAGTATCAGCCGAGTTAATAGCCCTATTCCCTGTAATAGACTTAATTACACCGTTTGAAATATCACGTATACGCACGGGTTTCTTTTATATAGGTACAATATTTGGACGAAATTAAAGCTCTGATTCGAAAAAAGTTGTTGTTACAAAATCATTACAAACAATTACAATTATAAACATAAAAAAATACATATTTCCGCGTATACCTTATTATTAAGTGATCCCATATTACGCATAAGCCATGAGTAATCTCAAGAACTTTTATAATAGGATTTTTTGCTTATAATTTATATAAAAGTTAATGAAGTTATTAAGATTTTCTAGGAAACTAAAAACACGAACTAGCAGCCAACTGAAATCGTTGAACTTGAGCTTGAAATGGGAACGAAGCGAATCCAAAAAAGAGAAACACATGTGGCGAAAGAGAGAATGAGAGGTTTATTTAAGCCAAGTTTGTCGGCAACTGCATTTGTTGATCGCCCCAAATGAGGTCAACGCGTCGTATACGTAATTTGCGTTAAATGACAAAACCAAATGTAAGAGACGGACAAACAACACTTATGAAACGCAGAAATGGTCGATTACAGGCAAGCTTCCATAACATAACCTAGAGTTTATGTGACTATAGAGATAATATTTTATCATATTTTATTTTTATTTTTGTTTTTACAGCTTCAGAGATTATATTTACAGTTTTTTGGAATTTTATTATAGATTCTATTGAACTATTTTATTATTTTTGTAAAATTTTATGTCTCTTGTTGCTTTACTTTCTTTAAGGTTGTCCATTTTGTTTCTTAATTGTTGGTGCTGTCTGTTGTCTTCTGAGTGGCGCCGGAAATGCGCATCATACGATAAATGACGCCCACTACAAAACTAACAGTCGCACCCGCAATCGCCCCCCCAGTCGCCCTTCTCCCTTTTGGCCGACCGCCACCCGCCGCACCACCGCAACCACCCATCTCCCAATTTTAGTTGGCGTCGTCGCCTGTTTTGACAGTTGACGTTTTGCCGGCAAAATTTTCAACAGAGAGCCCCGCCGAAAGCCGCCAAAGAGTGAGCAATTGATGACGCAACATGGCCGTAAGAGAGATTGCCAGCGTGTGACATAATATATCCGAAGACTCTCTTTTACACTCTCCGGCTTGCCTTGGTTGGGGCCGAAGAGTAAGCACTGTGACTCGCAAAATCAACTCGCTTCGCCTCGCGTAACGTTCAATCGCTGTCCAACAGCGGCCGTGGCAAGTTCAGTTTCGACAGCAGAGACTCGATTGAACCAGGCCCCGTCAGACCGCAAAGGCTGAGAAAATAAAAAAAAAAATAATAATAAATATTAGCAACAAAGTGGAGCGCATCATCACCAGCCGCTCGTACACGTTGTCGCCGCCGCCGTTGCTGCTGTCTCTTTCTCCGCCTCTAACTCTTTCTCCTTCTCCGTCGCGTAACGTAAGCGTATTACAAAACAAACGCCAACGCTTTATTGTCGTAATCAAAAAAAAAAAAATTTAAAAAAAAAAAACAAAGGCTTTCAGATCAGATCGCTTTAGTGTTTCAGTGCGTGGTGTTTTCAGTGCAAATAATAATAAGTAATTAACCGAAAAATACAAAGAGGGAAGTCCAAAGCATAGGCCTCCTCCCCCTCCCAAAAACCACCCATTAGGTGCCGCACACCCCTCCCCCAAAAATAAATATAAAAAAAAAGTTAACCCGTGTGTGCGGCGGGGTTACGTAAAGCCGACGGACAAGCGCCGTTCCAAGTTCTTACAAAACAAAAAAATACAACAAAGTACAACACATAACACGAGAAAAGTTACGCGCACGCCCAACGCCCAACAACAAAAAGCGGCTCCAAGCGGGTCATGAAAATATATTCCCGAATTCGTTTTTTCGCACGCGTGTGGCAATAAATTTTTTTGGCAAACACAAAAAAAATTATAAATAAAAAATAAAATATACAAGAAATCCCAAGAAGAAGGAGGAGTGTTATTGGGAGTGCGTGTGTGTGTGTGTGTGTGTGTGTGATTCTCGAGCAACAGCAGAACGGCCACCCCGCACCACCCACTGGGGGGAAAACACGGAGGCGCGGTCCACGCCAGCGACAGGTAAAGCGAAAGAGAAGAGAATTTCTCTTTATATCTCCGGCGCTCTCTTATGCTACTGTTACGACATCAGGCCACATGTTTTTCCGCGGCATCTGTGTGAGTGCGTGCGGGTATCTCTCTTTGGTGGTCTCTTCGGGGAAAACTTGGGGGTTTTTCACCAACTATCTCTCTCGGTTGTGAAAACAAAAAGTGCAGCTGGTAGCCGAATGGCTGACGAGAGGGGGGCCCTGTTGGTTGGGGATGGCTCTTACGTGTTGCCATATTTTTAAAGGCATTACTAAGCGTTTTTTTTGCGCCGTTTGTTGACGTTCTGTGGGGTAATGTGGTGTGGCCAATTGAATTCGGCCTGCACTTGATAATCATTTATATTTAATCTATGATAAAAACTTCCCAGGAAAAAAATATATTAGCGATTTGATGATAAATTATTTCAGATAAGGGAGGGATGGCTCAGTGTGGGCTGGGAATTTCCATTGTGGGTTTTGTTATGAATTGTCAAATGGTTAAAATGGCTCATAACTCCTTATATGAGGCTTCTTCTTCACATCCTTGTCTACAGTAACTCCAAAATCCGTTAATTACTTTGGGGTCAGCATCTCTATTAGTCAGCCTCTCTTGTCCTCTCTCTTAGTTGCTCTCTCTTGCCCCCCCTGCTGAGTTAACGTCTGTCGTTACGACACGCAATGTACGGGTATTACGCGACGCTGCTGCCAATGAACGAGCCATGAATGCCCATTCAGTTAGCTAGTTCGCCCACTTGGCCCCAAACGGGGAAAAAAGTAGTTGACTTGGAAAGGAGGGAAAAAAGCCTATTTGCATACGTCATCGTGTGGAAAGGTTCGTCATGAGTCAGGCGGGAAACCAGGCTTAAAAACAGATGCCAGAGATCCGAGGCAAAGGGACGGGAAGACCCATTATATAAACAAAACGATGGCAAACCAATCATACCCAATCATTATGTAAGCCACAAAAAAAAAATAATAAAAGGCAACTGCGATTAGTCAGCGATGAGTAGTGGGTTCTTGTATAATTCGAGATCCGAGAGTGAAATCAAGACTAGAAAAGTCAGAGACTACAACTTTTGTTGCTAATTGGCTTGAGTTTATAAATTCTTCGGTTGTTGTTGGTTTTTTGTATTGTTTGTGTTGGTTATGGGCTATTTTTACGAGTGTTTATCGTCGTCGTCTTCGTCATTGTCGTACAATGTCATAAAACGTTCGAGCCAAGCAAAAAAAAAAAACAAAAAATCAGAAAATATCAAAAACAAATGGGTAACCAATAAAACAAAAATCAAAGAAGAAATCAAAATACACAACAAGACCCCGAACATCAAGGCGATGAAAACGTATACGTGATTTCATAACAAAATATACACTCAATTATTTTATATGATTTCATAATTGCCTTGACAGGAAAATTACCACAAAAGCATAATTACTTTCTTGCGTAGAGTGTTATGTAATTGGATTGCCTTGACTCTTGATTCTTGGTTCTTGGGGCGCTATTTTAATGGATCATAATGAAGAAATCAAAAGTGCTTAGCTCCATTATCGGCTCGTCCGTCACTCGCCGCCATATTGTCTCTGAATCGGGGTATATGATTGGCATTGCATAATACTACGGCATTAGCAATGGTAAACACAACAATAAACCCAACTGCAGGGCGTGCTATATTCCACATACATACTTGAAGTTCATTCAGGAACATTTTATCAGCTTCGGATGGATTATTATGCAATGGTCAGGAACACACGGCTGCCCGGATATAAATATATATATACGGATATGGGGGTACGAATGCATTTAGATAGATACGGGTAGGTATGTACACGTGCTGGTGTTATATGAGGCGTATACATAATTTTGTACTTACGCAAAGCAACCATAACAACCTGAGCGGCGGCGCAACAGGAGCAATTAGAATCGAGTGCTTAACAGCTTGTTTACCAACTTTTTCCCCACAATTTTTTCCCGACAATGCCAACTGATATAGAGCTGCTAAAGCGACCCCCAGCTATCTACAAACATATGGAGGGCAAAGTTCTCTCCTAAATAATAATAACTCATTTTTTAACCAAGACAAAAATAGGGAACAAATGATAAGAAATACAATAGAAATCTAAAATGGTTTGTTATGTAATCTCAGCTAAAGAAATTCTATTCCGATCTGATGAAAAATCATGATCTAGATCGTATATCTGCTAAGTGAGGCCCCTCCATATATAAACACACCCTTGATAAATTCATTTTCTTGGCTAACTACCAACTTATACGCGATTTCGGCATTACTTAACAACGAGATTTATGCAAAAAAAAAACAAAAAAATATATCACCGTCTGATATAAATATGTGTCTGCACGCCTGATTTTTTTGGGTATGATATTATATATATACATATATCGTTTGTGATTCTATATCCCACGAGGCAGAAGCCCAGCATAATGAAACTAAAAATTTCATTTGCACGCAATTTTGTAGTTTTCCCTCGCTTGTAGTATTTTGGCACACTTTGATTGCCTTTTCAAATGTAAACAAATTATATGGTATATGGCGGGGTGGGTAGGGGCGGACAAAAAAAAAAAAAATAAAGAAAAACTATAAAGATCTTGATGCCGGGCGGACGACAACCAAAAATTGTTTACATAACAAAACCAGAATGCGAAGGCAAAGACAAAGACAGAGACAAAGACAAAAGCAAATTCTGGCTGTGCGTTTGCTTGTGTATTTGTGTGTTGTGCCGGCATTGTTTATCTTAAAGATACAACAACAACAGGCAGCGGCGAACGACGTCAAAAGCAAAACGTGCACCGTCTACAAAAAAAAAACGACCTAAACAAGCCAAACAACACAAAAACAAAAACAAAAAACCACACACACACACATACAGCCATCAAGAGAGAAGAAAGAAAAAAAAATATATTGTTTTTGTATCTCACAAATACAATCCAAAAAGTAGCTAGAAACATTGAGCAAGAGTTCTCGAAGAGAGAGCGCTCCCCCACAAGCGAAAGAGCACCTAAAGCCGCTCAAAGAGCCAAAGAGCGGCAGTGTTTTTGTTTTAATTTGGTTTTTTTTTGCGGGCCACTTCCTTGGTGTTGGTGTATCTGTGTGTCGATGATTTTGATTTCGTTACTTGGGCCAGCGTCCGCGTCAGTTCGCTCTATGTGATTCAGTGTTAATTTTCATAATATTATGTAATAGCATGTGCGACTGCCGCCGCAGTCTGGCCAAGATTATATTCTGGGTGGGGGAGTGGGGCGGTGGGGCATTGCAATGCCTCCTTGCACTCGCTCACCTTTAATTATTTTTGATTAGGCCTATGGGGGCCTGGGGGTGACTATTGTATGGCTTCCAGAACAGCCGCCCGATTTCAAAGTTCAATGAACTGGAATTTATATAAGAACTGCCCCTGCCCCTTCCTCCAGCAATTAGCTAGTGCTAAGGCGATAAAAGTCACGTCATCACAGTTTAATTTTTTTTCTCAATTTCTCTGTTTCTGGGTGGTGTGAAGTTGGAGAAGTGCAAGCTGCGAGATATCCAAATTCTCCAGTGGTTAAGTAATAGATACACTCTTCTTCTTTTCAGCAGCTGGCAGTAAGTCGAAGAGAGAGAAAGAGAAACTTGGGGGCTTCTCTTGTTCTCTGGCTCTCTCACTGGGCGCGTGTGTGTGTGTGTGTGTCGGTGTGAATTATAAAACAGAATCAAAAGCTGCCTCTGAGAATCCGTCACTTTATTTCATTTCTGTTTCTTTGGCTGATTTTTTGTCGAGTTCTGTTGGCTTTTACGTTTGTATGGGTTTTTTTATATATATTTATTTTTTGTCGTTTTTTGTTTTATTTTATTTTTTTTTTGGAGCGTTACGTAAATTCTACTGACTGGCCTATCTTCTTCTTGTTCCGTTTACTTCACAATCTCCCCTATCTGGCACGGCACTCTCTCTCTCCCCTCACACTCTCTGCGAATGAAACTCACGCTCTCTTTGTTCTCTGTTTTCAGATGCCTTGGCGCTGCTGTTGTCAAAACTTCTTCTTCAGTTCAAATAAAACAGCCAAGAGCAGAGCACGCAGGAGATTCATAATCTACACCACCAGTTGGGAATTACAATTCTTCAAAAATCAAAAAGCTAAATGAAAAATTAATAAATAATCGAATTATCTGTGGCCAAGGGCTCGAAAAGTGATGTGAAGTGAAGTGAAGTTTGAAATCCGAAAGATACAAAGATAAAAAGGTACAAGAAAAGAACTCAGGCCCAGCCACCTAGCAGACTGTTGCAGTAATCCACGTGCGCTGGGGCATACGTGACTGCTGGCAGCTAAAGCAACAATCGAACGGAAACGGTACAGTGATGCCTCTGTCGCAGGGCTATTGCGTGAAGCCAGCGCTGGGCGCCAAGAAGCGCGCCCTGAAGGTCCTGCACGACCAGGAGCAGGTGCAGCCCCATCCACAGCTGCTGCTGCCCGGCAACAATCCGCTGCACCTGTCCTACCTGCTGGGCGAGTCCTTCGCCGAGAGCGGCAGCCTGGCCAAGGCCTTCGACATCTACGAACTGATAGCCAGCCGCCAGCTGGACGGCCATGTGCCGCTGGACAAGCTCAGCAAGCTGGCCAGCGCCCTCACCTCCCACATACGGCTGATGGGCGGAGTGCCCGGCACCACGCCCACCACAGCCAAGAGCCCCCGGATGTCGGAGAGAATGGACATGAAGCCCTGGTCGAGATACCACTACCAGGCGAAGAAACATCTGGGAGATCAGACTGAATTCCTGGGGCAGGTGGGGGGCGACTCCCTGAGCCTGGGAGGGGGCGGGGATGCCCCACTGGACCTGCACTCGCCCACGCGAGAACTAAGAGTGCCCAGTCCCTCGGTGGAGGACTACGACCCGCTCCTGTGCCCCCTCTGCGGCGATATCCTGCGCTGTCCCGTCACCACCAACTGCGGCCACACCTTCTGCCGGCAGTGCTGCGAAACGATAACGCAGTGCAACATCTGCCAGGTGCGGTTCCCCCGGCTGCAGGACGCCTCGTCGCCGCCAGGACCTCTGACACCGCCCTGCGCCCTGACCACCACCACGTCCAGTGGCGCGGGCGCCAGCTTCTTCGCCGCGCCCACGAACCACAACGCGAACCTCAGCCTCATCAGCTTCCCGGTGGCCTACGGCGTTCACCTGGCGTCCAGTGTCCAGCGCCTGGCCGCCCCACCTATGACAGTGACCACCACCACGGTGGCCTCCACGACGGCCACAGCCACCACCACCATGGCGTCCACGTCGGCGGCTGCTTCGCTGGGCCTGGCTGGCTATCCGTCCGGAAACGGTGGTGGTGCCACGGCCATGAAGTTCATGCCGGACGTGTTGGTGCGGCGACTGGTGGAGAAGTGGTGGGGCCCGGATCTGCAGGCCAAGAAGATCTGCGAGAAGGCCAGCAGCTGCATGCACCTCAACCTGCTGGACGATGCGCTCAAGTTCTGCAACGCCAGCTTGGAGAAAGGTGAGTTCTACTCTACACTTGTTATAGTTCTAGTTGGAGCTCTAGGTGTAGCGCTCAGAAAACACTATTCAATAAATTTTGAACAGTGTATTTGCCGCAGTAATACAGGGACTGCAGCGGAAAGTTGAAAAATCAATACAGGGCTGGGCGGAAATGGCAGGGCTCAATAGACTCTGTTTGCTGACGTCAGACCAGAGCACGGCAAAGGCCAAGATACACTCGAAAGGCGGCGCAACAAGTTCTGCTTGGCGACGACCCGCCCACATCGCAACCCGACGTCGGGCCCATGCGGCGTATGCGTATTATTTTTTTTTTAACTGTTTGCTGTCAACTTGTTACTCTAATTGGTGGGCCAAGGACCCAATTATCAAATATTTATAGAGCAAGTATAAAGTAAATAAACCTTGACACAGGCTGCCAGCCGGGCCAGAAGAGCCATCCACGAGATTCAATGTGAAACGTGGCACGCGCTGTCAGCTCAGCTCTTTCGCCAAGGAACTGCTCTGCAAAGTCCATATGTTTCGATGAATGATTGTGGCGCTGAGTCAGTCACTTGAGCTCAAGAGGATTTTCCCTTTCACTTGGAGAACTCACCAAACAGAGAATATTTCAAATGGAAATACCCCCCAAAAGTAGCTAATTAATCATTTCCCAGAGACAATTTTTAGCTTCCCAGAAATTAGTTTTTTTAGTTTTTCTAGAAACAAAAAATCAAAAATAATCACCACGATTTACGCACTTAGAAATCCATCAAACAAAATACTTTGGCCACTGACACTGGCGGGGGAAAAAAAAACTAACAAAAAACAGAAGGCATCGGACGGAAAACACTTGACTCGCCGAGAGCCATTTGGAATTGAAGCCAAACAATGGCAATGATGGACAGAACTAGGTGGAAGGCAGAGGACTTGGAAGCTAAAATTAACCAGATCGGATAGAGTGTTTTGGCTGCCAATTAATAATTTGGTTATAAATAAGGCGTTGGTAGTTTTAAGAATATTTTTCAGTGTGTGTGAAATGGTGTTTTATTATTTAATGGGCTGGAATAAATGGTATTTGTTTTCTTTTGGCAGTCTTTAATATATCATTCTATTAAACAAGATTTTTATTCCACTTTCTCTTCAGTCATGTTGGCATTTCGGGGGGTATTACGGTGGTGCGTGGGTGGGGGATTTTGTCACCTCTGCATCCTACTCCTCCGCCCCCTCGAAATGCGGTGTTACTTTCATAATTGTCATTATCGTGTCGCACTTTGTGCTGCCTTCCATGTATCTTACTTTGCGATTAGCTTCGAGTGCTGACGCATCCATCGTACGACTTTGTTTACCAAAAAAAAAAAAGAAAAAAAATTAAGTGGAATAATTTCGGAGAGGGATAGAGCTTGGGGGGGCTTATGTATAGAGAGACAAAGGCAACGTTCCAGCTGACACGTAAACAAAGCCGAATGTCCAACCGAAAAACTGATTCTAGTCGGTCTATTTATAAGAAACCAATTTATTTGTTCTATTTCATTAACTTTTGCCTTTTCTCTCCCATCCCCCGATCGCCGTAATCAGTTATTGACTCTTGCTGATAAAAAATAAAGTAAAAAAATACATTTTTTTGGGGGCAAGAGCAGAAAATAGAAACGAAACGAAAAAAAGACTTTAAGTAAACACTTTTGATAAACAAAGTGCCGAGTCACGGCCATATATTAATGCAAATTGCTAAGCAAAGGCGACAAGCCAAATCTGAACCAATTAAGCGAACAAATAAAACATTTTAGCCAGCGATTCCTCGAAGCTAAGCCCGAGAGCCGTCGACTCGGCTTCGAAATACAAATATTACGCATACGCAGTGGGGGCCCAGCCAAGTGGCCCCACTTGAGAATGAAGATGTCAGTGCTGAGTGACAGTACTCCTGCTTGTTAATCCTCAGTCGACACACGCCCCTCCCCGGAATTTTATGTCCTGCCAGACATGCACAATTTAATTTGAATACGTATACGCCATGTATGTCTTTTTATGGCCCGAAGCCTGGTAATGTAGTCGTTGACCTCATCAGCCATTCCTTCTTTTATGTTCTTCATTTTTTTTTTGCCAAGTACACAGAAAATAATTAACACACAAGGCAGATGATCAAAATACCCAGATACCCTTTTTTATCCCTCTAGTCCCCTCTAGTTAAGTGGAAAGAGTTGTTAAATGAGCCGCAAGGACATGGCCTGAATACATATTTGGTTAGCAGGAAAACGACTGAAAAAATGGGGTTTCATTAGAAATATTGCATTGGAAATGCCTTCGTGTCATGCAAGGCTTAGTTCTCCCTGGATTTTAGTTAAGTATATAATATATATATTTTTTATGTGGACGAGATCGTATAATTATATAGCGTGTTTTCGGGCTGACCAGTCGACTGCATTTAATGTTCCCTTTCGGGGCTCGCTAGGTTCGAGGCTCCCTGCTTGAATGAAAGAATTTAGCACGAAGCATGCAATTAATTCCGTTTTATTCCTTTATTTATATTTTTTTGCCTGCCACGTGGCTTTTGCTGCCACAGCCACTTTCCATTAACTTTTATGGCTTGCTGGATTTCCTTTTCGTTTCAAATCATTTTTTTAGTGGCTCGTGGAACTTGATTTTCGACCAACGAGCGTTGGTCTTTTTTCGGGGAAATTATTTCAATTTATGCTCTTAATTAAGTTGTAATTTCTTGGTAATTAGCCCGAGGTGGCAGTCAAAAATGCGGCTTAATCATGGCGCTTACTTTATTGTCTTTTTTTTTTTTTGGGAGGGTTTATTGATAAGATTGGAATATGCCGAGTAAATGCCTTAAAGTATTATGTTTCTTAGACTCTAAATAGTTTTTCAACTGATATGCTTAACTATCTGATAGCAAGAACGTGCTGCTTTATCTTTTTATTGAGAAAAGAATGTGAAATAGTTGCCTGATTCCCCTTGACTCACTGTTCAGATGATAAGGAATGATTGCACTTTCTCAGTCCCAGCCAAGGGCGTGGAGTTCAGACACTCCACACCCACTGTAGTACTTGTATCCCAGACAGGTCACACACCGCCGGACATGTCCGATACGATATGGCGATAGTGTAATGCCCTGTCGGAGCAGCCAGTCTGGGCTCTCGCCCAGCTCGAATAATATATCCATTCATGTGATTAAGACGTGACGCTTATCGCGTGGTGCATGCTCACCCAATACACCTGATAAAGCCACTGCCATTCGTTCCGTTAATATATAGTACACGAGAGTATTTATATAAGTATCTGCGATTTGTGGTTATTGTTTGAAGAGGGCCTTGATCTTGCTAGCTTGTGTCGGGGCTGTCGGCCTGGCCATAAACATTTGTTTGCCTCCATTGTCGTCATTCCCCTATTTTTGAACGGGTCCCGACTAAACCACCAAATACTAGATGCTTTCAGAGTGACTGCACTCATTAGCATTTGTTTCTAGCCATTTCTGAACATTTTTTAATTAGCCAAACAAGTGCTGGAGAGACGAGAGGCTCCCCTGCCTGGCTTCCTTGGCTTTGATTTTTTAAGCAGAATGCAGGCAGAAACAAATTTATTGCGCATTTCGAGGTCGTTGGGTTCTTTCCGTGAAAGCGAACAAAGAACCGCCGGCTGGGGGGTGGGTCCCAGGGGGTGGTGAGAGTTTAACGACCACAGACCTCGACTGGCCTTGAGAAAGTCAGTTGCCAATGGCTGTCAAAAGCGCTCCGATACAGATACAGATACAAATACTCTACTTGTTGTCAAAAAAACACAGATTGTGTTAATTTTTTTTGCTGTTTTTTTTTTATATTTGCTTTTTGATTTATTCTTGTGTGTGCTTTCACCCGCACTGGCCTCCTCAGTCACCGCCCTCTTAGACGCCATGCGTTGCATAGCCGGCATTCCCGGTGTTCATGTATCTACGTATCTGATAGATACTTTTGGCAGGCTCCCCACAGAAGCGAGTCTGGCGCACATTTCTGAGATGCCATCGCACATTTCACTAGCTAGCTAAACGAAGAAAAAAAAATGTTTGCATTTTACAAGACTTTCAAATGAGAATTCTAACCCGAAACCCGAAAGGAATTGTTCAAGTATATTTCTGGCTCAAATATTCATTCGCTTTGGGCCAGAATGAACCAAATGTGCTCGGGTCGAGGGTAACTGCAAACTTTTCCCATTTGAAGTCAAGTTTTGGGTATTTACTTCTGGAATTCAGTTCATTTATCAGGGGGTGGTAAAATACATACATATATGTAGGTATACTTAGTGCACTATATAGTATCTAAAGTGTTTGCCTTGTGGGTTCTATGGTCGAGTCTTTGATGCCATGGTTTGGAACAAGTTTTTAAGGTGTAGGTGGGCCTAGTCAAGTGGAAATGGGTATTGGTATGGGTAGAACCTTGTAGTTGAAGCAATAACTAACTAAGTGAATCATACTTAAAATGTATTTAAATAACAGATTTAATGAGATTATTGGGAATCATCTATATATGTACACAGTTCTATATAATTCCCATTGCAATCGCATTGAATAACATTATCAATTATTCACTGTTTCATAATAATTTCACTCCGACAAAGCAACTAATATTTAAGTGAAATAGAAAACCAGGCACAGGCCGACCCACTGGCACCCACTAATTCTGCCAAGTCAAGCCAAATGATGTAATAATCAGCTCACATACAAGCAATCAGCTCAAGTTCCAAGAAAAAATGGAAAAAAAAAACAACAAAAGAAAATAACAAAAAAAAACTAAGACATATTCCTAATTGAGATATTCGCCCTCTCGCTTGGCTTGCAATTTCGTATGCAAAAAAAAAAAAAAATATATATATACAAAAAAAAAAAACGCAGTTGCTCCTGTCTGTTGTTGGCTTGTTTTTGTTGTAATTGCATAATGAGGCCAACTGGCATTGCAACAGCAGCAGCAACGGCAACAGCAACAGCAATCGTGAGTCATAAAGTGCAAAGGAGGAGGGGAAAAAAAAGGAAAACAAAAACAAAGCGACTTGTTAGATTGTCTATTAAGTAATATTCTATTGTAAACTGTGAATTACGATTCGCAAAATTCACTTTCAACAACAAGCAACAGCAACAAAAGCAGGAGCAAGAGCAAGAGCAACAGGGGCCCACAACAAATCAACTGAAAGATTACTCAATTGACTGCAACAACAACAACAACAACAACAGCAACAACAACATCAATTGCAAAGCTACAAAATCAAAAGTAAGTCGCCCGCTCACTTATACAAGCGACTCTCTCTCTTTCTAGCCGGCCAGGCAATGCCACATCTATCTGTCTCTTTCTGGGGGGGCTCCGTGCTCTCTGACTCGTTTGAATTACAGTTATGTCATAGAACGTAGGCAAAGTTGTTGCTGGTGTTGTCGCTCGTGTTGCGCTTTATCGCGTTGCCTTTTTTAAACAGCAATACCAACAACAACAATACAACAGCAACAGCCTACAATCAGCAATCAGTAAACTGCAAAACGTCTAAGGCAACAACAGCAATAATTTGTTAGACTATTGAGTAATAGCCACGAGCCCAAACATCATTCCACAGGTAATATTGTACAGGGCCAGGTTTACAGTACAACCCCCACCCACCCCGGGCAACCCTGCCAGCCGCATATCATACCTCTTGAACTGAACTGTAATACCTTTCCACCCGCACACCCACCCTTAACCTTTTCTACGGTCGCGGGGCTTATCCTAATCAGTCTTGGGGAAAATTACATCAGCATCGATACCTGGATGCCTGATGCCTGACATTTCCCAGCGCGAATAAAATCCACAAAACGATTTTCAAGGGGCGTGACTGGCCCAGAAGACAATCGGCAATGCACTGGGAGAAAAAGATACGGTTATAAAAGATATAAGTCATAGTAGGGGCACTACAAACTATGTCTATGTTTACTAATAAATAGGTAAATCTCCCTATTAAATGTGGAAACTTGTTCCTTAAAACTCAAGAACCTTATACCATAATTTTATACATTTTTTTAAGGAAATCTCCATTCTGAATAAAAACAACCTATTCTTTTAAAATGGTATAGGTATAAAATCCTATAAAGGTAATCCTTGAAAGGTATACTTAACGTATAAAATGATCTTTTTATGAGAAAGTCTCTGTTTAATAGAACCTATTCCTCTAAAATGAGAAAACTTTTTCCTCAAAACTTAGGAGTCTATTTTTGAGTAAATCTCTATGAAATAGATCCGATATCTATAAACTGAGAATAATTGTTCCTTAAAAACTAAAAACCCCATCCCATACTGACTTATTTTTGGAGGAAATCTCTATAAAATATAACTAATTACTTCCTATAAGAAAAATCCTATTAAATTAGGAAAATTGCTTTCTAAAGCACAGAAAAACTTCAAACCTTATCCCATAACTGGATAATTTTTCACATTTTTTGTTTTCTCTTTTATTGAAGCACCTTCCCTTGATCTTTCAAGCCTTACCCCTCAACTTATGCAACAATTACCACCAACAGGCAACATCATCATCATCACTAACCATACAGCATATAGACTACTCATTTCATACAACGAAAATGGACGCAAAAATTTCTTGCGACAGGCCCCAGCAGGCCCCAGAGAAAATCTTACTCTCATTCTTACGCTCTTTCTTACGCTCATATTCTCAAAAAAATTTTTTGGTTCTTCAGTCGCGGAGAGGCCCTTCATCAAGATGGTTGATCCGCGGTTAAATTCATCTTTATATGTATGCGTGCTCACATATTCACATACACGGTTTCATGTGTGTGCGTTCTTCTTCGTTTTGAATCCAACCAAAATTTTAGATTTTTGTAACTTTTCAGGCTTGCTACCCTAAAAATGGGGGCTACTCATTGTTGGGTTCATGACGAAAAAATTGTATTATGTTATATTATATTTTTTAATATTTCAGCATTCATTTTATAAATGTTTAGAAAAACGATTAAGTGGTAGCAGAAAAATTTTTATATATAAAATATTTAAAAAATAATGGAAATCCTTTTACTATGATTGGAACAGGGTATCTTTCAGTCGGTTTTGCTTAAAGCCTAAATTTTTTTCTATGTTGATATTTTTCAAACGGATGGTGCTTGCATACCCAACTGATGCCCACAAAAACTAAAAATCAGCTGTTGATGTTTATGCTCACTCCCTTAAAAATCATTTATCAAAAGGGTATGCTAGCACTATCCGCTTGCAGAAAATAAAACAACTTAAATTAAATCGGGGTTTTAAGTGATACCGACTAAAATGTACCCTCTTTCTATCATAGTATAAAGATTTTTATTCATTCGTAATAATTATATATGAAAATCATTTTACTGCTACCACTGCATTGTATTCCCAAACAAAAAACAATTTATTCTGAAATATTAATAAATAAAATATATATTCTTTCATCATCATTAACTCAATAATGCATACCCCAATTTTCTTAGGGTATCAAGCCTGAAAAGTTACAAAAATCTAAAATTTTGGTTGGATTCAAAACGAAGAAGAACGCACACACATGAAACCGTGTATGTGAATATGTGAGCACGCATACATATAAAGATGAATTTAACCGCGGATCAACCATCTTGATGAAGGGCCTCTCCGCGACTGAAGAACCAAAAAATTTTTTTGAGAATATGAGCGTAAGAAAGAGCGTAAGAATGAGAGTAAGATTTTCTCTGGGGCCTGCTGGGGCCTGTCGCAAGAAATTTTTGCGTCCATTTTCGTTGTATGAAATGAGTAGTCTATATGCTGTATGGTTAGTGTCATCATTCAGTTAAGGGGAGTGCTGTGGGGCAACTAATTGATGGAGCGAAGAATGGAATCATAAAAGCAAAGTTCAACCCCACAAAGTTCATCAACATGATGACATAATTGTTTTGGATTTGATTTTCCTGCAAAATGGCTTTCAATTAGCATTTAACCAGAAAAGGCTGTTAACACTAAATGATAAATCGCCAACTTTTTCTGTCTTCCTGGCCAAGCCAACACGAAGGATAACAGGATACTCAGAACAAGTCTGCCAGAAAGTAAATTGTTTTTGCTTCTCTGCTCTTTTGCCTCTTTTTTTACCTTTATTTTTATTTTACCAAAGGAAAAAGTTTTGGGAGTGAGGAGAAAAGTTTTTGCATTATCGAAGGCTTTTTGCGAAATTCGTTCTGGCCAGGTGTGAGTGACAACTACGAGTCATAGAGTGTGATGCAAAAGGGGTTATATAACAAGCAATTCCTTGCCGGAACAAACAATGCCGGAATTATTCGGAGTTCTTAGATAATAAATTACGCAATTGCGGAAGAATTGTTGTAAGCAGTAATTACTGGAAGAATTCTAAAGATAAAGCTAATGAGGAAATACTCGCACAAGGAAATGAAATAACATTTTGAGTAAAATATGAATATTGGATGGATATTTTTGACATTTGTCTGGGGGAGCTCCTGTTTTCCCGCTACCAGAATGACCCAGATCCGCAAACAACTTTCAAAACGTCCCATTGTAATGTTGTTGCCACACAGCGTTGATTATTTAATCGCCAAAAGGAGAGAAGCGAAAAAAAAACTAAAAAATTATTACAAAATTGCAAAATCCTCTGTGGCAACCAACAAACAAAAAAACTAAAAGCGAGACGAAAATTTGAGAGCATTTACAAATCACGATTTAATTTCCACAGAGCAACAGCAACAACAATAACAATAACAACAACAACAAGCCAACAAGCGAATAGACCGTTGAAATTGGCAACAAACAAATGAGCAACAATGGCTCCTGCGGGGGGGCGATGCTCTGGGGGTGGGACAGCAGGCTAAGCGTGAAAAAGACAAAAGACCAAGACGACCACGACAAACATCAGCAGCCGAAGCCAAAGCCCCAAAGGGGAGCAGCAGCAGAGGGAGAAACTGAAGCAAATCTTGGGCCTCGAGCTCAACGTAACCAACAACAGTTGGCCGCAGAGGCCTTACATAACCCGAAAAAAAGTAAAACAGCAAAACAGACAACAACCAACAACAAAAAAACGCCAAGCGGAGCTCCACTTACCAAACAAACATAATAAAAATGACGTCGACGAGGCTCTGCCAGCGTCAGCGTCGCTGCTGGCTTCGCAGTTAACGTATCGCATTTGACTTTGACATACTTTTCGACTTCGCAGATGGTAGCCCCCCATAGTCCAAAAGAGACAGACCTGGCGAGAGAGAGAGTGTGCTCCAGTGAGAGCTGTCAAAATTTTGACACAAGCCAGGCTTGCGCTTACACTCTCCCTCCCTCTCTCTTTTTGGACACTCTTCACCTTTCTCTTCTCTTCTCCTTGGGCACTTGCTCTTCTGCTGGAGACCCAAAAACCCTGTTGCTTTTAGGCCTTTTTCGCCTCTCAATTCTCTTACTTAACGTTTTTTTTTTTTTATTTTGGCAGATTGCACAAGTCTCAGCTCACGCAATGTTTAAGCCACAATCCGCCTTCAACCGCCATGTCTTACATGACTTTTCTCATATTTTTTCGGAGTTTTGCATAAAATGAAGCCGGTTTCGTTACCAATTTTTGTGAGCCCACTCTGCTTGCTTATCGAACGGCGCTTAGGGGCTGCTGATTGGCGTCTCTAACTGATTATATAAATGCAAAAGCGAACTGAAATAGACCTGGCCAAGGGGCCCAGAGAATATACGAAAATAGATCTGGAGAATGGAATAATACACTCTGGAAAAAAATGGGGTCACCGTGGTGATTGAGAGAGGGTTTCTAGAGGAATAATTGGAATTTTAGTCAATATTATAAATACTGTGGTTTCTCAACTATTATTTCCTACTATTATAGTTAGACTATTTGGTTTTTAGTCTCTATTTTCTCATTGTTATATTTTTTTTCATTAGTTCTTAATATTAAAAAAAAAATGACTTGTTTAAAGAACATTTCCCAGTGCACCCACCCTCCATATAGTGATTTTAAGTGGATTATTGGCGTACGTTGTCACGACCCTCTGTCAGCCACCTCATAATGCATTTTGATGGTTTTTGGTTTTCTGTTTCAGCTCCCTGCCGTAGGCTTAGTTTTGTTATTTGTTTTGGCGCCAGGTGGTGGTTGTTCAGGTCAGCTGAGAGTTTCTGTTTTTCTCGTTTTTTGTAGGCCTGCCCTTCTGTCTGGGAAATCAATTAACTGCGCGTCAGACGCGCGTGTGGCAACGGATGTGTTGCGTTTGGGGGGGATACGGATATGTGTGTACATTGGGCCACCATCCGGGGATGGGGACCCACAGTACATAACACAACATTTATCAAATGTCACTGGGTAGGGGAGCAGAGCGGCATATGGCGAAGCAAGGCGGACACTTCCGAGTAGAGCATATGGCCCAGCCGTTGTACGATAGTGGGGGGATGGGGCCTTGATAGAGGGCTTCTTAGTTGCCATCATTTGAAAAGCCATAGCCTTAATTTATAACTTTTATATAAAAAGTAGCCTCTAGCTATACATTGTTAGCAACTTGCTTATAAAATATAAAGTAATTATAGTATTACTTCATTTTTACTCGACTAAAAACCGGTTTGTAATAAATTTAATTAAAAAGCAACTAATCTACGTAAGCTAATGGGTATTATAGGCTACTAATTAAACTATATAATTCCATTAACTAACCCGTTATTATTTTCTACCGTAAAGCACTCATTATCAGTTAATAAGGGCATAAAATAATTTCATTTATTCCTCAACAAAAAAATGCCCTGCTTTGAAGTTGTTCGGCTTCCGTTTTCAATTTTTTCCACCACATTGCATAATCGGCAGCAGAAATAACAACAGAATATAATAAAAAAAACACTATACATATGGAAAAACTTCTTCTAAATCTTACGCCCCACATAATGGGCCACTTCCGCACTGGTCTTTTAAGCCAACTCTCCCACCCGTCTTGCTCCAAACTTGGCTCCCTGGCTGGTCGACCTTGAGCCGTCAGCTGCCGCTGCTGCTGCTGCTGCCCATTGAAGCGCACGGAATGGTTGTTTTTGTTGCCAATCGAGTTTAACATTTTCCATATAAAAACAAATATTATTTGTGCGGTTCATAAAGTTTATGAATGCCTTGCATTCGCCATTACAAGAGGGCGGGGGTGCAAACAATACAATACCAAAAATTCAACAACAATATAGAAATATTTTGCGCTTCAAAAATATCGAGAGAAAGAATTTTTTGTTGGTTTCTTGGTTGAATGAAATTTGTATTCGATTTTATTTGCGTGTTTGCGATTTGTAGAGAATTTTGTTTTTATTTTTTAGAGGTAAATCGGGTTTTTTTTGCTCCACTTTGCCTGAAGGTTGCGCTTCGTTGCGCACAAAAAAAAAAATAACTGAAAACAAAATAGGCTACCTTGAGGGGGTTATATAAGACTTGAAAGGGGAGTATCTCCAAAAACTTACCTTGAAAATTTTTAGCCTACAGTTTTTTACTTTTTTCGCACTTAGCAAATATAACGCATACGCCGCGTGGGTCGCTCGAGAAAAATTTTGCGTCGCAATTCGGGGAGAACATTCGGGGTTCAATCACCCTTGAGTAAAGTGCTTGGCTCGGCTCATCTCTGGGGGATTCTCACTTCATTCCCTCAGTCTGCACGACCTTTTGACTCGGCTCGTCTAAATAATTGTCAGCATCAGCATCAGCAGCGTTCTGGCCTTGGCTCGGCCTGAACTCCGACATTTGGCGTTTTCTTTTTTTCTTTGTTTTCGGACTTCCAGTGCCAAAAATTTATGCGACAACGCATTGCGATTCATGCCAGATGTAACCCGCGCCACACCAGCCACCAAAATCTTCACAGTCGGTTGATTTCATGAACAAAATTGTGAAAAAAACGAAAGAAAAAAGAACACAGATTCCAGCAATTTTTGGTTTGTTTTTGGGATCCTTCATTTGACATTTAACAGGCTGCCCGGGTGGTCCACGCCCACATGACGCAACCAGAGCGGAGTTTATCCATAGAGATGTTTTATAAAATTTTGAATTTAAATAAAATACAAGGAAACAGAATATTCAACGAATTTACACAACAATTGTCTGTCAAATGGCATCGTAAAGAAATGTCATAAAAATAATTTTTATAGCAGTCTTTACCGAGAATTTCTCGTAGAATGGCTAGAAGGCAGACCCCAGTGTAAAATAGTAAAAACAATGCAAGATTTATTTCCTGAAAGTGAATAATTATATATATATTATTTTTATAAAATTCACATTTCCGTCAACAGCGTCAAATGCCAAAGCGAGCATTCATTCATGAAGGCAATTAGAAAGCAAATTAATCAGTCGAAATGCTAGGACTGGTTTATTGCACTTAATTTGTCTTAGAAATCACACACAAAGGATGAAATTCTTGGCCTACTTGACCTAAATTATGTGGCTTCACAAAGAAATTGAAGTTTTTCCAAAGGAAGCACATATTTCTGCTCAACTACTGCCATTTCCTTTCATTTCCAATTGAATTATTTTCTGCATTTTTTGCACATTCAAGTGCTGGCTTTTCGCACATATACATATATCTCCATATATATCCCTTAGTTTGGGACGAACTTTACGAGGGTCGGTCGTAAACTTAACTCTGCACAATTAGCTTCATCTGCATAATGGTCATATTTTATGCGAACGAGGAAAGAGTGCTAGCCGAGGGGCTCCTCCCGGGGCATAGACATCAAAAACGGTCAATTTCCCAGCGGGATGAATGGGATGGATGGATGGATTCGGGGTGTTGAATATAATAAAATATAAAGGGAATACAGGAAGGGGGTGCCTGCCCCTTGCCGCATAAAGTTTGCCATCTTTTTCGCTGGCTCGTTTATGGCTGCTCGTTTCCCGTTTCACTTGCCGCATTTTTATGGGCATTCATTTAGTATTTAGGTCAGTTTTTTGCTAGCTTCCCTCCCTGGGAGCCTCCCTTGCTTTTCTATTTCTCCTTTACATAATAATTCAGATGCTTTGGCTTTTGTGTGCGTGGCCGTCCGGCAATCAAAGCTCCGGTCGAGTCTACGCGGCGTATACGCAATGTGTTTATTTTTAGCAAATTGTTTAACGACTTTTAAGCACAATTGAATTGAAGTGTTCCGAGGGTGAGATATGTGCTAGGGTACATGTAGGATAGAGGTAGGGTAGGAGGATCATCGCATTCTTTGTTCATTAATTTGTTGCATTTCATTTAAAAATAAATAAATCAAATGAATCAGCCATTGAACACCTTGGCGGTAGATATGCCTTTAGTCGCTTTATAATGTTTTTATGCGGAAATCAAAATTCTAAGATAGCCAGATTTCATTATGCAATCCATGCCAATGCCACTGCCTGTCAAGCGACGAAAATTTTCTTTCTCTCCTCTCGATATATGTACATTTTGAATGCTTTTTGTTGCTTTCAGTTTTTGTTGTGGGAATTTAGCAAACGATTTTTAATGTACGTGACGAAATCTGATTTCGAATGCATACACATGCCAGAAAAGATACATGTTCGTACATACATGTATGTATATGTACATGTGTATATGCGAGAGTGCCATATGAAAAAATCATACTGCTCGGCTATAGGCAAAGTCATATCTGAAGCCAAATGCAATTTATCAACAGTTGGGCTTAAATTGTCTGCAGCGTAACGGAAACTTGGCCCCGCGTGGAAGATGCTGCTGCTGCTGCCACTGATGGGGGCTGCTTGCAAAGCGTAAAATTCTCTAATAAGTGCAAATTGGTAGCAGAGTGACAACAACAACAAAAAAAAACAGACAAACACCCACCGTCAGCGTTTGGTTTTGCATTTTAATTGAATTCCCCTTTTTTGTTTTGTAGTTTTTTCCTCCTCGGTTGTAAGTATCTGAGTATCTGATGGATACGCACACACACGCTGACAGATCGAACGGGAAGTAGCTGGCCACTGAGAACGTGGCCGCCTTCAGGGTGATATAATATAGAAATAAATATAATTAGTATGCATAATACATACAGTTATGGGTCTGGGTCTGGACTTGGGAAAAACTGATACGATGTGATGTGATCTGAGCGGGGAAATGAATAAAGATCGAAAGATATTGTTGTATAATCAGAAATAATGGGAGACAATTGGATTTAGTAGAAAGGAAATTAACCTATTATTTATAAAAATAGTAAATTTATGAAAATATCAGACTAAACCTTAAATAATAAAGCGAAAACCAGCAAAATATTTGCTGAAAATCCAAATATAATCCATCACCCATTTTGAGACTTTACTTTCAAACAGAACCCCTCTTATCACTCAAAAGTAGTGGTTTAAAAAGCGATTAAAGAATAAACAGTTGAATAACATTCTCCCGTTATCAGAGTGGCAGCAGAGTGCCGTTATGTTTTGGCACCTTCATTCACATAACAGTTAGCCGTTAACCGCTAGTCCCAACAAACCATACATAGTCTTATCTAAACAAACAGCAGACCATATCACACTCTCCTCAAAAAAAAAAAAGTTAATATTAATAAATAAACTACACAAGTATTTACATAATCATGTCGTCTGAGTTGTGGCATGTGTAATCAGCAATCTTGCCACATTTATGCATGTAAATTAATATGATTTTTTGGTGATTTTGTCCATGTAATCATTTTTGCAACAATTTGTATAACAATTGCAACAATTACAACTGTTATAGGGCCTTCCAACACACACACACACTCTCGAACCAATTTCATATCGACAGTCGTGTTGTTGCTGCTACGTTTTATGTTGCGTAATGTTAGGCTACATAATCGCGTTTCTGTCTTAACAGCAGCTGCGCGCGCCATTTTAACATGAATCTTCCCTTGGCCATGTTAACAATTTAAGAGTAAACGAAAGCTAAAAGAGTAGTTAACAGAGTACACAAGCTCCTTAACAGCACTCCTAACAGCACAGCACTGTAAAGTTCTCTTCAATGTTGCCATCTCATGTTGCGCCATCACATGTTGCTCGGCAACATTGTCTACAAGTGGCCTGGCCTACGTGACGTATGAGTAATGGGAGGGAGGCATGGGCGCTTACAGAACAAAATGCATGACCTAGGCACTGCAATGACTTTCTATTCTAGGTGCTGCTTACCTTGATTTCGCTTTCACTTGCCTTTTATCGATGGTCGAAGTATACAAGCTGGCAATTGAAGTAACTTTTAAGTGAAAACTATTCATAAATAAACAGTATTATTAAGAATTTTAAACATAAATATTTTTGGTCTATAAAACTCTACTTACTTCCTGTAGTTCTTCAGTTTGGTTTTAAAAGTTTTAAATAATAAATAAACTAACCAATAGTCAAAAATAGAACAGCTAATCGCTCTAAAAATATACCCTATTTCCTAAACCCAAATCCCAATACCGAAAAATCAATTCTGATGACAAGTGGCGCTTTTGGGAGCTATCACGACTGTCAAAATAAATATTCGCCTGCCTTTTCGTATCTCTTGTAAAAGGAAAACAAGACGTGAGGGATGCAGGCTAATTGTCGAATATTCGCGCGTGTTGAACATTTGCCCAATAATACAGCAACAAGATGCATATATTTGTACAATATTCACAATATTGTTAGACGAAATGTCTTGGGGTGTTCCTCCATTGAACTTGCCAAGTTTCCGACAATTTCATTTAGTAAGAGGTGGACATTCATTGAGCGATTTAATTGATTTACACAAGCAATTAACTTTAACGGGCTGCCATTTGCTGTGGATAATATTAACTAAAATGTGTGTTACTCGTTCATCTCTTCCAGCACCCACCAATTTCAAGAGTCTCTGCCTGCGGGCCGAAGTCCTCCTCAAACTGAGCCACTACCAAAGTTCTCTGGCGGACATAGAGAACGCTTTGAGGACACGCTGCAATTCACCCAAGGTGGGTTTTTGTTTAAATATTAAATTACAATTTAATAACTTAAAATTACTATATTTTAGGCGCACTATCTGAGAGCTTTGGCTTTGAGCGGCCTGGGTCGGTTGGAGGAGGCTTTGTACAATGGCTTCTTGGCCATTTGCCTCGACAAGAATACAAATCTCAGTAATTCGGAAATATTTCAACATGATCTCGCCAAGGTAAGCAATGGGATATACTATATTTTAGTTGAAAAGGCCGACATGCAGGCATTTTATGATCAAATAGTTGAATGCCAAATCTCTTGCAACATTGAGAATAATCTCAAAATGCATTGAAGTCTAGACATCATTAAATGGCCATAAAAAATGGATTTGTGCTAGTTATATTGTAGTTTACTAAAGAATTAGTAAACTATTAAATATTTGCATATTTCTTAAGAACTCTAGTAATTTTCAAATCTTTTTCTTTTAGATTCTTCAACGTCTCCTGGCCCAAATGCCCAAAAACCGATCCTTGATCGCCGCTGCAGCGCCACCTATTGTCCAGCAGCAGCACCGCAGCTACGCCACCTCTCGGCCCTCGTACCCCCTCTTGTGGGAGCAGATGACGCGTCGCAGGAAACAGCCGCACCACCATCATCATCACCACCACCACCACCACCACCATGTCCACCTGGACGACGTGGAGGACGAGTTCGGGCACTACGACAAATACATAATGGCCGACGATGAGCTGGAGGAGGAGGTGGAAGTAGACGGCGGGGAGCCGGGATCCCTGCACCTGGACGGGGACTTTCTGTTCCCCAGTGCCCTGGACTTTATGGACCACCATCGGCACCAGCGGCACGTCTTCGAGCAGAAGCAGTTCGACTTGCAGCCGCGACGTCATCAGAACCGGAAGCACTGCAAGCGGAAATGGTCGGACACCCTGGAACCTCTGAGTAGGAAGCTGGTGGACGAGGAGGAGGACCTGGACCGGGCGGAGTCAGTTGTCGAGATCCAGCGATGCAGTCGTCTCTTTGTCGGCGTCCTGGAGCGTACACAGCAGGAACTGCAGCGACTGAAAAGTAAGTGATCCGGAAATATTATATGAAAGAGCATAAAAGCTAATTGAAAAACTCTACCCTTTCAGAACTGGATGAATCTGGGGAAGGACTGGCGGTGAGTGCGGTCTCTGGGCAGCTGATCGATGCCAGTGACTTTGACTGCGTCCTGTGCTGCAGGACACTATGGAAGCCAGTGGTCACGCCCTGCGGACACACGTACTGCCTGGTATGCTTGGATCGTTGCATGGATTACAACTCCTCGTGTCCATTGTGCATGTCACCACTTGTGGAATTCAATGTCAATGCCAGTGCCAGTCAGAATCAAACTCAGAATCAGAATCAGAATCAGATCCACCTGCATCCGGGCTCATCCTCGCCAGTTCCTTTCGCGCTGGCCAAGCGGCCAGTGACGAAGTTCCTAGAAGCCGCAATGAAACGATTCATTCCAGACCACTACGAGGCCCGATTCCGACAGGAGATCGACCAGGAGCCCTCCGTTCCGGTGTTCATCTGCACGGCCGCCTTTCCGGCGGTGCCATGTCCTTTGTTTGTCTGCGAGCCCCGTTACCGGTTGATGGTTCGAAGGGCAGTGGAGTCCGGCGACAAGACCTTTGGCATTGTGCAGCCACACAGCGGCAAGTCGCGCTACTATGATGTGGGCACCATCCTGGACATCCGGGACTGTGTTCAGCTGGGCGACGGCTGCTCCATCCTGAGCACCATTGGCTGCAAGCGCTTCAAGATCCTGGCGCGCAACGAAAAGGACGGCTACGAAACGGCCAAGGTGGAGTACATCTGCGACGAGCCGATTGCCGAGGAGCAGGTGAAGATCCTGGCCGCGATGCAGGATGTGGTTCTGGCCAAGGCCATCGGCTGGTACGAGAGCCTCAGCACGGAACAGAAGCACGAGATCCTGCAGAGCTACGGCCAGATGCCGCCGGTGGAGCCCGACTGGGAGCTAATCAGCGACGGCCCGGCCTGGGCCTGGTGGATCATCGCCCTGCTGCCCTTGTCCCAGCAGCTAAAGGTGGGTGGAAATGGATTCTAATGGGTTTCCAGCTACTAATTAGTATTTCTTCCCTGAAAAGGTGGACATTCTGGCTACAACCTCGCTGGAGAAACGGTTGCGGGCCATCGACAAGACCCTGGACTGGCTGCACGAGCTGAGCCACCCCCAGCAGCCCACGCACCACCCGCTGGCGCACCACCCGCAGGCGCCACAGTCGCCCCAGCAGGGGCATCTCGATCTCGACTGCGAGGAGCAGGAGGCGGCCGCATCCGGGGCCGATGAGTGCTGCCTCTTTGCGGACAATGCAGCCGAACCGCACACGGACGAGGAGCTGCTCCTCTAGAAAGCAAATCATAACTAGACTGTAGCTAGTAATACGTTTGTAAATTGTGTGTTTAAGCCATTTCGTTTGTAATCGAACATAAAACATGTTAATCCTAGGGGCCAAAACCGAAAGCGAGGAAACTTTAGCAGAACCAAAATTATCACTAGATCAGCAGAACATAATCTTTAGCTCTTAAAACCGAAAACCTATTGTGTGTATATTTTAGATGTGTATGTGTCGGAGAATTAACTAAGGATTAGAACCAAAAAGAAAAAAATATTAAAAAACAACACAGAGAAACCCCAGTGAAACAATCAAAAGTTTGCTTTTGGCTCAGGCCCTCACCAGAACCCTAGAAGGGTTAACATACTGTCTCTATCACATTCCACGTAAAGAAAACAAACAAAAATTGAAAATAAGCAACAGATGGCCAGTAACAAACTTTAACAAACAGAACTCATGGTTTCTACAAACAAAGAATACACAAATTTTAAAATTACAATTAAAATGAATTAATGAGAAATACCAAGTCAAAGGCCAACAAACATACACTTAGTGAAACCAATCGGATAGCAAGGAGCCAAGGAAACAAAACTTCTTTTCATTTTTACTTTACATAAAGCGGCTGGAACTCTAAGACAATCTGCAATATTTTTTTGATATACCTAAACGAAACTAAAACTATATATACAAGTAAATGAAACTGAACTAGCAACTAGTTATGACGGAAGATTGAGAGAACAAAAGTGTAAAGCAATTTCAATTACAATTTTTTTCACATATACTTTTCGGTTTAATTAACTTTTCCTACCACTGAAGAACACTGTAACTCCGCCCCTCTCTAAAGCACCCCCTTCCCTCTCTCTCTTGATTATGCTTAGACTAACTAAATAATATGCTCACCTATATATACTATATATACGATTCTATATGCTACATGCTTATTTCTGTATTCGTATCTGTATCTACGGCCCGCATTCCTAACGAAGAGATAACTCTATAATATAGCTTTGGAACTATTAGCTAGACTTTCTTTGTCTCTTGTCTATTTTTTGTATAAACTTAAGCTTCAACTCGACCCCATTTCGTTTTTATTTGTCTTTCAAGCTCTCCCCGTAAAGCAAATCAATTTTAAAAAACAAAATTTGCTTTATCAGCTGGCACATCCTTATACCTACTTATATCCTTGTAAATATTTTTTATCGGATAACCCTTAAATTATATGTATTTCTGCTACGTTAGTTATATAGAACACGAATTTACTTTTCAGCTCAACACAAAATAATAAACAAGAATAAAAATCAACAATTTTTGTCAACTAAATATTTATGTAATTTTATACAAAGTATACACATACATCTAAATTAAATCATTTTGTATTTAAGTTTATAAACTAAAAAAAAAAAAACGAAAAGCAAAACAAAACCAAACACAAATATAAAATCATTTTTTTGTGTCTACCATATATGGAGAAATTATTATGTGAATCAATAATAAAAAATATATATTTTAAATTTCTAAAACGCTTCGATAAAATCACCAAACATTTTTTCTTTCTGTTTCTTGTGCTAAAAAATACGAGATTTTTTAATGGTACATTTTTCTAATTTAATAATGATGTAAAATAAAGAGGAACTCAATTGAAATATAAAATTTGAAAACGCGTTATACTTGGGTTTGGGTTTTTGGAATAATTTCAATGCAATTAAAGCCAGAATTTGCAATTCTCCAGAATCTTTTTCTCAAATTCTGCCTGAGGTTGGTCCAAAACGCACAAATGCATCGGCGATCCATACGTATATATCCTGTGTGTTGCATAAACCCGATAAAATATTCAAATCGAATCGAGAATAACTTGTAAATTGCAAATCAAGTTGCGATATTACGTAAGCATCTAATAAATATCAAATTTCTAGTGCAAACGGTGGATCGGTGGATTAGGCAACTATGGAATAAGAATCGGAATTGATTAGTTGATATGCTCTCGTCCCTAATGGAAAGATGGGATCTACAGATCTGGGGGATCTACAGAGTATGCTGTCAAGGGAACAACTATACACCCAAAGGGGCATGCCACTTATGAAATATTCATAGCGAAAATTTGCGTACGCATGAAATGTGCAAAAGATGGATGAATGGGTACTTCGGACTAAGAGGAGCATGAAACGACGACTTAATGCCCTAAAAACGGGGCTTTAAGGGTTTTTTTTTTTAAGTTTTATGATCTATTAAAAGGCTTCAAAACTGCTTACAAAGAAAGTTTAATAAAAATATTATTTTTTACTGCTGCCAGGAATAATCTTTCGGGTTTCCAGTCTTCAGAACCTTTTAAGATAGTCTGGAATAGTTCTTGAAGATTATAATATCTTAGAAACTTGGTAATGTGAGTCCAAAAAATAAGACATCCTACAAAGAGTTTGTAATAAAATCATTAACATCCCAACCTATCACAATCTATTTTTTTTTACATCATTCCATCCAAACACCAAGACCTTGAACTTAAAACGAAACCCAAACAAAATAAGTTGAGTCAGCTCCTCGGCTCCTTGGGCCCTTATATCACCAATTTTCAGCACATAGCAGAGAATCCAGAAATGGGCGCTAAAACACCCGGAATATCGGACAACAAACAAAAGTCGAGAGGAAATCCATGGGGGAACAGAAAATGATAGTATTACTTACTACTGGCCGGGCCGTACCGGACCGGGCAGGGCGATCGGCTAGAGAGAGAGAGAACCTCGCTGGCGACCCTGTGCAAGTGTTGATAGTTTGATAGAGCGACAGGGACGGAGACAGATAAAGAAAACTTTTAAGACTCGACTCAGAATGGCTATGATCGGTGCGATTGAGTGGGAAATGTGGCGACTGGGAGCGAGAGCTGAGATCCCGAATCGACTCCGAGTGCAGTGGCATATTAAATAATAGCCGAGCGGACGGGGCTCAATCAGTCAGTCAGGTAACGCTCGGAATGTTCGCACATACAATATCGCGTATACGCCCGGCCGGCAAGCGGCAAAGGCACTAATGCGGACTTGCCAAACGCCTAGGTGTCTCCCGTGCTCCTCTCTCTATCTGTCTCTATCTCTCTCTCTCTGTTTTGTCCCTTTCTATGTGTTTGTGAGAATGCATTTCGAGCTGCATTTCGCCGTTTTCGTTTATCCACGGGTTTTATTTAGCGCTGCGTTCTTGTTTTTGTATTTTTTATATATATTTTTTTTGTGTTTTTTGCGGGCTTAGAAATTGCAGTTCTCGTGCATTTATTCAGTTTGAGTCCAGCACGCGCAGCGTCAACGAGTGCATCTCTTTCGGAATAATTTCTCGGAGTGCTTTTTCGAGTCAACGGGCGGATCGCACAGTTATTTCGTTAAATTATTTTTACTTTTTTATTTATTTATTTTTTGTTGCATTTGATATTACGAGAAGTTTGCCGATCTGAGGCAAAGTCAAGCCGTCTGTCGTCAATATTGTCTCCGGCCGTATAGACCCTGTAACTCGATCGCAAATTACACGCTTTCGACGTGGTCGCTTCTCGTGCGGTTCTGTTCGGTTCGTTGCTGTTTCGGTTTTTGGTTTGGGATTTAGTTTTTTGGTATTTGGTTTCGATTTTGTTGTCTTTCCCTACTTCGCGCTTCTCAAGAATTTTGTATATTTTTGTGCTGATAGTGCCCGAAGTATTAAAGGCACATTTTTTCACCTTTCGGCAATGAATGGAAACGTTTGCATAAAAAACAACCTAAAATATGGTCGTAATTTTCTGGTTTTTGTTATTGGAGATCTGTCTTAAAAAGTATATATGAACTGTATATAAATGCAAACGATACCAACTGAGGAGCGGCAGGCCGGCGAGAAAAAAATGAGCAAGGCAGAATGGCAAAAGTAAATTATTATGTAACCTTTCGGAACGATTGGCAATAATAACGGGAGAAAACTGTGAAATAATTCTTGAGGAAGTAAAGTGTAAATTGCATAAAAAAGAATTGGTGGTCGTTGGAAAGAAAAACCAAGAAATATCCAGCAGAAAAAACTGCTGCTGATGGATTAAAAATAATACAACTAAACCTAACAATGTATAAACTAAATAACTTAGGAAAGCTCAAACTGAACCCAATCCAAAGTGAACAAAAATACATATTAATTTAACAACCAATTACCAAAGTTGTGCACCAGATTCGAACCTAAACCCACAAATCAGCTGCTTTAAAAAATAGTTAGGTGCCAGGCCATAAAAGTGAAGTGGAAAAAAATATAAAAATAAAGTGCAAACGAAAAAAATAATAAAAATAAAAAACCACTAACAGCAGAAGTGACTGAAATTCTATTAGAAATAGTGCCGTACCGCAGAGATAAGGCTAGCTCGGGAGAGAAATTCTCGCTAAAAACAAAAGTGCATTTAACCAAAAATTACAACAAATTATCTGTTTGGAGAGAACCTTTCCCCAGACTTCCCCAGGCAACTAGCCGAGAGTTCGGTTCACCAAAAGTCTATTAGGCTGCGGCAATATGCACGCGCCTGCGCGATGACTAAAATATATTATTATAAAATGTCTATAGGTATCAGTATGTGCACTGGTGTTGTTGTCGTTTCCATTTCATTGTCAAAGTCGGCTTTCATACCCAATAGTAAACTGGAGAGGGTTATATCTATTGTTTGTAGTTTTTATTACCAGTAGATCCAATCTGTATCCAATCGGGTATAATCAAGGCTAAAAATGTTATCACAGTTTGAATACCTTAAAAAAGATATTACTTCATAGATTCTGGTAATTACATTTCATAAGATTGCGAAGATTTCAGGACAGTTTTCTGATATCAGATAGGTTTCAGGAAAACAGGATAATAATTTCCATGAAGTACACATGACTTATACTTTCAAAGACATTTCAAAACTTTCTTTAAATCTAAACACTTTAAGCCCAAACTGAACCCTAATTGTTGACTCATTTATTTTCTATTTATGGTCAAAGTCACTTAAATTGTCTATGCAATTTAGCAGCTAAAATTTTCCATCTCAATCTTTTTTATGCCAATATCCGCGTCCAGCTAAAGTATTTTCCCGCTATTGACACTATAGCCCTTCCACTAGTTTAATTAATTAAAATAAAAATATTTTTTTGTTGCATTTTTTTATAGTTGGCTGACAAGTCTCAGGTCTCGGGTCTGGCGTCTTTTTGAATTTATGAAACGTCATCGTCAGCGTTTGAGGCCGAGTATCTGTGTGCACCGTGTGGCTGTCGGTGTGAGTGCGCGTGTGCATTCGGTGAGGTGGTGTGCGATCATGCGGTAGCCGCACACGCTCTCAGTAAAAGTTATTACAATTGACAACTAAAAACCATAAAGTAGTGCAAAATGTCTTACAAGTGATTCAACTTCGTTTCAATAAATTCTTGACACAATTACAAAAGTTATTCATGTAATTCTGCATTGGGCAGCAAGTTCTTAGCGCGTTTCTCTCAGCATTTTAGCTTCCAGACTGTGCACTTAATTTTCGTGTCGGCAAATAAATGGTTGTTGATACAGTGAGATAAGTAACTGATTGACAATAAGGAGTTTATTTTTATTTTTTTTCCTTGCAAAATTTAGCTACTTGGAAACAAAGAAAGATAACAGAAAAGGAAAACTTTTAGCCATTTTTTTTTATACAATATATTTAATTTAATAGGCATGGGTTGAGAGAAGCTTTTCTAAAAAATATTCCATGGAACAATAAAATTGGCCAAATTTCTCAAATAAATTGTAATCACCTTTAGAACATATGCATATCTAAGCCATAACTCTCAGGTGAATTCCCTAATGCCTTTCAAATTTACAAGCTTACCCATAAGTGAACCCCGGCTACAAAGAATACATTAAGCATACGCCCCGGGTACCAAGTCACAGAATAGTTGATGCAGATGATGATCTGATGATGTTGGGACGGCAAGCTAGTCATGATTAGGTGATCATCTCATCGCTTGATTTATTGTTGGATTGGTAACCGTTTGTGGAGAGTCTAGACCAAGATCCGTTTAGTAAGCCCCTTTAAAAATCCAATTGTAATCACTAGTATTCCGCCTGGCAAATAGAGAGGCCTTTAACCCTATAAACTTAAACCAGACTCGACAAGCTTACACTTGGCATTGGCATTAGGGGGAACGAACGCAACAGAAATAAATCAATGGACGGCAATTGGCAAAAGATAAAAATAAGAAAATAGTGAAAAATTTAATTAAGTCAAGTTTAAAACAAAAACAAAAACCGAAAATAATAGCAAAGACTTAGCACGAGCGAGTAAGACAAAAAATATTACAAGCTTTGCGGAAAAAGAGAAAAAAAAAGTAGAAGTAGAGGCGGAAAATAGAGGAAGAAAAAAATTGAAAGCTGTACAACGGGTCGTATGAGTATTGGGTATTATCACTCACACACCGACACTATGCTGTAATCGCAATGCAATTAGCATTGCCAAGCAAAAGCTCAAGTTCACTGACAAAGAAATCAAACACGAGCGTCAGACAGAGATAGCGTCAGACGGCGAGAGCCCGGCGTGAGGGGGAGGGCTCACACACGCGGAAATACCCACACATGCTCAGCATGCGATAATTTCTGTAACTGAGCGAAGCTTTACAAATGCAATCAAATGACGTTAGTTCTCCGGCCAGCTGTGGGTGGGAGGGAGACAGCCTGAAAACAGGGCGCCGTTAGAGAGTGCAAGTGAGTGGGACGGGGCGAATGCAGTTTGTTGTCTTTGTCGGGCGACAGAGAGAGGAGGAGACACATATGTAGATATAAACGGGGACATATAATACGGCCCGCTCGTGAGTAGGTCAGTCAACGATCTTCGCCCGTTTTCAGGTTGGGCAAGCTTGCTTGCCAATTGCTCTGCCAACTCCAGCCAACCGGCTTTCCAGTGCATTTCATTTATTTATTTATGCGATGGTCTTTTTCGACTCATTGGCTTCCGCATTGCACATACAAATATGCCACTGAACCACAACAACAATGTTGTCAATGCCAATTGTTCGATCAGTCAGCTTAGTAAAACGGGAGGGGTTCTAATCTATGCCATAAATAATTGTGGGGCGTTAATTCAAGATTATATTTATTCAAAGAATTTCAATTTCTTCGAAAAAAGTTACTTCCGATTTCATTTAAAATATGATTTTAAAGGATATTCTCTGCTGAGAATAATATTTTAAAATAATGCACTAATTATTCCCTATTTTATTCACTTTTAAAGCTTGACTTTCGAAAAACTTAATAATTATTTCCAAGAAACAAGTCATTATTCGAAAACTGTTTTTCATAATTACCTTTTGAGAATTAAACAAATAGTTACAGAAATTCTACTAAGCAATCTAGATGAGTTTCTAATGGAAGTTCAAGACTCTGGCAGAAACCAAATCTTCAAGCTAACAGATTCTAATTTATCACAATTTAAAAACCATTCACCATCGAGTATTTTAATTTCTTATTAGTGATGTAGCATTTGTTCTTAGCCACCTTAAATGCAATCTAAAGCTCAACGTCTCTGACCCAATAATTCTAGACTTTTCAGTAATTACTGCGCAAACTTGGCTATTCGATAATAAGAATACCCGAGACACTCTCCCAATGCCTCTATCTTAACCCTTTGAGCTGCTCTGCCGCAAACCAACCGCACTAATTGCAACACGAGCCATTAAGCGACACATTGGCAATTATCTGGCAGCGTTTTGGCCAGAGTCCGGGCCGGGCCAACAGCTACTTACGGTTAACCAGCAACACTTGGGCACCACGGTATGGGAACAGTTCCGACTTTGATGTGTATTTAAAATGCCGTCGAATGCATGTGGGAATTTATGAGCTGGTCAAACGGAGCTAAACGGATTAATTACAACTGTCCGGGAGATGTAAGGCAAAGCTCTGCCTCTGTAATTTTAAGCTGCTTTGCACATTTTAATTAAACGCTGACTTTTCACCGATTTTCGTTTGGGCTTTAAATGGCCACAACTCCAGCGTCATCGGCGTTGCTGGGAAATGAATGTTCTCGACCCGTTTCGTCGAAGAAATGCATTTCACAGGCTTGCAAAACCTTTGACATTTGCCAGAAAGTTTTCAAGTTTTTGTTGAACAAGAAATTGCTTTTCGACGAAGCCCGTAAAATGTTGGACCGTCAATTAACACGGAATAAAGAACATTACTTGGGAGATGGGAATGTAAAATGCAGAGAAACGTATTCACTTAATGATTGAGGGATAAATGAAATGGTAAATAAACTGTTCTTCAAGGGGCAGACACAAAAAATTATGCAATAGAAGCATGTGTGTTTCTGGCTATAAATAGGCTGCAGTGCCAGGCAATTGGTTAGCAGCTGCTCCGAACACTCTTTCAAGCCAAACTTTACCATTCACCTAGTCCCAGCCACCCAACTACCCAACCGCACAGCCACACAGCCATGGAGCCATGGAGCCATGGAGCCACCCATTCCCAAGCCCTCACCCACTCCAAACGGCCGGTGGTTGTTATGGCATTCGCTGAACGCATTTTGTAACATGACAAAATAGCGTAGCATACATTTCAGGGGTTGCAAATGTGCAACATTGATTGGCACGGCCAACTGGCAAATTGGCCACGGGGCCTTCACGCTCCTCCGGGGAGCCTGCGCAGGCGCAGCTTATGCGGTTACATAACCCCAGCATCTACCGTGGATGCCACACAGGAGGCTGCTGCTCTTCCCAAGAAACAGAAACAGAAACAGCGAACCAGAAACAGAATCAAAACTGCACTTGTTGCTGCCACAGCGTCGCGTTAACCGGACAATATCTCGATACAAAAAAATATACATATATACATATATGTATAAAAAATAATAAGCGTGTCGGGATTAAAGAAACAAATTATAATCGAAGCTCCTTGAGTGTAACCCTTTGTCAACCTTAACCCCTTGCAGGCACCTCAAAATGTGGCATATTGAGCATATGGAAATTAATTGTTGCGTAAACATTACTTGAACATTTCATAAACCTTCTGGCGGAAACAAAATTATGTGAGCCAAACGATACGCTTTGGCAGTTGTGAGAGCGCAATTCTTCAATAGAAGAAGTGGAAAGTTTTCAGGTTTCGCTGAACTTTCTTCAGTTTCAGTTTTTTGTTTTGGTGACTTCTTTTTTTGGTGTTTTTCTGGAAAATTGTGTTTGAATTTGAAGTGGATTATCTCACAAACTCGAAAATGGACGACGAGAGCGACGACAAGGATGATACGAAAAGGTAAATTTAAAATACTTCAAGCACCCATACACCTCTACCTGTAGCTATTCATAAATAGATGGGACGAATTCGCGAATAATCTGCTCCTGACAGTTGACAATATAAGCAGAAACAAAGATGTGGTGGCTGAGCTGGCTGGCAAAAGGGAAACGATACATGTCTATGGCATTTCGAAAAATTTTCCACTAAACAAGTGAGTGGAAATCTTTTCTTTGTTTCCACTGTTTTTTTTTTTTTTTTATGAATGACCATTCCATGAAGAATTCGCGGTTGTCGTCATAATCTCCCCCAGACAAGGCTGTTTTTTTTCGGTAATTCACACCCCATGGGTCACCAAATTAATCAATGGAATCTCAGTAACTCAATTCGTTGATCCCGTTCTCCCAGCGGCCAACTTCAATCAATGGCACGGTAACCCGAGTAGCGATTCGATTTGGCCATTCAATAATTAG
The DNA here is from genome assembly GCA_035045925.1 of Drosophila atripex. Taxonomy (NCBI): domain Eukaryota; kingdom Metazoa; phylum Arthropoda; class Insecta; order Diptera; family Drosophilidae; genus Drosophila; species Drosophila atripex. Next base: position 5,782,155 of record JAWNOP010000012.1, read on the forward strand.
ATTTCCTTTCTGGCCTATTTATGACATTGCACAATAGCCAAAAGTATGTACAAAATTTAGGTGAATATCGCATGGCATTAAACATAACCAATTAGTAATCGAATAGGTTCCAATAATCTTGGACATAGGTGAAAAGGGACGATTTTCCTCTGTGAGAAAAAATAGTGTGAATACAACAAAAAATAATACAAAAAAAAGTTTTAGCTTAAGAAATTGTCATAATAATAATTTTCCTTTGTAACATTTGTTTTATCTAGAAATTATATCAAGCTTACCTTATAGTTTCTATAGCATTTTAGTAAAGCATAGTTTTTTTTAAGTTTTGAATTCTCATGTTTGGAAATTTGTTTGAAAAAAATTTTTTTAAATACTTCAGTACTTGAAACTCTAAGGTTTTGAATGATAATTATCATAATAAAGTAAGCGGGACACTAAATTTTATTTTAAATATAGCATGAGGTATAGAATTCTATAAAAAATTTCAAAGCTTGGGGAAATCTTCAGATTTTTACAAAAACTTGGATTTAGTTTTGCTCAAAAAAATATGATACAAAAAATTATAGTTTTATAACTATTTAAAATATATGTAAGGGAAAATAAACTTAAGAATAATGTAATTTAACTTTATTATCGTCAAGATTCTATAAGCTACACATTTTCTTCTACCAGCACCACTCCACTTTTTATTTACATCCCACCACTCTCCAAGTAAACTCCTTTTCCAACAATTAACCCTGAATAAGATTTGCAAATCCCATATGCTGCTAACATATCAAATATTTTTTATTGAACGAGCCGACAATAGAACACAGTCCCAAAGCCATCAGCCAGTCCGTGACAAGCTAATGTCAATCGCAGGGCAGGAAGGAGAGTGAACTCTAGCGAATGAAATGCAAAGCGACGCAAACGCCCGACCCCGTGGCATGCCGGGGGTGATAGCATATGGGCATATGTGGCTAATCATCGCCAGACAATGCCGCCAAGGGCCAGTCACACGTGGGTCACACGCGCAGAAAACCGACCTTACCTGGGGGTTGCTAATAAAAGTCATTTGTGAATAACTTTCAGAGAAGCATTTGATTGATTTTCATTTAATTCATAGTTTTCTTTGTAGAAAATCGCGCAACCTAAGCGAGAAAAAGCGGCGGGATCAGTTCAATTCGTTGGTGAATGATCTGAGCGCCCTGATATCCAACTCCAGTCGCAAAATGGACAAGTCCACGGTTCTTAAATCCACAATAGCCTTTTTGAAGAATCACAATGGTGGGTTAAATATTTTCTCTCCCTTAAATATTTGATTTTGTTTAATGATTGAAACGTAAACAGAGGCTGCGGACAGGTCGAAGATTTTCGAAATCCAACAAGACTGGAAGCCTGCGTTCTTGAGCAACGATGAGTTTACCCATTTGATGTTGGAGTCGCTCGACGGCTTCATGATGGTCTTTAGCAGCATGGGTTCCATTTTTTATGCCTCGGAAAGTATTACCTCGCAGCTGGGTTACCTGCCGGTAAGTGGGCAGCTCAAGGCTCTATCGAGAATCTATGATGAACGTCTCACCTTTCAGCAAGACCTTTACAAAATGACCATCTACGACCTGGCCTATGAGATGGACCACGAGGCGCTTCTGAATATTTTCCAGAATCCGGCTCCAGTGATTGAGGCGCGACAGACGGACATTGGAGCCAACAACCAGATCACCTTCTACACGCACTTGAGGCGAGGTGGCCTGGAGAAAGTGGACTCCAATGCCTACGAGCTGGTCAAGTTCGTTGGTTACTTTCGTAGGTAGCCATGCAGACCGCTTTTGGCCACTTAACTTATTTTTCCCCCTCCCATATCCCAGGTAACGATGCCAATACCAATGCAGGATCCAGTGGAGACAGTCAGAGTGGAGGATCTGGTGGAAATGGTCAGCCAGCCGTGTTGCCAAGGATTTTCCAGCAGAACCCCAACGTCGAGGTGGACAAGAAACTGGTGTTTGTGGGCACAGGACGTGTCCAGAACCCGCAGCTGATCCGGGAAATGAGCATCATCGATCCGACGAGCAACGAGTTCACCTCGAAGCACAGCATGGAGTGGAAGTTCCTATTCCTGGATCATCGAGCGCCTCCCATTATAGGATACATGCCGTTCGAGGTGCTGGGCACCTCTGGGTACGATTACTATCATTTTGATGATCTGGACAGTATTGTGGCATGCCACGAGGAATGTAAGTTGCAGCAGTGGCATCAGGAGCAGTAAAATAACTCTTCTCCTTCCAGTAAGACAGACTGGCGAAGGCAAATCGTGTTACTACCGCTTTCTCACCAAGGGTCAGCAGTGGATCTGGCTGCAGACGGCCTACTACGTGACCTACCACACCTTCAACTCCAAGCCGGAGCACGTGGTCTGCACCCACAAGGTGGTCAGCTACGCGGAGGTCCTGAAGGAGAGCCAGAAGGAGCGGAAGGCGATCACCTCCACCGGAAACAGTAGCAAATCCGCCTCGGCGACCACCACACTCCGGGATTTCGAGTTGGGCAACCAGAATCTGGACAGCACGTTGCTGGGCAACAGTTTGGCCAATCTGGGACGAAACGAAGCCGCCACCACCTCGCCCACCATTGACTCATCGCCCATGTGGTCGGCATCGGCGGCTCAGGCTTCCGGCTCCTGCCAAATAAATCCCCTGAAGACTTCTCGTCCAGCCTCCAGTTACGGCAACATCAGCTCCACGGGCATCTCCCCGAAAGCCAAGCGGAAGAATTACTTCAGCAGTCGCGGAAACGAGTCGGACTCCACCTCGATATCAGCGGATTCGGTCACCAGCAGGCAGTCCTTGATGACGCATGTGAGTTCGGTGAGTTTTTCACAAAATATTTTATGAAAGAGTCAAAACTAATCTTCGCTCTCAATTAATCGCTTCTCAGCAAAGCCATCGGCAGCGATCGCATCACCGGGATCATCATCACAGCCAGCAACACCAACACCTCCAGCAGCAGCAGCAGCAGAACCAACAGCAACACCAGCACCAGCAGCATCAGCAGCAGCACCACCAACAGCAACTGCAACAGCACATGCAGCAGAATGTCAGTGGCCCCAAGATAGTGCCAATTCTGCCGATTGCTCCGGGCTCGTTGATGGCCAACAATGCCTGCCAGTTTCCGCAGCAGGCCTATCCGCTGGCCAGTCCCCAGCTGGTTACGCCCACGTTTCTGGAACCGCCTCAATACCTCACCGCCATACCCATGCAACCAGTCATTGCACCATTTTCGGTGGCACCTGTTCTGTCGCCGCTGCCGGTACAGGGGCAGTCCGGGGATCTGCTGCCGGGTACGGTGGTAATGACACCCACCCAGAGCCAGCTGCAGGATCAACTGCAACGCAAGCACGACGAGTTGCAGAAGCTCATAATGCAGCAGCAGGACGAGCTGAGGATTGTGTCGGAGCAGTTGCTATTGGCCCGATACACTTACCTGCCAATGCCAATGGGATTTGCGGCCGGCAACATGGCTGCCACGGCCATGGGCAACATGGCGGGGGGTGGTGGCCAGAGGGGGCTGAACTTCTCAGGCAGCAATGCTGTGCAGCCGCAGTTCAATCAGTATGGATTCGCGCTGAACTCCGAACAGATGCTTAACCAGCAGGATCAGCAAATGATGATGCAACAGCAACAGAATCTGCATAACCAGCAACAGCATAACCTGCAGCAACAGCATCAGAGTCAGGCACAATTGCAGCAGCATCAGCACCAGCAACAGAATCAGCAGCAGCAACAGCAACAGCAACAGCAACAGCAACAAAATCAGCAACAACAGCAGCAGCAACACCAGCAGCATCAACAACAGCCATTGCCGTTGCCACAAAATGAAATTTTCTCCCCCGAAGATATGGAGCAAATAGATGCCCTTCTAAATATGTCGCCGTTGCCCTCACTGGGATCTCAGCTCAATGCCAGTGGCAACAACAACAATCAAAGTTACAACGGTGGCAGCAATCAGAACGGCAACCAGCACAACAACAACAATGGCAACTCGAATGCTCCACAAAATACAAATGAAGATTCGCTGCTGTCCTATATGCAAATGACCACCGAATCGAGTCCTTCGCTAAACTTCCACATGGGCATCAGTGACGATGGCTCGGAGACTCACAGTGAAGACAACAAGCTGATGCACAGCAACAGCAGCAATCAGATGCAGCAACACCAGCAGCAGCAACAGCAGCAAATGATGCAGCAACAACAGCAGCAGCATCAGCAACAACAGCAGCAGCAGCAGCAGCAACAGCAACAGCAGTCCAATAACTTCTTCAGCTCCAATCATTTTCTCAACAATAGTCAGAATCAGAACCAAAATCAATTGCCAAACGATTTGGAAATATTGCCATACCAGATGTCCCAGGAGCAGTCGCAGAATCTGTTCAACTCACCTCACACAGCACCCGGCAGCAGTCAGTAGATCCAGATCCTTAATGTACATATGCAACTCTCTGTAGGCCGTAAGATGTTTAAGATTGTTAGGCTATTCACCTCCCAACACCCAGTACTCCCCCCGTACATCTATATATTCGCGTATTATAATTCTAGACCGTAGACAAGTTTGGCCTCTGGCTCTCTTTATCGAACCTCCTCTATTGGAAATCCAGAACTAGTTGTAGATCTCAACAGACTGAGTATTGTTCTATCTCTGAATTGTATGAGTGCATGATCGTGTAAATATTTATGTATATGTATGTATGTATCCATATCCCCATTAATCGATAGTAAAGTTCTCAAATTAATCCAATTTAAGTATGTAGATAAGCTAGTAGATTGAAATGTAGTTTTAGGAAGAGCCCATCGTTTCCGTAGGTTAGCCTTATTATCCAGTAAGTGCCATTGTGGCACCAACAGGGATCTCTGATATGTAATCGAACCTTAAAGCGTATGCCTAAGTTATTTTTACCCAACTAACTAACTAACGAACTAACTAACTAACAAAACATGAGCCAAGCTAATCCAATTCCATATTATTTTCAAGACTGGGCTTCGCCATCGAGGTCATACAAATATTCCGTATATGTATGTAGGTAATTGAATAAGATAATGTTTAAATCAAAACTCAGGTTGAGATTGCAACTGACATTTATTTTGCTGTGAGCATATTCCCATAAGTTCTCTGCTGGCCCCCTCCCCACATAGTCCGAAACCATCTCTAGTGTGTTTGTGTTGTTTTTTTTATATATATATATATATTTTTTTTTTTTTTGACCCAGATAACCCCTTGTACCCCCTTGTATTACGATATTGCTGTTGGAAGGGGCGCCCTCGTTCGATTCGAATATGTTTCGATCCTCAGCTGATAAAGAGCCAAATGCTTTAAACTTACTAACCAAAATATCTTAAACTCAACTACAAAACTACCTTAATAACTCTAGTTAGGTCCTAAGTTCTGTACATACCTATAGGACAAGTCGGGAGAACTTGCTTAAGAATGTAAATATACGCGTAGAACCATTTTGTACATAACTAGATGTTTCTATATACTTTCCAAGAACACACACTCCCTCAAAAACAAGCAAGCTAATCAAATCAAAATCATTATCAAACCAAATACAGAATTGTAATAAAAGAAACGAAAACAGTTACAAAGACGACTAACTTCCACATTGTTTATTTATTTCGAGTCATTCCTAACATTATATATAAGGATGGGGAGTAAAATATAATAGATGGGCTGTTCAAATTATTCAAACTCGCAACTTGACAATGGCATTCTGGAGGATCTGGAACTCGGAGTTGATGGTGTCCATCAGGTTCGAGATCTGCGGCTTCGAATCCAGCACCTCAACACTCTGGGTGTAGGCATTGTACCGGACACCGAAGGGACGGGGAATCGAGTTGGCAAATTTACTAAAAAATAAAATATTCAATATTTAATTCTTAGTTTGAACAAATAATGTCTCTTTTCTTACATAGTCTTCTCCTTGGCACTTTCAAAACTATCAGCCACGTAGTACACAGGTTGGAACTGTGTAATCGGGTATTTGGTGATGCCAGTGACCTCCGGCTCGAAGTCCTTCAGCTGGGGCTTGTCCGTGAGGCAGTACTCCAGTTCTCCGTAGGAGGAGAGCAGACCAGCTCCATAGGCCTTCAGTTCACCCTCCTGGCGGCACAAACCGTACTCCACAGTAAACCAGAAGATCTGAAAGTTAGAGTGGCAGTAAGTCTTTAAGTCCTTATAAATCTCTAACTAACTCACAGTGGACAGCTTCTCGATGTAGTCGTCTGGAGCTCCCAGGGAGGCCAATCCGATCTCCTGACTGAACTGGGCAAAGGCCGGATCGGCAAAGAGGGGGACATGGCCCAAAAGCTCGTGGCAGACATCCGGCTCGGGGGTGTACATGGGCTTGCTGGGGTGACGGATGTACTGGGTGGAGTGGAAGACGCGGAAGGCCAGTCCGGCCAGGAAATCCCGAGAGCTAAGTAGTCCAGCCACAGGCCGAAGGGTGAAGCCAGTACAATCTTTGAAGACAACAATTCAAAGGTAATATCACGTTAAATTATTATGTAATATGTTAACCCACCTCTCAAGAAGTTGGAAACATCCTCCAGTTGTGGAATATTGTCCTCGCGGAAACCACAATTGTCCACCAAGAGGGGGAAGACATGGTTGTACTCCCGGCAGGCATGAGTCTTGTAGAGCTTGGTCAGGTTCCTGAAGATGATGCCCCAGGTCTCGATCTCCTCCTTGTTGTAGTCCACATGGGGCAAGGGCTCGCCGTGCTTGTAGTTGTAGGCAATGTCGGCGAAGTACTTGCGGCGCTTGCGGTACTCCTGGTCGGTGAATCCCGGATGATCGGCGTCCAGCTCGGAGCCATAGCTCAGAATCTGATTGGCAAAGCGATCCAGATCACGAATACGCCGCGGAAACCAGGGCACGGCCGTGGCATTGTCCTTGTAGTCCCGTGAAATGATATTGAAATAGCTGCACTGGTCCTTCACATCCTCGATGGCCTTGCCCAAGGCCCCGGACTTGCCGTCGCACTCCACGAAGAACTCGTAGCCGGGAACACGAAGCGAGGACCGCGATTCAATGTGCACCAGGTTGATGTCGTGCGTCTTGAAAATGGCCAGGATATTGGCCAGAGCTCCGCTGGAGAGCGACGAGTCCTTTGGGGAGAACAGCAGACAGGTGTTCCTCGCCTCCTGAATGTCCACACCCTCGGCTATGTAAGCCGAATCCTCCATGCGAGTTGGCTACAAAAATGGGAAAACAAATGAATATTGTTTTCAGACGGAAAAATCCACTTGCATCATATGCCGCCTTATTTGATTGATGCTCTGGCTGACCCTATCTGAACCTAAAAATCAGGCAATCCCCCCATCGTAATAAACATTAAGCATTTATTTTTCACCACACCAATATTAGAAAATTGTACCTAAGTTTAAAAGTATTTACCTATCACCGTTGGGAATCGCATTACAAAGGTTAGCCAGGGCCAAAATGGGTAAATTACTTAACCGAAGCCGCACAAGCCTCAATGAACTGTAATCGAAGTACGTTTAATAAGGTATTCCAGCATCATTGAAATCGAATTTATTCATTGGGGTATAGGCCATATCGAAGGTGTAGGCCTGACCGCAATGACAATCAGAACATACTGCCAAGGGCTTGGCCTAGAACTTGGTTTTAAGTTTCTGCGAGAACTGAGGTTACTAGTGTGCTTCTGAGGTTACAATATTAATTAAATATTAATGGTTATGGACGTTTAAATGTTCTCTTCAAAATGTTTATTCTTCTCCATCAAAATCCCCCAGTTTAGACTTAAATACTTTCTGATATAGAATTTACTGATAAACCAGTATATTGATGATTTCTGAAGACAAGTTTCTAGTCTAGTTTCTTATAAATAAACACATTTTTTATTTGCCATCAAAAAAGATAAGATTAAACTCCTCCTTTGTCTTTGATTATGTGCGGATTAACCCAATTTCATGACTTATACATAGATCCGCTTCTCACTCTATTAATAAAAATGATATTCTTTTAATTTCAATGTTTTTTGCTGACGACGATTCTCCTGTCAAGGTTAGCAAAAGTTCAGTTCCAGATCACAGAGTATCAATTTTATTATTGTTATTATTTTGAATGGATCACTTTCTATACGCCGAGGACTTGTTGAGCAAACAAACCTTATCAAAGGAGACCTGACGTTGGTACATTTTCACTTGAATATATTTTCACAGAATTAATAATCAATAACTCTATTACGAAGGCAAACACTCCGCTCAGCACACGACTTAAAACTGATTTAATTTCTCGGTTAATCACGCGCTTAAATAGACTTTTTTCCGGACCCCCAATCTATGGCAAAACGAAAACGAAAACCGAACTGAAACCAGTAAATAATAATGCGGGCAATCGGGCGAGTGAATGATCTTGGAATAGCATCCACATGGGTCTCAATCGTAGCACTAGCTCCGCGGCATCTTGGGGGTTATCGGTAGTCGTAGTGCCCTGTCTCGATGGGCCTAAAATCCGAGTCCATCTCATTACACATGCCGCCGTCTAGCCGATCACATCTAAATAAAACAAAAATACAGTCGTAACTCACTAACATAGCTCTTCAACTATATTTCATAATCTAATAATTTTTACATAAATAATTTTATTACAAACTAAATTAAACGATATATTTTTTTAAGCCCTTTTCCACAATCTTATCCCTTTTCTTCCAATATACTTTCAGAGGTATTGTTATATGTTCTTTTCAAAAAATGTACTCCTCTATTTAAAATATGCAATTCATAGTAGGAATGATAATATTTTTGAGAATATATTTAAAAACCAGTTTGTATATAAACTAAAAATATTTTTGCAAAAACATTCCATTCCGATTTTAAGAAGTTCAACTGTATTCCTCAAAATACTATCAGCTTATTGGGCTCTGCTGGGGTCCAAATTAAAAAACAAAAAAAAAACCGAAGAAAAACTTTATTTTTTAGCTAGTTTTGGGCGTTCTGTTTTTGCAATAAAATAAAATTGTATAATCTGAACTGTATTTTTTTAAAACGATCAGGTTCTAACCAAACGAGTTCAACGGCATTTCAGGGCAATTATTTCAGTAGCAAATAGCTACAAGTGGGCCTGGCACGCGCTACTTTGTTGTTTTCAACTTACGGTCCACATCAGATTGCTGGGAATTGAATTAAATTGATTAACGTATTAATCAGCTGGTTCAATCACCTGTCTTTGGGTGCATTTCAAGTTTTTCAACTACGCTAAAATTAATTCCACACAACAATCACATATCAATCATGTATCTTCCGATAGGGAGTTTTAAAAGTGGATTCCTTTTTTTCAAATAACTTCGCTGAATTCTTAGTGTCTTCTTGTATGTGGAATGCATTTCAAGTTTTTTTCCAACATTTTTTAAGTTGAAAGGTCAGCTGTTTCGGATGGTGGCATGCCAACTGATAAAACCCAAAAACAAGCTGATGTAATATTACAAAGACTTTGCAAGAGTCTTAAGACAAACTAAAGTGGTAGCACTTTTATTTAAAAATGATAACATGCACTGGGAAAAATAATGTTTTAAATCATTTTTTATTTTTCTCCCAAACTTGAAAGCCTAAAAATTGGTAGTACGTATTTGATATTTTGTTTTGAAATTAAAAACCGCTTTTTATATTCTTTAAAAATATTTATTTAAATTATGCATATAAAAGTCGTACAAAAATATTTGTATAAATTGCGCATCGAATAGTTCACAGGCCGGCAGATTGAACTGCCTCAATAGTGATTATTATGCTATATAGTTTACAAACACCATATAGGTACATATTTTTAGAAAATAGTCGGTGGACGCCAGAGCGAGGTGAGCTTGGCGCGTTTCAGTTGCCTCTGGGGACTCGATTGCGGGCGCACGATCTTCACACTGCAGCCCACGGGCAGGTCGGCCTACAAAACGCACAGATACAGATACAGATACATATACAGATACATATTCAGATGCAGATAGAATCGTATTAGATACAGATATTTAAGGCGAAACCTTCGGTGGCTAACTTCAATTACATTCAAAGCTTCAACCTAGTTTCTGAAAGAGTTCTTGGACAGTCAGACTTACGGATTGCTCGGCCGTCACCCGGACGGGCTCCTTGCCGGGGCAGATGACATAGGTTTCGTTGTCCTCCAGTTGACGCAACTCAGCTGGCGCGGAACTGGACTTGGCTTCGGAATCGAAATCAATTTCGAGCTTGGCGGGCGGAGGGGTGGGCTTGGCAGCTTCAGAAACAATCAATATATTTAATTTTTTATTTAAAAATGAAGAAATCCATACGAACCTCTAACAAAAATATGGAATTTACAGCTTAGGACAACACCATCCGTTGTGGTGGCCTCGTAAGTGACCTGGTGATCTCCCAATTTGAACAGGGCACCAGGAAACTGAAAAGGAATCAATTAATCCATTCATTTCTAAGTCAAATTTTTAAACTTACATGAGACTTGTAGATTTTAAGTAGCTTGCCATTAAAGCGGGGCTCCTCCCAGATCACGGACCGCAGGGTCTGATGCTCCTTTAAAGTGACCTCGATCGATGGGGGACAGAAGTTGGTGGTGTCCGAGCCCAAGTCTATACGAGTACTCTCCCGAAGCGGAGTCTGACTGACCAGCTTGGCGGATTGCTGTTGAGCTGCGTTGGCGGAAACACTGGGAAGTTCCAGTTTTCGGAGGGAACTATGGGTGGAAAATGCGGGAAAAGGCGCTGGCTTGGAAGCCGGTGCTGGGAATTCAAACTTGGGAAAGGTGGCAGAACTCCTTGTGGGATATGTGGGAAAGGAGGAAAATGCGGACAAGGGAACTGGTTGAGAAAGCGATGATCGTGGGTACTCCAGGCGTCCCGAGGAGAAGCTGAAGGGATTCGAGACTGGCCGGGAAGCTGCCTTTATGGTGATAGTTGTCTCACAACTGGCTGATAGCTTGGTCCTTGGATCCTGAACCCTGAAGCGGGCCTTGTGAATTCCGGCTGGGAGATGTCCTTCCAGCTTGCTAGCCCAAGAAGGCTGTGCCAGCAAATAACGCTTATCCACATTTGTTGCCGGGCTTTGGAGAGTCACGTGAGCTTTTTCTTCGCCGGCATGCAAAAGGATAACCACGTTCTCCGGACACCTAATGTACGGCTTCGCCCTTTGAACTTGTGTTTGAACGGGTGCGCGATTCGGAAGGGACTGAGATGGCGTCCAGGATAATCGATTGCCAATGAAAGTGTTCCCAAAGGGGTCGGACTGGCAATTCAAATCCTCGCCAAAGGTCCAACCGCCAAACATCGAGCAGACGTTTATCCTGGATCCAGTGGGATAGAATCCAGGATTGCACTGCAAGGAGCACATGGCACCATCTTGGGAAGATCCCTGGGTGCAACTGGCCGGAGAGATGACTCCATTTCGAGCTGGCTTCAAGGCAGCGCACACACCATTAGTTCTGAACGGCGACTGATTCAGAGCTGGCAATAAAAATCACGAGTTAGTGGAGTTTCAGTGCTAAGATCTTGATACATACCCACACACTTGGTTTCTGGACCATCCCAAATGCCAGATGCTCCGCAGGTTCTCAGCTCTGGACCCTGGAGGACGTAGCCAGGATTGCAAGTTATGCGGCAGCGACTGTTGTAGAATTGCTTCCTCTTCTGGCGGTACTTGTTGCACCGGGCCCGACTGTTTGGTGGAGCTTGGAACTCTGGACAGAGATCCCTTGGCTGGAACTGGTGGTTGGTCCATGGAGTGGGGAGTGTGGGATTCGACTTCGGTAGAATGTTAAAGGAAGGAAATTTGGGTGCTTCGACAGGGTACTTTGGCAGCTCAGAGAAAGAGGGAAACTTGGGCGCTTCAGGGATTTCATTCGAAATTGGGGAATCTGGATATGTTGGCCACTCTGGCAGCGAAGGCGTCGGAGTCTTGGGAGTTATTGGTTCCTCTGGCTTGTCGGGCACTTCTGGTAGATCGATGATTGACGGGAATTCGCAACGGAAGCCGCCAATTTCGTTGACACACTTGCCGGCCTGGCAGCTGTTCTTGTCCTTGGCACACTCGTCCACATCCTGGCAGGTCCTTTGATTTTCGCCCAGTTCGTAGCCCGGCAGACAGCTGCACTTGAAAGATCCTTCACTGTTCTCACAGCGATGTGAGCAGCCTCCATTCTTCGCCTGGCACTCGTCGATGTCCTCGCACTTGTCATCCGGTCCCAGGATGAAGCCTGGCTCACATTCAATGGGTTCACAGCCGGAAGAGGTCCTCTTACTGCCCGGTGGACAGCCCACCAAAGCCGGATGGCAGCTGCGTCCGTCTTCGTCGAGATTATAGCCGACAGGACACCCGCACTCGAAGGAGCCCTCCTTGTTGATGCACTCATGAGTACATCCACCCGAGAGCAGGCCGGCGCACTCGTCCACATCCTGGCAGGACTTGCCGTCCTTGGACAGCTCGTAGCCACGATCGCAGGCGCAGGCATGAGTACCTAGAAGATTGATGCAGATGTCGCTACAGTTTCCATAGTTCTGCGAACACTCATCGATGTCCGAGCAGCCGAAGCCATCGGGGCTCAGTTCATAGCCCGACTGGCAGGAACAGGCGAAGCCGCCGGGCTGATTCAAGCAAAGCTGCGAACACTGGCCATTGTTGTCCAGACACTCGTCGATGTCCTGGCAAGTGCGCATATCTGCGGCCAGGACATAGCCCAGGGGACAGAGGCACTGGAAGCCACCGGGCTGGTTTTGACAGAAATGGGAGCAGTTGCCATTCGCCAGGGAGCATTCATCAATGTCCAAGCAGGATGAGCGATCGAATGAAAGTGATTCTTGTGAGGATGTGGGGTTAGGTGATGCGGTGTCAATGTGATTGTCCAGGCCCAAAGCATATCCCGGCGGGCAGAGGCAGGTGTACGAGCCATTGAGGTTCTCGCAAAGCAGGTCTTCCTCGCACGTATGAATGCCCCTGGAGCACTCGTCGATGTCAAAGCAATAGCCGCGCAAGCCGTCTAGCTTCAGAAGCTCATAGCCCGGAGCACAGACACACCCATACGAACCTGGAAGATTGCGGCACACCTGCTGGCAGCCACCGTTCTTCACCTGGCACTCATCGATGTCCATGCAGCTCGTGCCATCGGAGCTCAGGCGGAATCCTTCGCGGCAGGAGCAGGCTCCGCCGCGGGCAGTCAGGCAGATCTGTTCACAGCCGTTGTTGTTCACCTCGCAGCGATCCTCGGCCACGCAGGTATACTGCTCGACCAGGTTGAGTCCTTCGGGACACACACACTCGTAGCCACCGGGCGTGTTCTGGCAATTGTGGCTGCACAGATGCGACTCCTCCGCGCACTCGTCGATGTCCAGGCAGCCCTGATTGGACTCATCGTTCCGGTAACCCGCCGGGCACTCGCAAACGAAGAGGGTATTATCTTCGCTGGACAAACAGGTGCCGGGAGCACATTTCTCGTGGCCCTTTTGCTGGGAGCAAGCCGTTTCCGTGACGTCGCACGAATGCTGATCAGCACCTAAGTGGTAGCCCTTGGGACACTTGCACTGGTAGCCACCCTCCCGGACATCCTCGCACTCGTGGGCGCACCTGGTGCGGTTCAACTGGGGATTGTCCAGATCGGCACAGCCATCCAGGGCACAGCTCAGTTGGTCCTCGAAAAGATGGAAGCCTTCGAGGCAGTAGCACGTGAAGGAGCCAATCGTATTTTCGCACTTGTGCTGGCAGGACACATCGTTCCGTTGACACTCATCGATGTCCAGGCACTCGGTGCCGTCGGAGGATAGTTCAAAGCCAGGATTACAGGTCGGCTTCTCCGATGTCTTCACTACGAGTAGTTCTTCGACTTCGTTCTTGGCCTCTTCCGGTTTCTTTACTTCTCCCTGGGCTTCTTTCTCCACTTCTTTCGTAGCTTCCTGGTCAGCTTCTTCTTTGGCTTCGGCTTTGGTCACCAATGGCACCACACAGCGATAGGATCCTGGCAGGTTTTCACAGCCAGACTCACAGTCCGACGACAACTCGGGATTGGCACATTCATCAATATCTGTACTTGGAAAGAGAAGAGTTATACACATATTCACTCGAATAGTAATCCCTGAAAGCAACATACCCACGCATGTATTTCCTGTTGAAGGATCTACTTGGTAGCCGGCTTGGCAGGCGCATTCAAAGCCTCCTGGCAGGTTATTGCAGATTTCCGAGCAGCCGCCATTCGATTCCTGGCACTCATCCACATCTAAATAAATTATTATTTCAATTTTATAATTTCAATTTTATGATTTAATATTATAATCACTTACCAAGGCAACTGGTGTAGTCCTTGAGATCCAAGGTGTAACCCTTCTTGCAATCGCACTTGTACACGGGTTCGTTTTCATCTGGGTAGAGCAACTGGTTACAGATCTGTGCACAACCGGCGTTATCCTGACCACAGTCATGGCCCAATAAAGTGGGTTCATAGGGATCCTTGCTGGGTTTCTCAGCCAATTTTAGAGTGGTTGTCTCTGGAACTGGTTCCTCCTGCTCGGCATTGGCTTGGACAGTTTCCACCTCCGATTCCTGGTGGGTAATTACTTCAGACTCCTTCATTGATTCAACTTTGTGTTCTAGAACTTCAGCATCAGGTTCCACATTGTCAGTACTGCTCTCATTGATCTGGATAACAATTTCTGGTTCAGGCTTCGGGTTTTGGGCAACTGCAGGCTGGGGTTGACTTCCAGGAGAGGGGCTAGTTTCATCCGTGGCCGGTGGTGGTGGCGGCGGAGGCGGCTCATTCTCACCCAAATCCCCTTCCTCTTCATATTCATAAGGTTCTTCATCGTTGTTATTTTCCACGATATCGTACTCATCGAACTCGCCATCGTCATCGCCCTCACCTTCGCCCTCGCCCTCGCCCACGACACCGGTATAGTCCACCAGGGGCAGACAGGTGGGTATGTTGCCCACCCAGCTCAGGTTGGAACAGTACATCATTGTGCCATCTACCTGCTCGAACTGGTAGTTGGGATTGCAGGAGAAGTAGGCCACCAGGAAGACCTTCTCGCCCTTGCGACGCCTCTCGAAGTTCATGACGCGTCCGTGACTGATCTGCGGGGGCAAGACCTTGCCCTCCACACAGCTCATGTCAAGGGAGGCGACCAGACTGGTGGGCACATTGTTCTCCTCAATAATCTCCAGTATCCGCCTTCGGCGCTCGTTTCGCGGAATAGCTTTAATTCAAATAAATAAATCTATATTATTACAGGCTGCCCAAAAGTATGCCAAATACTTTTAATTTTTAGTTACAATCAAGAAACTTGTTTAAGCTTATAATTAAAACCTTTTAAATCGTATTGTCACCACAATAAAATATTTTATGAGATTTGAGATTGATTTGATTTTAATACATAAAGTTTTGTCCACTGCTTTTGACTAGTCTCCTTTATTAGCCCTCGATTTATTTAAAATTTAATAGTAAACATATTAATTTTGAACACGCCAACTCCATTATCATAAAACAAAACCAAAATAATGTGTTTAAAATAAGTTTTTTGAGGATTTTAGGGCTCTTGCCATCAAATAAATATCTGTTAAATTAAAACTTAAGTATTCCTTATAGTCGGAGCCCCTCTAAACTAATCCTAAGTGACCATAAAATCACTTGTAGCCTAATATCGCCAACAGCTGTTCGCACTCATTGTCAGACATATACAAAAAAAAAAGAAAAATCACTCTAAAACTATCCGAGCTACTTAGAGGGAAATCCATAAAAGAAAATGAATCAATCAGTTGAATCTTTGCCAAAAGACATTTCATTGCCATCTAGCTGCTCCCTCGTGTCTTCACTGATATTTCATTTTTCATTTTTGGACTTTCCTTAGATTGATTTACGATCGGTTTTTATGATTCTTGTTTTAAACGCCGGCCGGTAATTTGGTGATCCATATTTATTTGGGTGAATGGAAGCCCCATGCTAGTCCTGACTCATCTATACCACAAGATTTTTTTATTTTTGTGACACATGTCATAAAGCGATATGTAGATGGTTCATTAGCTTTCAGGCATAATGGTTTTTATGGTAGTATTTTAGGGGTTATTACGGTCACTGATTCAACGCCTTATGACAGAGAAAAAAAACATAGTTTTTGAGAAGAAAATTTTCAAAGATATTTTTGAAAATTTTATTAAAATAATTTAATAAAAATCTAACCAATGAAATAAATAGTAGTAAGCCAGAAAATTTATTTCTGAAAGGTACATTGTTGAAGATAACATAGTTGAAAATGTTCCACTTTTTTTAATATTTAACCATATTATTAGTTTTTATATCTAATTCTTAAATCTAAAATATAAACCTAAAATATAAATATTCACAGTTGTTCATAGTCTTTTATTATCCAAAATGTCCCACTAAAGGTATCGCATAAATTACAAGTCCCTTCCGTTTAAGAAAGATACTATAGACATATTCGGGACCTGCCGCCCACACTTACCTGAAGCAAATGCAACGCATGTCAGAGCGCATAAAACATATTTCGCCGCCCACAACATTCTGCAGTCCTTAAAGCGAAGACTCACACCTTCCACTCACTCTTCGGCTGACTTCTTTGGTTAAAATTTTATATATAGGATGGCACATTAATAAAATTTCACGTTTTTCGTTTCGTTAGTTGGTTTTCAGCATATTTATGGGACAAGAGGTGTATATGTAAAGATATATAGAGGAGCATTAAGATTAAGGCGGGTTTATAAATAGCACATGTTCAACACTTTCTACTTATACATATAAAAAGGCATAAGTTGGAAATAAAGGGACAGTTTAACACAAAATCCAAGCACTTGCAACAGTTGCAGTTCACAAGAAAAGTGAAAATTCTTTTTAAATTCTCGAGTTAAACAGCATTATTTTTATTTTACATATATTAACTAATATATTTTTTCACACAAGAAGAAAGCAAAAATTTTAATATTTTTTTTATATTAAAGAACGCACCGTTTCCGACGAAGGCCAAAAAAAGACTGAGGAGCCGAAGAGATTTCAACTTTTCTCGAAGGGAAACTCACAGATTTTCCATTCCTCCAAAAGATATATATACTTAAAAGTTTATGGGCATATCTATATATACGATGCTGATATTTCATTGCTATCATAAAGCAAATTAGTGCGAGAGCGCACAAGTGTCACCATCCGGAGGGGAACTATTTTTACCTTCGGGTATTATCATTAGCATCGGCCCAAGAGAATTATTGATGAGGCAGTGAATTCTAGTTTATTGTTGCTGCTTTTGCATTGAACTTGATCGCTGTGATCGCTCTGATCGCCATGATCCTTCAGCAGCTGTCAAAGGTGTTTGTCTCGGAAATTATTAATATTAGTTGGCATTCCATTACATAAATAATAACAAATAAAACGCTCAATCATCCCGAATCAAATGCGCCGCTGCTGCCAGCGCTCGCCAAATTGTAAATTGTTTTTAATTAAACAAAATTAAATACAATACAAAACTAAGCGTAGGTGTGTTACTACACTCGTCGCCGCACTCTTCGACTTATTTGGCCAGTCGAACAAACATGTTATTCTATATATTTCGTATATATAATATATAGAGTCTATATAGTTAAGTAGCTCACCCAACAGCGTAGAAGTACCCGTTCCCATATGGGCAAAGCGGGAACCCCGATCTCCGATCTCCACTTCCGACCTAGAGCCCTGGTTTTGACCATTGTCCGATTGGACCTCGGCGTTTTATAGCTCACCATTTGATTGACAAATTGTTTTTTGGTCCAAAACAACTGAAAATGTTTTAAGGCTACACATAATTGACCCAGTCGATTGAGTCGCGGATTGACAGACAATTGGGGGCGATTTTAGTCGCTGTTCAGGGGAGTGCTAAAATAAATTGATGTATTTAGATGTTTTTCACAAATTAATGATTTTGATTTGCCTAATTACCACTTTCATTGAATTCCACATTTTCTTTTTATGGATGAATGAAATTGAATTAATTTTCAGCGTTGGTTTAAGTAAATTCTAAAAAAAATAATGAGAAAAAATAATATTTCCAATCTTATATTAGAAGTAATTCAATTTATTTTTAATCACAAAAATATCTTCGTAATTCACGCTTCTATAACCGCACGCCAATCGCTGACGCGTGTAAAAACGCCCTCTAACTGATGGCGCGTTTAAAAACGCCAGCAAATCGCTACCATGCTCTTATAACCAAATTGTGGGCGTGCGAATTCGTTCAAAGCTGACTTTGTATGGTCAGCTGATATATATAATATATAGTATGTGCATACAAATCTAGATTAGTTTTTCCAGAAATATTTTCAGGGCGACTTCAATGCGTTTCCAGTGCGACACTGGGCCTTCCTGTGTAGGTTTATGCTCAAAGTTGTCGTTCTCGTCGTGGTTGTCATTGTGCCTGTTGTTGCTTTTTGGTCCATTTACATTTCAACTTAACCTTAGTTGGCATTTGCGGAAATTGCTCAAGGGCGTGGTATGCACAAATACGTTTTCTGGGCAACAGATATACTATATAATGTATGCGGCGAGTGTATTATCTCGTCTGGTCAGCCACTCTGGCTGACTTTTGTTTTTGTGTCGTCTGGCCAAGGTGGATTTATGTTGACATTTTCCGAGGCATTGTCTCTCGGATTCGGCCACATCCGCCGTCTCTGGCGCTGGGAAGAATAGATTCCACTACCAAATAAGACAGCCTGGTCTTAATTATTAATAAATTAAACTTTTATTTTATTTAACTAAACAAATGTTGCTTTGTTAATTACAAAAAGAGTCCAATTCTAGTCTTACGATTAACTCAGAACTATGTCTGATCGTGTGCATTAATTTGATGTCTCTTGGTATTTCGAATAATTGCTCCAACAGAAAAGAAACTAAAAACAAAACACTGAAGTACGCTCTCATCCTATTTCCTGGGTTAGTTCTTGATGCTTAGATACGAGGGACCCACTTGGCGGACGTAGACGCTCCTCTCGTTGGTCAAATACGGCGGACAGCGGACTGTGAGGATGCCGTCCGAGGACAGCTCCGATCGCACATCGTTGGGATAGTAGCCGCGTGGCAGGACAAACCGCTTGACGATGTGGCGACCCACAAAGGTGTCTCCGTCTCGGCGCTTCTCGTGCTTCGCCTCCACCACCACCGTGTCGCCCGTGGTCTTCACCGTGATCTCGTACGGCTTGAACAGGTGCACGTCCACATTGGCCTCGAATCCGTCCTTGCCGACGATCACCCGGCTGAGATCCGGAGCGGATCCTACTCGCGACAGTGATCGCTTCCAGTAGGGCAGATCCCAGTCGGCCAAATCCCAGTCGCGCCACAGCCGACGACGGTAATCCCAGTAATCCCAATCGGTATTATTTGTAGCCGGCACCAGAGCCATTTTTTGATTTTTTTTTTTAAATTAATCCTTTAGTTCCTCAAACAGGACGAACAGCAGCGCTTTTGGGTGTTTTTCGAGTTTTTTTTCACCTTCCGCGATCTCTTGAAGACGTCCACTCGCGTTTTCTGCTCTGAGCAAATTAAACTTGCCACCGACAGTAGCTCACACTTTTATAGCTAAACGCTTCCCCGGGTGGGCTCAGTGTCGGTTCAGATCGCAGTTCGACTCAGTTCTGGTCTAGAACCAATGACAATTGTGACGTAGTAGCTACACGGTTAATAAAAATGTGGTTAAAGCCAAAGAATATCTATAATTAGAAATCATTAATTACCTTAAAGTTAAGGTAATGAGGAAGCTTCTTCTGATGATCTATAGGATGTACATAGTTTCTATAAACTACTTTTTATCTACGAAACCAAAATCATTTTTTAGTCATCTTTTATTATTATGAACATTATTAACTTTATTCAATCAAGTTTATTGCAACCTATTTCATGAAATTTCCAAGTCCTTACCTAAAGAATCATATAACTAATATACTAATTTTTTATTGCATCATTAACTCTCTGGAAACCCTTTAATTTTCTCTTAGTGTATTGGTAGTTACAGCTGGGCGATGTTTTCGATTGTTTATCTTGCGGCATTTGTTGTGCTGTTTTCCGCCGAAAGGGGGTTGGCTAATGCTGTGGGCTGGAATTCCCTCTTTACCCTCAATGGAAGTGCTGCGATCTGAATGCGATTTCCTTGAGGCGCTCGAAAACATTATGCTAGGTGGGTTAAAATGTATTTACAACAACTTCCGCAGGGTGAAGAAATTTACTCTTTTCGCCCATCACATATCAGATCTTTTATCTAAAAGGAAAACAAGAACTTATGCCAAAACTAGTTAAATTTCTCTTTCCTTTTTGAGTCCTAAATTGGCTTGGAGCGTGCACTTTCACTTTCTTCTTCACTTCCGCAATTTACGAAATTGACCTTCCTAGTTTGGCTGAATTGGACTTCCTCGCTCTCTGGCTGCTTTTTGAAGCCAACCCATTCTCCCATATCGCCAACGCCTTAAAATTAGAAGAAAAAAATCAACAGCTTGCCAAAATTCAAGCTGAAAAGTCAAAAAGCTTGAGCTTCAGCATTTTCAACTTAATTACGCAGCATTTCCGCTTGCTTAGATACAAATGTATCTGTGTCTAAATTGAAAAGCAAAATCAAAACAACAAATACGAAATACGAAAAGCAAATTCCAAATAAAAGCAGAGACATTTCTTTGCTACGGAAATCCAAACGGCGCATAATTCTTTTCACTTTTTGACCAAATTTGGTTGCAGATACAAATCCAACGGCGAGCATGAGATACAGATACATAAAGGGGTATTGAACCTCCCCGAGCGGTAGTCATGACAAAAGGGCAATTTGTGAACATTTTTGACGATTTTGCAGTGCAGATTAGTGACAATGTCGCGACATAAACATAGACATCGACAGCGACATCGAGCATTTATGGGCCTGACCTGCCCACCCTGCGACTATATCCCACCCGTCCACACTCGCACATACGTACATATCCGTATTTGTACGAAACCCGTGCCCATAACGAAACACAATCATCGATGTGGACTGGGGCTGGCCCACCCCGTTTGTAATTGTAATTTTCTGTTTCAGCCGTAGCTGCGTGTATTTTATAATAATTATAACAAGCTTCGCAGCAATTTAGATGCCATTTAAGCTTGTATTTGTATAAAGTCATTTGCCGTCGAATCAATTCGATGGGAAAACAGCATCGTTCGCACAAATAGTTCTGGATTTCTTCCAATAAATTACAGTCTTAGCTTTCGGCACTCGATTGCCGATTAAAAAAATAAACATCAGAAGGTATAAATTATAGCACGGCTATATATACACGTTGACACCTTTGGGGATTATCGGGAGAAATAGTTGAAACTATATTTAAATGATTAGCTCGATGATAAAAATGAATCATGCAGTGCAGTGTGACTTTCTGGCTTTTAAAGTGCCGCAGCTGGCTAAGCGACAATACATTCGCAATTAATTCTAAACAAAGCAATCTACTAATTTGTTTCATTTTATGGCAAAATCGAATGAAAATCAGAATCGATTCCCCCGGGGGCACTGAGTAGGCTGAGTGTGTGCACAACTTTCTTTGATGGGTGTGGGAGACATTATCTAAGAGATGACTTTCTATAATCGTATATCTCATTAGCATACCAGGTGCGGGAATGGGGAATGCGGGATGTTGGATGCTGGATTGCTGGATTGCTGGATTGCTGATCCCCCAACCCAGGCAGCTGCCCCTTGGGATGTCTCCGCCCCCTGGATTGTTTATGGCCACAAATGTTACGTTAGCTTGCCACAACACGGAAAAGAAAATTTGTCATTCGACGGGAATGGCAGAGAGCCAAGAGCTCACCTCAAAAAAACAGACTGGACCATTTGTTTGATTAGCGCAACAGTTTGTTCTTTTCTGGTCGGTTCTGTTCTGTTCTGTTCTTTGATTTTATTGCTACCGACACCTCCGCAATAAAATCTAAATCCAAATCCGAAACTAAATCATAATTTATATTTTCCCGAAAAACACATCTTTTGAAATGCTCCTGGCCTAAGCCCTTGTCAAATGCGTGGGCTCTAATGGGTCAAATGTTCTCTAAGAAATATGTTTACATTCTACTAACCGAAACCCCATAATAATTAACAATATATGCCAATGGATGAGGCAAGCGAATAAAATATTTCTAGCAACGGACTAAAAGTATGCTATTAAAATTTTGCATTGCAAAGGCAAACGTGACGTATGCGTAATATGTGGAAGTACCTGTAGTTACCTGTGGAAATCGATAATAGAGCTCCGTTCTAGCAGCAAATTAAGTTGCCGGGCAGTGGATTCGAGTGTAAAAGTAAGTGGCCGGCCAGACACCAAAACAAGTTCACCCGCAAAAGGGCAACCAGCAGGTGCAAGTGACCTGGCCAACATGCTACACGCCTCAGTGGCACACTGCCTCTTGGCCACTGTGCCACTGCAATGCGGCGCCGCCTTACCAGCTGAAGGGAAACGGCGAAACGAAAGCAAAAGTTCAAGTCAAAGACAGGACAGCGAGGAGCCAGCAGAAACTTAAAACTGTAATTGGCCATGCGAAGTGAGCACTGCAGGTTCCTGGCCAGAGAGAATGAGCCCCCAAAAGGCAGCCACAATAATAGTTGCCACAACAGCCCCAACAAACTGGCAAACTTTCCACAAATAAAGCTTAAAAAATAAAAGAAATATAACCAAAGACGACCTGGAAATACCCTCCTTAAAAATAATATAAAATATGTATTATTCAATGTTCCATTAAATCGAAAAATAATTTTTTCATGTTTTTTTTTGTCAAAAATGACTTTAAAAGCAGATAATAATCAACAAGATATTAACAATAAAATGAAACATAAAGCCAAACAGGTGGAAAATGCATTGTTCAATAGAAGTGCATCGTAAACCAACTGAGTGGAAAGATATAATATATTTATGAGCCGAAAAACAAAATAATAAATGTCAATCAGGAAACATGAAAAATATCGGCGGATTAAATCCCACAGATTCAATGAATTTATTATTACATGTTTGGTAAACTGACCTAATTGAAAATGCCTTTTAATATATATAATTTACACTTCTATCCATACATTTTTCATGGCTATTACTTAAAAAAATATTGTTCGAAAAATATATGTTTGTGGCAGAGCTATTATAGAGCGATTCATTCGCTTTGAGATAGCTATCGTACCCGAGTTCAACCTTCAACAAAATCCAGAACTGCAACTACATTTCCTAACTTGGCCATTATGCCCGACAGTCACGCCCACCGAAGGCTCGCTAGTTCTGCACTTGTTTGCATACGAATGAAAGATTTATTTATAGCAGTGTAGGAAGGACATGAGGGGGGGCATCCAGGGGCGTAACTGGCAGGGGGCTCTGGGCCTGTATGGCAGACGGGGCATTCGGGCCAAACAAACAACGCTTGGCCCGGCCTATTATTCTATTTTTGTTTTGTGCTATTGAACCCAATAGACGTGAGTCGGCTAAACAATGGCAAACATCGAAATAGAAATTGGACAGTGGGCTTTTTTCCTTCGAGTGTAATGCATTAAAAATTCCAAGACTAACTTTATGACGACACATCCTTGAGGAGAAGATGCGGGGCTCAGCTTAAGGACACTCCGTATCGCACATACTGAGTTGCCCAAGTGGCCTTATGAATCACCAAAAGGTCAAATTTTAATACACAAAAGCAAAAACTCGCATAGTTGCACTTGAAAATTTTGTAAATGCCTTTTGGACAGTTTGGAGTGTCGGCTTTTTGCGCCAAGACAGTAAAATTAAAACAAGTGACAAGGACGCACCAAATAGCCTTACTTGTCTCTCTGTCAAGGCCAAAATCGAGGAGTTGGCTCACAGAGTGAGGGCTTCAAAAATGCACACATCAAATATCCCTTAAAATAAAACACATTTCGAGTTGTCATAATTATAGTTCTATATTTATTTATTAAATCTCAAGTTGAATACGATTTTAGTTGAAATTTTTGTATTGGAATGATATGCGTCGAGTGTGTTGCTTTTTCTTTCGTATAAAGTATGCAGTTGCGAGAGGTTCTATTTTGTCAATGGTTTGTGTTGCCGAGGAACATCTAAATTACTTTGAATATTATTTTTGATTAGATGACTGAGGCCATTCGGTTGGCCTATGCCTTAAAAATGTTTTCTTTTCTGTCCAACTATGTAGTTAAAAGTGGGTGTGTGCCTTTTAAGAGCTACTGGCAAAACGTAGTTAGTTAAAAACTACAGCTAAGTAATTTTCATCAACGTATTTTTATAGATTTTTTCTTCGTTTTTAGAGCTCTTGGGTTTTACGTTTTATCCGCGAGATATGATTTGCTGATTTTTCGAGTAAAGCTATGAGTTTAAAATTGTAGTTTATGTCTTGCGATACATATAGATACATTTTCCGTATTTATTTAATGTTGGATCTAAACTCTGAAAAGTGCAAACAGTGTGACTACACATATAATTTATATTCTCGTATATATATATATATATATAAAATGTTTCTCTTTTCTGACTAAACTTGTTTCTTGATTAGTTGTAAATACATCTTTTGAAATAATTTCTTGCGTTTGCATTTTGGTTTTTGTGGTTTTTGGGTTTGTTTCAACATTTAGAATACATTTAGAACACTCAAATATTTTTTGTTGAGGGGAATATCTGACTACAAAACTATAAATATATATATTGAATCTTTTACAAATGTGTACCAGCGTTTATCTCGATTCTAGACTCAAGCCCCAACAAACTTTTCCTTTCACATTTTTTTTTGCTGAAAAAAATGTTCTTTACTTTTCCGTTTACATTTCTGTTTTTCCTGTTTTGCTTTTTCACTAATTTAAAATTGGGACCAAGGTCTTCTGTGTGTTTGTCCTTAGCCGTAGCTTTGCTATTGACTTGTTTACATTCGCCCCTCCGAAAAAAGGAAATTGAAAACATGTTTCACTTTTCATAGGGCCCAAACCTCTTTCCCTCCTCTCCCTTCTCTCCCTCCCTCCCTGATTTGGCCCAAAACACTTGCCGACATTGTGGAAAAGTTTTCCCAGCTTTAGTGCAACATTTTTCAGTTAGCCGGGCTTTTTGGTAGAGGAATATGGTAAAAAACAAAAAACTTTCCTCTGTTTGTGTGAAAATGAAACATTGCCATTGCAAAGGTAGTAGAGTCTATCTGTGTCTGGGTGTGTGAGAGTGTGAGGGTGTGGGGGTGTCCAGAAGACCTATTAAATTAGCCCGCAATCTATTTGGCTTAAAACAGCTAACAGCTTGTATAAAATGTTCCGGAATCTCAAGCTGAACAAAAACATTCAATCGGTATAAAAATTAGACCAGTTTTTACTTAAATTTTAATTTTAAATAAATAAACTATTTAATCTTATAGTATTTGTTTATAAAAGTTTCCCTGAACCAACATTAATTCTTCTGTTAAAAAATTAAAAATAAATAAAATGTTTTTAGTTCAGCCTAAGTTTCCACTAACTCTGATTTTCTCAAACAGTATTCCCAGTATTAATATAATATTCATATATAAGTTATATCTTTTGCTTGGTATCAAAAAATTGTATAAAAAATGTTTGCTTAACAAATTCTTGGATTCTTTTTATACATTTTATTCAAACTTTTTGTATAAATCTGGCTTTAAAAATTGTGTGTATCTGGTTTTTGCAAAAATTTTCGGTGTTGCTTTAATAGTATTGTTTTTTTGATTTGTTTCTAAATATATATATTTTTAATATACGTACGATTCGTATAGTTTTTGGAATAAATGGTTTTATTTTGTTTGCTTTAAGCTTCAATTTGCTTTTGGCCTGTAATATTTTGCAATTTTTCAATTGGTGGTTAAGAAATATGTTTGCACTGGAGTAAGTTTTCCAATAAAGTTTAAAAATGATAGTTCTTTTGGCAGTTTTAGTAAAATAATACATGTTTTTGATTTAAATAGTGAACTAAAATTAAGAGTCTTTTAAAAAGAAGCCTCAAAATACTCCCAACTTTAGTAAAAAATATTTAATGCAATTTTCTTTAAAAAAACCGTAGGAGTTTTTGAAGTTTACTATTTTTTTTTGAGTCTATGAAAAATAGGAATATGTTTTAAGGATTCGGTTTACTCTTAATTTTCAGGCTAAGACATTAAATAAATTTATTAAAATGATTTCTTATAACTCACCCCAGTGCAAGACAAAGTCCTAAGCCCTTTAAAAGCCGTCTTCGTAAATTCCTATATTTCCAAGCTTACCTGGCACTTTTCCCCAGCGTACCCCCTCCCATTAAATGGCGGAAAACCCCTGCTGAATCACTCGCCAAACAAAGAAACCCCAAACAAACCCAAAGGCCCCACCACGAACCGTGGTGGAGCATATTCTCAGCATGTATCGGAGTCGGGATGACTAGTAGCCGATCCTGCCTAGACGCGTGACTGGCAGCGATGTGGGTTCTGAGCTAGGCAGCTCCCCACATCGCTGCAGCCAGCTCCAGGCCTGGCCGCACACGACCCCGACTCCGGCCAACATTCAGAAGCAGTTGCTCCGTCGCTTCGTGGTCGCGGTGTCCGAGCTGGCGCCCGTCTCCGAGAGAACTCCGCCTACCACCACGCTGGTGGCCGTGGAGCTGAGCGTGGAGGTCCGGGCGGACACAGCTGCCGGGAGCAGCCGGGCCGAGTTCTATGTCTTCTTCAGCTGCTGACCCACTCCGCCCTTGGGGGTCCGGGACTTCTTTACCAGGAAACAAGTGAGGAACTCGATCGGCGACGGTATCTTCTGGAGGCTCTCCTCGGAGCTGGAACTCGACTTGTGGCTCTCGGAGCGGATGTTGCTGCACTTGACCCGTCCACTGGCTCCAGGTCCGGTCTCCAGGGCGTGTCGGTAGTAGTTCTTGCAGCACTTCTTGGAGAGATTGTACATCCGGACAGTGCGGTCGATGTTCTCGTCGTCCTCCTCCTCGCTGGCCTTCAGGTTCAGGCCCAGGCCACCGACTCCGACATCGTGGGAATTGGAATTTACCATGCCCAGGCCCTTTCTGGCAGTGGCAGTGGCGGCGGCTGTGTGCGGGGCCTGGCCATCGTTCTTTGATTGATTCTCCTGGCCTGGTCTGACCGGATGGTGGTCACCCTGCAGAGGGAGCTCTTGCAGCTGCTGCTCCTGCGGCAGTTGCTCCTCTGGATGCTCCTCTTCGAGATTGTTCTGGGAATCGTCGTAGAACTTGTAGCTGCGATACCGAGTATGCCTGCCGGTGCCCGCCTGAGACCAATCCCGGCCCGTTCCAGTCCAATCAGTGCTGGCTGGCAGGGACAACTGGATAGTGGGGGTCCTGTAGTACTGGCGGTGCGGATGGAAGCCCAGCCCAAAGTCGTCCATGTAGGACTGCGAGTTAATGTTGTCCAGCTCGTCGGCGACGCTGAGGAGGAAGGGAAGCGTCGACATAGTGGCGGTTACCTCGTTTCTCAGCCTTCTCAGCTTGTTCCCCTCGCTCTTGCTCCACTCCACTCCGCTCGCGGCGCCCCGCAGAAAAATATAGGTATCTGTGCTAGGACTCTGGATCAAAAACTTCTCCTCTCGACCACACTCTTGACTGTCTCCTGCGGCGTCTCTTTGAAGAACTGCACTTGTTTTGCTGATTTACTTTTCTCTATTTTCCTACTTTTATTTAGTTTCTCTATTTATTTTCCCCCTTTTTTATAGCTTGCAAATTTTACAATTCTTGTGGAAACTCTTCACTCCGGCCAACACGACTGCACGGACTCGAAACTGAAACAGAACTGAAGGAGAATGCAATTTCCAGTCAACACACGACGTCGCATTCGAGTTCATCACGATGGCGATGATGATGATTAAATGGTGAAAACTCCTTCGTGAGTGAGAGAACATTTCTCTCGTAGATGGGGAAAACCTTCTCTCACTCTCTAGCGTTCTCTCTCGTGTCTCTGTTTTGGTCACGCGCTCAGACAAACCCGATGCAGTCACTGTATTTGGATTTATGTTTTGATTTCGGTGGTGCAACACGGCGTATGCGTGATATTTTTGTTAGGCACTGAACGGCAAGTGGCAAGGGATTTTTCCCGTTCGCGCCTTATTGTCATTAGCGTTTTTGAACACGCTCGCCTTCTTTTTTGGCCCCCAGCTGCAAGACTCTGCAGCGTTTTTATTTTCATTCCTAACAAGCATCGTCCCTGGACTGCTGCGCGGCAACTGCAACGTCGAAGGACACCGAAACCGGGTAGAAGGTGTGGGTGCTGGGCTGGGTGGTGTCAGAGTGGGTGGCAGATACCCTGCGGCCCTTGCAGCCCACCCACTTCGGGGTGCATCTGCGAGAGCAGGATGGCGAGGTGGCGAAATCTTAGTGCGCAATAATTCATTTGTTGGCATTACTTTGAGCTCTGAAGGCTGCGTGTTTCGAAATTGCCAGCTAAATCAATTCAATTTCAACTCGTTAGGGCCCAGTTAGGAGGAGCAACGGAAAAGCCTGGAAGATGTAAAGATTTAACAACGGCAGCCAGATAAAGGCTTTACTTTCTAGCTTTAAGTGAAAAATCACAATATTTCAGGGAATTATACCACACGATTACATTTCTCCGTGAGTCGATTTAAAGATTATTAGCTGAGTTAAAGAGTTAACTGTTCATTCAAATAAATAAAAAATAAAAAAAAAATAAAAAATATTTGGACGGGGGACCACTAAAAAAAATGTGGAAAATGGGTCACAACATTTTTGGTCAGGTTTTGATGTGGAAAGATGCTAGTCGGTGTTCTAAGATCGGGAAGGTATAACATTTATGGATCTTCCAAGAATTAGCCAAGTTATACATATTCTTCACCGGGAAAATTAAAAAGCGGCAACAACGTTTTCATTTTTTTTTATGTTCTCAAAATTTAAGCTTTTCCTACAGTTTTTAACGAATTTCTTACCTGTTTTGAAAGCGAGCGAAAAAAGGAATACCATTCATGAATCAGAGAACTATTCACCTTCGATCTGCATGAAAATATCGGAAAAATGAAACGAAAAAAATTTGGATCATTTTTGGGCCAAAATCATGATGGTACTCCTTAAAAAATTGTGAAAAATGGGTCACAAATTTT
Organism: Drosophila atripex; assembly: GCA_035045925.1. Classification (NCBI taxonomy): domain Eukaryota; kingdom Metazoa; phylum Arthropoda; class Insecta; order Diptera; family Drosophilidae; genus Drosophila; species Drosophila atripex. The sequence continues at coordinate 5,811,193 of JAWNOP010000012.1, forward strand.
GTTGCCAGGTTTTGATGTGGAAAGATTCTACTCGGTGTTCTAAGATCGGGAAAGTATAACATTTATGGATCTTCCAAAAATTAGCCGAGTTATACACATTTCTCCCCCAGGAAAATTAAAAAGATGCACCAACGTTTTTAATATTTTTTAATTTTCTCAAAATCTAAACTTTCCCTATAGTTTTTAACGAATATCTTAATTGTTTTTCAACCGATCGAAAAACGGAATACCATTTATGAATCAGAGAACTATTCACCTTCGATCTGCGTAAAAATATCGAAAAAATGAAACGAAAAAAATTTGGATCATTTTTGGGCCAAAATCATGATGGTACTCCTTAAATAATTATGAAAAATGGGTCACAAAATTTGTTGCCAGGTTTTGATGAGGAATGAAGCTACTCGGTGTTCTAAGATCGGGAAGGTATAACATTTATGGATCTTCCAAAAATTAGCCGAGCTATACACATTTCTTCATTGGGAAAATTAAAAAGCTGAATGATTGCCTATCATGATTTTGGCCAAACAATTGTCAATTTTTTTTATTTTTTTTTTTTTTATATTTTATATTTTTGTTAAAATTTCGAAAAATGAGATCGATTTTTGATTTCCAGATTTTGAGTGAGAATGTAGAAGTACTCAAAGAGCCAAGTACAAGAAGGTATAACAGTGTCGATGTCCTCATGTCGATATGAGGAGTATTAGCCGAGTTATTGCTTAGGTTTGTTCAAATATCACGTATACGCACCCAGCCATTTCACTTTTGAATAATAAAAGATGAAAAAATTAACAATAAATAAACCATTTGTTTGATTTATTTTTGACCAACAGATCAAATACGTATCATAGACCCCTGAAAATGTACTTCCTTGTGGAAGGATAATCCAACGGACCTGCCATATTCATGAGCACAATCAACCCTAAAGAAAGCGAGAGATGATATGGAAAGCCAGAATTCAGAACTCAAATTGGCCTGGGCCAAAAGGACATCAGCCGCAGGAGACCAGCAGTGGGAAAGCAAATGAAAAACTGCAGCAAGTGCACACAGGCTCTGATACAGATAGACAGACCAAAAGGACTAAAAGACAGCTTTAAATGCATTCGTATAGGCAGATATCCTGTTGGGTGTCCTGTGTCCTGTCTGGCAGTTAGAGACACTTAAGCCTGCGGTGAACGGCTGTCGTTTGTGTGCCACTTATTGAGAGCATAGACGGAGAGGGGAGGACTGTGGAGCGACCCTGCTGGGCAGGAGGCGCAGGACATAAATCTTTTAGCACTTTATTTGACATACTTTCGGGACGGAAAAGGGACAGAAAATGGACAGACAGAAAGACAGGTAGTCAGATAGGCATACAGATACGAACAGTAGAGCCAGAGAAACAGACAGAAGCCCCATGGGCCAGGACGAAACGTCACATGCTCATCAATCGGTCGCTCACATTTTCTAAACAGCAAAATGATGTCCGTGCACCTTGGAGAGGTGTTACACTGAAAAAAAAAAAAAATAGACAATGTATACGATGTACAACTATGGGTTGATAAGAGATTGGATTTTGAGTGACATTTATTATATTCTAATATTTAAAAATAAATAAATAAACTTAAAAATACTAAAATTGTCATCTCAACACATCCCAGTACACTGGCACCTAAGCTCTGAAGCAAATTATTCTCTCAGTGCAGGAGGCTCTCAGAGCCTGGCAGACGATGACAGTCAACGATAAGCGGTCGAGTGGCTGAGTCCTTGTGTGTTACCCCACACCTCCTCCCCACCCCACCTAACGAGAACTAACCCCCTCCAATGTTGTGACTGCCTTTGGTTTGTTGTTGGCCAAACAAACACGCCTTAAAAGCGAGGAGAGGGGAGTGGGAAAGAGGCACATACGAGAATCAGTAGAACCTTCTTCATGTTCACGTTGGCCTCATTTGACTCTTGCCTTCTTCCTCGCTTAATCCATTTAATTGCATTTTTTCACAGTACCTTCTGCTGCTGCAATTTAGTTAGCCCTTTTGTTCTTGTGCATTCCAGTTTATACTTTTTTTTCCTATTTTTTTTTTTATTTTTTTTGGGACGTATGTGGAACGTGAGAACAAATTACGCATACGCCCCAGTAAACCAACCCGGGGGCATTCAAATATTCATTTGCAATTTGGTGGCTAATGAAAATTCGTTAGAAATGCATTCCGATTTCAATTCCACCCAACACCCTGCCAGTCGCTTTGTTGGTAACAACCACCCACGCCCTCCCCCCTCCCGCCGTTACCGACATGTCCTTGTGCCACTTTTCGTCTTTGATTCCGACCATTTCGCTGAGCGACTGTCTGACGTTTCGTATCAAATTATCTATAAATTGCGATTGCCCAGGCACGCCATCATCAATGCAAAGGAGCTGCCGCGGGAAATGGGTGGAGGAGTGGGGGTGGGTGGTGGGGAAGGATAAATTCAGTTCGTGTTTGCCAATTGTTCCTTTTTAACTTACATTGTCGTGTGAAGTTTTGCATATCACTTCAATGAACTTACAGGCCAGATTCGGTAAATCGAATCTAATGAATTAAGCAAATAAATATAAATAGATAATAAAAGCCATACAAAAATACTTTTAACAACAACTAATATTTAAAAAAATGTAAACCTATTTGCAATCAATAACTCTAATATAAAAAGAAAATAAATTTATTTTTATGGTAAGATCAGGAACCTATTTTGAATAAATGTTTAGAAAATATGTATGTTTGAATATTTGTAAAAGTAATAAAAGAATCAATAAATATATATTTATAATATATATTTTTAAATATATTTTTCGTAAATATTATATGTATTATTTTTTCCCGATCTCAATGCATATAAATCGGATATTATTGAGTATAAACTATAATCACATATGTAGGAGCGATTCAGCATATGCCACCCACACACTCGTGCCACCAAATCACCGATGAAAAATAAACAGAGAAAATACAATAACAAAATGGAAGGGAAGGAAAAAAGGAAGCCAACCTGCCCTCTGCCAAGTCTTGCTATTTGCCCGAGATTTGAATTTAATTTTGAGGTCAGACAAAGGCAAGAGAGTTTTGGGCCGGGTCGAAATGGAATGGCATGGATGGAAGGAGGCCTGTGCCTCAAGTGTTGCCTGCATAAAAAAATGCAATAAATATTTAAATTACTATATCCACATGCTGCACGCAAATGGAGAACGAATCCATAAGAGGTTTCTGGCTGGCAAAGGAAAAGGGGCTCTGTGGCGGGCGGAGAGTCTCTCGAAAAAGTAGGCTAAATGTGGATCGCACTACAAAATAATTAAGAGAAATGTTGCAAAGAAATTGAAATGAGTGTCGAGTGTCGAGTCAAGGAATTGGCAACAGAATCGTTTTACTATTTCTTCCATTAAAAATCCATCAAAATATTTTTCTGTAAAACTACAGCTACTTTGTTATTTACACAAAATTTTTGCGTTCGTTTAATATTCAAAGCTTTGAAATTTTGCACAATATTTAAGCCAACAACAAGTCCGACTGAAAAGTAATTTATTCGAAGAACAACACCAACAACAACAACTAGATAAATTGAATGGCCAACAATCGTGTCAAGTTCAACAAAAGCTTCACCCGCAGCTCGATTCAATCGCTATTGTTTTTGGCTTTTGCCTTTTGCCGTCTTACAAGTTTTTACATATAAATTTCACGGCACGCACCGAAAACCTGTTAATGCGTTTGGCCAAAAAGCAACGAAAACTGTTGATGCCACAGGGTGGGACTTGCACCCACGCGATCCCCAGCTGAGAAGCGTCAAAGAGAGACCCCCTAAAGGGCTAAGTCTCGCAAAGAGTCTGGTCAAGAGAAACACAAAGCTTCGAAGAGCTTTAGGCCAAGTTAAGGGCCTAGGGCTTAGGGGGTAATAAGTTCACAAGGAAATATCCAAAGTGTTTCTATGATTTATTTTGTACTACAAATGAAAGTGAGTTTAGAAAATTTAGATACTTTAGTTAGGAACTAGGAACTATTTTATAATACTATACAATATTAATATTAAAATTAACTTTTAAGCTTTATTTTTAAATTCTAAACATATCAATGAATTATTTTTATTTTTGATTATATAAATAAATATTTGCACTCCTTTTGATTTTGATGAAAATATTTAATATCATTAAATAAATAATCTAAAAATAATAATTATATTTTTTAATATAATGGATAAAGAAAGAAATGCAAAGGTATTTTGAAAACTTATACATATATAAATTATTACATATATTCAATAATAAATACAATATTTTATAAAACCACAATTCATAAAATGTGAAATAATTTGAATTACTAATTAGAAGTTTTAGTTCCATAACTTTCTTTCATATACAATCGATTCTTATTGAAAAATGACGGCAATAACATATAATGACCCTAAAACAATCGAAAGTTATATTCAATATTGCCTCAATTTCAATTTCAATTTATCAGGAATTCCTGCAATTAGACAAAGTGCATCAATTCTTATTCGGATAAAATCAGGAAATTTAATTGATATACCCAAGGGCCATCATATACCATCCTTTACCAAAAACCAAACCAGTTACAGGAAGCCGCATATTTGGCCAAAACAAACTATGAATAAAATGGTTAAAAAAGTTGCACTAATTTGCTAATGAGCGGCTCATCCATAATTTAAGTGAAATAAAAATGTATAAAAATATTACAAAAGTCGAGCAACTAACTTGCCTGAATATGTGTTGCTCGTTGGTGACAGCCAAGTTAACAACAGCAAAAAAAAATGGCAAAAAAGCCCTCGGCAAGCTCTCGCGATGAGGCTGCTGCGACTGCGCTCTTTAGCACTTAATGCTCTCGCCGATCGTGGCTTAGGGCTTTTGGCCAAAAACAAACCGAAACCACTAACCGAGACCCACTGAAAGCCATAAGTCAAAGCATTGTCATCGCAACGGCAGCAACTTGGCCTGAACTCTGTCAGTCAGTCAGTCGAGCGGTGCGTTGCTCATTGAATAGATCTCCAAACTCCTCCTCCGGTTGGTGCTACGAAAAAATACTCTGGAAAAATCTCAATAAAACACCGCACTTACGCCAACGATTCAATTAAACTGGAAATTCGTGTGTTTGTTATTTTTCCGCTGATTCACTTCACTTTGCGCCGGAAGTTTTCCGCCATTTCCACGACTTCCATCCCTCCGTAAGCCGTCGCGTGTACGGCTATTAGTTTGAATGTGCACCTGATTTTATCGGTCAACCCCACCCACTAGAATCCGGCTAACTTGGCTTACGTTAACCGCGCGAATCAAATAAATTTGAGCTACAATTAACCAGTGGTGTCATTTGTCCGCCGATGCCTCAATGGAGAAGAACGGGCATTTGACATTTTTGGCATATTTTTTGTGGCACTTGTGCGCGTGTGAACTTCAATTTGTGTCTCGACCCAATTAAGCAAAACTAAACAAATAAAATTAACAGAAATATTTTAATTATATCAGCTGATGGCAGTGGCAGAAAAAAGCTTTCACTGCACAACCGCCAAACCCGTTTTCATATTTTAAACTTCGGCACAAAACCCACAGCCATAGCCACTGGTCGGGGGTTTGGATTGTTGCTGCTTTTACTATAAGGGACATAATAAGATATATAGTAAAGCGACACAGAGCCGCATCGCATTCGGCAACTTGTTTATTTCAAAATTATATATAACAAACGAAGAAAACGAGGAAAAAAAGCCCCAAAAACGGGTATCTTATAAATAGTGCGCTTTGTTTCGGCATTCAACAACAACATTATCGACAAGAGCAACACCTCAAGCACCTCACCTCACCTGCCCAGAAGAGCGGCGGCTCTCAATCTTTTTGGCGTAGGTCAGGCCAGAGCTTGGGCTTTGGATCAACAAAAGAAAAAAAAATTCCACTTTTATATACCTACCAGTTGCCGGCTTTTTGAGGCACCACCGGAGGCAGAGAATTCCATCGATGGGTATCATCTTCCCTTCGTAGATTGGACCACCTGCCGGAACTCGAAGGAATTCGGAACTCGAAGGAATTCGGAACTCGAAGGAAATAATTGAAAATATGCTGCACTGGTCGCTGATCGTCAGCGCCCTGGGCGTCTGTGTGGCCGCCTTGGGCGGCTACGCGGGTTGGATTCTATTTCCCAACATGGTACACAAGAAGGTCGAACAGGTGAGCAAGAATCCCCAGCAAAAGATATTCGAGGAATTCAAAAAGTAAATAAAGTGACACGAACGCGGCCTTGCAATCGCTGGCCAGGTAACTTTCAACATAAATTAAGGTCAGAATTGGGAGACATCATAGACGAAGCTTTAAAAAAGTGTAAGCAGGTGGAATACTGTTCTTACATAGTTTTAGGAAGCTAAAGATGAAGTTTTAGTTCATATTGCATCTTAAACAGAATATTAAACTTTTGGAAATTTTATATTAGACTTTGAGATTAAAAGGATTTTTAATCTTTTCGTTTTAAATTGTTTTAAACATTCTGTTTTTAAGACCATCTTGAAGTTGAAACTTTGCTAAAATAGGCAACATATTTTTGAAATATTTATTGTTTTTATTAGTAAGTAGGAGTCGAAAGTGCTACAGTGATTATCATACATTATCACCTTAATTATTACCCAAAAAATATTCATGTTTAAACGGAAAGTTACTTCTACTCATTTATTCTGTCAACCTAAAGCCCCTACCTCTTTGCTCTAACAAGACTCACCTTTCATTTGAAACCTGTCTAGGTTTCTTTGGCAAATATTTGTATTTCAAAGTTCGCACAGCTATTTTCTCTCAGAGGGGAAAACCAATTCCATTGTTGACTTGTAAGAATCACATAGAAAGTCTCTCATAGACAATTTTGGAGTGGGCAGGAAGCATCGCGATGATTCAACCAAAGATCATAGTTCAAAAATGATAGTGAGTAATAGCTAATTAATGATCCAGGTAGCTTTGTGACTTAATTTACGGTTGGAATTGCAAAACAGGTTGGATCAATTAAAACATTTACATACTCAAGTGATTCGAGTGATCCCTGAGCAAGTCTCTTGTTAGGTATTTTCTCAATTACATGATTTTGATATTGAGTGCCAGGGCATCTGATTAAGTGTTATTTTTAGTTGTTTAGGGATAAAAAAATATTGCTATTCTGATCTATTATACGTTTGATAAGGGGAATGGCACGTCAAACCCCCATTTGCACCTTATCCGTAATGACATCGCCAAACAACACAGCAGCTGCCAGTCCCCAAGCCCCCTGAGCTTGCCATGTTCGGTAACAAGTCTGATTGTTGGTCAAACAAATGCAATATATATAATAAACTACTATATAATTACATGGAAAGAGTCCCACAGGCTCGGCAGACACATCGATCCCTTGGGTCACGCTCTCCGACGAAGCGAATGTCAAATGCAATTGAAATGCAACGAGTGCCGGCAATTCATTTGTTAGTCTAATGCATTTTATAGCCATTGGGTTTCGCCATTGGGCCAACCATTAGAGCCAAAAAATGACGGCTGACCTTTGCATGTTCTTGTCCTTCAAAGCTATTTATTAGTGAGAAACTTTAAGTGCGTGTCATTGGGTTTTTTACAACTTAAAAATGTGACTCGGCTTATGAATGAAGAACTATTAAATGCTTTTTTCCCTATTAAAAAAAACACAAAGTTAAATAGTTTAAAGTAAAGGCAATAAACAAAATAGTAGGCATGGGATTTGAAGTCTTTTTTACAAATATTAATTTAGAAATATTTTAATTTTAACTTTTTCATTCCCTTCCTTTATCCCTTATAGTTAGAAAAATAAATACTTAGAAAAATAGAATAAATGGAAATAAACTCGGGTAGTTTTTTTGAAACTTTAATGAAAAGTATAGACCACTCTTTGGACATTAAGTTAAACAGTTATAGGCCCTCTATGTGTCCTATTATTTATTGAATTAATAATTAGATATATATAGATTTATTGAATTATTTTTTGAAGTTTTCCCCTTCTAGCTCATGCTTGAAAATTGCTCCCATCGCTAGGCACACGCTCGCCGAATCAGGCGTGACATCTTCGGGGCTCATTGCCAAGGCAACTGACTTGAGTACTTGAGTTGACTTTGAGCTCATGTTTTGCTTTTTATTGTAATTAGAATGCAAACAGAAACTTTAATCTTTAAGTCGCTGTTTCTGTTTCTGTTTCAGTTTCGGTTTGTGCTTGCTCTTTATTTTTAATTGTTGTAGCCAAGTTAAGTTAATTGCCTCTTTTTGTGGCTATGGCTTTGGTTTTAGGCCCTGGAAGTTTGTTTGCCACCCATAACTCGGTTTTATGGACTATAGTTAGCAATGAACTTCCGTGTGTAAACGCTGGGGATCTGAGATGCGATCTAGAATGGGCAAAATTCCTTCGAAATTTGAAAGAGACCTTCGCCTTGATGGCCTTAATGTCCCTTGCACATTAACCATTTCTATTTTAAATTCAAATGCAGAGAAGCAAACAGACGAGTCATGAATCGAAATTGAAATTCAAAGCAATTCAAGTCGGTTCGATGGTCAACAAATGTTGTTGTGCAATTGTGGCCAACAGGCAATGCCAAGCAATCGTCCGACCACTCTCTAACTCTCGCCATTTTAGCCCACTTTCAATGGCTCGACCAACATTCTGACCCATTTTTATCAACTTACTCGGCGAAATATTACGCATACGCCCCTTTGACCCAGCATATTCTTGGCCCGAATCGAATACTGCGCGAAATTGAAATTGTAAACACGTTTCGATTGGACTTGTCGTTTTGCCAAAAACCGCTCTATTTCGCAATAATTATTTTGTGTTTGTATTTAGTGTCTTTTATTTTTTTTGTGAATGAATTTCGGGCCATTGTCACTCGATGACGCGTCCCGAGCCTCTCTTGGGCTCTTGAGGTTAATCAAACGTTTTGTATGCTCTTCGATATGCTGAGCTGGAGCTGGGCTCTGCTCCGGGCTGGTCTGGTCTGGTCTGGTCTGGGCCATGTGTGCATTGACCTTGAAATCTGTTTTAGCCATAAAAATATCTGCCTGTATTTTTTGACAATTCTTCAATTGTATCAAGTGCGAGGGGCAGACCGTAAAATTATATTGCTTGTCATGTTTTGAACTTGTCTCTCTTATTTATGTTTTTTCTGCTGTTTTTGGGCCTTTTTATGTTTTGCAAATTTTTTTTTGTATTTTTCACCTGGCCACTGGGTTGTAAAAATTAAAACGGAAGGTTAACAGCATGGGAAATATATTTGAGACTCAATCACAGAGTCCCCTAATTTTTTTGTCTTGATCAAAGCAAATGTTTTCGGTTTGGTCATTGATCTCATTGGCCTGTTGTTAATTATTAATTAATAACAACAATTCTTGATAAAAAAAAAAAACTGGTTCACAGCTGAACTCTGAGTATATTTTGATGGTTTTGATTTGATTTTTATCACATCACTACTGGGTTGTTAAATGCCATAAATTAAAGACTAAGGCGAGTGATAAACAAACTTAAGACATTGTCCATAAATTTTTATTCAATTTGTGATGGGTCGAAGAAAACAAAGTAGAAGCTAAAAACCAGTTAAGCATACGACGAAATAAAATATAAAAATTTTAGATTTTATTTAAAATATATTCTGTCTGATTTCCATATTATTTATTACATATTTATATATTTTTCTTATTTTTTTTTTAGAGCGTCATCATAGCCGATGGCTCTGAGCAATTCAAACGCTTTGTAAACCTGCCTCAACCTTTGAACTTTAAAGTCTATATATTTAATGTCACAAATCCGGACAGGATACAACAAGGTGCCATACCCATAGTCGAGGAAATAGGTCCCTATGTCTACAAGTGAGTGGCGACAAATCCTTTTAATTATTATAAATATTTATATATAAATCTATTTCAATATCAGGCAGTACCGTCAGAAGAAGGTCAAGCATTTCTCGAGGGATGGATCCAAAATAACTTATGTGCAAAATGTACACTTCGATTTTGATGCCGATGCCTCAGCTCCCTACACCCAAAATGATCGAATAGTGGCTCTCAATATGCACATGAATGTAAGTTTAAAAAAAAAGAACTGAACAAATAATACTATTAACCTGTTTTAAATATCTACATAAATATTAAAATTAAATCAATCAATTTACAGGCCTTTTTACAAGTATTCGAAAGAGAAATCACAGACATCTTTCAGGGTTTCGCCAATCGGCTGAACTCCCGATTGAATCGAACTCCTGGCGTCAGGGTCCTGAAACGCCTGATGGAACGTATTCGAGGGAAACGTAAAGTAATTTTATCCACTACTAATTTAATCGAGAGTAGCCTGGTTTGGATCGGTGTTGGAAGAAACCTATATGCCATTTAAACACTATACGTAATACCTTTGGGCCCTTTCTGTATAAAGATTACTCACTAGTGCATGGCTTGGTAGATTTAACTTAATGGTAATGGCTTTTTGTCGGTTCTCCGATGGCACAAACACGGTTGATACCATCTCGCAGCTCTGTTTGTCTTTGTTCTGCTTTTCGGGCCAGCAATTTCAAGCGATTCATTACTGCCTTTATTTCGGTTCGTTTCGGTTTTCTTTACATTGTTTATTAATTATGATTTTACCCCAGACGTGCGTCATTGGATATTGTAGGGTAATCGTTTCGAGATAGACTTTCGAGGCTTATAAGCAATTAAGCTGATGAATTTTGTTTTATGGCTGATTTATTGAGCCGATTGACGGCTGAGAGGGTTCGAACTCAACAGTTCTGGGTTTGGGTTAGGTCAAGTATGTGTTTAATATTCGAAAAAATATTTGGGATATTTATTGATTTTGTTTTATGGGAAAAAATATTCCAAATGGATAAAAGTAGTTCCTAAAATATATTATGAATTTAAAGAATTAGTTTTTTCACTAAATCTTATGCAAAATATTCATGTTAAACATAATACTTTCAATTGGCAACCATGGCTAATAGAATTAACTTTGTAAGCTTTTTACCCTGCTATTTATTAGACAAGTCTGACAGCAGTTGCCAACGATAGCTTACGCTTTAAATAGATTATTTATATTATTATTAGGAACGATAATAAAATATCAAAAAAAAATTATAGCTCCCTTTAGCTGGGTCCATGGCATCGTAGTCAGCATCATCGATGGTGTCAAAGTAAGTTAAGCGGCTTTTAATGCTTATACCTCTGACAGCTTTGCAACTGTTTTTCGAAAAAATTAATTGCAATTCGGCGCCAATCTCTCAATTTATCGAAAAATTCAAAATCCAATGCTTTGAAACTTCAAACTGCCAAAGTCAAGACCATCCACATCCACATCAGACAACGTAGAACAGCAAAATTTTGATTGGCAGTCACCTTGGCTACTCATCTGTGGCATGTCGAAACTGACTTCTCTCGTCTGTGTAAATATTATGATAAATAGTCGAGTCGACGAGAAATCAATGGAAACGGCAGCTGAAATCCGTATGATTGGAAACATCAATTTTCACACATAACGCAAAACAGAAATACAATAATAAAACATAATTAATAATATCAAATGGAAGCTTGTGCTTTGCTACTAATTTATGGCTAACTGCTCCGCCTAGTATTAATGCTTGAAAAAAAAACCAAAATTATAAATACTAAAATTATTTTGCCTTGCATCTAAGCTTTGCCAAATGTACTTATATATATTTTATATTCCTTAACTAACAATATTTGTTCCATGTATCTTTTAGAGCGTCCTGCAAATCTCAGAGAACGATCCCGGATTGGCTCTGCTTTTAGTCCACTTGAATGCCAATCTCCAGGCGGTCTTCAACGATCCTCGCTCGATGTTTGTTCACACTTCTGTGAGGGAATACCTGTTCGATGGAGTACGGTTCTGCATTAATCCCCAGGGCATTGCCAAGGCCATTTGCAATCAGATCAAGGAGAGCGGCTCCAAGACCATTCGAGAGCAGAGTGACGGCAGCTTGGCCTTTTCCTTTTTTGGACACGTGAGTTTAGGGCTTTAATAACTATTACAAACAAAAACTAATACAAATTTCGATCCCCAGAAAAACGGTTCCGGCCACGAAGTCTACGAAGTTCACACTGGAAAAGGAGATGCCATGAGGGTACTGGAGATCCAGAAACTGGACGACAACCACAACCTCCAGGTCTGGCTGAATGCCAGCACCGAGGGAGAGACCTCTGTCTGCAATCAGATCAATGGAACCGATGCCTCTGCTTATCCGCCATTCCGACAGAGGGGCGACTCCATGTACATATTCAGCGCCGATATCTGCAGATCCGTGCAGCTATTCTACCAGTCGGATGTACAGTACCAGGGTATTCCCGGCTATCGCTACTCTATCGGGGAGAACTTCATCAACGACATTGGTCCGGAACACGACAACGAGTGCTTCTGTGTCGACAAGCTGGCGAATGTGATTAAGCGGAAAAATGGATGTCTATATGCCGGAGCCTTGGACCTGACAACATGTCTAGGTGAGTGGCGATTCTATAAATATTAAGATATTAAAACGATAGGGAAGGTAGTTGTTATTACACTATAGGAGGTTTAGCCTGTCAAAAATATCAATAATAAAGCGTTTTCACATCTCTACAGCTTGAAATACTTTCCGATAAGGTGCCACTTTAACAAAGAAGTGCCTGAGATAGAACTGTTAGATCTTAACCCGTTTAGTATTTAAAATATAATAAATGCCTATACATAAATTGACAAAAAAAAAGGAAATTTTTCCCAATTAAATTTAAATAGTTTCCAAAAACAAACTATTTATTATGAAATAAATAACTTCTTATTAGGCATTTCAAATTCGTAAACAAAGTATTAAATTCCTTCTATCAAGTCCCATAAATAAATCCAATTAAAAACGTATCCGCAAACTCTAGTCTTAAATATTTTTTATTTTCCCGTTTAACGTCAGACAAGAATTTTGAAAATATTTTTGTTTGGACTTCTGTTAGGTTATCTTCCGCTTATCTCTAGTTCCTTGTGTTATTTCACAGTATAAACTAAATTAGAATTTCAAATACGTTAACATAAATTTAGTAGATCAAAGACTTCTGTGTTTAGTTGGCTACCCCGTGATGATGAGAAGTATATTAGTTTTTAAAAAAATATTTTAATAGAATTTACTTATCATGGATGAATTCTAAAAACACCTCTTGATTAAAAACATATATACATCGCTGTTTTCATTTTGGTTAGAGTATTGATAATTTAATTCTGTGTTTAGCCAGACTTCGTCTCCATTTTCTATAGGAATAATACAGCTTTAATTTGATTAGCATTTTATTTATGTTTATAGTTTAAGCTTTAAACTTTCAAGTATCTGTCAGCTTGTGATCTTTTGTGCGGCCAACACTTAACTCAACTATTAACGACTCCTTCAATCTTATTGTATTATAAACTTTATCATTAATTGGAGCAATGCCAGACTGACTATGCCATATGGTGGTCATGACTAAAAATAATACCTGATTGACAAACAATGAACTTTCAATTTTGTAGAATTTTTTGGTGTGATAAAATACGCACCGAAACCGGAAATATGTGGCATAATATCTGACATTTTTTTCTGTTTGTATTTTGTTATGCAAATTAGTCTCTTTATGGTGGCGTTGTGTTTGTTTTATGGCGATTAACTGAGAGTTCCCCATCTACTCCTCCAAGAAGGCACCTTTTCTGTTAAAACACTCGTCGCTGTCATCGGGTCTTGGTCGATTACCCCGGCAATTATATGGCAGCCACTTATAAATCAGATGGTAATCGACTGCAAGAGTTCCAGTGCTAGTTCTAGTTTGAGTTTTAATGAGTTTTATATGCAAATCATGTGCTTAGGATGTGCAAAGCGGAGGCATCAACACTCGCGGCTAATCAAATTTAAATAAATCGCCTGCAACCATAAACTAGAAGATATAAAAATCTGCGAAATCGAAAACATAGATACACGCGCTCTCCATCTGATCTGACAAATTGCAATCGTTTTTTATTGGGACTTTGATTTAAGATTCAGATTCCGATTTCGATTGCGAATATGTGTGGGCTGGCTTTGATCTTCTTCGATTGTTTAATTTCTTAATTAACACTCGAGATCTTCCAAATACAAAAAAAGGTTCTCATTCTGAGTTAAATTCCCCGGGGCCATTGCGCATCTGAAATCAAAAGTGTTGTCTTGGCATCAGAATCAATTCAAATAGGGGATATAATGAGACGCACTTCGTTATTAAGTTCTCAAGTGCTGTGAACGCTCTACAAATTGAAGTATTAAACTATGATTTTTATTATATGAGTTTTTTTTCATACAATTTTTATTTTTTTTGCTAAACTTTTTTGTTTGGGTGTTTGCCGATCGCGCACGTTTCCATCTTGAGATTCTTTTGGCGATGCCTTCTTTTCGTCATATTTTTTCATCGTTTTTTGTTTAATTGTCGAAACGTGAGTTAACAGTTTCAGTAATGAGCATTTGAAATAATTTGTCTGATTCGTATGATGAGGAAATTCTTACAAATTGGTTCAACCGCCCATCAAAGCCATCTTTCAAGTAGTTAAGTAAATAAATAAATGTTTTCAGCGAAAACGTGACGAGAGGCTAAGAAGCTTCCGCAACGCCGCAAGGCATTTTTTCAGCACAACAAAAAATGTATATTTTCCAATTACTTTAATTAAATTAAATGTAAGTAGCTAAGGTCACAGAAAAATCCTGTTTTTATTCCTCATTTTTTGTGGAATTGTTTTAGCATTGTAAACAGAATAATTAATATGGAATGCAGTGATACGCTCAAGGAGCGGGTTATGCAAATTAGGCAGACTTCTTTATAATGTATCTTTTTGTTAATATGATTTTATTGTCATCTTGGTGTAGATGCCCCTGTTATTCTGACATTGCCTCACATGCTGGGCGCCTCGAACGAGTACAGAAAGATGATCCGAGGCCTGAAACCAGATGCCAAAAAGCACCAGACCTTTGTCGATGTCCAGTCGGTAAGTCAATTAACCAAGATGCTTTTTTGCCCATTAACTGAAATCTTGAAATTATTGGTATTCCATTAGTTGACGGGTACGCCCTTGCAAGGCGGCAAAAGGGTCCAGTTCAACATGTTCCTCAAGAGTATCAATCGGATAACCATCACGGAGAACCTGACCACGGTTCTGATGCCAGCCATTTGGGTGGAAGAGGTCGGTCATTCGAAATAATTAAAAATGAATAAGTAAAATATCTATGAGATATTCCCACAGGGCATCCAACTGAATGGTGAAATGGTGGCGTTCTTCAAGAAAAAATTAATTAACACCCTAAAGACCCTCAATATGGTCCACTGGGCGGCCTTGTGCGGCGGCGTGGGCGTGGCAGTTATAAGCTTATTATATTATATCTATCAAAAGGGGCGTGTCGAGGAGCCGCCCGTGAAGTAAGATACTACAAACGTATTTCTTATTGAGTGTTTTGTGCAAAATTATTACATTAATTATGGATGTAACACACGCAGTTTTTGTCTACGAATTTGTATATAATTTATTTTTTAAATGTGATTATATTTTATTGTGATTTAGCGTTTACTAAAAAAAAAAAAAACAAGAAAAACTACCACAATCGAATAACATTGTTTTTAATTCTTAATCTTTTTCTTAGAAAGTGAATTTCGGGAATGGCTTGTGGATTTAATTAGTAAATTCTATTGAATATTTAAGCCTAATATTGGTTTCCTTGGAAAAGATTGTTTAAACATTTCATTAGGCCAACACCGAAGTCTTCTAAATCATATGGATAGCATTGCTAACCACAAAAAGCACTTTGCATAGTTATAGCCTTGATCGATCCGTTCGGAATGACTCAAGTTCAAGACCAGTTGGCCGGTCGCAGAGGGAACCCGGGTATTAATCAATCAGCAGCCAATTTTTTTGGCTTTTCGGCCCAGCAATTTGCACAAACCAGCAATTAAAACGCAGTTCGGATTGCAACAAATTGGCTATCAAAGAAACAGCAAATCGTCTAAAACTACGTTAATTTCAAAAGCTTAAGCAACGGAGGCGAAAAACTAAAAAATACAAAAATAAAATTCGATTGACCAAGCCGCGATGCAAACAAAAATATTTCACCCAGGAAAGGTAAACAAAGCTGATCCCAAGGTGTTTGCATTACAATGCGATTGAGACACTACCTCTCAGGGGTGGGGCTTCATCGCTTTGATTGACAGCCGCAAATCACAAAATGTCGATGCACTTTGAAAAAAACGACTATGAAAGGTTGAATTTACATAAGTTATGTCACATAATGTTTTAAAGTTGAGGAGGATATGTTTCATAAAATAGACTCCCTAACCAAATCAAACCAATAGAAATTGTATATTAAAAATTTTGAAGTTCTAATAATAAATTAATTTTTCGACCAATTGATTTCCTAAAAACCTGAAAATATTCATCAATTAGTTGTAAATTGAAACTTAATTAAACATAACTTGAGTATCTATTATTTCTTAGTGTATTTTGATTGAGACTTACGAGGCGATTAAAAACGCGTGAAAAACGCTAGCAATTCGACCGATCCCCAGCCAGTCTGTCCCATAAATATCACAAATTAATTCCATCAGGCAAATGATCAGCTAATGGCCCAGCGACTGCAGAACTTTCTAACTATTTTAACTAATTTTTTATGGGCGAATCGGGCGATTGATTCTCCTCGTTTCCATTCTTTTCGGAGGTGGGCTGGGAGGGAGAACCTTTTCAGATCCCCCCAGCCATAGTAATTATGCAATAGAAGACCCCCAGAGACAGGGGCTGAACGGCAACGGCGGCAACCAGTTTGTCTCGCTCGGCAGTCACCCAAACTGAGACTTATAGTCGTCGTCATATTCAAATTGACTTTGGGCTGAAGATGCGACCGCCGGCCAGTTCAGTCGCAAACGAAACGCGCGAACGCACGCAGCTGTAAAAAGATACACCTAAAAAATAATAAAATTAAAACTGAATAATCGGCAAAAGACAATCGACAAAAAAAAAGTTCGCTTCACCCGACACGCGTTAAAAATCACCCGAAAGATAATCATTTGAATTTTAAATGAGCCCAGGATCTTGCTCCATTTTTTGTGTGTGCTCTGTTCTGTTCTGTTCTGAGTTCGGAGTTCCGAGTTCTTCTATATAAGAGTGTTTGCTCCGGTCTCGGGTTTCAGAAGCAATCAAGATGTTCCAGTGGCTGGTGTGGTGGCTCCTGCTCCCGGTTTTGGCCTCCGCCAAGATCTTCGATCGCTGTGAGCTGGCCCATCTCCTCCAGCATCGCTTCGGTCTGCCGGCCCCGCAAGTGGCCACTTTGGTGTGCATCGCCCAGCACTCGAGTGACTTCAATACGGCCGCCTTTGGCGGTGGCACTGGTCTGGGCGGAGGATCACACGGGCTCTTCCAGATCAGCGACGTCTACTGGTGCTCGCCGCCGGGCCAGGGCAAGGGATGTGGTGTGAGTTGTTCCAGGCTGCGGGACGACGACATCGCCGACGATGTTCAGTGCGTGAGAAGGATCTATGCGGAGCATCAGAGGATCAGTGGCGATGGGTTCACGGCCTGGCAGGCCTACGCCGTCTACTGCAAGGATCCAGGATCCTACGTGGCGGGCTGTGGGGTGCAGCAGGTTGGTACTAGTGCCCTGGCAGTGGCATCCTCGTACCAAAAACCGCAGCAAGTTCAGGTCCACAGCTACCCCGCCGCGAATCACTACCAGCAAGTGGCGCAGATCCAGCCCCAGGGTAAAATCTACAGTCGCTGTGAACTGGCCCAGGAACTCTACTACCAGCACAAGTTGCCCATGCCCCAGATCCCCACCTGGGTGTGCATAGCCCAGCACGAGTCCTCCTTCAACACGGCGGCAGTGGGACGACTGAACGCGGATGGCAGCGCAGACCACGGCCTGTTCCAGATCAGCGATCTTTTCTGGTGCACCCACGATCAGCGAGGCGGCAAGGGATGCCATGCCACCTGCAACCAGTTCCTGGACTCGAGCATAGCCGACGATGTGCAGTGCATTCGCAGGATACACCAGGAGCACACTCAGATCTCAGGAGATGGCTTCAACGCCTGGACGGTCTACAAGAGGAACTGCCTGAATCAGCACTACGAACAGGTGGCAGCCTGTTTCGCGAAGCCTCCGGCTCACCAGCACCAGCATCCGAACGCGATCGGAGGAGGAGCTCCCGTGAAGCCAAAGGTCAGCTATGCCTATCAGTTTGGTCAGGTGCAGGTGCAGCAGCAGAACCAATACTACCGACCGCCAGCTCCCACTGTGAGCTTTCAGAGGGAGGTCAGTAGCTATCAGGGAAATCCCTTCTTGCGACCGCGTCTGCCAGTCACTCCTGCTCTGCCAAGGCAGCATCCGAATGCCATTGGGGGCGGAGGTTTCAAGGGCCAAACGCCAGCCAGTCCATTCTATAATCATAAGCAGCCACTGTACCAAACCACACACTATCAGACACACTACACTCAGCCACAACCACAACAGTATCACACAACCTATACACGCACGGGTAAAGTCTACAATCGCTGCGAATTAGCCCAAGAGTTGTATTTCTCACACAAGTTTCCAATGCAGGATATAGCCACCTGGGTGTGCATCGCCGAGCATGAGTCCTCGTTCAACACGGCCGCCGTTGGGCGCCTCAACGCCGACGGAAGTGCCGACCACGGCCTCTTCCAGATCAGCGACCTGTTCTGGTGCACACATGGCGGTGGGGATGGGGGCAAGGGCTGTCACATCGATTGCAATCGCCTCCTGGACTCGGACATCTCCGACGATGTCAAGTGCATTCGGACCATTCACGAGGAGCACACCAGACTGTCGGGAGATGGGTTCACCGCCTGGACGGTCTACAACGGCCACTGCAGGCAGAAGACCAGAGCGGACATAGCCAGCTGTTTTGAGGGAAAGGATCTTAGCCAGGGAAAGGAGACCAAGCCATACAAGCCACATATAAACGAACTGGTTAGGAAGACTCCGGCAAAGCCAAAGGGAAAAATCTATAATCGCTGTGAACTGGCCAAGGAGTTGTATCACAAGCATAGGATGCCCATGAAGGAGATTCCCACCTGGGTTTGCATAGCCCAGCACGAGTCCTCCTTCAACACGGCGGCTGTGGGGCGGCTGAACGCCGATGGCAGTGCCGATCATGGGTTGTTCCAGATCAGCGATCTCTACTGGTGTTCTCATGATCAGAGTAGCGGGAAAGCTTGCCACATCGAGTGCGATAGCCTGCTGGACTCGGACATCTCCGATGATGTCCAGTGCATTCGGACCATTCACGAGGAGCACACCAGACTATCAGGGGATGGCTTCAACGCCTGGACAGTCTACAACGGTCACTGCCGGGGTCAGAGCCTTGCTCAACTGAGCGACTGCTTCGATGGAAATGAGATCTCCAAGGCCGAGAAAGTCATTCCCGTAGTGGAGAAGCCAGGGGAGGCGATTGTTAAGAGCCAGAACTATGCGGGGAATCCTTTCCTACAGAACCTCCAGGGCGTTAAGTTAAATCAAAATCATGTGCAGCCGCCAAAAGTCACAAATAAAGTTGCAAATATTATTCCATCTCCTCAAGAGCCCCAGAAACCCACTAAACAATATGCCGCAAACCCATTTCTGCAGAATCTGCAGCCTCAAAAAGATTCCTCAAGCAATCACGCCAAGCCTTTACCGACACCCCCAGCTACTCCAACTCCCACCCAAAAGCCCAGCTACGACCACAATCCCTTCCTGAAAGCCCCAGGCTCTATTCCACACTCTGTGATAACGTCGCACCCTGCAGGGGACAGCTTCTCGTATGCCCAGAATCCGTTTCTTAGTCTGCTTAGCAAACCAATTGTTCCAGCTCAAGCACCCATTAAGTCGAGGCCCACGCCCACTCAGCCCCCTAGCTCGAGGCCCTATGTCAGCAGCGACAGCTTCCGCAATGAGGTGATTAAATTTACGGCCACCTCCACGACAGCCACGACACCAACTACAAGGCAGCCCATAAGTACATCGGGTATTACAAAGCAATCTGTAACGACAGCCACCAAGAGGCCCTTCACAGCGGCCACAAGCAAACCAGTCTCATCAACGGCCAAAGCGACCAGCTTGCCGCCTTGGTCGGGGCAAGCATCTACTGCTAAGCCCACGATAGCTGGTAATCGCTATACGGCTACAACGAAAAAATCTCCAGCACCTACTCGCTCTACCGCCACCACTCGTCCAACTTCTCGAACTACTCCTTACCCAACAACTCGTCCAACTATTCGCCCTACAACCACACCAATTAACAGGCCAAAAACAACAACATCTAGGCCTAAAGTGACAACTGCTCTGCCTACGACCCGTCCAACTATTAAGTACATTTCAACAACTCGCCAAACTCCTACAGTAAAGACGACAACTCGCTCTTCAGGCTTTTATATACCTACCTCTCAACCTATTAAATCTGCAAAAACTACCTCTAGTTATGTTCAAACAACTCGCAACTCAAACAAGCCAACAAATCGTTCACCAATAAGCCAGCCAACAACTCGCTTCACAACCACACGACCACCAGCAACTCGCTTTACAACCACACGCCCTCCAACAACTCGCCAGCCAACAACACGCTCCTCAACAACGCGCACGCCTACAACCCGCCAGCCTATAACAACTCGCCCGTCAACAACTCGCCAAGCATCAACAACTCGACCAACAACAACTAGGTCTCCCTACAACTACATAGCAGTAAATCAACCAACTCGCCAGCCCGTATCAACGAGACCCACAACCACTCGTTACTCGACAACTCGTCCGAGTAGCACCACCCCGCAGCCATATTTATTCACCTCGACTACGGCAACGAGCAAAATTTCCACGACTAAGGATCCTTTCGATCATCCCTTCTTCCAGAAATTCAAAGCTAAGTTCGAAAAAACCACGGCAAATCTGCAACAAAATGGGAAATCCACAACGACGATACCGAAACCGAAAAATGAAACCACCAGCAGCCCGTATTATGCTAAATACCAGGAGAACAAAGTGAAGAAAGCTGCCAAAACGGTGCTATCGTACGAAATTGGCCAAAACCGAACGACAACCAGCCGACCAGCAAGTGCCTTCGATGTTTACCTGAATTGGAACAAGAAGAATTAAGGGTTTCCATTAGCGTGACACTTTTGAGACTTTGTAAATAAGCGTTATTGATCGATGTAATTCGGTTAGGTTAGCATAATGTCAGAATACTCATGCATTATTAATCTTAAGCCATATAAAAATAGGATTTAGATAATAAAATAAAAATAAACCATGCGAATGCAAAATGTACAAAAATTAATTCAATTTCAGAGACACACACCACAACTGGTTGGTCGTTTCTTGGCCAAGCCTGACAACACGCCAAACGTCGCCAAGTACGATGCGATGCGATCGTGGCATTAAGTAGGGTCTTTGATTAATTTTTCGTTAACCCGTTTTCGGTCTTTTCGAGTCTTGTTAACATAAATGCTGAGCACTGCGACAGAGACAAAGCGATAAGGCGGGCCAAAGAACTGCAGAAATAACGAGTTTTTTTACTTTGAACTGGGTTCCCCAAAAATGTTCTTTTATTTCAGCAAGTTATCAATTTGAATTTTTATTATTAACGTCTGCGAGGTCCCAGCTATGACGTCAGGAGAAGAATAATACAAATTCAAATTATGTATAGCATATATTGATGGGTTTGTTTCCCAGTAATTAACATAATGCCCTTTATCATAGGGACTTCCCCAACCGTAGTTTTGTTACTTGAAAAATTTCCAACAACTTTTGTTTACAGTTTTACCTGTTCACTTTAATCTTTATTATTTTACCTAAAAGATCAGAAAATTCATGAAAAAAACAATAAAACTTTGTAATTTATTTATTTATAAAAAATATTTCAATATTTTCAACCAATCGAACAATTTCTGTTATTTAATAGTTTTTTATACAATAATAAAAATTCTTTTATTCATATATTTAAAAAAAATAATGATTTTGAATCCTCTTTAAATCGCTTTACAACACTTTAACACTGCCAGACTTTCAAAAACAGCTAGAATTCTAGCCGACATCTTTCAACAGTTCACAATAGCTAAAACCTAGCAATAAAATAGCCAAAATGGCAACCCTACCCAGCTAGTTTTTCGCAACGCAACGGCGGTCCGTAAACAATATTTTTATTCGGTTTTCGGCTAAATCGCCAGCGAATCGCAACGGGAAAACGTCTAAAATGCGCCCCAGTGCACCGAGTGCGAACGCAAAATGAATTGAAGTGAGTGCATTGGCCGCGTGGCTGGAAAACTGCCACCGACGGTTGCAGGCTGTACATTGTACAAAACTGATACCGATACACACACACCCATGCAGGCCGACATATGCAGCAACGTATAGCGTACATATGTACATTTGGTACATGCCGCCACCCGCTGGCCGCGGAAGCAGGAAAGATTACTAATCTACGGCTGCTCCAGATTCCAAATTGTCCCGAATCATTTTTTTTGCTTTAAGAGAAAGTTAATGGGGTCGAATTGAATACTCTTACTTGATTTTTACCAAATTTTCCCTTTACCCTTTAGAAATTACATTATTTACTTGAAAGCTATAATATATATAATTTTGGAGCAATTTACATGGTTTAATTGCCTCCTCGGGACGTGTGCTCTGCAACACTGCTCATGCCAGCCGTCCGGCAACGCCGCTTTCACCATTCCGCTTTACACGCGCATTCGTGAAAATGGCGCCGCGAGAGCGCTAAATTCGCGATTACCAACACTTAAATCCAACGATATAGAAATAGCTGGTGGTGGCGCTGCCAAATTTTTTTGTACATCAAAATAATCAAAATAAAGCGTTTTCCCAGCGTCCGAATCTGTCCGTTGAAGCGATCGGACGCGCGGAGTGTGTGTGAGTGCGAGGCGCATAAAAGAACGGGCGCCACTGGCCGCCAGAACGGGGAAAAACAAAAGCCCCAGCAGGGCCAAGGCAGTGGAACTAAGATAACACACGCGACGGACAAACGAAACGACTGTGGGACGGACGTGGGGGTGAGAGAAAGGAGGTGGCGGGTCGCGGAATTCGGATTTCATATTTCAGCGGAGCACCCGCAACCGCCTTCAGCATTTTTGGCCTGAAGGTGAATGCAATTACGCGTCTGTGTGTGTTAGATGTGTGTGTGTGTGATAGAATAGTGGCCTTCTCCCACGTCTCCAGACATCTGCCGTTTTAGGGATCAGGTATAAGATACAGGTAGCAGCTAAAGTCTACCTGTACCTATGCCTGGTCGTGTGCCTGCACCCTGCACCACCCAACCACCAACCCACCCACTCGGTATATAAACATTAAAGTGTAACCACTTGCCTTTTAGTTCGCCGCTGGCATGCAAAGGACTCTGTTACTGGAGAAGCCCCACCACAGGATGAGAAGCGGCAGCAGTTGATCGCATCGGATTGGATTGGAAACAACTAGCTAGCGCTCCAGCTCTCCTCCAGCACACACACACACTCACTCACAACACATACCAACACCCTGCCGCCCCGTCATCCGCCTGCGAAGCATCCAAGCACGATGAACACTAGCCAGACAGCTGCCGGGAATCGGATAACGTTCACCACCAGCCAGCCACTGGCCAATGGAACCATCAACATAGCCGGCAATCCCGGCGCCGTCATATCGACGGCACAGCTGCCAAATACCACCACAATTAAGACGATTCAGGCGGGAATCGGAGCCGGACAGCATCCAGGAATGCAGCAGTCGGGGACGCAGCAGACGCAATCCGTAGGTGCCACCCAAACACAAACCCTAGTTATTAAATCCAACCACCATGCTGTCACCCTGCCGGCGGGTCTAGTCTCAAGTGCACCAGCAGGAATCGTAACCATGACCAAGACCATCAATCAGGTATCCACATCAATGCTAAACTTGCTCCACTTCGGGCGCTAGACGACGGCGCTGATATTGCAAGTCCTTCGAGTCGCATCACTCGTCCTCGTCACGTCTCGTCTCGTCTCGTCCAATATTCTGATCCCTAATCCGCAAACAAACAAAATTCCTCAACTCCTTTCTCGAATCTGGAATGTAGTGGAAAAAATATAATTACTTTTTTTTAAATCTGCTTTTAAACTGATTTCCGCCAAATACTTATTATTATAATTATTTTATTTAGTGAACACTCTCCGTCACTTGCATTTAAATATTATTTTGTAGAATCTTTTTTTTTTTTTTTGCTTAAAACTCTCGCTTCAAAGTAGTTCAACTCTCGTAGAGAACCGCACGCCCTTCAAAATTCAATCCGCCACCAAAATTGGTCAGCACAAAACAAACATATATATGTATTTCGGAAAGCCTTTCTTTGTTTGTTACTTTGATGTGTGAACGGACGCCGATGAACCAACGCGAACTGCTGCATGCTATAGCCGAACTATATGAATCCCACACCCCATCTGAAAGCTTCCTTCTTCCAAACAGACTACTGTACCTGACTACTATGCTGATAAGAATAAGTTTTGATTAAAATGATTAACTAACGATGTGATTTTTCTCAGGCCGGTCAGCCGCTGTTGAACTCGATGCTGCCGGCGGGCGTTGTGGTGGGAATGCGTCACCAGGCGCCGGCGCAGCAGCAGCCGAAGAATGTACCCGCCAATCCGATCAGCCGTGTGGTGATCAACTCGCATATGGCGGGCGTGAGACCGCAGAGTCCATCGGTGAGTACAACCCGAAGAAAAAAAAGGCATAAAAAAGGATATTACTTGAAGATAATGTTAGTTGTGGTGGGTTCTTCTCTACTAACCACATGGCAAGTCCGCCGTAACTCCACCACCAGATCCCCAAAACCACCCACCCACACACACTGACACATTCGCACTAATGTCACCAAAGCAAGCCACTTACTTACCACTTACCACCACCGTCACCATGCAGCCGTTGACAAAATCGAGTCTCTGTCTTCTCTATTTTTTTATTTTTAGATAACTTTAAGCACACTGAACACGGGCCAGACCCCGGCACTGCTGGTGAAGACGGACAATGGATTCCAGCTGTTGCGGGTGGGGACGACGACGGGTCCGCCGACGGTGACACAAACAGTAACCAATACCAGCAACAACAATAGTAATAATAACAACAACAGCAGCAGCAGCAACAACAACACAACAAGCACCACAAATCTATCCTCAACCACACAGATACGACTGCAAACAGTTCCGGCTGCAGCTGTAAGTAGATATCAACAACAACAACAACAGCAATCGCAGCAGCAACAGCAACAACAATCTCAGCAACAGCAGCAGCAACAACAACAACAACAACAAGCATCTAGCACTACCGCCAGCACTAGCATAGCACTTCGCAAAACGATTGTCCGAACTTCATCCACAATCCCATCCAGCAATAATAACAACAATAATAATAATAATATTATCAATGCCACCACAACCACCTCCAACACTACCACCACCACCACTACCAACAACAACAACAACAACAGCAACAAATTACTACCCGCTACTAACCAGCAGCAACAACAACATCAACAGAAGCTCCAACAGCAGCAACAGCATCTTAAGGCCCAACAGCAAAAACAGCAGCAACAGGCGTCCGCTGCTGCTGCCGCTGCAGCCGCTGCCAATGTGGCAGCCACCATAAAGATAAAGCAAAACGTAAAGAGATGTGCCATCCGGACACCAACCACCATCACCTACCTCATTGTCAAATTATTTTTCTCTTCTCTGTTCCTACTTTGTCTGTTATGCATTTCGATTTCGATTTCGATTTGATTCCTATGCTTCAGTTCCGTTTTTTTGGTTCGTCGCCACGAACATCATTTTAGTTTCAAATCCGCATATGTATCTGATATACATAAGCGGATGAGTTCTTAGCTACGTTTTGCATGCATGCTGCGTTGTTTAACTGTCTGTGTATTTTGGATACTCCTTATTTCGATTCAATTTAGTTATGCGCTGTCCACGATCTGCTGTTCTAGGCCACCATTCAGGCAGTAATGGGCTCACCAATGATGTGCGCTGGGCTGCTGTGTTATCAATGGGATGGAAAATCAAGATTCCTTTATCAGAACTGGCTGCAGTTTAATGTCTAAAATTTAAAATTTATAAAAAAAAAAATTTTAACACTTCTTGGAAAATGGACCTTAGGCTGCCACCACAACTGCCCCGAAAAGCATCATTCATTTCCCCCGCCATAACCCCCCCGCCGCCCTTTGCACACTCATTCGAGACCAGGACCCTCTACCCTGCCGCATCCTTAAATTTCAAGAACCATCATTTATCATCTTTATTCTGCTATAAATTTTGATTCTATTTTTTCTCTTTTGTTTTTTTTTTAATAATTCTAATGCTTATTAAACTTATTTTTGCACTAATTTTAACACTTAACTTATGCTCTTGGCCATGTAATTAATGGAATTTATTCTCTCTGCAGTCTATGCCCAACACGACCGCCTCCAACAACATTATTGTCAATTCGGTGGCCGGTGGCTACACATCCGCCTCCCAGCCGCCCCACCTAACGCAACTGAACTCGCAGGCGCCGCATCTGCCGCAGATAACACAGATTCAGACGATACCGGCCCAGGCGAACAACAACCAAACCGGATCAACGGGGGCGACGGGTGGCGGGACAGCGACATCGGCGACTACGACGACCACACAGCAGGGAAATACCAAAGAAAAGTGTCGCAAGTTTCTGGCCAATCTGATCGAGCTGTCGACACGGGAACCGAAGCCGGTGGAGAAGAATGTGCGCACCCTCATCCAGGAGCTGGTCAATGCGAATGTTGAGCCGGAGGAGTTTTGCGATCGCCTGGAGCGCTTGCTGAACGCCAGCCCCCAGCCCTGTCTGATCGGATTCCTCAAGAAGAGCTTACCGCTGCTGCGACAGGCGCTCTTCACCAAGGAGCTGGTCATCGAGGGCATCAAGCCCCCGCCCCAGCATGTACTCGGCCTGGCCGGACTCTCTCAACAGCTGCCCGTAAGATTGACAGTATAAGGCATCTGAACAGTTTTGTAATTTATTGGTAATCCTCTACAGAAAATCCAAGCGCAAATCCGTCCGATAGTCCCCAACCAGACAACGACCATTGGACAGACGCAGGTACGCATGATCACGCCGAATGCCCTGAACTCGCCGCGACCCACCATTGGCCACACAACAATATCGAAGCAGTCGCCCAACATTCGGCTGCCGACGACCCCGCGTCTGGTCAGTACGGGAGCCATTCGGAGTCAGATTCCTTCGCTGCAGGTTCCGGGACAAGCGGTAAGTCAAAATCGTCACTGATTTCCATTATTTTTAATATTATAATCCCTATCTCCCTCAGAACATTGTACAGATTCGAGGACCCCAACATGCCCAGCTCCAACGCACCGGATCGGTGCAGATTAGAGCCACCACCCGTCCGCCGAATAGTGCGCCAAACAGTGCGGGCAAACTCACTGCCGTCAAGGTGGGCCAGACCCAGATCAAGGCCATCACACCCAGCCTGCACCCGCCTTCGTTGGCCGCTATTTCGGGCGGCCCGCCGCCGACGCCAACGCTCTCCGTTCTCTCCACCATCAACTCTGCGTCGTCTACAACGCTGCCGGTGCCATCGCTGCCCACGGTCCACTTGCCACCGGAAGCTCTGCGGGCCCGCGAACAGATGCAGAACTCCTTGCACCACAACAACAACAATCACTTCGAGCCGAAGCTAGTGGAGATCAAGGCGCCGTCCCTACATCCGCCTCACATGGAACGCATCAATGCCTCGCTGACGCCCATCGGAGCCAAGACCTTGGCGAAACCACCGACGATGATCAGCAAAGCTGCGAATAAAAAGAAGCGCGATGGTCTGGACGGCAGGGATGCGGATGGAAAGTTGATTGGCGTCGGTGGAGCAGCCGGCGCGGCGACTACGGCCAATTCGTTTTTTCAGCAGAGTTCCATGTCCACATCTATGTACGGGGATGACGACATCAACGATGTGGCGGCCATGGGTGGTGTTAACTTGGCGGAGGAATCACAGCGGATTCTCGGCTGCACCGAAAACATTGGCACCCAGATCCGTTCCTGCAAGGACGAGGTGTTCTTGAACCTGCCGGCGCTACAGGCCCGAATAAGGGCCATTACCACGGATGCTGGGCTGGACGAACCGACGCAGGATGTGGCCGTGCTGATATCGCACGCCTGCCAGGAGCGGCTGAAAAACATCGTCGAGAAGTTGGCTGTGATAGCGGAGCACCGCATTGATGTCATCAAGGTTGGTTACTTATTACAATTACCTACCATTGTAGGAGCTAATGAATATGGCATTTTCAGTTGGATCCTCGGTACGAAACCGCCAAGGATGTCCGCGGCCAGATCAAGTTTCTGGAGGAGCTCGACAAGGCCGAGCAGAAACGACATGAGGAGCTGGAACGTGAGATGCTGTTGCGGGCGGCCAAATCGCGATCGCGAGTGGAGGATCCCGAGCAGGCCAAGATGAAGGCGAGGGTAAGAGTTCTCCCCAGATATCCTCGAGATTCCTTTTCTGAAAATGTATTTTGTAACCTAGGCCAAGGAGATGCAGCGCGCGGAGATGGAGGAACTGCGCCAAAGGGACGCCAATCTGACGGCATTGCAGGCAATTGGACCGCGAAAAAAGCTTAAACTGGACGGGGACGCGTCCAGTGCGGGAGTGGTACGTAAAGATATTAAAAAAATATACATTTATGAAGAAAAATTAACAAAAACGAATACGAACGACAGGGTTCCAGTAGCGGGGGACTGCTTAGCAGCTCAGGATCGGTGCCGACGACGTTACGACCGCGCATCAAGCGCGTCAACCTGCGCGATATGCTCTTCTACATGGAGCAGGAACGAGAGTTCTGTCGCAGCCCCATGCTGTTCAAGACGTACCTCAAGTGATTGCGGCTGTTGTCCATCGTCGTACGCATCGTGGTCAGCTGGTCCACGCTGGCCCCAGTCCTTCCACTCTTCGGCGGGCTGGCGTGGCGTCGTTGTGTCTCCCACTTTAAAGTTTCCACCATTTGCAATATTAATTAGCCTCCATTTTACTGCATCCTTCATGCCTATCCCCCATCCACCATCCAGCCATCCCCTCTTGTTGTTTTCTTTTTAGTTAGGCAAACCTATTTAATTTTTATAAACAATTATTTTATACAACTTATATTCTAATTTCTAACCGCACTTGTTTTTAAGTATAATTTAAAATTAACGATTATCTTTATTTTCGCCCCCCAATAAATTGTCTGTAAAACTTAAACCAAACCAATCCAAAAACAATACAAAAACCAGAGTAACGCAAAGTAAACGATAAACGAATACAGAAACAAAAATAATATTAAACAAAAAAAACAAAAATTTTATGAGAAAATGTATGCAAAAATGAAAACCAACCCGCAGTCAGCCGGCGTTTGAATTGTAATTTGTAACATAATGTTTGCATTAACTGCATTGACGGCCTTATCTAAACGATATAAACATATACATTAATATTTAATTATCTAGCTTAGTTTGTTAAACGAAAACGAAGCATAATTCCTAGATATTAAGCGAAACAAGAAGTGAGTGCGCGACACTTTTTGGTTTTTAAAACCAAACGATCAAATGATGATCCGGCAGAACAGCTAACAGAAACAAAAAACTAAACACATCAAAACGCAAGCAAAAAAAATATCGGGCGTACATTGAAATAGATCTAGTTGTTTAAACAAAAAAGATGTAATTTTAAAACAAAAAACACAAAACCTATTGTATAAAAAAGATTTTTGTGAAATTATCCGAAATCGCGAAACCCAACAAATTGTAAATACAGGCTAGGCTACAATTTTTCTAATAGTTAACTAGGTAAAAAAAAAAAACAAAAAAAAATACAAAAATCACGTATATAACAAATTCTCGAGCTGACAAGGATCCTTCTTGGCACTCCAAAAATTAATTATGTTTTTATTAGTGGCGCTCGTTTATCCATAATGTAACAACACGGTTCACTAGACTATAAGTGTGCATTAATATTTTTTGTGCAAAGGTCCGAAAACTGACCAAAAATCGGCCTCTCCAAGTCCCAGAATGCAAATCAAACCGAATATAAAAAACAATCCAGCCCACACACACACACTCACACAAAATAGACAAATTTTTATACAATTAGCCAGATAAATCTTGTAAAATATAAATCTATTTAATTGACAAACAATTGATGTAATTCAACAAAATTTACAAAAAAACTAAAAACAAAAATTCATTGTGTGTATATTAAAATAATCTATTAAACGTAAAAAAAAAATAACAAAACAGGCAAAGCAACCGTAAACACAGCGCATAGTTTGGTAGGCATACAACTGAATATATATAAATAGTATATATACTTATTATGTTTTAAAATTAAGCGAAAATAAAAAAATTCAGAAAACTTTTCAACTGAGCACGGCAAACAATTATTAAATGGGAAAAGTTGAATTTGATGTGAGTGCACAGTGTTTTCTGCTTATTTACAATTAAATTTTTTACAACGGATGGAATATGTAACGGTATCTCAGTTAATTAGCTAGTTAAATCATTAAATTTTATGTAGTTGAATTAAATTAAATAATTTTATTGATATTTTTATATATTCATTTTATGTTAATTATTACTGCAATTTTGTGTAGACCCCTTACAGAACTTCTAACACGAAATAAATAGAACCAAATTTACATTTGGACTCAACCAGAAAAAAACACTCAATTGGCAATTTTTTTATTTTTAATATTTTATTTTGATTTTTTAATGTGTATATTTTCACTTTAATTTTAAAACGCATACCTAAAATATACTCAATGTGTTCTTCAGCCTGTCTTTACTTTTAGATGAGCTTTATTATTATTGCTGGTATGCATAAAATTGCAAAAACTGCTACGCAAAGTTATATTTTTGAGATCGTATTAAACTATATGAAATCTAAATCCCGCCAAAGTTTTCAAACCCAAATCAGTGTTGGGCAACGCTAATAAAAGTTTTGCTCTGGTCACATAATTAAAACAGTGACTGGGTATTAACTATATTTTGATATATTATCAGCAGCACTATTATATTGTCGAAGTCGGACTCACCAAGGCGTAAACAATGCTGTTCCCGGCACAATGACCGACTTTCTCCATGAAAACAATGCCTGCGGACAGAATCTGCTCAACATAGTGTCCGTGGGCAACTCCATAATAGCGGAGATTCTTCGGCTAAAGGACTACGTTCCCAGCATATACAGGTAACTGACCAATTTTCCCGATGCAGATGCTCTAATTGCCACTGCCCTTAGATTGGATACAAAGGCAGATAAGGCGAAATATGGGGAGGTCATTGTGGACTTTAGCTACTTTAAGGTGGCCGAGGAGCACGAGAAGAAAATTGAACAGCGCGAGGTGATGATTGGAGTTTGATGAGCAATTGTGTATTTATTATTCATCCAATTCTTGTTCAGGAGCTCACTGAAGTGGACGACGAGGTGCGCACCCACTTGCCGTTGATCACCCGGTTCTACCTGGCCTTCCAGAGTGTCCACCACTATGCCTCCGATCTGAAGCAGTACATCGAGGAGCTTAACAGCGGCTACTACATCCAGCAGACCCTGGAGACGGTGCTGCAGGACGAAGAGGGTCGTCAGCTTTTGTGCGAATCCCTGTACCTGTTCGGGGTGATACTGCTCCTCCTAGATTTTCATCTCCCCGGCGACGTAAGGGAGCGTCTGTTGATCTCCTATTATCGCTACAGTGGAGGAGAGTCTACGCCGGGCGGCGACGAGAGCAACATCCACGATGTGTGTCTGCTGTTAAGGTCCACGGGATACGTGCACCCCGCCCAGGCATCCCAGATCATTGGTCCTCTTACTGGCAAGCAGGCGGCGGCAGCTGCCGAAAAGCTATCTGTTCCCAAATACCCAGAAGCCTATTTCTCTCGTTTTCGCTTCGACGATGACTTTGTGGATCTGGTGGTGGCCCGAATGCGCTGCGACGACATCTACAACCAGCTAACGCTCTACCCCCATCCTGCCCACCGGTCTACGGCGCTGTCAACGCAAGCGGCCATGCTGTACGTGTGCCTCTACTTCTGTCCCAAGGTTCTGCACTCCCAGGGATCCCAGATGCGCGAGATCGTGGACAAGTTCTTCTGCGACAACTGGTGTTTGTCCGTCTACATGGGCGTCACAGTGAATCTGGTGGACGCCTGGCAGGACTTCCCCGCTGCCCGGTCCGCCTTGGGCAACATTATCAGCCGGGAAACCCTGAAGTTCCTATGCCAGCAGCAGAATGAACAGCTGGCTAAGATTCAGCAGAGGACCCAGGACATCTGCCAAGAAGGTGTCCTGTGCGATGATTTTGTTTTGGAACACGCCAACAAGATAATCCTCCTGATGCGGCAATCGAATGTTCTACTTCGCTGGTACAGCCTGCACACCTCCAAGGAGGTCTTTATCTTCCGCCATACCACTGGTTCGCCGGAAAAAATATATAAGCTTCTCCTGGAGGAGCTCCAGTTCGATCGAAAGGCTCTGTACCAACTGATGATCAACTGTAGCCAAATGGAGCTCAGCGTCAGGGAGCTGCTGACGGAGATTCTGCAGAGCAAGGATAGTCGCTGGGTGAAGTGTCGGGAGGAGGCTGTCCAGCGGGTGCTGGAACTGAGTGAAGCCTTCGATGGCTCCCGACCGCTGGCCAAGATCGAGCAGAATCCCCAGTTGCAGCAGTGGTTCGGGGAAGTGGCAGCGCGACTGAAGAAATTGGAGGTGAGCCGGGCTCAGAAGTCGGGAAGGCTGATCATACAGGTGATGCAGGCCCTGGACGAGGTGCAAGAGTATCACAATCTCCACGCCAATATGCTGGTCAAGCAGCAGCTTCAGGAGACGAGGGATATGCTGAACAGGATGGCCCAGGTATGGGCTCATAATCTCCCTTATATGTTATAATAATTAGATTCCTTCTTAGATAATCAACCTTAAGGAAGACATCGAGATACACATCCAAATGATCACGGACTTCAGCTACGCCTGGCATCTCCTCCGACAGGACTTCATGCCAATCATGCAGGATCACATTAAGAGGCAGCCGCATGCAGTGATCGATATTCGGGCGATCTTCCTGAAGCTGGCCAGCACTCTGGAGGTGCCGCTGATGAGAATCAATCAGGCAAGGAGCGAGGACCTGGCCTCCGTCTCCAACTACTACAGCACTGAGCTGGCCAACTTCCTGCGAAACGTACTGCAGATCGTGCCAGAAACCATGTTCAGCATCCTCGCGGACATAATCCACCTGCTGACGAATGTCATCAAGGAGTTTCCCACCCGCGTAGAGAAGGAGAAGCTCAAGGAGTATGCCCAGTTTGAGGAGAGGGCCAAGGTTGCCCAGCTGACCAACTCCATTGCTGTGTTCACCAAGGGAATCCTCATGATGAAGACCACGCTGGTTGGTGTGCTCGAACTGGATCCCAAGCAGCTGCTGGAGGACGGAATACGTAAGGAGCTGGTCAATCACTTGGCAGAGGCCTACAACTTGGGATTGGTGTTTGCGCCCGAAAAAGGAAAGTCTCCGGTTCAGCTCCTTCAGCAGAAGCTGGAAGCTCTGGGCAAGACAATCGAAGGGTATCGCAGATCCTTCGAGTACATAGAGGACTATCTGAGGGTACAGGGCTTGCGTATCCTGCTGGAGGAGACGCAGCGCATCATCAACTACAATGTGGAGAAGGAGTGCAATGCCTTCTTGAAGAACAAAGTTCAGGAGTGGCAATCGGAGCACCAAAGCCAGATCATTCCGATTCCCAACTTTCCACCACTGCAAGGAGATCCCTCCCATTCCAACAACTTCATCGGTCGCCTCGCTCACGAGATCCTGCGCTGCACTGATCCGAAGCAGACCATATTCCTCAGCCTCAAAAACACGTGGTACGAGAAGAAGGGCTCTCACCCGAAAATCTTAGCTGGATCCGACTTCTTTGGGATGCTCCGGGAGGCTCTAGCCCCGGCTGGAATGGTGGGGCTGGAGCGTCTTTATGCGCACATGTTGGCCGATGATCTGAGGCGGAATCTGGAGCGACTGCAGCGGAATCTCACCTCGGATCGTATGTGGGTGGATGCCATGGCTAGTTTAACCAAGGAACTGGAGGCCCGGGACTTCCCGCCGGCCGATGTGGCCAAACAGCCGCTGAAGTACTACCAGGGCTACACCCAAAGGTGGCTCAAGGTTTGGCCAACGCTCTTGGACTGGGTTCTCTCCATGGGCCAGAAGCAGTTGCTGCGACAGCAAATCGCCGGGGAACTGAACTTCAGCAGCAAGTGTGAAGCCAAGCTGCTGGCCAATACGGCCGACACACTAAACCGGTAAGGATACATGTCCTTAACTGTTATTAGACTATTTTAATATTAAATTCATTCCCAGGGCCCTTATGCTTGAACTGTCGCTTGGAAAACATCTCTGCAATGAACAGGGCGTGAGTATGCTGACTGAGCTGCAGGACATCCTGCTCTACACGGGAAACTTCGAGCCGCTGGAACAGGTCTTCCTTGTCACCAAAAACACCCACAACGTGTCCCTGTTCCTGTTCCTCTTTACGATCGCCCATCTGGGGCGTCTGCAACATTCCCCAAATGTCGATTGCCTGCTCCCCAAGACGGCCAAGGATGCCATTGATTGCGTGCCTTTCATTGTGGGTCTGCTGACGATCCTCCAGCAATTCCACACGAACGTGAAAATGCTCTACATCTCCTACATGAGCCAGTATGTGGTGACCGTGTCGGAAGCTCAGCTAACGTAGGTTTTTAGTTATTTTCGAAAGATTATCTTGAAATGCAATCTTATCTTCCAGGGACAATAAAGTTCTGGGTCCGGACGTGGTCACCAGCCTGCACTTTCTACAAGAATTCATACACATCGCTGGACTGCCACTGAAGGTACTGCAGCAGCGTATCCCCAACATTCTGCTGAGTGATTTCGAGTACCTGGCCACGCCGGTTAAGTAATGATGACCAAGATCCACCTGGTTGGGCTACACAAACTTTAATAAATCCGAAACATAACAAGGAAATGCCTCGCTGAGGTACTTTGGGAGATTTTCGATGGAGGGGCTTGAGTGGATAATCGCAGGAATCTTGTCCAGGCCAGGATGCCCTTTACGTTATGACGGTGGGGGCATTGCGACCCGTGAACTTGGGCAGTTGCGAGATCTCCAGGGCGATGTCAATCAGTGGCTTCAGCATAACAGCGGCCTGCCCCAAAACATTGTCCTTTTCGTAGGAGTCGATGTATAAACTGCAAGGAGGAGTAAAGGATGGTCATTTCGGGAGACAAGGAAGTTATATGTTGATGACTCACCGCACGGTGGCTCCAGAGCTTCCAGTTCCACTGAGGCGCACCACAATACGGCTGCCGTCTTCGAAGACAATGCGGAGACCCTGTTTGGTAGCCACCGACTTGTCCACGGGATCCGTGTAGCTAAAGTTGTCGGCCTCCTTGACCTTGTACGTCTTACCCTCGCTGGAGAAGCTCTTGCCCACGAATTCGGGCGCAGTGATGGTCTTCTCCATTGTGGCCACCATCTCGTTGCAGGGATCCGAGGCGCACTCCTCGTAGTCGTATCGGGTGAAGTAGTTACGTCCATAGACGGACCAGTGCTGCTTCAGGATGTCCTCGATACCCTTACCCGTGTGCTGCATCACCGAGATCCAGGCCAACACGGCCCAAATACCATCCTTCTCGCGGATGTGGTTGGAGCCAGTGCCGAAGCTCTCCTCTCCGCACAGGCACAGCCTTCCGGCGTCCATCAGGTTACCGAAGTACTTCCAGCCCGTGGGCACCTCGAAGACCTCCTTGCCCAGCTTCTTGCCAACCAAGTCAACCGCCGAGGCAGTGGGCATGCTGCGGGCGAAGCCCTGCACTCCATTCTTCTGGAAGTAGGGAATAGCCTCCAGGTAGTGGGCGATCACCGCCAGGGAGTCACTGGGAGTCACGAAGAACGCCTTGTTGCCGATGATCATGTTCCTGTCACCGTCGCCATCGAAGGCGGCTCCAATATCGTAGTCTCCCTTCGCCACAGTTTCCACCAGGTCCTTGGCGTATGTCAGGTTAGGATCCGGATGCAGGTTACCGAAGTCCGGCAGCGGAGTGGTGTGGACCACCGAAGCCTCGGAGGCGCCCAGGCGGTTCAGAAAGATTTCCCGGACATAGGATCCAGTCACGCCGTTCATGGCATCGATGCGCATCTTCAGGGGCTTTCCAGTGGCCTTGCCACTCACGAAGTCCTTCAGCTTGGCGAAATCGAAGATCTCCTCCATGTGACGGACATAGTTGGCCACCGAATCAATCACCTCCACGGTGAAGGTCTTCCCAGCGATGTCGTAGGTGGTCACTCCCACCTTGGAGATGTCGATCTGGAGATTACGCACCAGCTTGTACTGCTTGATCTCTGTAGTGATCTTGTAGATGTGGTTGGTGAAGGCGTCGGGGGCGGGGCCGCCGTTCTCGCAGTTGAACTTGATGCCGAAGTCGTTCTCGGGGCCACCAGGATTGTGGGAGGCGGTCAGGACAATACCACCTAGGGAAACGCACAATTTTAAATTATTCATTCATATTTTGTATTTATATTAGGATTAGGGATTCTACACTCCAGTCCAGCGAAGACTGCATCACCCCCCGAAAAGTTCATAATCTTAAGCACTAATTCCTTATAATATCTAGAAATCTAATATCTAATATCTAGAAAAAAAATATGTTTTTGATTTTTCGTCAAATTTCCTGGAGAGTCCCATCGAAGGGAAATCCAGAAAAGTGCACAGCCACTATGTGGTCCCCAGCGAAGGCCATATCTTTGGTATTACTTATCCGATTTCTAAGCGGAAAACCTTAAACGATTCGTAGATCGATTCTCTATATTTCTGCATCAAAATCTAGAAACAAAATGTTTTGCACATTTTTTATACAATTTTCTGGAGGGTCCTCTTTCTGGAGGTCCAAATTCCATAAAACTTCATGGAGCCACTAGATGGACCCCAGAACTATGCATCATAATAATTTCATAATTTAATAATATAAAAACATAATATTTCTTAAAAATTTCAAAACATATAGAATATATAGAAAGGAGATATACAAATGACACTATGAGCTCCAAAAGTGTTCCTAATTGTGAAATACTAGTGAACGTTAAACCTTGTTTACTACTGTGCCTGATACTGGACTTATCAGTACGTTGCTGGCAACAAAAAAATAACAATTTGCAGAAATAAAAATAAAAATTTCGTTTCAAATATGTGTTTTGGAATAACGGTAATGGTAAGCCACTGCTAACTGGTTTGAATTATTTTGTAACGGGTTTGACCCCAGGGACCTCTGTCTGTTAACAGCGCGACAAAAGTTGATTACGGAGAGATGGGGCTTATCAATTAAAATCTTTACGAGCACAGTGGAGGCTGTCCAACTAGGAAGCTACTCACCCAAGGCCTTGTTGTGACGAATCAGGCTGGACACTGCGGGGGTGGACAGGATGCCGTTCTGGCCCACCAACAGTTTAGCAACGCCATTGGCGGCGGAGAGTCGGACAATCAGCTCGGCGGCCTCCTTGCAGTAGAATCGTCCATCGCCGCCAACCACCAAGGTGGAACCGACCAGGGCAACTCCATTGGCCTCCAAAATGGCCTGGACAAAGTTCTCAGTGTAATGGGGTTGGGTGAAAACCTTCACCTGTGATCATGAAGAGATTTAAAAAATTGTGAAATAAGTTAAGAGAAAATATCTATGAATTTTCCAAACTGACTTTTTTGCGCAGCCCACTGGTGCCTGGCTTCTGACCCTCGTAGATCGTTGTGGGCACGGTTTCCACTGATAGCGACATCTCTCTGGAGTTTTCCTGCTGCTGGCTGAATTCCAACTGGACGACTTACCCGCGGTTGCGTGCGATGAAAATTGAGCGTCAGCCACAGCGCAGCGAAATTCGCCTCCCACTGATAAGCAACATCTGATCAGCCACACTGACTTAGATAACCGCTATCTTAAATGCGGCATGTCCGACAGAAATAATCTTTGATTAGGGGTGTGTCTCTAGACTTCTCTAGAGCCAATAAGTTCGTTAGCCTTTGGTAATCATTGTCTAAAAGTTCTGCTTTCATCATTATTTGAAATTATTTTTCGGTTGGAACTTTAAACCAATACGCCGATCTGCTAAAGGTAGGGTGCAATGTCATTCAAGGGCACTCTCGGTGCCGGCAGACAGCTGTTTCGAACGGAAACTTTGCTGAAAGTACAACAAATAATGACTAGTACTAATCAAATATTGATGCGAAATATATTAAATTTAATAAAAGCAGAAACAAAACTAGTTTGTTTTCATTCTATATTTGTTTATTAAAAAACAACAGCGCAGCTGTATGTTTACAGTGGTCTAACAGAACAAGGGTTGTAAAACGCAAAAGTAAATGTATGGAATGGTGGTATATGAAACGAGAGCGGGCTTGTATAATTTCAAATTTTTTCGCTTTTCATCACATATTTAAAAAGTAATGTTTTTATATTTGCCAGCTTTATGACGATTAGAATGGGTAAAAGTCTTAAAACTCTTTCATTATCTTTCAAACTCTTTCTTAACTCTTTTCATATACTCAAATGCGAACAATAAAAAAGTAAAAGGGAACAATATTTATATTCCCGCTTCAAATGCTTCAAGACTCCTGCCACAGGCATAACAATAATTAAAAAATGTTATAAGAATAAAATATATCAAATAAATGTATTAACATAAGCAAAGTATTTACCTTTTGAACTGATAATGCCACTTTTTCTTCGATACTATCGTCGATAGTTTTGCAACCCTCCTATATGCCATTCCACGTCACGGAAATTTGACAGCACGAAGCGAGAAGGTTTGACATTCCACGTCACGAAGAAACGATTCGAGAAAGCGGCCGCCTGCTGATTAGTTATTAAAATACTCTTGAGGAAATTACCCGAAAACCAAGTAAGTGTTGAGTTTATTCAACAAACTCTACCTGTTGAACTCCCAAACATTTTCGCTACACCTTTATGTTATAAATCGAAAGAAATAACCAAGGGAGACGCAGACCCTTTTCGGCAGCGACCCTTCCACGTCAACAAAAAATTGTAAACGTTCATTACAGAAATTTTCGTCTGTTTTTCCAGGATGTTCAAGCACCTGCTGGTTCTCTGCGCTCTGTGCGCCGTTTTTAACGTCTGCCTGTCCGAGGACGAGACCCGCGCCCGCCTCCTCGTCTCCAAACAGATTCTGAACAAGTATCTGGTGGAGAAGAGCGATCTGCTAGTCAGGTACACCATCTTCAACGTAGGCAACGGAGCCGCCACCAAGGTTAGCCTTGTCGACAGCGGATTCCACCCTGAGGCTTTCGAGGTGGTCGGAGGACAGCCCACCGCCGTGGTCGACAGGATTGCTCCCCAGACCAACTTCACCCATGTGGTTGTGGTGCGCCCCAAGGCCTTTGGTTACTTCAACTTCACAGCTGCTGAGGTGTCCTACAAGCCCGTCGAGGAGGCGGAGACGGTGAGTTGTGATCCTTATGGATTTTTGTAGCAATGTTTCATGAAATTTGCTCCTGCAGCTCCAACTGGCGATCAGCTCTGAGCCCGGTGAGGGTGGCATTGTCAACCTGAACGAGTACAACAAGCGCTTCTCCTCCCACTTCTTTGATTGGGTGGCCTTCGCCGTGATGACCCTGCCTTCCCTGGCCATCCCTCTGGGTCTGTGGCATCAGTCCAAGAGCAAATACGAACGCTCTGGCAAGAACAAGAAGCACTAAGCTATTGAGACGTGAAGTGGAGCCTCACCCCAAGAGATTTCTTTTCGAACACACATAAATTCCGTTCAATTTTGTTGCTTTAGTTTCCAATTGATTCCATGCGTTGTTTCACTCATTCAACCCACAAACACACTTAGTTTTACTCCAGTCTGGGACTGTCGTCTGGAGACGGGCGTTAAATCGTTTTAGATTTGATACGAAGACGCATCGAGTAAAAAGATAATTACCAAGTCCATCAAGAGATAAGCGTTTTCTGCTTTTCTAAATAAATTAAATCAAATTGTAAGATTGACTTTTCCTTTGGTTTGTAAAGAAGGGGAGAAGTACTAGTCTCATGTCCACAAAATAGAGCTGAAGAGATAAGTAGCCAACTTTTAAAGTTAAATTAATTTTACTAAAAAAAACTTTATCGACTAAAATAATAACAGTTTAGGATAACAAGCACTTTCGTCCAAAGATCTCAGCCTTCTTGTCGAACATTGGGGACTTGATGGGCGTATTAATCCGATAAAACGAGTTCATGGAATGCTTAATATAAGTATCGTACATCTCGTTGAAAAAGTTCTTGATGCCCTCGTCGTTCTTGTTGTCGTGGACTATAATGAATCGGATCTGGCTGGCGGCGATGAAGGCGGACACAAACCACTGGTTGAATCTGTCGATGGACTTCAGTTGCATGTTTGCCGTTTTCCACTTGTGCTCGTCCACCAAGTCCAGAGCTGCGTGAGCAATGAATTGGCTCAGATGCCTGTGGTCCTCCTTCTGCAAGTTGGAATGAGTTATATTTAATTCTATATGACTTCCCTCCAAATACTCACCCTAAGTTCCTTGTTGACTGTGCTGAACTCCTTTTCGTAGATGGGATTATCATTGTGGCCCACAATAACAAAATAATAGGTGGACATTTTGGTGAAAGATGAAAACAAAGTTTTCCAGTGTGACCGAAACTGAAATTTAAATGAGGGCACTCAGCACCAACAAGACGCACTTAATAATAGATTTTTATCGTATTATTTTAAGAATAGTAACGCTCATTAAAAAATGAATACTATTATTAGATATTTTATAGATTAATTTGTTATTTTTTTAAATTAATGGAAATACTTCAAACACCATAATAAGGATAGTGAGTGTTAAAAAACATTATTTAGTGCGCTATTTTCCAGCACTGCCTATTCGCGCCTTTTTTTACTCCCCCAGCACATTTTACTTCCAATTTTTGGTCAAAAAAACGAATTTAAAATGTTTTCAAAAGCCGGATCTGCAAAGTCCTGAGAAGAGATTGCTTCTACTGATACTTTTCCGTCCCGAAATCGTGAAAAGCGTTCAGTTAATGGCATTGCAGCGGTGTGTGTGCGTGTGAAAATTGCAACAAAAACGAGAAACGAGAAATCTGCGAAGGTAGACCTCATTATTATTGTATTGTATATTGCTTTGTTTGGGCTGTTTGTTGCGATCTTATCAGTTTGGCTTCTGTTTTGTAAACCGTATACTCCATTCGCTTACACTAGATAGCCCACAAAACCAAAAACACTAAAGAAATCCCACATTCCCGACACACGCACACACTGAGCATTATGTATTAAAGTAAACCCGAAAACGAGACCGAAATGACCGATGTAAATTGTCTTACAAGTGAGCACGTTGCGACTACAAGTCCGCCCGGAACACCCACCAAAAATGATGTCCACAATCTGCTGATCGAGCCCACATCACCGTTTGTACTGCGAGCTCCGCCCACCGAGAAGTCCAAGCTGATCCTGCAGAACATGGAGGAGGTACTCCATTCCGTGAAGCAGAAGCACCGCGAGAAGCACAAGCGCAAGCGGGAGGAGAAGCGGAGGGCAGCTGCTGCTCTCCTGGTGGAAGGCGTCGACCAGAAGAAGTCCGATCCGAACCAAGAGAAACCCCAGCC
This sequence comes from Drosophila atripex, assembly GCA_035045925.1. Taxonomy (NCBI): domain Eukaryota; kingdom Metazoa; phylum Arthropoda; class Insecta; order Diptera; family Drosophilidae; genus Drosophila; species Drosophila atripex. The sequence goes on from JAWNOP010000012.1 coordinate 5,852,862, forward strand.
TCTGAGAGAGAAGTCCACTCAGGAGAATGGCATCAAAAATGGTCACCGTCACCGGCGATCCAGTCCACTGAAGTGCAGCACGCCCGTGGCCAATCACCAAAGCATAAAGAAGCACTTCACCAAACCGGGAAAGGCCGAAAATGACAATGGGCCGGCAGTGGCGGCGGTTGAAACGAAAGCCAAAGCGCCCACCAATGTCTTTGAGTTTATGATGAATGCCAGAAACCGTTCCATCGGCGTCAATGAAGATGGAGCAGATGCGCCCGCAGACCAGGAGGAGGCAGCCGGAGGCGTAGTCACGGCGCAGACGAAGCGGAAACAGATGCTTCAGGAGTGGAACGATCGCAAGGGCGGCACGAAACGACGGCTGGCGGATGAGGCACGCGGCGAGTTCATCGATCAGCAGCTGGAGCACAGGGCCAAGAGGTACGCTAAGGTCTGAGGTGCTTGGGAGTCAAAACTAATAATAATATTTGTATTATTTAGGTTGAAAAAAATGCTAACCAAGACTGACCAGAAGGAAGTAGTAGCGCCGTCCTCGGCACCCACGCAGAACGCCAAACGGCCAAGGGGAAGGCCCCGCGCCCGTCGACTCAGTTCCATGGACGCGGAGGCGATTGTGGCCACTCCAAAGTCACAGGATCCGGAAACCGAGGAATTCCTCTCTAAACTCTCTTCCCCGACCAAGAAACGGGACAGCCTTCTAGGCTACTTTGCCAAGGTGGAGTCTCCCAAAGAACTGGCCGAGAAACAAACTGTAGCAATCGACACCCCACCCATGGAGACGCCAAAGCGACGAACCTATCGACGAAAGAGCAATCAGGAGACGCCCGTTGTGGGGTCCGTTGATGCCACGCCCTCTGGACGACCGAGACGATCTTGTGCCGGCAAGGCGCGCTATGATTACGACCTGGAGACGAGTCCCTCGAAAGCAGTAGCTAAGGCCGCCCAAAAAGTTGTCCAAAAGGCGGAAGAATCGGTCGAGATCATTGATCTTGACAGTAGTAATCCGGCCAGTACGCCCGTAAAACTGGCACCGCTCTTTGTGAGACAATTGCCAAAACCCAGCCCGGATCCTTCGGTTCTAAAAGCGCGTCAAGCATTCCTCCAATCCGGAGTACCGGACAAAATCCGCCAAGAGCAAAATCGCCAGAAGCAGTTCGAGCAGATGTACGAAGAGACCTATGAGGTGTTCCCCAGATTAGCGCACACGGGCTGCGAGAGTTATGTCTCCAAATCTGAGCCCCTGGAGCTACCATTTGTTCTAAGGGATGAGGAGTTCCTGGAGGATGTGGTTGGGAAGCGTCGGTCCAAGGCAACTTCATTTACGAGCTGTATTTTCGCGAACTTCTGCACCAATTCGGGGTCGAAAAAAACAAGCTACTCAACTCTACCGCAATTGGACAACAAGCGCGGCTTTGTTAAGCTTTGGAAGTCTGCCTTCGACCGATTCCCCACCTTCAAGTGCTACAATCAGATGCGCGAAAAGTACCGGCACTTCAGTGCCATTGATAGTGCCCAGGACACGCAACAAATGGGCGAGTCCTTCGTGGTAACGAGGCGAACACGGCGTTCAATGGAGCAGCATGCAGATACGGGCGACGAGGAGGCGAAGCCACCGCCTTCTGCGCCCAATGGCGAACTGCTCTTCACCGAAAAGTACAAACCGCTGCTGTTCGAGCAGGTGCTGGTGAACTTAACGCCGGTGCTGGAGCTCAAGGAGTTCCTCGCCGGCTGGAGTGGCAACGGGGGCAGCAACCGCAACTCTCAAACCCTGGACGACTCTTCCTTCGATCTCAGCCACGACTCCAGTTCCATGGGAGCTAGCAGCAACACCATGGTGCTCGTCGGACCCTCGTCCAGTGGAAAAACCAATGCTGTGTTCGCGCTCGCCAACGACATGAACTTCAATGTGCTGGAAATCAATGCGGGAATGAAGCGAACGGGCAAGAAACTGATTCAGGAACTGCAGGAGGCCACCCAATCGCATCAGATCCGCAAGGACAGCAAGTCGGGTGGCTCCTCCCAGCAGCTGCTGCAAAAACTGCAAAAGGGCAGCCTGAAAGCCAAGGCAGCTGCTATGGAGAATCCCTCGGAAGTCCGAAAATCGCTTATTCTGATTGAGGATGCCGATATCCTGTTCGACAACATGGACGCTGGCTTCACGGAGGCTATATACACCTTGGCAGCAAGTTCGAAACGTCCCGTGATTGTGGTAGCAACGGATCCCAATTGTGCGCACTTGCAGCGCCTGATGCAGCAGAACCAGATACACTTCCAGGCCCCCAATGTCCTGAACATCTCCCGGTTCCTGGCTGTGTTGGCACTGATGGAGAACTGTCCCATCGAACTGGACGAGCTGATCTCCCTGTACTTGTACAACAAACAGAATCTGCGCAAGACGCTGCTGGAGCTGCAGTTCTACATTCAGAGCGGTGGAGATGGATCTAAAGTTGGGGGTCACAGATCGCCCTCCAAGAATTCGCTGACCCGACTGGCCACCATCGACGGCTGCCTCATCCACCAGCGGCTGTTCGAGTACTTCACCACATCCCAGAATGTCCAGCACCGGATAGTACCATTTCCGGTCGACTTTGCTCTGTTGCGGCTGAATCTTCCCGACTTTATAGCTTCGTCGCCGCTGCTCATGGATTCTGGGGAAGCTGCTGCGGCCAAACCCACTGCCAAACGGAAATCCCGCTCACCAAAGAAGGCCTGGCTCAGCAGCGCCACTGGCCAGAAGAAGGAGGGAAGTGCCTCTCCTCTGGCCACCTTGGCGTCCTTCTATGACAACATATCCCTCGCCGCTCTGGTGGACTCTGGCAGCGATTGCAGTGATCGGTTGCAGGTGCACCTTGCCGAGGACATTGCGCACTCGCTGGTGGAGCAGGCTCTCCAAACTGGACTGGCGGCCAAGGAGTGTCCCTACAACTTTTTCGACAAGCCAACACAGAGGTAATATTCTAATTATTGTTAGGAAAAATAATAGAACGATAAGTTGAAGCGGTTTCCTGGTTTCCCAATTCGTAGATAGCCATTTGTAGAAGCCATAAAATGACTTTCCAAAGTCCTGGGTGAATAATCTTTTCAAATTTCCCAAAGTTTTTATGGCACTCGTGTAGTAATATCACTTTGTCATAAAAAAAAACAATCATTCATTAATTTCGGTCAGAAGATAAACCCGAAATGCGGGAATATTTCGAGACTTGTGATCGATCGACACCAGGCATTTTCATTTAAAAAATATTAGGGCTATTAGTGTTCCCCATTAATGAGTGCTAAGTAGATTGAATTCCAGTTGGAATTATAATCCTCATGTCCCAAGCGATATAATTTATATTAATCTTGATAATAATTATAATAAATTAAAGCACTTCTTGATAAATATTTTGTTTGTTTTTTTTTTTAGGAAAACCATCAGCGAACACCTAGGCAACTACCTGATACGATCCTCGTCCGTCAAGGCCCTTGATTTGGAACCCTGCCTGCGCTCCATTTGCCGGAGCGAGAAGGAGCGGGCCGGACAGGAGCGGAAGTCGAGCAGATTCTATCACTATCTGCGCAATCACACGGTGAACATGACCAGCTTCTCCCTGGAAGCCTTCGATGGCGTCTGCTCCGTTTTCCAGGAGGAGGTCAACGAGGGCGATCCTCCAGCAGATGCCGAGGAGCAGAGCTAGGAGGATTGAAAGCCTTAGCGGTTGGGTTTAGTTTAATTATTTGAATGAGTGGCGGAGCTGCTCCGCCAGACATATTTGTTTGCAATTTATTCAGAGGGAGGTAAGCAGAGTTGATCTTCTTAGACTAGATGTTTCTTGGATGGAATGAGATGAGCCTAGAACTAGCTACAAGTTAATTATACTAATTGTAAATGATTTACGACCTGATTCTAAGTAAATAAATCTATTAAATGACACGTTTATGATAAGATGACTGTTTCTTTTTGGCCCCACTAGCAGCAGCAGAGGAAGCCGGAGCTCTTCTTAGCAGGTTCTGGATTGGAGCTTATAGTGTTGACTCCCGCCGAATCGGGGACTTTCGTTCCAGTGGACAGAGGCTGGATCTGAATGGGCGCCGCCTCGGCTGGTCGCAGCTCTCCAATTTTGTAGTTCTTCAGATCCCGCTCGGCGTCGGAGGAGTGTCCTGCCTGCTTGAAGGCCTTGGAAGCGTCCTTGCCACCGTATTCGAGGAGGGCATCGCCACCGCCAGGATGTTCAGCCAAAAAATTGGTCACATCGTAGACGTTTCCTTTGATGATCAGCCAGCAGGGCTTGCCGCTCTTGCCATTGTTCTGGGCCACTTCCGAGGGATCGTACAACTGCGACATATTGTTCCGGTTGAAATATTTTATATTTAGAAATTATTTTATAGCCTGTTCCAGGCGAGCTGTTAACCGTTGGACGGACCGGCCGAAAATGGACGCGTGCCAGGCTGGAACCATTGTTTAAGTTTTTAAAATTATCAATATTGTGCAATTATCGGTCGAATCGGTTGTACCTCCCTCACAGCGGCCAATTACTATTTGTGGTTTTGTTTCTACAATCTGTCTGCTTGTTTTTTGATAAGAAATACGTGAGAATTTCACGTCTTCCAGGGCGACCCACTAACGCTTTCGCTTTCTAATAAATTACACCGATTTGTGCAAATCATGAATGCAAATTGATTAGGGTGTTGGCCTGGAGTGGTTCCTTATATATTGTGGCCAAATCTAAGTACTACTCGTGATTCACTTGCGTCTATAATAAGACACTGATATCGGGAGAGATTGATTTATGAAGTTCGCCCAACTTCTGCAAACATGAATGATGCATCACAGGTTATTCCTTAAAGTTCAAGTCACCTTATCAGGGACTTTTCTACTGGAAGATTACGCCTGTCGAGGAAATTTTGACAACTCATACCCTCCAGAGGGCTTTATCTTTCATATCACCAGGCACTACCCCATTTCCAATAAAAATCAACCATTTCGTTTATATTTTTAGCTTTCAAAGTTTATATTCTAGATATATTTTGGAAATATATTTTAAATTTGCATCGTTTTCCACTGTATTGGTTTTTGTTTTATGTTTTTGTTTTTTTTTTTTTATATGAGACAACAACAATAATTGGTATTTATTTAATATATATGTATTTAGATATATACGTTTTGCTTCATGCGCCTTAAAAAATTTCGCTAGTTTGGGATGCAATTTTGCTGCGGGACTCGAAAGTGGGGGGACTTTTTGGGGGAAGAGTATGAATGTCGGATGGGACTGTTGACTGTGTTGACATTGTCCTGCATTCGGTGTATTTACAAATTAATTTCTTGCTTTCCATGTAAATTGTTATATTTTATTTATTTTGTATTTATTAATTTATTATCTGTTATAAATATCAGTCGACGGCTTCGCATTTTCAAAACGCAGCTCGTGTGCGCTTCCATTTGTATTTTCGATTTTCGATTTTAAATGTACAGAGATACCATATATCATAATGTATATCATAAATATAAAGTGTAAAATTAATTACTTGTCAATGATTGTTGATTTGTTGTTGAATTAATCGATCGATCGGCTTGAATTTTAAAAAATTGTAATTCAATCAATTGATACTATAATTAAATTTTAAGTTTTCTTTCCATTTGATTTACTTTCACTTAGTTTCGTTTAGTTTTTTTTGGCTAAACACAATTCGTAGACTTGATCTTCGTTTAGAATTTAATTTTTAATTTAAAAAACACTTTTGGAGGTAGTTGAAATTAGGCCTGTTTACGTAAATTATATTTATATATTTATATATATATATATATTTATAATTAGTTTTATAAATGTGTATATATGTAGCTGATTCAACGATATTTTAGTTGGACTTAATTCTTTATAACTATTTAATTAATCATTTTCTACACTCTTTATTTAGTTTATTCATTGTCTGTTGATTTGCGTTCGGTCTGCGATATTTCGGGCTATTTCCGGTTCCATTACTTTAAGTATGATTGATCCATAGACATCGAACTCTATCTCGTAATTAATTAAATTTTAGGCTTTTAGGACTTTTCGACTTAGTAATGTTTCCTTTTCTTATTTTGTTTTGCATTTGTTATCTAGTTATTCGTTTTCCACTTCGTTTGCTCTAAATCGTTTGGTTAAATATGGTTTAAATTTGATTTAATGGATCGTAAGTATTGAAACCATTCCTCTTGTTTCCTTTAAATATGTTAATTTTAATGCTTGAGGGATTCACTGTTTTGGTAATCCGTTTTTCTTTTTCTGGATATATATTTTTTTATAAAACCAAAATTTTAAGGATCTAATAATGAGAAAAAATGTTCTAAAGTAGTTTACTTGTGCTTAGCATTTACATTGCAGTGGGATTTATTTTCTTAATCGTTTATTTTCCTAAACTAAACACACAAGAATTAAAAAAAAAAGAAATGTTGATTATTTGCTACTCTCCTTTTGAACAGACCGCGTGATTAGGCGTTGCCATACTTGCTAAATTGACGCTGCCCAATTAATTTCTATGATCGATAGCTTCGATCGACCGGTGCTGCCAGATTGCGCCTAAGTTATCGAAAGCTTAAATTTAAATTTTGTTATAGCATCTCTCCCAATTTAAATTTGTTCCTCTGAAATTTCATAAAAGTGGAGAATCAGCAAAAATGAAAATAAAAAACAATAATTTTTCTAAAATTTGGTTTACATAGATTTCATTTCATTTTTGTTTTTTTTTTTGTTTCTTTTTTTTACATTGTAATTCCGTTAGCAAATATACAAATACAAATTTCAATTGAACTAAAAATGGTTTCTGTGTGTGTGTTTCGTGTGTTCCAGCACGGGGCCATGCATACAATAATAATAATAATAATAATAATAATAATAATAATAATATAATAATAATATTTATAGGGGACTGGGATGGGGAGCGGGGATGGATTATAGTTAAGAGTTGGCTGCTTTAAAAACTAGAGTTATTCAAACTAAAATGTATACAATATTCATTCATAAAACTACAATTACATATTCACTTATATTTCATTACTCGCTATTTTAAAGTTCAAACGCTATTGTGTCTGTGTCTCTTTCAAGTTTGTTTTTATTGTGTTACATTTATACAATTTTGTTTTCTGTTTGGTTTTTTTCTGCGATTAGCAAGTGGCGAATGGAAATGATGGAAATGGAAACCGTCTATGGTCTGTGTTGAGTGCTAAAAGGCGGCAGCGCAGCTATGCAGTATGTCTTCTCGTCCTTAATTTCTTTACATTCCCTAGATTTCCTTCTTCCTTCTCGTTTTACTCAAATTTACAAATTAAATTCTGACTAATAAACAGTCTTTTCGTACCAGCGCAAAAGTTGGCGACAGACCTACACAAAATAAATCTGTTAAACTTCAACATAATAGATAAACATAGGCTAACATAAAAAAAAATATATGTGTATATATATGTATGTATTTCTATCATTGGCCAAGCACAAAAATCGGCGATTAAAAATTAATAGTTTTAAAGTTAAAATTGCTGCGATAACTGCCATTTAAAAAATTTAACTTTTAATCTCTTGCGAGTTTTGTGATGCCTCCGACGTACATAGTTAATTAGTTAAACTTAACACGAGCTCAGTTATGAGGTGGCTCCACAGTGACTGCAATTCCGGCTATTGCAGCTGCAGTGGCAGCTCATCATGCTAGAGTTGGAATTATTGCGGCTCATCGTGGTCAGCGGGGCATCTGCTGTGGAAGACTGTGTGGCTGTGGCTGCGGTCGCAGATGTATCGGCGGGAAGGCTGGCGCTGCTGCTACTCCTCAGCGGCTGTAGGCCAGCTCCGATCGGCACAGATACGGACAGCGGTGGCGTGGGTATTCTTTCGGGGCTGCAATTTCCACTCGACACCGTTCCCGCAGTCGCTCCGCCCGTTCCCAGGCTGGTCAGCAGCTGAGTGCTCGGTCCCAGGCCCGCATAGATATTCGCCCCACTCGGATTGGTGCCATAACCGCACGCCGTGCTCTTTAGCAGCGCGGCATTGGACACGGGCAGTGGGCAGAGCGGTACGGCCGCCAGGGACGAGGCCGATGAGGACGTCGAAACGCAGGCCGAGGAGGCCAGCGAAGAGGCGGACGACGACATGGACACAGAGGAGGCTGAGGCTGACTGAGAGGACGCCACCGAGGATAGCGAACAGTTCGGCGGCGACTTTGGTGAGCTGATGCGCGAGAAGAATTTGGATATGGCGTTGGGCTTGGACTTGCTGGACGACGAGGAGGCGGTCACCGCCGCACCAGAGGGCGAGTACGTTGAGGAGGCGGCCTGGAGCGTAGTAAGACGGTAGCTGGAGCTGGAGACCCCGCAGCCGCCTGCTGAGATCTGCTCGGGCACATCCCGCACCGTCTTGTTTGGTGGCGGTTTTGTGTACGACCTGGTGATCTCCGATTGCTGATGGAAGATTGAAAAAGTCCAAAAATTAATACAAATAGAAGATAATTATTTTTTTTTTCACCCACCTGGTAGCTACTCCGGATCTGCAGGTGCCGATCCTGTCCGTATTCGCTGTCCGGCAGTGGTACATGGTGCGGGCAGCGGGGCGTTTGCTGCTGTTGCAGCTGGTACTGGTAATGTTGATGGTGGTCGTTGCTGTGGCTCTGCAGCGAGCTGCATGTGGATCCGCTCGAGGAGTTGCCGCAGTCGCCCTTGTAACAGCCACTCCCGCTCCCGCTCCCACTGCCAGTGTTGCCGTATTTGAGGGTGGTGGCCTCGATACCACCGCGCGCCACATTACTGCTAATACTATTGTTGTTCAGTTGTTGGTGGTCACTGCCACCTCTGTTGCCGCTGCTGCTGCTGCTGCCACTGCCGCCGGAGCTGTGCGTGCTTGGAGTTGTCATGCGTTGTTGCTGTTGGTGGGAATGTTGTTGCTTATTGTTGCCGCCGCTGCTGCTGCTGTTGCTGCTGATGATGTTGCTGTGATGGAGATGGTGTTGCTGCTGATGCTGGAGTTGGTTATTGCCGGCGCCACGAATCACAGTCTCGCCACGTACAGCCAGGAGCTCACGTGCCTGGAGCGCATCCACGCGCATTCTACGTCTAAACTGATCCCTTTTTGTTTTAAAAGAAAAATCATCCAATTAGTACATACAGGTGTGGAAATCAGCCATAAACTAACCTATCATCAGGTGGTGTGCTTAAAGATGTGCGGGTCGGAACGCCGAGCCGCTCCATTCCCGCGCAGCCGGCCGTCTGTACCGATAGCATCTGGAAATTACAAAAAAAAACAAACAAACCAAAAACACAATTAGTTTTAATTCTGAAGTCTAATGCATTTAATAGTTGGCACCTAATAGTTCTCCAAGCCGGGTGTCTCTTCCTGACAGCCCTCCACCTCGCTTACTGTCTGGAAGTGCTCCAGCATCAACCACTTCTTGGCCACCAACTTGCGACAGTAGTCACTGGCCAAGTCCTCATCATATCTATTGCATTGAAAGAAATCGATCCTAACTTCCATTTCCTTAAAGGAATCTGGCTTGAGGGGCGAAAACTTGAGGTAACCGGAGTAGTAGAGATTGCTACGCATGACGAAGGGATGCTCGACAAAGAGGACGGTCTGTTGCCAGAGGAACTTGTGGGACGATTTCAGACACGGATTGCAACTCATCCTAAGGGGAGTGTGCGAGAAGCTGAACTCCACGTCAAAGTAGAGCAGGAAACACTCCAGATAACCCTCTCGGTTGACCTTCAACCGGATTTTTCGGTCAATAAAGATTTCCTCCTTCTTGACCCTCATCAGATCTAGTTCTAGGACGCGATGTGCCAAGGTGAGGATCTTCTCCCCAGAGGTTTTCGCGTAGCGGGGCTCGGCCAGTGCATACCGACGCATCGCCTTCATATTGAACCCGTAGACGTTCAACCACCAGTTGCAGCGATCGTTCTTCAGACGATTCTCCGCGGAGCCCAGAATGAAAAGCGAACCCCTATCTGGAAGAATGAAGCCACCTCTTTTCAACCAGCGATCGCGGGCGGTTATAACCTCCAGGACCTCGGATTCGAAGAGCAAACAGTGACCCATCCAATTGCAAACGATGCCATCAACTTTCTCCGGGAGCTGCAGGTTCGCCATGCGACCATTCAGAACCTTAATGACTTTCTCGAAGTCACTCTCCTTCACCACCAGCTCGGCGTAGTTGGTGACCTTGGAATAGTCCACGGCGTACACCCTCTTGGCCCCGGCGCTGGCAGCCATAAGGGCCAGTGTTCCGGTTCCACAGCAAATGACCAGGATGACACGTCCCTTGAACAGATGCCGATTCTGCTGGAAGGCGGACGAAAAGAAGTGCATGTGCTGCTGGTTCTGTTGCCGGGTCCGCATGTTCTCCAAGTGGGCCGAGTAGTCGTGTCGAAAGTCCGCCGAAGTCATGAGGTCCACTTGCTCCAGTTCCTTGGCAACTGGGCGTGCAGGAGTGGGAATCCGCGGACACGGACGCACCTTGGTTTTGGGACGATCTCTTGAGGAAGCTGTAGTGGGCCTCCTTAGAAGGGTTATCTTGGGCACCACGACCTTCGCCTTTATCGCTGGTTCCTTGGGCAGATTGGAAGATTCGCCCAGAACTTTTGGAGCTACTGGGACAGGAGATTCTGGAGTGGGAAAGGCGCCACGGCCACGACTGGCATTTATTGGAGCGTCTGAGGAGCTGCTACATATTGGAACATTTTCACGTTTTTGAGATTTCATTTTGCCTTTGTAGGAGTTTTCCTTTTTGTTTCCAGGAGTTTTGTTTTCAAACAAATTGTGAAAACTGGCAAGGCTTAGCTTCACGGGCTTCTTTGCTGATTTGTTTTGTTTGTTATTCTTACTTCCGTGCATTGTGAAAATCGAATAGCGGTAAATGGATATCGAAAGTAGTCAGATATGCAGTTAATTTTTGTTAATTTTCTACTCTGATGTTGTGCTAGCACTATTCTTCGGATGTCAAAAATTTGAACAATTTTCCAGGGGAATTCAAATCGTAAAAGAGGCAGAAGAAGAGATTAACAGAAGAAGGTAGCATTGACACTATTTTCGTTAAGATTATGACGTCACAAATTTAACGGATGTGGTATTAATAAATATCTTTATTTCATCAACTTTATATTATTCGAAGCATAAAGTATAAATACTTTATTAACATCTGATTTTAAATAAAACATTGCCAATTTATATAAGGGATTAAATGTAGAATATTAAATATTCAATTATCACTAGGTGTGACCAGCATCTTTCTAAGCTTTGTATTTGATATTCAAACCAGGGCTGGAAAATGGCGCGAGCTTTGGTATGATTCTTCCTAAATCTCGTCATAAAATCAATTGTTTTCTTTAATTTAAAAAGCTATTTATGCTCAGTATAGAAACATTTATGTTCCACATACCGCTAGCCACTATATGATTCCCTCATTTGCCCCATGGTTTCATGCCACCTGCCCCACACCCCACCTGGCGATTGATGTGTGCAAGCGAGCATGAAGGAAATGACAAATCTGCGCCAACAACAACAAATAACAGCACGGATGAGAATCAAGAATGTATTTTTGGCGACGTCGGCGGACTTTGTAAATTATAGAAACATGCAAGTGCAATTTTGTAAACACAATCTCATGAATTTTTAAGATGACCAACGCTTTAGATATTCGTGTTTAAAAATTTTACATTTTTAATAAAATTTAAAATTAAAAAAGAAGTCTGCTGTATCACATTTTTTAAAGCAGATGTTTCGATTGGAGCCAGTCATCTTTTTTGTTGTGATAATATGTTTTGGTAATCTGAGCACCAAAAAATATCACATCACATTGTCTGGGGCGTCTCTTTTTGCCGTCACCCAAGGCCCCCCTCTTTCTCCGCTCCCCAATGGCAAAAAATTAGGTTAAAATGTTTACTCGAGCATTGCAGACGGGATTGGCAATAACCTCATTTTCCTGTTTCGATGTGTGTGTCTGTGTGTGTGGTGTGTGTCGGCCAGACTCTGACGTAAGAGAAATGTCTGCCGCTTTTGTTTTTGTTTTTGTTGGGCTAAGCCCAGCCATAAGTTAACATACTTTTTCCCACTGCTCTGCATCTGTTGTTTGTTGTTGTTTTTGGTTAGTTTTTTTTTTGTGAATAAAGTGACATAATATTGAGGGTAAGCCCTTGTTCTGGTTCTTCCCCTGGTTATGTTTGCATTTGACCTTGCCGTATCCTCGAAAGTTTCCGACTTTCGTTGTGTGCTTTAGGCCTTTCTCAAAAAAAGTTTCCAATTAGGAATGGACATTTTTCAATCGAAATGAAACGATATTTATACGATATATAGGAATGAGTTAATTATGAAAAGCCCAAAACTATCGTAAGAGGTCCTTTAATCACTATTCAACTAACACCTCTGTTTTGAAGCCCCCCAATTATGATTTCCCAAAAAAAAACTTTTTGAAATTCCGAAACAGGAACAGCTGGCTAAATGTGTGCGTGTAATTGTAATTAATTTATGCACGTCTGCGTCTGGTGCGTGCGTCTGGCATAGATAACGGTTTTAATGAAAGCTCCGCTCTCACACACGTCCTACCGTTAACGTTAACGCCTACAAGAGTCGTGAGTGAGCGCCAGTGTGTGTGCGTGTGCTGAAATTCGCACACTCTCAAAACGCTCATGCGAGCGCACATTTTAATAATCAATTTGAATTATTCATTGGCTAACGGCGGCAAATAAAATTCGATTAAAACACAACGTCGTCGACGACGCGTCGTCGTGCTGCTGCCGCTAAACGCCTTGGGTTATTAGCGGCAATTGTGTTTCGCATTTCCCGCCCAACCGAACCGCCCACGCACTTCTACCCCGCCATATTTCCATCCTCCATCCTCGTCTTGGGCTTCTAAATGGCTTTTTTGCCAACAAGGTGCGGTGGGGGGCGGCGGAGAGATGCCAAGCCAGGAGGGAGGAAGAGGTAGGCAGAGTGTCTGAACGCTGATGAAAAAAAAACAACATTCATTTATTATGTTCTTTGCCACAGTGGGGATTCGATTTAGGGACTTTTTTTTCAGCTTTTTGATTCCATAGTTGAAAATATTAATGGGGATATTTAATTCCACTTTTCAGTGCATTATTCATTTATTGTAGAAAGTTAGGTAAGTTAGAATTTTCAAATATTCTTTTTTATAAATTGCGTTTTTTTGAATATAGTATTTTGAAAATAGTTTCTGAAAATCGGTCTGATTATTGGGCAGACATATAATTCTAAACAGAGTTTGTAGATTAAAATGGTTCTGACTGAAAACATAACTTAAAATTTTCAATTTATTCAAAATCGTTTTTTGGGTCTCGACCAATATAGTTTGAAAACAGATTGAAAACTGATAAACTATATACTGATAAACTATAATACAAGAATGCCAGGAATGTGTGTCAATGTTAGGTCCTTTATATCTAAAACAAAGCTTTTTTAAGCTCTAACTGTCTGTATCAGTAACCATTTAATAAAAAGTGTATTATTTTTAGAGTCTTCACTGTGCCTGATGTGTTTCATTCATAATGTTGATTCGGCGTGGGCAAATTAAACACGACGATGAAAAAAAAGAAGAAATAAAACAACATTCTAGATGTGGAGAAAAATGAGCAACTGCGCACTGGAAGATGTCAGCAAAGCGAGTAACAATTTGTCAAAGTTGCCGACTTTAATCTTTTGTAATGGGCGTCACGGCACTCCTCCCCCGCCTCCCGCCCCTCGCACTCTTGGCCAAAACCACGGCTGTCATAGAAAATCTTAAAACCACAATCTGAAAAGCCGCCTTACCAACTTTGGCCCGAAGAAGAGACACACCACCACGTGTGAGTGTGTGTGTGTGTGTATCGCCACAGCCATAAGGATTTTGGTTAAAGAGCCGCCCGGAGTCATTAGGCGGAATCCAAGTCTGGAGGAGATTCAATAAGCAAATGCTTGAGCAAAAAAATAAAAGAAATTGAAGCCATTTAAATTCAGAGAAAATAGACAGAGCGGGGCGCCGATGGAGAAATTGAATTTGTCTTGGCCATTATAATAAAGACGTATAAAAATGCCAGACACCAAATGGATCTCCATCGCATTCCTCCATAGCTCAGTCAGTAAAAATTGAATGCCAAATGAGAGGGAGAGAGAGAGAGAGAGAGAGACTGTGCGTGAAAAGGACGTGCCTTGCATTCAACAAACATTGCATAACACTGGCCAAAAAAAAAAAGGACATGGAAGGAAGAAGAAGCCGGAGCTGTAAAGGGAATAAATCGGAATAGGCGCAGTTACATAAGACCTTTTGCGTTGGCGGCGACGAAAGCAATTTAAGCATGTCTGCTGCGTCCTCCTCCTCGGCTTTTTTTCGGCCTGCCACCTGCGCCACCCACTTTCCGAGCTCTGTTGCTTCAAGGACTTTTGCTGCAGTGACAGAGAGTGAGCGATGAGCCTGCTCTTCTCTCTCGAGTCTCGGCCGCCTACTCCCCCATACACATCCTGTCTGCCTCGCCGACAAGGGAGTGCAAGGGACACTTGCGGAGGGAGAAGCAAAAGGCAATGCAAAAAAAAAGGAGAAAAATAAAAGAAGAGGAAAAATAAAACTTTCTACACGTGTCTCCTTGCTGCTTTCCTTTTGTACTACAGAGAGAGAAATGAGAGATTGTAGTCACCATATTCGTAATAAACTATTTTTAGCTAGACTTTTGTTTAATTTTCCATTTATCATTGTGCTTTTGGATTAATCTTAATCTTTATGATGAAACATAAAACAGGAATTTAAAATGTTGTTGCATTTGATATTTTTGTGGAGACTTTTCTTGGAGTGTAGCTCAGAGCAGACATGCCACCCACTTCCCACCCAGCGACAGTTTGCAGAACTTTTTCTTTTCTTTTGCCATTTCTTTCCTGTGTTTTTATTTTCTCTTTGGGTTTTATTTTATTTTTTTTGTGTTTTTTTACGAAGGGTAAGTACTTACGGGTACAGAATGTTCCGGCTCGGTTGGCAAAAGTTTTGTTGTGGCTGCTGCTGTTGCTGGTGTTGCTGCTGCTGCTGCGGCTGCTGCCAATACTGTAGCAGTAGGAACTGCTACTGATGCTGCTGCTACTGTTGTCTGCCGATGATCCGCTGCTGTGGAGCCCGATGATGAGGTTGCTGCTGGCAGGGCCAGAGCCGAATCGGTTTCCAGTCCAATCCCGAGCCCGATCCCAATCCCAATCCCAGAGGGCAGCACTGCGTTGTTGTTGCTCCGCCGTCGTTGCGACGAGGGACGCTTCTGATGTCGTATCCTGGGCGTTGTTGCTGCTCCTGCTGCTGTTGCTTCTGCTGTTGCGTTGGCAGAGCGGCGAAGGGCAATCGCAGCCACCAACACACTGCCGCAGGCTAAGCACACGGATAAACTAATGGCGATTATCAACAAGCGACCTGCAAACCGACGAGAAGGAGAAAGATCAAAGTTAGAAATTAGATACTGTAGCTACTTTGTATTTCTTTGCTTTTTAATTTAAACAAATTATTCCCACTCACAAACCGTTTCAATTACTAAAAATAATTGAAACAAAACGACTGCGACCCAACAATGAAAGAGAATAAAAAAAAAATAAATTATAAATAAATAATAAACAAGAACCAGAAACGAACCCGTGCCTACAAGGTGCGCAGAACTCTCTCGCCGAGTAGTCCGTAACCCCTTTATTTGTCCCCTGTCTGTTATCCGTAGAATGCCTACTACGGAAAAGTGACAAACGGACGGACACTATAGACAAATACGAAATACGAAATAAAAAATACAAATATAGGTGGCTGCGTCTAGACAACGATAGCAGACGACTTAAGTGATACAAGCACACATGCGCAGTCGAAGTACGTAGAATGTCCGAGAGGGCCGGAGGGTGTAGGCGGACAGACAGCGGGTTCGATAAACAAATGGGTGAGAAGAGTCTATCGAAGGGACTAGTTGGCGCGGGGAAGTACCCTGTAATATCAGACAGATTTTAAGTAGACTTTGTCCAGTCTGAGACTCACAGATCTTTGCCGCCCAAAACTGCCCCATCATACCTCTAATAATAGTTCTATTTTTGTAACATTGGACTTTGAAGCCTTTCACTTGAAGCTCAATTGTCTTGTAGGTCTGGGGGGTTTTTTTGGTTGAAACATCTTAAGCATGAAAGTCAAAACGCCTCAATTAGTAAGGGGTATTATATACGGCAACAACATTCCGATTCCGCCAGACCAGACACTGCTGATAGAATGGCAGACAAACGGAGGCCACCCGTCGCGGTCGCAGACCCTGTAACACACCGATATTCACACACACACACATCCACCCATAAAATGTGAGAAAGAGATACAATTCAGAGTGATACACAGATACAGATACAAATGCGAAAGCTTGCGCAACAAGATTTTACAACTACACGCAGTAGATAGCATGACGCTCCGACTGATATACAGTTACAACAACTGCAACATCGCAGTTTCATCAAGGCGCGAATGACGCAGCTTTGCAACCGTTGCTATCTCTGTCTGTCACTCGACCATGGCCACCGCATCACCCAACCACCCTACCACCCTCGCACCCAACACCCACCAACCACCCACTGTGACGATCGTTGAATGAAAATGAAAATATTCCAAAGCGATCATAGCTTTATGATTCGGACTAAAAATAAAAAAGAGAAAAGCACTCAAACTGTAAACAATACAATTTGTTAATATGATTAGTTTGAAATTAAAAAAAAAAACCAAATAATAAAATAATAAAAGAGAAGTCAGACAGACATGAACAAATTATACAACAACCAGCAGACAGACAGACAGACAGAAAAAGTTAATCAACTAAAATTAAAATGTGCAGAGTGAAATGCGAATAAAAAAAAGACAACAAATTAAAATATGTCAACAATGTCTATGTACTCTTTCTTTTTTAGCCCGACTTTGGCAACAAAATAATAATAACAAGCGGCACTTTAGACTTTTGCGCATTCCCAGCCGCTGCCAGGCACTCCGGCTCGGATTCGAACCGTCTCAGGTGACTCAGCCTGGCTGGCTGTTGTCATTCGCTTTCTGTCTGCCTTTTATGGCCTTTTGCTTTTGTTTCTCTGATAATTATTTTCTACCCAGTACTACTCACTACGAAGCGCGACAAAAAACTGATGACTAGAGGTATTAAGGGAAGGGCCAACGGAGCTTAAAATATTATTGGCTCATCAATAAGTGGAAATTTTCATTCATCGGAAAATAGTTTTTAAACAGGTTATTAGAAATTTGCAATTGAATTAACTATTTAAATAAATTAAACGCTGTTAATGCTTTATATTATTGATTTATATATTTATACTTTTTGATAATGCTCGCGACACCACACCACGTACAATAAGAAAGGAAATCAAAAGGGAAGAGGGACACGCTCAAAGTGTGACCAGTTATACAAAAATTAAATAATCCATAATAGTGATGTTAATTTTGACGGAGGAATCGATATATTCCAACACGCCCCCTCAAAAATAACATTCACATAATTTAATAACTCAAACTAAATAATATTCACATATTTCATTACTTCAATCTCATCAACTTATTCTAATAATATTAGTATTCTAATGTGGGTGGTGTGCCTACTGGGGAGTGTTAGTGATCCAGCATTTGCTGCGAGGATCGGGGAAAACCCAGAAAAACCCGATCAGATCGTTTTCAATAACAAAAATTATAAATTCAAAAAATTATAAATTCAAAAATTATAAATTCAAAAATCCTTATGTACGTCTTAATGGTTGTCCTTCATTAGACCCAATTTGCTTCTTAGTTCCATATATCGAGCAGCAGGCAATGGCTTTGTGAAGATGTCGGCGAGTTGATTACCTGTAGGGATATACTCAATGCAAATCACATTATTCTCCACTTGCTCTCTAGCAAAATGATATTTTATATCTATATGTTTTGATCTTTTATGGCAAGAGGGATTGTTGGCAATGGCTATACAACCTTGATTATCTTCATATATTTTAATTGGTTTCTCAAGCTTAAAATTCACACTTGTGAATAAAGATTTTAACCAAAGAGCTTCTCTAACTGCTTCAAATAATGCCATATACTCGGCTTCAGTAGATGAGGCTGCTACTGAATTCTGTCTCTTTGTATTCCAACAAATTGTGTTATTTTCAAACATTTTAAATACATAGCCAGTCGTACTTTTTCTATCTATTTCATTCCCACCCCAATCTGAATCTACATATCCAATTAATGCGTCTTTATATAATGCAGTTTTCTCAAATACCAATTTAATTTCACTGCTTCCTTTTAAATATCTAAGAATTCTTTTTAGACATTGCCATAACTCAGAATTATTTTTGCTACTATATCTGCTAAGTATATTTACCGCAGTAGCTAAATCAGGGCGTGTACAAAGCATTATGTACATCAAACACCCGATCAGATTGCGACATGGCGCATTGCAATCTTCATCTGAGTTAAGATGTTCGTAATTTAATTTAGGGGGTAAAGGGGTACTGACTGCATTGCAATCACTCATATTGAACTTATTCAGAACTCTATTTATATAAGCAGTTTGACTCAGCAAAATTTTATCTTTGCATATTTCAACTCTTATGCCTATGAAATGTCTTATTTCTTTCAAATCAGTCATTCTAAATTTTTTCATTAAATATTTTTTAAAATTATTCATTTTATTTGTATCGTGTGTAGCTATGACCACATCATCAACATATAATAAAACATATATGTTTTCTCTAATGTTCCCTTTATTAAGAATATATATACAGTGATCAACTGGGGAGTTTATAAAATCGCATTCTTTTAGGGCTTTTTCAAAAACCTCAAACCAGCATCTAGCTGCTTGTTTGAGCCCATAGATTGCCTTATTTAGCTTACACACATTATTACCGTCACACAACACACCTTGAGGGAGTTTCATGTAAATATCTTCCTTTAACACACCGTTTAAAAAAGCTGTTTTAACATCCATTTGATGGACTTGCAAATTATATTGCACTGCTAATGATATCAGGAATCTGAAACTTGAAACTCTGGCAACAGGGGCAAATGTTTCCTCATAATCAACCTGATATTTTTGAGTAAAACCTCGAGCTACTAATCTAGCTTTGTATCTAATTGGATTTCCCATTTCGTCATGTTTGACAGAAAATACCCATTTACTATCAACAATATTTTTATCTTTATCTTTAGGCTTCTTTGTTATTGTCCAAGTATTGTTTAACTCATGAGCACTCAGTTCAGCTTTTATAGCTTCTTCCCAACAACTTTTATCGCTTCTACTTTTAATTTCATCGAAACTATGTGGGACATCGTTAAAAATTGCATGAGCATTTAAAACAAATTTATTTAAGTCACTTTCATCTTCATTGTATGATATATGTGGCTTTTTCTGTAACCTTTCACTTCTTCTATTTGTTACAACTTCATTCCTATTGTTGTCTATGCCATCAAGATCTCTCTTACTTTCATTCGGAGGATCAACTTGCTTTCTTTTCCTACTCTCATTCGGAAATTTCCCTTCTTCACATTCCTTACTCTCATTCAGGATGTTTTCATTTTCCGTACTATCATTCGGGAAATTTTCAGTTTCCTTACTCTCATTCAGGATATTTTCATTTTCCGTACTATCATTCGGGAAATTTTCACTTTCCTTACTATTATTCAGGAAGCTTTTATTTTCCTTACTATCATTCGGGAAACTTTCATATTTGATGGCTCTAGAATTAACCATATTGGTCTCATCGACAACAACATCTCTAGCTGTTATGAATTTGCTATTAATAGCATCCCATAACCTATAACCATTCGCTTCGTACCCCACAAGAATACTTTTCTTTGATTTTTCATCAAATTTACCGTTTTTGTGCTTATTATGTACATACACGGTTGAACCAAATACTTTCAAGTATTTTAAATTTGGCTTTTTATTATGCCACATCTCATATGGGGTCCCCTTTTTATCTACTAGTGCTCTACTTGGAATTCTATTAATTAGGTATGTTGCAGTCAACACTGCCTCACCCCAGAAGCTTTTATCTAATTGTGCACCGTTAACCATGGCACGGGCTTTCTCTGTAATGGTTCGTATCATTCGTTCAGATACACCATTTAATTGAGGTGTGTGTGGTATTGTCAGGTGATAAGTGATTCCTTTCTTAACACAGAAATTACGCATTTCATTCGACAAATATTCTCTTCCGTTATCAATATATAAATTAACTACTTTAAGATTAAAATGTGCTTCACTTTTCGCTACAAAATCTTTAAACATATTGAATACATCTGACTTATGTTGAATCAAGTATGTGACACAGTAATGTGTGAATTCATCCACAAAAATAACAAAATAGTTCTTCTCATCTAAAGAGACCGGTGTAATAGGTCCACACACGTCAGAGTGTATTATAAACAGGGGTCTCGTAATATGTTTTTTATCCTTAAATTGGTTAAACGGAAGCCTAGCTTGCTTTCCACTCAAACAAGGTTCACATATTTCCTCTGATAACTTTAAACTATTAATAAGGCTTGTGTCATTGAATAAGTTGTTTTTCTTTATTTCTAATAATTTAGCATTGCTAATATGCCCAAACCTCTCATGCCATAATCTATAATTATTGGATTCTTTACAAGTAATGTATGCTTGCAATTTAATAATTGGTACATTGTTTAACATACCTGAATCCTTTACGATTGTCACTCCATTTTTCGATATAGTGACACCATCACTGTCAAACTGGGTTGTCAGGCCAGCCTCCTGTAGTCGTTTGACCGATATGAGATTTCCAGCAGCCTCCTCGCAATACAGTACATCCTCCAGTGTTATCTCATAATTATTCTTTAATCGTACAACACCACGCTTCGTGGCATAAATGAATTGGCCTTGTTTAGCCACAGCGATCCTTAATGGCGGCTCCAGGTCCACACAATCAGCATATAGGGAATCATCATTTATTAAGTGATCGCTCGCACCGGAATCGAGTATAAAGTTGTATTTATCCGTTATACAGTTGCTTAACATGAATGCAACTCCATGTGATGTGGTGATTTGAGCTTGTCTATTGTCATTTTCTTTTTCATTTGTATTATTATTTTTATTGAGATTTATTATTTTCTTTAGGTGATAACAGTCTTTTTTAATATGCCCTAATCTACCACAGTAGTGACACTTGATATTGCCAAATGGCTTACGTCTACCTTCGCTTACTGGTTTTGTCACTCTGTTCTTAGAATTATATTTTGGTTTATTCTTATTAAAGGTATTATTATTATTAAAGTTCTTGTTATTATTTTGAGCTACCGCTTTCATAACCTTTTTGCTTGTATCTTTCTGATCACTTCTAATTTTAATTTCATGATCCAATAGCCTATTCTTAACGAAACCTAAAGTCAAGTTTTCCTCGGACAGCGTTTCGATTGCTGTAATAACACCATTGTATGATGAAGGTAGTGTGAGTAATAAATGTGATACTTTATCCATTTCCTCAATCTTAGCGCCTGCAGCTAATAATTCATTAATTAGTTCGTCAAACTCAATGAAAAAATTTGATAGTGGCATCTCGCCCGAATGTTTTAGTGTCAGTAGTCGCTTGCGCGCTGACAGTTGTGAAGCTAGACTTTTTCGTTCGTATACGGCATCTAGATTCTTAAGAATTTCACGAGCTGTGACGTCACTAGATGCGAAGTTCAAGAAAGAATCACTTAAGTGCTCAATGAGCACACCCTTTGCACTTCTATTAGCCTTGACCCAATCGTCATCCGCATTATCAGGCTTTTCCTCATCTACAACTTTAAGAACATCTAATTCTGCAAGTAATGAGCGAACTCGAAACTTCCATACGGAGTACTTCTCTCCGTTAAACGGTTTTATGTTTCGCCTCGATTTCTCCATTACTTCTTCTATCTCCTTTACACACGCACACACGAATTTCACAACACGTTGCAATGGTATAATTACTTTGCAGAAAAATGAATTTCACAAGAATATGCAATGGTATTTATATATATGAAAAAAAAACTTATATTAGGCATGGACTGGGCCCATAACCTATTAGAAATTTGCAATTGAATTAACTATTTAAATAAATTAAACGCTGTTAATGCTTTATATTATTGATTTATATATTTATACTTTTTGATAATGCTCGCGACACCACACCACGTACAATAAGAAAGGAAATCAAAAGGGAAGAGGGACACGCTCAAAGTGTGACCAGTTATACAAAAATTAAATAATCCATAATAGTGATGTTAATTTTGACGGAGGAATCGATATATTCCAACACAGGTTTTAACCTTTTTTTTTCTTCTCTTAACTCCTTGGCTTGATTATTTTGTATTTTTTAATTGTGCCGCACTCGTTCCAGCCTGTTGCAATTATTTTTATCGCAGGTGAAATGATTGAGCACGTCTGGGGGACGTTCGTTTACGTCTGGAGACATATGTATGTACATATGAATGTACATTCGCATGTACACATGCAGCTAGACTAATCACCTGATACCCTATAAAAACCGGGTAGAGAAAGAGAGGGGAATACCTGGTAACAGCCATGCCGGCAGAGCTGTTTTCTATTTGATTGAACCTCTGACGCACGTGTGCCCGCCAACTATTGAAAAAGTGCTAAAATAATTGAGAGAATACAGATTCAATATTTGAATTGATCGCCCAGACGACGCAAGCAAGCGTCGAGCGAGTGCCAGACACTAGACCTCGCACCCGGCCAAACCACATCAAATTATATGGTAAGACCTGCCAGCCAGACCAGACCAGACGGATCCGACATTTGGCCAACACTTTGAGAGAAAAAAAATACGATCACAAATTGTATCTGATAGATATGACTTGAGAAAGCCAAATGAAATATTATTTCAAGATTTAAAGATCAAGTTATAAGTCTTCGGTCAGAAACTTGTTTGTTCGAGCAGGTGGTTCCTTGACCGAGAGATATAATGTCTCTATAGTATCTATATAGTATATAGAAACCGCAATTCCTCCTAAATCTCAGATGTGACAATTGCAGTTGATTAAGTACGAAGATCACTTTCGATCAACTTTCCTTCTTGCTCCGGGCCGGGCCGGGCCCATCTTTGGGCCCGGGCCACAACAAAGGTTATTAATTCAATGATTATGATCAACGCGCTAATGACAGTCAAGTGCAGCTCCCATTACCCGAAAAAAAACATTTAAGCCAATGCCAATGACACCTTGATTGGGTGTCAAGGTTGAGCGAGGATCGTCGCATTCCCACTGGGCACATAAACTAACTAAAGGCATTATCATCAGCTTGAGCAATCATCGTACATTGAGGTGACATTGAACTTGAAAAATCACAACGGAATTGTGTGCTTGGGGCTATTGTTGTTAAGGAATTTGGATTTCGGGGCCTTCAAGTTCAAAGTCTTCAAGGCAGGAGGAGGCGGGTCTAAGGACCTATTTCATGACACGACCTGAGCAAATCAGCATCATCAGCTGACGTCAGCCGCGGCTGTGTTTTTGGTTCTTGTTGGCGATTTTATTTTGGCAAGAATTCCTGTCTAGTTTGTGCAAAATATTACAATGTTGTCTGGCGCACAAGTCTGAAAAGTCTCGCTCTTCCTCGCTTGGGAGGGAGCACCCTCCTGGCGCGGCGGCACCCTTACTACCCTCGCTTCTGATTCCCCCGGTGAGAGGCCAACCCTTTTATTTTCGCTGCGCCCAGCAACAGCCAGGGGCGGGGGGATGCCGGCAGGGAATGCAAATGAATGAGCAAAATGCAAAAAACCAAGAGAAGAGCAAAAAAATATGAAGAAAAAAAAACTGAAACCGCAGACAGAGACAACGGCAGCGACCTCGCCCAGGCACATGACGAACATCATGATGTTGACAACGACCATGATGATGATGTTGATGTAGATGATGATGATGATTTTGTGCCTGTCGTTTGACCTTTAAGCCCAGCGAGTGCATTCCTCCAACCACAACCTGGCAGAGTATCCCTATTTGTGTTGCTTTTTTTTCAACGTCTGGGTCTGGTCTTTATTTTTACATTTCCTTTTATTTCTATTTCTATTTCTATTTCTATTTCATATAAATATATATATATATTTTTTTCATAACATGCAAACGCATTAAATTAATGGGAAATCACGTGGCAAATTGTGCCAACACCTCGTATGCGCAATAATTCAGACATTACGTATACGCAACGTAGCGCATTCTCGAAGTGTGTTTGCGATTTCATCATCAATTTTTTTTTGCACAACAGCGACTTGATAATGAATACTGCTAATTCTTAATGCATCAGAAAGAGTCTATACTGTCTATCTAGTTGGTATTCAACAATAATCCAACCATCCACAATTTACTGGCACTTTGTTCCTGTTGGCCCGCTTTTTATTGCAACATTGTGTCATACTTTCTGTTGATTCTTTCAGGCTTTCTGTTTATTTGCCGATTGGTTTTTTCCCCCATTTGGACTTGACGTTAGAGCTTCCACTGAGCCAGAGTTCTACTTCCGCCACCATCGTCTAAAAACATACAGAAATTCGTGTTGATGTAGACTTTTGTTCTGTTTGCCGACGACTACGACGAGGACGACGATGGCTGGCAGCGGCGTTGGCTGGCAAATATTGACAGAGGCTTCGAAATATTACGCAAAAATTTGCCTTCGAGGGAGACTCCACATGTTTAACTAGCTTCGTTCCAGAGTCCATACCTTGTCCCTCTTTTATTTTATTTTTTGCAACATGGTCGCCACTTTTGTTCCCACCGCTTGCCGCTTGCGGCCAATGACTCATTGACCTGGTTTAGGTTTTTTTTTTCTCTGTCTAGATTTTGTAGTTACCCCAACTGCTTGCCGGGATAAGTGGGTCAGTGGGCGTGTCAGGGGGAGGCGAGGGTTGGATGGCACTCAGACCGAAAAAACTAGTTCATGTATGGATGGGGCGGCGAGGCTTTCCATTTTTTAGGCTCTTTTTTAGACTCCAACTACGACTCCGACGACGAACAATAGAAAATACATATCCTCAAGTATGAAATTTGCCACCCTGAGTGCAAACTATGTCAACGTCTGCGTTCCAGTTTCTGGCCCCGTCGGGACATCATGGCGTATACGTAATACCATCGATTACTCATACGCCATGGGTATCATGGGTAGCTTTACGAAATTGCGTTGCACTTCCCCCGACTGTCTGCAGATAAGACTTAGTTGAAGTAATTAATTTTTTATTTTTAGTTCTTACAGGTTGGCGCCTTATCTGGGCACTTTCCTTGGAGGGATCGATCATTCCCGACCCTAATCCTGTAACAGCAAACGCCGGCCATTGGCATTTATATGCCACTTTTATTTATGGTTTTTTTTGTTTCATTTTTGTTCGCTTTTATCTATCGACTATCACAAAGGCGAGGCGTGCAAATTGATACCAGCGCGTGTAGCTAATTTATAATTTTCAGTGTTCGGACCCTGGAGCCCAGAGCGTTCAGAGTTTGTTTCCAATTCTGTTTTTGGCCAAACAAAATGATTAGTGAAAGCCTATTAATGGCTTTTAAATAATATTAATTGAGTTGCTTTCGGCCCTCAATGGTTGATTATTCATTTTAGTGTTTAACAGATTGGCTTTAAACTTAAATCGGGGCTAAAATGAATTATTTGTTTGGCGAAACAATCCCTATAATTACGCCGTCTGGCTGGTATACTAGATTTTTCCACTTCTACTGCCATTCGCTAAACACAAAAATTAAAATTAGACCACAACCAGTTTATTTGTGGAGTCACAAGCCAGACAAAATAGTTTTAGAATAAATGCTTTCCCAGACTATTGCAAGTAATCGATTTTCTTCGCAAGTAAATAAAACACCAGACCCTCTTAGGGGTAGGA
This sequence comes from Drosophila atripex, assembly GCA_035045925.1. Classification (NCBI taxonomy): domain Eukaryota; kingdom Metazoa; phylum Arthropoda; class Insecta; order Diptera; family Drosophilidae; genus Drosophila; species Drosophila atripex. Next base: position 5,878,679 of record JAWNOP010000012.1, read on the forward strand.
GCCTCCTAAGAGGGACTGAGTCGCGACAAGTGTCGGCGCTTCCGCTTTGAAGTCTCTGTTTCTGTCTCTGTCTCTGTCCCATCTCTCTCCCTCTTTCTGTTTGTTGTAATTCCAGTCGCCCCCTAAGGGGAGCGCCTTCTAAGGGGTAAGATCAAGAGAATCAAGAGACTAACTCTTGGAATTTCGATCTATCTATGCTAATTGCATTTCATTGAAATTAATGCTGGCGCGTTCATCTCCTAGCAGGGTCAAGTCGTTTATATCAGAAAAGGAAGGTGCGGGGGGAGTCAGTGGGGGGGGAGACAGTTAATCTGTCTAAATGTTGCAACGTGGAGTGGCAAGACCATAAATTTTATTTCTTTCTCACAATTGTATTTCTTTAGTTGCATTGCAAAAAAAAAAAGAAAAAATCCCCGAAAAAAACTTATCTGACAATGTTTTCAATTTTATTTTTAAATGAGATTTTGTTTTTTGTTTGCTTGTTTTGCTGTTGTTGTTTGCATGACGCGACAATTTGTCTGTCTATTTTTACCTAGCTTTGTCTCGCTTTTCTCTCTCCCCCTCCCTGTCGCACTCCTAGACTTTCTCCCTCACTCTTTAGGTCGGTCGGAAAATTGTGTCCGACATTTCTGAGCAAAATACTATTTTTTGTTGTTGTGTAAATATGTATATAGCTAATACCATTTACGTTCCTCAGTCTACACACCTCAAAGATCATTCATCTACAAAAAAAAAACAAAACCAAAATAAAAAAATGACAAAAAAAATTAGCAAAAAAAAGATATTTTTCTAGGCCTATATGAGACAGTTTCTATCTCTGCCCCCCGTCTATATCTCTAGACATAAAAATACATTTTTGCGGAATTTTATTTTGATTTTTTTATGAGCCAACAAAAAAAACAAAGAAAAGAAAAACAAGATGTACAACTTTTTTGTTCGAGCCTTCTTGTTTTCCGAAATTTGAATTTTAAATCCAACAGCAATTTTTTTGTGGGTGCTTCGTAGTTCAGAGCTCCATGGCTGCCATGGCACGTGGAATTATTCGGAGTGTGTGTGTGTGTGTGGCAGGGTAGAGCCCTCAAATCCCCCCCCGCCCGAACGCCTGTCTGCAACTATTATCAGCAGACTGTCGGCTTTGGTGTTGTTGCAATTGTGATTTCATTTGTAATCGCCCATTGATTCAGAAGTCAGAATTCAGAAATCCGACTTCCCCTGCCCATTGCACGTGTATGTTCCAATCGAACTGATTCCGTTCGCAATTCCATATCGATTCGTGATAGAACCAGACATTAATATACTATATATGTATGTATATATATATATATATATATTTTTTTTTTTTTTTTGCAAAGGTATAAATCGAAATATGACGCAATAGACCGATTAAAATTGGCTTTTTAGTGCTTTGGTGTCGGCGCTTTGAAGGGATTTCCTTTCCCAGAAATATACGATGGGTTTTAATTGCTGTCTGCTTGAATTCCAACAAAAAAAATTCATAACAAAAAAAAAACTAAAACTCATTTCCCCTCAGACAGTCTTACGTAATTTCTACGGCGAAAGATAAATATTTGACCTACATTTTCGACATCGGGAATTCAAGCAGGAAGTTCCAACAGGACGACCCGGCAGGCAGGCAGGCAGGCAGGCCAGCCAGCAACACAAACCCAAAAACCCACTCACACAAACGCATGCCACACACGCGAAACGCAAATAAATCATTGATGAAGTCCCCATACACACACACACACACACACACGCACACACACCACTCGCACACACCCCAACTCACTTGAGCTTAGGGAGCTTCAAGTCATGTGTTCGTGTCTGATGGAAATGTAGGCCACAGGCAGCCAGTGGCCCCTAAGCTTCACTCAGTGGGAGTGGCCCAGGGGCGGTCGTCAGGCCAAATATTATACAAAACATAGAGAGAGAAAAATGAGGGTGTGTTTTTGGGCGAAACTTTGTGGGGAAACGGTTTCAACTCAAGGTGTTTATAAATAAAAGTTAAGGGAGATATAGTACAATTATAGAGGCTTTTTAAGCAGGATTTGCAGAAAATGTCACAAGATATAGTATTCTTATCTAGTATATGCGACTCTTTGTTATTATAATACAATTATAGACTTTTTAAGCGGCATTTGAAGGAGTTGTCAGAGGTTATAGTATGCCTATCTTTATAAGACTGGTAAAGAAAGTTTGAAAACAAAACTTATAATATTTTTCTCAATCTATACACTTTCCATTAAAGATAATTCATAAGCCAGACTTTTTAAGTTAATGAGCAATATCTTTTAAACTATTTTTGTCAGTGTACTAACATCACACAGTGAGGAATGCTGTCCAGCTTTTTTATTTATTTTTTTTTGGGGTCTGCTGATTGTCGAGACAAATTTCCAAGAAGCGAAAAAAGAGTTTTTGCTGTTTCTCTTAGCCCCGGCTATTGTGTGGCTAGAAGGGCGGAGGAGGAGGGATGTTAGTCAAGTGTCTGAGAGGCCGCTGCAGCGCGATAGTCAGCTTCCGCTCCTAGGCCGCAATTCGCATTTTATGGCCTTATCAGGTGGCACCCCCGAACCCTTTCCGCTCGCCCGGCATCCGCTGTTGTCTGGCCGACTGACTGCCTGACTGCTCGGCTCACTCATCTCCTTCCCGCGTGCACCATCGGGTGCTCCACATACTGACCACACACACACACTCACAGCAAGTGGCATGACGTGGCACAAGTCAGGGTCGTTCTGGGTAATCGGATACTTAAACACACAAATATACAAACAAAATATGTACGAACGGGCACTGCAACTGGACTGAAAATCTTTCCACAACTAAAAATATGAAATTTATTTCTGGTTGGGCTTTTAAGGGCCTTCAAGGACACATTACCTTTAGTCTGATTAGTCTGAGACCAAAAACAAACTCTATGGAGTTCTTTGAGATTTGCTGCCCAGTTGGCCAATTTATTTGGCATGTTGTCGCTGCCACTTTCCATGTTTGGCAATCATTGTGCCGCCTACACGTGCCACTCTCGATCGAAACAGACATATAATGGGATTTACATATTGGGGGAGCTGGAGACTGTAATAAAGTGGCTTTTTTTTATAATTACACAATCCCTAAGCGGATTAAAAGCCTCCAAGTTATTTACATTTCCCCTCTCAGAAGGTAAATTTTAATTTCACTTTTGGATTGAATCTTCTCTGCTGACTAACTTGAATTTTCAGTTAAATGGGGAGCTATTATAATATACATATGTATATTTTCTATCGCTCTGGGTCTCTCAATCTCAATCTGAACTTTTCAGCTGGACTCTTGAGACGACGCTCCGCAGCAATCAGGCAAAGACCGCATGTCAATCGATTAGCGATTTCGTTGCCTGTCTGTCCGGTTCCGAAATATCATATTTTATATTTGTAATTCGTATTATTCATTTTTTTTTTGAATGAACAAAGCCAAGAGAAGCTGATAAGATGGTAGATAGAGGTATTTGTGACGGAAAGAAAGCCCCCAAAATCTAGATATTTGATTATTTTTTTATTGAACTTCAAGAAATTAGCATCATTAGGTGTGTGGCGATGGGAGAAAATGTCTAATACTGTCTGGCGAATATAAAAAACACTCCAGATACGACTGGAACACAACCACCTCAAAAGGCGCAGATCAAAATATCGGAAAAAAAGAGCCACAATCGCATACAAAATAGACGTAGAAAAGTCGCAAACGAAAACAATGCAAAAAAACGATAAATGGGTAAAAAAAAGCGATGAAAAAAAGAAGAGTAGTAACAACAATCGAATGAAACAGTAAAAAACGAAACGAAATAAAACAAAAAATTCAGACTTCGACCCAGACAACAGACCGATTCCGATTGGAATGAACTGATGACTATATACAATGGGATATATGTACAAGTGTGAGAGATTCAGTCGCAGTATGTTCGGGTGTATGGGTAAACTTGATTATGAACTCTAATGATTCGCTCAGCCAGGGCAGGAGGCGACTAACAACAAGTCGGGTATGCCCAGCTAAGTGTTGGGTCTTTCCAAAAATAATCCTAAAATAATCCGATTCCCTAAACTAGGCTTACTCGGCTAGGTATTACAATCATGTATGGTTCTATTTTTGTATAAATTGATTATAGTTCTTGAGGAAGTACGAAATACCTAGATGATATGACTATTTTTTGGGGGTCAGTCAATGACCAGACCAGACGGCAATGTCGCCCCAACATGTGATTATCTCGAAGGGAATCTCGCATCGGCGATTTCTTATCGAGGGAACTCGGTTCCTCCCCCACTCCCATGCCCACTGCATTCGGGGCTAGCCCCTCGATTTCTCAGCCTTCTCCCCCTTTGATTTGTGTTCTAGTGCAGCACTAATAATGACCTTGGGGAATGTTGTCGTTCGTCAGTTGCTGTCCGTTCTCTAATCTCATGCTGTGGGTTGCTGAGTGTGCTGGTGTTTCTATTATGCACTCTAAAAAATTTTAAATAGATTAGTTAAAAACATATTTTAATTTAAAATAAAAATTAACTGCAATAGGGAATCTATTTACATTATTTATAATTATTTTATTAATATTAGATGTATTTTTTCTCAGTGCATAGGTGGTGTGCTGCTGCTGATTTCGTGGTAGTGGTCATGTGGGTGGCGCGGGAAGTGCTGTTGACGTCGATGCCCGGACAGGTGCTCAAGTCCATGGGTACTATAGGTATCTGTATGCTTGTGTTCTGGGTCTCTTTTATGAAAAATGTTGATAAGAACCTGCCTAGCGCGGCCTGGGCTGTTCGCCCCCTGCTTCTTTTCATTCTTCTTCGCCCACCAGAAGCCAAAGAAGCGACGTAGAAGTAGCGCCAGAAGAACCCAAACCCAAACCCGAACCCGAACCAGACCAGACGCTTGATAAGCGGCCATGGGGCGTATGAGCGATATTGCCAGAAAGAGACCAAAAAATGGCAATAACAAAAGACCTTGATTTGTGAGACTGTGTGTGTGTGTGTGTATGTATGTGGCTTGTCGCGTCGTCAGCTGTTTAATTAGCTTTCGATTAATTTACTGGTCAATCGCGCTGCTGTCGTCCGCTTCTGTTCGCAAATCGACGCTATTTTCTTATGAATTTTTTAATTAAAAAATCATTTAATGTTGCATAGAAATATTTGGCATTTTTCTGCACCCTCCCCTCCTTCTAATGATAATACATGGCCAGTTTTTAATGGCCAGTCGTAAAAGATGTGCTGGAATGTAGAAAAGTGAGTCAATTTTGGCGAGACATCATACGAGGCGTATGCGTAATGTTCTTATGCTCGGAATCCCCACTTCCATGGCGAGGTGGGGCGAGGTGACAGCGAGGGAAACAGAGTTAAGGTAAACCCATAGACGACAAAACAACGACGAGAACTCTTTTACTTTTTTATGAGTTAGTATGGGAAGTCGTACAATCGAGGAGTTGGTTCTAGGTATCTGGAGAATTAAATATAAAAATTAATAATATTTTTGTGAATTTATATTCTAATTCTCAGCTAGATAGGTCCACCTATATGTCTATATTTAATTTTTTTTTTCTTTACTATTCAAACTATTTCTATAAATTTAACCATTACTGTATGAGCTTGTTTGTCCGTGTGTGTGTGTGTTTTTTTTTTGCGAGTGTCTTTGGAGCGTGTGGCATAGCCAAGAGGCAATAGCATAGCAATAGCAATGGCAGAGGCAAACGCCAAGCAAGACAAACCAAGCCAAGCCAGGCCAGGCCAACCCAGGCCGAGCCAAGGCAAAAAGCCGAAGCAAAAAGAGCTGATGAAGAGCTGGGTTCATTGAACGGAAGTGATTTGCCTACTGCCGGAGCGGTCGGATGGGGGCGATGGTGGCTACTACACGCGACTTTGACTTGCGTTTGTTCTGGTTCTCGTCGGGCTCTTCTATCAAAACCCCATCGCTGGGCCTTTGTTTTCACAGCCAAAGCTCCATAGCCCCATATAGAGCTAAAGACCCTGTGGCTCAGATAGGCCAGAAAAGATAAACCTCTTCTGGGAAGCCAGGCTTGAAGTGTTTCAAGTTTAAAGTTTAAACGCAAGATGAATTTATTTTTATATATGATGTCACTATTTTTAATTAAAAACCTAAGAAAATATCTTTTAAATCCCCTTTAAATCATAAAGGCATTAATTAATTTTTCTAATTTTCCTGTGACAAAATTTTCCCCATTTCCTAAAGCCAATTGTCACGCCCCAAACTCAGACTATGAAATAGTATATATTTTTTGAAATATTTTGTATTAGTGCTGGCATTCCCCCCTGCCCCTTCCGGCGGCTAATTTATTACATGATTGCTTATGACAGCCACAAAAATATTTAAGGGTTTTAAAAGCATTCAAAAGTGCTTTAAAACAAATGTTTAATATTTTCATTATTCTTGTTTTTTTTTTTTGCCCATTCTATTCTGTTTGGATCGGAGGAGAATCTATAGCTATAGGAGGGTGGCATGGGAGGAGGGCGGGCGGAAGCGAAGAGGGGGGCGTGGGAGCTAGTATATCTCGTCTGGTGCGAACTAGTAAAAAATACCAGAGCTGATTTCAAAATTTATTGCATTTCTGTGGACAGTGGACATTTTTTGACTGGATTTTTTTTTGGTTTTTTGTTTCTCATTCAGATTTTAACGAATTTTATATTGTTTTTGTTTTGCGACGTGTGTGTGTTGAAATTTTGGCTTGATTGTGTTGACAGGAAGTCGCCGGAATGCGATTTATAGAGAGCAGATTTTAGATAGAACATGAATAGCATATAATTAGATAGCGCCTATACAGTGCGTCTCAAAAATATTAGGCTCACTCTCCGGCTCTCATTAAATTCGTTCTAAGCCGATTACAAAGGCCGATTTCTATATAAGTACTTTGGGTTGTTGCTCACCTTCTGGGGGCTGTACGATTTCGATTTTCGTTTTATTTTTTATTTTGATTTGTTTACTTTTTTTTTTAACTACAATTTAGACTTTAGATTAGAATTGATTTAGGAATTCCGCTACTTTTTTAAGGGCTCTGTGTGCGTTTTGGTGTAAATTTCCTAAATTATTTATTTTAATTTAACTTTACGCCTATTTTAGACACTTTTCGTGACACTTATGGAAAACTTTTCTCGTATTAGGCGAATTTTTCTAGGCAACACAATATTATTTACATTTCCTTGCTGCTTTTTTTATTGAATTTTCTTTTTTTTTGGTATTTGTGACATTACCAATTTTTCTTTCAAGCTTTTGTTATTTTTTATTTTTTTGCATTAGCTTTGTTTTTTATTTTTATTTTTTATATATTGCGGCGATTAGGAATGCTGAGAGTACAGGAACGCTGGCTGTGTGTGTGTGTGTTGATTGTTGTTGTTGTTTGCTGTTTTTTTTTTGTTGTTGTTGTTGTTATTGTTGTTGCTGATGCATGTGGTGTGTAGTTGAAGATTGTGTTTGTTATTTTGTTAGTTGCTGCTTTTTAGGTTCACATTTGTTGTTATTTTTTGCGGGAGAGAGTGGCGGCTGGTGGTTGTCGCAGATACTGTAACTTTATAATCACATTGCGTCGCGTCGAAAAGATAAAGATACACGTTAAGAGCGAACAATTAAACGCGAATTTCTACCACATTTCTACCACCACATACACACACCGACTGTTCTTCTTTCGTCGCTACTTTTCGTATTTGTCCGACAGTCGACCGGCAGCGATGCGAACTCGGCGAGCGATTTTTTATATTTAATTTATATTTACCCCCGAAAACAGAGATAAACCCCTCCATTGTGCTGGTATTATGTCAGTATTTTCATGGTGTTTCAGTAGAGCTTGGTATTTTGGTATTAATTGGCCTGTCCAACAGGGTTGAGTGGCGTGCGAGCGAGCTGTGTATAGCGGATCTCTCTTACTGGCCCAACATGTTTGATCTTGTGCAGTTGCGACAGAGCGAGAGGTCAGCTATTTACCTCTCGTTCTGGCGCATTTGCAAAGCTCACAACATGTCGCGAGTTGGGTGAAAGTGGGAGGTCAATAGCTGACCTCTCGCTTGCACGCAACCATGTTTCGTGGAACGTGGAACTTTTGGTATTTTAGTATTTTATTTCGCGTTCCGAACACCCTGTGGACTGTAGTGGCCAGGCAGCCAAGTCCACCGTCCCGCTCTCTCTGTAGCAGAGCTTAACAGAGCTGTATAAACTTAATGAAACGCAGCGGAAACGGAACGGGCTTTTTGCTAGCTGTTCCTGAGGTCCACTAGCGTTTCTGACAACAACAATGTCTCTGCTACTGAGCGACGCTGTGATGTAATGATGTAACGAAGCTGCGCAACTCATGTTGCGTTTGTTTTTTTTGTTTTCGTAGTATCTGTCGGGTAAGATTGATTTGATTTCGAATTAGGCGCAAGTCTAACAGAAGCTTGAATTCTCTGTTAACTTGTCGGAGAGCGAGAGAGGATAAGAGCTTGCGGTGGAACGGAAAAAACGGAACAAGTGTTTGGCGGTGGTGGGCTATTATTTTTTAATTTTAATTCTTAGTTTTAAATAATTTTAGCTTTTTAAAGAAACTTTTTTACTCGTCTATAGAATAAACGATAGTTTTTTTTAATAGCACATTAATTAAAAAAAATTGATAAAACAAAGAGTAAAAAATTAACTAATGGTTAGAAAGTTATATTTTTTCAGCAAAATTAAGAAAATGAATGAAATAAACTTAAATCAAAATCAAAATAAAAATATCAACCCAAAATTTCCATGAAGAAAATTAAGATAAAATAATGAATGAAATATTGATTTGAAAATTTTTATAAATTATGTTTTAAACAACTAATAGAGTGTCCTGAAGGTACAGGTGCCAGAGATGTAAGGAATTCCCGAAAAAGTCTAAAAATCTTTCATCTATCAGTCGCGCAGGCGTTCTATTATTTTTTTTTCAATGAGATCCTAGTAGATCCTGTTTATAAAAAATAGAATTGCAAATTGCCATTATATGTTTTTAACACTATATTATACTATACTATTTTTTTACTCCAGTTGGCAGAGTTCTCATTTGCATATGAATACGCTTTTTGAGGTAATAAATATTTATCTAAAATTCGGCGACTGCTTGGTGTTTTTTTATTGTGACTGTTTAGCTAGAAACTCGGTTAGCTCATTGTCGGTCGATTTTTTTGCGGTTTTTCTGTTTGCCGACTTGAGCCGCCGTGCAAAGTCCAAGAAATTAAAGTGTCAGACAGTCGGTCGTCGAGGGGTTAGGGAGGTGGCTGGGGGGGCGTGGAGGCGGGTCTGGTGTGCTGACAACCGCACGTTAATTAAATTTATTTATGCAGCTTTATTTGTCTTTATTTTATTTTATTTTATTTTTGTCGTTGTTTTATTTTTAATGATATGAATCACATGTGACATTCTTTTGATGATACTGCGAGTTGAAATGCCTTTTTTTATGGTGTCTGCTGATTAAAGAGAATTAGCAAACTATTTTTATAATATTTTTTATTTTTACTCTATTTTTTTTTAACGATTTAAAACAATGTTGACCTAATTTCTATATTTATTCACCATTTTTTTTGTTCGAATGCATTCTTGGGTACGTGACTTTGTTGAGATATTTGTAATTATTTAATGTCAAATGCCCGAAATGTTGCAATTATTTTAATGAGCAAGTAAATAATGGGTAGCTCGTAGTCGTCGAGTCAGTGGGATTGTTTGAATTTAGTTTTAGCCAGACATTGTTGCTTTGTTTTAAATTTAGAAACTTCAAATGTATTAGCATGTCTACGGATTTGTTATTTTGCTGCTGGCTAGCCGGTTGTTGTTAATCGAATGTGTGTTGTGTGTGGTGTTGTGACCCCCCAGGTCCCCCATCTGGCTTGCTGGCTGTCCTCCTCCTGAAACTACATACGCTCACCCCCGCTGCGCACTTTTCAGCCGACAGTCGACAGCCGACAGCCGACGACGGCAACAATTGAGACAACTTATCATGAAGTGCTAATTAACATTGTCTGGCAGGGTCTCACGTATGCCAATGTCTGGCGACCTACCTGTGGTTACTAAGAGCACACCTGCCCCACCTCCGCCACACCACCGCCTGCCTCCCCGGCACCTGCATTCAGCCCCACCACCACCACCACCTATAACCCACCCAGCCAACCGAACGCAATGAAAAAAAAAACCGCAATTCACCCAAAACTGGCACTTGGTCGCGTCTCTTGTCTGTGTTTGCTTTTTTGGCATACAAAGAAATACACATTAATTTTTTCCTTTTTGTACAATGAATATTCCCAAAAAATTGGGCAAACATCTACCAACAACAACAAGAGATACTGTTGTGTACACATACGACGAGACGGAACATTTTTGTTTATGTTGATAATCTAAAATCTAATATGTGCTGACGTATTTTTTTGTCTTTTTTTTTGGGGGGGAAGACGACTCTAGTGGGTCTGCAGGTTATAATGCGGTAGAAATGTTTGTTTATTTATTTTGTGCATTCGGTTCCTTGGCGGCTACTTTGAGCCACCTGGCCTGGCCGGGCCAAATCGATCAATCGAACGGTTCGAACGGATCGATTCGATCAAGTGATCGTGCCAAGGCTGTGAGCTGTCTGTCTGCATTTATAAATAAATTGTAGCAATTAAATAAATAAAATAGATGCATATGCATGCTTTTTAAAATTGTCAGTTTGTTTCGCCCTGCTGTTGTATTTTTTTATTCGCGTACTGTCTGTGAAACGGTGCACGTGTCGTATACGTAATATTTACGTACTATATTCACCCTTTAGCCCATTACGGAATACTTTCCCCGCCAGCCAATCGTATTACACGATTAAACTTTGATTTTTACAATCGAAATGAGTGCTTTATTATTGCTCTATTTTATAATTCATTATTCAATGCTTTAATATGGAAAGTTCGGTAGTGGAGACATTTTTTTTTTCAAAATAAGGAATTGTTGTGGAAAATGTTCAAGTTCAGGCTGTTCCAGTAGCTGCTTCCATTTTTTGTTTATAAATTAATATTTTTTATTTGTAAATAAAACATTTTATCAATAAAAATATTTGTTACTTTTAATTTTAAATATGAAAAGCAATCTAAGAAAATCTTGTTTTTTTCATTCACACTTTTTTCCAGAACGTATGCACTTTTAGGTTTTACTTACACTAATTTTAAATAAGTGCCTAGTTAATGAATGTAAAATATTGTTTATTATTTAACCAATTTACTATTTTTTTCACTGTTTCTTGGAAACCAAAAACTTTCGCCGAAACTTTTATTTATTGAATGGCAAGATTTCTTAAGGTTTTCTCCGCTTATCAAATGGGCGAACTTTTGGGGAAACTAAGCAAAGCACCTGGTTTCCTTGGCTTTATATATAGGGTATCACCTACATTTGTACATTAATTGACATTCTGGTGTTAGTCATTAGCTGCTGCCGCTGCGAAAGTAGTCTTGACTCATTGTTGCTGTTGGCAGCTGCGACAACTATTGCTGGTGTTGCTACTTTTACTGTTTGTGTTGCTGTTGCTGTTGCTGTTTCGGTTGTTTGGGTTGCTGTGATAAGCAGACTGTGGCGAGACAACAAAAGACAACGCAGACAATTTTTGCATTTACTTTACATGTACTAGAGCCGAGTGCCGTCGCCTTCTTCTAGCCGGCTATGGCCATTGTTGTTGCGACTCGGCAGCTCTGATGGTGCTCTGCTGCTTTGATATTTTTAGACACCGCCAGTCAGCCTGCCGTGGCGTAAAAAAAAAAACAAAAAAATAAATAAATAAAGAACAACAAAAAAATAATAAAAAAAAAAAGAACTGAAAACTGAAAAAAACTAAAAGGAAGAAAATAAAATTGGCGTTGGCAGATCTCACACACAAATCGCATCGCATCACATCTCACATGCTGGCCAGACAATAAGTCTAGTCGGGCATCGATTCAGTTTCAGATTCAGATTCAGTTGCTGATTGTATTCAGACAGTTCATTCAAAATGTGCCACATCTGATGATGCATCGATCACGGAATACACTTTGAAAAAATGAACAATAAATTATGGTTGTTGTTTTAATTTAAAAATTAATGACAACCAGTGGGTGAATATTACGTATACGTAATTATTGTAATTTTAAGTTTCAAAATGCAAGAACTGTTTAACTGTTAAGTTCAATTTACTCCAATAGTAGAGCCAATATAAGAGATTTTTGCCAACTGCATCAAGTTTGATTTATTATTGCATGTAACAGGTACGAGTCCAACAACGGTCTACGGGCAACGGCACCCCAAAGACCCTCCATCTCGGCTCACTAATGAATTTCCTGCTCGGCTCCTCCTTTCTCTTGGCCGCTTTCAAAGGATGACTCTGGCTGGCAGCTCATTAAGCCCTCTATTGACTGGCTAAAGATGGAACAATGGCCAATACAAAGGCACCGGGCCCGAATCATAACTCATTGAACTTTTGCCGGCAGCCGCCGTTGAAACATAAAAAGTGTCAATCAGTGAATCTGCTGTGGCAACGATGGTGACGCCTCCAAAGACCCATTACAATGCCATTTTTATGAAGACGGCTGGAGGGGCACTCCCATTGCAGGAGTGAAAGCAGTGCCAGTGGCAGTGTGGCAGCAGAAGCAGCCGAAGCAGACGTTAGGGTCGTAAATGTGGTAATAATAGTCGCCGAGGGCCAAAAACTCCAACGTTTGCCAGTTGCGGTCGGGATTTTGTGAGGGGTGGGCTGGTGCATCATGCACTTGCCAAAAAAATCAAAAAAGAAGTTGAAGAAATATAGTTAGTCCTGCTAACTATAGATTCCTAAAATCAATAACATACAGCCACTATAGGAAAAAATGTCTTGGCTCTGAAGAATAAATATTTTTTTAAAATAAATATATATAAACATTTTTATCAGTGCCCTGAGAGTGGCTAGCTAGATTCCTGGGGGGTTGTGCCTTGGGTTTATTCGGGCCATTGGCTGGTGTCGAAAAGCAAGACATAAATGTCTAACATATGGCCGGGATGGCTCATGGAGTTGGCCGGCAAAGCGACAGGTCTATTACCAAAAGCCTGCTTTTGACGGGTTATTGGACGCTTTTGTGGATGCTGTTCTCAAGCGTTTTTTGACGATCTCCCCCGAAAATGGCTGGTTTAGAGAGTAGTTCTTAAGCTAAATGATAAATGGGTTTTCAAAGACTTCAACTCAATTGGTCTGAACCGAATTTCAGTAATGAAACTCATCAAGGAAAATCTCCAATTTATTTCAACAAATCCTCAACGAATTGAAAACTGACATTGGTGGCGAACTGAGATATTCCGTAAAATATCCAATCTATTGACAGCAAATAGTCTCCAGTTGGCAATGGCAGTCGCATCACATCGGTCGACAAGTACATGTCCTTAATGAAGATATGACCCTTTTAAAATTCAAAAATTAATTCAGAAAAAGACAGCGTTTTATGAGAGTTTACCTCAAAGGGACACGTGTGATTGATGTTGGAGAACCGTTTGTAAATATTAAACATTAATATACCAATACCGTCGTATGGCCGGCGCATGAAACGACAGCCGTCGATCTTTGCATTTACCATCCAAGGCTTATAGCCACTCGCCCGTTTAAAGAGTTGGTAATGAGTCGTAATATTTTTGGTCGGATGGATGAAAGTGGCATTGAAATTGAACAAAACTCTGTTGCGCCCCACCGCCTTCAACCGACACGTATTTATCCGGACCCAAGACTTGTTATAACTGCCACAGACCACGTTCGTCATTTTAAAAACGACCGAATCCTACAAATTAAAAACAGTCTTAAATAATTAATATTTGAGTTATTCTTTGAAGCTTACTGTTGGCCGGAAAAAGAGTGAATCGAGTGTAATCACGGCTAAAAGGTCTAAAGCTAACCGCATGGTACTTGTCTTTTGAAAAACTCAACAGTCTCTATTTCCGAAACTTCTAATGAATTTTATTTATAAATGTATGGAAAATAGTGAGTGACTAGCCGTCACTAATTTCACTTACAATCTAACTAATGATTTTTTAATAATTATATAATTATATAGTATAATTTCGTATTTAGATCTTAATCCCGGCACATGTGAAATATGTATTAATACCCGGTACTCGCAGAGGGCCAAGGGTATATTCAATTCGACCGAATGTATGTTGCAAGAAGAAGTACTGTATATCGGGTGATTATCACTAACATAAACAGATATACATATATACTAAAAATATTATTATAGAAAATTACAATTATGAAGACATGAAGTATTGAAAATACCCAATACTTTTGTAGTGACTTCTCCTCATACATATATATCCTATATCCTATCTATCTGTGAAAATATACGAAGAAGTGGACAGGAGTGATTAATGATCGAAAAGTCCTTGTACAAATTGTAAACCATAATTGCCAATAAATGAAAGGGTACTCTCAGGAATCGACATAAATATATTCAATATTTAAACAACCATGGCTGTAGCCGCTATCGCATCTGATAAATACGAAACATAATTCGACCATAATTTGTACAAAACAATTTATAATATTTTAACCAAATAAAAGGTTTGACATTTGAAAATCCCAAAATGGAAAACAAAATAATAATCCCAACATCTAGTCCTCAACAAATCAAATCTAAGATTAAACTGAAAGTGAGGCTTTTCGGGGTATCCGGTGGGAAGTCATCGAAAAACTCAGATATATACCATTCGTTGTCAAGAAATTAAAATGTTTAATGGCTTGAAATAATTGTTTAGAAACCAATTTATACTTTGGCTATTATAAGCATTCCAAGTTTTTATTTACATTATTTACATATTTAAATACAATATTAAATCAAGTCCTCAATGAACTCGAAACTAACATTAACTACGATTTGGGGATTTTCGTAAAAGTACCAAAAGGACGAAAACATAAAGTCTCCAGTGGGAAAAGGAAGTCTAAAAAGATCACTTCGAAGATACATACCTTGAATAAGAATATCACCCTAGAAAGATATGGTAAAAAAAACATTTTTCAAGGATCTCGTAGCTTACATGATACGGGCAGGTGTGGTTTATATTCGAAAAGTCCTTGTACAAATTGTAAATCAAAATGCCGAAGCCATCATAGGGTCTCCGCAGAAACCGGCAAGAATCGTATGTCATGTTAAAGAGCCAAGGCTTATAGCCACTCGCCCTCTTAAACACTTGAAAGTGGGTAGAAATATCCTTGGCGGGATGCAGGATAGTGGCGTTGAAATTAAACACCGTCATGTCGCGTTTAATCGCCTTCAAGCGGCATTGGTTGATCCGCACCCAGGACTGATTCAAGCTGAGGCATTTGGCGTTCGTCCACCTAATTTTGGTAGAGTCCTGGAATCGAATCCTTGAGTGACGAAATCTAGGACCTTATGAACCCTTACATTTAGCTTGAAGTAAAAAACGAATGAAATCAGAAGCACGGTATAAACCCGAAAAAAGTACTTCATGACTTCGAAATCAAAGGTCTACTAAAATAAAACACAAAAGCGGCTATTTCAAAATAATTGATTGTTTTCTGATAGTTCCAGTTGATATATTATGATCAGAAAATGAATTTTTGGTTTGATTTTAATGATAATTGGTAAACCAAAACAGGAAATCGCGGAATTAAAAATACATTGCATTTCTAATCATGTTTGGCGAGACATTTTCAATAAATAATTATGAATACTTCCAGACAAGAATAGGAAAAAATTTTTTGGTTACAAAATACACGACTGACTTCTTGTCACTATATCAAGTCCTCTACAAATTCAAAGCTTACATTAACCTGGAATTGTGGCTTTTTGTAGAAGGACCAGGTCGTTGCGATCATAAAGTATCCAGTGGGAAATGGGAGTCTCAAGACCTCAGTTCTCATATACATGCCCTGGATAAGGATGTCTCCCTTAAATTGGAATTAGCTTAGGCAAGCCAAACACTTTACATTTGATGCTTACGTAGAGAGGACAGGTGTGATTGACATTTGAAAAGTTCCGGTACATATTATAGACGATAATACCTATGCCGTTGAAGGGCTTTTTTAGGAACTTGCAGCAATCTATTTCCATGTTGACCAGCCATGGCTTGTAGCCATTCTCTCTTTTGAACATCCGGTAGTTGGCCCAAATATCCTTAGTGGGGCTTAAGAATGTGGCGTTGAAATTCAAGACAGTTCTGTGGCGATTGATCGCTTTCAGACGGCACTGGTTCATCCGCACCCATGACTGATTGAAACTGGTGCAATTGACATTGGTCAGAGTCAGTTTCACAGATTCCTGAAAATCAAACCATATTCGAACGGTGGAGGAGTTCAACAAATGGTTTTGTCACCTTTAGCCTGATGTTCAGAACTAATAATATTATGAGTGCGGAATAGACCGAACAAGAGTACATCATGGTTTCGAACTGAAATGTCCACTAAAAGTGAATCTTTATGTATGAAAAATAAAAGCTTTACTCATAAAAAATAACAATTTTATCGTTCAATAATGGCTTTACGATTCGAAATTAATTATTTTGTGTATCAAACTGTGGAGGTACATTGATGTTTTAAGTGTCAATATGAAGGATTTTTAATAGATTATATCAATCAATTAATTTATTAAAATATTGATTTATTCTTTCCTTCCAAAGTAAATATTTTTTATATCAAGTCCTCATCAAATGCGAAGGTTACATTAACCTCGAACTGGGACTTGTTATAAAAGCTCCACATCGATGAGAACATAAAGTCGCCCGTGGGCATTGGAAGATTGAACAACTCAGTCCGAAGGTACATTCCTTGAACAAGGATATCGCCCTTAACATAAGAGACAAGGAACGTCAATGATCTTGGTACCTTTCTTTTAAAACCAAAACTTACGTTTAGTGGACAGGCTTTGATGTTCAGATAGTCCTTGAAATTGTTATAGATAAAAATTCCAAATGGATTAAAGGGTTTCCTGAGGAATCGACAGCAATCAGCCCTGTGATTGTTAAAAAGCCAGGGCTTGAAGCCATTGGCCCTCTTAAACATCCGGTAATGGGTCCAAAGGTTGTTGGTCGGATGGAGGAGTGAGGCATTAAAATTGAAAACCGTCTTGTTGCGATTGATCGCCTTCAGGCGGCACTGATTGATTCTCACCCAGGACTGATTGAGGCTTACGCAGTTAGCGTTTGTTAGCTTAAGTCTGACGGAATCCTGGAAAATATTTGTTATTGAATTCCATACTTAATTGACCAGATACCTCACATTTGGTCTACACAACAGGAAAAATATTATAATCAAAATAATGTAAGCTGGTGTGTTTTTTTCCATGACTTTCGAATCACAAATGGATTAAAAGCGAATAACAACGGATAGATAAACCCACGAAACGTGTAAAAATAATTCATCCATTGGAATAGATAAAAATAGTTTTTTAATAACTATTATTATTAGGTATTAATTATTATGATACCACATGTGAAATAAAATTAATGAACCTTTAAGTAAAGTCTCATTATAATGGTTGACACGCGATATTATTTTTTAGATTGGCTTTAGGGATTAACAGTTCCTAGAACATTTTATTAAAATATATTCAAAGACAAAAGGATGTATTTCAATTATTAAAATATAGATTGCACTAATTTTTAATCAAGTCCTCGGTGAATTCGAAACTCACATTAACTTCGAATTGCGGCTTCTGGTAAAAATTCCATGTCGACGAGAACATGTAATCGCCAGTTGGATATGGCAGAATAAAGCGCTCCAATAGTAGATACATTCCCTGAATAAGAATTTCTCCCTGCAATATAATTAATTTAATAACTTGTTTGTAGGCGTATATAGCTATTAATAACTTCAAACTTACGTGCAGAGGGCAGGTGTGGTTTACATTCGAAAAGTCCTTGTACAAATTGTAAACCAAAATGGCGAAGGGATCATAGGGTTTCCGCAGAAACCGGCAACAATCGTATTTCATGTTAAAGAGCCAAGGCTTATAGCCACTCGCCCTCTTAAACATTTGAAAGTGGGAAACAATATCCTTGGTGGGATGCAGGAATGTGGCGTTGAAATTAAACACCGTCATGTCGCGTTTAATCGCCTTCAAGCGGCATTGGTTGATCCGCACCCAGGACTGATTCAAGCTGAGGCATTTGGCGTTCGTCCACCTAATTTTGGTAGAGTCCTGGAATTGAATCCTTGAGTGACGAAATCTAGGACCTTATGAACCCTTACATTTAGCTTGAAGTCAAAAACGAATGAAATCAGAAGCACGGTATAAACCCGAAAAAAGTACTTCATGACTTCGAAATCAAAGGTCTACTAAAATAAAACACAAAAGCGGCTATTTCAAGATAATTGATTGTTTTCTGATAGTTCCAGTTGATATATTATGATCAGAAAGTGAATTTTTGGTTTGATTTTAATGATAATTGGTAAACCAAAACCGGAAATCGCGGAATCAAAAATACATTGCATTTTTAATCATTTTTGGCCAGACAAAAATAATTAAGTAAATAATTATGAATACTTCCAGAAAATAATAGGAAATAATTTTTTGGTCACAAAATACACGACTGACTTCTTGTCACTATATCAAGTCCTCTACAAATTCAAAGCTTACATTAGCCTGGAATTGTGGCTTTTTGTAGAAGGACCAGGTGGTTGCGATCATAAAGTATCCAGTGGGAAATGGGAGTCTCAAGACCTCAGTTCTTATATTCATGCCCTGGATAAGGACCCTGTCTCCCTTAAATTAGAATTAGCTTAGGCAAGCCAAACACTTTACATTTGATGCTTACGTAGAGAGGACAGGTGTGATTGACATTTGAAAAGTTCGAATATACGATAATACCTATGCCGTTGAAGGGCTTGTTTAGGAACTTGCATCTACATCCATGTTGACCAGCCATGGCAATATCGCCCTTAATAAGAGACAGGAAACGGAATTATCCTGCTACTTTTCGTTTAAAAGCCAAAACCTACGTTTAGTGGACAGGCTTTGATGTTCAGATAGTCCTTGAAATTGTTATAGATAAAAATTCCAAATGGATTAAAGGGTTTCCTGAGGAATCGAAAGCAATCAGCACTGTGATTGTTAAAAAGCCAGGGCTTGAAGCCATTGGCCCTCTTAAACATCCGGTAATGGGTCCAAAGGTTGTTGGTCGGATGGAGGAGTGAGGCATTAAAATGGAAAACCGTCTTGTTGCGATCGACAGTTCCTAAAACATTAACAGTTCCTAAAACATTTTATTAAAATATATTTAAACACACAAGAAAGTATTTCAATTATTTAAGTATGGATTGCACTAATTTTTAATCAAGTCCTCGATGAATTCGAAACTCACATTAACTTCGAATTGCGGCTTCTGGTAAAAAATCCATGTCGACGAGTACATGTAATCGCCAGTTGGATATGACAGAATAAACCGCTCCGATAGTAGATACATTCCCTGAATAAGAATTTCTCCCTGCAATATAATTAATATAATGACTTGTTCGTAGGCGTGTATAGTTTTTATAAACTTCAAACTTACGTCCAGAGGACAGGTGTGGTTGATATTCGAAAAGTCCCTGAATAGTTTATAAATAAAAATGCCAAAGCCATCGTATGGCTTCCTAAGGAATCGACAGCAATCGTATTTAATATTGAAGAGCCAGGGCTTGTAGCCACTTTCCCTTTTAAAGACCCGATAGTTGGACCAGATATCCCTGCTCGGATGCAGGAAAGTGGCATTGAAGTTGAACACCGTTCTGTGGCGACTGATCGCCTTCAAGCGACACTGATTGATCCGCACCCAGGATTGATTGAAACTAACACATTTCGCGTTAGTCAACTTCATCTTGGTACTGCCCTGGAATACAATTGTCATTAAAACACTTTATGGGTTTACCAGAAGCCTCACGTTTGGTCTGCATTTGAAAAGAAATATTATAATGAAAATGGTGTAAAACAGTAAACACTTTCCCATGACTTTTGGATGTTATATGACATGGAAACTTATTATAAATAAATTTTAAGTATTTGTAAAAAAACCTTAATGCCCTGATCTTATAAAAAAACTAAATAAATTTTTTTAAAGCCATACAATGGATCAACCCTCACTAATATTACTTAAAATCAATTTAGAATTTCCACAGTTTCTATGCTAATGATTTTTTAATAACCAGCCCCAAACGAGTTATTGTAATTGTTCTTGTATAATTGATGTTATTATCACGATACCAGGTTGGCACGTGTAAATGGTTTTTGAAAATGGGTTCAAAGTTAAAGTTCATATTTCGGGCTACCTTTCAGTAATACAGAACATAGAGAAACATTTTTAATTGAAAATCAGTGACAATCGATTGTATATTTTAAAAGCCATGGTTTCTACGGACTTTTGCGTTTAAACATCTGATAAATAGGTGTGCATTTTAAAGACTAAAGATTAAATAATTTACTATTTAAAAAACTTAACTACACCTCACATTAATAACCCAAAAAAAAACCAAAAAAAGTGAAATGATACCCGTCCACAATGAAGGAAATCCTCGCTCTTTTCAACCCAGATGGCCCCGGCCAGTGGCACAATGAGGTGCTGAAAGTCAAGGGAGCTGTGTGGCAAATGCTCATTATACAAATTGCAAAAGTAGACGACGACAGATCCACAGAAAGAGCCACCAGACGCAAAAAACGAAGACCGACAACGCGACCGGAGAACGCTAAGAAGTCAACGAAAGGCTGAAAGGCCCCTGAAAGACACCTTTTGGAAGCCGCAAAGACATTGATGGAATGACTGACAGACCGACCCGACAATCCCAATCCCTGGCTCTGAATTCAAATTCAAATGAAGCTGCAGCCGAGCAAAAGAATCTATTAAGATATTATCAGAGGAGACCTGGGGAGGGAAATCACTGCAATTGTTGCAGACAATTTGGGTCGGGTACCGGCGGCTGGCTGCCAAGGAGGCAGCCCACAATTGCGGCCATTAGTGCTGATCGGGTGGCCAAGGATGGGTAGGGGGGTATGGGAGTATGGGGGTTAGATACAGCAGAAGGAAAACAGCAGCCAGTAGTAGTCTCAGCCTGATTTCGAGTCTGGTCGGTCGGTCGGTTGAGAGCAACCCTTTTTCTTGTCTCGACCGACGACGAGTGTGTGTTTTTTCGTTCGTTTTGTAGACATTTTTCGTATGACAACGACAAATATTTGCCGGATAATATGAATAACAAAGCAGAGGCCTGAGATGGCGAGCTGAAGCGACTCTGTCAGTGGGCGATGCGGGTGGTTCACTAGGTGGTTGGCTGGGTGGTTCGGCGGGTGGTTGAGGGCGACACCGAACCGAACACCAAACTCGGGGTGGTTAGCCAGCCAACCTACTTAAGCCGCAGTTAGAGTTCCAGACTCTTGTCCACAGTCACTGATTTTCAGTTTTACACAGAGAGAAATGATTTGCGCGATCTATTTATGAGATTGGGGGTTGTACAAGTTTAATAATTCTAACAAAAGGCTGGGCCTAAATTCTTTGCAAATGTCTTTTAAAAAATGTCCATTTTGAGTTAAAAAAATGTTTCGTCCAAGTGAGATTTTGATTCTGGCCGGGGCCAGACGTCTACAACTTAAACTAAAAGGCTATGGGCCCCGTGGTTGCTGCCGTTGATTGTTGTTGTTGTCGCCGGTGTCTGAGATGCAGACAACTTCAAAATGGAGCAGAGCCGTAACCGTAGCCGGAGCCAGAACTGGAGCCGGAGCCGGAGAATAGCTCCGGTGGCCCTAGACAACGACTGGCTGGCTGCCTGGACTGACGACTGACACAAAAGTGCTTTTGTTGCAAAGTTTAATGAAGAAGAACACAATGATGGTGACGAAGGAGCAAGGAGACTTGCTGGGACAAATGAGACATAAAAAGCTTAGGCGAACGTAATAGCCAAAAAGAGAATAATTAAGTCGAGCAAATGAAGTAAAAATGTATTTCAAAAATTGATAGAGATTTGCATAAAACCCTAAGGGATAGGAGGCTGCAGGGTACCTGGTGTTATGAAGTAAAAAAAAAAAGGGAAAGGGAGAAATCATCCCCATTTATGCATTTCAAAGTGCAGTTAGTTGCTTGCTTAGCTTGACACTAAGCCGGCTGATGGGCCAACACACCGCCGTGCCACAAGAGGCATTGCCCCTTCCCAATAAGCCCATAGCCCCGATCTCTTCTGGACACAAAAATTGCCCACTGTCTGGCATTGGACAGGCCAACAAAAAATTAAGGGGAAAAGGCAAAAAACAAAAAACAAAAAACTAAAAAATGAAAAATCGAAAAAACCCAAGTGCAGTGCAGCGACAAAAAATAAAAAATAAAAATTGCATGCTGAGCTTTGCTGTTGTTGCTCTTGCCCCGTACCTCTTACCTCTCCGGCGATGCACTTCAGACGGCGGCAACGTCGACGACGACGACGTCGCTTTGTTGCAGCCCAGCACAATCGACACACAGACAGGGGGGTGGGGCAGTGACAAGGGGCGACGGGCGGCGGGTGAAAAGGGGTGACGACAACAGACGGGGTCGCGAAGGGTTCGCAGGGGGTTCCGTCGGGGAGTCGGGGCGAACTGCAGACCGTGGCAGACAAAACAATATGTTTGTTTGGATTATATCCAACATGCAACACATACATACACATGCAACGTGCAACGCACACACACACACACACACACACACACAGTTACAACGATGCGACGAGGCTTCTTTGTATGCGCATACAATTGGAGCAGGCGGAAGTTGCATGGCGGCAGCGGCGACGTCGGCTGCCGGTTGCCCGGACGACCGTCAGAGCGACAGAGATGGGAGAGGAGGACAGGACTGAGACGGCGACATCCAGTCACGACCGAACACCCCATGGTGCACCTTGAAAATGCGTTTTTTCGCAGCTTCACTGCGGCCCTGCGCCTTGATTAACTGTCAGTGACTGAAAAGTGATTTAATCAAGGCGCAGTCCGACCGAAAAAAAATTACATTTAAGCCAGAAACATTATTTTCTCGCACTAAGAGATACCCAGTACTTTGAACAAGTTTCAATTTTCAAAAAGAGTCCAAATCCGGACATTAAAAGTGTCAGTTTTCGTTAATACACACCGACCTTTGGCAAAATAATATCTAATACTAATATCTACTCTCTATAAAGAGCATATACCCTTTTCCTCCAGCGACCAATGGATATCAAAAATGGCAACAGGAACATCAGCAACATGTGCTCCATATGGAGCAGGGATACGTGAGAGCTCCTTTCGAGGGATTCTTACCAAGACCGGATCAGACACGGACTCGAAATTTGGGGCAGAGCCCGTAGCCAGCCCCCTCGACTGTGGATTCGACACTCCAGCAGTCCGGGCACATCAATCAACTTGAGACTGGCTGGGCTCCATGCCCCCGATCTGATGCCCCAAAGTGAGCATCCTTCAAGACGGTGCTGCTTTTAGTCGAAATCCACTTGCAACGCTCCTGCTGCAAGTCGCCGTGGCCCTTGTTTGACATGGCCATGCCATAATTATAGTCGGTCGCCTGCCTGCCCCAATCTCGGCCCATACTGACTTGGACTTGCAGCTGGACGTGGTCATCGAATTGGTGCTGGGACTGGGACTTGCAGCTTGTTTTGAGCGCGCTTTTTTCGACTTTATTGTTGGCGTTCCACCATCTCGGGTAGTGCAACCAAGTGATGCACCTTGGTAGGTATGTTCTTAAAAAGTTCTAAAGTAAATAATATATTTAACAACTGATATCTTAGAATAAATATTTCATTAAAATCAAAGGAAGAGTTCCGAATTGGACCAGAACTCTGAAAAGATAGAAGTATTAGCTTGATTAAAACTCGTACTAAGCGTGAAAAATACACATATTTTTTATTGTTCATAGAATAAAAATTAATATTTGAATAAAATTCAATTTTAATTATAAAAACTGATAGAACCACAGTGCAAGCAAACACCGGGGCGCATCTGCAAGCGGCCTATCAATTTTTGACGAGACAATCTCAGAGTCCAAAGAGGGCAGTGCAAAAAAATGCAGTCGGAGCAATTGGCTGGCCGGCCAGGGGTCGTTCGAGAGGTGAGCTTACTGTGGCCAGGGGCAGGAGCCGGGGGAGGCAGCAGACGTCTGCGGTCTGTGCATAAAATTACGATAAGTGCAGGCGAGGCCGCAGTCCAGAGGGCAGACTCACCTCACTTCGCCTCACCGCCGGCCCGAACATCCAACATTTTTTTTTCTCCCTCCACCATTCAGAGGAGGATTCAACTGTTGACTGTTGGGCTTCTTCTTCTTCCGATTCTCTCCTCAAATCTCCCGAGAAACGGCATTGTCAACGTTTGCTCGCAGTGTATGAGTGTCCTTGTGCCTGGCCTTACATAAGCCTATTTGCTTATTATCCTATTAAATGCCGGGCCAAAAAAAAAGTCACAAAAATCGTACAGTGAAAAAAAATACTAGCTTTAGGGGTCGGATGTCTTGGGATATATTTCTATAGAAATCTAGATTTCTAAAAAACTTCCTAGAACAAAATATTTATTTAAAAAGAAGTCTCCCTATTTTGTATCCCAGTGTAAGAAAGGAAGAGAACCAAAAGAAGACGACAAAATAACCTGAGAAAAAGTCGAACAAAGCTTAAGAAAAGGACACTTGTATGTACCTTCTGTGCAAAGGATACACAAGTGTCTCATTAAAAGAAATAAAGGACAAGCCAA
Source organism: Drosophila atripex (assembly GCA_035045925.1). Taxonomy (NCBI): domain Eukaryota; kingdom Metazoa; phylum Arthropoda; class Insecta; order Diptera; family Drosophilidae; genus Drosophila; species Drosophila atripex. The sequence goes on from JAWNOP010000012.1 coordinate 5,903,305, forward strand.
GCGCCGACGAAGTCCTTAAAGTCAACTCGAATCCCTACGAAGAGACAAGGATTGTGAGCGGCTGAGAAAGTGAGATAGCGATAGCGAGGAGGAAAAGGATGACAGGGTGTCGGCTGCAGGGAAGGGCGATTGAAAGGCAGTCGTAACATGAGCGACTTCAAGGACAACTACGGACACAAAACCAACATCAAGTGCCAAAAAAAAATCAACGAAAATGCGCTATTAAGGCAATTTTTTCGGTTGGAATCCAACAAGCCGGCTCTCCGTCTCCCATGTCCCCGACATGGCCTGCTCATGATTACAGCGCATCCTCCAGACGGGACATAGGAGTCGGGAGACTGGAGACTGGAGACAGGCGACCGAAGACAGGAGACAGGCGACGGCTCGCAAAGTGGCTCAATGTCAGACACAGACACGGGCACAGACAGTGCGCAACAGACACCAGACGCCTCAAAGTGATTCAAATGCTCCGCTCACACATACCAGACGCGTACTTCTTATAGCCCCACTCCCCACCCAGCTGCCCGATCCAATCCAAATCCATACACTCACCCCCCCGAAGGGTTCTTCCCTTTTTAGGCTCTCGTCGATGCAACCTATATACACAATGCCGCTCAATGTGCATGGAGATTTAAGGACCGTGTTTCGAAGCGGGATATACCCTTGATTTCGAATTTCGGAATTTTTGTTGCCTACTTTAAGGCGGTTTTTGGCAGCGGATACTTAATATTCGAAAGAAAGGTTTTGAAAAACTAGGAAATTATGTATTCTTAGAAGAGTATTTTGTTACTTAAGAGTGTAAAGGTTTGTATTTAAATATGGGATATAATAAATTAAAAGTTTGATCTTGAAACCAAAACTTTAGGTTATAATATGATATTATACCTGATATTATGGTCATGAAAAAAAACATATTATTATCAGTCAGACGTCTCTTTTCCCGTTTCTTTGTAGCATTTATACGGCCATGGATACTATAATCTATTTATTCAAATTTCTTATCTGTCTAGTAAGTACAGTACTTAACTTTAAAGTGCAAATAGTAGATTAAACTAAAATAGAAATGGACCATGAACTAAAGATAATTTTCTCCTCGTAAGTCCACCCAGAACTGTGTCTGTTGTTTGTAGATATTACATAATTTGTAAAGCTGTTAGCCAAGTGCCAACAATGTCTAATACTCTCGGCAGCTTATCGTGAGTACAGGGTGCGTTGAAAGCTCTCTGTTAAAGCCCAAAAGGGATAGCCTCTGTCTGGCCTGGCTCTCTTCCACTCTGTATGGTGGTCGGTAGGCTCTTAGTATTTGTGTGCAGCAGACGCATGAAACAAAATACCGAAATTCTATGCGTGACCTTGAAAAGTATTCCTCATCGGCTGCTTTCTGCAGCAGACCGACAGCAACAACAAAAGCAACAACAGGAGCAACCATAAAGTCTGCTGCTGCTCCTGCTCGGTGGTTGTTTTTGTTTTTGTTATTGTTATTGGGCTTGTGTTTCGCTGTCGTCATCAGCCGTCTGCATTTTCCCAGTTGTCTGCTCTTGATGATTTTATTTTTATTTTTTATATTTTGTATTTTTGGGACTACCCTTCTTTTTTTTCAAAACTGATAAGGGTTTGTTTATAAAATATTCATTTAAGATAAATATACATGACTAACTATAGTTCTAGTTTATTACTAGAAGAAGTAGTAATACTATTAATATTTTATAAATATAAGGGTATAGCCATTCCGCCTTGGAAATATCTGCAAACAATTTTCCCAGCTTTTAATCATTTTTTTTTTTTGGCAATCTTTTTTCTGCCCCATGTTTGAATTTGGTTTTTGTGCAAACTGAACGCGCCACAAAATTGCAAAGGCGACTCCAATGTTTTCTTTTCCTTTTTTTTTTTTTTGTTGGTCTGTCTGTGTGCCTTCCCCGCCGACCCAACCTCTTCTGTCTGCTTGCATTTTGACGTCAGATGCCTATTTTTGTTGCAGTGCAGAAGTACAGAAAAAAAAATGGTAAACGAAAAAGCCCACAATACCCAAAGAGCCGCGGCCAGACATGCAAAAAGCTGGCAAAAAAAAGAATCGCAAAGAAAACCCATTGAATTGAAAGTCAAAGGGCTAAAAGCGAGAAACTCTGAAGGGGACCGATGAGATTGGTTTCCAGTTTCCAGTCGCCAGATCGTGTAATTGCATTTGCCAGCAATCAATTGATAAATAAACGATCTATCTGCGAGAGACATTCCATTATGCTTAATAAATTTCCGAGAGAAGGTGGTCGTTATTCTAATTGGTCAGCGATTAAGAGTTATGAATTAAATGCCACAAGAACAGGTTTCTTTCAGACTTTTTTTTTTATTTATTTATTTTTGTTTTTTTGTTTTTTTTTTTGCCAGACTGTCCTTGGCGAAGGCTGCGCATGCCCAGTAGCCGATGATGAAGTTGATGATGATGTGGCTGCTTCTGTTGCCGTTTTGGGGGCAACTTGTTTATAATTAGCATCTTGCTCGATTGCCTGTCAGTTGATAAGGTTTGGGGGATTGCTCCATCTCTTTCTCCCTCGTCTCCTCCGTCTCTCTCGTCTCCCTCGTCTTCCCTCTGTGTGTGTGTGAAAGATTTATAGTGCCCGGCAACAGGATATTGAGAGATGCTACCCATATAATGGCAGACAAACATCCTGCATGCCAGACTAAAAAACTGTTTTCAAATTGCCCCAGCACAACGGTCCACATGTTGCACGCTACCGCTGCTACTGCCGCTGCTACTGCCGCTGCCACTGCCACTGCCACAGTCGCCATGTTACAAATGCACATAAATTTCAATGTAATCACATTCACATGTCCAGGGCCCTGCCTCTCTGGCTTCCTGTTTGAGTTTTTTTCCGTCTTTTATTTCCTTTTTTTAAGTATTTTTTGTTCACTTAAGTGTTTTACAAAACAACTTTTTATTTTATTTTAAAAAGGAAAATAATAAGTATTAAAAAAATAGAGTTGGACTGTTCTAAATAGGAATAAGAAAAATGTTCTACATAAAATTATAAAAAAAAAAACAAAAACCTTTAAGATAATCATGTTTTTAGGACTTAAGCGCCGAAAAGCAGGCCACATCTTCGTTCAGATCGAACCTCAGAAACTTTGGCGTTATTATGCAATTGCATTTCGTAAACTCTCATACCGGCTGGCCAGACCAAAATCCAAAAATTTGGGAAAACTTTTCAATGCCAAAACCCAGACAGATTGGCAGACGGAAGGGAGTGGGCCCCGCGGACCAAGATAGGATGGCCCGAAAGCCTGGTCCAGCCAATATGAGGGGGTTGCTAACTGTCTGGGCTTAAGGTGGAATTCACTTTAGTATTTTTTCTCGCCCTCGCTGTAGATTCGGGGGTTTTTGTTGTTCCTTTTTTGAAAATTTGATTTGGAAAATGTGTCTGGCTGGCTGGCTGGCTTGCCTGGCGGAATGGTGGGACTAGATGGGCGGGTTGAAGGTCGTCTGGCGGCAGCAAATTAATCACGTTATTAACTACCCCCCAGTGATTGGGGGTTGGACTACTATTATGATGCATGGCGACAGAGGGGTCGTCTGTGTGGAATTTCAATTGTAGACCTGTTGCCTACCAGATAAATACGGTGGCCATATGTTTAATGGCCAGCTAATTAGAGGCAGATATCACTCGCGGCACTGCAAACTGGGGGGGAAACTTGTCGTACTGATTGCCACTGACTCCCAGAATGCAAGTCTGACTCCGGCCGGCTGGTTGCCTCATTCTCCCAGCTCACTGACTCTGGAGCACAATCAAAGCTGCTGATTATACACAATAATGCAGAGCACAACAAACACAAAAGGAAAGTAAAACAGACCAGACAGAGCCTGCCCCGCCAGACAGAGTCCCCAGCTCCAGACTCCACTTTTTCCCAATCCCCAAATGTCTGGCGGCTGCTGTCGAACTGCAAGCGAATTGAGACTACAAAACGCATGAAATGTTTCACCGCCCACGCAGTGGGAGTGCGGCAGACGAGGCAGAACATGAGATGCAGTGAGAAAAATATATATTTAATCTTTATCTTTTTACCTTTTCTATAAACTATTTTTCTATTTATTCATTATTTTTTTCAGTTTATTTGCGAAAAATGTACATAAGAATATAATTTTTTGCAGTGTAGCCGCTTGAGAGACACTCGTCGCATGTGCATCTAGCCCCGTCTCACTCACACCGCCGTGCAACGCGCCTTTGTGCAGGCAACAGAAAATAAAGTTTATGACTTTGACTGCCGACGGCAACGATGTCTGCACCGGCGACAGCGACAGCGACGGCGACGGCGACGGCGGCGTCTATTATGGCCGATTTTGCATTGTTGTTGTTGTTGTTGCCTTTACTTACTGGGCGGCACTTGAGGCCTCGTCAACAGTGGGTTGCATCGGTTACGGCCAAGTGGTATCATCAAAAGGGTGATTTAAGGTCTATAATTTCAAGATGCGAGGGAAGTCTATTCATTAATTCTTAAAAATTATAGAGACAGACAGAAGAAATCGTGAATAATATTTAGGTAAAAATCAAGTGAAGCCAAAACATTCTTAAAATCTGGTATTTATCGTACATGCTCTAAAGATTAAACTCTTCCCAACCCATTCTTGAAATCGGCTATTTATCCTTCATGTCTAATAAGACAAAATATGTTCCACAAGATTTAATATTGGAAAACTAAGTCTATAAACTAAATAGTTTTCTCTTACTTTTTCAACTTCTCTCATTTTTCAATTTGCACAATTTAGAACTTTGGAAATAAAGAAGAGCCCTTTGGTGGCAGGACTACACCCTCCTCCGACATGCTGTCCCCAATTTTCGTGAACTCACCTACTAAATCAGATTATCTCAAGTAAGTCGTCCTGGGTGAGCACTACACTCTTAAAAAAAAGTATTAATAAGTTGGCGGCGGCAATCGAAAATGCCGCAGGCCACTCAAATAAAAAAAAAGTAAAAGTGGCGACGAGACAAGCGATTGCAAACAAAAGCCAGAAGGCGTTGCGAAACTTTGGCGCGTCATTCATCCTCATACACAGTCAAAAAATATTGCACCCTCGAGCCTCCACTCACACACACACACACACACACACCGCCATAGACGCAGACACACAGACACATAAAGTCGCACATTTATAGCCCGAAAATTAAGTGAAGCGTAAGCTGAAATGCACTCCCACTCGAGTTAGCCCCGTCGCACTCTCACTCGCACCCTTTCCTTTCCGTCTGTCTCGCCGTCTGCCACTTGGGCGCTGCATTGGTGTTAGTCGGTCTGAGTCCGTGTCCGTGTCTGTGTCGGTGTATGTAATGTGGCAGTGTGTGTGTGTGTGTGTGTGCTTAACCTTGAAAAACGAACGAGTCCAGTCGGGCCCCCACTTCGAAAAGTGTTCAAACACCCCCTTATCGCCTCCGCCTCCCAGGCAGTTGACAGGCCGGCGACGATTTTCATACTCTGGCTGCTAGTTGACTCGGAGAAATGAAATTTTACAAAATATGCTACAGTGGACTCGGGGATTTCGAAATTTTATCTAAAAGTAATTACATATATATAGTATTTTTTTTATAATTGTGTTTTTATAATTAATATTCAGTGTATCAAAACAGTAACTCAAAATGTGAAAGTTGGTGAAAGTTTTTCCCAAAAATGTATTCTATATTCTTAGAGATGAATAGACTATAGTCCTAAATAAAAAAACAAATATAAATAAAAAAGTGATCTAAAAATAAATATTATAAAAAACCAAAAACTGAAAGTGTTTCAATCATTTTAATATAACAGAATAAAATTCTGCCATTATTTCTTACTTAAATTTTCAATATTTTAAAAACCCATAGCACTTTTATCGTAATTTCCCAGGAGTCTCGAATAATTGCATCACTAAGTATATTGATTACTGTCCACAGCTTTTTGAATATCTTTTTTATTATTTTATTTTATATTATTTATATTTCTTTTATACTTCTACACTTCCTTTTCCCCATCAACGACATCTTTTTGGCCATTTAAAGCATCCGAAGCTGCGGCTGAGTTTTCGGAATTGAATTCAATATTTTTGCGGCGAAAGGACGGCTAAGAAGAAGTGACTTTTGCACCCCGTTTTAACCCCTTTGCCTGAAATCTCCGGCCAGACAGTCAGACAGCCAGACAGTGTGACAGACGGAAGGAAGGTCAGGGGGCCCAGACGACGGGGCAAAGGGTTTTTACTGCCACCTCTTCACCTTCCTCCAGATTTTGATTGAGAAATACTTTGCGGAACCCTTGGGCCAAGTTAAAATGAATTACAAACACTTTTTGTTTGCCGTACAGCTGCTTCTGCCTCTTTTGCTGACTTTACTTTCGGATTGGGATTCCGGGAAAATGAAAATGTCAAAGTTGAGCTTAGGCCAGAGCCAAAAGGAAAGTTATTATTATTCTCAAATTTTAGCTAAATTGCGAAATGGCCCACGAGTTCTTGCAAACTTTCCAAGGAACGGAAAGTTGTAAGAGCGACAATAATAAGGACATGTCAATTAATAATTATTCCTATTATAATAGGTAATTTAGGTATTCTATATTTTATTTGTATCGAGAGCTTAGTGAGTGCTTAGCCAAGGCCTTCATACCGAACAGTATCAGTTTGCCTTTCACTCGAATGGAATGAGTACCGGGTATCATTAATTCCAGAATTTCGACCATATCCGTCTAATTTTTTCCTTGGACTCTAATGTTTTTTCTCCATTCTTTGGGTTAGGTTACGGTGGCTTTATTTATGAGTTTGTCTGGTCTCTGACAGCAACGCAGCTGCAATGGGCTCCCTCTCACTTAGCCGGTCCCTGCCCTTCCCTGTCCAGGCCTTCCTGTCCAGGATCATCGAGTCTGGAACACGTCAGCTTCATCGCTCTCGTCGCTGTCAACGTCAGCGTCGTCGCGCTGTCGCCACCGTTCGCCAAATGCATCAATAATGCTTCCAGCGGATCCAATTGTTGTTGCCGCTGCAGTGAGTTGCAATTGTTGTCTGGCTGGCTGGCTGGATGGCCAGAAGGAGGATGGCGGGACAGAGCCTAGGGGGGCTGCAAGTTTGAGTGGTCCATCTGCCTGCCTTGCCGACGCCGCTCAAATTAATGAAAACTAATGCGACACTGAGAAATTGATGATTGCCGCCGTCGTCTGCAGAAACGAACACCATTACACTTGTCAAAAAAAAAAAAAATAAAAAATTAAAGCCAGTAAGAGCCAGATGAAATGTCTCTCTGAAGGAAAAATTTTCAGGTAATATTTTAATTCAAATAAAATAATAATTTTGCTAAGAATTTTAGAGATTAAAATTATACATATTTCTGTAAAAATAGGATTACAAAAGCAAGTCATCTTGTAGATGAATAGTTTCTGTTGCTTTATACTTAGTCCTATATTTGAGGTTACCTCCAAATATCAGAATTATAATTTTGAAAAGTGTATCCCACGTCTACTGGCTCCCTCCCCTCATCACCTTTTTATTTCCCCTTTGCTTTTGGGGTCGAGACATTAAAAATGACTGCGACTGCGGCTGCTTTTCTGTCTGGATCTGTATTTGTATTTGTGGCCGTGCTTCTCTCTGTCTGCTGCAGTTTGGATCGCTTTTGGGGCAACAAAAGGGACCAAAAGGCAGACCAGACGGCAACTGGTGCCGGCGCGAGGAGCGTCGAGGGGCACTCAGGGCGGAGACTGATTGATGCCGTCAAATAAAAATTTGTTGCGAGTGGCAAGCAGATCGCTTGGACTGGCTGCTGACCTGAGACTGCGATTCCCAATGCGACTGGGACTGTACTTTGGAAGTAAGAAACTGAAGAGTCAACAAAAAGACCCAAGATTAAGTGGCATTTGTTGCACAAAAATTGATGCAAAAAGTTCCAATTTGTTCGGAACTAATCTGTAGTCTACTACAACTAATATCTAATTCCCACTAAACTCCTTTTTATGCCACACATTTAAATCTCTTTTCAAATGCAAAACTAACTGGCAAGAGTGTTTTTTGTCTGGTTATAACTGCGTTGAAAACATCTCGTGACTATTAAGTTGTCAAACACAAGCCACGAGATCTTTACATTGTGTTGCTAATGTAACTGTGGCTCGGCTTCCGCTGCTGCTGACGCTGAATGCTGAAGCTGTGCCACTAATTCAACCGTGCTCACCTGCCAGCCAGCCAGCCAGCCATCCAGCCAGCCCCCACCAGTCCCCCACTCCACCTCACCTGTCTGCTTATCTGGCCCACAATAATTTCGCGAGCAGCGGAAAATTGTGTGCGCGCCTATTCATTGGATGACTCCACCACTTCCGACACAGTTGCCGGCGCTGCGCTTTTTATTTGACTTATGACGAGACTTTGTTCCCTATCTGTATTTCATATATATATATATATATATATATACCGACATACCTACATATATAACACAATTTTTTTTTTTTTGCGACTGACTCTTGCTGGTACCGCCAAAAAGGGTGGAAGCCAGGGGCATGGGGTGTATTTGCCCTGGCCCGTTGTCTCGCTTAACTTTTTTATTGCCAGACGAAGCGCAAACATTTGCGAGTATTAATTAACGCTTTGTTGAAGTTTGCGCTTCGATGTCGCCATCCAGACATCGGCGTAGACCTAGACGTTGACGTACTAAACGGACTTGTACCTAGACTTTTGTCAAATGTAATGCGAGGCAAATATTACGTAGCCGACCCGTTTCACACCTCCAACCATCCCTGGCTCAGATTTTATATTCATACCCCGTTTCGACGTCTCGGTTCCAGCGTTGGGTTAAGCTTCAGATTTAGATGAGAGATACAGATTCTGTAGCCGTCGTCGCCGCTGCTGCTGTTCACTCAATTATTCAGGCATAATAAGCAAATTGTTTTAATATGCATAAATATCTTGTACGCCATTTGGCAAACAAGTCAAAAACTGCCAGACAAACTGGCAGGCAGCCGTGCAGACAGACAGCCGCAAAGGGGGCTGTGCTGCGGGGACGGTCACTGGGCGGCACTTGGGGCATGGTAAGTGCGGGACACAACAATGCCAAGAACAACAAGACAACTGGCGACTGCATAATGCCCATGGGATAGACGAAAGGTGTGCTTACATATATTTAACCTTCAAGATCCGCAGACCAAATACGCCAGCAAACATTTTTGCCACAAAAAGTAATAGCCGGCATTCGCTTAATGAATACTCTAATTTTGTGGGAAAATTGTCACACTATTCAAGAGCAGATATTTTTTTTATTTCTGTAGCTTATTTAAACATTACATTTCATTTATTGGCTTAGATATTTAATGTTGATTACTCTTCTACTAAATAATATTTATTTTTACAGAAATACTACCCTCTAAAGTGCCCAAGTGCTTAATTTTATTAAATTGTTTTATAGATTAAATTTATAAAGAATTATCTTATAGTTGGTACCGTTAATATGCCCACTTAATATTCTATTGAAAATATACTCCATAACCCATAAGTTAGTAGCGTGACTAAAATCTACCTTATTTTCCATGGAATTCCACAAAATTACGTTACACGGGAGACTTTTGGGAGTCCCCCTTCTAGGTCTATATAGCTTTCTATCGCAGACCCTCGTTTTCCGTCGCTTTATTTGGTCTGTCTGTGAGTGTGCGGGCTTGTGTTGTTGTGGCATCGGAAGCGGCATTTGGGCAGGCCCAGACACAACAAGTATGGGATTAACAAGGAGCCAGAAGTGGGTGGGCTCAATGAGGTGGGTGGCACCATAAAATAAAAGCTTAGGCCACAAAAGCGGCAGACAACTAACTACGCATAAGCGAGGATGACGACGCAGGATATGCGCTTCAAACGCGTTAAGCTGCGCCTGAAAAGATGCTGGGTAGGTGGGGTGGGATTAGGAAGGTAAAAAGAAAGTTGCACCACCAAAAAAAGTTCCCATTTTTGTTTTAATATTTTGTTATAGATTATTTTTTAATCTTTTAATATTAATATTTATACCCAGTACTCGACCAACTCATAAAAGTATGCCACATTATTTTGTTTCCAACAACAATGTTGAGCAACATTTGTTGGCAACATTGGCGGGAGATGTTTCTATAGAAATATATTTACATTAAATAACTGAAAATTTAATACAATTTTTCTCACTGTAGAACTGTGAAGGCAAACAATTGGGAGCTGAACGCAGCTGATAAACTGAAGTGCCCACAATGCGGAAAGCGTTGGAAAGGTGCTGGGAAGAGGCTCAAGGACACACAGCGAAGTTTGTACATATATAAAGTACATACATAAGTATGTATGTATACAGCCTACGCATATTTAAGCTCTTTCGCCATTTCCCCATCTCGCTCTCTCTTCCGGTCTGCAGACACACAGACGGTGGCGTATACGTAATGTGTTTGTATGGCCAACAAAATAAAGCATACGCACCGTGTTTCCCTCGTTCTTGTTGATGACGTTAAATTTCGGGCTCATGAAAATTCAGGCCGGAATTCATTGAAAGTTATGCCACAAAAATGCGCTCTTGCCTCCTAAGCAAATAGCACGTGTCCTCACTCAAAAAAAGGGATCCTAGATATTTTTTTGCTCATGTTTTATTCTCGTTTTGCTTCTTTTTCTTTTTGGTATTCTATTTGCATGTGCTTGTGTATTTTCATTCATGGTATTTATTTTAATATGCCTTGAAAATAAACGACAAAATAAGAAATGTGTTTGATGACAGCTTTAGACATTTATGCGCATTTATGCTAAACTGTTTGGTTTCAATTTAACTCGGAAGAAATCCTTGGGCGGGAAATAGCATGTTTGTTGATATTTCTTATAAATGGAATTGAGGTTTTCGTTTTAAAAAAGGGGAGGTTTGACTAAAGAAGATAAAAAACTTTTCAAATAACTTTATAAGGCAATATGTACCTTTAAAATTAAATAACTACCAAATAACTCATGTGAACTGCAAGATATTATTGTAAATTGAAACAATTAAGGGATTAGCATTCTGCAGTTTGGTGCTTGAGAATACCTTAAATTCCTGAAAGACTCCATGTGAGTATTGTTCATCCAGACAGACGACTGCTGCAGGCGGTGGCAGCAACAAAACAAGGGCAAACAATAAAATAAACAAACAAACACGCAACGAGGCAGACACACACATGACAGACAGGATGGCAAAACCGATGGCGAATCGGAGAAACCGGAGGCACTGAGGGGAGGAATTCTCTAGACAGCCAGACCTGCATTAAATAAATATGTGCGTAATAAAAGGCAAACAAAAAATGGGGAAAAAAAATAAATAAAAAATAATGTCAAGCAAATGCGAAGCTGAAAAGCAGCAAAAGAGCAAACCAATTGAAGTGTGTCGCGCCAATCGAGCCGCAACACCACACACAACAATTGCAATTTGTATTAATTTTATTGGTTTATTATTATCAACGGCGACATAGCCTCCTCGTGGGGGCGCACGATTGGTGCCATCAGACAGTGTTTATACGTTCCTCGATTGAAAGCGAGTTAATTTCATTTACTGATTTGTGGGCACCGCTGTGGGGAGAAGTATCTGGCTTGGCTCTTTTTTCACTTATTCTGCCGATGACTACGACTCTGATACTGACTAAGTGTAATCGCGAATCGTCAGGCCCATTCATCGACTCGATTCGCAATCAGAGGTTTTTGCATTCAGTCGTCTGAGTCTGAGTGTGGCCGATGAACTGCAGTTGCCCTCAGATTGCGGTATCGCGCACTGCCAGTAAAATTTCAAACGCACGTGTTGTGGCTCTTCTCATATAAAATGAAATCATTAATGGGTGTTTGATTAACTCAACATAGTCATAAGTCTATAAAATAAAGTATTTATTATGCATTTGTTATACAATTGTGATTTATGTAAAAATGCATTATTTTAAATTTAATAAAATCTATATATTTATATATATATTTTTTTTTATCTTTGTTGAAAAATAATTTAAATATTTTCTAGACTAGAAACAAGACCAGCCTGTCAGTTATTGTGAGGGAAGCTTACCTCCAAGGGCCATGGAATACTTTCCCTCTGAGTCAGGTCCCCCGTCCTCCATTACCAGCCGATGTCCGGCATTATCGTCTGACCATACTCATTCCAAATCCCATTCCCATTCCCGATCGTTGCTCCGCTCTGCGTTCAATGAACGCACTTTCGGCTCTCGACGCACGCGTCGTTAACAAAAAATGAGAAAAAATGCAAAGAAAAAAGAAGGGAAACGGGCTCTGTCTCCAGATACTTGGCCTGGGTATACGCGTGCATAATACAATAATAATTTCGCTTTACAAAAAAAATTAAACAAAAAAAGAATAAGTACACAAAATAAGCGCAGCCAATGGCCGAGACAACAGCAGAAGCAGCAGCAGCAGCAGCGGCAGCGAAAGAAAAAAGTAGCAGGAAGGAGGAGCAGCACCACCATCATCCCGAGGAGCTGAAGGAAATGAAGGCAGCGGTGGCTGAGGCGGAGGAGAAACCTGCCCAGACAGCGATCCCAATCCCGATCAATGCACCTTTGGCAAAGGTGCAACGCCTCGACAGAGTCGGGTATTTTCACCAGTGCTTGTGTGTTGTGCGAGTTGTCTGGCCAGGCAGTGACGCACGAAACGCGATCACGTTCGCATTTATTAAAAGATGGTTGCTATTGCACCGGCGAGTGCATAGGGACCCGAACTTGGTACCAGAAACCCCGGACCGTGAGGGGGAGCCTCTTACTGCGGCTGTTGCCGGAGACAGATGTGGGTAACATTTGCTAGGCGAAAGAAAAAAATAGTTGGGGAACTGAAAATGGGAAAACTTAGGTTCGTAGTCGAATTTTGAGATATGCTTTTCGTTATAAGATATAAATAAGAGAGGCCCATTAAATATTGAAAGTACTGGCTCACATTAACTAAAACATTTTCATAAATCTTATTTTTGGATCTGTAGTATTGTATGGCTGAAAATTATGAAATCATTTGCATAAAGTTAATTAAAAAGTAACAAAATAAATTATTATCCATAAAATAGGATAAAAATTATTAAAATACACATCTTCTTTTCAGGTGAGGGTATTAAAACTGGCCAGAAGGAGTAAAAACTTGACCAACATGTGGTTCTGTTGGCTATTTTTAGACGCCTTGCTATCTGGTTGTCCGTCTGTCCGTTTGTCCGCCCGTCCGTTTGACTGTCTGGGGCTGCAACCCATCTTATCCCATTTTATTTTGCCCGCTCCAGCTACAGCTTCAGTCTGGAGACTTGCAGTAGTTGTTGGATTTAGCCAGAGTCGAAGTCAGAGTCTTGGTTCATTAACTGGGACCAAGTTTTAATCAGATTTGTGCGTGAAGTTCGGCACTCACCCGGGGCAACAGGCTGCAGCAGCCAACAAGAAATGGGTGGGATCCCGGGCCGAGTGTGGATTCTGCAACAATATTTTAATGGGAAAATTTTACAAAACGTCTCTCGCCTCAGAAATGCATGATGTCGAACCAGTTCTCCATCCAGACAACCGAACTGCGGAAGCGTGGCACTATAAACAATATTCTTTTCATTTTTGTTGCCTCTTGCCCCTCATTTGGGTTCTGCATTCTGGGCCTCTTCTCGTCTCGTCTCGTCTCGCAAATTTCGCAGCAGACAAATTTATGAGCGTTAAGTGAAGGCCAATAAAATTCTTTTTGTCTGGAGTGTGTTATTGTTTTTTTTTTGTTTTGATCATGGCCCGGGGGCAGGGGGAGGCGGTATGCGGCATGGGGCTACTTCTGGCCACTTTTATTTCCATTTTCAACTTCTTGGCCAGACCTCCGTCAAGTCATCTCTTTTTTGGGGACTCTCCTTCAGTTTTGGTTTTTTCATTTCAATTGGTGGAGTTAAAAAAAATATGCAAATTTAAAATGTTTATGGATGTGTCTGGTAAAAGTTATATTTTCTGAACAAAATCAGTGTCCTACGGCCCGGAAACGTATAATCCATTTCCGTACCATAAAATACCAGATCAATGAGGCTTTAAAAACAAAATTAAACGTTATTATCGATTCTTATCGCAACTTACTAGCCAAACTAATTATTCAGAAGCTATTAAATCCTATGTATATGCATATGTTATTCAGTTGCAGCTCGTCAGTTTTAAAAAGTGCTTTTAAAATGTGGACTGGAGTATTGCTCTTAGGCTTCCTTGTTGCAGTAAGGAATTCTTGGTTTTTGATAAATAACAAAAATATTTAATAATTATTCCATAAAGAGCACATACTGCCATGTGACTTTTACCAATTTGAAGTGCGAAATGATCGACAGGAAGTATGGAAAATTTGAAAAGTGTTACATCAGGGCAGTTAACCGAACCCATAAGTACATCGATTTATATACCAAGTTGTATAAACTACCCATTGATAATATTACGGTATGTTGGGAATCTGGTTGAACTGACAAACTAACCCCATTCTGTTTAGATTGATCTAGAACCAATGCACTATAACAATGGCTATAAACCCTTTTTCCTTGGCATGAAATTTGATGCCTGCAAATATCTTAGTAATCCCGGGCTCCGATCTATGATTTTTGTGAGAGAATTACACGCAACAGTTGAACATGTTTCAAATATGAACCATACTTGTCCTTTCAACGTGAGTATAATTACATTCGAAATTTTTAATTAACTCTATAATAGGTTTTATTCATTTAGCATGATATAAAAGTCGAAAAAATGTGGACTGGTAATCTTGAAAAAGGATTTCTGAAGTATCTACCCATTCCCAACGGAGACTATGCCATCTTTGGAAAGTGGTACTCGTATAATATTCCTCGAGCAAATGTCAATGTGTACTTTAAAATAAAAAATAAATAGAACAATAATTATATTTGAGTAAATTGGGTAGTAGTCATTTGATCTGCATTATTCGTCAGTGAAGCGTTTCAACAATTCCAGATGATCTTTCCAGTTGTTAAAGGCAGCAAGCTGCATTTAAAATCCCATTACGAACATATTTTTTAGAATTTTGAAACCAGTCTTGGGCAGTGGTTGTGGATCGCCATGCGAATAATTTTATACATTTTTATTTTTTTGGCTTGCCCAAAGGTAAACGTTGAAATGATTAACTCAAAAAATGCATATTCATTCAAATTATCCACGCAGGACATATTCACCCATGTTGCCTTCACAAACTTAAAATGTGGCTCGATAGACAGACGATTCAACGAATTTCAAAAGTGTTATATCAAGGCGGTCAATCGATCTCACAAATATATCGATATCTACACAAGGCTGTTACAAGTTCCAGTACATGATGTCTCAGTAAGTGAAAAAATAGCATAACATTTAGATTTTGAAAAAATTAGATGTTGAATTTTTTTAGATAAATTTAAAACTAATGCGCTATGACCATGGCTATAAGCCATTTTTTATAAATGTGACCTTCGACGCCTGCAAATTTCTCAAATATCAAAAGCATTCGATCGTAAAACTCTTCTACAACGCTATCAAGAAAAGTGCCAATTTCAACCATACCTGTCCCTACGATGTAAGCACATTAATAAGTTACATATTTTTGCTTTTATTAATATCAAAAAATTCTCCAGCATGATTTAATAGTGGACCATCTGTGGACTGGAAACATAGAAGCAGATTTTTCGAAATTTATTCCATTTATTAATGGGGACTATTCTCTGGATACCCTATGGTATTCGAATAATACCGTTCGTGCTTTTGTAAACATATATTTTAGGTTATCGGAAAAATAAAAATGAAATACATTACATTTTGGTCTATTTATATTTTTGCTGCTCTCAGTAGAACATTGAAGTACAATATATTTATTGTACCTCTGCAGCTGTATTGTTTTATAATTGATCTGATTTTTGGTTGATAAACGACAACAAAAAAATAATAATTTACGCATTCCTTAATTGGGTATCGATTTTACAGTCATTGAATAAAAATGATTAGTGCTATATGTTGAGTCCATTCGAAAACATAACTTGCAAGCTCCACTATGCGAAAAGTTTTTTGTGGCCTTATTATATTGGAATTGCTATCGGTGAGAACCTAAAAAATCAACAATATGTAAATATAATGTAATATAAACTCTCTATTAGTTAAACGTTTCTCATGTCACTTTTACCAATTTGAAATGTGGCACAAATAACCGGAAAGTGTGTGAGTACCAAAAGTGTTATATCAAGGCAGTAAACCGAACTCACAAGTATGTGGACGTTTATATAAAATTTCATAAACTTCCTCTTGACAATCTAACAGTAAGTAAAACAAATATAGGGCTTATCGGATCAATCCAAGTTTATTTTTCAGATGAATCTTAAGGTTATGCGTTACGATCAGGGATACAAGCCATTTTTTGTAGACATAACCTTCGATGTCTGCCAGTTCCTCAAGAACCAACAAAATCCGATTATCAAATTTTTTTACGAAGTATACAAGGATAATTCAAACGTTAACCATACTTGCCCGATTAACGTAAGTAATTGGATATACGATTAGTTTTATAATATATGACCTATGTGTTTTAAAGCATGACATTATTGTGGATCATGTATGGACCGGGGACATTGAAACGGGAATTTCGAAATATATTCCGGTCATTAACGGTGACTATTGCATTGAGACTATTTTGTACGCAAATAAACAACGATTGGGCTTCATAAACATATATATACGGCTTTCTGGAAGGCCAAAGGATATTTAATTATCCAAACGAAGAGCAGTATGTAATATTTAATAACTATATTTGATGTGGAGCTGTAAGAGTTTAGTTTACAATTTTGCTGTCATTTGTCGTATATTAATCGTTAATATCGTAAATTAAAACAAAAAAACAGTCATGGATTGATTAAAGGAAAATATCTAACTTAGAAAACAGTTTCATATTTATTAATAGATAAAATAGATGGGTTATTATTTAAAGAGTCCTGAAATATATGCACTGATAATGATGGTCTATTTAATTCGACCGTCCTGTTGTTACAGTGTTTAAATGTCCAAAACAAAACGTTTCACGGGTGTTGCTTTGTTTAATAGCTACTCGATTAAATAAGGAATCGATTCAGATAAAGTCCGACCGATAGATAGAATTCAAAAACAGTTTCAATCAAAATGTGGAAGTGGTTGGGTTTGGGATGTTGGATAGCTCTGCAAACGGTAACTCATTTGTATAATTTGTATCGGAGACTTAAGCTTTACTCTATTGTATACTTAGATGTGCATGAGTCATGTGACATTTACTAATTTGAAGTGCCAATCGTATAACGTGAAATATAATATTTTTCCAACTTGCCAGATAAAGGCAGTTAATCGAACTCACAAGTATTTAAATATAAGCGTGAAACTATTTAAATTACCAATAAACGATGTTTGGGTAAGTGATTTGCTTTTCAAAATATATATTTCCTATTTATTAAGTATTTATATTTCGCTTTAGATGAAGGTAAAATTTATGCGTTTTGATAATGGTTACAAGCCGATTTTTTTCGATTTGTCATACGACGCTTGTAAGTTTTTGAGAGAAAATAACAACCTTATTGCACGACTTTTCTACGACACGTTTAGAAACAGCTCAAATATGAATCACTCGTGCCCTTATAATGTAAGTAATTCTTGACTTCATCTCACAATTTACTAAAATACATTTATTTAGCATGATATTGTTGTGGATAGACTTTGGACTGGCAATCTGGAAAAGGGCTTCGGCACGTATTTCCCCATAAGAAATGGTGAATTTGCCATTTTCATCGAATGGATTACCAACAAAATTCCACGTTCTTCTGTGAAAATATATTTCAAGATTTCCGAAAAATGAAATGGCATTCAGAGTTTATTAAATTTTAATCCAAAATTTGTGAAAATATATTTCTGTGTCAAGATATTTAGGCCCTTTCCAAATTAAATTTTTCTTTTTCATTTGACTAAGAATCATAAATAAACGAGAGTCTACTTGGTGTTTCCAGGAATTTCTGAAAGCATAATACAAAATAATTCATCAAAAAAAGCGTGCTAAAGTTTGAGGCGGGACTCGTCCATTAATAATAAATTAAACATATTCCCTGGCATGGCTTTGCTTGCCTGACGACATCGACTCCCAGCTCAGTTCCCTAAAGGTTTTCTGGAGCACCTGAAATGTTTTTATACCTGGTGGTTGATAAGTTAAGAGGTATATTCGGAATATTATTAAATATCAAGTAGAATGAAACATATCCAATCAGTTTCAACAGATCTAGCCCAAAACATATTATAAAGAGATCGCTAAAAGTAAGCTACGAAAAATGAGTCAAATCATTAGTACAGGGTATCACATAGTCTAGTCGTGTTAGCTTGTATTATTCTATAAGTGTGCGTTGCTTCCCTAATGACCTAGAATACAAATTCAGGCTACCTACAAGCACTCTCACCTCGCCGATTAGCAAAATCCCAGGACTGCCAAGGATGGCAAGTCATCCAGAGCCAGTCACCGACTCGGAAGCTAATCGCTCGACTAAGTTCCTTGAATCCCCAATCCCCTGGCTGAGCCAATCTTTAGCGGATTGCGTAATATACATACAGGTACGTGAAGATATATATGTATACAGTCTGTCCAAGATGCCGATGGTCAAGGTGGAAGCTTTGTGGCTTCAACTGTTTGTCTGTCGGATTATAAATGATTTGCCATTAATTCTGCCCAAATGCCACGAGGGGCTGGCTGGCAGACAGAAAGCAGACCGACCGGGAAAGAACATTATCATTTAACATTGCCATTGGCATTGGGCAGTCAGCGTTTAGCAGGCAGGTAGTCAGTCGGCCAGTCAGCCAGTCAGCCAGTCAGACACAAAAGTGAATAATCAATATTATTTGATTACATTGATAACGCGCATTTCGGTTGCTGTTTCCGGTTTTTTTCCTTTCTACTTTTTTTTTTTTTTATATATATATTTACGTGGCTTTGTTCTCGGAGCTTTACTTTATCGGCGGGGACTGCGATTTCGATATCCAAAATGCTTTCGTCACTGGCGGCATTGCCGAATGTCTAGACGAGAGCTCCATAAAATGTATTATTGCCTCATTTTGCTTTTGCTTTCTATGTGGCTACTCTTGGCATGAAAGCAAAATATTGCGGGGTATAATGCCTAAAAACAGGGGGTTTAAAACCAAACAAGTTTTTATTTAGAATTTTGGATTTTATAATTAGTAGTTTGGTATCAAAAATAAATGAATACATATTTTATTAGAACCTATGTTTACTTACTGGTGGCATTGTTTCTATTTGAATTTTTTCGATAAACTCACTTTTGAATAATTTTTACAACACAAACTTTTATGATAGAGTATCTAAACATTGCTTTTGACCAAAAACACTGTTTCTTACCATTGTTTTTTGGCGGAAATTTGGATTTTGGTTTTGGCTGGCGATTTGAATATTATTGAACGGCGTCTGGCTGACGTCGCGACGTCAGAGTGCTGACGTGAATCGATACCAAAGCCCGAACCCGAGCCCCAAAGACAATGCAAGAAGTGGCCGGGGGATGGGGCACCGGAGTGGAAGCCGCAGAAGATGATCAGAGGCATCGAATGCCGCTGGCGACAGTTGCAACCTGGAGGGGTGTGCATGCCACTGCCAGGATATGTGTGTTCCTGTGTGTGTCTCTCTCCCTTTTTTTCCCCCTGCGATAATAAAGACAAACAATTTTTTTCCTGCATATTAAACCGATGAAATGAAGCGCAAACCGATTGTGCTCGTTTGCTGGTGGGGTTATGGTCAAAGCGATTTGCTGGACTTGGCATTAAGGGAGTTCCCTGTCCCCCCCCTCATGGACTCATCCCCTTGCCGAGACCAGTCCATTCCCACCTTTCACATGTAAGTGCAGCTCAAGGCGGCAACTACAAAAGCCGGCGACAGACGAGGACGGCTACGATGACGACGACAACGTTTTGAGTATCTGCCGCTCCGCCACAGCCACTGATAGCAACTGGAGCGGCAAATCAAGGGGCCAAGATAGCCAAGATCCAAGACGAAGATGGGGGTACTCTTTCTGGGATGTGGAGTCTAACTAAGGATGGTCAAAACCATTCAAGAATTGTGTAATATAATTGTAATAATATTAAAACAGAAGTTTAAGCCATAACATTTTACTTATTTAATAAATAAGCATAATGGCTTTTGAATTATTAATTTAAGAAAAAAAAGTCTGGAGTTTAAAGGAAATTTTAGAAAATATTGAATCTTTAAAAGGTTTATTTAAGAAACTTATTTCTATGCCTTATAATTTAGAGTACCAATTAATACTACTACTTTCTTGAGAATCCTGCAAACCACTCTAAACTCTATAAACCCTTTCTGTAGGGTACAAGGAAAACCTTGCCGATAAGGTGCACAAGGGAAAGGATGGCTATGGAGAATGGGGTTGGAGCTGCAGCGGCGGCGGCGGCGTCATCAAGAGATCGGCCCAGGAAACTGACACACGCACCGAATGTCGCCGTTTGGCTTTTGAAGTTGCTTATTTTGTTGCAGTTGTTGCTCTTTTTTTTGGGCCGAGAAGTTTCGGATTGCACAGAGTCGTGGTGGAGCGTCGAGGCAGGCAAATGAGATGGCGACCCTCCGACTCTGCCACTCCCGCCCGTCTCAGGTGTGTGTTAATTGCATTAAAATGTTTGTAATTGCAATGCAGTCGGCGAGCCGCGAGCAACCAGCCTGCCTCTCTGTTATCTCCGGGAATCTGGGAAATACTACATATAGTGCCCGAACACACCGCAAGGTAAGCCGAGAAGGGGGGATCCAAGTGAGACATGCCAAGCTGTCGTCGGTCCAAAAATGCCATAGATGCCGCCAAAGTCGTGTTGCTATAATTGCCATAATAACATAATATCTTGGGGCAGCAGCTGCAAGCTCCAACAACACCAAAGGTTCCGGCAAAAACAAAAACAAAAAAGGTGTCGAGAGACATATTCTTCTAGCTGCTAGTCCCCCAGCCAACCAGCCCAAAAAAGGCAACAGAACGCCAACTGCCGAGCGGACAGCCCCAGACAATTGTCTCCGTTTCGCTAGCCGAGTCGCTTTGCTCGTTTTCTCCTTTTCTCCGTTTCTCCGAGGCTGTGGAGGTGACATTTTTCTCATGCCCAACGATGCGAAAAGCTAAATGCAGTTGATGGAGCGCCGTCAGCAAAATAAGCAACAAAATAAAATTCAGGGCATAGCTACATGAATGGGGTACAGTGACTTGGATAAAGCTATAAAGCTACATAGTAATAGGGCTTAAAGTGGTTCCAAACCAATATTTGAAGCAATAATTAAATATTTAATTAAGTAATTAAATAAATTTTATTTAAATTGTATTTATTTGTTATTAAAATTGATAGAAACCAGGTAGGGCTGTAATATTTGTGAAAATATTAGGATTCAAAGTAATAACTATTAAAAAATGATTCTTAAGGTGTTATTGAAACTTCTATAATTTGTATTAATTTATTATTATTTTCATGTATTTATAATGCATAATATATCCTATAATAAATATAATTATAATTATTAGTGATTCTGAAACCTCTATATCGAAGATCACTGTCCAGTGGTTGCCATTGGCTGAGATGGCTTGACTTTTCCGCATGTTTGGCTGGCTGGTTGACTTGTCCCCCCCCCCACAAAGCCTGCCCCCCACCTGCCACACCCCTCCTCTGTCTCCTTCGAAACGACTGTCTTTTGTGTCCATTTCGGTTGCGGCATTTAGTTGGGAGTCTGTCATGCCTCGCTCACGTTCACTATCTCATTGCAGTCGCCGCCTGGCTTCTTGCCCCCCAGTTCCCGTGCCACCCCGTTTCTGCCATTTCTGCCATTTCTGCCGTGACATGCCTCCCCCTCCACCCAGACCCAGTGCACCCCCCCGCCAGTCTGTCTGCCTTGTTTGTCAAACAGCAACAGAAAAACAGTTAAATGCCAGTTTACCAGTTAAAATCGGAATCAAAGCGAAAACAATGACACAGTAGCTTTAACAGAGCATTTAGTGAGGGGAGTTGGGCCAGAAGAGAGGCCGTAAAAGGAGAGAGATGGCTAGACGGGCAGAGAAAGAGACAGCCAGCTGGGTGGGGGCAGAGGCAGAAGCAGGGGCAGACACTAGCCAGGTCGAAAGCAAGCGAAGTTAGCAGTAAGCAGCAGCAGCAGCAGCAGCAAAGGCAGAAAAAAAAATCGTCTAGACACAGACTAGACTCCATAAAAATAATTATTATCGGTTGCAA
Organism: Drosophila atripex; assembly: GCA_035045925.1. Taxonomy (NCBI): domain Eukaryota; kingdom Metazoa; phylum Arthropoda; class Insecta; order Diptera; family Drosophilidae; genus Drosophila; species Drosophila atripex. The sequence goes on from JAWNOP010000012.1 coordinate 5,925,466, forward strand.
TTTCTGCTGCTCAGACTGTTGCTGCTGCTGCTGCTGCTGCTGCTGCGTTTCTCCTCCCATCCCCTAACCCTTGTCTTTGAGCCAACCCCCCTGTGTCGCCACCTCGTTTACGAAACTCTTTCTCCACCATTCGACGCCTCCAAACGTCCATCCAGTCTCACTGCCTCGAATCGTTCGTCTAGTTCGTTTCTCGGCCACTGTCCGTTTCATCTGCCTCACATTACACTTGCTTCAGTTACGGAGTGATGCACTGAGAAAAAACACATATTTCTATATAGGATTTTTCATTATAAAAAGGTTTCTTAACTCAAAAAAAATAGGTAATTTTTGGAACAAGTTTAGGATGAAAGTAGGGAGCTATATTAGTAATAGTAATTATTTAGGAGGACTTTATAGTTATAGCTGAAATACTCTTTATATAAGAAATTTATCTAGAAACTATCCCAGATTTTAATATCTATTTCTAAAGGGTTTTGTGAATTCTCCTTTTTACATTTTAAATTTCTCCCCATGGGAAAGTTTGTTGGGTGTTCGCTTAGTTGTTTGTTTGTTAGAGAATCGCCACCGACTCGACCACTTGGCAGTCCTTCTGTTCCCTTTTATTTTTTATGTTTTTTATAGAGTTGCAGGTCTCCAGACTCCGGGCACCAGAGACCCAACTCCGTACTCCAGACTCCAGACTGCAGACCAGAATCCAGAATCAGCATCATTATCACCATTCGGATGATGATGCCAGGAGGATGCAATGGGAAACGAAATGAAACGTAGACGGAAACGCGATGCAAACGCAGACGTCCGCTCCAGACGGAATTGAATATTTAACACCAAATCCCCAGAATGTGGCAAATTGCCTTTGATATCCAATATCTTACTGAAAATAGGGAATAAGAGCCCCAGGGATCGTCGAGTAAATCCAGTGTAGGAGTCTATTGGGTTTTTTATTCAGTCACTTTGCAGCTTCTGACAGTGTTGGGGAATAAGTCGTTGCCAAGTTAGTAGTTAGTACAAGTTAGTAGAAAAATGAAAAGTTTAATGTTTAATATAGTATTTTATTTACACGATTTTAATAAAATTAATTCATATTCTATTTTCCCTGTTATTGGAAACCTTATCTGCCACAATCACCTTGATGTGGCCACAACATTCAATGTTGCCTCACTCTGATAAGCAATTTACTCTGCCGATTGCCGACAAAATCAATGCCCGAAAGCTAAACACAAATTGCAGGTGGTCATGCCACAATGCACCACCCCCACCCCCCAGCCCTCACCCCCCTTCCAACCAATCAACCTCTGTGGCGATTTTTATGATGGGTGCCAGACTGTGGAGGGCGGAGTGGGTATTTTTGAATACAATTCAAGACCATAATTACATTTATTGCAATACAAAAGCTCACCCGCCGCCAAAGTAGAAGGGGTGCCAGTGCCGAGGGGTGGTGGTGGTGTGTGTGTGTGTGTGTGTGTAGTGGATGGTGTGTGGTGTGTGGTGTCTGGGGGAAGTTTGCCAAACGGAACACGCATTGACAGATGGACGTGTAAGGGAGTGAGGCTGACACGGGGTGGAGGCTTCAATTGGCAGGGTTGAGGGGACAACATGTCGTCACGCATCGTTGCGCAGACATGCAGTGGACATTGGTCATTCGACAGTGGATATGGGGCAAGGAAATTGCAAATGCACACAGAGATAAGCCAAAAAAAAATCAAATTAAAATATGAATAATTAAGAAATATATAAAATGATGGCTTTTCAGAAGTTACATTGCAGTTAGTCGTATTCAAAACTATTTTTTGTTTCAATATATGCATTGTCCATCTATTCTCGCAGTGTACTTACACGATAATTGCCACAATTTGCTTGTTGCGTGAATGGACAGACGGAAAAGTGCCTGGCAGAAAGAGGAAAGGCTTCGCTTCTGCAAGGAAAGGGTGCAAAAAGGACAACTTCCGTTGGCTGGACACTCCGACTCCGACATTACCATTTATACACTCACACACTCATACACTAATGCATTTATGTAGTATGTATTTAGGGTTTTGTCTCTTTTTTATTTTTGTACCCTATGTCCGCCTTGTGTCATATTTGAGGTGAGCATAAAGCCACTCAACGCCGCCATAAATCAACTGCACTCTGATCTAAGGCTGTCACCGTGGAGGGACGCCAGACAAGGCGACTGAGCGGCAGATAGCGACCAAGAACAATGACAACAAAAGTAGCAAAAATTAAGCTTGCGAAGGCTTATGGATTGGTCGAATTTTGAAATACCTTTTAGGAGGTCAAAGAACTTTTTAGTCTACATATATAATCATATGTAAGACCTTCGAAATTTGATTTAAATTCAATTAATATTTTGAGTGTGCTTTTTCTTTTAAAGCTCAATATCATTTATCAAATTTATTTACATGTTATCATAAATATTACATAAAAATGCCTAGTTTCATGATAAAATATTAAAAACTTTACAAAACCCACAACTACCTCCGTAAGGGCATTGAAACTACAGTGACAAAGACAACTTAGCCCATAACTTTCCAGACGACAAACAGACAACATTGCCGTTGTCGTTGATGTGAATGTCGATTGCAATGTCTGCTCTTTTGGGTCCCGCGACCGCTTTTACCTTAGCTATGGCAACCTACGGCTACAGATATAGCTTGGCTTTAGCTCTCGTTCTGGTTCTGAGGCTCGGCTTTTGGCGAACGTTTCTCACACGCCGACGGGGAAGCAGAGGCCTTTTCCAGGTCGCTGATGTCTTTTTGTGGGAATGCACCTGAGCTTTAGGGTTCGCTTGGTTATTTTTTGTTTTTGGTTTTTTTTTTGTGTTGAAGTCTTCTACCGACTTCGACTTTGACTTGTGTCTAGACTGCAGACGGCAAAAAGGAAACAACAGGAAACGCCAGCAGACAACAGACGGGCAGACCTCTTTGACAGCTCAAACAACTGAAACGAGCCGACAACCTCAATTGCAAAACTGCAACACTGCAACAGAGCAGCAGCAGCAACAGCAACAGCAAAAACAATGGGGCTTCACACACAAGATATTTCGACAAACATTGCCAAACCACGCGAACAATTTTCGGCTGTCAATATTATCTGTCAACGCCGAAGCTCGTTACATTTTTAATCGTTTACCCTTTAAGATTCGGCTGATTTTTGGTAAGTTTGTGTTCTGACTTTGTCATTTATATTAATCATCTTATCAATTTATGAAACACATTCAACAATATATCCACTATTTTTTTAAGATTTAAAAAAAAATTGGCAGCGAAGGCAATAATAATAGTTGTATTAATCTGATTCTTTAATACTTTCTGAATACTTTAAACCATTTGTAGATCGTTTCCTTGTAAACTTCCATCAAAATCTGAGAACAAAATATTTTTTCGATTTTTTAAAAAGCTTCTGGAGGCTCCCCTTAAGAAATCACCAAAATGCAAGGCACCACCAAATGGCCACCAGAGAAGGCTATATCTTTGGCAATAATGACCCGATTATTGAGCGGTATACCTTAAACGATTTGTGGATGGATTCTCCGCAAATCTGCATTAAAACCTAAGAACAAAATATTTTTTACATTTTTTCAAAAATTTCTGGAGGCTCCCCTTAAAAAATCACCAAAATGCAAGGCACCACCAAATGGCCCCCCAGTGATGGCTATATCTTTGGCAATAATCTTCCGATTTTTTAGCGGTATACCTTAAACGATTTGTGGATCGATTCTCCGCAAATCTGCATTAAAACCTGAGAACAAAATATTTTTTCGATTTTTTCAAAAAATTTCTGGAGGCTCCCCATAAGAAATCACCAAAATGCAAGGCACCACCAAATGGCCCCAGTGAAGGCTATATCTTTTGCAATAATCATCCGATTCTTGAGCGGTATACCTTAAACGATTTGTAGATCGATTCTCCGCAAATCTGCGTTAAAACCTGAGAACAAAATATTTTTTCGATTTTTTCAAAAAATTTCTGGAGGCTCCCCTTAAAAAATCACCAAAATGCAAGGCACCACCAAATGGCCCCCCAGTGATGGCTATATCCTTGGCAATAATCTTCCGATTTTTTAGCGGTATACCTTAAACGATTTGTGGATCGATTCTCCGCAAATCTGCATTAAAACCTAAGAACAAAATATTTTTCGATTTTTTCAAAAAATTTCTGGAGGCTCCCCTTAAGAAATCACCAAAATGCAAGGCACCACCAAATGGCCCCCAAGTGACGGCTATATCTTTGGCAAAAATTATCCGATTCTTGGGCGGTATACCTTAAACGATTTGTGGATGAATTCTCCGCAAATCTGCATTAAAACCTGAGAACAAAATATTTTTTAGATTTTTTCGAAAAATTTCTGGAGGCTCCCCTTAAAAAATCACCAAAATGCAAGGCAACACCAAATGGCCCCCAAGTGAAGGCTATATTTTTGGCAATAATGACCCGATTATTTAGCGGTATACCTTAAACGATTTGTAGATGAATTCTCCGCAAATCTGCATTAAAACCTGAGAGCAAAATATTTTTTCGATTTTTTCCAAAAATTTCTGGAGGCTCCCCTTAAGAAATCACCAAAATGCAAGGAACCCCCAAATGGCCCCCAAGTGAAGGCTATATCTTTGGCAATAATCACCCGATTATTGAGCGGTATACCTTAAACGATTTGTGGATCAATTTTTCACTAATCTGCATCAAAATCGAAAATCAACACATTTTTTAAATTTTTTGGATTATTTTCTGGAGGACCCCCTTAAAAAACCCTAACAATGCATGGCACCACCAAATAGCCTCGAGCGAAGGCTAGATCTTTGGTAATATGTATCCAATTCTTCGGCGGAATACCTTATACGATTCGTAGATTGATTTTTCATAAATCTGCATAAAAACTTAAGAAGAAAATATTTTTTTGATTTTTTCAAAAATTTTCTGGTATAATATTTCTGGTATAAATATATAATAGATTTATATAATATGTTATGTATATATACTTCCAACCACAACAATATTTCATAATATGTTTTTTTCTTATAATTTTACTGAATATTATTCTTTTTACCTTATAGTGTTGAAAATTCCATTTGAGCCCAATTATGATTTTCATTAACAGAAAAATGAAAGAGCCCCCGCTCATTTGGACTTATTTTGCCCAAGCTGGCGTAATTCGTTTTGGGGAATTAAGCAGCCAAATTAGTTTAAGTCAAGACGAGACTGGAGTCTGGAAATGAAGAGATTCCCGGCCAGTGATTTGGCAGTTAGTTCGGGACATTGCATTCCTGTCTGTCTGGGGGATTCCCCGGCCCCCTCCCCCGCCCCAATCAATTCGCCCAGGCCAATGGTTTTGGCCAGTGGTTGGAGTATCCGCTGCTGGCAGCCATTTAGTCCGACTTGATGTCGTTGTCGTCGGTGTGTTTAATTATTCAAAACCATGTCATGTCTCTCTGTATAATTTTATGCATTGGCCAATCCAAGCGCCATGATGAAAACGATGATTATGACGATGACGATGAAGGGGATGATGACGACGACGCCCACACGGTGGGGAAAGAGGTAGACGTCGTCAGGCAGCTGACACCGAAACTACGGCCACAACTACAACTATCTTTCGACAGCGCCACATGTGGCAAAGGCAGAAACCGCAAGAGAGACAGACTGAGATGTGTGGAGGCCAGTCGAAAGAGACGGGGCGAAAGACAGCAACAGAGATGGATAGAGAGAGCCCGGTGCACTGGCAGTGCGCTGGCATACCAGACAGTCTGACGCTGTTGGAGCCCACGAATGGCCTCCCTTTCCCGCCTCCCCCAGGCCCCCGCCACCGCTCGATGGCCAGATCTTGCCGTCTGGACGACTACAACGACAATAACAACAACTATCTACAACAACGACCACGACCACTGTCTGTGGCGGACCGAGACTATCGAAAACTCGAAATTTATTCGTTGGAAAAAGTTGATTTCTGTCGCCTTTTTTTTTATTTTTGCACACATTTTATTTTGTTGCTTTTTGCAGTGATATGATTAGAATCTTAGGGTATATTAAAACATAAGAATTTAGCACATTATTTTTGAAAATTTTTTTAAATTAATAATATTAAAGAATTTTGAAGTTTAATAGGAAATTTTTTAAAACAATGTAGGCATGAAAAACTCTCCAATTCATATACGGCTCAGATCCATCTTTATCCTCTTTGAAAATATATATTTTGTTAAGGACTCTTTAAAAACAATTTTTTCATAAATTATTAAGATCCCTAAGTATCTTGTTAGTCTGTCATAATTTTAGTCTTATCATAATCATTTTTTTATTCTCTTTTCATCATCCTCGGCTCTCTCTCCTCCTCTGGCTGTCTGTTGTTTTTACCGTCGTTGTTCGCTTTATTTTCCATTGAATTGCATAAAAGGAGCCCCAACAACAACAACAGCGAAAGATGCCCACGAAAATTATGTTAACCAGCCAGCTGTGTTAAAAATCCCACATCATATCCATATCCCTGATATCCACATGTCCCTTCCCCCCCAGGCCGCGACAAATTCCATATCGCAAAAGGTAAAAAAAATGTTCAGATATGATGTCTGGGGCTGGAGCATTGCAATGGAAATGTGGCAGGGAATTGTTTAATTTTTTACTCTTTTTTTGTTTAAATTGAATCAAGAGAAGAATAAACTTGCATTTATAATTTAAAACTCAAAGTTTTATATTTTAAAGAACTTAGCAACCGAGTCTGCTAGAAGAGTATTATTTTTTTCCCCATTAATTTCCCTTTAGAGATTCGTGTGTTTTTTATGCAATTCTTAAAAAAGCTCAATTAAATGGTAAATGCCTGTAATTTTTTATCACTCACCGTATTCCTGCCAGAAAGTCTCACTGCCCACACTTGACTTTAGGTCGAAATTGGATTTGAAGTCGCCTTGGGAAATGGAATCCTCTTGCTCTTGCTCATATACCTCCGTGTACAGTATATACTCGAGTCGCGATCTTTTCGTGGTTGTTTTTAGTGTTGTTGGTATAGTTGATGTTGCTGCTGCTGCTGCTGTTGCTGTTGCTGTTGCTGTTGCAGGAACTGTTGGATGTGGCTGCGGTGTCAAAGGTGACGCAGTGGTCGCCGTTTGGGCTGTATCACGTTTAAAAATACGAGCCAAGGCACGCAGAGTTGTTGCCCCGGGCACATGTGGCAATGTGGTAGATGTTGCAGTTGTTGTTAGTGCTGCTGCTGCTGTTGCTGATGGTGATGCTGATGCTGCTGCCCGATGCTGCAACAATGTAGCACGTTGATTAATTTGATATGGCAAGAGCATGGACGCGGGCGATGCGGATGCAGACGCGAAGGCGACACCGCCAGTCGAGTGCGACGCGTCGCGACAACGACAACAACACCGAATATAACAACGAACACAACAACGACACCGACACCGACACCGACTACGACTACGACAACGACAGCAACAACAACAACTATGACGATAACGATAATGATGATGACGATGATGACGATTACAATATGAACAGGATGGGGGGCAGGAGCATAGGGGGTATACCGTCGGCAACGGCGGCGGCGGCGGGGCAGAATGAATATTTGTCTCGGCACTTGGACTTAAGTGGCAATCCGCACTCGATGCTGGTAATTTATTTTGCAAATTTGTGCCAACAGCATAAGGCACCCCTCGCTGCTGAGGACGGGGCCGGTGCCGGTGCCGGGACTGCTGCTGAGGTTGCTGATGCCTTTCCTTGGCCAGAATTAAATTTAACTTACGCGTATTATTTGCACTATTTACACTGCACAAAATTGCCAACAATCGCGCACTCTCGCTCTCACTCTCACCCTCACTGATATTTACACTTTCGCCGTCGCTTCCAATTACATTCGATAACACAGTTATCGGTATCGTTATCGTTTTTGCATCTATTTTCCTGTCTTGGCATGACAAACAATTGTGGATGCTATTGTTAAGTTGTTCCCTCAGATGGTTGTCATGGTGTCTTTTTCTGAGCGACGCCCATAAGTAGGCAATGGATTCCCGCTGCTGATCCCGCTGATCCTGCAAGGCACTCCTCCTGAAGGCGTGCCTGGAACTCGGCATAGGCACCGCGAGGGCTGCGGATGCGGCTGAGGCTGGCCGGAGAAGCGTCGTCAACGTCGTCAGTGCGAACAGGAGCAGGCTGATAGCCACCACTGTGCCACACCACCACAACCACCAACACCACCACCACCAATATGTGCAGCGGGCCCCCGCGGCGCCACTGGCTGCATGCGTGGGGGCCACAGCGTCGTCGCCCGCCGGCGATCGGATTGTTTACGCCGATCCTGAGTCCGTAAGTGCCCCAAAAGCCATGATCCTTTAGTGAAAAATACTAAAATACTTTACGATTTGGGAATCTGGAAGATATTCATAAAAATAGATAGTATTATTAATAGTAGTAGATAGTAATGGAATAGTACGAGCATTAATAGTATAAGTATTATTCAAAGAAAAAATATTTCAGCTGCTTCGTAGATTCTCAACTTTAAACTGGGATTTTTCCCAGTGCATTTATGCTGTGTGGTCGCCCACTTGGCTCTTTTGGCTAGTTTCTTTTTTGCATTTGTTTTTTATTTTTCTGCATTTGTAGCTGGCTTTTGCTTTTGTTTTGTACGAGTCTGTCCCTGTTGCAAAGTTTCCACTGTCCCACAATGATTCCTCCCGATCCCCCGACTAAAATATACATACATGTACTGTGACTCATGGCCAGGAGAGAAAAGCTGAAGAGACAAGGGTAGGGGGGGGGTTCGGGGGATTTCAGAGGAGACAGTGTCTGAGCATCGCCCTGTGGGCATAAATAACCCCAAAGAACTGCACAGGGAACAACAATAATATATGTAGAAATGGTTGGGCATTGTTGTTGTTGCACGTTGCGTATGCGTAATATTTTGCTGAAATTTATGTTGCACTTCTATTCGACTTTGTTTTTATTATCATGATGATGATGATCATCATCATTTGAAGTATCTGAGGAGGATGAGGACTCCTTGCCGCCTTCTAAAATTAAATCACATCAACAACAGAGTACGAGGGAGAAGGCTATGCCTTCGTTATGCATTTTACTTTTCAAGCCCCCTGGCTCTGTTTCCCCTTTCTCCAAAACTTTCACCGCCACAACAACACAGCTAACCCATCTCGAGAAGAAAAACCTCTAACATTAAAATAAGGAAACTTTTTAGGAATTAGTATAATAGTACTAAAGGGATATCCCTCTTTGGGGATCAGATATCCAAAAAATAACCTCCCGAGTCTAAATTTCAAGTCTTAAAATTTATGCTAATTAATGTAGGTTTTTAATTGTACTTTTCTTGATTACTTTTTGTGTTTTTTTATTGTGCTGGATATTTATGATAATGGAACAACAAAGTTGCACCCCAATGTGTCTGAGACAGATTGATGCCAAAAGAACAAAAAAGCCTTAAGATGGATCGCATTGTGGGGACGAATAATACCCATCAACATCACCAGCAGCCCCAATGCTCATCATCTCCGTCTGATTCTGATTCTGATTCTGTTGTTTGTTCCCTTTTTGTTTTTTTTTTTTTGTGTATGCTCCTTATTGAAATTCCTTTCAAGTGTCTGGGACTGACGATCATCCTCCTCCTGGTACGCTTATATCTTCCTCATGATCGCATCATAATCATTAACAACCTTTGCTGTTGTGTTTGTGTTTGATCTGCTTTCGTTGCACAGACAGACGGAGACGGAAAGTCTGACGGACGGACAGACAGACAGAGACACTCGACTGCAGCTACTGTTTCCCCTTTTTGGATTCCTTCGGCTGTGGCAATTTATTTGATTGCCTCTTCATTTTCTGTCCTTCACTTCGTTTTAGTTCACGTCCTCCTGCCAGACCTTAAGTCGAAATTTATGTTTGCCATAAAAACACGATCTCCGACTCCGACTCCAAGTCATAATTAATAAAAACAAAACCAAAAAAGAAGTAAGCCAAATCCGAAATGCAAAGCAACCAACGAGCCCACAAATGTGCCCATAAAGTGCTGACAAGTGTTTTTTGCTGTCCAACTTCGGAGAGCCAACAAAAGGTTCGCGTGAGTCAAGATCATTTCGAGACTAAGTTTGTTTAAGCCTTTTTTTCTTGCTGACTGTCATGGAAAAAAAGAAAGGTGTAAATACGACCTGGAAATTACCATACAAAGAGGGCTTCTTAAAAAAAAAAAAGTTAAAACCTAAAAATAGCCACACATTTTATCCTTAAACTAATAACAATTTTTAATGCCAAACTTAAATGTAAAAATATTTCTAAAATATCGATGCAACAACAATAACAAAAAGAGGGCTCGAACATAGGCATTCGTCTAAATTCAAACACATTCCAGTTTATTTTTAAACAAAACGCTACATTTTTGCATTTATTTTCGTTCCGGCAAAAACAAAATTGAACGCTTTTATTTTCTGATTCCAACATTTTTGGGGTTTACGGTTCACGGAGGGAAGAGGGAATGCCCAGGAATTTGCAAGAAAATCGACAACCGGCTGTTATCGATAAAGAGGATCGAGGAAAGCGTGCATTGGCATTTGCCAGATAAGAGATATTTCTATATATATTTATATGTGTTTATGTGGTACATACCAGAAAGTCGAACGCTCGATTTGACATTGAGAAGCGTAAATTTCAAGAATTCCGTCCCAGGAAAAGTTTTCCCAAGCGCAGAGTAGGAAGTAAGAGTTCCACGATCGCGACACTCTAGCACTCACGCACGATGTTTGAAGACCGCGTGTCACGTGGCGAATATCAGGAAATTTCATACATGATTATCAAGTATTTATACAAACTCTATATTTATTTTCTTTTTATAATAATTTGGTTATAATCATTTCAAGTAATTCATCTAATTCCTAAGAGACACACGCACGTGAAAAAAATGTAAAACACTTGACATGACTATCCACGACTGCACGTTTATCTGCGTAAATTTTAATTACCATATGGTATATAGCTTTTCCCGATCCGATCTAGCCGCCAACCTGCGCCGCACTGAACTAAATGCGATTTTTTTTCTCAGCTAACACAAAATCGGCCCGTTTGTCTCCAATATTTCACACATTTCGCACACTCTGGCCGGCGTCTATATAGACGATATATATCCCTCCACTTGTCTGCTCAGGCAAGGGATATACGTACATAGGGGGGCGGGGACACCGACGCGGCGACAGGCGTGCCTTTTATTTTTACCGCTCATTTTGTTGTTTTTCGCAGGCATGACAAAAAAATAAAAGAACAGACATAAAAAAAACTACTAGAAATAGGAAAATTATTTTTGTACTTAAAAATAAATTGAAAGCATTTACTTCATCTGTTTTTGCAACAACGGCCGCATGAAAATCAAGCATGAAGTGTGCCCCACCTCCCTTTTCAGCACGCCCCTTTTCAGGTCGCCCCAAAAGTCTCCAACTCTCCATTCTCCGGCGAAGGGCCACCATAGTGTTTTCTTTCCGAGGATCGAGACTGATGGCGTCCTCCTCCTGTCCGTCCAAGTGTCTGGCCCTGCTCATTATTTCGCTATCAACGGGAGAGACATGAAATCAACAGAAAAACAACAACAATAACAGTACCACCACCACCAACAAGAACAACAACAACAACAACATGGTCCAAAAATATCCACTAACGGTGGGGCAGAGAAAGCCGAACAACAGCCAAGCAGGCAGCATAATTTTTATTCAAAAAGAGAAGAAGAATGTTGCAGAATTGTTGCAGAAATAAGTGCCAGAAAATAAGGCAATGGAGGGGGAGAAACTAATGAAAGTCAACATATTCGAATGGTAAATGCTCTACAAAAATATTAGTACATTTTATAGAATAAAAACATAATTTATACTGTATGACATGTTAACTGCATGATATTTTTTATTGGCAACTGGATTGCTGTATTAAAGGATAATTATATTCCTTAAAAAATAAATCTTAATAGAAGATTCTAATATATTCGAACATTTAAGCTGTAAAATTAATATTTTATATAACTAAGTTTAAATAAAATATATATTCAATCGTTAGAACTTTGTATAAGAATGTGAAATCTGGAAATCCTTATCCATAAAAAAAATCTTTTAAAATGTAATCTATAGCCATAAAATATCACAACAAAACACAATACTTTTGAAGGAGGTAAAGTTCCTATTTGTGGAAATGTGATTGTTGAAGAATAACGAAACATACGAACTATTTTGAGACCCAACTGAGTCATTCGAACTCAAATGCAGGCGATCTATGCGTCTCCCCCGAGAAAATAACAATGAGTTGGAAATGTTCCACGCCCAGAACCCAGAACCAAACAAAAGTAACGTCTGGCCAAAAAAAAAAAAGAGAAGGAAATTTTGCAATGTGAAAATTGCATGAATTAGAAAACAAACAAAAAAATGTGGAACGAACTGCAGCTCCTGGCGATGATGATGATGGTGATGGAAACAGTGGAAGGAACAGCAGTCGAAGCAGCTGCCAGGGAAAAAAATCCACTCAGACGAAAGTCCTTAGACTTTGCATTTCGGCAAATATAATGCACAACGCTGGTGTTGCGGCTCGGAAGGAGAAGTGTGGTTGGGAAAATCAGGAAGTTGCCACTGCAAGATGCAGGCACAGGAAACTGCCAGACGATGACGACAACAACGACAATGTTGGCTGACTAAGAACAATGACGGCCCACAAAAAATATAAACCAAGTGAGAAAACTAAGCAAACTTCATGATGGTACAGAGAAAAATAAAAAATAATCTTCCATATATTTAAGAAAAATAATTTTTGACAAAAAACAGTAACATTTTCAGAAGTCAGAACTACTTAAAACCAAAACAAAACAAATGCATTTCTCTTCATATTTCATTTTATATTTTCTTTTTGTGTATTAACTCTGGCAGGTACTTCCCACCTCCAGCTACAATATTTCATAATTACTATAAAGAACTGCACTTTATGCCACAGCGCAACTGCTGCAAGATGCTGCAAGAAATGCAATCAGCGAAACTACAACTTGAGGAGCAGAGTACCATAGCCTCCCAGCCTCTTCGGATCACTGCACATTTCGAGTGATTTAAAGGAATTGTTCTCCTCGTTTTGATTTTTATTGTTGTCGGGCCCAGCGGAATGCTGGTTATTCATCACATTTCTGGCAATTATAACTGTCAGATTGTTGTCGATGAAAAGAATGTGAAATTTTAACAATATATCATGGCATTTCCTTTTTGGCTGTCTGCGCAACGGTGCGTATACGTAATGTGAGGCTGATTGAATAAGATGGGGATTATTATTGGATTTTGAATGGGGTATTGTGATTGCATTTCTTTTCATCGAACATTTTGATTGGCTGGGCTTCAATAAATTCACATTTCAAAAGTTTAAGGCTAACGACGGGAATTGATGTTGAAATTTAATCAACTATCTACCAACTGCACTAGTTTAAAAATTAATCTATTGGTCTTGAATCTAAAAGTATGTTCTATCCTATCCCCTGTTGACCCTGACTTTGACCTCAACATTTCCTGGTGATCCCAAACGGTTAATGGCTTCCGGCCAGAATAAACAAAAGTCTAAAAAAAAAAAACTAGAAAAATAGACAGGATGGAAACTGGAGAGAGATACACAGGAACGAGCCCCAATGAGAAACCCGTCGATGGTTGTTCATCATTAGAGCGATACTGTGGCGCCAGTTGACCAGACAGAGATTTCCTTCGTACCCCTCCCTTACTGTGGCACATTGGCAGTTGCATCTGGTGCAGCCTCAACTGGAAGTCACGTCATATTGATTGAAATTTAAAATGCAAATCACTTAAAACGTTCAATTTAATCAAATTATTACAACAACAAGCTGGAAAGTGCAATGAAAAAAACGACACAGACGGGGAAGGGGGGGGAGTGGAAGTGATGGGGCGCCGACAACAAGTGGCAACCAGAACAGACCGCAGCAACAACAATAACAAGAAAGGAAAAACAACGACAACTCATTTTCCACATTTTCTGTTTGCGGTCACTCGAGGAGGCGCCGCCGAGTAGCTTTTCAAAAAAAGGGGGTAGCGGGCTGGGTGGCAGGATATGGTGGCCACACGAGAACGTGTCTATTAAAGTGATAGCCCGGTCTGGAGCTGCTCACTTCTGGACATGAACAAGTACACAGAAAATGTATAAATATTAGAAATAAATAAGTGTCTCTTTCATGGAAAATTTTGTTATATGTGATCTTAAATTAAAATAAAACAATAATTCTTAGACTCTTTTTTTTATGAAATTTATTATTTTTTAATTAGAAATAACAATTTTTATTTCGAGTGCACGCTTAGAGAGTAAACACATTGCCCTGACATCAACAACAATGTTGGCAACGGTAATGTTGTCCAATCTGCCTCACTACCCATCGGCCACACCCCCTTCCTGGGCGGTTGCTGTTGGCTTAATTAAATTGTGGTTGCATCTTGCGAAGCGAGGCGCGTACACAAAAATCGCACACAACAAAAACAATAACCACAGCAACAATGCTGAGAAGCGAATGCGGTTGCCACTTTATGATCGGTGTTCTAGTTGCGGTTATTGTGGCTCGTTTTTATTAGAACCTTTTTAATCCAATAGACACTGGATTTCCTATTCAGAGAATATCATCAATCTAATTACCTTAGATTTCCGTCCTTATAAATTTATTTTTAGCCCATAACCACACCTGAGATCCTTATCTGACTTTGAAATCCAGGGTTTCCATAGCCTCGGTGGCGCAGTTGGCAGCGCGTAAGTCTCATAATCTTAAGGTCGTGAGTTCGAGCCTCACCCGGGGCATGTACCTTTTTTTTTTATTTATTTGTATTGTTTTTTATTTTATTTCTTAAATACATAGGTACATATTTTACTAGGTACTTTTTGTAAAACAATTAAATTAATATACTATTGTATGTTATAAAATGTGTAATTTAAAATATAATATGATTTTAAAATGCTTTCTAAAATATTAAAATAAATAAACACATAAATAGTGATGGTAATTGTTATATTTATAAACTTATTTAATTTTATTATTTATTCTAGAGAGTAGCTAAACTTCGCCCTTTGTAAAATTGTATAACCTTTTACCATAATTTCATTTTGCAGACCGCGGAAAGACCACATAGACAACAACATCAAGTGGAGGGGCAAAAACTTGGCCAACATCATTAACAACATTATGACGATGGTCACATTATGCATAAATCTGGCATGCAAACAGCAACAACAACAAGCCACCAGTTACAACCATTTAAAACGCTTTACGGAGCCAACAACAGAGGACTGTTAAGGAAAGCGGAGTTAACAGAGAAGTTGGGAATCCGCTGGGGAGCACTTTAAGTCCCAAGCCAAATCCTGGCAGCAATAAAATGCAATTTGCAGTAGTAGTGCACATTAAGGACTCTCCGACACCAGCAGCTGCGGACGGGAAGGGACATTTTGGAGAGAAGAAGAAAGCTCAAGTCTCTGCACTTGCCGCCCCAAAAAGTATGCAATGAAAATCGAAGCGGAGCAGCAAACGAAGTGAAATGCTCGTAAATTGTAGTTGGCTGACAAGTTGACTCCCCCAGCCTGGCCCAGCCAGGATGTGCGGGATGACATTGCACTCGACTCGGTCCTGCGGCGACGAGTGCAATGAAACTGCAAAACTTCCCTCAGACGAGCCAGGAAGCGCGTCAAGCATATCAAATTGTTTATGTGGGTGAGACAACCTCAACTGGGAACACCCGGCTCCTTCTGGTCCCTGCCACTTTCTTCCTCTATTACTCCTTATTCAATGTATCTCTTTTTATTGTGCATTTGTCCTTTGGCAGGGCAACGAAGGACAAAATTCAATGAACGTTTTCCTGTCTTCCTTTCATCCGATGCATCTTGAAAATATGATTAGAAAATTATGAAATAGGAAATGGTTTTTTTTTATATCATAATTATTTCTTTACAGAAACTATTTGATGATTTTGTAGTTCTGAACAAGTAAAGGAAGAAGTAAGTAAGGATATAACATAAAATAAGAAAATACTTTAAAAGTTACTAATAAACTGGATTTTTATGAACCCACAGCCAAAGTCAAAGCCACTTGAGTTGGCCAACTCTCAACTATTTTGACCTTTCGGGCTGGTCATTACCTGCACAGCTGCACTTTCATTAATATTGTTTTTTGTTGTGGCCTCACGAAGAGTTTTCCTTCAGACCAATTAAGTGCTGGCTTTCCCCGAATGCTTTCTTTTCATTGTTGCTGGGGTCGGGGCCGGTTGGCGAGCATAAAATTCAATCAAGTTTTGTGTTGAGCCAAAAGTTACGATGCCTCAGACAGGGCGCAGTTACCCCTTAAAACCTAGACCTGCCCTCCTTATCCCCGCCGATCCTTGCACACCAGGCTGCCAGCCAGTCAGACAGACAGGACACGTTTGTCCTTACATTGTCCTCTGGACTGCTGGTGCTGTGGCTGCTGCTCCTGTTGCTGTTGCATCCCATGACTGTCTAGACTTGAGTTGGTTGCCCTCTCCCCGATGCCATGACAACCGCATGCGATTTATGCTGATGCGAGCATTTACCCCACACTCCACACTCCCCACTTTCAACAACCCACAACCACCCACACCCACACCCACACCCACGCCCAATTAGCACCCACCGCCCTCGGCCTCGCCCACGCGTTAATATTATTAAATGCAAATTGAGCTTTATCCCACTTCATTCATTAGCGGCTGTAATTTAGCCAGCGCGAGTCCTTGTTTATTAGCACCTCGAATCTGTTGAGGTTTCACACAGGAATTGGAGTTTTATGGAAAAATAGCAGGGGTGCTAATTGATGCTTAAAATAAAAGCTAAAAATAATTAATTATACTCAATGTTTTTTCGAATAGGTCTCAGTAGGTTATTTTCGAAATACTGGCATATTTTAGTATGAAGCTTAGCTCTAAATATGTTTTTGAATAAAAGAAAATTATCCAAATATTTTATAATTAAATATTCAAGTTGTTAGTCCTCTGGAGTCAGTTTAAGCATCCCTGGAAATGAACAATAAAATGTGCAATTGAGGTGCAAATTCCTTTGGGAACATTCGCTTCTCCATCCATTCGCTGTTCCCTGGCTAATTTGCAAACCAATTAAATGTCAATTTGAGGCATTGTTCCTTAACCTCTTTCCGTGTACACCCCCTGCTAGTAGACGGTCGCCTCCTTTTTGGGGCGAAATAACTTTTTTTGCGCCACCGCCAAAGTTTCGCCCATTGCCTGTCTAGACGTCTTTGGCAGACTCTCACGACTTCTTCCTTTGACTGCAGCCCGACTTTTCCCTTAGTTTGCATTGCGTAGTTTGCATAACTTTTCCCCATACCTGCCCCCACTTGCAGCTCCTTCATTCCATTTCGCTCAACGCCTTTCACCGGCTAAGTGAGTTTTAATGCCGACAAAAGCGCCCCGAAGGGAATTGTTTCTGTTGCGGTGGGTATGGTGCTCCGAGTTGGAGCATTTCAACCGAAATTGGCATACGTTGCGTATGCGTTATGTGTGCATTTATAGTTTGTATGGTTAGTTTGAATATTTCAACCGGATTCACTCATTATTCATGTCTGTTCCACTTGCCACTTTGCCCTGCCATGCGAGAACTGTCCCTCGACCAGCGCCACGCCCACTCGTCACGCCCCCACAACCGCAGTCAGCCAGTCGGTCGGTGATGGTCGCAATTCGAAAAAAGTTTTGGGGCAACTGTGGGAATGGGTTTCATGCTTTCCAAAATTTTTTATTCAAATAGAAAAAGATAGGGTGTATTGCAATAGAGTCTACAATTTTAAATTCGAATTAATGATACTCTAAGAATAATTATTAAAATAACATAATACTCTATATTTTACTTAATAACTATTTAATAATTTTTTGAACTATTTTAAAAAATAATTATTTCAATAATGTCTGAACTCAAGTTAAGACCAAACTGGTAAAGGATGTTATGGTTACTACAATCATACATAATATATAAAATATACATTTATTTACTTATCAATAAACTCTATAAAAACTAAATGTTAGTAAACTTTTTCAATTAACCGATTAAGTATTGCAATGATACCACAAAGTTCCCCATGCATTATAATTCCTCTGATGCAGAGCTCGACGTTTCAAATGCAAACTTTTAATCACCTTTCTGATCCAAAAAGTGGTCATGACCCATCCCGAGCCAGAGCCAGTGCCAGAGAGCTTCTCATGGCTGCAGGATACTTTTTTTCGGCCGAGCCACTCCATCCGCCCAAAAAAAAAAGTGGTGGAGCAGCAGCAGACGTCCGTCGGCCCAGCCGGGCAATGAGTTTTTGAGCTAAAAGTTGAATTGTGCATCGGCAGTCCGCCTCCTTCTCCTTTGCAGCCTGCGCCACGGCAGTCCATAGTCCGCCACTGCCTCCGCCTCCGCCGCCGCTGCCCGGGCGCCCACAAGCACCAGCGCTGTGTGCGTGTGTTTTCGACTGTCTGTGTGGTATGCACTTGTCTAGACATTGGCTAGACAGTGTAAAACCAAAAAATAACAGCAACAACAATTACAGTAAATGCCGGCGACACAAAACGAAACGAAATGTTGCACAATTCACGTAGCCCTCTCCTCGACCAACAAGCCAAAACAAAAAAAGGAAGAAACAAAAAAATATCCCCAAGCATGATGGGGAGCAGGAGCAGCAGATTTCGTTGTCGTCGATGACGACGGCAGAGACAAATTTTTGGCAATACATTTGACGAATTTTTCGCAACTGCAACTGAACGCCAACGGGCCCCCAAGCATTCGCTCCACCATTGTTTTCTACTTTGATTTTATTTGGTAACTATGTGGAAACTACTAGGTAAACCTAAGCGAAGTCCTCCTCCTCCTCCTCCTCCTCCATTCATCCTCCGGCTCGTCGCCTACGCGGCACCGAACTTCTTTCGCTGGAACGGCGGCGGCAGAGTAGCGAGCAGATTGTTTGTCGAAATGCTGACGTTGACAAGTTCGTTAGGACTCAGCCGGGACACGTGCACCAGGTGCTGCAAAGGACGAAATAAAGAGACAGAATCGTTGAAAATTATTGACGAAATGGCCAGAATTCAGTTAGGGGCACCATACTAGTGGACATGGTAGCATATGTTCCACGGATTTTAAGGCTTTAAATTAAAATATTACCTGTCTTGGCAACTGAGTCTTGAGGACCAATCCCTTCGCACTGTCCGATAGGGAAGAACGTTTCTGGTTCGTCAACTTCTTGGACTTTGAATCCACCTCATAATCCTCCTGATCCAGATGCTGATTCCTCTCCAGCACATACAAGCTCGTTTCTGTGTGGACAAGGAATATGTTGGGGTTCTTGGGATCCAGGCTGATGCCATTGATGCAGTAGTGCTTTGTGTCCGGTATCAGGTACTCATCCGTCTCGCAAGTGAATCTCTTCATGACCAAATCATACTCCACCACCCGTCCATCGGCGTACGCCACCACAACCCGTGGATGATCTTGATGCATGGATAGAGCAGTCGTTCCCGCGCGATATCGAGGCAGATTCAACAGGTGCTCGTACTTCTTGCCTTGCAGCTTCCAAACGGCAATCAGCTTATTGGATGTGGCTGCCACCAGGTACTCCCCGCTATGAGAAACCACCAGATGGCTAATCGCAGATGTGCAGTGGCTACTTAAGTCGATGCTATTTTGGAAGACAACACGATTTTCCTTCAAATTAAACCAACTTAGGTGATTGCTTTGGGGGTTCAGTAGAGCCAGCTTATCCCGTTTGGTGAAGATAATGTGACTGGCTGGAGCAAGTTCTTCGGGAAGATCGTCCACCAGGCGCTCCACGGAGAGGGGATCTCGTGCCACGCGCGTTAGCCTGAGCTCCGTTAGGGTGGAGTAACAAATCCAATTCGCATCGGGGGATATGGCGGCGGCCTGGATGAAGCTGTTCTCTTTGACATTCAGTTGGAGCAGCTTCAGGGGTGGCTGTTCTAGAATGAGTTCCTCGGTGTGACCCACAGGATGATTCCAGGGCTTCTTTTTCTCCTCATCGCTAGCAACTACTGATCCCAATTGCCAGAGATGGAGGCTGTTCGGGTACCTGAGAAGTAGAAGCTTCTGACTGGCAGCTACGGACGCCACAGATCCTTTTAGGAACGGTGCATGCTGCGAGAGATGCGCCTGCATCCTTTCGCTGGACGTGATCGTCAAGATGCCGTCTAGGCCTCCGGAAAAAATCTGACCATCGACCAGGGCAAGGGATTTCACATAGTGCTTGTGGGCGTCGCGCTGAACGAATTTAATCCAACGCTCGTAGGTGGACTCTTCCCGCTTGATCTGGGTTTTGCTGAAGACTCGAATCAGGGGCGGTTCCATTCCGCTGCAAACCAGACGATCCTCCTTCTCGTTCACAGCGATGGCAAACACGTTTTTGTCCAACACCCGAGTAGAATCGATCTGGGTGGCGTTCTCTGCATTCCAGACTGTGACAAATCCTTCCGAGTCTCCAGCTATAATTGTATTATTGGATAGAACCTGAAGGGACCACACAATCACGTCCCTTGCGGACAGAGTCATGGTGTGTAGAGTGGTTCCTTTGAGAACATTCCAAATTCGAACGAATCCCTCGGTGCCAGACACTAGTTTTTTACCGGTTTTATCGAACTTTATGCAGAGCACGCGTCCCTTTTGCTGGTTGAAGAGCGACTTATAAGTGACTTCATCATTTTCAATGCTCAGGATGTTTATGTGGCCCTCCTCAGACCCCACTGCCAGTTCCGTTTCCGAGGGATTTACGTCCAAACACCAGAGGGCATTGCCGGTAGGTGAATGCTCATTCCGTGGCTTTAGGGTCTTCAAATCCCATTCGATAAGATGGCCCGAAAGATCCACAGAAAACAGTCGATCGCCAGCCCAGACTAAAGACTCCACCGAAGAATCCTCTGGCAGGGGAATAACAGAGTCCAAGTACGGTGCATGCTCCAGATTCCATAGCTCTATGCTGGGTGTTTCTCTGGAAAATAAATTAAGAAGTATTCATTGTATTCGTAATTAAATTTGATTGTTTTGTGATATTTTACCGACTCAGAGCGAGACACTTGCTCTTTTTGCTGTACGCCAAGCTAACAATTGCACGGGGTTTGATGGTGTAGAAGCGCACATTATGCAACTGGTGCTTGCCCTCAGCTTGGGTTTCCTTTTTTGCCGTATTTGTCATATTGTTTATAATAATTTCACTGCGGAATTGAGGAAAACCAACTAAAACAAAACCCTCAACAGTTGCACGTGTGTGGTGCAGTGCTGCCAGACAGCTTTCGTGCGGTTGTAAACAAACTCCTAGGGTTGCCGAGCGATAAAAGTGAATGGTTAAAAAAAAAACCGTTCTGCATCCTTAAGATTGTTTTAGCGAATTAAAAATATAATTAATTTGTTAGTTTCATTTATAACTAAATGTTTTTTTTTTCACAATGTATCACTCATGGTTAATTTTAAAAGTACTCGCAAATTCCCACCAAAGTTGGCGTTTTGAATCGAGAGCATCTGGTCACATCAAAGCGGTGGTGGTGGTTTTCACAAATGTTTTCATTTTAAATTAATTAAATTAGTTAATATAGACAGAAAGGAGCCTGAAACTATTAATTAGTCAGTAAAAAGATAAGAAGCAAAGATGTCGCCAAAGTCTCAGTGGGCTTGGATTCTTCTGAGTGGTAAATAAACAGCCCAGAAGATGTGTAAACATTCCCGCATATATACATACCCATTTGATATTCTGCAACAATTTCAGCTCTCCTGCTGGCTTTGGGATCGGCGGCGGTATCTTCGCGCGTTCTGGAACTGAGTGATCGCTTCATCGATGTGAGACATGAGGGCCAGTGGCTGGTGATGTTCTACGCGCCATGGTGCGGCTACTGCAAGAAGACGGAGCCCATCTTCGCTCTGGTGGCCCAGGCGCTTCATGCGACAAATGTGCGAGTGGGCCGCCTGGATTGCACCAAGTATCCAGCTGCTGCCAAGGAGTTCAAGGTTCACATACATTTCCCCACATATGGGATTGACTTCTACAAGAAATCCTCTATATTTCAGGTTCGCGGCTATCCCACTATTATGTTCATCAAGGGTAACATGGAGTTCACCTACAACGGAGACCGCAGTCGCGATGAACTGGTGGACTATGCCCTAAGAATGTCTGGTCCCCCAGTTCAACTAGTCACGCGAACTGAGAGCGTGGATATGCTGAAGGGATCCCACACGATATTCTTTATGTTTGTTGGCCAGCAGGAGGGTGTGGTGTGGGATACCTACTACGCGGCGGCGGAAGGATACCAAGAGCACGGATTCTTCTACGCCACCGGTGAAGATATTGCCGCTCAGCACTTTGACTTTGAGAAACTGCCAGCAGTTATTGTTTACAAAGAGGAGCAACACCACTTTTATCCCCACGGTCATTTGGCGCACGAAATGGATCCCAACGAAGTTAACGAGACCATCTTCCAGTGGGTGAATGTGGAGAGGTTCACCTTGTTCCCGAAGGTCACTCGATTCAACATCCATCAGTTGCTGAAAACGAACAAGTATTTGGTTCTGGCTGTTGTGCAGGAGGACAAGCTCAGTCAAATAGCCACACATGAGCTGGAGTTCCGTGATATGGTCGAGGGGGTGATACGGAAACATCGTCCTCGGTATCACGACAAATTCCAATTCGGATGGGTAAGTAGGAGCTATACTCCCATGGAGATCTGTTTTAATCTATAATCCTTTTTAGATTGGAGAGCCCTCCATAGCTCATTCTATTATTCTTGACCAACTGCCTACCCCGCATCTGATTGCCATCAATTCGAGCACCCAGCACCATTTTATACCCGACGACGATCCACTGCAGATGACCCCACAGGCCCTGCATCTGTTCCTAGAGTCCATTGTCAACGAGAGCGCCGTAGCCTACGGAGGAGATACGTATTTTGTGCGCTTGAATCGGGCTTTGTTCGAGGTGCGAAGATCCCTGAGGGATATGTGGCAGGGTAATCCTGTTCTGACCACCGTCATTTTTGGCCTGCCCCTGGGTTTCCTTTCACTAATTATGTACTCCATATTCTGTGGCGACTGCTTGGTTACGGAGGAAGACCCGGAAGAGGACCACGAGAAAAAAGAATAAGAGGAAGGGTCTTCGCAAAGACGATCTCGATTTCTTAGAGCTAGTAACAAAAGAACAAAGAGTAGAGAATATATCCGAACGGAGTATAAGAAAACATGCAATAAGTTACCATTCCCATCCCCTAGAGAAACTTTTCTACCGCCTATATGTAAGCCAAATCTAGTCCTATGTCAAGTCATCTCATGTACGCTGGAGGGGAACTTCCATATCGCTTTAAAATATAGCATTTGACAAAAATAGAATCGATTCGCATGTATACTTGGTTTTTTTTTTACGTTTTTAAGTTATTAAAAATAAAGATGATTTAGCAAAAACTAAAATTAAAAGGATTAGCTGAGTGCGATTCTGGCCGGATCAGCAGCCGTAGTCTTCGTCGTCGTCGCTATCGATGGCTGCTCTGCGTCGATCGTACTTGACGGTGGATTTGCTCTGAGGCATCTGGGCGTTGACGCTCTCCAGGATGCTAACAAACTGGGCGTCGTCGAGTTTACCACGCACTTGACCCATCTGGGCCATCCGAATGACCATGTTCTCGAACATTTGTGCCTTTTCGGGCTTGCTCACCTTAAGTGTGTTCACTGAAATGAAAATAAACATTTGTTAATCCGAGTTTTTTAGCCTTTAGCGTAAAAGGAATGGGAAAGGTGGGGAATATTCTATTTTTACACTTACGTCGCGCTCTTGCCTGCTGGTCAAGAACCTGGGACAGAATCGAGTGCTTCATCTCCTCCTGAGCGCGCATCTGTTCCTGTTGGGCTTGTTGTTTTTCCGCATCATTGCCACCGCCGCCGCCCTAAAAGCGAAGGCCAATTAGAAAAGGATATTTGAAGGATAATGATTTGTAGGAACAGGTGTTCCAAAAGTGTATGACTAAGCCGGTTGGCTAATAATATTCTCCACTTACGAATTGTGACTGCAGCTGTGACATGCGCTGGGCGCGTAAGGCATCTAAATCACCGTCCGACATTCTATAATATTAATTTAGTACAACTATTGGCAGTTTAAGCTATGCAATTCTGTAGTTCTTGACCAAAAAATAAAATCACGCAGTTTTCTTGCAAGCCTTTACCAACACTGCCCCAGTGATGAAGTTTTGTAAAGGTATATGAATAACCGTTTTTTAAATAAATTTCAATAACCCATATTTAAATTTTTCATTAAAGAAATTTTTACTATTTTTTATGCTTTACCTTAAAAAATTAATATAAAGGGAACTTAATATTATTTTTTTTATATATAGCAAAATATAGCTAAAAGAGGTTACAAAACCTACCCGTTTCACATTTTTCAGTTTTCCAACACACATAAAAAGACATTGTCTAGCACTGGATCGCAATTATATTTTTTGGCCATTATTTTCTAGAAAAAAACAATTAAATACGCGAAAACACCTTTATTGAAAGCTAAAAAATATGTCGGCGCCATTGGAGAACCTAGAAACGCAACTGGAGATGTTCATCGAGAATGTGAGGCAGATACGCATCATAGTTAGCGATTTCCAACCACAGGGCCAAAACGTTCTCAATCAAAAAATGTAAACATCCATTTTTTGTAGAAAATACTATTGGTTTGAAATTTTTAATGCAACTCGCAATGCATTTGCAGTAACAGCTTGGTAACTGGACTACAGGAGATCGACAAACTTCGCTCGCAAGTGCAGGACGTCTACGTGCCATTTGAGGTGTTCTTCGACTACATAGACCAGGACAAGAATCCGCAGCTGTACACAAAGGATTGTGTGGAAAAGGCTCTGGCCAAGAACGAGGAAGTCAAGGGCAAGATTGAGAGCCTAAAGAAGTTTAAGACAAATCTTCTCTTGGAACTATATAAAACTTTTCCCAACGAAATGAACAGCTACCGAGCGTATAGGAAGGATTCCATGTGAACAGGGACCAATTCCCCGAATGCTAGATTTTAAGCGCTACACAAATAAATTTAAATTATAGTAAATGACAATTTTATATGGTCGAATATAGCCGCCATCCAGTATACTTTTCTGGTGGTATCTGGAAATATTTTATTACTGGAATGATCTTTGCTTTGGTTGTTTCCTGTAAGCAGTGACTTTCCCTTATTCGATGCGACTAAGGAAGTGCGCCAACTTTCTGAAATTAATCAATTTAAGTACGACTCACCAGACAGAAGGTTTCCATATATGGTTTTTTGGAAGCTCTTGGAAAAAACTACCTTCAAACAAGTCATATTATAAATATTATCTGGAATATCCTAAAAATATGGCACATTGGGTCATCATCACATTACATACAACGTTGAAATCAAATTAAAAGCTTACAAATAAAATAAAAAAGTTTAAACTTGGCGGTGGAGGAATTTGGCGATGCCACCCTATTTCAAAAGAACTGCCACATAGTTCATGGTACTTGATCAGATGTTTTGTCAGCTGTTGTAATTTCTATGTAACGTCTATTTAGTGGATAATAATTATTTTATTTCGTTTACAAAATGAGAAGTGTAATTCAAGTCTTCCGGGCTGTCGGAAGATCAAAGAACTTTGTGTCACCTAGTCGGAATGTTTTGGAGCAAGTTGAACGATTCAGACTACCTCAAGTGAAAAGTTTTGCAACCAAATCCTTGCCGGCATGTTGGAATTGCCAAAAGAAATCTGAATTAAAGAATAATATGATCTGCTCAGACTGTGGGCACTTGCAAGATGTAGATGCAACAATAGTAAGTTTAATTAAATTAACTTTATTCAATTTACTTAATGTTTATTTTGCAGAACTACTTTGATTTGCTGAGCTTTCCCGCAAAGTTTCCACTGGAGCCCCAAAAGTTAACGCAGAGTTTCCGTCAGTTGCAGACCCTGGTGCATCCTGATAAATTTAGCAACAAGTAAGTAAAGTTTAAACGAATAAAAAAACATATTTTTGATGGTGTATTTTCAGGACGTCTCGGGAGCAAACCAATTCAGCAGATTGGAGCTCGCTGATCAACAAGGCTTATAAGACCTTGGCCACGCCAATAGATCGAGGGCAGTATCTGCTCCAATTGGAAGGCGAACAGATGCCGCAGGACAACAGTGCTCTTAATAAGGAATTCCTCATGGCCATGATGGAAAAGAATGAGGAAGTGGAGGAGGCGGAAGACCGCCAGGCTTTGGAAGCTTTGAATGCAGAACTCATAAAGGAGTTGGAAGATCTGACTCAGAAACTTACCTCCTTCTTTGAAGCTAAAGACCTTCAAGGGGTTAAGGGAACACTGGTGGAGATGAAGTACCTGCTGAGTATTCAGAGCAGCATTAAACAGAAGCAGCAAAGTTTGCTGGGCAGCTGAAATTGGAAGTATCGATCTGGCAATCGAAGCGCACACAATCACACCTACCTGTTGCTATCAGCTGTTAAGTCAATAATAACAAAGAGCGTCTGTTTTATAATATGAATAAAATGCTATAGCTCTATAAGAGTTGTAGTGGCTGTGCGGTTGGTAAACTATCAATGAAACTGGTTTTCTTTCCAATTTCAATGGAATCTCTAAACGTTATTCCCCTTTTCGAGGAGCAGCACCCTGTTACACGGGCCACAGTTTGGGAATAACTTAATAAATTAATCGCCGTGCTATCTGTTGGACACAACTCATCAGGGGGACACCCGCGAAAGCGCCTAGGAACTCGCACACCAACGTCACACCATCGATTTCAGCCTACTCATGCCCACAAACACAGCCATAGAAAAATTGTATCTGCGGGTTGAGGTGAAGGAAAAAATCGGCGCAAATTCTATAAATTTAAGGCGCCAGTCGTTGCAGTTGGTAGTTGTAGACGGAGGGTAGCGGATAGTGGTCTCGCAGTAGAATTTGTTGTGCCAAATAAAGGGTTTTGTGGTTATCAAGTGGTTCAGTGCTTGAGCACCCAATACTAATGCTTTGTTTATATTAGTAAACTAATACCAGCTTTGGAATAATCAATACATCTTCGGTAAGAACCCATTCCTAACTAAAATAAAGTGCAATTTATATCCTCAGAATTTTAATGGAAGATCCTAAACTATATTACATTTCTGTGATTCGTACAAAGCTTTCATTACAAAGATCTGTCCTTTGACTTGTTTGATCCTCGATCCTCGGCTAAAATGAAGGAACTGTCAATAAGTTTGCTATTATTCATGGGAACGCTGACACTGTCTTCAGCGGATATATCCACACCCATCATAGGAATCCTAACCCAGGAGGTTTACACGGACGGCCTGATCTCGCGTCACTTCGAGAACAAAACTAGTTATATCGCCGCTTCGTATGTGAAGTATCTAGAAGGAGCTGGAGCCCAAGTGGTGCCAATTTGGTGAGTGGGCAGACAGATCAAGACCAAGAATCAAGATAAGAATGGCCGGGCTTCTATAAGTATTCATACACGTGTACTTATGGATCGTAAATTCCTTAAATAAACATGTTTTTTTATGCCCAAATCACATATTCCGATAAGATAGCGGCAAAGCCAATTAATAAACAATTTTCATTGCTTCCCGACAGGATCGGTCGCAATCGCAGCTACTACGAAGATCTCATGCAGAAGATAAACGGGTGAGGGTCTAAATATAAACAAAGAATACCCCAGTTTTGGAATTTATTGATTTACTTTCAGTGTATTGTTGCCCGGCGGTGCTACTTGGTTTAATCAGACCGACGGGTATGCCGATGCCGGCGAGCATCTTATCCAGTTGGCAACAGAATTGAATGATCGCGGAACTTTTATGCCGGTTTGGGGCACTTGTTTGGGAATGGAATTGTTGGTATACAAGCTGGCAAACGGACCAGAGCATCGGATCGATTGCAGGGGAAAGGGAATCGCACTCCCCATGGAGTTTAAAGATGGTAGGTAGAAATTAAATAGTTTATGAACTAATAAACGACCAATTGTCTTTTATCTCTGTTTCAAGATTACGCCAAAAGCCGACTATTTGCCACCATTAGTGATGATGTTGTAAGCCTCATGGTCACAAAAAATGTCACCTACCATTGGCATCAGTTTTGCTATACCGAAGAGGACTTTGCAAAAGATCTCCTGAATGAAACTTGGCGAGTTATATCCGTAAATCGCGACCTAAACGGAGTTGAGTTTATTTCTACAATGGAGCACAGGAAGTATCCGTTCTATGGCGTTCAATTTCACCCAGAGAAGCCACTTTATGAGTTCACCAAGACGAGTATTCCTCATACAGCTGCTGCCGTTCTGAGTGGCCAGTTCTTTGCGGATTTCTTAGTGAATGAGGCGAGAAAAAGCCCAAATAGCTTCGCAAACTCTACGGAGGAGGCCAGGACCCTTATTTACAACTACAACCCGGAGTACACATCGATTTTGGGATCTTCCTATGTGCAGCAATACTTGTTTACCAGTAAGGAAATGGGAATTGAGGTTCCTGATATACCCGATGAGGGCGGCGATGGTGAGGGAGAGGATGGTAACTACTATCCTCCCTACTATGATCAGCATGGTGGTGGTGCATCTGGTATAGTACCATTAATTAGTGGTTTTCTCATGACTATGCTGATTGTAGCAATGAACTGATTTAAAAATTGAGTTGAGAATCTTCAGTTAACTAATTTATTTGCTGTTCTTGCCTGAAACGAATGTGTTCGCCCTTCGGCACTCGATACTACATGTGGAACTAATACCTTTTGTGATTTATTCGATTTTATACTGATATCAAACATTTACAATAATTTAAAATGTGTCATATACGTATAAAATAGAAACATATTTATCATCATTTGAGGTTTAAAAGATAATAAACACGAATAAATTGATATTACAAACAGAACTTTTGATTAGATAAATATATTAAATGATAAATTTTAACAGGAGAAAAGAAATTTTGTCGAAGCTCAACAATTTTTACATAGACTTATACAATATATAAAGATACACGATAAAAATCGTTCCTACTAATATACTATTATGTTATATGTTTTTTATAACTCTCTCTTCTTTTATTATTATCTTTTATTAGGATATATTTTGGCACTAAACTTTTCCATCACATATTTGCGTCACTATTTAAAAGATTTATAGAAGAACACATTTTTTTAACTCATATTTATAACTGATATCCAAAGTAGAAAATCACTTAAAATGCAATAAAGGGAAAAGAAATTTTGAAAATCCCAAAAGTATGCAGTCATGTTTGATTTTCATGGTTTCTTTAAGCCTAAAAGCAGCAAGATGATAAAAAATACCTTTTCTGATTAAAAATAATCTATTTCGAAACAATTTTAATGTTTTAATTAAATAAGAAAGAAAAGCTAGCTGCAGACGGAGCCAAAGCTGATACCTATAATACTCATCTCTCATAATAAAAATTTTGCAAAAAGTCCCAAAGCTATGACACTCCCGATCGTTCAGCTATATGGCAGCTACAGGATACATTCGGACGATCTTTTCAAAAAATATATAGTTTGGATCGGTTAAAAAAAAAAATAACTCGAAGAACTTCATTGCTTTTTTCAAAGCCTTCATTGCTTTGGAAATCTTTTACACTCTGCTAGGAAATAAATATACGTATACGTTTTTCTAAAATTGTCAAAAATGAAAGAAAAAATTGAAGCTAGTGTCTTAGGACGCAGTTTCGTTGAAAAAGCCATGTCCTGAGGACTTGCAAGGATTAAAAAAGTGGTAAGATCGAATGAAAGACAATGTAATGTGGGAATTCTGACTAAAAGATTGCAGATATTTTTTTATGGTTTTCCTTTGGAAAGCGGGACTCGTCCGTTGGAAAAGAAATTGCCAAGTGCAAAGAATTATGAAGTTTGGGGAATGGATGATATTCATTTCTACAAGCGATAATGCGTCTGGGCATGGAATGCCCAATGTTGAGACCCATGTAATGGGGGATGCACAGTTTTCCATTAACATTATCAATTATTAAGGCAGATATCTGACCATGGGGGAAATCTGGATAAGAATATAATTTCATACACTGGGAGCCGAAGAGAAGGAAAATTCGGCACAAATTTTAAAAATTAAAGAAGCCAGTCGCAGAAGCTGGTGGTTTAAGAAGGATAGTGAACTAGCATTTGAATTTTTTGTGCCTTATAAAGGGTTTTGGGGTTAACAAGAAGTACACTCCGGCTTAGCTTATGTTAGTAACTTCGGTAAGAAAACAGTCTTGGGTATTGTAATAATTCATCTATATGAATTATATTGTATTAATATTGTATTAATTCATCTAATTTTGTATATTTTTAACTTTCTTTATAAGTAACAAGTTAGAAGGACCTCTACCAAAATGAATAAAATCTCGACAAGATTCCTATTATCCATGGGAACACTGCTACTTTCTTCAGCGGGTATATCCACAACTATCATAGGAATCTTGACCGTGGAGGTTTTCAGTCAGGGTTTTGTTGCCCGGCGGTGCTACTTGGTTTAATGAGACCAACGGGTATGCCGATGCCGGCGAGCATCTTATCCAGTTGGCAATAGAATTGAATGATCGCGGAACTTTTATGCCAGTTTGGGGCACTTGTTTGGGAATGGAATTGTTAGTATACAAGCTGGCAAACGGATCTGAGCATCGCATCGATTGCAAGGGAAAGGGTTTTGCCCTGCCCATGGTATTTAAAGATGGTAAGGAAGCTCACTTATAGTTGAGTAGCATAGGCAAGAAAATCGTGATCGCTTAAATCTCATTAAAGATTACGCCAAAAGCCGACTTTTCGCCTCCATTAGGGATGATATTGTAAGCCTCATGGTCAAGAATAAAGTTACATACCATTCGCATCGGTTTTGCTATATCGAAGAGGACTTTGCACATCATCTCCTAAATGAAACATGGCGAGTTATATCCATCAACCATGACCTAAACGGAGTTGAGTTTATTTCTACAATGGAGCACTGGAAGTATCCGTTCTATGGCGTGCAATTTCACCCAGAGAAGCCACTTTACGAGTTCACCAAAAAGAGTATTCCTCATACAGCAGCTGCCGTTCTAAGTGGCCAGTTCTTTGCTAGTTTCTTAGTGAATGAGGCGAGGAAAAGCCCAAATAGCTTCTCAAACTCTACGGAAGAGGCTAGAACCCTTATTTACAACTACAAACCGGAGTACACTTCTATTTTGGGATCTGCATTTGGGCAGCAATATTTGTTTACCAATAAGGAAATGGGAATTGAGGTTCCAGAAACTCCGAATAAGGTCGATGGTAAGGAAAAGAATGATGACTACCATGATCTCCACTCTGATCAGAATGCTGGTGGATCTGGTAAAGTGCCATTAGATAGTGGTTTTCTTCTGACTATACTGATTTCAGCAATGAACTGATTTAAAAATTCAGTTGATAATCTTCAGTTAACCAATTTATTCATTTTTTCTTGCCTGGAATGAATGTGTTAAGTGATTTTGTGATTTACTCGTTCTTATACTGATATCAAAATGCTATTATTGTTTAAAATGTGTCATATATGTATAAAATAGAAACATTTTTATCATCATTATCATCTGCTTGTAATATCAATTATGATTTAGATTAGATAATTTTTTTGAATGATACTTTTAATCATGTGAAAGGAAATTTTGATGGAATTATACAATTTTTGCAAACGTTTTACTGCCACATTTGACGATCTTAACTAACGTTACTATTAAATAAAATTATACCCTAAAATTGTTCATAAGTATCATCATTGGTATTAAGAGTAAAAACTCAATAAGTTTAATATTTAGGTGGGAAAAAGAAATTTTGGAAATTCCCAAAGTGTCAAAAGCACGCAGTTATGCTTTATGTATGTGATTTTAATAAGCCTAATGGCAGCAATGCGAAAAATAATACGACTTTAAATTAAAAAAAAAATCAATTTCGAAACAATTCCTTTTCTAAAATTGTCAAAAATAATAGAAAATAATAATGAAAAGTAAAAAGTAGTTCTATATATTTACCAAATTTTCAAAATGTTAAGTTAAAGCATCGCAGGAGATTAGTGGACCCATAATAGCGCATATTGCTATGTTCATTTTTTAGTTTGAGGAATCATCAAGGTTTTTGTAATAGAATGATGTCATATATCCTGACTGTTTCATTTTTTGGGGTGACAGGATTTGCTTTTTTTCTCATCGGAGCCGTTACCCAACAGCACATATCGTACAGGAGGGTAAAGAGTGTTACCCACCAGGATCCCTATGTTTATCAAAGCCGTCATAAGCTGTACGATGCGGTAAGTCAGAGTTCATTCAATGTTTCCTGTTAGATAATACTTTGCCAGAGTAATAGCTGGGATTCCTGGGGGTGGACGATAATACCACTCCGCCAGGTTCGATATCATCAGGAAAGAGGCTTTCCAGTAAGATCGCAAATGATGTCGTAAATGAGGAAGGACGTAGTGTCGTTGAAAAAGCCATGTCCTGGGGAAGATCAAAGCTTAAAAAAGTGGTGAGTTCGAAAAAAAGAGTCTGTAATACGCAGTTAATATAAATGAAACAATTGTAGATTTTTTTTATGGCGTTTTCTGTTGAAAAGCGGGACTCGTCCGAAGGGGACGAAATGAAAAACGTAAATAGAATCATGAAGTACGGATTTCCAGGAATGGATGATATTCATGTCTATAGGAATTTTGTTGTTTCATACGATCGTCGTAACCGGATCGCCCACTGGGTATGCGAGTGTCTGGACGAAGACTGTCTGTTGCAGAGGGATCCAAGGACCCTGGTTAAGCCTCATGAGTACATAACAGATTATACCATACCAGCCATGTTTTCTCCTACGATGCAGGACTTTCGAAATAGTGACTGGGTTGGAGCACACATGGCTTCACCGCAAAACTACAAGTGCAACTTTCTAAAGTTCCAAGAAACCTACAAGTTTCCCAACATAGTGCCGATCCATCGGGGTCTCAAGACTAACGTTTGGCAAAGACTGGAGCATTATGTGAGGCTACTAGCCCTGCGGTCGAATGCCGTTTATGTGTACACGGGTCCCATGTTTATGCCCCAGAGGATTACCTTCCGAAATTGGGCTATTCGACATCATGTCATGGGCATGAACACAGTCGCCGTGCCCACCCACTTCTTCAAGGTAATCATAAGCGAGCAGAGTGGTGACTACGATCTGCCCTACATGGAGGGATATGTGGTGCCCAATGCTGATGTCGACAAGAACATGGATCTTCGATCGTTTCTGTCGGATATTCGGGATATCGAGCACTTCGTAGGGCTCAAGTTCTACGAGGGTAAGGTCCGGAACGAACTCGGCATGAGTATTGTGGAGAATCCCAACATCGAATATGAACTTAATATTGAATAAACGTATGGTTCGTGATATAATAAAAAAAAATTTTAATTTTTGCAACCTTTTCTCTATTCGTCTATTATTTTCTGCCCAAAAATAACTGCCCGGAACACGTGTTACTCAATGAAAGCACGTGTTTTTCTTTCAGGACAATTAGTAAGTCAACTTTGGCTAGACACTATAGTCTAGCCTGATTAGCATTCGATAGTGCCTTGAAGAAGCGACACATTCGTAACAATAGACAGGGAAACATTCAAAAAAAAAAAACAACCCAGACAGGGCGGAAAACCACAGCGACCCAGACAGAGAGATATCAGGACACAACAATGAGAATGGAAGCCCCTCACAATAATGGGAATCTGACAAAATAACAGGTGCCATAACAAGCAACTCCACCCGCCGCCGCGACGGGCTACAATAAATTGTGTTCGCGCCATGGGCTGAACTTTAACCCCAGTATGAAAAAAAGGAATACAAACAAATAACTGAGCCAGTGTCCGTCTAATGGAATTCGCTGAAGAATTTACAAATACCCATAAGCTTGACAGGAAAAAATTCCGCTCTGTCATGCGCTAATTATGAGCATTCAACCTTTCGACGAGCCCCCCGAGTGAAAAAAGGCCAAAAAAGGTGGCTGGAGAAGATGAAAAGGACATGGCAAAAAAGCTCAAAACAAACCACATCCAATTTTCCAATTTTCTGGAAATAGAAGATTCTTGTAATTGACCAAAATAAAAAAAATAGGTTGTATTTTATATATCTATATAATATAAAATAATATAAAACTAATTTTTTTTTCGTAACTATATAATTATTTTTACATGTGTCTCCTAAAAGAAGCCTTTAGTCCTAAAACCCAAATGATGTTGTATCTCTTTCCATAAATATTCAAAACTCACATACCCCTTGCCAAAGGAAGACCCATAAAAACGAACAAAAATATTCCATTTGCATGAGGGAGAACCTTAGTCAACGGAAAATAGCTTTCCACCATGGAAAATTCTTGAAAAAAAGGAGAAAAGAGCGACATGCTCCAAATTTGAACGGAAAAGTACGGCGAAAAATTTGCATAAGACAAATGTGGAAAAGTACTCACAACTACTCTAGTATCGGAACAAAAATGAGAGGCAGAAAGCCAAAATATTTCAAGGACAAGGATAATTTCAGGAAGTGAATTTCCGAAATCAACAAACTCGAGAGATGGAAACCAATCATTAAAGATGTGAATTGTTCAACGATAAGAGTGGTACTTTAAATTTTCATAAACCTTCAAAGCATCCTTTGAAGGATTGTTTGTTTCCCAAAATCACAACGCCATGGATTTGAAAGATATAATTAATTTAAGTTTATTATATTTAAATAATCGCAGAAGTAATCTAATTTAAACAAGTTCTTGGGGATAGTCCACGTCCATTTTGAACAAGTAGCACTGGAGCCAATTGGAGTCCTTCAAGTGGCCGCAGAACGCAGGCTGCCAGTTCCAGATGAGATGCCTTGCCTTCTCCTGGCCGCTGGAAAATCGGTTTTTGTTCCGGCGACAGGCGTTAACAAACTGAGTCGCCAGATTCTGGGCCAGTTCAATGGCCAACTGGGAATGCCCCGATTGGCAAAGGTCCTCGGAGGCAAACAGCTGCTCGAAGGCAGCACGCTCCGGGTGAAACTGGCAACCGAAAATGGGGAATCGGCGGTGCTCGATGATGGTAATAAATTCCAGCCCGGAGGGATCCTTTTGTGTGGCCAATGGATGCCAGTTGTTGATCAAATCGCAGGACTGCAGGCTATCCCTGGTGATGCAGTAGCGATGCTGGTGGCAGGCAAAGGGCTCTTTTCCCATTTTTTCCGCCAAGTTATCCGGAAGTTTTCCAAATAGCTGCGAGTTCCTGTAATCGTCCGTCAAATGCACAGGCATCGCTATTCGCATATTTGCGCAGTCGGTGCGCACCTTTTGCAGCTGGCAGGCGTGGATCAGGATGAGCTGGAAGCCCAGACAAGTGCCCCAGAGGGGAAAGTAGCCACCGGCGTCGTCCTGTCTCCTTGCCAGATGATTTCGCTCCGAGACCAGTTGGTATATGATGTCTGCACTGGCCACACAATCGTTGGTCACATTTGGATGATTTTTTATATCGTCCGCGTCGATGAAGACAGCTCCTCCTGGAAAAAGGATACCATTCAGCTGGTCCAGCATCCTCTGATAATAGCCTCGATCTCGGCCTATCCTGTAGGGGTATTTTAAGATTTAGAATACGAGATAGCCTAGTCTCTTAGACTTTACTTGATATAATATACAAAATTGTATGAATTTCATTCAAGTTTAATAAAGGCAAGGCCATTAAATAAATTGTTTATGAAATAAAAGCAAAGAGAAAAATGAAAATGAAATCGAAAGCAAAAGTTTATATATATTTAATAGTCAACCCCTTTTCTTTCTCGCCCCATCGACTTCTGAAAAACATTTTGGCGCGCTGCCGAGATGGCCGAGGTGGTAATTATTTATTTTGCTTCCCGCTTTGAAACATTGGTTTGCCTCTTATTTGTTTATGCAATTTGTTTATCCCTCCGACCCCCTTCCCCATCCTCACACTAATGCGCTGATAATGCCCCCGCGATTTCGCGATACATTTTAATACCCTTGCAGGGGGTATTATAATTTTGGTCAAAAGTGTGCAACGCAGTGTAGACATCTCCGACCCTATAAAGTATATGTATTCTTGATCAGGATAACCTCCTGAGTCGATATAAGCATGTCCGTCTGTCCGTCTGTCTGTCTGTTTCTACGCAAACTAGTCTCTCAGTTTTAAAGCCATCGTCTTCAACTTTGCACACACCCTTCTTTCCTTTGCAGGCAGTATATAAGTCGGAACGGCCGGGATCGGTCGACTATATCATATAGCTGCCATATAACTGATTGATCGGAAATGGCATAACTTCGTTTTTTTTTTGAAGTTAGAAGAAGTTTCTATGGGATTTTCTATGGATTCTACTTACGGCAAACTAATCCGATCTGCCAAGTTTCATAAGGATAGGCTGACTATATACGATCCGAAATATATCTAATAATATAAGATGCGTGTCGCCACCTTGCGGACTGGCACTCAACTTCAAGGGTATATCAACTTCGGCTTCGCCCGAAGATAGCTTTCCTTTCTTGTTTTTGTTTTCGAACAGAGACACTATACTCTTTACAGACGTGACTATTTTTTAATGAATGAATATGGCTTGAGTAGGCGGGGGTATTTAATTCTCTTGACTTATTTAGTAAGATAAGGTTCCAGTGAGTCATAATATAGTAATTAATTAAGTATAATATAAGTCCTATTTAATACTCACCATACAGGCACTATGTGAGCGCCCGATGCCTCCAAGTATTTGACGTACGACGCAGCTATATAGCTATGATAGTTCCCTCCGAAATTCTCTTCCAATTTCCTGGCAATATCGATGCACATGACACCAATGGTCGGTACGTGATTCTCGGCCATTATTGCCCTCAGATTCCGGGTTGTCGGTTCCCGAACTCGTGTGGCTGCCGGGTCGGCGAAAAATCGACTGAACCTAGTGTTCTGAGTGCTGCAAGGCTAGAGTCTTGCCAGAATGGGGCTGGCAAATGGGAAGGCGAGGCACGATAACTTTTTGCATTCTCTCTGTTTGTTGATCGATATAGATGTTTAAAAATTGTACATACAAGATTTTACAAATCACATCGATTTTTTTGTCACATTTTCTGGGGGATCCCCTTCAATATGGTATGCCAATTACGCAGTTGGCCCTAGTGATGGCTATATCTTTGGCAATAATTATCCAATTAATGGTCGGGTTACCTTAAACGATTCGTTTCCATCAATCGGCATCAAAATCAAGAACAAAATTTGTTTGATATTTTTTGCACAATTTTTTAATATACCTAAACAATTCCTGGGCTGGAAAAATAGACCCTCAGCGAATGCCTCAGATTACAAAGTATTATTGAATTTTGTATCATTTAGTTGCAATTTTTAGTCCACTAGTCCTTTTTTTACCCCTCTGGTGTTGTTGTGATCTTGGCTGGAAAAAAGGATACCAGCATAAATGTCACATTAGAAGCCTTTGTTTCCATTTTATGGACTCAGTGGCATTTACGAGTGTATTCACACTCGCACTCATGAGTGAGGGAGGGATGAAGATTGCGATGGTCCGGCCAAAGTCTAAAAGTAAAAGTTGGCATATTTTTGTTTTCTGAGCCGAAAATTAAGCCGCTTTTCCACACACACAGACACACATCTGCCACCTTGCTTTTACTCTTTCTCCGTGGATGTGAGTGTGTGTTGGTTGTGTGGTTGTGAGTATTTGTGCGGCTTTTACAATGACGTCACAGGGCCGGCCTTTTGCTATTTTATAACCTACTTGCCGTGCATTGAACCAGCCCAGCTTTTTCTCCCCAGCATTCTCGCCCCTTAACTTTCCCCACTTTCTCCCACGCCATTTTCGGGTAGAGAATTTACTCTTCTAGGCTCTCTCCCTCGCTCAATGTCTCTGTCTCTCTTGTCGAGCGCACTGCAGGCTGCAGCTTGGCGCTTTGGGCCAATGAACTCGTCCTGCAAGGACACTGCAGTCGCGTCGAGTGACATTATGAAGGCAACAATACCAACTAACGGAACAACAACTGTTTGGAAAATTCTGCAGAAGCCAAAAGGTCCTTTGGAACCAAGTTCCCTCCCCCTACCTTTTTTCGTCCTGTTAAGTCCCATCCACGGATATGGACACAAGCCACCCTAGCCGAGCAATTTACGCTGATTTGGCATTTAAACTGCAGATGAAGGATACACACCCGACTATGTGAGTGTTTGAGTCTGGCGAGGATAATCCTTTTATCTGACCACCTCCTGAAATCTTATTTCAAACTGTTCTCTAACATTTGGTTTATTATATTATTTTCTGAGTTTATAGAAGTCTATTTAATAAAAACTAAGAGCCTATCTATGAAAAACCTTTTAAGGATTCAAGAAAAGATTCAAGAATTATTTCTTTTATTGAATATTTTTCTGGAATGTATTTTTTCCAGAATTCTGACCCATTGTTGGTCTAACAATTACCTTCCAACCCCATTTCATTTTCAGGACCTCTCAATTCTGGGAATGTTGCTTGCAATAACAGGTTCCGAGCAATTTGGCCATTATCCTGAAAGTGAATTTTATCTAAATATCACCCTCACCCATAGCTCCCTGAGTCCATGACAATTAAAATTCCCACAGCCATCGGCATATTTGTCAGGACGTGTTTCGGTTGCCCTCTGACTTCAACTGGGCCATAAACATTTGTCGTTCAATTTGGCCCATTTTCGTTGCCTACTTTGGAGGGGGGAATTTTTGGACTAATGGGGCGCGTGCGGTGCGGTAAGCCTCTTAAATGCTGAAGGCCCAATGCCATCGTCCTGTTTCGTAGTATTTGTATTTGCTGCTCTTGCCGATTTTAGTATTTTATTTTTACACAGCTCTGCTCTGACTCGGGCAATTATGGGCTGTCGCCTCGCGCTGGCTAAATTTAACCTGAAAGGCGGGGCATGACATTCACCAAGCACCGAAATCGGTGTTTCCTATACCGTACATACATACATACATATATGCTATACATCCTCCGATTGTGTGTGAGTGTGCGTTTCTGACGTCATCCGCGTTCTTGCAACGCTCGAAGGCCAATCGACAGCGGCCCAACAACACAAAAGCATCATCATTATTTGCCAAACATATTTGGGTTAAGCCCGGCCCAAGCGACATATCCCTCGAAAGGATTAGGGTCCTCTCATCAGCTCGTCTAATCATCGGAGGACCATCAGCGGCTGGAGGTGTCTCTGAGATATTTTGTGGGTCAAGTGGGTCCTTGCGGATAAGGACGATCATAGAAATTCAAAGAACCTCAGAAAGGAATAGGCGCAAGGGCGTCCGCCACGGAATAGTTGGCATTGTTTTTGGGGCCAAGAGACCCAAGGACGGGGCATTTAAATTAACTGCAGTTTATTTATGTCACCCGCCAGCCGAGTGGGCATCCTTTTTATACATTCCGGCGAGTGGCGCCTTTTGTTGCACGCTCGCACTGTCGCTGTCGCTGTCGCTGTTTTTTGTTTATTAATAGGCGGGGGCACTCAGTCGAATACACGCCTGCATATAAATAAACCCAAAATGACCAAAGGACAGCTGGAAGGATGGCAGGAAGCAGCTGCCAAGCCGGTGGCCTTATTCATAATTGATTCAATTATGCGGCCGAAATGGGGCGAAGCTGGCGAAAGGGGCGTGGTGTTCACCGATCGGTCCGGTGGCGCTTCAAAGTGTTGCACAAACTGGCGGCGGAGAGGCAATGGTAGCTCAGCGGAAGAGGCTGCTGAAACCGCATCGCATCTCACCGCAACCGA
Organism: Drosophila atripex; assembly: GCA_035045925.1. Taxonomy (NCBI): domain Eukaryota; kingdom Metazoa; phylum Arthropoda; class Insecta; order Diptera; family Drosophilidae; genus Drosophila; species Drosophila atripex. The sequence continues at coordinate 5,965,181 of JAWNOP010000012.1, forward strand.
CAAACGTCAACGACTCTAAGGACAACAACGACGGCGTCGAGCTGTTAGCCCCTGACCCAGTTTAAAAAACCGAGAGATAGAGCCGGTTAAAAAGAGATAGCAGCATGGGGAGTGAAAGAGAGAGCTGTAACGCCGACGTCATCATTTGGAGAACCTTCGTTAGGTGCACGGATGACGATGCTTAGCGCAGATGCCCTTGCCATTTGCCTTATCGCAACAGTGGCAGCAGAGATACTTCTCCAAATGCCACCACCACCACCACCTCTTAACCCATCCTAGCCCCACCCATACCCTACACCGACAACTACACCGCCAAGATATCCATGCAAATGTCTACTTTCCGCACCACTGGTCGTATACGCAATAAACTGATTATTATTGACTTTTAAATTCAATTTAGCGGAGACCAGTTGCCAGGATGCCGCAATGACGACGAGAGCGCGTGGAATGCATAAAATGCCAGGCTAAGAACCCATTTCTCAGCTGGCAAGTGGTGGCTGAGATATGGAGCCACTTCCTCCAGGAATCGATTGATTTTTTATGACTCTGCTACGGCTATGCGTCACTTGCTCGCTCAGAATTCATATGCGGTCCTCTGGAATTCAGATGTCCTTGCACTTTCTCTAATTAAAGTAGCTGCTGTCAATACCCATAAATTTGCCACAAATGTCCTGCAAAAGGGCAGACTCTATATATATTTTGTGAAGCTGGCACTTTTCAAAGTTATGTTTAGGAAGGATTGGTGATAATTTACTTTTAGTTTAGTTTTCAGATACTCTTGTTAGTTGAACATTAAAGGATAAAGAGGTTGCTCCTTTCAACTGCCTGCCAAATCACATTATCCTTATAAATCCAAAGGCATATTTATTTTGTAATGCTATCCCTTTAAGCCAAATAATCAGAAGATCTCAAATCCTGTGGCAATAACATGACTTTTATTCATAAGTTTTGTGTACTTAGGCGGCCAAGGTCCTTGTGGCATCTTATCCAGACATTGACAATGACTCCGATGGACCTTGGCTCAATAAAATTCGAACTATCTACTTACGGCTAAAACCAGTGAGCCAAAAACCGAAAAGAAAATCGAATTAAATGCCAAGCGACGTGTGGCGAGATGAGGTTGCAAATAAAGTTGCCAATTTGTGCGTGGGGTTTCCCGAGGGCATCACTTGGCGTCACAAAAATGTAGGTCGAGGACAGGATTTATGGAAGTCCTGGAGAAGGTCCGGCACATGGTTGGCTTTTTGCGGCAATTATGAATGAAATCCTTTCAGGAACGAGTTCCGTTTCACCGGCAGCAGCACTTTATGTTTGAAGGTCGCTTCATCCCGCTCTCTGGCTTTCTCTCTCTCTCTCTCTCTTTCTAGCGTTCTGTCTCGCTCTGGACTAGGACCAAGGATTCCTGGCTGGGACCCGGCTCAGCTCCCGATGCGGTAAACGTCATCGTAGTCGGATGGCCTCCGGGCCAGGCGTTAACCTTCGACCGGCGACTGCATCACTCGATTTGTGAATGAAAACAGGGTCAAATTTTAACTGCTTGCTAGCTAATTTATTTTAAAAACCTATTATTAATTAACATAGTTACAATTTTTAATAAATAACTTAGGTCACATTTCTTTGTTTCTTAAAATATTAATATTCAAAATGATTTTAAAACCAACCGAAAAAGGGGCTAAATATATTCCACTTTATTCCTTGTTTATTATCAGTTGTTTTTTTTATGTCCAAGACTAATTAATACGAGCCACTCGGTTATCCTTTGTTATCCTTTAGGCCTTTCCTCGCTTTGACAAATTGTACGTGCATTGGCCCAGTTAGTTGTTCTATTCGCTTGGTCGCTCGACTGCGTTGGAAATAAATGTTTTGTTTATTTTTCGGTTTCTTCTTGTAGGTCGGGCCAGGCACGTTGTTTGTGGGGCTCGTTATTCCAGAAAACTGACTGCAAATGTCAGCTTATGCATTCACTTTGGGTCAGTTCTTATAAATAATTAAAGTCCCCCAGGGAGCAGGCCTAAAGAGCCCCCAGTACATGGCTAATTAATCGGAGGCAGAATGTTGGTAGCTAAGTGGTAGCGTTGTAATTTATGTTCATGGTAGGATAGGTACTTCAAAGGACCTCGAACCTGCACAAAATGCTCGAATGTCTGAGACAACGTGTGACTTATTTATGGGCTGTCTTTGGCTTTAAGATATATCCCATATTTTGTGATGCATTGACCCAAATATTTTATTGCTGGTACGCCTTATCCCAGGCCGGCTAAACATTCAGCAAATCAATTTATGATAAGTACGAGTATATATGGATTATTTAAGTTTTCCGTTCCCCCCTGGAGGTCCTTGGAGAGGCTTCCCAATTTCCATCGCCTATTTTGCGCCTCTCCTTGTCAGATGTCGCAGTGAAATGTAGACATTTTGCTTAGGTATTGGGTTCAATTACCGAAACACAAGCTGCATACCTAATGAGGACTGCTATCCTGCGCAGGATAGCCCCGAGTGTCTCCATGATTGTTCACACGTAGCCCGATATTTGGGTCAAAGTGCGAATTAGCATAAGTGATGCCTGGGACACTAGTGAAAGTATCTCCCGTGCCTGCCAATGCGAAATGATTTAATTTGAACTAAAAATAGCAGGTCGTGTTACTCAAAGAACAGCAGCCTCTTGGAAATTTCATTAAATTTCGTTCCCCTACTTGGGGGTCGGCGGATACATCTTACTTAGGAAATGAAATTACGGACGGAGTGCCATTAAAAAACGGGCGAAACAACAAAGATAACAAGCAGGAAACATGAGCAATAAAAATACACAATAAAAAATGAGAAAAGCGTAAAATGATGAAGGGAAACCAGGAGCAATGTCGATGATGGCGATGGCGAAAGGTAAACAAGTTTCAAGTAAATATTGACATGGAAGTCAGCCCCATATAAGCCTGGAGAGCAGCGCTCATACTTGTTTTCAGATGGAAATAAAATGAAAGCGATGAGGGCTTTCCCCATCACCCACATTCCCTTTTTCACCCACCCCCCAAAAGTGAAGGTCGTCACCAAAAGACAGTCGAAAAGTTGACACAGTCAGCCGCAAGTTCAGATTGTTTCTGCAACTTTGTCTGCCACGAGTTTCCCACGTACATGTTCATGTACTGAAGAGCCCGAAGAAAGATTAATTATTTTGCTACTGCCTGTACATTGCGGCTTGTTTGTTGCTATCCTGTACTAGGAGTCTTTGGGTTGGGTGGCTGAAGCTCGGGAGAAGACTTCCACATACACAAATTATAGGGTACATGGCATTTCTAACGACCCCAGACACGGCTCGTGGCAACAAGTTGACCGCATCCTTGATCCCTCTCCGCCGTAAGATTTCATGCCAGGCGCGTGGAGCAAATTAACACGCCCTGCCTCGTAAAGAGTCCTCATGCCGATGAATAAATGTGCTGGAAGTGGGGCTGGTGGCAGGCTAAGTGAGGCAACTCCTTGCCAGAAGTTAATGCCGCGTAACCTGTTAAAAGAAAGCCCGTGTTCGATGCCGCCTTGAGCTGCGTGAAGTCCTTGCGTTACCTTGTGGGGCCCATAAATGGAACAACTGGAGATGCCACCAGCAGAAAGGAAAGTAAAACTTATTTCCGTTTATTATTAATAAGCAAAAAGCAGGCACACCATACATGGAAATGCCAACAGCAAGGGTGGGAGAGGCAATCCAACTCCGTATAGAAATAGCTACGGAAATGCTAAAAATATGCAACTCCCCCGAAAGGAAACTTAATTAAATGCTTAAAAATAGAGCTATTCATAGCCGGAGAAGACATCTGCTGGGGAATGCCATATTAAAGGCAGTCAGCCGCAGAATGTGTGGTCTGGGAGCCAAGGAAACTAGTCCTGAATACTGTCAAAATGACGGTTGGGTGCTAGAAGTGCTCACTTTATTGTTACGAGTGTTTGCAATTTCAAACGAAATGCCAAGGGACAGAGATGGGCGCCCGGCAGTAGCGGAGCAGCCAACGGGTCGTATGAGCAACAATCACAGCTGTAAAAATCACACATACGCCCCCTAGTCCCACCCATTCAGGCTGTTCAGTGGGATCTGTGCGGCACAATTGGTTGCGTATCTTTTTATCTCACTTTAATGCCCCCACATTTGTCGACTGTCAACGGGAATTAGGTCAAAGGATATTTTTAGCCACGACGGCAGAGACTATGTAGTGTGCGGGCCAATTTCGGGTGATGGGAATGTGTTGCGAAAATATTTAGATTCCGACATTTTTCATCAACTTTTCGGTCACGTCATGGCTGGGATACTAGTGTGTGTGCGGGTGGTGTGTTCGTGTTGCATGTAATTTGTTCCCAGGCCAACAACCGAAACAACAAATCAGCAGGAACACGAGACGCCGCCACTCGAGTGCGTGACTGTTGCGGTCATTTAGCGGCAGAAACTTCGATTGGCCATTAAATCGTGCCGAAAGTGAAAACCAAATAGTCTCTCTGGGAAAGCCCTCCATCCCGGCCCCCCTGAACGCAAGAACGTTAATGCCCCAAACATACCCGCTAATTTCGTTAATTTGTTGCCAAATTTGATTTGGCAAGCAGATGGATTTTTATGATGATTGTTCGGTTTCAATTTGGACGGCAGCCCCAGTCAGTACTTCCCGTGGGGAACTTGCCATTAATTTGAAATCTGTCGCTCAGCCACAAATCAATCAATGCAAAGTACGAGTGGATGCCACCGTTGCACGCCCCCACCGATACGCTATCAAATCAAACTGTCAGTGCGCACTCGTTTGCTTTTATTGCGGTCGAGCCCAGGCCCGGGTTCGGTCTCGGGCTCGGGTTATTCGATATTTATTGTCTGCCAGTTCAGATGGAATCGTATTAATCAAACGTCCTCAGACATCCTCAGACTCATTATAAATTCAACATGAATCCCGCATCAAGATTTCAAGCCATATCGCTGCCTTGACAACCGAATAGTAACGGGGCGACACAGAAGGCCTGATGGCAATTCAATCGGTGACCTACTTTCCTGGACATAACACATTATTATTTATTTTTATATTTTTTGCGAACTTTTTTGGCATCTTCGGGTGTGGTAGGGACATTGTATTGTTCGATTCTAGGAGGTTCACCCATGCGTTATGGTTGGCAGAGCGGGTTCAATTGGCTCGCCTAATTGCAGTTTCCACATAATAATCATAATACTATGTGTGTGCCATTGATTTGTAGCTATTTTGGTAAACTTTTTATGGGAAAAACTTTTCGATTGGTGTCACCGAAGATGAAGATGAAGTGGTCCATAAAGTATACAGATTATGATGCTGTAAGTTTGCGATTGCTAGATAATTACGATTACTGCATTACTGACAAATAAAAGTCCGTTTTTGGTGTAAATTATTTCACTTTTATTGAACTCTCTTTGCCCGAGGCTATTGGCCTTTCGAATGATTACAATTCTTCTGCGTTGGCTGCTGCTTAGGTAAATAGTAATTATAAGATGCTGCTGTATATATGCTGTGTATATTAATGCTGATATTGTTCTGTATAATCCATCAACGTTTATTGCTTTGGCTTATGATTCAATGCTAATGCATCCATATATATATATATGTATGTATATAGTAGGCCTTGGTTTGTAATTCTGAATATTTCTCCTCTATAAACTGTAAATGTGTATAACTGCTAAAGTAATGTATATCTTGAATACTTTTTTTAAGTCAGTTGCGCGGCTGCTTCGGCTATATGTTCTACGTCTGAATGCTACTTGCTCGAGTGCTGGGTCTAAGTACTTGGATTCTATTCATAAACTCTACTTGGCTTGGCAAATAATTTTGATTTGAATAAAAATACTTAAGGTAAACAATCAAAGTGTTTTAGGAGAGTTTGTTTTTAGGATTTTGCGGAACAAATAGATAAATGCTTGTCAATTTTTGATCCCATTAAACATTTACAAAGGAAATTTACATCAACTTATCTTGTATATTTTTATAGTTTTAGTTTAACTTTCGGAACAAATACTTATCATGTGATTCTCTGTTTGCTTTGACTTTCTGATAAAGGCACGAATTGTATAAGAATTTATACAAAAAGGAAATCTATTGTGACTTTTACACTCCATAAATCAATCAAACCTTTAAAGTTTTAACTCTTGTCTCCACTCTTATCATTTTTCTTAATTTTTTTTTAGTGTTTACAGTCTTCGGTATGCGTGACATGATCTTGATCTAGAATCAAAGCGGTGACGAATGCGTGTATATTGATTTTTTATGACGAATTCTACGCTCCTACTTTAGTTTATATATAATATATTTCGTAAGTGCAAAAGTTAATCAAATTGTTATAAAATTTTTATCATTCCAATGATTCCGTTTTACTTTTAATTTATCTTTTTTTTTATTTACCAATTTTACCGAAGTTTGTGAGAAGACTTTTGGATATGACGGGCTTATTGGGATAAAGGGAAGGAGTATCAAGGATCTTTTCAAGGATGGGGGAAAATTGTTGTATCACAGATTTTGAAATGAATTTCGGGATCCAGGGTAGGTGTTTTCTAAAAGCTAAATGAATTCTTAACAGCTTGCCTTGAGCAAAGTAATTAGTACTTAAGCCGTTTTTAAAGTTAATTAATATTTGAATTTAGATTTTGTAAATCTATTAATGATTATAATTTAGTATTATACTTCGAAATGATCTTATCAAGCTAGGATTTAAAAATGAATTAAATAAAAGGAATAAATCAAGGAATTTTTATCTGAGTTTTGTATACCAGCTACTATAGATGATTGGGATATCCTCGAGGATCCTTAACGCCTGGCATACTGGCAGCAGACAGAGCTGCGCGGCACCCGCTGCGTCGGCAGACCGGACATGCCCTTCAGATATGTGTAGGATACGGGCTGGCGCAGAATCCTCTGCGGCGGCGGCTTCTGCTTGCCTTTGGTGCCCGAACTTGAGCTGGAGGACGACCTGCCCGCCGGGTGAGGATGCTGATGATGATGATTCTGCTGTCTGTTGAGTTCCACGTTCGAGGCGGACTTGAGGGCTGACTTCAGAGGCAAGGCGGCTGCTGGCTGGTTCGAGGAGGGTGGCGGCGGCGGCGAGGGGCCGCTGCAGGACAGCGAGCGAGAGGTCAGCGAGAGGCTTTCGAAGGCGCGACGCAGCGAGGAAGTGGAGCGCCGGTGGAGGCGTGAAAAGCTGGCTCGACTTATAGGCTTCTTTTTCGGCTGCAACTGCTCTTGCTGCTGCTGTTGTTGTTGAAGCTGAATGTGTTGTTCTTGCTGCTCCTCGATGTCCAGGGTGCTGCTGGTTTCGCTGGAGGCACAGGACATGGACATCAGTTCCAGACGCGACTGCTGAGCGGTGCTGAGGCCACGCCCCGAGGAGCACGAGTCGGTCGATGAACTGTGGGCATCCTCTTCCAGCAGAGTGCCTCCCGCACCGGTTCCGGCCCCCTTGGCCGCCGTGGATGTTGCAACTGCAGCTGCGTCATCCGATTGAACTAGGTCATCCTGCGACCTCAGGCCGAAGCGACGGCTCAGCTGCCGAAAGAAGCCCAGATTGCGCTCGTAGCGCGGCGTTGGCGAGACGCTTAAACTGCCGCCCGGCGAGGGCGTGGATGTGTTGTAGCCCACTTCCAGTTTGCTGAGACTGTTGTTGTTGTTCAGGCTTCCATTGCTGGCGGTCATGTGTTGTTGTTGCTGTTGCTGCTGCTGGTGTTGCTGTTGCGGCAACTCATCGGCGAAACAAACATGCGGGGTACCCATTGTCGTCCACCGTTGCGTATGAGTAATTTCCTTATCGGGCCTGACTAAAGTGCCGCCCGTGCGTATGTGTAATATCCTTGCTTAGAGGACTGCACTTCCGCCGCCTTTCCGCTTCCGGGCCAGTAATACGGACTCTCTCTCCTCCTCTTGCACTTCCTTTGTTATTGTAACCGGTGTCTGAGACTGTTTATCTTTGCCTTTGACGGGAATGCCGAGAGCACGAGAGAACGAGAAGGCGAACCGACTGGGCACGTTGTCCTGCCGCTTGTGAGGCGGCAAATCGGAAGCCGCTTCCTTTTATAGCCTCGCCCGGCAATCTGCAAAGTGTCCTCGGAGAGCAGTGTCGGCCGCTAGCCGGAGAGAGCGCTCCTGCAAGCCTTGCTCCACATCCCACTCTGCCCTGCCGCCTCGCTCCCTTTCTCTCTGCTCTCGCCTTTGTCTTCTTCCTGCATTGTTGCCTAATATTAAAACGGGAAGCGAAATTCAGTTTACCGTTGTTCCTTCTCCTTCTCCTTTCCTTCTGTGTTTGTTTGCATTGCTTGTGCCGCTGGCCGCCAGGTGGTGTCAATGCACGCCGGGGCGGTCGGAGGGTGGCTGCGCTCTCATGATCATATCCGGTACTTTTTATAGGGTATGTTCTTTTTCTGGATTTGTATTTATTAAGCAATAAAATATGCAAAAACATTATATTATATTAAAAGAATTTATGCATTATATTATATTTATTTTATTATGTATTGTTTATGCCATAGAATTTACTTATTATCTTCAGATAGATAGATTGTAAATAAAACTTTAATAACAAAAAATGTTTTGTTTATTCACATTTATAATTGTAATAAATAATATTCATTTTAATCGCAATAAAATTAATTTTGAATGTCTAGTAATATATTGCCATATATTGTAGGCAAATTCTTAAAGAACACCAAGTTACGAAAATAAACTTGCACCTTTTTTGGTAAATGGTACAGAGTATTAGCCATTCGACATCCTCCACTATATCCCTAAGGGCTACTTTTTCCTTTGTCTCTAATTGTTTTCGTTTGGACTCTCCCCTCAAAGTCATCAATTCTTAATCAGCCAGACGTTTTCATTTCACTTTGTTCCGTTTGACTTTCTCGGTTGATTTAATTTGTTTTTGTCAAAAATAGCCCTGAGTATCTGAGAAACGAAGGCTTATTATGCCAGAGACTTGGGCTGCATGAATTTGCCTAAAATATCCTTGCTGTTGACATGTTTGAAGGACTGTAAGAGCCGCTACTTGGGAAACTAAGGGGCTCCTTTGCAGAAGCTGCCCAAGGAGCGCTTTATCATTTTAGGTTTATTAAAATTTTCCCACACTTTAGTTTTATTTTGGGGCCGAAAAATAGATATAGGTTTGGTCCTGCCTATGATGGCTTTGTTGGTGTTGCTTTTAATTTAATTGCGCCCAAAATTGATTTTAATGCGCTATAAATAAAGTCGAATTCCAATTTTACGAGACGCATTTTAGGACAAGCTAAGACGACGGCGGCTTAATGAAGTCCTTTGTTTTGACTTTGTGATGGAAAAAATCGAAGGTGGAGGGGGTGTAGGGGCGGTAGGTGGTCGTCGGAGACTAGAAATCAGGACGTGTCCGCACACCCACATCCTACGAAATTCATGAACATCTAATTAGAGGCGCAATTGTTGACACCCACTGACGTCAGAGCGGACACCGATTTAGCGCTTATCGCCGTTGTTTTGGCCAAAATTACACAACTTGGAATTCAATTTGGCCCAAAGGATGGGCGCGAAGCTGGGGCTCCTTTGTCGCCGGCTTGTCAAGCGCTTGTCGTATCCATTTAGCAACGAATTAACTCATTTAGACTTCATCAAGTTGGCCAACAGATAAACGAATGGGCTTAGCTGTTGTCCTGCCAGTCGTTGACCCTAAATTTAAAATAAACTTTGAAACTTTGTGTTTCTAATTGAATGTCAACAAAGCGGAAAATAAGTACCTTAAAAGTTAGGCTTCGTTTTATCTTAATGAAATATATTAAAATTAAAATAAGTTCCAACTGACATTGGCCTTTAATATTTTTAAATAATTTAATACCCATTATTGAGTACACAAAACATTTTTAGTTTATCCGGAACTATATTCCATATTAATATATTTGAATTTAATGAAAACATTTACGATTCCCTTTCAATGGGATTCACAGAATACTTTCAATGTTATCCTCGCCACAGAGAGTCCTTCGCGGAATAACCAGAAGCATCTGGCAGACCCCAACCACTGCCGATTCCCTGGACATCAAATATTAAAACGCAGTAGTATTCCCACGAATCAAAACAATCCCGTAAAATATACGAAATTTATTTCGCAACTGCGTCATAAAACTATTTGGTGTGTGGATTTGTGATTGTTTTGTTGTTTTGTTTACTGGAATTCGGGTTAGAGGCCTATTTGTTTGTTTGCAGATAAATCATGCATTTTAATTTGATTTCTTAGGGCACTCTGTTGGCGGTCAAAGTGTGCCAAGGATGCGGATATCCTTTGTTTATTATTCTAAAATTGAAAAAAAACAAACCCCAAAAGGGTTCAAAGATACAATGACCTCGAAATGAGGTCCATGTAGCGGGGGGCGATCGGAGAAGGTCCTTGGCGAGGGGGCCATTGGCTAACCTAAATAATTGAGGTGTCATCAAAATTTTAAACGCTGCCATTTGTCACGCCCTGGGAGTGCAGTGCGCCGATTAACGTCACAGTATTCGTATGTCAAAACTATAAGGTCGAGTCCTTCGGCAACTTGATTTTGAGGACTTTGCCTACATCATCAGACCGAGTCGTTGCCGCCAACAAAAGCAACAAGGATGGCGAGGCAGTGTCCTCATCCTGGCACACATTCAGCGACTGTTCCCAGAGAACAGTTCCGCAGACTGTTACCCAAACAAACGGAGGCCACGTGCAGGACACGCTCTCTCTCTCCCATTCGCCCTCTCATCTCGCAAGCTTTTGCCTACGTTAACGGTGTCCTTAAGCTTTTCGCTTAACCGTTACGAATTCAAGCTGCCTTGGGCCAACAAAATGAAGTTCATTCGCCATTTTACCTTGGATTCAATAAAAGACTTTGGTTTTTCTTATTTTTTAATAGTCATGTATATTTTATTTTATTGACAGCTAGACTTAATTGTTAGATTTTCTCTGTTCATGTTAGAATCTAAAAATATATGGGCTCTAAATATTTTGCTATGTTTTTATTATCATCTACCATATCGTATGTTTTGCCATGATATACTTTATTATTTAGAATAATTTTTGCTTTAAAAAATGTTTTGTATTCTTCTTTTTTTTTTTTAATGTGAATTATTGTAAAATTTGCATTTATTAGTTTTTTTTGCTTAACGATTCGTAAGTTTTTTCTTTGTTTGTATAAATTCGTCGAATTTTTCGTTTTTAGATATTTAAGTTGTGGAAATAAGTGCAAAATATATTTTAAACTAGCTTAAAAGTGCAAAAATTGTTGTTCTCTCCAAAACATAGTTTAAACTTGTTTATTAAGCATGTTTTGTTCTCAACTAAGGTTCTCAGAATTGATTTTTTGTCTGTGTTTTTTTCGTTTTTCAAGGATTACTCTCCAAAGATATGTTGGGGCCTCTATATAACATTTTGATTTACATTGAAGCTAAATTTTATTTATCCTGTGTAAACTGAAAGTCCCTAAAGATTCCAAAGACAATTATATCATCTATGGCTTATATCGTAGCACATACAGGTGTGGATATATAGGTATTTGATTTCCGGGGCGTAGTATTTTTTAGGTACACTTATTGGGCCCAGTTCGCTTCGTTATTTCGTTACTTTTTATGTTTGCGAACTCAGCTGTGACACATTTATAAAATATGTTCGCTGTATGTATATTACTCTCTCTTCCCATTTGACCCTTTCCGCTACTCAGATCTCAATTTTTTTTCAGGCACTACTCGTACATCACTAGGAATTCCTAAATTTATATTCTCAAGACCCCCAACCAGCTTTCAGCTTTCCCCGATTTACCCTTGTTAACCCTTATTTCCTATTTACTCTACGTTGGATGTCTAATACATGTGCTGGAGGGTGTAGGGATAGCAGACCGCGTAACTGGGCACCCGGGAATAGAGGCCCGACATGCCCTTCATGTAGACGTACTGGACTGGTGGCCGCAGGATGCTCTGCTGTTTCTTCTCCTTCTTGGAGGCTGGGGCGCCGCACGACTTGGAGCTGCTGGAGTGACTGCTACTGCTGCTGCTGTTGGAGTTGTGCGGCGACAGGGACTTCTTGGGCTGCCGGAGCGGAGTGCTGCTGCAGGACAGCGACCGCAGGGAGGAGTTGCCCGTGGGACTAGAGAAGTGCTGCAGCATCCGGCTCACCGACGACGAGATGGAGATCCGGCTGAGGTGGAGGCCAGAGGATTTGGCCGAGCCGGCGGCTGAGGCGGCAGATGCGGATCGGGGCTTGTTGTTTTCGTTCTCATTTTCGTCGGTGCCCTCGTCCTCGCCCTCGTTGCAGCTGCCCTCGCTGCTGTCCTCCTCGAACTGCAGCTGCGGATGCAGTTGCTCCATGGCGCTGCCTGGTCGGTAGACTGCGTCCACATAGATGTGGCCCTGCTGATCGTAAAAGTCCAGGCCAGGCGAATAACGCGAACAGGCCGATGCACTGGAGGTCCTGGAGGTGTGCTCCAAGTCCAAGCTGGATCCGTTGATGGGGCACTCGTGACTGCCGCGCTCGTAGCTCAGGCTGAAGGAGTCTGTGGAGCTGCTGCGAATGTCGTCCTGGCTGCTGTAGACAGTTTCGTTCAAATGGTGCTGATGATGGAAGTGTCTGCCCAGATGCTTGCTGAGAAGCTGCAGTAGGCTCCGAGAGCGGGACAACTTCTTGGGTCCACTCCTGGGGTGGAGGTGATGATGGAGCTCCTTTTGCTGCTGCTTGCCTAGGTCCATGGAGGAACTGGCCGCTGAGCTGCCGCTAGAGCTCGACTTGGAGCAGTTGTTGGGTGAGAGTGTATCCATTTTAAATGTTTTTGGGATTTTTTCAATTTTTAAGTTCACTTTCGGGCACTGAGACACTTTGATGTTTGGTCAAATCAGTTCTTTTGCAAGAGGCGAGTTTCTTATTTGGAAAGAACTGTTTTTAGAGGAACTGGATGCTGGCCAACGCGACACGTCGAAGTCTGACTGAAGACTGCCTCTGGCAGGCGATGGGCACCCGCTTTTATACTGGTCCTCAATGTCGTGGCAGCTTCGCCTCTAACCTTCGCCCCCACGAGGACATTTGAATGGTTCGGCTGGCACTTCGGTTGGCCGAAGGATATTCGCCTGTCATACTGACACACACCCATCGCATTCAGTGCCCTGAGCGCCGTCGAGAAGGACGCACCAGGTCTCCACAGCACTAGCCAGGACTCACATTTTCCGTCCGACCCAAAAGTGGGAAACCTGTTGCTCCACTGGGCCTTTCCACTCAACGTGACTGCTGATGGTTCCCCTTTGGGCAACTGGCGAACAAAGCCAAGTTAAAAGCCAGCAGCACTTTGGCAGGGCTGGTTGCACTTTTGAGTTTTTGTCATTGTTGTGCGTGATTGGGAACGTGATTCTACCACGTCATTCACAGAAGGTGTCCTCCAGCACTGGAAACAGGAAACTCAGTAGTTTCTTGGGTTAGTTATTAGTTAGATTTCTAAAATTCGAGTCAAGGAAGATATTTATTGAATGGTTTTCAAGCAATTTAGAAAATATAAATCTAAAATTTATTTTTGATGCTTAATATTTGTGGATTGGGTTTCCCTATTTTAATTTAATCTTATGCCTCTTTAACCAAGACATTTAAACCATGAAGTATACCCATTAACCACTCAACACCTCATTTTCCTCAGTGTTTTCTTTCGATTCACGTGATTTAATTTCTCGAACAGCAAAAAGTACTCAAATTTTCAAACGTGTCTCGAACTTACCCCGGATGTGTTCGAACCACGAGGCTATCGACGGAAAAAGGAGGAAATAAAAAACGTTTGAAGAAGCTCCCCTTATTGGAGACAACTACTGACAACTGCAAATGTATTGATTTCGGAGGAGACTTCACGTTTTGCAAACACATTGCGATTATGCGGAGCCCACGGAAAACAGGATACCTATTTATAATTGAGACATCTGCAAGGATTAGCATAATCAGAGACTGGAAAATGTCAAGCTTAAAATAAATCGAATGATTTGATTAGTTTGATGGATTGAAGACAAAGGTCAGTAGATTTTCGGTGCCCAAAATCAAATTATATGTCAAAAGTCAATGGGAACTCAACTATTAAATAGCTACTGTTATATGTTTCATCCTTAAATAGTTTTTGAAGGACACGCTGATAGCACTTGAGTCAAACCAATAACAGAGCTTGCGATGGAAATTCCAAAATCCCTTTCAATGGAATTCAGTCACTGGGTCACCGCAATTCTTGGGCCAAACGTCACGTAAACATTTAGAAACCAGCCGGGTTATAGCCACCTGTTGTGGGCTAAATTACAGAGGCTTACCGGTGCGTGCCGAGAATAAGAGTAAAAAGTCTTTAGTACAATTTTCGTTTCTATTTGCCCGGGACTTTAAATGTATTTGATTTACAGCAGGAACGGGGTTAGTGACAAGGCGCCAATTCCAATGTCGAGTGCTCCGTAGCGACTGCCAGGGCTATAGGGATATCGGTAGGGGACCGGGCCGTTCTGGTAGTAGAAGTTAGCGCCACTCGGGTACGGACTCCCATAGTAGTTGTCGTAGTAGGGTCCTGGGCCGGGTCCCACGTAGCCTGGCTGGTGGTAGCTGACCCCGAAGGAGACCACCGGCTTGGCCTTGGCACAGGAGGTGGCCAACACGGCGACCACAACTAAAGAAAACTGAAATTGTAGGATATTTACATGCAATGCTAAAAAATTGGTGATGTTGTGTTGCCTACCCAAAGATAATTGCGCATTTTCTCCAACAAACCTGCAAACTGCGTCGTCTAGAGTCTTTTACACTTTGAGCTCCTCTCCGCATTTCCAAAGGCCTTTTATACGAGGGTCGCGGTCCTCTGGCCAAATCCTGTTTGGGTAAACAACTTGGCAGTCACCTCCGCCCATCCATCCATCTAGAACCGATTCTAAATTCTGTTCATTCCTGTGCCCGCTGTGGTCACGACTCTGACTCTGGCTGTCCGCATAGATTTGCTTCGGCTCCTTTTCCTTTTAGCCATTAATTGGACATTGAGAAACCTTGAACTGGCACAAGCACCGAATCAGATGCATTGCAGATACGCTGCTGCATATATGCTGATGTTGCAGCAGCAGCAACCGCAACAGGTTTTCCTGCGTCCCCACTTCCCCAGATCCCTAGATCCCCCATAGCCCCAAAAGCGGGAGATGCGTTTCTGTAAGCTGATATTGATGGCAAAACTGAGCAGATCGGACAAACCCACCAAGTCCACAACCACACTAATCAGTGGCCTCAGTGGATGGTCAGGGAGGGACTTCTAATTTGCTTTGCATAATAAACGTGGTCCTCCAATCTGGTTTCATAACCCATCATATACGAGTATTGATGGCTTAATAATACGCTGTAATGAAGAGGTTGCTGAAATCATTACCATCTGTATCTGTTCGACATTAATTATAAACTAAAATAATTGGTTAATCTTGTGAATCTGTCTTAATGGAAAAATAAATACTTAAAAATACATTTTATATCAATTCTATTCCTAAAATATAAATATTACAAAGTCCATCTCAAAGGAAAGGTATATTTTTTTTCTCTAACAAATCTGATCCATAAATACAGACACATCTTTGGCATTCCTTGTTCGTTTGTATCCAAGTATCGATGGCAATCGAAGCAATCAAATATTAATTATTATCTGTGATTCGATTTGCGTTTTTGGTTTCCCGTTTTGGGCATTTGCGTATGTCCTCCCACCGACTGCCATGTGACTAGCCCCGGGTCACGTTCTCAGGTTTTTTTTTCCCCAGAAACTTCTTCGGGCATGCGGGCATAGGAGTGGGGGAGCTGATTGCCACGCTTCAGTTTCCCAGGTCACATTGCACTCGATTGCAGGACTTTAATGGCTTCTCTTCGCACCCAGTGACGTACGTCACGAGCTGCCGTTTGAGTCTTGATTTGTTGCCACTTTGCTGCAAAATGGTTAAATTTAGATAGGCACAGGCCTCCAACGCATACGTAGGTGACGGCTGACATGGCGAAAAAAGTGTAAACAAGGCGGCACATGAGGCACATGGGGCAGGGAACTTAACCGTCGATATTCGATATAGAGCCAATGGAGCATTGTTTATTTTTTCGGGGGTCTCCAGCCGGACAATAGGGGGCCAACAGTTCAACAGACAGCAGGTGACCTAGGTCATCCGGGGCAGGTCTTCGCTGGGTAGTAGGGAAGTCGATTTCGGAGCACAATGGGGGTCATCTAGCCAGCCGAGTAAAACCCATTTGAATGATGCGAAGCGGTCGAACTTTATTCAAATTTCACTTGGTTACAAATCTGTTTCAATGGAAGATTTCCCCTCCATGTGGGTTTAATGCTCCCTCACCGCTCAGTAGATGTACTCATAGGTCAGGGGCTTGTAGTCGCTGCGATATTGCTGCTGGAAGGAGTGCGGGGTCTCGACACTGTGGTAGAGGTGCGACTCGGCAGCTGCCGGGGCCACCAGACGGGAGTAGGCCAGGGGCAGGACAGCCGAGGTCCTGGCATAGGCAGCCGGGTAGTACCCATAGGTGGGGGTGTAATAGGTGTACACCTCATGGCCAAAGGCCAGACCCAGCAAGCAGGCGAAAATTAGCTGGTTCAAGAGAAATAAGCGTATACAATAGACTTGTTTCTGGCTCACAACTTACCAACTTCATTTTGGTCGATGTAGTCCTGGTGCGATGACTGATCAAACTGAATCCCGGCTGCTGCTGGATCACGGCTTTTATAGCACCCCATCCAGACCTTCACTTTTTCCCAGGTGGCCAAGGTCAAAGGCATTTGGCTGGCAGGCGGCAAATGAAAGAAGCCCTTAACTCACTTTGAATGGACCACCAGATGCAATTGCAATTGCCAGGTAAACCCGTTCCTGCCACTTAGAATCTAGATGCGAATCGCATTGTCGTGAGTGGGGCTGACAAGACAGCGAATCTTGCAACGCCACCGAATCAACAGACCCCGCCACAAAGCCCTCTGGCTCTATTCTTTCCTGCCACTGCCAGCGAAATGTTCTTACGACACTTGGCAAAAAATAGACTCAGATTCAAAACCCGACTACCATTACACAAATACCGTAAAGAAATTAAATGTTTTTGTAAGAAAAGAATTAAACGCCTATGAATATCTCATCCAGAATCCTTACTATGAGAGCATTAACCATAAGTCGGCTAAGCTGAATTTAATCCTAGAGCTCCTAGGCTGCGAAATAAGAAGTGATTATCTAAGTGTCATCTAAGTGGCATAAAAAGTTTTGAATTTGGGCAAATACAAGAATATCATTATTGCTTTTTTTTTTGCATTTTTAGCTTTCGTGGGAGGAAAATGTGCATGGCTCAGCCAATTCTTCACAAATATTATATAAATCCTGATCCCAGAATTCACTGAATCGCAGATTTCCAAATCTATATAGTTTGGAAAGTTTAGATTTTGGGAAAATAAAAAATATCGATTAATTGGGGGGAAATTTGTATAACTCGGCTAATATTTGAAGCATTCATAAATGTTATACCTTCCCGATCTTAGAACTCAGAGTAGCATCATTCCACATCGAAACCTGGCAACAAAATGTGTGACCCATTTTTCGACATTTTTTAAAGGGGTACCATCATGATTTTGGCCAAAAAATGGTCCAAATTTTTTTCGTTTCATTTTTCCGATCTTCCCATGCAGATCGAAGGGGAATAGTTCTCTGATTGGTCTCAAAATAGTAAAGATATTCGCTAAAAACTGTATGAATAGTTTATATTTTGGAGAAATAAAAAAATATGAAAACTTTGTTGCAGCTTTTTAGTTTTCCGATTTTGTAATGAAGATCGAAGGAAAATAGTTCTCTGATTTATAAATGGTAGTCTGTTTTTCCGAATTCATGTCAAAGAAAATAAGTAACACAATTTTAAAATTAGTTCCTTCTTCTCTTTCGTAAGTTCCTTTTTTGATGATTTTTGAAAAATCAATATTTGGTGATACAGAATTCTGTAAAAATGGTTTCAGTTGCATAGAATCCTAGTGCCTATTCTCCTTTAGGGGTTAGCCCTGAATAAGACGCAAATATACGCGTCTCTTTACTGACTTTCTGTTTACTTCCTTTGATTTGGTTTGGTGCTGTTGCCCAAAGTAAACAATTAGGAGCTGCCGGAGAAGAGGAGACGAACTTCCGGTATTTTCGCTTCCTTGGTCGAGAGGCTTTCAAGGTCAAGGATTGGTGGGTTGTGGGCGCTGGAAATATAGCCAAGTTTCCTTTTGTCTCGACACCAATAAAAACAAACTCCCACGCCAAAATCAATTAAATGAGTGTATTGTTTTTATCATACTGAGTGTACCATTGAATGTTTTCCTATTTTCGTGGCTTGTTGATTTGTTTATCGCCGGTGAATTGCGCAGTTTCCTCACTGGATTATTTTGGTTTTGTTTTTAGAGATTTTTCAGAGCTTTGCGGTGCTGCGTTTGAAAATATCGAAATCGCATCTGGGGCGGTAATGCGGTGGTGCAGTTTTCCACCCCACCTGCTGATTTTTCTGGTAATTGCAAACCAGAGTCAGTCATTCACCTGAGCGCTCGCGAACTGGTGGAAATCTGAGCAGACGACGTCCGCTTACATTTCAAAAGTCTTTTAGGGTTTTGAGTATCGGACCAAGGTCGAGCCATGGGATTGGATTTGCCGCTTGTTGCTTGCTGCTTTTTGGCCCGGTGTGGCTTCGTTTGGGCCTTCTGGGGCGGGTTATATAAACCATGCAGTGCGCCCAACAAGTCATCATAGCAGTTTCTAGCAGCTTCGCCGCGAGATCCAGTTCCAGTTTCGAGTTCAAAAAGTTCTCAAGCAATCAACGTCCTCTCAAGATGTTCAAGCTGGTAAGGATATCCGCAAGGCGATGGGATGGGCGGAGGACTCTTAATTAACTGAACGCCTTGAACACTTTTGCCCCGCAGTGCGTTTTCCTCACCTTCTGCCTGGCCTTTGCCCTGGCCGCTCCGGGCCTTATCCACTCCTCGCCCATCCTGACCACCTCGTACCACAGTCTGCCCTCGGTGCGAGTGATCCAGCCCATCTGGACGCACAGCGTCGTGCGTCCCATTAGCTACGGCTATGGCCACGGCTACGGCCATGGACACGGATGGATCTGAGCCCATTTCCAGCGAGTCCATCACAAAAGGCGTCCACCTGTCACCCAAAGCTGTTCACCTGTTTTGGCCGCCGACCTGACGGACATGCCTCTGAAATAAAGTTCTGAAATTGGTCTTGAAATTTATGTGTCATAATTTGATTTGCAAGGGGGCTTAGGGGTTAAAGGGGTTTTCCATCCTCGATGATATTTAAGCGGTGGTTTTATCTTCAACTTGATTTAGTCGTTGTTTGGAAGAGCTGGAAGAATGTTGGTGGTAAGTGCACTGAAGGATTTTCCAGAAAATCAATTGCTTTGGTTTTCTCTTAAGGAGTTTCTTGTTTAATAATTTCTGGCATTAGATTAAAGCCTTTTCTTGACAGTTGCTACTGATTTTGTCAACACTTTTGGAAAGAATTTCTGGCCATCCAGTATACATCCTAGTATCCCTTGGCAGAAACTTGGATATGAACGAGGCTGTACTGTACCACAGTGAACCCATCGAAGTACTGCCTTTCGTAGAAGACCCCGCCAAGATCTACGCTCCAAATGACATATTCGGCGATGTCCACCGGTTGGTGATTGGAGTGCAGAACCTTGTGCAGCACCCGCCGAGTTCACTGTACAGTGCCTTCAACCAGCTGCAGACAAATACAAAGAAGGAGGACAAAAAGCAAAAACAGAAGCCTTTGGGCCAGAAGGTGGCTCTTGACCCCTTCGGAAGTCTGGCCCTAACGCTGGGCTGGTCGGCTGGGTTTCAGGTGTCCAATAGCCTGAGCTTCAGGCCCATCAAGCTACCTAAGGGTTAAAGTGACCTGGCCCAACAAATAGTGTTACATACCTTTAGGCAGTCGCTTCAAATTATAAATTTAACCGGAATAAATTTTTATATAAGAACACGATATATTTGTTTGGTTTGGCCGGATTCGGTTTGTTCTGCTTTTGACTTGCCACAGGATTACGTATCCGCCCTGTTTACGTCTAATTTTAAATGCCGCACGTTGCATTGTCTAAACGATTTCAGTCCGCTATCCTTTCGCAGCACGCCCGGAAACATGTGTTTCGGGCCAAGGCTAATAAGCCCCGGTGTGCGGTAACAAATAGCGTGTTGACCAAGTCAATGACAGAGAATAGCTTGGTATCTAGTATTGTGTTTAGTACTTTGTTTAATGTTTAAAGAGCATGGAATTCCAGTTGCAGATTCTGCTAACAGAATATGAAATTTAATTCAAGTATCCTTTCTCTATTCGGAGCTTAATGTCCTGCCATCGACTGTCAGATGGCAAGCTGAAAATTGGGAAAATTCCACCCAGCTACCCAGATTTTCCAGAACCCTAGAAACTATTTTCGTATTTCGGTCAGTTTATTTCAATTTCATGGCGAGTGTCAATCTAATCCATCCTTTCCGGCAGTCGCATCCTGGATCCTGCTTCCGGGAACACGCTCTACTTCTTCAGCAGAAGGGGGGCGGTGTAGGCGGCAGCGGCGTAGGGTGCTGTGTAGGCGGCAGCGGCGTAGGGGGCGGTGTAGGCGGCGGTGTAGGCAGCGGTGTAGGGAGCGGCCACATAGGGAGATGCCACGTAGGGGGATGCCACGTAAGGAGAGGCGACGTAGGGGGCGGAGTAGGCCAGAGGAGCCACGATTCCGGGCTTGGCGGCGGCGCAGGCGAACAGAGCGAAGACAACGGCGGCGAAGAACTTGAACATCTTGAAGGATTTGGCTTGGTTTTACTTGTCGGATTGAACAAATGCAACTGATGTCTAAACCAGGCCCCGACTGCCGCTTTTATAGCCAAAAAAGTTCGAGAGCCCTGCGACTTGGCCGGCAAGGTCGAGAGCCGCAAAGCCAATTCCGTTGGCCAGGCCAGTCACGTAACGGACGGTACCGTACGCATTCAGGTAGTTTGGCCAATTAAACACTGGGCCAAGAAATACCCAAGTGCCAAGGCTAATTGTAGGTGTTTTGTACTACAGCTGGCCAGCTATAAAACGGCCTGCCCATCCGGCAATTGGCATCAGTTTCGTTTGTCACTCAGCAAATCCAAACCAACCCAGCCAAGATGTTCAAGTTCCTCGCCGTCGCCCTGTTCGCCCTGATCGCCTGCGTCGCCGCCAAGCCCGGAATCGTGGCTCCCCTGGCCTACTCCGCCCCTCTGGTGGCTGCTCCCTCGGCGGCTGTCTACACCCGGGAGTACCACGGCAACTTCGCAGCTCCCTACGTGGCAGCCTCTCCCTATGTGGCCTCCCCCTACGTGGCCTCCCCCTACGTGGCATCCCCCTACGTGGCGTCTCCCTACGTGGCTGCCCCATACACTGCTCCTCTGCTGCTGAAGAAGTAGGTTGCAATACTGGATACGGACTGGATAACTGAACCTTCAAAATGATCAAATAATAAAAGAATTACTAGAAACGAAAACCACATTTTGTATTTTATTTAAATACTTTATTTTTAGTAGTCTACAATTTTTATTATTCATTTATATTGTTCTGTGATTTTGCAAAACTATGAGGATGTGTTGCACTTTAACCATTAATATATTATAGAGTCTCTTTTATGGTCTATATTATTTTTATAGATAGTCCAATACTGTGTTGTCTTCACTTCAAGGTCTTGCAGTTCAGGCTTATCGGAATTCAATGGCAGGCAGGAAGTCTCTTTTCTGATAAAACCTCCAAGCAAACTCACATGTATTTTATCAATTGCTGTTCCGCATTTCATTAACTTTTTCATGAGTATATCTCTTCCATAAATGATCCTTGACTTTTTTTTAAATTTAAATATATATTGTTTTATTTGTTTACTTTATGTAAATACGAGAAAGATTGCTTACATTATTAATTTATCTCTTTTTCAAGAGTTTTTAACTTCTTCTTTTATTATATAATTTTACATTAACAAATAGGAAATGTTCTGTGACTATTCGGATCAAAAAGATCGAAAATATTTCTATTTATTACGTTTATACAAATTTCCTTATGTTTCTTTGTTAAACTTGTATACAGTTATTTGTTAAATTAAAATGATGATAATTTTACAAAATTGAATGAATTTTAATGCATAATATTTCAAATTTTTTGTGAGAAAAAAGCGCTTATAAAATGAATCCCAATAGATTCACTTGTCAAACTTAGTTTAATCGAAAATGGCTTACTTAAACTTAAGATTATTATTTTATGAATTTTATTGAAGAATAATGTTCGTGTAGATGAATATTACGCCAACTCATTGGTGAGGGTGAGATTTGCATCCATTGTGGCGGTGGAACGGAAGACGATGCTGCTGCGATCGTACCGAGCCGATCGCCGATTCTTCAGATACCGGAGGGTGACCAGGGCTACCATGCAGATGAGGATCGCTGCTCCCAGGACATAGGCGAACACCTCCATGAAGGCCAGGTGGCGTTCCAGATTCCTGGAGTGGCCCCCCACAATCTCCAGCTGCTTTGAAAGCGTTCGGATGTGACCTTCCAGCACTGACTCCTCGGCCATGAAGGAGGCGTTCACCGCAGTTTGGGATTGACTGATGCAGGACACATCCCGGATGTGGGGTGTCTCCTCCAGGCTGTTGTCTGGTTCGATATTCAGCACCACCGACTCTGCCAGTGATGGTGGGATGAGCAGGTGGTGCAGGTAGGAGCAATTGAAGCGGTTCCTCGATATTCCCAGTTTCTGGAGCATGGGGAACGTCTCAGAGAAGGTGCGATTTCCCTGGAGTTCGGTCAGCTCGTTTCCATCCACCAGGAACTTCTTCAGGTTCGTCAGATAGGGCACGAACATGTCCAGGTTGAGGCTGGTCAGGTTGTTGAACGACAAATCCAGTTCCTCCAGGTACTTTTGTTTGGAGAACATTCCAAACTTCAGCTCCCGAATGCCAGTTCCTCTCAGGGATAGTCCCCGCAGTCGCTTGAGCTGATTGAAGGTGGTTATGTTCAAAGGACCAATGGGGTTTTCGGAAACATCCAGATGCAGTAGGTAGGCTATGTTGGTGAGGTTCGAGATACTGGTGAGATTATTGGCCCTCAGGTCCATGCTCTCGATGTGCAGGCTCTGGTACAGCAGTAGCTGGGAGATCCGATTGTAGCTGGCCCGAACGAACCGCGTCGCGTTGATCAGCAAAGTGGTTAGATTGTTGTTGTCCAAGTGCAGCTGATGCACGATGTTCTTGTCGGTGAGCTTGAAGCTCTGCAACTGATTGTAGGACAGCATCAGGTTCTCCAGGCTGGCTGCCTCAGCGAAGGTATCAGGGTGTATGAGGATTAGCTGGTTGTTCGAGAGATTCACTTCCTTGATTCTACGCAGATTTCGGAAAACCTCCGGCTGTATGGTGGTCAGCATGTTGCCCTCGAAGGACACCTTCTCCAGGTACTCGTTGTCCTTGAAGATGTCGCTGTGTAGCTCCTTTAGTCGGTTGCCAGTAAGGAATATCTGGCTGATGGTCTGCAGGCCACAAAAGGCGTTGACACTGAGGGAGGCGATATCGTTGTAGGACAAATCCAGGCGCATCAAAATATTGGCTCCAATGAACACCGAGGTCTGAATGGAGGTCAGGTTGTTGTAGGACAGATTCAAAACCGTCAGATTGCTGGCCGCGCTGAAGGCGTTACGGGTGAGCTCCACGATATTCGTGTTCGAGACATCGAGGGTCTTCAGATACGGAAACGTTTCGAATAGGTGGAAGGGCATGTACAGCAGGGTCGACATGTAGAATTTCATAAACTTGACCATGTTGCCGGCCGGTATGTTTTTTATGACCACGTTCTGGCTGTGGGTGACCGTGAAGCCGGTGACCGTGCAATAGGCCTCGTTGATGTCCATGTAGCCCACCATCGGATCGTATTCGTCACACCGAAGGGGTATGTCCCCGCCATTGGCCCAGGCATTCACGGTGCTCAGGGCCAGGATAACGGCTATGGTCCAGATCCTGCGCGATATATCCGCCATGTTAACAAACCGCACGCCGTCGCCTTAAAACGCAAACTGAAAATTGCCGCAATGCAAATTCTCTGAATGCAGTCCATGAGGCATGTATTTATTCTCATATTTTCACTTATGTACATTAATATATTATGTACTAGAAGATATCTGCCGAGTCAGATTGGAAGCTTTCCGTTGCCCAGCATCGAATGTCTGGATTCTGATAAAAATTGTCGGTCTGTCCTTTGTTTTGTTTATTTTATACACTAACCAAGTGTGTTGCCTTTAAATAAAGTGATGATTACATTTTTAATATAATTGTACAATATTTTCTAAGGAAAGCTTTGCTTGAAAAACCATTATAGTCTATTGTATGAAAGGGTATGGAAATACTGCATCCCCAAATAGAAGTAATCTGGAAGAATTCCCTCTGTCTGGCGACTACTCCTCACTTTTGCCACACAAAGATTAGCCGGCACATAGGCACGCTTCTGGCTGGTTGCAAAATCAAAAGCCGCCCTGCCCCATGTGCCCCATGTGCCGGAGATAACTTTGGGCAGTTCGAAAATGGTATCGGAGGGGTCAGGGCATTGACCTTTGGCCACTACATAACCGAGGTGGTGCTAAGTGGGGGCTATGGGACGTCGATTGCGTGAAAACCAAAAAAAGAGATTACAATCCCGAAACGTTGCAATCGCCGGAGAGGATCTGGTGGACGCGGGCGTGGGATTCGATTGCATAAATGCAGTTGCGTTGGATGCGCCACGCAACCTTGAAACGGATGCAATGCAATCGGATTTGGAAGTTGTTTGCGGCATTTCATTGATTTCTGGCCAACTCTTGGCACAGGAGCTTACTCATCAGCATCAAATGGTCGAAACGGCGGGGCAATTAGCTCTGTCAGTGGCTTTGGCTGCCATCAATCACAGCCAGTGGCTACTGGGCAGTGGTTACCTTGCAGCGACAACTTTTATGGGCCCACAATGTGGTGCGTGCCCGAAATAATAGATGAAGCCCCACACACCACATCGCAGTAGACGCGATCGACCTCCCAAAACGCGACGGGCACGTAGCCAGCGGCAACGGCAAATTGGAGCCCCCCAGAGGCCGCTCTGCATTCCCATGCAAGCGGTATAGAATCATTCGCCCAAATCGATTGTGTGCCCAGAAATTCAAGCATCCTCCCCGGCCCGGTTTCGCTATAAAAGTTGCAGGCCGAACCAATCGAGTCATAGTCCAATTTGCTAGCTCAAATCAAACTAATCCAAAAAACCATCATGTTCAAGCTGGTGAGTGTCTAGGGGATCCTGGCCGAGACCGGATGCACTCATTAATCGGTTGTCCTTCTTGCAGTCTGCTCTCGTTGTCCTGTGCGCCCTGGTGGCCTGCTCCTCGGCCGAGCCCAAGCCCGCTGTTCTGGCCGCCGCCCCTGTGGTTGCTGCTGCCCCCGCCGGTGTGGTTACTGCCACCAGCTCCCAGTATGTGGCGCGTAACTTTAATGGAGTCGCCGCCGCCCCGGTTGTAGCCGCCGCCTACACTGCCCCAGTTGCCGCTGCCTATACCGCCCCGGTTGCTGCCGCTTACTCCGCCCCTGTGGCTGCCGCTTACTCCGCCCCTGTGGCCGCCGCCTACTCCGCTTACCCCTATGCCGCCTACCCCTACACCGCCAGCTACGCCACTGTCTTGTAAAGGGGATCGCCACGAAAAGGACTTTGAAATCGGATTCAAAACGAACAACATAATGAAATAAAAAACTTTGAAGGATACACTTTTCCTCTTTTTAATTGGGAATAATGGGTTGAAAAAACTTAAATATCTATAACTTCGGTATTTTTTTTTATTCTTGGATATATTACATATATTTACTTTCTAATGATATGATTTTCAGTAAACAAAAGGTTTATAGTAGTTACAATTTTTGTAGTTTTAATTTTTTATTTATGCGGTGGCAGTGTTATCATATATATTATATATACTAAAGTGTAAATATACAATTAAATATACTATTATATACTATACTAATATATATACTAAAGATTCTGGAATATAATAGATTCTTAAAATGTTTCCCAAAGTAACTCTGAGTTAGAACACTCTGCTTTGGTTATTCGAAGAAGTTTAAATATTTTGACTACACATTGGAGAGTATTTATAAATCTTCATATTTCATAGTTATTATATTATATTAAAAAAAAATATATATAAAAATTATTGACAAATGTAATATTCCTATTCATAAGAATGCGAAATAATCAATATTTAGGAATAAGCACTACGTGTTTCTATGTTCTAAGAACAGGGCTATTATGCCGAACCCGGATGTACCTGTGTATCCTAATTAGAATATCAGCTTCCAAGGTATCTAATCATATTGCCTAATCCAAAAATATCAGCGATTCACTTCCGTTTGGATACTCTAGACGACTCTTATGTGCCATCCCAATATTATGCTAATTAGTTACATGACCACCAGTTCCCGATTTATTTCTGTTACGAAAGTTCACCGACATTTCGGGTCTCGCCACCTGGAATGCCATCCACCTCGAAGGCGGAAATGAATGCCAAGGCACTTGCGTCACCTCGTAGATATGCAAATTGGGAAAGTGATACGCTTACCGAAATAAGACTGGCATAGATGCCAGACTCAACTCAGATTTCGTAGGACGAGCACGTGGTGTTCATTAGAAGCTCACTCTGAAGCGATTGCGTCATGAGAAGATAATTATGCATCTCGTATTTAAATATATATTTCATTCAAATCAGACAATAACAAAAACGAGTAACAGGATGGAAACATTTCAACAAGAGGGACAACAGGGTCCTTGGCGCGGGGCCGAGTGGCCGTTCAGACAGGATCTGCCAAAATCAGGCGGGGAATGGAGGCGCTGAAGCGTCCGAATGGCAGCCACGCAGCTGGGAAGAAGAGCGGATAGTTGGGAGGCGGTGCAGCGGTCACAAGAGTAGGCGGCGGTGGGGCAGGTCCCAGTGGGGCAGCAGGTGGGGCAGGAGGCGGGGCAGCCCGGTGGGCAGGCGGCACATCGATCTCCTCGGCAGCATCCCGGATCTCGCCCCCGGCTGTCAGGTGGATCAGCAGGACGGTGATCACCTGAAATGATCACCGACGGCGTCGGCTCATCATCGGGGAGCAGGTGCATCGACTTCTCCGCGGAGAACCTCGTCAGACTTACTAATTTCCTGTACATGGTTATCGGCGGCGATCTGATCTGATTGTGCAAATATGTTAGAATGAAATCAAGCTTCGGGCGAGAACCCAGCTTTATAAACTTCTGAAGCCTCAAACCCGAAACCCGGCAGCTTTTGTGGGTCACTCCAAGAGCCGGCCGACGGATGGATCAATATCCAGGGATACTTGCTATTCACAACACGGTCTTGCCATCGATTTGTTTTTCGCTTTTCGTCACGCTTTTAAAAATACATATATTGAAAACAAAATGAAACCAAAAGTGCAGAGCCATAATGCTCAAGATTCCCCTTGGCTGGCTTTTGAAATGGTCTTGGAACCGATCTGAGAATGGCCTATGAATACCAATTCCCGGATCACCTTCGTTTTCCGTGGCTTGGCTCGGGGCCTGAATTTTTCTCAGCCGATTCTGCTATATAAATTCCTGGGACTGGGTCTAGGAGACATCAGTCTAGTACTACAGAACCAACAGTTCACAACCAACAACCCATTCAAAATGTTCAAATACGTAAGAAGAACAGGATCGTGGATTTAAAAGAGGATTACTAAACGTTTTCTATCTCCAATAGTTCGCTCTGTGCCTGTTCGCCATTGTGGCCTGCGTGTCTGCCAAGCCTGCTGTCCTGGCCGCGCCCCTCGCCTACAGCGCCTACTCCGCCCCCCTGGTCGCCGCCTCCCCCTACTCCGCAGCCTACACCGCCGCTTACACCGCCCCAGTGGCCGCCGCCTACTCCGCCTACTCGTATCCCTACGCCTCTGCCTACTCCGCCTACCCCTACGCCGCCTACTACCGTTAAGAAAGGATCAAGGACACTGCCAAATCGGACCAGCTACAAGGATATACCCCTCACATACTCAAAACTCTGACTATCTATACACCCCCGTTTCTAGTTCGGCAGAATACGTTCTTTCCCACCCACTTCTGACTGCTGAAAGTAAAAATATGGGAACAGGACCTCCACACAGGAACGGATTAAATATGTTGAAATAAATATTGCATTTTGCGTCAAACGTACAAAATTTATTGTTTATTTTTGTTGAATATTTAATTTTAATTTGGGAAGTCTGACAGTACATACTTTTAGGCTTTTCGGTTTTGGGAAAATGTAAATAATTAGATTGCATTTGTTTTAGCTTTTGTAAAGAATTATTTTTAATTAAAGTATTATTAAAAATGGGTTTCTAGCTATGAAAATTTATTGTAAAGGCCCTAAATTGATAAATACAGAACATTTTTATATATTTGATGTAATATTTTAATAAGTCTTTACGAAAACAAATGGAATTCCATGGGATTCCTTTAACAAACATTTTATTATGCATATAAAAATAGAAGATATCCTTTACATATTTTTAACAAACAATACAAAAAAAATAAAAATAAAAAATAAACATAAATAAAACAAAACTTAATAGTGTTTAAAATTAAAAGCAATTATTTCTATTGGTCGAGAGATGTTTTGGGCTGTGGAGTGCAACCAGATAAACTAAGTCTCTGCCCGCATTGGCCTTGTTTACTGTGGAATAAAGGGGTCAACTAGTTTCCAGGTTTATTGAACTGCCAGAGCCCTTGATCCCTTGTTTACAAGTCCCTTCGGTTCGCAGCGAGTGTCGCCTTCACCTTCGCCAAAGGGTTCAATCCGCTGACGTCCTTCATCGAGGGTCTGTGGGCTGCGGATGGCGGATGGCGGATAAAGCGTTTCTATTTTTATTTGCATCTCTGATTAGAATGCAAAGCGGCGCGTTCGAGTGGCTGACAATTGAAACAAGCTCAGAGATGGCCAAGATGGTTGGCAATTCACGCACGTCGAGTGTGGCAAGAGGGGGCCGAAGTGCTAAATTATGATAATTCAATCCGCAGAAGGCAGCTGCTGACGCCACTGGCGGAAATCTTTGGGGGGACTTGTGAGTCTCAGGAATGCGTACAATCTATGATCGGAGCCATTTAAAGTGTGCTAGTAAAAAGGCCGAAATTGCTGGCCCTGATTTGGCCAAGCTACGTGACGGAAATGTTTTAGTTTGCAGTGTTTACTTCTTCGGGGAACTTCTCAAGGATATAACTATGAGTTTGACTATATAAACTGGGGCAGACCAAAGCAAAGGCATCAATCCGAAGTCAGCTTCAGAGTCACCACAACCCAAACCAGCAAAATGATGAAATTCGTAAGTAATCCTCAAACAGTAGAGTATCCCCAATACAGGATATTACAATTTTAAAATCCCCTTTAGTTCGCCGTTGTCCTCTGCGCCCTGGTCGCCGCCGTTACCGCCACTCCTGGCCTCTTGGCCTACAACGCCCCCTTGGCCTACTCCACGCCCCTGGCTTACAGCGCCGCCCCCGTTGCCTACACCGCCGGCTACGCCCCCTATGTGGCGCCCTATGCCAGCAGCTACAGTGCCCACAGTGTGGCCCACAGCGCCGCCTATCCTGCCGTCTATGCCGCTGCCCCCGTTGCCCCCGTCGCAGCTGTCCTGAAGAAGTAAGGAGCGAGGACCATATCCTGCCAAGATGCCGCACGTGTGTCCCAGTCACAGATTCAGATACACGACCCGAGGCGACCGAAAAGACAAATAAAAACGCAATGCATCAGGCCCACGCTCTGACAAACTGAGAAAAGAAACTATAGATTCATTTTTTCCTACTCTATTATCGGGAAGTACCAACTAAGTACGAGGTTGAAAAAAGGGGTTTTTGAAGATGGATTCTTTTTAACTTATTTTTTTGAAAAGCAGTTGGGGAGCTACCTTGCAAGTCTTACAGAAAAATATTAGAATAACTTTGACATAAATTGAAAATCAATTTGTTAACACTTATTTTTAATTTATAAATAGTTTAATTATAAATTTAATATTACAATTTGTAATATTTGTTAAACAAAAATAGATCTGTCCAACTGGTTGAAAGGATATCCTTAGACCACTTCTGGTGGCATGTTTATTCCGGTTCATCGACATTTTGCCACGTTCTGCGGCGTAATCCCTGAGCTTTGTTTACGAAGTGGTAGCCCGGCGCATCGACGGCCCAGCCCAACCCCAAGACCCCTTTTACAACGTTGACCCAAGACCCCTTTCGCGCCGGCCCTGTGCGGCCAGCTCGCGGCTGTGTTTATCATTTTAATTGGAAACTGCGTGTGTCCCGGCTCAGAGGTCGATGCTTGCCGGCCAGTGCGGCAATGGCGCGCAATTAAAAGGCGCCGCTGCAATTGCATTTTCCTAATCGCAAACAATCAATAAACGAAGGCAGCCACGCCCCAGTCAGCCCACCTCTCCTCACCGTTTGCCCACGTTGGCATTAATCATACGCCGCGTGATCCGCAGCGGCAAAAGCATGAAAATCAAATCAAGCGACCGACATTTAGCAAAGACTAAGTTTTTGCAAATTAAATCGAGTCTTTTGTCACGCCCCGTCCTGTTAAAAAGGCCCCCCGACGCCCACCTGCAAGTGTTTGTGTAGTTCTTCGGGCTAATTTACTTGTCGGGAAATTAAATTAAAATTTTAACGCTGCTCTTTTGTCTAGATGGCCACGCCCCTTTAATAAGATCACGCCCCTCGCGAACACGAGGCGACTTATAATTACCGAAGCCTTTAAAGTTTTCTTTAAACATTTCGTTTCCCAGGCAACAAAATGAGTTTCTATTGAAATGAGGTGCATTTTTGCCAAAAAGAGGGGGTTTGGGCCTAATTGAGTTGGGTGTACTCGGTAGTTTTGAGTTGTTATTATATTTACTTAATTGCCTTAAATAAAAGAACAAGCTGGAATATATTTGAATGGTGATTAATAGTGAGGGAGTTTTGTTTTATTTTTATATCTGAAAGCAGAAACTTTATTGTGTATCGAATAATAATATATCAGAATATTTATTTGAAACACGGATTAATTTGTCTAATAAATGAATCTAAGCTTTAAGAGCTTATTTTTATCTAATATGATAAGAAACCAGATCCTATTGATGGAAATAGTCTCCTTTATGAAATTTATTAAAAAAGAGTATTTGCCAATCTCCAACTCGTTTTAATTTCCATCCTCAGAGATAGTTATTTTAGCATACATGGTAATCTAAACATGGTTAGTTCTAGGCCGGCATATACGAGTATGCCTATATAATTGCCTCCCGCTGATAACTGACTGCCCATGCGATTACAACAATCTTGTCTAATTGACAGTCGAACACTGTCGGGCCGGACTCCAGAGCGTTGGGACGATAATATGGGCGATCAGAACTTGCTGCGATCAATTTGCGGAGACATCAATAAAAAACCCGATCCAAGAGCGCTCGAATTTCAACTTGGGTGCCAAATAAATTGCATTTTGATTTAATCGCTGCGTTGCACAAGTGCCACCAAATTAATTGCCAGTCATTTTTCGCACTGTGTAGATAGTACTCGGCGGCAGTGGAGCCGGATCTCGGGAGGCTCTTAATTGAAATGCTTGGCAACTTTGATTTACAGCCCGCCGAATCGGTCGAATTGGTCGGAGAACTCCGACTCCGTTCGACTTGCGCCCAGTAGTATCAAGCGCCCACACGGCGTATGCAAATCTCCTGTGAGTTACGCATGTGAGCTGCCCAGTACCTCGCCTCTGGCTGGCTAGGTATCGCCTTGCCTCATGCCCTCCTCCGCCTCCCGGTATTGTCACCAGCTTGTTGCCTTTCCATTTGCCCGCAGGCTTTTCTGGACGAGGTCTTGGACGTAATCGTTAACTCTTTGGGGGCTCATGGGGCTTCAAGATAGGGCTGTGGATCTTTGTTTTTTAATACATTTTAAAGTAAAAGACACTAGTCTTCCGACATTTCAAAAGAAATGTTCTAGGCCTACAGTAAAAATTATATATTTTTAGGGATATTAGGGTTAAATTCATTTACCTAAATTTTAAATAAAATTTTTTAATAATGCTTAGGGAAATATGAAATATATAGCATCATCTGCTAAGATAAAACCCAATCCTTACAGGGTTAACTCCACGCATGCATTTATGGGTGGGGACTGTAGCCTGCAGGGCGGGGACTCCAGCAAGTGCTGGAGCAGCCTCTGCACCTCCCCGTCCCCGCCACAGTGCCTCCCCCCGGAAAGTGTTAAGTGCTCTGGGCTTGCGTAAAAGGCCACTGTCTGAAATTATTCATAGAGTGGGTCGCTGGCAATTAACTGGCAGCCCCAAAAGCTCCCTCGGCATTGTGACTGGGCTGTGATATGAGTTATGGGTGCACGGTATTGGAAAAAACACTTGCCAGCCACCTCCGCCAGAGGCGTAGTGTGCACTCCACCGCCCCCCAAGCACTCTACCAAGAACGACCTTGCCCACGCCCCTGGCCCCATCGATCGGTTATTGTTCTAAGACCTGGTGTTGAGTTGCCCCACATATTACGATATTACGATATTACGGTCTCGAGTGGGTCCGGTTTATTGGATCGGGTCTTACGCACAGGTGTGTGCATGCCACGCCCAATTTCTGGGGCGGCCCCCATTTTGTAATTAAGACTTAAGCTCTGAATGCTTATAAGCATTGGCTGTGAAAATTTCTACCAGCACGCATTCGGTGCAATTTATTTAAATGATTTCAATTGCTGGGCGGAAAAAACTTGTTAGCCGAACTGCGCACGAAAATAAAAGAGCCCAAAAATGGCAACAAACAAAATGCAATTTAAGTTTTTCTCACACACACCTTGTCTCCGGCTTTGGGTAAATAGACGAGCGACAAGCGAATTTATCAGAAATTATTCAAAATCAAAATTGCGGCTTGGGTGTTGGGATTGGCGTGGCAATACTCTTGCCGAAGCTAGGCTATAAATGGATAAGTATTGTTTAAAAAAAACTATATATTATTCTATTTCTGTAACTATCAGTCGTCGGAATCATGTATCTGAAGGATTTCTTTGACTTCACAATTTTCTATTTGGCAAAATCCCTTAGGGAAGGGTATTAGGCCAAGTCTGAGCCCAAGCACACATCCGCGTTGGCTGGGGCGGGGCAAGGCGGTTCTGTGGCGAGTCCAGGTTGCGATTTCCATCTCGATACCCGACCGGCCAGCTTTGCATGTCGCTCTCTGGGCCTCCGACTTGGTTTTGGCCTCTCCGGCGAACAAAAGTAAAAGTGCATTTGGCCAAGTCTCTGGGCCTGATCTCGGGTCTCCAGCTTGGATCCGTTCTCGTGCAGCATTTTGGCCGGGTCTTTGGGCTATAAAAGCATTTGTGCCCCAGTCAGCGGCATTATTCAGCTTTGTGTTCTTGTGACGAGATCAACGAAACTCAAAATGTTCAAATACGTAAGTGGTTCTGAGGGTCCTTTACAGGTCCTTGATTGACTCTTTTTTTTTGGATTTTCGTCCATCTGCAGTTCGTGTTCGCCGCTTTCTGCCTGGCCAGTGCTGCTGCCGCTCCAGGATACCTGGGAGGATTGGCTGGGCCAGCTCTGCCCCTGGCCGCCGCCGCTCCGGCCATTTCCTACGGACACGCCCTGGCCGCTCCTTCCATCGCCTCCTACGGACTGGCCCCCAGGATCCTCTCCCCCACCTTGGCTCATGCTCCGCTGGCTGCTCCGGCCATTTCCGCCTACGGATTGGGACCTAGGATCCTCTCGCCCTCCCTGGCCCACGCCCCCCTGAGCTACGCCCATGCTCCTCTCGGTCTGGCCCACGCTCCTCTTGCTGCTCCCCTGGGCGCCCCTCTGGGCCTGGGCTACAAGTCCATCGTTAGTCCCGCCCTGGCTGCTCCTGCCCTGGGACTGGCCCATGGATGGTAATCCCCCCATCCGTATTTCCTGCATCGCTTTCGCTTCGTTTGGATCGGAGAAGAGTGGAGAGAAGAACGAGAGACGTAGAGAAGGAGAGAAGGAGGTGGAGTGAGACAGAGAACAAGTGGAGAAAATTGTACAAAAGAAAAACTAAAGCCCCATTTGTGAAGAGTGAGTTTGAGTTTAAAATATATATCGTTTGAATTTTAAACAACGACTTTTTATTGAACTGATTACGAGGCTT
Organism: Drosophila atripex; assembly: GCA_035045925.1. Classification (NCBI taxonomy): domain Eukaryota; kingdom Metazoa; phylum Arthropoda; class Insecta; order Diptera; family Drosophilidae; genus Drosophila; species Drosophila atripex. The sequence goes on from JAWNOP010000012.1 coordinate 5,999,329, forward strand.
AAGCTTCTTAATATTTATTTTTATATATTTTTATTGGAAATTTTTATAGATAAGTTTTTAAGCCTTTTATGAACTACAGAATTCCAGTGTTCAGTGTTTTTTTTTTTGGCTCTATTGATTTATTGACTTGCTGAGTGATTGACTGATTAAGGCTATCGTTAATTTTTTTATTTACTTCACTGGAAACTCTCATATGCTGCTCGCTCGCCTCGACTTCACTTGAGTTCGATTTGCTGGCACTGGATAAGATGGCTTCTCTACCAGCCGTGTCCATAGCCATAGCCCAGGCCATATCCCAGACCCAGACCATGTCCGTAGAGACCGTGTCCATAGCCTCCCAGGTAGCCGTGACCCAGTCCATAGCCGCCCAGATAGCTCTTGCCAATGATGGTCTTGGAGATGATGGGGGCGTGGTAGCCCAGGCCCAGGCCCAAGCCGTGATATCCGCCGTAGTGGCCACCAAGCCCCAGGCCCAATCCCAGGCCGATTCCTCCGTAGCCATATCCATGGCCTAGACCCAAGCCCAGGCCAATGCTGGGCGAAGGAGCCGGAGCAGGAGCGGGTTCTGGAGCTGGCTCGGGGGCAGGAGCTGCCAGGCAGCTGGCAGCCAGGCAGAGGAGGGTCATCAGTGCTAACTGAAAGGAGAATATGTCAAATGTATTCTATAGAAATTGATATCCATTCGCTTGTCCTATTTGTGTTAAATTTTTTTAGCTTATCATTCCCCATTTTAAGTCCTTAGATGTCCTTTTCCTGACTTACTTTTTGGAACATCCTGCTGTTTGTATTTTTCCTGCCGTCACTTTCCAATGCTGTCGATCCAATTGTGTTGCTGTCACTTCTGCGGACCTGGCTCTTTTATATCAGTCCCAAGTGCAGTGAATTACATCCCCAAGATGGACATCGATGATCTAATGAGCAGTGCAACATTGTAGATCTTATTCGCGGGCCAAGTTGGCCGAGTTACTCAAGCAGCTTGCCACAAAGCCATCCTTAGTGGCTGCGGGAAATTAAGCCACAGACTGACACCTGTTTGGGCGGTGGCTGAGGCTTTGCCTTTTGGGCCTTCATTGTATAATCTGCAATCGAGTTTGGCATTTACCAGTTTACAATAGTTCCAGTTCCAGTTCCAGTTTTTTTATTCACCGCCTGTCTATGGCCTGTGGGCAGCTGGGGTCTTGTGGGTGGCCTTTTGGAGTCACATGTTTTGACTCAGAACTGCTATTTTTTCTCCAAAAAGGGGGGGTCAATGTGCCAGAGAAGTAGAAGACTAGACTTTTCATAAAGTCAATCTCTGAGTGGCTCAAGTAACAGTCTCTAAACTGGTTTAGTTTAATTTGATTAGCTTATCTTAGGGCCCCCATTTACCTTTGATGAAGGGTATGCCCTAAATTAATAAGCATGCCGCTATTATAAAGACACAAAAGCCAAACTAATCAATTCTTAACACCTCCAAGAGGCACGATTCATAAAAATAGCACGAAATCGCCACGATTGCATAACGATTTGAATAATTAAAAGTTTCAAAGACAATAAAAACGGGGAAACAAAGCCAGAGACCAAGAGACAACCGACCAACTAACTCACAACCTATAAATGCCAAAAAAAAATAAATAAAAACAGAGAAATGTAAAATGAAAACAACCACATTAAGCCATAATTAAGTGCACAAAAGAGTCAGTGACTCTTCAGCGACAATCTTCGGCGACGTCGACGACGCTTTAAACTTGAACTTGAAAACGGGTTTCTCCGCAAAGGGGACCACGACAGGGCCGAGACAGTTGGTAGTGGGAGATCGATCCATGGCGGAGATGTTGCAACTGGTTCCCACTGGCCGTGGAAATGCACCTGTGACCGGGGGAGTGTCAACCGGTTGCTAACTGTCCGGATGAGCCTATAAATTGATTGGCCTTCGACTGGCCGCGGCTTAGTCCAAGTTCAATCGGATCCAGAATAGCACCAGAGAATGTTCAAGGCAGGCTACGAACAGCACTCTCCCTAGAGTCCACTTTAAGTCCAATCTATAATCAATTTTTCTATTAAAGATTTTCATTATATTTGCCCTGACGATGGGTGTGAGCCTTGCTGCCACGGTTATCTACCATCAGCCAGTGATTTATCACCATCCCTTGCCGGTGGCTGCCACACCAGAGGAGCTGGCCCAGCATCCCGGCTACACCATCGTGGCACCTCTCACCAAAATCGCCCACGTCACCTACGACTCGGTGCCCATCTCTCATACTCCCTACGAGCATGTTCCACTTTTCCAGAGGATTGGTCATGTGAAGCACAAAAGGTTCTAGGAGATACTACTGACTTGCCTTTAAGATTTAAATAAATAGTATAATAAAGATTGAATTTAAAGAGACCCACATCAATAAAAGCCATTCATTAAATTTAAAAATTCATTGTTTATTCTCCAAGCTGTGTGCTCGCTAGGGATGGAAATTGGGACTAAGGCCTACAAGCTAATAGGACGGATGAAAGGGTGTTGATGCTGAGTGATCCTTGGGCTAGTTCCTTAGAAGAAGTAGGGGGCTGGGGCGGCGAATTTGGGGGCCACAGCCAGAGGCGCGGGAGCAGCCAGAGGAGCGCCGAAAGGTGCGAATCCGAACTTGGCGGGGGCGGCGAAGGCAACTGGCGCCGGGGCGGGAGCGAATCCCAGAGGGGCGGCCAGAGGAGCAGCCACCGCGGCTGGGGCGGCGAAGGCGACCTTCGGGGGGGCAGCCACAGCGACGGCTGGACCAGCAGGAGCCAGAGCCGGAGCAGCGAAGGCGGGCAGACCGAATGGAACCTTAGCGGGGGCGGCGAAGGCTACTGGAGCTGGGGCGGCCACTGGCAGAGGAGCTGGGGCGGCGAAGGCCACTGGGGCGGGAGCAGCTACAGGCACAGGCAGGGGGGCGGGAACGGGGGCGGCGAAGGCAACTGGAGCCGGAACAGGAGCCACTGGGTAGGCCACAGCGTGGTTGATGCGATGGGCGTTGAAGCTGGAGGCGTAGGGCGCAACCACAGGAGCAGTGGCCACTGGAGCAGCCAGAGGGGCAGCCAGAGGAGCAGCCAGAGGAGCAGCCAAAGGAGCAGCCAGAGGGGCGGCCAGAGGAGCTGGAGCATGGAAGGGCAGGAGACCAGCCTGGGCAGAAGCCACGCACAGAGCAACGAGCTGGAAGAAAATATTTCCGAAAATTATGATAGTCCTTGAGTGATTCCTGGCGAGTGCCATCCTGCGAAACTCACCACAATCTTGGCGAACATCTTGCTTGGTTTGAGGATTAGGGTCTTGGGTGTGGTTAGCTTGAAGGCAGATCGAGCTGTGATATCCAACTGACCGACGGGCAATGCTTTTATAATTCTGCAACCCTTTGGAACATCCGTGGTCGGGCATACGAAAACACCTTGGAAGACTTTCTATATTCGGGCTTGATGAAGGGCGTTTTTTTGGTTTTTTTGGGTTTATTTTTAGGCGATTGGTGGATCGCTGTACTTAATAATCAATCGGTTACCTCTTACGTCGGACGCCCCCGAACACTTTCATAATTGCACGCAATTCCCGACCATAACCTAGCCCAAGCCACTTTATTTTCGGGATTGGGCAAGATTTCGTTTATGACAGTTTTGTTTTTGTCTCTTTGGGCAATGCGAGTGGGTGGTTGGGCTGATGAGCCCGTAATTATTTGTCCAAAATACGTGCCACCCCGCCCGACGCCCGGTTAAATCATTTAATCGAAATACCACTCTTTGGGCCATGTTTCAGTTTCTGTTTTGTTAACTTTTCCCCTCCCCCATTTTATTTTATTTGTATTTTTTTTGTTGCAACAATTGTCGCGTGTTTGGGCCGGGCCTGTGTCTGGAATTTCTGATTTGATTTCTTGTTGCGTGCAGTTGGAAATTCACTAACAACATTTCAGCTTTGTCTGTCCGGGAGTGTATGGGTGTGTGGTGTGTGTGTGTTAGCCCGATATTTGTGGCTTTACTCTTACAAGTGTTTGCTGAATAACTGAGACCCCATTTGGCGGCATTACGACGCGTCTGGTTCGTAATGAGAGACTGAATCAGATATCAGTTATGTTTCGTTTGGCTAATTTTATGTTGCAGCCAAGATTCGATCATTTCTACGTCATTTTCATTTTATTATTTTCCAAAAAACCAATCCTATTATTATGAAGGAGTTTTAATATTCCTATGGACAGTACCCCTTTTTCTGTTAAATGAATTTTAAACATAATTTTCATACTTTGTTTCGCTTTTCTATAATTAATTCGATAAATAGTTTCTATTTGATATTTGATTATTTTACATTTTCTACATGACTTTGATGACTCTTTGGTAAGGTTCTTGGATCATCTTAGAAGATTCCTAACAGCGGGTGGTGATGGGCTTTCAACTTCAGAGGCAGCGCCTTCAGGTGGAGGTGGGGCTTGGCCAGCACCTTGGGGAAAAGGTATCCGACGGAGACCTTGGTGGTGGTGGTTTTGGGTCCTGGGATGGCTCGATAGCTGGGTGCAAAGGGCACGGCCTCCAGAACTGGTGGCAGCACCTGGTGAGTTACCGTGGGCAGGTGCAGCTCCGGCAAAAGTGGGGCTGGTGCTGGAAGTAGTGGTGCTGGGGCTGGGAGAAGTGGTGCGGGAGCTGGAAGAAGCGCAGGACTGGGCAGAAGTGGTGCTGGAACTGTAGCAGGCAGAGGAGCAAAGGCAGGGGCCAGTGCAGGAGGTGCCGGAGCAAAGACAGGTGTCGGAGCTGGAGCATAGACCGGAGCAGGAGCTGGAGCAAAGACTGGAGCAGGAGCCAGAGCAGGAGCAAAGGCCGGGCCAAGGGGTGGAGCAAAAACAGGAGCAGGTGCAGGTGCAGGGAGTGCTGCTAGAGGCGGAGGACCATAAACCGGAGGTGGTGCTGGAGCAAAAGCAGGGGCCGGCGCCACACCAGGCAGCAAGGGCGCTGGAGGTGGAAGGACCGCCTCCTGCACCGCATAATCCAAGTGGTGCGGCAGAGCGTGCAGGGACTCCAGGTGGTTCAGATGATGATGTCCATCGAAGTGGTCAAAATGGTGGTTGAAGTGGTGCGAGGGCTTAGCCCCACTGCCCACCAGGAGAGAAGCGAAGGCGCAGACCTGTTTAAAAATTATTTAATTTCAATTCATTGACTCCCAACCTTTCGACTTCCTTGAACTCACCCAGGTCAGTTGCCACATCTTGCTTGGAGAGGGATTGTCTTTGGTTTCTGTAGAGGATTAGCCTCGCGATCGATGTGCTCGACCTGTTGGCTCGACGTTCAATGTCTCTCCATTGTCCAAAGCCATTAATATTTATAGGGAAATTGAGCGGGCTCTTCAATCAAAGACTTGCACTTGCTTTTCTTCACTTTCATGGGTCTTTAATGGGCCGGTGCTTGGATGGATGGCTGGCTTTGAGGCTTGGGTGAGGCAACCCAATCCGATTTAGTTGGTCAGCAGTGTCGTGACTGCCATCGACTGAGGGGCAATAACTTCTTGGCCGATTTGAAAGCACGGCCCATGATTATATAACCAAACCAAAAGCAAAACCGAAGCCAAACCTAGCCCAGGCATTGACAGATTTTCCAAAAGCGGAATATGATTATGATAACCCATAAATATTGTTTCGATCGTAAATAATAACTTTAGGTGGCTTTAGGTGGCAACGCAATCACCCCAAAATTTATGTTGATATGGAACCAAGTTGGCTTACATTTTGCTTTTAAGGGAATTTAACAAATTTATTTATATTTCAAGAAATCATGTTCTATTCATACTAGATGTATATGACTTTTTGGTATTTTCCTTTCTATATTAAAACTTTTTATTTGAATTTGATGATTAAAAACCATTCATTATTGGTCATTAGGAACAACATAATTTCCGAATTTATGGGTCCATTAAAAATTTACCCGGATTGTTCTTCTTTATAATGTTGCTTGGGAAAAATGTTGCTTTCTTTTGAAATACCTCTCACAATGGAATCGATTTGTCTTGTTTACTATTTAATAGAGGACTTTTATATTAAGTAAGTTTACCTTTAACAACTAATTGGCAACCACTCTCTTAGGCTATAAAATTTGTAAAAAATTCAGGTTCTAATTTTGTTAAAATGACCAATTTCCAATGAGTATAACTCGGCTAATATTTGCCAGATTCAGGAATGTTATACCTTCCCGATCTTAGAACTCAGAGTAGCATCATTTCACATCAAAACCTGGCAACCAAATTTTGAACCCATTTTTTGAAATTTTTTAAAGGGGTACCATCATGATTTTGTCCAAAAAATGGTCAACATTTTTTTCGTTCCATTTTTCCGATATTTTCATGCAGATCGAAGGCGAATAGTTTTCTGATTCATAAATGGTAATCCGTTTAACAATCGGTTTAAAAATAGTCAAGCTCTTCGCTAAAAACTGTATAAAAATTTTATATTTTAGGAAAATAAAAAAATATCAAAAACGTGATTGCGGATTTTTAATTTTCATTGGGGGAAAATGTGTATAACTCGCCTAATACTTGAAGAATCCATAAATGTTATACCTTCCCGATCTTAGAAACCCGAGTAGCTCCATTCTACATCAACACCTGGCAACAAAATTAGTGAAGTTTCAATTAAAAGTTTCCATTTTGACCAACTGGCTTTAGACTGGTGTTCTGTCCTATAGAATTTCCAGCATTTCTTTTAGATTATTGCAGTTTTTAGTTAGTTTCCTTGTAATAATTCTCGACTCCACGAAGATTCCAGACAATTTAAAAGGTTTTTTTGTTTCGATAATTATTTATTCATTTTTTGAGATTTGTCTATATTTGTTGGATTTTGGGGAGATGTTTCCTTAGACAACCACTGGTGCGGGAGCAGCGGCAGCAAGGGGAGCGGCGTAAGGGGAGGCCAGGTAGGGGGAGGCGTAAGGGTAGGCGGAGTAAGCGGCAGCGGCCAGAGGGGCGGAGTAGGCGGCAGCGGCCAGGGGGGCGGAGTAGGCGGCAGCGGTCAGAGGGGCGGAGTAGGCGGCAGCAGCCAGGGGGGCAGCAGCGTAGGGAGCAGCGGCCAGAGGAGCAGCCACTGGGGCAGCCAGAGGAGCAGTGTACTTGGCAACTACGGCGGGAGCAGCGGGGATTCCGGAGACGTAGCGGCTGGAGTAGGGAGCGGTGAACTCAAAGGGGGCGGTGGTGTAGGAGGACAGAGTGCCGTCGTAGTTGTTGCGGACATCCACCTGGCTGCTGCCGCCAGCGGCGTACAGAGGCGCGTTGGCGTAGGCGAGAGGGGCAGCCAGAGGGGCGGCAAGGGGAGCTACCACTCCCGGCTTGGCGGCGGAGCAGGCGATGAGGGCGGCGATGACCAGCTGGAAGCAGAGGAATGTAATCACTATAGCATCCTGGTTGTGGGGAAGTTATCCTTTTGAACGGAAACTCACAAACTTGAACATGTTGCTTGGTTGGTTGATTTTGTCTAAAGCTCTTGAGCGATAATGTCCATTTCCAGCCCAGTCAGTAGCTTATATAGCTCGTGCCCATATCCGTGCTCTTTTCGGGGACATTCTGTCTGAAGCTACTTTTGGTCGCTTCTTCGGGTGGCCCACCTGGGCGAGTGCCAGCCAGCATACATGATCGCCCGCCGGCGGAGACGTGCTCCGCCTTCAATTGCCCAATATTATTTTCGGTACTGTCGGAAGTTGTCCAAGACGGCGACTTTTGTTTAAATGCATTGAGAGAAATCGCAGCTCCTACAACATAAGAAACTTGTGGGTTACTTGGAATTGTTTCTCCCAGTGTGATGATCCAATTTGTATGCAATTGTGGGCCTGCGTTGGTGGCCACTCGGCCTGGCCGGCGAAACATAATTTGCAGTCTGTTTGGGCCGTCAATGTTGCGATGTCTTGCATTGAATTGAACGCAATCTAAGCCAAATTGGCTATTAAAGATACTCGTCCCCTCGGGCCCCAAACACTTTGCCGCTAAATGTCTCATTAGTTCACTTTTTAATGGCTCGCCGGGTTGCCAATAAAACTCTGTCGTAAATTTCCCTCTCATCCTTACCGCCTGGCGGTTGGTGTGGTTTTTGGCGTGTTGCGGTGACCTTGACGCCATCTGGCCACAGGATGTGATGGCGTTGCCGCCTCAGAGTTACTTCAGAAGGGGGCATAGCGATCGTAGCATTCGAAAACCGGCTTGCGGACTTAATGAGCCATCTCTGCCTTCGGTCACGTGCTTTTTGCTGGCCTGGTCAACATCAGATGACTGCAAAAACGGCGAACTCGTAGGTTGCGATTTTCATTGTTGTGCTCTTTGCGGCGAGAGGTATCTCTCCAAGTTGAAGGGGTTTGCAAAAGGATTAATTATGGAAGGAAATATAAAATATGAGTCCGTTTTTATAGCCAATTCCAACATTTCCTTAAAAGTCAGCCCTCTTATTTTCCTTGGCCTGAGTGATTTATTTTCTTCATCAATCATTTATGAAATATTTAAATCGATAACTTGTTTGTTTATTTGCTAAAAAATGTATGCCACAAAATAATTGGCCGCGAATATTGATTTATGATTAATGTCTTCTTGTTAGTCTTAAACTAGATTTCGCTAGTTAGAATCTAGAGCAGTGAATAAAATATTTTAAAATTAAGATTTACTTTGTGTGGAAGATGAACTCCACAGCCAGAACCTGAAACCATAAATCAGTTTTCCCAAAACAACAAATTGTCATTTGTTTTAATTAAAGACCTTTGTCTCGGCCAGAGCATCGCCGTGTTGGCTTTAGCACTTTAGCTTCTGGAAACCGATCTGATCCGATGACGACTCCAAGGCCGTTGCGATGACGAGTGGAGAGGCGAGAGATCGAGTTGCCCCACGCATGTAACAGTATTCCGCATCCGCATTGCTGCCACTTGCCATGGAATTGATTCAATCTCGGTGTCCATATCCACAGGTGGTACAGTCCGACTTTCAGTGATGACCTCTTGTTAGTTTCTGGATTGAAATTCTCAACCGATGACGCGTCGATTTTCCGGTGAGTTAAGTACGGAAATACTTCTTCATCGCACACATCTTCTCGACATCTCAGCCCATCATCATCATCTGCATCACCTTTGCTGATCTTCAGTGGCTCGGAGTGGATCAGAGTGCGAACCACTCACTTCCTAGTTAACCTTTCTGATTGGATTTGGAGCCTCTTCAGAAGCTCCATACCCTGAAGAATTGTTTGGCTGCCGTCAGTACCGTTTGTTTTAATGGATTTTCGAAACTGAAATTTATGCAAAACATATTTAAATTCCTGTTTTTGTTTGCGAGGGAAAGCAGGTTCTTTCTATCCCCCCTCCCCCAACCGCAAAATATATACACACAATCTGTCTATAAAGATCCAGATTCCCAGTTCCGTTCCCAGAACCCACATCTGATCAATGACACTTGACTTTAATTGGCTTTCATAAATAAGAGTCGATAATATTGGACATCGTCTTGGCTGATTTGTGTTTACAGCCCAGCGCTGCCCAATGCCAAGTTTAAGGCCCATTATGAAGTGATCTCTTGGCCCGATTTTTGTATGTAAATGGCCAGCTATTAAGGTGGCGGCGAGGAGAGTGAAAGGTGTAACTCTTCCAATGGACAAGAGACCTCTTTTCTGTATCTGCGCCGGCGCCGGCGACCTTCAAGCCATTATGCAAATGCAGTCTCTCTATCGATGGCAATGAGACGAAAAATGGCCAATAAAACAGACACACACTCTCGACCAAACTAAGCTTAGATGGCAAGTTTTATTAACAATATGTATTCACTACGAGGAGAAGTCAGTCATCGCTGTTTGATGATCAGTCGGGATGGCTTTTGTCTCTAATATTATTATTACTCTAATTGCTACTGAGGGCCAGTGCCTTCAGCGCCTCTGTATCTGCGGTGTGCCGTAGGAGGTGAGTCCTGTGGTGTGCGGCACACTGGCGTAGGGGGCGCCGGCTTGCAGCGGCAACTGTGCCACATTCAGCGGTGCAATGCCAAAGGGCACTGGCAGCTTGAGATTCAGGGAGTTGGCATCCAAGGCGTTGGCAGTGGCAGTAGCAGTAGCAGTGGCACTGGCACTGGCAGGAATAGACCGTCCTGATGGCTTGGGCCCCTGCTGTATTGGCTGAGGAGGAGCTGGCGGGGCCATTTGGAGCTGTGACGAGGGTACTCCGAACACATAGCCCTGACTGGTCAGAGCCTGGGTAAAGGCGGCCTGTTCCAGGGCAGGCTCAGCAAACTGCCGGGCCACTTGGGTGTATTGCTGGGGCGCCTTGGCCACCACCTGTTGGTATCGCTGCTGGGGCTGGGGCTGTGGCAGCCTCGGCACTGCCGGCCTGCTGGGTGCCGGGTAGTGGTAGTAGGCCAACTGGGAGCTGGGAGTAATAGAGTATTCCAGGTGCGAGACATCAGCCAGTCCGAAGCTGGCCTGCAGCAGCAAAACCCAGGCACAGGCTAACTGAAATGGGTTAACCAGAGTTTAAACTTTCTGTTCTCAAGCACACACTCGACGAAAAACACACTCACTTTCATTGCCATTTTTAGCAGAGTTCTTGTTCTTGGTAATTAATTGATATTTTTAACCGTCTCTGGGTATAAGTTTGAATCGAAGATGTTCGCTGGCACAGCTTTGGCAGCTGATTAAAATTTGTAAGCCAGCTGAAGATGCTTTTTATATGCGTATCCGGGGAGCGCGATCGGTTCTCAGACCATCCGAGCAGTCTCCCTCTCTCTCTCTATACAAATCGCCCCGTCTCTCTCGACCCCCGTATGTCTGTCTCTTTTGGGGCTTCTTTTTGGCCGTTTACTGTGAATGTTTAAGCCAACGCTTGAGTGCAGGCCGAGACGAAGCTTTCTGGCATTTTGTTGCCTTTGTTTATTTGCTTTGTTTGTTTGTCAGTTGACTCAACAAAGCTGTTGCCGAGCAGTCTTGTCTATTGACAATATTGATATTTGGCTTGCCTTGCTTATAAATCAGTGTTGGTCATTTTTATTGGCATCCCAACTATGCAACATATCGAATTAGCAGCGGCTTAGTGCGGTATACTTGGAGGGCTTGGGCCAGTTCACCCCTCCCAGTCCGCCCCTGTTCTCAGGCATGTCTATGGCGTTTGCGCTTCTTAAACACAAATCGAGGCGAGCACAAACGTCAGGTGACAGGAGCCAGAAACGCGGCCCAAACATAAAAGCCATTAGCCCCCAAAAGCGAAATAGAGGTGAGGACTTTTGACGCGGATTGGCGCGAGATTTGCATGCTAAAGACCCGATTGTTGGATCCAATTTCCCCTCCTGGGGGCGGAGGGGGATCTCTTCGCAGATTGACCTCAGCCGGTGGGGGTACTGGCCAAAATCTATGCGCATCTAATTTTAAATGGCACTGAAGAAAAACGGGGAGACATTGTTAGGAGTAGTATTCTATAGCTTAACCATTTATGTTTAACTTTTGTAAGAATTTTTTAAATAATTGTAGAAAGATACTATGTTTTTAAAAAAATATAATAAATTATATGAAACAAATTATTTATAATTCTTAATTTAGTAAAATTAAATCAATCGAATGCGTATCGTATTTAATAATTCGATAAGCAAATTTAAACAAATTTTAACGCCTTTTTCTGACAACTTACGAACACGGAAATGGCAAGTTGGGTGCCAAAAAGCGAATATTTTTAAGTAAATATGCCTTCATGGTTTATAAAAATATAGGTAACTGGCTAGTAGAGAAGCTCAGTGGAATTGGAGAAACATATATTATGTAGATTAATAACCACTATTTATTGTTTATTACTAAAACATCAATTTGTTAACAAATTCTTCAAGGTTTTAAATTATAAAGAAATAGTTTAATGCTCTATATTTTTATTATCTTTGTTAATATTATTTATTATCTATGACATAAAATATCTTCAAGTGTAAACAAGTTAGTAATCTTTCATCTCGAAAACCGTTTAAACTGTTGGCCCAATTGGCCGGCTCTCTTGGCTCTTTATTGAGTTAGGTCAGTTGGTCAGGGGTGGTGCTGGTGCTGGTGGAGTCGTTGGACTAGACGAGAGTCGCCAGATATTATATGTCTATATCTCGGGGCTCTCTCTCAGTGTCAGGCCTCGCCTTTGACCAAAATTGGCGATGCCGAAAATTGCTCGGAGCCATGAAAACATCTGAATTATTTATGGGCTTCAGTATAAGCATAATTAAATCGATAAGCTGCGCGTTCTTCGCATAAATTTTCGAGTCGCGGATAATACAAAACATAACAACATTATTTAGATTTAATTAATTGCTAATTTGAGGAAATTATCATTCATAGTTATGCATAATGAGCCCTCGGAGCATCACCCATCTGGGATGTCTCGAGTTACCAGCCCTGAGCACTGTAGGGCGAGGGAGGCGGCCCGTAGACAGCAGCCGGAGTGGGCGGAGGTGCCCCAAAGTGGAGCTTGTATCTTCCGTAGGAGTGTGGGGCTGAAAAGCGGAAAGCAGCAGGTGGGGCGGCAAAGTTGCTGAGGAACTGTGGCTGCGCCGCCGCCAAATGGGGCACTGGTGGTGCAGCGAAGCCCGTGTAAGTGGTGGTGGTGGTGGTTACTGGTGCTCCCAGGGAGTACCTGATGACTGGCGGGGGTGCCGGCGCGGCATAGGCTGTGGCATACTTGAATATGGCCGGTGGGGCATGGTGGACTGGGGCGGCATAGGCTATCGCCGACGGAGGAGCACTGAAGGCGGCGGGAACGGTCACGGTATCCGAAACAGGAACAGCAACGGGGGCGGGAACTGCTACTGGAGTGGGCACGGCCACAGGCGTCGGAACTGCCACTGGGGAGGGAACGGGAACGGGCACAGGAACCGGAACTCCCACAGGAACTTGAACGTGCGAAGGTCCATGAAAGAAACTTCCAAAAGAAGGCGAAACGACACTCAGCACCGCGCACAATACGATATTCTGTTTGAAAATAAATAAATATTTTAATCAAGTTTTGCTCAAAACACTCTTTTTCAATCACTTGCTCCTACACTTTTGAACATTGCGCTTTCTTCCGCTTTCGATTTCCGTATTAAGTCACTTCTGGCCGACACTTTCACACGAAATGAATCGATTTTCGTTGACCATTGCAGGCTTATATACCACCATATATGTACTGGCTCTCATTATGCTAATTTCGGGGGCTGTCGGTGGTGGGTGGAGGGGCAAGGAACTAGAGGCGATGAGTTAAACTCCATTAAGGGATCTGCGCACGACGTGCAATCGACAAGCGGATCGTGCGGCAAATGCATGCGACAAGTTTTGCAATTCCTCCCATCAAACACAGGAGCCGGGTGGGGAAGGGGGGGAGAGCGGATCACACACCTTCAATTGGGTTAATTAAGTTGCAACATTGAATTATTTTTTAATGGGTGTCTTAAGCGCCAAAGGGCATCACTGGCATTCAAATGTCTCTTAAACGAAGAAGGCTTACTACTTTCATCAACTATTTCACTGAAATCTATGGAGGTCCAAAAACATGTTACCCTAAAAATTAACCTTTAAAAATACATAACTTAATATAAATAATCATAGGCTTAACATACAACTCTTTTAAAAGACACGTATGTATTCGTAACATCAAAACCTGAACTAGTCTTTAAAAGAAAATCTCAAGAAAAATCTCCCCATATTAGTCACTATAATTTTCAGATCACTTTAAGATACAATATCTTTTTGATAGCCAACCCGATAAGCCAGCCAACTTCAGTGGCCATTAGCATATCCATTTGTCCAAATCCACTGTAACGTTGACTTAACTTTTACCGCCGCCTTCGGTTGCAGCGAAAAAAGACACAAACCGAGCCAGTGATCACGTTCCAGGCACCTTTTTATGCCTTATGACTCTGATTGATGGCCGTTGCCGAAATATAAATGCCAAAATATCACACGCCAGTTAAAAGTCGATTTATTACCACCGCCAACAAAGCCGGGCTGGCACTTGGAAGCTCTCAATTAGCCGGCAAGAGCCCGAAAGCAGGCAGCAGTTTCTCCGGAGCAGCCGAGCAGCCCGAAAGTGGACTCACATAAAAGGCGAATCTGTCATAAACAGGCGAAGCTCCCGCACGGGCGGCCAATTAAATTTTGGCTGCCAAATGCGCGACACGCGCTCATCGAAATTGTCAACAAAACAATGAAAATTGTTGGGTGGGGGGAGCAGCAGAGGCAAGGATACTTTGCAACATGTTTAACTGGCCTGGGAAATTATGGAAAATCAAAAATCGATATGTGCACCTTCGGTGAACTGGAAAGCCACGAGCTGCTTGGAGGGGGGAGGCAAATTTTCCCGATTTTCCACGAGTGGAGCACACGCCCAAACTCTTAAGCGATTTTCAGCGCCTTTGTGCCTTTGGCAACAGGTGCTTGGGAGGGCTTGGATTCCTTCAGGCAGCCATCCTTGTAACGTAATGCTCCCTAAATCGCTGCACGTGTTTCCCAGCGACAAATGCGAGCTAACTTTCTTATTGGGGTGACTCGCGGGAGTCCGTCGACTTTGGGAAAATGGGGGCTCGTATCAGGTCTTTGATGTCGCACCTGATTGGATTTTGGTAATTGGTTAAATTATAAATGATTTATTTAATAACACAAATTATTGATTAAAAATTAGGCATTGCAATTGGCATAGGCTTATGATTTGTAGAGTGATTCATGTTTATAGTCCTTTGAAAGTTATCATCTTTATAACTTCATACTTCTGATTGGCATCCTTTCGTCTGACCCACTCGGAAAGCAATAAGCTCAGCTAAGATGTCCTGTGAATGCCCGTCTTGATTGCACTTCAATTGAAATATCAGGGAAACTATCATCTGATATTATCAGACTTTTAATCCTCCTCCGGCACATTGCTCATACGCAGTGTGGGCAGTCAACGAACTCGGCAAGGACAAGCCAGCACTGCAAGCATCAGATTATCGAGTGCAAGTCCCTTCTACAAACAATAGCTAAATAATCAAGAGCGGAGGTGTCAATGTCCTTTCACAAGGTCACTTGCTCGCTCCAGCGTGTGCATTTCCCAGTACGTGCAACTCCTGCGGCAAAGGATCATGACTTGGCCAGGAACTAGTTTGCCCTCTGAAATTAATTTTCCATCTTGTTGTGTCAACCTCCGTCCCGGACTCTCATGTTTCCTTTGGCCAGAATCGGATTTCAATGCTAGTTTTAATTGCATTGCCCCAGGATGGCACGAGTGGAGTGTGTGATGCGATGGTCCTGCATCCCAGCAAAGGTCCTTGCCCCCGTTCTCGGGGCAACGGCTTGTTAATAATTCACAGCAGAGCCAAATGCAAAAAGCAACTCATTTTCCGCATGGATAATTCAATTAAGCTTAGCATACTCTACGGCTAGCCAGAAAAACTCAAAGAAGAATACCCAGAAACCCAATCCGACATTTTTCGAGCCAAGACTCAAGAGAGGGAAAAACAACAGGTGTGCGTGGATTCAATGGGCGAGGCTGTGGGAATACGCTGGGAGGTGCATTTTGCAGTAAGTGTGCCATGAGAGCACCTGCCACAAATGCATCCACTTAGTGTCACTCGTCACTCGCGGCTGGAATGAATATTCAATGGCCGGGGAGATGTAGGAAGCACCTCGGCTTCTGCCCACCTTTGTCTGCCAAATTGGCGAAGGTTGTTGCCAAATTATCGCATGACTAGCTAACGGTAACGCCGTCTTGCCAGACTTACCTGTGTAATTATGATATGGTTTATGATCGCGGGACATAATTTATTCGCAGTCGGGTCGAGACAAATTAAACTAGTCTTGGACACAATTGAGCTTCGTAGTTGCCAAGGTCGAAGAGCCACCAACAATGGCTTATTGTTATGGGCGCCACGAATTATAAATAATCATAAATAATATATATATTTCAGCAGACCCCACCGTAAATCACTTTGTAAATTGATTTCCACTTTGATGCTGCAGGCGTTAAAATCAATACAAGACTTTTCAATTTTCGCATGAATTATGGGACTGTGTCTGTGAGTGTTTTTAGCCAGAATTCGCCGACTGGCTAAAAAGGTAATTAAGTGACTCAATTCACTTTTGGTCAGTTTTTGATGTGCTCTAATTTTTCACTTGCGAAACTGGGCAAAATGCATTTTGTCGAGACATTTGGCCAGGCATTAATAAATAGATATTTCGACGCACTTTTCTCTCTGAAACGTGGCAGTGCCCCCCTCCGCGCTGTTGGCCATTCCCCTCCTGACGCTAATTTTGCCGGTCAACCTGTTGACGGGCGCACGCGTTTGTCGCTTGAGTCTTTCGTCTGTCCACGATGATAATTGCCAGGTGGACAGGGGCGAGGAGTCGGAGAGTCTCAGACAGGCGTTGCAATAAAACAATTTTTTTCGGTATTTTGTTTTTTCCTTCAGAAATTTCAAAACACTCGACGGCATTCGATATGAGTCCAGCTTGAGTTGCTCAAGAAAAATTAATTTGAAGTCCAATTGAATGCGAAATGGGTGGTGAAGTGAATTAATGGTTCAGCCGAAGAACAAACAGGTCGATTGGTGTGAAATATTCGTCAATATTGGAATTTGATTTTAATTTACTTTAAAAAGATCTGAATATGTCATATTCAATGTGTTGATTTCGTTGTTAAGATAAAGAGTTTCCTGAAATCAATTATTAGATTGTTGAAAACAACTCAGCCTTTCAAAACCAGTAGCATCTTTAATAGATAATAATTGGACAAAACTGGCAATTGGACAGTTTATAAGAAGCCATTCTCTTTTAATCTTTGACTAAAGATTCAAAGTCAAATACTTTAAAAATACAGGGTTAAATTGATTAAAATTTTGGGTTTCCCACAACACCTTTTGGGTTTTTATAGCGAGAAATTTTTGAACAGTTTGCTATTAAATTAATTTAGGAATTACAGTGCAAATCTACATATATAGCACATATTTTATTTGCTGTATTGTCCAAAAAATTTAAAAGCAAAACTATATTTTCTTATAAATTATACATATTAAAATTGAAAGAATCTTCCTTGAGATTATTTTTTATTTATATTTCAGTCAAAAATATGGAAAGAAGAGTTCTTTAAATAAGAAAATTACTTAAAAGAATAATTGTTCAAATTTATTTTTAAAAAGAAACTTAAAACTCTAATACAGTAAACCACTAGAAAATGAATATTTTATTACAGTAGTGTTTGAAAAACAAGTTCAATCTTTAAAGCCATTTTATGCCTTAAAAAATGTGCCCTTTTCTAAGAGTTGCTTCTTCAAATTACTTCATAATTAATTCACCCGAAAAATATAATCAATACCAGAAAGATTTTCTTTTAGATTTATCGTTTATTTACAGAAAGTGTCGAAGCCACGGGTGCATTGCACTCTATAACAAAATCAACGAAACTTGATCCTCCTTCAATCTCTCGTTCTCGCCGCCTCCTGGTCGGCGTATCCTTAGGGTCTCTAGGTGTCTCTGTCTCTAGTTTGGGTTTACGGGATGTTACTGGGGGATGCTTTTGAAATTTGTACACAATTCAAGGCCGGATGGCCTTTGCGATTGCCTCTGACTACGAAATGCAAATTCCGCACTTTGACCGCAGCAAAGTACGAATTATCCATCGGATGTGGGTTTGAGTCGTCCTGGTCGTCATTGGGGCTGGTCAGATGGCGCTGGCCAGGTCCTTAGTGCAGGTATCCGTGTCCGTAGCCGGCGTAGCCCAGGCCGTAGCTGCCGTATCCGCCGTACGAGCCGTGGTAGGTGGAGGTGGTGTGCAGAGCAGGAGCGGCATGGACCAGGGGAGCGGCATGGACCAGAGGGGCGGCATGCACAACAGGGATGGCCTTGGTGGCCACCTTGTAGGTGTTGGCGTAGGAGGTGGCCACGGGGTGGGCCACGGCAATGGGGGCAGCGTAGCTCTTGATGATCGGGGCGTGAGAGATCACGGCGGGAGCGGCGTAGGCCGGAGCCAGGGCGGCGCCGTAACCCAATCCGTAGCCATGGCTGTAGGGGGCGATCACTCCGGCGTTGGCCACGGCGCACAGGGCAGAGATGAGGGCAATCTGGGGGTTAAAATGTACTTTAATCCCAGCCAAGGGGTGTCCTTTAATCCTTTTCGGCTTACCAGTTTGAACATTTTGGTGGTTTTCGGAATGCTTCGACTTCTTGGCTGAAGAGCTGAATGTGTTATGCTTAGACGTCTCAAGTTGCCGTGTTATTTATACTCGCAACATGAGAAATATTCTGACGAACCTGGCCAACGGAGCGAGCGAGAGAGGGCTGGTTGGAGGGAGAGAGCGAGGGAGCACGCCCCTGCCAAAGCTTTGTGAATTCGCCGACCGCCAGATCGCAAAAGAGATCATTCGTGTCGCGCCGATCGGTCACGCGTTGTTTTTTCCCCTCTTGGCCAGCTTTTCATGGAAAATCTCTGGGGCTGCTTAATTCAATTTGTACTTCGTTTTTTTTTAGTTTTTTACCAGCCATTGTTGATTTCCATGGGGCTGCAGTTTTTCTGGCGGAAATTTTTAACGAATATATCCATTTCTGTGTGGAAATAGCAATTGTTTACTAACGGTTCCTGGCACTTTTGGGTATATCATTACAGTTAACTAGTTTTTAGTTTCCAAGTTTTTAAAAATAAATAACTGGGATTTATTTGGTTTTAGTTTATTACTCTAATTGCTGCTTTAATTGGGGACTTATTAGGTGACTATCTATTAAAAACAAATCATTAAGTATTTCTTAGTATTATTGTTCATTATATAAGCGGTTGGAAATTAAATATTTAGCTTATATACTAGCCAGTTTTGTATATATTTTATTATTCTCCATATCCTTTTAGCCTGATTCTAATCCAATTTAAGACGTCTAATTCCTTTCTAAATGCCAACACGCACTTGATTATCAATCAGCTCGAGCAGCCGATTGACTGACTGACAGCTCATTACCGATAGAGAGATCCGTAGGTGTGGAAAATGCTGTTGCACATGCAAATGATCAATCGGAGCTGCCTCTCCACGCACCAAGTATGCTCAGGCGGTCCGTGAAAAATCGCTCACTTTAATAACTGACAAACCCAGAGTGGAGACTGGCCAGGCTAACAGGGGGAGATTGGTCAGTTTGCGCCTAAGAGCCAAGAAAACAGCAGCTGCTGCCGGTCTGCCTGTGTTTTGCATGCATTAATTTTAAACTGATTTGTTATCGCGCACATGGCGTATGCGTAACTTGGGTGGAAGGAGGCAAATCAATTGGAAACAGAGCTAAATCATATTCAGCGCATTTCGAATGGCCTGCCAGATTTCCTAATAGCCGTGCTTAATTCGATCATATCTCGAAATCTTTCAGAACAGAAGGCGCGAAAAGAATTGCAAAATATTGGACGTCGGGCCTTGGTGTTTCTTATATCAAAGTCTTGTATCACAAAGCTTAGAGTTCTCCCAGGGCGAACAAAGCCCGGCTTAGAGTCTAAGGTTTATGACTCATAAATCAATAAACAATTACTGCTGGCGACAATTCTTTGGCTTTGACCCTGGGCATCTGATTGGCCGCTGATCGGAATATCTGCATATCAACGGGCTTAGTGCCGACTAACCCCGGCCAAAATCGAAACCCTTCACCAAGCCAACACCTCGTGATTTTCGGCCAGAGGCGTTATGCAAATATCAGCCAAATTGTCGCATAAATCTAAATCGAATGCGGCTTGATTGACACCAAACAGGATGCCAAATTGCGTGGCCATATCGATCGAGCCACATCCACAAACATAGCCACCCACTCTGCGGTGCGGTTTTCGGCTAGGTTTTGTGGCCTGGTGGTCAGCTCCGTTGGCCTGTAATTGCATTTTAATGGCCTCCCAATCGCATTGGCCAATATCCACATTCGACTCCATGCCATACAATATTCGGTCGAGTTGGATTCGCATTTCCCAAGCGACGCCCAAAAAACTTTGATTGCCAACAAATCATTCAAAAGTCGAAATTAAAAGCCGTCAATTTTCCCAGTCATACCAACTCCCCTCGACTATATGTCTTTTCTTTCGTAATTTATGTGATTTTCCTGGGCGAATTCTGGCGAAGGAAATTTCCCAAGTCTGGAATTTGGTTAGCTTTTCATTTGGGCGACTGACTGACTGACTACCTTGCGACCGCAAAAAGTTATTATTTAATTTGTTATAGTTTTACATAATTGTCGGTTGGGTGGCTGGCAATTTGCATGGCGTATTTTTTGAGGTGACTACCATCTGTGACTCTAGTGTGGCCAATTAAGTATTAAGCATACCACATGGTGTCCGCCACTCGGTCAAGGTCGTGCTTACTTCAGCCTTTGTCACAATGTCGTGCACATATTACACTCTGCCATGTAAAATGCGAGTCTGGCTACAATTATTATTTGTTTTTAAATGATTAATTATAAGAGCAACAACAGCCAGAGCCAGAGCGGTGTTGACAACCAGCAACCAGGCAAGAAACTGTAACAATGGCTAGAAAAATATGTAAGCCTGTCTTTGAGACTATTTTTATAGGGAGATACCCTATAAATATTATTAGTAAATAAATAGAATACGACTCACATAGTCTCTAATATTTTACACACGTACGATGTAATTTTATCCGCGAACTTTGTTCCTAAAACCAAGATTAAACTTCTACCCTTACCATTCTCTTCTAAAAGCCAAACTGAATTAGCCA
The DNA here is from genome assembly GCA_035045925.1 of Drosophila atripex. NCBI lineage: Eukaryota > Metazoa > Arthropoda > Insecta > Diptera > Drosophilidae > Drosophila > Drosophila atripex. The sequence continues at coordinate 6,019,958 of JAWNOP010000012.1, forward strand.
TATTTTTAATGAGTCGCAAATATCATGCCGTGACTGAATTCCTAGGGTAGCAATCAGCGATTTGTTTTCCCAGACACCGCTGAGAAAAGCTCTAGAAAAATACCCGCCGACAGAGAGCCAAGTTTTCATTAATGGAATTAAAGTGAGCTAAGGTGGATTATAGCCCCTATTTATTTTTTGCGCTAGCCCTCCTCGGCAGCTACTGTACTTGGCCAGAGCTGTTTTACCTTCAGTTTAGCTCGAGGTTGGGCCAACAATTATCATTTGCAAAGTTGGTTTCATTTCGCTTTGAAGTTCTTTTTGTGCGGGGACATTGCGCAAATGGCTGTTGGCACGTTTTGGCTTCCATAGCTCTACACTTCTTGATCAATCTCTTGAATAAACTAAACTATTTTGGTCACAGATCATTTGACAGCTTCACTGCAGAGTGTTTCCAATGCAAATACTCAAAGCGGAGCTCTGTTTCATAATTAAGTAGTTAGCTTGGAGTTCAAATTGGCCAAAAACAAAACCAAAAACCACTAACGCCCATTGACTGTGCTCGTAAATTAAAGTTGGTGTGTCGCCGAAGTGCATGCAAATTATTTTTGGCCACCGAACCGCAAAGATTTATGCGAGGCGCTGTCCAAGTTATTTGTTCTCGATTAGTGACTTTTAATTGAATTTATAGTACCACCCATTTTCGTGTGGGTGCTATCGTCTCTCTACCCCGTTGTTTTGGGATTCCATTAGATTCTAATGCATCTAATTTGACTTTCACTTTTTGCTACTTCTGATTGTTCTCAGATCCGAGATTGTTCTAGAGCAATTCGGTGACTTGTGTGGTTACTCACCCTGAACTTGTGCTGAAATCAAATTACTGGGCGAGATCCAAGCATGATTGCACACACCTGTGAGGGGGCAGTATCCAGCGGATACATATTTATCTCTGCCAGAGGTGAGACAAGATACAATGGCAATTAGTGAGGCGTTATGGAAAGGGTTTGAAATTACTAAAATATCTGATATAACCGCAAGTAGATTAGGTTTTCCGTATATCTCTATAGAAATATTCAAATGAATATTAATATATGGTTTCTTGTCTCTATGCCATCCCTAGGCAGCCAGGTTGGCTCCCCATTCGGATTTCTCACAAAACAAAGGCAGAAATAAGCTGAGAACACCGACAACTATAAAAAGTCAATTAGACTTAATGATAGCCGCAGCTAAACATTAAATTCATGTACAAGAAAAAAACATGTATAACGAAATACCTACAAGAAATTTGATTTGAGAACAAGAGCTCGATATCGACTTCGAATTGTGCGCAATTGAGGAAGTCGACGGGGTACTGGCAAGTGGTGTGGCAAGCAAGGCAAGCTGCAACCGGCGTCGAGTGCGTCGAGTTTTGTATAATTCAGCCATTAAAATTAATAAGACAATGCAGAGATCACACGCCCCACAAAAACCAGAGCCGATGACGGTGCCAGAACTGGCCAAACGAGGCATTTCCCAAACGCTTAGGCCCGGGAGGCGGATGTGGCTATTACAGAGCTAATTACATGGCGTATGAGCTATTTTCAATGCTGTTGCTGACCGGGCCAAAAACCCAACTAACACCGATAACATTCAGATAAGTCTTGCCACAAGTATCCCAGACCAGACCAGACTTGGGTTACTGCAGCTAATTAAGTTGCATGTTAAGTTGACAATCTCACAGATACATTGAATTCGAGCCAGTCCCAGTGGGCCCAGTCAACTTCCATTAGCCAAACTATTCAAAATGCTTGTCCATTTGTCAATATTTCAGCGACTTGGAGATTGTTTTCGGTACTTTGTTGTACAAGTAGGAATCTTGGTTCTTTTTCAAAACATTCATTTCCTTAAAGAATTAATCCCCTCAGCCATTAAGCCACTATTAAGCCTTTAAATAGACTGATTAAAATATTTTTTGCCCCTTTTAGGCGTTGGGTAAAGTGTAATTGAAGGCTAGGAAATCCACTTTGCCCGGTTTTTGATCATAATTGGTTTTAATTAATAACACTGCTGGGCTAACATGGGTTAAATTCAAGCCAAAGTTTATATGATGGTCTAAAAGCTTTAACTTTAAGCCGGCTCTTTACTGAGTGCCTGGAAGTATGTGATGATTTTGGGCTCAATTTTAAAAGCTTCGTGAATTTCAATCAAAAGAGTTGGTTAAAAAAGCAAACTTGTTTTTTTTTACTGTTTAGGTATTTATATATTTATTTATTTGCTTTGTAGCTGCTACTTTCGGGAGGTAGAAATATTACAGCTCAGCTCAAAGTTCCAATCAAAGACAAAGACCGACTGCTAAACATTCATGTGATTTACACCTTCGGGCTGCAACTGTTGGCCAAAAGTGGAGCAAAGCCGGCAACAATGGCATTCTGTAACAACAATAAAAACAACCTGGCCAATGATTAAATCGTTACGGGGCCTGTCAGCGTCGTGTTATATCTCTTGCTTCTGAACAAGCTCATTGTGATTTTATTATTTTTTGTGTTTTTCTTCTTAATTAAATTAGAGTCAAGGTCACATCAAATGGGCTGGGAGTCTCGACGCTTCGGGTTAATTAAAATCGAAGCACATCTGGTGCCTCGACTTGGCCAAAAATAGCCAGGAAAAGCTGCAAGAGTTTTATGCTAATGCCCGAAAAGTTGTGACGCTCTAACCAGGAACTCCAGGCCAGCCCGAAGTGGGGACTGGTCAGTTGCTAGTGGGTGTTTTAGCCGCCTGACTGGTTGGCTGTTAGCTTGGCTTTCAGCCTCGCCTTGGACCAAACTGCTCGCTCAGTTACGCCCAAATGGGTCACTAATGAGCCATCTGGTCTGGGAAATATACGGACAGAGTTGAGGAAAAACGCAAAAACTGTTGGGGCCAAAATTGGCTAGATGATGGCTCGATTGTTTGTGCCAATTCTAACGTAAAGAAGCTAATTCCCTTACCTTGTGGCAACTATAAAACGCGAGTGACTTCTTCAACCACCAAACATAGTTCAACAGCTCACCAGCCCACGAAGATGTTCAAAATTGTAAGTCCCCCAAGAGGTTTACACTTCTTATGATTTTCATACCAATCATCTATATCCTCTAGGTGCTTGTCTTGCTCGGATTGTCTGCTGCCCTGATCCAGGCCCGTCCCAGCTATCTACCCAGCTACGAGACGGTGGAATATGCTCCCAGTGTGGTTGGATACGAGCACCTGGCCCTGCCCGCCGCCGTTTCCCACCAGAGCTCCACGGTGGTGCACGAGAAGCGGCCCTACTGGCGTCCCATTGTGGACCACACGCCCCTCCTGAAGGCCGCCTACGCGCCCAGCATCTCCTACTCCCCTCTGGGATACTCAGCCGGCAGTGCCGGTTGGTACGAGCCGGGCATCTGGGGCGGGGCCAGCTATCCCGGAATTTACCTCAAGTAGAGAGAGGTCCAGTGAAATAATGAGTTTTGCGGCATTTATTAAACAGACATATTGATTTTCCAAATAAAATTTAAACAAACCTATATAAATTTTCTCTTTTTATTATAAAAGGGAAAAGTATCTAAATAGTTTCAAAATTATTCTTCTGTCCAGAATTATAATAAAAATTATATAGAACTACGCGAAGCTTTTTGAAATTAAAAAGATACCCTAATATTTTATTAAATTAGCAAACCAGCTATTCCGAAAAAAATAATACAGTTTCATTTGGTTTTTTGGGACTTTAATGCAACTTTATAGGATCATAAACAACGGCAACCAGACTCTAATAAGTTAATATGTTATTAAATATTAATTAATTTAGTAAATAACTGTTAATAGGTGGCACTTACAGTAGAAACATATATGTTTCACTGCTAATTTTGAAAAGAACATAATTGCTAAAACTGTTAAAACCGAAACCTTTAAAGTTAATTTTAATTCATGAATTCAACTCTTGCCAGTCGACGTCATGAAATAGCAGTTAAAAAACAGTATTGTTTAAACACCTCTTGAAATCCCCTCTCTCTTTTAAAACAAACATTTATTTTAAACATTCACATTTAGTTTTATTTGTTTGACTTTTTTCTCACACAAATCAACAAGGCACAGATCAAAATCTTTCGTTCTCACTTTTTGTCGTTTTTGCTAACTTTTTACCAGGCACTGGCGGCGTAGGTGAGGGGGGCGTGGTGCAGCAGGGGTGCGGGGGCGCCGTAGGTCAGGGGGGCGGAGTAAGAGATAGGGGCAGAGTAGGTCAGGGGAGCGGAGTAGGTCAGAGGGGCGGAGTAGGCCACAGGAGCGGAGTAGGCGACGGGGGCCACGCTCTTGACGAGGGGGGCGGCGGCGACGATGGGAGCGGCGGCCACAACGGGGGCTGCGGTGTGGACGGCAGTGGTCTTCACCACGGGAGCCACCACTTCCTCCACGACGGGGGTGCTGTGCACCTGGGTGAGGCTCTGGTGGGAGACGGCGGTGGGCACGCTCTTCACCACGGCACCGACCTTAGCGAGGGCGGATTCCTGGACGATGGTGGTGGCGGGGGCGCTGTAGACCAGGGGGGCGGCGGCCAGATGACCGGGCTTGGCGGCAGCAACGGCCAGCAGAGCGGTGAAAACGAACTGCCGAGAAAAGGATACAGATAAGGGTTAATAATCCAATTTAAAGTTCAAACCAGCCACCAGCGATCCTTACCAGCTTGAACATTTTGGTTTTGGGCTTGGGTTGGGCTTCTTCGACTGCGACAAGAGACGGACTTCGAATGTGATCAGTTGGGGGACTGTCAACGCCTTTTATACTTGAACTTCACTTTCGCGGTGTCACCCACACCCACACAGACACTCTGACACACAGATAGTCACGCACACCGACCCACCGAGGCGTCCATTGAGGCGGATACAAAAAGAGATACAATAAGTCGAACGTGCCTGAACGGATTCTGTTGGCTGTCTCCGGCACTTGGCCATAAACCAGATTATTATTCGCGGCCAATTTCGAGTCATTACTTCACTTATTTTTGCGACCTCGCACTTGTTGCCCAGAGACACTCTTGGTTTCGTTTCGAAGCTCATTAGTCGCACGTTGGTCGAATTCATGGGCGATCGAAGGGTCCACAATGGTTAATTCTAATTGCCAGACCGTCTAAGCCAACTTCCGACTTAAGCCAAGGCCAAAAGCTGGCGACAGAAACACACTTTCATTCCTGGAAACTTGTACTGTCTCCGATAATCAGCCGTAGAATGGTTCTAAGTGGCTCCAAAACAGATGTGTTGCCACAGTCTTTGTTTAACAAAATAATCACTTTCTATAAAAGAAGCGATCATCCGAATGCCAGTCGAATAATAGTGAGGAAGCCACCATCAAAAATGCACATAATCTTGAAGGTGGGGAAAAATGAATTAATTTATTGAGTTAATATGCATTTAAAGATATTAAATGTTAATCTTTCCCTAGATCATATTCCTTAGTTCGTTGTGTGCCATCTGCAGCTTCGGCAGTTTCCTTCAGGACTATGGAGTTGCCAAGCGGAATAGCAACTTCACTGCCATTATGTATTCCAACTTCTTCTACTTATCTGGATTCGCCGGGAGTCCCGCTAACAACTTAACCAATGTGGAACAGCCTCCAACCCATGATTCCCCAGAAGACAATGAACCCGAATCTGAAACCGAATCTGAACCTGAACCTGAAGTTGAACTAGAACCCAATTTTTTAGTGAAAACTCTCGAGGATGTTTTCAAAAAATTGCGCAATACGGGAGACAGTTCGACTTCCAAGCCTATCATTATAAACCTTCGGCCCATTTCAGACTCCTTCCAAGGAACCAAGCAGGACTCTCTTAAAACCACCACCGATATGGGCATCCTGGTTACTCCTTTCCCGTCTCCTGAGAAGGATTCTCGAAAAAAGACCTCTGATGCGGAGAAGCCCAACTCGCCAAAACGGTTTCAAAAATCTTCACATTTCAGCGGATCTAACGATGATTCTGATGGAAAAATACCCATGGATACTACCAACTACCCGTCTCCTGTGAAAGGCTCTGGAAAAAAGACCACTGATGCTGAAACGCCCAACACCATCTCGCCAAAACGGTCCCAAAAATCGTCATATTTCAGCGGATCTAACGATGATTCTAATGAAACAACACCCATTGATACTACCACCCATCCCAAGTCCGACCAGTTTTCCAATTATGTTTTTTTAAGCGCATACGTCGATGAGCAAAATACAAACTCCACCGAAAAAGGAGATCGTACTTCTGACATTCTGACTCCTGTCATTAAGAGTGATATTTCGGATATGTAACGAAATAGTTTATGAATTAATATATGTAATATTATAAATATTAAATACAGTATAATAAATATATGACACAGTGTATATATCTGCAATTTTTATTTCTTATTATTGGGGAGTTTATTCTGAAGTTTTCCTATTCTTTGGCTTATATATTCTTTGGATTTAAAGAAACGCCTCCATATGAAAAAGGTTCCTCAGTCTTCTTAAAACTCTCTTCTTCGGAAAGTCAAAATAAAATGAATTTATTCTATTCTTAGTCTTTGAAATAAATACTTTAGATTCTTTACAGATGTACATTTTGAACACTTTACTTTGGCCCTGTCATGCACTAACTATGAATGTATTTTCTCTTTAATATATTGATAGCAGAATAATAGCCGATTAAATGTTCAACTATCTCATTGTAAAAACATAAAACAAATAAGTGAACCTATATTTATGATAAAGTCGTTTTACTCACTCATAGAATACTCATTTCGATTGGTGAGTGAAAACAATAGCTCAAATAAAACAGAAGCTCATTTTTCTCCAGAAACATATGGCGGTTGAAATTGCATTTGAACAAATAATCGTTGCATCTATGATTCCAGTAACTATATCCCCCGGGAACGGAGTTAACTTCCTATAAATGCCGCTAACTTTCCGAAGCCTTAGTCATTGGAACGGAGCCAGAGAAGCCAAGCACACAAATGGAGTTAGTTTGGAAGGCGGTAAGGACAAATGAAAAATTCTCATTCTCAAGAAAATAAATCGATTCCTTTACAGTTTCTGCTATTATGGGTGGTCCTGTATCTGCACACAGCCAACGGCCTCGAGCCCAAGCCGCATGAACTCGATAAGAGGGACATAGACACCTCATATATATCCCATAAAGTTAAGATGTTTCTGGGCACAGTTCTGCGACCCGTTGCCGACATAGTAGAAAAGGCTGATTTCCATGTTCCATATCTTTCGGGCTTTAGCTCAAAGGAACAGAAGGGTCCTTAGTTAGAAATCATAAACGATATTATAAAACAAATTAAAGATCTTAGGGTTAACATAATGGCTTGCTTTTAAATAAAATGATAACTTACACTTTAATAATCATAGTTCATTGTACAAATCATTAAGTCGAAAATTCATTATTCAAAACAGTTCATTTAAATAAAAAACGTCATATGCCACCCTAATATACTGTCCAATTCAATTTGAAATTTATTGCTCTGAGGTAATCCATTAGAGAAATTGGCTTTGTGTAACAGTTGGCAGGACAAAAACAGGACCCGGTTCATTGGCCGGGAACGACAGGCCCTGACAGGCCTGCAGGAGGCCAATGTTGTCACCAACTAATTCTCGGAGTGTGCGGCATGTGTCAGGTGTTTACTTTCCTCCTGGCGAAGGTGCAACAGGAAACTTGTACGTGCCGCAGGGCATCGAACCCGGCCAGCTCTAGTTCCAGTAAAGAAAATTTAAAATGCACTTCACACAGGACATGCCATTGCAAATTTATACGAAACAATTCTCATAATTAAATTCCTTAAAAGGACTACAAACTTGCTTAAGAGTATTTATTATAATGGATTTAATATTAAATCCTTGAGGGATTTATAAGCCGGATCTGAGAAAAAGTGAAATTAATAAAAAGCCATCAGTTTTTGAAGTCAAAACATTTATTTAAAAAAATCGTATCACAAACTCGTCCAGCTAAGCATCCTGGTCACCTGGTGGGTCAAGAATTGGGAGCAGGATCAGAGGCGGCTCTACCACACACCGGTGGCAGTGTAGGTCAGCGGGGAGGAGGCGGCAACATGGGCCACTGGAGCCACAGCGGCGTAGGAACTGGCCAGAACTGGGGCAGCAGCAGCGGCATAGGAGGTGTGCACCACGGGGGCAGGGGCGGCGTAGGCAGTGTGGACGACGGGGGCGGGAACAGCGGCGGCATAGCTCACCACCGGGGTGGACTTGATGACGGGGGCCACCACATCCTCCACAATGTGGGCGGAGCTGTGCACCACCGACTGGCTCTGGTGGCTGACGGCAGTGGGCACGCTCTTCACCACAGCACCCACCTTGGCGAGGACCGGCTCCTGGACGATGGTTGTGGTAGCCGGGGCGGCATAGACCACCGGGGACTCCAGCAGGTGACCGGGACGGGCAGCGGCTACGGCGAGGAGAGCAGACAATACCACCAACTTGAACATTTTGTGTAAATGGGTTTGGTCTGTATTGACTGGGGGAATCGAAAGTGTTCGGATTGAGTTTCTAGCGAGAACTGTTGCTCACTGCCGGGCTGCAGTTATCTTTTATACTCCAGCCACCACCTGGCTTTGACCTTCCGCGACAGAAAACGCGTCACAATCCCATCCAAAATTAAAGCCATATCAGATTCTGGTCGGCGATCAATAAGCAATTAGCGTCGGTGGACGGCTCTACTTCACTTGACTTGACTTGACTTGGCCAAGAGCTGTGGCTGAGAGTCGTATGCGGCATTAGGGTCTCTCGACTTCCATTAGGGTCTCCTCAGCGGTTGCATTACTTGCACTTTGAGTGCCCGAGTCAGGGTCATGCAGTGCGTGAGCTAGGGGCTTCGGATTTCGGTCTCCAGGCCCCATTGGTCTTCGGGTTTCTTTTACCAATTGCAAGTCTCATGCTTTATTGTCCAAGCGAGGGCAGGCTGTGACCAACTCACTCCACTTTGGGGTCTCGTAAAATGTTTTAATTAGAGCTCACTCTCGTTTTTATTTGGCTCTGCAGCTGCGCCGAGTGATGTGACTCCGTTTAATATCCGTACTCCGTATATAAAAGACCTCTGCTCCGCTCGTCCATTATCAGTCAACTTTGTTCGCTTCAGCAGCACAACACAGACCAACAAACAAAAATCCCTCAAAATGTTCAAATTGGTAAGACACTTTAAATATTTTGCATTTCCAGTCCTTACCAACTTTTCCCATCCTCCAGGTGGTGTTGTCTGCTCTCTTCGCCGTAGCTTTCGCTCGTCCCGGTCATCTCTATGAGTCTCCAGTGGTCTATGCCGCGCCGGCCACCACAACCATCGTCCAGGAGCCAGTCCTGGCCAAGGTGGGTGCCGTCGTAAAGAGCGTGCCCTCGGCAGTGTCCCACCAGAGCCAGTCGGTGGTCCACAGCTCAGCCCATATCGTAGAGGATGTGGTGGCCCCCGTGGTCAAAACGTACGCCGCTCCCGTTGTCACCAGCTACGTGGCCCCCGCTCCCATTGTTAAGACCGTTGCCGCTGCCCCTCTGGTGCACACCGCCTATGCCGCCCCCCTGGTGCACACTTCCTACGCCGCTGCCCCTGTCCTGAAGACCATCGCCACCCCGGTCGTCTACAACGCCGGCTGGTAATTGGTAGCTGGATGGAGGACTGCAGGTTCATACGAGCGATATGGACGGATAGAAAATAGCTAATTCCTTTGTAAATAAATCGAGTTTAGTTGCGAGTAAAATGTGAATGCCTTGACAAATTTTACTTTATTAATTTATTTTGTGAGCAGTTTCGAAAATGCTATAGGATGAAAAACAATCCTATTAATCGATTAGTATTGTTCCTACGCCGCTTATTGAATCTTTCATATCATTTTCATACTAACAATATTAAACATTTTGCAAAATTTGAATAATTTCATGAACTTATTACGGAAATATCTACTGCAGATTTAATTTAATATTTTTTCTGAACTATTTCTGAATTTCTTGCAAAATTCTGTATGTCGTTACTTTAAAAGGTAAGTTAAGTATTTAAATGACTTGATATAAGCTATATTTTCAGCGAAATAAATTCAGTATGCCATTTAAGATTTCATTAAGAGACATTTGTTTGAAAAATAAGTTGAAATATCAATATCTAAAAACCTCTTGAGAGGTACTTTCATCATTCAAGTTGTTAGCTCGAATCTGATTATTTTGAAAGGATACTTTTCATAAAATATTTTGGAATATTTTTTAATAAGTTTAAATATTTTTGTTCTTTTGTTATACCTTCATATTTGTGATTCAATATACATACAATACAACATATTTGTGACCTAACCCTTTTTTCTCTGAGACCATTTAGCCCTTATCCCCATTATTGTTTTAAAATAAACACCACTGGCGTATTTTGAGCATGAAACATGTATTTATTTACATCAGTCGAAATGTGATAGAAGAAAAACAAAACAGCAGGGAAATAGAACAAGCTGGCAGTGGATCGGATGGATCTGGGGGACAGGGGATGCAGTTGCCGGCCCACGCAATGCCGGGAGGGATCTCCGGGTCACTATTTACCAGGACGGGGCCCAGCCATGAGCAGCCCAGGAGGGCGAGAGCAGGGTCGTGTGCAGGGCAGGGGCGGCATAGGTCTTGATGATGGGGGCAGTGTAGGTCTTCAGGACGGGGGCCACAATGGGCTGGATGATGTGGGCCGAGCTGTGCACCTGGCTGATGCTCTGGTGGGAGACGGCACTGGGGATGGTCTTCACGATGGCGCCCACCTTGGCCAGGGCCGGCTCGTGGATGATGGCCGGGGCGGCGTAGCTGTGGAGGAGGGGTCCGGCCTCCAGGTAACCCGGACGGGCAGCCACCATGGCGACGAGAGCGAAGAACACCACCTTCGGAAGGAGGTGGGGTGTATAGTTCGTGGATAAGATTATCCTTTTAGTGGCTTACTTACCAACTTGTACATTTTGCTAATCCTTGCGGTCCTGGGGCGCTAGCTATTTGCGAAAAAAGTGCTGAACTGCTGGTCTGTGTGGACGCCTCGTCGAATTGTGTTGCCAGCTCCCAATTCGCGGTGGCTTTTATACTCCCAAAATCCGAGCAGGCCATGTGCAACGTCAAGAAGAAAACCGAATCTCAAAATGCAGAAAACACAATAATAATAATTTTTTGTTGCCTTGCCGTGAGTTTTGTTTTTGTTTGCCTCCTTCAACTTCAAAAGTCGTTAAGAAAAGCAGCAAAACTAACGCCAACGGCAGGCACGCCAAAAGCTGCCAAAAGTTTGCATGTGCAACACCGGCAACAGCAACAGCAACAGCAGCAACATCAGCAGCAGCAGCAGCTGATTTGCTTTGTCTTCGGTTGGACTTTTGGCCAACTGGCCCGCCCCTGCATCCCCCAGCCTCCAGCTCTAGCATTGTCCGTGCCCGACTGACCAACCAACTGGCCACTGCCCACCTAAGTCACTTCGGAGACCATTAGGTCGCAAAAAAGAAACCAGTCGGTGTAATGTAACTGGCGGTTGCGGCAAATCGTCGCTGGGCAATCGGCCAGTCGGCCAGCAGCCACCACTTGCATCACTTCAGACCAAAGTCGTCGCAAAAATGTAGTTCACTCTTGTCATTTTCCTCCAAGTCGACCGTGAAAATTTCCTGAAGCTGCAACACGCACAGCCACGGAAAATCCAGGGACAGCAACATGTCCCAAAGTAGCCCAAGTTCAATGCAAACGCACTTGCGTGTATCTCAGCCCCGTATCTGTATCTGTATCTGTCATGGCCACAGTGTCTCATGGGTAGGAAGGGGTATCCCTCTCCGGTTATTGCGTCTGCGGTAGAAGGCCAATGGAGGCAGCGTCGCCGAGTTGAGAAAGGAATGTGCGCAAAGTCGGTTTGCCGGCCAATTTGTCTGCCCATCACGTAGGCCAACGAACGCGAAACGAAATGAAAATGAATTTCTTCATATTTTTAGCCAAGTTATTTTTTTGGGTTTCTTTTTTCTCTTTTTACTCGGTGGAGATAAGTATAGGAACAGGCCCATTTCAGGTAATTATTTTACCAAAATAATTCTGAATAAACATATCGAAAAATAAAGGTTCTTCAGCAAGCTTAATTATTTTATAAATATTTTTATAGTTTTTTTTTTATAGATTTTAATGCTGTATTTTATGAGCAGCTAAGATAGCTAAGAGTTTGCAATATGTAGGGTATAATATTTGTTTATATTCTTATTTTTTAAATCTTTAAATCATAAATAACATTTTTTAAGAGTCACATTTATTTTCTGAACTGTTTAAAGAATATAATTTAATTTTAAAAATTTATTTATATTTGTGTTCTGTTAGTTATCTTAAATCTTTTGTGCTTGACTTGCAATTATTAGAACCCTTTTGAAATGCCAAAAACAAAAATATCACACCCTTAAATATAAATATTGTTTATTAATGAAAAACCTTTTATCCACTTAATCCTAGCAACTCTAATTGACAGCAGTTTTTTTCAATCTATTACTGTGTAAGTATCTGGTATTTCACTCGGCAACTCCAGAGCCACTCCCTTCATTTCTCCACCCTTTTATTCCGTTTGGCTTTATTTTTATTATTTATTTTTATTTTTTTTTTGTTTCTGGTTATGCTAATCTGGGGCTGCAATTGTCTGGCATAACAATGGCCAGCTAGACGGGCAGCTATAAAGCCCCAGAGACCACATCCCACATGCGAGTAGAACCACTCCGGGACTGGTCTGGCCTGGAGTTCCGCTTTGTGTAATAAGCAAACATCGACTGCGATTGCGATTGCGCAGGCGCCCCGATCACAAATACACAGATATGACCACGAACACAACTGTACTTTGGGAGGAAGGGCACTTTAAAAATTGTTCAGACATTCTCTTGAAAATTGAATATAATTTTTTAACATTCTAGGAACTCTGAAGACACCTAAATAAAAAAAAAAAGTTTAAGATATTTTTCATATTTTATTAAATTTGTATATTTTATGTATTTAAGAAATATTTTAATTAGTTTTAGTTACCTTTTGTTTTCAGTGCATTATTTTGAACACGAATTGTATTTGCCGCCGTTATGGTGATTTGTCAGCAATTTTGAAAATGATTAATGAATATTTTCGATCTGGCGACATAACTTCCCTGCCCCTTTGAATCCCGCCTCTATTGAAAATAACCAACTGAGCGGCTTTGTTAGCCAAATTCTTGAGTGACTTTTAATAGATTTCTATTTCTGGTAAAAATTCCTTGGCAATATCCGGGCTCTTTTGTGTCCCAACATCTGGGCGATATCTGTTTTGGGATCTCGAACTGTGTTTTTCTCTCTCTGGGGGTAATGTACGCCGTTTTCGGCCACCAGGCAAGTGACAGTTCTGCCTCCGTTTCTGGCCTTTTTCGATGCATTGCATAATATTAACAATACGCCAACAACAACTAACAACGGCCAGAGCACTAACCACATTAAGAAATTGCCCGGCAATTATCATGCAGGGAACCAGTTCCCCGGGCAGACTCTGTCGCTCGATCTACTATACATCGACTTTTATCGGGCCGTTTAGCACCAAACTCAATTTCGCTTTTAATTAGAGCCATTCGCGTTGATCTCGGTCTAAGCGTAATGAGTGGCTATTTAGACGGGCTTAAAGATCAATTACATGTTGGGCTGGGAAACACTTGTTGACAGTCTTTTGGCTTCATCGCTTTTCTGGGCGGTTCTCCGCATAATTGCTGTTGACTTCTGGGCTTATTTCCTATTTTTGTTGCCAATTGACGTCATTTTGTATAACCAATTGCCGCGAAGGTCGCCATAGAACAGGCGGAAGAACAGACCTTTTTTTAAGTTATTAAAATAAAATATTAAATATAGAAATGAGGAATTAATTGTGGGAGTTCAATTGGAAAAATAAGTGCCAAGAAGCTGACATAAGAAATCTCATTAACTTAGGACATGGGTAATTAGTTTAGATTAAATTCTTCAACTTTAAGATTTTCTTGAAACTAATCAACCATTTATTTAAAAGAACTTAGTTAAGGTCTCTCGTACTACTTCCTCTAAATGTATTTCCAAACTAAAGCTATTAGTTTTTCCATCACTCTGAAGTACAAAAGCATTCCTGCACAGCCTACACTCAATCTCAAAATTAGTTGACCATTATGTTACATGAAATTGAATATTTTCCAGACTGTTTTCTGTGGGGCGAGTCTCGATCTGTCGGATTTTTGTCTTGTAGTTGCCACACCAATACAACTCCCGGCCAAATGGAGTCGACCTGTCCCGTCCTGTTGGCACAGTTCACTCAAATGTCGGGCCGATAGTTTCTGGCCAATTCTCTGGCCGAAAAGGAGCATTACGCAAATGGCAACCGGTGAGAAATGTGCTGCAGCTGCGGCCAGTAAGTAGATCGAGCAACAGTCGTAAAAGGTGCTTGCATATAAAATTCATTTGGTTGGCCCCCCGAGTAATTACGTTCGACTAACTCGCTGCTGGAGCTGCCATTCCGCCACTCTGCCACCCTGCCACTTGGCCACTTGGCCACTCTGGCGTATACTCAATCTGAGCCTCACAACAGGTGGCCGAGAGTACCTCCAATTGGCCATTGGCCACTTGTAAGGTCAGATATGTCCATCAATCGAGCGGCACATTCTCGGCCAGAATTGGAAGTGCTGCGTCAGCGGATGCCCACAATGTTAGCTCACAATATAATTGCACTAACATTGAAAAAATAGCTCGAGATGCCGAGGCGGAGATTGCGGACTGCCGGCGGCCACTGTTGCCCCCACTAACCCACTGAACTGAATCCGATGAACATTTTTTTTTGGACATGGGGTGGGGCGTGGGCCATTGCAAGTTGCAACACTGCCTGCAACAAGTTTCGCCTTTCGATGCAGTACTTCCTGGTAGCGATAAGCCGAGCAATTGAATACATTTTGGGCACACAATCCTTCTTTTTTTCGGGGAGTGCTGACCACGGACCGCTGCAAATTGTTGTGTAAATATTTGCCCAACTAAATGCAACTCATGATTAATTTGGCGAATCTGTGGCACGGACCACTAGCTGACATTTCGGGCGAGTGCTGACTGTCAAAAGACCAAGCGACATTCTAATGAGCTCGTGCTCGAGAGTCAAGTGTTCTAGTTTGCCATCGAGCTGTGTCTGCTGCCGTTCGTGAACTTTTCCGCCGACAGCAGATGACAGGGCGCAAATGGAAGCCTTAAATATCACAATCGATGCCGGAGCACCAGGCACCAGAGCAGTCGATGAAGACAGGTTCTAGATCTCAGATGCATGCTTGGAAAAAATAATAAGAACTAACCATGATACAATTTAAAAAAATATATATAACAATTTTAAGATTATACATTTTACTTTTAAATCTTTTTCCCTCAATTTTTTAAATTAGAGTTTGAACAAGAGTCTTAGGAAACCACAAGCCTACATGCTTTTCCCACCAAAAAGTATGGCAATTTCCCAGACTTTCCGGTTATCTTTTTTGCGAGTGTTCTGGCACTTTTTTGTGTGGCTCAGTCTCAGACCCACAGATAACACAGACATATAGGTATGTGCAACTAATTTCCACGACAGAAAAAAATAGCTGCAACAATTAAATTGGCAAGTGTGAATTTCCGCTGACCAAGAAACGAGACGCCGAAAAAAAAAACCAAATGCTGCGAAGCTTGGATGCCAACAGCAATTTGCAGGCCGAACTGCGAGTTGTCAAGGTCGCAGCGGGCAAATGTAACACTGGCATAAATTATGCTCTTAGCCAAACACAAGCACAGTTACACACGATTGTATAAATATATTGGCAAAAACAAAAGGCAGCAGCAGCTGCTCAGGCTCTAACGGTACGACGAGCAGAGACATCGCAAGCGCAAATTGCATGCAAGTTGCAGCAGAAGCAGCAGCAGCAACAGCGACAATTACCACTGCCAATTGCTGTAGACAAACAAACATTGAGAACAGCAACATCGCGGCGACAATCGCTGGGATATTATTTTAAAGTTGCTACAAGATACGAAAAAAAGCTTCAACCTTAAGATCAACGTTCTGAATGAACACATAACCATCTACTCTATGGGTAGGAAAGGGTATATCGGAGAAAGCAACATTTTGGTAAAGAGTATGATTCATTTGTCATATTTAATACATGAAATAGGTAATACCATCCTTTATAAGATATTATGTATACATAAGAGTGACCAAATCGTTATGTTTCACAGAAAAGTGTAACCTTGCTGTATGGTTGTTTAGAAAAGGATTGTTTAGTGTTTATGGCTTTATTCCCCATACCACTGAATTCTTCTATTGACCCTATTTGATAGCCAAGTTAGAGCATTGCTTTGGCCATCTTAGCTGCCATGCCGCCACCTCATTGAACCCAACCGTGGCAGAGTTCAGCGCTTTGGATTGGAAGGGGTCGATGGATGGATCGTCTCCGAGACGAAGCGATAGAGGCTGCTGCGGGTAAACAATGCGGCGTTTGACAAAACTCTGTGTGCGAAAAAAGCAGACTGGCGCAAAAAAACAACAGCAGCCGAAGCAGCAACAATTGAAATGGAAACGAGCTGCAATTACAACGGCAACTGCTGCCGTCTGCAGAGTGCAGTGTAAAGTATTCAGGCAGCAGACTACGGATGCAAAGTTCCACAACATTGAAGCCTCTCAGCTTCAGCGTCGGCGGCGGATATGGCAACCGGGCTTCAGACTAGCGGCAACGAGAGCATCTGCATCTTGGTGGCAGCTGTTGTTGGAGGTGGCAAGTGAATAAAAGCCACCTCCAAGCCGTCGAGTGGCATCAGTTGCAGGCAGTGAGCCACCGAGACCCAGTACAAGGACTAAATCGAACAACCACCCACCCACTTACACGATGATGAAGCTGGTAAGCAAACCCCCAAGAATCCAAGGATATCATGGTCCATAAAAGGTGCCTTTCCTTCAGATACTGGCTCTGCTCTCCCTGTGCGCCTTGGCCTCGGCTCGTCCTGGTTTCCTGCACGGCCATCACCACCACTATCCGGAGTACCCCCTGTACCCGCACCACCACCATGTCGAGCCACTGCATGTGGCCAAAATCGTCCATCTGCCGGCCGCCGTTTCCCACCAGAGCTCGACGATAGTGCACAGTGTGCCGCACCACATCATCAAGCCGGTGGTGCTGCCGACGGTGGTCAAGACGGTGGTGCACCCGCCCATTATCAAGGCCTACCACCCGGCGCCCATCATCAAGGCCTACCATCCCTATGATCCCTTCCACCTGCACCACCACCACGACTTCCACGACTACCACCTGCATTGATCCGCCCCCAGACAGTATGACTGACGATCGATTTTTGCGATACCTGATAACCGATAACCGATAACCGATTACGATGGCCTATGTATGCTGTGTATGTATGTGTGTGTCGATTGTTGATGTTGAGAGTCGAAGAAGCAAGAAGTTCCGCCGAAAGCTGCAAGAAACGAGTATGTTATTTCCCTATGTGTACATAAAAGATATAATATCTGAAAAAATGGCTATCTTACTGACTTGATTCGATTGGATATGGGTGTAATGGATACTCCGGATAGTGACGTCAAATGAGGTCTGCGGTTGCCAGCCGATGCGCCCATTTTCCCCATTAGGAGGTGACATAATTAGCATGTAATCACAATTAACCGAAAAACCATTCGATACATTCGGGCCGGAGGGAGTCACACACCGGCTTTGGGTGGCACATTTCCCATGGTGACAACACAGATACTCGCACACACGTTGCATCTACATGTGGCAACAAATGCAGTTTCTGTGTTATGCAAATCAGTGCATAAGCAGATGATGAATGGAGGGCCAGAGAGAGGGCCAGGATGAGTATCTGGTATTGGCCAAGACAAGTGATAAATAGCTGGTGTTGTTGCTGTTGCAAGCCCTGTTGCAAGCTGTGTGTTTCCCTTTGTCAGCTGTGTGTGAGAATCTGAAATGCCAGGCCAGAAGGGCTCCGACTGGGTCTCTATTTCAAGTTCAAGTCTATTTTGCTTTTGCAATTGGCACTGCCTTTTGCATAAGCCAATGCAAATGGCTCGAGTTTCTGCCCACACGACTCATTCATATTCGGATTAGCTTAATCGGCCGACATTGCCATAAAGTCAGTCAAATGGGACACTCAAGCACTTAATGTGACATAAACACCAATTAGATGTTGCCAATTTGCTATGAATATAGAAGTCGATGGGTTGGGCCTGGTCCAGGAGCGTAGATAGAGGGGGTTTCTCCAACTTCCTTGTTTGATGCATTAAAATCACATCAAAAACCAAATCAATATCAATCAACAAGTACCGGGCGGCACTGACCCTGAAAACGCAGAGTTTCTTGCTTTTTGTTTTGGCCGCAAATCGGTTATTGTTTAAGCCAAGTTTTCGGAGTGGTTCGCTGACCGGCAAACGAGGCAAACAAAATATAATAATAGGCAAATAGATACGACAAGGTAACTCGCGTTTTTGTTATTATTATTATTTGAAAAACACGTGATTCGGTAGCTCATTAACTTTAAACAGAATTATGAAAACAAATACAAAATGAAAATGGGCTGCGTTAGTTCATTTATTTATTATATTTATTTTTATAATTTCCAGGAGTTTCAGATGAATAAACTCCTACAATTTGGTTATGAATGAAACTTTTAAATATAGTCTGGGGTTTGGGGAACCCTGAAACTGGAACAATAATAACATATATTATTGCTATTATTACAATATTATTGGTTTGACTTTGGCACTTTCGAAATGCTTCCTGATCGCTTTGGTCAGTGGCAGTTGCCATATAATTGTCGACCGCAAAATGTGTCTGATGTGCAAGTGTCGCATTATTGCACAAGACAAAATCGCAAGACGATTGGCGATTGCCGTGTCGATTGGCCGAGCCCCGGGGCTTGTTAGCTGACCAACTACCAACTGACGTTATTGGCAAGTCACATTAATCAACGTTTCGCCAACTCGGCCACTTGGGAAGTAATTTATGCACCAAAAGTGCACAGAGCAGGCCTCCTCCATTTCCCTCTAAGCCAGATTAAGTCGCTCGCGTTGATTCTTTTGTTGGTTCTCGCATTACATATTTTCCCCCTGACATGGTTCTATTTATTTGTTTGCTTAATTGTGCGACGCATGCAACAGTGTCAAGTATACGCCACGTAGCACGAGTTGCAGGAAGGTGTCGTGGAGGGAGTAGAGTGGGGGTATTAACTTGGAACATGTCTCGCATTGCATAAATCATAAGGCGGCGAAATCGAATAGAATCAGATCGCTCTCAAGTGGCCAGTCAAGTGAGGGAGAACCTGTGCAGGGGAACTGAGAAAAAATAGGGGTATATTGGTGCTATATATGCATCCTTAAAATCCAATGTTTAATTCGAAATTTTAAATAAAGATAAATATGATGATGAATGTGTATAATGAAATATAGCTACAACTTCTTGTTCTTTAATATTATCATATAATTTTAAACAGTATTCTTCGCCATTATTTCTCCAAGTGCACTTGTCTGTAAGACGATAACTTGCCCCCGGAAGGGTTTGCATTCGGTTAGAATCGGCGAGGTTCTAGGCGACTTAACTTGGCCAGACCGCTTGGGGGACGAGTGTGTTTGTTGCCAGGCCGAATGAGTGCAAATAAGTGCAGAGTGCAGAGGCGTGCCGCTTTCAAAGGCGACCCATTTAGAGAACACCAGCTGCAGTTCCTAGTCTTTTGTATAAATAGGCCAGCCGGGAGTGCAGTTCTGTATCAAATCGTTGCAAACCATCGACAAATCAAAATGTTCAAGCTGGTAAGTAGTTGGCTGTCATTGGCATTCAAAAAGGATCAGAAAGGATTAAAAGGAGGTGCTTTTGCAGTGCGTTTTCGTAGCTCTCCTTAGCCTGGCTGCTGCTGCCCCCGCCCCGGCTCCAGTTCCCGCCCCTGCCCCAGGACTGATTGCTCCCGGTCTGGTGGCACCTGGTCTGGTGGCCCCCGGCATCTGGGGACCCGCCGTCGTCGCCTCTCCGCATGTTGTCAGTGTGGTGCCCAGCGCCATTTCCCACGCCGCCATCACCCAGGTGCATCCTTCGCCCCTTCTGGTCAAGAGCATCCACGGCCTGGGACCCGTTGTGATCGGTTAATCGCCTCGACCAGGATCCTGCCACCGCCATATCTCACCCACACGCCAGCCACATCCGCTCCTGTTCAACTTCAGTATCGTCCTGCGGGTTACCTTCAGCCACGTCGTATCCTGTGCCCTGTTTATGAAGCAAGCAAATCCAGCAATGAGAAAAAAATTACAAAAAAAGTTTAGACACTAAAATACATTCCAAGCAAATAAAATACCTACCATACTTGTTATAGCGAGAGAAATATTGTTTATTTTCAAGTGGGAATAGTTTTGAAAAGTGCCTGAAAGTAGGCTTTACAAAAGAGCATTTTGTATAAGCAGAGTATAAGACTTTTATAAGTCACAAAAATTGTCTTTATTTCAAAGACACTTGATTAAAAATAACACCTGACTTTTTTTTATTAAACGATGAATAAAATGAGAATTAAGTCTTTCCCATTAAATCATAACTTTAAACCAATTCAAACGATACGAAATAACGAAACTGTTTGCCTTTAAATAATGAAATGACTTTAAAATAGCTGAGTTTTTGTTAATATTTGCCAAAAAATTCAAAAACACATAATTAAAACACCAAATTTTTAACTTGTTATGGCGAAACGAAAAACATTTATTCAAAAACAAAAAAGGGTAATACTGTATCACAAAAAGCCCTTAATGGTGGAGGGTGTAGGCCAGAGGAGCTGGGTGCAGGACGGACTTGATGAGAGGAGCGGAGTGCACCACGGGGACGGAGTGGACAACTGGGGCGGAGTGAACCACTGGCACGGAGTGAACCACTGGGGCGGAGTGCACCACTGGCACGGAGTGAACCACTGGAGCGGCGTGGACGGCGACGGCAGGGGCGGAGTGGATGGTGGTCTTCAGGACGGGAGCTACGACGGGCTGGACGATGGCCTTGCTGTGCACCTGGGTGATGCTCTGGTGGGAGACGGCAGACGGGGCAGAGTGCACCACAGCTCCCACCTTGGCGAGGACGGGCTCGTGCACCACATGGTGGGTCTCGATCAGACCAGCACTGGCGGTGGCAACCAGGAGGGCAATGACGGCGACCTAAGAGATGAAATAATAAGGTTAGAAACTCAGTTAGCCATCAAAGAAGGTTCTAAACTCACGAATTTGAACATTTTGAGAGGTCGGTTGTTTTTGGGAGATACTCAGAAAGATGACTGATGCTGCCTGCTTCCGAAGATCAGGCTTTTATAGCAAACGGCCAAGCCAGGCTAAGGGCTCAAACGACTGCCAACTTCGGCAGTTTTCAAGTTGTCCACCTTGAGGCTCATGATAAGAGCCCAGAAACTTTAAACTTCGTGCTCCGGCGCTTTGAGCTTTAAGTTTCCAAACTCTCAGCAGCTGCAGCAACCAAAAACCACAACGAGCCAAGTTAACAGTCTTTTCGACTCTCCAATATTAATCGACCGCGTCGGGTCAAGCGGGGGCGCAATGAAGGTCAGCGGCTGGGATGGAAGCTGCGTTCCGAGGGTTCTATATAAGCTCCACCGCCGATTCCCCGACATCATCAGTCAACCATTGGATCTTCTCGAACCAACAAGACTAGCAAACAAAAAACAATTTTCAAAATGTTCAAATTCGTGAGTAATCAGAGAATATTCCTGGGGAACACGTATTAATTATCCTTTTTGCAACAGATCGCCGTCATTGCCCTCCTGGTTGCCACCGCCAGTGCCGGTCTGATCGAGACCCACCATGTGGTGCACGAGCCCGTCCTCGCCAAGGTGGGAGCTGTGGTGCACTCTGCCCCATCTGCCGTGTCCCACCAGAGCATCACCCAGGTGCACAGCAAGGCCATCGTCCAGCCCGTGGTAGCTCCTGTCCTGAAGACCACCATCCACTCCGCCCCTGCCGTCGCCGTCCACGCCGCTCCAGTGGTTCACTCCGTGCCAGTGGTGCACTCCGCCCCAGTGGTTCACTCCGTGCCAGTGGTTCACTCCGCCCCAGTAGTCCACTCCGTCCCCGTGGTGCACTCCGCTCCTCTCATCAAGTCCGTCCTGCACCCAGCGCCTCTGGCCTACACCCTCCACCACTAAATGGAGAGCTTAAGTTTGTTAAATTGTTGACCTCGTATAAAAAATGCTGAATAAAATCCATAAAAGTATTATTGAATCTTAAAACAACTCTATTCGTTTCTACCTTTAACTTTATAGTTTTATAGTACTACTTAGTAATAGTAGGGATTTTCTTTGTAACAGTATCAGTCTTAAATCCTTTAAACTTTATTTTGAGGCCATTTTTTTTTTTATATATATTTTTAATATATAATTTTGTATTTTCCTGAGAACTTATTTAATACCCATTAGGGTAGAATCCTTTGTAAGATGATATATGTATTTTATTTTTTATTTCCTAAAACCTTACCAGTTTCACAGATTTTAAATTAACTGAAAAATTAATCAAAGTATTCAGTAAGCTATTAAATTAAGCTATTAGTTAAAATGAAGAAACCATATCTTCATAAATTTTTAGATGCTTTTTTATAATTCTTTAAAGTAACACAAAGCTGCATAATTGGCTTTCGATGTAAAAGCTTTGGGTCTATACATTTTAAATTAAACCCCCTCCCCTGCAAGTTAAAAAACTTTTCGCTTGATAAATAACTTATAACAATTTATTTAAACAATAACAAAATCAACAACAATGCGCGGCTACAGCCCCAGAGCACCGAAAGGTTTCCCACAATTGAAGTATTCCAGGCGGAGAGACATCGGAGAGGGTGTTATGGTGGGCAGATCCCTCGTCAAACTGTGATTTGAATATCTGAGGTGGCCAAGGCTTTTGGCAGAACAGTCTGAGACTTGGCCAACAGCAGGAAATGTCAGATTATGATGGATCTGACAGGCCTGAACCAAAGCGAGGGCCAATATAACCAAGGTGTAGAGCAGCTGGAGGGGAAAAAGGTCAATTAATCTATTAGGTAAAAAGTAACTACCAAGCAAACTCACCATTCGATTCATGTTGATTCTGGGAGTAAATTGGATCTAGTTTTACTTTGAATTTGCCACCGCGAAACTCCAGTAAGAACTCATAACCCATCGAGGCCTACGTTTAGTTTTTATAGCCAAAATTGTCACTTGAATTGGCAAAATGACAAATGATACGCTCAATTTCCCGAAGGTCTAACAACGGGCCTACTTCGAAAGCCCGTTCGAAAAGCTATTGACCTGGTCAATTAGATCGGAAACATTATTTGGGCAATCCTTCGGTTCTTCTTGAAATTTCTCGGTTCCATTTAATCACCTCGTAGGTCACAAACTGCACAAATTAAGATTTGTAAGGGGAGTGGTAGTGTGTGCTTATAATTTTCTGGGTATTCATTTTCCACATTACGACCGCCAGATGCCAGATGCCAGTTGCCAGTTGCCAGATACTTATCTTAAGTACGTGTAACTGTCGCTCGATCCACAGTCGAGCCCCGAAAAAATAACAACAATCCAGCTTGAAATTGTGGGTTAAGTGCGCGTGGGGCTTGTCCGTCCGGTAACCTTGACATAGGGACTGAGACTTGGACGCGGACTCGGACTCGGACTCGGGGTCGGAATCTGGGACCAGGTCTTTATCTGTCACTCGAAGTGCCCACTTAACAGCTGCTGCAGTTGGTAGCCGGGCTAAGGCTTTATGCTTTATGGCCTGGCCATGAATCACTTGAGAAGACGTCGATGTTGCAATCGTCCGACTCTCGGCTCCAATTTGAATGCAGGCATACGCATATAATTTATTGCGCTTTTGTTTGTGGCCAGTTTAATGAAGGGCAACAAAATATCAATTGCCGGGTGCCTCGGGAGTTCTCAATTGGGTCAAGTTCGGGGATATACATATTTGAAGTCCTTATTATGGCATTTCAGTGAATCATATTAGTTTTTTGAATAAGTATTATAATTAATTATAGACTAATTTTATAGTCAAATTTATGGACTTGCTTATTTAATATATTTTCTCATTAAAGATTCTCATAAATATTATTACCCTATAGTTAGACCTTGGCCTTTTTCCCCGAGTCTGAAAAACATAATTTCTGCAATGATTTAATCACACATTTGATGTAACCTTTAATTACCTCTGCGTCCCTGTCCAATGTGTTCGATATTATGTGTGCCTTCCCTGTTGAATCCTCTGAGAGAATGACATCTAAGAGATGTATGGCAACTTAGCCCATTAGCAACGTAAGCCAATCAAAAGTTATGTGGTTAAAGCGATTTTAGATCATATAACTTATTAAAGAGAGAGAAGATGCACTCGCCAAGCACATCTCAGGGAGGGAAACATGATGGCTAACCGCAGGATGTGGATGCAACTCAATTACGCCCGCCAGAAGAATCCAGAGATTGTGAAAGGTCAAGGGGAAATGGTAGGAGTGTCCTCGAGGAAAGTGCAAGGATAACCCACGCACATTGCACTCTAGAGCTCAGTTTTCTGAAATCGCATTTGCGTAAGCGACCGCAGCTAAGGCCAATTACTTGGCCCATTGTCGATTGATTGGCCTGCCTTGTTGGCTCCCCGACGAGGCACTTCCTCCGCCGCTCCCACACAAAAGCCAGGGCAACCTAGGTCAGTTCGTTAACTGCGTCTTTGAGAGCCGTTGCCGCTTAGAAGCCAAAGCCCAGAAGCTGAGCTGGAAACCCGAATAATAGCCTAAACCCCAAACCGGTTGGGGGCTCAAGTTCAGCCAAGTACTTTGCGACAAACAATTGGAGTTTGAAGCCAACTAGACTCTGGCTATAAAAGCCCGCACTTGGCCCTGTCATCATCAACAGTTGCAATCGATTCACCAATCACAGCAAATCCCCAAAACCCAACTCCAAAAATGTTCAAATTCGTAAGTGCAAGCCATGGAGAGACTTATCCAATGGCGTGTCCTTTCATGGAGTATCCTTTTTCTATCCACAGGTTGCCTTCTTCGCTTGCCTGGCCGTGGCCGCCGCTGCCCCTGGTCTGATTGCCGAGACCCACTCCATTGTCCAGCCCGCGATTCTGACCAAGACCGCCTACGTGGACACCAGCGCCTCATCGGCCATCACCCACCAGAGCAACGTCAACCTGGTCCGCAAGGTACCCCTGGCCTATTCCGCCCCAGTGGTTCACTCCGTCATCCCAGCCGCTCCTCTGGTCAAGACCGTCATCCCCGCCGCTCCACTGATCAAGACCGTGGTGGCTGCCCCAGCTCCCATTGTGGTCCCCGCTGCTCCTCTGGTCAAGACCGTGGTGGCTGCCCCGGCTCCTCTCGTCCTGCCAGCCGCTCCCCTCGTCAAGACTGTGATCCCCGCCGCCCATGTGGTCAGCGCCCCCGTCGTCTACTCCGCCTACCACAAGTGAATCGATTGAAAGCTTGTTGATAATTTGAATATTGGATAAAAATCTAAAGACTCACTCATTAAAGAAAAATGTTGAACAAATCTTGTGCATTTTATTGTTTCTTAAAATTTCACAGTGTTTTTTGTTAAACTCTCTTAAGTGACCTAGTTATTTAAATTTACTGATCCTTGAAGGCATTTTATATTTAACTTAATATAAAACGCTGTTTATAATAAGATCAAAGTCTTTAAAACAATATAATTTTTATTGAAAATAAATATCAGTTTCTCAGAAAACGTTAAGATTCTTTAACTTGGATTGGAATTTCATTGATAAATAATTTAAATTAGAAGTAATATTTCTCTGACAATGCAATTGTTTTTCAAAACAAATTCTTTGGGATTACTAACAAAGTAATACTGAAGTCCCTATACTTTTTAATAACAGCTTAATCGAAAACTTTATACAAATTACATTGTATTAAATTTATTGTATTAAAAGTATGAAATGGTTATTGAAACATCTTTACAGACAGATAGACCGACAAATGGCTCTGAAATATCTCCTTCACTTGCACAATTTTGACAAAAATTATAATAAACTTTGCAAGGCTATACAAATGCCATTTTATTAAAAATATATAACCTACTGATTGTCCATCTAAGTTTTCACCCATTTATATACCATTTACCTGTAAAAAATATGCAAAACTCCCAAGCTTAACTTTTATTTATCTTAGCCCTGGGCTGATTTCCGTTTTTGTTATCATTTCTGTTATTTTGCAAATTTGCCCTCAGCTACCGATTCCGATCGACGATGTTTACTAATGAACGAATACCAAATAATAGTCATTCGAATTGATTATTTTGATGCTAATGGGACTGGCAAATCGATCATTTCTTTTTTGAATCGACCCGTACCTTTGAATATTTAAATATTTCACAATTCAAAATTTCTAAAATCAACAATTCGATTTATTCATTAAAGCAATCATAACAATTCCGTGTTTTTAATGATGGTAGACATGGGCGAGGGGGGCAGCGGCGATGGTCTTCACCACCGGGACGGAGGCAACCACAGGGGCGATGAAGGCCTTCTGGTGGATCTGGGTGTGGCTCTGGTGGGAGACGGCGTGGGGCAGAGCCTTCACGATGGGCACGGCAGCCACATGGTGGACAGGAGCCACATTCTTAACGACAGGAACCACAGGGGCCACATGGTGGACGACGGGAGCCACTGGAGCAATGGTCTTGATAACAGGGACCACGGGGGCAACATGATGGACCACAGGAGCAACTGGAGCGATGGTCTTGATGACGGGAACCACAGGAGCCACATGCTTCACAACCGGAACCACTGGAGCCACGGTCTTGATAACGGGAACAGCCGGCACCACATGCTTCACCACAGGAGTGATCACAGCCTGGTTATGGAACTGGGTGAAGCTCTGGTGAGAGGTGGCCACAGGAGTTGCCACTTTGGTGATGACCGGAGCCACGGCCACATGGTGCTCCTCAATGAATCCCGGAGCAGCAGCGGCAATGGTGGCCAGGGCACAGATGGCGATCTACGAAAGTGCCAAAAATACAATAATCGCCTCAGGATATCCGTCTTTGAAATACTTACGAAGCGGAACATCTTGGTAGGTTTTTGTGGGTGGGTGTGTGGTGCTTTGAAGTCGACAAGTGACTGTTGCTGATTTGGAATCGCCACTGCGGCTTTAAATAGTCGAAAATTCGCCGGCCAGATTGTCCTTCAGCAAAACTCTAGCAACTAACGAGCAATTGGCACAAACTCGTTTCTCTAGCATTGAACTTGAACCCAGAGCAGCAAACCCAAAGCCAAAAACTAAACATCTGCGATAGAGTCTCGCCAGAAATGAGCCAACAATTGATTATCGTTAGGCCCGAAAAGGCTTTAAAAGCCCGACAATGGCATAGAGATCGATACGAAGCCCCTTATTGTGCGCCAGATGATAGATATTTTTAGTTTTGTCTTTGAATCGCCCCAACGAAGGTCTCTCGATTCGTGCCACCAAAAACAAAATAAAATGCAATTTTATTCCAGATATTTTTGTAGAGTTTAACGATACGCTATAAAAGACCCACCAAGAGGCCCTCCCGGGTCCAGTCCGATTCCAGATTCATATCCATTTCCATATCCCTCTGGATCAGAGGCGGCAGCGCTGGTTCAAGTACGAATATCCTGGAAATGAGATCGGATCAGTCGGGAACTGAGAATTTTGGAGAGGCTAATTAAAGACTAATAAAACCACTATTCAGGCCAAGAACTGAATGAGGTTTTCGTCCTCGGAATCTCCCGACTCGGCCAGATATTCGTATAGGGCCGCCGGCAGGGTGGGATCCACCGTACGGGTCAGGGAGGAATTACCGATGACTTGGTTCTCCGTGTCGTCGTCCTGTGTGCTCAGCGCGGAGCTCAACTGGCGGCCCTTCCGCGGAGCAAACTCGATCCCGATTCCTAGGCTAGCCAACGTGTGGTGCTTGTACTGGGTGCGCCACGCTTGGTTCCAGTTCTCGTAGAACTCCAGGGAGGCCTCGTCGGCAGCCAACTCCGAGGACAGTAGCATGCGTCGCATCATCTGCCCACCAGGTATCCTGCCAGGACCTTGGCTGCTCAACACCGCGCGCGACATGATGCTATTATGAATGTTACTTTTGTATTCTCGCCAGTGTAAAAGTTGTGATGTGTTCGCCGATTGAAAACACTTTTCAGACGACTTCACAAGGCTTTCGACACATCGAGTTTTTAAATCGGGGCCAACTGGGCCAATACTTTTCAATCTACAGTACCAGAATTCTAAATTTCCGATTGGAAGCGGGGAAAAATGAAAAGTGGGACTTATCGGAATCCCACAATTTCATAGATGTACCCCCTAGAAAAATTCGAACAATTTTAAAATCACGGTAAGGCAATCCTTTCCAAATCCTTTTTTGCAAATCCTTTGATGAAGAAATGGGGTAATTAGTTTTCTGATCGTATACATATTGGCGGAGCTATGTCAATCGGAAGCGGGGAAAATATAGCTAGAGGGGGAAACTTCGGAATCCCACAATTTCATAGGGGTACCCCTTGTAAAAATTCGAAAAATTTTAAATTCAATTTTGGGCAAATACTTTGATGAGAAACTGGGGTAACTAGTTTTCTAATTACAGAATGGGATGTTGTATCATGATCGGATACATATTGGCGGAGCTATGTCAATCGGAAGCGGGGAAAATATAGCTAGAGGGGGAGACTTCGGAATCCCACAATTTCATAGGGGTACCCCTTGTAAAAATTCGAAAAATTTTAAATTCAATTTTGGGCAAATACTTTGATAAGAAAGTGGGCTAATTAGTTTTCTGATTACATAATGGTATGTTATATCATGATCGGATACATATTGGCGGAGCTATGTCAATCGGAAGCGGGGAAAATATAGCTAGAGGGGGAAACTTCGGAATCCCACAATTTCATAGGGGTACCCCTTGTAAAAATTCGAAAAATTTTAAATTCAATTTTGGGCAAATACTTTGATGAGAAACTGGGGTAATTAGTTTTCTGATTACAGAATGGTATGTTATATCATGATCGGATACATATTGGCGGAGCTATGTCAATCGGAAGCGGGGAAAATATAGCTAGAGGGGGAAACTTCGGAATCCCACAATTTCATAGGGGTACCCCTTGTAAAAATTCGAAAAATTTTAAATTCAATTTTGGGCAAATACTTTGATAAGAAAGTGGGCTAATTAGTTTTCTGATTACATAATGGTATGTTATATCATGATCGGATACATATTGGCGGAGCTATGTCAATCGGAAGCGGGGAAAATATAGCTAGAGGGGAAAACTTCGGAATCCCACAATTTCATAGGGGTACCCCTTGTAAAAATTCGAAAAATTTTAAATTCAATTTTGGGCAAATACTTTGATGAGAAACTGGGGTAATTAGTTTTCTGATTACAGAATGGTATGTTATATCATGATCGGATACATATTGGCGGAGCTATGTCAATCGGAAGCGGGGAAAATATAGCTAGAGGGGGAAACTTCGGAATCCCACAATTTCATAGGGGTACCCCTTGTAAAAATTCGAAAAATATTAAATTCAATTTTGGGCAAATACTTTGATAAAAAAGTGGGCTAATTAGTTTTCTGATTACAGAATGGTATGTTATATCATGATCGGATACATATTGGCGGAGCTATGTCAATCGGAAGCGGGGAAAATATAGCTAGAGGGGGAAACTTCGGAATCCCACAATTTCATAGGGGTACCCCTTGTAAAAATTCGAAAAATATTAAATTCAATTTTGGGCAAATACTTTGATAAAAAAGTGGGCTAATTAGTTTTCTGATTACAGAATGGTATGTTATATCATGATCGGATACATATTGGCGGAGCTATGTCAATCGGAAGCGGGGAAAATATAGCTAGAGGGGGAAACTTCGGAATCCCACAATTTCATTTTTACCCCTTGTAAAAATTCGAAAAATTTTAAATTCAATTTTGGGCAAATACTTTGATGAGAAACTGGGGTAATTAGTTTTCTGATTACAGAATGGTATGTTATATCATGATCGGATACATATTGGCGGAGCTATGTCAATCGGAAGCGGGGAAAATATAGCTAGAGGGGGAAACTTCGGAATCCCACAATTTCATAGGGGTACCCCTTGTAAAAATTCGAAAAATTTTAAATTCAATTTTGGGCAAATACTTTGATGAGAAACTGGGGTAATTAGTTTTCTGATTACAGAATGGTATGTTATATCATGATCGGATACATATTGGCGGAGCTATGTCAATCGGAAGCGGGGAAAATATAGCTAGAGGGGGAAACTTCGGAATCCCACAATTTCATAGGGGTACCCCTTGTAAAAATTCGAAAAATATTAAATTCAATTTTGGGCAAATACTTTGATAAAAAAGTGGGCTAATTAGTTTTCTGATTACAGAATGGTATGTTATATCATGATCGGATACATATTGGCGGAGCTATGTCAATCGGAAGCGGGGAAAATATAGCTAGAGGGGGAAACTTCGGAATCCCACAATTTCATTTTTACCCCTTGTAAAAATTCGAAAAATTTTAAATTCAATTTTGGGCAAATACTTTGATGAGAAACTGGGGTAATTAGTTTTCTGATTACAGAATGGTATGTTATATCATGATCGGATACATATTGGCGGAGCTATGTCAATCGGAAGCGGGGAAAATATAGCTAGAGGGGGAAACTTCGGAATCCCACAATTTCATAGGGGTACCCCTTGTAAAAATTCGAAAAATTTTAAATTCAATTTTGGGCAAATACTTTGATAAGAAAGTGGGCTAATTAGTTTTCTGATTACATAATGGTGTGTTATATCATGATCGGATACATATTGGCGGAGCTATGTCAATCGGAAGCGGGGAAAATATAGCTAGAGGGGGAAACTTCGGAATCCCACAATTTCATAGGGGTACCCCTTGTAAAAATTCGAAAAATTTTAAATTCAATTTTGGGCAAATACTTTGATAAGAAAGTGGGCTAATTTGTTTTCTGATTACAGAATGGTATGTTATATCATGATCGGATACATATTGGCGGAGCTATGTCAATCGGAAGCGGGGAAAATATAGCTAGAGGGGGAAACTTCGGAATCCCACAATTTCATAGGGGTACCCCTTGTAAAAATTCGAAAAATTTTAAATTCAATTTTGGGCAAATACTTTGATAAGAAAGTGGGCTAATTTGTTTTCTGATTACAGAATGGTATGTTATATCATGATCGGATACATCTTGGCGGAGCTATGTCAATCGGAAGCGGGGAAAATATAGCTAGAGGGGGAAACTTCGGAATCCCACAATTTCATAGGGGTACCCCTTGTAAAAATTCGAAAAATTTTAAATTCAATTATGGGCAAATACTTTGATAAGAAACTGGGGTAATTAATTTTCTGATTACAGAATGGTATGTTATACCATGATCGGATACATATTGGCGGAGCTATGTCAATCGGAAGCGGGGAAAATATAGCTAGAGGGGGAAACTTCGGAATCCCACAATTTCATAGGGGTACCCCTTGTAAAAATTCGAAAAATTTTAAATTCAATTATGGGCAAATACTTTGATAAGAAACTGGGGTAATTAATTTTCTGATTACAGAATGGTATGTTATACCATGATCGGATACATATTGGCGGAGCTATGTCAATCGGAAGCGGGGAAAATATAGCTAGAGGGGGAAACTTCGGAATCCCACAATTTCATAGGGGTACCCCTTGTAAAAATTCGAAAAATTTTAAATTCAATTTTGAGCAAATACTTTGATAAGAAAGTGGGCTAATTAGTTTTCTGATTACAGAATGGTATGTTATACCATGATCGGATACATATTGGCGGAGCTATGTCAATCGGAAGCGGGGAAAATATAGCTAGAGGGGGAAACTTCGGAATCCCACAATTTCATAGGGGTACCCCTTGTAAAAATTCGAAAAATTTTAAATTCAATTTTGGGCAAATACTTTGATGAGAAAGTGGGCTAATTAGTTTTCTGATTACAGAATGGTATGTTATATCATGATCGGATACATATTGGCGGAGCTATGCCAATCGGAAGCGGGGGAAATAACCAAAGAGGATTTGATAGAAAGGTAGATTTAAAAAATTGATTCTTTTTGAGGAGCAGCCTTTATTTACAGAATTAACTAGCTTATACTAAATGCTGTCATTGCTCAACTGTTGGGCACATAAACTGGACTCAGGTTGAGTGGCTCGTAGCCGGTGCCACCGCCTTCCTGCGTGGCCGTAGTGTGAAAGGTCCGATTCAGATTCGTAGGTTCCACGTAGCCCAAAGACCGGCCCATGGGGGCGATGACGAAGCGCGTCTGCCTCTGGGAGGAGCCCTGGTAGGAGACCACCGAGGGCGCCGAGTCGATGAGGAGACGCGGTGCCTCTGTTGCCGGCTTGGCCAGAACCAGAGTCAGCGAAATGATGGCCAACAGTATCTGAAATTGGCAAGTGTTAAGTCATAATTTTTTTGATATATGAAATTGAAGAAACTTCTCCAATGATCCTCTTACTCACCAGATGTCGCCACATTTTACGATAACGATGCAGGCCTAATGGGGTAGTTTCTGCGACAAATCAACAAGAATTCCGGCAAGAGACTCCCGAGGTGGGCGGATAATACCCAACAAAAAATAATAAAACGAGCCGAGCTGGATCAAGTTCCCCCTTCTGAGAAACCAACACAAAGCGGAGCGAGTCGCAAAGTCAAACTGAAGTGCTGTGTGAATTGCTGTGCCATGAAATCACGGCGGAGCAGTTGTTGGCCATCCAGAGGCGGATGTGGCAACAGGCCTGGGGGGCAGTGGCATCGATACGCCCCCACTCACACAGCCCCTGGATAAGTGGAAAAATAAAAGAAATATATTACCACCGATCTGCGATCGAAGCGGTGGAAACACGCGCGCAGTCGCGGTTATCTTGCAATTGTGGGAGTGTCTCAACTTGGACGCAGCTTTACGTAAAGAAATAAACCGAAAAAAATCAAATATAAATATATAAATGCCGAACGCCGCAAATATTGTAGTAATAGCACAACCAAAAGCAATAGCAACCGCTACAGAAGGGGATATAGAAACAACAACCGCAGCAACAAAAGTTATAGTACAACATGCGACGGGGACGGCGACGGCGTCTGCGCAACTCGCTGAAGGTTGATCCACTCCACTTCGCACCTCCGTCGCACCACCACAGCCTCGGTGGTGCGGAGGTTTGTTTGTTCGGTTAGCTATTGTGGTATACTCTGCTAAAAAGAATGTTTTGATTTTTTAGTGATTTTTAAAGGGTGCTTAAAGAATTCTAAAAAGCGCATAGTTTACAAAAAGATTCTAGTAAAAGAGCAAGACTTACACATGTGTTTATAAAATGAGGTTTCTGCAACCCACACCAAAGAAAGGGTATTTTAACGTGATCGAGTATCCGCTTATTTCAATTTATCGCTTGACGTGTCAATAACCAAAAAAACCGATGTCGTGGCTTCGCACATTCGCCGATGTCCGGTCTCCCGACTCCGTCTACCCCTTTTCCGACACTACCTAGTCAGTCGACCGACCGACCATATGATTAGATGATTAGCCGGAGGCGCGTAATGGAAGCTCTAAGTGCACGCGGCTCAATGAGAGGCTGTCGGATCGGAGTACTTTTTGATTAATTAATTGGCTGCATACAGCAAGTGGCCCATAAATCTTGGCCCGAACGGAGGCGACCTCTTGGTCAAGGAGTCGCCACTTGGCCAGCTATCATATAAATGGCAGCGGCACATGCCTAACGGTAATTAGTTTCCCACTCAAGAGACCATCATGCGCATCACGGTACGTAATCCCCAAGCCACAAAGCCAATCACCGGTGAACAAAGAGCCTCCCCAAACAACAGGTAGCCTGCCTTCTCATCACCTGGAGTTTCCAGCTGTCCGGCAGTCGAGCCGCCACCATCCTGCATGGCAGTGCCATCTCCCATCAGAGCTTTACGCGGCTGTCGTCCTCCTCAGAGCCGCTAATCCTGCAGCAGCCTAATCCCCAGCCGTTGGTGAGGATTGTGGTGCCGCAGAGAGTGCGGGAGCAGCCATTGGAGAGGATCCGCTTTGAGACGCATGCGGAGGAGCCCCAGGCCCTCAGTCAGACTCCTGCCCATCTCACCTATGCCGCGCGTCCGGTGGTGCACCAGATGCTGCCCCAGATTAAGCCGGTGCGGAATATAAGCTTCGCCTCCCTGCTGCCAGGACCTCGCAGTCTGGCTACGAAAAACATCTCACCTGTCTGAAAAGAAAACAGTTTATAGTAATTATTACTTTGATCCTTTTGTTTTGTTAAGAATATGAAATAGTTGTTAAAAAAATTGTGGTTTTAATAAAATATTAAGTTTTAGAAGCTTTCCAATAATCCAGAGATAGAAAACATTATCCTGTCATAATGTATTTTTTTTTATCTTCAAGACAGATGAATTTCATATTTTTTTTAATTTTTTCGCACACTTACACCCACACCAATGTAGACACCCAGGTTTTGCCTGTCAACATTTTCGTG
Source organism: Drosophila atripex (assembly GCA_035045925.1). Lineage (NCBI taxonomy): Eukaryota > Metazoa > Arthropoda > Insecta > Diptera > Drosophilidae > Drosophila > Drosophila atripex. Next base: position 6,054,414 of record JAWNOP010000012.1, read on the forward strand.
TACGCAAATTCTGTTTAGAATTATTTGTTTTTTTTTTATCCTTGATTAGCTTTTAATAAAAGAATAAAATTAAATGAAAAATCCGACTCACTGAGAAGACAAAATTCAGAGTCAACCAAAGAAAGGACTCCAAAAAAAAGCGACCAATCCAAAATTAAAACCAACTAAAGGATACAACGAAAGTGCAGCTAGTAGGGGCTGAGCTGAGTGATGAATGCCCGGCTTATCCTGAAGCAGTTACCCAATCACCTTCTCTTCCGCATCCTGCACTATTCCCTGATCTCCCAGCAATTACGGGAGGACCTGGGCATGGGCGTGGGGGCGGCAGAGCGGTTGAATGGGGGACTGAAGGGATTCAGAGGCATGAAGGGGTCTGCGGCGAGGCCAATGGAGTGGCAACCGTTTGCCCTGTGGCTGGCCAACTTGCTGCTGTCCTATGCGGGTGATATACTGGGCAACATGCTCCTGGGCACCCTGCCCCTGGAGCCGCTCTGTAACGCTTCCGATGTCCTGCTCAGCTCGGCGATCTGGTGAGTGAGACCCGAAACCCAGGGAGTCCAGTCAAAATTTCACTATTTCTTACCCAAGCACAGGTACATAATCTTTTTCTGTCCCTTCGACCTGGGACACACGGTGGCCTCCACCATGTCCTTCCGGCTTGTGGCCACCGCCATGGCCACCATTAGCCAGGTCCAGCTGATCGAACGAGGCGTCCACATGGCGGGGAAACTTTATGGGCAGGCCCCGATCCCGATGCTGATAGTGGGCACTGTGATGGGCAGTGGAGCCGAGCTGCTCAAGCCGGTGGCCTGCATCCTGATCAACCGATGCCAGCATAGCCACCTGGCCTACATCAAACTTACCATGTAAGTGTTCGGGACACTCCAAGGATCTTGTAACCCATCTCGTCTTCTGCAGGAACTCTAAGCTGGCCTTGGGACTCTCCTGCCTGTTTATGCTGCAAATCTACCACAGTCCCTTGATCCTAGGGCTGTCCCGCCATCAGCTTCTGGTCTACACCCTGGTGTTGACCACGACCTTCAAGTTCTTATCCCTGGCCTACCGCACGGAGCACTTCCTCTGGTTGTTGGAACACCGGATGCAATACACCTTTTTCGGCGGCCTCTCCGGGGACTTGAGCAAGTTCTTTGGGCGCGTGCCAAAGGGGAGTGTCCGGCCGACATGGGCCTTCTCCGAATTCGATTGAATCCGCCACGGAATTGCATAATCGTGCGCCTCCTCCGCACCCCCTGTCGCTCATTTTTCTAATGGGAGGTGCGGCGAAGGGGCGGCGACTGGTAAGCGGCTTAAGTTGCCGGGCCAGCAGATGTCTCGCTTGATCGGGTTACGTACTACATGCTAATCGGCTTAGAAGCGCTCGACAGTCAGCAGATCGGGAGGGGCGGGGAGCTGGCCAGAGTACTGGGTTACGGCCACGGGTTGGTGGCTTCATGGCGTGTGCTCGCCCAGATGTACTAAGAAATTTTTGTTTGCAAATAAAGCTTATATTAAAACTAATGCAGGTATTTAATCTTTAAAGTGAGAACAATGGGACTCTGATGATTTTTTAAAATTATTTATAGTATTTACTTATTTCGTCACCTACCTGAACAATATGTGTTATTAATAGACTATTCTAAACATATTAACTCCGTGTTACTTGTAATATTAAGCATCTAGTAGGTGAGGCTCAAATTGAAATAAACTCGTAAAGGAAAATGACAGTCAAAGGTTTACCTTCAAACCATTCGTTTCTCAAACATTCCATTAAAATGTCGATGAAACCAAGCACTAAAGAGAAAGGACGCCCAAAGGCGAGCAGGGCTTATGTGGAGAAGCCCAGGAAGGATCCCTCCGCCATTAGGTCCATCTTGTGTCCGCCCATTGAGAAGCCCAAGAAAAAGGCCAAGGAGGAAGTCAAGGAGAAGGACTGTCCCAGGGCAACAAACTACAAAACTCCAGGCCAGCGTCGGCAATATTTAGAGCAGGAGGTGGTCCCCATTCTATTGGAAGGTATGCTCGGGTTGGCCCGCGAGATGCCCCAGGATCCCATCAATTACCTGCAGAAGTTCTGGCTGCAGGACCAGCACAAGTGCGACATAGACCTACCCAAGGACTTGCTCTAATCGAAATACGAGATACTTCCACTATAAGCAGATAAAATTTCAAATTATTCGCTCATTGAATAAAAGTTTATGGTTCGGTGTCTAGCTTATTCAGCCGCGCATTTCCTTGGCCAGTGAGGCGGAGAAATGGGACTTGGGCATAGGGGCTATAAAAACGGGCGGCCGGCTCTTCTCCAGCATCATTCATTCGTTGCATTACAAATTTGCAGTAAGCCCTTAGACATGTCGCAAGTGGTGAGTTGGGTGGACAGACAGGAGCGTAATAATTCATTCCATGCATCCTCAATAGTTCCTGCCCGTTCTGGCCGTCGTGCTGGTCTTCTCCGGAGCCTCGCAGGCGGCCAGCCTAGACTGGCCCTCGAATCTGGTGGCCCTCAGCTCGGCCAAGTCATCGCAGCTGTTGCCGATTGCCAGAGAAGATTCCCTTGAGCTGGCCCAGGGCAGTACCGGCTCTGTCGTTCCATCTGGTGCTCAGCAGGAGGAGCCCTCCCAGGAGTCGGAGGAGGAGGAGGACCAGCAGCAGCTCTCCCAGACGTCCGGCGGCAGCTCGGAGCCCATCGATGCTCGTCTAATTAGCTCCAGCATTCCCGTATCCGTTCCTCTGCCCCTGATTGTGGCCGCCCGGAATGGACTCCGGACCGTTCTGACCATCCAGGAGCCCGCCGTGGCCAAGGTGGGGGAGGTGGTGCAGCATGTGCCCACCGCCGTGTCCCACCAGAGCCAGACCGTGGTGCATGACCACCGTCGCCTGGTCACCCCCATTGTGGCTCCGGCTGTGCGCACCACCCAGGTGATTCGCCAGCAGCCGCTTCTGTGGACTCTCGCCTCTTCCGATCCCCGAGTGGTCCTGATCCGCAACTAATCGGCCAAAGAAGCCAAAGATCCCCGAGATGAACTCGCCAAATCAATGGAACATTCTTTAATACTCTTTCTGGACTTGCTCTGTTAACCCACAAAACTCTGTCTCTTCTCTGTCTGTCTCTTCTGCCATTTTCTGTAGAATTCTTCTTCTGTTGAATGCTTTTAGTAAAGATTTCGCAATTGCACAAGTGTGGCTTTCAATTCTTCGGGTCTTTGGGACAGGACAGGAAATCAATACAATAAATATCAGTCCCCACGCACACAATAAATAAGACACCTCCTCCTTTCCAATCAAGATCTCTGCAGGATTAGGCCTAATCAAGGTCTGGGTTAACGCCCAGAAGACTCTTCTCGTGTTCAAGGGCTGGGGCCCTTTCATTTCGATCGGGTAGACCATTCTCCAATCTTGCGTTCTAGACTGCAGACTGGACTATAAAAGCAACCTATGTTTTGGCCAACTAGCAACAGTAAAGTGAAGAGTACCAAGCCAAGAAGATGTTACAGAAATTGGTAAGACGATGGGCTACGAACTGGAAGTTATTCACAACTAAGTCCCTTTCAGAGTATCCCTTTGGTTGTCCTATTCTGCCTTTTGGCCGTAGGACATGCTGAGCTGCGTATTTACCACCCGGGATGGATGAGCCTGCACCAGGAGGCTTCTCTGGCCAATGTGGGTCATCTGGTGGATCATGTACCCACTGCAGTGTCCCACCAGAGTGCCACTATTGTGCACCGAAGTGCTCCCAGGATTACGCCTCTATTGGCACCTGCCGTGCGGACCACATATCTCCAGTATCCTTCCTGGAGCTATCCCCTCTACAACGGAGCCAATACCCTCAACAGAAAATGAGCCTTCACACGAATCGTTGAATTAAATTAAGCCATTGGATCTGAAACATTTCGATTTGCACAGAAAAACAATAAAACAAAATTCAAAAACCCCCCCAATGGGAATGAGTGCATTATCTATCCATCACAAGGGGCAGTTGGCAGCCGTTTTTTGGGATTAATCCCAGTCCTACTGGAGAGCGACGAATGCCAATTAGATTTCGCGCAACGTTGCACTTCTGATTGAGTGCTGGGTGGCAGAATATGATTCAACTGACGTCACCAGATGAGCAAACACACGCACGAAGTAAACGTTGTTCTGCTACCCTGTAACAAGCGATTAACGAGGGGGATAGTAGACTTGGCATGCAGTTGGTGGAGAGTTTGATTTAAAAACTAGACACATATATTTTTCCAACAGAAGCAGCAGTTGTGAAAGCTCTGATTTTCAGTCTTTTTAGGGATAGGGTATCCCAGGACTCACATATCCTTGAATTAATTTTTTTCTTGGGTGCAGTGGTGCACGAATGATTGACGTGCCATACGCAAATGTCTCGGCATTATTTCCCAGGCCAGGCCGCCAAGATTCGTTCGAGTGCCAGAACATTCCATGGGAATGACCCCGGGTCAGTAGCCGAAACCCAATGTAGCCGGAATGCTGCAGAGGTCAGAGGTGTGAAGTTCTATGCATAGGATAGATTGATTGAGGCCTTTCACCCGGCGTGTGAAATTGTCCTGGCTTCGTCTCTTATCGTATGACAAGCAACTAAAAAGAAAAGAAATTCTGGGCCCGGCAACAATTGGAAGCCATTTATCGGGGAGGTCGGCCACTCCCGAAATTCCCTTAGCGCCCAGAGCTGAGATAATGGAGCCGAGCAGCCTAGCTGAAAGTTTCAAATGACACAATGCAATTTATGAAATAGAAAACCTTGAACTTCGTGGGAAGGCCAAAGGTGAAAGGCGGCTAATGAGGGTTATGCAACCGGTGATGCTCCTAAGCTGGACTAATGAACCGCTGGCTACGATATGACGCAGAAGCCTCCATGCGAACGCAAGGAGAATGAGTCCCCTCCCCCTCCTTATTTCACTAAACTACTCTATAATGTAGACCATGGTTCTATGGGACGTATACGTATTATACAAGACACTAGCGGCCCGAAGGTTAAAGTATCAAGGTGAGAGGAAGCATTATCGATTACCGGGGCGATTCATTGTCTTGGCTTTAAGCCCAATCCCCATGAATTCAATACCTGTCACTTGCAGCTAGCCCACCGTCCAATGATGCAATTCCGCATGGAGGCAGGGCGGCGTAGTTTACTTTTCTGTAGCCGCCTTTTGGGCTCGCTCCCCGCCAAGTCCGAGTGCCTCCCAAAAGACGGCCATCTTCGCCGGACAATGAAGAGCCCCCGATCCAGTCGGGTTCATTGCATCTCCTCCTCTGTGCTGGTCCTCTGGCCCGGTCTGATTGGGGGTATATAGCCGCTCTCAATTGGCCCAGTGGGTGATCTGGGCGGCCGACTGCTGGGTAATCGGTTTGTTTGTTCATCACAAACGCCGTTTGAATGCATCGTTATGCTGTCATCTCGGCATCCCATTCTGGCCCCAGGGTGCTCCCCCAGATACCCAGCTAGAAAATTTAATAACTTAAACTCGGTCTCTACTAGAGACTGTGAGGAATGAATTCCTTGTCTGAACAAATCAAAGGCCAAAAGGCCACTTAGCATAAGTGGCTGCCGCAAAACCAAATCAAAAAACAAACACAGAAGTTGTTAAGAAGTTTCCCAGAATTCAATCACAAAACTAAGCCAGCACACCGACCATATTAAATATTTTATGTAATAGATGCTTCAAGTAGATTTATTTGGTCGGAGGCTTTCACTTAGAGCGCCCTTTGGGGGTGGAGGAGAACAGAAGCTTTGTGGCGCAAAACTTTCCGGTGCGGCAAGCAACGCTATTCAAATTAATTTACAAATGCCGGAGCTTGTAGGTGAATTTGTCTGGGCCGAGATGAAGACAATAAGCCGTGTTAAATGAGCCGACCCGGGCCAGAGCAGTGAAAGGCCATGATGGGGGTGAAATAATTTCGGTTATTATGCAATAATCAAAAAGGGCCAGGCTTAGATGTCGGCACAAGACATGACTCACTGTTGTACCCCCAAATCGTTGGCCACTCATCCGATATGCTAATCACACAATGTGGGTGAACGACCTTGACGGTTTTGGCCAACTATGATAATTACAACAATAAACTTAAACATACGCATCGATTTTATTACAAGCCATTTGGCAAAACGCAAGACGGATAGCAAAATGAAAACAAAAGCCGTAAAACTCATTCAAACGCCAAACGCATAACCGAATCGAAACGGAGGTACATCTACACAAGATACTATAGCAACTGAAATCCAATCGAATCGGCTCGAATATGAATCATCGTCAGCCCGGCTCACTGCAGCGCTCACAAATGCATTGTTATGTAAGCCAAAAGCCAATCCAACGACTGGGGTTTCCCCAAGGCCTAAAGCAACGCTTCGGTTAAAGCCACAAAACCAGCAGTGGAGCCGGCAAAGAGTCAAGAATTGAATAGGCCAACTGAGCGAGACCGAAAAGCTTAATTTTCGGATTTCTTGGGATTTTCCAGCCATGCTGAAGTTTTGGGCAAATCCCTGGTTTTGGCACAAATGCAATTGCACTTTGGTGGCAAGAAGGGCACTGAGAGAAAACTCATAGACACATTTATTACATTAGACACATTACAATAAATGTCTATGATTTGCTTTTTTTTATTATAAATATTAAAGATAAATAAAAGCATCTATTCATCAGAAAAATCAATACTAGTGGTACATATTCTTAATGAAATTCATAATCAAAATATTCAATAAAAAATATAAAATACAATTGGCTTGTTTTAAATAAAGTTAAGCACTATTTACGGTGGTTAAGTTATTACAAACCATTAAGTTATAAGTAAGTAATAATTTTCTTTAAAAATATCCAATAAAATGCCAAAAACTATATAATTTAAATTCATAGACAGAAATGTTAATCTAATTGGTTTTATTTGTTTCCCATAAAACGTAGCTCAATTTCCAAGCCAATATCTATATCAGACTTGGCTCAAAAGATTGCCAAATTGTATTTGGCCCAATGGAGCGTGTGGGTGGAAGACCTCAACTTGTTGAGCAATTGACACAAATACAATGTATTCAAATCTAAGCCAGGGAGTCGACAGGCCAACCTTGAATTGGTAGCAAAAAAATGCTTTTTGGGCTCGAACTTCGAAGACAAGCTCATTTGGACTTGAACTGCGACAATTTGTTTGACAAAGAGCGAAAGAGAAAGGCAGACTGGGGGAAAGAGATAGTGCGCTTAGTGCGATATTCAAAGGAAGCCTCCAAAGTAGAGCAAACACGATTCCCACTCAAACCCATTTGGCCAACCAATTAACAAGTTGGCCATAATTAACACAAACTATGTTGTAAGACTCCATGTCCAAGGAATATGTCAGCCCGCCAAAAATAGACAAGATATCTGTTGAATCTTTGATGGAGTTCCAATAACGAGCCCCTGAACCTGTAACCCCATCCGATTACACATCTCCAGCTGTGGCATTAGCTGTCGCCATCGAGGTCCAAGTTCAAGTTCAGTTCATCTGTTAGTGGGATTTACCAATAGTTTCAGCTAACAACTACATAGTTTTTTAGCTGGAAATAATTTTAGGGAAGTAAGAAGACCACTGTAATATACTCTATTTCTAAATACTGGGGTTTTTATAAGATTTCTTGATTTATTAAATTAGGATTCACGACAACTATGGTTTTTTCCCAATAACTGCCCTTCTAAAATGCAATGAAGCGTATTTTGAATTTATAAAAATTAAATAAGCAACACAAATTCATTTGTTTCCGAGAAAAGATCCAAGTTTCAAGCTAACAAACAACAAAAAACCCAAACAAACTACCCAAAAACTAGTCGTATAATTAAACTGCGAGTCGAGTTCGACGCACCTCCTTCAAACAATTCTCGAAAAGCCCAAACTGCTCGCACTCCAATGAGTCATAAAAAACCCGATGGTCAAATACTACGCCACACATCGATTGATAAAACTCCTCGAATTAATCACGAATAAATAGCCCAGAGGTGTTTGCCAAACAACCGAGAGAGAGACAACAATGTCAAACGGAGCAAATCGGTGTGATTAGCATAATTTTCGAACACGAGTTCATTATCAACTTTCTTGGAATGTTTAACATAAAACAGCACTCAGGTGGGGCTAGATAATGATGAACGCTTGGACCAAGGTCAGTAACACAGATGGGAGCCACCGGCAAATGCGCTGCTGGATCGATCCACTGAATCACAATGAGTGCTACTCGAACAGCACTGACCACACACAACAAGCGCTGTGAATATGGGACCCGGCACGCGAACGTGATCATCGTGAATAAGTTGACTCTAATTTTTATGAACTTCGGGTAATTCCGCAAAACACTTTTGATTCACAGCCAGCTACCATAGGTTTTTGGAGTAGAGCCAGGCGAAAACGAGAAACAAACAAACGATGACCCACTGATGACGTTTGCATTGACCATGGGTCCGAAAACCAGACGATATTACCCGAAACTGCACCTGGAAAGAGATGGGTGTACCGGAGCCGAAAGAGAGGGGGCGAAAAGATGAATGTATGCCAAAAGATCCGGTTTGAGGCAATGCCCAATTTTACCCCTTTCATGATGTTTTTATGCGTCTCTTATTTTCAGCCGGTTGCTCCTCTTTGACCCAATTTATAATTGCTGGATTGCATAATCCCGGTTTCTCAAGCAACACCTTTCCGGGAAGCTCTGTTTGGCCATTCAAAAACAACAAAATTATGGCCAACAGCCCACCTGAAAAGTGTTAAAAAAAAAAAGAGTTGCACTAATTTGGAGATGTAACATTTGCACACAAATTCACATGTAAATTTTGTTTATGGCGGCTGAGTGGTAATCCTGGGGCTGCCTAAGAGGGTTTCTTGGGTAAAAATAATCAAGTTTTTTAATATTTCCGCCTAGAGCCGCGTTTAGTGACCTCCAGTACTAAGCAGAATTGGGGAATTGGTGAAAAAAAACCCAACTGGAAAAAATTATTGCCCACAAAAATCAACACTCGCTGCGAGAAAGAGAGGTTGCCAAATATTGTCGCTGCCGTAGCTTTTGTGGCTTTTGTTTTGGGCCCCCGATTCGCAAGCCCCAGTGGGGGGATCGTGAGTGGAAGCGAGACAGCGGCGTTGGAGCTCGACACCGGCGCTGCGCCTGCGCAGCTTTTGTATAAAATGTGCGCGGCCAACGAAAGCGAAATCATACCACGAGTTGCAGACAAACGAACAGCACGAGAGGTGCAGAAAGTGAGTGAAGTGAAAGGATAACACGGACGATCAGTTGCATAAGGATTATCGAGTAACACACACGGAGATAATTACTCAATTGGATTATTAAACTTGAAACAACGGAGGTGAGTGAAGTGAACGACTGAAGTGAACTCTAGTGAACCAGAAAGACAAGCTAATTAAAATTAGCTCCATTTAATCGCGAGCCACTCGATAAAATTATGGATAAAATAAAATAAAAACTATTGGCCAAGAGCCGCCCAGTCGTTGAGCCAATCGCAAGAGCCAACTTTCACTGGAAAAGCAAGGGAAAACTTTGATTTTCCCAGCCCCCCTCTTACTCGCACAAACACATCGCTTAGCATCGCTTGCCAGCATTTTCCACCAAAGAAAATCCCAAGCCCCAGAGATGCCGGTAATTTGCAATGCAACGCTGCACAAACTTCCGCCCGAAGAGTGGCTGAGCAGCTCGCTAATCGCAGCTTCATTTACATAACAAAAAAATAATTTCGGATACACACAAAACAAAGAGTAAAATTAAATAGTTTTCCAAGCCATCTTTAGTATTTTCGGTTACCCTTTTCACAGTCACTTTAATGGAAAAGAAATAGTAATCCAACTGAAACATTTTCTCTCCAAAAGCCAGACATTTGGTTCAAGTGTAGTCTTACGCCCACGCCTCCGCCCCATGATCCCGACTACAGTGACATAACTGCAATGCAAGCCACCATAAAAAAAAGGCAAAAAAGAAAAGTGATTTTTACAAAAAGATACACGAAGCGGAAAGCGCTGTCAAGGCGAGAGATCAACTTGAACGACGGTGGCCCGTAGCTCCTAGGCTTGCTAAATCCGAGGAAAATTACCTCATAAATTACAGGGAGCTGCCCCTCTCTTTCTTTCAGTTTCTTATTTTTTTATTTCGAATAAAAAGTAACGTACAAAATCGAGCAATTAAGTGCGACGGTCTGCGACCTCCAACGAAAGTAAAAGTCTTATACGAGAGTCTGAGTCACGGCGAAGATTTCGAGATGCGAACCGGTTTCGGTTTCGGTTTCGTTACAGATTGGTTTGGCCAGAGATGGCAGAGGCATTGGATTGGTGGAGAAATGTAAACTTGTTAACTGGCACAATGACTTGGGGTAATGGTGTCAAGCTTGCCAGTTATGTCATAACCGATCACGACCAAACCATTAATTTCCCTTCAAAACAAACCCCGCATAAATTATCGCACATCAGTTTCGTTAGTCAATCAAACGAATGGATCTCGTACAGCAGTTTGTGATTCAATTGGTTTCATTTCCGTTTCAGATCTTCACCATGAGAATAAGAGCGAGCCTTGTGGCAGTTCTCCTGCTGGCCAGCGCATCCGCCTGGGCGGATGACTCCAACTGGGGCAACGAGTGGGCGCCCATGGAGGATGCCATGCCCAGTCGCCGATCGGTGGACGTCAAGCCAGCCGACACCGCCGACATCCAGGGGCGCTACCTGGTCCACGAATCCCAGAGCCAGACCCAGAGCAACAGCACCACCGAGATCGATGCGGTCATCGAACAGTTGATCAACTCCCGCCGGGAAGGTCGCAATCTTGGCGAATACGATGCCGTCTACGCCGATGGCAACATCGACCAGGCTCTGCAGCAGGGCAACGACCTGCAGGCACGCAATCTCATCCGCGACAAGCTGTGCGGCCTCGGACTCATGAGCTGCGATGTGGAGGAGAAGCGTCCGTTTTACTCGACCATCTACGCCCAGGGCCCACCTCCACCATCCGGAAGCTTCGGCGGCCCCTACGGTCCTGCCAAGCCCATGCCCCCACCCAGCTACTTCAGCGGCCGCCCGCCCATGTCCGGAGCCTTCGGCCCACCACCCAGCTCCCTGAACTCCTTCGGACCCCCGAGGAAGGTCGGCTACGAGGGACCCTACAAGCCAATGTCCGGACCTTACAGGCCCACTGGACCCGGAGGCTACTTGGAACATCCCCCACCGTCCGCTATTGATGGATCCTCCGATGGAATCACCTACACGAAGCCCCCACCTGGAGCTCTGATCTACGACAGCAAGCCGCCAGGACCCATCTACACTGGAGGACCTTCCCTGGGCTCCGGACCAGTTTACACTGGTGCTCCCAACGGAGTTCCTCCTTACAACTTTGAGAATCCCGAAGGTGGCATTCAGGGTGCCAGTTCCGCTCCCAATGGCTTCTACTCTCAGCAGTCCTCCGCTTCCTCCTCTTCGGCCACTTCTTCCAGCACCAAAGTGGTGGTTGGAGCCCCCATCGACGCCGGTTTGCAGCAGCATGTCCACCACCACTACCACCATGTGGAGGGAGCTGATGGTGCCAAGGTCCCGAGTGTGCCCATTCCCGTCGGAGCTGGTCAGACCATCAACACGGACTTCAGCGCTCTGGCCCAGTCTTCGGCCACTTACACGCCTTCTGTTCAGACCACCTCCGGATCGTCCTACTCCCAGTCCAACGCCTTCAATGCCGGATTCAACGGCGCCTCCCAGGGCGGACTTCTCTCCCAGAACGGTTTCAGTGGCCTGTCTCAGAAGCCCTCGGACCTGTACAAGCCCAGCACCGGTGACCTCTACAAGCCCAACTCTGGACTTGGAAACTTTGGTTCCAGCGGCTCTGGAGGATTCAGCGGATCCCCCAGCTCCAGCTACCACAGCCAGAACCCGGACTACTACAAGAAGGAGCTCCAGACCGGCGCTTCCAACCAGTACAATGGCATCTCCGGAGGCTACCAGGGACAGAGCCAGGGACAATACCAGGGTGGCTATGACACCTCCCGTCAGCAGATCGTGGACTGCCAGTGTGTGCCCATTTCCCAGTGTCCGGCTGCCGATCGCATTGGCCGCAAGGAGGACCTGATCCTCCCCATCGATCCCCGAAACCTGGGCAAGGACATCGAAGCTCTCAGTGATGATGTCGCTTCCAGCAATGCCACCGTGAAGGCTGAAGCCAAGAAGGATGACAACAAGGACGACAAGAAGCGCTCCCGTCGCCAGGCTGATGGTGCTCAGAAGGAAGAGGATGCCAGCGATCTCTCGCTCGATGCTCAAGGGGTAAGTCCAAATAGTCTCTAACAGATCCCTCTAGCCTAGGTTAGGTAGTGCCCGACTAATGCCAAATCACGCATGGTTCACATTCCCCTCAAAATTATGGGGGCCACTAATAGAGTCTTAGCAAAGCTCCTCCTCCCACCCACACACATCCAATCAACCAAACAATCAATCAATCAACCAACCAATCAATCAAACAACCTGACAACTGCACCCATCGTTCAATGCTCCAAGCTCAACTAAAAACTCCTCGCTGGCTCCAGAGTTCGGATCGAACCAGATCAGACCAGATTAGGCACTAATCCCAGAACTAAACCAGCTAACCAAGCACGAACTTTGAGATTGCACGGAAGCATCTGGAACTTGTTCTAGCGTCTGTTCCTCTTCTCCTCCTCACAAAAAAATAAATAGAGACAAGGGCCGCTCGGAGGATCTCCCTTGGCGCTGCCTGCCCTCCAGGCCATCGAACTGATCCAACGAAAGGTGCTACCCACTTACGGCGTAAGCTTTGGTCTGCCCTATCCCACTGGCGGATACGGAGGTTATCCAGCGAATGTTCTGGGGGATTACTACCCCGCCCAGAACCCCAACTTCGGCTCTGTTGGCCCTAATGGCTTGAACCTTGGGCTGGTGAACGTGAATCCTTTGGTGTCAGTGCAGGTGGCCAAAACGGATTACGGCGAGAAGGTGGTGAAGCCACTGGTTAACCTCCATGTCACCCCCAATGCCAATCTCATCCAAAAGGTGGGAGACTTCTTCAAACGGAAGCCCGCCGAGGTGCACAGCACCCATTACCACCACCATGACCACTACACTGGCTACGAGCATCATGGGTACGACCACCATGATCACCACGATCACCACTCGTATCCACACTACTACGGAGGATCTGGTCCCCATTTCAGTGTGGAGATGGTGCCGAGTACTCCGATCTTTGAGTACCACAGCGGCCCATCGGTGCCCGTATCTCATCACCACCACCATGAAGCGTCCCCCTACGAGAGCTCCTTCCACTCCATCTATCCCGGATCCGCCCCTGATTTCGGAGGCTATGGCGAATACTCGCAGCATGTGGAGCGGAGCGCCAATGTGAGCAGCGAGGGCTCCAGTCGTCGTGGCAAGCAGTTGACCCTCGGACCTCTCTACAATATCCCGACTCCGGCTCCTGGAGAGGCGGCGGGCAGTGATCGGGTCACCTTTCCCCGGGATCGTAGGCGCCGAAGCCTCGAGGATGGTGTGTGGGCGGGAGCAGCTCCTGAGGAGCAGGTAACCATGTGTGATCTCGCATCAAGGGTTTCTCTATCACCAACCGCATAAGTCACATCAGGCTAACCCTTATCCTTGCTGTTTCTTTTAGCGAGCTTACTATGGCAACCGTCCTGTTGAGAAGACCTGCCGCATCAACGAGGTCTGCTGCCGTCGTCCCCTCCGCCCTCAGGCTCCTCCCCAGCAACTCGGACGCTGTGGCGTGAGGAACGCTGCTGGCATCACCGGTCGCATCAAGAACCCCGTTTACGTCGATGGAGACAGTGAGTTCGGCGAGTATCCCTGGCATGTGGCCATCCTGAAGAAGGACCCCAAGGAATCGATTTACGCCTGCGGTGGCACCCTCATCGATGCCCAGCACATCATCTCCGCTGCCCATTGCATCAAATCGTAAGTTTACCGATCCTTGGATCCTTTTATCCGGGGACTAACTGTATTCCTCTATTTACAGTCAAAACGGCTTCGATCTGCGCGTCCGCCTGGGCGAATGGGATGTCAACCACGACGTGGAGTTCTTCCCCTACATCGAACGCGATGTGGTTTCTGTGCACATCCACCCCGAATACTATGCCGGAACTCTGGACAATGACCTGGCCATCCTCAAGTTGGACCACCCAGTGGACTTCACCAAGAATCCCCACATCAGTCCCGCCTGTCTGCCCGACAAGTACTCTGACTTCACTGGAGCTCGCTGCTGGACCACTGGCTGGGGCAAGGACGCCTTCGGAGAGCACGGAAAGTACCAGAACATTCTCAAGGAGGTCGATGTGCCCATTCTGTCCCACCACCAGTGCGAGGCCCAGCTGAGGAACACCCGTCTGGGATACAGCTACAAGCTCAACCCAGGGTTCGTTTGTGCCGGCGGTGAGGAGGGCAAGGATGCCTGCAAGGGTGACGGCGGTGGTCCTCTTGTCTGCGAACGCAACGGCGTCTGGAACGTGGTGGGTGTGGTGTCCTGGGGCATTGGCTGCGGCCAGGTGAACGTGCCTGGCGTGTACGTGAAGGTCTCGGCCTACCTGCCCTGGATCCAGCAGATCACCCAAAGCTACAAATGATTAACGGAGCAGGAGGAAGACCACGGGCAGAAGCATCATCATACTGACATACATGAGGTAACAGCCTACCACGCAGACACCTCCAGCGTCATCATCGACGATGCCTCCTCCGATGAGTTTGTTTTTCACTTCTGACCGAAGCCATCACAAAAGCACTTGTGCAACTCTCGAATCCGTTCGATTGTCGCATTCGTCATCGTATTTATCAGCGTCGTCACTCTTATTTATTACGAATGTTACTTTGTCTGTTATGCTATTTGTTATATTTTTTATTAGGCGCCCACAGTCGCCCCCAATTCACTTCACTGCACTCCACTCCCCTCATTAGCGGCCCACAATGGTTATTACCTAATTGGCGACGCACCGAGACGCGTCATCCTGTTGATATTAATTGTCTTGTACATTCGAGTTCCAATTTTGTCTTGTAAAATAGAGATTTAATAATTAATTTATTTATATATTTGTAATAAATTAATAATTAATGTATTTAAATAAAATAATTTATAAAAAATATAAACACTATTTAGTTTCGAATCTGCATCTTAACTAGAGACTTTGGATATTATATATAGGGGTGCTTTTTGAACGGCCATAAGGCCATACATACATATCTGGTCAAATTTTCTGCAATCTAAAAATTTCAAGGAAGAGAAATATGACAAAATATTCAAAAATCCAAAAAACTCATTATGGCCCCCAGCGAAGCCTATATCTTTGGCAATAATTATCTGCTTCCTGAGTGGAATATCTTTAACGATTCGTATGTAAATTCTTCATAAATTTACATCAAAATCTAGAAACAAAATATTTTTTAGATTTTTCGTAAAATTTTATGGGGGTCCCTTCAAAAATCCACAAAACGCATTTTGGCCTCCAGTGACGGTTATATCTTTGGCCATAATGATCTGATTCCTGAGTGAAATACCTTAAACGATTCGTAGGGAGATTCTCCATAAGTCTGCATCAAAATCTAGGAACAAAATATTTTTTAAGATTTTTCGTAAAATTTTATGGAGGGTCCCCTTCAAAATCCACAAAACTCATTATGGCCGACAGCGACGGCTATATCTTTGGCAATAATGATCTAATTCCTGAGTGGAATACCTTAAACGGTTCGTAGATAAATTCTCTATAAAAATCTACAAAATATTATTTATTTATTAAAATTTTTGTACAATTTTGTTGAGAGTCCCTTTCAAAAATCCACAACTTATAGCCCACAACGTATAAGCACTTATAGCGTCCCCAGCGAAGGCTATATCTTTGGGAATAATCGAACGATTCTTGGGGAGGATAGCTGAAACAGTTTGTGGGTTAATTCTCCATAAATATGATATAAAACCTGCAATGAAAGTTTTTGGTTTTAACTTTTGTCTAAATTTCTTGAGGATTCCCATTAAATTTTAAATAATTGGAAAGCCAAGTTAAATTTGGATTATAAAGTATATTTTCTGGAATCTCTTACATAATTTACCAATTAAAATTATTATATTTTTCATTTTTATTGATAAAGCTCGCCCAGACTTCCTAGGTTAAAATTGCGCCTGAAAGTTAAGCTAGTCAAAGGCATAATCTCAGAAAATGGTTTTCCCTGCATCGATGCACCGCAGAGCCCGCTTAAAGATCCACTTTAAGTTCAATTACAAACTAGTGCAGCACATAAAATGCAAATTAAATTTTAAACATTAGCAAACCGGAGGAGGCCGACCACTTTACACTGTCCGTTTTGAAAAACAAGCAGCGGCGTGCCAGCCGAGCATTAAAAGACGCCGCCGAAACTTGGGTCGCCGTGCTTCCTCGATGGGTGTAAAGGTGCCTGGGAGTAGCCAGCGGAGCACCAGTGGGCAGACCCATTTCCAATAGCCCAAAGTATGAAAGTAATAACATGGCCATCATCAGTTAAATTTAAAAACCGCAACCAACTTTCCGCAACTTGAAAACACTTTCTGCTCCGCTGGCGACTTTGAAAGACTTATAAATGGGATATTTTCATCAAAAGCGAAGCTCAATGCAGTTCCAGCAGCGCTAGCGAGATGCACGGCACTGGATTACGCTCTCTTCTCGGCCAGCTGGTGATAGGTGAGCCAGGAATAATAAAAAGGATAATGGATTAACGTCTATATACTCTTGGTGAAAATATTATTTGAAAAGTGAATTAGATAATTATTAAACAAGCTAAAGTGTCATCTTTTCATAAATATTTACAAAGCGACTCAAGGGTGTTCATCTGAATAAGAGTGAAAATGTTATACTAAATGTTTAATGTTTATTAAAAAGCATTAGTTTAATTAGTTAATGTGAAATTATTTAATATAAATTTTCTATAATAACTCCAATGAGACGAAATCTTGATTTTATAAAATCGTCTCTTAAGTATTTAGTGTTGATTTATTTTTTATGAAAACTATGAAACTCAGCAGAAATATTTAGAAACAACAATTTGGAAAAAAATTACAACATGAAATAAATGATTTAAATTTTCTAAACTATAAAACTATATTTGTTTTAAAATAAATTTTTCTAATTACTATATTTCAGTGCTGGTCTTGGCGCAGGTCCTGGGACGGCTGCACAAGCGCAATGGCTATCATTATAGACCGCAGCAGCCACCACCAATTCACCAGAATGGATACTTCGAGCCACACCATCCCGCAGTAGAGCCTCCGGAGCCGGAGAAGCCACAACACAGTTCCAAAAGTTACTACAGCCAGTCCGGAGGAGGATCCGGAAAAGGTGGTGCTGGTTATAGCATAGGCAGTGGCCTACGCTCCATAGCACAGGGATCGGCAGATCAGGCTTACAGTGCTGTGGCCAACCAACATGCTGCTGCCAAGCAGGCGGCTTACATAGCCCAGAACACCCTGGCTCAAGCTGCTTCCCAGGCGGCGGCCACTGCCCAGGCGGCCCTGGTGGGGAAGCAGGTGGTTCTTCAGGAATTGGAGCAACAGGCTGCCGAGGCCCAACGCTCCCTCTCGCGGGAACTGGAACAGCTGAAGGCAGCCAAGATCTCCGCGAAGTTGGCCCAACAAACAGCCCAAGCAGCCCATCATCACATCTCAGTACTCACAGCAGCTGTGAATAATGCCAAATCCGTAGCGGAACAGGCGGAGCAAACATCCACAGAGGTGAACAATCAGCTAGCTTCCCAATCCACGATGGTGGGGCAGGCAAAGAACCGACTGGAGCAGGTGGAGGAGCAATTGCACCAGGCTAGAGTGGACTATGCGGCCACCAAGGAGTCTGCATTGAAGGCGGCCAATTCAGCGGCAGCTGCCCAGGTTAATGCCTCAAAAGCGGCCCAACACGCCACGATTGGACTCCACGAAAGCACCAATCCCTCGGCTCATGGGCATGACGGTCAGGAGCTTAGCGGAGAGGAGGAGTCCTATGACGAGCACCTGGCCCCCAGTGGAGGGGGAGAAATATCTTTGGGTCACACAGCAGGCGGAGAGGAGATTTCGGAGCATGTTAGAACTCCATACCAGTAAGCAGTTTGAAAAGAGTTGTTTGTTCTTTATAGTCTTTAAACTTATTTATGTAAATAAATAAATAAAGTCGGACTTACTTGGCTGTGAGTTGTCTGCGAATTTTAGAAGGATATATAAACTATTAAATTTGGTTTCTGAATGAGAATTATAGTTTAAGCAATTCGCTATGCGAGCTTGAGAATTCAGTTTATGGAACGTAAACAACTAAAAAAAATTATTCAAATTTTCAAAAATTAAATGAACCGCTTTTGATTTATCACTTTACGTTAAATTCAGCGTTTCCAACACTGGACACACCAAAGACACTAACCACTTTAAAATAGTTTACAATGTGAAATATTGTTTTCATATATTAGGAACCGACTAAATAAAAACCTTAAATATTATTGTAAATTTGTTGTTTATTTGTTATTTGTAAATCAAATAGTCACGAGTAGCTGAAGTGAGGTATGGAATCTATAGGACCATAAGTAAATTGAAACTAAAGACTCACGCAAAGTCCCACATCTCTATTAATTTACGTTATACAACACCGATTATAACACTACCGCGCGTGCAGGAAAAAAACGTGCGCTTTTACGTTTCCATATCAAATTGTGTTATTTTTCCTAAATTTCGGTATTCCTGCTACCTAAATCCCACCCAGAAAGATGTGGCCGCGGTTTGGCATCAAGATTGGCAACAGCACGCTATGCATTGCTCACGTGCGTGAGGACGGCAAGGCGGATGTGATCGCCAACAAGCAGGGTGACCGCGTTTCGCAGGCCTGTCTTCTCTGGGACGGCGTCTCGGAGATCGAATGCGGCCTTACCGCCAAACAGAAGATGGCCACGAGACCCCGGCAAGCGGTAGCCCATAGTTTCCAACTACTGCAGCCCAAGGATCAGCTCACGGAGGAGAAGCTCTCGGGCGCCCTCAAGGAAATCCCCTGCGACTTCGACCAGGAAGAGCTGGTCTTTCGCATGGAGCACACGGTGCCTTCGGAAAAGGAGGACCAGGACGATAAGGTTGTGACCAAGGACCTAAGTGCCTATCAAGTGACGGTGGAGCTGCTGCGCGCGGAACTGGAATTGGCCCACCAATACCACACGGATGCCGAACAGGCGCCCATAGCTGTGCTCTCCATACCCAGCTACTATCCTCAAGACTCCTGCAAACTACTGGCTGATGCCGCCCAGTCTGCTGGTTTCCATGTGGCCCAAATCATAACCGAACCCACTGCCGCCGTTTTAGGATACAGGATTGGAGAGGAGCAGGCGGAGCAGCGGCGTCACGTTCTGACCATCAAGTGCGGTGGCCTCTATAGCGACTTCGCATTCTACGCAGTTCAGGATGGACTTTTTGTCCAGCTGGCCACCTTCGGTCCCTATCCAATCGGAGGCCGCCAGTTCACCGAGGCTCTGGTTCAGTTTATCTGCGAGGAGTTCCGCCGCAAGTACAAGCTGGACCCGCACGAGTCGCGACGCTCCCTGGCCAAGATCCGCACCGCTGCTGCCAACTGCAAGCACATACTGACCACGCTGCCCTCCACGCAGCTGTACATCGACTCTCTTATGGATGGCGTGGACTTCAACGCCCAGATGTCGCGCGCCCGCTTCGAGAGCCTGATTCAGCCGGTCATCAACAGCCTCATCCAGCAGCTGAGCGAGTGCGTGGAGCAGGCGCAAAAGGAGCACCCCGGACTAAGTACCATTGACGACATCGTGCTCTTAGGAGCCACTATGCAGATCCCTAAACTCCAATCGGCACTAGCCGCACGCTTCCCGGATGCCAAGCTGCACAACAGCCATTCGGCCGACGAGGTGGTGGCCATTGGCTGTGCCCGCCAAGCCGTTTGCCTGCTGGATCCTCTGGAACAGCAGCTTCACAAAGATGAGGATTGTGTGCTGGCCGAGGACGACCTGTACATTTGGCATGGCAACGATGAAGCCAATGCCAAGTTAGTCCTGGGAAGGGGAAGCGTGCTGCCCGCCAAGATCCGGATATCCCTGCCTCAGTCCGGGGAGGCCAATGGAGACGCGGGAGACAATGCGGCGGCGTCGTTCAAGCTGCGCACAGGGGAGAGCGAGATTCTGGCCAAGCTGCCCGACACTACGCAGGCGGAAGATGGGCTGTTCCAGCTCGAGATTGAGGTAGACGTGGACGACAAGGACGGCAACGTAGTGCCGCTGGTGCGACTACGGTGCATGTGAGACCCGGAACTAGAATCGTGCTCCGTCGCCTAGTCTATTTATTGTTGCTAGCCTAATGATTACGATACACAAAAGTAAAAAATAAATACGAAAGCTGCAATCAAAGTTTTGTGCGAAAAATTTAAAATGCGTTCTCTAATTTAATATATTTATTTTATCCTAATTATGTAATTCTATGAATCTAAAACTGAAGCCCATTGACTTTCAGGCTTCGCTCCAGTTTCCGCAGGAACTCTTCGAACACTACCACTCCCTTGAACATGCTAGTTTTCTTGTGGTCCTTGATCCGGCTCTTGTCCTCCGGCGCTTCCATGTAGCTCTTGTTTTTGTCATCAAAGGCGTTGATCTCGTGGAGCAACTGGGTGATCGTGGGAACTGTTGTGGGATCAAATTTGCCCACTGCACTGACACTAAACGGCACACACACCTTTCCCGTGGACGGATGGATGCAGAACGGAGACTTCAGCAAGTGGTTGAATCCCCTGGTGACATTGATGTCCAATCGTGGATAGAGCAGTCCCAGCTGGACTTCCTGCACAATATTTTTAAGCTTGCGACTCCAGGCGTTGGCAGTAGTTGTCCTCATTGAGTTGGAGTACTTCAGGAAACTCTCCCACACCAGCTTGGAATGGGCTCCATCCTCCACATTTTTTTGGAGATACGATTCGAATTCTCCCCTCGCCCCTTCGTCGTGAATCATGTTCAGCAGTTTCGTGACCCCTTTGGGTGTCCCGAACAGATTCTGATCTTCAATAATTACCTCCTCGAACATGGGCTCTACGATCTTCAAGGCCCTCTTGATGCTGTGGTGCTGCCGGTCACCTAGGGGAACCCTGGGCGAGTTACTGCCCCCGAAACTCACATAGGAGACTATGTTCAGGTACTCCGCCACCGAATAGCGGCCGCGGCCATCCAAATGACGCGCCTGGTAGTCGCATACCCAGCAATGGATACCCCGACGGCCGGAAAAGACCCACAGGATGTGCTCGAAGCCAAAGTCCTCTCGCAGAGCAACATCCAGGATGCGGGCGGCCAGCACCATGAATTTCCAGCACTTCAGGCATACCTCAGCCCCGGAGCAACAGGTGCGAACGTCGTCGTAATCCGTCATATCAATATCAAATACCAATTCTCTCTGGACGGGTACCAACCCTCCTGGTATAGTTCGGTGCATTTTCGGCCTGGTGTGCATCACCGGTCCAATATCAATCTTGATGGGATTCCTCGAGCAGAGTTCCTTCTCCAACTCGGCTTGGTTATCGAAGCACAGGTACCGAATGTAAATGTCGTCCATGAGGGTAAAGGAAATTTCCCGATTGCAGAAAATTCCATCCTCAGCTGAAGAAAAGAGAGATTAGCTTCTGGCGCGAATAGGTATTACATGGAGGCACTTACTCAGCCCATAGGACAGCCAGCGGTAGAAGGGCTGATGGGGAAATAGGCGTCTGTAGTACAGGGGCAGCATGTCCTGAAGGATTTCAGGATTAAAAGCAGGCACAGCGGCAGTTGGTTGCGGCGGCACCTGATTTTCCTGATCTGCGATTTGTTCTGGCATTGTATTAGATCTAAAATATCACAGAAAGTGAAGTGTTTCATTTAAAAATATTATTTATACTTTAATCCATATTTATAGGAATAAAAAGATAATATTTCCCCACTTGATAACCTTACATATATACGCTAATTCAAAGCAATTCCCAACATCATAGACCAGCCTATTTGTCTTTTTTGAAACCTTAAAGTTATTTATTTTTTTGTTGATTTTTTCTTTTTCAAAGAGAGATACACTTTTGGAGCTTAGAGTACTGAAATATATATTAACGACATGCAGGGATTGAAATTACGAGGCTAATTAATTGTCAGTATGGGTCGAAACAAATCAAGGAATCGAGTCAATCTAACACAATGGAATACCGCAGAGTGAACCTGGTCAGGGGGTTCGTCCGATGATTGGCTTAGATTATGATAGAAATCTACGTGTACCATGTATATATATATAATATATATGTTACTATATATGTGTCTAAATTATGCCTAGGTTAGATCATTGATGTAGCTTAAGGATTAGAACACGAAGGGCGATAACTATGCCACGGTGAGGCGGATGTCTTGCATCTTGTGCTGCTGCCAGGTGTGGGCAGGCTGCCGCGGAGGAGCCGTGTTATACAGAGTCACGGAGGCGATGTGATTGTTCGGCATCACCTCGAAGATCAGATCCTGGTAGCCGTAACAGAAGGTAGACCCAAACGGATTCGCAGTGTTGGTCGAACTGGCCCTGTGAAGCACTACAGGTCGCTCGGAAGTGGCCAGCGAGCCGCTGATCTCATCCCACTTTGTATACGCGGTTATGTTTACATGATCCTGTTTCGCAGGCGTCACCAAATCGTTACTACTTTCGATCGTTGTGGGATGATCCGCCTTCAGCTGGAAGTGGAACTCACAGCGATGGTACATGTTGAAGTTGAAGTGGCCCGGATAGTTTGTGTGCAGGATGAACTTCTTACAGGTCTGGGTGCGGGCATCAAACAGAACATCGATACCCAGCGTAAAATAGTTAAAGAATATATCACTTCGCTTGCTCTGCGCCTGCCGATTCACACTGGAGCTGTGAATCTTCATCTTGTCTTCGCTTTTGAAGAAAATCCGGTTGGGAGCACCTAGACTGGTGGCCACATCTTCGCAGCTGTCCCCGAAGAGTAGCTCCCTGGTGAAGCACTGACGAAGAGGCTCCAGAGCTCTTCCAGATCCCTCAGTAAAAAGTTTCAGCTTCAGTCCCTTGGTGTGGCCATAGGATGTGCGAAGGACAGTAGCTGATTCCATGTACATTTGGCGATGGTAGCACGTCAGAGGCAGGGATGGGGCCCTATTTTCCGTCACATTACTGCCCGCATATAGAGACATCTTAGAGACAACTGGTGAGGCGCCGTTGAGGAATACCAGTGAGCCCAGTCCGTGGGCGTAGCCCGAGTGCAGTTTACTGTCCACCGGGAAATAAAAGCTCAGGCCTCGGAAGTGGAGAGCGAAAAGCTGCTTGGCCGCATCATAGACACCAGGATGCGTGGCTCCGAAGGAATGTTCTATCTGCTCGATGCTTGGCAGGACTTCAGGAGAATTGAAATAAACACCTCCGTAACGGAGTTTCACCAGCTTCATGTTGAAGACCTCAATAGTCTTCAGGCGCTGCACCACAGGATCGAAAATCAAGCGCACTCCATCCTGGGGCAGGTTGATGATTATATCCACTCCCAAGGGATTCGTATCCGAGTACAGGACCTGTACTCCCTTGATGATGCCCACCTGGGATTGTATTATGGAAATGGCCTGCGAGAAGTGCATCCCCAGGACAAACTCCCAGGAGTCACATCCCAGTGAGTTCTCCGGCCGGATCTCCAAATCGAGCATCTTTTTCTGCAGTGTATGGGACGGGTTATTGTTTGTTTGGCTGTCAAGCGCCCACCTTACTGACCTTGATTTGCGAAATCAGCTGCTGGTGGCGAATTTATATCAGCGAATATATACGCAGTTTGTTGCCAAGTAATTTATTTGTGCTATATATTTGAACACTTTCCGTTTTTATAATTGTTTGGCCTTTGGGAGTTCCTTCTAATTTTTTGGGTTTTACACCCAGTTACGCAATGCCTGACGAAATGTTTATTTGAATGGTTATTAAGCAATTTTTCGTGCTTTTTGCAAGCGTTTAACTGTGTTGTTTTCTTCTAAATTTCGGACAAAGGCAAAATGCGCAGCAGAGAAAATGAGATAATAACAAAGTCGCGGCCTTGCCAGACAGTTGCGGGCAGCTGATTTGCGAAAACACAGAACCCTTTTGGGTGGGGCGATTTGGCCTACCTTACCAACTATTATTAAAATCTAACTAAAATAAAATATTTCTTCAAACTTAAGTGTATAAATGGAAACTAAGACTATTTTTCAAAGGGGTAAATTATTTTTTAGGCCTGATATGGCAGCACCGTCTAACAATGCAACAGCTGATGAATTGTTTTCGCGCGCTTTTTTTACCTGGCCAAGGCTAATCTGTTAACTTACTTTACGCTCAAACTCGGGATGTTTTTAACTAGCCAGTAGTTTTAATAGATTTCACAATGCTTAGTAATTCACTTTAAACACTTGCTTTGTTAAATAAGACTTTAATTGAAAATAAAACAGAGATTTATAGGACAGCACTATGCAACGCGCCCTGGAACAGCAATATCTGTTTTACAACTAACAACACAGCTATTGCCGATTTTACCAACACTAAACAGAAACTTCCAAAATACTATGAATATTTTCGTTTATTTCCTTCTTACAGCCCATTTTCAGCTTATCACTATAAAAGACGTACAAAACCAACACTTGGATAATAAATCTTTAGTTCAGACACATTGGATACCACTTTCAGGACACGTAGCTCCACATACTGAGCAATTAAAACTTGCATCCGTTAAAATATTTGCGCTCAGGCAATAATAACAATAAATATGTCCACAGCCCATGTGATGCGGGAGGGTAGGCCTTTCCCCACAAAATGTACATGTGGTGCCCACAGTCATCTTCGGAGTGAGGAGCTCTGCTTTACTACTACTTCCAGACTCAAACTTCCTTCCGGAAAGCCCTCCAAAGGTCCAGGACTTTAGTAATCTCTGTAGTTTACGGAAATTGATTATTGGCAGAACGAGACCAAGGATTTCCTGGAGAATACACAGTTTACAAAGTGTCACAGTTAAATGAATACTCTTCTTACCATAAATCCTCCCCAGAGCAACTCGCGCGTCAGGTACTTGTAGCCTATGTCCCTCCTTTGATTGTTTCTTAGACTTATGTAGTCCAATCCCAACAGGAAGTCAATCAAAGTGGGTTTCCTTCCAGTTTTTAGGAATCGAAAGTAGTTTAGTATGTTTAGGACTAAAGCACTATTCTCTGCCCAGGAGATCATCTGACTAAACCATTCCACCCGCCGCGTTAATCGCCTTTCCTCCCAGCTCTTTACGTAGCCAGGCAAAACTGTCAAGGCGAAGTGGAGGGCCAACCGGGAGACGGTCAGTTTCTCGGCATCGTAAGCCAGGACCAGCAGCTGCTGTCCAAAAGTTGAACATCTCTTGCCCACAGATCCAAACCAAATGGCAGATTGAATCAACAAATCAAGCTCGGGCTGGATTTTGATAAATAAAACCGGCTAAAATGAAAAAGAAAGGTAAACTCTGGACATTGTTAACATAGTCAGAGTGCTTACTGAAATAGCCTGCAGGTTCTCTAGAAGATTATCACGTATAAGGCGGGCAATGTCCTTGTTCAGATAAATTGCATCGATCTATAATGTAACCAAAACATCTGTTAGCTTCCATCATAAATGATAAATATTTTGAACTAACCTGATTAACCCGAGGAACATACTTATTCTTCTCGATCATTTTGTTTATATTCCGTACCTTGGCTAACTCTTAATTGACATAGTTTTTATTTATCTGTACTCTGCCCTTTCTTATCAAAAATGTGCAAGAAAGAAGTGCCAGACCGTGGATTTATATAAACAAATAGAGATGCCATATCAACAAACAAAGGTGTCCAGAGCTCCCACCTTAACTTAAGGAAAAATATTTTATAATTCATAACGGTCTATTTAGCTTTTTGAATTAAATTTTAACTTTAATTTATAAAAAAGGAAATCGGGTAAATTTTCCTGCGATGCAGAAATAAATCCTGAAAATTGTGTTTTCCAGAAAACATTTCCTGTCCTTCATGGAGCATTTTCTTACCACAATAAATAATTGCTTAGATTATCTTTAAATAATTAGCCGTCTTAACTTAACAAAGAAACTAGGATCCGATTAATTTTTAATTAAAAACCTCTGAACTAATTAAAACTATCCTTCGTGACTTCATCGCAACTCCTATTGTAAAGTTTGGCGTTTTAGGAAGCATTTTCTGACAACTTTTCAAATACGACTTATGCAATTTCAATCAAAAACAAAACGCACAACTTGTTTGTGAGTTGTTTGCGGAAAATGTGTCTAACGATGTCTTGTAATGGCACTTTATTGCCGTTTACGACTGCAACGCATAAACCAGTTGGCCGGGCAGGCCCAGACATTTGGTCATTTGTTTGAGGTGTACAAGTTCAATGATTGGCCCCCACCTGGTCAGCAGAAATTATGGTCAGTGGTCGGGTGAGTTTTGATTTTATAAAAAGTACATAATTCACACTTTATTACACAATTTACAATTCGTTCGATCTCTGCAAAAAGTTTTACGAGAAGTCATAAGTATACATTACAGATTACAGATTACAGTTTACAAGATTTAAGATTATAGATTACAGATTACAGTCGAGTGAATCGAGTAAATTCGTCTGAGCAGGCAGTGACTAAGGATCAGTTGAAAGCGGAAGAAACACGTAGAAGTTATTCGCTATCACAGAATAAAATACAATATACAAAATGTTAATGAAGTAGGCGTGGCCCGCGGGCTGCAAGAGTCTAGCGAAGGTCTCCAAATGGCCCGCAGTCCACAGTGTGTGCTGATGTCCTAATTACGAGATATGAAGCTGATTCCATGGTCGATCGTTTCTAATCCTTCTCCTTCCTCCTCCTCGCCGTCTTTCTCCTTTCCTCCCTTCGACTGATGAGCAATTTGGCTAACTCTAGTGCGGGGTGAGTCCTGGCTTAGTAGTG
This sequence comes from Drosophila atripex, assembly GCA_035045925.1. Lineage (NCBI taxonomy): Eukaryota > Metazoa > Arthropoda > Insecta > Diptera > Drosophilidae > Drosophila > Drosophila atripex. The sequence goes on from JAWNOP010000012.1 coordinate 6,081,335, forward strand.
ATGCTCGTGCAGCTCCTCGTGGTGGTGCACAGGGGCGGTCTTGTGGACCACAGCGTTGAAGCCATTGTGCTTGTCGGCGGTGTAGTCCACGGTGCGGATGGAACCGTCAGGCTCCACCAGAGAGTACTGTCCCTTGACGGTGTCGCCGTCGCGGGTCTCGTGCTGGGACTTGACATCGCCGGTGTGGAAGTCATTTACTCCGTACTTGAAGGCGTACTTGGGCGGGGCCTGGGAAATGAATATTATTAGCTTCATTGTCTTAATCTCGGTTTTAATCCTGACGACTCACGTAGTAATCCACATGCTCATCCTCGTGGTGGTGAACCTCGTAGTGCGGGGTCTCGTGGTGGCCGTGCTCCTCGCCCAGCGAGATGCGCTCGAGCTGGTGGTGTCCGTACTCATGGACGGGCTCCGGCTCGTGGTGGGCCAGGTGCTCGTAGCCGTGGCTCTCCTCGTAGTACTGGTGCTCCAGCGGATAGGCCAGACTCAGGCACAGGGCCGAGGCGAAGATCAGATACTGAAAAATCAGATAGGCAGGCGCATAATTAACAACGGAGCTCAGACCTTGGCTAATTGTTTCCGTTATGGAGTGGTGGAGTGGCCTAAAGTTGCAACCAGCAAGTGCTGCAATTAGCGGTGCCCCAAAAGAGTGGGTGGAAAAGTAAGAGGGACTCTCCGCTGACTGGTAACTGTCGCTACCCATGTAATGGCTGCATCAAAGATGAATATTTTTGTGGTTTTGCATTTTCTGCTGGTTTTAATGAATTCAAAATGAAGTGTTTGCTGTGGTTGACTGACGCTTTTGTTTGGCTTTTAATTTAGTGGTTTCATTGTGGCTTACTGGCTGCCTCTGAATCGGTTGGTTAACTGAGCGGTGGTATGGGTTTTTATGCAAATATTTTGGTTAGTGGTTTCTGTTAATTAAAAGGATAAATCCTTTAGCCAGTTTCCTGGACCGGCCTACAAAATAGCTTCCAACATTGCCTAATTTATGCCTAAAAATTAAAACTAAAATGCTTAAATGAAACATCCAATTGTATCCTGAAACCAAGGTCCTTTTATGTTTTTTAAACATTTTCACTTTATTTGGAATAAATCACTTGAAATCACTATTGTGCTTGCCAATATCCTTTAGGATATCTCGTTTATACTGTTCGTTTTTAACTTGTTCACTCATTATCCTTAATCCTTGACTGCGGCTCACCTTGAAGGCCATGGTAGCACGGATTTAGTTTAGTTCGCGGCTAGTTTGGTTTTCACAAAACAAAATGTGGCTTGTGGGATGACTGCACGCAACGACTTTCCACCACTGAATAATGTGGTTGCAACGAAAATGCGCCGCTTTTATATGGTTAGGAAGAAAGTGAATCGACGGTGGTTCGGCGGATTGGTGGATTGCTAGATTGGTGGACTGGTGGATCGGTTCAAGCAGCGAAGTGAGCGGTGCCCATAGACTATCGAGCCGAATGTAAAACAGTTCAAATGCGGTTTTAGTGTTGTGCTTTGCCTTTTCTTGTTGTTTTTGCCATTGTTTGCCATTGTTTGAGGCTTGGATGTTTGCTGCCCCGGACAGGACTCTTTGTGTGTCATTAGTGACGCATGCGATGGCGTTGATAAGTCGTCATCGCTCTTGTGGCTCGGCTCTATTGCAACATGCCCCCACTGACAGCTCCGGTCCGAAACAGTTTGTTAATAATATTTTTGGTTTTCAACATATTTTCTAGCCTATTTGCATTGCAGCTCTGACTCTGCTCATTAAACGCAGTTTGACCCAAATTTCGGCCAGATGATTCGTGGCTGCTGCTGGGCAGCATTCAGCTTTTTGGGGCAACCTTCTATTGCGGCGTGCCTCCGGTTAATCGTTTACTTTTAATGCGCTGATTTTCGTAAAACCTAAATTGTAAATTGTGAATTGTAAATTGAAAAGAGGCTGCAGGCCGCCAACTGCCCCAATAAAAGCCAATTTTGTAATCTTAAATTGTTCGACATAAAACAGAAGTATCGTTCGCAGTCGTTTTGGGGGTCTTTCATACTTGGGCTGGTCTGTACTTTAAGTCAAAGTTAAGTGCCACAATTGCATCGGTGGAGAAAAATGTTCCAATTTTTGGGTCTTACGTCAATTCTCTCTCAATTGGTTGGCGCTAATTAGGCAGCGAAGCGTGGAGTTTGGCGACTCGAGGGTTCTTACATCGAAGGATAAGTCAGTCGTTTTGTTAACGCCATTAAAGTGACACAAAAGGTGTTGGGTTTTGTGCTCCAAAATAATGGTTATGTAATGGTATATAACGGGCTTAAATTTAATTTAAATTTTATAGTTAAATCAAATAAATGGAGGCCTTTTTTCCATCTACATGGAGCAAAAGTAGGTGCTCTAGTTTTATCCTAAAATTTTCCCATACATTTCACACTCAAATTCCAGCCCATCATTGAAACTCCTTGAAATTGTTCCCATCTCAGCAATCTAGTTCATCGGATCGTTGTTTGCCAATAACTCGAGAAATTATTTGGATTTCGTGCCGTTTGCAGCAACCACTTTGCATAGCCTCCGCCGCCGCCGATCCACAGGCTCCGAAAGATGCAATGGATCGAATCGGACAGCCTGAAACGATTGACATCGGGTTGATGTACTCTCCTAAATACAGACACAATTTTAATTGCTATATTATGGTCGACAACGCTTGACAACATTGCGAGAGAGACATGACAAACCGAAATGAAAATGCAGTGGATAAAAACAAACATTTTTTCACGATGATTACCAATCCAATCCGCCACAAATCCCGAAGCACCACAAGAAATATGGCAAATAAAATAAATGCTTAATTATGGCCCACGACTTGGGGTCTACGTCTCCTGTTTTCCTATCTCTTTCGGCCCAATATAACGCTATCTTTGTCTGTCTGTGGAGCGTTGGCGTTGCAGCAGGTGGAAAAAATAACGCAAGTCAACATGCCACACTCCACTCACAGCCAGAGTCGTCTTTGTGGCATTCCACGTTAATGCCTGTACTATATACGAGAGTTTTTGCTGCAACATTTGGAAATTCGGCGCAAATGGAACGCATTGTTGATACGATTTTTGTATCTTATAAAGGGGGTATATAGAAGCATAAAAAAAATAGTTTTTTTAAATATATAGATATAATAAGACAAATAGAAAAATATGTATAATGATGCAAAATATACAAAATATTAAATCTATCTAAGAAAAATTGTATTCGTTATTTTTTAGTGCATTTAAGTTCGGTGTCTGCTTTTTTTTGACACTTCCCCATTTTTGTTTTGTGATATGCAACATTTTTCGGCTGATTTCGTTGCTAGTTATCGCCTCAAAGTTTTTACTTTTATTTTTTTCTTATTTTTTGCTAGCAGTCAGCGTAATTGCACACAAAATTTTATTTTGTTTGCTCTTTGAAGTTGCTCTCCCTGTCGCACTCCCTGTCAATGGACGGGCAGGTGTTAATTTTTTGGTTAGCCATAGTTTAGATTTGTTACATTTTGTTTTTGTTTCGTATGGCTTGGCTTGGCCTGGCTTACTTTTACCCAGAGCTTCGGCCACTCAATCAATTCCCACTCACTCACAAAAGTGAAAAGTCAAAACGCGACGCGATTCGAGTGTTGTTGGTGGTTTTGTTGGTAATGCGCATGCGCGGCGACCATGTAACAGCTGCTGCAGGTAAGCAGACCAAGCAATTACCTAGTAACTCATATTTACCGTTAGACATTTAGTACATGCATTAACTTGGCCAAAATGCCGCCGAATGCCGATGTGCTCCTGTAGCTTCATACTGCTGGCGTACATTTGCGACATCGTCTCGACCAGGCCGGGCCGAAAACTAAAACAAAGCTAATGGAAAAAAGTTGGCTACCTAAACCGAACGTTTGGCAAACAACTGCCAAACAACAAAAACGATACGGCCAACTTTGACTTTTGTCTCATTGTTTCATATTTATTAGAGTCTGAACTGCGCCGACTGAAAAACCTTACAACTTAACAAGCCAGCGACGCGTGCATCTTTCCAAAATTGTTGTGGGAATTGAAGTGCTATTGCAGTAGCTCTTTTAATGGTTATCCTTTTATGCAGCCTCCGGCTTATGCAACCGAAAAACAGTAGTTGTTACTTTATCTTCTGTGCTGCTGTAATTGAAAAAATGAAAAAAAAAAAACTGAGCAACTAACAGGCACATAAAATATATTACATTTGTGTAGCTTCGCATCCCAACGCATTCAATTGCCAGCCATTTATATTAATTTATTTGAAGGCAATGCGAATAAAACACGAATTTACTGGGAACTCGAGGCCTGTGCGGTTTTTTTTGCCGAAAGGAAAATGGCTAAAATATTCCACTAATTGCCAGCGCACATTGAACTTAGCCTGTTGCGGGTTTCTGCAATTTATCTAATTTCAATCGTTTGCATTCGTCACACAGTGCGTATGAGGAATGTTCGGTAATTAAAAGTACTCTCAAAAAACCAGTTGCCACTCTAAAAACATCATCTTCTTCCAAAGTCTTTGACACTTTGATGGAAAGTGATGAGGTGTTGAACACATGCATCATACAGTGCGTATGGGTGATATTTAGCTTAAGCAGTAATGGGATGTTCGGTAAACAAAAATGTACATCAATTAGAATAATAATTTTTGGCAAAGTGATAAACTTTTCCCATTGCTAGTTTACTCTTTCCATTCCAACTTTCAACCCTTAGCTAACATTTAAAATTATGAATTCTGCATTATTTAATTGCATCCACCCGTCATCGCCGTCAGCTGTGATTATGCATTCGCGGAGAGCGCCCGCCCGTGATATAACTGCCGTCGAAGCATAATCTGAAAAGCCTTTCAACGGTAACAAATAATATTCACTTGAATTCGGTGCGGTAACAGCCAGAGCAGCAATTGCTCTCCCAGCCCCTCATTTCTGGCGAGAGCCTAAGCTGCCTCTGCTGCTGGCGTTGACATAATAAATAGCTGAAGAAAATTAATTAAATGCAAATTGCCAAATCACATAATCATATCATATGGCAGGTAAGACAGTCGAACGACACTCTTTTTGTGTGGAGCTTGCGAGTGTAGCAAGACGCGGAAAACTGCCACAGCGACGAGTGCCATATCCACAGCTCGCAGCAATTTTCCAATTGATTTTCTTCCAGCCATCCATCTAATTGTATCACTGACTAATCAAAATACTTGCGGTAATTGTTAAATATTTTAATTTCAGCCCAAAGTGCCGCTGCCGTTTTCACACGTCGCATAGCGTTGAGGAAATTGGGCGTCGAGTTATTCCCATGACGACTTCCTTGGACGCCGGACGCCGGACTCCGAGTGTCTCATTAATTAAACGCCAATTGAGTGGAGTCTCCCTCTTCCTACAGTGAAAAGCGCTTTTCCAGCTGGGCCAACTGAAAAAGTGGGTTAAATACTTTTACCTTATTCCATAGCCGGCTAATTGCTGCCATCCAGCCAGGAGTTTTGTTTTTCCTGCTGCCGTTGCTGGCAGAGATGCAACAAATTAACAACTTTTCAAGCGCGCCCGAACCGGATATTATGAAATTGACCAGTTTCGAGATCTGGCATGGCAGCAGCGGCCATATCGAGATTATAAAATTGCTAAATTTATGCAACCGCCGGCGGGCCTGGAAAGCAGGACCAAAAACCAGATCCAGCAGCTCCTCTAATCAAGTTGTCAACGTGAAAATATTTTGGTGCTCGGCGTAAATAAATATTGCTTTATTACTATTTTTATGCCCGGCGGCGCTGCAGGGACAACGCCAGCGCTCTCAATGTTAAGTTGAAGTGCAATTGCCAATTGCCAACTGCCAGTTGCCACCGTGTAGCAACATCTAGTGGCAATAGTAGCCCACTGTGCGGCTACGTAATTTATTGCATTACGTTACGTATACGTCACGCCCTAGACGAAATCTAAAAAAACCGAAAGGAGAAAATAATAGAGACTTTCTTGAAGTGGTGCAAGTCGATTGCCTCAGCAATTAGTTAATGACCAAATATCTATGCCATAAAAAAATGAAAGAAAATCCGAACGTAATAAATTGGAAGGGAATCGTATGAGCGTGGCAACATTTTAATTAGCATACAATAAAACACTCGAATGCATATGAAAGTTGGCCACAAAAATCAGACAATAGTCAGACAGTATGCAGCAGAAACCCTAAAATTAAATGGCAAACAAAGTTCTGTATCCCGTTCCTATTTCCTATTAACCAAAGCCTTTCCCAATTTTTTTTGCCATCCCAGCCAAGCATAAAAGTGAATGTACCAGATACAAATTCGTGGCTAATAAATATACAAATAAACACGTATATAAATGTAAAATGCTAAAAACTAACAAAGTTTCAAAGTAGTGGGGAGCGCTTTTGGAAAAATAAACTAAAAGAGTAAAATTTCGCAATAGACGATGAGTGTGCGTGCCAGAAATTAAAGCTGCCGCAATAATGGAATAATAAATCAGCATAAATATGCATCGCCCGGTCCCAGAGAAGAAAGCGAAAAAGAAACCGAAAACACAAACTGTATCTAAAGTGCAAATCAAAATGCATTTCGCATTTCCTTCCGTTTTTTATTTTAGTTTTTTCCATGGAGTTTATTTGAGCTTCGTTTGGCATTTGGTATGGAAACGCATTTGGAAATTTGGAGCAATTAAATGGCAGACCATTTACACTCGACTGGAACGTGATATGGCCTGATGTCTTCCTGAATCGGGGGAATATCCAGCTGGGTGCACCAGCCCCACACTCGACCTGTTGTGGGCGCCACACAAATTAACCCACAAAGCGCAAAAAATGTACTTCAAAGGCGGCAAACGTTTTAGATTGGGATCTGCTCCAGTTCGCCACCCGGAAGATATTTCAAAAATGCTGCAGATACTCCAACTCCTTTTATTTTGTCTTTCTTTTATTTTTTATCACTTTCATAGCAGCCTCAATTATGCCGTACAATATGTGGAATTCTTTTGTGGCTCTTGTCGTTCAAAAAGTGAAAGAAACTTACCTAATAACTAGGGCTCTGGCACAAATTGTTATTGACTTTAAATTGGAAAACTACTTTTTTATTTCGTGTATTTTATTTTCGTTGGCTTAACCCCTATTTATAGGTTTGAACACTTACTTACGGCCTGGCCTCACTTAGGTTGGGCAAATTGGCCAGGAATTCACGACGATTAGCCTCAACGGTTCGATGCTGCCAACTATCGTGGCCGAAACTGCTATTAGCCAGTGGCTTGGGCGGTGGTAACCTGGCCTCCTTGTCCGCCTCCGTTTCCTCGACTTGCGGAGCCTTTTCATCATTATTGCTTTTTGCCCTGTTGTATTTGGAACTATCTGATTTTTTTGCCTCCACAGTGGATGGGGATTCTGTGGTGACCTTCGGTGTTTCTTGATCTGTTGGTAACATAAAGGGAACTATTGGAAACTGCGGCGGGATTACATTCTGTACTGGCTGGACTTTCACAGGAGCCTTGCCCTGAATCACATCCAGTACAGCTGGTTTCAGGACATCCTTGCTGACATCGATGTGGTTCAGATCCAGGCCGTGCTGATCCTTGAGCTGCTGGGCCACATGATCCGCCACTTGGGAGACGCTTACATTGAGATTGCTCTTGGGATCCCAAGTAACATTCCCAGAAGAATCGATCCTATCCCGTTCAACGAGAATATCAGGACGTTGAGTGGGCCAGGCCTCCTTTAGTTTTGCGTCTTCCTTTTGGAAATATTGTGATTGGGCGGAATAACCTTTTTCTTCATCCGCTGTGTAGCTAGTCACCTCTATTTTTCCATCAGGTCTCGCGTAGCCATAACTTCCTTGGATACTGCCATTAACAAAGCGTTTTTCTTCACGGAACTGAGAGTTGTGGGTCTGCGGATCATTAATTTCATAGCCGAAGGAATAGGTGTTGGGTCCTTTGGAGGAGAATAGTATCATATTACTGGATAAGTTTATAAAATCTTTAATATAGCCTACCGTAGGGCTCGCGCAGAAAATAACTGCTCACTGTGGCTTTGCCAGATTCGCTTTTTTCAGTTGTCTCTGCATATGCTTCACTTTTTTTGGGAAATGGAATGGCCAACGCGGCGCATACTTTTGCGGCAAGTATTAAAAGCTATTAGATAAAATGAAAGAGTTAAAATAAGTTGAGGCGTATATATGAGACATAAATGCTATAAGAAAATAGTTCCACTCGTAAGAAAATTATCTTATAGAATAAAATTTATACATACGTTAAAAAAAAGAGCAGGAATAAGTATGGGGTTTACTTTGAAAATATAATGTGCAATTTTTAATATTTTTATATTATCATTATTATTAATATTATTTGATTTATTTTAATATTATCATATGACGAGCATAAGAATCTCCTTTTGAAACATAAATTGTTTTTCCAGTGACAATAAAAAAAATAATAAAAACATTTTCAAAAATACTCATTAAAACCCTCATTAAAACAATTCATTTTCTTTATACCATATAAACACCAAGAAAAGTTTAGACTTCGTAACTAAAGTTTCACTTTCGTAACTCTATGCTTACTACAAAACATTGTCGCATATTTATAAATAATTTGTTGTCCATAAAATTACAGTCTTAACAATTTATTAAACTTCTATGTAGTCATAAAATATCCAATGTTCGCTCGCACTTACAATGAACCAAAACAATTTAGCCACAAAATCCATTCTGAATATTAAGTATATCTCCCGTAGATCAATCACATTTATTTTAAATTTGAATTAATTTGGCCCATGAGTTCGAGCCGTGTACTTTCGATGGCAAAGGCAGACTGAAGAACTGCGAGTCGAGAACCCAAAACGAAATGAAGAGGCCCTCCAGGTGGGTGCGAATCCCCATTTGTAATACTTCAGCGGAATGCTAAGTAATTTGCCCATTTTTTTCTGCTCGGCACCAAAGTATTAATTATTGACTCTCGCTGCTAAAATCAATGACCTTCGTAGATATTTCTTCACCAAGCCAAAGGTAAAAGAGCATGTTTGAACTTTTTTTTAAATATGATTTTTTATTTATTTTTTTTTTAGTTTTTTCTTTTTACTATTTCCATAATAACGTTTTTGCATTTCGTTTGCTGCTGTTGATGTTGTTGTTGTTGTTGCATACAAATGTTTATGGGGAATATATGGTACATAAGTGTAAGACTCAAATGAACTTTTGAGACGTGAGAGACATGTGAGAGTTTGTTTTCCTTTCGTTTTTGCTCCATTGGCGGGAGAAAACTAATAGGGTTCAGTGATTATTTTTTTGTTGATTTTTTCATGAGATTTTTATCGTTGTTGTTTATAATTAAGCTGCATAATTGTTTATAAATACACAATAAATGTGAAAAATACTAAATGCAAAAAATGAAACTAGATACAAGAGTGTCAGACTGATTGAGTGAGAGGTTGAGTGAGAGAGAGAGAAGAAGAAACGTAAAGAGAGAGATAGTAAATCGGTGAGTGAGTGAGAGAGGTGAAGGTGGAAGAAAGAGGCGGAATGAATCTTCGGGGATAACAGCAGGATAGAGAGTACTAGCTACTAATGCACAAATATCCGGCCCTTTATCTTCCATCACCGACAATCCTTTGCCTTCCAGGAGTCTTTCGCTCAGCGCCTGTCAAGCCAGATGCGATCCCGCCATGGCACTCGACTTGGCTCCCGAAAGGAGCTAACACACGCCCTCAGGCTCTTAATGAGGCGTGGCAGTTCGGGGATGCTGTCCGGAGCTTGACAGTCGCCGCACAGGCTTCTAAGCTATAGTTACAGAATAAGAAGTTTGTTTAGATGGGAGTTAGGGATAGAACATAAATATATATTACAAAAGTTGAGCTTTGAAATGAGAAAGTTCAAGGCGTAGAGGTAAAGTTCTATATACAGAGGCGGGAAGATCTATATAAGAAGCCTATGTGGTGGATTCTCCTGGGGCTATGAGTGCAAAAGTTTGCCAGAGAGTTCGGTACTGGCTTATCATACATTAAGGTATATAGAAATATATTACATATTTTAAATTGAAAACTGGTCTCTCCTTATACCAAATCCAACTCTGATGTTATCCACCATCGTCATCAATCCGCGATCAAGTCATTCCGAATGCCAAGTCGTTATGAATTTGCTTTGATAGTGATTTTCATTTTCGTTTTCTTTTCCATATTCATTTTCGTTTATCCTTCGTCCATGCCATGCCAGGATCAGCCGGGTTCTGGGACTCGCCCCCTAAGGCGGCCCGTGTCTACTAAACTCTTAGCTATGCTTACTTACAAAAGAATTTTCATGTTCATGTTCGTTGTTTTGTTGATTATTTTTTTTTGTGGTTTTTTCGTTTTCTGTTTGTTGTTGTTCCTATGATGTTTCAGTGGATGGATGAGAGCGAAAGGGAGAGCACCTTGGTGACTGGGCCCAGGCTCCCGCTTAGTAATGGTGCAGGAGGGGGGCGTGTGCGAGCACGGGGGCGGCATGCACAACCGGCGCGTGGGCGATGATCTTGGGGGCGGTCTTGTGGACGACGGCATTGAAACCGTTGTGGTCATCGGCAGTGTAGTCGACGGTGCGCACGGAACCATCGGGCTCCACCAGAGAGTAGTGTCCTGAATATGGCAAGAAATAAAATTGAAATAGTTTTAGTTTATAATGCATATTTTAAGTCAAGTTCGTTTCCTAAGTCTTTTACTTAGATATGAAAAAGCAAGTTCGTTGCCTAAGTCTTTTACTTTTTTATGAGAAGCAAGTTCGTTGCCTAAGTCTTTCGTTTTATGAGGAGTGTATAAACTTTCAATCAGTGATGGTCGAGGAGATCCTAATGAATACATAAACTTAATATTTGAAAAAAGTGATTTAAATTCTAATTAATTTGAACTAATTTTTTGAAGTTCGTTTTCTAAGTCATTTGTTGATAGAATATGATTAAGATTTGATATCTTTGAATCAAAGATCAAAAATATTCAAATTGAGTTTGTATTTTGATTTTTTATCAGATTAATTTCATTTTAATACAAAATTCTGGATATAAAAATACCATTATCGTGACAACTTTATGCTGTTTAATGTACTCACCCTTCACAACATCGCCATCACGCTCCTCAGCCTGCGACTTGATGTCTCCAGTGTGGGGATCCTTGATTCCATAGTTGAAGGCGTACTTGGGATAGGCCACCGGCTCGGCGTGAACGGCGTGCGCCAGAACGGGCGCATGATGCACCAGCGCCGGAGCATAGTGTCCCAGCTCAATGGGAACGGCTTGAGCGGCGGCGATCAGCATAGCGATGGCAACAAAGTACTAGAGGGTGGAGAAGTGACAATCAGGATCGGGATATTCACGTGGGGGTTTAGATGCAGGACTAGATGGGTGGGTGGTTTTTTTGGGGGGCTTTGGGACAAACACACACCTTCATTTTGTGGTTTAAAAACACTAACGACAACGGATACACGACGCGAACGAAGGACGATGATTCCTGTGCAGGAGGAGGCTGTAAAGATAGCTCGAGTGAGTGAGGACCGTTAAGAGCACGAATTCGTTGGCTGAACTGATGTCTGCAACGATGACCAAAAGTATTTATATACGCGTCGGTCGTCAACGAATGCAACACGACCGTCGACGAGTGGTTTCAGTAAACGATCCGAAACGATCGGATTGCAGCTGCCACGGGTGGATCGAGGGTGGGTGGTGGTGCTGGTGCCAGCAGTTGGTGCAGGGGAGCCAGATGCCAGTTGCCAGTTTCAGTCTTTGGCCATACCACGCATGTGCCACAACACTGATCCCCCTGCTCCCTTTCCAGCACCGTACAACATCCAAAATCCCAAGACCCAGGCTAGGTGCGGCATTTGTTTCTTGAACCGAGAAGGCGTTCGTTGGTTCGTTGATTTGGTGACTTAGTTTCGCCGAATGTTTTTCCGACTCTCGGCGATGACGGGGCTGCAATTGAAAGCGACACTTTAGCATTGGCTCTAATGATCTAAGCTCTTTATTTATTGATTTGCCGACGTAATTACGATTGGCCCTACACTGTTTTGGGCATTTCTTAGTTTTGCCAGAGTCTGCCAGGTTTGGCTATAAAAATATTATTACCATATCTGTGGCAATCAAACGGGCGGCGTTATAATTACCACGCCAACACCACAAAACAGCACGGGGCACGGGGGAAAAATTCAACTTGCGTAGTTCCATGCCACGCAATTTGTTGGCTGACATTTTTGTGCCCGACTTGAGTTTTTCATTTGCACGATCTGGAGAACTGTGATCGGTATTTCGATGTTGGCAAATACTTTGACTCGGCTAAGCAAATCAAACGCGGTTCAATCAATATTTCTTGAGGCATGCGACAAATAGTTGTAGCCAAGATTGCCAGATAAAGATAATGAATTTTGGTTGAAAGATTACGAAGGAATGCAAAAAGAAGTTTTCTTTTCGTTTTTAATATTTCCCAATAATTTTTTCAATTGGCCCAAAGTTCAGACCCCAATTTACGTCCTCGCCTCTTAGCCAGTTGCTTAACTCTCAACTCTTAGGAGGCAGTTTTTGTTGACACTTTTTCAGGCTACACCCACAACAAACAAACAGCCAGCCGCTCTGGCATGACATATCAGAAAATTATGATTGTATCTTATAAAACACACACAAGTGGCCATTAAATAAAGACAAACTGCAGGGGCATGGGTGGGGGAGGCAGAGGTAGACTGCCTGCGGTGTGAGCAAACGATGGGAAAACTTGATGGTTTTTTTGCCAAAAAAAAAAAAAAATAAAAAAATATAAAAAAAAACAAGATACTCGAACTCAGATCGCACCATTGCAGATCACTTTGGTAGGGGCCTGGCCATTAGCATGGAGAGCAAAGACAAAGTCACAGAACCGACTTACATAAAATGGCTTTAAAGGCGACACATTTACACGGCTGGCCGAAAATCGCTCGAAACAATTGCAAACAAGTAGCAGCCGCAAACAAAAAGCCAAAAAAACAAGTTGGCCACGTCACGATCGCACTTTGACAGAGCCAGGAGCTGGAGTTTAAGCTGGGGTTGGAGTTGCCGTTGGAGTTGGATTTGGGCGCCGTGGAAAAGGGGGGCTTTGGTTTAGTTGGTTAGTTGGTCAGTCGACAAGACAGTTGGAAAATCGCAATGACTACAACAAGCTTTGTCTTTGTCTCAGTTTTCTGTGTTCGACGGATGATTGCGCAATTTGCAGACCTCCTTCAGAAAAGAGACATTTGCTGATCGATCGAGCGAATTGTTTTGCATGCGTTAATTGCACTTGTCCACGCATGCTCCACTAACCCTCCTGGCCCCCGATCTGACTTATTTATTGAAATCAATATCTTTGCCGGCTAAGCCCAAGATTTATTATGTTTATGGCTGCGACAGTCGATAACTAGAACAAACATTTTATCTTGATTTATGTTCGCCGATCTGGCAGTTTGTTTGGCTATGTTTGGACAATGGCCTGGATGTGGGAGTCGGTAAGGGGCTTGGAGGTAATGCATCCATCCACTGAACATTTAAACGCACTTTGCATGATTATGTAGGAGATTTGGCTGGCTCTTGAGGGGGTATATACGGCGACTGAAAGCTTTGACTTGAAATTGAAACATTATTTGCAATTTTATTTCGTTAACAAGAATATTATTTTTTACATTTCATTTGGAGTACTTTATTGAATGTTTGAATAATTTGTATTCATTACTGGGTCACCTCTAGGTCGACCCATTTCGAATCAATTGCCTTTTCTTAAACTCACCCATTGGCTTAAATGACTTGACAGTTATAGATTTGTGACTTGATTTATGTAGTGGGCTAAGCGATATTTTTTGTTTCTTGATTGAGACCTGAAGGTTTTTTCGGCTCGGCCTTATCTAAAGCTGGACAATGGCATGGGGCTGGGACCGCAATTAGAAAGTCAGTGCAGCACATTCCACGCAATGTAATCCAAGGCGTTGCACAACGCTGCGTATGCGTAACGCGCTACATCCGGTTGAGTGTTTCCTTCCAGTTAGATTACATCCGGTGGAGTCGCAAAATCTCCGCACTTCCGAAATGATATGATATGCGAAACCCTTCGACTGGTCGAATTACTGCAATGCAAAGAAAAAGTAATTAAAACATTTCCCAGTTGGGAGATTCTTGCACGTCCACCGCAGACGCATGCTAACCATATTTAGCTTTTCTCGGGCTTTTTGGCATCTGGATTCTCGGTGGCAGTGTTAGTGGTAACAGTGGTGGACTATTAGTGGGCCATAACTTGGCTGTCAATTAGCCCGGTCCGGTTTAAGGCTGCCAGACCAATTTAGTAGCCGGCTCAATTGTGAGATTACCAGTGGCCAAGTTGGAGTTGGCCAAGCTGCTGGCCAAGCATTTCAGCATTATTACCGCATCGCTGCCACAACCAGACGTCGTTTGATCCACTTTCTGGATCCGAGTGCTCTGGTCCTCCAACCTGATGTCTGCATTTCGCACATTTAATGCGATTTTGCGCATTTGCGCGTTTGAAATTAAGCGAGTGACGAAATGGAACCACTGGCACTGCTGGCTGCCACCACCATCCAAAGTAGATCACGCACACACTCAGATGATGGGGACTGGGTAGATTTTCCGAGCTTGCAACAAACTTGCCAGCCGCCTGTCCATCGTCTCCGCTTGATTGAGTCCATGAGTCCATGCGAAAATGAAAACGAAATCGAAATTGAATCAAACCCGCAGCCAGCTGGAGTTGGAGCTCGGACGCACATGCTCCACTGGCCCCGGCCTGGCCGATATCCACTTGACGTTGATGTTGATGTTGTGGTTACGCAAAGCCAGAAACAGAAACAGCAATAGCAACAGCAACAGCACCATGCCCCCCCTAATCCGTAACCCGTAACCCCCAGTGAACCGAAGGCATAAGCTCGCTGGATATTTCAATTAGCGCTCTATTTAGATTTCTGGCGTTTTTCGCTCTGGAGTGTTGGAATTGTGCAAAGACATTTCAGTGGAGGATAAATAATTAAGAGATTATTTCTAAATATTTATTTGTAGTTTATCACAAAATAAAAACTATACTCGCTGGATGTGATTTCCTAGTAATCCTCGCCGCTCTCCTCCTGCTGACTGTGAGCATCTGCCTCCTCGTAACCCTCCTCGCTGCTTCCCTCGTACTCCTGATGGTCTCCTCCGCCCTCTCCCTCCTCCCCCTCCTCGTCCTTCTCACCCTCCTTGCCGTCGCCCTCCCCCTCATCGTACTCCTCATGCACTTGATACTGATTTTTTCCACGATGTGGTGATGCCTCCTCCTCTTCCTCCTCCTCCGCCTCGGAGCTGTCATGTCGCACCTGGTTGTCCACAACTCCGCCACCGCCGCCACCTCCTCCTCCGGCCCCGCCATCCCCATCTGATCCGTGGCCATGTAGTGTTTTCACTCCGTTCGTGATCACCTCCGCCTGGAAGCCGTTCGCATCGTCAGCCGTGTATTTAACCACACGCAAGGTGCCATCCGGATCGACTACGCTGAATGGAAAATAAAATCAATATTATCGCATTAATTGCAAGGTGATAATAGCCACCTAATAGAGTGATGAGTGCTATGTTTTTAAACTACATTTATGAGATCATATCATATCCATAAAGGCTTCAATTTATATAAAATATATTGGGTTATGTTATAGTGGACTTCATTATTTGAATAGCAAAATATTTCTCATATTTTCATATATTTAATATTTATGCCTTTGTTTTTATTTTTTGATTTCATTAAGTGGCATTAAACAGCCCGCTTTGCCATATCAATTTCAGCGCAGTGCGACGCTAATGGATTCACTGACAAGTTGTCCCCATCTCGGAAAACACCTAATCCCACAACATTATATGCCACTCTCCACTCGAGTCCACTCTAGTCCACTCCCCTCCACTCAACTCACCTGTAGACGCCGCGCACCTCGTCGCCGTTGCGCGTCTCCTTGCGATTCTGCAGCACGCGCGTCTTGCCATCTTCGACGCCATAGGCGAAGCTGTACTCGGGCCGGGCCACATAGTCGACGGTGCGTCCGTCGTGGACGGTGACCAGGTGCTCTGGCCCCACCACCGGACCCTCGAATCGAGTGTAGGAATATCCAACGGCGGCGCTTGTGCCGATCATTCCGAATCCAGCAATTAGCGCCAGCAGGGGTGCCACCAAATCTTTGAGGAGCCGCGCGTGGCAAGCCGGCTGCTTCTGTGCTTCTGTTCGCAATGCAATGCGGAAGCCAAAACGGGTTGCCAATCCATCTCCGTCTCCATGGCCAGCCTCTGTATCTCCAACCGAGCGGGTTATGCGTCGCTTCTTCATGGCTCTGACTGGGATTTGGGGACCTCCGATTCTCGCATACTAAGCGTGAAATGTCGCACTTCTCCGGTATTTATATAGCCCTCGATTGGCCTATCCAAGGGAAGTGTCCAGCACCGCAGCATTTCCGCGAAATTATGCGCTTCAATGGCCAGCAGCCAAGTGGAACTCTCGCCAGGGATGTGGTCAGCCGATGACGTTGATCTCGGCCAGAAATTGCAGCATTCCCGCTTACACAATGCCCATCGCCTGACGTCATTGATTTCCTTGGCTAAATAAGTTGGTTGGCTGCCACAGAGGGGGGGAATCTCTTAAATGCCACGATCCCTGATTGACCATCGCATATCGCGCCGCAATTTGTTCGGCCTGAAAATCGCTTTAAGTTCGTTCGAACTGCCAGCCAGTTCATCACACAGCGAGAAATTAATTGATGTAACTACGATTGTTGAATGTAAAAGTGTATAATCGTAGTAAGTTCTCAAGAATTCTAAAACTCTATTTCCTTATATTTTACTTTCTTATAATGCACATCCTTTTTAGTCAATTTTCCGCTGTGCCTTTGGCCAGAAGATCAAAACATCGTTCCATCGCCGATGGCCAAGATAAACCACCTCCACGGGCCACAAAAAACAGCGCAGCTGCAGCCGGTTGGAGCTTTGACCTTTTTCTGAGGGTCTGCCACAAGGAGGAAAATTCCAAATCGGAAAATAAAAACACGATAAACCGAAATATGGCTATTATTTTTGGCTGAATCTAATTTATAAGCAAGGCGCGCATTGGCCTGCCATTGTTGGCTCTGGCTAAAAAAATGCATATATCATTGGCCTCTGGTACTTGCCGGCCGTTTGTTGTGGCTTTAACTCTGCACAGTAGTCGATTAGTCGGGCCAAGAGGGGGGCTTGGCCAAGAGGGGCAGTAGTGGTAGGTAGTGGTAGGTGGCAGAGGACTGAGAGTGGCCATCGTGGGAAAACTAGTAGTGTGTCTATGTTAGAGTGTGCAGAAAGCGACGCTTAATTACCAACATTACACAAATGCTGCCGCTGTAGATGCTGTTTCTGGCTTTTTACTGCCAAACTGTGGAGCTGGCGAGCTCCTGAGCCCGGTTGAGGCAACGAGAATCGCACATGGATTTGGCAGCCATTAACGTAATTAAGACGCAGCTCGTTTGCCCTTTAGCGGCTAAATAACACGCAACCCAAGCGCAAAGGCAAACGCAGCAGCGAAAATGTCTCGCCGCATTATGACTCCGGCACGGTGGCGCAATGCAAATGCCTCAGGCGGCTCTATTAAAGCGAAACTAAGCCACATGCCACCGATTCATGTTGCTATTGCCACTGCAACTGCAACTGCATCTGCGTATTTGACTGCGTCTGCCTATGAGTTTGCGGCTGGGGTATCCTACTCCGCCAGGAAAGATTTCTGCGGCCAGATAAATTGCACATGCCACTGTACTAGTACACTCGAAAAAATAAAGATTTTGTAGAAGACTCAGTAAGACAATCCTTTGAAAGGCAATTCCCTTTCTTTATAATGTCTGCAAAAATCTAAAAATTCTCTTCATAAATAAACTATCACCTAGAAAATTTTGCAGTGTACATATGTACTTTTTTTTTGGCCAGTTATGTAAGGCGTCTATGAGCCGGCTTCTGCCCCATTTTCCAGCAAAACTGCATAACCCGCTCTGACTGCGTTTTCCATTTCATTTGCACCAACTAACGCCGAAGATCTTGATCTGGAGCGAGTCTAGTCTGGAGCCCGGTGGGATGGTGGTCAGCTGCTGGTGCTGCTCTCCACACCACACACCACTCCCCCCTGCTGGAATCGACTGGCAAGATTGCAACACTCGTCACACAGCAACCCGCTCCGTAATGAAAGCGAACTGGGGAAAAGTTTACTCAATCAGTTGGCTGTGGCATTTTGGCTCAGTTGACGCCTGTTTTCCACACAACATTGTGCACATGTACAAGCTGAAAAGGAATATAAAATTATTTATTAAATTAAAATCTAAAAGTACATTTTTTATGTTTTGATAGTCGTTGCAATATGATTTGCTTTTCGCGCCTGGGTGTTTTAAATTTGGCCAGTGTGTGGCCACCACCAAGATCCACAAAGTACGATGACAGGGGTAGGTGTTTCAAACATAGGCTTATTTGGTAACAAATATATATTAAATTGAATACATCTTTTCAAACCTTTTACACAAGGTGTTTTATTTTAAAATAGTAACTTAAAAGAGCTGAATTTGAACGTTCTGTTTTGGAATAGAATGACATTTTAAAGGAATTACTGATCTCATACTTATTTTCATTAAATCTTATCTAGATGCAGCCACTAGGACAGAACTGAAGCCCCACCAAAGGCCATTGCAGCGCTATACGAAAAGGGGCTACATGAAATGGTTCGGGAGGATGAGCCACTGCCGCAATGTCCAGGGCAGAATGTATCCCTGAATTATGCCTGAAGAAATTAAAGACGTTTTACCTTGTTGGCTGCCGTAGTCGCCCCGCCGTTTCCTTTTTATGGGCATTCATTGATGATTGGCAATTAAAATAGCATCTGGTGCATGGACTAGCTCACGTCATGCCTCATGCCACAAAACCGAATGCAGTGACCCATATTCGGTGCTGGCTCAGATGGGAGCCGGTTGCCGGTTGCCGATTGCCGATCATCGATCGTATGTTGGTCAGTGGTGCAGTAGTGCAATACTGTGGTGCAGGCAGCGGTGACATAGCAAATGGCTACCAGTGCGGCTACTGGCCCATTTTTTTTTTTTTCAAAATCTAGACACTTTTACGCTTTCCTCGTTTCGCCGAAAAGTTTATATAGTATCTTGGCCTCAAGCAAATTAGTCAAATGGTAACAATTATATAATAATCTAGTTATATTTTTGGTCCCGAGTGAGAAGTGGGCGTTGCATGTTTGCCTTTCACTTTTGTTTCTTTGGATTTTTCCCATTTTTGTTTCTCGTTGGTCTGTTGGTCCAGCAGCTGTGCCAGGATATAATCAAACGGCACGATTATACAATAGCCTGGACCAAATATTCCAGCCGGCTGGTATTTAGTTAAAAAAAACCGGCCAAACAATGGCAAATATTCTTCGACGATTAAGCCATTATTCAATTTGTGACAAACAGAAACACAAAAAACTGAGGGCAAAAACAATTAACTGCATTTTAGCGATTTCCCAAAGCGATGTTCTAATTTCGCTGCAATTGCAACAGCCGGAGGCAAAAAATGTTTGGCCCAAAGTTGTGAACATTTAATGAGCACCAAAATCGTAAATTTAATTTATATCGTTTTCAAAGCTTTTTGTCAGACGACAAATTTCGTAATTTTTTGTCCGCTGTTGCTGTTGCTGTTTCTTGCATTTGTTGCATTTGCTGATTTCGTGTAAACTGTGCCGACTCAGCATGGACCCCAGTTGCATGTCAAAGGCGCATGAAACGCCGCCAGCCTGCCACAAGAATCAAATGACACTGGTCCATTTTCGGTTGATCTCGTTGAACAAAAAACAAAAATAAAGAAAAAATTATCTATGCAGCGATGTAGTATGATGTATCCAAAACACTCACAGTTTGCAGCCTTAATTGGCACCTCGACACTTGGCCTGGTCCAGGACTATTGACCGAATCGGAGTCTGCAACCAAATCTGTATCCGTGTAGGTGCACTTGATGGCGGACTCTGGTGTGAGATTTATGTTCTGTCCCGACATTGCGGGTATTCATTGCTCAACTGGCGATTTCGCACTTTGGAACAGACCAAGCACTTGGCCACTTGCCGGCTGCTGGCAGTTGGTAGTTGGAAGTTTTGGCACTTTGGTAGCAGCGGTGCCGCTTTATGATAAAGTATCCCCGGCAATGGTCACGCAATAAATTTTTGACATGACTTACGCATGTCGAATGGGTCTGATGGGGGCCATTAGATACGAATGCTGTCGGTTCCGCCGTTTTAAGTGGTGTGTACAGATCCAAAAAAAAAATATAAATTCTTTTTAGATTTAAACAGTGATTCTATAGCAACATTTTCCCTATCGATGTCGCGCCTTTAATTGCTGATCCGGCCCAGAAATGTCAGCGATTAGTCAAGAATTTAATTTGGCTGCACCCTCGCCCCCAACAACAGCCAATTTCCATATGCGTAATCGTAACGCCCACCTTCCAGACCCATGTAAAGAGCAAAAATCCAATTTCCAATAACTCAATTATAAATGCATCGCACTGCAGCAGGTAGATACAAGCGAATCAATCTGTTAAGCGAATGAATGACTTAAAGATTGTAATTATCAATTGCAGCAGTTGAACAAAAGTCGGCAATTAAACTCGCAATCATCAGCCTGCTGATTTGATTGCCTGGGGAGGCGAGAGAAGCAATTATAATTGGCTTTTATTAAGATACAGCGATAAAAGTCAGTGGTAATTGACATTTAAGGCAATTCATTAACGCGACCAACACACCGGAGTCAAAGAGCCAAGTGGATACCATGCTAAATACCAATCACCGAACCACCGAAATAAAAAACTATAACATGGCTAATCATGCACTAGATTTCTGGATATGTATTTTTCACATGCCCGCCTAAAAAATGTAGTCTCGATCTTTTTTTTTTTTACCAATTTTTCTCCATATTTGCATACAAGTGGCAAAGTTGCAAAGACGACGGCGCCACAATTCTATGGGGTTCCCAGCCTTCAGTAGAGCTCGAGGAGTTTGTATTTTGGAGAGCCGAGTTGTTAGCGGCAATTATTGTAACATGCGGACGGGCTGCATAAATCAGCTTAATTGCTATATTTAAACTCTAAATTTGGACTTTTGGCCAAGTGCGCGGTCTAGTTGTGCAAGTAACATGGTCTGCATTCATTCATGCATAAAATTTAATTTATGCATGGTTTTATTTTTTGGGCAGGAGTTGTAATTGATGTAAATAAAAATTTTTTATATTGGGTAACGCACCTCCAAAAAATTTGTTTGTGTGTGGCAGTTTAATTAAATTAATTCATCATGTCAAGATGGTAAAGAGTTTTTTTGGTTCTATGTGAAAGAAACTTAAGCAGACTCATTTTAAAAGGCGTGCAATTTGACTTCTTTGGCAAAAAACCAAAAATTGCGTAAAAATACAAGTTTGAAAAACTGTTAACAATTTGGTTCGCGCGTTTACCAACACGGACACTTTTTGCGATCGATACTATCGCCTGGCATATCGTTTGGCGCCTTTCTTGGGACTCCGACAAATAATAGGCTTAAATAAAATCAAACTTAATTTACATTTTTTATCGAATAATCTATTAATTTAGTTTATAAATTCGCAATGCTAAATGTCTTTAGCTTCTGTTTTGGCAATATACAACAAGAACTGATAATGTGACCGTATAGCTAAGAAGCAGCTGATTTTATTTCGCAGAACCCAAGCCGGCAAAACTACGTATTTGTATCAAATTGCGTATAATATAAGCAACCTAATTTTAGCAAATATGGCCGAAAGTTCAGCTGTCAAGGCTGACGATAGCCAGATTCTGGAACCGGACGCCATGGACGTTTCAATGGAGGTGGAAATCGATGAATTCGAGAAACCAGACATCACAGACTTGCTTCTCAAAAACCCAGGCATCACAGAGCCAGTGCTCAATGAAACGTCAAATAGCCCAAATCCAGAGCTCCCTGAGACGGATAGCTCAAAAGCAGAGCTCTCCCCACCGGGTGATCAGGCGCCATCACGTTCAGATTCTGATGTGGAAATGCTGTCAGCCAAGTCAGACGCGAAATCGGATGCCAATCACCACAGCAGTGCGGGAAAGGAGGCCTGTTTTAGAAAAGCACGAAGGACTAAGGAACGGCCCACTCCTCAGGAGCAACCGCCACAGAAGCTCAACTGGAAGCTGAACTTGCGCATTCTGATCTCCAATCTTTACATGAAAAGCGAGGAGCGTCTGCCAGGAGCTTGTGTCCCGAAGTGTCTTCACAATTCGCCTCAGTGCGTCGATAAGCACCGCTGTGCCATGCTTCCAGATGCCCCCAACTTTATAGCCGTGCAGGCATTACGGACTACCCTACATGGCCAGCACTATGACACCTTCCTGGACATCCTCGAGACAATGGTGTTGCAGTGTGTCTATCCCGGGGAAGGGGTATTCGACAGACTCATAGATATGACAATGGTACTGTAATAAGTAAGAAAAGAAAGCAATAATCCAATCGAACATTCCAGATCCTTATTGCAAAGGACATTAGCGTCAAAGAGTTGGGCGAAACCTACAACAAGCTGATTCGAACCTTCTACCTTCTGGTCGATGCCTTCCCACCGTGCTGGACAGCCCTCCGCCCGTATTATTTGAATTTCCTGGGAATCAAAAATCCTGCTTCGCGGAAAAAGCGGTCCAACGCTGATTCTCCACAGAAATTGCAGTTCTATCTGGACCTCCTCGAGGAGAACCTGAGCCAGTGCAGTGAAGAAGAAATCCGCGAAAACACCAAGTACTACGAACGTTTCGTGTTCAACTTCTCCGAAGAAGAAGATGCCAATATGTCGCAGGAAACTGTGTTCCTCAGGCATGTCCAGGAGTACGACTGGTTGAGTGGCAAGCTCTGTTTGGACGATTTTAAAAGAATGTCGGCCTCGGTGCGTCTGGCCCGGCTGTGCGACGTGCTTAATATGCTGACCTGGGTGCTGGAATACGAGTTCCTGACCTGGTTGGAGCACAATCGACTGCGACAGTCCGAGTCTGAGATGTTCCAGGAGGACACCATGCCCTTCGTTGCGATTGTCTTCCAAATGACGGTCAGCACGCGGCTCACTGACATCGTAAAGCAGGTGATGAAGTTGTACAGCATAGCAGCATCCAAATCCATGTATCCGGAACGCCTCAGAATTCTACAGGTGAGTTGTTGCTTTTTCCCTTACTGAGTTACTATAAATAAATTGTTCAATTTTAGCGCCTCATATCCCTCATAGTGGAGGTCAGCAACACAGCCGAACTTAAGTATGTTGACAACGCAGTGATCTATCCCAATCTGGGTCCGCAGACTCGATTGTTGATTTGCGACTTTTTCCAAATATTCAAGTCCCAAAATCCCAGGCACATAAGCACATACCTCAAAATCATTCCCCAGCTGGATCACGCATACCTTCGCTTTGAGTTCACGGACCACTTCCTTCAAGTATTTTACTTCCCGAAAAAACTTCAGTTCTGTCCGGAAAAGGTGTGCAATGAGTTCACGGGCCGTAGTTGGCTGAAGTATAAGCCAAAGAGCGAGATTGAGGAGGAGGAACAGGATGAACTGTTGTCTCGCGAAGATTACCTGAAGATTCTCTTGAACGCCCTCAAGGATTATGACAAGTGGCTGAATCTGGCCGGCTTCTGGAAGTGTCTGAAGACCAAGGAGCAGATAATGCCGCTCCAAACCAGGACCTCCAGTCCTTTGGCCATTCCAGTGGGCATGATAGCCGGGGACCAGGGCAAAGTCTTTATGCTGGACGAGATGGAGAAGGAGGTGCACACGTGGAAGAAGCGTATGAACACCAAGGTGATCTTGGGCAGGCCCGAAGTGAACCTACCAGTAGCCAGAATCAACGTGTCCAAGATGTGTCTTCGCTATGGCGAAGATGTGCGTTACTTGCGACTTTTGCGACGCATCCTGAAAAATGATATCCAAAAGGAGCTGGAAGTGACTGAGTGGCTGGACTACCTGAACGGTGTCTTGGGTGACGATGACCCTATTTCGCAGCCCGATTCCACGGCCGATAGTGACTCGTCCGCCTGAGTTTGTAGGTCTTAAGTTCTTCAGTATTTATAACCAACCGAAAGTTCAAACTTTTCTTTAGTTAGCCTTAGGACTCCAGTAAGAACGAGTTTAAAATTGCCATTTGTCATTCTTTTCGTTTCTGTATTTCTCCGTTGCAAATATATATTTATGCTGTAACTAAATACACAGTTTACGTACACATTTACATATAGATACAGCTACTACGCTTGTACATACACTAATAAATATAAATATATATTTATATATACTCGTACGTGTATAATTATACAATATTATCGCGTTTTGTTTTTAAGCCTTTTGCTTGTTTGTTTTTTTTTGCAGTTTTCCATTCGCCTGCCACCATTCTCGTCGCTTTTGCCTAACTTTGTTTCTTGTCTTTGTTCATTGTATGTCTAAATTCATTTCAGTTTTACATTTTACAAACTCGACTATAATTAAATTAGGCTCTTAAATGCTAATCTCACTACGTCACTTAATTCTTAAAGTAATGCATGCGCGTGGGACAGGAAGGAAAGCTGTGCGCAGAGCTCAAAGTCTTCAGAAGTTCTAGGCTATTGTTCTCAAGCACGTTTGCGTTTTCCTCTCAAAGTAAAGTCCTCTCATGCTTCAAGCCCAATAAGCGGATAGTCGAAGCCCGGCTCTATGGCGATACTTTTCCAAAAACATTATCTTAGGTCGGACTTAAAGCTTGACTTCTACATGTATGTATGTCTCTGTGGCTGGGGGTTCACTTATTTCCGCTTTATTTCGTAAGTTTTCATCTGTCCTGCATTCATTTCGTTAACACTACACATTTATCAACATTTATTTATTAGTTATCCATAAAGGCTAAGTTTCTTTTTATGCAACTCCATGCTTCGGTCGGCTTGTAATTATTTCGTATACATATCAAGATTTTTGTTTTTGTTGCGCTTCGAAATCTATAGGAACTCGGCACAGGAGCCTCTCGCACTCGGCCCCTGCAGCAGTTTTAAAAAAATTGATTTAAAGGCGACCGAGATGGGGAAGTAGTGTGGTGGTGGTGGTAACAAATTAGTCAGTCGGGCTGTGGGGGAACAATGCGTAACATATTAGGTATATTAATGGGTCAACATAAAAAAAACGTAGATTATATTTTTAGAAAATATTATTTTCTTTCGAAAAGTGTGTTTGTTTTACAAATTTAGTTAAACTCCTTCGCTACCTCCGCTGCTATAGCTTTATACATACAGATTGGAGTTGGGCTTTGTACAGAACTTTTTACCTATCGTATAATTGTAATTAATTATGAATTAATTAGCATTAGTTTGTGTTTACTTCATTAACTAATATTTAGACGAAGGCTAGCCTTTGACAGCTCTTTTGTGTGTATCCAAAGTATGCCAATGCTCAAATTAAAACTACTAAGACTAATCAATTAAAATTAACAAAACGCTGCTTTAAAAACTATGGCTCTCTAGGTTATGGGTTAAAAAAACTTCTGATATTTTCGACCACTTAAAACTAATAGAATTTTTCATTTAGGGTAGTTGTAGTGTTTTGTTTTTCTCTTTTACTTTATGAAATTAAATAATTAAGCTAGGAATTGTATATATTTCTCTTCTGTTTTAGAACAAATTGAATTTGTGTAAGCCCATACCAAAAATAAGACACGCCCTCAGTAGGTCCTTTCGCAGGATGGCGCTAAAACAATCGGCAAAAATTGACTAAGTCAAGTGTGTACAACAATTTGTCTTAAAATTTAAATGCTAGTTTAAACAATTTGAAAGTGAGGGTCAACAAATTTAAAATTTAAAACGGTTCGCAGTTCTGCTTTCTTGCACATTTTTCAACTTACACGCAATGACTTTTTGCCTACTATTTTTCTGTTCTTTTTTCGGGTTTTTTTTTCATCTTCATTAGCATTTTAGTTTCCATGCTAGTTGCTCCTAGTTAAAGTATATGGTTTATTTAAGTGAGTAGAGTGTGTGTGTAGTTTAATCTATTGCTTTGGGGGCTGAGAGTGTCAGTTGTTGGGGGTGCAACTTGTGGTTTAGGATTTTAGGTATAGGTTTCTGGTGAGCTC
This sequence comes from Drosophila atripex, assembly GCA_035045925.1. Taxonomy (NCBI): domain Eukaryota; kingdom Metazoa; phylum Arthropoda; class Insecta; order Diptera; family Drosophilidae; genus Drosophila; species Drosophila atripex. The sequence goes on from JAWNOP010000012.1 coordinate 6,107,421, forward strand.
TCTCTGGTTGGTGGTGGTGGTGGTGTTGGCTCTTTTCGGGTTCTCGGTTAGCTACTTTTGAAGCGTTTGCTATACATTCATCTTGGTAAGTTCTTAGTCACACATTTAAACCTTAACAACAACAACAATGTTCGCTACAATTAAACAACTAACAACAACGTAAGCGTACACACCGAACACGGCTCATCGCTGCTCTTCTGAATGCTCTGGATCCTCCTCTTCCGCTTCTGCTTCCGCTTCCTCTTCCTCTAACTCTAGCTCCTCCTCATCTACACACGGATTCTCCTCCTTGAGCATTTCGAGGAGCAGCTCATCGACTCATCCCTCGCGCTGCGTTGTGCCCGTCGCACCATTCGATGGCGATTCGACCTTGATCACGCCCAGCTGCTGCAACTCCTCCCGAGAGTGCTGGATCCTTCCCACCACCACACCGCCCATTGTAACAAAGTTGCCATCCGCGGTCACAGCTCCCAGCTGCATGGCGCTGGACAGATCCCCCAGATTGAAGTGATGGTGCGGGGAGCCAGTGCTACTGCCATGCTGATGGTGCAGCGTGGTGATGGTCACTCCTCGCTGTTGCTGGTGCTCCTCGATCTGAGAGAGCTGCTGGGACGGAGGCTGTTGGTGGTGTTGCTGCTGCTGGTGCTGGTGCTGCTGCTGCGGCTGTGGGTGGTGGTTCGGCTGCTGCTGCGGCTGGTGCTGATGCTGCTGATGGTGGTGTGCCGCCAACGCCATGCGTCCTAGTCACCCCTCCTCCTCTTCCGTTTTGATCTTGACAGGAACGTAGACCTTGTCCATGACGTGAATCTTTATGTGATTGTTGAGCGTGCTGGACTGACGGAACTGCTTCTTACAGATCACGCACTCGAACGGCTTCTCCCCTGCACGATATTAATACAAGTTTCAATTTCGGAGTTGCATAAACGAATGTAAATGGCGAGCTTACCCGTGTGGATCTTGACGTGATTGGCCAGGGTGCTCAGCTGACGGAAATGCTTGGGACAGTAGTTGCAGTTGTAGGGTTTCTCACCCGTGTGGATCTTCAGGTGGTTCGTCAGTGTCGACGATTGACGGAAGGTCTTATCACAAACGTTGCACTTATAGGGCTTCTCGCCGGTATGGATCTTCACGTGATTGGTCAGTGTGCTAAGCTGCCGGAATCGGCGATCGCACACGGTGCAGTGGAAGGGCTTCTCGTGCTCCCGACCACCGCCGGCACCACCAGCACTACCATTGCTCCCGGGGGCACTCTCGCCGGGATGTTCTCCATGCCCGTTGCTCGACAAATAGTGATCGCTGGGGATCGTCGGACTGTGAAGGTGCGCCAGGTGCGGGGGCGGTGCTGGTGGTGCCTGTTGCTGTTCGGCCGCCGCTGCCTGAGCCGCTGCCGCTTGGGCGGCTGCCATGGCCGCTGCTTGGGCGGCACTATGCGCTTCCGCCGAGATCCCGGTTAGGTGCATTTGGAAGGGCAGTGGCAGCTCAGTGGGCGGCGGCGGCGGCGGTGCGGACGGAGGTCCACTTGATTGCTGCTGCTGCTGTTGGTGATGCTGCTGCTGCTGCTGTTGCTGCTGCTGAGCCGCAGCTAAATGGCTGGGATGTGTGGCCTGGGTGACCGTATCGTTGTTATTGTTATTCGCTATAGTCGTCTGGGGCTGGGAGGCCACGATGACGATGTCACAGTTGCTGCTCATCGCCGTGGCAGCGGCATGGGCGTGGGGCAGACTCTTGATATGCATCATAGGCTGCTTGCTGGGATTGGGATTAGGAGCGGGCTTTGGGCTTGGGTTTTGGGTGTTCGGGTCTGGGTCTGGATCTGGATGTGGATCTGGGCGGCTGTAGCGATTTTGAACTTGGAGAACTCAAACCAAAAGTTGGCAAACAAACAAAGATCGATGATGCTCAGAAATGCCACGACATGCTCATCTTGGGCTTGCTAGTGCCTGGAATTTGGGGAAGAGTGAAAAGATGGTTAGTTGGCTGATAGTTGGCGTTCGGCGTTCGGTGTTCGCCTTTGGTATGCAAAAATATGTGAGGAATTCCCCCCAAAACACACGACCAAATGCGAAATACCTAACTGCGAAATTATAAATCTAAATTATTCAATAGCTGACACACTTCCAGGCCCCTTTTTTTCCCCTTTCTTTCCCATCTATCAGAATTCTGTTAGCCGGCGCTAGTAAGTGGTGTGTCTTTTTCCATTTTAGGGCATAAATTATAAAGCAGACGATTATGCATTTTTAAACAAAATAAATACGCGCGCGCCCAAATGCATGTAATTTCCAGAGCGCTGGTTTTTACGTCCACCGGACAGGTTACCTCGTCATTTACACTGAGCGAAACTCTATAAAAATTATAGTTTATAGGTGAGTTATATATTTTAATTAGGGATTAAGTATCTTTGTTTTTAAAGACACATTTAATGAACTATTTTAATATTTCAATTTTTTTTTTTAAACTATTTATCGAAATTTCCTTTTTAATTGATTGAATTTTTGAAGAAAAAAAATAGACAACTTTATTTTATGACCTTTTAATTTCAAGATTATATTTTTTTTCTGTGTAGTTACAGGCGCACACACACATAGTCGCGCTCACAGGTATCTTTTTGTTGAACTGACAGCGTGTTACTTTCTCGCAAATTACATGTGTTTTCCTAGCAACAAAATACCATTAAACATCAACATCCAATCAGGGCGGTTTATGGGGTGGTGGGGATCAGCAGGTTGCAGTTTTCCTTATTTTGGGCGGGCTTTTGGTGAAAAATTTTCCCTTTTTTCAAAAGCAGTTTTTCCACTAACACGTTGCCTTCTTTAGGCCCCTTGACTCCCCCCTTTGCGACACACAACCAGCCAGCCAGCCACAACCACTTTCAGTCGCACACTCGCAACCACACACCGATACACGCAACACACACACACACTGACCGTGTAAAAGCTCTTTTGAGGTTAGGAGACTTTTAATTTTGGAGCTCCCTACTAAATTGTCCAGTGTTTTCCACACATTTACGGTCCTCCCCAATTGCCAAATGGGTTTGACATGCTGGGGAGCGTTGTTATAATCACACAGGTACTATTTTTTAGCGCCCACACATTGACCTACCTTTCCATTTTGTGGCTGTGCTGAGGGGCCTTTCAGGTTTAGATTTCCGATCCGATTTCCCCCGTTTTACATCATTTTCCGCATTCGAATCGGTTGGTGTTTGGCAATCGTTCCCGTCAACTCTTCGCTGTTGCTCTTTCAAAAACGGGACATCAGCGCATTATCAGTGGCTGGTATTCATTTATAAAAAGAGTATAAACGTTAGAAAAATAGTACAAATATTTCTTTTCTCTTTTTTACTGTTTCGCGTACAAAATAGACCTTTACGCGTTAGCACATTTTGCCTAGGCGCGTTATTCAGCATTGTCACGGCTAGTTGTTGCCAGCACTTAAAGTTTTCCAAAACAGTGATGGAAAACACCTGTTTGTTCGGATTCAGTTGCCAGATGGCTTAAAATTCTAATAAGATTTGGTGATTATAACAGCTATTACGAATATTAAATGGCTCTCAATATAAACATAGACTTTGGAGAGAATTTTTATGACCCAGGTTTATAGGCTGAATAAATAGTCCGCGATAAACAAGTGCCCGTCTACCAGTCTGGCAACACTGCCCAAAAGTGTTGTTTTGTCGGCTTGCGAAAATGCAATTTATTTGCTTTATTTTTATTTAATTGTACTTTAAGACCAAATGCAATTGCTTAGAAAAGTGCGCCGGTAGTGCGAGTTTTATAAAATAGTGCACACCCGCGACGTAGCCTGGTCGCCCTGTGCATTCCCGTTCCCATTGGTTAAACTCAGCTCGCTGTTGACTTTGTTTTTGTTGTGGTGCGGAGCCGGTGGGCGCATTTCATCTATTTATGGAAAAATCAGGTGAGTAGGTACCATAATTTCATTAAGAGTAAACATAATTTACCTTCTATCTTCACCGCCCTTTCGTTCCGGCAATTGAGCCTGTCAAGGACGTTCTGCATGAATCCCTTCGCCTCCTGCTCCGTTTCGTGGGCCACCGCTTTCACGTGGGAGGTGGTGCGCAGTTCCATGGCTCGCAGATCATCCTGCATGGCCTTCTTGCTTCGCTCCACCACCGCATCCAGGGGATCCTCCTCGTAAGGATCGAAGTGGTTGCTCGGCTCGAAGATGTTATTGAGGCCGTTGCCCGCCGAATTGTGGTTTGAGTTCACCGACGCTGTGGTCCTTTCGTCCTCCTCCCCAGATCCCATCGTGGTGTTCGTCTTCGGAGCGCCCTCCTTGGAGGACATGTCGGGCGTGGAGACAGGAGTGGTTTGAGGATCCGCTTCCCTAGCAGCTTTGATCTGAAACAAGGAAGAGATGTTCTCCTTGGCGCCCTGAACCTCGCTGGAGATCTTATTGGTCACCGAGTCCATGGCCCTGCCCATGGAATCCTTTGTGTCCGAGGCTGCTTTCGCGGCATTGCTACCAGCCTGCCCCACCGCGTGGATGGCATCGTTGGCCATCCGTTGGGCGCTTTTTCCAGCTGCTCCCATGGCATCACCCACGGCGTCCACTGCTCCCCGAGCACCAGTGGCCATACGCTCGCCTGCAGCTTCCACAGCATCCCGGGCTCCGTTCGCTGCTTTTCGCACCGCCGTCTGAATGGAATTCCGGGTGGAATCCATGGAATCTTTAACTTCTTCAGTCACCTTTGCCGCCGCTTCTTCGGTTTCGGTGACTACCTTGTCCACATGCTCCTCCACCTGCTGCAGAATCTGCTCCCCATCCGACTCTAGGTCTTCCACTGAGCTTTCCAATGGGGTATCCGCCATTTGCTCCTCCACGTTCGCCGTGACATCCACTCCGTTGTTTATGAACCGAATCTCATTTATCACCATGCTGCTGTCCTTCGAATCGTTCTTTGTAGTTATCTCCACGGCCAGCTGCTCGTCCTCCTCGGTGGGCGGTGTCGGCGTGTTGACTGCAATGATGGCAGCCGGTACCTCCTCGACAGTTTCCAGGCTGTCTACCAGCTCTGGCGAGGTGCGCTCCAGGTGGTCATGGTTCATGGCTGCCTCGTAGGAGAAATTTCGAATTGGTGTCTTCTTAATCGTCTGTGGGGTGCTGGAGCCGCTGCTCTCGGGATAGGGAGTGCGTGGACGGAGATGCTTTTCCTCCGGAGGATGGGCTGGCTGAATAGTGTGTATGGAATCGTGAGACCCCATCGAAGCTGTTGCTGACTTGGGAGGCGTAGGTGTATGTGATGGTGGAGTGGGCATCTTCTGCATCAGTTCCAATGGCTGCGCTTGAGATTTATTGCTTGTTGATGTTGATTCCATTGCTGATTCCTGGGCTTCCACTAAAGATTCCTTGGCTTCCATTGGCTTGATGGGAGATTCCATTGGTGCTGATGGTTCGATCTTCATGTTTTCCTCCACATCTTGCTCTGTGGGAGCTTCCGGCTTGGGGTTTTCAACTTTGGGAGATTCTTTTGGTGGAGCGGCCACATCTTTGGGAGGGCTCACAGGCTTGGATTCCTCATGATCTATGCCATTGACCTCCAAGGCATCGTTACCATTTGCATTCATGTCTTTTGGGGCTGCTTGCTCCTCCTCCGCTGGCATATCATCCTCCGGCTCTTGGGCCTTCTCCTCCTGTTTGGTTAAATGCTTCACTGCCTCCATGGCAGCCGCTGTTCCTGCGCTCGCTGCCACCGCCAAACCACCCACGGTGGCTGCCAGAAGTGTGTCCCCCTTTTCCTCCACACTTTTTTGTTTGGTGAGGCTTCTGGCGCTATGACTTCTCCCCTCCTCGGTGTTTCCATTCGTATCTGGGGGCTGCAGTACGAAACTCTTGCTCATGTAACGATGGGGCTCCGCCGAGCCACCCACCGAGGCGGACGACATCGAGGAACGCGGGATGCCCTGCACCAGAATGTGCTGGTCGCCGACGGCGATGTCCAGCAGACGCAGATTCTTGAACTTTGAGATCTCGCGGAAGGTCTTGAGGTGGTGGCCGCTCTCCGAGAAGGTCGTAAAGAACTTGTTGGCCTTGCTCAGCACGGCGTAGAAGGAGAATCCTTTCAGCAGCTTCCAGATGGGACCGTTCTCCTCGCTGTCGTAGTCGTAGAAGCGCTGGAAGACCAGGCTCTTGTTCCGCACGGACTCGAAGCTTCGATAGATGCTCCCCGCATTGGTGACTATATAGACTTCGCTGGTCTTCGATATGTGCATGAAGATGATTTGCTCCGTGGGCGGCAGATTCTTCTGCAGCTCGGTGAAGCGCGGAAAAACGAACTCATTGAGGTGGCCAGTCAGAAACAGGTTCCCGCTGGCGGTCAGGACCAAGGTGGACTCCGGACCGCAGGCGAACTGCTGCACTGGGGCGTCCAAAGTGATCTCCACGGGATGGCCATCGTAGTCCACCTCCAGCTCCCCCAACTGCATTTGGGCATTCGAACCGCAGCCGATGAGTCTGCCAGTGCCTTTAGTATATAGTTTAGATTAAGATTAGATAGAATAACTATCTTAAGATATCTACTTACTGGTTAACACGGCAAAGTGCTCGTTGCCCGCTTGAATCGCCATGAAGTTGTCCGTTTCCTCGCTCTTCGAGAGGTAGTCGTCGAATTCCTCCAACCGAAAGGGTTTCCGGATGATGTTGCATGGCTGCTGGTCCACCTGGACAGTGATGAAGTGCTGGGCCACATGGGTGTCCTCCGGAAAGATATTGCGACCCGTGAAGAATATTTCATTGGAATCTGTGGAGAGAAAAGGGTTGAGATAGATATTCTTTTTATTAGACTTGAGATAAACTTAAGATTAAATCTATATCACAAAAACTATTTATTAAATTTAAAACTGAAATAAAAAATGTTTACTAGGTGAAGTTTATAAAATTTAGTAAATAGAATAATAATAAATAAAGTACCTCTTCAAAATTATTTTATTGCCTCTCAAGATTACATTAATAGAATCGACATGATTAGATTTCAAAGATTACGTTGGACACTAAGACACTCGAAACTTACAAATAAATTAATCTTCAAGAAAGGACTACCGGCCTATTGTGGACGATGGAGTAAAGAAATAAATATGTTTTAAATATTTAAAGTACCTCCACTTCCAACTGACACAAAGGAAGGCTCTATTCCCATGGAATAAATTTTTCTCTTCAATCAACATTAATTGAAACTACATAAATATATCCAGAATAATATTCTTAAAATCTAAAATAATAGCTACATCTATGTTTTTGGTATTTTATCGAATAAATAGTAATTTCAAATAACCAGAAACTCATTAAAAAATAAATAAATTTACTAAACAGAATAAAGAATAAAAAAAAACCCTGACAATCAACTAAAGTGCTAAGTACAATACAATTACTAAATTGCTTCAATTGAGCAAACTTTGCCACCAACTCTGAGGTTCTATTAGCCCAATTCCTTGAGTGACATATTGTGCAAAGTTTTCAACTTGTCCTGTTTTTCTTTTTTGCTTTCTGGGCGATTCACTCACGTGTCAGCATCACGGCCCAATTGTTGCCGAAGGCGGCGTCGCAGATCTTTAATCCCAGGGTTTTCAAGGCCTTCACACAGGTGGGTTTGGTGACAATATCCCCATTGCTTCCGCTGTTGTTGTTGTTTCCACCCTTCTTGCCGGAGGTGGCTCCTCCATGGCCGCCAATCCCAAGCTGGCCGTAGTGGTTCTCGCCCCAAACAAATAGTCGGCCAGATTCTGTAATTGATAAGAGCGGTTTGACATTTCGGCTTTAACTCGCTGCCTTTGCTTTTGCTTTGTTTGGTTTGTTTTTTTTTTTTTTTATATTATGCTGTTTGTTGTTTTGGGCCAGAGAGTGGGCCTGGGGCGGGAATGGGTGTGCTGTTCCCTTTTCTTGACTTTTATTGATTGAGAGCTAGGGTGTGAGGACTGTGTGTGTGTGGGCCGATTCAACTGTTTAACTGCTCCCCCGCATAAGTTAACGCCTCAATTACGAATCGGGCTCGGTTTTTCGGGGACTCGCTTCGTGAGTTTGCTCCATATTTCAGGTATTTCTATACCGGGTCTGACCCCATTAGTTGTCCGCGTCGCAGTTGCCGTGATTTGAAGAGCTTGGTCCTGGTCGGTCAGTGAGTCTTCTGGCGGATCGAAGCCTTATGTAATGCGGGTTAGATGTTAAACGAAAAAGGACACGGCCCACGGACAGCTATTCAATTGGTCAGCAATGGTGCAATGGAGTGAACAATGAATGAAATATTTAGAATGTCCCTGCTAATCCTCGAGTTACCAATTTGTCCGGTTGGCAAAAGCCGGCTGCCCGCCCTGCGGTTGTAATTTAGTAATTCGGTGCTCCCACGAAACCACAAAACACCGAATAGCACAGCGACTGGGCCAACAGAAAAGTGAAAGTGCTCCTCGTGGGGGCGGCAGGGCTCATGATTATTTCAAGAAAATTGCAGGGAACATGCAATGCAGCTTGACCAGGAGTGTTGAACCGGTTAGGATAAGCGGCTGGTAAGTGGACGGCGGGAGCAAGGATCGGGGTCAGTCAGTGGTGGGAGTAGTTACCGCAAATGACAGCGCTCTGGTGGGGACCGGAAATCAGGCGCTTCACCGGATCGTTCTTGATGTAGAAGTAGCTCTGCGTATTCTCCGCCAGGTGGGACTTTCCGAGGGTAAATATAGCTCCGCTGCTGGGGATATCCATTGTTGTCTCTAAATATATTATTTTCCTTCTTTACGATTGCTTGGCTGGTCGGGTTGGTGTATCTTATATTGTTTTATTGATTTTTGTATTAGTGAGTCTTGCATATTTTTTCGCCGGCTGCATTTCAATTGTTTATATGATACCCCTGGGCGCACATATATGTACTAGTGGCGGCCACTACACAACAAAGCCATTTGAAGTTGCGTGCTCCACTTGCCAGGTGGCGGCTGGCTATTCCCGGACGGAGGTCGGACTGGTCAGTTGAACGATTCAGCGCGTACTGGTCAGCGAGGACTAGGGCTGCCAGGCTAGCCACTAGCCACTAGCCTTTCTAGCCACCACACACAAACACACAAACACACACACACACACACACACACACTTATAAATAAAAGGAAACCCCGTCCGGCGCCTACCCTCCCACAATGGGCCATCAATATTGGGCCATTTGCGCTGGCCCTTATAAGTATGCTACGGTTTGTGAGTCACCCTACTCCGTACGTTTTTCCGAGTTAAGTTATTCCGTGTGAGTATGTAAGTGAGGGAATTCGGGCTTTCTTGCCTGGGATTGGGTCTGGGTCTGGGCCTGGCTTTCTCACTCTCTGGTATTTTTGGCATTTGTGAGTAATGTTTGCCAATCTCTCAGATTACGGAATACTACGTTAAAAATAACATTATTATATATGGCAAGTGGGGCGTTGCTTTTCCCTTTCATTGCGCATACGCCCCGTAACCCGTAATCCGTACCCCTTAAGTCCAGTCGTCTTCCTTCCGTTCCCTCGACCTGTTGACATTTGCATAGGACATAGAATGTCCTGCGAATTTGCCACATTTCTGCAAAAGTTAATTAATTCGTTTTGAGGCCGTTTTTCTCCGGTTTTGGGGTATTTCGGAGCTTAGCCGAAATTGGCTAACGGCTTTTATGGCCTCCAAAACGTGGCCATAAAACAGGGCCAACTAGCCTGGCAGTCATCAGACAATCTCCCCACATTTGCGGACTTTCGCAGACAATTTGCGTCAATTAGCTGATTTCTATTGGCATCAGCAGAGGTTTCATTTGATTTCCGAGCCTTCTTGTGCAATGAGTGCGTTCTCAGACGAGTGGGAAAGGCCAAAGGTGGCTCGTAATTACGTGGCAGTGGCAGGAAACGCTAGTCTTTCCTTTCCTCAGATCTTAAATATTTGAAAGAAAGCGTTTTAAAGCTATCTCTCGAATAGTTTTCTTTTCCTCTCATTTCTGGCTCTGTATATTACATTATGTATTGTATTGTTTAGCCCCGATTTCAAGTCTGAACTCTGCATATTATGTGCCAGAACTTTGCCCTATTCACGTGTGCTTCGCCGGGCTTCGGAGTTCTACTTCGGAGAGAATATGCACCGACTCCACTCGAATGTCTGTGTAATTTATGAAACGCCTAACAAAGTTGTTTGGCCTGCAAAGTGCAATTGCCCGTGTTCCTTTTAGATCCATTCCCCCCTGTGGGGGCGGGTTGCTGTTGCATGTGTGCCAGTTTGCCGTGGGGAATTCCCTCATCCTTCATCCTGGTCCGATGACTTGGCGGAGGGCGAATCTTTTGCATGCAAATGCTGCCCACCAGTGAGCGTTGAACCCTAGTGGTTTTTGTGGTGCCTATTTTTAGTGGCCTTAACCAGTGCGGTGCGGCACTCGCTAGTGACAATTAGCCACAGTTCCGACTCCGGACTCTCGAGTCCATTGAACCCTTTTCGATTGGGTCAAGATGTTCCCGGGCAACCCGGATGACGCAAAAGGCAAACAAAAGGCTGACACTGCCCGGCCCGGCTCGGCTCGGGTCAGCTGCCGGAACTCTCAAGCGATGTGTCAATAGGTTGACAAATCTATTTGGCTCTCGAGTCAAGTCGAGAATTAGTAACCAAGCCAAAGGTTGATTGAACCTGCTACCGGGCCCAGTTCAAAGCAATCGATTCGAAGGGCAAGCCATGGGTTGGAGGTTGGAGGAAGGAGGAGTTCCTTGGCCACCTCCGCTCCCCAAATAAACGAAATTAGTTGACCTTCAGTATTCCTTTTGTGTGTGTTTTCTGGGGATTTGTGTTGGTCTTTTCTTGGACCGCCCCAGAAAGTGGCGTGCGCTTTTCTTTTCATTTCATTTTATTACCTGCCCCATAGCTTGCCACTCACCCACACACACACACTCACACACTTGTGGGGCAAAATGGCAATCATTGTGTAAATTGTTTGCCTCGCCGGGCAAGAGGTGCAAAAAGGAAAACTTGTTATTTTCCTGCGGGCTTCTCGGAATGCCAGAACACTCTCTCCTTCCAAGGCTCGACGGCTCGTTCCTCACCTTTGTATTCTTTATATTCGCCTTCTTCAATGTCAAGCGATATGGGCACGTTCCTGCAATTTAGTTTTGTTGCTTCACCGGGGCCGGGACCAGGACCGGGAGCCCGTGATTATTTGCTGTCCGGCTGCTCGGCTCTCCGGGAAAAGAAAAATATGAAATTAGCTGGGAATTAGCCGATTGTCACGCCCACACGCCACAAAGGAAGAAACTAAATGTAGTCTACTTCTCGGGTTGCTTTAATTACAGAACCCGATGCCGAAATGAGCGAAAGTACGGCGGCGGAGAAGGAGGGGACATCGGATCCCCCGGAGGAATCAAGGACGAAACTGAGCCAGGAGACCATTAAAGAGCCAGAAGGTCAACCCACAGTTTCCGCCTCACCTGCCCCTTCGGAAGTTAAAGATGAAACCCCCAAGGACGCTGCAGAAACTGAAGCCCAACCCCCGACGGAGGAGGGAAAAAAGGCTGAAGCCCCATCCCAGGACTTTGCTGCCTATGAGGAGCACATGACCTATGCCGCGGACGGTGGTGCCATATACACGGATCCGAGCACCAAGCAGAAGTACAAGTGGTGCAACACTGAGAACAATTGGATACCCCTTTCCGCCGACGAGGCAGCCAAGGCCGGAGATCTCTACGAGAACGAGCACTACAAGTGGTGTCCCAAGACCGAGCAATGGCTGCCCAAAACTCAAGAAACGGAAACGGAGCACTACAAGTGGGACGAGAAGCAGCAAAAGTGGCTGCCGAAGCAACAGAAACCCGGCCAGGATGTGGTCTACGGCTTGGATGAGCAGGGGGAACGCACCTACACGGACAAGGATGGATCGGTGTTCTTCTGGGACACCGCCAAGGGCGCCTGGTTTCCCAAAATTGATGATGACTTTATGGCACGTTACCAGATGAACTACGGGTTCATCGACAACACATCGGCTGGCGAGAAGGAGAAGGCGGAAAAGGAGGCGGCCGAAGCGAAGAGGAAGGCGGAGGAGCTCAAGAGGATGACGGCCGAGGCGGCGGCAGCCATGGCTAAGGGCAGCGCGGAGTCCGTAACTGTGGCGCCAACAGGAAAGCGAAAGGCTCAGGAGCCACCAAGTAAGTTCAGCCTATCAAAAATAGGAGTACCTGTGACTCGAGAATGTTTTCTATTTATAGAGTGGTTCGAAATGGATCCCTCCCAGAACACCAAGGTGTACGTCTCCAATCTGCCACTGGACATTACCATTGATGAGTTCGCCGAGCTGATGGGAAAGTGCGGCATGGTGATGCGGGATCCGCAGACCCAGAAGTTCAAGCTGAAGCTCTACGCCGAGAAGGATGGACAGATCAAGGGCGACGGCCTCTGCGACTATATCAAGGTGGGTGCTGAATGGAAACTCATTTTCGTTTGTTCGTTTTCTGTTTATTGAAACTTTATTCTTTAGTTCAGTTTATCGATTGATGCTTAACTAGATTTAATCTTGCATAAATATTATATGGTAACTTTATCATATGTTTTGTGTGTGTTTAGCCTGCCCTATCTGCTCGTCCTTCACGATTTCTTCACGATCTCACTGACTATATACGACGTTTTCACTTCGCTTTATTCACTTCCCTCTCTGTGAGTCGAGTAGAGTATAATAATAATATTTAAAATTGGTTAGTTTACTATTAAAATGCATTTACTTGGCTATAAAATTGCTTTTCTTTCGATTTCATTCGCATTCGTATTAGCATCCTTTCTGGCTTTCAGTTTCTCATTTTAAACAGAAAGTAGCTGCCGCGTCAGGGTGTTATACGATTCTTTACTTTACGCGTTGAGGTATTAAAAAATACATAAAAATTTACATTTAAACATACTTTAGTTATTACATACAAAGTGTAAATTAGTAGTTTGTAACCTAAACGATTTAGTAAATGGCCCGAACTCGGCCTGGCCCGACACTATCCAAAACGACTCTTAGTAAGTTATTGCTTCGCCGCGGCCAATTCCGGAGGACACCTTGGGCAAACGAGTTGGGGTTGGAGGAGTTTGGAGTTGGATTCTGTCCTGGAGGAGTTTTCCGTTTCATCTCTCTCTCTCTCTCTCTCTCTATATATATATGTATATGTAATATGTAGTGGCTTTGTGCTCGAGTTTAAAATTCCGGTGATTCGCGTGTGCGGAGTTTATTGGCTCTAAAATTGATTGCCAACAACTGGTTGGCTTATTAAGGAAACATGCGTGACTGATTGCGGTGTGTTGGCTGTTGGGTGTTGGGTGTGGGGCGTGTGGGTTTATATCCTTAACCTACAATATATATATAGTATTTTCTGTACAGTATTAATCGAGCTAGCCAAGTGCTTGGAGACAAGTTTTCCCTCTCGGGGCTCTCAAAGATTCTCCGCCGACAAATGCAGTTGAAATTTGATTCCCTTATTAACCGAAAATGTCCTTGTTTCGAATGCGCTTGTAAGGATATATCTTCTCTTATGCTTCCTACATCTCTCCTGCTAAAATAATACTTTTGTGTGTATTTCCTGTCGGTCTAAAACAGAGCAATCGAAAAAGGATCGACTGGGCAACGGTGCGTATGCGGAACCAATTCGTTCGATATGTCTCGGTTTCTATTGGTTGGTGTGTGGAGAGGGACAACTACTGGCCCGGGGGCTAGTGGAAGGGGCGGTCCAGCAGCCGCCTACTCGGCCTCGCTCAGCCGAATGGCTTGCTGTATCCGCTTCAGCTCCTTCTCCTTGCGCTCGCGCTGCAGCTGCTCCTTGAGCTGCTTGCGCCGCTTCCGCATTTCGAAGAACTTCTTCTGGTCCTCGGGACTCAGGGCTGAGATTCGGTTGGCGTACTGGCGCTTCTTCTCCTCCTGCAGGGCCGCCTTCTCCTCGTCGGCCAGCTGCTTGGCCTTCTCCACGCGGCGCTTCTGCTCGGCAGCCTTGGCCTCCTCGGCAGCCCGCTCCTGGTCCTCCTTGGCCTTGCGCGCCTCCTCCGTCTTACGGATTGCCTCCTCCTGGCGCTGCTTCAGGGCCCGCTCTTCCTCGATGACCTCCTGGCGTAGGCGCTCCTCCTCGGCGGCCAAATTCTTCTCGACGGCCTCACGCTCCTCGATCTCCCGCTGCCGCTGGCGTTGCTGCTCCTCCCGCCGTGCGTTCTCCTCGTGCAACCGCTTCAGCTCCTGCTCCTCGAAGCGCTTTGTCTCCTCCAGCTGCTCCAGTTCGCGGCGCTTCTCCTCCTCCTGCAGCTTGCGGCGGACCTGCTCCTGTCGCTCCTGTTCCTGCTTCTTGATCTGCTCCTGCAGCTCTAGTTCCTCGCGGCGCTTGGCCTCCCTCGCCTCCGCCAACTGGCGTTCTCGCTCCGTCCTGGCCTGTTCCAAACGCTCTTGGTACTCTTTCTGCAGGCGCTGCTCCTCCTCGAGTCGCTTCTGGGCATTCAGGCGGTCCTCCTCCTCCTGCTGTTCACGCAGCTTGCGTCGTTGCTCCTCACGCTGGCGGCGTTCCTCCTCCTCGCGTTGTCTTACCTTTTGGATGTGCTCCTGGCGCTGCTTCTCCGCCTTCTCGTCGGCGGCTTTCTGGCGTTCGGCTTCCTCCTGGCGCTGCTTCAGTTGGTCAATCTCCCGCTGGCGCTGCTGCTGCTGGTATTCCCGCTCCTGCAGCTCCTTTTCGTGCTTGGCCTTCAGCTCCTGGGATTGCTGCTCCTGGAACTCTAGTATCTTCTTCTGTTCTTCTCGCAGCTTCTGGGCCTCCAGCTCCTCATTCCGTACCTTCTCCTCCTCCTGCAGCCTATTCCTCTCCTGCTCGGCCTTCTTCAGTTTCTCTTGCTTCTCCTGCTCCTTCTTTTGCTTCTTTTCCTTTTGCTCCTGGTGCCGTTTTTCGGTCTCCTCCGCTGAGCGCTCACGCAGTTCATCCAATTCGCTCCTGGGATGAGGCGCATCATGGGAAGCCCTCTCTCGCTCCCGCTCCAGACGCAGCTTCTCCTCCAGGCGCAGCCTCCTCCGCTCCAGCTTGCGCTGCTGGCGGCGTCTCTCTCGCTCCCTTTGGCGCTGCAGCTTCCGGTCGTATTGGGTCATCTGCTGGGGCGTGGCCGAGGGGCTGAGCACATCGTTGTTGCTGAGGTTAGAAGGAGCAGATGGTGACACCGACGGAGCCACAGTGGAGACACGTGGACGCTTCCTACGGGGCTTCTGTCCGGGTTTTTCGTAGTTCACGTCGTTGGGATGCAGAGCCGGGCGTTTGGGGTTGTTTCTTCGGTTGTTGTTGTTGCGGCGGCGGCCGGGGATGATCATCTCCTCGTTACTGCCCTCGGCCTTGACACGGCGGTGGTATCTAGTTTAAAAATAATGGATAATGTTTTAATATAATACTAGTTTCTTAAACACTTATTCTATATTTAAGGTGGAGAGCGTCAATCTGGCCTTGAAAATTTTGGATGAGTACAACTATCGGGGCCACAAAATACGAGTTCAACGGGCACAGTTCCAGATGCGTGGGAAGTACAATCCCGCTCTGAAGCCCAAGCGCAAGAAGAAGGACAGGGAGAAGTTGCAGAAGATGAAGGAAAAGTAAGTTCTTTTAGGAGAGACATCTGGCAGACATCCCTAAATAATAACTATATACTTTTGAAGATTATTCGACTGGCGTCCGGACAAAATGCGCGGCGAGCGTTCCAAGAACGAGAAAACTGTCATCCTAAAGAACCTCTTCACCCCGGAGCTCTTTGAAAAGCAAGTGGAACTCATCCTGGAGTACCAAAACAACTTGCGGGAGGAGTGTGGCAAGTGCGGGATGGTCCGCAAGGTGGTCATCTATGATGTAAGTTCTAGATTTGGGCTTTTAGTTTGATTCCATAAAGCAATGTCCTCCTATGTCTCCGCCAGCGTCATCCGGAAGGCGTGGCACAAGTAAACATGGCCAGTCCGGAGGAGGCCGACCTGGTCATACAAATGATGCAGGGACGCTTCTTTGGCCAACGGAAACTAACCGCAGAGACGTGGGATGGCAAAACCAAATACAAGTGAGTTCCTATTCCAAAATCTGGACAAAAAAGGGCTAACACTTTAATATCCTGCAGAATCGATGAATCCGCAACGGAGGCCCAAGAACGTCTCTCCAAATGGGATGAGTTTCTGGACGAAGAGGAGTCCGAGAAGAATGAGCACAAGGAGCACAAAGATGTGGCTGAGACTGAGGATGGGAGCCCCAAGGAGTCGAGCATTGCACCAGGAGACGCCACCCCCTAGAATCAACTTACCGGCGATCGTTTTGGTGCGGTTCAAGGATCTCCAGGACGACCTCGTTGGCCTGCTCGTTCGGATAGGTTGCGTTCCAGCGATTGTAGATCTTGTACCGGTTCGGGCCGCTCACCTTGGGCATCTTGTGCTGGCAGATGAAGCGCAGCTTATCCGAGCATGGTCGGGCCGACCAGCGGTATCTGAGATTCGGATCGTAGACGGCGCAGTTGTTCTCCCGGGGGTTGCTGTTGAAGATAAGTTGCGAATAGCTAGAATTGTTGCATTGATTGAGGCGTTAAGTCAGTTTACGGAAATAAAGAAACACAGGAAAGAATGTGCAGAGTTGAACTTACATGGGGTCCTTTTGGTTGAAGGCCTCGAAGGACAGGTTGCGGTCGCTCATGCTCCACTGCCATTTGTTGTTGTGGTGATCGTAGGTGGCACCCAACCAAATGGGATCGCGGTCTGAAGGATACGGTTTGTATCAGATTGGAGGTATATTCTGAATGTAATTAAATCCCTACCTCTGGATAGCCCATCCTGCTTCTGGAGGAACTGCCTCAGCTTGCGATCGGCATGCTTGGTCGGCTCTGTGAGATTGGCGTTCTTGTCCTTACAGAAGAAGTGCGCCTCCAGCCAGCTGCTGCGCTGGGGAACCAGGGAGTAGCAATCGGTGCCTACGCGCTGGAACTGCGGCGGACACAGGGCGTACATGCGGCGCTTGGGACGGGCAGCCGGTGGCACTGCATCCGGGCTCTGGGCGGGCTGAGGTCCCTCGAAACTAACTCCGGCCCGGGCACCGCTGAGATGCAACTCCGCGGCGATTGTGTGTGCAACTGCGGCAAGGACAACAATAGGATGTTGCATAAATCAACCCGCGAATGTTTGCGCAGTCACTCACCTAAAACTAAGATAAATACTTGACAGCACCACATTTTATGGCTGCCACTCATCCTTGATGCCTGTTTGCGGTTTCTTGTTCTCTTTCCTTGTTGTTCTCGCTGCCTCCTCTGGGCTTAGATGGATTCCTGGTTGTGTGCTCCTCCGTTGGCCACTTTTTGCATCGCACGGGCGGAGTAAACGGGCTGGAACGAAACGGAAACAAACAATGAACATTCGTTAATCTCTCAACTCGTCTGCTTATCATAATTCTATGCTCTGCTCTGTGTGAGCAAATGTTTATTTTATGCAAATCAGAATCCACTCCCCCCCAGCAAACAGCCTCTGACAAGTGCCTCCCGTTGATGGATGGGCCCACAAAACGCCTCCACGCTGGCCAAGACAAATTGAGCCAACGGAATATATATTCGAACAGATTCATAATATTTATTGGCCCGCCATTCATAAACAACTTTTGGCCACAAAACTGGTCACTGATGAGTGGTGACCACTCGGGTCTCGGCTCTTGGCCAGCGAGTGGCTCATTTGGCCGGGCTTTGTGTGGTATTTCAATTAACACTTTCATAACTTTAACCACCTTGTCAAGTGGGAGACAACATGGTCAGAAGCTGCCACTGTTGCTGCTGCTGCTGCCACTGCCACTTCCACTGATGCTTGTTATTGCATTCTATTTTCAATTTGTTGACACACTCGGTGGCTAGAGTGTGTGAAAAAAAAGAGAGAGTGCTAGTGTGTGTGTGCGAGTGTGCTAGTGTGCCGGTTGCAGTGACCCACTTTGGCCATACAAACGACTTAAAATGCCGCGGGTTAATCCGCTAACTGTTTTAGAGGGCCCTGTCCTTTGTTATTCTTAGCCAAACGAAAACCCAAAGCCATCTCAGTAATTGCAGATGCATATAAATGGCTCCGAGTTCTTGGCACAAACTAATATTTTTGTGGAGCTTCAGCAGAAAATTCGAATTTAGCGGAAAAATTGTTCCTGTATTGGGATTCACTTCGGAAGACAAACTATCTACGGATCATTGAAGGTATTCCGCTCAAGAATCGGACGATTGTTTCCCAAGATATGGCCTTTCCTGGGGGCCATATAGTGGCTCCATGCGTTTTTAAAGGGGATCGTCCATAAAATTTTAAAAAAATCGAAAAAGTATGATGCCTTCGCTGTGGACCCTATGGGGCCTTTTCGACAAACAGTCTATTAGTAACTCCGTAGAATGGGAAATCATCTGAAATTGTGTCTTAATATATTTCGCAATATAAACAATAAAAAACATTTCGAAATGGATAAAAAAAAAATTGCATAATTCCAGGCAGTCCAAATAAAAACAACCCCATTTAATTTTTTGAAGTTTAATCGATTTGTAAAACTAGTTATTGCGTGAAAGTAGCCGAGATCTAATAAGATAAAATAAATTAAACGGCCTCCTGACGGACTATCACATGTCTTTCACCTTTGACATTCCACTAAAATTAATTAAATGATCCATCACCTAGTGGAGGTTTCAGCGCTTTGGGGAATACCAGTTCCGGAGCACACTCTCTCCAGAAATTACGGGCTTGATTGTGTCATTTTAATTGAGCCATTAGAGCGTGCGGCTAATTTCATCGCCTCCCCTTTCATTTGGCCAAAAAGACGGGGACGCACACGTATGCACACGGCTAATCATATATAATTTGTGTAAAATAATTCATAGCCATGAACACAAACAAATTAAAGGGGTACGGCGGCAAAGAGTTAAAGAAGTAAACACATGCCGGCCAACTGGCTTGACAGCTTCGCCAGACAAGCCGGCTTTGTGGGGCTTGGCTTGAAGTGTGTGGCACAGAGAGAAATTAACAAAACTACTAATTGTTGGCTAAATGAATATAGTATTATTAGCTATTAAGTGAATAAGTCCACAAAGAAAATGTCTATAAAGTTTATTCACTTTTGTGTTGATTATTTCTTTAAGAATTTAAGAAATACAAATCGTGATTTAAAAGGATTGATATTGGTCTTTGATAATAAATTTTTATTCAAATAAATATTAAATATTAGTATATTTTCTCTGGTGTAATTGTTGGCTTGTGCCTCTGGCGACTTCACTTGGCCAGCAGCCATCACTTGGCCTACAGCGAATGCCACAGCGGTGACGACTTGGCACTCATTGCTGGATTGCTTACCAACCGGGCTACCGATCTCGGCAAGGTTCAGTGGCTGTAATTGTGGTCTCACATTTTGGTTTTGGTTTGCTTGTCTTTGCTGGCTTTCCGATTTTCAGGCTTGCTGACGGGTTTGTTTACTTCAGACAACGACGACGATGATGACGCGATGACGCGAGCTTTCCCGACAGATATGTGAGACCTTCAAGACACACCGCCGACAGACAGACGATGTTGTCAACATTATTACAACCCGGCATTTGTTTAAGTGGCTAATAAAGCGAGAGAGACGGCACCCACACAGGGGCTCCGGGTATTGGGTATCGGGTGGGTACTGGGCCCCGCGGGGAAATCGCCGCCTGCGAGTGGGCGATGTTTGACTGATTTATGACCCACTTCGGATGCAGTTAGCGATGTGGGATGGCGGGATGGCGGAGTGGCAGAGGCCCCGGCTATATGACATTCAAATGTCAGGCGGACTGATGAAGGTGATGGGGAGGGATACGGTAGGCCTTGATCTTGAACTTGGGCGTGTCGGAAATTTATTGCGTTTTTCGGTTATTACAGCATCCAGAAATCGAATGATATTTTGATTTATGTGGGTAATCATTCAGATGCCAGATAAATGAATATTTCACATTAAATATAACATGTATCATTTGTTTTTATGATGTTTAGTTGTTAACTTTTAACCTGAAATATATTCAGTTTATAAAGAAATACTTTGTGATTAAGCCTCCTCGATGATCTCATCTTTTTGGAGATTAAAGTTTTTTCGAAAGAACAATTAACTTCTCCCTAATTCAAAGAGTTAAAGTATGAAATATAGTACCAAAAGTTTAAAGTATTAAACCGAAAACCCTCAAAGACTTGGTTCTCACAGTCTCTGCAGCCGAAAATGTGTTTTTAATTGGATCTTATCAACAAGTTCCGGGGAAGTGAAGTCATAAAAAATAAACCAAGAATAAAAACCCGAAATGACATGGGCGAATCAATCAAGCAGAGCAAATGAAGCCCCAAAAAAGTTATAAAGTTTTGTTGTCCATTATATTTTTTAAAGCTGCGTCTGGCTTTAGAATTAATGCGCATCTGGACCCTTTTCCATAACCTTGTGTGCCCGTTGGAGGTTAGAGATAAGCTCATCAGCAATTTGGGTTTGGACCCACAGATTTTTAAAACAAAAAAATAGAATGGAAATCGCAATGAGAATTTGGAATGGCTTCAAACAGACACACGTGTGTGCCCTCCACCCAAAATGCTCAACTGATGAATGAGTTATGGGCGTGAGTTTATTTATTGAGGGGGTTTTTTTTGTCGGTGTTTGGGAACTTAATTTACATTTATGAGGTGCTAGTTCGGTGCTAGTCGGGAATTAGCATAAATTATGGACTTCCAAGAACCAA
This sequence comes from Drosophila atripex, assembly GCA_035045925.1. Taxonomy (NCBI): domain Eukaryota; kingdom Metazoa; phylum Arthropoda; class Insecta; order Diptera; family Drosophilidae; genus Drosophila; species Drosophila atripex. The sequence continues at coordinate 6,128,088 of JAWNOP010000012.1, forward strand.
TCATGTGATATATGATATGTAATTTGGACGTAATTAGAATCCCATCAGCGGCCATCAATTGAGATCTCTTCAGTCGATCAGCACCCACTCAAACGGCAGATATTTCACTCGACTGGCCATTCATCAATCAAACTGAATGAAATTTTCAAAATTCGAGCTAAAAGCAAAAGTTGAACGGCTCCGTCAATGGCAAAAACATCTTTGGACTTAACCTCTTGAGCGACGAGTTCAATGCAAACAGCTGCCAAATAAATTATGAACTAAACATCGGCTTAGCGATTTTCGTAGCTCGGCATGCGGCTTAAAAGCGGACAAATTGCTGGCATTAATCATGCCGGAATTCTGGCCATTCTACGGAATATACTATTTCTATTTCCAACTCTAATTCCAACGCTGTTGTGGGAGTTCCTGGCTAGCATATGTCGTAATCAATTATGAAAAGTCTTCTGGCTGGAATTAACCCGTTCTTGGCATAATTAAGTTGCCAGCCGACGTATTTGAAACTGAATCTGAATCTGAATAAATTTTTTAGTTCGTAAACAAACAGACACACACTAAAAAATAGATAGCAAATTGCTGACTAAATACCAGTTTGCGGTTTAATTAAAGGTAAATGTTTTTGTGCGGTTCATTTGTAGCTATAGGAAGTTAAACATTTATAAATACAACATATGTGTTTCGTTTCGATTCGTTTCTTTTCGTTTGATTACGCTCTGGCTGGCTTAATTAATTTATGCGCATTTCATTGATTTAAATGCAATCCCAGCAGCCAGCGGCCAACACCACATAGTTCGGCAAAAACTGTAAAAGAGAGCTATAAATTGCAGTACAGATGATTTTCATTGCACGGAATAAATCGCAACCGGGCAATATAATTTATACGCATCTCTCTGCCATGGCCCAGACCCCGGACTGTGGATTCCGAATTCCAGATTCCAGTCTCCCTCGATTGCATTGAAAAGTGGCCGAGAAACGTTTTTCGTTTTCACAGCTGCCACTGGAGAGGCGGTATGGGGAGGAGCTCTCCGGCTCCGGATCCGGCTCTGGCTCGGGCTCCTGGTTTTCTCCACTTTTCAAACCAAAAACCAACAACAAGTGTATAAGCCATGTACCTGTGCTATTGCCAGCATTTTCATGGTTCACCTGTGCGGAATCTGTTGGTGGAGCGCCAACACGTACGGGCTGTGGCTGGAGGAGCTATCTCCGTAGTGGCATCTGTCATGCCTTTTGACTGAAGTTTCCTTCTTTCCTGCTGATTTCGCCCCTCCGGGGGATGCCTGTTGGAAACTTTGTCCTCTTTGAATTCCTTTGGGTTTTCCTTTTCAACGCATTGGACTTTGAAGGAAAAAAGTATAGTCCCCAAATCCTAACAAAATAAGTCACTCAACAAATAAAGCTCACTCTGATAAAAATGTGAGTTTATCCAGCAACACAATATTGACATTCATTCTGTTGGCTATTTTTTGTTGCAGTGCATTTTTTAAGCCACCCTTCTCTGGCCAAAGGAAAAAGTGAAAGTCATTTTGTTGCTGACAAGTCATTGTGTCTGTTGTGAGCTTGTTGCTTTGACAGGACGCTAGTTGCATAGCTGTAGCTATAGCTATGGCAGATGTATATTGTATATATGTGCATAGAGCCAGCGGCAGTGGTCCCCATGCGGCGTATACGCGATATCAAGTATACGCAGTGCCAGACCATGAGGCTGCATTTTATTTCAATTGAATTTGAGTGCATTTAAAGTTTTGTTTCTGTTTTTCTGGTCGCTTCGGGCCAAGTTGAAATTAATTTACAGTTTCAGCCAACCGACGAAAACTTTTTTAATGAGTTTAGATGAATTTTAAATGGATTCCTTCCAGCTGGATTTTGGGTTCGTCCTGAAAGCATTTCGGGCTAGAATGGCTGGCTCTTGGCTCATAAATTCAATTTTGAGCTCTATAGGGGGAACAAGGCGAACAAGAAGGCCGTAAACAATTCATCAGAACTCATCACAAATCAACCCGCAGAGAGCCATCACCTATCAATCACTTCTTACCTGCCCGGGGTCCTACCTCAAAAGATATGACATAACTCAGGTCTGGGGTGGAGCGAGATCCCTCATAAATATCAGAGCTTCAAATCGCATTGAGCTCGCCGCACGTACCTGCCGCTTACATACCCTCGTGTGTATATATTTTCGAAAGACTTTGAGATAGTTTGTGCATTTCGAATCGGCAGACAACGTCATCGACCAAATATAATAAAAATGCGATAATAAAAACGAGTGGTTCGGAGCAGATTTGCATTGGGCGCAGGCGCCAGGGGCTACGTCAGCATCCATAACACGTACGCCACTTGAGAACTGAGGCAATTGGAATCGAGACTGTCGGGGGCACCAGAGTGATGTCATGCCACTCAAATTCATGCCCCCCCGACCCGCTGCCGGCGCCGACACGCGGATTATTTCACAGCCTAACTGAGTCCACACCTAAAAAAATAATTTCTGGTTTTATTGCTTCAAAATAAATGCAATCGCTGAACTTTTATTAGTTAAAAAATTCAACGTTTCCGAAATTAAAAATGCTATTGAATACAATACTTGTTGTAATAGATTATATTTTATATTTTAGAAGAAAATAATAATTCTATCATATATCAGTTCTTGGGAACAAAATGGTTCTTAGTATTGTTTTTTTTTAAGTTATTTAAATTCGGGAAAAAAATTCGGACCATATTTTAGGATTTTTAATAAACTTTCTTATAAAAACTGTACAATTTATAAGAAATATTCGACATCAATTTGATTTTAATATATTTCTTTTTATAAAGAAAAAACACATACAACATAAAGTTTCTATGGAAGTAAGTAAGGTCGTCCTCAATGAATCTATTTAATTTCACATAAATCTTTAAGTGAAACTATATATTCGAGTTAAAAATATTTTTTCTTGTGCATTAATATGCGTACAACGATCTTCTCTCAGTTCTTGATCTGTGTATTTTAGAGATCTATATATGTAGGGGAATGCGTATATAAAGATTTGTGTGCCGATTTCATTGACATAAAAATGTCACTTGGAGTAGTTTTGTTGCTATTTTTTATGTTTTTTTTTAGCGCCTCGTTGCTGTTTCTGTTACTGGAACTGTAAAAATATTTGCCATTAATTTTTTTCAAGTTCAGGCCTCGTAAAGTGGATAAACAGAAATATGCGAGTGAACAAATATTTGTGGAAATTAAGGCTGGCCAAGCAAACTAAATTTTGCGGAACTTTGCTTTCGGAGTTCTGCGTTTTTTCTGGTTTCTTTTCCTCTTTTCCTGGTTTTGGGCCAAATTGTTCTCTGTTGTTGTTCTTCTCGATGGTATCTGAATAGCAGGCTACCAAGTTGACCATTCAACTGCCCATTGTTGTCTGTGCTTTTTGTATTTTCCGACCCCTGCCCTTTGTGCCTCAAAATGAGGCAAATTTTCCCGGCAGTTGCTGTAACAGAAGCTTGAGAGTTTATGCTTGTTTGCCGCTTTTTTGGGAGTGGGCGTCGGAAGAGTAGCAGGAGGAGGGGCAGCCCACAAATTTGTCGGCGCGTGTCGTGACACACACTTGACACTGGCAGACCACATGCCCCTCCTTCCAGTCTGCTGCTGCCCCAGCCTCTGGGGCATGTAGAGTAGCTGGGTAATTGCCTTGAATTCAGGGACACGCAGAAAAAATATAGAACACTATGATAATCTGTAGAATTTCATGTTTTTATTTGGCTATCTTAGTGCGGAGGTTAGGATAGAGAATTTTTGTTGTCAAATTACTCATACGCCTAGTAAGCCACACAGCGCTCAATAAATTATTAAGTAAATTTTTAACATATTACCATCAGAACCCTTTAATATTTTTCCATGTTTATTTTCGTCCTTTTGGCCATCGACTCACGCATTTGTGTGCTAAGTTATTTTTCAGTCGGCCACCCACTGGCCAAAAATGCTGGCAGGACCCTGTTTTTTGTATCCCGGCCCCTTTTTCCCACTTTCTGCCTTTGTCGTCCGTGTCAACGATAAATCAAAAGTTTTATCTTGTTTGTTAGCCACCCACTGGCTCCATCCAGACATCCTGGTCTTCCAGTTCTCCCCCAAAAACACATGAGTTTCCCAAAAATCATTTACAGGCTTTGGAAATTTGTTGCTTCGTCTCTGGGTTTTGTGCGTGAGCTGCAGAAAATTTTTGGTTTACTTGCAAGTCCTGTTCTGCATTGTCCTTGCCAAGACTGGCACGACCCGGCCGCAAGGGGTAATCGCATTATGAGATGTTAGCTCATAGCCGGGCTAATGTTGGCCATATCGAGTATACGCAGCGTTGACAATAACTGGCCGAGTGGAAATTTTTTCCCGACTGTTTACTAAAATGTTGAATTTCCGCATCGCATTCCGCAGACACAAACACTTTCAGTTCTGTGTGCGTTTTTTTTTTGTATTTGTCGGATGCAGTTCCTCGTTTGCTTTCCAATTGAACCAGGAGGCTGCAGGAGGACATGCATGCAAAATGATTTCCGTTTGACTTTAATTTATTGCCAACTGGTCTGCAGCAGGGCCGCTTCACATCCAGCCAACTGCCAACCAACTCCCATTTTGGCCAACATCATCTGCTGCATCATCACTCCCACTCCACGCTCTTTTCAAGCCATTTTCATCTCATTCCCATTCCCATTTCCATTCCCATTCCCAGTTGGCCGGTTTGTTGACTTAACGGCTGTGCAAAGTCTGGAATATTTATAGATTCGGTTGGCGAGTGGGCGTGGCATTAGTATCCGCTAATGGCCCAGAGCAGATGCGGCCCTCGACACTCTGCCGGCCGCTTTTGGCGATTTTTAATCTAAATTTAAATTTTTCCAACACGAAATGTCAAGGCGAGCCATTCGAGCCGTCCAACAAATCAAACTTGATATCTCGAAATCAAATATCGTTCTCATATATGGCCATAACAGACAGAACAAATGGCATGCAAATTGCCAAGAGTCTCAAAAAGCTAGTCATTTTAGAAAAAAATCGAAAAATCAAACTCATGACTAACTCGGATAGATGTGCAGTTTCAGGTGTGTTTTCGTAGAAACTGAATCATCTGCAATTTGACTCACATTTTGTAAATTCCCATCTGCCTTGTGTGTGGCGACTTTGAAACAAATTGTACAAATATTGGCCCAATATCAATATTGGTTTGGGGCATTAAGCAAATTGTGGCTTTAAGGCCGCAGCCGCAGCCACTCGGCCACTCGGCCACTCGATATATTACGCATTCGCCACGTGTACCGGCATCGACATTTCTGTTTGCACTCTTATTAATTTATATGCCAGGCAGTCCAGTCCCATAAAGCGTCCGGCAACTTATCGCTAACTTATAGTACTGCCGTTGCAATCCCCCATCCCTTCCATTTTTTTTGTATATGCCACACCAGCGACAAAGACATAAAAAATGCACATGGCGATAGTGGCCAAAAGAATCAACATAAATACCCACAGCGCCTGGGCCCCTGGGTGGGGGCCGTGGTGGAGTTACCTCCAAAAGAAGCCGCGCCGGGGAAATAAATATAAATAAGTGTAAATGAAAACCGAACACGCCGAAAGCCAACAAAACGAATCCGTAAGATGAAAACCGAAAACCGAAATCGCCGCTTGGAATTGCGCAAAAAATGTGACAGAAACCGCAGTGGTTGTGGGTGGTGCTTTGAAGTTTGTGGCAATAGTGGTTGGCGGTTCAAATTGCATTAGCCAAACACCTTGGAAACTGCATCCGTATCGTCGAGGCATTATAAATTTAAATAATGTACTATTATTTCTCATTATAAATGGGGATTTATTATTATTTACCTTTTCTGTAGACGCCTTTGAGAGCTCTTCGATCAGAGAATAGTTTAAATCTGCAATGGGAAGAAAAATAAGGAAAATTAAAACATGCTGTTTGTATTCCGGAAAATGTATTGTACAAATAAACAGCGTCCCTATGGCGATGCACACAAAGTGCAACCAATCAGTCCGAGTGCCAAAATGCGATTCCCGGGCAAGAACCATTTTGACATTTCGAGGAGCGAATAAAAATGCAGACTTATCCGTTCAAACGACGCCACTCTGCATCAGCAAAATGTAGTCCAAAAATAATAATAATTGCAGTGGAGTCGGGGGCGGATGGAATGGAAGCCACTTGAAGCTGTCAGGATTACCCCCTCCTGATCCCCCTCCCATCCCTTTGATCTGGCATTCTTTCATAATTTTAAGCAACTGCATTTGGAATTTTCTGCTTTTGTTTGTTTATCTGCTTTTTGGCTTCGACGTCTGTCAGCTGAAAATGTTTATTTGAACGACATGGGATATGGCAGAGGGAGTATTGTGTAAAGACTCCCTTACTCTGCCGGAGAATTTCTCTGTCATATACTTTTTACCTAAATATTTGATGATAATACTGCCTGACTGCCTGGCTTTCTGACTGCCTGACTGCCTGCCTGCCTGGCTGGCTGGCTGGTTGCAAGTTCGTAATTATGCTTAGAAGGTTTTTAGCACAAATTTTGCATTTTTATTTCTGGAACAAAACAGAATTGAAAACACACACCACTGACGAAGCGAAAGAACCTCATATAAATGTGCGGAAATGTTGCATAAATTTAGTACCAGCTTTGAAAAGTTGATTTGAATTTGAATTTAAATCGAAACGAAATCGGAGCAGACTCCCGCCGATTCATGTTTCCCGTTTCGTTGCCTTTTGAATTGAATTAATAAATTCGCCACGCGACGTCCTCCCGCCCTCTTCTTGGCTCTCAGCTCTGGGCTCTTTTAATTTCAAGTTTTTTAATTGCCATTTTGCATGTGAGAGCTTCAATTGGTAATTTATTAAATTTCGTTCCGCATAATTCTCCTTTTTTTTTTGGGCAATAAATTTCAATCGAGTCTCGAAAGGAAAAATAAAGTTATTCCAAAAAATAGGCACAGTCTCCTAATTAAGTCAATTGGCTTTAATCAAGATATTTTTTGCCTTCCAATCGGACTATTAACATTGTCACCTGCTCTGTGATTAGATAGGCGTCTCCAGACATGAAAACAAAAGGTGGTTTTTGAGGCAAATATTATCAACTCCATAAAAGGGCAAAGACTCTATTTATTCTTGGTATCTGGAAACTGAAAACTCAATCTGTTCCATTTTGGGTATTTGCATAAAAAAGTAACACAAAGAAGCTTTGTCGCAGCTTGGCCAAAATGGAACAACAAAAACAACAGTTTTGGGGGCAAAAGGTTTAGCCTTTCAGGCGGAGGTCGAAGTGCAGAAAACTTGCAAAGTGCAACTGCTTGAAAAATATCTAAAAGCCAGACCAGAACAGTGGCAACAAAATAGAAAATCCAAAAACTTTCATGCTAAAAACTTGACTTTATTCTTCACACCTCTCGCACTTTAGATAAACTCTTCTTTTTGCACTGATTAGATAAGGTGACTTAACATTTGGCCAAGACTACGTCATTGTTGGCTCATATACCGATTTTGGGGCAACTGATTTCACAATGCGGATAGCAACTTTTTGTAAATTAGTTTTCTTCAATTGTCATGGCACCTGTTGCTATCAAGCGAGGTAGAGCCAAGTAAACTCGTTTCCCTACCGCATACAGTAACTTACAACAATTGTTATTGGACAAGTTAACACATTTTGACAGATCTTTGGAAATCGCCTTCCGTGGGCCGACCGTCGGCTGCTAGCCATGCGCGGCCATTGATCAAACGTGGCCCAAACAGTCGGCCATCTGGCGGCGCACTCTCCTCCGACTTCAATTACACAAGTTAACATCGATTGTGTCATTAGCTATTGGAATTGATCGGCGATCACTTGACCGTCTGATCGCAAAAAGTCGTGCATTCGCCGGCTTTTGATTGGCCTGCCAACGGGATGCCGAAATTTGGCTTTAACTAGGCCCCAACTAGGCCCGATCATTATCCAAAAGAGATCACTGATCGGCGGTATATTTTAACTATTTCCATTTAAACTATGCTAGATTTTTTTGGGAATATTTCCCTGTTGGGGTTAATAGGTCAACTGAATCTGGCAGGTCTTACACGTTCTTGGCTAGAAAACGTGGTTCAACCTGTCGGCCACTTCCTGCAATAGCCGTCCTGTCATAAGCACTAAGCCGCCCTCCGTCAACTGATTAGATTGCCCGAAGAGAACACAGCCCAGGAGGAGATCAGGAGGAGATCGTGCCAGACAGGTCAAGTGATTTGGTGAATTCTGGAGCGTGGGCTTAACGGTCTAGAACCAGAAAACGGTCCAGATGGCCGACGGGAAAGGAGACTCCAGACTCCCGACTCCCGACTCCCGCCGACTGCAGAGTCGATATCTCAATAGATTTATCTCCGTCTCGGAAACTGGAACAATTTGTTGTGCTCTGTTCTGTGTGTGGATGGCCATGGCCAGCGATCCGATGGGCAATTTGCACCACCAGTGCATCCCAGTTGCGGTGCCTTGGGGCAGAGACTTCCACAGTAATCGGCTGCTCAATCAATTTGCTGCAAGTTTGTGCAACTGTCGTCGTCGTTGTCGGCCTCTCTGACGACCGTTTGCGAACTGAACTGAGCTGATTTCAGCTGCAAGCTTATCGAATTAATCGTTGGAATTAGCCCGTTTTGGCGGCGGTAACACAAAACAGCAACAACTGCCAACTAGCTGGACGGAGACAGCTCAATTTGCAGCGCTAGCACTTCCCAATTTTCCATTTTCCTGCTGGCTAGCAAATTGCAGCAATTATTCCAGTGTTTGTCGTTTTGAGCAAACAACTTGCGAATCGCTTGGCGAGATGCGAGTTGCTCTTTCCCAGCTCAGCCAGCTCAGATCTTGTTAATTATGAATGAAATTTATGCGACAATGGGCGCAACCACAACTGCGAGTGCATAAATTTGCATCACAACAGAACAGATTCCTTACATCAGTGTCGCAGCATAAACTGAGACAAATATGTTACGATTCACAGGACTATATGCCGAATAAGTGTTAGCATGTGGCACGTAGAGTGACTTTATGTCATTTTTTGTAGCATATCTTGTAGAATTTTCTTACTGTGTATCCCACTAAGCCTTAAACGGTAGCGCTTAGGGGCAAAAACATCAGATCCCAGATATGGGCGAGTTCTTTGTGCAAATGTCAGCCATGGAACGCCCACAATGCACGACCGCCAGCCATCATAATCCCCATTATCAGCATCGTCATTATCATATCTGAATGATCATAAAGACCAGACCAGAGAGGGGGAGGGATTGAAGTCTGGAGGGGGCATTTATGGGTGAAGGGGCAATTTGTTGAATTGCATCGGCGGCAGCCTCTTGGGCGTCACAATCCGCGAATCTGTCTGCATCTAAAGTACTTTTTCCACTATGACACAGTGACCTCGTGGCGGGTTTCCATGCCGCTTGTTCTCCCTCCGACTGATGATTATGCCTCACGTTGCGGCAAATCTATGACGGAGTCCAACAGATTCGTCATCGAGCCCAACAATGGGCTCCCACTTTCGAGAGACTGGCTGTGTCTTTCGGTTCTTGGAAGCGGTCGGTCTATTCAACTGCAAATATTTGCATAACTCATTAGGGGGAAATGTTAAAGATATGGGCCCGAGGTTCGAGTATCCATAGATACTATCGCTGGCATAGCGCTAGAATTATGCACACAATGCCGGGCAAATGTTTAGCAGTTTTCAGTTTGTTGCGATCACATAGGGCGAAAATATTTTAATTAGTTTTCGGGGTGTGGCTGTGGGATAGATTTCCCATACGGTAGCTGGGTGGTTTCGGTTTGAAGTTTAAACAAACTACGGTTTGCTTTTCTATTTCTGTAATATGTGCCCAGCACTATGGATGGATTGTGTAAAGATTGCGTTGCGAGCGGAGGAGGTTGGCCGAAACCAAACAATTGTTGTTTGCCTGTGACTCGCAAATTATTCAGATTAGTTTCAAGTTGAAACACTAAGTCAGGCATTATTTTCCTATCGATAGCCAGTGTTGCCTTTGACCTTTTCAAATGTTTTTTTTTCTCTGGAAACTCTTCCACTGACTCCACTGACAGTTGAAATCTTGTTCCACTGACCACAAAATGAACAGGTACGACGAGGCTCTCTACAAGGTGGTGGACACCTTGTTGGCCGTGAAGGAGTGCGTGGTGGTGGACGAGAAGATCCGCCATCAACTGGTGTACTTGCTGCGGAATAGTGAGTATCCAGGAGTTGGCTGCTCCAGCCTTAAGTTTCAGTACTAAACCTCCCACGAGAATTCCACGAAATCGCCGTTCAAACAACCAATGGGGCCAACCATGCCGGCCGCACTTCGGCCACCTACTTCGATCTGGAGCGGACCTTCCGGCTGATGGGCATCGAAGCGGCCGACCTGAACGCCGTGAAGCAGGCCTATCCGCTGGGGAGGGTGGTGCGTTGCTCGGAGCCCCAGACCCGGGACGAGGACTTCCACAAGGGGCCCCACACCTTGCTGAGTTCCACATCGCAGCAGGAAATGGCCAGCCGTTCCCACATCCCCGACTACTTTCCCGCTTTTCCGGGGACCCACACCTACAAGGCCACTATGATGGAACAGTGCCCGAACAAGGACTATGTCTCGGTTCGTATCCGCCAGGCAGAAAATCAGCAGAATCTGCAGAAGGCCCTCAACGGATTCTTTTTGGGCGCGAGCCCCAGCACCTCGCTCTTCTCCAAGGCCAAGGAGGACACCAGGTTCAATCTCCTGGAAATAGAAACGTCGAAGGACCCCTCCTATCTGAGTGCCCTGAAGCCGGTTAGCCAGGTTTTCGAAACGGACATCTACGAGACCAAGGAGGAGATCACCCACGCAGGTACGATCTTAGCCCTCCTAACTTCATTTATGTTTCCTACGAAACTCTCTTACTCTCCAAGTCAAACAAGCCATCTTGTCGCACTTGATTTTATTTCATTATGCACCCCATCATCTATCCGGATAACAACTTTTCTGCCCCCTCTGAACCATCCATCCGATAGCTCTCAACTGCCCCTTCCTGATGGAGCCAAAGTTGAAGAGTTCACGCCAATCCAACAACTGGGGCTGCGGGGAGGACGTGGAGATGCTGCAGCCTCTGAAAAACGTGGAGCTGGAGTCCGACTCCGAGGACGAGGTCGAGGTCGAAGGGACGGAGGTGAAGGATGGCCAGGCTGAGACCGGGGCAAAGGATGGCCAGGATGACCTGGCTGAGGACTCCGTCCAGGAGATTAACTGGCTGCAGCCCGACTGAGGGACTGCGGATTCCCCGAGTTGCCCGGCAAACTGAATTAAACTGCAACTCAGAGATAGCTGGCACACGAAATGTTTCCATTACAGAGACTCCACGAAAAAGTGTGAGAAAAATTAATTTATTTCAATTACATTTCATTAAGGACTGCCACACGTTGCCTTGCAAAAATAAATGGAGTGGGAAGTGGGAGCGAAGGACAGAGTGCAGGGGGCAGGAGTCAGGGGTCACGGTTCGAAGGAGCAGATGCTGGCTACGTAGATGGATGCTCCAGTGACTCCTGCTGGTTCACCTTCGGCATGGAGGGCTGTGCCTCCATCCTGCCATCGGTAACGATTCGAAAGTATTAAATAACTTTGTAATTTAATTAACTTTGACGTCGGCAGGCGGCGTCTGCCGTTGCGCCGCTTAACTTTGATTAACGTTTTGCAATTTTTCAACAACTTTCGACCGAACTTCTCGGCAACGACACTCTCTGGTTCTCCCCAGCCAGGAGTGCCTGTGCCCGGCCCGTCTGGGGCCAAAGGATTGCGACTGTGATTTCTTAGTCAGGGTCGGATTACAAGGGGATTTCGCTCACTCGGATATCCAGGCATTTGAAATTTTAGCTGCCAGACGGGCAGATGTTGGCGAGAAATTGAATGCAATTAGAGCTGACTGAGGATGAGTGGAGGTATCCGCCTGGATGACAAGCTAATAATTCACAATTTACCCACAGATTATGTTCCTTAGTTGCTCCGACTTTTGTCTGATTACAAATTTTAATTGAGTTTCTTATAGGAACTCCACTGATTGAAGCCTCATAGCCTGAAAAGCAAACTCCCAATCAATCAAAATAATACTACACTGTTTTTCTACATGATTGGCAAAATAAAAATAACTCTAATGATCTGGAAACATGACGCATTTGTTCTAAATTTCCCGAATGACGGCCCTTTTCTTCCATCATTTGGCTCATCATTTAGTCATCAGCTTTGAATTGGTCTCGACGAGATGATTCTATTTGGCAGCATCCGAATTTTACACACAATTTGACTTTGGTATTGTGCCAGGGCAGGGGTCTGCAGGGTGGGGCAGCCCACAAAAAAAGTGGCTGATGGACACAAAGGGGGCCTCGGGGTTAAAAGATCTGACAGCTGGCAAACGCCGGCTGTCCGCGGGCTGCCGACAGCCGTTCCACTTGCCAAATTTTTACGAATTGGTTCACTACTATTACTGTTGCCATTAAAATGCATAAACATTAAACGAGAATATTGTAAAAAGAAGGCCAATCAAAATTTGTATAAATTTGTGTGGGTACTGTGCAACAGCCAAACATCCGAGGAAAAAAGGAAGCTGCACGAAGAAAGGCCAGCGAATGTTTAACAAAAATATTTTTGTATTGCCAGAGACAGGCAGTGTTTTTGTTTTTGCTCGGCTCTTGTCATTTTAACCCAGTTAACCTATGTTGGCCAATGTGCATTTATCTATGCCCATGTTTGTTGTTTTTCCCAGCAGCCACAAAATTGCTTTGGCATTCTGTTTATTTTGCGGTCAGCAGATAAAATTCAATTCTACATGAAAACGAGAATGAAAATTATGGTTGCTTTGATTATTATTTGCGTGTATTTTGCATTTTTTTTTTGTATGTTTTTCTGGAATTTTTTAGGCCCTGTAATCGGAGGAAGTGTGTCCTTGTGGACCGAAGGGCATATAGTTTTTGATTTATTTATTTTAGTTTTTAAAAAAAATGTGGCCTGGCGGCTGCAAAAGGTCGAATGGCGGTGTCGAGTAAAAAACTCGAGCTCTGTCATAAAGTTCACAATTTCATTTCCGTTCACGGACTCATATACATTTATTTGTACATGTGTGTGTGTTTTGGCCATGTTATCTTGTTTACTTGCGAGGAGGAAGCCCCTCGACGCTGCACAACAACAAAAGCCAATTTTTTCATAAATCTCTTTTTTTCAGGTCCTGCCGTTGCGCGCCCCTTCTGACTCTGAATTTTAACAGCTGCATTTAACCTTTTTCTCTTGACATTCAGTTTAAATTTTATGCCCGTGTGTGCCATAAAAAAGTTCCTTACGAGCATGTTGTTGCTCATACGCCCCGTTGTCTGATCCGGGCCGTACAAATTGCTACCTCGTTATAATTATGATGTTTTTACGCCTAACAAGGTGGGGAGCTTGGCTCGGTTTACTCTCTTAACCAAATCAATTCAAGTTCACGCTTCTTATTTATTTACGTGTTTTTTTACCAACTTTTTTTCGACTTTTTTTTGGGCGCGTGTGTGAAATTTTACTTTCCATTTGCCATTTTCCCGGCTCACTTTCTTTTTGTCGTTGCGGTTTCAGTCGTTTCTTGGCTTTATTTGATTTTTATTATCAAGCGGCTGCCTAAAAAAAAAAAGTGAGGAAAATACAAAACAAGAGAAAACCCAAGTGTATGCTGTTCTTATTTTTTTCCTGGCCCTTTGTTGGTTGGCCATCTTTTCTTCTTAGCCGGCTCGTGTTATTTATGTTGTCTGCTTTTTTGACACACTCTCCCACACACACACTCCTACACCCATTCGGGATATGAAAAAGGAAAAATAAAGAAAAAGTGCCAGTAAATCGGTCTTGGTTCGTGTTTAGCATCAGAATTCTCATCGCAGCCTCGTTTGGGAATTACAAATTTCTACATCCAGGGGCCAAAGCCAGTGCGAAACCTTCAACGTGAGGGACACTTCCCGAAATATCACCGACACTGAGCGAAAACTATCTATACTTAGTGGTAACTATTCTTAAACGATAAAAAATCCTTGAATTTTACGAATTCACTGAAATCTTTTTTGGAATCTTTTTTATGTAATAATGCCTATATTTCAACGATAGTTCTGTTAATATTTCTTAGAAAATTCCTCAAAAAAGCTACTCATTTCCCTTTCATTTGGTCCAAAATGCTGGACCAAAAATAGTTCTGGGAACACTGTGGCCATATCCCTCTTGGCCCATTTGTACGTGTTGTTAGCACGTTCTGTTGCTTTATGGCCGCTTTATTATGTAGCTGGATGGGTAAGTTGGCCGAGACCAGGCGGACTTACTTCCTTTTTGGCAAAATAGCCCAAAAACCCCATGTGCGTGGTATTGTGCGGGTGGTGTGGGGTGGGTGTGGCGTTTGTTACTCGATATTATGGCTGCTATATAAAGACAAGTGTATACGCCATTATATTTTTAGCATCCCTCTACGTGCGTAACGTGTCAAAAATAAAGCACAATGCTCTGCCACATTTCCAGATTGCGTATACGCCGAGTTGTCGGCTCTTCTATTACCGATGGTAGCTGCCTCCTCCAACCACCCCTGGCGGCTTAATTAAATTGATTGAATTTGATTGCTGGCAGTGTCACAGAGTTGCCAAATGGCAGACTGGCAGAACGAACGTTTATCTATGCCCAATAATTTTCGAGTACTTTTACCTGTTCCGAGTATTAGGGAAAGAGGATGCAATTACAGCTCTCACCCTGGAAGCCAGTCAGCCAGCCAGCCAGTCAGTCAGTCTCTTTCCATTTTCTACCAATTATGCAAATTTTTAGCCTCACTCCGATGGCGGCAAACTGCTGGCAAAAGGCAGCAATTTTGGCGAAAATGCATTTCGAATTGAATTAATAAACGCGCTGAAAGAGCTGCTGCAAAAGCAAAGAGATTGCCAAGTTCTGCGCCAAGTTCGGCTCATTGCCGTGGCAGCAAATGAAAATGTTTTTTGAATACTTAATGTGTTTATAATGCCAGAAACGTGCCAGCATGGAGATATTTTAGCATGTCAAAGCCACTTCGGAGAGTGCATCGAGATGTGCGCTGTGTACCCACATGCTCGCATAGCTTCCGTCAGGAGCCCGTCTCATTAGCCTGTCTTGCCAATTTATGCATTCTAAGCAGTTTGGTTCGGGCCCAAGCAAACACACTCCCAGCTGCCATCGTCATCAGCTGCGTCATCATCGGATACCGGGGAGTCAGCTCATTTGCAGGGGTCTCCATTTCATAATCACAACAATGTCGAGGGGAGGGATAACTGGGGAAAAGCTCGCGGCAAGCTGTCTGGAACAATGTCGAAGTTGGCTAACAATAACACGACCACAATGCACCATTGGCCATGAATGGGCCATGTTGGCCAAGTTGCAAGGGCAGGCGGCGCATGCGCAGCTTTTTCCCAGCTCCGGTTCCTACCTGGAAGGCAACAGAATTACGGTAGAGTGCTCCCATTTCAGGTGGCAGCTTCAATTTCCCCTGGTATTCAAAGCTCTTTTTATTGTCTATGGAAGCGGGAAGTGCCAAGACCTGCCACAAATCATGGCAAAATATTATAAACCATAGGCCTTGCAGGCGAACACTTGGAAAAATTTTAGGAGAGTTTTTTAAATTGAAATTTAGGAATTTAAGGTGGATTTTTTGTAGCTAATTTAGGATTTTTCTAAATTCTCACTTTTCTATAAAAAAATAAATAATAAAATTACTGTTGCATTTAATACTTAACTATTGTTACTTAATAAAATCTAAAATAATTTTCCAAGTAAAAGCGAGTGAAAAACGTTCCCGTTTTTAAAAAGTGATGACCTCCTGTGATCGCCTCACCAATCTCTGTGTCTCTAATGGGCTCGATTTTATCTCAAATGCTTATCTCAGACGATGCTCCGTTGGCTGCATGACTTTTCTCCGTTTCTCCGCTGTTTGTCTGCCGTTTCTCCGTCGTTTCTTCCGCTCTAATCAATTTCAAATGGTTTTCGGGGAGTTCGTGCCGTTCGCATTCACTCGCCGCTTATCAGCATTTGGCAATCTTTCTTTGAAATATTTTTCCATATGGCTGCCGACGCTTCATCTTGTCGAGATTAGGCCAGTTGTAATCACAATAAGAGCAACAACAATAAGGCCCGACTGTCAGAGGCAGTCTGTGAACAAATGTTGCCGGCAACATGTTGCATAACATTCAGCAGCAGCAGCATCAGCCAACATGTTGCTGATATTGGCCAGGGAATCCATAAAAAGTTTATTGCTGCAGGTCATGAAGCAGCCCATAAATAAGAAAATATTGGAAAATATTTACACATACAGGCATGGGGGAATTTCCAAGTGGAAAATGCATTTGGGTCCAATACAAATTTTCATTCCTATAATGGGGAAAAATGGGCTGGGGGACACGAGACACAAGTCGTTGCAGTTCAACGGCGAAGCGAAACGGAGCGATCGAAAGATTAACGAGTGTCTAGGTTCTGCTCTGTCTATTTGTTTATTAGGTTTATGTTGATGTATACTCTATATGTAGGTTATACAAGCTTTACAGAAAATATTTAGAGTGAAGCTTTCGAGAAATTGAAGTCTAAACATTTTAATTATTAGCTTTAAATGTCTTTATTAATGTTTTAATAACAGTATTGTGTCTTAAACTTAATTACATATTTTAAGAAAATCTATAAGCTAATAAAAAATTTAAAAATAAAAAAAATAAAATAGTTTTTGCTACAGCCACACTACTGCCTTTTCCTTTCCTAAACACTCGAGTGGCATTCAATGCTATTCCCCAAGTCCCCCAGACAGTTGACTGGCTGCTGCACCTCCACCCCTCCTCTATTTTGTGGTGCAACCCATCCCGAACCACTACTGAACTGCTTGCCACACATGAGATGGCACGTTTACGAATTTGAATTCAATTTGCGGTGCACTCCATGGGGACTTTAACCGGGGACAAGTATGCCGGATGAACATGCCACCACTCGAAGCCCAGTTTTTCTCTCTTTGTGTGACCTCTGGCCCCGCTGTGGCCGCCCCTTGACCTTTGTCCCCATCTATTTTGGATGCGATTTCGTTGGCTGCCTGAACTTGAAAATGTATTTCCAGGCACTGTGCCCGCTCCCGTCCCCACCGTTTCCGGGAGTGGATTTTATTCTTAAATATTATTTATTTATGGTCCTGGGACGCCACATCCCTGGTTAGTGGGCGGGTGGGGATATTGATGTGTATTTATAGCTCCGGCTAATTGCGTTCGACCTTTTGTTGTGGCAGGTTCTTGTGCATTTTTCATGGCGGTTTCCATTTGGACTAAGTGTGCAAACGGGTCGAAACTGAATGTTTTATGCAGATTAATTGAATCATTTTCGAGCCGGGCTTATATATTTTATTTGGTTAATAAATACTTGCGGGTAAAAATGCATTAAAATTTCATCGATCCTGTTGATTGCACAGGGAATGATTGTGAATATGAAAAAGCGCGAAAATATAATAATGCTTTACATTTTATCCAATGAAATCGAATTTTTATAGAATTTAATCAAGATAATAAATGCATCGAAATGTGCTCTTTAAAAACGAGCCAGAAATATCAATCACGTTGGGAAATTTATAGACCAGAGCCCCTTTCTCCCCGCCCATGTGGGTGACATATTTTCCAACTTACTTGACATGTCTGTGACAATATATAGATGTAAATCTTTTTTGGCACCCCCCTCCTAGGTATAATTTCGAAATAAATATGAAAAACAAAAGTGCATAACTAAAACATCGGCATTGATTTGCTGTCCGGTGATATTCCATCGTCTAGATGGGCAGATGGCAGTTGGCAAATGGAGGCATTGCTTTCGGCAAATCATCAATCATTCAGTACATCATTCCGGAGTCCATACAATGCATCAATACATGCCAGAGCAAGCCAAATAATACTCGTTGAATTTATGGGAACAACAATGGAATAAAACAGAAGCATGACATTGTTTAACCCAAATAATGAATGGGAACTCTGCTGAATTCTCGAAATAAATCATTAACTATTCGTGTGTTTAGTTGGAGGTGGAACTGTGACAGAAACGAAGGCCTAAATGATTGCCAGTTGTACCATAAATTTTAAATAATCTCTGCCAGCAGCGGACTTCTTGGAAAAGCCAGCTAAATAGCCTCGACGGCTCGACGGCCTCCTCGGGTAACAACAATTAATTGTCAATTAGGTTCGAGGGAAACCTGTCGCAACAAGTGTTTGCTCTGCCCTTCTCATTTCTGTATTTTCTTAAATATTTTTAAGTGGAAAACCGTCTGAGTCTCGAATTGCTCTCAGGGTGACTAATTTCGTTCTAAAAATAAGTAGGAAAATTGCCAAGAAAATTGGCACGCTTCTAGTTTAACGCACACAGAGCCCCCAAAGATATAAGACACAAATGTTTACCCAAAAAAAAAAAAAAAATAGAAAAAGAAAAATTGAGGAAAACTACCGCGCAGAGCAAAAATAAAAGTGTGAACCAATTAGCCAACTAAATTATGGCGAGAAGCCTAAAAGCTTATCCGAATTTCACACAGGATTTGGGTGAATTTTCTATAGATAGTCTACATTGTCGGTGAAATGTTTGAGGTTTGTAGTGCTTTAAAAAAAATCTAGAAAAATAATCAAAATTGTTCCACTGACCAAGGCACGAGGTAAACCATTAAATAGCCTCTTAAAATAGATACTGACGAAATAGTTATAGATATAATAAATATATGTGCAAATTATAAATCGAATGAGTGTTCACGTCTCAAGGGAAATTGAATTTCTCACGCCTGTTGAACGAAAACACTTCCAACGTCATGGCTTTGAAATATGTTCAAAATAGTCTATAGATTTATGGGACTTGTCGCTTTGTCAGCAAAAACATTAATAAATATACGTTTTATAATGTTTTTTATGGTGTTTTTGGGGAAATATCAGTTGAAGCTTGAATGAAAAATGTCCAAGAGAATGTTTCTTCATTTAAGTCATGAAAATGGTGATAATAAATAGCCAAAAGTAAAATATATGTTAAGATTAGTATTCTCTGATACGTCAACAAGTGTTAAAAACCTTTAACACTTTTAACGCCCCACGCCTGGCCCTGAATGTTGCCATATTTTTTGATGGAGGGGACTGAGTATAAATAATAGAAGTTCTTGGCTGGCCTTTGGCTGATTTTATGATCATCCAGCCATCCAGCCGGGACACACACATAGCCTCCACACTTCCATTACCGTTTCCATTTTCGTTTCAAACAGTGAGCGACTGACATGCGAACTTCCGTTTCTCGGGGCAGGAAATGCAAATAAACAAAAGACCAGTAGCTCCCTATCTTCTGGCCTGTTTGTGCGGGCGAATTGATTTTTATGGGCCGTAAGTTTGGGATATTTATGCAGCCACCAGCCACCAGCCACCAGGCAGCACTCACCCTCGGCTGGCAAGTCCAAGCAATCCATGGAGCAGGAAGAGCACTCGGGATTTGTTTATGGAAATGGCAATGCCAAAAACCTCACACTCGACCATGAGAGAAGTTTTGCGGCATCTTTAATGGAACATTAGCACTGCAGACTGACGGCCAGCAAAAAATTATAACTTGAGCAGCAAGTTGATTATGCTTGATGGAAGGAAACTGGCCGAATACAAAGAACACAAAACTGAAGAAAAAAGGCATAAAATAAAAGGAGAAAATCGCCTCCGGGCCAAGTCCGGTAGCACGGTGGCACGTCACTTGAACAACATTCGCTTTTTATTCGAATTATTCCTTCGCTTTCATGAGAATTCTTCTTTTTTATTTCGCCTTTTCGGGGTTTTTTATTTTAATGCGCGAGCATTAACAGCCCAAGAGTTTGGCTTTTATTATTGCTCATTTGCACAGTCGTCGGCTGTCCTGGCGAGTCCTGTTGTCCTGCTCCCAGGAAGACTGGGAGCTAACAACATTATGTTTATTTCACTCCCAATGAGCGATGGCACTTTGGTCGAGCGGAAATTCCCGGAATGATGTAAAGGCTCTTTCCTGAGATTAAATAACTTTCGTCCAATTTCCATTTCCATTTCTTGAAGAATAAGTTGAGTCTTTAAAGAGTAATGGGCTTCTTAATTTAAGCGAAATAAATTATTATGTATTATATTTTTTAGAGGGTATTCTTGGGCTTCTATCATAGAGCTCATCATTTTTCTTAGCCCTCCACTCTCGTGAGCGGAAAAGTTCGTGGAAATTCAATAAGTTTTCTTTCAAATGAAGTTGGTATTAGCTCGTTTTTTATTTGCCTTTTCCCTTTGCACTTTTCAAGCAGATTCCGACGCTTTGCGCTAACCGTTTTAGGCCGTCGCTTTTTGTGTTTGGCCACTTCACAAGTTTTAATTAGCCGCATTTTATGCAAACGCTTTTAAATCAACAAAAGTTCTGAAAAACCGAGGCCCATCAGATAAATGCGAGACAAAATTGAAAGGCTGGTGGGTGGATACTGAGGTGGGTGTTGGCACTCACTTTGGTGCTGCGGGTGCGAGAAAATCAATTAGCCCGTGGCTGAGTGGCGGAGTGGCGAAGTGGCTGAGTGGGTGAGTCCTGGAACTCTTTCCTAATCGACATGTGAGATGGGTGATGGAAAGGTGTTGCCTTTGCTCCATTGCTATCTGCATCTCACTGCGCTGTTTCCGTTGTTCTCCGCCACTCCGTTTCCGTTTCCTGCCCGCATTGCAATTCAACATTGCCCCTTTCCTCCCGCTTGGCCATCATTGCTGATGACTTTTGTCCTTGTTCGCCTTCGGGTAAATATTGAAACAACTGATTAGTTTGAGTGAGCTCAGCTTGTTCCTGCATACAAGTGTGTGTGTGTGTGTGGTGCACTGGGAGAAAAACTCGTTAAATACTTGATGAAATAATTTAGTTTGATAAATTCCGTCCATATCTCCCATGCTGTCAAACCTAAAATTTCTAGTGAAATTGTTTGAAGTATTTCCAAAACAATCTCTCTCTCTGTATAGACACCTATACTGTAACACCCTCACAGCCTATGGCATCTCCAATTTCATTGTGAAAACATTTCAAATTGGCTGTAATGATACGTTGTACTGGGACCAATCGAATTGCTGAATTATTTATTGGCCATTCTAATTGATGTAAACGAACCATCGCTGTGAAGGCAGAATCGCTCTGGAAAGTCGATCCCTGAAATATTCATTTCTGTTTATGGCATTCGAATTTCTGAAGGATGTGTGGGAGCATGCCAATATATGGTACGTTGCCTGCTGGATTGCCTAGGAGTATGCAACAGAAATTTGCATTTTCAGTTACTTTGTAATTATATTTGCCATGCAAGCGTTTTGTCTCAGTTACTTGGCATGCTATCCCCGGAGTACAAAATGGGTCCTGGTTTCCTTAACCCGTAACCCATAGCCCCCACCCTAGCCAAACTTAAATGACATTTGAGTTGCCGACTTTTCCTAATGGAATCACAATTTCCCAGCCACCCAGCCAGTCAGACACACGCGGCAGCAGCGACACAGGAAAACTTGGGCGAATACTGGTACATTTTTGTTGTCTTATTTAACTGCAAAGTTGAGAGCAAATAAACCCATCCACCCCGCTGTGGGCTGGGCGGGGCGTGCCAGTAAAATGTCGCACAAATTGGACTTAATCAAATTGCCAAAATGTTGACAGCCGAAAGAAAAGAAATATAAGAAATATTTGCCGCACTCTTTGTGCCTTGTTTTCGCCGTTCGAACTTTTCCCAAAGTCCTTGCTGAAGTCCTTCCCCCCAACCCCCCCCCCAAAAAAAAAAGGAAAATTGAAATATAGGCTTCTGGTTTTTCTTTCCGTCTAGTCCTTGCATCCCGGGGATAAGTTAATTAAAAGCTCGGCGATTAGCCAACCAATTGATGGGCAATAATGGCCAAGATAAATATTGAGCCACTTTTATTGGCAATCTCGGACAAAGCAAAAGCAAATCCTTTTGCAATTACAATTAAATGCAATTTATTGTTCAAGAGGCTGTTGTGCCAAGGCAAGCCGACCTACAAATTATTATGCAGACTGGCTAAAGTTGGCCAAGAACTTAGCCCATTGCTGGTCTAATTGAGTTGTGCTGCAGGTGGAACTGGCAACGGCGAACTGCAAACTGTGAACAACAATGAAAGTCAATTAACTGGCTAAGCCAGGGAAAACATCTTCATTATGTACTACATGTACTGGCAATTTGAATAAGCGCTAAAAATACATTTCAAGTGACCCAATTAACAAAGCAGGAAGAACATCAGCAACACCAGTAACAGCAGCAACACCAGCAACAGGAGCAGAAATCGCATTAAACGTTTAATTACAATGTCCCACCGAGTTTCTTTCTCTCTCTGGCCCTGTTTTTGTGTCTCTTTCTTATCTGGGTGGTGCTTCCGCTGCTAACAAGCGTATCCTTTCCGGCCTAGCTCTGAAAAGGATTTTAGCAATTTGCGTTTTGCATTTTGCCCAGCTACCACTGACCCCTTCAGGCCACTCCAGCTTGCACATATAGAGTAGTAGTTGCTGCCGCTGTTTGTTCACTGCGTTTTTGTATATTGAGTGGCACTCCATTGTTGACCTGCTTCGAAAACAAGCAACAACTGGGCAGCACCACCTACGCACTTGCACTTGCAATCGCAATCGCAGAGCCACCCATTTGGGTCATCTAGCCGTTGCACAAAGGTGGATCCTTTTGTTCCGAGCTCTGCCTCTGACCACTTTCAGACATATGGCCCTTAGGTTTTATGTCTTTGAAAGCATGTCGGAGGAGCAAACAATGAAATCAGTGGACATGGCTCGGAACATGTTAATGTTTAAGGGGAGACAACAAGGCCCGAATGTTTTCAACAATACGTTCCAATTAGACAAATTTTAAAGGGGTAGGGGTTTCAAAAAGTATGAGAATCCTTTACAGTTAAGGTAGTACCTCGAAGGATCATTTGAGCGGGGGAATTGATTTAATTGAGTATATAGCCATCTAGACAGTGGATACCCTTCGGGGCTACAACTCTGCCACATGCAAGCCCCCTGCCTGCCGGCCAGCAATACTCGGCGAAATCTGCATTGGAAATAACCCCAAAGTGTCTGATTAGCCAGTCGACATGTGGCTCGTGTCTCCCCATCCCTACACGCCGCTCCAAACCACACCACTCCACTCGATTCAATTCGATTTGATTCTCCATGGCGTTCGATAAACAAGCAACACAAGCCACATTGATGCGCCTAATTGGCTGCGACCCATGCCGAATGCAGTGCGTGAGATGCCACCGGCAAATGCATTTATGCGAACACCGGATAGACACACATATCGAAACATGCATATGGCTATATAGTTGCAATATTTATATGCGTGGGCTGGCATCGCTGACATAAACAAACGGCAGGCGGGCTGGCACAGCAAACACAACAACTTCATTAACGGGTGAGCCAACAATGTTCCCATTTGACTGGCTGATTGACTGATTATGGTCAAGTGGCTGACTGCATCCCACCACTGCCACGCCATCGCCATCGTCAAGCCAATCCAATCCCCCGTCATAAAACCTCTAAATTTTTATTAATTATCGTGCAAATTTTTACATTTATTTATCATGCACATGCCGCTGATAATTTCCGAATGTTTTATGCTCGGTGTTAATTTTTATACGCCGTTTTTCGCCATTGGCATTTTGAGGTTTTCGCATTTTTATTTTCATTTTTTTTTCAAGCTTTTATGAACGCTCTGCGATCGCATTTTGTTTTCCTTAATTGCGCGTGGCGAACACGCGGCGTATACGTTATATGTGTCTGCCGCGATGCATTGCTCATACGCACTGGTGTCCGCACCGTGCAGGCAAAAACGCATTTTCGCAACGGAATGCAATTTTTTTTTTTCAAATATAATGTGTTTATCCATATTGAATGTTGCGATGCAATTTTTTGTGTATTTATAGTTTTTAGAAGGATTGAAATATTACAAATGAACTGCTTAAAGATTCAAAAATATTTACCATTTAGTTTAAGATGAGAACATAAAATTACCTGTAATGGAAAAAATGTATATTATTATTATATTTCATTTAATACATTTTTTTTTTCAATTTATTTTTTTTTTAGAAAAGATTATTACATTTTTGGATGCCAACATCACAATTAATTATGATATTTTGTCAAGACTCGCCAATTTCTCTTAAATATTATTATATTATACATATTATTATATTTTTGAAATACAGAGGCGAGTGTAATGAAGCCATTGTTTACTTCTAGTCTCGTGGGCCAAACCATTTTTCGTTGTCCCATTTCTCCTCAACAAACTCAAATTAAGCGCATCATAAGTAGCTGTCTCTCGTCAAAAGATCTACTTGCCTCAGTTGCCAACTGCAACAAATGACATTTTTTGGGGCGAGCGAGAAAAATCTATGGCTGCAGTGGAAAAATTTCTCGCACTGGATTAGCGATGCAAGGCAGCTGGGCAAACACGAGGGGGTCCGACTGCGAAGAGTTAAATTGCAAAGCAGCTGCACAAGGCAAATGAAACTAACAAAAATAAATGCACAACAAAAGGGGGTACACACACACATCCTTTTGTTGTACACATTTTGGGGAGGAATACACATTTTTTGCTCGTCGCAAATATTTCAGTTTTTCCTTCGCTGGCTTGCAACATTTTCGCGTTTCCTACGGCTTTAGAATTTTCTGTGAGCTTTTCCCCAAAACGCTTGCCAATTCAACCCGACTCGGTGGAAGAAAAGACCACAAACGTTTTTCACTTTCTCAATTTTAATTGAGTGTGTTATATCAAAATTTGTATCAATTGTATCAAAACAAATTTAAAACACAATATTGCTCTGTTTTCTGAACTTAGGAATAACTAGTTATGATTGTAAAATATTATATAGTCTAAAGGGGGTGTTTCTTTTATTTCTTGAGCAATTAAAATGAATGAATGATGGAATGATTCTCCTTAACATAAACATCCATAATATTTTACATTAGTTAATGACAGGAAATATCTAAAATCTGGTTGTTTTTTTGAGTGGAATATTCTCCCAAAGCTTCTCAAACTGGGAACTATCAAGGGTCGTCTAATTCTCCTATTAAAAAGTCTGTATAGAAAAGAGTGTGGGCGGAAGGAATAAGTACTGGGTAACATATAGTCGGGAGCCTCCAATATAGACGTCCTTTCTGGTTTCCTCTGCTGGTTTGCAACATTTTCGCGTTTCAGTGAACTCTTCCCACATGCTGGAAACTCGAAGGAGGCCAGACCAGGATGCTGGGAAATTATTAGATGCATTATAAATTCAACCCGGCTCGGGTAGAAGAAATCTATTTAAATGTCCACACACAAATAAGCAACAAAAATACATTCAAATTGCATTATGCGGCAATCAATTTTGCATTACATTGTGGCAAATCATTGGCCAAACTCTAAATAGGAAAGAGGCGGAACAAACAAGGCAAAAATATGAATTACATTTTCCGCAATTCCACGAGGTAGGGAGGAAATGGGGTGTCTCGGATTGTTTGCAATTTGCATAAATAGCGGACAGATCCCTCCCCACGGGATGGTGGAGCATCCTGGTTAGAGGAGAGATTTATGTGACTGTTCGGCGCCCATTTATGCCGGAAATTTTTCGGCACATTTTTGATATTCTCATTGAAATTGAAAACATATTAAACGCACATTAATTTCATATGTCAGATCCAAGACTTGGAGGCATGCAGAGCGGATGTATGATGGATGGAGCCGGGAAGACTCATTCAAGCATGTCGGAAATGTTTTCAATATTAAATTACATGAAATGTGATAAATAAATTTAAAGGTATGCCCTAAAGTTTTCCCTTAACAAAAGTTTCCTCCCTCCAACAACACACTTGCTAAAAGATTACTAAATGATACGATTTTCAGATAAACTTGAGACTTCTCGGCTTATCTTATCTTCCCAACCAGTTCCAAAGAATTATAAATGAGCACATCCCTTTTTTGCGATTCTCGCCATCTGGGTTATTTAATCGGGTTAAGTGGAGTGATTCTGCCATAGGTTCCCCAGACTGGATCTTATCAGAGGTCGCGGTTAATCATAGACTTTGTCATCGCCATCTTGGCCAACCATTTTGCATATTTATGGCGCTTTCGTTTATGAACTGACGCAATAGAATTTATAATCAGCCTAAGGCCGCCAGCTTCCTGGCCTAATGTATTACATCATTAATTCTGAGCAGCCGAATTCATCAAGGGAACGCACGGCGATAAATAAACCAAGTTGATTAATTTCGTTGAACTTTGGGCCTGATTTAACGACTGCCCACTTCCCAATAGATTGGCTTAATTAGAAATATAATTTAACACCTTGTGTGATGTCTCAAAACCAGTTTTATTCATTTGTAAACTATTTATAAACCAAATCAAAACAAAATCTACAAAACAAGTAGTGATTTTATGAAATCATTTTACTCAATCATTTAAAGAAACATTTTTGTTCCATGAAAGGAATACCAAATGGTCTCACTTTGGCGACAACTTGAGCTCAGAACTCTGGCGTCAGAAATTAATCCATTATAAGGCCTATAAAGCAACAAAGTCTCTGTATTTGTTTCCCTTTTGGGGCTGACCAAATAATTTATTGGACCTCTGCGGCTCGATCATTCACGATAAGGGAGACCCAAAATTCAGAGGTTCTTGTTCCCAGTTGTTATAGTTTTGTTTGTTTAATTCTTGTTTGTTATTTTTTTTGTTTTTGATTTTTTTCAGCAACATGATCTGCTAAATTTGGCATTCCAAACGCACAATCCAGTTGAAAGTTTTTTATGTATTTCATGTTGTTGGAATACAACCAGAGCGGCTTCTCTTGGCCGAGTTGATTATGCTTGAGAGTTTCGGTTTCTGCCTAATTGGCATTTTTAGCGTATGTCTCCGACCCGTTCCCGTTCCCTCTCTCTTTCTCAGTTTCTCAAATTCTCATGCGTCAACGCACCCAAAACATATTTTATATGGTTTCGCTTTATTGTTCTTGACAATTTTTGCATGTCGAAGCCGAAAACTTTTCGGGCGCTTTCTTTTTTTCCCTCCGCATTTTTGGCCAAAAAGCGACGAGCTCTCTGTGGGCTCTGTGCAATTATAATACCGCCATATCTCACCGATTTTGTCTCGGGACTGGGTCTGGGCGAAGCCATAAAAACAGATTTTACGAGTATGTTAGCAATTTGAAAGTTTTTCGATTTGTTATGGGCAAAGCGAGCCTTTTTTAAGGCTCTTAAAGGTGTGCGAACGAGACGATTATGATGTAATTCATGCAAAGTTGGAAATGGATTTTGGCCAATTCCAATAAGTGTGGAATTTGGGAAGAGCTTTATTATAAATTCAAGGGGATAATGCCATGATTCACAGAGCTTTTATTACAAAAATACTTTAGGGAATAGAAATAGCTTATTAAATAACAAGTAAGATGGTAAGGCAACTATCATATATGTAATATATTTTTTCCAGGTACTCCAGTTTTGTTGAGGTCAGCTTGAGAACAGTTCTCGAAATTTGTAAAATCATTCGCCATTCCCCTTTGGTATTACAACACATTCTTACAATTTTGTACTTTGTCCCGTTACCATAAAAAAAAAAAAAACATAAAAAAAGACAGAGGAACGTTCGCAGAATGACACTTCAGTTTAATGAACCGCCGATTCGCGACAGTTTGAACAGGAAAAAAAAAATAAAATAAAAAAGTCTATATAATGTGAGCCGAGTTGAACTCAAATGTCAGAGTCAGCGAAACCCGACAACCTCTGGGGAAGAAGCGACTAAAATCATGGTAATTCTGGCCAACTCCACCTAAATGGCGCATAATTAAGAGTAAAAACCGCAGAAAAGAAAACAATTTGTAGCCCGATGGAAATTGTCAAGCGGTGGTCTCGATGTTTCTACTGTGGTTGGGTGGTGCGTTCGGCTAAATTGTCAGCATGTGCGGACTTTTTTCTCGTCTGACCAGTGCAGTTTTCGTCTTTTTACTCTTCGGTCGGTAGGTGGCTAGGTTCTGCATTGAGTTTAGCAACACGACGGACCAAAATCTGGGGTTTTGAGCTGCTGCCATCAAAAGCACAGCAGGAAGGCCAAACATCGACTTAATTAGGCTGCCCGGACTGGCTGTGTTGCAGTTTCAAAGACCAAATATTAAATAAAGAAGCCAACTCCTGCTGTTTGCCAGACTTAACCCTTTTTTTGGAAACATTTTTTCCCACAGGGCTTAAGTAAAAAAATGCATATCTATTTATTGGATAATTGTTGAATATAATTAACTATTTATTCTCTTAATTTAAAAAAAAACTATTGATTTAATTAACTAGAAGCCTATTGCGTGGCTTCTTAATGGGTTAATTTTTACTTGGACCATGGGGCGTATGCGCAATGCCGCAACCTTTGGCACAAAAGCCTGGCGGGCATTTCTTATAAAAGGCTTTCGCCTACTGAATGGCCACGCCCGGGTCAAGGACATTCGCCCACAAGCCGCTCCCAGCCAGGAAGCTGCAAGCTCGGCTCAACCACTTAGTTAGCCGCTAGCCCCACGAATCTCAAATGCCAAAGCCATTCAACCGATTAGAGATTGTTCGAGATTGCGCTCTTAAAACATTCTTAGCGTCTGTGTAACGTATGATGTTCGGTTCTAATGCTGTGTTCAATCAACGAAATTAAAGCTATCGCCAGAGCAGACGCCGTCTGGACGTCCTCATCATCATTTTCCAGCTAATGTCAACAATTTATAATGCATCGACATGACAGCCGTCGGATCAAGCGCCAACGTAAAACTCATCGCCACTCATCTCATGCCGGGCTCGATCGTAATGGCTGGCAGTTTGTTCGCAAATTGATTTTTATTACAGCAGGCAAGGCGAATAATTTGCCACCAAATAAATATTTAAAATCGAGAATTTTTCATTCTAGTGTGGGCATTACACACTCGAAATGAATTGGTTGTCATTAAGTGGGATGTACAGTGAGGATGTTGTTGAAATAAAGTATTAAGATGTTTTCAGTAATAAAGATGGGCATTCAAATGCCAATTTATTTTTAATCTATTCGAAAACCATTAAAAACACACAGAACTATTTATTGATCAATTTCCAAAATATATATGTATATTTCGTAGTATTTGAATGAAAAATGAAATAATTTTAGAACCAATTCGTTAGAAAAAGTTCATTGCTCCCTTTATGATTTAATAGCAAAAAAGATACCAAAATTTCCAGCAATTTCTGAGGTATTCTTCCTTGACCAACGCATTGAAAAGTCAAGTGGTCTGGCCAAAAACAAAACTGAAGAATTCCAAACTATTTTAAGTTGCCATTTAGCCATAATAATCCCGCAAGTAGAACACACAAGGTGGGGCGCCCAGAGAAAGCATATTATGTGTTCCACATGTTCCAGCGACAACTAATCTAATCTATGCTTATCTATTTGAACAGCAGCACCGTGACGGTATGTGGCTGGTGCCACTAGCTGGAGGTGAAAATAAGTTTTTAAACGATGGCCAAGATGGAAGACCTATGTAGCAGGAGGTACCTAGTCCCTGCTACCCGGGAGGGGGGGCAAGTGTGGGTGGGCGAAGCTCATGCAATTAGCAGAAATTGCAAATTAATAATCATGTCCCGTGTGGATAACAAGGACAAAAGCCAACACACACGACACCCACTTAATAGAAGGTATATATAAGAGGATGTCCAGGGAGGAGATCCTAAAGAGGGGCTCTTGAGATGGGGTTTGGGTGGGCGGTTGCTCACAAAAACCATAACAATTTGCAAGCGTATGAAAAATGTATGCAGAGCAAACTTTAAATTCATTACACACACGCAAAGCCAGCAGAGGTAGTCAGGGGCACTGAAAAAAATGTTGTAAATCAAATGACAAATAGTAATTCATTTATTCCCAATTTTTATCAAACTAACTTGAACAAAAAATTCAAAATAAAAACTTTCCATCTAAGCTTTTAAATAAATTTCTAGAATATTAAGAGCCTCCTTATCTCTCAGTGTAAAAAAAGGAAAGTAAAAGAGAGGGAGAGAGAGTGCAAAGGAGGAAAGGTGACAGACTTTTCCCTCCGGCAGTACAGTGCGGAACATGTGGACATGGGCAGGCCGAGCAGTTTGTTTAAACTGCGGTCGCCTGCCAGGATGTGTCGAATGCTATCCGCACCCACACATATGCATATTATCCTTTGGCGGCGAATGTATGCGCGTGTGTGTGTGCAGGTTGGCGTGCCCATTCGCACTTTCAATAAGTCCCACTTACACACTCACACACACACACACACACCCGCCTCGGAAAGGATTACATCAAATGTAGGCGGTGGCCCTGCCCCAATCTCTTTGGCAGGTAATTTGAAAAATTTTCGTGCCTCGCTTCTATTTACGCTTTTATCTCTGTGGCACATTTACCACGAGCCCCTGTATTTTTTTCCAACAATTTCTATTTCTTCATTTCTATTTGTCGGTCTTATCCATTTCTCTAACATTATACGATGCAATGTGTGTGCTTCCAAGGGCACTGAGAGATATATTTGAAACTTAAACTTATTTCAAAGAATAGTAATTTATTTTAACAAAAAATCATCTGAAAAATATCTCCTATTTCCGAAGGAAGTAGTTATAATTTTAAAATGGACAATAAATTCAATACTTGGTGAATAGTTAGGGCAATTATTTCAACCTCAAGACATTAGCTTTGGATAACTTTTCTTCCAGTGTCCTCCGTGTTCGTGTTAACCTTGGCCAGGGCATTAAAACCGTGCCAAATGTCGAAACAGACTGACTGGCCAGGAGGCCAGGCCCCCAAGACGAAGAGAACAAAAATATTTAAGAAGGAGCCAAGGCAGTTGCGACACCAACACAACAGCCTGGAAACTGGACATTTACTCTACTCCTCCCTACTCCTGTCCAGCCCCGCCCCACCCGATCCGTGGGCTGACTCATTTAAAATTCGACAAGGTGTGCAGGTCCATGTGTGTGTGGCCCATTTTTGTCCCTTCTTTCTTTCGGCTCCGAAAAGCTCCAGGCTCCTGCCCTGGTCCTTATTTTTTGCCTCAGTGCTGTCTTATGCTTTTTTTCGTCTATCTTGGCTTTCTTTCGAGCTTATCTCACTGAACTGTTGCATTTTTAATGCCATTTTATTTCATTTTTATTTTTATGCTCTTGCCAAAATGTTTTTTCTGTCCCTTCTTTTTCGGTCTTCTTTAATTTGTTTGTTATTCTTGTATTTTTTCCTTAGTTCGCATTCTCACATCCCCGGCACACACTTGGAAGTTTATCATTTTTGTCTCTGTGGAGATACAAATGGGATTCTAGGGAAGTGCGATAGTGATCCGAGGGGATTCTCACTCCAGAATATTAGTATTTCAAGGGATGTGGTGGAAAAGTTCCAAAATTATGATTTATTAGAGGTCAAGATGAGTTTACAAAGGGATAATTAATATTATTAAATGATTTTTTTCCCTTGATACTTGTAACTTTTGGTTCAGATTCATTATTCATTAATTTCATTAAAAATTATATCAAATGGGGAAAAAACCCTATTGCCAATCACTCCCTGTAGGGTAGTCCATAGTCGAATATCCTTTCAGACTTCAGCCATCTCTACCGCAGAATCACTTTTTGTTGCTGGCTAATGTCTATTTTCTCGTATTTTGGTCTCTTTTTCTGCATTTCGGCATTTTATGATATCCCCGCGCGAGTTCTGTCCGTTTCTGAATGCAGGGGCTTTGTTTTCCTTTTTCTGCGGGAAGTGTTCCTTCGTTCGTTCCCTCAGATTTGTTTTTTTTTTTTTTTTTTGCTGAAGAAAGCAATGTATTTTTAGTGGATTCTGCTAAATGTCTAAAAATATGCGGCATGTCGAGCACCTGAATGGCATAAGTCTATGGAATGGGCAGTGAGCCGGGGACCTGGGCAGGGGCAGACCTGGTGTCAGGGTCCATTCGGCTCGCTTTTTTATTTATGACCCTCGAAAAAAAGCGATTCGTGCATTTGGCTTAAATCTCTCAGCTTCGAGCAGGAGGAGCACGTTGAAGGTCACCATTGGAGCGGCTCACCACCGCCACCTCTACCTCCACCTCCGCCCCTCCAAAAAAAATAAAACCAAATCGATTTTAACGATTATTATTCCTTGGCTTGACGGCTTAGTCACACTCACTACTCACTTGGCCCGACATGGCTTATGAATATTAAATGCATTTTGGCACGGCTAGCTAAACGGCTAAAAAAATAAGAAATAATTTAAAGAAAAACCCACTTCTGATTGACAAAAGTGTGGCAAGGACATTTAGCGAGTAGCCAGCACTGACGACACTGCCACATTAGCGCTAATTGATGACCAAGACTGAGCAGTGGCACGCCCCCCTTGCAGCGCTAAGCCCTCCCCGCTCCATACGGCCAGTGACAGCTCATTAATAAGCGGATTTGGCCCTTTTGGAGAGCATGTCCTTTTGGCCTTCGCTTTGTGTTGACGAGCTAATCTACTGCATAAATCTACAGTTTTGTTAACAATCCCAACAAGAGCTCAGATATACCAACAAAGGCAATAAAAAAGCCACCGAATAAATGGCCAAAAGGCACAGAGGAAAAATTCTATAGATTACAGTTGCAAAAAGTTACGAATTTGTTGTTACTTCTATCTCGGACGTATGACATTTTTAATTTAAAAACTTATATTTTTAACTCATACTTATTTTATTTTTAGCAAATCAGCTATCAGTATTCCCATGGAAACCAGTTAAAACATTCTCAATGGATGTTTGCAGTTTTTGGGTCACTCCGATAAGATAAGGAAAAATAATAATCTTTTAACTTAAAAATGTGATGTCTCTTTTCAGGCACTTCCAGGCACGAGGAAAGCCTTTCAATTAAATGAACATTATTGCTTTCTCTGTACAGCAATGCGGAGGGGGGTCAGAGGTGAGTCCGGGGGTCGTGGGAGTGGCAACATCATTGGGGCAGGTCCCAGCACTTAATTAGAATTGTGCCTGAATGGAATAGAATATCACGCGAGAGCGGGATAATTTATGCAGGCCAAGGAAATGGACGACAAAAAGAATCTTCGGGCATTAAGTATATTCTGCCATTATTTATAGCACAAATATATATATACGAAATATTCCAATCATGTTATGCAAATATCCCAGGAATATCCAGAAATCGAATTGAAAATTTTGCGAGTTAATTGTTTGATTTTCACTTTGCAAAAAAAAACGAAGAGTGTCTATATTTTTTTTTAGCTTACCTTTCCTAGATTTCTGCCTGGGTTGGAGTGCAAATAATTTGAAATGCAAATATGCAGAGTTCCCTGCTTTCTAAGCGTCACTCCGCGATGGACTTGTGCCAAAAAGGAAAAATATATATCGAGTGTATATATCTTTTTCTTCGTGGTTTCCGCAACTGACAGTCTGACCGATTTCTAGGCAAGACAATTCGCGGGTCCGCGGCAAATATTGAAACTTGATATTTATTTTGTTATTTATATATTTTTTTTGTTGGATAAATTAAGCCAATTAGAGCGATTTTGGAGGTGAGGCTTTGACACTAGAAGTCGAATGGCACGCCGATTTTAAAATGTAACCGGCACGAGCTGAATTTCACCTGCACCTGCCAAGAAACACTTGCAACTAAGGTAAGTAGGTGGCACTGGCGAAAATAAGACAATGGGCTATCGGCTATCGGCACTTGTTGTCCCAGTCAAGTCGTTCGGAAGTTCAGTTTTCTATTCTTTTTTTTTTTTTTTTGTTTTTTTGTTAGATGGTAAGGTTTCGTTTTTTATTTATTTTTTTAGGCAACCACTACTAACTATTTAGCGGCAGTTGTTCGGAGATACCGAAGAACGCGTGCGTTCGTCACGAGCGTAAAATTGCGACTAACCGAGTGGCAATCGCATAAACTCAAATGCTCCACTGCCGGCTTGCTGTGCTTCCACAGCCATGCTTTTGCTTTGCTTTGGCTGTTGCTGTTGCTGTTGTTCTGCTTGGCCAACAAGTCTCTTTGCTCACTGATGTGACGTCACTGTGATGAGATGCTGTTTCAACCGAGAGAGGCCCTGGGGCCCGGCACTTGGCGAAATCTTTGGGGCTAAAATGATGGGGCTACAAAAGTTCCACAGTTCAACAAATACATTATTTCATTCTATAATACATATTATATACAATAAATATTAAATGCATTATATAATAAATATTATATCAAAGTGTAATGTTCTTGATTTATTAAGAAATTAGACCGTTTATTAAGAAACAATCACCTTCAAATTCGTATATTTAATAAATGAACAGTTTTTTCGATTATTTTTGAACAGTTTGAAACTAGTTTGTAGTTTCGGTTCTTTAGAAAACTCTATTCTTGTAAAATGCTTATCTCGCCAATTTTTTCTAAGCCATAATCCTAAATTGTCATATTTTTGGCTCTTCACTTAGAAAACGTGAGAGAAATCGGAATTCTCTCTCGAATTTGCCGGCTCTTCTTAGCTACATGTTGCAAATTGACACTGTTGCTTCTCCCTGGCAACATGCTGCCTAGTTTTGTGAAGTTTTGAATATTTTTAAAGTGCGCTTTGTCTCTAAGGATATCCAAATTAATAACTAACGTCTTTAGTATAAGGACTAGAAGTCCGCTACTCAAAGAGTGACAAAGGGCCACTGATGTCTATAATACCTCTTAACACTTTTAATATTTAAACTAGAATGGGCTTAAACTAGAATTTTCTCTCTTCTAACATTAAATCTTCAATCGAAGCAATATTTTAAAATTTTCTTTAGTCACTTATTGTCAGCGCTCAGTAATAGCCAAGCGGAGTATCCACCAAACAAAAATCAGCTTTAATATGCCGGTCATATTCAAGCTGTTAATAAGTCTTCCTCGGACAATATAATCACCGTCTACCTGAGTCACCCTCACCCTACTGTGAAAAAAGAGCTCTCCTTGGGAACTCTGGTCGGAAAACTTTTCGCCGTTTTACCCTTTCATCGGATGCACCCTGAGGTATATATTTAGAATGTTCATACAAATGTAAAATAAATATTCTATGAACTCTTGTGAAAACCACTCCTTCAGCCTAGCCGCAAGGATCAGTTGGAGGCCGATGGCTCTATCGAGGAATAATTTAAAAATAGCTACTCTTCCTTGTCTCTCTATATACATATATACCATAAAACATTTCCATTAACAATAGAATTACCATATAATGTATTCTGTTTGCTTTTTAAATATTAAATTTTTGACATTCCCCACTAAATTATAAAAAATGTTGGGGAGACCCCAACTTAAAAACAGGATACACGCCGGAATTCTGTTGCGAATTAGCCGCGTCTTCTTAGGTACATGTTGCTTCTCCCTGGCATCATGTTGCAAAGTTTAACGAAGTTTGGCGCGCTTTTAATCATTTTTAAAGTACGTTCCGATTCCGATAATGTGCACAGTTGTTGGGATGTTTTTTTGGTCCAATGCCTGGCCTCTTTTAATTGGCGATGCCTGATTTATAATTTATTCAGTCGCGATTATTTTAGTTTTGTTTTAGATTTTCGTTTTTTTCATGCGCCGCTCGCCTCGCTTATTTATAAAGACTTTTAAATTTATGGCTGCTGACTTTTCGCATGAGATCAGAGTGCTTGGCCCAGTTAATTTATGGGCGCAACGGGTGCGTCTTGTCTCGCCTTGTTTCTCGTCCCGTCTCCCAGAAACTAAAAATGTGTGTTTCAAATAACAGAGCAATAAACGAAATCCTCCTCCTTGTTATATTTTTTGTTTCCCAACTCGGAAAATATTGCCGCCGGATTTGTTTACCTTCTGCGGCCGGGCCAACCTGAAATGGCTCACAAAAAACTGACTCTTGACCATATCCATGTGACCAAACCGGCGACGCCATCTGTCTGCCGGCTCTATTTATAACCAATTACTCAGATCAGTTATTTGTATATTACTCATAGTCTGGATTTAATTATTTACGAAAAATTCTATTAAACTCAACTTGAAGCATTTGTGCAAATTTTTGTTTGGGAATAAATGAAAGTTTGAAGAACTTTCTTTACAAAATTTGCTTCCAAAAAGAGAGAGCTTTTTGGCATCGGCAACTTGTTGCTTGCCTGTGCAACAAGATGCAACTTTTCTAACAAAGGTATCATCAGGAAAATTAATAACTGGACTATGGGATGGTGAAGGGCATAATCTGTAGAAATTTAATATTTGTAAGAGCATTTAATATACATATATATAGTTTTTTTTATAATAAATATACAAAATATATAGTTTTGTTTCTTGATTTTTTGTAATACTTTTTGTAACTATTCATTTATCCATTTATATTTTAGGTTTCAGATGATTATGATGGTTTTTAAAATTTAAAATTTTGAGGTTTCTTAAAAGAATGTCTACTAAAAAGAGGGAAACACCAAAACATGTCGACCTACAACAAAATGTTACATTTATGCCTTGTGGGCGCCTGCCCCATTTGGGAAAACGATCCCAAAATTCCAGTGGGTGCGCTGAGAGCCCCAGCTCGTCACCCCAGCGAAGTGGTCAAATTGCAATTGGGTAAACAAAACGGATTGTTTACACAGCGAGCAACAAATTGGGCGCACGCACTCGAGAAAATAATATTGGAGGCATTGTAAACACAACCAAAAATAATTTGAGAAATTTTTGAAGTCCGCCGAACATTCAGACAAATGGATCATAATTTTCGCATTGGAATAGTTGCAAATCGAAATAGATTAATTTATGATACGTTGAAGAGTTTAGCATAGCGAGCCACACGCAGCGTGATCCATGGCTGCTATAAATAGAGATGACATCCATTTGGAAATAGAATCGCGATCGAGGAGGTGGTTGTAGCCAGTGGGGTGGGGAGTGGGTGTGTGTGCCAGTGGGTGTTGGCTGTGGGGAGTGGGTGGGCGTGCCGCCATCTGCTCTGGACATTGGCATTGAGTGGGTGGCGCCTCGCTGGCAACATGTGCGCCAGCTGCCCCACAAAATCCGTGCATAAACATCAAATTCGTGTAATGTTACTACAGCACTGAAAAAAATAATTGAGCATTGAGCATTTCAAGAACAACACATTAAGAGAAGTTTGGATAAATAACGAAAACTTTCAACCACATTAGGGTTAGGTTACAAATGTTCAAAATGTAACTAACTTTAAATAACTTAAAATTTGAACTAAAAAAAGAATTTTTGCATTGTGAAAAATCGAACATATGTTAAACGCGGCCATTTTTACCAAAACAAAAGTAGTAAAAATAAAAAGTTTCCAATGTTTATTGTTCCAAATGCTTTGCTGACCGTTAACACCCCTAGAATTCTAATAAAAGATACATTGGATTCATCTTGAGGGTCAGGAGGAGGTGGTGGGGCACAGAAGTGGAGAGCAGACGGGTCTGGGAGAAGGTCAGCCATGATTTATGCCATAGCTCAACTCATCTGGGGCCATCAAAGGGCAGACACCCATTAATTGAATTTCTTTTCTGCGCTATCTGCACTTGACTCTGCCGATTGTTTGCGCAACTTTGGCAACCGTATCTGATATTATACCACTAATTCGTGTTATTTATGGCAATTTAAAGATTTTTTCAGCTGCCCCCGGGGGACACAGAGTGTGGTAGAACCTAAACAAACATTTTCCAGCGTCATTTCTGGCGCGACATTGACCCATCCAAGAGGCCGCAGCACGTGGGCACCCGCATTCAAAATACAAATAAATATAAAAACAAGAATATATTTTGTAAGGGGCAGCTTTGGGTAAGGTAAAGAATATTGTGACCGGAGATCCCAGGAAAATAGTAAACGGTGGAAAAACCCAGAACAAAGTAATAAACAAACCTAATTCTATTTTAAACATCTGAAACCCTAAGTAAGTATAAATGTGTTGTATTAGTAAGATAAGATAAGAAATGTATTCTTTATACTAATTGATAAAAGATGCATGTCTAAAAGATCATAGTGAGAACAATAAATTCTAGAAAATGTCATTCTGACCTTCTCTGAGTTAACTAACTGCTGAGTTAGCTAACTTTCTTTTAAGATTGTATACCATTTTTAAATATCCATATGTTTAAAATTACTTGGCCGATCGGCAAATGTTATAACTTCCCGATTTAAGATCCCAGATAAATTTGTGTGTTTTTTTTTATATTTCCGATATTTTGACACAAATCGGAGAGGAATGGTTTATCGACTCATAAATGGTATTCCGTTTTTCAATCGATCTCAAAATTGTTAAGATATTCGCTGTATGAAAACTGTATGAAGTTTCTGTATGAAAACTTTTTTGTACTTTCTGTATGAAAAGATTCGATTTTGGGCAAATAAAAAAATATCAAAAATGTTGTTGCAGTTTTTTAATTTTCCTGCTAGAAAAATGCTTATAACTCGGCTAATACTTGAAAGATCCATAAATGTTATACCTTCCCGATCTGAAAACTGCGAGTAGCATCATTCCACATCAAAACCTGGCAACAAATTTTGTGACCCATTTTTCACAATTTTTTAAGGGGGTACCCCTTGATTCTTGATCATGATTTTCACCAAAAATGGGCCAATATTTTTTTCATTTCATTTTTCCGATCTTTCCATGCAGATCGAATGGGAATAGTTCTCTGTTTCATAAATGGTACTCCATTTTTCGATTGGTCTCAAAATAGTTAAGATATTCCCTAAAAACTATATGAAAAGTTTATATTTTGAGAAAATAAAAAAAAATCGACAACGTTGTTGCGCTTTTTAGTTTTCATTGGGGGGGAATTTTGTTTAACTCGGCTAATACTTGAAGGATCCATAACTGTTATACCCTCCCGATCTTAAAACTCCGAGTAGCATCATTCCACATCAAAACACTTTGTGTTTTAAAATTAGGAAAAATATTTAAAAAAAAAGAGAAGAGAATTCAGCATAAGAACTTCACCCCAAAACTTATGTTTTAAGAATTTTTGTTTAACGAAAAGTCTCTTTTCAAGGGAATGGAAATAAAGAGCTTGAAAAGACAAATGTACTGCACTTTTTTAATGATTACAAATTTAAATATTTTATGAGTAGTTGGCTTGTATTGGGTTAATCCCCACGTCATAAAACTCCGCAGAAAACCTGTTACTACTAAATATTTCGGCAACTTTATG
Source organism: Drosophila atripex (assembly GCA_035045925.1). Classification (NCBI taxonomy): domain Eukaryota; kingdom Metazoa; phylum Arthropoda; class Insecta; order Diptera; family Drosophilidae; genus Drosophila; species Drosophila atripex. The sequence goes on from JAWNOP010000012.1 coordinate 6,167,164, forward strand.
ACAAATTAAGTAAGCCAGAAAAATGATGCGATCCTCAGCCGGGCAACCACAGCTTCCCCTCCTACAGTTTAAGAAATATATGCCAGATGTATCGAATGCTTTTCTGTTTTCGCACATTTCGGATATATGCATGTTTGTATATTTATATATATTTACGCAAAAGGCCAAAAATCGCGATCGCAACATGTGTCAGTGCCTGGGGGATTGGCGTCTGGCTATGCTCCACTAATGAGAACACAAAATTCGGTCCAGAATGATCGCCACATTTTTGTAGCGCCCCAGTGAAACCCCAAAATATATGAAATCTTGAAATCTTGAAAATTAAAAACTGAAAAAACAAAAGGGATCATAAAAATGTACATTGTACATATTCGAATAAACATTGCAAATATGAGCGTGGCGGCCGAACTTAAAATTCAAAATATGCAACAGCAAACATGCAAGACAATTGCTTAATAAACGCCAACCGAATCGAATAAGTTTTTATTAGGGCCTGGATATATTCACAATTATAAACAATTGAAGGCCATACGACTCTGGTGATTCATGACTTGAAAAACTCGATGAGTAATATGAAATGCAAATTTTCCTTTGGAGAGAGAGAGGATCCATGCATCCATGAAAAATGCCTTAAACCGGTCGACTAGCGTGTTTTCAATTATGCAAATATGCTAGTAACATAGCTCACTCGAGTGATAACCAAGTTTGGGGTACTTTCAGTAATAAGTTTTCAATTAAAAAAATATTTGATAAGGTGCAGGAGAACACCCAAGTTGGTGATTGCCGGCTGACTTAATTGATTTTCGTTGTTGGGCTGCGATTGGCGCTAATTGAAGACAACTTTTTGAGCAGTTGATGGTGGCCACTGGTGGTCAGCTATCTGAGCAACAAAACTGCAACCTGTTCCCTGCTACCCCCTGCTGTCCCGTTGGTCAACAGCGTTTGTCATTGATGATTAGTCCGGTTGCCCCGGAGAGATACTGAGCAAGAATCATGCGTACCATGCGCCTTCGTGTCTGGCGTTGTCATTTCCATTTTGTTGATTTTCCTGTTCACTTCGCACTAATCGATTTTTACGACGGCATTTAGTACAAAGTGCTACTGGCCCCTGGTTTTATGCATATTTAAAACCAACAAAATATTACGCAACTTTGATAAATGGTTTTCGCTATAAATCGATGGGCTGGAAGTGAGTGCTTTGGTGTGGAATTTTAGGCGATTAATAAGCCGTATATTTTGCATTCCGAGAATTTTCGGAGTGACCCAAATTTTTGGATAGGGAAATTAAGATATTTCAATTATTGTCACTTAACATCAAGTTCAAGTTCAATTAACCAGTGTTCTGGCGCTTAACAATGGAATAGAAGAATAAAGTATACAAGTATTAAGATGTCACTTGCCTTTGAAAAATCTTGTGACTCAACTAAGAAATCCACCAGATATCTTAGTCATCTGGTTGGTGTTAGATATTCTTATCGATTCGAAAATGCACTGAATCACCTGTAAGTTTTTAGCTTCCAGCCATGAGTCATATACAAAACATATGTATATTCAGAAAAGAATTGTTTCCCGTTCGGTATAAATATACAACATGAATAATTGACAGATCTATCGACAGATATTGAGCATAACGCTCTTCCCGGACATCATCTCTATAATTGATTAACTTTTCGCCAGGCTTCCTTTCGAATTCGCCAGCTCCGGCTAATTAATCAATTTTTTCACAGAAATTGATCAAAATTTTTGAAGCTTTGCGAATAGCAAATAACACGTATACGACCCATAGGAAATGAATATATTTTACCCAACCCCTCGCGATAGAGCGCAATTTCAATTCAATTTGTGCCAAAAAAAAGGAAACGTGAAGGGAAAAACTTTTACAAAATTGTTACAGTCACAAAATCGAAACACATAATTGGATTTCAATGCTTTAAAAAGGCTTTAAAATTATGCAAAACGCATTTGAGCTGCAGACACGAACCACGACAGCGATGTCAAACACAGAAACCACATCTCCGCTGTCTTTGGCCCCTCGAGGCTCGAGCCACCGGCAATTACAACCACAACAAGTGAAGCGAAATTCGGTCAGAGCAAAGTAAACCTTGGTCACACTCTAAGAAAAAGTATGGTCACATTTAAAGTTCCTCTCATCTATATGACCGGGAAATTAGTCTTGATTTTTTGATTTGAATAACAATAATAATAATTACGTACATTTTTTATAATTAACGTTTTAGATATACATTTTTAAACAAAATTGTATAAATCTGGTTCATTTTTAATGCTCGTATATGGTTCAAATTGAAGTTCAAATATGAAGATTTATTTTAAGGTGTGAAGGGTTTTTTACATACAAAATAATAGTCTACGATAACAACAAAATTATTAACAAAAAATATGAATGTAACAATAAACAAAAATTCAATAATCGCATACATCAGTATCAGTAGCAACCTCGCAATAAATTATTCTACCAAAAAAGATTCTTTTATTTTAAGAGCCGGGAAATTACTTTTAGTCTTTGAAGGATTAAATAATTCATCAGGTTATTAAAAAAAAATAAATTAATAAACAAAACCAATAGACACATTTAATCAGAGCTCTGCAAAGTGCAAAACCACTTTGGGGAATTCGCTTAAAGACAAGATTATTGAAAGTGCAGATTTCTTGTGCAGTTGACTTGATGGCGCTGCCAATTCCTATGCATATTTAATTTTATGCTTATGCTCATGTTTTTCTTATGGAAATTTGAAGTCATCACACACATGAAAAAGAAAAAGAAGCCGAAAACGGAAATACAAGCCGTAAAAATGTTCGGCGAAGCGACATTGGCACTTTGGACTTTGATATGAGTATTTTAATGCAAATTGTGCTAAATGTGATCTGCTCTCCCAGAGAACGAATTCTTCAGGCCGACGACAAAGTTCAATTGTATCAAATTGGCAAAGGAAAAAGAAATTTAACGTTGGACAGTGAACAAAAAAGAAATAAACACACAGTTTTTAGGCGGCACAGTTTTGGGTACGACTCCATCAATCATAAGCATCAATCAGACGGGATAAACTTTGAAGTTTGCGGCATGCCGCACACCACCAACACCGAGGCAAGATGAGCAATTTGTTGGTCCATTTCAATTGGAACACATGCAACAAGCTATGGGCCAGCAACAAATTTAAATGCTATTTGCAAAGAGAGTTCGGTTTCAGTTTTCCGCCGAATATTTCACGCAATTGCATGCCAAACTATTTCGATATTGTCGGCAGGGCTGATCTCATCAGGGGTTTTCTTGATAAGTCCCTCCACCTATTTGTGGCATTATTGTGCCCCACAACTGATGTCACTGCCACTTTCGACCAAATGGTCTCAAATGTGCCCGGTTATTAATAAACTGCATGTGCAATGAACAAGCAATGAACAAATTCAAAACGGAAATAAACATTTGGTTAGAGAATCATTATAATAAATTTCTGACCTAAAATATTTACATAAAAGAAACCCTTGAAAATGATAAAAAGTGCAATAAACATATTTACCTTATCCGGTAACTTTCATCTTATCTTTATAGGACAGGCTCTTGAATTGTGATCTTGTGAATATAATGGTCAAGTATTGTTTATTTAATCCAGTTTTGTATCTATCTATAAATACACATATATCAGGCACTTTAGATTGGTGACTAACTGCCATGTGGGGTGCAGATTTTCAAAATCCTCCCATTTGCAGGCAGAGCCAAAATTTCGACCCAGTCAGCAGATATGCTAACGAGACAAGCCGAATAAGAAAAAAGCAGACGGATTTTGGCATGCTTGAAAGGAAGCTATTTTGGGAGCTATTTTTAAGCACAGACAGACCATAAATTGATGGTGGGGGAATCACCCAGAGTTCACTTCGACAGAGGCCAATTTGGAGACTTGAAAAAATTTAGATCTCTTTTTTGGGACTTTCGGAAACAATAGTTACGTGTTATTAAAATTATATTAAAACGCCATTTCATATTATACATGTTTCTATGCTTGATTTTCTATACACTTTGTATAATATTGGGTAATTTCTATTTTTAAAAATCTGCTACCTTTTCAAGACTATTATTTCGCTCGCTGACTGCAAATCTATCATAAGTATCTGACATTGGCACGAATATTAATATGGGATAGTGTATCATTTCGAGAATTGGGCATCAATTTCACGACGATTTCACACGTATTTGTATAAGATGTCAGATGTGTCAGTGTTGTGTCATTTGTCTCATTAAGCCATTATTTCCGCTTTGTTGCAGACTCACATTCCCGTTTGACACTTCTCAAGAGCAATCTTGGCGGGCGCCAAATGACATCATGGATCGTTCTACGATCATTATGCATATCAAGATTCATTCGCATATCTGGAGACTGTAGTATGGACAGTGTCGCAGATCACTCTCAATGACGCTGCCTCCATTAATCAGAATCGTTTCGGAGGAGACAACATCATCAATTGCAGCTATGGGAGACGATCTGGAATATGAAAGCCACGATCCGACCCACCCACGCATCCCAAACCAAACGAACTGTGTGCACTGGCACGAGGGCGAATTAAAATTTGTTTATAACATATTTCTTGCACGCTATCTGATGGGTGACTGCAGGATGCGGTGGTGAGGAAGTCAGTCAGTGGGCCAGGCTGTTCGCAGACAATCGATTAAAACTGGTGGTGGTGACGCTAACTGGAATTTATCGGCATTTGAAAGGAAACGCATTCTCCGACGATGTCGCTACTTAAGAGCCTTGTCCTTTATGCCGCCGATGTACAGGACGGACCAGGACTTGTCCGGTACATTATACTCGAGGTCTCGCTGATAGACGCTAATTACGCGAAGACATTCTTTAGCAATTCGATGAAAAGATAAGCTTTCGAATTATTACCTTGTGGCCGAGTTGACCATCCGTTGCCGTTGATGGAGAGGAATACAGGTCTGCTTGGGAGTCGGCTTCAGTTCCAGGGCGAAGTCACTTTCGGTGGGGTCGACCGCCACCAGGTCATCGCTGGCGCTAGATCCGCTACTGCCCCTACCGCACTTCTCTTCGAATCGAGACGACATGGTCAGCACCGCGCGCGTCTAAACGAAACTTTTATAGGCCGAAAATGTTCAAAAATAAAGGAAGCAAGTCGCTTTTGATCCACTAACGTGCAAATTTCAACAGTCTAAAATTTACACTCCCTAATATCCAAATTAAAATGTGACACAAACAGAGTGAAGTCTCAATATTCTAATATTTGATTGACAATTCTCTGATTGTTCTCTGGTGTTAGATCTGATGGTTTCAAAAAGACAGGAAAATCAAAGTTGCGGCTAAAAATTGTTTAAAATTGTTTAGCTTATATATTTTTGAAGTTTAAATTACCATAAAAGTAGGCCACATTATTTTTCGTTGGTGATCTTATCTGCGAGCCTAGAAGTATGCAATGTTTTCGGCACCCCCTTGGGGAAGCCATTTTTACAAAAATTCAAACGAAAATGATTTTCTCTTCTCTTACTTCCTTGCAGTCTTTTGGAATTAACCTTGAATCTATGAATATGAGTCCCGAATAGCTCTTAATTTCGGAAAGAAATATGTTCTTCAATTGAAAAAACAACGAAAATAAATCACAAGCTTTCCCAAATTTCTCCATAAATATATTTAAATTTTTCAAGTAACCAGTCAGCACAGTAAAATTTTGAGTTGCCAACCCTTGTTATATGTTTCGTGTACCCTCCAGGAATACGACTAGTACACCTTCACTTGCACCACCAGGAGGTTGGCGCCCTTATCGGTCATCTTGCTTATCATCTTCATGGGCAGCATGAGCGTGGAGGGGCTGCGGACGATAGAGGCCATGTCCTGGGGCGCCCGGATGTCGTATATGTGGCTGGTATTGACACTGAGGCAATCGATTATCTTGAAGCCGGTGGTGGACCAGAAGGACAAGGTACCCATGAGGTGCATGTCACGGGGAATGATACTGGTCAACCATATGAGGAACACCTCCCTGTCCTCTCCGGCCTTGATACGCTTCAGGACCTCGTCAGCGTTCCCTTTAGTAGGGGCCAACGCCTCGGCAAGATTGGTGCGGGCGGTCATCACCAGGACGGGCAGCAGATCCTTGAGATCGTCGCCCTGGGAGTCGATTATCTTGTCCCGCACCATGTACAGCATCTGACACTTGGGCTTGTTCAAAAGCACCATGGTGGGGTCCAGGAAGAAGGTCTTCGTCTGCCTGACGCCAATCCGTTCCATGGTCAGTGCTCGGTGCTCCAGCAAGAAATGTTTGTTCAAATCCGAAATAAATGATAATCGCTTGCAATCGAAGTCGGGACAAAGGATGGGGCTGCGGGATACGTTTAGTTCCCGGGGCTTTTGTTCTTCACCCAGTTGGGGATTCTCCTCCATAATCACTATAAGATCTTCATTCGTACAGGCCACCGTGCTAAAATGGTCGTTGGGGGGTTCTAGGATGGGCGGAATTCCCGTCCTTGCCGACTCAATTAATTTGAGCTTCAGCCTTTCCACCAACTGAGGATCGGGTGCAGCGCCCTGCAGGCTAGCTCTCTGAGCCGATGAGGCCAAAACGCACTTGTCCTCCGGAACTTCCAGCTTCTTAGATCGTTTCATATCACTCCGGGGCTTGGCAGGTGGTGAGTAAAAATCCGCTTGACTCATCCTTAGAAGGGGATTGTTCAAAATGTCCGGCAGGCACATATAGCCAGTGTCCACTTCCTCCTCGGTGGTGGGACAACTATCTATATCAGTGGCCGATTCCAGTGTACCAGTACTTTCCGACGATGGGCGTCGGGATACAGGAGTCGTTCTGCTCATTTTCTGGCTATTTGTCCGCTTTACCCGCTTTTCCTGTGCTCTACGGATGGTTTCCAGAAGAGTTTCCATAACTTCTGCATTTTGCTTTATGGCCAAATTTTCGATTTCGGAGCGACCACTGACCACAATGGGTGCCATATGTGGCATCGGGAAGTGGGATCCACCCTTCTCCCTTCCGTGACGGCTCATCCGACGCCTCTGGAGCTCGAGGTTTTGGACTTCTCGTCGAGTGGCCTCATATTCCTCCTCAATTCTGTATCGCATTCCGGTCAACTTGGACATCTGGCGGCGTTTGGCCTCCAATTTTATCAGCAGTGCTTTGCTACTGCTGGCTTCGAATGTGCCTGCAGCTTTGTGTTCCGTTTGATTCCGCCGATGATGGCCCTTGGAGGGTCCTGGCAGTTCCTCCGCCCCCGAGCGATTATGCAACCGTTTCTTCTCACCGATGGTAGGATTCTTGGCAGCTGCATCTTGTGGCTGCGTCCGGTCCTTAATGTTTATATTTTTCGATATCTTGGACGAATCTTTGTGTAGATTAGTGGGTGGCAGCAAAAACCGATCCACTCCTGTTCTGGCCAAGTGTGCCGGCGCCGTGGCTCTCAAACGTTCAATGCCCCGCAGCTCAGCTTCGGGTTCCTTCGAAGGAGGTGGAGTTTTGTTTTGCCGAGTCCTGGCACTCACGACCTTCTTGAGACGTTCCGCGCTCTTGTTTCTTTGGAACAAATTTAGAGGCGTATAGGGAGGCGGTACAGGCTCATCGTGGAAATCTTCGCGAACGCGATCTTTAATGGGCTTCGTTGCGGGAAGCCTAGTGAAGGACTGAGCCCTAGACGGTGGATCAACCGCCTGGACGGCCCAGTTGTTGAGGTGGACCGCCAAACTGGCGGCTTGCTGATTTTGGGCCGTCGATCGCGACTTGAACATGGACCGAATTTTCTCCTTCCCCTTTTTCTTAGTCGGAATCGAATCGATCGAGTCGACGGCCTGCAGCCTGTTGGCCTCCGTGTTGGCGATATCGGAGTGCTTCTGGCGCTTCATGAAGAAACGCAACTTCTTGCAGGCCGAGCACCAGCTGGTGGCGCCTTCAATGTAATCCTTACCCAGGGACTGGATCTCTCCATGACGAAGACTCAACTTGCTCCGACGACGATTACAATGACTACACTCAAACATTGTGTTTTCAATTTGGTTGTTTCTTTGTGGAATCAAAGTGTGTGTTTTTGTGTTTGATGTCTAACGATGGAAGCACATAGAAGGAAATTTACGAGACTCTTCCAAACAGTGTTAACAGTATGAAAGTAGAAAATGAAACAAGTACCAAGGTTGAGATGCCCCCAACCTAACACTTGCTCCGGAAAGTCAATTCAATACCTACTGAGCTGAGGTCAATACTGACCAGGGTCCCTGAAAGCGTTTCGAAAAGCCTACGCCTCATACGGAGTATATATTTTAAATATATTTCCCACAGTACTTTGTTGGTTTTCCGGTCCGGCCCCTGAGATGAACGGTCACATGGCTGGACCCATTGATTGACCGTGAAATCCAAAATCGAAGGTCGCCAAGGGGACGTGCAAAAAAATCAAAAATTTGGGGAAACCTTGGTCGCCAGCCCAGCTCCAGCCATGCTCCAGTTTATACGCCTCGAGCCGGAGCTCTCAAAATCAATTGAGATTGTCAAACGCCCCGTCAAGTGCCACCTGTCGGCATGCGAAGACACAAAAAAAGAGAAAAGTATTTCAAAAACTATTTAAGGCGAATCGTTGAGTGGAGAAGCTCGAATACCCTCGCAAGCAAACCAAAATATTAATAAATAGTTCATGGATATTCCATTTTTTAAAATATGATACGATAAGAAAGAAAATATTGCTTATTTTTAAAAAATAAATTAAAGATCAATAGTACTTGGCTTATAAACAAAAAATAATTTCTGGTAATTATACTTGCAATATAGTGGTTTAGTATCTTAAACTAATCTCATTAAAATTAATAAAGATCTATTTTTATGTTTAGGAACTTGTAATTTCTATAAATCAATCATCTTCTATAAATAAACCCATTTAGGCAATAACTTCCTTCAGATAACTACATTTCCCTTATTGAGAAATGAGAAAACAAACATTTTAAATAAATAATACATTTATTTATTTTAGCTTCACCTGTTGGGTTTGTTTTAACAATTTTATTTATAGTTTATTTATTTAGGTTTCTTACTTCCTCGTTGGCTCCATGAACCATAGTAACCCTCAGCTAGGGTAAAAATGGCAAAAGCGGCTTAAACTGAGACCAATTGAGGCTTCGCCATGGCTTAAGTTTACTCGGATCGGGTCGGATCGGCGCGCATTGGTGGCCAGTGGATGGCGATGGTGATTCAGCTCGAAAATTCGAATGTTTGTTTGTTGTTTGTTTGTTGAGATGCGCCGATCGCCAAACGCCAAACGCCTAAAGACGAAAGCCAGGCCGAGACCGAGACCGATACCGACACCGGCGACAAATCAATGGTCTGAGCAAATAACGGAACCCGGCTCGAAGCCCACTGCCGGCCCAGCTGAAGGTCTCCCCACGAACTCTACTCGGTATAAAAATCACCTCGTCCAGCCACAGCAACATCAGACGCTTCACAGACTAACAATTAACAAGATGGTGAGTAGCTGGGAGAGAAATAAAGGATCATGAAAGGACTAAGCACAAACTAATTTCCCATTTGTAGAAACTCTTCGCCCTGACCATTGCCTTGTGCGCCTGCCTGGCTGCCGCCGATGTGTCCCACCTGCAGCCCGCCAGCAGCTACCTGCCACCTCCGCGTCCGGAGCAGGCCATCTCGATGAGCATCGAGCAGCAGGAGCTGCGCGAACTGCCCGAGCAAGTGGAGTACATGCGGATGAACGAGCAGGGCCAGATGGAGCCCATGCCCGCCAGTCTGCTGACGCCGCCTGCCCCCGAAGGCGAGATGGAAGCCATGCCCTCCACCCGCTACCTGCCACCCGCTGCTCCGGTTCCAAGCCAGATGCCCATTGAAATGATGGCACCCGAGCAGCCAGCCATGGAGCAGCTCCAGGCACAGCCTCAGCCTCAGCTGGCTATGCGCTACCTGCCTCCTGCTCCTCAGGAGAACCAGCAGCTGACCTACCAGCAGTACCAGGAGCAGATGCAACAGTTGCAGATGCAGCAGCAACCAGAGGAGTCGCAGCCGGAGCAGCCCCAGCAGCCAGCTGAGGTGCAGATGCCATACGTCCTGGACGTCCAGCAGCCCATGGCTCCCTCCGATGCGGAAGCCCAGGAGCCGCAGGAACCCGAGCCAGCCCACGAACTCCGTGCCGACGGCTACCACTACAAGCAGGCCGAAGACCAGCTCCGCCTGAGGCATTAGCTCATCCAAAACTGAGTCACTGGATGACGCTATCGTGAATTCCGGGCGTGCGTCATCGAATTGTTGAATTGTTTCTAGTTCTAAGCCTTACGAGGCCGATTAAATTTGTTTTGTTGAGAATTTGTGACTTGAAATAATGGGCGGCTCTAAATATGAACAAGAGAGGTGATTTCTGATTTAAAACCAGATAAAATAAAATAATTTTAATATAAAATCATTTCTATTTTTAAGATGCTCCTGAATTGATCAAAAACTCGATCGAATAGAATACCTTTCTACCTATAAGGTACTAGGCCTAGAATATTATTTTCAAATCTAAAATGAATACTTTTTTTTAGAATTTCTAAATTAAAACTTGTCCTACTCTATATGCATGTGTCTTAGCTTCTAGTCAGGACATATATTTTAAATGGACAGCACTCTTGGCGCAAGAACAGGCATCTTTAAGCGATTCTCCAACCGTCCTGTCAACGAGTCCTTCGAATGGCTGCCGCCTCTGGAGGATGTGCCCTTGTGGAGCCGGCGGAGTCGTCGGATTGCATCGGGAAGCAGCCGCAACCCGGCCATAGCCAAGTTCAAGGACTACCATGTGGAGATCCCGGGTCGGCTGTGGTCGCTGTGGGGCAATCTGCATCCGGAGGCGCCTGTCTTTGAAAAACGGGTGAGGGGGCGCCAGTGCCTAGCCTGTTATATAGTGGCCTGCTGCGCCGCCAGTGCCTACCCTTTGATGGACTGGAATCCCCAACTGCTGGACTCAATCGTGGTCAGTGGAAGCCAATACTTTAAAAAGAGCATTAAGCCAGCCAAGCAGCTGGACTGCGAACTCTCCCTGGAGAATCTGGGCGCCATTGCGCTCACTGGAAGCAAATACTTCGAAGAGAGCATCAGGCAACTCAAGAAGTTGGACTATGAACTCTCCCTGGAGAATCTGGACACCGAGTGCTCCTTGGATTCCCTTAAATTCGAGGTCCACATCGAGCACGTTTGCTGCGGAAAATTGTACCGAGTGCCCTCTCTGAACCGAATGAATCTCTCCCGGGCTCTGATCTACTTCTTCAGCCACTTCCAGTTCGGGGTCTTGACTGTAAAGAAGAGGGCCCTGGCCATTGGCCTCTGTCCTGGGTACAATGGCGGATACTTCATGTACGATTGCCAGCAGAAGGACTTCCCACTGTTTCCCCCCCATCAGGGAGCATCCTATGTACTACGCACCTGTAACCTTCAGGATCTGCTCTTCTACGTGGTGGTCACCTTGAATGTGCCCTTCCAAAACATAAGGTTCAGTATCTACAAGGTGGACGCAGTGTGCAAAAATAAGACAAGGACTGAAACTATTAATATTAAAAAAAAAAAAATAATACATAAAAAGTAATAAAAATTACAAAATTCATAAATATCTATATATCTTTATTCATTATTTCAAGTGATAAATTCCAAACAAAACTATTACTGAGCCACTCGACGAATCGGCCACTACAAGTCCGCCCGTCTAAAACTGGGCCTCCTCGGGCCCGCCCTCCTCCTCCTCGTTCTCCACGGTGGCGCCCTCGCGCAACATCTCCACCTTGTGGATGCTGAAGTCGATGTTGTAGAACGGCACGTTCAGGGTGACCACCACGCAGTAGAGCAGCACCTGGAGGTGGCGGGTGCGCAGCATGTAGGAGGCGCCCTGCTGCTTGGGGAAGAGCGGGTGGTCCTTCTCCTGGCAATCGTACATAAAGTAGCCGCCATCGTGGCCAGGACAGAAGCCGATGGCGAGGGAGCGCTTCCGAACACTGACGATTCCGAACTGGTAGTGGCTGAAGAAGTAGATCAGCGCCTCGGAGAGATTCATCTTGTTGAACGTGGGCACCCGGTACAGCTTGCCGTAGCACACGTGCTCGATGTGGACCACAAAGTTGATGGTGTCCATGGAGCAGTCGATGTTGAGGTTCTCCAGGGAGAACTCGTAGTCCTCCTTGGTGATCTGTTCGATGCTCTCCTTGAAGTATTTGTTGCCGCTGACCACGATCGTGTCGAGAAGGTGGGCGCTCCAGTCCATCAACCGGTAGACACTGGCCGCGCAACAGGCCATCACGTAGCAGGCCAGGTACTGACGACCACGGACATCGTCCTCGAAGACAGGCGCCTCCGGGTGCAGGTTGCCCCAGAGCGACCACAGTCGACCCTCGATCTCCACGTCGAACTTCTTGACCTTGCTGACCGGCAAGTTGCGGTACCTCCCCGCCGTGTTGCGGCGGTTCAGCCTGCTCCACACCGGCAGGCAGTTCTCCAGCTCGAGCCAGCCCAGGGACTCGTTGGTGGCGCAGATCTCGTACTCGGGTCGGCCGTACTGCTTGTTGGAGCAGGTCATCGGAATGGACAAATCGGTGAGGAGCTGCAGGATTCTGGCGTTCGGCGCCGCCTTCTTGTGCGAGAGCACATCCACCACGAAGAACTTGTACTGATTCTTCTCCTTCCAGTCCTTCGCGGCCACCCGGTCGTCGATGTACTTCAGAAGTGCGTCCACATCGTAAAGGAGCACCCAGGAGGCGGTATTCCTTTCGGGCCACCGTTTCGGGCCCTTCGGACACCGTTTCTTCTTCTTGCCGCCCTCCTCATCGCCACCGTCGTCGTCGTCCTCCTCCTCCTCGTCGCCGCCCGGCTTCTCCATGCTGCCGTACGGGTCAAAGACGTGGAAGAACTCGTCATGGTATATGGCATAGCTTCCATTCGGAGTGAAGAGGATCATGTACTTGCGGACGTTCAGGAGCTTGCCGAACTTCTTCTTGAAGATGGTCAGGCCCGCCTCCGGGGATCCGGCCTTCTTCATGGGCGTTGGAACCCACATGCCGGCGGGCTCGAAGCACCGGATCCAGATATCGAACTCGTAATCGTCAATGGTCACGTGACGGACCACCCGCTCGAACACGGACTCCAATTCACAGACCCTGGAGGCGATCGCCTTGGCATTGGTGATCACCCGATCGATGCGGTAGGAGTTCCATTGGTTCAGAGGCCGCAGGGAGCAGCTGACGATGGCCAGGGCAGAGGCGAAGTAGCAGGGCTTGATCTCCTTGAAGGTTCCCTCATCCCGACCCTCCAGCGCCTGGCTGCCCTGGATCTTGAAGTTGCAGTCCTTCTCGCGCATCCGGTAGCCGAAGAGGATCGGTCGCGGCTTGTAGGGCTTGCGCAGTTCCTTGGGCAGTTTCTTGCCGGGATGGTGCTTCAGTTCCACCTCCTCCTCGCCCTCGCCTTCCTCCTCCTCGCCTTCCATGTCGGGCTCCTCGTCCATGCCCTCCTCGCCCTCGCCTTCATCGATGCCAGTGTCGCGGTATTCGGGTTTAGCTGAAATTTTGAAGTAATTTTTTAGTTCACATACTTGAATTTAAAAACAGTAAAAAATGATTTAAGAAACAAGGAATATGTTGTCTTAAAAGAAAATAAATTAAGTGACAATATGACAAATCCTTTAGAGCTTAAATTGTTTAAAAAAAACTATGATCCTGATACTCACGCTTCTTGCCCGCCTTCCGGTCCATGTGCTCCTGTTTGGCCTTGAGGAACATCTGGATGCGCTCGTTCTCCTTCTTGAGCTCCTCGTCGATGTAGCGCATCTTCTCCAGCCTCGCGTCCTTGATCTTCTTCTGCCTGGCGGTCTCCAGCTTGACGTCCTTGTCGTCCTCGGCCTTACCATACGGCCGGAACCTGCCGTGAATGTTGTTGTCGACCATCTGGATGCTGGCCACGATGAAGTTCATCACAGAACAGCCCTGCGGATTGCAACCGAACTCGATGCGCTTGATCAGGGCATCCAGTTCCACGAATCGGAGCAGGCACGCTGGTCCGGACCCACCCTTCCTATAGCCGATGGCGTTGCAGGGAAATCCGATGAACATGTAGACGAAATTGTAGCGCTTGAATATCACACAGGAGAAGCGCTGGCAGACCAGGAGCAGCCTGTTCCCGTCGCTCAGGAGATCCACCAGGACCTGACGCAACGGCACCATTATCGAGGACTTGACCACCTTCTTCACCTCCAAGCTGAAGTTGCTCTCGCCGATGGCGATGTCCGGCAGTTTCTTGGCCAACAAACAGGCCAAGATGTATTCGTAGTTCTGGTAGTCATCTCCGAAGCTGTTCGCCGACTCCAAGGCGAACTCTATCAGATCCGCATTCCAGGTGGAGAGCTTGTATTTGGCGGCCACCGCCAGGGCCACAAGGCCAGCAAGAAGACCACCCAGTTTGGCCATCTCCTCATCCAGCTGAGGGAGTTGAGTGGTGCCCACGATGATCCAGGAACCGTCTGGCAGGGCCTTGAAATTGCTCTTGAGCGCCACTTCCTCCTCCACGGTGAGGACCACCTTCTCGTCTTCCTCCTCCTGGCCCAGTTCGTAGCCTCGCTTGATCTTCAGCCGCAGAGCGCGGAGATTCTCCTGATCCGAGCGGAGGAGCACCTGCTGGGCCGGTTTATACAGGCCAGGCCTCTTGACTTGTGGTTCTGGCAGTTCCTTGATGATGCTGTTGATGATCATGTTGATCAGTTCGTCCACCATTTCAGTTTCCTCAACAGTCGGGAAGCGCTCTTCCTCCGGAATGCTCTCGATACTCTTCTTCTGCTTCAGCTCTGGCGGCGGAGGCTCATCCGTAAACGTGGGCAGGCCCATCTGGAGTCCGGGGAACCGGTTAGTTTGCGGTGTCATCACCTGCAGCGGCCGGATGCAACCCGTTCGGATACCGTGGATGAAGAACTTGCCACCACGTCGCATCTTCAGGGCATTCATGTAGAGCACTCGCACAAAGGAGTCGAAAGTGGAGTGAAGCTGGAGGACGGCCAGACCCTTGATGGTATAGTCGTCGGGGTCGACCACCAGACCGGTTCGGTTCCTCCTGAAGGGATCGAAGACATAGAAGAAGTCTCTATCCCGCCACAGAGCCAAAACCGAGTTGTCGATCTGGAGGAGGGCGGCAGGCCACTGTGGCATGTTAAACAGCTGGTAGAGAGCCATGGTCAGCTGGGACTCCAGATAGTTCTTGCAGTCCGCCACATGACCGTTGATCATGAACGGATGCTTCCGAACCGTTGCCTTGAAGGCGCCCATTAGGAACACTTCCGGCAGATCCACAATATTTAAGTGGGGCTTCTTGTTTTTCCATCTCTTGCCGTCCAACCTGAACTTTTTGCGAAGGGTCTTGTAATAGGCCACTCCATACCTGATAATGTCGTCCACCGTGTCCGGCTTCCAAAGTTTGGCCAACTCGAATTCCGCATAAATGAGAGCAATCAGGGACACCACCAGGGAGGCGTTTTTCTCGTTTCCGGATATCGGCTGGTGAATGCCGCCCGTCGCCGCCGTCTTCACCGCAAAGTTCTCATTCACCACCGCCCAAAGTTTGTGGTATTCCTGGTTCTCGTCACCCTTGATCTTGGGCTCCTTCAGTTTGCCGTACTGGGTAAGTGATATCTCATAGATGTTGAACTCATCGTTGGGTTTCAGGTCGCTGAACTTCGTAATCAGATGGACCAAATGTTCGGTGAACCGAGTGGCCATCAGGGAGCACTTCCCCTCCTCGAAGTCCCTTTCGCAGTGATCGTTCCTGCCATTGGGATCGAAGATGTAGTACGAGTTCAGGCAGCGCTTCCAAATCAATAAGAATAGATCTCTCGATGTGAATATGCAGGCATTGAATTTGGAGAAGAACAAAGACAGGGCCTTGAACATGTTCGGTTCGTTTTTCAGGAGTCCGGAGAAGTGAATCTTTATTTGGACGGCAGCATCCCGTTCCGCCACCTGGGTAATTATATCGAAATCGTTCTCCTCCGACTTGTAGTTCAACTTGGCGCTCTTTTTCGTTAGCTTCACTCCCCGCTTAAGGATTCCGTCCATGGTTGCGCCTGTCCAGAAATCGGGATTAAGTCGAAAACTCTCTACGAAGGCCACAATTATCGCCCCGATCTCGCTGGGCCTGTTATAATACCTGTTTAATGGAAAAATAGTTATGAAATTATGGTCAATAAAACGTAGTTATTATTACATACTGTAGTCGATAGGATTCAGGCTTGGGTTCCGGATAAATATTACGATTACCGAACACAATCTCGGCCGTGAAGGTCTTCTCCAGCTGGGTGGGTATGTTATAGAGGGTGAGTTGGCCGTCGCCTTCTGCAAATTTTTTTGGGTGGAGCTAGATAAGTGAAATGGCCCAGTTCTGATGGATGGTAAGAGGTGTGGGTTAAGCCCCCCTGACAATTACGCACCATATCTTGGCAAAGAGGCGGCAATGAACTGCTCATCCAGGTCCTCTTCGCGCTTCTGATAGCCAACATTCCAGGTCCACAGGTCCTGGGGACTACAGCCCTCGATCAGGTCAAAGGTCTTGATGTTTTCGCCATCTAAGGCCTCCTGCAGCACCCGCGGATTGTACGAGGGAAATGGCAGCTCTTCTAGGGGACCCACTTCGGTCTCGTTCAAGTAGATGCGACTTTTGGGACGTTTTAGCTCAAGCTTATTAAGGGAAAAGTAATTAAAATTTTAAAGAATTTGGCGTTTTTATAGTATCTGAATTATAGTATTTAACATTGTTTAAAATTAAGAAACAAATTATTAATTCTTGTAAAATGTATGTAAAATGGGGATTTAAATGTAAATATATCATACAGTGTATCTAAAGAGTTCCAAGAAAACAAAGTAAAAACTTGGTCTATTTTTAAACTCAATATTAGTTTTATTTGATGATTTAACTTACTTCTTAGTAGTATCTTTATTAATATTAGAAATCTTAAGTACTAATTAAAAATAGATTCCTAATCTTGATTGTATATTCTATTTGATGATTTACATTCTTTGTTGACCAATTTTAATGCAAAACCTAGTCCAAATATGTGTACATTTCTATTTCCAGCATCTAGTAGGCAAGTTTTCTCGACTTGAAAGAGTAAATATAACCCAAAAGCTAATTAGGACCCTGCATTATTAAATAGCAAAGTAGTTTCAGTTGACGATTGTGTAACATATGGCCAGTTATCGGCGCTTGGCTCTGTGCAAGCTCTGTGCTTTCACTTGGCTAAGGGGCGACAGACGACGGACACCGGACGGACAAGTCTCGTTCCTGGCCATAAGCTTTTATAATGCGGCTGAAAATAGCACGCATACGCCACCGATGCCCATTGCCCGACGCCCCTATTTAGAGTGTCTGGTACGAGGTGTGGTGTATGTTAGAGGCCTGTTTTGTGCCTCAGTGTGGCTTTTTTCTTTAGTTTCGCTTTTGTGCGCTCATCAAGAAGTTAGTAAGCGGCATAAGGTAAGCACGAAATGCCAACTAGACTGACTATAACGACCTGATGTCGTCGCCGTTTCTTTGCCTGTGTGAGTGCACGTGTGTGTGTGTGTGTGGGTAGTAGGAGCGGGCATGTGTATGTAATGGTGAGTGTGTGCCTCTATGGCTCGCTGGCCACGCTGATGGCCGCTTCCAATGCACAGAGCAGTAAACAACGAACAGCGCTTAGTGCCACATCACGGAATCTTATCGCTCTCGTTCGACACAAAAACCCAGCCAAACCGAGAACCGAAAACCGAAAACCGAAACCCAAACCGAGAACAAAAACCTACAATACAAAAAAGAAAAAAAAATATACAACAAAAAAACTGAAACCCGAACAAATACGAAGGTGTCTCGGCTGCAGAACAAACAAGTCATCTAGCGTGCTGCAACAACAGCAAAAGCAACAAAACCAACAACAAGTACAGCATATAGCCAGCCAGGTGAGCCAGGTGAGCGGCGCAGTATCGCGCAGTTATAGCATACGACCACGTCAACACCAATACCATCGCAGGAACAACGCTGTGCTGTTGCCAACAAAAATAAAAGCAACACTACGCAACCCTCTTATAACAGTTGGCAAAATGTCAGACTAGGCAGGGTTACAAGGGGCCCGGCCCAGCCCCGGGGGAGTGCAGGGGCCAACCCAAGCAAGATCTCACCTCGGACAGGTGTTTCCATGTCCAAGACTCTTAATTTCAGAATCAATAAAACCAGACTCTGACAAACAAAAATAAAAATAAAAAAGGAATCGGTTTTCGTAATCAAATTAAAGGCACCTGCTGCTGCTTCTGCTGCTGCTGCTGCTACCCCAAAAGATGCTGATACCGCAAAACTCAACTCTCTGATGGATTGGAATGCGATTTAAAATTGGTATTTGACAGGTGCAGCCGGCTAACAGTCCCCACACACACAGATAAAGATACAAAAATTCAAAGTGTGCAAGCAAACAAGTGACGCCCCTGGGGAAAAATTGGGGAATGGCACAGAAACAAGGGCGTAGTGGTTAAGGGCGAGTCCCCAAAAGAGGTATAATAAGGAGGGACTGGTGTATATTGCAAATAAAATACAATCATGATTGTGAAAACAGTCTTTTATTATTCCGAACAAAATTGATCTTTAATCCTTTCTAAAAAAAGTCTTGAGGTTATCCTTGATACCAAAGTTTATAGGATTTTAAGTTAGGATCTATTTTTATTATTTTAGGAATATCATTAAAAATGTATATTTTAGGTATATTTTTGAAAAAGTTGGATAAAGATCCAAAAATTTTAATTAAATCTTATGTTTGGTAGCATATTGACCAGTTTTCATGGGATTACCCTCAAAAATCAGTGAGGAATTGTTTTATGTCTATTGATAAGAAATCACCAAACCCCAAAAGTACTGAACACAGAGCATTCTTCTTTTATCAAATACGTGTATCAAAGAAATGGTTCGAGCACTCTAAACTCTAAAGAGTAGACAGGCTCTTATCTGGGACGCAAAGTTAATTAGCTTAGTGCGCCAAGATAGAGCGAAAGGTTTCGGGAGAGTCCCATGAAATCACATTTTAATCGTTAGCCGAGCATGCAACACGATGGCATATGAAGCCATTGCCACCCCCTCCGGCCATTGCCGGCCACACACACACACGCCCCCCTCCAGGCAACACCAACAACAATCGAAACATAACAAACAACACACAACGCATTCGTAACGCCAAGTCAAAGGCAAACTGTACAAAGAGAGAAGCGACCACTATAAACCCACTACTTTTGCATATGTACCTCACAGTGCACTATGCTGTAAGCCAAGTGCATTGCAGACAGCTGCGGTTAAGATAGTAGGAGCTTTCGATTGAATTGAATATATTTATGATTGCCACAAAGCTTATAAGTAAAGTTTACTAAATTTACATCTTAAACAATTTTAAGAGGAAATAATCATGTTTCCTTATGGAGCTGTAGGAATTGCCTAATTTTTGGCGTCTTCATAATATTAATTATATATAATTTTTATTGTATATTAAATGTTAAATATATTATATATACTTTTTATACTTAATAGATTTTTGACAACTAAAAAATATGTATAATGTATAGGGAAAAAATTAAATAAAAGCCTTCTAAAGTTAAGTTGTTAGTATAATTATAGGGGAATAATTTAAAAAAGTCTTCATAATATTATATATATTTTATATTATTGTTTATTATATGTTATATATATTGCATATACTTTTCTTACTTAATACATTTTTTACATCTAACAAATAAGTATAATGTATAGGGAACAAATTAAAAAAAAACCTTACAAAGTTAGGTTGTTAGTATAGTTATAGGGAAACAATTTAAAGTCTTCATAATATTATATATGTTTTATTTTATTGTATATTATATGTTATATATATTGTATATACTTTTCTTATATTATTTTTGACAACTAACATATTAGCGTTACAAAGTTAGGTTGTTTAAGTTTAAAACAATTAACCTAGTCAGATTGTATATTTTTTAAACTGTAATGATTTTTGAAGCCGAAAAAATGATTATGGCAAGTGAAAAACGGAGAAAAAAGTGTCCATTTTTCCAATCATTATTTATATATCAAACAAAGACAATGAGCGTATAGTATTTTAGCCACCACTGTGCCGAACCGTAACAGCTGGCAATGTCGTCTCTGTTGCTACAACAACAAACTGCATGCAAGCACCACCCAGAGCCAACGCCAAATCCGATGGCAGAGACCATAAGGGACCAGTGAGCATAGTGAACCGTTTTTATTTCATATGGAGCAAGCGAACGCGCGCGTACGAACGCACACAGAGAAGACCGAAAGCGCGGTCACAAGTGTTATTTTTTTATTACTCAGTAATTGTTAAAATATCGCCACCGCAACAACAAGCCCGTACTCAGCAGAGGTATATATTTATTACGTACGCCAGTAGGTAGCTAGAACAGCTCCCAAAATGACTAATAAAGCACTTTAAAGCACTTCAATGGCCGCCATGAATAATGCTTTTAATTACTCTTTTATTCGTGTAGAAAACTTAAAGGAATCTCTGATGAAACTGGCTCTCTCTGGTGGCTAAAAACTACATAGAAACGAGAGGCGCAAGTGGCTTCCGGGAGGCTGGTGCGCAGATCAGCTACAAAGAAGACATTCTCTGTAGAACTAGTTTGAATTCCACAAAAACAACCTTTGAAAAATGGCTACTATAGCGGCATTACCAACGGCCTCGCTACGACGCAATAGCAGCAATAACAACAGCAACAAAGGGGTGAGTAAGAACTGGAAGCCTGTAATGTTAACTTGGCCCTTAAGCGAAGCGAGCAGGGTGGATTTTACAAGTTGAGACGCTTTGGGCCGCCGCCAGGCTGGCAGACGCGTGCCTGAAAGGACAAATATACAAATTAACAGCAGAGGACGAGGCAATAGCATAGGCACTTTTCCAATTACTATAAAAAATTTAAAAAAATGTATCTTCAAAGTTAACTTAATTAACTTAATCTTTTTAACCAATTTCCAATTAAAACTTGACATTTTTAACAATAGCCATATTTATTTCATAGTCCCTCCACTTTATAGCAATAAAAGGAAAATTTAAACCTATTTTCAGACCTAAAATGAATCTTTAAAATGAATATAAAATAACATCTATAAAATGGCATTGTTTAAATTTAATTACTATTATTATGACTATATATGTATATGCTAAAAGTACTTGCACCGATAATGTTTGCAATGTTTGCACTTTTGAGTAAATAAATTCGCACGCATGCCCAGTGGTTCACAAGGACTCCCTGGTCATTAATCATTTTACTTTTCCCAGGCCAAATCGCGACGGAATGAGCGCAATATCCTTACGTTCTACGAAAAGATTGCCGTGATCCGGTACTACGACGAGACCAACATCTCCAGAAACAGCCTGGCCAAAATGTTTCACTGCTGTGCCACCCAAATCCGACGCATCCTGGACAAGAAGAAGGAACTACTCAAACAATTGGCCACTTTAAGTGAAGCGGACGCCTCGATTATAATCGAGGAAATGACCCGGAAGCGTCGAAAGTTTGAAATGAGCGCCATAAGCTTCCTGCTACGGGAGTGGGTGGAAAGATGCCGTCAACTCCATCTGAATATCAGTATCACGAATCAGAAGCTCAAGGACACTGCTCTGAGAATGGCTGCTATATTGAACCTCCCATCGTTCCGACCCTCCTATCGCTGGCTGAACCGATTCCGTGGAAAGTACAAATACGAAGGAGATGAACTGGGCTACCAGGGAGGGAATCCTGTCAACCAGGACCTGCCCGTGGAAGAGATCATAGTGGAGTTTAAGAACGCGTTGCCGAACTTCATGCAAAGGGAATTGACCGATCCACCTGAGGGAGTCAATGTTTCCGACTTGGTTAACCTATCCAGTGAGAACAGCTTGATGTCAGATCATCAGGACGAAGAGGATGAAGTTGTGGAAGTGGTTACTTGCGAACCCAGTGTATTACCGTCCCCGCCATCTTCTTCAGTGAAAGGGGAAGACGAACTTTTCATGAAAGAGGAGGAGGAACTACCTTCCGACGAGCAAATGAATGCCGGAACCAGCACTCTCCTCAATGGAGTCTTTCCCCACTTGGCCATCATCCACCAGTTTGCGCTGATGAACTCGGACATCCAGGCCCTGGAGCTAATCTCCCAGCTGGGCGTGCACATGCAACAGCAGGCCATGTCTGGGGCCTATGGAAAACTGTCGCTGGCGACGGAAAGTGAGGGGGACCCTACCACTCTGCCGGAACTTCCTCCGGGGAGTATTTACGCAGACATTGACGATATAGAGTTAATAGAGTAGAGGAGGAGCACCTAAGAGCCAAGCTGACTTAACATATTATGCCATATTCTAGATAACATAAGTCTAAATCGAAGAAAATTCAAACTAGAATAAAATAGTACACATAAGAAGTGGCTCTAGTTGATAAAAAATTCTGTATTAATAACTTTAATTATTATGGATTTAGATTAAGATTAATGTAATAAAATAAGTTAAAAATATAAAATCCTTAATGGGAATATTATTTTGTTAGGAAAAGTTTTAAAATAAAATCTCACCATACGCTTATCCGGAATAATGATCATATCGGAGCTGCATTCCGGAGTGGCCAACTGTGGCTTGACCTCTGTCTCCTCCTCCTCGCCGCCCTCCTCGGGCTCCTCTTCCTCGCCCATGTCCATGGGGCTGTTGAGCACCACCAGATCCCTAGCACACACCCTTTGCTGTCGCGCATCGTGCTCAACCAGGCCGTACTCCCTGCGAGCCTCAAGCAGACGCTCGCGCATCTCTGCGTTCACCCTCAGCTCCTCCGGCGTGCGTTGGGGAATGATGCACATGGTGTATTCGTCGTACAGGGCGCACTTCTTCTTAAACGGACGGATGAATCGGGACTCGGCAGCCTTCTGGTGAATCCTGCGCAGTTCATCTTCGATAGTCATCACTTGGGAGATCGTAGAATTGGGCGCAATTTTCTGACAGACACGATCGCGTGGCGGGCAGAATTCCGCCTTCCATTCCGGAGTAGTTTCATTGCCCAGGTAGGTGCGCACCTCGTACGGATTCGTCGAGGGGCTGCAGTCCGCATTAACTTCCACGAATTTTTTCAACATTTTTGCAAAATACTAACGATTTTGCAGGGTTGGAATAAAACTAACGAGTAATTTTGTAGCACGGCACGTTCTTTGCGTCTCCAATGGATAAAGTGATTCTGGAAATCCGGACTTGGGGTTAAAATGAAAGGCAAGGCATGCTTTATGTCGAAAATAGGTTGAAACTTTTATTATGAAATGGAAGGTGGAAATTCAAAGAGAGTACTCAATTGAAATAAAAAAATTCAAAATAAAATAGTTTTGGGAATATTGATTTTGCAATTTATATAGAAAATATAAAATCTTGTTAGAATCCTTAAAAAACAAATCCCCTATTGCTTCCAGGTAATTTCAATATTTTCGTTTTCTAGTTTAGTAAAAAAGAGAGATTGGTTTACTAGACCTCTTTAATACACTAAATATATCAACTAAATACATACAAATAAATAAAAATAGTATCCATAAATGTAGAAATTTGTTTTCTGTAATATTTTTTAAATTTCGCGCCATAGCATAAGTTCACAATAGCTCGTTATTCTTGGGCTCCTCCTTTAGGTGTTTATGGCACTCTCAAAGTCTGGCCACACTTGCAGCAGAAACAAATCAACGTTGATGCAGCTTCAAACAAAGAGGAATTTTTGTTTTTAGTCCAAGAACACGGGCTACCCAAGATCAAGATGTGGATTCAGCCCAAGGAGCTGTTGCTGCCATCGGCATTTTGGTGAGGATTCAAATTAATTCCAGGCTAAATAGGATAAAAGCCGAATCCGCTGATTACCGTGCCCTGAATTTGCGAATGTGTGTGTGACGGCATGTGTGTATGCATTGTTATGTTTATGGAAGGTGTCTCGTGTAAAGCGATTTTCACGAAATGCACCGCAAAAAGAATAGTTCTCGATCGTGTTCTTGTGTTGCGCATAAACTTTTTAGTGACTCTGTTTAGTTTAATTGTATTGCTGATAACTAATTGAGCAGAGTTCAAGTCGCCAAGGCGGCTCAGCAGAACGCAACTCTTCGTCGTCCAGCGGCTCTGATTTCGCAACGGAAAAACAAAAACAGCTGTGCAAAGTCAGCAGAGGCTTGGAAATTGATTTCCAACTGTTTCCTGCTGCGTAGAAAAGACCCCCACAAGCCCCGTTTATGCGTAGAATTTCACGAACTTGATACCCTACAATTGAGATTAATTAGGAAACATTGGATTCGATTTTAATCTAAAAACTATCTTTGAACTTGGAGTTACAATTATTAAAATATTAGCTTTAAATTATTTTATATATATATACTTTTTAAATTAAATACATTATTTTTTTATCAGTACCCAGTATTCAACCCAAAATGTCTGTCATATTTTTTATGTTGTTAATTATACATACATATCTATATACGTCATTAAGATCATTACTATTAATAAATTAAAAGGAAAAAAGAGTAATTACTTTACTGACCAACTAACTCATTCCAAAACATGTTGTACATTTTAAAAATTAAAGCCATGACACATAACCACTCATGTAAATCCCCTCCCCACAAATCTGCTCACTTAGTGGCCTAACAAAACTCGTTTAACCCACAGGATTGCCGAGATGCAGTCTAGGTATTTTGTCCTGCAGAAGCGGCGTGGACACGGAGAGTCGCGGGGATTCGGTTCCATGTTGGTGGGCACCTATGACAGCGTGTGGAACACCAAACCAGCTCCGTACAGGATTCTCCACGAGACTCCCTCATCGGAGGTGTCTTATGGTAGGTTGAAATATTGAAATTGTGGCCGGGACTTTCCGTCTTATCAGCTGAAATGAGACTCGTGGGAGGCGGGTCTATGCCCAGCAATCTCTGTCCATGAATCATTATTGTTTCTGCGCTCATATGGGAGTATGCCTATTTTTTATTTTCATTATTTTGCTCCCACCGGCCCCTCGAATAGCTTACGTAAACTCGGAGCGTGGCAGATTATGATTATTTCCTTTGTCGTTTTATAAAGAAACGAAAAAACATAAAAGAAGTCTGGCTTCAGGGAACAAAGCCATGAACAACCTTGTACGCTAATTAATTCAACAAAGCTTTAGAATATTACAATACTTGAAGCAATGCTCTTAATATTCAACAGATCCTTTATAATATTCAATGGCAATTTCAGAAATCGCCATCGGAATTACCCAAGATGAAATCATCAAGGACTGGGAATGGCTGAAAGCCAACCTTTTCAAGGTGTTGGACGAGATGGAAAACGAGGACGAAGTGACTAATTTCACGATATGCAAAATCCAATCTCTCTACACCCAAAACAACCAAGATGACACCGGCGAGTCGGCCGACTTCAAGGTGATGAAGTCTCAGTTTACGAAGATTTTCAAAATGCCAGAAGAAGAGAGATTGGTGAACTCCTACTCCGCCACGTAAGAATGGAAATAATATCCAACTTTCAATGGAAGGCCTAATGCTTATTCGATTTTTCATTTCAGATACGTAAAAAACAAGATTCCCCGTCAGGGCCAACTTTATATATCCTTAAACCATGTCTGTTTCTACTCGTACATGCTGGGCCAGGAGATAAAGCGTATAATTCGCTTCTCCGAACTGGAAGACATTAGTCGAAACGCAAATATAATTTATTTGAAAACCACCAATAACATGACGTACAACTTTACGTTGTTCTCGAATGCCAGTGAGGCGCATTTACTGATTGAACAGCTCAACAAAATGGCAATACAACAGCTGATCCAGGACCCCGAGAGTCCTGTGGTCGATCACAATCCCTCGAACTTACTTCGACTGGGTGGGAAAGCATCAAAGAAACCCGTACTTCTGCGAGACCTAACAGCGCGCCAGAAGTCAGAGGAGTTTCGCATCTACTTCCGTTTGCCCCAGACGGAAATAATCGATGGCCGGATAAAGGCGAACATTTGGACTCCATATTCGAAGCGATTCAATGCAGGATGCATCTATCTGTCGCCGAATTTCTTCTGTTTTCGCAGCGATGTTAAGGATTTGGTCAGTGTGGTAATACCCATGAAGACCATCAAGGTGGGTTTTTGGTTATTATCTCGAAGGAAAAATTCATTTAATTAAATTTTATGCAGAGTGTGGAGAAGAAAGATGATGGCCAGCAACGGTTCGACAACCAAATCGTTATTATAACTTCAGAGAATGTGCCTTTCATGTTTGCTCAGATCGTGGACAGAGACGTACTCATATCCAAGATAACAGATCTACTGGCTCGCATTCATGTGTAAGTTACTAAGCGATTTAATCGGATGATAAATTTCTTAATGGTTTCGTTTACTTTCAGACCTGTGAGTCGCGAGCGAGCCAAGTACGATATTTCGTGGAGTAAACAGACTGCCTTAATGAACACCTTCAAGACGCAGTTCAGCGCAGAGATCGTTCAGAAGCAGGAGGAAAAGATGAAGCGCTGGGAGTCGCATTTCCGAGACTTTGGACGAGGCATCGGTATGTTCCGAACCACGGACGTCATCAATCTGATTGTGGAGGGTATCCCGGACAAGTTGCGCCAGGAAATTTGGTTGATATTCTCGGGTGCGATTCATGACAAGGAAATGAATCCGGGCCTTTACGAGGATCTGGTGGAGAAGGCGGCATGCATCAAGCACTGCTTCGCCCATGACGAAATCGATCGGGACTTGCCGAGATCCTTACCGGAGCATCCCGCTTTCCAGAGCACCGATGGCATTGGAGCTCTCAGAAGAGTTCTACAGGCGTATGCGCTGCGAAACCCACAGGTTGGCTACTGCCAGGCCATGAACATTGTGTCTTCAGTATTTCTGCTCTTCTGTGACGAGGAAAACGCTTTCTGGATGCTCGCCAGTTTGTGCGAAAATCTGTTGCCCGACTACTACAAGGACAAGGTTGTGGGTGCACAGATTGACCAGGGCGTCCTGAATGAATTGGTGGAAACGCACTTGCCGGATTTGCATGGCCACTTGGAGAAGCTGGGCGTGATCAAGATGATCTCTATATCCTGGTTCTTGACCATCTTCATGAGCGTCATCAGCTACGAGAGTTCGTTGCACATTCTTGACTGTTTCTTCTACGAAGGCGCCAAGATCATCTTTATGATTTCGCTGAAAATTATCGAGTGGAATCGGGATAAGCTTCTCCGGTGCCAGGACGATGGTGAGGCCATGCTAGTGCTGCAGCATTACCTGGAGGGCATCTACAACCCAGAGTACCAGGTGCCGCCTTCCACTGATAAGCGAAAAATGGAACGCCACCAAACCCAAACCGTTCAGACTTTGATCCACGAAGCATACACCAAGTTTGGAGAACAAATCACCCAGCAGAGGATCGAGGAGCTGCGCAACAAGCACCGCCGACTGACTATGCGCCAGTTTGACATCGACAACGAGAAGACCATCGTCAAGGCCTACATCCAGAACCCCTACTTCGATCGGAATGAGCTGCACCAGCTGCTTACGATCATCAGGGAGGAGAAGCACTCTCTCAAGTCCCTGCAACAGCAGCAGCAGAAGGCGCAATGTCCCCTCTCCGAGATACCACAATTGGTGCATCAGTCACCAAACAAAGGATCGCACGATTTTGGAGCTTCTGGAAGCAGGCAGGAGGCGTACTCTGTCAATTTCGAGGTGTTCCACACCCTCTTCACGGAGCTAACCCCCTGGAAGAAATGTGTTACCGTCGACATTGGAGAGAAGTTGTTTAGGGTAAGCTATTTCCGGTAATTCCAATTAATCTATGGTTACATGAAACGTAATTTCAGCTCACCGACAAGCGAGGCACTGGCTCCGTGGACTTTGGCCAGCTCATCAATGCCCTTGGCTTGGTTTGCTCCGGCAAGAGCATGGAGAAACTGAAACTCCTATTCGTCCTGCATTTGCCACCACTGCTGTCCAAGGCGGAGATTGAGAGATCCCGTCGCCCTCGTCCTCGCACCAAGGACGATGCTGAGGAAGCCTTTGAAGCCGAAGACTTTTTCGAGTAACTACAAATATTATATTAATTTTTTTCCATACATCCATTGAGGCCTATTATTTTGTTCAGTAATGACGCCTCAGAATCCATGGAGGCCCTGCCGTCACCTTCGGATCACAACTTCGATGCTGACGACTTTGCCCTAATCAGTGCCACCCAGCACTTGCACAATCTGGCCGGGATATCGGGCAACACGTTCATGGACCTGTCGCGCACCACACCCAATCTCTCGCTGAACTCAAACACGTCCTCGCTGGCGCAGCGCGCCTCCACCTTTTACGTGGATCTGCCCGGTGCGGCACCCCCGGGTACTGCAACATGCACAGATGCTGGGCGGGATGAAGATGGAACCCTCCAGAGAGGGCTTCGCCAGCAGGGCCGTTACGAATCGATTGACACATTTTCGGATATTTCAGATCTGGGAGCGGCCCGTCTAACGCCGCCCGGAGCTTCTGGAGCGGGAGTGGATGAATTGAAGAACTCAGAAATGCTTCTGAATGTCGAGACTATATCGAATTTCTCACAGATAAGTGACTTGGTGGCGGCCACACGATTGGAGCGGGCAGATTCCAATGCCACGGACTCCCGGAGCCTAGGCAGTCTTGGGTATCTGTTGGACCAGCCAGACGAGGGGGCGTCCAATTCCCAGCACTCGATCCCACATATGCGCAAGGAGAACTTCCTGCTACTGTGGCGCAGCATCGTAGAAATTATGGGCCTGATTCAGGACGAGGATATGCAAAGGGCTTGTAAGTACAGTGATCAGAGGGACACAAAGAATGGCTGTAATCCTGATTTGCATTTCAGATGAGAATCTCTTGGAACTCGGTAACAGCAACATCAAAAAGGAACCCAGTCTGGAGAGCTTCACCCAGCTGAACTTAGGCGGCAGTGGCGATGAGGCAAGCTAGTGTGATTTTTGTATAAACAAAATTGTGGAAAATAATGGTACTTTTTTTTTTTAGCAACCGGATAACAATGGCAATCCCACCACTCCTGCTGCAGAACCTCGCAGCACTACCCGCCTGTTTGTGGATCTCGAGGAAGAGCTGCGGCTGGCCAGTGGCAAGCCTAGAACATCGCCAAACAGCGGCGATAGCAGCAGCAGTAGCACAAACACCTCCGAGTCCTGGCACATTTCCATCCCTCAGTTCATAGCCACCGTTCTGAATGTGAACAGTATCGTACGAGGTTTCCAAACGCCGTTCCAGATCAGCGAGCAGATCGAACAGTTGCAGAAGAAGCGCCGAAAGTGTCTCTCCACAAATTACTGAACACCCAAAGTCCCCCAACCATCCCGTAGTCCTAGCCACAAATCTGTATTAGCCATATATGAGAGACCGACCGATCCCTGATCCTTGTGCAATGCGGCAAGCTTTTAACCGTATCCATATTTGATTTATGTATATTGTATTGCCTCTATCGTAAGTTAAGACAATTGTTTGTGAATATAATTCTATTATTCCTATTATACAACGCAGTTACATATAAATAACGATGGATACGGATTTACTGTACATGTCCTGTACAATCTATATCCTCTTCTTCGAGGAAGAATCTGTATCTGTTACATGTCCATGGCCACCTCTTCCTGTTGGACCCGGTTCGATACCGCGTGCTGCCGCTCGTGCTCCGCCGTTCGCACCAGACACTCCTCGTAGGTCCACTTGGGGAAGACCCTCTTGTACAGATACATGAAAGCAGTATCGTAAGAGCGCAGTTGGCCATCGAAGTAACATTTCATGTGACCGTGCGTGCCCAGGGATTCCTTGATGTGTCCCAACCGGCCGCACTTGGTCCTTAGTTTCACGGGCTTGAAGTATTCCACGTCCTCCTTGTAGAAGAACATGTACCGGATTGTGGCCGATTTTCGGTTAATGCGCATGGGATGGCCGCTGAGGACGACCCGCTTCAAGACGATGCGATCGGGGTTGCAGGAGAGCAGACGACCTCTGGCCACCAGAGCCAGTGTCGAGTCCGGGTTAACCTTGAATGCCAGAATGGCGGCGGGTGGGAACTGAATCGGGGCATAAAAAGTGGCGCATACGGTCTCGTAGGGGCGGAAATAGCGCTCGAACTGAAAGGAAAAATCCAATTTTGGACAAAATTCCGGATAATAATAATGATGCCTTACCTTGTGCTTGTCCCCGTTGGTGTGCTGACTGTAAATGGGATTAACGACGAACCGCCGGTAGCCACACTGAATGATCAGCTGCTCCTTGGACTTGAGGGGAACCTCCGAGTCGGGAATACGCTGCAGGACCACGTTCATCACGCACATCTGATGCTCGTGGGGGAGCATTCCGTAGACAATGATGTTGTCCAGCAGCTGGGCGGACTTAAAGGCCTTCCAACGACTGGCAGGCACGTTGATCACGTGCAGAGTAATGTAGAAACCAGGCTTTAAAGAATAAAGAATCCTGTTAACAAATTCTTTGATAGCATGTGATGGCACTCACCAGGACACCTTCGAACTCCTTGGCCTCTGTGAGAATCCTTCGCTTGGTGCGATCAAAGTTCTTAAATTGATAAATGCGAGCATAGTCGGCAGGCAGGTTCTCCTTGGCGTCCCAGGGCGATGTCCTGAAGGACTCGAGGCCACGGTATTTCTGGAACCTCTCGTGGGCGGGCACATCCAGCGGCGTGTCTACCTCGTCCGGCCAGAGTTGGTCGGTGCGAGCCTGCTGCAGTTTCTGCAAGGTTTCGCGCTCCTCCTGGAAGTCCATTTGTTGGTCATACTTCTCGTCGTTGATTGCCGCCTCGGAGGACACAGACACACTGTCCAGATATTCCTCCGTGTCGGAATCGCGCTTCTCGCACTCATCTTCGAAGGATTTGTTATCGCAGGACATGAAATCCTCATCATCCTCATCATCATCATCGTCGTCGTCGTCGTCACTCATATTGTCGTCTTCTTTTGTGTCGCCATCTTCCACTTCCTCCACATCAGGGATCCAAGCGGCCTGGTATTCACTGTAGCCCTTGGGAACCCTCTTAACCAACTTCATTTTCTTGGTCTCCTGCTGCGACGCAGCGATCTCCTCTTCGGTGGGCCAGGTCTGTTCCGCGTCCATCGGATCTGGTATGTTTTCGCTCTGCAGCGAAGTGCGCTTTTGGGGATCACTTCGGTCCAGCAGACGCACCTCCACATTCTCACCATCCCTTGACTTGTCCAACTTGTACGGATCTGGCGGAGCCACCACCTGACCCACTTGGAAGTCACCCAAACCGGGTATGTGCACCAGACCGTTGACATTCAAGGACTGCCCGCGAAGGAATCCGGTTATTTCTAGGGTGCCCAAATCCTCGTTGGGATCGGCGCTCGGTTTGAACTCCACAACATCGCCGAAGAGGTGGGGCCGGTTGGCCACGTTGTGCAGGATGCGTTTCTTCTGGCCACCAATGCGACGCATTACATTCAGTCCTTCGGACGATGTGTCCAACTGCATGATCTTCTCTTCCGGGAGTAGCTTCGAGATAAATTTCTGCGCCGCTTGCTTGGCAGCAGGTCGCCGCTTGGGATTGATGGACTCCAAATCCATGAGGGCCACCACTGGGGTGGGTATCCCCTGGGCAGAGATCATGTTAAACACCCGTTGTCCCCAGCGATCGAAGATCTCATCGTCGCCAAACGCAGCCGAGGTCAGGAGCAGAGTGGTGTCGCACACCTTCAAGTAATCCAAGGCAATCAGCTCATTTCCACGTCCCACCGGAGGCGACACAAAGGCGAATCGCTGCTTGAAACGGGGCATGTTGATGTAAACAATGCCGCTGGGAGAGTTCTCGACCACCAAATCGCTGTCGCAGCTTTGAAGAATCTCCAAGGCCGATTTGGGATCGATCTGTTCGTGCATCGGCAACACGCAGACCAGAAAGGGAGCAGTGTTCTGACCCCCAAGCTTCCTCTTCTGTTCCAACACCTCCTCCCGCTTGTTCCGCCGCAGCTGATTCATCTGGTTGCGCCGCTGCTCCTTTCGCTGCTGTTGTTTGTGCTTGTGTGAAATGGCCTGAATGCCCACCTTGCCTAAGGATTAGAGCAAATGTTAGTCCACATTGTTAGGGGGCTCCTCCAGAAATTCCTTACCCTTCAGAGCATTGTCGATGGCTCCTTTCGATCGATGACGGCCAGTTTTGTGGGCCTTGTTCTTTTGCTTCAGCGGCCCGGGCCGATGAAAAGCGTGATCCGCCATGGTTACAGGTGCTTAAGCTCAATAATTTCAAATAAAATTACGCTGTTTTGTTTTCGCTAGCAGAGCACATGGTCCGTAAAGGTTGCCACATGGACAGACAGAAAACAAAAGTCTTGCCAGTGGTGGGACATGGCTCGCTTAACAACACTGGTTCTTGGCGGTAATTTAAAATTTAAATGTATTTCGGGAAATAAATTATTTACCTCTTATTTTTTGTTTCTACATAACCTTTTATTATTTGTCTCCCCCCTTCAAAAGTAAAACCACAAGTTTCGTTCATTTTTTAACCACATTCAATGTAAATATGTATTTGCTGTTTATGGTATAGACTTGATGTCTGCTTGAATATAACGCTGTTTATTTGCTAGTTTACATCAATCATGTGATATATGTACGCGTTGGATTCTTTTCTTTTGCCTAGTAGCACAGTATAGTAATAGTTTAACTGCTTTGATTATTCGCAACCCTTTTGCCTTGGCGCGCTTTTCAAAAAGTCTCGATTGGGTTGGGCAGGGACTTACATAGATAAATGTTAATAAATAGTAATTAACTTAGTTGCGTTGGGTATTCATAAGTGTGGGTGTATAAATCATTTCGAAGGGTCTCGAACAATTGTTTGGGGTCGTGTGGATCTAAAACTTAACGATAGGGCATAACACTTAGCAATTAATGGTAAAACAAAATATTTTAATAGTAGGTAAATTGAGTGATTGTTTGTCATTAATTGGATTTGGTTCGCACAATTGCGGGTGCTTTTTGAGATTTCCGCTGCGGTAGGGTTGGATATATTCTCGTGGATATATATCCCAGTACGACGATTCCTTGGCAAAGTCCATCGGCGTGCTGGATAAATCTCAATGTTTCATGATTTTGCTGCGCGCCTTCTGGCTCGTCTCTTGTTAAAGTAAATTTATGCAGTTGTATATAGATATTTGTATATATATATATATATTGTTCAATATTTATGCTCAATGCCAACGGCAGACGCTCTAAAAAATTATACATATCGCATCCCGTTCCGCCCCGAAATTCCCATTTACATACAAAACGCTAACCATACCAAAACTCTCTATCTCTCTTCTTACTAGGGTCTTAAAAAATTGGTGCCAACTTTTCTCATGTGCGACTTTGGTATGCGGTTTGGTATCAGTTTTCGATTTCTTGTTGTTGTTGTTTCATTAAATGCAGATGTTGGACTCTGCTCTCTCACCACCTTTCCAGTCCTTAGTCCTTGCCACCCAGTCCATTGATCTGTCCGTCGGTTTATTGTTGTCTATTGTGCTCAGGATCGGGAGGATATGACTTTTGTTGGTTTCTGCTGCTACGTGGCAAATTACATGTTCCTGCACTGGGCGCAAACGGAGCGCGCCTTTGTATTGTCACGCACAAAATCATGCACATTGAATTTTCCATCATCGCCGTGCTCGTAGCCGCGACTCTTCAGTTGCCTGTCGACGTTCAAAAGAAGGATAATTGCTTGTGAGATGCTGCCAACTGGCAGGATGCTGATGTCAAGGAGTCACCAGTGATGCTAAAGGTATATGCTCGGAATTTCTCAAACTATGTTATTGGAATCTTGATACATTTCAATAGAAAAGTACGGAATTATAGACATCATTTTTATTAAAACCTTATAATTCATTTTCAAAACATATACCTTTTTTCACCACTAGTAATACCATCCAAAACGTGTCTAAATAGGAAGACCTACCTGGCCACCGCCGTAAAAGCCAGCTCCACATTGAGTCCCGTCTTGGCTGAGGTCTCCATGAAGGGCACGTTGTGCTCCCTGCCCAGGCGCTCCCCGTCCTCCCGCTTCACCTGACGCTCGCTGCCGCTGCAGTCGGCCTTGTTACCTGAAAATAGATAGGTGGCAGGTGTGAGGTGGCCGTTGCCAGGGTGCCAGGTAGCCAGGTTGCCAGTTTGCCGGGTTGGATGCAAAAGCAAACGTGAATTCGATTCGGAACTCGTAAGTTGATTAAGCATAATCAAATGCTGCGATGGCCAAAGCCATTGCCAGAGCAACAACCCTCTAACTAAATCTCTCACCTATTAAAACGATGACCACGTCCTCCTGCGCATATTCCCGGATCTCGCCCAGCCATGCCCGTATGTTGTCATAGGTGGTTTTGTTGGTCACATCGTAGAGCAGCAGCAGGGCTTCCAGCATGCAGATGATAAATTTAATTAGGATCAAAGGGAAAGCAGTAGCCAAACTCGAAAGTTGTCTCTTAGTCGCTATGGAAATACTATATTAAAGTGCGATTCATTCAAACGAAAATGAACTTCAAAGGCCAAAAATAATATTAAGTGAAAGC
Organism: Drosophila atripex; assembly: GCA_035045925.1. Classification (NCBI taxonomy): domain Eukaryota; kingdom Metazoa; phylum Arthropoda; class Insecta; order Diptera; family Drosophilidae; genus Drosophila; species Drosophila atripex. Next base: position 6,201,728 of record JAWNOP010000012.1, read on the forward strand.
AAATAATTTCTATTAACACAAGATTTTATAAATTACCAAGAAAATCAATAAAAAAAAACGGAACAAAGAAGAAAATATTATACTTATTAACGAACAAAAGATGAGCTTAGAGATTCTTAAATGTGACGACTTCCTATTAGGAATATCTATTGTCCTACTAAAGACTATGTAATGTCTATAAAATAAATCCAATACTCACCGTGTGCATCGCGGTAGTAGGCATGGGTGACACTCCGGAACCTCTCCTGTCCGGCCGTATCCCAGATCTGCAGCTTGACGCGCGTGCCATCGACAACAACAACTTTGTTCTGTGTTGATTTTCGGGTGGAAATGGATGGCATGGAAATGCATTTATTATTTTTATTTATTGTTTTTTTATAAAAAACCGTATACGAAATGGAAATGCAATTTGTATATAAAATGCAATTAATTCACGAAATGCTCATGCATGTAGTACACAGAATATATGAGAGAAACGGATAAAGAGACGGGACAACGTTGCGTATGCTTAATGCATATCACTTATACGCAACATGGGTTTTTCGTGGAAACCCCAAGAAACACATGCAGACACTTAAGGGGGCAAAAGAGGGGTTGGGAGAGAGAAGGATGAGAGGGTGGGGAATATGCAAAAGTACGGGCGGACAGCAATTTTCATGATGAAAGCCCAACCAGAGTCCCAGGATCTGGCATTATGATGAGACATCGCCGCAGACTCCTTGTACTTTTACTTTTCTGTTTTCCTTTTCCGATTTCCCGGATAATGAGCAGCAGACGTTGTTGTATCGTAAGTTTCTCCGGCCATTGGCATTGCCCCTATGACTCCAGTGGCCCCATGCTGTTTTTCCCGACATTGCTACTCAGACAGTCAGTCAACACCATAAATACACCGAAATATATACGACATTCGGGACATACTGAAAAGGTACTAGTTCGGGTCTATCTATTGGATGTGTGAGTGGTGTGGCGGCCTATTGCCTTGATTTGATTTCAATTTCGTGGAAAATAACATGAGTAGATAGATAAATCCAGAATATTTATGCCACAAAGCACACCAGGTCAGTGCACTGCCCATATTTTTTGGCTTAAATTGGACTGTAGAGAATGTAATAAATTAAAAGGTAAAATAAATAAATAGGAGGCATTCAGACCAAGTCAGGAAAGGATGCCAGATTCTATCATGAATATAAATATTTAACTATCTATAAATTGGGCTTCACTCACTGGCATATAGAATATTCGTTTACTTTATACTTTTGCCGTCATCAAGTTGGCCAAGAATCAGCCAAGTTGAAAAATCAACATGAACGACTCGACTCCCCATCGAATACAATTTCAGGTCATTCCCCAGTGGCTTTTCCAAACATTCGAGTGTGTGGGGAGCGGCGGTGCAGTCCCCCAAGGCCAACGTTAGACAATGCCAGTGCCCACATATTTAATATACATATACCCACAATATACTTAGCGAACATGGCAACAATTTAAAGTCTAGGAAACGCCGTCAAATGAGTGGAGGGGCACTTGTAGAATTTCACAGGACAGAGATAGATAGTCGGGGAGGATGGACAGATGGAGGCGGAGATGTGGGAATAGAGACAGGTTAGCGTTAGCGGCAATCCCCGCTTGTAGTTTAATAAATTTATGAGCCATGAACCACAGAGGAAAAGAGGATACAGCAGGGAAGCGCCTCGGGCCAGGACAACTAAGCCTCTAAATGTTGAACCGCACAAGAACTCGGAATAATAAGCACAATAAAAGCAATAACAACACCGACCGAGAGTAAACAAGATACACGTACACACACACACACACACACACAGACACAAGGACACGCGAAGGAGCATCAACAAGTCCTTTTCAAGTTCACATGCTTTTTAATAAATAGTCCCCCAAGGATCTTTATCAACCGAAACCCCAGCACGACGAGTTTGAACAAGAACTAAACGTAAAGAGGACAACCGCAGGCAATGAGGACCACAACAGGCCAGAGAAAGAGACAGATACAGTAGAAGGAAAAGAGACAGAGACAGAGACAGAAAGAGACAGAGAGGGAAGGAGTAACAGGACGAAGTATTTGGAAGGCAAGTAGGTGAAAATCGCATTCAAAGCCCTGACAACTGTTGACAGGACACACAAAGACAGATGATAGTAGGTTGCAAAGGCAGCAGGTAAGCCAGATTACACATAAATTAATAACTTTAGGAAAGTATTAGTATAGTTTAAAACAATTTTAATTCTTAGACAACGACAGAGTGGTTAAAAATGTTAAGATATCATTTTGTGTGTATGGTACTATGTATGGTATGGTATTTACATGAAAAGTATGATATAACAAAAAAGTTGATGATCATTCAAATTTTATATAAAAATATTACAGAAAAAATATGTATTCCATAAACAAGTTTTTGAAACCATTACAGAGTTTATTTCCCTGTAAATTGTTGTGTATTTTAATAATAATTCACTTCCCGATTTATTCCCAGTGTATTAAATGATAGTCAGTAGTCAGAAGTAAATAGACATATGATGAAGGTTTAGTAGAGTAACTAAGAGAGAGAAAGGTTGTGAATAAGCTATGAGAAACAGAGATACTTATGGGGAAAGTACAACATCGACAATAAAACACACGGATAATGGCAACGACAACGACAACGGCAATTTAATAAAATGGAACATTTTGGATCTGAATAGAGTACACACACATATTATAGAGTATATAGTTGAACGGAACTGAACAATTGGCGGGATTAAAGCGCTTACCCTAAAATCAATGCCCACGGTGCTGAGGAAATAGCTCGGCACGTAGCGACCGTCGCGGAATCGTATTAAAAGCGACGTCTTTCCCACTCCCGAATCGCCCAGCATTATGACCTGGTTTTTGGGGGAATTTCGTCGCCAATGATACGTAATAAGTGTTATATACATTCTATACAGGATATGGTTGGGTGGGGTGGGGGATAAGGAGTAGGGATATCCCAACCAATCATTATGATTTCAATCTTTTTTTTTCTTTTACATCATAATTTATGCCAGTTCCCTAATGTTTCATTCTAAATATTTAATGAGCTGCCTATGAATCTTTTACATAACAGCCGGGAGGGCTAAAAGCTCTCATTTTCCAACTCCACCGATTGCAGGACCTTTCCCCACGAATCCTTTTTGGGGTGCCTGGTGTGGGTGCGGATGCGGGAGCTGGTGATTCAGTTGTTGACTTTGTTAGGATACACAAAGTTAGCTAGCTTATGCAAACATTGCAATTTCTAAATTTCCAGATAAAATCCCTTATTTGCCAGCTGCTAACTAAACGAATATTTTATTGGGGAGGAGTGTTGCGTAAAACTACACAACGAAAAAAAAAAATATATATATATAAGAAAATTCGTGCCTTTACTAACTAATTGGCCATATGCCTTAAAAGACTTTAATCTTTCTCGGAAAATCTTTATGTCAACATTTTGCTTTTTTAACGAGCACGACAAATAAATGAAATCTTTATGCTTCTGCCGGGTTTTATATTTTTTATATTTCACTTCTTGACTTGGCAGCCAGCTGACAGGAAGTCGCCGCCAGGAGTCCTGTCATAATTCTACGGAATTATTCTAATCAACAGCAGCTGCACCAGCAACTTTGCTCTCTAAACTTTCTGCTTTTCGGCATTGTCTGGCCATTTAATTTCCTTTGTCACTCTGCACTTTATTGAATTTTATGACTTTATTTTCGGCTGCTTATGTAAATCACATTGTAAATCAGACCAAAGCCGATCAAAGGGACGGAACGAATAAAAAGTCTGCCGCCAGCCATCCAGCCAGCCAGCCAGCTCGTAAAAAGCCCAGGCAGTCAAACAAAAAGGTATAATACATAAATCAAATTGCGGCCTCACGAACAAGGACTCTGGATCCTGGGACGTGTACTTGTCTCCCAGACTCTTTAAGTTGCAAATAAATAAAAATATATATATTTATTTTTGCACGCCTTTGTTGTCGCCTTTTTTTTGAATGCAAATTGGCAGTTGACGAGTTGAATCGAAAAAGGGATTTATCCTTGATTTTTTTTTCAGGGGGTTGTCCTTTGACAAGACAAAAATTAGTTTTCGTTTCCGATTAAATTGTGTGGAATTACAATTTGCGATGAAAATTATTTAACAACTTTTGTATTATTCCGTGATTTAATCGCAAACGAAAACAGGACTTTCTCTGCCTAATTGAAGGATCATCTGGCTTATTCACCTTGCCCATGATGTCAAAATCCTCATCGTCCTCCGGCGCATTGGTGGACGAAATCATGCGGATTAGGGCACGTCCTGCATTCTTGCAGAGCGTGGCGCTGGCTCCTTCGGCCCCGGGTCCTGGGGCGTGAGCCGCAGTTGCTGTTGGGCCTGCAGAGCCACCGCCTCCTCCGCCAGTGTCCAGGAGCGGCTGTTGCTCCGTACCAGCTGCTAGGCGGACGCTGTTCAGACGAGCCATGAAACCATTGCCAGCGGTCTGTGGCTGCTGGGTGGACGTCTGTGGTGCTGGATCCGGAGCACTGCGGAACAGAGAGCTGGCGCTCATGTATTCCGGCAGCAGGGGCTGCTGGGAGATGGACTGCTGGCGCTGGTGGACAATCACGCTGGGTCGCCGCTTCGGGTAGCCGTCGTCGTCCGAGTCATCCGACGCTATGCCATTGATCTTGTCCAGCGTCTTGGGCGGCAACTGGCCGGGGGTGATGTGCTGCCAGGTGGGCTTAACCAGGGACTCCCTCCGAGTGGGTGATCCGCTGGAGAACGGCGATGGGGGAGTCGCCACCGAAATGGAGGGCTTCCGGCCACCCGACGGACTGGCGATGGAGTCACTCCGGTATCGAGTCTGCTGACGTCGCATCTTTGAAACCTCTTTTCTGTCTCGTCCTGCGCTTGATTGGCCTGATTCTATATTTAACACACGCACATACATAAATCAATAATCTCAGCTCAGATGTCGGAAATTCGGCAGTGTCTTCATTATTGATGGGCCACCCCATCACCCCATCACCCAATTTCAACCCCCAAAGGAATAAAAATACTCCAAGAAGTTTTCCAGGGCTTCGGATACACACTCAAACTCAAACATTCTTACGAACACAGATCCATAAACATAATTATGTACAGCCAGTTCCGAAAAAGTCATTAAAACTCATTAAAAACCATAAATAAGACGCAAACTTTCATTATCAACGCAGTTTGGGATTGTCCTTAAATAAATACAGAAACGGCAGCAAACAAAAAATTTAAAATACTTTCACATAAAACAATAAGCGAACAGGTGCAAATGGAATGTAAGTTCTGTCGGCTCGCGATTTCTCTTTTATTTTTGGCGAAATGAAATGAAAACCGAAACCCAAAAATGCTTCAGGGCCGAACAACAACTGTTGTTGACAACAAACGAAAAGGGGGCGCTGGGGCATGTTTGGTGGGGGGTCGGAGGGGGCGGGACAACCGAAAAAGGCGGCGTGTTATTGCGCGGACGGGGACGTTGTTGTGGTTGCTGTCGCTAAATCAACAGTTGGCAAGTTAACCGCAGGCCGCAGGACAACGAAAGCGAAGGCATCGGACCGAAACTGTGGCTAACTAAATTTTTGGCTAATTATGCGCCAGCAGGACTAGAGGAGGGGAAGGAGAGGAAGGGCTTAGTGAAGGTCCAGGCCTGTGATTAACTAGCGCTCATTAGGACCCAAGAAATGCCCCGGCGGTTACTTTACTAAGTGATTACAAATCACTTGTATGTGTGTCGGTGGGTGTCTGCGGCCCCTTTTCATAGCATACCTTTTGGGGCAGCCGAGGTGATGGAAAAAGTTGTTCTTCCTTGCACTAATTTACTTGGTTATTTTTAGGATTAAATAAAACTGGATGAACTAATTTTAATTATTATGAAAAGATTATACAAGAATGGGTAATATTATGCCATAATTTAATGTTTAAAGCTAAATAAAATGGGAAAAATAGAAATCCTTCATAGAAATCCTTGAAATGCATAAACTTGAAATCAAATTTTCTAACCAAAAAACTTTCCCAACTTGTATTTGCTTTGACATTTTTCGGGAGCCCCCGCCAACAGCGAGGTGTATTTGAGCCAAACTTTAATTTCATTTTCAGCGCAACAAATTGCCAAAAATGCCAATACATATATCAATGTGCTTGTATGGCTTTCAACTTCCAGACAAAAACCCTTTTTGACGTGGGTGGAATCGGAATCGGGGTTTGAGATTGGCAGTGAGATTGTGATTGGGAGACCCGCAGATCCTTTAGCATTCCGAGTACACGGCTGTCTGCAACCTGTCGTTTCTCCTTTATTCCTTTTCCACTCTTCAGGTGCCTTAAAGCGTTTCTCTCTTTTTATGGCGACCTAAGGCGCGGGTCCTTAAACGGAGGTCATCGGCTGTGGCGGACACGTGCGAACTGTTAACTACTTTCTGAAGGCGGATAAAGGCGGAATAAGTGGGAGGCAAAGTGCCCGGAATGGCCGGGATGGAAGCACAATGAAATCGGATAGCCCTCGAGCCGGGACAAATTTGTGAAAGTTAAAAAGGTAAACTTTTATTTAGGCCAGTGGCAAAAATAATATTATTTTGGGAGCGATTTCTCGAAGGGTCTCGCCAATTTTCCAAAAAAAAAATAAACTACTCCCTAGTAAAATTATAGGTTTCATCTTGAGTCCTTTTTCTGGCCATAAATTGTTCATTTGATGCCCTTAAGGACATGGAAATTCGATAGCACTGGAGCCAGAGACAAATTTGTTAAATTTGGGAAACGTATAATTTTACCAATTATGCCCCGATTCCTGGCAGACATTTAATTATTCTCAAATTCGATGTAACTCATACATAAATCTACATATTGGCTTTGGACAATTCCGCTCCCTTTATGCAAATATGGCAAATGATATTCCGAAAGTTTACCCTTTTTTCTGGCCCGGAGGTCAATGAGGTGTCGATCCATGAAACAACCTTTTGAACATCCATCGAGGAATATACTTTAATCAACTTAAAACGCAATGCTTGATAACAAAAGTTTTTAATTGGGTTGTCGCCGTTTTTTCTTTTTTTTCATCCTGTCCAGCTGATGCTGTCCTTACCCCATTTTACAGGACAACACATTTTCTGGACTGATTTTGAAAAGCTATGAATATTATACGGACTAAGAGTCATATGAGAAAAATTTGAAAATTAAATGAATAGCTAAGCAGTAATTACACATATTTTTAAATTTGAAATATTGAAGTCTACTGTGACCCACTAATTTTTTTCCATGTATCCTGGCCCTGTTGGTGACAACAAATGGGGAAAGCGAAGGGACACAGACAAGGAAAAAAAAGGAAAAGCGAAATTTCCTTTCTCTGAGTACACGAAATTTGTTCAAAGTTAAAAGTTAAGCAGAATTTTTCAGTTCCTTTCATAAATTGAGTGAACAAGGAATAAGGAAAAGGCTGGGGAGTACTGGTTAAAAAGAAGGAAACAGAGAATGGGAGAGGAGTCCTTGTTTGCAGCATTCTCCGTGTAATTATACAATGCGAAAGGGCACAGAAACGGAGACAAGGGGATACAAAGTGAAAGGAGAAAGTGACCAGCCTTGTAGAACGGTTCATTGAACAGCCGCCAGAATGCCCACGCCAAATACAAAATGCTCATATAAGCGTATATCCTGCCCACGCAGTCCGAAATACTCAGGACGAAATGCCATGACACACATTCAATTTACCGTTCAATCACGCAGATTAAATGGCAGCAGCAGGCGCAGACAGAAGCACCAGACAATAGTTTCCTGATTGCAAGGACAGCTTTAAGGAAATGAAGAAAAGCCAGCAGAAAGGACACCCACTCGCACACAATCCCTTACATATGTGGGCAAGACATTGGGAATATTTGTGCACTATTTTTACAATAAAAATAGGAGAGCTTAGGTGTTGCCACAAACTGCAGAAAATAATTTGTTAATTTATAATTTAGATTTAATAATTTGAAGCCTTAGAATAAAGTATAATAAATAAATAAGTGACACTCTCAAGCTAACCACAGCTGTGATAACAGCCACAAGACTATGTGGACACAGAAGATTTTGAAGTTTCCCCTTCAAATAGATGGGCGAGCCAATTGACAGGACAAAAGCGGAGTGCTTGCGCGTAAAGCGTTTTCATAAAACTTTCAAGGCAACCGCAGCCACACAACAATTTACTGCCAGTGCATATCCGGGACGGTGTGGGTGGGGAAATGGGAGACCTCCTCCTGGGAGGAAAAAAAGTCGGAGAAACGAGAGGAAAACAAGCCCCTCAAGAGATTTGTGATAATAATCGGCTTAAATGACGATTCAAGTGACTTCCAACCCATGGGGGCTGCCCCTGGAAATTCGAAATGACAAGAAACCAAACACCTGTGGCGGAGAGGAGGGAACAAGTTTTTGGAACTCTCCAGCAGTACCGACTTAAAGTTTTTTGGAAATCAGAGAGAGTTTTCCGGGACCGAACCGCTTTTAATTGCAAAAATCGATGCATGTACTTATCTGGGGGGAAGCCTTGAATACCACAAGCTGCTTAACAAAAGTTTTCAGGAATTTGAACTCAAATTAGAAAAACAGGATTTAAAGGGGGCGTAGGTTGGGAGGAGGAGGAGGTACAGCCAGCATGACCTTCGGATGCCTGCATTCATGCGCAATTATTGCTTCTCGCATAATTAATGCGCATTGAAGAACGCTCCAGACGAGTAGACAACAATAGATATTGTCCAGCACAAAACAAGACAGAAAACAGGTAAGAAGCGAAGTTCGATTATTTTTCCATTGCATGAAATTCCAATTAAGAACAAGTAAAGGCCAACAACACAAAATTCAAGACGCAATTCCAGGTAACTGTCCAGAACAATTGATCATTTTGCTAAGACAGTTAAGCATCTTAAGGTGTTAGATGTTAATTGCACACACTATTTTGCGCCCTTCTTAGACAATGAACAAATTACTAAATTAGAAAGCAACAAAATATTTAAAACTAAAAACATTTTCCGCTGCACTTAAAATTATTATTAAATGGGAAAGGGATCAACCATGTCTGCCATAATTGCTTAAATTTATTTTTAAACTCGCGTAGGAGTTTTTCATTCACCAGGGAAAGAAAAATAAAAAGAGCGCCAAAAATAGAAAATCAAGAAAACAAATAGAATTTTTTATGCAAATACTTCTTTTGATTTTTTAATTTTCAACTTCCTAATGAGGACACTGAGGTGGCACTTCACTTTACTTTGCTTCAAGTTCGCGACGTTTCTTTTGGCCAGCGAAGTATATTTTCGGATGGAGCAGCTGGCACAGCTTCCACCTGACTGGGAGATTCCGGGACCAAGACAAGGATGCGCACCGGATGTGTGTCAGCACTCGGATCCAAAGCTAGACTGACTGGCGCCCCGTTCAGGAGCGTTTCCATTCACTCGCAGCAGCCGAGACCTTCGGCTCCAGCTTCGATTTCGAGTTTCAGCTCGTGTGGCATCGGTTTTTTGGCTTTGGCTTTGGCTTTGGCTTTGAATCCGGAGCAGCAGCCCTGGCCTAGAAACGTGAAAAATGGTGGCCTCAGGGACGGTCAGGGGAGTACTTGGTGCTCAGGTGGAAGTTTACGAGGGTGAACCAAGATGGAAAAATTTATTCTTTAAATTTGTTGACAGGGAATAGCGTTTTAACAAAACTTGAAAAATATAGGTATATAAAATTCAAGTTGTAACAAATTTAAAATGTATGCATTTTCCTAATTATTTTTATTATTAAATCTTTTTTTATTTCAATCAAAACAGTTTTTTAAATATTCAATTCAAAATATTAAAGAAAGCAGCACTATTTCATGGAGAATTCCAAAATATAACTCATACGACCAGTAAGCCGAAATAAAAAACTTTTAAACTCCTTTTAATTTGAGCCACCCTAGTGCGCGTGTATGTGTGTCAGGGTTGAGCACGCGCCGCATTTTGCAATGGAAACGAGAGAAAGCAGGGTAAGCAGCATCCAAGGCAACTGTAAACCGTTGCACTTGAACTTCATTGGCGGCCATTGCGGTGAAAGCTGTTCGTAGCAGCCTGCCTCACGTCTTTGTGTGCGTTTGTGTATGTGAGCACTCTGTGTTCGTTTTTGTGTGCTCTTTTGCGTGTGCCGAATGAAAGTGAAAGGCAGCAACAGGTCGCGTGTGTGCCAGTGTATGAGTGTACGCGCTCGGGGGCAGAAAGTGTTGCAAACATTTTGTTATTGTTTTTTGTTCAACCAGCAATCAGTGTCAACATCGTGGAAAAGGTCGAACGCAGCGATTTATATTTACCAACGGGGAGAAAAAAATCAATTTGGGGGATTTATTCATGCCCGCCAAAAATAGAAAATCTCTGGCGATTACCCCAACAATATGTTGCCTATTTAGCAGAGTCGGGACTGTACAGTCACAAAAAAATCTGACTTGGAGATAATTTGTATTATTTTATTTATTTCTGGTTTTATTATCTTGCTAAAACAAAAATAAGATAGCTAAATAAGTTTTGTAATTCAATTTCTAAAGCTGAGCATTCAAAATAAATGTCAGCACTTGCAGTTGCAACCAGTGTTGCAAAATTACACTTCAAACAAGGGAATAAGAGGATTTAAAAAAAAGTCCACAAATGTCATCCCTATTTAACTAACAAATTAAATAAAAGTTATGGGCTAATATTACTACAATCGGTGTTATTCTCAGTGTAGATGCTACGTTTTTTTTTTTTTACCCAAACACACTCATACAAGAAGCGAACGCCCACAGGCACGCTACGTAACGAACTCATTCGAAAGTGCGTCAACGAGTGGCAAGGGGGCGGCCGGAATCGAATAACCAAATGGATGGGTTCAGGCGGGGTCGAAGGCTACTGTGCGGGGGACATGCAGCAGGCAGCGCTACGGGGACCTCCCGCAATCCTACGAATTTTTGTACAAAACAGGAACTTCTTTAAATCGAATCAAAACAGGATGCAATACATAAATTTTCTTTAAAAATAGAAATCAAATAAATCATTTTTTAGCTACACTTATACTTAAGTTTATAAATGAAGTACTCCAAAACTTATGTATGTTTATCCCACAATTGGATTCGATTTTAAGATGATTCACCGTCAACCACATTATCCTTTAAAGCCAAAGTTTTACGATTTTTAAACTCACCGTTAAAGCAATGCCTACTGTGGCGGAGAAGGAGCCCAGACGGAACTCGCCAGTGTTGTATTTCACCAGGAAGGATGTCTTGCCCACTCCGGAGTCGCCCAGCAGGATAGTCTTATGGTTGACCGTGTCATCGAAGGGCTGCTGATGAGCGGGGGCTTGGTGCATGTCCACCTCGTCGTACCGATACGATCGCCATCCGTCGTCGTAGTCGTCCTCGTAGTCTTCATTTCCATAAGCGTACATCTGCATCGCCTCCCGGTTCGGTCGATAGCCGGGATATCCGGTGGCGGATCTTTGAACGGGCGCCATTATGGAGTCATCGTGGTAGTGATGGCTGCCCGTCAAGCTCTGCTGGCTGTGGTGGTGGTGCGGATGGTGGTAGTCGTGGTGCTGCCTCGTGTTTGTTCCCGACGAGACGGAGGCGGGTGCTGCGGGGGGATTATAGCAGCCATCACCAAAGGGCCGGCGGCGCAGCTCCTCGATCCTGGCCTGCGTGGTTTCCGCATCCTCGAAGACGTCGTCACTCATGCTGCTGGCGTCATCAGGATGCGAGGATCCCACTGTTGTGGTAGCCATTGTATCCTGTGGCTTGTGTCCTGGCTAAAAGCTCTATATGAGCTTTTATCCTGAGCTTCTTGGTTTGCAGACTATCCTCTATGACTTTTACATTTAAATACTTTTCTTGGTGTTAATGAGCTGAACAGGCGAAGTCCTATTTTCAAAACTTTTCGAAATTCCTCAAGTATGTGTGTCCTTTTTTTTTGCCTTTGGTTGAAGCAAAGTATTTGAAAAACTTTTATCCTGAGGAGTCCACTTCTTAGGTTTTTGACATTTGTCAGTTTTGTTTTGAGCTTTGCAGGGCTTTCTCTCAAGTACTTTCTCTCTAGTACTCTCTATCTCTCTCTTTCCTGTTATTTTCTCTTTATGACTTTGACATTTACCGTTGTCCGTCGCTGCTTTTGGCGGCTGTGCTGCTCACGTCGCTGTCGTCCGGTTGTGTGGCACGTTTTCTGAATGAATTCGCTTTTCGAAGGCTTTTTCGACGTGGGTTGGGGGAATGTTGCTATTATTATTTTCTATTCGATATTCGCAATAAGCTTTATGTTTTCTCTAGCCTTATCAGTTACCCAGTTTCCCTAATCGTTATTCGTTAGTTTCGAGTTCCGTTCAATTGAACTAGGTATTGGTTTTTTGTTTTTTTTTTCCTTTGCTTATTTGGTTTTTGTTCTACTTTATTTGGTGTTTTGTTTGAAGCCACTAATTAAATGTTATCTATGTAAATTGGAACTAGCTAAACATATTGACTAATATTTTATAGGTTATGCGCTAATTGGTGCTGTTTTCACTATTCATTAAGCTAATATTAATTCATACGGGTTGCAACGATTTGCTTGGTGTTTTTCCTTTTTTTTTTTTTGTTTTTACTGGTTAAAGCTTTTTGGTTGGTTTAACTTCATTATCGCGTTAAACGTATTAAATTTCAATTGGTTCTTTGGTCTCTCGGCGATAATATTGCGTTTGATTTTTGGGGCTTGGCGTAGCTGTTCTTGATTCTGGTGTTGTAGTTTTTGGTGTTTTGGTTGGTATTTCACTATCACAGCATAAATAAAATAATGTCATCGTCGTTAGCCGCCCCCGCCACGCGAACCCACCGCCAGCACAACTTCTAAAAAATATCTGCAGTCGCCACTTCCTTTCAACATCCTTTTCGAGCTTTTAGTCTCTTTCGCGAGCTTTTTTTCTCTTTTTTCTTTCAGTTTCTCTTCAGGGAATTTACGTATGACGCATTCAGGCCTGGAATAGGTACAACCAATGAAATAAAAATTTTCAAACTATGCTTACTGTAACTAAATAAAGTCTGTGCACATTTTAAAACCGAATTCTTCAGAAAATGTTGTTTTCAAATTGTAAAGTAGTTTTTTTTTTATTTTCTAATGATGAATAAAAATCAAATGTTAACCTATAAAAAAATTTAAAATATTTCAGTTAGTGTAAATTTTACATTTTCGCGATGAAAATGTTGTAAAAAAAAATATCGATGTTTAGACCCACCGATAATTCATCGATATTTTACCACCTCTAGATAACAAATTAAACATCTGGCAACATTGTACTTTCATCTGGCATCACTGAAAATTGTAAACCTCGAATCGCAAATTTATTTACCGTGCTTGTTATTAATTTTTATCAACCGTATTACACTAAATAAAACGTGCAACGCGCGATACTGAATCATGACTGGAAGAGGCAAGGGCGGTAAGGGAAAAGTGGTGCGAGATAATGTCCAGGATGATCGTGACGATTTTCTCGTTTATGCTGCTGAGAAAATCATACAGAAACGCGTTAGAAAGGTAAAGTAAACAAAATATGAATGCAAAGTGAACTGAAAAGTAAGTTAAGGATGCAGGACACAATATGCGCAGCAAACAATTCACAAGGTCACATGTCCTTGGGCATTTTCGGGCAGAGGACATCTGCTGCAGCAACCACCATTTGCACGCTGCATATGTGTGTTTGTGTGTGTGTGTGTGTGCATACAGTGGCGGGCAGAACAACAGCGCTGATCATTCTAGACGTCTCCCAAAAAGCAGATATCTAATTACAGCAGCTAATGTACACACCCATTAGTTACTCCCAATTCTCTAAAATATTTCCGTTGAATAGCTCCAATGCTCGGCAGAATAAACAAATGTTATTGTTATTCTGAGCTCAACTGTAATTTAAGCTGATGCGGGCTCTGTTTGTTTTTGTAATGAAAAATCAATTAGTGGGTCTTAGCATTTGAAGTTATATGGAAAATTTTGCGACTTCTCGTATTTTCAGGGTACCGTGGAGTATCGCGTAAAGTGGAAGGGCTGGAACCAACGCTACAATACCTGGGAACCCGAGGTGAACATTCTCGATCGTCGCCTGATCGATATCTACGAGCAGAGCAACAAATCCTCCGGCACACCATCCAAACGTGGTCTGAAAAAGAAGGAGAAGGATCCGGAACCTGACCCAGAACCAGAGTCAGAGGAAGATGAGTACACCTTCACCGGCGATGATGAAACTCATACGGAACAAACGCCAACCACATCGAATGCCGGCGCTCAGGAGACGCCCGAAACCAAAAAGGAGAAGAAACACCACCACCACCATCATCATCACCACCACATCAAGTCCGAACGTAGCAGTGGCCGGCGCTCAGAGTCTCCGCTTACCCACCATCACCATCATCACCACCACGAGTCCAAGCGACAGCGTATGGACCACAGCTCCTCCTCGAATAGCAGTTCCACCCACAACTCCTTTGTTCCGGAGGCGGACACAAACTCATCTAGCTCGGAGGATCAGCCCCTGATTGGTACCAAGCGCAAGGCGGAAGTCCTAAAGGAATCTGGCAAAATCGGAGTGACGATCAAGACCTCACCGGATGGCCCCACTCCGAAGCCACAACCCCAGCTGCAGCAGCATCAAGATCAACAGGCATCCAGGTCACAGGATCTACCACAGTCGGAGAAGAGTGTTGGCGAGCCAGCAGCACCGCAGAAAGTCGATTTACAAAATAATGCATTGGCCAATGAAGTCACGTCTACGCCCGTAGAATCGGGAACTGAAGAGGAGGAGGTCGCCAGCGAGGAGGGCGTAAAACATCAGCCGCAGCAACCAACAGAGAACAACAATGTACCAAAAATCGGAAATAACATGACTCTGAATCAAAAACAGCCGCTGACACCTCTGTCTCCGCGGGCATTGCCACCCCGTTTCTGGCTCCCGGCCAAGTGCAACATATCCAATCGGGTGGTTATCACTGACGTGACCGTCAACCTCGAAACGGTCACCATACGCGAGTGCAAAACAGAGCGGGGATTCTTTCGAGAGCGCGACATGAAAGGCGACTCTTCGCCGGTGGCTTGAGCTTCGGCCAAAGCAACGGCCACGAAAAAGGGAAGAAAAAAATAAGAATAAGAATAAGAAACCTGAAACCGAAACCGATTGTAAATAGAAAAACCAAAATGATTGAAAGAAGCTTAGAGAGTTAGAACAGCTACAAATCCATACTAAATGTTGCAAGGCATTTTCTCTTTAAGACGTAATTTATTTATTGTATTTATTTATAGAGTAGCTATTAGTTTTGTTGTTTTATTACAGTGTTTAATGTGCGAGGATAGGTTAAGCGACTGCTTAGCTTCCCGCTGCAATAGATTGTATAACCCGCATCCTAGATATATATCCTATACAGATATTTATTTACTAAATATTGTATATTTTTCTACAAAACTTTGAATCTATAAACGAGACACTCAAATGCGCAAAATAACAAAACTATGCGAAACCGAAGCAATTGTTGATTACGCTTGATATACAATTATAAATAACTGAAGCTTATATCTATATATTATATATTCTCGAGTATGTCACAGTTTTTGCCCCGTTGGCTATATCCCAATGTTGTACTTGTTTTAAATATGTTTTTGCTCGCGCCGACTGATTTTACAAAAGAAACCCCCAAAAAGATATATGTGTAGTTTGTAGCTTTAGCAATTAGTTAACAACAATCTCGACTTAATATTTATTTTAAAACGTTTTCAAAGCTGCCCTCAAAGCGAAAGTGCTGGCTTTATGGGTTTAATCCCGCGCAGTGCACAGAATATTCCAAAACGAATCCATAAACTCAGTACTTACCTGCAATATATATATTTTTTAACACTAAGCCAATTTACTTAAAGACTGCCTCAACATAGATTTTTCCAAAGTTAAGTGTATTTTATTTTAAAAAAATGTATATGAAAGATCCATTTTCAAAGCCAAATCTTATTAATTCAATTTCGTTACAGACGTATACCTTTCTCTAGTATACACCTTATACATAGTTATATATAGTCTTCGGCCTACATCTCCATGCATGTCTCTTCCTCGTAATCTTTTTAAAACTTTCCTAAATTCCATTCCTTGAAAAATTTGTACAATTGTGTTGTCTTCTGTTAGCGGTAATTATCTTTTTATTTATTAATTTTCTAATTTATTAAACTGTTTTCTTGTTCTCTCCAAAGAAAATGGTCATTTTAATGTGTTAAAATTAAGTTGTGAATGTCCTTGCCTATGTTGTGACAGTCTTTTTGTGAAAACGCCTTGTGTTGCCTATTATCGGCTAGACTTAGTTGCGGCGCCAATAATTCCATTTAAGAAACAGCTAAAATTTTACTTTTTGAAGTTTGTAATTAAGTCTTAAACTTTAATGTTATTGCCCGTATTGAATGTACATAATAAATTAAATAGAAGCAACCAAGTTCGTACTTTCTATGGCAGAGATGGACTCCCATTTAATATCGAGTCAATATTCGTCAATTAATTTAGATTGAACTAGTATTTACATTTCCTGTGTCCGATTCAATCAGATAATTATCTCATAAAGGTCTGTACTTGTTAATAAACGAGTTAATGATGGGCGCCACTTTTTCCGGCTCGTTTAAGTGGACATGGTGACTTCCCTCGACTTCAAAGAACTCGAAAAGAGGATTCTTCCTGAGCTCTACCAAAGTGGCATCGTAGTACTCCTTCCTTTCGTAGTATGGTGCCTGTAATGCCTTGATGAACAAGTGCGGACATTTGATCCTGTTGGCCATCTCTAAAGCGACATCCAGGTGCAACGTGTAAAAAAGCGACGTCTTCAGCCGGTTGTCGCGGGAGAAGTAATACTTGTGGGGTTCGTGGGTGGAAGGCTTACAATTCCTTTGCAGAAGGTATTTGCAGGCATCCAGGGATACCGATTTGTTGGATCCCTCGTGTAGGCGGGTAACCAACTGATCCCAGTCGTACGCGGGCGGCTCAGAACCGCTCCTTAATCGCCGCTCCAATTTCAATGTACCCTCCAGTCGCTCCGTCAATCCATTAACAATAGATCGGGCACTACGGATCGGCGGCTTAAGGACATCCAAGCCGATAAATAGATCGACTTTGTCCGGAAACAGAGCGCTAAATACATAGCCATTGATGGAGCTCATCGAGTGGCCCAAGATAGATATCTTGTCCCAGTTGTAGTCGTCCATTAGTCGTCGGATGATCAAAACCAAGTCGATGGAGTGGTAGGAGGTGCCGGCTGGAAGCCAGGAGGATAGTCCGTGTCCCGGGGCATCGATGCTCAGAAAAGAAAGGTGGGACGGTAGCAAGGGTGCCAGGGTGTCAAAGGTCCCAGCATTGTCCTGCCACCCATGCATGCCCACGATGGGACGTACATGCTTTGGTCCGTACCATTTTCCTGATATGTGACCCCAAGGCACCGGTATAGAGATTTCCTCAAACTGCAAGTAAGGAAGGATTCAGTTTGGAAGACAGTAAGTAACTAGGGAGTAACCTACATGTTTAGTGTACGTCGCCAGGGGTTTGGATACTCCACTACTTGAGTGTCTCACATTCGGCAGCTGGGCCAGCAGACGTAAAGCTCTGTGCGCTTTCATTTTCTAAAAAATTTCTTCGTTGAGTAACGACACGTTCCTCTGACTTGACTCACGAGCTCGCTTTGATTTCACCACTCATGGATAGCGATGAGCTAGCACGCTGTGCCAGATGAACTTTGATCTCCGTGCCGCGAATAGTACGTAATATCTCCTAAGAAACTATTTAATGACAATGTTTTTAATGTTGTCTGTTTCTCGCGGGACTGTTGGAAACTTGCAACACTTCTGCCTATAGTTTCCAACACTAGTTTACGATTATACGGTGAAAATTTTTCAATTTTTACTTGACTTTACCAAAAATAACTCTTGGAAAAGATGCAATTTATTATTAATTTGAAAAATGTATCGTTTTGATTTGAATTATATATATTTTTTATTGAAAATTTGATTAAATAAATTAGTAATTCAATATTTCATAATTAATTCCGCATAAACGGCCCCGCCCGTTCAACAGCTGTAGTTAGATATTTAATCCGATGTGATCGCCCATTCACCTGCGTTGCATTAAGCAAATATATAATTAATATAAAAGTTCTGCTGGGTTTCTGCCAATACAGGAACGCGAATATTGAATTAAAAAAATCCCTTCCAAAGATGAGTCGTAAACGTGAGTTGTGATTTGCAACGGCTGCCAGGGGAGACCACCTTGACCTTTGAGGCCTTTCATTGAGACACCGGCATTGACTTTGATCCGTTTTGGCCGATATTTACCGATTTCGTCGATGCAGGCACGCCAAATTCGCATTTTTTATGCTTCTCTTTATTGTTTACTTTCCGCTTTTATATTTTGCGCTTTCGCCTTTGGCTTTTTGTTAACTAATCGCTGGGCTAATCTGGTCTTGTCGCCACTGATAAGGCTCTCAGTTTGGTAAACTTTGGAATTGAAGCGTATTCTGAAGCTCATTCCATTTTTGGACTTTTCAGCGGACAGAATGGATTTGGAGGACAGCTCAAGTGGCACCGTCAGTGGCAGCGATCTCGCCCAGCGTTATCGGCACGCTGGCGACTTAACTGGCGAAGCTCCAACCAGACCAGTATGTGTACTTTGATCTACGTTGTCATATGCTGATATTTTACATTAATTTCTGTGCATTCTGCCATTACAGTTTTCAGAAATCAGCATCACAGTGCCCTGGGGTCATATATCCGGAAAATGGTACGGCCCACAGAACGTTCAGCCTATTTTGGGGCTCCATGGCTGGCAGGACAATGCGGGAACATTCGATCGCCTCATGCCGTTGCTGTCCCCGGATATAGCTTTCCTGTCCATCGATTTACCGGGCCACGGACTGTCCTCCCGCTTGCCGGATGGCTGCTACTACAACTCCGTCGATAATCTCTACGTGATCCGGCTAATCATGAAGCAGTATAAATGGGAGAAGGTTTCCCTCGTGGGCCATTCCATGTCCTCTATCATTTGCTTCGTGTTCGCCGCTGTTTTCCCCGACAAAGTCGACATGATCATTGGTATTGATGCCCTAAAGCCCCACCAGCGGCCTTATCCATCTGTTATACGAACAATGGAAACGAGATTAGATGAATTTTTGCGCGAAGATCAGCGGAATCGGAGCAAGAACGAGCCACCCAGCTATTCCTATGATGAGCTAATTGAACGCGTCTACATCGGAACCTTCCACTCGGTGAACAAGGAGCACTGTAAGCATTTGATGGCCCGAAACATCCAGAAATCCGAGAAGTACCCTGATAAGTACTTCTTTTGCCGCGATCGCCGCTTAAAGTTCTACAACTACGCCATTGGGTCCCAGGAGCTTTGCGTGGAGATGGCCCATCGCATCACATGCCCATATCTGTTCATCAAGGCCACCCAGTCGTCGTACTTTGAGGACAAGAAGTACTACGACGAGGTGCTAGACGTGTTGGTGAAGAAGCCCAACTTCGAGTACGTTGAAGCCAATGGCTCGCACCATGTGCACATAAACGATCCGGAGGCCATTATCGCGCCGGTCAACAACTTCATCCATCGCTATGGACCGGCGGCAGCGGCAGCTTCTCGCCAAAAGGCCAAGGAGGCAAAGGAGAGCAAGCTCTAGAGACGCCGGCGTCAATACAAGCGCATTAATATAAGCCGCCAATACATTCAAAAAGGCCGAATGGGGCTTATTTATCGTTGCACATATATTGCACTGGTTTTTATACTTAATTGTTGATTATGTGATCGCAGCAGGGTACTCAGTCCTGCTATAAATATACAATGTACATATGCCAACACAGGGTTCGTCGCCGATTAATGGGGTAGTTGCGAAGGATACTACAAAACAGGTTATGCATAATGCTTAACCCATTCAGAGTTGAGACATTTTGAACTTTTCTGAAAATGTATAAGAAAATGTGATATTTTGGAACAAACCTTCGTTTTTTTAGATATTTTACACTTTAAGGTGAAAACTATCTAAAATATTAAATTAAACTATGCAAGTTATTTAAAATCTTTGTTTTCTAAACTTAAGTTGTACTTAAGTTATCTTTATCTCTTAAAATATTTTTAAACTCCAATTATTATTTTTTTACCTTTGCCTGTAAATCAAGTTAAAAAATATCAGGGACTGTAAATTATGATTGTTCTAATTTTTATTTAAAAAATCACAAACAAATTATTAAATGAAACTTTTATTTTTTCGCTCAGAAAATAATAATTATTTTGTGATTTTTTATAAAAATAAAACTCATAATGATTAGGGTCCTTTTTTTTATCTTTCCGTAATAAAAGTAGCTCCAATAGGCTTACAAATTTCCTGTTTCCTTTACAGCTGCCGGCCGCTGACCCAAATCTTGGCCAAGTAGAATTCAAGAAACGAAAGTGTTAATAACCCGCAAACCAGTTTACCAATTCCCAGCCGGCAATTGCATAATTTTCTAGACTCTTTCTGGTTTTTTTTGGTTCCGTGTGGAGGTCAGCCAGAGTAGGATTTACATGGAAATGGTTATTTAAAATATATATTTTTGAAAATAACTGAACCGGGCCAATCTGAAAAAAAGAAGCCAAGTGAGTTGTTGGCCCTGCGGCTTCCACATTTGTCTGCATACATTTTTAGCTTGGTTTTTACCTCTTGCCTTGGTCAGTTCCTGGGTCTGGTTTGCGGTTTGATAAATGATCTTGGACAGCTGTTTAATTTGGCTCAAATTGGTAACACATGTGAGACTAAGAAATATTGATTTAATTTAATACAACACCACAACAAGAATGTTTTCCAATTCGGAGATCATTTTGTGAATAATAATCGGATTATATTCATATTATTCCGAAGAGTGATACACAAAATTTAAGCTTGAACATCCCTTTTTTTGAGTCTGAATGAAATATTTTAACAAATTAACACGATAAATATCTCACATCGAGGACATACAAAAGTATTCAAATGCAATTTACAAAAACTATGAACTCGGATTGGACTGTGGGGCTTTCAAGTTTTTATCTAGAGCATGGATTTTTTTTTACCGATTTCCATAATTAAGACAAGATAAAATAATGTTGATATGATCATTTATGTAAATTTTATGGATTTTTTTTTATGTACACTCTTTCTATAACTAGATATAACTCATTTTTAGCCGCAATAGCAATGACTAGGCCATAAATGGGGTATCCAATTCAGGTTTACTGTTGGGGCGGGTGGGCGGCAATGTATTCCAGAGCCCGGACGATGGCCTCTGGGATTGGAGGAGGGGTGGGCAAATGGGAGCCCTGTGGCTGGTATCCGTTCTCATCAGCAGTGTAGCTTATAGCGACGGGCTCGCCTTCGGGGGAAACGTAGGCAAAGGAGCCAGTAGCACCGTTGGCATTGCCTGCCTCCTGGGCTTGGATGCCATTGCTAGTTTCGTAGACATAATTGTAGTTTCCCTCCGCATCTGAAGGATCGCTATCCTGGCGGGTGATTACAGCATCCTTGTTGATGTTATCCGCATGGACATTGGCCAGCATGAGGGCGGCGAGCAGGCAGAGCGACTGGAATTGTTATCCGGAGATTAAGTACATCCACATCTGAGATTTTTCAACAGTTCTACTCACAAGCTTGAACATTTTGCAGTTTCCTAGGTTGTCTAAATCCAAACTGATTGGCTGATCTTCGGAGGCGGTGGGTTTTATAGCCGCCATCGCATCTTCTCCGCCGCTGTCGACGTTGGCGTTGGCGTCACGGACGCTGACGTCTCTAATCTGGCTCCGAACTCCAAGCCGCCGCTTCAAACCAAATATCAAACTTAATATGTTTGTGTGTTTTTGGCAAAAAGAGCAGCATACCGATCGAATTAAATCCAATTCAGCGCAGCCCAAGAAAAAAAAACTAGAAAGGTGTCTCTCTTCAGAATTTGTTTTTTTGGATACACTTTCTGGATCTCCTTATGTCCTTTTGAAATTGTCTTTCAGGATAAAATTATTAGTTAGATTATCATAGTTATTGTAATCTTAAAACTAAATCTTCTGTTTTTATAAAACTTTAGCTAATAAAATTTTAATATGAGATGTAAACAATATTACAAATTCAGACTATTTCTTTGAATAATATATGAAATACAATATTTTATTTTATGTATGAATGTTATAAAGGCTAATTATTATTTATGTAATTCAAAAAGAAAAAAAAAATATGAAAAAATCATGAAAACAATAATACCCTTTGGAAAGGAAAAAATAAAACATTTGAACCCATTCGAAGTGGCTTCCATTGATGGAACCACATCTGCCCCGGTGGCGGTAATCGCCGATCCGACTTTGCACTTAATGGCTAATAGTTTCGGTTAGCTTTTTGGATTCCGCAGAGGTAATGCCAAATGTGACATTCGCCAATGGAGCCGAGGGCTGAAACAGAGACGGGCCTGAAAATTGGCGGGGGCCCACTAACTCGTGGCGAATAAATTTAAATCAATCCAATTTATCATCCGTTTCAATTTCGATTTCATTTGGTCTGGGATGAGCGCAGGCGTATAACTTGTTTGTTCATCAAGGAATTCGTTCTGAATTCGCTCTCCGCAATCTCAACGAGTTTGGGGCATTAGCATACAAATTTGCTGTCCAGCAATAAATTTTCTAGGCCTAAACGCACTTAGCACCATGGCTAATAAAATGCCTATCAATCGCAGACCCACCTGATCTGACAAACTAGTTCATCCCTAAAGACTATACATACATATGTATGACGTTGTCAACAGATGGAACATTCACAAAAATTTGAATTGTTAAATTGCCTAAAATGGTGGGGGAAAAAAAATAATTAAAATAAACTTGGTAGAACATTCCGAATTTTTTGTTTGTTTTATGTTTCACGAGAGATACATTCCAAAATATCACGAAATATTATACAGCAACTATATAACGGCTTCGAAACAACTTTTTAATCAATATTTGCATATTGTGGTGTTTATTTTTAAAAGTCTACATGGATACTATAGCCGTTTAAGTAAGATTTCAGTTATCTCCATTTCCAGATGCAGCTTCGCTTTCTTTACGTGAACCTCCCGTAAAGTCATTTGAAATCGAAAGTCTCCGGGTAGAATCCATACTGATCAACGTGATAGACTATACGTAGGCACTTGCCATCCGGCAAGGTATAAACAATGAATTCAGATACCGTCTGGTTGTTGCAGAGCTCCTCCTCAACTGCACTTTCATTCTGGACCTTGCTTTCAATTTGGGATGGGATCGGGGGTATCGCTCGCGGCTCAACTCCATGGCAGATCACAAGCCAGCTCAGCAAAATGGAAAACCACTTCAGGTTCCTAGGGACTATCTTTACAAAAGTTTGAAAAGTGTACATATTTTTTTTTTGAATATTTTTTCTCGGCTGGATTTGTGTGTGTGTGTTTGTTTTTCAATTGGTGTGGACTTTATTAACTAGCTATTAGCTATATAAGCGGGGGGGAACTCCGGGTTTTCTTTCCGGGCTTTAACATTTCCTTGTCGAGCGAAACAATTCTTGGCAATTAACACCGTTTCGGAAGATGTTTGCTACACTAATTTAGCGAAAACAAAACTAAAACAGTTTTTGGTGGAAGCTCAAGTATAAATTTGTTTAAACTTATCGCCAAGTCCAAGGCAATTAATCAATTCGCCGAACATCAAAGTTAACAATTAATTAAAGTCATAAATGTAGGGTATCAGAAGATCATGCATTTGTGGACGATCTTCGGCGGCGCTCCGGGTGACATGTTGCCAGGTGACCTTGCCCATCTCCTCGGAACCGTCTCTGAACCGATTTCAACAGCTTTCCAGGGGCATGCGCACCTGCCACTCCAATTGGAAGTTTCGCGCCCAGGGCGCCCATCTCCAATTGAAAGTTGTAACAAAAAAAAAAATCTCAGAGATTCATAATTCGTTTTTATTTGGAATTTCCAAGGGGCCCATGAATGGGCCGTAACCGCATTAAACAACAATTTTTATTTGTGTACAATTTAACATTTAGTGGGATTCGGACTGAAAAAACCGAAACTGAAACCGAATTAAAAGCATACAAAATAAATTGTTGGCAAATGACTCATGTATTTTAAAGGCTCTTTTCGGTCGCACTATTGCTGTTATTGTTTCAATATTGGGGTATGATGATACAAGTTTTTGAATTTTTTTTGGCAATTATAGTTACCCCTGGTCCTCCTCGGTTCCAAAAACCCGTTTGAGTGCCTGTAACTAAAGACAAGGGTCCCCAACTCATCACCATCCATATAAAAGACGCACTTGAGCTGATCGAATTAAACAGTTGCACTGCAAGCAGCCAAACCACAGCATCATCCCATCATCCACTGAAATTCAAACCACCAGCAAGATGTACAAATATGTAAGTATTGCGCAATATCCACTCATCCTCTGATTACTGGACATATCACCTCGAATTGCAGCTGTTCTGCCTGGCTCTCATCGGCTGTGCCTACGCCGACAACATCAACAAGGATGCCCAGATCCGCAGCTTCCAGAACGATGCTTCCGATGCCGAGGGCAACTACCAGTTCGCCTATGAGACCAGCAACGGTATCCAGTTCCAGGAGGCGGGCAATGCCAATGGTGTGCGCGGAGCTCTCAGCTATGTTTCGCCCGAGGGCGAGCCAATCTCTCTGACCTACACAGCCGACGAGGAGGGATACCATCCCGTGGGCGATCATCTGCCCACGCCGCCCCCAGTTCCCGCCTATGTGCTCCGTGCCCTGGAATACATTCGTACTCATCCTCCGTCCCAAAAGGATCAACAGTAGGTTGAAGGATCCAGCCACAGAAACAGATTCCGAAACTGCAACCAGTCATTGTTATTTAGAGACATACAATTTTACGTTAAACTAGTAGTTACCTATAATAAAGCGCGTCAATACAGGAAAATCGTCTGCATTTTAATTTAATTAAAAATTTTCATTAGAATTTAATAATTACAGGCTGGAATTGGAACAATAAATTATACATTATTTAACCAACTGTTTAAAATCAATGCTTTACAGGATAGAAACTATTTTGATTAAAAAATAAAAAAGAATATTTTACGACTTATATATTTGTGATATTAAACAATTATATATTTTGAATAGAAAGTAGGAATTTACATTTTTAAATGGATTTATCATTAATTTTCAAACATAAATCTATTTTTAAGCATAAACTTCTGGTTAAGAATATACATATTCAATAGAATAGATTTAATAGTTGTCTCATCTATAAGCTTTTAGATGGAGATCGGTGGCATCATTAATGTATTTTTTATTTTCCTATAAGTGTGTTAATAATGGCGGCCATAATTACTACATGTGCTTTTAGCGATGAACCGATAGCCAACAGAAAGGATAATTAAAACTATGGGGTACACACTGGTCAATAAATATATTTTGAAAAGAGGTTTTCCATCAGTGGGGGGCTAAATGTGCACGCCTACTTTATAGGAGCTAAACTAAATTATGTTACATTTAACTTATAATTTAGAGACGTTAAAATAATGCGTTAAAATTGTCACTTTTCGACGCCGATAAACTCAAACATCAAGCGTCCCTAGAAAGTCCATCTCTGTATCAATAGTGTTGCATGGCGATTTAATTTTGAACTTTCTAGCCAAGAACTACAACCACGTGCACCATGGCCATTAGATTAAAGGATTCCATCGAAATTTTGGTTGAAAAAACTTCACTGTATGAGAGACCTGGGCAGGAAATATATAAAAAGGATGCGGGCGACATCACCCTGAAAATAATTCAGTGTTTGCATGAAACGAATTCAACTTTCTTGCCTGAATATGAGGACTTGAGTACAACATGTAAGCTAATTCATTACATTTTATTATATTTTTTGAGTATGTATTTTGATATAAACTTTTTAAAAAGGTTTATTCTGGAACCACCCATTCCCTCCATTTCGCCTACCGATTCTGTGGATAAAAATGCCATTCGAGATAGATTCGGAGCGTGCGACTGGAAACAAAATCGGCAAACTAAAGCTTAAGACCGACGTACGCCACCCGGCTGTCGACGACGGACATCTCGACGGGGATATCCTGAACTTAATGTTTGCCCTGGACATGAATGGCACTGCTGGAAAGATGATAAATTTTACATGCACTAGTGGAAATAGATACAAATTGTCATCTGAAATGTCTCAGTTCGGTAATCGTCTATTTTATACTATATACGCCCATCTGTATGGCGACAATGGTATTTATAAGGACGCTCCGATATATTATCATTTCATTTTGGGATATAATTTTCGTAACGATACAAATTGGTATTCCTACACGTCTGATGGCTTTGTCAAATTCGAGCGACCGGTCGATATATCAAAAACACATAGGCTGGCACGAATGCTGTCCGTTCTGAGCAAATTGCTCTTGAATTTGGACGTGTTTCCGCCCGTAGCAGTCCAAGTTTCACATCAGGTTATGTGTTACTCAATTGAATTCAGTGAGATTTTGATGGAGGTGAGTTAGTTTTATCACAATTTATATGGCTTATGATTAACTAAAATATTTTCAGGCCATCAGGCTATGCGTTCCTTATGCCAAAAATCCACGAAATTTATCGGCTGTCCACGTGAAGTTGTTGAACTGGAAGAAGGATGATGCAGTAATTCTTTCCGAACTATTGGCGCTTTTTTCCATTACATAGATGAATAGATGCAAATGGAAGTACAACTATATTCTCATTAGTTCATCCTAATACATACATTTTGTTCATCAAAAACAAATATTTTCAAATCTACTCATTAATTTTAATATAAGCGATATTGCAGCAAAAACATTTTTTTCCATATATAAATTTCTTTTTCAAAAGCTTATAACTTTTAGGGTAATATAAAGATAAAGATACTCTTATTACTACTACCTGAAATATTAAAAAAATGTTCCTAATTATCTTGACATTATTACCAATAAATTACAAGATACACAATAAATATTTTATATCTTTGAAGATGGATTTATTTTAGTTTTTAATATGGAAATAAATAAGTCCAACTATAGGGTATTAAATAGTTCCAGCCACGACCACCAGTTCAAATCAATTAATTAATCTTATTCGATTAATACATTTAATAACCAATTAAAACAAAGCAGGTCGTGTATATTCAGTATCTGAAAAGAGAAGCACATTTCAAGATAAAACTATACTTTTAGGCTACCACCTAAAAAAAAGACGATAAACATATGTTTTTGAAATTTGCATGATTTAATTGTTTTGCTTATTAGCTTATTATAGTTTGTCGTTTTTAAATTCGAGCAAGCCGAACTTGATTCGAATGTTTGCAAATGTTCCCGCTAGTTTTTTTTTTATGGACATACATTTATGTTCTTTTTTTACCCGGAAAGAAAATGCCTTTTGTTATTAAGTCATCGCTAGATCGCCAAACACAGAAACAGAATCGCGATTCATTTCCATCCAGTTTTCAAATTTCCATATCTGAGAATAGACGTAAATATTAATCAGACGCGCAGACAAATAAAGCTGTTAGCGGATAATGGGATAACAAGATAGAATTCGATGGGGTCACTTGAGATTTCTTTTTTTTGGATGCGTGTTTTTTTGGGCGTGCCTTTGTTTGCTCTTTATGGGCGCAAATACAATAAATTCACGCCACGGAAGAATCGATGGACGGGTGATTTATAGCCCAACCAGAAAAACCTCAAGGTAAAGACAAAGAAGAGTTAATGAACATTTGCGCAGTTCGAAGAACTTACAAAAACTAGCAACAACTTAGTTTAAGTTGGGGGAATGCTCTTAGTTAGTTGGTGGTGCTATATTAGTACGTGCTAAATGGTGTGGTTCAGCCTTCTTCTTGGACACTTGCATCCAAATCGGTGCGAATATATGGGGTTTGAGCTTCAGGAACTTCAGAACACGTTTGGCTTCAGCTTGCCGTCCTCGGTATGGGTGCGAATGTACTCCAAGGATCGCAGGATATAGTCGGGTGTTGGAGGAGGCTGCGGCAGATGTCGGCCCACCACATGGAAGCCCAGCTCATCGGCTATGTACCGGGTTTCGATGGGCAACCCCTCTGGCGAGGTGTAGCTATAAATTCCAATGGTTTCCAGGGCAGTTCCTGCCGCCTGGACGTCGATGCCGTTGCTGGTTTTGAAGGCGAACTTAAAGACGCCCTCATCGTCCAGCGGCGAAACCCGGTAGTCCGTGATCTGGGCATCCCGTTCGTCCCCGCCAACCAATCGCCGGATCCGGCGAACACGCACCAGACGGGCATCCACTTCGAACCAAATCAGGCCAAAGCAAAGCAATCCAATCAGCTGAAACCAAAAGGGGTCTTATCAGCCATCGATATGATCACAGATCGGGAACACAGATTAGGGCTCATGGCCGAATGCTTACAAAATATCGCATATTTGTATTTTGTTTCTGGGTTTTTTGCACACACACCCCGGCAACACGGCACGAAATCACACAGTAAGTTTCGAAATAATTTCGAATATATTTTGGAATAATTTTCGATTTGATTTAAGGTCTCTTGGAGCGAGATGTACGACGTCTGCGAGGTTCAAAGGTAGCCACCGTACTGCCAATCCGGCGCGCTGCTGTTTTCAAATTTATATGAGGAAAACATCTGCCCAAAACGTAAGCAGCGAAAATCTAATAAGCATAACCAAATGCCAATAATCACGCTGGCTTGGCTCCGCTTGGGTCCATCTTTTGTATCGGTTATCTGAAATGGGCGCTACTACCCTACACTACCCTAGACTAGCCAAAGATTCTCGATTTTTGATACCAGGTCGCAGCGAATTGGCTAAATAATTCATTTCCGTTTTATCTGGCGGAGACCATGTTTGCTTATTCATATTTGATGGCTTTAAACGTCAGAAGCGGATAAAAACGAGACTAAAAAGTGTCAAGTAGTTTGAGTTCTTGGAGATGCGAAGCCAATTTCGTTTGAAATTTATTATGGCAGTGGTTTTGATTTTTATTAAATTCGAGAGCGGAAGGCGTTCAACTCGATGGAATTTGATTGTTTCGTTTATTGCATTTATCTAACGGTGTTTTAATATCTTTATATTGCTCTTGTTATTTTGTTTTAATAAAAAAAAAATCGAATAAAATTGAGTTACTAAAACGAAAGCATTAAACTGCCAACAAAATTCGGCTATAGCCCCTTTGAAAAAAGTGCTAATCACCAAAGTAACCTAACCATCTGGGGACTTCATAACACGGAAGCATTTAAGATCACAGCATGTTCTCAAATAATCACATAAAAATATTAAAAAAATAATTTTTAAAGCCTTTTCATGTTTTGTTTATAGTTTTTGGCTCGAATCGAATGCAAATAAGGGCTATAAAAATCACAGAAAATGCGATAAAATCACAGAAAATAGGCCATCAAAATTATGAGGAGCCGACCAGAATGGTATTAGGATTAACAGAAGTCGATTTAACGAGCTTTGATTTGTTAATCAGGCAAAGAAATATAATTAACGTAAGCAGTTCCGGATCAAGAAGAATGGCACAGTATGGTTCTACAACTTTACAGTTTCAAAAGCAGCCTGACTCTGACAGTCGTTGTCAGTTCGTTGCCTAAGTCTTTTGTTTTTTGGCCCAAATATAAGAATGTTTGCTAGTGGGCTGGCTTTGCTGCATAAATTATAATATTTCCAAACACGAATAGCCAAACAAATTAATGTTTTATAACAAAACATAAGCAGGAGTTGTTTATTAACATAATTCTACATTTCTTAATTAATGTTCTCAAAGTGTCAAATACCCTGGGGGGGTCAGAGTCATCCGAAAACTACCACGCAAACTATCTAATAGTTCACACACGCATCTCGACCGGAGAAGATGATCGTTTCGCAGAAGGAGAACTGGAAAAGGCAGTTGATCGGTTGTGGTTTTAGTTTCGGCTTTGGTTTTCTAGTTTTTCGTGTTTGTGTTTCGCAACTGATTCTAAGGCTAAACTATTTGGCGTCGATTTGTGTTACTTAATTAATGTTGTCCGCGAAAAGATCTCGACTTGTTTGACTTGAAGATTTATGTCTGAAAATTAGCCGAAGATTATTTTCGATTCATGCTTTCATCTTCACTCAGTATGCTGCCCATCTTTTATTGAAGACTATGTAAATGATGAATAAACGCTGGCCGTTGTTTCTTAATTAGCAGATACTTTTCAAAGCATACAAAAAAATAAGCACAATGCAAATATCATTAGGCAAACGCATAGGCATTCTGATTGATGGAGTGATTGAATGATTCTGCAGCAGAGACACCTTGGCGGGCGGCGAGTTGTAAAGTCGCGCTATGCAAATCAGAGGGCGCGGGTCCGAGACATACAAGTCGTGCAAGGTCTAGGTCTGCATAGTTCCCAGTCCCGCACAGTGGCTCAAAATTATAATTAGGTTGCATTTTTTTGGAACTTCTCTTTTTTAAATTTATTTTATATTTTTATCAAGAATACGTTACACAAATTCCCAAAAAACCCGTTCCATGTACTTGAAAAACAGAAGTGATTTGGTTTGCCAAATAATTCAAACCAAACACCGAAACTCGATTTTAGCCATGATCGATGATTGTGCAGTGAACCTTTAGCATTTCCAGTTTCGCTTCAAAATCGCAAACAGTTAATCGAATAATCAAAGTTGACGTATTATATGCATATTTAGCACGCCTCATTAAAGCAAATTAATATATTTGGTATTGGCTTTTTAGTTAAGAGTTCGCCTCAACCATGACCTTTTACAGCATCCGAAATTAGAATTTAATTATAATAAATTAATAACTAAATGCAGTAATTTGTCAGTCGCGGAAAATCCATGACATCGGTATGGGAATCAATATCGCCCCACTGTGCATAACTTTCGGTTTCAGTCGACACTGCTATGCAGGCACACCTACAAATAGACCCCGAAACGTCCGAAAACAACTTCATTGTCAGGCGATAATGGCCCGACATTAACAAAAAATTATTATAAATCAATTCCCGGGCTTCGGACTCGTCTTTTGAAGATGATTGGGACGATGGTGCTGCTTTTGCTTTTTTGAATGCATCGATGCCTGATTTATGTTTTGTTTACCCCTCGATTTTTAATCAGAGAACTGTTCTCAGAAAGCGCCGTTTCGAATAAAATTAGCACAAGCTCCCCCTACTGAAATCGAAAGCTTCCTTTCGGACCCGTTTTAATCTCTTTGGGCCAGTCCAAATTCAACCTTCGACTGCATCAGATCGTCGCAATAGCCACCTCTATATAACGGTTTCATTCTAAATACTGAATCCGATTCAGGTTCGGTTTCAGGTTCGAGATCCAGACAGTAAATCCAAACATTTGGAATAATTTTAATTAGGAGATGATGTCTCCGTCGTCGCGCTCGTTCTGCAAGGTTTGTGCGTCGATTGCAATTAAATTGTTTATTGTTCGGACCCGCTAATCCTCCCGTACGTCAGATACTCGTCCTTATCGCCCTAGGATGCCTGCATTTTTGTTGTGGAATTGCCCGGGATTCAGCGGCTAGAACCATCTACTACAGGAACATACCGCCGGACTCGTTCGGCCACTACAGCTTCGAGTTCCAGACCACCAACGGCATCACCACCAAGGGGGCTGGCAACGAAAACGGAGCAGTGGGTGTGGTTCAGTACGTTTCCCCCGAGGGCATTCCGGTGACCTTTTCGTTCGTGGCCGATGCCAATGGATATCAGCCAACCGGAGATATGATTCCCACGATTCCGCTGCATGTAATCCGGCAGTTGGAATATATTCGGACCCACTCGCCCGTAGACGAGCGGAGGTCGAGGCGCTGGTAAAAATCAGATACCGAAATTCCATATTAAAACAATTATATATTGACTCTTAAATAGCTGTCAATTATTGCCTGGCTGAATGCCGTTGCAGTTGAGGAATATTTAAATTTTGTATTTATGTTTATCGATTTCGCATGCAAATTGTGAGATACTCAACAGCAATCAGCCGGCAACAGAATCATGCCAAAATGTATAGCAAACAAATAAATATTCTAGAAATATAAATAAAGTAATAGATTTAATTGATCTTTGTTCTGGAATCCGGAAAGTTTTATCAAAACAAAAACATAAATAAAAACATATTTATATCATTCGTAAAGCAAGTAAAAATCGGTAAGATATAAAAACCAAAAAGATCTAAAATATATAAAATAAGGACCAACCAATGAATTCTTTTGAGACAAAACTAAAGTGGTTCTTTAGATACCATTTCTAAAAACGCCTAAATGTCAGCGAAATATATTTCGAGTTCATGCAAAAAAAAAGTTCATTAATATTCGATGTTCATAAACCATTACAGAACAGAGACTTAAGTAGCAAAGAATATAAAAGCTTCATAAGTTCTCTCAGTGTACATTCCAATATTTAAGGTGCAAACACCATTTTAAGAATATTCTTTGAAACAATCGAAGATTTATGAACTGCAGAACTAGTCGAGATCATGTTTTCTATGCTAATGATTCAGAAACTAAATTGATCCAAAATGCCAGCTTTCATCAAGTCACTATGAGCTGGTTTCTTAAAAACAAAAATATTGTCATACTTCGCCGATGGGATGACCTTGTCTTTAAGAACGACTTTCGCTTTTAAAGGCAATCAAAGAAAAGATTGTCGCTTATTTGCATGTGGGCGCCTAATTAAGGTCGTTGCATAATATTGACCGACTAGTCGAGACCCACTTTATGTAACCAGACTAATAAACCAAATTGAGTTAACACCGTCCACAGAGTTGGCATTTAATGTCACCGAAACAAGTTGCTGATTGATGCTCGTGCTCGCCTCAAATTAATCTCCCATTTGGTTCCGGCCTTGGGGGAAGATATATCACCAATAGATTACGGCGGGCACCTCCGGAGCTCCATCATGTAAGCCAATTCGTTCGCATTCCCCCGTTGATGCAGTGCGTCGGATATCCAACTAGTTGGCAGAACCATTCATATTCAGAAAAAATCAAATATGAATTATTCATGACGGGTTTGCTTATCTGATCGCCCCTTTCAACAGAAGCATTAAGCTCTCAAACACTTATTAGACAGATGACTGGCAACGTATCGGGAAACACCACCAATTTGTATCTGTCCCTCTTCCAGATTTTAAACTATTCCGAAAAATTTTAGTTTTTAACAAGTTCTGAATCCGTATGTTCTGTTTTTTGTTGTTCGGATTTTGCGAATCTTTATCCACGTGCTAGTCCGGTTGCATGGGTTTCAGCTTTTGTTATTTTCGACTCCCCCGGCTAAATATCAGCGGTTGCTGATTTATGGATCGGAACAAGCATTCATAAGGCTTTAATGACAGGCTTAACTGCTTTAATGCCACCGCTGCGAGTTTAGCATCCAACCAAGTATTAAATCTTATTAATCAACTAATTTAGGAATTAAGAATCAACTTCAGTGGCGACAACAGGTGTTGGGTAATTTGGACCAAGTCGAAAGTTTTGCCTTTAAATATGAATTTTTAACAATCTTTTTGATCATAACCCGAGTCGTATCTCTTTTCAAAGGTCAATGGCCCACTAAACTTGAAAAAGGTGTGTTCAAATCAATGTTAACATTATGTAAAGTAAATTTGTAAATTTTAAATTCAGACATTTATGTATACTAAGTTCAAAGCTAAAGGTCGATGACTTTGTACTTTTTGACTCTGTACTGATTTTTACTGTTGAATTCAACTAATTGTTACTCTTTTTGGAAATCTATCGATTTTTAAATATTGACGGCTAACTACTGCCTTGCAAAATCCGATCGCAGAACACATTTTTAAAGTAAAATTTAAAATTCGTTTTTCACCATAGAGTTGAGTTAACATTGGAGATGCCACTTGACTGCACGCATTACCCAACACTAATTTTGACGTTTCCAAGCACTTCTATTGGATATTTACTAACACTTGGAAAATAAAAAACATTTTTGCGAGACAATAATATGAAATAGGAATTGCTGAAATTCTAAACGAAAACGACCAGGCTAGACTAGTTTGGATTCCATACATCCCTTAATTGACTGTCACTCTCTCTTCCTAAGAAAACAAACAACTCGCCATGGTTTTGGGGTGAGTAAAATTGCAATTTTTGGCAACTTACGTAAGCAGAGTTTGCTAATTTGTATCTAATATTTTGCAGATTTCTGCTGCGCGGAAGCGCTGTCGCTGGAGTGGTGTACTACACCCAGAGTGTTGGCATCTGGGGCAGCACGGACAAGACCGATAAGCTGTACAACAACATCAAATCGGAGCTCTGCCCGTACGTCCAAAAGGCGAAGAAACAGCTGCCGTTCGAGGTTCCCCAATTGCCCAAGTCCGGAGAGATCCGTTTCCTGGCAAAGCACTACTATAACGAGGGCGTCAAGAGCTCCTTCCGCTTCGTTCACATGCTGCCCTGCTACGCCGGCCGGGGCCTGAAGAAGCTCAAGGACTCCTTCGAGGACTTTGCAAAGTCGCCGGCCATCACGGGCGGTGAACCCGGTGCGGCGAAGTAATCCACTTTTGGGAGGCTGTTTTCGTGTTAGCTTATAGTTAGCCTATTGAATAATGTCTGTGTAAAGTTTACGGATCCGTAGTCCAGCGGATCTATGACGAAAAAACTGTTTTTGGCGTACTTAAACGCATCGAGCTGGAACTTCCAGTTCAGAAATACAAAAATTTACGTGGTAAGCGCTAAGATCGCCCTAAAATGTTGAATGTATTTGATTTCAATACACAACGGGGATGGTTGGGTTCTACAATGGTTACTCCAGTTTATTACTTCGAAATAGTGGCATATATATTATAGATTGGAAATGCTCGTTTTAAAAACTATACCTTCCGTGATTTATTAGAAGTTTTTTGCGGTCTAGGTAAACAAAAGTCTTAGACCGGATAGCCTATTATTATTTTTGTGATATGCGCTTCTATAAATATCCAAGTGATCCTCCTTTTTTGTTCCCTGTGAGCAGTCTGAGTTCATTTACTTAGATCTTTTCCTATCACACGTATGACGCCTGTCTAATGCCGAAAAAAAACCTGGAGCAACTGATTTATTAAACAATACCGCTCGGGGTTTGTATTTGGCTAGCCGGAGAGAAAAAAAAACCCAGAGTGAGTTGTTACTGTGATGTCTCTGAAACACGTGAATTATTTATTTTTTGTGGGTTCTCGTCAGTCATACGGGGATCGCATCCACATAGGTATTGTACATACTAGAGAACTGATAACATGATATTATTGCTGTAAACATTGTTCAAGATTGGAAATTCATACTACAACAAACCGGAGATAAAAAGAAAACAAAACGATCCGTCGTCATCTTTCAGTGGAATGGTTGACATTTTACAGCAGCTTCCGTTACGGTTTGAATCAGAAATAACAGAGTATTACGCATACGCCACGGTGGCCAGAGTAAATATTAAACAAAGCTTTAAATGCTACCCAGCGGACGTCACTGAAGGGGTTCGTACGCCCGCTGGCTGATAAGAATATGGTGCTATAATTTGGCTACCAAGGAGTCGGAGATTATGGCCCAGAAGCTAACTCGAAAATGGTAACAAAAGATAGACAGACGTAGCCACTGGCCATCCCCAAAAAGCCATTCGAATTCGGCTGTCATTGCGTTAAATTTAGACAGGCACTTGAGACCATCGTCTTCGATTATCTGCCGGGTAATACTACACGTTTTTAATTTCAGTTTCGAGTACGTTTATTTGCAATTCTATTTATTGTATTTGATATTTACTCAATGCCCCTGACGCGGGCTTCTATTTACATGGCACACCATTTTCCATTTTTGTTTTTAATTAATTAAACTTTTCGCATCCAAACACAAGCAACTGTCTAACCGCCTGCCAGATGTCGTCTTGAGATAAAGACTTTACCTGCCACCTACCCCCTACCACTCCGCCAAGACCGCCAAAAACTGACACCGCGTATGACTCATCCTACAGTCATATCGAAGATAAAGATATAGATCTCTTGAACAATTTCCCTCTCAATGATCGAATCACGCAATCACGTGCTAACCAGGACTCCATTGCCGTCGGATAAATATTATACAATAGCTTGGACCAATATTTGTGGGTAAACACGAGAATCACATTGCCACCGACCCATAAAAATCGCTGCAAATAAACGTTTAACCTCGAAAGCACCACCAACCCCACCAACACCTTCGTCCGGATTGAAGCGGATCGGACCATGGCAATGACTCCAGAGTCTAGAGTCTACGGCTCTGGTGCAAATAGGACGATAGCCGTGATAAGCCATGCTCTTTGCGCGCCAAATTGGCCAAATAAGATCGCAAGTGGGCGCTGTTTGCCTTGGCAATGCGAACAATAATTAAATAAGGCTTCTTGTTAAATATTCCCAGATCAAATATGCTCAGCTACGGCCATTTCATTTAATTAAAGTTCTTAAAATAACCCCGATAAGAGGTGAGAAATTGAGAAAAGTCCGGCGTGGAATTGACGTAAGAACTGTTTTTGTATTTTTTTTTTTGGGTAGTTTTATAACTTTCAGGATTTTCAAGGTTTTAACCTAGAAAACAATTAAGGTTTGGGTGTATTTTTATGTCAGAATTTATGGGGTCTTATAGAATTAAATTCCTTTCTTTATTTTATGTTTTTCCTTGGGAGCCATATATATCGAAAAAATATAAGAAAAAACCTCTAAAATGATCTAAGCTTGAAAACTTAAGTTTTCGCAATAAGTTTTTACAACGTTTTTAAATCTTATAAAATTTTGTAGAAACTTTTATCTATCGGGTATCTCGGGCTATTGTAGCACTTGAATTGTCTCGTACACCTGTCCACTGAACAAATGGGGAATAAATCATTGAAACATAACCAGCCGGTAGGCCCCAAACACGATCCACTCAGGTTTCAAGACTACTGTAGGCCGGGCCAACTACTAGTTACCAATATATTGAGTATTGAGCGTAATTGTATTTCACAAAATGATATTAACTCATTCCGCAATTGTCCATTTGTCATATATTCAATTATTGTCACACTCTTAATTCTGTGTCACGTCGCTGCCTTTAGCTTCGCCTTTTGCCTTCGTCAGACTCATTATAATTTAATATTTCTATACATTTTTGTTTATTTTGATATTTTGAATGTTTTTTGAAGGTGTGGAGAAGTGTGCGGATTTCGACCTCAGAGCATAATCCCTTGGCTAGATCGTTCAACCAGGAGGACATGCAATTGTTAGCTGATAAGAATTGAATAGTTTGTTGTTTGGGGACACAATGACGAGTTTGTTGAACCATCCAACCGTCCAAGTTGGAATTATAGATTTTCTGTTAGTCAAGTGAAGATTAAACAAATTACCGAGAGCGTGCGCAAACATTACAGACTTAATTAGAAGCTGCTCGAGTCTGGAACACTTGGACAAACATACATGACTAGATGCCCATATGACTAGCTCCATCAATTTGTTACGGACCGATCGAAATATGCTAATGCCTGGCAACAGGGCAAGAAATGCGAGTGCCTCCGAGCTGGAGTGTCTTTATAAATGTTACGATTATCTATTCACATTCGGTGCATTTTCCAATACGCGTTCCATACCGGTTTCCCAACCGATGCAATAATACTTGTAACGATGCTTCGCTTCCGATTTGTGCACAGCAAACAAAAACATACATAACTGTGCCCCATCATCTTACTTTTATCGCTGAACAAAATGAAGCGCAGGAATAGTATTTCATCGTCAAAATACTCATTTATAATGGTTTGGCGTTGGTCACAAATATTGTGGAATTGCTCATTTTACAATTTAAGTATTTATTTGGACAAAAAATATTTTACGTATTTTGTAGTTAATAGTATTGAGGATAGAGTTGAGTGTCTTGACTCACAGAATCAGGGATATAAACTAAAAACGAGTAATTGTAATCCTATTTCATCATGAATATGAATGAACCTTTTTTTAATAAAATACATCTTTTTGGAATATTTCTATTTTGATTTTTTACTCTTAAATGTAAACCTTAAAGATGTACCCTTGCCATTGATAGTTTTTCTCCGAGTGGGAAACGCACGCGGGTGAGTCTATGTCCATATAGTATATATGGTCTATACCTGCTTATAAGTGAGCCGATCGCCAATCGACCCTGCGCTTTTGCTTTTGAGCTCTTGACCAGGTAACACTAACTGTTACCTGTGCTGCAGTTGTTGTTTTTCCTTCGGGTTGTGGGTGGCAGTATCACTGAGCAGCACACCACCTAAGAGCTTATCAGTCTCCCAAAAAAAAAAAAAAAACCGACAAAATATTTGAGAGCTAGATCAGCACGGC
The DNA here is from genome assembly GCA_035045925.1 of Drosophila atripex. Lineage (NCBI taxonomy): Eukaryota > Metazoa > Arthropoda > Insecta > Diptera > Drosophilidae > Drosophila > Drosophila atripex. The sequence goes on from JAWNOP010000012.1 coordinate 6,240,015, forward strand.
ACGAACTTCACCTAAAAAAGTCAGTGCTTTTAGAGGCGTTGTCGTCGTCGAGAGTGCAGAGACAGCGACAGAGCAGACTCGGTTCGGGTTCTGGTTCGGATTCTCCGGGTATTTCTACAAGGCGCAACAGCGGCGCGATCTCAAACCGAAAACAACCGTAGACCGTAGACCGTAGACCGTAAACCGTAGACCTGTCTCCTCGTCCTCGAGTTGTCTGTGGGAAATTCGCGAATAAAAAACGATCGAGTATTCGAATCGATCGAATTGGATTTGCATTAATTGCAAAGTGAATGTGTGAAGTGAATGTGCGAGGAGATCGTGTGAAACATGAGCATATAATTTGACAAGCCAACAAAACCGAATCACTTAGCAAAAGGCCATCGAAAAGATCAGTTCAGAAAACTCCCCCAATCGAGTAGGAAAGTTCAACAAAAACACAAAATGACGGACCCCTCCCAATGCATGTGGATTACTTTCATCTTTGGATGCTGCATATGGTTCTGTCTGGGGTAAGTTTCAACGGGAATACCGAGAAAAAACCCAACCAATAACCAACAAATCAGATTCATCATTCAAATTGGTTTGCCGCTGTACCCCCAATGGTCTGATAAAAAACAATTTTAGCAAGACGTTTCCAAATTTAGATTGATTTCTTCACTTTGTTGTTTGGCAAAAGAGGTAATCGAGTACCTTTCCAAAATCATTCCTGAAATCGAAAATCTATTCATGATTTTAAATAAAAGTATTATTTTGAAATAATAAATCATATCAAGAATAGGGAAATGTAAAAAGGAAAGTATTGCTCATTACCAGATTCCGTTGATAACGGCCCCAAAAATGTTATCTGATGATGACAGCAAGATGATATTTCAAAGAACATGTTTACATGAAATCTGATAAGACTGGGGCTTACACCCATCACAGAATTTGGAAATATTGTTTATAAATATTATCTGTCCCTGGGAAATTTGCTTGGATTTTTCAAAACCAGATTTCAAAACCTCTTGTTGTTGCACAATAAATAACAATTGGGAATTTTTAATTTCATTAAGCCGTTGGTAAATCTTTAGACGATGGCAAAAATAAATCCTCAGACATTGTGAGATTAGAATTTAATTAAGATTTTCTCACAAACGCACCGCAAATTATTATTACAGTCGGCATTTAGCCTTTGAAGTCCGAAACAAAAAGTTCAAGAGTCCCCATACCCGGCTCGGTGAAAATTTCTTATCGGCTAAGTTCAAGATCTGGGCGCTATATCAATACGGACTCTAATTAGTTTCCTGTTATGGGACCAGGTCAATTGAATTCAATAATTTTTGTTGTTGCGCAAACAAGTAAGTAATGGCGAAAATAGAAAAAATAAAATACTAGTTAAATAATGGGCGACTGCCCGAAGAGAAGACAAATATTTTCCTATTATTTATTTTTATTTAGCCATTTATTTCGCCGTTTGATGATTTAAGGTACCTGCAAATGAGCTTACACAGCTGCTCAGGTGCTCACTGCTCACTGCTCAGTCACACCATAGCTTCATTTCCACCTTTATTTCAATCTATCCCATTAATTCGGCTTTGCTCTGAAGAAGTCGGAGCCCAGAGAAGTATTTCAAGTATGGAATATCGTCATGAAGCCGTAATTGTTTTACTTTTAAAGTATTGCTCGAAATTGTAAATATTTTTAATGCGCTTTAAAGCTATTGCTTCACAGATTTTTTAGGGTGTGACAAAATTTAATGAAATATTAAATAATTGTATATTGTTTTAGAAAGGAGGGCGGGTTTTAAGAGTTTTCCATATGTTAAATATTTTTCGTTCAAAATTTTCCACATCACATATCAATTTCTTCTAAACAATGTGTCTTTTTAACTTTCAGTGCCAACATCTTAGCCGTGGATGAGGAAGAGTGTCCTTCTTTGGTGAATGCCTCAAGTCTGCAACAGACCCAACTCATCCAAAGATTGACCCACGTCTGTCGGTACGATCGCCTGGAAAGACCTATAGGTGAGATAAAAGGATTTAAAATTAGAAAACAAACTTCAATCTAAACTGTAATCTTCCTCCTAGATTATAATTACACGGCGCAACCTGTTAAACGTCTGCCCATTATCGTAAAAACAAGGATCTACGTATATTTCCTGCAGAATCTCAACTCAGACCTGCTGCAATTCAAGATGCACGCTCTTCTGCAGCTGAGTTTCCAGGACAAGCGATTGGCCTACAAGGAGTTCAATCGCTACGACAATATTCTGGGCCAGAAGCACCTGAGCGAACGCCTCTGGCTGCCGCACATCTTCTTCTCCAACGAACGCGAGTCCAGCATCCTGGGCACGGACGAGAAGGATGTGCTGACCTCTCTGTCCCCAGAGGGCAACGTTATTATTTCCACCAGGATGCAGGCCACCCTTTACTGCTGGATGAACTTTAAAAAGTTTCCCTTTGATCAGCAGTTTTGTTCCACCGTCCTGGAGAGCTGTAAGTGATGGGAGTTTACATTTTTGAACATAAATAATTGATAACTCTAATCCAAAGGGATGTACAACACTTCAGACTTGGTTTTGGAATGGGAGGAGCATATGCCCATATCCTTTGATCCTGATATGCGCCTTACGGAGTATAATATGGCCAGGTTTTGGCATAACACCACCTTGGTGGTTTCGAACATTGAAAATCTGCGACATGGAGCTTTTGGTAAGATGAAAAGGATATAAATTTTAGGACCACATTTACCTTTACGATTTCCTTGTAGTGGGCAACTACAGCTCCTTGAGCTTTACTGTGAATCTAAAGCGTGAAATTGGTTTCTACTTGCTGGACTACTACCTGCCCTCCATGATGATCGTCGCCATTTCCTGGGTATCCTTTTGGCTCCAAGCTGATGCCTCGCCCCCACGAATTATGCTGGGTAAGGTTCAAATCGAATTATTTTAGAAAATTTTAATTAATTCTTTATGGTAACTCTTTTCAGGAACCAGCACTATGCTGTCATTCATCACCCTGTCTTCCTCGCAGAGCAAAACCCTGCCCAAGGTGAGCTACATCAAGGTGTCGGAGGTGTGGTTCCTGGGATGCACCTTCTTCATTTTTGGGAGCCTGGTGGAGTTTGCCTTCGTGAACACAATCTGGCGGCGAAAGGAGAACATTGAACTGAAAAAGGTCAACAGCAAATACATCATCAAGTCCACTCTGACCCCGCGACCCTCGCGACGTCAAATTGGTGGCAGTCTGAGCAACGAGTCCCGGGCGAGATCCTGCTCCAGTCTGGACAACATTGTCTCGAGCACGGAAAGTGTGCGCAACGGCAATGGAACTGTGAATCCTGGATTCAACAACTACTTAACAGTTCATGTATGTATCCTTATTCAACCTGGAGTGATTCGGAATTAATAAACTTTTCATTTATATCCTTAGCCTAACTTGCCCATCATCAAAACCGAGTGCGCTGACACCGTCTCCATTTGTAGTGGACGAACCAGTAACGATCACGTCGTGGACGTGGACAAGGACAAGGAGAAAAAGGAGACTCCTCCAACATTCACCACGATGACCCCGCAGGAGATTGCCATGTGGATCGATCGGCGTTCCAGGCTCCTGTTCCCGTGCATGTTTCTGGCCTTCAATGCCCTCTACTGGACCTTCGTCTACGTATTATAAGATTTTGACCCTCGGGTCGATACCCATGTGAAATCTTGTCTATTTGTTAACGCAAATAATTATTAAATTGTAAGATGCATCATCTCATAGTTGTACATATGTTGATCATATAAAATTATTGAAAGAACATACTAAAATATATATTCCTAAAAAATTATTTCCGTTTAAGACAAACATCCTTTTTTAATTGTAGTTGTAGAACTTTGAATACGTTTCAAACCTGAATTTTCACATTTAAAGGCCCAATCTGGCAACAATATTAAAAACAAGAAAGGAACGAAGCCGAAGATGATATACCCTTGCAGTTGAGTGGCAGTCCGCTAGGTGGCGAAACGCATCTTTATTATTAGATATATATCGGATCGTATATAGTCGGCCGATCCCTATGGCAGATCGGATTAGTTTGCCCAATGTAGAATCCACAGTAAATCCATTCTTCTAACTTCAAAAACAACGAAGTTATGGCATTCCCGATCAATCAGTTATATGGCAGCTATAGGATATAGTCGACCGATCCCGGTCGTTCCGACAAATATACTGCCTGCAAATGAAGGAAGGATGTGTGCAAAGTTTGAAGACGATAGCTTTAAAACTGAGGGACTATTTTGCGTAGAAACAGACAGAGAGACGCACATGCTTATATCGACTCAGGAGGTGTTCCTGATCAAGAATATATATACTTTATAGGGTTGGAGATGTCTCCTTCACTGCGTTGCACACTTTTCACCAAAATTATAATACCCTCTGCAGGGGTATAAAAAGTAGAGTTGCGAACCAGGTTCGTAGAAAATAGTAGTCATAAAATGATAAACCTAAAAATGATTAATTTTATAATTAATCATTAACCTTAATCACAACCTTACCTTATCAAATGATACAATTATTCAAATGAATTTATTATTGCTAAGCTTAAACTTAAATAAGTAAGAAAACGAGTTCCTCCTAATTCTTTGATAAAAAAAATGCATGGAACGGAATTATTCAACCGATTCTTGAGCGGGATACCTTAACCGAGTTGTAGGTGGATTCTCCGTAAATATGCATCAAAATCCGAATCAATATTAATTTTTCGATTTTTTTCCAAATTTTCTGAGGGATCCCCTTAAAAATTATGCAAACCGCTTGTAAGGCCAATATGAGCCACTGCGAAGGCTAAATCTCCGCCAGTATTCATCCGATTCTTGAGCGGGATACCTTAAACGATTTGTAGGTGGATTCTCCGTTAATCTGCATCAAAATCCGAATCAAGATTATTTATTCGATTTTTTTCCAAATTTTCTGAGGGATCCCCTTAAAAATTATGAAAACCGCTTGTAAGGCCAATATGAGCCACTGCGAAGGCCTTATCTCCGCCAGTATTCATCCGATTCTTGAGCGCGATACCTTAAAAGATTTGTAGGTGGATTCTCCGTAAATCTGCATCAAAATCCGAATCAAGATTAATTTTTCGATTTTTTTCCAAATTTTCTGAGGGATCCCCTTAAAAATTATGAAAACCGATTGTAAGGCCAATATGAGCCACTGCGAGGGCTATATCTCCGCCAGTATTCATCCGATTCTTGAGCGCGATACCTTAAAAGATTTGTAGGTGGATTCTCCGTAAATCTGCATCAAAATCCGAATCAAGATTAATTTTTCGATTTTTTTCCAAATTTTCTGAGGGATCCCCTTAAAAATTATGAAAACCGCTTGTAAGGCCAATATGAGCCACTGCGAGGGCTATATCTTCGAAACTATTTATCCGATTCTTGAGCGGGATACCTTAAACGATTTGTAGGTAGATTCTCCGTAAATCTGCATCAAAATCCGAATCAAGATTATTTTTTCGATTTTTTTCCAAATTTTCTGAGGGATCCCCTTAAAAATTATGAAAACCGATTGTAAGGCCAATATGAGCCACTGCGAGGGCTATATCTCCGCCAGTATTCATCCGATTCTTGAGCGCGATACCTTAAAAGATTTGTAGGTGGATTCTCCGTAAATCTGCATCAAAATCCGAATCAAGATTAATTTTTCGATTTTTTTCCAAATTTTCTGAGGGATCCCCTTAAAAATTATGAAAACCGCTTGTAAGGCCAATATGAGCCACTGCGAGGGCTATATCTTCGAAATTAGTTATTCGATTCTTGAGCGGGATGCCTTAAACGATTTGTTGGTCGATTCTCCGTAAATCTGCATCAAAATCCGAATCAAGATTAATTTTTCGATTTTTTCCAAATTTTCTGAGGGATCCCCTTAAAAATTATGAAAACCGCTTGTAAGGCCAATATGAGCCACTGCGAAGGCTATATCTTCGAAAGTATTCATCCGATTTGTGAGCGGGATACCTTAAACGATTCGTAGGTGGTTTCTCCGTAAATCAGCATGAAAATCCGAATCAAGATTAATTTTTCGATTTTTTTCCAAATTTTCTGAGGGATGCCCTTAAAAATTATGAAAACCGCTTGTAAGGCCAATATGAGCCACTGCGAAGGCTATATCTCCGCCAGTATTCATCCGATTCTTGAGCGGGATATCTTAAAAGATTTGTAGGTGGATTCTCCAAAAATCTGCATCAAAATCCGAATCAAGATTAATTTTTCGATTTTTTTCTAAATTTTCTGAGGGATCCCCTTAAAAATTATGAAAACCGCTTGTAAGGCCAATATGAGCCACTGCGAAGGCTATATCTCCGCCAGTATTCATCCGATTCTTGAGCGCGATACCTTAAAAGATTTGTAGGTGGATTCTCCAAAAATCTGCATGAAAATCCGAATCAAGATTAATTTTTCGATTTTTTTCTAAATTTTCTGAGGGATCCCCTTAAAAATTATGAAAACCGATTGTAAGGCCAATATGAGCCACTGCGAGGGCTATATCTTCGAAATTATTCATTCGATTCTTGAGCGGGATGCCTTAAACGATTTGTTGGTCGATTCTCCGTAAATCTGCATCAAAATCCGAATCAAGATTAATTTTTCGATTTTTTCCAAATTTTCTGAGGGATCCCCTTAAAAATTATGAAAACCGCTTGTAAGGCCAATATGAGCCACTGCGAAGGCCTTATCTCCGCCAGTATTCATCCGATTCTTGAGCGGGATACCTTAAACGATTTGTAGGTGGATTCTCCAAAATTCTGCATCAAAATCCGAATCAAGATTAATTTTTCGATTTTTTTCTAAATTTTCTGAGGGATCCCCTTAAAAATTATGAAAACCGCTTGTAAGGCCAATATGAGCCACTGCGAAGGCTATATCTCCGCCAGTATTCATCCGATTCTTGAGCGGGATACCTTAAAAGATTTGTAGGTGGATTCTCCGTAAATCTGCATCAAAATCCGAATCAAGATTAATTTTTCGATTTTTTTCCAAATTTTCTGAGGGATCCCCTTAAAAATTATGAAAACCGCTTGTAAGGCCAATATGAGCCACTGCGAGGGCTATATCTTCGAAATTATTCATTCGATTCTTGAGCGGGATGCCTTAAACGATTTGTTGGTCGATTCTCCGTAAATCTGCATCAAAATCCGAATCAAGATTAATTTTTCGATTTTTTCCAAATTTTCTGAGGGATCCCCTTAAAAATTATGAAAACCGCTTGTAAGGCCAATATGAGCGACTGCGAGGGCTATATCTCCGCCAGTATTCATCCGATTCTTGAGCGGGATACCTTAATCGATTTGTAAGTGGATTCTCCGTAAATCTGCATCAAAATCCGAATCAAGATTAATTTTTCGATTTTTTTCCAAATTTTCTGAGGGATCCCCTTAAAAATTATGAAAACCGCTTGTAAGGCCAATATGAGCCACTGCGAAGGCTATATCTTCGAAAGTATTCATCCGATTCGTGAGCGGGATACCTTAAACGATTCGTAGGTGGTTTCTCCGTAAATCAGCATGAAAATCCGAATCAAGATTAATTTTTCGATTTTTTTCTAAATTTTCTGAGGGATCCCCTTAAAAATTATGAAAACCGCTTGTAAGGCCAATATGAGCCACTGCGAAGGCTATATCTCCGCCAGTATTCATCCGATTCTTGAGCGGGATACCTTAAAAGATTTGTAGGTGGATTCTCCGTAAATCTGCATCAAAATCCGAATCAAGATTATTTATTCGATTTTTTTCCAAATTTTCTGAGGGATCCCCTTAAAAATTATGAAAACCGCTTGTAAGGCCAATATGAGCCACTGCTAGGGCTATATCTTCGAAAGTATTCATCCGATTCTTGAGCGGGATACCTTAAACGATTTGTAGGTGGATTCTCCGTAAATCTGCATCAAAATCCGAATCAAGATTATTTATTAGATTTTTTTCCAAATTTTCTGAGGGATCCCCTTAAAAATTATGAAAACCGCTTGTAAGGCCAATATGAGCCACTGCGAGGGCTATATCTTCGAAAGTATTCATCCGATTCTTGAGCGGGATACCTTAAACGATTTGTAGGTGGATTCTCCGTAAATCTGCATCAAAATCTGAATCAAGATTATTTATGCGATTTTTTTCCAAATTTTCTGAGGGATCCCCTTAAAAATTATGAAAACCGCTTGTAAGGCCAATATGAGCCACTGCGAGGGCTATATCTTCGAAAGTATTTATGCGATTCTTGAGCGGGATACCTTAAACGATTTATAGGTGGATTCTCCGTAAATCTGCATCAAAATCCGAATCAAGATTAATTTTTCGATTTTTTCTCAAATTTTATGAGGGATCATCTTAAAAATTATGAAAACCACTTGTAATGACAATGTGAGCCACTGCGAGGGCTATATCTCCGCCAGTATTCATCCGATTCTTGAGCGGGATACCTTAAACGATTTGTAGGTGGATTCTCCGTAAATCTGCATCAAAATCCGAATCAAGATTATTTATTCGATTTTTTTCCAAATTTTCTGAGAGATCCCCTTAAAAATTATGAAAACCGCTTGTAAGGCCTATATGAGCCACTGCGAGGGCTATATCTTCGAAAGTATTCATCCGATTCTTGAGCGGGATACCTTAAACGATTTGTAGGTGGATTCTCCGTAAATCTGCATCAAAATCCGAATCAAGTTTATTTATTCGATTTTTTTCCAAATTTTCTGAGGGATCCCCTTAAAAATTATGAAAACCGCTTGTAAGGCCAATATGAGCCACTGCGAGGGCTATATCTCCGCCAGTATTCATCCGATTCTTGAGCGGGATGCCTTAAACGATTTGTATGTAAATCTGCATCAAAATCCGGATGCAAATTATTTTTTCAATTTATTCTACAATTTGTGGGGGGGATCCCCCCCAGCATTGAAAAATGCTAAAATGTTAGTGAAATAATAAATAAATGCCCTAAATAAGCATGGGTGTTAGTTATTGAAGTTAGTTACAGCTTAAAACGTTGTTCATGTCGAATAGTTGTAAATCTCTTAATACATTTAATAACCGAAGTTACAAATTAAATTTCTTTCTACATAAATTTCGGAGAGTTTACATTAGTGATGTGGCAATCAAAAAACTGGTACATCAATATATCGATATTTTTATCGAAGCTTGCCCGCCTCTATAGATCGAACATGGTTGGATGGCTCTACACGGCAACAGAAGAAGAACGTGTCAAACAGCTCCTACCAAACAAACTGAACGAACGTACGTCGGACAATCGCGCTCATCGTGTTCATATTTGAATTTTGAAAAATGCGCTAGAGAACGATTTGATTAAAAGCCCAGTACAGATAGTACAGAAAGCAAAGAGCCAGGGAAAGTCGAGCTAAGAGTCGAATGCGCGGACGGTTGTTTTGAATCGGCGGCGGTTAAACGTGAAACAAGCTAAAATCTACGTGTTCTGTGCAAAAAAAGTAACAAAAAATAAAACGCCGCCACTGAGCCATTAAGTGAAACGTAATCAGCAAACTGCTTGCTCTTTTAAGCCGCTCTCCTGTTGCTCGCTGGTGTTGTTGTTGTTGTTGCAGTTGAGCTAATTAGAAAAGGCTGCTGCTATTGTTATTATTGTTGTTGTTGTTGTTACGCCGGTGTTTAGAGCGCGGCTATTTCTAATTACACTGCCCCAAAAAGAAAAAAAAAACCTACAAAGCTGGTTTTTGCGCAGCGTGTGTGTGTGTGTTTGTGTGTTGGTTGGTGTGTGCATTGGAATTTGTTATTAAGGTCAGAAGCAGCAGCAGCAAGTGACAAAAATTCGTTGGCATAAATTAAAACAGAATCCCACCAAAAATCCAACCAAAAGCCTAAAAAGAATTCTTCCCGAGATGCTGAAAAGACGGAGATTTCTTCTTCTGGCATAACACTTCTTATATTTTTCGGCTCGACTGGGAACAACAACAGCAACAACAAGAGCGAGCCAAGAACGCCGCTTATGGCAGAGCAACAATAACAACTTTCCGGTTTTTCTCTCCTCCTCACCGTCCTCCTCCTCCTCCTCTTGGCCTTTTCTTATGTTTTTTATTTTATCCATCTTCGTGGCTTACGCGTCTTCTGCATCTCTTTCCCACTCTGATTTCTGGTGTTCTACTCTCGCGAAGCAGAGGAGGAGCGGAAGAGAAAAGATCGTAAAGTGAAAATTGTTGAAAGAAAAACAAATACGGGATTTTTTTTACGATTTTAATCATTTTTCAATCATCATAACAGTTAGACAGAGAGAGAGAAAGAGAAAGAAGGCTCAGTTCCCGAAGGATAATAACTTTTTTTGGACCGCCAGGATAATAACATAATCATTCACGCTGGATTTGGGATACTACGAGGCTGTTACAGGTAGGAAGTCAATAGCCATCTGAATGGTGTGTGGAAAAGATCATAAACATGACTATTATAACTATTATTATTGTTATTATTATTATTATTATTATTGCTATTGTTGTTGTTGCTGGTGTTGAATGTTTTATGGTTCGATGCTCCACTTTATAAGCCAATAAACCCTGGCTGGCAAGGCAAGGTGTTGCATAATCGGAGTGCCCAAAGAAACGGTAAAGGGCATTCCCGATCTACTCATCAAGGCAGAGCCCATCCATCCCAACCGCTCCACAGTGGCCAGGTGGGTTTGGGCCGAAGGTATTCTTGCGTGCAAACTGGTCGTAAAATTGCCAGCCTGTCATATGTGGCTGTACTACAGTTTGGCCTGGCTAAGTGAGACCTTTCTTGTTAATATATTTCTAGTATTAGTACCAAGAAATGGAAGAAGAGGAATTTAAATAAAATTCTTAAAACTTCAAGTTGTTTTATTTACATTTTCCACCGTGGGGAGGGGGGGAGGCATGACTGAAGCTCACCTGTAATTGAAAATTACCATAACACTGGGCGGTGGGGGGTGGGGTGGAGTGTCTCTGCCCTTTCCGTGCACAGGTGTCTCTGAGCCAGGCTCTCGCCGTCAGTCGTAAACTAGGCTAAGTAGGGTCTTAGCCAAAGCACGTTTTGGCTTCGTTCGGCCCCCCGCCCCCCTGCTCCCGCCTAGTGCTCCTCCAATCTGGGCTTGGTTTATTTTTAAACCGCATTCCGCTTGGGCAGTCGCCATCTCGCTCTGCCCTCCTGCTGTCCCGTTTGCTCATTAGCTAGACCAGCACTGTGCAGCAGCAGCACCGTTAAGCTGCAGTTTGAGAGTCATTGCTGCTGTGATTTGCAAATAAAAGCACTGCACTCGCAAGACAATTGCCGTTTAAATTCAATTACACTTAACGGGTCAACCGAGAGGCCAACGACAGCAAGAAAAACGCGGCCAACAAGGCCAAGGCGTCGAGAGAAAGGAAACCAGAGATGGGAGGTGCCAACGCCCCCCAGGGCAGCACACTGTACAGTCGAGGTCTAATCTATAGGTATTCTATTGGAATTTCTAATTGGAAACACTTTTAAATGTTTTCAGCTATAAATTCTATTTAAAACAGTTATTAGAAGTCATATTATCGTAAAAGTTAAAACAAAATACAAGAATTTTCGTTTTAAAAAAGCCCTAATGGAAAAAGTGCAAGTGCAGCAGTTGCTCTCAAACTGCAGGCGAAATACAATTCCTATTTGAAGAGAGACCCAGTTGGTCCGTTTTTGAATTATTTTTCGTTGTTTTTTTTTCTCCTTTTTTTTTTGAATAAGAATTCCCCCCACACTCAAAACACCGAACTGCAAGATACAAATGCACATGGGCTTGTTTATATCTGTATCTGCTGCCGTTTCTCCCTTTCAAGGCAATTAGAAGTCGACGTCTGCGCTGCAGCTGGCCACCGTGTTGTTGTATTCGCATTGGAGTTCTTGTTGTACACTCCAAAAAAAATACAGTTTATATTCAAATAATAATTTACCATTAATTTTTTTAACAAAACATAATAATGAGCTTCTAAGCGGTTAAGCTTGCGCCTTTCAAACACTCTAAATGAGTTAAAAAAATACACATATATCTACAATTTTATTACAGTGTAAATATTATAGCCGGCACTGGTATGGCGTTCTTGGCTTTTTGCGCAATTTGTGCGCTGTACTTTTTATTTATTTCCATTTCCATTCCAAGCTCCATGCCGCTGCTCCCTTTCCTTTTTCTGCCCGGCTGTTCAGTGTAAACTATGCATAATCCCATTCAAAATCAAAATCAGCCCAAAGAGCCAATCAATCACGGCTTTATTTCGATACCCACCGCGTGCCCATCAATCACAGCCATAAAGGCGAATTTAGAACAACTTTTGGTCAAAGTTTTCACCAAACTTGAGTGCCTTATCGCTGCGTCAGCATTTCCGAGGTCCGATTTATGATTTTTATAAGATTTCCTTTAATTTACCGAGTTCTTTGATCATTTTCGAGTGGAAATCAAGATAAAACACAGCCCTAATGATCTGAAATTGTTTTTTGCGCAATGGGGGGAGTTGCAATTACAGCTTAATTAAATGAAAGGTCGCTCCAGTTAATGGCAATTGACTTTCTGAACTCGATTCTCTGGAACATATGTACTTGTAGTATAGTATTTTCAATCAGATCCCCTCTGATCCCTTGCCGTGGACAATGTCAAATGCACTGAGTACACTATTACTTAACCCATTTGCAGCTTATCGGTGGGTGCAAGTCCAACATAGTCGATTATAAATAATCTTTGTGAACAAAAAATATCATGTCACTTGCGAAATTGATAAGAGACTTGGTGGATTCGGCCGGACACGATCAGTTTGAATGATTTATATGATGATTACTAATTTTTCTCAAGGGTTCCCTGTATAAGTCATTAATTAATGAGCGATTAGGTTGTCGAGATGCCGATTCCCGTAATGGACAAGTTCCAATTGGCTGAGCCCCGATGCTCTTCCCAGCCAAGTGTGTCAGCCATGCAAAGTGGCTTGGAAAGTAATTAGAAAATAACCGTAAGCTTCAAAACCGCTAGAGAAAAGGAGAATCTCTTGCTCATTTCACTTGTTTTTTGTTTTTTTTTCTGAGGTGGCTTTGGGAAAACTTGGCCAACTCGGAGCTTAACTAGTTTTTTTTTTTTTTAGCCATTTTCCTGAACGCGCGCCAAAAACCAAAACCAAAAAACCAAAAACTACATGAAATGCACATTCAAGGCTATAAGCCAGCCAGCCGCAAGTAAACTTGCTCTGGAACAGGTTTTCTTCTCGTCTTGTATTTTGTACTCGCACTCGCAGTTTGCTTTCTTTTTTTTTCGGTTTTGTTTGGCTTGTAAGCCCGGGCCTCTTAACTGCTGCAGCATGTGGCTGTGGCCAAAAAAAAAATATATATATCTGCCCAGACTGAAATGAAGCTTATCACAAGCGAGCCAGCCAGCCAGCCAGCCAGTCCCGCACAACAATAAATAACGCAGGAAATATGCCCACACAAAGTTACTACAGAGGGAAATTATTTATTTTCTTGGGAACTGTCTCGGAACGTCTCGGAACTCTACAGATTGGCCTCAGTCTCTCGGGGCTTGGCGGAATTTTAGTGTTGCTGTGTGATTACTGATCAGCTCTAAGCTAAAGTTCAAAGTGCAAGAATGTTAATATGCGTTATGGCTATTGGCTTGGTTGGGAAAAATCATAGTTAAGAAACACTTGAAAATAATCCTAGTTTGCTTGCTAGTTTTAACACTTAAACCTGGAAACTTTTCGCATAATATGTTTATAATTTCGACCACCCTCGGCCTAGGCACTGCCATTGTATTCCGATCAGTCCCACCTGGGTGCCATTATCTCTGGATCGTGCCGGAGTTCCGCAGCCAGCAACCTTGAAACTGGCTCTGGCCTTACTGGCCGGGTGAAATTTCTCACCAAAATGCCAGTGAGTGAGTGGCTCTCTTCAGCTCTGTTTTGGCTCTGAGCCTGGCCAGCAGGTTACTCGCCTTTGAGCGTATTTTGTTGCCAGATTTTGTTTGATTTTCTGCTGTGGAATTCGGCTAATCGAGTCAAGTGTTTGGAACGCCACAGCATATCCAGCCCACCCAGCAGCAGCGGAAGCGGCTGAAATTCCGGTTAGACAAATATATTTTTTGGCTCCAAAACCAGTAGCGCAAAAAATAGAAACGCCAAATCTTATCAGCTGCAAAAAACGCTGAAAACCCAAAGACAAAAACATTATATATAGCCTTGACTGGGGTCTTAATTTCCAGCAATTTGCCAATCATCCGGGAGAGTCCGAATCACAGCCACTTCGCGCGAACAAAATTGAGTCGAAAAATTCGCGATTTCTTGTTTCAGGGGCCTCGGGTCCAATCAAAATGTTTAGCTTATTAGTTGCGAAAAAAATCGCATAAAAAGTATGAAAAGATCAACAAACAGACACGCCAAACCAAACAAACAAAATCTTCATCAAAGGAGATATTAGGAAGGGTGTACTAAGGACAGTACTTCCAGAAAATATAGGTCTGTTAGAGCTCTATTATAACGATCTTTTTCATAATATTTATTCGTTTTGCAACTACAGTTCTAAGGCCGTAACCTAATTACATTTATTTTATTTCGTAAAAATCACTCCATCCGGTTTTGTGGTTTCCCGAACGATAAGATCGCTTCTTCTAGTTGGTTTACAGTTGCGGGCCGCACTGTGGCATCATTGCTCTGCCCCGCCGCTGCATATGAACTGGCTTTTTGGGGCGAGGAGGGCCCTCCTGGCAATTAATTACATTTTGCGCACTTTGTTTCCGTTCGCTGGCAGTCGGCAGTCGGCAGCCAGCAGCCAGCAGCGGTAGAATTTCGTACTCTTTTCCGTAATTATGTTTCTTCTCTGTTATTTTGGCGGAGGATATACTCTTCGCCTCGAGAAGGGTATATGGACTGAGAGCCTCCTCTATTAATGGATGACAAGGCGACGCCACCTTTCCCACAGAGATGGCTAACAGAACACGGGCGGGCGTTGGAAAGATGAAGCCATAAAAGCGCCGCCGCTTCTTGGCCCGCTTGGCCCGCTTTGTTCTGGCCAGGCCCGGAACCCCACAGCCCAGCCAGCCAGCACCCAGAAACCAGAAGGTGTTGATGGTCATGCCCCATGTACGGGGCATGAATGTGTGTCGGTGTTGGGGGCATTGATTTCGAATTTTTTTTCAGCCTCTGCAGCCGCAGACGCAGCCTGAGCCCCCAAAGAACAATGCGCATGTGCGCTACTCGTAAATTGTTATTTTTTTTTTTAAGGTAACCATTCTTGCCATTATTTTTTTGGCTTTTTGTTTGCATACATCGTTGCGTACATCGATCGGAATCAGAATCAGAATCAAAAAGCGTAACAGAGCCAAAGCAGAAATGCCAAATATTTAAGCGGCTACAGCTCAGCTGTGAAGGCAAAAGAAAAGGGGTTATTACATTAAGAAAAATGAAAAAATATATAATTGAAATATATAAATTTAAATTAAAACAAATGGCTATGCTTTTTGAATTTCAATTAAAATCGAGAGAAACTTTGAAAGTGAAAGCCTGAATTGCTTAATTATTTTACCTTTTTTAGTTGATAATTGATTTAGTTGATAGTAAAAGTCTTCTCCCCTTAAAATTAAATAGATAATTTATATAAATATTTATTGAAATTAGTTTTTAAACAACTAGATTTTAGTTCAAAAACAAATAAATTTAAAAAATAAGCAAAGGTTATAAACTATTCACAGTTGAAGTCAGTAAAATGAATTTGAATTTTGAAGTTTTTTAATAAATGTGGCTCTTAAAACTTGAAACCCTCGAATAGCAGAAGTAGTCTGGCATTTTCTCCCAGTGTAGATACCCTCTTCCAATGCGATTTTTGAGCCGGGTCGAGGCAAAACAAGACGATTTGGGGCTTTACCTTGCTGGCAGCTTTGTGGCTCAGTTGTCTGTTCTTTCACTCTGGCATTCCTTGGCGTACTTTATAAATTGTTCGTTTTCGGTCTTTCCTTTTTTTTGTTTTTAATTTTTCGTATGCGAGAGGTTGCTGTTATTTATGTTACATATATAAGCATTATGCGTTCCAGTTCTTTCTCATGGATGTGCCCGGCCGGCTAAGCGATCGCTTAGAGTCGGCAATCTTAGCCCAAATCCCAGGCATTCTGACGGCCATGATGACGACGATAATGACGACGATGACACAAATGAAATGCTTTGAGTAAATTTTCTGAAGTGGCCAACTGAAATGCCAACGGCTAATGGGGTCTCGCAGCGGACTCCGCCGCAAGAGGTGACTTGTCCCTGCAATTTATGACTTTCTAAGCTAGATGTATTTGCGGAATTTACAAACTCCGGTGGACTGGACTAGTGCAGATAGAAGCTATCTATAAGGTGGCAGATAGGCACCTCAGTTATCAATAACTGAAACTGAAGCGCGATAAAGACTGGAACGGTAATGATTGCATGCACTCTAAAAAATGCAGGAATCGCTCGAAATGGCCCATGATGTCAGAGTGTGAGTCAGACTGGTAGACAGAATAGAGCTCTGTCCCAGAGATATTAATCATACAGTCTAGCCTCCACATATGGACCTCGCAGAGAAGCAGACAGCCTCTAAGACTGAGAAGCGAATTCCAAATATCACCAACTACTCACCTAAGAATTAATCAAAAACCTCTAACGGCAGACAGTAGGCTTTTCAAAGGTCCAACTGTATTAAAATGAGTGAGAATATGGCCGTGGCTGGTTTTATTAATTAGCTGGGAACTCGGATAGCTGAACAGCAGCTCAGAGGCGATGATCAGGCGGTTTATGTCGTGACTGGGTTGCTCACAGAATGTCTTACATTTGCATGCAGCGGCGAAAATCAGGCCGACTAACCTTGAGACCCGCTTATATAACACTTTTTTGTCGGATTTTGTTCACAAAACTTCCAAGTATAAAGGTTAAGTTCTCTCGCCCAGTGTCTGAAAATAAAATTACACGCTTAAATAACAAAATATTTACTTAAACGCTGACATCAGTCGCCAATCGACAAGCTCGAACGGCGAGCGTGGAAAGCGTGAGGGGGAACCTCAACAGCTACGTACGTGGAGCTACAAATTCTCCAGAAGTCTGCTCTTCTTTTGGGCTTGTTGCTGTAATTTCTACCGGTTTCCGTTTAGCATTGTAGCGTGAAGTCTTATGATCTTTATTTGGAGTTTTTTTTTTTTTTTTTTTTTGGTATTCCATATTTATTCCATATTTACGAATTTGATTATGATGCCTCTGGTCAGCGAACGGAGTCAAAGTCTTCATCAGTCTGTGCCGAGAATTTGCATATGAAGCCTTCGGGCAGAAACGAGTTTTCGCAGATACACATACCACCCAGTTGGCCATAATAATTGGAGGAGTGTTATGGCCTGATAAAATGTCAGCAAAACCCAAAGGTATTATACCATTAAGCTCAAACCTATTGTCGAGATAGGAGAAAACAACACCTTCGGTTTAGTTGATTGATTGGAAGCTTAAAGAAGCAAGGAATGTGGGTTTTGTTTTGGGACAAATCTTATTAAGATCAGCTCACTTAGAAAGTGTAGTTTTTAATAAAAAAAAAAAAAAGTCTAAGTCTAGCTTTATGGGTTACTTGGCCAGGTAAGAGATCAGGTTCCCAGACCAGACTCTCTTAATAAGCCTTCCCACCCGAGTGGCTGTTGGCTATTTTTATCCCAAGCTCTTTGGAGAGCACTCTTCAAGACCCCTCTTCGAGATCCCACTCTTCAAGATCGACAACAATAAATTATGCATAAAATGTTTGCACACAAAACCGCAAGAAGTAAAATAAAAATTTAAATAAAATACTGCTTCTTCGATGTGCCTGTAAACGTCATCGAATTCGAATCAGAAATTTTTGTCGTGTAATTGTAGACTTGACGCTTTTTTTTTTGATTTTTCGTTGTGGTTTGCGCAACGTGCTTTTTGAAGTCGAAAAAGGAATGCAGTTTGTAATAACAAACCCCAGCCCAAATCACATATATGTATATCAGAGTTCGTGTCTCGTAAAAAACACATTAAAATCGTTTGAAATTCATTTAAAATCCATAACTTATCGAGAATTTGGCTCCAAGGCATTATCATCGGATGGGCCGCAAGGCTATCTCTGGGTGTCTGCCCTCTCCCAGGGGACCACTTTCAATACCACATAATGTTACAAATTTATATTTTTTATGGCCCGACACTTGGGTAAACATTTATGTATCAAATAAGAAGGCGATCGGGGGAACTGTAGCGAGATCCCAGGGCTTAGCCATTCAAAAAAAATTCAACGGGCCGCCCAGCACTACTACCCCCTGCCCTGCCACTCTCACATGATTTCAATTTCAATTAGGGTCTGTTGCCGAAATAGATGTCTAAGATACGAGTTATGATTAGTTGTTTCTGTGAAATATTTTCTTTGCTCTCCGGGAACCGGGGTCGCAGGCTGTCAAAAAATGAAATTGAATTGTTCTCCGACTTGTCATTCGATCGCTTGATTGTCGTTTCGTACATTTTAATTAAAACTAAGGGCTGCTGTTTGCCAGTTGCCTCTTTTTTTTTCTGATAGGACCGACCTTACCCCAATGACCCAACCGAACCTCGAACCTCATTCGATTTTTTTTTTTGGGGGAAACTTCCTGTGAAACGCGGCGGAAATATCTTCAAAGCCGCCCCCCCTGCGGAGTGTTAGATTATTGTGTAAATATTTGGCCCGGCCATGAGTGGTAAGTGTTTGTGTCGTGAGTGCCGGCACTTAAACGGGCGATACTATAAGCTATAAGCGAATATCTGCCAAATGATTCATTTTCTGCGTAAGCCACCAATTTTGGGTTCACACGTGTTGGGGCTTTCGATCGCGAATCGAGTCTCCCACCCCATACCCCGTATGCAAATCATTCAATGCGATTAAGTCATATTTTCGGCGTTTCGAGTAGGAAGTGGGTAGACGGTACTAATTAATCAGAAACCAGCTTTTTGGACGCTCTCAGGAGAAAGAAAACAAAAGGCAAATAGACAATTGGTAGAACGAACAGTGACAACAGCTCTTGGGTGTCGATGAAAGTTTGTTTTTGGCTTTCGACAGTTTTCTTTTTTCTTTCTGTGTGCAATTAGTAAGTGAAAGCCTCATATTAGACAATTATTTGGAGGGCAACCTTTCACAGGCAAGTCGCAAAGGCGCATGCAGAAATGGTTAATCAATCAACTAGAGTTAGTCACACTACGACCCTGCTGGCTTAATTGCCAGGCACTTCCCCTCCACAGAAATCAATCAAAGTGCCTGGAAATAACCTGTTGTTCCTGTTAACCCATCTCTCGCTGAAAGTATCCGATCTAATGAGCCCATATCCGCCATAACGAATCTTAATTATTGCCACAATTAAATAGCCCCAAGACCGATCCAAGAAGCGTGCCTTTGTTTCTTTTTAGCCTGAAAATTAATGGATCTTCCGAACAGATCTGGTTGCTAGTTCGCATCTCAAATCGATTAAAATTTATTACAAATTAAGAAATGCTCCGAGCAACGCCCTGCAAGCAAATTTCACTTTTAATTGATTTTTATTAGAGATTTTGAAGGAGAATATCTATGGAATCTATTCATCCCACCCGTTGAGACAAAAAGACAATCTTTTGTCCCCAAAGAAATAGAAATCTATTCGCAAAAAAAAATAAATAAATTTAATGATGTCATCATCGAGCTATTTGATGGATTTGTTTGCAGTTTTGGGGAATAGTATTTTCCCAGCCTTAGGAAAAGCTGAAAACCGTTAGGGAGCAAAAAACATTTGATTGAAAATGGGTTTCATGGCCAAAACCCTGACAAAAAATCAGTTAAAACCGCTGGAGCGGCGCCCCAAATAATCTATTCAGGTATTTGCATAAACAAAGCCGACAAACAGAAAGCATTTGGAGAATTGGGGAGAAAACATCGAACATCGCGGATCGAAAACATCCAATTCGGTAGCTGGCTGCCTAGCTGCCTAGCCGGGTTGGTAAAAAGGCGCGCACGCATGCGCCAAACCCGCAACGAAGAACGAATCGAATTTTGGGGCTCTGCTGTTGTGGTCTGCTGTGGTGCGGTGATGTCATCAGAAAACAACATAGTTGCGGGTGTTCATTTCGTAGAGCCTCGGGGGGCGTAACCAAATGCCAAAAAAAATAATAAAGCCAATGGCCGAGAGGAGCCCAGGGACCCTGAAGTGGGTGGGCGGGGTGGAGATCAAAATGGAAGTGCGGCTTTGAACATTGACTAATTTTCGCAAATAACTTTTGGGGCACATCATAGAGCCCAACACGTACAAAGGTACACTGAGAAAAAAGGGGTTTTCTTTTAAAATAAATATTTTAAGAAGGCAGGCAAATAAACTTGCAAACTATACACAGACTTGAGTTTTAAGAATTTTAATATTTTTCATAATTTAGCATTAGTAACTGTGTCATTTTCTTGAAGTGATACCTTTTTTAATAGCAACCAGTGAAGCACAATAAACAATTTCGATTTCAACAAAAGCCAAAAGCCATAAAAAATGAAGTAATATGTCTTCTGCTTTTTTTGTATCGGTTATGAGACAATAATCGTCCGAAATGTTTGGTAATCAGTTTTAAAGAGCTGGTCTCCGCCCAGGGAACAATTTTTCAAGAAATGTAAATTATTAGACGGGACGGAACAGAGGCGATAGAATAGGAAACTAGTTAGTAGTTGAATCTATTGTTTCTCTGAAACCTAAGATTTGGTCACTTTTTCTGTTTTCTCTTTTCGAAAATTGTTTGTTTTCAGATTTTTCCTCTTTTGATTTTTTGAAATTGTTTAGCATGCCAGGCACAAACAAAAGAATTTATAACATTGCTTTTTGTTGTTAACTTTTTATTTATTCCATTTGTATTCTTCTTTTTGAGTAAAGTGACTGAAGCTTATACGCTTGGGATGATGGCTCTGGCCGTTGAGGCTGAATCTGAATTTTAATTTCCAGCCAGCCAGCCAGCCAGCCAGCCAGCTCTGCTGATGAGCTAATATTATGCATAGAATTTTTGACAACAAAGCCACCAATTCCCTAATTTGCCTTGCCACAGGTTTCATTATTTGTCTGTTAGTTATCGCATAATTTTTTCAAAATAAAGTTTCTATCAGACACATTTCATCACTCACGCAAAAGCAATTAAAATAGTTAACGACCTGGATGCCATCTTAATAGCGATTGGCGCAAAAAGGTCCCTTTTGATACGCTTTTAAGTAGCATCAGATCTGATAGATCGGCTATCAGATCTAACTCTATTCTAGACTCTGCATAATTCCCATAAAAATTAAGTAGACAAAACGCCAAATGTTTATTGATTTATGCAAATCTTGACATGGCCCTGGTTCGTTAGCAGAATGTGGAACACTCGAAGATTGAGATCTGGCAGGGAGAGCTGCTCCCTCCACGGCTTAGAGTCTGCTGGCCGAAGTGTGGCTGGTTTTAAAAATAGAAATAAACACGCAATTCGAGTACTTCTGCTCCCAGCTGCTGCGCATGTGCTCTGGCACATCCTTGGAAGCGGCAAGTCGAAGGAGGAGGGATGCGTGTGTGTTTATTTCAGTAAACAGGATGCTCGGAATTCGACCCTGACTTTGCTTCAACCTTCCTCCCTCCACCACGGTCGTTGGTACAAAAATAGTTTATGGCACACACTCTGGGATGGCACTTCCTCTGGAAATGGCTTCTGCGTTTCCCTGCCAAGCCTAAAGTTATGCATTCTTTGGAGTCCACTTTTGTTTTTTGCCGGCATTTCATGGCTGATAAGGGAAATCGTTATCGGGGTAGGTGTATGGTAAAGTTTATTGTCACACCGCCGCGCCGGTGTTGTTTCATTATTTTTTATTGTTTAGTTTTCACCTCTTTTTTTTAATTGATTTTGCTATTTGCCGGAGCCAAGTGTTCTGTTTGTTTGGCGTTCGGTTGACGGCAAATACCTACATGCCTTCCAGGTGACCTCAGAATGGCACTCTTTCGGGGTGGAATTTGGAAGTTATTTAATGGAGTGCCACCATAAATTACTGGATGATAGATACTCCAATATCTATTGGAGCTTCTATACTCTAATCGGGCTGATGAAACATATGTCCGAGGTATGCGAGATTTATCGGCTGATAAGATTAGCCCAGGGTCTATGGGCTTTGTGTCGATGCGAAGATCCGACAGATCGTACCCCCCACGCGATAAAACGAACTCACCACAGCCCCCTTTAAGAGTTTCGCTTTTAATTCATCTGATAAATAAAGCCAAAATAGGGTGGAAGCTTTCGGCCACTTTTAATGGAATCGTTGGACTTTATTTTCCGGCTCCCCAGTGACCAAACGACGCGGACCGAGCAAGCAACCAGCTCCGAAAACCGAAACTAATTTCGAAAATCTAAAAACACAAATGTTATAAAAGATACAAATTCGGAAAGAAACTGCCTCGAACCATGGAGTACAACAGCCTGTTGCGGTCCAACTTCACACGGAATGAGTACCGGAGATATATATCCTTTGAGCGCCAGTCTCTGGGTAGGTTCTTTGAACTTGAAACTACTTCCTGGAACGAGGGAGAGAGAGTTTATTGGACAAGGGCACTGGGCGAAAGTTAGTGTCTGTTCTTATCTGTTGATTGGATGGAACTCCGGTTTCGGGGTACTGCGATAAGCCATTCAAATATTTGGGAAATGAGTCAAGTTTGGTTAGTTTTTTTAGCACATTCTGTGACCAGAGTTACGCAATGCGAACTGTTGATAAAAAACAGAATTAACAAAACTGTGAACCATTTTTTCTTTCGCTGCTATGAAGTAATTTCGACTCTGGACTGATAAGAACGTCAAGGCAATATTATGAATATGTTTTTCAGAGCCTCAGGTCTCTGGATGATTTCATTCTAAAATGTCTAAACTGCCTGAAGTAGAGGCAGTTTTTGTGTTTTAACCAAAAATTCATCTATCTAAACGGCCAACAAGCTTTCGTAATTACGATCTATCGAATGGGCTTATCGTGTCAAGTCACAAACTATATACCTTTTGATGGTGATGTGTCGAAATTGAAGGTTCTCTGTTGGTTTTGTCGAATTCCCCTCGGTAATCTGGAATTGCCGCTGATACTATGATTTAAAATTAGGTATTACGATCGAGTGCTGTGGAATGTGACTCTAACTTTAGCTAGCGATTGATGGGTCTTTTGTATTTTTATTATTTTGTTTTTTTTATAGAAACAATTATGTTAGCGATAACCTGTTATCTCGGAATCAATACCACTTGGACGTCACGGGTTGGCTTTCTCTATCTCTTCTCGACTTCCCGTTTTCCCCTGCGCTATTGATTTTGGCCTGTTGCCAGGGAGCTTCTCGCAGTCTCTCTTTCAAATTTATATATGTATTTGTATTTTGAACGAAAACTGGCACTCAAACTAAACGATTCTTGTTGCATTTGTACGTCTTCCGAGTCAAGCTAATAGTCGAACTAATCCGAGATTTATTTTGTTGCATTCCTCCACTTCCCCAATAGCATCACAATATGAGCCGGGAGGCTACTCCAACCTGCAGACCCAGACGCCATCGAATCGCAACTCCGCCAGCATGACCCAGCGGGATGGCATCATCAAGTTCGAGAACGAGCGAATCAAGACGCTCCAGGAGGAGCGTCTGCACATTCAGAAGAAGACATTTACAAAATGGATGAATTCGTTTCTGATCAAGGTAGGTGTGCCCTCCCTCCCCAGGAAATATTGAATGAATGCATCTCATATCGTTTTGATTTGTAGGCCAAAATGGAGGTCGAAGACCTATTCACAGACCTGGCCGATGGCATCAAGCTGCTGAAGCTGCTGGAGATCATATCGTCGGAGAAACTGGGCAAGCCGAACAGCGGACGCATGCGCGTCCACAAAATCGAAAATGTCAACAAGAGTCTGGCATTCTTGCACACCAAGGTGAGAGGAGTGTCCAGTCGACTGGCAACTGGCAACTGGCAAGTGGCAAGTGGAGAGTAATGGCTATTGGAGAGTAGAGAGTGGAGAGTGCAGGGGAGAGAATGGAGAGATTTACGCATTTGTAGAAAGTGCAAGTCGCGCCTGCGCAGCTGCGCGTGGCCGTTGCGTGCTTTGTTTGCCTTATGAGCCGGCGAGAGGAAGGCGACAGGAGGCCATAACAACTATATATGTACATATATATTTAATTACCTTGCCTGCCAGTCTCGGCACTGCTTCTTGGCAATTTCTTAAATATTTGCATACTTTCTAATGCATTTGTTAGCGTGGTGGCATATGTATATGTACATATATATATATATTTTTTTGTGTTTCCACTCGGCAGTCGGCACTTTCTTTGCCCGCCGCCTCATGCATTTTCCGATTTTAATTGCTCCAAGTGGCTGGATGGCTTAGCGTGCGACATAGTTTCGTCGCATGTGTATGGTGTATGGTATGGTGTATCTTCTGGATAGTCAACTGGCACAGTACAGTACTATACCACCTCCTTCATCGCCTGGTAATCTAATTAGAAGCCAAAGCCCCATTAAACTGCTGCAATTTTTGTCCCAATGGCCCGGCTAATTCGCTTTTGTTTCCCCCAACCACCAACTACTACTGGGCAGTGAAAGTTGTGTGTTTCGGTTTTTACTTTTAACCAATTCATTTGGCGTTTTATTTGGCTCTTGGGCTTGTCTCCTTCTCTCTCCCCGATGTGTGACACGGGTATTGAGTGCATTTTAATTGGTTTTCAAGCCCGAAAGAAGCCACCGAACGAGAGATTCACGCACAGGCGAGCATGCCGAGGCCTGGAGGATCTCCGGGGGGCAGTCAGTGGAGCATGCCAGGCGGCACGACTTCCAGAACTCCCAAAAGTACCATTTTGTGGGAATTGGAGACTACTGGAATGTCACAATGATTGTATGATGGGATTTGTGGACGCCCCTTTTAAACATTTTGTTTTTAAATATTAATCCATTTAATTTCGATTTAACTTCAAAACTAGACTGCTGATCGGCCCAGTCATCCCCATTTCCATATTTTCAAGCCACATACATACATAAATCAAAGCCCGCGCTCCGCTACCACTTTGTAGCTATGATAATGCGATCCAGATCGGTATCTGGCAGTAATATATGCTTTCTTCTGGCGGCCCTTATCGCCCGATTACCTGTCCGCGCCCTGACCTATAATGCAAATGGCAGGCGGCGACCCACACGAACTCGCGGAGGTCAAGCACCTTTACCTGATAATGCGGAGACCCAGTTCGGATGCCCATACATACATATCTGTGTCTGTGATGGGAGTGAGTTGCTGGTAACCCGATATCTTCGCAGCTCACCACTCCACACTTGCCAGCCACACTTGCCAGGAAATTGAAAGAACGAAAGGAGAAGGGACTAATGCAACTGGGCCTCTTTCTTTTTGTTTTGGGCTGACAGGTACGCTTGGAGTCCATTGGTGCTGAGGACATTGTGGATGGCAACCCCCGACTTATATTGGGTCTCATTTGGACCATCATTCTGCGATTTCAGATCCAGGAAATTGAAATCGATGTGGTGAGTGTTGGGATTTCATTGATGACTTGACTTGAAATTAAAATTTGTTCCTTTAATTTATTTTTTCTGTTAAGGATGAGGAGAACGAATCCAGTGAAAAACGTTCCGCCAAAGATGCGCTTCTGTTGTGGTGCCAGCGGAAAACGCACGGCTATCCGGGTGTCAACATCACGGACTTCACCAACTCGTGGCGCTCGGGCTTGGGCTTCAATGCCCTGATCCACTCCCACCGGCCGGATCTGTTCGAGTACAGCACCATTGTCAATTCAAAGAACTCGAACTTGGACAACCTGAACCATGCCTTCGATACGGCCGCCAATGAGCTGGGCATACCCAGTCTGCTCGATGCGGAGGACGTTGACTCGGCCCGCCCGGACGAGAAGTCGATCTTGACCTATGTGGCCTCCTACTACCACACCTTTGCGCGGATGAAGAACGAGCAGAAGAGCGGCAAGCGAATTGCGAATGTAAGTCTGGATGGGATTCAAATTTCCATTCCCATTCCCATTCCCATTTCGATTCCGTTACCAAATCCGAGTCCAATTGGCTGGGAGATCGCTGCAGCGTAACGGTGTCCCACAGTTAACGCTCTACTTCACAATGGATTGGCCTTAGAGTTCGGATTCGGAATCGAATATGGGTTGGGGCTTTAGGTGGGGTTGAGGCGAGGTATCGGGCGCCCGGGCACCCAGACCTAGGCCTAGAAAGTTGTTGGGCCACTACTGATCCGCATCATTAATGTCTCCCAGATTGTGGGCCAGCTGATGGACGCCGATCGCAAGAAGATGCAGTACGAGCGCCTGACCACAAACCTGCTGAGCTGGATCCGCCAGAAGACGCTCGAGCTGGAGCAGCGCAATCTGCCCAACTCGCTGGAGGGCATCCAACGGGAACTGCTCGCCTTCAAGGAGTATCGCACCATTGAGAAGCCACCCAAGTGAGTATAGGGAGGAAGGGAGATGCAACCCGGAAGTCAAACTTCTTGACCAGAATATGTATCATTCAAATATATATATTTTTTCACCATTTTTTAGGTATAAGGAGCGCAGTGAGATCGAGGCCCTGTACTTCACCGTCAATACTCTGCTGAAGGCTCTGAACCAGCCGCCATACAACCCGCAGGACGGCCAGCTCGTCAACGACATCGAGAAGGCCTGGCAGATCCTCGAGTACGCCGAACACCACCGCGAGGTGGCCCTGCGCGAGGAGCTGCTGCGCCAGGAGAAGCTGGAGCAGCTGAACTACAAGTTCGAGAAGAAGTCTGTGCTGCGCGAGGGCTACCTCAAGGAGATGATCCAGGTCCTGTCCGATCCGCGCTACCTGCGCCAGGTGGATGCCACTCTGAAGAAGCACGAGGCCATCTCGGCCGATATCCTGGCGCGAGTGGAGCGTTTCAACGACTTGACGGCCATGGCCGAGGAGTTGGACAGGGAGAACTATCACGGCAAGGAGCGAGTGCGTCGCCGCGAGCAGGAGGTGATGGCCAAGTGGCGGCAGCTGCTGGAGCTGTTGGAGAACCAACGCCTCAATCTCTCCCAGATGAGCAACCTGATGAACCTGCTGCGCGAAATAGCCGGCACCACGGAGTCTGTGCGCGAGCTGCAGCAGCAGTTTGCCTCCGAGGACGTGGGCCCACATCTGCTGGGTGTGGAGGAGCTGTTGCAGGCTCACTCCCTGCAGGAGCTGCAGGTTAACACGTATGGAGAAACCCTCAAGCGCTTCAACCGCCAGGCTCTGCCCTACAAGAACTCCGAGCACAAGGACGCCGCACTGCTGGCCCAACGCCTCTCCGAACTGGAAGAGGCCTACTCGGAACTCTTGCGACGCTCGGCCGCCAGGAGGGCTCGTCTGGAGGAGGCGCGCAACTTCCACCACTTCATGGAGGACTACGACAACGAGGAGTCGTGGCTGGTCGACAAGCAGCGCATCTGCAAGACCGGCATCACGGCCAAGGATCTGCGGGCAGTGCTGTCGCTGCAGCAGAAGCACAAGGCTCTCGAGGATGAGATCAAGTCGAGGAAGCCCAAGTCCGGCCAAATGTCAGAGGCCGGCAAGCGGCTGATTGGGGAGCAGCACCCGCGTTCCTCGGAGATCCAGAGCAGGATCGATTCGCTGGCCGAGCACTGGCAGGCCTTGGAGGCTCTCGTGGAAGTCAGACGCCGGCAGCTGGAAGACGCTGCCGAAGCCTACCAGTTCTACACGGACGCCAACGAGGCCGAGTCCTGGCTGAACGAGAAGATGGCCCTGGTCAACTCCAAGGACTACGGCAGCGACGAGCCCTCGGCCCAGGCCCTGCTTCAGCGGCATCGCGATCTGCAGGGTGAACTGAACGCCTACTCCGGAGACATCCTGAATCTGAACCAGCAGGCGGACAAGCTGATCAAGGCGGGCATTTGCACGCTGGAGCTGTCGGCCGCTGAGCCGGAACTGCCCGAGGTGGAGCAGGAGGAGTGGGTGAACGAGACGCGGCTGGTGCCCAAGGAGGTGTGGGAGGACGAGTGGGTGGAGAAGCTGGAGCACAAGAAGGTCACCGAGACGAAGCTCCTGCCCCACGTGCGCTCCCTCTTCCCCTTCGAGGGCCAGGGCATGAAGATGGACAAGGGCGAGGTGATGCTCCTCAAGTCCAAGACCAACGACGACTGGTGGTGCGTCCGCAAGGAGAACGGCCTGGAAGGCTTCGTTCCCGCCAACTATGTGCGGGAGATCGAGCCCCGTCCGGTGGCCTGCATTGTTCCCAAGGCGGAGAAGGTCAAGTCCCTGCAAAAGGTGAAGAAGACCATCCTGGTGCGCCAGGTGGTGCCAGTGAAGAGGATTAAGCCAGTGAGCACTGCTCCCAAGCCGTTGGTGCAACGCCGCACCTCCAGCCAGAGCATCAACGAAAACGCCGACAGCGTCGAGAAGCGCCAGCAGCGGATCAATGCCACCTACGACGAGCTGCAGGAGATGGCCCAGAAGCGGCATGCCCTGCTGGAGGACTCCATCCACCTGTTCGGCTTCTACCGCGAGTGCGACGACTTCGAGAAGTGGATGAAGGAGAAGGAGCGCATGATCAAGTCGGACGACGGCGAGGGTGTCGACAATGCCAAGCGCAAGTTCGAGAAGTTCATCACGGACCTCTCGGCCGCCTCCAAGCGCGTGGAGGAGATCGACGGGGCGGTGGATACCTTCCGTCGGCAGGGACACTCCCAGCTGGACAAGATCATCGCCCGCCAGCGACAAATCCACCAGATTTGGCAGCGCCTCAACAACGCCAAGGCCCAGCGGGAGAAGTCCCTGGAAGGAGCCTCCAGCGTGGAGCTCTTCAACCGCACCTGCGACGAGGCCAAGGTCTGGATGAGCGAGAAAATGCTCCAGCTGGACACGGCAGTGATCACTCCCGACCTGCGAACGGTCCAGGCCCTCCAGCGACGTCACCAGAACCTGGAGCGGGAACTGGCCCCCGTCGAGGACAAGGTGAATAGGGTGACCTATTTGGGAAATTCCGTCAAGAATGCCTATCCAGCGGAGCGGGACAATGTCAATGGCCGGCAGAAGGAGGTCCAGGACATGTGGCAGCAGGTGCAGCAGCGCGGCAACGATCTCCGCAATCGCATCGAGAGCGAGGTGGGTCAGCAGATCTTCAACAATAGTGCCAAAACCCTGCTGGCCTGGATCGACTCCGTCAAGGATCAACTGAATGCCGATGAGTCGGCTCGCGACGTGGAAACGGCAAACAATCTCCTGAAGAAGCACAACGACCTGGGCGATGACATTCGGGCCCATGACAACGAGTTCGTGGAGATCATCCAGCTGGGCAAGCAGCTCTCCGACGGCAAACCCCACATGGCCGAAACAGTGGCGTTGATCGAGCGCCTCAAGGCGGAACAAGATGCCATCCACCGGGGCTGGGCCGAGAAGCAGAAGTGGCTGCTCCAGTGCGTTGGGCTGCAGATGTTCAACCGGGAGGCGGACAAGATCGACGCCACCACCAAGAGCCACGAAGCCTTCCTGGAGTACAACAACCTGGGCTCCTCTCTGGACGAAGTGGAGGCCATCCTCAAGCGGCATCTGGACTTTGAGAAGAGCCTGATGGCTCAGGACAAGATCCTCAAGGGATTCTCGGACAATGCAGACAAGCTGATTGCCAATGATCACTATGATTCCAAGTAGTAAGTATTCCCCTTCTCTAAATGGAGTTCCATTGGCTCTTATATGTTCCATTTCCTCCTCCAGCATCGGTGATCGTCGCAACCAAGTGCTGGGCAAGCGCAAGGCTGTCCGAGATCGCGCTTTTGAGCGTAAACGCCTTCTCCAAGCTTCCAAGGACTTCCAGAAGTTCGCCGCCGAGGCGGATGACCTTAAAGTGTGGCTGCAAGACAAGACCAGGATTGCCGGCGACGAGAACTACCGCGACCTGAGCAACCTGCCCCGCAAGCTGCAGAAGCACCAGGCCTTCGAGCGCGAACTCCGCGCCAACGAGGGTCAACTGAGGAACGTCACCAAGGACGGAGAGGCTCTGGTCCAGGCCGGCAATCGTGTGCCGGAGGTGGAAGCCCGAGTTGCCGATCTAAACAAGCGCTGGAAGGAGTTGCTCACCCTGTCGGAGGACAAGGGCCGCAAGCTGGAGCAGGCCTCCTCGCAGCGGGAGCACAATCGCTCCCTGGAGGACGCCAAGAAGAAGGTGGATGAGCTGGATTCGGCTCTCCGAAGCGGCGATGTGGGCAACGACCTACGCAGCTGCAAGGATCTGATCAACAAGCAACAGATTCTCGAGTCCGAGATCACCATTTGGGACCAGAAGGTCGCGGAACTGGTGTCCACTGGCGATGATATGGCCCACGAGGGGCACTTCAATGCCCAGAACATTGAGGCCGGCACCAAGGAGCTGCAGCAGCGTTTCAAGGACCTGCGGGATCCCACTCAGCGCCGCCGGGCCAAGCTGGAGGAGAGCCTGAACTACCACAAGTTTGTGTTCGAACTCGATGCGGAATTCCAGTGGATCAACGACCATCTGCCAGCTGCCAAGTCGAATGAGCTCGGCCAGAACCTGCACCAGGCGCAGTCCCTGCACAAAAAGCACAAGAAGCTGGAGGCAGAGATCAAGGGACACCAGCCGATGATCAGCAAGGCCCTCCAAGCGGGCCAGACCCTGATCGGCCAGCAGCATCCGGAGAGGGAGCGCGTGCAGGAGCTGTGCCAGCAGCTGGAACAGGCCTGGCACGACCTCGAGGGCCACTGTGCGGAGCGATCGCGCAAGCTGGACATGTCTCTGAAGGCCCAGCAGTATCTGTTCGATGCCGGTGAGATCGAGTCCTGGCTGGGTGAGCGGAACAACGCCTTGCGGTCCACGGAATACGGCCGGGATCGCGACTCGGCGGCCAAGCTGCTCACCAAGCACAAGACCATCGAACTGGAGTTGGACACCTACTCGGGCATCGTCACCGAAATGGGTCACAGCTGTGCCTCCATGGTGGCTGCCGGGCATCCGGACAGCAAGGTCCTGGCTGCCAAGCAGCAGTTGATCGAGAAGATGCTCAAGTCCCTGCACAAGCTCGCCTCCCAGCGCCAGGTGCGTTTGATGGAGAGCCTGTACAAGCACGAATACTTCCTGGAGTCCGACGAGGTGGAGCAATGGATCCGCGAACAAGAGCAGGCAGCCTCTTCTGAGGACTACGGCCAGGACTTTGAGCACCTGCAGCTCCTGCAGAACAAGTTTGACGATCTGAAGCATCGCGTGGAGGTGGGCGCCGATCGGGTGGACCAGTGCGAGTTGCTGGCCAAGAAGCTGATTGATTCCGAGAGTCCCTACGCCAACGAGGTGGAAAAGCGCCAGGAGCAACTGAGGTGAGTGGTTTAAAAGAAGATTATTTGACAAGATTCCTCACATAGACATCCTTTGTCAGAACCTCCTGGGAGAACCTGCTGCAGCTGCTGAACCAGCGCGAACAGAAGCTCCATGCCGCCGGTGAAATTCATCGTTTCCATCGCGATGTGGCTGAGGCACTCTTCCGCATCCAGGACAAGGACGCCGCATTGTCCAACGAACTGGGCAGGGATCTCAACTCTGCACTGGCCCTGCTGCGCAAGCACGAGGGCTTCGAAAACGACTTGGTCGCCCTGGAGGCGCAACTCCAGGTACTCGTCGAGGACTCTGTGCGCCTGCAGGCCAAATATCCTTCCAATGCCACGGCCATTGCCCAGCAACAGGACAAGGTGGTGGCCGCCTGGAACGATCTGAAGGAGCGTTCCACCGCCCGAGGAGATCGCCTGGCTGCCAGCTCTGACCTGCAGACCTTCCTCACGGACGTGAGAGACATCGTCTCATGGTCCTCGAATCTGCGCGCCGCTCTCCAAGCGGAGGAACATGTCAGCGATGCCATCGGAGCCACTGCCCTGAAGATCCAACACGATGCCATCTACGGGGAGATCGAGGCCAGGGAGGACAAGTTCCGATACCTGAACGAGCTGAGCGACTCCATGGTCCAGACCGGACACTACGCGGCCGCCGATGTGGAGGAGAAGTGCGCCGCCATGCTGGATGAGCGCCAGAAGTTGCACGCCGCCTGGAACAAGAAGAAGATTATGCTGGAGCAGAAGATCGATCTGTTCTGCTTCCTGCGCGACGCCAAGCAGATTGACAATCTGTCCAGCTCCCAGCAGGCGGCTCTCAGCAGCTCCGATTTCGGCCAGACTGTGGAGGATGTGCAGAACAAGATCCGAAAGCACGACGAGTTCGAGCGGCTCATTCAGACGCAGGAGGAGAAGGTGGCTCTGCTCCAGGAGCACGGCCGCAAGCTGATCGAGCAGCGTCACTACGACAGCGCCAACATCCAGACCATACTCCAGGGAGTCCTCGCCCGTCGCCAAAAGGTCAAGGACTTGTGCGCCGTACGTCGCTACAAGCTGGAGGATGCCCTGCTGTACGCCAAGTTTGTGAGGGACTGCGCCGAGGCGGAGTCCTGGATCAATGAGAAGCAGAAGAAACTGGAGGCCGATGCTGCCAGCTATGCCGAGGTGGCCAATCTGGACGAAAAGATTAAGAAGCTGCAGAAGCACCAGGCCTTCCAGGCCGAGGTGGCCGCCAACCAGGGCAGGATCCAAGAGATTCAGGACACGGGAGTGATTCTGCTCAGCAAACAGCACGAATCGTCGCCGGAAATCAAACAAGCCATCGAAAGGGTGCTCCAAGCCTGGCAGGGATTGCTGGCGGAGCTGGAGCAGCGAGGCAGGGGTCTGGAGGAGGCCCAGGACATCTTGGAGTTCAACAGCCAGCTGGACAAGATCGAGGCCTGGATCCGCGACAAGGAGATGATGGTGCAGGCCAGCGATACCGGACGCGATCTGGAGCACTGCAATGCCCTGATGAGAAAGCTGGACGACGTGGACTCCGATATGCGAGTGGACGACCAGAGGGTGAAGCACATCAACCAGCTGGCCGACAAGCTGATCAACCAAGCCCAGCTGCCGGCAGACACTCAGAGCGTGGACACCAGGCGGAAGGACTTCAACCACAACTGGCGCCAGCTCCAGGGTGCACTGAACGCCTATCGTGCCCTGCTGGGCGGAGCCAACGAGATCCATGTGTTCAACCGCGATGTGGACGACACTGCCGAGCGGATAGCCGAGAAGGCCCTGGCCATGAGCTCCACGGATACGGGCAGAGACCTGGCCGCCGTCGAATCGCTGATCCGCAGGGAGGAAGCCCTGGAACGGGACATGTCGGCGGTGAAACTGAAGATCGACCAGCACGAAACCGCGGCCGATTTCCTGATCAAGAAGTACCCGGAACGGGGTGCCCAGCACATTGAGCGAAAGCTGGAGGAGCTGCACAAGTCCTGGGGCAATCTGCAGGCCTTGTCCATCAAGCGGCAGAGTCTGCTGAACGAAGCCTATCTGGGCCACAAGTTCGTGTCGGATGTCAAGGAGCTGGAGCTCTGGGTCAACGACATGGTCAAGAAGATGAACAACGCCCAGGCCCCGTCGACGATCAACGACTGCGAGACGCAGCTGGAGCTGCACCAGGAGCGCAAAGTGGAGATCGAGGGCAGGGAGGAGGCCTTCGCCGGACTGCAGAAGCAGGGTGACCTCCTGTCCAAGCAGCAGAAGCAGCCGGAGAATGTGCGCCGCTACCTGATCGTCCTGGAAGATCTGCACAAGACCCTGAACGAGGCCTGGAGCGAGCGGGCCAGGGACCTGACCGAGGCCCACCAGCTGCAGCTGTTCAAGGCCCAGGTGGAGCAGGTGGAGATTTGGCTGGCCAACAAGGAGGCATTCCTGAACAACGACGATCTGGGTGACTCGTACACGGCGGTGGAGCGACTCCTCAAGAAGCACGAGGAGTTCGAGAAGTTGCTCCAATCGGACCACGTGGAGACACTGCAGAAGTTCGCCAACAGTATCCTGGAGGGCGATCCGAAGGACGCCGATTTGATTCGCGAGAAGCTAGCCTACATTCTGAGGCGGAAGCAGAAGCTGATCGAGTTGTCCGCCGAGCGAAAGCAGCGACTGGTGCAGTCCCTCCAACTGCAGGAGTTCCTGCGCAGCCTCTACGAGATCGATCGCTGGCTGGTGCAGAAGCTCCAGGTGGCCCTGGACGAGAACTACAGAGAGCCGAGCAACCTGCAGAGCAAGATCCAGAAGCATGCCGCCTTCGATGCCGAGTTGCTGAGCAACTCGCCGCGAGTGCAGTCGGTCATCCAGGAGGGCGAACGACTCATCCGAGGCGAGCACTTTGCCAAGGACGAGATTGCCCAGCAGGTGCAGCTCCTGGAGGGCGACTGGCTCAAGCTGAAGGCCGCCTCGCAGGCCAAAAAGGACAAGCTGCAGCAGGCCTACGATGCCTTGGCCTTCAGCCGCACCCTGGACGAGTTCAACAACTGGATGGACGAGGTGGAGCTGCAGCTAAGCAGCGAAGATTACGGCAAGGACCTGGCAGCTGTCAGCAATCTGCTGAAGAAGCATGAGCGCCTGGAGGCGGACGTGGCCCATCACGGTGAACTGGCCGACCAGCTTAAGCAGAAGGACGAGCAGTTCTTCCAAGCGGACCACTTCCTGCGCCACGAGATCCACGAACGGGCCACCGCCAGCATCAAGAGGTACAACACCCTGCACGAGCCCCTGGGCATTCGAAGGGAGAACCTGGAGGACTCGCTGAGCTTGCAGCAGTTCCTGCGCGATGCCGAGGATGAACTGCAATGGCTGGCGGAGAAGCAACTGGTCGCGGGCTCTCAGGACCTCGGCACCAGCCTCTTGTCCGTCCAGGGACTCCAGAAGAAGCACAACTCCCTGGAGGCGGAGCTTACCTCCCAGGAGCCGCTGATCCAAGCGCTCCTTCAACGCGGACAGCAGATGATCCGGGACAATCACTTTGCCAGCGAGCAGATTCAATACAAGTCCGAGCTTATCCAGAAGCAACTAGTTACGCTGCGCGATCTGGCGGCCATACGACGCCTCCGCCTCCTGGACGCCGTGGAGAGTCAGCTGTTCTATGTGGAGGCCAACGAGGCCGATGCCTGGATGCGGGAGAAGCGACCCGTCTTGGCCAGCAGCGACTACGGACGCGATGAGGTCTCCGTTCAGGGTCACCAGAAGAAGTTAGAGGTGCTCCAGCGCGAGCTTGCCGCCTTCAAGCCATCGATCGAGAAGGTGGCCAAGCTGGCCACTGGTCTCATCGAGAGGAATCACTTTGACAGTGCCAACATCGGGGAGAAGAACGGCCAGGTGAGCCAGCAGTACGAGGACTTGCTCCGCTTGGCCAAGGAGCGGGAACTGCGCTTGGGAGAATGCAAGAAGCTTTTCGAGTATCTGCGGGAAACCGAGGAGCTGCACGAGTGGGTGGGCGACCAGATGCAGGTCACCGCCAGCGAAGACTATGGCGAGGATGTGGAGCACGTGGAGCAGCTGATCCTGGCCTTCGAGTCCTTCGTTTCCAATCTGAATGCCAACGAGGCGCGCGTTGAGGCTTGCCTGGAGCGGGGCGACCGTCTCATCCAGGAGAACAATCCCTACAGGAGTTCCATCAAATCGAAACGCGACGAAACCAAGCAGCTGTGGGAGGAGCTCAAGGACCTGGTGCACGCTCGCCAGGACGCCTTGGCTGGAGCCAAACAGGTCCATGTCTACGACCGAGTGGCGGACGAGACCATTCAGCTGATCAACGAGAAGGATGCCTCTCTAATTTCCGAGGACTATGGCCAGGATCTGGAAAGCATTCAGGCCCTCGGCAGGAAGCACCAGGTATTCGAATCCGAGTTGGTGGCCATCCAGGGGCAGGTGGACTCGGTCCTCGCTGAGGCCGGCAAGTTGGGTGAGATCTATCCGGACGCCAAGGAGCACATCGAGGTGAAGCGCGACGAGACGGTGGAAGCCTGGACGGATCTGAAGGAGAAGACGAATGCCCGGAAGAGCAAGCTCAGCCAGGCCGAGCAGCTGCAGTCGTACTTCGACGAGTACCGCGACCTCATCGCCTGGATCAACGAGATGCTGGCCAAGATCACCGCCCCCGAACTGGCCACCAGCGTGGCCGGAGCTGAGCTCCTTTTGGCCAGCACCAAAGATCATGATACGGAGATTCGCGCCAGGGACGAGACCTTCGCCAAATTCGCCGCCAATGGCCAGCAGCTGATCAAGGAGAAGCACTTCCTGGCCCACGAGGTCGAGGACAAGATCAAGGTCCTCCAGGCGCGTCACGAACTCTTGAAGCTCACCCTTCAGAAGCGCCGGGAGATCTATGAACTCAACTTGGACACCCAATTGTTCCTCAAGGATGCCGAAATCCTGGAGCAATGGATCAGTAGTCGCGAGCCGCAGCTCAAGGATGCCAAGCTCGGCGACTCCATTCCCCAGGTGGAGGATCTGCTGCGCCGGCACGAGGACTTTGAGAAGACAGTGGCCGCCCAGGAGGAGAAGTTCCAAGCCATCAAGCGCATCACGCTACTGGAGCAGCTCTTCCGCCAGCAGCTGGAGCAGGAGAAGATAAGCAAGCGGCAGGAGAAGGAGCGCCTGGAGAAGGAGCGTCTGGAACAGATCAAGCAGAGGGAGCTCCAGCGCCTGGCGGATGAGCGACGACGAGCGGAGAAGCAGCAGGAGCATCGGCAGAACGCGGCGTCGCAGGAGAAGACCCCCATCTTCTCTTCGCCCATGGTCACGCCATCCCAGGGATCTAATGGTGGCCAGTCTCCGGCGACTCACCTGAAGCCACCATTCGGCGATGACAGCGATCTTGCCCTGCAAAAGAGCAGCTCGAGCGGAATGTTCGGGGATCGTCTGCGTCGCGGATCTGCGGATGCGAATGTCAAGCGCGCCGAGAGCATGAAGGTGCAACCGAAGCAGGCCAAGCGTACGCCATCCTTTACCACCAGGCGCCGGGCGCAGTCCTTCCGAAAGAACCAGAAGGGCGAAGGCTTCGACTTGCCGCCAGTGGAGATTCAGGGCATGCTGGAACGCAAGCACGGATTGCAATCGGGCGGCAAGAAGGCACCTGTGCGATCCTGGAAACAGTTCCACACCGTGCTCTGTGGCCAGTTGGTGTGCTTCTTCAAGGACGAGAACGATTTCCTGCAACAGAAGACGGCCACCGCACCGGTCAACATCCTGGGAGCCAAGTGCGAGCGCGCGGAGGACTACACCAAAAAGAAGTACGTCTTCCGTCTGAAGCTGCCCGACGGATCGGAATTCCTGTTTGAGGCACCGTCTTTGGACATCCTCAACGACTGGGTACGCAAGATATCCTTCCACGCTAGTCTGCCGCCAAACCTACAGCTCCTGAGCTACGACGAGTCCATGAAGGTGGGTAGAGTTGATCCCTGGAATGGAATTTGAAACTAATACTATTCTCACATTTACAGCAACAGTCGAGCAGTTCGCCGGACATCAAGGTTACCAGCAGCGTGGAGTCGCCAGTTAGCTCCCGGAACTCCTCACCCGACTCCCAGCGTCGCTCCAGCGGCGGCCAGCTCCTGGATGGCACAGCCACGCCCCAAATGGCCTTCCTGCAGCGGCAAATGCAGCAGCAGCAGCAACAGCACCAGTCCCAGCCTGGATCCCCCAGCTCGCCCACCGCCGGCTTCGATCAAAAGCCACCGATACCGCCGAGAGGAGCTCCTCCAGTGGCCAGCAATCGCCAGAGCCAAGAGAATCTAGTTGTGCTGCGCCAACACCAAAGTTCCAGCAGTGGTAAGGGCTCTCTATCGAGCAGTGATAGGGGTTCTGCTTACGATTATCCTTTATTGCAGACCTAACGGATGGACGTCTCCAGCAATCGGCTACGTTGCCCGCCGGCCTGACCGGAGTCCAGCAGCAGAACGGAGGCAGCCGGGACGACAGTGCAGTGCTGAAGCGGAACAGCGAGGCCAGACAATCGGGTGAGTAGATGGCCTACATTAGGAACCAACCCCCCCCTCTTCCCTGCCATTTGTCTCTGTGTTATACATAATCCACAAAACCAAAAGAAACCCACAATTCCCACATCATATTCACACTGTACAAATTGTCCTTCGATGATGCCGCGTATATTAGATAATCCGCCGCCATTGCCAACAACGATGCCACCAGTGGGTGGCCACCACACCAATCAGCATCTGCATCACACCCACCATTCCCATCCGAACCAGCAGCAGCAGCCACATCACCAGGCTCAGGTGCAGCAGAGGATTAATGCATTCAATGCGGCGGCCAGCCAGCAGCCAGATTACTACAACAACAATCTGGCGAGGCAACAGCAACACCACCAGAAGGTGCCTGCTGGCAGGATCGATTCCACGAGGAAGTTCATCGAAATGGAGTCGCACAACAACAATGGCAACGGCAGCAGCAGCAGCAACAGCAACAGCAGCCCCAAGAGGAGCACCGTCAACTACTCCAGCAGTGGTGCGAGCAGCAATGGCAACGGTAATGTGAAGCCTGGCAGTGGGAGTAGCACCAAAATTACAACCACTACGAACACCACAACCACCACCACCACTCACACCCACCACGTGACCTCGAGCAGTCGCACGGTGTGGCATTTAACCAGCTCGCCCACCTCATCGACCAAATCATCATCAACCGGGGGCTCCGGGGAGCCGGGGACCACCATCAATGCCATCAGTAATCCAAGCTATATGGGTCTGCATCTGAATAACAATAACGAAACAAATGGATCCGGTGGTTAGACGAATGACATTAATCCCTACAAATTCTGTACCATAGCATTTCTTTCCTCTAATGTATTTAGTTTTAAGAGCATGTTCTGGTTATTTGGGTTAATTAATGTATGATATTGTTTGCCTTTTATGTCTTCACTTTTACGGCATGCTCGGAAAAGGTTCCTCCACTTTCAAGCCGGTGAAACTAACCCGTCGCTCCTATCTGCGGACGAGTTTGCAAAGTATTTCTTTCGAAAACTATCCTATACAGTAGTATCTTAAATATTTTCTCCCACTTCCTTATACATGTATTATATTATATTACCATGTTGCATGAACACTCCCAAGTAACTCGCTCCTTGTAGTCTATCCCCGAATGCATGATGCTCTATGATAGCCCCATTTGTGAACCGACTTTACTAATTTGTGTTCTCCAATCCACACTAGGTTGGGGCACCAGCCGCTTCGAGAGCAATCGTCCCGTCTCCCTGCAGCCAGACTCCATCAGCTTCTCGCGGGTCTCCGCGGAGAGCTCCAGCGAGAGCGAGGCCCAGTCGATATCCTCCGTGTCGGGAGTGAAGGGCAGCAGCAAGGGCAGCAAGGAGGAGCGACGCAGCGGCATGTTCCGCATATTTGGACGCAAGGGCGACAAGGAGAAGGAGAAGGACAAGGACAAGCGCCGATCAAGCCAAGTACCGCCGCAGTAAACTTAAAATCTGACAAAGAGAATGCCACCGTTAGATGAGATCAACAACCAGGCCGAATTGTTTTTGTATTTTTTATATAAATATACACATTATATAATTATTTAATTTTTACCGACCCCCCTACCGTTTAAATCTACATATAAACCCCCAATACGCGCCAAGGGCCAATTAATTTGGAAAACAAGATTCAAACAAAAAATAAAAATAAAAAATAAAAAATACACTTGTCTACTTAAAAGCTAACGCGGCAAACGAAAGTATAAAAGAAATATTATATATATATATAAAGTCAATGTTTTAATTGCATTATAAAATGTATTTGTAAGTTTGTTCGTTGTATGATTAAATTTAATTTTCATAAAACAAAAACCTTAAACAATAAATATTATACATATTGTGAAAACGTAACTCTCGAATTTTCAATATATTTCATTGGGCATCTGCGAAATGGAAGAAAACTAAAAACCTCAATGCTGGTTAGAAAATAAAATAAAAAAATACATATTTCACAACGTTCTCCATGGACTATTTATTAATTTTAAAATGATTAAAATCCAATTAGAAAATGTTTTAGCAACCTTCGCACCAGCACTTCAGGCTGGGACTGCAGTGGCCAGTTTGTCGTCCTTCCTCCCCGCAGATGCGCCTGCACCGCTCATTGTCCCAAACAGCGCAAGGACCTTTAAATTTACCGGACAGGCAGTCAGCCTGGACCACATTGCCGCCCAAGACTACGAGTGCCATAACGGCAAATAGAAAATATAGAAACTTGACTTGGACCATCTTGTTCTGGGTTCTGAGCTTCCTCAATGAATGGAAATAAGCTCATCGTGAAAGCTCTTATATAGGTCTTACGTTCCCTAATAGAGAACCCCCATGAAAACACAAATAGGCTAATCAAAGAAATTTATTGCATTCTATACACACTTTTGGGGATTTCCATTTGTCTTTTATAGATTGCGCTCCAAACCTTAAATAAGTAAAGGCGCAGCTTGAGGGGTTCTGGGATTTACCAGACGTGCATAAAATACTCAAGTTGATAAGAGAACTAAAGAGTGAAAACATTTTTAATTGGATTAATCTAGAATGGTTGCGACTGTGAGGATGCTACGAATGAATCTATTAGGAAATTCCCATGTAATTTGATGACAAATAGACAAAACAAAAATATAATGAATATAATTCACAACATTTTTATACTTAGAACGAAACAATACCAATTTCAAAATAAAATAAAGATAGTTATATCTATTAGTCATAGGTACCTCTCTTAAAAATCCGGCAAGTTCTCAAAAGAGGGTTGCATTTGTTTCTCTTGTTTTTAAGCTTTTAAGGGGGGGTTCTAAAATTTTTAAAACAAAATAATATTTTTACCCAACATGTATGCTTTTGAATGGTATTTGTAAACTCTATAACTTTAAGTTGATGATTTGAAATGCACATCTTAAAAGAGAGCATAACTTTGTTTTTCAGTATAGAACCTCCCCTTAAGCTTCGGTGCAAGCTTTTATCCATGGGAAAAGTGCACAATGCAATTAGTCTATTAAATACTCTCTAAGTGATAAGTAAGAATATTTCACCATACTTTTAAATCTCATAGGGAAAGGAAAAAAACAATTTAAAGGACATATATGGAAACAACAGAGCCACGCTATACTATGAATGCAATCATGGGCCCATCAACGAACCTATTTCGGAATATCCTT
This sequence comes from Drosophila atripex, assembly GCA_035045925.1. Taxonomy (NCBI): domain Eukaryota; kingdom Metazoa; phylum Arthropoda; class Insecta; order Diptera; family Drosophilidae; genus Drosophila; species Drosophila atripex. The sequence goes on from JAWNOP010000012.1 coordinate 6,280,988, forward strand.
GACGTTTTTAAAATAATTATCCTAATTATATGTTTGATATTTATTGTTTCGGCAAATTTGATTTTACCAAAAAATCAGATTTATGAACGTTTTCTGGCTACCTTCAAAGATCCAGGTGACATAGAAATGAAGGATTTGACTGCTTTTTACGATCCGTCAGATATCGAAATGACAGACCTTACCTTCTGGAAAGATCCAGTGGACATCGAAATGAGAGATTTAACTGTTCTTCCGAAGTATAAAGTAATGCTACTTCTAATGCTAATTAAGCATTAGAAATAAATATATTTTTTATATAAAGTTTTATTATCTTTATAAATATGTAACAAAAAATACATCCCGAACTATGTTTTTAGTTGAAAATTATATTGTCTAATAAAAAATTTAAAAAGTTCTTGATGTGTTATTTGTGTAAGCTTTTTTCAGCTTGGTGTCGCATGTGAAGCTTAATAAAACAATTCCTCACTTGGAGATAAAAATTATTATTAAGTACGTTATTTTACATTAAAGACAAAAATAAACAAAGCCTTAAAAATCAGTGGACACTGCAGTCCAAGCCTTAAATGTTGGTGTGAAGGCTGCTGAGCCAGAAATCCATCCTAAAAGGCAGATACAGCGTTCCACGATCAATAGATTTTGACGGTCTTTGGAAACAATATATAATAAAGAAAATCTGTTTCATTAAAAATTAAAAACAAAATTGGCATTCAATCCAACAAAATAAAGTAATTGTTAGCGGCAGTTATCAAGTACCATGTGTAAACTTATCAACGTGATTCTCGCCCCTGCGTTTCCATTTCAACAACTTTTTTTTCAAAAATTCCTTTATTTTTAATACTCAAATTCAATTTTGTCTTAACACGAAACACACAACACAAAACATTAGGGTATTAACATAATCTCTTAACCTACGACTTTAAATATTCATTAACAGACTTTTCCTCTAAATGTACATTCCTAAAAGCTCACAGCAATATATAATTAAGGCTATGGTTATCCACCAGTGGTTCCAGCCAAGTAAATGTCCATTGCAGCTTTGTTTAAAATAATAGTCTGGCGGCGTTTGGGAATCGGTTGAATATGCGGTAACCTTGTCCCATTTACGGCATTCAGACTTAAATTGGAATTGGGGTCATCGTCTGAATCAGTGGGATACGGCGGCGCACGAGTCCTTTTTGGTGTGTTTCCCGCTGCACCCGGTTCGTCACTCTTTCTCTTCCTTCTGGCCGCAGCAGCAGCGCTAGTTGTGGGGCGATCACTACTATGACTACTTTCCGGCGATGATGATCTGACTGCTGCGATGGAACTCTCACTACTTCCAATAATGACTTGCTGGGCAATGGCCCGGACTGCTGCCGTTGAACTTCCCTCCGAGGAGCTGGTCTGTATAGACTGACTATTGCTCACGTCCGAAATACTAGAACCTGTAGCGTTCTTCTTCACTTCATGTTGCCGCTTACTTCGCAGCTTATTATGAAAAATCTTTTCCAGTCCAATGTAGCACTTCAAACAGAGAAGCGTTCCTTCTCGAATTTCTGGGTTTATCTTTTTTGCGAAACTTAGCAGAACTCGGTTTCTGAGGGCTTTGTTTGGCGTCTGCAATTTATGGTTTCCCAACCCGCAGTACACCTGCTTCCCCTTTGCAGGGGTTTCTTCTTGAGAGTTTGGTGGCATCTGGCAGCCAAAATGTATTATTATATTGGTGTTTTAGTATGCTGTCACCAGAAACTTACTGTGCGTTTTTTGTCAACAAAATATTCCCGCCAGAACGCTCAGTCCGACAGCGACAGAATTAATGTTGAAGCAGTTCATTTTTTACTTTTTACCCGTTCCGAGATTCCGCGGTAGATGGTCACACTACCGGTTTTTCAAAAATGGAATATGGTATTTTTGAACTAAAAAACGGCCATTAAATAGTTATTTTAAATGAGAAAGTAAATAATTTTATTAGTGCCATATCTGTAAAGAAATTATTTTAAAAAAATGTGTCGAAGCTCTTCAGTAACAATTAAACTTAAAATAAATTGGATTTGCGCTTAAATTATTATTCAGATTAATAAAAAATAAAAACAATTAAGTTAAGAGATATCGTGAAAGTTTATTGTAAACAAATTTCGTAACATTTTACAAAATATAGAATACGATAAATTAAGTGACTTAATTATACCTTCAAAAGTGCATAGGCTTTATGCTCCGTTCGATTTTTAAAAACCATTGCACTTGAACTGGAATTCCTAGCAAATGAATATTTAAATTTAAGTTATTTTTTTACTTATCGCCACAACGTATGATAAGAGTCCTATATAAACGGAGCCCAACCGGCGACTTAACCAGAATAATTTCTAAACTCCGAAAATGAAGAGCTTCCATCTTGGATTCCTGTTTGCACTTCTCCTAGTGGTCCTGGTAGCCCATGAGGCGGAAGGCGATTGCCTTTCTGGAAGATATAAGGGTCCATGCGCAATCTGGGACAATGATACCTGTCGTCGAGTTTGCAAAGAAGAAGGACGAACCAGTGGACACTGCAGTCCAAGCCTAAAATGTTGGTGTGAAGGCTGTTGACACGGAATTTCTTTAAAAACTTAATTCAAAACATGTATATTGATGTTTAACATGCGTTTTTTAAATAAAAATTCCTAGTGCAAAATTTATTGTTTATTTTTATAGCTTAAGATTTTATACTTTTGAACTTTATATAAACTTTAAAAAATTTTGTTTCTTAAATGATTAAAAACAAGAAAGGAAAGTGCGCTGAGCCGAAGTTGATATACTCTAGCAGTTTTTATTATAATTTATGTACTATTATGTTATTATAATTTATATATACTTTATTGGGTCAGAGATGTCTCCTTTATAATATTCTCTTCATAGGTCCTACCCCAAGAGCTGAATCAGTCCTACTTAAAAGTTAACCAACAACCGAAATTTGTTTGCCATTTTTTTAAATCCTCTAATGGACATTTTATCAGTGGGTAATTAAGAACCAATATTAGTTAAAAACCAGGAAATGTAAAAAGTTAAAACAAAACTTTGAAACTCTATTATTTTTCAATTAGGCTTAAAGAAATGGCCCTGGAGATAAGGCGATGATTTAAATTCTCAAGCGTAATATATTTTTGAATTTTTTCGAGTAATATTTCTGAACGTAACTAGTTACGTAATTAGTTACCCAAGCAAGGGAATAAATAAAACTAAATTCAATAATCATAAATAAGGTTTACAGTTTCTCCCAGGTAATTGGATTATCTGCCCAAAAAAGGACTACAAAATTTCTAATTTCAATAATTTTAACTTTTATTCATATTCAGTCTTATCAGCTCTCCGCTTTCACAATTAGGAGTCCAGTGGTATCCATTTCGAGGTATTCCATTTCCAAGATCCTGCAAAGAAACAGAGCAAATACCCTAGGTCTGTCCGAAATGTCATTTCTACGGATGTTGTCGAGGACTCCGAGGGAGTTCGAAATCGTGGCAGTCTTTGAATGGAATCAATGTTGATTTATGACCTCCGAAGGAGTCGAAACAGTTCGAATACTACAGTTCGAGAAGGATTCCGGACAACAATGTCCGGACCGAGACGGTTACGGTAGATGTGTGTCTGTTAACTGGGACGGTCTTCTGTCTGCAAGACAAGTCAAGCGTAAAATATGAATGCATTAATTTTAAACTACGTATGGGGGTCAGATCCAAACGAATCGAAACAAATCGGATCGGATCCCATGGGATTGGATAGGATCCTCGTCTTTGGCAGTCTTTTTATTTATTTTTTTTAATGGGGTTTATTCCCCGCTTGATCTTCTGGCTGCTTGCTTTGTGTCCAACTCTCGGTTTAGGGGACTTTTTCTTGGGGGCGGTTGGGCAAAAGTTGGGGTTTAAATCGGTTGACACACACATTAACACACATCACTGGTTGCACTGCTCATGTTAACTTAAGTTCGTTCATGGTGTTGTTGTTGGTTGTAACAGTTGTTGTTGGGCGTCTCTTATAGTCTTTATCTTTCTCTCTCTCTCTCTCTCTCTCTTTCTGTTAAATAAAGTTCACATTTTCTCTCATTTGTTTTGTATTTTTTTTTTTAGCATTTAGTTTAAAATATTTAATTGAAATTTAAATTTTTTGCTTATGTCGTAAGTTTCTTTAAATTATATTATATGTGGGTGGGGTAGCGAGGGGGACAGAGAGAAAAGGGGGGAGGGGTTGAAAGAGAGTTGTATCGATTGGTAGACGATATCGATTCATTATCGTTATCATTTAACTTTTTGCTTATACCGTTACGCATTCAATATCGCATTTTCTCATTGCATTTTCACACGCGAGAGGATTTAGGATTACACTTTCCACCGACTCTAAGTCTAGACTCAACTAGGCGAGCAATCGATCTCGTCTAGCGCCTGTTGTCCCGATAGCTTCGCTGGCCACCGCGATCGCCCCGAAATGGTCGCGAATCCCGCGAAGATCCACTCCGATTTCCGCCGTACTCCCGCCGTCGACCGCCCGAAGATCCGTTATTGGCATCTCGATTCCGGTATCCACCCGGTCCACCTATACTGCCCGAGCCACCTCCACTGCCGCCCACACCCGGCCCCAGGCCAACGCCAGCCCCTGCCGCCTGGGCTCCGCCAGCTGCCCCACCAGCCCCGTTGCTGCCACCATTGGAGGCTCCGCCGTAAACGGGAAAGCCTGGTGGCGGGACCGTGGGTAGGCCGGCGTTTTTCCAGGCGGCAAACTCCTCGTAACTGGGAGTTTTGTCAAAACCGGGCGGTGGTGGCCTCTGAGGCGGTGGATAGTCCGGCAGTGGAGGGGGCCCCGGGCCGTCGTAGTACCTTACCGGCGGAGGCAGTTGTTCGTATAGGGCAGCCGCAGCGCCTGGAGGCAGGGCTCCAGCTGCTCCCGCCCCGCCGCCAGCTAGCGGCAGCTGGGAAAACGGCGGCACAAAGGGCAGCGGAGGCAGCTGGCCGTGCATGTTTCTCATGTAGTCCGCTACATAAGCCTCGGCAGCTGCGGCCGAGGACATAAAGCGCTCCCAGGACGGCATGGTCAGCTCACCGGGACCACCTGGTGCTCCGCCTGCACCACCAGCACTCATCTGGCGATAGGGTGAGCCACTTCGCTTAAAGCCGCCACCTGGCGGTATGCCCATACCGCCATGATGATGATGGTGGCGATAGGGACGATGGTGCGGCGGTCCACCGTGATAGCTCCTCTTGTGACGCATCGGCCCCAACTGGTTGTGGTTCGCACCTCGCGGCCCTCCGGAGCCATGACCTCGCGACGAGAGGCTCCGTGGTGGCTTGTAGATCACGTGGATGCCCTTCTCTCGCATCACACGGGCCGTCTCCTTGGATTTCTTGAGTATGGGCGTCAATTCGATTTGTTCGTCTTCGGGAAAGAGTCGGCACAGCTCGCCGCCTATTTTGGGCTCGATTTCCTGGCCATCCCGGCCAATTTTGACCGGCTTGCCTTCGTTCCAGCTGTTGTGCAGGTGGAGAGTGGCGTTAAAGGACAGCTCCTTGCGGCATATCCAGTCCAACTCGATGACGCCGCCAAGGGCTTTGGAGGATATGCTTGGGGGCAGCACCCAGGCCACTTGAGGAATGTCGCGCCGAGACGGGGCTGCCATGCGAGCGAAGCCGGCGAATTTACCTGCAACCACCACATTAGGATTTTATGTTAAGAATAGTGGAGTAACCAAGGAGTTGGAAACACTTGAAAGAAGGAAACAACATACCACTCTCGTTGACCGAGAAAATGAGGAGCACATTTCTGGCCTCCTTGAAGGCCTGATTCAGATTGGCGTCGTTCTGTGGAAGCGTGGCCCAGACGCTCTTGCTTTTGGACAACTGGACATTGTCGCTATTGTTGGACTTGATCAGGAAGAATCGCGTGTCGCGGAATAAGTAGTTCAGCTTGGTCATGTAGTCGTAGCCTTTTTGTGGCTGCGACTGGGAACCAGCATCCTTCTCAGGCGTGGAGCTCTTGGAACTGGGCTTGCCCCGTCCAACCCCTGCATTGCCGCCATTTCTCTTGTGTTGCGTGCCTGAATCTGAGTCGGACGACTCGGAATCTGATTCCAGGGAAGGCGCAACAGGCTTCTCGTCTTCAGCTTCGCTGATGTCACTCTTGTGTCCCACGGACTCCGTAGTACTCTTTTTGCCGCGCGATTTTTTTGCCGGCGGCTCTCGACCTTCTCCGGCCGAGGTTTTCCCCTGATCCTTCTCTGACGAGTCGGAAGAGGCCTTCTTGGTCACCTTCTTCTTCTTGCCTCCGTTAACCTCCTCCGGTGTGAGATCCCGCTTGCCCTTGGAAATCTTTGAAGATGCCTTCGACTTCGCCTCGGCAGCTGGGGCGGGTGCCTCCTTGGTGGGCTTCTTGGTCTTGCGCTTGGAACTGCCCACCAGCGAGGAGGTGGCCGTGCTCACCGAACTGATGCTGGGCTCCGAGTCACTGGAGTCTCCGCCATTCGACTCGGAGGCCTCACTGCGGGTATTAAATTCAAAGTCCTGCAGCTCCTCGGCAATGTCCGCCTCGTTCTCGTCGAGGCCCAGATGCACAGCGTCCAAGTCCGCCATGTCGGGCATCAGCAGCGTTTGTTTACCTGCGCCGAAATCCGAAAAGAAAAACATTAGCGGAGCACCCACACCGACATGCACCCACACAATCGCAGGGGGTGAAAGATATATAGAGAAAAAAAGCCGATCGATCGGCGAAAATTCAGGGTCAAAACCGCGTTTAAACGACACTCACTGGCTGCTCTTGGCATAAACTGCTTGGACACCGGTTGGAGCCCACTCTTCCACCACTTATTGACGTTGCAAACCCTCTACAAATAACCAATTAATAAATTTTTACACAATTTTCTGCGTCACAGCGGCTGAGATAGCGTTGGCGTCGGAAGAGTTGTATTCGCGGTTATCGGTGAAGAACTATCGATAGCATGATGGTATTTTATTCGCGGTATTTCCGCGACGCGTTAGCTCCATTCTTCGGAAGGTAAACATGCACAAGGAGCAGTTGGATTATCCGGCTTTTCCGCTCTCCCTGCTGGACGATAGCGATTATCATCCTCAAATATGCTACCTGCCTGCGGGGGAGGATCCTTTCAGGTCAGGTTGGTGCCGATGCAGCCTCTCCGATGGTGGATATGCCGTTTGCCGGGTCACCTCACGTGCCGGCAGTGAGACTTGTTGCTTCATGGATGGAACTGTGGCTTCCTCTGGACTATCCCCTGCCAATCAGCGCTTGTTGGGCTTGAAACCTTTAAAGTTGACTGGCAGTGTGGATCAGCTTTCTTGCTTGGTCACCATTACGGAGGAGCTGTTTATGCGACCTCTGGTTTCGTTGGAGGAGATACAGGATGATTTGCGTGTGTTCCTGCGGCATTTGAAACTTCTCAAAGGTTGTTCCGTGCAGCACCGACGCCTCAGCAAGCTGGGCATAGCCAGTGTGGAAATAGTGGATGCTCCAGGTGTGGGCCAGGATGACTGCTTTGAAGTGTCAAGGACGTGTCACCTCCAAGTGGTAGACACGCGGCTCACCATACCGTATCCGTTAGTTTCCGCATCCGGGTACTTATCACACGGGTTTGAGGAGCACCTGGACACCTTGATACAGCTGGTGAACACCTCAGAGAGCTGTTTCCTGCCCAGGTTTCCTGCCACTTGCTTGGTAGTGGGACCTGTGGGTTGCGGAAGAAGTAGACTCCTTGGTGAGTTACTTAAGAGGAAGTTCTGCAATGGCTTCTATATCACAGCAAGTCAGGTCCTGCGTTCTTATCCCGGAGAAACTGAAGAGGAGCTAAGACGTATCTTCAGAGCAGCGGAAACATTTAAGAAGCAACTGCGTCCATCAGGTAAGTTTCATTTTTAAAAGGTTGAAGTAATATCTAACAGTTTATTTCACGCCGCAGCACCCATTGTAATATTCATTGAGGATATTGAGTTGTTATGCCCGGCATCAAACTCTTCGGATGCCAAAAACACAGGAAACTCCCTCCGCATATCCGCGCAACTTTACAAGTTAATTGATTCGCTACCAAAGGGAATCTTCTGCATGGCCACGTCGAGCTCGCCCGACTCTTTGCACGAGCACGCCCGCAGACGCTTCATTCGAGAGATAACCATTAATATGCCAAACGAGGAGCAGCGCAAGTTACTTGTGAGAGATCTCTGCCAGGAGCAGGAGCTGCAACTTTCAGAGGGTCTTCTAGACCACATAGCTCGGAATACGCAGGGCTATGTAATGGCAGATTTCATTCTCCTTTTGAGACGTGTGCAGCACAAATCTCTGACCAAAGAAGACTCCGATGTTGAGAGCATTTTCAGGGAATCACTGCTTTGCACACAACCAAGTGCATCGCGATCCACGGACGTTCGCGTGTCGAAAATGGCGGAGGGTTTTGAGATCATTGGCGGAATGGAATCGCTCAAACGAACCCTGCAAGTATCGGTTTTGGCGGGACTGCAACAAAGTGCGTCCTTTGCCCGATTTGGATTGTCACTGCCAAAAGGAGTCCTGCTTTACGGGCCCCCCGGCTGTGCCAAGACCACTGTTGCCAAGTGCCTGGCCAAGGAAGCCAGTATGACTTTCATTGCCACGTCGGCCGCAGAGGTTTACTCGCCCTATGTTGGCTGTGCTGAGAGATTTATTACCAGAATTTTTGACACGGCTCGGAAGAATGCACCTTGTTTGATTTTCCTGGACGAGATTGGTAAGCTTTGATTTTAAAAGTTTTGATGGTCAATCAATTATTTAAATATTTAAAACTTATAGATTCCCTTGTTGGCAAGAGAACTGTTTCGAGTGGCCGCGGCGGTGGTCAAGTTCAGCTGAGGATTCTGTCGACGCTGCTCACCGAAATGGATGGCATCGTGGCGGGCGGCAGTCAGCAGCATATACTCGTCGTAGCGGCCACTAATCGTCCGGATATGATCGATGACGCGCTGATGCGTCCAGGTCGGTTTGATAAACTCATCCATGTGCCAGCCCCTGATATGGAATCCAGACTGGCGTTGCTACAACTCCATGCCCAGCGAATGCCATTTCATGAAAATGTTAATCTGGAGGAGATTTCCTTGGAAACACAAATGTATTCCGGAGCGGATCTGTGCAATCTCTGCAATGAAGCAGCTATCGAGGCCTTCCAGCGGAATTTCGAGGTCACAGAAATAGAGATTCAGGACTTTAAGAAGGTCCTGGCCAAGCAGAAGTCCTCGCTTACACAGACTCAGATAGATGGATATTATAAGTTTGCCCATAGGTTTTTGTAGAAAAAATCGGTTCTTATAGAAATTTATTTAATGAAAATTAAAAAAATAAATTAAGCTGAAATTGTTGTTATGCATAAATAATTTAAGCAAAAAATACGCACAAGAAGAATATAAATTTAAATTTAAAATTCCCGCTTCCAGTGTTGGATAATTCCCACGGCTGAATAAAAGTGTAGCAAAACACCAACTTGTTGAGTGTTGATTTACGCAGCTCCATAAAGGAAGAAAAACAAAACACATTTTTATAGTTAACACAATTATTACCTAGGTATTTGTTAAATTAAACACCATCAAACCTCCGTGAGTCACTGGAGTGAGGTTTATTCTTTCCAGCCAGTATGGCCGAAGCCCCCAAAGAGGACGCTCCTCCGAGCTACGAAGAAGTCATGAATGTCCACCCAACACATGGTATGTGACTTAGATTATCTGGAAACCCTTGACTAAATCCGTATTGCTATCAACAGATTCGGGTTTGATAACCGGCACTCATTACGGAGCACCAACTGTGCCACCGCCCAATATGCACGCTCCCTCATACGGAGCCTTCGAGACGACTCCGGTCAACGTGATCATCCAGCCGCCTGTTCCTCCAATAGCCAGGGAGATAATAGTGATTGGAGGTTGTCCGGCCTGCCGAATTGGTTTACTAGAGGATACCTATTCAGTGGCCGGCCTGTGCTGCGCCATTTTTTTCTTCCCCATCGGAATCCTATGTTGTCTGGCTATGAAGGAGAAGCGCTGCGGAAACTGCGGGAGTGTCTTCTAAGCGCAGGCCTGTCCTGTATGACAAACTCCATTGGATTTGGTGGTCTCGGATCATGTGACTCTGACTTTTCTTAATGACGACTGCACATATATTTTTGATATCACAAAACTCCTATATTTTATTTATTGTTATTCTATTATTGTTAATCGTTAGCTTTGCAATATCACACATTTCATGTAAATAAGAATCATGGAATTTTCCAGACTAGGGAACATAAGAAAAAAAATATAAATATAGTCATAGTATACATATATAGTCACATTCGCGGATAAATAATCTGTGTTTAAGAGAATTTGTTGACACGTACGCATATATTTGTTAATGATAAGATGCTTATTGGCATTTAGTGGCGAGAAAGTGACTTTGTTCAAAATAAATTACTGTTTTTAGCTATAAATGATATAAAGCACCATTCGAGAACATTGTTTAAAAGTTTTAACTGTTTTATTAACGTTGTATGTCGATGTTTAAGAATTTCTCCGTTTGTATATGGCTGATACACCCACAGCCCGCGATATTGTCGTCGGGCCGCGCTTCCGTTAAATTCAATTGAAATATAATGGAGGACGGTTTTGAATTACGCCGCTGGCCTTTCCCCGATGCGGCATATTTTGTTCCTTTTGAGCTCTATCAGAGAGGCAAGTAAACAAGTGGAGTGGATCTGGCGGAGATGGAGGCGACCTAGAGATACCCTAGAAGTAGGTTTTATCAAATATTGTAACAAGTATTCAATTACACACCAAAAAACCTATCTATTCTCTTATATATATTTTCATAATTATAAATTGTCTTTAATTTAATTCAAATCTTATAAGATTTTGATATAGTACGTGATATACCTCAAGGCTAACATGGGTAACATATCCCATATGCCGGCATCCACACATCCGCCGTGTCTCTGGCGGCATCTTCCAGTCAACAGTCGCGAATCTCAATCGCCGTGGATATGACCTGTATTCGTTTGGTTCTTCGGTTGCTGTTGCTCTCCTTTTCCAGTATTCTGGAGGCAGTTTCTCAAGACCAGACTAGGCGTTCCAATGTGGTTCTGGTCATCTTTGATGATTTGCGACCAGTACTCGGCGCTTATGGGGATTCCCTGGCTAGCACTCCGAACTTGGACGCCTTTGCTCAGGGCAGTCATGTGTTTACGAGAGCCTATAGTCAGGTAATGAATATAGGATATATTTTTTATTTGAAATATTTAACTTTATAAACTTTAATTTATTTTTCCCAGCAAGCTCTTTGTGCACCAAGCCGAAATTCTCTTCTCACTGGCAGACGACCGGATACATTGCATCTTTATGATTTCTACAGTTACTGGCGGACTTTCTCCGGAAACTTCACCACCCTGCCGCAGTACTTCAAGGAGCACGGCTACTACACCTACAGCTGTGGCAAGGTCTTCCACCCGGGACTCTCCTCGAACAACACGGATGACTATCCTTTGAGTTGGTCAGCTCCCGCTTTTAGGCCACGCACAGAACAGTTCATGAACTCACCCGTATGCCCGGATAGGGAAGGGATCCTCCGCAAGAACCTCATCTGCCCTGTGGAGCTGCAAACGCAGCCGTTCAAGACGCTGCCGGATATAGAGTCCGTGGCGGAGGCGTTGCGATTTGTGGAATCGCGAAAGACTAAGCACAGTGAACCCTTCTTCATGGCAATGGGCTTTCACAAGCCACATATCAACTTCCGCTTTCCCAAGCAATTCCTTTCGAGATTTCCCCTCTCAAAGTTTTATAATTACACGGAGGACCGACTCAAGCCACCGAATATGCCTGTTGTGGCTTGGAATCCTTACACCGATGTCCGAGCCAGGGATGACTTTAAGCACTCGAATATATCCTTTCCCTATGGACCCATTTCGCGGCACCAGGCTGCCCAGATACGCCAGGGATATTACGCCTCCGTGGCCTATGTGGACGATCTCTTTGGCAAGTTGATAGCCGGCTTGGATTTGGATAATACTGTTGTGGTGGTGCTGGGGGATCATGGCTGGTCTCTGGGGGAGCATGCAGAATGGGCCAAGTACAGCAACTTCGAGGTGGCTCTTAGGGTTCCACTGATTATCCGAAGCCCCCAGTTTCCTGTGACTAAGCCAAAGTATCATCATGGTGTCAGCGAACTATTGGATGTGTTTCCCACTTTGGTGGATCTGGCTGGACTGCCTCCGCTCTCCACCTGTCGGAGTAACCAGGACCTAACCTGCGGCGAAGGAAAGAGTCTCTATCCTCAGATAATGGGTTTGGGAACAAGTAAGTTTGTTTTCTTTTCAGTTATTTCAACGTTCTTACCTTTTGTACATTTTTCAGCTGATGAGCATGTGGCCCTCAGCCAGTATCCCCGTCCGGGAATGCTACCCACGAAACATCCCAACAGCGACAAGCCAAAGCTGCGAAATATTAAGATAATGGGCTATAGCCTCAGGACTGATCTGTATAGGTACACCCTTTGGGTTCGATTTCATGCCCAGAACTTTAGCAGAGGTGGGTGACTCTTTTCTTTTCAAATAAATAATTATTAAAATTAGTTTTTTTTAACACTTTTCAACAGACTGGCACGATGTCTATGGCGAGGAGCTGTACGACCACCGCCTGGATTCTGGCGAGGAATTCAACCTAGTGCCCCTGCCCGAGTTCGATGATGTGCGGCAGAGACTGCGCCGGCGTCTCATGGAGGTCGTGGGCCGTTAGTGGAGATCTCCCCCACTCTATATCCCGTCTTCCCCGCCCTTGATGATTTTCAAAAAATTCATAAACAATAAAAAAAAAAAAACGAAAAGAAAAGGCAGCGCGACATACTATCTCGAGACAGCGAATATCTTGTCGCCATAATTGGAATTTAATACTTCCGGTTGGGCAACAGAAACGACGCCCAGACAGGCTGCATATTTTTCGCTGTAATTTCTGCGATACCCCCCTGGAAGCCGACTCCCCTAATCCCCTGAATCGGATTCACTACACTACACTGCCACTCCATGCCATTCCGGACCGATTCGATCCGATCCGATCCGCGCATGCGTGACTTGTGTCCATTGCCTTTTTGGCTTCGTTTTTGTGAATTTTTGTGAATGAAATTTCATTCAACGTTGGCGGCGCGCGTCTCGCTGCGTTGGCGTCAACGGCGACAGCGGCGTCGATGTCGATGCCGCAGCCCCAATTGGGAGTACACTGAAAAACGAATTATTATAGTTTATCTATTTTTAATATAATTTGAAATTTTATTTGACTGTCAGACGGGCAAAATGAAGATACTTTTTAGAATCTTATTTTTTTTTTTTTTAAGTTTTTACATAATTTTTTTCTCTGTAAATGTGGCGACTCTTGCAAGCTTTCATTTTCGCTCTGGCTTGTTGCCAGGCGAGTGAAAATCCCCGGCTCCGAGTCTGGTAATTAAATCTGCAGTCCGCTGGCTGATCGATGGCTCCTCCTCTTCCAACTGTCCCCTCCACCCTGATACGCCCGCCGTTCCTCCTATTGGCGGTCTTAACCCCATCGTGTTTAACCCACTCTTATGCGACGTGCTCTCTAATGTGCATTTTTGGTGTGGGCCGCCTCCTTATGCCATGTGCCATGTGGGTTGTCTTTCTGGAGGTGATTAAACTGCATTTTGGCAGCACTTTCGGTACACACAACCACACACACTGCGCTCTGCTGCGCCTGCGCATTTGGAAATATTTGTCCCAAAGAAGGCGTGGCAGCTTCAATTTATGATTATTTTTTTTTTCATATTTTTATTTTTTGTTGAAAGCTTGAAACCACTTTTACAATTCCATTCACTAATTTTGGTTGATTATGGAGTGGAAAAAAATAGTTTTTTTTTGGCATTAATGATTAATAAATAACAATAATTATATTTCCATGGTTTCTATTCAGTTTGATCTTAAATACCACTCATAATTTTGTCCTCAATAGGAGGATTTGGTAGAATTCAAAATATTATTTTGTTAGTCTTTGGAGTTTGTTGTTTGAATTATTTAAGGAGTGTGTGTTTTTTTTTTTAAATCCATCCCTCGTATGATATTTTTCCAGAGCCACCTACCATAACTTATTTTTACTTTGCCATTTCCGTTGTGGGCTTTCCTCTCATACATTTTCTTTACCGTTGCTCCGTTGACAGCCTTTTTCTTTAATTCCTCCCCAATGGGTGGGGAGGAGTTGGAGCTCCAGCCCCAGTCCTAGCCCCTACCATGCCCTGACTCCTCCATTTTCGTTATGCATAATGCATTTCCAGGGGACAGGGGCAAGCAAATCGGCGGATATAGCTCGTGTGGGGCCTTTGGCTTGGAGTGTCTGTTTCGGTTTTGAGTTTTGCGGCTAACCGCAGCACAGTCGCATAGAGCGTGTGTTATAATAATCTATGGCACTTTAGAGGTTTAACCGATGGCCGCATAGATACAGATACAACAACAACAAAAACAGTAATAGTCAAAGTTACAAAGATTCAGATTCAGATACATTTAGCCCAGGCTAGATGGATGGATACGAACAGATACAGATACAGATAGAGATAGAGATACCAGGCTGAGTGGCGGTAAATGTGGCAGACACTCGGGCGGGCTGGCTCTAAACTGTATTATATATCTGCCATATAGCCATAAAGCCTACGGAGAGCCGATTTCAACTCACACACACACACACACAATAATGCGAATACAACTTTAATTTGAATTTGTAGGTTGTTTTGCCGTTTATTTCTAAGCAAACTCAAATGCGTGGGCGGCTCAAACGAAATAGCAAAAGATGCGTAGGCCGGTCTGTGGCAGAGACGCCAACCGAGCCAGTAACAGCGACAGCGACAGCGACAGCAGCAGCAGCAACAACAATATCAAAGATATGTGTATAAAGTGGATATAGTTCATCAAGCGGACTAAAGTCGGCTTTTTACCTACGCATCTGCCGACGCTCACCGAACACCGCACAGCGCACAGCTCACAGTCCATAGCTTTTAGCTCCAAGTGTAAAGCGGGTTCTCTCTGCCCCCTCGTACACTGTGACGAATTTTATTATATAATACATACATGTTGATCTATGATTTATTCTAGCCTATAATTATTCTTAAACAAATATATCCTAGTTTAAATAAATCTATTAAAACCTTTAAAGTTTAAACACTCGTTTGAAACAATTTTGAAAATCACAAAATCCATTTTAACTTTCAAAAAATCATATATTCTTCCCCCTAGTGTATTTGTACTCATAGACATAGTTGTTGCTGCCGGCCTCCCGCTGTAAAAAAATGCTAATTTTCGTTGACATGCCATAGTTTGGCTAATGACGAAGGTTGTTTGTTAGCTTTGTCAGTTGACTTGACGCCGTTGCCAAAAAAATACAAATAAAATAGGATGAAAAAAATAGAAGAAGAAACTTAAAACTGGTTACCATGTGTGCGAGCGAGTAATAGAGATGGAGGTAGCCCGGTCCGGGAGTGAACTCAAAATTTCTTTTGACGGAATTTCCATGAATTAATACTGCTGCCGGATTATGGCCAGAAACGATCCCAAATCACAACTGGGGCCCCATCTCTTCTCAGGTGTCTCTGACACTTGTGGGCATTATATATGGGATATACACAAATATAGACTCCTAAACGGATGTCAAGCTGTGTCTAGCCGGAAATTTTTATACCCATGTCTGACCAAGTGGTTACAGAGCTTTTCTGCTGATTGGAGATCACCGGTTTGAATCGGAGAGATAGTCAAATTTTAAATTCAGTAGCTTCGTTGAATAATATGAAAGATTTTCGAAAAATAACTAACTAGATAGAAAGGATTATGATAATATGAAACTAATTGGTTTTTAGTTTAGATGTAGTTAGCTTATTTTTTCCCATCTTTCTAGATTTTGTTGTCCAATTTTTTTTTTAAATCTTGAGATGACGAAAAATTTTGTTTTCTACGCCCACTGGCAGATGTCAGCTCTTGGCATTTGATCAATGTCAAGGCCTGATCACTTCATCAGACCATAACTATGACAGATCTTGGTATGTACACACACCCCCTTAGCCCTCAATCAATTGACAGCGTTGGCCAATAATGGCCAGGAAAAAAATATATATATATAGGTAAGAAACAAAAAATACAAAAAACGACAAAGCCAAAAAGAAATTGCTAAACAGAAATATTTTTTGAATGAAATTCACGCAAGACAAGTCAACAGAGATGAGAAAATAAAAAACAACAAAGATCGGGGTTTCGACCATTCAGACGGGAACGGAATGGAGCACAATGAAGTGGAAAAGAGGCAACTGACTTGGCCCAAACCGAACTCATCCGTTGCCTCTTCTGGTTCTGCTTCTTCTTGGAGCTGTCTTGTAGCAACAAAATAATTTATTGAAATTCAAATTTATTATCTGCTGCTGCTTCTTTGCCATCCGAGTCTTTTTGATTTTGAGTTCGGGCTTGGCCAGGTCGAAAGAAATTTTATATATGTATATACATATGTATATATATATTTATTTTATTTTCAACTGTGGAGCTCCCGGCTCTCGAGCCAAAACCAATTCAACTGGAATGCAGACCCTTTGCCTGCCATATGCCATCACTTTTTGGCCCAGAGCGTAAAACGAAACGAAACAATCAAGAATGAGTGTAGAAATTCCACAATGAGCCCACGCAGTGATGCTCTTCGGAAGGGGTTTTGCTTTTCGTTTTTGGTAATATTGTATATGTACATATATATCTTTTTGTAGGGGGGACTTGGATCAAAGTAATCAAGGTATAGTCCAACGGATTAAGTTAGGAAAATGTATTTCCAGATAAGTTTTTATGGGGATGTATTAGGGATGCAAAAACATCTCCCCTGAAACTCTATAGGAAGAAGCTCAAACTATTATAAAATATATTAAAATCTGTATATATATGGAACTAAAGTGGGCGAGGCTGCTGCAGGGCGGGTGTAGTGGGATGTTAAGAAGAAGAGGCAGCTAAGTGACCGACCGCAAACAGTTTGAAAGCCCCCGCTCAGAAAAACAGGCAGCCGCTGTAACGCGTGCTAAACAAGTTTCTCGATCCATTCCAAGAGCGCGTCTTTGTCTTTTGGCTTGTCTGATACCCTGGATGTAAATGTCTTCAAAAGGAATATAAGCTGGACTTTCTATATTTTTTAGATTTTAATTGAGAATTTATTCAAACAAAATGCTATAGCATACTTTCGGGGGAGCCAAGACAAGTAGTATTCATTAGCTATTTTTTTATAATTCAACTCAAAATGATTATATCAGGTACTTCCCAGTCCTAACTATGGTTAAAAAACTCCTGCCTTGATGGTCTTTTATTTTTGGCTAAAGTACAAAAGGTTGAGAACCGGCAATACTATACGGGAGGCTCCCTGGACTGGACTATGCGATATAAAAGACATTGAGAAATCGTTTTCCTTTTCAGTGATGTTACTGATGCTGCAGATGATGCTTCTCCACTACCGTTTCTTATGATAATAAATATTTCTGTGCCTTACTCCAGGCCCCGGCTCGGTCAGTTTCGGGGAGTCCAATTCAAACGGACGGACAACAACGACAACGACATCAACGAAATAAAAATCCCATTTCAAGAGTCCACGGTCATGAGGTGGAGGTGGTGGAGGGTGCATGATACCCTGGCTCCCATTGTGCTTTATTTACGGCCAAATAATTCAAATTAAGCCTGCGATCCGTTTTTTGTTCGAGTATCTGTATCTTGTATATCTCTGCGTACATATATCCGAGAGTATCGGTATCTGCGGCTGGATATCTCAACACCAGAACAATACCACCGCAAGGGGCCGCGTGCCAAAAAATTTTGATGAACTACACACATTATAAATGAGAACGATTTTTTGATTTTCCTGGAAGCTTCATTTCGCCTTTTTGCTCAGCAATTTGCTGGCACTTTTGTTTACACTTTTGGACAATCAGCGATGCTTCGAAAAGATAAAAACAGCAAACCAAAATAAAAAAAAACACGAACTGTGAGAGGTCAGGGGGGCAACCGAGAAGTTTACAATGAAATGATTTAAACAATGTTTTGCTATTTTACGGTTTACACCTGTTTGAGTTCAAACTATAAATATCGAATGCCGTAAATATATCCCCATGGCCATGGTTTCCAATTTGAATTTATTTTTGCCAATTCTCACCTCTTTCCTACAAAATTCGAAAACATCACCCTCAATCCTCTCGGCACTGACTAAGATTTTCTTTTGAATTTTTCCCCCTGAAAAATTTTACGCCACGATTTAATGAGCACTTCGATTTAGTCGAAGGAAAATTCGCAAAGGCGCCAGTTTTTCGCTAAATGTTATTTCAAATATTTTCCCAGCCACACGTTCTAGGTTTTTTGGGAATTTTCCGATTTCGGATAGAGGAACAAAATATTTCTTATCAAAGAATTGGTACTCTTCCTTTCTATTTTTAAATAAATAAACACAAATCTTTAATGACTTATTTCCTTTGGCTTTGGTGGATATGGAAGTTTCCCAAAAACAGATCTAGACTCATCGACTCATCGGCTGGACGGAACATGAATATATTCATTTCGCATAAATCTTGTTTTATATCTCTGGATGTGCTTCAATAAAAATCACACACATGGCATTGCATTTCCAATGAGCGGACAACGGAACTAGCGGACAAACGGACAGCGGACAGGCGGATGGACGGGGCGGACGCGGCGGTTTGCTAAGCTACAGCGGCGATATCACAGCACAAATAAAACTAGGCAGATCTATGTAGCAACATTGGATAGGAATGCACTGTAAACAATTTGTTTTATTTTATAAAGAAATGTCCAAGTATTGTTTAAAGCATTATATAGAGTATTGCACCCTTTAAAGTGGATTTAATATAAGAACTCTTTCTTTAAATGGATTTATCTCAGTGTCTTACTGTGGACTGCCCCCGACCAGAGCTGCATATTCAAACAGCGGACACGGGCCAGGCCAGGCATTTAGTATTAAGTATTTAGCATACGACACAACAACAACAACAACATCCACAGCAACAACAGCAATATCAGCAGTAAGAGCAAACAGCCAGAGCGACAGCAACAGCAACAGCAACAGGCACAGCAGCAACATGTCGCTTGTATCTTGGTGCGGGTGCCGCGATTGATGGTACAGCCAGCACATCAGAGAGGAAGTGCTCTTCCGGTCTTGTAAATGAAAATATGTTTTTTTTTTCCTTTTTATTTTGTATCTACCGCCTGTGAAGGCACTGTTGCTTGTAGCATTTTTTTTTATTTTATTTAATTTTATTTTATGAATAGATTGCGTTACGCATACAAAAATAGGCAAAAGCGGCGACGACTACGCCGAGTGCTTGTGAATGAGCCCACAGCGGATGGATGGATGGATGGATCGTATGCTATATGCTATATGGCATATGCTATACGGCTATACGGCTATATGGTGTGGTTCGGAATGGATCGGATGAATGACTGGCTGACTGACTGACTGACTGATTGTATGTGTGTGGCCCTCGGCATGGATCGCCCAGGCTTAATGCTCTTTGGGGGTTTTATGTTTATCCAAATAAGCAGCGGCATTGTATAAAGTAATAGCCGGCGACTGTTGCTATTGTTGCTGATTTTGTTGCTAATGTTGCTATTGTTGCTGCTGATGTTGCTGCTGTGGGGTGCTAATAAATAAATCGCATTTGATGTGCATGGACTTGTGCGATAACTACTTTGCAAGGCAGCAACGATCACAATCATATTTTAGTAAGCATTGCAAATACTCACGTACAAGTTACTAAAGCTTTTACATCTGAATTATAAGATAAACCAAAATTTCAACAGGTTTTTAAACACTTTATATTGAAATAATAAGTTTTTTTTAAAGGGAGCAATCTATGAAATCATTAGATGCAGTATCTCTCATATGTTTGATAACTCCCTTCCCCAATAACCCACTTAAACTGTTTATTTCCCCAAAATTCCATATTAAAACCATCAATTGCCATTTTCTATTTTAGAAATGGTACACTTTCCTATAGAGATACTCCAAAAACCAGCCCATCATTGAACTGAAGTGTAGTGCACTTTTAGAGAGTTCCTCACTTCGATTCGGGCAAAGTAATTTGATATTCAATGAGCAACTACACACAGCAGCAGCAGCAACAACAACAAGAGACAACAAAAAACATCATTAACAATAAAAACAACAAAAAGAAACTCCTATTGTGAATGGTGTGCGTACAATTTTTATCCAACATTTACATTCCCATTTGCATTGATTGTGCATGACTCTATGTAATTTTAATCACAGAAATGGGCACTTGTTGTAAAAGGGATTTCCTGTTATGAATATTCCATCAACATAATTATTACATACGACTGGGAATTAACCAATGGGTCTGCCATGGGCTTTTCGACTTCGACTCGACAAAAAGAGAATAAAGTGCAGGGGGCATTGCCGTATACGTAATCATTTCCGCCCGTCAACTGTTGTTTTTTCTTCTTTTTTACAGTTAACAGTTAACAGTTAATTAAGTTGATATTCATGAGGAGGAGAAAAATTCGGAGAATTTAATGTAGTAAACCGTTGACTTACAAATTGACCCCTTGAACCCCACCATCAAAATCCCCCAGACAACAAAAAAAAACAAAAAAGTGGGGTGATGCTCCTCCGTAATCGTCTTCGTGGTGAGTCAACGAGATCGGTAAGGAATTTTTACTGCCGATTTGATTAATTAATTAAAGCGCAACCCTTGAAAGTGTCGGCATGACAAAAAAAAAAAAAATAAACAAAAATGTCATAAACTTTTTACAGAAACTTCTGCGACCTTTGACGCCGAACTTGGGCGATGATTATTAAGCCAATCAGCTAAGGCTGACAAAACAAAAATATTTCACTCGATCGGCAGTGAGTCAGTTCGGAAACATGATCGTGGCAACCAAAGAGATTTCCAATAATAAGGAGCACAACCATTTACCATCCAATACATAACAACAGGGCCCGTTTAATGACCTTAAAGGACGTACGAGGAAAAGTTCTGGCCAGATTTCTTTAGAAAACGCAAAGTAGACGCAGACAAAAGAGCAGAAAAAGCAAAGAAAGGAAGTTAAGGATATGGAATAACTGATACCTGGTACTAATATAATAGAGACACTTTACAGGATGGTATTTTTCAGTTAAACAATGTAATAGTTTCAGTTTATTTACAAAAAGACTATTTGTGTTTTAGTCTTTAATGAGATCACTAGTGTCAAATTGCTCATCAATATAACTCACTCTTCGCAGCAAAATGATTAAGAAACCCAAACAAAAACAAAACCCTGTGCATAGTAATAAGTGCAGCCACGCCTCCTCGAGGTGGGTCAGAGGGGGGCCTTAGGGGAGTTGGCCAGGGAAGCAGGCAACTATTAGCCATAATGTGCTGGGGCCGTGAAGGCCTCGCAGGAGACTGCGATTGTTGACGAGCCAAGTGAAGACTTGGAGTCAGAATCTGTAGGCCAGGCTTTAATGCACTTGAAAGAAAATAAAATTTTAATAAATTTAAGATGAGTCAAAAAAATGTAGTGTAATACATAAATTATGAAATATCTATTAGTAATATTTACTTGCAAAAAGATTTAAAAAAAATGTAAGTTAGTATGAAACCCATATTCTTCGAGTGTCGGATCGGTTCAGTGGATGGAGGGATGCTGTGGCTACTGTGCAACACAACTCGGAAAGTGGAGACCTGTGATCGGCCGGGGGGCAGGAGGGGCTCCTCGGTGGACCAGTTTGCCACGCTGCAGTGGACCCATGCCGCACGCACTAAAACCAAACTGAAGCCAAAAGCAAGACCAAGACGACAGCGGACACTGGACGGACCCCGTCGAGGAGAAGGCTTTTGTATTTGGTTTATTTGTCTGGTTTTTTGTGTACAGGTTTTCTTTTATTCATTATTATTTTCGTTTTTTTTTCTCTGATTTTTATTTTTTTTTTTCCAGCGTCATCGTCCATACACACAGATACACACAAACACTCGCGCACTTACACATTCACTCGGGAGTCGAACCTGTAGCTGCTCCGGCTACCGTGCTACGCTTTATGAGACTTACACGGCGCGAAAATCGGCAGTGGGTTGTCTTTTGTTAAGATCAGCCAGCTGCGCACGCGCTCTGAAATTTGTTTGAATTATTTTCGAATCAATTCCAATAATAAAGAAATCTCAAAATGTACGAGTGAGGCTATTTTTATGTGAAAAAAAAAAAAAAAATTATAAAAATAAAAATAAGAAAAGCTTTGAGTGCTTTGGGGTATTTATTGTGGAGCTGTCCCAGTCGCTGCTGTTGGGTCTTTCGATTTATTATTTTTATTTATTTGTTTTTTTTTTTTTGTTTTGTATCTTTGAAAATAAACAAAACTTCAGGAGGGTTTATCTGGAAAAGGGTTCTCCGGTTTTAAGATACTCTTGCCTTAAGGATTAAGGTTCTTAATGTAGTGTATTTAAAGCGTTTCTTATAAAAATTTGTATTGAAATATTTTAAATAAGATGAGGTGATTTAAACACAAAATATAATAGTTTTTTTATGATTAGGTACTTTAAAATATTTCCTATTTATCCTTATTATCTTTAAATCATCTTTAAAGTTATATTCCAATACCTTTTGAATTATTGATTTTGTTTTTAGGAGTAAGGGAATTTAAGGTTGTGTGCCTAACCTTTTTTTTTGGTTTATTTATTTTTTTTTATGCTGCATTTTCAAACTCGACTCGTTAGCAAGATCTCGCGCCAGCCACGGGCCAAAGTTTCAACCGAGTCTGGAATTGGGTTTTGGGCTTGGGATTGGATTTGGGACTGGGTTTGGTTTGGATTTGGATTGGCTCTTGGCTCTTGGCTGGGCATTCTCGTTGCGGGGCCACATGCATATTTGATATCTTATTAACACCCCACAGCTGAAATGGTAAAGCCCGCCACCGCGAACAGAAACCCAAAAAAAAAAAAAAAATGTACAAATAAATATAAAGAAAAACATGTCGATGTCATCTCGGGGTGTCATACTTGGAATTGTTAGGAACTGGGATGTGTGTAGGTAGCTCTGATCTGTTGATCATGGTTGGGTTTGTGAGTAGGTAGCTCTTATTTTAAGGTGTGGGTCTAAAAACCATGTATCCTTTTCAAATGTTAAAAACTCAATGGAAAATATTTAAAAGCTTATATTGGGTGTTAAAAAGACTTGCACCTTTTTTTATTTTTGCGAGGAGAACAATTTTGCGCGGAATCCGCTTGTTCTACGAAATCCAGCATATCATCACCAGCATCTCCATTTCCATTGGATCTCTCAGCCCTGCATTATATGTACATACGTTTTTATATTTTTTTCATTTTATTTGTAATTTTTTTTTTCTTTGTAAGGGGCCTGAAGGCAAAAGCGTAAAAAGAGCCAAACAACAAGAACAACCAAAACAAACTATATCTCTGTGGCAGTTGCTAACAATTTGTGCAAACACCAGGGGGAACCATTTCAGAGGTGTACCATGAGGTGTATGGGACACATGAGGTGTATGGGATCTGTACGAAACGACGACGACGGATCTGGCCGAGGGGAAATGCCAACAGAAACCGCATACCGTCTACAATTATTTGAACAGAGATTACTCTGCTTAAATACGATTTATATTGTGTGTTTAAATATTGTATGCTCGGGCCATATCAGTCTGCTGGGCAGCCAACAGCTAGAAGTTCTTCATTATAATCTCCATGCATTTGTATCTGTAACTGAGAATGTATCTGTATCTGTTGTTGCTGTTGCTGCTGCTGCTGCTGCTGCTGCTGCTGTCCGCCCGTCTGCTTGCCATGACCTTGTGAAGGATGTGGCCAAGAATGCAAGCCACATCCAAAATAACAACAAGCAGAAGAAAATGAAGCCGAAGAAACGGGCAGAAGAAACCTCACGTCAGCCAAATAAAGCGAAAACACACACAAGTCGAGAGTCAGTCATGAAAGTGGAGGCCAAAACGATGGAGAATGGATGCGGGCTCTTACTAAGTGGATACCATAGACGGGGGGTGGAGTAGTGGGGAGGCGGAGAAGACTGCAGAGAAGCTCTTAAGAATGGGCGAAACAGCATTGAAAAAGAAAGCCAGCGAAACGGCTTAAAAGCCAACTCAAGAGTCGCATCTTGAGAGCGCCGTTTCCGCTCAACTCATCATGGCTTAACCCAAATAGTTAAAAAATATATAAAAAAAAGTGTGAGATAAGGATATTAATTCCATAAATAATTCTGACATTATGAAAATGATAAAATAATAATAGTTTTAAATAGTAGTACTAGAATGTTTAATTTTGCCACAAAAACTCAAACTTCCTTAATAAATGTAATGGGTTAAAGCCAAGACTCCGGCCTCATCCTCATCATCATCATCATCATCATCCGCATCCACACAAGACGGCAGCCGCATAAACTGCCAACGCCATTTAAGTCATAATTTAAGCCACATTCCAGACGCGATCCTTCAGAGATTGCATTGCGTGCTCGTGCTCGTTCTCTGAAAGAAACTGAAAGATACATTCATAAATTCGCATCGAGGATCGGAGCCGGGATTGGGATCGGGATCGGGATCGGCTTTTGTGGCATGATCGTGGCGTATTTTTTGTGGTGTCTTATGGTCTTCTCTTTTCCTCTGGCTCTATGTACACTTGGCAACAAATTAATGATTTTATTTAATTGTTTTTTGTTGTAGATTGATGGGCCATACATATGCCATATAGATACACACGTATTCCGGTAATATAATTGGGCGCATTAACAAGTCTCGAATTTCCCTGGTCCTCTGGCACATCCCTTTTTCCCGTCCCTCCCCCCACGGCTATGGTGATACTCTATCTCTTTTCCTATAGCCTCCTATCCCGCTCTATCCCGGTGGTGGGGTTCTCCAGACATCTCGTCATTCCCACGCATCTGGGCACGTACGAGCCTCTCAAGTGGAGTAGGAGTAGCCGGAGATGGGGAAGTAGGAGGTCGTCCAAACACAGAAAACAGGGAAACTGTTGCACTTAAAAAAAAAGTCCATTTCAACTCATAATTATAACTATATTTTTAATAAAAGTATATGCAACTTTTCTTCAATATATCATAGAAAATCATACTCATGTTTATGACATCTTTGGAGTAGCAATTTCTCACAGTGTAGGAAACAAATGTCAGGCTTAGGTTGCGAGCTGAGATCGGGACTGATGCCCATGCTTGTGTTACAAGTGTCAGCCCACAATGAGGGATACTGGATGCTGGGATTCGGGGATTTTGGATTTTTTTGGATGGAAGCAGGGATGGCTGGATGGCGAGGAAGGGGAAGAGAGGAGGGGGAGGGAAACATCCGTTAAGCGTTCGTTAAGTGTGCGCATGCGTGGAGGAGGAGGGCTCTTTGGAGCTGGAGCTCTTTTGTCGTTTCCACCGAACCAGGGATCTGTCGGACGGATCGGAGATCGTACAGACTATATGGCCATATGCCTGGGCATATCCTGCAGGGCTTATGAGGCGGGCGGGCACTTGAGAGATATACCGACATGCCCTCGTACGTACAGGAAACATGCCTAGTTACCATCAATGCCGCACAACAAGTGGGCGTTGAGTGCCACAGACGCAGGAGGGAGGGATGGAGGTAGGGAGGTAGGGAGAGTGTGTGGCAAGTGCCATCTCTTTCCCTGTAATTAATTAAAGAACCGTCATCCGATGTAGGCGTCGTTTTTGGCTACCACCACCTCCTCCGTCCACTCCACTCCACCCCAGCCACTTCCACTTCCAGTTCCATCTCCATGTTCTCCTTGCATCGCCCCACGATAGGCATATAAAGCTTAATTAAAGCAAATTAAAGTGATTGCCATTTAGTTTGAGGTTAATTGCATTAAATGCGAAACTAAGAGTCGCGCACGCATCTCCCTCCAAGGGGAGACTCTTCTCCGGAGGGTCTTCTCTGCTGCTTCTGGCTTCTTGTCTTGCCTGCTCCATATGCGAACTGTGTCGTGAGACTTGGAACAACTTTGACCCCTTTCAATGGACAAGTGATTCAATGTTGCACGCATCGTTCGGTTCTGGGTGAATGGGTTGCAATTTGCAACGAAATCTTGAGAAAAGTCCAGAACTAAAGCGCTTGGGAGTAGTGCTTGGGAATATTAGATGCTATTACGTATAGGTTGATTAAAATTATAGTGTATCCTTTGGAAGCTCCTTCTTCCTAATTGCCCTGCTCTATTATTGCTGGAGTCTCTGACACACACGCACATGTTGCCCCCAAATCTAATTGCATGTTGCATGTTTGGCGGCACTTTCGGCCTGCAACTTATGCACATCTTGTCGGCACATAAATTCTCATTACAAGTGCAAACGACGATGATGACAACGACTTGGCCTCTGGCACTGAACTTTTGTGCTTAATTTTTTCGATATGCAATAAATTGAGAATGGGGAATGGCCAGCGCTGGATCTGAACTGGATTCTGGATTGGGGTTGAAGGTGGAGGTGAGATGATGCTGGTTGCAATGACCCGTGAATACATTTAATACTAAACTATATATCTTCCAGCAAGATCACTCATAATGATGGGTATTAAATAGCAAATATTAGACGAGCCGACTTTTGAAGAATTCTCCAAAACAGGATGGAGAAGGAAGACCAAGCTGCCTCGCCACTCTACTGGCCGGATGAGCATTAATTGCGTTGATTGTCATCGCTGGTTGTTGGTTGCTGATGTTGCTGTTGTTGCCGTTGCTGTTGCTGTTGCTGTTGCTGCTCTGCGTGCAATTGTTGCAAAAAGCTGCGGGCAGCGAATGCATGCGGTTCATTGGACTGGCGCAGTCAAGTTGCAACGTCAGTCGCATGCGCCGACGTCTAGGTAAAAGTTCTATGCTGCATGTTGCTGTTGCATGTTGTTATTGCTGTTGCTGTTGCTGTTGCTGTTGCTGTTGCTGCTGCTGCTGCTGCTGCTGCCGCTGTTGCTGTGGTTTTTGTTTTTTAGACACAATTTCCGGGTCATTGACTTGAAGCATTTCTTCATTGAATTGCGTATGTAACTGCAGTTGTGTGTGTCGGTTTCTTTCTGTGTATGTACGTTAGTGGTTGTCGGTGTGTTGCTGCAGCAACACGATCAATAAACGAGACAAGGCAACAACAACAACAACACTAACAATAAGATCCACGCACAACGCCGACGACGAGTTAGAAGAAATACGATAAAAAAAAAATACGAAGCAACCAAAGAACTTTTATATTGCCACACTGAGAGAAAAAATATGTGAAAATAAATATTTTATATTTGCAAGAATAAGCAAGCCAGAAGTCAAACTCTTCCTTTTTAAAATAAATATTTTTTAATTTAATTTTAGTTAATTTTAATTATCAACACATTTCTCTCGGTGTAGCAAGTTCTTCCAGCCAGTTGAGAATGGTGGAAGACGCGGGCCGTGGCATGGAAGAAATGGGGCGGAAGCGGGAGGGCGGTGGGCGGCTGTTGGAGCTAAAGGGGTGGGGCGAAACGGGTGTTGGGGTTCTGTTTACGACTTTGCCTCGCTTTTTGTTGGAGGACGAATGCCGTGTGTAGTGCAATGGCAGAAACAAACAACAACAAGACCACAACAACAATAACAGCAAATGCACATTTCGTGCACTGCAAGAAACTCTAGGGTTTTATTGTGAGTATAGTTAGGATTTAATAATAAGTATAGAATTATCTCTAAATTCCCTATTGGTTTACTATAATTTTTTTTTTTTGTGGAATTATAATTTAATGAATATAAAACTAATATGCCCTATTCATCAATCTGCTGGTTTTTGTAGGGTATCCCTGCAACAACAAAAACAAGAAGAGGAGTAACATGGGCGACGACGACTTCAGATAATGCCATGCAACCGGCAAGGTAACAGCCGCAGAACCTCTCCAAACCTCCGCCGGTCACCTGCCCCTGCCCCTGCCCCTTACCTGTAGCCTTCCCCTCGCTTCCCGCCCTGATCTGTTCCTAGCCCTGCCCCTTCCTCGCCCGTCTCGGGCCAGGCAGGTAACCTGATCACCACAAAACCCAAGAAATCCAATGGAATGAGGGGGCAGGGGAGCACAGCCAGCATATCAGGAGACCCAGTCTCTTCAAGTGCACGGAGAAAAATTAATAAAAATAATCAAATATAAATAATTTAAATATTTAAATATTTATATATATTTAGTATTATATTTTTATTATTGTTATTATATATATTATAAACAATTTATATAATGATTAGTTTATGATTAATATTTATTATCTAGAAGCAACACCCATTTTCTTCAAGTGCATGCGTGTGTTTGTGGAAATCAAGTGTAGCAAGGCAGAAGACGAGGCAAAAGAATAAGAGCATCGGGCTTAAAGAAAACGAGAAGAAGCTGAAGCAACCGGGGGAGCGTCGCGTCACGGAAAACTCGTTAATGCAGGCGAAGATTTCACTTGGACTCCAGACCCACCTAACCAATACCCACTCAGACACATACACGGAATATACCAGTCTACATATACATACGAGTATATAGTATATGGTTTAGTGTGTGCGTTTAACGCATTTTAATCAGCGTGTCGCATAATTACCGGATGCTGTTGAGAGGGGCAGTCGATGAGTTGGGGAGATCGGTCGTAGGGACCAGGGGCGTAGACAAGTGCCAGCCTTCCCCCTTCCCTGGATGGTGGATGCCAAAATACCTTCGGGGTGGGGGACGGAGACGGGGACGGGGACGGGGACGGGGACGGGGTCAGGGGCTGGCCCAGGGAGAGACCCCAAACCGATGGGGGAATGTTCAAAATCATAACAGAAAATGATGGATGAATTGTCGCGCTGCTTGGCTCCAATAAAAACAACCGTAAATGCGGTGCACTTTTTCGAGGGGAGATCGGCCAAATTAAAACGATGCCAGCACGTCCTCGCCCCCTACAAATTGACGCACAAAAAGTGCACTGCAAACTATTTGTTAGTTTTTATTACAAATAATTTAATCTTATTGAAGATTTTTCCCTCAAGAGATATACATTTTATAGTTTAAAAAGTTAGGAAATCTTAGCAGACACCTCTGTTATTTTCTCAGTGCCCTCCGAAAACTATTCTAGTGATCTTCATTCGAGTCTGCAGTGAAAGTTTGAGGCAACTGCTGCAGCAGCAACATCGGCGGCAGCAGCACCGGCAACAAGCCGCCGACAACAACATCCCTGTCTGAATTCGAAGTATTGAAAATATTAATAGAACAAACTTGTTTTGACGGAAATGCACTTTACTTTATTTATCATAGTCCGTCAGTTTGGGGATTCGTATTTGGATTCAGATTCGGATTCGGATTCGGATCGGGAATGAATGAAGCAACATGTGGAGAAGGCGGCGGCATCTTCTTCCTCTCTATTTATGCAGATAGATGGGCGGAAAAGATAAAGTATCTCGGGTGGCACCACCACACCGACACCAGACATAGAGTGTGTGTGTGTGTGTGCTTGTTGCACAGTTGCAAATTGCATTGGAAATGGCAGCAGGGAGGAGGAGATCATTTGGCTGGGTTGTGCGAAAAATAAAATCGGTATGGGGGTTGACAGGTGCGGAGTCTGGGACTGGCAGTTCAAAGAGTGGAAAGATTGAAATGGTTTTCGGAAACTGTTCTGGCCTGTTCTGTAAACAACTTTAGCACATTAACCAAATACTTAATTTGTTTTCTGTTCTTCGGAACACCACAAGCACAAAGCACTTGACATCATCCGACAATCGAGTTTAGGTTTTCGTTTAAGCTCCCCTTCCGCCATCAGCAACCGGCAACCGTCAAACCATCAACGGGCAACCAGCAACATTTTGAAGAAACCATCTGAAGCTTGTCAAGGTTTATTACATTGTAACCACAGAAAACGCTTTAACTTTGGCTTTAGCTTCAAGCGGCCTGTCATGGAGTATTAGAAATGCCAAAACAACAACAGCAGCAACATCAGAAGCAGCAACATCACCAGCAGCAACAGCAACATCAGCAGGAGGGGCAGGCAGCAACTACAACTACACGACTGAGTGTGGCCCATAGACAAAGTTCAACTAAGGTTGAAACCATTTGTCGGATTAAATACGCGCTGCGGTAATTATGTGCTTCAAGCAACAACAGCAACACCAACAGCAACAACATCAGCAACATAGACAACATGGCAATCATGCCGAGAATGCGACTCCGAAAGCACCGAAAGCCGAAACAAGTTTCCGACTTTAGCTTTAGCTTAAGATTGGATTTTTTTTGTTTTTTAATTTAGCTATAGCCATATAGCCACTCGACAACAACAACAACAACAACAACATCAACAATGGCACTTACAATTACAACAGCAACAGCATCGAGGGACGATAAGGTAAAGTGTCAAATGAATTTGTCAGATCTCGGAACTCGAAACCCCAAGAACCCCCAACTCGGACATGTACAGCACTAAAAACAAATTTAATTGTTCCCGAAGGAGGCGGGGACGCGAACGCTCCTGGAGGGCCAAGGAAATCACGTGCGATCTCTGTCCATATCGCACAGGTGCTTCCGTTCCCCCGACTCCCAGTTTGGGTTTCAGTTTGAATTTGAGATTGGAGATCGAGGAAAACCAGAAAGTAGCAGCGGATGTAGGTATTTGTTGTGATTTTTGCACCTGTTGCAGCTCAGCAGCCGGGAAGGAGCAACAATCAAGATACACTGTAATTAGGGAAATTATAATTAATTAATAATTAATTAATAATTAAGGAAAAATTAAATAAACCAGGCTATTAAGAAGGGTCTAAAAGTATAAACAAATCATAAGATGATTGAAAACATTTATTTTTTTACCTAAGTATTGGTAATCTCCATTTATTTTCAACAGTGTAGGAACTGTAGAACGAACGATCGACGCCCGATGCATACAAATATAAAACCACAAGCAACTTCCGCCGCCACAGGATCACAGAAGGATGGAACCTGTTCCTGGATCCCCCGGCTTTCAGTTCCCATTCTCGAACCGATTCCCCCAAAGCTGCCATGAGTTGGCACTTATTTTTCTTTTGATTTTCGATGGCTGTTTTCGGTTTCGAATTCATAATGATTTCATTGATCTGTCATTCAAGAGCTTCCAGCATGTCTGCAATGCTGCGACACGTATCTCACTGGCAATTGCACCTTCCCGACCCGAGCCCATTCTCGATTCTCATCCGGCAACCATTATGTGTATGTGGACTTGGGGACTCGACTGGGGCTGGGAGACCGATACTGATACTGATGCGGATTTTGATAGCTTATCACCGCGCTTCCTTGCTCATTAGAGAAGCTATTTGTGTGCTGAATGAAAATGATTCTCCGCCGACAAGCCGGCAGATGGCATATGGGAGATTCACCTTCAGGCAGTGCGACAAGTGACAGCCAGATAGACGGAGATGCTCGGACATTTTCAACGGAATACAATATATAGAAATTGTAAAATGAAATAAGCCTTAATTAGCCAGCCAGCCAGCCAGCCAGCAGCCACCACTATGAAAATTTTCACATGTCTCACTGATGTATCGCAGAAGTGATCAAAAGTTGATTCATTGCGTGCAGTGAATGGATAGAATCTTCAAAGGAATTAGCCCGAAAAGCGATATCGATTCAAATGGAAATGGGACAGGCAGGGCAGGGAACTGAGGGCACTGGGCGAGGAAAGGGGTAAGGAAAATGTCGGCATGCATAATAATAGTTTATTCGGAAATGCAATGATCAATGGAAGATTGTAAATTTCTCATTGGGTCGTTAGCTCTAGCTTATCAACTTCATTCATTGGGGGAGCTGTCATCCGAAAATGGGGATCTATGGGGATGAGGCTGGGCCCAGGGGAGAGTTACGCGAATTGGCAGACTTGGATTGCATGATGATGCCCCGTCCAGCCTGCTCCTCGTTAAATATAGCACACTTCAATCAGATTCGGAGGCAGTGCATCTTGTGTCGGTCTAGGCGAGTTCGAGTTCAGTGCTGCAGCTTCATTCATAGGCTACACCAGGGAAAAATAATAGTTAAAGAGAATTGATATTTAAATTTAAATAAATAGTTTTAACAATTATTGTCTGTATAAAGTTTGCCTTATTAGTAGAATTAGTATTATTCGTTAGTTATTGGTTTGAAAAAAATGTATTTTGATCTAGGCATAGTTTAAGTAAAATATAAATGATTTTTTTACTTAAAATATTATACTATTTTTGGGTATAAAAATAGTTATTTTTCCAAGTGTTGCTCAGATTTCTTTTGCTGTAGTTTTTTAGCCAAAAGTGTGTCAGTCGGAGCGAGTTTCAAGCGAATTGGCAGGTCTCGTGCAGGAAGGCTTATCGGGGGATAGTCTCGATCCCAGCCCCACCGCACTGCCACATCCCCACCCCCCCGTCGGTGGTTGCCGCTGATTACAAATTCAAAAAAAATGTATTTATTTCTTACGATTTCATTCTCCTTTTCTTGTGCCTTTCGTTTGTTTTTACTTTTTATTTCCTCACCGATTTTCGAATTTTATTTTCCATTTTTTATTTTTGATTTTTGCAAGGCCCAATGTGACCCCAACGGACCCCGGTCGAGCCGCTGGGTTATCACTGGCCAAGTTGGAAACATGCACCACCACAACCGCTCGCTACGCACACCACCACTCCACTCCACTCCACGCCAGCACAGCCATAAACACAAAAGCTAAACTGTTTGTAATTTGCGTTTGAGCGCGCGAATTATGATTGAATAATGAAATGCCCCAATGGGCAGTCAGTCGGCGCTGCCTTCAATTATGCAAAACGGTTACTGCACTTTGCATTAATTAACAAAACGGGCAAACAAAGCGAAATTCTCGCAGCTGACACAATTTTGCACGTGCTACGTTAACCCATATTGGGATAGAGGTCTTGAAAAAGTATCTCCAGAGTCTAAGTCTCTCTTGGAACTCTGGCTATTATTTTTGTAGATTAATCCCAAGATTTTTTTAATAAAGATTTTGCTTTTTTTTCATAAGGATTTTGCCTTTTTTTCATAAAATTAAAAAAATACCTAAAGTTTTCATAAGAAATCGCAATTTTGTTTAACATTTCTTCTAAGATGGCGTCAAAGTTCTAATAAATAATTTTGTATTTTAATGGGAAGTGTAAAGTTTCCCAAAATGTAAATAATTATATTTATTTTCTATATACAATTTTAATTTACAGCCATCCTTTACTGTTTAAATCATAGTTTTCATATATTTTCTTCAAAAAGACATAAAAGACAGGATGTGCATTTTAAAATTGGAAAATATTGACAGACTAATCATGTTGACAGACCGGGCATGTTTAAAATTTACAAAATATATATTAAAGAATTTTTTAAGCTTAAAAAAAATGGGTTAAACCATTTGATCAACCAACCAACTCATTGCAATCAGCTGTGGACTTTCTGAGAAAAAAATGGAAAAAAAGTCGGGAGATCCGGGGGAGATGGTGAATTATTTTTCCGACTTCCCTCCAGTGCGAGTGAAAATATTTTGCAGTTAAATTTAAATTAAGTACACACAGGCCCGCATGTGTGTGTGTGTGTGTGTGTGTGTTTATGTGCTTGCAACATTTGATGCGCGCCTTCCGTTGTAAATTTTCATCGTAGGTTGTCGGTGAGCCACCGCCCGCAATGTTTGTGCAGCAACAGCAGCAACATTCTGTTTTTTCCTGCTTTTTCAGTTTCAGTTTAAGTTTTATTTATTTTCTTTTTTTTTGGGTTTTTTATTTTTTGTTGTATTTTTTTCTTTTAGTTTTTAGTAATTTAAAAATAAGTGCGCCGACGGCGGCCCCAAATAGCATACGCAAAATGCAGCAACATTCGTTTGCCACTGGATGTTGGGGTTGGGGATGGCCATGTGTGGTGTATGTGAGTGAATGTGTGTGTGTGTGTGTTTGTGTGAGTGTGTGTGCGTGAGTATCTATGTGAGGAGCAGTAGTAGCAGAAGTAGCAACAGCAGCCGCAGCAGCAGCAGCAGCATCGGCAGCCCCAATCCGATCCAAAACGATGCCAAGCCAAGCCAAGCCAAATGAGAATCGGAGAATCGCGTTCTGTTCTCGAGGCCTCCGGGTCTGTTGGTCTGTCAGTCTGTCAGTCTGTCAGTCCGTCGCTCCGTCCAACCGTCCATCCGTCCGTCGGTTTATTCGGTTTGTTCAGTTTGTTCAGTCCGTGTGCGCGCGAGATAAACAAACTGCCAGTTCACTATCAATCAAATACCGGAAACAGCTGCTTTAGTTTTGCCATAGCCATTTGGCACACCAATACCACCGCACCATCGCGCCGCGTCGGTGTGAGGAAAACGCACAGACAGATCAGGGGAGAAATGCTGCATGTGTGTGCAGTTACACGCAGAGAAATAGTTCCAATCCCAGAAATTAAACCATAATTATGTATATATTTTTTTTTAGTATTATATGATTTTTTTTATTTTGTAGTTTTTAACGGAACATACATTCTAAAAACATTACATAAAGTTCTCCTGGTTCGCTCGTGGCGGCAAGAGGGAGTGGGGGAGGGGCGCATCGACCCCAGCCACCACTCCTCGCCACCACCACCACCTTATCGGGCTCCACCTACTCCGCTACTCAGTTTATTTTTTATTATTATAAAGAAATGTACAAATAAAATAAATATTCATTATGCATAGCTTTTTCTTTTTCTTCTTTTTGTATGTATAGAGTGTGCCTTAAATATTAATTGCGTATATTTATCATTATCATTACCGTTATCTTTATGCATGGGTTTACATGTTTCCATATCTATTTTTTTTGCAGTAATTTTTTGTCAATTCAATTTTTGTTGTGTTTAATTGCTAACTTTTAAGGAGTTCTTCCATAGTTTAGTTTGTTTTTTGGGGTTTTTTCTTTTTTCGTTTTTTGTTGCGTTTTTTGTGTGTTTATTATTCAATAGTTAGGAGTTTTAAGCATAGTTTTCTGGTGTTTGTATATCTAGGCATATATATATATTATATATATAGTACATATACAGATTACATATGTATATAGTAATGTGTTTTAGACTTTTAAGATTAATCTTTAATTTAATTCGCGTTCTTTTTTTAGTGTTTTTTGTTTTATTTATATAAATTTGTTTTAAGTTGCTAATTTGCCACTGTTTTTTGTTGGTTTATTTTTTTTTTCATAGTTTTTGCTATGAAAAAATTTAGTGTCATATTTCATATGGATATTTCTATACAAAACAATGCTGCTTGTAGTTTTTGCTGCATTTAGACTTGGATTTAACATTTAAGATTTGCTTATGCTTCTTGTATTATTTTCGCTATTATTTTTGGAATTTGCTTGCATTTTGTATCTCGCACTTGGCTTAAAAAAATCATCCATTTTATATATATACAATCTTGCTCAATCTCGGGACCTCACTCTCACCCATAAAATACGCTCATAAGAAACTGATTCCATTATCCCATATTTGATTCCCTTCCCAGGATCTTCTTTGTAGTTTTTTGTTGTTGGTTTTTCGGCTCGTAGTTGGTAAAGTAAACTAACTGACTTTAGTCGATATCTAAGCACATTTAGACTGGTCTATTACGTTTGCCACTAAATTGATCGAAAAGTTTGTCGCTTTTGTCGCTAACACACACACATATGGACATACACATTAATTTGTAATTTATTTTGTTTTTCGTTTCGTTTAAGATTTAAATTCGTAAAGTTCTACAATATTTTTCTTTCACTACAACATCAAAAATGGACTGGACTTGGTATACCATATATGTATGTATGTATAATATTTGACTAATTTTTAATGCCTCTGAATATTTGTCTAAAAGTTTTCTCATGTGTGTATATAGGTTATTATTATTATATATTATCTGGTGTTTTGTTACTCTTGCCCCAAATTGTTTCACTTATTTTGTTGTTGTATATAAATCATAGTTTTAAAAAAGAAAAACAGATTTTAGAAGTTTACTTTACAACTTTCGGCTAGCGGCTTGTATTACGTTTTGTGGAAAAATTGTTGGAATTATTGGTAAATTAATATTAACGTTTTTTAAATTAGAATTTGACTTAGAAATTGAACGTTGAACTGAATTAAAAAAAAAAAACCATATGAATTTCGCTGAAGTAATCAATTAATACAAATAAAAAATAATCGTTCGAAAAATAATTCCTAATCGCTCGTATCGTTTTCTCTTTTCCACTTTTTCTTTTGCCCCACTCCATCTCTCTCCTTCTCTATTCCGTCTCTCTCTCGTTTTAATTAAGCAAAAATTATTTTTTAAATAACATTTCTAATAATTAATAATTATCTGTTTGCAGTCTTTGGTTATTTAATTTTTCTTTCCTCTTTTTTTCCTTCATTTATATATCCTCCTTTTTAAATCATATATTAAATATTTTTTCTTCATGTGTATACAATATATATGGGTATGTTTCTTCTCCTCCATCGTCCAACCCGACCCACTCATCCATCCCTCTATCCCACCATCCTTCCACCCATTTGTGATTCTGATTTTTACACACGGAAAAACCGCTCACAAAATGGGTTTAGTTCCGGGGCGTGGGGGTAGTCCTAGTAGTCGGGACTGGAGTCCAGGAGGCGCTTCTCCGGCGTGAGGTCTCCTTTGCGCAGGATACGACTGGCCGCACTGCAGCCATGGTCGATGGCCTTGCCATTGGCCTGGCTGAGAGCCGCTAGTCCCGCCCCGGGATTGCCAGCTCCCGGTGGCATGACACCGCCATTTCCCGAACCGTTCACGCTGAGTGGCACGATCGGAAGCATGCTGCTGGTGGATCCGATGCCCGCCACACCCTGGCAGCGGCAGCCCCGTCCGGCGAACCGGCCGTAGCACTTCTCGCACAGCTTCATGCAACCCCTCATGGGCCAGTAGAACCACAGGCAGGGCAGGAAGATGGACAGTGCCCCCAGCCAGCCCCATCTCTGGGTGCGCTTGTAGGGGCCGCACGAGCAGGGATTGTCCACGCAGGGCGTGCCATTGCCGTCGTCGCAGTCCAGATCGTTGTCCCGGGCACAGTGGTAGAACAGGGCCTTGGCACAGCACAGGCAGGAGGCGTAATCGATTACGGATTCGGCGCTGCACAGGCAGGTCTTGTTGCACACCCACGTCTGTGGCAGGGGCCTGGGGCTCTGGCACTGTTCGCACCGGCACCTGCCGCATCGGGGGCATACGATCGGATTGAGGAGCGTTGGATCGCCGCCCATTACAATCGCGTTGCCGGCCACTCCGCCGGGCTGCTGCTGGAACAGCTCCTCCAGAGCGTGCATGTGCTCCTTGCTGGCTGGTCCCGGCTGTTTGGTAATGATCGCAGGTTGCTGCTGTTGCAGTTGCTTCGAGGCGGGTAGTGCTGATGCTGCTGTTGGTAACTTGCTGGTTGCATGTTGCTGCTGTTGCAGGTGCGAATGTAGTAAGCCGTCGGTGTGATCGCTGCCAGCTCCTGGTATGGGTATCGGTATGTTGTGTGGCATCCCCTGCATCTGCGTCGCCGCCAATCGGGGATGATGGTGCTGATGCTGGTGCTGGTGCTGGTGCTGATGGTGGTGGGGATGCAGGTGATGATGATGTTGCTGGCGTTGCGGCAACAGCAACAGATGGTGGGTCGTTGTTTGGCCATTATCCTGCTGGCCAGCCGGGTGTTGGGAGCGCGTCGCATGTTGCAGCGGCGTGTCCACATACTCGTTGGTTAGCCTTTCGGATTCGGGTCGCGGTTGCGCCAGCGTGACGGGGGAGGCGGGGGGCTGGTGGCCCTGGACAGCGGTAGTGGTGTTGCTGTTGCTATTACTATTGCTACTGCTACTGTTCACCGCTGCTGGATCAGCGCTTTGGAAATGACTAAGGAAGTTGATGGTGTTGTTGTTGTTATTATTATTATTATTGTTGCTATGGATCGTGCCACTCAATGGCACGGTTACAGTGGCAACTGGCACCGGTGCCGGCGGTCTTCGTCGCGTGAAACTGGATGAGGATCCCGTCACTGAGCCAGAACCCGATCCGGAATTGGTTGCCGTCGTCGAGGCGGAAGCGGTACTGCTGTTCCGGCTCAAGCTGCTCGGCCTTTGGGGCAGGAAGGTCAAATGATGGATCTGATAGTCGTCGAAGTCCGTTGCCGATGCGGGTATTATTGATATTGTATTATTGTTGTTGTTGTTGATATTATTAATATTATTATTATTATTATTAATGTTGTTGTTGTTGCTGATCGGGTTAATACTAAGTTGCTGCTGTGAATTATTATTGTGTGTTGCTGTTGCTGTTGCAGTTCCTGTTGCTAATGTTGCAGGTGTTGTGGTTGTTGTTGTTGCTACTAAATCGGCACCGCTCAACGTCGGCTCCGGCGCCCTTGGTCGATGCACACGGGGTAACAATTTCGGGGGCCGGGGTGGCGCCAAGGGATCGCCGCCATTTCTGCGATCCATGTAGTGTTGTAACCAATTCTCCCCCAGCTGCACTCCGCTCCTCCACTCCTCTGCTCCTCCTCCTCCTCCTCCTCCTCCTCCTCCTTTCACCACCTCCTCCACTCCGCTCCTCCACCTCGAGATCTCCGTTCTTCTCTGGCGGCTCCTCAATGCCTTCTATGATAATAACTGCGCCCGGATTCAGCTCGATGTGCCTTCATCCTTTTGCAGTCTCGCCGCAGGATCAGAGCCTCTACTTGATTGCCTTCTGTAAATAGAAAAAATTAATTTTACGATTAATATGGGAGTTTATTCCATTCCATTTCAATGTCATATTCTAACTGAAAAGTATTGACCCCCAAAAGAAAGTGCAAGAATGCCACGAACTCGCCGGCAAACTATGTATATATATTCCGGACTCACTAAAATGGCACGTAGATGGGCATACATGTACGCCATGCTTATGGATAATTGCAAAATAAATAAGAACCAAAAGCCAGAGAGCACAGAAATAGTCCGGCGGCACACGAGGCTGCTCAGGCCCATGCGGGCGTGCCCAGGTCCAAAGTACCACAGCGATCCAATCCGATCCGAAAAGCAATCCGAATGCTTTTGTTTGGATTAAATGGCTGGAAGTGAACTTTTCTACCGAGTGCTGGCCCTGCTGCCCCATGGAATGCCGTACTTTTCTCTCCTCAACGTGTTTAATGTTTAATGTTTGTAATTAATTTCAACCGAAAACTAGAGAGCGAAAATTGGTCAACGCCCAACAAGAAGGTCGTTTAGATAGAGACGTTTTTTTATTTTTTTTTATTTTTGGATTATTTCTGACGTACGGCGTGACTTTTGTGTAAACATAAACATAATGCAAACACACTAGTTTTTTTTTTTATTATTATTATTATTATTTCGGTTGAGTTTTGAGTTCACCCGAATCGACGGCAGCTTGGGACATGATGTTTTCGAGATTGTATGTTTAAAGTTTCTAGGGAACTGGGCTTGGCTTCTGCCCTACCCTCTAGTACCCTACTGTGCCCCACTCTGACCGGCAAATGTTAAAGATCATATTACTTATGTAGAAGCTGGAATTTGGTTAGTACAATTATTTTGGATCCAAACATCCCAGTTCAGCGTTCTCGAATAATACCAGCAATAACGCCGCCCGCCCTCGACACCGCCTAACCCCCATTATCGGTTTTAATTGCTTTCACCCCACAGAGCCATTAAGTTCCATCCACAAACCATTTATTTCCTCTCCTGAGCTATAACCCATACGTAGTATTACGCATGGCAATAAAAATAAATGGAATAACTTTCATAATTATTCGAATTGACAAATAAAAAAGAAATTAGCGCCGAGTAAATCAAACAATAGACTAGGCAGGCGTCCTCTTGATTTTTTTCAGTTCAGATTCAAGATTCATTTGCATATACTATGTATGGAGAACGATGATGATGATGATGATCGTCGAATGTTGCTAATTGAACTTTGACTGGGGGGAGCCACATACACACATCATACATACATATATAGTATATATATTCCGGACCAGAGCGATGTTGATGATGATGATGATGTTCATGTTAATTATGGCACGATCGCGAATGTGAATAAAACATTTTTATGGCAAAACAACTGTATTTTTATGGCATGTTTTTTGTGATTTATAGCAATGCAACAACTAAAGCCGCGATAATCTCTTATGCCAACTCAGTGGTCTGGTCAACGCGGCGTATGAGTAATGCGATCGCCTCGCGAGTCACAGACGCTGTTGTCGCCAAACAAAAAAAAAACACAACAAAATCGTCGCATTTAGATAAATATTTGTTTACACATAATTAAAGGCAAGGCATCCCTCTATACCCCCTCCCCCACTATAGAACAAATAAGGAAATACAGGAAATTAATAAATGGCGTCTCTGTTCCATACAAAAAATGAATAAAAGAGCAACACTGAACAACAGCAAATATGTATATAGGCATATTTAAGGCTATATCTGGCGATAAAAAGCCCAACGAATTATTATTATTATTATGCCGCATAAAAATTGTTTTTAGCGCCAACGAAAATTTCTACGCCCCAAAAGAAATAAATACAGAGATCGCTAGCACGAACCAAATATATATATATATCTGTATATATGTATATCTGGGTATATGGGTATGTGAGTGGGTTAAGTGTGTGTATGTACGAGGGGGAGGGGCCGGGAGGGTATAAAAATTAACACAAACGCCCACTTATTGACGTCATGTCCGGTACTCAAAAACAATTTTCGAGAATGATCACAATTGAGAAAAACAAAATAGAAAATCAACGAAAACACACGTTGAACTTCTGGCTAGCAGCTAGCAGGGGGCGGTGGGGCGGTAGAGTGGGGCGGGGCACTAGATTGCCAATAAGAAAATCGGAAAATTGTTGCAGCCAGGGACCACCCTCCTGCCCCTTCTATTTGGCAATAAGTTTCTGGCTTTCGGCTTATAGGCGTCATTTTGGCCTTTTCGTTCCGATGCTTCAAAATACAAAATTCTAAGTAGTAATTTATGGCTCTTAGTTTTAAATTAAATATTAAGTTTTTAAGTATCTATACGCTGGTAAAATTCCAATTAAAAGGTGTAAATGTGAGCCAGTAAAAAACATATTTAAACTGCCCCATAAATTGCTCAAAAGATATAAAAAAAAAATAAATAAACATAATTAATTTTTTTTTTCGGATGCCTCAAAGCTTGACGCATATAGGAGGGCCCCCTTGGGTCTCGCCCCGCGATCTTCTTGCCAAAGTAATGCCAAGATTTCGATTTCATTCTTAAATTAATTGGCCACAGCAGATAGAGAACAAAAACAAAACACTGGCTATTCTCGAGTGTAGGGGCTCTTGTGTTTGCTTATTTTTAATTGCGCTAAAATTCTTTTTCCCCGCAGAGTTCTATTTCATTTTTTTTTTATACAATACTCTTAATTGTTTGTGTTTTTTTACGTTGGGCAAACTTTGACCTTGGAACGCAGCGTCAATCAGAATCAGAAAAGCAAACCAAAGAAGTGAGGCCCGGCCGTTCGGTGAATAAAAAATAAATTATTTCGCTTGTAGAGAGAGTGTAATTCAATGGCGCACGAAATGTGAAATGTGGCATTTGAAACGTTTTCATTAATAAGTGAGTGGGGGTGCCTGCCGCCTTAAGGACAGGGGCGACCGCCGGGGGCCACTCGCTTGGCTAATTCATTCAGCCAGCGGCAAACGATTCGCCTTTGTGCTTTGCGTTTGTTTGCCCGTTTGCACAAACAAGTGTCACTGCCAGTTGCGATTTAAATAAAATTATTTAAGGCAGACAGACAGCCAAACAAGACCAGCAACAACACCAAAAGGCATTAACAACAACCGCGCTTTTATATAAAAATAAACTCTGGCAAAAATCAAATGCAAACAGGTTTATATTTTTTTTTTTTGTGGCTGGTATTCTGGTTAATAAGCCGGCGAATGGGAGCTCTGATCTCCGAGGTTTCAAGAATACATATGCATGTATAGGGCCGATTACCGTTTCAATTGTCAAGTGAATTAATTAAAATTATCGCTCATCATGACCCAGTTCAAAATTCAAAAATATACAATTTTGAAGACCTGTTTCAACAGCCAGCCAGCCAGCAGTAT
This sequence comes from Drosophila atripex, assembly GCA_035045925.1. Classification (NCBI taxonomy): domain Eukaryota; kingdom Metazoa; phylum Arthropoda; class Insecta; order Diptera; family Drosophilidae; genus Drosophila; species Drosophila atripex. The sequence continues at coordinate 6,322,954 of JAWNOP010000012.1, forward strand.
TTCCTAAATTTTCATTTCCTCTTTCGGCCCTAGCCTGTCTTCAATTTAATTGCTGATCTCGATTTTTAATTCAATGATTTTTTGTTCTATAAATGATTTTTTGAAACTGTCAGCAATGACGACAACTGTAATTGCACTTCAGTTTGCCAATCATGTCTGAAAATCGTTCTTACCTATATGTATGTCGGTTCTTTATGTTATTGCTCTCATTTTGATTTTGTGTCAAGTTCTGCCAGTTAATACTTATACTTATTTTTGCATGCTTAATTTTTTTATTTTGAAAAACTATATTTCCCATTTAAGAACTGCCGGCACACATGAGTAGATAAATAAAATGCCAAGGGCGACAGATGAAAAACCTACACAGGAAACGCTAATGACTCCAAGCAATTCAAAACTCGGAATCAGAGAAAAAAAATATGAAGAACCAGAAACGAGAAAACTGAAACGGGAATCGTTGGAGTTTTGAGTTTGAGACTCAGGCCTGCCACGACACCAACACCGACAGCATCCCAACGAGTCACAGAGCACAGATCATTAAACTATTTAAATGCCCAACCGACCATATGTTGCAGCAGCAACAGCAACCAGCAGCAGCAACATCCACAAAAGGGCAGCTAATAGTTTTCAAACCAAATGATCAGCACATGTGGCAAAGGGCTAAGAAGTGTACTAGTATCAGTGTGTATCTGTGTGTGCTTTCATTAACACACACACACACACACACACACATACTATTAGGTATTATATGGGGTCTTCTCCAACGTCGGGCAGAATGATAATTATCATAATGATGATTATGTTTAGTCTGGTGTCTGGAGCGGTTTGTGTTTTCCTTTAATTTTTTTGTTTAGAAATCTTTGAAGCCAGCTCTTGGCCAGATCAGAACATCTTGGCCAAGAAGTTAAGATTAAACTAAGTTTTTTTTTGGATAAATCTTAGGAACCATTTAAAAAATGTTTTATTTTTTAAGAAAATCTATTTATTACAGTATTTTTGTTTTATATTTTTAAATATATTCAATTTAATGAAAATGACTATTTCGGAATTCTCAAAAATGAGTAACTGGGTCTACAAAACTGTCACTATTTTTCAACATCTTAGATTCATCATCTAAACATAAAAATTACTCAAAAATATGACAGTTCCAAAATAAAATATAAATCATAACTAAGCAATAAGTTTTTATATGAAAATTTCTAGAAAAAAATATTTAAAAATATTTTTAAAAAAATGTTAAGAATTTCGAACTTGTTTTCAACTCATTTTACCATTTTTCGTTATCATCATGGACTATATAGTTGGGCCGACTCTGTTATAGCCTGATCTGGTTTGATCTGGTCTAAAGAGCAACAAGAGGGGGGGAAGAGTATAAAGAAGTAGACGAAGAAGAAGAAGAAGCACCCGAGAAGAAGAGGCCCGAGAAGAAGCCCATAAACTACAAGTGATCGACCTTAAGATTTTCTCGGGGCTGATTGTCTCCGTCTGTTCTGTTCAGCGCTCTTCTCGTCTCTTGAAATTTTCTCTAGGCTACATGGTAGGTATTGTATCTGCTAGATACGCAGCAGCATATGTATGGATGTGTGTGTGTGTTTAAAGTAGGTAGATTTCAGGTAGAATATCCAGAATGTGTCTGCTGCCTGCTGTTGTTGTAATGACTAAAGTGAGTTGCAGTTAAGTGGCAGCCAAAAAGGAAGCTGCAACATGTGTTGCCTTACCATCATCATCTCTCTACCTTATTCATGTTGTTGTGCGTAAGTGTTGTTTCATTGTTATTGTTGTTGCTGTTGTTGTTGTTGCTGTTTGAGATGCACACCTTTTGTCTGAAGAATCACAACAACAACAACAAAAGCAACAGCCAACATTCAAGATTTCTTCACCAAAGTCTAAGGCCTTATAGAAACATCCAACAGATGTTTTCTATGTTTCATTGTGAAAAATTTTCTCTTTTTTTTTTCCAACTAGTTGCCTGCAGTTGTTTTTCCTTTTCTAGCCGTCTCTTTCACTTGTGATATCCCCATCTCTATCTACTGGTGATTGCTCTCCTTTCATTTGGATGTCTATTTCTTTCTTTCTGGTTTTTTTTTTTTTTCGCCTGCCCTCCTTTGTTGTGATTCTCAATCGCATTGCATTTGCTCTTCATTCTTGAAAAGGTGCACCAAAGGTGGGGGGATGCTATTATTACAGAACTGAATGATCGGGAAAAGCGAGGGGTATAGTGGCTTTATTGCCAAGGAATGATAGGTGCTATGATTTATTTGCTTTTGAGTTTCGAATGGAATAAGATAATAATAGAAAATAATAGATCTACTCTTTATATTTAAATATTATTATAATGACTATAAACTATAGTCCTTCTCCTAAAGCCCCGCCCCTTTGACATTAGAACTCCAAAATGATAATACAGTTATGTACCTTCCTGTCCCCCCGCCTCCTGAGAAACGCCCACGCTTTTCGACAAAAGCAGTTGGGAACGGTATTCCCATAATACAATGAAAAGCGGAGCACACACTAATAGAGTCGTTCACACAGATACTTTCTTCACACACACATACACACACACACACACAGACACTACCATAGAATACACTACCATGAACACACACACCCAGCATAAAGCATAAAGAAGAAGAGCGAGCATACACATAATTTTCTATATCTAATTTGCGTGTTCTATTCAAAAATTTCTATTCCGCTCACATCCTTACACGCGCAAACGCCCACACACAGAAGCTGACGCTGGCAGAGCAGCTGGCGCTGACTAAGGCGTTGGCAGCGCAGCTGGCTTCGCAGGCGACAGCTGGCGGAAAGTGTATCGGTGTGTAGGTGCCGAGTATCTGTGTTCACGGTATGCAAGAGACATACATAGACAATGCCCATTGGCTTGGCCCGAAAAAAAGAGTCTATACTAAATAAATAAAAATTGCAAAGCAAATTCGTGACATGCTGGTGATGACGTCAATGAAACGCACCCTCGCACCCTCGCTGAAAATGCCAGGTTGTCTGTCTCTGTGTCAGTCCTGTCTTTCGTACCTAAATAAATTTTCCTGCCAACACACACACACACACTCTCACACACAGGGAGAGAGAGTAACACTCTTACTCACCAACTGACTTGCCTATTTATAGAGTCCTTGCCCCAAAATAGCAACAACAATTGGGTCCCCAGCAACAACGCTTTTTCCCGTAGGCCCAGAAAGCAACCCCCAAAAAAGCAACAAACCGCCCAGCCCACGCCCCCTCCCGCCCCTCGAAAAAGGCAAAAAGAGCTCCGCCAAGGGACAGGCAGTGTAAACAACCTGACCCGCCCTAATGTACAACACAAACACAATCTGATTCAGACACAGGCACACACACACCCACCCACCCATATACCCCACAAAAAGCACAGCAGCACACCCACCCACCCATCCACCCCCTCAGACACACACACACACACACGCACACACTGTCTCACACGGATAGACCCACAGGCGCGAAGGCAAAGCCAAAGTTGAGCTAAAGTGCGTGACTTGGAAGGAAAGTTTGTTTCCAAGGCTCTAGAGATGGTATAATATTTAATAAAAATAAATAAACGAATCATCATTCCTATTTAATACTTTTTTTTTTTTAAATTAAATTCTTCTCAATTACCAGCTCAAAGTTAGACTATATTTATTTCGTCTGTGATCTACCCACGTGAATTGTCATTCAGGGGATTTCGTGTCACGAACACACCCCCCACAAACGCCCACGCGCCCCCACAAAAGCCACACAGATACACAAACACACACGCACTTGACTCGTCTGCCTCGCTCCTAATTTTCCTTGAAGCGTGGCAACCGAATTCTATTTTTAGCTCTCCGAATTTCCAGTGAACCCTCCCAAACACAAAAAAAGGAAAGAAAAAAAGCAGAAGCGGAAAGCCACATACAGGCCCCCTACATACACCCCCCCGCATGGACCCCCACCACCCCCGAAACCACCACCTGCCCCCACCTGTAAACTGTAAACTGTAAACTGTGTAACCGGCAGATAAGATAGACTGAAGAACTGACGCTTCAAGTGTTTAGACAGGGGCGTAGTCCAGGGAGGGTGGAGCACACCCACTCTGGGACTACAAGGAAGGCTGCGTGGGCCCGTCTTGAGGTCACCTACGCTCACACACTTAGCTGCTTCTGCAGGAACACGCATAGAGTCCTGGCCCACGCGAGGATATCTATTTTTGATCCACCTTCTGGGAAAAAGTGATGGAAAAATAAAAGAAATACAGCTTAGAGTTCCAAATTTAGAAGCAAAAATAATATATATATTTTTTTGCAGTTTCTGGATCTACTAGTCTTTGTTTCCAGTGCACTTTCCCCGCCTTTACAGACGACTTTGCATATGAAGTGACTTTATAAAGCACCGGGGAGGTAAAAGACAGACATCACATTTCACATTCGTCCGGACGTGTCCAAGTTGCCACCTGATTCCTGGCGGCTGAGGTCACGCCCAGGCAATTGCATTACAAATCCCGTGCAAAGGCCTGTCACGGGCATGAGTAGTAGTAGTTCCTCTAGCCCCCCTTTGAACCAACGCCTCTGCACACATTTTGCTCACTTCATCTGCAAGTATGCTACCACCGTCCACATCATCATCGGCTTTATCATGTTTATTATGTTGTCGTCGTCGGCTATTCATTGACGACAATTCTATAGCCCGACGATATGTTTTTTTTTTTTCTAGCTGGGCACATATCTATATACCGGCAGATATATATATATATATATATATATATATATATGTAGTCATATATGCGTATAAATAGATGTACAAGCGTGGTTGTGTTTTGGGCCATTTCTAAAGACGCTCGATTAATGAGCGTTTTGTATGCGTTGCTCGAACCTCGAAGCCTCCTGGGTGGTCACCTTCCTCCTGGCCTCTCAAATCGAAAATCCCCATACCATTCGAATAGGAAGTGGGCGTGCAGTTGTATTGTCTTAGTTTGCTAATGGACACAATTTGCCATGGAAGCCTCCAAGCAAACTGAAAGCCATGAAGCGGAGCTCAGGAAATTAATCACAAAAATACACGCGTATGGTAATTGATTTCGAGAGAGCAAAAAATAATCAAATATTTCATAGTTGACTAGAAAGTTTGGATTTAAAGAAAGAGTTTCTCAAAACAGCATCCTAAAATCCATTAAAAACAAACTCCATTTGTCTAGCCTGGCTTTTATCTTTGAAGTTCTCTTGAGTTTTGAAGTTTAAAGATATTAAATTTAATTTTCAGCCCTACTTAAGTGTTTGAAATAATTAAAATATTAAAATATACTTGAAAACTTCTTCAAATCTTACTCATTAAATTGTCAAACTCACATTGCAATTGTCAACGACAAAAAAAATCAAACACAAAAGCAAGTGTTGTGATGTTTATGGGATTTATTTTTAAAAATTATAATTTTCAAAAATAAAAAGGCAATTTCTTGTTGTTTTTGTTCGGTTGCTGCGGTGGTGGTGCGGTGAGAAGACAAAAATAATGAAAATCACATGTTTGCTTGCGGCATAAAATTTTGTTTTTGGTTTTTCAGTTCAGTTGGGTTGAGTTCAGTTCTTGTTGGGCTGTCATTTGGCGTTTTGCTTTGCTGGCAGCACAAACACACACACTTGTGTTCAGTTCTGTCGTCAACAGAGCAACAACGGCGTACGTTCAGTACGAGTATCTTATAGATACTTTACTATACATGCCATACCATACCATGCCATGCCGCCTATCTATATAGCATATCTGAAATCTCAACCGAATCCCATTGAAGCGTGCTGTTAGTTTTTTTTTTTTTGTTTTTAGTTCAGTAAATGTCACATGGGGTGAAAATTTGGCCTGTTATACGAACTTTTGATAAATACCCTCTACATCTATATTTTCCCCACCCCCACCCCATTCCACCTCCTTGAATTATGTCGTCGGCTGTTGTCGTCAGTGTATATATCCTATAGATACCCATACATATCCGTGTATATGGCAGGCATTACATTTTGGTAACAGTTTCGTGATTATCTATTTATAGTTTTGCGAATGCAATTAATTTGCTGTCATTTCGGCTTGGCGGTTTTGTTTCTGTAATTTTATTTTAGCCATGCAACTTGGCCAGGCTATTCTTGATATAGCCAAAATAACACAGCGCGGAGGAGAAAGATATACTACGACTACTACATAGTACTATATCAACAAAATAGCCATTAATCAGGTGAGAGGAAGCAGTGAGAGGGATTGATTTAGTTAGCTTTGACTCTACACACCGCTCTACAGGTGATCCACATACGATGCAGAGTTCTTTCAATTTCGAATAGAAATTATACGAAAATACCCCGCCGTTTTATGTCGGAAACCTTCACGACTTCCCCATCCATCTATCTTTTCGGCGTCTGCGTCATCAACGTCATTGTGGGATCTTGTGCTTTGCCGTTCTGTGCTGGGCTGTGCTGTCTGTGTGACTAGCTGTTTATTTAGCTAATAAAAATTAAGCATTTAATTTATTTATTTATATATGTGCACATGTTTCTGCACAAACGAGCGAGTGCGAACGGGATGGGTGGCGGTTTCCTTCCATTATGAATGAAACGTAGCAGCAGCAGCTACCGCCGCGTATCGCGTATTTTTGGCTATGACATAAATTCGCGCAACCCGCCGAGGCCACTTAACTCAATTTTATTAAATTGTTAAAAGCTGGTTAGCAGTCTGGCCAAGATTAAGGTTATGGGGTGTGGGGTGTGCGGTGTGCGGTGTGGCACAGAAAAGGGCCCAAGCAGGGCAGGGCGAAGCCATCGATCAAAATATGTTAACATGCCCACTTCTCGGGGACGACGACTTATCGGTTGAAAAGTTTTTACGCCTCTTTTATTTATTCTTACTTTATTATTTTTTTTTTTTTTTTGGGTGGGGGGAGAGTTTCCGTTAGCCCCAAAAATTAACAGCCAGCAAAAAGTAAATAAACTTAAATATTTCTCGTTCGTTTATCAATTTTTTACGTCCGCCTGCTTCTTTCAAACCGTTGATATTTTAAGCGTGTGTCAGCAGCGTGAAAAAGAAAGCAAATTCAAAACCAAAATACAAAATCAGAAGAAAAATAAAAAGCAAAAGCAAAAGCAAAGTAAAGCCATCAGCAGACACAAGAAAGTAAGGCAGGCATAAGACCTGGGGGTCTTATCGAGTCACACCAAAAAAAAAAATAAACATTAAAAAGTATCGATGACGAAACGGTCTTTTCTAGATTAAACATAACGAATGTATAAAAATAGAGGCGAGTAGAAAAACACTCTCAAGTGTCCAAAGGTTTGCCACACACCATCGCCCAACTAACAAAAATAAAAAATCGAGAAAAACAAAATGCTGGAAACTGATTAGAAGGGTTTAGCTAAAGTCAGTCCAGCCAGCCATCCATCGGGCGACTGATTTGTGAATGGAATTCTCTGTGAAACCGGGTTGATCGATCCGATCGATTCGCGATTATCAGTCGATCGGGGGCAACAATGAAACAACTTTATAAACTCTTCGCAATCTAGAATTTCTCCGATCTCGCGGTATTTAGCTGAGAGCAATTTATAATCAATAAATACAAAAAATTATATATTTCATTTTTATTTTATTTTATTTTTTTTATAATACCGACACATGTGTGAGTTTCAGTATGGTCGGGGGATTATCTGTCTGGTCCGATCGGTAAATATACACCGATCGGATGGTAGCGGAATGAAAAGGCGAGGGGCGAGGCCAGACAAACAAACAACTTGAAATGTCAGTTAAACATTTTGTTCAAATCGGAAAAAAATACAACAACAACAACAACAACAAAAAAAACAGGAAAATTTATTTGATTTTACTTTGACAGTTAATGTATTCATATATAAATAATATACACCTATATATATGTTTATTTTTAGCACTCTCAGACGAGATCAAAGCGTTTCTATCTATAGACCTTTTTGTTTTCTTCAATGAAATTCTAGAGGGCAGCGACGAAAACAGGATGAAGATTGATGAATTGCCAGCATGGAAAATACTCATCTCAGAATAATGCTTGCGATTTAATGGATTAGCCTGCCGGTTTGCCAATAAAACTTTTCATATACATACGTATATATATGTATCTTCCTGCATCTATTTGAGAAATCTTCCTGTTATTCCACCAACCAGTCACCCAGTCGCCCCTGGGGCCATAGGATTTGTCACGACGCAGTCATAAATTAATCAGATATTTTCGCATGGAATAAGCATATTGTATATACCAATTATTTCTATCTAAGAATTGTGCATTTCCTGACTACATATACATATATAATATCTAGCTCTATTCGTCTGAAGGTTAGCCACCAAACGTGAGCGCATTGAAATTAACTTAAATTGCACAATTTGTATCTACGTATCTATGTATCTATGTATCTCGGAATCATTCATCGCGAAGGCGAACTTACATTGAGTTTCAAAAGCAATCCGTGAAACAATTCCGTAATTATTCACCATATATACTGGTGTGCTACGGTTGTATAATCCTTCTCGTTCTGTTTGTATCCAAAAGATATATATTTAAAAATTTTGTGTTTTTATTTTTCGTATAATCCAAAGGGTGGCTTGAATTTTTGTTATTGATTTTATTTTGGGGCACTTCGTCTGGTTCGGATTTGGTTTATAATTAGATTTTTAATTTATTAGTGGTTTTGCGGTCTCAAGATTTTCTTTTCTCGATTTTCTTGCTTCTTTTTTAATATCTTACTCGCGATCGCGGCTCGACGGCATATACAGACATATATAAATCGGGTATATACACATATATGCTCGTCTGTGTGTGTATATTTAGCATTTATTAAAAATGATTTTTCGCTTTGCTTTTTTTCGCATTTCATTCACAAAAGTAAATTTAATTAACACAAAAACGCGTTGACCGCCGACAGCGACGTCGACTGCGACTGCTACAGAGGCTGCTGCTGCTGCTGCTGCAGAGGTTCGACGACTATGTTTGATTTTGTTATTATTTTACTAAACTGCCGATGCCGTTGCTGGTGCTGGCTGTATCTCTCGTAATATTATTTTCTGGTTGGCGTGCCAAAAAAATAATAATATTGAACGGATCTGTCTGTCGACCGTCCGTGGGGGCAGCGCCGCTGACTACACTGCTGGCAGAGACGCTGGCGCACAAACGCACACAGCTGAAGCGGGGGCCACGTCGTCGCCTGTCGGTGAATGCGGCGAATGTATCTGTATCTTCGCTCCGTTCCGATTCGCGTGTATTTGTGTGTCTCTTGGTTTTGGTGTGTTTGGCGGAGTAAAAAATATTTTTATGCAATTTTATATATATGTATAAAAATATTTGTGTGTTGCTGTTGCGGCTGCTGCTACTGCTACTGCTTCTTTTGTTTGTTTTGTATTTATTATTATTTTTTTCGTTTTTTTTTTTTTTACTTTTTCTCAACACGTTTTGTATTTGAATTATATTTTTGTCGTACTGGTGGTGCTGCTGCGTTGCTGCTGCTGGCTGCTACTATTGGACTTTTTAAATAGACGTTGATTTTCTTTGCGCAATTTGCATTTTTAGGCACATGATTTCCATTGGAAGCGATTTGTAAATATATTCACAAAATAATTTCTTTCTCAAACACAAACTGTAACTCTCACTTTATGCGCTGTGTTATGCGGTGTGGTGTGGCACAGAACTATTACGATTTGTTGGTAATTGGTAATTGCAATCGATTGGCGCGATTTAGAATTGTTTAAGCTTGGCTGCAACTTGCTCTAATTGTTGTTCGAAATTCGAAAAAAAATTGTGCAGAGTGAGTGGCTGGCTTGAGGAAATCCAAAATCCAAAATCCGAAAGAAAACGAGACGCGGCAAAATCGCGGCAACCGCTCGGCACGAGGTTATGAAGCGAAATGAGTCGAGATACATTCGCTGCGGCTAACTGTTAATGCGCTGTTAATGCCCTGCTATGCCCCTGTTGACTCACCGAGAGCTGTCCAACGCCTCACGGCGAGAGCTCAAGAGAGCGGCGAATTCGGCCGGCGATCGTTCAGTTCTCTGGCCACATCGCTCTTGTCTTTTTTTTAATTGAACAAATTTTTCATTCTCAAAACGTGTGTGTGTGACTTAATTTTATGGCTCTGTCAGTGTGAGGGTGTATGTGAGTGTGTGTGTGTGTGTGTGTGTGGGGGAGCCAATGCTGAATGGGCGTTTTGCGGGCGTTTTTTCAGAGCTACTGCCGGTAGTTTCCTCAATATTTTATATCTTGAATTTTAAAAAATAATTTTGAACTCCATTGTTGAAGTCTTGATAATCTCCTATTTGGATAAGACCGTTAAAGTGTAGCCCCCTTGGAGCACAGGAAATGCGGCCTTAGCAGAGCGGCGAATTCAACACACACACACACACTCCAAGAGAGAGAGAGAGCAACGGCAAAGCACTCAAAGAGAGCCAGGCTACAGCGAATTGGAGTGTATTACAGCAGCTACAACAGAATAAAATATAAATATAAATGTAAAGGCACATGGCTGGCGACGAACGGCCTTACCCACCAGCCCCCACCCCCCAGAGCCCCCCTCTAAAAATCCCCCACCCAGATGCAGAGTGCGAGAGCAAGAGAGAGAGGGAGAGCGAGCAACAGTGGCGAGTTTTCGAACCAAAAACCAACCGGACGTTGCCGCCCCTCGTCTCCAAAGGCCCCTCGCCCACCCTATCCCCCATCACCATCCGCCACCCGCCACCCGCTGCCCCCCATACCGCATCGGCTCTCTCTTGAGCTTTCGTCCATGTGTGTCTTGTGTCGGTGTGTTGGTGCGTATCTGTGTCTGTGTAAAAACGGAAATTGAAAATATGCCAACTTGTAGGCGCACTCGTTGGGGCCTGGGGTGGTGGGGGCGGTGGCGAGCCGAGCTGAGCGACGAGGGGACTAGCGGGGGATGGGTGGGGCGAGGGCAGGCAGAGCGGGGTCGAGGCGAATTCATGCCAGTTTCTTTTTCATTCATTTAAATTTAAATGCAAACAGCGCACAGCTCGCAGCTCGCAGCGCAAACAAACAACAGCAAAGACAGAGAGAGAAAAGGCAAAAGGCAAAAAGCAAAGGCAAAGGCAAAGGTAACAACAATAACAGCACAGCCAAGCGACAGCTGGGCCCCCTGCAATGTGCTAGCCCCCCGCCGCTGTTTCTAGCTACCATTAACCCATGTTCAGTATTCAGTTTTCAGTATCTTTTTTTCAAATTTTTAAAATAATTTCAAATCAGTTTCTAACAGTTTTACTTTACTTTAATTTATTCAATAAAATGTTTTCCTGTAACTACTTTTTTGTTGGAGCCACAGAAGGGTTAATATCTGGCTTGCCTACGCGGCGAGGCCCAAGTCCCCAGTTGCCAGTCCCCCCCCCCCCAGTGCCCCAACAAGTTTTCCACGAATGGGTGTGCTTTGGCTGTCGGCCGTCGTGGCTTTTGTTGCTTTCCTTTTTTCGCTTTTCCGGCCGTTGCGTGCATAAACTTGGTAATTTTCCTCGTCGCCAATTTGCCAATCACCTCGGATCGTATCTGCCCGGTCTATAGACCCGACCAGACCAGACCTGCCCCAGCTCCTGCCTCTACCTCTGCCTCTGTCCCGCCCCATTCCGTCTCATTTTCCATATTATCCCAGTTTTATTCTTTCTCTCAATGAAATTTTCCTCTTGCATGTTTTCCCGAAAATCTGTGGCAACAACAATTACATCCACCTCCCCCGGGAAAATACCATGGGGAAGAAAACAACAACATTTTTAGTGTGCTGCCCAAGACTCTGCTGCTGCGCAGTCGGCTGCGCCGCGTTGGCTGACAATATGAATGAAAATTACGCACACACTGGAAGGGGAGGAGGGGAGAAAGGCGAGGCGAGAAAGTGGGGGGTGGAGATATTGTCTACGATTTTCTTCGAGTGTATTTGTTTTCATTTCATTGTTGTTGTTTGGGTTTTTGTTTTTGAATTTGAATGCACATGGGAGTATTTATTCAGGTGTGACCAAGGTGCCAATTCATTCATTCTGAGTGTGGCCAGAACTTTAGGAAATTATTCATTATTATTAATTTATAAAAAAAAAACTCAAAACAAATGATATTGTAAAGACAAACACAAAGTCTCTATTGCATTTGTTTTTCATCTTTTTTGTGATGCTGAGAGCAGAGTTGCCGCGACAAAGCCATAAAAAAGATACACGATGGAGCGGCGCGTGCGGTTTCCAAGCTCGACAACTCTGGGCCCGAAATCTCAAAACCAGTAGCACTTTTCTCGACAGAGCCCCAACAAAAAATAAAAAAAAAACAAAAAAATGGGGAGAAAAACAATATAAAAAAAATAAAACAAAAAAGCGCCAACAATAGCGCAGACTTGAAGTGTAGAGCCGTGACTGTATCTCTGGGGGGAGGAGGAGGAGGAGGAGGAGGAGGAGGGGGCGGTATTGTCTAATAAGCCAGAGCCAAGCCTCGAAGCGGGAGTAAACAAAGATAATCAACTGGAGGAGCCGCATAGAACGAGTGGGTAATGGGGTGGGGGATCCGCAGATTAGCATGAACTTTCCAAAAGGGGAAGTGGATGTTTGTAAGCAGTTACTATGGGGCCGTAGTATCGCTCGCTGGCTGGCTGACTGGCTGGCACAGAATACAAAATAAATAAATGTCATATTCCAAATAGGCAGCGCACACATCCCACAGATACAGATACAGCCATAGCTACAGATACGTGTGCCATGCAAATTTCCTCTCCATCAGAAAAATATCTCAATCTCAACTCTTTGCCATGGCGAACATAGAGCGTTTCGCCGCGTTTCACATGCTCTCGCTGGCTCTCCCTTCCGCTCGCTCTCTCGCTGCGGCGAATTTGTGAGGCAACAGATACAGATACATTCGCTTACCAACACTCACACAGAAGAGATATTCGCCAGCGGTCGTCGGCTGTGTCGGTTGCCTTCGCCTTCGCTTCGTTTCGTTTCGCTTCGTCTTTTTTATGAATGAAATGAACGATTATAATGAATGGAAATGGAGGTCTGCCGTCGTCTGCCAATGGCGCTGGCAGCTGCGTCCACGGCGACAGCGCTGCCCCATTGTTTTTGCGCTTGCAAACACAAAAATTGTCTTTACAATATACCCTGACTTTGCAATCGCAGCAAATTAAATATATATACTTATATGTTGATATACCTGAACGTGCGGTGGACACATTTTCACTTTTTGCCTACACATATATTTTCGATCGAAATGGTTAGCATGCAATTTTTACAACCGACTTGAGTTGAATTTTTTCAGTTTCTTCAGTTCATTGAAGACGAGGCAGACGAGTCGTCGCCATAAATCAGCGTTACAATACCCCATATATGGCGAAAAATTTGTCTTGTTTTTGTATTTTTTACAGACTCTGCCGCAGACTGGCTGGCATAATCAAGTTTTTGGACAAAACAGAAATCCAACGATTTCTTGATTCTTCGCTTCAATTTTGAATTTCGAGGGCGTAGGTGTTCCATATTTGGACAAATCTAGTCACAAAAACTAAGCTTAAATAAAATGGAAAAGCAGAAACCATTTACATAACGCCTCATTTGTAGCCAAGTCCGTATGCATAACAAGTTCTGCTCAGGTTTTCCCCGTTGCCGGTCCAATCCTCCAAACTTGGCCATATGTAAATCGTATTTTAGCCCATCTGGAGTGCACAGATGGAGATCTGACGTAGCGACATTATCAACTTTCACAATAACCGAATCGAATCACTAAACAAATTTCCTTTTAGAACAGCAGCACTTCGAGTATCTCACAGATAAGAATATGGGGGCTTTATCAGTCGGCCGGGCCAAGTCACATGGCTAACCCGTGACTTGGCCAAATGCAAAATAACAAACACTTTTAGGCTTGCCAATATTGATAATAATGCGCCCAAATATTTACCACTGTCGGAAATGTGCTTTTTCCAACGTATTTCATAAAAACTCCGACTTATGAGTTCCCAGATTTCAAGCCAAAATTGTTATCATCGTTGGAGGATTTTGGGATTTAGGGTTGGGTGTAAATTGTCTCAATAACTGATTGTTTATCACAGCTTTGGTACTTATCTGGACATTGTAAAATTCCCAGAAAATATATTAAGTGTTTTTGTATTCCTTCCCAACATTATCTCACTTAAAAATTAAATTATTCTTCTTTATTTATTATTGCATTTCATGCCGAAAGCTTTGACGGAAACGGAAACCATAAAATTAGGCAATTAATTCGATGGGAATTTTTGAAATAAACGTCTAGTATCTTTCATGTTGCAATCTTAAACTTGTTGAATTTTTAAAGCTTGTATAATAAATTAATAATCAAATTACCTCAAAAAGATGGCTTAAATCACAACCAAACGAAGCCGCCGCATTCCCCTACCGACGGAGCTCTACATTTCAGAGACCGACGGTCAGAAAAATGAGCAGTCGGCTAAAAAGCCACTCAACCGAACCCCCACATGAAACTATTAAAAAATTGTGTTTATTATTTTTTTCGGCTCTCTATCAATATTTTAGCTAACAAATTTGTGACAAACGCAAAATGACGACGGCAACGCCAACTCGCTTCCGTTGCCATCGATAGAGAGTGAGTAATAGTGGAATTTTGTGCACAGAGGGAAAATTTTATAACTAATTCTTAAGATTTTTAACTTGATCGGTTCTTGGATATCCAAAGATTAGTCAGGCAAAGAAAATAAACTTATGTGAAGAGGCAGCATGGCGGAACAAAAATGTTTTCTCTAAAAAAAATGATTCAGGGGAATTCAAAAGGAAGTTTTCTTCTATATTAATAATATTTTTCTAAAATAAATATTTTATAGAAAAATGGCATCTTCTGAACTTGTTTTCTTTAAGTTACAATTCGATCCTCAAAATTTATTATATTTTTTCAAATTTTTCTCTGAGTTAAAAACATAAAAAGATAAGATTCGAAACAGGTTAAAAGGATTCTTCCTTTTCTCATTTTAGTTCTTAAAAAATAGACAAACGTAGTGTAATACACTTGGTATATTACTTGTAAGAGACTTGCCAATAAAAATAAATTTGTTTACTGTTTATTAGTTTGCAATTTTGCTTTAGTAATTTTACTTTAGATCAAGTATTTAGATCATTATCTCGATGTCTTGAACATCTTGCGTATTATATTACAAATTGTATATTTCTTTCTGTGTTGTCGTTATAGTCCGAGTGAAAGAGAGCCGCAGAACGGAGATCTGTAAAAGCCCACAACTGAAACTGGAACGCATAGCTCATATTTTGGCGGGGGAGTTGCCTTTTGCCCACATGGCCTGGCCTATTCATAATTATGTTATATGGGGAGAGCCAGCCCCCGAAGCCGCCGCCTTAAATGGAGTTGGACGTGTGTGCGTATGCAAGCGTATGCTAAAAACTGGACACTCCGCCGGAAGCCATTTATGGCACAAAATAAAACTAAATAAAAATAATAAAAAAGAAAAAATATTCCGAAAAAAACCCCATGGCAGACACGAGACCAAAAATGCCACAAAGGTTGGCATCCAGGGGATCGATCGGGTATTGAATCGATGACCAGGCTTATGGAATGCCAATGCAAAGTAGAAGACAAGACAATTGGGCTAAGCCCTGGATCTTTTCGGGTAGGAATCTTTGCGGGGAAAGAGAAATATCGGTGGGGCCACTAAGTCACATACGCAGACCAGTAGCCACATCCGCTGTCAAGTCTTTTGGGAAATTAACGCAGTTATTCACGCAATTATGTTACGCGATCGACCCGAAGAAAAGGTCTCTGTCTCTGAGGGGACGGCCCAACCCAGAGTCCGAAAAAAACATGAAGGAATCGAAATTCCTGCGACGGTCAGCATGAAATGTGCGCATTAGTCTTGGTCAACGCCAGTCCCCCCATATGGAGCTAATTGAATGGTTCAGATACACGAAGACTCTTAACCCCTTGAGGATCTAAAAAAACAACTTTAAAGTTGGAAGGTATTTTTAAATATTTTAAAAATCAATATATAGTTAGTTGATATTTTTATAGTAGTTTAAAACATGAACTTTCAAGCAAAGTTATATTAAAATGTAGCACGGTATGAAATATATCAGTTATTGGTAACAATTTAGGCTCTAAAAACACCAGAAAAACTTTAGATCATAGAAAAAACCATTTATATATAGGTTTTAAAAGGGTTAATATCCTTCTATTTAATGTGAGCCCCAGCCTCATTTTGGGCCCGCCATAAAATGCAAAAGTGTGTCTCGGCATTCAGCCTTCAGCCTGATCTTGATTTCGCGTCATTATGATTCGCATACAGATTATACAAATTAAGAAAAAAAAGGAAAAGAAATAAATAAAAAATGTTCCATAACAGGGTATGGGTTTTCGGGTATGCGCCTGGGTTTGTGCCTGGGTCTGGGGCTGGGGCTGGGTCTGAATCTGAATCTGAGTCTGGGGGCTGGGATCTGGTTGGACTTTATGTTTATGAGACATCTGCAGACAAACGCAGCGGGTAGCCGGCGAAAACACGACGACGATCTTCATCATCATCCTCATCAGCCAAACCAATTTCATTCCCAGATTCGTTCAGCTCTCGGTATTTGGGTATTTGGGGGCTACTGTTTCGAATTTTTCAAAGTCGCCAAATAATTTTAATGATCTGGCACAGCGCACAAAGTACTAAATTAACTTAAGAGCCTTCTCCTCACTTCTCCATTTCGCATTTTTCTTTTATTTTTTGGGCAGTGAAAATGATTAATGGCATTCCAGAAAGCCATAGCTACTGGTTTGGTGTTTTGTGGCAAAAGGAATGGAATCTAAAAACTACAATTTATTTTTAAAGTAAAGGAGAAGATTATGGGAAGGGCTTTAAATGTCTTAAGAACAGCAAAGGTTTGTTTTTAAATCAAGAGTCATATAATTCCCATGGCCCTTTAAAAATGTAAATTTTATAACAAGTGTTTTATTTAAAAGAATGTATTGAAAAATATCCAATTTTTCAATATCAAATTTTTATCAAGGTTTTTAGCATTTAGTGTTGAGAAGATGGCTTGACCATCATACTTAATAGTTTATTTAAACTAAAATTTAATAGATAATTAATATAAAACACTAACGCTAGTGTTTCAATTTTAAACATTCATTTGATCACGAAAATTAATGAATATTTTGAGCTATATTTATTTTACGCCAATTTTTATTAGGGTTTAGGATTGCTTTTGTTTTAGTCATTTATGTTTTAATAATTTTTTATTTTCCTACGTAAGAAGACAATTTTCCTACGTAAGAAGACATGTTAAGATCAGCAGTGTTTTATTTTTAAATTACGAGGCTTATAAATGTCCCAATGTCCCTTAAAATATGTTAAAAATTTAATGAATCTTTTCATTAAAAAAAAGCATGATAAAATCTAAAAAAAAAAATTATTACAAATTGTTTACTTTTAACGGTGTTAAGAACATGACTTAACTACAATATTAAATAATTTATTAATACAAAAGTTTTAGGAACTTTTTGAAGTAAGTTTTGGTAAAAAATTTAAGAAAGAAATACAAGCTCTAGTTTTCCAAAAGATTTTACCTTAAGCTATACTTTTTTTGCTGTGCAAATTTTTATTAGGGTTTCAGATTAATCATTTCAAATTTAAGAACTTTTGATTATCTAAGTGAGAAAATAAAATTCAAAAGACAATTTAATATCAGCAATGATTTGGTTATATATAGCCAGAAAGCTATATATAGATCCTTAAGATCTTAAAAATATGCTGAGATGTGTTTTTTTTAAATATAATTTGAATAGATGTAGGATATTATTGAATTAACAGTATTTAAAAGTATGTATAAATAGCATAAATTTACTACCATATACAAAAAATAACAAACCAAAAATTGTTTATATTTTTTAATTTTGGGAGAAAGACAAAAGTTTTTTTGATTATACTTATTGTGAATATTATTTGATCTATTACTATTTTAAACTAAATTTTTAACAATTTGAAAATGGTTGTTAAAATTAGAAGTAAGAAGGGTCTAAAATTTGGTTTGGTAAGCTTGGCTTTCACTTTTATAAGAAAGTTTTTATGCTTGTTAAAATAATTGTTAATATTAAATTTAAAATCTCTTTAACGCTATTATCAATGGGCAACTATTTGTTAATATATTTTTTGTTTGTTCACCTTTCACTTCACCTTTGTGTGACTTGTGACCCTTGAGAGAAGAGGCACAAACTTTCGAGCGACAATGTTGTTTGACATTTTGGTATTGAGTTTAATGCAACTCTTGGAAACTATGTTGATAAAGATGGACAAGTTACAAGGATACACTTACTCACCAGTAAATGGAACTGCAGCTCTATTATTTCTGATTTCTCTGCTGATGGATGAGTTTTTTGTTTAAAAGTTTTTCTCAATTTTCAGGATATTCGATTGCACCAGATAATGGAGATAATTGTATTCGAGTTTCTTGATTTCGTTTTGTTTTTGGGGTTGAGTGAGATGTTTGGTTTTTGGTGGCAACTGTACCTATTAGTTGCCGAGATTAATTGTTGATTAACACGATTAAAGAGAGTTCAAAAAGTGATTATTGTTGATATTAATGTTTGATAGATTGTTAATTAGGAGATTATGCTATTTTTAGGATTGTTTACTATTTGATAGAGTTTGTTTATTTTCTCAGACACCTCACAATTGTCTTTGGACACTTGATATTGTTATATTACTCATACGCCATGTGCGTCGAATGTTTTCGTTAATTGCGTTTTTGTTTCTTGCTGGTTTCCTGTTAATTGCTAATGTTAAGCTGCGAAAACACGAATAAGACGCACATCTATATCCTTAGAGGGGCACTATGTGTATATCAGTAACTGAATATGTATATAGATATATTTATATATCTATCTGGTGGATAGCTGGTGGTGCAAAATTTGACTTTTTCGGAGATAGCACGTTGAATGCAGCCTGAGACTCGTCCAGTGACTGAGCCAGCGTTGCACGACATTTGCATCGGCGATGCAGCCACCAGCCGAAGGAGCAACGAGCGCCCCACGAACCGGACATCGTCCTGGAGGGGAAGCTCCAATCGTGGATGCCGACGAGCAGTGCGTGGGTTTCGTGCGGATTCGGGTGCACGGCTCTCGTATTAATCCGGGCTCCTGGCGGCTGCTCCTGTTCCCAGCTAACAGCAGAAGCTCCCAGCTCCAGCAGGATGTACTCCCCCTCGCCGCCAACGTGCCTGCTTCCGCCCGCGACCCCCGCCCCATGGCCTGACGGCACTCCACAGCCAATGGGCGGTCCATGTTCAAGGTCAATCATTTGACGGCCATTTTGGATGCAACGATATTATGTTCAATGGCCGCCCACACACACACACACAGGCGCCTGCATTTCCTGGCCCAATGAGCTCGTCTCCGGCCCACTCAGTTGCCTTGGCAACGACCTTCGGTAGGCGTATCCTCGACATTGGCCGTGAATTTTAGCAGTCCGCAGTTGGGGGTTGCTGCAGCCGTCCAAGGTCACGTCCTCCATCAGCTGGTGTCCGCTAGGGTTGCCCTGCCCCTGGGCGCGCCAATTTCAAATGGTTCAGTTTACTAGATTAGCACTCCTTGTGTCGAAACGAAACCCAATTAAATTCGAATTGGCCAGAACAAAGCGCACAGAACCCAAAAAACTCATTTCGTTTACTGCCCCATAAATTAATCAGTGAAAACAATAAAGATTTCAATATAATTTTCAACGACATCCGGTCGAATGCGGCACCAAATTTGGACGCGGGACAAGCAGCCACTTTGCCAGCTCCACATATGGGGCGGGACACATAAAAATATCTCTCTTATTCTTTTTATTCTACATATATATATAAAGAATCCGCAGACTGAAGATTCAATATAAAAAAAATAAAGTTTAACATAAAAGCTGAATGAAGATAAGTTTGTCTTTAAAACGAATTGGAAATACTTTTTGGTTTTAAGGGAACTTAGAAGATGATCTAAATACCGATACAAATTATAGATAACTTAAAGAAATGTATAGGCAGATATGGTATATTATATGTACTAACTTTCTGACTAAAGATAAATAACAAAATCCTGATTGATAGTATTTCAATACTAACCTTATAACTTCTTTAACATTTCACCTTTAAGCTATGGTCTTTTAAGTCTTTAATATAGAATGAAATATTAATCTCTTGGCTTGTTGACAAAGCCCAGATTATAGCCACATTAACCACTCCACTGGGTTAGAGTGTTCCCAATGGAATTCCATTTGAAGTGGGATGACGGGGATGGGTAACTGGACATCTTCCATTGTTTGGGCCGTAAATTGAAATGCCAGCCAAATGTGAATCATCTGATCAAATCAAAAGACCACAAAAAAATGGTCTGCCATTGAATAAAAAGATACAAAACATTTCGGCAAACATATACAAATAAGTGCTTGCTATGGAGGCGAATGAAAGGAATAGAAATAAATGAAATTTCATTGTGGGATTTCGGATTCCGTTTTCGGATTTCATTGAACAAAATATGCTCTTCAATGAAAAATGTATCAAAGTTGGCCAAGTTTGATGGCTTTTGGCCGAGGCTTGCTTTGTGCTCTGCGTTTTGCGTGTGTGTGCATTCAATTCTCAATAAATTTTCGAGTGCCCCGCCCTCGCCCCAACATACCAAGTGACGCCGCCCACTCTGACGTCACAAGTGTCCTAGATTATCGCCGCAGCAACAGAGGAGGTAACGTCGTCGGCCTCGAGGTGAAATGTACAATATAAACAGCAACTATGGGGCCAATTTTCGACAGCAAACAAAATCACAAGCACTTGCAAAATATTTAGATTTATTTGGAAGTCATCGCCGTCGTCTGCTATTGACGTGGTTTTCCCCTCCGAAACCAATTCCGTTCCAAATTCCGTTTCCGCTTGACGATTTCCATCGATGAGTTGGCCAATTACACAGAGTTTTAATATCGCATTGCCGGAACGTAGGCACTTCTCGGAATTTGGTCAGTTGCTGGGCAAATTTTTCACTTCCTGTCTAGATTTTAAAATTTTTTAGTCTTATGGGCATTTCCGTATGGCCCCCCTTATCAGCTTTAATTTGCTTATTTGTTGTCAGTTAATTTAACCAGAAAAATAATGTTCTTTTTTTTTAATTTAAATTTTTTAAGGGTTTTTTGTCTTTTGACTAAATTTCTTATTTGATTCCAAAAAGGAATACCATTTACCATTTATGGAAAAAAAGTAGAAAGGATAAATTTTTATAATTTTTGGAAAGTTTCATGTTTTAATAGCAAATGATTCTAGTTCTAAGAGTTCTAAGATCGGGAAGGCATAAAATTTCTGGATCTGGGTGTAAAATTGGTCAATTTTTTGGCCAAAACCATGATGTTGCCCTTTTAAAAAAGTTCGACAATAGGGTCACAAATTGTTTACCGGATTTGATTGATAATGAATGTACCTATGTCCTTATATGTATAAGGATCTGCCTAATATTAGCCGAGTTATATATATTTTCCCAAAAGGAAAATCATTTTGACAAAATTTGGTACAACGTTTCTGCTATTTTTTGATTCGTCCAGAATCGAAACTTTTTAATCACTTTTCAAAGTCTATCTCAGTTTTTTCTCCACCGATTTGTAAATGAAATAAATGAATAGCATTTCTGAATCAGGGCAAAAGATTCAAATTTTCAAAAAATAACTAAAAGTGGTCCATTTTTGGCCAAAAAAATTGTGTTACTCCTTTAAAAAAGTTCGAAAATGGGGTCAAAAATTTTTTTGCCAGATTTTGATTGATAATGAATAAGCTCGATGCTCCAAGACCGGGAAGATATAACATGTAAGGATCTGCCTTATATTAGCGAAATTATACACATTTTCCCAATGGGAAAATCAAAAATTTGCTACAACGTTTCTGATACTTTTTCATTTGGCCAAAATCGAAACTTTTTAATAACTTTTTATTGAATATCCTAAATATTTCTCAGGCGATCAAGAAACGGAAACAAATTCATGAATCAGCGATCTACTCCGCTTCAAACTGCATCAAAAGTGTGCAAAATTCGTAGGGAAAAATTTTGGGTAAATTTTTGGCCAAAATCGTGATGTTACTTTGATGAAATTGAAAAATTTCAGAAAATGGGTCAAAATTTTTGTTGACAGGTTTTGATTGAAAATGAAGCTACTCAAAGTTCTTATAACGGGAAGGTATAACATTTGACAATCGGCAAAATATTAACCGAGCTATGGCCTATAGAATGCATTAAAATGATGCCATATGGAGCTATATGATATTCGAATTCCCAATTGAAACTACACCCTAAAAGTTATCATCTTCTTTGCTAAAAATGAAAATGAAAGCCCTCATAATAGTTCGAGGTGTTTCGTTTTGGAATCAAACGCAAAATGGCCGAATTATTTCCAATAAATATACGCAAAATAGCATTCATGCGTATACGTGATGTTTGAAACGTTCGCATTACGTATACGCCTCGTTTATTTTCAGGAAATTAGCCGTATCTCGGCTAATAATCGTCTGATTGGCGATCTCAGCTCTTCAAAAACTATCATGCGCAAAAAAAGTCTGCCTATCAAAAGCCTTACTCAATTTTCGCAATTTTTAAAAAAAAATTAACCTCATTATTTTTACCCAAAATAGGTGTCAGTTTCAAATCCTTAGATCCGTTCTCCGTTTCAAATCCTTAGATGAAAATCAAAGCGGATTCAAGGCCTGATTTATTAATGATATTTATATATTATATTATATATCTTAAATAAGATGCAAAATGGCTAACAAATTCCCTAAAAATTGCGTGTAAAGTTCCCATTTTGCCTGATTTATTTCCTGTTACTATCTTTTTATTTTAATTCAAATTTTAGTTCCCAATTCCCTCTTTCATTCATTACAAACCCCTCTCTTATAGATACAGATACATGCACAGATACGGATACATATACAAATACATATACAGAAAGGCATGGGGGCAAGCTAAGCAGTTAAGCTGGCACGCTCAAGTGCCCATAGAGTCCTTCGCCATGCGGTTCGTTTTTCTCAATGAACAAAATGCCAACCAGCCCTCAGCCCCAGTCTCCCCAAAAGGACACCCCCATCCCCTGGAGGGTTGGGGGTGGTTAGTTAGAAAACTTACCTACCACAGGCGCAGCGCTTGTTGCCCTAGTTCCACATCCCTTTTTTGTGGAACTCATTTTTATGATTTCGCCTTGTGAATGAAAATCTCGTCCTTGCGCTCGCTCTCCGCCTCTCTCACGCTCGCTCTCTAGCTGTTTCGGTATCCTTTACGGATTTGTGACGGCATTTATTACGGTTTGGGGTATATTTTTTCCAACCCAGTAAGCCACGATGGACGGGGAATGTCATTCTTGAATTTTCCCCACGCCTGCGTCTGCAACTGTGTTTGTGTTTTTGCTTGTGCTGCTGCCTGTGCTTTTCCCAAGGCAATGATGGCCAAGAAAATCAATGAATGAACATGGAGACACGTAGCCACCAAGGATGTGTACATGCAATCTTTATATATTTTCCTCAATGAATATAACCCACGCGCTCGATGGACATAAAATTTTAACGAAAAAAAATCGCACAAAAAAAAAAAATGATAATGTGTATATTTTTAGTGCACCTCGGACCATTTAAGACACGACTACGTGCTAGAAATAGCGTAATTCGATATGAACAGCTCTTGGAAATTTACCATAAAACCTGAACTTTTGCGCTGCACTTCTGGCTGAGTGCTTTAAAATTTATTGCACTTCAGAATAACTAATTTGTGTGTGACTTTTTTCGGGATCAGCCGTTGACCGATTTGACGAATTCCAGAATATGAAATATCAAGGTTCAATAGACATTTTCTTTGTTGATTTTTTATGAAGATTTCACCGAATGGAAACGGGTTTCATATAAATTCATAACAAGAGAAAAATAAAACTCAATAGTGTTGTTTCCTTCTCGTAGTCCTTTTCTTCACAATGCCATCAAAAATTACTCATACGCCATGTACGACACTTTCCAGAATTCTTCGCAAGAAACCAAGTATCTTCACAAGTTCCCGAGGATGGTAATTTTATCCTTTTCTTTTAATTACTTCGATAGTATACTGATCTATTTATAAAAATATCCTTGAATTTCAGGGATATCTGGCCCAAGCAGCTCATATTTATGGTCTGGCACTTGAAAAAAAAAAAAACATCACCTCGAGGACGAATGCCATGCAGGACTTTGCCACAGGCAGGGCACTTGAGCCCATTCAGGCCCAGCCCGTTTGAAGGATACTTGAAAGCAGCATTTGCGTCATTCACAAAAACCTGCCTCTGCTGCTGCTGTGGCGATGTGTAACATGCCGCATATTTTGCTGCAAGAGCAGCACAGTGCTGCGACACAATTGTCCTTCCAGCAGCTCGACCATACCGGGTTAACGAACCTTGGTCGCGACTGACCCAGTTTTTTGTACTTGCAGCGGCGACGTCAGGCCCCATGGTTGCCACACCCGCACTCTCGGCTGCCCCGCCCGATCCTGCTCCATTCATCGGCATCCTTGCCGCGTTCAATGACACAACAGCAACAGCGGCAGCATCCCAGGACCTGGCTATGAATGAATTGAAAGCTGTGCGCATGCCAAGTGGGTCAATATCCTTTGTGAAGGCAACGGCGTGACGTCACGAGTGACACAGTTATCAGATTGCATACATATACTCTATATGGTATTATAGTTTATAGAAATACCTTTCAAAACTGCCATTTAACCACAAATGAAAGATTAATTTGAGGGTTTTTATCTGTTGTCCTTGTTTTTGGTAAACAACACTTTTGCATTTTATTCTAGATAGCATTAACAAAAATCGCAGGCAATAAATTTGTATGATGTTCTTGGGTTTCGTGTAAAATAGAGTTTTACGAAAAAAAATTTGATTTAAAACCATTATAATAACAGAGTTTCTTAAGCGACAACTGCGACAGCATCGACGACGACGACGACGGCGATAGTTACAGCTACGGCTACGGCTGTAAACCATAAAAAATGAAACTAGGCTTAAGAGAAAAAAAAAGGATCCTTGCTGCTCCAAGGATACACCACAAGCGCACAGTCTGTAGTTCGATTAGTAAATCAGACACATATATAAGCAATACTCGTCATCCTTCCGTAGTTTGTAGCAAATTTTGGCAATTGAGTTGAAATATCTTGGATTTCTTACAAAATCTCAAAGACCTTTTTCAGTTCCACCATCAGGGCCCAGTCCGCCTTGATCAGGTCATCGCGGAAGTAATCCTTGCAGGCATCGATACTCTGGCGTGAAATCTGAAAATAAAATCGAAGAAAAATTGTCAAATAAAGTGTTTATTAAATGGTTTTCGGTTTCAGTATTTCTCAGTTAATGATTTGTAATTTTTATTCGCTGTGTAGCTATAAATGCATATTAATAACACGCTGCGCTACACATAAATCATTTGCATTATGAATTCAGCAAAAATTTATAATTGGAACGTGCCAATTGTCAGAACTCCCACCGCAGGGCAGGCAGTGATCCAGGATGCGCACGGCCGGCTGCTTCATCAATCAAGCAACGGGGCGGCACGTGTCGGTTGGGGTCTCAGTCCTACCAGTTTCCCCTCCCCTCCCCCATGCCATGCCCCAATACCCCACGCCACCTCCTGGACACCGACATATGGCGCATAACAATTAAAATCATTTTTAACAATATTTTTTGTTCATCTTATATTTTGTTTTGTTCGTTTGTATCTTTACTTTAGTTTATTATGCCCCAGCGCAACGCTTTATCGAGGCTATTTTAGTGTCGCCATTTTTTATGGCGCTTCTTTAATGGGTTTTTTAATGCCTCGCATTTATGGAGGGCCTCCCGTCCCGCCCCGCCAAGTCCCCAAGTCGCGAGACCTTATGAATAGTTCCACTTTTGACAGCCCCCAGCCCGAAAGTCTGATTACAATGCGCCCTTCCTCGCCTTTTTTTCTGTCTGTGGGTTCGCATTTATTCTCCCGCTTAATTATTATTTTTATTGTCATCTTTCGTTTTATTATTTTTTTTGTTGATTCTTTTTTTTTTTTTTTGGCGCATCGCATATTAATTAGGCTCTCCACTTCACGACCGATCAATGGGTTTGATTATTGAATCCGCACATGGGATATATATTTATGGCATATGGGATGTGCGATGTGGCATAGGGCCTCGTCGCACAAAAGATTCCTCTAAACGATAAGCGGCGCATAAGGCCGTTTTCCAAGGAGTTCCCCATTTATGACCATGCATATTAAACTGAAATCAAAAGTCAAGTCTTTTGTCCGCTGGGTTGAAGGATATGGGGCCGAGTCGTTAAAGACACAGCCTGAATTTAAGCACATTATTGAATGGTTATCTATGGATCGAAAGGAGGTTTAAATTAATGCTGAAATAGTGCCATCGCTTTATAAGCCATTGAGGGTTTATTCATTCCGATCCATAAAAATACATCGACACGAAGGGTGGGCCCCGAAAATATATGCTCAGCATAATCAGATTCCAAATTGCAATTTACACTTCAACGGGTGCTGCCTTTGAGCTCCTCAAATCCAATCAGTCGCCACTAATTGTGGCTATTTTTAGCCTTTTGCACAAGACCTTGTGCAACTTTCCGAGTTAATCCGCAAGGTCGAAACAAAAGTCAACTACAGTTGACCTCAGCTCCAATTTAAAAGGGATGGTAGAGAAGGGGGTTTGGGTGATCGGGTTAGCTGGTGCTGGGGCTGGGGCTGGGTTGGGTTCTCTGCTCCATTTTGGGTCGCCAAATGCGTCATCATAGCCCCCATCATCATTGAGCTCTCTGATAAAACGGCAGCATATATAGCACACACATAGCACATAGCAAATTAAAGCCAGAGCCGAAAAAACCGCAAACTGTGAAAACTGAAAACTGAAAACCGAACACCATACACACACACAGCACTGGGTCGACACCCGACATCCGAGGGAAACTGGGTTAACTCTATAATGATGATGATGAGGATGACGATGATGTTGAAGAGTCAATGAACGCCGCCCGGTGCTGCCGGTGCAAGTGCATTGCCGTGGAAGGTGAAACGTGACGTCAGCCGACGACTCGGGTCAAATGCTCTCCATATATATATATGGTGTATGTATAAGCTATAGTACACTCCCTTCCCTCCCCCCTTGGCCACCGATTCTTGGGTCAGCCATGACATAATACCCTTTCATGGCTCCCAGGTTCTTGGAAAGACATTGTGAACTATAAATAGACCGGGGAGTGTGTCAATTGAGGGGCGGCGGGGTCGAGGCCACCAGAATCATCAACATGAAAGCTTTTTTTAGAGGATACTCTTGGAAAATCGACATGTTCTGAAGCATTTCTAGTAGCCTCCATTTATTATTCAATTTGGCGGGCCTAAAAATACACTCATTCATCTTTATATAGACTATTTTTTACATCAGATTAATTGAATCAAGCTGCAAATTCAATGAGCAATTAGCGCCGCCAAAGACCCCTGACGTCACTGATGCCACCCGCTGATAACGCTGACAACAGAATGAATGGAAAATTAAGTTTCCTATCGATTTTTGGTTTAACACAGGCCTATACGCCTACACCCCCCATCCTAAAACCGTAAAACTCAGGCCTGATAAGAGTGGCCGCCGCCCTTGACGTCAGCAGCATCGCCGGGATTCGGGCGGGAAAATTTATAATTGTTAATCAAATGATTGCATGAAAGGAAGTTGCACAGACACCTCAACGCCACTCGAGCCAGTCAAGTTCACTTCCCCCCTCTATCGCCACTTAACCGACAACTTGGCCATGTAATTTGATAAGCCAGATGGCAGTTGTTGGAGGGCAGTCGCCAGAGTTTAAGTGGCCAAGGTGAGTGGAAGTGCAGCCCCACCTGGCCAGGTGCAATTGACAACTTTGGCACTTTCATACCCATACCCGATGATGTCCGATTGCCGTTGGTTACCTCGAGTGTTTGGCACTTGAATCTGCACTGAATTATAGACCATGGGCTCTGGGCATTTCCTCAATTAATGGGGGTTTCCCTTGGGGCTTGATAGGGGTCTTGAGAATAATTCGATTTTAAGTACAATTTAGTTTAATTAAGGGATTTTCTGTGTCACAATATATCCCATTTAAGATTTTTGAAGCCTTTTAAAGAACATTACTTATCGTAAGTGTATACATTTCTTAAGAAGTATGAAGTTCAATTTATCTAAAAATTATTCAATAAAAGCAAGGCTATATAAATTTCATTAAAAAAAAAACCCGAGTGAAAGCCCCTTGTGCATAATCTAACCAAAAATCATATTATTCTTATAACTTTCAAACGACCATGCAATCAACTCTATCACTTGTGTTCTAAGTTGATTTTTCCGCTCCCGAAAAAAAAAAACTGAATGAAAAAATGATTTTATTGCCAGTCAGTGTTGCGTATTTTGTTTTTCATTCAATAAATTTTCAAGTATCAAGCACTTGAAGTGCTTTGTTGTGTTTTATTTTCATTTTGTTAGACGGATCGACAACTTACCTTGCTCACCAGCATGTCCTCGGCCTCGAAGTGTCGTCCGTACATTTTTGGCGATTCACCCGGAATCGGATCGATTTTGACGCAAATCTCTTGACCCTTGCGGGCCGATTCGATTTGCTTGTGATTCGATTCGATGGAAGTCACGATTCCGATGTCCACAAACTGCAAAGAAAGCAAAGTGAAATTTTTCGTGAAAGTGTTGCGGTTTACGGGGCGTATGTGTAATATTATTGCGCCAAATAGTACTTCCGCATGTCATTGACTGAATCGCTGATAAGGCCTGCCACCTCATTTCATATGCCAGAGCCGTAAAGTAATTCCACGTTAAGCGCCAAATAAAAGGTTTGCCAAAAGGTGATTAGGACGAGGGACGAGGAACTTGGGGGTTGGGGTTGGGGTTTCGGTTTTTGGGTTTGAGGTCTGAGGGCGGAAGGTCTTATCAGGGCATCTGGCGTAAGTTTCATATGCGATGGTGACCACTTCCTCAATTCCACTGATAAAACTTGTGGGTGGAAAGTTGTTACTGCCCTGTGGCCTGTTTCTGTTTTTTATTCTTTTTTTTTTTTTGTGGAGTACCAGATAATATTCAAGTCTTAACTCTGCCAGACGACACTGTTACAGAAATATATCACTATGAAATATATTTCTAAATTTAAATTTAAAATTAAAGAATTTATGGAAACAAGAGAAGGTTTAAAATTCTCTAATATATATACTTTGTTAAATAAAAGCAAATATTCATAAATATTCATATTTAATAAGTATAAAATTGTTACTTGAAATATTATTAATTTTAAACCAATATAGTTAAAATAAATAATAGATAGATGGATAGTTATTTCTAGTTTCATAGATTTTTATACTAACTTAAAAATAATTTGTATATTTCTTAAACGAAATAGTATATATTTTGTTTTTTATAAATCTCCCCTTAAACTTTAAATAAAATAATTTCTCTCAGTGTATTGTACTCCTATCTGGATAGGCCACCAAAGTCATTGAACCAAATTGTAACATGTTTGTTGTCGTAACCCGTTTGCACTGGCAGCAACAGCAACAAAAACAAAACCAAAAAAAAAAAAAACAAAAACTGAAACAACAAGAACATCAACACAGGAAACTGTTGCCAACGTCGCTTGCTCGCGTTTCCTGTGGGCGCCCCAATGGCGGCGACGTCGCTGTCGATGCGCTGCTGCTGCTGCTGACGCTGCCTCTGCTTCTGGCACTGTCGCTGCGCTGCCTATGCCTATGCCGCCGCCTCAGCCTTCGTTCGTATTTCATTCAAACCAAATAAATTATTGAAATTCTTTTTCTTTTATTTCTTGTTGCTATCGGTGCAAATAGCTACAACACACTTACACCCCACACCCCACACATCGCAAGGGCAGCCACGGAGGGGTGGCGGGGCGCATTTGTCACCATTTCCTGTCGTTGATTACTCATACGCCCCGTTCGCCGTCTTCCTCTTTGTCGCTTCTTCCTCGTTTATAGCCTCTCTATGCATTTGTTTCTGTTTCCTTTTTGTTTTTTTTTTTTTTATTTGCAAAATTTTCATTAAATGTGTTAATTTATTTCCATTTCCACACAATTTTTTCTTTCAACATTGCGCGGCTGGGAGGCGAGGCGGCAGTTTCTGTCTTTTACGAGAGCAACGAAATCATCCCAGTGGGGGATGGATATTTATGAGATACAGATAGATATGCTACAGATAGATGGGGCGGTATGGAGAGGGGTCTTTAGGCGGATGTGGGGATACGAGGACCCGATGATGAGATCCAGAATTAATGGCCCTGTTGAGGTTGAGGCAAGTGGACAGAAAAAAGGACAGAATTTAATCCATACCGAAAATATATTTCAAAAAATATATATATCCAAATATTAAAACCAATTAACCCCTGTAATTTCCAATTACCCTCATGAGATTCTCCCCTTCGCAGCAACAGCCAAAAATAGTTTTTCGAAAACTCGGGATATATTTTCAGTTTTTCGGGGCCGAAAACCAAACAAATACTTTATTGGGCATCGATGAAAAAAATTCGATGACGGTGCCGTCGTCTCGTGTCGCCCCCAAAAAAAAATTCGAAAAATATGAAACCCAAACAAGTTGGCTGCGAAAACAACATTTTACATTCAACATTTTTTTTTTCTCCTCTAATAATTTTTTTTCTACAACTTTTTCTGGCTGGCAGAGCGCTTTTCAGGCCGTGTGTATGCGTGTATATCAGCGTTTATCTAAAAATATGATTTATATATTTCGTGCAGACCGGATGTCGTCTATTTTCGAACAAAAAAAAAAAGCTATTTGTATGAATGAACGAAAGCAACAGCGGAAAAACAACAACATCGAATCGAAAAGCGAACAAAACGAGATTCAAAAACAATTTGATTTTTTTCTCAATTTTTTTTATTTGTGAAATGTTTGATAGAGCGACATGAGAGACAAACAAATAGATTGTCTGATATATCTCTTAGGGGGGCTCTTTTTTTATTTTTTGGATAGCGCAAACATTTTTGTGACACAATTCTCTGATTTCAGATTTCTTTCGCTCTTTCCAGCGCATTTGTGGCGTTGTCAGCAGGAAACACTAAATTAGTTGACCGTAGAAAGAATTACCCCACATACGGTGTGTGTATTTGTACACCATATGCATAATATATATGCTCGGATTTATATGTGTCAAGCACAATACAGAAATATTCGCAACATCCGTCCCGAGGGGGATCCGAAATAAAAAGAGGGGAGCTCTACATGGAACAGGCTCGTTGGAAGTGGAGTATTCCAGAATAGCATTTTTAAAGCAAACCAAAAGGTCTAATATACCCCTGACATGCTGCAATTAATGGAACCCCGAAGACCGTGCAGTTTCAACTTCAAAAACAGTAGCAACATGGCCGGGCCACATCAATTTCTTTCAATCTCAGCTGCCGGTCTTGACTTGGCTCTGGATCTCTGGATCTTTGCTTTTTTGTATCTTTTGTAGCCCTCGGGCTGGCTGCTGATCTACGCTTTTCAAATGAATCGCCCCAAAGTTGCCGACGTCATGTTTTTCGGGGGAGAGGAGCCAGAGCCAAAGCCAAAGCCAAAGCCATAGCCAGAGAACAGAACTTGCCCCGGATTCGAGTGCTTCGAACATAGCCCGAAAGCCCCCACATTTGAGGCAGCATTTATATAGTCATCATCATAGTGCTGGCTATGAACATGATCACGATCCATCCGTCCAGACCAGCAGCAGCAGCAGCAGCAGATAACCCCACTCAGCTGCCCACAACACTTGGAGTGGAGTGGAGGAAGGTGAACGGAGGAGGCACATACCAGATACATGCAACAGGGCTGCCAAGTCAACAGAAACGGATGGAATATGGTATAAAAAATGCATTTTTTAAATGAACAATATTTAAGAAACCCTTTAAAGATGGACCATTTTTTAAATCTATATTATTTAAGTTTTATAAAATAGTACTTTGAGTAGCCCATCCCTCTCAGCAAAGCATCACATCAGTACCTTTTGCCCAAAACTGCCGCCAACTATGCCAACACAACTCGAATCATGCAACGCCCAGCTACATGGCTTTCAACAGCAATAACAGAGCCAACAACACCTACCAAATGAGCTCTGGGCCCAGTTAAGACCTGGGCCAGTCATTCATCGTCATCATCAAAAGTAGCAGCAGCAGCAGCAGCAGCATCAGTAGGCACTGGGCCATGTGTCTAGTCATGCTCATTAGCATCTCCTCATCACCATCACCATAACCAATTCCCATTCCAGCCTCTCGATCTCTCGAATTTTCATCTCGAAAGCATTTCCAGCATCTGCAATCTCCGGCTCCGAAACGCAGTGACGCCCACAACGCCCACAATCAACACTCCGAGGGTCGTGGGAGTGGGTGGAGGATGCCAGACCAGACCAGACCCGAGAGTTAGTTTAAGAGAAAATCTTTCACTCGCAGGAAGTCCGTGGGCCTAGCTCGTCAACTTGAAAATTAAAGTGAGCCCCGAAAATAAAATCTCAGGTGGGTGTTGCCAAGGTGTTGAAGAGCAGCAGCAGCAGCAACAGCAGCAATCTCCACTGATTAGAAATGATTATCTATATGGGTTTGGTGTTATTAATTTTGTGATTTAATTTCTTTTTATTTGGGCACCACTACTCATTGATTATTGTTTAATTCGTTTAGGGGTAAAGTTCGGTTATCGGACATAGGAAATACTTGATAGATACTACCCGTCATTAATCAGAAATATCGTATTTGAAGCGAACAGGGGCAACGCCATGGATCCAAGTGCAAAACAATCAATTAAGTTTATAAGAAACAGAAACCTTCATTTCAAAGTTCTGGCTGGAGAGTATTGAGTATCAAAGTTTGATAAGGAAACAAGAAATTAAAAAAATGCACAAGCTCGAGTGGACTCTGGTCTGGAGGAAGTGAATGTTCACAAGTCATCGAGTGCCGCCAGCCAGTTGCGCCGAGTGAGTTATCACCCGAAACTCATATCAAGTTCAATGCCTGACTTAATGGCTATTATTAATTGTTTTTTTGTTGACCGCCCCAGAGGTTTAATATCAAAGTTTTTTTTATTTTATGATGCAACCTGCCCACCCATAACGAAAGGGGGTTTCTACCCAGAAAACCAAAATAAACTAATCTAGTGCAAACTACTTGATTTAAGTTAGTCTAGATTTAAGTCAGCGGAAGTTGGTATTTCACCATATACTTTGAGTACATTTTTAATAATATTTCTTAGCTAATTAACTCCTCATTCATTTTTAAAACATAAGATAATACGATGAGAAAACACCTGCCCTTTCCGCTGTTTTATTGTTCCACTTACTTGGACAATTTTCGTGTGGGTGTTGTGTCTGCTCTTTTTTTAATATTCTCCTCATTTAAAATTGTATATTTTTTCCCACACACACCAGTTTTTTTTATTCCGTCCGCCGTCTACACAAACTTTATGGCTTGCACCTCGCCCATTTGCGATTAAACAAACGTCAATTAAGTATATTTATTTTGGGTGCGCGTGTAAAATGGGGAAAGGAAAGCAGAGCCACAGAAATAAGAACATTTTTATGCCAGTTTTCCGTCGGTTTTTGTGCAAATTCAGCATTTCCGGCCAAGAAAAACTGAAATGTGACGAAGGCGACCAACTGACCGAGCAAGCAGAAAAAAAAAAACAAAAAGAAAAAAAGGCAAACGTCGAGTAATTTGCTAATTACGCTAATTTCTTTTGTTGTTGCTGGCGGTGGCGGTTGGGCGGTTGGGCGGTCGGTCGGTCGGGCTGCTTTTATTGCAATTGCCATTTGTAATCGCAGCCATTGTTGCTCTGTGTGGTTGCCTTAGCTCTGCCAGTTTATTTTCATAGTAAAATAAATATTTAAAGCGTTCGCGTAGCTACAGATACAAATGCATGAATAGCCACAGATACAGATACAGGCTATAGATACAGATACTACAGAGGAGCAGAAGACGCAGCTTGCCCGCAAAAAAAAGAAAATTGAAAAAAGTATAGTAATAATAAAAAGCGCGTATCTAAGCGGATTTTACTATCTTATCGTTTGCCTGAATGACTCCACACATGTGTGAGTATGTTGTTGTTTTTTTTTTTCGTGTGTATCCAAGTGTTTGTTTTTTATGGCTGTGCAAACCAACAGTCGAAACACGAACCCATAGTTCCTCCACGCTCCGACCCCTCCAGCCTAGCCTAGTCAAGGCAACAACAGGAAATAAGCAGTTTTATGAATGAAACGAAAGCGAGACAGATACAGATACATCTGCAGATACAGATACAGATGCAGATACACTAACAGTTTCGTGCAAAATTCAGCTAAAAAGCTAGTACAATAGCTATGGGAGTATTAAATCTATTGGGAGCTTAGTGTTTACAAGTTATATTTAAAAATCTGCCATATATCATTCGAAATGGACACATTCTGTTGTAGGTTGTAGCTTTCGGATTCATTCATGAGTTGTAACCGCTTCGCCACTATTTGTTATGGTCTGTTTGCTCTATTTTATATTAAAAGCTTTTATTGTGGCTGTATCCGATAGATACAAGCGCATACCCACACACACTCGAGATACTCTTACCATGCCAGAGTGCGCCCACATGTTTTCCAACTGTTCTATTACGAAATCTCCTATTGCTGGCTGGCTGGCTGCCTGGCTGCCTGGCCTGCCTGCTTATCATAATAAGATACAAATGTATCTTGTAGATGGTGCGGGGCAGCTCCATTCATAAAAACATTCTTATTTCATTCATTGGAAGAGTTTCCGCCGAGATACTTTGGACTTGGGCACGTTCAGAGGCACACCTGCCTGCCTGCCCGCCTTATCGGGTAGTCTTAGGGGTTGCATTCGTTCGCCACCGGATCTTTACTTCCCTCGGATCCTGCACTTCCCATACGCTCCTCCGGTCGAGGATTCGCATTTCCCCTGAGCTCTGCCCTGACCCCGGGCAGCTGGCAACCTCAGCACACTTTTGCCACGAAGTAGTAGGCACTCCACTTGGTTCATTCATGAAGTTCCTACACTGAGCGACAAAACTGAGAATGTCTGTTTGCATAATCCCTATAGCTCTGGCCTGCTTAGAACATTTTTTTCCACAGTCTTCCCATTCAGAACTACGTGCGGAAGCATTCACTTCCGTTCTGCTTCTGCCAGCGTCGCTGCTGCTTCCGTTTTCCCGCTGCCAGCCAGCTGGAGCAGCTGCCCGTGTGTGTATCTTTGCTGTTGTTGTAGTTGTCTTCGGTTGCCGACAATCCGCTTCCGCAGCTCTTTCTTTTACTTCCCCCACCTCCTGTCCGCTGGCACTTCTTTTGAATTTAATTACTTGTTCCGGTTCTTAGCGCTGTTTCTGTCCTCCTTTTTTTTTTTTTTTGTTTTTTTGCCACAACCATCATTATTATTATTTTTGTTGTTTTTTTTTTTATTGTGCCCCTTGTTGTTGCATTGTTTAAAGTGCTCTTTTGTGGCACACGTAGCCGTAAAACCGATTTGTATTCCCAGCAACCCCGAACACCAGAAAACCAGAGGAAGATGCGACGCAGTTTGTTGCGTGGAAAGAAGATCGTAATCCGTAAGGATCTTAAATATTTCTTAACAGAAAAGTCATGAATGAAATTTTAAATAAATTTATACTTATTTCCATTTTCTTTTTAGAGTCTTCAAAAAAAGACCCTCCTTTCACTCACCGCCAGAAAATCGCATATTTCGCGACAACGGAAGTCGTAAGACCTGATGGCTTAACAATTGAGGCAGCCAGTGAGTGAAGTCATAAAATAAAAAAAAAGAAATATATATAGCACTCAAGTCTGGGGAAGTAATGGGGCCAGAAGTAGCGACACCCTTACCTACTTAAACTCAACTCGCAGCCCATAAATTAGCCAAGATCAACAAAGTGCGAGGAAGGGAAAAGACGATCGCCAAGGCAAACTGCTACCACTTTACACACAATATTTTATGATAAAAAAAAAATTAAGAGACGGAGAGAAAAAAAATACATGTATATATAAATCGAAAACTGCATGAGGCCCAGAGGCATTTAATTAACAAAAACCAGCAGCTCGCTGCTTGAATGAGCTTTCATTTCCGCTACAAGAGCAACAGCCACTTGGGGCATGAATGAAAATATTAAAAGATATCGATCTTGACCCGATCTCACTCTTTTTTCTCGGTTTTCTCGGTTGCAACCGAAACCGAAAACTTTTTCTGCCACCAGATTTCTGGTTTCTTTGCGGTTTGGCTTTTAGTTTGGTTGAGAGGCAAACTAATATCTTGATATATATATTTGCAAGACGATCTGCAAGTGATCTGCCAGCGAGTCTTAAAGACAGTCTTTAAAAGGCTGCACAAGATTGCAGTGGAGATTCTATAAAGAGGATATGATTTTAAATAAAAATAATATCGATTTATTCAACAGGATTATCAGAGTTTCTATCATAAAAAATGATTTTTAGATTAAGAACTTTAAAATCTATGTATTTGTTACCTTTATCTGAGTTCTACTGTACTTGTGGCCACAACTAGATATCCCCCACTGTATAAGTCGCTCGTAAACCCGTACACACACACACTGGCACACTCGCACACACCGTCCATATGTTAAGTGACTGACGGATTTGGATTTGGCGCTGGGTAACGCCTCCAACTTCCGTTTGCTGTTTTGGCTTTTTGGTTTTTAAGTGCGGCCCGAGCACTGCGATCCGAACGAGGGAAAGGAAAGGCCGACAAAATAAATGTATTCCCCGGGCCGAGATCGCTAAATATACATATATATATATATAGTAGTAGATGGATGCGATCGGAGCTCTCCTCCACATGGGTGATGTCAGTGGGAGAACGGTATTCGTTGGGATATACGATCCATGATCCGATCCGATCGGAGCCGAAATGAGGATGTTCGAATCGAGTGCGAGAGTGGGGCGTGTTGGGCTCTGATTGTGGCCCGATAAAGTGAAACTCTTTGATGTGCGACGAGCACACGGGGGCTGATCGAGGCGGATCTGATGAGACCGGAGGATAAACAAAACCGCCGCGGATCGCTGCTTAATTAGCCAGTTTGACCCTCAAGGCTAAGCGAAGCTGGATGATGGATAAACAGCCAAGGAATGGGAGGGTAAACTTTTAATTGAATTTTCTGAAGGCAGTCTGGAAGAAAAAACCAAAACAAAAAAACCCAAAAAGTAACCTGAAATCACTTCCCCTATAACCCCAAAACCAATGAACCCTCGGAACCAATTGATCCCCCATTTCTTGATTAACCCCCAGGCATATCCCGTTACCACATTTTGACACTTGTTAGGGTTAAGGGTTGAAAGCGGCCAGCACCAGACAACGGTCACCTGTTTAACCCCCGTGGCCAAAATGTAATGACAAACCCGAAAACGGGAAGTGGAAGTGGTTTTGTGGCCCTTTCTGGTGCCGTTCGTGTGAGAACGGATGTTTTTCTCGGCCAACTCGAAACAATTACGCGGTCCCCGTAAAGACAAAAGCTGAAAGGCTGATCGGAGCTGGGCCTGCTATTACAGATTTAATTATATAATTAATAAATGTAATCAACGGCCAAGGCAACGGCCAGCGACAAAGGCAGAGACCAGGGCCGAGAGACCATCTGGCTGAGTGACTGGCACGCATGCGCATCACAGACCCACAATGTGAGACACTAACAGCCGGGGTTAGCACAATAGCAGCTAAAGAATATTCAAGGAAACGCTTCAAAAATATAGTATGCATAATATTTCTCATATTCTACGATTTTGCGATTAATATATCCTATAAAGCGAGCCTCCATTCCTATTATTTTAGTCTCAACTATAAAGAACAGCAGACGTTGCATCAAACGATTCGAAAGGAAGTTGTCGCTGAGAGAAGTTCAGATAGAGGGGAGAAATCCCCAACCTCTTCTCGGCAGCAGCCCGAGCTCCCCCAGCTGCCAAGTCAAGTCAACGGAAATCGCAAAGGCAAAAAAAAGCAACCGACAACCGACGACGATGGAGTCTCGGGGCCCAGCATTCTTGGGCAGAAATGAAGTGCAGATCTAAAGTAGAATTGGATCAGGAAGATACAGCAGGAAGGGGCACAGGTTATAGAAGGTTTTTGAATGAACTACCAGGTGATTAATAAAATTATTGAAAATACGGACAACTATTAATACCCGGTACTCAGATCATTCGATTTGATTAGAAACTATTTTGATTTAAAATATTTAAAAGACCATCTCGAGTTTTGACATTTGTTTTAAAATACTTTTTAAATACCCTTACTTTTCAAACATATCCCTCTAAGAAGTAGAGTATCTTCTGTACAAAAATCAGTATTAAAGTGAGCAAAAACAAAAAATAAATCGAAAAGCAAAAACTCGGGCCAAGTCCGAGGAGAGGGAAGACGTTAAAACGAATGACGATGAATGACGGGAAGCGCACAGCTTAGCAGCGTTCTCTTGGATAATTGAGGAAGTTATAATTGCCAATGAAAGCCTCCTGCCACTCCACCGGCTCCGGCTCCAGCTCCTGCTCCTGCTCCTCTCCTGTGGCAGCAAAAGTCAGAAGGAAGCAGCAAACCCTTTGGCACACAGGCAAGATCGAAGAAGCGACAAAAGTGGTTGTGGACACTTGGAAAGGAAAGGAAAGGAAAGGAAACAGTTGTCGCTGCCAAACGGGAAGCAGGACATGTCGGCGCATAAATTGAAATGAGTGTCGTCTTTTTTTCGTCTCCACCTCTTTTTGTTCCAACCTTCCAACGGAAGGACAATAATTGAGCTGCAGCAGTTGGTTATTATAAAGGAATTCAGAAACATTTTGCGTCGCAATTCCTGCCAGCGATGAGCTAATAATTATTTGCCCAGCTCCCCAACCCAATTGCATCACGCACATTCATCTACAATCGAGGAGAGAAAATAAAATAAGACAGCCCCAACACCACCACTACCACCTGTGTCAACAATGAAGAGCTGCCTCCATGCCTCATGAGGCAAAGGTACCAAATCAAACACGAACAGGGCTCATCGGGCCTCCTTTTAGACTTTAGATACGGATACTTGACACGATTTTCAACGCGAAGACAACAAGACAAGACAGGCCAAGACACAACAGCCCCCCATTCCAATGCCAAAGAATATTATTCTCTAACCAAAAGACAAGGACTTTCATTGTGCGAATAGAAGAGCCCCAGCCCCGTCAGTTCATTGAGATTTCCTGATCTGCACCACCTATGGACTCTATAGACTCTGAGGCCATGTGCGTGAATTCAATGGAACCTTTTGTAGAGGCTTGTGCGCGGAATAGTTAAATATTTGCCAGCGAATGGCACAGAGAAAGAAATATATATTTTATTATCAGTGGATATTAAGGATATTTTATATATTTGCTGTAGAACTAGTTAAAAATTTTTCATTGTGCACTTACCTCCTTGCTGGGAACACAAATTGGAGTGCCCACTTTGACAATCCCGTTCTCGACCATCACGCCCATCACGATCGGATCTCGGCTGTTGAATATGAAGTGTGGCAGTATCTGTCGGATGCCATCGCAAAGATATGGATAAGAGGGAAGAAAGGAGAATTAGAGCAATCAGTGGCATAACTAATAAGCGGCTCAATCGGTGAACGATCGATAACGACGGGGCTCTGCGATCCTAACTACTTTTTAAATAATGTCCAGTAATTACGATTTCTACTTAATAAATATGATTAGCTAAGGTTTTTAGTAAACTAAATCATTTCTAAATAGTTATCAGATTAGATTTTAGTTTTAAACCTCTTTAAAAGTAATACTTCTTGGCCCACTCCACTCTGTAGTCCCAGAACAACTTAATTTCCGTTGCGTCAACTGTTGAAGAAGGCCTCAAATGGATGCCGCCTTGAGGCCAGAACACAACAGCCGGCATAGAAAATGGATCTTGTATGATTGGCCAAATGGGGAGGGGAGTAAAAAAAAAAAAAGTGGCCAAGAGAACACGTTTCACCGTCCACCACATGAACATCCCCACATGTTGCAGCAACTCCCTTCCTCTGGGCCAACTCCTTAAGACAGAAGGCGAGTTAATAACTCAAACTAAACAACGTCATTGTTATTACAAGACCAGCGACTGGGACTTGGACCCGGGAGAATTATTTAGCTCGAGCAGGCGGCATACACAGCGAAAAAATTGTAGTTTATATTTCTTATTAAATCATTTATAGTATTTCCTTTGAGAAATCATATTTCTCTGAGTGCTGAGTATTACGAATACTACTACCAACAGCTGTGCGCTATGTGTCCAATTACCAGCACAGTGGGAGCCCAGTGGCTAGAAGTGGTCTAGAGTGGCCTCGAGTGGTGTGGAGCGGGAGTGTGGCGTGTCGGGTCCCAACATTGCATACGACCGAAATCTAATGATTGCCTATAAATCAAATACGCGGTTTAAACATTATTTGAGCAGGAAGTGTGGACGTGATGCAGGCGTCTGTTGGGATCTAAGGCTTTAATCGCTTGTTGAGTGGCCAATAGTATGGCTCAGACCCCGTCCCCCACCTGCAGGAGGGAGCTTAACGTTCAGGTTCTTGTTTCCCGGCATCATTAAGCCAGCGTCAAGACGAGAGACAGCCACAGCTGGAGATCCCCACAGCCCGACTCTGGACCCGATCGCCCAGTCTTATTCTCATTTTCAGTTCGGTTTTGCGGCAGATTGCATTTTACACCTGTAGCTTTTGGGGTAATTGCTGAGGGAAATGGAACACACGAACACACAACAGGCCCATTAAAGTAATGACCATAATGACACCAGTACCAGGCTATTTTAAAATCGTAGAAACTGATACAGGGAACTACGCATCAGAAATCAATCTAAACTAAAGTCTATCTTAAAGATACAATAAAGATCTTACCCTTAGCTTGCAAGGGAAAACGGCTATGGAGCGGAACTCCTCGCGCTTCTTCTGCTTCAGCTCCTCGCGATAGGCCGTGAATTTGTCAAAAAGATGATAGATAATGTCCGCCTGGAATATCTTCACGCCCAGGGAATCGGCCATTTCCTGTGCCTCCTTCTCGATCTTGACGTCGAATGCCAGAATCGTAGCATACCTGGAAGGGGACATCGGAAAAGAAAAATAAAAATAAAAAAGAAAAAAGGTAAATACAGATCGAGCCATTTAAAACAATTACAAGTATATGCAGCTACTCGCATATAGAAGCCACCATAATTATAATAATAATAACAATAATGATAATGACACTGTTGATGCATCTTCTCCGTTTCCTGTCTCGGCGAGTGGTTGGCCTAATGATCTGGCCAGTGGCCACATGTTCCCCCAAGTTCCAGAGCATCAGCATCAGGAAGCGTTAATAATTGAAATCACAACAACCTCGGCGGACAAAAGGCAACAAACAAAACCCAACTGACGGTCTGTCGGCCGGCTATCTTAGCTTGGCTAACTTTGCCGTGTGGATATCTGGCTTTTTTCAATGACAGGAAATGGTTGGCATTTCGAGAATCGAAGCGCTCTCGACTCCCCGACAGCCGCCGACAGGAAAAGGTCCCAAATGGCCAACAAGTCGAGAGTGGCTCCGACTAATGAGGGCCACTTTTTGGGATCTGGCATATAAATAATCCACCTGGAATGGGTATGGAACGGGGTTCCACCATCACAAGCATCAAAACTGCTTAGAATAGAATCTGGAAATAATCGCTTTATGATTTATGAAGCGGGGAATCAAAAAAGGGATGCAATATATTGCGACTAAAAAAAAAAAAAACCTTCTCCATGCATTAGTGGTGCTAACCATGGCTATAATTGTTCGAATTTTGATTCGATTCGTGAGATCAATGCCTTAAAAGATTTGTGGATCGACTTCCCATCAATCGGCAATAAAACCGTAAAACAAAATTTTTGATTAATATTTTTCCAAGCACACCTTTGCAAAAACCAACAAAATCATATATAGCCACTACTATAATACCTACACTACCTATAATATCTATATATTGGTCAATTTTTATTCGATCCTTAAGCGGAACACCTTAACAAATTTCTGCCTTGATTTTCTCCAGGACCAGCCAGGACCAAACCATTCTTATAAAATAAAAAATATTGAAATGTTTCTGATGCAGATCCGGAATAAACCGGTTAGCATACCTTTATCTTTTACAATTTTCATCTAAACCTTGATGGGAGTACCTTAAACGACTAGCCCATAAATCCCCTATTAATATATCAAAAATGTAATAAATATTAATAGACAAAACCTTCTAAGACAAAAAAAAGAAAAACATTTTTTTTTCTCAATTTTCAATGGAACCTACATTTTTGGGGTCATCCTCATGGATCTATTCATCCTATCTCCACTACTGAAGTTCTGATGATTAATTAAATATTAAATGACAATAAAATTCGGCCAAGCCGGGGATCGATTCGTCACCCAATCCCTAAGTCACACTCCATTATTGGAACAGATCTCTTCGCGGGGAAGCATAAAAGATCACATAAAAATAGCGAGGCATTTAATGGGGCACACGACTTGGAGATGTGTATATGAGACAGTCGGTATCATCGGAGGAAGGAAGGGAAGGGAACCATCCGGGAGACAGAGGACTTTTATGGTCGCTGCTCGTCGAAGTAAAATGCAAAATTTTATGGTTCGAAAATTCCACACGCGTAAAAATCATAAATAAATGAAGAGCAGCCACACGTAGTAAAAGTTAGTGGGGAGTGGGCAGTGGGGAGAGGGTGGTGTATAGTATCTGGCAGATAGGCAGGCGGATACATTGCCTAAAAGCAGGCATAACTCAATGCGCTGCACGCATGCGCAACTGGCAAGAAAAGCAAAAACGAAAAAGGGCTCCAGACCCACCAGCTCGCCGGAAGTGTGTGCGTCAAACGGAAATGCTCCGTCTTTGGGCCTGGGCGTAGATACAAGATACAAAACACAAGATACAATTGTATCCACGTTTCTATTATTTTGTGTATGTGTGTGTATGTGTGTGCTAGCCAAGGTTTTTCGGTTTTCGCGCATGTGACAGCGTAATTTGAGTGGGCCGTAAATGTATCTGCATCTCGCCATCTGCATTTATATCTGTATTTGTATCTGTATCTGTATCTGACAGTCTGTATCTGGGTCCGGTGTAGGCTTCGCTTTTGTTGTTACCAAGCAGAGCACGAAAATAGTTTCGACTTGCCGGCAACCAACCGGCAATCGCAATCAGAAACTAGAAAGGAGCAGGCCCCAAAATAAAAAAGTGAAAGATAGAGATACAAAACTTGTATATCTCTATTTTCCTATATATCAGATATATATATATTGTTTTTTTTTCTCTCCCCAGAAATAGATATATCTTAGTTTACTGGACTATTTGGCACCACTTAACGTTCAGCTCGAGAGTCGCTAATGAGACAAAGCTGCCGGCTTAAAGGTTTCGCTCTCTATAATAAATCATGGGGATCGCTTAGCTTTATTCCCCGACGACTGCCCGACTGCCTGGTCTCCCGGCTGGTGTAAAGTGCATTTTGTGATTGCCGCTAAATGAATCACTTAACCCGACCATTGGCCATCAGTTTCTGCTGCTGCTGCTGCTGCTGGTGCCCAGCTCCTTAACTCCTCCGACTGTCTGCCTTGTCGGCTATATCACACACAATCTTCAAAGATCCGCCCCGATACTGTTGTTCATCAAGTGGGGGAGTGTGGTGTGGGGCAGGGGGGATTGTGTTAATGAAGTTAAGCGGCAATAAAATTGCATTGTTCCTTGTCATATATCAAAAAGTCGTTTATTCTCTGTTGCTCTCTCTCTTAAGTGTTGGAATAAAAACCCGACAATGTAAGTAATGATATAGCAAAGGTGTTATAAAGGAGGTTCTCGATATCATAAACACGGTAAGAAAAATAACTAGTATCTACTATTGCAATACCACCAGTTTTCTGAAACCTAATTCTGTTATTATTCGAGGAACACTGATTAATAACCAGGCAGAAATACTTTTCATTCATAGAAACATGCCTTCGCAGTCATCGCATTCAATTACACAGCAATAGACGGTTTTTTTGCGAAATTGCTCAATGGAACCCGTGACGAGGGAGTTCAATAAACCCCCCAGTTGAACGCGAATTTGATAGTGGAAGTTCAGATCTGTGAGGGCAGGGGAGCTGCTCCTTGGCGACTGAACCAATTTCCGCATTCAGCAAATTCCCCAGAACTCTAATATTGTATAATTCTGGATGACACATAGCCCCCCACCCATGGAGTAGAAACGATAGGTTTTGGGTTTACTTACTGGGCCTCGTGTTCCAACATAGTGGAGGCTTTCATCACATCGCGTTTAACCACAGGTCCAATTCGAATGGCAGAATACTGAAAAAATAAATAGAATAAATAAGATTAAGATGTTATTATTGGAAGGTATTATAAGCCTAAAACTATTTCACTCAATTTGACCCAAAGAAAAAGTTGTTGGCTATTTTTACACGCATGGCCATAAAAAAAAAAAGGCCAAGATAGAAAAATCGAAAAGTGAAACATTTCTCAAATGGCCAAGTGGCCAGGAGACAGTCGAAAGAGACAGGGCCAGTGGCGGTGAAAGGGACAGGAGAGACAGAATCCGAAAGAGACCTCCACAGACAGGCCGACGATGAGTTCATTCACATCGAAGATGTTCAATTTTTATTTTATTTTTTGTTTTTTTTTTACGTCGCCAGATGATTACAAATGATCATTGATAAAAATAACAGCAGAGACCAGACCAGACCAGACCGACCAAGTGAGGCTGCAAGCGAGACATGAATG
This sequence comes from Drosophila atripex, assembly GCA_035045925.1. Lineage (NCBI taxonomy): Eukaryota > Metazoa > Arthropoda > Insecta > Diptera > Drosophilidae > Drosophila > Drosophila atripex. The sequence goes on from JAWNOP010000012.1 coordinate 6,367,684, forward strand.
AATGGGTGGATGGATGGATGGATGGGCAGATGGATGGTTGGATGAAGGGCTGGTGGGTCGGTGGAGCTGCCTGCCTCGGCCTGTAATGAGTGGGGCAAATGAAATCTGCTGTCGATAGCGACTTAATTGCGCCACCGGATATGCACGCGCCAATGATAAGAGCTTGAAAAGGCAATACTTTCAATTGGAAGCCATTAACAACTGCGGCAGTGCAACTAGTCTTTACTCTCTCTTTTTAATGACTGATTGATAAATTAAAGTGTCAGCTATCGGCCAGATGGATCTGATTAATTGGACTTGAATTAAGCATTATTGTCGGACAGCAACTAGACTAAAAGCTACTGTCTACACAGCCTATGATGTCATATTAGCTCCTTTCTTTGTTTTGACTGTAAATTGAATTCAATTACTTTGAAAACCATTCACAACAGACATTTCATTCATTACGTGCCACTGGTTTTGTGAAAGAAACTGTTTGTGAGAAAGAAAATATACAGCGACGGAGAAAGAGTTTTGCAATCAGAAGTACAATGAATGAAATCGGAAGTTTATTGTTGCATACAATTGTAACCCAGTAGCAGCACAGTGCCACCCCGCCACCCTGCCAGCCAGAAAAGCGAAAAGAAAATAGGCGGTAATTGAAGAGGCAAATGGGCGGCGAGGGGAAATGCGATTCGATTGCATGTAAAGCGGAAAAATGAACAAACGGAAAAGGGGCGAACGGAAGTGATAGCAAAGTGCCTCCACTTTTGTGCACTTCTACAAAAAAGTTCAACTTTTTAGGCTAAAATTTGGTTTAAAAGTGTGCAAAGTGGGAAAGGAGATGGGTAGGATATTGCCAAGAATATTTCTTCTCGATCTATTTATGAGTTTCTATCACGAACTGATATAAGCCTGTCCGTGTGTCCGCTTGTCCGTTTGCCTTTTACTCAGCAATTTATTCCAATAGCTTTAAAAATCTTTTTATTTTATATTATTAACAAGAAGCTTCTAAAATGTATATTTTTTCTCAATCAAGATTACCCTTCTGGGTTGATAAAAGCATGTCCGATTGTCCGCGTGTCCGTTGATCGGTTTTCCTTTTTCTAAGCATTTTTATTCCCTAAGATATGGAAATAATTTTGTTAATTTTTTTTCATATCTTTCACAAAATAATTTTATGAGATATATTTGAACTTGAATAAGATTATTCAGGTATCATGTCCGCTGGTCCGTTCGTCGGTCTTCTTATTTCTTACCTAACTATTCCCTCAGATTATTTAATAATAAAAAATAAACCCTACAAAAATATGAAATCTATGGATTCTATGAAACATTTCTCCAAGTGATTGGGAGTTGCCATGGGGGTTTGGCAACAGCAAAAAAAAGGCTTTCCACGTGGCAGCCGGCAAACGATTTCCAGCTCAATATCATTTCGCACAAACAATCAAAGCGTGCGCTTGGCTGACGCAGCATTGGGGCAACAATCGGGGGCATCTGCAGAGCGTACAGGCCAGAAATTGGAGAAGGGAAGCCCGAAGAAGGAAGGGCGTTTTTCTTCCATCGTTGCCCGGTTTCCTTCCATCGGAAATGCGCAGAATTTGTGGGCGGGAAGTGCGTAAGTGGCAAACGATAACGTAAACGAAACGAAAGGCAAGCTAATTAGCAGGAGAGCCCAGGTAAAAGGTTCCCTTTCCCCCATCCCGTCCTCCTCCTCTCTCACCCCTTTATAGATGCTTCTACACCGGCTGCTGACGTCAAGTGGCAGTGCCACTCAATGTTATCGATGACACCACCGAGGCAGCTCAAAGTCAAGACAGGTGGGTGCACTGAGCGAAAAGTCATTGAGCCGCTGGCTAGTTAAAAATAGCTTTTCTCAAAGACACTATCCTAAATGGAGAAAATCTCTACTATAAGCCTTTTGAAAGAAATAGAAATCTTCAAGTGTACGCATCGATTGTTTGGATCTTTTTTTAAATGCGAGCAATGATGCCAATTTTTTTTTTTTTTTTATGGAAACCAACTAAATAGACGTCATTTGGGGGGCTCCACTGACTGGCTGACTGACTGACTGACAGCCTAAACAGCTGATTAATGTCGGGGAACGAGCAACCCGAAGAAACCTTTGATGCGGAATTAGAAAATTGCGTTGATTTCGTAAGAACAGGGAAAAAAAAGCGCCAGAGCACACGCTCTTCTCATAAACTTCCGTTTCGCCTTTGGATTTTGGATCCAAATCGGTTTTAGGTTCTTATATGCAAACAGACACTCATTAGGGGATATATCTATTATTATTTTCATTCCCAACTTCCTTTCCTTCTCGACCGTCGACCGCGACGTGTTTATGAATGAAAATTAAGCAATAAGCTTTCGGTTGCAGCTATGTATCGGTGAGATAGAGTATCTGTGAGGTTGCGCTCGTATATTGGGGGGCAGGAAGAATTGCTTCCGTTGTTGTTTTTGCTTTCGTCTTTCCATTTATTCATTCATTTACTCATTCACTTGGGTTCACTCATTCATTCATTCATTCATTGTTTTTTTTTCTATCTTCCTTCCTTTATTTTTATTGTTTTTTTTTTTTTTTTCTTTCTGTTTTTGGTCTTGTGGGGCAAGTTGTTTTTGTTGTTTTTGGCAACTGCGTCGCATTAATGAAAACATTGGCATTGTCTGCTTCTTACCTCACTTCCTTCCTTTCTATGTAGTACTACTACGACGTCGCAAAACACATGAGAACCACAACTGCGACGACGACGACGACGTCGGCCACGGCGAAATAAAATTCATTCATGAAATTCAACAAAGACCATCCCAAAAAAAGAAACCCAATGAGTGGTAGTGGGTAGTGGGGGTTGGGAAAAAAAAAAATACCACGCCGAGGAGGGAGAGGGTTAAGCACCCAACAATGGACATTTCTGGGTCCGGTCGAGTGCTATTCATGAATGGGCGGCCGAGTCTTCCGACTTGGCTCGTTAGGCCAAGACATCAGGCCTCAAACCACTCCAAAGTAGTCTTACTTCGAAAGCATATTTGAATAAAAATATTTTTACTATTTCTTGACTTTTTATTGGCTTTAAACAATTTACTTAATTTCCCCAGCCAGCCAATATGGCTAATTATTTCCACACACCTTCTGCTGCTGCTGCTGCTGACTGGCAAAGTAATGAAGTGTCCACCCGGACAAATAGTGACCAATGTGGTTAATTATTTTAACGGCAGAGCCACTGTGGCTTCACCAGCAACTTGAGCTAAGTGAGTGGGTGGTACACCGCGAAAATAATCCACAAATTATACATTTTATAGTAAAAATAGTTTTGAAGAATAAAAATTAAAATACATATGTATTTGTGAAATATTTCATCAAGTCTGCGTGCTATAAAGTGCGATTTGAAATTTGAAATGACAACCTCAACGGACGACAAGTCGCTGAGCATGACGGGCTGTATTTGCGAAACTTTCTGTTGTTTACTTTTAATTAAAATGCATGTGGGAATCAAATTACGTCGAGCCATACACATTTCTGGCTGAATACGAATGCGAATGCGAATGCGAGAGTGTGTCTGCCCACCTGGCCCACCTACCAAATGCAGCCGTAGTCGGCCAGGCAATAACAACAAGTGGCCTGATGGCTACATAATTACATTTTGGCCCAAAAATGCAATGACTGAGTGTGTTGGGAATCCTCATTGGAGATCTAAGCCCTGTCTAAAATACAAGAAACCATTTTTCCAAGACCTCAAAGTATTCATTCATGAAAAGCACTCAGTACGAAAAAGGCAAGAGAGCAACAGTCGCGGGAAACATTGTTGGCCAAATACAGGTAAGACTGGGGGGACTGGCTCGGTGTGTGAGCTTTTTGTGAGTGGATTGCGAAATTGAATGAATGAACATGAACCCAGCCATCTAGCGGGTGTACCAGCCAACAAACACACACACAACCACCTCAAGAAATGCATTACTCGTTGTTGTATAAGCCAAGTTTTTTTTTTTTTTGTTTTTGAATGAATGGCCAAGACAAGCCATGCCAAGCCAGGCAGCACCGCTATATTTGGCCGTTGATGGCTACGAGGTGCAAATGTTAATGAAGCCAACTCCAAGCCGAAGAAATTGCAGGCCAAATGCATAACATAACGGTGTCTGCAATGCCCCGAAGAGAGTGGTAGTAGCTCATTCATGCTGGCTTTGGCTGAGGCCTTTTTTTTCCGGCAGGCGATCATAAAAATGTGCAGCCAACGGACCATAAATCTGGCGAAAACATTGCCATGACGTAACCGAGGAATGCCAGTAGACTGGCGGGCTAGGCGGGCTAGGCAAGCTAACCGGGCCAGGCGGGCCACGCGGAAAAATGCATTTTAACATGGCTTTCGCGGTTCTGTTATTTGCCCCACAGGAATCGCTGCTATTTACCGGAAAATTGTCCGAAAGGATTTTCTTTTCGCCACAAGATTATATGGGAAAAGTTGGGATGTTTTGTGTGTGAAATAATAAAATAAAAGCGCAGCCAGAAAGTGCAATCAATTTTTATGAATGAATCGAGAAGGCGGTGTGTTGGTTACGCCCTGCCGCGTACAACAAGGGGCACAAAAATAGGGGCAGGGGCAGAGGCATGGACAAGGGCAGAAGCAGGAGCAGGAGCAGGGGTGTTTAATTTATCGAAATGTGTAGCAAATGTTTATTTGATCAATGAAATGAATTATTGGGCGAGCATCTGTATGTCTGTGTCTTTGAACAAACAAGCAGAATGTCTACTAAATTGAATGAAACAACAAAGAGCAGACACCATACAGAGTACACAGAGAAAAAAAATAATACAATTAATGCTTGGTCTGAATTTAGTTAGGAAATAAGCATAAGAAACCATTTAATATTTTATTAATTGTTTGGAAGATACTTTGGGAAAGTTTATCAATATTTGTTTTTAGGAAAATATTTGTTTTTAGACTTTTTCCTATAATGTATTTCCATAAATTAGGAAAACCATAAAAAAAAAATGTAGAAAATATGTGAAAAATCTTATTTAACTTTTACATGATACATGATTTAAGAGATATTTGAGATTTTGTCCGAAGATTTAAACATTTTATATTTCCTTTTTGAAAATGTGTGAGAAATATTATATTAGGAAAATATTTCTAAAAAACAATTAGATTGATTGACTAATTTTGAAAATATGGATAATAATGAATAAATAATAATAAATAAAAATTGATAAATGGTTTAGGAGATATCTATTTATTTATTATATACATTATTTTAGTTTCTTCATATATACTGTATCTATATCATATTAAAATTATTATTATTATTACTCATAACTTAAATACATTTTTTTCGTTCTGAGGAACATGTTATTTTTTACACTGTTTCTCTTGCTTCTTATAAAAGCCTTTTAAAATATGGGACACGATTTTAATTGATTTGTTTTCAAAACCATTTATTGAACAATATTTTTTTGGATCTCTAGTTTCTTGCTCTTTTTGGGAAACTAATAAACGATTTCAAAACTGACATTAAACAGAGCTGAATACAAAGCTAAAAACTGATTTTAAAAATCAATAATAACAAGAGAACCTCTTAAGTAACATCTGTTGAAATTTTACACCCATTTGGCAGTCGTAATAATTATTTAACACCTCATGTGACTGCAAGGGTTCAGAACCGTGCCATTTCAATCGTCCGAATGGCAATTAATGAAACATTGCAAGCGTGAGATTGATTGGCAATCAACGGACTCTGGACTGCGACAACCTGCGACGTGTCAGAAATCAAAAAATATTAATGGGCTAACCGAGACAGAGCTAGTACGTTTCATTTTCGATCAGCAGCAGCAGCAGCAACCACTCAAATGACAATTTCCGGCCGTCAGAGCTTGGCAGTGCCAATAAATTGGCAACCCTGCTCGTATTTCAACGGCCACGCAGAAACCAAAACAAAAAATTAACCGAAAACAAAAAAAAATACAAAAAGAATCTGAATACTGAATTGGTATCCCAAAAAACTAAAATGCCGCCGCCATGTGGGTGCCTAGAAAAATGAGTCGGGCAGCGATAACTATAAAGTTTTATGGCATTTTACATAGCATTAGTCGATCCAAAAAAAGCTACGTGCTCCGAGCCGGCTCTCGGCCGAGTGTCTGTGAATGTTGTTAGCCAGTTACTAAATTTGGCTTAAATGAAGGCGAAACTTGTTACGTAGCCGGCCGGTGGTCGGTGGATCAGCCCACATGGTCAGTCAGCATCAGCATCAGCATCAGTTTAGTTTCGATTCATGAATGAATAGCCCCCAGCAGAAGTCTGTCAGTATGTCACTTTGTCACTCATTCAATCGCTCAGCTCAGTCCAGTCCACTGACTGAGTTGGCCATAATTGATTTTCGAAACGAGCGTACCGAAAACATGACGGCGACAAATTTTTCGTCTAAAAATGTGACAAAATTTAAGAAAATTCAACAAAAAAAAGCCCCAACCATATGGACAACATGTGCATAAGAGTGCAGAAATTGTTAATTCATTCATTAAGAGACCGATTCGAGCCCAAGTCTCGAAATTGGAACCTATTTCTGTGGGCTTTGAAGACAAAAGAAAGAATATTTTAAATTTAATTAAAAATACATATATATGTATAAGGATCTTAAAAAAAATGTAATAGATTTATAGAACTTTATAAATGGTCTTCCATTTTCTAAGTCAAGAACGGATTCGTAATTATAAGGTTAAAATACATATATATATAAGGATATTCAGCGAAAAAGTTAATAAAAATTCCAAAAATGTTGACAGATATTCCGATTTGTAAAACTTTATAAATGGTCTTCCATTTTCCAACTATATTTAATATTAAGATTAAAGTTAAAGATATTGCGGAGGAGGACATATCCAAAACTTTATAGCCAAGTTCCATTTGTGGAAAATCAAATATTACTTCAGGCCTGACAAGAATGTTTTATGTCAAAATTGTGACACCTTTGCGGTTTGAAACGTCCCTGGCCTGGTCTCATCATTCCGTCCGTCCGTCAGTCTGTCAGTCAGTCACTCAGTCCGTCCCATCAGTTGCTCATTCATTCAATTCAGTTCACAACCACGCGCCCTGTGACTGCATTTGGTAGCTAATTTGCATAGTTTTTCTGCTCGGTGCTTTACTACACATACGTATATTGCGTTGGCGTTTCGGGCCAGATCGGATTGGATCGGAACCCTAAGGCCTGGGAAAGTGTTGCGGCGGTGATGATGATGATTGCTCGACGATGGAGATGGAGATGGAGATGGGTTGGCAGTGTGATGATGACACTGTGGGAAACCTTAGCAAATGTGGGCTGCTGTCGCTAATGAGCTTGTAGTGTCAGCAAAATATATAAAAAATAATATGGGCGGAGAAGCCAACATCCGAAAAGTGTATACTCGAAAATAGAAAATTGCTGGCCATGCAGGAATTATAATATCAAAATCAAATAAATATATTCTTTTTGTTTACTGTTAACTTTATCCGCGCTTCCGCTGCAACATTTCCGCAGCTGAGCTAAGCAAAAAAAAATAAATTAAATAAGGCACATTTTATTTTTTGATTATCTAATTCGCATTAAAACGGCCAAGCAAACTCAATTAATTCGTTCATTTAAGGCGTGTGAAATTGATTAGGGTCTGATTGAATTGGAGATTGGCTTGGTTCGGGGTATTTTTTTTATTTTGCTAGAAAATAAATATTTGCTAAATTGGAATTTGAGTTGTCATATCCGCCACCACCCTATATCAAATATAAAAATATATAATATATGTAGTATCTGTAGTATCTGCTGTAGTCGTGGTGGGGCGGCTGTTATTGCTCTATAGCTATGTGGCTATATAGAGCGGCCAGTATTTTTAGTTGGGTGTTCAATCTTCTCGAGACTGGGGGGCAGACAGCGACTGAAATGGTTACACAGTGCGTGTTCTTCAGTTGGCTGAGAGCCCGCCGTTCGGCTGCCTCTGGCATGAATCATCCTCATCCATGCCAACCATCGGTGGACCGGTGGACCGGCGGACTGGTGGACTGGTGCGGTGCATTTTACAAAAATACGCATTTTATGTTTACGGCATAGTCTGCGCAGACATCAGGATCGGGACTACATCGTACCACATTCCCCGCCTTCTCACGCACTCATAATTCCCATCAAAAATAGTTTTCGGCCAGCGCCGAAAAACAAAAATAAAAATTTACAACTTTGTCGCCGCACCGCAATTCAAATTCCCAAATATCGAAAACGGAAAAAATGGCAAGTTTTTCCAAATTGCGTACTAGTCTCGAAAATCTTTTTTATTTATTTATTATTTTTTTTTTTTGGTTTTTGAGAGAGAGATTTTTTGTTTATAAATCGGATTATACGAGCTGTTGGAAATATCCCGCCATGGGGAGAAATAAATAATGTGTACATAAATTTCAGACCGGAGCTCACCTATTCAAAAGGTTATCCCTATGCCGCCTGCCTCTCCCCTCCCCCTATGGGGCTGGGTCGAAAAATATTCTTTTGGCCAATTGTCTAAACAAAAACAGTGCAAAATTATGTTAGCGCATCGTCAGATATCTTTCTTCCCTAGAGGGGATTTTTGTTTCTGTTTTTCTGTTTTCGTCTCGGACTTGTTGCATGTCCGTGGGCACGTGCGGTCCATAATTGGCAGAATTGCAAGGCAATATATATTCCCAACTATATCCCACTTTATTTCCCCAACTTACCGGAATCTTAGATGTACGCAGGAACTCGAGAAGGGCCTCCAACGATCCCAGCGTCGAGGCCTGAACATAAACACCCGACGGGGCCAGCTTAATATGACTAAGGGCGCTCTTCAACTCCCGGGCAACTTCCTCTCTAGAAAGGTGGACATTGGATAAGATTATCTAATAAAAAAATATAAATAATCCTACGCACTTGCAGATCTCAACTTCATCCGGCTTATGAGCAATCAACAAATTAATTCCAGCAATGGCCTTCTCTAGGTCCTTGGCCGCTATCTTAACGCCCTGCGCCGCCTTCACCTCCTTGTGCTCCACATAGGCGTTCTTCACCCGCAACTCCTTCATGGGCTGGGGCATGAGCAGAGATCGGATTTGGGTAACAATCGGGCCATCTGTGCCAGCCACGACCATGGTCTGGCCCTCCCTCAGCTTGCCGTTGATCAGAATGGTGTCGATGGTGGTGCCCAGGCCGGGCAGAGCCTTCACCTCCAGAACGGTGGCCTGCAGCTCGTCGGAGTACATCAGGCGTTTGGTGAGAATGTTCTGACAGAAGTCGGTGATCATGAAGAGGAGGTTGCCCATGCCCTCGCCGGTTATGGCGCTGGTGGGCACCAGGGAGATGTATGTCTTGGGGTCCGTGTTCTCGTAGAACAGGGCTGCGTTCAAGCCCTGCTCGGCAAACTGCAGTATGACCTCTTTTGTGCGCTGCTGGAACTCCATCTGGGTGTTGCTCGCCTGCTCCTTGATCACGTCACGGACGTCGCGTCGGCCCAGGACCTTCCAATCGTACAAGCGATCGATCTTGTTGAGGGCCACAATGAAGGGGCACCTCTTCTTCTTGAGCAGCTGGATGGACTCGAGAGTCTGCGGCTCCAGGCCGTGCATAATGTCCACCACCAGGATAGCGATGTCGCAAAGGGAGGATCCTCGGTTTCGCAGGTTGCTGAAGGACTCGTGACCAGGTGTATCGATGATCAGGAGACCGGGCAGACGATGCTCGAAGCCAACGGCGGCCTTCACGTACCGCACCTGCTCCTTGATCGCATCGATGGGGACATTGGTGGCACCGATCTGCTGTGTAATTCCGCCCGCCTCAGAGTCCTGGACGTTGGTGCGTCGCAGCTTGTCCAGAATCTTGGTTTTGCCCGTATCGACGTGACCCAGGACACACACCACACCAGCCCTCAGATCGTCCGTGGTGCGCTTCTTTTCCGCATCCGCCTGTCGCTTGAGGATTCGCGCTTCGGCTCGCAGTCTCCGAGATTCTGGATCGTTCGCCTGTGCCGTGTCTTTCTCGTCAGATTCGTCGCTATCGTCGTCGGAGTCATCGGAATCATCCTCATCTTCACTGTCGTCCTCATCCGTATCCTCGTCCTCGTCCTCGGCAGCCTCGGCCTTGCCGTTGTTGGTTGTGGTTTGCGAGGACTCTTCCTCTGGTTCGGGCTCTGCCTCGCTGTCGGTGGCATCCCAGCTGTCCTTGACCGCCTCCTCTTTTTCCTTTTTGGCTGCGGCTGCAGCAGCGGCGGCGGCAGCTGCCTTCTCCTGGGCTGCCTTGGCCTCCTCCGCTTCGGCTGCTTCGTCCTTGGGCCCCCTCTTCTTGTTGGGACGGATTCGGGTTCCTGCAAGATATTGTGAGTTAATGAAAGAACTTTACATGGTTTTCAATATGTTACCTGGACGAGGGGCGCGCCTTTCGTTGGGATCGGGAATCTCCAGACCTTGTGCTTTGAGGGACTCCAGTAGAGCCTGGGCCCTAGCCCTATCCTCCTTTTGTTTCTTGGTCAGGAGCTTTCCTTCCGCCTTCAAACGCGCCTTTCGCTCCGCCTCGCGCTGCTTCTTTTTCTCCTTCCGCTCGGCCTCTAGACGCAGTGCCGTCAAGCGAGCCTCTTCGCGCTCCTCCTCCAAGCGAATGCGCTCCTCCTCAGCCTTCATCAGGCGCTCCTCCTCCTCCTTTCGTTTCTTCAGCTGCTCCTGCATGGCTGCTACCATGGCGGCGGACATGCCCTTCTTCTTGGAGTCCTTCTTCTCTTCCTCAGCCTCGGCCTTTTTGTCCTTTTTGCCCTTTTTCTTTTGATTCTTGCCAGTCTTCTCCTCCTCATCAACAGCTTCGGGCTGGACCACGTCAGAGGGCTCTGGCTCTGGCTCCGGAGCTGGTGGTGGCTTCTCGGCCACTTTAGGCTTGGGTGCCAGAGCAGCCTTTTGCTTGGCCAGAGCTGCCTCCTTCTTCTGGCGCTCCTTCTTCTCCTTTTTCTTCTGGGCAGCCGTCTTCATGGTGCTGCCGCCTTCGTCGTCGTCGTTCTCCTCATCACCAGCTCCATCCTCGCCAGCATCTTGGGCCGGCGCCTTGGCCTGGGCTTGCTTCTTGTTCTTTTTCTTCTTGGAAAACTCTTCGTCGGCCAGGTCATCGGGGGAGACTGCAACGGCTGCAGCCGGCGCACCGCCAGCGTACTCTGCCTGCAGCTCGGCCAGGACCTTGTCCAGATCCTCCTCCTCGTCGTCCTTGCCCTTGCGCTTGGCCTTCTTACCCTTCTTCTCGTTCTTCTTCTGGGGCTTGCTCACCACCTCCTCCTCTTCCGATTCGCTTTTCTGAGCCGGCTGCTCATCCTGGTCATCGTCATCCATCAGAAGCTCGAAGGCGGATTTCTTGGCGGCCTTGCCCTTGGGAGCCACCGTCTCCTCCTCATCGGAATCGGCATCTTTGGCCTGCTTGCCCTTGCCCTTCACATTGAGCTTCTTAACAGCTTTCGTGATCGTCTGAACATCCTCACCAGCACTATCCTCGTCCTCCGAGATATTCTGGGGCTTCTTCTTGCCCTTTGGTGGCTGGTTCTTCTTGTTGTTCAGGCTCACCTGATCGCTGTCCACGTCGGAGCTGAAATTGTATACTTTAGAAAGTTGCCAAGCTGGCAGGTGTCCCACTGGTTTTCTACTCACACTTCGTCCACTGAGGACCCGTCTTCGACCTTGGTCAGTATCTCTTTCTTGCCCTTTTTAGTTTTACCCATCTTCCCGGCCGCGACTGCAACGCGCTGCTTCTCCGCTGACCAAAAACGAAAAGCTGTGGGTTATTCACCGCTGAAAGTTTTCCGTACGCGACGCTCTGTCTGCAAATAAAGAAAACGCTGGCGACGCTCGACACTTTTCCTCGCTTTCCCTCAGAGAATGGATGGGCTGATCCGCGTAATGGGAACTGCTGGGCTATCACTCGACGCTGAATTAACAGTCTGCTGGCCAAATTATAGACAGTTTAAGTGGAATTTTTGAAAACGCTAACACGGGAGGATGCAGTGCGGGGTGTTATTGCGGGTTTCGATATCGATTGAGGTTATGTGCATCATATGTTGTTGTTTTGCGTCCAGAGTTGCCACGGCGCTGGCATGCTAGTAGGGTGAACCATTTATCGCAGTTGTTCTTCGGTGGTCATCTATGGGCACTAAATTTGGTTTGTTTTGTTCGTCACATATGTCGCCTTAACTAACTGTGTCTCGTGTTGTTTTTACTAAATTATTTAAATGTTGTTCCGCTAAACATATTCCAGAAGTTTCTTAATCAGAGGAATTCGAGTTTGCAGAGCAATTTTAAACATTTGATTTTAGTTACACAAGGTTCATTTGCTACAGAAATAATAAACTTGTGGAGATATTTCATTAAAAGGTTTATCAAGGCCTCCTTGATTATTTAAATTTCAAGCTTTTCAAGATGGTTAAATAAATACTGAATTTAGTCCTTGTCGATAGTCAGTATTTTTTTGAACATTCGATACTTTACCCATCACTATCGGCGTAAACTTTATACCGGCCATCTCTACAGCTGATTGTTTGTTTACATTTTGCGGTGATTTAAATGCGCTTGATAAGCTTATTTCAAATTTCTGAAAAATATATAAAGCACAAGTTGAAACTGAAATATAACCGATTCTGTCGATAGAAGAGAAAAACAACATTCTACAGGCTTATACGGAGAACACATCATAAATCATAAATCACATCCTAAATCGATTAAAAAATTTAAAATATCAATTAACCCAATCATAGCGCCAATTCTAAACTTATTTTGGGATTCCCGATATCGAAAAGTATCGAAAAGTTCTGTTACTTCTCTGGCAGCCCTGCGACTCCTTCTAACTGTTCTTTTGCTTCTCGACTTCGAGAAGTGCAGACGTTCCTCAAGTTTTTCGGAAACTTCTCGACCTCTTCAGCAATTGCAAGTTTCCCTTTTTCGAGTTGTTTAGTTTAAAGTTTGTGAAACCTTAGCTATCATGTAAGTAATATTTTTAAGGAAAACACTCTCCACAGCAATTTATGAAATGGATTTCAGCTGGAAATAGGAGAACCCGGCTACCTGGCCATGTCCATCAAAGAAGAAGCGTCGACAAGTGGAATTTCGAATAGTACTGATTTAGAAGCCGGAACAGAGGTTTGCCTTAATATTCCCACTTATTCCTTAAAACTTACATTCACTTCATATAGTTTTTAGACTAAAAACTTTAAATTTATGTGCACTTTGTGGGTGAAAAGAAGAAGAAACGTAACTGTAAAATCTGTCCACTCTTCTAGCATAAAACGTGACTTGCAATCTTTTTCAAACGTGTTCATATTTCTTACAATATTTTATTTTCTATAAATTAGAAAAAAATTTAACAATCAGAACAGAAACTAATATAGCCTTGGAGTTTCTATTATAAAATATATACTACTAATATAGGATATATTTTGATGAATCTAAATATATCTAAAAAAAATAGTTCGTTTTAGACCGGATCCTTACATTTATCCTTGTCCTTATTATTATTATTATCTTATTTCTTTAGCTCTCGGCTCCCAGATCTAAAAAAAAAAATACGTTAAATGTTTTTTAGAAATATGTTCATCAAAAGAAGTGTGTCATTTCAAAAACTTTCCCTGGAAAACAAAATCTACTCCGAATATTCAGAGTAGTGTCCCTAGAGAAGAAAAAATTTAAAAAGATCGAGAAATTTATACAGAAATTTAACTAAAAAGACCAACTATATTTAAATAAGTTTAAACATATTTTGTGTTTCTATGTCCTTTTATGAATTTAAAAAAAAAGTCCAAAGTTTCGAATTCCAAAAAAAAATAAAATACATGGAATTATGCATCCTGATTGTCAATTTAATGCAAGATAATAAATAATTAACCTAATAATCCCCCCCCCAATTTTCCACATTAAAAATAAGCAAAGTTTTGACCTTTAAGTGTCTTGGTTCTACCATTTCATATAAACAAAATAAACGGGACCAACATACTTTTTGCCTTTTTTGTATTTTGAAACCAAGTCCCATTCCCATTCCCAATTAATCGTTTCAAATGTCACTCTCATAGGAGACCCTCGTGAAGAAGTCGGAAAGCGGAGCCGAGTCGGTAGAATCTCTGATTGGGAGCGAGAGCGGGGCTCGGGCCGAGACAGCGGAGAGCCACTTGAAGCGCCTCCAGAATCTGCGCAAGGAATTGGGCTACATAAGCGAAACGGACTGGATGTACGACAGTCTCGACAAGAAGCCACAGCAATAAGTTCGCCGGAAACCCAAACCAAACAAATCCAAACCCCTGACGAAGCAGAAACCAAGCAGAACGATGCTGTCATTCGTTCGCGGACTGTTCCTGGATATGGATCGCCAGCGAGAAATAAACCGGGAGCGGTTGGAGGCAGAGAACCACTTCCTGGACCAGGAGATTATCAAGGAGGACATGAAGCGCAACATGGAAGAAGGGGTGCCAATCAGCGAGTCCAAGGAAGGTGGAAGCGAAGATGACGCGGGCTGTGGCTTGGAAATCGACTTTTCAAATCTGAACATTAAGAACGACAAGTCCTGCTCCTCGCGCAAGGGGGTGATCACCCGCCTGAACATCGACGGAGGTGTCATAGATCATACTCTGGACTTTACTACCAAGGCGGCCGATGTCATCTACCGGGAGCTGCATGTCGGCTCGACGGTGGAGTATCTGACCTACAGGAAGACCCCCAAAGACACGGAGGTCGTGGTGAAGCTCATACGGATTATCGAGCATGTCTGGGAAGATGTTAATGACGCAAAGGTTATACAACTATCACTCCAACTCTGCCAATTGGAATCTCTAATCCTAACTCGTACCTTTCAGATCAAGGAGTCTGTGGAGACCTTGAGGAGCGAGAAGCCCACTTACTTCAACACCCAACTGCGCAATGTCATGGGCATTATTAACAAGAGACTTGAGACGGCCATCGAAGTGGAGACCGAATACGGCGATGAGATAATCGAGCTGGACAAGGTGGAGTTGAACTTCGTGCCCCGCCAGGGTGACCGCGTCTGCCTGGAGTGCAATGTCCAGCTGGACGACGACTATGTGGACAAGCAGGGCGAGATCCTGCAGGTGATCAGGGTGTTTCCGGCTCGCGTCGAACCATCGCAGAAGTGCATTGTGGAGCGTGTCTTTAATGATTTTTCAGTTCTGGGAAGCAATTTCTTTGTGCTGAAGGAGGACATTCCCACCGGTACGGAACTGCACTTGGGCGACATCGTCCTCGTCGATCTCATCGAATGCCAATATGTAAGTGTAATGTGGTACTTGGTTAAATAAACGTTTAAAAAGACCGTCGAGGACTTAACTCCCCAGGCGAAGTTCGTCAAACGCGCCATCAAGCTGGCCGTGCAGGAGAAGAACTTTGGCGCCTTGAAGGGACAAAAGATGTCGAGCGCCGAGGCTGTCAATGAAGTCCAACCGGTAACCATTACCGGCTCCGATCGCTACATCACCACTGAGTTGTGGGAGCGCCACCGTGTTACTTTGAAGCTGAAGAACAACATCAATCGGATGCTACGCCTGGAGAGCGTAACCATCACCAACGCTGCCGAATCGCAACTGAGCGTGATTGAGCCCACGGAACTGACGGAGATCGTCAACGGCGGACACATTCCCATTGTTCTGGAGGTGCAGTCCAAGTTCATGGGCGAAGCCATCGAGCGCTATACCCTCAACTTTGAGAGATTCAAAGTGACGCGCTGCTTCACCGTGATTGTGTGCGAGAACGAAGAGGAGGCCCTCGCGGCGGAGAAGCGTCTGATAGCCGCCGATAGCCTGACTGCTCCGGGACGCACCGTGGGCCAGAGATCTCGATTCTATGCCAACCAGGTGTGGTCGCACAAGCTGGAGGTTGTGCCGGGCGAGTGCATTGCCACCAAGCGCCGGTTCGTGGCAGTGCGATTGGGTTACTTTGAGGTAAGGAGTTAGCGTTTCTTCTCTGCCCCATTGATGGATAACCTGTATCCATCCTCTGCATCCTTCTAGGTCCCTGAGAAGCTGCGCTTACTCTATCTAACCACCGAACGCCGGATGGAAATGTTCGAGGCCGTTGAGCAGCAGTATCCTTGCATCAACGAACCCCTCACCATCATCAACTACATCCAGCGCTTTAGTCTGTTCCTGCACCTCGAGGAGATCGAGTACTTCATCAGCTTCCGGAACTATGACAGAGATCGCGCCCATTTCCAACGGGATGGGGAGTTCTTGTCGTTGCAGATCGAGAATCTTGCCGAACGTCGCCCTTCGCTGGTCGTGGGCGATGTGGTGCGAGCCGTCAATCCCTGGGTGGAAACCGGTTCGGGCGACAACAAGACCTTCGAGGGCATCATCCACAAGGTTCTCTTCAATCGGGTCCTCCTCAAGTTCAATGCCAGTTTCCAGGACAAGTACAACGGCGAGGACTACCGCCTCGAGTTCTACTTTTCGCGATTCGGTTTCCGCAAACAGCACTACGCCATATCGCGCATTGTTACCCAACTGGGCGAGCAGTTCCTCTTCCCCAAGAAGATCCACAAGCGCAGCCACCCCCAGCTGGAGGTCAGAATGGAAGGCCATGACCTCTACCTGTTCGACTCGCACATTCCCTGGTACAACAACTCTCTCAACTACATCCAGAAGCGTGCCGTCTACAATATCTTACGTGGCGAGGCCATTGACGTGCCTTACGTGATCTTCGGCCCACCCGGCACTGGGAAAACTGTGACCCTGGTGGAGGCTATCCTACAGCTGGTCAGGAATGTGCCAGGTGCCCGGCTCTTGGTCGGAACTCCATCGAACAGCTCGGCTGATTTGCTGACCAAGAGGATCATTGAGAGCAATGCCTTGCCGCAGGGCGACTTTATCCGGCTGGTGTCCCAGAACCAGATAGAGAAGGACTTGATTCCCCCCGAGCTGATGAGCTACTGTGCCACGGTGGACATTGGATCTATGGGCACCTGCAGCGACAATGTGAGTTGCTACCTAAAGTGAAATTAATGGCTTTTTAATGGTTCTGTTTTTATTAGATGATGGTCACTGAATCTGGATTGAAGCTGCGCTGCCAGATGAAGTTCATGGGCCGCCACAAGGTCACCATCTCGACATGCACCACCCTGGGGAACTTCCTGCAGATGGGATTCCCGGCTGCTCACTTCACGCACGTACTCATCGATGAGGCTGGCCAGTGCACCGAACCGGAGACTATGATTCCGAATGTGCTGCTCGTGAAGGGTCACTGCCAGACCGTACTAGCTGGCGATCCCCACCAGCTGCAGGCCATCGTCATCAATCGCTATGCGGGCGACAGGGGATTCGCCAAATCCTTCCTGGAGAGACTTCTCGAGTGTGGACCCTATTTGAAGGACATGCAACGTTATCCCAGGACATCCGGCTATAATCCCATGGTCCTGACCAAACTGCTCTACAACTACAGGGCCTTGCCCTCGATTATGAACATCTACAGCAAGCTGTTCTACGACGACGAACTGGTGTCCATGGTCGACGAGGAGGATTCCCGCGAAGCCAGGCAGCTGGCCAAACTGTTGAAGGTTTTCGAACCCAACGTGAACATGCCCAAGAGCCACGGCACCTTCTTCTACGGCATCACTGGCGAAAATATGCAGGAGAACGACTCGCCCTCGTGGTACAATCCCGGCGAGGCCAGGGAGGTCTTCCTGATGACCATTGCTCTCTACCGCTGCAACGTGACCCCGGATCAGATCGGGATTCTGACTCCTTACGTTAAGCAGGTGAAGACGATGCGCAACATGTTCATGGGCACAAACGTGGCTATGCCGAAAATTGGATCCGTGGAGGAGTTTCAGGGACAGGTGGGCCTAGATGGCTTATCCAATCAACAACATTAATAATTTCAAGTTTTCCCTTTTTAGGAACGCGACATAATGCTGATTTCGACTGTCCGTTCCACCGAGTCCATTCTCCGGGCGGACTATCGCCTCTGCCTGGGATTCGTGCGCTGCAACAAGCGGATGAACGTGGCCATCTCCCGGGCTCGCTCTCTGATGATCATTTTCGGAAATCCCCATCTCCTGTCCGTGGATGACTGCTGGCGCCACTTGATCCTCTTCTGTGCCAACAACAACGCCTACTTTGGATGCGAACTCCCGGCCATGATCCATGACAATGATGACGATGAGGGGAACAAGAAGGACACCTTTGGATGCGTTCCTTAAAACTTTTTTATTTTTATTTTCATCTTTATTTTTTCATTTTCTTCACAAAAACTAATAACTTGTAACTCTGATTTCTTACAATTTTGCTAATTATTTTTTTATATGAGTTGTGTACAGACGTTCCTGTAGTTTTTACTCATTTTCTTATTTTCATTTTACGAAAGCAACAGATTCAACGTCTATATATATTTTTGGAAATAAAAATTGTAATTCAGAAAAAAAAATTTTATATTTTTTGAAAAAGAGGTGGGTAGACAAATAAATATGAATATAAAGACAACAATTAATTTATTTTGGATGTTGACTGCTATGAAATTAATTTTTTTTAAACCTAATAAGAATTTTAAATCTATACTATACCTTTTCCTTTTTATTTGGATTTTACTGTATTTCCCTTATTCTCCTCGAAATATTATCGACAGTCTGGCAGCACTGTTCTCAAATATAAAAGTTCCGTTATGCCGCCATTATTCCCATTTTATTTGTTTTCGCTTTTTCATTCGCAATGCCAGCGCCTTGAACTTGGGAATATTTTTGTTCGTTTCTGGCTAGTGTTTTAAACACCCAATAATTGAATAATCATGGAGAACCGCTCCATGGAGGAGAACGTCTTCGTGATCAACGAAAAACGAGGACAAGTCCAGCAACAACCAGAAATGGAGGTACTTAGGCTGCATGTGCGTCGGATTGAAAGAGTTCTAATTTAACGAGGATTTTTCAGAGACTCTTTAAAATGCACTGGCTGAGTGACTATGCCGATGACATATTCCAAACGATGAAGGAGCAGGAGCTCCGTCGCCGTCCAATGTTCTTTCTTTCGACGCAACTGGATCAGCGCCAAAAAATGGTCTTCGTCATGCAAACGGCAACGCGTGCGCACAAGCTCAGTCGCTGCGCGCTACATTTAGGTGACATTTAGAACCAGTCTTTTCACATAAATCTAAACAAATTCTATTCTTTAGCATTGTACTATATGGACCGCTTCCTCGACTACTACAGAATCCGGCCGGACAAGCTGCAACTGGTGGCGCTCACCTGCCTCCACATAGCCGCTCAGATCGAGAGCGCCGATGCCTGTATTCCGCGCTACAGCGAAATGAACGAACTGGTGAAAAATGCCTACACTGCCTTCGAGTACAAGGCCGTGGAGCGTAAAATTCTTTGCTTCATGGAGTTCGAACTGGTGCGTCCCACGACCGCCAGTTTCGTGGAACTCTTCGCTTGCAGCTTCCTCACCCGCGATGACTTCACGGCCTACGACGAAATGATGAACAACTACGAGAGGGATTTGTCCGTCGCCTCGCCGTATCCGCGTTACCATAACTTTGAACAAATGCTTAGCTCCTTGGCCCAATTGCTGCTCCGGCTGTCGGACTATACACTGAGCAGTAAATAGTATTTAAAAACTCTGAGGAAAACCTATGTTGACGAATATCTTTTCAGTTACCTCATTTTGCAATGAACCGCCCTCGCTTCTGGCCGCCACCTGTATTGCAACGGTGCGACAGATAAGCGGCCTGAAACGCTGGACGCCCTACCTCAAGAAGCTCACTTCGTACAGCGAGGCTCAGGTGGAGCCCTACTCCGACATACTGGGCATGCATCATTACTACGAGGCCAACAAGGTGGATCACGTCGAAACTCCAAAGCCACCGGAGGAACTGCCGGCTTGCGAACAATCTTCCGGCCAAAATAACCACAACTGGTCTAGTCCTGATTCAGGATTCGAGGAGTCGATGGTGCCGCACTCTGAAATCGTGTTGCTCGAGGGAAGTCCAACCGGGGAGGTTAAGAACTATAATATTATTACCGTGCAGCTGCAGGATACAGCCACGAACACACTCCAACTCCATCCCATGAGCCCGCCCGACGAGCCACAGAAAACTCTAAAGCGCCGCCACAATCTCATTAATGTGGAGAGTCATTCGCGGCCAAGCAAGAAGTACAAGCTCGAAACCAAACCAAAACAAATACTAGATTTATAAAATTAACACCTAGAGAGGGAACATTACTATTTGGAGGAGACAAATAGCTATAAGTTCAACATAGTTAAGATGCCCTCGATATGCGCCAGTTCAACTGCGTTGAACCCTCAGCCGTATGGAGTGAAAAGTTCGAACAATATATCTTTATATAATGTGTATTTAATATATAATGGAAATTATCCTTATACTTATCAACTTATCGATACCATAAGTCAAAAACTCAACAACGAAGAAGCATTATTAACTAAAAACAATAAGGACAAGTTTTTTTAATTTTCTACAAAAAATAAATGGCTGGTTTTCAAATTCATCAGACACTTTTCAAGTCTTTTTTCCGAGAAGTTTTCAATTTCAAATTGCTTATTAATTAGGATTAGCGTAATTTGGAATGCAAAATTAGACCCATTGAGGTACAATCAAGGGAATTATTAAAGCAGCTTATTTTCTATTTTTACAAAGTTAATTTATACTTAAGTTGAGGTAAAAATAAAAAAGTTAGAAAAAAGATTTAAGGCTAAGCAGTTAACTTTGGACAGTTGAAAAAAAAGGAACAAATTCTATTAAAAAATTATAATCACTTTTAGTTGTCCACTGTTCTACTGTTCTGTTCCAACCATCTATGTCCTTAAAATCAATCCTTAAACCGCTTACAATTTTAAATATAGTTACAGTGTCTAGCATAGCAAATGCGTAGGAAATCGTCAATGTGTTATGTGTCGGAACGAATGGGAAAAGGAATCTCACGTTTACAAATACGCAGGGCTGTCGTTCGGTTTCGGGATTAGGGGTTGGCAAGTGGACCAAGTGGACATGATCAGTGGATTTTTCGAATATACAACATTTACAGGACAATGTCCAATGGGTCCAATGGGACCTGTACAGTCGGAGTAGCTCTACTTTCATCGCTGCATGTCGCGCCGCTTCAGCACGTCGAAGATCACGTCGGAGGCGTTCTGCTTGTTGCCAGGATCGTTGCCCGACTCGTCCTCGGAATCGGTCTGCTCCAGCAACGGCACCGTCAGCGTGGAGTGCGACTTGACGTGCACCCCCCCAGAACTGCCGCCAGCCCCGCTGCCATCGTTGAACTTGTACTCGCCCGAAGACTCTTCATTGTCGTTGTCGAACTCCAGCGCTTGCTGTTGCTTCTGAGAGTCCTGCATGGTGGAGTACTTGTGCAGCAGGTGACACACAATTCCCGCCAGGCACACCACTAACCCAATGACGTTTATCAGGCTGAGCTGGTCCTTTTTGAAGGTCACGGCCAGGGCCAGCTGACAAATGTCCTTGAAGATGCCGGCTATCGAAAGGGTCAGGCTGGAGGTCTTGCTGAGCACCAGAAACTCGGCAAACTCCATGAGGAAGGCCAGTAAAGCACCAAGGGTGATGCGCGCCCATGCCCAGGTTATCTCGTCCCAGGTGTGATTGTGCAGATCCTCGATCACAAACACAAGTCTGGGTCCTGAAAATATCATTTTTGTTAAGTTTATTAAGTAATTTAATTTACATTTCCGGCCTACTCACCTTCGATGGCACACACCAGTGGCACCAGGGACGCAATCATCCATGGCTGCATATAGTAGATCATATCGATGGGATTGTGGAGGCCCAGCTTGGACTTCTGCATTATGAACTGGGCGAAGCTCCAGCGCAGTCCGCTGCTCAGCGAGGCGAAGAGAATGAAGAAGAAGCCCAGGGCGTTGAACTGGGTGGACTTGTAGGTGAACATCACCAGGCCAGTGCCAATGAGGCCCACAATCGACACCAGATACCAGCTCTGGAATCAAGCATTTGTGTTAATAAATTCTACAAATTAAAATGCCTATAAAATTGTTCTAACAAGTGGGGATTAGATTAAAAAGGAATAGTCTTGTGTTGTAAATTAAACCCCAACATCAAAAGGTTTCTAAACAAAAATAGTCTTATCTTAAAGTTAATTGAACTTTTTATCATTTCAGCAATAAGTTTATTCCTTTTTTTCATAATTTATCATTTTTTTTTATCTACAAATGAATGTATGAATGTTGGACCTTATCTATTGACAAAAGCCTTTTATTTATCACTTTAGATTTCAGCAAATATAAATAGTTTACAACTTGTATGGAATTAAAACAATTATATTCTATAACAAAAATCAAGTTATATAAATAAAAACATTTAGAAATCTAAAACCTTCAAACAAAGTCATTAATTTTATCTAAAATGTGTTTTTTTTTTTTGCGTTTCAGCTGCATTTGTTTTGTTGAGCTTGTTAGCAGAAATTCTGCCGATAAGGAATATCTATATATATACACTTTCATATACCATATGTGGTAATTTATAAAGCTGGCACTCACCTTCTTCTCCAGCCCCAGAGCAATGGCAAACAGCAGGATGAAGACAATGGTCGAAGACTTCGTCATCGTGTAGAGGGAGATCGGCACCAGGGCCAGGCCCCAGTTGGAGAAGCCAATATCGATGGCGCTGGCCACGCCGGTGGGTGCCATTTTCCTGAGGGCCACCCGCCAGTCCAGTTGGACACGAGATCGTCCCACTTTCAGCTTGTATATCCTTCGGATGATGGCTGCCAGCAGGAATTTTAGGATCAAGTGGTACGACACAATGGCCAGCGGGAAGGGCATAGCCCGGTTGATGTCCGTCTGGTAGAAGGTCAACAGAATGGAGAGGGAAAGGTACAGAAGGATTATGAAGAGGGTGCCAATGGCCATCTGCATGAAGCGCGACTCGGTCATTTTTTCCTGTGCCAACGTGGCCGTGGAGGTGGAGTCGCCGCTGGTGCCGGAACCGCCGTTCTTTGCCGTTTTGCTACTGGTGACGTATTTAAAATTCGTCTGCCGATGTCGACCGTCTTTGCCATTCTGCTGCACGATGTTGCGATTCTTCTGGCCCAGATCCAGCTCCAGTTCTATCTCCTCTTCCTCGGCCTCGCTGGCATGGCCAGTTCCGGAAGAAATACGCTCGTATTTCGCAGCCACCATTATTTTATCGCAGCGGGAGTCGAAGCCGGAATCGAGTGGCCTGGTATCTGTATATCTGCAAATTGGTAAAAAGTAAATTGATATTGCTACGCAACGGCGACGACAGAAGGCTTCTCTCACCTCTTGCGTCGTCGTTATCTTTTGGAGTTGGCGTACTGCGTCCATATGTTTGGGAATTGTGCAGCTCTCCCCGCCGCCCGCTCGCTATCTGCTTGCGTTTTAAATGTGTTTAAATGTTTGTGACTCAGTGGCGGCGGTGTTTCGTTTACTCATAGAAATTGGTTTTTTTTACGCTCCACATTTCGGCCGAGTTCTGTTTTCTTGTTTTTCTGCCAACTGTTTATACACAGGTTATCGCCAGCTGGCTTAGAATATATCGATAAAATTGTGGCGGTGTGACCGTCCTGAACACATTGCGCAATTTTTGAATAAGCTTTTCTGATTCAAGCTGTTGATTTTGTCATATTCGCTGGAAAACAATGTTCTGCTTATTAAATTGTGGGACTAACATTTTAATTTCCTCTTTTAAGTATTGCCAAACGTCCGAAGATTAGTTTTTTCAAGTTAGACTCAAAGATTTGTGTAAATTGCTGACGGAGCTAAGATACCATATTTTGGTCAATATACTATATATAGGTATAAATTACTAGCTAACTTTATTAAATCCAACATAAATAGTTTAAATCTTGACTTTTATTTCATTTTCAACATAATGTGAACAGGTTCATTTTTGATAGTTTCTAGGATATTCAATAACGTTTAAAACATTTAAAATGCCTCGACTTAAACATGATTTAAAAATTAGTCAAAGTGCCTTCAGATAAATGCAATTTGTGTGTCAGTTGCTAGGATCTTGACTTAATTTCTTGAACAACTAAATAATTGATAGCTCTCATTAACTTCTTAGTTTCCATTAATTGATAATGACTTTAATCCTACGACGTATTCAAATGCTGCAGTACTACGGGAGCTGTTTGGAAATGAGAAAAATAAATAATGCACTTTACATAATTGGTTTTGCGTACCCAGTCTGATGGCAGCGCAGATTGTGCCGAACAGGATGAAGTTGAAGCGTACTTCGGCGGCCACTCGCTTTTGCTCCTCCGCCGGGTCAGGTTGTGATTGTTGCAGGCGGAACATCTTGTTTATTTATATGAAATTTTATATATTTATATTTATTTACAAGAACCACGTTGTGCTGGGCTAAAAATTCTTACAATTATGGTATTTTTCATCCAAAATACAAATGGTCCAACCAAATTATCTCTGTTAAATAACATTCTGTTATTTAAATACCGCACTGTTACTTTCTAGTTCGGTATATACTGCCAGATGTATGCGTTAAAATAAAGTTAATTTAGAATAAATTTATTAAGTAATAGAGAAATAATTTTAGAGAGTTATGAAAGAAAAAAATATAAGTATTTGTGAAAGTAGCTAGTCCATTCGGTATATTTGGTGTTGCAAGCCGCCGAAATTTCTGTTAGATTGGCATCACTCTTTCCTGTCGGCCAGGATAAAAAACCGTGAGTATCCTGGTCGCCAAAAAAGGATTTTTAGTTGATTTTAGCAGCAGCAACTCGGCGGCCAGCGTTGCGCGTCAAAAGCCGCGAATTATTCTGTCTAAGCACGTACTATTAAAATACAAGCAGAACAAACACAAAACCAAAATATAAAAACAAATGCCCAAAATGCGGTGCGGTTGAATTAAATAAAAAATAAATAATCACTGATTGGAAACGAATAAGTGCACAATAAGCAAGTGCCAGAAATTTTGATAGTGATTTTGATCAAATAAAACCCATCAAAATGTCGACAATTGTGGAACAGGTGAGAGGAGTGCAGATGGCGTATGCGATTAAAGGACATGGCTTCTTCTTTTTAATTTCTGTGGCTTATATAAACGAAAGCAGCTTATCAGCCATTAGGCGAAATGTTACGGTATTTTGCTTACAAGACCGCCCGCCGACTGCGTAACATTCAGTGTCAGTGTCTGTCAGTCGGGGCGATTCTGTTTAAGTGTGTGTGTCCGGTATGAGAGAGTGTGTGTGTGCCTGTCTGTGTGCAAGGGTGGTTCAATAAGGACCAAATAAATTTCAAAAATATCAAGGGATTTAGTTTTAATATTTTGAGATTTTAATATGGGTTTAAATTGAAATTTATTTAAGATTTTCAGAATAAAAATAAATAAATAATATTTCCTTACTTCAAATGTCTTAGTTTTAAAACTCTATTAATCCCATAAAGATGATCCTTTTTAAGTTTTAAGTTAAAACCACCCACAATTAGGTTCACCCTGACAGGCAGGATATTCCCCGCGTATGTCTGTGTTTGGTTGTTTTTGGCATTGCCTTGGTAACGGCAACTTCCTGACGCCCGCCGCTTTCGATTTGACAGTAAAATTCGATTAATTTCTAATCGCCAGAAATCAGTGTGACAAGTGCAGACGACTCCCACACATATACAGCCAAAAACAAATATAAATAGCTGCCATTTTGCAAACCAATTTCAATTCCCAATCCTTACACACACACACACACACAGAAACACACATACACCGACACTTTCGCGTATATGGCCAGAATACAAATACTGAGGAGCGATGTTGCATGCAAATTCGGTTTTCTGTCGGCCTCTGGGTCCTGGCCTGTGTGTCCTGGCATATTGGTATTGGGTGTTGGGTATTGGGTGTCCCAGTGTCGGTGATTTGACATTTTGTTGCACAAAATCCTTCAACGTTCGCCGAGCGCCTTGGGCGCTTTTCAAGTGCAGTCACACTTCCCAATCGACTCGACTCGACTTGACGTCATAAATGCACAATGACGCCCATGTACAGTGGATGCTCCAGGTAAAGGAAACGTTAAGGCGGTAGCATTAGCTTGATAGCTTTATGGACCGCAAGCTATGCTAAAAATAAACTTTGAAACTTGGGCAAAATTAAGGAAAAACCTCAAGATTTCCATGTTCCCCGTTGAACTTTTCCAATTTAGCTTAATTCCTGTCCCAAATCTGTCTCAGTCTCCGACACTGTGGCTTTAATCAATTCCCCTCCAGCTGGGACACTGCAAAACTTAATATTTTCCTGGTGGAATTTTCATGTTCCCGGGTACTGCTGCGTCTTTATAGACTTTTCCTGATTTTCTTGTCAAGTCAAAGTCAGTGGGAAGTTCTTTTTTCTTAACTTTTATGTTTTATTTTTTGTGCTGCATACTTTTCAGGGCGCGCATGTAGCGCGAGTCATTACGTTTTATAGACTTTATAAGAAGTTTCGTTTATGCAGTTTGCCCAAAACTTTCCACCTAGGCACCACCACTAGGTAAATGCACGTGTCTGTATGTATCTTTGGCTTTGTTCGCTTTTGGAATTGTGGCGGAAAGATAAACATATCTGGGAGCTTCTTCTTTTTATGGCAAGCCATTTAAGTTTCCTTTCCAAACTCTGATGGATGTTGGCTTGCAAATTGTAATGATTTTCTCGCAAAAGAACATTTATTCTTAGAGGAAGCCATCGTAAGCTTTAAAATCTTTGCCAAATCTGTAATTTATACCAGCTTCTTATCTGGGCTTACCTATGTTTCGTCCTATTTCGAGGCTAGAAAGCTCTTCTTCTCAAGTTATAATAAAATACTTCAATCCTTGATGCTTTAATTTATGCGACCATAAAGGGCAACCGCCTATATACATAAATACATACAAGTAGCCACCCCATCAAGTGCAACACATAGGCTAACTATGCTCCACGTTCCGCTCCCCCCTTAGTTGTTACGTGAGAGGCTTTGTCCTCCCATTTTCCTCCCCTTTCTATCTTTTTTTGTGTCTTTGTGTGTGTGTGTGTGTGTGTGTGTGGGTGTGTGCGCCATTTTGTCAGAGCATAAATTACAACTTCAGGTGTAGCTCGAGGGCAAAGGTGGAAAAAGATGAGAGGGTGGCGTGGAAGGGA
Organism: Drosophila atripex; assembly: GCA_035045925.1. Taxonomy (NCBI): domain Eukaryota; kingdom Metazoa; phylum Arthropoda; class Insecta; order Diptera; family Drosophilidae; genus Drosophila; species Drosophila atripex. The sequence continues at coordinate 6,394,736 of JAWNOP010000012.1, forward strand.
AATAGAGGGATACCGTCTGTTGCTGCTGTCAGTGTCGCCGGTTGTTGTTGCCGTTGTTTTTGCCAACATAATGTTAATGATGCTGCCGCTGCCCCCAACAGCCGGCAAACAGAAAACCGGGCTAAAATGAAGGGGCCTTGGCGAGGAGAGTCCTGGCTCGTTTCATGCTGTTTGCCAAAACAAAAGTCAGTGCGAAGAATGGCGAAGAAGGGGCGCGCAACTGTCGCTGTGACCTCCGTGTGTACAATGGCCGCTTCCCCATTCTAGTTTACAGGACCTGCATCCGTCGGCGGTCCTTGTTGCTGCCGCTTTGTTGCCTTTATGTTTTTTTTTGACTCTATAAAACAAGTGGCATTAGGTGGAAAATAAAAGCCTAAAGGTACATGATTTCCTGTCTATTATTTTCCCAAGTTATTATTATTTGAAATTCTCGAAATACCTGCGAGGCTTAAATGAAAATTGAAATTAACGTGTACAAGGACTTTTTTTTACATCACAAAAGGTTATAAATTAATTTAGTTTGCTAAGCTATTAATACTAGTTAGCATTTAATTAAGAGAATATATCTTAAGGTTTTCCATTAAAAATGTATATTTAAGTTCCATATACAGGTCTGAACATCCTTAATCCTTTAATCCTGGCAGCTGGCGGTAAGGGTATATGACTCAGGCAGCTGAGTCATGATTTTTTCATCTCCGACTCCTCTATTTTCTTTTCATATTTGCTGTCCCATGCATATTATTTCAATTTGGCGGTCCTGCGAAAGGACCGTTTCCGTTCCGTTTTCCGTCGTGAGTCACATGGCGTATGCGTAATGCAAGAGCAAGGCTGCACCGCTGCATCCCAGTAGCATCCCCAAGGATAATGGTGCTCGTTATGCTTATTTGCCTTACACACACACATCCTCACACACCCTAGCATATGTGGGAATGTTGGAAAAGGAAATTGCCCCCGAGGTCCTGACGTGCACACAAAGAAGAAGAGATGGCTATACAAGTGGATGAAAAAGGGAGGGGGGGGGCGGGTTCATGGAAGGGAAAACAGCTTCAGGGTTCATGGCCCCGAAGTGACCGCCAATGGACTGCAAGTCGCAAAATTGCTTGCCCTTTGTGCATCCTTGATATGTCCTGATTCCGCCTCGTGCCAGTCAAGGTCAAATCTAGATGTTTTGATTTAATTTATTGTTGCATACATTTGAGTTGCCCATAAAATAAAAAAGGGGCCACCCCACAAATGACCCACACCTGCTCCGCCTCCTGATATTGCTTGTCTTCATTTTCTCTGCGGTATATCCTGGATATACACATATGTATGTGTATATGTTGTGTGTATGAATATATCTGTTTCCTCTTGTTGCTTGCCGCAGAAAGGCAATATTTTGCTTGTCTGCCTCTATTTATCTTCGCCTTTGTCTCTGCCTGGTATTTTGATTGCTTTTCCACACTCCCACAATTTGAGGTGACTCAACGTCTTGTTCATTTCCTTCTGCGGAGGAGGAACTATATGATTGTTTTGTCCAGAGGCGTCCGAGGGGGTTCTATGTTCCATAAACAAGAAGTTAATGGGAATGAAAATTGTATCATTTCGAACGAATACTGTTCTAACATTATACAAGTTTAAAGATTAAAGTTTTGTATTAAAACTATCTTTAGTCCCCTTGACAAAAAATCTTGGCTTCCTCCAATGCCTTAGGCCTCTTTTAATCTAGGAGTGGGGACAGACTGTGTGTGTCCAACTTAAATGGAAACTGGAAAAGTTCCAAGTCTATGACTTCATATGCCTCGTTCTCTCTGCCAGCCAGTCGATTTTCTCTCGTCTTTCGGTTTATTTTGGCCCGATTGATTAGCATTTCTTTTTGGCCAAAGAGAGGGGGATTAATTTGGCAACGGCTTTGTCTCTGTGAGAAATCAATTATGTTGAAGTTGGCAAAGAGATTGCTGCTTTGTCTGCAAAAACAAAAAGTGTGAAAAGGCAATTTAGACTCTCTTTGGAGCTTCGGCTTTGCCTTAGCTTTTCCTTGAATAGTTTCAAAAATGGTTATAACTCTAATTGAACCAATCTACCAAGCAACCAACCAACCAAAAATAAAATCAATATTTTCATAATTTTCTAGCAATTCCGAGGGCCAACATTTCCTCATTAATTTGTGATTTTTGCCCTTCTTTTGGTTCGCCGTTTCTAATCAAGGATTTTGCTCCACTGTTCGCACCACCATTGCCACCACATTAACCGTTATCTCACGCTCCGACTTGGCTTTTCTTCCCCCCCTCCCCTCCCATTGTAGCCCCCATTTTCCGGCTTTTCCCGCTTCGTCCCACCTTCTTCGTTGGATGTTCTCAGTTACTTCGATTGCGATTGCGTTTGCTGTCTGTTTTTGATAGCAACGAGTATTTTCATTTTCCCATCATTTTCCCTACACACATGTGTGTGCGTGGTTTTTCTTTCTCATTTTCGTGATTTTATTACTTTTACTTTTTACGATTTATTTGCCGAAATTGCTTATTTCCCTTTTAGCTTCTGCAAAGCCAAAAAAAAAAAACAAGGAGCAGCTAAAGTGAAAAAAAGAATGGAAAGAGGTTGGAAGGAAAATGGCATTTTGGGGGCGGAGTTGATTGTTATTATTGTTGCTGCCACTGCCACCGCCACTGCATTGCTTCTTTGTCTCATGCCTCCTTTTCATTTTTTCTTTATTTGTTTGGTCTTTCAATTTCCTTCTCGATAATACCCCACCCACACACCCCATGCTATTCAATTCGTCATAACTGCTTTGGATTTGGCAAATTCAATCAAGGTTTTGTTTTAATCGATTCCTATTGTCCATTCACTATATTCTGATTTTTTTGGCATTGTTTTTGGGCTGAAGGCTTAAAGGTTAGTGATGGCAAAAACATAGTTTCAAAGGACAAAGGGATCAAGTTAATTTTTACAGAGATATTCTAAGGCTAAAAGTGATAATATTTTTTAGGTTATTCTTTTTCTTTTAATTCTTTAAACATTTCTTATATAATCCTTAATTTATTAGTTATTTAATTTCAAAAACTATTTATTTTTCTTCCCTTTTCTTATCAGTTTCATCCACAGTCAGTGCTTAAATTCCTTCCAAAGGCAAGTGCAACATAGTTGCCTTTTTTCATTAATCATACGCCACGTTGCACCCACATAAATACTCATAGTTCCTGACCTCTTCCTCTGCTGCGCTTTTCAACTGACATTGCACACGGATTTTCCAAGTCTCTGAGCACACACCCATGGCCAAACACACTGTCACACCCACACACACACAGATAAAGGAAAAGGACGAAAAGGAAACGGAAGGGAAGCGAAATAGCAGGAAGGAACAGAAAGACAAATAATTCCACACTAGCCCCCCCCACACACACACGTATTTGGCGAAACAATTTGCATAGCAAATATTTTAAATGGCAATTAAAATTATTAGAAAAGTTCTCATTTCTGTTTGTATATTTATTTCAAGTAAACAAAACTGTACAAATTATGTTTGAGTATATTTGAATAAAAACAAAAACTAACAAAAATAGGTCGAATATTTGCTTTTCTAAACTAAAATAATTATATTCGGCTAATGGAATAAAACCTATAGATTTCAAAAACAAATATTGAAATTATAATTAGGCAAAGAAAACACAAATTTATTGCGCACTTTGTTCAAATTTAGTCAGGGACTTTAAAATTTAATTAAAAACTCAACCATGAATATATTTTATGCTCACTCAAAATTTAAATTTCTAATTTCCAATTTGCTACAAACATGATTTTGCAAATTTGAATTTTACGTAAAAATTGGCCCCAATCAAATTTGCGCTCTCTGGCAAAAAGTTGGCTCTTTAAACATTTAAAATTTGCGTAATTGACTAGAAATTGGTATTAGTCATGGACATACGTGGCCTGGCGAGGACCTGCCTCTCCAACCCCCCATCTGGTATACAATTTGCCAAATTGCATGGAATACGTTTCAACGTTGATACTCCTAAATAAAAACAAAAAAAAAAAAATAAAATAAAGCAGAGAAACACGACGGTTTCGCCTAAAAATTGCTATCTAAATTGCAAATTTTGCGGCCGGCGTAATTGAAAAACATAAACCGCGAGGCTACCACCCGCTCCATTTTGCTCCTTACGGTTCCGGTTCTGAAATAACCCCCTGGATCGTACCCCCCCACCCGGGTGGATTCAAAGCCCGACTACCGTTTCGCCATTTTTAGTTATGCAGCATGGGCAGCAAATTAAATGAAAATCGCGCTAAAAATAGCAGAGAGAATGTGTCGCAGCCACAAAGTAGATATCCTTGCCGTCATCGGGGGCACGGCGAAAAAATACTCAGCTTAACTATCCAGAGATTGACTTTTTATTAAAACAAAAAACAACAAATTAGCATATTATTAAAACAGATTATAACACAATTTGATTCGATTTTGATTGAATAAACTGTAAAGCAGCGTTTAAAAACTTTTGTGTCATTTATTGAATTTATGATGAATTTTTCGTCCTGTAATATTTCCCCCCCTCCCCCAGCTACACTTGCCGGTTTCTCATCCGTTCTCCCCCCTGCACTTCTGCCATCTTTCGACGCTACAATTACAAAAGCGTTGGGGCAAAATGCCTCAATTTACGGCAAAATGGCCGTCATCGATTTCCGCTTTCGTGTTTTTCGATATATTTCCCTATATGAAGGGTTTGAGGGATGGTGGATGGGTGGTTGGGTGGATAGGTGGTTGGGTGGTATTTCAGATGTGCGTGCTTTGGATGAAATGATTTCGCCATTTGGTTTACTCTTTTACTTCGTTGCTCGTTCCCATTCCCGTTCCCATACCCGTTGGCTTTTCATTTTTATGTATTTGACATTTCACGTTATGCGTTCAAAATGTCATCAAAATATGCATACACTTTCGTGTATTGGTCGCTGAATTGGTGTATGTTTCGTGGATGTTGATGTGTTACTTACAGCTCAATATTTGCGAGCATTAAACTGTGGACATGTGTGTTCGCATTAACGTTATGTGTCAGCCACAAAGTGTACAACTGCCTACAATGACATATTTGGCGGAATGTATACACAATTCACATTTGGGACCCGTCTGTTGGGCCTGTTGGGTTCAAGATAATGCACAGTGGCCATAAAGTTGTAGATAATTCAATTAAATTTAGACTCACATATATCATTCCATTAGATATTCTATTTGAAAATAAATGAAATAAGACCTAAACCTTAAAGCAATTTCTGCACATTCTACAAATAAGAAATCGAACCCCCAATGGTTTGCCACTGCAACCATTATCCTAATTACACAAACACACCCACACTTGAGCCACGGTGGCCCTATTCCTTATTCTCGCATCGAGGAAGTCATAGAGAACTTTCAGTTGACTGAAAAATATGACGACAAGTTGACGCAACTCGGCGAACTGTCAGCCAAGTTGAGGCATTTTTCCAGCTGAGGGATTTCGTTTCGTCCGATGGCAGAATGCTCCTCGCCTTCTCGTATTTCTTTAGCTGTCAGTTGGCGAATACATCGCTTCCGCCGCTTAAATACACTTTGAGAAAACTATATACATTTTAAAATGTTAATTTTTTGAATTTTACTTCAACCTCACCTCTTGCTATAGAATCTGTTATAAAATAAGATAGATTTTTCTCTCAGTGCCTCACTCACATATCTAAAAAGACAGGGACCGAGTGTGTTGAAGGCAACGAGATGCCGAGACCGAGTCTGAGGCACGTCACGTATGTTTTTGTGCCCAAGCATTCGCATAAACATTCCTGGTCGGGGATCTCGAGCTGCTCCTTTTCACTCCTCGGGCTCCTTGTGCGGCTCGGATGGCTCCTCCTTGGTTGCTTGCTTTCTCGTTCCGCATCCAGGACATTGGCATTGACAGGCTCGCGTCGCTTTACGTTAAATGTCAGCCCTGCTTTTCGCTGGGGTCACAGCAATTGACCTTCCATTCATCACTATTCGTTTGTTTTTACTGTTTTTCCGTCCCACCGCCACCGACAAGATTGTTTGCTGTAGCACTCTAGGGCGACATTCCCGCGGGGTCCTGCTGTCCAATGCTGCCCATTAATGTTTACCGCATTTGTTTATCGATTTAGGCAAGGCGGAAGACGCGGGTCTCGGGTTACAAAAATAGCTAGCCGAGTCGAGAGGTGGGTGTGGGCGCGGTTTAAGGCCCGATGATCTGTAATTATCCTTTCAAATGAGGCTGAATGCGAGAGGTTCAAATAAAAAGAAGTAATTAAAGAATAAAGCTACCGAAAAATAACTAATAACGTATTAGTTCAAAGCAATTTGTTTTCTTTATTCTATTCACGGTCAATCAGTTCCTTGTGGTGGACCTCGAAATCCCATAATGATGGGAATTATTCTCTTATTCATAGTCGACATTTGGGCGCTTCACTTCCGTTTCCGTCTTAAGCCTTCTCTGTGTGTGGGAGTGAGTGTGAGTGGGTGTGGGGAGGAAGAAAAATGGAGAAGAAAATGAGCATCCAAATAACTGTAAATAAGCAGTGAAGGAATGTGACAACGTCCTCGGTGAGGTTGATAAGGAATTCTCGCTCGTTTTCTCGTAATTTTTTGTTTCGGCACAAAGGCAACAAATGAAAGACAAAAATGCTTGTGTAATGAAAGACTCGAGCAACATAATAAATAATGACAAGTACACCATTGCCGGCTTCAACTCCAGTCCTTTCACCTCCTTTCATCCTTCAAGGGTCCATGGCTCCCCCTTCCATTCTCAGAAACAACAACAAAACATTTTCTCAAGTTTCCCTCATTACTTTCGGGGTTTTCCAATGCACTTCAAGCAGAAGAATGACAATTAGAAAACGGTTTTCGTAGAGTCATCAGTGTGCATGGAGCAACTCAACAAGCAGCCTTTGTTTTCCCCCCAAAATTATCCTTTAAACATGAAAAATGAGCAGCGGCAACAGCTTGAATCCTTTTCAAAACAAACCAGCGAAAGTGAGTCCTTGAAAGGGGTATATTTATATATATTTTGAATTGTAGAATGCGATAAAAAAAGTTATCTCAGGAATTAATAAATTAAAAATATAAAAAAAAAGTAAAGGCCAGCCAAGTGCCATTAATCTTAATTTAATTACATTAATTGAATAAAAAATGAAGGAAAAAATGGATATTTAATGAAATAGTGAAGTACGCTGTAAAGTTGTCACTTTAATTGAATGCCCAACAAAAAAAGAATATAAATAAAGGTCCAATCTTGACAGGAAGATTACGAGCGATATCAGGTGCATGAAATAAATGGCATCGAGGGTGCATGATTACAATGTATTTATAGCCTCGTTATTCAATTTTACAACATAATCCTTCACAAAATCAATTTGAAATTGTTAACGGAAAGTAAACAGAAAAACGTTTCGACCATCTAGGCCACGGAAAAGTCCTCGTTTAGCTTGTTAAATCATTTATGTTCATCAAAACAAAAAGCATTTCATGAATTATTTAAAAACAAGCCACAAAAAACAAAAACAAAAACTAAAATAAAAACTAACTAACATAACTGTCGACATAAAAGCTGGCAAATTGTGAAAACACGAAAATGGTTTTAATGACCAAAGGCAAACAAATCATATAGAGGGAAAACAACTATCATAAGCCGGGAAATTTATCCTTACCACCACACACACACACACACACTCACACACACACACACACACACACACACTAAACCACTCAGCAAATCGTATATCCTGGTCAGGATACACACATGGACACTCTGAACAAACTTTTGGGTAACTCTTCATCATTTCCCCCCTCCGCCCATAACACTCCAGGCACTTTAACCGGTTCCGTTTTAATTGTTACCGCCTTCTTCCGCCTTGGAAAATGCTTTCTAAATTAATTAATAGCATTGTCTGTCTTTGGCAATTTGCCACGCCCACACCACCCCTCTGCACACACACACACAGACACACAAACTATAAATTGAATTTTCTTATGCGTTGGCAAAAATACAAGAAAAGACAAGAGAGTGCGAAGAAAAATTATTTTCTTTTGAGGAGGAAAATGTTTGCAGGCCGTTAACCAAAGTGGAAACGAGATAGGAAACGTAAGGATACGAAAAATCGAAAGAGGCCAAGTCAGCGAAGCCAAGCAACTTTTCCGGGCCGAAAATCCTTTTTTAATTAAATTTTCTGTACATTTTGCAGTTTTTAGGTTTGAGTCAGAAACGAGCCAAACACCAGAACCAGTGACAGTCGTCTCTTCTACTCTCATGTGCCGCTCCAGACATGTGACGAAAGAGCTCATGTGGTTTTTCCGAGGAGTTTCCGAGGCGGGAGTTACCCAAGACAAAGTTTCCTCCGATGGTGACATTCTGGCTGCCTCCTCGAACTCCTCCTCCAACTGGTTCGCTTTTTTGTGTCAAGTTAATCCAATTAGTTGTTTGAGAATGTAGTTTGCACTTTGATTTCCAGCCATCTGTGCTGGAAAACTGGCTCGGATACTTCCGTTTAAATTGGCTGGCCAGAAGATGGATGAGAATTGATATTGACAATCGAATTATGGATGGGTGTTCCAAATTTTGGGAGGGTCTGTGAAAGCCATTAACACTTTAATTTTTAATTACATTTTTAGGAGGAGGCGATGAAGATCAATGAGAATAATATTTCATTGACAATGTCGAACGATGTGTCGGCAATTAAATGTATGTACTATGTACACATCAGGTTGTTACTGATTAAGAGTTCATTAAAAACAAAAGCTTCAGTGTATTATCTCTGGTCTCTGGTCGGACTCACAATGGATCATCTCTCTCTCCGGTTCTCTGTTGTCTCGGTGTCTCTTCTCGGGTTTTCGCCCCCTGTTTGCGGACCGTATCATCCATCCATGGTTACAGCTTTCGCTTATCAGTTGTCAACAGCCCTAGATCCACGGGATATGCTCTACTTTTCGAATCCAGAGGCTATTATTTCTGTATAAATTTGAGAGAATATTCTGACAAACCTTGTTAAAAAACATTTATTTTATGATTAAGTTTTTGTTTTCTTTTGTAAAAGGTTCTGAACACGTTAAAGGCTTTTATGAAATAAATTGTATATATATATTTTATACGCACTCTCTTTATTTTTATGCACTAGGGTATTACCCGAACCCAAACCACTCAATAGCTTTGGTCTTATCTGCAGCAGATGCTGTACGGGTTGGGTTACGTCCCGTTCGCCCACAGAATTTATACGAGCATGACGTGCATTTTTATGACATGGCACGCTCAAAGCTTTTTTAAAATGTTATTTAAAAATTAACTAGCAACAAAAAAACGAAAAAAAGCACAAAAACCAGGCACTGTTGGCTCCGGAGAAGAGATCCGCTTGTAATATAATGTAGCTGTCCGCAGCATTTTGTACGAGCTCGTTTTTGTCCAGTCCTCCGGCGGTTTACTTTATTTTTCCAGTTCCAGTATCGTTTGCGGAGTCGTGGTATCTGCGTGACACTTTTCCGTCCGGTATATGGCGAGGTGGTCTCCGGAATCCGGAAGCAAAATTAATTATAAAAATATTTGTGGCTCATAATTTCATCATTTTCTTTTTTTCCTACTCACATTCAGGCACCGAAAACGGTGGCAACTACATCGTCGAGTGCAGCATCAGCAGTAGTGACATCGGCCATATCCTCCACATCTGGCACGCCCCCTGGAACGGTTAGTGCTTCGATAGCGGCATCGGCATCGGCATCGGCAGTGGCAGCCACTTCCGCTCCCGCGGCGTCGGAAATTGAACAACTGCAACAGGCCCTAATCGAAAAACAAACTCAGCTCTACGCTTTGGAATCGGCCTGTCTGCGGGAAACTGAGCGTCAGGTGGAGCTCGAGGACAGCGTGATAGCGTGGCAGGATAAGTACGACCGACTGTACGAGTCCCACAAGCGTGTCCAGAAGGTTAACCAGAGTCTGGAGGACAAAATGCTCAAGCTGGTGGACCGGAATGCCGGGGAGCGGGCCCAGCTGACCAGCGATGTGGCCACTTTGAGTGTGCGTCTGGCCCAGGCCAACTTTAATATAGCCAAGTTGCAGAGGGAAATCGTGAGTAAACAACCATACATTATAGTGGTTAATAAATGGATTATAATTAGTAATTATATAGTAAGAGTAGAAACTAAAATTGGAGGGGGAAAAACTAATACTCTCACTAAAAAAGTTTGAAAATATAATTAGCTATCATGTTTGAAATTTCTTCAGTCTTCTACTAAATAGACTTTTTAATAAACTTTTAAATACTTCACAACTCTTTATATATTTTCCCCGGAAAAGAAAGAGTTTAAGACTTGCTTTCTTTCACAAAATTCACTTAGCCATTTCGGTCTAAGCCGCCAACTTTATTCCGTTCGTTCTTTGACAATTTCCGAAGCCCCAACGAGCAAAAGCGGCAACCCAAACAGCTTAAAGTGGATATCCGATTTGGCAAAGTCCAAGTCCCCGCCAATATAACAGCTGCCGCAGTCGGTTAAAGTCTCAGGCTATAGCTTTTCGCCCCAAACCTTCGGATTTCGGTGCAGCCAACTAATTGGCCGCCAAGTTTTGAGAGGAAACACAAACACACTTTAAGTCTGGAGAGGAATGGGAGGTAGTTTTGTGCGATTTTTATTTTTTTTCGGTGGGGTAGGTTCGGGGCTGGGAAGGGTGAAAAGTGTGAGTGGTGCAGAGTGGTGGGGTTAAAGTCTAAACAAATGAAAGGCGGCAAAGCGTTAAAAACTCAGAGTTGCACTTCTATACTTACGAGTTACGACAACTTTACGGGTAGTCCCTTCTACCATTCCGTTTGTGGGAGGGGGCGAAATACTAGAAAACTTTTCCAATTCAGTTTGTTTCTGCCATGCTGCGAAAATACGAATATCTGCTCACAAAAAAGTTTTCAATTAACGCAAAACAGCAGAAATGCACTTGGAGCGATTGGGGGAGGCGAGAAAGCTTGTAAGGGAGAAAGCCGAGAAATGGAGGAAGCTATATGGAGGAGGTGGGGCAGTCGGGGCTATCGGGGCGTCGGGGGAAACCTTTTAAAGAAGGTGTCCTGCGGGTGTCCTAGGTGTTTGCGCAAAGCGATAGCCCATGTTGCAAGCAATTAGTGGACATTGGGCAGGTGGAATACTACACTTGGAAAATAAAAAGTTACCTGGTTAAATGGTTAAATTTTGAAAAAAAAAAAAGTAAAATATAATAGTTACTTCATCAAAAATTGTTAAAACCATAAAGCTATTTTGTTCTTTTCTGGCAATAGCCATAACCCGTAGCATTTGGAGGGTTTTTTGTTTGAAGTGTGTTGGGTGTCTGTGGAAATTGGGAAGGTGGCGCTGCTGCAACTGCTTTATTAACTTGTTTCTGCCTTTTTCGTTGCCTTCGCCGAGCTGGCTTGCTTTTGCTTTTAACCGTCTCTCCGTTGTGTCGAGTGTTTGCGCAAATTAATACTTAAAAAGCATTTCCACCTCTTCAAAAGTTGCGCAGTTTCTGCTACGTTCCGCTTGACTTTGCTTTGTTTTTGTCCTGCTGTTTATGTGCAGCGCTTTATGTCCTTTCACTATTTTGTTTCGCGAGGAGGCGCCTGCGAGCATGCAATACTTTTTTTTTAAGACGGTTTTCGATGCGCTCGAAGGATGCAAGGATGTTCTTGAGAGGTTTTCGTCATGACGAGTCGAGAGGGTTTTTAATTTTGTTGCAATGTGAGAAAACACTCAACAAGTCTTAATAGTTTCTTATTTAATTTGTACTTTTTCAATAATACTCCTCTTGTTTTGTAGGGTATTTCTTCCACCACTAATCTAAGATTTATTTTTTGCCGTTTGTTTGCCAGACAGTCTGCGAATTTTTGAAGAGAATGATTCAGACAGGAGGAATAGAGTGTGCTGGGCAGGAAAAGTGCGGGAGCTGGAGGGAACTAGTGGAACAACAATGTCAATAACCTTTTTGCCAGTTTTCGTTCACTACACCCATCACTCTGCACCCAGCAGCTGTCGGTTGCCTTCCTGCCACTTCCACTGACTTTTCTGGCTGATAAAAAATCAGCACTTGGTCATGGACTGTCGCTGCGTCACGTGCCACATTGCGGATCTCCCGATGCCATTTACCTTCGGGCTACCAGCTATTTTTTTTTAACCATCTTCCTCCTCCTCGCCACCCTTCTCTCTGCTCTAGATGCTATCTGTTTTGGCCATGGTTCGTTAATCTGACAGTGGCTTTTTGCATGATAGCTCGTCGTTTCCGTTGCAAAACACTTAGTCGCCTGCTCGTCCGATGCTTCAGATACAGAGCTTCTCTGGCTCTGGAGCCGAAAACTTCCCCCCTATCTGCGGCCGCCCCCTGCAGCTGGATGTGTCCTGTAATCCTCCCAGGGCCATCATGCCTCATTGTTGCCGGCTGTTATTATTGTTTACCGCTCTTACGGGAAAATGCGGGCGGAAAAGTTGGGCTTACAGAGAAAGAAACGGGACAAGTGACAGTTTAATATTGCTGTGGGAATAAGGATAATAAACTAATTGAATATTTAATGCGACTAGGTCTTTAATTCATAAACTGGCAAGACATTTCATTTATTTTTAATATTCTATTATTGTTTTTACTGCATTGTTGAAACTTGAAAAGTGCATATTGTGGTGTTGCCGTTTATGCTTTTATTCCCTTACGCCCATCGAGGCGTTACTGCTTTTAGCCATCTTTATCACTCTATACCGTTCTCTCTCTACGTTCGAATATTTAAAATCGCCTGGCAGGCAGTCACCAACAACAACGTGAACAACATGGTACGCCACGCCCTTCTTTTGTAATTCCCACTTGCATTAAATGCCGAGCAAATGTAAATATCCTCAGGGCCTGTGCCCGTCTCTCTCTCTTTGAAGCCATCATCTCGTTCACGCCCCATTTTAGGCTGTCCCTTTTGCACCCGTTTGTCCCCACCGGGCCGGGTCCGTTGCAACTGGAGCAGATAAAATGCAGCAGGAGTTCACGTGAAATGATTCCCAATTCCCCGCCTAGGGTCCTCCTTCTGCTCCTCCTCGCCGCATCAGTCTCTCTATCGGTCTCCCATCCGCTATCCTGAATCTCCTTTTACGCCTCTAGTATCTCCGTATTCCGGTATTCCCATATTCCTTATCCCTCTTCAATTTTCGCCCCCCAACTCTTTGGGGTCCTTGTTTTCCCCGTTTGGTAATGACGCGTTTGTGGTTTGCCTTCTGGTCTGGCAGTTCTCCACCGGGTCGGAGCCTCACCGGTTCGGCTCTGTTGCGGTTCTGGACCTCTGGCAAACGTGTGTGTAATTAATGTGTCCTACCTACCTCACTGAGAGAAAAATAATGACCTATAATGTCTTAGTACTTATGCTAATATTTATAAGCCCAACGTTGGGCGCCAAATTACTTACAAATCTGGGCACATTCTTTTTTATTGTACGAAAGCAAAATGGTCACATTAAATTATTTAATATAACCTCACTTTTCGCTCAGTGTCTCGCCGCACTTCAATCCCTTCCGGACAGGACACCAGTTCATTCCCCCTGTTGCATGCTCCATTTTGTTGTCGAACCGGACCGGTGCAACATGGCGTATAAGTGATGGTATTGTAGGCCTTGTTTATCGGCTGATAAGCAAGAACCAAGAAAGTACATTTTGTGCTGCGCCTTTGTCTGGCCTTCTTCTGTCTCGCTCGGGGTTTTTGTGTGAGTGCGCTTAATTCCTTAAAAGTTATTTACATATTTGCCTAATGTGGCATCCCCACTAAGCACTCAGCCAGGAGCCAGGAGGCAGGAGGCGGAAGGCAGCCATTCAGTCAGCCAGTCGACTTAGAAGGGTGAGTGGTTGAGTTTGGAGACTGCAGAGTGTGGTCTGGGTGGGTATGGCACTTTATGTGGTTGGGTGTGTGGAGTTCGGTTTGCCAGTTTAGAATCTGGTTAGTGGGGTATGGTTATCGGCCACTGATTAAATTGCTTTTTGGCCCCAAGAACACAATCTGTCTGTGATTTAACCGACAATAAGCAGAATCAAATAATAGAAATTCCGGGATGATTAAATTATCAAATGCTCTAAGTGGGTCTGGAGAGTCTGGTAATGAGGGGAGTCACAAGTCTGGATATTTAATGAAATTTTTGCCTTAGATTAGGGTGAGAGGAAATCAAGAAAATCAGATTAACTGCATACTTTGAAAGTTATTTGGATTATTTTTAAAGTAAAACTATAGACAAGAACTCCATCGTTATATTAAATATGTCTAATTAAAATCTTTCAAAATATTTATTTACAAGGTACTCTGTATATTAATTTCAGCACTCAAATACCAGAGAGGCAAAAAAAAAAAACAAAAAAATACAGAAACAACCTTTCAATGTTTATTTTATAAAATGTTCAGTTTTAATTTCCCAAAGACCAGTGAAATTTTACGCTTTTGCCTGTTACCGGGCACTGGCGCTACGGACTCGGAAAATATGCGAAAATCCGGCATTCAATCAACGGCATCGGCATACTATAAATCCCCCGTGCATATCCCCTATAATGCCCATAACTATACCGTTATCTGGGCTGGTGAATGCAAAGTAAACAAGAACAAGCCCTGAACAATTCGAATTCCTTTCATTTGCGTCCTGCTGCCCACAAAACATTTTTCCAGTTCGTTTTGCGTGTTGCCAACAGTTTCTCTTTTTATTTTTTCTTTTTTCTGATTTTTTTTTCGATTCTTTTTTTTTAATTTCCCTGCACAAAAACAATGGCAATGGTCCGGGGTGCATGTGAAATGAACCAAGAGAACGACGGGCAGCAGTAACACGACCGGAAAATATGCGGCCAAAATGCACGTAGAACGTTGGAGAATAAACCGTAAAACACACGGAAGCGTAACCCGCCGGTTGAAAGTTGGAATAGTCGAAGGACCGCCACAACACAAAAAATTGTTTCATATTACGGCAATAACAGTGCGGCAAATCAGAGTCCAGATAGGATTCCGTTTTACCATTTTTACTATCTCGGCCTCTCGGCCCCTTTGGGTCTAAACTCGCTGCGACGGCACAAAAAAAACGCCACAGAAAAACGGTAAGCGGTCGCCAGAAATTACCAAAAAAAAAGCACAGGTGCAAAAAAAAAAGGTGGACGTCGAAAAAAGGAAAAGAGGATGCCATAGACACACACTAAATAGCCGAGGTAACTGGGCAGGATGGGCGGGCTTACATTGGGCCAAGCTATTCGGGCTATAAATGTCTATTCGGGCGAAGAAAACAGTGAAACAGATCCGGCTGTGGATACCGACCACCAAAGAGCCCAAAACGATGTGTGAGTGTTTGCTGAAATACAAAAATTGATGGATACTCGCCGGCAGATGGATGGATTGATAAACGAACAGAAACACTTGCCCAAATGGACACGTGAAAGGGTACATAGATCAACAGGCACACTAATAGTTTCACAGCCAGACGGTTAAAGTGAAAATTGCATTAAAGTTATAAATGCTTCCGTGAAACCATTTACTTGAAAATATTAATTGCTTACTGGCTTAACTTTCCCCTTGGGCAAACAGTCTCCCACCTCAGAAGCTTTACCTTAAATTTCCACCACAATTTATGTTTCTAATTGCCGAAATATTAGACTCATTCTGTAAATAGATCCCAGGAAAAGCTCTCAAATCTCTTTAGACGACATTCCCACCTTCCCCCAGTCGCTTCCTATGGGCATTTAAGTGGCAGACTGTTGCTTTGGGCCCAAATGGCGGCATTATATTCTGGGCCTTTGTAACAAATCGATATTTTAAGCATTTTAATGTCTGCGACAAACGCAAAATGTTGGCGCCAAGTTCCCAGTTTTTTTTTCTGGGCCACAGAGCCCAGGGGCCAGGGTTGAGTGTCCGTGTCCGGGTCCGTGTCCGTGTCCATGTCCCATGATTGCGGCGCCGTCTATATATGTAAGCTTATATATAGAGAGAAATAAAAATAGGGTTAATTTAAAATATATATATTTCATTTATAGGCTAAAATCTGTTTGAAAGCCTTTATTTTCCCAAAGATATCTTATGGTGGAAGTTCTAAGCTCTATAAAAGAAAACCTTGAAGCTGAGCTTCCTAAAACAATAACTATTTCTTACAGTGCAGCCTTAATTGAGGTTCAACCCCAACACCGACTACATGTGCACCTCATATTTTTTATGCAATTAGCCTTAATTCGCTGAATCAATCATGATAGCGGCTTTACTTTACTCTGCTCAACTTTGGTCTCTCATTTATTTTTAGTGCCCGGAATTCTCATTTTAGCCCCCGAAGCCAGAGGTTCTATATTTAGTCGATTCATCCCACCACCACCACCACCTCCACGTGTGTGTACTATATACTCCGGGCATTAGTTTTAAGAGCAATTTAAGCTGAAGTGGGTTGGTTGATTTTGGCTTTGAGTTAGTCGGACGGGGGGATTTGCATGCCAAAAGCAGAAAATGCTCAAGTGGGCCGAAAGATAAATTAATGTGGCAGGTGGAGGGGAAATGTTCGAGTATACTTTACATAAATGTGGCCAATTTTAGAGCTCAAGTTGTTTGGTGAACCTCAATAGAGGGAATGGGAAAATTAAAAGCCGATATACCCTTTGTCGATGATCTGGGCCAATCAAACTGCATACAGACAGAGGAGTGGTGGCTTGGAATTGAATTTCTGAAAACTAATTGGAAACAATTTAATCGAAGCACCCTTCTGGTATTACATTTTCCAATAAAACTTTCAAGTCTGCAATTATTCGGGATTTCTGGTATGTGTTTGTTACAACTTTTACAGGAGCCCTTAGATCCTTTCATTCTCTTTCGTTCCACTTTGTAAGCTTGTCATGAAAGGACATGTGCGTATTTTGTATAAGTTTTATGACAACAAAGTACACAGATTTCACAATAGAAGTGCCTCACAGCGAGGCGCTTAAATTTTTGGGAATATAAAATCTGTTAAGCAAACAAAATGCCAAAATGAAAAAGGCCAATATCCAAAGCTGTGACTACAAATGTACATATGTATGTATGAAAAGATATATCACTATATGTGCAGCTATATCCTTTCGAATTACATGCAACTTTCATGCCACCCACAAAGTCCAGCCCACATTCTGCACATGTGTCTGAATGTCTGAACGAATGAAGGGGTTATGACCGGCTCGGGGAGTTATGCAATTTTCATTTTGAAGTTTTCCACTTCGTGCCATTTTAATGTTAAGGGTGCCAGTTGCAGTTGGATGGTGCGGCCCAATGTGGCCATGTTCACAAATGAGTTTTTAGTGCGGACCATTAGTTGGCAGCTTTTTAATTTTCTGGATCCCCGGCTATAACAGCAATATAGCGATTAAAGCCAAGTGTCAACTTGTGTTTGGCCATGTTTGCACTCGTGGGAGTGAACTCGTCTGGCGCTGATTGCCCTTCAAATTGGTTTGTCAATATTTGTTGCAGGAGAAAAACGGTTTATTTTGAGCAAAGTATGGTTGTATTGAGTGGATTGTTAATACTGATCAAATATATGAACTTTCCATGCTCCATAATACCGGGTATAAATATTTGCTATTGAATTCTATAGATACTTTAAAGTATTTAAAATTAAATTAAAAGTGAGGAGTACCGCGTATCATATAGCCATGGAACATAAGTAATGTTTACCAGATCTTTAATCCTTTACTAATCTAAAAGCCAACTTCAGATCCTTGTGCTAAGCATTGGAGCTAAGCCATTACAAACTGAAGCCCCACTCCATCCATTTGTCAAAATGAATGCGTACTATTTGCCGTACTGCCACTTTGAATGGGGGTCGGGACCCAGAGGAGGGGATCAGGGTCTGGATGTGAGTGCGAATGCGGATCTATAGCCGTGTCTTTGCACTTGATGTATGCATATTGAATTGCCCTTAGCGGACTCTAAAAGGAAACTTCCTCGGCTGCGGCACGCAAATCAGCAATATATCATTGTGTCTGCCGCCTCTGGTGCTCCTCCTGGTGGCCAGCGCCCTGTCTCTTTCTTGTGTCTCTGCAGCTGTCTCTGTTCTTTGTTTTACGCAAAGCGAAGGCTTAAGTGGCATGCAAAAATTTCCCACGTCACTCCGTCAGCCAGACATTCAGTCAGCAGGCGAGAGAGAGAGAGAGAGACAGGAAAAAGCCAAAAGCCAAGTGCTGCATTACGGTGAAGTTTCCTTTGGGCTTTCCTACCATTCTTTTTCTCCGCAGGACCTGCCTCTGGTTTTTATCACTTTTGTTGTCTTTTAGTTTCTGATTAGTTTCCCTTTGGCTTCGTGAGGTTATTTATTATCTGGCGCAAAGTGTGGCAATCATTTACATAAATCAATCTTGATGGCCTCGGCCGGAAGTACCCCGTAGAATGTCCAACGGGGTTAACGGTCTAGTTTCTACAGGATTAAGGACTCTTCCCATGTATTTCGTTTTTAAATCGGGAATTGTAATTTGTTGCTATTTGTATTCTCTCAAGCCTAAATTACCAATTCCTTGAATTAAAACCCCATTTTTTGTTTAATTTGCATTTTGCATTTTAATACCAAATCTTCTTAGCCAATTCTTTTTGGCGCACTCAATGTAAGCTTCTTTTGTGCACACTTTCCTTTTCTTTTCTCTTTTTAGATTGTAAAGATATTGTTTGGTTTTTATTTCGAAACCCTACTTATCCTTTATTCATTCACAGCCATCTAGGGACTGACATTGCGTATACGCCGTGTTGCACACCACGTGCGTGCTGTAAAGCATTTCTTCGGATTTCTCGCCCGATTCTCTGCTGTAGTCATAAAACTTTTGTGCAACTGCACCCAGATAGGGGCAAGAATAAAAAACATCCAGCTTAACTTTGTTGTTTAGTGTAAAAGCTTTACAACTCGCTGTTGTTGTTTCTGGTTGTTTCGGTTTCCACTACTTTTACTTTGTGCACATTATCACTTTGGTCTCTCTTCTCTCTCTTAACCAAGGAAGAAACTTTGTTCGATCCACAACAAAATGGAAAACATAACCAAGAACCAAAGAAAAAATACATACGTATATAATAAAACAAGAAAATTGTGAGCAAATAGTTTGCCGGGCACTTTAAGCACTTTGCCAACACATTTGAAACACCTTTGGTTGGTCTTTTAGCAACAACTGGCACCCTATTGCCTGTTTTTCGGCTTCTCCTGCTTTTCCGCCCCCATCCTCTTTTTCAGGCTCGAAGAATTTTCGAGGGTGGCCAGAAGTTTTTAACCCCCAAAATGTTGAGTTTGGCCTTTTTTCTGGCATAGAATTTTGTGCCCAACAGTGTAGAGTGTGTGTGTGTGCTATTTTTTTTTTGGCCTTTTTTCAAGTATGCTTGGAGTGGCGGCTTGGTAAATAAATAAAATTGGAATAAATATTAAATAAATAGAGCAAAGAGGCAGCCGCAATGAAAGCCAGTCAACCAAAAAGAGTTATGAATTTGTGCGTTGCCAAGCTCTTATACACAAGTCTCTGCACCGAAATCTAGTTAAATTTATTATTTAAATTAAATAAGGGAAAAGTATTGAAGCCGCAGCTAATGCTCATTTGTCAAACTGTTGCTTGGCCCGAGTGCTTAACTATTCATTACAGGAGGATCAGGCTTTTCTACCTTTTCATTTGATTTATGGGCCCGGCCCAGAACCGAACCAGCTACCTCGCATTCATCAATTTGGCCAAGTTATTCACACACGCCTCGTGGAATGCCTTTCAGGGACAAACACTCGGCACTAATTGCAACTGCTTAGCGTTGCTTCAGCCGCACATTTTCCATCTCCATTTGTGGGTTTTTCCCCATTTTCCTCCAGCCGTAGAGTTTCCGGTATTGTTTACCCTGCCACGCATTTTCTCGCTTGGTTTTTTTTTTTGTACTTTGGGTCCAACACGCAAATAAATTTTGCTTTCCTGTCCAAATCTCGCTCCTAAAGTGATGAAAAAAATGAAAGCAAGCCACAACAAATCACAGAGCACAGAGGGAAAATGTATAGAACCTTTGAATTACTGAATAAAAATAATAATTATTATGCTATAGTTATATATATAGTGCTTATAGTTTTCCCTACATTCTATCCGTTTTTATTTTAAATTTGTGGAAAATTTGTTGTAAATTTTTTTCTGTGCAAATCAAAACAATTCTCTTCCTGAAACATGTGCCCGTATAAATGTAACAATGCGGATACTTAATCCCTTGCTCTCCTCGGCATTTGTAATTACAGTGATTCCTTTCCTTTTTTATGTGCCATCTCTTTCCACTGGCATATGCCTGTCTCTTTCCGTGGCCCCGGCAATTGTTGTAAATCATAATTTTTTGTTGTTGTTCGGGTTGTTGTTTGTTGTTGATGCCTCCATTCCAGCGAGGTTGCATTGTTTTTGACATTTGGCGCCAACTGGCTGCATGATTCATCGTGATATGTTTTCCCAGGCTTTTCCTCCCGCCATTTTCCACTTTCCACTTGCCCCGTCATCTTTTTTCAACATATCGCACGTTCCGCTTACGCAATGTCGACGGCCTCTGGTTTTTCTTTTCATTTTATTATATTCTGCATGATTTTTATTTTTTTTTTTATTTTTATTGAAACGCATTTTTATGGAAAATCTGTTTTTTATCGATCCATCAATTTAATTTTGATGTGATTGCTTCTTTTGTTTGCTTAAAGGGTAGCGGGGGCAGTTAAGGTTTAAACAACTTAGTTGTTTTTTTATTATTTAAATATTTTTTACATTTTAGATTTAATCCTTAAAAGAAACATTTAGGGAGTTGCGGATACTGCCAATCAAAACTTCGTATAAATTAAGCAATTAGTTCCATGGCCCGAAACTTGGTCATCACCCAGTCGTTGTCATTATTATCCTTTTGCTCTCTCCTCTATCTACCTTAACAGATTTTCTTATGTGTGTGTGTGTGCGTATGTGTGTGTAGGTTTTCCTGTCGTCCTGGAGGTCCTGATGTTCCGATGTCCTTGCTGCGGCTGCTGCTTTATAGGCCAGCTGTCAGCTATGCTCGTCTTCGTTCATTTCAACGCTGCTGTGCCTGTCATGCAAATATATTGTCCTTTTTAATTAAAACACAAGCCTCAAATTAATGAACACACACACACACACACGCTGGCACTCTTTCTGTATAATTTTCTTGACCTCAAACCGAAATAAGTTTTTGCCTTCTCGACTTTTTTTTGGGTTGCCCGAGCCCCCTAATGAAGTCATTGGGGTGATGATGTTACAATATTTGGATTTTAGATTGAAAGATTTGATGGCCTTTGGGCCTGCTGATTTTCATGATGATTTTCCACATTTTTCACTCACAATTTCGTCTTTTCTTGGTTGTATTAAAAAAGGTAGGAGGCGGAACATTTTCCACATATGCGATGTGGATCCTTGTGCCTGCCAGACACACTTCGACCCATATAAGATGTAGTTCCCTTACCCCATTTCTCGCATGTTTGATGTGTAATTTTGCAGTCGCTCATTAAAAATAATTACATCTTTTGGTAAGAAAAGTAAAAATGGAAAAAAACCAAATGCGAAAAGAGTGAAAAGAAAACACAAGTCTACAAAGAAAATAAAAGAGGGCCAGAAGAAAAGGCAGCAAGAAGCTAACAGGTGCGGAAGTTCTGGTTTCCCACTTTCGTTTTTAATCCGAAACCTCTTAAAATTGTATTTAAATTAATGATGGATTTTAAATTGAAATGGGCTTCCATTTAAAGCATCCTTGATTTTATTTAAGTAATCCATAAACAAATAGGTTGTGCTTTGATGGCCTCAATGCCATTGCATTGTTTGGCTTTTTATTGTTTGCTTTCTGTGGCCAGGACTCTGATAAAATGTCTCCACTCATATAAATTCGAATAAATCAGCCAACTCACACACAAGGACACTCGAAGATTAGCTTCATCTTGGGGGGGTTGGGGGTGGCGGGTTGGGCTTCCTTCAAAGCCAAAAAGCTGAAAAACTTTCGCACTTCTCACCAAGACTGGATCTCGGGCATTTCGGACTTTTAAATCCAAGTAGCATAAGACATAAAACACAAAATACAAATGCAAACACTAACGCGCACCGAGTTCAAATAGTATATACTATATATATATATTTATGGCCATTTTCATGATTGACCGACTCGAATGTGTGTACTTCTGTGTTTGGATAAGGATATGCGATGTGGATATAGCGAGGGTGGCCTATCGTACAATATAATGTACGACCATGTCCTTCTGTCATTCAGACTGTGCGTGATGAATAAATGATGCGGCCCATACAAGTTCCAATGATTTTGCTTTAGTTTCGTCCTTTCCCAGTGACTTTCAGGGCGGAAAGGTACATTAACTTTGTGAATGGGAATGTGAAAAGTTCGATTGGGAAAGCGGGTTTAACCAATGATATATGTCTCTGGGTTTTCGGCAAATAATTGGATGGTACGGAAGTTTGTCCATAAAAGGAATTTGCTTGAGGCAATTCCTGAAATCGAATACAGACCAATTTTATGTGGATTATCCTCTTCGCAGAAGAGAAGCAAAGACAATAAAATTTGATTTCATTTATGCATATTAATTGTCATAATATTCCCATTAAAATGACAAATCCATGAGCCGAAGTAATAATAAATTATTACAGACTTGGGCAAGCACTTTAAAATTTTATGGACATTAGAGTGTATATTCGTATAATGAAACATTGGCAAATGTAATCCCCACTTAAGGAGTAGACAACCCCCTGGCCACAGCCTTGCCATTAAGGGTATTCAGGACTTCAGCCTTCATTAGCTCCAACCCTTTTAATGCGCGCCATGTGTTGCATAATATTTCTCTGGGCGAAATAAAAATGTAAATTCAACAAATTTGCCACGCACAAGCGAGCATTAAACCCTTGCCAAGGAAATACATATAGTTGAGTAACATTTGGAAACATACTGTATAGAGTATAGTGTATACACCCCCCCGAATCAAATGTAGAGGGCTCTTCAGATGGCTCTTTCGGCCATTTTATTTGCTTTTGGCACTGGCCATTGTTTAGACCTCCGCCCGCCCACGCAGTGTCTCGCTCTCTGGTCGGGAATTGTGCAAATTTTGTGTATTTAATGCAGTGCCAAAATGTTTGACTTGGCAGCCCCCCAAAATCATCCACCCTCCCTTGAAAGCCACTTGGCAATGTTTACGCTTATGCTAATTTTTGGGTCCATGTTTGTGAGCGAGTGGAGTGTATTTGTGGGGAAATGTTGACATTTCAGCATTTTCTGGGCAACACATGCAGCACATTCTTTTCCTGATTACTCGGCTTTGGATTTGTGGTCGTTGGGCTAACAAGGATGCGAGAGAAACAAGCACCTTCAGATTAATCACATAAATCCGAATGTCAGGATGCAGCCGAGCTCAAACTAATTGGGCAACAGCCGCTAAGAAGCAGTGAGAAAAAAAAATTATATTTTATTAATATGATTTTTTAGGAATTTATTTTTCACAGCAATAGAATCAATAAATATTAAACTAGTTTCTCTTGAAGTCAATAGGATATAGATTTTTCAATTGAATAGATTTTTTTCAGTGCCTTTCGCCCATCATCCTAGTGCATCCTGCCGTACTAAATGTCCTGACATGAATGACATGCAGATTCACTTAACTCAAATGCCTGTCTCCGTCTATCTGGGATGCCACCCACTAAACACCCAGGCCAAAGGGGGCCCACTGACTAACCACCAACAATTTGAACCCTTCTGCGTTGCGCTGGCAAAGCTTTTGAGCAACTAATTAGATTCAGCCGCCCCTGAGCCAAAACCCCTTTTGCAGTAACTTAATTTAGTATGCAATTCTCCGGCTGCAGTTTGCAGTTTCCCTCACTTCCCTCCCTGCCCTTCGTGCCTCTACCTCTGGTATGGCTTGTTTTTTTTCTTGTTGTTCTTGTCATTTGTGAAAATTAATTTTCTCATAATTCAGTTGGCATTTGCATTTGTGGTTTTGATTTTGCGGTTGGTCGACCTTAAAGATTGCAGCGAAAAAAAAAATGTTTTTGGAGGGAAAATGAAAAATGAAATATAAAACCGGGAAACACATAGAAATGAATGTTAATTAGAGTGGGAAATTGCCATGTGTTTGTGTTTGTGGGGGCGCAAATGGGCGTGGCAGTGGGTAACTGTGCCACATAATTAACCATAATATTTGTGCATATGCATCGCCAGTTATAGTGGGTAGTGGGTTTATTTTCTATGGGACAGGAAACAGGATCGAGAGCAGGAGCAGGAGCAGGACTCTCCTGTGGGCCGCAAATGACACAAACAAGGCTGGAGGCGTGTATATGCCAGGGAATCTCTGCCTCGGTTTATGCGGGTCTAATCAGTGAAGTAGTTTGCTAAATGCCAACAAATGAGTTCTGGCCAAAATACATACTTTAAAGCACCATTAGCCGCAAGTCCTGCAACTAATGCCCTTAAATTTAATTAAATTATTGCTTAATTATGTCTTTTAAATAGTTGATTACCTCGAAAACTCAATCCCCGCCTATTGTTTCATTCATTTCACTAATTGCCCCGTCCCGGATGGAGCTCCCTGCTAATGTGCTATTTCCTCAGCCCCAATTTGATTGTTTTTCCACGGCCATAACGAATTTATTATTCATTACGAAGCTAAGCCCCTCGCAGCTATTTGACAATTTCGCATGCTATTCATAAACTGTCGCCCGTTGGCCGTGTTGCCTGTCAGCGCGTTTTATTGGCAAATCAAAAGCCACCGCAAATGGCACACTCACACTCACACTCACACATCCACACCACACCCCTTCACATACACCTGCTTTGGCTTCCGACCATTTTCCGCTTTTCCGCCAGTTTCCTACTCCCTATTTTCTAGGAGCTCCGGTTTTGGCTTGCGGTCAGCTGTTGGTCAGCAAACAAGCGTGAAATTGCACAAAAGCCGTGACGGGCTCTAAGCCCAACCCAAAAAAGAAAATAAAAAATAAAACACTGAAAGCGGAAAGGACAGTAAAAAAATATAAAGAGTCTAGGAAGCCGCAAAAGCAGAGGGACAAAAGGCAATCAGACTTGCGGCCTACAAATGCGTTTCGCTTTTCCTTTGCCGTCGAGTCCATATGAACTCTCGTTTTTCCACGCTTTTCCCTTTTCATTTCAGTTGCAGTTTTCCAAGCTGAAAAGTATGCTATAAATTTTTGTCGCATGCACAAAGTGGAAAATCTAAAAAGGGAATTTAAAAAAGTGTTTTTTAATAAAAATAAATTTTTATAATAGAAGGGTATAGTATTTAATTTCATAAAATAATAAAAAAATATGTTGCAACTTATATTAGAAGCCTCTAACCTAAACCCTTTTGCAATTAATCCTCCTTTGATGATGTTTGCAGCAGAGCTTTAAATCAAGTTGTTTGAATGCGAGTAGATTTTTTATGGTCTGTTAATTAAATGCAAACAATTAGCTACACACGCTAATGATTCAATTATCTTTATTACTTCCCCGACATGCACTGCCCTGCATCCGATGCAATCACGCAATGCTAAATATACACAAAGCGAGTGGGGGTAGGATGGGGATGCTTTTAATTAAAAACGATTCGAATCGATGGCCTGTCGTTGCACGTTTTAAATTTAGCGCCAGGTCCTTGGAGTCCTCGGAGGAGTGTACGATATGCTCGGTTCCAAGTACTCGGTGTTCGGAGCACTTCATTAAAGAGTGTAAAGTTGGAAATTTATTTTGCATTTACCCTGCCATCGAACGTGCTGAGGCCAGTTGGCGAAATGGAATTCAGAGTGCTTCTGCGAGTGGAACTGGCACTGGCACTGGCACTGGCTTCCCACTGGCTGGTTTTTTGAGATGGAAAAAAAAGGGGTTTTGTTTATGGCACCAGCTGTGGCTGTAAAATGGATTGACGAGTCCAAGGATGGATATCCTCACGGAAATGGGTCAATCAAGTTGGCGGAACTGTTCAGGGATCAATGCTATACGATCTGAGGGACTTGAGAAAAACAAGCCATAACAAGTTGACCTTCTTTTCCTATTATTATTTTTTTTTTATGACTTTACGTAAAAGTAGCAAGCAACGTGATTATTGAAACTAATAACTAGCAGACAATCGGAGGGCCAAAGGATACACAAGTAATCCGTCAATAGAGTGGTATTGCAATTCCTTTTCCCAACCACAATCATCTCCAGCTTATAGAAATTACTTTCATGCTTAGCCAACTGACAATCAACATTTTCGCATTCGAGTTCAATCAATGCATCCGCTTATTTAGCTGCCACTTCCAAGTCAAGTCGAGCTACTTGCCACTTGGCCTGGCCCCTTGCTGCCACCTCTTGCCTTTTCCCTGACGGAATTTATTTCATTTCTATTTCATGCAATTTTTATGCATTTTTCTATTTATAAAATTGCTGCCAGCACTGTGCACGGAGAGCGAAAAAAAAAAAATAATAATAAAAATGCCAACTGAAGGAAGAAAAAAAAAACGTGCAAGAAAAATAAGGAAAAATGAACATAAAATGCAAGCGGCGGCATTTGCAGTTGCTTGCCAGGCACTTGGTTTTCTTTTATTTTTCATTTTTCGCTTTTTCTCAGACATTTTCTTGTATTTTTTCTGCACAGGACGAAAATATTTATGGAGTTTTAGATTTGATATTCGAGATATATGTTTTAATGAGAAATTGTTCATTATTTCTAAAATGAATTGAATATCCTTTGATATATTTTGAGTACAAGTTGCATGCTATTACCTCCCATTTCCAAGGTGGTTTTGAAAGCCTAAAATGCTAATTATAAAAAATTAGGCAAAAAGCAAAATTTCCTCATACTAATCTGTTAAAGATTTAATTTTTAAGACTGTACATTTGTGCTGGGGCTTCCATTACATGCAGTGTGAAAATGCAGCGTGAGAAACCGAACCGAAACGGAGCTGCTGGGAAATATGGCTGGGTGGCGGGGCGTGTAAGTGTTGGTAAACGCGGTGCAAAATGCCGTTACAGTGGTCCACCATTTTCCATTTTCCTAGCTGATGTTGTTGTTCCCGTTGTGCCATTGTTGTTGCTACTGTTGTGGCGTTGTTGTATTTGGGTCACCAATGCAGTTGTCCCTCTGCCATGGTTTTCCCTCCATTTTTTTTTTTGCTTTTTCAATTTTTCTTTTTTTTTGGTTTTGTTATTGTTGGGCTGCTGCTGTTGTTGCTTGTTTAACAAGTTCGAGTGCATCGCATTTGTGAAAATTTAAAAAGGCATCTAAAAGTTCTTGCTGCAATGTATGTGTGTTTGTCAGGGGGGTGGGTGGCAGGGAAGAGGGCGGCGCTACAAAAACCAAACACAAAAACCAGGAGCGAAACTTTTTGAGGCTCTGCCGCTGACACCAAAATGCACAAAAGCAACAGCGAAACAAGCCAAGATGACTAGGACTGGCCTTTTAAAAGGGTTTATGTAAATGGCTTACTTTATACCCTGGATAGATTACAGGAGAATCTTACGAAAAGATACTTTTGAAACCAAAAAAATGTTTTTTAATCAGTGCAGCATATAATTTATTCTTTGAAATATATATCCTCCCAAAGTAGCTTCATCTACTCATAAAAAAAAAACAAATTCTTCCACAACTAAAACTCCCATTTGGTAACATTTGGTACCCCTCGAAAAAAAGTTTGCGTAACAATGTGTAAAAGGATTGCTGGGAGCCAGGGACTGCGGCATGGGGGCTGCGACTGCAGTGGCAGGAGTCGAGCGAAACAAAACGAACAGCAAACATATTTGACATTTGCATACGAAAAGTGTCAAAAGAAGCAAGAAGCTATATAAACTAACCCGCACACCAGCACGCACCACACACAGCTCACACTGGCAAACAACCGCACAAAACCATGCACTTGGGGAAATCGGGAAGGGATATCTATGTTTGTAAAGGTATTTAAGATATAGATATGACCAGTTTTGCTGTGTAATAAAATCATTTTAAATTGAAGCTTTAAGTAAAATATTAATTACAGTATATGATTATAATCTGTTGCGTTTTATAATAAAATAGTGGACTTAATTCAAGAATATTAGTATAGTTTTAGGATAAAAGAGCAGTTAGTATATGCTTGGGTGTTTATGAAGATCAAGTTTATATACTTTTTGAGGATCGAAAACTTGCTTTCTAAAGCACACTGCCTATATGTTGAATACGTAATTTATTTAATAAAAGTGTCGGGTATAAATGTCTATTAGATTACATAAAAATTTATTTAAAGTGGAAATAAATTGCAGGATCTTATTGGCTGAAGTTATAAGAGTTTACATTTCAAAACATTACAGAAATGATTTTATAGGCTATGCATAGTATTTATTTTAACTGTAAGTGCAATCTAGTACCTAAAATTTCTCGCTGTGTATGCCTACTCGTTTATGCCACATCCGTGACGACGCTCTCTTATCTGTGTTCTCCTTTGCCTTTCTCTCTTCCTGCCAGGAACGCTACAAGGCTGACATTAGCCTGGCCATACAATTGCTGCAGTGCAAGCCGGATAGTTTTGTGTCCCAAAAAGTGTCATCGGTGAGTATGGAATGGGTATTAGGGGGGGGCTATGGGTCGCCTCCAAAATTACCACCCACCCAGAAGAGTCAACCTCGCCCAGAAGAATAAATCCCCTTAAATAATGGCATTTCTTTGCAGCTACCCATTGATATTCAATCCAAGGTGTCGGCGTACATGCGACTGGAAACAAACTCCCATTCCGATTCGGAGTGCAGTAATAGCGGAGTGGGCGTGGCCACCACAGCTTCCTATAAAGTGCTTCCGGCCTCCGATTCGCCGCCCCCCTCCGCCTGCCCCTTTCCGCCCACAGCCATGGTCTATTCGATGCGGGGAATGGGTAGGTGTTAGTAGACCATGTTGATCCTTATGATTTTTCTTGCTCATATTTTCCCTTGATTTTATTTTCTGACTTGATTTATTTGATTTCCCGATTCGCATTTTCTAGGCCCACTTACCTGCTGATTGAATCACGAGCGCCGCCCCCTCCCAAAAAAGGGGGCGCAGAGTTAACAATTTGATTTTTGCCTCATAATTGAATCCATTCCACGTCATTGTGCATTGTATTGGCATTCATTCATTATCTTCCTTTTTTCATTTATTGTTCATTTGCATTAATTGCCTTCCATTTCGTTTAATTTATATTTATTATAGGTTTTTTCTCTCGACCTCCGTCAGTCCAAATTGCCATTGTTAGCATTTTTGTAGCTCTCTTTCGGCAGTAATTGCGAATTGAAAGAGTCGTGAAATAACTTTTCGAAACATTTTTTCGTTTCTCGAAAATATTTACATACTTGTTTAGGGCCAGCAGAATGCAACTCGGCCATAACTGCGGCTCAAACTTTTTGTTTATCAATTCGAGCAATTTGTTGCTAGTTTTAAAATGCATATTTGATGAAGCACACAGAAATTTGCGAAACAAACTGCATTTATGGCAGGCATTTCTGAGGTCTGCATTTTAATTGGACTAACAAAGTTTCTATTGATTCTAATATGCATTTAATATTGCCTTTTCTATTTTTCGGCCACGTTGTGTTGCGGTTGAGCTGATTGATAGCGTTTTGTTCCTTATTAAAATGCAAATAGAAGTCAAAAAATATTTTTTTTTTAACAAATAGGCTATTTTAAAAAGAATCCAGCAGTTGCAATCGAGTTAATAATTTTAGGGAAAAAAATTGAACAGCTGCTGGTAGGAAAATGTTGTAAAGATCAATTAAAATAGACCATAAAATATACCAATAGATCGGATAAAAATGAAGTATATAAGAGATACACATTTAAGTTGCTTCATTTGAATTTCTCAGTTTTTAAGAGGATGCAACAGAAAAAACGTGGAAAAAATAAATAAGATATATTGTTGCTAGATTTTAGGGCAGATTCAAGAAAAATCGATGTGTCTTTTAAGGTATTCCGCTAAAGAATCGGATGGAAATTGGCCAAGATAGAGACATGAGTAGGGACCATATAGAAATATCCGGGATTTTAATGATCTGCATCAGGAAAAATTAGGAAAAAAAACTTGAAACACTTAAAAAATAAAAATTGGCATACTTTAATGCAGATTAATGAAGAATCTAAAAAAAAGTCTATTAAGATATTCCTCTTAAGGATCGGATGAAAATTGGCAAAGAGAAATAGCCCTGGTTTTAAAGGGTCTGCATCAGAAAAAATTTTAAAATATTGATGAAAAGAGAGTGTCGGCAGATTTTGATACAGATTACTAAAGAATCGATTTAGAATTCGTGCAAAATGATCCGCTTATGAATCGGTTGAAAAATTATAAATATATAGTCAGTAAACTTATGAAAAGATCCTGCTTATTGTAAGTTCTCTATCCCTATGGTTTTCATTATTCTTTATTTTCCTTTCCCTATATTTAGATATACTTTAGTTTAATATGAGTAACATATTTTAAAATACAAGTTTATACTAACAGACTTCTAAACTTTGCAAACAAGAGTGCTTACTAATGAAAACTAATGTTCACACCCAATTTAGACGCCGCCAATGGGAATGCAGCTAACAATCCCCAGCAGCAAAAGTCAAACCCGGCCACAAGTAACAATAACATCACCAGCAACAACAAGGACTCTATTAACAACAACAATAATAACAATAATACCAGCGGCAACAGCAACAAATTCAGCACAACAACCAGCAATTGTAATTCGAATCAAACAACCAATCCCGACATGATATCGCCAACAATAATGGCCAAGTTTCTGGAGGACGAGCTCAAGGCGAACGAGGTGAAACACTGCGATACGTGTCAGTGCAGCAAACAGGACCTGCAGGTCCTGGCGGATCTAACTCGTTCCTATACGGTGGCCACCCAAACGCCGCACCAGCTTCATCTCCAGGGATCGGGATTGAATGAGCCGAACCTGACCCAACTGTGTTTGCGGTGTCACAGCAATCTGAACTCTCCGTCGCGGACCAACAGTCCATATCTGATGAAACTGGTCAAGTCCAGCGACTCGGTTATATCGGAGACAAAGAGCTCTGTATCGGATCTGAATGATATGGACAAGCTGTTCACCCCGGCCAAGAAGGACGATCTGATGGTGAATCCTATTCTGGGGCATCATCGTCTATGTGAGCGAACAGTTGCAGGTTGGTATTGAGGATATATAATACTTCCTCATGATAAGATTCAAATGTATGTTTCCAGTTCCAGGACAAAGCCAGGAATATGCCAGTGGCAAGCTGACCACTTCAACCATGATGTATCCAACCACTCATTTGGGTGCCTATGCCGCCGAGAAATATCTCCTGGAGACCAGTAATCTTGGCCAGCTGAGGAACGGTTACCAGAGAAGATTCCTGGATGGCGGTGGAACGGCTTTGCAGCTTTTGAATAAATATGAGGCGGCCGGTGTTGGTCCTGGAGGGCCACTGCCGGATGAACTGGAGCAGGATGAGGTCAGTAAGCCGCTTTTGGCTGGCATATCGCAGGCGAATCTTTTGGAAGCCGAACAGGCAACCACACCACAACCGCAGGTGGTGGGCACTTCGAAGCTGGAAGATGTGTGCGAACCGACGCCTTCAGTTACCAAATCGGTGGCTCCCTCAGTGAGTGTAGCTCCCACCCAGCTCAAGTCCACCAACTCGGGCAGTGTCCAAAGCTTGTGGAGCAACAAGACCAGCAGCTGCGAGGGAGCCAAAATGTTCGAGACCTTCAACAGGAATCTCATAAAAACCATCAAGGTGATTTATGATTTTAAATGAAATGATCTTTAATTAATATATATAATATATCCCCCATTCTAGGCTGAGAACCCCAAGTACCGAGGACCTCGTCTGTGTGCCATGCGGATTCAGCAAAACGGCCAGAGCAACATCCTGCTGGACAATCTGGAGTCGGTTGAAACCTACACCCCGGTGATCTACAAGCGACGCGAGCGACTCCTCGACGAAGAACTCAACGATGGCAAGGACATCATAACCAGCAAGGAGAGCAATGCCGCTGCCACCGTAGAAGCCTGGCAAGGACCTGCTGTGCTCCATGAGAATGTGGCCTTGCAGCCAGTACTGGAACCTCAAGTGGAAGCTCAGCAGCAACTGCAGCAGCAGCAGCAGCAGCAGCAACAACAACAGCAGCAGCAGCAGCAGCATCATCAGGATGTGGAGGCGGAAAAACCCAAGGCGGGAGATCCACCTGTAAGCGCCAATCCTGGCGTAAACTCCCCCAAGCACTCCGCGAACTCTAGTTCCATCAGCGATGTCATCGACTATCAGGAGAGTGTCCTACTGAGGCGGCAACAGCTCAGTCGGGTGGCCGAGTGGGTGCAGCACAACACCCAGCAGCTGGAGCAGAGGAACCTGCAGCAGCCACCGGCGACCAGTGACTCCAATTCGGGCACCGAACGGCAGTCCTCTTACTCCACCCTGGATCGCATGGACTCCATATCCATAGAGAAGCTATCCATGGACTCTGGCTACAAGACCACGCCGCAGCAGCTCACCAATGGCTATCCCGAGAAGTCCACTGAGGACTCACTGTCCCCGAAAACGGACATCACTAGCAATTCGCTGCCGGAGAATCCGGCCGGACTCGTGGTTTCCGCGCCCATTGCAGAGCCCAAGAAGGCGGAAATGTGCACCACCTACTACAGGAGGACTACGCGGTCTGGCCTGCCAGTGGCCTACACCACCGTGGCAGCTACTCCCTCGGAAATACCGGCGGGCGGAGAGTCCTCCATGTCGTCCGGATCAGAGCCGCTGATTTTGCCCGAACAGCCCACTTGTGATATTCTCAACTACAAATACTATCCGAACGACACGGACAAGACGCGATCCGTGCAGGCGGAGCTGCACACCACCACCCAGAACGTGGACATTGCCCAGATGGAGTACAATGTGAAGCAGTTCCTGCTGAAGCAGAACGAGTGGTCCATGAACGGAGCCGGAGCCGGAGCCGGAACCGGGGCCGGGGCTGGAGCAGGATCTGGGCCCGGAGGAGTGGCAGGAGCATCGCGATTGATGCAGCGTCGAATCCTGGGTCCCGGCGTGGGGGAAAGGGTGCGCATGGCCACTCCCGGAGGCGCTGTGGTCGCCAGCAGCACCAGCACTACCCAGTCCGGCATTCTGCCGCCCCACAGAACTGAAACGAATTTATAAGAAAACGGGGAAAGTGTCGGTCGGAGAACCGACGAGCTAAATGAGATGGGAAAATCGGCAACACATCCAAAGAGGAAACCAAACTGTATTCTAGTCTAGTTTTGCTACTTTTAGTTCGTATTTCACATATATATTTATACATATATTAATATGAGAATGCGATTTAAGTCGGATGAGGACGTGGAGATATAGATGAGGAAGTGGAAGTGGAAATGGATGTGGAAGTGCTAAGTGCAATAGCAATGATACTATACATATGTACACAACAAGTCTACACCTAAGCTAATTGCTTTTGAGCTAAAACTAAGCTGAAGAAATTAAGATAGTCAAAGGGATTGAATAAGATTAAGGCGTTGGCTTGTTTTTACTTTTTATTCTTTTACTCACAAATCCCCCATAAAAACACTCTTTTTCTTTTCTCGAACTAACTTTCGTAATGTCTTCCTTTCTGCTTCATCTACCCTCTTTTATGATTTCTTTAAAAAGTCTTCCTGGAAATCCCCCCAACGTCTTTGAATTGAAATCCCCCAAACAGCAATTGCAGCAAAAGCAAATCTAAGACATATGATATGGTTACTCTTTACAATATAACTGAAAATTTATATACAAAACCGAAGAAAAAACAAACAAAAATAATAAAATTGCACAACTTTTTGATGTCTGCATGTTAATATAACCCACAAAACCATTAAAATAAAACAAAAAAAGGTAAAAAAAATTAACCAAAAATCAGCTTAGGTTACCACAGATATATATATATAAATATTTATTATATTTATAGGCATATACAGATAATTACGCTATATACATGCGATTGATATTTGATAAGCGCGTTATATTTTCTAGATTCCGATTGTGCAATATTTTTTAGAATCGAAAACGAATTTTTATTTTTATAAAATGCGACCAAAAGCCAAGGGGAGAACTTGAAAGGATAACCCGTTTTCCGATTTCAGTTACATATTTTTGTATTATTTTCCAAATTAGTTTTCTCGTCCAGCCTAGAAGCTTCGCTATGGCGCTATAGCAAACCCGAATCGATCTGTCTATCAAAAGATATATACAAGTACTGTACCTTCTTAGAGACAAAAGAGATTTTTGCCGGAAAAAAACAACTGTACTCATTCCTGCCCATTAGATGACCTTCATATATAGAAACTGTAACCCTCTGCTAACTGCTAAATCGAAGATATATAAGCCACGCACACTCACCACACACACACTCACTCACATGATAAACGTATCTGAACAGACATATGATTGTAATACCCCCCATATATATATTTACAAATATTATACAGAAAACATAAAGATATATAACTCGATCGTATCCACTTTATACGTGTATATCCAAGACCCACGACCCACGACCCACACATTCAACGGCTTCAGAAAATAACGAAAGGCATACCAAATAATTTTCTATATAATCCCCCACATCAATCAAAATTATCATAAAAAGAATGCCTCGATATTTACTCGATATTTACACGCATTACGCTATCTATATCTATGTATATCTCTCGATTACTTTACCATGTATACACTGAGCGAAATGCTAAAATGGAAATGCTTTAACACTGTTATGTTTGGCCTACTTATATAAACGTTTACTTAGCATAAATTCGACTCGTCTAGAGCAAGGAAGCCCCTATAAGCACCCCCTAACTAAAAAGCATACTTATTAAATCGGGATCGCTGTGATCCGGATCCTCAGCCTGTTAAGCACCTTGTCGTATGATATTATCAAGCCGAAAATCAAATTCTAATTAAGTTCACGAACCACTTTCACGAAAAAGACTTAACTTGGCTAAGAAATCAAATCATTTTCCAAACCTTTGCTCCCTCACTCGAAACTCAGTGCTCAACGATCCAGTTTTCCAATTTTCCTTCTTAAATCTCGCACATAAAACCAATAGAACACTGCCCCCGACCTCCGACCCCCCCAAGTACACTGCCCCGAAATACACTCCTCTTTCCACTCAAATCTCTCCCCAAAAACTAACTTTAAGTAGACTCATTCTCCAGCTCAAAAAAAAACAATTACTTAAGGCAGCTTAATGAAAGAATTCCCACAACCTTAGCTAAAGAATAACTTAAAAATACAAAAAAAAAAATGCAACAAAAAGAATTGAAATTGAATTTCAGAAAAAAATATAAAAACACTTAATGAAACACTAGCTTAAATATTTGGGCATAAGTTAAAGTCAAGCTGCGACATCTAGTTTAAATTGGAAGCCTTCGTTCTCACGTTTAGGTTCGGAAACTTTTCAAATACTTAGCCTTATATATGAATGTACATTTTATGCGCGTCTCGGTTGATGTAACCAATTTTGAGCTATTGAACCACCTTAATGTGAAACAAAAAACCAAAAATAAAACAATGCAAACTAAAAATAAAAATAAAAGGAAACATCAAAATAATAAACAAGAAAACAAACGGAAACAATTCAAATAAATATGAAATAATTTTTGAATAAGTTTTTTAAGGTTTTTGATTTTAAAAGGTTTTTAAGGGTAAGGAAAATAAACTTTAAAAAGGCTAAGTTTCAAATAAATATAGGCTTTAAGGCTAAAATATTCTATTTTTTTAATACGAATTATAGTTGTAAACTTTTTTTTATTTTCTGTTTACAAACTAGTTTGAATTTCAGAAAATAGGTTTGCTTTTTTGAATCATTGTTTGTCATGTTTAGAATTTTTCCCAATGAAATAATATTAAAACATTATTTACTTTTTATTTTTATTTTTGATGATTTTTATTTTTAATTTCTGTTATAGATAAATTCCTGGGTAGAGTACGAGTATGAAATAAATAATTTGTTTTGCGTTGCATGTGCTCTTAGAAAACTAATGAAACATTTCCCTTTCATTCTCGATTGGAAAATCGAAAAATGGCCACGAAAATGAAAATGTCAGTCTATGTGAACGTGAGCTCCTCAGAGGGCCACGGCATCTGTGGCAGCAGGGTGTGATGGCTGGACAGGATCGGCCACCTCACCGCCCTCGCTAGCATCGTCGTTGACCACAATGACCTCGTTAGAGGGCACAGCTGCCTCCTCGAAGGAGTCGTCGATCGTCTCGCCACTGGCACGGATCTCGTTCTCGGACTCGGGAACGAATTCAGCCACCTCGTCCTGGGAGTTGGGATCGATCTTGTCGTCGACTTCGGGCTTTTTGGCCGGCGCCTCGGTCACAGTGGGAGCTGCCGCATTCTGGGGACGGTTACCGCCCAGGAAGTTGATGATACCCTGGAGGGGATTGCCGCCCTGCTGCTGGTTCTGGGCCGGAGTGGCTGCCGTGGCGTTTCCGCCGCCAAAGACATTGTTCACAAACTGCTGGATGGGGCCGGGGGGGCGCGGAGTGGTGGAAACCGCCGCCTGGGGATTGGCGAAGCCGGAGAGGGTGTTCTGGAACTGGTTGCCCAGATTGCTGGCGAACTGCTGGATGCCCTGGAAGGCCTGAGTGGTGGAGTTGACCACGGTCTGGGCCGCATTCTGAACAGCCTGCTGGGCGGAGGTGAAGGCGGCCTGGGGATTCAGGAAGCCGGGCACCGTGGGGGCCGGAGTGGGCTGAGCAGCGTCATCCGCCTGGACCTGAGCCGGAGCCGGAGTGGGCTGTGCCTGCTGCTGCTGGGGCTGGAACTGGTTGAGGAACTGACCGATCGGGGAATTCTGGATCAATTGCTGCACAAAGTTGCCCTGGGTGGTGCTCTGGATGGGGGTGGCCTGGGTGGCTTGACGGACCTGAGGATGGGCAGAGTCCTGAACCTCCGACTGATCCTGCTCCTGGGGATTGGGAACGGGTGCCAGCTGTTCGGTGGGCTCTTCGGCAGGCAGAGTTTTCAGGACAATTTTGGCTGGCTCCTCGGCGGGCTTGATCTCGGCAGGCTGCTCCTTGATCTCAGGCAGTTCGGGCTTGGGCTCCTCCTTGATCTCCTGGGGAATTTCCTTGATCTCCTGAGGAGTTTCCTTAACCTCCTGGGGAATTTCCTTGATCTCCTTGGGAGTTTCCTTGATCTCCTCCTTAAGCTCTAAGGGATTGGCAGGCAAATCCTCTTTGATTTCTGGCTTGATTTCTGGTTTGATTTCTTCTTTGATTTCTGGCTTAATTTCTTCGTTAATTTCTGGCTTAATTTCTTCTTTAATTTCTGGCTTAATTTCTTCTTTAATTTCTGGCTTAATTTCCTCTTTGATTTCCTTGGCCTTCTCCTCCAGAATTTCGGGCTTGATCGGCTGGGCTTCCTCCTTTACCAGAGACTGGGACTCCAGGGGCTGCTTATCCTCGATTATGGTCACAGGAATATCGACGGGTTTCTCTGGCAACTGAACGACTCTACCTTGGCAGCTGAGGGCCAAGCAAACTAGGATCAAGGCAACAGACTTCATCTTGATTTTTGAGTTAAGCTCCCGGGGATTAGGGTAATAATTTTTCACCAACAAGATGCGTTCACAAGCGCCTCACGGCCGCAACTGTTTGAAATTTCTTCAGGCCCAACGCATTTTATACTTTTTCCACCTTCGCTGCCGGCGTCGAAAGGCAAACAGTCAACAAGAAAGTGGAAGGGAGAGGGAGAAAGGCGACTGAGCGAGATGGGGAGAGACAAGAGTGGTACTATATCTTTTAGCCCGGGTCTTGGCCAATTCTCGAACTGAATGTCATTGAACTGCCCCCAGTTCGACTTGAGTTACACGCAGGAATCGAAGCAGCCAGGCAAGTGCCATCCCGATACCAAAAGGGTTTTATGATTTCTTTTTTTTATTCATTTTTTTACGCAGAAAATCGAGAAGAATCTGCAGACATAATTGGCCAATTCAGAGTGGTGTGTGGTGTGGTGTTGGAGTCTTAACCAGGGACCTGGTAGTTGTCATCAATCATGTTTGTTTTTACGAGTGTACCTTCGAATATGGCTATCAATATTTAGTTTATTTAAGGCGAAGAAGTGCTGGGGATATGGGTTTATTATTAAAAAGTACATAACTTTGAAAATGACAAATAATTTCATATTATTTATTATCAAGTCTCAAGTTTTCAAGACATTTTGGACAATGATATATAAACTTTCCTTTTAAAACATTTAGTTTCTTGAACTTGATTATTTTAGGAATTTTAAAAGATATAATGGGAATCCATTTATTTTATATAACAAACTATGAATTTATCATAAAACTATTATATTTTATTAAAACATATTTTTGATAGATATCTTACATATTTAAAGTTTCTAGGAAAAACTAATTCACTTAATCTAAAATCATTAATTCTTGAGCTACTAATAATTAGATAAATAATCCTTAATCCTATTAATTGCGTTAATAACTGACATGTTAGACTATAGAATAAAATCCCATTACATCGTCCAACTGTGCAGCCATTATTAGTCTTTATCCCAGTCTGGAGCCGATCTTGTGTAACTCCTTCTGATTCTTCCCCCAACTCCTCCTTAGGCTTTTTTTCACTCTCATTCCTTGTTGACTCGATTGCATTTGATCGGCGGAGTTTTCTTGTTGTCTTCTTGTTTGGTTAAACGATTCTACAAGAAAGCCATTTGTGGTGTTGAGTCTTGGAGCTCAGAGCTCCTCAGAGCTGAAAGCTTTGGCTCCGACTTTGGCTGGGCCTCCTCTGTGGAAACCCGTTCCCCCCAGGTTGGGTTCTAAAAAAACCTGATCCGTCTATTTTTAGAGTCAATTAGCTTTGGGCCGACTTTGGTCTTTGGTCGTCGGTCTGCAGATGCAGCATTGGGATGCGTTTTCACCCATTCTGGGTTAATAATTCATTAGAAATGCACAGAAACACACGGAAACCGAAAACGAACGCAACGCCCACCAGGCCGAGGAACAAAGCCCAAATGCATTTTATGCAAATGAAAGCATTTAAATGTAGTTAAATGGGTCAGATGCTGGCAGAGGCAGAGAGAAACCCAACAGCCTAGTCCGCGGACTCGGCGGATGAAAATTTATTTCCTGCTGGTGGCCATGCTGGTGGCAATGATCGATGGCCATCGATCGATCCCCTGCCAGAACTCGTTCTGGTTCTTGGGCCCTTTTGGCCAAGAAGATCTCTGCAAACAGGCCAAACCAGCAGGGCTTCAAAAAAGAAATTTAAAAGGCAAAAATACATCAAGTATACAAAGGATAGGATGCTCTTGTTAAGTACTTTAAAACGGGTGTTGTTTTGTTCTTAAAATATTATTTAATCATCAAGTATTCAAGAGTTTCTTCCAAGATTTCATTTTCAAATATAAGTCTGTGTTACTTAGAAAAAAATATGAGAAGCTACTAGTCTTTATAAACTAAGCCATACTTTATATTATATCTACTTTTATATTTATTATTAATTTAGTATTTACATAACTATTCATAAAATAAAATGCCCCTTTCTGAAGAACATTATAAAAGGGCCCAAATTTCAAAGATCAAATCAAAGCGGCCTGCTAAAGGACATTGACATGAAGCTTTAAGACGCTGTTCTGTTTTATTTTTATGATCCCCACGTTTGGGTTTTTTATTTCTGCAACTCCAAAATAAAAACCAAAAACACAGAATTGATTTCAGCACGAGGGCAGACAAGAACAAGTTTCTTTTCCAGATCTCCCCCTTGAAAAAAATCTCATTTAAGGTTCTGTCGATTTTTATGGGTTTTCTTGGAGTTTTTTAATTACTCGTTTTTTTTTTAGTCTTATTTGGGCCAAAAAAAATTTGCTCGAGTTTCGGTTTAAGCTTTGATATTATGCAATTGGTGGGCTGTTGGCTTTTTTCTCCATTTGTTATCGCACACACAATTGGCTGTCGAATTAACACCTCGCTCACATCGCGGACAGGTGGGCGGAAATGCGAGCGGGGCGTGGCCGGGCAGGCCGACAACCAGCAGCAACAAAAACAAAAATACATTACTCTAAACGGTGGCAACTTTCACTCAACAATCGTGCGGAATACTAACAAAAATAATAACAATACCGTGTACATATGCAAAGTGGGTGACATAAAAAAAAAAATAATAAAAAAGTGGAGAAAAGGGGGAAGACTGAGTGGGAGACATCGGGTGATCTCCGTCATCCAAAAATTACCTCACTTATCAAGCTAAGCGGCTTGTTTTTGTTGCCGTAATATTTGTGTCATACTTTGTCAAGGTCACTGCTTTTGGCCAATTTTTACAATGGCATTTTTTATTGTTTTCGGCCAATTGTGCCAATATGTGGGGACAGGTGTGAAAATTGTTGCCAAGGCCGCGTTCATTTGAAAAAAGATTTATTTCCAGCCAATGAATTCCAAAACAATTTATTATTTTTTAATTTTAAATATATAAAAAATACTATAAGAATAGTTATTTTTATTCAACAGCTTTTCATAAGAATTTTCAAACAACGAAGCCAAAATAATGTTTTTTTCGCTTTTACTTGCGTAAAAACGCTTTTACTTGCGTATATTATTATTTTCAGATTGAATTGTGGTGTAATGTTTTTAAAAAATGAAAAATTTCAATTCTGAATTATAATCTTCCAAATATCCTTAATAATTTTTGAAAAATAGTTCAAATGTTCATAAATTCTACATTACAAAAGTAGAATGCGCCATCTATTATAATTTTACCGAAGCTTAAAAAATTTGGTATTTTATTTCCAGCCCTAGTCGAAAAGGCGGGAACAAACTTTATGATAATTTAAACCAGAACTGTGGCGGGTCAATTTTGTGGGATTTTAATCGTTATCTATAAATTTCTGTAGAGCCTATAGATAAAATAAACATGACCTGTGAGAATGATTTCAATTAATGCTATTGTAAATGCATCTCTTAGTATTTTTATCGTATAAACAATTTTTATGTTTCCAATATATTTTAAAACGAATTCCTGTTAATATTAATAGTGACTATGAACAAATATAAAAATTTCTTTTAATTTTTAAAGGGAACAGCGTCAATAGTCGAATATAGTGCTGGAAAACTAAGGTTGGTCGATTTTGGCCCGCAATGGTTGTTGCAGTTGCGTCAGAGCGAGGGCATCATACCCAACGTGTATGACTGAGAAGTCTGAAGCATTTGGCGTTAGGGATTTTTTCGGTTTGCCGTTTGAGATGCCTGGGATTTTTTTGGATTCGTGCCATGGTCACTCTAATCAAATCAAAGAGTAAACACGCGTTGTAAAGATTATTGCAGAATTATTCAAGAAAAGAACGCGTAAAATTATAAAAAAGATGTGCAGCATGTGCTAGGAGCGGCCGAGCAGTGGAAAAGTGCAGGTGCGAACGGGGGCAGGCGGATCGCGTCCCGCTAGCAACAACACAGTGCACCGTGCACTCACACAAACATACCCGCACACATGCAAACAACACCGACGCACACGCGAGCAATGAAAACAACAAAAACAATAGTAACAACAACAAAAGCAACAAAGTGCCAATAATAACAACAAAAGGAAAGAAAAGAAAGAAATTATGTTTAATTATAAATAAAAGGCAGCTGCAGTGTGGAATGTGTACTACAACAACGAACTAAAACGCGGCATAAAGTTTCCCCTACCCCCCTTCCCACTTCCCGATCTCCCTGAGCGGAAGAGATTCAATTAATATTAATTAATTAAACAAACACCACTGCGTTGCATGTGTGAGTGTGTGTGCCTGTGTGTGTGTGTGTGTGTGTGTGTGTGGGTCGCTCTTCCTCTTAAAGCCGCAATGAAATTAAAGTGTTAAAAAACATAAAAATCAGAAATAAATAAAATATTCTTCGACATCGCGGTTGTTTGCTTTTGTTCTCAGTGCCATTTCCTGTTTGCTATTAACCCTTACCCTGTCGCCCTGCCTAACCCCTCTCACCGTTCTCCCCCCTCTTCTTATCAGCTGATAGGAGCCGCCACCCTCCAGTCCCCCCCAGCACCCTTCGCTTACCTGCACCTGCTGAGAACGTGTGACTAATGCACTGCTCGCGCAGTTTGTCAGCTGCTGGCGCCGTGGACTTGACAACAACAACAGCCGGAACAGCGAACCCAACAACAACATCGGCCTTCTATAGAGCGGCTACGTCGGCGTCGGCAGCGGCCTCTGTCAGTACAACACCAACAAAACTAAACAAAAGCAAATCAATGGCCACCACCACAACAACAACAACAACGGCAGCCATGGCAGCAGCCACAAACGCTAAAGATGGTAAGTTGTCAAAAAAAAAAAAAATCGGTTAAAAAAAACATTAAGTATCTTGGCTGACCCACAAAAAGATATGGAAAAAAAAAGAAACAAAAGTATCTTATAAGTTCAAGGATAGGCTAGTACAGTTTGAGAGTCAATGTACAGTTGCAGTCCATGTCAAACCGAAGGGAGTTCATAAAGAAGTTTCTCACTTAAGGTGGCTTAAATTAGTATTTAATAAACATTTATTTTAAATTATAACAAAGCGTCCTTAAAGTTCCACCCACCATGATTGCATAAGTTTCTCGTTTACCTTCATTTTTTTCGCCCGAAACACTAAAGACTCTCCATATTTGTTTGTTTTCCGAACACAAGACCTGTAATCCTAATCCATCAAGGTATAATCTTTTGTTTTGTTCTTTGAACAAGTTCCGCGCCAAACAAAAATCCCCACCAACGCCTATTCCCGTCTCTTTTTTATCCCCCAATATCCCTCTCTTTCTCTCTATTACTTAATTCTTCTGCTCGGCCTGACGTAACTTGTTGAGCAAAGAGGGCTGCACTTTTAACAAATATTACTAACCTAATTTGAATATTAAACTGATTTTAATTGGATCTTAAAGAAAGGTCTTCTATCTATAAGAAATAATCTATTATATTTTTAGATCTATAAGTATGATTTAATAAAAATATATACTAGTTTCTCTCTGTGGATTGGATTGGTTTCTGGCTCTTTTGGATCTGACCAAAAGTCTTCCAAAGAAGAAAGAAAACTTTTTATTAATATCAATAACCAAAAGAGCGGAGCGAGGGCAACAAATAAGGCAAGAAATTAATGAATGCCGCCGGGGAATTAAGTTCAACAGCAACGGCAGCAGCAGCAGCAGCAAACCATAACCAGATTAACAACCAGGCTAATAATTAAGAAGTGCCGGCCAGCAAAAAGTGTAAAAAATTTCACGTACATACACTACATACATCTGTATATAATTTAATTGGCAAGGCGGGAAATGGTAGCAGCAGGCTGGTAGGCTTGGGACAGAGGGCCATTGCGAAGGTCAGCCGGTGGCCTGAAGGTCATAAGCATTTCGACGTTGTCGTCACCTCTGAACCCGCTCGAATTTATTGATTTTACACGCAGCAGCACCACCAGCAGCCACAAAAAAGAGAGGAATAATCATACTTTCCACAGGGAGCTCTAGATATCAATGAAAAATGTTTATAAAAAATTATAATTATATAATAAAGAGTATAAAATAAACAAACATACCTTCATCTTTTGTATAAAACACTATCCGTAAACCCTTTATCTTTTTGGTTTTTTATTCCCAGCCCTCACTGTACCATTTATTCATATTTCTATGCCACACAGTACGTCTTGTGGGCACTCGAGTGGGTACTGTGGTATTAGTGCCCAGTGTGTGTGGTAGTATGGCTT
This sequence comes from Drosophila atripex, assembly GCA_035045925.1. NCBI lineage: Eukaryota > Metazoa > Arthropoda > Insecta > Diptera > Drosophilidae > Drosophila > Drosophila atripex. The sequence continues at coordinate 6,438,352 of JAWNOP010000012.1, forward strand.
ATGCCAAAGGCCAAATGGAAAAACCAGCTCTAAAAGCCAGCTCAAAAGAAACAAACCAAAATATAGTGAGATGCCATCATGGTCACAGTTTGATGCTAAAATCGTGTGTTGTTTTTATTTATTTGCAAGTGGATTCTGATAAACTGTAGCAGAGACTGTAGGGGAGAGGCCATCAAATCTTATAATTTAATCAGAGCTAACGGTTCTCGGGTTGGCCAAAACAGATAACGCTTCCGAAATTCCAGGTTATCTAGCTGTTCTTTTTTTATCCCAACATTGCCATTTTGAAGTAATTTTCTATGTTCTCCCTTATCAGCCAGATAAGGTGGATGACACAGCGTAAAAAGTGATTCATTTGATGGAAAGTACGAGTGGACTTTGAAGTTCCTATCGACAAGAAAGCCAAAAATTTAATTTTAAGACCAAATACATCTCACTCTAATGTCTGAAACTGTTTATCAGTCCATTAAGCTGATACTTGGCTGCTATCTTCCGCCTATTTACATTACATTTTGTTTGTTTTTTATTCGTTTTTTCTTATCAGTTGTGATTTTGCTGCTGCTTATCTGCTGCAAATACAATATCCCCGCAGCACTCTGTTCTTTATCCACCAGTTGTCATTTCCAATTAGTGCCCCGGCACCGAGAGTCAACACAGAGTGCTTTATAATTCCATTTCAGCATCAGGTAGGGTGGCTGGAGCCAGAGAACCCCCGATTGCTGATTTTTTCCAAATATTTAATGATCATAAAATGGCAAACACCCGCGCGCCGGCCTATTTGCCATTTGGCTTACGGGCTAAAAAATATTTTGCAATTAGTGGATCGCTAATAAAACATAGTTTGGAAAGGCACAAAAAATGGCAAATAGTAGTCTGTATATTGACATATCGGTTGCATTTAAACTGAATTCCCACAGCTGTTGCGTCCTCTTTTTTTTTTTTAGCTCTTTGTGTCTTGTTTGCTTGGTTCACGTGCTTGGGCCGGCGGGCTTCATTTGCTGAATGCATTTCCACCGGCTGGCAGGGCGTCATTTTTCAATTGCCCACCTTCCCAACGTCCCAACTTCCCACCTGCCCAGCTCACCAGCTCCCCAGGCCCACCGCCCATCCAGCCACGCTCTCGGAGTGGCAGTTTGTCATGAGCAGAGGGCCAGGTGTCGGTCTGCTCATCGCCGCGTTTCCTGTTTCCCTGCCCCAACAGCCGACTTAACCCATTAAGTGCGACTTTACCGGCATTCTGAAGCCTACGGATTTCAAGGTGTTTTCTTATCGTAAAGAGAATTCCAAGTAATCAGTGGTTTCAGTTGCTTTTATGAATCCAAAAAATAATGTTTTTAAGCCGTTTTTCGTGGAAACTCATTTATAAAAAAATATTAAAAAGAAAGTTTCAATAACTGAGCAAGAAAATGTTTATTAAAAACAAATGTTTATTTTTTAGAAAGTGTGCTTAAATGGGTTAACCCATCTGGGCTGAAACCAGGTAACCCTAAGCTCAGTTCAGCGACTCCCGGGGATTGCAATTTGATTTGTGGGCGAGTTCGTGGCGGTGCGAAGTGAAGACTTGCTCTAAATTGCTGTGAGACTCAAATCCAGACTTATGAATGAGTTTATTGTGCATTCTAACAACTTAACTGGGCCTTTGCCCAGGCTATATTTCATAGTTAATTGTAGCGACTTGCAGGTGTCAAGGAGTTGGCTTTAAATGTTGGTATTCTGGATTGGTTGTGAGGTGGCATAGATGTTTATTTTGCTATACTATAACAGTGTACTATATGCATTTCCCAGCTAATTTGTCTTGCATTTCCCTGACTGGCACACACTTCACTGGCAATTCGTACTCCCCCCCCCCTGTTTTTTGACTGGCACTTTGGCGCTTCCGCGCTAATTTGCTTAGTAATTTGCATTTCGCAAATGCCATTCGAGGCGTGTGAATAAAAAACAAAACTATAAAAAAAGCAGAGACAGAGAAAAAGAGAAGAAATAATGTAATTTGCTGTCTGACTTTAATGAATGGCCCAAGACCATGTTAAGCTCTGTTTACCGAATATTGAATATCCGACCGCCCCTCCGCCCTAATTGCTGCTAATTACGCGCATAAAATTTACCTCCGGACGACTCAACCCATTCCGTAAATGTCTGCGTCCATTCCGGCTGGTTCTGTTTTATGTTTCTTGCTTCATTACGATTTTTATTGCTCCAGGGCAGGGGGAAGCGGTAAAATATAAAGATTCGAGACTCTGTCCGCGACTCTAGCCCCAAGATGTTCATTAGAAGGAAATGCACACATAACTCGCGGACGGAGAAATCTTTTCAGAGCATCTCTCCTTCTATTTTTTGATAAACTCAATGGTCAATGGATGGATGCAACCGATTCAAGTATATTTCCATTTGAATTTCAAAGTTCAACCCATCGGTTGGGTGCTTCTCCTCCGCTGCTCCGTTTTTTTTTAAAGGAATTCAAATGGCGCGTGGTCGCATAAAATTCGTTTTCAGTCGGTTTGTTGCTTGAGTCCTTTGGATCAGTGATGGAAACGTGACCAGATGTAATTGCTTTTTCCACCAGGGATATCATATAAAGGGTTTCATAAAGCACACAATTAATAATTATTTATTTTACAAATAAGCTGAAACTTTTCTTATCTCTGCTGGCAAGAATTTAAATTCCTTTTCAATGACTAGAAAATGGGTTTTGTGAGCAAGATCTAAGCCTCCGTGGGAATCACGGATGTCGTGAACATGACTCACGGCTGTGGCGGAGCGACACACCTATAGACCCGAAATCCCAAAGAACCCCGTTCTTCCCCTCATTAGGCGGAGCACAGTTTCCACTCGAATGCCGCTGAATGTTCTGTGACGTATCTCGGACATCATCGCCCAACGATTTCGTTGAGTTTTTGGTTGTGTTTCGTTTTTAATTGTCGCCCGCCTCGTTGTGCCTGTCATCGAACGCAAAACCCCAGCAACGAAATGGGGGAGAGCAAAAAAAAAAAATATTGGGAAAAATCGTTATGCCAAAATGGGAAACTCGCAATTCGGTTTTGTTTGTGTTTCCTTTTTAAATATTCCCATTGAGTTTCTATTGCAATCATTTGCAAGTGGTTTTCGCAAATCGATTGCAGCGATACTCGGCATGTCCGAGAGTATTTATTCCATTCCATTTTTTATTGTCTAGTTTTGCATATTTTGCAAATTAACTTTGTCATGCAGAGCCCCAAAATCGACCGCAAATCGACTGGAAAATCTGCCCACTCATGGCAATTAATGCAACGGCTTGACTTTAAATTGGTTATAGTTCTGGGTCCTTGGTACTGACTGTGCTCCATATAAGTGGGAAATTGAAATGATGTGATCACCTGTCCGAGACACTGATTGATTTATTCCACCTGGAAAGAGCAACCCCGGCAACATCCAATTGTCAATGGCAGGTGTGTGCCTTGCATCTGCCAGCTTCTCAAACTAATTAAACTTGCATTTGAGGCATGTCACGTTTGTGCATTCAATGAGTCCCCAAAGCGGACTGTGGTATCACAGTTTATAGAAATGATATTAAAGATTATATAGCTAACAGCTTATGTTTTTCTATTTTGTCATTAAAGTGTCCCCTTCTATGAACTGCTTCACTTTATTGACTTTCCTCCTCTCGCCGCAAATCAAATAATGGAAACCGACATTTCAAACAGTACCGACCACTGTCACTCGTAGCACAGATACACATATGTCAGCCTCGACCCCTCGACCGCTTGACCCCGCCCAGTGCCCTTCGGAGGACACCGACGTGGCCAACATCCTGTGCCGGTTCCAAGTGCTAACCGCAACGGAACACACATCAAATCGAACCAAATGGAACCGAAAATTCGCACGGTCCCAACCAAATGCCACCGCAAAATGCAATATGCTTTGAACTAGGAGATAGTAGGGTGTTCTGTAAGATAAATAGGATAATAATTAAATATATTTTCGTATAAAAATAAATAAATTAATGTATTTTGATAACTTTTATGTCTTTTTATATATTATCTAAAAACAGAAATAAGTTGAAACATTTATGGCTGACACTCGACACCCTGATGAATGGTTTGAAATGCATTGCATTGTCCTGCCACAGGATACACCCTATTTTTGCGGTAATTTACCGCAATTTGTAAATATTTTATGAACATTAATTAAATGCAAATGTAAAGCATTCCATTCAGCGCCAGCTCATCTAGTTTCAGACCTTCATTTCGTGTTTTATATTTCATGTTTATTTTGGTTGTTGTCTACTTGTTCCTCCTTTTTTCGCAAGGATACAATTTTCATTTAATTTTACTGCCACTTGCAGCGCTGGAAAATGAAAAAGAAAGTAGACAGGCCCCAGGAAGAGAGCAAGAGACTGGGAAGTGGAAAATTGTAATGTGGAAATTTGTATTTTTTTTCAATATTGCGTTGAGCAACAGCCGGCGCTCGTCCTTTAGTCAGGTGTGGGCTTTCAAACGTATCCTTTTGGGTTCACACACATGCTGTGCTCTGCTGTCCTGTCCTGGGCTCAATGTGCGTAGCAATTTTTATGAGCATTGCGTTTAATCCACATGTATCAGCCACCCACTGGCCCGCCCGCCCCCTCTCGTATTCCAAGTATTTTTATGATTTTTTACCTTTTTTTTTTAGTGGAAAGGCCTTGCGAAAAGTTGCTGTTGTTGTGGCTGGGCATTGTAGTGGAAAATTTTTGTTTTTCTGCAAAACTATGTATGTAGGACGCTTGATTGCTCTTTTCCCTTTTCAGTTGCCACATCGCCGCAGCCACGCCCACGCTGCACGCCCACAAAGCCTATTATGCCATTTTCTGTTTGTTATTGTATTCCTGCTACTTCTTCTGTCTCATTCGGGGTACTTCTCAGTCCTTTGTTGTGTCCTTTTCTGTTGTAGTTGTTGGATTTTTTATTTTTAGTTTTCCCATAAAAGTGATGTCCTTGTGAGGGGATATAGGAGAAAACTCAAAGTCTAGGTTGGGGTTTTTTTTTTGTAAAGAGGATATCTTAAATCTTTTGCTTTTGAGATCAAGTTTCCTTAGTAGGTTCCCTTAAAGGACCAACTATTTTAAAGATTTTCCTGTTCAATTTCTTCAGTCATCTTCGGTTATTTAGTCATCTCCTCCTCTTAGGATATCTCTGAGACAATGATGCCCTTGTGAAAAAACTAAGGAGACAACTGAAAGGAGGAGGAGGATCTTCAATCTGTTTCTGTTTTTTGTTTCCTTCATAGGTTGCGTTAAAGGATAAATTATTTTAGATTCTACAGCCTTAAGTCTTCATATTTATTGAGACATCTCTTGAGGATTCCTTCATCCAAGGATATTTGTAGAAAAGTGAGGCACCTAAAACACTGAAAGTCTAACTGAAAGTTAGATTTATGGATTTAAAAAGGAATATATCTTGGGAGATGATATTTCCTTTATTGATTGGATTATTTTAAAGATTTAGTCATCCTTGTGGAACACCCTCCTCTAAGGATATTTGTGTACCTAAGCATCTATTGACTTTCCTTCTGCTGACGCACTCAGACCGACTTTGCTGCCCGTGTTCCTTGGACGGGCAAGTGAAGTGTTTGCCGGGATGCTGGTGGCGTTGCAATTGTTCCTACCCAGCTGTCATTTGGAGGCGTAATTTGTTTGCGGCTTCCTCTTCCGCCCCTCCCCGATTCTTCGCCGGAATGCGTGGGCGGGCATCGGCAGGCAACTTTTGCTTTCAGCTGCCGCTCGAGCATTTCCATTCAAAATAACAAAGGCACTTGCTGTCTGACTTGCTGTCTGTCGCTCCGCATGCCACACCACACACACACCACACACTTGTATTTTCCCCGAGATACTTTTCGTATATTTTTGGCCATCTCGGTGAGCTATTTTTAAAAAGCAGATAGAACCAGCGGCCGAAACAATCTTTTGTTTTCCAAACAAACACTGAACACTGAACACCAAATACAATACCAAATGATTTTTGTTTTCTGTTTTTTTAATTGCCGCGACAGACTTATCTGGTTTTATATTTTCCGTATTTTTCTTCAGCGGCAGATAAAAACTGTGTATTCCGTAACTTTCTGACACTTGAGATTTTTAATTAGCCATCATTAAGATGCCTTAACAAAGTTGTAGGCCATGGAGCTATGGAACTGGGGGGGAGGCGGGTAAGGGCCGGGCTAAATTGCAAATTGTTTTCAAAATTAGCGACAAGTTTTTAATAATTTTGTTGTTTTTGTTTTCTGGCAGTGGTAGTACACTTTCCGTTTTCTTTTTTTGGCCGCGGAGAGATAAGGCTTAAATTACCCGACCACAACGAAGAATGGCCAAAAAAGATGGTCAAAGAAAAAATAATAAACTTTATGAAAAGTTGCCATTTCTTTCATAGAAAATGTCTTCTTTTCGGCCACCATCGTTTGTGGCTCATTTATTTTCGTTGCTAATTTTTGGCATTCTCTGGCTCTTCACAAAAGCATTTCGTTTTTTTTTGTTTCGGTCGAGAATGAGTATATTTCTGTTAGCATCTTTTTTATGGGTTGGACACGCGTTTTCTGCTCGACCTCACCGATTGACAGCCAGCCGATTTGATGTTCCGTCTTGTACAAGTCTCTATAGTCGGTCGTCTATTGATATTTTTGTATCGAACTTTGTTTCTTTTTTGGCTCTTAGTCGGCCCGTTTCTCTTGCCGTTGTGGCCATAAATTTGCTTGATTCTGCTAATTGACAGTCTCATGAGTGCGCTCAATTAATTCGGTGGCAATTGACGCACGTGCGCCATGATGCGGGGCGGTTGCAGTGGCGATTGCGATTGTGGAGGGCGTGATCAGGTGGCGTATACTTGATAATTGTTGACACTTGTCACACACAATTCCCACCCACACCCCCACTCCCCAGGGTAGGGCGCAGCAATCGAAATTGAAATTGTCATAGCCATGGGAAGTGGTCGGAAAGGGGAAAGTCTGTTGAGGAAATGAGTCCGTATCCCCCTCTGGCAATCAAATTTCAATCGATGTATGGCACAGGTATCTATGAAGTCAGGGAAATAATACACGTGTAGAAAGTAAGCCATCTCTGGCATAAATATTATATGCTTTTATTGAATACTTTTCCAGAATTGCATTTTGTTGACATTTCAATATAGAATTCCATCATTTTTTGGCAAACAATTACCAATAATTCTTGGATTTCTTATATATTTGTGTTTAATTTGTTCTGTTGATGTTTAATTTTGTATTGCCATGTTGGGTAGTGTGTGAATGTGTCGAGTGTAGAGTGACAATTGCCTGTTCCACATCCATTCATTGGCAGCCGCAGCCAGCTTTCTCTTGACCTCCTGGGCTTCTCGCTCCGTCCCTCCGCCCTCCGCCCTCCGCTCCGTCGCCCCCTGGCCACTTCAAGGCATGTCATTCACTTGGTTCTTGTCTCGATTACATAACCCAGTTATTAATGGTTTCTAAGTGTTCCATCACGCTCCCTGCACACCCATCCGAAGCCCCCAGCCCAGGCCAGGCCAGGCCACCGCATCAATGTTGTCATAGCCGTGACGTGGCGACTTCGTGACATGTTAACCCGAGACAAATGTGGAGCATGTGTCTGAGTATTCTGCGTTCTGCGTTCTGCGTGTGTCTTCCATTCCGTCATACTCTATTATTCACAGCGCAGAGTGGCCGGAGGGGCAGTGGTCTTGGTCAGGTGGGAAGACTGGCCCGGACAGCCAGTCACTTTCTGCAATTTGTTAATGAGTTTCAGTCCAAACTGATTGAGGGAGAATACTGGCTGATGGCACCATCGAAAAAGTTCATGAACTCTGGCACGAAGCCCACAAATTCAGTGACCTCCGCACAATAGGCGCCGGCCTAAATAGACTTCCTGCCTGCCGCCAATCGCTCTCAAACTGTTGCCACAATGGAAACTCTGTCAAATCCTGCCTTTGCCTTTGGCTTCAGTTTCAGCTTCAGCTTTGGCAATTGTGGGTTAGTTTTAAAGTCATAATTTTCTTTCATATAGTATACGGTTAGAGGCACCTTCCTCCCGACTTCTCAATTTCAATGCAGTTTCTTTGCTGCTCCCGTTGCCACAACAATTGCGGCGTAAAAGCGTGAAAATAGCACACAAAAGGTGATGGGTGGCAGGGACAGGTGGCAGGTGGCAGGGGCAGGAAGCCAGGAAGGGGTCATGGAAAATTGTCACACAAGCACACAGGAACTTGAGCCAGAGCCAGAGCCCGAGCCAGTGCCAGTGCCAGTGCCAGTGGCAGAGCTAGAGAGTTCAGAGACTTCTGGGCAAGGTTTTGTGTGGCAGGTCTTTTGCTCCTCTGGCCTCTGATGTGAAAAGAAGTTGCACAGTGGCATCTGGTCTCAGAGGGAATATGAAAATCAAGGAATAATAAAGAGGATTCGCCCAATTATGAATCTGGCTTCCTTTTAAAATATATTATTAAGTGGAATAATATCCTGTAAGACCTTACCTATTAGAAATTTAAATACATATTTTAAACCACTGTGCCCCATAAGTTGGCTCCGGCCTCGGGTTTCTAACTATTGCGTTTATGAAACGGATGTTGCCGCTTGCAGCTTAGTGCACTTGAGTCACCGTTAGCGTCCTGGCAAGCTGCATCCTGCCATCCCAGGAACCTAGCAAGTGGCAGTTGCACATGTGGCGCGTGTTTTGTGTGCTGAAATTTTACCTTGGTCCGGTCCTCTTGGCTCTGCGGGCTCTTTGTCTGCCACCTTTTGATTGAGTCGAGGGCAAGGACCCAGCCCGACCGTCTTTTCGCCACAGCCCACAGCCCACAGCCCCGCAACCCCAACAAAAGGACTATCCTTTCACACACACACACATACACCTCAAAGGAGTCTATGTATTTTTGTCCTTTTTGGCATTGTGACGGTTAATTGAATTAGTCAGATGAAATATTTCCATATGCAGTGGAATTTAATTTCATTTCGCACTCTTTTCTTCATTAGATTATGGTTATGTTGGTGTTATTTCGGTTTCTGAATTCAAATCGGCCAGAGCGGAGCCCCGAGTGGGGCCCAGAGTGAGGCGCTTGTCTCCAAAATTATGCAGATATACATCAGATCTCGGATTTTTTAATTTAATTTATTCAATCTCTGTTTCTTGTTCTGTATGTGAAAGGTGTCTGGCTTGACACTCAATTATCATATATGTAAGGGGTCTGATGGGATTCAAAGCTCTCCGATGAGTTCAACACTCGATTAATTAGTTATGCCAGAAACGTTTGATTTCGAAAGCATTTCGCCGAATTTCCCAAGACCTTCAAATAGAATTACATTGCCTTGTATTGCTATGGATTCTTGGCTCTGAACTTTCAATTTATGTCAACTACGTGAGCAGAAATCCCCAAGTAGACTGCATCACTGCATCGAGGTTGCAGTTAACAAAAAACAGCTTCCTATAATCCTCGCTGCTGTGGACAACAGAACAAAGTCCGTGGATTTGTTACAAACTGCTCTGTAAGCCATAAAAATGGTTACACTCCACACTAATTGATGGACAAGATAGAAGGGTTGTCCTCGGGTAAGCTCCGGCAAGGCACAAGGATTTGCACTGCAACTATTTAATAAACAAGGACACATGTAGCCTTCTGACTTTTTCCACTTCAGGAAATTGCAACACTTTTGAGGTGAATGTCAAGCTATCCGGACATATCTTGGCATAAAGATTAAACTTTATTTCTCTCTCTGTAGCCACTTCGACACCACATGGGGCGTCATGTTGACACGAAGCAAAAGTTTTTGGCAAATCACGCAGGACGGAAGGTGAAGGGTTAGCCGGATTCCAGCTGGACTCCGGCTGGCTTTGTTTGCATAAAATATGTAATTCAATTTATATTTCACTTTGGGCTCTCTTTGGTTTCTTTTGTTTATTTCAATTAGAATTTCTGATAAGCCCGTTTAAGTCTGCAGACTGTCACTTCCTCTGTCCAGTGCCCAGTGCCCAGTGACCTGTCCAGGTCTGGGATGTGCTCCAAAATGTACTCCACTACACGGGTGGAATTAGTGCTAACAGACGCATAAATAACAAAAACATCCAAGACTTTTCGATGGTGGCTCAACCGCCGAATGCAACGGGTGGTGTCGGCGGTGCGCCGTCTGTGGTGCTAATATCTGTTGGTGGCAGCTTTAAATGCAAATCTCTTCACATTGATATGCTAAGCAGATGCGTCTGTGCGACTTTGTCTGGCACTTCCCAAGGTGTGGTCCCCGGCCGGAGGAGATGGGGGATCAGACCCATTCGACTGATTTAGATGAGGCTTTAGTCGCAGCTATGTATGTAGCTGGGACCAGCAATATCGTGGAGCGTGCATATTGCATTCTGAATGGAATCGTAATGACCGAGAAGTAATCTTTTATTGGGATGAATGCCAAAGAATCGGAACTTGAGCTTCCCGGGCTCAACTGAGATTGTTGCGAGTGATGGGGAATGTTTTTTAAGAGATTTTCGGGGCTTAGCATGCCAGTATATTATTTCTAAAATAATTCCTTAAAGTTTCCCTACTTGATGTATGTATGTATGTAGATATAAAGCGCATATAGGTTGCATATTTCGGTTATAGTTCTTGGATTTCGGCCAACGAATGTGCGAGAAAATAGAAAACTTTCTGCCCAGCATCGGAATCGGAATGCAACATTCAGTGTTTGCTTTCGTGGTTTCTGTTGTTTGTTTGCTCTTTCCTGGCTGGCGACTTGCTTGTTTGTTTGCTTTCCTAATTTCCTTGGTGTTTTCCGCACTTGCATTTAGTTCGAGTATTTTTAAACATTTTACCAAATGTTCAAACTTTGTCGAAGTTGAATGCAGTTGGGTGGTGGATGGTGGGGGTGGGTGTTGCAGAATATCGACCACTTTTTACTGGCCAATTTGCCAGGCAGTCGAGTCAAGTGGCTCGGCCAGAAAGTTTCTCGTCATTACGCCAATTGAAAAGTTTTTTCTTTTCGTCTTGTGTGACATTTTGCCATCCAATATGATGACCCAAATAATGAAGAGCACAAGCTGCCTTCCACTAAAAGTTAAGCCACAAATGGGGGCAGGGACTGCCGAGTGGTGTCTCCTATTCACACAATTTAATTAAATTATGATGAAAGTCAGCTGAAGTTGACAAGAACACAAGTTTATCGAACTTGAAGGCAGCTCCAAGTCCGGGGAAATGGAAATTGAGTGGAAATTTGATTGGCTTTGATGAGAAATTGGAATAAATTGTCAATAAAATGAATAAAGAATAGAGTTTTCAATTTATTTTAATTTTAATTATATCATTTATTGAATTCCCAACTCTCTTTCATCATTGTCGCCTCTATAAAGGACACACTCTTCCCCCCATCCTTGCTCCAGCAGTCCACGACAATTATTAATTTTAATAAACCTCCCAGGCTTTTACTTCCTCTTCCCTGGAACACTTTTCACCTCTCCCCACCAGCTAATGATATAATTTTTCTTCAGTTACCTAATTGAATACATTTGCCAGATGGGGGGGCGTAGAGTGTGGCAGGGGGCGTGGTCGGGCCTGAAACACATGGCAGGGCATCCGCACAAAATGGCAACAAAGATTGTTAATAATGGCAAACAAGCGGAGCTACTGGAGTTTCCACTTCTCAGCTCAGCTACTCTTGCCCTGCCACTCGAGCATTGACAGGCGGGTTCCCGTGTATCTGCAAGATACACTTCTGCCCCCTTGGCCTTCCTCTTACTCTTCCCGCCCCTCTACCCCTCTACCCAAACCAAGAAGAAGAAGTTAATTTGCAGCGACGGGCACGCAAAATCAAGATGGGGGAAAGCTTCTGGTTTTTCGGGGGAAAAGTAGAAGGGGTTGGGTAGTGGGTGGTGGGAGGTGGGAGGTGGGAGGAGGAAAAACCAAGACGAAGAAGAGAACATAAAACGGCATTCCGCGGCAATCAGGGGGAGGTGAGAGGGGGAAAAGGGGGCGGGAATCGGTGGGAGAACGCATTACAAATTCCATTACTTTGAGCAGCGAACATGACCTGATTTTTATGTACAAGTATGCGTGTCGGTGTCTCGCCAACTTGCATGTGTGTGTCTCTGTATCTGTGTGTGTGTGTGTGTGTGTGTGCGTGTCTGTGTGAGCCAATGGATGGAGATGCTGCGGGAAAGAAATTAGGCTGGCCAAAAAAGATAGCACGAAGAAATGTTGATGGCAACAGTCTGCCAAGGTTTATACACTGAAAATAAAGTTTTAATAAAAAAAACTAGTAAGATAAACATTTGCCTAATTTTAAATATTTATTTTCAATTATTACTTTTATTAAACAGTGAATTTTAATAATCATTCTTTATCCTTTTTTGTTCAAATCCTTTTTATTCTCCCAGTGTTTCGGGCACTTTAGTGTGCGTGCGTGCATATTTGAGCCACGTATTGGCCAGGACCTCTCCCTCCTCGTGGCCTCCCCTCTCCTAAGCCATCACGCCTTTTGCTTCCTCTTCCTACGTCTTGGCCACTTGTCGAGTCACGTAGCAAAAAGTTTTAAGCATTGGCACTTGCGACGTGCAATGGCTATCCCCCGGCCCTCCTTTTCTGCCACTTGCTTCGGCCGCCCACTTGCCTCCCTCCTCTTCCCCATCCCCCTCCTCCCTTCTTGGCCATTTTTGGCTATCACAGGGCAATAAATTAAGAAAAATGAATGGATACGAGTGGCAGGGCCAAAAGCAGGAGAGTGGCCTACACACAACTCAATCTACTAGGACTTGCCACGCCCCAGCTCCTCCTTGTGTGTGTGGAGTAGGCCGGTCGGAGGAGAGGAGGGGCTAGTGGCATAGAGCCTGAGTGGTTGGTGGGCTGGGAAGGGCTGTGGTGCAAAGTGCAGTGGGTTATTGGCGCACTTTTATGGCCAGAAAAATTACTTGTCGCACGATTCTCTCGCTTCTCATGCCTCATTGGACATTCTGGCTTACAGACGAAAAAAATATGTTACATTAAACTGAAATAGACATCCTTTAATAGCCTTTAGGTCAGGAATTAGTGGATAAGAAATCATAAATAAGTTTGTTTAAGTATAAACTCTAATCAAATGTATAAGTAAAGTACCTTTCACATTTTACTCGCCGTGTCTGGAGCTTTCACTTCTCTCCTTTGCAGGACACTCTCACAATGAAAGTGTCACTAGTTGGATGGGCGTGTTGCCCCGAGGCCAGTTTTTGGGGTTGGTTCAAAGTGCACTTTATTCAATTAAAAAGTATCGAGGGAGGATCGAGGGTTCCGGCAAGAAACGGGTCATGGGAGCCGCCCTTCCCGCCTGTCCCTCCGCCTGACATGTAAAATGTTGTAAATGTTTGCCGAAGGCAAATTGTCCAACCAATTATGATTGCCAAGAGTGGAGGAAAGGGGACGAGGTGGGACGGTGTCGGTTTGAGGTCGTTAGTGGCTCTGAATGCTGAAGGTTTTGCGGATTGTGGGTCGATTGTGCCAATGTTGAACCAGTGAACTGGCACAGTTTCTGCAGCTTAAAGCCACCAAACCGACGCAAAGCAAACTGGCAGAAACCAAGTCTTTTTGATGGGAAAATGGCTTAAATAAACGGGTAATGGAACAAAGTTTTAATATTGTTGTTGTTTTTATATATTGTATTGTTTTTAATATTGTTTTATGAACGTGGTCTAACAAAGGGGTTTCCTGAGTACCTCTTTTTATATCTTTGACGGAAACAAGGCTATATCTTCGCCAATATTCATCCGATTCTTGAGCGGGATACCTTAAACGATTTCTTGATCAATTCTACATAAGTCTGCATCAAAATCTGGATGTAAATTATTTTTTCGATTTTTTCTCAAATTTTCTGGGGGATCCCCTTCAAAATTATGAAAACTGCTTGTAAGGCCAATATGAGCCACTGCGATGGCTATATCTTCGCCACTATTCAACCGATTCCTAAGCGGGATACCTTTAACGATTTCTTGATCAATTCTACATAAGTTTGCATAAAAATCTGGATGTAAATTATTTTTTCAATTTTTTCTCAAATTTTCTGGGGGATCCCCTTCAAAATTATGAAAAACGCTTGGAAAGCCAAAATGAGCCACTGCGAAGGCCATATCTCCGCCAATATTCATCCGATTCCTAAGCGGGATACCTTTAACGATTTCTTGATCAATTCTACATAAGTTTGCATAAAAATCTGGAAGTAAGTGATTTTTTCAATTTTTTCTCAAATTTTCTGGGGAGTCCCCTTCAAAAGTTATGAAAAACGCTTGGAAGGCCAATTAGAGCCACCGCGAAGGCTATATCTCCGCCAATATTCATCCGATTCTTGAGCGGGATACCTTTAATGATTTCTTGACCAATTCTCCATAAGTTTGCTTCAAAATCTGGATGTAAATTATTTTTTCGATTTTTTCTCAAATTTTTTGGGGGATCCCCTTCAAAATTATAAAAAACGCTTGGATAGCCAATATGAGCTACTGCGAAGGCTATATCTCCGCCAATATTCATCAGATTCTTGAGCGGGATACCTTAAACGATTTCTTGATCAATTCTCCACAAATCTGAATAAAAATCTGGATGAACATTATTTTTTCGTTTTTTTTTTAAATTTTCTTGAAAAATGCATGGGAAGGACAATGTAACCTAGAAAACGAAGACTACGGTATGAAATAGTTGATGATTTTCAGTATATTTGTTCAATTTTTTTATGAAACTTTATTAACGTTATTCAACCTTGAACGTTTTGATAAATGACCTCTTAAATATTTATCACCAGCACCCCATACAAACGTCATATTTGTCCATTTTCTCATGCTTGAAGGCAGCGGCGGACGTAAATGGGGGACTAAACAAATCATTTTAAGAATTATGGCAATTTGCAGTTATTAATCAAGAAGGCGTCGAGCAATATGCTCACTACATCACACACCACCTCTCCACCACCCGAATGGATTCATCAAGTATGCAAAGGCAACTGAAACTATAGTACTAGAGAATCAGAACCAGAATCAGAGGTAGTGGCAGTGGCAGCAGCAGCGTTGCAGGCAGTCGAAAGTGGCAAAGATTTACGACCTACTTCCATATGCATGACAGCTGCAAAACGCTGCCAAAGTGACTGACTAACTAACCAGAAAGTGAGAATGCATGGGCCAGAACCCGAAATGGCTCGAGAGTAGTGGTCCCACATATGCAAATGAGGACACCATAACCCCTCCTTATCGAGGCTCCTTTGGCTGCTTGCAATTTGCATTACTCATTTGACACTTTGTCTATCAGGTGGAATCGCAGACAGACGCGCACAACACCTGGGAGTTCTGCCCAAAAAACCGAAGGCGAAAAACCAACTCGGAGGAGTCCCTGAGATGAAAATGAAGACAGAGTCGAAGGCTCCTTGGAGGGAGACGTTGATGAACGACAGCATCTTCAGAGGCACAGAACGCAATCCTTGAGTGGCAAGGCAACAAGCAAACATGCATCTCTTACACTTCAAGAAATATTTTCTTTCCAGAGTGGCAGCTATTTTAATCGAGGTTTACTGTATCTTTTTCCTATTGATATTTTTTTCGAGTGCTCCAGTAATAGAGAGAGGAAGTTATACATATGCTTGATATAAATCTTGAGAGCAACTTCGCCTGTCATGCACAACATGAAACCACTAATTGATGTGAAGGCAGCCCCAGACTTGAGACTGAAGACTCCAAACTCCAAACTCAACACTTTTACGAGTAGGACTGGGAAGGGAAAAGCTGAAGACGAACTGAAACTAAGACTTCAGGCTTAGCTGAGAAAAGAAAGACTTCCTCTGCAAGTCGTGTTGCATGACTAAACTTTGGGTTGCTTTTTCATTATTAATCAACTGCGAAAATTTCACAGTTGCAGCTGGAGTTGCCGTTTCAGTTACTCACTACTGTCATGCCAATACTAATTAGGGTTAAGTAATTTAATTTCTGTGCAGTTATAAATTCAAGCAGCCATCAAGGAATGCGATATGTAATTGTTGTTTATTTGCAAATATTTGCATACGAGGAGAAGCATTTAATTAAATGTCAAAAACTCGATTTGGGAAACGACTTTCAATAAATGCCACTCTTGTTCATTGTCTTTTGAGGAGATAGAAATCCATACATGACAAAATAATTAACAAAAAGAATATAAAACAACTCGTTAACACTTTTTAGCCAATAACTAATTATCGTATTTCTCTTTTTATTATTCTAGGTAAGTTATGAAGCTGAAGCTTAAAACTTGTCATATTCACTTGACTCCGGGTAAGCCTGTTAAAAACCCTTAAAATCCATTGCCAAGGACAACATGGCATTCGGGCCATATGATAGTCGGCCATAACCGCCATGCAGACCAGTCAACAAACCCATTAGACTGCCCCCGTTTATAACTCTCTGAAATGTCGTTGGCGGCTGAACATTTGTCGCTTCTCTTCTCTGCAAGGACAAACACAAGATGACAAAAAAAAGCAACTCTCATTATGACATTTTATTGTCCTGGCCGCCATTTGTGCCACTCATTGTGGCGGCTCCAGGTCCCGTTCCCGTTCCTGTCTCCGGGACACAATAAGTATGACGATGATGATGGGCATGCGAAGCCGTCGGAGCGAATCCCTGAATCGGGATGCTCCTCTCCGGTATCCTTGGCAATGTCAAGCGCTCAGGATTTCCAGGAGGTGGAGGAGGTGGAGTTCTAGCCAGGACACCAGCAACAACATGAAATGGCGTTGTTCCAGTTTTTGTTGTTGGTCTTTCAGGCCATGTCACCAAACACCAACAACAGCAGAGTTTTTCTTGTAGTGGCTACACAGGGAAAAATAAAATAAATGTCGAAATAAACAAGAGAATACAAAAGTCCTGGCAAATATTTATTTTCTCCCTCTGCAGGGAGTATCCTTTACCCTCCGCCTAAATGCTATTTTCTATTTTCCATTTCTGCTATGGTTTCTGTTCACTTGTCCTGTGTTTGTTTTGGTTTTCTGGTTCTCTGTCTCGTTGATGTCCTGTCAATGGCTTTGATAATTATTATTAGTTTTATTATGTAACTTTTATGCTAGTTTGGGGACGCGTCGAGAGTCCCCTATAACGCCCCCTTCGAGAGGATCCTGCTGCTGTCTTTTGTGTCTGACTTAAGTGAAATAAAACACGAGTCGTTTTTAGTCAAAGTTTGTTTGTTTGCTAATTAGAGGAGTTTGTAAAATAAAGGATAATGGAAAAAAGCTTAGAAGTTATCCATTTAATTTGTTTCAACAATCAAAAATATGAGTTCACCTTATAGTCGAATTATTCTCAACGATCCATTTCAGACATTTTGTTATGCCATTGTTGACTATTCCTTACTTATTTTAAAGTTTTTGTTTCTGGCTTTGTTTTCTTAAAAACTTTTTCCGCATTCGAAAGCAAATTCAACAATCCCACAAAACAAATCTGCCGCAGACCCAAAAGAAGTTGCTCAACGATGGAACTTTTCTTGTTTAAGGAAAATGAGGAAAACTTCTTAAGAAGCCTCCCTCGCAGTCTCGCAGTCTCGATTTCTCCTTTTATTATGCCTTCAGCTTAATTAAATAAAATGCAATTTAAAACCGTTCATTGTGCAATCGCTGCCTTTTCTTGTAAGCACAAAAAACTTACACCCTTTATTTTGACTCCAGCAGCACCCTCCCCACTCGGAAACCAACCTGAAAAACAACACCCATGGCGTGTGTGCGTGGCACGAAGTAGTCAGAGTAGTAGGAGCAGCTATAAGGATGCAATATAGTGCAGTATAGTATAATGTGGAAGTTAGGGGGTCGAATGGTGGCAGGAATACGTAATGAGTGAGTGTTCCTCCACTTGTGAGGTAGTTTCGTTACAGGATATTTTCAATAAAATTTTAAATAAATTATAATATTAGGTAGTTACCTTTTTAAAAACCCATTTTATTTCAATCTCTATCATGGATTTTATTTCTTCAAAATTATATAAGAGAGTTCCTTAATTCGGTGACTTTTTTAAAAGCAAATTCCCTTACACATGAGCTTATTGCAACGATGGCGGTGATGATGGCGTAATGCCACGCCCCCTCGCCTTCTCCAACCCACCACCCATTGCGCCCACTTTCCATGTCTGCGACTTGCGTCTTAAGCAACTTGCGCGGTCGTTTAACTTTGTGCGGCAGCGATTAAATTTCCAAGTTCTTGGACTCCAGCTCTGCCTTTTATTACACACACACACTCCACACACCATACACCCCTTTGAGTAATTTTCCTGCTTCTTATCATGTGTTTACCACACTGGAGAAAAATTATAAGGGCTTTCCAGCGAATGCCGGCGAAAAAGAATTGCACTAAGCGCATTAATTGAATTGTAATTGCCGGCGATGTTCGTTTTTTACTCCAAGCCCCTGCCCCAGAGCCTCCATCCTCCATCCTGAAATGTCTAAAGTGCTTTATTGTTGTTGTGTCACCGATTCGGGAGCTTGGAACTGCCTGCCACTCAACTGGAATACCCACAAAGTCAGTCGCAGATGTCCCACCTCTTGCCTCTCGATTTTCCAGCCCAGCTCAGCTTGCCTCAGGGGTCACCACCTCCCCGGCCTGTGAGTTTTCCGAGCTGGGCCAGCAAGCCGGCAGCAACATGCCCGGCATCTGGCCAATGCAGTCGCTGATTTTTGATTTCCAGGGTAGCGGCGAGGGGTCAGATGGGTTTGAAGGGAAAAACCTTAAAAATACACAATCATAGTAAAGTATCCAGGAATTATTAATCTTAATTTCTAGTTTTTCGAATATAATCCTATATCTTTGAATTTAAAATTCCAATATATCCCCCCCACCCAATTCCCTTTTCCAACTACAGAGTATCTCTGAGATGGCAACATAAATCTCAATTTCAATTGTGCATTCCAAACACTTCTTGTTGTCGTTTTCGTTGCTCTTGTTGTTCGGTTGTCGGTTGTTTGGTTCTTTTTGTGTTGGTTTAGTTTGGTTTGGTTGGGCTGTGAGGCATGCAACATTGGCTGCTGCCTTCTGCTGGCGGCTGCCGACCCCTCTCCGTTTGAAAACCACCTCGCTCCGAGCTCGACTAGCTTAAAGGACGCTGAAGGTGAACAACTGCAACTGAAACCGGTTTTCCCGCAGCCCTCCCAGTTTCACAGGCCCCCTCTTACGAAGTAAGTTTGGGCAGCAACCAAACAAAAATGTTTGCAGTTGCATTCACTGATTAGAACGTGGCAAGTTAAGCAGTTTCCCCTTGCAGTTTCGCTTTCCTATCTAGTTTTCCTGGCCGGGGACAGCTTACATAAATTCACGTCACTCATACGCCACGTGGGCTCGGTTCAGCTCTGAATTGCAGACATAAAGTGTTGGCTGGTTGGTGTTTTAGTCTTGTTCTCGATTTTCCTCTGCATGGTTTCAGTTCTTCATAGCACTGAGATAAATATTTTATATTCCCCCCCAAACTAATTTATATTTTATGATTTAAGTAACCATTTCCAATGAAATCATCCTCTTATTTGCATAGCTTATTGTTTTTAAATTAATTTTGATGCAATGATATTTTTTCCTGTCCTTTCATATTTTACATAATTCTTCTGTGGACGTTTCTCCTCGGACTTCCCTTTGTTGCATCATATTCTCCAATTTGGTTCAATCAATTTATGACCTGCAACGCAGTCCGTTGCTGCCATTTGGCACATTACTCACGTATTTTTATTGGCTCCTTCGAGCCACGCCCCTCAGAGACCCAGCCCGGCCATCGCTTAAGCCATTTAACCCTTTTGTGCATTGGCAAGCGTTTTAATTTGCCAGGATAGTCGGTGCCATAGCAGCATATCCTTTATTTCATATTTCTTTGGTTCCTTCGTTCGGCTTCATTTGTTGGTTCACTGGTCCGGGAGGGAATTCCCATTCCTGGGAACAGTTCACCTCCGCTGGGGCATAAAGAAAACACCCAACAGATGAAGAAATATTTACACTCCTCGCCATATGATGGTTAATTAAGTTCGGACAAACGAACCACCAACTAATGAAATGCCTCTCGCAATTCAATTGATTTTGCATTGGATGGCATCACCACTGGAGTTTCTCAATAATTAACCTGAAATAACTCAATTAGATGTCAGACGCAATAGTTCCTCGGGGGTTTTAATCAACTTGAAATTCAAAACCCCAAGACTCCTGCTGTTCTAGTGTTCTCCCACTCTCAAAATGTATCAGATTTCTTGGCTTTATTTCGAGAAGCTCCATCAATCATAACCAAACGCAAGACAAGTGATGCAGAAACAAAACAAACAGACTATTTATTCCAAGAAATTGTTGTTATAAAAAATTTATTTTAATGTCAGTTACTTCCAATTAAGACTAGAGTCTAGAAGTGGTTGAGCATTCTGAGGCCAATAAATTTCATAACTCGAGATGCAGCAGCCAGGCAAGTTTTGGTTTTGCAGAAACCCAATAAATAAACAAACTCTGTTGGTTAGAAGCAAAAAAAAAAAAAAACACACAAGACTTCAGAGCCACAAAAGTTGCATCTTCAATCGAAAAATAAACAGAAAGCCAAGAAAAAGGAGCAATAGCGTTTAAAAGGCGTTTGAGTTGCAGAGTTGCTGAAGATTGGCCCAAAGGAAGAGCAACTTTAGGGAAACTCTTTTGTCTAATTATGCAAATTTAGACTGACTGCCAGCTCCTAACTCGGCGCTAGTCTTCATGGCCAGAAGAGGAAAGTCCAAAACAAAGTTGGCCATCAAATTAGTTTTTGCGAAAATTATGTTTGCAGATCTTGGCAGGCAATTAGGTTAAATGGAAAATGTGAAACTAAAATAAATCCCTTTTAATCTTGTTGAAGTTTGAGTTTTTAATTAAAATATGTATATTTTTGGCACTGAAAATCATATAATTAGTTTGGCAATTTATATGGAAATCAGGTCAGTTATTATCAGTTTAGGTCATGTTGGTAAATATAATTTCAAAGGGCACAGTTATAGCTAGAAATTGAAACTCTTGAGACTCTAATCAAACAAACCTTTGCAACCAAACCTTAAATTCCTTCCGAGAGTCTTGCTCTCAAATTAGTCTTTTTTTTTCTTTTTACGAAAACTATAGTAGCTGTTGGATTGCTGGCAATTAAAGCACTTGAGACACTCGCCACTTTCCACGCCAAATGATTTCCGTTTTTTGCTTTTAATTCAAATTCAATTCAAGCTGAAAAGCGACACACTCAGATGTGTGTGTGGATCTACTTCCTATGTGGCCCCCTGCCGCCGCAGAGGCATCATCTGCCAATTCCCCCACCATTCTGGCCTCCATTAACTGCTTGTGCGTGCTGTTTGTTTGCTTTAATTCTGTTCCGTTTTTGTTTTTGTTTTTTGGGCATAGCTGTAAATTGGTTCTCACTCTGCCCGATGGGGCCTAGAAGAGGGGATGGTGCACTGAAAAAAAATTAGTTTTTTAGTTACATTTTTAAATAGAGATCTATTATAAACACTTCTATAAGCAGCTTGGAAAGTAACTACATTTCTTTAGGCTACAAATTTTCCCCTTTGTATTGCCTTTCTATTTTAATTTCTTTTAGTGCAGCTGCCAAGTCGATGACTCAAAATGTTTATAGACCTTTTTAGTGGGAAAAAGAACGTTTTGCATTTTATGCGATTTTTTGTTCCTTCATTGCAATAAAGTGCAGCGGCGGCAGCTAAGGGCAGAATTGAATGAAAGTGAGACCGGAAGTTTGTGCTTCTCTCATTGTTGATTGCGGGACTGTATATGGTGGATATATGTATGTATTCATGGCTATGTGGAGGAAAAGGGGGGCACAGTTCATGGTCGATTGGCTTATTCGAGAGGGAAATGTTGGGCTGCGAAAAGGAATCGCCGTTGTCGAGAGGAGGGGAATAGGAAATCAATGTGTGGCATATACGGCGTATACGGAATGTTATGACACAGAAATGGGGACTGCGTCGAGGGGACTTTTTAATTATTCGTACGATTGAGTTGCTACGGTTTTAATGATCTTCATGGGGTTTTGATTTTAATAGCTTCTTGGAAAAGTGTGAAGATTATTAATGGGAGAGAATAATGACGCTATCTGTTGGGGTGTTGGGCAATCATTCTATTTTATCTTTTATTATAGTCCTTTGTATCAGAATTTTATTAAATAACTGCAATAATTTGTGTGTACTGCTGTTTGACTATTATTTGAATATTTAAATCCAATCCTTAATTGGTTTATTCCAACCACACACATTTAAATCCGATTTAATGCCAGGCTCCCTCTGCATCCCATTCTGCAGGAAATTGACAATTTCCTTCCCCATCTCTGGCAAACAAGAGCTGACCATAACCATAACTAAACCACAACAAACACTGGCAAACATTGTTTACCATATTTATTTGGCTGACATAAACATGAGTTATTATTGCGGGCTTTCGAGGGGCGACCGGGGGGAGGTGAACTTCGTCCACAACTTTTCGGTCCTTAATCCTTCTCATTAGCAAATATATGGAGTACAGTTGATGGCTGGGAAGGGGAAGCTGGACGTGTGGAATGTTGAACCTTATCCGCTCTGGTCCTGGCTGAAAGTAGGATTACGTGGGAGGTAATTGCATTTGGCTCTACACTACACCCACCCACCCCTGGCCCACCTATCTTTCCGGACGCCAGTGCCCCAATTTCTCAGTTATTTGTAGTTATTTAAGTTTATTGATTTTATGGACCCACAACACACACATATCCTGCTGATGCAGGAGCCGAGTGGAAGGAGAGTGGATTTGGGGCAAACATTTTGCAAATGTTTTCATTAGCCAAACTTTGATTACATGCTAAGCTTCAGTTGGCCAGGCCAGGCCCAGTCCAGCCCAGCCCGAATAAACTTTTTGCCGCATTTATTATTTAAATGATTTTATGTGTTTCCCACATGTGGGTGTGAGGGTTTTGAGGCAGGGGTCGGCACGATTGATGGTTACTCACTTCAAAAGTCAATTAAGTTGCTCCGATGGCCGGTCCATTATCCCAGCCCCACTTTGCCTATGGAAGGAATTTATTTTTTCTACTATATACTGCCCCTAATCCGATTCGATTTCAAATAAAATTCATTTCCTATGTGGAAAGTTTTTTCTGCCTGAAGTGGGCACGTCGTTTTCCATTAAATTTACCTACGTGGAGTAAGAAATAAAATGTCAACTAAAACAACAAGGGGAAACGAAGACTTACTTTTTGTCGAGTTAAGTAAGGTGGAAGGAAAAGGGCTAGAAAGTGGTTGGGGACTAACTGAGAGCCACTGGAAGAAAAGGGTGCTTTTGGAAATAAAATGATGGTCCATGATGGTCCAAGTATTAGAAGCCCACAATTAACCTTTCAATTTATTTTCTGAGTGTTCCCAAAAAGTTTGCGGCTTACGATATGAAAAACCAGAAGAAACTGGTAACTGGCAGCATGAATCGGTTAACATGGCGTATGCGTAACTTGTGAGGACTCTCGCACACCAGAGACCGACCACCGACCCTCACGTGCCACTGCAACGGGGAAGATAAAAAGCAAAAGTTAAAACCATTTCACACGCAATTTTTAGCCTACTGTTCGTTCCTGTTGTTTGCTCAGCCTGTGACTGTTGCTTTGCCGTTTTGGTCACCTGGGGGGGGGAAAAGTCAGGTGAACTGGTGGGGGAGAGTGCGTGTCCCGACAGCCTAAACAAATGCAACACTTTCGGGGAGGACCAAACAAGGAGCCGAGCCGAGTGAGTGCCTGCCTAGAGTGCCATGACTACAAAATTTATATTTCCTCGCCGGCAAGCAGCCACAAAAGTTTTTCCAGGTGCGGTTTTTGCGGCTCGGTTTTCAGGCCTCAGGGCGATCCAAATGCAAATTAGGCCTGGCACAGGGGTTCGAGTAATTGAAATGGGCAGGGAGCACAAACTGGATGGGAGGGAGACCTGTGAAAAGTCAGGTCGGTGGAAATGATTGATATTTTTTTTCGTAAATGTAGATTGCTGATAAGGGTCGTGTTTCTTTGGGCGTGGAAAATCAAATGAAGGGGGTGCCTGACAGGGAAAAGTTTGACAAGCCAACTACTCGACTTCTAAGCTAGGAACTTTATTATAAATATTTCTTAATGATAGTACCTCTAAAAGAGGAAGTATCTAAGATTTAATTAGGCTATCTTTAGTTTAATCTGTAGTTTATTTATAAATAGATTCTTGTTTACAAAAAATAAAAGACGATAAGAATGTGTATTCCTGAACTGGAGGCTTCCGTATTAGATTACAGTCTTCCACTCGGGGCTCTGAAGAGGAGCTCTCTTCTTTATCGTGAAATTTTCATTGCATATTGATGGACCCACTCAAGGAATCAGCGAATAATAAAGGACCAACAGACCTAACCTATCCCTAGGCTTATGGAGTGGGCGTGTCCTTTTTGGTTCCTTTTCGGAAAGGCATTAAGCAGTTGTTACCTTTTTTTATTGCCCACCAAGCCAGGCCCGCAATCGCCATCAAATGGAGCTCTCGGGCTAAGCCTAATCTAATTTCTTTGGCGGGGAACTCGGGCATTTTGCTTGGCTCCTGTTACGCTGCTAACACGCTCCCTGGAGAATCGTGGAGAAGCTGGGGAACTGGGCGAACCAGAGGCAGAGAGTGTGGTGCGAGGGAAAAGGATGTTCTCTTGGTATCCGATATTCCCAGGCTTTTAATAACTGAACAAGCCGCTCATTAATAATTTAAAATAGAGCACCAAAATATGCGATGGCCCATCGGTGGCAGGCGGCAGGCCCCTCTGTGGTAGCCCCCTGTGCCACTGCCTCTGTCTTTTCTCTTATCTGAGAGAGAGAGAGAGTGGTGGAGAGCATGTGGAAGCCAAGAGCAGAGAGCCAAGCTATTTGTGGGAGATTCTGGCTCTCTTTTGTTTGTTGCTTGGCCACATTCCTTCATTGGATACCAGTTCGTTTCTGTTGTTTGTTGTTTCTCTTTCTCTGTTGTGGATGCCTTTGCACCTGTCTCCCTCTCGCTCGCCCCCATCGCCCTGTCTCTCTCGTTGGGGCTGATGATTCATGCTTTCTGGCCACTGCTGCACGAAACAATGGGCAGCATTTTGTTGCTTCTTAAATAATTTATTTTCGCCAACACTTCCTCGAAGCCGAATGCAATCGGCAACGTCAGCATTTCTTTATTTTCCTTTTCGCTTTATTTTGCATTTCTTTTGTTTTCATTATTTTATTTGTTTACTTTTAGTTTTTGCTTTTTATTGTCAGCTAACTGAAAAAAATAAATAAATTGATTAATTTATTATGCAATTTGTTTTGGATTTTATGGAATATCCTGGTTAGTTGTACCAGATATCTTACAGTAAATGCCAGATTTGAAGAAATTTAATATTATTTTTGTAAATTAATTTTTACTCTGTATTTATTAACATTATTATGGGCCCTCTGTCTTTGTTTGTGACGTAAGCCGAATAAAGAAAATTAAACCGGAACGCAAGCTCGTCTTCAGCTGTTCAAACTCGCCGGCTGCGCTCTGGCGCTGCTTATTCTTAGCCTGAATGAAATGTTCGCGTAGTGAGTGGACTTTGTTTCGTGGAGAACCCACTGCTGCCCCTGCTGCAGTTGCTACTACTGCTGCTGCTGCTGCTGCTGCTATTGCTGCGAAGTTGGTGCCGGGCTGTGTTGCGTGTTGCTGGCGTGCTCAGTTCACAATTGAACGTTCGGCGCGGCTGACGTTTCACTCTCGTACGCTCCGCTCCGCTCCGTTTCCGTTTCCCTCAATCGCCCCAGTGGCTCTCAAACTGCGACTAAACTCTCGTGTACGTCACATGGTGTGGTAGTAGTTGGCTGGATTTTGTCGCAGCATCATAAATCACAGCTTAAATAACAAACAGCCCACAGCAACAACAATAATTTTTATAAATAATCATATTTAATAATTTGTATACCGCTCAGGTTGTTGTTGTTGCTATGTTGCTGTGGTGCCAGCCTATTTATTTACTTGCCTCTCTCGTGTGTGTGCCTTTTGTGTTTGTTTATTTGAATTGTTTGCTATTTGAGCAGCCGGTCGGAAAGTGCGCACCCCAATAGAATGCCTCTGGTTTCTGGTTTCAATTAGAAGTCCGAGTTGGGATCCCATTTCACTGCCTCCCCTTGGCGGCACCCCTCTTGATAGCACCGCCCCCCCACGGCAAGCAATTCCGCCTATTTGCGAGGCTTTGCACGGGTTGAAGTGTGTTCATTCAAAACAGAAAACAGAGGAAGCCGAAAATGAAGGTTATTCCATTGCAGAGCAGTTTATTATTATTGCTGTCTTTGGGTCTCTTTTTCGCAATTGCGAATCGCAAATATTTAACGATGCTGAATTGGCAATAAACTTAAGTACAGTGGAAGTAAAAAAAAAAAAAATTGTATAATTAAAATTTATTCGTAAAAGATAGTGTTCTTATTAGTTTTTGTTTTTTAATAATTTGTTTCTCCTAAAAGAATATTTGAAATTATTTTTTATAATATATCTATAAAGCAACCACTGTACTCAAAAGTAAATATGTATCATAATTCATTCGAGTTCAAGGCGGTGCGTGACTTTGAAGTGTAAACATTTGGCTGTAAAAAGAGATAATGGTGATAATGAACTTGGTCTCTGCCTCCAGAAGCTGAATGAAAAATGAAAGAATCGCATTCGTGGAGAAAACGCGAGAATAGACCCACCGGATAGAAGATTCTGCCAGAAATTCCAGAACATAACTGCTTAACTTCTAATGGCTTCCGCCATCCATCAGCTGACTCAGGCCTCGCAGTATATCCTCTCGAGCCATTTGCATGCATCGTCAGCTGAAAAGTGTGACGCAAATGCTCTCGATTGCAGTGGCTGCCAAACTGCGAGGCAGTCAAAGCCCGCGCCTTGTCTTGTTTGATCTCTTAACGAGATTTGCCTTTGACCCAGCTAAGCTGCAGCTGGAGGCTGCCACCCCATCCCACTGTCCTTTGATTCACCGCCCCAGCCGCGACCTGCCCTCACCCTCGTCCTAGAATCCTGTAATCAACATTGCGTATACGCCGTGTAACAGCGACTTCCACCCCTTGAAAGAGACACGCTTCAAACGCTCTCTTAGATTCCACAGACCGGCTTGCACTGCTCTCTGCCTGCCACCCTTCTCTGGGAAAAAATCACCACCCACCACCCACCTGAAACCAGCATTACGTATACGCCGTGTAAGTGGGCTATCCACCCCCCTCGCTCGGGCAACTCTCTCTTAAGTTCCACAAGCCGGCTTGCGCTCTCTGTGCACTTTTTTCGGCAACCCTCTCTGGGAACTTCAGTGCCACCACCCAACACCCACCACCCACCGGGCGGTCGCCCTTGCGCTACTTTTGCGCCGTCTCTTCTTCTTTCTCGCTTAGCGTAACGTAAAAACGCCGAAGTCTCTGGCAGTGCTACTGCCTCTGACTCGGCCCGTATCTCGTTGACCTCATTTTGTGTGCGAAACTCAAAGCGGCAGGTTGTGCGTCCCGGCAAAAAAGCCATCCCGAAAAACTGAATCAAAAAATTCGTCATAAAAGAAACTGTGCAATAAAGTTGTTAATTCAAAAACTTGTGTTTTGTTTTTATTTTAACAAAAAAAATTACAATAAAAAAAAATTGTTTAAAAAAAGTTTGAAATAGTTATGAGTTTTTATATTTTATTGTTGATGTCTTTGATGTTTATTTCTGAATTTAAAATAATTACAAACCCAGAAGATTAATTAGAAATTTTCCATTTAAAAAAATGTTTATTAAATATTAATATTGTTTATGATTTGCTTTTATGATTTTTTTTTACCTACCTAAGTGATAAGTTGTGCGACAAACCCTGCTCTAAAGAAAATAACAAAAAAGACCGAGAGCCACCCCTAACAACATCAACCCCCTGGAAAAAGTCGAAGCCAAAAAAATTCTTTGAAGCGGCAAACTTTTGCGGCGTTGTTGTTGTCTGTGGTCGGTGGCATTTAAGATTTATTGTTGTTTTGTCTGCAGATAATATTTGACCTCGTTTACATGCAACATCGGCGTCGTTGGCTGATAACATAAAAAGTTGATATACCTATTTTATTGGCAAGAGTGCTCAGTGTTCGGGAGTTCATAAATCTCCATCGGATGTAAGGCAGTGCATAGAAAGACAAAAACCTCAAGTACTTGTGTGAAATGTGTGCCATAAAATAATCAATTAAACAACACTAGCTAAGAGACACTGAGATAAACCCATCCTTGATCGAAGAAAGCAGCAGCCTCGACATGGCCGAACTAATCAGTCAGCCCACTAAAATTAACAACAATAATTTTGGTGCCGGTGCGTATATACACATCATAAATAATCCCTCCATCTGACTACACTTATTGTTTGATCCCAGGGCCCTCCCTGCTCTGAGATTCCTCGGTTTTCACCAGAAGGAAGGAATTCCGCTAAAGATAAACAAAATTCTGATGATTTCACGTTTTTTATAAATTATTTATATTGATTTTGCTTTAATTGTTTATTTGTTATGGTCTCTGGAAGGTTTATTTTTAGTGGAGCGGAATTCGCAGTGTAATAAAAGTGAGGTGTTTATTTATTTTTTATATACTTAAAAAATATAAACATTTTCTCTTTACGGAAAAATTTGTTAGACATTGAAAAAATTGATGGAAATTCGTTAAGTCTACTGATGAATTCCATACCGTATTTAATATGGTTTTAAGTACGATCTGTAATTTATTTGGTTTCCTTTCCATATATATCCCAAATAAAATGGAATATCCTCATATATTTCACTCTCCATGCTTCCTGCAGTTCCCAAAAAAACAAAACATCAGACAGAAAATGCATACACATTTTGTTCATTCATTTCCATAAAGAACGCGAAAATAAATAAATAAATATTTAAAATATGCGTAAAACGGTCGCTTAAAATGCCAACCAAATATTGGAAGACAAAAAGAGCCAGACTGACCGGGCGTTCAAAGTAAATTTTATTAAAATTAAGCGCAAATATTTTGACACGAGAACGGGGGGAGAAATAAATGCAATATAAATGCGAGTGCCAGCAGCAGAAACTGCATTTAATTGAAAAATTGTGCAATCCCTTTTTCTTCGACTCTTTGGCTTTATTCTCTGGTATACAGCTCTGCTATAGGGGAGACAGACCTCTCCGTTCTCAATTGATATTAATTCAAGTTGAATCAAATGTTATTTTTGTTTATTAGAGAACATTGAACCCAAGACGGGGGCCGACGTCACTCTACTCGATTCGAAATCATTTATTTAATCAGGCACTATGCTTTATGGCGGGAGATAAGCCCAGTGACCTCTCCAGGCCCCTTATCGGTAGCCCCGACGCGTAACAAACGCATCTGAAACTCATTACCGAAATCGATTCGATCTGAGCCTGATTTATTAGACAACTGGTTTGGCTTTGCTTTTAGGCCAAATACAATCTAATTATTTTCCAGGTGCGATAGGCTCAACATCAGACACAATGTCAAAATGATTAAATATTCGATTGAGGCTGCATCCGATGGCTGAAACAATTAGAGAGTTATGAGTGCTCTATGTGGCGAAAAGTCATTTTAAATAATATAATTTATTAGGCATGAGCTGTGGCCTGCTATGGAAATAAATAATTTAATAAAATTAATCAACCTACTCTTACTAATTTTATTTTTACAGCTGTTCAGTGAGTCTACTCAGTTTCTTATTGGATTTCTGTTTTCTAAAATATGTTTCAATTTTAATTAAGCTCGGATTTGGCTGCCCATGATGCCTGTTTTGGCCAGTTTCTGACGAACGATTGCCAAACACGCAACTCCAGTCGAAAAGTTGGCGCCTGCCGTGCGCAAAAACTATTAAAACAGGTGGCCAATACATACAATATACCTTCTCGAGTATTCGTCGAAAACTTTATTACGAAAACATGCAACTGGTTGACTAATTTACTTCCCCGTTTTCTTAGCCAACAATCCCCATTAGAGAACTCTCCCTTTCTCAGCCCAACTGCCCTTCTTTGGCTTTAATGTGATTAGAACTGATGGCTGGGCGATAAAAAATAGTTCTATATGGTAATAAAATGTGTGTGTTTAGGCCTCGGGGGCTGTGTTTTTGATGGTTTTTTAATTTTATTATTTTTTCTCGGCTAATGAATGATGAGTGTTTAATGGGAGATCCCAAAGATTCAACTCTTTGGAAGGTCAGCCCAGGGCCAAGGAGAAAATTAACTCGAATATTTTATAGATTAATTAAAAGCTATATTTAAAATTGAATTATTTAAGCTTTATTGTGTATGATGCATTAATTCCAGAGCTACAATTATTCATGTTTTTTCGAGCTATTCACCCTTTATCCGCTTTTGTTTGTGATTAGTTGCAAATGCATTTTAATTAAATGGCAATTTCAGATTTCCTCTTAAACCGCAAATAAATATAATTTATTTACAATTATGTTTGTGCAAAAAAGATGGGATTTAAGGGATAAATCGATTGAATGTGGTTTGTCCTTCCCACTCTGGTTTGGGCCAGAATTCACCTATTTTTGGCCAAGAATTTGGGGGGCTGGCTGGACGCGCGTCATTTATAAGCCATTTAATCATCGGGAATTCTCGGACTTTGAGTTCCGTCAGCTGTCGAGATTGCACTTTACACTCCTTCTCCCGGTTTATTTTTAAGAAGACGGATCTTTTTTTTAGGATTCTTCCAAAAGAGCAGAACTCTCGCAATTAGTCAGCTGCTTGTCGCCGAGAAGTGTCAAAATATTTTTGCTAGAAACTTGTTTTTATTCTTTCTTCTGTTCCTATAACTCGGCATTCTATTTTCCCTTGCATTGAATCAGAGGGTGAATGTGTGCAAGTTGGCCAGAAGCCAGGAGAGGTGCCAGGGGGAGCATATATGTGCATATGAGCGGTCGGGCTGCCGGGCGACGTGGCCAAAATGTCACGTATACGTCGTGTGGCCTGCCACAGAATTTTCACTTCCTCTCCGCCGCCTCATTCACGCCTGTCTGCCGATTTTCCGCTTTTCTTTCTTCTGTTTCTGTTGTTGTTTCTTTTTGGCAAAGGTAATTACGTCATTAACAAGAAATTTGGAAAGTGGTCGTCATTTCATTTGCCGCTTTGTGTTCGGGCTTGTGTCAACTTTTGGCTGATGGAGGTAATTGCTGTTTGCTCCTCCCTTCTTGGAACTTTATTTCTAATTGGATTTTGTTATTTATTTGTGAATTATTAAATTGTAGCAGCTGCTTGACCCTGAACGGCTCTCCCGCCCCGCTCAGATACGTCATATCTGGGCAAACAGAATAATTCCATACAATATTAACCTCTCGTATCAGTTAAGCCCGGCAATTTCCATATTTCATTAGTCCAAGTCCATAGGGAGCTTGCCCCAGCTCCTCCTTGGAATACTTTGTATTATTATTTATTTTATCCTGCCTGCTCCGGCGGGCGTCCCTTGATTATTTGCCCTCTAATTGGATGTCATAGACATTAACGAGTCACTGTTCGCGTCGGCGTTTTCTATTTTTTGCTTGTGGCATGCCTGACTGGCCACGCTCCCAGGATAGCAGATATCACGGCGGAGCGTAGGACTCTCTGGGCTATTGAACCCGTTCGTTCAATGCCACTCAACTTTTTACCTGTCTCGCCCGCCCGCCCGCCTTTGATCTTGGTGGTTGCCCACAATTTGTCGTTGTTGTCTGGCGCTGACATTGATTTTGATTGCAAACTTTGATGTTTGCATATGCAACTCATTAGTGCACCAGCCTCTGGCACTCCTGCAACTGCCTGCAACTTCGGGAGAAACTTTCACGCTACGCATTTAATTAAATAAGTTTTTTGTTAACAACTCGCCACTTGAATTGAAGTTCGGCAAGGCGGCGATGAGGGAGGCAGGCTAGTTGCAATATTGACAACAATTTATCAAAAACTATTATGGCTGGCGCCGTTTTATGCAAATCACTGTATACAGTGAGTGTCGTTTGTATGCAATCGCCCGGCCCCGTGTCTGGGTCTGTCAAGCGGCATTAGCATCAGCATCAGCATCAGCATCGTAATCACATTTCCAGTTCACTCCTATATAGACAGCAACATCACTGAGAAGTTGCTGAAAAATAAAGAAAAATATTAATAAAATGTATTTCACAAAAATATGATACATTTTATAGGTTCTGTGAAGATGCCACCCTATTCTTGATATGAAATATCTTCAATTTTAAGAGCTACCATAATTTCTCTCTCTGCATGACTCGTTCTTTGTTTTCAACACATCTCCCCCCTATTTGTCTGCCCAGTGTTATGATTTTGAATAGCCATTTTAGAAGTCAACAACAGCTTATAGTTATGACTCTGATGGCCCCTGTAATTGAGTTGCAGTCGCTGGGCAGGGAAGGCTACTTGGGGTTTTATGCAAAACACTCCATGGCCATAAATTGCTCGGGCTTGACTTGCTTCTTGCATTGTTTAAGCCAAATTGCTTTTGACAACAGCCGAACAATGGCCAAGGGGGATCGAACAAGTAGTTATCTCAACGCCCCAGAGTCGCACGCCTGATTTAGCTCTAATACTCCAGACATATGGGTAAATAAATAACAAGAAATGCATATGTCATAAGGAGAAATGCAATTCTCCAAGTCGGTAACTGGTTTTCATGTTATTCTTTCTCACCCAATGCTGATGAGTAAAGGTGGGGGATTAGTGCCCGTGTGGGGACTCGTGGAGGTCGTCCACGAGTGGTCATCTCAATCAGTGTCAGAGTAGCGACTCTCGAGTCGTGAAGAGTTTGACAAATGATGGCTCAAGTGTCAATTTCCTTATTAGGAGCTGGTAATCCAGCGTTGGAGTGAGGGCCTAGACCAGAATGGCTCGGCCGACAATGAGGGAATTACAAGCAGGAAATTACAATGAAAGAAACAAGAATTGTAAGCAATTGAGTCATGGATTTTATTTCACTTTTAAGTCTGTTAAATAATGAATTCATTATTTTTATTATAATTTTGAGCTTGGCTTCGTTTCTATTCGAGTTCTGATAATAGAAAAAAATACAAAAATCATTAATGCAATCGACAAACCAGGAAAACCAGACACGCCTCCCATTCAAAGTCCCCCAACCTGCAACAATAAAAAAAGAAAACAATTTTCATGCCTCACTGAACCCTGAAATAGGCACTTTTTGCTAAAATGTTATTATTTGATCGGTTCGACAAACAAAATGAAAAATAAAACTTAATTAAATGGAGAGTGGACTGGCGGGCAGGGGACTGGTGTGTCGATTCTCCCCTAATAACAAAAATGCATTTTCTATTTTCGGCTAAATATTTTTGGTTGGTGTAAAATTTTGTTGATTATTCAGTTTTCGGTTTAGAGTTTTTGGGGGGTGGGGGAAGTGCAGTCGGGGAGCAGAGTCCCCTCGATTTCGATCTCCCCACGCCTTGTCACTGGGGTCGCCCTGTTTATTATGGGAGACCACGCTCGACTGATTTATGTTCATTTATAACAAACGAAATCTGTGCTGTGTTTCCTCTGTTTGTTTTTATTTTGAAGTTTTTCCCCAACACACATTTATACATATGTATATGTGGAAAGCAGACAGCTTGATTGGAGTAATCATTATGCAATCATTGAATGTCACTTAATAAATCTCTCACATTTCAGTGCAATTAAGTGATTTGTTTTCTATGGTAATTTATTTATGTATTTTCCACTTTTCCGCTTGTTTCCTACTTGCAGGCGTCACAATGCGCGAGAAAAAGGGAGGAGCCCTGCAGAAGCTGAAGAAGAGGCTATCGCACAGCTTTGGCAGATTAAGTAAGTACAAAAAATAATAAAAAATAACTATTATTCCCATGTCCAAGTTTGGGTTGATTTGTCAATAATCCCCGGAAAAAACAAACAGCCAATGCTGTTGAGTCATATCGAGATATATGTTCGGTGTGGGTGCAGTCTTTTCTCAAACAATAGTTAGTTATGGCCTTATGGCCATGCAACCCGACTATAGATTCATGAAAACACATTAAATATGTAAATGCATTGCATACAGAGTTGTATTGCCAGTTTTATTGGAAAATGTCAGAGTGTTACTGTGTCCGAGGAGTTTTCTTTGCATTTTTTTATATAGAATTTCACTTCATAGAAAAAATTAACCAGAGCGCTTGAAAACTGTAGAACAAAGTTATGAATCAACTATCCCTTTGACTGAAAAAAAACTGGAGCTCTTTTATTCCATCCTTTCAGAGCTGTTACAACTTTTTCCCGACCAATAGAGAACTGAAGCGTCGAAAACACAATTCCCATAAACAAAACAATATCTAAGGCCAAAACGATGCAAATCGATGTAAATTTTTGTTTAAAAAACTTCACTCCTGCCAGACCGCAACAGATACAAACTGAAAACTTGTCGATTTTTGTTTTTTGTGGCAAAAGCTTTTAATGGTCTAAAAAACCACTCTGATGGGTTGTCAGCTCAGCTCTTTCGGTCTGGTAATTGAATGCACACTCAGTCCCAGTCGCAGTCCCAGTTCCAGTTCCAGTCCCAGTCGAATGCAATTGACAGACAAAAGCAGCGTGGAGCTGAAATGTGCCAAAAATTGCAGGATGTGTAAACACAAATTGATGAATTACTTGATGCATTGCGGGGATATTAATGCTCTGCTGCAATTTTATAGAATTTGACATCCATTTATGATGGCGTTGAATCCAAAAGCCCGCATAGTTTGCATTGTTGACTCACCGAAACCCGTTTCGGTCTCTCGATTTTGCGGCATGCGGCTAATTGTCTTTCGAAGCCCACGCAAATGGCTTTTATTTTCGGTTTGGTTTGGATCGGTTCGGTTTAGTTTTTTCCACAGTCTTTGGCTCTTATTTCTGGTTCCAGAAAACTAGTTCGGCCAACAGCTGTTTTCCTTCCCATAAGAGGAGGCTAGTCCGGGGCGGAGTCAAAAATATGGCAGACAAAAAAGGCTAAAAAGTAGTTTGATTTACACCGTCTGGCTGACTGACTAATGGTCTTGTTTTTGAGGCCCAATATTTAAATATTTCAAAACAATATGAGCAATTAAAAGCTATAGTTGGAAAGACCTCATCTCGAGACTTATTTTCCTTTCATCAATCAATGGCTGGAACAATAAATCCCATTTTCCTCGCCCATTCGACAAGCTCGTGTTCAGTGAACAATTTCACAATTGCATTGCGATGAAAGCTCGCCCCGAAAATAAGCGATGGAATTCGTAGCGAATTTTCTCCACCAATATGTCTTGAACTCCAGCTGCTCGCTGCTCCTCATCAACAATTGGGCAATCCTTCAAGCGGAAACAATTTCAAATGCAACTTGTGCTTGCATTGAAACAATTTCTCACGATTTTACCATTTCCCCGAGAGCTTCTCATAAATGATGCATTTACAGACCCTCTTGGCAAAAACAAAAAAAAAAAAGCGAAATAAAACTTGACTTTATTCTAGCTGAAGTTTAAATGTTTTCATTGCATTATTGAACAGCTTTTGGACAGCAGAGATCTGGTTGAGTGAAGGAAAGCAAAGAATGTCACTTGAGTTGCAACTAGCCAAGTTTGCTGCCAAGGCCACTACGTACAACCCACTAACTGTAGTTGAAAGACTAGTCTCTGGACTGATACTGGCAGCTCAACTGTTGTTAATTGCCACTGCCTCGGTTTTAATTACACGCCGTAGCTCCATCTGGCTCTAAACTGCCTCACTTGCCGTCCATAAAAGTTATGAAGTTATAAGACGCGTTGCACAAGCTCTAAGTAGATTGCATTTAACGGGGGGATCGTTTCAGTTTCTTGCGAGTGCATTCCGAAGACCAGAAGTCCACAGACCGGAATTACACACAAGGCGAGTGTTTACTTTCAGCGATCTTGGCTTTGTCACCATCCGGTCGTCCATCATTTTTTGTTCAGTGGCTGATGAGTGGCAGAAGTGATTCATCCGGTGATCCAGCCCTTCAAACTGTATTCATTTTTGTTTTTATATGGATGTGGGTTAATGCTCTTGTTCAAAAATAAATCGGACAAACTCCTCCTAAACTCAAGTGAGAAATCCTCAACTTATTTAGCCAACAATTGCTACACTTATCCCCGACTCCTGACTCTCCCCGACTATCATAATCCTTTCAGTAGCCCGAGGAGTAGATGAAACTTTTCACCGACTGAAGTGAGATTCTCGAGATATCTCGAGATGTCCTTTGCTCCTTTCGTGTACATTTTTTATGGCCTGCGATGTCCGACTCTGACACTTGCTTGTCGGCCATATCGTCGCCATCGCATCATCTCTTCATCGTCTCGGGACAGTGGGCCAGTGATACAGTTCCCTCGCTGGCTGTTCCTCTGTTTCTCGCCTCGGCAGCAGGCTTGTCATAATCCTTTCTGATAACATTTCATGTCACAAGCCATGGCCAAACACACTCGACGTTGTCTATGGCTTTAACCCTTGACTCCCGTCCGTGGCAGACACTTGATAGCGTGACACCCCAGCTCCGCTCCGCTGTCACTGGACCTCCACTCCGCCCCTTTCTCTAGTGCTACTCAATGAAGACAAACAGAAAAATAAAGAAGAAAAAAGCCGGAAAATATATAAAAGAATCAGCAGCCGAAGACGAAGCGCGATAAGCAGCTAATGGCCGTCGACTTGGCCTCCGTCTCCCTTTTATCTCCGACTCCTCGTTGGACTCCCCCTACTATTATATAGTCTTTTGAGAGCTGGACTTTACCCGCATATGTGTCCGGGCCACAGTGGTGACTGCTTCGAGTGGATTTGCCGAGTTTGGGTGGAAGATGCGGGCTATGATTCAGGAGTCTACTCCAAAGGCGTATCTAAATCAATTAAAAATACATAACTCTTAAAGAGAAGTTTAGTTCTTTATTTATGAGTCCTCACTGTACCATCAAAACCCATTGAAGTGTCTTTGAGCAGATTTCGCTATCAGAACACGCATCGCTTCTCGCTCCTCGCCTCGCTTTCTCCCAACTTCATTGTATTTACGCTCTGATTTGTGAAGACCAAGAAAACGCTACAGATGTTCTCGGCCACGCCTCCACCGCCCACCACTCATGCTATCTGACGATTTGAAGAACATATATATACATATATAGTGTACACATATAGGGACAAATCCGCTTTGGTGGCTCGTTTAATATGTCATGCCATTGATATGAAATCCTCATCTCAGTTCCATGATCTCCGCGACGGCCACACGGCGTATGAGTAATCACGCACATGACCTTTCGCTCGCTTAAGCACATTTAATGCACTTCTCCCCACCAATCCCTGCCCTCCTCCACTCGACTCATTGCTGCACTATTAAATACGTAATATAAACCGTAAAATAGTCCATGTATTTATTTCCAGCGCAGCATCCATAAACCGAAAGAATTTTTTACGCGCCCAGCGCGTTGAATGGAAATTTATGTGGGTTTTTTTCTGTGTTTTATCGCACGAATTTCTGAGTAATTTAGCGAGAGGCCTAGCGTGGAGGGTTTTCCTTGATTTTCTGGTTTCAGGTTCCTTTTTCGTGCTTATGTTTGTGACATTGATGAGTGGAAGTGGGCAGTGACCTGTGTGAGTGTGTGGGGGGTTGATGGCAATGCAGTTGGAACGGGTTGAGCTTTGAGATTTATGGAAATTTAATGCGGTTTTTGGGCGACAAATATTGCAATACTTTAATTTGTTATTTACTTTAATTTAATAGAACCTAAATTGGTTAGTTGTGGCCCCCTGGCTGCATCACATGCTTTGTTCTACTTCTGTCAATTATTCGTATTTATCTTTTTGTTCAGCGATCCCCAAACACATTTTCCCATTCCAGATAGCAGCATAACCCCTTGGGGCCTGGTGCCTGGTGTCTGGGATTATTCTGCATTGCCCTCGACTATCATTGACTGTCCATAAACATTTTCCAGCATTTTCCTCCCGTACCCCGTCCCGTGCTTATTTCTTTTTATTATTTTACTCTCTGGCGGTGACAGGCGTCTCGTACATGTTCGATAATTTGTTTTTAAACGGCTCATTGTTGTTGGTGCTTGTGAAGCTTCTGCTGTTTCGACTCTTGTCGAATGGGCCCATTACAGGTACATGTGTGTTGTATGGTATGTGTCGGTTGTTTGTCTGAGAGCTGAAGAAAAAACCAAAGCTTTTTTTATGCCTGGCGGAGCGTCAACGCTGCCTGGAAAACGTGCCTTGAATTCGAGCAGGTTACCCCGTGTGTGTCTGTTTATTTTTTTCCGGAGGGCTCCTCCGTACTGCCCATAATAAAAGAATTTTAAGTGAAATTCACAACCTTGCGACGTAAATCGTAAAAATTCTGTTTTCAATGCGGCTTTTACTATTTTGGTGTTTGGGTTTCTGTTGTCGGTATTTAAAAGGGAACTTCTCTTTTGGCATTTTATGGCAACTTTTGCTTGGCAACGTTTGCTGAATTCAATTAGTCTGGCTGGGGGGGTTTGAGAGGCTCTGGTCATGGCTGATATTTTGCTTCACAATTAGTTGTCTAGAATAAAAAAAGTGCCGCCACTTTGTCTCGTTCGTGTTCTTTTCTCGAAAACTTTATTTTTGGCATCTCGACTCGTTCAATGACTCTGAAATTCCCCGGTGAATGTCAAGAGATCCTCCCTCCACTCACACCATTTCCCATTTCTAGATGCAGTTTTCAATTTGCGATTTCTGTGGCTGCCGTCTTTGTTTATTGTTTATCTATGTTTTTCTGTTTGCTGCTGCATTTTTCCGTCTTTGGGCGTCGGTTTGTTTATTTTCCTTGGCTTATGCTGACGTCAAGCATCGCTGTTCACGACATTTGTGATCGAAAGAGTCGAACTCGTTGGCACTCTTTCTCTCAAGGCCCCACTATCTCTTTCCCCGCCCGATTATTATGTTTTTTGCATACAAAGTGCAATTCCAAAAGCCGCACAAGCTGAAGCTGAAGCCTCGGTGATAAACACAGCCAGACAGACACCGCATAAACAAGGGAAAGCGAAAATAGACGGGGAGGAGGCGGCCACAAAAGACTTTTCGCATTTTAATAGAAATGTTCTGGCGTCTTGCTGGTGAACCTCAACCTGATGTCCTTTATGGTGGCTGTGGTTACCCTGTATCTGGTTACAGGGTGTATCGTTAGCGGCCTTCTCTCCGCTTCTCAAAAAGTCAAGCTTAGTGTTGGCGCGCTCTTTGAAAAATTATTCCCACTTTAATCAAAAACTCCTTTGTGCAAACAGCGCTTGTCAGGGCGTATTCTCAAAATTTCAATGTTGTTCCACATCCTCCGACCGCTTTGTATGCTCATCATCGATTGTTGTCTGACTCTTTGCCATTTGTGGCGGCGGGTCTTCGAGTCTTAACCCATGCTCTGTGGTGTGTGTGGCAGCGCGTGACTTTGAAAATCCGTTCCCGCATATAGATTTCCATTCCGTGGAATATCTCACAGACTTATGCCTGTCAATGCAATGCAGACACAGTGCAGACCAACAAAATAACAAAATATTATGCTACGTGATTTGTTCGGCATTTGGCTCGTATCTCCATTGAATAGCCACGTTCCCCTCATACCTCATGGCCCACTCCTCCGGTGTCCAGATCCCGACACCGGATCCCGATTCCTGATTGCATTTCTGCAATTGTGAAATATTTCTGCCGCATTGATTGCGTGGGCGAATAAAGCCGTGCTACATAGATATGGAAATGGAGATGAAAGCTTGAGGCTAGGCGGACTAGAGGGGGCAGTTTTCTAAATTGGTTGCCATTTGGGTGTTGCCCCATGAAATCCACTCGAATTGTGCCTCCTTGCCACTTGTGTTGGGGACGCCGTCGACGCCCACTTGCTGCCACAAAAAGCGTAAACATTTAATTTCCATGTGCCACGGGGAGCGAAACAAATGCAAAATAAACCAAGTGTTAAATATTTGACAGGGGGCACACACATGACAACAGGAGGCGGTTGCAAGTGGCAAGTGGCAAGAGGCAAGAGCCAGGGCCTTACGGAATCGCATAGGAGTGGCCCAGGCCCGGCTGGCCACCTCTCACGTCTAGAATTTCTTCTTTAGCCTAAGGCTGGCAACTTTGCTGCATTTCCTGACAGCTCAGGCAGCTGAAAATCTACCCAAAAAGCCCACCCATCACTACACTGAAGGAAATGTATAGGTGTCTTGAAATAATAGGTGTTGAGATTGTTTGAAAATATTATTATTTTAAAATCTTGCAAGGCTTATAATGCTTATAGTTTTTATATATTATTTTCTAAATTTATCGCAAATCTTTTCTGGCAGTGTCTCATATGCTTCGCTAATGACTTTTCCTTGCCGGGCAGGTCGCCTTTCCCTCTCTCTTTGGGAAAATGTCAGTGTCGGCGCCCTCGCACTTCATTATTTTGAGTTTTCCAGCCCTCTCGCTCCCACTGGCGGGCCCTGCCATAATTTCTCCTTTCTTTTCACTTAAACTGGTTCAAGGTGTTGACTTTGTTGCACGTAATGTGTATGTGAGTGTGTGTGTGTGTGTGTGTACACAACACGGAGCTTGTGGCACCTGCAGCCGGTTAATGGCTTCCTTGTCGTCTTCCTTCCATCAACCTTTAGGTCCTCCTGCTCCAAACCTATTTTCCTGCTTTCGTTTATTGTCTGTCATGCGGCCGTAAAATGATTTCCTCCAAGCAGAGCA
This sequence comes from Drosophila atripex, assembly GCA_035045925.1. Classification (NCBI taxonomy): domain Eukaryota; kingdom Metazoa; phylum Arthropoda; class Insecta; order Diptera; family Drosophilidae; genus Drosophila; species Drosophila atripex. Next base: position 6,478,898 of record JAWNOP010000012.1, read on the forward strand.
GCTCCTGTCACCCTCGGCTTTCGCCTTGGAGATTCTTTTCCATATCCTTTGCACTTGACACTCTCGACTCCCCCGATGCTTTCGCGCTGCCCTTACAGTTGCAGATCCACAGTTTTAATTACAGTTTGGGGGCGACTGGTGAACAGGGCAGACATTCCGCTAGACGGCCGTGTTCCTCATTGTTCCAGTTTTTTGTTGTTTTGTCTGCCCCCCCGGCTCATCCCCGGACAGAACTTGCAGCTTTCGGCTATTGTCTCGCTTGTTTTGGGGTCTGGCCAGCATTTTTTCCCTTTTATATATTTATATACCCCCCATATATACATATATTTGTTCCTTGCCACATATTATTGTGTGTTTCCTCTAGTGGAAATGTTTGCTTGGCTGGCTGGATAGTCGAATGGCTGGGCTAGCTGACTTGGCTGCCTGGCTCAAGAAGAGCAAAGCACACACACTTGGAGTGGGGCAAAAGCGGCTTACTGGATGGGCGGGGGTGGTAGGTAATAATAAACCACGAGCTGCGCATACCAAGCGTCTACAATTACCGCCGTACATACGTAGTGCACGTATATATCTCAAGAAGGGAAAACAGAACAGGAAAAGCTGAAAAACATATTCCAATAAATTGTTAGAAAGCCGCAGAGGGTGAGGCTCTCTGGCCCTGCAAAGGCAAATTGAAAATTATTTTCCATTTTTATTTTTTTACATTTTCCCTGGCCATGGGTCAGTTGGTTCCTAACCGGAAAATGTTTTGGGGGCCGCCGACAGAAAGTTAGAAATGATGTTGATTTAAAATTATTATAGACTGGAGCTCTACTCTTTCCCTGCCATGACTCATCTTTCCTTCAAGGCAGCACCAATTAGCGACGTTCTGGGTAAAAACTTATCGTTTCCATTAACAGGAACTCTCTGTTGGGCCTTATTTGCTTGGCAAATAAACAAACGATTCAGAATGGAGGCGAAGATGCAAGAGAAGTTTCTACAAATCCCCAGAAGATATAAAAAAAAAATATTATTGTCAGTGGCCTGTGATTTCGATCGAAGTTCCAAGGGAAGTCATCACGCCGATGAGGATAAACCAGGCGGCGACAGTGGCAGTGCCAGTGGCAAATATTGACAATCCGCCAGGTGGAGGGGCCTCTTCTGCGGTTAACCATCTCCACGGCCAACCACTTGACTGACTTTTGTTGCAAATTATTATTTTTATTTTTATTTATTTTATTTTTATTGTTGTCACTGACTTCATCTCCATTTTACCTCGCTGCTGCCGTCGTTCAATTTGCATTTGGCCAGGTGGAGGAGCGGCGGCACTGGCGGGACGGCACAGGACTTGCATTTCAATGACAATATTTCCCTTTGCCGTCTTCCGATCGCCTCGAGTGAGTCCAATGCTCTCCTCCAGCTCGACAGAGATGCCTGGCAATATGGGAATCAAATTTTTAATTTAATTTTCAACATCATACAATATCAAGCTTAATTGTGAATCAATCTATAGCTTGGAAACTCTACAAAAAGTTTATTTGAAAAAGTTTATTACAAGTCTATTGGCATAATTTTTGCTTTATATTCCAAGTTCCCCATCACTTCCATCGCTCATCTCTGGCTGGCAATTTGCCTTTGGTTAGTTGCTTGGTTGGCGTTTCATTTTGATTTGATTACATTAGTTGCAAGTCCCTACTCCCTACTTTCCTCCTCGGGGTATCCATTTTAAAGTTCATTTGCCCACCTCGTCCTGCCTCCCTATCCGATGTCCTGCTCCTCCTGGCCTCCGGTCGAATGGCTACACTTCCGTCTTGGTTATTTACCCAAGTGCGGGGATTTCTAGTTCGTTTGTCATTCAACTCCACGAGCATCCAGCAGCAGGAGGAGAAGCAGCCAGCCCTCTATCCAGCTATCCCAGTTCCTTTCCCCAGTTCAAAAAGTTGATTTGCTTCTTGGACAAGTTTCCCCATTTCTACTCCCATTTTTTGCGAGCTGCACTTGTTTTGGCTTTTACAGGAAATTTGCAAGTCATAAACAAGTTTTTGCTTTTTATTTTACTTGTGTGAGCTCCTCTCCTCGGATTACTTTATTCGTTTTTTAGGTCTAGTTTTTGGGTTTTTGGCCTTTTGTCTTTGGGAGCCGCAATGAAGTCGTAAATTTGAAAATTACTTGAAAAAAAGTTTGAGAAACTTGGGAGCTTATTAAAAATAGTTGTGAGGTGTATGATAAATAATTCTGGAATCTAGAAACCTCAAAAAGACTCTACAATTTCAAGTGGAGTTTCTTGGCCTCTAGAGCCCTTAGAATCTTTTAAGCTCCCTTTTCGAACTCTCGCCTCTGATTTGTAGTGATTGCTAAACTTTTCGACCTCAAATAGATTTCATTTGTTCATGTTCTGGAATGTCGGTGGCTCGTAACTCATTTGACTGAAAGCTTTTCGGTGTTTCGCCAGTTAGTCTCAAATGTCCTTGAGTGTAACCACAGAAAACTGGAAAAACCTAAAACAAAAGAACCACAAAAGTGAAAAAAAAAACAAAAATGGAAGTGTAAAGTTGTAATGGCCATCAATCAAAGCCGGTGGGGCGGAGAGAGGGAGAGGTCCTCCTATCCTGCGGGTGTAACATCTTTTTGCCGTCATATCGTTCAATGTCATCGGCTGGAGAACCAGGACAGGTGTTTCTGCTTGGTGGGGTTAAGGTGGGAGGTCTCTCGGGGTGGAGCAAACATTTGTTGTGGCTCAAATTAGCATATGAGTCATGGTCTGGCCTGCCCGGCTCGCTTGCCAAGCCATTAATAATCGTAACAAAAAAAAAACATTTGCTTAGTTGGGCTCTGGGCGTTCTGGTAAATATCACTTAAAATTTATAAAAAATAAGAGTGGGAGCGAGGGCTCTTATGCACATGGAAAAATAATCCAACCTTTTAGCGAAGAGCTTGACTTTATGATTTAAATATAAGAGCATCCTCTGAATTTTCCACCCCGAGAGCTGTTTGTTGTGCTGGCAATTAGCGGAGAAGTGTGCTGGCCTGGCTCCTGTCTGTCCTGGCACTCGTCCTTTCCCGGCCACTCGTAAATTGTCATTCGCAAACATTGCACATACGCTCAGTTGAACTTTGCAGTTTTCAGTTCGGATCTGTTCTGTTCAGTTCTGGCGTGCTGATTTGCTTGTTTTCCGTTTTTTTCCCACTTTTTTTTTTTTTTTTTTTTTTGTTAGTTTCTGCAGCCCATTTTCGAGTTGACAATTTGAATAAAAGCCCGGCTATAAGGCTATCCGTCTATCCGGGTATATGGGGTGTTCAGTGAGCATGTGCTCTTTGCCAGCAACTCTCCGGATTCCTTCGGTTCGGTGCCCTGCGACTCCCCTGGCGAATGTAGCTCCTCTGATGCATTGTTAGGGCATTATTTATGGCACTTTCGACTGGCTCTAATGGATTGCAGATAAAGCGGAGGGTTCTAAGCTGCCCTAGCGTTACTTTAATGGCAAAATAGAACGCAACTTAATCTTATTTATAATTTAAATTTTAAAAGAACCGAACGAAGCAAGTTCGGTCATGTGTAACATACTTGTTATAGAATAAATACAGAAAGTCTTGTCTCATTTCCACTTGACATGCTGCTCTGGCCTCCAAGTGCACTGCATCTACTTCATTTTAATAATTTTGCTTCCTCGTTTGCCTTGCCAGCGAAGTCAAGTCATTTTGTAGCTGCAATCCAAACAAACTAAGAGCAGCATTTTTGAGCTCGTTATGCAAAAGAAAAATATGAAATCCGGAGAAAAACTTGATTTGTCAACCCAACAATGCCATGCAGTCCGTGTGCTGTGCTTTGTATCTTAAGCCAGCAATGTCAACATTTCTGCCTGACATTCTGCTGGCATTTCGCATTTTCCTTGGAATTTTCCCATTTTCCCCTCATATGATTTTCCTTATCGTACAATAGTCCATTTTGTGACATAACTTTTCTGATATTCGGAGTGTGTATGTCCCATGTCTCTAGTCATTTGATTATATTTTTTTGCCTCCTTGAAAATGCGCGTGGGAATTCGGGTTTGTTGCGGCATGTGTGGCATGGCCTGGAAAACCTAATTGAATTGCTGGAAATTATCGATTGTCTGGCAACTAGTAGTCGCTGAGACCCTAAGACCTTCGCAGCAAAGTTGTTGTTGCAATCTGTGGGGGAATCTTGGCTAACCCGCATGTAACTGTCAACTTTCCTTATGGGGGAACTTTGCCTTTGGCCTTCATTTGGGGCGTGAAGGGGTGTCGCTGCACCCATCCACCCATCCACCCGTCCACCCTCTGTCTTAGCCACTTTTGTCTCTCACCTAAGCCAAAGAGGAAACTTTTGTCAAACGACTTTCGCATGCATTTTTAATGCAAAGGCCAGCCCGAAAACGAAAAAAGTTCAAGCAAACAAGTTTAAACTAACTGGCTGGCTGGGTGGCTGCTGGTGGGTGGGAAGGTTAAGTGGGGGTGGCAGGTGACTGGTGATGGTGGGTGGTGACGCAATGCGACAGCATGAAAAATATAAAAAAAAAGGGAAAAATGGAAGAGGGGCCTCCCCAAGCGAACCGAACCCTTTCTCCATTTTTTGACCAGCAGCCAAAAAGTGCTGTGAGCCCAGGAAATTGAATTACTTTGCTTGTGCACACGCCCCCCTTTGCGCCCCCCACCCACACATGCACACAATAATCGTTTCCGCTTGACTTTACCCCAATTATGTCAAATCAAATTGTTCGCTTCCCAGCAGAAGAGAATAAAAAACAGCTTAACCCTTCAATGACCCCACAAACTGTGACCAAAAATCAAAAGGAATTATACACAAATAGGGGAGAGTGCGAGAAGGGCTCTCCCAAGTAATTGAAGTTAGCAAAATATATTATTTTAATTCTTCTAGACCATTGATCTGTATATGGGTTCCTGGCACAGCTCTCCCTGCCATGTTCTTTGAATTTATAAAATAATTGAAACATTAACGTTTTGCGAAACGGCAGCCATTTCTTTGTCAGAGATTTAAATTCATTTGAAAAGTAGTCCTGGCCGGGGGTATTTAAAGGAGGACGTGTGAGGGAAGAGTGGCCTGGGGGACCCGGAAGGATGGGCGACAGCATCCGCATCGTCATCAGCGGCGGCCTCAAAGGAAGCACTCAATTTATGCAAATCGCATGTAAATCTGTTTGAGAGCCAGCCCTGGATGGGGGCATGGGTCTAGTAGCTGGAAATTGCAAGCTGAATTGTTTGCACAGAGCCAGATGCCACTGAGGACTAGAGGGTGTTTAATACACAACTTGAAATGTGCGAATTTCTTCGAGAGGCGACGTTAAATGCCAGTTTACAGTTTTGAGGGGATTGCCCAGGAATTGCCAATAAAATGGTAATGTGGAAGTGTAATAATAGAAGTAAAAAATACCAGAAAACCCAAAGCTGAGGGGGCGGAAAAGAAGAAGCGAATAGCTTAGACATATGTAAAGAGATAATGGCATGGCCATAAAAAATAATGAACCAGAACGTGAGGAGGAGAGAGCTTAGAAATCAGGACACCAGAGCTGGGGAAAACGAGAAAATGCCAATGGAATATTCTTCTAAATTGAGAATCGATATGATAGCATTTAGCCCGCTAACCGCGTTGAATTTTAAGGCAAGTCCTTGCCGCTTAAAGCACTCCCTACCAGGACGACCAGGACTGCCAGGTCTCATGGTTCACTGCATTTGAAGTGCAGTAGGTAACAAGCGAATTAAAAAAAAAAAATAATAAAAGCAAAGTAGCGAAACAAAAAATGGCTATGCTATGCCAGTAATCCTACAACAAGGACTCCCTCGATTTTTCGGTTGCCTCAGGTGACGAGAAGCTGAGGGTGCAGCAGGCCTCTGTTAATGGAGTTGGCTGCTGCTTCGTTTGAGCTCAAAGTGCAGACACGTGCCAATGTGGGGTTTAAATGCCAGTCCACAGTCCACACGGTTCATGGGTTAACATTCGCACACAGTCGTGTCGAAAATATTGCCACTCTCTTGGCCCAAACTGTGTTGTCGTCGCATTTTCGGGGGTTCATTGGACGGCGGCGGTGGCGGTGGCAGTGGCAGTGGCAGTGGTCCACGTAGAACTCACCGTGACGGATTTGCATGGCTATCGAAAACCTGAAACCACCACCTCAACCACTCACCACCCGGCAGCATCAGCCACCCCATGCCACCCATTCATCACTCAAAATATGCACACAAAAAATAAACAGAGAAAAAATAATGTTTTAAATAAACATTTAAATATTTTAACAATTTTTTGGTTTAATCATTTCATACTCTAGTTATAGGTTAAATTATTCAAATCTCCCTCCTCCCGAAAATATTTTTATTTCACATTTCTTCAAGTGTATACTATATTACAACCCCCTTTTTGGGAGCTATCTCAAGCTGCCACACACATTGGCATTTGCAACATTCAACATTTTGTTGCCATGTTGCTTATCAGCCAGGAACCACTGTTGTTCCTGAGGGTGGTTTTGCATATTCCCTGCTGTTGGGTGGGGGAAGTAGGAGGTTAGGTGGTTAGGTGGTCCTGCAATCGATATGAGGGCACCCCCTCTGCAGCTTGCGGTAGGTAGGACTGTTTGACCAGCGACCAAGGTGGATTTCCACCCAAAAATCCCACTTTAAACCTCTTCAAAAGCCTCCCCCGCCCATTCTTTGACTCGAGTTACACAAAGTTAAACACTCGATAAGCGAGCCCTCCTTGTTTTCCCATTATTTGTCCTGTTTTCCTTTTTTATTTATGATTTATATGGAGCAAAAATATCCTGGTTGCTACTGACAGCAGCCATTGATGGAATGGTGGCTGGCTGGTGCCTAGGGGGTAGTCTCAGTAACAGTTCCATGGAACAGAAATTGTCACAAAATATTCGCCAGCCGGATTTTGTTTCACACTTTTTTGATTCTGATTCTGTTTGTATCCATCCCGGTTTCCAATTTGCATTTGTTTATCCAGCTTCCGAGCACTTTCCAATTTTAAACCAATTAAAGTTGTCGAAACTTTCTGTTTCCGGAGACCCGAAAAGCTAATCCCGGGTTAAAAGGCTTTTCGCGATTTACTTCATCGAGATCTCAAAAAGAGAAAAGAAAACAAATTTATATTTATTTTCATTAAAGCTGTCGAAAGTTTTAAATTTCATTAAGCTACAAATTTGTACTCTCTCCCGGTGCAGGGGGTGTGGTGGAAATTTTAGAAATTCAATTTCTTTCAGTTTTTTTGGGTTGCTTCCTGGGCGGTCCTTTTGGATTGACATGTTCAGGTAATGGGGGAAACTTTCCGGAGCAGGTTCGCACAGATTTTCGTCTCTTTTTTTATGGCTTTTCTGACAGCTAATGAATAAGGGAAATTTTCGACATTAATGGCTGGTGGATGAAAGGCAAATTTATCCTTAAAAAAAATTATAGGAAAACTAAAGCTGCACTTTCTATTTCGCAAACTCGATACTGAGCTTGTAAAACAATATACACCTTGCATGACAAAAAAATGTATACAGTTTCCATTTAACACCTTCGTGAGCAAACCAGATAGGTTTACAGATTTCTGCTAAAAGTGGGGCTAACCATTCACTTTTTTCACGTTCACGTGCCCGGAGCCAATGCGCCAAAAAAAGTAATTCGCCAAAATCGCATTAAATTTAATATGATTGTGCGATTATCGCATTAGCAGCTCTCGCTCGCCAGCTGATCATCATCATTACTTTGCTTTCGAATGCGACATCACGTTCGTCCGTTCGCATATTTGCTGAAAAATGAATGTCTGTCATGACAATTGTCAGTCTCTGTGGGTGACAGGGAAATGTTGCTGCAAACTCTGTCTTTTTTCCGTCTTTCTCTGGCTGTTGTAAATCACATTTGCGACAGTTTTCCTCAAACGCTCATACCCATGAAAGGTACAAAAAAAAAAAACAACAATAACATACGTAAATAAACGCGGGAGCCAAAACACATAAAATCGTAACCAAATCATTAGCAGTTCATAAACAAAGCTAATTTATTATAATTTGCATACTTAGCTCGATTGCGTGATTGTTTTGTACAGTTTGGCGGGACAGTGGCTGTGAAACTTGAATTTCCCGGCGAACGGTGATTGCCAAACTGTTTATTTGGGAAATTTCTATAAACAAGGACCAACACTGTTTACTGCCGTTTCCCAAGCAATTTCAAGACACCGCCGGAGAAGAGACATTTTTCACACTTTTATATTAATGCATGCCAGCCAGACAACTAGTTTAGTGTCAACATTGTATGAGTAATGAGACTTGGCATCGAGGGAGATGGGCATAGCTGATCGGAAAGAGAGGGCAGATGCCAGGAGATGGATAGTCCCGACCCGAAGATGCCTTTCGTTGGGATATGAGCCCAGTCACCATCAGGCATCGACAGCACACGGTATTAGCAGTGAGAGAAATCAGGTTACCCTTAATATTTAGTTTTTTAATCATTAGATTTTATACCTTTCTAACTTTTAATTAAAAATAGTTTCCCATAATAGGAATATTTATTTTTTAGTTTGATATTCTCCCTATCTATTTTTATCAGTGCCCTCTAAAGGCTTTTCCCTTCAGCCTGCAGGCACTGCTCCTTGCATGTGTAATCAACATTAAACTGTATTTTGTAATCAGCCCCCACACACACATATATATATATATATATAGACACACCAACACCAATACCAACATACGCATAATACTCGCATGCGGAAAAGTTTGCCAGCTCAGCAACCGGAAGTGAAGGCGGCAAAGGACGAGTGAGAAAAAATGCCGCTTGCAGGTGTCGTCCTCTTTTTCCTTTCTTCTGGTTGCAGGAAGCAGAAAAAAAAACTGCAACTCATGCAAGATGCTGACGGGAGGGAGGGAGGGAGGGGGTGGATGACAGAGAGCAAACACATTATAAAATCTATACACGCTCTAAGCGCACTTTTAACCCATTAACGCCCCCACAAAAGCCAGTCTCAGTTTCAGGCGCTGCCGGCTTAATGTTTGCCTGATGACGTGGCTGAAAGTTGTCCGAATCTGAAGAGCACTTTGAGAAAAATATACTAATACTTTATTATTATAATTAGGGTATTAATAAGCTTAAATAAAATATAAAAATGTAATCTAGTTGGTCTGAAATCAAACTCTTACCAAAAATAACTTAAATCTCAATGAAATTTCTTCAAGTGCATCAAACTCTGCTCTAAGCTACCCAACTCCCCCGAAGAAATAGTGTCAACTTTGCGTTGGCGGCATTTTAATGCAAGCACCCCTCCTCGCTTTTTTTCCGCCTTTTTGGGGTAGCCACCCCCAAGTATTAACACCTCTGTGCCCGCCCTGCCTCCCGCAGGTCCTGCATTGTCTATTGTTTCCTGCATTTCTGCCGTTGTAGTCGTGTCCTGTTCTATTTTTATTTTTTTTGTTGCACCAACAAAACGCTTTATCGTCTGTGCATAATAAATTGTCTCAGGCTCCTCTGTTGGTCCTATTTTGCCACTGGTGTTGCGTATTAAACGCTCTGTGCAATCCGTATAGATGAAATATATTTATACATTTTTTTTGGCTATGAAGTTAGTGACATGTGGCGGCAAGGAGTGCAGTACATTTTCCAAGACGCTGAGTCTGAAAGCCTCTATATCTGTAGTCCTTTTCGCATTAGCCACGCTTGGCTTCACTTTTGCCAACCGGTAACTGATGTCGTTATGCAATCTATATAGATATATGGCTTTGTGCAGACTAGTTCTATTTTTTATCCCGTTTTTTGTCGGCATATTGTGTAACAGCTGTGTGACTTCAGTGGCTTTCAAACCCCCTTAGAAAATCGCACAAAAGCATGCTACACTTTTTCCCCATCATTTTTGGTGTCTGTTTGCAAACTTTGACCATATTTTCTTTTCTTTTCTATTTTTTTTTTTGGGAGGAGGGAGAAGCGACTGCACTCTCAGCTTGTCTTCTTTTGTAATTATTTTAAAAGCGCAACTTGTGCACGTAACGACATTTGTGGCAACATTGCATGAAAAAAATAATCACAAAGAAACTCCAGAGAAGCGGATGGTAGAAGTCAGCGATTGCCATTTTAAGAGAACATAAACAAAAGCATTTTGCTAAAGTTGTAAGGACAAAAAAAATGTGGAATGGAGGTGGGTGAGTGCGTGACTGGGGGGCGATGGAACTCGAAACTTGAGAACAGTGGGCCGAGTTACAGACAAAACGGAAGCCATTGAAGGGCAGGGGACAACTCCTAATTAGATAAATTCCTTTTAATGATTCATGCCATTTTCATTCATTATTTTCAAAAGTCAAAAATATGTCTGCCCGGAATTAATGCACTTTTTTCGATTGCTCTGGTCTGGAAAGTAATCTCATAAAGAATCAGCACCTAGAGAAACTTTTTCGGCGACGTTTGCCGTCTGCGCCAAGTCAAGTGGCGGCATCTCCCCAATTTCCAACCCACTAAACCCGGCCAAACACTTAGACACTCCCCTCGAAAGCCGCCCACTTATCAAACTTCATATTTACAAACTCCAGTCCCAAAAGCTGATGGGGAGAGAATGCACAGAGAAAAACCGTGTAGACTTATAGACAGGATAATAGACAGGAGTGTCTTGCAGTTTCTTTAAAAAATAAAGAGTGTTAAGATAACTTGAAATATTAACAACCATTTTATGATTAACTATTTACAACTAACTATTCTGCTGATGTATCGCCCAGCTAGTTGCCTTATAGTTTGCCAAGTCAAGTGCACTGCGAACCCCAAAAGGGAGTGATGGCAGAAATAGAAACGAGAAGAGTTTACACAAAAAAAACTTCCGGCGCCGCGGGCCATTAGCTGAAGACCCTAGAGGGCACTTCGAGGCGCACACTGAGAGCCAGAAAGAGATAAGGCAGTACATTTAGAAAGAGACGGGGAGGTGCACAACTCGACAGAGAAGAGTCAGCGACTTGATAATGATAATGAGTGAAAATGTTGATTATCCCTCGGATAGCTGGGAATCCACCCCGTCGAGGATTGTTATGCAAAGGAGCAGTGACTGCGTTAAGGAAAGCAAATTAAATTGCTGCAAAAATGTTTGCCAATCCGGCCCATTGCCTCCTCCACATCCTCCATGGCAACCCTTTGAGCATATTTTGTGCATTTAAAATATGCGTAAATGGAGAAAAGTTCAAGTCAAGTTGAAGTTGAAGTTGAAGCTGAAGCTGAAGTAGAAGCTGAAAGCTTGAACAAATGAAATCCTCGAGCTGCCACTGGAGCATGCTCATCTGCCAAGTTAACAGACAGGGTCTTCGGATGGAGGCTGGGCAACGGGGAGCTATTATAATTCCCATCCGATGGATTCGGGAATAGTGTCTCAAGTACAGAGAAGCAATTGTGTCTGCCGGCAGACAGACAGACTACTCCTCAGCTCAATTAGATAGTCGCTTACAATACTTTGCAGCTGCTCAGTTCAAGTTTTGTTAACAATTTCAATTTTCGGCGAATGAAATAGCATTTCACTTGTCACTTTCCACTTGCCAAATATTTTCTTAATTATTTCCTCCTGACGTTTTGGTGACTTGAACACGCAGTCCTTAATTCTCGACTTCCGTGCTTTGCATTTAACACTCCATTACACCCGGGGTGTTTTCAATAATTTTCCATCACATTTAGTATTTGGCTTTCAAGGGGAATGAGGCTAGAATGCCAGCTCGCACTGTCAGATTCCCAGTCAAAATTGTACAAATTGTTCTGGAACCAGTTTCATTGCACAAAAATCTCATTTGCAATTTATAAAGAGGTTTCTCTTCTTTTTCGTTATTATGATTATCAAGTGGAGAACGCATTTCGTATTTATGAGTTTTAAATTAAATGCAATCTCGAGGATTGTTCTCTCAGCCTTTGCCGTTGGGTCTGCCTCTGCCTCTGCCTCTGGCTCCTCAAATATTTATTGATTTTCGTCAAAAGAGACCTACTCCTCGTTTGTTATGGCAAAAGGATAAGTTTGCCAGAGGCCTCTGACAATTTTTGCAAAACGGTTTAGTGGGGAAACGGGGGGACAATGAGCCTGCAAGTGGGCAAAAGTTCGCCTTATTGAGCCTTCAATTTGGCCATGTCCTGGCGCAATGTTTGGCTTAAATATTTTATTTGCCAATGGATATCCTTTTTTCGCCTTGCCGTCGAATGTTGCGTGTTCAATTGACAGGAATTGGATAAAGTTTTCTTGGGTTTGAAAGTGTTTTGCGGCCAAGGCGAACATGGAATGCTCTTCATAAGAATATTATTTATTTTATTACCTAAAAAAGGAAACTTAAATGACAGACTTTAACTGCAAATCAAGTACTCCCTTTTTGTAAAGTACCTTGCCGATTTGAAAGTGTATGAAGAAAAGTTCAACACCAATCTAATAAATACATTTTGCGCCTTTTCGTTGCCAGCCATTTGAACCTTCCACCAGTTGTTGTGTCGAGTCCCCCGCCTGTCGCCTAATCCCCTCCCCTGGCTGGTCCTGTCTATTTTCCCTGAATACGTATATATATAATATAAAGCTACAGCCTCCAGGCCTGTCTGATTGTCTGGCTGTCTAACTCCATGTTGCCTTTGCTCAGCCAGAAGTGTTAACTTGTTTGGCCAAGATTTACGATTTCTTTTCCACTCCCCCGCTCACTCACCTTTTTCTGTCGCGGCGGAGTAGGAGTTTCGAAGCCTAGATGCCTCGGGGCATCGAATTCAAATTCAGCTGACAAAAGCATAAATCGGTTTCTGGCGACTGACTTGAGCTTCCACTCACTTTGATGTGGAAATGGAAGACTGGATATGAAAAGCTTGTTGTAATTTTCAATTTCTGTCAAAAAGAATCAAGTCGAGTAGACAGTAGACGGCAGATGGTAGACGGCGGAATAGGAGGACAGGACACCTTGGGAAAACCACTTAACCGCACTTAATGCCACAAACAATTTTACAATTTGAACTGTCTGCTGTCAGTGGAAAATGCCCTCCTAAGTGCCCTGGTACATGGCTCTTTTTACAGTCATTAAAGTTAATTGTGTAGTGAAGAAAATTGTGTGGAAATGTTTGGGAACAGAGCGCCGGAGAACCACCTGCTCGTGCTTGACATTATTATGGTGGGTTTTCCCTCCGAGCCTGCTGAGCTTTAATCCTTCGATTCTATAAATTACCACACGATTCCGCGGCGAAAAATTATTTTTAATTAATAATAAGTTTTAAGTGCGTTGGCATGACAGCCGGCTGATATCCCTCCCTGCCGCCGATTCTCCCCCTCAACTTTGTGTAATTTAATGCCCCTGTACCTGGAACTCTCCCCTTTGGCACTCTCGGCACTCGGGTAGTGTTTTCGTCTCATTTTCATTTAATGTTGTTCTTGCCGGAGCTGCGTCGTCTATTAATTAAATTAAAAAGTTCACAGCCAGCGTTGTCCTCAACTAGAATGGGTGTTCTCTTACTTTTTCTACTCATCACCAGCTCATCAGCATGCAAACTATGAAAAAAAATGGAAAAAAAAACTACAAAAAAATGGCATGCCTTTGATGTTGCAAGAGTTGCTTTAAAGGAATTTGAAGAGATGTAATTGAATATTTTACAATGCGCTAAATTAAGTAAATATTTATAAATTATACTGTAGTTCCTTGTGCTCTCCAATATGCAAATCATTAAAGCAATTAAGTTCCCCGTCTGGCCAACTGATTCAATTGAACTCGACAGACTGATCAACCGCGAACCCTTTTGTAGTAGTTTAAAGTTTAAACAGTTCATTGCTCGCTTGTAAGTGTTTTTTATATTATTTTTTATTTCTCTGTTGTGTTTCGGTATATTGTATTTTTTTTCCTTCGCATTCCGCTCGACAATTATGCATTATTTACAAAAGTTAATTGCCGACGCGCAACAGCATTGTTCGACAAGGACCACGCCCAATGTAGGAGGATGGCAATTAACAACATTATTGACTCTGTTCGCTGGCAAAAATTCTGTTCTGCTGGCAGCCAGAAATGGAGGCGGAAATGGAGGGCAGGAGGACGAGCCACAGCGGCACTTTGAAATGCTAATGAAATTGCCTTTTAAAGCAGAAGCTGCAGAGTGAAAAGCGAAAACCCAGAAGCCACTCCGAAAATGTCCAAGCTGGAGAGTCCTGGAGCTCTTCCGGGGGTTCTTCTTTTTGGTTTTTTTTGCCAGGCTTGCTTAATTGATAAATTGATTTAATTGCAAAAAGCCTTAATTGCAGGACCACACACACGAAGCCATCACGAAATCGTCCACCGCTGCAATCTCTTGAAATTTAACATTTCATTTGAGCTGCCCTGGCCTCTCGTCCTGTCGCCCTTCCTGTGGCAAGTTCGCAAATTGCATTTACCATTGTCCTCGCTGGCACAGCCACAGCCACAGCCAGCGGCAGGGCTCCTCGTTAATGCGATGTATTTTGTCAGCATTTGAAGTGTCACATCAGCTTTCGATTCAATTGGATTTGGCTTTGTCTGGGCCTGGCCTGGGCCCTTGACTGCGGTGGCCAATTCGAAGGATAAATTACTGATTTAGTCTATTGTCTGTTGAGCATTCGTTGCTTACACTTGGCCAGGTTAGGGCTGAGTGCAGGTTGATTCGGTGAAACGGGCTTTAAATTGGAAACGAAAAGAAAAGTCTCCAAAAATGCATCTCCCATGACTAACTAATCGCATAAAATCCCTCACATATCCCCCATTTGATTACTCGTCATAATCATCGAGTATATCCTTCGATCCTTTCCATTTTACGGCCATCTATTGTGGCCAATCCTTTGCCAGCTCAACACTTTCCTAGTTTTGGAAGTTTTTGGTAGCTTTTTGGGTTTTAGTAGCCGTTAAGTCCGATGCCCCTGGGGATAGGAACGCATTCCTTGGGCCCAAGGCATAAAAAGGTTGCTGTCTCCCTCGGCGAAATGGCCATCTCTCTTCCTCCTGCCATCCATCTCCCACACGCTGACATACTCCTTTCTCTCCTCCCAGATCCTTGCAAATTTATTGCATTTACTCGATGAAGTTTTCTCACTTTTTCTTCCTTTTTTGCTGGTTGGCTTTCTCCTTTTGTGGTTTTGCTTTGATTTAATTTTGCCGCTGTTGTTGTCTCTATCCCTTACACTCTACCCCTCTCTCTCTCTCTCTCTCTCTCTCTCTCTAGCTTTTTCTTCCTTCTGGCTTTTCTGCAATTTGCGAGCTTTGTCCAATTGGCTTTTCTGGTGTCCTGCCAATGTCCGAGCCAGGGTTTCTTGTTCTCGCCTTGTCCTGTCACTCATGCGTCAGCGGTATTTGTATTTTCTTGGCTCCTTCCCGTCCTGGCTTAAATCACCCGGGGCTAGGGAGTATAGAACTTTTTAAAGTTTCCTGCAGGACCAAAGTAGAGTTATTTCTCGCTGGCAACTTGCCAGGATATCCCCAAAAAGGGAGCGACTGCAAATTGGAAACAAAAGTTGAAGTTGCAGGGATGGTGGCTCAAATATTCTTTCCAAATCACAACATTTAATAAATATTATTCCCTAAAATGATATATTATTCAAGAATATCCCTCAAACGCCCATTGATTTTTTCCGCAACTGGCACTCCCTTGGTTTTGAGGCAAGCTCCCTTTCGGTTTGTAGTTTATGTTCAACATATTTTATTGATTACATTTCCAACTCCAGCTCCAGCTCTCAGGCATCGTGTTTTGGCAAAACTTTATGAGATTTCTTTCCCCAAATCCCCCAGACCTCCAGAAATCATGGCGCAAGATGGGGGCCCAGTACTGCTTATTGCATTCTGGCCAGTCCTCCTCGGATGGCTTGGCAAATAAATTGCTTATTTGTAGCGACGATTTGCGGTAATTTGTGATTTGTGGTGGTGACATCATCGTCTCCAGGGTGGAAGCACCACTGCGGCCTGCATACTCGCCACTTGGCCATTAATTAAACATATTCGCCGCTGCTGTAGCCGCCTTAGTCCCCATAATCCATTTTGTCTGGTGTGCCATATGATGCCTGTTAGTTGGAGTTCCCAGAACCGATGAAATATTCTCATCCTTAAAAGGACTTCCCTTTTTTTGGGATGGAACCATTCAATTTCCTTTAGTCCTGTACCGGCGGCCTCACTCTTCTTGATTACAATTTATTGACTGACTTTTGCGGCAGCAATTCGACTGACTTTTTGCGCCCACTCTCCTTTCTTCACCTGGCCACGCCCACTTGTATGCATATCGTTAGCAAATTGCAGGCTCACCAGGACACCCGAAAAAAGGATTTGCATGCGGGTGTGTGTGTGTGTGGTAAGCTAATATCCAACCAATTTCCGTTTGACTCGCTGCGCGGTTTTTTTTTCTCGTAGCCCTTTTCTGTCAGCCAGGTAAAGTTGGCCAACACGGACCTCTAAGCTCCCGGCCCTGCTGGCTCTGCCTTTTGTGTTTCCGTTTTAAAAATTGGAAGGCAAAAAGCGCCCGGTTGTGGTACCGCCTCCCCAGAGTCCTTCTCCGTTTTACCCCGTTATTCCGTGTCCTTTTTGGGCACCAGCTCTGCCATATAAAATTTGTACAAAAGCTTAGGCAATTTTTTCGCCTTTTGTTTGCTTGCAGCGTCGTCGTAGTCGCTGGTGCTCTCATTTGCATATTCGGCACATTCCAAGTACCCCCGAATGTTTGTCCTGAACGCCCCCAGATATCCTTTGACCATCCTTTTGGCTCATTCCCCCTTTATGAGCTGTGATAATAAAAATTCCGGGGGCTCAGATAAGGATATTAGCCTTTAAAACAAGCGTTGAAAAAGGTAAACAGGAAATCAATTAAAACTGAAAAACTTAAAGCAAAAAGATTTTGGATTTGGAATATTTTAGCTCCTAACTCGACAGGCTTATTTGTGTTCAAATGTCAGATAGCCGCAAATGCTGCGGTTTCACAGCTACAAGCCACAAAAAGCTTGGCATATTGACCCCAAAAAGGGGCGCCTGACCAGTAGGCGATGATTGGCACCCGAAACCCCGAGAGCAACTCAACCCTCCGCTCAAAACTGTCAAAGCTAATAGCTTCGGAAACCCCAAAATACCGACAGCACCGAAAACTGCAAAGTGAAGTGGCTGCCAGGCACTCGATCGCTTCATGGGTATTGACATCTCAATGGCTCGGGAATTGGGCGGGAATGTAATTTAATTAGGACGAAACTTTCCTCGAGAGGACTCGAACTAAACGCCTTTGTGCCTTTTTGCAGCAATCTCGCGGGAAGATGGCGATGACTCGACGCACCACCACCATCACCACCACCACCATCGCGGCGGACACGGTGGCCATCACAATCACGGTAACAAAGTTCCATACAACGGCTACAATTCGGAGGAATACTTGGACCGGCTCGAACCCAATGGCAATATACCCGCTGACAAAACAAATTGCAGATACGGAGGTGAGTTTTAAGAAATTGAAATGAATATTCTATGTAGAGATATTTGGCTTGAAATTCCCTCAAGTTTTTGCTTAGTTTTCATCGCGAAACTTAATGAAATTCAAGCGCGAAGCCATTTTCGCACAATTTCAGCAAAGCAGAGAGACTCATTCATAAGGATTTGTGTAATTTATCGCCCGCTTGTGCAATAATCTCTCATTTAAGCAGCCCTCCCCGGGCAGAACTAATTTAATGATAAGATGCCAGAAAGCCCCCATACTCCGATGTCCTGACTGACTGGCAATAATTTATGCCTCCATCTTGTGCGAGGCAGCGTGTCTAATTGTGGAAGCTCCGTTCCATTTGGCCAGCTCCCTTGCTGGCCGAGAATTTATCAAATTTTTGTCTCATTTGGCTAATGCAAACAAGTTGGTCCTGTTCCATTTCTACGCCATTTGAGCTTATCTAAGGGAAATTCTCACCGATAAGCTCTCTCCGCCCTGTCATCATTTCTTTGCCAGTTTGTACTCCGTTTTCTCATAATTGTAAATTGCAATTTTATGCAAACAATGGAAGGGAAGGAGTGCCAGCAAGGACATGATAAGCCTGCAAATGTAATGGCTTCATTTGTTGCTCCTGTACTCGAAGCTGTTGCTCCTTGTTATTGCCCTTGTAAAGCGGGCCACTCAACTCAACTCCTCGCCTTGGTGCGTCCTTTGTCTTGCCGATGATGTCTAGGCGTTACGGAATCGGGCCATAAAGCAACGGAAATGGAAATATTAACAAGCAAATGCACAGCAGCAGTATCAGGGGGAATTATTCATAACCAAATGGATATTGTGCATGCTCCATATATCTCTGCCGGATTTTGAACTCCATGCCCATTATTGCCGCTTCTTTGTCATGAAAGAGCACTTTTCCCCCAGACCCTTCCTTCGTTTTGGGCTTTAAAGTTTATGTAACGCCGTCACTGACATTGAATTCCAAAGCTGAGTTATGTGTTTTTGTTGTGGAGCTGCCCGGGATTGTTGAGGAACTATTCCTGTGAACGGACAAGGCCAGGGAAAGTGACACAAATGCACAAAACTTTCAAGTATTCACGTAGTTGCTAAACAATATTAGGGTATATTTTTCAAATATCTATAAAATCGAGCAAATTATATAGTTTGAACTTTAATCTCTTAAAGTTTTAAATAGTTTATGAACTAATTTGAATAGTTGAAATATTTAGAAACCCCGAAAGCAAACAAACTAGCCTGCCAATCCCCGTCCATAACTCAGAGGGCTATCGAGGCAAAGTTTTTAATTCTCTTATCTATCAAAATCAATTCTGCACAAGTTGGGTTTTGAAGCCACCCCATATGCCCACGCAATCATAAAGTTATATAACGCACAATAAATTACAGAGCTCTGAAAGCATTCCACACAGTTAGCACACACAGGACACCCCCCGATCCTGGCTGGCATTCTGTTGGCAAAAAGCAATTTCAGTTTTTCATGCTGTTCCCATTTCTTTCATTTTTTGTTGCCGTTCTGATTACATGATTTATAAGTTATCTTCGGTTTGCCAACAACAACAACAACAATAACAACTGCCAAGGCATTAGAGGGGAGGGGCGAAACTGTCCAGGATATGAACAATTTATGTTCAACGCTTTCGCAAAAGATTATTGTTTATATGCGCAAATTATGCGAACATATCCTCCCACTCTGGCGGGAATTGTAAAAAACATATTTGCCAAAAACCGAACAAGAGCGGAAAGAATTCGCATAAAATTTAGAACCCAGCCACCACCCACCCGACAAGGACTCTAAATCATATTTAACAATTATGCGTGAAACATAAAATTCTGCATTTAATTTAATTGAAAGAGGGATGAGAGAACGGAGGCCTTCCTCGCTGTGATAAACTGTGAGAAGTTTGGATTTTTTTTCAAGGGAAGGACACCACCTGTAAGCTACTTTTATAGGGCGACGGTTGGAGGTCCTTATATAAACTCTACTCAACCTGCGCATAAATCCTTTTAACGCTTTATTTGGCTTCTGGCGCACTTTTTTTTTACCCGACTCTTTCGCTTCTTATTTTCTGCCTTTGAGCTTTTGTTTGTTTTTATTTTGTACTTTGACTCGGTGGATCCCGTGCGTTGTTTGTTTTTAATGCCGCTTCCTTATTCCTTCCTTGCGCTGCTCCTTGCCACCCTCTCGCAGGATTCTTCCGGCGGAGTGCGTTGCCCTCCTCCTCCTGGGGAGCAACTGTCTGTGATTTAAATTTATTGGCAAAATACTTAAAGTAATCTTTTTTTTTCACTCGCTTTTGTGGACGTGTCTGGTGTGGTGTCCTTTCGAAGCAACCCTTTGACAATTTTTGGTCTCCGTTTTTTTTTTTTTTTACCTTCGACATCTATTAGGGGTCCTTCTTGCGGTTCATTTTAAAATTCTAACTGGCAGCCGCAGCCGGAATCCCTGCACAGCATTTTCTTGCGGTTTTAGGCAGCGTCTTTGTTGTGGCTTCCACTCCCCCCATCCCTTCAAGATAAAGGAAGCAGGGCGAGAAAACCCCAAACCGACAGCCCAACACCATCCCCTCTGTCAGAAGCGTTGCAGTTTATTAGGCGAAGCAAAAACATGTCGCCTTGGCTGAGTTGTTTTTTGCCGCGGCTTCCCCGCACTTTTTAATGATTTAGTTTCCGTTTCCGTTTCTGTGTTTTTTTTTTTGTTTTTTTCGTGGGGCGGAAGATTTGGGGAACTCTTTCCCTAAACCCTTCCTCGGGCTGCCCTTTTTGTTTGATGTCATCCTGCGTGGGACAATTTTTTCTGCTTTCGGTCGGTTGGGCTAATGAAGCGACTTATGCAATGACATGGAAAATTTGCGGTCTGGATGTTTCTCTTCGTTTGATTTTCCTCATTGCTGGTTGCTTTTTTCGAGTGTTTTTCCAGGCACTGCACAGCATTTGCATATCGAGAAGAGCGCGGAACTGGAGGAGTTTGGCTTCATCAAAGGGCCAAAAGGAGTTTTCATTTCACTCTTTCGGGGCTTTGGCAAATGAAAAGTTTGCTAATTGGCTTGGCTTGGCTTGGTGCGGGGGGGAGGCATTTTTAAAAACGTTGCTACAAAGTATAAATGTAGCTCAAGTTGGTTCATTAAAATCAGAGTCAGAAGGTGTTTGCAGTTTGATTTTCCATTGAGGCTTAAATAACGTTACAAGCAAGTCGAGTCCTCTCCCTAAAACTTGCACCCTTTCAAGATCCTAAATAAAAGGGGTAGGGGAGTGGCTCTGCTGTCCTCGAGATTCCCAGGCACACCCCTTGAGCCACACTAATGCAATCAATTTTCTTTCGCCAACTTTGTCCGGCCAACTAGAGCGAGTGAAAGCTTTAGAATAATCCAAAGTCCAACCACGCCCCACCAACTTCTGGTGGCTTTCCCCCCGCCGGCAATTTTCACCATTGTCCTCCCATCCTTGGACCCACTACCCCGAATCTTGGCCATTTTTTTGGTCGTTGTATGATGAAAAATAAAATTGTCCAGAAAATATCTTTTGACAATTCACCGCTTTATGCATACTAAGCTCATTATGGCCGAGTTGGAGCACAGAGAACATCCTTTTTTATTCGTCCTCTTGGTGTTCTGGTCTGGCTCTTTATTATTTCTTAACCGAAAAGGGAGGGTCTCTGGAAAACTTTTTAATAGTGCCATAGCCCGGCCATCGCACCCGCTCCTCGCCCCCCGCCGGTTTGATGAGCATTTTTTTTATTGCATCTTGCTGTGGCCAACAATGCCCCGTGGGCAGTGGCACGCCCCCACCGTCTAAGAAAGTGGCACAATATTAAAATTCTGGCTTGTCATTATAAATTCCTTGGCCGCATCACCGCCAGATACAATAAAAATAATAATGGGCCGAGGGTCCTGGAAGGTTTCACTTTTTAAAGTTGTAAATGCCAGAAGGATATGGACGGAAAACCGTTAACGATAATTGTTTTAAATTCCGAGTCCCGAGTCGGGGGTTCATCAAAAATAAATGCAATGTCCTGTAGGTCTGCTAAGCTTCTAGGAATGGGAAAGTAGATCGCCAAAGGGGCTTTTCGGTCGCAATCAGCGCTCATTTTGACTGACAGTTGAAGTATCCATAACGTCATCGAAGGACCTCGGGTCATAACCCCCCAGACCCCAAAACAGAATTAGGATTCATAATATGACAGAGCTCTTAGAGGGGTGGGTGGCATGAATGGTTTTTGGTGGCGGATATGAGGGCATTGGGGTGGCGGCAATTGTAACTAAAGGTGGTCCTTCCTGGCTGCCGGCATGCGCCAACTGATATCCTCGTAACACTCACGTTCGGGGCATAAGTGTGCGTAAATTATAAGCAAAACTCCATCGTGGTTGTCCACATATGTATGTAGATACAGCCGAATCGAAATACCCACAGTCACCGGCCGAGGCGTTCCCATACATTTGTGTATTGGTCCTTGGGGAGGCGAGGGCACTCTGTTCCTATGGCAAGGCACTGAAAGAAAAGAGTGTAATTTGAGCCATAAGTTCAAGCTTATGTCTTCAATAAAGTATGTTAGATTTTGTATTTAAGAAGAATCCACTTAAAGGTATTTAAAGCTTATAGTGTCCCCCATTTTGGCTCAGTCTATCCTTTAGTCTCTGCCCCTTAATTCTCGCTGCAGGCTCGTCATATGCCTGTCCTGGCCTTCGGAACAGATAACGTCCGTTTTGTGTGTTGACTGTGACAGCCTTGGGGCATCGCCACATCCATCGTCGGGCCTTATCCCCACCGGTTTACCTATGGCCTACGCATTTCATTTGGCCGGTCCGGCGCTTCCTTTCATTTCCTTCCTGCCGCCGCCCACCCACACACACCACTTCAACTTTTGATTGTCATTTAGGTGAGTGTGTGGGTGTGGGTGTGGGCGTGTATGCCGAATGTCTGGGCGAGAGTCCTTTCGTATGAAATTGCTGCAAATTATTCCCATTACGTTTTTGGAGGGCTGCATTTCAAGTTGATTGTCGTTTACATTTCGCAGAGCAAAGGCCGGAGGAGAGCTACCACCAGCACCATCGGGTGGAATGCCTGATTGAGTTTTGGAATTCGAATATAGCGGCTGACACCGGAATAGGCATAGCAATTGGTAATGGAGCAATCAGGCAGTGTTTCATGATTTATTCACAGGCCAAGGCATCGATCATAAAGCGTTCCTGGAGAGGCCGAAAACGATTAATTTTCAATAAACATTTTTATGTGAATTAATTAGCCATAAATTAGGTCACCATTCATTCTTTCCGTATTGAAAAATCTGAAAAATGGGCCATAAATTGCATGAGAAATATTTATGGTTTTCGAGGTATACGACCCTGATCGGAATGAACAATAAATTAAACAATCTTTATATGGAAAAATGCTATATCTTTTATCAGAATCTCCGGAGATCAATCAGTGCTATGGAATACACTCTATCTGAGGCCTATTTACCCACCGAACATCACTCTTTGGATGTGCGTATGCCAATGGCTCTATTCCGCTTATTGTCTACGTGTGCCCCGAGTCCTGTTGTGTCCTGTGTGGAATCCCAGTCCGCTCAATCGCTCAGTGGGTGTGTTATTGCCCTGCAATTCTGCTTTGATTTTTTCCTATTTTCACAGTTTTCCTGACAATGCCGCGTTTTCGTATATGACGAGAGCTCCACGGAGGCATTGTGCACTTGCTTTGACTTTATGTCTCCACTTTTTTTCGCCCCCAGCCAATGCTGGGCAGTCTGTCTGCCTCGAATGACAAACAACGGATGATATATTGCAGTGGCGGTTCTGCCACGCCCACCGCCTTTTGTTTGCAGTTGCCGCAAATCAGTGGCCAATACGCTGAACGCAGCCCGGAACGAAATCCGATGGTATTGAATTGTGAGAGTTTCCTATAAACACAGACGGCCGTTGTTTATAGAAGCAAGCTATTGAAGTTAATTAAAAGCGAAAAACGAGGGCGAAAAAAATAAAGCAAGCTATTTTCAATTACTCAAGCATATCTTGGTGGCCCTTAATTTCGTTTTACGACCGGTTGTAAAAATATTATTGATAAATCTTTATCTGGCGGAGAGGAAGCGAAGCTCAGACATTTTATAGCTTATTAATATCGGGTCCATCGCAGCTGCAACTGCAAATAAATTGGATCCAGTGCTCTATCCTGGTGGCTACTTTTCACCACCTGTCTGTCCTTAGCCTGGAAACTCAGTCCTCTAAAGGATCGCATTAGAAATCAATTCATTTCGATTCTATTGTACAATTTCCGAAAGAAGAGAGAGAGACGCCTTGGCCATGGCGTCTGGGAATGAAAAAATAGCAAGTAAATAGACGACAAATTGAGGTTGTAAATCTCCTCAGATGGAGCACTTTGTGACAAATCAATTGATAAAGGTTGTGGTCACTACAGGACTCAGCTGGCATTAATCTGGCTTAGGGTAGGTGTATCCTTGGATTGGCCTCCTTCGTCTCTAATTCGGGAAATGGCTGTGAAATTTAAGTTTAGCAAATGCCTCGAAATATTTTTAGGGCTCCCATACTCCGCTACTTCCTGTTCCCATTTTATTTTATTTTTTTTTAGGTCGTTCCACACCCGCAACAATGTTACATAATACCAGAGTTTAGTGTGAAATTGTTGCAACCCCCGACCCCCCACGGCCCGGGCGTTCTGCTTCGCCATGTCCCTGTGCCTCGTATGGTCGCACTTCTTTTGAAATTGCGCACATAAACTAATTCCGCATGCATGAAATGACTTTCATAGAAAAATGGGAAAATTGCAGTGGCCTAGCAGGGCGTATCCTGGTCCTTCCCGTCTCCGGTTGGTGCAGTGCAAAAAAATGATTCGTTTTTCTCAACTTTTTTCATTGTTTTCATACGAAAATTTCTCCCTTGAAAAGTCCATTATTTTTTTTTCGGTGTGTAGCTGGCCAGAGTTGCCACCAAACCGCGGCGCGACGCGTCGACATCCGTTAGGGTTAAGTTGCAAGGCGGTGCCTGCCGCTTGGCAGCCTTTGCCGCCACCCGCTAATTGTGTCACAATGATGAGCATAATTTTCAGGACTTTCGCACGCTTTCGCCAGGACAAAGGCAAAAAGTGTGCAAGAGGCAGACAGGAAATTAAGCATACGCCATGTGTGCGCAATGCCACTAATTTTCCGTTAGTAATTCCATTTCATGCCGCCGCTGCCGACACTTTGAGGTGGCGCCATCTAGCGCTGATTGCTCGCAACGAGAATGCCACTCAACCTTTTCCAAGTGAAAGCCACTTTTGTGTCGCTCCCGCCCTTAATTATCATCAACGTCAGTTTGTTTTTGGTGTTTTTCGGCGGATAAGTACAGTAGGTATGCAGTCCTTGGAATATTTTCCTTTTGTTAGCCAGGGAAGCGGTTCTTTTTGGCCAATTTAAATGTCTAAGGAGCGAGTTGCGCCGCGGCACAACCCCTTTCGCCAACAAATATGCTGTCATATGTTTTCCACCCACTCCTACCCCCCCGGGAAAAACTCATGACATGATGAATGATGCGCCGCCAATTGTTTTTTGTTTTCTGTTTTTGTTTTTGTTTGCGAATTACAAACAATGTCTAAATGTGGAAGTGGAAGTCTTGGCAGAGCAAGAAAAGTAAACATTTTGACATGACAGGCCAAGCATATCAAGAGATATGTATGTGGCACTTGAAGAAAATTATAAGAAATATAAATAGAAACCTTAGATTCCTTGCACAAAAGAATGCTATGCTTCGCAGAAGATTTTCTCCCAGTGCCTCTTATAATATTCCCTATAAACGCTAAGCGATTTTCCAAGCTTTTCCTGCTTTCCTCCAAGGAAGCGTGTGCAGCGGCAATATCTTTCTCCCATCCCAGCACCCAAGGCAGTTAAGTAATTTGTATGTAATTTGTTAAGTAATACACACACTTTCGTGTGTGTTGCTGCTGTTGTGCCAGGGAGTGTGTTGTGTTTGCCCGGCTGTCTCGCCAGGATATGTGGCCGGCTGCGGAAGAGCTGCGAGGATGTGGAAAAGTTCGAACGAGAAAGGATTTGTTCGCCTTAATTAGAAAACATCAAAGTGGTCGATGTCTGTTGCCGAAGTCTTGAGGCTTGAGCCTTTTCTGTGAGGGATTTACTCACAATTGATGTGGCAAGCTGCCTGCCAGGCTTCAAGTGTTGAATCTTGCACATTCCTGACATGTCCTCACCTCACTCACTCACTTATGTATATAGTTTGCACTCTCGGCGAAAACCCTAACCAGGTCCTTGGAGTGGGTAATTAATTCAACAATAGAAAAGGGAAAGGACTAGGACTCTCGGTGTCAGCAATTAATAATTTGCCACGTTTTTGTCTGAGACTGAAAATTGTTTGTACGTGTCTCGGTCGCTTTTGCCTAATTGGAAATAGATTTTCCCTTTTTTCCTTGTTTTCCTCAAGGTTTGAGTAATTAAAAACACAAACCAAAAACCTTACTTGTCACTAAAAAGGAAAACCAGAAAGTGCTGGAAAAAATATTGTACTTAATCCACACTCTCAAATCAATTCAAGAGCAGTGCTTCGCAACCACATTTTCTCCGAGTTTTTGGAAGCAATAAATAAAACTGTAATTGGAACTGATGAGCTGAATCCCAGACACGCTCAAGCTCACGCCGCAGAACTAGAACAAGTCCCAGAGGAGAAACCGAAATCTCTAATCAAATGTCAATTCTTTATTCAATAAAAATCGGAAACACATATAAGAGGAAAAATTCGCAGGACTCGGAAAAGAAAACAGTGTGAAGTAAATACACAGAGCCTGGGAATAGTATAGCGGAGTACACTAAATCTTTTAACGACTTTTATGTGTTCGCTTACGATTCGAATTCCACACTCTCCACTCTATTCCAATCCCTGTTTTGTTGGATTTTATTGTCCTGCGTTCTGCGTCCTGAGTGCTGACTGCAGAGTCCTGAGTGCCGAGCGCCGAGCGCCGCGTCCTGACTCCTGACCACGTCCAATGCGCTTGTGTATAAGCCATTAAATGTGCTTTCCTTACGCTGGCTTGGCTTTTCCTGTTTTCGGCCAATTATTACGCGCGATTTATGCTTTTATTTGTCAACAAAGTTCACAAGGCAGAGGGCGAAGAACATCGTAACCCACACACTTAATTGATTGTAAATCATAAAACGGGGGCAATATTTTGATAAACTCTGTCCCTGACTGGATTTTGTGGGTTAACCGTATCTGGTTGGCTAAGTATTATAAATTATTTTAAGATTAATGTCGCACTTGCACATTTAACAGCTTTTTAACCCCAAATGCACTTTAATCATTTTCTCCAAACACACATTTTAGCACCTAGTTTATGATAGTTTTTAACTAGTTTGTCGCTTGTTTGAATGAAACTCTTTTTAATTTAAAATCTCCCCCACTTTTCTTTCTATTTTGTTTATTTTTAGCACAAGAATCTGCGAAAAATGATAATAACAAACCACAAGGTAAAATGCTTTTTATTATTCCTCCCCTCCGAAAATCCGTATTCTGTTACTTTGAATTTTCTTATTTGCACTCAGCATGTCCTTGCTCGCATTATCCTCCTCCCTGTACCGGAAATAGTCTCGACTTTTAATAGTTTTCTTCGGACAGCAATTTAAATTGCCATATTTTATGCGGCGGAGCTTTCAGAATGTCATTAAAATAGATGTCAGCCAGTCAGCACGAAGCTGGTAGCTGGTAGCTGGTAGCTGGTGTGTTGTTCTGCTCGCTGGATCGTATCCTTTTGTCAATAAAAGGCGAACCGGGCAAGGGACCATTGCAGGCGACAGCCAAAAGTAATGACAAAACGCAGCGGGCGGCATCATTGTCATATTGAGACATTTGCCCGGACGGGATTCAAGGATCCCAGAATCCAAGGATGCAAGTCTGAGCCCCAAAAAGGTTGTCATCGCCGTAATTGAATTCGGGCCGACTATAAATCTTGAATGCTAAACAAGGCTAATAACTTTTTTGGCCCTAAGAGTAATCTATTTGAGGCTTCCCTTCAACTTTAGTAGCCACTTTAACATATTTAAGCAAAAACTCGATATTCAGAGATAGCGAAAAATTAGATTCCAACAGAGTTTATGGCTTTTCGAGGAATGGGGAAAATCGAAAGCAAACATTTAAGGATGCAACACTGCATATCCTCCCCGAAACTCATGTCGATTCGGGGCAGAAGCCTGTCTGCCGCTTTTTGCTACCCGATGTCTGTATTGTAATTGAATTCTACAACAACACAATACATTTTAGGCACTAAACGGAAAAAGCGAGGACCAGGAGATGGTCCAGGGGGTTATCGGGGAGATGCCAAAACGTGCAGACAGTTTGGAGAAGCCATGGCCGGAGATAAGGGGCTCCGGAGTTCGATGGTCGGTCCTCCGCTGCAGTAAAAGGAGAAAATTTAATTTCTTGCTTGAATAATAAATCAGAAACATAAACAGCGAATGTGGGCGAAAAAGGGGCTAAAATGTCGCCAGATAAAATCCCATGAATATCCTTTTTTCTTTTTTGGTTGTTTGCTTGCTGGGGACCTCCATTTTGGGGCTATTCGGGAGTCGTGGTCGATGGGCGCGAGTTTTTGGTTGCTATTGCACTTATCAAAATGCCATTTCCTGGCCAAGAATAGCCCAGCCCCCAAATAAATTCGGGAATAAACTGAAAATGGAGTAGGGCGCCGGCCGGAAGTGGGCGCAAAACGGAACGGAAGTGTCGAGTTTCGAGTGTCGCTTTATTAAATTTTTACGCAAATGCTCGACACGCGCATATGAATAACAATATACATTATATACCCACATGTGTATGTGTTCCTGTAAACAAAAAAAGAAAAAGACAGACAGGGGGAGGATGTTTGCAATAATACATGGCTCTACCCCCTCCTCATCCATATGCAAATGAAAAGTAAAAACTTTTATGTGCACATTTTTTACGATTTTTCATGCCCCACTACAATGGGGCGTGGCCGCTGACCCACTCAGTGTTATGCAACAAGCCGCCGCTGTGATTTCCTTGCCATCTTCCCATTTTTTATGACATTTATGTGTATAGCCCCAGGACCAGACCAGCCCACACCAGACCCCAACAGGACCAGGCCCGAGAGACATAAATATTGTTGCAAAGCCAAAAACAAATAGTAAACAGAAATTACAATAATATGCAATAATGCAAAAGGACAACAGCGGAAGGGGCACACCAGACCGAAAGCACACATGATACACTGGGGGAAATGGTCCAGGGAGTTCTCGAAACAAAAATAAATAAAGGATCATTTAAACAAACCAGATGTTAAGAATTAATTCTGTTAGGAGGAAAAGTGGAATGTATTTGAATGCCTAAAGCTCTTGAATGGAGGGCAGGCCAGCCGAAGGACCCTTCCCTGGCACACTCACTTTGTATTTGTCCCATGTGTGCGTGGCTTTAAGTCAGCGGGAGAACGTGACATCCTTGCATAGCATTTGCATAACTATATCAACATGAGGGACCCTGGCAAAGGACGACGCGGAGGAGGCGATGGAGCAGGATGTGCCAGACATCAGCGGCAGCCACCGCGGACAGCTCTTGCTATTTTTATCATATTTTTTTTATTCGCGGACGCTCTCCTTGATGCGCTTGCATAATTTTCATTGTTTTCGTTTTACAAGCGAATTTCCCTCGTCTTATCTTTCTTTATTTTAGTTTCTACGCTGACTCTTTTTTGGTGACAGCTTCCTGTACTGATTTCTGTTTGCATTTCAAGTTTTTCGCGTCACAGATTTTTCGCATTTATTCTTGTATATTTTTTTTTATGCCCGGGGAAGTACAATAAAACTTTATATGAGGGCGTTGAAGGGGAAACGTAATATCAGCCTTTGGGAGGTGATAAAAAAAGAGAAACAGAAAAGAAAAGAGTTTCGAGTGGAGAGAATGGAATACTAAATAAGTTTATAGGGTGTACGAAAAGGTAACTAAGGAGCCGCAGCGGGAAGATAAAACCAAAGTGGGTCAGGCGGTGACAACGAACCAGCAGCGTGAAAGTCCTTAGCCGAAAAATTGCAACGCTTTTCCGGCATCCGGCACTTTTCCGCCCTAATTCGCTTCATCGGGAAAATCAATATTCCCGTCCAAAGCAGCAATAGCAGCAATAATAATAACTATTTTGATGACCCGAAAAATAGTCATGCCAAGAATATAACCACTTTCGCATTGCCACTCTCATAACCAATTATCGTTGCCAAGAAGGCTGATGTTTGCTGGCAGATATTTTGGCATCAGCCATTCAATTTTAAGACTTTCCAATGCACACTCACTCCTACACATGGCCAAAAAGTGGGCAAGAAGAGGGCACATATCCTGCCATCTATGCCATACCCTGCCCTGCCCTGCCATGCCCTTTTAGTCTCCAATTTTACAGGCACTTTTCCAATGTTCAGTCAATTTTGCAAATCAAATGCTCCGCGTTCGTCTCGTTTGTTGGTCTTTCTTCGCTGATTTGTCAGGACGAATAGGAAGATGATGGCGAGGACGACGGCGGCGAATACAAATGCCATTCCACTTGAACGGCTAGACAAAGGACATGGGGCTGGGGGGATGTCTTCAAAAAGGAGAACGTTTTGAAATATATATACTTTTTTATTGAAGTTTTTCTTTTATTTGGCTCATTTATGGCGCATATTGCCCATTTAATCGCTGTCAGCATACAGAGGATACAAAGCCAAGGATACACACTAAAAAAAAGATCAAGATAGTAGATAGAAGTAGATATTTTAAAGTTGGTTTTGATATATTAGGACTATACTTTAAGGACACTTTATTTAGAGTCAAGTATAGCATTTCAAAAGTATAATAAAATACAACTATAGAATTTTTTTAACTGTCCAAGAGTCTGGATCATCTTTCAACGACTACTCGTCAGTTTTTCCGAAGACCCTTCTCTCATCCTTGAAAACTCACTCCCCCCCAGGCCGTCTATCACTCTCCGTGGACCGCTCAAAGTTTTCTTTTCTACAATCAGCTGCTGTTGAATTTTTAATTTTTATGTTAGTAATTTTTCAGCATTCCGCAGAAGGAAATAAAGGAAACTCTTGCCGGAAGAACATCTTGCGAGCGCATATTAAATTTTTTATGGCGCGAGGAGGGAGGCGCGAGAAGGCCGGAGGAAAAAAATAAGTGAAAATAAAGTTGAAACTGGCAGGCAGGCAGGCAGGCAGCGAATGGGAAACATGTTGCGAATTCCTAAGTGAAAAATATTCATGTGATATCTGGGCATTTATTTTAGTGTTAGTAGTGCAATGTGTATCTTCTGGGTCTCCCCCGTATCCTTTGCAGCCTCTTTTAAAGTTTAGTTTCTTCTCTGCAATCTGCTATCTCTTTAAGCCAAAGCAATTTACGAGCGCAGTCACGGGAGAGCAAACTGCAACTTTATTATATAAATATTGCAAACGAAAGCAGATGCTACTGCACCTGGGCTTTCCAGACCTCCCCTCACCCCCCTCCTCCGTTTCAGGGGGAAAAAGTCAGTCACGGTTAGCTGGCAAACTGTAGGGAAAAGCAAACATAATTTAAAATGTAATTAGTGCTCAAATAGAAAACCCAACAAATACTGAACCCAGCTGCACACTTGCAATTGGAATGGGTATGGGGGTGTGGCTGGTGGGCTGGTGGGCGGGGCTGGTGAGCGTGGCTGGGGCATGACCCCGCCCCACAAAAAGGCAAATAGCAGACAGCGGCCTCCCGCTCCCCGCAAGTCAATGAATGAAGAAATATCATCAGCAGGTTACTAGGTGACCCAGTCCCAGCTTCAATATCGCACTCTGGACAGGTAACGCACCTGTTCGCCTCTCCAGCCACGCCCCTGATTCTTTTATTTTTCGTTTCTGTTTGCATCCTTCCCATACGGCACAGCCCAGCCCAGCCCACCTCCCATAAAACTTTGTCCTAGACCAACTTTCGCCAGCTGCAGGCTGCGGTTGCTTTTGAAACATTTTATTATAACGAGCGTACGGAGGTAAACATGGTACAGGACTTGGTGTGCCTCCAGGACTTTTCATTCACTCGGGCATTTCAAGGTTGGTCCACACTCAATTTTTTTCGGCCAGAGATCCCATTCCGTTTGGACTTCTCGCAGTTATCCTTCATTATATTGACGATGTGCATAATGAGTTGGCTGGCGAGGCTGGCTGAGTTCTGTTCTTCGCTTGTTCACCTTTTGTGCTCATTATTCGCGGCGGTCGAAGGATAATTCTGGAATGAGAAATCGTCAGTCCATCTAGTAATTATTTTCATACGCTGACAGAAACAACTATGATTTTTAACTTTAAGATAGAGAATTGAAAACGTTTCTCATAATTTACGAGCAAGCTTAATGCGGATAAATAATTATAAGCATCTTCCTCGACTCATTTGATTTTTTTAAGATTTAATTTTTTTTGAAGAGTGCAAGAACAAAGCACGTAGAGTCCTTTGAGCCGCTTATCCACTTGCCTGGCTCACTTGCGAGTTGTGGCTGGGAGCCACTAATTTGGTTTTTAAGTGGGTCTACTACCTCGGCTGCTCATTAAGCAGCCTTTGCCTTTGCCATCGCCTTTTGCCCTTTTACATTCCTCACTTTGTTTTTGGCCTCTTACTCAAGTATTCCCTTTCCGCTTTCTTCTCTACCTTTTTTTCTTGGATGTCCGGAATACACACAGACTGGCGCAGCACGGACAGCACCGACCACCACGATCGTGTCCAGAGACAACTGTCCGTCTCCTCCGACAGCAAGCTGCTGGACGACGACATCCGGGAGGAGATGAAGTACCACTCGCACGTGGTCATGCGTCCCAAGAAGCCGCCCAGACCCAAGTCCGAGGTTTTCCTCAACAAGCAGGATCCGCATCCGCGACGCAAACGATTCAGTGCATTTGGTGTAAGTACTTTACGAATTATCCTTAAATACTAGGACATGGCTAAGCTGGATGGGAACCAATATATTTATTCTATAAAAATCAATGCCTTATTTGAAAATTATTGAACTAAACATTCAACAAAGAACATCCAAGGACGTCCCATTTTATTTTTTCTCGACAGAATTGCATACTTTTTTGGGCAGCAGCCTTTCGCTGCACTTACAATTCGCAACTAGTTCTGGCACTCTCTTCATGGACTGCGCCTTGGCAAGCCACCAACAATCATTATTGAAAATTTAAATCTCTTTGAAATTTGTCTTGGTGGGACCCTTTGTTTAGGCATTGAGAGTTCCCGATTATAAATAAATATAAAAACTAACTAATTAAGGTCTAATGTGGAGCTCAGATCCCTTATGTTCACATTAGTTAATTATACATATTAATTGCTTATTGTTGTAGTATACTTTTGGGGCTCGAAATAATTTAATTAGGAGGAGCATGGAGTTCAGCCCATCTCAAAAGCGTGGTTTTCACACATTACATAATTAATTATACACATTTCGCCCTGAAACGTATTTCGTATGCTTTCGCGCAATTGAAAAACAAACTGGGATAGAAACCGGGGACGTGGAGGTAGTCGTTCCCGCTGATTACATCATCCGCCGTAACGTAATGTAAAACCAGCAGCAGCCACTCCAAAAGAACTAACTTTGCTTAATTAATTAACAGGACATGATACGCTTTTCACTCAACTCCATTTGTTTGTTCTATTTTTTCTGTGCCCTTTTCCGGATTCCCAACAGGGCGACTCCCCATTCGGCAAGCAGGAGGCCTACGTCAAACTCGAACCGCTGGGCGAAGGGTCCTATGCGACGGTCTACAAAGGATTCAGCAAGTGAGTACCATAACCATAACCAGTTTCAGTTCCAGTACCAGTAACAGTAACAGCCAGCACCACACCCGGCCAGCATACAACATAAATGTCCTTAGAACGGGGTTGCCATGTCAGTGGGTTAAATAAAAAATTATTTCATCTGGCTCGACTCTGTTTGAATTTGGTTGTGTGATGGACCTGGAGACCCCGATCAAAATGGATTTCGTTTTCAAGCCCGAGAAAAATGTGTGTCGTCATTTTGCCTTGATTTATTCGTTAGTTTGTCCCCTGCATCCGTCTTGCCAGCTATTTTCTCTCCTTTTTTTTTTTTTGGTGCTCTCCCTTTTGTCCCCGTTGGCAGGACTCATTACAGCCAAGAGCCAGAGCCATGCAAATGTGGCTATCAATCACGGGACAAAGGGTTTGGGTTTGCGTTTGGAGTCAGTCTCTATGTGGGTCACACAATGTGGGAACTCTGCTGCAGGAACTACCACTGCGTTGTGTTCCTTTTTTTTGCCTGCGGTGGATTGTCCTTTTCCAGGCTCCCTTTATGCCTTTGTCCCCAATTGTTATGTTGGCCCAAAACTCCGCAGTGCAAGGAAACTTTATGACAAACCAAGGATTTGTATTTTAAAATCTTTATTTAAAAAAAGGAAATAAATATAGGGCCTTTTTGAGCCCAACATCTTAAAAGATTTGTAGATTAATTCGCTCCATTTTTCTAGTTTAAAATATCCATTGAGAAGGCTGTATGGGTTCAGTTGAGTAAGAAAATACTCCCAGAGTACAATGAACAACACAAGCCTCGAACTTTTGCCAAAAAACTTGGTCCACAACTCTGTTAACTTCCTGCTTTCGGCCCCTCCTGTACTTTTCCTGACAAACCAGAACAAAATGCTACCTCATTTGCGCCTCGTCTGGCACTGATTTCAGTTGTTTAAGGAGCCAGAATTTGAAATTGGAGTTGGAGTTTTGCCTTGGTAATTTGACAAATGAGTCTGAGGCGAAGAGAAGGCGGAGTTCGTCACCTTTTCGACAACGGGACTCAAAGCGACTGTGTCCTTCGCCTTCGATGATGGATGCCACCCAGAACCCCCACCCTTTCGGCCTGTCAAAAGCACTTGCCCCCTCGTTTTTCGGAAAAGTCCCCACCCTCCTTTGTGCTGGCTTACTCACTTCATCTTTTGCCGGCAATCTTCCCTTTGTTTTTGATTTATTTGACAATCATTTGCTTTTGGTGTTGGCCCAAACTGACGAAGTTTCGGCTCCTCTAACAATGGGTATTACGTGAAAAACGCACAAAGTTGTTTGGCTTTTCCGCACGGCCCAGCCTCTTTGGTTATCCTTGTGCTCCAGTATTGTTCGCCCGTGTTCTACATCTTCCAGTTTTCCCGCTTTTCCCGGCCGCTTTTCATTTCTCATTTGCTATGCACGACAGCGCTTACATGCGAAATGAGTTCCAATTAGCCTTTGTTTATATGAAATGCAATTAATTCGCTCTAATTTATCTGCCAAATGGAAATGTGACCCTCTCTGGGCCCCCTGGCCTCGTTTTGGTTTCACTTTTCTTTCCATGGCTTTTGTCGAGAGTCCTTTTGCGACTCCTTACGCTCTGCCTTTTCAAAACGTGAATTTGGGTCACTTTCCTTTCACTAGCTCCCGAGGCCCAACTGCCTAATTTTTCTCCAAGATTTATGCTTTCTCACTGGTGATTCTGTGATTTGGTTGTTTGTTTTCTCTTTTTTTTCTGTTATTTTGGGAGGCAGGACCTACTCTGTTTGTCAATTGTAAAAGATTTCATGAATGATTTCACTTCTATTTGACTTTCGTTTTCCCTAGCCTTGCCAGGACCTGGTTGTCTTTGTTTTCCTCCTCCGACTATTTTCTACCTATGCAAACAGACACAAAAAAAAATACAGGAGGAAAAGGAAAGGAAAATGAAGCTAAGAGTCCTTGGAGCAGAAGTCAAGCTGCTGATTAGCATTTAGTAGGTCAGCTGTCGCCATTCGCCGGCGGGGAAAGGCAAGCACTTCGAGGAAAACTTCGATTGCAAAAACTTTTCCTCCCCCTCCCTCCAGAAACTTTGATGGCACACGCAATTTTCGGTTTATGCTTAACTAAATCGTATTATTTTAACATTAACAAGACAAAGTTTCGCCTCATCCGACAAATCCTCAAAACGCTTCCAGGACTCGGTCGGTCCTGAAAATAACGAGCATCTAGGAGAATTTTACAGCTCCGCTCTCATACATTTTTCATGGGAAAATCTTCCCAGCTTCCCGCCTAGCAGCTGTTTTTCGGTTACATTCGGCTACATGTCGCAGGATGCGGCAAGGACATAAGCTTTTTACGGCATTTTTCTCATACTTCGAGACGGTGGTTTATTAACCGAGTGTGTGTTTTAGAATACATTTTGATATGGCATAAAAGGTTTAATTCGCCGCTACTCGATGATATTGTTCGGGAATAGGAAAACTCTCTGAATTTTTATGGTTGCGATAAAAAGTTTAGGGCATTTGGAGTATCCTTACCACGAATTTACGAGGCTCTGCGACAAATTGAATCGCTTGAGCTTCAGCCATTATGGACGCTGTTCCCCGTCATCATCATTAACCCCCACTTGGCCAATTAGCTGGCGTGGCATCTCCCTCGGAATCTACTGCACTTTGACATATTCGAGTGACATCTCTGGCCCTGGCTGGTGGCTGTTGGCTGCGCTGCTTGAGGCGTAAAAAACCTTCGTAAATTCACTCTCTGCTGGCTCTTAAAGCCAACTACTTTATGGTAACATTTGCTTCGTTTGCTTGGTTTCTTTTTTGGCTTTCCGTTAGACGTTTGCCTTGCCAATTAGAATGCTGTATCCTTGGCAGAAGCACTGGCAGTGGCAGTGGCAGTGGCAGAAAGCCGCATAAATTGCCAGCGTCTGTGTGGTAGTGTCAAATAATTTAACCTAATTTGACACTTCAAATATCCTCCTCGCTGTCCTGTCCCCTATTCTGTGGTCTCTCTCCCAGAGCTGGCGTATTTTTCATTAGAGAGTAATGTCTTTTCTTTTTTCTGGAATTAGAATAAATAAATGGAACAATGGAAAAGTATGTCCCTCTGAATAGAATACTCTACTAAGAGTCTACATTGTGTTGCTAACTTTCTCTCAAATACCCTAGCCATGTTGCCAACACTGACATTCCACTCAGCTATTCTGTGTCCTGTGGCCTGTCCCTTATCCTAATTTAAGTGTTTGCCGTACATTTCCCTGCGTGTTGGGTCGTTATGTCTGTTTAATATACAAAGGCAGCCCAGACCCACTAGTTCTTCCCCCCATCTCGTCCGAGTTTCGGTACTTTCGGCAGGGACATTGTTGGGGGTGTGGGCCAGGAGGTTCCACAGCCACAAATTGTGAGCCTAATTCATTGTTGTTGCTTCGCCGGCAGCTGTGCAATTGTTGTTCTTGCCGGACATTCCAGGACCCGTCCTGGAGGGGGGAGACACCCGTGCCTTTGAGTATTTATTTTATTAATTTCTCGCCTCCCACGCAGATTAACCTACCAGCGGGTGGCGCTCAAGGAGATCCGGCTGCAGGAGGAGGAGGGGGCTCCCTTTACCGCCATTCGCGAGGCCTCGCTGCTGAAAGAACTGAAACACAGCAACATCGTCACGCTCCACGACATTGTACACACGCGCGAGACGCTGACCTTTGTCTTTGAATATGTGGTGAGTACTCGAACATTATCCATCAAAAGAATATAAATACATTTTTTTTTGTTTACTATTTAATCGTTCAGAATACGGATCTGTCGCAATACATGGAGAAGCATCCTGGCGGCCTGGACCATCGCAATGTGCGCCTGTTCCTGTTCCAGCTGCTCCGCGGACTTTCCTACTGCCACAAGCGGCGCGTCCTTCACCGCGACGTCAAGCCGCAGAACCTGCTCATCAGCGACTGCGGCGAGCTGAAGCTGGCCGACTTCGGCCTGGCCCGGGCCAAGAGCGTCCCCAGCCACACCTACTCGCACGAGGTGGTCACGTTATGGTACCGTCCTCCAGGTGGGTTTCAAAACTGTCATTTTTTCGAGATTTCAGGAAATCAAACTATCAAGGACCCACATACTCGCTTTCACGCTCTAACCTCCACTTGAGTGCCTTTCTGTGTAAGCCCTGGGATATCCTTCCAAAAAACAGATAATCACTTTCCGTTAAGCGCAAACAATTTGCTGTTTGAAGCTTAGTCGAAGCCGAACCAATTTGAAAATCGCATTAAGATATTTCGTTTGTTTTTTGCACTCTCGCCGCCACCGCCGCCATTAATTGGCAGCCATAGACGCCATGCAGGCTGGAAATTGTTCATTTTGCAGCAACGGGGCTTGAGTGGGATTAAATTAATTCCCGACTAAGCCCTCTCGGCTTCAGCTCCACCTCCTCCTCCTCCTCCTCCTCCACTGACAATGGGTAAACAATCCATTCTGCATGGCAAAGATTTTTCCATCAATTTGCGAACAGAAGCTGAATGGAGAGAACTAAAATGTGAAAAAGCCGAGATGGACAGAGGAACAAAGCTAATTTTTTCTAATATGCAATTCCCTGGACATAAACACTTTGTGATGGGTGGAGCGGATACCTGTGCTGAACTGCAGTGGCCACAAGCTGACCCCTGACCCCAGACCCCCGACTACCGACCCCCCGACCCAGGGGCACCATCAACGTCAGCTGGGGATAGTTCGGAAGCATGTTAAACAAATTTAATCTGCACTTCTTGGCAGACGACGACGCCGGCAGGCAGAAGCTTAAGCGGAAGCATGCAAAAGAGCCAGCGGGGCGGGTGGATGGCAGATGGGCGGATGTGGTTGCCAGGAGCACCTGTCGCCACCTGCTCTAAATGGGAATGTTTTTATCCTGCAAGGATGTATGGAAATGTGTGTTTTTCAGGATACCTCTTAGCCAAGGTGGTACACCGAATTAGATTTCCATAAAAAACATTTTAAGAACGCCGAAGTTTCCCAAAAGTTACGAAAACTAATAAGTTAAGGTCTAGTTCCTTAGAAATGGAAGAGCGAATTGTACTTTTATTTGTTCTAAGCATATCTAATGCATTTTTTGAGTGCTGGGTAAATTATTTTCCGCACATGTACTTCGGGGCAGCCCAACAATAGAACTTTTCGCAGCGCTGGGAGCCAAGAGGGGCAAAAAACTTTGTTAGCCTGCTGGTCAGAAAGCGGCAACAAAGATAAACATAAAGGTTGCCCTGGACAACCCAGGAAGTGCAGAGCTATCTCCGAGTCGACAGGCCCAGACTCTGGCTGCCTGGGACCCAGTCTTCCGCTCTTATTTATTTAAAACTGCAATTTATTTGCCACTAACTGCAAAAAGGAAAAAGAGAAGTGCATCATTTACTTAGCCAAGTTCGTGCTCGTTTCGTTCTGTTCCGTTTCAGATGTCCTGCTGGGCAGCACCGAGTACTCAACCTCGCTGGACATGTGGGGCGTGGGCTGCATCTTCGTGGAGATGGTGACCGGAATGCCGACGTTTCCGGGAATACGTGATACCTACGACCAGCTGGACAAGATATTCAAACTGCTCGGCACACCCACCGAGGACACGTGGCCCGGTGTTACCCACTTTCCCGGCTACAAGCCGCACAAGCTGGGTAAGTAATTGGGCCAATTTGAATGAGAGCGTAGGATGTGCTGGAGCCCCAACTAATTTTTGTTTTATTTTCGGCAGGTTTCTATCGACCGCGGAAACTGGGTCACAACTTCCCACGACTGTACGACATCATCGAGGGCGAGACGATAGCGAACGCCTTCCTGCAACTGAATCCGGAGCAGCGCCTGGGCGCCGATGATGCACTGCAGCATCCGTACTTTGCCCAGTTGCCAAAGAAACTCTACGAATTGCCAGACGGTAAGTGCCGTCGTTCTGGAATTTGAATTGAATTAAGCCATTAAACATTTATTCGGCGGCCAAAAGTCTGCAATTCCCCAATCCCTCTGAACCGATCTCTGGCGCATTGTCTGTGGCCGGGAAAGAAAACCAATTAACGAAAGCTAAAAAATAAGGCTGGGGGAAAAAAGATCAGGATGAACTGAAATGTTTGCTTAAAGTTGGTAGCAGTTCTACTACCTTCGTTCATTGTGGGGACAACTCATTTAAGTTTCGCGACAATTTGTTTGCTTTCAGAGCAGTTTCTTCGTCTGAGAGCCGGCGTACTTGTACCTTTTTTTTTCTCATTCCGAGGAGGTATAGTTAACAGTAATTGCATTTGCCAGTTTTAATTTGTATTTCAAGTGGCGGCAGAAGTTGGCAACAAGTTGGGCACAAAATAAATACATAGCCTCCTTGAAAGGACAAACTTGTCGGACAACAGAAGCAGAAGCAGCAGCAGCAGCAGCTATAGAGCGGCAGAAAATCAAGTTGGACTACTAATTAGATTGCGATAAGTGAACTGCCGAATGTAAATTGTAGTTTCTGTTTTCAGTAACAGGACTTGTGTATTCCGCAAGCCACACTTATCTGCTATCTATAACCAATTAGCTTAGAGCCAATCCATTTCCGAGTAAATAAAATCCAAACCATTTCCGTTCGGCCCGAAGGACCAGCATTCATTTAGCCAGCAGAGTCCGTTCCGGTGAAAGAAATTTAAAGGATCGGAGTCCAGAGGTCGAGACCCCAGTGCCCACATTCAGTTGCGGACTATGCAATTTGGTAAATGCAATGCCGTTTTGGGGGCCGCCTAAACCACTCGACAGTGCAGTGCTGGATGAACCAAAAATAAATGAATGAAGTGCGAATCCCGCTGGTGGAAGTTGCACTTAATCGAGGGCAGCTTAAAGGGTGCTTAAAATGCGATTAGCGCGTGATTTGTTTACACAAACTGAATCCCAGCAATAGAACTGGTTTCTATGGTCCGTTCAGAGAGAAGGGTGCCACAGATCTGTATGCTAATTTCTGGCTAAATCACAGTTGAGCAAAGCTCATTACGAAAGGGTGTGGGTTTTTCGCAGCTATTTTTTGGTATTTACCCATGAAGCATTACGTATACGCAGCGTGGACAGATAGAATCAATTAAAACGCAACTAATGCGCTTCATTTATCATGGCCAGGAAAAGGTCATCACACCCATGCGAGGTTTCTGCGGTTTACATACACAAGAGCGCCCAGTGGGTGGGTATTATGTAGGTGGTTCCGGGTGGTTATGGGTGGTTTTGGGTTCTGGAGAACAGCGTGTGTGCGAGTGTGTGTGGGTGGAAAATGTAATTTCGCAAAAGGCAATTTTAATTGTCGACTGCTTGTCGAAGGCTATAAATTAAATTATGTCATGGTCAGAGCCCTGCCCGTCCCGAATGTTGTCATAATTTTTAACTTTTTAATTACAAATATTATTATTTTTAGTAATTGCCATTCTCCCTCTCTCTCTCTCTGTCTCCCTTTAAACAGAAACCTCAATATTTACCGTGGAAGGCGTGCAGCTGTATACGGAGCCAAATCGACAGAATAAATGAAAATTAAAGCAAGTCCTCTCCGTGGATGGCGTACGT
The DNA here is from genome assembly GCA_035045925.1 of Drosophila atripex. Taxonomy (NCBI): domain Eukaryota; kingdom Metazoa; phylum Arthropoda; class Insecta; order Diptera; family Drosophilidae; genus Drosophila; species Drosophila atripex. The sequence goes on from JAWNOP010000012.1 coordinate 6,519,525, forward strand.
TTCTACTGTTAGGATATCCCAGTCCTCAACCACACACACCCCCCGACATCGCCGCCTCCTGGACAATCGATCAATCGAAGCCTATCAATCACATCATCCAGAAAGCCAGCAATCCAGCAATCCGGCAATCCAGCAATCTTTCAATCGACAGCCATATATATTATTGAGAAGAAGTAAGAAGACTTCAGCTTCAACTTCAGCTACGTAGTTGGGGCAGCACGAAGAAGTTTTGTACTATAATTCTATGATACTTTTCCTAGTAGTTACTAGTTTCGATTTGGAGCGAGCTGAATGAGTGACAGACAGCGGCATTTTGTTTCAAATAGTCAACTGTCTTAAAGTTTAGTTTAGATTTCTCGCATTCACGCCATTCAACCATCGTGTCCTCTTCCCATCTGTGCAGTAGCATCGAAAAGGATACTCAGTTTAGTCAAAAGCGCATGTTTTCTGTAATTCGTTTTTTAAGGCAAACAAAAGCAAAAACAAAAACAAAAACAAAAACAAAAACATAAATATTTACATTTTAGCTATATGTAGCTTTTAGTGAATGAAGTTCTTCTGTGGATTGCGCAATATATTCGTATGCAATGAGAGTGAGAGCGATATAGTGAGAAGTTGTATCATCAACATGTTTGCGTTATATAATACGCCCGTGTGAATTTCGTTTCCATTATTTTCCTTTAGCTTTAGTTTAACCATCGAGGAGATTTTTTTATCGCGTATGTTGTGCTGTGTATTTAAATTTTAACTGCAAATCAAATCAAAAAGAATCATTAGTGAGTATTGGAATAATGGAGTGCAATTATATCACCTATTCGACTTGATTGGCAAAAAAAATAATGAAAAACCAATCGATTTATCAAAGAGGCGAGCACTCACAAAAAGCAAACATTTGCTTTGAAGCCATTTATTTAACAAATTTGGTAGCACAGCCAACAGTTTATACAAGCAAAATTATTTAGCTTTAATTTCCGCTCACGGCTCTTTAGTCTCTGAATGTATCATTTTGTCAATGCTTCCCTTGTCATTATCAAATAAAAATTCGCTGCGCTGTTAAGTGATAATTGTATAACTATTACATGAATTTATGTAAAAAGCGAGTAAAATAACCTAAAAAGAATGATATGTAAAGCAAATAAATTTAAATCATTTATACCATTTAAGTTTCCTTATTTCGTTTTCTTTAGTTTTAATTGATTAAGTTATTTTCACAGAGGCTTGCCTAGCCAGCTGTCTTGGATGATGTGGAATTCCCATAGAAACATTTTAGTCAAAAATCGAATGGTCAGGAGTGGTGGGGCCGAGGTCGGATCGGATATCATTAATCATAACTCTACCTAAACATTTTCGATGCAAACTTAAGCGAATAGATAAACAATTTAACTAGCAAAGAGCGCAAATAGTAGAATCAAATTTTTAGCAATCAACCAAGAGTAAAATTCGAGATAAAATAGCCGTCAACTAAACACTAAAGTAACCTAACCACGTATTTTACACATAGAGTTCGTAGCGAGAGAATCCAAATCCAATCCATTTCCATACTCTAAGAAACGTAACGTTAAAGACGAGAGGGCGCCCGGATCCCTATCCGGGTTTACGAATTATTCAAGAGAAGTTCAAACGAGAGCTAACAAATGTGCAAATTGAAATCAAAGACACTTCACATGGTTTTGAAAAAAGTAAAAATGAATCAAAAACGATTTGAGAATTATAGAAAACTAAAGCCGTAGAAAAAAATATATTATGAATATCAAATAAAAAATCTATTTGAACAATGGAGCCACTTTGAGCTCTTGGCAATCCATTTACTGAGATGCCCTATTGTTTGGGGACTACAAAAATATCACGACCCCAAGGTAACTAAAAAAAAAAATTGATTTGGGCCCAATGCGCGAACATTTTTGGCACTCAGTGTGCCACAATTAACGCTCGCGTTTTAGTAGCGTTCCACAAAAACTGGATTGATTATATTTTGTAGCAAAAATAAAAAAAAATTTAAACTAAAACGAAAACGAAAACAAAAACAAAAGAAAAATATTTCAATGAATAAACTTTTTCTGTGATTTATGAAAAAAGTATGCAAACACACACAAACACAAGAGCAGGAAAATATAAACAAAAAAAAAAAACACGAAAAATAAAAACAAGCGAAAAGCTATTAGAAACTAAATGAATATTAGGCACTTTAGAATGAAACAAAGTAGATGCTGGGCCAGCAAAATTGTTTAGAATTATTTGCTAGCTGAAAAAGTAAACTACACTAGATCGAAACAAAATTTTGCACAAATTCAAAATTGAAGAAACCAAATGCGATAATCGAAGAACCGCGTAAACAATGCATTCCGTTCTGTGAATTTTATAATTTTGGTTTTTCAGCGAATTTCCCCCCATTAGTTGTAGGCAAAAACAAAAGATTTAAAGATATGAAAACAAAGCTAACATTGTAACGAAGCATGGCAACGCACTTTTGCACTTTTCCCATCCCGAAGGTTACGTCCATAGTTTTTAAGCCAATGAGCCAATGGAACAAATCGAATCGAACGAAATTAAGCGAAAGGTTGAACTGGTTTTCGTTTTCATTATAAATGCAAATGCAATTTTATCAGACGACAAAGAATAGTTTTTCGAGGCATTTTTCTGTTCGCCATTTGGAACACTCTAATTGATTATTTTGCACAAACATTCGAGAAGAGCAACCAAACAAAAAATAAATAAATATACAATTAAAGAAAAGAAAATCATAAAATAAAAGAGAGAAACTAAGCTAATCATTAACGTAATCGAAATAATGAATAAACTAAGAATGTTTTTAGCGGAACGTGTCTCTAGTTGTATTCTATATAGTTGCTAAGCGGCAGGGTTATCCCTTCCCGGAAAAAAAATTTATAGACGGATATCGGAACCCTGAACGGAACGAAAGGTAAAAAATCGTAGCTGGTCGGGGAGAGGAGAGTTTAACGGATGGATATGAATAAGAAACTTAAATATTTTTAATGCATTGAATTTGTCGTAAATATTTAATGTACCTTTGTTAAAAACAAAATAAATCTATTAACACAAATTACGAAAACTCTCTATGCAGTTAGGCAATAGAGTAGATGGAGCATGCAACTTTATGTTTACCTCGTAAGCATTTTTGTATAGTTAAACGAAGTCAGAAATTAGAACCCCGAACGTGAGAAGAATTTTGTAAATATTTGTAGTTGATTTCTAAGTAGCGAAAGAAATGAGAACAGACCCGAATATTCAAAGGATAAGGACAAACCAACTGAGAAAGATAAAATATTGAATGTTTATGATTTAACAAAAATCGATGGCAACTAAATACAATTTGAATAAGTTCAACCTGTACAATAATTTAATATTAAATAAAAATGGCGTAAGCCAATGAAAAGTAACCTATTGTTTTCCACTAAAATTTAACAGATTTTCCACCAGTTAGAAATAATGGAACATGTTTACCATTGCACATGATCTGAGCCCGTCTGTTAATCGGAACCCCATTATTGATTGTTGATTCATTTATTGGGTTAGATTTTTATTTATTTATTTAATTCATTTTTCAACCGATTCCTGAAGAATATCATTTTTGACATAATGTGGTCTATGAAGGTCCCTTGTTCCAATATTTAAATTTTAGTAGTACAAAATTAAGTATAAATCGGTTAATACTTGGCAGCTTCTGATTCCTAGTGCAGTTCCATTTACTCATCACTGCAGAAAAAGTTGAGATACACTTTTAAAAGTGATTAAAAAGTTTCGATTCTGGCCAAATCAAAAAGTAGCAGAAACATACCAAATTTTGATTTTCCTATTTTGAAAATATGTATAACTCGGCTAATATTAGGCAGATCCTGATATATATATACCTTTCCGATCTTGTAACATCGAGTACATTCATAATCGATCAACATCCGGGAATACAATTTTTGAGCCCATTTTCGAACTTTTTCAAAGGGTACAATGGCCAAAAAATAGGACAAATTTTTTCAATTTTGAATATTGCAATATTTTGATGCAGTTCGAAGCGGATTAGAGTCCTGATTCATAAATGGTATTCCATTTACTCATCGGTAGAAATCGGGAGAAATCAAAACCTGGAAACAATAGTTTTGATCCATTTTTCGACATATTTGAAACCCTGCTCAAAGTTCTTCCTTCTTAAAGTTTTCACTCTTTTGGCATGACAAAGCGGAACACATGGCCTGAAATTAGGCTTCCTTTCAATTTTATTGCTTGAATTGTTGGCACGCGCTGAAATTAACTCGTTCGCGATTTTGAGCAATTGAAATAAATTATGGGGATGGAAAGTCTATGGGAATGTATAGCAATCCCAAGCACAGCATCAAACGAACCCAAATGAACTAATTATGTAAATGACACAACTGTTTTTATGTTTTTTGGAGCAACAACAATAAGAAGCATGATGATGTTAAGAAAATTTTTTCCCAATCAACAAAGTTGGGGTTGCGTCATCGGCAAAGGCAATTCATCTTAGAGGGAGATGAGCTTTGGGCCTGACTCTTGGTATCTGCAGGCGGGCATCTCGGCACGATTCATCGCCAGCTGGCCAATTCAAAAGGTCCGAAACCACGGATGCACAGCTGAAAACCTTCGGAATCCCATAACCATTGTAATTCCGCAAAAAGGCATTGCAAGTGACATAATGCGGAACATGAAGGTAAGCGCAAATGGAAATTGCACTTGCAAGCCAAGCACAGCCATATTTATTCTGTTCGTGAGGTATGCATTAATTTTTACCCGATGACGGCTAAGGCCAAAATCCATATAAATAAAAGTATAGAGCTGTAGGCCACTAAAAATAGACTGTCAACGAAGGGGGAAAATCACAGAGCAGAGACAACTTGGGCGAATGCAATCGATTACTCATGGATAAGTTGGGTCAACCCTTTTTTGTATCAGACAGAAAGACTAGGCATATTATATTTATGGAAATAAACAGCAGGTTGAGGCAGGTTTCTAACCAAGTGTCAATGAATCTGCTTAATTAGCATGCCAACTACGTAGCGAACTTTAAATATTGAACTTCAGAAGCTGGAAATAATACTGCTTTAGAAGTAGGTTGCCAATAAAAAGTAAAACTGAAATTTATGTTTGATCAACCACTCAGGCTGACGTATAATTCTTTCAAGTAACATCAAAAGTAATTATTCATAAATGTTTATTGTCAGTAAATTATTTCACGCCAAGCAATTTGCATAAAGATGATAAAAGCTTTGAATGATGCAACTTGCAAAACTAGGCCCCACATTTAGTGTTTATTTTTCTTTTTAAAGAACACTACTAATACTACTAATTAGCATTAAAATGATATCCTGACTAAAGAATGGAACTAAGCTCAATACGGTAGTGCTGTGGATAATCACGTATCCACCTTTATATTGCAAAGACAATTAATAATGCTCAGCTGTCTTTCTACAAGCCATGGCAAATCTATTTGGCATGCCCAGCGTGTTGAGTGTTCAGCCAAATGATTGACAACCCAAAGAAGCCCCAAACAAGCCCGGGGGGTTTTTCGCATCTTTAAGGCACCACCAGACATGTAAACAATGCGAGACGATCCCTCTAAAGTTAAAAAAACAAATTAAATAATCTCGGAGCATTGGAGCATCTCTCGAAAAGCTCAAAAGCTTCTCTCTGAACGCTGAGATCCCATCGAAATACAAGTATTCGCTCAATTCACTTGCGAATCTTGACCGGAACGGACGTATCTCTCGGATTGCTACTTAGTATCGGGTCTTCGACTTATCTGGCGGGCACCCAAGGCTATATTTCAAATCTGTGAATGATTTCGAGTGATTTGTTTGAAACGAATAACGAGTAAACAGAGTGTCATGATGAGGCCCCAGATTGTGGTCTTTTTGGCAGTCGCGATTTGTGGTTTTTGCGGGGGTTCTTTGGTGGAACCACCGGGCGTTACCCAAGCCCCTCCACCACCTCCCCCTCTTCCGGCTAACCAAGTGCGACAGCGCATGCGCAACAACTTCCGAGTGCGTTACAGTGAGAACACAGAAACAGCGAGGACGATCGCCAGAGTGAACTAATTGGACCAAGTAATTGGACAACAAAAACTGACTAGTTGCCTAATTAATAATGAATTATTTCCGCAATAATGATTAAAATACAAAAACTTAATTATGTGATTTAAAAAAGACTTTTTCATAAAAAGAGCCATGTGCAATGCAGGCACATTATAGTACAAACCGAAGGAAAAGGGGTGCTATTAGACAGCATCTTGAAACCCGAAACAAAAAGCTATTGCACTAACTTATTATTAAAAATTAAGTATTCAAAACATCTGAAAAAATAACAAAAGACTTAATTCGCTCTTTCGAAATGTGGCTATTGTTTAAAATGCAAAAGTGTACCCTGTGTTTGCTCTGCCGATCGTCTACTGTAATGTGAATTTTTAAGCTGGGCGACGCGCCAGCTGGGTTTTGGCCAGCAGGTTTCGTTTTGGGCCAGAACAAGTTCAATGCGCTGGCCTCGTGTTTGCCTTTTAATCGTTCGTCTTCATTATTATCTTTAGACCCCCGCGAGCTCCTCCTTTGGCAGTGCCCCCCTGAGATGTGATTACAAGGAGCTGATGACCAATCTGCATGACCGTGTCGGCATCTTGGTGACCTTGGACGAGGACCAGAGGAATCGCCTGGAAGTCATCGATAAGAAGTAAGACTCCTCTTTCACTTAACTCACCCATAGGGAACCAGTTTTATCGCATAGGTACATCATGACATATTTTTACCCACAAAACCGGTAAAATAAAACAACAAGCGGCAAAAAGTCTATTGGAAACTTTTCGGATGCCTTTGGATTTTTTTTGTGACAGTGGCAATTATTTGGCAAATCCACAGCAATCTTTTATGACGCTTTAACTAAACATCAATTATACTTGAATGAAGAAATCGCTGGCCAAACATTTCTGTGTTTTTTGGCCAAGTCTATTTTTAAGAATTCGCAGAAATTTTTGTATTCGATTTTAGCACACTCACCGGGGGAGTGTTTATAATTCGGCGATTCTCGCTGTTCAGCAGGTTATTTGCCTAATACATTTGGGTCTTTGTTGTGCTTTATTTACGATCTTTCTTGGGAAAGAAAACAGCAAATGCCAAGTGGCTACTAAACAAGAAGCGAAACCATTAAAAATTAGAAATAATGTATGCATTAGAATGTACACATAGAATAGCTTTATCAGCAACTCTCTAGGAGGTCACTAAAATAGGTCTATCCGATAGCGCTGCTTAATATATTATTTATTCATTCTGTTTATGTATTTCAGATTGGATCAACTGGTGGAAAGCAGCTCAGCTCGCTTGGAATCAATGAAGGCTCAGCAAATGGACTTCCAGCACAGACTAGACAGCTTCGAGCACATTCAACGCCTCTCCAGGAACACTTTGGATGAGCTTAAAGGTGAAACCGATAAGGTTCAGGGTCCTCGCGAAGTTAGGGAGTTGATATACAAGCGTAAAAATCGCAGAAAAATGAATGGTAATCGGGTATCTTCTATTGTGGATGTTGTGCCAATTATTTTTGATGTTGTGAGAAAAACTAAACTTTTTTCAACAAGTATTTCTACATTTTTGATTATCTTCCTTTATATTTTATTTGTAAAATATAGTTTGATGGAATGTGTATTTGTTTTTCAACCAGATCTCTCCCGCACTGCTCGAGCTGTTTCTCCAAATCAGTATGAGGGCACTCAGGGCGAATCGAATTTGAGTGTCTCGGATCGCTTGGATGCTTTGGCTACTCTACTGACCTCCACAGCTCTTAGCGTTAAGACTGTCCATGACGAAGTGGCAAAACTCACTCAGGCCATTAAGTAAATTAACCAAATATTATTATTATATTTATTAATATTAAATATATTATCTAAGCCACTAAAATATATTATTTTCCAGCCGGCAACGTCGTGTATCGCACAGGAGAGGTTCTGGGCCGGGTCAAGGACCACCAGCGCCTTTCTACCCTCCCCCTGGCCAAGCCAGTTATCCGCCCTTCCCCCGACCTCCAACCAGCTGCCTGCAATCTTACTTGGCTGTTCAGGGAATCCTTAAGGTCCAACTTACCCCAGAATCAGAGTCCTTCTACGTGGCCTGCGACGACGATTGGACAGTGATCCTGAATCGAGCAACCGATGAGACGAACTTTGAACGCGGTTGGCTGGACTACAAGGATGGTTTCGGCAACTTGGCCGGAGATTTCTTTATTGGCTTAAACAAACTGCACGCTCTGACCTCATCCGCCTTGCACGAACTCAGAATAGTTCTGGAGGACTTCTCGGGCAACGTGGCGTATGCGGGATATTCAACCTTTGCTATTGGAAGCGAAAAAGAACTGTATCCATTGAGTTTGCTGGGCAGATTCCTGGATGAATTGTCGCCATCGGCGGGAGATTCCCTTTCCTACCATGCTGGGGCCAAATTCAGCACCGTCGACAGCGATAACGATAACTGCATCGACTGCAATTGCGCCCAGAAACACAAGGGCGCCGGTTGGTTCAACAACTGCGGCACCAGCAACTTGCTGGGCCAATATTTCCAACAGAATTTCGCGCAGGCCGGGGAAACTGGAATATTCTGGGACACCTTCCAGGGCAAGGACTACTCGCTGAAGAGAGTTCGCCTGATGATTCGCCCGATCGCCGAGGAGGAGGCCCGAAAATAGGGCCACTCAGAAACGCTTTGCTGCCAACTGCCATTCGCGAAATCAGGGATCACCCAGAGAATCAAACTAAAATCGCTTTGCATTTTAACCTTTAGCTTTAGCCCCTTCTATGTGCGTGTGAGTGTGTAATATTTATGGAAAATTACTTAATATCTAGATAATAAAGTAATGTTATGTGTATCTATCCGTCTGGAAGTGCGTCATCTCTGGGAGATTTCCCCTAATCGAACGATTGGGCAAAAGCATGCAACATGCACGCTCCAAGGGGGTATATAAATGGAATCGGGTTGAATGTTTCCAACAGTTCGAAGTGTTCTGCTTTTGAATAAATATATATCTTGAGACATGGCCAAGGCGAGCATTTGTTTGGTGCCCATTCTCTGCCAGTTTTGGACTATGCAGGCTGCCCTTTTGGATAATCTAGTAGATCAGAGCAACATCTACTACCTTTCAAACACTGCTGAGGTACCATTGGAAAACATCGATCAATTGGATTCCATAGATTCCGTAAAGTTCATAGTTCACGGATACTTGGGCTCCCGAACCCATGGCTCCATTATGCCTCTACGAAATGGTGAGCTTCATTTAGGGGTTTTGAGTTAAAAAATAGATCAAATAATGTCTGCCCTTCAATACCCTAAGCATATACCTCAAAGGGTTATGCAAATGTTCTGGTAGCCGACTGGGGTCCAGCGGCCAACTTGGATTACCCCACCTCCCGTTTGGCAGTGAAGAAAGTGGGCCGTTTTTTGGCCAAGAAACTGGATGACTTTCTCCAAAAACATGGAATTCCATACGAAGCAGTTCATGTAATAGGTCACAGTTTGGGCGCCCATATAGCCGGTCGAATCGGTAGATACTTCAATGGAACTCTGGGAAGAGTTACGGGCCTGGATCCCGCGCTTCCCCTGTTCTCGTCGCGTGCCGAAGACAGTTTGCATGCCAATGCCGGTCTATTTGTGGACGTAATTCACACCGACTTCCCATTGTTTGGTGACTTGAGACCTCGTGGAACAGTCGACTTTTATCCAAACTTCGGAGAGGCTCCGCAGCCGGGATGTGAGGATGTGGATCTAGTTGCAGCCAGTAAGCTCCTACATGAGGCTTGTAAGCTTAGACCAAAAGTATTTAACTATCCTTAAATTATCTAAATGTGTCCAAAAGATAGTTGCAGTCATAATCGGGCTGTCATGTTTTTTGCGGAATCCATTGGAATGCCACAGAACTTTCCAGCTATTCCTTGCAGCCTAAAATCTATAAAAAGTCGGCAGATTGATGCATGCATCAAGGAAATATCTGGTTCAGGAGCTATAGATGAAAATCAGGTGGTTTATATGGGCGAGAGTGTTAATCGCAGGTGAGTTTTTAATATTTTAAAATATTGACAGCCGGGCACTTATTTACATTACATTTCTAGCGCCACCTTGTATTACTATTTGGCAACCAATGGTGCGCCTCCTTACGGCCAAGGAAGGAACTCTAAGTTTTATTAAAATGTTAAAATTAAATTTAAAATAATATCAAAAATTTTTAATAAAGGTATTCTTTTCAAAATAAATCTTTATAAAATGAATAGTATTTTCTTTTACAAACTTTTAACTAACGATGTCAAGTCAGGTTTGGCCAACAGATGGCGCTTCTGAGTGCCCTCTATATGTGGGGTTTCCTACTATCGCATACAAACGCGCGTAATTCAAATATTTGTTGAAGGTTGAAATACAAAATTCGAGTTAAAAAATACGAAATGTTCAACCTTTAATAATTAAATTATAGAAATGAATAGTGAATAAATATATAAATCTAGCATGGATTAAATCTATGCCCACAAGCATAGATAATATTTTCTAAAAGATAAAATCCTCACCCTCCTTTTGTTTCTTATTTCTTCTAATGTATTTCTTCTAAATTCCTCGTCTATAGATTAATGAATTTCTATGATTATTTGCACTGAAAATTTCCCAGCCATCAAGTCTTATTAGAACTGCAATCAAAAGTTCTGCTAACATAGTGATTCATAAATCAAAGGCACTTTATGAATGGAAAGAACAAACAGTTCCCCCGCCCTCTGGTGCATTCTGGCTGAATGCCTGGAATCAGAAACGACCGACTCGGGATTATTTATGGGCCAATAACTTTACAACTAAACGCTCATCTACATTTAATGGCGATAATTTTTGACGCAATTTGAGAAACAGACACGGCGGCGGTCGCCGTCGTGCCCCTTCTTGGCCATTATTCCGAGCAAGAGCAGAGGAGGCTCTCAGAGTGGCCCGAACAAGTTGGCCTACAAACAGAAACGGAAACCGATACATAAACAGGAGGCAGCAACCGCAGAAGATAACAAGAAACACTTGACACCTCCTCGGTGGTTCCTGGCTGTTGCTGGGGGCACCTTACCTTGTTTTCTTTTCTTGGCCAGCATGCCATCGTCCCAATACAGTGGGAAAAATGATCTAAGCTAGGAAAAAGTTCTTGTAACTTGTCAATAAACTAAGGGCGTTTACTTGAATATAATATAATTAATACAAAAAGACATATTTACCTAAAATTTGTATAAAAAAAAGTCTAAACTATTTTTTTTGAGTTATAAAAATGCGTTAAATTCTTGTGGCAGAGAAGAGAGCAATAAAAAGAGCACCATCCAGCATTCGGGGGAAACAAACAAAGGCAGTGGTCGTAAATTGGCGGTGAAAAGGCCACTAAAGGAGGAGGAATGCTGTAAATTTGGGGATTTCGAGATGGCAACAGCTGCCTGTCGATCGGGTGTCCACCGGGATCCCCTTGCATGTGGGTGGCTCAGGTGGCTGAGGCTCGATTCTGATGGCTCAGGTGTTTCTCGATGGCAATCGCCCTTCGTTCTAACTGATCGCACCACTTGATACAGATCGCTTTTTGGTTTTTGGCCCCAAAAATAAAATAAAAATACAAAAATCGTTCCACAAATCGATTTCAGGCTTCATTAGCCGCTGCTGCCCTGTATGTTTGTGGCACAGGAAACTGCCGCACTCTGTGCTCGGATTTTCCTTTGTTTTCCCGCGAACAGTGGAAAGCCAGCAGAAGCAGCAGCAGCAGCAAGTTAGTCGCTCTATTGATGCTCGGTCAACCATCGAGTTTCTGTTTTCCGTTTCTGTTTGCTGAATGTTTTGTTTTCCCCCCTGGACTGTGTTTACCCAAAGCCGCGCGCCAAACTATCGAGACTATTGAGTATTTTTTCTAGCTTTTCGCTCTTCTCATATATATGGTATATGGGTCTGTGCCTTCTCAATATTTTCCATCATTTTCCACTTCCCGTCTATTTTTTTCTTTTTTATTCTGACACCACCACCTTTCCTGAATTTGTGTCACGCGTTTCAGTTCAGGCTGCGTTTTCCTGCTTGGGACCTTAATTTCTGTTTGCTGGGAAAGTAAAACAAAGCGAGAGTTGTTGACTTTTGATTCTGGCGATGGCTCAATGGATGGGTGCTTTCTGGGGTTAAGCGGTAGTGCCAATGACCAATGTTCTGCTCCAATTCAAACACAATACTAGGAAGTCTAGAGTGTCTAGACTTTTTTGGATCAACACATCTTTAATAATAGATTGAAGTTCAGAATATATATCAAACTGAAGTTGAAACCTTTAGCTAATTGCCCCGAAAACAGTCTCTAAAAAATCGATTATATTTTGGACTTTCTTATCCCTATCCTGCCCCCCATTGTCGTATTTTAACTTATGTAATTCCTCACATGTTTTGACACATTTCTTAATGGCACCGCGCACACTCACAGGTAGAAATGTAAAATAAATAATATAAACAGGGGAAAAGGGAGCCACAGGCAAGGCAGAGTGAACAAATGCAAACACAAAGCCAAGGAGACAAGAAGAGAAATGATATTGTAATTGGCAATCGTTGTTGTGCATAAATCACATGCATAAGTTTTCGACCTGAAGGCATTCTGCTCGTACAAAGAGTTCTTATCCTTTTCGGCCCCGCCAGCCACGTCGTTAGTTGAAGTCAAATGTTGTTTTCCAATTGGAAAATTTTTCATTAACTAATTGAACATTTTACGGCAGACAGCGGGGCGATACGGTGGATGGGGGACTTACAGAAAGGGGAGCCTGGAATGGCGCCAATATTGAATCGCAAACAGAAAGAAACCTGGGTTTACCCCGCCCCCATCCCATCTGCTAACCGATTTCCACCCACCACTTTTCACATTTTCCTGCCCCCGCACGCCACTCGGCTTTTAGCCACCTCACAAAAAACAGGCCATGGCAGCAAGACAATGAACGGACAATGTTAGACAGCCAGGACACGAAAGGACGTTGGCCCAAATGGGCAAACACACCGACAGACACATCGGACTGACATCCTGCGAATGTATTCCTTGTATCTGTGAGAGCCCACAATAATTTACGAGCACACGCTTCGTTTCAGACTTTGCTTCCGTTTTGTACAAAATGGTTTTTGACTTTTCGGGAGGTTAGGGACAAAGGTTACTTAAAAATTGTATAGCAGAGCCATCATAAAATATTTAATTAACTAAATTCGTTGAAATGTTTGTAACTTTACGCATTTGCACTTATCAAGGTTATCAATAACTTTAGTGGCTTGTTTTCGTTTTTTGATATATTTTATTATGGCTCTTATTTATTGAACTATCGTACAAAATTAAATATTGATTATATTTATTGCCTTGACACCTTGAATTTGCGTCTGCCATTTTATTGCCTATTGAAAAGGTATAAATTTGAATATTACTTTTATACATTTGCGTAAGAAAATTTATTGAAAATTTTCCACGAACCGATTAACGTCACAAGAAGGTATTCCCTTGGTTCATCAATTGCCTGGGTGGAACTTTAACTCTCCTTTTAATATACAAATAATGTTGGAAATTTGCATAACTGTCTGGTCTGGTTTGGTGAGGGTTCTGCGGTGTCTTCTGCCCCCGTGGTATCTCCTCCCTTCCCGAATGTCCTTTCCGCTGGACGCAGCGGATATTAAACATTAGCGCGTGCTGGACACAAAACCCAACACCCAACCCCCTGCCAACAAAAATAATTAAGGTGAAAATTGCTGTCGACACGCAAACTGAAATAAAGGAAAGAAGACTCTGGCATGGTCAGCGAGCTAAAAAACCAAAACCGAAGTGGAAATATTTATATATACATATATTTCTTTTTTGGGCTTTGAGAAATGACCAGCGGCAGCTGATAAACCAGATGATTGGAGATGACTAATGAAACCTATTAGCCCTGTGACAGATGAGGAGTCCGCCAGCAGACCCAGGGAGCTGTGACCGCGATGATGGATAAGCTCATTAAACTCGGCCGCCACAAAAACAAAAAAAAATCAAAGAGAAAAGAGCAAAGGTGACGGGGGGCAGGGGATCATTACCACTGATCTTTCGGTAGCGGCTCCTTCTATACGTCTAATTGAAATCCAAATCCCTTGGTGGTCAGTTGCCAGTCAACTCTTTTACTTAGCCCCCAACAAAAGTCAAATGACATTTTCGTTATCGGTGTATTCACTCAACCAGCTGCAGTAGGGAATCAATCAAGTTAGTGAGCTGAGGCCATTTCCTTTCACCGAGTCGACTGGCACTCGGAAATTCCACTGGCGCTTGGGAGACTTGGGGATACGCTGGTTCAGAAAGAAGTGCCGGCCGTAGTCCACGGGTTTCAGGCGCCTCTTGTAACCCTCGGGCAGGTCGTTCACCAGGCAACTAATCTTCAGATATCTCGGAGTATCACCGTCCACGACATTCTCGAAGGAGCACTGAATAGAAAAGTGCTTTGTGAGCAGTCCTTCGATCTTAAAAATATCTTTAAAAACTTACACTATCCGCTAGATGATACAAATCATCTTGAAGCTCCTCCCACTCATTGTGTCGAGTATACGGCAACTCGGCTTTACCCACAATAATAAGAATTTTATTTATTTTACTTAGTTCTGGTAGATTCTACTTACAATCCAACGAATTTATTTGAAACTCGATGTACCGAAGAACAAAGTATGACAAGACCACGAGGAGTATCATCAGAAAGCGCCGTGAATTTGGACTCATCTTGGAAATTTGAATAGCCGGAATGACAATGATCTCAATAAGGGAATGAAATGTAAAGAGTATGAGAATCCAAGACTGGTAGATAAAAAATTTTAAAAGAAATAAATGAAACTGATGCTAGAATCAAAGGCTTCTAGATGACAGCAAAGTAGAAGGCTAATTGCCTTCGATGAAAAAATTAAGTCTTTAAAGAGGTTCAATTTTCGTTATCAAAAATCCAGGCAACAAACATCCAAAGTGTATTATACTCATTAAATCATAAAAGATATTTAGCAAGAATCGGGAACTGAGTAAATTCGGCTTTGTTCTAGCACCTCTAAACTTTTCCAATTCGCCATAAAAATCAACAGAAAATCTTATGGCACCTTGTCGTAAATGGGAAACAGAAAGATAGCGCCGTTTATGGCCTGGGCACAATCAAAAAGTGTTAGACAAATATTGAACGAAATATATAGCCTTATATGGAAATTTGAAAGGGATCGGATCGGGGTTCACCAAACAAATTTCACAATTTGCATGCGTTCGAAGAAAAGTGTCCGGCCCAAAAACTATAGCATTGATAAAATTTTCCAATTCGCCATAAATTTAATAGAAAATCCTATGGAAATTTTCGGCGGCTTGGCTCCCCGACTTGGTTTCTGTTTCTGTTTGCTTTCTGTGTCAGTGTCGAATATCATCGAATTTGTCTGGGCCAAGTCTGTGGGTCTGACGTTCGCTGGTGGGTTTCTGGGTTTGGCTGGAGGCGAATTTGTTGGTACCGATTATGGTTGCTTTACGATTTAATTTCACACGAATTTATATTAGATTTCGGTGCAATTGTTTTCTGCGTTGTCGTCGCATTTATGGTGTATCAGTTGTTTATGGCCAACACCGTATCCAAGGCAAAGTGGGGCTATACCTAGAGATTTCACAACCCAAATCTGGCTTTGGGGAGACTTGTTAGCCCAATTAATAATTATGATTGACTATAGTTACAGATGAGCTTTGGTGTGGGAGGCCTTGGCTTTCTCTGCCAGCCCACAGATGTGCTTAATTAATTGCCGCGTAAAATTAATTTCATTTCGATTGTGCAGTCGCATCATTAGCACTGCGTACTCCTCCAAAAAAAAAATATGGTATAAACGTATATATTGTGGAGCCGGAAACCTGCTGAGTAAGCAATGATATCGTTTATAAGTTGCCCCCATACCGCAATGCCTATTCCCTTTCTGCCCCAGCCACACTCTCAAGTGCTATATCGTTTCAACTTCAGTTTTGAGTGGGCTTGAAAGGTGATTAACGCGATCATAGAAATGATGTCGGAGGAGGAGTACCGCTCGCGGTTGGGCTCATCTTTCCAAAACACCTCAAGTGCTGAGAAAAGGGGGAGCAATAGTTATATAGCGGCATATATGGCACGTGAAAAAAATATTATATTTGAGATATGATTCCAATAATTCAGGTTTAATATTCCCTTTAAGGCTATCCTTAAAGCTAATGAAACAAATCCTTAAGAAATTATCTACTTTTAAGTACTTCTCTGACACTCAATGAGGTTCTAGGAATTTTATAATAATTTTATTAAATTTTTTCCAGTGCCTAATAGATCGTTAAGTGCTTAGATCATGATTCTTTCTTTCCTTCTGCGTTTGCGCACGCGCTAAATGTCAAAAAAATAACTGTGTGTTGATGGCGCGGTACGAGTGAGATGAGAAGGGGGTGGTGGAGCCAAAGACCTCATCCCGCCGCCTGCTGTTTTCGCCCCCCTGATGCCACCCGCTCGCCACGCCCCCCGCCTCCTTCTGGCAATGGCACGCCCTCAGGCAGGCCGCCCACTTGGAACATGTCGAATCATTCATTCAGCGCACAGAGAGCAACACCACAAAATGTGGGCTGCTAGGTGTTGAAAACTAAATCGAAAAAGTGAAAAACTGAAAAAAAAAAAAAAAACTAAAAACACCAAAACGAATCCGAGAGATACTCGGCGGTGCAGGCAGGCAGACAGGCTGGCAAGAAGGCATTTTGTGTGCATTTGTAATTGTTGAACTGCACAGCACTGTACGGCTGTCATTATTTTCTGTAACATTTAGCAAAATCATTAATAATTGTTGCCGCGTTTTCGAGCCGGCTGTTGTTGCTCTTGGCCCGACACAGATACGCACTTAAAATTGTCAGACGACAACGACAGAAAAGCGATTTGGTGGCCTGCCTGGTGTTAACTTGATTAGCATTCGCATAAATTTTGCAGTTGCATCTCGCGACTCGCCATTTGCATAGAATGCACATTTCGGTCTCATTTGGGTTAAAGCCATCGGATAACTATCTCCGATCTCCGATCCACGATCTCGAGTTAGACGGAATTCGAGGTGGCCCTGCCCCAATTCCCCAACCTGAGAATTCAATTATATGCGCACCACTCGCATTATGCAAACAACAAAAAATAAATTCACTTTGGGGCGATAAGAAAGCGAAGAAATTATGAAAATTTTTTCCGAGAAAGTGTGCACAGACAAAACAAATTGCCGCGTAATCTCTGGGTCTCCCCCAAGCCTCTGTTGGGTTGACAATACCACAGACCAGAAATAAATAAATCGGAATCATTTGGGGATTACTTGTCCTGCCTTTATCGGCAAGTGCCGCCAAGTGGAATCAATCAAGTGGGCAACGGCAGTTCCTTGGAGGTTTTCGGGTTTCGGTTTCGGCTTCGCCTTCGGTCGTTTCGGCCTTGTTTGTTTTCATTCTCGATCCCGAAGCGTGACAATATTTTGGCCACAATTCAAACGAAATGATCTCAAGGGTCTGCCTCGTGTAATTAATCATGTTGACTCGAACGATAAGTTCTGCTCGGTTGAGTGCAGTGAATTTTTTCATTTTAAATGGGGAGAATCCTGGAACAGGTAGTTGAGTGTCACAGATACCCCTTGATCGTTGTGTGAGGTAAGAGGCAGTGGCATCAATAAATCTACCAGATATCGCTTGCAGGGAAATCAATAACCCACGAAGGATACTCGCCTTCAATTTAAATATTTATGAAGAATCTGGAGGATCTTGACATAAAAGTGACAAAATCGATACATTACTGGTAGGAAGTCACAGAGAGTGGGACGGGGATTTGTGTTAAATAATAAGTTATAATATCTTAAGAAGCTATTCTTTGTGAGCTTACTTAACCCATTTTCCATTTCAAATATGTGTCTATTCGCGCTCCATTGACGGGTTCTAGGCCAAAACGTTTATGAATTGGCTGACATTTGTCAACCCCCGGAATGGAGTCAAGTACGGACTTGGAAATGTATCTTTAGCATATCTGGCCGCTACGCCGTAAGACAGAAGCAGCTCGACGGCAAACAAAAGCGCGAAAACAAACAAAAAGCGACAAGATTCAGATGTATCTGCAAGTGTATCTCTGTGGTCGTATCTGTGGAAACGTCTGCTTTTGGCATTAATGGCAAATTTGCACGAAGTAAATACCGCGACAGGCGGATTAGTCAATTATCAATAGAGTTGCGAGTGTGTGTGTGTGTATGGAGTGCTTGGGTGTATCTGTGTTCGCAACTAATACTTGGACTTGCAGATACTTTTGTATCTCGACTTGTGATGTTTTTGTTTTTCTGGCTGCCACTTCACCTGCGTGTAGTATCTGCCACTGTTCACGCAAAGGTAACCACAGCTCGCTGTAGCCCTCTCTCTGTCGCGCTCTCACGGATTGCATCTACCCACCTGCTCGCACCTCTGTATCTTTGTATCTTGTAGCTCTCACTCTCTCTGGCGACCGCCGATTGGCTGGCTTTTGAGTCTGCGCCGTTTTTCAGAGAGGCCACACCTCTGGTATCTCGGCGGGGGAAAAGCGACGTTCGCGTGATACTTCAGATACTTTTCAATCACCCAGCCCCCCGCCCTGCCACCTGTCCCCTGCCCACCGCCCCCTCGGAAAACATAAACTTTCGTCCATCGCTGTGGCTCCCTAATGGCCCGAAAGGAAACACCAAGGGGGATGGAGTCAAAATGAAAATGGCTTTTATGTGTGGCGTGCGTTGGGGTAATTTTATGATTCAGGGAATTACACAGCGAGCCGTCAAGGAAACGAAACCTTTTGCTCGTCCCCGCGGACATGGGGAAGTCCTCCTCCTTGACATCGTTCTCCACCTGGCAACCGAAACTGGAATATGTAGATACGGATATGTTTTAATTGGCGCTTTATTGATTTCTGCCCAGCTTGGCACAAAAGCAGGCACACAAGCTCCTTAATTTATGCTTTAATTCTATTTAATTATGTTCTTTTTTCTCCAATGCGATGTTATCTAAGAACTGCATGGGGTCTATGAAAGTTTCGCGTGATGGGTGGACAGTTTTTATTATATTTTTCGGGTTTTTTCGGATACCAACTATCTGAAATGTGTCAAAGCTAATGAACGTGGTATGTGGCGAAGCTGATTTAAAAGGTAGGTTTATGTTTAGTATGTCCTTTGATTTATTACTTTACTCCACAAATTTTTATTACGTTTTTAGCCGCAGTAATTATAGTCTAGTTTTATTGAAATTTTTATTAGATGCAATAGTTAGAAACTAATTTAAAGAGCATTTAAACCAAGTATAATTTGAGTTCAAGACTTATCTTGTAGGTATTTTTTAGTAAGGACTGTAATTGTCCTTTTTTTTGGGGATTTTAACTCCTTTTTCCATGGAACATTGTACCTATCTATCAAATGAATGAAACCTTCTTAATTCTACTTATTTTAGCTAAAAATAACTTTAATAATTTGTAACCCATTACCACCTCCGCTGAAAACCAAATCTAAAATGGCGAATCCCAGACGGTTCATTCAATTAAAATCGATCGCCGCTCTTATACGCCGAACACCTCCAATAAGATCAGCTGTGTGGCACACCTGAGAGTGGCTGTCGTATAAGAGCCCGGGCTGGATCACCTGAGTTCGGCAGGGAGAGTGGGAGAGCCAGGTAAGCCGACACAACACCTGGTGAGCCACGGAAACCCTCAGATACTTTCGAAGAGACCCGCACACAGATACAGATACTGGGGGATGAGGTAGCTGGTAGCGGTTAACTGACTGGCCTGGTCTGGCGGGGCTCGTCTGCGCGAAACCCTCGCTCGTCCAATCAGTACGAACTCGGTTCCCGCCAGCGTAGTAACTGCTTCGCCGACGAGCGCGTGAATAGCCACGGTTACCATACCAGATAATCAAAATAGGAAATAAATAAGAACCATAGCCGATATCCGTTTACCGGAGTCGCGTCCAAAAAGTGCCTTACTGTAATTTATAGAATACGCATACAGCTACGAGTTCACTGCCGCAGCCAGAAACAAAAGATTCAAGCTACAAACCGACAGATACAAGTTACAAGTTGACGCTCAACGAATGCGGAAGTGAGCAAAGCCGGCGGCTTTTAATATCATTTTTTGCGCATCGCGAGCAATTAAGGCAAAAGGACGCAGTTAACGTCCGAAAGCAAATATAATAAGAAAAACAAAAAAATGCTAAACGATCTTTAAATGTTCCCAATCATCCGTGTAAACAAAAGAAAACAAAAAGTGGAAGAAAGTGATCGAGTGCCTTCATTTGCATATCCTTGCAAATTAATTCAATTAAAGAGAAAAAATATTATTGAATAATAAGAAAACGTGCAGCAATTTCTGTTGTTCTCAGTGCCATGTCAAGCAAAAGTATTCAATAATAATATTCAATAATAAATCCCCAAAACCGAAATCGCAATCTTGAATCGAAGTCCATCGAAATTGATTAATCATTGCGCCTTGAACTGATCCGTTCGTGACTCGTGAGTCAGAGCAGCGCCATTTAATTATCCGCAAATAAAGTACGGATTCGAGCTGCAAATTATCGGGCTAAATATTTGGCTGCCAATTGGTAGAATTGGTAGAACCCCGGCCCTTACCCTTCCTCGGTCCCGTGAAGCTTCATGCAAAAAACGCCGCTTAAATGCATACGGATATCATAATTGGTGAACAATTTGCCGTCAACAACAATTATTGGGTGATGCAGGTGAGTCCTGACAGTGATATTCTAATTTATAAAATGGAAGTTTGGAAAATTTAAATTAATCACTTTAAGCTATAACCTCGCACTTGTTCCTGCTAAAACTCAAGATCATCATAAACAATTACGGCCCATAATAATACGAAAATGCGATAATTAAGCCGCTTTTATTGCAAATTAATTTTAGCCAAATTTGACAAACAATAAGCCTGAAAAGCAGCAAATACAAACACAAGACACAAATCACTCCGAAGGAAAAAAAAACGATCAAGCCAACTTCCGCTTATCAAAATGCAAATCTTTACCAGGCCCGGGCCAGATTTTGGCGATTTTGGTGCCAGATTTTTTCGAGTACGAGAGTATAAATAAAACGCACGCGGCAATCGCGAATTACAATAAAACCGAAAACAAATTAGCTCGATTATCGATGGATGGGATACAGATACTTGAACGTATGTGGCTCGGAGATGAGGAGACGCGGCTCGGTGCGGAGCTTGTATGTTTTCGAGTGTGTTTTCACACAGATTAGCACCTCGCATTTCCTCAGGTGTCCCTCTGAAATGAAATGTTTCTGTTACGGGTTCTGGTACCTTCGCTGCCCATCTGTATATATTTTTTTTATTTATTTGACAATCGATTTGTAAATCTCGTTATCACATTTAAGCGAATCCGCTGCACTGGCACCTCTTTAAGCCGTTCTTAAACACGGTCGGTTGACTCCTTTGAACTTTTACGGACATTTGGCCGCACTTTTCACGCGTTCCGCACAAAAATATGTAGCGATCCTCCTCCTCGCTGCATCTCCTTATTTTTTTCCAACGCTATGTCCAATGTTTGCCAGCCTGTTTTCCGTCCCGTCAGTCTTCTTCAGTTGTTTGCCTCAATTGTTTGACTCGCGCTTACTTGCGAAGCTCTGGGTCAATATTTGTCCACAACACTTTGCCAATGTGCCCAGTGTCGTTCGTCGCCTTCGGAATTGCCGATGAGTTGCCGTCATTTAGCTCTAGTTGGGCCTGTAGTTATATTCCGGCCGATCTTGTGTCTTTGTGTTCTATAACTGCCTTGCGGATGAGTAATATTGGTTTTTATTCAGGCCCTTGTACATGCAATAGTATCAACAGATGCTTAATGTAGTGGAACCGATCGAAGAAAGGGAGAGTAGGGAGTCTTAATGCACTCCGAACAATTATAGTCCCTATTCACTGCCATCTTTGCAATAATATATTTTGTGGGACGACAAGCCTACCGGTTTTACGCCCATTGATAAAAACTTTCCTCCAAGAAGTCTAGCCATACTAGCCATACTCTTCAGAATACTTCCTTCCAGTAAAGATAAGCACCAGACTTGGCATGGAAAGAGAGACACATACGTGATGGAGTGGGGGCTGCAGAAGACCCATCGGTATTGGCGATTCCGGGGAAAAAGCATTGTGGTTGTCGTAAAAGAGCTGGGTGTTCGTTCCGATGGACGGAGGGACAAATGTTGTTGCTTGTTCCGCCTGTCACCATCAATAGCTGCACTAATTAGGCATGTGTTGTCAAATATTTACACACAGTCGCAAAAGTACAAAGCGCTGTAGCCCCTCGACACCTCTTCGCCCCTCGGTCTTCCAATTCTTCTCGGTTCTGCCGGCTCTGATAAGTCACTAGGAGAGGGAGGTGGCGGAGCTTCTTCCGTTTTCCACTGATTTACCAGATATGGTAAGATATGGCAAGGTAATTCCCACGACTCGGTGCGATTATGACGAAAAACTTTCATATTTTATGGCCGACAACGAAATTAGTTTACGACCGTTTACAGGGAATTAGCAAGCAATGAGTATCCCAGCCAGATAGTTGGATATTTTCAATGAATAATGGAACTAATCAAGCACGTAGGCAATCCGCTGGGGCTATGCTCTGATTAATGGCCCTGAACCAGGCACTGAGACCCAATCGTAAATATTTAAATATAAATAAAATCAGATAACTCTCATACACTGAGACTGTCAGCACGGGCCAAGGAATTATGCAAATTCTGGGGAAAACTAAACGAAACTTGCAATCGAAGCCGATATGGTGATTTGTCAATAAAGAAATAAGAGCTACGTATTCCTCATAGACGAAATAAATTTATATGGATATATGGCCAATCTGAATCTATAGAAAATATTTGCATTTACGAATCAGAATAAGACAAAGGCGGCCGCCATCAAAGTCGAAATCGTGGCTGAAATTTAACAAGAATTGCAGCCTGATATCTGACGGATACAAAATACAATTGCCCCGTCTCTCCGCCAGTCTTCCCCAGTATGGCTCAGTCGGGTGAGCCATAAAAAATCGTGGCAAATTAGATAGAAAAGGCCAAATAATGGTCCCGATAAGATAATGATGCGAAATGTTCATGTCAATAGTTGACTTTCCATTTCGAAATGAGTTCAAGATTGGATCGCAGCCGAAACAAAACACCAAATGCCAATTACACACCGTCCACCCGCCCAGACACAAAACAGTTAAATAATAATAATAATAACAACTGGAGTAGGTCCTAAAAACAGTTTGCCGAAAATCTCATTAAGGCACAGTGGGAGATCGCCCATCGTTTTCGATTGACCTAGCTGATTCCTAAGCAAGTCCCCTGAACAATTTCGATTTCCTAAATCATTTCGAAGGCGCCATAGTACTACGACTCTTTGATTTCTAGTTGTTGCCATATTTTTTTTAGCAATTCATGCAAATGAAAACGAAAACTGCCAAAAATGGCACAGAGCGGGAGGCAAGGAAAAATATCATTTATTTGTAGTCGGTTTTGATTGATTCGCCGACTGGCCAAATTGGAGGTCAAAATTGGACACACGAATTAATCACTCACATTTCGGAGATTGCATCTACAGAACTTCGAGGAAATATGATGGGCTAATATCGATGAAAGCACAGAGCATATATTTTTTTCATTTATAACTCAAAATATAAGACTCAGCCATTGAATTCCTATTTCCTGAAAAATTGTTAATTCAAATATCTGATACAATGTCTAAGGGAATGAAACAAAGTATCCATCAATCTCCCATTTTTTGAAAACCTTTTAAATAGAATCCTCTCTGTAGATCGATGGCGATTCAAAAACTTCTTTTAAATCTTTTTTCATGCCAATTTTATAGCACGTGAGTGAACATTTATTGCCCAAGGCAAGCCCTTTTGCCCCACTAATTCCAACATTTCTTCGAGTCAGCTCAAATTTTTGATAGATTGCCGGGCCTAAAGCCGAAAAAAAGGGGAAAAAGCTAACGTGTTTGGATTCGGCGAATTATTGCGGAAACTAGTTTGCCGAAATATACGGGGAACAAAGGCAGGCAGGCCTAAGAGCTGAAAGAGGTGCTAAAACCCCGTTGGGACCCCTTTTCCCGAACATTGAAGCGCAATTCGTTTCAAGTTTGATTGGATCAAAAGCTCAGTGGATGACAGCGACACGTTTCCTTCAAAATGGAAATGGAATGAAATAAATAATAAAAGTTGCGAGCATTGCGGGCCAGCAGCTCATTTGATGCCGCATTAAGATCAATTATTTGATTATGAAACCAAATCTGCGTAAAATCTTCAAATAGTTGACCCAAGCCGATGTCAAATGGGCGAGCTGTAAATTTCAATGAAGTCTTAAACTCATTTCTGGCGACGAGCTGCTCCGCTGTCCCGTCAAGGCAACAAAAACAAGGTGAGAAATGAGTCAAAATAACAATGGGCCGAACACATCTGATCGCGGGCCGATGATAAAGCCATCATCAGATATACATATACTAGATTGGATGGGACAGAGCCTGAAACTGAGGCTGGACTGGATCGGACCCATCGCCATTGCCATCGATCGTTAGGCGGCACAAAAGTTCAAACAAACATGTCCGACTTAAATTCAAATTGCAAATTTAAATTGAAATTGAAATCGGATTCGGATTCGGATTCGTTGTTGTAAACACATTTCGCAAGCTACCATATAATTTTGTTTATACATTTATTTGGTGGGCGAACGAAAAGAGAGAGATCAGCAGCTGAACATGCGCCTAAAATTATTTCAATTCACATTATTTGCTTACTTAACTTTTATCACCCGGGCCAAGATACATATCTAAGCCCGATAATTGCCAGAGTACCCAAATATACACGAAATGATGAAAAAGAAAAAAAATCAAATAAATTGAATCGAACACAAAACTTTGAGAAGAGGCGCCCAGCATTGAGATCTCTTTTGGGCAATTGACCCACTAATAGAGCCTGTCAATAAACGTGGCCAGCGGCGACGTTATGGCTTCGATTTGGCCATTGAACTTTGGCTGGTGGCCCCTTGGACCCTCGGCTATATTTCCTGTAAACACAAATTAATTGCCCGCAAATCCTGTTCGCCCGATCGGCTGGGCATTATTCAACAGTTTTCATTTCAAATTTTTATTGATTCGAGGCTTATGCTCAACATGTTGCGCATGCCAAGTTTTCCGTAAAACTAAAACCCCTTTTCACGCTCCAGCGATCCTCTGGGCTCTGATCGGAAATTGGCTCTGTAGGCCCAGTGTTCCAGGGCACTTCCTGTGTCACCCCCGAGAAAAATGCCTTTCGCAGTATTCGATAGCCGCCGATTCATAGCTTCACTGGTCACCCTAATACCCGTCGTCGATATGTGTTATGATTGCCTAGCGTGAAATTGTGAGAATATTTCCGAGCGACGCGTCATCGACATCAATTAATATTTTATGGTGCATTCCAGCGGGTCCTCGAAAGGATATTCAATATCCCGGTGATATGCAATAGCTGTGCGAATGGTTTTATGCTAATGAGTGCGGGGGTGAAATATTCTCGTGGAATATGAAAACATATGAAAATGAACTAGGACGACTCTGGGGAAGTGCGAAAGTGTGGTGGTGGTAACTGCGTTTTTTGTGGGCCATAATACATGGCTTGGGAAAAATAAACTAGAATCATTAGATAAATAAGAGTAACATGACAGGAAGTCTTTGGGCTAAACGAGGGTTTTATTCATTAACTCGCAAGAAGATAGTTTTCTATGGTTGTTAACATTCTCCAGAGCCCATAACTAATGTAAAACATTTATTTTTTTTTTATGGGAAAACGCTAACCTAAAACCAATAAAAATCCAATTAAATCCACTTACAAAACCCCCCACAAATAAATTTCAAAACAAATCGCTTGAAATAGAAATAGAAAATGGCGCTCTAGACTCTGCTGTAGTAACAGCAACAATAACCGTATCAATATCAGTCAGTTTCGAGTGACTTGCCATTAGAATAAATAAACTTATATATAGAGGCAAAGCCAAATAAAAAATACATTTAAAGCCAGCCAATAATGAAAATAGATACACAAACACACGGGCAGACAGCGCACAATCGACAACAATCGATAGTCAACAACATCAGTCAGAGAGATATGTAAACTAAACTGAGAAAAAAGAAAAATAATAGTTAAGCGATGGAAAAAAAACTGTCGCAAATTGCGGTCATTCGTCATGCGCACATAAGCAGAACGGCAGCAACAGCAACAGCAACAATAGCAACGGCAACAGCAGCAGCAATATCACAAGCACAGCAGCAACATCGCCGATACAGCAGCAACTTCTAGCAAAACGCTCGGCAAATGGCGTCGTGGCCATAGGTGAGGGCGAGTGGGAGGGGGAGCTGAGCCGCCCAGGGGGAGCGGGGCTAGATGGAGCGAGGGAGACGCCTAGACAGTTGGAGGGAGAAAGAAAGCAGCCAACGATGGGCAACAGCAACATTTAGCGGCTTTGTTTCTATTATAATCAAGCAAAAAAATTAACTTGGCGACTTTTTTTTGCTCTTCACGCATAAATATGAAAATTTTTAAGTAGGAAGCAGGGGCTTAGAGTTTATTTTTCGAAAGGGGACCAGAAAGCTAAAAAAAAACTATGAATTTTTATAATTCAATACAAAATTGCAAAGATGACCAGCCTATGATGAGAAAGTTTAATTAATTATTTACGTATAATCTGGAGAAGTTTTTTTTTCCATTTAAAAAATACTTTGAAAATAATTTTTATTTTAAAAATATTAATTATAAAGCAAATAAACCTCCCCCCTTCATAGACACCCCTGATCACACTTTGTGCCGCTGTATTTCTCACTGACTGATTTTTTGCTTTTTGTTTTTTTTTCCCAACTATGAAATGTGTTTTGATTTGCTGCGCTTGCGAAGCTTTGCTATTGCTTTTGCTGGCTGCTGGTTGGACGCTTCCAGAGGGGGTGGCTGCTGCCCGGAGGGGCTGGGGGCGGGGGTGGCCGTCTCAACATGGCGACGTTGACTTTTGCTGCTTAATGGTGCTTAACAGCCGTCGAGCGGAGCGGAATGGAGCCGAGCTGAGAGACTGCGTGACACTGCGCATGTCCCGCAGCCGTACGGCAAGCGTACGTATATAAAATGTATCTAACAGATAGCCACTATCTGAGTATCCAAGTAGGTGAGTGTGTGTGTGAGCAGTACATAGGAAGACAATTGCGCTGAAACCGTTAGAACGAAAACGGAAAATGTCGATACGATGGCAGCCATTTTTGGCTGATTGGGGAAATTAAATCGATAAGTTAAAAATAAATACTTTAAAATAGGCATATGTCTAATATTGACTCAATATACGCTCACCTCCCTTCAAAACAAAAAAAAAAAAAACATTCCCATATCAATTTCAGTCAGCAATTTGTCGACCATTAGTCTCTCCCCAAAAATAAAAAATATTCAAACAAAAAGCTAATGCCACAACTCCAGCGGAGTATCTTTTCCCACCTTTCCCTCCCAGACGAAAATATCGTAGCTATTGTTTGGTCTCCGATCCGACCGTTGTTATGATGGCTATTAACGCTATTATTATGAAAATTTTCAGCATCATTGATTTTTGTTACCGATTTTCTAATTTAACCAAATTATTGTTTATTCCCTCGTCGTTGATTTATATCATTTTTGCCTCTTGAATCTTGGGATCTTTTTTACATTTACTTTTGGATGTTTTGTCTTTCAGCTTCCTCTAGTTGTTGTTTTAGTCCCACCAGTCTCACCCGCCTACCTTTAGGCCAATGGGTTTCTTATGGCCAAGTCAGACCATTGGGGACTCGGGTTTTCTGTTAACAAGTTGCGTAAATATCTCTTGGCCTCAATGAAATACCTCCACACTCGGACATTCACAGTCCGATAAACAGACTCATAGATAGGAAGACTTTTTCCTCAATGAAATGCCGAAAATTAGCATAATCTTTGGCTGCCTTTCTCGCTGGGCCTTTACACTGGTTAACAGAAGTGGGGTATCTGAACCTTAATAAGTTTATAGTGGGGATTGAACTTTAACTTGCAAGGTTCGCTATCTCGAGAGTAAAAATTAAATAACCCAGAAGATATATACGAATCAGAGTTCTTTAAAAGATGTGTTAAAGATTAAAAAGTAAAAGTTTTAGCTCTTCCTGTAGTACAGTGTTCCCTCAAAAGGCGGCACACGCAGATGAAAAATAAAAGCGAAACCTGTTCACGTTTTAAACGAAAATCTTGTCGGACATGATGTTCCCCTCGGGTGGAGTAAAATCGAGGGGTTTCTTGGGCTGCTGCGGTTATTTGTTTGTTGGTGTCAAAGCTGTCACATATTTTATGCAGTGTTCAGGGTACGGGGGGTTCAAGGGGTCACAGTGACCCACACGCATTCATCTCTATCTCTCTTTGGGAGCCGACTTCCCTCGGTGCCGATGCCCCTTCTCTGCCACCTCCGTCCCTGGATCACTGCACATGCATTTTAATTTCCCAGTTGTTGGTAATTGCCGGCCCGTCCCCTTGGGCCATCATGCCGCATTTGTCCCGGCCGAGAGAGCTATGATTTCTTGCCAACCGTTTCTGCCAGTCGTGATTGCATTTGGCAGGAGGGGGCCAGGAGGGCCCCCACTACACTATAGTACAGGTGAAGGAGGGCAACGGAGGGGTAATGTCCCGGCCAGACATATGTTAGCCTTATAATTTATGCCCCTGTATTTTGTATGATTTTTGTTTATTAATTGTGCAAGCCGATCGTCAAAATATGTTCTGCCTCCGGGCTCTCCTTACTTTAGTTTATTTGTTTTTAAAACACCAGCTATTTGGCTTTCTCTGTGTGGCAATTTATTTAATTACATAGAACGCTGGCCAAGGTTGCCTGCCGATAATTTATATGTCACAGTTAAATTAAATGAATTTAACAGGAGAATTAAGCAAACAAAACACCAGAGTCGAATAATTGAGAAGCGAATTTCTTGCTTTTTTTGTTGCTTGTCTCGTCGTGTTTAAAATCCTCCGCCGCTTAATTAAACTCATTTGGGTGGATCGTTAAAATAAATCAAGCGAGGTAATAAGTGAAATTAGTTAAATGAGCCATAAACAAAACTCAGTTATGTTAGTCCCAGGCTGTAAATAATAAATCGCTGGCGAAACTGAAAGTACATTCGGGAGATGAGAACGGTAGATTGCAGTTTAATAAGAATAAAGGTTAAATTAATTAATTTGTAGCCATTAAGCAGTGCTTTTTTTGGTTGGAGTTAACTTCCAATCTTACAACATTTTCTCACTCCCCTAGGTTTGTCATATTTCATAGCAATACCATTTATCTCGTCTAATTAAACGCCGCAAAATAAATGCTTAATTGGACAGATAGACTTTTGAATGAGCAACTGATATATGTTTTGGGAAGGGGAATCGAACCGATCAGAAATCGAGAAATGTTAAACAGTAGCTTACCTGCTAGGAGTAGCAACCTGCTGGCATTTTAACTTGCCACACAATCTGCATATGCGAATGTGGCACACAAACGGCTGATATTTGAACTGACTAGTTGACTGGCCGCCGAAATAGATGTGTGCCAAAAGATTTTGACAGGCCAACTATCAATTTATATCGTTAATGTGAAAAACTTCTGCAGACTTCC
Organism: Drosophila atripex; assembly: GCA_035045925.1. Taxonomy (NCBI): domain Eukaryota; kingdom Metazoa; phylum Arthropoda; class Insecta; order Diptera; family Drosophilidae; genus Drosophila; species Drosophila atripex. Next base: position 6,549,183 of record JAWNOP010000012.1, read on the forward strand.
AGCCATCCAGTCCTCAAGGCCCGAATCGGAGCTAATTGAATTGTCGATAAGGCAAACGTTTTGACAGCTTGACAGCTGCCTAAAATTTGAATTCAAATTCGGAGGGAAACACACAAAGTTGCAGGCCCAACTGGAAATGTCACTTCGAAGAAGTTACTGCCTGGCCCACATTGCGTATACGCGGCGTTGACTCATTGTCTTTATTATTGTTTGTTTGTGCTTTTTTTTTGCGGTTTTTAGGTTTTTTTGCGAGGCGGCATTCTAAGCACTCGATTGTGCCGCAATTCGACCCAGTTTGAAGCACAATAAGAACCACGGGCCCAGCACAGCACCACAACAACTATGAGTCATTGCAACTCCAGTTTTGGATGTCCCAGCTGCTCAGCTCCTTTGAAGCTTTTGCGAAATTTATGCGCACAATATGCGAAATTTATTGTAATGACAATCGCTTAGTGCATAATTCGTTTCCCGCCCCCTGTGCCTCTTTATTTTTTAAATTTTTTTCAGCCAGAGCTGGGCGAGCAGGAAACGGGCAATCATTGGGGCTTGTTGTGCTGTTTCGGCTTTTGGGATTTTTATGATTTTTTTTTTTTGGATGCAGCTGCTCCAATTGACGCCCACCTGCAAAATGCGGCAAGAGGGGCAAATCTGACGTCAGAGTGGGCCGAGATGTGCATAAATCAAAGTGAGATATAAGTGTCCGAGCTTAGCAGGGTATAATCTTTTATTACAAGGAAAAACACCAAAAGAAAAACTGGTTTCTCAAAGACATCATAAAAAAATATGAATAAATATTTTATCAAATATACAGAACATTATAAGTTTTTATTGACATCATATTTTATCAGATCTTTTCAAGAACATTTATCACTTGTTTTTTTTTTGGGAATGCGTTTTACAACTGAAATATTTTGTTTACAAAACCTTAACCCTACCTGAATCCTTCATTAAGCAGGTGTCAGTCTCAGGCTTGAACTTGTTTCAGCCTCAGCTCCTCAGAGTTGCTTTCATTTTCATTGAACAATGTGCATCATTAACGCAAAATGCTGGTTGCTGTTACCGTATTGTGCTGGCTGGGTTTTTGCAACTCGTTAACAAAAGCGCAAATATTTTAAGCTTAAATTTTGTGTTGTTTTGCGTTTGCGTTTTTGGTTTTGTTATTTTTACAACAAATACTCCTGGCCTGGGGCTTAATGAAGTGCGATTCAGATTCGCACGAATCCGCACGAGGGGATACTGTTTGGTCAATGTGTATTAAGTTTATTTTTGCGGTCGCGCCAAATGAGGAAGCTGAAATGTTTCTGGCAAGTGAAACAGTCCCCCCGTCGACCCCGGAACAGCACCACAACACCCTGGAATTCATCTGGGACTCACGTGCGGCTGACTTTGTGACTTTTGTGGGCTGGTCTTTGACCATTTTTGGCCAGACTTTGTTTTTGGGGTCTCTTGCATTGATTAACGCATTTCTTTGGCTGTCCAGTGGCTTTGTAGTTTCTATTTTTCCTGGTCCGATCCATTGTTGTTGCTGTTGTCGGTGGAGCTGCCGATTTGGCAAGTGATTTATGCCGCCGTTGGGGGAACTGCCGCTGACACATTGCGGAGACACATTTGTAGCTAATAAGTTTAGTGGCATAATGAATGGCAGTTGAAAAGGCCCATTGAATCGCCAATCGAGAATATGTAGTTTAAAGTATGTGGTGCTACTCGGTATTGCAAAATGTGCCAGCATTTCAAATGAATCACTGGTAATAAATCTGGGTCAAAAGGAGCCAAAACAGTTGACATATTTGGTCGAAGATTGCGGAACTGGACTGTGGAGAAATTTTAATCTTAAATGTATTCCTCTCACATAAAAGGTTTTATTCCCCCTAGCATTAATTTCTCATTAATGGAAAGAGTTTTTAATTTTCAATTTTATTACCTTACTTTTATGGCTTTACTAATGTTTTTATTAATCATTTAATGCCTTCATGATCATGTTGTTCTCTATAGCTTTTTGGATTTACTTTTACCATAAAGACCCTCTTTTCTGAGCGTTTTTTTCCACCTCTCCCCTTTCGCTCTTCTCTCGCACTAAGCACTTAAAAAGTGGAAAAAATACACAATGTCAGACATTGCCAGGTAATTTTTTTAAAGACGCGCACGCGCCAATGCCAACGTCAGCGTCGCCGACGACGCTAGCAGCCCACCTTCGCAACTACACAAAGGTGTTAAAATGCCGGCCTGAAAGGGCAGAAAGGCAAAGGACAAAGAGGGAAGAGGGCAGGGAGCGGGCGACGAGGGTTAAGGTGGTTAATAACCCGAGCCGGAGCGCTAATGAAAAAGACAGGCTAAAATAAAGCGGAATGACGTCAAAACTGAAGAGATAAACGAGGGGGCCAGAGATAGAGTACAGTATACATATGGCAAATGAACTGGTCGGGGTTCGGGGTTGAGGGTTTAAGGTCCAAGTCTGACCACGTCATCGGCGGGTCCTTAAAGTGATATGGGGGCGGGCTAAACTAAATTTATGATGATCACCAAAATTTGATCGCAGCTGATGAATGGGGTTAAAGAAGTGGAGGAATATTTGCAGCTGCCCCTATTAGACATTTGATTTTTTTAATGGACTTTTGAGAAATCGAAAATAGGAATTGGGAGATAGAGGGAAAGAGAGAGCCAGATAAATGCCCCATGCTTTTCTTTTAACACCTTTTCGAGAGATTTGTGCTGTTGTTGCTGTTTGCCTTGCCACTTAGCGCCTCTTTTACGATTTGAGAAAAAAATAGGAAATAGCTTCGGAGTAGGGACGAGGGGCAGACCTCATTTAATTATGTAAACGACACGAGCGTGGCTCGAGTAGAAGATAGGAGACCCATTTATGTCAAATTGACACCTTGTGGGTTCCCTCTACAGCGCCCAGTTCTCTTGGGAAACACTCAGAAAAAAACCAAAGAAATTCTTGATATTAAATTATTTTACAAAACTATGAATGTATTTCTTATTTAAAAACGTTTAAATTTTTATAGTTTATATTGAGTTCTATGTGATACAAACGGTTATGTATAAGAGCTTCCAAGATAAAAATCCCATGTTTTTTGCCCAGTGCATCTAAACTCTTTGGTGTTTCCAAAATTCCACATGCATCTCCGCTTCTCATTTTTCCTCTCTAATACACTTTAAATATTTATGAGCCCGTGTCTTGTCCTCTTTCGCCTAGTTGATGAGTTCAGCTCAGATAAAGGTGTTAAAGTTTGTTTTAGCCTTTGGTCCATCGTGTGGATGTGTCAGTTATATCGGGGGCACACTGTTTGCTTTCGCAGGTGCCAAAGCAAAGCAAAAGCCAAAGGCAAACGCGAAGGAGACGCGTCCAGCTGTGCCGACAAATTGTGGCTGGCGACAAGCAAGTAAACAGAATCAAGCCCGCGCTGCATGAGCTGCATTTTCCTGCAGTCCATACCCCTGTCCGTCCCCCCCAAACGTCATAGTTTTCCCCCTTCCACCTGGCCCCTCTGCCGATGGAGAGCAGCTCGCGTGTAAATGATTCTCGCTTCATGTCCATGTAAAGACTTTTCTGAGGCGAGTGTGATTTTGTGGCACAGGTAGCCGCTTGGCTTGTCAATACCTACACGCCTGCCAGCGAACAGAGACCCAATGTGGCATGCCTCCAAGCCCAAGTTAATAAAAAAGAGGGGAAAACTCAGTTACACTCAAACAATTATTGCTATGAAACTGAAATATATATTATGCCACAGAAAATATAATAGGCTTTACTTGTTTAAATTCTTTTACCACAAATACAAAAATGTGCTGCAAAACCAACAAAAATTAACTTAAATTTACAAGACCACATCCCACAGGGCACAATCCCCTTATTCGATGCAAATCAATGACTCCCCAAGCAGCAAATCCCCTAAGTAAATGCAAAGTGGTCGCCTTGTAATCTGCCTTCGACTCACAAATGAACAAAAAATTCAATTCCCAGAAATTGACTGGAAATCGCAACCATAGAGAGACCCACGTGACTGGGGCTTGGAGTTTGGGTGACATTTCAAGTATTCGCCAGGCCAGGGAGTTGGTCATTTCACAACGGAAAATGGAAAATGGAAAAAACGAAACGAAACGATGCAAAACGCATGTCGAGCATGGGCTGCACTTGTCGTTTGGCTCCTCGGAGGAGCAGGGAGCTATCCAACTACTGTTCCAAATTTGATTTGCCATGCTGATTTGGCGGCGGAAAAGTCGTAGGGGAGAAGAAGGTGAAGGAGAAAAATGCGGAAAACATATTTGGCATAGTTTTCCCCCTCAAACTCTCTCTCACTCTTTCGCTTACTGTACGGGTGTCTCTTTTTCTCGTTGGGAAAGATTTATGTGCGGCCGGTCCAATAAAATAATTGCCAGTGATTTTTTATGCAAATCGCTTTTCGCTCCTCGGCTGACTCATGGCCAAAACGAAAACAAAATAGTGAACTAGGTATGCATATGAAAACGCCCAAACCCAAACTCAAAAACTAATGAATAGGAAAAAAAAAACTAAACCATTTTACGATCTTCTGAACCCGAGTCGGATTTTATGGTACAGCGTTTAGTTTTTATGGCGCTTGGGGTTCGGGGTTAATTTGCTGCCGGGACCGACTTATCTGCCATCCGTGGGCCGTGAAGAGGGTCAGAATGGCGTTTGACATTGATTTCAACACCCGCCCGGCGTCAAAATCGAAAGACTCAGGCAACGAACTTGTTCTGGTGCGAGGGGAATTTTTTTCCGAATCGCTCCCCTGAATGTGTCAAATCTATCGTTTCCTGTCCTGTTAATGGAAACTTTCACTGGCCGCAACCAGCACTCGTTTCATTAAGCAAATTTCAGGAAATATACTTTTTATATTGTGTCTCTTTTTATCTTTATTTTGCACTCAATTGAAGTTGGCCCTGGGCGCCGAGTGGCTATTCGCGATTGCTTTTCGAAATACAATACGAGTCCAGCGATTATTTAACGATTTTACAACGTACTATCCTCGCATTCATTTCTTCCAATGCTTTCTTTCTCTTTTTCGTATCTAGCAATTACTTTTGGCCACTTCTTCTTATCCCGCCAATACATCTGACTTGGCCGAGAGCCGCTATTGTTGCTGGTCAGCGTGTTGGTCTTATCACAACTCATTGTTTTGTTCATTGGCAATGGGTGTGTAAGGGGATTTACTGTACAAAAAAAAAAAAACAAAAAAAAACAAAATATAAATGATGAACCGATATTTGGCACGTGCCGTTAATGAAATCGGCCAATCTCTGGGGCACCAAAGAAATTTTGAAATATTGGTTGTAAATACCAAACGGGCCATTCATAAGTTCCGGAATTACAGCACCAATTAGATCGATATCGTGGCCTTTTGTGTGTGTGGGCAGACCGAGAATCCCAAGCGATCGAAACTTTTTATAACCCAATTCTTGTCGAACCATTTAGGCATTTAATTTATTATCTCCCGCAGTTCAAATGCTTTTGTTATTGATATTATTTGGACCCATTTCTTACGATTTTTATGGAGCGCTCTCCTGTTACTGTGTGTGTGTTCGAGCGACATTTATGAGCCACTTTATGCACAGCTGTCAGAGCCACGAAGATCGGACGCAAAATGGCCAATTTTATGGCTCAATATCAACGGGCCGACCGGACCGGGCGACTGGCTGGCTAAGAAAATGCTTGGATTAATAATAGTAAAAATAACAAATAAACAGTTGGCAATTTGACATCTTTTTTATACATATATAGTTATTTTTGGCATATTGATGGTCGTTAATAGATAGAGGCAAATTGAAAAGAAATGTCAAATGAATGAATGGCTCACGAAGAGGGGACTCGAGGGGACTGGGGCTTCGTGCTTGGCTATAAAACCTAAGAAAACCTTAGGCTCTTTAAAATGCAAAGCGGCTGCCGAAGTTGGAATATAAAAGTAACAGCGACAACAAGAGCCAAGATAATGGAACATAAAATTTATTAATTTTTATAGTCATTATTTGGTTGTCTTTTTCTTATATTTGTTTGAATGCTTTTGTATTTATTTCCCTGTTTGCTCGGTTCGATTATGCTTCCATTTCTCACAGCAAGTGCCAAATTTGGTCTGGGGTTCTTGACCACGAAAACATACACGCACGTGTGACAAGTTTCGGCTTGGCCGAGTATTTGTGCGACGCACTGTGCTTTATTTTGCATATTTTGTTCGATTTTAAATGAAGTCACGTTGCACTCGTAAACTTGATATTTATGTTTGTCATTATTTTTTATGCTTTTTGCTTGTTTTTCATATAAATATTACCATTTTGTTGGTTGTGTCTTGTGTTGTTTGGGGGCCCCGATACATGTGTAGGGTACAACAATGTCTTGTTTTCCGCTCTCTCGGTGTCGGTGTTTCGGTGCCGCTTGGTGGCGTTAAACAATAGTTAACAACTTTATTTGTGTGCTTATATGCAGTTAACGCTTTTACCCATTAAGAGCCAACTCCTCACGTTTCGGCTGCCATTCACCTGAGAAATGCCAAAGCAGCATGCCACAAGTTGCCTGCTGCACTTCCAGCCAACTAATGAAGCTGCTCTGTTGCACTGGTACACTGTTGTACGGTTGTACTTGCAGTGGTGCACTTGCTGGGTTGCTGCATCTGCTGCAGAAGCCGCCACCAGTCATCGCCAGGGTCTGTCAGTCCACATAAAAGTCAGAGATGGCTATGAAAAATCACCAAAACGAATCGCTAAACAGCCGCAAATGCACTCGAAACGGGGCATGCCGAATTCGAGACGCGAAATATGGGAAAATGCACTCAAATTATCCGAGTATTGCCGGTGAAAACGGTGCCTTTGTTTGCCTTTTGAGATTGCCGACAGGTGTTTGAACGGGGTAAAAATAATTCATTCAAAATCTCATAATATTGAAGTATGAATTATCCTCTAAAAATTACAATTTATGATATACGTATTCCCAGCCTATTGACCTTTTTAATAACTGGTGCTTCAGTTGCCAGTGGTGCTAACTCCCTAAAATAATTAAATATTCATGGCATATGAAGCACTTAATCGACTGCAGTTTTCCTTTAGTATCTTACCGTAGAAAATCCCATTTATTAATACTCCAAATGGGTCAAATCAATAAACAATAACATAGAATGTCCCAAGACTCCAATCACATCACATAAGCAAACAATAACTCACAGACAAAAAACGGGACAGTAAGACTATTTGAACTCCCTTCTCCAGCACTTTCTGATAGCAGGCGCGCAATTTATGCAAATTTTTATACGTACATAATGCCCATTTATCGGACTCTGCTGTCGCCGTCAGAGGCGATTATTGACAACGGCATTTTAATGCTCAAAAAAATCATAAATAAATAAAAATAACTTGGCGTGCCACTCAGTTTGAACAACCGAAAAAAACACAAGACCCAATGGAAAAAGTATAAAGTAAAAAGAAATTGAAATTATAAGTATCTGAACATAATTTCACTCCATCCACCAGAAGTGTCCAAAAGAACAACAGGTTCATAATTGAAATTCATGTTTGTGGTTCTTGTTGCTGTCAAAGAGTTACCGTTGTTGGATGGAGCTGGTGGTTGCGGTGGTGGTGTCGGGGCTGCTGCCTCAAAGTCCAATCGCACCACCGGTGGGGGGACCCACTTAAAGATTCCGCGAGTTTCCGTGGCGACACTCTACGCATTCTTATGAGGTCATTTGCGTGGGGAGCGCACTAAATGCGCCCTAGCTCCCACCTATCGTTTAAAGAACTTTTGCCAACTGGAAAACTCTTCAGTTCAGTTCGTGGAAATCCACACTCCACACTTCGACTGACGGTGGAAAAATGGCAGCCGGCAATCTCGGTCGCAGACATTACTCATACGACCCGCAATGGAACACAAAAATCTATTAAAATTATCACACGCCATGTTGACCTCAGCGGCGAACAAACATTACTCAAAAAATCCGAAAAAGTACCGTTTGTGTGAGTGTTTTTGGGTCTAGCAAAAATTAAAAAGAAAAAATGTATATATGTATATATGTATATATAGAAAAAAAGGCAACCGCAGCCAATAAAATGAAAAATGCTGGCGCAAAAATATTGCAGCTAAAATAATTTGCCACGCTCGTAAATTTTCAGCTCATAAAACAGCAACAGAAACAGAAACGAGGCAACATTTGTTGCCGGAGTTGTTGGGGGAGTGAGTCAGTCGGTCGAGTGTCGAGCATTTCTCGAATTGAGTCAGATTTTCGTAGGTTTCTGTTTCTGGCTTTGGCTCTTTTTTATGGTTAGCCTTCGCTGATCGACAGTATATTTGATTTCTTTCTATTTCTTTTGTGTATACACAAAAGAAAAAGATTTCAAACTGACTGATGTTAAAAAAAAAGCTTTATTCTTGGGCTAAAAAATTTGTGTTAAAAACGGAGAGGAAATAAAGTGGCAGGCAGAAATGGTCTTTTGAATTAGCTATTTCTAGCAAACAAAAATCAAACTGCAATATAAACAACAGCTTCAACACATTTCCATTTGTTCTCGTTTGCGCTGCGCCTGCGAATGGCGACTCCACACATCGAAAACGAATGACTTAGACAACGAACTTGCATTCCCCTAAAAGCGCATGAGCATTAAGATCTCCAGGCAATAAAAATAAAAATCAAAATCGAAATAAAAATAAGAATACGAATAAAATCCGGAAGACAAATCTACAGAAAACAAATTTCGGTGCCGGGCAAAACGAAATTGAAGCGAAGAATGCAATAAAAATAAAGCCGGAGAAAAGAAACGAACGTACCTACCATAAAGATAAGAGCCGGCCAGTGGGGCCGAGATTTCTCAAGTGGCAGCCGAAAGTGTTGCAGGGCGATAAAAGTTTAATCAAAATTTATGGGAGGGATGCGGTGGAGACGGAGGTGGGCCGAGCAGAAACACGAACACTTTAGTATGAAGTAGGCTTAACTAACACTGCTTTATACACAAAAAGAAAAATATTAGACACTGATTTTTAAGGCGATACCGAAAATATTCAGATTCAAGTTAAATCTAATGGAATAACTTAAAATAATATTTTAAAATAAGTCTTAAAAATTACTCATAGGTATTTTTTCTCAGTGATTCTCATTTGGGTTTTCTAATCTTCTCCCCTTTCTCAACAGTCCCCGGAACTAGACTATCGGCACGAGCTGATGGGACGTCTGCATAAAATCGAGCCCGCCGATGTTGAACTCGAGGTTCTGGTCTCCAACAACAACAACAATAGTAGCAGCAACAACAACCACAACAGCAACAGCAGCAGCAACAGCAACGGCAGCCAAACACCCACCAGCAACAACACCAGCCTGCAGCATCAGTTCCACCATCACCTGCACCACCACCACAACCACTCGCACCAGCACCACCATCAGCACCACCACCTGCACCAGCACGCGCATCCGCACCACAGCCTGCAGAGCGGCGACAGCGGCAGTGGTGCTGCGGAGGCGTGGTCGCACCACTCGCTCGCAGCAACCGCGTACCCCACCGATCAGTCGCAGTCACAGCAACCGCAGCAAATTCAGTCCGCCGGCTCCCCGAACTCAAACTCGAACTCCGCCTATGGATGTGCCCCGCTCTACGATGGTGCGCCCTACGAGGTGGCTCTGGGCTACGGCGGCTCTGCGACGGTGGCAGGTGGCGGAGCGACGGGTGCCAGCAGCGACAAGGAGTATCTATATGGTAAGTATTTGGTGGCCTAAAGGGGAAGGGGGGCTGGCTTCAGCTGGGCACACAAAATTACACGCATGGTGAAATCTCGCAAGTCAATAGCAAAGCGATGGCATCGTGTTTGAGTGTTGTGTTGCCGAAATGTGAAATCTGAAACCACCCAAAAATAAAATAAAAATCTGACAAGCGTTGGACACAACACTGAAGAGTGATCGAGGCCTAGACGAACTGGCAATGATCTTTAAAAAACTTGATAAACTTTAAAATATCTATTTGGTTCGTTAGGTTCAAATCGTTCAAATCATTGCAAAAATATATAAAATTTTTCAGTTACCAAAATAGTAAGGCCTATCACCCTTTTGCCAATACAAAATAGTATCCATTCACCATAGATAGTGAAGAGCTCTAAAAATAGTCAAACAAATCAGCAGCTGCTTTGAAATTTCATGCATATGTGAGATTTCATTGTGTACCTTTATAATTCCCCATGCCCATACCAATTCGTATAAGGCATGGATTTGCATAATGTATTAGAAGGCGATTATAAGGCGATTTCGTCTATTTTCTTTCTATTTTATTTGATTGCACAGAAACCAAAAACAAAGAGGCTCTCTACGCCGATCCGCTGGACGATCCCTATCAGCGACCTGTGCTCTGGGACGATATTACTACCTCAATCCAAAATATCGACCCGGAGAATGCGCTCATGCTGAGCAGCAGTAGTACCAGTAGCAACAATAACAACAATAGCACCAACAGCAACAACAACAACAGTAGCAACAACACCGGCAGCAACATCAACGGGGACACTGCGACATCGCAACTGCCACAGGTCAAGATGGAGGCAATCGATGAGAGCCTGCTCGAGACTTTCTCAACGCCGCTGCTCAGTCCTTTGGAGATAAAGACCGAAAAGCAGCAGCGACAGCAGCAGCAACAGCATCAACACCAACACCAGCAGCAACAGCAACAGCAACAGCAGCAATACCAGCAGCAGCAACAGCAGCAACAACAGCACTATCAGCAACATTATCAACAGCAGCACTTGTACCAGCATCATCCAAGTCTGGCGCTCTCGGGCTTGCCACCCGCTGTCGAGGTGGTGGAGTTGCAACTTCACCAGCAACAGCACCAACATCTGCAGCATAGCGGCAGCAGCAGCCCCAAGCTGGCGACCCCCGGCGACAGTGGAAGCACCGGGAACAGCAGCAACACCTCCTCCTATCAGCAACAATACGCATCTCAATTGGTCGGCGGGTCGGGTGGCGGCAACTATCTGAACGGTAGCAGCAGCAACTCCTACGGCTACAGCTGGCACAGCAGTCAGGTGAGTGACGGGATTTTCCCTGCCCCTGAGAGTTTACTTTTTACACTCCAAATTATTTTTTTGTACAATTGTTTTATAAAAACCTTAACTTTAAAGCATTTCTTTGGTGTTTAATGAGAGTTTCTTTTTCAACTTCTTAGACCTTCCACACCAAATACCAAATACACCAGCCATCAGCCGCCACAACAGCCACTGCCACGCCCACAGCTCAACTCGGTGCTCAACAACAACAACAGCAGCAGCAAATGCAGCAGCTTTGTCCCCCGGCGGCGCCCAGCACCCCCTCCGCCAGCTCCTCCTCCATCTCATCCTCGTCCGGTTCCTCCGCCAGTCGACATATGTTTGTGCCTCCCCTGACGCCCCCGAGCTCAGATCCTGGAAGCCCTGGAAGTTCCATGGTGGCAGCTGCCGCTGCAGCAGCCGCCCAACGTCGCACCACCCCACCGCCACCTTATCAGCAAGGTCACCCGCTCAGCGGATTGTGCCCCAGTCTGGTGAATACGCCGCCCACGCTGCAATTGCTGGGCGGGGCTGTGGGTAACTCCAGTGGCTCCACAACCGTGCTCACCCCCCTCACGCCAGCCAGTGCCATTGCTGCTCAACAAACGCAGCAGCAGCAGCAGCATCAACAGCATCAACAGCAACAACAGCCATCGCCGCAACAACCGCAGCAGCCACCACCACCGCCCCCGCGGGCAGCGGGAGCCGGGAGGCGTGGCCGGCATTCGCACCATCAGCCCGGAACTGCGGCGCACATCGCCAGTCTGATGAGCGTACGCACGGTGCGGTACAACCGCCGCAACAATCCAGAGTTGGAGAAACGACGCATCCACCACTGCGATTTCGTGGGTGAGTAGAGTTACAATTTATTTAATAAATTTTATTGTCAATATAAAAAACATCAAATAGCTCTAAAAATTAATGGCGGCTTATTAAACTGCAATTTTCCAATTTGCGATTTTATTTGTTGGTTTTTATACGATTATTATAAACACCATAAATGGATAATTAAAAGTGGTTTTCGAATATTACTTATACGACATGTGTGCCACATAAGCAATTATTGCTCGAAAATAAAATTTTTTAGTGAAAGGCTTTTGAAAAGTATAGAAATTGACAATCGATTGGGAAAAACGTTAGTTTATAGAAACCTGAGAGATCTTGACTTCCTTTATCGGTAGTTGCCATTCGCTGCATGTCTCCCACTCGTTTATCATTTCGCGCGCTTTGCGACACTTTTCGTAACAAAGTCAGTCTGAGCCACCCCCCTGTCACTAGTCACCACCCCCTGGGCCACTCTTGGCTGGCAGCTTCACTCCACGTGCGATCCTCATTGCGCATGCGTGGCGCGTTTTTCCAATCGGCATTTATTTATTCTCTATTTATCTATACATTTATTTATTATCTTTCTGGCTTCGTTTTTCTGTATTTTTTCCGTTTTCTTGCCTGGTGTCACTGACGCTGTTGTGGCGCTTTTTCAATTGCCTTCTTTGTAATTCTAATTAGGCAATTGCCATATTTATGTAAGACTATAGTCCTCCACCCCCTCGACGGAAATGTGGGTTGCCTTTTGTTACAGTTGCAAGTTTTTTGTTTATTTCAATGTCAGTGGTGGGGGAGAAACTGTAATTTGTAATTTTTATAAATAGATATCTTTCTGTCAGCCATTTGAGCTCACTTTCAAATAAATATTCAGCTCCCAAAGAACCCTTTGAAGGCCTTGCAGCACTTTTAAGCCATCGGCTTCGATTAACCATTTCTCAGGCGATATCTAATGAAATAAACAAGCTCCCTTTTGGCCAGCGACATTATCTGGTAGCGTAATCTCCGCCAGATCATCATGAGAATAAACCAAAGATGAGATCACAACACCCATCCATTAGCTATCGTTGGATCACCGATGCGAACTATTAGAGGCCGCAAAAGCACTTAAGTCGGAGACCCACTCCATTGGAATCTTTGGCCCAGTCCACAGAAACCGATTGCCAGACGGATTCCCAACTCCAATCGCTGGCTACGTGCGTTGCCACTAATAAATAATTGACAATTGTCTGACACGTTTGCCATGGCCATTTTTAGACAACTTTGGACTCCAATCGGCCAAATGCCGATTGCCTGGGCCAACAGAAATGCTGTCCAAATGAAGTTATTATGCCATAAGCGCACGCATCAGACATAAGACATCGGACCGATACTTGGCAGTGAGTTATGTCTGGAGGAGTTCCTCCGATTTGGTCTGGGTCTTGGCTTTTGGGTTTCAGTTTCGGATTCGTATTCGGATTCGGCTTCGGTATCTCGGCAGCCAATCACGCGTCTAACTGTCGACTATCGTTGCTATTTCAGTTGCATTTTACAAGTTGCAAGTTGCAACCTGCGAGTTGCAGGTTCCCGCGCAGCAACATTCTCAACTGGCATTGTGGGGCATTGTGTTGCGCGGCACGTTGCTGTTTCGGCTTTCAATTAGAGGTGTACGTGCGGGATGTACGGCATCCTGGGACCATAAGTGCCTCATAAATGTCACTTGCTCTTTGCGAACTAAGTGAATCTCGTGCAACTTTCACCTGCCACCCAATTAAGGGACCACGCCCACTGACCCACTCTTCGATCCTCTGAATTGGTGTGCTTAAAATCTGATATGAGAAGCCTATAAATTTAATGCACTTTAAAAATTGATCTCAAATTCTAGTTAAAAAAATTGTTTTTCGGTTTTGTAACCATTTTTATTCGCTTTCTTGCAGGCTGCTCCAAAGTGTACACCAAGAGCTCCCATCTGAAGGCCCATCAAAGGATCCACACCGGTGAGTTTTTTGTTTTTTAAATTAAGCCAACAACCTACTACTAACTGACCACCTACGAGCCACCCACTTGACGACCTCGCGCCTGACCCCCTGTCACAGTTTTGTCCGGTCCGATCCTTCAGTCGTCTGCATGTGGGCCGAGCCACTAAGCCCACTGCACCACTGATCCACCGATGAGCCACTGCCGCAGCACCGCAGCTGCACTCGGGATCGTTGGGCAACCGTCGCCTTTTGATTAATTCGCGCACTCATATTTGTAGTTGCCAGCACATAATTTGCCAAGGCCCAGAGAGCTCCGAGCGCCTTTTTTGCGAGTGCCATGGATGGGCACTGCGAAAAAATATCATCGACAGTAAAAAGACCATCTATAAGATATTTATTTGAGACAGTAATTCTTCTGCATCCCAATATTTTCAAAAGTAACAGGATCTCATTAAATTATCTTCACACCTAACTTTTTCTTCAGTGCATTGTTAATTTTCAATTTTTACTCCGCGGAGGTAACCGCATCGAAAATCGTGATTTCTACGGTTGGTTTTTGTGGCTCTGACTCGAGATCTGTGGCTCAGTTTTTTTGTGGTCAGTTGCGAGTTGCAAGCTGGCAGTTGCAACATCCAGCATCCCAGGCAATCGCCAATCGCCAACGCCATCAGCTGGGCGCACGTTTGGCCTGCATTTCCTCCTGCTCGGATTACACTTGACGTTCCGTTGCTCATTTTGCTCCTGCTTCTGCTTTCTGATTTCTGCTTCCCGCTGATCACCTGTCTTCGTTTTATGGGCCGCACGTTTAATGCTCAAAAAAATCACGGAACAGAGGAAAATAATAATAATAAAAAAAAACTAAAATGAGCATCGGTTGGCAGAAATCCCATCTCTCTACTGTGTTTTATTAATCGCACATGACCACCTGATTTATGCGCAACTTAAAACGCTGCCTTAAAAACATTTTTATTATTATGATTTTCAGTTTTTTGTTTTGTTTTTCGCTCAGCGCTGATTTTCACTTAACTGATAAAGTTAACGCCCCATCAACAAGTGCGCGGCGAAAGGTCGAAGTGGGCATAAAATCCGAATCGCATCCCCACCGCGGAGCTACCCATTTTGATTCCCTTGAGAATATGCGAGTTCTCTTGAGAATATCTCCTTCGATTTGGGCCAAAACAATTAGGTCCAGAGGAAAACTTAAGCTTGGGGCAAGCACGAAGTCATGTATTAGTGTTTAGTTTAAACTTTGAACATGTGGGGAACAACTAGGGTAGCCGAAGCTGAAAGATAAATACCCTTTTCAGGAAAATTTTAATTGGCAAGTTACTTCTCGTTTAACACTAATTGTTTTCTAGCCACGTATAGAAACAATTTTCCATTTTCTGAATCAAAATACATATAAATTATAGGACCACTTTTGACAAAGATAATAAATACCCTTCTACAAGATTGGGATTTCGCAATTTCTCGTCGAGAGGCAGGCTACCGTCTGATGGCTGTCGGTTTGTTTGGCTTTCGAGTTAGTTAGCGTTTCGGCCCGGCCCAGCCCAGCTCATTCATAGATTTCCCCCCGGCTAGTCGCCAAACATACACACAGCATTTTTCATGCCATTTTTGAGGCGCCACCAGACTGTTGTCTCTGCTGATTAGCAACGCCAGGCTGCAAAGCTGAGAGATATTTGTGGAGAAAAATGGGGGAATCGAGAGATTTCCACCGCAAATATTTGCCAGAGTCATCGAGTTCTTTGCTTGAGTCTTTTGCTTGGGATGCACAGATTTCCCATTAGCAGAAGAAAGTTCTGCGCCTTCGAATAGAAATTTATTTCAATACAATTCAAAAGATCTATGTTTTAAGACTTGATTAAACTTAATACATTTTCCATTAGTTTAATTAAACGTAAACATCTTTTGCTTCATAAAACCACTTTCCATAGTCTAGAGTCTAGACCAAAGAGCAACTTCGTCTCATCATCCAAACTCTGGAGGAAATCTCGAAGCTCGTAAATTTGTCATTTTTATTTGGGCTTTTTGTTTTTATCTGGCTGCGTCGATTAGAAAATCACTTGGTAACTAATCTTTATGCAGTCGGCGAACGCATAAATTTCCCATATCTCGAGGGGCCAGTCTACGGACTGCGGACTACGGTCCGAGTTCCCAGTTCCCTGTCCCTAGGATTCGGGCTGAAACGAGCTTATTTTGTACTGATTTGTTTGCTAATATGTTCGCGCTGCCATAAATTAGTTTGATTTTATGCCCAGCGACTGGAGGAGGCCTGGCCGGAGCTCAGCCCGCGGCTGTGGTCCAGAGTCCAGGTCCGAGAGTTCCAGGCCAGACTCGATTGGAGCCTGAATTTATTTACGACTATATGTATAAGGCCCCGTGGCCTTATCGCGGACTGTAAGTAAAATTATGAAGTAATTCTGTTCGGCTTATCGCATTGCGTTCATCGCACATTACAAAACAACATTTACATAACTTTGTGTTTGTTTGTTTGACCGATCTTTGTTTGTGCTGCCGCGATCATTGCCAAATTAAATTCCCACGACCGATTTCATTCGGGGAGGTCTCTTCAGGTCTACGATTCTACGGCATCTATGATTCATCCGTTTGGCGATTTCGACAAAAACAGAAAAATGCCATAAAAAATAACCCACCACGTGTCCGTCTAAGCCCGCGATTATGCTCGCCGGCCTCTCGAGGCACTTAAGTTCATTAAAAGAGATCTAAATAAACCAATAAGTCACGCCACGAGTCGAGGGGCATTGGGTTTCTATCCGAAAATCCCCGCAAAGTGTCAGCTGAGTGCCACTCGAGATCTCTTTGGCTCCGATCGAGGACCCCGAAAAATATCCGATGAAGCCAAACAAAATTTGTGCGTTTGTTCGATGTACAAAATAACAATAAACAAGTCTCACTTGCTTTGATGTTGGCTGAGATCTCGAGATTGAGTTGGGATGAGAGCCACGAAAATTTGATGAATTTGGGGAAAGTTTGTGAGATTGTTTGAAAAATTTCGGGGGCCAGGAAAGTACTTTGCCGTAGATCTGTATGAAGTACTTTTTGCAATTCTCTAACCTTTCGAATCGTTGTCTTTCAGCACCCAAGTCTCAATTCCGTCTACCCCAGCCAATCCAATTCGATTAAGTCCATTCGATTCGCCCCACAATCCAAAGCCGAAATCAAACAAAAATGTCAAGTTCAGTCACAAATCTCCAACCGCAATAATTATTTCATTCAATTTCAATTTAAATCTGAACGCGAATGTTTATGTTTATGTCGCGTACGAATTGTTATGCCAATGAACTGGAGGGGTCTCCCTTCGCCGCCAATAGGGTTTGGAATTAGTCATAGAGCTGTGGAAATAACAAAGACTTTTGGCCACCGGCCGGTGGAATTTTTTTAAGTTTATGTTCAGCGAATGTAGTTTTTTGGCGGGCTAAAAAATGAACATTGAAATTACAATGCTTACAATTGTGAATGTTTGTTCAGATTCTTGTAGTATTGTTCTGCAGCTCCCAACAACAGGACATTTTACATTTTTGAATTGTTTGTGCATTGTTTCCCAACTATTTTTCGAAATCCTATACATCTTAACAAACAAATATCTAAAGAAATAGAAACCAAAATCTAAGACTTTTATCCTTTCTCTTCTAATTTCAGGTGAAAAACCCTACACCTGCCAGTGGCCAGAGTGCGAGTGGCGCTTCGCGAGATCGGATGAGCTGACCCGCCACTACAGGAAGCACACCGGAGCCAAACCCTTCAAGTGCATCGTGTGCGAAAGGAGCTTCGCGCGGAGCGACCACCTGGCGCTGCACATGAAACGCCATTTGCCCAAGAACAAATGAGGCAGAGCCACTAAATAGCCACAAAATTAACTATACCACAATCCAAAGGACTTTAGCATAGATAAAATGAATTCGTTTAGTTGAAAGGTTAACTACTACATTGTACACAAACTATTTTAGAGACAGCTAACCAATGTAACCGGGGCCGTATATATCCCACGCATGTGGAGCACAATACCAGCCCCAACTCAATTAACTCAAATGCAAAGTACGTTTAAGTAAATGAAATTACCACCTGCTTAAAGAAAATCCTATTCTACCAACTAACCAGCACGATAACGAAGATATATCTTAGCTCGTTCAGCAGCACAAGTACCCACAAATCGGAATAGTTTATAAAGTAGGCTAAGATGCGTGTATAAAAATGGAAACAATTACTCTAGATTTACGTAGATGTTTATTTCGATATCTTCAATTAGGTGGATGATTGCCACGTAATCTAAGCGTACTTCCGTGTATGTATTTTTTATTTGTATGTCAATATTCGTAACCGTAAACCTAACTAGTAAGCGTATATATCTTAGTGTCGTATACTGTTTCAAAACCACCAAAAAGTGCTGGCACAACATCAAATAAACATTCTTGAATATCATGAAACAATTACTTAATTCCCGGGATTGGTGGCCGTCACCTCGGTGGTGTCCGTATCCATGTTCACGTCTCCAGCTGCAGGTGGAAAGGGTTTGGCATATCGATCGGTCCAGACGCGGGCATTCGAATCGTGTTGATTGCGCTGCCGTTTGTAAAGATTTGCAATGGTCGACTCCAGGGGATCGTTGGGGTTCGGGTCCGACAGTAGCGAAACAATGGAGATTAGAACCTTGGCGACGGTCAGCGCGGGTGACCACTGAAGACTCAGTATGTCCAGACAGATGTAGCCAGCGTTGGTAATATTGCAGTGGTAAATTTTTGTCAGAAAATACACTTGTGGGGGATGAAATGGGTAATCTGAGGGAAAACTAAGGTCCAGCTTGAAGTGACCCCCTTCGTACGGGGTATCAGCTGGGCCCAAAATGGTGGCTCGCCAATGAAAGAGGTCATCGTCTACCACCTCCACTTTGCAGCCATCTGGTGGCTCGCGCATAAAGTCCGAAAGTTCTCGTTGCAGTCGTCCAGCCGCAGCCCGACACTCGACCATTCTGGACTGGCCAGGGCCTATGGAGGTAAGCGCCGTCTGAGCAAAGTTTAGCTGGTTAACCATGCGGTTGAACTGGCGGGCCAGGGAGAGCCTATGCCCGGAGAGACCTTGTTCCACCATTGGCGAAACGTTGCCGGCTGGCGTGCTAGGAGCAGAGTCTGTATTGCTGACGGCACGGCTCGCACGACTGTCTCGATAGCGGTACCTTGGGGGAGGCTGCTGGACACCACGTCGTTGGTTGGGAGGACTGCTTCTGGTGATGGCACCAGTTCTCCTGCGCGGACGTCCACGTCGTCCATTCCCGACGCCAAAAGTGGGTGTCGGTTGGGGTGGTGCCGGCGGACTTCGCAGACGTCGGGGACTTAATATGTGTCGGGATGGTCGGTACAGGGACCTCGATGTGACATTGGAGTTTTCAAGGGCGTTCGCACTGTTTTCAACAACAGCCCGTACCTCGGCATCGGCTTGAACTTCTGCAAGAACTTGTTCCGCTGCTTCTCGTTGGCGCTGCAGGCGCATGCTTCGACGGGGCGGCATATTTCCTGTGTGTGAGCGGGTTTTGTAAACTTCTTAAACGGATCTATGTTGTGATCCTCTCACTAAAATACAATAATATGTTTGCTTACGTAGGATGTGAAATGTATGAGTAAATAAACCCCAAAACTTGCCTGCGGCAATGACAGAAAAATAAAAGTTTAGTAGGCATGCCACCGTTTTCCAGAACTAGCAGCCTTGCCACACTTACAAACTTGGTTCATTACCAACACTGACAGATAGCTTTTTAGCTATTTATTTGAAAAATGTTTGTCACGCTTATCATTCCTATCATTATTGCCGAGATCGCCGAGAGGAACCATATTTTACAAGACAATCTTAAACTCTATCATTTTTTAAAAATTCTATTCCTGAATTTGTATATATTCTGATAATTGCAATAAATATCTAAAGCCTAAGGCGTGACTGTACTTTCCACATTCCATTGGCGATTCAGTGTTGGATTCGTCAAGTCTCTACGATTGTCAAGTATTTATTGCAATTGGCTGGACTTTAAACAATTATTAACATTTCCTCCATACGTGCCTGGCAAGGCAAACACCGAATCATTGAAAGTTTCACCCTCAAGTTTTCCCCCCATTTAATATCTATTCGAAACTCTCGACACGTCAGAAAACCCATCATATAAGTTTTTCTCCCATTTAACAAAAACCGACAATAATTTCATTTAGATGAGAACTTCAGTTCGATAACTGTGACCCCATACCACACACTTTATGGAATGTCTTGGCACTCAATTGGGTTTTGTTGTTACTGTGCTAGCGATCATTATCAAAATATTTTGTACACGAAACAAACATGTCAAGCAAATGTCTTTGCCCCCTCCCGATGCCCTGTTTCGGTCCGTAAAAAATTGTTAAAAATAACAATAATAACTTCAATTGTCTGGCTGCATTTCGATTCCAACGCGTCATGTTGTTTTGATTAGAGCGATAAAAATGACTCTCTTCGGCATCGTTTTTTTCCTGAGGGGTTTCGCTTGCAATGTAAATCATTTCTGTGGTATGTCTTCACAAAGGTTTTTAATTTATAGGGTAAAAAGTTCGGAAACCGAACCAAGTATAGATAGGGGAGAACCTGTTTAATTTGTCATGAAACTAATGGAACTTTTCAAGCAATTAATAAGGGGATTATAGGATTTTTATAATTTATGAAAGCTTTGATTTTCTAAAGCATTTATAATCGGTTTCGGAACGATTCTAGTTGAAGTGGTAGCTTGCCCACATTCATTTTAAATGTTTCAAGTTCATAATTTTTAAAACCTCCTTCTCCAAAGTCTAGAATTCTTTGCGTTTCGTTGTTAAATATTTAAAGAGTGTGTTTCAGTGTATAATATGAAGCGTGTAAGTGCTCGATTAAACCCTTACGTGGGCGTTGAGACATTGGCATGCCCCCATTCATTCATCCCGGCATCCACTGGCACATCTCCAGCTCCGACCACATCCATCCATCCAGCCAACCATCCATCGGCGTTGCCATTTCAGTTCTGATCTTCAATTGTGGTGCGTTGTCAGCCAGGGGCATCTTGGAAAGGGGGCTAAAATGTTAAACTAAAGGTACTTAGGTACCCGGAGTACCCTCCGTAATATTCACATAGCACACCCATGCACAGCAGCGGTGCTGATTAATCATTTGGCGACTGACAGCTCAACTTTGCGGCCACAACGGGGCAACCCGCTTATTAAATTGGCTTAAGATTGCTAGATAAACTCAATGCAAACGCACACGGGTCGCTGGGGATAAGAGTACGTGTAGGAATGGGACCCCACAAATTGATATTGTGCATACTTAAGTCGCACAAAGGAGGTTTTTTCCAACAGCACCCACTTGGTTATGGAATATTGGATATTATTGTACATTGTTCGCTGGCAGCAATTGAGAGGGATACAACGCTTCATAAAATTGATTCGATTTCAGTCAGATCGCAGATGTGATAAATCTTATGATTTCAATTAATTTGTGCGCTTTTGTCGGATCTCATTTATTCAGAATTCAGAGGGAAAGGAGCCGCCGGGGGAGGGCTTGGTGCACTCATTATGCCAACTTGGTTAATGTGTCAGTGGGGTTTATAATGGTATACAAAGAATATGTTTTAATTTGCAGCTAATTAAGCTGAAGTCTGATTGATTCCGGGGGAATAGCAAATAACAAATGAATGGAAAACATTGAGGTGTTCATCGTTTCGAAAGGTTATTCAATAATTAAGAACTCCACTTCCTTGTGGGCTAATGCATCTATTTTTAAAGTACTTGTAAATCAAACCACTCAAACACAGCTACTTTGTAGCACACGACTGTCGCTAACAATCCATTAAAAGTATACAAGATGTCCCCTTTTTTTTATGGTGGTTAGCATTTCCTACTTCCTCTACCACTAACATCAATTTGGCTGAGCGTTGGCAACACCTTTTACTTTCGTTGGGACACAAGTCCAGCTGCTGCACCGCCCACACGACTCCAGGCAAGCCCACACTCCTACTCCGACTCCCGAGCAGGCTCATCCATTTTAAGTCAGGCCATAACATAAAAGCGCCCATTAGCCAAATGGGGGGAGGAGACCCCCTTGACCGTCCCGCAGCCCAGGGGCTTAGTTGAGGAGGGGGAGAGGACACTGCAGAGCTGGAGAGGGGGAAACGGACGCCATCACTCGCCCGCGTCTGGTAATCGTGACAGACATTGGCCAAAAGGTGGGGCAGGGGTTGGTAGATTCCCCGCACTGGAAAATAATCTGCCGCGTTTAAAAATTCTTGGAACTATTCTTGGACTGTTCAATTGTTTATTAAATTCTTGAAGGACTCCAAAGGTTTTAAGGAAGGAGGGACAAGCAATACCTTTTCGATACGGATTTAGGTCTTTTTTCTCTGTGCACTATCGAAACCACCGAAATTGAAAACCGAAAAAACGGAAAACCAAGAAACAGGAACCGCAGGCAACTAGCCCGACTGTCTGAGATGTTGGCCAGGTCTACAGTCTATGGGGTATGGTCTATGGCAAGCTTTTTGGCCAGACGTGCGCCTGCCTGCTTCGCATTTGCATACAACAATATGCGACAAGACAAGACGACTGGCAGTTGGGCACAAGACAAGCTGGCTAAAAACGGCGACAACTATAATTAAGCTTAATTGCTGTTTAGTGCGAGCCGGAGCAACTTTTCGCTGTTGTTTTATATGCCCAAAACGACAAAACGACAGACGCCCACGCACTACTTCACCTATAATTAAATTAAATTTATAATGCGAATCTCAACACGATAAATAATCCTAACCAGGTGTTTTTCGGGATCAAGGGGGAGGGTCTATTTTGGCTGCAGCCGATCTTGGTAATTGAAAACTTAAATCGCACTTATCGCTCACTCACTCACTTCACTTAAATACACCCGCTTATTGTTTTTCGTGTGTCGGGGAAATTAATTAGCAATTAAAAATGCAGCTCAGCGATCGCTGGATAAACGCTGCACACAAACAATGGCCGGGTCGCTTTTTTAATCTGCTGGAAAATAATTCATATTTATAAATAGACAAACATTATTCAAAGTGTCCGCAGCGAGCCTGTGGCCCGGGAACCGTAAATTAAATCAAAATCAAAATGAAAACGATATGGTCTCTTATGCCCAGAATTTATAACGAAAATAAAGCCGAGAATACAGTGAAATCGAAAACACAATAAAAGGTGGAATCGAGTTTGATAATATCAGAATTTTGGTTGCTCTAAAAAAAGTTTAACGAGTCTGCATTTTAAATTAAAACAAAATTCATTAAAGGCATAGCTTACTTAGTGATTGTTAAATGAAAAATATTTGAAATAAACTAATCTCTCAATCATCTGTATAATGTTATTTTTTTGGTTAATTAATGTTTGCTTAGTTATATTATTCGTTGGCGTGGATAATTAATTTCGCTTTTTGACATTTCTCATTTACGAATTTGGCCTTTTTATCTACCCCTAAATACCCATTCATAACCGATTCCATTCACCCCTAAAGAAGGGTACTCATAACCATTCGGACAGTGTCCGCCCACAAAACAGAAACCGTGGACGGGTCGCCGTTGTTAGCAACTGCAACTGCAACAGCAGCAACAGCAAGAGTAACAACAGCAACATCAGCGGCTGTTGGGCACTTGGAGGTTGGGAACTTGGACGCTTGTCCATTTGTCCGCCTGTCCGTATGTCCGCCTGTCCGTCCCTGGGCTTTTCGGTCGGCGTGTGACTCAATGCATCGCTGCTAGCTAGCCAGCTGCCGTTGATCGACCGACCGACCAAACGATCGATCGGCTAACGGCTGCTGCCGCTGCATTTGGCAATGAACTTTTCGCAGTCGAAGACAGAGTCTAGACTCTAGAAGAAACCGGAGGCTGGAAACGCTGAAAATGCGCTGGCAATTTGACTTTGAACTCGGTCAAGTCGAGACACATTTGCGAAACTGTTTGCATATTTAATTGAACACCTACAACAATAAATGGGCTGCAGCTGTTTCGCAAGAAAAGCGATTTTGCAATAATAAGCATAAGCATAATAATAATAAGGCGCAAACAGGCTCAACAGGGCCAAAACCAAATGCCACCGGGCGAATAAACTTAATCCACTGAAAGCGTAAAGTCGTGCCTAACGAAAAAATTAACGACCATACTTACCATATTTAGCGCCATGAGGTGCCGGTCCTCGCCGATATATAATTTAAGAGGCAACCTTGGACATGGGACAGTGTTGAAGAATGGGATAATGTACAAAAATAATAAAAATATAGTTCTTTCTAACACTGTCATTTTAAGTTGTCATTTTGTTTGTGGACTTGAGGCAACTAAAATCAGGAAAGTTGTAAACAAAAGGGAAAAAATATAAAATTTAATACAAATCCCATTTCAACCTGTAGGTAACCATGCGTATTGGCAAAAGGCGTAGTGCACGCATCCGCCATAAGAACATGGAAACGGCCATTGCTCATTTGCGGGTTTATATGCCACCCGAGAGTCAGACAACTTTTGTGAGGAACCTCATGCAACCTGCTGACCGGACTATAGGCAACGTCGAGCTTCGAGGGATGATCAGGGCGATGGTTCAAATGGCCCTTCACTTCCAACCTTCGCTGGTGCCTTTGTTTCTGGACGACGAATGTCGGACTGTTCGCCTGATTCTTCGCATGGGAGCCTTATTCATTAAAACCTACATCCTTTAAAACTAACTAGACTGAAAAGCAAGCTGTATTGTGTATATCTGTAAATGAATAATTTGGAATATAAGTATTAAAAATTCATTCAGATGAAAAGAGAATATTACTTAGGTACGCAATTCCAAAAAGGGCAACAATGAACAACAATGACTTCCTGCAGGCAGCCAGCCAGTTCGATATCACTCTTCATATGTCATGTGGATTGTCGTTTATGAGATACAGATACTGGCACTGAGAGATACTTATTTGATTAATTGTTGGGCACGCGACGATGCGATGCCAATCTGATGCCCCAAGTGACAAAAATCAATGCAACTGCAAATGTGTGAGATGAGCAAGTGTGTGGCAGCCACTGGAAAGAAATGAAGAGACAGCCGGCGGAGACAGGAGCCATAAATCTTGGTCGACCCCAGATCGGAGATGTCATGGGGCGACTGGTGTGCTGCCCACACAGAGTCCTTCTTATCGGGGGCCAACTATCGCAACTCTTGTGGGGAATGTGAAGCGAAACGGAAGTCGGACGCAATCAATCTCAATTAAACTGATAGCTACTGCACCGGAGAAGTCGGTTTCGGATGGTAATGTTAACCAGCAATAAGGTAAAGGCATCTCGCCAGGATCTTTTATTTCACTTGAATTTTGAGCCAAGGGCTCTGTGGGATGGGTCGTTTCCCTTTTAATATCGTTATCAAATAAAAGATTTTCGCTTCTAAGTCAAGCCCAAAGCGTGAGCAACACCTCAGCCACACTCGAGTGACAATCTAACACTTACAGCTAACTAGCTTTTTAAATTGAGCACATCCGCTGCCGCGTCTGTGAAGGAGCCGCAATAATTTACAACAATATAGCGCATATAAACGCAAGCAGGGGCTCTAAGGGGGCGATTGGCCATAAACTGAGCCAAGAGCACGCGTAATTTGGCCAAAACATTTCCATGCAAATGGCAGCAGGCAAGCGGCAAATCAGCGCCCATGAAAGCGACCCATTGCAATCGCAATTGCGTGTTGCACAATCGTTGCCAGCTAACTTTACAACAACAATGAAACACCTAAAGACGACAAACGACAGACAACCTGCAGCCTACACAGCCCCAAAGAACCAACATCCCAGAGAACATGACATCAAATGGCAAACAAAGACCAATTACATGGAAGAAACCAACTTTAAGGCAACAAAGTCAAAGTTTAGTTAGAAAAGTCGAATGAGGAAGTATCCTAAAAATAAGTGTTTCATTAAAGATAATTTTAAAAAAATATTGGATACTTAAGGTTATTTAAAAATAATCTTTCCTTCAGCACGTTAAATTCCAATAAGTATTTGATGCAATAATCACCAAAATATTCCGCCATTATAAGTGTGCTAGAGTGAACTTTTGACGAAGCTTCTGTCAAAGTCGCAGCATCATACCAAAAAAGAGTGTCCCAAGAACCTATAAACTCATGGCACATGGGCGGCAGGCGGAAAACATTAACCGAGAAAAGAGTCAGAGTCAGAGCCACATTAAAACCCACGAACTGACTCACCGGTAGAAGATGCGTTGGACGTTGGTTTCTGTTTTTAATACCCTTCCAGAAGGTATTATAGTTTTTAAGAACGTGAACTACTTAGTGACGGATGCCTGTACGATTTTATAAAATAACCCAGGCCGTATAGAATCTATAATGATTAAAAAAATCATATAACGAATGGCCCACCGATCATTATCATTGAAGGCCATATTTTCAGACTCCGTGTTTTTCCAAACAGATTAAAAAAGTTTGTATAAAAAGGATAACATTTTTGATATGTTTTTTATGTGCTCGATGTTCCAAGATCGGGAAGGTACAACGTATGAGGATCAGCCTAATATTAGCCTAGTTATACATGTTTTTCAATAGGAAAATCAAAGTTTGGTAAACCGCTTCTGATTCATTTCATTTGGTCGGAATCTAAACTTTTTAATCACTTTTGAAAGAGTATCTTAGTTATTTCTCCGACGATCAGTAAATGGAATGCCATTTATGAATCAGGACTCTAGCCCGCTTCAAACTGCATCAAAAAATTGCAATATTCAAAAATAAAATAATTTTTCAATTTTTTGGCCAAAACCATGATGTTACCCCTTTGAAAAATTTCGAAAATTGGATCAAAAATTTTATTCCCGGATTTTGATTGATAATGAATATGCTCGATGTTCCAAGATCGTGAAGGTATAACATATCAAGATCTGCCTAATATTAGCCGAGTTATACATATTTTTCCAATAGAAAAATCTAAGTTTGGTAAACCGTTTCTGATTCTTTTTAATTTGACAAATTTTAAGATATATCTTAACTGTTTCCCCACTAATCACTAAATGGAATACCATTCAGATATACCATCCATCAGAACACTAATTCGCATCGAACTGCATCAAAAGATTGCAAAGTTCAAACAAACAAAAACTGGTCCAGTTTTTGGCCAAAACCATACGGGATGAAATCCTGTAACAATTTATTTTAGTGCGACTGGGTTTAGTACGAAGGGTCAGGTGAAAGTTGAAAAAGACTTATTAAAAAACTTAACCTTTAGCTTTTGGATTAGCTGCATTATTCCTTTTAAAATAATCTGTAAGGTATAAAATCTTCGTTTCAATAGGAAAATTTTTTTCTGTTATATTTTTTTGTGGCGAGTGTTGGATTTGGAGCCGCATTCGACTGTTGCATGCTAAACGCTGCTAAATTCAAGAGCAGCCAACATTTATCACCCTACGCCTATCGCATTTGGCTAGTCGGCCCCCTTGGCCTTCCGTTGCTAATTAATGATAATGTCAGGAACTAATATGCAGAGGGACTTCTCTTCTCCCCGAACCAGTTTATCATCAGTTAACGTTTTCATTAACCATATGTCGCACGCACGTCCTTTGAATTTTCCAACCCTCTGGCTCCGGAATCCTTGAAAATTAAATTATGCGCTCGGGGTCGCGTGTCCTGACACGATTTCGGGGCCAACTTCTGATGAGTCAAAATACATAAAAATGCATAAGTACACTGAGGTTTATAGACTAACACACAAATTAAAATCAATATAAATAAAACTGTCATACTGTCATTCTAATATAATAGCAACTATCATTCTAAAACATAGCCTTTAAGAGTAAGTGGAAAAATAATAGAAATTTCTTCTTTTTTTTTCAGTGCTCCTCTTAGCCATCATTCAGATACCATACCCATTTCCCATAAATTTGTCGAGGATCCTTCACCGCAGTTTGGGACAGCATTTGGCTCGTGTCGCCCCGTTGAAAAGGTGTTAAAATTGTGCCACAGAATTGTTTGACCTCTGGGGTTGTTTTAATGACCGTCTGACTTTCCGATGGCACATGGAACCCCCTACCTTTCCACCATTATTTTCACTGCCAAAATGATTACGTAGCATTTTGTCGACACTGAAGTTTATGTTTTTTTATGAGGCGCGTGCCGGTTCATATGCAACTTTTTACGCCAACCAAACACGCAATATTCCTACCAAGGGTTCAAAATATGTTTTATAAGTGTTTCCTACGGTTTACAGACTGTGAAAGGCGGAATAATTATGGGGGAAACAACGAATTTTCCTTATTAAAATTATTAGTGAGTTAAAATCATGGAAGATTTCCTTGAAACATACTCTCAATCAATTGGATCGAAAAGCCAAAATAATACGATTTGCGCAATATTCATACGATGTATGTCAGTATAGGCCACCCCACCGTGCAGACCCTTTAACCCATGTGCGGCACATTTAGCCCACTGAACCGGTAACCCAATTTCCATACAAAAAGCCCCCGAAATTTGCACATCACGACGCGTACTTTGCCTTCAATTAGCCAAAGAAACTCACGCGCCAAAATTGGCAGTCGACTGTTGCGCAATCGCCGTATTACCTGATTGATGGATTGGCCGGAGATCAGAGAGCCATTGAGAGATACTCGTAGGCTAATTCAATTGCTTTATAATTGAACTAAGGAGGCGCGACGGCCGACTTCAGCTGCGATTCAGTTTGGATTGGATCGATTTAATGAGTTACTTCGGCCAAAACAGAAAAATCATAAAAAACGAACACACATGGTGATGGTGGGGCTCAGCAGGTTTGTCCGCCGGCCGTGCTGGCCAAGTTAATAATCTAATGGAAACGTTGTAATTTTTTCCATACTCAAAATTGCCCAATAACCGATTCATCCGATTCGATTTGGACTGGGATTTCAATTTTGGCCACAATTGAAAATGAAATTTAATGCCGAATTAATGATATTGGGGGAAGTTTGTTGTGAAGTTTTTGGTTTTTTTGTTTTTTTTTTTGGGGGGAAGTGATGATGCGGTGTTTTATCCCGATGATGGATTGCCAACCCCTCCCCCACATCCATACCTACACACTTATATGGGCCCACGCTAATTAGACTTAGCCACTCACTCCAATCATACCTCTCCCCCCAGCACTCCAATCAGACAAATTCAAATTTATTTGAGGTCTCTCCAAAATCATTATCGTTTTTCGGTATAAGCTTAAAATGTGTGTCCTTTGTTTAATTAGTGCACTGAAAAATTAGTCGAAAAATAAAACCCCTGCGAAATACTTAAGCGGATTAAGCGGCGATTTATCAAAAGCAATTAAAGATCCCCGAGAAGCCCAGCTCTCCGATATATATAATTTCTTGCTTGATTCGCGGAATGCGTTAGCGATGACAAATAGTAGCAAAAATGTTGGGCAACAAAATGTTTATAATGCTGCTAAAAGCATGTTTGTATCTTGCAGATACAAATCGCAGATCGCAAATCCGAAAGCCAAAAATGCCGAAACCAGCAATGTGGGCCAAAGCAGGCGTACAGTGGGGCTGGTACAGCAGATCCTGGAGACGAAATCTTAAATTTTTTATTCAGTAAGCTGACTGGGACTTTCGTTACCAAGCAGGTGATGAGGTCGTAATAGAACTTTAGTACTTTATTCCCAATAACTGTTGCCGACTTCGACCACTGTTCTTGTAAATCAAAGTTTTCCCCTCCGGTTGGCTTTATTCCTTGAGTAGACCTCAACCCATTTGCATTAGCTAATTAAACACACTTAGCAGGAGGCCCAATTCCTTGGCCTTTCGCCCAGTTAAGATACATTTTAGTGGCGAGATACATTTTAAGCGTTTCAACGTGGCCGGCTATCCGCTGGAGATCAAAGCCTGGACTGTGGCAAGTGGAGGCAAAGTGGCACCGAAGTGTTCAAGTCGGGGCTACTAATTACCCTGTGGGGAGCTCTGCACCACCCCACCCCCACACCCACCTCCTGGCCGGGCCCCCCTTGGCCGCGCCACTGAAGTGGGACAACTGGAGCAGCGGCGGTCGTGAGGTTCGCCTTGCGCGAAGCGTCGTCAATATTTGTCAAACTGTCAGTTGGCCTGACATTTACGTTTGATCAACACCAGGCGAATAAAAAAAAAGGGGGAAAAGAGCCGTGGAGAGTGGACACTGTACTGTACGGTGGCCACTACTGGGAGCCGCCAGGAGCTGGCAGTCGGCGTTTTGTGTTGTCGCTGACACAGAGAGATAAAAATAAACCGAGGCGAAAACTAGTGCACGTATGTATATTTTTTTTTCCACCGCAGAGACACAATTCAGAGGTGACACATTAACGAGCAAATGCAGCAGACAGGCCAAGGTGGATTTGGATGTGGATGTGGATATGGATGTGGGGACGGGACTCCTAGTCCTGAGCTCCAACAACCTGGCGATTGTTGCCTTGACGCGCTTTTATTGGCCAGGTGATTGGCGAAAGGAGATTGGTGGCCAGGGAGATTTTTATCTACAAGATAAGTGCAGCTTTATCGCCAAAAGAGATGTTTGCAACCAGAAATGGTCTGCAATTTGGTGTTTTTGAAGTCGGTAATGGCTCAAAGTAAATAGTAGCCAAAACTAAATCTTAAATCTATGGCCTGCTGAATCTCAGCTGTTTGGAACGGCTCTATTGGCTCTATTGCGTTTCACCAAAAAACCCGCAATTGCAACTCACCCAATTGGCTACCAGTTCTTCGCCGGATGATTTATGGCGGCTGGCGGCAGAGATCATAGAACATAAATCATGAAAATATTTCAATATCATTATGAGACAGGGAACTGCAACTGATAGAAACCGAAAGCGAAGTGAAGTGAAGTTGTCTGATCCCTGGCTATAACCTCTGCCACCTTGCAGGCTGCCTGAATTGGGAAATACTCAAAGCTCAAAACTGAAAAGACGAAAAGACTTCTCTTCATTACGGCCTGATTGATTGAGTTGGCCGAAAGTGCAAAAACTTGGCCTTCGTCGACTGAAAAATGCGGGCAAGTAAACTTCCGTTGCTGACCACTTGGCACACTTTTGCTTTTCTCGCCGGGATAGATGGATGAAGTCAGACATCGGACTTCGGTCTTGGGAGGTATGTAGTTTTCAGGGGCCTGGTGAGTCATGCTGAAAAAGTTGGCCAAGTTCAGGCTCAGCTGGAGACGAGAGGCCGAACAAATCGAACGGCTATAACCGAACCTAAAAAGTGAAGCCAATCGACCCGGCCGAGCGCGTTTAAGTGTTTTGTGTTCTGCGCAAGAATTTGTTAACGGTCGTGTTTAGGAGCCAAGATCTGGCTACAAACAGATCCAAACACTGACAAAAAAAAGACTGTATTGAAAAAACCCAAAAATCCGTAAATAATCCACAAAGATTAGTTTTCTGAAGTGTAGCAGCCATCTCGTATATTTTTGTGAATGAACTCAAATCGAAACTCGAGTTTCTCTGATGCCGTGTCATGGCGTGTGGATTTTTATGTTCCCTGAATGAAATGGCATTTAATTAGCATAATTTTTATTGATTGAATCCCCCTTGAAGAGAACAAAAACAGCAGAACAGATGGATCGGATGCCGAACTCAGAGGTCGCGCAGAAGCGAGTTCTTTCAACCTCGGCTTTCAACCCAGTATCGACCGATTTCGATTTACATAATGCTCACATTGGAGCATCGGAGACCGACGTCTTCCAAACTCAAACTGAAATCAGTGTCAGAATCGGAATCCGAACAAAAGGTCTTGCGTGGGCCCTAATCGCCCCCCAGGTGAAACACATGGAGAACCGAAATAGTCAAGTGTTGTCAGCGAAATTATGATCGAAATTAAGATAGTGGCATGCGGCAGGGTTAGTGCCTAGTCCGTAGTGCCTAATGCCTCGCATATCTGGCACGATCGGTACGGATCACTGCATTATTCATGCCACCTGATAGTTGCCAGCTAGCTGCCTTAGACATTTGAAATTTGTTGTCGAGTTGTCGGCTCATGTTAATCGAAGATCGATATGCCGAAGACGATCAGGTGGTCCATGCCATCACCTCTAACAGAGAGAGAGTGTCAGTTTATGTTTTGGCCAAGCACACTTGGCTCAAAGTGAGAAGTTATGGCTTGGATCGATGAACCTGATCGCTGGTTAATCAATTAACACACTTGGCCATGAGATCACTGGGGAAATTTTTTCAGAACCGCTGTAAGGTGAAGCTGATGGGCTGCTTGAATATTTTTAAAAGTTCGTCTGAATGTATAGTGTTTGGAAATTAAAACTAAACAAATGGAAATGGATTTATTTTTTTTTATTTTGAGCAACAAAAATAGAGAGCCAATAAATTTTATTGTGGCTCTAAAATATCTTGTTTTGTGCAATGCATTTTTGCTCCCCTACTATCGCCATCACATCGAAGTGTTCTCCATTAGTTTGCAACACAGAAAACAACAGAGACTGACCCCCTTGAATGCACCACCCCCTCTAGATACCTCCACTCCCCTTTTGCCACATTGCCCCACTTGCTATATATTTCTATTTTATTTTTGCAGTTGCATTTTCGTTTAATATTTTAATTAAACGGCAAACGTGAGTCGCGACTGGGAGCCACGGAGTGCTCTGCTCCACATGTTGCCGCTTTTGGTGGCTGCAGGTGTCGAAGGTTGTCTCACGGTGGAGTTCCCCCACTCGGCCCGCCATGGCACCCTCCTCAAGGCGGTGGAAACACCTGCCGCCCCCCCTGATTTTGGTGGCTTTGTACATGCCGTGTTAATCACCAATAATAATTGTTAAACGAGTTGGAAGCGAGTAGTCTGGGCATGAGGCTCTTGGCGTTTGCATGAGTTATGAGGCCGCCAGAGCAAGGAAACCCAGATCAGGATATATCTATGCAGGAGCCTCCCAACTCCCCCATCTCGCTCCACCCGTAACTATCCATCTCCTGGCCGTTTTGCCATGCCTGTTGGCCATTTTGGTTATGCGATGAAATAATTTAAATATTTGCGGGGCAGCAGCGGGAGGTACTGTGCCACAGTGAGCACCCCCAAGAGGGGATTATGCAATGGGTGGGGTAAGGAGAGACTCTGGGGCAGGGGCAGGGGCAGAGGCAGAGGCAGCCCACGCGTGGCTCTGTCCCTCTCGTTGGGGCTTATCCCATTTACCATTTTTGGCTATCGACAGAGACGAGCGCTGGCGGGCAGCCTCCAGCTTCGATATTTGCTCGCGAGCAAACTTGCAACCACTCCTGCCACATCTGCTGCTTCTTTTTCCTCAGCTGCTGATGAGGCAGCCGAGTCTGATTTTTCTTTTTTTCGTCTCTTTCGACTTTTTAGCGGAGGAGACAAAGTTGCGCAAGTCGCCTCGCCTCGCCGATCTCGTCATGGGAGATTCTCAGATATATTTCATTTTTATGATTGTGTCTATTACCAACAACCACGCGCGTTTTGCCGTATTTCGGATTTTGAATTAACTCCAATGACAGAGGCATAACCGTTTTGCAATCGACTTGGAATCTGATGGAGATCGAAAGTTAAAGGATGTCTGAATGGCAAAG
This sequence comes from Drosophila atripex, assembly GCA_035045925.1. Classification (NCBI taxonomy): domain Eukaryota; kingdom Metazoa; phylum Arthropoda; class Insecta; order Diptera; family Drosophilidae; genus Drosophila; species Drosophila atripex. The sequence goes on from JAWNOP010000012.1 coordinate 6,582,501, forward strand.
TAGTCGTAGGCTCCTTAAGAGGTTTCATATAAAGGGTATTAGCGATTCCCTTTACATTTTTTAAGGTCTAGTCTTGGATACACGAAGCAGAAAATTTTCTTTGAAATATAGAGCTTAGGTTAACTTTAAAATTGTTAGTTTGGATGGAAACCATAGGATGCCCTTCCAATACGAATATTAAAAGTCTTAATCTCATCACTTAAAGATTTATTATTTTAGTTAGTTATTCTTTATTTTTGTTTCCGTGTAGCCCTGCTCTGGTGTTGTCGTTGTCGTCGTTGTTAATGTTGCTGACTGTGTCTGCAAAAATAGCAACATTTACAATGGCAACAGCTTTTTGAGGTGTTGGTAATTGATTTTTGTAATATCTTGGCTGGCACTCGTTTTTGTTTGGCTTTTTACTACAACAAAAACAACAACAATAGCAGCAACAGCAACAACAACAACATGAGAAACTTCCGAGATGCATCTGCGACATCCGCTGCAACAACAAAAGTTGGCGAAAAAAAGGCGCGCAAGCGTGCGAATTCAATTGCTCAATTGTGGAGCTAGTCACACTCCCCTTCCAAGCCTCTTCGAGTCCCCATCTTGTTGGCTAGTGTCCCCCCCAGACTGCCTCCCCTCGTGGGGCTACACGCCTGCGCAATATTTGTGGCTGTTGCTCCCTTTTGGCCGCTTCTTTTATTGATTTCTGTGGTTTAGTTTCTGGTATTGTTGTTTTCGGGGTCTCTCGAGTGTTTACAAAACAGAAAATCTCTTGTGTCTAGATTTTTGGCAGCGCTGTTTGCGATTTCATTTTTCTTCAAGCTTACAAGTTATTGTTTTGAAAAATGACTCATTTTTTGAGCGGAGAGGAGGCCTGGCAGGGGGGGATTAGATGGCTTGCAAATCGTGGGAAATCATCCACAAATCATGTGGCTGGCACTCTTTGACACACACCCGCACATCGGGCCAGAAAATAAAACGCCAACACCGAAGATGGAAACTCTGGCGATTTTAATCGCCAGTCTCTGGGCCAACCTTTGGCAATATCTGCAATTGCAATTGCCATAATTGCCAGAGCGATAGATTCTTATTAGCCGGCGTTTAATATGCATTGCAATATGACATTTCCAGTTGTCAGTCTCAGTCTCAGTCTCAGTCTGGGTTTGAGTCGCAGTCTGGGTTTCCTATTGTGTGACATGTCAGGCCAGAAGTGGCAGTTGCAGCTCCAGTCACATTCACAGCGGTGGCTGTTGTCGCCGGCGTGACACTTTACACACACAATAAATCACAGCGGATAATATGAGCATTTGACACTGGAGCTGAAAAGCTTCCAGATGGATGCGAGTTTTGGATGACATGCACCGCGAGGAAATTCGTATCGGAACAGGGTCAAGAGCTCTACAATAGGTATCAGATATAACATATCCTGCCACAGAGCAGTGACGAGATTAATTTCACGAACTATAGATATTGCAGTTTAAACATTTATTATTTTAAAGCGTTCATGTTACTCCAATTTGTTTATATAAGAATTCTTCCATAACATTTCCGACTCTAAGTTTAATTGGTAATTTGTTTGGCTCAAAGTGGAGTCTAAGCGCCAAATAAAATCTAAAATCTAACATGCGCTTTGCCAATTTAATTTGATTTTGGTTTGCAGTATGTGGAGTAACCCTAGACGCTGGGAAACGGCGATCGTTTGTCCGGCAGTGAGGGGTTAATGGGCCACCAGCTGCGTGGATCCATTCGGGCTAATTGGAAACGCGAATTGGCTAAGTGGCTGGGCAATCGCAATTGAACAATTAAACGCGAAGTTAACATGCGGCAGCAGCGGCAGTTCAATTAAGTATATCATAAAAAACAGAACGGCCAGGACCCAGCGAAAATGGATCATTTCAAATCCGACCAGTAGAAGTAGAATCGAACGGACAATGCTAAATGTGTGGCCACGTAAAAGCAAATAAAATTAGAGAGTGCCCCGGAGATTCCGAATCCGAGTGGCTCGCATAAAAAGTCAATAAATTCCAAATGCCGACAGTTAAAACGCACACTTTAATTAAAGCTACTTTAAGACAGCATCAGCAACAGCAACAGCAGCAACAGCGGTGGGCAACAAGCAATTTGTGCAGCACTCAGGTTGCTGTTGCAACTGCTGCAACATGATGTGGCAGAGTCCGATCTCTGATCGTGGCCAGCAGTCCGTTAGGGTAAGAGATATATAAACACCGCCGATCGACGGCCGTAACTCACTCTCCGAACGCTCCGATTTCGAGGGGACAAAGCTCTGTGGCTCTGGACCTGAAAATTTATGTATGCCAAATTGATCGATTGAGACGGCCGGGTTATATCATTCAACAATTATAAAGAGACGGCGAATTATCATTGACAAATTAATGGACACAAAGGATGGATGCCTGATTGACCGGCTGGCTGGCTGGCTGGCTGGCTGGCTGGCTGCCTGTCTGGATGGATGGATGGATTTCACCCGGCCAGCAAAACGATGTCAAGCACTTCCATTCCGTTCCAACGGTAGCTCTCGCCATATAGGGTTTCAGTTTTTAATTCAGATAAAGATTTCATCAACATCGCGCGCGTACCGAGATTCATTTTAATATTTTCTGAGCCTTCCCCCCATTCATGTTGCTCACAATGAAAAATCAACTGAAAGCTGATTTCCAGAGAAGAGAGTTGGCTATAAAAAAATATAAAAAATTTTAAATAAAAAGTGTCGCGGGGACCATGAATAATCCGAAATCGGACAGAAATCGGGCGACGTCATAAAGCGTGCTGGAATTTCAAGAGTCTGACTGCCATCAGTCACTGCGAAGCTATTTCCCTTTGCTCCCCTTACAGTTTTCCTTTTCTTTTTAATTGAGCTAATAAAAAATAATAAAAACCCTCCATAAAGCCATTAAAATTGCTGGAAAATCATAGACAACCTGAAGTGAGTGAAAAATATCTCCAAACAAGCATCTTGTTTGTCTTTTCCACGGTGGCATATTGATATTTCGGTCTGGGAGAAACATAATATTGGACATTTTCCCTAAAGGGCTGAGTTGTAAAGTCGATTTTGAGGCGGCTTCGTTAGCAACTTGGTCAGCGGCTAAACGAAAACAAGTGTCACACACAGCAGCAAGTTGCTGCTGCAACAGCAACAGCAACACCAACACGACAGCAACATCAGCAGAAGCCAAACGGTAAGTGACTGAGCAAGTAAAGTGTGTAAATATTTGTTTAATTATGCTCATGCTAGTGCAAAGCATTCGGAGTGTTTGTGAGATGTTGCTGACGGAATGTGGAATGTGCAGTGAGCATTCAACCGAATTGGAGACACTCGAGACGCAGGTGACCTCGGCGGGAACTCCAAAACGGTCAGGTGGGGTGAAATGTATGACTTTCTATCTTGTTTGCGGTAATCAAAGATGAATTCAACTGTAGGAAAAAAACGGGTTAGCTTTTAGGCAGTCATATGTTAATATATCTCACTTCTAACAAAATAATTTATATCATTTTTTGTGGATTGAACCGCAATCTTTTCCCTCAAAGCTGCTACTCCAACATCGGCTAACATTTAATTTAAACATTTCCCAGAAAAATATCTCCATTACAGCGCTGGTCCCCAACTATCAATTATTGCATAGAAGGAGTTGAGCTTGAGATGGAATATGAAATATGGCCAACATTCGGCGAAACTGCACAGTTCGCCGACTAAATCCCCGACTTCTGGGTAACAAATGTGGCGGCCATTAGAAATCGTTTTGCGTTAATGTGTTACAAATATTTCATTTGCCGACGGCGACAATGAAATTTGGTTTGGCCTTTTGGCATCCACATTGTATTTGTTGTATTTTTTGTGGTCATACACGTATGGAAAGCACCGTTAATGCGCCCAACATTGTTGTGATAATATGTTTGGTAAATTACTTGGACATATTTCTGCTACCAGTTGCTGCTACCTGGCTACCTGGCAACTTGGCGACTTGGCAGCCTGGCTGTATGGTGGAGAAGACAACTCCATCGGTGAGGCCATAAATATGTGCCATTATTTTCCAATGCTCGCCGGCAATTATTCATTTCTGTGGTCGCCTTTTGTTCAGCGGAGGGATGCGTTTTGACCCACTAAAATATCGCTTACTGGCTGCATAGATATTTTAGTGGTTTTTGTCGCTGGCATGCTGGCCATGGGCCATCAAATTGTCAAGGAGTTGGACAACATGAGACAAAACTGCAACTGCAACCTACAGCAGCAACAACCACAACAACAACAGCAGCAACAACAATGGGAACAACAATATATCTTGCAACACGAGTCAACTGTCGGTTTTTATTGTCGTCGTCCGTTTTGGCAGACCGAAAAACATTTCTTTGTTTTCGGCATTTTTGCATTGCAAATTGCCACAGAAATCGCGGCAGTTGGAAATGTTGCGGAAAAACTCATAAAAAAAGACTTCAGATACTGAAAAACTGCCGCAGGCTTTTCAGGCTTTTGCTCATTTGAAAGTCAAATAGCTTATGGTCCAACTGAGCGGCAAAAAATAAAAACAAACAGAAAAACTATTACCGAAATCAGGCGGGAGCATCCATCGGGATTTCCCCAAAACCGAAATACTCTAACCAAGAATGTCTTTGATTTCCCTAGGTTACCAAAATCGTCACTTGCCCGATTGACTTGCAGAGAGGGTAACGCGAAATCCTCCCGATGGTATTATTGAAAAAATTGACTATTTTGCATTCGAGTTGCGGCCTTTTGCGAGTTGATTTTGCAGGCCAGGAAAATTACTTCCAGCCCCAAATTGTTTGTGGCAAAAGTGTTTCGCCAAGAGGCCGAAAAATTCAAGACAGGAGGGGAGCGACTCGCAGTTAATGCAAAAATGTTTTAATTAATTTATTTAAGTTGCCAGCGGCTGGTGAAGAGAAAACGACTTAATAATTCATAAGGAGCTTTGTTTTTATTTCCTCACATCGCAGTCGAAAAAAAATTGTCACGTAATTGGAGGAGACTCGAGGGCGATGGCGATGGCTAATGATTTCTGGGATTTCATAAGTGAGATCTGTTGCGAGGCGATAAAAAAAACCCAACATCGCCACGCCATATGGAGCTGTCTACGATGCTGTTCACATTCAACGTGTATTTTATTTTGTTTCATTTTTCCGTTTCAGTTTTTGGTTATTCGGTTAATTGGCAGCGGACAACATCCCAAAGATTTTCTGTCACATTTGTGATCGTACGCGTGTGTTTTGGTTTCGGTGGATTCTTGGGCTCCACAACCCAAAAAAAAGGTAAAACGAGTTCCTAATGAATGGCCTGCCCAGCAAACTCACGTTTTGTGGTACACTGAGAAGAAAGTATACCAAAATTAATTGAAGGGGATTCCGATACTAAGAATTTCTGGCTACAAACCCTAACTTATTTTTGTCTTCTTCTGCGTTTCATACTTTTTTTTTATTAGTTCTCGGATTTTATTAACAGGAATATATTTTCCCTAGTGTTGACCAAAAAAAAAAAACCAAACAACGAATGTATTTTGATTGTTGTTTGACGCATGTCAGCTGGAAGTTGTGTTGTTCAGCTGGCGCCACAGAAATGTCAAAAATAGTGCTCTACAACCTGGAAAAAAAGAAGGGCAAAGTGGGGAGTGGGGCACAGGCAAGGATGAGGGGCAGGGGGAGGCGGGTGGCGGGAGGTTGCAGCTCCACAAATGATCAGAAAATGAAGTTGTTTCGCTTGTGCGGCACGTGCGTTTGCTTTTCGGATTTGAGCTCCAAGCTTGACTTGAATTCGTTTTTCATGTCTCGGAGCACGACAAACGGACCCATTGACATGGGCAACGCAGTTGGGTGCCCCGTGCTCCATGGCCCCGCCGCATCCCCCCCCGGCAACCCTAGTGTGCCGCATGTGGAAAGGTTCGCTGTTGAGTTAACTAAGGCATGACGTTGAAGTTAAGCTTGCAATTAGTTTGATTCGATGCTGGGGCATTTCAAGTATGCTGATAGATGAAGGCAAGCATTGACGGTGATATGCAGAGCAATGATGGATTGCCCCGCAGTGACCTACTACATATTCATAAGTATAACGACCTCCACATGCAAAAAATATACTTCAGAGTCTAATCAATTGTTCGTTTTACAAATGAATTTAATCCTTTTGTGTGCATCCTTTAGACCACAATCTGTTTTTCAATTGGCACACAGAGCGTTTATCTTGGCTTTCCAAAGACAACCACTCGACAGTTTGTAGCCATATCAGATATCTGCACAATATCTATCTCATTGTACGATCGCGGCTCGATGCTGTGCTTCATTAGTCGGGCAATTAATTTTTCTCTCTGCCATATAAGGGAACCGTGGCAGTAAACGATCCTCCTCCCCCAAGACACCCGAGATCCACGGAACGAACCGCAGAGAGATTGAGTAATAACCCAACTAACCGGCAAACCGCAGTTCACAATTGATTTATTTTCTCTTCTATTCGCGGACTAGACAAATACTCGAGACGGTTGGAAAGTGAGCCACACTTCGTCATCGCTGGCAGTTGGATTAATTTTGAAATATTGCCGGGCAGTCAAACGACGTTTATGCGCATGTAAAGTAAACGAAATCGATGCCAGAGGAGCGAGTAGGTTGCTAGCGGTCTGGGAGGGGGATGAAGGAAAAAGTAGTATCTCTAGGGGACAGACACTCGTACTGGCCAGGGCCACATGTGAGCTACACAGAGATCTGAGTTGCTGAGAGCTGGCGCTTTGATTTATTACCAAAACGCTAATAAAGACAACAAGCTGCAAGCCGTTCGCGGTCGACTTCGTGCTCGAGCCTGGGATCTGGGATCGCAGATCTTGGATCTGGGCAGGATGTGCCTGGGGCCAAATGACAATCATGCTTACGGTCCGTCATAAAATATGGCCAAGAATAGGGGAGTGAAAAACCTCAATACCCTCATTGGTTCAAACATCGCGGATTGTAATGATGAACAAGATACAAATTAAACTTTATATATGCGTGTACTTTAATATTATTTATTGTATATAAATGACAAAAAAAAATAAATTCAAAAAGTATTTCAGCCCAGTTCAGCCAGTAACTTTCTTTGAAAGTGTATCAAAAAGTCAAATCACCAGGAATCAAGTTTGTTGCCTAAGTCTTTTCTTTTAATTAGTCAGTTCCTTCTGCGGTGCTCCTCCTCCTTTTCCCTGCTTCCACTCTTGCTCCCCTTTTAAGCCTCCTGTACAGATCTTGGCTGACTTAGTGACCCAGTTAAAGGTCTGAGCCAACTTGTTTCGCCAAACATGTTCTAGCCGGGCGATAAACGCCAAAATCGAGGGGAACTGGTCGTTCAGCACTTGCTGGTCGAAAAGCACAAAAAGTTGCATCATCATTGTGGAGGAGGCTGATAAAAGGAGTCAAGTTGAGGGGAATGGGAGTGAAGAGTGGGGGCGGGGTAGGGTCCGGGGTTAGCCAACTATTGTACAACAAGCAAACGCGCGCCTGGCAGCAAATGATGCCATGTTATATATTTTCCGTCCAACGTCGGCACATTCGTGCAGCTCAGATTACTGCGGGGCGATAAAAATGACTTGCCAACTTGCACATTTGGCCAAGAGCTCTCGGCCTGGGATTCAGACTTGGATTCGGATTCGGATCGGATGCGGTTATGGTTTGAGGGGCGGCGCAGGGGCAGAGCGGCGGAGAGGAGTAGCCGCTCAAAAAATGTCGGACAGTCTCGGGCCAGCTCGTTGCCCATAGCAAATATTTAGATAGATTTGACTTTTCATGTTAATGGCGCGCTTTCAGCTGTTCATAATTAATCGGGCGTCCGCAATGAACAAGTGAGGCATTTTTATTTGCCAGTTACCGGCCAAGTGGAGTGGAGTGGAAAGATTACCAAATACCAGAAGACATTTTTTTATGGCTAATTAAATGCATTGGAATCGCATGACTGCCAGATATCGATGATGCCGTTGAAAGACCATAAAGAATAAGAGCTATTAGCGATGGAAGAAGTCCAATGCTATCAAAATCATAATAAAATAGATATTACTGAACCTTTATTTTATTTAATGCGTTATTATTTCAATCACTTTGTTGAATATCATGTATTTTTCATCCTATTTTATACTTTTTTTTATACTTTCCTTGGGGAATTATAATATTTCCCAATCTGAAATCTTAACTTTGATAAAAATGTAAAATGATAGTTTGTCCAAATGTTGTCTTAAAAATTAGTTTCTTGTAGTATTCTATTCTAATTTATAGCAAATCTAGAATTAGCAACTCCAACGCGAATAGATCATGCTGAAAACCTGAATCGAGTTTATCGGCGACCGTGTTAACAACCTTAATCTCTCGGTTTCTCATTAATATTATTTTTTGGCCAGCATCCGAACATGATTTAGACTCAAGCCGCCGCCGCAAACCCATAAATAATATGGAAAACAACGAAGTCAGCCAGCCAGCGAATCGAGCGATAATAATTATTTATGAAATATGCACGCAAGCGGAGATTTTAATTAAATTCGTACATGCAAACTGTAGGTTGGATTTGCGCTCATTTCTAGAGCGGGTCAAATCGATAGAGTCCGAGATAAATAAATTCAAGACCAGAGACGTAGAAACAGAAACATAAACGAAATAAACTCCAGCCTCAAAGCCGCATTGCCGCTGAATGTTTATTAATATTTTGTCATAATTTTCGCTCCGAGTTTTCGGTGCTGCAACGTGAGAAATTATTTTTGAGCAATGGCTAGGTGTTTGGACAAGCGGCATTAGACTGTACACTGTAAATCGAGAGATTAATCTCGACCGATAAATTCCGATGCGGGTCAAGTGCAGGGGTTTAATTAAAAACTCCCCCAAGGGGAGGGCTCTGATCTGGCAGCGGGGTCTTATCTGGCAAATGGCCCACGATCTGTGGCCAGTTGAAAGCCGGCTGACAATTTATGGGCACACTCACGCATTAAAATCATTTATGGAACTCATATCGCACTCCACGAACGAACAAGCGACCGATAAAGAGGCCCGATCTGAATTTATTAAAATGCAATTTTCACATTGCCAGTGCCGGCATGTCGGCTGGCTATGTCGGTGGCTTTTTCTTTTATTTTTCCCATATTTTTGCCATATTTCGTTTTTTTATTCGCCATATAGCTATGTTGCCATTTGCCAAATCGCCGCTCAACAAGTGCAGTTGGTTTTTTGTTTTGTTTGTTGTTTTTCCCATTTTTTGGCCAGAGGATTGGTCGCAAAGTGTTGCAGTTACTGTTGCATTTGTGGCGTGGCAATACAATCAATTTTTAATAAATTGTGGAAATATCGTTTTGACTTGCCTGCAAAGCGTTTTGCATTTTTTTATTGCGTGGCATTATTTAATGACAGCCTGTCGATATTAAGCGATTATTCCGGGTACTCCTGGTGTATGACGCGAGGTATTCCGATTTCCCACAGATCAACTTCATTATGCGACACATTCGTTATCAATTTGGGAAAGAGATTTGGGACTTTCGTTCATTAGGAACGATCCGGCTGAATTTATGATGCTGTTTACACCCGACCACAGTCAATATCCATCAAATATCCATTAAAATTATTATCCCTCCGCCTGCCGCTGCAATTCAACTGCCACAAAATTGTCCATAAAAGTTGCAATTAAGCGACTCAAACGCATATCTAAACATGTCGCCGAGAGACGGAAGACCAGAGTCGGAGATCGCAGATCCAAGACAGAAGACTTGCAGACTGGAGACTCGACGTCTGCGACAGATTCATGGCTGGAAGAGCAATGCGGTGAAGAGTGGTGGAGGGGCTGAGGGGCTTTTCAATTTCGGTTTCGACTTGCAGACTGCAGCTCGTTAAAATCGGGGGCTTATTAAAGGCGCGCGTCGTTTATGGCACATGAAAATCATTTAATCGATGGCCATATTTGGCCCGGGACTCGGATTCGGATTCGGATTCGGAATCGGATTTGCTGCAGTTTTTGGCAGCAACTCGTGGCTTTTGTGTCACCCACGCCTCTAATGACAGACGTCTCTCGTTGGCAGCCGTTAAAAAAATAAAAACCATAGAGAACCCTCGAATTATGGCCCGCCAATCGTCAGAAAAAGTCGCTAATTATTGGCACTAATTGCAGAAATAAATCTGCTAAACAATTTCAATTTGTTATTCCGTAGAGTTCATAAATATTCACCGAGGCACCGAGGAAATCTCCTCCAGCTGCAATTCAAAGAGTCGAACTCATAAATGGCGGGTTAATTAGACAGCTTGGTGGGAAAATAATTGAATTACCAGCTCGGCTATTATAATTTACTCAGCGTGTGTGGAATAATAAAGGAAATCGATTGAAACAAGTGCAAACTAGCTTGGCTAAGCAATTGAAATTGAAGCGATTATGTTTGTCAGAAAAAAGCCATTACGGCAATGAAAAAATATCTCTTCGAGTCCAGCCAATTAAAGTTAATAGGCTAACAATGTTTACATGGCAATTACAGATGGCAAAGGATACTGATTCTGAATACCTTCGGTCTGAGGCCTCAGGAATTTGGCTGCTCCACTCCTCTCGCTGGCAAAATGCCAAGCTCGCAAATACAAATGCTGATTGCCAATATTCACATTAATCTTTTAAGTCTCCCCCCGCCCAGCAGCACTCCCTCCTCAGATTCTCTATCAACAAATATCTCACGCCACAATATTTAAGATGCCAAAGCGTTTTGCGTATTAATCGCCAGCAGCGAGCTGTTGTTGCTGTTGCAGTTGCACTGTTGCAGTGTTGCAGTATTGCTGTTGGTGCTGCAACTGAACGTGACGCCAGTCGAGTGGCGCCACCTGCCGACCCGAACCCGAACTGTTAACTTAAAAAACTTAAATGTCTGGAAAATGTATAGAGTTACCGAAAACACTTTGTTCCCAAAAATTGATTAAAAGATGGTTTGGAAAAGACATAGGATTTCCAAAAGTGCAATTTCCAAAACAGAGTGTGACTTATGCGGGTGCCATAAAAGCGTTGGAAAAAAAATGGGGGAAAAAAATCTGAAATTATACCAGTTGCAGTTGCAACAATATCTGCAACATGAATGACTCGTTACGCCTGACCTATGTTGCTGTGGTGCTTTTGGTGCTGCTGTTGCTGTTGCCATATTGCTGTTGCTCTGTAGCTGTTGGGCTTTGGCCGCCGACTCCATCGTCGCCGTCCTCAATTGCCTCTCTGAATGGCGTCCAATTCGATTATTCTAACATGAATTATAGTTCGTGTTCGTTGAATGGACAATTATGAATTTATCATGTTCAATTTTTGAACAGATATTTTCTGCTCTGAACCTTCCCCTCCCAAATAATGTATTTCATTGCGATTGCCAACAGTTGCTTTTCCTATTCAGTTTTTCCGCTCCTACACAATTAGTTTTGTTCACAGTCGCACTGTGAAAATGTGCATTTGGTAATCTCCCTTATTATATTTTTGGCCTTCCACTCTGATAATCATATTCCCTGATTTTTATTTATCGCGTAATTCAGTTGCCCGGCTATGTGTGTTTTGCCCGATTGCATGATCAGCTTGCATTAGTCAGCCGGCAAACAACATTTATGCTTGGGCAATAATTTAACAGAAATTGCTGGGCTCATAAAAATATGGGAAATATTTATTGAATTTAAATAAAGCAAAAATAAAGCAAGGCAAATATTGCAACCAATGCAAATGAAAACTGGGGACTTTGTTCAAATGCGAATCGGTATTTTGTTTTGGACTTTTACGATCGGATGGAGTATGAGAGTGAATATGCCCGAGTGTGTATAACCGATAATATATCGTAGTGTCGTAAATTCGCTGGAGAATTAGTCATGGTGCGTGATAAATTCGCTTTTATTTGTCTGTCGTGTGAGAATGCTGCCCCTTGGGTCCTAAAAAGAGGGTTCTTTGTTGCAAGTTCGGTTTTACTTTTCACCTGGTCATTGACCAGTCCATTCACCTGAAGTTTCCATGATTCAGATTCCAGAGCCCAGATCCCACCCAATGTCAAAGTTTCACTTTTCACAACGTGCAACCTGTTGGGCCCAAAATTCTCTAAGTCGCAAATGCTGCGGCTGATTATGCAATTATTGGCAATCACTTTCGGGCCCGTTTAGACCAGCGGGTGGCCCCTGGCTTTTTGCTTTTGATATTTTTTTTTCTTGTCTGAGCTAACGGCCAACACAAAGAAAAGGGAAATTACATAAAAGTGAGCAACTAAATTTTCGCCGGCCCGGGATTTCTGCACGTTTGCAGCACGAAAGCGCGCACAAATATTCAGACGCCGGCAAAATCGCCACGAATTGATCGCAAATGAGGGTTAGAGTTCAGTTTTTGGTTTTTGAGCCTGTCTCTGGACCGACTCGATTTCTGAGAGCCCAGATGAGAGACCGTGGCGCGACTAATGGTGTTTTGGGGGCTTTATTGTTAGCAAATATTTGTGTTATAATGGCGCAAGGTTTAGCAGCCTTTGCTTCCAGCAAAAGGGGCTAATGATATGGGTGAACTCGTTTCTTTGCGGCAACTTGCACCAGGCGGGCTTGCAACTGTGGGATAAATCGAATAGTTGGTAAATATATTATATTTTCTACTTTTTTTCTACTAAGAAGTCCATAGGAGTTGTGGTCCCCGTGGTGTCTAAAATTAAATAGAAACACATGTTTCAGGTTTACTTTGAATCACCTCGCTCAGTTAGTCACTTAACCCCATTTGACTGGCCTATGGCTGATGCTAATCTTTATTTTTGTGGCACGCATGCGTTAATTGTTGGCATGCCACAAACAAATATAAAAAGAACGAACAACCAACAACCAAAGGCCCCCAACATCCTGCGCGTGCCCCCAAAACATACAATATATCAAAATCTAACACTGGCGCTGGATATCGCGTTCGCCTGATTGCGCCTGCCCATAAATCATTCCGAAGCTAAGTCGGAGTCGCGTTTGGTGTTGGTGTTACTCTGTTTCCCTCTCGATTGCCGATTGTCGATTGCAATCATCCAGGCAGACAGCACGCACGCGCGTCTAAGGATAATAACCAAGTGGGATCCAAAAGGTGGGTTTCGCAAAACAAAAACAAAACCACAAAAGTGGGTGGCTGGTGGGAAGAGGGCGGCGATCGGCGAGTCGAAAGATACAACTTCATTACCGGGAACTCTGGGGGAAAAGCTGGTTGGAAAATTCGCGCGCAGAAATGATTTACGCGGGGCGACAGCCGAACAAGTCTTTGCACTCATTTCGGCAATTTGACAATTAATCAATTGCCACAACAGCAGCCACAATCGGGCATTAGTCAGCCATCGGGTTTTGGATAAATCAATGGCAGTTAACCAGGGTTATGGTTTATCCAGATACCCTGATATAATGTAGATGAAAAACTACTGAAGTGCTATCCACAACTGAACTAATATTGAAAGAAACAAAAAAAATAATAAAACTAAACAATATACCTATATATCTCAATCAAAAGGCTTGGAAAATTCTAGAATTCCTTTCCTTTGAAAGGGTAACCAGTCAGGGTATCCAAAGTTGTCGTTTTTGAGGTCAAATGCTTGGCAAGTTTGTGTGCCTTTGTCGCGTTTTTTTTTTGTTACTGGCCATTCTGGCGTTCAGTTGTTGGCTTTTGTTCGACTCGGATTTGGAGTTCGAGTTCAGAACGTGCGGGTGCTTTGGCCACAAATAAAAAATCGAGCGATCTATCTATCCATCGATCGATTCAAATTGCCCTGCTCCGGGTGACGTGAGTGTGTGTTTGTGTGTTTGCTAAGTGACATGTGACATATTGTCAACGCATTGCCTGACGATCATTTGCATAAATTCCGATTGGGTTTCTGCAGCCACAACAAAAGCGAAAAAGTGCAAAAAAAGTGCAAAAATAAAACCCGACTTTAAGCCAGAAACTGCAACAGCAACGGCAACTGCAATTGTGTTGACAAACATTGTTGCTACACATGCAACGCGTCGCGTCTCGGGCTTGAGTGACAAAAATGTTGCCGGCTACAAAATGGCTAATTGTGTAAGCATGGTAAATGTTATTTTCGGTTTGCATATGTCGGCGACTAATCAGCAATTGTTGTTGCTGTCAGTCGTGCGGGGTGACTGGAATAAGGCTGAACCCAGCCAGCAACAATGAATAAAATGAATCCAACCAGCCAGCCAGCCAGCCACACAATTAATGCGCCCCCCTGATAATGGCTTATGGATGTGGCAAGGTGCAGGCGGTCAAAATGTTTTATATTAAATTTCACAAAATTATTAATCCAACTAACCCCCAGAGAGACCCCAACAAGCAAGCCGGCAACATCTACTACCAACATGTGTAGCAGGCGCTGAAGAAGTGGTCGAAAATGTTTTTTATGTTCGGCTGCCAAATAAATTGTCGGTATTTATGTTTTACGCTGTATGTGTGTGAATAATTTAATTTCAATGGCAAAAACGTGACCAATTTGGTTTATTTACACGTATTGCACATAAATTGCATTCGTCTTGTTGCACACCTTGTTTATGTGTGTGACTTTGAGGCTTTCTCTATTCTCGATTTTTTCCAACTATCTGCCCACTATAGCAAATGAAGTCATTAACATGCCGCAAAAGGAGAACACGCATTTGGTTGCAAGGCTCTCAATTTTATGTCTTCATCCAGAAGGAGTTTGCATCCAACCCGGCAACCAACCAGCCACCCACCGAACACCCCTGCCATGTTGCGTAAACTTGTTGGCCACAAATTACGAGCAACAACACCTTCTACGGGACGTTGTACGTTGCACGTGCAACATCTGAGACGGAGGAGCATTACTGAATTTGCATTTTAAGTGAATTCTCTTCATTTGTACGAGTATTTGGAGCGACTTTTATTCACTGGCACAGCGGCTCTTTGAACACGTGCCAATTAGCCGCGGCAATTTGGCCAAATTGCAATATGTTGTTAGCTGTTGGCGTTGCCAGTTGCGAGTTGCACTGTTTATGAAGTTGTCGCCGGGTGGGCAATCCATTTCTGGTGAGGAATTTATGGTCTACTCGAGGCTTATAGAAGGAAACTGAAAAGGAGCCACTATACTAGGGAGTACTTGGTATACAAAAAAAAAAAAACAATTAAAGCCAAACGATTTTATGGCTTAAAACAACTAGCAGTTCTACCCTGTTTTAATTTAAAATTTACTTCTTTTTCAGCTTTAAACTCAAAGTGTCATTGACGAAACTGAACCTCTTCCTTGCTGAACATTTGTACACCTGTTTTGTTTTCGAAATTGACAAATATCGTGATCAGTTCAATTTTATCCAATCCACTCACTGCAGACCTGCACTCTGATCCCCATTCCGTAATGGATATATAAATTGATATTATGCTTAAAATAATTATGCAACTTTTGGGTTAATATCGCGCAAAATCAATAAACTTTTATGCACGAACATTTGAGCGTTTTCCATTTCGATATTTCAATATTTTCGGTAACCGCTGCGCTGCAATTTGCACCGCTCTTTTTCGTTTTTCATTTTTGTTTTTGTTTTTGTTTTTGTTTGAGGTACAAGAGTGTGCCACCCATCACCCACTGGCTGTGGATTGGTGTGGATTCGGTGGGTTCAGTGGGTCAGCAGCGTCACGTTTGGGATCCAGAAATCCGCAGGAACCAGTTGCTGTTTCTGCGGGCTCGTCTCGGACCAATTTCGGTTTCGTTTGCAATTTCGCTTTTCGTTCGGATGAAAAATCGGAACAGGGGGGAAAATCTTGAAAAGGAAAGAAAATCTAAATAGAGTGGAAGTCGAAGATTATATACCCCGGCTTTACAATGTTACATCGTAAAGTTGATAAAAAATTTAGATAGATTCTAGAATCTTAAGAATTAAGATTATGTGAAAAACAAAAGTCACAGCGCACAATTTATGACAATTTTTGAATCAGAGTTACAATTTCCATCGATCTTTATCAAAATATGGCGACAAAAAAAATGTATGTACTCATTTAAATTTACCCATTTAAATTTTGTTAAAATCGGGTACAAAATTTGGCTTGGAAATTTGTTGAGTCGGAGATGCCTCCGCATCACTGAATACTTTTTGGCAAAATTGTAATATCCTCTGAAAGGGTATAAGATGGAGGAAAGCATCGCCTTGCATATCTGAGCCAATCAATCATTAGACGCAATCATTGGGCCACATTAACTCGGCACTCTTGTCGGACACAGTTGCGATATTGAAAACTAATGCGACGCCCACTGGCCACTCGGTGGTGCACCCGCTGCTTGATGGAGAGGCGGTTGCGGTGGTGCGATGGTGCTCCGCCAGTTCAGTGGCTCAATGCCTCGTTAGCGGGATTAGCAATTACCCAAAATGGCAGACAAGGAGACGGCGCCGGAGACGTGGACAGTTGAATTGTCAGTCATTTTGTCAGGCGCTTAATTGCAGCTGGCAATTCGAATAAAGCTGGCAATCGGCAACTGGAAGCCAAAGCCAAACAATGACACTGAAACTGAAAAGTCTGGCGTCGGTGGCATGAGTCAGAGTTTGAATTTGGGTTCCTATTTGTTGCAGTTGCAATTTCAGGAAGCCAGCTAACCTATCAGCAACAACAGCTAACCAGCAGCCCGCCTGTTGTAGATCCGCCACAAAATCTTCCACTGCGACAAAGGCATAGGTGGGTTTACTAAAAAAAAAGATACAGAAAATATAATTCCACTTATTGATTTTATTTAATGTCACGAATTTAAAGAAATAAATTAAAGAATATTGAGATCTTGGCCTTAATCGTATGTCCCTATGCCTGGCCAATCATTTATTCCAGTGCTCAAGAGTAGCAGTGGCTCAGACCTCGATCAAAAACTGAAATCCTTGACATAATGACCCCTTTTAGCGCTGACTGCGATAACAATGGAGCCCGGGACTGCGAATATTGCCCGGAAAATGCCAAACGAGCTCGCTGGCCCGCTGGATGGCTGGCTGGCTGGCTGGCTGGATGGCTGGCCAGACAATGACGTCTAATTAGTTGCACTCGGTCCGGCAACACACAGCAAGGCACAATGCAACAGAGCAGCACAGCAGCAGCAACATGAAGCATGCAACACGTGCAAGGGGCAGGAGAGTTGCATTCGCTTAGCTACCGTTCGCAGCAACATGCTGCATGTTTCTGCTGCTGTGCAAAATGTAATTCAATCATGCAGCATTTGCAGCATGTATGTAAGTTGCTTGCACAATCGATCGAAAGAAGGAGAGATTGCATGTGAGGAGACGCACGTTGCTCACCCCTCTCAAGGAGGTCAACGTGCAACAAGCAACTTGCAACGAGGCAGACACTTTCGTTGGCAGCCAGGGAGTTGAAAGAGGAAATTACTCTTGGGATAAGCCTCTCTGGGAATGTTAAATGGTTAAATACCTGCCAGATTAACTACTCAGCCCACTTTTGAAGGAAATTCTAATTATTTACGACTATAGTCTTGAGCTTCCTCCGCGGATTATTCGACCCAGATACAGAGTATCTTTTCTGGCTGGGAAACAAGCCGTGTTATTAACCTCATTAGACAAAAATTTTGCGCATTCGGCCACTCCAGAGGTGGCTATCCCATGCGATTCGAAATCCGAGAGATTCGTTGCATTTTGCTTATTAGAATCGTTAAATTATGGCAGTCGGAGTCAGAGCCGGCACTCTCCTATTTTTCCATGCCAGCCAATCCAAGCCCAAGTCCACCCACACACAATGCGAAGCCGAAAATGAAAATGTTCATTAGATTTGCAACGGTTTTCAGCGCAACATGTAATAAGTTTTGTCTCAATTCCATGCCCTGCCAGTGATAAAGGGTATTTAGGAACTTCAACTTAATTGAAAAGGGATTATATAATACATAATTTTTTCCACATATCAGATATTTCAAAAATATAATCACAGAAAGGAAACCCTTCCCAAGATATAGTCTTAAAAGTCTTTGTAGAGTATCAACCCATCATCTTGACAACCTCTCCCCGTTTGCTGCTTCCCAGCGTTATTGGCCAAAAGTCTGGGCAAAGACAATGATTATGTGTCAATATGCAAAAGGCGATTTACACGCAAGTTAAAGCAACTAAATTGTACAATAAAAAACATTTTATTATTGAGCCAGCTGTAGCAGCGGCTGCAGACTCCGCCAGCCGCCGGCCAAACAAATTGAGTGCCATGAAGGCAATAAATGGCCTTACTTCAGCAGCAATTGCTTGAATGCTTTTAGCCCGGCCCGAACCATGCTGAAAACCGGGTTCTAAACAAAACGCACCTTAGTTGCAACTCGGCAACGCACAATGCAACCGAGGGGATGGATGGAGGTCAGTGAGTCATTCACCAAAAAAAAAAAGCATAAAAATAAAAAGATAAAAATAAAAGTGTTTTTAAGACTGTGGGCTGGGGAGGCAAACAATTGTCAAAGTACTGGGGGATTTTGTGGGCCAACGTGGCGTATAATTAATATACTTGGGCAACTTCCAGTCGCCATTAGAGCCCAGTGGCCGGGGCACTGCAACTGCAATTGCACTGATGATGGCCACAATTAGCATTGCTTTTTGCCGATCCGTTGATAATTGTCATAACCTTGCCATCGTTTCCTGACATTGATCGATTTGGCGAAGTGGCGCGTCAGTCGCCCTGTCAATCACTTGTATTTTTTTCGGCTTTGTTTTTCTTCGGCACATAATTGATTTTTTGCAGGTTGTATTTGCTTTTTTCAGCTTTTTTTTGGCATTTTGGTAGTCATGCTGTGAGGAAGAGGAAACAATTGCTGACCTGATTGAGTAATTGCGATGGATTCGAGAGCAGAAACAATCGCGGAACTGGTTCAAGGCAAGGATCTCGTCGCGACTCTGGAAGTGATTCATTGGTAGATCGAATCTCGGACTCTGACGTCAGCCGACGATTGTTTTGATTTGATTTAATGCCACTGCAGTTGATTCTCAGCGCCAGTTGCAATTTGTGCACTGAAAAAAATGGAATAGATTTTAAAAATAGTTTGTTGAAATTTGTCGATTCTAGTTTTTTGGAGCTACTTGTCTCAAGTAAGAGATAGTTCTTATAGACACTTAGGATATGTAAGTTTTATAAATATATTTATTATTATTTTTTTTCTTTTTTGCAAGTGGCATTGCATTTTAAACCATTGTCGCTTTGTCATTTGGCCAACACACACACACACGACTCTGCAGAGAACACACACCTTAGCACCCACTCGCTGGCCAGAGATTCCCATGGCTGGAACGACACTTCTGCAGCAACTTTGGGCCGGCTTCCGCTTGGCTCTCGCTTTTGGCCAGGCCAAATTTGGCAACAGATAAAACGCTAGATGGCAGCTGATGATGGCGCCCGCGCATGCGTGCACCTCTTGAGGCAAATGTTCATCATCATCATCATTTATTTTATTTTAATTGTAAATTGTGAACATTGTCGTACCGACTCCCATGTCTCTTGTCTATTTTTTTTTTTTGGCCAGTGGAGCGGTTTGTGCATGTCGCTTTTGCAGATTACAACAATCAAATAAATAAAACGGCTGCTGCTTGTTCTGAAATTTTTTTCCTTCGGTTTTTGTTATTATTTATTTTCCATTTTTTTTTTTGCTGGCAAATCTTTAATGAATCTCTGCGCAGGTCTCGGTGCTTTTTGCGTGTGGGCCTCAAATCGTTTTTATTATTATTGTGCTTGTCGTGTAATTTAATTTATGAATTTGAGCCTGGGCTGCTGCTGAGATTTGTAATGTTTTTCAGTATGTTTGTGTGTCGCTGTTGTACTTCGTTCGCTGCATAATTTTCTAATGCTGACAAATGGGATTTGGATTTATGGCTTTTGTCGTTTTGTGGCACGTAGGTGTTGTATGTTGCTGCCTGTTTGATTGAAGATGTTGCACAAGCGGCGACCTCGAAACGAACATGGGCAGTTGCAGTTGCAGTTGCAGTTGCACAATTGTCTTTGTAGCTTGGACATTGGCAGTATCTGGAGCGTTTATGCAAAGAGGGACACGCAAAATAAAGCATTTCTTATAAGTGTTTGTGGGTTTCTGTTCCGTACCTCTAGCGTTTTGGTTTCTCGTGGGATAAGGTTACCATTTTGGCCGTATTTCTGAAAACAAATTACCATATTGTCGATGGCTATCAGCGGTCACATACTGCACAATGTTGGCTATAACCTCTGAACATAAAAAAGCCCCGTTCGTCTTTTCCGTCCGGCGATTTACTTTGTGCCATTTTGCCGACTCCCGTTGAAACCGTTCTAATCTAAACTCATTATAATTAAATAAGTCACGAGTTTTGAATTTTAATTTGGCTCTCGCTCTGGCATTGCCCTGACAGACAAAATCAGCCAACAGTCAATGGCATGTTCCCCCTTTTGGTTTCGTATTCGGATTCGGATTCGGCTTCGGTTTCGGTTTTGTTTTGGTTTTCTTTTGGGCCAATTTTATCAGAATCGCACAAGCCAAGGTCTAAGCCAGCCGGAGCCAGCAGAAACTTAATTATATTGCACGGCCCGGCAGCTTGGCAGAATCTTAAAATTTGCACTTTAGGCCAGGCACAAATTACTTAAAAACAAAATGAGCCAAATTAGCAGACTCACTGTTTTCCTTGCCTAAGCATGCAGTTTGCTACTGATTTTTGTGGATTTGGTTTTCGATTTCTATACAAGTCAAGGTCTCTTCGGCCAAAAAAAAAGGTGTTGAAATGTTGCTGCTGCTGCTGCTGTTGTTGTGTGGCGTGTTTGATTTACGACTGATGCCTCTTGGAGCTGGGCTTGGAAATTGCTTTGAAATTGGCCAGAAAGGAATGAGGCAAGCTCAAGAATTGGGCCCAGGCCAAGAGAGTGTCTTAAGTGCTTCTGTTGCTAGTTGCTAGTTGGTGGTTGCTAGTTGGTGGTTGCTAGTTTATGTTGCTAGTTGCTTGTTGGCTGGCTGCATTGTTGTGTCGATTTTGTGCGGCATTATGCAACTCACGACAATGACAATTCACGGCAGGACCTTTGACGACCTACAAGCGTGTTCCAACTGCTCCTCACACTTATTTTCATTTTCATTTGCCGAGACTCTGAGAGGCTTTGCTTTTATTTTCATTTTCATTTGCGAAGATGCCAACGTGAAGTTTTGAACTTCGAAGCCAAAACTTGGCAGTTTGCTGTTTTCAGTTTTCAGTTTTCTGTTTCGATTTCTTTGCTCTGCTCGTATGACAAATCGACAAATCGATTTACATAGACCCGGCTTGTTCAGTGTTGGCGTTTCATTAAGTTTGGCTCTCGACTCGGTTTCTGCCAATTAGGTTCGGTTTGTGACTTTGGCTCCGTCAGAAATGTCAGCAGTAAGCCATGCATCCGAATTCAAAGTTCTGGGCAACTGACAGCTCCCCTTTTCATTTATTGTTCTTTTCAAAGTCCTCAATTTCAGTCGCCAACATTACGAACGCTTTCAGGAAAAAAAAATTAAATTCCAACAAAAAATTTCGAATCACTGAAATGGCAAAGAGCGGCTATTGTTCCAACGAGCAAATCCTCAAGTCCGCCCTTAAACGTTACAAGAACCAATTATCCTACAACTTGAGCCCCTTTGCTATGTATCTGGAGGAGCTCATACACTACCTGAAGGACCACGCAATGGACCAGGACTTCTCCTCGGATGAGGTCATCCTGCTGGCTCGACACAAGTACAAGCGGCTCAAGAAGTTCGAGAAGGAGCGCTACGTGGAGCTAGCACAGTTGGCCAACGACAAGTTGTTCCAGCTGTAGTGGTCGTTGTATTCTCTCACGATCTTACCATCTTGGATTCTTGCATTGGATGGTTCGGTATTGGAATTTGAATCGGCATCGGGTTTAGTTCCTTCGTGGGGGTCGCTTTGCATCGAAACACTCTCGAAATTGTTCATTTGTACTAGTAATATGAAAATATCATGGATTGTTGTCTAAAGCGAATTTTCTAAATTTTTTGGATGTTTATTTAAGATGTTTTTGTTTAGTCATGACATAATGAAATATTTAGATAAAATATTTTTTAAAAAATGGTATAGTTGGATAGAAAGTCTGGGCTTGGGCGTCTAGGTCGTAGTCATGATTTTTGGCATTAGGCTAGTTATATAAATATTACTTTTAATAATATTGCATTACACAACAAATTGTGATCTAGAAACATGTCTAGAAAGGGAGTGCTTAGTAAAAGTGATTTAATAATAGCCCCGTTGAAGACCTGATCACGAATTAAACGTTTTCTGATACCATGATTGACACTCCATCGATAAGAGTTGCTTTTTTTCTATTCCCATTCCAAGACAGAGAAGAGAGCGTAAGCACAGCAGCCGACAATCGTTTGGAGCTCCGAGTTTCCAGACATATGGACCATGTCCAAGTGTCCAAGGTGTCTGGGGCCCTATTAAGGCCTGGCATTTGAAATGATTTATATAATGCGCCGGCATTGTCTGGTGATTCCGGCGATTGCAGACACCAGATAGACCCCCTATGCCAGAACATATGGATATAATACCATTGGCATTGTCCAGAGCTGGCCTGTCAACGGCAATTTGACATTTTGGTTGTCAGTTTTTGGTGTGCCTGACATTTTACACACAACATAAATTAAAAATTTGCTTGGCTAGAAATGGAGTGACGCGCGACATGATTGCGAATAAAATAAATAAATATATAAAATAGATTTCCCCTAGATCTCCTAGCACTGCCACTCGACAACGATTGCAACAATTAGCCGGCGAACAAATTGAGTTAAATTAAGTGGATTCCTGGCATTTGGAACGGGCAACAATGTCGCCCGGCAATCATTTCAACAATTTCAATATCCAGCCTTTCCACCACAACGCCACGGCGACAATTAAAAATCAGTTTTGGCTGCTCCACAGCCGACGGCTCTCTGAAATGCCTTAATAAAATGTTAATAACTTAATCAATATGCCATAAATACTCGCACTGCCAGCAAAAACAAAGGCTCTAAGGCTCCCTGGACAACTCGACGGCACCGACGTCGAAACTGCATCGGAAACTGCAACACTTTTCGTATGCCGCACTGCAGCAGAGCAGCAAAGGGGTAAATGCAACAATAAAAAAAGACGCAAAATTATAAAAATAAATTCTTGAAACTCGTTTGCTGCATGCGATTACGTCGACAATCGACGACGATCGACTTGGCTTGGTCGTCGTCTGCGATCGCATGAATTTCAAAATCGTCGACACAGCTGTGACGAATCTTGAATCCGGCCAAAGGGGGCGGCAGCCTGTGGGGGAGGGGCGTGCCAGATCGCCGGAGTGCCCCAGCAGAGCTGCAATTACCGCCGCTGCTCGCTTTTCACTTTTCAATCGCCATGCCACTAATTTGACAGCCGGCGAGCAATCGCCATCACATCACTCCTGCAGCCCCATGGCTCCAAAGGCTATATAGTTTTTGGATTCAGCCCGAGTCCCCAACAAAGTGTCATGGATAGTCATACATAGCTAGTGTATATATTTATATGCTGATATTGGCTCAGAGATATGGACTGGCAGACTTTTGTTTGGGAAGAGAGAAAGGGGCTGTGGCAGCAGCTTTTATCAGTGGATTGTTTAGGTTCTTCTCCTCGAGGATTTATGAACTTTAAAGTGTGATTGGTGATTGCAAAAATAAACAAAATCTTTGAATGTTGTTTCAACTTCACAAGTCACAACTTCGAGTCAATAACGACCTATTTAGACCACAAATATTACAACTTATTCCACTGTAACCCCAGCCTAAGATGAATTACTCGGCTCGTGTGACAAAGACAACTCCAGCTGCCTGTAAACTATAGCTATTACCCGTAGTGGCCGACTGCTCCGATATTTTTGCAGCTTGGTACGACTCCAAGATAGACAGCTATCGATCAGCTGCACAGTTGACTTTGGCTGCTCAGCGGGCTTAATAATAAAAGCCAGCCACTTAGCCGGCAGTTTGGCTTTAATTTATGCAGTCAGCTCGAGGCCCGAGACTTTGAGAGTTCCTCCCGCCGGGCTCCCCGCGATTTGCTTCCTCGATTTTTGCGGCTTAAGCTTTTGCGTTTCAAGATGCGTGCCAGAGATAAAAGTAATTTGCTTGATTTAATTTTAGTCGGCAGCACACGAGACAACCTACACGCCCCCTCCCTTGCCACCTTAGCCATGGCCCCCGTTGCCCCAAGAGCCTGCCTCCGATGAAGTAGCATCCTGTTTGTCAGCTTTGAGCTCGAGATCTTTTTTCGCTCTCGGTCGGGTTTAGTTTTTAGTTTTTAATTAGGCAACTGCAGCAAATTTTTAGCAACGTTTCATGTTGCAAAATGTTTCAGCAGCCACCGCAGCAGCAACAGCTCATGTAAGTGGCAAATGGCCCAAAACCCAGAATACAAAAAAAAATATAATCTGTATGTGAAAAATGGCAAAAAGAGAGGGAGCCTTTAGAAGAAGGAGGCCAGCAATGTTCAGGCCACTTCTAAAGTGGCTAATTGTGTTAGAGCATAATTTACACGTTGTGTTTTCGGTTGCCAGCAACAAGGCGCTGGACATGTGCCTGCCACAAGCAACAACCACTTGGCTGCCGTTGCTGCAACAACGCTTTCAGCCAAGACAACAAATTTTTTTCCAAAAAAAACAACACTATAAGCTTCCTACTAAATGAAATTCAATATGATTCAAAATAATTTGTATTTTAGGGATTACCTACAACTAATTACTTCAAAATATGATTTCGGTTTGTGGACTTTAATGGAAAACTGATTCATTTTATATATCATTTAATCCCAGAGATGTCTTCATTTCATTTCGGAGCGTGGGAATTGAAGCGCCTTCGAGTGTCGCACACTCATATTCAATATTTAATATGTGAAATTATTGACAGTCGATTGGGCAATGCAAACAGAGACTGACTGACTGATTCTGGTCGGGGGCATTAGCTGCCTGATATCTTGGCTCTGTTCGCCGCGATCCCCGGTCAATATCAAAATTCAAATATCAATATTTACGCAGCAATTATGCAAATTAAGTTCAGCTTGGATCGGTTCGGTTCGGATTTGGTTTCGTTTTGGAACGATATATGTATGTACGTACATATGTACATGGTACCTGGCGAAATGACGAAATAATATTGGCATCTCTGGGCGGGTATCAGAAATCTATCTCAGTGCATGTTTAGGCTGTAATGTCTTAGTCTCAGTTTCAGGCTTATCGCGCGGGGAGATTGCATTTGCATTGACGTTCGACTTAATTGTTCTAATTACATGTATTTGAGTCTCCGTTTTAATTGCTCGTGGGAACTGCTTGAACATAAATTCGTATGCAGCTTGTTCAGCTGGCTATTTATTTGATTTTTTATTTTATGGGATTATGCAGTTTTTACTTTTGGCGGCACACGCACAGCTTGACACCTGCCGACTGCAACTTCGGAGTTTTGTGGCGCCAAGTTGGCTTTTTATTTTGCTAGCTGTCTAGGCCCAAAAGACCTTCTGGCCTTCCTCTGGCTGGCCTTTTGTCAGCGGCTTCCCGCTGTTGTCAGCTCCTTAAATGTCAACCCAAGTTACTGGAAGTCGGCTCACGAGTGTCATCATCTCGGGACGCTGGCAATTAAGTTTGAAACATTCAATTTGTCAGTTTTTGTAACGTTAAACGGTCCCCCTGCTGTCTTTTTCCATTTGGATGCAAACCTAATCATTGCTATACATTCTGGGATTTAATAACAAATTTTTTACAATTTTTTTTTACAGGATTCGGGCCGTATATCCTTCTTATTTCCATTTTAAAACCTCAACCATTTATTTTTTCCATTTGCCTCACTTTTTGCCTCATAAGTGACAAATTTATGGCGCGTGTGTTGCAAACCACATAATTTGTCTGACTTTGACCCCCAGAATCCGCCAAGGACCCTCCTCGATCCGCACGGATCGGTCATTGGATACATCCCGATGGAAAAAAATCACGAAATTTATGCGCGACGCCCTCGCGCCAAATTAATGGATGCTTATTAATTTATAGCTATTTAAATGATCTCGAGGATTGCGGCATTCCAAGGCTCGCCGTCTAATGAAGTCGGATCTCCGTGCTGTCGCGTGTTTGCCTGGAAGTGTATTTAATTTACACCTGAAACCGAAACCAGAACCGAACTTGAACCTGAAATCGCCCGGCTTGACATCGGTGATTTTCGGCGATTTTTGGGGTTTGTTTTTTGGTTTCCGAGGGGTTTTGAGCTCCAAGGCTCTGCCAAATAAATTAGCATCATGGGGCGAGGTTGATTCAGGCGGTTCGCCGAAAGTTAAAACATTTTTCGCTTTGAAAAATGAAAGTGTTTGCTTTGGTTTCTTTTTGGCGATCAGAGAGCTTGTGGCATTGACTGGTCATAAATAAAAGTCCAGCGATCAGCATCCAGCGGCCAGTATCCAGCTCATCGCCCAGCTCCAGGTCCGACTTGGCCGGGCCAAGACCCAAAAAACACTCTCTGTGTGGTCAGTTAGCCTTTCTATGACTAAGCCCGCACAGCTGGCCAACTGGCGAGCCGGCAAACTGGCGAATACTGGCCAGCAGATTGCATCGCTCTTTCTCCGCCGTTTGAAAATTACTATTATAGTTTTATGTGCTATTATTTGGGCATCGCAGAGCACAACAAAAGCAAACGCCAGCCCCCGCAGCGAATAAAAAAGCCAAAGATCCCGAGACACACATGAAGCTGACCGGAGAGGTTCGATTGAACGGACTTTTGCATAATCGAAGCTTTGAACACTGGAAGAAAATGTAGGGGCTTCAATTAGGAGGTATAACTATAGAGGTCATAAGAGAATAAATCCAATCTGCATTATAGAAGTCAATCAGTATCAACAGAAAGTTATCACCCATAAACACTCTATTTGACAATATTTGACAATTTTGTGTTATATAAATTTCGCTCAGTGTACAAACCTTGGGCAGTCGACAGCGGCATCTTGATTAGCATTCGCAGTCGTAGTCGCCAATCGAATTCAAAGTTGGCCCGTGGGGCGGCTAGATTCTTTTTGGCGCCAAACGCAGCAGACAGCCGAATCGGCATTTCTTCGAGTGTAACTGACTCATATCTGCCATCGCACAACACCATTGGCATAGGTAGTACATACAACACCCATGAGTTGCCCATGAGGCATGCAACCCAGCGATTTGGCGCACAGTTCTCACAATTAAAATGCCGCTTGTCACCATTCAGCAGCATTCCTCGGGCGTCGGCGGCGCCTCTTCGCCATCAACGGAATGTCAATGCCACATTCCCCCGGGTTATAACCCCACTGTGTGGAGCTCTATGTACTTCTATCTACCTATCTATCTATGGATTTTAGTTTGCGGGGGCGTTGCGTAGCTCAGCAGCTAGGGGCTTTGTCGCCAATTGTCTCCTCGTGTAAATGTCAGATTGGCGAATGCAAAACCAGTAGCCACCGGGGACCCACTCGGCTGGAAATGGATCGAGCCAAGTTAAAGGCCAATCCAGGTGGACAAGTCGATGGGAGCAAAGTGGTAAAGTGGTGCAGTGGCTTAGTGGTGCGGTGGGTTTGGTTCTGGTAGTTAATGGCACAAAAAGCGACAGTCTAAGGACAAGTTCAGTGTGGACAGGCAACATGAACATGTCCAGTGAGCCGGGATTTGGGTTAACTGCGATTAAGATCAATCACATTTTCAGAGATTATGTTTCTAGATATCGAAATCAGTAATATAACTCATTCTAGAAGTATTTATTAGCTCTCATTTGAGCCTTTCCATTTGGCTTATATAATATAGCCAATTAGTAATCTAGATCTCTTGCAAATATAATAATATCATATATTACTACATAAACTATAACCTGTAATTTAAGAGATCGTCAGGTTTCGGTCAGCCTGCGATCGTTTCGCCATTGAACTACAAACGGAAATGAAATGATCGCATGTGGCAGCCACACACTTGCATTCGCATATGAGTTGCACCAGCCACGCCCACTCTACCTGAACAAATAGTACGCCCACGCCTTAGAAGCTACAGACTCAATATAAAAATAAATACAAAATCGAAAAAGCGAGACCAAAGACCTGGCCAAGATCAAGAGACAGAGCAGCGCAAATTATTTCTCACCATTTATCTGTAAAAATTCGCATATTAAATAAGCGTGCAACCCGAAATTATCACGGACCTGGCATCGGGCCAAGCCGAAAGAGCGGTCCCGTCTTTAGCTTATAGCTTGGTCTTAACTTGGCCAAGGCTCGATCGTAATCTGTAAGTGTTTGCCCCCCTCCATCCGCCTCCGTCTCCGCCTCCACCTCCACCTCCACCACCGCCCATGCCCATGCCCATGCCGGGCATTTATTTGTTTTTTGCGCATACGCAAAGGATATGCCGAGCAACGCCTACAAAGCAGATCGGATAAGGGGAGCTATGGCAGATATCCAAATATATATGTACACACTATATATAGGAGGTCGAGTGGGGAGGGAGGGAGGTAGCCCCACGAGATTCCCGGCGAGATGATGATGATGTCGACAACGATTGCGATTGCGCGCCTGGATTACAATAATTTAACATCATCATAATAAAACAATCAACGTAAGGTACTCATAGCGAGAGAACACTGCCTTCTACAGTGGATATCTGGAGATAGAGGGGGTATGCAGGTGTGTGTGAGTGTGTGCTTAAGTCGATACAAATCGCATATGCCAAAAGGATAAAGGCTGCACAATAAATTGAGAGGTCATTCTCTTCCACTCGCTGGCGCTTCGATTCGATGCCACGATGCGAGACTTTTGACTCCGTCCTCAGAATCCCAAAAGGGAATAGGCTACACTGTGAGAAAATACAGGATATTCATAACAATGACAGCCACTAATATTTATAGTGTCAGTTTTTAGGAAACTGTACATAGTGTTTCAAAGTTTCAAAATCAATATGCATTCGTTTAAAGAAAACTTTAAAAGGGCCTCCAGCCCTTGTGTTCTTAATTAAATCCAGAACCTTTTCGCCCAGTGTGGCGACTCGTCTTGGACTTGTGCCAAAGTAATTGATGTGCTCGCCTGACCTGTGGGAGTTTCCGAATCACAGATTATCTCCACCAGACAATGGTGAGCCTCACGTCGTCGCTTGGCTCTTTGTTTTGGCTCTTCCTCGGTTCATATTTGTGGTCTACGCCCACCAGACCTGGCCAAAAAAAAGAACCCCAGCTAACTTTTATACATAAAACGGAGAGAATCTGCCAAGTGCCTTTGAAGCTCAGATTCGAGCTCTTTTTTTTTGCAACGACTTGGATCTCCATTGATTAGGAACAGCCTGATATGCAAAGTATCCCATTTTTTTCTGTTACAAAGTATACAGGTGCATTGGCGACATCGGTTGGGGCAACAAAAAAGGCTCAAAAGAAACGGTAAAAAGAAAACCGAAAACTAACCTGGCTTAAAGGAGGAAAAAAAACAAAACTAAATCTAAATCGCCATATGCAAATCGGGTTTCGGTTGTGCAATCTCATCTGTCCCGCGCTCCCATGCTCCAGCGATTGACCTCGCCTCCGGGGTCTCCTTTTTGCTGCCTGCTGCCTGCCGCATGTTGCATGTTGGGAGTTGCAAGTTGCTTGTGGCTTTTGGCCGAAAATATGTGTGAAAGGCTCTGGCGACTTTGGCCAAAAGTCTCGCCCGGCTAATTTGTCTGCGTTGTCTGTTGTCAGTTGTTTTGTTTATTTCCTTTTTATTTTGTTTTGTTTGCCGCAAGGTGCGTGGGCTGCTAAATAAGTGCAGCAAATTATATGGAGACAAGTGCCAGAATATCAAAAGGGGAGGGGGAGAAGGGGATAGTGGTAAGGCGGTCTTGAAATGGCCGGAAATTGAGAAAAGGATGATATCCTCGCGTGGGCCGCAAATCAATGTTTGTATGGAGTAACTTTTAGAGGCTTTAAATTGCTGGTTAATTTGAGACAATAAAGCAAGAAATCCTCTTAATATTTTTTATTTATAAAAATACTGATGACTTTTAAATTAAACACATAACTTTGTAGATTTATCCAGACACTTTCCGGACTTTAAAACAAATTCTTTCGCTCTTTAAAATATTCCAATGATCTATGATTATAGAAACTGTAGAACTTTCTTAACGATACATCACCCGTTAACCCCATTTGTCTTTAGTTTTTGAGATACCAACCCGAGAGCCGAACATTCTCGGATCTTGGATAAAGATTGCATCACTCCGCCCAATATAAATGCGAGGCTTGTCTTGCCTTTTAATGCTGGAATTAACCTCGGGACCAAGTCATATTTCCCACTGCCGGTGCACCCCGTTATACGCCTATGACTTATATGGCCAACAAGCATATATCCGCCTGACAAAAAAATAAAAATGAGACTGGAGGCAAAGAAACCTGCCAAGATGGCGAGATGTGCCATTTGTGAATCGCTTTGTAGCTGCTTCTGTGACTCTGACTCTGACTGTGACTGCCACCCACAAATATTTGACTTCTCACCTACAATAAATAAAACAATAAGTCGGCAGTTGTTGTGTTCACCTGGCCAGAGACAAATGCAAAACAGCAGAGAGCACAAAAAGTCACTAAAAATATATATATGAAGTATAAAAAAATTGAAAAAAGTAAACATTGCATATTCAATAAATTTCTTGTTTGTTTTAACAATATTTGAGATCTTTATCGCATATCGAAAAGCAATCCACACACACTGCCCCATTGTTGGTGCTTATTTGTTGTGGTTATTGGTGTTGTTGTTGCTGTTGCTGTTGCTGCTGGTGTCTAGTTGCATTTGCATGCCAGTGGGTGAAACTAGCAGGCAACGGCAAGAAACGCTTGTCACGCTTGGCTAAAAATGGTAAAAATGACAAATGTTTCGCAGCGACCAAAAAAGTGCAGCCCCCAAAACGATGGCGGCAAAAAAGTTCAATTTCTTGGCCGCAGAACATGACAAGCATGAAACTATCGTAGCATTAAATAAAATATGTAAAATAATAAGAAAAAGGCACACACACACACAATGTCCGCTATGAGGAACCGACAAAAAAAAAAAAACAAAAGACTTAGCAACGAACCCGAGATAGAAAGACTTTTGGCCAAGAGTGGGTTAACAGTGCGGCAATGAGTGGGATAAGCAACGGAGGGGGCCAGGCATCATTTCAGCATCATTATTAGCAGCAATTTGTGTCTTTTATTGCCCGAAATTGTCCAGCGTCCAATAATAATGTTAATACTTCTCATAATAATACCCCGATCGACCGAAAAAATATGCGGTGATCTGCAGCGGTTTGTTTGTTTGTTTTTTTCGGCCCCCAGCATTCAAAGTCCATTATTGAAAAGTCCCGGAAAAACTCCGAAAAATATTGATGTTAAAACAAACAAAGCCAACATGTATGGGACTACCAAGATACTCTAAAAATAGACAAAGAATACAAATAATAAAAAATTTTGATTTAAGATTTTACAAATCAAGACATTCTATAAAGACGTAAAATTGACTTTTTCTTCATTTTTTTTTTAGTTTTTTATATAGCTACATTTTTCCTTTTTGTTTAAAAATATATTCTTACAAGCATACCCTTTCCAAGGTAGAGTATTCTCGCATCTGCAAAGACTACGCCTGATAATTTAGCATACTTACGGCTCTGCGATTGCCTGCAATTTGTTTCGGGCACCACCTACTACTCTGGAGACCTGGAGATGCCTTGGATGCTACATTCTCTGCCGGTGAGAGGTCGCAACTCCCCTCCAAGTTCATCCCCTCCAATCAACCCACCCCCTTTTCGCCTGTACCTTGGCCATAAAAATCAAAGTGGGCTGGCTGGCGATTTAGCCAGTCGATGCTGGCTGTTGTTGATGTCTTCATTATAATTTCTATATGCGCGGCTATGTGCCTCCGATGCTCCGGTGGTGCTCGTATGTGTTCCCGGTTGTCGTTGGCATTTGTGAAACAATTTCACTGGCCGCGGAGCGTGGGTCGCGCCTTCCGAGTGGAAATTTGGTTAAGCCCAAAATGAAGCGAAAGGGTCTGCCACTCGGGGCGGTTTCTGTTTTCCGTTGACTTGGCTAGCTCGGCATTAGCCTTCTTTTTAGCCGGTATTAAGACATTTTAGTTTTGGCAATTGGCCACACAATTGGGGGTTGGGTCAGAAAAGTTTAATTTCAAGCTGATTACTGAAGAGTAGAGTTTGTCAGAGTTTGGTCATCACATTTGGGTTTCTGTTGCTTTTTATTATATATTAACTACATAGCAATTTATTTATTTTCATACCTGAATTTATTTCTTAATTTCTAGTGGAAGTGCACTTCTTCCCGGTGATTATCTCCTTTGTATGTCAACCGGGTTTCCTGTTCCTCGGATCCCCTCTCCTCGAATGACCCATTATCCCATGTGTGAACCAGTATTCCCCTGCTCCAAAAAAACCTCCATCTAATTATCGGCATTTGCTTAACAAGCTGCTCGTCTGCGAAGATAATGCAATATGCTCTTGTTTTTGCTCCTGTTTCGCTCGGGATGGCGCCTCGTGTGGATGGAAATTAAAGGCCAGAACGCAAAACTTGGCAGAAGAAGCCAAGAGACCAGTTCCCTGGCTAGCTGACTGCCTGGCTGGATAGCTGGTTGGCAGAGTTTAAAAAGCAATCAACACGTGATTATAATGATGCGGCCTGCCAGAAGAGGGGATCGAATCGTTTATGTGCTTAACCAGCCGGCTGCCCGTCTTACACATAATTGACAGTGGCGGGGCAGGGGCTGGGCCAAGAGGGGGCCAAGAGGTGGCCAAGAGGAGGCAAGGGGATGGTTAAGAAGCACACAGTCGATTAGGGGACGCATTCATTGCATTTTAGTTGAGGCGACTTGTCGCTGACAGTAATTTGCCGAGTGGAAAACTCGTTTCGTCGGGGCAGTTGATAATTTAATTTGCATAGTGCCAATTTATGCTGCACTCGTGATGGACATGGGGCAGCCATGGGTTAAGCAGGCAGTGCCAGGAGCCCCGACTTCAGCCCCTCTCATTTCATTGCCCCCCCCCCCTGCGCTTATCATATCATTTGCATCTACACTCGTGTTTATTTCTGCACCATTTGTGTTCGACGATCGTTATCTGCATCCGCTTAAAATGCTGCCATTTTTTTTATATATATAGTTTTTGTTTTTGTTTTTGCTGCTCAAAGTCCGCTGCTCTTGTTCGACAATTTGTAGCAAGTGGTTACCATGTTCATGGGAATATAGTTTTGCATACCGGGGCACAGGATAGTATAGTCTATAGTCCGCAACATGTGTTTGTTTATATTGCGGCTGCCGTGTAAGTTGCGGCAAAAGTAGCAAATGCCACCCAGTGGGCCACCGATACTTTTACTCTGCACCAAAACAAAAAATCGATATGTCATAGTTGCATATTTTATTATTTATGAGGAACCACTTGCGAAACAATTATAATAATTATCACATTTACACTGTATGTAAAACATAAATCATTTTGGAAAGCAAACACATTCTTTACAATTTTTTTCGTGTGCATAGAACGCTACAAAAAGTAACCCGTAAAATTACCAGCTTTATTCTGCCAACTGACACGCAAAGTTGTCCCAGACTTTGGGCCACACTTTGATGACACTTTTTTAATTAGTCCCCCGAGTTCGATGGCCAGTGCTCCTTTGGCTCCTGGCCAACAAACTGTCGTTTCTATGGCTTTTTGTCCGACAGGCTGCAACATCGCGTGTGCGATTTTCCTGCCACATTCGGAGGCGCAACGGTAAGGCAATTAGTCATTTTGGCCAGTCCGATGGCCAATGGGTGGTGAAGCGAATGGTGATGCATGTGGCTTGAGTTGACTTTAGTGGGTCTTTCCTGTGAAAAGCTAGTCAAAATGTTTATGGGAATATTTTACGAGTAGACGTATATTATATTACTTAAAGGCCTTAAAAAATTGCTCTATTTGTATTTATCTAAGACTCCATCAGACATTTCTATTCTTTAATATAATATAATTCATATAAAGGGGTAGAGCGTACGAGTGTTATAGGTAATTTGCCCGACAAATTGCTACGATGACATTTCCATTGAGTTCGTTGCCTAAGTCTTTCGATTGGCGGCTCAAATTTATGAAATCTTGAATGGCAAGCGATTTATTTATTTAATGCATTTTTAATAAATTGCCAGCCAAAGTAAACAATTTAATTGCGACAGCATAGAGAAACATGAGCAGACAGAATCGAGGGCCCTTACCCACAAAACTGAACGAACAGACAATCAAGCCGGCCGATGCCGACCAGGTCGAGAATGCGTTTAATAAATCATAATAAATATTATGGCAATTGCAAATTATTCTAAACAATTCACGGTCACGGCATTTAGAGGGGAATTCATTGAAGGGGAAGAGGAGGGGAAGGGAGCCTGCCGTTTACTCCAAAGGAGAACTAAAAGTAACATTTCAATGCGAATCGTGAACCAAAACGGCAGCCAAGAGCTGGCCGAGATTTCTGTCCATTTTCTGTCCGGCTAGCCAAGTCCAAGTCCAAGTTTCTGAGCTGCCGGGACGGCAGCCCGAAACGGGCACAACAATTGCTACTAAAACAATTGTTCTTTTCATAACAGAACAGCAACAACAATAACGATTGCAACTGCAACCACAGCTCATGTTGCTGATTGTTCTTGTAGTTTTTAATGTCGAACAACATTTGCATGGCACTTGGCCGGCTTTGCTTTGCTTTGCTGTGCTTTGGCCTCCTTGTTCGCGTTCTGGCCATTTGCAATTGCTATTTTGATGGATTTATGAGCTATGATTTGCGATTCGAGTGCTGCCTGCGCCTGTGACTAGAACTCTAGCCTTCGGC
This sequence comes from Drosophila atripex, assembly GCA_035045925.1. NCBI lineage: Eukaryota > Metazoa > Arthropoda > Insecta > Diptera > Drosophilidae > Drosophila > Drosophila atripex. The sequence continues at coordinate 6,617,207 of JAWNOP010000012.1, forward strand.
CTGCATTTAAATAATTAAAATGTCCAGCTCCGACTTCGAGAGTTCGATCAAAATTCATTCAATGGTTTGTGGTCAAAGCGCAGCGGGAAATTAATTAGTTGCTATGATAAATGAAAATTAGATTAGTGGCTAGTACTTTACGCGCTCCCAGTGGGTGAATATTTATTGATGGTGAGTGGTGTGGAGTGGATTAGAGCCAAAAGGTCAGAGTGTTAAGAGTGAATGGGCCACCTCAACTGAATGAGTTTTAGATTAATGATGGGACTAGCCGATGTCATAATTTACAGCTGAAGATTTATAGATGTTTCTCTAAGATAGATAGATCTCTTTAAGCCAAAATAGGCTCATAATCCACTATAATAATCCCCTAGTATGTAACCACTAGTCCCAGTTTTTAACCTCCTTTTCAGTACCATTGGCAAATCACTTTTCCTTTCCTAGTTGGGTTACTCTGCCAGTTGGTCAGTCGTTCGTCTGGCTCTTGAATCAGATAAAAATGTTGTCTGCATTTCATTTTAGTAACTGCCGCCTTGTCAGCTTTTGCACTTGTCATTGGCAGGGGGAAAATGAAAAACAAAAAAACAAAAATAGTATATGGAAAAGAAAAGCACTGAAAGGAGCTGGCCAACTGAGCCACCTACAGGCCCACTCCACTTCCACCGCCACCGCCACTTCCACAGAAACTTCAACATCTCAGGCCCGTTTAAGGCATATCAAATGCATTCGAGTGTGTCTAACGAAGTCCGCAAATATTAGCGCTGAGTTTGTCAGATTTATGAGCAAATCTCCATGCTGACCGAGTCCGTGTTTGAGTCCGACTTGGTCTCGGGGTCTCTGGGATTGAGTCCGAGTACGGGTCCAAGACGCAGACTGAGACTTGGGCCACAAAAGTCGGCCATAAGTGGAACACACTGCAGTTTGTCGCCCCCGCCATGGCTGCGCTTTTCAAGCCAAACATTTGTAAAAAGGCGTGAAAATAATTCAGCGTCAAGTGACAGAAATGCCACACACATCGGCCCCGGGGGTTGTCCAATGTAGAGGGGGTGGGGTGATGCGGGGCAGAGGGTGGCTAAAAGTTGCGGGTAATTGCTAGAGATGGTTGAAAAAGAATCTGCAAGATCTAGGATATTTTCCGAAACATATTTTCTTGAAAATTATGATTGCAGTGACAAAACTGTAATTGTAGTTGTAAGAATTTATTTTATTCTTGGTAAATTTAAAAAAATATATATATATAATTTTTTAAGTAATTCTCTTTCAACTATCGCTCACGTTATCACCTTTAATTTTTCGTTGCATATCCAACGATGATTCATTGAGCAAAGCCACAAAATTGCGGTCAGTGCGTGTGCGCAGCGAAATCGATTTGTGGAATGCAACTTGGATGCACTCAGCGGTTGTGGCACTACCACCTCCCTCAACCCCCCTCGACTGATCCCCCTCATACCACCTAACATCTTGACAATTTTTAACCGCATGCTAATAGCTGGGATTACATGAAAACGCAGTCTTTTGGGTGATCGCCCACGCGTCACTTTCGCGATTCGGGCAACATGTTGCATGTTGCCGGCGAGTGTTGTCAACTTGCCAATGTGATAGCGTAGTATTGCTCCGTGGCTAGCCGATGGCCAATCGACAACGATGGCCGATGACAATCGACAAGAAACATGGCCAAATGTCAACTGCTTACCAAATTTGGCCAGCAAATTGTGTCATAATTTGTAAAAGCGCCACCTAGCGGTGCGAGAGTAGGACCTGCACTGGAACAAAAATTAATTTTTGAATAGTTTAAATTATTTGGAAGAGATCTCTGAAATATATGATTAGGATTAGAATTAGGATTTTAAAAGGATGATAAAAATTATTTCCATGGACTCCAATTGTATGTCTTTTTTAAAACTTTTGCATGTATTTTAGTAAAAAAAAACTAATAATATTTTTTTCTCTATGCAAAAAGAAATAACCCGAGCCAAGCCATTCCGAAATTATGCCTGCCAGGGGCCAATCCACGGACATCGACTAGCCAAAATCGCCAAATGGACAGCTCTCCGACTTGTCCAGACCTAAGCTTTTACATTCTGTCGGATGTCGGACAGTTGTTGTGCCTTGGGGTATATTTCGGACAGGAGCCAGGGACGCAGGGGAGGGAGGTCTTGGAGGGGACGAAGTCGTGCAGCGGGTCGTGACAAATTTAACCTAATGATCCGAAATTATTGCACCTTAATTGCCCGCTTGGCGATGCCTGTCTGCGGCAGCTAAATGGAAAATCGACGCGCAAATATTTAGAGAATTTTATTTATACTTTAAATAATTTTTTGCGATTTTCCTTGGCTGTTTCGGCCTCTTGGCTATTTCGGCTGACTGGACTGCTAGCTGCTGCTGCTGCTGCTGCTGACTGGCGCTTGGCTTTTGGGCCAAGTTAGCAGACAGTAAAAGTGATTTGTAGTTGCCGAAATGGCGGAGCGGAGCTTTGAGCTCTGTGCTCTGAGCGCTCAGTTATTTGGCGGCATTTAGCGGCTCTTGTCGTTTCGGTAGTAACTGTTGACAGTTGAATGCTCGTCGCAGTCAGTTCCAAAACTTAAACTCAAATCCAGAGTCTCTAGACTCCGACTCTGGGCTCTGAGTTGCATGTCAGCTGCGGCGAACAATTGGCGGCGCAGTTTTTGCGATTCGGCGTGTAAAAATTTACACGACCGGCAACAGCACATTTTATGACCTTTTGCAGATTTGCCGCTTTGCTTTACTGCCTCTCTGATACTGATAGCCAAAACTGAAAAAAAAAAAACCCAAACCGAGAAATAAACGGGAGAAAAAGCATTGAGCCAAAAATGAACAGCAGAACATTTTCAAGCAACTGTCATGTTATGAAAACGCAGCACAAAAACCGAGACCAACACGAACCAAAATAATAATACAAACTGCGGGCTTCGATTTTGCCAATTTCAATTGTTTTTGGCTATTTTCGGTTATTTGCCGTTTGCTAAAGTTCACAATGGGTTGGGTCAAGGCACCCGAAAAAAAGGCTGACCAGGTGCTTGCCGTTGTGTGAATCGATTGGATCTCTCATGGGGGTTGCCTTAGAGCCAAAATACTAGCCACAAATCGTGTAATCAGATCAATTAAGGCTAATTGTACAACCACAAACTTTCAAGAATCAAAAACTATGCCATCTTGCCATCCATATGCCTCTCCCGTTCTGTAAATATGTCGCTAATGTTTATTATTCCATTATGGGGGACAAACTAGTTCAGGTAGCTCCCGATAATCCCCATAAAACCGACTCAAATAAAGCCACTAAAATAAGATAAATTATCGCGTGTATTCAAATATGAAGTTGGACCAACTGAAAGTGAAATTTATTGGCCATAAATAGCTAGACAAAATCGATTAGTTGCTAGGTGGGTGTGGCCAATGCAACTGCAACAAAAAAATGGTACAACCAACGGCAACAGCTCCGCGAATCAGCTGCAGGTGCATAAATTAAAGTGCGAAAATTGTAATAATAATAATGATACGTGGGGGTGTGGGGTATGGGGGACTGCAGCAGACTGTAACTCTCATTATGCGGCAAACAGGAAGCCGAGCGTTGTTCCAACTAAATGCTAACTAACATGCAATGGCTGGCTGACTCGCAGATACAGATACTGACACACACACACACAGATACAGATAGATACACACGGACACTCATACGCCGGCACACTCGCCACCTAATTGAATCAATGTGCGGCGGAGTGTGTGGGAAAGTTCATTTGCAACGCCCCCACATCGGAGTCATAGCATTTCAGTATTTCCATTGTTGTGCTCTGCAATATGCTGGGTGCATTCACTGTTTCATAGAAACAACGCCAAAATGGTGAAGTTTTTGGCAGTTAAAATGGCAACTAAAATGGTGTTAAGTGGGGTGTGGGAGGGACACTCGCAAGAATATTATAAAATGTTAAAACAAACAAGTTAAAAAGGCTTATAAATGCACACCCCCTAACTATTTGTTGCCCAATTGCTAGGACATTTTTATTTTAAAATGCTTTTATGATCTATTGCCCAAGGAGTTCATTTATGGGTTTCAGCCTTTTCTTTTCCATCTTTTAGTAGAGTATTTGGGTTTTTATTGCTCCTTAGACACAGAGTCGATGCCTTTGCAACCTATTCACCGTTGAACTAAAGTCGAGCGCTAACGAGGCAGCGGCAGCAGCAGCGCTACAACAATAATATCAACATTTTAAAGCAAACAACAACAATTGGCCACAGTAGTCAGGCATTGATATTGCAATTAATATGCAGCCATATAGACACAACGTTGCGGATATGCAGTACATATATCCATTAGCTGGGCTATTACCAAAGCAATTGCCAATAGCATGTGTGTGGTATTTTTTTTTTCAGTTTTTGGGCTGCCAGGCAAGTTCGTTGCCTAAGTCTGTTGTTTGGCTTAGATTGGAAAAATCGGAAAATTCAACAAATCGCCAAGGCAATCCGTCATCGCGATTATTTGATTTAATTTAGATTCCTTTCGGGCCTTTCCGAGGGCTTTCCGACGCTGACAGTTTATCAGCTGGGCTGGGAAATGTTTTAAAGTCAGATTTTTCCCCTCTCCTTGGCAAATTTTCCACCCTGCCACCATCATGGCTGGGCTGTCAGCGAATGCTTTGACGTCGCCCGTTGTCGATGCTGTGCAGCGATAAAGTTGTCAAAGCAATTTTTGGCTGGCTAGGAAAAATTTCAGCCATAGGTACCATACCACCATACAGAGCAGCATTTTCCAGCCGCAGTTCCAGCTGCCTGCTTTTGGGACCCGTTGAATGTCTAATGTCGTGACTCGATTAATGAAATGTTTTGCAGCCCGCTGCTGGATAGAAAGAGAGAGGGGTGGAAAAATGCAACGAGAATTATAAAAAGTTATAATAAAAGCATTGACAGTCGCCTAATGGCCGTTTGTTCGCTCTTTGGTGTCAACATGGTCTGGGCCACGTTAATGGATCGACTAATTAGATATGAATATAATGAAGAAATGCTTACGACCTGGCATTTCTCCCTAAAAGTTGACAGTTCAAAGATCAAGCTGTGTCATGAGCTTTCCCCGATTGTTGACAACTCATTGAAGATTTGCGAACGAAGTGCATTTGATTAGCTTAATAATACGGCAATAACTGCGGGTCTCTATCAACGTCTTCATAATAAAACAATCAACGCACAATCAACGCCGAGATCAAGTGACTCTCCGCAGACAACAGTCAGGCAGAGTCGATGGCGATGCACTGCGAGAAATACTTTAATACTATCGAAAAGGGACGTAATGTATGCCAATTTATGAATACTAATAGTACTATGAATATTTTAAGAAAAGACTGCCAGTCTCACTTGAAAACTCTGTTCTGTTGTTTGCACGTGTAGTGGCATCTTCATCTTGGCTTTCTGGTGTCTTTGGCTAAAGTTGGCATTTCCTGGCTTTATAAGCGTTAAATTGAGAGGTCAACAAAGTGCCAGAGTGTGTGTGTGTGTGTATGCCGAGTGTGTTGGCTTGTGGCAGTGGTGTGCGTTGTGTTTCCTGTCTAGAAGAGATGCCTGGGCCCGAATCTTGGGCCTGTGCCAAAGTAATTGATGTGCACGCTTGACCTGTGGGAGGGAACATATTGCAGATAATCTGCAACGCAGACAATTGCCTCAATGAATTTTTTATAAGCCACCGCACTCTCGTACTCTCAGGCTTTTTCATCGAGCCCATCTTTGGTTAAAATGTTGCCCATTGTTTGTTAGCTGGCTGGCAGCGCTTGAATATTTATTACGGCATTTATTAAACGCTTTTCACAAATCGAAAACACTTTGACAGTGAAAGAAAACCAAAACCGAAAACCAAAATTCCACGCACCGCAAATTAGTTGACTTGAGACAAAAAACAGAAAAACAAAAAAAAACTAGAAATACACGCAACTTTGGAAGTCGAAGTCAGACAAACGTGGGCGTTCTTTAGATTTATGTTGAAAAGATTCCGCCAAACAAAAGTGATACAAGCCTCGAAGAGCCACGGATGAGATCTTCGGGCTTTCATCATTGATAGCCCAAAATGAAGACGAATCTTGGCCATCTAGCTGGCTGCAGCTGACAGTTAAAACTTACTAGCTACCAAACATGAATGATCTAACGAGCGCTCATAAATATTTGATATGAAAAAAATTCAAATAAAATTGATACGCATCATTTGAAAACTCATCGCCGGCATCAGCGGCAGACGGAGTGCCTCGGGTCGAGTCTGATGGGAATAACATCTTGCTATCGGACAGTCTTCAGTCAACTTAAATGTTTTTGGGACCGCAGGCTTATTTGTTTTTCTGGTGGATATGTATTTTGGGATTTGTTAATTAATTAGTCGGGGTTAATGGGCTGCCATTAATAAAAACGCTTATTTATGGCGCTAAAAATACAAAATGCTCCAGCAACACAGAGACCCCACCAAACTTTCTCCCCACAGCTTCGATATTGTATAACCCAACCAAAATCGACACGAATCGAATGGAATCGAATGAAATGGGTCCGAAATTTGAGGCCTACGCTGTTGGCCAGATTTTCAGATATGAATTATGCTCAGCAGGTATAGAGCCTGACACCCAGAAAAAGTCTTAATTAGCGTTGGCCCAGTCGCACCGTTTTGGCCAAATTGCCTCCCTCATTGCGGTGGTCAACATTCACTTTGCCGTGTATGGCTATCTCTCTGGGAGCCGACTTGATAATGATGAAGGCTGGAATGGCTGAAACGGCTGAATCGGTTGAGGTAGAAATGAACCAAATGCAGGTTTAGTCCGGCGGCCTCCGGTATCCCATGATAACTTCGCAATTGTCTTGCCAACAACCTGTCCGAGAACGGGCCAAAATGGTATCCGCAGATTGCCGCCCGATATATCCGGATAGCCGGCTCCAGAATGGCACAATTTCATTTTCATTGTCCGCCGCTCATTTCTGTTTCTCTTTCTGGTTTTTAATAATTTTAATTAGCGATCACTTATCATCGATTATGTCAGTCGCCGGAGAGCACAACACAACCCACACAGAAAGTTTCCTCCATTGCAGCCAGTTGCAAGTTGCGTGCCACGAATTCGAAGTTGTGCAGCATTTTCACACCAGGAAAGGATTGGAACAGCATCTCCCCCGAAGTCCAGAGACTGCGATAAAGTTGGCGGAGACACTGGAAAAAAATGATATTTTAACAAATATATATATCAAAAACGTTCCGATTTACTGGTTCCGAAACGAAAAATGTGTATAACTCGGTCACTACTTGACAGAACCTAAAATGCTACATCTTTGCGATCATAGAACTTGGATCGTCATCATTTTCAATCAAAAAATGGCTAAGCAAATGTTGAGCCATTTTTCAAAATTTTTTAAAGGGATAACATCATGGTTTTTGGCCAAAAAATTGACTAAATTTTTCATTATTGAAAATTTCCATCTTTTGATGCAGTTCGACGCGAGCTAGAGTCCTGATTCATAAATGGTATTCCATTTACACATTGCTGGAAAAATAGATGAGATGCATTTTTAAAAAAGATTAAAAAGTTTCGATTCTGGCCAAATCAAAAAGTAGCAGAAACGTTGTACCAAATATTGATTTTTCTATTTTGAAAATATGTATAACTCGGCTAATATTAGGCAAATCCTGATATGTTATACCTTCCCGATCTCGGAACATCGAGCACATTTATTATCGATCAAAATTCGGGAATGCAATTTTTGAGCCATTTTCGAACTTTTTCAAAGGGGTAACATCATGATTTTGGCCAAAAAATTGACCAATTTTTTCATTTTTGAAAATTTCAATCTTTTGATGCAGTTCGACGCGGGCTAGAGTCCTGATTCATAAATGGTATTCCATTTACTGATCGGTCGAGAAACAGATAAGATGTACATTAAAATGTAACTAAAAAGTTTAGATTCTGGCCAAATGAAAAAGTACCATTTAATGTCAAAAATTTTGTATAATTCATGGGAAGAAGAATATTATTCCCATTTTATTTATTTGTAGAAACACCTTTATAGATGGCCAACTTTTTTTTCTGTGCCACTTCAACTCCATCTGTCAGGCGTTTTCAAAGACACCAACGCATGTGGGCAGCATTTGATGACTCGATGGCTACTGTCTTTTCCACCATCAGCACCTTTGTTTGACCATAATGGAGTGTGACTAATTAATAAATTAATTTCGTCGTTGTCTCATTTGTAGTTTAAATTTGTCTAATAGGATTTCATGTTTTGACCATTTTCGGTTGAGTCGCTGCCTGCCGGCTCTCTGAGACTCTCCGAGGAGTGTGTTTTATGCCTTTGGTCTGGGACTGTTTAAGCCCCTTTTCGATAAAGCCATTCGTACAATGTGGCTAATTAAGCGTGAAGTGGCGGCTTACTGGGTGTCACATGTGGGCGCTAAATAACGACTAAAAACTATGTGATATGTGGCTCTTTCTATTAGTTTGATACTGCTGAGTGATCGTGTGAACAGATTTTCATTTGAATAATATCTCAGAAGTGTGTTAACATGATCCAATATATAGAGGAGATGGAACTGGTTAGGGGTTTATGATTCAAGAGATTATACAAATTATTTAAAAGTTTGAGAAACTTTAAAAAATGTTATTTTGTTTTGCAAAATATGCTACAAATCATAAGTTGGAGGAATCAAAAGCAAAGTACCATCCCAAGCGATCTCCGTTTCTGGCTCCATTTACATTTTATTTCAAGTCAGAGAAAAATCAGACAACAGGGGGCTGGCCTCTGGGATATATCATATCTGGCAATTTAGGCTTTTAATCACGCGTAGACATTTGGGCGAGATAAATCCCGAGACAGAAATCCAGAGACAGAAAAATCCGAAATAAAAAAGTCAAGAAATGAATAAACAGAACGATGCAGACTGGAAAAGAAATACCCACCATAAAAAGTAATTACAGGCACACGACGTAGGCAACAAAAAAATAATAATAAAAAATATATATATCAACCAGAATGAGGCCAACAGTAACAACAACAACAATAAGAACAACACCAAGAATTACAACAATTGCTGTGACAAATCTGCAATTTTTATTACCTTTGTTGTGTTCCTGTTGCCTGTCAGCTTGCAAAATGATCGAAGAGTCGCATATGAAAACGCGAAGCAATTGAGATTGATGGCAGGCTGAATCGAGGACCTTAGGGGGAGGGTGGCCGAAGCAAAGGGGGCGTGGCATGCCGTCAGTCAGTCAACGCTCTTGTTGTTGTTGTCTCGTATTGCCGGTTGTCGCAGGGCCATTTTGCATTTGGCGCGACTTTTACATGAAAATTACAAACTACTGGCAACAGGCAAAAGATTATTTTTCTTGCGTAGGTTGAACCTCGGGTCTCTGCGGCACAAGGGGGCTGGGGACTCGGAGGGGAACCAGAGGTTGTTGGTGGGGGGGCGGGGAAGAGGGTGGCACATGCCAAAGGCAGCAAAAATTGTGTCGCCAATCGCTGGTGGCACATGGATACACTGTGGATAGATTTCAGACAAATAAAGCAGTACTTTGTTAATGTATAATTAATAATATAAATATATAACTTACAATCTTTAGCTGCCGCATTATGACTTTAATAAATAATTATCTCTAATTTTATAAAATGAATTTTTAATAAAAATAAATTCACGTGTATGACTCTGAATGACGCATGCACCGAGTGCCAAGCTCATGGAATTCATGATCAATGACTAGACACGCACACACTCACATGCCACATGCCACAATAATAAACAAAATGGAGCACGCGGGAGACAGAGAGGAGACACAGGGAGAAAAAACGAGACAGAAACACAAATTAATGAACACTTTGGCTGACATTTTAAGGACAAGTTCGTCGACGTCGACGTCGATTGTGGCTTTGGGCTGCGGTTTTCTTGTTTTTCCACGGCGGGTGTACATTTGGGAAATCTTTTCGAGGAGGAGGTCCAAGGGGCACAAGGCACCGCGGTGGTAGGCAACCTGAGGTTGACGGCTTATGCAATTGGACAGTGAGTGATTGGGAGCAGGCAATGCTAATGGTGATATAGTATCTGCTGTCCACTCCAATTGGAAGCCGCTTAAAGGATTGCAGCTTTCAAGATTAAACACGGTTGCTGAAAATACATCCAAGCGGCGATAAACAAGACAGGATTATGTGTTTAAAAGCTGAACAAGCTCACTGAAAATGTGTCTGCCGCTCACAGATAAAGATACAATCTTTAGTGGCAAAGCTATAAATATCCTTGAAATGGCTCTGATGGAATTTCAGCTTGGCGCTGATGTTTAAATAAATGTTTTATATAAAATAGCTTAAGATTTAAGGAGTTACTAAAACCAATACAGGAATTATAAGCTATAAGCCCTTGAAAGAAAAGATTAAATCTTAAGTGGCAAGAAAACCAAACATCCTTGAGCTGAGTTGGCTTTTGATTGGTTTTTCTTGGTTCTGTTTCAGTTCCTCCTGCCGACTCCCACATCAAGAGCAGCCCACTCACAACTGGCACAAGGACAACAACTGCAACAGCAACAGCAATAGCAACAATTGCTGCTGCAACAGCCCCATCTAGAGTCGATGTTGCACTAGCTGCTAATTAACTGGCTAACCGGGCTGACTCTTTGGCTTTTGCGGGGGCGTCCTAAGGTCTCCAAGGGAGAGCTTGTATGTAATTCAATCAATTGGAAAACAACAGCAACTTCCACAAAGCAGCAGGCAGCCGGCAATCGGGCAACAGGCAAGGGGCTGCCCCAACAGCAACATCAGCAGTCAATGACAATTGGGGCCAAGACACAAGACAAGAGGAAAAACACAAAGACAACAAAAAATAGAGGAGACGACAGCCGACAGAGGACTGGCGGCGACCACTACAAGGGTCACCTAATCAATGGGTCTGCCCGATGTTGCAGCAACATGTTGCTGCCTCGTCTGCGGCTGTCAATAGAAGCGATTTGAAATTGTTGCACATTTCCCGTATATGTCAGGCCACTCGCAATGTGAGTGGGAGTTGCTGTTGAGTTGCTGTTATTGCGTGTTGCTGCTGCAACTGCAACTGCAACGGCAACGGCAACGGCCACGGCAACAGCAAGTGTCAAGTGAAACGACAACGGCAACAGCCACACTTTCAATGAAGCTAATGAGCTTATTTATGGCCAGCAAGGACAGGTACAACACTTTATGATAGTTGTGTGGAGAGAAAAAAAATTGGGTTGCAATGAAATCTTCAAATTATGAAAGGGAAATGGAGGAAAAAGAGTTGCACTTCAAATCAGAATCTTCCATTTACGATCACTTCCTCCTGACTTCATTTGACAAGCACTTTTAGAGCTTCACTCACGACTCCATTTCGGCCAATTCCTGCCATTTAGCCAGTTGGACGCTTATTTCTTTTGGGCCATAAATCAAAGGCGAACAAACGAAAGTAAAGTGTGCAATGCAATTACAAATTAAAACCATTGGCAGCCAAATGGCCGCAAAAAGTCCAACAAAAATATGTGAAGCGAGGCAAAAACTATTGGCGACATTGCGAGGCGATTTAATGAAAAGCGCGGCCATTGGGAAACGAATTTTGAAATTATATAAAATGGCAAAAAAAAATTAGAAAACGAGGGGGAAACAAATCAAAACCTGAGCGTAGTTTCAGTTGCATTAGCTCAGTTGGGGGAGTGGAGTGAAAGAGGTAAAGGAAATTAAAGTCACGGTTTCTAGCGTATAAAGTGTGCGGCGATGGCTGAAGTTGCTGCTGTTGCAGCGACACTTGCCACGGCAGCAGCAGCCGCAGCAGCAACTACAATCAGACGAAGAGTAGAATGTAAATGTCTTTCTGGTCAGGATGGTTGTTGCTGTTGTGGGTATAGTTTGTATATAGTTGGTGCCACAAAATCCAAATTGCTTGGCAGCCATCGACAACACAACAAACAAAACAAAAGGAACGGGCCAACAACCTGCAACTTTCCGCAAGTTGCAACTGCCTCATCAATTGATTAAATTTGCAACAGCACACAGATCGTCGTCGATGCCTTTCACTTAACAGTGCACGATTTTTATTTATTTAGATTTAGATTTAATTTTGCTCAGCCATCCTCACTGTTTCCCTGCTTTTCCCCAATTTTTTTTTTTTATGTTTTTTATGAGACACAAGCTCAGATTTGGTGAAGTGCTAGAGAAAAATCCCAAAACGCATCCCGGCGAACGCAATTGAAATGTTTTGCTGGAAATCTACAAACAATAAGCATGTTTTGTTTTTGGCCATTTTTGGCTAGGAGCAGCAACCGACTGTCCGATAAAATCTGCCAGCATTTGTTAGCCTGCCCGGCCACCAACAAAGTCGTCGCCATTGTTGGCAAACGGCAGTCAGGTGTTGCTTTTATTGTTTTACAATCACCACCAACAGGAACAGTGAAAAAATACAACAAAAAATACAAAACACACAAACAACAACAATAAGAAATTAAATAAAGGAGGAAGAGGAGCAGTCGAGCCGATCCGATCCGATCCGTAAGTATTGGCATTGGCCAACTTTCACAAGCAAATCTCGGCACAAAGTCGAGCCATAAAAGCCGCAGCACAATTCAAATAAAATGAAAATAGAATCAAATAAACTTTTCTCTGCCAAGGCAGTGAACAAAAGGCCACAGTGAAAAATGTCTACAAATACAAAAAAAAACTGCAAACTGCAAACTGCAAGTCAGGTCATAAAGAAAGCCCAGGGACACAGAGTCGGAGTCGCGAACCTGGCCAACAGGCCAAATGCAAATTTTCGCTTGCCTCCCAAAAAAATGCTCGAAACAAAACAACAAAAAAAAGAAACAAGGAGTCCAGCTGACCCAAAACAATGGCCAGCACTGTAAGGCATCGATTCGAAGTGTTAACTGATTGTCCAGAAACGCGAGGATTGATAGCTTCAAACAATCGCTGCAGGACATTTGATAGGAGAGCCTAGACTCGGAAAAAACTCCTCAGAGAGAGATCTCTTCATTACCATTGGTGTATGCCATGACTAAGCCCTCACATTTAAATTTTCTCCTTTAGTTTTTCCCACACACATATGAAGGAATCTGGCTAATTGCAAAGTTGGCCATTTAGAAAACTCTTTTCGCCGGCTGCCCCATTTCGAGAAACCTGCAACGTGTGCTCCTTCCCCTTACAGGAACATCATCTCTAACTGGCCATCAAATAAATCAGCAGCCAAGAGGCACATGCAAACACGTCTGCTTTTATACACTTTAAGAAAATGGTGTTTATTTCTTAGGAGAATTATGTAAATAGAGAAGTTATCAAGGAATTAGGGATGTACTTTTAGATTCTACTAAACTAGATTCTACTTTTATTATCCAAGCTTAAATTATATATTTTTTTAAATTAAATATAACTTAATAACCTTTTTATTTTCTCGGTGTAGACTTTTTCCATCCAGCAGTCACCAGTCACCGGTTGACGGTGTCCAATTTGCCTTTTTTTTTGGCCATCTCAGTTATCAGAGTGCGCGTTTTAATGAGTTCGAGTACGTTTTATGAGCGAAAAACTCTTGAGAAATCCAAGAGAACGCACCGCACCAAAGTGGAATGCACACAAAAATGTTAGAATCTTGCCGCAGCGATAAAACTTTCGCGAATCGCGATTCGCGGGCCACTCGAAACAAAAACAAAAACCAAAAGAACTCCAGGCCCGACGGAGATGAGCTCTCATCATAATCATTTGAGCCGGAATGGCGATGGCGTCGGTCTTATGATGATTGTGATTGGTGTCGCCTCACCTGGGTGCAGCTCACCTCCGTCCTGGTCTGGCACGTACGCAAATGCCCCCGACCTCCAGATACAAAGATACAAGATACAAAGCTCCACGGGCAAACAACATAAATGGGAGGCAGCATTCTCTGGTACGTGGCATGTGAAATATGTGCAGAATGACTGAGGAAAACGCTCTGGAATCCATGAATGAATGTATTCCGCCTAAAAAGAAGTATGAATGAATGCTCTGAGGCTGTTTCTGTGGGGGCTTGAGGGGTTAAATTCGCACAAGAGCCTAAAAGCCAAAGAATTAGTCGATTTGCGTGTGCGAATTTTTGGCTAAAAAGCTATGGGAAATGGCAACAGCCATGCGTTGGCCCAAAAGTAGACAAGCAGCTTATGCTTATTTTTGCAGACTTTTCGTAGCATACTTTTTGGGGAAATATGTCTTGCTGTCTAGTGGTGTCTGTTGTGAAGAATCTAAAGCTCAGTTTATTTCAATCTTTGTTTTGATGCCAAAATAAAAATAAACAAAAGAATATATAACGTTACCCCTTAGCCGACATATAATGGTTTTACCCCTTTAAAAGGGGTCAGATTTTAGTTGGCTTACTTTTGATGGAGAAAAGTTGTACTTGACAACCACATTCTGCAATGAGCCAAGTTTTGACCGAATTGTACCCAATTTTATTTCCAATCACAGAAGTTACTTTTTTTTCAATCAATATTTTTCAACTGCCAAACATACATACATAAGATCCGACACAAAATTTCAAATACCATTTGATATTATTACAAAAATTTTGCAAATATTTCTCTAAACCCAATGTCGCTAACCCCGGATGACTGTGAGGAGCCGAAATTCGTGCAGCTGCAGACATGCGAAGGCTTTATCCATGACGTGGAGACTTCTCTAGTGGAACAGATGGGCACAGTGCGTGATATGCTGCAGCTCGAGTGCTCCGACTCCACCGACGTAATACCTCTGTCGAAGATTGAATGGTGGATCATGAAAATGGTAATCCATTGGTGCAGATTGGTCCAAGACAACAGTGCCCGGAAGGAAGCCAGTGATAGAACGAAGATGTTCGTAGAATTCCTCGAGGAGGCAAAGGGCGATGACGAGGTCGTCTTTCAACTCCTCTTGGCAGCCAACTATCTGAACGTGGAGAGCCTCTTGGATGCGGGGACGCAGTACCTGGCCGATGTTATAACAACCTGCGGAAGTGCCGATGAAATTCGGACTCGTTTTAACTTGCAGAATGATATTCCAAGCGACGAATATGAGCCATAAAAATCAACGGTATATAGCCATAGGTTTTAAACGCCTTAAACACATACATAACTTTAAATAAAAAACTCCATTTTTTTTGTAAGTAATTAAATCTTTATTAAATCTCAATTTTTCGGTGATTATTATTCAATATTTTTTTGGGGTTCTTTTCTCTGTGATCTTTCTGTTTCCTTGCCAAAACTCTTGCTATGCTTATTCCGCTACATTACTTAACTTTTTTACGTTTTTCTTTTATACTCGTACTTGACCATTTTCGAAAAGCATTCGTTTTTCGAAAATTGTTCACAACATTTTCAGAGGCTCTATAACTCGGCCCAAAAACTTTCCTCAATTATTTCCATACTCGTTACATGGTGTTCTTAGTTATTGCTAAAGACCTATTCGGCTTTATCGTTTCAATTTCTTGCTTTTGGTATTTATTATTTGTTCTCGATTGCAAATTGCAACGGCAATTGCAAAAAATTGGCAAAGATGTGTCAAAAAATAGGGAGTAGGAAGAACCAATGGCAGAAACAAAAAAACTGGTGGGGGGTCGGGTCGACGAGGAGGAAATGCCCTGTCATAAATTGCGAAAATCGGTATTCTATATAGCTCGCATTATATTCATTTTTGCTCAGGGGAGTTCAGAGGGTCGAAACCGACGACGACAGCGACGACGTCTACGTCTACACCTACATAGCTCTTCTGCTGTTGATCTTCATTATCGGGGTTTTACTTTATAAATCGCTCCATAGAAAAAGTGTAAACTATGCTATCCCATATTGATAGAGTTGTTTTGTATAGCTTCAGCTTCTGCTTCATCTCATATAAATAGGTGTATACATAAATGAATATATACATATATATATTCCGATTCTGCCCGTTTTGTATAGTCATTAAATATATGTATAATTTATTTATACCTTTTGTCGTTTATATATATATTTGTATTTATATGTATATATGCAATTTATATTGCTTAACTTTGACAATGCAACGCTTTGAAGCAAGAGGCAGACATAGAGAGAGATTCAGATGCAGATTCAGAATTAAACGAGTTATTCTGGTTGATCGGATGCTTGACATACACCCGTAAAAAAAGCAAACGCTCCAAGTCTGTCTGTTCAGTTAGAAATATGAAACTTGCAAAGGAAGCGCCACTTTTTATCAATAAACTAATTATTTTTTTTTCCCAATAATCTTGATTTCTTCAATTAAGTTTTTGTTTAATCTGTAGCTGTGTCTGTATCTTTATCTTACTAAGTGTCCTTTGAAACGGAGTTCATTACGTTACGCTTTAGTTAAACTTTAGTTTTATCTTTTATGTATACTTTTAGTTTTACATTTACTTTACGTTCTTTAAGTTTAAATATTCACGAGCACGCGCGAGCATTTCAATTTGCATTTTCCCCAAAATTTACAATTTTCAGTGTTCTGTGTTCAGTATTCCGTATTCAGTTTTTATGTTTAGTTTACTCTTGACTCTTGTTTTTGGTAATTTTTCATATTTTCTTCTTGGTTAAGTTTACTATGTGGAATGTTTGAGTAAAAGTTTCAGTTTTAGTTTTTGCTTTTTTTTTCCCTGCTTTTACAAAATAAATATTCATCATCGGCATCGTGGCTGCTGATGTTGTTGTTCCATCTGGTTCCGAACTCTGTACTCTCTGTCTCTAAAAAGTTTACGTTACGTGACTTACGTCTTAAAATGTTTCTTTTTTTTTTTTGCCTTTTTGTTCTTTTGCTATTTTATCTCTCTTCTCTAAAAAACTTCATTCTGGGTCCAACTTGCTTCAGTTTCAGTAATTTTCCTGATATTTTGTTGCCGTGTTTATTATACGAATTTTTTGTTTCCATCTTCAGCTTGAGCATTCTTTGTCTGGGGTTTTCCTTCCAATCTCTCCGCGATAAGTTTAAGATATCTATGAAATTGTTCTTTCTTTGGCGATATGTATGTACATGTTTAAACAGTTAAACAGAATCGAATTCAAAACAAGAAACTCAGGCTGAAAAATAATAAGAACTAGATAACCAATTGAAAACAAATCATCTTTCGTAAACATGTCTTTCGAAAAATTTAAATTTATTCTTTTCGTATTATCGTAGGTGTATATATGGTAGTTCTAACTTTAATGTGTTGTTTTGTTTACGTTTAAGCTTTATACAATAATTCATAATTATAAATTTAAAACATAATTGTTGTTTAGTATTTTCCTTTCTGTTTTGTGTTGGTTTGTTATCTCTGTTTTTGTGTTTTTCTTCTATTAGTTGGCTTAATTCAAAAATTAAAAATTTATGGAAAGCAACGGTAAGTTTAAATTAATGTCTAAACTTTAATGAATTTTTCTCAGCCGTATTTTGCGTATGCTCTTGCAGGACTTTTATTTGAATTTAATTTATAAATCGAATATCATATTTTGTTTCTCACTTTTTTTTGTTTAATTTTATATAATATAATACATAATTGCCTTGACTGAAGTTTTTAACAAAGCGACTTAATATTTCTACAAAAGACGAATTGATATTTTGATTTGCGTTTAGTGTTGGCTTGGATATCGAAAGAAATTTATTTACACACAATTAACAAAATTAAGATAGTGAAACATAGAGAACTTAAAATTAGAAAACCGAGCTGCACTCTTGCTTTTATCAACAGAATCCTAAATATTATCAATTATGTTCTTGAATGTGGCCTTTTTTTCTCATATCATCCTTCCTACTTGAACTCCAGTCCTTTCCTTCCTCCTTTTTTTTTTTTGCTTTTTTATTGTTTAGTTTTTTTTTGTTGGTTTTTTTTTTAAATTTTTATTTTATTAGCAGTTGCCTGGTTGCTTCGAAAGTTTCCATAGATGTTGGCTTTTATTTTTTTTTCTTTTTTTTTTAATTTTTTGCTTTTAAACATTTGCTGACAATTTGATGCTGCATAAAATACAATTGCTGCTTGGGTTGCTGTTGTAATTTGCTGGAAAGTTGCTGCCATTGCAATCGTCATGGCCTATGGAATCTGCAAGAGATGCAAAGTTTTGATTAGTTTTTGTGTTTTTCAGACTGAAATTATATGCTAGAAAGTTTAGATAGGCACCCGTGGAAGGAAAACTAATTTAAATCCTGCAAAGTCGGGCCCATAGCTCTTTAAGGATAAAGCGCAGGCGGCTGCAATCAACCAGCCAGCCATCCAGCTAAACAAAATCCAAAAGCCATTACACACTCGCCGCCACCCAATCCCATTGCCCATTGCCCATCCTTGATCCAGCCTGCCATGGAAATAGAAATGGAAAAAGCATTGCCGTCGCCTTCGCTGCCGCCACCGAATCCTTTGTGACTGCATATCGCCAAAATACATTTGTAAAGCGAGTGGGTCGGTGGGATGGTTGGGGCCGATTCGGTGGCAAACTGCACGTGACACTTCACTGGCCATTGGCATTGGCACTTTTTTGCTTGGCTCACTTTTTGGCTATTCGATTTGCCCACAAGGACACGCCCGCTCCATAATTCAGGAGCCTGTTCTGTAGCTACAGCTCTCAACACAGCACTGGGACGTCTCAATTGCGAGATTGCTTTAGTCCCACCGATCCACCCACGAGTGCAATTTGCAGAAACATTCAGTTTTGCGACTAGTCCTTTAATGTCCTTTGCACAGAACAAACTCTCTGGGCAACTAGACGCTTTTGTTGGTTTTAAGAGCCACTATCTTTAGAGCTTTGTTCAGAAAACATAACAATCATACCTCGTAAGATGACGACTGCCTTCGTGGACGGCCATCTCGGAGGACTTGAACTCGTTCAGCTCCTTGCGAATGGCGGCCTTGTCCTTCGGCGTCAGTCTTGTCCATGGCTTGTCCGCCCGGCGATCGTAGTCGTGGGCCTGCGTCACCTCGATGTAGTCGTTGAACCGAATGATCTTCTTCTCCTTCAGCTCCTCCACGGTGGGCCGAAAACTGAGCTTGCGCAGCAGATACGATTTCTTCTCCTCCTTCTGCTTCTTCTCCTCGGCGGGTGATTGAGCTGTGGATTATTAAAATATTTTAATAAATATTTAAACTAGGGGGATTATGATACTAACTTTTCAAAATATTGCGCTCGACCAGCTCTTCGGCCGTGGGACGCATCGACAGCCGACGGATGAGACGCGCCCCGATCGCCTCCTTGGACTCCTTGAGCTCATTGTCGGTGACCTGATGCAGGATGTTGCGATTGATGAGATCCTGCTTGTCCGGTCGCAGCTGAAGCTTCAGGGACAGGGACTCCTTCCTGGCCAGCTTGGCCAGCCGGGTGTTGTCGTTGTCGTCGTCCCGGTAGACGATATGTCCGTCACTCTCATCGCTATCGCTGCTACTCTCCCGTATCACAAATGGCCGCGTATTCTCCTTATTTTCCACCGTGCACGGCAATTGGATGTTGAACATTTGCTGCCTGCTGTGGGTTAAGAGGAGCATCAAATGCCCAGGCACATTAGCACATTATGTCATTAGCAGAGATGGCATTAAATACTAGACTACACACAGACACCAACAACAGCAACAACAGCAATAGTGGCAACCACAAACGACAAAAGAAGACACAACTCATGCAGAGTCCTTCCACCCCTGTGAGCCGCCTCTAAGCCTTTTTCATCTCTGCAATCTTGGCCAGGGCAATCTGCCAGATTTAACCAGACCCAGACCCTGGCGAAAACACGCACACGTGCAGGCATAATATCCTTGCCATGGTTACATTTTATTCATGCTACAACTGCACTTCAAACAAAAGTTTCAAAAAGAAAAAAATTCTAAAATAAAAAAAATGAAGGTGGATTGAAAATACATATAATATTTTTCCCATAAAAATTGTCTACTTGGCAAATCCTAGTTATATTATATTTCCCTAAACACAACTGTATATCCCTTTAGTTCTACGCTTTGTCCTTTAAGTTTTGTCACCAAACCAAAAAATCCGTTTTCCACCTCTTTATTTTCCTTTACTGTGGCTGCGGCAGTTTCGTTTTTCCCTCCCGCTTTTTCTCCATTTTTTTTTTTTTTTTCGTTTACGGCACGTGGAGTGCACATCTGGCCACCCTCACACACATGCATACAAACTCATGCAAATAATATGCAAAATACATGTGTGCGTGTGTGAGTCTATATATGTATTTGACTTTGTACTTAAAGCTGTCGGGCTGTCGGCTCGGAGCTTGCCTCGAATGCCATATCCTGTTGGCTGCTTCCGCCGCACTTTCGGGGCGTTAATGCAAAACACGATTGGATAAAAACTGAACAAAGCATCGCACAGAGTTTGATACTGTATGTCAAGCAATGTGTGGCAATTGTCTCCAAGGAAGCAAAGTGGAAATGCCTGACAGGAAGTAACTACTTTTTGTTTAGAATTTAAGCCAAGAGTTTCTTAAATGCATAACAGGATTAGTAGAAGGTTGCGACCGTGACATAATCCTTTCTTCTCAACTTTTTCGCTTCTCTTCCAAGCTAAAAGCCACTTCCTTTTATCCTGCCTAGCCTTAATATTTTAGCACAAGCCTTGGCAGTCACTCCATCACATATCGAACGATTTAACCTCTGGCGAAATGGCTTTATAGTGCGACATACCCCATAAATTGTGCTCGATTGCCTTCGCTTTGGCTCGCATTTTATGATGGGAAGATAGATGTTTGGCACACAGTACAGTGCACTATATATTGGGGGCCCATAGAAGGCAGGAAGAAATCGTTTTTCCTGGGCACGTTCTGGTGCGCTTTAGTTTCGTTTACGCTGTGTTGCAGCTATTTTACATATTCTGCTCTGTACTCTTATTTGATTTCTGCGCGTTATAAACTGCATGAATTGCCTCCGAGTGTGTCTCCTGCCATTTTCCCATCTGAATTTCAATTTCAATAGCATCCCGGCATGGCATGGGCACTTCAAATGTTCGTTCGCTTCAACTTTCATTCGGTTGAAGCGCCCCTGGACTCGAAACCTTAAGGCAAGAACTTTGACTAATGAAAAAACTTGACCCAGACCGAAGCCCAGGCCGAGAAAGTCTCATTTCCTTTGTCTGTTTTCTTTCTTTTTGGCATATTTCGAATGTGGGAAATATCAAATTAAACATACAAATACTTTTGCCGAACAGACCCAGAGAGACTCGGCGAGTATCAGGGGAACAAAATTGTAATTTGAAACAAATTCCTGTTTAAGATGAAACATGCAGGACGACTCAGAGGGAGAACAGGCAGTAGTTGCGGCAAAAAGACAAAACAACTTCTACCAAACGAAAAATAAAAACAAAATGGCACAGATATGCTATGCATGTGTATGGGTAATGGAGAGGACTCAAGCTTGTGGCGGCAACAAAAAAAAAATAAATAAATGAGGAAAACTCATAAGAGGCAAACAACGAAAATCGCAGCAGCACAAAAAGTTAGTAATTTAATAAGAGAAGTGTGCCCGTTCTTTTGCTATACATGTCAGTGTGAAGGAGTATTCCTTCGAGTTTGTGTGTGTGTGTGGGTGTGGGTGTGTGTGAGCACTTCCAGTGTTGTAAAAGTTTCAGTTTTTATTTACTCAAACACAAAAAAAGGAGAAACTTAAACAAAAACTCAGACGGATGAGTGTTAGAGTGCAGCAAAGTGCAAGGATACAATGGAAAATGTTCTATTTTTTATTTTTTTTTTGTTCTGTGAGAGGACAAAGTGGATTATTTTTTTTTTTTTTTTTAGAGGGACTTGGGGGAATGTTACATAACAACAGTAGTTAAAGAGTAACAGAGAGAAAGAGCGATATGTGGCGGTGCACTAAAAAGCATGTTCGGTTTTATTTTGTTTTACTTTTAGTTTCGTTTTTGTTTTTTGTTTTTGGGTTTTTTTTTTGGCATAACAAATAAATTAGCTAAAAATTCTTTACCATAATCTAATCCGTGGTCGTAGTATTGGCCTGATATTTCGATTTTGTTTAGTTGAGAGTAGTAGTTGTAGTAGATATAGAAGTGAAGGGTTTGGTTGGTTGTTTTTATTTATTATTTTTTGGCGGATTCGACACGCACACACAAACGAATCGAAATCGAAATTGGTTTATGAAATATATATATATAGTAGAACAAACACAGGTACGGGGGCAGTCGAGGGGAGAGCAAAAGAGAACAAATTCGTTATATATAGAAAATAGTAGTTGTGTAACAATAAAAACATAAAATTCAGAGTGAATGGAGGGAAAGGGATTATATCTTTTGGTGAGTTTTTCTTTCTGGTTTCAAAAGTTGTAAAAACACCAGAGAGACAATACATAATCTCTGGCCAGATGAATAAACTTTGGGTTAGGAGAAAAAAATAGAAGAAAAAATCTACCAAAAAACGTGTGGGAATCAAAGGTTGTTAAGGTGTAAGGGGTCAACAGGGAATTAAGTAAAAAATAACAAAATGAACTACTTTTAAAGGGAACAATTTTGCGGTTTGAAATATAAAGGGAAGAATTATTTAACATTTTCAATAAAATATCAAACAAAATGATTCATAAAGCCTGTTATGAGATTCTTAAATATACTTTAAACCGCAATAATAGACCCTGTTGCATTTACTCCTTGCATATCCTTGCTACTCACTTGAGCGAATAGTTGTTGCCTGCCGCATCCTGTCGCACCACCAAAGGACGCTGGCTGGCAGACTGCTGTGCTGCTGCTGCGGCAGCTGCCGCCATTGATCCGATACCGCCATTGCTGTTTGAAATGGCCGCCGCACTGGCCGCACTTCCGGCGCCAGTTCCGCCGGAATGCTCCTGGGTGGGCGTGACCGGCGTGGAGGCAGAGGCGGGCATAATGCCGCCCTTCTTCTTCAGCGCCGACTTGAGAGGAACTGCATTTGGTTTGGGCTCTTTGGCTGGAATTTCCTCAACGCGCTGCGTGTCCATCATGCGCACATGGTTACCCCCATAAGGGGCGTACTCATCATCAGAATCGAGCTCGTCCTGATCGGGATCGTGATCTGTTTGGAGGAGGATGAAATAATTTAGAAAAGGAAACAAAGGGATCTAGAAACTATGGTTTTTTTGAAAGGTGGGGGAATGCAAGTTTTCATCTATTCTAAAAAAATTGGGGGTTCTTGATATTCTCTAAATAAAATCATACAATTTTAAGATAAAGTTTATAACTTTCATTTTAAATTAAAAGAAATAATATCAACCCATTTCTAGCCTAATTTATGAGGTGCGCACTTTTGTTAATGAGCTGAGGGGGGTTAGCTACTCTAAGGGAACTTTTGGTATTACGGGATGGATGGGGGGAGGTTTAAGGGGTGGGGATGGGATTTACCATCGTAGTCGTAGTCCTGCTGGTAGTCCTGATCATTAACGGCGCCTGGCCCGTGCGGTCGTCCTGCGATGAGCGTGGGGCTCGGCGTGGAGAACATCGGCGGCGGTGGGATCGGTCCGATCTCCGAGAGCGGTATTGGTGGCTCCGGCAGCTCGCTGAGCATCACGCCCGGTGGCAGCTTCCCTCCGGGATATGGAGGCGGAGTACTGCCCGGCGGACCACCCACCATTTTTCCATCTTCGCCATCTGCGGGGGCATTGGAAGATTTGTTTTTGATTTTTGAGAAATACATTTTTTTTTTTTTTGAAATCGGAAACGGATTGAGGAAAACAAGATACAAAAAAGGGAAAAGATAAAGATACAAAGTAGACAGAAAGTAAGTGATCAGCTCGTCCTTGAGTCTAGCCAATGTGTGTGTGAGAGTGGGTATGTGTGAGTGTGTGTATGGGTGGGTAAGTGACTATTTGGGTGTGTCTAAGTGTGGATGAAATATAGACTTTAAAGATTTCTAATTTTTTTATATATTTTTTTTTATTTTAATAAAAATAGTTATCCAAAAAAAAGGATCTTTTCCTTTACTTACACATGTGCTCATTGTGGTAGCAGATGTTGACGCCGCGACGTGTCAGCTTATTGGCTCCGCCCAGCGTGTTGGGCCTCTCCATCTTGCCATCGACCTGGTGCAGCCCGCCGCCGCCAGGTGGCGGCAGCATCGAGCCCTGGCAGGTGGGCTGCTCGATGTTGGGCATGGATATTGTGCCATTGCCGCCATGTTGTTGCTGTTGTTGTTGTGCATCAGTCTTGTCTTTTCTTGGTTCTGGAAAAAAAATGGGAAAAAAACCACGAGGGAAAAAGGAAAATGAGTGAAAAGCACACTAATTTATATTTAAAACGAAAATAAAGTAGTCCACTGACAGTTTGGTGGTCATTGTGTGTGTGTACATGTGTGTGTGGAAGGACTCGCCACTTGACAAGCTTTTACTTTAATTGTCGTGTGCTGGCTACCCGCTTGGCGGTGAGTCCTTTGGGCAGTGCAAAATTGCCCGGCGGCCAGCTGGTCCTGCAACCACTCGAGTGGCCACAAAGTAGTGGACACACACATGCGGAAAAAAAACATATAGTATTTTGGACTTAAAAGTACACTGAGGAAAATAAAAGATTTTATGATGAAATACAATTAATTTCAGTCGCTTTCTAGTTGTTTTAAAACTTGTGTTTAATTTAGCGATACTTTAACCATCAATAATTATATTTAAAAAATATGTAATCAACCATTCCCCCTTTTTCCTTCAGTGCAGACATGTCGCTGCAGTTTCCCCGTTTATTTCTCTTCAAATTCCTGTTTGGGAGCAATATTTTTAATTGTAGTTAAAGGATTAAGAGCTGCCACATTTCGTGGCAAGAGACTTCGGGTCAAGTTGCGGCTGCCAAGCTGGCAGGACACTTTACTCCTCCCTCGGGCTGACACGGCGTATGCGCATTATTCTCTTGTTAAATTCGAGTAAGGGCGCTGCGGGAAAAATAAACCAACAACTTAACCGGAAATTGCCCGAGTCCCAAGTCTTATTTTTAGACATTATCCCACCGCCATCGGACAGAAGAATTGAGGCAAGAAAATATCTTATTTTCGGACTATTTAGGCGACTGGCACGCAATTAAAATGCCACCCTTAATAGACGCCGACAAGATCGCTTACAAAAGCAATTAAAACCGAAATTCCAAACACTCAACGGAAACGCTTTCGATCGTTTGACAGACAGCCCGAAGAGTCGACCAAAATTGAGGAAAATCCTGCGCAATATTCCCATAACGACTAGTGTTTGTGAAAGAAAACACAGACCCAGACCCAGACTCACACTCACAGACACCTAACACGATTAATTGGCAGGCCAGCAAATGAATTCGAACTTTTCAACAAGCTGCGTGGCGTAAACAAACCGCAGCCGGTAGTGAATAATTCATTGAATATTAAATGTAAATGTGCAGAGGTGGGATTTCGGATTGCATGCCAGTCGGGTGGTTAATCGCACGTAAATAAATATCAAAGCGACTCTAAATACGCAGCACAAAATGCCAGGGGCGTCGGCGGCCAAGGGGGGACAGCTACTACATCTGTGTGCGCCAAACTATTTGAAACAGATACAAATTCCGTTGGCCCAGTGCCAAAAAAAAACCTTGACGTGTTTGCCCAAAATATGTTTTTTAAACAAAAGCAAAAAAAGATGAATATTTCTCATTGCCATTTTTTTCTGTTTATTTTTTAATGTTTGACACCACAACAGCCGCCACCGAGAAGAGTGCTGAAGTAATGAAATTATTTTCGCCCCAAACCGCGAATTTCATGCATCAAGTTCAAGGTGCAAGGTGAGGGGGAAGGTGGCAAAATGCAAAAATCAGGGGGAATGATGCCTGTCAAAATGAAAAACCGCAGAGGGAAAATGCCTTGACTTTGACATAGGTATTACGGATTGTTTATTGCATACTAAATGATAATGTATACAAAATTGAAACTAATGTAAGCAGCACGAAAACCAATTAAAATTCAAAATCAATTATGCAAATGGAGATAAAATGCTCGGCCCATTTATCAATTAGAGCTGTCAGGCTAACCTTTAAACACAGAGCGACGGTCCTAAACGCTTAGCTGGATATATATATACTATAATTTGGCTTTATCCTTATCCGATGAGAATAGGCCCGCACACCCACACAACCAAAACACCCACACACCTCAAAACACCTCATTTTCCAAAGAGTCGTAATCTTTTTGGAGCAATCTCAAGAGAGTTGCGGGGAAAGTCATTGGCCAAAGTTTTCCTTCCAGCTTTTCTTTCTCTTCCCCCTCGGCCTTGAGTTTTCCTTATCCAGCCATCTTGCTCTCATTCTCTGTCTGTGGAAACAATGTGCACCCTAATGACATTAATTAAGCAGAAAGTTTGGCCTCTAATTAGCAAACACACACAGGAACACGACTCGGCCAATTGCAAACATGACTCAAATCATTATCCCCCCAACTGTCTGGCCCCCTGCCCTTCCCCCTTATCACTTGAAAGAAAACTCTAATCAATTATCGTTAGCGTGGCCTGCACTTACAATGAGAGGCAATTCAGGGTGACAGACAGGCTACCGCAAGTACTTTGTGCGTGGGCTTCCATTCTCTTTCGAAGAAAACAGCGACTTACAGCGACTGGGCTGTAAAATAAATTATTTAGAATCATGTCATATTTGATTTCCAACAACATTTCAAACTGCCTCGCATTCCGCTCAAGTTAATTAAAGTTTTCCCGCCACATCCAGAAAATAAAGTTTATTTTGTTTATGATTGAGTGTATTGTGTGCTGTGCTGTGATGTGTTGTGTGTGGGCGACACTGTGACGTCACACGGGATTCGGAATCATGTTAAACGTAATGCGGAGATTTATTTATAATTCATTCAGCCCTCCCGTCGAAAATCGGAGAAACAAAGAGCGAGGGGAATACGACCGTATTGGATGGAACAATTCGTTATGCAGCCGCCAACTAATTGTGCGGCCACCCACACAAACACATATGTACAGAGAGAGAAAAATTAGGAAAACAAAATATAAGATATTTTATGAAAATTATAGACATAATAGTAGTGTTAACTATTGTTTGTATGAAGGGTCTTATATAATTATCTTCGAACAATCATTACCATTTAGGATAAGTTTCATTTTTCTCCTCAAACAGTCGAATATTTTTTTTTTAGTCTTACTTTCGACAAATCAACAAGAAAGAAAACGAAAGTTTGGGTACCGAGCGGATCCTGTAACTGCAGGCAATGTGTGGATATTTGATAAATAAGCAATGAGCTTTGTGTATTTGCGGTAGGACGGGGGCAGCAGAGACTATGTGTGGTTGTCCTGGGACTGCTGCTGCAGAAAGGCCGCAGGAAACAAATTTTCATAGCTCATTTTCAGTTTTTTGCATGGCAGGATACTGCTGGCTGTATGCCTGCCCCAGCCCGACTGCCTGACAGCCGTCAAAGGACATTTGGGGAATACATGGCAGTGCAAGAAAGGTGAGGGGAAAGTAAAAGTGAAAGGGGCTAAGGATGGGGGAAAGTGATATGCGCTCCTTTAGAGATTGATAGGCCCAGGAAAAGTTTGACGTCACTCGTCCCGACTCGACACACAACGAAATTACATTACTCATACGCCATGTGGCCATAGCAGTGCCATAGCAGTGGGTGGGCGATACGAAAAGGGGACTGAGAAATAGCAGGCATGGGAGGCATATCTGGCAACAACACGTGCATCTGACTTAGTGCGGGTGAAATGCGAAGGCGAAGCTGCATCTTGGCCTCCGAAAACTGCTAAAATTACAAAGCTGCATCACGTATACGACGCGTTGCTCAACTTGGCAATTACAGGAATTTCTCGCCACCCCCCACCACCACCCAGCTCAGTCCGAATTGCAACGGCTGTGCAGGCATTAAATCAACACTCTGTCACCATTCATTAAATTTAATTAATGCTCCACCGCCCCAAAGCGGCCACCTCGGTCTCGTTATAAATGAAATGAAATAAAGAAATAATATGGAAAATGGAAAATTTGTAGCAAGCCGAATAATTGAATATCAATTTTATGACGTGTGGGTGCGTGGGCGAGCAGCGTGCGAGGTTATCGATATGAAATTTAATTAATTATATCATTTGTGAGTTACATCGATATGATGCTGAAACTTGAGGCATTTAAGGCGTCCCTTCGTGTTGAATCTTTTTCCAATTTTCCACTTAACGTTGTCAAAGGGTAGGAGCTTCGGTTTTTTTTTTTTTTTGCATAAGGGTTGGCGGACAAGTGTCTCTTGTGTCAGTTAACTCGTCGAAATTCACCATTTTCTATTTGTCATCTGCCATTTCACAGTTTTCAGTGACTGCCCAACCGAAAAACGTTCTCCACTCGAGAGTTTTCCACACGAACAAGTACACTTGACGATGGCAAGTATAACACAGGGAAATTGTTTATGGTGAGCGAGAATTTCATTGAATGCAAAAGCCAGCAGACGGAAAAAAGGGTTCTCCTTGAAGACTTTTTCCTTGGAAAAACGCTACCATGAACTTAATATGAAATTTGAGCTATTTTATGGTTTCAGCACTGGTGTGTGGGTGGGTTCACAATTTATGCCCTTTCACCTTCGCTAAGCTGTTGCTTCGCATTTTTTTACACGAACTTCCATTAGCTGCTGAACAAAATCCGGGCACTTACCGAACCAGACACGCCACATTTCACTCGACTTGATGGTCGCAAACAAAACCGAAAGAAAATGTGTATCTGAACTTTGACCTTTCTGATGTTTACTTTCAATATACTTTACTGGTGCAAATGAAAAAAAAAAAACAAGAAAAGTATATATATATGAGAAAGAAATACCAAACATACCGCATAGCTGAAGATTTAGTCTCCCGGGGCCTTTGACGACGACACGTTGCCCCACAATTCAGTGGTCTGGGTTGGCCGAGATTGAAATGCGTTTGCCATTTAACAGGTTAATGCAAAAATAAACACATCAAACAGCATGCTGTTCGGCCGACTGCCTGCATGGCTGACTGACTGCCTGGCGACTGGCACGGAGAACAAATACCTTGCGTACAATTAAAAGTTTTACGCGCCAATTTCACCGAAGGCAGTGTAAACAGAACAATGAAGCGCCAAATTAAAAGGCGATTAAAAATAAATTAAGTTTACCCGGCAATTGTTATAAGCCAAATGGCAAACACAGCGGTGGCATCCCGCTCTGGGCCGCTTCGCTTCTGGGCCGATGTAACGTTTAACTTGAATAATGTTTTCAAAAAGTTCCTGGATAGCATCCCGCCCCTTCCACTATCAGTACTCAGTACTGTGTGTTTACAAAGGTGAAGGTCGAATACAGCAAACATACAAAAAGCCCACTCACTTCTTCGTCTAAAAAGAAAATATTTTTTATTTTCTTCCCCATTAACGAAAGTTTTTTTTGTATCTCGCAGCGCTTAGCCGAAGATTTGTCATCGCAATGAAATATTTTTGGGGGTCTGTGCGCAGGAGATGGGAGGAAATAAAATTCGGAGGTGACGATTGATGGCCATTCAAGTGGGTGGAATCCGACAAAGTGCGATCAGCTTTATGGGCCTGCTTAGAAACAACGAAATCAATTAATTTTCATTGCGATTGTTTTCTATTTGAATTCTTCGCTACTGTGTGTGGGAAAGGTATGTGTGAATTTTTGTATTTTTAAATCACTTAATTGACTTTTGCTCCTCGGCTGACAGAAAAGTGTCATATATTCTGCAGCCAAGACGCAAATGACGATGATCGTTATACATTAAGTCTTAATGACAGTCGACGTTCGCTGCATCCCTATACCCCATGCTGTATATCGGATTTTTTTTCTGATTTAGCTAACAACTTGTCGCTCAGTTTGTTTTATGATGTCTAGAAATGAATGTCGCATTGTTGCTTGGGCAACAAATCTCACACAATTTAATACATTTCTCGGACGGAATGCTTATTTTTTTCAATCCACTCGCATATCGAGCTATATCTACGCTATATATATGTATTTATAGACTATATAACGCCACAGATTTATGGGGGCTGGCAGCAACAACACTAAGGTTCTACTTTCTTAATTTGATAGATGAAATCAGCACTCAGTTATGCAGCAGGAACCGAACCAGAGAGCTACGGAATAAGTGTTGCGTATAAAAATGAAAACAAATGAGCATCCGAAAGCCTAGAGCGTGTTAAATAAATTCATTTAAAAGGCCGGACACTGGAAGGTGCGTAAATCTCTCTCAGTCCTCAGTGCTCAGTGCCTTTACTGATTTATGGGGGCCACTGAAATTGTTGCATATCGTAAAAAATGAGACCGGGCCGAACGAGAAAAAGCATAAATAACATTTAATTTTGGTTGAACTCGGAATCGACCCCGGGAATAACGAGAGAGCGGGTTCGGGAGTTTCTGCTTCTGGCCTAAAAGTTGATGAAAAGCCGTTTCGCCCGCATAAAGAATTGGTCGAGAGAACAAAATAATACCATAAAAATAAAAATCAACAACACTGCCTGTCTCCGCCATCCTGCCTGCCTGCCTGCCAGTTTCAGAGAACGTGGGGCTTCAGAAGAAACAGAAAAACAAAAAAGTTATGCCAAAGTTGGCCAACCAAGTTCGAAAGGTCGACGGCAACTTGAACTGCGGTTTTCGAACATAATCAAAGACTCGGAAACTTTACGAGCCGCACACACTCGACACATGGACAGCCACCATTTTCCGGCCACGTCCGCCGCCCACACGCCCACCGTAACAATGGCGTGCAGGGGAGATTTCTTTATGATGTCAGGAGTCCATTACCAAAACGAAGCTAGGCCTTAAATAACTAAAGATACAATTATATCTATTCCATTTTAATTTTTAGCCAAGCTTTTTATTGTAGTCCCCCCCATAGAGATCCCCTTTATGCCTACGCCCCTGCTGGCACACACTTAAACACACACGCGCCGCTGCGGTGCAAATTTTATAGATGCGCCCTGAAAAGTAGGCAACACCAAATGGCAAAAAGCGCACACAGAGAAAGCAGAGGCCCAGAAGGGAAGAGCCCAGGCTGAGGTTGTGGGCGAAAACACAAAATTCCAATTAGAAATGGTCATGGCGGCAAAATAAAAAAAAAAATGAAAGTCCTCATCGAAAAGCGTGCATTGCATTTAATTGGAATACAGAAACTGACTTTTTCCACACATTTCCAGTTGTAAGTTGAATTTTAATTGGAAATACGATGCTGTACGTGGTTAATTATAATACAATTTGCATAGAAATCCACTGTTTGGTTAGAGTACTTTAGTACCCACTGTGCAAATAGTCCATCAACTTGTCAGTTGTCAAAGCGACAACTTGTAAAATTTGACTCATTAATCAAGAGCAGCTGCTACCGAACGACTGCTACCGGAAACGAGCGACTCCGCAAACCCTTAAGAGGTTTCCAACAGATTTATAAAGCAAATAACCAGGATTACACACTCATCTCAACACAATCACCTGTCGTAGGTCTTCCTGCTGACGTCCATACCTTTTCCATTGAATGCCAGCTCAAAACTTACTACTTCTAATGCGGCAAAGTCTCCTGCTTAACAAGCCCACAAAAGAATACAGGAAAGTATCTATGTTGAGATGTTGTGATGAAAAAGGTGAAGGAAACCCGTCCAAATTGGATTTGTTGTCTGGGCAACCATGTACACCTTTCCTTTTTTCTTCGCTCTTCGAGGGGTGTCTGGCACTCGTTTTGTCCGATTTCTTAGGTATTCTTAGTTGCGTCTAGGCTGGGGTTTAAATTTAATGAAAGTACCCCTAAACGGCTTCACCAAGCTGACGAGAACCTAGGCACATTAACGAGCTGGCAAGCAGCCCTTGGCGCTTTGGAAGGTTGGGAGGATATCGGAGGTACGGAGGCTGCCGAAAGGATACGTGGTGGGCGAGTTGAATAACTGTAAACGTCACTTTAACGCTGCCAACGAGTTTCTCTCTTTGGCCCAGGGCCATAGGCACTGGCAGAGGCAAACAGCCCAAAAGCTTTTCACACCCAATTGCTGGCTCTGTTAGAACAAAAAAAAAAAAAACAAAGGCGCACCAGCTGCCGAGCTAAACGCTCAGCTAGGCCAGGCCGGGCCAGAAAGAGGCAACAATAAAGTATATCCCTACTGCTCCCTGCCTCCTGCCTCCCGCCCCCATACTCCACCGTCGAATGATATGAGTTTTCGCCAGTTTGCCAGGATGTGTTTGTGTTACGTACGTGCTTTCAGCTATTTTTTGTTATGTTTAACGCATACTCCGGAATTATGATTACATTCTGCTCAGGGAAAGACAAACGAGTGTGAAAGGAGGCTCCCCTACTATAGGTGAGATTCGATAACGTTGACTCGCATGCTACTTTTGTAACAAGAAGCCTTTGAGGACGTTCCACTGTAAATTCCATTCCCGAAAACCTTATCGAAATTGAGCAGACAAATTGCTTAGCTAAAAGTGGTTTAGACAAGCAAGCCAAGCCAAGCCGCTTCCCCTATCAGCCAATAATTCCTCCCCAAGCTCCTGTCATTCATGTGTGTTATTTCATTAAATTTCACAATTTTTCCCGGTAACAAGTTTCTCCTTCCATCATCAGGGCTAGGGCGTTGGCTTCAATCAATAGCTGAAGGTCACACGAACTAGCTCCGAGAGGAGGAAAAACAGAAAAATGATAAGAGGCCTGCCTGGCACATTAATCATACGCCATGTGTTGCGCCTGTCGCAGAGCAATTAGTTTCAGCATTTACGGCATGAATTATGCATGGCAGGAAAAACAGGAGCCGAAGTCTGAAGCCCTGAGTATACATCTGGGCATATTGGGCAGTAAATTGCTTTAATTGACAGCGGAAGTGCCCCGAATAAAACATTTTAAGGCATCGTCGCCATCGTCAGTGGGATAGAGTCTTGCAATAAATTAGCCATCATTTCGGCCCCCAAAACGGATGCTTGCAAGGTCACCAAATGATGATGATGATGATGATTTGTTGTTTGTTTTGGTTGAATCAAGCAGAAGAAAAAAAGCACGCTGTGTTGACAAGAACTTGAGCAAAATCTTGGCCAGAATGACATAATTAAAAAGATATAATTTACTGGCATTTCTGGCGGCGCTTCCTTTCTTGGCGCTAGTGGAAAAGTGAAAGTAATAAACATAAATTTAAGCCTGAGCAGTCCAAGGATTTGCAATTCTCTAGGGCAAGCTGCTGACTGCCATGATTGATGGCAGAGCCGTGGCACAACAAAGCCTTTGTCTTATGTAACACTCGAGGAGTATATGGCAACCGAATTGTCATCAGCTGATGCCATAGCGAAATTAATGAAGCCCTCTCAAGGAATGATGATTGATTGTTCAGCCAAACAATTGTTGATCTGGTGTGCTTATTAAAGAAAGTATACATATCTCTAGCATATAACCAATAAAATACTGAGCTGATATTATTTATTTTTGTAGCACTTTCCTTAGCTTATTTATTTAAAGTCGTTAAGTGTATAGAAATACCAAAAATATTTGTTTCCATCAGCTAGGAATTTAAGCCGAAGAAATAAAACATATGAATTATGTCCGCACATTAAAGAGACAACATCGTGATGGGGGAAAAATAAAAAATAAGGCGACTGCTACATATCTTCAATGGCGTCAAAGATTTGCTGTCGAGGATTTTCACCGCCATGAATCACGGCGCAGAAAAAATCGAAGAGCAGAAAATAAATTCCCGCCCAATGAGTCAATGTGTCACATGCAGTCGTCGCAGGCCCCAGCCGCCAGTATATAAACGCAATTATAATATTCATTAAGCCCGCAACAAAATTAACATGTTATAAATAAATAAGCGCGGGGCGAGAGCAACGAAAATAGAAATGCCAGAAGCAGCCAAAATTATCCACACACCAGATCTGGTCAGATAGATATAGTAGGTACTATATATCAGAATAGCGACGAGAGCACAGTTCATTAACATGTAAAGACTGCAACAAATTGCCAACACATTTCGCCTTGCCGAAGGTGAAGTTCATTAAAATTCCGCGTCACTCACACACAAAATATAAATAAAGAATGTATAACAAAACCAGCACAAAAAAAATACAACAAAAAAATGCCAAAAACTCAGTGAAGGTCAGAAAATAGTTTTCCCCACAGAGTCTTTCCGTTTCTGTTTGTATATATTTTGTTTTTATTATTTTTTTTTTTTTTGTGGCCTGACCAACCACCGACCATCATCATCAGCATTAGCTTTTTCGCTTTAGTTTTGAGATATATCATGTGCGGACATCGGCTGGAAATTTGTTTGTCCGCCCGCTCTCGTTTACTCAGTTTGTTTGTTTTCCTTTGCTGACTGGCTAACTGATGGAGGAGCGTCATCTCGCTTGATGACGTCCACCAGTCCACCAGTTCACCACGCTTTTCTCCGCCTTTTCAGAGACAATCTGTACTTTGTTAGCTGACGCTGCAAATGTGCGGAAATGCGTTCCACAGACATCATTTGGGATTTGCGATTTATCGCTGGCCAGCTCCAGTGCTAATGCCAGTACCAGTGCCAAAGTAAATTTTGATTGGTAAATAAATGGGGGAAATTAATTTGATTGGAATTGCGTTGAAGACTGTTGGACAAATAGGTTTAGGGATGATCGAGCGATACAAATAAATGAGCAAGTCAAACAAATAGCTTTAAATTATTGAACAAATTCAATTCAATGGAATTCAATTCCCTGGCAACCGGAATGTAATCTGAATAAATCCGCTTTGCGAGAAAATGAATGGAAAAATACTGCCAATAAAAGGACCCTGGAATCACGCAATCACAACATAATCCCAACATCCACCTAAGGTCTCAGCGCCACTCAAAGTAAATTAGACTGATGTGATGGAAGTCCGGCCGCCAGTTAAGCAAAGTGTAATTAAGACCCAATCCATCAAATGGGAAAAGAAACACTACCTGGGCAAAGCCAACCACAATCCCTTCATATAATTCAATTCATGGAATTTCCTTTACTGGACCAACTTTGATAGCAGCTTAATTACTTGATAACCTGATGGCGGGGGAGGCGCCATGCCGAGTCCTTTGGATTTATGTAATTAGTTTGTTCGAGATACTTTCCGCCTGATGGCAGGACTCACCCACACGTCCATGCACATGAATTACCATAAATCAAAGGAGGCACTCACACATACATGGTATTCGAAAAGAGGAAAGCCAGCAGACGAGGATGATGAGTGGCAACTAACCGCCGAAGAGGAGCAACTTTCTGGCCAAAAGTCAACGCTTGACAGTCATTAGTCATATAAAACGAATGAGCGGGACAGATATGTGGCCGGTCCTGATGTGGGTAAGGACGATAATGATGACAGGCAACAGCCGCAGAACCAAAAAAAAAATACAACCCAAAAAAATTGCTTTTTTGTAAAGTCAGATAGTCGTCAGGGTCCTTTCCGAAATATCTATCTCACTGAGTTTTTCTGTGACCCCCCATCAAGATCAAGGACGAGGAAAATGAAAGCCACAGAAAGCCAAAACCAAAGCGACTGCATTTTATTACCACAGACTTTAACCTTGGTAGCTAAAAGGCAGTTTTTTACACAAGAAAACTAACTAAAAAAAAATTATTCAAGTTTGTATTTCATTTAGCGTTGTTAATAGCTTATTTTCTATTAGTGTAAAAACCGCCAGGACATTATGCAACCAAAGCCAAGCCTAGTGGCTGCTAGCTTGAAAAAAACTTCCTGGAAAACGAAATCTGTTAGAGGTCTTCCCGGGCTAGGCTCTTTTATTATTATAATTTTTTTTATTTTTATATTATTACCTTGGCATTTATCTTAAGGCCTGAAGCCCAAGGGCTTCTCTTTGTATCCGAGTTGTGGGTCAAAAGCAAAAAAAGCGGGACAGAGCGTGGCAAAGGGTTAATTAAAGTTGAGCTACGTGGGAGTTCAAGGTGGGCAATAAATTTTATGGTCTCTTCGGGCCGCTTTTCATCTCCTTCCGACCCGGTTTTTTTTCCTTTCTTCAGACTTAACCCCACTTACTCAAAGTCCAGTGCGGAAAATCGGCTTCAAGTAGTTCTAAGGGCAAATATTTTTCAACATATTCTCTTTGTTATTTGACAATATTTATGTTAGTTGTAGTTTGGTAAGCGGCTTACCCTTTTGGCCACTTTGAAGTGGTTCCAGAGTAGCAATACAAACAAGGAAAAGAAACAAGGAGAATAGACCAAATCGTATTTGTTAGGAATACATTTTCCATGTCAGACTGCACAGGAAGCGTCTTAGAGTAGAGTATACTCTCAAAGGAAGTCGACATTGAGTAGCAGGAAATTAAAATTTTAGCCCCAAACAGAGTCCTGCAAAGGCGCTGGCATTAAAACGAATTACAAAGTGAGATAGGAGACTGGCAAAAAAAAAAAAAAAAAAAAAAAAAACAGGACACTCTCTGTAGTGCCAAGTCATCAGGAGTAGTAGAAGGAAAATTCCTCCAACAAGGAAGCGCTTAATTTGTTTGCTTCCCACTCACTTCACAGGTTTTCCTTTCTCCTTCCCGGGGCCTGGCCCTCCGCCACCACTCTCAGTCTCAGTCCGTTGGTGCTGCTCCTTCTGGAGAGAATTTTCATTTGAATTTTTAATTTCTCCCACGCCCACATTCTGTGACACTTTAAGCATTAGTTTGACAGAGAGGCTGGGTTTCGGTTCGGGTTGGGGTTAGGTACGGCGCACATTATTCCAGCCAGGATATGATTCGCCGGCATCTATTTAAGTGAGTGCAAACTTTACCCAACATTACATAACCCACACACACACACGCACACTTACCCACACATAAAGCAAGGCAAACATTTTGCAAATTTTTAACGCAAATTGTTGAAGGCAGAAGAGAAGCCCAGAAGGGCGAAAGCCTGACTATGCCACGCGTCATGAATTTTCTCTTCTCCTCCTATTTTTTTCACCATTTTTTGTGGACTGCTGAAAATTTTATGCAAAAGCGAAAAATACACAAAGACAACAACACAACTGCAGTAGAGCGAGGAAAACCTACGTTCAACGTTAGTAAATAATATTTTCCATGGCATGTGCAACCGAGCCAGGCAACAAAATATAAAAGAACCTCACTGATAATAGCAGGATTTTATTTTATTTTCCGCTTTTTTGGGTTGGCAAGTGCAAACACAATTCTGTTCGTCTGTTCGTAATGGCCGAGAGTTGATTTTAATTTAAAGATTAGCATTGAATTATTCAACGAAGCAGAGTGGCAGCCGAAAAAAACATCGTGAATTATGAGGCTGGGAAAGCGGGCTGGAAGGGGGTGAGTTTTGATAAATGGGACTAAAATTAGTGGAACATGACCGGGTCGTGGGTGCGGTTCGCTGGCCCGATTCTTGGCCCACTTGTTGCAGGCTTGGTTCTCTTATTTATTTATTTTTTGAAGAAAGTAAAAACAGAAGTGTGCTTAGTCTGCAAAAAATGTAAATTTTGAGAAGGCTGCCAGCTTAGAACCTTGAATTGGCCAACAATTAAGGACAAAGTATGTCCTTTGAAAAAAAAAACCGCAAAACGTTAAACGAAACGAAATGAAACGTCACAGCCAAGAGAATAGTAAACACACCCATGCCACAGCCACTAAACCAAACACGTCCTGACACACACATGCACACATGAAAGGCAAACAACAATACAAACAAAAAGCAAATACGGCAATCCACGAAACCGGAGCGCGACAATTGCGCTTTATATTTGCGCGGCAAACGAAGAGCTGCGCTGCGCTGGGCTGGGCTGGGCTGGGCGGCAGGGTCGTGGTTAAATGTGGGCGTGTCCGGAGTCGGAAAAGAAAAGGGGGCGTGGCCACTACTGATGCTGACTGCGGATGCTACTGGCAGCAGGCGGTTGTCCTTCAACAAAGTTGACCTTGCACTTGCCACTTGCTGCTGCCTCAGTATTCCACGCGCCGGATGTTGCTGCCATCTCTCTCTCTTCTTTTTTTTTTGTGCCCCCCCTTCCTTCCCGGATTCCCTTGCACTTTCTGTCCATATCTCTGGGCCTTTCGCGTTTCTCCTTCCGCTTCGTTTTTCCACTTTTTTTTTCTTTTTGTGGTGTGTGCAAGGACGCGGCAGAAACTGATAAACAGACACACGCATGACTGCGCCCACGTGCCGCATTGGAAAGTGCGTGAGAGCTGGCCGCCTGCACTGCCCTCTAAAATGATTTTTAATTACAAATTTTGCGGCATGCAGCAAACGGCAAATAGCATTTGCAATTTGGCTGCAATTTTTGGTCTGATGCCAGCCGAACACGAATTGTTATGTGAAATAGTTGGCAGAAAACAAAAAAACGAACCCAAAAAAAGGGATGCAGTGAGAAAAAGTTTCACAAACTCACCAAAAACGATGTTTTAATATGTTTTAAAATTAAAGCTTGCAATCTATAAATTGTATATTATTTCATAAATTAATATTTATGAAATAATATACAATTTTTTTTTTATAGTTTAAAATATTACTTGAAAGCACACCCCTTTTTTCTCTGCGTTTTCTCAAAAAATTGCAATTTAAATAGTGGCCCCAATAAGTATGCAATATTTTTCGTTGGCTTCCATTTTTGTTGCCATTGTCTGTGTCTGTGTGTGTGTGTGTGTGTTTGTATGTGTGTGCTCAGGGCAAAGTAATTTCATTGAAATTGTTGAGCAAATAGTTGCAGTGTTTGGAGCAGATATTCCACATGAAATAGCTGCTACTTCCACAATTGTGGAAAATCATAAATAAGCTTATTTCGCTTCTCCCCCTGCGGGCCGGAGTCCTCCTCCTCCAGACCTCTTCCAGCCCTCCCTGAAATCGTACATTAGATTACTTTCGCCTGACATTTTCTGCATTTTCTTGTTTATCCCACTGTCAAGCCAAGCCGGATGGAATGGGAAACACTTTTTCATTTTCTCGTTAAAAGAAGACCGGAGAGAGAGTGGGAAAGACGGAAAGCGGAAAACTTCCTTCGATAGTTGTCCTCACTTTGTCGTGACAGATAATTGATTGCGCTGCCGCACTTCCAATTGATTGCAGCAAGTTTCGGACACTTTTTGATGGATTGCGAAGGATTTAAGGGGAAGGGAATTTCATAGTTTACCGACAAGCAGCATCGAGTAGCAGCATATTTTGTGAAACTCACCTGCAACGAGAGATAAAGGGATAAACTAGTTAGTAAAGTTTAATTAAATAAAAGCTTACAATTACCCAGCCCCGGGCTCAGCCCAAGCTTATTATAATTATGCAATTAAATGTTAATCGACGCCATTTGAAGCAATTTATTTAATCATCGTCACACACAATATCTGGTTATTTTCATTAAAAGCTTCTCGCCCAAGTCTGGCCACAAAGCACACTTGATGCATCATTTAATCGACTTATAGAAGCCAGTCTGTGAAGCCAAATCGGGCCAAAAACTGTCAACCAAGCAGCTTACCAGTCAACACCCCCAAATCCTCACCCCTTTCCCACTCCCTCTGTCTGCTGGCAAATCACAAAAAGTTTCAACAAGTCACGCATTCAATTAAAAGCTTCCGCCCACTTTCCGCTTCACCCACAATTCCAACCATTTTCCCACATTTTCCTCGCAATTTTCACTTACTCTGGGCTCAGAGCTCTGATGATGACGCGGCGCTCTTGGAGTTGCGTTAATGTTTGCGGATTATAACGCACCAAGGCCCGAAACCTTGATTATAATAAATACAAGTACGAATAAAAAGCAGCTTTCGCATAATGCATTTAATTATTAACTCGCTGCTGCTGCTGCTGCTACTACTGCTGCTTCTGCTTCTGCTTCTGCTTCTGCTCCCGGGATAATTCGAAAGTTTTCCCCCACTTTGGCTAAAAGTTATAGGCCACATTAGCAATTGGCTGGAGGCAGTCGGCTGCTGCAATTTTTTCTTGGGCCATACTTTCGTATTACCCCCCACGGGCCTTGAGATGCTGTTCGGGTTTCACTTT
This sequence comes from Drosophila atripex, assembly GCA_035045925.1. Lineage (NCBI taxonomy): Eukaryota > Metazoa > Arthropoda > Insecta > Diptera > Drosophilidae > Drosophila > Drosophila atripex. The sequence continues at coordinate 6,656,981 of JAWNOP010000012.1, forward strand.
CTTTGCTGGGCTGGCTTGGCTTACATGTCGTCGGTTAGCTGCCCCTTTGGGCCAAAATTGTGCACTTGGCCCGCTGCAGCTGCACTTGCAAGTTCACCAAAGTTGCCAACTTTAAATTAATTGCCAATTAATTTCGACTAGCACCCCAAAATGTCCGCCCAAGCTGCCTATTCACGCTGGTCACTTGTTTCTAAAGGCTAAACTTTTTTCGTTTTGTGTGGAAATGGTGTGAAAATTCATTAAATTAAATGTTTCGAGGGTCGATACAAGTTTGTGTGGCTAAGAGTTCTTGTGTAGCATCACAAATGGATTAATTTTGTGTCAAGATCTAGGATTTCAAAGCAAGAAGAAGTACAAAATATATGTATTTATTTTAATTTGTTTTCTTTAAGCCCCTTGAAATTCCCCCCTCTCGTGTTTGCCTGAAAATTGCAAAAGTTTTTGCCATGCAATCGAGTTTAATTTTTTACTTTCATGGGAAAAGCGAACAGAACTCCTACCTACTCTGACACAGATAGTTTGTTCATTAGGGGAATGCAAAATGGAAATATTTCACTAATAAAATGAAGACCGCGTCCGAGTGGACCAGCTTGATTGAATGACTGACTGAATGGGGACTGGAGAGTGACTAGAAAGCGGAAAGCCTTGGATTTATGACTTGAAAATTATTTATTTTGATTGAATATTTCATAACACAGTCTTGGCATGCAGGTTGTAAGCTTGACTTGGCCCCCGACCCCTGCCTCCTTGGGGTTTCCTTCATCAACTGCCCTCTGGCATAGAATTTCCCAAACATTTTCCTGCAACCATTCCGGCCATCCATTATGAAAGCCTTGCTGCGGAATTAGATTGTGGCATGAGGCAACAACAACAGCAGAGCATGAACATTTTTGGCAAACTCATGCCAGAGTCTGGTAATTGGCCACACACACACGTGTTTTGGCCGGGCTTAGTGGAACACAATTTCCAAATGGCCTTATGCAATTCATTGGGCAAATAGAAGCGATCCACCAGCCAGAGAGATGGTCTCTAACTTACAAGTTAGTTTATAATTTAGTTTAGTAGGAGCTACCATTTTCTCTCAGTGATGGAATACCGATTCCCACCCACAAAGAACCAGAAGCATACAATTTTTATTAAGAGCAAATTGTGCACACAAATCGATCAAATTCGTAGCGACAATTTCTGAGAAGGGACTCGGCCCTCTGGCACTCTGGCCCTCTGGCACCTACCCAGCATATTTATCGCTTTCTCCCACAATTTCTTTATATTTCTCACTTTCTCCGGGGCGGGTTGGCCAACCTAATATGCAATTCTTGGCTGCCGGCAAATGCAATCAATGGCAACCGAACGTAGGTGGCCCTCGGAGGTGGCACTTGCATGGAAACTTATTTTTATTGACATATTTCTGCCTTGGCGCAGGATATGCTGGGCTGCCTTCTCAGTAAACGTTCTATATTCCGTATTTGCATATCGCCCTCAATGGCCTTATTGATTGCAAGTATCACTCAAAAGGAAGGAAGCAGACATTTTACACTTCGATAACTGAGTCTGGAAATAATAGAGTTCGTTAAGGGCTACAGGGCTACATCATCCGGGAAAATACTGCAATCAGTGTCAATAATTGCCATTAAGGACTTTGTCTTTGTAATTGGCCGGGAAAGAAACCATCTGAGGACAATGTATCCTTTTTTAAAAGCACTCTTTCACACACACCATAAACTATTGAATGCAACTCCAGTTGATCGACACTTTAAGCCCGCTGTCTGTCCATCAATGTTGACACAAAAAGCGCCCAGCTCCCGCTCGCCATAAAACTTTTCAATAAAGTTGCAGGCTTAAGCTAATCGCTTCACCTCCCAGCTGCCGCCCACTTTCAATTCCAGAGGAATCCAAACCCAAAGTCCACCCGGACGCAGCTGCAATTTGGTGGCTCGTCTTTATGGCTGACCACGCCCATCACTCTCCAGCACACACACACACACATACACTTATTTCCTTATATAAAACACACTTTATTACCGCCGCCATAAAACGCTGCAATGTCCAAGGCAATATACCCCGGCAGACATTCAGAGGTTTAGGTTTAGGCCATTGAATGTCGGAGAAGGAAAAAAGTGTGGAAAATTAGTCAACTAAACTTAAGAGCTAAGCAAGATGGGCTTGTATTTAATTTTTAATTATTTAAAAATAAAATATTAAATACTGGATTTTAATCTTTTTTAATTTTTAAACTTGTGTTTTGGGCCATCTCTTAACCGCTCACCTAAACTCCTCTTGACCGTGGCACGTGGCTTGTTCGAGCCGCTGTTCAGGGTGACCGCAATAGTGGCCGTAGTCCGGGGCTTTGGCGGCTGACTACTGGCATTACCGCCGCCCAAGGGCTTGTTGGCAACAACTGGGAATGGCTTCTGCTGGCGCATCAGGGTCTGGTTGTGATTGTGATTCTGTTTCAGGTTCTGGGCGTGGGCGTGGGCGTGGGTCGGGGTCTGTGTTTGGGTCTCCTGGTTGGTGGCACTGGGCAGGGCCGAAGTGGAGACCGAAGTGCTGGATCGCTTGTACCCCTCCGTGAGGAAGGCCGGTGGCGGCGTGATGGGCGGAGCCGGGATGCACATTTGCTCGTCCACCGGAGAGCTGGCTGCCGTGCTCGGCGCTGTGATACATTCCCGCAGCCTCAGGCCGCCGGGCTTCAGTTGATTGCTGCTTGTGGTGTGGACATGGCCACTTGTTCCAGGACCATTCGACGGCGATGTCGCCGCGGAAGTGGCCTCATTGCAATAGAGTTCCAAGTGGTGTTTGTCACACCTCCGCCGCCGGCGGATATTCGGCGCTATGGTCTTCATTTTGGCGCCATTCTGGGATCCGCTGAGGCCTGTTTGCTGATTGATGGACGGGACACCGTCCTTCGAATTTAATCGGATGTAGTGAACGCGAAAAATGCGTACAGGTTGCTTGTTCTGTTGTTGCTTCTGCTGCTGATGCTGTTGCAGATACTCTTTGTAGGTCTGTTTCCGCTGCTGCGGCAGCTGTTGCTGCAGCAGTTGCTGATGTTGCTGGTGTTGCTGCTGCTGTTGCAGTTGCAGTTGCTGTTGATGCTCTTGTTGCAGTAGCTGTTGCTGCTGCTGCTGCTGTTGCTGTTGCTGTTGTTGCTGTGGTTGCTGGTATTGCAGCATTTGTCTGGCCAGAGTGGGTGTATTTTATTCAAATTTCTCTTCTCCGGCTCCTCTTTAATATTTTTGTTGTTTAAAATCTTAAATTTTGCTTGTAAATATATGGCTCAATATTGGCGCAAACACGTACGTACATATAGTATTTATTCCGATATAAATTTATAGAAAATAGTAACTTTATATATATATGCTTTATATGGATTATATATTCGTATAGTTAAATATTTATCGTTTCTGTTATATATAGTTCTCTGGTTTAAAATGGAAGCTTTCAATTGCGGCGTTTTGTAACTTTGTTTGCTTTAATTTGTAATTTTAGTTTGTAACTGGTATTGTTATTGTGTTTTTGCTTTTGTCTGTGTTTGCTTTGGCCTTTTGTAATTAACAAATATTTACTTAGTTGACTTTGTTTTCCTTACTTGCTGATCGTTAATTTTTAATCGCTTTTAGTCACACTTGATTTAGTTGCGAATTGCGGAGCGCAGTAGTATGTATAATTATATTCAAGTTCACATTAAATGTAAGTTTGAAAGCCTCTTTAACGCATGTCTTTTATACTTGAGAGTATTGTAGTTAAATATATATGTTTTATGTAAATATTTGTATATAGATATTTATATAGTTTATGGGTGTTCTTTATTTGTAAACCGACAACCGACCCGTAGTTGACATCAATGAACTCTTTGTGTTAACCGTTTAATTGTAGGGATCATAAAATCGTAGTATTTGTTATTGTAGTTGAAGTTTTGATTCAGGAAACACAATATTTATTTGTAGTAACTTTTCTGTTCCTCTAACTTTCTCCTTTTCCTTCGGGGCCTCTGCTTTCTCTGAAATATTATTCAAATTAAGTTGACAGGAAATCCCCATCCCCGTGGAGGAAATCTCTTGTCAAGTGAAAACTTCTTTATGAGCTTCGTTTTCGTTTATTTTTTCGGAGTGTTTCTGTCACGCCCATTGAAATTGCTAATCAAACAAATGACACTGGGGATTCTCATTCAACGTTGTGGTATTATGTAAATTCCTCACCAAAAAAAAAAAAAGGAAAAAGGGAAAAGAAATTGAGGAAAACCAAAAATTAATGACTTGATGGAGTCAAGCTGGGCCAGACCGAAAAGTTGCCATCGATGCCAAATATTGAGGCATTGACGTGGCCATATTGATAGCACTCGAACGTGACTGAAATATCGGAAATGTATCGCAATTAGGAGCAAGCTCTCACCCGAAAAAGGACTCCCTGGGAGGGGACAGCGCAGAAGTGCGAATAATGTAATTTTGATGTTATTTGCGGTTTGATGGGAATTCAATTATGAGAAGCCCTCCATATGCTTTTCTCGATCCGGATTCTGGATTCTGAATTCAGGATTCCGGAAGGCAAAAAATGATGCGACAGAGTGAGACAAATGAGGCGTGCAATCCCGAGAAATGTCCTGTCAGCCGAGCACTTATCCTCTGGCAAGAAATCGCCTGGCTGTTACTGTTTTTGTTACTGTCATTGTCCGGAGGAGAAAGTGAAATGAAAGTGAAATTCCGTTCCAATTCCTAGTCCTAGTCCTTGTCATAGTCCTTGCCCCAGTCTTATCCCAGGAAGACTAGGACTATCAAGTTGCCAGCGTAATAAGCCAATCAATTCAGTGTCGGATGAACTGCTTCATTAATTTCACTTGCACCCAACCCGAATGGGGAAAATGAAAGAATTATGGTGGCAGGACCAGAAGGACTAGATCCTGCCAGGACCTACAGGACTCGCATGGCACAAAAGTCACGTAAGCTGGGAGGGGGGTTGTAGCAAATAAGCCTGCTTAGTCTGGTTTGGGGAGGGACGGAAAGGCCTCCTCAAGGATACTTTAGCAAATGGCAGCTGCCTCTTCCGCATCCATATCGATGGCCATTTGCTTCACTTCCCGCAGCTGGTATTATTATTTATGTATCTTGCAGATACACGACTCGCCTTTCGCCCATCTCAGGTGCGTGCCTCTTCCAGCAAAGTGAAGGAAAAAAGAAAAGGAAATGCGAGTCCCAGACCCAGAACTAAAAAGTCTCCCAATTCTAAGGCCAGTAAATAATCATTTGGGGGGGACGGGTCCTGGGACAATGATAAAGTTGGTATAGCCATTTTCCACTCAAATTTGCTCCTGGAATGCCATCCTTTTCATTCTAATTGCGAAACTTTCGTCTTGTTTATTTTTGGCTTTATTGAATGGAGAATTTCGGCAATTTAGTTTCTTAGTTTGCAAATTAAACTTATAATTGAATAGCAATGTCAATGGGCGTGGCGGCAATCCGAGTGTGAGGCTCACTAGGAAGCTGATTCTCAAATATTTGCACAAGTTTTGGTTTTGGCCAGGCTCGAATGGAACTGCCAGCGACTAAAAGAGATTAAAATTAATTGAAGCAATAGAAAGGAATAGAAATGGGAAGCCTGCAACTTATCCCATTAACTCAAGTGCCAATGGGTTCGACAACTATTTCAATTACTTAATTGGCCCGAAATGAAAAGCCCAAAGGGAATTACTAAACATGTTTAAATATTAATAATAGAATCAGCCCTGCCAATAGTGAGTGACATTGCAAAATATTTGTTCGAAATATTTGTCTCACATTTTTATGGTTTTCAAGCTCAAAACAGAATTAAGAACATTTTATTTTCGCTGATTATTTCGTTGCGCTCGTATTTGGTTATTTGAATAAATTCGTAAACACATTTAAAAATGCATATAATTTGATTTAATTATTTAATGCCAACAATAACAAGAGTTAAGAACAGTGTTCGCTTTGCTGCCAAAACACCTTGACTTTGTGTCTTGACCAAAATATATCGTTCTCTTCGGCAAGTCAATGCACTTTTTGTTTCCGTTTCAAAATTAATGATTTCACTTAGTTCTCGGCCGAGAGAGAGGGAGAGACAGAGTCCGAGTGTTTGACAAAATACAAATTTTAATTTCATTCACGGCCAAGAATTTATTTATTTATTTATGGTTTCTTTTTCTGTTTTCGTCGAGCACCGAATGGAAAATCATAAAAACTGAGGCAACATATCTGGCGCATAAACGGCCAAAACATAAAAAAATTTAAATTAACTTCCCGAGCACTCACACTTGAAATACAAACTGAGATAAATACATTTAACAGCTCATAAAAAATTGGCAAAATGGGAGAACATAAAAATTACCCAAATAAAAAACGGAAAATGAGAAAACTCAATGGAAAATGATAAAATCCGCGTCGTATCACATCACAAGTTGGTTTGGCGATTATTTTAAAAACATTTCTCGATCCCACTTGTTTCCCCTGTCTTTTTTAGGTTCTATTTTCTCCGAATGTTTCTGAGATTCTCTTGTTTGATTTTCTTATTCAAATATTTGATTTAAAATATATCTTGTTTGATAGAATTGTTTCTTGTATTGTTTCGGGTTCTCGTCGCTGCGGCCGATGGGCTCGAGAATTGCCAACAAACTGATGCCAAACGGAAGCCGTCCAAATGTTTTTCATGGCATCGCGGGATAGCCAGAAAGCGACAGTGCCGAGCGACGAGCAGCGCGGCCAAAACCACACAAGGCGATGGAGACAGAAGAGCAGCAGCGAAACCACCCAAGAATGTTTCGCACCACCAGACCAGAGCGGCGACACCAGCATCACCCACTGATAAGCAAGCTGAGAGAGAGCTTTCCTTCAGCCCGCCTCTCTTTGCCGCTCTTGGCCCAAACAGTGCTCACAATGTCACACTGTCAATTAGCCACATTATCGTGCAGGACAATGGCGCCATAAAGCAATTATTAATGGCACCTTGCAATCCTTTTTCGCACTACATTATTCAGACTTTGCGACAAACTTTTGTCATGAATCCTGTTGCTTAGCAACTTCTTGCATAATGGGATTGGCGCCACCAGGTTGAATTTTTAAATAGTTTAGAAACTGATTCTGACAATTTCAGGGAGTTTTTAAAAAGTAATAGTATACATTTTTCCATTTTAAAATAGTCAGTGAATCATTTTTTTTATAAAAAGATAGTTTTTAAGGTTTTAACTTTTGAAATCTAATTTTTAAATCTTATTATTTTTTAAAATAGTCTGAGAGGAATAAAGAAATTTTTTGTATCTAAAATATTTTAGTTTCTTCCATTTACTCTTAATTTCTTAATATTAAACCTCAATATAAATATTTACAAAAAATATATATTTTATTTTAAATAAACATAAATAGGTGTTGGCATCACTGAACCATCCTTGTGCCAGAGAAATAAAGCTCTCTCTTAATGCCTTATTTGAAAGTAAAAGCTCTTTTGAAGAGAACCCCAATTTCTCCCTCTCATTGGCCACAATTTAATGCGGTAGTGTGCGTGTGTTTTGTTTATGCCTGCTTGTTGGCCCGGCTCAAGAGCCTGTTGGCCTGTCCCGTCCCATCCACTGGCCAGTTCGGCCGCCCACCTCCACGTTCCCTCGCTGCCACATTAATGCACGCCCACAGTCTGATTGAAATCATTGGGCAGGAGGTCCTGCGAGGGGATGGCATGGAAAATGCAGGAAAATCAAGAGGACACCGAGGAGGGTTGTTGTGTGCGTCAATGCAACGGATGACGATGCCATTGCCACTGAAATTGCCATGGTCAGGGCCAGGCGGCAGTGTCCATGGTATTGGTGCTCGTGTTTGCCTGTTGCACATGACTGCAACTGCAACTGCAACTGCAACTGCAACCCGATGCCCCGAGGAGCGGAAGACCAAATAATAAATAATGATATCAGCCACCACCGACGCATTCTCGATATTTAATTCACACAAACGAGGCAAACAAAAGCGAAACATAAACTTAATCAAAGTGGACCGTGGTCTGTTGTCCTCCGTGGAACGAAAACAAGTTGATGAATTATTGTAATTAAGTGGGCCAGAAACAAAGGCGCGCAAATGAGCAAAGAGCGGAAAGGAAAAGCGAGAAACGAGTGGTGGATGGTGGATGGGGAGGGTCCTGCCTTTAGGAAATTAATGCCAAGTGGCAAGTGGCATGTGGCATGTGGCAGACAAGAAGCAAATTAAAAGAGCCTAGTGCCCAGGTCATTAGTGATGTAGGTGAGGGCTCTCGCAGGACTCTAAACGGTGGGATCTATTAGAGCAGCGCCGAATATTAAATTATTAAACAGATATAGAGATTCGATGGCCTTGTCGGAAACTATTTATAAGGACTTCTCTTCTTGGACAGAAAACCAAGAAAGCGTAACTTCAGCGTTGACGAGCAAACACTTCTTAGTCATAACTCTAAGAAAGACTGTCGCCTTTAATTTCCTGACACGCCCTTGGACGTGTCCTTCTCCCTGGCCCTGTCCTTGCGGCTCTTCCTTCCCCTTCCCCTTCTCCTTCTCCACCATCAATGCCAGGCTCAATCATTGTCAGCCACCGGGAAAAGCCAACAATTGTGACAGACCGCCCCGAAAAGGAAGCGGAGAGCCCACAAGGTTAAACACCAGCTAAATATAAACCAAAGGGACAGTGATTTGAATTGAAATAACCGCAATCTCCAGGGAAACGATTTAAGGACAAACCGAAAGCTAATCAAGGCCAGGACTACTGGGAAGTCCCCAGAGGCGAGATCCGAGTTCATCTGGGATGCGCAACAAATGCGAGGCGGAAAATCTGCTCGAGGAGCTGAGCTGCTGGAAACACAAGTTTACACAAGTTTATGGATGCCATGGATGGCTAAGATATGCGAGACAGCCACGCAATGAATGCCAAACTAAAGAATGGGGCGGATGGCGAAGAGACGGCCAGCTGGGACGGCGAAAGAGATGGCGGCAGGATGTCCTTCCGCTTGTCGGAGGGGAGAAACGACAAGAAAACAGAAGAAAACTACAAAAAGGATGCCTGTCGGAGGGAATTCCAAAGCAAATGAAAAATAAATACCAAACAGGAGGCAGCAGCAAAAAAAAAAACAACAAAACAACGAAACAAAAAAAAAGGCAATTGAAAATTTGTGGCCACAAACAAAAATTAAGAGAAGGATACAAACAAAATAAATTCAAAATAGCAGAAGGATAAATAGCAAAACAACAGTCGCACTGAAATTGCTTACATAATCACAAAAATACATAGTCTTCTGGCCAAGGGGAGAGACTGAGAGACGGAGAGAGAGTAACACGTGCAAGGGTGCGAGTGAGATGGTAACAGCCGGAGAGAGAAGGACCGAGTGAGATGGGGAGCCTTGGAGCCTGAACTTGGCTTTCAATGTTGTGCGACTTGAACTTGAATTCGCTTTGCCGACTAACGGCACGTGCTGGGTATAACGCAGAGAGCTTTTCCTCTCTTATGCTCTCTCTTACTGTTCACGTTCGCCAGGCACTCTCTTTCGTTCGCACTTTCCCTTTCGTGCATCAGAAATGCCAGTGACGCAAGTTATCAAAAATTTATCAGCCGAATAAAAAGAGCGGCGCCTCGCGAGCAACAGGAATAAAAATTGTCCCCTTCTAAGTTCTCATCAAAAAAAAAAAAAAAAGAAATCAAAACAAAAGAGAAACTATTTTGGGTCATAACTCTGATGGCTTTCCTTTCCCTCCATTTTTTTTTTAACTTTTTTTTTCTCGTATGCAAACAGGTTGTTTGCTCGCAAGACAAAGGATCTGAATCAGCACAAGCTTGTGTCCTCAATTTCAGAGTAGTTTCTTGCCCGGGACCGGGACCGGGGCAACGGGTCGTATACTTGTTCTTGTAGCGTTCAACGGGGCGTATGCTTGCTCTGCATGGCAGTTTGGCAAGAAAAGTGGAAGCCGGCGAATTGGCCAAATTAAATTTTAATAATTAAATGCAAGCAACGTACCGGGCCTGGGCCTAAGACCAATGGCACGTGCAAATTTGCATGCGAAATTCGGTTAAGCAGAGCCAGAGCCAGAGCTCAGTGAGCTCCACTGAGCACATGCCGTTGCATAAATAAAATCGCTTTAAAGCACAATCCCACCCACCCACACACACACACGTACAAAACACACAACAAATGACAATGACAACGATGATGCGGATGTGGGATATGGAAAGTGGATACGGATGCGGATCGGCCTGTTCCCGCCAGGCAATGTCAACTTTGATTGATCGGACAGGACAGCCAGGACGACAGCGCCTGGATTTGTTCGATTGAGGGTCCCTGAGAACATTTGCATAAGACTCTGACTCGAAGGACTTACACAATGGTCAAAGGTATTGGGGGAAGGAGAAATCGGATTGGGAAGTTGGGCGAACGGAAGAAAAAAAAAGAAAAACAAAATTTTTGCAACAACAGAGGAGCAAGGGGAGCAGCAGAAGCCTCTTTACAAAAATCAATACAAATTATATTGAATTATTTTTTGTAATTGAAAAAAAAAAAAATTTAGAAGATTATTCTGAGAAAAGGAATTTAAGTGGAGGATCTATTAGGGACTTCTAGGAGTAGAACATTAAAAAACAAAAATTACCATAAATCTATTGAAGAAAAGCCAAAGGACTCTGCTGTTTTCCATATCCAATGACGCCACAATCCTCCACATATTTCCCCGAAAAACGTTCGATGCATAAATTTCACTCAACCCCAATTTAATTTGCGTTCCATCCTTTACTCTAAGCCACAAAAGAAGGTTGTCCCACATCAAGGTATATCAAAAATCCACTTCCATATCCCAAGGAGGCCACCAGGACGAAACGGAGATAAGCAACTAAGTCCTGGGGACCAAGCGTAGCACGTAATTCATTTTTATGAGCTGCCACAACTTGTTGGCTCTGGACAGTTTGGTTTTAGCCAACTTAACGAAAACAAATGATAATCATTTTCATTTTCATTTTCCGCCCGCAAAATGCAAATAGTACGCCGAGCTAGAGAAACTCTGTAGTGCAAGCCAGAACAACTCTCGAGTCCTGACAAAGAAAACACAAAGCGAGATAAATAGAAGGTCCTTTCCATGGCCAAGGTTGTCTACAGGTTTTTTTTTTTTTGGGACGGCAGCCAAATAGCGAGCTGCACGAAAAAGGCGCACTCACAACAAAATATGTATGGATGTCGGGGAAGCGAGAACAATGCCAGCGGACAAAAGGAGGAAAAATCTCGGATGAGAGGAAGTCCTGCAGACAGGACAGCGACAATAAATAGTCAACTGCAGACAAGTCCAAGGATAAGCTCATAATTAACTTGCTCAACGACATGTCGAAGCTGAATGAGAAGCTTAAATTGAAATTGCCCCAGCAAACAAAGTCGGGACACTAAAAGGACATTCGACCAAAAAGGGCCTATAAATCACCAGGAGCAGGAGGCAGCAGGCAGCAGGCAGCAGGCGGTAGGCAGAAGGCATGAGGCAGCCTCAGGACGAAAAATTGTTGCACAAAAATGCGTTGTAATTGCCGAAATCAAATGGCCGTAATTTACGTTGACAGGCAATGGACAAGGACAGTGGCAGGCTACAGCAACTACAGTTTTATTTATGCAAATCCCCCATCCTTTCCCAGGACCAAGCGGAATACGTGCATGAGAGTGTGTGTGTGTAGGTGGACAAGTTGTGGACTTGGCCAAAAATGTTCCATATTAGAATTATGCAAATTAGACAGCCGACATCGATGCAGGGTACTGGCTGGAAGGAAGCGTAAAGGGGCGCCATTCGAGCGGCAGGACGAACCGTAAAGGTATGCCTTATGTCCTTGGGGCCAGCATCCGATCGGAGTTTGGGGCAGCACAATAGGGACAATTTGAGACACAAGTTTAAAAGCTCTACAAAATGTTTAATTTAAAGAAATCTAATTTCAAGTTTTCAAACAAAAGTTATCTCGCAACTTTCTACGCCTTTTAAATGAAATTCTTTCTATAAATAGGATGTCAGAGTAAGTGTTCAGATTTCTCATTTTAAAACCAGTTTAAAACTGAAATTCAAGCCAACTGAACTTGGACTCATTCCATCCCCACGCCACCAATTAAATCTGAACATTAGTTTCCTTCAAATTGAACTCCGCTTCGAAGAACTTTAATGTCACATATTAGGAAGCCAATTGAATTATCCTCGGAAACTGTTGCCAGGAAAATCATCCTGGCTGGCTTTGCCCTCCTGGCAAAGGGAATCCCTTTGATCAGCGGCCACTCATCAGCCTCGAAACACTCAAACCTCGAAAAAAAAAGAATAAATTTATATAAAAAAGAAATAAAAAATAATAATGTCAAGCTGCCGCCGCCACCGCCGCACACAGAATACTTTAAAAGGAATGCCGAAGGTCCTGGCTCAAAGATATTTATGTATAAATTTTTTTTCAGCCAGCTTCCTTTTTTTTGTGCTCGTATTTTGGGGCTTTTGGGGCGGTGGGAAGGAAGGTGAAGGACGCATAGTATCGCATGTCCTTGCCTTCAGTTCGGTTCAGTTCAGCTGCTCTATGTGTGTTATATTCGCCAGATATCCTTTTGCCTCGGCTGGGGCGGTAAATCAAGGGAACCGGGGAGAATCACTTAGGACCATGACGCTGCCTGATAAGTTGGCGGTTTTAAAATTAATGGAGACGTTCGCCTTGCGCCTGGGCGTGGCCCTGGGAGGCTATTACCAGATTTTGGGGTGTAGGACTTGATTTTGCAGATTTTTCTCTTGCTTAGATTGCAGTTTCTAAGCGATAAGATAAGAGTCTTATTTTTTTTATATATTTTTATTACTTAAAAATAATATTTATCCTATATCGATATCAATTGATTGAACAAGATTTGTGTGAAGAGAAAAAACAATAAAAATAATACATCATTTATTGCCATTTAAGCCTTTGAGCTAAAGCTTTTGGAAGCTTTCTCGATGCAGGCATTTATTCTAGCTGGTTTTTGCACTTTTCGAAAGCTTTGCGAAGCTTTCTTAGAACCACTTTACAGATTCTCAACATTTTCTGTTAAGACACAGGACTTGCTTTCTTAAATCTCGGTTGAAACTTTAAAAACACAAGTTTAACTTACCCCATAGTAGAGATAGGATAGGATTTTCTTGGGAAAACTCACCTGCAATAAAAGAAAGCAAGAAATTTTATTATTCAAAAGTGGACAAGCTGACAAGGTTTGGGAAAAAATCAATACAGAAGAAACGCACATTGAAGTGCACTTAAGAAACGTATTCACACAAGCCGAGGTACAGAGAGGAAAATTGTTTAAGGGTTTGAAAATATTACCCACTCCAAAACATAAAAATATAATACTCTAAATAACAGTCCTTTCAGAGATATATTTCATGTAAATTTTATTAAAATATGTTGCCTATTTTTTTTCCGTGTGTATACATTTTTGTGCTGCCTTTGTCGCCGCTCAGTAGTCATCAAGTGGCCCCCAGGCGACAACTGCGAACAAGACGAGACGTTGAAAAAGGGGCTCAGCAGACCACTTAACCTTGATGATCGGCACACTCCAACTAAGCACCAGCACCACCCTGCCCCAGCCCCACCACCCACTCCCCCACCAAATCTCTTCTCACTCAAATGTTGCCACTGCTTTCCTTCATTTATTTTGTCTCGCTTACAATTCAAGGCATAAAGATTAATCTCCGAGTGCCTCCACCACTCCACCACATTGTTGCCGAAATAAATCACAACAATCTGCACACACGGCGTATGCGTAATGCCTGGCCTAATTAGCTCTCTGCCTGCCGGAGATAGTTGGACCAAAGACGAAAAACCATGAAATAGATCAACTCGAAGCCGCTGATGAAGGAGCAGCCAATGCAGATGCCCAGGACACCGCCAATGTTTGCTATTCAAAAGGAATAGAAATAAGTTTTTCAAGGATTTCGGAAGGACAACTCACACAATATGTGATACCAGTGATAGAGTTGTATGGCTTCATATATTTTTCTATGGGGCTTCTCGAAATAAATATTCACTCTACTACGCCAAGGATGTAGGTGGCCAATGATACTCTTATGAAGTCTGTAGACAAACTGATTGCAGTGCGGGAGGCACTGGGGGCACTGCGAAGGTGACCAGTTTTCTAAAATACAATAACTACGATATTCAGTTATGAGACTTGATTTCCTCACTCACCCTCTACCAGTTGCAGGCATGGTATTTTCTCCAGTGTACAGTGTTTCTGTTCGGGTGGACTCGACTCAAAAGGATAAGGCACACACTGGCAATTAATTAAATGGGCTTTAATTCTGCACTCATCTAAGCACTCTTTTCTAGTGGCACCCTCTTGGGAAAAGTAACAGCCTCGTTTTCTTATGGAATAATCCCCAAGTTGTGAATTGCCTAATAGCTGAGTTACTTCCATTTCTAGAGCGGCCACTTCACCTGGATTAACACTAACTCTGCCCAGCCAATTAGGAATATGAAAGGTGAAGCCCAGAGCTCTTTCTCCTTTCAGAGGAAACTCATCTTCCTGGGAAGAGTCGAGGAAAAGTGAAAGTTCTCCGGTTACATTTTCTTTCTTCAAAACACAACAGTTTCCCTCTTGGCTTGGTTTTAAGCCAAATAGTTCAGAGCAGTTTATAGACAGTTGGTTAAGTTGGCAACGTAGGATTAGGGACTCACAGGAAGGTGATAATCTCATTAAAAGGGAAGTAATATTTGTGGTAGATAACATATTATCAATTTCTGCAATGTCCTGTGATCTTACAGACAAAGAATCATAAAAGCCAGAGAGGTATGGTAACTTTTCCAACCAATACTCCTGTGATTTGTTAGTTAGATGTCCAAATTCCTCGGCGAATCTATGCATACTTCTGCGACTAAATCGATAGCCACTGCAGATCTTTAGTTGCGGAAACTTCAACTGCTCTTCCAAAACTTCCACCTCGGAGAGATCAATGATGGTCGAATAGTTGAGGAATGCCAGAATCATTGCAAACACCACATAGCTGGCAAAAAGGATGCCGAAGGCGATGAATGAAAACCAAAGGATTCGCTGAATTTTCCGCCTTCTCAGAAAGTAAAGCAAACCGAATCCATTGAGGCTGGTCTTTCGAAAATACTCCACAGTTGTGCGGTTGAGAGCTCTGACAATTCGAGACATTTTCGCTAAAAGAACTAAACTTTTTTGGGCAGCCAGAGGTACACTTTATAGGTCTGGTAGTCTGGTAGGTAATTATGGTGTTGGATCTGCTACTTAGATCATCCTGATGAGATTGCCTGAGTGTGTCTCCTCCAGTGGAATAAATTCCATCAAATTATAGTCGGTTCAACAAGTTTCGGGGGCGTGTCTCGAGCAGCCATTAACGGCAATGGGTATCGTAAGTCGAACATGCAACGACTGTCAACTGTAATTTAGCCCAAGATACACAACCCCACAGATACCCACACACACACACACACACACATGCAAGTGGCCTGGCCACGAAAGTCACGCTAATGTGCGGGGAGGAGGGTTGCATATTAATGGGGTAGTACGAGTACGAAAGATGAATTGCAAACACTCTAATGGGGGAATACAATGTAGAATTTCGGATTCTATTGACCATTTTAATCGGAAAGCAATATAACCAACTGTTTTAATAGATAATAACTTTATTTTCTATAAAAATAATACTGATATAATTAAATAAAAGCCATGCAACTTCCAAGATAATCCAATTAGAACTCGAATCTCAGGCACTTGTTAGCAAACCGACCATAAAACTAATCAGAGACACATCTATATATAGTATATAGTACCAGCGAGCAAACATGCGAGAAACTAGCTTGTAGCTCCCCCTCTCTATCTACCCATCTCTTTCGCTATCCAAACAGGCCGTCTCTTTCCCTCCGATAAACCAACTGGGCAAACACAAGTTGAAGGGCCAAAACGCAAAAGGGAAACAAACAAAAACAACTAGAATAAAATTGGAATAAAACTAAAAAGAAGTGAACACAAAATTCCAATAAGACACACACACTCTAACACACATGTGTTGACCAAAGATGAAGAAGAAGCAGACACACTCACACACACTCTACCCACACACAATAATTTCCGGTTCAATTAAAAGCTTGTTTATTTATTTATTTATACGTAGCTTCTACGGGTGTCTTTTTGGATTAGATACGCGGGGGTCTTCGGTGTTTTCGATTCAATTGTGGGGGCTGAGAATTAGATGAAAAAGAGGAGTTGGGGGGGGAACTGCTGGAGAAGCCACTAATTTGTTTATGAATGAACTTGGCCCACACATCCAGAATAAGAAATTTAGGCCACAATAGATTGGCCTAAATGTCAAAGATTAAAGGGGAATAGTTTTCTTTTCCGAAACCTCTTTAAACCTGAATATAAGGTGGGGTTGACTGGCCATAAAACTCCTTGAGGACCATTAATCCTGTCAGGAAACTGTCGACCTTAGAATGGATTAGCAAAGCGGTTAAAGGCGAATGCCAGTGGCTAAAATTTATGCAGCCGTAAAGGCGAAGAAACTGAGATAGTTCAAGGGAGGGGAGAGCAAAGATGAGGATGCGCGGAAAGGATGCAAGACAAGAGCAACTAACCGCAAAATGATTGCATACTTTAATGGGCCAAGCACTTAGGCAGCCTCCCTCCTCGTCGCGCTGGTTGTCTCGATTTCCTCGCTTCCGCTGCAGCTGTGAAATTGCATCAGTAAAAATAGCGCAAAAATTGAATAAAACTAACTAGAGAGGAACTGGAGGCAGAGTGGCACGACGGGAGGGCAGGACGTGTGCAACGCATAAATGTGAAAGGTTAGACTGGCAATGCGTGCCAGGAATTCTGCCAGAGAAAGTGGCAAGCAAGGATACAGCGGCGAGGAGGGTGGCTGAGAAAGGGTTAAGTGCTTACTCATACTTTGTGGCTTACGGAATGCAAAGGCAAAGACCAGCTTACTGAAGAAAGAGGCGAGGCCAAAGGGGGGCGTGGCTAAAGGAAGGGGCGTACTGCAAAGTGCCACAAGGCATTCTGTTGTCTTCGTAAGGCCACCCACGAAATCCCTCTACCGAAGGGTGAGCAAAAAAAGAAACAAGCCAGGATCCCAAATTCCTGGTGTCAAAAATAAAATAAAAATTTTACATTTTATTTTTTATTATTTTTATCTGACATTCAATACTTAATAATATAGTCTAAGAACTATAGACTCGAAAAACCCAAAACTGTAAACAGGAAATTAGCTTAATCTCAAAACCCATCTAGCCTCCATGTCGTATACGCTATTTGGGCGAACTGTAAGCAAGTTAAATTCAAGGACCAAATCATTACAACCGCCGATAAAACCGAAAAATCCACAAAAACTGAACTAGAACTAAACAACAAGGAAAGTGCAAAAGGCAACAACATAAAAATCACATTGCACTCAAAAAGGCTATCGAGTAATTTACACACACACTCACACCCACATCATTACACACACAGATACAAAAGGAAATGACGGAAAAGGAAGAAAAGAAAAGCTTGAAAAACACCTAAAACCAAAAACAAACAAAAAAAAACACAAATACCTGTAAGTCTCAATGCAAAAATGCACAAAAATGTAGACAAGTTGCTATAAAAATGTTAACTGGAAATGTTAACTGGATAGAGAGCGAGAGAGAGGGAGACAGAGAGAGAAATTAAAGAATCAGGATATAGCCAGAGAGAAAGCAGAAGAGCGCAGGCTCTGGCTTCCGTTCAGGCAATGTGACGTCGTTGGTGACGTTGCATAGAAAAATGCGAAAATGCGTGTGCAGCAGGATACAACAAAAACGAAGAGGTCTCAAAAGAAAAATAGAAACCAAAAAGAAAAGCCGCCTCAAGGTGTTCTTTCTCTCCATCCCCTTTCTCCTTCAGTCTTCTTTTTTTCATTTCTCCTTCTAAAAATTCCACTTTTTTGAGTTCTTCCTCGAGAGCCGCCTAATGAGCGGAAGGAAATGCCGGCAGGAAACTGTGGGAGACGAGGTGGATTGATATTTGACAGATGGCAGTTCTAGGGGGAATACCTCATCGACTAGGGAGGTACTCTACAAGTCACTTAATTTATTAGGAGTATATATTTTTTATTTTTTCTACTCCAGTACTAGCCACTTAGCTTATAATTAAATTATTTAGGATTTAAAGATTCCTATTAATTTTATATTTTTGATCTTAAAACTACGTTGATAACCTTGAAATCTCTAATCTTTTAGAACCAAATTTAATTTTCTTCGTCCTGTGTAACTTTTCTGGTATATTTCACACATTTCTTTTTTATGAACCAAACCCAGAACCCAGAGTCCTAGTTCTTCTTTCATTCAGTCTCACCTTTGAAACAAGCACAACCCATGATGTAGCCCATCATCAGCGTGGCTTTGATGTCGCCTCTCAAGCTGATTCGCTTGTCTCTCAATTAACTCCTTATCCTTCCGTTTATTTTGTTGTTTTTGTTTTGTTTTATTTCTGAGGTCCTTGGTGTTCGTGTGGTTGTTGTGCGATTCTTGAAAATGTGAACGACATCGGGATTTGTGTCGAAAATGGCAGTTATGGGAATTCAGTGTCGCTTTTCAGTTCCGTCTTTTCGCTCACATAAGGAGAGAACATATACAATATGTATTATTTAACACGCAATCTGGCTTTATGAGGCCTTAGCGTCGGACCTTATCACTCTTAACGGTTAACGGTTCACAGTTAGTGGGGATTTATGCAATAAGCCTCATGAAACTTTTATTTATTATTGCGTATACGCACCGTTGACAAACTTTGATTTACACTTGACTTTATCACATACTCTATTTGTTGTTATTATTTGTATATTTTTGGTGTTGATTTCTATTGTCTATAGCTATTAAAGCCCTACTGATTTGATTTTGTTTTATTTTTTTTTTTTTATTGATTATCACTTATTGGTTTGGTTTGGTTGTGTCTTGCCTCTCTGATTGCTTCTTCCCATGTAGCTGGCTGCTCTCGGAATTATCTTTGTGCGCTGATGATTGTGGAAAAATTGCTCATTTCGATGATTTCACTCGTTGCGTCCCGTATCTCCGTTCATTCAATTTTTTGTATTAATTCGTTTATTGTTTTTTTTTTTTTTTTTTTTTGTTGAATTTTATTATTTATTTAACTTGATTGTGCGGTTGATGTTGTGTTGGTTTTGTGTTTGTTGAAATTTAATTTATAATATCACAAAAGAGAACCCCTGACACCAGCAGCAGAACCAATTAAAATTTTTAATAATTACGCGAAATTAATCAGAAACATTTAAGGAAGCAGCTAGGCTATTTTTGTGCTTGCATTTCGTTATTCGGGAAGACGGGATATATCCAGTTGATAAATTGCAAGATTTTATGATGGAAGCAACGAGGGCATTTACTCGCCAGATTTATTAATAGAAGGTGAATCGTGAAACTCAATATTTAACCATTTAATTAGTATCAACTCTATAGAGTCACAGAGATAGTCTGACCACTTTAGACTGAGTTTAGTTTTCAGTAAAAACTTTATAGTCGCCCCAACGCCCACCGAGCAGATACTGAATTGTGGCCATATTTGCTTAAACAAGCAGCCCATTGTCCATAAACGAGCGGCAGACACAAACAAAAACAGTTGTTGAGAAACTGAAACTGTCAGTGGCCCAAATTGATAAAGATTATCCGAAAGCCAATGCGACAGGCACGAGCCGACGCCACAAAAAATATATACATACATATATGTGGGGCAAGAACTGCAAAAAAAAAACAAAAAGAACAATCGGAGGAGGGAGGGGCAGATACTGGGACTGCATTGATCAAAAATCCACCCACAACAAAAGGCCGCAAAATTTCAATTTATATTTAATTCAAGAAGGGGATTGGGACTCGGAATGCCATGCACTCGTATACTGTAGCATTTCCCAGAATGAATAAGAGTCGCAGGAGATATAAATTGAAAATGTGAGGTAGAATACAATGCCGGCTGAAAAATGAGAAATGAAATACCGGAAGTTGCAGTGAGACAAATTTCTCGTCAGCCAATTGTTCATAATTAAACACAAATGGGCAAAAGAGTCGAGAGGGGACTGTAGAGGGTCTCACATAAAATTAAACAGCAGAATGAACAAACGAACAAACATGGGAAATCAACGACCACATCAAGTATACGCCACCATAAAAGTGAATTTTTTGCGCGCGAGAATTATAATTGATGGCGCCCACATTCTGTACCAATATCTCTCTCCATAATATCGCTCCTGCCATTTTTTTGTTGCTTCTCTCGTGTGGATTTTATGGCCCAGCTGGAGGTCAGTAGCACATGCCACTAGAAGCTTCCAGAGGTGAGAAAGAGCCGGGGCCGGGGGCGGGGGCGAGACATTGACATTGTCATCATTCGACTTTTATGGCGCCTTTAAAAATGTATCTTGAAATTGTTGCCATCACTGCTGGAGCAAAGATGCCGCCGAAATGTGAGCTGAGAAGCAAGTGGATGAATTGCAAAATATTCTAAATAACGAATTTTAAATGCTCTCATAAGCAAATGTTAAATAAGTGCAACATATAGTTTTTATAGCATACTTTTGGGTGCTTTAGAACAAGCCAATTGGAAAAAGGACTAAAAAGTCTATAACTTCCTTAAAAATCGTTCGATTTTGATGAATTTCGATTATATAAATAAATAAATATAACCAAGTATAAAAACCAACTATACCCCCATAGAGTATTAAATAAAATGAAAAATGAAAGATTTTGTATTTTTCAGATACTCGCAAAATGTTCAGTTTGCCGTATGTTTACACTAGGGGGAATGCGAAAACAATAAAAAGCGGCGAAAAGAATTTCCTAATTAATGAGCTCGAGGGACGAGGCTACTGAAATGCTCGAATATATTTGTTTACAAATATAAATTTCGCTCAACAAATTAGCCGATGAAGCCAAAGTAGATCGAATGGAAAAAACAACACCCAAATAAAGGAAATAAAATTTGGCAAAAGAAAGCAAATGAACGAGAACCCTGTTGACTCATTTGCATGTGTTGTCTCGTGAACAGGAACCGGATATCCATATTGTCGGAATTACGGCCACTGGACATGCAACCGAATCTGCCACAAAAATAAGTAAGGGAGTGGCTACGTCTCTATTTGGTCACTCGATTTGGCTATTGACTTGGCCAGCAGAACAGCCCCAGGTTTTCGGATTTTAATTAGCCAAATTAAATTCGCTTAGCCGGACTAAACAGGGCAGGTGGCTAACAAAACACCGCCCAGCCGGTAGATGTGAATGAAAATCGATTTAGAGATCAAGATAGCGACGTGAGCGGGGAAACATGGCACATTAATTTTCATTATAAAGCCCTGAAATGGTGTCTGTTGTGTGTCCACTGGGAGAATGGTAAACAAATTGAAATGAATTCATTCATCAGGTGACCTCAACTGATGAGCGGGCAGCGTCAATAGCCGCGCCAAACTAAAACAAATAACAGCGGGGAAACTGCTGGGGAAAATCCTGGAAAATTCGGGTTAAGCTGGGCTGCAGAAAATCTGGTGGCAGTTGATGCGGGATGTTGCTGATGAAAGTGTTTTTGGGTTGTGGTTTCAATCGGGCAATTATAAAAGAATTACGTAAAACAGAGAAATGGTATTTGGTTTTAATGAGTCATTTTCAGAGGGTTCTATTTCTTGTTTTAATCCTAATTAGAACTAATCCTTCTCAATAAACGTCCAATAATCTATATAACATTTAATCATCCGATTATAATCGATAATTATCGATCACTTTACATTAAAACCTACAAACAGTGGGAAAAGCAATCTCATTCTTAATTCTTATGACTAAAAATACATGAATGAGTAATGAGTATTACAATATCATTAAATGGCCGGCTAAGATTACGAGACTCCACTTCGATGGAAAAACAGAAATCTCCACGCACTCTCCTTGGCCTCGACTAATTGCATTATCAGGCTGACTCAATTAGGTATTGTGTACACTATATACTTATATAGAAGATATATGCTTATCTTTGGCTATGCGGTTTTAATGAGATTTCATTGCGACGGGGGAAGACCCCAGAGCAAGAATAGAAACATTATTAGATTAGAGTGCGGTAGGAGACTACGATATGAAAACGGCGCAGAAGAAAGTAAATATTGTATAACAAATTATATATTTACTTATTCGCAAGTGGAAATGACAAGTCTGGGCTAATAATTTATCAGTTCAGGTTGACTCGCAGTTCAATAATCGCTTATCGTTGAATAAACATCCGCTTAAGAAACTTTCCTTTTCTCCCGGAGCTCGTTTGCGTTGAGTACTTGGCCATAAAAATATAACTAATGGCCATAACTCACTTAGGTGGTCCCGGCGAACGGGCCAACACCTTGCCACTGCGCTACCAGGACTCGAAACGAGTCTTCACTGTACGAAGCTCTCATTACGCGGTGCGTGACCTATCCCAACAGTAACTGTAAAGTGTTTTCCTCAGCGGGAATGCCAAAGCTATTAATTTAATGACACTATCTGGTAAAGTCGAGAAACTTCAGCTCCGGATGATTCATTCAATCGAGAAGGAAATCCTTTGGCAGGATGCACAAATGAAGAGAGAGGAAAGAAAAAAAAAAACAGCAATGAAAGAAAGGCAATTTGTTAGGCAAATGATTTTGAAATCAATGCGCACACAAAGAAACACAGACTCTCCACACACACACTTACATTCACAACAAATGAATGCAGTGGGAAAAGAAACAGGAAAAAAGGTAGACGACCTCGCCACAGGATGCTAGAAAAAAAAAAAGAAAAAAATGTAACTGAAGCAGAAGCTACAAAAAGAATCTCATTAAAACTCAAAGAAAAAAAAGGAAAATATTTATAAAATGCATTCTTATTTAATATTTAAAGGCAATTTATATTTAACTGTAAAGCAAAGGGAATTTTTAACCATTGAGAATTTTAAAAACAATGCAAAACAATGAATCGAGAGAGAGCCGCATTTTAGCCGAAAAAGATACACCAAGAGAGCGGTTTTTTGTCGCAAGAAGAGAGCAACAGAGGGAGGATAACAACAAAGGACAGGAAACTGAGAGAGCAAGAGAGGGAGAGTGGAAGAGCGGGAGAGCGGGAGAGAGCGCGGTGCCCAATGGCAGGCAACAATTACATAGCCGTCAACGCTGCGTATGCGTAATGTGAGCGAACAGGCACCCAAAAGTGGAATGGCGGAAAATTAAAGTTTGCTGCACGTTGCCCCGCGTCCTGTCTGCTGCCTCCCCCTCCGCCCGCCTTGCCAGCAAGCTGGGCTATCCTTCGAGTACAATTTCCCCACCGCCTTTGGCCCCCTTTTGACAGCGCCAACGACTTCCTGACGTGCATGCGAGCGCAATTTATGGCGTGGCAATGCGTACAACAGGGGGGGACTGAGAGGGCTGAGCAAACGAGGGGGCGGACGTCTGCAGCACCCTGTACATTGGGACAGGAGAGTCCAGTAGCTTTATGGGCTTGTATTTGAAAACATTAATATTCATTACTTTGAATGGGTACTTTCAGGGGTTTTCCTTAAAAAAAAAAACCACAAGAAATACTCATAAAGTAGGGGGGAAAAATATTAACTTTTAAATGAAGTACTACTAGGCGTATGCTTGATATGCTTGATAAAAAATTTTAAAATACATAAAATAAAACGTTTCATTATAATTCATAACTTTCAATGGGTAGAAGGTTCTTAATTTGCAAACCACAAAGAAATATGAACAAAGTCTTGAAGAGATACTTTTAAATGAGTACTACTTGGCGTATACTTGATATGAAGAAATAATAATAAAACTTTTATTAGCTTTTTCTGTCATTTAAATTTATTTAAATAAATTGTTTTTTTTTTCGACTAAAAATAAAAGGACACCCTGTATACCGGCATACATGAATTAAAATGAGTGCTTGAGGGCCGGGGGAAATGGGGCGGTGGGCAGAAGTTCAACCGTGTTTAATTTGCCTTCTTACACTTTTCCTCTCGCTTTACCCACCACCCTACCGCCCCTCGCCCACTGCCAACCTGCCAGCCCCTGGCGCCCCTAATGCACTTGCATGTTGCATTTACACAAAAATTTACTTTTTGTGTTTTTTTTTTTTTCATTCTTATTTTTGTTCCTTTTTGGGAAACGAAAATATTTTTGTTTCGCTTTTGTGGGCTTTGTACGTCAGCGAAACGAAGGAAAATACAAGAGCCAAACTTGCAACAACAGAAAATGTTTTCCTCTCTTTATTATTATTAAGTTTTTCCCCTTTTTTTTGTGGCTGGTTTTATTTGTTTGTTGTTTGTTTTATGATTTTGTGGGTGGCGCTGACGAAGCGCTCTCTTTCTTATTACTTTCCGCCGCACATAAGCTCTTTCGCTCACTCTCTTAGTCTCTTAGCCACCTAGCCTCTTACTTTTGTTGTTTTTGGACGGGTTGGTCAATTTAAATTGCATTTATTTAAATTTCGTTGACAAGGCTTTGTGGTTGGGCGACAGAAAAAAAATAGAAAAAAATAAAGCGAAATGACTTTGCAACCACAAGCGGTGGAAAGAATAATGTGGCAGCTGATTTAGAGAACCTACTGACATGTACTGAAAAAACAAGCCACAAAGTGTGTTTTTCTCCAAGGAATGGTAGATATTTAAATTTTTATTTCAAATCCAACATAGCATTCCTATGAGTCCATGTGCCATGTGGAATTGAATACTTTTGAGATAAAAGACAATCTTGGCAATTCTTCGAGAAACATACTTTCCAGCTGTGTTGTCTAATCGTAAAAAAAAATATAATTATTCACTTTTTCGCTTCCCTTGAAATCACATAACAATTCTATAACCGTTAATGCATTTTCCCAACTACTTAATGATGGAATTCTACTCCCATTCAATTTTCGCTATCTAAACATTCCGATTCACAAATGATTGATAGTTTAAACAGAACTAGAGAGGTTCGGTTTACGATTACTTCCTCATCAGCAGTGGCAGTGGCAGTGGCATTTGTTTACCCCGACTGGGGGGAGTGGGGGAAGTGGGGCGGTATTAACTTCTGAGAACCGGCATTTCCCATGTGACTACGAAATTGCGAGCACAAAAAGCGAAGGGCAAACAAAAAACATTTAGCACAATTGGCCAATATAAATATTTTGGTGCAATTACTTTTCTAGATTGTTATAACCACTATTATAATATATTGTAGTATGTTATGTGTACACAAGGTAAATTACGTATTATTTATAAAGCACTCGGAACACAGTCACAGTCACACACACACACACACGCGCACAAACACACACACACGCACGAAAAGACGCGCTCTCGTATTTAGAGTAATATCCAGAATGTCCTTTTTGGAATTTAGCAATTTTCTTCAATTATTTTTCTATATATTTATTTAACGGACGCGTCTCCCTCAGCGCGTGATAATGTTAACGGACCGGACAGCTTTTACGTTCCATCCGTATCCGTACCCGTATTCGCGACGACAAAACAACGAACTTTTCTTGGGCTACGAACTTGGGGAACTTGGGGAAACGAACGGGCTCACGACTGACAATAAAGACTGCTAGTGATGCCAATTTGGTCTCCTCCTTCTTCAAAAACATTGTCAGCGGCCATTTACGATTTATTTCCCTAATAGGGTAGGGAATTTTTTTTAAGATAAAAAAATAATTTTAAACTATTTTTAGCATTTATTTTTTAACAGTTTAGCTCATCAAATTCTAGCAACACTGATTCGTACATGCGTTCCAAGTGGGAGAGGAAGAGAGCAGCGCTCTGAGAGCACAGGCTGCAGAATAACAATCCGACGGATACGAGTTCCTATAAAAATTCAACTTTTTGAATAAAGAGCGCGCAAATGGGCAGCACTTTTTGTGGGGCTATGCTTGGCATTACTTTAGTCAAGTCTTTGTAAGTAATTTTATTATAATAAGATTATAAAAAGGCACAAAAAGTCTAACTTTTAATGTTAAATAAATTCTTCAAGATGGAATCCTACTTTTACCAGAAAAATCCTCGTTCAAAAGACAACAATAGGAACCTTTCAAGATAAAGTCAACAAGACACCGCCATGAAAACTTAATAGTCATCAAAAAATAAGCCAGAAGCACCAGCAGCAGTCTGGATAATAAATTCTTCTGTGCTAATTATCAGATAAAAACGAAACAGATGACGAGGGTCTTCCCACAGCATATTTGTGCAACAGTGTTTATTCCATTTGAGAAATTTTGTTTTTTATTTTATTTATAAAACAATACAAATGGAAAATGTTGAATGTATGGGGAAACTACTGTACTTTGTTGAAGATTCTCGTTTAGTTACTTTAAGAAGTGATAAACTTTTAAGCAAACTGCCTCAAGTGCTGGGAATGATTTGAGAAATGGAAAGCCAAACACACGCGCAGGGGAGTGTGTGTGAATATGGGTCTTTAGTAAGCGTTAACTGAGCTTAAATAGGCTGTAAGTATGTCTAATTTATGGTTCCTTGATGACACAAACAGAAGAGGAAACATTTTCCCTTCAGCGTTGATGGGTACTTTAAAGGGTTAAGGGCTGGTCTTGGAAACATAAATGGTCTATATAGAGGAGATTAATTTTTAAGATAATAAAAATAAATTTAACGGGATTTTTTTTATAAATTATAATTTAAAAATCTATCAATTTATTTTTACAGTCAGCCTAAACACTGCTTGACATTGAACTGCTTGCCCAGTTTGTAAAATTTTAATTGCCTACTTTTAGACTGCCTAATAGAAACTAATTTTTTCTCAAATTTTACTTTAAAAAATGTCTTTAAATTTAAATATTCCAACTCACCGTTATTATTGCTGATGGCAAATCGCTGCTGCAGCTGTTGGGCCAAAGCCTGATGGTGCTGGGCCAGCGGGGTGAGCGGCGGCTGCCCGACACCCAACTGCTGTGGCGCCGACTGCGAGTGGGGCACACCACCGCTCAGCGAGGACGTGTCCGAGGACCCGTCGCCACCACCGCCTGTCACCATTCCGCCCACCAGGCACTGGCCATTGGCCATGGAATTCTGCTGGTTCTGTCCGTTGAACTGCTGCACGGAGATCGAGTTGGGCAGTCCCTGCTGCTGCTGCTGTTGCTGCTGTTGTTGTTGTTGTTGTTGGCCCTGATTATGGGCCGTATTGGCGGAGATGAGCGGATTGCCGGCTGTGCCGTAGGTGGTGGCATTTATGGAATTGTTGGCTTGGCTAATGGAATTATTGTGGACGGCTGAGCTTAGAATGGAGCCATTGGCAGTGGCACCACTATTGCTGCTGTTGTAATACGACTCCTCGCCTGAAAAAAAGAGAATAAAAATATCCATATATATTAAGGAAATCATTTAAAAATATATAATATATTACAAAAGTCTTCTAATCAAATTTTCATTCATAAAAGCTTTAGATTCCTTGCTAGCAGAGCAAGAGCTTTCTTCTCTCAAAAGAAAGTCTTTCCCTAGTGGCGCCACCTTGCGGCGGGTGGCTGAACTCGAACTTGAGGTAGGTTCGGGACTCCTCCACTTGCCCCCTCCCTCGGCCTAGTGCCGCCCCAACATCTCCCCCTCATTTGAATGCATTTCGCGTTTTGATTGTGGCACCTCCCTCCCCTCCGCCCATGGGACATGGACAATTAGCTGCTGCTGATTAATTGGCATTTAGCGGAGAAGTCGCGACTCGGCGACGACAGGCACTCGTAAACGTTGTTGACAAGGCGCCTCCTTGTTGTGTCCTAGCCTACTGCACTGAGAGAAAAACTAGTTCGTTTTTTAAAACATAACAAAAGTGGTCTGAAGACTTTTTAGCCAAAAGACTGCTTTCAAAAGCAAGACTAAAATTAATTTAATTAATTTCTATTATTATTTTTATTATTTTTTTTTTCTCCTTTTGTTTTTTTTTTTTTTTTTTTTGCCAATCTGCCATTCTTGGCCAATTGACGAGACGTCTTGTTGCCTGTCCAGAGCTCAGCAGGCCGCTCAAGCGGAAGGAAGACGCTTCTTCTTCGGCCAACAAACAATCTAGCAGAGTGAGCTGACCTGTCTAGCAGAGGGGGAGGGAGGGAGGGAGGGGCCGACATCGTGCGTGGATTATGGCCAATTTCCGTTATGCCTGGCTCGGGGCACGAGTTGCCAATTGGCAACAATTGGCAGGCAGGCTAAAATAAAACTTTTGCGGCACATGAGGAAAATAATAAAGAAATCGACACTGATTGGGCCAAAAGGGAGTAATGAGGAAGTAACTTTGTTTAGGCCTGTTCTGTGCCTGTCAGTTTAGGCCACAATGGCATATTCTGTTTTGAAAATAAATCTTACCTGGTTCTGGAATATTGCCCAAGGGGCTCTCTGGCAGTAGAATCCCCTTTTGAACTAACTCGTCTCGATTGGCACGCACAGAAATTTTACGCTCCAAAGCTAAGGAGTCAATGAAAAATTAAAAAATAATAATTATTAAAAATTTATAAATAAAAGTAATATTAAAAACACTTACACTTGGAGGCCGCCTCGAACTTTTCGCTCTTCTTTTTCCGCCGCCACTTCCAGGGCTTGAAGAACCTTCCCAGGGCGCTGAGTTTGCTTTTTCGCTCCAGGGGCGGGGTCCGAGTGCCCGAACCCAAGCTATTTGTGCGTATGGCAGCTCCATTCTGTTTCTTAGCTGCAAGCATAAAAAATAAATAGAAAAATGAGAAAAAAAAAGGCCACTTGGCAATTAGCAATTAGCCTAAAAAGTACATTCAGAGTCTTGCAAACATTTCGATCGAAAACACTCGACGCTCCGGTCTGCTCTGCTCGGCGGAAGCGGAAACAGGCGTTCCCCCAATTCGGGCCACCGGTTATTAAATAGCTGCATTCCACACCCACTTTTACCGCTATTGTGTGGCATGCCACTTGAGGCATGTTTTGTTTGAAGAAAAATGTGTTAATTGCCAGATTAATTTTACATTTTTTTCGTTCGTTTTGTAATTCCAAAATCCATAATGAGTTGCTTTCATTAAAATTTTAATTGTTGTTTTTAGATTTTCTCTTAAATATTTTTTCTTAAATTAAAGAAAACTATTCAGAGAACTTCTTAAAAACATATTTAAATTGCAAACCTTTTAAATCAAAGTCAATAATGCCAATAAAGCTTCTTGGAGGAAAAGAATTCCCACCCGAACAAATATTTAAATTCCCTTTTTTCCGGAATTTGCAGTCTCACGTTAGTTTGCGTTGGGAAATCTCTTGGCCATACAGTTGATGGGGAAGTGGGGGGTCTAAGGGGAGAATGTCAGCAAATCACAGGTTGAAGGCACAGAGGCAGATAAGCCAAAAGCAAAAAAAAACAGGGAGAATCCTAAGAAAAGTCAACAACAGACAGCAACCAGCTCCCCTATTTTTCACTATTTTTCCAGTTGATGTTGATGCTGCTTTTCAGATAAGCTTCAGCATACATACATATGTACATACATATGTATCTATGTACCTCACAGATACTCAGGCACTCCCACACACCCAGAGATAGTCGTACTTTGGAGTGCTGCCTGCATTGAAGCGTTGAAATTAGGCTACCTACCAGATACGAGTGCGAATGGCCAACTGAGGGAAAAAAGCGAACAACAAAAAAAAAAAAACTGTAAAACTACTGCAAATGGGCTAACAACTATTTGGCTTCATGATCTTCTTACCATAACTGGGCTTCTCGCTGTGACTGCTCCAATTGTGGTCAATTGTTGGTCAACAAAAGCAGCTACCAGCCAGGCAGTTGGCAGTTACATAATAAAGCGAATGGTTGGAGGCACAAGGAGGCAGTATCTTAAAGATACTTCTGGTTCTCCCACCCTCTCTCTCACTCTCTCTGTATGTATCTCACAGATGTGTGTCAATTCGAGGGAATAACTTTTGCCCTCCCCCTGGGAGGATAAGACTGAAACTGAGACTGAGGCCCAAAGAATAACAACCAGGAACCATTTCAAATGGCGCCAACAAAGAAGAAAATTGGAAAAAATGTTCCGACAAATGGGTGACAAGTTGGTGGGGACAACATATTGTACTCCGTATGTTTAGAAAAATTAATAGCCGGGATTATGTTGGAGATACAGCCATGATTATGGGCTTACAGAAAATTACATTAATGTTTTCAAAGGGGACTTGCAATAACGACTCAATAAAATGTATGTTGGAAGAAATAATTAAAAGTTTTCAATTAATTGTTTCATAATATAATTAATTCTTATTATTTACAGTCTAAAATCTCCCAGAAATATAATCCAAAATACCCACAGTTTACACATCATCGGAAAATGTTAAGGGCAATTTGGGGAGGCAATCTTCTTCAGAAGGGTGGCTGACAAAAAGCGCCAAAGAAAAAATAAAGCAAATAATATGCAAATCGAAAAATACAAAAATAAAACTCAGATGTCGGAACGCGGCAAACTGCGCAGTTGGCGTCAACGGCGCTGGCGACGTCTCAGTCAACGCTATTGTCGTCATATAATAATTTAATATTTTTTTTTATCCCCCATCGGCGCCCATCTCCGCGGCCAACGTATGGAAAACCGGTTTTGGAGCTTCGGTGGCGTTTGAATGAATGCAGCTTCCACAAGATTTTGGCTTCTAAATCACCGACAACGACAACAACAACGAAAACGACAACGACAACAGCTACAACAAAAGCAAGTGAAGGGCGCGGCAACAACGACAACAACGACAACAAACAAACAACCAAACAACAACACGAAAGGTAATGCTATGCGAACGCGTGGAAAACGGGTTTTCGCGAAAGTTGTTGTCATTGTTCGGTGTTGTTGCTGTTGTTATTGCTATTCTCGGTTGAGCGGCGTTTTTAATTTGTTGTTGTTACAGTGGAGACTGGCTAAGTCTGGCCTAAAAAATATATAATTTTCAATAATGGGAATAGGGTGACTTTGTTTGAAATACTGATTCTTGACTGATTTTTGTTATTTTTTTTTAGATAAAAAAATTGGAAGATATTTATTGAAATATATTACATATTTTCATTTAACATTTAAGGAATATTTTTCTATTTTTTTCTTGGAAAAATGTAATCAATTACAACTATGACTGTAATTATTCTAAATCATCTGAAAAAGAGGCAGATTGCAGTGCCCATCATAACTCGATGACAGATCATCTAATATCGAAATCATATCGATAGACAATCGATTGACTGTAGTGGGTAACACGATAAATTTTATTTATAGATAGGGTTTATAATTTTAAACCAAATGATAAAATAGTTTTGGAGTTATGATGAGAAATGACTTTAAAAAATGTTGCCCTGTTTGCCTTGCAATTTAGACACAATATTCTTGAGACGTTCGGCATTTATTTATTAAATTCTTAAAATTCCACTTTAAGTGTTAAGCCTGTACTTGGCTTTTGTATTTTGTGGGGCGCCCGCCAGATTCGCTTTTGGCCCAAAAGCCGAGACAGCTTGAGAGCGGAGAGAAACCAAGAAATATGGCTGCCTCTGGTTGGAAAAATGTTTTCTTCGCATTGTTGTAGATAGGTTCCCCCCCAAAAAAACAAGGGGGGGAAAATGACACAGTGCTTGGGTAAAAACAAGCCATAAAATTGCAAACACGGATGAAAGTCGAGGAGTATCCAAGGGATAGGCATTATTTCGAACAAGAATTATGAATGTTCCAAGCCGGATTTGCATTAAGAGTTCGGGGAGAGTGGATATCTGTAGCCATCAAGTATGGCGGATGCCTCGATAGCTTATCTACCAGATACTGCCCGAACACCCGATCCAAGGCTTATGTACGAAGCGCAGTCTTATGTCAAGAGCCAATTGGCGTCCGAAGCCCAGTCTCGTAAATAAACAAAAATCGACGCTGATAACTACACCGCAAACACGAAGAAAAACTATAGCAACACAATCGGATGGCTAACAATAACATACGGAATTTATTTGCGCAACGTGATGTGCTCAACAATTTGTTAAAATAAATAAAACCAACCAGAGCTCCACTGCGACAAAAGTCACAGAAAAGTTGATGAATTATTCGCAGCAATACAAGTGTTGCAGCAATAGAAACCATATCGCATGCTACAAAATTTGTACGCCGGCATGTTAAATAAATAATATTATGTCGAGGGAAAATGAGAAGACGACTGGCTGGCAGGCAGGCAGGCAGCCTTTGACACGACATGTCAAAGCCAAAAATCCCACAAAAACAAACCGAAAGTTAATTACCGGCGAGGTGAGTGAGAGGAGAGCTTGATTTAAATGTCAGACGGACTTAAAAAAAAAAACAAAAACAAAAAATATCTCACTGGCTGGCAGTCTCTTTCGGAAGAAAGTGAAAAGAAAAAGTGTAACGAATTTTGATGAAAAACTAATTTATAATTTCTGCCACATAGATGGCCCGTTTTCAGAAGGCCAAGCCAGTCTAATGTCGATTTGATTGCAACATGATGCCTGAAATTAATTGCAATTGTAAGAGGGGGGCAGGGGGTCACGCTTTGTGGCACGTACTCACCCCCACACTGCCACCCAATGCACATGCACAAAATTTTAAAATCACATTACGTATACGCAACGTTGAACAGACAAATATTGAGATGTGATTCGTGGGCGTGGCAGTTTGTGAATGAAACCAAGCATAACGCGTACTCATTGCCCAATGACGAATTCAATTGCGCGACGATAGTTGCTGACATTGAATATTGAGCTGCGATCGAGTCTGGGAATCAGTTTACTCCGATACTGTGGGATTTGCACTCGAATTTCTCACTGAAATTCTCTCCTTAAATTTCATTCATTCGCAGTTCTGCCACCTGACTACCGACTACTCGGTTGCCAGCTAATTGCATCCCACATGCCAGACACAATTCCCATTATTAGTAGTTTCTAGTCCGGCCCGGTCTGTGTCAAAGTCAATTATGAAAGCAATTCCGGAAACGATTCCCAGCCATGAAGGGAGACATCTCTCTCGCTGTGGTATAGCCTCTGTAATTGCCCCGAAAATAAAGATAATGAATCACACACCGATCGAATGAATAGCCATAACTGATGGCTAGTGTGTGCGTGTGCTTTTGATAAAATCACTCATACGCCTGGTGAGCCATGTCTGTGGAAATGCAAGCCGCTAATTGCATTGACATTTGACATCTCGCTAGCAGTCTTAAAAATAGAAAATGAACAGCGACTTAATTGCCAAGTGCCGGGCAATTTCAATAAACTGGAAAGGGGCAGAGTATCCACTTTCCACACTTTAAGGTTCCAAGTTCAATGGCCTCTCCGCCCCCCCCACCGAAATTAAATCAGATCTGAGCTTCAGCTTTTGGGCAAATGTTTGCTTACAACTTACAGCAAACTTTGGAATGTAAATATTGCCTCTGAGCGGTTTGTTGTTTTTCCCCGTCGATTAACATAAAGATTTAGTGTAAACCCACAGAAAACAAGGGCCCAGGTCGTAAAAACTAAGCATTTTCATTCAAACTTTGAACGAAAAATCCTTGAATCGTATTTATTTTGCATTTTTTTTTTATCAACACGATGTGTGTCAGGGTTGCTCAACTGTGAATTTAAATCATTTATTTTGCGAGCTTTAAAAAGGTATCTAATATTTTTGATATTTAAGAGCCAGCAGTTTGAAACAATATCTGTTGAATAAAGTCCAGCGGACAGCTAATTGATATTTTCTAAAATTACTGCCAGCAGTTAGGCTTTGAGGGAAAAGTTTATCCGCTTGGCTGGGAAACTTTTGGCTCAAACTGTCAAATTGGCCAACAGGCAGGCAGGCAGGCAGGCAGACAGACAGATAAGGAAAGTGGAAAAGTGTGGAAAGAGTGGAAAATGGGGAAAACTCAAACAAAATCTGACACCTGGACAATGTCTGGTCGGATGTCTGCGCAGGATGAAGGCGATAGCGATGATGATGACGCTGCTGAACAGTCGGCGGATGTGAGAGACAAACTCTGACACATTTTGAACAGACTGTACCATTCCCTGATGGCTCCCGAAAGAGACGAAACGAGTGGCGCGAGAAAGAGTCGGAAACAGGCGACTGAATTGATATCAGAATCTCTTGACCTGCAATGCAGCTTGCTCTGACTGTCTGTCTGGTCGTCAGTTGCAGTTCTTGCTCATTAATTAAGCGCAGCAGCCAGATGAGAGCTGGCAGATACAAATCTGAATACTGGATGCACTAAAAGAAATTACAAAAATATTTAAAGAGTAAAATTATAAAAGCCTTTCAGTTATTGTTTCCTCTGCTTTCCATTCAACTTTTAATAACTAAAATAAACTGCCATCCCCTGGAGTCTGGAGTGGAGTTGAGTTCGAACTCTGCCGATTAACATATAGACACTTTTCTGATTTATGACCAATGTTTTATTTTATTTTATTGTCTTTGGTCTGGGTGCGGCCCATCACTTTGATCGATCTTTGTTCGACGGGGTCTATGGGACATTTGCTGTCTTTACTGGCTTTGTGGCCGAGGGTCATTACAGACATCTGGCCATTAATCATCTTCTGTGTGGACCGTCAATGGGTCATGGGTTGCCTTTTTGAACTTAGTTTGCAACTTTAGTGTTGGCCAGCTGTCAGCTAAATGTGTTAAAACGCTTTCAAAACTAGTTAGTTGGTGCTTGGGGCTAACTTGAACCTTTCAGAGCCAAGGTAGATAGCCTTAATCTTAAGGAGTTTAATCTAGAAATTCCCACTCAATTGCTACGATAAATAATTGCGCAATCCAATACAAATACTTATCAATCACGGCCCAACTCACGTTTTATGCAAACACCTCTTATCTAGCCGGCCAGGCAGTCACATTAAATAAATATCTACGCCAAAGTATGACTAAGAGTCGGGCCAGAGAATCTCTAAGATACTTTATAACACCTCGAATATCAAACTTTAATCGCAAAATATTTCTCACTTTGCCGATAATGTTGATAATCATAATCCCCTCCAGTAATCATCAGTAATCATTTCTACCTGAGACCAATTAGCACCTCCGCCGCTCACACTCGATTCTCCCACAGAACGCGGCTTACGTAAGATTCTTTATTTATTTATTTTTTTTTAAATTACTTCGCCCACTTCCCTTCTGCAGACAGACCAAAAATAGAAGAATTTTAATCAGCAAACATTTTGACGGCAACGTATTTTGTTTTTATTGATTAATGCCCCGTTCGATGAGTGTCGTATAGAGTCGGGGAGTCATGGAAGACATCCAGAGGAATGGGGACTTGGAGCCATTTCCCAATTTCTGGCCCAAAATGCCTGTCAATCGAAGCGTCATCGGAAAAAGGTGAAACAGCCAACAATGAAAACTAATTTTGGCCACCAAACCAGGCTAGGGATTGGGTGAAAAAACATAGACATTGTAAAGGGATTCCAGCTTTTATATCCTTTATAAATAGACTGTTAGAGGACACACCCTCTTGAAATTATGCATAAAGGGCCTCTCGACTTCTCCTTCTCCTTCCCTGTTTTTTATTTTTTTTTTTTAGCCCACTTAACGAGTCAAGTTTCAAGTTCAACATTAACCCTTGGGGGAATGTTTCAATTTTTTAAATATTTTATTTGTGAGTTTTATTTTCATATTATATAATAATAAAATTTATTCAAGATATATAATTTTAAAAAAATTATAATAATAGTTTTAACTTCAAAGCCCATTGCTTGTAACCGCCATGGGTTAAAATGATTCTTCTTTTTCCATCTCGCATATGAGCTTTCCTGACTTTGTTATTATTATTCTTGCTACCGTTTCTACTACTTTGTATCTGAGTTCTTTGCTGTCTGTCTGCCCCACTCGAGTAAGTGCCTCCTGCCTCCTGCCATCCAGCACTTGGCCTTTACGGCTACCGTATTTTTTACGGCTAATGGGCAAAAACTGTAGAACCGACAGCGAAATTGGCGTGCAAATTGAAAAAAAAACGCAACAAAGAGAAAAAATTGTATCAACTTTGAATGAAATTTTAGTCATTTTTTTAGGCGTTGTGTGGATTTTATGGCCAGATAATAGATAGAAACTAGAAGTGTACGAAAGTCAACTTTTCGATTTACACAGCTGGACAGAAAATAAAAAAATATATATATACGTATATATATTTATATAGGAGTTGGGGAAATGAAATGAACATCTGTCTGATGTCTGATGAATTGAATCGAAATTGAAAAACGCTTTCAGGTGGCATGGTGGCACTGTTGGTTCGATTTATGCTTTATTGAAGGCAATTTATTGTTTGTTTGCTTGTTTTTCGAGCGAATAATTGAACATCGTAAATTGATATCGCCATTTGGCGAGGCCTCTTCTGTTTTGGGTATTGATTTTACAATTTGAGGAAATCAATTGGAATTCGTCAAAGTCATGGGAAAGAACGCAAAAGTCATGGAGAGATTAGGTCATGAAAGAGCTACTATATATTAGCGGCGATTATATAAACGCTCAACAATTTACACATCACATCAGCCACAATGAAAGTAACGAGCAGAAATAACTTGATTTAATCGACAGCGGCAATTTTGAGCAAAATAATTGCAAAAATATTCAGGGAATGCGGCTAAGCCAAAAGCAGTCAGACAACAATACGAAATGTGACACAAAGACGTTGACTTGGAGGTGCACTGGGCGAAAAAAAGTTAAAGAAAATCATAAACTACATATATAATAAAGAGTAGGCTAACAAGACTATATTTTGATAGTTAAAAAAAATCAGCCAAATCGGATGATTTTTAGAGGAGTTATAGCTGTTTTTCGCTGCTTACTGGCTACTGGCTTCTTCCCAAGCACCCAAAAGTATGCAACAACATTGTTTTTTAGGTAATTTCTTTAAAGATTAGTTAAAATAAAGCAGGTGTAGTGGAAGAGAAGAGTATCTAGTACAAGTAGTTGCCCTCCTTACCATTAAAATATATAATAATATTAAATGGCTTAAAAATGGAGTCGAACCCGTCACAATATAAATATTCATCACCTGATTGAATGACATAAAAACCACAAATTAGTCATGTCGTATTAAAATAATCTGTCATTTGTAAGTCTATAAAGGTGGGATTTTTTTTTACTGTGGACTGACTTACAAACACCTGCGATTATGTGGGTATATCGCAACTCTATTGGCATAAACAGCAAAGTGAGTCATCGTCGTCACAGCTTTGACACACTGCGTTGTTGGCCTAAAGTTGTTGCTCCGTTTTGCGAGACACGTGCCCCCCGCCTTGGAAGAGGCATTAAAAAGCCATTTCAATTCTCCACTTGAACTTGAATTCTCCGGGAGAAACAAAGGCACATCCAAATCATTTTAATTGTGTCTTTAAATGCCAATAAACAGAAGACTGAAGACCTAACAGAGTCTTTGCTAATTCTGCTAAAAATAGACGGCGTGCTCTCACTCCCGAGATTTGTTTGTTGCTTTCCTCAGCATTTCTCTGGCCGCAAATTGAGTTGAAGCCTCGATTTGATTGATGATGTCCGATTATGAGTCACTCAACCCGCTCAACAATGCCGGAGAAATGAAGAAAACTGAATTGAGCGAGTGGGTAAGTGGGTTAAGTTGGCGATTGATGTCCGCGCCGGCATGTCACGGTATTGACAGGTCATGGTAATCGGATATCAGAAATTATTGTGCCTGATAAAAGGTGTCATAAAAACTACAACAAACTGTCCTCATTGATAATTTAATAAAGAAAATAAAATAAAATAAAAGGGATTCCAAGAATGTTGCTCTTTAAATTCCTTTTTGACTTCAACGGCTGCTTGAAACCTAAAAGTTGAACGACATTCCTTTGGGGGCTGCACCCTTTCAACTGCACCCCCTACCTGCCCCCCCCTCTTTCTGCTCTCCTCCCCTGCCTTTTTCTGCCACACCTGATGTACATGAACTCCCTCCCCCCGCCCCCCACACACACACAAAAGTAAAATTAAAGCTGCTCCCTCGGCTCTGAATTCCGCCCCCTCGTTCTGCCACCATATTGTTTCGCTTTGGGCATCTCAGATAAAAAGCGTTGACAAACCCACTTCCCCCACCTGACACGCACCTCCCCCACGTGCCTCGCTCCCCTCCCCTCCCCCCAAGCACCAGAGTCAAGTGCAGTGAACCATTTTGGGGCCCGTCGACGGCAAACAGAAGTGGAAAACGACAAAAAACGACCGAAAAAAAAATCACATTTCCGTTCTGCATTCAAGTGGAAAAAAAACAAATTTAAAAAAAGACACGCATACGTTTTTTTAGAAACGAAGTTGCAGATACCCTAGAAAATAATTTGAAGGTTTTTTAAAATATTTTTTTTATTAAGAAACCCCCTAAGATCTATCCAGATCCTAAACTTACCGCACTGCCCTCCATTGAGCGCCTGAGCATCCTTGGCGGCCTGCTGCTGGTTGCTGCTGTGCAGGATATCCGACAAGGACAGCGAGGAGGCGATTAGCTGGCGCTTCTCCTCAAAGTTCAGAAAGTCCATGGAGTTGCTGCGCTGCGGCGTAACTGTGATGGTCACCGACTTTTGCATTTTGGCCACAACGCACAGTTGCTGCTCCAAATCCGATTGTCCGGCCGTCTGGCCGGGATTTGGGGAGTCGGGGGGCGTGGCCGATTGGGCAGAGGGATGATCGATGCCATCGGTGAGATCGGGCGGTGGCAGTTGCTGCTGTTGTTGTTGTGTTTGTTGCTGCTGCTGTTGCTGTTGCTGGTATTGGTGACTCAGTTGCAACTGATGCTGCTGGCCGTAATACGAAAAGGCCGACTGGGCGGTGGCAGCGGAATAGGAGGGCGGACCCAGGGGCGAATGGGGCGGGGCATGGGCCACCCGGGATGCGGCTGCCGGTGACAATTGGTAGCCGCTGGCGGAGACCGGGGAGCCCTGATTCTCGTGGCCATTGATGGCGGCCACCAATGTGGCCAAATTGTTGCGGCTGGTGTTGCCACGGGTGAGCTGGGCTTGCGCCTGGAATTTGTGTTGCTGCTGCAACTGTTGCAGCAGTTGTTGCTGCTGCTGTTGGTAAGCCATCGGCGGATGTTGCAGTTGCTGTTGGCCTGTTGTGGTATTGTTGTTGCTGTTGCTGCTGCTGTTGCTGTTGTTGCTGGCCGTCGATTGTTGGCTCTGCAACTTGTTGCTCCGCAGCGACATGGTTCTGTCTCTGTCGCTCTGTCACTCGGCTGTCTCGCTCACTCCCTCATTGTCACGTGACTGTGGTGGTTTGGCTAATTGGCGGTTAGCACGCCGCTGTGCGTGGGTTTTCCTTCGTTTTTCTTTTCACACTTCACTCGGCTCGGTGTCACTTTTTCAAGGGTTTTCACTTTTCACTTTTGTTTCGGCGGCCTAATTGCTGCAATTAAGACACATGTTGTTCAAGGTGTTGCACGTTGCATGTTGCATGTTGCTGGTGTTCTGACAACAATGTGCGCCACCTAATCCGGGTTACAACCTCTTTCACACACCGTTTTGTAAATGTTTTATGGCAATTTATTATTACGAGTTACTCTCGTTTTTTAGTCTCTTTTTTTTTTATAAAAATATTTATTAATTTCCCAACCCCGCCATCAACACAATCAACAATATTTCACAAAATGTTTTCGCTCGAGGAAAATTAACTGAAAATTGAGCTACACCGAGTGCACACACATGCCACATCCCACATCCCGCATCCCACATGCCACATGCCACAGAAAAGCAAACACACTGCAACCACTTGCCGCTGTCGTCATCAAAAGCATTGCAATTGCAGCTGCTGGAGAGGGGGGGGTGGGGCGTGCGGAGTGGTGGCACCCCAAAGAGTGGCGAGCACTGATGGAGTTGATGGAAATCCATCCAAGGAAATGGAGCATCATCATGGCCGCTGCCATGCTGCACCACTGCACCACTTGAACCGAAACAAAAGAAGCCAAAACGAAGAGAAAACGGTTGAAACTCCATCGGAGGACGAGGAGGACTCTGAAGGGTCGCCAGAGGCAACAAAGAAGAGGGACGGCTGCTCTTCAATTTGAAGTGTCCGTGGGGAAATCGAGTGAGCCATGTTGAGAGGGCCAAGAGGAAGGGGGCTAAACGCACAAGGGAGCTACTTGGCCAGCCAATTCTCGGGTCTTTAAGATAAACAGGAGAGATATGGCCTTAATCTAAGGGGGATAGAGTATCCATAAGATTTCTAGGATATAATAGGGATCTATAGTATCTGATATTATAAAAAAACGAAAAAATTCAATTTAAAGTCCAGACTTCTCAACGGATCTCCTAGCATTATCCCTCTCTTAAGAGAAGGTCAAGGTCCATTCTCTTCTCCCACCATAATCCCGCTCTTTAAGAGAAGGTCAAAATACAAAAACGAGTTGGCAGTCCTGGGCGGAGAAAATCTTATTAGAACGGATATTGGGAGACAGGTAGAAACCCCTGCCAGGTGGAAGGCTCAAAGAAGGACAGGATGGTGGGTAAGAAGGGAGCAAGATGGAGGAGAATAGAGGCAAAGGAGCAGAGAAGAAAACCGAGACACGCAAAGTGCACAGGTAAGCCGAATTAAGGGGCCCGGAGATGATGATGATGACAGGATACACAAAAGGGAATGTCGAATAAATCGAAGAAAAAAACTAAAACCTGACACGACAGCTGGACGAAAATAAAAATAAAAAAATAATAAGCAATTCCTGACAGAAAGGGATACGGGAAAAAAGAAGAAGAAGAACCGAACCAGCGAAGAAAACAAAAGTAGAAGATACAACTGCCAAGAATTGAAATTCAAGGTGTGTTGTCTTCCTTTTCACTTTTTAGAAATTCTTTTAAAAAAAAATATTCCAAGCAAGAGTATCTCAAAGATAGATATTTGGTTCAAAGTTTACGATATAATTCGGGGGGATAATTAAGTTTAGAAAAAAGGCCCTCTGGCCCGCTCGGCTCGTTGGCCCATAAAGCCTATAGCCCATAGACTAAAAAACAGAAAAAATTGGTAACAGCGCTGGGCGAAATCTTGGCCAACAGTAACTGGGCTTTTGTGGTCTACTGTCCGCTGTGGTGGCTGCTCTTGTTGCCTGTTCCAGTGCACTGACTTTTGGCTCGTTAGCTTCGATTCTGTTCCAAGCCGGCAGTTAGTTAACTTTTTTATTCATTTTTTACATTTTGATTTGGCGCGCGACTCGAGCCACTCACATTAAAAAGGCGGCCAGGCGAGAATTGAAGAGAGCTCAGGAAGTAAGCCAAGGGGGCGGATAGAGGGGGGCATGCGATGATGGAACGAATGTGGAGCATTTTGAGGCAAAAATAGAAAGAGATGGAAGAGGCACTCGAAAAAAAGGTGATGGTTATTCAAGGTATTAATTATACAGATTATTTAAACCAGATTTACTTCATTTCTTTATTTAAAAAAAATAACAATTTCAAAACACTAACAATTTGTGGCAAGCCATTGGAGGCAAATTGGAGTGGGGCGCCACAAAAGGAAAGGCGATTAGCGAATGCGTCGAATGTGGCCAAGGGGGTGGTAGAGGCAGAGGGACAGTGGCGGCCAGCAGGGTGCAACATATTGCACATTGCATATTGCACGTTGCACGTTGCACATGTGGAACGCTCGGCCGCGCCACGCCGTTCAACTTGCAACGTCAGCAGGCGCATATTAAATATGAGGAAAGAGCAAAAAGCTCCAACACAGCGACGCCATCTCTTTCTGCCCCCCTCTGGCTGTGTGGCAAGTTCATTGAACCTCATTTACAGTTCAGTAGTTTAGCGATTTTATTCTCATGGAAAGAGACAGCCTGAGAGGGAGGCCCGGCTTTTCTGTTTTTTGGGGCAACAACTCGGGCTTGTGCAAAAAAAAATTAAATTAAATACAGTAAGAATAAAATCAATAAAAAATATATATTTTTTTAAAGTAAGTATTTATTCAATAGACCTTTAAGTTCTAGTTTAGTCTACAATTTTTTTTTATTTTGGATAAAATGTTTTTTGAAAACTAGAATTAAAAGTTTGCTGGGATTAGTGAAGTTTCCCTGTAA
Source organism: Drosophila atripex (assembly GCA_035045925.1). Classification (NCBI taxonomy): domain Eukaryota; kingdom Metazoa; phylum Arthropoda; class Insecta; order Diptera; family Drosophilidae; genus Drosophila; species Drosophila atripex. Next base: position 6,698,870 of record JAWNOP010000012.1, read on the forward strand.
AGCCGAACAATGGACTGCAAAAAAAGTTACAAATAAATGTGAGAGACGAAAAAGGAAAGCGTTGGGAACAAAATAGCAACAAAAACTAATGCGATTTGTGGCAGCAACGTCAGAGGAAAGAGCAACAATAACCTGCCGCCGAGATTCAGGGATTTTTCGTTTGAGAGGCGCCGCCAGCCAAACGCAATCAAATCCAATTAAGAGCAAGGCAACAGCAAAAAATAATAAAAAATTGGGGGGAAGTGGAACTTTTAAACAAAAAAAAAAACAAAAAAAATGTTACTATCTTCCACTTTTGAAAAAACAACACGCGACTTTGGCAGAACTTATGTATTGAACTTTTTTTTGTTTTTGAATTTTTTAAGAGAAAAGCCCCAAAGAGAAGGAGTGGCAGGGGGGGGTGGCCACAAGGGAGGAAAAGCAAACTCTGCCGCCAAACGGAGGCAGCAACAAAACCAACAACAATCAACTCATTTTTTTTTTTTTGACCAGCAGCTGTTGTTTTTCAAAGACAGTGGGGATATGATTTGTAAATTTAATTTCAGAAAATAAATAAATAAAGTTTTCAAGGATAAAAATTAAAAACAAAAATAAACTAAATATGAGCCATTAAAAAAAATAATTAATAGAATTAATAATTTATTTATTTTTACTAAAAAAAATCGATTTATGCCCCACTGTACAGTACAATCCATAAGTACAAGTGTTCGGGGTTGCTGCTAATGGAACACAATTCACGGGGCATCCACTGGCTGCGGCCGGGACAGTGGCAGTGGCACATGGGGGGGAGGACGAGGCAGTCGCATTGTACTAACCTTCCCCCTCGCCCTGTCCTTTTCGCTCCCTTGCCCCGTGATGCAATGCAATGATGCTACAAAAGCAACAAAAGCGAAACAGCAGCAGACAGCAAAAACCAATGGACACAGACAGCGGAGGAACAACAACAAAACACAACAACATGGTGGAGAAGTGGAGTCGTCATCCTTTTTTTTTTTATTTCCATTTTTTTTTGCTGTTGCGGCAAATACTTTAGCTCCCCAGAGCAGTGAGAGAGAGAGAGAGAGATGGAGAATGGGGAAAGAAGGGGGCGAGGGTGTCGCAGTTAGTGCGTGTCCCGGAATGCTCCTTCGCATAAATTTAAATTTGCGCGCCACAATCGTAAAAAAAATAAAGACCACAGGCGTACTTCAATATAAGGAATTTCACAATAGTTTGTAAAAAGTTTCAAATTTTTTAATTATTTTTAAATTAAATTTTATTCAATACAATTTTTATTTTGAAATATTTTCCAGAAATCCTTCTTATAGAAGTAGTCCTGTAGGAACTCCCAACAACAACAGTGAAAGGCAATAAAAGGGAGCCAGAGAATGCGTTTTTTGGGGGTTGCTGATGCTGGCCAGGGGTGTGGGTGAAAAGGGGGTGGGGATTACAGCGGGGGAGCTAGTAGTTAAGGAAGAAGAAGAGGGCCAGGCCAGCCCAGCCCAGCCCAGCGCCTTGGGGGCGGAGAGGGTGCGAAAATCTTCCAGTATACACACACACACACACTACCAGACTCCTCTCTATGTATTCGTGCACTTCAATTACTCCACTACGGAAGGGGGTGGTGGGGAGAGAAAAGCAAAAAGAAAAATCAAGAAAAAAAGGAAAAGAATCCGTCTAGACAACATTGTAAGTAGATAAAAATATTTGGTTCGGGTTGGAGTTCGAGTTCGGGAAAAGCCTTTGAGGAAATGAAATGAAATTTTTGTAATTTCCACCTCCACCACCACCCTCGCCCGATGGATTTTGCAACTATTATCTGGTATCTCCTTCGGACACGCAATACCGAAGGCGATAAGGAAGCAATTGTGGCACATTTCTATGTAATTGTGTTACTTTTTCAATCATTATAGCCGTGTCTCGGATAAGATAAGGCGCGATTGTGTTATATTTTCAAATTTCGTGTCGAAATACAATTTAACGAACAAGCGTGCCAGGTAATTAATTATTTATTCATATTTTTTGCGATCTTCTACGGATGTTTCCCAAAAAAACAAACTCAGAAATTACTGTAAAATATTTTCATTTGTTTATTCAACTGAGCGAGTCTTAGCGAGAGAGAGGGGGAGAGAGAGTAACTGTTTATTTGCATGGTTTATTGTTATTTTTGTTTATGCTTTTTTTATGGCCCCTCTTCTGGCCTTTTTTCACAATTTTTTTGTGTTATTGATTTCACTTTTTATGGATAGATTTCCGATGGTTTTCCCTGCGATCACACACCTGCCCGCCGTCGACTAATTTCATTCATATTGTGTTGTTATTTTCTCTCTACCATATTTTTTTTTTTTTATATTTTTTGTAAGCTGCCCATTTGTTTAACAAATTGTGTGTGTTTGGGGCGAGATATCCGGAGGAATTTTTAGTTTCTGTATAAAAATGCGGCAAGCGGCGCAGTAGGCAGCAAAGAATTTATTCTTGTTGTTGTTGTTTTTGTTGAGTATTGTATTTGTGTATGTATTGTATTGCCGAATGTGGTTGTTGTTGTTGTAGTTGTGTGTGAGGAGAAGTTGTAAAACCGGATTTTCCTTTTGGGCGCTTTCGTGGTTTATATTGTTGCCTTTTGCACTTTGTCTCAACTCGACTCGGTTCGGCTCGACTCGAATTCAATTCCCAATTTTTTTTATTGATGAAAATTTTTTCAAAAACTATCTTTGTGGCAGCGCTGTGGCGGCGCTGCTAGGCAGCTGCACTGCTACTGCCTCTGCTTCTTCTTTACGGCGGCAGAATTTCATTTGCCTTTTTGCTTTTTTTTGTATTTGCACTTACACTTGTTGAGATACATATGTGTATATTATGTGAAAATTTAGCTGGCAATCACTAGTAATTTATTAATTTTCGAGCCAATTCACATACATTTATTAACGTCACACACACACACACGCACACACTCGTATCGGAGACGTCAAGCGTCGCGTCGCAAAAACAACAAAAATATCAACGAAAGGTGAAAAATAGCGTCGAAAAAACGTATGCCGTAAAATCAAAATTATTTGCCGAAATTGTTTATTTATCACTATTGTTTACTTTTTTTCGGTTCTTTTGACTTTGCACAGCCGCGCTCCAACCGACGCGTCGGGGTTCGAATTTTTTTTGACCAGTTTAACAGCTGATGCCAGGCGGCCATAATTGTTTACTTTCAGGCAGTGCACGAGTCGCCCTGTGCTGGCTAAAATGGCAGCCCTGGTCAGCCACTTTCGGCCAGTGCTGCCATCTAACTTGGCCATTTTAATGGGCAAAAACTGGGAACAATTGTACGTAGTCTAAGCAACAATACAATATATCTTTCTCTTTTACCCAATATAAATGAAATTTGTTGCTATTATTGAAGAAATTTTAGATAGATTATATATTGGTTATCAAAACTAAATATTTTCCATTCTTATTTTTTCGTTCGAAAAATGGCCAAAATATATAAATAAAATCTTGGGCATATTTTGTAGTTACCCTGTGCTTGCATGAATCGCCCTGTGTGTGCCAGCTGTTTTCGAATTCAAAGTGAGAAATTCAAATATTTGGCGCCCTTTCTGTCTATAATTAATATTTAATATAAAAACTATGTAAATCATGAAAGAGAGTTGATTTTCTAGTATATAAGAAATATAATTATAGAATACGATTTAAAAATAGAAATACTCGGTTTCCAAGTCCTAAAAAACATGTTAACTATCAAAATAAACCCTTAGTTATGGAGAAATGCTTTTAAAAATATGATTATATCTCTTTCTACATTTCGCATTTAAATACAGTTTCAAAATAGGGAAAACATGTCAATTATGAGTGCATTAATGAGCATAATTTGTCCATGGATTTGGAATTCACACACATCCGAATCAATTAGAACCACCCACAATATGCACCACCCGCTCTAATTGCCAATTAGCATGGAAAACAAAAGCAACAACAAGGCGAGCCTGGAAAATGTCGGAAAACTATTGAAAATCCATTTGCATTTTACATTAACTAGACAGCGAATTAGAACGGAGAAGGGGGAGCAAAATCCGAATATCTAAATAATTTTCCCCCAAAAATCTCTTGGTTGTGGGATTTCTGTTTTAAAACCAATGGAGGAATCTTCGAGAAAGAAAAACAAGAAGCGCTCTTCAAAAGCAATTTCACATTGTTTTTCCAAAGACACACACACACACACATATAGGCGCCCATAAAAACAACAACAATAGGGGAGGAAAAAGAAAATCTCTTTTTTTTTTTTGGTCATATATAACTTTGTCGGTAAAGAATATTCCCAGATTGCTCTTCAAGAATTTTCCCGAGTGGTGGCGTCTCCTATTTTTAGGCCCACTATTTTATATCCACACGCCGCCGAAAGAGAACTCATTTATTTTTGTTTTCATTGGGAACTGAAAACAGACGTGTATTTACACACCGACTCCCTATGTACGGACTATGGTATATATAACAGGAAACGGAAGCATCATTTGCTCTAGTTGGAATTTTCCGGGGAGTGGGGCAAAGTGGCGGGGGGCAAGGGGAAATTCTGAAAATGCCGGCAATTGGAAAAGCGCATGTTTCTGGAGGAGAAAGAGAAAGAGTCCTCAGTGAAGAGAAGTCTCAGGTAGAGAACAAAACAAAAACAGTTTGAGAACAACTGGCATACAAATTTATAGCATGCGAGAAATTTTACACAGAGAGCAGCGACTCTAAAACTATTTGGTACATAAAAGTGGGATTTTTAGGAGGAAATATTTTATTTTTGAATAGAGTTGTTTACTGGAATATATTTGTAAATAGTTTTTGGCACTTTTTGTTACTAGTTTCTCCCTTAAACCTGCCTCATATAAAATTTGTTCATTGAAAACAATTCGTCTTCAATGTCAGTTCCCTGCCCGCCCCCTCCACGCAGCTCTCCTTTAACCATTCCCAGCTCCCTTTTATCCTTCAACGAAATTAACTTGAGAAGCTTGATAAAAGGGCTGCCATTCATTCATTCAGCATCTACTCCGAGAACTCAGCCCTCAATGCCAAAGAGCTGCCAACTTAATTTATATTGTATTTAAAATGCAAAATGCACAACATCCAACAATAGAAGAAAAGCCCGGAAAAGCGACCAGGGGGAGGGTAATGAAAATGTGGGGGGGGGGCGGGTGGTGGAAGAAAAGCTGCTTTAATTTTACATTTTGACAAATTGAATGTTTGCCGAAGGAGAAGAAAAGAATTGCCACAAAAGAGGAATATCTAGTTTTGAGAAAATATTAAATTTTAGATCCCAAACACTTCCTTCAAATATCTTCAGGAATGTCCTTTGAAAGTGCATCTCAAACAACGAGAATGGGAGGTAATGAAAGGAATTCATCAGGACAACAAATGGAATGTCCTTGGAATTTCGTTTAAAGGAATCTCTGGCCGTCATAACGGTAATTGACAATCTGCCAGGCCAGAGGTCGAATTGCATTTGTTTGGGGAATTTCTGATTGCTTCCGTTTGTTTTTGGTTTTTTTTTTGTTTTTTTATTCGCTTGCCCCATTGCCAGATGCCCCACCCCTCCCATTGCCTCCCCCGCCTAACTAAGGTAAACAAACCTTTATTAGGAATGCAGCACACGCAACACAAAGCGGCCATAAAGACGTTTGGGCCAAAAGCAGCAACCAAATTAAAAGCGTCCAAACAGAAGCCCGAACATTACGAACGACAGAAAAAAAGTTAACTAAAATAGCAGAAACAAAGCCGTAGAGTAGACGACGTGCCACGGCCGAGAGTGACCTTTAGGCATCTGGAGGCCCCACTTGTACCACCCACTCGGATAGTAAAGCCAAAAGTCCACTAAACTTTGGCTATAAAAGTGGCCGGTTGTTCGACTTACAAATCATATCAGTTTCTGTTCAATCAGCAGCTCGACACTCCCACCTCCAGTCCAAGATGTTCAAGTTTGTGAGTATTCCGGAAAAAGGATAATCAAAGGGACTACCACTAGGACCACTAACTAGAGCAGATAGTTGGATATTCCGGCAGTGAATTCCCAATTAAAGACACTAATTTCCTCCTAATATTATATCCCAACCCTTTATTTACTTTCCGGCCTGAGTCCTAACCCTTTGTTCCAACGTGGCTATAATTAGCCTTGCCAAAAATACATCCTTCGTCCTGACTCACTCCACTTCATCCTCGTTTTTGTATCCACAGTTCGCTCTCTGCCTGTTCGCTCTGGTGGCCGTGGCCTGCGCCAAGCCGCAGTTCCTGACCACCGCCTACAGCGCCGCCGCCCCCGTTGTGGCCGCCTCCCCCTACGCCGCCTACACCGGCGGCCTCTACGCCTCCCCCTACTCGGCCGCCTACACCAGCGGCGTCTACGCCTCCCCCTACGCCTACAGCGCCGCCTACCCCTACAGCTCCCTCTACCTGCGGCGTTAATTCCCCCCCCCCCCCCCTGGATCCGTGCGGCGAGAGCTCACTGTACCCGTACCTCCTGTAATTGCTGCTGACGACGACAAGGACCTAATGAACAAATAAACCTGAATAAAACAGATAAGGATTCTGAGAGTGAAGCCCAGAAACTATTTGCAGTCATTTGCTTTGAGCATCTGCCGATGAGGGGGGATGGGAGGGGCATACACTGAACCAAATCGTCCCACTGAATGTTCATCCCAAAGCGACTTGAAATACATTTAACCATTTTCGAAAACTTTACTCTCAAAACACATGCGTTTCTATATTAAATTGTTATATACTTTGGACTTTGGATAATAAAATTTTGATATTAAATATTCCAAATAATATTAAATATTACTTGTTGTATAGTTTATCACGTCTAATTTAAATTCTAATTCTAATTTTAGTTCTATTCCTAGACCATTTCCTTAAAATTGTGCATCTAGTAGCACCTTATTCTGGTGGATCGCTTTCAAAATTTTAACAAAAATTCAGGGGGCGACAATATGACTCTCCCCAAAGACTATATCTTTTCCAATATCCATCCAATCTTCAAGCGGAATATCTTTATCGGTTTGTGGATCAATTATACGCTAATCTGCATCAAAATCTGGAACGAATTAGTTTCTTGCAATTTCTCATCAAATGTTCTGGGGGATCCCTTTCAAAATTTTAATGAAAGGGAGAGTGGGAGCGACTTTATGACCGGCCACGACAGCTATATCTTCGCCAATAAATATTCTATTCCTAACCAGAATATACTTAACGATTTTTAGATAGATTCACCAACAGTTTTCATAAAACGCTACTAAAAAATTATTTTTTCGATTTTTTTCAAAATTTTCGGGAGGACCCCCGACAAAATCTCGAAAAATGTCTGATGGGAAAATGTGGCCTCTTTCAAAAGCTATATCTCGGTCAATATCCATCCGATTCTTAAGCGGAATACCTTTAACGATTTGTAGATCAAGTCTCCATCAATCTGCATTCAAATCTACAAATCAATTTTTTTTTCCTTTTTTTTTCAAAATTTTCGAGAGGACCCCCGACAAAATCTCGAAAATTGCATGGAGGGAAAATGTGGCCTCTTTCAAAAGCTATATATCTGTTAATATCCATCAGATTTTGAAGCGGAATGCCTATATCGATTTGTATATCGATTCTCCATCAATCTGCGTTCAAATCTACAAATCAATTTTTTTTCGATTTTTTTTCAAAATTTTCTGGAGAACTCAAAACAAAACTTCGAAAAATTCCTGGAGGGAAAATGTGGCCTCTTGCAAAGGCTACATCTCTGTCAATATCCATCCGATTCTGAAGCGGAATGCCTTTATCGATTTGTAGATCGATTCTCCATAAATCCGCATTCAAATCTACACACAAATTATTTTTTCGATTTTTTTTTAAATTTTCGGGTGACCCCCGACAAAATCTCGAAAAATGCCTGGAGGGAAAATGTGGCCTCTTGCAAAGGCTATATCTCTGTCAATATCCTTCCGATTCTTAAGCGGAATGCCTTTATCGATTTGTAGATCGATTCTCCATAAATCCGCATTCAAATCTACACACAAATTATTTTTTCGATTTTTTTTTAAATTTTCGGGTGACCCCCGACAAAATCTCGAAAAATGCCTGGAGGGAAAATGTGGCCTCTTGCAAAGGCTATATCTCTGTCAATATCCTTCCGATTCTTAAGCGGAATGCCTTTAACGATTTGTAAATCGATTTTCCATTAATCTGCATACAAATCTACAAATCTATTTTTTTTTCGATTTTTTTTTTTAATTTTCTGGAGGACTCCCAACAAAACCTCGAAAAATGCCTGGAGGGACAATGTGGCCTCTTGCAAAAGTCTGCATCAAAATCTAAAAGCAAATTTATTTTTCCCCAGAATCCCAGAACCATAAAAAAATACCCAGAATCATGAGGAATAAAAATAAGCGCCTTATGAATGCTCCACCTTAGCCAATTTACTCTGTATTTTGTAGCGTAGTGCCTGAAAGGACTCTAGCTCTCACCATTTCCATTATTTATTTTATATCCCTTGGATTACTGATCGCACAGTGTATTGGGTGTGCGTGGAAGTGAAAGAGACTCATTTTAAAATATTTGCGAATTTGTTGGTGTCGTTGTTGCCGGTTTTGCTTTGCAATTTCCGTTTGCTATCAAAACCATTCGCTTTCGCCTCGTATATCATGTTGCATGTGAAAGGAGGGGGTGTGAGGGGGTGCAGGAGGTCAGGGGGCTGGGGGGTCTGTAAAATGAATGGCGAGTTTGGGGTGGGGGCGGGTCATCTGTCGCTGGCATGCGTCGGCTTGCATTTGCATCGCTGCTAAAATGTGCAAATTATGGCAACTAAGTTGCCCCATGTTGTCCGAGGCACGCAATGGGTTAAGTGCAAATGCAGCCACTCACAAAAATATTAAAAATCTCTTAAATTTTGATAAATTAGATTAGCAGAAAACGAGCTCAGCAAACTAATCTTTCATAAGAGAGTGCTTGCTGTTTTTAAGCCAAAAAATCTCAAAAATAAACCAAGAATTATTTTCGAGTGCATGGCGGTGCGAGGACTTTCTTTGAGGTTCTATTCCTTCTCGCCCCTTTCACTTTTTAGACGTCAGCTTCAGTGTCGCCATTTGCATAATGCATGTGCATGTGTGTGTGTGTGTGCCAGTGTGTACCAGTGTGTGTGTGCCTGTAAGGGTGCGTGCTAGTGTTGCATCCTTTCAGGCGCATTGTGCACCGTGGTCCGGGGCAAAAAATGAGCATCAAAATGCACATGGAAATTGGCCCGAAATGAAAAATATGTGCAACATCCTGAATAAATGCATTTAGATAAGGGGAATGTGCTTAAATGTTGAATAATGTTAATGCTAATGTTATTTTCTGCTCGATTGCCGGGCGCATAGTTCAGTCAAGAAAATATGGAAAAATATGTACATGATTTGGAAAAAAGGAAGCACAAGGACAAGGCAATTAGAAGGGCAAAGGATAAAGGCTACTAAAGTTATTGAAGCTTGTAGATTCCTTAAATAACAATTTCTTTTATATTATTTTTTAATACACATTTAAAAGCCTTAAACTTTGTCCTCTTTAAGCGCCCACATTAGCCTCTGAAATGACATTTTTTTCAAACAAAGTTTCCCACTCAATTGCCAATATTTATATTCACCTGGCGAGAGCAAAGAAAAAAGTGACTAGCAATCAACTTTTCACTTAACTTGCCATTAATTTCCCATTGTTTTCCTAGGACTTTGTCGCCAAAAGGACAAACAGAAACTGTTTTCCCAGGCTCGGTCCACTGTTTCCACGAAATGTGTGGAAAAATCCGTCATCAGCAGGAGGTCTTCTCAAAGTTGTTTTCCTCCTCTTTTTTCTTCCCACAAACTTTAAGATGTTTGTATAGAAAAAAAATAAATTGAAATTTTGGCAAAATCTAAATGTAATTTGCATTGTGGGTGCGCCACAGGAGGCGGTGAACTACAAAGGAGGAAGCCCACGTGTCGCACGCATTGGAATGTCAAAAGTCGTTGCATACTTTGGTGGCGCCGCCTTATATCCCCCGACATCCTCCCACACATATCCTGCGAATCACAAGTCCTTGTTATCAGCTACCGCTGCGCGAATGTGGGTGAATAGTCCATCAATGTCAAACTTACCTGCAAGGACAAAAAAGAAAGAGAGAGTGTTGTGGTGAGATAAAAAGGAATTTCTTTTATTTTTTTTGGATCTACAGAAGTGGAACGAATAATTCAGGTTAAATAAACTTAAGTGTGTGTATGGCCCCACAGGTAAATACAGAGGATATCAGCATAAAGTCAAGGTATAGGGAAACCGAAGGAAAGATGCACTATTTCTTATAAAATAATATTTTTAAATTAAAATTAAAAATACAAAATATAGTATTTGGTTAATATATACTCCCTAAAATCCTCTCCCTAAAACTCTATATTCAGTAACCCAAATGCCATTAAAATTCCATATAGTCCCTCTCCAATTGTAGAGTATTATCTGACATTGCCACTTCATTGGGCCTTTTAGCAGCCCACGTGATGTTTGTTCTTGAAGTGCTCTGTTTGAGGCCGTCGGACCAAGTGAGTGGCCTGTCAAATTAAATTAAAATTAATGTCAATGTTTGTCGGCAGATATGCAGATAATTAGACTGAGCAACAATGCAAAGATTGACATTTAAACTTTGGCAAGAAATCAAGCAAAAATATTGATATTGAAAATATTTGATAAGATAGAATGAATTACACATCTTAAGAATGCCAAATATTGGCATTTTTTTTTTTGATGGATTTTAATAGATCTACATACATATGTTACTACCCCATCCACCCGAGTACCCATTTAATTTCGGCATAAATTTTTGGCTGGTCATAATTTATGATTAAATTATTGCGCTTATCAATTTTCGCCTCTGATTAATGATGGCCGAAGGCGAGGCGCCAGCAGACACGCAATTAATTGCCGGACTATTAGCAGGACGAATAAAAGGACCCAACAAAGCACTCAACAAGTGATTACACTTTCCCGTTTGGCCTTTTTCCCATTTTCTGGCCAGAAATGAAACATATTTAAGTGCTCCGCCCCCTCCCAGGAATGGTCTGGGTTCTTTTCGGGACTCTCTCTTTGGCAGGTCCTTCCGGGAAGTGGCAGGAGTGTGGGTGTGGATGTAGCGCCTAAGTATTAAAAATTCATTGCACAAGTGTTGGTGTATTTTTCAAGCCAACCTCTGTTAAAAATGCAGAACAACAATTTCCGTTTCCGGTCGCCGGGACGAGGTTTCAATCTCAATTGCTGCTGCTTTCGCTTGCGGAACATCCTCAAAGTCCTCCAAATCCAAAGGATACTCGCACCAGAAACAAAAAGGGATAATGCCGGCCTATTAGCCCGACACAAATCAATGTCCCGATGAGCTGTAGAAACGAGTGCGAATCGTTTGGCATTGATGTTGACAGGACATCTCAATTCTCACTTCACTGGCTCTCCCCTTACATCTCCGTTTTACCCAAAAAATATATATCCTTGTTCCACACACTGATTACACACACACACACACACTCTGTAAAGATAAAGGCAAGTCTGGCGTTAAATTGAATGCGCCGCCCGACTCTCTAAAGGCTTCGCTTTTTTTTTACTTTCGACTGCGTTCAACGTGGCGTATAATCGATTTTCATTCAATTTATCTCCGCACACACATATGATTTTTCTTATTTTAGTTTCAATTTTTTTTTTCTTTCTGCTCACAGAATTCCTCAGCCGTCATTGGTAGAGCTTCGCGTTCAACTAAAACCAAAATCAATTGCCAACGTGGGGAAAAAATAAAACGAAAACTGTCACAATGACCAATATTGGCTGAATAGGTTGGCACTGCAAAAAATATTCATTTTAAAAAGGGATATTTTATATACAATTTTTGCCTTCAAACTCCATAGTTTCTCCTCTAAAATTATTATACAAGTTGAGATTGAGACTTTTACTTTTAAACTGAAATCTTTAAACCTAAATATTTGATCTCCGAGTGCTTAATTTTTTTGTATTCATTTAGACACTAAAGAGCGGGCTTAGAAGGTCGTTGAAAAGAACGAAACACCAAAACATAAAACCCACATAAATCAATAGTTGTTGGCGAAAAAAGTAAAGCACAAAACAAGCCACAAGATCGACAAGAAAAATGGCAACAAATAGTAGAACAAGTCTATAGAAAAAGCAAGTAAAATTAGGCCAATTTTGATTAAAGACTTTATCCCGAAAAGTTTCATAAAACCTCCTAAATTCTTAAATACAATATTAAATAGAATTAATATTTGTCAGCAAGCTATCTAATATCATTATTAGTCACACAAATATGGTATAACTTCTGGAGAAAAAAGCGACGTATAAATCATTTATCAACCCTCATCACAAAGTTCTCCCCCAAAAATGAAAAGTCTTTAAATTTCGGCCGAAACTTTTCGACCAACTTTCTTATTTCCCACCAACTTGTCATTGGCCGGATCCATGTCCGAACGACATGACCTAAAAGTTTGCATAAAGAATTCTCTTTTCGCTGACCTGCCCCACCAACCTGCCCCCGCCGCACACAGGCCCCCGCCGCAGCAATGCTGTAATTACATGAGAAGCTTTCCACATGGACAACATGGCGTATAAGCAACCCGCCTTTATTGTCATTTGCCGCGCCACTCAATAAGCAGAGCGTGATGAGGGGGTGAGCAAGTGGACAGGCGGACTGACGGACAGACGGACAGATGGACAGACGGACAGACGGAGGGTGGGGAGTGACGAGTGGAGGGGGCAGACGAAGGAGGGAAAATTAAGTGGGGTTCGGTTTGCAGAGCTTTGAATGCAATTATGTGCAGCACATGACCAGAATCCTGTCACCAGAGGAGCGGAAGGAGGGAAACAGCCGCCGGAAGGAAGCCAGGAAGGAAGTAGGAAGGATGTGCAGGGACAGTGGCCGGGGCCGATGTCAGGTAAGTGGGCCAAGCAAATAAAAATATAAATAAATAAATAAAAGCGAGCGAGCCAAACAAGAAAAACAGTAAACAGAGAGGCACAGGAAAAAAATGGCAGAAATGGCAAATATTTATTTATATTTTTCACATTTTAAGGATTATAAAAAAATGTGTCAATCTATAGATAATAAATTATGAATTATAATTTATAAACTTTTATTTTAAACTAGATTATGTGAAATAGTTAAAATCGCTTTTATAAAACTCCCATTTTTGAAGTAGAATCGTTTAGTTTCTAACTTTATGATACCCGGTACTCCCCCATAGATGCCTTCAGGCCTACAACTATTATTTAAGAATTTTTTAAGAATTATATGCCATATTTTGAAAGTAAATATTTTAATTTTATTTCCCAGACCTTTCTCTATGTGGAAGCGGAAATCGAAAACAAAAATGGAACTCTGATTGTTTTCAAATAAGCGAAGAGTATTAAATTTTTAAGTCAGGCAATTTGCCAGAAAGGTGGTCACAGTTGCCTCTCCTCTCCCCTCTCGCCTCACCCTCCGCCCCAAAGTCATCTCCATGGAATTCCTTTTTGACCAAAAACCCAAATTGAGGCTTAAGTTGGTCATTTGAGGTTGGCTTCAGTGTTTCCGTTGTTGTGGGTTACCTTTGGCCCTGTGTTTGTATTGTTTAGTTTTTTTTTGTTGTGTGGCTTTTCCCAGGATATTGTTTAGTCTGATGCGACTGTGGGGAAAACTCACCAGAGGGGAGAGGGGATGTCGAGTAGGTTCAAGGACTCACATTTGATTTGCCTGCGTTTCTGTGTCTGTCTCGTTCTGCAAATAAAGATAATCTTTCCCAGTGCTGCGCATTTTTATGGTAATTTCCCCCGCTTTCGTATTATTTTCCATTTCTTTTTATCCCATTGTTGTTGTTATTGTTGGTAAGCCAAAAAAGCGAGGCAGGCAGGAGGCAGGACCTTAATTCAATGTCAAATTGTTAGAGTGCCAAGTCTAATGTAGCCGCAGACTAGAAGAAGCTCCTCAAAAAGTTGCGCCAAAATTTGCAACTCAATTTGTGGAGAGAAAAAGTTTGAGGCAAATTGATTTTTCTAATAACAAAAAATTTAAAGAATATTGTAAAATCATTTGGGAATATTTTAAATGTTACTTGCATAGTTATTATTTTCATCAATATTATTTACTTTTCTTTTCGCTAATGACGTCAATAGGCAGGCCCTTAAGGACAACCCATGCACCAGAGAAGTATTTCATTTAATTTTTGGCCTTCTTTCGTGGGTTGGCTCGTTTTGGCACAAGTTGCAAATTAAATTTAGATTTCATGCACGTAACTGGGGGAGCCATTCAGGCAGCAACGTTACAAGGAACCTTAATTACTTGGCCAACTTGCTGCGGATGCTGGCTGCCATCCACCCCCAGGCCCCTCTGGTTTCGGGAGAAATGCCAAATGCCAAGAAGAGGGCGTCTTCTTTTGGGCAGAAGGGAGCGAAATCAATACGCGAAACATTAACTCGAGCACTAAAGACACGCCATGGAGTCATTAAGTTGCCACCAGATCCACACACACACACACACACACACACAGCCACAGAAAGGATTTCAGTGTTGGTGTGATTAAAGCGGAGGATGTTGTCGCCGCCATCATCGAACAGTTTGTCATAAATGGCGCCATATTGACAGAAAAAAAAAATAAAAAAAAGGGAAAAGGGAAAAGGCAAGTGTAAAAAAAAGTCCTGTGAACAGGAAAGAAAGGGGGGGAGCAGCCACACAAAAACAACAACAAAAACAAAGTATCAGAAATGGTAATGAAATATTATCAATATTTGTCAACACTTACTGGGGCGAACGGTCCACAGGGAAATGAAAACTTTGATTGAATCGAAGAGGATTACATTTTTCAATAAACGGAAAAGCAAATAATTATTTTTTATTTATTTTTGTTAAGATTACCTTCAACTCCTTAAAGACTTAAAGTTTCCCCACAAATAAGTTATTTAAATCAATAACTTCTCTCTCGGACAACCGTCATCAAAATCAGAAAATATAACTTTCAAAAGATGTCAACGAAACTCATAAATTTCATATGAACAACATCAGGTTGGAATAAAATTCATGTTCATGTATTTCCACTAGAGATGTCAATATTTTGTGAGGACCTTTCGCATTTTTATTTGGGAGAAATTGTGCCAAGCATTTTACGACAAAACAAAAATTTCTCAACCCGCAAGATGCCTTGCTAATTTGGTTCTAAACGAGAAAGATACACTAATAAAAAATAGCCAAAAATTAAGCTAATAATCATGGTATTTCTTTGGTATTTTTGGTTAGATATTGGTATTAATTTTATGATTTAAAAACACTTTTTTTGAGTGCATAGGGCGCCTTGAAAAAGATTTCGCAGCTGTTGCTGCTGAGACAAGCTCATCAAATGTCTCCAAATCGATTCCTCCATTTAAAGCATATTAAACCAGCCAGCCAGCCCATGGCTGGGAGGGAGAGCATATCCTTGGCAGGATGTGCCACACATTGCGCCCTGAACTTGTCAGGGAAAGCCGCACAAAAAAACGGGGCTGGTGGAGTGTTGTAATTTAATTAAGTTTCGCACCAAGTAACAAGCTAAACAAAGGCGGCAAAAACTAAAAGGAAAAATCAAACAAAAAAGTGGACGGGCTTCCCCCTCAAAGAAAAAAAGATGTATCCTTCGAAATAAGCCACGCAAAAAGGACACTGATTGCTATTCAAGGGAAAATAAGTGGAGAATACTTAGCCGCAAAATCCCATGCAATTTTATTCGATATCCTATGCTACGAATATAGCAAATTGGGTGTAGAAATATGGAAATACGAAAATGAGGTGCGCTTTTATGGATCCTATTAGGTTGGGGATTAGGAAATAATAGGTTCTTATATCGGAACGTATTACAGAGGTAATTGAGGGATATTAGCCAAAAGTAAATGGTGCTAACTGGATCTAATTGGCTCAGATACTAAGAGACATTATTGCATGTATTTAAGATACTTTTATATCACAAGATATTATAAAAATTATATAACGATATAATAATATTCAGATTATGTAACCTTTATGATATAATGACTTTGTAGTATTTTTTTGAACATTAAAATTAATTCCCCAAAAATGGCCACCAATACGGACTCTGGGCGGATGAATAAATCACCGTGTTTGGGCCATCAATCAAAAGCCAAGCAGCAGCCTAAAGTGCCCTAAAGTACCGCAAGTATCAATCACTTTGTTACGGTTATGGAACACAATGAATCCCCGGAAAATCCCCCAACAGCAACACACCGCAATTTCCGTGAGCGTCCTCCACCAATATCAGTCCCTCAACTGTTGCACGCAGCAAATTGCATCTCCATCGATGGTTGCATGGATAAATGGATGTATGGATGGATGGATGGATGGATATGTGGATGCTGCAGCATGACAGTGGCTAATTAAGCTATCCAAATGTCCGGAAATTCACCTGGGACACTGACCAAAAGTGGTAACATGCAGTCTCCCCCCCCATCAATATGCCAGAAATGAAGAATTTTAAAGAGCATTTTTTGGGAAAACTCATTGAGAGAAAGCCAGAGTTCCCGTTTAAAATAAATATTTTTACAAGAATAATAATTAAAATTAAAATAATAACACAAATATTTTAAATATTTCTCATCCAAAATCGATTACAACAGAGATCTATTAGGATTCTATAGAACTTTACAAGCCCTATAGAAAATGATCTCTGAAAGTAATCCTCATAAAAGAATATCCTTTCCATTTTATCGACTCACCTCGGTACAGTGGAAACTCGCCGTCGCTGTGACTGTGGCACAACATTATTGGACTGCGGCAACGGGAAGCTGCCACCATGATGCCTGTTTTGTGGATGCTTAGCTGGTTGTTTGGTGTTGCCGCTGCCGATGCCGCAGCTGTTGCAGATACGGATGTTGCCGCCGCTGTTGCAGTGACTGTTGCCGTTGCTGCTGCTGCTGCTGCCGCGGATGCAGTTGCTCCCAGCGAATAAGAACGCGACACATGACTCAGAGTGCGACGTCTAATTGTGGCTGCATTTCCGGTGCCTGATGCTGATGCTGAGGCTGCTGCTGCTGCTGCTGCCGCCGCTGCAGCTGCTGCAACATTGCGATAATGATGTTGCGGCGTTGAGTACTGGCAGTTGCCACGCCCCCCGCCAACGCCCGCAGTGCCGCCACTGGCCTGTAGTTGCAACTGTAGCTGCTGGTAACCACCTAGCGACAGGTGGTGTTGCAACGGCGGGTGGTGCGAATGATGCAAGTGAGATTGCTGTTGTTGGTGTTGCTGCTGCTGCTGCTGCAAGGCAGATTGATGTTGTTGCTGTGCCTGGTGCTGGTGCTGTTGCTGGTGCTGCTGCTGCTGCGTTGGGTTGGCTTGGAATGGCGGATGCGAGTGCTGGTGTTGCAACAACTGGCGCTGCTGCTGGCTGGGCATGGCCATTTGGAATTGCTGCTGCAACTTCTGCAGCAACTCGTGCTGCAGCTGTTCATTGGTCCTGGCATCCTTTTCCGGATTGGGATTGCCGCTCGGATTGGGATTCGGGGGGTTCTGCTGCTGCTTCTCCCAGGGCCCGTTGCTGTCGCTGCTGCTGTAATCCAGCTTGAGGCTGTGATCCTTGGCTCCAAAGGATATTCCCGAAACACGCAACTAGATCATCGTAGCCCTAGTATGTCAAGGCTGTTTTAAAATATTCCCAAAAGGGTCCTGGTTTCTTTTTTTGGTAATTCAAAATTCTGGACCAGCCAGATTTATGATTTATTAATTTATTTATTTTTATAAAAAAACAAACACACTACATCCAACGGCACACACACACACACACACTCACAGACAGTCTCCCAGTAGACGCATATGTATGTCACTCAAAGGACCTAGTTCGACGCGAGATGAACAGGTTCTAACGGTATCTGGGGGAGAGCTGTGTTCGGGAGAATCGCGACACTCTCTCCCGGGTGAAAAGTCCCGCTTCACCGACCAGAGACGCTGGGCCAAAGTACGACGACTGATTGCGCCGAGCTTTGTTATCCTGCGAAAAAGCTGGCAGGACACCAGAAAGCCAAAAGCGCAATCAGCCGAGAGCGCCCTGGCGAAAGGAGAAAGTTGGAGAGAAATCGGAGACACAGAGAGAGCATTAGCCTGTGAGAGAATCAAAGGCAGAGATAACAATCGAATGCAGGGAAATAAAAAAGGAAATTTTCGAAACATGTTTAAACTTGTTTATTTTCCCATCAAAATGTTAAGTTGGGAATCATAAAAAACAGACAAGAATTAAAGTTAAGGGTTATTGAATAACTTAATCGTATTTCTTTACTCTTAAATTAATAAAAATAAATTAAAATTAGATACGAGAGTATATGCATATATTTAAATTATCATTAAAGTCAAATTTTTTCTTAGTGCATCATAGAGAATGAGAGGACTGTTTATAAAAGTGGCTTTCGTTTGCTTTCGTTTTGGAGAACTTATGTTTTGCCAACGTTCTTTGAGTTCCTTTTCGGCCGTTGAAAAGGATGCAATGGAATAACAACAACAACTGGTCACAAGGACCCGAATGTTTGGCACAGTTAACAGAGGAGCAGACAGTGGCACAAAATAGATCACTGCTGAAATAGTTCTAGGTTGTGGATGAAAGATACAATCGTTTCAGGTTGACACGGAGTGAGAAATCTATTTCAAAATGTTGCGAAAAAGTTAAACATTTGTTATCAAAAAATAATCATCTATAAATACTTGGGAATTTCGATAACCCGTCGTAGATAACCAATTATTAGTAGCAATACAGTTTAAAGGCCCTATACTTAAAGTTTTGAAGTCCAAATCAAACCAGTTTTTTTTTTGCTAAAAACTCTTTTTATGAATCGTTCAAACACTGTAAGTGCCAGCCCACTGTCGCCCATATTTCTGGGTTCATTCACCCAACCATTTGACCATATTGTGGGCGGCTGTGGCTGTGGCTGCGGCCCAGGGCGGGGCCGAGACCGGGCCGAGGAAAACAGCTGCTCCTTGGAAAATGCAGAGTAACTCTGCGAGAGAAGCCGACCCAACAAAAAGCTCTCGGGGGGAGCTTTGGAGGAGAACAAAAACGAGTTTAAAACCCATATCGGATGCTGTCGGCAAAGCAGAAAGAACCCGAACCCAGAGGAATATGTTTTGCTTTGTTTACCATTGCCATAATTTATTTATGCATTTGTCACTGTTTTTCGTTATTTTGATAAAGTTGTAGCCAGATAATTTCGACAGGACCCACGGGAACTCAAAACCGAGCGGACAGGGGACATCCTGTCGGGATGCTGTACCTTTCTCCTTTCTATATATATATATTTTTAATGTGTCTTGTTTTTTTTTTTTATATTTGTATTATTATTACTGTGATAAGGCTTGGGAAGAGAAAGTCGATATCGTAATATAAACACGAAATAGGAGCCCAGAAGAAGCCAGCAAGTATCCCTCAGATGGGGGAGAAAAACCGAAATGTGGATGCCATTCACAGGAGCAGCCCCAAAACGATGAGGTGGCCAAGGGGGACATACACTGAGAGGAAATATTATAGTAATTATTATTCAAAAAATATTTCTATAAGAAGTAACTGCCTAATGAGGATCTACAGAGTATTCAAATTAAGACATGAAATCCTTCATTTTATCTTCTATGGGAAATTTATTTATAAATAAATTAAAAATTTTTTTTCTCAGTGCCTGAAGATGTGGTACATAGGGGTTATTGGGGTGCCGTGTTGCTCGCGTGGGTTTTGTTGATTTTGCGTGCGCATAAAAAATCGAAATGGGAATGGGTATGGGTATGGGGGAATGGGGGTTTTCGGGAGCTTTTTGGCGTTTAAGGGTTTGGGGCCGGGGGATGCGACAATCTCTGCGTTTTCTGTGTTTTTGGCTGCTGGAGCCGCTTGTTTCGCATTCTGCACTTCTGTGGTTGAGGGCCGACTCGTTTAGGGGCGTGTACCCCTCTTTTTGGGCGGCGGCACCACCAGGGGCTGTGTAGCTGTGGACTCACACTGTCCTCGACTCACCTATAGTATCACGGTCGTAGATGTAGTTGCTGGCACTGCTCTTGATGCTGATGGAATCCAACGGAGTGGACGGTGGCTCAAAAATGTCAAAGGAGTTGCACGATTCTGCCGATGGCGTCGGTGGCGCCACAATTATCGCAGTGGCTGTAAATAGGAGGGGATCAAGGATAATGCGAAAATAAAATAAAAATTCATGCGATAAGAATAAATGGGCCAGGAAATAAATATAAAAACTAAATGGAAACTTTATGGAAAACATGGCGTATACGTGATTTGCAAAACATGCTATGATTATAGTCTTTTTTTACCTTTCGATTTTCCAAATAAAACACTATTTTTTTATTTATTTCTTAGTTATTTATTATCTTTAATTTTTTTTAGACTCTTACAGTTTTTTAAATTATTTTTTTTTAAGGAAAGAACTCTGTACCTAAAGGTACACAATTTTATTATAAATAATAACAAATGCCCTTTTAGTAAACACTTTCCCGAATAGGAAATTATGATTAATTTTAAGCCCCTTTCGGGATTTCCTCAAAAACTAATTCTAAAGGACTCCAAATATAGACCAAAAAAAGGCCCATCTATAGACATTTAAAAAAAAAAAAACATTCCCCGATAAATTTCATGGAAATTTTAAGCGAGTTTCTAAACAACCAAATATATAAACCAGAACCTTTTTGATTTTAATAAAAATTCATTTTTTTTCCCTCAGACTTTTCAACTGCTTGCTGTAGACGTTGAGCTGCCGATTGACCTTCGCGACCACCTTCATCTGATTTTCGTTGAGATAGACGAAGATCTCCTGGTAGAGCTCCCCGGGAAGTCCCAGCAATGACGGCTGCAGGTGCTGGGCCATCTGCGTCAGCTGCTGCGACCGCATGGGCTGGAAAAGATTCTGCTTTAGCTGAAATGCGAGTTCATCCAGTTTCCGGAATCTGTGATAAATGGGCTTCGATTTGGGCTGGATATTGAGCACATAGCGGCCGATCGAGAGACTGACGCTGAAGCCGGGCAGCTTCGAGCTTGGCGCCGGGGATAGAGTTACCATTAGCTGGTCACCCACGATAATGGCCATCAGGCGGGTCTGCAGAACGGTCACCAGACTGGCACCCTCAACGGCGTGCTTGTCGAGCAAAGTGCGCAGGCGCATCGTGTAGGCGGTGTCGTTGAAACTGACCACATACTTGGGGGGCTGTTCACTCAGTAGCTGGACATTGCGGGCATGAAAACTGCTAAAGGCCGGCACCGGTAGCAAGAGATGCCTCTTCTCCAGGTACGTTTCGTCCTCGGCATAGCCCGCCTCCAGAGCCACCAGATAGATCAGCAGGAAAAGGAGTTCGGGTGCCGGCGGGGATTTGCTGTCCTTTTGCTGTTCCATTAGATTCTCCAGATGCTTCGGCACCGACTCCACGGTGGTGTGTTCCAAGATCAGTGGTGGCAGCTTCAGACTGCGGTTCGGCGGCAACAGTAGTCGCCGATCCTTCTTGGGGGCTGGAATGAGGTTGTTGTTGACTTTTCAATTAAATTAAAATCAAAGAAGATTAGTTAGTCGGTGTGTGTGTGTGTGCTTTGTTAAATTTATTTTAAATTCAAACTTTAAATAATCGCAGCAACTAACCTGCTGTGTGCTGTGTTTTTTGTGGTTTTTTTTTTGGATGCAACAACTTAAACTCGAGTTATTTACAAAATACATAATTTCAACACTACGAAATGAAACACAGAAAGTAACTCAAAACACGCGTTTAATTTTGTGCAAAATAAACTAAATAAACACGAAGATCGAAGGGAGGCGGGATCATACACTAATTAAATAACCGAATCGGCACCAGTGTAAAATACAAATACGTTAACGACTTAAATTAAATGTTTTACTTTTACAAGAAATACTTGCAACATTGTTGTCTTTCAAGAAACACAAATGCAAGATATCGTGAACAGAAAGGCATGACTAAGATGGAAAATTATAACAAATATACTAATTATGAAGTACATTTAATTTACAAATACTGTTTACTATTTGCTTAGTTTTTTTATGATTTATTGGAATTTTCTAGCAGTGAGTTAAGCCAATGTAAACATTACAGATAAGTTAACTATAGATTGTGGAAAAGATTTATCATTGCGTTGACAAGAAGGCGTATTTTTACTCTGTTTATCTGTAAATTAAAATAAATTTGATTATTTCTTAGTTCTAAACTTGTTCTAGACTAAACATGCAATAACTTTATGTGGTTTTTGTGACAATCTTTTTGTTGCAAAAACTTTTTATAATTAAAATTTAAACGGATGGTTTGATAGGCTTGATTTGGGATATAGAAATAAAATGCATTATTGTTTGGTTACTAACCCAATGCGGGTCCTTTAGCTTCTCCTGTTGCGGCAGTTTGTGGGGGAACCTGTTGCTGCTGCTGGTGCTGCTCGCCGGATGTCGAGGGTCCGGGCATTTCGACATCTGCCGGATGTCTGATTTCTGACTTTACCTCCGACATTTCTAGATTTTTTAAACATAAATTTTGTACGATCCTATTCAACTAATGGAGTGACTGTCATTTTATCGTCTGAACCTCTCAATGACAATCACAAAAAATGGACTACTGAGTGAGTGCGCTGGCATTTATTGCGATTTTCGGTGGCCGAATCATTTAATAGTTGGTTGAATAATTTTCCACAGAATTCCAAGGAGCGACAGATGTAACACTTTATTGCGTAAATACAGCTTATTTACAAATATTTGCAATTTTCCAGTTGCTTCTGGTAAATAAACTTTTCGCGTCATATTTCAATCCGCGTCATCACAAAATCCGAGATGCCGTCGATATGCCGATGAGTCATTTATTTACGTCTTATAATGAAAATTAGTCGGTTCAACTCGATATTATTACTTTTTGGCCAATCTGAGAATAATAAATCACATAAATTCTGGTATAAAATAATGTGCAAAAAACAGCAGGCACTTTTCTATGGCACTTTCCAGAACTAGAAAACTTCCTTGGCGCTGCCAACCTGTTGCATTTTTTTGTTTTACGGACAAATACCTAATCCTGACTCCTGTTTTATTTGCTTAAAACTAAGATAATTTAATATTTTGTATGTTATTATTTTGTTTTTCCATATAAAATTCTTTTTAAGGCGCTATTTTTTAATACTTTGTTCTTCAACGGTCACACTATTCGTTTTAGGTACTCCGCTTACCTATAGATGGCGCTGTGTTTTGTTTTTCCAGCTGACTTGTGCCGCTTCCAGAGGACCGGAATTCAAGGATATTTCGGAGTTAAAAAAAAACACAAACAACTATCATTAAATTCCCTTAAGAAGTTTCTCAGTTTCCCTTAAGAAAAGGCTCTCCGGCAAGAAGAAACTAAAAACCATGACCCCTAACGAAGACAACGAAGCCTACATGGTCAAGGAGGCTCAGAGGCTGCGGAAGAGCGATCCTTGTGCGGCCAAAGCCTGGATAATTACCGCCAAGACCCTGTTTCCCAATGCCTTCACTGTGCAATACGAGGCGTATATTCTAGAGCGCGATAGCAAGAACTACGAGGAAGCGGCCAGGTGTTTCAGCATTATGTGAGTAAAATATGTCATTTATTTCAAAAATAATCACCACGAATCCTTCCCGCAGAGCCACCAACTTTCCCAATCACCACTCCGAACTTTGGCAGGAAATCAATTCGCTGACAAACGCCCTAAGGAACGATACGGAGAGCTCCCCGGAACAGGAGTTCTATGTGAAAATGTACAAGCACTTAACCCCGGAAGTGCAGCACAATGTCTTTATGCACACCATCAATAACTGCGGCGACAACCTGGAGCAGTGCATCTCCATTTACATACTTATGTTCAACAAGTTCCCTAAATCGGCGGCAACCCAGGCACCCAGGCTGCTGGAAATGGTTGTCGAGGGCATGAAAACGGAGCCAGATTTGTATCAGAGGGTTCTCGTAGAGGATGTACTGCCCTTGATTCAAAATAAGCCACCAGAACTACCGCCTCCAATAGCCTGCCGGTTGTACACCAGTTCCCTGGAGTATTACCTGAGGCAGATAATGGACGAATCTGATAGTTCGGACTCGTGGAAGAATGTCTTTAAGGTGCTAATGATCTGTGGACAGATGATGGGCTGGGAACCTTTTCTTCCATTCAACAAGAACATGAATCTAAACGTTTACTGGGAGAGATTGGTGGATATTCTATCGGGCAGTCCCAGTGGCAGTACTCATGTGCTGTTCTACGCCACTACGCTGTTTATCTACTCTCTCCATGGCTATATCCGGAACTGCAAAATAAGAATCGAAGACGCCGATGTCAGCCACGTACTGGTGGAGGGCTTCCTGGAGTGGACCCCAGAAAGTGACGGCTCTGATGTTCCCAGCATGGAGCCACCGAAGTTCTCCCTCACCTCTCCCATGAGCACGGAGTTGTCCCAGGCATTTCTGCAATCCGCCCAGTGCTGGCAGTTGCTTAACACGGATCAGTTTCAAAGAGACTTTAGCCAACTGATGTTGGCTCTGCCGCTCTCTCCATGGATTTCACGCTTCCTCTTCGACTTGGCCATTTATTTCGGTCATCGGGACGAGGCCAACAAGCTGATGTCGGAGATGACCAACCAAAACAGTCTGGTGCAAAGTTTACAGATCCTGAGTCTCAATCTTATGCAGAACAGCATGACTGTAAGTCTTATCTAAGACTCTCTAATATCCTTGTACTAATTAATCCCTCCTCCAGCTTCAAGGCTTCCAGTGCATCTTAAAGATCATTTCCGAGCTACCTGCCACTCCAGTGGGTCAGCTATTGGACAACATGACTCTCAAGGGACACCGGCATGTGGTGTTTCTACCACTCACGAGATCCGCCTTGGTCCAGTATTGCGTCGGAGCGATCGTCAGCCGGCTGGGCCGCAAGGTCTATGAGCCCAACTGCCCAGACAGACTGCTATCAGATCTGCTGGTTCTCCAGCAGCTGAATCTCCTCAACGATGTCCTGCTCACCCAACAAATCTTCAGCTTAATAAGGCAGAGGAAGTCCTTTAACCTACGAACCCTATCCACCTACATAATCTCCATCGATTTGATCGAGGAACTCGCCCATATCTGGAACTCGCAACTAGAGGACAACTTCGAGCTGACCAGTTCGCCTACCAACGGTTCCAGTGGTGCACCTGTGCCGCTTAGTTCATCAGGTGGGGCGCAAACCCGTCGAATAGGAACTCGGGGGGCTGATAAGGGAGCAAAGGATGAGTTTAAGGCCATCACTCGGCAGCAGATTGCCCGTTGTAATGAGAACGTCATCACTTTGCTGTCCAACTTCATCAGCCAAGAGCATATTATGTTAGCGCAGCACATTTTCGGAATGGCTCAGCCTGTCGAGACGATAGTGATTAAGTAAGTTATGGTTTTAAAAGGTAATTAGACTAAGATTAGATTAAGATTGAAATTTCTGATTGAAATATATAGCATTTTCTACATCTACAATTTATTTTGTTATTTAGGAAGATTGAGAGAGAAAGATTATACTGATATGGGGAATAAATTCATATTTAGAAAAGTTCTTTTGTGTTTCACTTTATTTACATTTTATCAACAAACTACAGATAACAATGTTTAATATTGGTATTATAAATTAGTGCCACGCTGACTAGAGGATTATTTTTATCAATATTTAAAATTGGCAGTTAATGTCGTCGAGGCCACATTTTGATATGTTTTGCACTTAAATGCTCCAACTTCAATTGAACATTTTCTCTACCAACTAATAAATGAAATAACATAATAGAAGTTATTATTAATAGTACAACATAGACAACAATCAGGTTCACTTTTATACCATAAATTTATACATGTATTCAAGTTTTTAAGCCTCTTTGATTTACATAACATAAATGTGCATATGACTTTAAAAATTTAGGTTGGGTTTTGTTAAAATCACAAATATATATCCCCGGATTATCGAGTTGTCGGCTAGCGGTTAGCAGCTGCTGGCGTTTTTGCATCGCTCGCCAGCTCCAGTTGGGCCTTGGAGGTGTCCATTATGTCGCTCTCAAGATCTAGGGGCAGTCCGAAATTGTGCTTCATGTAGGAGATGAGTACGTTATATACGGCCGTACAAACGTTGACAAAGGTGACCCGATACTTGGTGTCCAAGTAGCGGAAGTTCAGGTACTGCGCTGCCGGCCATGTCATCCAGTCCAGTAGATAAACGTATGGAAATTTTTTGATTAGCTCCTGGTTGGTCTGCTCCAGAGTTTGGCGCTCCAGGTAGCACACCGAATAAAAGAAGATTAGGATGCAGGCGGGAGACATGACGAGCTGATCGATCAGGATCTTTTTAATAATGTTCTTAAAAGTACGGGCAGGCATCACTCGGTCCATCCAGTTGTAAACGTAGTGGTGGAGCGGCCCCTGAAGTGCTCCGGCGACAAACATGCGGTACATGCGATCCGTATCGAAGCGATCCTGTTGCCGCAGTCCCCTACGATACTCGTATTCCTGGGCTATCACATCTCCCACCACCATCAGCAGTCCCGATCCGAGCACATTGGTGATTAAAAGGTACTTTCCAAACATGTTGCTCCACGCAATTTTGGTCCATCTCAACAGAAGGAATGTCAGGTGGCCATCAGTCTCGCCCTTGCCGTGGGCGAACCGTGCTCCTCCGGAACTCAGGCTGTTTTTGATTATCGTTGGTTCCAGTTTGGAGACGACGGCTGTGAAATTTTTTCGCGTCACTTCGACAGATGTCCTTTTGGAGGCATGGTTCTTCAGGATGAGAGGACCTGCCAGTGGGCGCAAGCAGCGCAATGTTAACATCGCCGCCGGGATTTTAATTGATCGATGGGCGCCCGTTGTGTGTTATACTATTCTTTATGCAGCTATGTTATGAAAGTCTTGTTTGTTATCATTTTGACTTAAAACTAACAGCTGATTGGGCTGCTCCAGTATGACCGACTGTGGTGCGATTCAAAAGTTGAGTGCGGTGGTATATTTTCGAATTTCAAGATAAATTACATTTTGAAAAAAGATATTATCTAAAATTATACATTAACAATTATAATTATAGAGTTTTTCACATGGAGATAATATATTTTGGATGCTTAGGAGAGGCCCCTTTCTGAATATATTGAGAAACTGTAAAAATAGAAGTGAAATAAAAATATTTTAATTTTTTCATTTTGTAGAAAGAATGCATAAAATTCCTTATTAAGAAATATAACACTTTATAGAACCTAACTGGTTTAAATAAACAGAAATAAAAACAAAAATTTGTACCGTAAATTAATTGAAGTTTTTATTTAAAAAAAAAATACTTTGAACATATCGGACAACCCCAGGAACATAATATGATCTCATTTATGATCAATTCCCAGACTAGAGACCACGATTTAACCGGATTTTGAAGGCTAAGAAGCTCTAACTTTTGGGACTAGATTTTTTTTGGAAGCCATCTGCGGGTGGAGAGCATGGGTTAATATTCTGATAAGTAAAATTTTCAAAGTTCTTCAACTTGCCATATCCGTGTTTGATGTAGGAGAGCAGGACAACGTAGATACAGTTGGTTACATTAACAAATGCCACACGGTGTTTAGCATCTAGGTGCCTGAAATTGATATACTGCAGTCCTGGCCAGAAACAACAGTCCATTATCCAGGTCCAGAGAAACTTTTCCGCAATTTCCTCATTGGCTTCTCTGAAATATTTTCAATTTAGGATACAAGAAAAGGTAAACTCGACTAGAGCCGAACACTTGTAACTTTTAACTAAATTTAGATAAATCTCTATAGAATCCATCTAGACTAGATTACTAGTTTTTTAAGGGATTTAAAAAAGTAACGGACAAACGGACTATTTAACATTATAAGCAAGATTATAAAAAAAAAAAGTTATAAAATATTCCCATACTTAATGGTTCGTCCCTCCAGAAGACTACTGATATAGAAAAACATAAAGATGTATGTCGGCGACATTATTAGCTGATCCAGGAATATCTTTCGGATCACACCTAGTCGCGAGGCATCCGTGAAATGCTGGTCCAGTTGAACATAGAAAGTGTGCTGAATGGGTCCAATGAGCATTCCGGTGATTAGCATTCGTCCCGTCCGAGCTAAATCCAATCTTTCCTTGGACTGGACATTGTCCTTCTTCTCCAACCGCTCGTATTGCTGCGTTACTGAATCCCCAACCATGAGGAGCACACCCAATCCTAAGGTGTTTGTAACCACTAGATATTTTCCAAAGAGATGAGACCAAATATTAGTGCTCCCCTTGTCAGTATTCACCGGTCTCAATGAGTAATAATTTACGACTTGTCTTTTAAGCCGGAACGGGAGCAGCAGCTGCTTGGTCGCCGATTTTATCAGAGGAGCGGCTCTAAGCATCCTAAACTTGGGATTTTATGAGGTTTATTGTATTTAATTTATATTAATCCCATCGTGACCTGGATCTGGAAGGCCACTCTGCCCTCGCTACTTCCTTGGCTTGGTAAAAAGTGAAATTTTGTCTACAAAAATTTGGTCCACATTTTGACAATAAAAGAATAGAATTTATCATAAATTCTATGTTTGTATAAATTTTCTGTTGAGCCACATCCTATCCTACACTAGAATTTTTGAATACTAATCAATAGTGGCAACGCTAATTATATTAGTGTGACTGCATTTTCTTGGGGATTTGTAGGGCCATATTCTCTGGTTTTTTTTTACAAGTCGGCGTCTCTTTCGTTTTGCTTTGCTCTTGTCTTCGCGTTATTTTTAGGCCGCCAAAGTGTTTTTTCGTTTTCGTGGCTAAAAAAACCGACATTCCGTCCGGTTTGCCAATATTTTCGGCACGCAACTATTTAAGGTTAGGACCGCACGTCAAACTATTTTCAAATGGTATGTAAATATTGTTTTATTTCAGGTGTTGTTTTTGCCGGCAAAATTATAGGTAGTTGACCTCCCGCAGCGATGAGGTTGCTGTACGTGTTCGCATTGATCCTGGCCGTGCGCCTGGCCTCCGTCTTCGTGGTGCAGACCTACTACGTTCCGGATGAGTACTGGCAGAGTCTGGAGGTGGCCCACAAGCTAACCTTTGGGTGAGTCCATAAATCGAAAACCGGAACAAGCCTATTTTTAACGATGACTTCACCCTTTCAGTTACGGTTACCTCACATGGGAATGGGTTCAGGGCATTCGCAGTTACTTGTACCCTGTGATTATTGCCGGACTCTACAAACTTCTGGCTCTGCTGCAGTTGGACAGCGCTCACCTGTTGGTTCTGGTTCCGAGGCTCCTCCAGGCCCTTCTTACCACCTATTCGGACTACCGATTCTATGTGTGGACTGGAAAGCGCAAGTGGGCTCTGTTCCTCATCCTGGTCCCCTGGTTCTGGTTTTACACCGGCTCCCGCACCCTGGCCAACACCCTGGAGGCCTCGCTCACCACCATCGCTCTTAGCTACTTCCCTTGGTTCGGCGAAGGAACCGCCTATCTATGGCCCGCTGCCATCTGTTGCTTCTTGCGTCCCACAGCGGCTGTGATCTGGATTCCTTTGTCGCTGCATCATCTCCGCAAGAGTCGCCTGAGCGTGGTGCAGCTGATCCTCAAAAGATTCCTCCTTATCGGGTCAGTTTTGTGAGCTATATCCACTTTTTCAGCTTAGTTATGCCTCTAATTTGCAGAATACTGGTTGCTGGCTTGGGCGTTGCCATTGATACCTACTGGCATGGCCAGTTAGTGGTCACTCCCTACGAGTTCCTTAAGTACAACATCTTCAACAACATTGGCAGCTTCTATGGCTCTCATCCCTGGCACTGGTACTTCACCGTGGGTCTGCCCACAGTCCTTGGAATCAATACATTGCCTTTCATCTACGGCATCATGGAAACAGTGCGGAAGTCGGAGAAGTTCCCTGTCAGCAAGCAGCTTCTGATTACCATCTTCTTGACCCTGGCCATCCTGAGTGGCGTGGAGCACAAGGAGTTCCGCTTTGTGTCCTCGCTCTTGCCGCTCTGCTTGTATGTGGCCACGGACGCCTTGTCCCGATGGAGCTACAAGGCCTCTCCAAGTGTTCTGTGGGCAACTGCCTTGGTCATACTTGTGGGCAATGCCATACCCGCATGGTATTTCAGCACAGTGCACCAGAAGGGACCCATCGAACTGATGCCAAAGCTTAGGGAAATAGCCCAGGATTACAGAGACGAACGCGAACACCGCGCAAATATACTTTTCCTGATGCCGTGCCATTCAACACCTTACTACAGGTAAGAAATTCAATAAATAAATATAGTTATTCTTAAAGAATCATTGATTTTCTTTGTAGCCACATCCATGAGAACGTTACCATGCGCTTCCTGACCTGCGAGCCGAATCTGGGCAAGCAAGAACAATACAAGGACGAGGCGGACCGCTTTTTTGAAGACCCACTCCGCTGGTTGAACTCAAATATCCCCGTCCATCCGCTCACCGCGCAGCCTTCTCACCTCGTTCTCTTCGATCCATTGGCCGAAAACATCAGCGTTTTCCTGCGAAACTACCGACTGCTGCACCGGATCGAACATGCCGAGGTAACCGAGCTCGAGAGCTGGCAGGCTCTGGTTGACGAAAAGTCACCGTATCTCGCCTCTCTCTTACAGCATCGTCAGCCACGTACTGGCCACTCCATTTTGGTGTTCCAGCGCTTAAAGACTGGTGGAGAGAACGCCTTTAACAAGGAGGAGGCGGAGGACATTCCTCTACCAGACAACCCCCAACCACAAGAGGTACCGCAGAATCAGTTCAATTAGATGATAGAGTAGAAGGAAACTGGAAAGACTTCACCAACCCACCAACTCCGTCTGAAAGAAAGAAGCATACGAAAGAAATATTTTAAACGCCATCAAAAATAATATATTTTATACCCATTTTGGCCTTAAAAACAAAAACATTTTTAGAAACGTTGAACTGACGAAATTACAACCTGTGCTAATTGATATTGTATAGGCCATCGTAAGCATTTAGGCATTAGCGGTCTAAAGAGAGGCAATATATGTTTTACGTAGTCGATAATCCCATGTACTGTTCTTGTTTTGGAAACATCGAAATAAAGATTCAGTTCAAGTAAAGAAAAGTCTGTCGAGCAACATTTTTGAAGGGAGGACCCCCTTAAAAATCTTGAAAAATTCATTGGGAGGAGAATATGGCCCAAGTGAAGGCTATATCTTTGCCAATATCCATCCAAATCTTATGCGGAATACCTTCAACGATTTGTAGATCGATTCTCCATCAATCTGCATCAAAACCTACTTACACATTATTTTTTCGATTTTTTTCAAAAATTTTCTGGAGGACCCCCAGCCAAATCTAGAAAAATGCTTGGAGGGAAAATGTGGCCTCTTGCCAAAGCTATATCTCAGTCAATATCCATCCGATTCTTAAGCGAAATACCTTTAACGATTTGTAAATCGATTCTCCAACAATCTGCATTCAAATCTACGAATGAATTATTTTTTAGATTCTTTTTTTAATTTTCCAGAGGATCCCCTTTACAATTTCGAAAAATACTTGTGCGGAAAATATTTCCCATTGCAAAGGCTATATTTGCCAATATCCATCCGGTAATATCCAATAAATACCATCAAATAAGCGGAATACCTTTAATGATTTTTAGATCGACTCTTTATAATGCTGCATAAAAATCTAAAAGTTTAATATTCTTTTCTGTTTCTAATTTGTAAGAACCAATTTTTCGAGACTTTAAGGACTGCCCAACAATATGCCATACCAGCCCTAACAGTGGAAATCAATATGCACTTGATGTATATTTAATCAACATTTCCCATTTTTTAATTGAAATAAAAACAGTGATCTTATAATATTCATATTAAACGATCGATAATCACTGAGTTAGTCGATACTTTCGCCAAGTGGCAACTCTGTCGCCCCAATCGCAATAACTTGTAGGTGGCTGCACGTTGCCAGATCCCACGGCGACACCTTCTGTTCGGCAGATTTCGCATTAATTAAACGCGATTTAAACATTTAATTTGCTGCACCGCTCCACCGCACAACCACACACACAGAAAAAATGGCTGCTTCGATGAGGGCCCTACTGAAGGTGCGAGGTACGTATCCTGTGGTCTATCGGTTGCCTAACATTGGCCCTGTAAATTATATAACTTTCGATGGATTTATGGGTATGGTACAAAAAAACCGACAAAGCAGCAAACAAATAGAGGGCACCTGAGCGCGCCCCTGACCGATGCTGATTAATCAGCTTCAATTGGGATTAACAATCTGGCTTAATTTGCAAATATACGTGGCTTTGAATAAGAGGAAGAGCTGCATTAACGGTGCACCATGGGAGGGGGTGGTGGTGGTGCGGCAGGGGGGTGTATATGTGTGGAGTAGAGGGGGTGTGTGTTCAAGGTTCGCATGTGACCCAGAATACAAACAAAAAATAATTTCGGCACACAAACAACTTCGGTATATAATATCTAAAATTGTCTTATCTTTTTAAAAATTATATACTTTTTTTTCAGAAAAAATTAATTTATTCTATGTCAGGGGTTGTAAGACATTTCGTTGTTTTAGTCGGACACCATCCTCTAAAAACTTTAGTTAAGGCTGCAAAATAACATAAAAATTATTTTTTTTTTTTATATTTAAGGAAAAGAAAATTTCCAAATCTTACCATTCATTTTGTGTGCCTTTCGTCTGCAATTTTCATTTTCAATATCCCTTTTATTGGCTCCCTGGAAGGTGCAGTTCTTGTCGAATCCGCAATGGGGATCATAGACAAGCGTATTCACAGGACACTTGCAGTTGATACCTAATATTGTGATGACTTTAAAAAGAAAAGTAAATTATAGAAGTCGAAAATAATCAAAAACTGACCAAGAATGAAAAGAAAACCAAGGAGCCTCATAATGAGAGGTGCTGCTGAGAGGAGGATTCTCTAGAAATGTGTGTTTAGAGACCTGGGATTTCCTTATAAATCCGTTAAACTGCATATTTGTTGTGGACAGACGTATAATAAGATTAGTTCTGCCATTCGCTCTTAAAGAGTAATTGTAACACAATACGAATATAAACAAAGTTGAAACTAATCATTGTTGTTATTTCTAACAGATGGCTTTGTTGCTGGCGTGCGATGCAATTCGCAGTACAACAAGACGCGCGGCAATCTGAAGCTGACCAGCGACTCGCGGGTGATCTGCCAGGGATTCACCGGCAAGCAGGGAACGTTCCACAGCCAACAGGCTCTGGAGTACGGCACCAAGCTGGTCGGCGGCATTTCCCCCAAAAAGGGCGGCACCCAGCACCTGGGCCTGCCCGTCTTCGCCTCGGTTGCCGAGGCCAAGAAGGCCACCGATCCACATGCCACCGTTATCTATGTACCGCCACCCGGTGCTGCGGCTGCCATCATCGAAGCCCTGGAAGCTGAGATCCCGCTGATCGTTTGCATCACGGAGGGTGTACCCCAGCACGACATGGTGAAGGTGAAGCACGCCCTGATCAGCCAGAGCAAGTCGCGTCTGGTGGGACCCAACTGCCCGGGAATCATCGCCCCCGAACAGGTTTGTATGTCGATTATGTCTTCTGTGAAGTCTGCTGATGGGCAGGCCAGCAGATAAGCCACGAACGGGGGTACAAAGTTCATATGGTGTGTGTTTCTGCCGCTCTGTTTATGCCGCTTATCGCCTCGGGTGACGCGCATTGCCAAGAAGCCCTATGTGCGGAATAATTGCTTTCATTGTCTCTCTTATGGAGATTCTCTAACGGACTTCTCTTATTCATTTTGATTCTATTTCTCTTTGCAGTGCAAGATCGGCATCATGCCGGGTCACATTCACAAGCGCGGCAAGATCGGCGTTGTCTCTCGGTCGGGAACCCTGACCTACGAGGCTGTGCACCAGACCACCGAGGTGGGTCTGGGACAGACCCTCTGCGTGGGCATCGGCGGTGATCCGTTCAACGGCACCGACTTCATCGACTGCCTGGAGGTCTTCCTCAAGGATCCCGAGACCAAGGGAATCATCCTTATCGGCGAGATTGGTGGTGTGGCCGAGGAGAAGGCTGCCGACTACCTCACCGAATACAATTCGGTACGAAAAGAGTGGCAAACCAAACAAATTTTCAACTCAATTGTAATGAAACATGTTTCACTTTGCAGGGCATCAAGGCCAAGCCTGTGGTCTCGTTTATTGCCGGTGTGTCGGCGCCACCCGGCCGTCGCATGGGTCACGCCGGTGCCATCATCTCTGGCGGAAAGGGCGGTGCCAACGACAAGATCGCTGCTTTGGAGAAGGCCGGCGTTATTGTCACCAGGAGTCCTGCCAAAATGGGCCACGAGCTGTTCAAGGAGATGAAGCGCCTGGAGTTAGTGTAAATAATCAAAGGCCATAACCAAAACGGAATCCGTACGCAGAACAATGCGTATACGCAACTCATGATGAAGAACTAAACCTAAACTTAAGCTGAAAGTGTCGAGATCGAAACTGAATTCGAAGTAAAACCTAAATAAATTATTGTGAAAAGTCGCTAAAGTGAACGACTAAGGATGTGTGAGATACAATGTATTCCAAGAATTAAGTTAACTACTGCCGTACCACCCAAGTTGAACTAAAATAACTCGCACCAATCGAAATTTCAAAGTTGTTAACTGCACTCGTCGGCTTTTAAAGTTAGTTTTGCGAAAATATTTTGCCTTATTTTTAAATACCTGCTCGAAATATCATGCGAATTGTATTTAAATGTAATAAATATGCGAAAACGGGAATTGTGAAATATTTGAGACTTAACTGATGATAATGCTTTGCTTTTGAATATTATATAAATCTTTTTTTTAGAAATCGCATTTAGAATCCTTTACATTTCCTACTACATTTATAATTTCAGATTTTTGTTTTTAAGTTATATAGTTTTTTGTGGTCTCTTAATTATTTATATAATAACGATAGTATAACCGGAGTTATCATACTTTTAACAAATCTATAAAACAATATTTTTTTAAATGTAATTTTAAAAAAATCATAATTTAAATCACACAGTGCTGCCACACAATCAAAATAATGTTTTCGGTAGGATGCGTGCGAATCGGGCAAACGTGGAGATTGTAAATTATCGATGCTGTTATCGATAGGAGACCAGAATGTAACTGGGAAACCAAAGACACGACCATAAAAAACCATCAACCAAATTGTGAATTTAAAAACTCACAGTCACTCATAATTCCTAATACAAAAATGTACCAAAAAAATGTGTTGGTCCGTAAAATAAAATCGCAAATAATACCAAAATTCTTACAAAAATATATATCGATTAAAAAAATACCCATCACGAAATAAATATATCATTTTTAGAACTATCGATTCATTGATATTTTGATTATCAACAACCCTATTTTTATATTTATTTGTGGAGCCATAAGTTTTCTATGATATATATATAGCAAGTGAAAAGCAGCGCCAGCTGCTGCCACAAAGCCCCAAACAAACAACCGCAACTGCAGTGCCGCCAGAAACACCCGCGTCTCGCGCCCGCTGCCCCGGAAAGCGGAAAACGTACAGCAAAAAACACAGGCGAATAAAAAAAAAAGAAGAAAAAAAGGGAGCCGATCAATCAACACAGAAGTTAGCGAAACCAACAAAAACAACACCAACCGTCGTACCAACTGCAACAACAACCACTCGCCATGGCCAGCAGAACTGAGAATTGTAAGTTTTTTTTCTATCTAATCGGGATTAATTTCACAGAAAAAGCCAACCACTCTGCCGGTTCTTCATATCGTAAATGGGACGCATATCATAGACGGGGATATGGACACGGATTCTGGAGCGCCGGCTGTAACTGGTGCACAACAGAAAACATGCCACACATGTACTTACATACGTATTTTGGGTGCATGACCAATTGGAGCTCGAATGTGTGAAAATAGAGAGGTTGTGGAAAACTTATGGAGCTGCCGTCTCGTAGGGCGCACGAATACCAGACGTTCATGGCCTTGAAATGCTAGCGGAAGGCTAAAAAATGAGTGCGTTTTGCTTCCTAATCGCTCAAGTGGTCCAGATTTTGTTCATGAAACGGTATACATAGGTCTCTTGATTCCCCAAAAAAATAGTTGAAACTGCTATGACTGGGTTAAGAAATAGGAATTTGTATATGATAAGATATAAATACATAGCTTAATTTATGTAACTTTGATCTACAATTTAAGCAGATAGGGGGGAGGTGGGATTAAAAAGAAATGTGCTATACTTAAGAAAAGGTGAAAG
Source organism: Drosophila atripex (assembly GCA_035045925.1). Classification (NCBI taxonomy): domain Eukaryota; kingdom Metazoa; phylum Arthropoda; class Insecta; order Diptera; family Drosophilidae; genus Drosophila; species Drosophila atripex. Next base: position 6,735,064 of record JAWNOP010000012.1, read on the forward strand.
AAGGGTATATATGTATGTATGTACATATTAGAATATCATTACTTAGAAATAACTTATAAGGAGGCAGTTCATCTTATGTTAAAATAAACTTCAAGTGATCCCTGAAACTTGATTTAATATCTCCTTCAACTGGATCACAAGAAAAAGGCTCAAGTATCCAGACCTTAGTTCCAGTTTCCTGAGAATCCCCAAACTCCTGGTGACATATCACATCGCGTTTGGAGCATCAGCAGCGGCAGCAGCTTCTGTAAGTTTCTTACTCTTTGCCTTTGCTCGATTTATAGAGAATGCTTTTGTTTGTGTTTAAAATAGATTCGAAATGGTTCTTTGGCCTGCGTCCGCCATTGTCGGCGTTTTCGAGTGGGTTTTATTGAAAATCTATTTTGCGAATCATCCAACCAGGCTGGCTATCTGCCCCTCCCTCAGTACGTGCCCCCTCTTACATTGGTGGCGTCGCGATCATTTCGTCAGGTTGTCTTGGTTTTTTTTTTCTCAAAAAACAGAACCCGGGCAAAAGGAATGACTTTACTTCTTTATAGTCTTTTATGGCATTGTGTTAGTTAATTTTATGTTTTTTAGACTATATCTTAAGTAAGCTTACCTTAGCTCTCTTCTGAATCCAAAAACATGACCTCCCGTTCACAGATTGTTTTATTTAATCCATTATTGTAGTGTCTACTGTATTTTTAAACGCATTTATATTCGAATTGACTGAAAACGCAACTGCAACTAAAACGTCGCTGTTTCGTGTTCTCCTCTACTGCCTGTTGGCTCTGTTTATTGTTTTATTTAGTTTTTGCTCTTAGGCGGTGATGCCAATAATGATGATGTTAATAATGTACATAGATATATATATATATAGTTGATGCTATAAACGAATTGTCGTCGTTGCTTTAGTTTTAGTTCTTGTTCTTATTGTTAGTTAGTGATTGTTGTTGCGCTCGGATTCGCTTCGCTCGTCCGATTCTCGCTGTCATTACACAAAAAAAAGGCAAAAAACGAAAATCTTACTTGAAAAACTCACAAAACCGAAGCATTTTTCATCCGAGAATCTTGGGAATTTGTGTAAATTAATTTATTGCCTTCGCACATGCCATTTGCTATTTGATGCAGGATTTTATTTGAATTTTAAACACATTCTGGCATCGGAGGGCGTCTTTTGTTTTTACATTTTATTTTAAAAACAGTGGGTACTGTGATAGTTGTTAAAGAAAAGAAATTATTCTATAAACTCCTTTTTAAGAGTTTAGTTGCTTAGAAACCATTCCAAAAAAAACATTTAATTATTTTATTAAGTTTAATCTTAGTAATTAGTGTCATGTCTGCCATAGGTGTGCCTTTTTAGCCAAGTCCTCCTGCACTTTCTTGCCGCATTTTGTGAATAATCGCCTGTGATAAGACCAGACATATCGCAAAAACGCATCGTTTACGCCAGTTTCGTTTTGATGTTGCCTCTGTCCTCCCTCCTTCCTCCTCCCTCCTCGTAGGGGACCCTCCCTTTCGATTCTGCAGACAAAGTTGCGAATTCTATTCCCCCAGAAGCCAGAAGCAGAGGAGGCAGGTGGGTGGTTGGTTGGGTTTTGGGGAAATAACCGCTTCTAGGCCCGTGCAGATGCTTTTTGCATATTTCATAATTCCCGCAGGTGGCCACCATGGCTTCGCAGAACTGGGAGCTTGGCTACAGACTGGGGCCAACAATCAAATGGCCCCAAATGTCGGCTCCCAGGAGCCCCTTTGTGTATGCAACAAGAATTTTTCATACGGCAAATGAATGATTGAAAGACGGAATAGATGGAACAAGATGGGGCAGCTGCCATTGCTGCTGTCTCAGCACCTTGAGGCCTCCTATTCCCCATATTCATTTCCCTCGTCCTCGTCCCACGAATTTACAGGTTCCTGGTTCTGGAGGTCCTTCTGTGTTGTGCTTAGATAGGCTTTTTTCGCTTCTGCCTGTCACAGGACTCGAAATGTTGCTTCGCTTGGCTTTAAAAACTTTTTAACGTGTGTCAGCTTAAAAAATTCAACAAAAGTTGGAAGTGAATCATGTCCGTAGTTTAAGACCAGGTCCTGTTTAAAAGGATATGACAAGGAGACCCTTACAAATCCAAACCCCATCCATCAAGGCTGGCATAATCAGGTGCTAGAAGAGTGCGCGGATTTCGCAAAGGGTCTGAGGCGGCGCCTAAATGAAGACTTCTCTGGGGTGCCTCTTCTGGCCGTCAGTCGGTCGTCCTGGCCGACTGTCTGTCTGCCTATCCGGTGCTGCCATTGTCTGGGTCAAGCTGGCAAGTGAAAGGTGTTGATGTCCTTGCTAGGCTTGGTGTGGCAGCCCCCTTTCTTGGGCAGGCGCTTGTTGTTAACACCTTTCATGGTCGTCAGGACACGAGACATGCCATGGCACAGTCATTGTCACAGGCAAATTAATTAAAGGACCCCCCCTGGGCGATGTCGTAAAGCATTTAGCATTTTAATTGCGCCATAAAACGAAGCGGGGGCCGTCCGACCGACAACCGTTAACCGACAGCAGCAGCAAGGAGCAAGGAGGAGCCCGAAGGTGCGAAGGTGTTAAGGAGGTGAAGGTGCTCTGCTTTGGCATTTGCCGGCTAATTAGATTAGATTTGCTTTCTTAATATCCCCCAGCAGGATAATCACAAAAGACTTTAATGGACATCTCTCTCGTTCTCCTCGATATCCTCTATCCATGAGGTTGTCCTCAAAGGACATGATTCCATTTAAATTAGTAAGTTTTAAATGAAATCACGGTTTTGATATAGGAAGTATGATAGTATTAGTACTAAGTATCCCTTAAAGGAGTCCTAGTTCACCACCTAAGTCCCTCTTAAATGGATTTCATAACTCCCCCTCTTCGAGTTAACCAGGAAATATTGGGGATTCAGGAACGAGTGCATCTGCAAGGCTCTTTCGGGCAAACTTAACTGGGCCATCTCAGACCACACCCACTGGACACACTCCCTCCCCCGCCCTACGAGGGTGTCACCTCCCTGCAGATACTGCAGTTGCCTGCGGAACTGACTGACGGATGCTGGCAGTATCCTCGAGTCCTCGCTTGGTACTTGGCCTCGAAATGCGTTGCGCTTTTAAGCTCACACGTGCGGCGAGCTTAAGCTCCCTCTCTCTTGATCCCCCCTAACTTCCTGCCTCTCTCGCTCCCTCCCTCTGTCTCTCTTGTTCTAGGGCTTTCTCTAGAGAGCTATCTCTCCGAGTTGACCCAAATAAGATGTCGTAATTGCAGGCGCAAGGCGCGACATTCACGAATATGCAATTACATTAACCGAGAGGCCGGAGAGTGATAGAATGAGAGGAGCAGAGATACTGAAGACTGTTGCGCCTCTCGCTCTCGCTCCACGCCATCGTTTCTCTGCCATCGTTTCCCGTTCCACTGCCGCCATTCCTTTCGCTCTAGGCCAATTTTGCATAAATTATTTATTACGACGCATTTGGGGAAACGCATTTGACATCCCTCAGATGGCGAAAAGAGTCTCTGGGGGGAAGGGAGGGGGTTACTACTAGAGAGCGAGAGATACTGTTTGGGGGAGAGGGTATAATGAGAGGAGATGGAGGATGCCCGGGAAGCATTTGGCTAATCGATGCAAATTATTTTGCAATTTTCTAAAAAGAGAGAGAAAGAGAGCGAGGGAGTAGCGCTGGGCGAGAATGAGATACAGTATCTACAGGATTGTAAGTGCAGCTTTGATTGAATTCAAGGTCCCGTTAGACAACAAAAAATTCAGCTTATTGCGTTTGAGAACAAATTATGTTGCATACTTCAGGGGGTGGAATTTCCATGCTGCCCTGTGTGTGTGTGTGTGTGTGTGTGTTTGTGTGAGAGTTTTTGCTTTAATTGGAATCTAGGACACGCTTCACAGAAATCTATCTGGGATGCATTCTAAAAATAAATAAAAAATTATGCTTAATAAAATAAACGATTATAAAGACTAAGTCTGGTCCCTCAAAAGAACCTCCTTTATAAACCCAACTAAATTGAGGCTTATTATTGGCTGTCACAATGTCTTCCTTCTCCAGATCCTTGCCTTGGTCTGGTCCCTCTTTGCTTCACTTTCTCTCCCCTCAAGCGGATAAATTCTAAAAGCTTTTTTATGGCCCACTCGAATGATGAATGCACTCAACGTGGGGGAAAAAATGGGGGAGGCAGGAGTATAAGCGAGGAGGGAAATAAAATAACCGGCATATCCCGTTAGGAATCAAATGCAATTTCAGACTCAAAATTGACAGATATGCAATTGGTACTAAAAAAGAGAGGAGAGAAAAAGGGAAGTCCAATAAAAAGAGATAAAGACAGAACCAATTGATGGACACTTTTTTGGTCAATTTGTCAGTGATTTGCGAGGGTAATTGAATTGGAAAAGTTTTTTGCTCCGCTGGGGTATAAACGATGATTAATGGGGGGAAGTTTTAAATAGAAAATAGGGTCTTATATCCATATTTTTTGAAGCAAATATTTATCTGTAAAAAATTGCCTTTTTTTTAATAGCTTTATGTAAAAATAATTCTTTTGTTCTTACACTACTATGGCATCCCCTGGTCGAAACGACTCTTCTCCTCACATTTTCCCAACTATTTGCATTCGTTTTACCGTCAGATTCTTCTTTTACATAAACAATTTGATTAAAAACATTTCAATCCCAGATTTGGATTGCTTTGATGAAAACCCTTTTGGTATTTACATTCAATTAAAATTGAATTTGATTCCCAGGTAAAGCATGAAAGTCAGTATCGACTTTTATGAAGGTTTTTTTTTTTATGTTTTTTGTTGTTTTCTGTGCCATAAACATTCCTGTTTGGCTCGCTCTCTCGCTGTCCCTGTCTCTGGATGATTGTTAGTCCTTTCCCTATCGCACGCACTAGCGTTCACATGTCCAAGGTCCTTGTTGTGGCCTGCTGGCAGCCAAAGAACCAGGCGTAGATATAGAAGCGTAAAAAAAAAAACAGAGGAAAACAGAAAGGACAAGGATGATGCCCAGTAACAGGAACAACTGCAGTCGGAGCATAACACATAACATACGCATACGCACCAGGAAGGACAATGGCAACAACAACAACAATAGAGCCTGGGGCAGCAGCAACAAGAAGGAGTAGTAAAGGCACTGAAAAAAATTCCAGTTTTTACGGCTAAAGTTGAAAAATGTTTGATGAAATTAGAGAGGAATTAATAATTCACATGTAATATTACGTATACGACATGTAGACACTTTTAATCGCTATGCTGTTAAATTTATTACGTTTTTATTCATTTCTTTACATTAATAATAATTCGAAAAGCATATTTTTGCGAGTGAAAAAGGCAAAATAAGGAGAACCGAGCAAATGCCACCCCAATAAGTATTTTAGCTCTGGGCCATGGGACATTGGGCGAACTCTAGAAAAGAAGGGAAAGAGTAGCGTAAGCAGGCGGTGGAAAGGAGAAAAAAAAGGCGGGGGGACTATGGGTGGAAGGAAGAGAGAGTGCGGCAGCAGGGGAAGTGACACTACGCTTTAACCTGTTTTCCGCGAAGCTTTTACGCACTCGCTCTCTCGCAGAGAGAGAGAAAGAGAGAGCGGGAGATAGCCACCCTTCGCAGGAGATTTAATTTTTGGACTGAGTGAGGACTGACAGCCTGAGTGAGAGAGAGAGAGAGTGTGTTGTGTGCTTGTGGGGACTTTTCGCCAGCGAATTGGCCCAGTATCCATTCGGCCGTGTTCCCATAATGTCCGCCAGCGGTCGTCGCTTCTGTCGCAGCCGTTGCCAAAGTTGTCATTGTCATCCGTACCAGCAGAATCACAAGCAGAAGCAGCAGCAGCAGCATCAGCAGCAGCAGAAGCAGCAGCAACATCAACAACAGCAATAGAAGAAGCGGAGCAGCAGCTTAAAAATACATTTTCACAAAAATGAAGCAAGCGAGCGGAGGCAAGGAAAACTGCTCGATAAAATTAATTTTTTTCACAAAAAAAATTGAAAAAAAAAAAAAATAAAACAAAAATAACAAAAAGAGCGAAAAAGAGCCAGCGAGAGAGAGAGGGAGAAAGCGAGAGAGCAGGGGTCGAGGTGGTTCCTAGGGGGGGAACTTGTGGAAATTCTGGTGAAAAACAAAAACCTACAAAAGAAAATTGAAAGAAAAATTATATCTGAAACTGAATCTCAAATCGAGTTGGAAATGGCACGCGCGTAGCAATATACAAAAAAAAAATAAACAGAAAAAAATTATAAAATAAAATCCAACAGATCTGTGAAAGTGCGACTGCTGCAGATACTGAGAAGTAAATGGATATATGTAAAGCCCACAATTTATAAAAAGGAAGCCCCAACACGCCGGGCAGAGTGTTTAAAAATATATATGTATATTTAAAAAAAACGAAGAAAAAAAACATAAAACAGAAGTGTTGCCTAGAAGTGTGTGTGCAAAAAATGTAGCAAAGAATTTTCTTTTGGTTTTAAAAGACACTTTTTTTTTGTTGGCCTTTTTGGTGTATTATACATACACACAGCACCGCACACGTTTTTCCCCCACAGACACACACACACACATACGCATACTACTTGGGGTTCTCGTATTTGTTCGTTTTTCGTTTAACGGTTTCGTTTCGTTTTCGGGATTCTGACAACTCAGTGACGTTTTGAAATAATAGAGTTTACCTGGCCAAGAGGCTGATTCGGAATATGTATCATCGGGGAATGTCAACAAATTATAGATAGTATATTGTAGTTCGGTGGAACTGCACGCCCCATTTAAGATTTGTATTATTTTTGGGGGTTTTTCCTGTCTCATTTTTGATTTTCCTTTTCCCTTCCGTTTTAAATGCATCGCGCTGGACTTCCTGCTAGAGCTTCAAAAGTGCAGTCACGCTATGGTCTCTCACTAGGACTACACTTGGGGAAAAATATAAAGGATTTTTTAGTTTTTTCTTAAAGTTATACCAAGTAAAGTTATTTCAAAAAGGATAATAAGGCTATTTAAATTTTAAAAGGAAATATAATAATAAATAACAATATTATTCCAATTTTAAATCTTAAAAAAAATATTTCCTTTCCTCTGGATTAGTTAGAAACAGAATAATTTTTCCCAGTGTAGTCACCATCAGCAGGCTTCTCTCAATCTCTCCCACGCAGGCGCCCTCTACCGTTTTCTCCGCAGACAACCGCAACACATTTCCTAGTACTCGCACTACGGTGTGGAGCTTTTTTGTTTGTCGCTTCGAGCGGGTGGGGGGTGGTAGGCAGGAAAAAAAGGAGAAAAATAGACCTAGGCGGGGGAGAGAAGCGTAGAAGAGAGCGAGCAGCGAGCAGCTGTAAACAGCAGGAAGGCCAAATCCCAGCGAAACATGCAACCGATGATTCTACTCCCTTCTAATGATTCTCCGCCGCGATTCTGCCGCGTCTCCTCTTCCGAAATGCAATTGGCTGTCCCAAATCCTGAACTCTGCTTCTGCCCTAGCCTTTGCCGCGTTTTCATTTCCATTTTCCCCCCCATTTCTACCAAAAGCGGGCAAAAACGAAGACGACAACATGGGGCAACACGGTCGTCGTCGTCGTCGTCGTCACCTTCGTTTTGGTCGTGTGCCACACGTCGTATGCGTGTTTTCTTGTTTCTTTTTAAGGCGGCTACGTCATCTGTCATCTGCCTCCTATTCCTTTTTCCCTTCTCTCTTTCTCCCCCTCTTCTATTCTCCAAATCTTGTTTCTCGGCTACCGTTTTTTTTCGCGGGTATTTCCCAGAATAAAAGATTTAATGCGACTGACTGACATTTGCTTTTGGTCAGGTGTTCTTAGGGGCTCGGGGGTTGGATGGCAGGTGGGCACGGGCACTTGAAAGCTTCATTCATCAATCCTTTCACTGCCATTGTTTGTGTTTGTATTTGTGGGTGTGTGTATGTGTTTTTTTTTTCATTTTAACGATTTATCTTATGGTTGTTTTCTTAGAGGCAAGTGGAGAACAGAAAAGGGCGAAGGTAGTTATGACATTTCTCATAAATGATTCCAAGGTTAAGAGTTCTTTCTTATTAATTATATACATTTTCACACGAAGTTTAAACTAAAAAAAAAAAAAGAGTGTATCCGTGTATCCTTTTTCCCAAGACTCCTTCTACCAATCTCATACACTGACTCGATCTACTTATGCAAAGTCCATTCAACTCGCGACAGATAAACATCAAAATTGTGAATTCATTTTTTTTTCGGGTTTGCCAACAGCAACCCTTTAAGTTTCAGTTTTTCAGTGTTAGATAGAAAATTAGCTACCTACTCCGCATACACTCAATGGCAATCAAAGATTCCACATAATTGCGATGAGGAACAACCAGTCCTTGCTGTGCCGTGCCTATGTCCTGAGAGCATGATACGAAGATGTGAATCCACCCTTTTGCTCCTAATCGTGCCGAGGGCAATATTCGCATCACGAAAATTCTCAGTTTCTCGGCTCGTGCAGTTTTGAATATCAAAATAAATCGTAAACAAGGTCATATTGTTTATTGGTGTTTGTGCGTGCCGTCGTCGTTGTAGTCGTCTTCCCTACAACAACACACAGATACACAGTTTTATGGCTCTCTGGGCCAGTCCTCCTCTGGCAGAGCTTCTTCCCTTTCTTCTCTGGGCTGCTCTCTCTCTCTCGCTTGCGCGTTTTTCTCTCGTATCTGGGGGGTGGGGGAAAAGCCCTCGGACTCGGTCTCGGTCTCGGACTCGGACTCGGACTCGAGTGGCTACAAAACCCAATTATCAACCGAACTTATTCTAACTTGCAGCTAGAAAAATGTGTGCCACAAGAACCAACAGGAAGTTGAAGAAATCCTCACAGAACCTGAACTATATAGACAACAAATACTGAAGAACGGAAGAATATCTATTCAAGAAATAAACAAGAAACAAGAAAAATCGGAAGAAAACGGAAGGAATAATAAACGAGAGAATAATCACAAAACAACCAGAAAGAGAAAGCTTTAACTAAAATATTTTTAACTATACAATATACATACATATATATATACTTATATATATATATATATTATATATAAATTAATTATAGAAATAGCGACTTAAGTGTTTAGTGCTTAAAACAATTAAATTTTAAACAAAGTAACTGGGAAAATCAAGCAAGTGTATAGACCAAAAAGCGAGGGCAGCTTCTGATTTTCGGTGATATGGTGTAAATGTGATAAACAAAAACGTTTAAAAATAAAAAAAACAACAAGCAAACGTTTTAAATTCAATAGAAAAAATAAAAACTAAAAAAAAACTCTAATAAATAAAAAGGAAAGTACACAGATTGTGTTTTAATTGTTTTCCTCCAAAATCCAATACAATAACTATTTATCTACAAACATACTAAGCCTTGCATCTTTAAAATACAAAACCTAAACTAAAAGTACTCTACTTTGTAAGTCGCACAAAACCAAAGTAAATTGAGTGAAAACTACCGCGTCAGATTTATTTTTTTGGGTTAAAAAAAAAAGGATTTTTTTTTATAAAAAATATTTTATCAACTGCACTGCCGCAACTTTTCGACAAATATGATTTTTTTCTGAAAAGAAAATATATAACTTACAAACTATTCGTAAAAAAAAACATACATATATTATATTATATATAAAAGAAAAGATATGCAAAAATTCTTATGAACCGCGCAGACATCATAAAAATACAACAGCAACAAAGTAAAAAAAAAAGACAAAAATCAACAATCTCCCAAAGAAAAGCGAAAAAAATTTGTTAACAAATTTTTGGAACAAAATGCAATAGTCTAACTCACTCATTGAGGTAATATATCGTTAAGGGATTGAAATTATAGATATAATTAATATTATACTAATTAATATTAATGTTAATATTTATTAAAAATTATCCTATCTATTTTATTTGTATACTTTTAGTACACTTGACATAAACTGTGATTATGAGTTCCACAAAATCTCAAGTAGCCCTAGCTACGAATATTCCAACCAATTTATCCTCTGCCGCCTCTGCCTCAACCGCGGCCGCTGCGGCCGCCGTTGTTGTTGTTGCCAGTGCCAACGCCGCCGTTGCCTCAAACACAAACACCACCACAGGATCAGGAGTTGGCCAGGTTCTTGGAGCAGTAACTCCATCGGGCAGAGCAGGATCACCTCCATCCGCTGGATCTACAGCAGCAGCAGCATCGTCCTCTGTGGCTAGCAACAATTGCAACAACTCCAGTGAAGAGTGCCAGACGGTGGCCGGCGGATCAGCCAACTTGGGACGCCAGAACAGTTTTGGCAACAGACGAGTAAGTTCCAGAAAATGGCAATTGACGGAAAAAATAATTTTATGTTCTGGCCACCAACTGGGCGTATGAGTGATTTTATGGTCGTCCCATAATCGTATAAACTTTTTAATGTAAATTTAGAAAAAAAAAAAAGAGAAATAGATAATCCCGGGAAAGAGTTTATATATAGATTATATAGAAACCATATCCTATATAGGTCAGGTCAAGTCAGGTGTGCGAAATCGCCATCTCCATGTCCTCGGAGCTTCTCTCGATTCTCGTGGCTCTCTCTCTTACAGTTCTCTCAGGATGCACACACATAAGTGCAGCCATGAACTGAACTCTCGAGCAAAGGATACACGCCCAAAAAACGTCTAACAAACTGGGTCAGGTCACTGGCAGGCCCCGGGGCTTCGGCAGAGAGAGAGAGGAGGGCGATGGTAGGAAGGGGGATAGTGGGTCGGTCGGTCTGTCGGTCGGTCGGTCGGTCGGTCGGTCGGTCGGTGATAACGGTATATAGGGATTACGTTTCTGCGAATCGGAATTGCTGGAAATTCCCAAAGAGCTGGAATTGGTAAACGTGTTTCTGATTGCAGCTGCCTCGGATTGTAGTTGTTGGTTCGTTTACTGGCCCACAATCCCAGACAGAGAACTCTAAACGCTTTTTGCCAGTCGAGTTCAAGGTTTATGTGTGAGTGGGTGGGTGGTGCTCGGCCTGCCATGTGTACTTGTGTGTGTGTGTGTGTGTGTGTGTGTGTGTGTGTGTGTGTGTGTGTGTGTGTGTGGTTACCCTGGTTGCCTTGGTTAACTGCTCATGTAGGATTTATCGTCAATCATTGTTTATGTGCTGGGCGATAGAGTTCTAGTCCCCATACACCCCGACATCCACAACTCATACATATAACATTTTTTTTTTTTTGCTCAATTTCTGGCAGCTGCTGGTCGTGTACTAATGCTGCGAGGTTCCAAGGTCGATTTATTGATTTTTTCCAACTTGGAGAGTTAAATCGTTGGACGAGATTCCAGGAAATTTGTTTCCTATTGAATTTGAAAGTGATTTGCTGGAATTCGCCTATAGGTAGGCAACAAAGTTTTTCCTTTTTAAAAGCAGAGTCTGTTACTGTCAGAGTCCCCTGCCAAGTGGAAAGAATAATTTTGAAAATTTCCCCAAAGCTGAAAATTTGAAAGAAAATATAAGAAAAATAAACAAAAAGTTGAAAGAAAAACTTATTTTTTCAATTTATTTATTATTTCTGTGGCTTCAGGATAAACAGAAGTCTCTATTCAAGAGCTCTCTATAAAGAGGCTGTCAACTCTTCAAGTCCTTCAGATTTCATTAGTTTCTGGCCACTTTAAGTGACTTCAACAGCTGATTAATGATGTCACTGAGTAGTTTCGGATTAGAAGGAAATCAATGAAGGCAAATAAATAATAAAGGCACGAAATTAATGTGCTAGGCTAGCTGGCCTGATGACTAAACTTGTGTGTCTGACGGACGGAGAGAGTGACAGACCGACTGGCTGACTGCGTTTATCCTCTAGCCGGGCGAACCTGTCCTTCAGCGCGCGCGAAAAATGTCAAAAGGCAATCGCCAGGACTGTGGTCTGAGGAAGCCAGCCAGGCGGAGTCTACTCCCATTTAACCTTTTCGGTTTTCCCAGTGTTTTAGAAGGGGAAGGCCGTTTGTTTTTCACATTTCAATGAGCCAACAATTGCATCATAGATTGGCGTTCTCCCCCCGACACGAGAAACTCGTAAATGGCTGTTCCAGGAACTATTATTGGTGTATGTTTTGTTGTCAAGAGAGAATAAATTAATCGAAAAATTATCATTTTATTGGGAGAGAACCAGTTCCTAGAACTTTGAATTACGAAAACTCCAGTTTAGACTTCGGGGGGAACATTGTAATACTCACCCCTCTGGGAGTCAACTTTGGCATTTATTTGCTACTAATTGTCAAGTAATTACTTCACTACCTGACTCTGTGCTTTTGTTTCCTTTTTTGCCCTTTTTTCTTCAGGGCAACATGAAGGGCAAACATCTCACACGCAGCCATGCGATGCGTGAGTCCACATCGCCGCCTCGCACGCCAACACCGCGAGCTGCTGGCGAGCAGCAAGGAGACCTCCACGAGCACAACAACAACAATGCCATAACCAACAACAACAACAATAATAATAATAACAATAATAATAACACTAACAACAATGGTAATAGCAACAGCAAAGCACAATCAACTGGAAGGGGCAACTCGCCGTTGATGGAAGCACCTGCCGTGATTGTCACTAGTCAACAGCACCAACAACAACAACAGCAACAGCAACAAATGCAACAAACTCCTCAGAAGCCGCCACAAAATGTTCCACTCAGCAATGAGGCGGAGTTTCCAAAACTATCGCCACCCAAGAAGTCCGGCGGGCAACACAACCGCACCAACAGCAATGGCAGCGGCATGGAGTACAACAACAACAATGCCAACAAGAAGTTTGTGGTTGACCTAAAGTCCAATGGCCTGGACAACAACAGCAAGCATCACAACAACACCAACAGCGGCGGCAGCAACAACAACAACTCTTCCACGGGCGTAATATACAATTCCGGAATGAATTACAAAGCCGCCGATCGGCACGAGCGACAAGACCGCCACGAGATGTCCAGCCAGAACAGCAACCTGAGCAACAACCATGATGACGAACCGTACCACTATGAGCCGCAAAGGGCTGGCGGAGGAGGCGGCGGGGGTGGCAAGAAACACCGCGCCAACACCAATTCGAAGGGCAACAAGCCGCGCTTGAAGAACATCGGTGGCAGCTCCTCGGGCAGCATCGACGGCGGCGGCGGCGGCAACAACAACGGTGGTGGCAACAATATGTCGTCCAACAACGCCAATTCGAATAACTCGAGCAACAACACCTCGGGCTTCATATCGAGGGGTAAGTATCGCGCTCCGTTTGCGTAGCCAAATGCCACGGCTCATCACTCACTGATTCTAGTCTTTCACCAATCAGAGAACTCGAGCGAGCAGTACACGGACTATGGCGGCACCGATCTCCTAATGTTCTTCCGCGATACCCTCAACAAGAATCCCAAGGATCGCAACATTCTGCTAAAGATCGAAAAGGATCTAATGGAGTTCGTCCAGGAGAATAGGTACGATCACTCTTTCTATTCATTGTCTATAGATTTTTAAATTTATTTAATTTTTTAATCGCTAGCCGCGGCTGTGAGTATCGTTTTCCGCCAGCTTCCTCGTACAACCGCATGCTGATCCATCGCACCGCTGCCTTTTTCGGCATGGAGCACAATGTGGACACCGAGACGCAGCAGTGTGTGATTGTGGCCGTCACCAAGGGCACACGCATCCCAGAGGTACAATAACTAATTAGCTAAACCTATAAATTATTAATTAATTAATCTTTTATCAGATCCGCTTCCAGTCGCTGGTGCGCGACGATGCTCGAAAGTCAATTCTTAAGAGGGACACTCACAGCTTCGATGAGGTGCGTCCGTTGGCATACCTGTGCCCGCTTTCCCTCGATCGCAAGGCCAAGAGCTTCGAGGAGCGGGAGGAGGACTACGATCGAGCGCGTAGCCGCATCTTCAGTCGCACTGGCACTCAGGACGGCTACTCCGGCGGTGGAGGCGATGACGACTGCTACGGCGGCTGGGATCAGCAGCAACAGCAACAACAGAAGCAATCCCAGCCCCCGAGGCCCAAACGACCCAATGGAAAGATGCTCCAGATGCAGAATGTAAGAGTTTAGTTCTCAGAAAGGTCATTAGTTTCAAAAACTAATTTTAAAATTTGTTCCTTTTAGTCCACGGAATCACGCGATGGCATGCGATCGGGAGGAGCCGTGCCCAAGTCCCACAACTTCGGCAACTATGGTGGGCCACCTGGCTCTGGAGGTCCTGGCAATAATTCCCTGCCCCGCGGCGAATCCACCAACTCAAACAAGAGTGGACGCGGCGGCTTCACCAAGCAGGACTCCACTGGAAGTAACAATACTCCATGGCGTCTGTCTCCTTCCAGCAGTGGGTGAGTACTTGGCGGTGATTTAAGTGTCCTTATTGTTTAGAGATTGAAACGGTTTCACTAAGTTTTAACTTCTAATTTATTTAGTTTTTAATAGCGTAAAATAAATTAAAATGACATTAGATTTTATTTTTTATGTGACTTATTGGAACCGTTTTAAATTAAGAATCTTTATGTTAAAAACCATGTCCATGTACCCAAACTCAAAAATCGCTCAATCCATTTTTTTTTTAAATTAAAAATTAAATTTTAAAATTGAAAAATTTAAAAAATATTTTAAAAAATACCCAAACAAAATACCGAAACATATTTTGTATGCAAATTCCCCCCGTCAACCAAACAACAACAACAACAACAACAATATCAACCATAACAACAAACGAAACAACAACAATAAACCAACCAACTCCAACTCCGAATCCCCATCGTCCAGCTACAAGACGCGGACACAGTCCGTGCGCTCCGATTCCGTCACTCCCTCACCCACCGGCTACGGCAGCGACAGGCAGACGCCGGAGCTGAATCATCCAAATTCCAGCCGGCTGGGTGGTCCAGGTCCAGGTGCAGGTGCAGGGTCCTTCACAAATGCCACAACAGCCACAGCAACAGCAACATCACCAGCAATGGGCGTCAATGGCGGTGGCGGTGGCGGCGGAGCAGCTACTGGATCCGGGCAGCCGGCTGCTGGATCGCCATCGGGAACATCGGGACTCGTCTGGGCCGTCACCGACATTTCGAATGTGCCAATTGGCAGCCTCCTCATTGATCCGCAAACCCTCCAACCAATTGTCAATGCAGACGGGTAATTTACAAAAACTAAACCAAAAAAATTAAACCACACAAACAACTAAAAAAAAAATACTTATATATATAGAAAATACAGAAAGTCGTTGCAAAATTTGTGCATTTTTTTCCAACCAATAATTATTGCAAATGCTATATTCGTTTTTTTTTTAATTTTATCTCAAATCCACACTGATTCTTAACTCAATTGATATATGATAGAGTCACTTAAGACCAAATAAATAAACTATAGTTATGCTGTTTTTAAACTTTAATAATCATACTCAATATTATAGATTAATCAAATTAAATTGGCTCTCTAATCGATTAACTTTCAAAAAATTTAAATATTTAAAATATGAATTAACCAAATTACTAGTTTATAAAGTAAAAACCACTAGCTTTGTTCGTTTTGCTAATAATTAAATATCCAAAAGTGTTTTTCAACAAATTATTATATGCTTGAGCTTAAGAAAACAATTTAGCAATATTTTGAAGAAAACAAAAAAATATCTATAGAAATATTTCAAATATCCTCATATTACTTTAGATTATAAATATTATTTTCCATAACTATTAATTAATAACTTATTATACATATATGTATATGTGAATATATGCAAGATTCTTAGCTTTTCATTTATTGTGACCAACTTGTTGATGTTGTTTTTGTAAATTATCTGCCTAAACTCGAACTAAATTAACCGACACGAGTGCCAAACACCACCGCTATCAAATATATAATAACTTCTATTCGCCTATCACTTCTCTATTTCTCTCGATCTTATGTGTCCATTTCTCTCACAGTCATCGTCCGACACCGAACACTTAACACCCCACTTCTATGATCAAAATGCCCAATATCCACTATCCATTGTCAAGAAATCACCAAAAAAAAAAAAATAACGCTTGAGTTCAGCGATGTTCGAATGAATGAGTTTTTGCGTTGAATGTGTGTCGTCTGCCAGTGTTGTCGTCTTATCCTAATTGTTGTTCGTTCAAATTACATTTCGCCTTTAAAAAAAACAAAAAAAATATATCAATCAGTCAGTTTAGCCATTTGTTGTTGTTGTTTTTCGATTTTTCTATATACAATATATCCTACTAAATGTCTGTCGCTGTCGCTGCCGCTGCCGTCGCGTCGCTAAAATACACTGCAAATAAAAAAGCAAACCTTTGGCAACTCTATCTGCCGGCGTCTGTACTTTCTTACTTACTTTTCTATTATTTATATAGCTGCTAAAAAAATAGACAAGTTTTTAATGAAAAGTTTTTAAATTTTTTAAATCTTAATCGATATATTACTCAATTTTAATTTTCTTTTTTAAATTTCTTGAAATTAAATATTTTAAATTTATGAAATTGACTTTAAGAACTCTCATATTACCTGGCAGAAAATGAAATTAATGAAATTATAAAGAAAAATATGTTATGAAGGTACATATTTTTAGAATTTTTTTTTAATTATAATTCTTTTTAAATCTTACTTTTTTTTACTATTATACTTTTTTTTTATTAATCTTACTTTTAAATAGCAGCTATATAAACTTTGTAATTAATTTCCTCTTTTCTAAAAGTGCATGCTGTGCCGAGCGATAAAAAAATACCAAACGACACACTCAACCCTAGAAATTTTTTCCCATTTTGAATGTAAAACAAATATTGAATTTTTTTTTGTAATTTTTCAGTTCTATTTATCACTACGACCCGTCCAACCTGCCGCCCAATCAGGCGCTCCAGCATGCGGGAAACCAATACCAGTCCCAGAACCAGGGCAACTCATCCGGTGGCTACAGCAACTATCGCAAGTCCTCGCCCCACCAGCAGCAGCAACACCAGCAGCACTTGCAGCAGCCACCACAGCCGCAGCAACATCACCACCAGCAGCAGCAGCAGCAGCAGCAGCAGCAGCAACAGCAACAACAACAGCTGCCCCAGCAGCAATATGCCAACACCGAACTATCCTGCAGCTCCACGGAGAGCTATGCCGAGGAGACCCAATCGCCCGGCATGGAGTGCTCCGAGGGATACGAGAGCTACGAACCGCAATCATTGCCGCAGCAGCAGCAACAGGAGGATCCGGGCATGAAGGGTGACGATTGTGATAGCCTGGCCAGTGCCACAGCCTGCCTGAGCATTACCACCGCCACGTCCACGAAGAACTACGATCGCATCGAGGTGCAAAAGTACAAGAATCAGGCCACCAGTCCCAACATACCCGCCTGTTGTGCGACGACGGGCGAGAAGCTGGAGGCGGAGTCGCCAATTGGTGTTCAGGAGCAGGAACAGGAGCCGATTGCCGGACCTTCGTCCTCTATTTCGGCGGCATCCTCTACCGGAAGTGCCGAACTGCCAACCAGTCAGACACCACTGACCCCGGTGGCCACGCAGGTAAACTGTGACCTCCAGTCCGTATCGCCGAGCTCCACGCCGTACAGCCAGTGCGAGGCGAAGACCCCCAACCAGAGTCATGGCCCCAGTGCGGTCGTTGAGGAGCCGAAAACCACCACATGGACGTACACGCAGAGCTACCAGGCGCCGGATGGTTCCACGGTCTTTCACACCACCACGACGCCCAACGGGGCGGCGCCCTACTGCGCCACAACATATCAGCAAGGGGTGAGACGATCTCTTGGAAATATATAAATCATAGTGCTAATCCTTCTCTCTTACAGCCCGATGGCAGCATCTATGCGGTGCCCCAGGGCATGGTCTATGCCGCCTATCCCCAACCTGGCGTTGGTGGGGCCGGGGCCGCCTCGCAGCCGCTCTTCCAGCTGACAGCCAGCAGTCATCCGCCCGCCCAGACACTGTTCGCCTCGCCGGAAGCGGGTGGCGAACTGCCCGGCGGCACCTACATGATACCTGTCTTCGATCCGGCCCAGCAGCCGCGTGAGGGCTTGATACAAGCACAAGCCATTTACCAGGCCGGACCGGGTGGACCGGCGGCCACCACGGTGATGCCAATGGCGGCCACAGCCGCCTATCCGACAGCCCAGTTTGCCACGGCAACAGCCCCGAACGGAGCACCCATTTACCAGGCGCCGCTAATCTACTCCAGCGAGCCGAACGGCGGGGCACAGCTGCAACAGCTGCCCATGGCCACTTACCCGATTCAATACTCCTATCCGTACTACCCCATCCCGTACTATGTGCCCCAGCAGGCTGTGGCCACGGCGCCCATGGTGGCAGCCTCGCAGCCGCCCGTAGGACAGACGCCACTGCCCCCACAAGCTCAGCCCGCACAGCCGGGTGGCGGAGCAACCGCAGGGCCACCGACAGTGGTTTCCGGTAAGCACTTTCACTCTCAACTGTCTCTTAATTATTTGATTTATTGTAATTTTCCTTTAAAGTTTCCGGTCCACCGCACCACCAGCCGCATCAGCCACACCACCAACCCCCACAGCAGTCCTCAAGCAACGGGGGATCGGTGGTGGCCTCCAGCAGCTATGGCGGGCGAGTAAAGCGTACGCCGGGTGGTGGTTCCATCCACTATAACGCCAGCTATCCGCCCAGCTCGGTGGCTCATGCCAGTGGTGGGCATCATCCGGCGGCGGGATCCGCCCAGCTGATCGCAGCCCCCGCTGCCAGCACAACCACATATCATGCGCTGCCAACCCTGACGCTCGCCCATGGTGGTGCACCGGCTGGCTCGGATCTTGGTGGCGCGGCAGCGGCGCATGTGTATGCGCTGCCCGCTCAGCATGCCACTGCGTTGATCCCAACGAACATCTTCCCTTACGCGGCTGCAGCAGCGGCGGCAGCAGCAGGTCCAGCAGGTCCACAGCCAGCTCCCCAGGTGGTGCAGCAGGCGCCACCACCACCGTCAGCGGCTCCACATCATCTGATCACTGCGGCGCCATTTTACCCGGCCAGTGCTGGAGGGATGGAATCCCAATCGGCACCCAGTACGCCAGCGGCACCGGGACGCCAGGCTCCTTTGTTCAGCACACCACCGGCTCCGAATAACGGAAGCAGCGGCAGCAGCAGTGCCGGCGGAAACGGCAATGGCGGTGGCTATCACAGCAATAGCTCCACACCGCACTACTACCAGAGCCAGAGCAGCAACGAGGGCGGCTATTCCACGCCTTACGAGAAGCGGAACAATGGCGGCGCGCAGTCCATGGGTGTCCGGAAGCCCTACCATCCGGGTGGCTACAACCCCAGGCACTCGGTGCCAATGGGAGGAATGCCCTCCGGTGCCAAGACACCGCTGCTGAACTCCAACAACGAGCCAACACCTCGTGCCTCGCCCAGTGGTGTTAGCATAAGCGGAGGACCACCTTCGTCCGGTGGCGGTGCTGCAGGTGGCAGCAACAGCTACCACCACCGGGGACCACCCCCACACGCAATGGGCGGAGCCAAGCAGCGGGAGAACAAGCCGAACCAGCTACCACTGATCAGTGGACCACCGCCCAGCTATGCGACTGGCAATCCCGGTGCCGGGGGCGCCGTGAGCACCACTCCCAGCTACGAGGCCAAGCCACCAGTGCGCCTGAACGCAGCAGCGGCCAGCTTCCGCAGTCAGAAGTCCATGAACCAGGACTTTAGACGCAGTGTCTCCCAACGCAACTCACCGAGTGCTAACGGCGGCAACGGAAATGGCAGCCACGAGAGCAGCAACAACTCGCCCAACAGTATTGCTGGCAGCAACAACAACAGCGCCGCCAACACTCCCAATGCTGCACCGCCTCCGCCACCACCCGCCACTCTGGTTAGCCATCCCGGTGGCTATGTGGTCCTGGATCAGTCCATGAATGCCTCGCCGCCGTCGATTTATCTGGGTAGCAGTGGTGGTGCCGGAGTAGCTGGTGTCCCTGGAGCGGGTGGAGCTGGTGGCGCTGCGGGACAGGCTGCTGCTGGCTCGAATGGAGGAGGCGGTGGCCAGCACACAGGAGGCGCCCGCACGCACATTCCCACAGCCCAGCTGCACCATAGTGCTGCCTCCGCGGCGGCGGCAGCAGCAGCCGCTGGCAGCCAGCAGGCCACCACGGCGGCGGTTCTGAGCGGCGTGGCCGCAGCCGCCCTAGGTGGCTACAATCCGAACGGCGCGTCCGGCGTGTACTTCAAGTATGGCCAGACGTACTTTGCGCACGTAAGTAGGCTATGAATTTTGTTAAGAATTTTTAAAGACCGCTCCCTTCCCTTTGAAGCCCTCGGTGGCCTTGCCCAACAGTCGACGATCGCCCTCAAATGATATCCGGCCGCAAATGGCGCAGGTGGCCGGCATGTATCCCACAATGATGATACAAGGTAAGTTCTAATCTCTGCGCACAAAGAAAGTCCATAAAATAGCTAAATTTCCAATCTGTTGCAGCTCGTCATCCAAGCCGCCATCCGAACCCGAACTACAAAGGTACGCGCCCGCGGTAAGGCCAGCCGGAGTATTCCGGATATATAGAAACCAAGCAAACAAAAAAAAACTACATACACATAACGGCATACCTAAGATAAATATAAATAGCAACCTAATCTAGTGGACATAAAGTAGTTGACAAAAACAAAAACAAAAGAATAATAAACCAGAAGTAATGAGTGGACGCAATGGAGGAGAAGGAGGAGCATAAGCCTCGTCGAGTGCTGGCCGCAGAGTTGTCGGGCAATATTGGTGGAGGAAGCTGGAAAGGAGACAGCAGAAGAGGGCGTGGCGGGGAACCAAACCGAACCAAATCTACAACCAGACCAGACGGAGAGAGCCGGGAGCCAGGAACCAGGAGCCGGAAGCCATCATGTTACATCTTCCGCAGCCAACAATCGGAATGGAGATCGCGAAAGTAAAGTCAACCAGGGGGAAACCGACAAAGCATAGCATATTAAATATAGTTAAGGAGTATCAATTGTACGATATAGGTACAATAGCCGAACCGCTACAGAAGGGACAATGATCGATGATCGCGATGACAACCGGTTAAGAGAGAATTGAATGCTGTATATTTTGTGCCATTACAAATAGTCTATAATAAAGAAACAAGTACCCGAAGAAGCAATAAATGAACAGACAACGACGACGACCCCAAAACAAAAATATCAACGGACTTAAGGACGCGACACGTAGCTTCCATTCACTTTCTCGCCTCCCCTGATCATACTACTTTATAGGATATTCAGGTAGACATCTTCTCGTCATCCGTGAAGCTCTCGAAATGGAACGCCAAAGCAAGAGAGAATCTCCCAGACAAACTTTAGACATAGTTTATGATCTATTTTTAACGCTTATCTTCCATTCTGCTGCTGAATGTCGCCTTGCTTTGGAGTGCTTAATTGAATGTGTTTTAATTATGTTAGAAATCTCAATTGAAAGCAGAAGCTACTGACCAACCAACCAAACACACATCTGACGGACCGGACAACACACATGGCCCTTGACCCGAGTAAACCCCCAAAAACCTGCTGCCAGAATTGGGGCGAGTCTTATATCTATAATTTTGTTCTGCAAAATTTGGGTTAAACTCTTCGAATACATCCATCAAGTCCCCAATAAAAGTAACAAAATATAAAAAAAAAATGTTTAGATGAACATTTAATTTAGAAATTCAATTATTATTTCGTAATTTTAATTATTGAAAATTTGTTATATGATTTCTGATTTGAATTTTCACCTCAATTAAGTTTATGTTTATCTTTCGAAATAGAATTTCCTTATAATTTTCTGTTCCTTAATGCAAAGAAGCTGCAACTAAAAAATTTCGTTGTTATCCGTAAGAGAAATAAAAAAAAAACATTAAAAAAAAATAAAATAAGAACGAAGCTGCTGGAAGAGATGAAGCCGAAGTCGGAGGAGCCAAGCAGCTATACATTTATTGTTAAACAAAATAATTAGCTTAGCGTATAAACTACATATGTATATGTACCATCTAATAATATATAGGAAAGTGAAAAGAAATAATGCTAAAATCTAAAACTATAATAAAAGAGAAACCACATGATTAGTTAAAGTTAAAAGAAAACCTTTGTGTTGCCTTTTCCTTATGATTTTCTACACTCTGATTTCCACAGCTATTGATTTTAATTTGTGCCTGAGTTTTCTGCTTTTGTACAACGAACTTTTTGGCAGGACATCTATCGCTGGCTCGAAACTCCAATCTCGACACTCGAAACATTTCTCGGAACTTCTCTAGAACTCTAGAACTGTATGTCTAAATGTACATAACAATAATTTACAACAAATCAGAAACGCGACTACGAGTATATACATACGTATAGCCATGTAAGTAGGTTAGGAGCATCCAGTCTAGGATTAAAGACGCCCGACACTCTCCTCCAAAGCTCCAAAGCAATCGGTCATTTCGTTATCAGACATCCTTGCATCCTTCGGTATCGAACTCGAAACATGAACATTAACCTATAAGTATGAATAGCTTTCTAGAAAATACTCGGCTTGACACTTAATAGATAACTCTCATATAGCAACCACATAGTAACGAAAATGTACCAAATAAGTTAGTGAACCAAACTGCTCAAGTTTTCGAATAGTTTCGGGAAATCGAACATACCGAAAGACACCTACTGTAAGCACGGAAGAAACAGAAAACGCTTTGTTGGCCATGTCCCGAAAAGTAATAACAAAAACAAAAAAATAGAAAGGACAGTATCCAAGTATCCTGAAGTATCGAACATTTGCTCCTGTTGTGCATTTCTTTGTTTGTTGCTCTGTTAAAAAGAAAACATAAACCAAAAAATCGTTGACATCTAAAAAGAATGTTGAGAAAGTAAGTTAAAAGGATTCGTCCTTTTAGAACGTTAGGAGGCGGGAATGTGCAAACGGAAGATGGTTAAACAAACAAGCGGAATATGTTATACAAACTATTAATTATTATTATTATTACTGCATCACAATGACTCAATTCGATTCGATTGGTAGAATGCAACATTGCAACATTGCAATTCCAACCACGACAACAGCAACAGCAACAGCAACACCAGCAACTCGAACAACCAAGAAATGAGATAAAGACAAAAATCAGAGGGCGGCGTTTTATCGACGAGGTCAACTCTATTGATAGTGAGAGAGTGGTCTAATGATTAATGATAAATATTATTAAAAAAGAAAACCAACATGGAAAAAAACAAACAAAAAAATGTATTTATTTTAATTTATATATACACTAGAGAGTTATTAAAAATATATATATACATAATGTATAAGGAGAAAGAAAGGAATGGAGTTTTTCTTGGGTTTTCTATGGAAAGTAACGTTTATCAAAGCTTATTATTAGAAACTATTCTAATTGCCAAGCATTCCTAGTTCACCTTGAAATTTGTTTAGTGAATTTTATCCCTCCCAGCGGACATTCAACATAAATATTGTCTGGCTAAATAGCCCAACTTGGCCCACATGATTTATGGGCCAGAAGAACGCATTCGACAGTCGTTTACCACCACGAAATGATGTCCTTTGGCACATGTTGCCCCAGACTGGCCATAAAAAAAACGTGAACAAACTGGGCTATGGCCAGGAATTATGCCAACATTCATACTGGATAGTAGGTGTACGGTGTCCTGGTGTCCACTCCACTATTTACCCCTAGACCCAGACAATTAAGACATATTTCAGGGGTTGACCAGGGGATCTTAACATCTTCATAACACGCGCGACCCAAAGGCCGGAATAGGTAGCCGCAGACAATCGAATATGCCACCAACAGTTTTTGGTAAGAGCCAGCCCCGATACCCTGAAACCCAAAAAATAAAACAACTGGAAACGGAGCCAACAAATTACCCTGAAATTTTCACTGATCAAGGGAAAGTGCACTGGGAAAAAATCCACCAATAATAATCCTATAGATCTTAGATATTGTATAATGGGCCTTTTAAGATTTCTCACAGTGTTAGATAGTTTGGAGAACCCTCTCTTGGACCTCCTTTTGATGCTATCACTGTTCGATTCGATGGCTATCTGGTTGGAGGTCAGCACATAAATCTGCCAGCCAAATGGTCAAGATCCAAGGGGATAGGCCTCGACAAAAAGAAAACCAAACCCGAAAACCCAAAAACGACCGACAGCGACAGGTTGCAGCTCAATAAAGATCTAAATAAATATCATATCGCTAACAGAAAATGGGAAGGAGATGAAAAGGATGAGTTCATTTAGGGTTCGCGGTTAGAAGGAATCCTACCTGTTACCCAAAAGGTTCAACCTGTTCGGTGTGGCTCGACAAAGGCGGTGGCGGTGGCGGTGGAAATCAAATGGTCGAGGCTTTTGTAAACGGGTGACATTTAAAAAATATGGCATGTAAATGGAAGGCGTTCCGGGAAGACCGCTGGCGTTGACAGCATCTTCTCTTTGAGAAAGCCAGTTCGATGTCTTTTCGGCCAAGGGGCTACTGTTAATCAATTTAGAGCCTTCCTAGATGGTAGAGTTGTGTTTTCAGATAAGTTAGACCCTTTGCTTCACTGTGAAATAGCTAAAAAAAAGTAGGATTATTATAAAGTTATTAGATATTAGAGAATATAATGATTTTTCTTTAAAAATAAACTACTTTTAATGCTCATCTGCTTATTCAAACAATGGTTAGTTGCATGTTTATGGCAAACATTAAAGTCAATGGCAGTGAACACCTAAAAATTTCTCACTTTTTTCAATTACCTTCCATTATTTCCTGCAGGCTCGTAGATTTTGATGGTTTTTATTGTGCGGCACCCCACGGGGCGTATGCGTGTTAAAGCTACCAGCTGCTGTCAAGCTTTTGGGCTGCCTTCTGATAAATGTACCGCTATTAAAGTGCCGCCTTTGTAATGCGGAAACATCAAAGTGCACTCTCTCACACAAACGCAAACATTTGCATTCTCACACACACACACACACGCACACATAGACAGAAAGCCATAAAAATCACTTTGTAGCCATGGAGGCGGCGCATCAGTGCAAACTATGCAACAAAAACAACGACACCAGCGAGAAAAAGTGCAATGCAATCAATTCAAAGGAGAGAAAGGAGAATGGTGGAAAAGCGAGAGGGAATTCGAGGGGGGCTTGCAGTTACACTTGAAGAAATTATCAGTTAAAAAAAGAAAAATTGGATAATACAAACGGCAAGTAATGAAAGTTACACATAATTTTTTATTTACAAATATTATTAATAAGTGTTGTTTAATATATTAAAAAATTAGAAAACAATTGCTTATAATTTTTATCATAAATTTCTATATTAAATAACCCCTTTCCTCACAGTGCCCTGACAGGAGTACGAGAGCCAGCAGACGGCTGTATTTAATCCTGCAAAAAAGGCATTGCGAGGCAGCATAAAATGATGTTAATCCTTAAATAACGTGAGCAAAGCAAAAAGGCCAAGAGAGATAAAGTATAAAGTGGAGCCAGGAGGCGGCGGAATGGGACTCTGGATGATGGCGACAGCCAAATGCCAATTGAATGCCAAGCGGCTTTAAGAGACAGCCCACGACGGGCAATGGATGGGGGACAGTGGATGAAAAATGGGGCGAAGTAATGGTTAAAGTGCTTGGCAGCTTCGCAGCAGCCAAAAGTCAAAGGAATAACCGCAAAAGTGCGGTAAGCTAAGACCATGGCTTATAAAGGAGTTTAAATCAAAGGATAAATATGTCTATGAGGGTAATATCTTAAGCTTGATGGGTTGAAGTATGTTTCAAAAGCCATTGCTTACAAGGAGTTAGAGTTGTTAGCTTTAAGCATTAAAGACTTGGATTGAAAAATATTTCCATTTAATATAGTCCTTTTTTGGCATACCATCATCCAATATCATAAGTTAAAAAAATTATTTTATATGAACAGAAAAAGTATGTAGAGACATTACTACTTCCCGTCGCGTCAAGCGGTTTGACCCCAAAAAAGTCAAGTGCGGCGGAGTTCGAGTTCCGTTTCCCGCCTATACCAATAACAAAAACAACACTCCCCCCCCTGGCGGCTTGAAACTATTTCCACTCATTTTTATAAAGTGGCCAACTTGGCACGCGCCGGCGCACTCAATTGGCGGGATGAAGTGCTCGGAGCAGATCTAAAATCACTCAAAATGGGGGACGCCAGTTCCGAACTCGTTCTCCAGATAAGGGGCGTGGCCAGAGTAACCAATCATCATCCGGTAAAAGGGGCACAGCTGTCGTTAGCCGGCGACTCAAAACCAGTTGAGCGGGTTTCCGAGTCGAGTGGTGTTGTTCTTGTTGTTGTTGTTGGTGGTGGTGGTGGTGGTGGTGGTAGTAGTGTTGCCGGCAACTTAAGTGGTGGTGCTGGCTTACCTGTGAGTGTGTGCCAGTAGTGGTGGTGCTGATGGTGGTGGTGGTGGTGTTTGGGCATATGGAAGTCGCCTTTGCCAGTTACCAGTTGCCAGATCCCTGAGCTGCTCTCGAGCACCAGAAACACAAACAGCCCGGCAGTCAGCGCTGTGGCCTCGAAGCTGTAACAACATCTCGCGTCGTCGCTCATCTCTCAGATACTCCTCCGTTCTCGCTCCGTGTCTCTCATCTCCGGGCCGGGAGCGGAGTTTCGTGCTAACGTGTTATCACCGCACGCGTTTCGCGTCGCTCATGATAAGGTGTCCCCCATACGATTCCGATTCCAAATCGATTCTATACTATTATAAATCTATCCATAGAGATCCGTAATACCGTCGGTCATACCACATACCTTAGAGTGAACTGTTATCGTATCGCATGTGCTAATCAAATCTAAAAATGTTGCAAGCATTCGCAAATTGATCCACTTTTGGATGTACGAATTTTGGTTTAATAATAGCCTTAATCTTAACCCAAGAAGTATAATATTACATAAGTAAGAAACAAAACGAAATATAAATATTGAGGAAAGCAAAGCAGTTGGCTTAAAAACAAAGCTAAAGCTGGCAACAGAATTTTGTGCAAAAGACTTGGATTAAAAACCGCCAAAATTGTGGAGGCAATTAAAATGAAGGTGAGTGGTTCAAGATAATACTTTTAAATCAAATAGGTCAGATTGTATCCGAAATAAAAAGAAATTCATTAATCATTTTATTAAAATTTTAGTTTAAAAACTTGAAAGTTAAATGTCAAATGTTTTTTATACAATATATTTTTTATAAGAACCTTAAGTATAGGTCTTAACAATCCTAAATTAAAGATCAAAAGTCGAAGTCAATTAAAATACTATAAAATCGACAAACGTTGGGAATAAGTATTTTATTGTTTTTATAATATCTTCGAACAAAGCCAATTTTAATGGGAAATTAAATGTAACTTTTGGAATTAATTAAAAAATTTCCAAACTAGTTGTTTTTACTACTACAACTTTGATTTATGAATGGCCATTAAAGGGGTATCAAAAAAGTATACTTTAAAAGTATAAAAAAAGCAAACCTATGAACTCTTAATTGATACACCCTCTCGAAATTATTTACTTTAGTTTTTAATTGCTTCCCATGTACGATGGGGACCCAGGTGACCCACAAAACAGTTTTTTGTTACCAGTTTCTTGGCCCGCTGCGAACATTTGTGGCCAAAAACGCAACAGGCGGCGTTCCATTCCGACCAACCATTAGGAATAACAAAAAAAGTAAAGAGCTTTAAACCAGAGCAAAATAGTTCACATCTCCGTATAGCTCTGAGTATTCCATATACCGATCTGGGATCTCCTTTGGGGTCTCCGGCACTAATAGTTGCTGGAAAACGATGAGTTTCCAAAACGGAGACAACGTTGGAGCGCGCTGAATATGAAAAGCACACAAATCGCTCAGTGGGGTGCATTAAAAATAATAATAAGGGAAAAAATAATACGTACGAACATGACGATCGCCTCGCATCACAGCCCACACTTTTGGATTACGAATCGAATATATATATGTACGTGTATATTGGCTGTGAAATGAAGGCTGTGATATTCGGATGTATCTGCAACCAAACCCCGAAAAAAATCATTGGCTAACAATTTCTTCCCAACTCTTTTCCCTCAATGTTGCATTGGTCGTGTCGCCTAGATGATGTTGCTCAATTCAATGTTCATTCAACAAGATATACTCGGTTGTTTTTCGTTTTTGAATTTGATTTTCATAATTTTTTTCGGTTTTTTTTTTGTGGGCTAAAACGTTTAATCGATTTTTGCACCCGCTGTGCAAGAGGGCTTTTTTGTGTGTGCGAACGAACCACCCACAGGATTTGGGTTTTTGTAACATTTTTTGGCATGAGTGTGCAGAGAAGTGATCATGATTTATGCTCGCCGATGATCGATTTGCTATGGCTTTGTTCGACGAATATAATTTTCATTACCATAGCAAATTGGACAAGGTGCTGACGCTTATTGCCCGGCCGACGTTATGCTCTTAATCGGCATAGATCGGCTAGGATTTTCTCCAACTGTCAAAGGGTGATCAGTGGGGGGTATCTCCTATTCCCAATACCCTCGAATGAAAAAAGCCGATCGGCGGCTTACAAGTCCCCGGAATCCAAATGTCAACATCTCAGCCAGCCTTATACCTTTTCTTGACATCATCGATCTTGACCCGACCCAGTTGTTGGTCCAGGAGGGGGGATATACATATACCCAAGCCCCTAATTTTTTTTTGTATATATCATCCACATCCAAATCCGAATCCGAATCCGAAAATGACGCCACTAGGCGCTGGCTTATGAATATTCAACAATGTATGGATGGGATGGTGGAGTCTTTTTCTCCACGATCTTTAGGTAGTCGGAGAAAGAGATATAAAAAAGGCATAAATATTTAAGCGCTTAAATGTCGGATGCCTCCAAAGCAGCTATAAAAAACATATATACATATTTCCAATAAATGCCCTTTCATTAATAATTCACATGGAAATTGAATCTGGAATCATAAATTTTGAACAATGTTCTTATTTTTCCAGAGTAAAGTTGCCAAATCTTTTTCGTGAGGATACTGGCTCTTCCTATCTCTATATACTTATTAGTTTTGAGTGGCTAACAAAACACCTTTTGTGGATTATAGTATTAATCACAGAAAGAAAAACAATAGACAAGCGCGTGCCTTTCGAAAATAAGGATTCAAGGACTATATGGAGGAAGAAACAAAAACCAGCTGCTTGACCAGCGGTCTGCAGATTTTCAACCATGTCCCATATCGTAATTGGATTCAAAAACTCAAGAGTGTCCTGTGTCCAGTGGTCCCGGCTATCTGGCTAATTGTCAATGCTGACAAGAAGTATACGCCTCAAGACCCGTACAAAAAAACACACAATGGAAAAGCAGAAAATGCATCTTGACTTGAGCCAATTGCCCCGATCGGGGACAAAGAGAAACAAATATCACACCTTTGTTTATGTCTCGCATAGAGACAATAGATCTTCCCAAACACACACACAGATTCTGGTCAGTTTTTGGTCCTCTTTCCGGGTTGCGCATGCGAACTGATGCGGCGATCTCCTCTAGGGAGATCTCTGGGGTAATACGTGTCAAAATCCCAGCGGCATTTTTAGCAGGTAAATGCGAAAATCGTCCCCTCTCCCAACAAAAACAAAAAAAAATGTTCAAATGAAAATCAAATGCAGAAGGCAAGGAGTCAGAAGACAGGAGGCAGGAGTCAGGAGACAGGGGCTGAGACTCTCAGGGCAACCGCACAAAAGAAGAAGGCGAGTCGAGTGTCTTCCATTGTTCGTTCGAGTGCATCCACAAAATAGTCCTTAAAGGACGCTTAGTTGGCTTACAAATGATGCATGGACCCTTGGTATGGAGGCATTGAGGGTTCCGGAGTTGGCAGCAAATAAAATTGTAAAATGCCACAAATCATTGCAACTCCTGTCTGTGCTGCCAGCCAGTCAGCCCACAAATAAAAAAGGGAAAAAACAAAATCAGGGAACCCAAAAACCCGCCCCTAAAATTTACAGGACTCCCAGGACAACAATTCGATTTGATTTTTGGTCAAAAATTCAACACAACTTTTATCGTTTGCCAAAATAAATGTTCTCAGTTTGGAGATACTTTTTCCGGGTGTTCGTATTTGTTAGTCATTGGAAATATTGGTATTTAATTGTTTGACAATTGCAAATTGGCTAACTTCTCTGCTAACTTATTGATGGTATCTGGCGAACAGTAGCCGCCGAGTGATTAGTTTTAAGGGAATCGAAACTAGTTTCGATATCGGATCGCTTGTTTTTTCGGCTTTTTGAAACTCACCGCTAAAATCATTCAAAGTCACCTCCGTCGAATAGACCAAATAAATTATCGGCTAGAACTTTGGCGGTGGCCCAAAAAAAAGATACAGCTTGGAACTTGATTTATTGGCCCACAAAATAACAAAACAACAATAGCCGAAAGCCAATTTGCATTGGTGACTTTGGGCTTCGTTCGACTGAAATATGAAAATATTATTTGTAATTTATGCAAAATGCAGATTTAGCTAATTAATTGTGGCCAATGCTCAATAAAAAATAAGAAATCAAACACGAAATCCCCTCTAAAAACTCCGCACAAAGATGAGCTGTAAAATACAGAAACAGAAAAAATCAATAAAAGCCCAACTTATTGATGTTTAGTGGCTGTGACATGTTGACGAAAAGACAAAAGCATCTCGGATTTTCGGTTTCAAACTCACTCCTCGCCTCGTCTCGGTTCTCAAATTGACCCTCAAACCTGACCAACTCCTGGCCAACTTTATGATGAATGCCTTAAAAATGCGCAAAGAATTATGTGAATATAAAAAAAAAGATATAAAAAAAAAACACCATCAAGAGAACAAGAAAAACGTGTGTCGAAAACGTTTGAGATACTTGCGGGCGATTTATAAGCGATTTATTAAGAGTCAGACATGGGGATTTTCTCTCACCCAGACTTTGACTTTGCGTTTGAGTTGTTTGAACAACTGCGACCGACCAGCAATATTCTCCTCTAAATTTATGCAAAAAATAAATTAAATAGAAACAATATTATTGCGAAATAAAAACACAAAATAATGCATGTCGATTGCGAAGGAAAAAATGGCAAACGAAATGTTTGCGAGGGTGGCTACACCAGCATTTCAGAATTTGCAATCATAAAAGTATATAGAAAAATGTATTAACTGTAGCCCAGTTGAATGCAAATGCTTTTTATTGAAATTTATTGCTTAACAAATTGCATAGCCCCGGGGCGCTCTCTATTATACCAGACAACGCCATAACTCGCACACTTTATGCATTCGAAAATAAATTCGATAGAGATTATCTTTAATTAAGAGTTAATAAATGTGCAGGCCAGATCGGATCAAGATCGAAAAACAAAGGGAGAAGCATATTTAAAGTGACATTGCCACAAGCCATTGTATTGCTTCGGATAGAGATATTTATCTAATAGGATTTTTGAGGTTGTTTGGAAAATTTTCGAAAATCAAGAGGAGTTTTCGAAATAAAAGTATTATCCATTTTGGGTCGCCACAAAGATTCCTCTTTAGATCGGGTGTCCCAAAAACCCATTACCATATAATTCGAGCTTATCAATTTAGAAAACAAAGCCTGGATCTGTCGCCACATAACATATAATTTACAAGTTCGTTTCGATTTTGGGACAGCTGCCGAAAGCAGCAGCAAATGATTTAAATACGAAACAAGTTCAGGAAATCATTTAGCTTCAAAAAAAAAAATCTCTGACAAAAAATGGAAGCAAATCGAAAAGCCATTTTCAGATTGCTGCCACCGGCCATCCGAATTTTGAGACTAATTCCACCTTCGATGCTTTTATTTCGGTGGTGTTTTCTAGTGTGTGTTATGTTATTTTTTTTTATGTTTATTCGGAATGTCGTTGACGCTGGTCGTTCGCTTTGAAATTTAATATCGAAACGTTGTCTATGCAAATGAACATTGCCACCTGTTTATGTTTATGGTCGGTGGAAATGGCAGCAGCCATCCAGCGGCAGCTATAGAAGCTACAAAGATACAAAACACAAAAAACAAAAAAAAAACTAAGAAAATAAAACGGTATTAGCTGCATAAGTCGGGCGATCTATCAACCTCGATCTTTAGGATTTGGGGACTCTGGGGTCCAGTTCTCGAGTGGGATTATCTCGGTTCTCGGTGGGAAACGCGTGAGAACGCCGGATGATTCGTTTTTTTGTGGCATCACCACCATATGCAAATCACTTTCTGATTCGACTCGGCGACTCAAAAAACACAACAAAATAAAAACTAAAACGAAGAAAGTATTAAAATGAAATTTATTTCGTATGCGAGCAGTCAACAGTTATAATAAAACGCGGCTGGGAGCGTTCACAAAGGTGATGTTTGCCAACAGCCCAGTCGGCCCAGCCAACATCCAACGAAATGGTTGTAAAAAAATAAGAAAAAACTTAACCAGTCCGAGGCTCAGAACCAAAACTCAAACCAAAACGATCTCCGATCAGAACAGATCCCAGATCCCACAGAAGATCATCATCTTCTGGCGTTGAGTTGAGTTTTGTGTTTCGTTGTGTAATAAAGTGCGACATTTTAAGTTGTCGCCGCTCTTCGGGCAATAACTTGTCAACACCGGGATTCTGGGATGCTTCAACCCCCATACACCAGAAATAAAACCTTAAATACATACATACTTTAAAATTATAAAAACATAATAGGGCTTTTTAGGTTCACAAGCCTCTTTAAGGTGGGGGGAGCTATCATTTATTTGATAAACAAAATCGTAATCTATGGTTATTTTTTTACGGTGTATCAAGCCCATCTAACTCCCCCAAAAATCTGACGAAACAAGACCTTGTCATCGTTCGAAACCCCAAAGATATAAAGTAATATAAAACTTTTTATATATAACCATATAAATATAAAGTTTATTTTTAAGGCTTTGGGGCTTGGCTTTTGGCATTTTAATGATCGGTTGTATATTATTTTTAATAGTTATTTCATTTGTATTTTAGTTGGTTTTTTCGGCAATTGTCAATTAACCATTTAGCGCCCGGAAAATTGAAAACAAGCAGCTGAAAACCGAAGAACTTTCAATTCGATTATATATCTTATGGGGGATTCTTTGTTTTGGGGTCTCATAAAAACGTTGGCACAACTTTGACTCTCGCATCCATTTGGCCGTAAAATATTTTACGATGTTACGCCAATGTTAGGCCAACAACTGGATCCTCTACCCCTCGAATACCCCCTCTAAATATACGTATGTGTATGTGTTCTGTGGATACACCGGCGAGTCGACTGCCATCATAATATTTGCCTAGGATTGAGGGGGCCTGGGGACGATGCGTGCGATGTGCGAATATGTTGTGAAAATTGAATGGCATATGCACATTTTGTCGCCAGTGATAAAATTTAATAACGCTGATAAATTTAGCAAAAACACGCTGGACCATTGACATAAAGCGGTAATTAAGTTTGCCGGAGAGATGCACAAACCAACACCAGATACAGTGGAGATGGGCTTGAATTTAGTAAAGGGTTACAAAAGCACGATGAATAAATGAATAAAAATTTAAAAAAGATATATAGGACGGGACGAATTTGGATTATTTGAAATTTTATAAAAAAAATATTCTTACTAATACTCAGTTTCAAAAATTGTTTCTTCAACCAATAATCACTGTATTCCCATAGAAATGCATTCCCTTTTCATTTGGATAGCCAGGTTTTTTTTTTGTGGGGCCCTGCTCAGTTATAGCCGCCCATCAATTTGATTGGATCAATGGACGCGACAACAGCCACAGCTATATACATACATATATAGATATAAACTGGTAGAATAAAAAAATAAGAGCTGAGAGACAAGGCAGCTTGAATGCAGCCAGCGACATTACCATTAACCGTTTTCCGATGAAATATTTGTAAACATTTAGCCAATTTATGGAGCGTGCAGATGATTCTTTTTATTCCTTTATAAAATTTTGTGTTTTTTTTGCTCTCGTATAATATTTATTGTATTATACGTTACCTTACCGAATCGTGGGCGTTTGTTGGCCGCTTTCATTCATAAAGAGCAGTTCGTGGGGTCATTAAATAACAATCAGATACGATGATCGGATACTAACTTAACGCCAAACAAACGCCGACGTGTAAAATTTTTTGGTAGTAGTAATATTTTAGCATAATTCAATATATTAAACACAAAGCTCTGTGGGGCTGCTGGAGCCCACGCACCTGGATAACATACAAAAAAGTAGCTCTAATTAAAAAGCGATACGCCTTTTTCGAAAGTCAGCAACCAGAAAATCAAATGGCCAAATAAACAGAAAACCAGTAACCGAACAAAAATCGAATATATATTTATTTGACAGACGCCCAATGAAAATTTTCATGCCGCATAAATCAGCTAAAAAATAATATTTGAAAATAAAAGAGTTTAGACAATGAAAATATTGGAAATATAGTCTGTTTTTGTTTGGTTTTAGCCTTCAGTGCAATTTTCGGTTGTAGTCGTTGGCCAAAATCTGTTGAAAAGCGGCTTAAATATAGCGATCGAGAGATCGAAAGGCCTTAGGAAAACATTTGCCAAAATCCGTTCAAGTGACAAGTGCTCGAGTTGTTGTTATAACTGCTTCGATATCGGCCAAAAAGATATGTCCATTGTAGTGTCTGCTATCAAGCGGCTTTTGTTTGCCTGACTGGGTTTTTATTTTTATATAAGATTGGTATTACTTTTATTTTTTTTATTTGGGAGCTGAACATATTCTCACGGTGGTGGAATTGTTTGAAATTGTAGATAGCCAGCCCAGCCAAGGCAAAGAGAGATGACAAGTCACAACGACCACATCGAAATCGATTGAGTGCCAAGGGCTTTTGTCATCGACGACACCCATTGACGACACCCATCCATCCATCGGATCGGACGATTCATTGATATATAGAGTACCGATCTCTCTTACCGACGATGATCGCTCAATTTGCGCAATGACGTGAAGATTGTCTTCTGTTTTTCGGGTAATCGATCTTCCTGGCTTGTTCCCTCCGTGAGTGTCCCCGAAGATGATACAGTTCTTAGCCGTGGCTACCGGTTTCGTTCCCCTATTCAGATCAGTTTCGGTTTCAATCCAGAAAACTCTCACACAAAACTCTGCCACTGCGACTCTGCGCCTCTGCACCTTGCCCAGTTGCCCAGTTTATTGGGAATAAGCCCCATCTCTGGCATAGAGGGGAGATTGTAAATTTTATTGCATACTCTTCAGCGTCCCACTCCTCGGATCGACCCTTGTGTCTCTTTTATAGTTCTGACTTGGCCTTTGTTTTTCCCACTTTTATATTGCTGCCAGCCGGAGGTTATTTACGACATTTCGAGCCAAAAGTTGCAAGGTGCAAGTTTTAAGTTGTGGAATTTTTATGAGGGGCCGACATAGGGCCGAGTGCTTATATAACACTGAGTATTCATAGCAAATAATAACAATAAAAACGAAAAAGTGGGGAGGGTTCGGGCATAGAACTAGTCCCTTGGATCGCCCAAGATAACCCGTCGAGATAGGAGTATTTACTCACACTTTATGGCCCGCAGAGGCCTGGCAAATTCATCAGGTTATATCAGTTTTCAAAAATCTTTGCTACTTTGTCTATACCCTCATATACCAGTCAGTTGAGATATCTTTATATAATATTGGATCTGAGATTGGTATTTTTATGAGTTTTCGATTTATGGCCGTGGAGCTTCTTATAGTTTTAATTAAAATAAGGTACGGGTTCTATACTTTTGAATAAAGATCTTACTAGTTTTGACATTGTTTAATATCCCTTTTTTAACCCATATATCTCGCAATTTTAACCAATTTTGTTGGCCTACTAAAACATTTTTGTACACTTCTGACTGACACAATGCCTCTTGAAAGTTTCCACAAATTCTAAGCCGCTGCAAACACACATGAATAGCCCATTTTAAATTCATGGGCAGATTTATGCATCTCACATAGTAGAAACGCACACTCAACCGCAGAAGGCTCACGACACTCACGAGTAAATTACAGTCAAATGACATGCTCGCCAAAAATGCCACTTCAAATGTGTCCTTCTGCCACCAAACCGCACTACCCCTCCTCTCCTCCTTGGCCCTCCTCCTGCGTTCCTGCGTCTGTCTGTCTGTCTGACAACTGACATATTTTCAAAAGTGGGCATAGACATGACAACAACAACAACGACAATTGCATGTGTATTACCAACAAGCCGGAGGGATTGCGATTGCGATTTCGGGTCCTATACACTGAAAAATATAAATTCTGGACTGAATAAAATGAATTGAATCATGAATTGGTGGAATTTTTTTGAATTCTTGCATATCAGAAAGTCTTTTCGACTTTATGATTTTATGAAATATGATTTTTTAACCCAAACTTTTTAAAACCTAAAACTTAAAATCTTAATATTTCTTTAATAAAAATATTGGAAAATATTCGACCTGCCATATTTTTGTTGAGTGCATTCAAGTCAAAGTCTCAGCCTCCGGTTTTGTGTGTTAAAACGGGCGTTGGGAAAACAAATTGCTGAAAACACCCCGTCGACTGCTGCCTCTCCTGCCTCCACCCCTATGTTGCGGCTTGTTGTTGGCTGTGTTTTTCGGGCGCGGAATATGAAAAGTTAAACGAAAGTGACAGGCTGCCCGGGGGCAGGGCGGCCAAAAGAGGGAAAGGACCAGGGCGCAGGGCGCAGGCTCGTTGCGGGAAAATGCAGGAGGGTAGGGAGTCGGAGGGTTGCCTGGAGCATGGGGAGGGAATGGTCGGGGGAGGGGGGAACCAGGACGACCACCGCTATTAAACGTGTCACACACGGCGCAGAGTTGAAAAGTTAAATGGCAGCGGCTGCGCGCAAAAGAGCAAAGAAATGAGCAGCCAGCGGCCATGTTAGGATGTAGTTATATCTGCCACACACACACACACTCATACTGAGACTACGTGTATCTCATAGATACATGGCAGTCGCACACACACGTGTTGCTCTTTTGGATGACGGTGGCCATATTGCATATTTCAATGGAATTCGGAACTCGGCCTGCCGCAACCCCCCTGAAGATACATTTGTATCTGATAGTTTGCGGCTTGTCATAAATTATTCTCATAGATATCCATTACCCAGTTGCTGGTTTTCCACTCATGTCTGTATCTAATCCATACATAGTTTTTCCCTACGAGCTCGGCTTTGTTTTATTAATTGCCTTAGTCGCAAATGTCGGACCCTTTGATCTGGGCCGATAGTCATGGCCAGGTTTTTATTTAGCCGCTTTTCCTCGCTTTCAGCTCTGTTTAAATATGTATTTATTTATTTTTTGTCAATGTCGGCAAGAGAAAAAACGAATTCGTCAGCTAAGTTAATAACAAGTTACCATCCGCCGCCACAGGTTAAACGACAATTATTTGTGGCAACAATTGTTTTGCCAGCAGCCATGAAAAATAAACGTAAAATTCACGCAGCGCTTATTTTCTCTGCCATTTTTGATTAATGGAAAAATATTTTGTGGCCGTCGGTCGGACGGACGTGCTGCGTTTTCGGGCTTTGTTTTTTTCTTAATGAATGAAAAACGTATGCAAAATGCCGGCCATTAATTAAATATTTCAAGTATTGCATTCAATTCGGAAATTGCACATCATAATCAACGATATAACTCAGAGCTCAGAGCAATTGAAATGTATTTTTTTCTCCAATCAAGTTAAAGATAATGAGAAGGCATTGAATGGTCAGAAATGTTCATTGATGGCAATCTACAGCGAAAATAAATTACTCAAAAATGTTTGGGAACTTTGAGAGAAATATTCAAATAAAAATCGCATATCTTTCAGCCTCTAAGTGCAATTAAAATTTTGCGTTTTTAAATTCAAAACTCTCATATTTATAGGCCCTGTTAATCGCAATTCGCCATTTAATTATATACAATTGTTAATAATACTCAACTAATTGGAATGGCCATTTTAAATGACTGCAATATGATGCAGATTTTTTAGCTGTTAAAATAATTGTTGAAATCAACACTTTGCGCTCAAAAATAATTTTTGAAAAAATCAATTAAGGCATTCACATTCTAAATAATAAAATGCTCCACGGAATATTATTTTTCGTTTCGGTATCTTCTTTCGGGGTACTTTATGAAACGCAATAAAATTTGTTTGAAACACTCATTTAAAACGGCGTAACATGCAGGCCGGGACATTGAATATTCATAAGATCGATCGTTGGATGGGTCCATAAATTTCACATTTTGGGGGACCTGGAATTGGTATCGAACTCAGAGTATAGCAGTTGCCGTCGCCGCTGCAACAACAACAATTAGCATAGCATTTTTAAATTTATGGATCAATTTTCGAAAAGAGCGAAACCGAAAAAACTTGCCTTTTCGCTGCTGTTGTTGTTCCTTCTTTTGTGTTTTTTTTTTAAATATTTTTTTATTCAACTGGCTAGCTATTGAAATTTGTTTAATATACATAAGTTAAATGCAGCAGCTAAGAAATAAAACAGAAGCCGCCTGGACATTTGCCAGATTTATTGAACGATTTCATTTGAAGGCACAACAAAAGAAGAAACAAATCCGACGGATGGGCGCTACGATTTTAGATCAGAGATCAGCATTCAAAGCCGATCCGGTTCTTCGACTTCGAAAACAAAACAGAAAAAATCTTTTCAAAAAGAAACTAAATTAGCATAGAAAATATATTGGTAGATAGAAAATTTTCACATCACTTTAAATGATTTTGTTTGGTTATATTTTTTTTCAGACTGAGCTGCGTTCTTGCGCAGCGTGTGGGGAGCCAATCTCGGATCGGTTTTTCCTCGAGGTGGGCGGCTGCTCCTGGCACGCCCACTGTCTCAGGTGTTGCATGTGCATGTGCCCCTTGGACCGGCAACAGTCGTGCTTCATCCGGGAGAGGCAGGTGTACTGCAAGGCGGACTACAGCAAGTAAGTAACTGAAGGATAGCCAAGTTCTACTTCCCTATATTTAGCTACAAATTTCTCTCTGTTTAAATGCCCAAAACCAACATCTGTTTAGATGTTTAGATTCGAGACTAAACTTTCGAAAAAATTCCAATCGATTTTCCAACTCATGTTCCTATGTGCACAAGTGTTTTTTGGAATAGTTTCCCACACATCTTCTGTCCATCGAGTTTAATTGTAACAATTCGACAACGTTTGCGACTTAATCCAAAAAGTCAATAGCGACAAAAGATGCGGCCAAAACGTAACGAAATGAAAACTTTACCACAGAATGCAACTTGCAAGCTAAAGCATCTGAAAGATACTACAACACAAAAAGGAGGAGGCTGGCTGGAAAGAAGAAAAGGGCCAAGCCAGTGCCAGAGACGTAGGAAAACGGTGTCGACGTCGAACGAAATGAAAATAAACAAACAAACGCGCCGTGAGATGCTGTAAAAATATTTATTTTTCAAGTTAAGAATTTTAAGTGTGCATTGCCCGATGGAGACATCATCCACCAGC
Organism: Drosophila atripex; assembly: GCA_035045925.1. NCBI lineage: Eukaryota > Metazoa > Arthropoda > Insecta > Diptera > Drosophilidae > Drosophila > Drosophila atripex. The sequence goes on from JAWNOP010000012.1 coordinate 6,774,387, forward strand.
ATTGGATCTCAGCCCATCTCCAGCTCCATCTCCATCTCCAGACCTGGTCCAGGTCTTCACATCCACATCCGAGTCATGCTCTGGCCATACATTGTTGGCCCTGTTGTAAAAATAAGCTTAAATGCTAACAATAAGCCACCGAAAGTTGCCGACTCATTTGGAAAAACGTTTGTCGGAGCATCGCCATTGCAACAACTTCCGCTTGGAAAATGTTTCACAAACTTTAATGAATCCAAACCGAATAATACTTGATTTATTAAAGAGTTTAATACGTTTAGGATTCATATAAATTTATAGATAAAGTCTGGAACAAAAGTATTTTTAGCTCAGAGCCTATTTCGAAAAACCGTCTATGATTTTTTTCTTTCTTATATTTCATTTGAAATATTATCAATTACACTTTTAATTATCAATTAAAAAGAAATGCAGTCTCATCTATTTAATTGAATTACCAATATGACTGTTACCACAATATTTTAATTACCAAGTTTTGAAGTTTTTTATGACGAGTACTTAACTGATTACCACTTCCTTTTCCGCTTTCAATTTGCAGAAATTTCGGCGCCAAGTGCTCCAAGTGCTGTCGCGGCATCTCCGCCTCGGACTGGGTGCGGCGGGCGCGGGACTTGGTCTTCCATTTGGCCTGCTTCGCCTGCGACCAGTGCGGCCGCCAGTTGTCCACCGGGGAGCAGTTTGCCCTCATGGATGACCGGGTGCTCTGCAAGGCTCATTATCTGGAAACGGTCGAGGGTGGCACCACATCGAGCGACGGTAAGTTAACACAGTTCGCCTCCAAACTCTCAAATCAAAAACCCCAGTGGCATGTGCAACAAAGGCTACTTACAAGTTGAAAACATGCTGCACGCTTCGGTGGCAGAACGGTTGCCAATTTAGAACGCTTCACTGTTGACCGGTACAGTGAAGTAAGGCGGTTAAGCGCCAGTCAGTCGCCAGGGCAGGCTGCTGACGAAATCGTGTCACAATCGTAAAAAAACAACTCTCCGTTTTTTTCTTTAATTTTTTTTTTCGGTTTTCTGAGGCGACGTGATCGGCTTTTGAATGTCGTAGCAGTCGTTCTGGTACGTACTGCCATGTCCCCACAAAACCCCCCTTCCCCAACCTCCTCATCTGACCGGAGAGGAGGAGATGAGACCACCGGGTCGGTACAGTGGCCACATAAACCATAACAGCACCACTATAAACTATAAACACTTTTTGACATTTTCAATTTGGTCGACTGTCAAAATGCTTTTAGAGCCAAAGAGACCGGAGTTACTACTCTACTTTAGGGCCTATGCTTCAGAGCAGTAGGGACTTTTAGTTATAAGGGGTATTTGATTTTTGTTTCTTTATTTTTTATGGGATTTTAAGAACTTAGAGCTTCAGAGAGTTTAAAAAAATGTATCTTCATTTATATAAAGCATGGTTTTTAAGTTAAGATCCTTTAAAATTGTTCTTAGACTGTTACAATATTTTTTTTTAACTTTTAGATGTTTTAGAGTATTTTTGTATCGTTTTTAAAGACAAAAGCCGCCCTTATAGACATTTACAGACCCTACAATTTATATTCCGATTAAATTCCTGATCGCAAACCACTCATAATATAATTTTTTTTCCCACTTCAGATGGCTGTGATGGTGATGGTTATCACAAGAGTAAGACGAAACGTGTGCGCACCACCTTCACCGAGGAGCAGTTGCAAGTGCTGCAGGCCAACTTCCAGATTGACAGTAATCCGGATGGCCAGGATTTGGAGCGCATCGCATCGGTGACCGGTCTCAGTAAGCGTGTGACGCAAGTTTGGTTCCAGAACTCGCGGGCGCGTCAGAAAAAACACATACATGCTGGTAAGAATAAAAGTAAGTAGTGGATTAGTGCAGCATGCTCTCCCCCCAGATGCCCACTTGCCTAGTTTTCCCCATCCTTCTCCCAGATTCCCAGAGTAGACCAGTCCACCAAGTATCCTTCCTCACACATACACACACACACACACTTATACACTCACCACACAAGCACACACATTTACACTCAAGAAAAAAAAAGAATAAGATGCTAACACAGTATTTACAATTTCTTCTGTTTTTTTCTACTTTCAACAAACGATTTTTGATTGCAGTACGCGAACCGGAAGGAAGCTCATTTGCGCGTCATATTAACCTGCAGTTAACGTATTCATTTCAGAATAACGCACAGAATCCAATGCATTTGAACGGCACTAAAGCGGGTCTATACCCAGCCCATGGTAAGGCGGCTAGCTTAACTTAAAAACTTTAAAGAAACCACTCTGGGGAATGATACTTTTCAAAATTAGAGACTACTCATGGGATTCTTATTAAAAGGATTATATCTAGGGATAACAATCATTTTGAAAATCTTCTCTTGAAGATAATTTTTTTTCTAATAGATGCAAAATTATTTATGTTGAATTAGTTGATCATCATTTTATCATCTCCAAGTTCATTCCCCTGTCTCAATAACCCTTAATAAAAGTGTACAATTTGATTGAAAATATATCCTTATTATTTCCTCACAGAATCCTCCATGGATGAGCTGTCACAGGACTCGAGTGTGCACTGTATGCCCAGCGAGGTGTGACTAGAACAGTCCTCGCCAGCACGAGCCCATCGCTAGCTGGCCAGTGGCCACCCAAGAAACGTCCTCTCCTAGTCAAAATTATATAATGTAAAGCGTCCACAAATAATGGAAATCTCATCCAGCATCCAGCAAACCGAAATACAAAGCAGACCCAGTTTTTAGGCTTTGAGCGAACCAATAATTCCAACCATCAAATCACCAATCACAGTGAAAACTCATCGACAAAAGACAACATACAATCGACACAAAAGAGCAAACAAAACATTCCTGCATTACTGTAGTTATAAACAAACAAAAATATAAGAAAAACTGCAGCCTAGTTAATTTAATTTAAATGAAATTTAAATTTAATTTAGTTTAATGTTCGGTATCCGATAAGTGTTTCCCCTAAACTTTAAAAACCAATTTCGAAGATTGATGAAGAATGCTTGCCAAGGCTCCTGTAATATATTTATGTATATGTATGCCTAACCAATCCTTGTCGTACACCTACCCATGGGAAACGTTGTTATTGTTTATTTTCTTGTTTTTTAAATGTATAAAAATCGATATAAATATATATATTTAGATTTATAGTCGTATTCTAATTCTATCTGGCCAGGCAAATAAACAAAATTGTAAATAGTAATGTTAGCCGAAATGATAAGCAACAAACGCAAGAAAAACATACAGCTAAAAACTAACATTTAGTTAACAAAAATTATAAAAAACCTTACAATTAAAGATGAACCGAAATCAATTAAAAAAAAAAGCAAATTAAAGAAAATCATTTTTCAAAAACAAAATCGTCTTCATTATTTTATGGGGTGTAAGATAGTGCTGTAAAAGTGTGTTTGCTTTTGAAAATAGTGCATTCTATAACACTACATAAATTTTTTATGGTAACCCTATAGAAACAGGAAACTTTTAAGCTTCGGCAGCTCTGTTTTAGTTGACGAGGTAACGGCAATCTGGAAATATTTCATTGTGGTCCGCCTCGCCAACCTGAGCGGATCTAAGCTTCACTCTTTTTTAATATTTTTTTTTATTATTTATTTTCATTTAACTTGGGTTCTTATATTACCCTGTTTATCCTTTCCGTCTCAAAATTTTATTTTTTATTTATAAATAAATATATTTATTTTTCAATCGATTTAGAATCTTGACCTGTTATTTTTGCTGTTATCATAAAATAGATTGTCTTCTTCATTACGACTTACCATGGATATTATTTAAGAAGTTTTTGATTACATTATCATTTGCGTTGCTGATTTTGGTGTATATATATTTTTTTTTTTGACAAAAGATGGAATTTTTTAAAACAAAAACATTTGTATTCCTTATTGTTTTTCTTGATGCGTTCTTTTTTTTTTATTGACTTCAAAATCTTTTTCATTTGAAAATAATTCTTTACCATTAATTTTTCGATAAGAATGTTGTACCCTTTTTTACTCCTTGTTATATGCTTATTGGTTTTATTTTATCATTTACCTTCGAAAATCAAATCTCAAGTCCATTTTTCGGCACTGCTCCATTATCCTTATTGACTCAGCGCTTTTAAACATCTGGACTTTCGAGGCACACTATATTGGTCCATGTTGTTATTTTATTTTCATTTTTTTTTATTTGGACTTCAACAGAAAATGTTGTATTCCTTATATTTAATATTTTATTTATTCATTTCATCCATTTATGATACAAACACAGATTCACTTCTCATGGACTTTCGAGGCACACTATATTGGTCCATATTGTTATTTTCTTATTTTTTATTTTGACTTCAATCGAAAATGTTGTATTCCTTATATTTAATATTTTATTTATTCATTTCATCCATTTATGATACGAACATAGATCCACTAATCATGGACTTTCGAGGCACACTATATTGGTCCATATTGTTATTTTATTTTCATTTTTTTTTATTTGGACTTCAACAGAAAATGTTGTATTCCTTATATTTAATATTTTATTTATTCATTTCATCCATTTATGATACGAACATAGATCCACTAATCATGGACTTTCGAGGCACACTATATTGGTCCATATTGTTATTTTCTTATTTTTTATTTTGACTTCAATCGAAAATGTTGTATTCCTTATATTTAATATTTTATTTATTCATTTCATCCATTTATGATACGAACATAGATCCACTAATCATGGACTTTCGAGGCACACTATATTGGTCCATATTGTTATTTTATTTTCATTTTTTTTTATTTGGACTTCAACCGAAAATGTTGTATTCCTTATATTTATTATTTTATTTATTCATTTCATCCATTTATGATACAAACTTAGATCCACTTCTCATGGACTTTCGAGGCACACTATATTGGTCCATATTGTTATTTTCTTATTTTTTATTTGGACTTCGATCGAATATATTTCTTATATTTATTATTTTATTTATTCACTTCACCCAATTATGATACGAACATATTTCCACTTCTCATGGGCTTTCGAGGCACACTATATTGGTCCATATTTTAATTTTATTTTCTTATGTTTTATTTGAACTTCCAATCGAGAATGTTGTATTCCTTATATTTAATATTTTATTTATTCATTTCATTAATTTATGATACGAACATAGATCCACTAATCATGGACTTTCGAGGCACACTATATTGGTCCATATTGTTATTTGCTTACTTTTTATTTTGACTTCAATCGAATATATTCCTTATATTTAATATTTTATTTATTCATTTCATTAATTTATGATACGAACATAGATCCACTAATCATGGACTTTCGAGACACTATATTGGTCCATATTGTTATTTTCTTATTTTTTATTTGGCCTTCAACCGAAAATGTTTTATTCCTTATATTTAATATTTTATTTATTCATTTCATCCATTTATGATACGAACATAGATCCACTTATCATGGACTTTCGAGGCACACTATATTGGTCCATATTGTTATTTTCTTACTTTTTATTTTGACTTCAATCGAAAATGTTTTATTCCTTATATTTAATATTTTATTTATTCATTTCATCCATTTATGATACAAACTTAGATCCACTTCTCATGGACTTTCGAGGCACACTATATTGGTCCATATTGTTATTTTATTTTCTTAATTTAAATTTTTTCGGCCATTCATCCAAATATTTGAATTTCAATAAAAAATGTTGTATTTATATTTTTGTTTTTATTAATTTCATTTATTTATGATACAAAAATAGATTAATTTCCCATGGACTTTCGAGGCATCCTATATTAGTCCATCTGGTGATTTTATTTTCTGATTTTCTTATTTTGTTGATTTTTCTCTTATATATTCATTTAAGATTTTATTTTTTAACTATTTACTTTCGAAAATCAAATCTCGACTTCAATTTCCGTTGCTGTTCGATCATTAGTTTGTGCAGCTATGTTGGTCAAATTTTCATTTCCTAAACTTTTTTGAACTTCTCTTGGACTTTCGAGGTACTCCATATTGGTTCATATGCTGCTCTTATTTCTTAATATTATTTATTTTTTAAATTTATTTATTTTGGGAAATCGAATGTCGAGTCCAATATCCGGTGCTGTTCGATCATTAGTTTGTACTATCTATGTTGGTACATTTAAAGCGTTAACCCCAGACAGTGTGACGACAGTGGTGCAGCATCCATATCTATATCTACATTCATATTCATATTCACACTCGGGCTTTTATCGTCATCGTCGTCATCTTCAGACTCGTCTTCCGAGTCTTCCACTTGGACACTTAAGCTGCCAGTCATGTGGCTGGATTCTAGTGTGTTGCAGCTGGATGTGTTTGGAGCTCGAGTGCTTGCAGCTAAGTGCAACGAATCTGAGGCATTAATTGAATTATAAGCCTAGATTATGCAAAGGTTTCCTGTGCCAGCAGCAATTTGTGTGGAAGATCATCACGATGATCATGCTTATTGGGCTTGGGGGATCCGGATTGGAATCGAAATCAGAAGAAAATGGTGTTGGTTGCTGGGCATGACTTGGCATTCGACTGCACTTGTTTGTAATTCCTGTTGTTGGTTTATAATTGTGCGATCGCATTGCAGGCTAGAGGAAAAGGGCCTTCCACAGCACGTTACAAAAATATCAACAAATCGTCATCATTAATAATGATCTTTCTCTCCGGGCTACAGGCTTGAAAACACGGTTGCTATCATCTGAACGTGTGTCTCTGGGCAGCCTGGTTCATTTGTCAAATTTCACCGCGCCCCTACAAGTTTCAAAAAAATACAAACCAACAGAAAAAAAATAAAACAGATCTCCCGAAACCCTAAGAGATACCCCAAGAGATATATCTCAAGATTGGACCTGATGATGATGTTGTTGTTTTTGTTGTTGTCGTTGTTATTTGAGCAAACATTCAACACTCGAAGCGAGAGATTTTCGTGGCAAGCTACAACAACTCAATTCCCAGTGGCCCCTTCTTGCCCCTCCTCGGGGCGGCAATGAAATTATGAATGATGTGATACTTTTGCCATTGAGATGTTTTCACAGTCGCGGGCCTCATGACATGCCCCGGCCATATCTTATTTGCTATATCTACATCGCCTTCGAGATTCAAGATTGGAAACCGGCAACAACACCAAGTTGCTGGTTGCTTTTTTTTCCTGTTGCCTGGTTGGTTTTTTTTTTTGTTTTTGTTTTGTTTTTATTGCCGGTTCTTGGGACGACGTTGTTGCTCTTACCATGGCTTGCAGTTGCTGCCGTGTTTGTGTTATTTCTGCTGGAAATGAGCGATCGCGTGCAATAATTTGTAGACGACTTTGGGGCCGGGAGAACGTAGTGCCTGTATGGCCGGCCGTTCCGCAGTGCCTGTTGCTGTCGCAGTTGCTGTTGCTGCACATGCTGCACATCATTTTTCAAAATCATTCAAACACTTGTTAAATATTTTCTTAACCGATTGATGATGACTGTGACTCGGCGAGGTAGGAATCATCCTGCTACAAAATCATTTGTGTTTATCAATAGACGTGCGCGATGAAAAAAAGGTCTAAAGTCTTGCAGCTTCGATCTTCGTTTCAGTTTTCAGTGCAGGAAGGAAAAATATTGCTGCTTTTTACTAAATTTTTAATAAATGTGCATAATAAAAAAAATATTTTTAATTGATGAAATACACGAAATACTTTTAAAAACTTTTTTTATTAAATTCCATTTAAAACGTTTTATTATGTTTAAGAAGTTCCTGAAGCTTAGAACCCTTTATTTTGTAACTTTTTAACGAATTTGCATATATTTATATTAAAACCCTATATTTTTCCCCAGTGCATCCGTCAAAAGCATTGACTTATTACGATTTTGTTGGCCTTTTCACATCCACTCTCGTCCGCTGAAATTAATTGATATCTTTGGTATGCGCTTTGTTGGGCTTTGATGAGTGGCGACCCTCGGTCTTCAGTCTTCGGTCTTCTGTCTTCAGTTTTCAGTCTACGGATTTCTGATTCAGGCTTTGAGTTATTTTTTTTTTTTAGTTTACAGCTTTCAGGCGGCCACTTTAGGCATTGATGATCGATTACAGAACGTGCCAGCCGCCATTGAAAACGGGGTCAAGTGTGAGGATGCCATTCGGTGATTGGGTATGCAAATTCAAGCCAATGCAATAAGCATTGTAATTTCTGGCCATTGGCCCATCATCACTTCTCCATCACTGCATCATCGTTGGATCATCACCAACAAAGGCAGCCCGGTTCCTTTTCAACACATTTTGAAGACCAACCTCGGCGCACCGATGGGTGTCCAGCAAATCCGTAAGAGTGTCCGTGTGACTCACGCTGCTTGGCATTTTAATTGATTTTGGCCTGGACTCCGCCGAGGGGGGGATGAGTCTTAAAAATATTGTGCCAAAATCCTCACCACAAGCTCACCGCTGTTGGCACACGTTCTATTGCCCTTTTGGTTTAACCAGAGGTGTCTCATTCGGGGGGGATTACCAATATCATTAAAACTAGCCTCAAATCCCACATTATTGTCCTTTATACTCAATCCAAGACTCTTGAAAGTTCCATGCATTTTATATTAAAATCTTTTTCATTCCGAAACCCCTCCAGTGTAAGCCTCTGCCTATAAAGTCATGCACGTACGAATGGAGAATGTTGCTCACCTAGGATCCCTGGAATGGCATGAGTTGGGGCATTCATCATGCTGCATTGCCCGCCAACTGCCTGGACTCTTTGAATCCGAAAAGGAATCCGAATCAGACTGCCTGCGTAGGCGTTGGCCGGTGGTCAACACTTCTCATCCTTGATCCCCCCGACCCATCCTTGGTCGGAGTGTGTGTACCTTCGTTGGGGCGTTGGGGCACGTAAAAATGTAACACCAACTGGGCTGGGACGTCAGGAAAGTCATCGACAACTTACGCACATTGGGTTGGGGTTGGAGCTTACGCATTGGGGTTTCTTTTAAAATATGGATTAAATAATAAACTATATTTTATGGTGTTAAGAATTGAAAGATAATTTTTATCTTTTATTGAAACACTATTAATAGAGGTCAGGTAGTAAAAATAATATATGAAAACCATTTATAAATTTGTCTGAAGTATTTTTAAAATAATTAAAACTCATTAATTATCAAATTTTTTTATAATTTGGCATCACTGCCATGTCCGGGACTTCTGTTCAATCGACTGGACCACTCGGAGGAGGCCAAGTCCAATTTCCATTGGCGATGCGAATGCGAATCCCTTGCCCTTTGCCTTCTCCCAGTTTTGAGTTTGCTTAACTGTGCGCGCCCAGGACACCCAGCTGTGGTCGCCGGGCCAACAAGCCAGGCGGTGGTTACTGCTGCTGCTGCTGCAGCTCCTGAAGCTGCAACACAAACAGCAGCAGCAACGGCAGCAAAGACAAGACCAACAGCATCAACATGGGCAGGCGACTCTCCACCGACTATGACGACAACTTTGGCAGTACACCTCAATGTTTGTGCAAGCAACATTCGCATGCAAGTCAGCAAAGTTTGCATTGACACGCAGCAGCAGCAGCAGCAGCAACGGCATCAGCAGCAGCAACGCATTTGCATAAAGGTGAGGGCGGGGGGACGGGGGAGTGAGGATTGGGGAGGAGCTGGTGGTCAGGAGGGGTGGGAGAGGGTGCTCTGGTGGTGTCATGGTGCCGAAAAAACCAGACAAACGCCAAGTGCACAGCAGGGACAGTAAAACGGGGAAGGAAGAAGGAGCAACATTGCCGTTGTCCATGATGAAGATGGACGTGTTGCTGGTGGTGGCTTCCCATCAGCAACTGCTGCGGCACCAGCACCAGCAACACCAACACCAACAAGAACAACAACAGCCCCATTAGGCCGCACATAAACTGCATGCAATGAAATTCACTCCTGCGGCGTGGCCATGTTGCTACTGCTCTAAACTTGCTGCAGTTGCTGTTGCTGCCACTTCGACTGTTTCTGACTTATGGCAATTGCCAATGCAACATTTGTTGCCGCCGCTGTTGTTTATGCGTCCAAGGAGATGGGGGCGTGACCGCTTTTTTTTAAGCACTCTCTTCAAGTTTGCCCATGGCCAGCAAAAAAAAAATTCCCCGAAAAAACCAATTACCTCTAGACTTTAGAGACAAAAATGATTTTCAAACACATACTTAACTAACTGTTTAAATATAGGGTTTTCTAGCTACTTAACAAAAAATGACAAATTTGCTAGACTAATGAGTAATTATATTTTTACGGTCCAAACGGGCTTTTCCCCCATTTCTTTTTAGCCCAAGTGAATACTACCACTAATTCAATAGAAACTTTTTGTTTTGTGTTTGTGTGTTATTGAAAAAGGATTTTCTATTTTTTTTAATAGTTAGTAATTAAATAGCTACTTTTAAATCAATTTCACGGAATACAAGCATACAGAGTGATTTTAACTAAAAATGTGTTTAATTTTCTGCCTAATCCTTCGTGATTGCTCACGCAACTCACGCTATTATCTCTAATAAAAATCCCCCAGGATTTTCTGTTCCTGTTGTTTTTGGCTGCTGGATGGCAATTTTTTGTATTTTTTTTTATTTTACTTACCCCCCGCAAACATTTGTTTCAACACGTACGCGCAAATGAGTTTACAAGGTGCGATATTCATGTTGCTCCGGCTCTTGGCGATGTTGCTGTTGCAGTTGCAGTTGCTGCTGCTGTTGCTGTTGCAGTTAATGCTGCTTGTCAATATTTACTATGCGCCCTGGACAGAGCAACATGTTGCCGAGGAGTCGACTAGATCTTGGCTAATCGTATTTTTGCCATTTTATATATATTAATAGGCAAGCAACGGTGTAGTGCCTCATTTCTCATTCTTATTTTTTAGTGATGTTGCTACCACATCGGCAGCTGTTGCCGCTTTTAGTATAATTTTAATTAACGCATTCGATGATGTTGCTGTTGTTGTCGCCTCCTGCTGTTGTTGCTGCTGTTTCTGCTTCTGCGGCTGCGGCTGCTGCCGCTATTGCTGTTGCTGTTTTTGTCGTTGTCTTTGGCCAACATGCTAAAAGGTGTTAATTGGCGAAATTTCCATGTAGAGCTTAACCAAAAAAACAGAGAATCGAGAATAAGAGAGGAGCAGCACCAAGATGCAGTCTGCCGCCTCGAGTATTGTCAACAAGATTTGCTTTATTAGCCACTTTCGGGTGGTTGCAACATTTCCACAAACAGCAGCAGCAGCAGGAGCAGCAACACCCTGCCTCAGCACACTTGCAATTTTAATGAGCAACAAGAAATACGAAGAAATACATACGAAGAGGATTCGTGCTGAAGATGGGTAAATATTTTCATGGTTTAATTTCATAAATTATGACAATTTCCAGGCCACATGAATGCCGACACATTGAAATCCGAAAGTTATAGCCGCGCTATTCTGCGGATCGGAATGAATTATGCTGGCCATAGCAAATCAACTTAAAGTGCGGCGACAGGACAACGAAAAGCTCCTAAATTTTACTTAAGAACATCAATGGGCATCTGACATACAGATACTTTGTATTTTTTTCTCATTTTTCCTTTTTTTTTGCCTCCTGAAATGATAATGATGATGATGTTGCTGGTGGGTTCCAGTACAATGATGATCGTCATTAACACCTTTCTGCCGCCCAGTGAGCCATTCTCCGTATTCCAATCTTTCGCTCTCATTCTCCAGCGAAGAATACGTCTTCTCAGCAGCAACAACAAAAAAAAACAAGATATTGTTGCAGATATAAGTTGGTAAAGAATATATATGAAAATAATTCAAAATGAAATTTGCTTTATGATGCGCAACCGCGCGACGTTCCTACGCACATTGGGTTTGAGTTTATTTTAAATCATTTTAAGTAAAAAATAACTAATAATACAAATAAACCATAAAAGTAATACAAAGTTGATTCAGAATTTATTAGAAGTTTAGGAAAAAATCAATAGTTCTTTCAAATATTATTTTAGGAATAACTATTTTTGGTATAATAGTAGCTATTTCTAATACACTCTATAAACCCTTAAAATTATAGATTCATTATAGTCTTCTCCTTTTAAAACATAAATATTTTTTGTATTTATAATAATATTTCTATATATTCCACCACTGTAACCTCAACTATCGGCGTTGATATGAAATATGTGTCGGGGCGGCAGGCAGCGCGGAGATTTATCGAGCGCGAAATGTAATACGTAGCAATGTCCACTTGGAGGAGCCTGCTCCTGCTCGAGAGGGACCAGCCGGGGGTAACTGGGATTTGGAATCGGAATCGGAGCTGAATGGCAGGAGACGGGCGGCAGGAGATCCAGGGAGTGAGGGGTACGGATCAGCGGCCACCGTTTTGAATTGGCTTAAGCGACGCCGCCGCCTTCGACGACGACAACAACAGCGGCAACAACTATGCACTGAGATTGAATTCCATAGTGAAGTTTTATAAATAAAATAATAGTATAAAAATTTAAACTTATATTTCTATAAAAAAAAAGTTTAAAACCTACATAAATAAACATATTCCTAATAGCTACCTTTTAAAAATCAAGACCTTTTTTCTCCCAGTGCTCCCGACATCAAGTGAGGCGAGGCTGCAAGCAACTGGATGCTCGATTCGGTCCGCTTATAAACTGCATCCTGCTGCGATCCGTTGCCCCCGTGTGGTAAGGAGAAGACGAGGTACCAACAGGGACCTGGGGCATGGGGACGGGGCCAGCAAAGGAGACAGAGACAGAGGCAGGGAATAGGGACAGCAACAGCGACAACGACTGGACATTAACTAATGCATGCATTTATTTTTGTTATTTGTTGGGGCAGCTTCTCCACTTCGGGACAGGGAAGGAGCTGGGAGCAGGAGGTAGGAGGCTGGAGGCTGGAGGCTGAAGAGAATCTCCATATGGGGATCCCTTTATATGAGCGGGCGAGATATGGAGGATCTGCTCCAATAACTCATGGTGACACTATTAAAGCGACGATTTGTAGCCGAGCATAAAATAAATGCGGATTAGACTTTATAAAGGACAAAATGCTCGTGTCTGCGATTTATGGGCGCATTGGCCCAACGGGCGTGGTCCAGTAAACAAAAATGAAACTGGGAAAAAATGTGGCTAAGATATCGAAATTCAATGATATATAAAGCATGGTACTTGATGCCTTCAAGTTTTGAGGGCCTTTTAAATGGAGTGCTAGTATGTACTGGGTACAATTAATATTCATCTGGGAAATCTGTTAAGTAAACCCCGTTTTCTGGTACAAATTTGTAGAGTCGGAGCACTTGCCCTCTAAAATGCCAGCCATGCAACACACGAATGTTATCAAAATCAGTTGGGTAAATACGACAAGGAACTCTCGTCTAGCAAAAATAACAAACGTGACAAATTTTGGTGAATTCAACTGTGTAAAAATGGCAAAAGACTACAGTAACACTGACAACGATGGCAGCGAGGAGGAAGCATAACAAAAACTTTTATGCAACAAAAACTTTACACAAACTCCAGGAAAAGCAACCGAACTGTGGATGGGTGGGTGGCTGGATGATATAGTACGGTGGGTTGTGGGTGTATCTAAAATTGAGAAGGCCCCACGACACTCGCTTAGATTTTGGCAGTCATGATAAAACTTTGTCTATATACCGTAGCATCTGTGTGGGTGGGTGGATTGGGCTGCAAGTCTTCTCTATTTGCCGAGTAAACAAAAGTTTTTCGGCGCTCAAAACAAAACAAAAAAAAAAAGGGGAAACAATTCAAAGAATTTAGGAAAAGCAGCTTCCCCGTTTTGGGATTCTATACCCGCATTCGGTCTCTAAAACAGAAATTGTAACAAAAACAGCCCAAGAAAATGCGGGATTCCAGGATTCTCAATACCAGAAGGCAGCTGGTTGGGAAAATCTCAGCCCAGACTCGGTTTGGAAAAGAGGAGAGGTGTTCTTCTAACCCGTTTAATATTTGAACGCAATTCAAGGCGCGATTTTTCGCAAGTCTTTGACAAAACTTTGCACCAAAAGTGGCAAGAAAAGTTTGGGAAATAGGGAAATAAATCTACTTATTTTTAAGTTACTATATAAAATATTTTTATTAAACCATTCAATGTCGAGAGTCCATAAAATATAGCCTTAAACCTTATCGCACATAATAAAATTATTCAGGAACTCCCAGTACTGCCCCAGCACTTGACTCTCTCCAACCTGAGGCCCGGACGAGTCCTGGCTGGGCGAAAAAAGGACCTTACCCTAGGGCTATTAGGCAATGCATTAATGAGGGTCAAAATGCGTGTAAATGCAATGCAAATGTATGTTAAAGTGATTAGCAACCTTCAAAGAGCGACGGGAGAGCGTGTTAAATCTGAGGGATCCAAATACACCAGAGGCTTAATTTGCAACACCACCCGACAGCACCCCTCCCCTCCCATTACCACCCACCGCCCACTCTACCCTCTTTTGGGCAATAAATAAAAAAACAAGTAGCCGAAATAAACAAACAAAAAAAGAATAAGGGAGCGGCTGTAGGAAATCATGACGGCAACTATTTTCTAGCAATGATGACGATGACTTTGGTGACGACGATGATGATGATGATGATGATGATGATGATGATGAACTTCCCCATTCGACACTTCATTGAATTTGACAGATGTGGGTTGTTCCCGCTACTCGGTTCAAGCAGGATTCGGGAATCAGGACTCTCGCCTCATAGAGAGCTACCGACTCGCACCCTCCCTCGCCACGGACAAATTCGAAAACAAATACCTTGGCAGTCCGTGTGCCAAAAGGCATTGTGTGCGCGCCAGGATAAAAACGATTCCGAAGGAAACATTTACAAATGAAGTTGTAATCGGAAGTTGTTCGTTTGCTCGTGTCTGCCCTGCCCTCCCCCGACCCACTTCCACCCCCATTCACATTTTTCACATATAAATTGAGCGACAATTGTACAAATTGTCAAGGCGGAAACGCTGCCAGGGATAGTTGAGCTCGGATTCCATTTTCGGTGTCCTGTCCACTGTGCGGGTAAAGCCAAAAAAAAAAAAAGGAGCGAGGACAGTTTCGCAGCAAGGCGTTGAGGGGGGAGAGGAGTGGTGTTGAGCTCAGGGGATTAGGCTGCCAAAAGGGGTGTCCTTCCCACCGTCTAATACATATGTTCACTTTGTGTTCGCGCCTTGATCCTTTTGGTTATCCATTAGTAGGTAAGGGTATATTGATGGGTTGGAAATAGTTTAAAATAGTTTAGCTAAAAATAAAATATTGAAATAGTCTTTAGTAAGTACTTTAAAATAATAATTATATTCTATTTAATCAACACTTTGGAAATATTATCTTGAATATTATCTTAGTTTCTTATGAAATATAACAATCCTATTGTTCTTTTATTAACTTTTGTTTAGATATAGAACTATCAAAAATTTCAAATTATTAACAACTATTAACAAGCTAAAAATAATGTCTAGAAAATCCTGTAGATTTCTTTAATCCGTTCCCAAAATAAAAGTACTGGGAATACTTCAGTCCTTACCCATAAAATTTCACACCCTTGTCTGCCTATTTTTTTTTGTTTTTGCGTTGGTTGTGTTGCCCACAAATATTTGTTTTTAATAGTCCCTGGATTGCAATGTTTGAAATGCAAATAGGATTTCCGTTTTGTCCTGGATTGTCCTGCCAGGCACCCAGGCAGTCAGTCAGTCTGCTGGCCAATTCCATTTGACAGTTGAATTGTTTTGATGTCGAGCGTTTAGAGAAATAATAACACTTGTCCCATAGCTTCTGATATTTGTCCAGGAGATTAGTCAGTTAGTTGCCCAATTGGACACATGTTGAGATTGGATTGGAACCGATCTGAATCCCAGACTGGAGATACTACCAACTCTTAATACAGTTGTTTGGCAACGCAACGGGGGCAGCTGGCAGATGGAATCGGAATCGGGCCAAGAATAAAAAAAGTCAGGGGCCCCTGATGTCTGGTCTCTGTTCCCTGGTCCCTGGACTGACTGTCTTATCGCCGGAATTGATCGTTTTGAAAACGCTCAAAATGTGATGTGGTGGCATTTTCAACTTGTCTGCGTCTCAATATTTTTACTTTCTTTATGATCTCGCCAGGCCGAAGAACTGGTTCACAGTGGGATCCCAAAGTCAGGAGATCTCCCCATCGGACGGTCGCCATACCCTGCCTCACCTCTTTCCTTCTCAATGTGAAGTAATGTTGTTGCTGTAATCGTGTCGTGTCCATTTCGATTATCACCAAAGTGAGTAATTTAATACCAATTTGGCGGCCCAAGCGGCATAGACTTGAGAGAAATATGCTCGCCTCTAAATGTCAAATGTGAACACCAGATGGGAATCGAAATGGAAATGAAAATCGAAATGGGATTGAGAATGAAGATTGGGAGCTGACTGCCTCTGACTGGGATCGGGGATCTGGAATCTGGAATCTGGAATCTCTGGAAACCCATCTTTCGGGGACCGTGTAAGGCGGAAAAATCTTATCGGACTCGACGCGTATTTAGCTGGAATTTTAAGGAATTGAGACGAGTCAGAGTCAGCTCCTGGAGTGGAGCGAAGAGGTTGCCTGGCAGCTTAGCCAGAAGATTACACTGAGCTAGTGCCTGTTGGCCAGTGACAATTTACACGAGCAGTCTGCCAGATAAGGCCTCCTTTGGAAGGCTTAAACTTTTGGCCAAGATAGTGGTCTTTTGACATGATTCCCTGTCAAGAGATTTTTTCCTGTAAAAACTTTATCATTAATATGTCTTTAACTCATAAAAAAAATGATTTAAAACGAGTATTTTTATCCCATTTTTTCACCTGCCATTTTTTACTCCAGAACCTTATTCTGACTGCTTTTTAAAGCTACCTTTAGGAGTTACTTCCAGCAAGTGACATAATATCCTAATTAGATCAGTCGGTCATGCTCACCTGACAAAAAACAAGACAAGCTCGACAAGGGTCGCGACAGCCTGTTCGCTCCTCCTTGTCTGGGCTGGTCGAGGATTCCCAGCGATATTATGACATCATTGACATTACTTTGGTCAAGCTTTCTGACTGTATTGCACCTAAAGGGATCATTAAATTAAAATAACAAAAATACTGATGCTCCAATGTTGGGAAACAGACGGCCATATAATAAAGGGGACTAGGATGGGGGTTCCCTTAATCCAAATCCAAATCCAAATTCGAATCTATCTCAGCCCCGTGGCCGTTGCCGATGTGATGAACACATTTCCCACGTTCAAAGCGGCAAAAAACAAAATAGGAAAGAGAAACAAACGATTTTTATTTTAATTTTAATTTATTCAGAAGAAATCGGGACTGCAGCTATCGAACGGAAAACCGAAAAACCTGCCCAGGCCTCAGGTTACATTCTTTTGTTGGAAATTTATGACTGGACCCGGAGACGATCCACCGGAGCCACCGCGGTGGAAAAGGTGGAAACAGTGGAAACGGTGGAAAATGCCCGTGTGTTTAGCAGCGTTTAATGGCTCATTTCGAATTGATTTCTTTTGACTGCGACACTGGACAAAAGTTAGGAAAATATGTTGATTTTGTCCCATTTTTGTGATGAAAATAAACCACCATGTATCTTGGCCAATTTCCACACGATCTTGAATGGAATATCTTAAAATTTTTATGGAACGGATTTTGGATTTTCTATAATCTATATAATCTTTTCTATATCTTGTCCAATTTCCATCAGATCCTTGAGGATAATATCTCAAAATCTCAAATCTCAAATATCTTTTGAGAACCAATTCCTTATTATTCTGCGTCAAAAACTTTAGCAATTTTAATTAAATTTTCATTAGGCTTTAAATAAATTTTTCACAGTGCATATATGGAGACATGGAAGAGATACCCATACATCTGCCAGGAGGGGGAGTTATTCTTGGATTTTCATTTCGAGCGCCATGGAGATTTGTGAGCCGACCACTTTTCGGGGGCTGGCTTTTAATGGAAAAGCTGTAAAACTTGTTGAAATGCTTGTAAGCATCGTAAAAAAGCGCACTGTGAAGAGTCTATTACAATGATGCCATCTCGCTGATAACTCGGAACCGAGTCGGGCCTCAAAAACCCGGAGAGCCTATGTATTTTATGACATTGGAAAGGTGCACCCGGGACCCGGCAACCGACACTCTAAGCTCCAAACCGTGGTAGAGCTCTGCAATAGAGATGTGTGTTGTCGAAATCCAAATCCGAATACGAGTCCGAATTTGAGCTGGATACCCCTCCTCCGGTGTCCAGTATTTTGAAGTCATCAGACGTCGAATGATGCGCGCATTTCCGCACTCGACGGGAAAATTGTGTGTCGAGATGGGCCATAAAATTGGCGAACGGCCGAGGCGCCGCCACATTGTTGCCGCCCAAGTCCATGGGATTTGATTTCGAGGAGCTAGCCGGCCGAGGAGCTGTGGGTGGGTTGTTCATAAATACGGTGATTGTTAAGCAAAACCAAGAAGTTATGAGGTTTATTAGCCAGCAAATTGGCTGACTGTGGACTGTGGGCCAGGAGAACATTCGTGACTTTAGTTCAAATGGCCGGGCCCTTAAGCTATTGTATTGTTTCATTTTCGTAATTACTGTTTTTTCAACCAGCCATTTTTATCTTTATTTTATTTATTTGGGTTAAAAGCTGTCTAAGGCATTAAAATTTTACTAATCATGACTTGTTATGAAATTCTATACAGGCGACTACAAATTTCTTATCCAGGGACCTTTTCAGATTCAGACGGGTGTTAAAACTAAAAAGCTTTTCCACTATATCACCTCCAACTGGTTTATTAAAAAATCCCCACCACATTAATCACATTTCAACCATGGAACGTGCTATAAAGTCCAAAATGAAACCCGCTTGACACTTTGCTCGATTTTTACGGCCTCACTTTTGAGATACAAAAAAAGTTATATATCTTGGTTTCATAAAAAAAAAAAAAAGACTGAACCAAACCCATACCTGCAACACATTAAACAGCCATCAAATATTGAGGAAGCTCTTATTTTAATGGATATTGGTCTCCAAATATTTTCAAACTAGATTCTTTGTTTATAGAAAATCAATTAAAAAACTATTCCATCCAACTGGTTAATTAAAAAATGAAATTCCAATGAATAGAGTCATTTAATGGTAAGTCTATAACAGACAAATTATAGGGTTTATGGCTTGTTAAGTTTTATCTATTTTCAAGCATTTTTTTAACTGTATTTCGAGGGCGCCATAAAAATCAAAACAATTAAAGGTTAGGTGTTCCCATAGGCTTTCTGGTGAGGAGAGAGCGAGGACTGTGAATCCCACGCGAAATCCTGCGGAAAGAATTAAACAAATGAGTCGAGAGCCCTCGAGCTAAACACGGTTCTCCCCCAAAAGTATCCTTGTTGACTTTTCACAGGGATGGTCCCATAATTACACAATGATTGAGTCCAGATTTGGATTAGGAATCGGAATTGTGTCTATGCCCCCGGGCGCTTCCCACTTCATTGTGTCATTGCGTTATTGTTAACTTGTTAATTTCGTTTGATTGATTTTTAATGCAGTCCCACCATCCTTCCATCCTGCCATCCAGCCATCTAGCCGTCCAGCCGTCCTGCCAACACAAATTGTTGTTGTCCTTTATCTGGCATATAGTTATGATTAAATCAAGTGAGACTCGCACGCGGCTTTGGAAAACATCAAACAAAAGGAGCTACAATGCCAAGTGCATCGAGTCAAAAGGAAGCAGCAGGCACGTGTCCTTAATCCGGTAATTACAGCGGCCAGCGTTCTCGTCCTGTGTCAGCCGTTCTCGTCCTGCCTTTTGGCGATTGTGGTTTGAATGCCACATAGATAGATGGATAGATAGATACATTCGGAGAGATACATTTGTGGCAGCTATCGGACGTTGAGATTCTGATTTCCCAGGCTGGGGCGTAACAAGTTAATTTATGCCCGATCCCGGGAAACAGATAATGGGTAACCTACCGATTTCCCTTTTCCCATTTTCGGAGTCGGAGACTGGGATATCGGGTAACCTGTTGACAAGTTGCCACATTCAAAATAAATGACCGTTGCCCCAAAAGAAAGGCTATCCTAATCGCATTTGAATCTCGGGGAGAAAATGTTAAATGCTTGTAAATCCATATCTAGTCGCTACTAAAATGTCCCCCACACACTCCACCATCCATAATAGAGTTATCACCGTGGACCCCGATCAAATCGAGGCACACTACCTTCAAAAAATACAGAAAACCCAAAAGACCTAAAAAATCGAATCCCAGAAATTTTGATTAATTGTCTCTGTTTGGGTTTGCGCTTTTAATTTTTTCCGCTCCGACGTTGTCATCCCTCCTCATATATTAAAACACTAGTGTCTGTGGCTTTTGCGTTGAAAAATTTCTTTTGTATGTTTTATTGTTTAACAAAAAAAAAATACAACCCAAAAAAAAAAAAAATACACAAAAAATATCCAACATAGACGCACACACTTTTATTCAATATTAATTCAGTCGATGGCGGCACGAAGCAACAAAGTCAAATCGATTTTTTATGAAAATCTCTCAGTCTCTTATGGGCTTTTAAATGTTTAATCGTTTATGAATTTTGATAACGCCGAGCGCTACTAAAGCGATGCCATTGGGGATCTTAAGAGAAGATCAGCCCGAAAAAGCGATGATGGGCAGTGCGTCATTGATCCACAAAAGAATTGGGTATTTATAGGGAGAAGCGGATTCCATAAAACCCAAAACAAAACAATAACTTCATGGTTTGTGCTAAAAAAAGAAACAAAACAACAAAATAATGTCTTAATGTGCCAAAATTTGCATAGGTCAGAGTACTGAAAACATACAAGGTTGAATCCTTTTTGGGCAAGGGAAGATTTTACTAAGTTTTAAGAAACAAATAAATAATTTTCATAATACAAAAGTCAAACAAAAAAAAGATAATTAAACAAAATCGTAAAGCCTTTACATTTTAAAGCAGTTGTAAAATGGATTACTTAAGATTAATTAGGCAATTAACACCAGTACTTGAATTTATAATTTAAATTTTATAAAGATATATATTCCAAAACTGTTTAAAAGTTAAATTGCTTATTTTCTGTCTAACAAATTGAAATAAAACCAAACACCAACATGACTTTAAATTGCTTGCTTTAAAATTTTCTGTGCCTGAGTAGACTAAAACAAATATTTTGTCCTCATCTTCTACACAACTTTAATTGCTATTTTTGCAGTACTTTTAAATTGATTAAATGGCTGTATTTCTCTCGCCTGTCAAGATGTGGATGGATGTTGCAGCTGCAATTGAAATTGCTGATGTTGCCATTGACTTTGGTTTGCTGTCCCTGTGAGAGTTTTTCCCTCTATGTGCGTGTGTGTGTGTGTGTGTGCGTTTCACTTTGAGTTTCGCCAAAAATGCGCCACAAAGCCAAACGAGAGTTGCAGCTCCAAAGCAATGTGAGGCAGCAACAGCAACTAAATTGGTGTTGTTGCTGGCGGCAAGTGCAACTGCAGCCATTGCACTTTGCATAACGGTCCCCCAGTGTTTGCATATTCGTGTGTGTGTGTGTGTGTGTGTGTGTGTTGGCTCTGCGGTGTTCAGCCATTTTGTGAATGCATTTATCTCTGGCCAAGCCGTAGCTGTATCTATATCTTTGTATCTGTGTTTGTATATCATTACTTATCAGATACTTATTATGAGCACACGATATCGTATATTTTGGCATGCCCATACAGACACCCACACACACACACACACACACACATACATACACATATGCAGATGCGGTGCTCCAGTGTCCATGTGCCAATTGTGTGTGAGTGTGTGTTTGGTAAATATGCAAATGAGCCTGTTTGTTGCCACTACTGTTTGCCATTGTTGTTGCTGCTGCTGTTGTTGCCGGTGATGTCGGTGTTTTTGTAGTTGTTATATTGTGCATGATGATGCCGCCAAACGGCAAGCAGCAAACATTTGATTATGATACGAAATCGATATAATTTAAACGATGACCAAAAATACAGTGTATTGCACTTGGGGAAATAATCGGGACTTGAGGTGAATAATTCAAATAATTTTTAGGGAAATCAAAAGCTACAATATCAATATAAACCTGTATAATTTGAAATATGGAATATTAATTATAGAAATATTACCTCCACGCTTATGATTTAATTTTAGTTCTTATATGGCAATGAATAATGAAGATATGCTAGTTTATGATACACATAATAATAATAATATAAAACCAGAAAATGGAATCAATTGTTTCTTCTTGTAAACATTTATTTACTCATAACCAATACATTTTCTAAAGAAAACTTTCACAATACCCTTTACGGTTCTGCATTTGTTGATTTTTCAATTTCGCAGCCCCCATTCAAAATATCCGAGGGCAAACAGCGGCAATTGGCTTTCATGACAGGTGGCTTCCTCTTTTCCGTTGCTGTTGCTGTTTCTGCTGCTGCTGCTGCTCCTTCTGTTGGTGTTGCATCTTGGCTGCCATTCATCAAGCTGAGACCTCAAGACCGCCCCCAAGTTTTTGGGGCCAGAGAACCGAGAACCCGAGAACGGAGAAGAACTTCGCGTGTCTGAAGCGTTGGCGCTCGTTTTAACGCCTTTTTAAGTTTCGCCGCCGAACAAGTGCAGTTCTCAGCTAGCAAACAGCAACAACAATTGCAGATACACGAAAACTAATTACAGATTCTAATCGCGTCATACTTTTGTTGTTTTCTCCACCGTTCCGTGTGCAGAACCCATCAATATTGGAACGGGCATCCTGAGGGGGGAGGCTCGGAAAAAAAGACTCAAACTTTTGCATGCGACACCTCAAACATAAATTTTTCACCTTTTTCCTGTCGCTGTGTGTACCTTTGGCTCTTATTCAGCTTTTGTTATTATTTATTTGCTATTCCGTATGCTTTCTGTATGTTTTTGAGGTCTTGTTCTTATTCGCATTTCTAGGTGTTTCCTTTGTTTTGCTGAATAGTGCAACGGAAATGGTTAAAGATGCGGAAGTGAATTGTTAGGCGCCTTCCCAACCCCACTTTTTGTTGCTGTTTATTATTTATTTTTTCGTTTTTTTTTTCTAACCAAGTGTTCAGGTGGGAAATAAAGGCTTTAGAGAGTGAAAAAATCTGACAGGAAGTGAAGATACGTAGAAGAAATGCGAGAAGTTATGGGAGGTGTTTTAAAAAGAACGCAAAGCTTTTTTATTTTTAATTATTAGTATTTGTCAGACTCTATTTTTTGTATTGTACATAATATATATTATTTTTATTTTATCTTTTACAGCAGTTATATGCAAAAGAGAATAAAAAGATAACAACGTAAATTTAACAATGTCCTTTATAGCTAAAATCCTTTTAAAAACTTTACTTAGGGCAATATTTATAATATTTTTAAATAAAAATGCTTTTTTCTTTGTAATTTGTATCATTATCAACCCTAAAGATACTCTTAAATACAATGTATGAAGAGATAAAATTGTTTTGCCGGCGCTAGGTTTCGTAGATGAACCCTCGCATACCATCGGGAACAAAAATGTTGGAACGTGCACCGAAACCGCCTCCTGGCAGGCAAATTTCCACGAACCCAACTGCCAGAGCGCCAGGACAATTGAAGGAAAAGGCCCATAACATTTCATATCCACTAAACATAACTCAACGTTCTTGGCAAACTAACTCAGTAACAGCTGTTTTTTGGCATCAGCAGCTGAAAATTGAAATTAAACAGAAACACCCTGTCACAGATACTGGCACCCACACAGATACAAAACTAAAGAAAGATATATTCGGGTTTATTTGAGCGTGACTTGGGTGACGCCCCCTTTCGGGTTGAGTTGAGTTATTTCCGCGGTGGTCGTGCCCTCGCTTTGAGTGACTTTCTAGTGAGTGGGTTTATCTTTGCGCCGTCGCAAACACACAGGAAAAAAAAAACATACAAATAATGTAGAAAAACAAACAAACCAAAAAAAATATCAACTCGAGGGGGGAAAAAGCAAGAAAAACAAAGATGGGGAAAACTTTTTACGGCTCTCGAAACAAAATGGCAACCATGAACGGAGGAAAATGCTCAGCTATGCGAGATGGCGAGATGGAAAGCGCGGACGTTTGTTTGACTTTTCGCATTTTGAAATGAAACTTTTTCCAAGTGCTTGCCACACACACATGCTGCCCCAACCGAACCAGCCAACCACCCCTATCCCCCTTATCCCGAATACCGAACCGAACCATTTTCCATCCCCCATTTTTGGAGGCCTTGGAAAATATTTATGCAAGTCAAGCGTCGGGCATTTATGAACTGTCAAACATTCTCAACGCAATTCCAATGAATTTGATACTTTAACATTTTCGTAAAATGACTGACAAGTGGCATGGACATTGCCGGTGTGGCAGAGGGTGCAGGGGGGCCTCCACACACACACACACACACTCATACATATACAGTTGGCGTCAAATTGGCGGTGTTAGTGCCATATGTGGGTGTCAGCTAGCAGAGTGTGTGTGTGTGTTTGTGGCAAGAAGGGTGGCAGTTGCTAGTGTGTGTGAGATTGTGACATGGGGTATATTTGTGGGGATGGAATTGAGCAGCTTCCACTTGCTGCCACATGCTTGAATTGACATACTAACAGGGTAATGGCAGGCTTTAAAATGAAAATCATTGATTAAAGTCGAAGGAAATTTAAAATGGAGAATTATAAGATAATGAGGTTAAATAATATATATTTAAATTATAAAATTTGATAGTAGTAAGATCTTTATTTTTCCAGCTCCAAGGCAAAGCTAAAAAAAACTAGAATCCTTATAGAAAACAACCAACACCTGACCAATTATCACCCATAGAATTATAAACCAGATTTATCCAGAAACTATTAATATTTCCCATGATTCAGAGTTCTATAAAGTGAATCCTTCCAGTTTCTATAGTGACACCCCAAGGACCATAAAACGCACTCAAAGTGTTCAACTTCATTAGAAGTAACCCGAGTTCGAAGGTGAGAAAATCCAAGTAAATAGAGTGCAATCATAACAAAGCGCCAAGTCCAAAGATAGCGCCGTCTTCAGGTGTTCCGGGTACAATTTTCTTTACCTTCTTAGGCGCTAAGTTGGAGGTGTGAACTGTGTGAACCCCAAACAAATCCACAATTTCCACGAAGTTGTAAAAGAACAACTCGACCATTATTTAATTGTGTTTGTGAACATTTTCTTTACAGGGCTTTTCAGTGCCAAGTTTTAAATCAAATATGGCGCCGGGTTGGCGTATAAAAAAAAAGAAATAAGTATAAAGATATGAAAAAAAAATGTCTGTACAATCCAACATATTTTTCAGCGACGAAGTTTGAAACCTGAAACAAAAGGCAGCCGTTGTGGATTTGCATAAATGGGAAAAATTGTGGAGTCTGTGGTGAGTGGAGAAAAGAGAATGGGTGGCACGGTCGGTGGTGTTCGGTGGATAACAGGATATGCCAGTGAAGCACCAATAATCCTTTTAATAAATATGATATCGCAAAGGACCACAAAAAGCCACAGCGGTAACCGAGGTGGCTCATCCCATTCCCCCAGCAATTTTCCCCCTCCCCACTTTTCCACCATGCGCTGGCATCATTTGCATTTTATGCAAATTTTTCGGCACCAGCACCAGGCGAAATGTAGCAAACGTTTCGAAGGATACACAGGACACCCAGCATCCGCTCATCTCCTCTGTGTCGCCGTCGTCCTGTGTGTCGTCTCTTTACAAAGCGAATATGTAAATGAAAAGTTCTGATGTTTTTTAAAGAGCTACCCAAAAATAAACAACATAAAAATGCGCAAAATGGTTGTCCAAATGGAAAATGGTAAATTCAACAAAATGCATATTTACTGCTTGGCTATAGAAGGGCCCAAAGGATTCAAAAGGGTATTTTTTGGGGAAGATGTTATGGTGCTTAAAGTATATTTAAATATAAAACTAGTTATATTGAATAATAGTTTTAATTAAGTTGCTATAATAATATAAGACGCTTTCCCCCAAAAAGCTAATCTTTATTTTATGTTTTCTTTCAATAAGAAGTTAATTTAATTTGTTGTTAAATCCTTTCAATTTTCATCCCCTTTTTGGGACTTGTAGAGCAATTCGTATTCGATTCCATGGCTTCCTTTGATGTTTGCTCTGGTTGTTGGAAAATATGTCGAATATTTTCACAGACGGAGGCATCTCAAATCCAAACACACACATTTGTTCCCATATGGAGCATCCAAGCACACAACGAGAACTTTTTTCCTGCCGTTTGTGTATTTACATGCAAATTGTTTACTTAAAAATATGCGCAAATATCACATTTTTTTGTTGCAAGTCAAGAAAAGTATTTGGCTTTGCTTTAAATTGGAAAAAGTTGGGGAATAACAGCGGAAACTTTAAAATACTCTTCTTTACTCTTCTTAAAATACTCTTTAAAATACCGGCCACCTGCAGAAATTAATGTAACCGCAATCACAGGCCATTGATCTTTGCAATTTTTGCACGGCCTAATCATTAACAACAATTGTGGCAATTTGCCACATGATGCTGCAAATACCGATTATCATCGCGATTACAATCATCAGTGGAACAAACAAACACGCTAAATTTTCATAATTTTTAACGATGAGCCAGTGCGGAAAAAAAAACTCCCAGAAACTCCCGGCATCATCTGAATGCAAATGCAAATAGGCGTAAACTCGACCAGAAATAAAACTAAAATCCATTGTAGGAGGGGGTTGAACCCGGTTGCCAGGGTTCCTGATATTTTTTGGCTCTACAATTTCGATGGCCAGTCGCGCATTTAATTCAATTTGTTAATTTACAAATCCGCAAAACTATTTGCCATCGAGGGAGTCTGTCTGCTCTGCGGTTTGTTGTGGCTTCCCGTTTTTGAGGAGGTGTTGCAGGATGATTTGGGGGCGATAACCTATTATAATGCACACTACCGTATGGTAGTCCTGGGGGAGTTGAGTGGCAAGAGTTCTCATATTTCAATAATTGTGATACTTTTCATGTGATTTCACTTTTTTTTATTTTTATGGCCGAGCGGCAACAATAAAATCAATTGAAATGTGTCGGCAAACATGTCAAAATAAATTATAGAGAACATGTCCGTGTGGTTGGCGGTGGGTGCGGTGTGGGTTGTTTGCCCGATGGTGGTGCGATGTGGTGTTTGTACTCATGTTCGGGGTGTTATGCAAGTGTGGCAACCGCAGAAACCAAATTTTAATTTGACGCTTGCAGCATTTGCAGAGGATGCTGGGTGGAGGAGGGAACCCTTCGGGGACTAAGCGGCTTACAAAAGGATCTCTTCATTCCAGTTTCAGGAGGAAATCAACGGAACCCAGTCCGACACAAAAGGCCAAAGGGATTGCACAACTCTAACGCTTATTTACAGGGTATAATTAAGTTAAGTCTTGGCTGGAACCGGAAAAAAGAACAAAAGTCGAGAGTCGACGCCACTCGAACATTTTTGGGGGGGTGTGTGAGGGGGAGTGGCACGAGGGTGGGCTGAAAGGTTGGAGTAGGCATGGCCCCCTTCAAAGGACACACTTTCATTCATATCCAGACTAATCCGTACAAGTCCTTTTTTATTGTTTAATATTTTTATTTGAACTGAACTTTAAAGGAGGAACCGTGTCATAAAAATATTCACCTTATAGATGGAATAGGTTTTTATAAGCAAATTTATTACTCCTGCCAATGGCCCAAAGCCCCGTCTCAATCTTGGAGATTCCTCATCCATTTTATGATATCTTTCTCGCCTGGCAATTCATCTCTCAGCTGGGAAAGTCTTTCCCAGCTGCTTGTCGGCACAACGAGGCGTTCTCTAATTGGAACCCCATTGGCTTACTGGCTCTATGATATAGTCGTTCAGATACCCCCGTCCCCTGGCATCAGGACCGCGGTCATAAAGTCAATTAATCGCCTAAAGTGCGGGATAATAATTCTGGGCTCAGAGAAACCGCGACAACCGCCAAAAAGCGGTGAGACGTCTCAACTATAAATTGCCCCGACCGGCTATTGGAATGGGAATGGTTATGGGCTATGGGCTATGGGTCTCTCAAATGGAACCCTCTCCATATAGATGGTATGAGGTTTTCGTCTCGCGCCTTTCGCTGTTTGTTTGTGTTTTCTGATGTTGATGTTGATGAATGTCGGTGGCCGCAACTTTCCGCTGTTGTTTTAGGTCGGTTATACATATATATGTATATATTGTATATACGGAAACCTTTTCATTTCTGTTGTTCTTGGTCAATGTTTTCATTTTGTGTGGATTGCGTGCTGCTTGATGCATGTTCCCTCACATTTCACAGAGATCCACTTAGCCCGGTGATTGATATGTTGCAATAATTCTTATCAAACAATGACCGCGCACGGCCCAGTGAAAAATTGACCACAAGAAACCTCCTTTCCCATAGCAGAGTTATATTACTCCCTACAGCCCCGCCTCCTTAAAACCTTTACAAACCTTTACAAACCAAAAAAAAAACAAATAAAGCTCTGGAGAAAACATCGATATAAAAATTTCGTGTGTGCACAATTCTCACTTTTGTAAACAATATTAAGAAATATTAATTTTCATTTATCATTTTGATTGAGCGATCAAATCAAAAGAGACTAGCTGCCATCTCAGTTCTCTCGGTTTGTTTTCTCGTGTGATTTCTTTATTATGATAGCAGAGATTCCCTTTTAATGATCTCTCACCGGCTTGATTTATGGATCCCGAAATCCACAAACCCCAAAAGCCAAAAAAAAGACCTAAAAGCCATACCCAAAAAAACCAAAGTCGATGCCAGCCTTTTGGCCGCAAGGTGTCGAAACTGCAACTGTTGGTTTCAAATTCAAAGTTTGGGGCCAAGAGGTATACGTATATTGGCTTTGTGCTGGGAAAAATTATATAACGGGGTCTACTCTAATAGAGGTATTCTTGGGGGCGTGGCTCAGCAGGGAAATTTGTGTGAAAATGGGTTAGATATTCGGATCATTGGTTCCCAGGCTGTTGGAAGCACCATGGGGGTTTTTAAATAAAATTGGTTAACAGGTTCTTCTAAAATTTATATCTGGAATGTAATCTTAGACTTAGGGGGGACATGCCAAAATGGTTTTGCACCCCAATAAAAAACAAATATATAAATGTATGTATGTACTTCCAACCGAAAAACCCACCCAATGATAAGCTCATTGATTTCCGACAAATTGGTGACTAACCCTCTAATACCCCCATTATTTCCGGTAGCATCTCTACTGTTTTGATGATGAAAAAAAAAAACAAGAAAAAAAAGAAATGAGCCCAATAACCGATGCCACTTCAGACTAATCCGATACGAAAATAAACGCCGAAAGGACACAACCATCATATTCCGGTCGGATCGTCGCTCAGGCGAAAGAAAGGCTGACTTTAAGCAAATTAGCAATTCAACAAAAGTGTCGCCTGTGACTCCACCACCAACCTTAACCCACTGCCAGGGCCCTAACCCCTCCTCACGCTTCGACGCAACGCCGTTCGCCTAATCGTGGCACGTGCTCCGACATATTTAATCACAAAGCTGTGCCACTCTGAACAAAACCGAACCAACAAAAAAAAAAAAGGGTCGCCACACATAAAGATAATCCAATCTTATGTTGCTAATTTTATACAGCACCACCAGGACGACCAGGGCGACCAGGATCTCTCCAAATGCCTGGCTACAAAATAAAATAAAATAAAATGAAATCTCGTGTGTGGACGAGCGTGTGCAAATGGGGTTAGGGGTTGAGGTTGTTCGGAAGGGGCAGATGAACTCAAAACTGAAAACCTCGGCAAGCTTTGCGAAAAACTTTTGCCGAAAGAAAACCCTCAGACAAATAAATTCGATTATGAAGGCACTGGAAAAGTTTAAGATGCAAGAAACTTATTTGGTTAAAAATTTAAAATAAATAAAATAAGTAAGGTAAGGCGTTTAATTTATTATTTTATTAATAAGCACAGTACTTCCCCCTTTTCTGTGAATATATAAAATATAATAAAATATTTTCATTTAAATTTAAATTTATTTTTCTCCTATAAGTTTATCTATTTATAGATATATCTATTATATCTTTGATATATATTTTTTTTCAATGCCATATTTTCAAAATTAAAACCAATAACTGAAAAGTTCCTTTTTTTTCCTTGAACTTCATCCCACACCCCCTGCTGAGACGGAGGCGTTTGCCTTTCGCAGAGGGGCGTGGCACACTTTTGTATCCTGCTGCTCTTGCCGCTTCTGAGTTGTTTGTTTGGGAAAAGTTTCGAGGCAGCGAGATGCCTAATTCGTTTACCAAAATCCAAATTCACTTTACATAGTTGAGCGAGTCAGTCGCAAGCACAAAATATGAAAATTCAATAAACTACGCAGTCCTGGCGGAGACCCTGGTGCTGCCGCCGACTACGTCCACCACGCCCTTACGGGGCGGCTGCGGCATCCCCGTGGTCCTGCCACTTGACGCTTAATTGTGCGTCGTCTCACCTGCTGTGGAAAGTGCGAAAATGGCAAGTGGCACGTGCAGGTACAGGACGCAGGCGGTGGGAGGCGGGGTGTTGCATAGGCCCTGGGAAAACGGGGGCACACGCACGAACTGCATTCGCAAGTGGGCGTGCATAATTTATGCTAATTTCCCTGAGAAAGACAACCAAAAATAAAAATATTTATACAAAGAGCAGGTGGTGGAGAGTAACTTTAAGAATAACTTATGAATAAATAATTTAATATACATTAACCTGACTTCCTCATAGGTCTAATTCTAGGGCCAAAGTTGTGGGATTTTGTTTAATAATAGCTGGGAATATCATTATTTATAAAATGTAATTAATAGCTTAGGCTCGTTTAGATGAGTAACTCAAGTTAATCAGTATCAGATAAATATAATAAATTACAAACATAATTTCTTATTTAATATTTACTACTAAATGTTAAAAAAGGGAGTATAATACAATGTATTTCTTCCAATTTCACACCACTGACATGACCCATTTTGAACCCTTTTTTAACTCAAAAATCAACCAACAAATGACACTTTCTAATTACTTGCCATACATGGAAAAACTTTCCGCTTCATGCTCCGATCAACAGTCCTCGCCATGAAAATATAAGAAAATAATTATCGAGGCTAATTTCAGTTGGATGACTTCGACAGTCGGGCAATTAAAATATCATTTGAGAGTGCGGGCTGCTCGCACTTCATTAAATGTCAATTCGTTGACCTTCATTGACGCCCGTAATAACTTCATTAGGTGATGTTAATTTTGGCCAACATACAAAAAGGGTTGACGACCATTTTCCCCATTTCTCCGCTAGTTTATTTTTAATTGTCGGCTAGAGAACTGTTTGAAATTTTGGTAACCAACCCGCATGGCTGATCCCCATGCCAGCAACTTTTTGGGTAACATTTCTCAGCTCTCTTAAAAAATAGAATTTTTTTCTTGATGACATTTTTTTTATGAATATTTCCTGACGCAGCTCCAGCCAACAATTTCCTCTGCTTTTTGTCATTATTCACACTGCAGTGATTCCACAGCAAGATGGAAAATTGTTCCAGCCATCAAGAAAAAGGAAAAATGTTGATGGAAGCCCAAAGGACATCGTAGCTGCGGGGACAAAAAACTTTACTGCTTCTTTGTAGAAAATTCATAAAACTTCCGCTTGGCAACCGGCTGAGAGGGGGGGAGGAGAGAAGGGCGGTAAAGTGGACCGATTTTGGGGTGGGGCTGGGTAGGCCTGGGTCAGCAAACAAGAAAATGGCGCATTTTAAAGATACGACCAAGAAGAAGGAAAGAACACCAAAAAAAAAAAATGACAAAGTCCAAGAAAATTTTCCGTGTCAAGAAATTTTTCTTCTACTTGAATCCATTGCCTGCCGCCATTTTTTCGCCATCTCTTTCACCGTTGCCATCGTCCATCTCTTTCCGGCTTTCACTTGGCGTGGGGGTTGTGTTCTGGAGCCACCCCCGCTTGGAGCTTTTCTTTTTTCCGCTCTGCGGGGGTGGCTCGCAAGCGAAAATAAACAAAAATCAAAGTTGCAAATAAGAAGAAACTACAAAGTAAGTTAGCATAAAAAAAGTTTAGCGGCGCCTTGTTTTTCGGAAGTTTCAACATCTCCAGAGGGGGACCTGCACTGGGGTGGCCATACTTAGCCAACCCCCTAAGCGAGTTCTCCCAAGGATACGGGGATACAGATACACACGCAGACAGAACCAGAACCAGACCCAGATACGGATACAGGGACAAAAGATTCGGTCGAGCACTTTTCGTGCAACAAAAGCCGGAAACAGTCGGCAAAAAAGAGCTGAAGAAAAACTCAGTCAACATCCTCTCAAGTGCTTCCTTCGTCGGAATCCCTTTCTCTGACAGCCCCTTCTCCTCATTCCTACAGCTTCTTCTTCAGCTTTCCACTCGGGACTTTGGCGCTCCAAGTCCCTGCACTGCGAAAAAAACTATATTCGAAAGAAAATGTGTATATTTTCAATTGGAAGAAAATATTTTCAACAAGAAAATGTTCATTATCGATTTCTAAATCATTGCCAATACCCAACCGATTATTGAATAGAAAACCTTAAAAGTTTTATTTCCTATTTTCTATTAATCTATGTTAAAATCTCGAAGCAAAATTTTTGTTAGACATTTTTCGAACTTTTATGGGTAAATCCATATGACACCCATATGTTTTAAAGACAAAGATATTCATATCCGACCCAAAACCATGTCTATATCTTCGCCAATTTCCATCCGATCCATGAGCGGAATACCTCTAAAGTTTTGTGGATCGATTTCCTATAAGTCCACATGAAAATTGTAAAACGAAATTTTAACCGATATTTTTCCAATTTTTGTAGGATAACCTTTTAAAAACCTGGATATTAAAATTTTCCCAGAACCATATTCAAATTTTTGGCCATTTCCATACGATCCTTAAAGGGAATACTTTTATAAAAAAATTAAAATTTCCTTAATGTTCATTGAAATCCTACAACAAAATGTTTAATATATATTTTTCCAATTTTTTGGGAGAACTCTTTATAAAAACCCGGACATTCAAATACGGCTTAGAACTAAATCTATATCTTTGCCAATTGGATTCAGATTCTTGAGCTAAATACCTTTCGTAGTTTAAGCAGTTTCGCAGTTTAAATCCTGCTTAAAAACCCTCAACCTAAATATTGTCTAATCATTTTTTACTTGTAAACTTTTGTTGAGTGTTGTACTTCTCAACATGCAGTCAGCGATGTGGCAGCTCACTCAAGCGCAAGGACAGCTCCACGACTCCCGAGGAGGCAGAACGAGGACCAGAAGGACGCCAGCGATGCTCCCTCACCTTGTTCATGCTGATCACGTCTATTTATTGTGCACATAATATGGGAGCAGCTCCGAGCAGCGAGCTTCCAGTTCCCTGCTCCATATCCACCTCCAAATCCTACTCTTTCTCCTGGCCGTGCTACTGCTCCTTTTATATCCTTCATGCCCTCTTGTCTTCTTTTAGTTGCTCCTCCGGGCTACGTGCGACGCATGCATCGCTGGACACGCTCCCGGCTGCTCTGGTGTTTCCCATCCTAGCCACCCACTTTTTTTCTTTGGACATTTTTTTTTTGGTCCTATTCCTATTCTCCGCCAGAGAAAATTCAATTATCGAATGCGAATTTTTCTCCGTTCTCCGCTTCTTTTTTTGTTCGTTTCGTTTCCGCTTCGGATGGTTTTTTGTTTCAGGCAAAAGCATCCCAAGACGAACTTTCAGCGTATCAGCATTTATTTGCTGTTGATTTATGCAGCGAACCAGCCCCCCGCCCACAGGACTCCCTCGGTCGCCCGGCAGGACCCCCTCCATATCCTCCAGGGCTACACGCTCAGTCAAACAATCGACATCCACATCCACAATCCATCCAGCGTTGTTGAATATTTGCCAAGTATGCTGATTGAATTTTTTCCAGTTGACTAAATGATATCAAGGATATTTGCCAGGACAGCGCGACTCCTGCCAACAGCAGGTCGGAATCTTTAAGCCTATGAATGGAAAGGATTTGTGGGGCTTATAATTCGGATTGTATATAGCCAGTGGGCAGCTTGTAATTAGTTTAAATATTGCTTAATATTTGGCAAGAGCTTCATGTTTGTCCTGAAGAAATAAATATGAGATGACCCTAAGGCAGTGTGTTAACCCTTTGCAATAATAGAGGTTCATTTGTGTCCTTTGATTTGGTAGAGCCAAGGGGCACTTGGTTAGTTGGTTAAATATTGATTAAAGTCATTTTTGTAACAAACCATTCCAAATGAAAGAACATCATATGGAAGCGTCTTCATATACAATGAAAAATTTAATTACAAGTCGCAATATCGAGTCCCGCCCACATCAGCAAGCCAGAGTATCCTTCCCAGCCGTCTGTACTGTTTACTGTTTATCCTTCAGATACATCGTCGTCCTCCTTCATCAGCTGCATTCAGAGATACGAGATACGAGCTGCACATCCATAAGCCATTTAACCATCGCTGGCATATTGTCAATTTCCAATATTTAGACAGGCAACTAGTAATAATCGTGTTTGGCTGGCGTAAAGCGAGCATGCATTTAGCAAATACATCGCATCGCATCCATCGGATAATTAACACTTGTCACTCCGTCACTCGGCACTCTGTGCCAAATCGAGTGGGTTAAACAGTTGCAAATGCCAGTGGAAGCCGCCGGCCTTCCTCCAATAATTAATATGCCCAACGTGCAGCATGGAGCTGGTGAAAAAGAGGGTGAAATCGGAAATGCGGAATGTGGGTTGGTGGGCCATAAAAGGCGTTAAATTGACACAATTGAACACACCCTTGAGACTTGAGTGCGAGGGGTTCCTCGCCCCGATTGTTTGCTGTTGCTGGAATCGGTGTTGCTGCCGCTGATGGGGGTGCATGTTTAATCGCAACTGGCAGCCGGCAACATCAACATCTTCATCACTGTGCCACCGCAAAAATCCGCTACAGCGATTTACGAAATGCTTCCCAAAAACGGGGAGATGACAATACATTATCCTGGCGCCATATCCTCCTGCTCCTTTCATATTTGGCCTATGCAAATATGTGCGAAAATTGATATTTGGCGTGAAAACGTGACAATGTCTGATGGTGGATTGGAGTGTTCTAAAGCCCAAATATTAGTATTGAATGGTGGGGTATATTAAGATTTCCGAGAGCAAGGGTGGCACCTAATCAAGAGCCTTACTAACTAAACTTTAAACTAAGCCTTCCCATTCCCAAGCCATCTTTAGAACACCTTCCAGCCGCCTAGCTCTAAATCGATTCCATTCCTTTAATCACCATTTCATAACTCTAGCGTGCATCTATAAATATCCACCTTACCTGCCCATATGCATTCTTTTTCAACCTTCCCATATCATATCTATAAGGAAGAAACCAGGAGATCGATATTGCCTGCAAACTCGACTGTCAAAACAGGCAAACAAATTGTGCAAATAAGTCGGGGAAATGTTATTTATGTTTGTAAGATTTCTGTGATTAAATAACTAAGCCAGTCCAGCCTCCTCCCCCTCCGGTTTTAGTTGCAATGACAGCAGTTGCAGCTCAGCTGAGCTCCAAATATGTCAGCATCGGTTGCATATTAATGGCCCGGAGGTGTGCATGCCAATTGTCATGCGCTGAAATGCTTGTTAACAACGTCGATTGCTTTTCGGGAAGCCAAACTCCCTACCAGCCCACTCCAGCTACCAAATCGAACAGCGGTTTCAGTTCCAACTCCTATAAACTCCTGCCTTCCACTGTCTGGATATTTCCTTTTTTTAATCAAAAAATAAGTCGATTCTCCTGACTCCCGACTCCAGGACTCCTCCCTCGTGGCAATAACGCCACACATTTGTAATGTTGCTTCTGTTTTTTGCTGAAAGAGGAGCCCAGGAAGCAGCAAATAAAATGAAAAAGGAACAGAAACAGAACACAAGCTACAACAACAGTGGATCAATCGGCAAAGGATTTATCCACTTGGAGAAAAGTATATGTATCTTTATTTTAAAGTCCTGGCTTTAATAGGCTTCTTAATTTTTTCCGGTTAAATATTTAGACTATAATGTCAATATATATGACAAGAATGTTATGTTATGAAGAAGAATATATTTTAATTAAGAAGAATAAATAGTTGTCAGTGCATCTCTTAGATACTTTTTACAAGTTACTTTAAGGCAATCAATTTGTAGTCGAATCGCATGGATCGCAAACGGCCAGAAGGGGGATGGGCTGGAAAAACCAATCAAAAGAGCGTTGCGAACGCAAATTGAACGGCAAATGGTTGCAAGATGATATTTCAATACACCAGCTTGCAGCTCACCTGTGATCCAACTCCCCCCGCATATGGCCTCATGACTCTTGGGGCCATAAATTATCGACGGGCGACGCCTGCGCGTAGTTTTCTTACTTTTTTGCAGTTATGATTATCGCGCCAGGCTCCGAAAGAGTCCTCCTCCTGCGCTGCGCTACGTCCGTTCCGTTCCGTTCTGTGTGCAAACAAATGTAAAAAACTTTTAATTGACTTTTGCAGTTTTCAGTTGTTGTTGAGCCACCGCCAGTTGCACTTTTTATGGCCCCTCGCGTGCATGGCAGCTTAAAAGTTAATAAAACACGCCCAATGATAACAAGCCGCCAACAACAGCGCACTCTGCCATATTTTGCCCCTGAGGTCTTCATCATCATTCCAAAAGGCTCCACCAACATTGTGAGTTAAGCGCTGACTCCTCGCCGATCCTCGCCAGACGTTCAAAGGTGGAGTTGGAAACGCAAACCAAAAAAAAAAACCCTCTTAGCTCGAAGCTTCGAGCTCGTAGAAAAACAATCAATTAGGCCCACAAGTAGCTGGCGAAACAGAAGGCTTCAAGCTCCAAGAGAGCGCCATCGTGAAAAGGATACACAGGAAAAAATGTATATAAAATTATATACGTATATGAATTTTGTAGACCTTGGGGCATAAAAGACTCTCGCAGAAGAGCAATAAATATGCAGTCTAACGCCTTGAATCACATTGTTTATTAATAGTCCCCTTTTTTCTCTGAGTAATAGAAGGATGGGTATCCGAAAGATCATGATGAGGTTGCTTCGCTGCCCAGTGGCAACGACACGACTTTGATTCTCTTTCTGCAGCCGACAGCCGGAGTTTTATGGCCTGCTTTGGCAAAATTTATGTTACATTTTTATAGTTCCAGTGTAAATTGACTTTTAAAATGCAAAAAAAATTTATCATAGCAACGGTCAGGGTTGAAAGGAGGCTTTCCCCACTATCGGCGGAGGGTGGGGGTTCCCCCAATTCATTTGGAAATAAGTGGCAACTCCTTGCAAAGCTTTCGCCAAAAGAAAAGCTCGATAAACATCTGCGCGGCCTAAAGTGGAAAACAACCCCAAAATATATAGCTATTGTGCTGAAACATCAACGATTCCGAGATACTCTAAGATAGTCTAAGATAATAAAATATAGTTTAAAAGGTTTTATTTGAAAAATAAACTAAAATTTGTAGTAATATTAGTCGTCACTTCAAAACTATTATAGCAAATATTGTAATGTAAATATTTTTGAGATTTTGAAGCACCCTGAAAAAGTTAATAGACCTCCTCCCAAAAATAAGTAAACAACAGCCAAGCCGAAAAGCTTGTGACGAAGTCAAAACATTTGGTCAGACCTTGGCACTCAATTTCCGTAGTTGCTTGTAATATTTTGGGTAGTTCTGGGTAGTGCAGTTTGGGTCAAATCCTCGGTGAAAGCTTTTCAGGAAAGTTTGGGTCGCGTGGGTGCCGCAAGTTAACCCGACACCACACCCACCCCTTTTCGAGGTCACCACCGCACACCCACTTTTAATGTTTTCAACTCAATTGCATGACAACCGAGTCCGCGGAACAGTTGCGTCGCATTTCGTACTTTAGCTGCACAACGGGAAAAATCCATAAATTGATTGAGGAGAAAAGTCAGAGGAAATCCGAGAAAATGCTGCTGCCCGCTGTTGGCTCGGCATCCGGGATCGGGTGCAAGTGGAAGTGTTGTTGCCGCCGGATCTGGGAGTCCCTGATGTCCCCAATTTCGCCAAAAAATCTACGCACCACAGCACTGTTGACCAGCATCTATCAGTTGGTAAGTTATTTTGGTTGATACGGGAATAAGGATAAAGGAACTTCTTACGTAAGAGGCGGCGGGAAGGATTCTTATTTATTATTTAGGCGGGGCTCAGCGCACAAAACCACTGGTCAACCATAGGCTATCCAGAGCGAACGGTTCGAGGTGCAGCCGCCAGCCCCATTACAAAAATTATGCACTGGATATGCAAAGCCATACCCCACTGGGCACGCAAGGAACCATCGAAGGCGGCAATTAGACGCACACCAAAGAGGAGATGGTCCTGCGGCGCAATGCGTCTGCACTTTGGTTCAGCGATCGAACGAGCTAAGACGAGCACCCTTTTAATATTATCGGCAAACTTGTGGACAATGTCGAGGCATGCAAAGCTAAAACCGGTTGGGAATTCTACAACCCCTATGCTGTTGAAGCTTTCACGGATCATACATATAAGTACCATGTACACATTGACGTTCTGGTTTTCGCAAACACATTTTTTTAATAAAGTTGACATGTTTTTAAACTTTTACTTATTTGAAAACTTTAAAGCTAAATAAAACTGTTTCCCCATTTTCTAGTTGATCTCACTATGTGCTCTGTTCCTGGTGCTTTTGGGCCTGGCTCATGCCGAGCAGATGTGCCATGTCCTGGAACTGGACATTCTGGACCAGAAGGACAATGGCTTCTACAACATGTCCCCGTTCCACAACGACTTGGTTCTCCAAACTGCCGCCCAACTGGCAGATGCCACTGAAAATGTCCTCTATTTCCTGGCTGGCGTCTCTGGGACTTACGCCCTCAGTTGTATAGCCCTGTTCTTTGGAGTCTACAAAAATCGTCCTGGCCTAATAATTCCGTGGCTGGTGGTTGAGTTCCTGCTGATGGTGGCCCTGGGAGTTTTGGTTTTCATGCTAAGGGACATGAAAATTGTGCAGTTGTTGGGCGGACAAGTGCCCTACTGTAAGTTATTGTGGTTCTTATGTCAATAATTTTTAAAATGGATTTCCTTTTTGAATTTTACAGTTATCGTCTGCTATAGCTTGATCTGTATGGATTACTGCAAGTGGTATGTGATGCACAGTTTTTATCAGAGCTTGAGAACAATGAACAAGCTCCGGGAAATCGCTACAGTGGCCATTCCCTGTCCAGCTCCAGGGGCAGTAAGTTTTTAATATTTTTGTATCATTTTGCCAAACTAATCACAATTGTAAACTTCCCAGATACCCTACCATTTCCAGCGGGAGCACATGTATCTGGGCAGTAATGGTTATAAGCACATCCTAACCGAGTCCCCCGATGGACAGTGCTAAACAAACTCAATGAATACAATTATATTTTGGAACTTCCCCATGAGGTGTCTTGATTGCAACTGCTCTACAGTTTCTGGATTGCAAAACCGAGTGTGATATGGATATAGCAGAGATACTATTTTAGATAGCCAATGGATCGAGGGGCCTATTAAAAATACCTAACATATTAAATAAAATACATACTCGTCTATATCCCAGAGGCAGTGCCTGGGTATTGGGAATATCGAATCGACGCAGTCAGCAATATCGTTTTGCCGGGAAATTTATAAAAACTATTTTTGTGTAGAACTTGGCCAATAAGGCGGTCTTAACTCTTATCGTGTAGTGGGTAAACCGCGTTACATACTTCAGCACTTAAATAAACGTTAAAATTAAACATAGCAAAAAATTCAAAACTTTAAAATTTATTTTAATGACTAGAACCAATTACTCACTAAGAGGGGCTCGATCCAGAAACAATTTTTTACATTCGGTTTCAGTTTAAAGTGTTTTTTTTTAAACTACACATTTGAAAATAAATATTTAGATATTGTTTATATTTCTTTTTTATTTGTGACCTTAAATTGTTTTGGCTTTAAAGTTATTACTTTTCTCTATTTAAGAAGTTTTCAACAAAAACACATCCTAGCCCTTCCTACCGCGTGTTGACTTGGTAGTTGGCGGTGCCAATGAGGTGCTGACTGTAGATGTACTTCGGGTGGTAGATCCCATTATGGTCATGTCGTTATCCAAACTGTCCATCAGCAGATCCGCCACCGTAATGTTCGTAGTGCCCTCCGAGTCACCTTTATCGGTGGGAATACTGATCTGAAATTGCAAGAGCACCACCAGATAGGTGACCATAGTGGTTATAAGTCCTTTGAACAGACTCCGGTTGACATCGAAGAAGCCGCCACAGTTGATGATGGAGGGATTCATTTCGGTGGCTCGGAGAAACATATTGATCTCGGTCTGGGCATCAGAGTTCATCCAATTTAGCTCCACCATTAGCAACTTCTTCTGGAAGTTGGTGCGAACATTCACAGAAGCATAATGGGCCTCGTCGCAGATGTAAAATAGCAAGCCAATATTCCACAGAGCCGTGATGGTCAGTCCAATGTCCTTGATGCCGAATCCCTCCGAAAGCTGCGACATAAGCCCGTAAATCGAAAGTGTGATGATGAAGAAAAGATAGAGACTCATAAAGACAAACGTATAGCAGAGGGCGTTTCCTGTATCCCGGGTCAACTTGCTCAACCGGAGCCACAGGACCCGATAGTCCGCCACCATGGCTGCGGGTCCAATATGTTTTAGGGCCTTCTGGAATCGCTCCGCCAAGAGATGAGCCGTAGTACTCATGGCCTCGCAGATGAGGAACCACCAGGCGCCCAGCATGGCTGTCAAATTGTCCAGAATGCAGTAGGGTACAACCTGGTTAATATTCAAATCCGACATGGTGATGTGTGTGATGACTACAGAAAGGACCGAAAGTATGGGCAGCACAATGGCGATGTAAACGGCCTTCTGACGCAGTTTCAAGGGTAAGCTGTGTCCGGATATTTGGTAGTAAAGCACCTCGAAGTCATCCCAATCATTAAAGAGTCGTGCTATCTTTCTGGCCTCCGACCATAGGATGGGTATAATCATAATGGGTAGGATGTTGACCAGGAAGAGGTAGGCAATAACCGCCTCCTCAAAAGGCCCGCTTAGGGAACGAACGACGTGGATCCGATTATTGGCCACATAGCCAACATAACACTAACGGGGGGAGTAGTATGGAATATATATTAAACAAACTAAATAAATCGATTTGTTTCACCCTCTTACCGACAAAAGAATGTAAAAAACAACGGAGTATACAAACGAGGCAGAGTTCATTTCGAACTTGGCACGAGCTGGACCACGGCGAACAATGGGAAGTACTCCAATAACCCGAAGGAACCAGTTAACTGGAGCAATATTCCTGTAAAAAACACTCTATGGAAAGGGAAACTTCCCCAGCTCCATAATTGGTTAAGTAAACACTAAAATAGTTCCACTCACTGGCGTAAATTCCGGATTGTTGGAGGCTGTGCTATCCGAGCTCTTCTTCCTATCGACTGGTGGCGCTTCGTAATCCGCGTCCAAGCGCTCAGCCAACCCAATGGAATACTTCCGTACCCCGTACAAGTAGGCCTGGGCATTGGCACTGTTCAGGGGCTTGGCGTTCAGGAACACTGCGTCCGGTTTCTTTCGTCGATAATAGCTGGCCATATTCGGAGAGAGACTGTCCGGGAATTTCCTTGCCCATGGCCTTTTACACCAGACGGTGACATTAGCTATGCATTCACACGCCTATTATTGACCACGCCCCAGTGTTGACTTAGAGCCGCAGTTTTAGTTTCCTGTTGATGCGGCTTGTTTGACTTTTGAATTCATTAACCTTAGCCCGGTGTCCCAATTTCAAATTTGTGTCAATGGCGCGAAAAGCGATGATTTTCAACACTGGAAGATTAGTATTTTGCAACACCTAAAGTTATCTGGTATGTCTCTTATCAGTAAAGATGTAATTTGCGTTTTATTTTGTTACCTAGATAGTTTCTGCTTATTAAATATGCCGTAAATGTTTCAAACATTCTTTGTATAAGTATAATCCTTATTATTATTTACAAGTCGTTTTTCCACAGCTTGGTATTTTTCCGAGGAACCAGCTACGGTATTACTAAGCCAGGGTGTGGGTGTAAAAGATAAATAAATAAATAAATTCTAAAAAATGGACAAGGAGAAACTGATTGTGCCCAACCAGATAGGTTACCTGATTCTAAAGGACGATGGCGCTGTTCTAGAATCTGGAGGAGAGCTCAAAAACGATGAGCGTAGTGCAAATGTGATAATGGGCCTTCTAAATCTAACTGAGAGGTATGACGGACAACACAAATAAATGATTCACTCCTATTTACATCGATCTTTTCACAGTATTGATGAGCCCTTCATGCCTAACAGCAGCTGTGAAAGGATCACCATCGACTACGAACAACACTATTACAGCATTTGCATGTCCAACCGTCGAATATACATCGTGAAGATCAGTAAATCCCAAAATGGAACCACTACAACCACCAGCTCCTCCTCGTCCAACAGCGTGTATAACGATGCCACCGAGGGAGGAGCTGTGCTGGCTTGAAACCCAAACTCGGATATACGCTCCACCACCACCACTTGCCGCTTTTGTTGGCAGGGAAATGGTCACAGACCCCACAATTGGCGCACTCCCATATTCTATTTGATTCTCCTGTTTATTTGTCAAAGAATACATCATCTGTAAGCTCCTGTTCAAAAATGCGTCTTGCCTCCTGGGTAACATCTAACAGGGTGGCTTTGCTATTGCACAGGATCACATAGTATTGCCGAAAATTGCAGCACCGCTTTACAATCCAGTAGTCGTTGGTGGTTTTCACCTGCAACTCCTCGGCAGGTGAACTATCCAGCCCGCAGTTACCGCTGGGATGAGACAGATCAGCTATGATGCTCATCACATTACGGGGTATAGTTTGCGGAGCAAGTCGGGGAAGGTTTGAGTGATGTTGCAGGCTTTGTTCGTTGATGAAGAGATACTTTGGAGTTGATTCGCTGGTGCTGTCGTGGCCACTTGCTCCGGCTGCTTCCTTTGCTAGCTCGCTGGCAATGTCCCGTGCCAAGGCTTTTAATTGGGAAGCCATATATTCATGAAGTTCGTCGTAGAAGGCTTGTTTTGGCTCAGGTTGTTCAGCTAAAAGAAAATTTAATTATTACTATTGCTTTTGCTAAAAGTTTTAGCTTCACATTTCACATACCGTCTACAAACAGACAAAGAGTAATGCTTAGTGCCCGATAGATTAGCATGTAGTACTGCTTCAATTTTTTTTCTAGCGTAATACAAATCTTGAGGGGTGACTCGTCTCCCGTAACCTGTCCATCACCCTCTCCCACCAGCTGGGCTCTCACAAATCCATCGAATGGGCTTTCACTAATACTTCTTTTTAACGAAGGACTTACAGCTATGGTGGAGCTCTTGGCATCATCTTTAAAAACATTCTTTACGATGTAGGAATGAAGGCAATACAAATCCTCTGGGAGAAGCCTACCACCGCAAAGGATCTGCTCTTGATAGAGCATAACCGTTTCCTTAATAGCCGGAAAGGCTTCGCTAAGCATCCTGAAGTTCTGAGCTCGCAGGAATAGCGATTTGTCCAGTGGCATGTACTGAATAGAGTGAAGCATGTCAACGATATCACAATGGGCCAGATCTTTAAGAGTTGTCAAGTATTTATCATAGAATGCCTGCAGCTTTTGGCATAGCGATTCCCTGCGCTGGTCTAGAGTTTGTTCCTCCGATCCGACAAAACTAAATGTTCCGTTTAGAAAGCGAAACATTTGGTAGCACTGTTTAAGGATGGCTCGGTAAATCCTGTCGCAGATCTCTGCCCCTCGGTAGTCGGCCACTTCTACGCCTTCCTTTAAACGCACCTCCTTGGGGACGTTCAAGACCAAAACCATCCAGTATTCATCC
Organism: Drosophila atripex; assembly: GCA_035045925.1. NCBI lineage: Eukaryota > Metazoa > Arthropoda > Insecta > Diptera > Drosophilidae > Drosophila > Drosophila atripex. Next base: position 6,818,246 of record JAWNOP010000012.1, read on the forward strand.
TCTGGTTGGTAAAAGAGCTGTGTGGTTTTCTGTGTATGTAGGGCCTGGCAGTCATCGTCAGAGGTGAAGGTGCTACGAATTAAGGTTTTAAATAAAATGCTTGGAAAGATTCTATGTTTTATAATACCCAGTAAATCGAATAATGGCTTCACTCAAACCCACATCTTTGATTTTTGTATTTAATTCTATATCGTTTGGATGATAATACAAAACCTTCTTGTGTTCCTGAAAAAAAATTACTCATTTATGGGCGTTTACTTGTGATTATTGCCACCAGACCCACCTCTCCTTCGCGTTTACAATAGCTAGAGTTGAATACGTAAAAACTACGCAAATTAACTTCTACTCTCTGGAGTAATTTTGCCATTTCCACAAAATACTTGTAAATAAAATAAATATTTTGATCTACCACTCTAGAGTGCCCAAACAGCTAGCTAAAAAAAATACCACATAATACTAAAACAATTGTACAAAAAAATCCCAAATTTGTAGGCGCGTTGAATTTACACCATTAATACACGAAAACTAAATTAAATCATTTAATCGGTGTTTTATGAATTTAAAAATAAAATTTGGATAGTATATTTAACTAAGAACAGAAATATGAATCGTGGTTTAAACTGGAATTTTGATTTCTGAGACCGCCCTTTCTCAAAAGAACTCGGCGGTTTTGACTATTGCTTGCTAATCTTGATCTTGGCTTAGGGTTATGGTCAGGAAAAGTCGTGCTTGTATCTTGTGTTTATTGGAAATGTATTGAGATTGGGCTTAAATTCCTCCGCGCAGACGGAGCACCAAATGGAGAGTTGACTCCTTCTGGATGTTGTAGTCCGACAGGGTGCGGCCATCCTCCAGCTGCTTTCCGGCGAAGATCAAACGCTGCTGGTCTGGGGGGATTCCCTCCTTGTCTTGGATCTTGGCCTTCACATTCTCAATGGTGTCGGATGGCTCAACCTCCAGGGTGATGGTCTTTCCGGTTAGGGTCTTCACGAAGATCTGCATACCTCCTCGAAGACGTAGGACCAAGTGGAGGGTAGACTCCTTCTGGATGTTGTAGTCAGACAGGGTGCGGCCATCCTCTAGCTGCTTTCCGGCGAAGATCAAACGCTGCTGGTCTGGGGGGATTCCCTCCTTGTCCTGAATCTTGGCTTTCACATTCTCGATGGTGTCGGATGGCTCAACCTCCAGGGTGATGGTCTTTCCGGTTAGGGTCTTCACGAAGATCTGCATTCCACCACGGAGACGCAACACCAGATGCAGAGTAGACTCCTTCTGGATGTTGTAGTCCGACAGGGTGCGGCCATCCTCCAGCTGCTTTCCGGCGAAGATCAAACGCTGCTGGTCTGGGGGGATTCCCTCCTTGTCCTGGATCTTGGCTTTCACATTCTCGATGGTGTCGGATGGCTCAACCTCCAGGGTGATGGTCTTTCCGGTTAGGGTCTTCACGAAGATCTGCATACCTCCTCGAAGACGTAGGACCAAGTGGAGGGTAGACTCCTTCTGGATGTTGTAGTCCGACAGGGTGCGGCCATCCTCGAGCTGCTTTCCGGCGAAGATCAAACGCTGCTGGTCTGGGGGGATTCCCTCCTTGTCCTGAATCTTGGCCTTCACATTCTCAATGGTGTCGGATGGCTCAACCTCCAGGGTGATGGTCTTACCGGTCAAAGTCTTCACGAAGATCTGCATACCTCCTCGAAGACGGAGAACCAAGTGGAGGGTAGACTCCTTCTGGATGTTGTAGTCCGACAGGGTGCGGCCATCCTCCAGCTGCTTTCCGGCGAAGATCAAACGCTGCTGGTCTGGGGGGATTCCCTCCTTGTCCTGGATCTTGGCTTTCACATTCTCGATGGTGTCGGATGGCTCAACCTCCAGGGTGATGGTCTTTCCGGTTAGGGTCTTCACGAAGATCTGCATTCCACCACGGAGACGCAACACCAGATGCAGAGTAGACTCCTTCTGGATGTTGTAGTCCGACAGGGTGCGGCCATCCTCGAGCTGCTTTCCGGCGAAGATCAAACGCTGCTGGTCTGGGGGGATTCCCTCCTTGTCTTGGATCTTGGCCTTCACGTTCTCGATGGTGTCGGATGGCTCAACTTCCAGGGTGATGGTCTTTCCGGTTAGGGTCTTCACGAAGATCTGCATTCCACCACGGAGACGCAACACCAGATGCAGAGTAGACTCCTTCTGGATGTTGTAGTCCGACAGGGTGCGGCCATCCTCGAGCTGCTTTCCGGCGAAGATCAAACGCTGCTGGTCTGGGGGGATTCCCTCCTTGTCTTGGATCTTGGCCTTCACGTTCTCGATGGTGTCGGATGGCTCAACTTCCAGGGTGATGGTCTTACCGGTCAAAGTCTTCACGAAGATCTGCATACCTCCTCGAAGACGGAGAACCAAGTGGAGGGTAGACTCCTTCTGGATGTTGTAGTCCGACAGGGTGCGGCCATCCTCCAGCTGCTTTCCGGCGAAGATCAAACGCTGCTGGTCTGGGGGGATTCCCTCCTTGTCCTGGATCTTGGCTTTCACATTCTCGATGGTGTCGGATGGCTCAACCTCCAGGGTGATGGTCTTTCCGGTTAGGGTCTTCACGAAGATCTGCATTCCACCACGGAGACGCAACACCAGATGCAGAGTAGACTCCTTCTGAATGTTGTAGTCCGACAGGGTGCGGCCATCCTCCAGCTGCTTTCCGGCGAAGATCAAACGCTGCTGGTCTGGGGGGATTCCCTCCTTGTCCTGGATCTTGGCTTTCACATTCTCGATGGTGTCGGATGGCTCAACTTCCAGGGTGATGGTCTTTCCGGTCAAAGTCTTTACGAAGATCTGCATTCCTCCTCGCAGACGGAGGACCAAGTGGAGGGTAGACTCTTTCTGGATGTTGTAGTCCGACAGGGTGCGGCCATCCTCGAGCTGCTTGCCGGCGAAGATGAGACGCTGTTGGTCTGGGGGGATTCCCTCCTTGTCCTGGATTTTGGCTTTGACGTTCTCAATGGTATCGGAGGGCTCCACCTCCAAGGTGATGGTTTTTCCAGTCAAGGTTTTCACAAAGATCTGCATTTTGGATTATTCTGCGGGTAGAAAAGTGCGAAACGATGGAAATTAGTGGCAGATAAATTTTAGTCGTTCTATGTCGAGAGTTTCACAATTTCTGAAACAGTTGGGCGATGGAACGGAACTAGGAGGAAAGTACGTGTCAAGGCTTGCTTTTCCACTAAATTTTTCCATTGGACGTGTTGAACTTTCAACCCCTCACTTTTTCGAAACAAAGACGTTGGGAAACAAAAGGGAAATGGAGAAACCTTTGTTCCGCCGTCATTTTGTCGTTGTATGAGTGTATGTATTCGAAATGCACGCGTGTATGTATCTGGTTAGTATGTATACCAGTGACGTCATGAACAATGCAACTAACGTGAAATTTTCAGACGTGGCCTTATTTGAACAACTGTTTCTTTGAAGAATTATAAAACGAATTGGAATTAATGCCAACTAATTAGTACAATCGACAATTGGAACAGAGTATACGTAAGTACATACATACATATGTAAAAATAATGCGTAAATGTATGGGTACGACTTCTCGAAATTTCACATGACGCGATGTCGATTGCATATTTCACAATACGCAAATGCTATTAATAGATTTGTTTTTATTTGGCAGGGAAATAAATAGGAATTAGTAATGCGTAGTGCCAATTCCTAGTTTTATGTTACGTGGCTGCATAAAGGGTGTTGAAAAGGAAAGAAAATCTAAAATGGCCGAACAAAGACCTTGAAAAAACTTCAATGCAGTTTTTCTCAGACTTTTAATCTTAATATAGGAATTTATCTGATTTGGATAAAACTTACTCTCGTTTCCAGTCGCTGTATTGATGTATTTAATCACAATTAAATGAAATACTTTTAGGAATTATTTTAATCGCTTTATATTCAGTAGTTCCGCTTTATATATTTTATGTAGTTGCTGCTACAATTGTCAAAACGAATGTAAGTGGGTACTGGGGGTATTACCGAAACGAAATATCGTTTCTTTGGATATTTTTAGTGTATTTTCACTAGGGTCGCTCAATATTAAAACTCACCCAATAAGGTCACACAAATTATTAACACTATGAAAAAGTACTGAAACTCACCACAAAATAAAATTATGAAATATTTTTTTTAAAACAATTTAAAACGAGATCTTTCGATGCTATGACTTGACTGACTGAATTGAATGCTTTCTCAATGATACATGGTTTGACACTGAATGCTTTACTCACCAATATTGACCGTTGACAATAATATCAACTGTATCTTTTTTTTATGACGATGTTTCAATATTTTTTTAATCTTTGCTACTTTTGTTTCACTTCTTTTACCGGCACAACTCCTGAAACGAACAGCTTGACTGGAAAATTTTGAAGTGAATTAAGTGAATCTGTTTTCTGAAGCTATGCTGGTGTGAAATGTTGAGTGTTAACAGCACGACTGCTTTGTTTATTTTTTCTATTCATTTAAGACAAGAATTTCTATTCTAAATATGATTTATTTGCCATCGTGCTCAAGTGTCTATAAAAAAAGTACATTAGTGTGAATTGGAAGGATTGTATTTTCAAATCAAGCAAACAGCTTATGATCTTTAAGTTTTCCAAATATATATTAAAGTTATTGTAGATTTTAAATAAAAGCTCCCTAATCGGTCATCTCTTAAGATAAACCATTTGAAAACTTAAACTATCTGGCAGCGCCCCTCGGGATTTCTGGAAAACGTCCACACTGGTCCCCACCTGCCTAACTTGGATTTTGCATTTGACACTTTCAATTTTTGAGCCAGATAAGCCGGACGAAATGGAGCTCGAGATACTAAGTGCCAAGAATAGTAAGCCTTACGGCAAAGTGAAGGTGCCCTCGGCGGCCACGCCCATTGGCGACCTGCGCGTCCTCATTCACCGGTCCCTAAAACAAACACCGGACGCAAATCGTCAGTCCCTTCGTTTGGATGTCAAGGGGAAAAGCTTGAAAGACACCGACACCCTGGAGTCTCTGTCTTTGCGCACCGGTGATAAGGTGTACATCAAGGATCTTGGGCCGCAGATTGGATGGAAGACAGTCTTCTTGGCGGAGTATGCTGGGCCCCTAATTGTCTATCTCATCTTCTACTTCCGCCCAGAATTGGTCTACGGATCTGCGGCCAATCTTCCGATTTCCCTCACCACCCAGTAAGTATATGTATTGCGTGATTGAGTCGGTGTTTGTGTGATTGTGTGTGGCGAAAGTCGCTGAAATTTCGATTAGTTCGAGGTTTTGTATGCGACCTGATTGACCCTGGCTTATGCAAACTAAAACGCAACACCGCGGCCGGGCACAACTCTTACCCGAATGCATAATTATCCATTCCTCTCCGTCTAACCTGTTTTATTTCTCCACTTTTTGCAGCATTGCCGCAGGCTGTTACACTGTCCATTATGTGAAGCGTCTGCTGGAGACGATCTTTGTCCATCGCTTCTCGCATGCCACGATGCCGCTCCGGAATCTCTTCAAGAATTGCACATACTATTGGGGATTCACAGCCTATGTCTCGTATCATGTTAACCATCCCCAGTTCACCTCGCCCTGTATGTGCACGGTTTGGGCCGCTTTGGGAGCTTTTGCGGTAAGAATGCTATAGGAAATCCCTATTTATTAAAAGAAATTGTTGCCCTAGTTAGGAATATGCTCTAAAGTCCATATAGCCATGCCAGTCTGTTGTTTTTATCAAACAATTTTAACAATCTGCTCTTATCAAAACTATATATTTCATGTTAGTCATCATATTTTTGGGTCATAGGGGTTTCTGTTGAAAATTTCTTTGATTAGTAACTTTAGAAAATACAAATGGAAACAGAAAATTCAGCTGAAAGCGAAAAATTTTAAAAATGTGCTGCGGAAACATGCGATTTCATCAATTTCCATTTCCCTTATCCAAACCGAACATGAACGATTATTTTTGTTGCTTTGATAAACTATAATATATGCCAAAAGGTCGAATATATTTCATTTTATACTTTAACAAAAAATTAATTAAACCTTTCGTACTTTTAGCTCTGCGAGCTCGGCAATTTTTCGGTGCACATTGCCCTGCGCAACTTGCGCCCACCTGGAACCAAAGTACGAAAGATCCCAGTGCCTGATGGAAATCCCCTGACCCTTCTGTTCAAGTAAGCTAATACTTGCTTCGATGTTTACAAACATGTAATAACCACTTCCCTTTACAGCTTGGTTTCATGCCCAAACTACACGTACGAGATCGGTGCCTGGGTGTCATTTTCGGTGTTGACCTCTTGCCTGGCCGCCTATCTGTTTGCCTTTGCCGGCGCTTTCCAGATGACCGTGTGGGCCTTGGCCAAGCACCGCAACTACAAGAAGGAGTTCAAGGACTACCCCCGTCAGCGTCGATCAATTTTCCCATTCGTCCTTTAAAGGATTTTTTCCACCGAATTCGCTGTATTACCTATTCCACATTTATACATTTTCATTTGGCTAGCGTTTAACTGGGTAGTTGTGTAGTGAACTTTGTGCTTTTGTTAACTTAAAGCAAATACAAATTGGAGAAGCTTAAATTCGCGCATGCATTTTTTTGTCACATCTTGGACTTTGATATTTTGGACAGGTAATCAATGATTATTTTGGGCTTCCCTACAGCGGGTATAAACCTGTTCAGAAATTTTTAAAGATAAATTGCGTTAAATTGAAGGGAGCGATTTTAATGCAAATTGCCTTTTTTAATTTTATGGAAAATAAGTTTTTCAACGGTATACCGTGCATAATGCGGCATCCTCTGTAAAGAACTTAATAAACATATTCATGCCTATCAGAGGCGCTCTGTTCATTTGGAACTAGTGGAACGAACTTGTTCGTTGACTGGTTCCGGTTCACAAGTTGGCGCCCCTCTTATCAATTAAAATCAATGGGGAACTATAAATCAATTTTCTCAAAATTGTAGGGAGCGATTTGAATGATTTTTGCTCTAGATATACTAGAAATGGTGCTACATCGTCTCAACTATCGTGCATATGGGAGCATCCTCTAAGAGCTTCACAATATGAAAAATAATTTTTTGCGGTCATTTTTGTATGGGCTGTTAACGAGATTGGCCCACTTTTATGCGATTTTCTCCAAAACGTAGGGAGCGATTTTTATGAAATTTTCAGGAGTTATTCTCAATATATTGGGCTATATGCCTGTTTATCGGCCTTTTTGGGCCTCCTCTAATTTCTGAGATAGGGCCCCAAACAGTATGGGGCCAATTTTTCAACTGAATTTTTATACCATTTTTAAAGTGTATATCCCGCCCAAAGTAGAAAAAAACATTAAATTATTCAATTCTTACCAATTATAGACTTTGTTTTATTCATTTTAGTGGATAAATACTGAAAAAATTTAAAATAAAGAAGTTCGTTGCTGTGTTCCAATTCCACCGTTCCACTTCGACGCTAACTAGGCGATGCTAATTTGACGGACAGCTAAGTTGGCTGCAGTTGAAGTTTTTGTTTATATTTTGCCGGGAACTAGAATCGAAAACTACTATTAACTGGCGCAGAATAGCCATGAATCTGTTTGAGGAGCTGGACACCCTGGATCCTTCAGCGAAACTAGTGCCGCCGCGGCTCGAGCCGCCCACGGCTCACAAAATTACCATGCTGATACTGCTAAAACAATATGTGATCGTAAGAGCTACTACTTGTCATCCAATTGAGATTAAATATTTTATTAAATATTGATTTTTGTAGAACAAAAAGACATGTTTGGATACTGGGATATCCATGGCCACCAAGCGGCGACGCATGTTCTATATGCTTATCTTCAAACTGATTCAGGAAGCGGACAAGACCTATAGCGAGCTGCACAATTTACTGACCACTGGAAAATACAGACTGGATCCCCTGATGTTGGAGGCCTTTGAAAAAGCCATGTCGGAGTTTTGTGCAGGCAGCATTGAGGTGCTGTTCGACTTTGCAGAGATCCAGAACATAGACGAGATTCTGAATGAGAACTATGGGATTAGCCAGTTCAGTATGGTGGGTGTTTATGTTCGGCGAGTGGGTGTTGTCCTCGAACGCCTTAGTTTCGCGGAGATGATGGATATGTACAAAAACATTTGCTCATATTACGAACGTGGGGTTCGGGCTGTTGCCTCGGGCACCCGCAAAGCTGTTGCTGGTGGGATACTACACCGTGAGGAAACACCTCCGCCCGTGCCCGCGGATACTGACAAATCGGGACTAAAGGAGAAGGATAATTCTTTGACTGGCTATTTGGTCGAACGGAATACCTTGTGCAGATGGGCGCCCAAGCAGGCAAAGTTTTTCATCAACAAGCAATCTGAATTGCTGGAGAGTAACGAAAGGAAGGCCCTTTCGCCCATCGAATTGCAGAAGAAAGTCCAAGAGATCATCAGAGACCTTCCACTCACGACCACTCCCTATTTCCTGGGGTACATGAACCAGCTGCGTGTTAGGGATTACTATAATGCACTGAACGCTCTTCACCGGGCATTGGACAGGAGCCCGGTAAGACTGATGGGTCAGGAGAAGGGATACCAGTACTTTTGTGTGAATCTAGCGGTGCTGCATGCCACCTTTGGCCATCGAGATGAGGCGCTGGCTGCCCTCAAGGAGAGCACAATGTTGGCCCAGGAACATAGCGATAAAAGCAGTCTGAATCTAGCCAACACTTGGTACTGCCTCTTGAGAGATGAGTTGCCCCTATCAGCGATTCAGAAGAGCGTGCAAGAAGCTAGTGAAGTGGATGGATCTCTGCTTCAAAACTACACACTGGCGTTGCATTTTGCCGTCAAGCTGGGAACTGTGGCGGGCTATCAGCCTCTGAAACTCTTCGATCTCCTTCAGCGCAGTGATAATCTGACCAACCGCAACAACTTTGCGGATCACGCCTCAGATGCTTTGGCCTTGAGGAGTGCAGTTTGGTGTGCGTACGGACGACATGAATTGGCTGCCCTTTACTCTCAGGTTCTGTTATCAGTCCGAGATCGGTCTGAAAACTGTTCAGCTGGCCTAGGCAGTGCTCTGTCTAGCTACGCTCTGTGGCTCCAACTGCAAGGAGAATCTCAATTGGCCAAGGTGCTGCTCCAACAGGCGAAGGAACGTTTTCCGCGATTGCCCAGCGCCGAGGGTTGGATGATCAGTCAGTGCCATGTGGTCATCCAAACTGGCATTTACCAGTGTCGTTGGCACGACGCCTTGAAAGCCTGTGATCAGCTGTATCTGCTGGATGCCTCAGACGCGCTGATGCAACGAGCTTCTATTTACGTGGCCAAGCGGGAGTTCTTCAATGCTCGGAGACTGCTGGACAAGCTTGCCACTAAGGATCAACTGCCATTCCTTCTGCGAATGCGCGTTCAAGTATTACTCGGCTACTGCAGCATGGCAGATGGACGCTTCTCGAGCGAGACTACCATGCTGCTGCTGCGTGCTGCTGAAAACATGGCCGAATGCCAGATGGATTATGAATTGGCGTTGGTGGATATGCTGCTGGCGCAACAGCTACTGCTTCTTGGTCTTCCGCAGAAGGCCTATCAGGCCATTAAGAGGTGCATGCACGACATCCACATAAACGGCGGACTGTATGAAAGAGCAAAGTTATACTTTGTATTTGTGCGCTGCCTGTTGGCGATCACTCCGAACAATGTTGAGCAGCGCAAGGCGCAACTCCTCAAGTCTTTGGATATCCTAGAGCGTGCCGCTCAGTCCTTCAAGAAACTGTCGGCCCACGCCAAAGTCCTGGATGTGTACGTGTTTCTGGCGCAGCGATTCAATGAGTTTGGGGAGCGTAATTTGCGAAATAAGTACGCTGGCAAGTTCCGGCGCTACTTTACTGATCACCCGATTCCAAGAGAATATCTCAGTAGTCCATAGGAAGTAGATCTACAAATATGTAGATGTTTGTAGATATCTCAGTAGTCCATAGGAAGTAGATCTACAAATATGTCATGTTTTTTGCCCCCGAAATAAGTTAAGATTCCATTCTTCGCTGAATCAAATATTGGTACCAACAGACAGATCGGTTGAACTTTTAACTCTTAATAAACGAATATTTATTAATTGGTTTAAACCATAGTGGTTGTTTGTTTATACTCTGTACGCCAACTACAATGCTAACACCTATCTGAAGTTTTGCAATTGCTCGCATCGTTTCGCGTCGAAGGGGACAGTTGTAACCGATAATTCCGGGGGATGTGTGTGAACGCATAAATGCTAGGCGGCTGTGGATGTGACTTTTGGGTAACTTTCTTTGGAGGATTTTGCTATTGCTTCGGTCGTCCGTGGTGTCCTCGACATCGACTGCGACTGGGATTGATTGGTATCGACAAACTTAAGCTAACGTGTGGCAAATCCGAGCTCGGAGTTCAGAGCCCCGACGCCGGTTATCGTAGAGCTAATATGCGTATGTGCCTAGGTTAACGAATCGAGGGAAGGCTGGGCGACGATCCGCTCGGAGCCATTGCGCTGCTGGGCCCCAGTAGCACTTGTTTCTGCTGCGACTTGTGCAGCTCCTCCATTTGGGCGCGCTCCGTCTCGAATATAACGGGTGCGAACAGAATGACGGAGCTGGTGAAGAATATCCAGCTGGCGCTGCACGAGAACGCATACAGACTCTTGCATCCACTAACAGTGGCTCCGGTAACAGCACCCACGGCATTGCGCACCGGCTCGGGGAACATTTCCGTCAGTCCCCAGAATCGTTCGCCAAATGACTCGTCGGGTTCCTGGACAATAAGGAAATGTATCATTAGAGTTGGCTTGACGAATTTTTAAGTCTAATTTTAACATAAAGCTTTGAATTAAGGATATAATTTGCCTTCCACAAGATTGAGGTTAGATCGTGTGGAATTGTTTACAAACATGCTGCCACTTACATCATCGTAATTTTCGCCCTGAGGCCCGTTTGAAGTCTGAAATAAAAAGAAAAATAATTAGTATTAGCTAGAGGCCATCAGTTGTTCGGGATTGTGTGGGAGCAGCTGTTCTCGTTCACATTTTACCGACAATTACGTGAGCACGATAAGATTCACTGAATGGGCTAGGGGGAACATGGGATCGGAACGAGGGATAGAACCCACGTTTTTGGGGCCTCTACTTACAGCGGCCACTGCCCGCCGCTCGGGCGTCTCGTCCTTGCTGCCACCCAACGATGACATCCCGCTGTCCTTTTCGATGAACTCGATTTCGGGATCAGAGTCCATCAAATCCTCAATTTTCACAGTTTCGGTATCCACTTTTGCGGTTTAGCCGTAACGCTCACAATAAAAAATCGAGGGTCAACTTAGTCGCAACCCCTCACAAGGACACCCACGGACGCTAACACGGATAATGATCGCTAAATGCAGTTTGCACTGGCATTTAATTAAGCTTTTAAGGAATATTCGCTTTTCGGTCCAAATAAATTGATTTTGTACCGTGGTCTTTTGCCTTGGAGGTGGGAAAAAACTTCGATAGCAATACCGATGCATCGATAAAAAAAAACCGCAGCGCCCTCTGTGGGCCGCAAATATTGCGTCGGATGGCAAGGTCTTGTCATCGATTTGCCAATTTTAATTTAATATAATTTAAAAATAAAAGTTTTTATGTCTTGTCTTAATCCATTGTATGATTATAAGTAGCATTACCAAGAGAAACTCACCTTTTCTTCTGGTTCACCCATCCTTCTTCAACTGATTCGTGGTTTTTTTAATTAAAAAATATACACACTATTTCTCGCAAAGCCAAAAATTTAGAAACGTTGTTAAATCAACAACTCAATTTTACATGTACAGAATCTGAATTACCCTTGACACAAAAGATAAAGGGCTACTAGACCCACTCATTCGAAAAATAAAACATTTGTTGAGCGTTGGTGTACCGATATTTATTATGTTCAATCACGATTTCCGATTCGCGACTGCAGTTATAAATTATAAATACCTAAACGAAATATCTACCACTTTAATTATGCATATAGATAATGTCTTAGTTGTTGTTGTGTGTTCCGTGTTGTATCCAGTAAATATAATATATATATATTTGTAGGTATTACTAATTAATTAATTAATAATTATTGATGGTTAGGGTAGGTATATAGTCCTGCATATAGTTGTTAAGCACATTAAGAGGTCATAAAAAACTACTAGAATGAAATACATATCGTTTTGCTTGGGTTACAGTTGCGTTTTTTGAAAAGGTTTTGATTTTTAGATTTTTAGATTATTTTCGTTTTTTTGCCATTGTAGTCCTGTTTGTAAATACCATACAAAAGTTGTGGTTTCCTCTCCGCGTTACACCCATTTGATTATTTGTACCATTGACCTGATTTATATATTTTTTACTTTTTTTACCCATAAATATAATCTTCTAATACAAATATATTATATATGAATATTTTGAATTTTTTAACATTCATTTCACGGAATTTTAAAAGAGCACTTTTTTAATTTTTTGAATTTGATGTCTTTGTTTTATTACTTGCTCTAAATTTTTATCAAAACAGGATATCTTGAAAGAATCAAAAAAACTATTTTGAAACCGCAATGCCTTGTTTGGATGACTGGATAATCCTTAAAAAAATATTGTTTTTTTTATCTATGGGACGGCAATATGCAATGGACTTAAATTTCGCAAACAAAATTAAGAAACTAACTAAAATTTCTGACTAGATTTTGAATTGATACCAACATTGCTTGGCTTCGACCTAGAATTGAAATATTTCTGAACACGAAAATGTTTTTTTTTTCAAAATGTTTACCTCTTCTTTCATTTTTAAACTTTTTAGATAATGGTATTTAATGTCTAAGTAACTTCCCAACAGAAATTAAGTGTTTGGTTTTCTTATATAAATTGTTAACATTTATTTTCTTAGCCTAAACAATTTTGAAACAATTTTTGTTTGTTTTGGGGGGTATTGAAACACGCATACATTGAAAGCAGCATAACTACAATAAAATACAAATATATGAATATATATCTGATAATCTTCTATTGAATTTAGATATTAGGATGGTGATTAACTGAATCCTTTATAGGATCATGCATTTTATAAATATTTAGTTGCATATTATATCGAATAAGTTCTGATCTTATTTGTAGAATCTGCAAGTAAATAAGAGTTTATAAAGTATATGACCTGGCAAGGTAAGTTGTCATCATCTTTTATTCATTATTCCATTAAAGACTTTACTTTTACTTTATTTTTATTATTTATGCTTGCTTTTTGTTTTTGCAGCACCCTAAACACAATATCACTCACGCGCTCAGACTTATCCGAATATGCATTTATATGTTTATGTTTTTGTTTTGTTTATGTATGTGTGTTTGTGTGTGTGTATAGGTGGTTGTGTCTGTGTTGGTTAAACAATTTTTCGCCAATCGTCTAGAAAAATAATTCTTAACTTTTCCATTTAACTTTGTTTCCGTAATTACCTTAATTCATAGACAAAATAAATGTTTTACATTTTAGAATCGACAAAACTTTGAAACTAATTTACATATGAAAATGCTTGTGTGTTCTTTTGGGTGTTTGATGAAACGAAAACTTTATAATGTTTGCTGGTATGGGTGTGTATCTGTGTGGCCTGCCTTGCACATTTTTCTTCATACCCTTGTATAAATATATATATATATTTTTTTGTTTTTGGTTTGTATAAAATTTTAAACAATTATTTTCTGCAACTTTTGTATTGCATCATTATTTTCTGCATGTCTGAGTATATTCTTAATAGCTTAACAATTATGCTGAAGGGGTAACTCGCTTGGCATTCCGCTTGCAATTGTTTTTTGGGGCTCGTGGCTTCGACCATGTCTCCATGTCAGGCGTAAATTGCTTAGAGCAGAAGTCTCGTGAATTCTGTAATTAAAAATAATGAAAGGGATAGAATTGTTACAAAAAATGTATTTACAAAGGTTTCTATTTTATTTTATGAAGCGTAACATACTTCACATTTTAGCTTAAAGCGAGAAACTCTTTCCGAAAATAGTAACTGTGGCACCCATCTAGGTAGGTGACGAACTGCACCCGTAGTGATCCCGAAGAGATCTGAGTAAATTATAAATTTATTTTAGCCACTCATCTATAGCATGCTATTCATTAGACAACAGTTAACCGCAATTTCAGTCAATTTGCTGATAAAATCGACACCAATAAAATTGATTTGTGATGAAGTACCATTTCCCCTGACAATTGAATGGCCATCCAACGACCAAAACCTTTTTCAGATGAAAAATAACCCTACTACATAAACTGTCGCCCACGGCGGGGTAATCACGCCTCCGTTCTCTACTGTTTTTTTATGAACTAAAATCCCACGGAGCTGATTCTCCGAAGGCGGTGTACGTGTTGCTCCGCTCTGGCCTATCCTCCAATTTTTCTCGTCCTTCACCGCAATGCAGTGTCAGCGAAAAAAATCAAAAGCAAAGGCGTTGCGTATACGCAGTGTGTGCTCTACGTAGTGTACTGGTCGGATGTCGATATAGTTGATGATGCCGGTGCAAAGTAAATAGAGTAAAGTAAAGGCAAAGGCAACGAAACCAGCAAAATGAGTAAATAAATTGCAGATGCCAGCAAACAAATGGTTGGGATGGGCGAGAAGCGGGCTGGGCCAGTACTTTGCTGAACTGGACTCGATAAGTGCACTCAAAGAAAATTATTTACAAAATTATTTTAATTTTTATTACTTAAGGTTTTGTACGTTAAAACTCTAGAAGTAGTTGAGACTCTAAAGAAAACTATTGAAGCTAAGCCTAGGCTAAGAAAACTTTTATTTAAAATTTTACAAGAAAAAATTATTCTATTTTTTCGACTGCTCTCCAGAGTGGGTGGGTGACATGTCAATGCGTTACAAGGTCAAAGTATCAACCAGCAAGGCGATGGCATATGAACCTAATGATACAAGGGATTCCAAGCCCGGCAAACACACGCACACACCTCTACAAGAGGGAAAAGAAAAAAAAACAAAGCATACATACGGGCTGAGAGGACAATCGAGTCGCTGTTAGTAGTTGTATGTGTGTGTTTGTATTTGTGCATGTCCCCGTATTAGTTTAAGTTTATTAAACCAATTTAATGCCACGCAAGGGAATTCTGTGCTGCCTTTTTTGCTGTAAGTGCAGAATACAAAGGACAGGGGGATCCTGAGGTAAACCTCAGTGCCTAGAGCTCTTATTCCACTTCATTCAAGGTCAACTGCATTATATTCTCTTACTATTTTTTCTGTTTATTTTTCTCAAACTTACATTGGCTCAGCCGAAAAGTTTTTTATGTCTGGAAGACCCGTAGACTTTTTCGGCTTTTCTGCGTAAGAGCGACTGTGAGATACCTTATAATTATCCCTTTAAATGGCGAATCTTTTGAAATGATTGGCCCTATAGAAAACTTTGCTAGAGATCACCAGAGTCCTAATCTCCTAGGACCTAGGGCATGGTAATTTGCTAGTAAGTACTGGGCATAAAAAACTTTTACGAGAAAACAAACAAGTCAACATTCTGGCGTTTTAGGTGAACCATTCCTCCTGTTGGCATTGCTCAGGGTTAATAAACTTTATTGTCGCCGTGTTTGTCTGGCTGATTTATGGGCGTAACATTTTCGGTGTGTTGGACAAATATTGACGCGGTAGGTTACCATATTTTATGCTACCACTTGATTAACTTAACGCTCAGACAGCCACAGCTGCAGTTGAATCTGAGAAAGCACATGAGTCCTTGTGGCTTTTTTATGAGGACTCTTGCCAATAAAATGAAGTAGAACATTTACTTTTTGAAGCAACAAGGTCAGTACACCTACATAAATATTTTGAAAAAGAATTTCAATCCTGTTCAATTTCACTCTCATTTCTCTGGTATACACGCATGTCCTTCCGCACGGACGTCTGCGTCAGCAGTGTCCTTTGTCTGCGGCTGCACTCACCCTCGTAATTGATGCGGCCATCCTGATCCAAGTCGGCGATGGCCAGGAGCTGCTCCAGCTGCGCCTCGTTCAAGGGCTCCCCAATCATCTCCATGGCGGTCTGCAGCTCGTCGCGCGTTATAAATCCATTACCATCACGATCGAATACTCTGAGGATACAATGTGATGTCAGAGATTCTAGGAAGTTATGGGATTTGAGCACAAGGACTCACCTAAATGCGGCTATCAAGTCCTCGGTGACATCATCGGCCTCGTCCGCCGGCTTGCTGTTGCTGGCGCTCTCCTCATGTTGCTGCTGTTCATCCCGCAGGGCCTGGATCCTGCCAACCCATTGCAGGAACTCGGCCTCGTTGATTAAGCCATTGCCTGTAAGCGGAAGACCAGAGGAGGAGCGTGAAAAACAGAGTCCGTCAAGGGTAGAGTGAAAAACAAAGTTTGCAAGAAAAAAAGCAAAAGCAAATGCGCTGCGAAAATACGGTGAAAATATAATTTAAATAAACCCCATAATACGTTAGCTTTTAAACGGAAAATATGTTAATTACGCACACTTTTAATCCCTAACAACACAATTACCCATTAAATAGTATTATAGTTTTAATCCTTTAGAAAATCCCTTTTTATCCGCCTCACCTAAAGCTGGAAACATTTTCACTAAAAAGTGTTGGAAAATAAAAACAAAGATATATAAAATGAAATGCATTTCTGCATTGTTGTTGGCCCTTCAGCCCACCCGCTTGGCGAAAATGTTTACACGCCTCAATCCGCCGCAACGAGGACATCCTTTGTTGCTGGCAGGACATGCTCTTTCGGGCTTCCTGCAGCTTCCTCGCAATTCAAATGTTGCCTACTTTTGTGCACCCAGGTGGCATTGTCAGAAGCATTTCCGGCTGAGATCTCTCTGGGAAACCATTAACCAAAAAAAAAAAGGAAAGGAATGAAAGAAACGAGAAAGAAAGCCAAGAAAATCCAAAATCAAAAGCCAGGCTAAGGGAAATTCCTAAGCAGAAGCTGCCAGTGACTGACTCAACTTTCTCGTACTGCCTCTGAAACTTTTATAATTAAACGCAGAACATATGGCGTCCGGAAAGAAAAACCTTTTGCGCGTTTGCCTCTTCGTCCTTGACCTTCAGAGTACCGAACACAAAAAAAAATCCATGATAATAAAAATTGTAACGAACAGTAAAAAAAACACATGAAAACAAGCCGAAAAGAGAACCGTCTCTGTGTGAATGGAAACGAAAATGAAGTTAAAATCTGGCGATAATCTAAGCTGGCATAAATTTGGGAGAAAGCCGCCCCAAAAGGCAAAAGGTCTGGCTTTTTTTGTATCTATCATCTCTAATTGCAATTTGTTTGACCAAACCGAGATATCATAATTAGAATTGCTAATTTATTTGTGGGACGCACAATAAAATAAAGATGTAATTTAATTAAATTAAATGCTAATAAAGAACTCAAAGTTGGCCAAAATTGAATTATAAATAAGATACATATTATTATTTTGGTATAAAGTTTACGAAACTAGAACCATGGGAAAGACGAGCCTTCTGGTAATTACGGAAAATAACTTTTTCTCCTTTTTTTCGTTGCATGGTTGGCATCAAAAACACATTAAGGGTCAAACAACCCGATGGCCATTTTGCATCAATTGATCCAGGCCAAGTCTACACCAAGTTCCTTGGCCCGAAGCTGGTCAGGCTTAATACGCAACTTGATACAAATATTGTTCCATCGTCAACACATCAACATATCAGAATGATTGCTTTGGGTATTTGCTCATATGTTGCACCCCCAACGCCACCAGCGCCAAAAAAAATGGTCTTGCAAGACCCATTATTGTCATCATAGAGCTCAGCCTGGGCCATGTTCTTGTGCCGTTTTCTAAGCATTTTCCTGCTGCTGGTTTTCCTGCTACTCTTGTCGGACTGACATCTGGGTGACATTTGTGTTGGCTGCTTGAAAAATATTTTCATTTGTGCTTAGCGGGTCTCAACCTCGAGAGTCCTCATCCCGCTAGTTGTCATTGGCACAGGATATTGTGGCACAGCCATGGTTGAAATAATAGCACTAAATAATTATGATTTTCCTAGTATATATTATCTCTCTTTGCTTTCGGGAGATGTTATTCAAGCTAATTTAGGTAAAATTTACATAAATAATTATTTAATAGATTTTCCAGCCATTATAATCTTATTCTTGTTCAAATCTTTAAGTTCTTTCTGCTGGAGATTGTCGGCTTTTCATGTTGGTTTTCCTTTTTTTTTTCAAATAGCATTTCCCAAGTGCCGAGCCCCCATACTTGAGAGGCCTCCCTTTGCTTTTCTTCCCATTTTTTTTAAATACAAAACTAAATGCACATTATCTCTATCTCTCGGCGTCTATCTCCGCCAACGTCTGTGTCTGTCTGCGGAAAGGACAAGTCCAAGGATAATGAAAATGGCTTGCTTATATGTGTGTGTATGTTGATGTTGTCGTTGTTGTTGTCGTTGCCGCCATTGTCATCGCCTGGCGTCCTTTTTTTGCAGCTCTCTTATAGCTTTATGTGGCATAAGGACATGCCTTGGCATTGCCATCGAGGGCGTTTCTGCCAGCGACTGTTGTGTCGCACATTTCGGTAATGTCCTGCCTTGCGTGCAGCATGTCCTGTGCAGGAGCCGCCACTCCTCTTACATATGTTCCTGCTCACTCGCCTCGTTAAGCAAAGAAACGAGTTTTCAAGCTTGACCTGCATCTTGCAAGTTCGTCCTGGCGTTGATCGATGCCAGGAGAAAGGACTCTCTAAGCTGAAATTTATTTGTAGCTTGGGTTGGGGCTTCTTCCAAAAGCAACCAACTTAATCAATCAAAGGTGGCGAAATAATTAAATCGAGAATTTTAAACGGCAATGCCACATTTGGGATGCAACTATTTCAATCACAGGACCTAAAAGCTGTCCTGGCCAAGTGACAGCGACGACAACAGGCATAACAAATGGCCTCTGCGGTGCGCCAGTGCACTCCCCACCCGAAGGTGGTTGGGGGGCAGGATGCGCAGGTCCTGTGGAGGTGTGTGGCAACAACTTCATGCCAAAGTGTAATCAATTATTGGCCAATGTGGCAAGTTGTTGGCTGGCAGAGGTCACAAAACGGGTACAGTGTTACATAATTTTAAATATTTTATACTAAATTTTATACAGTTTATACTATAAGGTTTATACTATAAGGTATCAGGTACATAGTTTTAAATGAATATTACTGAACATATTTCACGTATATGCCCCACTCTAGAAAACAGGTACAAGGAAATGTTGTTTTCGCTGCCCTCTAATGGCATCGACCGGAAACGGAAGCTAGCAGGGAGGCAATACTGTAGGTGTATTAGTGTGGGAGAAGGACCCGCAGAGTCCCTCAATTGTTTGATTGTTGCTTTGCAGTGCAGCGACGTGAACTGAGCAAGTTCAATGGGTGTGTGTATTTTGGCCACATTTGAGCTTGTAAAACAGGCAATAAACGCTGACTAACACACAGGCATACTTTGCACACCAACACACGTACCAGCGGCTGCCGTTGATGGCCAATAAATTACCTGGCAGCTGGCCATTAATTAAATTCAGTCAAAAGGAAGCTCTGCCCCGGCCAACGCTGCGTATGTGCAATGTCTGCTCCTAATGGCAAAACTCTTTCGCCTCAGGAATGCAGTTCAAGGCAGCGATTTTTCAGAGGGGATCTCAAATGAACTTTGAACTTATAACTCCTACTCTGCCCCCGATTGTTGTGGCCTTTCCTGATGATTTTCATGTCTGTGGCCCATTTCGGGGCCACTTTCTTACATTTTCTCACTCGCTTTCCCAGCCAGTCAGCAATTTTCGAATGGAATTTTCGGTGTTGGTATTTTAAGCTGTACTTAACTTTCGGGCCATTTCGAAGGGCTTCGAAGGACCTCTGGCCATTGGTTATGCAAAATGTACTCGAAGCCTTGACTCGCTAGAAATTCGATTACGGCTCCATCTGCAAATGCAAGCGGGTGGCAGGATGGGTGGCTCGCTCGGGTGGTGCAATTGTTGTGGCTCCGACAGTTGTGGCTAATGTGAAATGTGGTTGCGGGAAACTAATTTAACGCAACACCGGGGCAAAGAGATTCCCTGTGGGCATGGCTTTGACACTTAACAACTGCCTAATAGGGAATTTAATGGCCTACCGGCTGTCGGCCATGGCTTTTATGGGGATGTAGCGCCTAAAAGCCTAACAGCCTAAAAGTCACATCTGTGCGAACATCCTGCTACCGGACAATCGAAATTAATTGCGTTGGAAAGGCCAGCACTGGCGACAATTATTTTTAAATGCCGCAAAATGTCACCGAACATAAATTGTCAATGTTCGGTCTCTCCTTAAGCGGCAATTGACCCCACAAAAAAATCCAAGACAAAATAGAAATCAGAGGAAAAAACCAAAAGCAAAAAACTGTTGCTTGCGTGCGGGTATCCTGTCCCGATAAGGACACGCATAAATAAGTGGAAGAAAAAAGGCTCCGCCAGGTGGTCACTTAGCACTGGACGAATGGCTAAATCAGCGTTTCTTGCCACTCTTGCCACTCGGCGGCCACCCCCTCGCGAGTGTCATTGAAACCCCAGGAATGTTAATGAAGCCATAAAGTGCACGCTTTAAGCCACATTCAACAGCGTGGCCGGGCCTTAATCAAAACACTGGCCAAGAAACAGCGCCGGTCTTTGTCTCTGCTGGCCATTTGCTGGCATTTCGTGGAAAAGTTGCTGCCACTTTATGGTTGTTTGGTTGCCTCTGATTGGGTTCAAGGACCTGCTTAATATGCATTTCAAAATCCACGAAAAGTTGTGAAGTGGCCGACAAGCGGATATTGGAGATTTTCGCTGAGACCTCGCCAACTTCCAAAGACTCTGAAACTTTGTTCTGGGATATAAAGTTGCGGCAATGATACGACCAAAAATCAATACCTAAGGAGAATTTTGCTTAATAATATTATGTATATGTTCCTTGCTGAAAATAATTGGTAAGCCCTTTGAGTTTCAGGTGACAGCTCTTTTTTTGGTTTGAATTCCAAACAACTTCTAATTTGCATTGCCAGAGCCCGCTTTTTATTTTATTTTGTCTGTCTGGCACATGTTGGTTGCAGTGTTAGCTGTCAGCTTACAGGACACAATCATATGGGCGAGTGTGTGTGGGTGAGGGCGTGGCTGCAGCACTCGTCTGCCGGTGGCAGGCATCCCTGGAGATGTTTCCCCACCAGTCCTCCTGGCCAGTCTGGTGGGGAATGTCAGCAACAGTTGCCCGTTGTTATATGATAAATGTCACTTGCCACCCGCCTTGCCACACGCCCGCCATGCCACTCGTCCTCCTTGCACCACGGATCCTGTACGTGACCGAGTTTAAATTTACAGAATTTGCACTGAGCAGATACCGTTGATAAGAGTCGTCCAATATTTAAATACCTGAGCGACGATTAGGTCAAAATCAATTAACAATGGCAGTTGGCAAACAAAAGTGACCCGAAAAGGGCTCTGTCAGGGCTTATGTTTGTTTTGTTATTTATACTAACAAAGAAGATAAATCGTTCAGTGTACTGTACTATTTAAATTACATTCTACCCATTTAAGGATAAGTCCATTATTGACACGTACACGTTGTGGCCTAGACTACAATTACATTTTAATGGAGAAAATTCAATTTTCTGCCAGCTTGGCCTAATTTAATTTTAATATGCATCGCTTGCTGAGTTTTATGAATGAAAAATAAACTGTCTGAATTTTCAGCCTCGTAAGAATGCAACAAGCCGGAAGATACAACCCACAGCCCCGGCCCGCCAACATCCTTATTCGGATTAAAAGAAAAATTCTATTACAGCTTCCCTCGGCTGGGCTGAGCTGGGGAATTTCTATAATAAAAATTGCATTTCCCAACGAGTAAATTAAATGAGAAAAGCTTCGGCCGTCACGAGGGAAACAAATGAAATTGGCTTAAAGCCATGTCCACTCTCTTAACTGAGTTAAAAGTTGTTAAAATAGACATTTCCCGGGAATTGAATTATTCAATAGTACTTTCTCAGGGGAAATTATCACCGATAGCTAACTTTCAGGGCTAAACTTGATTAAATGCCGGGCATAACCAATCGACGACATGCCTCGATGGGTTTAATTAACCTTTCCCGACGGCCTCTTTCAACCGCCCCACAACGGCGGTGAATTATTAAAGAGTCGACAAACAAAAACCCCTTCCGAGGACATAACTGTTGCACTTCCACAGGCTGCCACAGGTTGTCACAGGCTAGTCGGGTAATGGGCGTTGAAAGGGCCAGTTGAAGTGGCATGTTGCCTTTGCGTTTTTGCTTGTTTCAGGTTTCATGTGGAAGTGGCACTTACCTGAGTGGCTGGCCTCACGTATGAGATCGTGTATGATTTCATCACGCACATTAATGCCCAGGTTCTTTAGCATAAACTGCAGTTCGTTGGCGGTGACGCGACCGTCACGATTTCTGTCTAGTAGATCGAATGCTGTGCGTAGGTCTGGAAAGCAAAATGAAATAAGGAGATTAATTTTAAGGTAAAAGATATCCAAATAGCCGCTTATTCCATTTAAATTTATCAAGTGCTCTTCCGAAAAGTCTCATAAACGCTTCTCAGAAGCGATTGCTTTAGGCATTTACCAAATATATACCTCAACCCCTTTCCAATTGTGTGGTTTTGCCCATAAAAAGGAAATTAAGTATTCGCCGTGTGGGCCACATCGGCCTACACAGGCCACATAAGTATTTACATATCAGCAGGACACAAATTGCGTCTTAAGCTCTGGGCCATGCTCCCAACCTCCGAGCCAAAAGTATACATGCCACAAAAAAGGAAAACATTCATATTATATATGTACATTTGGGGAATGGCGAGTCGTAAAAATCAAAGCCAGTTTCTGGGGAAATGCGTGATTTCTGGTGGCATGTTATTTATTTTATTTTTTTGCTACTGCATCTG
Organism: Drosophila atripex; assembly: GCA_035045925.1. Lineage (NCBI taxonomy): Eukaryota > Metazoa > Arthropoda > Insecta > Diptera > Drosophilidae > Drosophila > Drosophila atripex. The sequence goes on from JAWNOP010000012.1 coordinate 6,841,124, forward strand.
ACAAAGTTATGGAACATGCGAAAAACATTGAAAAACATTGCAAATTGTTTATCGCCTGATAGGGTGGAATTTACTTGTTTTTCTCTGGTTTGCCATTCGAATTGTTTGCGGGAACAAAAAACGCTGAATGCTTTCGGGCGTTTGCTAAACCGATGGCGGAAATTGCTGGCTTAAACTCTTATTCGGAATTTGTGGAAAGTGGTGGGCGGACGGAGGGCCTTGCACAATAATTAAGGCCTTGCGATGGCCTTCTCTGCGGCACGCCAAGAGCCAAGGAACAAGAAACCAGGACCTCAACCTCAACCCCAGCCATAAGAACCTCTGTCTAGGGTGCAACTCTTCGGCCCCAATGCCAAATCGATCAAACTTGCAATTGGCCTGCCCGAAACAGGCCATAAAAACAGTATTTTAGCCAAAAAACTTGTATTTTTACCAATTGTGCATAACTTTGCGTGCAATTTGTTATGCATAAGTTTTGTGGGAAACATTGTAATTTTTATAAGGATACAGGTTTTGATAGACATTGGTAACCTTTGGAAAAATGAATCTATTCTGAAACACCTGATACATTTCATTCCTAGACTCCTAGACTTGCCACGAAGGCTTAATTCGTGGCAGTGATTTTTTTTTGACGAAAGAGAACAAACAAAAATTGAATGAATTTTAGTCCCGAGAAGGAATAGAAAATCCTTTAAAAGCAGTCACCCATTGCGCAGGAAGAATGGAAAAGGGAAAGAAGATATGCGAAAATTGCATGTAAATTGCTTTGGGGCAAAGCCGCTTTCCCGGCCCTCTTGCCTTCTGCCTTCTGCCTCTGGCCTCAGCCCTCTTGCCACTCTTTTCCGCCGTATGTGGAGCACTTCCGTTCGCCGTTCCGTTGCTTTGTTAATACGACCACATACACCCACAGCTATACGTAGAACCACCCCGCCTCCCAAGAGGGTCCTGCGGGCGGTGCGGTGGTGTGCGATACTTGTATAGTTTGTAATTGCACACGTGTTTATACTTCAAATATTGACACATTGACACCAATATTTCACAGTGCTGTGTCTGCAGCTTGCCAGGATGTGAGGGATGGGATGACAGGTGTCGGGACTGGAACATATTGAGGTTACCGCCTGGTAGCCTATCCTGTCCCGTCTCCGTTCTATTTTATTGGCATCTAGTTAAGTCCCTGTCGCCGCCTTTCTATACTCGTTCCTCCAAAGCAAATTCAAATTAGTTTTGCATACGAACTTTTGTTTTAAAAAGGTATCTGTTTCTATTTTTTTCGAATTCTAATTCGAATGGAAGGTTCCTGATACTGTCTCGGGGGGAACCTCCCTTTGGCAAATAACTAATCTGGAGTGAATAACTAATCACAAAGTGTTGGCATTTGCAATTAGCGAAAGTTTTTAATTGCCTTATTAAATCGAGACAAAGACTAACTTCAGTTGTCAACAGCTCACTGCTGGCCTCTCTCTCTCCTCCTTACTTTCCCTGAAAAATTTCCAACATTTCCATGACAAAGTCAAAGTGCGCTGTGGCAAAAAGTTAGCAATCTGTAAGTGTCGCTATAACTAATTGAAAGGACATGTGCAGGGAAAGAAATTAAGAGTAAAAAGCAATACAATAATATAAAAATATAAACTATACTAAATATTTCAATATGAAACTAAACCTTCTCTAGAGTATCACTGAAGTTTTTAAATTAGTTGATAGGTCCTTTTCTAGACTGATACTAAGAATGTTTTATATAATAGTATAGTTCCTTATAACTCGGTATAAAGAGTGTTAAATATGATTTCAGATGTCTTAAGAATTCGTAACTACAATTTCTTCAGATCTCTTTAAAATTAATCTGAAATCTCTAAAAATGTTCCCTCTGTAGGTACTCTTTCAGAGACCTCCACACATATTCCTTGTCCTACCAAGTGTCAGCCAGTTTCCCCTAATTTGCCGCTGCACTCGAGCAATATAACTTTTAGCGGGGAAGTGAATGAAAAACATTTGTTGTTCGTTGTCTGTTTGGGTTTGCCCGTCCGCCGTCCGACCCTACATTGCCGTTTATTTTTCCCCGTTGTCAATGAACTTGATAATTGCATTGCATTGCTGGGAATCTCGGCAGACTCTTTAGTGCCTCCCCGGGGTCTCGTTTTTTCGGTGGAAGAAGTGTAATTGAGTTGGAAGCAAACTTGCCGACATCCATACATATAAATTGCACTTGCACTTCTCTGCTTTACGCTGCTCTGCTCGGCTGTGTCGTAAATAACGCTTAAAAGCGAAAAGTTTTTTAGCTTGGAAAGTTTTTGGTGGAAAACCCACATATATATTGGCAAAAGATTTTCTGCAATAGAAGAATATGGAAATGGCTATATGCAGAAGCCAAAGTGACCATGAAATGTGGCTTACAACAGCCGCACCCGCGTTCGACTCTGTGGCGGCAATGTCAAATTTGGCCATCAATTTTGGCCTCTACCAAGGTTAAGGTTAAGGATATTTCATAATATTTATAATATTTTCAGCTTTCTTGATACTTGGGCTTTCACGCTTTCAACCATGACTGTTAATGAATCCAAATCTGCGTATAGCTTGTTTCCATTTTGTATTTTGAATTTCCATGACTATTAATAGCCTAGCAATCGCGTTATTAATCCCCTTTTATGTTCCGACTGAAATTAAATTATCCTGCATAAAGGACGCGGCTGGTACGTTTTGCGCGAGCTTTTCAACACTTCAAACGTGTCAAATTGAAGTGGCCGGGGACGTCTATTTGTCACACACATATCAGCAAAATGGAGAGTGGCTGTGCGAGGATGTGCCACGGAACTCGGAGTTAAAAATAAAGTTGGCAGAACTAAGTCGATAGTCAGGAATAAAATTTCTACTTTCTATGGAAAGATTTTGGAAAACCTTTAATTAAGATTCTAGCCATATACAAGTAATAATGATAAAGGGAAATAATAAAGGTCTTTGTTGGAGTCCCCCCCCACGATAAGAAGGAATGTATGGTAATTCCTCGAAAATCAGCAAAGGGAAATAATGAAAACAATAACAGCGTAGAAAGTGTCGTGCTGATTAGATTGAAAGTTCCGTTGATTGTGCTGGGCCGTGTATTTGTGTTTGGGCATTTGTTTGATTCGTGTGGATGGCTGGTAGCTGGTGGCTGATTTGGCATGACACACGATTCTTTTTGATTATTTACCCCGCCAGCAGCCACTGTTATAATTTGTATTTTAAACATAGTCAGTAAACAAGCATATTGATTTCCAGAGATAATTGTTTCGCACTCCCCTAGCAACATGCGAGTATCAGGTGCCTGGCTAGCACTATCGTGGAAATTATAGATAATTATAAAAAAAGAGGAAAGACAAAACAGTATTACATGTATTTTTTCAACACAAAATAAAAGAATATATTATGTTCCATACTTAGCTCACCTCGCACTTGACTTGCGATTGCTTTATGATCCATTTCAGGTTTTTTTGCTATTGTTTCTATTTAGTATTAATAGATATAGTGTTTTTGCGTTATTTTCGACGCCTCTGGACGCCCGTTTATTTGTTATTATCGCACTGTTTTTTGCTGCCCGGCAATTATTACTTTTACTTTTTGCGGATGTGTGGTGCTTGCTTGTGTCTCTGTTCACGGGGCGTATGAGTAACGTCTGCGATTTGTTTATCCTCAAAATAGCTTAAAAACATCAGAAAAATCCAAGAGGGAAATGAAAATCGGAATGGGCTTGCAATCATTAACCGAATACTGTTGATCTTGGCAGAACAACGGGCAAACAATTCAGAAATATTATAATCTTCTTGATTTGGTTTCGTACACTCCCCCTTCTGGCGCTTTAATTGCAATTAATTGCACAAATCATGACCGAATGAGGTCAAATGGCAACGCCGCCCTCATTTCAGGGTCAGGGCCCATTATTTTGCCATGTGTTGGGGTGCTTTTGTTTTATATTCCATCAATACCACCCAATCAAGTGTCCCGACACTTGTCGGCTTTCTTCAATTTATCGCCCGTCGCTGGCCGTCTTTCCCCAGACCTGATATTTCAATAATTATGCAGCCTGACAGCCATTTCTCTTTTAAGGCCAATAAATATACGTCGGTGGGAATGCAAATTGAAATTTTATTGGCAGTGCAGAGAAAGCTAACTTGATTACAGAAGTTTCGTTATGAAGGCAATGCATCAAGGCATCAGATGTTATCCTTAAATTGTCTACTACTTTAAGCCATTTATTAGTCATTTCTGATAAAGGTATTTTCATTTCACAAAGTCAAGATAACTAATTAAGAACCTGGCCCAACTAATTTCGCCTTATCAGACTGCCGGGCATTTCCCATCGTCAATTATAATATCCGACACCCCTCATCAGATAGGAACACTAATGTCCGCCATATCGAGTGGCCAGCCAATTGACTCATCCTCGCATATGTCATCCAATTACTAATTTTCGCATGTGCATAATGCAATGGAAAAGTGTCGAGTGACATAACAGACTCCTTTTGGGTGTCCTGGTTTCAGTTCTTTGGCTTTCGAGTCCTGGCCAGGCCAGGACCAAGACCACGACAGGCTCATCGACAGACACTTCAAGGACACACGTTACGCCTCAATTACGCGCACTCAACTCAAAACTATTTGGCGGGGGAGTGTCTTTCGAAACCAAAACAAGAAAAGAAACTCTCGATTTTTAAAATTCTTACAAAGATTATAGCGGTATCTGCTTAGCCAGCAGATCCAAGAAATTGGGAATTTTGATAGGAGTAGATTTAGTGATAGTGAGATAGCGCTACGATAGTGCGGTTATTTGTTAGTTGGCGACAATCCGTCGCAACCGTTTTTGTTGGCTAACGCGTCGACTTCGAAACTGAAACTGAACGCCATAAAACTCGGAGGAACCCCATGAATGGCAGACCCCATTGGCAGCAGCCTCGGGTCCACCCCCCTGCCCCAATTTACCGCTTGTCGGGAGCCGACAGAGCCTTCGGGATTTCGCACGAAACCGAGACGCGGAGCTTTGGGGGCTTCGGCGGAATTTCATTCATCGCCGGGGCAACCAACAATTCTGTTTTGTTTTTGTTGCTGCTTCTGTTTTCATAACGTTCTTCTCCACAGAGCGAAACGGTGGCACAAAAGGAGAAAGAGCGGAGACCCGATGATGGGGGAGGCAATGAGAGAGGGAAAGTACTGATTGGAATGTTTTTTGGGGTTTTCGCTTTTGGCTCAGAATTCACGTGATGGGGTTTCGCGCTTCTTTTTGAAGGATTTTTTGGTTATTATTGTTTGTCTTTTTCTTTGAATAAACATGATCATTTTTTGAGGGCCAATATTTTGTATATTATTTGTTAAGATGCCATGTGTCCATCCATCACATAACAAGTTAATTATACCTATTATAGTAATAATAATAATACATACAAATATAACATAACCATAAAAGCAATTGTAAATGTTTCAAAAAAATTACGCATACGCCATGTTGGAAATATTACGTATACACCCTGTACGCAGCCCCTTAAAAAATATGCAAGAAAAGGAGAAAACTTCCAGTAACCTTGCACTCAACAACAACAAAACGAAGAGAAAACTGCATTCTGTGCATCGAAGGGGCAATGCACGAAATGCAATCTGCCTCTCTCTGTTTAGTCTGGCTGGAATTGCACGAAGCCGACTGAGTCTCTCTTCCTTCATGGCCCTCTCGCTCGCACCCAAGCAGAGGAAGCCCGTTTGTTTGGCTCAGCGAATGTCTGGAACAAAACAAAATGAAGGAAAACGAATGCGTTGTTGTTTTTATCGCAGGCCTGGGAGAAAGGGAAAGGTAGATGGACACGGGGCATACGTAAGGGTTTATGCAACGGTATCTCTGGATTTTTATGTAATTCTCAATTAAAACGCTTTGAGGGCTTACGTGATAATATATGAAAATTATTATGCCTATTTGCTGCATATTTATAATTAAGCATGGGGAATTAAATTTCTCTCCTCATGGTTAACTTCATAAGAAATTTTAAAACAAAGACACCGGGTTGAAGGAACCTTCTAACAAACGAGCCACAATCCTTTAAAAACGTCCTGTTAGCTCTTCCTTCTTTATCTCTTTGTTTAAAGGATTTCACACAGTTCGTTCAACTAGACAACTTTTTAATGAAAATTAATTACGAAAACTTTATGGCAACCAACAGAATGTAATGCAAGCCGATTGGAAAAATTCCTAGTTAGATAGAGTTCACAATATGTGCAGCTTCCCAACAGGACGATGGCCTTTTGTAAAGGATAAGGTCACCGATTCACCATAAAATACAAATTACGCCGCAAAAAACTTTCTCCGAAGGCGTAAATTTTATTAGGCGCCGAATAACTAACTATCTAGGCCCAGAATCCTTCAAAAGGCGTGGAATACAAAAAAAAAATAGAGATATAATATAGCGTGGGAGGGACATAAATGAAGTCACGTGCCAACGCCAGAGGGCGCCACCCACAGACTGTGGCCTGACATCGGTTAAGGCGTCGGATTTTAATGCCGAATCACATTTCTAGTGACTTTAATGGCACTGGAAGAAAAACAATGGACTGCGTAATTTATGTATTTTAAGTATTTTATTTTATTAAATTTAATTGACATATAAATATAAGAGATACTGTGTTTTTTCAAGGTTTAAGTCATTTGAAAGTCTATAGTCTAAAACTTCCTTTCTTAAAATCAATTCTTTTTATTATTCTCTGTAACATTTTGCAGTAAAAATGAATATTACTCCTTTAATATGAAAATGGTTATCTTGACTGCAAGACTTGATATTTGCTTTTTTAATGCCAGAAAATGCATCATAAATTTATCCTTTACGAGGCGATGGCCATTAGAGACGCGATTCAGGCTTTTTATCTGTGGACTTTTCCTTTTTTTATGGGCCGTCAAAACGCCCAAGGCCACTCATGTGCACGCGAATGCTCCGGGGAGTAAGTGCAGCTGGATTCCGATTCAATGTCCTGCATTAATATGCAAAAATCAATCCGAGGGCCACTGCCATCATCAAAATCTTTCATACACAAAACGTGCCCGCTAAACGAGCCCCAAAAAAGGGGTGTCGGATGGGAGGGGAAGGATAGGAGATGGGTGGGCAGTGTATGGTCGGTGGTGAGCAGGGTCAAGGACTGAGGCACGCACAGAAGCAGACTACAAAACAATTTTTCATCTCGCTTTGTTATTGAATCCATTTACGTGACCAAATTAGCGCCTTTCATATCAAAATTGTTCTTTGTTTTGGTTTTGAAAATTTTACAGTACATCAATGTGGAAATTGCACACAAAGTGTATATTTAAGTAATGACAGCAATGAAGATTTTTAAGCCAGAAAATCAACTTAATTTAATAATATGTGGAATAATAGGTGGGTATGGTTTTTGAAAAGATATAAGGAACGATAATGCTTAAATTAAAAAAACAGAAGAATCGGATTGTTTAAATTAAATCACTTTGTGAAGTGATGTCAACAAAGTATCTGGATGAAATTGGCTCACAGACTATATATTCATTTCCTGACAGTAATGAAGATACAGATACTTAGAACAATTTCCTCATAAAAGCCAAATTAAAATGGTTATGGATTTTCAAAAGATCGTAACCAGCTTTTTTTTTTAAATCAAATAACAGAAGAAACCCGTATAAATCACTTTTGAAAGTAGAATTGAAATTGTACGGCAACAAACGTTCTCATTTTTCACTTTCACTCTCAAATTTTTCTTGGCTAATTGTCTTGCCGCCCATAATTTAGCTCGAGCAGCAGCAGCAGCAAGCCGTGAATTTTGAGGCACAAAAAACTGTCAACGTTGTGTAACCATAAATCAAGGGGCAGGCGTGTCCGGGTCCCTTAAAATCAAAAAAAAAAAAAAAAAAAAAGCATAAACAAATGCAAACTGGCGAAAAAAAAATAAATGAAAATATTGCTGCTTTTGACTGTCAGGTTCCATCAACGGCAATGTGGCAACAAATTAACTGCCGAGCCGAAACAAACACGCACAGAAAGCTACACACACCCACCACCCACACAATGGGAAGATAATTTTCCGCGCGATAAGGAAGAAAGGGTAGGGGCTATTCCGGTAGAAAGAGAGGGCGCGATAGACCATACACGTGGCTGCTGCTGACAAACGTTTAATTAGTTTTACAAGTGTGGCGACAAATTGACATTGCCCATGTCCCGCCAAGTTGATTGCTGTTGGCAAATTAGCAATATTTTTGGTTTCGAACGGGTGTTCAGGCATGTATCGATAACCAGGTGAACGATAACCGGTGACTAAAGTTCGCTTTCTGACCAATTTTCCAAAAAAATACTCACACTTATCATCTTTGCTCATATTTGCAAAGCGTTCTAAGGCACAATCGGTCGGCTGGTCGTTTTTTGATTCTTAGTAGCACTATCAATCAGTCAATCACTCAGTTATTCAATCACTCAGTCAGACAATCAGTTCATCAATCAATCAATCACTGCTGGGGAGAGACACTCGAGAGGGCACTTCCGACCGCTACATAAGCTGGCGATATTCTGCTAGGGCGCGAAATATAATGCTGCAGGAATGCCAGCGTTACCGCGCGATTTATCTACGAAAACTCCAAGATAATGACTGGGAATGAAACGGACTAACCCAGAGCCCGGACGTTTTGTATTTCTTTTTTTTGCCTATATTGTATTATATTTCATTTGGCCGGGTGATAGCACCACCCTCCCACCGCGCCCCGAAGATAACTGACAGAGTTATCAGCTGTAGTGCCCAAATCTGGCTTGGTGGTAGGAGGTAGTGGGTAGTAGGGTGGGTGGTACGGGTGTGGGTATGAGGTATAAACAGGGATGGGCCAGCAGCGGGTTGTCTGATTTCATTAAGAGCTACTCTATACATTTCGTAATAGTATTTGCTCTCGTCTTTATTGCTCATATTATTGTTCTTCTTAATATTAGTCTTATCTTGATTTCATTTGTCTGATTACACGGCTGAGTGAGACAATCAGGCAGGCTACAAGTGGGGCCTTAGCCCACAAAAAGAGAGGAAAAACTTTTCAATGGGTTGCGTTGATAAGTTGGTAAGATAAAAGTGTAAAACTAGAAGTCGTTTAATTCTCAAAAGTGGCAAAAAAAGTCAATTAAAGAGGCATAGGTTCGAAGACTTTTCAAACACTTCAAGGATTCTGAAATAGTTTTGTAGGGAATAGAAATTTACTATTTATTTTAGTAAAACTTCAATTACCTTTGGGATATTTAAAATCTGTATAAATTAGGACCCCCTGGCCCATGAATGAGTCATACGACGTTTATGATTGTTTTTCTCGCTACTTTCGTGCCACTTTTGTGGCCTCAAATATTTGCTGGAGATCACTGACTGACATCAATGTCAAATGAAAGTGCCTGCAGCGATTAAAAAACGACTTGTTTGGCTTGTCAGCCGGAAAATGTGTCACATGAGCGGTGTGGGATCAGTTGGCCAAATAACGACAGCATCTTATCTGATTCGTCTTTCAATGGCAAACACCTTTATAGCAAAATCGGGTATGGTGTTGAATTCCCAGAAAACTTGCTCTGCAAGTCATTATTGCTCTATATATATACATTTTATATCTCCTTGTGCTTTTTTTCTGTTTTCAAAAATTTATTTGTTTGCTAATAGGGCACGTGATATGTGGGTGTCAGGTATCTCATCCGCTCTTTCTATAATTTGTTTTTGTGGCTACTATCGCACCTCAAAAGGAGGCGCGTTAATTAAATTTCAACTCGATTATGGCTATCATGATTAGATTATTGCTACACTAAACTCGTCAAAAAAAAGCGTGTATATTATATATACATATCTTGAAGTGCACTTGCCCTAAGTCTAAAATTAGTAGCTGCACGCAGAAATTATATTTAGCCGACATGCAAAAGGCGGTCAGAAAATGTCGGACTAAAAACAATTTACACCTTCGAACTCATTGCGTATACGCAGTGTGGGCCTGTTTATCTTTGAGCATAAATTGGCCATAAATATGAATATACAACAGCAGTGTATTAACCTATATTTAGCTGGACATCGTTTTCCGAGAAGATCAGAGGTCAGTAGTCGAGGACTTTCTTTGTTTTGTTTGTAAACAATTTTCGTGGTAATTTGTGGTTTGATTTTGGTTACTTACCTTTGATTTCCACCTCTGTGAATGGTTTCTTTTTGACAGACTGCGAAATGGAAAACAAACGAAGCGAAAGTGAAAATCAAATAAATATAGAGACCAGTCAAAATAAACCGATCGGGAATGGGTGAAATAATTGTGTGTTTGCTTACCTTGGTGGCCCGTTTGCCCAGCAAAGCTGTTCCCAGCATCTGAGGAGAAAATCATAAAAACAAAAGAAAATTTAAATATAGTATGCGAACTTATTGACTTACAGCCATGCTAAAATGTTAGTCTAGAACTGATCAAAAAAGCATTGCATACTCTTGAGCGCTGGGGAAATTTTCTAGGTCTCGAGGGGGTGTGTGATTTATATTTTTACATTTCGTCTATTAGTGTTTTTAGTTTTGACACTCTGTCTATTACGTTGTTATTTCAGCCACCGCTCGCATTTGTTGTTTTTCTGATCTATTTAAATTTTCGAGGAATTCCGAACATCTCAGGCCAACAAAAAAAGATTTGGCTAAATTGCAATTAGTTAGATCCTAAAGTCAAATACAATGGAACATAAATCTCTCAATTTGGCTCGAATATGAGAGGCTCGAATACTCTTATTATTCGATTCAGCTTGGCGGGGGGCGAGGAAAGTTTTCGTGATTTTTATTTATTTATTGGCCAATCCAATTACGTAGTCAATGGCAAGAATTTAAACAATTTTTGATTAATTACCGAAATAAACGGGCAAAATTGCGAATAAAAATATATATATATTATATATGTGTATGAGAAGATCAAATTTACCAATTTTCGAGAACAAAACCAATTATTAATTCATTTTGCGCCACAGGAAAATGGCGTAAGTATATTAAGGCTTAATTTAAACGTGTGTGGTTTTTGTTTACTTTGTCTTAATTCGGTTTTTTATTTCATGATAGTTACATTTTAAAGTAAATCTTTAGTAATCGTTGAAGGCTAAAGGGTTTACTATTTACACCTTTTAACCTTTAATGTTTGTTTCTCCTTCTTAATATTCAAGCCCACATAAATGGTAATTGTTATGCCAAAGACTCTGCCATGTAAAAAACCTTGGCCCAGGTTAGTTACCTTTATCAACACTTGGCCAACACAAAGACAGATGCTAACTTGGCCTGGCTCACGTGCCAAGACGCATAAAATGTAAACAAATGAATAAATTTATAGACAACGAGTTTTTAATGCCCGCCTAATGGCATTCTTCTATGACACTTTTTTCTCGAATTCACCTGTTTGTCGGATATTATCTGTTTTTATGTTCCTCAAAGCCTTGCCAAAATCATAAATCTATAGCTTGTTTTGCTCAAAATCCAGACAAAATATAATTCTTTTTTTCGGTAGCCGCGTCAATGGGGAATTTTGATGAAGATATATTGAATCTTTGGACCCCATAGAACCATAGAAGCCATAGAAAAGAACTGTGAATAAAAATTCCCATAAGTTAACTGTCTCGATTAGTGTGTGCTCACTCGATTATAAAATATACAAATCAGAAAAGGTAAAGAAAAAGTTAATAATCGCCATTGTTTATATTGGCAGAGCATATATGCGTCTATTCCGATAAACATTCGACTTTTTAATGTCTTGAAAAGCACTGGAACAGCAATCTTTGTTCGACGAAAGTCTTCAACTGGCTCACATTAAGAAACCATTATGAGGCGACACAGACATAGAACACGAAAAGCTAATTTACCACCGGAATCTGCATATATCTCAGCATTCAGCAGCATTCACATCCCATTTATGGATGGCAGTGTGTTTTTCCACATTAATGATGTGTTTTTGGGCTACAATGTTATAGAAGGCGACAGAGAAGAGTTTTTATGACTGCCTACTAAAAGAAAATAGAATGCAATGTTGTGGAACAACTTTATGAGGCTCTCGTCTCGATATTCGCTTTATTTTTGAGAGATTTATTTTTGTCTAGCTTTTCAGCACTTGTCTGGCATTAATAGGCCAGAGAGGGCTCTACTTAATTTGGGCAAGTTTGTAAAATGAGTAATTATGGGAACTTTGTCTACAAAGGGGCTGTTAAAATCAGGAAACAAATTCTTAACTTATAGCCCTGAGTTTACGGGACTTTAAGCGTTAAGAATATAATTTATGGCCGATCCTACTTTTTGTGTCATATTCAAAATAAATATTTCACTTCCACAAATAAACTGAATTTCATTAAATGGCATTTGGTTAGCCTAAATATTTGGTGAGAGATTTCGTAATTAACAAATACGATCAGCTAATTTCCATATTATGCGACCCTCGCGCAATGTATTACCAATATTGTTATTAAAATTATTTATAGCCCGAGAAGCAGCCCCGAGAGAAGAGAGGGCTACAATTAATATTTGCTCGTCATAAACGGAATAAAAACAAATTCGTGTATATAGCTCGGGCAGCTTTAGTACCTGCCAGACGGAGAACGAAAGTTGTTGGCACCATTGAAAAGCAATTAAGTAAATATTTATACAAATGCGAGCAGGTTTAGTCGATTCCTCTGATTCGTGTCGATCATTAGATGGTGATGAGGAAGGAATAGGTTTTTTTTGGGTTCATTATCGGGATAATTCTGAACTTACCTTCAGTTGTTGGCGTAGTCCGCTCATTGGGCTCATTCAAAAATCTGATCTGACTAAAAAAGGTGTTTCAAACGAGCAAGTGCTGGGTGCCGGTGGCGTATGAGTAATTTTTTTTCGAAATAAGCAAAAAAAATATCAAACTTTTGCCTTGGTTGGCCTAGTTTCTTTATATGTTTAGTTTTTATCGCTTTATTTACTAGCACTTAAATGTGTATTAACTTGTACTTTTCAGCCTAGTGTTTTAACACTCATTCTTTCCACAAATATAAAGTGTATTTGCGTTTCTTTGTTCGATTTTATTTTCTGTATGGATAAATGTTAACTCTTGTCTAGAGGATTATTGATGATTTGTCACCGTGTTCTTTTGTGTATAATTTCTGAATATATTTCTGTTTGAAAAACGCGCGCGACTGTCGACGATCGTCTCTCCTCGGAATCCCAAACAATATTGAGCATTTTACGTTGCTTCGATGCCCACGAAAAGCTGCCAAAAAAATACAAAAAAAAAAAAACACGAAAGCCGAAATGAACATGTTGTCGAAGTTGGAGAAAGAGCAAAGGCGAAAGGCGAGCGTGAGAGGTATTCTCTCTCAGAGCTATATGTTTTTGAACACATATTTTGAAATCTCGTCTCGTTCTGGGATTGCCATTTTGTTAATTTTAATTTTTTGATTTATCTGCACCGATCTGCACAGTGGTCTCTCTCCCTCTCTCTGTCGTTGTCAACAAGTTCTGCCGGCAAAAATCGAAAATATATATCCGATCTTGTGACGAAGCGATTGTTTTTTTGGGTGATATGTACTCGTAGCTAAAGAAAGAACTGTGCCATCAGAAGACAGCATGGGACAAGCACTTGGCCAAACACGTTTCCCCATATTTGTTTATCAATGCGCCCCAATGAGCATCAGCATTTGGCGCTAAAGTCTCAAACATCTCGCATTAAAGCCCACATTATGGGTAAGATCACCACTCCGTTATATAAACGATGCGGATCGGGTAGAATGTTTTATATTTAGTTCGGCGCACGGACTCGAGTCATTCAACCCGGTGGCACTTGCCGAAAAGCCTATGCAGTTGCTGCAAGTGCCGACGTGTGTCCACATTGCGTATGAGTTATTTTTACCAATTACCAAAAACAAAAACCAACATACAAAAGTTGGCAGGCGGCGACAGAGCAGCAATCGAAGGAATCTTTTGATAATTTTAATTAGGCAGCTGTCGTGGAGCGTTCACTCGCCTTGCAGCAGCAGGTAGGGTGTCTAAAAATGACACATTGCTCATACGCCAGGGGGGTCGCCTCGATTCTTTGTTGTTTTAGCTTAATTTTAAGGAAGTTCATTCTCCAGCTAAGTAAATATGTACACATTAAATATTTATTATACAAAAAGTCACATTTTTAATGGCAAACATTTCAATTTTAAACCTGAACTTTAGCTCAATCAGTAGAAAGTGACATTAAAAATTACACAACTACCCCAGGTCAGTCACTGAACTTTTATCATATAATTTCCATTATCAGTGAGTGACTTTTTCCTAGATGCTGTAGAAATTGAAGATTCAGTTTTTGTGTGTTTCAAGCAGAAGAAACCGGACTGGGATTGAGATTGTTTATGGAATCATTATCAGTTCATAAATGTAGCGGACATACAGCCAACTTTTACGAGTTATTCATTGAATGCAAATTATTCTCAAATAAAAAAATAAAAATTGGGTAGTCTGCCAAAACCTTTGACCAAAAATCTGAGCCAAAAAAAGAGCGAGGAAATTATTATGGCTAAGAAATCGGCGTCTCTGGCTCTTTATAGATTTCCAATGTAAATATTTACAATGTTTATTTTTAAACCATATAGGTATATATAATATACATGTTTGTAGAACTTTGTACATCGTGCTTGGTATATTTCATGTTATGATCGTGCTAGATAAATATTATGAAACTTTGGTGCTGTAGTGTACAATTGCCATTTAATCGGCCAGAACCCGTGATTTACGCCGGAACGGGGAACGTTAGCTTAATAACTGGAAGCGTTCGATCTTAACTGGGTGTTAATGACTCTGGGAACTGAACTCTGACGCTGATATTTTAGCAACTTTAGTTAGTTATCGGCAAACAGGAATGTCGCACTTGGTGGGCTGTGGGCTTAATGACAGTGCTGTGATATCATCGTTGGGTACACAACAGCCCCCGAGTACTGTCAGGCGGCCAAACGAAGCGTGAAAAGCAACCAAGGTCGAAAGCCAAATAAATTGAACTTTAAACTGTGTAACAGTGCCGTGTAACGGAAGCCAGTGCACTTACGGCAAGCGGGTTTGAACTGTTGTCCTCTTGGTCCGAAATCTTGGCCAACACACACACGTACACACTACCAGCACTATACTATCGCACAGCACTCGCCCGCAGAAAGAGTTTCTTGGACACGCGACCTCCTGACTCTTTTTTTAGAACGACTGTCGCTGCCGCCGACACTTTTTGAACTGTGCAACGATCTCTGGCTGGTGTTCGGTGTATTCGGCGGCCCACTGATCACTCAGCCGCATATATAAATGTCCACTAACGAGATGGGACCAAGCCCAAAAGCATCATTATTTGTGCACAGGAAGAAATCACTAAATCAGAGCCCAATCATTAAATCCCTGTCGGCATAAATTACATGTCAGATTAATGGATGTAAGAGTGAATCAATTTGTCATTTGCCAATCATATATTTATGTTTTTGGGCACTAAATTAAAATGGAAGATTGTAAATCTTAAAATTTCAATAATAAATGTGCCAATGACAAAGTCTTAATAGCTTTACAGATCATATAATTTTTTAAATCGAATAAGTTTTTTGAAATATTACATTTTGTTTTTTCCATAATCTAATATTATTAATGAGAAACATTGTA
Organism: Drosophila atripex; assembly: GCA_035045925.1. Classification (NCBI taxonomy): domain Eukaryota; kingdom Metazoa; phylum Arthropoda; class Insecta; order Diptera; family Drosophilidae; genus Drosophila; species Drosophila atripex. The sequence continues at coordinate 6,856,736 of JAWNOP010000012.1, forward strand.
CAATATTTTTAAAGAACAAACATAATGAAGAATAAATAAATAAAACAGGATAAACAATTTGGTAACAAAAAAGAATTATTTTACTGTGTATGTCAAACAAATTTGCTTTGTGGGTGTTGCCAACAGATCCACAACGATTTTTTGTTCTTTCTATGGTGGCGCTGTTAATGGGCATGCGTGGGAAATTCTGGGATCGACAATACCCTGGAATGTGTTTTCTTTGTGCAATCACACGTGGATCTTTAATTACCCAATAGTTAGTCCAGCAAACTTTTCGCCGTCATTTTCTGCCGAAAGACGTAGGAGAATTTCGAAAAACAATGTTTTTTTATATTTATTCCTCCCGAACTTTTTCAATCGAAATGTGATTTATTTATAATGGTGTGAATTTAAATTTAAATTTGTTAAAAATAGCCACAATTGACTAGGAAAAATACGCGGAAAAGTCGATTTATGATGGGATTCCTTCAGAGCGATGCGAACCATTAGGCCCAATTTGTAAATGGCAAGTAATTCGGCTCACAAATAAACAGCCACCCAATTGTGGCTAAAATCCGACCAAGAAAATCAATTGGATTAAATAAAGTACGCACGACCGTGATACCAAGGCCGATGAGACAGCAGTTTAGTAGTTTAAGGCAATTACATTGAGTTTATTGTTCGATTAGCTTAAAATTCGTACAGACTACATGGCTCGCCTATGACTTCATTACAAAGAGTCAAATTGGAAGTTTAATATCGATTACATATCATTGTGCGCTATGCTCGTTACTCTCTAGTCTCACTATGTACTACATATCACAAATTCGGATATTATCTGTATTTAGATGCTAGTAAAAACCTACATGCTACTTGACAGAGAAAAATCAAGTGGACGGGAAGCTTAGTTCCCCTAAAAAAGGTACTCGAATAGTTAGTTTCGATTTGGAGTGTGTAAAATTGTGACTTTTAGTGTGGAAGTTTTTTGGTTTCTAGCTGATTAAATTCTAAAGCTAATCCTAAAGCACTTGAAGCCTTAAAAGCATTTGCATTTACCATTTGATGATGTTGCAGATTTATCACAAAAAGTTCCTAGCTAATCTAGACCTGCATATAACGATAGCTGGCAGCGGAAGTGCGGTAGTTTCCCTCGCTCAGCTTAATGTATTGACCCAGGAAGTTCAAAACAACAGCACTTCGGCACAGGTTGTGTAGGTAGCCCAGCAAGTGGGGCGTCAGGATTGTGGTCAGTATATAGGCTAGCTGAGGCACTCGATCCGTGTGTCCCATTGGGCATATCCAGTATCCCCGCCGCACTGCATCCCTGGTGTGGTGAGTTATGAAGGCACACAGTAGCGATCCCAGCATTAGGCTGGTCCGGAAGTAGTTTAAACAGGTGGTGCATATGTAAAACAGCAACATTACCCCTATTATAGTGGAGCAGTGCAGAAAGGGCCTTCTTGACAAGTTGGTGGCATCCTTGAAAAAAGAAAAACGAACATTCAAGTTAAACAGTTTCTTGGTATTTAACCCACTTACTTCCAAATACAAGGAACGTGCCTCCACAAAGTGGTCCAGGTCAATGAACGATGACACAACGAAGCAGGTGAAAATCAATATCCAGCCGAAAAGTTGCGAGGCTAAAGAAAAATCAATTCATAGCAATTATTTTTGGCCAAGGCAAGAGTGGTTGTACTTGTTAGCAAATCAAAATTAAGTTAAGATGCAACACAAAATGTATCAAAAAATCTCTGCAGATAATATAGATTAGATAATGTATAAGCAGGCCACCAAATTGTGAAAACTTCTTCATTTTTGCTTGAACCAAAATAAATAGCGAATAAAGAAAATAATAACTAAACGTAAAACAACTACTAACTTCTCTCATAGAACTGCATGGCAAATGCAATCCCCGTGAGGGCTCCGATGGCCGCGTGGGTGGCATTATCCGCCAGAGCCTTGAGGAGCGGATGTTGAGTGAGCTCCACAAAGTTGTCCCCCAAAAGACACGTTATGGTCGTCAAGGTCGTCAATACTATCCGCATGTAAACCATTGTGTGGCAGTGGGGCATCGATTTCTGGCACTCGACTTTTCCGGCTAGATCGGCTGCTGTGGTTTCTCCACTTCTTGGACGGATTTCCGTGGATCTCTTGGGATGGCTTACTACTCCAGTAATTGCTCCTCAGGGTTATCTCCTTGGCCACGTACTGTTAGCATTTTGTTTATTCACAATTTGTTGTGAAATCCCGGCGAGGATAAGTTACTTTGTTTTACATTTGTAATGCATTTAGTGTGACCGTGGAGGACCAAAACGCCAAACGGTTATTCAAAACATACCAGCACATATATTTTTATTTAAAAATAGTATAAAGCGGTTTAAATATGTTAGAGGTATATAAATTAAAATATATATTATTTTCGAAATAGACAAAAAGAACATAAATTTGAATTTTTACAAATTCTTTGTCTTTGTCTTTTAAATAAAAAAAGCGATTGTTGGGATTTCGCGCCACGTTTGTTTTAAACTAAATTCGCATTATTTGTAATATTCTTCAATAAAAAACAGGAGGTTTTTTGATATGCATTAAGTTTTGTGCATAACAATTGAGTAATTGAATCCCAACAGTTGTAGGCCGACCTGCATCTGTATAAGTGCCTTAAGTGGAATTTTCCATGCGAATTTTTTATTCTGGCAGAACTACTATAGTTGAACGAAAAAGCTCTCTCTGTTTTTATACCCTTGCAGAAGGTATTATAATTTTGGTAAACAGTGTGCAACACAGCGATGGAGACATATCTATGTATCTAATAATATAAGATGCATGTCGCCACTCAAGTGAAAGGGTATATCAACATCGGCTCCGCCCGAAGATAGCTTTCCTTTCTTGTTGCTCTTCCTCTCTCCCAAAAAGATCTTTTAAGTTTCAAAATAATAAATCTTTTTCTATGAAAAAAAACTAAAAACGAGAACACGTTTTCTTAATTAAAATACTTTAACAAAAGGGTACAATAACATTAAAGGGATAATTCTTGCTTTTGATGGCCTGTTTGGCAAGGATAAGACGATCTCCGGTATTGTAGGTCTGCAGAACAGCATGGTCCAGTTCATCCAGTTTGAAGTCGAATATGTTAATGTTATCCTGGATACGTTGGGGATTGGATGACTTGGGTAAAGGCACAACTCCCAGCTCAAACTGCAAAAGGAATATAAGGATCAAGAACTCTTTTATAAAACGCACCTCATACCAGATATCTCAGCACCACTTGGGCGGTGGACTTTCTGTATTTATCAGCAATGGCCTCCACCTTGGCATCATAGATATAATTGGGGGTCCTTGTGGCAGGATTACCTCTGCGTAAAGGACAATAGCCCGTCACCACAATATCACTCTGCTTGCAGAGATCGATGAGCTGCGTTTGTATGAAAGCGGGATTGCACTCGATCTGGAACATATATGTTAGTTATTTACGATCATTTAGTTAATATATAAAACGAAATACCTGATTTTGTACTGGCTTAATTTTGCAGTTGGCCAAAAGGCGAGACAATTGTTCGGAGTTGAAATTGGAAACACCAATGCTTTTGGTGAGGCCCAGTTCCACCAGTTTCTCCATGGCACGCCAGGTGTCTAGGATGTCCACATCACTAAGGAAAGGATAATGAAAAAATAGTTTAAGTAAAATGGGTAAACACATTTACCCAATACGCACCTGAGTTCCACTTCACCATTCTCATCGGTGGGAGTCATAACATTGTCGCCGCGGTAAACATAGGAAAACGGCCAGTGGATCAAGTATAGATCCACATACTCCAGACCGAAGTTCTCGAGGGTCTTACGACAGGCGTGCTCCACTCTTTCCGGTTCATGAAAGTGATTCCACAGCTAACAAAAACATTTAATTAAAAAAATAAGGTGAAAATGTGACACCGGAGAAAACTTACTTTGGAGGTGATGAAAATATCTTCCCGCTTGATGACTCCTTCCTTGATCTTCTGACGGACTGCTGCTCCCACTTCATTTTCATTTCCATAAAAATAGGCGCAATCTATGTGCCGGTAGCCCACATCAATGGCATGGAGAACTGCCCTCTCACAATCGCCCCCTAATGACTAAAAGGGTGAATCGAAGGTTATCGGGGGGATCCTCTCCAGCTGATAAGATACCAATATCAGAGATTCGATCTCCACTTACCGAGTAGGTTCCCAGACCTATTGCTTGGATCTGCGTTCCGTCGTGGTGCTTCAGATAGGGAATATTGTTGGTGGACATGTTCCTGGTTCGGTAGTTGCTCGCTAACTGAGCAATTTCATTTATGACTTTTAACTAAAATACTCACTATTTATTTCGAGCAATTGCATGTGAAGTATTTCTATCTGTGTGATCTTTGAGTGCCTCCACCATGAAACAGCAAAATTGATTGAACGTATTTTCACCATAAATGACGTTAACATGACATGGCTTTGACGTTAACGTGGCTATTTGACGTTAACGCGAATTAATCTTTATTACATGCTTATGTATGAGGTTTAGAAGTCTACAGAAATGACCTATTTGTCTTGAAAATATATCTTTGAAAACGTGAAATCCATCTCCTTAAAAATACAAACATATGTTCATAACTGGTCCTTTCGATAAACTTAAATAATTCGTAAAACCTCCAGTCTTCCTGGAATACCCTCTCCATAAATCGATTATTTTTCAATTTATCGGGACTCGAAAATACATTACAAAACCCCTTTAAGGGTTCCCTCAAATTTTAATCATGCAATATATGGCAAATTTTGGCCCCTTTCATTTTCCTCTACTCCCCTGTAGACAAGTAATAAAAATAAACTTTAAGTGATAAGACCATAAAGAAATGTATGTGTTGAAACTTTAAACAAACACAACTTTATAGAAAACAATAATCAACCATAACTGATTAGTTGAAAACCGATAGATTTTTCTATAATAAAATAAATCAAACAAATTTAATCTAGTTATATATGCATTCACTTTTGTATATTTTTAAACAAATATTTAAATCATGAAAAATCATTTGAAAAAAATATAATCCTTCATCTTAGAATTCAATGCTGAAGGGATAGTTTTTGTTTTTGATGGCATGGACCATGGGAATCAGACGTTCGCCAGTGTTATAGGAGTCCAAGATGGCATGATCTTCGGCATCCAATTTAAAATCAAAGACTTTGAAGTTCTCCTCAATGCGCTTGGGATTGGAAGACTTGGGCAGTGGAATAGTTCCGATTTCAATCTATACGGAAAATAAGAAAGCTAAGTTTTACTAAGAACTAAGAACTAAGTAACTAAGAACTAATTTTAGGAAAAACTAATGGATTCTTACCAAATAGCGGAGCACCACTTGGGCCGTAGACTTCTTGTACTTGTCCCCAATAGCCTGGACCTTGGCATCGTAAATATAATTGGGAGTTTTTTCCGCTGGATTGGGCCTGCCCAGCGGACAGTAAGCGGTCACCACAATGTCATTCTTTTTGCACAAAGCAATCAATTTCTTCTGGTTCAAAGCTGGATGGCATTCGATCTGAAAAGGTGTTTATATATTATTGAATTTCAGTATAGCACTAAACCGCAATTTGCGTACCTGGTTGTGGATGGGCTTGATCTTGCAGTTGGCCAGAAGGCGGGCCAGTTGTTCGGAATTGAAATTAGAAACGCCAATGCTCTTGGTGAGGCCCAGCTCCACCAGCTTTTCCATGGCACGCCAGGTGTCCAGGTAGTCAACGTCGCTAAAATCAACACGAGCTTTAAATGAATACTATTTTAGAATGGTAGAAAAGCTCACCTCATTTCCACTTCTCCTTTGGCATCAGTGGGCATCATTTCATTGTCGCCCCGGTAGACATAGGAGTAGGGCCAGTGCATCAGGTAAAGATCTACATAATCCAGACCAAAGTTCTGGAGAGTCTTACGACAGGCGTACTCCACCCTCTCTGGTTCATGGAAATGGCTCCAAAGCTGATAATTTTTAATTATTATATGATTCTTTGAGGTCGATGCGATATCCTACTTTGGTGGTGATGTGGATGTCCTCCCTCTTGATGACGCCCTCCTTAATCTTCTGCTTCACCGCTGCACCCACCTCGCCCTCGTTCTCGTAGAAATAGGCGGTGTCTATGTGCCGGTAGCCCACATCAATTGCATGGAGAGTGGCTTTCTCGCAGTCACCGCCCAATGACTTAAAAAGGGAAAAACAATAAGACCATTTTAAGTTTATTTAATATTCTCTATTATAGCTGATAAGCCGGCAATTATTTCACCGATCGATATCAGGAGCGTGATCTCTAAAAATTCTGCTTACAGTATAGGTTCCCAGTCCGATGGCTTGGATCTGGGTGCCGTTGTTGTGCTTCACGTACGGAAGTTTGCTGCCGGACATCGTTGCGGTTTAACAAGTTCTGACTGACTAGCCAGCCGGGTGCTCTTCAAAATAAATATTTTCAATTTCAATCACTGCCTGTGGTTGGCTCTCGCCAATTTGAGAGCAACACGATCGTCAGAAAAGCTTTCATAACTTAATCGGAAGTTCAAAATTATTTAAAAAAGCTTAAAGCTTTAAGTGGCAGGCGTTTTTTTTTTAAATTCTGATCTTCTAAAACCGCTTGGCTAAATGGCAGACTTGTAACGATTTGTGGTTCGAATCTCTATTAATTGGCGTTAAAGGCTTTCTACAAATTTTACAATCCATATTTTTTACATTTTTCCAAAGAAGGGATTTCCCTCCAACCCCTTGGAAAAATGGCCCAATACTCATATTTAACCCAAAACCAGTTCTATATCTTCGCCAATTTCTCAAAGCAAAATTTTCGATCGATATTTTTCAAATTTTTGTGGGTAAGCCCCTTGTAAAAACAGAAGTATTCATATCCGACCCAAAACCAGTTCTATATCTTCGCCAATTTCCATCCGATCCTGGAGCGGAATACCTTAAAAGTTTTGTTGATTGATTTCCTTTTAATCTGTGTCAAAATCTCAATGCGAAATTTTCGATCGATATTTTTCATATTTTTGTGGGTAAGCCCCTTGTAAAAACAGAAGTATTCATATCCGACCCAAAACCAGTTCTATATCTTCGCCAATTTCCATCCGATCCTGGAGCGGAATACCTTAAAAGTTTTGTTGATTGATTTCCTTTTAATCTGTGTCAAAATCTCAATGCGAAATTTTCGATCGATATTTTTCAAATTTTTGTGGGTACACCCCTTGTAAAAACCGAGATAATCATATCCGACCCAAAACCAGTTCTATATCTTCGCCAATTTCCATCCGATCCTGGAGCGGAATACCTTAAAAGTTTTGTTGATTGATTTCCTTTTAATCTGTGTCAAAATCTCAAATCAAAATTTTCGATCGATATTTTTCAAATTTTTGTGGGTACACCCCTTGTAAAAACCGAGATAATCATATCCGACCCAAAACCAGTTCTATATCTTCGCCAATTTCCATCCGATCCTGGAGCGGAATACCTTAAAAGTTTTGTTGATTGATTTCCTTTTAATCTGTGTCAAAATCTCAAATCAAAATTTTCGATCGATATTTTTCAAATTTTTGTGGGTACACCCCTTGTAAAAACCGAGATAATCATATCCGACCCAAAACCAGTTCTATATCTTCGCCAATTTCCATCCGATCCTGGAGCGGAATACCTTAAAAGTTTTGTTGATTGATTTCCTTTTAATCTGTGTCAAAATCTCAAATCAAAATTTTCGATCGATATTTTTCAAATTTTTGTGGGTACACCCCTTGTAAAAACCGAGATAATCATATCCGACCCAAAACCAGTTCTATATCTTCGCCAATTTCCATCCGATCCTGGAGCGGAATACCTTAAAAGTTTTGTTGATTGATTTCCTTTTAATCTGTGTCAAAATCTCAAATCAAAATTTTCGATCGATATTTTTCAAATTTTTGTGGGTACACCCCTTGTAAAAACCGAGATAATCATATCCGACCCAAAACCAGTTCTATATCTTCGCCAATTTCCATCCGATCCTGGAGCGGAATACCTTAAAAGTTTTGTTGATTGATTTCCTTTTAATCTGTGTCAAAATCTCAAATCAAAATTTTCGATCGATATTTTTCAAATTTTTGTGGGTACACCCCTTGTAAAAACCGAGATAATCATATCCGACCCAAAACCAGTTCTTTATCTTCGCCAATTTCCATCCGATCCAGGAGCGGAATACCTTAAAAGTTTTGTTGATTGATTTCCTTTTGATCTGTGTCAAAATCTCAAATCAAAATTTTCGATCGATATTTTTCAAATTTTTGTGGGTACACCCCTTGTAAAAACCGAGATAATCATATCCGACCCAAAACCAGTTCTATATCTTCGCCAATTTCCATCCGATCCTGGAGCGGAATACCTTAAAAGTTTTGTTGATTGATTTCCTTTTAATCTGTGTCAAAATCTCAAAGCAAAATTTTCGATCGATATTTTTCAAATTTTTGTGGGTACACCCCTTGTAAAAACCGAGATAATCATATCCGACCCAAAACCAGTTCTATATCTTCGCCAATTTCCATCCGATCCTGGAGCGGAATACCTTAAAAGTTTTGTTGATTGATTTCCTTTTAATCTGTGTCAAAATCTCAATGCGAAATTTTCGATCGATATTTTTCATATTTTTGTGGGTACCTCCCTTGTAAAAACAGAAGTATTCATATCCGACCCAAACCAGTTCTATATCTTCGCCAATTTCCATCCGATCCTGGAGCGGAATACCTTAAAAGTTTTGTTGATTTATTTCCTTTTAATCTGTGTCAAAATCTCAAATCAAAATTTTCGATCGATATTTTTCAAATTTTTGTGGGTACACCCCTTGTAAAAACCGAGATAATCATATCCGACCCAAAACCAGTTCTATATCTTCGCCAATTTCCATCCGATCCTGGAGCGGAATACCTTAAAAGTTTTGTTGATTTATTTCCTTTTAATCTGTGTCAAAATCTCAAAGCAAAATTTTCGATCGATATTTTTCAAATTTTTGTGGGTAAGCCCCTTGTAAAAACAGAAGTATTCATATCCGACCCAAACCAGTTCTATATCTTCGCCAATTTCCATCCGATCCTGGAGCGGAATACCTGAAAAGTTTTGTGAATTTCCTATTGATTTGAATTTAAATCTTCGATCCATATTTTTAAAATATTTGTAAATCACGGGATGTTGAAACTGTGATTGTTTTTTTTTGAATCTTTATTTTGAATATTGTGTTCTCCGGTAAATGTTATATCGGATTCCTGATGAAAGCTCACCCTGGGGCCGTTTTCTTGTGGCGCATGTCCGGAGCTTTCTCCGCGGAGGAAACAGTTGGAATGTGGCACAACATCTGTTATTCAAAGAGGCACAATGTATCAGACCTTGCCACCGTCGCAAGCTGAAAACGAACTTGACTGAAGGAATTTTTGAAAACGGCTGGTGAGTTGCCACCAAAGGTGTTTAAGTCTGTGCTGAAAATAAGAAAAGGATTGGTGAAAATTATAAAAAATGGAAGAAAAAGCCAACACTTAAGTTTTTAGATACAACACTTTCCTAAAGAAGGATTGAACCCAAAGTACGTGTACTGGAATCTATAAATATCTCACAAATCCAAGTCACGAATCTTGGGAAGGTTAAAATCAATCCCCGATAACTTTTGTTAATCAAGTGCATGTTGAAGTCTCATTTGTTGGTCTGGTTTAGTTTTTGCGAGGGGTTTTCTTTGGAGGTGTAGGAGATACAAGCCATGGTTAGCTGAAAATTATTGTATTTTAATTTCAGTATACGCAGCACGCCTACAACTGCGCATGCCCCGGCCCCTTGGCCAGAAACCGAGCAGTACCAGTGACAGTTGCCGCAGTCTGGAGCTCCGACTCACCCCCTCCGCAATAACAGTGCCACCGGAATAGCAGTGCCACCCCCCGCCAATCGAGGCCAGCAGAAAAAGGAGGAGCAGCAGCAACAGCAGGTGACACCTGGGCCACCTCAAGGCTATTCCTATCGGACATTTACGGAATGGCGGCCGTCGTCCACGGTTGCAGCAGTCCCAGGCAACGTTCCTGCAACGGCAGCAGCTCTCCGGGCGGCCATCATGGCTCCACGCCCTCCTCCGCCTACCCCACCATGCCGAAATACTCCCGGACAGCCAGCCAAACCCTGTACGCCACCAGTCAGCAGCTTTTCGGTGGTGGTCTGACGGATAATTACGGCAATGGACCGCTCTACATGTCCTCCGGCTCCGGGCAGCGCCCTCTCTCCGCTTCGGCTTTGCCGGAGACGGCGGCGGCCAGCCGGAATTACTGGGGCCATCATAATGCCTTCTACCACACCGGGGGCAGGCACTACAATAAGCGCAAGTCCGCCGTGGAGCTCCTGGCGGAGTCCAAGCCCTTCTACATCAAATCCGAGGCGGTTTTCGAGAGACTCCAGCAGTCTGGCTACCGGAATGGATCCGGAAACAATGGAGGCAGTGGCAAGAGGGGTCGCCGACCGGAGGAGTCTCATCATTATGGGATGCAGCAGTACGATGATCTGGAGGAGCGACGCTACATGAGTCTGAATCTCAGCAGGCAGCAACAACAGCAGCAGGTAACTAAAATATTAATGAAATAAATTGTTTCAAATTCCAAAAGGATTCAAAAAGGGGTGTCTCAATTAAATAATCTCGAATAATCTTTTCTCGGAAGCAGCAGCAGCAGCAGTACCTGCACAATCACCACCCCCATCCCCACCCACACCAGCACCACTCGCACCGTCACTCCGCCCCGGGCCAAGGTCAAGGCCGGGCGGGGGGTGGCAGTGGTGGAGCTGCCGTGAACAACAATCTGCTGCAACACAAGCTGCGCATGCTGCTTGGCTCGGAGGTAGGCAAGGAGCGAAATGGAGGCGGCGGCACCTTGAGGCGCCACGAATTAAGTGACGGCAGTGCCGAGCTCCTGCCCACGGATTATGGCGAGGATGATGCTGGACAAGCGGGTGCCTTGAGGATACCACCACCACTTTACATGCCGGCCCATGGATTTGGCCGCGACGGAGAGGAGCCACTGGTGCTCACGGAAAATTATCGACCAATTAGCCCGCCGGCGGAATATGCCGCCAAGTCGGGTCAGGCCCACAATGATCGTTATAGGTTCGTTAAACGATCTTTATATATCGAGTTCAGATAATCCTCATCCTAAAACCTTTCCAGATACAACTACCAGCGCTCCTATTCACACTCCCACGAAGTGGCCAATGCTGGCGAGGAACGGGCTCCGTATCCTTCGGGCGACTTCAATATCAACAGCCACAAGTCGCTGCCGGATCTGCACACCCAGATCAGTCGGCATTCACCGCACAGTGAGATCCTGAGCTGCTGCAGTCGCGGCAATCGCTCCATCAAGTCGGCAGGGGAGTCCTCTATCAATCGGGACTCCGGCGGGAGCTCCGGTCACTATACCCATCGCAGTGAACCCTGCTATAAGCGGGAGAGGCAGAGGGAAGTGGCGCCACCACCGGCCAGTGGCACCATCAAGAACTGTTGCACGCTGGTGGCGGCCACGCGAAGGGACAGTGGCTCCTCCACTCAGCACAGTGCCAATTCCTATTGCGGCTATGTCACACCGGCGGGTGAGTACTCGGGCATGAGCAGTGGACGTAATCCGGAGTGCCTGGACTGCCGCTGCAAGCAGGATACTATGGGCTCGGATTATCTATTGAACTTTACGCCCACGCCGGAAGTACCGGAGGCCTTCCAGGACGACTACACCCCGACGCCGCCTTCGCCGCGCTTGAAGACCCAGACGCCTCGCTACTCGAGCTCCTCCAGCCAGCAGCTCCACACCAGTTCCCAGGGCTACACGAGCATCAATCACTCGCAGAGCTCCCTGGTCCAGAGCCCAGGATCGGCGCCATCGGTAGATGACATTAGTCCGCCGCCAATCCAGTTTAAGCGCCAGAGGTGCATCCGCTTCAAGAACAGGAATCGACTGCCCGTTCAGGGAGGTAAGTTACTAATAAAATTCTTACTTGTTGAGCCTAAAAATGAATCAAAACCTTTTTAGAAATGGGAGGACCATCGGGTGTATCCGGAGGAGTAGTCAGCGGATCTGGAGGCGGTCTGGTCCCGGGAGGCGGAATCCTGGCTGCTTACAAGCAGCACCGTGGCAGTGTGGACCACGAGAACGTTTTCTTCCCAAAAGGTTTCACTACGGAGGGCTACCACAATAGCCTGGACATGGAAAGAGAGGCACTGAATGCCAGCATCTCGGAGCTGGAGAAGTTCTTCGACCGTCTTGGCCTCAATGACGAGGCCTTCCACGAGATCTACAGCCAGTCGAGGAGGCACCACTCGGAGACGGACAACGGATCGGATGATTCCAGCACTGTATTCTTCTCGGACGTGAGCACAGTGGACTCCATGAGGCTGCCGGATAGCACAGAGACCCAGCCGCAGACCACGCAGGCCTACCGGCCCTCGGAGCCGCCGTCGATTGTGGAGCGGAATGCCAGGATCATCAAGTGGCTGTGCAATTGCAAAAAGATGCAGTGCACCTGAGGACCACAGGAGCAGTGCAGCTGCGGATTTGGCCGATGAGGGATTGGCGGAAACGGAATACCCGGCGGACGAATGGATTTGAGGAGTACGGCGAGTCATTTGGGCAATAGAAAATGTATCTTGGTGTTATATGCCGAATATCAAACTGAATCTTTTTACCTGAACAATATATATTAAACTTAAATTTCTAAAGCTTGCCCAATGATTCGATATGCACTCCACGGTAGTTCATACGCTCCAATCCAAACTAAAAACACACTGCTCAATATGTCAAGTTAAGTCAGTTAAAAAATGTTTCGATTTAGAAAGATTAGTCTCACCTCTCACCTACCTGTACAATGGAACTAGGAATTATAGGTCCAGGATCCTGGACTCTGATCCTTCTTAGCTGCGATCGCAATGACGCAGTTCAATTAAAGCATTATTGATATTTATATTTGCTAAAGGTAATGAAATTGTCTTACGTATACTATGTATTAATCAAATAGCAAAGGCCATCGTTCGTAAATTAATCTTATACACCAGCGGTATTATTAGATGAATTATTGTACAATTAGCTCTCGTAACTTATATAAAAATATATATATAAACTCGTATGACTAGTTGCCAAAAAATTTAAATACGAAAGTGAATTACACGAACTCACTTAAACCACAATTTGATATTGAAATGAACCTACCTATTTATGTAATTGTACATGGTTTGCATGACGAATAATAAAATATTTACGATTATCAAATTAATTGAAATATTTACTTATAGGAGTTTTATTTAAGTCCCTATTTCGATAGTTCATAATATTATTCTTTTAGCAACTTGGTTTTTAACCGAAATTGGAGAGTACACACAGGTTTTATATTTAAATATGGCGGGCAATGTAGTAGTGCTGCCAGACTAGGCCTATTTTTATAACCGTTTCGGCCTTGCCACTTTTTTAAACTGAAAATATATTTCAAATTATTATTTAAAATTATAGTTACCCGTTCCATTGCGAAACAATTTAATATATTATACTTTATATGTCACATGATTCTTTAAAAAGTATGTTTTAATGTTTTTAAAAAGTATTATAAAATAGGCGCGAAAATTGTAGCATACTTTTTGGAGTACAGTTTTGTGCTTTCAATTAATCTTTTGTTAATTTTGAACGGATTTTTATTTACAAAATGAAGTCATTTATTGTTTTTTGAAACAAAAAAAGTGGGTCATCTTATATTCTGATATTTAGTGATCTATTTATTAAAACACCTGCGAATCAGATGAATATATAAGCTTCTGGCTTCAGTGGATCCAAATCAGTGGAGGATAATCACCTGTCCTTAACCGATATGAAGTTATTGCTATCCCTAGCTGGGTTGGGATTTATATCCCTGGCCTTGGCTCATGGAGTAAGCTGAATTCTTTATAGAAAAAGTACTGCATTTTTAACTGATCAATCCTGATTTAGAATCCTTGGGAGCAACAGCCTACGCCACCTGTGAAAAAGATTCCCGTTCCAGTACCTGTCCCAGTGCCTGTTCCTGTACCAGTTCCGGTGCCTATTAAATCACCAAGTGGTGGTGGTGGCGGAGGAGGAGGCGGTGGCAGCAGTGGTGGTGGTGGAGGAGGCGGCGGCAGTGGCGGTGGTGGAGGTGGCGGCGGCGGTGGAGAAATTGGAGGCGGTGGTGGTGGCGGCGGCAGTGGCAGTGGCACTTGCCCGCGTCCTTCTCCCGAAACCTTACGGGTAAGTAGGCAAATAAAATAAATCCTTCAGCCGCAAACGGCTTAAAATTGAGCTCCGATCTTTCCGTTGCAGTGCCTCCGGGAATGGGCCTGTCAGTACGTCATCCGCCTGGATCTACGGTAAGTGTCAGCTTCCGGCTCGTTTCTTTTGGATACTCTTACCCATTTATATATATATTATGTATATATTTGACTTGACAGCTGCCTGCTCACTTTAAATGGTAACCCATTGCTGGGCAATCTCATTTCCATACCGGGTATCACCGGCGGCGGCAGTTCCAGTGGCGGTGGTGGCATCTTGGGTGGTCTGCTGGGCTAAAATTGGCCCCGAAGCTGGCGAAAATGTGTGCACATTAAATCCAATAAAAAAAGGGCTCACACACAGGGAGAAAAATTAAAAAGTATACATTTTTTATTTGAAAATTTTCTTTAGAAGAAATGTCTTAAAAATTAAATTTATTTAAAAGAAAGGGTTCTAAATATGATGTAATTTGTTTCAAAATAATTTGGTATTAAAAGTTAAAACTTTCAAGATTTAATATTATTTTAAAGAGAATGAAATATTTAAGGAAATAAAAATGATAATGTGTCGTTTAACTTTCAAGTCCTAATAAACACTCCTGCCTAATTTTATTCTTGGAGCCTTCATATCTACCCTTAATTACAGGTGACACCATTTTTTCTCCAGTGCACAAGTGTCATTGGAATTGGATGGAATCGAATTTCGGTCTAGGGTGGTGGTGGCTGGGATGAGGATATTGTGACACCCGGATTGGAATTGCTGCTCCTGTTAATGGCCAACCAATAATCCTTAGTATTGGCATTGGTGTAAAAACGGCGATAATCGCTAGCATAACCGTTAACTTGATTATTGTTTAAGTGGCACGCAATTAAGCCGGGCAATTCTCAAATTAGCCTGGATGGCTTCGGCCATCTCTATTTTTTTTCATCTCCTATGTCCGCAATTGAACTCTGGCCTTTAACTCTGCCAACAGGAGGGGGGGTGGTGGGTCAGGTGGGAGGTGGCTGGGTGGCTGTCCTCGGAGGCTAGGTGGTACGGTTGGGACTTTAAAGTATTGGCAGCTAGCGAGCAGCTTGCGGAGAAGCTTGTGCTTGTGCGAATAAAGTCGCAAATCATTGAAGCATATGCAATTATTCATTTTGAGGTTGAATGCGCTCGAACGCACACAATGATACAAGAACACGGACCTGGCAGCCTTTACGTTTGAACGTCCATATATATATATATAACTGTATATATATGGTATATGTCCATATATACATGTGTATCTGTCTGTGAGTGCAGTCGGAGCTAAAGGAAATTTAAATTCAGGAGCAGTTCCTTAAACGAGGATGCTCTATAAAATTCGCTTTTACTACGCATAGTTTTCATCGCATTTTTTTGTGGCATTTATTTTTCTTACCCTCTTTGGCAGCTTTTTTTTGGCCGTTCTGCTCTCTGTTTGCCTTGCTTTTAATGCCCTCTTGATTGCAGCCTCATTGGGGTCCCATTTTGGGGGGCAGAAGACAGATATGTAACCCCAACACCACCCACTCGCCGGGACACTCCATCTTGGTTAATCCATCACTTGCATCCACAGCTCAATAGTCTGGGACCTTCCAATTTCCTTTGCCCTTTTATAATTAACTTTATGTGTATGTATTTAGTTTTATTGCTCGTTAGACAGCCTGGCTCAGAGACAATGAAACAACAATTTGTGATCGCCCCCCAAATCACCCAGATCCCCAAGACCTCCCTCCCGCCTCGCCCAGTCTCGCACAGAATATCCTGCGGTGGCCTTTCCGCAACGTGTGTAGGCCATTTTGGAATTTTACTTTGCCGGCGTCATTGGCGCACAGCCGTTGCCATTATATTAATTACAAACGTTTGCGCTGCCACAGCTTCCAGTTTCCTGAAAGCCCCTTACCCCTCCATCTCCCTGTTGACCCGCTCGAGTCCTGTCTGTGCCTGGTTTTCGTCCTGTTTTTTGGGGTCCACTCCCTAATGGGCACAACAAGTAAATCACACACAAAGCTCTAAGGCGATTTCAGCGACGCAATCGAGGAGACGAAACCGAAAGGACCAAATAATTTCCATTGAATGTGTGAAACTCTGCGCAGCTCTTAACGAGCTCTGGTTGGGCTGACACTGGCTCTGGCTCTGGCTCTGGCTGGAGGTCCTGCTCTGGGGTCCTGGCCTCCGTCTCAGAAATTCATTTAAGCGCGCCAGACACGCGTCCTTTCCGGCTAGTGACGAAAGCTGGAGTGGCAAGTGGGGGTGTGGCATTTAACGACTTCATTTTCAGTGAAACTATTTGGCACTTTGACATTGCATCTTTAAGATAATTAAAAACAATATGATAAAATTAAAAAGAAGTTTAACTCGGTTGGGAGTTGAAAAGGGGGATATTTAAATGATTCAGAGAGTATAACTTTAATTCAAAATAAAATAAAAACCTTGATTAATATTTTCTTAAATCTTTTTCTTTCAAAATATGAACCATATTTCATTCAAGACTTTCATAAATCTAAATATTTATATTTATATTTCTTACCCCCTTTTTTATTTGTACACACTTATTTGATTAGCTTTTAAATCAAAAGTTGCTTATCTTAAATCAACATTTTCACTTACCTTGAAATTCATCATTTACTTTGAACAAAACCAGTTTCACATTCACTCATAAGTTTAAAATAAACACTACACACTCTGGCCAAAATTTGTTTTCCTAACATTTATATTTATTTTGTATTTAAATATTTTTACATCTCTTTGTCGATTTCGGCACTGCCCATCGGGCAAGGGATACTTCTTCGGATGGGATTAACTTTGTAAACTAAAGGAGTTTCCATTTAGCATTTATTCTTCCTTCGTCGTTCCTTTGATGGCATCAAAGCTGGCAATATCCGATTCCGTTGAAGTGGGAGGCGGAGATGTGGCGGAGGATGTGGTGGTCTCCAGAGTAGTTACTTCATCGGGTTGTTCGGTGACCAGGTTCTGAATAAAGGGTTTTTTAAGCTCATCTCCATAAAGGATTAGGGCATGTTTTTATTTTTAAAGCGAAATTACCTCAACGTCCGACGTCTTGGACTGGCCCTCCTTGAAGGCCTCGGCCAGTCCTGGATGGATTTCGCTCAGGGGCTCATCCCCGTGACGGATATAGACGGGAACGTGACCTTTGCGGGGCTCCAGCTCCTGGTAGGGTGCCGCTGGGGAAAATTTAATTACAGTCCATTAAATTATGTCGCCGTGGTTGTTTCTGTTTCTGGACGCTTATCACTCCGGTAATCTGCCGCGCGCCTTGGCTATGACATACACCCGGAAGCCTTGAATCACGGCAAAGCGTAATTATGACTAACGAGCCGAGTGGCCAAAAGCAAAAGCAAACTGCAAACACAAACACTCGCCACACGCCTCGCCAGGGTCCCCCTTTGGGTACTACGCCCCTGAAACTTTAGTTCTGGCGCTCGAAAACCAGTTTTCTTTCTCAGCTCTCATCCCAAAACAATAGATGCGAATATTTTACAGCAGATGTGCCATAAATACGAAACATTTAACGCTCGTTAAAAAATATAAATTGCATTCTAGTTACCATTAAGCATATCTTAGCCGCAATCTTACCCTCGATAGCCAGCAGACCCAGAAGCACCAGCAAAATTACATTTATCAGGCAGATACTGGTCTTGACCATGGTCTTCAGATTTCGTTAGTTCTTCCGGCGGCTCTTTCTTCAAACTGCGATCAACGCGACTCCAGACTCGAGACTCAGGCTAGATCGTCCAAAAGCGAAGCTTAAATCCGACTCGATGCGGGGAAACTTTTGCCGGGCCAATTACTCATGGCTAGCAGCATCACTACACTTGGAGAAAATACCCACTAATTGGTTTTTAATTAAAGTTCTGGGGGCTTACAATTAAAATATATTTATTCAGATTTTCATGATTTTGACTTGTGAGATGTAATAAGTGAAGCAATTAAAGGAATTGTATTTATTACAGTTTAAAGTGTTTAATTTTTAAGCCCAGCTGGCAAACTCATTAAATATGCACTTGGAGAAAATTTCATAAATTTGGTTAGTGGGGGATGCTATAATGTGCACTATGTACCATTTGAAGGAGATTATGGTAAGAGTCATAACTTGCCTTTTAAAATAATCCTTGTTCTTTCATTTATTTGCCTTGTTTCTATCAATCGCCTTGCAATTAAAACTAAGTATTTTCTCTCAGTGCCACCACAACAGCGAAATGATGATGGCTCTGATGATGGCTGGTAATGAAGCTGTCGGCGAACTTTTCGAGCTGTGGCAGGGAATAAAAAGCTTTGGGGCTGTAAGGCAATTGCCGGAGTTTCTCTTGTTTTTGTTTGGGGGGGTTTGGGGGTTCTTGGCAGGGGTCGTGGGTGTGGGTGTGGGAGTTCTAAACCCAGCATTTAGTGGCCTGTGGCGTTGCCACTTCTATCGCTCTCCGTGTTCTTCAAATTCAAACATTCCTCTTTTTTCTTGTTTCAAATTAATTGGGTCGTTAGAGAAGCCATTTGCGCGGGGTTCGTCTTTTTTTGCGCCCTTCTAGTTATTTTCATTTTTTTTTTTGCATTTTTTTTCTCCGCACACACTCTTTGAATTGTTTGCCCACTTTCGTTTTTGTTGAGTATTCAAATCGAGAAATTGCTGACATCTGTGGATGAATGCCGCGGGTGGGTGGCACCAAAATCAGAAAAAAAAAATCTGCTGCGGGAGCAGAGGTCGAACTGCACCGGAGAATGTCGACCGGAATACGGATACGGAATACAAGTACTCGTATCTATCTGCCTGCGATTACATTTTTCAATGCAAGTGAAGAGGATTGACAGGATACGGCAAGGATGGGAGGTAAGTGGTGTGTGGATGGGCGGATGGATGGGTGGATGGGTGGAGGCCTGAACTTGTTTGCCCGCCTCAATTGTTCCGCGTCCTTGATACAATTTCATTCTGATTTCGGTATTTCACATGTTCCGCAGTCCCCCAGCCAGTCTGCAGATTTCGAATCAAATTGTTGAGCAAATATTCAACAGAGTAAATATGTTTATGCCGAATCAAGCAATTTCATTTAAACACACTCCACATGCGAGGCACTTGTCTGAGAATGTGACTATCCGAGTGTGTGTGTGTGAATGCCTTCGAGTGTGTTTGTCTGCGACCTCTTCCCTTCCGATTTTCATATAATGTATTGTGTAAGCCCACGTCAGCTTGTTGGCTATGCTCTCTCCAACCCACCACCCACCACCCACAATACCCACTTCCCCACCGTCAGGTGCAATACCAGGTACTCCTCTTCGCTTTGCAATTGATTTAAATCGCCGATGCATAGTTTATTAGTTGCGGAGTGAAGTAATTTGCCCTTAAAACAAAGGCATCTTTGCAGTCCGCCATGCCCCCCTGAAGTGCAATTAAAGTTGTTTTTAATTCCAGTGGCTATTCAATTAACTACCCGGGAATCAATTCCCTATGGGGTTAGTAATTAATTCGTGTTTACAAGCCTTACAGGTCACTGAAACAATTTGTGGGGTTATACATTTTATATAATATCTATAAGAATACTTACTTACCGCAGCACCATAAAAAAACTAAAAAAAAAAAAACACATTAAAAACATTTCTTTTTTCAGTTGTTTATTTAATATTTTTTATGTATGTTTATTTCCGAGGTTCTAGAAATAGTTACATGGCTGCACTAGTGTCTGGGTGTAGCTTTATAACTATATATCTACATTTTATAATCCATCGTCTCACCATGTCGTACTCTTTTTGGGTTTCATGTTTGTGTCTTTCTTCTGTTTGTATTCTTTTTGAGTGTGTTTCCATATTGGATTCTTCTGTGTGATTCTTCTCTGGCCATCTTTCTCTGGCTACTTTCGTGTAGATTATTTTAAGAATGGATTAGCTTCTTTTTTGGGATATAATAGGTTATATTCTCTACATATTTGCCATAAAATCGCATGAGTATGTCTGTAGTTGTCGGTTAGTGTTGAGTCTAAGAGCGTGTGGAGGGTTATTTTATAGCTATAGTAGTTAATAGGTATATCTCGGATCATCTAGTTGTGTCTATTAAACTCCTACGAAAGCTGAAACTATCTTTGAACATTCTCTAACTAAAAGTAGAACAAACGAACGAACGAATCTATAAGCTTTTTTCTTGTTTTTTGTTTTTTTTTTTTTGTTTTTTTGAAAACGAAAATCCGTGAAAATTCTCCATTTTTTGGGGCAACGCCTTAAAATCGCTGCCATCCATCGGGAGTGGGTGTGGCATTGTGTGTGTGTGTGTGTGGGTGTGGGTGTGGGTGTGTTAGAGTGAGATTTGTGTTCTGCATGCATACATACGTATTCTATCTTCTATATAATCGTTAGCTAAATATTCCTGTGCGGCAGGACGAACAAGGACCTGCCGACATGTGGTCATTGAGTATATTACTTGAATTGATCTTGATCTTGAGTTACTTGAGGGTATTGAGGATTCCTATCGTCTTGCTTTGGAAAAAATGGAGTTTCAATTCGATTCGATTCGGTTTATGGTGTATATATGGTTATGTTTATGGTTCGCTGTAAGCATTTATATAAATAAGTTAAATATGTATACTTATATACGTGGTTGCATATATGCCGGTATGTATGTATATATATTTTTAATGAAGTATACAATATATTGCAATTTTAAATGTATATAACTGTTCAAGTCTTTTTGCATCTCTAATATATGAATATATAAATTAATATCTTTACGTTATTCATCATTCATTTTATAAAATATCTCATCCTTCGATTTTTGCCCATCATTATTGTATATAATAATCAAAATTGAATTGGTGTCTTATTTTTTCATTTTGAAAACATAGACGCTTCCATGTAAATGTGTATGTGTGTGTGTGTGCCAGTCGTTTTTCCAATCATTTTTTTTTAAGTGTAAGAACTAAGCTCAACTGCTGCGAGAAAACATTATTTTCATTAATATGATCAGAAATGCTGAAAAACCGTATAAACATTTTATAAACATATTGCAAAGTTGTATTGAAAAAGAATTTCAAATAAACATATTAAAAATTAATATTTAAAACCGAAAACCGACTGGGTGTTAGTTTTTTTGGGATCTAATTAATATTTGCAGGTATTTGCAGGGAACTAGAATTTGTATTTTTGGGATTAATTAGCCGCGTGTATAAAAACAAGAGTTTTGTGTAAAAATATTTTCTTTTTTAGAATCTTTTCTTTTTAGCTTCTTCAAAAATGTTTTTTTTTTGTAATTTTTGTCATTTAGTTTCACGTTTTTTTTACTTTTTGTGGTGTATAATGTGTATAAATAAATCTTACTCATAAATAAATCAATTAAACTCTCGCCTCAATATATAATCTATTTATATTCGTAATTATTTCATATATATTTTGAATGTAAAATTGCAAATCACATAATTGTTACCACTACTGTTCAATGGAATTTCTTATATAAGTTTTTTTTTTTTTAATTTTTTATTTTTATTTTGCTTTTCTCGGTTTGCTTTTGTTGTTGGTTTTGCTTATGTGTATATAGGCATTTAATGCTATTTAAAACGCTATCAATAATCATCAATAAAGCCATGCATAAACACGATTTTCATACTATGGCCCTATAAACAATGCACATAGCACTCTCTGGTCTAAATTCTAATCTTCCCCGATATTCTGCTGCTATGTATATATAGAATGCGACAATCGGCCATGATTTCTATAATCTCGCTATATAAAATTGTGGGCGTACAAGTGTGAGTGCCGGTTTCTTTTTTTGGTTTTTGTTTTTTTAAATTAATATTATGTTTTTTCTTTTTTTTGGGGATTTATAATTAATGGTTTCTTGCTCGTTGTATAATTAAGTTCGAATGGTTTTCAATATTTTGTTGTTACTTTGCATTTACTATTATTAATTTCGATATAAAACTGCCTCTTTTAAATATATTTTTTGGTAATATATGTGTATATATATGCTTTAAAAAATAACCTCTATCAGCGTCCGCCTCCTCGTTCCATCAATTCTTAAATTATGAAATAATTGTAATTGACAATATATAATTAAATTGTTTTTAAGTTTACTCTTTTGGGTTTTCTTTTTTCGGTTTGCCATTTTGCTTTTAAGTTACTCGGTTTTCGGAATAAAAACTACGCATAAAATAAATACATATTTGTGTATATATCAATACTTCTCGATTTTTAGAATTACAAATTTTTACCTTTATTTATATAGTTAATATTATGTTTAATTTTTTGTTCGTTAAAAACTATGTCACTTAAGTTTGGAATTGCTTTTAGTTATCATTTGTTTTACAAGTGCGTCATCTCGTCCTCTACATCTACAATCAACCTTTTTTTCAATTTTCATTTCTCAGGGAGTTCATCGGGGAGTATTCTTTATGAATAGGTAGGTCGGATTTGTAAGAAACCTTTGGCTGGGCCAAAGCTCGAGGGGATGTTGCGGGGGATTGTTGGATTTTGGGGTGCAGGGAGAATCGTTTCTTGTATAAAATGGTTTGATTTTTTATTTTATGTACATGAGTCATGGGGTCTAATGCTAGTAATAAAATAACTATTCCGTAAGTACTTCTTTTTTGTTGCTGTGTATGAGAATGTCATAATTGGGGGTCTGATGCACCGCCTAATGCTTGCTATGTAATTGTCAATTTATAAATATTTCATATTTCGAATGTATTTTCTTTTTGTTTTTTTTTTTTTTCATTATTTATGTTAAGTATTGTCCTTGTGATATGTTTCTAAATTGTTTTCATTCATTAATTTTTTTATCATTTCTAAGTAATTGAAGTAGTTGTCTGTTTATCGAGTTTAGAGCATAATATGGAAGTAATCTCATCTTAAACTGGTTAGAGTTGTAAAGTTGTTTCATTAAAATTGTTCGACGTTGGAGTATATATCATCCGATCTGATCTGATTTCCGATTGCTACTTGTCCATTTGAGTACGGTTAAAAAGAGTCTAAGAGCAAGAGATACTTTATATAATATTGTTGTAGTTGAGGAGTTGCAGGAAGTGCGACGATAAGTTCACTATTTGATTAATTTTTTCTTCTAAGATTGAATCCCGAGCCTTATTCGCCGATCCAACTGGATATACACTACATTGTATATCTGGAGGCTTGTGGCTACTGTGTGTGTGTGTGTTTTGGGGTGTGTTCTGGGAGGGGGTGTGTATAAACTCTAGAGCCCTAAAACGATGCCTAAAAGTAGATATTTTTTTTTTTACCAAAAAACATGCAAATTGGTTCTGCTCGCTAGGTATTATTCTTCATATAGGTCATATGTATACATATATATATTTTTTTGTTGCCTTTCCCTTCATCATCTGTATATAATGCTTATTTGATCTGTGTATATATATATATATATATATATAGAATTTCTACTTATGTTCCATAATATTCGTTGTGTCGGATTTTTACTATAAGTTACGTTTTGGATTTCCTTCTCAAACCTTTTGTTTTCTTTGTTCGCCTTTCTTTCCTCCTCATTCCTCAATTGATTTTTGAATTTTTAGTTTTCAGCTTTTAGTTTTTGTCTTCGGTTTCGGAAAAAGTTGCAACTTTGGAGAGACTGGATAGTTCAGATTTTTAGTGGGTAGATATATATATGTATATAGGAGTTTATATAACTGCTTGAAGAAGTTCCTATTCAGAGAGATAGAGAGAGAATTGAGATCCTTTTCTGCTGCATTTCTTCCATTTAATGAACTACTCCGCTAGTAAGCCTTTCTCTAGACTAGATTTTAATTTTATGATTTCATTTCTTTGTTTTTTTTTGTTGTTTTTTTTTTTACCATTTTATGCTTTTTGTTTGCTTTGTTTGGTTTTAATTTGATAAGGGTGCTCGAGTATTGCTTTTAGGGTTCTGGTATTAAAGTATTTTGAGTTTTTGGGTATCCTCGGAGGCCTCGACCTAGGCCACCACAATGTCCTGGCTGGTCTCGTCGCTGTCCATCTCCAGGTCGTCCAGCTCGTCCTGCTTGCTGCTCAGGTTGTCGTCCTCCTCCTCCTCCTGATCCCCGTCCAGGCTCTTCGAGTGCCCAACACCAATGGCCCCGGTGTCGCGCAGGCAGGCCGACTCCAGGTGCTTGTTGAGGTAAGACTTCAGGGCGAAGGTCTTGTTGCAACGGTGGCACTTGAAGTTCTTGTCCCCCGAATGGGTCTGCATGTGGGCCCGGAGATTGGAGCGATCGGCGAAGGCCTTGCCGCAGTGGACACAGGCGTAGGGCTTCTCGCCGGTGTGGGAGCGGAGGTGGCCCTGCAACAGCCATGGGCGGGAGAACAGCTTGCCGCAGATGTCGCAGCTGTGCGAGAGCTTGTGCGTCAGCAGGTGCATGGCCAGGGCCGGCATGGAGACGTAGGCCTTGCCGCAGGTATTGCACTTCTTGGCG
This sequence comes from Drosophila atripex, assembly GCA_035045925.1. Lineage (NCBI taxonomy): Eukaryota > Metazoa > Arthropoda > Insecta > Diptera > Drosophilidae > Drosophila > Drosophila atripex. Next base: position 6,881,392 of record JAWNOP010000012.1, read on the forward strand.
GACTGCGAGTCCAGGGAGCGATGGGTCTGCTTGTGGCGCGACAGGTTCGAGGAGGTGGCATACTGCTTGCCACACTCGCAGCACTTGTAGCAGCCGCGCTTCCGCTTGGCGTAGTTCTCTCCGCTTCCCGACGATGCATTCCCACCACCTACGGGGGTGGAGTCTGGAGGCACGACCGCCGGCGTGGCCGCCACACTCTTGGGCTGCTCCTGGCTCTTGGCCTTGCTCGCCTTGGTCCGGCCGTCGAGCATGTTGAGGCACATCTTCTGGGTCGAGGTCTTTGGCGGCAGCTGCTGGTGGTTGGCGGCCACCTTGCCGCCCCAGTTGGGTATCCCCGATTCCGAGGAGGAAGACATGTCGATGTCCACGTCGGAGCTGTGGTCCGAGTTGGGCGGCGTCAGAGGCGAGCACTGGTTGGCAGAGGATCCCGGGTCCCCGGATCCGTTCATCAGGTCGTAGGAACTGCTGCCAATGAACCGGATCGTTGACTGCGGCGACCGACGACTGGAAGCGCTGCTGTTATTGCTGTGGCTGCTGTTCGATATCTCCTGGATCTCCGGGCTGCGCAGCTGCTGCTCCTGCTCCTGCTTCATGATCGTGACCACGCACGGCGGGATCAGCGGTGGCAGACTCTGCGACAGCGACAACAGATCGTGGGCGGCCTCCGTCTCCTCGACGCTGCGACCTCGATAAATCGAGGCCGCAACCACTTGTTGCTCCTTCGCGGCCCGCTCTCGTTCCCGCTTCAAGGCCATCGGCTCCGGTTGGCGGGGCAAGCCGCTGGCGCTCGCCGGCGGGGCATAGAATATGACCTTGCCATCCTCTGCCGGAGCTCGGCCCACTGGACGGCGCATCGACACTGTACATGCACACAATAAGGAAATCGGGATTAAAATCTAGAACCAACAACCTACCATCACAGAGATATTGTTAGTAGGAACTGACAGTCGAGGGGCTGGTTATCACAGGAGTCCAGGTTATCTTGAATATCACAGGGGCTGTTCAGGCTCATTTTGGCTACGAAAAAGAGGTTACCGTCAAGGGCTTGACAAAGGATTTGACAAGTGTCGCTCGAACTTGTTGAGTTTTCGGTCAGCAGCTTGGGGGCAGGGCTGATAAGCCCATTTATCGACACTAGCCAGGGCTGGCCAACAAACCCTGAGCTTTTAACACTGTACAGCACCGCCATTGGGAAACTGCATTTCAAAATGAAGTCATTCATGCTCGGAAACCGGTAACTAATTCCCTAATTAAGGAATCAACTTGAAACTTTCCATTTCTGATGTTTTAATTAAAATCTGGCCCACCTGTGGACTCCGAAAAAAAAAAAAACAGAACATGCTACCTGAAACTTGAAACCTGTGGCTCTGACTCGGACCGTGTTTATTGAAATTGTTTGCCCTGTGTGCCGTGGGTGTCCTTAAAGGACATATAGCAACCAATACACTTGAGTAAAGGGGGGTTGGGGGGTGGTGCGTGTGCCAAGTGCAAGTCATAATCTGGGTGGTTACCAAGGAATCAAGGAAGCAGTAACCATAACTGCACATTTTGACATTTTATGGCCCGCTGACGCAATATCCTTGCTGCTGACCTGTTACGTTCTCGGTGCTCGGTTTCTCAATCGATACGACGACGACCCCCTGAGCGCCCCGAAAGCCACTACCAACCACCCACCCACTGGCCACCCGCCCTGCCAGTGGCAGTCAATGCCGCTTGTTTGCATTTGCTTTCTCCACTTGCTTTTTTTTTCTGCCTTTCTTCAAGAGCAACAAGCAACGACATCGACAAGGAGGCGAACGCAAACATGGAAAATGCCAACATACGCTAAAAAGATTAGCTAACGGCGACAATGTCAAACACGAGCGCTCACTCTGGAGTGTCAGAGTGGTAGCAGGGGGGAGGTGGCTGTCGGGCTGCGGGCTGCGGGCTGGGGGCTGGGGGGATTAGGGGACCAAAACAGGGGGCCAGGGGTCAGGCAAAACGAAGGACGGTGGCCAAGTGGGTGGCCATAAAATGGTTGAAAGTGCCGCTGGCTCTGCACTGAGTGGCGGCGCCGGAGTGGAGTGAGACGGAAGCCTGGCTACTAAAAATAAATACGAGTACACAAATCGTCGCAGCCACCTGTTCACATTGTTGTGACGCAACTTTGGCGGAGACTTTCATTATTCGGAGGGTTGGGGGTCAATTGCTGGGGCTGCCAACAATTGGAACAATGGCTATACCTTAGGGGGGGAATAGCTTTCAAAAGGCACCTGGAATAATGGGGTACCCCAAAAATTTCTATAAAAAGGGGTTCCAAATCTACTTTAGTTGGAATGCTATTTAGGGGCTTCCCAAATTCTCAGAAATATGAGATATTAACATAAATAGATTTAATAAATTATAAAGACTCACCAGAGGCTGCCGCGGGTCCTGCCACCTGGGCAGTGTGGCCCGAAGCTGTGGCTCCTGCCCGCCGCTGCTTCTCCTGCTTGGAGGAGTTCATCTGGACCAACGACTGGGCGGCCGACCACTCCAAGTGCTCACACAGCTCCTCCTCCTCCACATCCTCGTCGTCCTCCAGCTCGATTATCTCCCGCTTCAGCACAGACCGTGAGTTGCGCTTGGCCATGGATTTCAGTGGCAGCTTGTGGGCCACCTGGTTGCCATTTCCGTTGGCGTTTCTCAACACCGAGCTGGCTGTGACTGGCAGCGGCTTATCCTCCGGCTTGCGAGTGCCGGAGGTTCTTGGCTTCGGACGCCGCCAGCTCTGCAGGTCAGTGGAACCGGGAGCTGTGCCTGCTCCGGAACCAGCCGGCGATCCTGCTGCCACATATTTCTTGCTGGCACTCGCATAGGCAATCGTTTGGATCTTGTTGCGATTGGGCAGTATAAAGTCCACGGACATGTTGAACGATTTAACGGGTCACCGTTGCCCTTGCCGCACGCCACAGATGCCAGTTGCCAGCTTGAAGCTTCCGGCAATCACAATTCCGGGGGATCCCCCGCTGGTTGTTTGTCTTGGTTTTGCGGGGGATTTTCGGTTTGCTTTTTGTGTGGCTTTTGGGGTTGATTTTGTTTTTGGTTTCGGGATTCTTAAGCTTAGATATTTTTTTTTTGGTTTTATATTTTTTTTTTTATTATTTGCTATGTAGATGTAGCACAACCTTCTTTGACGTCTGCAGTTTAAAATGCTTTAGCTTTAGCTTTGTCCCCGTTTTTTATTTTGTTTTTATTTTTGGCCGAACCGTAGTCGTAGTTTTGGCCCTTTTCTCTACTTCAACTTCAACTTTGACATTGACATGAGTTGCCTCGAGAGTTTCGCTGCGGTTGCTCCTTCAGCTTTGATTCCTTTGCCCCAATATTCTTCTTGTTAGTGCTGTTGTTGTTGTTGTTTTGGCCTTTAGCTCGCCGGATGGCTGGCATCCTCCTCCCCCCCAGTACAGCTCCCCCTTCAGGTGGATCCCCCTACCACATCCGCTATAGCGCTGGCCAAAGATTCACTTTTGCCACAATTTGAAGGTATCTGGGCGTTCGTTGTTGCGTTGCTAGTTGCAGGTTGCTAGTTGCTGGTTGCTGGTTGCTGGTTTTTTTGGTTTGATGGTTGCTGGTTGCAATGCTGCTTGCCTTTACCGTTACCGTTACCGTTAGCAATCAAGGTCCTGTTCTGGAAGAGCAACGAAAGCAAAGGTAAATTAAATTGATGTTATTTACCGGTAAGACACTCTGCGGAGTCTGGACAAAGAACCTGTCACATTTACATGCAAATGGTCGGCGGAGCCATCTCAAAGGCCAAAGGCCAAAGGACAGAGGACAACATGCGTCTTATTAAAATCGAGAACCCTTGTCTAGGGTGAGACTTTCGGAGTGTTTGTGTTTACTTATTTTAGACTCGAACTTTAGCTCTCTTTCCCCCATTTTCCCTTTCGAAATCTTTTCTAAATATTCAACACGACATCATGCCAGATAATAAATCAGAAGGGCATTTTGTATTTGTTATCTTGATTTATTCTTGTCTTTATACAATTTTTGAAAATAATATTTAACAGTAATTCAATCAAAAATATGAATAATAAAGAGAACCCTATCCTTTAAATTGCAACCCAGGAACCCTTCCTGGATAGCACTCCTCGTTAAAACACCAAAAGTGAGTACGTGATAACCCCGGAGTAGGGAGAGTCAGCACACCCATGGAGCTATTTTCCCCCATAAATTACGGGTAAATACTCTATGGCAACCATTAACGTTCTGGGCGCCACTTGCCGCCAGTGCCGGGCCACTTGCAAAAAGAATCCACTAAAATGGCATAATTTAAATGGCGATTAAAGGGCGAAAACTGTAAACAAGTTCCTGCAGTGGTTGCCAGTCATAATATTTACATTATAAATGCAGAAACCGCCGTGCAATCAGCGAAAGAGACAGGACATCGCCCGCAGGGGGGCATGTGGGGGTGGCCTGGGCGTGTGGTTGATGGGGGTGGGGGGGTGGTGTGGTGCTATGAAGAAATTTGCAACACTTGATTACACTTAATTGATAAATTGTTATACTTTTTGCACTAAATTGCACGGTTTATACACGGTCGGGCAGTTCATTTTCCGCACTTCAGTTCAGGAAAAGCGACTGAGAGACAGAGAGAGAGAGAGAGAGAGAGAGAAAAGTATGGCGGTGTGGGGAGGTGGACTGTGGGGAAAAGGCTTCCATTGGAAGGTGGCGCACACGCACGCACACAAAACTATCTATCCCTATCCCACGTTTAAAAATGGCGCATACACTCGCTGCCATTGTTTAGGAAATGCACTGGCCGAGATTGTTCTGATTGGAATTGCACGTTTAAGAACTCTTTCCATACCTTATAAACTGAAAAGAAGGCTTATCACATGATTTGTTTTAAGGAATTTTTAGATTTATTGGTGATTTTTGAAGTGAATTTCCGTTTTTCCGTTCGTTGTTTCAGCAACAACAACTTGTTCACTCTGCACTTGTCGAATGTTTTGTGAATTGAAATCCACTGAGAGAGAGCGAAAGAGAGAGAGTAGAAAGTGGGGAGAGAAAGCGCACTCGCTGCTCGGGATAACCAGAGCCAGAGAGAAAGCAAAGTAGCGAGTACATGCAACAAATAGTCAACTGTTGGTTGCCTTAGCCTACCTCACTGTACCACCCACCTCCCACCGAATCTCGCACTCTCTCACGCTCTCTGTTTCCTTTCTCTCGCTTTCTCTGCACATAAACAATGCGAGATTTTTATTGCATACTTTGCAGCTGCAACGACTTATACACACACACAGCACTTTGTCACATGCAACACGAAATCGGAAATGAAATCATGCATAAATCTACGGATAAAACTTTATTAAATCTATATGCTCTAGGGTTACATTTTCAAGGGACATGCAGGTGATTAAAACCGGACTATATACGGGGTTATATGATGCTACGGGCTATATAGGAAGGAACTCGCCGTACTCGCTCTGATTTGTGGGGCCTGCCAATAGGTGTTGTATTTTTTTTTGCACACACACGGTTTTCGACGTTTCCTTTACCACCGATTCATGGATTTCATTTTCAATTTGCACTTTTTTGATTTTGATTTTTTTACGAACTCTTTGTTGATACTTTTGGACTTTCGTTTTATGTGTATTTTACAGTTTTTATTATTTTATTGCGTGGCGTGTGCGGTGTTAAACTATGGACTTGTGTTTTTGGCCTGCCGCTGTGCGTCAGTTTTTGACGTACCACTCCCTTCTACTGTGCGCTTCGCATTCGCAGCTTTTCGCTGGCTCTGCCGCTCACTTTGGTGGCTATATCCACACAACCACACTCATGCGAATATATATATATATAATTTACAGCGAGTGTGCGTGATTTCGGGTCAACACCGACGCACCACTTTTGGGCAGTGGCACGGGGTGGTTTGTTGCTTGGAAACTTTGTTGTGGGGCTGAGGGGCTCATTGTCTATCGTTCTATATCCGGCACTGATAGTTTCTATGGCCTGTAGTTAGTGAACTATAATTTCCCTGATTTATGGCCCGTGAGATCGATATATAGCGCCGTGGCCCCACACAAAAACACAACAAGTAGCCAGCCAGCACCACCCTCCCCACCCACTCTGTCTCTCTCGCGCGGGCGGAAGACGACACATGCAACAACCCCAGGAGAATCTGCGCAGACGCAGGCTCTGCCAGTTGCTCTCAAAAAAACGACCGAAAATTCCAGCGAGTCACCAACACAGTGACAGAAGGCAGATCCTGGCACGGGCTCGTGCCACACACACTTGTGGATTGCCGAAAATTATGCAACAGCACCGCATTGAATGAGGGGTGGCGGTGGTGCCACGGGGGGTGGCGTACGGCACACGGCTCCGGGAAGAGACCGCCGCTCGAAAGCCGGGGGTGTGTTTTGATGTCTGCCACTTGGCTGCCTTGGCACGGCGCTGGTTTAAAAATACCAAAAAAAAATAATAATAAAAAAAAACTTGAAACCTGTAAAATCCAAAAGCAGGAGATCCCAAGGAAGGGCAAAAAAAAAGACTCGGCCCCAGCTTAGAAATAAATTATGAGCTGCTCCAGCTGTAAGCGTTTAATTTGGTATTGTTTTCATTCTTCGGTTTGGCCTTTATGGTTTCTCCTCCTTTTTCCCTTTTTTTGACCAAATATTTTGGGCATTTCTCTTTTGCATAGTTGACAACTGAAACTTGCTCCTTGCCTTGTCCTTTTTAACGTTTTGAGGTTTTGGGTTTATTTCGTTACGTTTCGTTTGGTTTGGTTTGGTTTGGTTTGGTTCTGTTTGCACAGGCCGGATCGAAAAGGGGACGCAGGACACAGGACATGGGACACAGGACAGGACACAGGGCACACAGAGAACAGCCGCAAGGACTCCATGGCCCGTGGCCCATTATTGCCCCCCTCGGCGATACCAAAAAGGACCCACTCCATCCCACTCCGTCCTCCTCTTGGTCCCTTGTGGTTGCTGTTTTTTTTTATTTTCTGCGGCAGTGGTGGTGTATTGGCGGTGGTGCTATTGCCACCGCCACCGCCGCCGCCGCTGCTGCTTCTGCTGCTGCTGCTGCGTTGACATCAGCGCTTCCGTTGCGGGCTTCCTTATTATTCCTGTCACTAAGCCGCCCTTTAAATTCGCAATGAATGCCAAACAGCGAAACAGTTAAATATTTTTTTTCCCTTGGCTTCATTTTTTGCCTTTTTGTTGTATTTGGTCTTGTTTTGTTTCGGTTTCGGTCCCAGCCCGTTGTTGTTCGAGCCACGGAAGTGCAACACCATCCAACCGTCCAAGCCAGCCAGCCAACCGACCGACCCCGAGCAGACCGGAACAGGATGCACCCGGAGAAAATATTGTTCGGCCGGATTATTGCATAATTTATTTTTTAAATCCACATACAGAATTTTGTGGGAAAAACTGAAAAATAAATCTCTGTATGATTCTGCCACTGAAAGGATTTCTCGAGTAATTTTTATTCCAAAATATTATACATGCTTTGCTTTAAAAATAAATATTTAATTCTTAATCTTAAGACTATGAACACCTATGATCTTAAAAAAGTAACATAAGGCCCTTGAAATAGTTTAAGATTTTTTTGAAAAGTGTCTTGATTTTTGGGGTCCTGGCAGTGCCATTGGGATTGGAAACAGGAAACAACCGCAAGGTTGCCCAGGCCAAAGGGTTGCTGCTTCTGCTTCTGCTTCTGTTGCTTTTGCCATTGAGTTGGCACTGATATTGTGATGTCCTGATGTCCCCATGTCCTGCCGCGCTTCATCGTCATCGTCGGTCGCCTTCGCGGTTACATTGACCCTTTTTCCGTGGACTCTTTTGTGTTTTGTGTTGCCGCTCCATAGGCTTTCTTGCCGTCAACGCTAATGGAGCTTAAAAAGTTGTCAAAGCGGCGCGGGTTTTATATTTTAATTTCAAAGTGCCAAAATAGAAAATGAAATGGAGCAGGAAACGGTATGCGGGATGCGGAATGCGGAAGGGTTTTCATTGGCCCTGGGAGCTGGAAACTGGAAACTGGGAACTGGGAACTGGGGAAGTGCCATCATCAAAAAGGGCTCGGGAAATAAGGCATCAAATCAACTGTATTCTGTCATCGCAAATCAGACGCAAAGTGAAGTACAACAAGAACAAAAAGCAAATAAGAAAATAAAAAAAAAAGAAAAAGGACCACCGTCTGGTGGCTAGAATATTCATCGTGGGTTGCCGGAGCCCAACTCCTGTTGCCGCATTTATTGCCATATGCTGACAGTGTTGCTCGCGGCGGCCAGTCGGTGGCGATGGGGGCCAATTTGAGCTGTCATAAAAATGTACAACAACTGGCTACAAAGCAAACAATGCGACGAGTGCCAACAGCAACACAAACAGCAACAGAACTGGAAGCGGCAGCAACACCAATACACCCACACCCACACACACACACTTAAACACTCAGTGGCAACAGCAACATCAGCAACAACTATAGCAATGGCCGCATTCAGCAATTGTGCAAACAAATTGCTGTTGCACTTTACTTTTATTTTACGAGTGCGAATGCCAGAGCTTGCTTCTTTTCTACGGGTACACTGGACACAAAAGTTGGTATTAAATTGGTCCTTAAATGGTTACTTAATCATGTCCTTAAACATCTAAGTAGTACCTCTTTTAAAGCGCTGTTGGTATGAGGTTTATAGATCTCTATTCTTTGATCTTAAAATAATAAATTACTTAGTAAACTACTAATGCTTAACAAGTAATAACAACCTTTAAATAAAACCATATTTATCTTAAAAACTAAAAGATAAAATTTATATTTTATTTTATTGAGAATCCTTAAAAATGAGAATTTATTAAATTATCCGTAAGTCCACTTGGATAACTTTCCCTTCAAGCCTACTCTTTTCATTGTGTAGATTTTTTTCTCGTTTCCCGGTTTCGTTGACGGACCAAGGGAGTCCTGAGTCCTGCCAGAGTCCTGTTGGCGTTCTTCTGCCATTTTTTTCCTTTCTCCGCCCGCTGCCCAATTTGCATTTTACTATCGCTGCAGGTTTTTATAGTTGTTGCTTTTGCATTTGCTCTTACTTTTTGATGCCTCACTCGGGTTCTCCCTTCCCGAAACTCCCAGTTTCCAGTTCCCTGTTCCCTGTTCCCCGTTCGCAGTTCTTCGTTCTGGTTCCTGGTTCTGGTTTTATTTGCGGGCCGCAATTTTCCTGCCTCCATCCGGCATCATCCTGGTGCTCATCCTTCGCTTTTTGTGGAATTCACTGGTCATAAAGTTTACTTAACATGCCGCTGACGCTTTAGTATTTTTTCTCCTGTTAAGCTTCAGATTGCAAAAGTCAAGTTCCTTGCCAGATGGAGACATGTACAAATACATATACTAATACAGGTCCTAGCAAGGACACAGACGGATTGGAGTCACTACATATATATATGTGAATGTGTCCGAGCAGATAGCCAGACAAATCTTCGACTTCGGACGGCATTTGTAATGCGGTCTGTTATGGTTCGCCATCAATTATATCAATTTCTGGGCGAGAACTTGAAGTAAACAAAACCACTTCAATGGCGGCTACTCAACTTGATTAGTTTGATCAAGAGGCAGCTGGATTCTGGTCAGATTTATTGCCCAAGTGCAGCTCTGAAATATTTGTGAAATGCATTCATTTCCAGGTAATGGAGTGGCATGGTCAAAGTATATATTGTATTAAAATGGATTTATTGCAGCCACATGTTGAATTTTTCACCAAAATTACATTTTTCAGACATTCATTCCTAACTTGGCTTTCAAGAAGCGTTCCATTTCCATCTTTATTGATCATCTGCCTAATTTATTTTATTAATATTTATTTTCTTAATTTTTAATCTTACTCTTCATAAAAATGTAATGAAATTTGAAACCCGTTTAATAAAGAAATCATCTTGTTGGAATCGTATTCATATATCTTTATGGGAATCTGTATCACTAGAGTGGAATCCAAAATCAAGAACCCAGTCGAAACGAGCTTGCAAAACAGTCGTAATCCATATTCCCTCAAATTCCTTTTTAATACAGCCAGCAAGTTCAGTAAAATATAAACAATTTACAACCATGCCACTTGCTGAGGTGAAATTTATTCAAAGTCCCATTCAATCGCGATGCCACTAAGCTTGCTCACACGGTGCTTTGATCCCCTCGCCTTCTCTATCTCATGGGAGGGGGGCTAGAGGATGAGTATGGGTTTTCCCTTTTTCCGAGCGATTTACGAGTCTGGTCTGGTCCTGGGCCTGGCCTGGTCCTGCCCCAGGGCCTGCTCCTGTTGTATCCTTCTCCGGATTCCGTCCCTGTGCACTTTCGCAGTAACATTTTACAACATTTGTATTTATTTGGCGTCATGAGTTTAAGATGTTGTTGATATATGTTTACCGTTGTGTGACACACACACACACACACTGTAGCTGGGTGTACACACACACCAAGAAAAAGTGGCAACTGCTGCAGCTACACATAAGTAAATTAGGATTTATGCTTTGTTCTATTTGAGCGCTGCAAAGCCATAAACGATTTTTTATGCACAGCCACTTGCTTTTGAGTTTTTTGTCGACAGGGTGGGGGGGCTGGAGAGCTGGGGAGCCGGGGAGCGGGGTCGTGGTGTGGCAGGGAGGGGTATCTAAGGAGCAGTTCGCACCTTGCCGAATACGATTTACGACTTGGAGCATGTGAGAACGTAAAATTGTTATAAATTTGCATGTGCAGAATGCGAAAGAAGCTCGCACGGCCATCGCTCTAGTCGCAAGGAAAGAGCACTCTCACTCTGAAAAATAAAATGGTTTCGCAATTGCTGTAAAATTTAGTGATTTGCTGTAAAACTAACGGCCATCAAAATTTTAAATTAAACAACCAACGTAAAATCATGTAAAACATTTCCTAAAATCATTTATGCTGGAAACTGAAAAGCCGATTCTTATAAAAGTTAGCTCTAACATAAACTATTTTATTTGAATATTAAAATCGGCTTTATAAAGGATGTATCTTTATCGATTCTTGATAAAGATCACCTGCGGTACAAGGCGGTATACCTTGCTTTTCTCGTTTTAAGGACCTCGACTCTAGGTTTTTGTACAAAAAATAATATAATTTTAGTCTAAATTGTCCATCCTTCAATTGAATCTAAAACATAAACTTTTGAAATACTTTTCAAGGGCTTCATTCCTTGGCCTCATTCCTCTTCATTTAAGATCAATCTCCTTTAAAGATGGAAGAAAAAAAGTTTATCCATTTTTGCCAAAAAAAATTAAGGTAATCGTCTAAAAATGTTTGTTGTTGAAAAAGTATTATCTGACTTATGCCTAATTGCCTTAATCAAAATTCGAATTGGAAAAATGAATATTTTCAATCACTTTTTTTGGAATACTGCATTTTTAGTTTGGTTGGTAAACGAAATACCATTTATGAAACAAGGATTCAATCCTCATTTATCTGTAGCTTAAATATAGAGTTAGAATTTAAAACGATTAAATGTTAAAAATAAATAGGTAATCCTTGGCTTCTTAAACTTGTTTCCTTTAAATAGTGTATCAATTATAGATAAAAGCTATAAGAAATCTAAATAATTGCAAATATTTTTTTGAGTGCTTAAACAAGTAGCTGGAAACTCAAAGTTGAGGAGGCAATAAACCCAACTTACGGCCAAGATCAATCGCAGCGGCTTGAGGCAGTTAATGGCACATGAAACTGAACAACAGAGCACTCTCCGCCAAATCGCCGGATGACAAAGGAGCTGTTCAGTTCAGAGGATTTTCACAGGAAGCGGGTGAGGAGATGGTGGGAATATTAAGAGGGGGAGTGCCACCCACTAGCGGCAAGTGAGCGTAATTAATGCCCTGAAATTTATCAAGCTGCATTAGGGCAATGAATGAAACCTGTAACTCATTTTGTCACTGAAAGTAAACAACACAACACAATGCGATGTAAACTGTTGCTAAGCCATCGCGTGTGTGCATATGTTCCTGTTCTGAATGACAGCACCGAAAACTTTTTTACCTTCTTCATATATATACATATATGTATATTCATCCATGTATAGGTATATAGACTCACTTTTTCGGTTCTTCCATCAGGCGACAGTTTAATTTTTCCCCGTAGCTCGTGACCCACATGGCCGCTGACACCCCGCGATGACGCAAATCTTAAAGAATTCTCAGCCCTATATAGTAAGATGTTTGTCGGCAGATAGTCCCCACTGGATTAATGCTGCCATAATTCCTGCCTGCTGCCTTGTGCCTGCGGGGGTGTGGCCCCCAGTAGTCGAGTGGAGTGGAGTGGAGTGGAGAGTTCATTTAATATATCCGATAAAAGTATTTGCAATAAATCCTGTAAAAGCTAATGATTAATTGCTCTGTAGCTTTTAACGTCAACGCGCATACTAGGCACGGATTGTGTGTCAGACGCCAACAGCGAAGGCAACAAGGACAACAACAGGAAGAGGGAGCAACAACAACAAAAAGGTTACAGGAACAACAGCAACAAAACCAAAAGTGGCAGCGACATTGGCCAATGTGGCGTATGAGTAATTCGACTTTGACGCCGCAACGCCGCGCGTGGTTTTGCCTACAGCCACACACACACACGCACATAGAACCAATCTGCCACTCACACACACACACACTAACACATACACTAATACATTTGTCTTTTGCCTCTAGTGTATGTTTCATGTTTTGCGTTATTGTCGCTTCAAGTAAAAACACAAAAATATTTATTTCAAATGAGTCCTGTGTACAACTGGGGACTGCGGAAACTGGTAAACAGAATGCTTTCTCTGGCCACGCCCCCAAAACGCCCAAAAGGCGATACCCTATAAAAATAGAGGGGTATGTTAAGAATAAATGTAAGTAAAAGAAATGATTTTTTTTTAATGATAATCATAAAGAAGCTGTTTTAATAAAAATTTAAAATAACTTCTTAAGATTGGTACTCTGAACGCAAATATTATGATGTTCTTTATGTAAAATTTTTAACTTTCAAATGTATGTCTTTTTAAACCCCTTAACTAACTCTTGTTCAAGTAAGTTTAGTTACTTTTTAATTATAGTTTTTTGCACCTACTATGTTATTTAGTAATAACTAAAACAGAAATACATTGAATAAATTACATCCACAACAAACGTTATATATTTCCTTTTTATCTGGAAACTGAAGTTGTGGAGGCTTTTTAAATTAAATTCCTAGAAAAGATAGTCCAAATATTTGTAATGCATTATGTTTTTAGATGAAAAGTATCATCTATCACCTAATCTCTGTCAAAGAAATGACAAAAATAGTTGAAAAAGTATTTATCCAAAAAGTTGAAATACAAAATGTCTCAAAATTATTGAAGCCTTCTAATTTGTGTATTTTGACCGAAAGACTTCTGTGGTTTATGTCCTGGACTCTGGGTACAGCTCAAGTCGTTACTTTCATAAAATTCCGAATTGACTTCGTTTTTTTTTGGTGGGGGGGAGGAAATTCTTTTTCTTTTTTCGGTGGGTGGCGAAAGTTACTTTAAGGGGGATGGTGGGCTGGCCCGATGGCTGGCGCCTTTTCTGTGGCTGGGGGATTGGGTGAAAGACAGCATTTGCCATAAATTGTGAAAGTGTCAACGAAAGGCAAAAATACGCACACACACACACACACACACAGAGAGAGCCAGAGGGTAATACATACCAATGCAGATGGGAGTCACACGCACGCACGCACTAAGGGAAAAAACAATACTAACGACATACAAACAAACAAATCTATACTCATTTGGGCGCAGTGTATAGTCCTTGGTATTAGTGACTGTGTGTGGGTGTGGTGGTGTGGGGAAGCAACACGCACGCATATTTATTTTGAACACATCTTTTTTTGGCCCGCTACAAATGCGTTATATAAATACGCAGGGAAATAAATGTATAATATGTATCGAGATGGGTATGACTGTGTGCCAGTGACAGGGGTGTTGGGGTGTGTGTATGGAATGGTATTCCATAGATTGCCTTACATACTCACGCATATTGTTCTAATCAGTGGCAATGTCCTGGCCTTCTTGGCCTTCTCGGCCCAGCCTGGCCAAGAATGTCAATTTTTTGTTGCCTAATTTATTTCGCCGGCATTGGAATATTGCTTCACCCCACCAGGGGGTGGTTTTCATCCTTCCCACACCCACACCCCCCCTTAGAATTTGACACCCAACAGGCTCTCATGGCTTCTGTCCTGTTTGGCGGTCCTGATTATTGTCATGAGCCTTTTCCTCCTTGGCTTCAAATAAATTCCGACAGTTTGAGATTTTTTGCATAAGGATTTGGCCGGTCCTGCCGCTGACATCTCTTATGGAAGATGGATAGTTCTGTGGCGTGGTCAGGTACAATCGATAGTCCGGCATATTTATGGTGGCCACGTGACCTTACACTGACCTCCCGACGGAAAGGCCTCCTCCCCCATCGCTACCCCAAAGAAAAGAGTTTCCCTAAGCCGCTTTTCTTGACAGATTCAAAATCTTGGCAGTGGGAAGAAATGTGAAGACGTGGGTGGCTAAAATAATTAATCTCCTTAATTGAATACATGCGAATTATGAATCAGCAGCAGCCAGGACAAGCACTTACCGCAATTACTGCATTAATTTCCACCACTTGCTGGGGGTGCCCGAGCGAAAATTGCCTGAGGGGTTGCGTTTAGCATTCATCTTGTTCCTTCTGGGGGGGTGGGGAGGAGGACAGGGGGAGATTGTTGCTTCTGGTGGAAGCCGAGGGTCCAGTGTTCCACTAAATTGGACACATCTGCACAGTTTTGTCCCAACCCCCGGGCTTTTCTCGGCAGCGTGTCAATCTTGCGAGTCAAATGGCGGCACGCATGGCAAAGTTTCCGAGCTATTTTAGATCCCAGATCCCAAGATCCAGAGCCCAGAACCCAGAACCCCAGGCCTCCCCCGTCCAGACCAGGAGCTACGTTAAATCCCCGCACGTTTCCGCATTTTCACATTTCTACTTTTCTTTATACATTTCTGTATTTTTTGAATTTCTGTACTTCTGTGCGAGCATTTCCACATTGCCGGAGTGAGTCGTCTGGCGCATTTGCATTTGGCTCCGCACACAATTTGTATGCTTAACTAAGCCGACTGCGTGCATGTTTCTAATGGGCGGCACAAAAGGTTACCTTACCTGGCTGATGCTGAACACGGAAAAAAACACGCTGCCTGGAAAAGCAGCAGCCTCTCCTCAGTTCCCTCAGCTGCCGGCTGCCCCCCATCGGAAAACTCATTTCGCCTCGGGCGTGACTTTTATAGCACTTTGTTTCCGAGTAGCTGGAGCTACAGAAAACCAAAACTCACTCGAAAAAAGTAACCGAAACAGAAAAAATTGTAAAACTTTCTATACCCAAAAGGTTTAAATACTCCTGGCGTAGCGTGTAGTGTTCTATCAGCTGGATGATTTATTTTTCGGGGTTTTAATTTCATGAAATTTAAACAATTTCTTGAATACTAATCCTAAAACTTTTTGAAAATATGCTTAAATATTAAATCAGGATCCCGGCTTCCATTTATTATCAAATACAATAAGTATTATGTGTTTTGCAATCCTTAATTAAACTTTTTCTAATTCAAAGTTTGGTTAAAAAGAAATTAAACTAGTTACCTGAAGATATAATATTTCGATTAGCCAAAACTTGTTTAATATGGATATATTATCATATCCACTACGTGAAGTCAAAACTCTTCAAGATTTAATTAAATTTATCCAAATTTAGCATCTAAACGGGAAAAGTTTTATTCAATATACTTAAAACCTGGCAATACTCTTTGTTTTTTTAAGGCCCCTTACTTTTAACTTACTTTGTAACAAATAAAGTTTGTCTTTTTGGAAATGGTTTTCTATCAATATCTATAAACAAGATACAAGGCAAAAAATCCTAGATAATTGTGCCATTAACCTTTGTGAGGGTATACAAATGTGAAATCCTATGAAAGTAAATGGATTTTTGTCAGAGCCACAAAACGCATTGGAAACTTTTGCCTTGGCAATTCAAAAATGCCAAAATGCGATACACATTCGGCTTCAAGTTGCTGTTGCTGTTGCTGCTGATGTTGTTCCTGATGTTGCTGCTGTTGTTGCTGAACTTATCAACACGCCGATCACTTGCGACAGTTTCCGTTGTTGTGCCACACAGATACTCGCACACACATGCAGATGACGAGAGGGCCTAATTGCCCCTCACCCAGTTACAGACCCATTCCCATTCCCATTTCCAATCCCATTCCCATAACGAGAACTCACCCCCTTTCGGCCCAAAACCGAAAACCCCATTCAAGGTGAGCAATGTAAAAACTTCCTGTGCACTCATTTAGTCCTGCCGAGCTGTTGTTGCCAATGTTGTCCTTATATAAGCAGCAGCACTACTACTACACTGAGATAAAAAAATAGTTAAAATTAATAATTTGTAATGGTCTTAACTGTAAACAGGAAAACTCGAACCATTGCGCTTAAAAACGCTTAAAAATATCTTATTTTTTGGTGCCATCTTCAGTTAGTAACTTTTTTTTGTACCGTGTAGCAACAGCAACACTGAAGCAACATGCCCCTTACACCCAAACAATACACGAAACTGAACAAAAAAATAAAGAAAGGAGAAAAAACGGATATAGAAATTCAATACTTTGATTCGTGCCACAAGCATCGAGAGGAGCAATGTGGAGGAAGTGCAACCATACAAGGTAACCAAATAGCAGGACAACACGTACCACGAGCACTTGTTGTAGTTTTTTTTTTCATTTTTATGCTGCCTCTCTGGGGGGTGGGGAGGGATGTTGTGGCAGGGTGGTTGCTGACGGCTACAAGATTTCCAAAACTGCAGTGGGAACTTTTTGGGCAACATTGCTGCATTATACTTAGTGGTTTCCACTTGATTGATGCCATCTGTTGTTCGACCCACCGAGGAAGGACGGAAAGTTTGCTTTCCTACACGGCCGGGAAAAATAAAACAATTGTAATTGTAGTGGGAGGTAGGGGAAAGAAGGGAGGATGTATGATATAGGTAGGAGGTAGGAGGCAGGAGGTTGGTAGGTGTAGTTCTAATAACAACATCACGCAATGTCCTGTTGGCTGCGTGGGAAATTCCTGGCAAGTTGCCGTTGTTGCTTAATTACTGATATATAGATATCCTGCGAGTGCCAGTGCGAGTGCTAGAGCGATTGCGAGTACAACTATTATTAACAGTCCCGGCAGGCTGACATCCGGTTTGTCAGGGATTCCGGCAGGGAAAGTGAATGAAGGCAACAAGGACTCTGGGAAAAGCTTCTACACTCCACGTCACTCCACTCCACTTCACTTACATGTCTGCCAATTATAAGCAACTAAACCGCAGATAAGAGCGGATGCCGAGGCTGAGAATGAGAACTGAGACTAACCAGACTACCAGACTACCAGACTACCAGTCTACCCGCTACCAGTCCCCCTTTTACAGGACTCAAGATATTCCATATCCCATACACCACATCCCATCCAGACCCATCCTCCCGAGGATGGGCTGTCAAAGCGACGTGACTAAGTGGTGAAAAATGATTTCGTGGCTACGTGTGACTCTCTTTCGCTTCAGGAGTGAGCGGGCGTTAAGCGTTCACGGCTCCCTCTGGAGTTCTGACATCCTAGAGACTGCCGCTCGGCCGTCCTGCCGCCCTGCCGTCCTGCCGCCCTGCCGTCCTGCCGCCCTGCCGTCCTGGCATTCTGGCATCCTGGAGAACCGCACTGAGCCATCGAGAGGGTCACTTGACGAGATACCTCTAGGGGGGTGAATGGAGAATGAGGCACTGCTAGCTGGGAATGGGGAATGCATGTCCTGGAAGTGTTGTGCAATCGTCAAAGGATCAACACATTCGCCCTGCCTGGCGATGAGGTTACTTCGTGAGGGAAATTTATCAAGGCTTCCGTTTAACGGGGGAATGAGTGAGTCTTAAGGATATGAAGGGCAGGCATTTTTAGTAAAATATGAACTCCCGGATCCTGCAGTTTGTCTAGCCTTGGCGAGTATAGTTTCGCAATAGACTAGGACTCTGTGAAAGCAGAATATATCCTTTTTGAAAGTGATTACTTGATCAGTGCTGGTTTAAAATGAATTACAATTAATTATTGTTATTTCTTGTTATAAAATTCCTTTCCTTTGAAAACAGTACTAATATTATTCACTTCAAGGATTCCGCCATTGCCTTGTCTCTTGCAGGTATTCAGCATCTCTCCTGTTCTGAAGGATTTCCTTTTGAATCTGTCGCCAATTTGAAGAAAAAGCTTCCTTTATCCAGGGTCGAGAAATTCCGTCGTCCTTCTCGCTGCGTGTCACGCTGTCTTCGCTGGTGTCTTGGCCCTTCTAGCATCCTTTTGCATCTGCACCTTCATCTCAATCTCCTTCGTCACATCCTGGCACATCCTAGCACAACCCCGCCGTCTGGCGTCGTTGTCTTCCTGCCAAGTAGCACTCAAAGTGAGTTTGCGACGCATTGCCGCATTGTCGCTACTTCATCAGCAACAGCTACAGCCCCGGCGAAAGCTTCAGTAACGGCATCAAGTGCAAGTATCCATGTCCTGGCTGCACTTGTGCACCATCCTCCATCTACCACCCACTCCCCACCTCCGGTTATCCTTAGAGACCGCCTGCCGCCCCCTCGGAACACAAAATGTTGCCAGTTGGCAACTGAGCGTCCGCAGGAAATGAATACGTGTTGAATATTTGTCGAGTTGAAGCACAAGGACATGGAGGATAACATGGGGATGCTGCTGCCCACTCCACCGCCCCCTGAAAGCATGTACTTGGCAAACAAACACATATGTATATACGCATGACACGGAGTGTACTTGGAGAAATGTCATTAAATAATCAGGATTTGTTGATTAAGATGTTGAAAAATTGTGTGCGAGAACAGGTTCGAAAATAAAGTATAAATATATATATTGTATATAAAGTATTTATATTCTATAATATAGTACTTGTTTAGGTATTTTTCCCCCCAGTGCATCCATCTACGTGGCAGAGCTCCATGTGTCGCTTAGCCTTGCTGGCCGGGCTAATGCGCAAACCAAATATGATATACTATACGGGAATGTATATGGGCTGCGGATATATGTGCGGCAGAGCATCTGCCACAGATTTGCAAGCGTTTCATAAATAGCAACAACAGCAGCAACAACATCGACAGCATCAACAGCAACAAGCTGCAAGGACCAAGCGCAGAAGGACCAAAACGCCAGCTGCTGCAAATGGCACGCATGAAAATGAAAGGCCCATCGAATGGGCGCGTTCATTGAGAATTTATATCAATAAGAGAAAAGAGAAGAAACAAAAAAAAATACCCATACACACACACACACACACATACATTTATTAAGAGGAGGAGGAAAAAAAATTAAGAGAAAAGGACGATTCAGGACGAGGAGGAGGAGGCGAGGAGGAGCAGCACTAAAGGCCATCGGAAACTATAATCACGTATGTGCATATGTCTGTGGCAACACGAGATGCCAGGATATCAGTGCTAAGTGCTCTTGTTGCATGCTGCACAAGTAATTAAGATTAGTGACTCAATATGCACACAAGCACATACATCTTTATCTAAAACATATACGTGTATATCCTAAAACAGACATATATGGTCCTGAAGACAAGGATTCCCGAGACAAACAACTTAACTTGTTCCATTCTGAGATTCTGTTGGCATTGGCTTTGTTTTATCTCCACTCTGGAAAACAGTTTTAATAAATTTGGGAATTAAAATATCCTTTCAGGATTAATTAGATGGTAAAATGAAATGAAAGGAATATTTAAGGTTTAAAAATATACAAGAAAATATTAGAAAACCTTTCAAGTTTTCTAAAATAGTTCCATGACATATTTCCTATAAGAAAATTGTAATAATTCATATTTTAGTTAATGTTATAATCCCTATTCTTGAGTTTCTGTAACTAATTCCCTAATCTTTATTATCAAAGTTTTCTCCAAGTGTTTTCTTTTAGCAATGCTTGGTTTTAATTTGTATCTTTCGGCAAGTAGTTGTGTATCTTTACATGGCTTCACTTAGTCTTGAAATTACCAATTTACACAACTGAGATTGAGCCAAGTGCCCCGGCATCCTGGCATCCTGGCATCCTTTGTGTGTGCCATTCCTAGTGCCTCTGTAATTCCCACAAATTGAAGAATCAACTCGACTCTGATTGATGCCTTACCCTTTGCATTCTCTGCAGTTTTGACTTCATCCGGGCCGATTAATTGAATCAACTGCTGCTGTTTCTGCTGCACAAAAAAAAGGGAAAAATTGAAAGCCCCCGAAAATGAAGCCTCAGATATTCAAAATATTTCAGAACGACGGCTGTTGTCGACCGAAAGCCATTAGTTTATGGATGGCAAACAAAACAAGAGCCTGAGGGCGCTAACCTATCCCGAACTCAATCCCTAAAACCCAAAACCCAATTCCCAATCCCTATTGCTATCCCCATCCCCTAACCCTAGGCATCCTTATCCTGATGCCCCGAAAAATGAAATTCAAGAACTGGCTGCACCCATAGATTCTGGTTTTTCGGATCCTGAATCCAGAAACCTGGAACCTGGGTCAGGAATCAGGAATCAGCTGCTGTTGCATCGCTGCTTTAGGAAAATGAAATAATGCCAATGTGGACAGCTGTCGGGAAAATTGTTGAAAGGCGAGTGAAAAGCGGTCGTGCATCTCACTCTGTCTATGGGGTTTCTTTTTGCCCTTGGGCTGTTTTTTACATCTCCCTGCCATCACAACAATCATTATCATGCAGAATGCAGTTTTTGGCACTGAGAGAAAATTATTCATATTTTTTATTTAAGGACTATTCAGTTAGGGCTATGCTCCATTCTTAGTATAAAGAGTAAGGAGCTGGAGAGCCAGGAAATACTATAATTTTGGGTAGAAAATATGAACTTATGCAATGGATATAATATTTGAACAATTTTTAGAAAAATATTTAATAATGTTGTATGAATAGGAAAGTGTCCAGAACATTCACTTTTAAACTTTCTTCTGGTAAACTTTCTAATCATCAATTATTCAATTTGCATGCCTTGAGGTTTTATTTTCAAAATTCTACCAACAATCTTACCAATATGCCTTTCATTCTTTGTTTCCAGTGTGTGTTTATGTAGATCGCCGATTGATGTCCCGTCTACAGATCGCAAAGGGCGAGCCCTTGTCCTTTTTCATTTTTTTTTTGTGCTGCTACCTGGACCGCACCTCAACGCCGGGCCAGAAGGTTCGGGGTTCGTGCCCTGCCCCCGCCCCTTTCCTTTCGCTGTGGAAAGGTCTTTGAACTCGGAATCAGACGCGTCTAACGATTTGTGGGTTTCGTTCGCTTTTGTTGTCCTGCAACTGCAACAGCTGCCATCTGAGCCAGCAGCGAGGTAGGGCATACAGGAACTGAGAGAATCCCTATCCGTATGTCCTTAGCCCTATCCCTGTGAGATTTCCCCCTCCCCCCTCTCCACTACTACCGCTACTCTCCCTTAACTCTCCCTCCCCCAACCCCCTTTCGGCCAGTCGACACTCAAAAGTCCAAACAAATGTAATTAAAAATACAAAGTTTCGAATTACCGGAATGGTAACCGAATTCTGAAATGAACTGGACACACGTTTTTGGGGGGAAGCCCCGCAAGTGAGCGACCTCTGTGTATCCTGAATCCTCCAGTATCCTGTCGCCGGATATGCTAATAAGTTTGCCCATCAAAACTGGCCAAAGTGCAATTTCGGGCGATGACGTAAACTCTCCTTTATTTCATGCAATGCTGTTATTGTCCTTTTTTTTTTTTACTTTTGTACCTGTTTGCTGTTTCTATGCAGACGCCAAAAATTCCAAAAAAAAAAAAGGTAAAAGGGGGTGGTGCTGGGCGCTTTTCCTTCTTTGTTTTGGGTGTTTTTTTGGGTGGTGGTGATGGCGGTGGTGGTATTGATGGTGTTGGTAGCGATGGTGGTGCCGTGTTGCTCTGATGATGATGATGACGACGACGATGGGGTGGTGGTTGGTTGGCAAAGCCATTCAAAAAGGAGTAACAATGAAATTACAGCAGGAACAGGAATAAATAGCATTTGGGAAAAACTCGACAGCGCCGGGGACCAGAATACAGGACCAAGGACCCAGTACCCAGTACCCAGGACCCAGCGCCCAGACTTACAGACTCACAGACAGACATCGCGAATACAATAAAGATGAAAGAGAAGTCAATTGCGGACTCATCGAAGCATGAATACTCTTTGTCAGTCCGAACTGATTGGTTTATGGCGCCATAAACTACACAAGTCATTCGGATACGGATACGGACAGGGATTGGGATTGGGATTGGGATACAGATTCGTATCTCACGGAAACAAAGGCCAAAGATTCTGGCAATCAAAAGGAAGCTTTATAAATTACATGTTGCATGATTTTCCGCCCGTTTTACATACATATGCCACTTACCAATTGTTTCGATTCTGCATCACTAAAGATCAATGCATTTAATGGTGTTTTAGTTAGAGAGCCAATAACTCGATTTAACATATGTCTGGCCTTTGATGGGGTTTCAAAAGTCCTTTATTCGAGACTATTGAGATAAAAGTCATTAGTTTAATTGCTTCTGTGTTTGCAATTTGCAAAAGAATCTCAATATAATGTAGAATACATTTTGTTTGAATTGAAAATAACAAAATAGCAATCTTTTAACTCATCCTAACAGTTTCAAAAATACTAAACATTTTTATTTTTGAAAATTTTTTCTCGAAAACAATTATAATAATATAATATAAATAATGTAATGTTTTTAAACAGTATAGACAATATCATTTATAAACTTATCCCAACTTTTCTTATATATTTTATTTATGTTTTTAATACCAGCATAAGTGCTTAAATTTAAAATATAATATTATTCGTCCTCAAAAAAGTTTTAAGTTCAAATACAAATAATTCCATAAAAAGGACACTAAGTACCATTAAAATAAAAATATATTTGGCTTTTCTTCTTATTGAGTTGTTTGTTTGCAGTTCCTCTGTTTAATACTTAAAAACTTTGAAATATATTTCGAAAAGTAGAATGAAATGAGCAATTTTCTGAGAAAATCCTTGATACCCTCACCCGGCAGGGCATGCATAATATAGAATTCGGAATCAGACCCAGACTCTGTCTGGTACTCTCGTGCTGTTTCCACTTTAATACATCATTGAATGGAAGGCGGAATGAGCATGCCAGACACCTGGCTGGCTTGGGCTCTGAAAAAAAGGATAGGTATATCCTTTCTGTGGCTCGGCTCATGCTCCTGCCACGGCCACTGCCATTGCTCCTGTTTCTGTTTCTGTTTCAGTTCTGGTTCTGGTTCCAGCAATGCCGTTGGCTTGCTTCTCCCCTTGGCAGTTTTTCGGTGCTGCTTTGGGTGCAAAAGGAAGGAGGAAGGAGGAAGGATCAACAGTTTCTGGTTATAGTTCGGCTACAGCTGCCGCCGTCACTTCACTTCCGTGCCACGCGAGCGTCACACTTCTAGTTGGCGCGTGCAAGCGAGACGGCAAATAGCAGCGAGCGAGAGTGGTATAGCGGGGTATAGGGATGGAGGGATGGTGGTTCGGTGGGTTGGTGGGATGGTGGGTTGGTGGGCTGGTGGACTGGAGGGGCGCTTAGAGCCAGAAATTCAACTCGCTAGGCAACGCCAAATAGCCCTTGGCAAGCTGACAAGCCAAATGGCGTCTGCAAGTGGGGTGTGTGGACTTTAGATTGGATTTGGAGTGGGGTGGTGCAGTCGAGGGTGGAGGTTGGACCCCCCTACACTGCCCACACCCACCCACCCACAAACAAATCGAATAACTCAAAACAGCTGGGCCAGCTGCAGCACTTGTAGAGCACTTCCTGCTGCTTTTTGCACGCTCGCCGGCGCGCTCAACTGAATCCCCGCAACGGGTCTGCGGTGCACCTTTCCCTTTAAAGAAAAAAAACACACACACACCACCCCCTTTTCAAAACAGAATAAACTAACAAATTTTGGACTCAAGGGTAATGGTCCGAAACTCGAGATACCCTAACAACTTTGTCATTAAAAACCATTTAAACTTATTCAGAAGGAAAAATAGTTGCAGCTGAAAATTTACAAATTAGAAACTAAACTAGTCTTGGGTTTGGAGATGACAAGGACTATTGACTATTATATGCTATTTCTACTAAATTAAAGAGTCCAACAAAATGGAATAAATCTTTAATAATAACAATATATAAACCATGGGATTTTATGATGAATATTTCACAGAAATTACCTCTAAGATTTCCAAAATACATAGTTTATTTTTCTTTATACTCAAACCTTTTCATAAAATATATAATATTAAGTAAGAAAAGTAAAGGATTTACTTTTACACTTTCTGACAATTACAGTTTAATGCGATGTAGTTGAAAAACTATGAAAATAACTATTATCTAAAAGGGAAGATCTAGCAACGCAGCCCTTGTTGTGCCTCAAAGTGTAAGATACACCACCCGCCTTCTAGGACTATCAAGGACATTAAAAATACCCCTTGGCAGGGTATTAAAACATGAAATAAACAAAAACAAAAACACAAACTAATAGCAGAAACTTAGAACACACCGCACACTGCAGTGCACCGCACCGAGGACTCGTAAAAGTCGTAAAACACGAAACAGGAAAGGCTGTCGCTGCATTAACCATATTGTCCTTGTTCCAGGTGAGCGCACCCCACTCCTCCCATCCTTAAGGCCGGGTGCATAATTTGGTCGCTTTTCCTACTCTACATCCTCTGTCCATATTCTATATTTTCCTGTCGTGACGCGTGGCCCGGGTTCCGATTCGCTAGCCAGGACAATGCCACCTCCAACAACAACTGCAACTCCTCCTCCTTCAACTTCAATTCCAAGTGAAAGCCATATGCCGTAGAGCTTGAATCGCCTCAGTGCCTCAAACATCTGGAGGTGGAAATGGAAATGAGAGGGAGTGTGCCAGGGAGCGTGGCCAGCGGCGATCCAGCAAGGATCGGGGTCCTTGAATATCAAAAATTAAGGGTGGGGGGAAGAGGTGCGCGGCTAACGAAGCGCAACAAT
Source organism: Drosophila atripex (assembly GCA_035045925.1). NCBI lineage: Eukaryota > Metazoa > Arthropoda > Insecta > Diptera > Drosophilidae > Drosophila > Drosophila atripex. The sequence continues at coordinate 6,906,421 of JAWNOP010000012.1, forward strand.
TTCGTCGTGGGCCGCATAAAGCGCATCCTTGTTCGAAATCGCCTTCAAGTCTGTTGGCTGGAAAAGCAGATTACCATTTGGCAAGAGGTGCCTGGCGAGTGCCTGGCTACAAAAGGATGTACACTGAAAACAAATAATGGGTGCAATTAGGGCATATTAGGTAAAATATTTTATACTCATAGACAAGGTACGTATGATTACATTTCTTGAACCATCTTTAGTCATGTTGTTTCATAAATAGTTTTAACGGTCAAGAGTTAAGGTAAAATTTCTAAATAAATCGTAATGGATTAGTAATGTTTCCTTCATTTTGGGAAAAATTTAAAAATTATTTAAGCAAATTTATACAACAGATTTATGAACCAAATAAGATAATAATATGACCCTATGACCCTATGACTTTAAAGCAAAATGGAATAGTAAACCAAATTAGATTTTCTTAAATTTTTTTTTTACTATTAAATTTCTCTCAGTGTAACCTGGGTTGGGCTGGACATGGGCATATTTAGGGCTTCAATTTTAAGGCGACCAGACTTTGGGCAAACGAACCCCATTGCTCGTCCTTTTTTTAAATATATTTTTATAATTAGTTCGACCAAATTCCACAGATGGTCTATACGTTACATTCGTCGTCGTCATATTTACATACCAACGGCTTTCATTTCGTTTTCAAGGAATGCCCGAGGAGGTTCTCATTCCTCCTGACAGCCCCGGAGATGGATGGGTGAGATAGATGGCCGGGCACTTCTTGGTTTTCCACAAAACATTCGAAATAGTTTAAACAATGAAACCATAGAAAGCCGAAAACGGTTACATCTGCTACGTGGGAGCAGGAAGTGGGTCGCTAGGGATACCATAGGAAGACCCAAATGAAATTTCCGATGAAAAATATTATTTTAAAAGTCCTGCCAGCGACAGTAGTCCTGACACTGGAAGTGCACCTCAAACTTCAAACTGCAATGGGAACTTATGCTCCTCCTGGCCTCTGGCTTCTGGGCTGCCTAAGCTTGTCTGAAGCAGACAAATTGTCTGTTGTCGCTGGCTAATTAAAAGGTTAAGAACTTTGTAATTTAAGTGTCTGATTATGCAAAGCTGAAGCTGAAGCTCCCGTCCTCTCCCTCCACCGCCCCCCGTACAGTTTAATTAATTAGTTGTGTGTGCGTCGGACTGGCTATGAATGCGAAGAGATTATATGGGGGAGCCCTGGTAGAGTGTCTGTTTCTTTAAAAGATTTTGTCTAGCTATTATGGTGAGCTATTTATTTTCCCGAGCAGAGTGTAACGAAAAAAATGCAATTTTTTGTTAGCTTCACTTTTTTGTTTTCATTTTCTTTGGTTATCCACAATTTTGCAATTATAATTTTATGAGTTTTAGTTTATTAATTTTCACAGTCTCCTATTATTGTTGGCTTTACTAGAGCTGTATTGAGGGACTAACTAAATAGTTATCCTTAAAGTTATTATTAGTTTTTTTTCTATAAAAATTAAAGGCTACATTCGGGTAGATCCTAATCCAATCACATTCGAAAAACTACTCTTTTTTTATCATATAAAATCGACTCTTCTAGTGCTCTGTCTTTGGCACATGACACGTCCAGCTGTCAATCAAAAAGAAACTCTGCAGGAGCCACAATTAATCATCAACCGATTTGAGTCCTGGGCTCATATCCCGACCTTTGATCTGCAAAGTAAACCACTTATTCATGGCCAGTGGAGAGTTACCAGAAAGGAGTGTGGTGTTCGGGGGGTCGTCTATTTGGCAGAGAAAGGACGTTTGGGGAAAGGACGACAGAAGTTAGTTTGAGCTGTTTATCTTGTACTAACTGAGTTAGGGCCAAGGACCAGCAAGGACTGTTGCATACCCGCACCCTTTCGAAAATCACACCCAAGCCCGAATGCCTCCCTACGAGGACGAACACACACCCACCCCTCCCAGCCCAGTCTCTGGCAATTTGTTGAAAATCAGAGCCAAGCAACAAATGCAATGCAACAGCAATTAACTCGGCACAACTGCCACATTCTGTGCACGACGTGGCGAAAATCCACCCCATGATGTGCCAGGACGAAACAGGACGAAAAGGAGCCTGAAGCAGAGCCAAGAGCCAAGAGCCCCGAGCCAAAAACTTTGAGTTCCAAAGGGCCAAAGAGCCATGAGCCAATTCAGGTATGTCCTGTGACTAGAAGGATGCGACGAGAGGGATGGGGAGCGCCGCAGTGGGGTGGGCAAGGATAATGGGATGAGAGAACGAGAGAGAGAGACAGAGAGGCGCAACAATTTCGAAATGGGAGAAGCAACAGCGAGGAATGTATTGAGAACGAAACACTTCCTGATTGTTGCCTGTTGTAAAGGAGGCTAGCACACGTTACGATTTTATGCAGATTTTGGGTTATTCCCTTAACAAGAAGGACATGTTTTACATTTGATTATCTTTTTTGTCCATTTGAAATAGTTTAAAAATACTATTTGAAGGAATGACAGTTGTAAAGACCTCATTTGATTGTTTTTTTGACAGTTCTGTCGTTTGTAACAGCCCCCAGGACAAGCAACAGCAATAGCAACAGCTACGCTTCCTTTCTGGGGGTTGGCACTTAGGGGCTGTGTTCCGCTCTCCTTCGTTCCATTCGCGCTCGCTCTGTTGCTCTCCCGTGCCGCCCGTGCCTACCGTTCGGCTCGATTCGGGCCGACTCGGCTCGCAACGCGATGGGGCTCGGCTCGAGTCGGAGGGTGGACCACCCTTATAAGCCCGACGTCGGGACCAAGTGACTCTCATAAGCATTCAAGAGTTGCTTACGTTCGGTTCGTTCGCATTTCTTCTCTATCTTATATAATATTATATTTTCTCCTAAATCAATTTTTTCACTACCAACAACAACAACAATAATAACAACTCAACTCAAAACTAAACTCTTCTCAAAACTCGCGTCAACCTTAACTTTAACCTTTACCAAAACTCAACTGCAACTACAACTCAACTGTCTCAACTTTCCGTTTTGCTAAATACAAAAACAAAACATTTATTTTTGACTCTCGGCATCGATCAAGTTTTGGTTTTTGAAATTGTTTCCCCAAAAACCACAACGCGGAGCACAGCCAGCCAGCCAGCCAAAGGATATTGCCGAAATATAGCCGAATCCCCGAAAGTTATGTTTTGAGTCGATTCCGTGTAAAAACAAAACGTAAACGGCAACGTAAACGCAAATGTAAAAATCGATAAGCCACACGCAGCCAGAAAACTCAACGCGAACGTGTCCGTGTGTGTGCTTTCTCCGCTTTCTCTGTTTTCCGTTTCTCCTGCTGACCAAAAAAAGAAAAAAATACCGTTGGCCCTGGCCAAAAAGGCAGAACGAACTCCGGGCCATCCGACACAAAATACAACACAAAAAAAAAAGAGCCTCAAAAAACCAAAAAAGGACACTCCGGCAAATGACGGGCACTCCGGCACGAGACTACCCAGCGCCGTCGAAATGTGTGAAGTGGCTGTGAAACCCGAGGAATCCTAGTACTACTGAAATCCTACTACACTCCTCCTCTCCCCCTGAAAACAGGAAAATAAACCAATTTACAATAACATGCAAATTATGAAGAATATTTAACCAAAATATAAAAAAAAGGAACGGAGCAGGACACAGACGAAAAGCCGAAAAAATGCCAGAAGAAGCCTGATAAGGAAGGACCTGTTACCTATTAAAATCCTGTCAAAACTCTAAAAGAACTTTCGGCGAGCCAAACTCTATATATTATATTACTATATATTATATATATATTTTCCATGCGAGATAACCACAGTCACGTTTCCTTTCCGCTTTCGCCACCAACAAGAATACCCCCTGAGGCGGTCTTTGCTCGCTCGAAATTCGCCACTCGCTTCAGCACTTAGCCTCTAAACTAGGTCTCAACTCCAGGATCTAACTAGCCAAACAAACAAGCCACAACTCTTAGCCTTCGAACCTCTAATTTCTCCTCTAACACTCTGGAAACTCAAAAGTCCCCTCACAACAAAAACATGCCACGCTGCCTGATTGCCAAAAAGTGGAAGGCTTATCCTTGGCTGGATCGGCCGGAGGATAATGCCCAACAGCAGCAGCAACAACAACAACAACAACAGCCACCTACAGCCACTTCCAGGGATCTCGAGGAGATGCCTCATCTGAAGTCCAGACGCTCCACCCTGGACGAGGATGAAGAGATCGATGTGGTGGGTGACAAATATTTGACCAAACTGGAAAAGCAACGCACAACGATTGCAGCCATTGCGGCAGCAGCAACAGCAACAGCATCCGTGGAGGCGGCGGCAGCAGCAGCAGCCACCCAGCACAGTGGAACCAGCAGCATCGAGAGTACGACGGCAACATCCACCACGACGGCCAAGTGCTGGGGTCCCAGTTCGCCAACGGCGGGTACAACGGCCCCCAGTCCGCCGCCCCATTCCCCGGAGGCGGCGACGCGAGTGGCCGGCAATGTTTACAACGGTAAGTTCGCCTGCCCTACCACCCCATCCACCATGTCCAGCCTTTCCGCCCTGTCCGTGTTCGTCCTGTCCCTTTTGGGGAAAACTGGCAGCAGGAAAAAGCGAGGGGGCGCACGTAATCGCTGTCATTGATGTGGCCATTGTGCGATTGCGAAACAATTCCGAATTCCGAATCAATTTAATTGCCTTTGTTGTCACTCAATATTGTTTGCGATTCCGGCCAGTCAACTGCATAGCCTACTGCCTGGGACTTGGATGGGAAATCGCTTAAAATTCAACCGTTTTTCTGGTCTGCATTATTGATGATTTTCATTGTAAGGATTCAAATGGCTTAGCCTTTGGTTAGAAATACTATCTTAAGAGTAAATTAAATAATAAAATAATTATACCACAACCACTAGTCGAGAAGTGAATATAATTAGAGTTGAAAACGCGCCGCAACTCAGGAGGATGTCAAAAGTAATTATTGTATTAAGCGTAAGGCGTTTCCTAATGACATTTAGGCTGACCTTTCTCAGTTTGCCTTTCGGGTAATCGGAATTAAGCGCAAGGGAGCCATAAATTGGAACGACTCGGCATTTGCTTACCAACTTCAAGCATAAGAAAGCCATAACCAAACAATTTGTGCGTAAAGTTTTTAAAGGGAAAATAAAAAAGTATTCTTTTAGAAACTTGATAATTTGGGCGGTTGAAAAATAAAATTAATATGGGATTTCTGAGTCAAAAGGACTCCTTATGCAAAAAAAAACTAAACCCAACTTCGGCGGATTCGGTTTTCGTAGCATACTTTTTGGGGCAAATCGATATTGGGCTTTCCTCCCACTCCCCCAAGCTGTTGCACACCGATTTCTAACCAGCTCTCCTACCCTTTTTTCCTTTCGCCCAAATTCAGGATACACCCGCGAACTATCGCCGCTGCATTATACCGCGTACCTGCCCCGCATGGAGAGCGAAATTACCGTTATCCGTGCCGCAGCCACAGCCCTGGTGGCAGCAGCCACAGCCAACTCGGCGACACCAGCCGGGGATCAGCACCTGGCCGCCTACCAGACACCGCCCTCGTCCACCACCTCCTCGCCCTCGTGCTCGCCCAGCGGCAACGGGGACCGCTACAGCCCGATATCCTCCGGACAGACGACCAGCGAACGGAAGTGCTTTTCGAGCACGGGAGCCACGTTGTCGCTGCCGCCAAAGAAAAAGGACATTTACAGGCCGTACTCCCTCGACGATAAGCCGGCGCACGGATACCGGCGAAGGATACCAGCGGAGGAGGACCTGCATGCGGCGCACGCCATACTGGATTTGAGTGCCTCCACGGCCTTCCACCCGCCCACGCAGCCACATCAGTTGCAGCAGCAGCAGCAGCAACAGCAACACCACCTGTCATTGCAACAGCAACAGCAGCAGCAGCAGCATCAGCAACATGCCACACCGCACCACACCCACTTCGCGGCATTGGAGGCGCATGCGCATCTGCGCACCACCTCATCGATTGCCGAGCTGGCTGCAGCAGCCAGTGCGGTGAACGAGCAACATCAGCAGCATCAGCATCAGCAACAGCAAAATCAGCAGCCACAGCAACACCAACAGCTGCAACAACAGCGCCCGGCCAGCAATCTCTCCAGCGCGAGCAGCAGTCATGCCAGCCTCTCCAGCTCCAGCTCCAGCTCCAGTTCCAGCAATGTCCAAAACGAGAACAGCAACACCACAAACACCAATCAGCAGGAGGTCCTGTCGCTGTCGCCCGAGTCTCCTAGCGATGGGGAGAGTGCCACAGGTTCGGTGGGTTCTGGATCAGCGGCCAAGACGGTGGCCTACACCTACGAGGCCTTCTTTGTGAGCGACGGACGTTCCAAAAGAAAACATACCGCAGATCCAACGGCGGCTGCCACCGGTCTGCCGGCGCAGGAGCAACAGAAGACCAAGTACACGTGCTCCGAGTGTGGCAAACAGTATGCCACCTCCTCGAACCTGTCGCGCCACAAGCAGACGCATCGCTCCCTGGACTCGCAGTCGGCCAAGAAGTGCCACACCTGCGGCAAGGCCTACGTCTCCATGCCGGCACTGGCGATGCACGTGCTCACCCACAAGCTGTCGCACAGCTGCGGGGTGTGTGGCAAGCTCTTCTCCCGCCCCTGGCTGCTGCAAGGGCACCTGCGATCGCACACCGGCGAGAAGCCGTACGGATGTGCGCACTGCGGCAAGGCCTTCGCCGACCGCTCCAATCTCCGCGCCCACATGCAGACCCATTCGGTGGACAAGAACTTCGAGTGCAAGCGATGCCACAAGACGTTCGCCCTCAAGTCGTACCTCAACAAGCATCTGGAGTCGGCCTGCCTCAAGGACGAGGAGGAGCTGATGATGTCCATGTCGCTGTCCATGCACGACGGCAGCAACAGTGAGAGCGGGGCCAGTATGGCCTCATCGCCGCCGCACGAATTCCTCGAGCGGGTGAAAATGGAGGCGGTGGGCGGTGGCGCCGCGAACGGTGGCGGTGGACCAGCGTACGCCATGTAAGGAGAACAGAATGCTGCAGCAAGCTGCTTAGCTGGTTAGTTAATTTACCGTTAATGTTAAAGTTACCGTTACCATTTACAACTAGGTTAACCGATAGACGTTTTTTATAGAAAAGAGAAAACATACATCACAATACGTCCAAGAGCAAAGTGTAGTAGAGTAACACAGAGACTGTAGAAATTCGCATTAGGCAGCCAAGCAACCAACAAAAAAAAAAAAAACATAAAATCCAAAAAAAAAATACTCCCAGGGGCGTTACAGAAATCTCAAAAAAAATAAATATTTTTCAGAGATTTCCCTAGCTTCCCTGCCAAGCAACTCGAAATGGTACTACCTTTTAGCTTAAGCGAGTTGAAGATTCCTAAAGACCCGAAACCAAAAAAGATCTAAAAACACAACACAAACAAATACATTCCACACCGAAAAATCACACACAGAAACACACACACTGAATACACACACAGCGAGCCTTGTGTATGAGGCAGTATGCCACATGCATTCCGAGAACCTGAACAAATCTATGAAATTCTAGCAGCTATATTCAATCTATCTATCTATCTAACTAACAAACAAAAACTAACAAAACAAAAATCTGATAGGAGTACTATATTCAAAGCATATATAGAGTGTACTTATAATTCGTAGCTAACACACTCTAACTCTCCAGAACACTCTCCTTCTAGCTAACTCTCTAACTCTATTCGACACACCAAGTATTCCTACACTACTCTAAACTCTACTCTATCCCTAAAAGCCTATAGAACCTTAAAAAAAACTAAAAAAAAAAAAAAAATCTATCTCTTTAATCGACAAACGTTGACGACAACAACGACGACGTGGACGAGACGAAGTGATTAAAATTAATGCAACGAATACAAAAGCAAATGCAATGTTTCTCAAACAACGAATTAGGAATTAAGGGCAGCCTATCTATAAGCAGTAATTACGAGTGCTAGCCACTAACAATTTTAAACTAAGTCACCAAACAAAAGCGACATTTAAGCACTCAACGATTTTTAGATTCGATATATACATACATAGAGAAAGGACAACGACACAAATTAATCAAAAACAATGCTAAAACAAAAGCAAAAAGCAACAAATTTCGAAACGCAAAGCAATATTTATCGGGTTTCCGAACCGGTTTTAGCGGTGGAAGCGGTTCAACAAGGACCAATTCGAAAAGGAAGAACTTCCCCGTTGCCGGTTGGACAAGACCTCATATGTAGTAACCCTTGTAGAAAGCATCACGATCACGTTTATATATAGGTAAAGTCCCCGCCCCTCCCATCAATTCATTCAATTAATTAATCACAAAGGCTAGAAGAGCATTGCAGAAATCACATGAGGGCGGCCAAGTGCGTTTTTTAAGTCAAAATGGGCAAAATTTAGTCAATTAAATAACATTCCCCTTAATTCCCATAATTTATTTTAGACTATAGGGAAGTGAACATCTAGTCGCTGTCTAACAGCAAAGTCATTTACTTAACCAAAGAATCTTAACCAGTTCCCAGTTTTTTAAGCCCAGTCAGGGATTCCGTTCGAGGCCCAATTAGGTATAAAAGTCAGCTACCAAAGACCAAAGATCTCAAGCGATTTGGAGAGAGCCCCCCGTCAGGATTGAAGGACAGAAAAATAAAATATATCGAGTGTGATCTAGTCTCAAGCATTTAACAGTACACTTCGTCCATGCGTGAATTATATACTTTTGCACTTTCGACACTTAAACGACCTAGTACGATATTACTTAGCCCTATATTATACCTATAGTACCCATTGTTCATTTACTCATCAGTACTCATCATTACTTCATTATCCATTACTCATTATTCATTATTCATCCTTCGAACTCACACACAAGCTCACAAATAACAAAAACACATACACGAACAATCGCTGCACAAATTTGTAAATATTAGATCGTAGAATATATATAATTATATATTATATATACATACATCAGACATTAATACTCAACTGAAAAATCAGCTTCAGCAACCGATCTCAAAGAGGAAGTGGGGAAGAAGTGCAACGAACATTTTGTAGCCCTAGTTGTAGAGGTGTTTAGATTGGAGAAGATATATACGGAGATATATATACATCTAGAATACGTATGTAGTTGCGTAATATTTACAAGACATATATATACACAGATAGGGTTAGCCTCCAGACATGTAATCGTAAGTTACAACCTAGATATAATCACGAAATTATTTTTATACTGTTATTCGGAGGACGCGGATGGAGTGAGAGGGAGGATGAGCGTCGAGTGCGGGAGGTGGCAACACTTTTAAGGAATTAATATTAATCGAATAATCGAGACGAGATCGCAATCGGAATCGACTAAATCGGCTAAAGTACCAAAGCAAATACTCAATTGAAAAAGAAAAAACAAACATAAACCCAATGAAAAGCGGCAAAAACCAATTACACTTATTTCAATTACAACTACAATTAATTATATATAATATATATATAGCGTTATCCTAGAAATAGTCGCCTATTATTTTATACGGTATTGTTTATGATTTCGACTCAAAACACAAATGTAATGAATATTTATGAAATTTGCATTATAAGAACGTTGAATCGAATCGAATTGAATTGAATTGAATTGAATTGAATTGAAGCCCGGCAATAATATTAAATTTTAAAAATTTTGTATAACAATTGTATAGAAGGCGAATCGAAGACGGCGAAGAGGAAAGTAAAGCAATAACTTAACTTAACTAAACGAGTTAATCGATTTATTAGTCTTAAATACTGTAAGGTTGAAACTACTTACAATTAGTAATCGAAGCACACTTGTAAAAACGAGAAGCGAGAAAACCAAAAGCAATTATAAAGTTACAAATATACAAAATACATATTAAATACCCACACTTTACATGCGAATAAAACCAAATGTTTTTTATTTATGAAAACCAACATTTAATTTGCTTTATACTATTTTCTGTTTGTTTTTGTTTTGAGTTTGGACTCTGGACTCTTTATGATTTTATTTTCACATGCTGACCATTATTTTGCTGAGTGATTTTCAATGAACCCGTAACCGAAAGCAATTCGAATATTGTGATAGTCCACAGAGAAACACACAAAAACACACAGATATTTAGAGAAAGGATGGAAAAGCTGTTCATTAATTTTGCTCAACGGAGAAAGTGGGAAAACGAGAGAAACTTTGAAATCATATTGAGCTCCAGGAACATTTTTTAATAGGAATAAACGTGTATCGAAAAGCAATAAATCGTAGTGGTAATGGATATTTAACATTTAGAGAGGGAGAGAGTCAGGAAGGGGCGAGCAGATTTGAAATTTGTAAACTTGAAAGTTGTGTAAAGTGAAACAAGAATATTTAATTTTATGTAAACACGCATATATGCAGTTTGATTGAAAAGGAAAACTCTCCAATCACGCACACAGCCATGACACATATTGTTAAGCCAAGGAAATTGTTAAAGTTGATACATTTTTAGCATAGACACGCACTCACAAACACACAGCTACACATCGACTGTACAGACGGAACCCGAAATGCAATTGTTGAATCCAGTATTTGTAGCATTAGGTTCATGATCCATTGTTTCCATTATCTGTTGCTGACACCACCCCCTACAATACTGTGCCCTAGAATCCGACAACCCTTAACCACCCACTGCCGCCCCATCTGTGGCAACACAATGTTGTGTTGTCCTTTTTGTGTCAATGCAGTTTAACGAGCGCTCGTTAGCCGAATGCGAACAAAGGAAAATGTAATAAAAATGGTTATAAGGCAATGTGGTGGAGGGGATAGGGTTCTGTGGAGGGTGGGGCACCGCCCACTTCAAATTGCAAAAAAAAAAATGAAAATAATATAGGAATGGAGGTGGTGGTGCCAGGTTTCAGCAATTGTTTAATTCGTAAAATTTAATTTGCATGGTTTGGGCTTGCTTTATTTATTTATGAATCGAGAGCCACACCCCAAAAACACAACACTAACACAAGAACGATGTATAAATTATTGAGCAAGCCGAACATTGATTAAAAATTAACGGGAAAACAAAATAAAAAGACTTAGCACGTTAACACTAATAATTCAAGAATTGAACATAAACTAACAAAAAGCATGAAAATTATATAGCTGACAACGAAGAAGTATAAGCAAGCGAGAACAAAAAATGAAAGACTTAACACTTTGAATATATATTATGAAATCGAGAAAAGCTAACTTATTTACAGCTATATTATATTGTATATGGTATATATATATATATATATATATATAATGGTAAAGAAATTGAAGAAAGTGGCGAGAAAGGCAAAAAGCAAAAGCAATTATGGTAAGAGCAATAAAATGCAACAAATAAAAGCAAAACGAAAGCAATAGAGCATTAAGGTAACTAAAAAGTATTAAATCGCATGTATCTATGAGTAAATATTTGCAATTCGTTATATTATTGCGATAAGTAAGCGGAACCCAAGAACATTTATGGCACTATACACTATATAGCATGAACAACAAAAATATAAACAATTTAGTTTACACAATAAAAAAAAAAAACGAAAAAAGCAAAAATGCTAAATGCTAATGGCAAACAAAAAAAAATGTATTAACAAATAATTAATGAGCCGTAGGGATTTTTGGATTTAGCTGGCATACAATGAATTGATTATAACGATTTAACGATTAACGATTATTAGTTATCGATATACAGATATATTAACGAGTAGAGTTGTTTTTTGCATATATTGTTATCGCAACTTTTGTGCTGCTTGACGAGACCAATTGATGTACTTTATACAACGAAATCCAAGAAACTACGAAACTACTCATCTTATGTTTTTGCATATAGGTGCATATTGTTGCGATAAATATACAGAACCTATTTTGGTCGATTATACAACTCCCATAAACTCACAAACAGACACACACACACACGGACAGACATAAGGACATAGTTGATGGAGAATAAAAACCAAAAGTTACTGCGTAGAGAATAAATCATTTTAACTTGTATTTAGATCACTCAGACTCATATACAGAGACACCCACACACAGACACAAACAAAATGGTAGAATTGTAGAAAAGTAGAGTTGCAAAAAAATACTATTAACAAGACATGAAACAAAAGCGGACATAAATTTAAGCTTATGATTAGACACAGCACCTTAGAGAGCCAGAAAATAAAAAGGAAATTCTTCTGTACCTAGAAATACAAAAACAACAAACAAACAGAAACACACACACTTACATGCATACATAATTATGGATTTTATTGCTAATCGAATATATAACAGCAATCCAATATACAACAACTATAAATATAAAGACACACATGGACATAAATGCGTTTATTATGCAATATATGCAGTCTACATTATTAATTACATATGCATTATGTATATGACATTCATGTACATAAACGGCATCGCACACACACTGACACACATACACACACACACACAAAACAGGTCCTGGCCAAGTCTGTCAATCAGGCGAGATCAAAGCGGAGAGGGCGGCGACTCCTTGAATTGACCTTTCCGCCAGGACCCGCCCTCGAAAGTCAATTTTACCAAAAAAAAAAAAGCAAAAACAACCACAAAAAACGGTCAATTTCAATTATAATGAACGAAATGTTTTCAGTAGTTTTTTAATGCTAAGTTGTTGAAAATTGTGCAGCTAATTGCGAAAAAACAAAAACCAAAAATAATCGATATAGAATTTACAAAAGTCTTCAGTTTAATTGCGTGGTTTCCATTCGAAGAGTGCATCAGTATAACACCATAAGTATGATAGAACATATATATGCGCATTATACGAGTATACTATATATTTTGTACTTAACCCATTGATTTGTATAATTCACACACATAATACTAAAACCAACACTAACACCAACACCAACACCAACACCAACACACTAACACCAAACACAGACAGACAGACCCAAGCGCAATGGCTAATCAATGCATAGTTACTAACTAAAAACAACAACAATGAATAACAAAACGGAGCCAAGCATTCTGTAAAACATTTAACATAACGGTACATAAGTATATTATATTTTCATAAACACATGACAAATTTATACATGAAAACCAAAAACCAAAAAAAAATTATATAAAAACCAAAAAAAATCAACAAAAAATGGGAAAACCAGAAAAAGAAAAGTGCGACGATGCAAAACAACTTGCGTAGTAAATGAGAAAACATAGTGAATAAAAAAAATAAAAATAAACATCTGAAAAAAAAACTAAAACCCAAATGCGTTATAATTTCAAGCAAAATACATTTTCATTTACAGGAAATTCAATGGGAGTCCCTCAAAGGCTAAGTATTTTCCGGCGAAAAGTAATTTTCCTATTGCTCTTTGGGAAAGTGGAAATTTGTCGAGGGCACAGCTTAAATTGTTGGCGATTTTCAATGACAATTCGCACAATTGAAATCAGTGTGGCATAAAGAAATACTTCAAATTCAAAGTGTGAATTTCATTTCAAATCGGATTATCGCATAGTTTGTGATGGCGGAATTTTTTCGAAGAAGAGTGTACTTTTTATTGCATTGGAGGTTTGGATTTATTGTCTATTGGATTAAAGATAATACAATAAAAGTTTTTTTAGCCAGCTTAATAGTTATATTGTTTCAAACTGGAAAATATAAAAGATTAGCTCCTATTTTCACAATTTAGCCCTTTGAGCAACACATGGCGTATGAGTAATATTTTTTTTCTAACTCTTGAATCTTGGAAGGGCTTGGAGTAAATAGTTTTCAAAATGAAATATTTCTTCTAATTTGATGTTATCTAATCAGTTATTATAAAATGTGAATGCAGCCATGAGATCATATCAGTGCGTATGAGTAATATTCCTGCATTAAATATTTATTAAAATTTTTAAAATTGATGGTAGAATAATTTTAACTTTTAATTTATAATAAATTTAATTAAATAACTCCAATTAATTGACGACAAGTGAGTGTAAATTTCTTCAAGACTCCCCCCAAAAATACCTTCATCTAAATATGATAATTTTTCAATCATCCCACTTTAACAATAAGATTAAATGCTTGAAACTTTTGTGGCGCACTCGGGGAGCCGAGAAGAGCCACTCAAATCAAAGTTAAATTCAACTTTAAGTACATGCCAGGACTCCCCAGGGGAAATGTGACACGTTCGGCGTTTGGATTCAGGGCAGGATTCTCAACAATACCGAGGAACCCCTTCGAGCCTTCGGGTGGACCAAGCTGTTGTCAGCTAAATAAATTCCTGGCCCGATGTTAGGTCCTGCTCCTGTCATAACTGAATGTGTGTTTGTGTTGAAAAACACCAAAAAAAAAAATAAACAAGAAAGTAAACAATTTTGAAACATAAACAGCCCCACGGACGATATAACCCCAGTACCCCCAGACTGTTGTTGTTTGTTGCGCATATTTTCACATATCATAAGTTTTTATGCTTATTAAAAGCCAAAAGGAAAAAATTGAGCATAATTTATATGATTTGCCTATGGGGCAATAACAAGGCGAGAGGAGAGAAAAACTCTGTTTATAGGCCGATCAATGGCTACGAGGCGAGGCTGATTCTGGTTGGGAGAGCACTGAAAACAATGTACGATTACGGAATAAATTAATATTTAACATCATGTTAATTAATTTTATTCAACCTCCACATTTCCACCTTTCATAGCCAATCAATAATTCCCATTTCATGTTATTATAATTTTGTCTTTGGAGTTGTAATGACAAAGTTCCGGTAACCCCCAATCTAGTCCAATTTTGTGCGAGTTGGAAGAAATTGGGCTCGGGAAAGTTAGATAAGTTGATGGGTAATTCAATCAATTCCCTGTTTTCCCCTGTTTCTCTGTGTGTGTTCTATTTTCTATTTTGTTTTTGGGCTGGGCCGTATAGAACGCCACGCGAACTGAGTCGAATCCGAATCCGATGGTTTTAGTAGATTGTCCTCAGACGATGGCATATTTATACGGCTTAGAGATTGCCCAGTAGCACACATACGCATACTGGTGGGCGGAGGACGGAGGGCAGATAGTTTTTCCGGGGGGGTTGGAGTTTTTGGAGAAGACAGAGCAGCCCTTCGGGGCGATTCCATCATAGGCGGATGGCGGAATGGCTAGATGGCTGGATGGCTGGATGGCTGGATGGCGGTATGGGACGATGTCGGCAACAACGGAATCAAAATAACCCCGCAACAGTTACGGAAATCTAAGAGTGGGGGTTGTCTCTTCTCTATTTTTTTTTTTTATTTTGTTTTGAGGTCGGGGAAGGATGAGTCAGGGGGGTGGGCCAGAACACAGAAGCCAGAAGCTAGCAGCTAGAAGCCCAGGCTGGCCGTTATCCAGCAAAACAATCAACAGCGCGCTTTTTAAGCCAAGCCAGATATATTTTCTAATGCTTTTTTTCTGTAACTTTCCACATTCACTTCACCCTTGTTCTTCACGCTTCGAGCGGTTTATGGTCGGCCGTCCTCCCACCCAGAAATGGGATTGGGTTTTCAGGCTCGATACTTTTCCTTTTTTTATTTTTACCATTTTTTGTTATTTCGCTGGCTGTTTTGTTTTTGTCGCCGTCATGTGTCGGTGTCGGTGTCGGTGTCGGACTTGCGAGCCGATCCGAACCGGCCTGCGAGAGATGTATCTATGTATCTACAAGTGTGCCAGCGAGTATCCGTATCTGGCCCGTTGTTGCGCGTGAATTGTTGGCTTGTTTACTATGCCCTTCAAATTATGCACTATCTCAATGGCCAGCAGGGAGTGGGACGTAGCCGGAGTGAAGATTGCATTAAGATAAATTTAACTGAATCAATTTGCTTAATAGCCAATTGAAGAGCGGGCAAAACAAAGGCAACAGCAAAAACAACAAACGGCTAAATGAGCAGAAAAGGCAAGAGATTGGCAGGAGCTGGCTGGCGGAGCGGGGAACAGAAACAAAGTGAGTGTCTCCAGTTTTAGTGTCATTTATTTTAACGTTGATTTCTTCCTATCCATTTATTTACATTGCATACTTCCCGGCTCCATTCGGGAAGAGCCCCGCCTCCTTTAGCTCTCTGGCTTCTACCGCTCTTACCAGGAATTTTCCTTTTGGTAATGAAACGTCGTCCAGCTGGCTTAATGTGAACGCGCTTTGGGAATGGAGGATACAAAACAACAGCCAGGACAAGGGAAAACGAAAAAAAAACAAAAAAAAAATGAAAACAACTGGGGGAAAATGGCAAAGAAAAACCAACGAAAATTTATAAATCTCCAAAGTGACGCTGAAATTACATAAGCCGCGCCTTATATAAGCCAAAGCCAAAGCCGGGGCCGGAGCCGGGGCGTTCCTCTACCCATACCCCCACACTATTCCAATTTCTTTTTTTTTTCACAGCTCTGGTCAATTTCAATTTAGCACCGAACCCTGGACAATTGCAGGTCTAACCCTATTAGAGAGATATGAACTCGGACCACCGAGGGGGTAATGCAGAAGAGGTCCGGCAAATGTCTGGCATTTAGAAGCGGATGTTCCGATTCGCATTTCGCAACGCAATGATAAACTCGGCCGGTTCCGGCCATCCACCTGACCTGGCTCAAATGCAGCGCCCCATTGCCAAGAGTTGACGTAAATCGGATCCAAAGACAGTCTTGGCCGACTTGGACGTGGGTATTAAAAATAATCTCCTTAGACAAATTCGATATAATTTATAATGTAATTAGGAGAACGCTATCAAATTAAATTAATCAAGAACTAAGGGAATACTTAGCCGTTTCATTAAATTGGAATTTTCAAAAGGACTAAATGATCCTTCGAATTCTGTTCCATTCTTGATAAAGTCAGACATTGAAGTCCCAGAAGATAGTCTTTTTAGCCAACACTATTGGATATACCATCACCAGAGTCGAGGTTCTAGAAATTCAACTGGCATTACGCATATGTGGGGAGTGGACCGGATTGGGGTGGGGCCTTCCCATACACATAGGCTCTGTGTATATGGTGAGGGGGAATCGGACACAGTTTGGAGGCCACCCGCCGCCAACTGATTTGCATGACAGCAAAAGGTGCGTAGGCGTGCTCGCTTAAAACTTGGCCGAATAGAAAGTGGAAAGTGGAATCGGCGGGCTTATCGGCCATGGGGAATCTATTTGTACCGGGTCCGGCCTAGCAGGACTGACTTCCCTGCGGAGGTAATTGCTGCGAAGCGCCCATTTTTCGCACGGATCGCTTACGCACATGTCCATAAAAATGAACAGAGATGGAGCGATAGGACATGGAATCCGATTCTGAATCGGAATTGGAAGTGGTAGCCGCGGGCGTACCCCAGGCATAATGCCGTAGAGTGGCGTGGAGTGGCGCGGAATAGAGTGGTAGATAAAGTGTATTGTGGCATGTGGAACGTTTAGCTTCGACCTGTGCAACTAATTACGGGGCGCGTAGCGGATTTTAATTATCACGCGCAACTCGGTGCTCAGCTGTTGCCGCTTTCTGGGCCGGGTTCCGTCCTGTTCCTGTCCTGTCAGTCAGTTAGTCAGTGGGCTCTACATCCTGTTCCGCAGAAACACTTGGAAAATAATGTTTTGGTTTAATTAAGTTGTAAAAATATAAGATTATGAAATAATGGGCTAATATCGTATGGGCTTATCTTGCCTAAAACTACAAAAATATTTTCTTCTATGCAGCATTAGTCATAAATAACCAAAGCAAACTTCCTGATGCCACAAAAACAAATCTCAAAAATTCCATAAAAACTTTGGCAATAAAAGGCATTGGCTTGTATTTTTTTGGGAGGATTCTTCCATGATTCCATTTTTTGTCATTAAAGGTGGAAAATGATGGTTTTTTCAGAGTGCGTGGATTTTGAGACAAAAAAAAAATGAGTTTTTGAGTGTAGGCACGCCCTGAGCGACAGTTACAAACAACCGGGGCGGAGATGGAAGATGGTCGATGGGCGACGGGCGATGGGCGATGGGCGACGGGTGATGGGCCACGTTGATGGGCTATGGCTATGATGGCGATGGCGATGGCGGCAATCGATTGATTGTGGCCAAACACGCAGTGCCCGGAGTTGGCCAGGATAAATCAAGCCCCTGACATTTCAGCCTGCCAGTCTGCCGGGCCGAATGCCTGCTGCTTCTGTGGGAGGATATCGTGCGTGAGTTTCGTTAATGCACTGCACAAACGGAACGGAACGGAACACAAACAATAGTAATAGTCATAGTAGTAGTCGTAGTAGTAGCAGTCCAAGAGCAGGAACATAAGCTGCCAAACCAAAATAGAAAAACCAACCGGCAACAGGACCATACCCTATATATATATACAAGCCGATATCCAATTCCCGAAACTCGAGCGCCTCGTAATGGACTGAAATCCAATACAGAAATATGCATGACACAGACAATCGCACACTCAATATACAAAATACAATATACAATATACAATATGCAATATATATATATAGGATATGAGGATATACAATATATAAACTGGGGGCCCAGATATGGGATGAATGGAATGACAGACAGAGATACAGACTCCCACACAGATGTCAAGGAAATATGCGCCGTTTAGTCACAACTGTCAGTTTTCAATTGATTTGTCGATTCAATCGATGGGGTTTTGGTGGGGGTCTCACTGGGGCATCAATAGGTTGGGGAGAAGGTCGGGGTTGCCCATCCTGGCTGATGGGCGGTGGCTGGAGTTAACTTCCATCAAAGCCAACAAAGCAAATGTGAAAACATTAAAGCCATTTTTGGCCTGCAACACAAACACGAAGAGCTCTCGACCGACTCTGTGTGCTCCTGGAAATGCTGCCATAAATCTCCTCGGGGGGAGTACCACTTTTGTTTTTATATTTAACTATGAATAATAAATAAAGAATAGGCTTTATTTATACCACAATGGATGCAACCGAGACAAGCCATTTAAAGCGATTACTCCTCAAAGCCAAACTCAGTCAAACTCAAACTCAATGTGATTTAAACTCTTAGTCTTAGTCACTTGCCATTTATTATTTAAAATATTAAATCACCTAACAAAAAGCAATTTTGACACTTGACATTTGGCCACCATATTTTTTTGAGGATTTCTGGAACACCTCCAGCAAAACCGACCAACAAATACATCCAACCTTCGAGTATCCCCCGAACTATGGCTCCAATAGTTGGCTTCTGAAATTCACCGCCAGTTTCCATTTCAGTTGGCCATGCGCTGTTCCGGTTCGCCGCCAAAAACTTCAACTTTCTGGCCAGTCATCGAGCCGGGGCAGGAATACTGTAGCGTCATTGTTAACATCATCAATTTGTGTGTGCTTAATAGGGAAACTGACGCACAACAAAAGCAGGCCACCAAGACAGGAGGCGGGAGCCAGGAGTCGGGTCAGGGGGCGGAGTAGCAGCAGCACCAGTAGGATGATGGGAGATGGGGGAACGAGAGGATATGAAGTCAGGATCTAGACCAAAGAA
This sequence comes from Drosophila atripex, assembly GCA_035045925.1. Classification (NCBI taxonomy): domain Eukaryota; kingdom Metazoa; phylum Arthropoda; class Insecta; order Diptera; family Drosophilidae; genus Drosophila; species Drosophila atripex. The sequence goes on from JAWNOP010000012.1 coordinate 6,925,833, forward strand.
ATAGAAGCAACGAATGCTACCTCAAAAGGCCAGGCCATATAAATTGAGTTGCTGCAGCAATAAAGCATCTCGAATTGTTTATTACATTTTTGCCACAATTGACAAGAGACACATGAAAAAAATGTAATAAAAATATAATGTTTTTGTTGCAACAATCAAGACCATTGCCATAAAAAATACCAGACTTTAAGGATGTTTTTAAGGTTTTAATGCAGAAGAAGATCGCTTCAAAGACTCCCTTTCGAAAGCCTATAGTTAGTTTTTGAATATTCATTTTCATCTGGAAGCAGGCCTTCAGTTCCGACTTAATTTTAATAACTCATTTTCTTTCGGTGTATGTCGGGAAAAGCACCAGGCGATAAATACAAGAAGTCATAATGTAAAGGAGAGGTTGAGAAGTCTGGGCCAAATGAAGGCCCTGGGCCAGAAATCAAAACAATTGCAGCTCAATTCAATTGCTTGGCATCTCGATGGCCGAGAGAGTTGAGGGACACACCATACCCACATACATACATATATGGGATGTATACACCCCGCCTCCATTTTCCCGGGGGGGCGGGGCGGGGCTAACCGTGGCCACTTACTTTCGCGCGGCTAGGGCGAAAAGTTCATGAGGTTATGATTTCGGCTCAGCCCGGCGACCCTAGAGTAAACAGTTACGATTGTGTTACAATTTGTTACATCTGTAAGTGTGTGTGAGTAGCAAACAGGGGGGTGGGGACTTACCATCAGTAGGTTGGTGGGGTAGGGGAGGAGGAGGGCGCTGAAAGCTCTCGAGGGACTTTTTAGCCAATATAAATTTTGATCCTTCTTGAAAAATGGAAGCAAACATAAATAGCATCAAGTGGAAAACTGAACGTTAACGAACGTGCCGGGGGGCGGGGTCGGCGAGGCAGGACATCAAGGGTGACGGTTATGGGGGTGTCAAGGGGGGTGGCATTGCTTGCAGAGGGTGACAGCGGCTGTGGCACATCGACGACATAAATGAGTGGCGGGCTGAGCGCACATTTAGCAGCAAACAAACAGATTCGCAAACACACTGCAAAAAAAAATAACCAACTCACACACACAGCCCAAAGTCAAGGGTGTGCCCTCGAAGTGGAAAGCCAAGCAGAACTCGTGTCAGAAGTGTACGAACAAGGACTTACAGATGCCGCAGATGTTGCAAGAACTTTAAGATATTTATTAGAAGATTAAAAATAGGTTAATTTCTATTCTGAATAATACAGGTGAGTCTTCAGATTCCGTTCGAAAAATTTAATTTAATTAATTTTTAATTAAACAAATAAAATGAAATACAATTGGGCCCGGCTTTTCTCCCAGTGCAGTTAGCACACAGTTAGACTGACAAACACGCACTGTGACTGTGAAGGACACACAATGAAGAATGTGTGCGTGTGTGAGCTTTGTGGGCGGGGTGGGAGTAGCTGCTCCACATGTGTCTGCCTTCGCGTTGGTGTGTGTGAGTGTGTGTGTGTTTGTAATAAAAGCGATGAAAATGGCAACAACAACAGCAACAGCAATGACAGCAGAAAGGAAAACGAAATGGCAAAATAAATTGAAAGAGAAACAAATAAAAATCAACGAGAAAGGCTGCAAAAGTGGCGGAAAAAAGGAAGCGAGTCAGTAGCTAAAGTAGAAGTAGAAGAAGAAGCCCAAGCAGCAGCAAGCAAATATTGAACGAAAAGGCACAGGGTACAACAATAAAAACAACAACCAAACACACACACACACACACACACACACTCGTACACACAGTTAAAGAAAATAATCGTCGATAAAAAGCTGGCGCCAAGATACCCGTAATATGAGCTAAGCCAAGCTAACCACTGCCCCCAGCAACTCTTATTCCGATTTCTATTTCGATTCCCATATATATAATGTAGCATCCCCTCGATCAGGGGCGTATGGCTGGGCGTTTTATCAGGGTTTGGGGGGCTTCCGATGGAAGATTTATGACCCCAGTAGGACTGGGGTAAGGGGCATCTTAAAAAACTTGAAATTTACATAAATAAATAATTTAATATCAGCTATGGATTACTTTGAAACTTATAAAAAAAATAAACAAAAAAAATAGATTTTATTTTATTCACCATAAATTATATATAATAAATTATTGCGGACATCCAGTAACAGGTAAATCCTTTAGAAAAGAAAGCGCCCAAAAACACTCGACCCCTTGCAACAAACACGCCCCTGCTCAGCACAAACCTCTGCCCAAACCCAACCCAATCCAACCCATCAACCGTAACCCACACCCGGAATAACCTTAACCCCCGACATTCGGACAAGTGGCTTGGCACATCACAGCGCATTATTGGGTGACATGTGGAAGAGCTCTAGGCTCGCAGCTTTAGCCCACTTGAGTTTGTGTTTTACAAGATACAATTCCACTAATTCCAAACAAAAAGTTAGTCCTGCGTGGCACTCGAAGAGCTCAACTGGGCTTCTTGTTTTTCTTCATCATGTTTTCCTTTAGCCGGGTCACTTTCACTTCTTCAAGTTGTCTAATTTACAAATAAAAACAATTTGTTCGAGAAGCCAAATTCATTTCGTAACTTCGAATTCCAAAACTGTTTGCTGCATTCCTCCAAGCCCCTGAAAGTATGCAAGCGTTTTTTTAGGATTCCGTCTAGTTCGTTCTAAATATTTCGACAATTTTTGTAAGCAAAATTTGTTTATTTAGGAAAGTTATTATGTCATTGTTAAATGTATGTCATAGACATATTCGATTTCTCAATGAATATTTTTTCTCATTATTTTTTATCGTCCCTCGCACCAAATTAATTTGAATTGTTTAAGTACGTTTTCGAAATTCGTTTCTTGAATTTCTGCTAATGGATAAAACGCCTCTCAGCCAAATAAAGTTTCCATTCAAATTTCAAATATTGGTCATCATTTTCTAATGGCTCTGGCGAATTATGCAATATTTTTTTGTCATTTCAGTTTATCGAACCAAACAAAATGCAACCCCAAAACCACCCCCCTAAAAGAGCATAGTCAAATAACACATCAACACACGCATCTATTAAGCCATATTTATTCCCAATTGGATGTGAGGATGTGGCAGTGTGGCAGTGAGGCAGTGGTGGTGGGGGCAAGTTTTATGTCGAATCACCTAAAATGACTTTTCTTTCTGCTTAATACGCATTTAAAATGCGAAAAATTTAAGCCCCGCATTGCGAACTATAAGCTGACGTCACGTTCCCGTTCACAGCTCCCAATGGCTTAAAATTTATGACATAAATAAAAATACGGACTCCAGGAATGGAACGGGGGTGGACTATGCTGGAATGGGCCGGGTCAGGCCAGGCCAGGCCGAGAAGCTATCAAGCACCCAACCAGCCACCCATCCACTTACCAACCGACCTCCCAACCACCCAATACTCAAAATTACACGAAACGTTTTCGGTTTTTTCCTTGGGTGACTCCCCGATTGGATCGGATGCGCAGCCACAGTCCGCTCCTCCACATCGTCCTGAACCATTGGTCACCTGGCACGGGCTTAGCCAGAAATGAAAACACAAATAAATTAATATTTGGCTTAGTGAAATTGAATTTGGCGATGTTGGCATGTCTGACTGTTGGCTGGCGATAAAACGCTTTCGTTTTCGCTCTCAGGTAATTGCTCGTAAGCGACTTTCGAGCATAAAAGGAAGCCATTCAGCGCGGTACGGTGGGGTATACGAGTACTAGAGTAAATGCCTTATGGATTTGTTCTTTTTTCATAATGCAAATAAAATAAAGGCCAAATCTTATGGGTTTAAGGTTAGATTGTATGGGATTTCTTGTACAACAAAAGTATAATATAATTATAAACTTAAAGAAATGTTTCCTTTCTGCGGTTTTAAAAATTTTGGTCGGGACACCCCCGGGAAAACATTGAAAAATCTAAAACAAAATGTTTGTCAGATATTGACACAGTTTCGTGGAGAATCTATCTACAAATCGTTTAAGGTATTCCGCTCAAGAATCGAATGATTATTGGGGGAGATATGGCTTTCTCTGGGGGCCAAACTGTCGATTTCTGCGGGTTTGCAAAATTTGAAGGGCACCCCTTACAAAAATTTCGAAAATATCTCAAAAATATTTTGTTTTCAGATTTAGATGCAGTTTCGTGGAGAATCTATCCACAAATCGTTTAAGGTATTCCGCTCAAGAATCGAATGATTATTGGGGGAGATATGGCTTTCTCTGGGGGCCAAACTGTCGATTTCTGCGGGTTTGCAAAATTTGAAGGGCACCCCTTACAAAAATTTCGAAAATATCTCAAAAATATTTTGTTTTCAGATTTAGATGCAGTTTCGTGGAGAATCTATCCACAAATCGTTTAAGGTATTCCGCTCAAGAATCCGATGATTATTGGAGGAGATATGGCTTTCTCTGGGGGCAAAACTGTCGATTTCTGCGGGTTTGCAAAATTTGAAGGGCACCCCTTACGAAAATTTCGAAAATATCTCAAAAATATTTTGTTTTCAGATTTAGATGCAGTTTCGTGGAGAATCTATCCACAAATCGTTTAAGGTATTCCGCTCAAGAATCGAATGATTATTGGAGGAGATATGGCTTTCTCTGGGGGCCAAACTGTCGATTTCTGCGGGTTTGCAAAATTTGAAGGGCACCCCTTACAAAAATTTCGAAAATATCTCAAAAATATTTTGTTTTCAGATTTAGTAGCAGTTTCGTGGAGAATCTATCCACAAATCGTTTAAGGTATTCCGCTCAAGAATCCGATGATTATTGGAGGAGATATGGCTTTCTCTGGGGGCCAATTGTCGATTTCTGCGGGTTTGCAAAATTTGAAGGGCACCCCTTACGAAAATTTCGAAAATATCTCAAAAATATTTTGTTTTCAGATTTAGATGCAGTTTCGTGGAGAATCTATCCACAAATCGATTAAGGTATTCCGCTCAAGAATCGAATGATTATTGGGGGAGATATGGCTTTCTCTGGGGGCCAAACTGTCGATTTCTTGTTTGCAAAATTTGAAGGGCACCCCTTACGAAAATTTCGAAAATATCTCAAAAATATTTTGTTTTCAGATTTAGATGCAGTTTCGTGGAGAATCTATCTACAAATCGTTTAAGGTATTCCGCTCAAGAATCCGATGATTATTGGAGGAGATATGGCTTTCTCTGGGGGCCAACTGTCGATTTCTGCGGGTTTGCAAAATTTGAAGGGCACCCCTTACGAAAATTTCGAAAATATCTCAAAAATATTTTGTTTTCAGATTTAGATGCAGTTTCGTGGAGAATCTATCCACAAATCGTTTAAGGTATTCCGCTCAAGAATCGAATGATTGTTGGGGGAGATATGGCTTTCTCTGGGGGCCAAACTGTCGATTTCTTGTTTGCAAAATTTGAAGGGCACCCCTTACGAAAATTTCGAAAATATCTCAAAAATATTTTGTTTTCAGATTTAGATGCAGTTTCGTTTAGATGCAGATGCAGTTGGAGAATCTATCTACAAATCGTTTAAGGTATTTAGTTCAAGAGTCCGATGATTAATTTCAGAGATAGGCTATCGATCCATTTTAGTTTATTTTAGAATTAAAAAAATAGAGGTAACGTTTTGAATTTTACATCCTTTGAAAGTGATGGAAAATAGTCCCCCGTTTATCTTTTTAAGTTTAAATCAATTGAATCTATTAAATATTAATGGAACGCGGCAAATTCAAACACCAACGGTCGGCAACAGATGACGACCCTGTGTCTGCAGCCCTGCCGACGGCCCTGTCTTTCGCGCGCATAACAACCCTGTGTGTTTACCAAATCAGCTGACTGCGCTGCTGCCTTTGTTGTCGTCGTGTTGTTAGTTTCGCTTTAATTATTTATTGCCAGCTGCCGATCAATTGGATTAAGTTTAAGCTTTTAGCGTAGTTTAAAGTACTTAACATTCCACGGAAATGCCAAGATGAGCAACGCAATGCAGGCCAAGGAATTGTTGATACGCGCCGTGGAGTGCGATCAGAGTGGACGGATCTTGGAGGCGCAGACCCTCTACACGGATGGCATTGCCCAGCTGATGAGCTTCGTCAACGGGGAACCGGACGAGGCCAAGCGGAAAGTGTTTCTCACTAGGATCAAGGAGTACATGGACCGGGCGGACGCCATCAAAGCTCGAGTTAATGGCAAACTGATGCTGGGTGAGGTGGTCAGCCACGTTTCCATCGAGGAAAACGATACGGGGTATGACTACGACCAGATCTTTGGTCAGTACATGGACAAACAAACCATTGAGATTCTGCTAGAAGAACCCTACATGGCGCAAAACTACCAGGTGAGTTAAGCTGGGGAGGATCACTTGGGGAGGAGACGGTGGTAATCTTAACTTTAATTTATTTGGAAAGGATCAGGGCTAATGGAGTCGCGATTTAAGTCGAATTTAATTTAAATCAAGATCAAAGTATGAATCAAAGTATAGTATTTCCACAAAATGAACTTATCAAATTGCAGTATTCGAACCTTGTGAGATTCTTAGAGTTAGCCATTACGAACTGTCCGAATCTCAAGTATTTTCGGCTAATCACCAAGGAGGCTCAGGATCCCAAGTATCCCGACCAACAGAAAACAAATCTCGGCCAGATCAGAGCCGATCTAGAGCGCCGAAATATAGCCGTTTCCATCAAATATGAAGACTCTTTGCACGATCGCAAAATATAGTAAGTACTGCGTCAGCGAAATGAAACCACATATAACATATATTTATTTGTATCTTATCTTTTGTTTATTTATAGCTTAAGCAACGGATTCATAATCAAAATCGGACGTGGACTGCACTTCTACAAGGCCCCCAATCCGATGTATTCCATTGGTCTGGTCAACTACAAGTACCGCAAATGCCTCCAGACGGATGTAGACATTTGGCGCAATACCAGCGCCAAATCCTGAGAAGTCAGCCAGAAGACAAAAGAAACGACAGTTTTTAGTTTTAAGTTGACAAAGTTTTGCTATTGTACAATTTTTGTAGTTCCCTATAAAGTCGCCTTTCAATATCTGTAAAAGGAGTGGCTGTAAAAGGACCCACAATTGCAGATTTTCTGGCCTGCTGCTATAAATCTGCAGACGCCACCGAAGACACCGAAACTAATATATGGACGTGGCCGCAGGGGCGTTTCAGCTCTCTGGCTCATGCCAGAAAATGTTTAAAATTCATAACTTTCACGCCACTTACGGATGCGGCTGCGGATGCGGAGGCAGCTGCACAGCTGGCGGGCCACTGTGGCAGCCAGGCTCCTGTTTTGAATGCCACCGAAGCTGCCAGCGGGTGGCCACTGCAGTTGCATAAAAGACAGAAGCGGAAGCTCCTGCTTTACCAGCTTCTGTCTCTGTCCTTGCCCTAAAAGCTGGCTTAAAGTCCGGTCTCCGGCTCAATGGAAGTACAGTCAAGCCTCTGGCATTGTGAAAATATACATATTTCTCTGGGACTCTCTGACTCTCCGTATCAGTAAAAGTTAGAGACGCTCAACTGTTTAACGCTTTTTGGCAGGGAAGACATGTGCGTGGATAATTAGAACGGCGACACAGTTGGCTGCACATCGGAATAGGAATCGGAATCTGAATTGGAGGCAAAGTTCCACCTTCTCTCGTGTGTGTGCGGGTGCGGGTGTGTGTGTGTGTGGGTGTGTATTTTCAATTTACTTGGTGCCATGCCAGGGATTTATCAACAGATGAAGGCAATTGTTACGCAAAGGCCCGAAATGCGGCGCGATGAGCCGGCCTAATAAATTGCACCAGAGCTAAAATGCTTTGCTCGCTTTTAAATTTTATGGCCCGTAAGAAGGCCAGAGACGAAGGCGACAGAGATGGGAAAACTCGGTATCCAACCCACTGTAACCACCCCTAATTTTGGGTTTAAGCACGTCTAGAGGTCGGAGCCTGCGGGCGTGGACTGGAGTGGGGATTTCCATTTGCCTAAGCTGGCTATTCATTCCCAGGATATTCTAAACAAGCAACAAGAACCAAAAGCTCCGACCACTGTCGGGGGCCCACCGTATCCCCGGGGCCCCGGGCCCAGGATGAACTTATTGAACAATTAGATGGTTCACTTATTTTAGATAAATCTATGAACTAGATGGAACCCGAGGCCGGTACTCTGTTTGCCTACAAATAAGCCACTAACTGACTGAACAACAGGAGCCAGAAGCAGCAACAGTTACTTGATGGGTGACGGGTGATAGGTGATGGGTGGTCCTACCATGGTCGGTCCATGGTCGGTGGTCGGTGGTCACAAGTGCAGAAGCCTTCGGCGTTGCCTGCCAATTTGTGAGCAATGAATGCAGCAACAGCAGCACAGGAAACTACAATACATAACCATGGAATTAGTTATAGTCCTTGTCCAGGATGAAGATGAAGTCCTGCAAGAGGACACAAAGACCCAAGCCAGCCCACACTCACCCCCAGGAAGCCGGGCAGACACCGCCCGGGGCAGACCAACAGCATAACTAATCCGAATATTTTACTCCATCCCCCGGAAAAAATACGAGAGCGCAGGACACGGAGGCGGAGAAGACACGGACGTAGAAAGAGATGCCTCCAGTGGAGGAAGCCACTTTCTCTGGCGACACTAAGGGTATGTTGGATGCATGGAAGGCGGTTAGGTTGAAATAAGTTTACCCTTGTCATTAAAGCCACTTCCCGGGAATTAAGCTGGCTTACGGATTTTGGGGCATATGGCTATCCCGAATTGTTTTTAACTTTGATAAGTAGAATGTTAGAGAAGGTTACATTTCTTTAATTGGTTGTTAATTAATTAGAAACATTGGTGTGTCTAAGAGTTTATATAGACAACTAAAGCTTAAGATCTCTGTAGTTTTTATTTAAAACTATTAAGTTAAAAAAACTCCGTAGGCTCTAAGATGGAAAACTTTAATCTTCTTTGTTTTCTACGCCTACACTTCCAAGGATTGTGAGTTATTTGGTTTTTCAAATATTCCAAATACTTGTGGAGAACGGTAACTTCTTAGTAAAGTCGATTATCCCATCTCTTAAAGTATTACCGAATAAATTTCCTTTGCTTTTCCAATTTAATAAAAAAGATTTAGAGTATTTGGAATCTGTCTTTAAACACAGGGCATCTCAAAGTCCTGATACTCCTGCCTGGGATTCTCACATGGCTATTATCAGACTATGGAACGGAGGATAGAAAACCTGAATGGGGGGTTGGAGGCCATCGAAATGGTATGGGGGTTGCGTTAAGCGGAATGTTTTAGGTTCAGCGCAGCACTTATGACATTACATTTTACGAGCTCATGTGTGGGAGTGTGTGTATGCGTGTGTGGGTGTTCTCTATTAATTTGCCATAGCATCCCCAACTTCCTTAATACCCCACACCAGAGTCCTCAACACGATTGTCCTGGCGGCTGGAAAGATTTGTGAAAGCGCCACGTAATTGACTTTGAGTCCTCCTTCTGGCTCCGATGCTGGCTCGTTTGCTTAAAATTATCATTGGGTCTCGGGATTGGGATTGGGATTGGGATAAGAAAAACTAGGATTTCCATTGTGTACACATATACTTATGCCGATTTCCTATTAGATGCGTAACTTTGTACCAACAGCAAACTAAAACCAAAAGGGAACGAAGACGACAGCCAGAAAAAAAAGGGTGGCGTCAACATTTTTTGCTTGTTTTTATTGCTGCCAGCAACATCAACAACAAGGACAATAACAACAGGACAAGGCAAACTGGCAAATGTCCCACTTGTTACCAGAACGCCCCCGACCCAAAACCCCAAAGCCGTAGCCAAAAAATTGGGCGGGGCCGAGAGACATAGGCGATAGGGAAAATCGGGCCATAACTTTTGTTTTGCTACGTACATAAAATGGCGCCAAGCAACCTATATAGGCCAGACATCACAGCCGAGCAAAAATCAAGGAGATAGAAATGTACACTTAGCAAAAACTTAGTTTTAAAAGCCAAGAAACTAGTATTGAGTGTAGTCAAAAAATCATTTTTGGTGGCTAATTCTGCAGTAAAAGTTTTGGAGATATTGTTACTACAGTATTTTTTTGATCTCTTATGGTTTAAACTATAATGTTTAAAAAATAGGAATTTATTGCTTTTTTCAGAAACTAAAAAAGATATTAACTTTTAAATATTAAGTTTAGCCCAAAAGGATAATACATAGGATGAGTATTGTTTAAAAACCTATAATTTTCAAGGGTTCAAAAAAATAATAAATATTACAGCTACTTTCGGAAGTAATTCGAACTATCAGTCTGAAAAGTCCAACATTCTGGAAACCAATTGGTTTCATTAATAAAACTAAACCAAAAACTGTCAACTGTCTGTCAACAAAGTGTCGGCAATTTGGTTTCTATAATTTCCCACTTTTATAGATTTTATAGCCCTTTAAAATATGCGCTGCTTTAATTACCATACGTTTATTAACTCCCTCTTTTTCTGAGTGCACTCGTTTAGGGATGAGAAGCAGGAGAACATAAAGTCAAGTGAAACTACTGGCAATAGCAATTGAAATCAAAAACGTGCCATCAACGGCTGGCCATTGCTGTTGTTGTTTTTGCTGCTGAAAGCATCTCTCCCTGCATCAGGAGCCGGCCATTATGTAAATTGCGTGAAGGACAAGCGGGCGGAGATCGATGGATGGTGATGGCAACATCACCACCACCCCCCATCCTCCCATCCAGACAGAAGCCTCCAATAGAGCGGGTGCGGCTGCGGCTACTGGTGCGGTTGACCAGCAACCGCATCATTAACGCTCCGGACAGGCATTAGGACGCAATGACAACTGGCTGAGGTCCCAGGCTGTGCGTCCGAAATATGAACTAAAGTGATTTTCAAATATGCCGCACAGTCCCAACCACTTTGGCACTCTGTTCTGGCCATTGTTGTTGCTGCTGCTGCTACTATTATTATTGTTGCTGCTGCTGCTGCTACTGCTGTTGGTGTTGCTACTTCTAGTGTTGGTGTTGCTGCTGCGCCTCGTGCCAGATTAAAAGCTGTCACTGGCCAAACAAAAGCAACCGCAGCGGCAACACAAAGGATAAGCAACAGCAGCACCAACACAAGGAGCAGTCGAGCCTGTTTCGTTATTGTCCTCTCTTTGGATTTGCAATGTATGCCGATTTATAATCAATCAATGTCAGCGCAAAATTCGAAATGGGTGGTGACGACTAGTGCACTGTCGGAAAAAAATCCAAACAAAGTGCCAGGAAATTAGAGCATCCCCAGAATCGTATCTAGGTCTTAAGATAAATGGGAAAATGTAAAAGTTCATTAGCTATTCTCAAGCTTCTGTAGATTTTACTTTGGGAATATGAAGAAAATTAAAGTCCTTGAAATACTTTTAATTACTAATCTCCAACAATCTATATCACATTTTTTTCTCCCAGTGCACTTCTCTAGCTGCCTCTTTTTTCACTCGCTCCGCCTCAAGCGACTACGTGGAACGTATGCTGAAATGCTGAGATCCTGAAATCCTGAATGCTGCAAAAAAGCCTTCATTAGGCCCATAGACGTCACGACAGGACGCTCGCTAGGGCCAAAGGCGCGTTATTTATAGTGCGTGTCCTATTAATGCATAATCGACGTCAATCTTGGCATATTAAAGGACTAACGCGGCCTAAGTCGCTAAGGATAAGATCCTTTGGGCTATCTGTTTCCACCTACCCTCCCCTCCCCACTGTCAGCCTTCGTCCTATCCAGTCATAACTCAACCCATGGCACGTTTTTTGGCGATTTTAAACCAAAGATAGATAGCCGGAGATATTTTTTGGCTGCCACTGGCTACTGGTTGCCTTGAAAATCCTTTTTGATATGGTTTGCTCTGGTTAATAGACCGAAATGCGTGTCAAATTCGCCAGCGAATTGATGAACTCGGGAAAAGGGTCCTTTTTAATCGTTAAATGCATTAGCGGAGATAAGGATACTATTTATGAAATTGAGAAGAAAATTCTTTAAAAGGAGCTTAATGTCTTGATTGTTTTATTTTCTTTAGTAGCTGAGACCTGGATTGTATTTCCCAATCAGTCTTTATTATTGCTTATTAAAAACGGCATCTTATTACAAATTTGAAGATATCTAGGCTCCTAAAATAATTCAGATACTATTTTTAGAGGTTTGAAAGATTAAATGAAGTTTGAAGGCCGGGGAATAGAATATAGGAAAGGGAACTCATCAATTAATCATGAAAACTTTGTAAATATTAGATAATTAATTACCAATTTTGATCAAATTTAAAGCTATATGTTTGTTTCTTTTGAATTAAAGTATTTAATATTATATTTCCTCTATATTATTATTACAACTACTTTATTGGACCCATTTTTTATGGGACATTCATCAGATTTTTGATTAAATGACCCGCCTTACATCCTTTGTCTGCCGGTGTTTCTGCCAGTAAATCTCGGCCACATTCCCGGACAGCCCAGACTACCTCCTCGGGAATTCCACCTCGGGTCAATTATTTCACTTATTTAACAGGCTTTAAAATTTCGCCACAAATCCACGCCTCCTCGGAGTCGGATGTTTAATGACCAAGAGAGACATTGTGACAGCGTTGACAACTCAGGGAAAATGGGAAAAATAGGGGATACTGGGAGGATGGAGGCTGGAGGCTGCAGGCTCTACCTCACCATCACCATCGCCACTGTTCGGCGCACAGAACATTAAAGAGGAAGTAAGTCGCGGGCATAAAAAGCCGAGTTGTAATTTGAGTAATTAAAATTTGACACGATAATCGAAACGCTGACACCCCAAAAGGAGTGAAGGAGCAACCAGAATATAGAACTGGGGCAGGTAGCATTGGGGATCTCTGATCCCCACGGAATCGACGCCAGCCCTTTCGCCCAGATTACAACTTGAGCGACCTTAATGCCCCGCAGTTTATGTATATTTGTATATAATTCTTTGCGGGTGTATAGATGCGTATATAGAAGGGCCCCGACAGTCAATGTCAAACCACAGACTATTAAATACACACGCAGGCACGCCAAAGTGCTGAAAAACAAAGCCAGCCACCGGAGGAAGCCCCAAGACGAAGATGCCACACGTAGAAAAATCATATTTTAAATATTTCATAGTTTTTAGAAGAGGTATTTTCGAAATTAGTATGATAATGAAATATTTCGTACCTTTTTGGAATAGATCTTAAGATCAATAGATCCTTGAAAAGATACAGTTTGGTAGCATGAAGAAAGTTTAAGAATCCTGGGAAAAGTACGAAGAATTGAAGATTTATGAAACGAATTGGCTTATTGAGAAGAGAAAAATATAGAAAAATTAATGAAAAACTTTGGACATATTCTTTTCCAAGTTTTAAGAAGAAAACCTTATATAAAATATTTTTTTATATAAAAAGTTTCCTGGCTGAGATCCTTGAGATTCCTCTTTTTAAAGAGATTTTACGTTTATAACCCTAGACCCTAGAAAATTTGGTAGAAATTTGGTACTATTTCTCTCAGTGCACCAGTACCTCCAGTGATGACGATGGCGATGTAGAGATGAAGCTGGAAGATGGCGAAGGCGATGGCGATGGCGGCGACGGCAGCTTCCATAATTCGCCTGACGACTCCGGGATTCGTGGGGAGTAAAAGCCATTAAAGTAACAACCAGGCACAGCACGTTTTTACGGCGACAAAAGAAGGTTCCTCAGGAAGGCTAAAATCAGTAGGAGAGAGCGGAGCGGGAACGGTAGGAACGGCAAGGAGGCAGGGGGGCAGCGAGGCAGCCAGACTCAATCGTAAGCGCAGTCAGCGTCATAAACGACGGCGTCGGCATTTAGAAAGCGCAGATATTCCTGTCAAAACGATAAGCGCGCCTTTTGCAGAAAAGAAAGACAACCAGTCAAGAAATTTCTAGGAGGGGGTTACGTGATGGGGACTTAAGGGGGTGGATGGTTGCTTGCTGGATGGGTGGGTGTTTGGGTGGTTGTGTGTACGGCAATCCTAGGCAGCATTTTTATGCCAAGTGCTGAGCTGCGTCTTTAAACGTTTTGCGGCTGAATATCCACGGCATTGTCATTTATGTATCTATTCCGAAAGGCAGGAGAGAGTCTTTCCCTGCATTGGTTAAATGCCTTACGGTAATTTCATTCACTTACACGCACATAACTTGCAGAACTCACGTATTCCCATTCGGATTCGCATTCGCATTCGCACTTTCTCCTTTCTCTTTGGGGGCTTGATGGGGAGGGGGAGGATGAGTGCCAGGACCGAGTTTAAGCCTGAGATGGGGGCAAAAAGTTATGGCCCAGAGTGGGCGGGAGGTGCGTAATGACATTCATGTGATAAGCACACGCACACGCCCCCAGGTGAAAATAGGTGTGAGTGGAGGACGGAGGACGAGGAGGATGGGTACTCTTACCAACTGGAGGGCTGCAGCTAATGAGCCAAATTCCCAACCAGCCAGGAACAGCAACCGAACAAATATGTACATAAATCTTTAGCGGTCCCCAAAAGAGAGAAAAAGTGCAAAGCAAGAAAAAAATTGGTAGCAGTTGCTGGCCATTGCTGGCCGCAAGAAATATGGATTGTTGCCTAATCACCTACAGCGATTCGAAATTGGGACCGGGAATGGGGAGTGGGGAGTGGGGAATGGGACAACTCTAAGTCGCGCAAATCCCAAAATATTTCACAACTTTATCCCCTTAGGTGGGATTTTTGCGGGCACGCAAAAAAGGCCACAAATACAAAAAAAGAACAACGGAGAAAACGAGCATCAGTAGCACGTTAATCAAAATGGCAACGGTGGTGCAGGACAAGGCAGGGGAGCATGAGCGGGGGGGGTGGACAAAGTCCTGGCCGCCAGATATGGCCATCTTAAGTACAGGAGCAAACAGGAGGCCCTCGGAACAGGCCGGGGAGAAATTTTAATGGCTCAATAAAAATGCCATTTGCGCAGCGCTGTCTTGGCCCGCAGAAAGTTGGCTTTAAAGGCAATCGGCCAACAGCCCATCGGCCCATCCCATCCCGGCCACGCCACGCCAGCCACGCCCATCCGAAAACAAAAGCCAAACAAGGCTTAACACATTTCCCCAAAATGTTTATCTAATCAGCGCAAAGTATCCTGACACCTGAGAAGTGCCTGTCGTTTCCCAATGGCACTAAGCGAAATATATTTTAATTTATTTACAAAAAGTACATTAAAAATTAGCATATGTTGGTTTCGAGGTCATCTAGTATGATTTTCCATTTGTCTTAGACTATTTTGGGAAAACCAATAAATGACAAAACATAGATCATAAAAATCTAACAAATAAACAAAATGGTTTTTCTTGATTTACAAAATATTTACAACTTTGATCAGAGGAAAATTTTAAATTTTATGCGGAAAATTCTTGCAGTGCATCTGCAGAGCCAAGACTTTCGCCAGGAGGCAGCTGTCAGGGCATTAATCTGCAATTGCCGAAGATTTCCGACTTCTCCAATCGAATCAAATGTAAATCAGGGAGTCTGAGATGGAACCTGGAAGAGATCTTTTGGGATGGGGAATGGGAATGGTATGGAGATGGGGATGGGGATGGTATTGGGTTTTCCATAGAACTAGTTGCACATCTATGTGCCCCCTAAACAAGTATTTATTTCAACGGCCAGTGGCAGCGGTGGCGGAGGGAGGAGGATTTATTTTTGCCACCCATTTTGTTTGTGGTGCGCTTTATCAAACAGAAAATTTAAAAAACAAATAGCAACTGGAAAAGAGAAAAACCGAAAGAAAGAAACAGATCCAGCAGCCACAACAGCATCATAGTATAGTAACAAGAACAACAGACGGTCTGCCATTAATTTTTTATTGGTTCTTCGAAATCCGATTCATGCCTTTACAAAGATTTCTCAAACATTTAAAAGTGCGAAAAGATCAAAGCGAATTCCAACTTATTGTCTCCCCTGTTTCCCCTTTCTGGCTTTTCTGGCTTAACTAGTGAATGGCCAAAGGCTAAATCTATATAGGTTCCAGGAGAGAGTTGAAGAACGTCGTCCGACTGTTGGCTATGCCACTGTGCCACTGATGATGTGGCATATTTGCTTGTAAACATTTGACGAGCAAGAGTTTTTCCGACCCCCCAATCCCAATCCCAACACCAATGCCAGGCCGGACCACCCACCCGAAAAGTACACATTTTTGAATATATATTTCGGCCATGGAAAATTAAATCAGCTCGTAGGTTTTGCGGAGCTCCTGAAATCGGAAAGCTCGGAAAACAGAAAACTGCAAACTGATATTTTGCTGGCTCTGCCAAACCGCATATCAAACTGTCGGCCATTTACCATGGGGGTCTACAACGAGGTGCGGCCCGTGCCAAGTGGTTTTTGGCCGCCGTTGTTTTCATAACATTCTCAGTCCCCGGACTCTGATTTTGATTCTGATTCTCCAATTCCGGAGAGCCTGCACATGCACACGTCTTTTCCAACCAAGCACCCGCCGCCACCTCACCAGTATCCCGTATCCCCATCCACTAACTATATGTACATACATACATATGTACATATGTATGGATGTGGCAATCCCCCCGTGGAAACATCCCCACAGACTGGGCCAACTTTTGACGCCACTCTGTCTGCCGCGCCACGCCTCGACGGCCTGCATTTCGGTATAAAAAATATTCATACGTAGATGCCCTTTTTATTATGCACTCTACGCCAGCGGGTGCGAACAGTTTTGTGGTGAACTCTGACATTTCCACAGCCACTTGCTTGAGAACGGCAACAAAAAATTGGCTAACAAATGGGGGTCAATATTAACTATTTTACGCAAAAGGTCGCACGAAAATAATGGACTGCTTGTATCTTGTATCTTGGCTTTAAACTTTTGAAGAGTTAAGTCTTGTACAGAAACTAAAAGAGATTTATTTACAAAAAAAATTATAGATCTATTGTAAATGTTTTTAGCAATCGTCAATAAAATGCTTATATTAACTTTACTGATTATCTGATTAATTTTCTATAAGGCCTGACCAATTCCTAGGGTTTCAATGGCTAGTTTAAGGTTAATCCTAAGTATAATCTTAAAAATCAAAACTATACCATCCATAATTATTAATTAATAATAACTTAATATTAACTCACAAAAGTCCAGAGACAACCTTATACCTAAAACCATATAGAGTTGCTGTATAAGCCCCCTTTTTAATAATCCCATTTATGAACACATATCAAGTGCTAAAAATTTAAAACTATATTTGCCAGCCTCTCTACTTGGCATCCTGGCTTATCCCTTCCGCATTTTTTGCTCACTTTAAGGTCCTTTGTTTCACCCCCTCATAGATGAAAGGAACAAAAAACTGAGAGGGAAATAAGTGGCGAAAGCCAAGATATGAAAGTTGTGTGCATAAAGGCTCTGTGCTTTATCAGTTTAGGCCAAGTTTGGCCTCCAAATTGAATCTCCCAATGGGAGTTAGAGAGCGAGTTTCATTGTTCCCAGCCTTCGGATATCGTTGTGGCCTGGAGGGTATAGGAAGTTCGATGTGGCAACAAGTGTTGCCGCATTCTTGTTATATCGTCACTTATAAACGGATGAGGGCACGGGTTATGGATGGGTTGGGGGCTGAAAATATTGGTGGAAAGGGCAGCCGACTAGCTCCGGTTGTTTACACGTGCCTTTGTTGCCGATGCGATGCGTGTGTTCCGGACTCAAAAAGCGGAATATAGAGGTCTGGAAGGGGCAGCTGGGGAGCACTGCATGAAGTTTGCGTACTTCTATTTACATACAAACACACAACACACATAAACAGCAGACACAGCAGCACCAGCACCAGCAACAGCAACAGCAAGCGAGTGCCAAGTGCAGCAGCAACAGCAGCAACACCTCCCAACCCCAAAGAGCAACACCATCCTCCTCCTGCCCGGATGCCTCTGACTTTCCCATGAAAAATAAACAGAGTTGCCTCCGACAGTCGCCAAGATGTCTGCGCCGGGCTTTGGCTTTTGCTTTGGCTCACCTGGCTGCCCCATGTATGGGTGGCATGGGTGTGTTGCAAGGTGACGGGGATTTCAATTGGCGATGCACTTGGGAAAATATGCAAAGCAGTCCAAATTAGATGTAGAGCGGGTGGGGAAATATTTACAAAACTCAGTAACATAATCATATTAATTTTATTGCTCAAGAGAATTATGATATGCTAATTAGTAATTAGATTTATTAAAATGCATTTTCAAATAATTAAAATTATGTTTTATTGTGTGGAAGAGTTACTGGCTAGTTTATAAATTTGTTTCTTTTCGTTTAAATAAACAAAATAATAAATCTTTGAAAGATTCTATGTGGAATCTAAATTTTGTGTGAAATAAACTTTGTTTTCATTTTGTGTCCTGTGCGTTTTGTTTGTTCCAGTGCATGTCCATGGGGAGGTGTCGGTGTCAGGATGTTGCCAGTGCCTGTATTTTAATAATGCATCGAAATGAAAGTGGCTGTCAACTGGAGATTTGACAGCTGCTTTAGCCAACGCGACAAGGATCGATGATGGAAGGAATCTCGGTGGCAAGTGGCACAGAGCAAGTATCAAAGTGGCAAGTGGAGAGTGGAATATGGAAAATGGCATGTCAGGTGCGTAGACAGACGTTCTTGGTTTTGAGCCACTGCCAGATTATTTCACTTACCTCCCGGGATAATGCGCGATAATTAGATGGGGCCCGAGGGCCATGGGGAATTCGGGAATCAGGAAATACTACAGATTGGGGGTCGGCAGCCACTGGGTGGGGGAGGGGTTGAGGATAAACTCGTGTTCGAACTGTCTGACTGGCTCATTAGCACATGGCACTCGTGGAATCCCCGTGGTAGCCGCCGATAGCCCCGCACACTTACTCATAAATGCCATAGATCTTTTTTGGGGGCCACCAGCTGGCCCACTTGATGGCATAAACAGATTGCAGGGGCTCCGCTCTTTGCCGCTTTGAAGTGCAAATTACCCGCGGGGTCAACCCCAGCACAGAGTATCCCCCCCAAAAAAAAAACACTGCGGATACTGGGATAGTCAGGATGAGGGATTCGGGAGTCGGCAGTCGGGACTGAGGCCATAACACATAGACCATAATACATCTTGGAAATCTGTTTAATGGGCCGCGTCGGCCACTTGAGAAGCTTTTGAAGAAGCTGTTGCTATTTTAATGTGGTCGATATTCTAAATTTAAACAAATAAACAAACATTAGCGAGAGGCGAGAGCACAACAAATGCCTGTTTGCTGATTGTTGAAAGTTTATTGTTTTTAAACCTGTGCAGGAGAACTGTTTGATGATGATATTCCTTTCCGCCGGTGAGTACCCGATAATTTGGCACTTAAAACGTGCGAAATTCATTCACATTTTCACTTGATTCATTTCGTTTTTGGCCAGGAAAGCAATCAATGTGAGTGCCTGCCTGGCTTTATGTTTTTATTCTCACTTTTTTTTCTCACAAGTATTTTCTTCGTTTTTGCTTTTTTGTTTTTTTTTTCAAATACAAATACATCCGCCAGCCATGTAAGCTCCTTGCTGCCTGGCCGCCATAAAACTTTTCTTCTTGCGGCTGGAAATCAATATGAGTAATACGAAATAATAATCTATGAGATTCCCGTGGCTTCGGAGGGTGAAGCGAATCTGGCAATTTCGATTTGTGTACAGATTGCTCTTTTTGAAGATGGGAAAACAACAAGGAAGTTGGCTATACCAAGTTATCACTCAATTGATAGGTTTTTCAAGTGCAAATGAGCTGCTGTCAGTGCGGGAGAATAACAAATAATTGCGGCTTCGAGTGGATTAAAGTATGATACAATCGGCCACTCAAGTTATCCGAGATTCCTTTAAATTGGGTAAGAAAATGGACGGTCTTATGATGTATTTGTTGGAAATATATATTCTCGAATAGCGTCTGACTGCAATCAGTGGCTATAATTAAAATTGGCAATTTACTTTTGCCCAATGGCAGACAGTAATCGAAAGTCTTAGAACCGCAAAGGTCCCGAGGACACAAATCAAGTCCTCCGGCATCCGGAGTCCGGACAAGTACAATAGGTAAATAAATTATTGTTTTCGCTTACCGCTATCGACTTGAAACTTGCCATTAATTAACACCAACCCTTTCTGCCTTGCCGACTCGAAATGGCCATGATTACGCGATGGCCAACACCTGTTACCAACAAATAACTTTTGCCGACGCCGATGGAAGCCAATGGCAACTCCATAGCCACCGACACCATCACCATCACCGTCACCGTCACCGTCACAGGTCAACAACCACTTTATTGCCTCACGCATTTCATTTGCTCCAGAACCGAACCGGCAATCTCGCGAAGCACCGGGAGACCGGGAACATGGAAGTACTGTAGGAACCGGAGGAGAACTGCGACGATGCCACGCAACTAGTGTCAAGAATCGCATAAATTTCCGATTCCGGGACGCTGGGCCACGGGAATCCAGCGTTGGACTCAAAGTGTGCCATTTAATGGCCGGCAAAGGTCACGTTCACACCGCCGTAATGGCTAATGGGCGACCGGTCTGACAATTCAGGTAATGTGGATAATTTGCTGTCAATGATGTGTAACGAACGCAGGGGGAAGTGGCTGTTTCGGGGGCTCCACCGTATTTGTTGTCAAACAACAACACGCTCATAATAGTCCCGGACTCCGGAGCACCGGAGCACCGCCGGAATCCCGTCGAGCTATACTGCATTTTACGGCCCCTATAAATAGGCTCTACTAGATGTTAATGCCTTCGATGACGGTCTGTATGGGTATGGGGATGGGGAACCCCATTGAATTTTGACAAATCACTGGGTTGTTGAGCACAGCCACAATACAAATCCGTGCTGATCGATGATTTGTTGTCTTTGATCTCTCCAGAAGCTGCGGAGTGTCGAGTGATTAAATCAAATTTTGACAAGGTGTCGAGTGGCACTCCAAATGTATTTTTCCAAAAGTGTGTGCCTTGCATTTCAAATAGTACAGTGGATCTTTTGGTAAACTGAATCAGGTAATAAAAAAAAAGGACTTAAAAATTGCTTATAACTAAAGGTGGAATGACTTTTTAAATAGCATATTTATACAAGTCCTGAAAACAACATTTTATATACAATTTTTATAATAAAGCAATTCGAGTGATCGATCTTCTCTCCTCTATCCAAGTTTAAATTAGGACCTAATTAATTATAATAAATTCTTTTTTTGACAAAACTAGTACTATATCTTGTCAGAATAATAATTTTATTTAGCTTATTAGCTTAAGATTAAATAGAAAAGTTTAAAATCATATTTTTTTTTTCAACTAATTCACGTTTTAGTGAGGAAAGACTGTATTTATAATGACTTTTGATCCAAAATCGTTTTCGGGTCCTGGGTGCATAAATCAAGCGATGACAACGGGAACAACAACACCGGCAGTCACGCACTAAACTATAACTATGTAAATGCAATTACAAGCGATTAAGTTGCGGTCGAGGGCCGGTGGGGGAGGGGCGATCAACTAAACAAACAGATCCGCCGCGTTTTATGGCTTAGGACGACCGATCCGTCAAAAAATATATAGAGAACCCAAAAGAAAACATTGTTTCAGACCAAAAAACATTAGTATTGCGTACTAGGCCAAACCGAAACCATGAGCTGAGCCATAAAAAACAATATTTGTTTCCAATACTATTCCCAGCATAGGTCTAAAAATAAGCAACCAAAAACACGGACCGGGGCATGACATCTCCCGAATGTGAGGCCCGGGGATCAATGGGAATCAGAGGATCAGCCAGGGGCATGCCCGTAGGATAACCCTGTTGTTTTATGACCCATTTTTCCAGCGGTAAGCGATCGTAAAATTTGAATAGAGCGGGTGAGAGCGTGAAGAATCCTTTGTGGCATCTACCAAGTCCACATATGTGAAAAAACAAACGAACTTCAATTGCTTGGGTATTTGCGCTCAATGTTTTTATTTCTTTAAAATGATCTCTGTTTTCTACTTGAGAATGAAACGATCGTAAAAATCGATCGTAGTCCTGTTTGAAATGTATACAAAATTATTTTACGACCTTTTAAGATATAGACCGAGACTTTCGTTTCATCGGGAAAATTGCGTACTTGACGTATAGACTGCTCTCTGGACTGCTTTCTCTACGAAAAGTCGTAAAATCGGAAAGGAATCGGAATTCTAAGAGATAGCAATGTCAAGGGACTATGACGAGATAATGCAACCTCCGGCATTATCTGAGGCAGCTGTTATCCGGGAAAGTGTTTAAATAAAGTACTTCTAGGAAATCTTATTTTCCCTAATAATGTTTACAAAATACTTGGCAACTTGGTAACTTTTGGTAAAGACCTAAGGTTGTTAAACAGAATAAGAAGGTAATAAACAGAATATATAAAAGCTTTCAAGCCACATATATTCCGTATATTTTTCTAGAAACCAAATTCTGTAAGAATTCATTTACAAGATAACACCAATCTAAAATATTTCAAAAATTTTCCTAGAAAATTGTTTTCAAAAATCTTCAGTTTAATTTTCCATTTTCGAAAAGCCTTTTTAAAATGGCAAACGCTTGGGTAAACCTGCTTGATTTTCATTTGTTGAAAAATCGAATTTACATATTTTTCAAAACACATTGAGAACTCTCCGGCAGCCACACACCAATATAGAAGAGATCTTGGCTCCTCCCATCGGGAATATATAGACAAATGGAAAAAGAGTCTCACTGAGAGCATCTGGACATAAATAAACATGGATGGAATGGGGAAATATTCGACATACTTGGTAACGCCCCCTCGAAAGATTTTAGAGGAATAGTTTAGGAAACACAAAGGATAATATTTGTTTAGAGATGAATTCAGAATCAGGAAATATTTTTTGTTTGTAATTTAAGAATTTTTAAAAATTTTTTACAACTTAAATTCTTATACTTTTGATTGAAAATCTTATCAAAGAGTAGAATATAGTACCAATTACAGTATCCTTGTCGTACCTGAAGGACATAGTTGATCCTTCCTGCTTATTTTTCGAATCTCTCTCATTCCCACACAAAGAACTGAAACATGTGTGGATCTTTGTGCAATTGTGTTTGTTTATCTCAGTATTTATAGACCAATACGCTGCTCTCCCCAAAACACACAGGCGAGGGCCTCCGGAGGCCTTACAAGTGATCTGCATATCCGAGTTCATTCATTAGTCGATCGGACTCCTTGGCTGACGCAACATATAGTCAAAAATCGCGCCCGCACTGGAAAAGTAAATTTTCTGAATAAATATCGCCCTAAGGAACAGGATAAAGATCCTAAAAAAAGTGTAGTGAAGCTAAGAAGAAGATATAACGTACGACATATACGAATAAAAGTGATTCCAAGTTCATAAATAAGCTTGAAAGTTACACTAAGCCTTATAAGCCAAGGATTACAAGGACTTAGCCGTCAAAATGTTACCATCTTGCTATGCCAATGGATCACCTTTGCCGGATAATGAGGAGCTGGTGAACTCTCTTCTATCCAATCCGGACTACCTCCGGGCCCAAATATCACCCAATCCCCTAGGACCAAGTGCCGTCGGCGGGTTGGGAATGGAGGGCCTAATGTGCGGATCGTTTCCTCCGGCCTTTTACTACCAAGGAATCGATAATTTCTTGGCCCTGCACAACAATATCTGGAGTTTGCCAATATCCTTCCTGCATAATACCCATCGGCCGGAGAAGCCACCATTTTCGTACATTGCCCTTATAGCCATGGCTATAAGTAGTGCCCCAAATCAACGCCTGACTCTTAGCGGAATTTACAAGTTTATCATGGATAAGTAAGTACATTTTTTATTACTACAATACTAGTCTATTTTTACGACGAAAATCAACAACAATTTAGATGACAGTCTTGTCTAATTCAAATGCCAAAATAAACATTCCAAAATCCGACTATACTTATATAAAAATTGAAGAAGTTTTTATCCTGATACGCATTTCAAAACAGTTGGCAAAACGGTTGCCAAAACTGGGATTAAGTATTTAAAATATTTAATTTTAATTTATTATACTGGAAATGAGCAAAAATATATAAATAACACGAATTGCTTTAAAATTTATATATATTTGTTCCATAAAAATATGATTTCATTTCTTTTAATTAAATAAATAATTTCAGGGCGAATACTTTCTGAGGATATTTGTGTATATATTTTATATACATTTACACGTTTCCTATATAAACATAATTTCTTGAACAGCGTGAAAATATTCAAAAAATAAAAACGACGTCTTCGATTTGTGTATTTTTCTTTCAATGACCTTTTTATGAAATTGGGAAATATTTTAGAGAACATTTTCTTCATCTGTTTATAAACCTAACACGAATTTCTTTATCAATATAAACAAAAATATATAAAACGTACGTCTTTTTCAAAACTAAATGATGTTTAGAAAAATATTATAAACTACAAATATATGCTTTTATTTTTTCTTTTAGATTTCCATATTATCGCGAAAATAAACAGGGCTGGCAGAATTCGATTCGTCACAATTTGTCCTTAAATGATTGCTTTGTGAAGGTTCCGCGGGATAAAAATACGATTGAGGATAATGACAGTGTCGGAAAAGGTAGCTATTGGATGTTGGACTCCTCCGCATCGGATATGTTCGAGCAAGGGAACTACCGACGGCGAAGGACCCGTAGACAAAGGCATTGCAGCAACACAACTCGCTTTGAAAGAGAAGCTGGAAAGGTAAAATTTACTTAATTTAATATAATTATTAAATAATATAATAATTATTATCCTTATAGGATTCCAATGATGGCCACAGCACCGGGGAAGTACGATCTCCAACGGAATCTCTCAATGATTTTGACATCTTCTGCAATGATAGACCCAACTATTCGGATAGGATAACCGATTTGCACCGTCAGTACCTATCTGTCTCACTTGGATTCAACAGTTTGTTCAATGTCGACGGAAGAAGTATTCGTCCTTTACCAAATTCTATTACCAACGATGTAAGGGAGTCCCCAGATGATCCAGACGCCTCCTCTAGTTCCAGTAAAACCCTTCAGAATCCATTGGATAATGCGAACCTACACGAAGACCTACATTCCCCGAGCGCTTTCACTCCCCCCTCGAGTCGACGTGATCCAACGATAATGGGGGATTCTTTCAGGGGTCTGCAGGATCTAATGGGTGAAACAGCCAATGCTCCAGCGACTTCATCCACAGTGGCAAACAATCGACCCAAGACAACATTATTTACAATCGACAATATTATCGGCAAGCCATAAAAACTGTGCTTAGTTTTAAGGTTTTGATAAGTATATTACTTTGTTATTATACTTTTTGTTTTTGAACACGAAAAAGTTTTGAATTTATTTTTTGATTTGGTTGGCAATGAAAAAAGTTGAGTATATTAAATATTCCTAACTATTTGGCGGTACAATTTAAAATATCAAAGTTGCCAGACCGCTAAAATATGGTCACTTCCGGCCCCGCCCCCGCATCAAATGTTTACCACTTAGCAACCCTGGCGAACAGCTGCCAAGCCGGCACTCATAATACAACAACTCTGGCAAACATATGTATTTTTATAACTAAAAAATAACCAATTTTTTGTACAGAACATGGACTTCCTCCATGAATCGGTAGCTTTAGGCGTAGATTTAGTAATTCTAGGACTATGTGTACGGGAATATATGCAATACAAGCGGACAGCCCAAGTGCTCAAGGTAGGTGCTGTGGCTTCCGAACACCTGCGACTTTTTTATTTTTTTCTAAATTCATCTAAATTTCACGTTCTAGACGGCACCTCAATACAGTATAGATGGGGACCTAAAATCGGTGGTGGAGAAGCATCGCGATAAAAAAATACCCTACGCCGTAATCCGTGGGACAGTGACGCCCATTGGTGTTCCGTTACGGAGCAACCTGGTTCCCAGTGTGAGTGGAGTCCTACAAATTGTAAAGCTACACGAGCACAGAATTACCCGAGGATTCGCTGGCTTTTGGACGGAGCACCATAAACTTCTCCACGAGACGGCCAATGAGATGCCTTTCGAGTTGCGCAATCAGCAGCACGGCGTGGAGATTATGGATGCCCTAAAGGCGGCAGTCTTGGACGTTGACATGGTCTACGACAATTACGAGCCAAGCAACCTTTCTGTCATCGATCACGTGTTCGGATTCTTCTCCGGAGTTCGCCAACGGGGTCTGCAGACAACCGAAGAAGTTCTAAGGGAAGGCAGTTTCCTCACTGCCGTTGGAGAGTTAGAGTTGGATGGAAATACGTTACGAATGCAGCCTTCCACAGCCGGTCCCCTTTTCCTAACCACTGCCACAAAGTCTATGCTAATCAAGCGCTTCGAGGATGCCAAGGGAGCTACACTGTGAGTGTTTTCCTCATCCCTTTTATTATTTTCTGATCTGACTTATCCCCTTCAGGTTAAAGCTTATTGTGTGCGGCAGCATCTCCATCATCTTGGTTACTTTTATTGCGAAAAAGATGTACAAGCGGCGGAAACAGCTTAGAGAGGAAGCCAAAATACGGGATCGCTTAGAGACGGAGCGAAGGGAGCGTCGGGCCAGAAGTCGTCCGCAAAACATGTCGGAGGATCAGCTCTGCGTCGTTTGCTCCACCAATCCGAAAGAGGTGAATAATAATCTGACCAACATTGAATTATAAAATGTTACGTGTCATCCGATATATTGCTTTTAAAACTATAAAATTTGGTCAAGCTTTTCCCTTTGAAGATAAATATGGTTTTTTGAACTTTAAAGGCCACTGTTTTTAGTAGCTATAAACCTAATCAACCGACTGATAAAGCTTACATGAGAAAAATTTAAATTTTAGATAACTTGGCCAACAAGTTACCCAACTTGGTACATATGTGTTCACTAAAGACTAAAAAAAACTGTCTACTTTCAGGTTATTTTACTGCCCTGTGGTCATGTTTGTCTATGCGAGGATTGCGCCCAAAAAATCTCAATTGCCTGCCCTGTGTGTCGTGGTAACATCGCCTCCAAGGCGGCGGCATTTATTTCCTAGGCGAGGAAATCGATGTCATGGTAGCATAGTATCCGAAGCGACGATAATCACCAGTTTACCGTGTACCTGCGCGCCCAAACCTTCATTTATACTTCAAATGCTTATGTATGGCATTTATTTTCAAATTATTTAGTGTTACTTTACTACAAATTTTATTCTCCCTGCATAATGTTTCTGTATTGGCGCTGATCCTCTAACAGTTGCAGGAACACCTTAAACTTGCGATTATGAAAGTCAAGAGTCCTGGGGTTCGGCTTCAAAAGCTGGCCAGTGCCGCCCATTGCTTTGGAAGCTTTCTGCGGGCACATGAAAATAAATTAAATGTTTAACACAATAACTAAGTTTAAGGTGTATGTAGAACTGACCTCTAAACTGTTATAATGTCCTGACGCAGCGGCGCCCAAAGCAGCAGCCCCCACAAGGACCATTTCTTGTTCGTCTGGAATAAGAGCCGGCAAATTGCAAATATCCGCATGGCATTGTACGTATAAAGGATTCTTAGCCAATCCACCGCAGAAGAGAAGTGTTTGGAAAGGTGCTCGCTTATGATGATAAAGGTTTTCAATAATGTGACGTGTACCATACTAAAATAAATAAAAATGGAAGTCTTTAAAATCCTTGTTTAAAAAAATAGTCATACTCACAGCCAGTGCTTGAACAAAGGCCAAGTATTTAATGGCCAGAGATTCAATTCCACGCGTCATGTCCAGACCAGTAATCTGAAACGGAAAAGTTATGGGATTCATTCCATGATTTGGGATATCCTGGAAGTACTTACGATTCCGCGTAGCGTGGGATCGGCAATGGGTGACCGGTTTCCATGCAAATCCGGCCACACATGAATATCCTCTGTGAGGCAGTTCACCTCTTCTAAGCCCCGAGCACTAGCCAGTTCGGGAAGTAGTTTGTTAAGATGTTGGTAAATATTCCTGAAAAAACACAGATTTTAAAAATTTTACAAAAATTATTAAAATATTCAACTCACTTGTCTGCTCCGAGCTTAGTCTTCAGCTCCGTGTAGGCTTCATGGGTCTTGAGGACATGGTCTAGCAGATGACCAGCAACGCTCTGACCTCCCTCGTTGAGGAAATATCCTGGAATAATGGCATCCTGGTAAGGACCCCACACGCCCTCGGCAAAACAGGCATCCCGCGTAATGGACATGTGGCAAGTGGAGGTGCCAGCGATGAGAGCCATTTTTCCTTGGACATCGTCGGATGAACTGGATCCTTTTGAGCGACAGCCAAACATTCCCAAAGCTCCAGCATGGGCATCGATCAGGGACGTACTCACCACTGTGCCCGGAGCCAGACCCAATTCTGAAGCAGCCTTATCGGAGAGGCCTTTTCCCACAGTTCTGCCAGGAGGCTGTACGTCACTGCCCAGCTTCTCAAAGTTGTCCCGAGTCAGTTCCTCCAAATCGGCTTGTTTTAAGAACGCCTTGTTCCAGCTCTGGTTGGCCGCATCGTAGTTCCACTTGCATACCACTGAGCAAAGGGAACGGGTATCCACACCCGTGGCCCTCCAGGTTAGGAAATCCGGAAGATCAAACACCCTCCAGATATTGGTGAATGTCTTTGAAAGGTTCCTCTTGAGCCACAGAAGCTTTGGTACCTCCATCTCCAGGGACACCTGACCGCCAACATACTTCAGCAGGGGATGCTCGAAGGAGTTTATCTCCGCTGTTTCCTGGACGGCGCGGTGATCCATCCAGAGGATCACGTTTTGTTCCGGCACTCCGGTCTTGCTGACGGTCAGAGGCGCTCCCTGGGGGCCCAAAACCACCAAGGAACAGGTAGCATCGAAACCAATGCCCTTGACTTGTGACTTATTGACGCCGGCAATGACATGCTGTAAAATCGAGACTGGGTTAATCTAATCTCCGCGAGAAATGGCGACGACCAGTGGAGGTTATCGCTAAGAAAATAAAATAAGATCGCACAGATCGAAATTTTAAATTGTAGGAAGGTAATTTGTAGTTTTCTTAGATTTAATGGTAATTAATGGTCTTATTGATTTAATTGTCTTAATTTTTTAATAAAAATTAGTTCAAAAACTTTTTAAATTTCTTGTAATTTAAAAAAAAAGTTAAATTTAAAAAATGAAATCCCATTTTGTAGTCTGACTTACCTTTACCACCTTACAGATGGCTCCCCAAATATCCTGAGTGGATTGCTCGTAGTAGTGAGGCTCCGGAGTCCAGGTTTTTATCTCCTGCACCGACTGCTCCACAACCCGGCCATCGGAGGCCACCAGCGCGGCCCGGGCACTGCCCGTTCCCACGTCCACGCCCACAAAATATGGTTCGGATGCCTTGGACATGTCACTACCGCCTCGGTCGCAGACGCCCCGAATCACCTTGGCGGTCAAATAAATGTTATTTACTCTAGAAATGCAAAAAACCGAAACGCGATCCAAAGTCGTTGAGCGACGGGGGCGAACTGATAAGCAACCTGATATGCGGCCGCCGAGCGGGCCCAGAATTTGTGTAAATTAAAGCGAGTACCGGTTTCTAAAGATCCCTCTGGCTCACTTATGGTATACTTAATCAAGGTTTGGCTGTTTGTAAATATGGAGGGTCCCCTGTGTAATTGAGATTTAGAATATCTCCCTGGATTAGCTAGGCAAGTTTATTAACGACTGCAGTTGGATCTGAGAAGATTTGTATTTTATGGTTTGATTATTTCATTATATTTTAAATTTGGCCTCTTAAACATGTTGCTATTATAATTTCCCCAATAAAAAACAATTGTAACTCTCTCATATCTCTAAACCTTTACCATATAGTTTCTACTTAGATTGACATTTTGGAAGTAAACTCCACACCATCTCAATGCTTTTATTAACATTTGAAATTTAAAATTTGAATTATTTGAAACCAAAATTTGGAACGAGAAAGCACACCTGATCGTTTCTAAAGAGCCAATATTAAAACAATATTGTGTTTAGGTTTGGCTCGCAAATATGCGCAGGTTGTTTATCAACACAAACACACAGCAGACCGTGTTTTTTGCTTTTTTCCGTCACCTGTCCAGAACCAGACGCGACGAGTCGCTCTCAGATACTGCCCCCAAGCCCTCGGAGCATTTCTATCTCATTTTATTTTCAATTCAAATCAAACAAACGCTTACCGAATGCCGCTCTCAACTAAACTTTTTATTCTTTGTTGAAAGTATCTGGCAGCTCTAAATTAAAACGTTAAAATTTGTCCCATAAATACTTTTATAAAATAAAAAATCAAGGCCTTGTTTAAAAGTGGTGCCTACAAAATTATTGCCCTGATAACACTTGTAGGAAGTATGTAACTTTTAAAAAGCTATAGATTAGCTAGATTTATGGGTTGGTGACGTATTATCTAGGTTCCATCCACTCCACTTTATGAACAATATCAATCAATTCTCAATCATCATCATAGAGATAAGAAGCCAATTTGATGAAGCCATAAATAATACATTCTATAGAAACATTAAAGCTAATTAAATTTTTATAATAACTGTTGTTATAATAGTCCAACTATTTTTATAATAGATTTCAAAAGCTATATTTAATAAGCTGTATTCTATTTAAGTCGATACCTTAAAACCCTTTTGTATTGGTGCTTATTTTTTTATTATATTTAAAAAATTATTTCAAAATGTTTTAAACTTATAGCCTGGATAACAAATTGAAAATCCATTTCATTGAAATTCCATCACAATTGCAACTGATCGCCAAATGTACATTTTTGACCGTTAAATATCGATACATTCTAAAGCTTTTTCAAAACCTATCGATATTTGACTGTGAGCTTTTACGCAATAACTGAAAGCCTCGCAATGTAAACAAAAATAGTAAACAAAAATAAATCCAAGGTGTTTAATGGATCCGACGCTGTTGCAGCTTGCAAAATTGCTTCCCCGCTTAGAGGATGTCGAAAGTCTGCTTGACAATGAAGTGGAGGCCCGGTATATTCTCAAAAAAGCATTAGGTTTTATGGAAAATGGCGAATCCTGCAAAGGCGACGACGAGGAGGAGATCAGGTACCTGATCTGTGCCTTGGTGGACAGAAACTGGGAGCGCATACACACAGGACATTTTAGCAGTGTTCCGTTAAATATAAGGAAAATATATGCCATTGGATGTTATTTTAAAGTAAGAAGCCACAAACTTTATTAAAAATAATCTACTTCAATGTAAATGTCTTTTTAGATATTTTTCCTTCTCCTTGAAAGCACTAGTCCTTCTCAACGAGAAATATGCAGTGGAATCCTAGATGAGGCTCAGCTACTGGGATGCATGGAGGATTGGGGTGATCTGAAAATATCCCTAATGCAGTACCTAGATGAGGAAAAGGTTGGCACCTCGGCGCCATTACCAATCCTGACGCCATCAACTCGACTCCAAAGCTCCTGTGATATTCCCCAAATAGAGGCCCCCAGCCTAAATGAGTTTAAAGCTCAATGCTTTCAACCAAAGCAACCCACTCTCTTGCTCAACACCATCAAGCATTGGCCAGCTATGGAAAAGTGGTTGGACCTCAATTACCTGCTCCAAATAGCTGGCAACCGTACTGTGCCCATAGAGATTGGATCCAACTATGCCAGCGATGAATGGTCCCAGCAGCTGGTTAAAATTCGAGACTTCCTTGAAAGGCAATTCGGAAGTGAAAAAGAAAGCCAGGAGATAGAGTACCTCGCCCAGCACGAACTCTTTTCACAGATACCCGCACTTAAAAAGGATATATCCATTCCGGATTACTGTACTATAAGTGGAGAAGATCCGCCCGGAGCCGTGGATATTAAAGCCTGGCTGGGTCCAGCGGGAACCATCTCTCCAATGCACTACGATCCAAAACACAACTTGCTGTGCCAGGTTTTTGGCTCCAAGAAGATTATACTTGCTGCTCCCGAAGACACTGAGAAATTGTATCCACACGACAGTGAATTCCTGGGAAACACCTCCCAAATAGATGCTGCAAGTCCAGACTTTGAGAAGTATCCATTGCTAAAGGAGGTCAAGTTCTATCGACTGCTCCTACAACCTGGCGACTGCTTGTATATGCCGCCAAAATGGTGGCATTATGTGAGATCTGAGGCCCCTAGCTTCTCTGTTAGCTTTTGGTGGGAATAGGTGATCCATTGCTTATCACTTAAGTACTCGAGAGGTACTTCACATGAACCTGTTTGCCCAAAGTACAAAATCTGAACTGAATATTAAAAGCGAAAAGCAAGTTAGATAAGGTTTTTATCTTGATAAACAATTTTAAGTGAATACTATTATGCCATAGATAAAATGCATTCTTTGTTCAGCTTTATAAATAATTGAGTACCAGGTGGTATTTATAGGTGTTTCTTATGGCATTCCATAGATACACTCCCACGGCAAACTTAACCCCTCCCCTGAAACCAAAGACTGTGCTTTATGGAGCGAACATTGATCGCCAACTGGACAAACAAGTAATCTAATGACGTCATTGCTATAATTTCTTGATGCCCGTCGGAAATGATGTGGACTATCAGCTGGCGAAGATGAGTCATAGATGGCGAAACTGGAGGAATACTTTTTGTTTTTCGTTTAATAGCCACGACGCTTTCGGACTGAGTGTTACAGTGGCGAACAAAACTTAACACGTACAAATTAAATACAATAAATTTTTGGGCGAAACAAACGCAACGGGAAACTGCTATCAGTAAGCCATCCGTTATCATGGTTAGGTGCATATATGAGGATTAGGATGTGTGCCTTCATCGATTTGAAATCGTTTTTAATCTTATTTAATGTGCCTGCTTTCGCCGCCGCCCCCACCGCCATGTATAAGTCTTATCGTTATTTAAATGTTGGTTGACTGGTACTCCTAGCCCTCCGATTAATCATCCTTGTCGCCAGAGCCCTTGGCAGCTCCTCCAATGGTGATCTGCTTCTGGAGCTTGCTGTACTCCTCGGTGAGGCGGTCGTATTCGCGGTTGATGCTTTCCGCCTGCGACTTGACGGCCTCCTTGTCCTTCTTCTCGCGGTTCAGTTCGGATGTGAGCTCCTGGACGCGCTCACGCAGCTTGTTGAGCTGAAAGTTCGAGTTCGAGTTGAGGTTTCGGTTATTTATTCGTGTGTTTTTTGTTTTTTTTTTCGTTTTGTTTCAGGTATGGGAATGTGTTTGGGTAGATATTTGATATTTAGGATATTCGGGCACTGAGTCCTTGCACACGTCTCCGCAGGCCTGACAGCTGTTTAAAGAGTTTTTAGAAGAGGTTTTACTTTCGCATAATGGCTGTTTCGTGGCCCAACTTTTATGTTTGGGTGTGGTTTTAAAACAATACAACCGGAAGAATAGCAGTGGTTTGCAGATAATTTTGAAAAAGTCTACTTTCTTCCGACTGCATCTCTATATGCATTGCCATTTTTGTACAGCTGGTAGTAGCCAAAGTAACTCCAAAGACTTAGGTGTTAGATCTCTAAACATGCCATTCCTGGGGATGGGTTGCAGGGATCGAGTACAAGCACTTACCTCATTCAGGGTGGTGTCCTCGCCAGCTTCCTTGGCCTTCTCGGTCTTCTTGTCCTCCATCAGGGAGCGAGCTGCAGCGGTGGCGCTCTGAGCCTGTTTCATGGAGGCCTCGCTCTGGGCCAAAAGATTGGCCTGGGCCGAAACCAAAGTCACCAGCCGGCGGATGACCAGGACCAGGAAGATGGAAAATCCAGAAATGTAGAAGTTGCGCTGGGCACGGAAGAGGCGCATCGAATGCTGCATCTCCACGTTGAGGTGTACCTCGCCAACCTGCTCAAAGTGCGAGTATTTCCTCATTTCGCGAATGGCCTCCAGCAAGAAGAGCACCAACACTCCCATAATGAGGAAGAAGTATATGTGCGCCTGCTGGGCTAACATCGCAAGAAACTTGGACTTGAAGAGGCGATTCCATCGGTAAGGACTCGCCACTGGCAGGACCAGCAGAAGGACTAAGGCAATCTCTGCGTAGAGAAAGCCGGCGATCAAAGTCCACACCAAACTCATTTTTATTTGACTTGCAAATTTTCTATTGAATTCGTTTTTCGGTTTTGGTTTCGATTTTGTCTCGCCTGCTCTGCAACGAGAATTTTCTACAATTAGCTTTTACTGTGCGAGGTGTGCGTTCCTGATGCTCTTGGTGCTATTTTTAAACGACGTGCGGAGTACGTGTGCCAGCTTACTTTAAATAGCAACAATAAATAGCTAGTCGTGATGAAATATGCGAATATTATTTGCGTCTTCGCCGACCACGTCAACTCTAGAGCTGGAAACACATCGATGATTCTATCGATAGTAGTCACGACCCTGGCAGCCCTGGACAAACTTACAAACAAGTTGACAGCTGGGTTGCCAGGGCAAACAAAATGTGCTTTTCAACCTCTTTGCGCCATCGATCAAATTTAGTTGTTATTTTCGATTCAACCATAGAATACTTCACAAAATGTCCTACCAAAACTGGCTGAACTACCTGCAGTCGGCGGAGAAGAACTCCATGATCAGCGGCCGGCTGCGCAAGGTGCTGTACAAGTTTCCGGACGGACAGCAGATGGCCGAGGAGTACAACATGGACACAGGAATTATTCAGCGCCGGGCCTGGCGAAAGTGCAAGCAACTGATGGGAGAGCCGGAGTGGGAGATCGAACTGGGCGAAGAGCCGCGCCAACTGAATTGGTCAGGGAACAAACAGACTGGTCCTGGAGGTGATGCCGATTCCCTGGTCGGAAGCGAGTTTACCGTGCGGGAAAGCAACACAGCTCCTCTGCTCACCAAGAGGGTCACCAAGAAGAACATCGAGTGGCGCATCCGAAACATGCCATACGCCTTGGAGGTTTACAATGTCACCGCTAGTCCGGAACAGCGAGCCATCATCATACGAACTAGCAATAAGAAGTACTACAAGGTGATACCGGTACCAGATTTGGATCGTTGCGGAGTGGCTCCCGCGCAGGATAATATCTCAGTGCACCATCAGTTCAACACCCTAATTATTACCTACAAGAAACCAGACATCCTTTGCGAAATGGAGGCGCAGGTTTTGCTGTTACTGAAGAATGTGGAAACCGAAACAGACATGGACGATCTACTGAAAGGCCTTATGGCCAAATAAAAGTCTTGTCTTATGGGTTAAGAATATACTATTATTAAACTATATTTTAAGTTACTTTTGGAAACTCTCCGCAAAGCCGGCAAAGCTTGCCAGCGATGGGGCTGAAGAGCTGGTAAAGAGGCTATAGTCAAAGGAGGGAAGCTCCAAGGGAGCCAGGGATGGCAAGTCCAGATCCTCGCTGCCAGTCAGGCGATGCTCAAAGGCTTCCTCTTCATCGCCTTCCACTGATTCTATATTTTTGATTGTATCTATTTGGGGCTCCGAAGTTGCCAATTGAGCCTTGTTCACCAGTGTAGATGTGAACTTGGCATCAAAATCCTGAACTGTTTTATCAATTGCCTTGGCAACGGATTGGGCCGAGACCAGTCCTCCACTTCCACTATTGTCCGGTCGGAGCGGTAGCATGGGGCTGGTTTCTTTCAAAGGAGCAAAGTCATTCAGCTTGTTCAGTCCATGCTGAGTTTTTCTAATTTCAATCTGACGAAGTTTCCTTTGGAAATCCAGCGTTAAAGTGTCAAGGACCTCCTTGGACTTTGGGAGGCAAACGTTCTTCTGGGCATCCTGTATGTAAATCAAAGATGTTTCCAGAGCCTTGATAGCTTCCTCATAACGATGGTTGCGGATAAACCTCTCCGATCGTCGCTCGTGGAAGTGGGCCTTTAAACAAGTACAATTTTAGTTGTGTGTGTTCCCAAACATTTCCTAACTACTTACCAAATTAAGAGGAGCGCAGTCCATGTGTTTTCTGTATTGTTGACACACTTATGTGAAATATATGTAATTAAGGGAATCCAAGCTCCACTTGGAGTGCAACTGTCTTCCTATTTAATTGCCAATGTTATTGATTTTACCAAAGTGGCAGTTAGGATACCCTTTGTAGAAAAATCTTTAAAACTTCACTTTCTCACGGGATTCTGCTAGTTTTCTGTTTTTCTGTAGGTTTGTTTAATATCCAATCATATAAACAAAAGTCAGCTGAAATATTAAAGTCGCAGTTTCCCCAAATTTCTCTTTGTTTACATATGTATGTTTTAGTGTGACCAGCTACAACTGCGAAATCAGTAACCGCGCAAGGGAAAATTCAAAAAGATAGCTCCCAAGACATAAACTACCATAAAAATAATCAACATTTATTGTCTTTCAAAGTGGTTTAGCGTTAGCCTGCTTGCCCTCGGTAAGTGCCACAGATGCGTGTACAAAAACAGGTACATTGATACCTTGCATTTTAGCTGATCGTACAAAGGCCTTATTCGAAGTCACCGTAAATATTTGTCTGGCCATGCCGAAACTAAATATTTTCAGACTTCGCTCGTTCACATTGGCAGTAAAGCGTATGTTGGAGAATTCCTCCGGAATGCTCTCCACGTCCGGATAAACAGTGACCCTTTTCATCAGTTCTTCGGCCCGCTTTCGCTCTTCCTGCCCACCGACAATGTCGAGAATATTTTGGAAGGCATCGTACGCCAGTTGACAGCAGACCAGTTTTTTCCCTTCAATTATTTTCTCCAGAAGCGGTTTCAAGGGGGAAGCGCGTTCTCTTTCAGCTTGTTCAGTGAGCAATCGTTCCTTGTACACCCAGTTTGCATTTCCATTGGTCAAGGCACTTACATAGGCTAGGAGAGTGGTCACATCCAGATTCAGTTCATTCGAAGTAGTGGCATATTCATCAACATCACTATCTGGCGAGTCTAAAGAAGCTGTTTGCACGCCCATTTCCAGGAGCTCCTCCCGAAGCGAATCCTCAATTTTGTTGGAAAAGTAAAAGACGATCTGAAAGAGCAAAATTCAATGAATAATTAAAATTGCGGTGTATGGTTATACACACTTTGGGCTTCTGGAACATGCAAAAGTGCAGGGAACTGGCCTCCAGATAGTCCTCCGCTTGATCCAGGACACTTCTGGCCCCCATGCTCACACATCCACGAACTGCATCTTCCACAGATTTAGAGTTCCGGGCTATCACCTTCACCCACTTGAGCCCATTATTGGCCACAATATCCACGCGAAGGGGATTATCCCGCGATTCCAATCGGAAAACCCCATTGATGTCCACGACACCTTGTTGCAATCGCAGTGTTTTAATAAGGAAATCATAGTAAACAAAATTGCTACTCGTTATGTGGTGCTCCCTAACAGATTTGGTGGATATCACCTGCAACAAAAGTGGAATATAGGATTATATATCTTATTCACAAAATTATACAGGCACCTGTTTACCTTATTTAGAAACTTGAGTTCCTGTTGGATTTTTCGCTGCACCTTCGTGACGCCGGGAATATCCTCAAAGTCCTTGAGGGCTACTTTGAGTTCCTCTCCCAGCTCAACTTTCTTTTGTGCTTCTCTGTAGAGCTTCTCCTGATCTTCTTGCTCTTCCATTTCATATATAAGTATTATTTACAAAATTCACGAAATTTGTTTATTTTTAATTGTTATCTGGTGTGACCATCAAATCTTGTTAACCCTTATATGAGCCAGGATTATTATTGAATCGTTTTCAAAATATGAAAAGTTAAATGAATATATATTTTAAAAAGACGGCTAGATAGTGACAAAGTAAACTGTTTAATAATGAAATAAAATCCTTCAAAATATTCAAGAAAACCGATAACGATAATTTTCCTATAGTTGGCAACACATGGTGGTGGTATTTTGACATTCGTCGTATACGGTCACACTACAGGTCACAGTCGCCATATTGTTTTTTGTTTTTGTCACCAACACAGACGCAGAGACTTAATTTTCAATTACAGCATTATTTCGTGTAGCTGCCAGGAAATAACAATTTTCAGCCGATCTACTGCAGGAATTGTCGAAATAAATATATAGCGCTTGTCTCAAAACGAACCCATCTGTCTTTGTGCATTACTAGTCCAGAATAGATTGCGTTTTGTGAGGTTTTGCGTGGTGAGTAAAAGTTCATTGAATAAATCAGTACTCGTACTTAGAGGCATCGACGTCCCCCTCGTCCATTCGCTTCGCTTGCCTACTCTTCTTGCGCGGAGATGTCTCGACTGCAACAACCTACACCACAACACCAACAAGCTAGAGGAGTGTGTATGAAAAAAAAAAAAAAACAAAATAGCTGAAAAAGTGTGAAATTTAATTGAAAACAGGCCACTGAAAGTGTCGAAAGTTGAATATCGATTTATCCCGCAGTGCTTGTTTCAAATTCCTTTGTGAATCGCTGTGATAGGAGTGTCTATCAAAGGATACTATGGGGCCAGCTTTGTACTAAAGTACAGTTAGTTGAGAGGTCAACAATGACGTGTTTCGTAATTCACATATTGCAAGTGAGGCTGGGTAACAAGGGTTGCTGCAAAGTAGGTACACAAATTGTATACATATGTACGTATAGGTACAGTTACGGTTAGTAACTCTCAGCTGTTATTTGTTTGTCGGTTAAGTGTGAAAGCATGTTTATCATGTAATTTATTTACTTTTTAATCGAACTA
This sequence comes from Drosophila atripex, assembly GCA_035045925.1. Lineage (NCBI taxonomy): Eukaryota > Metazoa > Arthropoda > Insecta > Diptera > Drosophilidae > Drosophila > Drosophila atripex. Next base: position 6,964,280 of record JAWNOP010000012.1, read on the forward strand.
TGCAAATAAACCGAAACAATCTAACCAAATCAAATTTGTTACATTAATTTTTATGTATTGGCAACCCTGGAGACAGTCCAACGACTGTTTAGTTTTAGAAATTTTCGTTATTCTGGTCCATAATTTTATTCCTTTTCTTCACTTTCCTAAATAATCTTAATTCTATTAGTTTGAATATATCTTTTCCTTCATTATTAGGTATGCATATAGCCACAATGGGTTAAAAATACTAAAGTAGTTCTCAAAATCTTCAAATCTTTTACTTATTTGTTTAATAATTTTAATAACTTATTACTAGTACTCAAAGTGGATCTTTAGTTTAAGAGCTTAATACTTTAGGCCACGCGATCGCAAAGTGTTTGGTCGATTCGAGCCGCCACCGTAAATGTTTGTGCGGAAGCTGGGCGCTTGCGGATTATTTCCCACCGGAATACCGGGCTGTGGTTGTTGTTGTTGGATGGTAACTGGGGGAAACAAGACCGGTCCCTGGGTGCTGCTTGGTGCTCGACTGATTCCCAGGCCATTGTTGCGCAGCTTGGGCGCCACATAGGGACGCTGGCTGGTAGAGATTCCCCCAGTGCCCGCCCCAAGAGGAGGAAGGATGTTTACATTGTTTGGTGGTGCAACTATCGGTGGCTGCTGTGGGATCGGTGGCAGGTTCTGGTTCGGAACGCCTTGGGGCACTGGTTGTGGCTGCTGCTGCGCTAATGGCGGCACTATAGAGTTCACGGACGAGTAGTTGGGCGGTGGTGGTGGCTGAGCCGCCGGTTGGGCCGGTCCTGCTGGAATCTGTGTCTTCTTTGAGATCGCTGGTGCGATATACGGGTGATTCCCGCCGCCAGTACCGCTGCTGTTGCTTTGCGGGATGTCGTAGGTGCGACCCGAGGGCGTGGTTACCTGAATGCTGTTGCCCGGTGGTGCTCCGCAGGGCTTGGAGTAGTCATAACCGTTGGGCACTGCCTGGACATAGTTGTCGAAGTACTGGCTCACCTGGTGCATGGGCGTGGAGTAGTTGACGGCGATCAAGGACTCTTTGGTGCGTAACCCGGAGCGAGCCTGGGCGGCCTGGAGGCGCAGGATGTTGGCCTGCTCGATGTGGGGCAGCAACTCGGCATCGCCCTTGATCTTCTCCACCACCGCCTCGTCACTATCGACGTTGCCAGTCGTGCCGGCGTCCTGGATAGTCCTTCTTCCTGCCAATCCATCGCTCTGCTCACTAACCGATTCCTTCCTGGTGGTAGTCTCCGCCGGTGGCTTGGCGGGCTCCTTCTTTGCCTTGTCCTCCTGTTGGGGGGACGCCTCCAGCTTCTTTTCCCCCTCCTGCGGTTTCTTCCGGTTCACAAACTCGAAAAGATCATCAATGTCCGGTACGTCGGGGAGCGCTCCGTACGACTCAAAGTTATCCCGGAAGGCGTTCGCCCACTCCTCGCTCTTGTGGAGCTTCGGATCGATAGCCAGCTTCGTTGGGTTATGGCCGGCAGAGGCACCAAGGGCGGCCACCTCTTCGGCGGCAGCGGCAGCGGCTGAAGCAGGTATGCCTCCCACATTCTTGATCACTGTGATGGTCTTGACGCGAGTTCCCTCCTTGGAGTCGATATTGGTGGCCGCATAGCTGAGACTCAGATCCCTCTTGGCGGGCTGTGGCTCCACGATCACGTCTGCTGGCTTCTCCGGATACTTGATGCTGATTATTGTGGTCCCGTGCACGCCCACTAGAAGGAGGAGGCCCAGGGCGGCCATTGTCTGAAAGCAGGGAAGCTATCAGACATTAAATTTTAATTTTTTTCTCTTTATTTTAATAGTGGAAAAGTTAAAGATTTCAAAAGTAGTCCCTTCATAAGATTTCTACAATTAAAATAATTATTTTAATTAGATAACATTTCTAAAACCTATTTTTTTCGCTTTTTTTTCGTGAAAAACATTCTTATTTCTTGAAAATAAATACGGTATTAATATATTATCATAATATCACCAAGAAGTCATAATTAAAGTCGGCATTAAAAAGTAAAACTCTGGTGGTTGGTAAGGCCCCAGATCTGTTCCCAGAACCCACTTAAAATATATGAAAATTAACACCATTTAAGATTAAAATATTGACTTTAAATATATGTATGCTCAAGTATATGCAGGACCTAATGAATTTTAAAATTATATATTGCAGAGGTACAGTGGTCTGTTATTTTTTTTGATTCGATAATATCGATTTTCTAATTGATCTCCACTGACAAAGATCAAAAATCATATAATAAGTGGATGAATAGCTATTAAATGGATGTAAGAACTGAAGATTGTATTAATTGAAGTAAAGACGCTGTAGAAACTGAAGAGTAAGTTGCTTTTTTAAGTTAAAAAATTCCTTTTGAAACCACTTCACAAATCAAGATCACTCACTATCGGGTTGTTCATTTTTTTAATGATCCGCACATGCGGTCAATCAATTGATTGATCCGATCGTTAAACGATGACAATGATATCCCGAGATGATTGCGATAATTGCGGGGGATCTATGGCCGATCGACTGCGGCGGAGATACACCAGACGGTAACGCGGTCAATTCGATTTTCTTACTGCCAGGCATCTTGGCCAACAATGCTTTTTATATAGCCAGGCGGAAGGAGTTCGGTTGTCGGTTTGGGTTTCCTGCTGCCGGAGCTGAAGCTCCCAATCTCCGATGTCTTTGACACCGCGACACAAACAAACCCCAACCGAACCACCGACACACCAATCCGATCCAATCGCAATGGCACTCGCTATCCTCATCGTTTAAATTAAAGCTGCATAATCGCTTTCCCATTACGTCCAAAACGATCAACGGGTTTTGCGCGCCAGTCAGCAGCAACTACTTGTGTTTTTGGGAAAGCAGCTAGCGATCCTGAAGCTCCCAGCCTGCAGACCCCATCCCCTCATAAGTGGCCACAAAAGTCGCTCCAGTTGCAGCTAATTGAGTGCGTCTAATGAGGAAATTGAAGCCGCTAATGATTGGGGATCAGATACGGTGTGCTGGTGTGGATCCATGGATGGTGGGCGTACTACCCAGTAGTAACTAGGGATAGTTATTTTTCGTGACTTGAATATGTCACTCCTGAATGTGGTAAGATCATGTGCGAAGGTCACAATGCGACCGGGTAAGTGAGATCCCAGTTGGACCTTCGGTTTGTGGGGAAACTGGTCGCATTACGCAATAAATACAAGAAAAATCAGTTTTCTGGCTGGTATGAAAGAAATTATATGAAAATGTTTAGCGTAGCTGTGAACATGGAGTCTCCAATGTTAATGTCCACTCTGCGATATGCATCAAGAGCTGAGGAGAGCTAAGGAGGAACATTATATCCTCCCAGGAAGTTGTCATTAAAAATGTAGTTCATGCCGCAAATGCAAGATAAATAATTTAAAAGTAGGAGGGTAGTAGTAGTAGTTTGATAGCCAAACAGAAATGTAACCAAACTAAAGAGGCTGGAGATTAAAATCATGACCAGGGAACCGGGAATACTAGTTGTCTCTCACTTGGCATTTAAAAATATATATAAATAAAAGCTAGAAAATAATGCCAAATGTACATATATGGTAACTATACTTTACACTTTATCAGATCAGGATGGACATCATCCAGACATATCCAAATCCCTTGCTGAAAGCCCATACTTTAAGATCCTCCTTATACATAAGTCTTGATACATTTCTCCATAAATATGCGATTCTCTTTGCAGGTTTCATGACCGTCGGGCTAAATTGAAGGCAATGGACTACTTATGATCAGTCAGCACCAGAGGATTTCAGATCTGTCACTGACCCAAGGAACGCCAGTTAGCGTTCGTGGATATCCATCCCCAGACAGCGTGCTCTCTGTCTGTGTACTAAAAAAGAAATAAATTGAAAATCAAATCAAATTGATTGTCAAGATGAGTGTGATTATTCGGTTACAAAATTTGCCGTGGACGGCGAATGCCCGCGACATTCGAAACTTCTTCTCGGGCCTAGCGATTCCAGAGGGCGGTGTCCACATAATCGGCGGCGAGATGGGCGACGCGTTCATCGCTTTCAGGTAGTTAGCCAAATCTGATCATTACGATATACCTATTGCAATCCCAGAGCTTCCGGCGGTTTCTTCAACTTCTCGTCTATTTCAATGGGGCCTGAGATCAGCCTCTAATGAGTGGCTCCAGAATGGCTCCTAATTATATTGCCGTCAAAATAATAGCACTGAGTATGGAATGGTTTTTGGTATTTTTGGACTGCAGGAACAGGTAAAGCGAGTCCGAATAAACTGATCCTATATTAGTACCATTTCTTTGGAAATCAATCATATATTCTTGATCATTTGTATGAATATAGAAAGATTGCCGAAGGTAAGAAAAATATTTCACGGACATTATCTTAAAAAAAATATATGTTTTCGAAAATCGATAGGGATGTTTTTGAACTGCTTGGCTTCTGAAGACCAAAGGAATTCATTCATACAGTGATGGAAAAAATAATAGACACGCATTATCACTATGTGGTAATCAGTGGATTATTCTATTTTTATTTACTATATATACATCCTTCTATATCTTTTTTAACAAAAAATAAAAATGGAAAAAATCCAAGTGCAATTTGTTTTGAACAAAATGACTAATCGTTATCAAAATGTTGACAACCATTGTTTTTCAAGTCTTCAGTACCTGGTCGAGGCCTAGACTCCACCAGATTGGAGACTTTAATAATTTAAATCAGTTGACCGAGCAGGCCAATCCATAATGTCCACTTGTTTCATGGTCTTGTTTGTATTTTTGACATCGTTTGCAGTATTTTATGGGAGACTAACCAAAGGACATTTTTGTGCCATTAAGAGATCTTCTAACGAATAGTTATGCACTGAAAAAAATGTTGGTAAAAGCCTAAAGGCCTTTAAGTAAAATAGTCATTTTGGTTTCCATTATTTTTCCATCACTGTATATTTTCTAATCAATACTTTTTGATTTGATCTATTAATTAATATTGATCCAAAATCGTAAAATAAATCGGAATGGAATGAGATGTTTGAAAAAGTCACGATACCATAAGCAAGATACGTATTTAGGAACTTGTAGTGCTATTATTTTGACTGCCAAAAAATCATACATCTTGTACAGTCTGAGAGGCTGTGTAAGTGCCACCAGGGTGATCTGGCCTGGGAACCAGGTCAACAACAACACAGCCGCTATTTAATTGAGTTCTTGCCCTGATTTCGTTCTCTTCCTTTTCTTGACACCCAACCATATAGCACCGACGAGGACGCCCGCTGTGCCATGCTTAAGGATCGCGAAAAACTGATGGAGATCCAGGTTCGTTTGCTCCTCTCCTCGCGGGCCGAAATGCAGAAGGTTATCGAAACGGCTCGCAAGGGGCCCACATCCGCTCCAGCCGCTGTTGTGGCTCCCATTACTGTACCCGTTCCCATACCTGTGGCTGTTCCCAAGCCAACCATGGTGGCTGCTCCTCCCCAGCCGCCGATTATTGGGGGTCTTACCAGTTTTCTGACACAGACCAAGGCCACCCCCATACCAATGGCCATTCCCAATTTTCTCGCCTACCAACAGCAGGCCGGCGTTACCCTGGCCGAGGTCACGGGTCGCCGTAGCCGCAGTCGCTCCTCCAGCTCGGATGATAGTGACCGGGAAAGGGAGAGGGAGCGGGAGCGGGAACGAGAGAGGGAACGGGAACGGGAGCGTGAGCGCGAACGAGAACGGGAACGTGGAAGAAAGCGCCGCTCGGAACGGGCGGACAGCAGGGAAAGGGAATCAAAGTTGGCCACCGGCGCAAGTGCTGTTCCCTCGCCGTGGGGGCAGCCAGTTCAAAATGGCCTGAGCCCGGGCAGCCTTAACATGGGGCTGAGCATCAACTTGCCGACCGTGATACCCTCGTTTCAGAGCTACACCACCAGCAACACCACCAACAACACCTCCAACAATGTGACCAACAACTACAATCTCAACTCGAGTATTCCCACTCAGCAGCTGATAGCTGCTCTGCAGCAAGTAGCATCCGGTAGTCCGGGCCAGGTTCAGGCAGTGGAGCCCGCCAAAGCCGAGCCGGAGCCCATTGCCTTTGCCAATGTTAATCCGTACGCCCAGATGTACCCGCAACTCTTCCAGCAGCAACAGTTGCTGCTCCAACAGCAGCAAGCCTCATCGAAGGTCTCGCCTTCGGTAGGAATGTCGCCGGGAAGCACAGGAGGAAGTACGTCTGGCATGCCCGTGGCAGACACCTGCTATATCCGGATCAATAGCTTGTGCCCGAGCACCTCGTACAGCGACATCCGCAAGTACTTCCAGGGGCTGTATATTCCGCACAATGGCATCAAGATCATGCAGGTCAATGGCAATCGCACTGGAGTTGCTTACGTTGAGTTCTCCAGGGTGTCGAGTGCCCAGAAGGCACTCCAAAGGAACAACACAATGTTCCGGGATCGCCAGATTCAGGTGTCTCCAGTTGGGGACGAAGAATTCGAGCAGGCGGAGGAACGCACACAGAACAGCGATGGTGGAAAAAGGAATCACAACCCTGGTGGCGGAGCAGGTGGTGAGAGGAGCGACAGGAGCCGAGGAAATGGCTTGAGTGGTGGCAATGTACCCAATGCTGCCACAAATGTCCTGTTTGTGGAGGATCTGCCACAGCTCACCACCGAACACGAGATCATGAAGATGTTCTCCTCCAATTACACCATCGTGGATATCCTCCTGTCGCCCAGTCCGAACAATCGCCGCGAATGCGTGGCCTTTGTCCTGTTTGCCAGGGAGTCGGAAGCCCAATCGGCTCTGGAGGATACCTCCAAGCACTACATCGGTTTCAGGCAGCTCCGGCTGAGGCCGAGCAGCCAAGCGGAGATGATGAACGCCAAGGAGAAGCTGCGCCGAGCCAACGAGCAGTTGCTCAAAGAGGAGGCAGATCAGCGGGAGGAGTTGCTCAGGGATCAGCAGAGAAGGCAACAGCAGATGCAGCAGCAGGAGCAGGAACAGGAGCGTGAAAATAACCAGGAGGCCAGGTTCCACCACAACGATCCCAGGCGGCGCCATGCAGAGGAGCAGAACCATCAACAGCAGATGCCTATGAATCACAACCAGAACATGAACTCCAATATGATGCAGGCCTTTTCCAACGGAGGTAATAACGGGGTGGACTTAATGGCCTTCAACATGCCCCAACAGCACCAAAACGGCGGCAACATGTATCCCTTCAACATAAACAGCATGAGCAACAACTCCAATGGACCCATGGACAATGGATCCAATGGTGGAGGTGGCAACAACGGTCCCCAGAGGCCACGGCAGGAGGATGTCTTTGTGCGGGTGCACAACTGCGAGTACAGCACCCGACTCAATGAGCTCGGAAAGCTGTTCACCGCGGAGCACCTGCGCGTTGAGCACATCGAGCCGTTGTTCAATGATCGCAACCAGAGTTCCGGGGAATTCATCGTGGAGTTCCAGGATCCCTCTAGTGCCAAGCAAGCCGTTCGGGAATTTCATAATCGCCGCTTCCGCGGTAGAGGTCTGCGGGTGGTTTCCATTACGCCGCAAGAAATCGCCGACAAGATGAATAAGCCCTTCATGGATTATCTTCCCGGGGGAAACGGTCATCGCCAAATGGAGATCAATAGTGGAAGCTCAGGAAACGGAAACAATGGCAACTCAACCAGTGGTGGATCTGGGGGTGCTGGTCAGGTGACGCAAGGATCGCGGCGCCGCGGTCCCAGCCGCTTCGACGACATCAGCAATCGCAGTACCAACAATTCGCAGCAACCGGAGAAGCAATCATCTCCCGACAGACGAGATAACAGCAATGGCGGGTCGTCCAACAACACCAAGCAACATTTCAATCCTTTCGCACGTCCCGATCCTTCCCTAAGCGGTAACAACTCCCCGCCACCCAACCAGAAATCGAGTCTAGGCCATGGAAACCTTCCAGAACCTTCGCCCTCATCCATAATCTCCGACAAATTCAGCCGACCTGGCTGTGTGGTGGCCATGCGGAATGTCCCCTTTAAGGCGGAACTAAAGGACATTCTGCGCTTCTTTGGGGACTACAAGTTGAGTCCAGACGACATCATCAGGCGGTTCAATGACGATGGCAAGCCCACCGGCGACACGCGGGTGGCCTTTGAATCTCCGGCAGAGGCCCGATCTGCCTACGAATCCAGACGAAGGAAGCAAATCTTCAACCGCAATGTCTACCTGGACCTTGTGTAGGACCGCACTTGGTAGTCTATTGAGTATTGTAAATATTGTTAGTAATTTTAAGCGAAAAACACCAAAACTACAGATTGTATGTATGTACATAGTTTTATTTGAAAAAAATCGAAATATAAAATTTATAAATATAAACGAATGATATTTTAAACCTAAACCTATTAGGAAGATGAAAAATAGTATCTACCCAAACATTTATAAAACATCTCTCAACTTTATAATATCCCTGTCATAAAGCTATAATAATCATATGTACGTGTTCAAAAATAACATACAATATTAGCAATAAGTTCGATTGGATTGAACGATCACATTTTAGCAGTACATTTAAACACGACTTGTTGAAAAATGAATAAACCAATCATGACCAAACCATTCATTTTTACCAAATGTAATTCTGATTATTCGGAAAATAAACTACAAATAAAACAATACAAAATTGAACTTTTGTTTAAAAATACTTTTGTCCGATCTTCAGACGGCATCTTAACTTAGGCATAGTTCTGTAGCTGTATCACTTGTGACTTTTTCAACGATTCCCGGCACAAAGGACACTCGTCTCGCTCCTCCAACCATTCCAAGAGGCAGGACCAGCAGAAAATGTGCCCACATGGAGTGAGGCTGCTGTTTGTACGCGGCTCCAGGCAGAGGATGCACTGGGGTGCATCTGACTCTGCCTCTTTTACGTTGGATCCTCGCAGCAGGAATTTCTTTCCCACCTTTTTCAAAGCCTCCAGCTGCTGGCGCTTGTGCTCCCGCCAGGCATCCCATCCGCTGATGGCCAGCGAGACAGTCACCTGCAGGAACGTTATCACTCCGAGGATCTTGTAGCCATACAGCGAGAACTCCGGTTGTAGCCAATGGCGGATGAGTACGTAGTTGATGCCGGTGGTGCGCTTTGACAGCTGATATTTGCTGGCGTCCAGGTAAAAAAGGGACTTGTGCAGTGCCTTCACGTAGCCGGGGGATTGTCGGAGTCGCTGAATAAAGTTCTTCAGCTGCTGCTTGGCTTCGGGTCGGATCTCTTCATGATTGGCTATCAGGATGTCCAGCTTTTTGAGCAGTTTTTGGAAGAGCGAGTCTCCACCAAACTCTAGGACGATGGCCAGGAGTTGCAGCTTTAAGGAACAGCGTTAAATAGGAATCGCAAGTCTACAATTTGAAGGACCTTACCATCCTGCTGGGAATGTGCTTATAGTTTCCGTCCACCTGTATGATGCCTGTGTACTCCTCGCCCAGCGTTTGCAGATTGTTGATCGACGCGAATCCATGGTAACTGAGTTCTGCCAGTAGCCTGCACATTTGGTTGTACTTGATCCAGTTCCGAGGACCAGTTAGCCGCAGGACATCCGAGAAATCCTCCGCCAGTTCGTTGGTGTAGCGGGCATCCTTCTGCACAGATCGTACGATTTCCGGCTGCCGGGCACGGGCATTCCGAAAATCCATCCTAATGGAATGTTGACTTTGGCATAGTTCGTTCAAAAGCCGATCAAAGTGCGGCCTAGATAACAAGAACAGCTGATTGGCATGGTTGTCGACCAAGTGCACATAGTGGTGGCAGTTTTATCGGAACTACCAGGCGTTAGTTGCATTCACAAACCAAAATATTTTAATAAATAGAATTAAGATAGATTGCAATATTTAGAAGAAATATAAGATTGTTTTTCGAAGAGCTTCCTGTTCCTATCACTCAAAATTGCTTGTGATTTGTTTCATATTTAGCACTACGAAATAAATACACACCTCTATTTCGCGCACTGTCCAACACTCAGCCATTTTTCATAGGGCATCACGGATGCTGCTTTTTCCCGACCGAAGGATATTTGGTTTTTCCATCAAAACTCGTTAATTTCGAGACGTAAAATTAACTTTCCCCGAAAGCTGTGACCGTTACGCGGACGAGAGTGTGCATTTGGCAAGCGGAAAAGAAGAAAAAGGTCTCAAATTGACACCGAAAAAAAGGCAGCCAGCAGACGTCACACCTTTCAGACACCAACTTACCAATACTACCAATACCAACACCTACCTGCATAGACCAACACAACCAAAACAGCTAGCGCTAGAAAAAAGTCAACCGAACAATCGCAATCGGCAAGTCAAAGTACTGTATAAAGTACTTTAGCCACCGACTCTTCGGTCTTTACGCATACTCAATCGAAAGCTGCATTGAATTTTGGAAATATTACGCAAGTATTATTTCTGGTTGTACCGTTGGATAATCATGGCTCAGTAAATATGAATCCGAAACGAGAATACTCTGCCCAACGCACTCCGTGTGGAGACAAAGGCGAGACGCAATTCGCTGCCCACTGGCAGCTGCCCAACACCAATACTAATACAACAACTTCCACTAACATCCTATTCGCAAACAACCTCAACGATGGACAGTGGCAGCAGCAGCAACAAGAAGCAGTCTCAATCTTCTCATCATGGCAAGTCCTCGTCTGGTGATTCGCAAAGGAAGTCCAGTGGTGGGTGCTCCTTTCGTTATAGTTCTTTAATACCTTAATCCCTATACCTGTTATTTTTAGAACTGCATGCGAACAACAACAACAACAACAAGCAGCGTCATAACCGGCGCCGGGAGCAGCAACCAACTCCACGCAACGATCAGCAACAGCAGCCGCGGAACGTTAAGCAACAGCAACAACAAGCACAGCAACCTGCTAAGCTACGTCCCAATGTGGACAAGCGTCCAAGGGCCAGGGGCGGCGGTGGTGGGGGGCCGTATGATTTCCCTTCATCCCGCCGAGAAGACGGGGCTCCTGGCAGCTCCCGATTAGCGGGCCAGGGAGCCGGCTATCCACGTAGCGGTGACTTTGATCATGAACTAAACTCTGTTTACGCCCATGGCAGTAAGAAGCAGAACTTGAACCATCTGCTCAACTTCCACTGCGTTCCCAGGGAGTTGGAGCGTGGCCATCACCACCAGCACCAGCACCATGGTGTGGGCATTCGGAAGCAGCGATATAACAAGGAACAATTCCTGCAGGCCAACTTCCAGTTCGTCATTCGTTTGGGAGCAAAGGCCCATGTTGATGGCTCGCCTGATGCCTTGATCGACTGGAGCTTCATTGAGCAGATCAACATCCAAACCACGGAGGAGTTGCAGTGCCCCATCTGCCTGTATCCCCCGGTGGCCGCCAAGCTTACGCGATGCGGTCACGCCTACTGCTGGCCGTGCCTGTTGCACTATCTCTCGCTGAGCGACAAGACCTGGCGCAAGTGTCCCATCTGCTATGACGCTATACACGCTGGAGATCTAAAGAGCTGCACCATCGAACAGCAGAAAGATTTTCAGATGGGTGATAGGATCACCTTCCAGTTGATGCGCCGCCGCAAGGGTTCCATGTACATCGAAAAGTGTGGAACAGTGGGTGGCGAAACCAGTGAACGGTTTCCTCTTCTTTCCGCTGGAGAAGAAGCCAAGCGGTACTCGAAGTTTTTGATCGCGAAGCGAGCCGACGTGGCCTCCATCATTGAGCGTGAACGCGTCGAACTTGTGGCGGAATCTGATTTCTCTTGTCCGGAGGACGTGTTTATTCAACAGGCACTGGTAATGCTCAACGAGCGAAGCGACAAGTTGGGTCTGGAGAAGCCAGAACCCAAGGAAGAGGAGGAACCATTACCAGCTGTGGCTCTTTGTTTGGAAAATGATGCCAAAATTGATATTGAAAAGGCGGATGATGCCTCAATCTCCTCCGGAGAAGCATCCAGCAGCCTAAGCTGCTCCTCGAGCAACAACAATAGCAATAACAACAAGTACTATTATTTCTATCAGTCCGACGACGGTCAGAACATTTATTTGCATCCATTGAACGTGAAGATGCTTCAGGCCTGCTACGGCACCTTGGACTTGGGTCCACTGCTGATCGAGGCGCAGATCATACAGAAGGAGCAGCACTCCATGGACGAGGAGCATCGTCGCAAGTTTACCTGTTTGGGTCACTTGCCGCTGACCTGTCAGTTTTCGGTTGTGGAGGTGGAACTGCAGCCTCCAATTGTCTCTGGCGGAATACTCAAGCTTTTTAGAGGTGGGTGCTAGGATTAACATCCTAGTTATTGTATGGTTTCATTGAAATTTATTTTCTTCTTGTAGAGGACCTTCTCCATCGCAAAAAGGAGCGTCAGCGTCGAGATCGCGAAGAACGCAAGCGGGAGCAACACATTAACGAGATCAACGACCGCCAGATGGGCAAGTTGATCGCCAGCGCCGCTAATCTTAATCTTAACTCTGCTTACGAGTTTCCAACTGTGAGTTTCCCGATATCAGTGCTATTCAGATATTTATAGTCTATTTTATTCCCGACAGTGCGGCTTCGAGGAGGCTCTGCCCACTCCCAGTGGCTCTGTACCCATAGCCATCGGCCAGGAGATCGGGTCGCGGTACTCTAATGCAGCTCTCGCCAGTCCCAAGCAGGAGTTGTGGCCCACTATTGGCAGTGGTTCGCCTGGCAGCGCTGCAGGGTCATTGGAGTTCCAAGTGGGTGCCTGGGGGCGTTCGGCTCCACCACCGCCTAAACCAATGGTGACCTACAGGGCTGTCGATGAGGACTTTGAGGAGCGTTCGGTGGGCCACTGGGGCTTGGGTGAACTTTTGGTGGGAGCCTTGGATCAGAAGAAGCAGAAAGGAGCAGGAAAGTCTAATGCTGGCACCCCAGCGACAGCGGCGGAATCAAAGAAACAGAAGAAGGCCAAGGGCAAGAAGATGGTTCCCCTATTCGCCGTGGGCATGAACAGAGCTCCATAGAGTGTTTACATGATTTCGATTGTATTTTCTGTTTGATGCGAATATTTCAATGTTATTTCAAATAACACGGGCACGTGATTGTTCTTTTATGGAAGCAGATTTAAAAAATCATACAGCTATGCTATTATTAAATCCAACTTATATTCACATAACACACAATATGCATAATCGATACAACAACAGTAATTCAATAAAGTCGGAACAGATCAGTAGAACATTAGTAGACAGTAAAGTTATAAACCCACTTTAAACGCTTGGAATATGTGATGCCATAATTGCGTTGTTGAAAATAACTAGAAACAAAGTAATTTACATTCTTATTTAAAGGGTTTAAGGAGGAAATGGAGAGATTGGTAAATTTACAAGCCGTCCAAAACTGTCCTCAATTGCTGCGTTGGTCCATATCGTAGTCTACCTCATCCTCTTCACCTGCTACCACATCTTCATAGCACCGATTCGTTCGGCGGGTTAGCCGATTCGCCTTTCCGTTCAGGGAGCACACGCTTTCAGGACCGTACTCGGGCGGTAGTTCCATGTACTCCTCGTCGGAATTGTCTCTCTCTTCCGCTGTCCCATTCGGGTCGTCGCCGTTGATGGAGCCATTGGGACTGCCAGGCGGGCTCAGCGCCTGAATAATTCTGCCTTTGGACTCATTCCACAAGTTATTCAATCGCTCCCTGCCGAACAGCAGCAGGAAGGCGTCAATGAACTCGCGTGACTTCTCCTCCCATTTGCTAATGATGTCCACCTTCACCTTGGTGAACTCTCGCTTCCCTCGGGTCTTCAGTTCATCCATCTTGTTCTGCAGCCGAAACTTCTTCTCGGAGAGGAAGGAAACATTGAGCTCCTTGGCAGAGTACCCGCGAGCTAGATTCCGGCGCACATATACGTCGTAGTCCTTAACAATCCTAGCCACAATATCCGAGGTGGAAACTCCTTCTGTTCTCTCCGTGGCCACGAACATGCCGCGGGCTTTCAGCGGAGCATAGATATCGTTTACTCCTCCCGCTCCATAGGGAATGTCATCGTGGGCTACAAAGTCTATTTTGTGCTCGTTGAGAAACTCCTCGCTCAGGGACCAGGGAGCATTCGCGACGATCTGAGTAAACATAGTGGGTCGATTTACGAGGCATATTGTCTTTCTTCCGGGTACCTACCTCGTCCACGTAGCGACAGTGGCGTACCGCTTCGTACCGCTCGAACCCGTTCATCACGGTGCGTCCCTTCATCCGAAGTGTGAGCTCGTCATTGCACACCCCCACGATAAGGTAAACATTCGGGAAGATGTTCTTGGCCTGCATCAGCTGCCTGGCATGGCCCTGGTGGAACAGATCGTAGATGCCATCGGCGTACACTCTCACTCTGCGACTTGTCTGGCCGGAACGAGCCATCTGGTAGGTGATTCTCTGAGTGTAGTCGCATCTCTCGAGCTCCAGCATCGCCTTCTCATCGTGGGAAAAAGGTGCAGGCTTACAAATGGTCTGGAGGAGGTACAAAGGATATAGAGAGAATAACTTTAAGCAAATATAAAGAAAGGATCATTTACAAAATCCTCAAAGTCCATGAATAAGGGGAGCATCTTAAACTCGTGCATCTCTGTGGGCGTATCTGGAGTCGGTGATGGTTTGGAAAGAGTCTCCTCCTCCTCCTCTTCCTCAATATCCACTTCCGGCATTTTGTCCATGGCTTACAAAAATATATGTATGGATGAATCTAAGTACAACACAAGTGGTCCGATCGAGGTGCTTTCAGCCGGACGACTGATTATGTAAAATCAGACGAGTAGATTCCGTCGCAAAAAATGCCAGGCCCACTGGGCACTCGGAGCCGAGGATCGGATCTCGAGCCGAGACCAGTGGGATGAGGCAACTGCGCACTAGCTGCCACGACGATCAGAATAAATTGGCGGCAACTGGTGTGGAATCAATACAATTGAGACCGGAGGCACACGACTTGGTCTCGGACTTGGAAGGCACATCTATTCCGATCCCCTCACTACTCAATTGCCACAAATTGAGGCGCAAACAAATAGGAAGGAGAGGGTCGCCTGACTTGGCACGGGTCCCCCGATCAGGCGATCGGCCGGCGCATCTATATCTTGTATATATATATAGACCGGAGTGGCATTAAACAAATCAGAGAACCGTTTCAAGCCGGAAAATCGGTGAATGGGATTGGAGGTTCAATCAAGGCGAACGGTTTCATCATCGCTTCTGAAAGAATTCCGTAATATCTTCCGTAACAGACTGGCGGCCTGAATCAGATGCGCAATAGCCGGCAAACATTCAAAAAAATAAAGAGATACAACTTGATATACATCTTAAGATATACACATCTTTACAAACTGCATTAATCCATTAATAGAAATTTTGGATAAACAGAACTTGAATTTTAAAACTATGAATGATTAGTAAACAGTATATTTTTCTATCGATTCAATGTTTATTTTTCAAAAAATATTTAACAAAGCTTTTGCAATAATTTCGCTATTGCTGGTTTCATTTTTGTTTCTATTTTTCGAATTAATTTTGTTTTCGTTTTTCCTATATTGGTGTTGGTGTTTTTTCTTTACTTTTGTTTTTGTTGTTGTTGTGATTGTGTTAACTTATAGTTTAATGTTATGCGAAATAATTTAATATAAATATTTCTAGATACCATCCTCATGTTCACATGCTACCGCTCCGCCTTTATCGCGGGGCCTAATACAAAAAACAAGTCTTTTTTTTTTGCCGAATTAGCTACAGGATTTTCCGAGGAGGACGTGGGGCAAATCGATGAAAAGAGTGGGGAGGGTTGCGAAAGGAAGGATGGAACGCAAGTGCCAACTAAAACTACCGGATTACAAATACAATTTAGAGCTAGAATAGAATAGAATCCTAGGGCATCTAGGGTGTGCCGTCGAACTATTTGAAACAAGAGTCACTTTACAGTAGCATCAGTAGACATTTGGAGGTGAAGAGCTCGAGAGCTCTGGACTCTCCCGCACTAAAATCAATTACTTCGTCGCTCAAACTCCGCCGTCTCTTCCTCGCCGTCAGCATCCTCGTCCGGCGAACGACTTTGGTAGCTGCGGCGTGCAAGCGAGGATCGCTTCTGCTTCTGTTTTCCGTTGAGCGAACCACTGCTTCCACTGCCTGAACTAAACTTCTCGGCCAGATCTAAGTACTCGTCGATGGATCCACTGTAGTCATCCCCATCCTCGGTGTCGTCTCCGATCACGGATCTGGAAGGGCTTCCAGGTGGACTGAGGGCCTGTAGCAGTTTACCCTTCGACTCGTTCCACAGATGGTTGAGGTTCTCGCGTCCGAACAGCAACAGGAAGTGGTCGATAAATTCGCGCGATTTCTCTTCCCACTTGGTGATGATGTCCACCTTGACTTTGGTCAGCTCGCGCTTGCCCCGCGACTTCAGCTCATCCATTTTGTTCTGGAGACGGAACTTCTTCTCGGAGAGGAAAGAAACATTCAACTCCTTGGCGGAATAGCCGCGGGCAAGGTTCCTGCGCACATACAGATCGTAGTCCTTGACGATTCTGGCCACAATATCGGAGGTGGATACTCCTTCGGTTCGCTCCGTGGCCACAAACATGCCCCGTGCTTTGAGAGGAGCATATATGTCATCCATTCCATCGGTACCGTAGGGAATGTCGTCGTGGGCCACGAAGTCAATCTTATTGTCGGCAATGAACTCGTCCGACAGTGTCCACGGAGCATTTTGAACAATCTGCCAATTGGAAACAATTAATACAGCTGGTCGCGAAACTCGGGACGCACAACAGCCACTTACCTCATCCACATAGCGACAGTGACGCACGCCCTCGTACCGCTCGAAGCCATTCATCACGGTGCGTCCTTTCATGCGGTGGGTCAGGTCATCGTTGCACACACCCACTATTAAATACACGTTGGGAAATATGTTCTTGGCCTGCATCAGCTGCCTGGCATGGCCCTGGTGGAACAGATCGTAGATGCCATCGGCGTACACCCTAATTCTGCGACTTGTCTGACCCGATCGAGCCATCTGGTAGGTGATTCTCTGAGTATAGTCGCATCGTTCGCGCTCCAAAATTGCCTCTTCGTCATGGGAATAGGGAGCCGGCTTGCAGATGGTCTAAAATGGAAATTAATTAAAAAAAAGGAAATTTCGAGACATTTTCTTCAAACTTACCGCGAAGTCAGAAGCTCCGCTACCATTATAGAACTGCTGTGGCTGCGAGGTTGAGGGGCCGGTGGCTAACGCGGGCTCTGTATGTGGCACATACTTGCGCTTACCGCCGCTGAGGTAATCCTCCTTGCACGTTGCCGTCGATGTGGAGCCACTGGTGGGCAGCAAGTCCTCAGCGGCAGCTGCCTCACCTCCATCATCGATGTCGCTCTGTGAAATGGTGCGAGTACTGTCCCGCAAAGTGGTGGCCGATGCGGTAAACGCGCTAGCGTTTTCGTTAATCACAATCACACTTTCAACGAGTCCAGACTTTGATTTGGACTTGCTGCCGTTCTGACCCAGACTAGGACTAGTTGTGCGCTGATCCGACGTGCCGGCGGTGGAGGGCATATCGATGGCTGTCTCGTAGGAACGCTTGCGAGTGGTCAACGTGGAGACGGATGTGGTGGTGCTGGACCTGGAGGGCGTGGTCGGGGGCGATGTGCTGTTAATTGTGCTTTTGGCGAGTATCGATGAGGTGGCCATCGCAGCGAATGTTTTGGAGCGGCAGTTTTAATGATTTCTCAAAACACTTGCTGAGTGACAGAGATTCAAGGATCTTTTCTCTGCAAAATAAGGAAAAAAAGCAAGTGTGAGATAAGGATTTTCAAAAAAAAAAATAAAATAAAAAAAACACTAGAACTAATCCCGATTAATCAGAAATTATTTTGTGGCCCATTTTGTTTACAAAGTCAAGCTAAAAATAAAAACTAATTTGCGCATCAACCGACAACACAATGGTGTTGCAATTTCCACAAACCCACTTTTATGAAAATGAAAAATGACACACTGAAATGGAATACTAATTGGAGTTGGAGATAATTTCCGCTGACAACACGTGACACCAGCCCACTGCTGCCCCTCCCCCTTGGGGCCAGCCCCCACCCCCTTGAACCATGGCCAAATTGATTTTATTTTTATTTGCCAAATGGGTGATTTAATTCGCCACGCGCATCGAACCACACAAATTCCTGGGAAATCAGAAGCAGCTCTAATAAAACACAAACTACAACTAAAACATCAACTGCGCTGCTAGCTGGTAGAAGGTAGCTGGTGTCTGGTAAACAACAACAATTAATAGACATTGCTTGGCAATAGAAAAGAAATAGCAACAACAACATCTAGTGAGAGTACAGGGGCCGAACTAGTTCCGACCTGGGGCCGCCTGCACTTTACGTAAACAAATGCAGTCTGGCACATGCGCCAGAGCAGGAAAACACGATGACCCCAAAAACCCCCAAGTTCCCAGAGAGCGAGAGGGGGCGCCCAGATTTCGTACTCCCTCTCTCTCTCATCAATCAGCTGTTGGGTGCGTGCTTGATATTATTTTTAAATATTTTTGAATATGTATTCCTGTCAGCCAGACAAGTCCAATTTCCATGTATTATGCATATTTATCTAAGCTGCTTATGTCAGAGAACAGTCTATGTTGTCACTGGAAATACGTCACAGACCCGGTTGGCAAGTAGTCTGCTTCTTCCAGCGAAAAATTCCACTTGGAGGCCCCAATAGTGGGACGTAACTTCGGTTGTTGGAAGTATAATTTCTAAATGAGTCACATCTGAAAATCAGCTTTAAATCAAAGTCTAAGCAATGCATATACTTTTTAAAACTTGCTATACTTATTTTATTTTAAATGCTAATTTAGTTGCCAGGCTGATTTCAACACTCCTTTGGTAATCTTAGCCAGCAAACATCGTCACAAGTTCAAGTCGTACGATGGCGAACAGTAATGACTAATGGTGATGACTTTTCCAATATTAATTGCTTTTAATTATTTTTAACAAAAAACATACGATAGCGGTCACCTTAACTTTATAATCTAGATTCTAGAACAGAACGGAAGCTATAATTTTGACAAAAAAAACTGGCACGAGATATTAAAACACTGTTATCGGAACAATAATTTCACTTCGGAAAGTGACTATAAATCAATATGCTCTCTGCTAACACGAGGTATCACTGTAATGGATTAGGCCGCTGATGACGATGGCAACCACCGCCTATCCAGCAAAGTGATTCAAAAAGTAAACAATACCGGGAGGAGAATGTGTCAGCGACCAATGTGGGGGAAGTGTGGGAGCTCTAAAATCGATTTTTTAATTGCCTTGCACTAACAGCAGGTGGCAGATAAGATTTTCGCCGACCTGCTGTTAACTTATCTGCTTAAAAATAGTAAAAAGTAAGTGTGTGGGCGACGGGCGCTTCCGTTGCACTCGAAACCCGATATTGAACACAATATTTGTGTTTCTCGTTTGGGGGAAAAAGGCCTTGTTTCTACACCACTGATAAAGATAAGAAAGAACAAAAAACACAAAATTATACTAAGCACACTGTGAGGGCGATTATCATCGTCTGCCCGGATCTTGCCAGCTTGGCAAGGGAAAACAATGTTTCCTATCAGCACGGCATTTTTGTTCTCGAAGTATTTCCCCAGACCGAGGTCAAGTTAATTACACACAATTATGATTAAATCTTGAAACATAATAGCATGATTCTCTCCACATCATGTTTAAAATAGTTCTTAAGAAATGTTTGCCAAATAAGGTCTGAGGGTTCAGCTCCAAAAAAAAGGCCAAAGAACTTTGGCGAATCTCACGCTTCGGCAGAAAGTATTCTTGGAGTTTACTCTTTGGCTAATGATTCGTTTTTGGGCAAAACGACCCGCCGATGGGTTGAAAGTACAGTTCCCAACTCTGAAAATAGAAAAGCCGAGGTTCATTCAAATCTTCACGCTAACGCGGCATTTGCCATTGATAAGCGCCGAAGAGGTGGGCCGATTATAGAATTAACGTGAAGTGTTGTACTACTGTGTATTTTATTAAAAATACAATATAACACATATGCCGTGATAACCTTGCTGGCTTATCGTTAATGGAGTGCACCGAAAAAGTTGAGTTTGACGTCAACTGTGATTTTTGGAATCAATATGTACATGGATTTTGGGATGCTAAAAAAGAGATACGTGAGAATATTTAGTTTATATTATCGACTTCCATCGACTGTTAAGAAACAGGTAGTAATTCCCACCTGTAGACACGTTTCAATCTTCAAATAACTGGGCTTCGTGGGGATTAGTTTTGAAAAGTAGATAAGATTGTCGGCAAGTATTGCACAATGGATAGAGCGCCCGGCCCCACTCTGCCTCTCTCGCATGGCCCACTCCTACGCATAACCGACCATTCATTGAGCAGAAGCCAAAACAGCTGACTTTGATAGTGCGTGTGATCTGCACGCGTACTCCCGCCGCTCATTTTGGGTCGACTCTCTGTTGTGGTTCGTGCAAGCCAGAGAGCGGGGGCAGCAACGGTAAAAGGTGATTGGGAAAGTGGAGCACTGTGCTGCCCCAGTGGCCGAAAATGGTTACCTTGGTGCGGTGTTAGCAAATCAAAAACGTTGATGATGATGATGATGCGGCAGCTCTGGGGAAATCGTACGATCGCAGGGCAAAGTACGACGCGTCATCGTCCCCAATGCCAGGCCAGTGAGCCAAGGGCGGGCGGGGGCCAGAGGGCGTTGCAAGCATAGGAAAGTCATACGACGAGAGCATGACGTGGCGCCGACTTGCCGGTTGGGAGACCACACGAATCATGAAAATCGATAAGACGCGGCAGCGCAGCTGCAGCAGCTATTTGATGAGGGAAACGGAGCAGAGAGGCGAAAAGTCTGGGCGAGATGATTATGTAAACAAAAGAGCCTTGAAGAAGTCGGCCCCCCCTTGAACAGAAAACCGAACGCTCCATAAGAATCGTCAGCATTCAATACATACTTTCCACTTTCTTCGAAATCGGAGAAAATCAATGGCGTCGCCGCGTTTGCCTTTTGCTTATTATTCGCACCCAATTGGCCAGCTGGAATGACACACGCACAAAGTGATTGCACTTATTCGCACTTTATTCTAATTATTGGGTGGCTCTAGCAGGTCGCTGCTTCTGGGCGCACAGTCCACTTGTTATTGTTTTCTATAATACGAATTACGAACAGCAAGTACGAATAATAGAGATGTTTTCAAAACAGCGATGTTTTTCCCAACTCCTCTGGCCACACTTTAAAAGAGGTATATTCTCTCTCTCTCTTATCCGAACCGGGCGGAAATGTACAAATTCCACGTGATTAGATATGAGACACCTTAAAGCACTATCGATACATGGTTTTAGGCGGGCTAATTGAGATTCAAAGTCTTGGAAAATAGTTATATGCCTATTGTATCAATTATATCAATCTATCAGTTTTAAAACTAATTAAAAAATATTTTTCACCCATTCTTTTCGAAAATCAAAGTGTATAGAGTTTAATTCTGTGGTATACCAACATTTTTTTTACGGGTTGATTTTATTAAACTACGGCTATGGTGATTTAGCTAAACCTCTTCTGGAGGTTGTCTCAGGTGCTCTGGTATCTGCTGCAGCTCTGTTTTAGACGCTTGCATGGCTACTCCCTCGGGCAGGTTGCGCTCAATGTATTCCAGAAATGTGTCCAGCGTTGAACCAGTCAATTTGTGGAAATTCATGTAGCGGAAGTGGGTACGGACCTCGTACTGAACACGGTGTTTCTTGTAGATGTGCACCGATTTCAGTAATGTCATGCGGTCGTGGTGTGCTTTCCGGGGAGACCAACTGCAAGGATTCAGGGAGTTGTATTACATCGGACTTTGAGGAAAATTAGGGCTTTGGCTTACCACTTGCCCTGCTCAATTCCCAAGTGGTCGGCTGCTGTTGTGGCGAACCATGTATAACTTTTCAGCACTGCAGGATCGATCCCACGAAGCTCTATCTCCAACTTGCTATATAATTTATCCGGTTCCGGGCCAGATATTGTAGCCGAAGTGGCATTTGGAGCTGTGGTTGCACCGGTGGCCACAGAGGCAAGCGCCCGCACCGACTGTGTCCAGGGTAGAGTTTTTAATGCCTGCAATATGAAGATTTTCGTCAATGTTGGAATGTTCTTTGATAATTCAATGATAAATACCTGCAGCATATTTTTTTATTTACAACAAGAATTATGCAAGTTCGGCATATGTTGCTAGTACCTAACGCGTTTTCGAAAATACCGAAAAATACTATATAAGCAGGGCTGATACATGACACCTAATATAGCCGGGAATTATAACCGGTTCGAAGACTCTACTTTTAATTATTTCCGTTATTAAAAATTTTTTAATATCATTATTTGCAATCCGATTCCAAGATTAAAAAATCTAAAAACATAATATATTGTACATTTCGTCAAAATATACGCAGCTCCATAAATTTGCGTTACATAAATATTCGTAACTCTTCGAACTTACATCCAATCTATATTTTTCGAATTTTTTCAAGGGGTACCCTTACAAAATAGAAAGGTTTTCACATTTCCCCAGTTGGTCCCCTTCTGATAGCCACAGCTCTTCCAATTTATATTCGATCTGAAAAAAAAGTGTACCATTTTCCAATCAGCGATACTAGTAGCTGCATTTTTTAATATTGTGAAATATTGTGATTTTTTAAAATTGTTGTGAAATTTCTGTAGGTTTCCTTTCATTAATACCCAAAAATGCGTATAGACCCCGAATACCTTAAACGATTCGTAGTTCCATATATTCAATACACTTTAAATAGTTAAATATTTGATCAATTTAGTAGGATTCCTGGCTTGGGTTACCTAATGTTTTAAACAAAACCAAATGAAAACTCAAGTTTTGGGTCGTTTTCGCATTTCATTACTGTCTTTTGCGTATTTATTGACTTTCAGTGTCTTAAAAATTAACTTGAAACAGTTTTTGGCTAAATAAAATGTAATATTAAAATAAAGCTTGAATATAACATAAACACCTTTGGGTAAATCTCACTTCACTTAGTCTTAAGATACAAAATATATACGAATATAAAAAATATTCTCAAAAAACACAAAGATTCTTTGGTAAATCAACTAAAGCAAAAGCTACCTATGAAATTGGAACTCATTTGGAACTGAGGAGAATTGACTGGATTGGGATTCTGGGGCTTATCTACTAACTACACACACATACTTTTCATATATATGTAGATTTTTGAACAACATTTTAGAATTCTTTATAGTAAACGTCTTAATTGCACAGTAAATGTCTTTAAAATTCGATTGCGTCAATGACAAGGAATTTTGTTCAACTTTGGCTTCAATATATTCTTTTTTTTTTTTGGACTCCCAAGGGGTTCAACGTTTTGACTTGGATACTTGGCAAGCATGTTGGGTTAAATGGCAAGTGGTTGGGATAAGAGGATTGAGATTAAAGTTAGAATTACAATTAGGCGTAATCAGGGGCAAGAGTTTCGCTTTTCTTATATAAACCTAACAACGAATTCGAGATTTCCGAGATTCCTTAAGAGCATATGTATGTGAGTATTCTCTAGGTCACTGGTTGCAAAAGTTCGTGGGTGAGTGGTGTGGGGTGAGTATTCAGAATTGAGTGAAAAGACAATGTTTCAATTTCAGCACTGGGACGGGATGCGAATGCCCTGAGTGATCGAGTTCTCCAAAACGATGTGACAGTCGTCAAGGGGCTCGAGGATCTGAATAAGGAAGGTGAGCAGGTTCCGACGTCGCAGGAAGCTCTCCTCCTCGTACATCTCCTGGGTGACCTTGGTTAGAGCCATCGGCTTGATGAGACGCGTCAGCAGGTGCTCCCGCAAACTAAGGCAGATCAGAAGCTGGAACTTCCCATCCTTGCCCAGGGCAGTGCCGTTTATTTCGTCCATCAGTTGCACATATAGTCGCCAGATGCTTGAGATTTCTCGTCGCTGGAGGCTGTTGCCTCCACTTCCACCGCCGCTGCCGTTGCTAAAGGAGGAGTCCATGCTGGACGCAGAGTCCTCTAGCTCCAGCTGAAGATTTTGCTCAAACAGTTCTTTGATTTTGGCTACAAAAATTAATTTAAAAGTGAATTATGTATTGTTTTCTTTATAATTATGGTAGGGATATATTATTCCTTACTGAAATAGTCCCAGATGTAAAGATTTCTGCCAAAGAATCGCGCCGACCGGAAACCGCAAAGGAAGACCTGCTCCAGGCACTTAACCAGTCCGTCATCCCCACATAGCAGATTGGTCAGAGTGCCCACATCACGATCCCGGCTAGGCTTATAGTGCCACTTCACCAGCACATTGACGCAGTTGCCCAATTGGTGCTGGATTTCCGATGGCGACAGTGATTCCTGGCGCTGAACACTGGGACTCCTGGTGCGCGGTGGAGTTCGCGTATCCGAGCCTGGCACCAACTCTGCATTCTTAACGCTAGTCGACACCCGTTGACCCACCAATAGACGTTCCGTGGAGTCATCATCCACGCCGCGGCCCAGCCAGCGCCCACAAGGGAATCTGACAACAAAACAAGAATCGTGTTACCTTTTTTTTTTTTGGAGGACACAAGGTGCGGTCTATGTTTGTACTTACTTGTAGGTGTGGCCGGTGACCTCATTGCGCATCACCACCTGCTCGACCAGCCACTTGTGGCTAGGTCCCGAATTGTCGTGTCCAATGCGCATGGTTGTCAACAAACCAAGGTTCTTGTACTGAAAGAAGGTAAGGGCGATTAATGAGTTATGGC
The DNA here is from genome assembly GCA_035045925.1 of Drosophila atripex. Lineage (NCBI taxonomy): Eukaryota > Metazoa > Arthropoda > Insecta > Diptera > Drosophilidae > Drosophila > Drosophila atripex. The sequence goes on from JAWNOP010000012.1 coordinate 6,988,997, forward strand.
TGTGCCGGTGTGGGTTTTATATTTACATGGAAGATAAACTCGAGAGATCCTTTGGGCACTGGCACCCGTTGCGTTTCATTCATGGTGCCAGAAATCATGATCCACACATTGCTGGAGGTATGATAGGAGCCGTACTTGCGGGAGGGGAAGATCACGACACGATAGGGCAGCTCTGTGGGCAGGGAAGGGAACCCACAAAGTGGGGATAAGCTTAGGCATACGACCGGATCAGCTAGCGGGACCTACTCGTTGTGGGATAGATGTTTGTAAAGCTGAAGTAGTCCACAGTGTTGAGGGTAAGAAGGTGATAGAGAAACTGCTCTTTCTCCTCTTCGCAACGCAGAAAGGCCGAACGCTTGTAGAGCGAACGGAGGAGTCCTTCGTCGGAGAGCAGAGTGCGGAAGTGTCGACTTAATAGTTTCTTCTCCAGAGACAGACGCACCCACGCACGGGTATAGCCGATATGGGTCTTAATATCGGCCATGGCTAACACGTTTCTGGGGAGTACATGGATTAAAAGGTGAAATCTTTCAAATATATATATTCGTTTCACGTACTTCACATCGAACTCTAGGGATTCAGGTAATGGACACAGTTGCTCCAAACCGACAAACTTGTTGCGATCCCGAGAACGACTGCGATTCGGACTTGGCGGACTGTCAAAGTCAGTTTGGAATGTCGAGAGGTCTGTGGAAGGAAAGATCATATCACATATGCTTCAATCCCTAAATGCTTGAACTCACAGTCCATGCGCTTTCGCATAGCATTCCAAGCCAGTGCCGGCGAGGCTGTGGCAATGGTCATCTTGCTGCTAGGACTACTGGATACGGGCGGCGTCTGGTCCGTTCCGGTGCTATCAATCGCCCCACGGGCCTCCTGCATCTCCAAATACGCCTGCAGATGGGCCCACAGAGCGGATTTCCCCTGCTTGTTCTGAAGGCCATGCGACCAGATCTTCTCCAGCAGGTCACACATGCTGGCAATCAGTGTATTCTCCTCGATGCCATCACCTTTGAGACCCAGAGCAACCGCCTCGTTGCCCATTTTCTCCAGCAGCATGCGCTTGGTCTTTGACTTGATGTCCTGCAGAGAAATGAATACTTAAATAAGAGGCACTCCATGTGTTTTCCTATCTTTACCTTTAACAGTCGCTCCACAAATGTCCAGTTGGCCTGGGCTATCAGTGCCGGACTCACATCCGCTGTGGTTAGGTTCGCCGAGAGTCGATTGATCGCATTGGTGCCTGAGTTGGGCTTCTGGTCCAGTGAGATTTCACGCGCCCGCCACTTGGTACCGTTCTTGACCCGCCGCAGGCTGTTGCCTCTGTTCGGGATGCGGATGCGGATTCGGTTTCGGATTTAGGTTGGTTGGTAGATGGAGGTTAGCGCGGATGAGTTTAGTTTAAAGTAACAAATTTCGAACGAGAACAAAGAGACAGCGGATTAGTGGGAGCTCCGAAATCGGGTCTGGATTGGAGTTGGATGGTTGATCTGAGGGTTGAGAAGGATTCGGGATTTATGGGGTAGGATGATCAGCAGGCGATGAACTGTGGGGGGTGCATGCGTGCGGTTTACGGCGGGGATTACGAAACGAAACGAAACAAAACGAAGACTCCGGTTAACGTATTGGAGAATGAAGAGTTTTATTGTTACGTGGTATTGGTACTAATGTACTAATAGAAAACAATACGGGTAGAAATAAAAATAATAATTCACTAAAAAAAATAATTCACACGCGGAGACCCAGATTCGATTCAGTTTCCGGGGCCAACCACGAAAGAGGTACATAAAACAGATCTACAATAAATCTAAGGTGTGTCCATGTCGTCTATAATTAACATTAAGGTAATATCAAACATTGGCTAAGGTACATTTTGCGATCATTTTCGTGGGTTATTGCGGATGAGTGCGGGATGGTTAACATGGGTTCGTGGATTCTTTCAAACTGGATGTGCTGGAGTGAGGATTCTACTCATATTTTTTCTCTTTTTGTGTTTTTAAATTCTAACTGACAAAACGGGGTAAACAGTAGGTACTTGGGTGCGGGAACTACCTCGAGGCGCACTCCTGGTTGAGCACACCCTTCTCCAGCAGCGGGAAGCTGCGGAAGTATGCGGCCCGGTTGGAGAGGATCTCGCTGGGTGGCGTCACTTCGATGTCTATGCAGTTGAGACGCTTCTCGAAGCCCTGCTGCGAGTCCTGGCTGACCACACATGGCTCATAACTGCTGGCAGCGATCATGTTCTCCCCGTGACGTCGCCTGAGAATGAGAAAGTGGGATAGGAGTGTAAATTAGTTGTAATTGGAATACATATGCTTTGTCTTATTAATCATTTTCTGATTCTGATCATTCCTAGTAGTAGAGGCACACCACACAACAAATATGAACTTATTCCAAATTTTATTTGTCTTCATTTTTATAACAAATGCCATATATTACACTGTCTCAAAAAAGTGTAACCCGAGCTATTCTTTGAGGACTAATGCTTCCCACCTAAACTTCCCACTAGCGCGATCCGTAAGAGAGTAAGTTTTAAACTGTTTGTAACTATCCCAGGAATATCTTCAATTTTTTGTACCTAACCTTGTCGGCTCTAGGTTGCGGTATCTCCAATTCTTGCAGGATACTCACGATGAAGATTTGGAGTATGATTTAAAAGGATATCGGGGCATGAAAAGATTTGGCAACAAGCGTCCTACTAGACGCCCCTGTCAATGTGCAGGATCTGGAGGAGGAGGAGGAGGAGGAAAAGGACGACGACGCAAAAGAAAGAAGAAGAAAAGGCGCAGTAAGCGTGCCATGAGTGCTCCCGTTCGCTGCTCGATTCCAGTTTTGGGAGCAGTTCTTCTATTACTATTTGCTTTTACGGGTTGACCAAATAAACAATTATTGTGCTTCCAACTAACTATACCTTTTCATTCAGCATTCAGCGATTCTAGTTATCGAACTCACCTCAGTAACTTTACGCGCTGGTCGAAGAGCAGAAGCTGCTCGTCCGGTTGCGGCTCCCACATGGCCAGGATCTTATTATCGATGAGTGTGGCAAACATTTGAGATTCAAGGAAACGTGAAAGGAAGGCGCGATGATGTTCCGGCTGATCAGAAAGGAACGAGCTTTTGTCGAAGTTCTGCAAAGTTTCCCGGTTCGATAGCCAGTCGTCCCTGGCCTGGTTGGGATAGATCACGAAGTATTCGTAGGCATGGAACATATGCACGAATCTGTTGAGGAAAATCTCCCGCAGGGAGTTGTTGATCCGCAGGTCCTGGTAATACTGATCCACGGGATTCAGTTTTTGTTTCTCTGCCCGTCGTGGCATGGTGGCGTCAACAGCGTCCACATCCTGATAGATTCCCACAGGCGAGGATGACAGCGAAACAGTAGGACTGCCTACCGGAGAGGCTGTTCCGCGGATACCGCCTTTTCTTCGCAGAAAGTCTGCAATCCTGGGTACATGATCGATGCGCGATGGATGCGCTATGAGCGGCTGGTATTCCACAACACCTCCACCGGGTGATCCCGATCCGGACAGTGTGTAGACCGTCTCCTGGAGCTGCTGGAATCGCTCTTTGCTGCGTCGGGCGGCTTGCAATCCGGTGGGCAGCGTGCAACTGGAGATCATGGCATCGGGGCCACCTCCACCGCTAGAACCTGCACTTCCAACTCCTCCCCCCAGTCCTCCGGAAACCCTGCCGTTCCGCAAGCTCGGCTCCTGGTCGCGATCTCGTTCTACCTCGAACTTGTCCAGCACCGAGCCGATCTCGGCCATGAAGTCCAGCTTGTGGGGGAAGACGGGCAGCTCCTCCGGCAGTTGAATGTGTTTCTTGTCAATGTCCACAAAGCAGAGCGCCGCTTCGCTTCCAATTTTGTGCGCCGCTTCGCATTCAGCATGCAATCCCATTACAAAGGGTACAGGAGCGTCCAGGAAATGATGCAGTGCCGCCGGCAGGATTGGGGCGTACACGTGGGGCCACACAAACGGGAACAGTAGCGAAGTGATACACTCACCCACGATCATGAGTCTTTGGTAGTCTGCGTTATAGGTAGAACTAGAATATCACGAATCTTCAATCACGAATTAGAAAATCTCTTACCTGTGGACCGAAGCAGCACCTGGTTCTCCAGCAGAACGCATGTTAGCAGCTGGATAACACACTCAACGCCCAGATACTTAAAGAGCAAGCGCAACGGAAAGTCCAGGAGGGGCAGCTCGGTAGCCAGGAGCGGTCGCTGCAGGATCAGTGCAATAGCTGGCAGATGCGGCTCCGTGGGTGGCAGATAGACTCGTATGGACTTGCCTGGCTGCGGCAGCATCACCTCGTACAGGATGTTATAGACGTAGGACTCCAAGCTAATTCCAGCACCAGGCTGGCGGGGAAGACATCTGTACAGATTCTTGAGAAACATCTGGGCGGCAAAGGCGTAGGGGGCCTGGCAGATGAGCGATATGCTCTTGGCCACATACAGCTTGTCCTTGTTGATGTCGTAATAGCTTTGTGCGGATTGAGGTGCCTGGCCGGCCACCTTGAAGTGCCGGGGCAAGGATCGACTGACCGGTCCGTCCTGTTTAACCCGGGTGAGTGAGTGCGTCTGCTGGCCGTTCGACAGCTCCGTGATGAACATGCTCTGCAATGTGTGAATAGCGCCGCAGATGTTGCGATTGCGGATTTCCTCGTAGAACACAAGACTGAAGCCATAGCACCGTTTTCCATCCTCGCGCGTTGTTGCAAACGAATGGAATCTCGGTTCGATGTTGTGCTTCTGGGTGCGGAAGCGGAGGCCCTGCGGAAGGGAGAGCTGCGACGGGAGATAAGCGACGGGGAGTTTAGTTAAATTTTTAAGTGGCGTTTATAAATAAAATCCATTCATTCCAGCACCCAACAACACACACTCAAGCCCTCCTCACACCCTCGATCCGAAACACATGTGCTCAGATGCTAGCGATAAGATGTCGAGCGTAGTCGTGGCATCGCCATCAATTAAAACTTTGCCTTGCTCCGCTCTCCATTTCATTTCACTCGTATCAATGAGCTGGCTAGCCATGCATGAATTTCCACCGAAAGGGCAGCCAATTGAGTTCAATTAGAATATGAATATGGATTAGGGTGAGTCGGTTTTTATGCTTACATATATTGGCATAAATATTTTAAATCATAAAAGTTAATAGAGGAAGTAAAACTTAAATTTCATATTTTTTTTTTGTTTAGTGATAAGATTGCTGAAGATTCTCCCATGAATAAATATTCAAAACCCTTATAGATAAGGAAAAGTATTGATAACATAATAGTTGGGACACCCTAACGAACGAATAAACTCTACCATGCATATCCCATGGGCATCGAACGGGTTCCAGGGCACGTTCTCCGGATAGTGGGCCAGGGGCTTGCTTTTATAGGCTCGATCCAGCGGCGAACAGTGCAAGTTATCGCCTAGAAATCAGGAAACTCCATAACATCTGTATGTTAGCATTCAAGGAACAGACTTACCAGCAAACCGATCTGGCTCAAGGCCTGTGTCCAAATCCAGTCCACATATCACAAAGTAGTCGGCAAAGCGCGAGAATTGAGGATCTGCATCCCGTTTGAGTTGATTCAGTTCCGATTGAGACTGCTCCCCGGGAGAAGTGGGAGACTGGAGGGCAGCACTTCCTCCTCCTCCTCCAACGCTACCACCACTTCCGCTGGCGGCATTGTTTAGCATTAGCTTGGACAGGCGACTGGTAACGACATTCTCCCGAGTGGTCATCGTTCTGCTCCTGATCCTTCCACGCCTCCTGCTCCTTTCCTCGCAATTTCTTTCCAATTCCCAATCCTCAAGCCTCCATGTGTACGTGTGTAGATTTATGTGTATGCGTGTGTATACCGTTACGCGTTCCTCTCACAACTTCGTGCACTTTCCAATTTACAACTAATTTCTTCCGTCTGCAAAATTCGACGTAAGTTTTTGTTTGTTGTTATTTTTTGTTATTTATTTTTGGCTATTTTTTATTTTTACTTTCTACATGAGTGTGTTGGTGTGGTGTGAATGAGAGCGGGGGAGAGAGTGTATGCAAAATTTTCTATGCCAATGTCGTCTCCGTCCACCACCAATCGCAACAACAACAAAAGCGTACACTACGCGCCCGTTCATCCACCCCCTCAATCCCTACGCCTACCAGTGGCTACGCGTGTTTGTTGTGGCCGCAACACTCCGTTCAAAACTGGGTTAAAAACTGGCAGCCACCACTCGCGTCTTTGTTTGGATCCACAGCTGGGCAAACACAAATACCTCGATTTTTGGCGAAAAACAAACTACCTGCGGTGGGAGGTCTTCGATTGGAACTATCGATGAATTGTATACGGCAATCGATTGTTTTTAGATTAGAATAATTTCAAGATTTTATTTATGTGGAATTAACGTTGAGAAGGAAGAAAAATATAATATTCAATTTTCTTCCAATTGTAAAACAACACAAATTTTAAACTATACTAAGAAATAGGCACTACCATATCTAATTTAATCGATTTAGTTCAAAGAAACCTCGTTGGATCCAGTTCATAGGTAGGAGGTGGGGGCGACAAAACGAATATGGAACCGGTTCCGGAGCTCAACGACCTGACGTGAAAAAGTGTATCACATAACATTTCACATTAAAATTGGAACGTAAATTGTTGCCCCCGTCGAGAACGAGAATTTGGCCTGAAAATTGTTAGTAGAAGGTGTTGGAGAAGAAGTCGAACGCCAGGAAACATAACCTCGACAAGGGCAAAATCAATAATCGACCCCTGGATGTAAGTGGACTCGACGCAGACCACGAGACCACGAGTTGTGATGCACTCGTCGCTCAACTGGACCTCGCGCCTGATCTCGCGGGCTCTCCGCAGCAGCTTCTCCACTCTTTTAGAGACCGCTACCGGTGGCGGAGGAGCTGCAGCGGCCAAGGGTGCCGTGAAGTCGGGATCCGCTTCGGGGCCAGAATGTGGAGCGAATCCCGCAAAGCCTCGCTTCGTTTCTGTGGTGTGTGGCTTCGCTAAAGACAACCTGCGGCATAAGTACCGCCCTGGAAAGTATGGCGAAGACTCATGGTTCAAGGCCTCTACAGAGCAGGCGGATGTTATGGGCGTGGCTGATGGAGTGGGCGGTTGGCGCAGCTATGGTATTGATCCTGGAGAGTTTTCATCCTTTTTGATGCGCACCTGCGAACGATTGGTGCACTGCAGCCACTTCAACCCGCAACGCCCGGTCAACCTGCTGGCCTACAGCTACTGCGAGCTGATGGAGCAAAAGAAGCCGATTCTGGGCAGTAGCACAGCCTGCGTGTTGATCCTTAACCGCGAAACTAGTACCGTGCACACGGCCAACATTGGAGACAGCGGCTTCATCGTGGTGCGACAGGGCCAAGTGGTGCACAAGTCAGAGGAGCAGCAGCACTACTTTAACACCCCCTTCCAGCTTTCGCTCCCGCCACCGGGACATGGACCCAATGTCCTCAGCGATAGTCCCGAATCGGCAGACACCATGAGCTTTCCCGTTAAGGACGGCGATGTGATTCTCATTGCTACCGACGGAGTGTTCGACAATGTCCCCGAAGATCTGATGCTGCAGGTGCTCAGCGAGGTGGAGGGTGAACGTGATCCCGTCAAGCTGCAGATGACAGCCAACAGCCTGGCCTTGATGGCCCGGACATTGTCGTTGAACAGTGAGTTCCTCTCGCCGTTCGCCCTCAGCGCCAGAAGGAACAACATCCAGGCGCGTGGTGGTAAGCCCGACGACATCACCGTGGTCCTGGCTACTGTGGCAATGTGAGATGTCCTCCCTGCCCCTCCCCCAATTTAGTGTTTAGTGTTTACTTGTAGTCCGTACGTGTTTAGTTAGCTTTAGGAGCCTGTTTCGTGGTTCTGTCTACCGTTTAAGCTGCATGTTGAGATTGAAGACGAATATTCGAAGCGAAGAGGAGGACAAGCGACTTTTGATTGTTAGTTACATATATACGAGTCAACAACTCATTTTCGAACCAAACGACAACCTATTTCGACGCATCCTGGTGAGCGACCCACGCCTTGCATTGTATACATAACTCTTGCTATAAGTAGAAAAAAAAAGCATCCAAATCCAAACGAATTGTGGAAAAAGCGAACTATCAGTCTCAAGCGATCTCTGTCGTCAGAGGCGTTCCAATCGCCACGAAACAAACAAAAACAAACAGATTGCGAAACCTAAAACCCGATCGGATCCGGATAGTAGGGTCCAGATTCCGGCCCACGGATGCCATCTGATAAGGACTGAGGATTAGCCATTTAGCCGGGTGTACTGTCTTGATGTGAAACACCAATTATTGTCGAAATGTACTCACTGATATTGCGACCCAATAAAATTATTCATTTAAAACACAACGATCCGAATTGTAATCATTTCGAGATAAATTCAATAAACAAATATATAAAAATAAAAACAAAAACTTGAATATAGCGTTCTCTCTAATTGCTTAGATTAGCTTCATGGCCAGAAAGATGTAAATTAATAGGCACAGTAATGGGAGCATTTATAGAACTTATTTATTTATTATAAATGGGGCTAAATTATATTCTAAATACTTTTTTTCTCCTATATATATGGATATATAAGGGATTAAAAATATATTGAAAGTATAAGGGTGAGAAAATTATAAACAAATATATGTATATTGCTTATCTTGAAGAAATCGGTTATAGTAACGTGATTATACTGCGTATATGTACGTTTACTTAAAAAATGAATAATAAAATACAAATATTTTAATGGTAAATAATAGTATCTTACCACAACAATTATAGACAAACTAATAGGGTTTTTAAATTTACAAAAATAAGTAATTAATTTAATGATTAATTTTCACCATTTTTTTTTTATTAAAATTGTTACTTAAAATATAAACTTATAAATTAATTTTATTAAATCCATAATAGTTTTTAATAAGAATTAGGTACTTTTTATGAAACAATTGCGCATTAATGTCCTAGAAAATAGGTACATTTTGGAGCAGCTTTTGGCATATTTGGTATTTCGCGCATTTGAATGTACGGTCTCACTGAACACAACGAAAAACAAAAACACGGTGTAACAAGAACATTACAAGGATTTAAAAGTTTAGTAAAGGCTTCTTGGAAGTCAATTTGGAGCGGGACTGTGTCAGATCCATTACAAGAAGGGTGTAGGTCAAGGGAACCTGCACTTGACGTCCCAGCATGCCTGGGATGCCTGCCATGAAACTCTACAAGCTGACCACCCACACCCGGGGGTGCAACAAATCATACGGTAACCATATTGTGACAACAATCAACACAGTTTCGTTTTTTACTTTCGTTTATCATTAGATGCCGATCTGGTAATGAATCTAAAGGACCACCCAAATGCTAATGTCGGGGATGTGGTGGAAATCTATGCACCGGATGATGAGAATGGCACCCACCTGCTGCTCCAGATCACGGAGTTCAACGTGAACGCTGGCAGGGACGTAATAAGTATTGAATCCGGCATTGCCGCCGCCTTCAGGATGCGCGCCTACTCCAATGTGGTGATGCGCATAGTTAATCCGGCAGATGTGGCCTTGGACTCCATTGAGATAACCTTTAAGGACCAATATATGGGACGCTCCGAGATGTGGCGTTTAAAAACATATTTGGTAAGTGGGTTACATGAACTGAATTCGTTTAAAGACAATTAATTAAATATCTTTTAAAGACTGACACCTGCGTGTACGTGAATAAGAAGATCGACTACAATGACATGCAGATCCGGTGCCAGGTGTACGAGATGTGGTCACAAGGTGAACGTGTGGCCAGTGGTGTCATTACAGAGGACACCAAAATCGTTTTTCGTAGCAGCACCTCCATGGTGTACCTGTTCCTGCAGATGTCCTCGGAGATGTGGGACTTTGACATCCATGGGGACTTGTATTTCGAAAAGGCGGTCAATGGATTTCTCACTGAGCTCTTCCAGAAGTGGAAGAAGTTGAGCTGCAACCACGAAGTGACCATTGTCCTGTTTTCGCGTACTTTCTACGCTGCCAAAAGCCTGGACGAGTTCCCCGAGCACATGCGTGACTGCCTGCAGTTGGACTACAAGGGTCGCTTCTACGAGGATTTCTACCGTGTGGCTATCCAAAACGAGCGTTGCGACGACTGGTGTACGGTTCTGGGGCAGCTGCGCAAACTGTTCACTTCCTACCAGGTATCTTTTCAGTTTCTTTATTGGATGGAATCCCTAATCCATTCACTCCGTTGGCAGGCCACAGTTTTGAGGTACCATGAAAGGGAGCACATGAAGATTCCCCCAGCAACCAACTCCACAGCCACTCAGGGCAACTTCCTAGAGGTTCTTAACATCTCCCTGAACACATTTGAGAAGCACTACCTGGACAGAACCTTTGACCGCACGGGACAACTGTCAGTGGTGATTACACCCGGTGTGGGTGTTTTCTCCGTAGATCGGGAGCTGACCAACATCACTAAGCAGCGGATCATCGATAATGGTGTGGGCAGTGATTTGGTTTGCGTAGGAGAACAACCTCTGCATGCTGTGCCTCTGCTGAAGTTCCACAACAAGGACACCACGCTCACCTCTGCCGATGACTACTCCCTGCCGCACTGGATCAACTTGAGTTTTTACTCGACCAACAAGAAGATTGCCTATTCCAGTTTTATTCCCAGAATTAAGCTGCCACTTTTTGGGTCCACGCTTCAGGATGTCAGCGAGGGGGGAGAGGACAATGAGCACCACTTCCTAAGCTGCAATCAATCGGAGTACAAGCATAACCACTTGTTTGACTACGACGCCTATGATGAGCAGATTTTTCAGCCCCTGCCAGCTCAGAGCACTTGGTAGGACATAAGTTTTTGGCTTCTAAATTATTAATAATTTATTTTGAAACCCCAAGCTCTCTGCAACGAGTGGTGCGGGCTAAAAAGACTTCCGTGCCCAGCCTGGAGACCTATGCCTATAATAATGAGTGGGAGAATCTGACACCCACACAGATTCCAGCCATTCGCCGCAAAATGTCCGATCCAGACATACATCATGGTACCTCCGCTATGCTGGCAGCGTTGGTATGAAAAATATGGAGTTATTTGTGCCACGGATAATACGACATTACCCCCTTAACTTGCAGCAACCGGATGCAACTAACCTTTCCGAATCGCTGGCCTCGGAGAAGAACTCTCGTCGCACGATTGTCAGTATTGCGCCCATTGTTCGTCCTGGCAGGGCGCTCATCAATCCCTTCGATCCTTCGCAAGTCACCATTAAGCTGACTTCGAACCGACGCCGGTGGACACACATCTTCCCTAAGGGTCCGACAGGTGTACTTATCCAACAGCATCACTACCAGGCCGTGCCGGCTAAAAGCGCTCAAGCGGGGCAGCACCAGCATCAGAAGCCACTCCAACCACTTCAGCAGAATGGCAGTAACAACAACAACGAGCCTGAGGAGTATGGTGGTGAGAATGGAGAGCAATACGATCGGGTGTCCAGCTATTCAATGCTTAGCAAATCAGTTTCATCCCAGAGCGAGGACAAAATCGATTGTGAGGAGAAAATGTCACATCCCATTGTAATATGTCCGGATTTAATGTGTCCTCTATTCGTAGTTTTTAAGCGGCGCCAGAACTCGATTATGAATCCTCTTCCCGCCAATGTGCCCAACCTGACAGCCACGCAGGCCAAATCGTATCTCTGGGGAGCCACCGGAGAGCAGGAATGGACACCGGCAATTACTACAGGTAAGTGTTGGTTAAACAGTAGGACACCTAGATGCTATCGCTGAAGTTGAAGTAACCACTAAAAAAACTCCGGAAAACGACCGAACCCCAGCCAGTGAGTCTCTGATTCTTGTGCGAAAATGTTCCTGATTCTGGTGATACTGATGATGAGCCCGATTGGGGCAACGGGTAGCTTTGTGCAGCCAACCCAGCTCGCTCAGTTTATGGACAGGATTGGACGAGTGTATCGCCTGACGGCTTTTTCGGTGGCAAGCAGCTCGGATGCGGTGGACCTCTCCTATCTGGATGGCCTCTATCGCGAGCTAAGAAGCAACACCACCAACCACTTCAAGCTACTCCCGCAGATGACAGCCACCTCTGATGAGGACGAAAATGTGAAATTTAGTGCCCTGCAGGATGAGGAAACAATGTACTTGGTGTTTGCCAGGAATCACACTGATTCGATAGTTGATCTCCAAGCCAAGAGGGCCAGAGGAAGGCGGTACTGCAAGACAATATTTTTTATAAGAGATCCGATAAGTAGCACTGATCTGGCATACTTTTTCAATCTCCTTTGGCGGCTGCAGTTTAGATCCGCCTTGGTGGTGGTGGCGATGCGCAGGTTCTATCAAATGGATCCTTATCCCGAGATTAGGATAATTCGGATGCGAAAACTAGCATCATATGATCCGCTTTACCTGTTTCCATTCCCCAACAGGAACAATTTCAAAGGATACCGACTACGATTGCCGGTTCAACAGGATATCCCGAACACCTTTTGGTCGCTAAACCCCCAAAGGAACCAGTGGTATCTGGACGGATCGGGTGGGACCATTATCACCAAGTTCATGGCCCACTTGAATGTGTCCCTGGATCTGTATCCACTTCTGGTCAACGGATCCATTACGTTGAACCTCACCGCTCTGAATGGTCTAATTATTCAAAATGAAATAGAGATGAGTCCACACCTGTACGATACCTTGCACCCAAACAGTCTAGTGGACTACTCCTACCCAACCGTGATGTCAGAACGCTGCTTCATGATACCACTGGACAATGAAATTCCCAGGAGTCTCTACGTATTCATGCCGTTCCGAAGCTATCTTTGGACTTGCTTCATTATCACTTTGATTATTTTGCATTTTGTTTATGTGCGCCGATTGATGAAGAGCTCCCAGATTTGGGCTGCCTTGGGACTACCAGGAGCCGGCAACAGGAGATCCTCGAACACCAAACTCAGTAGCCTTGTGTCCAGTTCATTGATCCTGCTGGGGATCTTCATTGTGGTGCAAAGTTACACCACCAGACTTACTTCCTTTTTGACGGTGACACTGACACAGAAGCCGGCGAGCACTCTAAAGGAGGTCCTTGAGCTGCCAAACCGCATCCTGGTTGTACCCTCAGACGTGGAGATCATTGTGGGGTCTCTGGGCCACAGCGAGGAGTTCAAGCGAAAGTTCTCCTTTGCGGATCAATACACATTCGAATCGAGGCGCATCCAAATGGATCCGGAGTTCATCTATCCGATTAGCAAGCTCCGCTGGGGCTTCTTCAATGCCCAGCAGCGGTATTTGCGCAAGAAGCGATTCATTCTGACGAACATATGCCAGGGAACTTATCCATTTCAATACCAGCTCCGGGTCGATTCGCATTTCAAGGATCCACTGCATCGGTTCCTACTGAGGGTGCAGGAAAGTTCACTTGACAAAATATGGTCAATGGGTTCCTACCACCATGCCCATTTCATGGGCTACCTGAAGGACTTCTCCACCCTGGCGGAACTGGAGGAGACCTTCAAGATCAGGTCGCTGTCCCTGAAAGTCCTCTTTCCGGTCTTTAGTTTATTCCTGTGCGGAATGCTGGGCAGCGGAATTGCTTTTCTCGTCGAGATCCGCAACAGCTTGGGGTGCAAGAAAAGAGGAAAGCCACCGCCTACTAACCGCAACCCTGGGACTATATTTAAAACTTAATCTGCATAAAAAGTAGCTCATTTTTAACCGAAAACAAAAATCAAAAAAACGAAATAATTTAAAACGAATATAAAATCTAATCTAAGTTTACGTATAATTCACATTCTCCCCACCACAACCACCACAACAAAAACAAACATCACTCAACCCACGAATGAACCACAATCGGATCTAACCCAACGAATCGAAATTTGCAACCCATCATACCCGTATCCGTATCCGTTTCCGTATATCCATCGAACCCAAAACCGAATCCATTGCTCCTTTAGTCAAGCATCTGCGGCCGATCGTCGAGGGCGAGCATCATCATCTGGGCGACCTGGAGGCTTTAGAAACGGCCTCGCCTCCCGACCCCGTGGAGGCGGAGGCGGGCGGCGGAGGAAGAGGAAAGATCATCATAGGTTTGGACAAAAAACAAATTCACACCACTTTTGAACTCTGTACAAAGCATAAGTAATGCATCCAAAACAACAACAACAACTACACACACACACACACACTTTTAGTATTTTCCAATATATTATATAGTCTTTCGATCTTTAGCTTTATGGAACTTGTAGTTGAAGTTGAAGGAGACCTATGTAGGGGTTTACCTTGCCTTTATTTACTTGCCGCTTTTGCAAAGAGATTATAAAAAATTAATTTTTATTCAAAATTCAAGTATTGCTGATAAAAATTATTCATTTTATAAATAGTAGCTTATTTTAGAAATAGCATTTTCAGAATCATAAATCCAACTTAATATTTGATTAGGAAATGGGAGATTATTTTTATCAGAGCTAGTTCTTAGAGGGATTATTTTCATTTTTATTATCAACTTTATTTTTAGATTCTGTGTTAAATAATGATAAATAATTATATAGAATAAACTTTTTTTTTAAACAACTTTTTTTAAAGGGCAATCAGATACAAAGTATAGAACATTTATTTGCTTAAGGGATGAGGACTTGGCCACCACTCAAGTCTAGAATCTAGATCTGTAGATTATCTGCTTTGCACTCCACTGTTATAACCGCTTTTGAACCGTCCTGCCCCTGCACCCCATGCATGTAGTTCCACATCCATTTCAAATAATAGTCTTGTTCTAATAAGTAGTTGCACCACCCAGAAAAATAAACAGAATCCAAATCCACACCGCCCCACCCTGCACACACATCCATCGGAGAGGTGGTTGCTGATAACCTCTACTGCTCGCGGTACTATGGGAGATGGGAGCATGTTGGTCCAGGAAGCATGCGCCACGCATGTTGTCGTTGTGTAGTTTTCGTAGAAAAATTAGTATGCTTGCCACTCGCCCGCCCACTCGCCCCGCCCCGCCCACTTGTATTATGTTCGCACGCCAACCACACGCTAACCAAAAAACCCACAACACCCACATCCGTTTGGTGACAGAAGTGAAGCTCCACCCGGACGGGAGCTTCTACCACCCCACCCACTCCCCTGGCTATGATTTCCGTAGACCTTATAGCTTGAGCGATTTTGATTTACACACCTGTACCGGCGTTGGCTTTCTCTTTGTTTTCTCTTTGACCTCTGACCCCGTAACCGAGATTCCTCCTGCTAATACCGGTGGATCCGTTTGCAGGCGTCGACTGGAAGTCACTGACCATCCCCGCCTGCTTGCCCATCACCACGGACTACTTCCCGGACAAGCGATCGCTCAACAACGACTACGTGATCACGGACTACACCCTCCTGCCGGACGATGTCAATTGCGATTATGCCCAGAGCAGGGCTGTCTACCGGAAGCCCCTTTCCACCGAGGAGGTGTGCAAGGAGATTGTTTCACAGCGCCTGGCCCAGGGCTTTCAGCTCATAGTGGTGGATGAGAAGCCCTCCAATGGGGGCGGGTGCTCCTCCGGCTCTACGGTGCTGCCGGTGAAGCCCCCATGCGAGATTAAGAAGGAGTATCTGCTCTCCATTGGACGCATCTTCCACAAGATCTCGCTGAGTGGCTCTGTGATCACTGTGACCGGCTACCGACCGCGGTAAGTGTGGATATACCGCCCTGTAGAACCGGTTTCAAGTGGCTTCGTTCCAGACACCCGTATCCTCCCATAAACGTGGACTATCGCTACCGCTTCCACGCTCCACAACATGAGACCTACGAGATCTCCGGCGTGAACTTTACCACCGAGAAGCTGGAGAACTTTAATTGGAATCACATGGATCTCTATATTTGTACGCGTGGCGATGTGGATTATCCACTAATGGAGGTAACTTTTTATATTTTTTTTTTTTTTTTCAATTTTCTTTAAAACTAAAAGTTGAAACATTGTAGAGCTTGAAATACTGGCGGTATCGGATGTATTTGCTTCCAAGGGAGAACATCGTCAACAAGATTGCCAGTTGCCAGCGCTGCGACATCTTCCCCGATGCCACGGCGGACAACACCCAGGATCAGGTGGAGGACTTTGTCCGGCTGATCGAGGCGGTCAGCAAACTGAAGCGCCAGTTTGCCCGAAAGGCGAGAGTAAGAGAGGCGACTCCAATCCATGACACTATTTGTGAATTTGTGATCCGTTGCGTTAATTCTGTAACTCCGTTCTGTCTCCTAATGGGCTAATCTCCTAGACTGCCAAAACCGAGGGCTATTTGCTTTAAGATCCCTTTGAAAAATGTATTTTATTTTGAAATACTATTTCAAGAGGCTCTTGATGGCTCTTTTTTGTTTTATAAAATACAATCTTTAGAATAATAAATAATATCATATCATATGAAAGAGGTTTCCTTCAAGTGGAACCCCCTTTTTATGAACCCGAATTCAAGGCAGTTCTAATTAGTCTAGATATGTATTTACTTAATTATCTAACTTGCATCACAAAGACAGCTTCTTGTGCCCCCATTCGCCCCCTGATGTATCCGAGTCTCTCTCGCCTCACTCTTCCAGGACAGCCCCATCGCCCACAGCATAACCAAGCGACGACACAGTACCAGCATTATATCCAGGCCACAGCCTAACCAGGTTATCTACTCAACTTAACGTTTAAGCTTTTGATTTAATTCTCATTCAGATCAGCGCACATTTTGTACAGTTTTTTTTTTGTTATCGATGATTCCATTCGATTATTCAGTTGCGCACGTTTTGGTTTCATAGTTTCGATCGAATTAGTGGATATTTGGTGAAGAAAATACTCATATATGATTTTTTTGTCTCTCTTTTAAATGTGCCTCCCTAACTGTCTTCCTGTCTGCCCCAAACCGTATCCAACTCCTCAGGGACTCATGAACTCTCCGTTTCGGGAGAGGGTCGGCAGTAATCGGCTGCCGGAGAAGCGACCCAGGTTTTTATATCGATTCCAAAAACTAATTAGATCTAAGGACTCCCCTCTTGTACACACTCACATATCACACACCCACATATACATAAACACACCCACACACCCACACACACACACCTGTACACACTGTACTTGCATTTGTAAAAGCCAGGAACCGTAAGGATAATTTGGTTAATTGAATTAATTTAGTTACGCATTGCAGCTTCTATAATTAGTTTATAATTTAAGATTAAGTTTGATTTACGGTCGCTGGTATTCGCACGATTTGCTGGGAATTTGGTTGGCTGATGGTTCCTAGTTGTTTGGCTCCCAGGATACCCCAGAGTCCTGGGCCTAGGCTAACTGTATATTTTGTCCTTGCCGGTTTGTTGTATGGTTATCAGTTTTCTTTTCTTTCTTTTTTTTTTTATCCTTTCTGTTAATGTTTCTGTTTCTGTTACTGTTTCTGTTTTGTACTCGTAGTCCTTTTGTTTTCTTATCTGCATCCGAACTTTGATGATTTCCACGTTGATGTTGCTCTTGGTTATTCGATTCCTTAACGTTTTGGTTTTTGTTTGTTAGGCTTATGTACTTATTTATATTATTTAATTTGGTATTTGGCTTTCAGCAGCATGACACACCTAGAATCACTGAAAAGCATCATAATCAATTAAACTCACAGCAGCAAAGGTTTGTGCCACTCCCAGGGCCAGGATAGTCTCATGCCGTCCTGGTTCCGTTTACGTATCTCATCACCACTCTCGACTAATCCCCACCAAGAACTCATACCCGAAAAAACCTAACCCACCATATTAGCAAATTGGCCCACAGAATCCCCTGACCCTAATCCAAACACTCGCACACCCAACATGGAAATGGACATTGATATCTAGTGCTCCCATCTCGCCAATATCTAATCCTGGTCTCTGTCCTCTCACGCCAGCATTAATGTTCGCCCCAAGTTGGAAAACGGACGGATTCCGCGCAACTTTCCCGCCACAGATGCCGTGGCTGCTGCGGGAATCGCCGCCAGAGATGACCAGGATGATGGGTGAATAGTTGATCTTTCTACTAAAAAATAATTGACATTAAATTCCTTAATTTATTAGATTCCCGGTGGATATAAAGTTCAGCCCGAATGCCACGCTCGCTGACATTTTCGAGGCCATGAAACATCCCGTGACAGGAGTCGGCTACTTCTCCAAGACCCAGTCGCTACCCTCGTGTACCTTCATCTCCTACGATGCCCTGATGTGGCTGAAGACACGCCTCAACAATGGACGACATCCCCTGGAGCTGCTGGAAGCCATGCGGAAGTATGTTTGTGGCAAAATAAATCCTTGAACTAAAATGATAAACTTTCTTTAGGGAGCGCATGATCTGCCATGCTTCTGGCGACTGGGAAAAGCCTGTGGTTCCGGGCTTCGTCTTCTATTATGTAGTTCAGCAGGATAAAAATGCCAAAGGTATTTCCAATGTCTCTTTAGGACTTTATCCATCCTCTCTGATATATATTTATATTCTTTCCAGATTATGCTCCGCCTTTGAACGATTACAGTGCCTTTGTCAACGAGTGGTTGGAGATTGAATTCCAGGGCTGCAGTTTCCTCTGGCACGATGAGCAAGTTACCACGCCAGTTCCCAATTTCCTGAGGGAATCACCAGCGCCCCAGTCCTGGACAGATGCCAGCAGTAACAGCAAGTATTCCAAACATACAATTGGCACAAAAATAATCTAAAAAAAAAACTTGATTTCAGAACGCGTTTACCGCCAGTCTCATTTGGAGATCGATGTGAATCAGAAGAGCGATCGGATGGAGTGGGGTCATGTGAAGCACCACACTGTCCTGCAGCCAGGATTTGCCTTTGAGATTGTTGTGGAATGGGTCACCTCGTCAGGACCAATAGTCGCCGATTTGGTAGGGAAATTATAAGACAAAGATGTCAAAATATTATCTCACATTTTCCTCAATTTCAGATTGGAGGTTGGATGCGGAAGGCGAACCAATTCAATTTCCTGGTCTCAGTACCAGCCGATCCCATGGCAGAACCCTTCACAAAGAAATCGGATCCTTTACGGGGTCCTATTTTTATTCCACTCTGCACTACATTCCTGCCCGATGGAGCTACTCTATTCGAGGGTATTTTTAGATGAATTTCTAAAACTTTGAGACTTTTAAACTTTACTTGTTTGTTTTTTTTAGAATTCCCTGAGGAATCTCGTTCAGATCGAATGCTGTTCCTCCAGGAAGCCATTTTGTCCAAGTTTGGTTTTCTGCCCTGTGTTTTGGAGAAGAAGTTTAGCATCGGCAAGGATGTGAGTGTTGATTAAAATAATTCATAAAAATAAACTATTTATATTTGAAATCAAATCCCGACAGCTTCCCAAAGAGTATCAGTATGTGCACTGCACTGGCAACATGTTTGCCTTGATAAGGTACGTCTTGAAATCCTTAAAGCCACAGCTTCTCTTTAACATCCTTATTCCTTACAGGTGCGCCACCAACAACAACACCCAGATGGAATCCCCAATTCGACAGGAGGAGGAGGCGAACTTCACGCGATGCGTCTATGGACACACCAACAACACCAATGTGCCCAAAAAGGTGGGCTTCCTGTGGGCCTGGAACCACATGATTCCCAATAAGAAGTGGAAGGCCCAGACCATTAACAACTCCGCGGACGGCGAGCTCTTCCAGCTGAAGCTGCTCAAGGATTTCCGTGAGTTCTGCTCCAACAGTGACCATCGCCTGGCCACATTTTGGACGCAGTCGCAGGAAATAAAACGAAAGGCCCAGAAGTTTGAGTTCAACAACAATAACAACGATGAAGTGAAGCCTAAATAGGTTAAATATATAAAAGTTAGAGTATAAAAGTTACAGAATCTTTGTTAAAAATTGTAAATAAATGACTAATTAAGATGCGTTATGAAATTTGAAGTCGAATTCTTGTTGGATTCTTACTAGAAATTGCATTTATTTATCGTAATAAACTCAACACGTATATAATTTTCAGGGGAAAGGAAAATATAATGGGAATACACATTGGATAAGCTAAGGGACGATCCCTTCTTTGCGGGAAATTAGACATAAATCATTGCATTACTCCAGTTCCGAGGAGTAGGGAGGAATTTAGGTGGATCCTTGACTAAAGCTAAACTATCAGGCCGGCATCGTCCGGGGCATCTAATTGTGACTGGGTTGCATGGTGTTATGGTCTGGGGTTATACGGTTTACTGGTGCTGTTAGTGGTGCTTCTGTTGCGACTACTCTGCGGTGTTAAATGCTTTGGTATTCTGGTGGCATCGATGGCGTCTTAGTTGGTTTCCCTCAGATAACTGGTCAGCTGCATTTGATCCCTTAACAGCCAGGCGGCATTTAGGCGAATCGTCTCCACCGCCTGCGACACGGTGCGCTCGGTGCCAGGAATCGGGTTTGCCTGGAAGAAGTCCTCCACTTCCTTGGCCCGCTCCTCGGAGGCAAAGTTCTCGATGAGATACTTGATCAGTCGGGATAGCAGAAAACCGCCCTGCAACATAGACAGTTGGTTGAAATCCAATCGGATGAGATTAGTAAGCTACACCCACCTGATAGCGTTCCAGGAGCAGTTTGTTGTTCTCCTTGAAGAACTCCCAGGCCATGTCACGACCCTTGGGATTAATGGCTACGGCGACTATAACGAAAACAGAGTCCTGGGCACGTACCTCTCCCTGATGAACGAATAGAAAGTTACATTTCTGACAAAATCTCAAATCTCGGAGTACTTGCCGACATCGCAAAGTCAATGACGCGGCGCAGCAGCTTCACATCGCCGCTGCAGCCCAGTGCCCTCGAAATGCGGTCCTGCTCCTCATGCAGGTCGGTGGCCCTGTACAGATTGAGCATTTCCTCAAAGATGGCCTCGTCTCCGTCCTGCAGAACAGCCTTGTAACAGGTCGTCCGTAGGTCGGCTGGCAACAAACTGGTTCCATTGACATGACTGCGGAAGCGGTGGCGTGCCATCTCGATCACCTCTTCGCTGCGGAAGGAGACCAGGCGGGTGAGCACCAGGCTTCGCAGCAACGTATCTAGATGGTTCTCGCCGTCACGGGGCTCCCAACCCAGGCGAGCGGCCACCGGCTCATAGAGACTGCGGCCGAAGCGGTGGAAGTCGTCCATGAGATCCGTGTGTGAGATGAGAATGTGCAGGTTGGTCAGGGAATTGGTGATGGCGGTCCACACGGTGTAGTTGGTCTCGTTGCGGTAGGAGTCCACCAGGGCTAGAACTTCGGCGGTGCCCGCATGCCCCGCCTGCACCATGGCAAACATATCGTCGATCAGTCCCAGACGATCGAGCGGCGGAAGCTCCATCTTCTCAACAGCGGGCATCAGCTGTTCCAGCATTTCTGGCGAGTACCGGGTGCGATAGTAGCCCACGGTTCCCGGGTTTATCTTGATCCAGTCATCCTCTTCCACATTTTCCAGGACCACCTCCATGTAGGGCTTATCCAGCAAGAACGTCTTCGCTATTCCAGTGGGGTTCTTCGACGTGGACACTGACACTGGAACCACCCAGAGGCAGTCGTCGCCCTTTTCGGCCGTCGATCCGTCAGCAGTGAACTTGCACTGACGCAGGCGGAGCAACCGTTGCTTCGGTTCCTTCTGCTCCGACTCAACGCTAACCACCGGGAAGCCCTTGTGCTGCGTCCACGACGACATGACCTCGGCCACCTTCTTTGAGGAGGCCTCCTGCAACGCCGTCCACAAGTCCTCGGTGCAGGTGTTCCCGTACTGGTGCCGGGTAAGGTACAGGTTCATGCCCTTTCTGAAGTCATCTTCGCCGATGTAGTCGTGCAACATGCGGATCACCGAGGCACCCTTGTTGTAGCTAATCTCGTCGAAGATCTCATCGATCTCCGACGGATGGCCGACGGGCACTTCGATAGGATGGGAGTTCTTCAGGGAATCCAGCTCCAGGGCGCGCGTGTACATGTCCGTGACGAACTGCGTCCAGATGTCGTACTCGGGGAAGAGATGATGGACGCACAAGAACTCCACAAAGGAGGCATAGCCCTCGTTGAGCCACAGATGGGTCCACCATTCCATGGTTACCAGGTTGCCTACAATTGAGATTAATTTATAGTTTTAGTTTAGAATCTATTAAGATTTAATGGCCACTTTTAGTGGCATCTAATTATAATCCAACTAATTATAATGTGGCATTGATTGGCCATAAAAAAAGATGAGAACATCGCTTACCGAACCACTGATGGGCGATCTCGTGGCCCACCGTCAGCGCAATTGATTGCTTCCGCATCAGAGAAGTGTTCTTGGGATCCACCAGCACAAAGGTCTCCCGGTACGTGACCAGGCCCCAGTTCTCCATGGCGCCAGCGGAGAAGTCCGAAATGGCAATCAGATCCATTTTGGGCAGGGGGTAGGCGATGTTGAAGTAGTCCTTGTAGTAGGGCAGCACCTTGGTGGCCACCTCGAGAGCGAAGGTACCCTGCTCGCGCTTTCCAACGGGTGTGAACACCCTAACCAACACTCCGTCCTCCGACTTGCCCTCCACATAGTCGTACTCCCCGACAACGACGGCCACCAGATATGTGGACATAACAGGCGTCCGATCGAATCGCACCCGACGCAGGTCATTTGGCAGCGGATCCTCCTTCAGAACGGGCATGTTGGAGAGAGCCACTCGGTCCTTGGGCACCACCAGTGTTATGTCGAAGGTGGCCTTGATCGCCGGCTCATCCCAGCAGGGGAAACAGCGCCTGGCGTCCGTGGCTTCGAACTGAGTGACTCCCGCATACCGTTCCTCGCCGTTGGCCGTGAAGTACTTGCTTCGGTAGAAGCCCTTCATCTTGTCGTTCAGCTCGCCGGTAAATGTCATGTACAGTACGCCGGCCGTATCGGCTGGGATCTCCTTTGTGAACTCCAGTGTCGCCGTCTCATTCTCCACCGAATACACGATCTTCTCCGGCTTGAACTTGTTGCACTCGAACTGCAGTTCCGCCGAATCGATGGTGATGTCCAGGGCATTTAAGGTTATTTGGCTGGTGGGCTCCTTGACCTGCAGGATAGCCAGAAAAAACCCGTTAGAGAAGCAAAGCCAAGCCCAAAAATCATAAACAGTTAAAGGGTGAAAGAGTTGGCAGGACATGTACAGGAAAAAATTTTAAAATGTTTTTAAAAAAGTGTCACCTTTCTAAAAAATATTTTTAGCTTTTTTAATCTTTGTTTTTGTGATTACAAATATTTTTTACTTGCACTTTGGAAGGATTTTTCTTTCTGTGCATGGACAGTTACTTCAAGGTCGTAGAAATGCGGCTTTCTTGCCTTTGTAGTGGATTTCCGGCTTAAACCAAGCAATCAAAACGGTCAAAACGAGTTTTTTTTTTTTAATTTTTTGGCCAAACCCATACTCTGCTGGAGAGCGGATCAAGCCGAATGGGTTATGTGAGTGGTAATGTAATTCTTGCACCTATCTAGTTATTTTAATCAATATGCTGGATGCTAAGCTGGTTTATAATTTGCATAAACTTGCAGCATTTCAAGTTTATTTATTTTTTTATAAATAAACAAGCAAATGCTTTTATGAAATAAATTATTCAAGATATATCATCAATAAGTGATTTAATTAACAAAAAATAAACATTATTTTAAAATTCTGCTTAGATCTTATATAAGATATTGACTAATTTTAATACAAATGTATAAAATCTATAGAAAGTCTTGGGGATTTTTATGTCAAATGCTTTACTTTGTCTCGAAGGACCAAAAACGTTCAAGTGTAGGGTATTTCAAGTGCGTCTTGACTTTATTAAATGGTTTCCGCTATTGACGCAAACAAAACGTAAACAAAATCTACCGTTATGAGCGGCGCGGGCAAAAAATAAGAGATTGGTGGAAATAAATTTTGAGCGGTACCCTCGAGTGCCGCAACCATATTGCCAGTCATTCCTTCTGCGCGACAAAGACATTGTATTTCCCAGTGGGTGTACGTACTCCGTGCATACTGTATATATGCACCGATATTTATCCATTTACCGGATTGTGGATCTACGTGCATGCAAATTGCAGCATAAAGAGAAATGCTAACAAGGAGAATGTCCGAATTTTTATTTTTATTATGTTTTTTTTTTCTTTTTGCACACGTCAGAGGAAAAAGTTCGCACAATGCGCAGCAAACTAAAATTACAACAATAATGGGAAAGTGAAAGTGGCCGGAGATGGGAGAAATGGAAAGAGACGGAGGGCAGCAAAAGAGTGTAAGTTTTAAAGTAACGTTTTTTTTTTTTTGAATATGGATTTGGGCGGTGATATATTCTTGTTTTTCGAAACTACGAATCGGAAGAGACCGTATTTCCACAAATTGATTTAAAATACTTACATGAACTTGTACTATGGTCTTGCCCGTAAAGGTGAAAGCCTTTAAATCGGGCTGCAGGATCAACTCATAGTGGCGTGGCACCACGTTCGTGGGCAGTCTCTCGAACTCTGCTTTCTGCGCCATCTTCCGCTGATGATGTTGGTCCTCTTTCAGGATTTGCTGAGGCTGCTGGCTGTGGATTCCTCTTCGCTGCTGGCACTGATGCTGCGAATGATGGTTCTCGCCGGGTATAACGTCCGCCGATGTGTGAGCTAGGATGGCACGGTACTGGCTGCACAAGTCGCCCAGCAATGGAGCGTCGCTGTTCTTCAGAGGAGCACCAAGCGATACCGAGGAGTAGTCCCGGTAGAATTGCTTTTGCACCTTCACAAATTGCTTGGAGGAGATCAAGGCGTTCAGATGGCCGGTCTCTGCTCGGAAACAGGCGTTAAAAGCTGTCTTATCGGGAGTTGTTAAGAGTCTTCGGGTATTATTGGGAGTCCAACGATTATGGCTAGCAACGACGTTACTCCGGCTGTTATCGCTAGGATTTGTTTTTAGTAGCAGCGACACGGGATTGTGGGTGGTGGCGGCGGTGGGTGGTGGAGAAAAGTTGTGGATAAGTCTGGCAGCTGGAAGGGGGACAAGAAACGAGCTGATGTTAGGCACTTTGGGACAGATCAAAGCGTTAAATGCAACTGATAAGCGTTGTTATTTGATTAATTTGCAAGGCGAAGAGCGGGGGGTGGCGTGCTGGCGAAAATCTCTCTCACCTTCGCACAGATGCTCCTGAAAATCGGAGTTGGCCTTGGCTAAGTCCAAGTTAAGTTTGCCAAACTCTGTAATAAGAAATGCAAGCAACTTTGATGCGTTAAAACCCCTGTTTCGGCTGAGAAAAACACACAATATGCGGCGGGCGGTAAGAGCGAATAACACGCTTCGACTATCGTTAATCGGCACAGTTAGCAACAGCTGATTCTGCCGCCCCCTCTCTCGCTATCTCTCTTTGGCATTTATAAATGCTAAATGAAAACCATTGTGTAATCACCGTTTTTTAGCTTCCAGGCCTGCTTGGCGGTGCGAATGCCGCCTTTCAGTGCATTTTTGTACATGACTCCTCACGAAAACAATAATAAATAAAAATAAAAACAACTCGAAGCAAACAACTCTATTGCGTATATCGTCTATCGAAATAATTTGATATTTACCAATACTGCTCCAGTTGGATAAACCGTTTTTTGATGATTGCAAATATTTTTTTTTAAATAATTATAGCGTATTTCCAGCCAAATACAATTTTTGTTTATTATATTGTACTAATTTTGATACCGAAAAGTCCCTTGCTATTAAAACAAAGCTAATGTGACTGGTAGAATTAGTTAAACTTGTATATTATCGATGTAACTGACTAAAAATGTTTGGTTTATTTTTTGTTCGAAATGATTAGGACCCATTGATTTATTTTAATAAGAATTTTTTTGATTTTAAAATAAAACCAGTAACTAGTGTAAACGGTTTATTAGGGTGTACCTATTGCCTGCCAGCTGGGGCCAGCTGATTCCCTTAAGGATACCTGGCAACTCTGGTACGGGGCATGCGAGTTGGTGCTACCTCCGATCCAAAACTCAATTTAAATCGTTACTTCCTCCCGTGATAACCGGTGGTACTCCGCTCTGCTGGCGCGTCTTTCAAATCCCATTATCATCCGAAAGTACGCGAAAATACGCGTTCACTTCCAGATTCCTTTCCTATAATCCCTTTTGCTCCCATCCGACCGACCGCGCCGAGGACTCTGCAGGTGGCAGACGCGTTCGCATCCCGTGACCTAACCAAAATCCCAGCGGTTGTGCAATCGAGGGTGCTCACCACATATAGCTACCTCCTATTATAGCCCATAACACCCAAGATGAAGATCTGGGTGCCAGCATTAATTTTCCTCTCCGCCTGTCTGCTGCCGCGTTCCAATGGAACACCTCTGGAGTGGGGTAAGGAAACCGTTTCCAGAGTGGTAGGAAGAGAACCGTTTGAGTGATTCCTAGGTGACAACACTGGCACTGGCACCCCATCTAACCTTCATTTCTCGCCAGCAATTAAGAATCAAGACATAAACAATGCAGGCCATGGGTCTTATGTAATCGCTTGACATTCAGCATATTTCACTTGATATATTCCGTGCGAACGGTGGCATTGGTGCATGAGTATGAGTGCGTGCGGACAGGTATCAGCTTCAAGTTATCAGCTATCAGCTGACTATCTAAGTTGCCCCGAACCGAACGAATATGCTTTTATCTCCTTTATCAGTGGTAGCAAAAGGCGCGCTCGCCCCTTATCAATGCACACGTCGCAAATAGCTAATAACAAAATTCTCCGGCTCCAAATCTATTCAATTCACAATTATTATGTTGTTTTT
This sequence comes from Drosophila atripex, assembly GCA_035045925.1. Lineage (NCBI taxonomy): Eukaryota > Metazoa > Arthropoda > Insecta > Diptera > Drosophilidae > Drosophila > Drosophila atripex. Next base: position 7,015,702 of record JAWNOP010000012.1, read on the forward strand.
TTTTTGGGCGGAGAGCTGCCTTCTCTTTTTCTCTCTCGCGCTTTCTCTTTTGTTGTTGGACCCCTAGGGGTGAACTCTTTCACTCCCGACCTCCGCAGTTAAAACGTGGCCGGCAACAACTGTAAAATACAGTTGAACTTCCATAACTCTAACTTTCCAAAACTAGAAAAACAACCTCGATTTGTAAACAAGACAACAAAATTTCCAGTTTATTGAACTTTAAAAAACAAGTATTAAAGTATGTTTTAGAAAAAAATAAATTCTCGCTTTAAAAATAATCTTATCTTTAGTAAAAAGAATTAATTTTCCTCAGTGTAGTATCTGTGATTAGACGTGAAAAGGAAATATTTAAATTGGGACCTTTTCCTAAAGATAGTACAATGCTGCCACATGGCACTCACACTCTCAGTTTCTTCACTTGAAGTTGCACTGTACCCGAAACAGTGCCACCACTTTGTCCGCCATGTGGCTCACTTCTTTTGTCACGTATGCCACACACATCACATTTCGCCGGTTTGTTTAGATTTGGCTAGTGTTGTTGCGATTTCTAATGGCTGAGTGGCTGCTTGGGGCTGAGTAGGGTCTCCTTTTTCACTTCATGAGAAGCGAAATCGGAGACCAAGTGCCTGCCTCGCCGGTCTTGGAATTTTCCAAGTCGCAATTGGAAGCCCGAGATTACCCGCTAATCCGAGCTCGTACAGATTGCATCAATAGGTTTTTGTCAAACCCATGTTGAATGAACTGGAAATCCAATCTGAGACCCACGTGCGCGTCAAGAGAATGTTTTCCAGCCATTACATTAGCACTGGCTTGTTTTTTTTTGTATTAGATAATGCTAATGGGTGGGAAATGGCAGCGAAAAGTTCACAACTTGGACTAGTTGGACTAGCTGATAGATGACGCATTCGTAGCCCGAGCCCATGTGAAAATCCATATCGAAAGAACTTTTCAGAGATACCGTGAATTTCATGAATTATATTGACCAGGCCGTAATGATTGCTTGGCCATTGATTTATCAAGCCTCTCAAAAGACCAATTAAAAATCTGGATCACCTGAATGACTGAAGTGACTGGAAATCTCATAATTAAATTTTAGTTTTTTAACTAGTTTTAGGTAGTCTCGGTAGTAGTTTATGTTTAGTTTTTAATTGATAAAAATAACAGGTTTAAAAAATGTATAAATAAATATTAATTCCTCAAGCCAAAAGTCATAGATATATTATTTAATTAAAACTAAAACTAAGCTATTGAAGCTGCCCTCAAACAGGTGTTTATTCTAATTATTTGCAAGATATTCCAGTATCTAAGATATTCCCAGATCCAGTATCTAATGTATTCCAGTACCAGTATTCCTGTTCCGCTTTCCAGTATTTCAGTATCTGAGATATTCCAGTATCTAAGATATTCCAGTATCTAAGATATTCCAGGATCTAAGGTATTCCAGTATCTAACATATTCCAGTACCAGAATTCCTGTATTCCAGTAACTAAGATATTCCCCCAATTGATTAAAAAACCCTTCTAAGACCCACAACTCCCGCCAATGAACTCGGCAATACCTAAAATTGGCAATCTAGCATTTTCTGCATCGCTGAAAACGTTGACCTCAAACTCCGAGGTCGCCTAGGCAGTGGAAAGGTTCGTTCAAGTGTTAAATGCTGCTTAATATCGCATTGTTTTTGCGGCTATTTTTTTTTACAACCATTCCAAGATACATATGCATGAATCATAAATAGCCAATACCGACTACAGTTCGATAACTTATAACTCTATTCGAACTACAACCGTTTCGAACTTTGAGGTGTTTTATCTACATATGTATCTATGTATCTCAATGGAGGAGGTTAACTAGCTCTTCGCGTGTCTCTATTTTGGCCGTTTCGGTGTCTTTTGAACAGTGACCTACACCAGTTTCTGACCCAAAACACCCAGGCCAATGGCCAATTTTGGCAGCTGGATAATCGATCTGATTGATCGGCTCTGTAGACCAGAAGTATGATGTGAAAGTCGGGCCTTGGTACGGTTCCAATCCGGCAATACGGAACAGGCAGTTTGTGTTCCGCCAGCTGCACTTTGCCGCAGTTCCGTGAGCGGAGTAGAGTGAGGAACAGAGCAGTCAGGATCGGGTGCCGCACTTTGCTTTATTTACACACTTGCCAACAGGTGTCAAGCCACTTAATCATCCGCGTTTAACAAAAGTCACGCCCCCCACACGCCCAGAACAGGTTCTTTAATCTTGTTTCGGGTTCTGTTTCTGTTTCCAAAACAAAAATAAAACTGAGAACGCGAGAAATCCGATTTTTGGTCCCAAATCTCTCCGCCATTTGTTTTCTTATCAAATCTTGAGACTTTAATGTTCGAGTTTGAAGATTGCTATTGATTAGAGGCTAAGTCTAAGCATTTCTGTTTATAAACGTTTCAACTTTCTCTCTCCTGAAGCCTCCTGTTTCAAGAGACATCTCCTATCTAGTATATATATTCCTGATCAGGACCTCCACCCAAGTCGACATAAGCATGTCCGCCAGTCTGTTTCTGGGCGAACTAGTCTCTCAGCACTTTGGCTATAAATTTGGTGTTTTTTCAGTTAGAAGATTGGGACTTTATACAGAAATACATTTGAAAATAATCCGATTTATTAAATTTTATAAAGATCGTCCGACTAAAGCCTATACCTGTTATATGTCTTATCTACAACGATTGAAAATGATACAATGATATTAAAAAATTTTTAGGACTTTTTCCAAAATGGTTTTATTTTTTGAAAAATTGATTTAATATTCCATCCGATATATGTATGTACATATAATAACAATATATATCTAATAATATATAATTTTACTAACCTGCAAGGGACAATATATCAACTTCTTATCTAAAACCTTCAACCAAACTTCAACTTTTTCTTAAATCTCTAAAGTTTCAGATGTTTTTGGATCAACAGAACTTGATTCTAAAAATGTATTATATATTGTAATTATATATAATTCAAGTTATTATATATTTTACATTATACATTATATATAATTGCTTGAACTAGCAATCTGTAGCCTTTTTTTAGGAACATTATCAATGAAATAAAATAAACAAGACTTATGTAAAAAATCACAACTAATGAGATCACTTTTCTAAGGTTAACCTGGGCACCTGGGTATCACCTGGGATTTCCCTCCCAGCAGGTTGACATCTTCGGACTTGTGACGCCTTCTGATTCCCACTGACTTGGAACACCTTATCAGTGTAGAGTCTAGACCTTTAAGTACATTTAGGTTTTTGATGATTTAGGACTATTAAGTTGTCCCAGGCTGGCGGCGCCACATTAAATAATCAATTAATAAAAATAAAACGCAGATCGGCTGGCATTCAGTGCTGAAATGCTGTTGCAAAACGCAGTGCGAGTCGCAATTTCCACAAATGGCGGGGCTTGATTGGGAATCGGCGACACTTTTGGCAAGTTTAATGACAGCCGGGGGGCCTCTCGGGGGGCGATAGAGAGGGTGCCTCTCGCACTGATTGAACTTAATTCCGGCCGGCGAACTAGAGATGGCGGAGGGGTCTTAGGAAAGACTCTTCCACTTACTGGATACTGATACTGAAGATAGAAGTCACGTTTCCGCTCTTCCTTACCATTTAAATGATTGGAAAGATAATGAGTCAGTGGACTCCGACTCCGATAGCCTTGTCACGTAGCTGTCATAAAAATATAATTGATTGGCGAACAATAATTCCAAAATGAAAAACTATTCTATTATAATTCCCGCTTGGCTTAAAGCCTAATCTTTCTGTTTTCTTTCCGTTTCCAGACTTTGCCGTCACGCTGAGGACCAAAATCCAGTTTCTGGACAGCTCCTGGCAGACCATAGCCACCGCCGCCCACGAGTTCGACGAACTGTCCGCCCTGACCTTCGACGAGTCCGAGGAACTGATCTATTTCAACGACCGCCAGCACCAGAACGGCAGCATCTTCTCCCTGCGAAGGGACGTCTATGTCGCTTCCCATGTGGCCCAGCAGGCCATCCAGCGGACGGGCAACGAGTCGGTGGGTGGACTGGCGTACGATCCACTGAACAGGAACCTCTTCTGGTCGGACACCCTGCAGCGCAAGATCTTCTTCGCCTCCATTGACAGTCCACCCAGCCAGCCGCCCAAGGTTCTGGTGGATCTCAGCCGGGAAGGGGCCCGGCCAGAGGGAGTGGCGGTGGATATCTGCCGCCGGAAGCTGTACTGGACCAACTCCAACATAACCCATCCCACTGTGGAGCGGATCGATCTGGATGGTAGCAACAGAATGATCATCGCGGACTCGGACATCGACATGCCCAAGGGGATTGTGGTGGACCAGCTGTCGGATCGCCTCTTCTGGATAGACGACCTGAAGGGCGTGTTCTTCGCGGTGATTAGCTCCAACCTGGACGGCTCTGATCGGCAGGTGGTGCTGAAGGACAAGCACCACGAGCCCCAAAATCTGGCAGTGACCAATGACGCCATCTTCTGGACAGACAGGACCACCAATGCGGTGTGGAGTCATCCGAAGAGGGCTGCCGTTAAAGCCACTACCACTGTCAGGCCGGATGCGGAAAGTTCCACGGACGGCATTGAATCCGAGTCCAGGCAGGAAAGCGAGCCCGTCGAGGACTGCCCCCTGGTGCGGGTTGCGAATCTCAGCGAGGAAGCTCGCGGAATCGTGGCACGCACAGGATTCTATCAGCGCCTCCAGAAGGACGCCCACTGCTCGAGTATTGTCCGCAAGATTAGGCTCCGCGTGGACGAGATGAGCCAGAACAAGGAAATGCGCAGCCTGGTGGACGAACGGATGAATCAGCTGGAACGGGATCACTGCATGAACGGCGGAAGCTACGTTTCTAAAAGGGATCTTTGCATCTGTCCAGCAGGTTTCAAGGGTTCTCGCTGCGAGATTAGGGAGTGCCACAACTACTGTGTCCACGGCACCTGCCAGATGTCCGAGCTGGCTTACCCCAAGTGCTACTGCCAGCCGGGCTTTACGGGCGAGCGCTGCGAGGTGAGCAAGTGCGCCGGATTGTGCCTCAACGGAGGCCACTGCCGCCTGGGCGAGACAGAGAAGGACCAACCCAGCTGCGAGTGCCCCGCCAACTTTGTCGGCGAGCGTTGCGAACAGAACTCCACTCAGATCTGCTCCCTCTTCTGTCGTCTACTGAAGCACGAACCGGAGATCCATGTGCCCTTCGGCTGCCATGACATGTAAGGGTCTTGAAGTTCATCTTTCTTTCGAAAAAATGACTAATAACATTTCATTTTCTTAGCTGCGAGGAACTGGCCCTTGACAACAGCACCAACATTGCCATTCCCCAGTACCAGCACTTGGAAGTCTGCCAGACGCCCTCCGTGTGGACCAGCAGTGTCATCATCATTCTGGTCGTGGGCATTGTATCTAGCCTGCTGCTGATCACAACTATTATCCATGGAATCCGACGCCTCTATAAGCCGAAGAGACCCCGCATCAGGAAGACGTTCGTGGTGCGCAAGCAACCGAGGACCAACTCCGCAGGAGACACACCTCTCACCAACCGTCCCATGACCGCCGAGCAGTGCGAGATTACGATAGAGAACTGCTGCAACATGAACATCTGCGAAACGGTAAGAAAGACACGCTCTTCAAAACCAGCTAAGCCCTATATTTTGAACAATTTGTAATCCTTTACAGCCCTGCTTCGATCCCAAGCTTGTGGAGCAGACACTGGCCAAGTCCAGTTGTAAGGAGGACAAGAAGATACTCATCCACAACATGGAGGATGACCTCTACTAGGGCGCGAGCGTGCAAGATCAGCTGCCCCAAAAAAAGGAAAAGAAACAAAATAGAGAAAACTGAACCTTGTGATAGTCGTCGTCGTCGAGTGCGGATTGGTATTCGAGCTTGAAAAGCTGCTGCCCGCCCGGCCCTCGACCCCGTTAGCCGCCAAGGTGCACCGCCCAGGCAACCAGAACCACATTGAACCTAAAACACTATTTAGAAAGAAGCCACAAGCGACCAGCAACCAACAAAGTGGAACTGCGCTACATCCTGTCTTGCACCTTACTGAGATGCCTGGAACACTTAACACTCGCCAAAAAAAACCATTTACTTAAACCGAAGCAACATCTGTGTACTTAGCGCGATCCTGGGAGCCTGCTTCGGTCTCGTTAATTTATTAGTAGGATTATTTCATCCCAGGGTTAGGAATTTTTAGCTCAAAGCTCTATCTAATTTTTTTACACAGTTCTTTTTCTCCCCCATATCGTTTTTATTTGGTTAGATTTTTAATTTTGAATTCCCAATGTGAAGATGAAAAGCAAGTCGCCAGACTGACATTAGCTTTAAACTTAAAACGGAGTACGCACGGGTACGGATACCAAGGGCCTTTGTGATTTATAACGCCTAAGCTGTTGAAAAAAAAAAAAACAAACAAACCTTAGCAAAAATGAGTCACTATCATGTCTCCCCCTTCCCAAGATCAATCTATTATATATAGAAATATCATCAGTCCCCCCCATTTATCGCCATTACTTGCCCGATCACCCACGCTTTTAATTACTTAAGAAAAGTATGTAAAAAAAAGACCCAAAAAGCTAAAAAGGGAAACTCTCCAGAAACGATCGAGAGTTGTAAATATTAATGCATAGTTTAATTTTAGTGGTAGTCCTTAAGAAGAGGGTCAATAAAAAGAAACTTGATGCAATTTTAATTAAAACTTGACTTGTTACTCACACTTTACCAAAAGGTAATTTCTAGAATCTGGATTAATCATCTACTTTTATTTTTTTACAACGTCACGTTTATCTTTATCAGAGCAGCATGCATTTCTTTGTTTGGAAAGATATCCTTTCAATGCATCTTGATTTGTCATTATTATTAGCACTTTAAGCTGATTTTGATTTCTATTTAATACATTTAAAAAAAAAACGGCACTGAGTCCAACTATAGTTATGATACAACCAACAACTTGAAAATTTTTGTAAAAACTTTTTGCCAATGTGACCAAATTAAACACTTTTTAGTATTTTTTGATAATAAATCTTAAAATTAGCCTACTAAACAGAGAAACGTAACAATTCTTAATGAACCAACACAATTAGTTTTTTAAATATTATTATACTATATAGTATATTTTAGGCCATTTTGGCATGATAAGGTCATATAAAATGAGCACTAAAAACAAACAACAAGTAGTCAAAGTTTAATAATATTAATACTATAATATTAATAAAATGAAAAATTAAATTAGTAATTTTAATTCAAAATATTATGCACGTTTCGAATGCCTTTATTAGTATTTCTTACTTTTTAGTATATTTTTTTGTAGCTGCTCCAGATTACACTCACGACCTATCGATAGTTAGCTGCATCGCTTGCCCAAAAGGAATCTGGCAACACCGAACAGTCTTGACAATTTTTCGCAAAAGAAATAAAAGTTGACAAATAAAAAGCATCGCAAATATTAATTAGCAACGGAAACATCTGGAAAACGCCGAGCATGGTCAGTACAAACGGAGGGACTTGCATTTAAAATGTGGGAGGTGGAATACCAACCCGTTTTTAGTGTCGCGTGCACCGCAGTGCCTGAGAGAAATTTGCGCTTTTTTTCTGCTTGCCGATTGCCATTTGCGTTGTAATAAGTTGATGGAGGGGAAAGTGCGTGTGGATTTGGTGTGATAGGAGCGACGGGGGAGGTGCCAGCAGCACCCTATGACCTTGTCACCATTTGGGATTGAACTGGGAGTCGCAGACGTCATTGCGGCGGCCCCTACCGAAGGTTCGGCGTAGCGTGTGTATCTATCCATGTGGGATGTGGGAAAATACGTGCCTTATGGTCCGATTTCGACAAACAACTTGGGTATTGTGGGCATTAATTATTGTTTTCGTATTACATTTTCTGATGAAAGCATGAAAAAACTCAACCGGGTTGCAAAAACCACAAGGAAAGCTATTCAAACATTAACTTTGTTACAAACTTTGTCTTTTGTCTCTTTTAGGGAAGCAACGACAGAGCATCTAGATCGCCGCGTTCGGACGATCAGCGGGAGATAAGCGAAGTCCCCACCAAGAGATCACGCTCCGACTCGGGTGAGTTTCAACTCTGTTCCGTCCATCAGACACTAACCATGTATGGTAGGGGAGCTCTTTAACTAAAAGGAGGCTCACCTCGTTACCAAAACAAAACAAAAAAAAAAATCTAAAAACAATGAATGAATGTGTATGTATGTCTAAGAATATTAAGAAACTTGGCACATGTATTTTAGGCTAATCTAATAATCAAAACAAAATCCACGAGCAGCAAGGAGGAGCCCAGTTAAATTATACTGCATTTTTTGGTTGTCTAAACATTAAAAAAAAAAAAAGAAAATACATAAATCATAAGCACATGTTATATTTTTTCTCCTACTTGTACTACTACTACTCTACTTGATACCCGTTGCATCCAGGGGCAGCACTGACGCCACTAAATAATCGGTTTTTCTTTTTGTTCTGCTTAAGTAATTGCAGACTTCATAAACGCACGATGAACTCAAAACTCAGACTGTGAGGTGTGAGGTGAGGTGAGGTGAGAGTCAAACAAATCGAAACGAATCGAGTAATCAGTCTATCGCCAAAATCGATAATGGCGCGATCCCCAGTCGATAATCGATAAGCAAACCTAATTACAAATATATGCTAAAAACAAAACAAAAATAAGAGAGAAGATGAAATAAAATGTTAACTCTAGGGATTCAGATTGGGATCCTGAGGCGCCAAAGAATCGTCAGAACTAATCAAAAATGCATCTATAACTATTATCTCTCTCTTTCTCTTTCTTCTATATCTCTCTTTTTTTTAGTTATCGCAATCGTTTTTCTCCTTTTAAGTTTGTTCGCCTAAGACTAAGTTTTATCGAGAGTCAAGATTCGAGATCCATTCGAGATCGAGAGAGAGATGCCCATTAGATTACTCCACTACTACTACTACTACTACTACTACTACTACTACTACTACCAATCTACTACTACTACTACTACTACCAATCAGCCACTAAACAGCCCAACCAGAACATCGACATTAATCCGCTTGTAACAACCTTGTGCCGTCGTCGTGTGCCAACCGCCGATCCGGGGACTGATCCGGTTCCTGATCCTGATTCTGGTCCTGTCCTGGTTGCATTTACATTAAGTACCAACTATTGTTTTGTGTTTTTTTTGTCATAGCTAGCTAGTTAGTCAGTCTAGTTAACCTGTCCGTCCACTTAGTTTCTGTACACAGCTGGGAGGAGTGATCCTTTCACAGCCTAACTTATTCCATGATCGTCACGATCTCTCTATTCCGTTCTAATAACTAGTCATATTCCAACCCGACTAGGTCGACCGACCAGCTTATCCTGGCTGAAATAAAAAGTAAAAACTCATTATGTAAGCTTAGAAGAAAAAAGAATATAAACTGTTTTTGTATCTTGTAGGTAGGGCGGAGGAAAACCTAACCAACTTAAACATATTGTTGCTCTTATTATCGTTTCAGCGTCTTGTTTTCTTTTTTTTATTTTTCTCTTTTTATCACTGAGAGCAATGTATTATGTGTGTGACCGTGACCCTTCTTCGAGTCAGTTACCACGCCCCCCAACTCATGGAAATCGAACCGATATCGAATACGAATACCGCACATAAGGTCGCTTATAATTTCTAATTTTTATAAAAAAAAAAAAAAACAAAAAAATAATACTATTCTTGTCTGAGCTGAGCACACGGGAGAAGATTCAGCTACCGGCTTGATACTTGATACCTTGGAGGAGACCTATTCCGGGATATCCTGCCGTGTGCCCAGTTCGCCATATCATCAATTGGATGTGTGTCGGTGGATGATTTTTGATTTGACACGCCCCCATATATTATCGCCCGTTTATGTACATATTAAGCCGAAACACCAAACACTACGTATTATATAAAATTTGACGGGTTGTTTCCCTTTATTTATTATACTATTCTTGCATTTTCTAGCAAACCATTTACAAATAAATGACAAAAACTCATGCCCCTCTGCCATTAATCGATAGACCCGACTTATACTCGACTCTCATCATAACAAAAATAAACAAATAACTAAAAACAAAAAAAAAAACAATAAGTTTTTACCCAAAAAATTGGTTAAATATATAATAGTATGGAAACTAGTTCAAAAAGCTACTCGAATCGAGGAACAAATGGTAGCCTCTTGCATATTTTGATTAACAATTTGTTTTCTTATTTTTTTTTCCATTTTTTTTGTCTCAATCTTTCTTGCAGGCGCAGGCAGTTTTTGTCTTTATTTAAGATATTTCAAACGCTAACTCTTGACCACATTCCTACTCCCATTTCGGACTCAATTTGTGTCCCCTGCCTGTACCCTTGGAACAGAAACGATAATTGAATGAAAAAAAAAACCAAATCAATCAAAAGAAAATGAAATAAAAGAAAATAGATGATGATCAATGATGAACCACTGATCTATGCGATCAGAGCTAATCCAACCACGAGATACACTAATCCCTCTTCCCAATTCTAGGCAAGTCCACGGATTCGAAAATTCCCTACCTTTCGCAGCCTCTGTATGACCTCAAGCAGACGGGCGATGTTAAGTTCGGACCCGGCACCCGATCGGCCCTGCTGGGCCTCCTTGGCGGAGCCCTGCCGAAGCTGTCCTCCGACCAGCACGACCTCGTCAGCAAGGCCAAGAAGTATGCCATGGAGCAGAGCATCAAGATGGTGCTCATGAAGCAGACCCTGGCCCACCAGCAACAGCAACTGGCCACCCAGCGGACGCAGGTCCAGCGACAGCAGGCCCTGGCTCTCATGTGCAGGTGAGTTCGGACTGGGAGTTCGGAGGTTCTTTCATTGGGACTATGATGCAGAATCGTGAAAGACTTCTGGTGAAGACTGGTTCCCGCGTCTGTGGCTCCGAGTTACTGGTGGCAGACGAAGTGGTTCCTGTTTGCTGTGCCCTCTTAGCTGATAAGATCTGATCCCCACCCACAATTTCTTCAAGAAATCCACTTATTTTATTTGAAAGTAAACCGGATTTCATTCAAATTTCAGAGTCTATGTGGGAAGCATTTCGTTTGAACTCAAAGAGGACACTATTCGGGTGGCTTTCACTCCATTTGGCCCCATCAAGTCGATCAACATGTCCTGGGATCCCATCACCCAGAAGCACAAGGGATTCGCCTTCGTGGAGTACGAGATACCAGAGGGCGCCCAACTGGCACTGGAGCAGATGAATGGCGCCCTAATGGGCGGCCGGAACATCAAGGTGGGCCGACCCAGCAACATGCCACAGGCCCAGCAGGTAATCGACGAGGTGCAGGAGGAGGCCAAGAGCTTCAACCGCATCTACGTGGCCTCGATTCATCCGGATCTGTCTGAAGAGGACATTAAGAGCGTATTCGAGGCCTTCGGTCCCATCCTCTACTGCAAGCTGGCCCAGGGCACCTCACTGCACACTCACAAGGGATATGGCTTCATCGAATATGCGAACAAACAGGCCATGGACGAGGCCATCGCCAGTATGAACCTCTTCGATCTGGGCGGCCAGCTATTGAGGTGGGTTTCCAGTTGCCATTCCTCGCTTGCACATTTCTCATTTTTCATTTTCGTTGCAGAGTTGGGCGTTCCATCACTCCACCGAATGCTCTAGCTGTCCCCACAACCAACTCCACAATGCCTACGGCGGCCGCCGTGGCTGCGGCAGCGGCTACTGCCAAAATCCAGGCCTTGGATGCGGTGGCCAGTAATGCGGTGTTGGGACTATCGCAGAACACGCCCGCCCTGGGAATGGCGGCGGGCGCTGTGGTGGCCAAGGTTGGTGCCATGCCAGTAGTTTCGGCGGCCACCACAGCGGCTGCCTTGCATCCCGCCCTCGCAGTGCAGGCCGCTCCGGCGGCTCTCCTTCCTCCTGGAATCTTCCAGGCTCCCTCCGCCGTGGCTCCCAGCCTGTTGGGCGTCCCAGCTGGACTGCAACCTCTTCAACCTGTCGCTCCGGCTCTGCCTCCACCCGCCCTACTGGCCACCCCCACGGTCCCCATGACCGCCGTTGGCGTGGCTGGGACCCTGGGAGTAGGGGTGGTGCCTACGGTGGCCACCTTAACGGGCGTAGAAGCCAGTAACGGAGCAGCTGCATCGGTTATTTCAGCAGCCGCAAATAATGCCGCAGTGACTGCCGCCAATTTGTCAGAGAACATCAAGAAGGCACACGAGAAACAGCAGGAGGAGCTCCAGAAGAAACTGATGGACGAGGGTGATGTGCAGACGCTGCAGCAGCAAGAAAACATGTCGATCAAGGGCCAAAGTGCCAGGCAACTAGTGATGCAACGGCTAATGCGGCCAGTAGACTCGCGGGTGATCATTCTGCGAAATATGGTGGGTCCCGAGGACGTGGACGAGACCCTGCAAGAGGAGATCCAGGAGGAGTGCAGCAAGTTTGGTACTGTCAGCCGAGTGATCATCTTCAACGAGAAGCAGACAGAGAACGAGGACGACGACGAGGCCGAGATCATTGTAAAGATATTCGTGGAGTTCTCCGCCGGATCAGAAGCCCAGCGAGGAAAGGAAGCCCTGCATGGTAGATTTTTCGGCGGCCGGAGAGTGGTGGCCGAGCTGTATGACCAGGGAATCTTTGATCAGGGCGATCTATCTGGTTAGGATAGGCATTTGGTACGCTCCAACCCCCGCACACCAACACCAACAATCCCGCACAGCAATACCGACTATTGTTTTGTCATTTTTTACGTAGCACCTAAAGAGATGATCAAACGAGGAAAGTTTATTTATTACGTCAGTCGCCAGTCGGCAGCCACATTATAAATACGATTGCGTTTACGATGAGATGAACCTGCAATGCAGTGATTTAGTTTTTTAGAGATTTTAACTTCAGAGGAAGGGGGCGTTCATCCGTTCTTACAACAATTAGCTTAAACTTGCAACACAAAAAAAAACAACCAACTGTAAGCTAAAAAAAATAATCACACAACGGCAGACTAACTGTATATTGAAAAATGATTAATTTCAGCGCTTAACATAAAAAATAAAAACTAGTTTCCCAATAAAAGTGTTTTTTTTTTATTAGGATTGGAAAAGTATAATTCTGATAACAATATTTTTTTTAGGAGATTCGAACTTTCCGCCAAATTTGCGTTTTTCAGCATTGTTAGTTTTGGAAAATTGTCAACACTGGCTGGCTTTTATCGATTGCTGTTCATCGAAGACGAAGAAGAGGAAAGAGACTCGTACAAAGAAAATAGAAATCAAAAAATTAATAATGAGGAGTGATACGCTTACGAAAATCGCAACAAATTGTTTTTGTTGACGCGACACGCGTGCCGCGAATAACGGGACAACGCTGCACAGCGATAAAACGCGGATGCTCCGAGTCGAAAAACACACAAAGAAACTAAAAAAAAAGCAGCAGTAGCAGTAGCAGCAGCAGCAAAGACAAACGCAAAGGCAAAAGCAGCGCAGGGATTTTGGAGGCTGCATTCAAAAAAAAAAAAAAACAAAAAAAAGGTACAGAAAGCGTGGTGGCGAGAGATCTTGGGACTTGGATACGCACAGCTGTTGCCAGTATATATTGGAATGAGGCAACACCACGACATGGCCCCGATCTGATCCGTTAGAATGCTCTATTAAAGCCTTGATAAGCCAGACAGTCTGACGCTGTCAACGTTTTTTAGTTTTTTTTTTCGTTTTCTTTTGGTTGTTTGTTGGTTGCTTTGTTTTTTGCGTTTTTCAATAACTACGCACCCACACAGGCACAACGTGTTTGCTGGCACTCTTGACAGGGGGGCTCCATTGAGCTTTATTTTCGATAATAGACACACACTCGACTCCCCTTCGCTTCCGAGTTTGTTTTTGGGTTTCCTTTGGCGAAGATGTCGAACGCCTTCCATTTATCCTTATCTCGGCTGGTGACTCTCTCCTGCCGTATTATGTAATGGCTGATAGTCCCCCCAGACAGACGGCCAGAACCAAAAACCACATAGGTATTGTAGATTAAAAGGCACGTGTCCCAGGTGGAGAGACTGGCCAAGATTGGCCAGTCATCTATGTACTTGCAGAGTTCCAATTCGGAAGGCACTGAGCTGATTGGAGCGAAAGGTCAAGCTGCTTTTCATTCCACATGACTTGCACTCTTCGAACGTAAACTAGAGCGCCCAGCACAGTGTTTTATGATTTCGTTTAATCTTAATCTCTTTTCCAAATCAAACATCGCAAATCTTGAAGATAATTGCTGTGATAATAAAAATAAACAAAAAAAATTGATCAGAATGGATAAGCTGATAAGTTATCAATAATTTAATTGATTTTCTAATTGTTTATTTTTTTCCAAAGCCATAAAAATCAGTTTCTAATCTGAAAGTTTTCATTCTCAACCAGTTTTCACAATTTTATTTAATTCTACAGTATTAGAAACTCTATGACATCATACCTGACACGTAATAAGATTTAAAAATTATAAACATTCTATGATTCACTAATAAAAATTAAAAAAAAAAAAACTATTTTTTAAGCAATTAAGTTTTAATTAAAAATGGACACTCTCCCCTAATGTCTCACTTTTTTCGGAAATCAATCGTATTTTTATTTCCAGCTATGATGAAATTTGTGTCAAAAAGCTATGATTTATTTCAAATCATTCTGCTTACATTCTCGTTGTAGACAATAGGGAAGGAATACCTTTAAAATACCACTAAGAATCTGCAGACCCAGGATGAGCTGCAAGGTGCGGCTTATGGAGGACGGCTCGCTGGACGAGGAGCCACTGACCCTCAAGGAGATTGCCTACCAGAAGCTGTGCAACAACCTAGACATCATCAGCAACCACTGGCCAGATGGCCAGCGCATCCTCAACTCGGGCATCGTCTTGCCCAACGAGATTTGCGATGGTTTCCTGGAGAACTACCAGCGTTTCAATCGTCCGCTCGACGACAGTGTCATCCGCCTCTTCGAGGACACACAGCGCACCTCCTTAAAAATCGTCAATCTGCGAAACAGTACACTCAGCAGCGTGGGTAAGTATTCCTCTCTGGATAATAGAATAGAATTAATTTATTAATAAATTTATTTATTTTCAGGTCTGGAGACCCTGATGAGGCACAAGCTCTTCTCTCTGTCCATGTGGTACTGCGACATGATCACCGTGGGATCACACCACTTATTAGCCCACTACGGCGACAGTCTGCGCTCCTTGGAGCTGGGCATCAGCTCACATCTACTCCAGTATGCGGAACCCAATGAGAAGGAGCCGGTGGACTTCCAGCTCACCTGTCCCCACCTGCGGCGGTTGGTGCTGAACGGCGTAGTGATGCACCATCGGCTTCAGTTTGCCCATCTGCACGACCTGGGCCATCTGGATCTGACCTCTTGCGTGCTAGCTAACTTTAGTCTAGAGGCATTGGTCTCCCTGCCCAATCTGCACACCCTCATCCTGTTCAATGTGTGGCCCATAGCCAATCAGCTGCATGCTATCTGCTGTCTGAGGCGCCTCTGCACCCTGGACATCTCCATATCCAGTTCGGGCAATGGCCAGGGAACCTACGACCTGCCGGATCAAACCCTGGAGATGCTCATGGACAACCTGCGCCACCTGACACACCTGGATATATCCGGTACGAATTTAGCTGGCAATGGCGTGGCCACCAAGGAGTCAACGAGTGCCAGCAGCACACAGCTTAGCACCAAGATGGAGCAGCAGTTCGCTCTCACCGATATACCGGGACTAGCATCCCGCACCCAGAGGCCACTGCAGTTCCTTGGTCTTTATCACACGGCCCACTGGGCCTGCAAGAGGCATGACATCCCGGCTCTGGAGGTGGCCGGCGATGCCAACGAACAGCAAATACTTACAGCAGCACGGTATTATCATGACAGACCAGTGCTTTTGACAAGGGTAAGCAAGGATTAGTCGAGTATATTCTAGATGATTTCTCACCTTTTCCCCGCCATCAGGTACTCAATGACCTGTACCATCTATTCCGGTTTGAGAACTGCAAGGATATTCACACGGCCCTGGATGTGGTGCTCTCTGCGATGGATCGGCATCTCAAGTTCAAGCACATGCAGATCTCCGGCAGGTATGTGCTCATCTATCTATTCCTGATTAGTGAAATCCAATTTGATTTTTGATTTTATTTTTTAGTGCCACACTATTCTACATCGTCAAAGGTAGGGATCGGTCTAAATTTGGAACTCTGCTTCGCAACCACATTATTCGGACGCTGCTCAATGGCATGGAAATGCACCTCTCGGACGACACCATGCTCCGGAATGGTTATCTAACACTGACTCAGTTCCATATGCCCATCGATGTGGTAACTAATTAGCAATCCAAGTTAAATAGCAAGTAACTCATGCCATTATACTCTTTGCAGCTCTTTGAATACGAGCGTCTCATTAAGATCCTGCTGCATGGCGTTTCTAAAACGGAACAGGAGGGATTCGTCCAACGTATTGCCATCTATCTGCTGAA
This sequence comes from Drosophila atripex, assembly GCA_035045925.1. Taxonomy (NCBI): domain Eukaryota; kingdom Metazoa; phylum Arthropoda; class Insecta; order Diptera; family Drosophilidae; genus Drosophila; species Drosophila atripex. The sequence goes on from JAWNOP010000012.1 coordinate 7,032,175, forward strand.
CACCCTGGCGTGTCAGGTGGACGGACGACAGAAGCTCTTCCTGGGAGAGTTGGGCGTAGTGAGTGTAAGTAATTACTTAGAACTTGATTCCTCGAAATGATTGTCATTTTGTAATGTTTTGCAGACAATGCTGACACTTATCAAGGATCGCTTGACTCGATCCGTGTTTGATGATGTTATGGAAGTGGCGTGGTCCACCATGTGGAACGTAACCGATGAGACTGCTATTAATTGTAAGAGATTCCTCGATGGACGCGGCATGGAGTATTTCCTTAAGTGTTTACATGTGAGTGCAAGTAAAGGGTCAAGATCAAGATAATCTGTAATGCATTTTCTTCTTAAACGAAATATCATTTGGATCGAAGCTAAGGGAATACCAAGATTACGTAAACATTTTTATTTAAATGTGTATCTCTCTTCGCCAGACCTTCCCCGACCGAGAGGAGCTGCTTAGGAATATGATGGGCCTGCTCGGCAACGTGGCCGAAGTGAAGTGGCTGCGACCCAAGCTGATGACCCAAGAGTTCATTGAGGTATTCGCCCGACTGCTGGACTCACTGAGCGACGGCATCGAGGTGGGTGCTACTAGTGCGAGCTTGTGTTCGGTGGTGCGCAATAGGGAGATACATCCTAACTATGCTAACCTGCGCTTCCAGGTCAGCTACAATGCAGCTGGGGTCTTGGCGCACATCGCCTCCGATGGAGCCGACGCCTGGACCATTAAAACGCCCTCTCGGGAGCATGTGCTGGATCGGATGGTGGCCGCCATCCAGCGCTGGAACCTCAAGAGCGAGCGGAACATCAACTACCGCAGCTTTGAGCCGATCCTTAGCTTGGTGCGCTGCTATGAGACACCCGAATGCCAGCACTGGGCGGTTTGGGCCCTCGCGAATCTGACACAGGTGAGTGCATGCTGATGTTAAGCCATTTGGGGGCCTATTTTATTTTATTTCTTTCGTTTCATGCCTCCCACTAAGGTGTACCCCGAGAAATATTGCCAGCTGGTGGAACAGGAGAACGGCATCCAGATCCTGAACGAGCTGATCGATCACGACAGTCCCTACTCGGAGATCAAGCGCATAGCCCGCCTAGTGATTGAGCAGTGCGACTCTGGATCAGAGCGGATGATCGAGGGCTAAGGCAACAGAACGGAAGGAAGGAAGGGGGATGCACGATAGCCTAATTTGTTGTAATGTTTTTTCTTAGCTTCCATTGTTTCCCCATTGTTGTTCAGGATATTCTTCAATCTCAGCTACTCTTTCTTTCGTTTTCCTCAAGAGAGACACCCGATAGATGAAACTTAAGCTACGCGAGAGATTTAAAGAGAAAAATGCAAAACCTTAAGAGAAGCGAACAGGATATATTCAATAATATACATTATTTCTAGATTATATATATATTTATGTATATGTATATGTGTGTGATGCATCACATGTTGCAAGAAATCGATCTATTAGGCAGTCGGAAGTGTAAATATTGTTAAAACCGGAAGTGGAGGACAAACCAAAAGACAGGAGAAACGAGTAAGGCTAGCAATAGAGCTGCAGATTAAAGAAAACTTTAAGAATTCAATTCCCGGTTCGAGTGTTCTTTCTTTAGCTATATAGAAGAATACATATGTATTTGATCTGTTCCTAGATTTGTGTTCATTTTTATTTGAAACCCGTCTCCTGTTCTTTTTTTTCTCCTTCGATTGACTCTAGCCCCATCCGCATCCGCATCATCCGTAATCGATCCAAGTTCGTGGAGATTCAATCTATATAATCTAGCTATATAAACTAGAACCCTAGACTAGAACGTAAGAAAATGTAAATAATTGCGTGTATCAGTTATTAGAGTTCTCCGCTTGGCATTAATTATATTTATAACATTGTATGTTATCATTAGTTTCCTTATATACATATACAATTTGATTCGTAAGCGACATCACACCTGTGTCTTACAATTTCGTTATCAACATTATCCTTATTCAGGAATACTCTCCCCCACATGCCAGCTCTGGTACTTGAGAAAATATTCTTAGTTTGATTTTGAATTTGTTTTTTTTTTTTTTTTAACAAAAAAAATTTAATATTATGTTAAATATAAAAATACATATCGATTTCAAAAATATCAAAAGTCGGAAAATGTTATTACTAGTTTAATTTTGAAATTTGAAGATTTTATTTTAGGAAAGAGTTATATCTTTATTTGTTTTTAAAATTTTAAAATATTTGTATTTAAATCTTTGTATCAGAGTGTGGAGTGTGGCTCGGAGAGGCTATTCCCTTGTCTTTTTTTTTTTTCATTTGTATGTGGTATGTGTACATTTCAATAAAGCTGCATCACTGTAAACGTGTTGGTAACTGAAATTGCGGTAGTCGAAGGCCGGGAGGTTGCGTCACTTTGGTCGTGAATCGGGATTGGGAGTGGGGATGGGTGGTAGCCTGTGGAGGAGTGTGCCTGTGTGCCTGAAGGAGAGCAGAAATGCCAACGGGTTGGAAATGCTTCCGGCCAGGGCGCATGTGCCGTGGGAACTTGGGACGTGGGTCGTCCCGCATGTCCTGCATCCCCATGGAACAATAATATAAAAGGAAACCTATGGTGTTGCAACCCTTGCCAGTGCTACCTCCCACTCAACCGCTCTCTCCTCTCGCATTGTGGCAGTTGACAGCTTTCTCCTCCGTCAGTTGTCATTTTGCCGCCCGGTGGAAAGTTCGAAGTTTGTTGTTGCCAGGACGAAAAGTGCAGTTCCTTTTTTTGGTCGTTGTGGGTGAAAACAAAACGGTAAAAAGAGGGAAACTATAAAAAATAAGTTCAAAAAGCCGTTAAGTGAAGTAAAGTTGTGGAAATAACAATATAATGCAACCCCCCCGAGGGCAATCAAGCAATAATTTTTTGCCAAATCATAAAAAGAAAGCAAATTTCATTCAATAGCGCCGAACCATTCAATTCAATTCAATCAATTTGGCATTGATTGCCTACTTTTAATCAACAACATCAAAACAAATACCCAGTTCCGGCAATGAAACATACAAAACAATAGTTCGCCGTCCGGATTCTGCGCAGTTCCCAAAAAAAAAAAAAAAGAAAAAAATTATAAACCGGAATAACATCAACAAGGAAACTTGCCAGCCAGCCCAGCCATCCCGCCGGATCAATAACCTCTCCTTATCAATGAAGGAAAAATAAAAGAAAAGGGGGTTGCCTTGGCATTAAATGTGGAAGGGGGCGAGCAAAACAAAGGGCAGCAAACACAGAACACGAACGAATAAAAATAAAAATAGAAATCTGTTTGCCGGGCATGAAATAGACTAAGGTATTGATTACCGGCTTTAGCCTATGATTAACCGGAAACTATCATCTGGGCCCGCGAACTCGTGCAACAATTCCAAAGGCGACAAATTGTAACAAATAATTTCACAGGCCAAATAATATAAGAATCTAATTATACAATATGTTGGGCAATACTTCAAGCGGGGATCGAACCCACTACTATCTGGTTGTGTTTGGGAACCAAAAGTACGCAGGGGAACTTGGCGCGTTGGGCCAAACCGGTGGCACTTGCTTTGGCGGCGAAGTTACATTTCAATGCGAAGAGCTTTTTGGGCAAAAGCTTTTGAAAGCTTTCTGCAGTGGCCCCCAAGGGGGATTCCCTAATATTTCATACAACATGGCTTGTTTTTTAGATATAGGATTATACGAATATTATTTTGATATTTTTTAAATCTAATTTTTATTGAATATGTTTATTATTTTTAGATATCGAAACAGCTTGACTCTTTAAGCTACAAACACTGCCTATAGAACTCTTCAAAAAAAAGTACTATTTTTATAAGAAATCGAAATATAATCCTGGATAGCCAGGACCAACAGAATGTGGCCGGGCTCCGAGCGAGGAAGCTCACGGGCCTTGGAACTGCCGACCAGTCAGCAGAACGCCGGCGGTAGTAGTCAACAGGAAACGCTGGCGGACATCGAGCACATATCCACCATAGCCGGGTCCTTGGCCTCCATTGGCTCCATCTCGCACACCCAGATGCGATATGTAAATATCCTTATCCCAATAATAATTAAATATAAATATAAAAAAATAAACTCTTTTAGCAATGTACCAATGATGCCGGCTATGAGACGGAACACACCTCCCTAAACTCGGACTTCGACGAGGCTGAGCTGCGAAGGGAGTTGCTTAGAGATGTAAGTTTTTATTTAAAATTTTAACTTATTTCATTAATAACTTTATTTTCTCTTTTTTTCTTTTAAGAAATGGAAACTTCTCTTTGACATGGTAAGTAATTCCCTTTGCTAATTAAGTTCCTAATAAAAATGAATATTTATATTATTCCTCCACCAGTTCGATCCCGAGGGATTTGGAGAGATCTCAGTTACGGAATTCCTGGTGGCCCTCAAGTCGCCGGAGTTCCTGTCCCAAGTGCCTATGAACAAGCGGGAGCTGCTGCTGGAGCGGGCCAAGAAGGCGCAACTGCCCACCGGACCCGGTTACGTGACGTTCCAGGACTTTGTGAATGTGGTAAGTGCCCCTGTCCGCAATTACATTGGCCAATGGTCAATGGCCCAGGCACCCATGTGTGTTTACCTTTTCCTCCTCCTCCTCCATTTCCATCTCCGCCTCCGCCTCTGCCTCGGCTGCTCATCAGCAGGAAACTCGATTTAAGTGCAAACACAGGTGCAAAGTACTCGGTCAGGACCACGAGCAAAGTGTAGGCTCGTGTTCAAACAGACGGAGACGTAGCCGGAGGACAAGGCTTCGTCCTGGCCGCACTCTTGTTTGGCAAATGCAAAAAGTGCGCTTGGCAAATAAATGCCAATGGCTACAGAGGAAAAAAAGGGATTTTATTCTAAAAGAATATTTAATATTTTTTTGTATGATTTTTATAAAAAAAAAGGGGAGGAAATACGAATGATCGTTTGAATTTGTCCACATCCTCCTCCTCTAATTGCCCAATTTGGTAAATCCTTTTTCCGGGTGCAAGGTTACGGTTCCTTTGGGCCTTGGCAACGCCCCGGCGGACATTCCATTGTTTGTCATGGTTACCTGGAGCCTCGTTCTGGCTATTTGCCTCGATGTGCTTCGAAAAAGAATGTCCTGCATGTCCTGGAACTGGCTAACTTGCAGTTAAGCTTGAGTGCAGCTGTTTCCTTCGGAAAAGTGACTTCTGGGTGGGAAGTTCATGGAAGGGAGGCTCTTGGGGGCTTCCTTTTGCTTGCCAATCCTATTGCATTTTGATTGATTCTCCCCACAGTTGATTGGCACGCACACAAGCCGCAAAAGGACACACACAGGATATGGTACGATGCGGCCTAGGACACTCATGCATAATCAATTCCAAAGTGAATATTCCTTCGCCTTGGCAATTCGATTGTTTGCCAAAGTGTCCTTAAAGTCATGAATTAGCCAGGTCCATGGACATGCCACGTATTTGTCCTTTATCTGTAGCTGTATGGATGGGTGTGAGTGTGTGTGTGTGTGCCTAACGGTAACTGTGGAGGGGGCATGTCCTTTAGCATTTCTTTACACAATGGATTTCCATTCACATTTCCATTCCCTACACAAGGACATTATTAGATCCTTGTTTGGCCAGCTAATGCATTTGTTATTCCGATTGAGGGTCTCACCCCACATCCATCCCTGGACATACATAGTTTGTTCGGAATTCATATCTCCGGCAGCCATCTGAGATCCTTGTTGCCAATGTAGACAACATATTTCCACTTAATTATAAATTTCAATGATCTGCTGGACCAGGACTCGCCTCCTGGATCGGCTCGTGTGGAATGCCGCGAACGATGTCCGTTGCTGGCAATGCGCCATGCATAATGCAGGGCTGCCGCTGATTGTTGCCTTTTCAACAAAAGCTCGCACGTGACAAATCCTTTTATGGCAGCGCAGAGACTCCAGAAGGCCCAGCCTCTGATCTGGTTGATCCAGTGGTGGACCCGACCGGTGGCCAAGACGACGACGACGCCACCGAGGGGCGCAATGTGTTGAACGTTATGACAACTGCAGGCACGAGGCTAACTGCCCGGCTGGCTGACTGGCTGACTGGCTGACTGGCCGACTGGCGACTGTTGTTTTGTCGATGGGATCGGGGCTCGATCGACTGCATCTGGCCAGTCTAAGCCAGAGTCAGAGCTCCAGTCCCGGTGCCGGTGCCGGTGCTGGGTTTGGGTTCAGATTCTGGCTTTCAGACACAGCAGGCGGCGGCAGCCGGTCAAGTATCAATCCGTGTGGGTCTCGCTCTGGACATGAGCGAACTGTAGATGCTCTTATCGGGATTTCTGGACAATCTTAAGAGGTTTAAGGTCCCCGGAAACAATTTTATGTAATATGGGAGCCTTGTTAATAGTATAATAACATAATATTTCTAATATGCATCTTCTATTTAAATAAATACTCAGTTTTCAGAAGATAATCCTTGACATCTTGATTTAAAAAAGTTCCCTAACCTACAGCTTAGTTTCTAATTCAAAAATAACTTATATTTAGTGTCCTTTAAATAATTTATCTTCTAATAATAGGACTTCACACTTCCTTGTTTAAGTAACCTCCTTTAGAATCCATTCTTGCACTTGAATCCCTCGAGTATCAATTGCAGCTCCTTTTTGAAAGTCCTTGGCATATTCATTCAATAATTTCATTCCCGTGGCCTTCGCCTAAGCCCCATAGCATCAATGACCCTTTGGATGAGGGTAGACACTTTTAATTGCAGCCGGTGATGATGATGATGGTGGTGGTGGTGGTGGTGGTGGCGTTGGGATCGGCAAAAAGCTGGAACGCCGCCAAGGAGCATTCTTGCATTAATCAGAAAGTCAACGGATCTGCCAAGCATTCGATCATTCGATCATAAACGAAAGCAATTGCGCAGAGCTGGGGCCCAACTGGTGCCCGGTGCTATAGTGGTCCATGGCTCTGTCCCGATCCAGTCCGGCTGCCATTATCATAATCAGGAGACGCAGCTGGCAGACGCCGAATGCTGCAGCTCCAGTCCAGGTTGCACAACCGAAAGCAAGGCAACCAGCTGAACCTGTGCCGAGCACGCACCAAGAAATTCCAGCGGCTTGTCTTCTTCTGAATGGGCCAACTGCAGAACGGTGGCCTCTCTTCTTGGAGGAATGCCAGCCAGCTGCTTCTCCAGTTCCTCCAGCTTCTCGAGTTCCTGGTGCTGCATCTCAGATCGGGTTTATTGAATAAACATTGAGGAGCTGCACTCAAAAAATCAATGTAATTCGAATTAAAAATGATAAAAAAAAAGAGATATACTTAAATATTAATTTAAAACAAAGATCCATACTTTTTTAAGTAAACTAAAAGATAAAAGTAGTAAAGTAAAAAGACAACTTTTTCAAGTGTCGTGATTCTCTCCCCATATCACCTGCCTTCTGCTCCCATCCATCAGAGCGGTGGCGTCTGTTGCCGCTGATCTCCAGGCCAGATAGGCGGCGGAATCAGATCAGATTCGGACTTTGGAGCCGTGAGGCCCCGAAGTAGGTGCAAAATGCCTTGCGCCTCGGACTCGGGGGACGACTCGGACGCCTGTGCCAGTGCCAGCCAGTGGAAGCCTTAAAACCTGGAGGCGATCTCGGCGACGCGGTATTAAATCAATGCCAATCCATAAATGGCCTACGCGGCGCGTAGATTGAATTGGAATCTCTTGGCGATTTCATTATTCTGCAATAATATCGCGTAAATCGCAGAGTGGGGGCTTTAATATGAGCGAACACACATTTCTGGTTAATTATAAAGCAGCAGTTACTAACTCCTGATGGCCAGTTAGCCAGGTTAGCCATCTAGCCAGGTGGGGCATCAATTATGATCCATTACAGGTAGCATTTGATTTCAAATTGAAAAGCAATAGAGTTCCAGAACAATTAGGTCTAAAGTCTAAGATTAAAGCATCATTTTAGGGACCTTGTCCTTACACTTTCCTTAAAGTTCTCCCATTTCCATTCATTTAATCGTTTTTCTTTCGAAAACTGGCTGACCAGAAAACATTACTCCGTCTGTGATGACTTTGACTTGTGAATTCGGAACGAACTGGACGTGACAGTGTCAAAGATGGTGCTCCCCCCGTACATCCTTCCTCCGTCTCTGGTTATCCTCCTCCTGCACATCCTTTTGGGTGCTCGTTTGGGAGCTGACGATGTTTGGTCAATGGTCAATTTGGCAGCCGTTTATTTTGATTGTTGTGCATCCGGGGCAAGGATAACGACGTGCACCCGAAATGTACCAGGACCAGAACCAGGACCATGACCAGAACCAACACCAGAACCCTTTCCTTCTACTCCCCCTCATCCCTACACCCAATTGGATGCGTTGCAATATTTTTGCCATCGTCACGGAATTTGCCGATAAGCGAGTGGCGAGAATATTGTGGCAGCAATGCTTTCTGTTTGGCATCCTGCGGCGTTCACATATTCAGGAACCAACAAACCAACATATATCTTGCAATGATCGTTTTTGCATGTTTTGCCCGGCACACCTGCAGGTGAGGTGTGTTGTTTGTATGTGTTTTGTGTCCCATTTATACATTTATGGCTTGGCATAATCCGCGCCACAAAATTTATCTACAAAACGGGAACGGGAAATCGAATTTTGTGTGTGTTTGCAGCGGAAGATATACGCCGTGTTATCCGGAATGTATGAGGAATATGGTACGCCCTTGGCCTCTTGTAGTTGTTGTGGAAATCAAATTAGTTTTCGTGGACTATTCACTATGCTCACTACATAGCGACAACTAATTACGATGAATAAATTTAAATGGGGTGCGCGCACCTGACATTTACGACGACACCATAAAAACCCGAGCCACTGTCCCCGGAGCCCAAGGGGTCAATGTATCAACCATTGCCGCCGCTGTCACTGCATATTCCATACTCCTACTCGTACTTCTCTTCAAGCTCAAGTGCCTCGGGTAATTGCGTCCAGAGGTGGAGGCGGAGAAGCCCCAGAGATGTAGTTAAAGGCGGAAGCGCGGGCACGGGGTGCGCATCATTAACCCTCAGCGACCCTCGGTGCTAATGAGACGCGGGGCGTCCACAATACAATTCTGACCAGTCGAAAGCCTAGGCTAGGACACGCGCGAAGCTAGCATAGCACCTCTTATGACATAGATTCGTTGGTATATTTGTGGCAGCTGATTCCCTGCCAGCCATTTGCGACTGCTCAGTGGGTTGGAAAACTCGCTGCCGCTCTATTTGATTGTTCCGAGCGATCCGATATCCGATTTCCACAGCACACGCCCCTCGACCGAAAGCAGCTCGAAGAGCAAACAATGCGTGCGTACCGTGCCGACGGACTCAAGTGGAAGTCGCTTTCGGCGGATCCTGGATAGGTCCTTGCTGCCTTGTTTTTTGTGTCAGATGCCGTGGAGGCAGCATTTTTCGCCAATCCTCAAACAAAGTGAGTGAAGGCAGAGTGCCTCGCGTGTCATTCCATTTCCGCCTGCCTCGAATCGCAAATCAAATACAGAAGAGCTCTGAAGGAGCAGCTGCCAGAGATCCTTGTCCTTTGCTTTGGCATACACATGAAGAAATTGTTAGAAATATTATTTACATTTTATATAGATCCTTTTCTTAGTTTTTCTCTGTGCATACGCATATCCTTAATATCCACTCCATATGAAATTCGCGTATGGCTTTCGATTTGCAGCTCAAACAAAAGCCAACGGGCGGTGACTTCCATCCTCATCTCCATCTCCATCTCCAGCTCCAGCTCCGTCTCAATTTGAATTCTGTTAGTACAAAAGACGGCGTCAAAGGCCAAGACAAGTCAAGGTACTCGTACTTACATATATATAGAACACTACGGCGATTGTGATTGCGATTGTAGAGCGTCGGCTTCTTATGTGTGTTTATTGTTCTCATCGGCGGCAAATACAGGAAACTGCAGAAAGGTGCAAACGAACTTCCGCTCCAAATCAGTTTTCGATTTGCTTTTTCCTTATTTTTTGTTGCGGGCTGCTTTCCATATCCATTTCAGCTGCTGTTTGCACTTTCCTCGCCCTTTTGTTCGGCACGCGCTGGAGGAGCAGATGTCACTTAAAGTGAGTCGGGGCTAAATGGAGGAACTTTCGAACCCAGCCGAAGAAGCTGCAGGCGCCTCTCTGATTGGCCTTAATCAATCATCATTCGCTGGGTCAACGGTAGCTGAAAGCCTGATTACCCTGTAATTAGGCAGCGGGATCAACACAGGTCCTGCAAAAAAAAAACAAAAAAATAACAAAAAAGAAACAATGAAAAAGCCGGCAAATGTGAATTTAATGAGTAAAAATGTGATAATTAGCCAGGGACCCCCGAGAAGGCCGACAAAGGCCAAAACAACAGGAACTCTCGTCCCGCATCCTTTCGTCCCCGGGGCTAATTACAGGCCGAAGTCATTTTGGCCAGACAAGTGCATCCGTCGGCCGTAATTGCCGTGTTTGTTTAAGATTCAACAAATGTTCCACAAGCTCCACCTGCAGCGATTCCCAAGCAATGCAAATTGAATTAGGCCTTGGCATAATATTGTCATTCAATTAGATGATATCTGGCAGGAGTCGACGGCGGTGTCGATGAATTTATTGGCTCCTGGCTGTAGGCTGATGCTCCAAGGTGTCTCCTCTGCGCAAACACATGTCTCAAGTCACTTGCTTGCTGGTGGCCACTAAAAATATGGACACATTTACTAAGCTGCCAAAGAAAAAGAAAGTAAATATGTCAGGAATGTAATCAGAGATCTATTTTCAATTAACTTTAATTTAATTACCCAAGTAATGAGATTTGGCTAACATCTTACTAATTACCAATTATTTTCACTAATTGGTGGTTATACATTTTTAAACGAACACGTTTTAATATGAAACTATTGTGTTTCGTGCTCCAATCCGTTGTGTAAAGATTCGCTTTGTTCTTCCATTAAATGCGACTGAGACCATATAACAATGTTAATCAAATAGCACATTTAATAAGCCCCAAGCCGCAAGGATGTTTTACATGGTCGCCAGGATATGCAGCCATGGGCCATGCATGACGCAGCGTCCACCAGCTCTCTCTCCATCCAGGCAGTCTATAAATATTGCTCAACTGTTTGGAATAAAAATGTCAACACGGCGGGCGAGGTCGTACGCAATGCATAATAGAGAGAGCACACAATGGTCTGCCGCCACCAGCACCGGCCTGATCCTGTGAGCCAGCCAGCCAGCCAGCCACCCAAAATATCCATACTATTATAGAGGTATAGAGCCACCTCCGGAGGAGATGTCCTTTTTTGCGCATAGCCACAGGGTCGGCAACAAAAAAATACGGGAAAATACATATTGCTATGTGTGTTTGTGTATTGCTGCTGCAACGGGCGCATTTCAAAGGAATTTTTTGTTGCTCCTAGAGAGAGCCGCCAACGTCGTCCTGCAGGCGTCCTACTCGTTCCTCACTCCCCGATCCTTTCGGGTGTTTGGCCATGTCCGCTGACCCAGCGTTAAATGTTTTGCCTCAATTTGTCGGCCTGCAAAAGGTGAATGAAGTGTAAGGTACAGAAGAGGTCACATATTTATAAATTGTATTTTTCTTTAAATTTTTATAAACAATAATATTAGATATTTAATACATTATAAAGAAATAGTTTTTAAAGGAATGTATTTTACATTTTTCTTAGCCTACTTTCCTTTTAGTTGGGGGCAAGACGAAGTGTTTTTAAAATAAATGTTGTAACTATTTTTGGGCCCTTCATTGTTACCAGGATCGAGGTCGACTACCTGGTGACGTCATGTGGCGATCCGGAATTCTTTCCCTTCAGCCAGGATAATGACATTATCAGCCACAGCAGCCGAGCAGCTCGTTGGGCAACGCAGTCAGCCAGAGTCCACTAAACAAACGATAAGCAATTATTTGTTGGGAAATATACGATTATCCCCCATTTCGGCCCTGTTGGCACTTTGTTGTGATCGCTTGATCTTGCCGAAAAATGGGAAAATGCGATTTGTCACCGGGCCACAATGCGTGTTGGGTGTTCCCATTGTTGACAACACAGATTCTCTCCGCCCTTTGTCTGCGAATCGTAACAGTTTAATACTTGGAATTAGTTCCAGAAATCGGAAGTAAATCTTATTGTATGTTTACTTCCTCCATTGGCAGCCAATGTTTTGATCTTCACCATAAGCCGTTGTTCAACACTGATTATGCAAATTAAGTGACAACCCTGAAACTGGAATGTGGGTGCAATGGCGGACTAGAGGAAAAGAAACTTACGCACGCTGGCGGGAAAGCAGTTAAATAGTTTTCGTTTTCTTAATCGTTTATTGTTAATTGTTATAAATTGGATAATGAAAATGGTTAACTTATCTAACTTGTGAAAGAGAAAATCCTTCTCAGTTCGGATTTCACCGTGTAAGTCACCAATTGGATTGGTAATTATGAATGTGTTATCAATGATTTTTAAAAGCCTTGATGGCTAGTTTCTATTAAATAAGAATTAGAATAAAAATTCTAAATAAATAGTTTAAAATTCATTGATAAAATGTTCTATTTGATCATTTAACTTTTAATTCATTCTTCATATTTCCGTTAGCTTGGCAAGTACAAACCTAAAACGTGCTTGGAAGCGGGACAGCTGTAGCTTCCAGTCTGGAAGGAAATTTATCAATTAAAATAAAATTTAATAATTACTGGCACTAACTAGCCCGACTGGCGGAAGTAACTATTTTGCGCCTGCGGCCGTGTCAAGCTTAATTTGTGGCCTTTTTCTTTCGCAATCGTAATCGTGCATTTTAATTGCGTGTAGGCTTCATTTGGATTCTTTTTCCCCACAAATCCCTGTCCCCAGCTTTTGTTAATTAAACACAATACACATTTTCCGCTTTTTGCGGATTTTCGTCTGCTTTTTAGTCCGCTTTATTTTACATGTTATTGTTGTTAGTGCGGCTGCTGCCTCTGTTTTATGTGCAGACTTTGTTTTTGGTTGGCATCTTTGCTAACATCTTAATTACATAATAAACATTTAGTTTCGCCAGTCACACGCATAAAGATTCTGTTCATAATTTTATGGCTCGTTTAGTTTTCGGGTTAGTTGGAGATTTATGCTGTCGATTTTGCCAACGATAACTCCCACGAAGGGCGACCAGAACAGCTCTCGCCTAATATAAGAGTGGATGTGACTGTGGATGTGCCATAGGGAGTACAGTAATGTCCATGTTATTGTGGCCACCTGCGGCCAACAACCCTATTAACCCTTCGCCGGGTCAATGGGCTTAAAGCACTGCGGTCACGGTGAAATATTGTTCGGGAGCAACTAGGAACTCAAATTTTCGGGTGCGCACGCGCAGGAAGCACAAGCTATCCTCCGGATCGATGTCGCGAACTCCACTCTGGGCCAGACGCAAAAAACTGGCATGCATGTGCTTCACAATCCCCTGGGCAGTGGTCAGATCGAAGGATGTGTGGAGCAGAGTATCGGTAGCGTTCTCAGAGACCACGTATCCTTGGGCCTGTTCCATAATGCGGTTCGTGTTCTCCGAGTTGCGATGCACCACCTCCTCCATGGCCTTGAGATAGATCTTCGACATCGTGACAAAATGTAAAATTACAAAAACTAAATTTAAAATTGTAGAAATAATATAATATTCGATTAAAATTTCCGATCCGTGTCCTGACGGGGTTGATGCGGGTCTGATGTATGTTTTCCCCACAGCTTGACACTTTCATTCGAGTTTTGGGCTCAAGCCTACTCTATTGGGATTCAAATAAAGTACAATCTCATAATAATACTCCACTCTTTTTTTGCAGATGAGCGGCAAGCGGACGCGGAGCTTCAAATGCGCCGTACACCATCGGGATAGAGAAGTCTGCTCCGAGAACGATTTTCAATTGGTGCTCCACGAACCGCCACTCTTCCAGAAAATGGTCCATGCCGTGGCCATGGAGATCCTGCCCGAGGAGCGGGATCGCAAGTACTACGCCGATCGCTACACTTGCTGTCCGCCGCCAGTCTTCATAATCCTCGTCACAATAGTGGAGGTGGGTTCGGAGCCGATATCTTTCTTTCTTTTTTTTTATTCAAAATGATTTGCTTTTTTAGCTCGGATTTTTTGTCTACCACACGATGGCCACCGGTGAGGCTGCTCCAAGGGGGCCCATTCCATCGGACTCAATGTTCATATACCGTCCCGACAAGCGCCATGAGATCTGGCGCTTCTTGTTCTACATGGTGCTCCACGCCGGATGGCTCCACCTCGGCTTCAATGTTGCCGTTCAGTTGGTATTTGGCCTGCCGCTGGAAATGGTTCATGGCTCCACGAGGATAGCCTGCATCTACTTCTCTGGCGTGCTCGCGGGTAGTCTGGGCACCAGCATATTTGATCCGGAGGTGTTCCTGGTAGGCGCCAGTGGCGGAGTTTATGCTTTGCTGGCCGCTCATCTGGCGAACGTTTTGCTGAACTATCACCAGATGCGATATGGTGTCATAAGATTGTTGCACATTTTGATTTTCGGTAGGTCCTTATTAAAATTTACTTTTAAATTCCACTAAAGTCTACTCATTATCCATACAGTTTCCTTCGACTTTGGGTTCGCCATATATTCGCGCTATGCTGGTGAAGATCTGCCCCTCGGGTCGTCCAGTGAATTTCCCCCCATGGATCAGACTGAAGGACCGGCAGCAGTCTCTTTTGTGGCGCATCTGGCTGGAGCAATAGCTGGGCTGACGATCGGGCTGCTGGTCCTCAAAAGCTTCGAGCAGAAGCTGCATGAGCAGCTGCTCTGGTGGATCGCCCTGGGAACATACGCCGCTTTAGTGGTGTTCGCCATTGCCTTCAATATCATTAATGGATTCGCCCTGTTGAACACTCGTGTGGAAAAAATTCGGGTTACAGAAACCTACTACAACGATTTTCAGGTGTAACATTCCAGGCGGATTTGTACTAATATCTGGAAGAACATTATTAGTTTATTAGCTTTGTCTTTAATTAATTTGCTTAAATTTTGTTCATTGCGTTCCGTTGAATTTTTATTGTTTTCGGACGTCGTTTAAGTTTCCCGTTTATTGTTTTGTTAGCTCTGTATCTGTACGATCAGGTATATAGAAATATCTTTAAATGCTTACGTGTAATTTGGCGTAAATAATTTTGTTTTGTTTGCTAGCTACATATGTATAAGCAATAAGAATTGTACGAGAATATTTACAACAAATCGAACTGATTAGGTGTAACATAATGCTCAAGGATTACAACATTTTCCAAGTGGATAGGCATACATATATTGCTGAACCAGAAGACTTTATAGAATCTAAGAATAAAACTAAAAGACGCTGTAAAATACGAAAAAAAATATACGTACGCTTCGAGGGCTGTATGGAAACCGATATTGGCAATGCAGTTTATTTTAAAATTAAAGTTCACAGGCCTTACGATATTTGAGATTCACCTACCTCAAGTCCACAACAGAATAAACGTAACAAAAATGGCGAGAAAATCGGTTTCAATTTGATATAGCCGGGCGTATAGGATCACTGCCAGCTTTAGAGTCTCAATTAAGATCCAGCACCAATAGAAATATACAAGTTTTGTATTTACACATTTAGTGTTTTAAATAAAATATAAAAATAAATGATAGTTGAAACTCAATGGACTCTATGAGGGTTAAAGCTCCTCTTTCCGGGGTTGCCACCTAGTTGTATCTTAAAGATCGCAATGGCCGGTGGCGTTCATTTCGATCAGTTGCGTTCCAGAGTGTAAAATAGGTAAAATAATGTATTAAATAGTGATAAATTGGGTGTTTAAACCGGTTTGCGTGATGACGGATAACATTGGACCATCCATCCTTATCATTTCAGTGAGTTATGACACAATCGGGGAGCAAAAAACTACATTTTCACATGACACGCGCACCTGCGACAATCCGCCCTGCGTTCGTGTTAACTTTGGCTTTTTGCGAGATTCTCCGTGGCATTTGCACGTTGCGTGTTTTGGCCAGGACTTTGGGAAAACATCGGGACACCCAACCGCCATTGCAGTCAACAAATCCCAATCCCGGCGGACACGGAATTTATGTTTGTTTGAGAACATTTCGCCGTCAAGTCATTCGTCAGTCTTGTCACATAGCATTTTTTTCTTGAACGCGTGTATGTGTGTGTGTATCTGTGTGGGATTGCGGGGGATGCGTAAAGAAGAAGAACTGTAGCTATAAGAAAGATGGAAAAATGCGAGGCAACAAATGCAAAAATTTTTGACGAGAGCACAACTGCGTCCTGGACAAGTGGACAAGTCAGGAGGAGCCACTACCATTGACGCTGATTAATGCTCGAATTTGCTAATTCGATGTCAGATGGCGGAAATTCATCTATTAATGGGAGTGACTTGCTTTACTTTATAAGCAGATGCGAAAATAACTAAAATACTAAAGCTAATCTATTTATTACTCTTTATTTTAGATTTCTTCATAATTTATAAATCTAAAACTTCAAAGGACTCTATAATAGTTTATTGAAGATAAATAAAAACTTAGGCAAGTAAATAGCAATTCCTACCTTTCCGTAAAAATAACTAACTTATTAAATTCATTATTTTAGATTTAAAATTTTTAAACTTCCAAGGACTAATTTGTTCAGGAAAAATGCGTCTTGAACAACCATAACTCAGAGGTTTTTGGAGTCTATTGATGGGAGTGACTAGCATTATTTTATTAAAAGATAATTAGTAACTAAGGTAGGTGAATACCATTTCATATTCTTTGCTAAAAATAACTAATATACTAAAGCTAACTAACTCATTAGAGCTCTTTGTTTTAGATTCCTACATATTTTGAAGTTTTTAAAATCATATTCGATGCCTCCTGATAAACTTAAATATATTCCATTAAAAATAACTAAACTCGTAACTAAATCTAACCTAATTAATGCTCTTTGTTTTAGACTTCTAAAGTTTGTGTCATTTAAACAGCCTATGACCTCCTGTCTAGATTAATCCAATTTGAATAAACCAAGTGCCATTAAATAAAGTGATTTCCATAAATTGTCATTTGCTGCTTTGCCGTAATTTCAGTCATTATTAGGTCATAAGAAACAATATTAACATATTTAAAGGAGAAAAGAGTGAAAATGGGAAAATGCCTGGCCCGACCTTGGGAGGTAACGTGGCACTCGCACAAATCCCAGCAGGTGACACTCGGCATGACAGGCTCAAAATAGCATTACCCCGACTCTTATCCTACCATCTCATGGTCCTGCTCCTGCTTCTGCTATTTCTTCAGTTCCTGGTGCTAGTCGGGGCAATTAAGAGGCACGCCTGAGTCGCAAAAAGGGGAATGGGAAATGAAGGGGGCTCTCCCTGAGCATGTGAAAATTATGAAAATGTCTGCCACGACTTTGACAGTTGCCCTCGAAGAGCTCCACAGAGTGAATCCTTTGTTGTCTGTTCCAGAAGGACGGAAAAGGAAGAATACGAAATTGCCGTCGAGCACGCACAGGTGTCCGCCGGGCGGGTGGCGACAGCTCTGGGCCACAGCCCCACCCACGACTTAGCATATATGAAAACTAATTTCGTGTATTATTACGTTCGTGTTGATTGTGCTTCCCATTGCCAGTGGCCCAACTTCCTATGTATTTCCCATCCGGAGCCCAGAATGACCTCATGTGACCAACGGTTAATGGAGGGAATGCAACAGAAGCAATTAACCTAAAAGGCCCATAAAGGACACTTGGGGCTGGGGTTGACAACTTTTTTGGGGTAACTCGATACGAGGTCCGAGTCACTTTCTTGGCCTAAATCAGATTAGCTGGCCCATTACTTACCCCGCCCTGTGGTTTCGTCCTGATTCTGTTTCCTTTGTGTCCTGATTTAGTCTTAACCTTTACGAAAGTAAATTTTATTATATATTGATTGGAAAAGTGTCCATTAAACGCGTGTTTGCAACGCTTTTCAGTCACTAGTACTTTAATTAAAATTCAGTTATCCCCTTTGAATGTTTGCAATTTTATATTTTCTTTGTATTTTTGAATCCTTTTGACTGTGCAAATTTCTTTTGGCAACTCCTGTCATTATCCTCGCCACTCGACTCCCATTTTTTTTTTTGTATAATTACTCTAGTGGCACGGAAAACCGTTTTCTCCCCACTTCTCGGCCGCATTTCTAAGCTTTTTCAAATTCTCGACTGTGGCAGAAATTAATTACACCGCCAGGACATAAGGACACTTGGCTCAGGACTTGGAATACAGGGCCACAGAGTGTTTAATGAAGCGGTTTAAGTGGCGGAGGGTGCAGCAGAAAAAAAAGAAAAGGCCGCCAAACCCAACAAATTTCCATATTTGCCGTCGCCGGCGTCGAGTGAGATAAATGGACAAGTCCTGGGGCAGTTCTGCCTTTTTTCTCTGTGTTTCGGTCTCCACCTGAAGTGGAACTTTTGTCCAGAGCAGTTTATTATTGCAAAAAAAAAAATGAATTAAAAAAAGACTTAAAAGATAGGGAGCTGGGGGGTTCAGTTTTCTTGTTGCTGTGTTTCGGTTTCTGTGTTTGGGCTGCCAATATTTCAGTTGGCCTTATGACAGCTACAAGTGCGCCTTTTGATAAGCATTCCGATCCCCGTCCGCTGTCCATGTTGCGGATAAAGCGACGACAACTGGACGAGATGCGAAATGCTTCTCCGCGAGACAAAGGCCGCAAGCCTGCAGGTTGCCAAGTTGCCAAGTTGCCAAGTTGCCAGTTCCCGGCTGCAGGTTGATTCTCGATCCGCGTGGGATGCATTGGTTCCATGGTCGCGTGCTCCATTGTTTGTGTGTTCCGTGGAATTCCCCTGCATTCGATTCTGACTCCGATTCCGCATGAATATGTCAATGTAATGATCTGTGCGGCTGGTTGGTTCGCATCTGTGGAATTACATAAATATTAACTTGTACTTTTTATAAACATGTTTGCGCACCACAGACCCGAGATGTTGTTGCCTTCCGAGCGAGGGGCATCTGCTGGTAATGTTGTGAATTCCAAAGCGAATAATGTGGCTCCGATTGATATGATTTATACACTAAACCCTACTATTCCCCCTCGTGCCTTTGACTTTACGAATAAGTTAAGAGCCCTCCAGTTTCTGCAAGTTAATCTATTAAAAAATGGAATAATATTTTATTAAAAAAAAATAACATAATCTTGAATGTTTATGGGGAAGCTTCAGTCTCCTCAGCTAGCTCTTCCGAGTCTTTCAAATTTTGGCCAGAAAATGAAAACTATCCCCAAACATGAGTGACAATGATGCCAAGGAACTAGTTGTGGATGTCCGGGTGGATACCTCTGGACCCACCATGGAATCTCTGGAGAAAAAACAGCCTTGGTCCTATACTTTCTGCGAATTCGAGGACGAATCCCAGCTGAAGGTGATTCAGAGTATGATCGACAAGGAGCTCTCCGAACCCTACTCCATATACACCTACCGCTACTTTGTCTACAACTGGCCGGATCTCTGCCTGTTCGCGATGGACGGCGACCGCTATGTGGGAGTGATTGTCAGCAAGCTGGAGATGACTCTGGCGGGTGTCCCGCAGGGCTATATAGCCATGCTGGCGGTGGACGAGGCCTACAGGAAGCGGGGAATCGGCAAGGCTTTGGTGGTAATGGCCATTGAGGCAATGGCTCTCAAGGATGCCGCCATGGTCGTCCTGGAAACAGAGATGACCAACAAGCCAGCACTGGCTCTTTACGAGAGTTTGGGCTTCATTCGTGAGCGACGTCTGTTGCGCTACTACATGAATGGAGTGGATGCCTTTCGTCTCAAGCTGATTATCCAGGATCTTGGGAACCTGCCCGACACCGATGATTGATCATGAGCCCCCAGTTTATTCCTTAGTTTACACCTTAATGCATTTTTTGATCGCTCCCTAGTTGGTTTTACTTTGACCTTTTGCTCTCTCTGTTTCAATTAGCGCCCCAGCATGCTGCTACTTGGGTAGCCTGGAGACGCAGGACTCCTTAGAGTCCTTAGCACACAGGTAGTTTGGATTCCGCCGCCTAATTGAGCCGCAAATCGGGGTCCTGCCAGGCAGGACGATCTAGCTGATCGACCAAAAGGGATAATTGCTTCTCAGGGTCAGAGTCAGGACACATTAGGGAGCACTTGTTGCGTTGATAAGGTTATGCTTTAATAGGTGGTCCTGCTTGGATTTATTGGGATTTTTAAGAGCTACAAAATTCTCGAACTATCTTATGTAGTTTATGTTAAAAGATCGTACATTCTCTGTACGTTTGTTTTGTTTATGAAGCCACCAAGGAGGTACATTTACTTTAAAAATTAATCTGTACCACTTGTATTATTGATGAGGATTACCTCCGGAGTTTCACTCAATATCTTCGCCAATCTTTAACGATTTTTCATTGATTCGGTCAAAAATTTGTTTCTATATTTTGTCAAATTTTCTCGAGGAGGCTATATCTTTCGCAATAATTATCCGATTCTGCAGTGAAATTCCTTAAACGATTTGTAGATCGATTATCCATAAATCTGCGATAAAATCTAGAAACAAAATATTTTGTAGATTTTTTGTTAAATTTTATGGAGGATCCTCTTCAAAAACCCACAAAAATGCATGGAGCCACTATATGGCCCCCAGCGAAGGCTATATCTTGGCGATCTTCGATGCGATCCTTGAGCGGAATACCTTAAACGATTTGTAGATTCTCCATCCATAGATTCTCCATCAATTTACATTCAAATCTAAAAACAAAATATTTTTTAGATTTTTTGTTAATTTTTATAGACGGTCCCCTTCGAAAAGCCACAAAAATGCATGGAGCCACTATATGGCCCCCAGCGAAGGCTATATCTTGGTCATTTTCCATCCGATTCTTGAGCGGAATACCTTGAACGATTTGTAAATCGATTCTCCGTCAATCTGCATTCAAATCTAGAAACAAAATATTTTTTTGGATTTTTTGTTAAATTTTTTCTGGAGGGTCCCCTTCGACAACCCACAAAAATGCATGGAGCCACTATATGGCCCCCAGCGCAGGCTATATCTTGGCCATTTTCGATCCGATTCTTGAGCGGAATACCTTAAACGATTTGTAGATCGATTCTCCACCAATCTACATTCAAATCCAGACACAAAATATTTTTTGGATTTTTTGGTTATTGTTATGGAGGGTCCCCTTCGAAAAGCCACAAAAATGCATCGGGCCACTATATGGCCCCCAGCGAAGGCTATATCTTGGCCATTTTCGATCCGATCCTTGAGCGGAATACCTTAAAAGATTTGTAGATCGATTCTCCACCAATCTACATTCAAATCCAGAAACAAAATATTTTTTGGATTTTTTGTTAAATGTTATGGAGGGTCCCCTTCGACAACCCACAAAAATGCATGGAGCCACTATATGGCCCCCAGCGCAGGCTATATCTTGGCCATTTTCGATCCGATCCTGAAGCGGAATACCTTAAACGATTTGTAGATCGATTCTCCATCAATCTACATTCAAATCTAGAAACAAAATATTTTTTGGATTTTTTGTTAAATTTTATGGAGGGTCCCCTTCGAAAACCCACAAAAATGCATCGGGCCACTATATGGCCCCCAGCGAAGGCTATATCTTGGCCATTTTCGACCCGATTCTTGAGCGGAATACCTTGAACGATTTGTAAATCGATTCTCTGTCAATCTGCATTCAAATCTAGAAACAAAATATTTTTTTGGATTTTTTGTTAAATTTTTTCTGGAGGGTCCCCTTCGACAACCCACAAAAATGCATGGAGCCACTATATGGCCCCCAGCGCAGGCTATATCTTGGCCATTTTCGATCCGATTCTTGAGCGGAATACCTTAAACGATTTGTAGATCGATTCTCCACCAATCTACATTCAAATCCAGACACAAAATATTTTTTGGATTTTTTGGTTATTGTTATGGAGGGTCCCCTTCGAAAAGCCACAAAAATGCATCGGGCCACTATATGGCCCCCAGCGAAGGCTATATCTTGGCCATTTTCGATCCGATCCTTGAGCGGAATACCTTAAAAGATTTGTAGATCGATTCTCCACCAATCTACATTCAAATCCAGAAACAACAAATTTTTTGGATTTTTTGTTAAATTTTATGGAGGGTCCCCTTCGACAACCCACAAAAATGCATGGAGCCACTATATGGCCCCCAGCGCAGGCTATATCTTGGCCATTTTCGATCCGATCCTGAAGCGGAATACCTTAAACGATTTGTAGATCGATTCTCCATCAATCTACATTCAAATCTAGAAACAAAATATTTTTTGGATTTTTTGTTAAATTTTATGGAGGGTCCCCTTCGAAAACCCACAAAAATGCATCGGGCCACTATATGGCCCCCAGCGAAGGCTATATGTTGGCCATTTTCGATCCGATTCTTGAGCGGAATACCTTAAACGATTTGTAGATCGATTCTCCACCAATCTACATTCAAATCCAGACACAAAATATTTTTTGGATTTTTTGGTTATTGTTATGGAGGGTCCCCTTCGAAAAGCCACAAAAATGCATCGGGCCACTATATGGCCCCCAGCGAAGGCTATATCTTGGCCATTTTCGATCCGATCCTTGAGCGGAATACCTTAAAAGATTTGTAGATCGATTCTCCATCAATCTACATTCAAATCTAGAAACAAAATATTTTTTGGATTTTTTGTTAAATTTTATGGAGGGTCCCCTTCGAAAACCCACAAAAATGCATCGGGCCACTATATGGCCCCCAGCGAAGGCTATATGTTGGCCATTTTCGATCCGATTCTTGAGCGGAATACCTTAAACGATTTGTAGATCGATTCTCCACCAATCTACATTCAAATCCAGACACAAAATATTTTTTGGATTTTTTGGTTATTGTTATGGAGGGTCCCCTTCGAAAAGCCACAAAAATGCATCGGGCCACTATATGGCCCCCAGCGAAGGCTATATCTTGGCCATTTTCGATCCGATCCTTGAGCGGAATACCTTAAAAGATTTGTAGATCGATTCTCCACCAATCTACATTCAAATCCAGAAACAAAATATTTTTTGGATTTTTTGTTAAATGTTATGGAGGGTCCCCTTCGACAACCCACAAAAATGCATGGAGCCACTATATGGCCCCCAGCGCAGGCTATATCTTGGCCATTTTCGATCCGATCCTGAAGCGCAATACCTTAAACGATTTGTAGATCGATTCTCCATCAATCTACATTCAAATCTAGAAACAAAATATTTTTTGGATTTTTTGTTAAATTTTATGGAGGGTCCCCTTCGAAAACCCACAAAAATGCATCGGGCCACTATATGGCCCCCAGCGAAGGCTATATCTTGGCCATTTTCGATCCGATCCTGAAGCGGAATACCTTAAACGATTTGTAGATCGATTCTCCATCAATCTACATTCAAATCTAGAAACAAAATATTTTTTGGATTTTTTGTTAAATTTTATGGAGGGTCCCCTTCGAAAACCCACAAAAATGCATCGGGCCACTATATGGCCCCCAGCGAAGGCTATATCTTGGCCATTTTCGACCCGATTCTTGAGCGGAATACCTTGAACGATTTGTAAATCGATTCTCCACCAATCTACATTCAAATCCAGAAACAAAATATTTTTTGGATTTTTTGGTTATTGTTATGGAGGGTCCCCTTCGAAAAGCCACAAAAATGCATCGGGCCACTATATGGCCCCCAGCGAAGGCTATATCTTGGCCATTTTCGATCCGATCCTTGAGCGGAATACCTTAAAAGATTTGTAGATCGATTCTCCATCAATCTACATTCAAATCTAGAAACAAAATATTTTTTGGATTTTTTGTTAAATTTTATGGAGGGTCCCCTTCGAAAACCCACAAAAATGCATCGGGCCACTATATGGCCCCCAGCGAAGGCTATATGTTGGCCATTTTCGATCCGATTCTTGAGCGGAATACCTTAAACGATTTGTAGATCGATTCTCCACCAATCTACATTCAAATCCAGACACAAAATATTTTTTGGATTTTTTGGTTATTGTTATGGAGGGTCCCCTTCGAAAAGCCACAAAAATGCATCGGGCCACTATATGGCCCCCAGCGAAGGCTATATCTTGGCCATTTTCGATCCGATCCTTGAGCGGAATACCTTAAAAGATTTGTAGATCGATTCTCCACCAATCTACATTCAAATCCAGAAACAAAATATTTTTTGGATTTTTTGTTAAATGTTATGGAGGGTCCCCTTCGACAACCCACAAAAATGCATGGAGCCACTATATGGCCCCCAGCGCAGGCTATATCTTGGCCATTTTCGATCCGATCCTGAAGCGCAATACCTTAAACGATTTGTAGATCGATTCTCCATCAATCTACATTCAAATCTAGAAACAAAATATTTTTTGGATTTTTTGTTAAATTTTATGGAGGGTCCCCTTCGAAAACCCACAAAAATGCATCGGGCCACTATATGGCCCCCAGCGAAGGCTATATCTTGGCCATTTTCGATCCGATCCTGAAGCGGAATACCTTAAACGATTTGTAGATCGATTCTCCATCAATCTACATTCAAATCTAGAAACAAAATATTTTTTGGATTTTTTGTTAAATTTTATGGAGGGTCCCCTTCGAAAACCCACAAAAATGCATCGGGCCACTATATGGCCCCCAGCGAAGGCTATATCTTGGCCATTTTCGACCCGATTCTTGAGCGGAATACCTTGAACGATTTGTAAATCGATTCTCCACCAATCTACATTCAAATCCAGAAACAAAATATTTTTTGGATTTTTTGTTAAATGTTATGGAGGGTCCCCTTCGACAACCCACAAAAATGCATGGAGCCACTATATGGCCCCCAGCGCAGGCTATATCTTGGCCATTTTCGATCCGATCCTGAAGCGGAATACCTTAAACGATTTGTAGATCGATTCTCCATCAATCTACATTCAAATCTAGAAACAAAATATTTTTTGGATTTTTTGTTAAATTTTATGGAGGGTCCCCTTCGAAAACCCACAAAAATGCATCGGGCCACTATATGGCCCCCAGCGAAGGCTATATCTTGGCCATTTTCGACCCGATTCTTGAGCGGAATACCTTGAACGATTTGTAAATCGATTCTCCACCAATCTACATTCAAATCCAGAAACAAAATATTTTTTGGATTTTTTGTTAAATGTTAGGGAGGGTCCCCTTCGAAAACCCACAAAAATGCATCGGGCCACTATATGGCCCCCAGCGAAGGCTATATCTTGGCCATTTTCGATCCGATCCTGAAGCGGAATACCTTAAACGATTTGTAGATCGATTCTCCATCAATCTACTTTCAAATCTAGAAACAAAATATTTTTTGGATTTTTTGTTAAATTTTATGGAGGGTCCCCTTCGAAAACCCACAAAAATGCATCGGGCCACTATATGGCCCCCAGCGAAGGCTATATCTTGGCCATTTTCGACCCGATTCTTGAGCGGAATACCTTGAACGATTTGTAAATCGATTCTCCGTCAATCTGCATTCAAATCTAGAAACAAAATATTTTTTTGGATTTTTTGTTAAATTTTTTCTGGAGGGTCCCCTTCGACAACCCACAAAAATGCATGGAGCCACTATATGGCCCCCAGCGCAGGCTATATCTTGGCCATTTTCGATCCGATTCTTGAGCGGAATACCTTAAACGATTTGTAGATCGATTCTCCACCAATCTACATTCAAATCCAGACACAAAATATTTTTTGGATTTTTTGGTTATTGTTATGGAGGGTCCCCTTCGAAAAGCCACAAAAATGCATCGGGCCACTATATGGCCCCCAGCGAAGGCTACATCTTGGCCATTTTCGATCCGATCCTTGAGCGGAATACCTTAAAAGATTTGTAGATCGATTCTCCACCAATCTACATTCAAATCCAGAAACAAAATATTTTTTGGATTTTTTGTTAAATGTTATGGAGGGTCCCCTTCGACAACCCACAAAAATGCATGGAGCCACTATATGGCCCCCAGCGCAGGCTATATCTTGGCCATTTTCGATCCGATCCTGAAGCGGAATACCTTAAACGATTTGTAGATCGATTCTACATCAATTTACATTCAAATCTAGAAACAAAATATTTTTTGGATTTTTTGTTAAATTTTATGGAGGGTCCCCTTCGAAAACCCACAAAAATGCATCGGGCCACTATATGGCCCCCAGCGAAGGCTATATGTTGGCCATTTTCGATCCGATTCTTGAGCGGAATACCTTAAACGATTTGTAGATCGATTCTCTATCAATCTACATTTAAATCTAGAAACAAAATATTTTTTGGATTTTTTGTTAAATTTTATGGAGGGTCCCCTTCGAAAACCCACAAAAATGCATCGGGCCACTATATGGCCCCCAGCGAAGGCTATATCTTGGCCATTTTCGATCCGATCCTTGAGCGGAATACCTCAAACGATTTGTGGATCGATTCCCCACCAATCTACATTCAAATCTAGAAACAAAATATTTTTTTATATTTTTGGTCAAAATTTTTACAAAAATCCAACAATATGCTTGATGATGATATACATATGTTGATGATGTCCTGCGAAGCCTATATCTTTGGTAATAATCACCCGATTCTTGAGCGAAATGATCCGTAGATCGATTCTTAACGAAACAACTGAATAATAAAAAATATATACTACCTAATACTAGCAAATGTACTCGGCTTCAACCGAAGTAAGTTTTGTCGTTCATGTTTTTATTCAAAGGTCTGTTCTTTCGGGTCATCGCTTCCCAGATGGGTTCTTTGAGGAACGTTGAACCCTTGGAGAGTTCTCATCGGTGGTCTTACTTACTGGTCAGATCGTTGATCTGCGATACCCACTCGAAACTTGCTACCAGCTTCCTCAGTTTAAGTTCTGAACTAACTCCGGCTGCAGATCTGCTCGATTCCGTGGCAGCTTTTCGCTGCGCCACTTCACCTTTCTGCCAAATGTAAACAAAAACGTCCAAAGTCAACTTTTGGGCAGGTGGCTTCCGAGGAGTCGTCCCAGTTGTGAAGCCAGAGCTTCTCTCCAGAGCTCCAGATGACATGCAACGTTGTGGCAACATTTTCGTGCGTCGCAACCAGGCAGGCAGGCAGGCAGGTGAGAGAGGAGCGTTGATTGAGTTGCACCTGCCATTCGCAGAAACAAGCTGGTCCACCGGACAGAAGGAGCAGGCGGATGGGGCGGCTGAGGGGGGGCAATGATGCTCGCGTTATTTATGTGGATTTTTCGGCTTCAGAGAGCTTCCATCCGATGCGGATTGTGATTCAAAGTCGCAATCACAATCACAGGCTAAGCCTGTCGTCTGCTGACCTCGTCCCCGTTTGCAGTTGACATTGTGCCTGAATTTCAATTCGGATGTCCACGAGGCGGCAGCTTCTGTCTCCCATAAATCTTGTTGCCCAGGAGGCTGCCTAGGATTTGGATTGCCCTGGATTGGCACGGTCCTGGTCTCTCCATCTGTCTTTGGTCTGTCCTTGGAGGGAGGTTCATGAAAATTGCATAATTTAAGTTGAAACTAATTGGCATTATTGTTAGTTTAACATTCTAATTGGGTTTCGTGTACAACAGAAACAATAGTAATTATAGTAATATCTTTATGTTTTTGTTGTTTATATTTTTATTATAGTTGATGTAAATAATTGGCATATAGAATCCATAATTTCTGATTGTGATGAGCTGCTTAGATTATGCAGAATTAATAATTCTAATTTTGGGAAACCCAAAAATGGATGAAATACCCATTATTCTTAAAGGATAATGATTTTAATCAAATTTTGAAGATGTTGAATTTTTTAGTTTTCATTTAGTTACTTACTGTAATTGTAGTAACTATATTTTACTACTATTACTTACTATTATTAAAATTCTAAGAATATATTCTTTTTACCACTAAGTACTATTTAGTCGACTTTTTGAACCCAGAGTGTCCTTATGACTTTAGATCCCCTTAAAGTTTGTCAAGTGAAATGCTCATTAGAGAATTCATGGACTTAAGTCCTGCTAATCCAATAGGATTGAAGGCAATGGGGAAATGACAATATAAATTATTACTAAATTCTTCTGCGACTCCTACATATTTCATATTTCATGGGGGATTTTCTTTGCCGTGCGACGATGTTGTCTCACTTCAATATATAGAACAAATATCGATTTGGGGGACGGACTGACGTCCCTCTGAGTTTTCTGTTGCCGCCCTGGCTGGGACGTCGGTGGAGAAAATCCGTTGACACCCAGAGTCTCCGGGCCTGAGAAGCTCATGGAATGGGTATTAATTAAGGATTTTCCTCAAGTTTTAGTTGCAATTTTTCGCCATGAATTCCAGCGCTCATATTTATGTGGAGCAAATATTGATTGAGTGAGGAGTGAGGCCGCCCCCCTTTCGGCTCTACCACCCAGGGTTATTTATCAAGAAAACAAGAATTTCATTTATAATTTAGACATTTATTTTTGTTCAATTTTTCTCTGTTTATTTATTCATCTATAATGTCTCGTGCTGAACATTTCCTTTTCCTATTTCTCGAAAGAAATGGGAGGGACATCTAGCGAGTGTGTGTGTTGTGTGTGGAAGGAGGGTGGGCGTTTTGCGGTTTTGTGGATATTATTGAGAATCGAATATGCTAACTTTTGGGGCTCTGCTGGCCCACAAGGATTCTATTTTGGCTTTCGCTCGGCTGGCTTTTATGCCAGATTAGCTATTTTCATTCAGCGATTACTTTGAATATTTTTCTATTTGCGTACGATATACATTTTTCTATCTATCTATGAATGTATATATATATCTTTTTTTTTGCGATTTGTGAGAGAGAGTGTATCGGTCAATATGTCAAGTATTTTGATAATCTCCTTCTTGGTTATTTATTGCCCTTAAATTGTGGACAAAAACGAAAAAACCAAGCTGGATTAACTGAAAATCAAAAACCTAAAACTGAAAGAAAAATAAAAAGGCTTTTTGTATTTTTGTTGTATTCTTGAAATGTTTTGATTTTTATTTTCTTTGGCTTTTCGTGTGTATTTTTCAATTGGATATTTTTTTTTTACATTTGAATTAGTTTATTTGTTTGTTTTTTAACTTCTCTTCACCATCCCTTGTTTTTTCGTGCTTGATTTTTTGTGTGAATTTCACTAAATTATTAAATAAATAAATAAATAGTTGGCTCGATTGACAAATTAATAAACCCTCGCATGCCCTACAATAAATAAATATAATTAGTAATACTTTTTGTGTACGAGTGTGGTTTGATTTTGTTTTTGTTTTTGTTTCTGTTTCTGTTTTTGGAGAGGGGGATTACGATAAATATTTGCTCGATTTTTGTAACGCATTAAGTGACTTTAATTTAATTTCATTCGATTTGCTTAATTGATCTGAATTGAATGGTTCTTTGCTGTGGTTTTCCATCGGATTTAATGCCATTGCCTTTGTTTTTTAGTTTTTTGTTTTTTGTTTTTTGCTTTTTGTTGTGTTTGTTTGCTGACTAGTGTGCGACTTAATAGTATTTACAATTTGAAACAATTTGTTAGGGAGCTAGTTATATCTACAGATACAGATATTTATCGCTAAGACTACGTACATAGTTCGAGTTATGGATGTATAAACAATTTCATACAGTTTCGATACATTCAGAGTTAATTGCGGCCAATAAATACACGTACTTATATGTTTTAAGAAAACAGGCGAAACCATTTCAACGAATTGCTTAATTCAAATCATAGTGAGAGGCGATTAGTATTCGGGATCCTCCTCTTTCCTCAAATCTGTTTCTTGATTCCTTTCCTCAATCTTTTAATTGGTTTTTTTTACACGCGAAATAAATTCAGTCTTTGGTTCTATCACAACATTTGTTTACACGTTTCGGCTTCGGTTTATAGTTTATTTTCAGTTGTTGTTATTTCAGTTTTAGGTTTTAATGTTTTTTTTATATTTGAGTTTGTGTTTTCGGAACTGAAACGGTTAACGGTAACTGCAAACGGTAACGGTAACGATAACGGTAATGCTAACCGAAAAGCAAAAGCCAATTAATTCGAATTTAGTTTTTAACTAAATCGTAGAGTGAACTTTTCTTTTCGCCTTCGCCACGAACTCTCCTTCTCTCTCTCTTTCTTTGTCTCTCAATCTCTCCTGTATCCTTCGGATGATCCTGGATGCATTTAGGACACACCCAGATCGTGCAGCAAGTGCTGGGTGATCTCCTCGCCCTGCTCCTCCATCAACTGGGCCGTCACCGTGTTGATCAGATTGAAGACGATGGCGAAGACGGTGAAGGCACAGTAGACGCCCAGTGCCAGCCACCAGATGAGCTGTTCGTACTCCCGGTGCCCGAAGTTCTTCAGCACCAGGAAGCCGATCGTGAGTCCTGCCAGGGCTCCGGTTAGGTGGGCAATGTACGACACCTGGGGACCCTTGACGAAGGCCCCGCCATCGAAGTACTGGGTATACAGAGCATATCCCAAATCGCAGGAGACTAAAATGATAAGAAAAATAAAAAATACCAGTTAGTTACGTCATTACACAAGTCCTTCTCAGATAGGAAATGGTGATAGAGAAGTTCCATTATCCTTCTAGAGTGTATTCGGTTGAAACTCACCAAAGATAACCACTGATCCCAGCTGCGTGGAGGCGCTCTTCATGTGCGCATAGTTGAGGGTGATGTTGGCCAAGTGGGCGGCCAACAGGGCGTATACACCACCGCTAGCTCCCACCAGGAACACCTCCGAGTCGACCACACTAGTGCCCAGAGATCCGGCAAACACGCCCGCCATGTAGATCACACCGATCCTGGCCGTGCCGTGCATCACCTCCAGGGGAATGCCGAAGAACAGCTGGATGACGATGTTGAAGCCCAGGTGGAACCAGTTGGCGTGCAGGAACATGTAGCTGAAGAACCGCCACACCTGTAGCCTCCTGTCCGGCCGATAGACCAGCACCGAGTCCGACGGTATCGGAACGGGCAGCCCGAAGTTCTGGGCGGGCATGGTGTAGCGGTCGTAGGCGAAGATTGCAATCTGGAATTGGATAGAGGGAAGGGATTCGATTTAGTTTTATTTTATTATATTTAATTTTTTTTTTTTTTTGGGTGGACTAAGGGAGGAACCTCCACTCTGATTTATGTTGTTGCCGTCTGGCACGCGACCGAAATGCGTCCCAAATAAAGTTTCATGAAAATGCTTAGACTGCCAACTTGGCTGGGCTTCAAAAAAAAAAAAGCAATCTCATACGCCCTGTTGGCTCTCCCTAGTCGTCTCGACAGGACTCGAATATATTTTTCACATAACGAAAATATTATGTGTATATATAATAGTTCTGGTCTGAAAAAGTTTACATATTTTGAGCTGCATTTACTATTTTTCTTTTTCCAAAAATTGAACCCTTAAAAAAGCTGTACGTTTCATGGTTGGGCTGTTTGTTGTTCAACTTGTTTACAATCGATTTTCGGGGGGCGCCACCGAGTCAGACACATCCACAGACACAGTCTGGCGGTCTGCTGGTCGAGGAGGAGCGAGGGGGAAAAAATACCAAGGAAAAGTCTTGGAAAACTTCCTCCTTTCACGGCCCCCCGCGCTAAATCATTTTTATCGCTCTTGGACGGAAGTTTTGCGGTGGCTTTGATTCGAGGACCGTAATAAATGGGATGTGCAGACACTCACCTCAATGATGGAGATCACCAGGATGAACCAGGGCCAGTGCCTGCGCTGTTCGTACTTCAGCATGTCCAGATCCTCGCCGCACGCCTCCGGAAGAGGAGTGGCTGGGATGTGGCAGGGATCGCGCTGCATGTAGATGTGCTCGCCCTGGCGGGTGCAGCAGGTACTGCTGGCCGTGCTGCAGTCCGTGTCGTAGGACGAGGAATTCGCGGTGGAGCAGACGGGGGGAATGTCAATGATGGTCTCGTTCTGATGGCCAGAGACAGGAGTCGCCTCGACCGGCTCCTTCTCCTTCTCCATCTGCACTTTAGTTTCGTTTACATTCGCTGCTGGCTTTTCCATCTTGATTTTCACTTTTTTCTTTTTTTTTTTCGTTGTTGTTGTTTCCTTTTCACTTGTGGCGCCGAAGAAGAAATTCTGTAACGAGACAGCACGCATAAAGTGTGTAATTAATTAACTTGAACCGAACAATAAACAAAAATCAATTAAGTGCATAAATTATTCATAAAACAGGGCGAAATGAGCACTAAGAGCGGCAGAGTTGAAAAGCAATTACAAATTGGAGGCAGGCGGCTGGGAGGGATTTTTCCGAGCAAGAATTTTGTTTATGGTCTGGGACACGGACTCTCGGCCTTTTCTTCATCCGTTTGTAGCTACTTCCTTGTTTCTTTTTGGTATTTTTATTTTCTTCTTATTCCTAAAGAAAGCCACGTCGGAAAACTGGGTCAGAAGTAACAGTGCTCTCCATAAAATTTGAATTTGAAAATTTTGGCTCAAGTTTTCTTGTTGTTGTTTTATTTTTTGTGGTGGGGAGGGGAGGGAAGTTGTGCTAAAATTAGCTAGAAAAACTTAAAGATACTTTTGTATCTGTAAGTGCAGTCGGTTAGCCCTGAAATAATCTCCGTTAATGGCCAACTAATCGTCTAATGGCCAGGCATTATTGTAATTTGCAATAACAACAATAATGCAACAACAATGGAAAGAAACAAGCCGCATTTCCTAACAAATTATGTTAATCGCATTCGATTCAATTACGTGCAAATCTTCTTAAGTTCCTTGAGCAATTGAATTGAATTTTTGTCAAAAAAAAAAAACACAAAATCACTTTTCTGATTTTCATTGCCTTGCACAACACAAGCAAAAAAAAAAAAATAATAATTTTTTGAATTTCAGCGCCAACGCTTTTTTGGCTTATTTCCTCTCTCTCGCTCTCTGTCTGTCTGTCTCAACGCACCGTTATTGTTGTCTTTGTTGTAATTATGTCTGCGGCACAAACACCTACACTCGAAGAAAAAACATGTTACATGTTGGTGAGTGGGATGGTCTTTGTTGTTTTTTTGTTTCGGCCCCTCGGTTGCCTAGCAATTTCAATATGGCACGAAATCGCGGCCCGTTGCTTATTAATTAATTTATTTATTAATTTTAATTGCGGCTCGGCAGACAACTGCACTGAATGTCCATGCGAGCATGACAATTGCATGAAGAAAAAAAAATAACAAAAACTTTAAAAGAAGATGTTGAAAGTCGACAGACAGACAGACAGCTCTCAAAAAATTAATTCAAGCCCTCTGGAGGCTAGAGGCTAGGTCCGAGAATAGTTTCACATGACCCGAGGTGTAATTTGCATTTGCACCCCTTAGGGGAAGCAAAAAAAAATGTAAACGCATAGAGACTGGGCGAACTGCAAGTTGAACAAACTCATTACCCCTTAAAGTGCAATTTTTTGTTGTTGTTTATTTGTTTGTGCGACAATTTCTATTGCAATTTGCCTCTATCGCCTCTATCGCTTGCCTCTTGGCTCATCGGGGGTCTCATTAAGGTCGGGGATTCTCCTTTAGCTTACCTTGGGGTTTTCTTGCTTGGGCGGCTTTTCCTCTCCTCCTCTGAGGCCTATATTATCCGAAATACGTGTGCTGTGCTTTTATTTTAGCCGCTGCTGCTGCTGCTGCAGCCTTTAATCCAAATGTTGTTCTTTCACTTTGCCACTTGTCTCACAGGTTCGGAACTCGATTTCAATTTCACTGCTAATTCGAAAAATCATTTTCGAGATATTTATTCCGAGATGTATTATTTTATTTTGTGTTGTATTCTCTGGTTTCTGTATCTTGTATCTTTCTGCTGTTGCACCCACACACACGTCGTCTTTCTTTTCTTTTTATTTTTATTTATTTTTTTTTTCAAACAGCCGACAGTTAACAGCGAGCTAACTGAATATCCATGTATCTCGACCGCGTCAAATGTATCTTGTATCTCAAGCAGACTTCCCAACGGCAATCGCTTTTATACTGCTTCGCTTGCAACTCGAACATGTTGTGTTTTCGTTCGCGCTCGTATAAGAGTGCCTCTCGGGTATAAGAGAACTTGACAGGCGGACGGTTCAAGCTGCTGCATGTTGGATGCAGAGGGTTTATATCGGTTCGATCGGTTCGATTCCCCCCTAGTTAACCCATAACGGTTAATGACTCACCTGGCTAACCCGGGGGTTATTACCAATGTCATTGGCTAACTGACTAAGAAATGCGTCGTCTTCTTTGAATGTAAGATGTGCGATTTGTCATGAATTGTGACAGTCGAGGGGGCCTTCTAATCGCAATTCAAGCAATTTCTGCAAATTACGCCCAGATGTTTTTTCGAAAGTGGTATTGTTTAAAATTTAAACTTTAAATGGTGGTTGTTTGATGAATTAAGGCTCTACTATTTCTTATTAAATTAATCTTTAAATATAAATTATTCTTGTCATCTCATTCTGTTAACAAATGCTTTTACTTTGGGAATTTAATAAAAAAAACCCCCTTTTTTGTATTTTTATTCTGCTTTGTTGTCTAAGGAAACATAGTTTATTTTTATTTGGATAATAATACTTGCTTTTGAGATATTTTTATAAACTATTTTCTTATTATTTAAAAAATTGTATTTAAACATTATTATTGTTTTATTTTGTTTTCTTAAATCTTAGAAAATATTAACCAAGAAAAGTGATGAACTTGAATTTTTGGTTTTTTCTAAAAAAAAATCTTTTATTCATTTAATTTTAGCAATATGACAAATTCTCAAACTATTCTTATTGTTTCCAAAACAGATGGAGAAATGAGTAATCATCCACCAACCTGACTAAAAGAATTTTTCTCTCAATCATTGATTAATCATTGAAACAATCGTTGATTAACTTTAAAAATTTATTGCATTTTTTTTAATATGTTTTTTGATGGACTCCCCTATAACCTGGAACGTGCCACAGCAGGTTAGCTGAAATGCAAATCAAGTGTCCAGCTTAGCAATGCAGACCATGTTCCGAATTTAAAGACCCTCCGATTCCCAGTAAGAGATCATGGTATGGGGGGGTTTTAAATTTCACACCTTTATTTTTTTGTGTTTTAGTCCGGGGGAGAGTACGACGTAAAGAGGAGATAGAAATCGGTAGCAAAAATAAATATTTATACAAATTATTAGGCAGCCATGAGCCGACGCAGTCACGAGTTCGCGGGAAAGGTCACGGCACATTGCACAAAAGGAGTAGCATCCGATGACGAGGTTTCCTGGCTTCCTGGCCCAGCCAAAGGATCATCTTCGGAGCGTGATTACGTGTTTTGCATGATAAGCTGGGAATTTACACAGATCTGATAGATAGGACAAACACCCACAAATATACACACACACATTCCCGCCGTCCTGGCGAGTCATCCTCGGAGTCCCGCATGAAAAGTGAAAATATTTTCACAAAGTAAGAGAGAGAGAGAGCGAGAGCTGGCTACTGAGATTTATGATGACTTTTTAAACATGTGCGTGCAACAGGTAAGCTACAGATAGACAGATACAGCTATAGATACGGAATACGTACGGATGTTTAGATACGGAAAAAAATACACACCTCTACATGTATGTACATTAGTTGGCATGTCACCGGCTCGACTCGACTCCGGTACAACTTCTAGCTTCTAGTACTCCGTCGTAAATCCTTTTTTCCCACGTTCCCTCAGGTGGTGTTCCATCCGATTTTCATTGTGCTGGGCACGCATCACTGCCATCACTGCCATCCCTGCCATCCCAATGGACCCAATGAATTGCCCTCTCATCTTCCTACCCGGCAAGGTCGCCCGCACACACAGGTAATTCGGTGGGCCGGGTGGGCAGGGTGGGCGTGGGCGGGCTTTTCCCACGCCGGACGTTGATTCCTGGCCCTTGTGCGGGAATTTCCTCCAACATGTGCTCAACATATGCGGCGAGTATCTGCCTCTTGGCCAGGAAATTCCGCAACTTGTTTCCCACACACCGCACAGCAAGGTGTCCTGTATGTCCTGTGTCCTTGCCTCCTTTTCCCACTCTGACACATTTTCACTTCCCGGAGTTTTGTTTCGCTATTCGCGACTTTTTGTTTAGCGGCACTTGTCTCTCTGCAAGTTCCGCCAAATGTTTCGCGATGTGTGTGCCGATGCGGGTAATGTGTGTGTGTGTGGGGTGTGTGTTTTTCCCAGCGCCTGTTATCCTGCCCAAGGATCTGTGGGACTAATCATCGAAAAGAGGCGCGTCGTTCAAGCAGCTTCCGAGAAAAGGTCCTTTCGAAATGTCAGAGGCAACAGCACGACAAGGACTCGGTTTCAAAGTGCCCAGGATTCACCTGGGTGGCTCCCAAACCAGTTTGATTGTTTAACCGAAAAGTGAAGGATATTGTGGGGATTGCTTATTGACTAAAAAACTATCTTTTTTTTTTCAAAGTGTATAACGAATAAATAGGAATAAGGACCAACTTTTCAAGAGACCAACTAGCTTCAGAAACTACAAAATTTTCAAATGGAAATGTTGAAAAGGAACTAAAGGACTATCCGGGTCTGAAGGGTGTCAAAGATACCCGGATGAAATGCAAATTTTTATAATTTTTTTCACAAACCAGAACCAGAACCAGAATCAGGACCAGAACTTGACGGGACAATCGCGAAGCGGAGCACTGGAAATGAAATTGAAAAATTGATTGAGAATGAAGGCCAATAATAATGGACAAGTAATGAGACTGTCCGCGGCAGCCGAAAGGAGATGGACCGAGAGGAGCCAGGATATCGTCGAATTTATCTATTGGATTAAGGTCTCTTTTGTGGACGTCATTATGGCCAATGCCAAAGACAAATTGGAAATTTATTGTTATTGGTCTCGGGGAGGCAGGGATGCGCGGGCGGATGGGCAGGCGGATGGGTGAGCTGACCGGCAGGAAGGAATAAGGAAGAAGGAAGCGGAACAAGGATAACAGGCCAGCGAATATGCATAATAAAAATGTCAATCAATGAACTGCAACGACCCAAACGGAGCAGCGAATTCTGCTGCTGCTGCTTGGGTCAGTTGTGGCACGATAATTGAACATAAACATTGCATTCAAGTAGTAATTGTTGAAATTATTGTGCATCCTAATCCCGAAGCAGTCAGCAGGACAACGGCAGTGGGTTTGCGGTCAATGCAGCACCAAAAACGAAAAACCAAAAACCAAAAATAGTCCAGATACCACAGAGTGAGGGCAAAAGAGGACATTTGTATGTACGGCGTGGTTCCCTTTTTGGAATGGTTCCCAGGACATGTCGACACTGCCATTTCTGGCAGCAGTGCAAACAGTCGCCGAGACAAAGGCTCACAAAAAAGGCCACAACATAATGGCCAAATCCAAATTGGCTCCGACTTGGAGTAAGTCATCGGAATGAATAAATAAACAGACTCCGCTGAAGATAAGATAATGGCTGGAATACAATCAGGTCTTGAGTCAACAGAAATCACAGAGAATCCATGGGAATGAGTTCGGGAAATAATTAAAAAGTATTTGGATAACTTCTCAAAAGTGAAGTATACTTTTTAGGAAAGTTTCAGCCTGATTGGTTGAAAGAAAATTTAAAACTCTTTGTAGAAATCCGAATGAATCTTATGTTGAATCCCATTTGATTTAAAATTTAAGTCCTCCACTTCTCAGCAAAATTGACAGGCGCCACAATATAAAAAAGGGGGGGGGGGGCGGGGAATAAAAACTGCAGTCAGCAATCATGTTAAGCCCCACTCTCAGTCCTGCATCCTGGCCACTTGACCACTGGACACTCGCGAAACTCGTGGCGCTAATCAGTTTAAAGGGCGCTTGTCCACTTTGGCGATGCTTTGGTTTTAATTACGCGGCAAAAGTTGGACCGCATCCGGATCCGCATTCTCTCGCTCCTCGTCGCTCCACCCCTCCTCAAACCTGATCCTCCCCGGTTCTGGCAATCTGGCAATTTTTTGTGCGCCTTTTTTGCGGCAGCAACTCAGATTCCCAGTTAGTTAGAGTGCTGGCAACACATTAAAACTGCAATTCATCCGCAGCCACGGAGGCCACACATGACCGAAGGTGGCGGACTAAAGGGGATTTGGATTGGGATCTGGTCCAGCAGAAGTAGGAGCAGGAGAAGGAGCTGGTGGATGTGAAACTACAACTCAGCGGGAGCTACCCGGCACTAATGAACATTTTATTACAAAAGTTTGCTTTGGTTGAGGAGCGAAAACTTGTGCAAGTTGCACATCTTTTTTATTGCATTTCATTGGGATGGCTTGGACGGTTGGACTGGCTGGCAGGGAACTTGGCCCAATTTGAAATATTATTACGGCAAGTGGCCAACTGAGTCCCAGAGCAGCCAACCCCCTGAGCCGTTGAGCTTCTGAGCCGCTCAGCTCCTCAGGAATGGGATGGATGCACTTGTGCGACTTCTGGGCCCAGCTGGGAATGCGGATCGCAACCCCTTGGGAGTGGGAGGGAGGCGTCTGACGGGTGTCTGGGCGACCGACCTGTCTGCACTCGTGACACCGCTGAAATCCAATCCCCCGAGACGGAACTCGGAACTGGGAACTCCTCCAGCCAGTCAGTCAGCTCTGTAATTCCGTTTTAATTTGCACGCTCGGCGTGAAGTGACTTCGCTCCTGCTCCCCGGCTCCTGGCCAGATGGAAATGGATACTCTGGTGTAGTTACCCCTTTGGATTGGTGACCTTGTTTGCCCACAAAGTGCACGGCTCAGCTTTCTCCTCGGCTCAGCGTTTTAATTACGGATTTGAGCAAACACTGCACCCGAAAAATATTTAACCAAAAATTAAAACTGCTCCTTGAAATAAGGAAGCGAGTGAGTAGTTGGTCGAAGGGGTTGCAGGACTCGATCCTGGGGTTGGGGGTTACGGCTTGCGGGTTAATGGGCTTATGTTCTAATTGTGATTATTTTAATTGTCTCTCCGGAAAAGGGTTAAAAGTTTATAGGTTTTCTGGGAACTTTTAACGAAGTGATTTAGAAACTTATACTTTATAGAAATCCATCTGTAAAGATGGATGATATAATGGTTATAGCCTGAATCCTTGATGGATTTCTTAATCCCTGGGATTATTACATCAATAGTCTTGACAGGATACTGCACCTGTTGGTCTGTCTGTCTGATTTATTTTGTTTTGTAGTTGAAGGATATATTTCGCAACTCCGGTTCAGGCATCGCCATTGACGGATTATGCTGTCAATCTCTGGTAAATTGCTCCTGCAGCTTAAGTCCCCTCCTCCGCCCGTGTGGCACGTGCTCTCCCCTTGGTCTGCCCAGCCAATTCATCCCGAGAAACCCCCCAAAGCTCGGCAAGTCGTCACTTGGGTGGAGGACGGGGCAGGAGGAGGCCCTGTTTCGGGTCGCTCTGTCGGCTTTCATTACAAGGAGCAGGCGGCTAATTGAAAGCTGCACTCGACCCAGCTCCGAAGCCGAATTTCGGGCAGCTGCGAAGTTATGTAAAAGGGGCGGATGGGGGGGGTGGGGCTCCCCAACAAAAATATGTGGATGTGTATTGCCGCAGAGACGGATATTGAAGCGAGGCAGCTGTCGATTATTGACACTGCGGTTATGAGGTACAGACCAAAAGGAGGTATTCAACAGGGTGCACTGAGAATAAATAGAAATAGTTACTTAAGAAATAGTTACATGTATAGGAACTGAAGTATAGTCCTTGAATGTCTAGTCTTTGCAGCTAAAACAAATAGAAGAACTGTGAAAATATGATATTCCCAGATCAATCACTACACTTTTCTTCAAGTGTAAGGGATAGGGGGGCATCGACCATCGATAAACGGCCCCAAAAACAGATGCTGCCAGACGGCGTCGGCAATTACAACACGCGAACGACGCAGGCCAGACAACAGGTTGGTCTCTTCGGACTCCAGCCTCCATGCCAGATCCAGCTCCTGCTCCTGCTCCCGTTCCTGCTCCTGCTCCATGCTCCACCTTCATCAACGAACCGAAACCGAAACTGAAACCGAAAAAAATGCGACAAAAAACAACAACATCCGATAATATTCAGTGGAGCCATCGAAGCATCGT
The DNA here is from genome assembly GCA_035045925.1 of Drosophila atripex. Taxonomy (NCBI): domain Eukaryota; kingdom Metazoa; phylum Arthropoda; class Insecta; order Diptera; family Drosophilidae; genus Drosophila; species Drosophila atripex. The sequence continues at coordinate 7,072,068 of JAWNOP010000012.1, forward strand.
TTTTCGACGTGCTTTTTTGCCCTTTTGTTTCAGAATTTGGTTGTTTTTTGTTTTCGGATTGCGGTTAATGATGAGTCCGAGTCGCCGTCCACCGTGTGGCACGGACAGTTGAGCCAGCCGATAACTTTGCTCAGCTGCACCCCCTCCCTCCCCCTTATTTGGGGCTTATGGCCAGCCAGCCCCCCCGCCGCCCCCCTCCTGACCAGTGCGATAATTGCCGGTAAAACGCCTCGCTTGGCCTTTTAAATGCTGCCCCGCGCTCTCGCTTTTTTTTTTCATGGAAATCGCTTAAAGTTTCGGATCGAAGGGTATAGGGTTTTTCGGAGGGATTTGTAAGGGATCTATGGGGGAGTATTATTACAAAGTTCTGGGCAGTATAGATGTTAGAGAGTTGAGAGATTGGCGTTTGGCTTGGAGAGATAACTATAGATACTAGAGAGCTATCCAAAGAGTATCTAAAACTATAAACTATATCCTTTTAGACCTATTTCCTTAAAGGTTACATCTTCCAGCTGCCAAATGTATTTAAATTGATTGGAAAACCTTTAAAATCTTTGAAATATCATCATATGAGGGTAGCAGCGATTCGTTTTGGGGTCATTCCCTTCTCATTCACGCTCTCTGTTCCGGCTGGCCCTTCTTTTGGAACCACTCTGCCCCTCGTGGGCTGCCAGCAATGAGCCACAAATTGCAGCTGGCGCACGGAAGCGACGCTCACGAATCCCGAAACCTCGACAAAAAGTCCATAACCAAAGCAGCAGACAGGCGCGAGGCCAACTTGAAAGTAAAACAAAAAAATTAAAAACAAAACAAAAAACAGTACAAAAATATTAAAGCACGCGCCGCTTGCGTCCGCCAGAGGAGCCGATGACCGCTCAGCTCTTGCCGCTTCCCGGCCGTCCCGGCACCGCCCCCCTCCGCCGCCTACCGCCCTTCATTCCGTTCCGATCTGCTGCGACTCAATCAACTCCAGATGCAGTTGCTGCAGTTGCACCTGCCCTGCAATTGCCGGCGAGTAATTAGTGACAGATCGCTGGCCCAATCGCGTGCTGATAATGCCGCTTTCCAATTCAACGCTTCGCCTGAATTTAAACGCTTTTTAAAAACCCCTCCCCCCTCCCAGAGAAAAGTATCTATCAATCTGTGAAATCCCTCCGATCCTAAGCCATTTTTGTTTCCCAATTGTCGAAACTCTATTTTCCGTAATAATTCCTCAATCGGTTTATGACTTAACACCACGTCCAAAAAAAAAAAAATACAAACAAAATCTGAGGCCTCACGCTGTGTCATTGTTGTTTTTGTTTTTATTTGGCAATCGGGGATCAGGACTGGGCCCAGGACCAGTACGAGGACCAGTACCAGAACCAGTCAGTAAATCTCCAAAGGCCCGCTGCTGCCATTCTTCTGCTCACGCGCCCTGCAATTTGTCACGGCCTGGCCGTGACACACATTTCCAGCATCACTTTCCAGCGGTCACGTTTATGGAAATGGAAATGGAAATGAAAATGCAGAAACTGGAAATGAGAATTTATTCGCATTGAATTCGGGTGGTTGTCCTATTCCTACAGTTCCTGTCTGGATGAATGGGCAGGGAATTAGCGATGCCGGCAAAGGGCACGTTCATGTGTACTTTGATATTTCTTCTTTTTTTTTTTCATCCTTTTTAGTAATACACGTACGTTTGATGTCCTGTGGCGATGATCGGCTAAGAACTCACAAGGAGGTTGCTACTAGGACATGAACTACATCAGTTTCTGATGAAAAAAAATTTATAAAATATATCAAAAATAACTACAAACTACAAGTATCTCTGCAGCCAGCATCCTTTATTTTTTGTTAAATATTTTGTTAAATTTAAATTAAGCAAGCTCCCTTTAAAAAGAAAAAGAAAACCAAGCCGGAAGGGCTATTGTTTGATGATCTCAAACGGAACTCCCGGTTGGAAACGAAAGAAAAGAGAACAGATCCCTCCACCAGATGTTGCACTTTGCTTCATCTCGCATGAGTCGCCGCTTTCCTTCCATAAACATTCGTGTTTATTGCAAATTATGGAATCAAATGAGTCGAGACTTGTCACATGGTCGGAGCCCGACGATGGACGCCATATGGCCCGGCCTGGATCCGGGGCTTGGCCTAGTCTTGCGGTCCACAGCTGGCACCAGGGAGCGCGTGGCAGCCGAGGATGCTGGCAGGGAAAGTGGATGCAGATAGGGAAAGTAGAAGGACGCCCCAAGGAGCTAGGGCATCGTTTCGCTTATCACGATCCTGTTATGAAACATACTTACTTTGCCAATGACGGGCACCTGAGGAGACGACTCGTGGCAGTTGTCAGTCAGTTGGAGGAGTTCCTGCCGGAGCTCCTAATGATGATGCTGTCAGATTTGGGCTCTGCTCCGGCCAGGACAACAGTTGGCTGAGTGGCACCCGGCACCAGGCAGGAGTTTTCACTTTTGTCTAAAAATGAAAAGTGTTTCTCCAATAATTTGTAAATTTAATTTGGTGGCGGCAACAGATGCTCCTTGTTTTGTTTTCGAAAAGAAAATTAGTTTTGACGCTGTTATGACGGCTGCTCCTTGGGCTTGGGCTGCTGTTCCTCGGCTCCTTATGCCTTGATTGAGGTCCTGCTTTGGCTGACCCCTTGGCAACTGACCCCCGCCATATGGCCATATATTCATGGTTGATCCTGGCACGCGTGCCCAGCACACTTTTTCTAGGAAGAAGCCAAAACTAATCAGCATATTTAGGGAGAAGCAAGGAGTATCCCATTAAAGGTCTTAGTTGGGGGTCCTTTCCTTCCTATTTGTTATCTTTCTACTCTGTCCAGGGAGCACTGTCTTGTATAGAAGCTACAAATATTATAGAGAACTGTTCAGATTGACCCAACACCACGAGTCAAATGGCTTTCAATTGGCAAACAATTACAATATCCTGTAGCCGTCATAACAAGCAGCCAACCCAGTGTATAATAGCGCGATTAGTGCCTCCATAATCCCCGACACACAAACAGATACAGATACACGGATGTGCAGATGCAAATATACATACATATCCATCAATTAGCTATTCGTGTTGCTTCCGCTCGGCCATTTAATTGGCATTTAATGCCACATGGTCAACGACTATAACTCCGATGATGATTATGGTAATGTAATCCCTGGCAACGGATCCCGCCAATTCTGGTGGAATTTGGCCAGAGCCAAAATTGAATTTTCGGCTCTTTGGGTGTGGATTCATTCAAAACTAATTAAATTAGCATGCAGAGCTGCTGGCGATGGGAATCCTTTGCAGTCTGTTTATGCTGTGGCCGCAGGACATGTGCCTTAAAGCGAACTGTACTGTGGCATCGGTCGGTGGCATTGATTTAAATTTGTTGAAAAGTAAATGAGAATACGTACATTCGCCGACAGAAAATATTATCATCCACGGCGAGTGGACTTTAGTATTTACACTGCAGGATTCCATTATCTTTGGTCAACGGGTTTGCAGTTTTCCGTGCACTTGCACCGTTTTCAGAGCAACATAAATCCGCAATTACATCTCCTGTTGGCTGCCGCTCTTGGCCCCGGACGGCGGTCTTAATGCCCCATGGTCCATTCAGACATCCTCCATATCCTGGCCGCAAATTGTAAATGCGCTTAATGAGAAAATCCTCGCTTATTAAAAATGAAATTTCGCACTTTACACATGCCAGCGCTGAAATGCTCCTTCAGCCTTTTGCTCCTTCTGTCAAATGATTTCCACTCGCCCTAATGGAGTCGAATGGCTCACATATTTATGTGTCCATTCAGTTCAAGCTTCATCCACCGACGTCTCACTTGGGCTCTTCATCATAACGAACGCCCCTTTCGATTCCCGCCCCACATCGCACTAATAAACTTATTTGCACAACTAACTTGAGCTAACATTCGGGGAACAGCCCATCAAGTACACCTCTACCTATGGCCCGGATCGTATCCTGAATCTGGACGCGAGTCCAGGACGTCCAGGGGCGTCTGTGGCAACTCATTAGGTAACACCTACCTCTGGCCCCCGGAGAATCGTACTGGACACGCCAAAGAACTAATTAATGCCGGGGCGCCGAAAGTGCGAAATAAACAAATGAAAACAAGAAGGGCAATCTCCGGCTAGAAGGTAGAGGATGCTACAATACTCTATAAGGACACTTGCTATCATAACTACACAGATATATCTGAAGATTGCTTCAGAATGAACTTCAAATACCTACAATCTTATTATTTAAAACTTATTATTCCCGTATAAAGTATCCATTATAGAGCATTGAAATAAATGCCAGAACAGATGGACTTTTGACTCCAGATCTTTTAGTTTTGAGAAGAGCAGACTTGCCTCCTCCAGTTACAGCCTCCAAAAGCCTTTTAATTAATAAATGGCCCAGAGGAATAGGGAAAATAAAAACAGACAGCATCAAGAGATCCGAAGAAGGACCTTTGTTTTTGGGACTGTGCTAATCGACGGGATTATTAATTAGTTGGCCGTGTCGCGTCGCGACTTTGGAATGATAATTGCGCCTGTCGCTGCTCAGATTCAAGATTCAAGATTCAGGATTCCAGATTCAAGGTATGGGATGCGAAGCTCTACAAGTTGCCGTAAGTCTGGCAAATGATTTGATTAGCCAATCAATAATGGGCGCCCCAGCCCCTTTTTGCCCTGAACCTTCGGCGGCGGCAAAATGATTTTGTTGTCTCGCCGCAGGCCACAAAGGTGCCAACGGAACGTGGTATGGGATTTCGAGGGACAGGAGCATTATGGATTTGCCTGCTCAGCTCCTTCGGCTTCAGCTCCAGCTCCAGCTCCTGCTCCTGCTCCTGCCACTGCTCCGGTTAGACTCCTTCTGCGGTGGCTGGCAAAAAACACATAACATTTATTTATGCCCCAGACGTCGTTCTACAGTATTCTTTTTTTGGTTTTTTCTCGAAACCAGATCCAGATCACTTATTATTAATTTTAGTGGTTAAGAAAATGGGAGCTCCTCGCCAGCCGCCGTGCCCCCCAATTGGGATCTCTTGGAGCTCTCCGATCGGGGCAGCGCCTCGGGGTTCGAAAGGCATGCAGATGGGCAAAAGGTTCCTGGCCATGTGTCCCGCCTTGGCTCGAGTCGCGGCGAGTCACCTCGCTTTGGTTTCGTTTTGTTTGGATTGCCCTGATTTTGATGCCCTCATAAGGAGTCTCACAAGTGTCAGATCAGAGATGAAATATTGAATATGAAGGACCTTCTTCTCCTTTATTATATGTCAGTTAAGTTATTTCTTTTCTTGAAAATGATCTTCACCCCTTTAAAAACAATTTATATTATGATAATATAATATTTGTATTATTTATCTTACTCCGTCATAGGCGCACAATTTAGTATCCTTGGTAGGGTATCTCTCATTTTGGTTCCGCTTAGGCTAATCTCGCACTCAGAAATGTTTTGTTTTCGGGGCACTTTTAATTAGTTTTGCTTTGAAGGCTCCAGAGCCTGAACTCGAGGGCTCGAGTCCAGGATCGCCTCCAGCTGCCGTTGGTGGAGCATATGCGCTACTTGGAATGCGACGTCGTCGTCATCATCTTTGCAATCCTCAAGTCGCAATCCCCAAGCCGCAATCCTCCATCCCCAATCCCCAATCCCCAATTCCCACCAGCCACCAGAAGAACTCACTCATTTTCCCATTCAGTTTGGGGCAACGCCCACTTTTGGGTACGCTCCAAGCTCCAGGTTTGCAAGTCTCATTTTCGGGCATCGGGATGGCTGCTTTCTGTCTCTCCTGGTCAGTGGTTTGTTGTTTTTGTTTTGGTTTTAATAGTCCTCCATTCGCCATATACGCAAATCGATTAAAATTGCAGACGGCAGCAGAGGTGGAGGCAGTGGCAGAGGCAGAGGCCTGCAATGGAATGGAATGGAATGGTCTCAACTGGACACACACTCGTATTTAAATGCCAAGTGAAAAACTATAGCCAATTACTTTAAATTAGTGTAATTCCCATGGCATGGAATCGCCAGGATTGGATTGGATCGGATCGGATCGGTATGGGTATTCAGTTTTGGGTTTGGGCCTCGGCTCCGGCCACCTCTTTGAATTTTTGTATTTATAATTTTAGAAGCGGATCTGGCATTGGTCCGAACTTGGCCCGCGGGTGTAATTTTAATTTCTGCTGCACCAGGACCATGACCAGGACCAGGAGCACGGAGCTGGTGCATCAGCTCCTCCAATCTGTGGAGTAGTACCATTGCCATTCCGATTGGTCCTTGTGCCTACTCTCAGCTGTTTAGAGACGCGTAATTGCCGTGCGTCTGTGTCTGTGTCTGTCTGCATCTAAGTCCTCATGTTGCACGCCCCATTCTCCACTTCGACCTGCCACACTCCATGCACCACGCACCACACTCCACGCTCCATTCCCCATGCTGTCTGTATGCTCCACTTCATGTCACAGGTGGCTGCCACAGAGGCTCCCACTTCTTGCCTCCTCCAACTGCATTTAATAACTTTTTATTCGCCTTGCCATGGGATGAAAAAATTCCAGGATAAAAGGGTATGATGGACTCTCGACTGTGTTGCACCGAGGAAAGCTGTCGCATAATGTACGGCCTGAATCGCTGCGATAGATCCGAGTTAATAGGTGATGTTACAAGAAAAATAGCGTGGAAGAATTACATTTTATTCCAGCTAGTTTTTTCTCATTTCTATGTATATCAATAGCTATCTAAAATATACAGCCTGATTTTGTAAAGGGTATTTATTAAACGTATCCCTTTTATTTACTACAACTTTGCGTTTATTTCACTTTTCGATCAGTTGCACTGTGGGAAAATATGTAGAAGCTGGCAATCAATGTCCAAAACTTTGCCCCACGGCCATGACAACTTGCCTCGATTTATGAGCCTACACCCCGGAGTCCCCATTTTGGCCGCCGGACCTGGTCAAAACGAACCCGGCCCAGCCCAGTCCAGCCCAACCGAACCGAACTGAGTCCATTCCAGCCAAGCCAAAGCTGCTGTTTCTCATGGCTTAGATTTGTGGCAATAATTGATTTTAATTTATATAGCCGGAGAACAGTGGCGTGTGAGAGGAGGAATTTCATGATTTTTTGTTTTGTTTTATTGGAATAATAGTACTTTAGACTGGCTCGTAAATTCTAATACAAATAGTGAAATGAACTGTTAAGCCGGCTTATATTTATTAGCTTATTGGATGTGGATTTCAACTTGTTTTGTGAATAATGCGGTTGAACTAAGCCTTCAATTAAACGAAGGATTAAAAGATTATTTCAACTAACAAACAAAGGTATAAAGTTCTGATTAGTTGGTTGCCTTTTAACATAATTATTTCTTCATCGAAATAAAATAGAACCCCACCTAAGTAGGGAACTATTTTAATTGTACGTGTCTCAGAAAACTTCTGGCTAATCCTGTTAGTTGGCAAAAGTTTTCGTAATGATTTTTCGGTGCCCGTCGAGTGACTTACAAGGCGGGGGTCACCCTACCGTATAATTGTCGGGGTCACCAATTCTGATGACTTTTCCGCCCCGTTCCTTCCTCTCTTCCGTGACACTTCAGCCCGGCCCGACGATAAAGAAGCCAAGTGGCCAGACCATACCAGACCCCCTGTCAGTCCGAAAGTCAGCCGCGTTACTGGAGTGTAACTTTTGCCTAATGAAATTATGAGGCATTTTGATATTTATTTTTTACTGTTTTTTTTTTTGGCAAGATGTCTTTTCTTTGTCTGTGTGGTCGGGCCAAATTAACGCTGGGCTGGGAAAAGCGGTTGGAACGGGGTTAAGATTCAGAGCGAACTGTGACTACATTCGCTGGATTCCCATTACGGCCAAAGAACTACTCCAACTACCAGTTTTTAGTTCCCAGTTCCCAGCTCCCAGATCCCAGGCCAAGGCTCAGGCCCCAGAAGCAATTAAAACGCGTTTTCGCAATTAAATGACTTTGCTATTTTTATTTTACCCTCCGAGCTGGTGCTTCTCTTTTATTTTTTTTTGTTTGAACAAAAGTTGATGTCAAAAATGTAAATCAGAGAGCAAGAGCAGGGAGGGACGGGCAAACGGAATGACTTTTGTTAATTAGACTTCTTGACTTTGGGCCCGAAAAAAAGGGTGTTGCGAGGGAAACTGTTTCCAATTAAGTAGCGGGTGGGGCCGAACTAGCGGGGAATTAAACAAAAATAAATACCAACTTCCAAAATGTAATAACTTTATATCGCTGCTTGGTCGGTTTTCTGTTTGTTATGTTGCTTGCTTGCTTGCTTGGTTATTTATTCATTTGTTTGTTTTGTTTTCTGGAGCAGCACAACTGTTGTCAACTCAACTGTTTCGCCAGCGAAGCGGTGACGATGCACTTTTCTCCCATTTCTCCACAAGCTCATCTGCAAAGTTAAATGAGGGCTAGCGGGCGGGGTGGGGCGGGGCGGGATGGGACGCCGCGAATCATTATCATTTCTGGAACGCGACATTAACATTAACTTGGATCCCCCCCTCCCTCTCGGAGATGATGTGGATGTTGATGCAACTGCCGAGCGTAACGAACATGCTTAAAAACAACCCAAAAGCCACAACTAACATACGAAAAGTACAATCATCATTAGTGGTGTTAGTACAGCATTTTACGGTTTCAAATAGTATGTAGCATATGAAGGCCCCCTACTATCCAAACACATACATATAATCATCTGGAGCACCCCAGAGGTGCTTCTTCCATACGACATCTTGGCTCGTGGTCACACCTCGATTCCTACCTATTCTTCCATCACCATCACCATCATCATCATGTCCCGGGGTAATTGGGTTTTTCTCCAAACAATTCTATCAATGCTCGAGCATAAATAATAAAGTATAACTTATGCTGCACGGCAAGAAATGGTTGTATCAGAAAAGTTATCATAACTACTAGTACCCTACCCTATTGCGTACCTGTTTTCCTTCAGTGTTTTGTGTATTTAACAGATAGTCCAGGTGCAGACTATATGGTGTAAGGCGCCTATTAGAGGCACGCTTCAATGCCTAGGAATTGCATGCTTCGACCTAACTTGGGGAAACTACGAACAACAGTTCCCGAGGAGGCACGAATGAAATAGGAGGGGTTCTGCGAATTTCCTCGGAAAGAACTTTTCGCATGTTCGGCCAGGGGAAAAGTTGCTGGCCGCCCCTCATTATATTTTTAACATTTATATAGGGCTTTGAAGTCCATTAACACCGACCGCGAACTTGCTGAAGTTTAATTAATTTTCCATGGAAAAATGGTATATATCGCATGATCCACTAGAAGTGCTTCAGATGACTTTTCTTTAGTCAAGAGTTCATCGACACTGATTTAATATTTTTTTTTTTTGGGAGCAAGTATGATAACTCTTACTTTCCTGGCTAATAAGCAGTGGTTGGTAATCCTCACACCATCTCGTATTGCTTCCTCTTAGGGACGATTTCGTTATAAAAGCCATTACTGACATAACTGTAAAGGCACTTCCTTCTTGAGGCAACTACTACTACTACCACTACGTGCTACCGAAAACCCTCAACATTCGTGGAAGGTGGAAGTAAATTGAGATGTCAACTGGGTGCGATGATGATGATTTGAGCAGCGGATTGAGCCTTGGAATCGATGAGCCAACACTGATATGGAGTTTTTAATATGCCCAATACAGATACAGATACAGAATCAGATACAGATACAGATACAGATACGGATACCAAGTACCCGATACCACGATACCCAAGATGATGCAAAACGTGGCCAACCTCCGAGATTTACGATGGAAAGTGTGAGAATTCGAGAAGACGCGACAAATGACACGGAGCGGAGGAGAACAGTTAGAGAAGTCCACGATGGGCAATGACTAGATCATTATCTTTCGGTCATCAGTGAGCCGTGAAATATGATCAAAATATTTATGCCCCTGGAAATTATGACCAGAGACAGAAACGGAGTCAAAACCAGTAAGAGAGCTACAAGACTACCAAGGTACATACATAAATACATACATATGTACATGTGTACCAATAATAAAAAAAAATAAATAAAGAACAATGGATCTGTGGGGGGAGACCCTCAGGTTTGGATTTTGTTACCTGCTCATCAAATGTGTATTCTGCAGTTTATGACTCTATTTTATCCCCTTTGTTATGGCTGGGAGGGCTTGAAAATTGTTTTTTTTTACGATTTCTGGAGGTGCATCGGAAGTGCATCGAAATTGCAATAAACATTCCGGTTTGATTTTCATCTGATTGACGAACCTGGTCGGGAATTCTTTACTCCGCCAAGCTTAAAGTGCAATTATAATGAGGCGGATTGGAGGAGGGACGAGGCCAAATCGCTAAAGAGACAAAGAGAATTAGAATCAAAGACAAATTGTCGACAGCACTAAGAAGCGACAGTGCAATTAATTATTTCGCGAGACAGCCAGCCTGCACCTGAGCCCCCAGAGAGACTTCCACCAGGGGTTCTCCCAGTCAGTTTCTTTGGCACAAAAAGTGCCAGGAGACAAGTGAGAAATTAAAACTTTCCGATGCACCCGGAAAAGTGGGGGGGAGAAAGGTGAGAGGCAGGGCGGAGTGCACTTCCGACAGGTCAAAAATGAATCGCGCAATTAAACAGTTCCCCCAGTTTTTCATTTTATTTTTTTTTTTGGACTCTCGGCTCCAGAAGGTGTGAAAACTTAATTAAGCTCGAATGTGAAGACGCAAACAAATAACTCTGGGAGGCAGGTGCCAGATTAAAAACATTTTTAGACCGTAGACCGAGAATTTAAATTTAAATAGTCGAATAGTGAGTCTCGAAACAGAGTTTCCAAATAGATTTCTGCGGTTTCGATTTGCGGTTGCTTTGACATCGACTGGCATGCCACCCTCCCGCCGGGATAGAAATTTCACTCCCCAGAGCTCTGTTGGATTACTTTAGCAGTTGCACATTCATTTTTTGGTTTTCTGTTTAAAGTTTTCATCTAAACAATATACCAGACTGTCCTACCTGACCTGGACAGAACGCAGCTACCTAGCCGACATTCCTCTCCCTGCGATAAGAAAACATTCCCCGAGAATGCGTCACAGTGTCTTGGAAACTATTTCATAGCCTTGGTAGCCTTGGTTGATAAGGGCTCTTTCAGAGACCCCGAAAAAGAACCCATCCTGGAACAAAGGACTCGCCTTTGCTCGAGTCAGGAGTGTGGGCGTTGGACCACCAACCACCAACAACTCTTCGGCCCGACTCGTACTGATTTATGCGTTCTGGGGGAATTTCATGGCTGCTTAATTAGTGATTAACCCAACCCAAAACACTCCCACGTTCGGCTCGTCAGTGGGAGTGGGAAGACTGGGAACCGCACACAGCGACGGTCCCGGATCGCAGATGGATGACTGGAGGAGGCGCGTAGAGACAATCGTCCGGAATTAAACAATTAATGTGTAATTATCACAGTTTGCCAGCGATTTTGCCCCGGGCCAAGCGCCAAGCCGAAGGAACTGTGCAATCGAGTGTTCGGAGTGGGAAAGAGTCGTCAAAACGCCCACTGAAGGTGCGGGCGTCACCGATTTCTGGCCAGGGCGTGCCGACAAACGATCCTCGAGGGACGCTCCACGTCCCCGTCCAAGGCAATACATCATCATCAGAGTCAGAATGGAAGCTGCAGTTGGAAACAGTGACCTGGGATCTGGGCGAGAAACCAAACCGGGTTAGAGATGAAACGCAGGAAGCCATCACGATCCTGTGAGTGCTGAGTAGTTGAAAACTGAATCGTGTAATTTGGTGAGATAGATCGTTTTGAGCGACATGGAGAGAAACGCGTTATGGGGCTACGAATATCCCTTTCAGAGGGCTGCCCACAAATGACTTACTTTTTTCCGAGTGCATCCGCCGATCATGGTTAGAGTTGGGGGCATAAAACAATTAGCTTTGGGGGTAGGGGCTCGGATGGAGGGATACGGTCGCCACTTGATCCCAACGCTCACTGAAGGCGCCGCCGCCTGTCAGCCAGAGTCAGGAGCTTCAATTATGTTGTTAGGACGGATCAAAGCGATCACCGATCAGCGATCACCGGCGATGATCACCGACGATCACCCAAGACCCAAACAAGCCGATCCGATCACCGAAAATTGTTTCGGACACTGAAATGCCAATTAGAGGAGGGGAAAGGAGGTCGGGGAAGAACCACGTGGTCAGGAGATCGGTCCTTAAAATTATGCAAATCTGTTTAGGACCATGTCCGGAAGGATCGTTTTAAACAATTGCCGGCGCATTACTGGCGCTGCAAATGTCCTTTAAGTAGATCTTGGTCTTTGAGTAGCAAGGATTTCGGAACACAGCTGCGGAGAGAGAAAAAGTTCGGAGGGAAAAAGCGTCTAGGCGTGATCCCTGGCATTCGGATCGGATATAGGGATAATCCAGAGCGGCAAAGGACACACACAAAGGACAATTAACTGTTTCGTGCTCTAATTCAGGTGCGTGAGCAGCCGAAGCAGAAACAGAAATTGATGGCAATTATTCGGAGCGAAGCTGAGCCGCTTTAACCGCAAAATTGTCCCAGATCCCCAGGACCTTTTCAGGGCCCGGGACTCATTGTTTTGATGTCTGCCGAACGAAATGCCTGGGAGTGATCCGAAGTGATCTGGAATAGCAGATGAAAGGCCGCTTAAGGCGCCGCAGATCTGGCAAAGCATATAAAGTGCTTAGCATAATTAGTAGATCGCTTTGGACAAATACATATATCTTTTCATTCAAATCTGCTTAGCTCGCATGATCTCTAGTTGAAGCGACTTGGACTATCTCTTTGGGATGGCGATCTCCAGTTCCCATACAGTCCAATGAAATTTCTAACAAATTGTTTCATTCAAAGCCCCATCCTATCCACCATAAATTCGTATGAAACCGACATAAATGTCCAAATATTTACACAAATTAAGCGCTTCTTTTTGATAGGCCCGAGTTCCATTGTGATATGTAGGGGAACAGATCAAAAGCGACAGCTTCTGTTGTTATGGAAAATGCTCTGGTGCCCTGGAGCCCTGGAGCAGAAGCATTTTCCCACAGAGCTTTCCAAAAAAAAAAAAAAAAAAATTCTTCGATCGCCGGAGAAGAATGGAAAATGAAACGGATTTTCATTCTGGCTTGGACCAATGACACCTGAAAGCGCCCACACGAAATTGAGACATCCACTTGGAGCGAGGAGATCAGTGATCTCTCCCGACCCTGATTCCCATAGCTTTCAAGTGGAATGTTGTGTGCGTTTGTGCCGGGTGTTGCATCTGAGGGATTAGTAGCACTCCGTAATGACTTTTGGATTTGATTCCGTGGGAATCTCAGTCAGTGCAATGACATTGAAGTGGATCGATCCCCCTGTGGAGATGTACTCGGCCCTATTTCGGCCGACAGCTGTGGTTCATTTGCATAAATTCCGATCCGTACCTGCATTCGTGCATTAAATTGTCCGACTCCTCCTGCTCCTCCCTGGGGGTGACCGCAAAAACAAAAAAATATATATGTATATAAATAAACGAAAGACAATGCGGTTGCAGCTTTTCGGCTCCATCAAAAGTTCGGGTGCTACAATGTTGACATCTCCCTGCCCGCCTCTTTCATATTTTATGTTTTGCTTTGTTTTATTCCCTCTGGTAGTCATCGGTTCTCATCTGTTTTGGAAATATTATGCAGGGTAATCCCTTAATCGCCCCGGTCCAGGTCCAGGTCCAGGTCCAGGCCTCCTTTTGTTGACCACATTTTCTACTAATTTCCTCAGGAGCATTGTCCACGAAAAGGATGCGAAATTTCAAATAATCCCTAAGTGGACATAATCCTTTTGGGTGCCACTGTTGGCAGGGCTACCTTCCGTTTCGTTTTTAAAGATTTCCTACAATTTCCTTCTATTTTTTTTTTTTGCTTGGTTTTAATAACTCTTTTGCAAAGAAACATAAAGGATACGTAGTAGGAAATGTATTATCCTGATAGGGACGATTGTCCGGTGGGCGGATATGGATATTTAATACTTTTATTCATTTGTGTTGAAAGGCAGGTTCAAATGTGAGTTAAATTTGTGCTGTGCGGCGGCAAAGTTTAGAGGGTTTCCCCGAGACCAGAGTTTCCCGAATCCCGAATCCCGAATCCGGAGTCCGCAATCCCGAATTCCGAATTCCGAATCCCAAAGTATCGAAACAATTGGTCAGACATGAGGTCCAGAAACCCGTTGGACGACTCTTATCTCGGCAGCGTGTGACACCATATGCTCGCCTCTTTATCACCATTCTCCTCCGGCTCCGACTCTCCCCCGGGCTTCCCAATGAGCTTCACACATCTGTTCTCCGATCGGAGACTGCAGAGTCTGCGTCGAAGGTGGTCCAGGTCTGTCTCCGCTTAATAACCGAATAAAAAATGATAACCCGAAAATAAGAAGACATCAAAGAAGCCCAGCCAGCGACTGCAGGCCAAAATTAAGAGAACTCGCAGCCCCAGAGCCTAACAAGCTACGAGAACCGAAAGATCCGATGAAAAGAACTCGAGAAGAATGTGAATTGTAGATATGGAAGACCCAACAATACCCTATACTCTGATTGGAGGTATAATTCTTGCTCATTTATGAAAAAGTTAGATGTTGGAAAAATAACTTGCCTCATAAAACATCATATCGTATACCCCTTAATATACCCTGTATCATGTTCTATAGTATAAGAGCAGCCGGAGAAAGAGAGGAAAGCCATTGCCATAATGCACAAAGGGTCATAATGATCGGCAAAGATCGCAGCGCATCGGGTTTTGGATGCCGGAGACCACCGTCGTCTAATTTATGCACACCGAGATGTGGGGACTCGGCTGGGGGGGACTGTGTTTCAGCCTCGGTCAGAGTCTCTGGATCTGATTCCGATACAGATTCCGGACAGATCCGAGCCGCTCTTTAAACTCTTATTAATGAGCCGCGCAAGTGTCGCACGCAACGCGCCGATTAAGGCCCAGTTAACAGGCGCACCAGTCGGAGGTGGCGACCGACCGTGTCCATGTCGGTTGTCCAAATCCAGGTTCATGATTATGTGGTTGTGCACTTCAAGAAAAGATACCGCTTTAGAGGTGAGACTTCTCTCTAGATATGAGATGGATTTTAAAATATATTTATTTGAGAAATACCTTTTCTAAATGCAGTTTATATCATTTCTTCTCCCGTCAATTATACATTTTATTTAATATTTTTTTTCTCAAAGTGCACCTGCAACATCCCAGATTAAAGTGCAGCCAGACCACCGCTTGTATCGCCCTAATGGACCCCGATCCGTGGACCGCCTCCGTGTGACAACTGGGAACTTGCTGTTTCAATTAAGACTGCCATAAACCCCGCCCTGAGAAACATTCCGTGTGCCGCTCGCCCGGTTTTCTCCAGTTATCTTCCCGGGGCTTGTCACTCGCCCGATTTCGTTTTCCACTAAATAAAGACATTAAAAGTGCCGTCAGGTTATGTTCTCTGGTTCGTGTCTCCGCGTTTCGGGCCCCGGATTTGGCGGCCGGTTAGGCTGGGATTTATTAGGGACCACCTTTGGTCTGTGGCTTAACACTTTTTTAATTTCACTTGCCACACGGGGCAATCAATCTTGGTCAGGGATCGGCATCGGGATAGGGATAGGGATAGGGATTGTGGAGTTATGAGCCTGAGAAATGGTCACCATTTCGGGAGAGTCATAAACCATCATTAACCAGGCAGCTGGTCACTGGCGCTTGGATGGCCTGGTCATAACCATGGACTGTGCATGTCAGACATGGGACATGGGATGCACTTTTCGAGGGCGACCACAACAAGTTCCGTAGAATCAGCAGCTGCCGAGTGGGAAAGTGTTGACATTTTCGCCGTCCTGTGGGGTCGGAAAGATTTAGGGGGCAGGCGGAGCAGGTGGTCCCTTTCTTGATTCGTTTTTGGGAATTATATTTTATTGCAAGTTTTTTTTTTTGTTTTCCGGATGGCAGAGATCATAACGAGAAGATTCATGGGAATTTATTATGGGCCGAAGAAAAGAGCTTTCTGCTCCACTTTGCTCATGAGATTTGAACCGATTAGAAGCTATTCTTTTGTTACTTTCTCCAGTCCAACTTCTAAGAATTACTAGATATTTATTTATTTTTTTTTAAATTATTATTCAAAAAGTTTAATATAGGAGCTTTGAAAATGATGATGTAGAAACCTCTTGAAGTAAAAATATTTGAAATTCTTAACCATTTTTACTTTCCCCTTCTAAGAAACCCCACAAAAAGCACTTTATACATTTTTTGAGGTTCATAATTTTCGCCTCTAATATCCCAATTAACGTTCTACCAGAAACATTTAACCAGAAACCCCCAATGGACGTGTTGAAATGCCTGAAACTCCATTAGCTTTGGCCCTCCCGCTTATTGACAGAGTTTCTTAACCTCTATCGCGACTGTCATATCGTAATCTTCGTAATCCCAGGCGTTCGAGTTCGAAACTCGCCAAACGACTGAATCAAGCACACTTCCACTCATTCATGAATGAGTCGAATGAATGGAGTTTCGATTTCCACAACTCCTACACTACAATAGAGTAATAATATGGCCGGGTGGCGAGGGGATACACTCGGCCTACTCGCGCATGCAAAACACGATTTACTATTAAGGCAAAAACCCGCAGCCAGACAGAAGAAAAAAAAAATACGAGTGGGTACCAAGGGGTTGGAGCGGACAGGGGCAGGGATTCGGAACCAGAAGCCAGACAACAAACAGCTTTTGACGTCGCATAACATAGAAGAAATTGAATGGAGCCGAGAGTTGACTGGAGACCTGGAGCCTCCGGGCGGAGGAGGCTCTTTTGTGCAGTCTTTGGACCCGGCTGCTCCATTCATAAATGGCCATGGCAAAGCGGGTTTTGGCAACGTGCTCTTCAGCTCTGGGCTTAGAGCCTGCTCGCCCCGGATCGGATCAGAGGATGAGTCATCTGCAGTGCTGGGGCACGTGATGTCGGCGTAGTCGTCGTCTCTGTCGAGGTGTGTCAATTAGCAGTTAGTTGTTGCAGCTGAAGAGGCGGCCACAGACGCAGACGCAGGATGTGGGCATGGGAGACCAGGAAGAAGCAGGGGTTCTCCATGTGGAGGAAGAGTCGGTAATTACCGATGGTATAGCTCCAAGGCGTGACTCATCTCCAGAGGATTGTGGTGAAATTTAGTCGAGACTAAAGATATCCATTTAGTATTTGAGATTAAGTGGTTGCTCCGAAACTTATTCCGAAATGGCGTTAACTATTTCCCAATCTGGAAAATGTGGAAATTTATGAATAAAGCGATTGCCGACTGGTTTTTTTTTCTGTGGCGCTTCCTGCGCGATAGACTTTGAGCTCTGGGCCCAGACAACGACTGGAAGTGTGCACCCACATGATCCGCCTGGCACGTCAATTGTGCGGGTGTCCACATCCACATCCATGTCCACATCCGTTGGCTGCTCTATGAGAATTAAATGCGGAAGAGGGCGGCTTTCATTTGTATGCAACAGTTCCCCTCGCTCGTTCTGGGCGGGATTCTCCAGCTTGGTCGCACATTCAGCTTTGGTTTTCGGTTTCGGATTCGGTTTTCGACTTGGAGTTCTGGGTTTGGCGCTGTGTCGGCTGCCTTTGTGGCGCCCACAGCCGCGTGCCGCTCTTTGATTAATTATGCGATGCACTGTGGCCACCACCTCCGACTCCGACTGCGACTCTGACTCCGTTTCCCCCTCCAATCCCTCACCTTGAATCGGTTAACTGTCATTGTTCTGGCCGTCAATGCCACACACCGCACTCGCCACAATTGACCCAATTACGAGGACATGTGGATTATCTGGACACGGGAGCTTATTATTTGTGTGAATTTAATGATGGGTTGGAGGGGGAAATGGGAGGTTTGGTAAACATGGGTAGCAGGTATTTAAATTTTTAATATCTGGCTGTAACAGTTTTGGGGAAAGATAGTAGCATGAATGATAGGTAGGGTAGGGCAGGTGTGTTTATCTGGGGATTTTAATGCCAGAATCATCAAGGTGGCAGGAAAGGTGGAGCAAGCACGAGCGCCACAACAACAGCAGCTGCCACTGGCCACTGGTCACTGGCCACTGGCCACTGAATGGAAATGGAAATGGACAGCAGCTAATTCCCCGCCGCCTGCTAAAATGGCAACAATGGCAAGAGAGGCCGCCCCGATCCCGATTCCGGGGTGAAGGTCAGATTTCGGGCAATCGAACACAATGGACAAAGGCATCATCGTTTTGAATATGAAATGAGATTTTGGCACAAAGCCAGCCGAGAAATGGTAGCCAGACGGGACGGGACTGGACCGACCGTAGGTGGACTCCAATTACCCTATGGCAGCTGAATTCGGACTCGCAATCGCCTCAATCTCGATTGATCTTTCAATCAATGGCAGCTGCTCAGGGCCCGCCTTGGAGTGCGCCAATTTTCAATCCCGAAAACGTCAATATTTGCCAGGGATACGCCAGGATGGTAAGGTGAGGAGGGATAAATTCCAGGAATGCCCCCCGAACGAAATGGAACTTTTTTCGTTCAAATAAAACGACTACGAAATGCCCTAAAGTTGAGAGAATATAATTTATATTTACGTTCAAGTTTCCAGGACACAGGCAGCTCTTTAGGTTGACTTTATAGCTATGGCTTACTTTGATTGGGGACTCCCTCCTTGTGGAGATTCGTGTGGCCAGTCCCTGAATGGAGGAGGGTATCGGAAAGGTTATCGCCAGCTTTTTATCGGGCCACCGTCGAAAAGGAGCCGCGTCATCAGCGCAGATTGAAATAATTCCGAGTTGCAAACTTGCCAAGTCATTTTGAATTGGTCAGAGGTCGGTCGCAGCCTGTGATCTTTGGGAATATTATATACGGGGGTGGGGTGGGGTGAGAGGGCAGGCAACGCCAAGAGATCGCGTGCGATAGGCAACGTCAATATTTGTGTTTATTTCAGGCCGTTCCGGCGATCAGATCGGAATGGGAATGGGAATGGGAATGGGCATGATTATGAGGTCCTTGTTAGTCCGTTCGGTTTGGCGGCGCTTTCGCTTTGAGGTCAGACAAGTGGCTGCCCAATTTGCGCTCTGTTTGTGTATCATTTTGTGGGCCTGGCTAATTGTTTTGTGACCTCAAAAAAAAAAAAAAAACCACTGCTACCTGACTCGATCTGAAAAACGGCTCTTATTTGCTTTAGTTTTTGATATTTTTCCCATTTTTTTTGTGTGTGGTGGTAAAGACGTGGGAAAACTGCAACCAGGTTACAAATTTAACAGGTTGCGGATATTTGTGGGCCAAGATTTATTTCGAATATACTATACAATTTTTACATAGATACGCCAAACAGATTCCTAAAACTGGGAATTTATCCTGTGTCTGAATATGATATTGCCATCCACCTCAACAGAACAATATATTTCGGGAAAATTGTTCCTTCGCCATAATAAACTACCATCCATCCATCTCCTTAATAAAAAGAATAAAAACTTTTTCTAAAAAATAGTTGATGGTTAATTTCATATCAAATTAAGTATAATTTATAAGAAGTTATCTTAATACCTTTTAGTCATTGTGTGATTCGTCTGCCTGCTCTGACTCCGTCCATTCACGAAAAATAATCAAATGACTTCTTAGGAGGAATATTCTCTAAGAGGCTGTCTTTCTCGAGGGTTCCTTTTAAACTAATCAAGTAATTACTGAGTTCCATTAACGAAATGTCGCTAATGCTCCGATAGCTCACCTCTACGTTTGACAATCGTGTAATTATTGCCTAGCTTGCGCAAAAATCCCCTGGATACAAGATCATCAATGATGTCTTCAACATTGTCGACCAACGCCATCGGATGCGTGTCGGTGGTCATGCTCAACATCCTAAGGATCTCGGTCTTCGAGACCGGACCACCGCCCAACACATCCATCGTCTCCCAAAGTAGACTTTTTATTTCGTTGTAGGTGCGCCTAGCCTCACTGTCACTGCATCCGAGTTCAGAGAACGACGCATCACTTACTGACATTTTTTTCACTTAACAATTTTCACCACTTTATCGAAAAATATAAAAGCAAAAAACCAATACAAATTTTATCAAATAATTACAATACGTCTGTACACGAATCTGCCAAATAGAAAACTGAACTCAGACCTGATACTTCCAGGTAGGAAGTTTTTTAAATCATTCCATAGCCTACTTGGGATTTGAGATTTATCTTTTTTGAAAAACTTGAGCTTTTCTGAGTGCTATGAATCCCCTCTGGTATAATACCAATTTAAAGGTTTCTCCCAAATCATCCCTGGAAGAATCGTTCCTCCGTTTCTTCAATCAAGAATGAGAATCTGTCATTTCCTGCCGAAAGGCTGGCAACTCTGCACATTTGTCACTTTGCAAATTGGACTGCTGCCTTCACGTGACTTTTTCCTTGTGCTTTTCCAGAAAAATATTATCCGGAAAATGAGTGATTCAACAAGTGATATCGAGATGCGTGAACTCGTTGACGCCGCAATGGAGGAGAATAGGTAATTTGATTTGTGAAAATCAAATTAAATCAAATTAAATAGTAAGTGGAAATTTGTCGTGTTTCCCAGATTGCCATGCGACGAGGACTTCAATGAGAACACGGATAATCATCCCGTGGAACAGCCCGAACAGCCTGGAGAGGAGAGAACTCTACTCCAATTGGTCCTGGACAAGAATCACAATCACGATGTAAGCCAAAGCCTACTTTCTCCTTCAAAAGTTAATTAGAACATTTTGTTTTTAACAATTTAGAGCTTGGCCTGTTTGTGGGTGAACGAATACATGCTAGACTCCACCGCAGCTCTTATTAGCTTCATGCAGCTTGTGGTGGAGGCTAGTGGGAGCCACTACCTAATACCGAAGGACACAAACATGCCCTTCGCCTACAAGGACCTAGTTATAGCCGCCACAGTTCAGTTTCGAAATGTAAGCTCAGAAAACACTTAGTTTCTTGACACGAAAAGTATGCAATTGGAATTGTGCTTCCAGGTCAGCATGTACTATCCGATGATTATGAAGACGGCCGCGTCCTTTGTGCAGAGTGTTGGTGGCTTTGTGCAGAGTCTTCTGAAGACTGCGGATGGCACGCCCATATTCTTCGATCACATTTTCCTCAAAGAAGTCACCGGCTTCGTGATGACCTGTTCCGAGTCGAAAGTGCGTCCCTTCCGTCACACTGGTACTATGATAGGTTTGTAAATAATTTTAATGATCCAAACAGATCCCTTGAGCGGCCAATGCCTTTCAGGTCTTAAAATGCTGACCACCCTGCAGGATCTCTCCACTTTGAACAGCGGCTTGCTGCAAAGTCTGTGGATCTCCATGTACCAGGTCATCTTTGTAGACCGTTACCTGGACGTGGTGGATGACATCCGATTGCTCTGCCTGACCGAGCTGGGCTTGTGGCTGGAAAAGTATCCGGACTGCTACTTGCAGCCCGATCGTGTTCGCTACCTATTCGAGGGCCTCCAGGATAGCTCGAGCAAAGTGCGAGAGTGCTGTCTGGTCAACATCTCGAAGCTAAGCCGGAATGTGATCCTTCGTTCCGCTTGTCTGGAATTGGGCAAGGAGCTGAAGCGGTTTCTCCTGAACATCTGCGTTCAGCGGGAGAATGAACTGGGCGAGTTGGCCCTCAACATCCTGTCCGACTTCTACGGCTCTGCGCCGGAGTTTCTGACAGAGGAGGAGTGCCGACTGCTGGAGCAGTTGATGTTTGCCGCCAACCGAGGACTGGCCCAGGCAGCGGCTCTATTCTCCAACGAACGACGTAAGGGCCGAACCAACAGTCAAAATCTTCGATCTGTTTTGGAGTTCTTCAACGAAGATGGACAATACGAGCACACTGCCTATTTGGTGGATGCCCTCTTTGGGACCTCCGAACTGATAGTGGATTGGAGGCTGATGGTCGAAATGCTTCTCGAAGAGCAGAACCCACAATTATCCGCCAAGGAGACATCTACTCTCATAGAGATTCTGTCCCGTGGCGTAAAACAGGCCATAACGGGTGAGATACCTCCGGGGAGGTACACCAAGAATTTGGTAAGAAGACCCACTGCCGGATCCATTGGCCTGGCCACGGAAATCCTGGGGCCCGTTTTGTCCAAGCTCATCGAAAAGTACTGCGCGGACTCCGATAATGTGAAGAATCTTCTGGAGCTGCCGCAGTTGCTGGATCTGCAAAGTGTAAGCAGAAGCCAAGTAGTCCAATTGTTGGAGCAGATAAAGGACATTATGTTTACGAGGGCCGACAACTCTGTGCTCCGGATGGGGGCTCGAACATTGGTGTATCTGAACCTGGTAGAGGCGCCGATGATCAGCGAAATACTCAACAACGCGGTCACCAACTACAAGATTGCTTTCCGCACCTGGCAAGAGTCCTATGGCATCCGAAACTATTCCTCTCCCGGGTCCTCATCATCGTCCTCATCCTCCGCCAAGTCCCAGAAGAGGCGAAAGAATCGCCTGTTGGTAACCCTGCGCCTGGTTTCCGCTCTTTACGGTCAGTTCGACCTGAGCGGCTATAACCTGACGGAGTCCGTGCTGGCCAGCCTGAAGCGAGTGGTCCGGGAAAGGGACAGACCGCAACGAGATGACCTTCCCTTCGAGGCACGGGCTCTCTACATGGAGGTGTGCTACTTCAGTCTCAGCTGGGACTTGAAAAGGGTCCGGAAACACGAGGAGGATGACCTCTACGTGGTGGAGCTGTGTGCGGCTCTCAAGAAGCATTTCGAGGACTATCTCTTTGTGACCAGAGACTTGATCAACGACATGCGAAACATTTACTTGGCCAGTGATGTAAGTATACTGCATCATACTTGTTTGTTGATATTTTTTTTTTATATTTTTCTATTTACAGACCTATACCTACCTGTGCGACCTCTTCGTTCTCTTTGGGGACCAGTTGCGTTTGAGTGCCAACTCGTATATTCGCGACCTCACCTACAAACCGACACTCGAGGACATCAAACTGGTGGAGAAGTTCATGATGGGCTACATCTTCCACGACAGTCCTCTGGAAATTGTTAAGGAGTGCAACTTCGACGAACTGCAGAACAAGCGACGAGTCCTGAGCAGCTACTGCAAGCTGGTGGCCTTCAGTGTGGTGCCCAGCATGAGGGCTTCTATAATATTCCAGCATTACGACAAGGTGAGTGGGAGAGGGTTTGGTTTTGTTTTCCTTAAATTATCAGATTTTCTGATGCAGTTTTTCGACGCATTCGGAGACATAATGAGGGCTGCCATGGAGCGTGCCGTGGACATCAATTGTGTCAACTACGGGATGACCGTGCTCCATAGTCTGCTGCTGGTCTACAAGAGAATTATGGCCAATTACTTGGAGGACTCTGAGCGGGTCGCCCACTCGGATGAGTTCACACATCTGATCAGCTTGGCCAAGCGACTGGCTCAGACCTTCAATCCCAATCTCGTGGAGAATCGACGCGGTGTCCTAACTCTGCATCGTGCCGGGATAATGTATGTTCTCGAATCGGTTTCCACTGACCCGACGGCTGCCCCGAAGAATCTGATCTTCCTCAGAGTTGTTCAGGAGTTTGTGCCGCAGATTCTGGTCCAGGACAAGCCGAATATCCAAAAGTTCCTCGAGAAAATTGAAGAGCCTTCGTTGCCGTCCTGCCGTAAGGAGACTTGGCAGCCCCTGGAGGCATATCGCTTCGCCTTGAACACCAAAGTCATTGCTCGCAGTAAGTATTTGATGGAATTCTGAATGTAACTCAGTTTTTAATTAATCTCATTTGATAGAAACCGATTCCATGGATTTCTAAGCAGAGGAAAGAGTGTTTTTTTCATAAAAATAAAAATAATCGCCTATCAGAGAAGAGTTCAAGGTAGGACTGGCTTTATTTTGTGTTTTATTTACTAATCTTGGTGATGGGCATAGTTATTTCAAGTCCGATATGGATATCACTAACCTCTGTAACATAAGAATTGTTTTCAAATTTATTTCACATTTTTTTTTGGCGCAATTTACCAAACGCCGGTTGCGTAATAGCGGCCCCGTGTCCTTCTGCAGGATGCATTCAGTCTGACAGCCAGCTGCCCATGGGTTTCGAATTTCCTCGGCCCATTCATATCTCCGACTGGCTCGACAATTTTCAATTTCAATGCTCCGTCCTGACGAATTGACTGCAACTTTGCTGGTTCCTGGGCCGCCCGTCTCCCCGTGGCCAGGATCGAGGGCACTCACGGGCTGTCAAAGGCTGCACGAGCCAACACGGCCTTTGACACCCCCCTCAAAAAAAAAAAAAAAAAATACTTATTGAGTTCCAATGGAATCGAATCCTTGGAGGGCTCAAGGTGCGCGCTAAAATTTCGGAAACGAAATGAAATTCAAGTGGATATTGGGTCACTTCTGGTTTTGGTTTTCAAGTGGCCCGGTCATTTGTCCATTTCCCTGGCACATGCCAAGTGCCAAGGAATAGGAGTGAGAGCCGTATCCGATTTCACCCGGGAGGAAGCCTATAGACTTCCTATCGAGTGAGGAGAAAAGGTTTTTGCAGATTCCGTTCCGTGCCGAGGCGGCACAGATGTGGGAGATGCTAAGAAGGGCATTCCAGGGCCATCAAGCACACGGCCTGGAATAAATTGGCGGTGGGGAGCACAACATCTGGACCAACTGATCTTAATTGGAACATCTCCACAAAGGACACAAGCACTGGAAACAATGTTTGCAAGAGCAGGCACTCCATGGAGAGTACTTGATACTCTTGTATTAAGTTGATACTGTTTTTCTCAGTGCACCTCGGACAGGTAGCAACGAACTGGGGCCACAACCTGGCTCGGCAACACATCAATTTCGCGTAACGGGCTCCGTGAACCGCTAGGCCATGGCAATTGCATTTCACGCTCGCTCCTCGCTCCTCACTCCTCACTCCTCACTCCTCACTCCTCACTCCTCACTCCTCCAACGGAACCTGATCACAGATGTCCTGACGGGCCGAGATCGGATCTCCCTCGGTTGCGGTTTAACGAGATCTGCACCGCCCCCTCGACACACGCCTCCGCCAGGACGGTCTGGGACAAGACTGGAATCTCCCCTCGTTGAATGATTTTTCGGCCCTGATAAACGGTCCTCGATCCTTGCTCCTTGCTCCTTGGGGCGAAAGTGTAACACAATTTCAGACACGCGCATCTGTCGTTCGGTTTGAGTTTCTTCTGGAACAGTTGCGGGTCCCCGAAAATACGAAACGAAGAATTGTTTGCAAAAAAAAACCAACAAAAAAATAAGGGAGTTGAAGGAGTAGGAGTCTTGAATACCTAAGAAGGAGCGACACGTGGCACTTGATTCGTATCAAATTTCTGTACTATTTCGGGAGTTTACATTTGGGCAGGGAAGGGTTTCTTCATTTTATATTTTATTTCTCTTTTTTTAGTTTTAGTTTTTTGGGTTTTGTTAACTCCTCTCGCCAACTGTCAACCCATTTGGCCGATATTTATGGGCCAGTTGCCGTGCCGTTGGGCTTCGAGTCGGGGGTCTGTGCTGCAACTGTTATTAACATGAATTTATTGCCTGTTGTTTTTTTTTCGGCAAAAAGAATTTAAATTTTAGCGGACCAAGTGTGACCACCTTGGGCGTTTTAGGGGCTATTAGGTCCTGAAAGGGGAATGAAAGCTAGTCGCCATAAAGAAGCTTGGTTTATGGGATGTCACCAAAATTGCATGCCATTTGAGGCTAAAAGGTTGTGTTTTTAGTCCTTGAAGACCTCACTTTGAAAGTCATTTATTATATTCCTGAGGGATCCTTTTCGGCCTCCTTCCAGGCATTTTTTTTTTTTTGATAAATCTATTCCTAATCGCCCGAAAGTACAAAAACATCAACAGACATATTTGACTTTAACCAAATCCGTGTTGGCCCCGTCAAGTTGCGTGTAAAAACACAAATTCCTCGATTCATCATCGCGACAGGAGGTCCTGCCTGTCGATCCATCCACTCTACGAAGTGCTCGCGGTTCCATTGATAAATGCCAAAAGAAATTTGTCAAATGTCAATCAGAGGATCCTGAGTTTGAGTTTGAGGTGATCCTTCGACTGACAGCAAACACGCGGTGTTGTCCTTGCTCATTTTGTCCTCTGTCCTGTGTCGTTGTTTTTGTTATTGTTTCTACTGGTGCTGCTTCTTCGGCTGCCTAATGTCTTGGCAAATAAGGAGCGGAGCGCCGCTCCTGGCGTCGACTTCTGCCACGGTAGTAACCTCGACATGTCCTTGCCCCGACTGTCGGAGGCGACGGGAGGGTGAGTGCGTGTAAATCAGGCGGCCCGGCCTGTTTAAAAATGTGTCGCCATCGCGTAACTCAATCCTTGCCGCGCTGCATTGTCCTGGCCCCGCACAGGATGCGCTCGACAGCCGTCGCCGGCTCGGCAAACCAATAAATACCATTTAGAAGTTGCCTCTCTCCTCCCCCATGGAACTACTCCCGCTATTTGTGTGTCAACAGAGTCATGTGTCGGCATGTCGTCGTCCTTAACATATGTCCTTTGACACAGCCAAGGTGCAGCTGAACTCGCTCAGGACACGCATAAATTAACGGGTGCCGGCTCAAGTCCCTGATTGTAGCTCTAATCCCCGAGTCCTGATCTTCGATCCGGCCTGCACCTTTTTGGCCCCATTAGCACGCGTCCTCCATGCACGCGCGGCTGCCACTTGAAAGGATAACGGAGCCCTCCAACTCCATGGCTCTGGAGGGTCCTGGCGGCTCCTCAAGTAAAATTAGTCTGGCTCTGTCAGCGAATCTGATTTACGCGCCAGCTGCTCCTGCTGCGGAGGTCCTTTTTCCATTCGAATCAGATCCTCCAGACTGCCTCCTGTTCTCAAATTATAATTTTAGTGGCAATCTAATTAAGCAATTACAAGCGTGTTCTTCAGTTCGCTCTTGATTTATTTATTTAAGGAAGAAAGGGGAAAAGATTTTTGGAAGAGGAACAGATGTTTTTCTTCAGAGATTACTCTGGAGGATTAGAAAACTTTGTATGAAACCGGGACTTATATGATTTATGTCTATGTCTATGTATTTATTAAAATTATAAGAATCCCAAGTAGAGCTTCTCTTAATTGATATCTAGATTCTGAATAGAGTCTGTAACTTCCTCCTCGTTAATTATTACCCACAATATCCCTCAATTAGAACCAATATGGAAAACTAGCTGACCAGCCCGCTCTATTGAGTCGGAATTCTTGCAACGCAGCTGCTCTACATAGAGTTGGCTCTCCACTTCATTAGGCCTACAATTTATATGGAAGGTATGTGGGTCTTGTAAGCACTTGACACCCGAGGACAGTTCAATTAAATGCAATATTTACAACACCTGACACGGACCACAAACTGGACAAATTAGTTGACAACCCGACGCGTCTCCCGCTGACCGCAGATGGTCAAGATGGGATGGTCAAGTGGCGACCACAGATGGGCTTCCGTTTCGCTCTCGAGAAAGGAAAAGTGACGGGAAATTAATTACCAGATGGATGTTCCATTAAACTGCCGATATTTGGCTACCAAAGCGATACGGATATACATCCTCGACAATTAATCATGCGCAGCGGCATAACTTTCGGTGAGATTTTTAATGACTGCGCCTCCTGTCAGCGCTGCGATCGTAAAACCGCCCAGTTCATGGCCTCCGAGGACATCAAATAGATTTATTATTGAAAATATTTTGGCTGCCCTTTTGATTGTTTTGGGTCCAGGGGGCGATGTGCCAGGATGCGACAGGACGAGGCTTGCGGATGCCCGGAGCAAATGTTGTGTTAAATTTATTTTTATTGTATTTTGGCATTTTATGATGACTCTCCGCATTGTCTGGCATGGAAGGAGGGAGTCTTCCATCGTCATTCCGATGTCTCATAATGTTTATACATTTTCCGGAGCATTTCGATTTCGATGCGATGGGCAATAAAAGTGCAAATGGTCGGACATTAGGAATTTGTCCGATGCGGAGGGATCAGCAGCTGTCCTCTGGCACTTCCTGGGGAATCAATGAGCTGCTTCGGCTCACTTGCTTTTCCAATCAACTCTATACAGTAGCTTTTTCAGAAGCAAGTGTCGTTTGTAGCGCCGCCAGTCCTGTAGACAACACTAATTAACCCTTGTGTTGCCTGGCGGGTGAGGTGGACGAACACCTTTTACATAATTAGGTGCCTGTTGGATTTCCCCAACAACGAATGGCTGTTTGGGTAAACATAGTTTTTCTTCTGGACACTGAAAAAAAATTAAATAAAGTTTAAGAAATCAATCGAATTATTTCTAGAAGTGACGTCTAAAGATTACTTTATTTTTTGGAATTTTTCATAGATTTTGTTGTTTGTTGAAAACTAAATATATTCTCAGTGTTGTTGGACCATCATCCTCGTCTGCGTGTCATTCATTAATCCACATAGAAATGGCATTGGTGGTGATGATGTTCCATCTATTCTGGGATGCCTCGGTGACCAAAGTTGGCGGCCAAGGCGGCTATGACGGCCAAGGCGGCCAAGACGGCGGCACAACAACAAAGCCGGCAAGAGGCCTATTAGCCACAATAAAGAGGCAGCCTCCTCACCCCTTCTCTGTCGCCACCCCTCCCTCCCCAATCCGCCGGCCCCTTTGGGGGAATTCTATTATGCAGATGAATGGATATGGGACCGTCTGACTGACTGACTGACTGACTGGTTGGGTGTTGTGTTTGTGTTTTGTTTGCCCCGCCAGATGCCATTACAATGTAAACTCGACAAAAGTTCACTCAGTAAACTGCCTCAGAACTGGCGGAGATGCGGGCAGTTGGAGGAGATCGTGGCAGGAGGAACTCGTGGCATCCACAGAGCGAGAGGGAAACGTCTTCATCTCCAAGACATCCGCAAGACAGCCACCGCAGCGGAACAATTGATCAAATATCATAATTTATCAAATGACAATGCAACAGGCGGCGGCAGCCTCTGAACGTTTCCCGTATTTACATGCCCCAATCCCCACACCACTGGAAAGTGTCACCGATCTACGATCTTGGCTCTTTTGCTCTTGGATTTCGATCTCCCATCTCCCCTCTCCGATCCCCAAGCCCCCCCCTCCAGAGACCCAATCCCATTCGAAAGCTACAACTTAATTTATTTGAACAATTTGGGTCCGACATGCCGGCCCATTTTGTGCGCTTGTCTGTCGTGTTCAAGTCGCTTATTTATTTCGATGGCCAGTCGATGGTCACCCATCTATTTAGCATAATTGCAGCCTCGATCCGCGCCGAGAGACCCGAGAGAAGAGACTCCCCAACACCATCCATTCCCATCCGAATGTGGGGGGGTCTGTGTAATCCTAGATAGGGTTTAGTGGATTAAATGACCAAATTAAAAGGCCTGGTGGGGAAAATATTGGGACAAACCGTTTATTGTTCTATTATGGAAAACCTGGTCATCGCATTAGTTCTTATCTGGGTTGGGGTTCCCATTCCCCTATCGAGTATAGAAAGTTTCCAACCAAATTGTGTCAAGTTTGCCCACAAATTGAGCAATTTACGGCAGGCAGATTGATTTCGACTCGGCATTAATGCTATTTTTTTGTTAATATCTTAATATATTTTCCTTCTAATGTTTATTTGAAACAATTTGAATGGCTAGTTGCCACTTATAGAGAGAAAAAACCAGACCAGTCCAGGCCAGACCAGTTCGAAGGAGCAGAAATGATCGACTCTAGTCCTTGCACTTTTTACACCGCGGAGTCGGCGGCTCAACGAACTTGGGCATGTAGTTGGGGTTCTTCTTGAGGGCCACCTCCTCGTTCCAGAGCTTGTTGAGGTAGTCCTCCAGCTTGGCCACGATGTCCTCGTCACCATCGCCCTCCGAGCAGCTGGCAAAGGTGGTCGCCTCTTCGGAGGAGTCCGAGGTGGTGGACTTGCACACGTTGGAGGCTTCGCTGCAGGAGTCGTGCTTGCAGTCGATGGGACAGTGATGATTGTCCCAGTCCTCGGGAGGCTCCATCGCCTCCCCGTAGGCACTCTCCTCCGGATCGTCCGAGTTTTCGTCGCGTTCTCTTGTGGTGGCTACCGGGCCAATGAGATGGGGCTCCTCCAGGCGATACCACTTCACCTTGTACGAGTCCTGACCGCATTCGCCGAACTGCTCGCCCGTCAGCTGGTCGATGTTGCACTCGCAGATGAGGAAGGGCGAGTTGCACTGCCGACACCGGGGCAGGTTCACCTCGTGATTGAGGATGGGCCGGGGCATTCTGATTGCCGTAGCCCTATCCTTATCCTTATCCTTGTCCATCTTGGGAACTTGCAAGCCGCAAAGGATGCAGGGTTCTGGGAGATCTGCACCCTCCGACAGCTTGATCTTCTCCATTTTCCGCTGGCCAGCCTTGGGATGGCCGGGCACCTCCTGCTTGGAGCAGCCCTTGCAGGGACAGCCCGGCACCATCAGTGGATCCGACCGGGCCGTCATCCGTTTGTACAACGCACAGTAAACGATGTTTATCTGGCGTTCGTAGTGCTTGTGGGCCCAGAAGAACGCCGCCCTGTAGTTGTCGAATATCCTGGCCGTCTTGTAGGCTGCGTGCATCCAGGCGGAGTACTGGGTGTGCACCGCCATGGCATCCACAATGGGGTTACTGAGGCTGACCGGCGGCTTGCCGTGATAGAACGCCTTGAAGGCCCGTTTGATAATCGAATAGGCCAGCATCGCCTCAACGGGTTCCATCGAGCACTTCAGTCGCAGAGCCTGCAGAACATCCTCTCGGTTCAAGTGGGTGCCGGGAGCCGGCTGCGGCGGGCATGTGGTGCGCAGCTTGTCGTGGTATACGAAGGCCCTCTTTATTATCGACTTGGCCATGCAGGACTTGCTCGTGTTGATGCCGCAGATGAGCATTATCTGGGCCAGGCTCTTGGCGATATCCTCCACGTTGTCGTCGAACAGCTGATAGGGATCCAGCTTCCTTCTGCAGTTGCAACAGCATCGCAGTGCAGATGCGGGCACCACGCCCGAGGTCTCTTGCACCTTCATGATTCTCTCCATAAAATACGGAGAAGGTTATCGGAGAAGGGGGAATCACAAAATGGAATTTATTCTTCTGGGATGAAATATATATGTCTAACCAAAAAATACAGAAAATTTTCGGAAACTAGTTCGTCGGAAAAGAAATGAAAGCGAAGTCGTCGGTACAATGATCTGGTTAAAACTTATTCTGAATTGGGAAGGGAGAGGCCCTCGTAAGTGAAGTTATAGTTCATCGACACCCTCACCCACACCTCGATACATCCTCGATGCGTCCTCCCAGGTCGCACCTGGGGAATCGCCCACACGGGAGCCGGCGCTTATCACGCGCCCACAGATCGCGCCTCGACAATGGCCACTTAAAATGCCATTGTCGGCTGTAATCGCCCCTAAATTGCCGGCACCTCCAACCTGGCCGGGATGGAGCTACTGTTGTCATCGCTGCTAACTGCTGACTGCTGACTGCTGACTGCTCCTCCCAGGAGCTTCCACATAAATCGCTGCGTTTATCTAAGCACTTGCATCTCCCGGCCACTGAACAGAAGACGTCGCCCAACTTGAAGGAGGTCTCTGGATCCGGGGACTCGGGAGACACGGGAGACTTCACGCTCCTCCTAGTCGCTTATCAATCTCGGCTCATCTGCACGCAGAACAGAACAGTACAGACCGAAACCGAACTAAACCGAAATGGGAAACAAAAAAATAAAAACAACCCAAACCCAAACGTAGCCAGAGAACATCTTCTGCGAAAAATAATTCCGCAACTTGTCACATTTTGTAAGATTCAAAGTCGCTGGGACAGGCACTAAAATTGCAGACGCCTCTGCGCCAGGGATTGGCCTGCAATGTGGAGTCCTTGACTGGCTGGGATGGGACTGTTTTGGAAGGGTATGTCTGGGGTATCATCGAATTGCCAACCGAACTTGGTACAAGGATAGTCTGAGCCAATTCAGTACTTACATTTAAAATTATTCGCAACCCTCTAAATAATTTTTGTAAATTTTATTTCCGAAGGCATTTCATAGTCGAATATCCTTTAAATGCCCTGTCCCTATTTTTGGCTAGTCTTGGTCCTCGAATCATCCAGTCCCCCGCCTGTCTATCCGACTGTCTGTCTCTGTGGCATGTTTAACTGAAGTCGCATTTGCATATGGATTTATTTTTATGGCCACTGCCTTCGGATGGCTCGTGAACTATTTATGTGTGACGATCGAATCTTTTTATTGGGGGGAGGGAGGTGGTAGCTCCACTTGGTCCCCGGTGGAAGATCGGCTCTTTCCCAACATTTCTTCCATTGAGAGATCTCCATTAAATATTTGGAAATATTCGGAGAACTCTTCAAAACACTTCGATGCCGTTGTCTTGCCAAATTCCTAATTATGATATGCTCACATTAGGTTTCTCTATTACCCCAGATTCGAGATGTCTTTTCTATTTTTTTTTGTCTATTTTCTGGTGAAGTAAACACGCACTTTGATGGCCACTTTTCGATTTTGGATGAAACTTGGAAGTTTTGTAAAGAGACAGAACTGGCAGTTCTCCCTTACAATATACATAATATTTTCCATCCATTGCATTCAATGGGCTGTGGTGCCTCTCGAAAGTTTTCTTCACTCTGATTATTGCACTGCGAGAAAATAT
Organism: Drosophila atripex; assembly: GCA_035045925.1. Lineage (NCBI taxonomy): Eukaryota > Metazoa > Arthropoda > Insecta > Diptera > Drosophilidae > Drosophila > Drosophila atripex. Next base: position 7,104,650 of record JAWNOP010000012.1, read on the forward strand.
GGTTCAAGTTTAAAAAAAGATAAAACTAAAAATCTACACTGAAGTATTATTCTTTTTGTGAAAACCATTTCACAGAATATTCAAATATTATGCATTTTTATAAAAGATGTATAATTTTTTTTAAGTGCCTATCCTGTTGTTGTGGGCTAGAACTTAATAGTCTTTTTATAGCTGCACTTTTTCAACTTCAATTAATGAAGTGTCGAGTTGTTAACACCAAAACACACGCGGTACTCCAGTACTCTAGTAGTACTCCCAGTGGTGCAGCACTGCCCTTGTCCCCCATCTCCATCTCCCGATTTTCCATCACCCCATGGGCGACTATTTCCAAACATTTCGACCAGAGGCTAGACCAGAGAACAAACTTAAACTTCTCCAGCAGGCTGCTTCTGCTGCTTCGGCTGCAGGTGGGGCTGTCGAAATGTAAACAAACAAATTAAAACGAGCATCGACAGCAGCCGGCGACTTGGTAAAGACTGCTTCCCAGCCAGCCTACCGCCTCAGGTGAGAAAACGGGCACACGGAATTGGGAAAGGGAGCCCCAGGGACCTGGGGGACTGCCAGGGGGAGGCAGAATGCATTTTCACGGCTCCGCCAAATGCAAACAGGGGCCGGGGCGGATAGGGCCGGTCCGGGATGGGCCCAGCATCGTCAGCTGCCGCGGAAACAGTCAGAAGCTCTTTAATCCCAAAAACTTTGGTAGCACTTAGCGGTTTACGAGGCGGCCGAGGAGGCCCTTTAAGTATTTAGATATCAAAGTGGGAATGATGGGGAGGGAAAGCAACCGTAAAGCCGTCTATCCGGTAAATATATATTTTGTTTTTTTAAGCGACACCTCCTCCTAATGATTATGTTGTTAGAATCTGATGTGTGAAAGGATAGGAATATTGATCTTCAGAAGTATATTTAAATAGTATGTTTTAAAGACAAGTTTTTCTTTTCTCGAAAGTTTTGTGTGAATTGTCAAGGACTATCTTTCCAATAAATCCCATTTTCACATCAACTTCTTGTTTATTGATCGTTTAGTACCTTTTCCAAATTATGGCTTTGTAATTTAGTTAGCTCCTCTGCTCCACGGTGTCCAGAAATCCGAAATCACTGTGGGAAAACAGTTGGAGCGTCAACTGAAGCGCCGCATTCCCCCAACTCTAAAAAAAACAATTTAAAAGAAAAAAAAAAACTTGGAGAAGACCGCCGCCAACGCATCCGAAAAAGTCCAGGGCAGTGAGAAAAATGTTAATGATAAACCTGTTTGTCAATTAAACAAAAATATTGTAATAGTTGATAACAGAATGGGCAAACACGAACTAGTCCAGGGAGTGAGAGTGAGATGATGAGAACTTCCCAGAACCAACTGGGGATCGAGGACTCCAGGGGGGAGGCGGGGGGTGTTGGGGCAACAAGGGACAACCTGTCAACCAGAGGGCCCAAAGGCTGGACCTGACTCGATGTGCTTGACTTTGGTTTCATTATCGCCTCGCCTTCAACTTCAATTTCACCATGTCTCAGTCCCATTTCAAAATGAATGCACTGCGAGAAATTGTATTGAAATGCTGGTAGCTTTGGTGATTTATTTTAGAGCTAATAAGTCCGGACTCTATAATATGTTATATCCTCATGATATTCTTCATAAATCTATCTCCATTAATCTAGTTACATTTTTTTTATTTAATAGTTGTAAAATATCTACTGTATAATATAGTATAGAGTTAAATCCTTAGAGAAGTTATATATTTTTGATAAAGAGTCTCCATATATCCACAGTATCCATATATATAACAGTTTTTTAGAGGGGTCTAGACATCAGAAATAGTTTAAAAATGTATCTAGTAGTTGGAACCTATTTTTAAGCTAATAACTCTATAGTGTCTACTCTATAATATATAATATTTATAATAATAAATAATAATATATATATTATACAGTAGCATTAGCTAATATTAAGTATGATGTGATAAACCTGCAAATATTTTCTTTATGAAATTTCCATCTAAAAAAATCGTATATAGACTTATAATCTCAAAAGATTTATTTCCAGTGTAAGCCCCGTAGCAACTCTCGGCCAGTTGTCTGCTCTGGCTTATTGTTTAGTGAAGCATTTAACTTATAAATATGGTTGTGTGTGGCAAGAAGAAAAGTGTTTTGTGTATGTGATACCGTTTTGAAAGACATTCCCGGGTCTGAGAGATGGGACATGGGCGATGGGCGATGGGCGATGGATATGGTGATGCTCGGCGAGGAGTAGGAAGGAGGAGGGCTTGGTAGGGAGGGAGGTGGGAAAATGGGGAGCACATCTCGGCCACTTCACCAGCAACGCTGTGAAATATTTCCCATGACAATTCTGTTTGTTTTTCGTGCATTGTGCGAGCTGGTTGGCACCTCGCCCCATACAGTGGAGTTCAGGCTTCACCTGGACGGGACCGCCTTCTCGTCGCCCACTCGTTCTCATTCTAGTTGTCAGAGTCGCATAGCAGAGGGTACTGCCCAACGCAGTACCCACTCCACGGTCACATCCACATCCAGATCCATCTGGTATGGTCCACAATGGGGAACTAGTTTGCTCTATTTACTTTATCTTTGCCCGTTGGCTTTGACGGCTGTCTCGGCTTTTCCACTTGGTTTCCCAGGCTTCCCAAAGCTACACTTCGACAACAATAGCTGCCAGCTCGCCGTAGTCTCCTCCAGGTCCTCCTCCGAGCATTATGGGCGTTTGGCCATTTCAACAAGCCGCCTGGCACGAGTTGGCATCCCAGAAATCCTCCCATCTTTCGGACGCCAATCGAACCAGTTGCAAAAATAACCCAAAATTTTGAAAGCAAATTATGCCAAATAAATTTTTGGATACTATACGAATAATAAACACTCTAAATAAAAAATTTTAAATATTTTAAAAATGATATCTCAACGATAATGATAATTTATGAAGAAATCCAATTTATAAAAGGATGTTTCTGAATTTTCCTGAAGGTCCTCTGCCTTTCAGAAGACCCCCAGCTCCTTAGGGTATGGGGAATCATTGTGCCTCCTGTCGGAGCCTGTCGGCGAGGTCAATGGAGTGCCGCCGAAATTCCGCGGAATTAAAAGCCACTAAGAACCCTCAAAAAACAAAAAAAAAAAAAAAACAGGGAAAGAAAAGAAAAGAAACCCAAATGAAAGAGGAACCAACTGCAAGTCAACTTAACAAAATCGCACCAAACGAGGCCAATTTGCGATCGTTGGTAATTATAATTGAGACAGGTTGGTGGTAGAAACAGGCTGGCTGATCGGAGAATGCCTAAAGGAAAGTGGTGTACTTGGGTAGACACTCGTACCCGGACCACCAGTTGATGAACCCATGATCGGTGGCCTCCTTGTTCACCTTACGCTCCTCCGAGGGCGTTTGGAGGAAGTGGCACAGAGCGCAGTACGGCTGAGCGATGGCCCGGACCTTGTAGATGGAGTGCCACCAGAAGAAGGCTATGTACTCGTGCGGCTTATTGGAGAGATCCTTTAGGTAGGCAACCAGGTCCTTGGGCGAGTTAAAGTCACTGCCGCGAATGTAGGAGCCTTCCGGCACCAGATCGGTGAGATTTCCACCTCCGATCACTACGGGGACTACTAGCTTCTCCATGGCCATGTACATTTGGGTGGGAACGTAGTCCTGACAGGCGCTGGTTTCGAATACCAACCAGAAGAAGTATCCACTGCAACTGTGGATGGAGGCTTACAACGGTTTCTGAAGGATTTTAGTATCCTTTACTTACTCATTGGCTCCTATACAGGTGCTCCGGGCCTCGAGATTGACGTGCTTGCGCATCTCCTGCAGGTACAGGCTCTCCGGCAGGGAGTCGTCGTTCACCTCATACATCAGATACATGGCCAACTCCTTCTTTACGTTCAGAGCATCCTCCAAATTTCGCGCCGTCTTCAGCGAAAAGTCATCTACGGAAAAATTTCTACGAGGACGGAACGTCCGCAGCCGCCGAGCCATGTGATTGAGCGAGAAATAGTAGTCCGACCAGACCAGGTGCGAGTCCCACCGATATGTCATCGTTAAGTTAAAGGGCGGATTCAGGCCATTGCGCAGTGGATTCTCGACCTTGTTCAGGGGCTTCAGGGCCGAAAATACAATCAGATAGTCGGGAGTGTGATTGAGTTTTGGGAAGTCCTCCATGGTGTACGGGTAGTCGGCATTGAAGACCACAGCATCGAAGGGCTTTTCGGTTGGCTCCCTGTGATTGGTGACAACACATCCGCATTCCATGTGGGTGGCCGCGCCGCGAACCAGCGAGTCGTCATTCCACAAAAGGATATACTTCTGGTTGGCGACCTTGGCCTGCTGGCGACGGTACAGAGGAATCGTGGTGAGCACCACGCAGACGGTGACCACGGCCAGGGCGGCTTTCAGTACGTTCGTGTACTGGCCCGTGGAGGACAACTCCTCCTCGAAGTTCCTCCGCGAAACGGACGATCGTCGTGGTGGCGGCAGCCCGTCCATATCCGCTTGAAGTGACTCACCGGCCGTTAGCCTGCGACCCCTGGGCGGTATGACCTCCTTGGTGTTCTCCCTGGGGCTGATTGGAGCGCCTTGGAGATTATTGCCGGTCAGCTGGGCGGGCAAGAAGTTCGGAATGGCCTCCATCTGATCGGTTCGCTGATTCAGTTGCTGCTCGGGCGCCGGGTTGCGGCGGAAGCTCAGAATCCTATCCACTGGCATGGGACGAATTTTGTCCAATGGCATGTTTCTACTGTTTGTCTGGAGGGCTGTGTGACTCGGAATTGAGTAACTAATGATTGCCGTGTTCCAAAGCTGAACTTCCAATTTGAATTGAAAACTCAAGGGCTCTGCGACTGCTCACATAGTTGAGCCAAAGAAATCGAATTAATTGAACTAATTCCGCCTCCTTGATTCTTCAAACTGGCGCCAAAGTGCTTGGCGGGGAAAGTCTTTGGAGGTCTCGGTGGCACATCTAAGAGGTGATCATGCCACACCGCACTTTGTCGGCATCCGAAAGGGGCAGGCTGGGTCGTAGATAACACCTAATTAGGGTGTCGAGGATCGTCGCCTGCGGACAAGGCGACTGACAACTTTAGCGCCACTTCCCTTTGCCCTTTGCCCTTTCCCCTTTGGCCTTGTTCCCTTATTAGTGCGGGTGGTCGGTCGGTCGATGGAAGGGTCCAAGATCGATTCGGGAATCGGCCTAAGAAGGACCACGCCTCAGAGGCAAACGAAAGGGGCGGAGCGGCACGCACGCAACCTGCGGCAGCTGCAGCGGCAGTCTCAGACTCGGCCTCAGCCTCTGGATTCTGGATTAAATTTTGGGTCTAGGCCAGGGTCTTCTTTCTGGCTAACAGTGATGAGTTTGGCAAAAAAAAAAATGTATATATATTAAATTATAAACATATATTAAATCAGTTGTTTCTTTAGTTTTCAAGAAGATTCATTAACATTTTTTTTTTTTAATATATTATTTCATCCCTTCAGAAACCGCCAGACTTGGCTAGAAAATAGCCAAACGCTCACCTCCAGAGGTCAGCCTTGTTTTCAGTCCGGGTGTCGCCGGCGATTCGATGCGTTTCCTTTTTCCCGAACAGCCCAAGCTGAGATAATTACATGTTAATTCGTTAGCTCCTTACCTTAATCCCGACTCCGAGGTGGACCTGGAAGTCTGAAAGCCGAGACAGAGACACCATCCAGTTAGTTAGGAGTTAGTAGTAGACTCTGGCTCCGTTTTCGGATCGAATCGAATGGGATCGAGTGGATAATTAAGCAGTTGCCAGCAGTGTGTGCGGCATTTAATTGCCGATCGATTCCAAGAGGCTTAAGGACACCTCGAGCTCCGATAAGTAGTCTCTGTTTTCTACCGCAAATGCCGCCACCGCCGGGTGAGTCAAGAAGTCAGCAGTCAGAAGTCAGAAGTCAGAAGACGAGGGACAGAGTTTAGGAGGAGAAAGAGGCCGCCAAGACCTTGTGGTTGGTGGTTTAATCACCTCTAGTCCAAGCAGGCCGTATTAATAACTTTAATTAAAAACGGTTGCCGGCCAGAAAGTCGAAAAGCCGGCCGAAAAGTGTGGGAACCGAATTATTCAAATCGGCCGGTCCTTTGGGGAGTCGGGACTCTTTTTTTTTTTTTTTTTTTTTTTGTTGGAGAGAGCCCCCCTAGAACCTCCAGAGCGCTCCTCATTCTCATTCTCATATGCATATTTATTGCATTTTTTCTCGACGCGCCGGCAACGCCCCCAAAAAAAATACTCACAATGGAATTTCAATTCCATTCGCCGGCTTTAAGTTGAACTTGAAGCCTTAACTTGGCCAGGATCATCGGGTATTGGGATCTCGGAATGCATTCGTTTCTGGCTCTATCTCTCCGGCCTCAAGTTCTGCCTGTGCGATTCGCGGGAATAATTAAAATTTATATATGTTTGGGTTCTTCGCATCGGTTTCCAGAGTTTCAGGTTCGGCTCGGACTTGGCCCGCTTTGTCTTCTCCAAAAAGGGTTCTAATGCGCTCGCTTCGTTCGTCCGGCAATCACAAATCCATTTCACTTTCATAACTCATCGGATCCAGGCAATTTACATCACCTCCTCCTGTCACCGCTTCCCGCCGAATCCATTTTCAGTTTTTTTTTTTGTTTTGGTTTTCTGTTTAAAAGGTTCCTTTTTTCTTTTTTTTTTTTTGTATTTTCCTTCCTCCTGGGAATGTCGACAAGTCACGTCGTGGAAGTTAACATCAGTGCGTAACATTTAAATGGTTGTCAATTGGAAAATTGCAATTCCCTCCCAGCACTCCACCCAGGCCACCTAGAGAAATTGCAGGGATTTAGAAGAAATATTTTCCAAAAAGACTGACAAACTTTGAAGCCTTTCCCTTTGAAACTCTTCTACTTTTTTGTTAAGAAATTAAATAATAAAATTTGAAAATATAAAAGATTTGGAATGTTTTTGAAGTGCATCCCTGACACTCTCTCATAATTGAGACAACGTGCGAGAAGGAGGAGTCGATGGGGTTGGGTGAGGAAACAATGACACCGGCATCATCCATCCATCCATCCATCCACTCCACTCCACTCCACTCGGCCTGCTGCTTCTCCCGGCCATCTATTCAAGCGCCTGGCACGTCCGCAGAGCGTCGTTTCCCCACTGTCCACTATCCTACTCCCCGCCACGGCCACGCCTCATGGCCCTGCCCTGCCCCATTTGGGCCGCCCACATCCTCGTCGCGGATGCGGAACGCATTCGAAATGAGGAGCAGGCGTCGAAAAAACAACAACTGCGAAATGAATATTCGAAATTGCAGTGATATATCATCAATGGATTGTTCAACGTGCTGGCCATATGGATATGGACACCCCCCATCCGGGGGCCCCTCTGGAATTTATCCCCTCGCCCCCTCACTCCCCCAACGGTGAATCGTTACGCAAATTTTCTGGCAGATTGTCATGTTTCTGATGGTTTGGCAAAATGATTGATTACTTTGTTCCTGTATGGCTGAGCGGGTTGGCTGGCGATTGGCGAAAACCGGAGGAGGAAGAGGATGTGTCCGTTGGCCAAATCGGAAATGTAAAAGTGAGAAGGAGGCCATAGGGGGGGGAAATGATTCGATTGATTGAAAAAGAGCCTTTTCCCAGACCGATCGAGGCAATCAATTGCGGGCGACATTTTGAAGCTGGGCCACTTTGCTTTTCATTTCAGGAAATTCAATCAAAAGTTAAGCTCCTGAGATCTAGAACTAGAGTCATAGTCTCTGTGACTCCTTCAAGTCTATCAATAGTTGTAGTCTTTTTTGATTAATCTCTGTTTTTTTCAAGCTTCAACTGAATCACCACATGTGTTGGTAACCACACTTTCCTTTTCATCGAAAAAGTTTCCCCCAATTGAGTCATCGAGTGAAGTCACAGGCACTTTGGCGCCACTTGTTCAACAAGTAAGTGCCTCCGGAGAGCCATCCATCACAGTGACACACATTTTCGGACACGAGTACATGGATGCAGTAGTCATAATCGTTGTGCTTATCACAGCCCGGCACTACACAGTGGCCATGTAATCACTTTTATTGTCCGAAAGCCCATCCCGGCTGTTTTGCGCAATTGATGGCAATCAAGGGGAAAACGGACAATTGTCGCGATCAGTGGAGGAGCCTCTTCCTTCTCCTCCTCCTCCTCCGTCTTCCACACAGTTTTCCATCACAATGGGATGACACATCTGGTCTGGAGCGGAAGCTGGCAATCAGCAGAACCAGACCCGAGCGGATTATGATGATTGAAGCCGCTTCTCCATCTAATTGTGACCCACTCTGCAGCTTCTATTGTAACTGCAAGGGGTCAGTCTATAACTAGGTAGAACTAGAAATGATTAAGGCGCACTCTCTACTATAATTTATATCACAAAGCATCTCGACAAATGCAATACTTCTTCATGTGCGCCACCCCCATGCACTTGGCATCCTTGTCGTAGCTATTTAATCGACTCAGTTGGTCCACATTCATGGTGAGCTCCTTGATCCTTCTATTCCATCGGACAGTTGCCTCAAACAATCCTCGTGGCAGGGTCCAGAACTCAATGGTGTAGACGTGTTCGTCCTTGTCGGCGGGCGATTCTGGCGTTGACAGGATCGCCTTTCGATGGGCATTTCGAATGTCGCCCAAACGAAACTCATGGCACATATTCGAAAGGTGTTGGTCCAGCAAGTGCTGGTTTAAGCGCTCCACTATAGCCTCGCATATATCGGTGACATCTTTGGGGTCTCTGATCTCCTCCGTGGGCTGGCAAGTGCACCACTTGTCGCTAATGCCCGCTTCCCGACAGCTCCGATTGAAGGGCAGTTCGAAAAACAAAGACTGGCAGTTCTGGCAATCAACCGGGCGGAGTTTGTGATCGAAATCCGCCATGGAGGTGGAGTTCAGCTGGAGCAGGTGATGCAGCGTCATATGCAGGTCGTAGTTCGAGGACAGGCGATTCTTGTTGCTCCTAAGATTCTCCACAAACTGAGGATATTTTTCCCTGAACCAGGGCGGCACATAAATGAACACCATAGGCAGGCGTTCTTCGAGAAATCCCGATTTTTTCGACCGGAGGGTGCTGTATCGGTAGCCGTGATCGCTCATGAATATAACCACGGATCGGTTGAAGAGTCCCAGTTCCTGGAAGTTGTCCATATACTGCTTCAACACGTCGTCCAGGGCAGTGGCTCCCGTGAAGACGTCGTGAGTGAAGCTATTGCTCCAGAGCATACCAAACAGGGGGGACTTGGTGAGGAATCTCTGGATGAACTGTTGGCCAAAATCCCAAACATATCTGAAGCTCAAGTGGCGCCCAACACAGTAGGCCCTGCCCAGATAGCTGTTTATATGGAACTTCTCCTCGGCGGCCACAAGAAATGGCCGCAAATAGTAGTCGACTGGCTGATGGACGAATCCGGGTAACAGGTAGTTGAAAGTACTCATGGCCTCGCAGTCCTCCGCAAAGGCTGTTGTGTACTGGTTCTTCTTGTACCTCTTCCATATGAAGTTCACTTTGTCCAGGCAGCCTCGGTTCCTGAGGTTGCACGACTTGTCGGCCCTCTCTCTGGATGTCCCCGCGAGCACTGCCAACAAATTGGGCAGGGTATTGTCGCCCACTTTGTTGTATCCTTGCATTTCGAACCACCCGTCTTGACTCACATATTTCAGGACCTTGGGCATGGTGCGTTGGAAGTTCATTCGGGAAGTGGAGTCCAGTCCCATGATAATCACACTGGGCTTGGGCACTTCCTCGCTTTCGGGGCTCATGTTCTTGAGGCTCAGATTCAATTCCTTGTCCGACAATCGATCTTGTACGAAGGCCAAGCCATCCGTTTGTATTTCCCTTTCAACTCTGCTCTTATTCAGGACAGAGCATCCTGTGGTTATGAAATTTACGTCCTTGGGGAGCGCCAAGTGATGAGGAACTGGCCTCCGATCTGAAAGCCTAACCAAGCAAGAATATACATCTAAAATATGCAATTTTTTACCCGTATGTGACCTACCCGTAAGTGTCATCTGGCCACATGTACTTTAGGCTTCTAGTGATCTTGTGGTAATAGCACTCCAGAGTGGCGCTGTCCTCGTTTCCCTTCAACCATTTCTTAACCAAATGCTTGTGAATGTGCAGCCGATAGAGCTTAAGTTTCTCATCAAACTCGGGGGTTATTAGATCATGTTCCTTGTGACAGGGCTTGAGTTTTTTCCTCTTAAAGCCCGACATTACATCGGCGCTAAATGGATCCACGTAGGGCATCTTACAGTACTCGCTATCCACAAAGTATTTCGGTAGATTCTTGGGCGATGGGTTTGTTTTATTCATAGATGCGAGTGGCACTATAACGAAGGTAAGAAATACTAGAAGCACCCTCCTCGTAGAACTCATTCTAACAACTATAGTTGGAGATGGGGTTATAGTGAGAATGAGTTTATTTATAGTTAAAAGGCTTGAAGTATTGGATTATTATGGTTGGGTTTCGTCAATTAAAAGTCTATCCAAATAGGAGACTATATAAGAAGTAGACTGAGGGATCCATTTCTTCCAGTGCAGTTTTCCGAACAAAAAAAAAAAAACAAAATATATGCGAGTTTAAAAGACTTCAAAAACACACAAATCAAGGTGCCTCCTTTATTTCCAAGTTCAACCAGGAACGAGATAGAGTCCTGGTGGGTAGCGTGAGCGGCTGAGACATGGGCAATTATGTAAATATGCGGCGGCGCCTGCGAGAACGGCGAAGGACACGAAGGACACAATGGGACAACCGCAAATTATTGCCGGCCATTTGGCGAATGAATGCGTGACAAAACACAGAGGACACTCCTTGGTGGGTGGGCAGGGGAGGGCTATTCACGGGAGACACTCGCGCACAAGGACAATGGCGGAATAAAAGGGACACGGGCGCGACGGGAGTGGCAGCGAGGTCAAAGGTCAGCCGCGCTAATGTTGTGCTAATTGCTAATTGGGATTGGAACGCGGTGACAACAGAAACGGCGGGACAAAGGCCTCGGTCTTCGTCTCTCCGGCAGGAGCTGCTGCTGAGGCGGCGCTCTGGCCTAATTGAAGTGTCCTTCATCCTGCCGCTATGATTTACAACCGGCACTCGGACAGTGCAATTTTTCAACTCACAAATCCTGCGACGGGAAAAATATGTTTTCTCAAATTTTATGAACTTGTGAAAATCAAGGGATCTCGTTCCAAAAATACTTCTTAATTTGAAAAGGTTAAGTAATATTTATTTAAAGTCTGAATCTGGAATCTAGAGCCTTGACAGCATCCGAATGGACCACCCAGAGCGATGACCAAGCTGCTGCTCTTCCATATCCTGGCAGGAGGTCCTTGGCCCCAAAAGACACTCTCCAATCGATGCCTTGTTTGGTAATTGGATCCGGCGCACGCGTGGCCCGCTTCGGGATCAGGATCAAGATCAGAGTCCTCTCTGAGGTGGCCTCTGATCTTTTTCGGCAGTTGCCCGGCATTGGTGGAGGCAGGGGGATGCCAGTCCAGTCCAGGTGAGGCCAGGTGTCAAACAAGTAACTGGATACACTGACCAGTATTTTTTTTGGGGATCGGGTCATCATTGGCTATTGGCATATGCAAAGTGGACCACCAAAAGTCAGTGGATCGACCGTCTGCTGCCCGAATTTTGGGTGACTTTTATGGCAATACTCTTTAGTGGGTTGGGTATGGGGGACTTGAAAAGCGATATGGTTATGAGATGGTATACAGTCTTGAATAAAGAGTATCCTAAGTTTGTCCTCTAAAGGACCATGCATCATGCATCTTATTATCTCTTGCACTTCTTTTTTTCGCCGGCAGCCCACCAAAGTTGATTCGAAATTTCGGCAATGACCCTGCAGCAGCCGACAATTGTGGCATTATGAAGCATAAAGTCGAAAAGTCAGGCAGCTGGAAGCAGCAGACTGGAAGCAGCTGCCGCCCGGGGGCAGCTTTAAGTTTGGAATTATGTTAACATCTCGACATTAACTTTTCACCCACTGGTCGTGTGGTCTGTTGGGTCTGCCGGGTCGGAGCCAAGCGGAGCGTTAAAACGCACACGTTGACAGCTTTTTTGTGGCCGGCGCGTCGTCGTTCTGTTACTTCTTTACGGCCAACTGGTTAACTGAAGCGGCGGCAGTTGCATTTTTACATTCAACGCCGCCGCCGTTGCTTAATGTGCGATTTCTATCTGCAAATATAAATTGTAATTATTGCATTGTTGCGTCGGAGTTGCGGCAAGTTCTTATCGCCCGCCACTCATCGCGGCCTGACAAAAGGCAACAAAAAAATTAACAAAAAATTGCAAATGAGTGTCGAAAAGTGTACACACTCCCAGCCCCCTCTTTGGAGTCCCTCCTCTTCATTTGACTTCACCTGGCCATTGTTCTCCCTTTCCACGCCGCCCAAAGCGAAACAAATTGCCCAACTTTAGTTGCGGTTTCTGCTGCTGTTTTTCGCGCTTTAACACTTTGTTTTTGTAAAGGGTTAGGGCCGGGAGAAGGGGTAGCACTGGAAAAAAATATGAAAATACATATGGTACTGGCATATTTAATGGTTAGCCTAGCCAGCTATTCCATACTGTAACTATACTACATCACTTTTTAGCACTTTTGTGAAATTAAAGAAAAGGATATCAAGGTACAACTCAACTCAACTCAATGATATAATATAATATAAAAATGATTTTTTTCATTAAATAAACAGAATATAATACCCCTTATTACCCGAATGACTCCCATTTCCATACAAATTTTTATTCCAAGTGCCTTGAGTTGGCGCGTTTCTAAAATTGATGATGACGATGGAGAAGAACTTGAGTTATTACGCTGGCTTGGTGACGACAGCTGCTGCTGCTCTTCCAGAAATAAAAAAGGGCGGAGGAAAGTAGAAAAAGGAGGCGGGGCCAGATGACCACCCAGCAACCCAGAAGATTACCTCCCGGAAAAATGATTGAAGAAAATACATTTTAATTACGGCGCTCGAGAAGTGATGAAAATTTGGCTCGGTTCTCGGCCCAGCACCCGCAGCGTCAAGGGATTATTGAAAAGGGGAAAACAAAACGCGTTAATCAATAAATTGCCGCTCGGGGCAGCTAAAGTGCAACGCCTGCCGGTCTGGCTGCCAGACTGCCAGACTGCTAGGTTGCCGGGCCGCCCCACAAAACGATGCATCCAACGGTGCGTATGAAATTGAAAATCAAGCAACCCAGCAGTTGGAATCCACTTGGAAGTTGGAAAAGAAAAAGCAAATCCAGCGACCACACGAGAGGCGCCCCCATACGGCGAGACCCCAAGGGGAGGTGGAGCCGGTGGTGGGGCAGGTTCTTCAGCTTTGATTTATCACTCACTGGGTAACTTGAAGTCGAGTCGAGTCGAGTTGAGTCGATCTGTCTGCTCCTTTCGGCATCCAGTGCATCATTCACTTGTTTAGTGGGGGCCATTACACTGAACAGAAATATGAAGTTTACTCTAAAAGAGAGTATACAGATGAGTTTGAAATGGTGGCCATTTTTTTTTTCGGTGTTTGAACTGCTGCTTTGATTGATGCCCCCACACATGCACCGGGAAGAAAAAAAGATGCCAGACCCACACACGGACACACCCATGGACTGGGCCGAGACGCCGGCCCCGGGATCGCCTTCACCTTTGCCTTGGACGTGGACTTGGAAATGGATTTGGTCTCAGCCACGGTCATGGCCTGTTAATTGAAATATGTTTCTGGCCGGTGGCGTGGTCAGATCAAAGGGATCGAAAGTGGCGTTCGAACGATGATGATTTGATTAATTCGAATGGGATTCACCCGGAGTAGGGGGATCGGAGCTGCAGTTTACCTACGAGTATGATGATGGGTTTGATTCGGAACTAATTAAAACATTTACAAAATATATGAGATATGAAACAAACAAAGCTATCGGGAAAGCGAAGCGGGCGAACAACAACTTGTTCGTTGGGCCTGATGGAAGAAAATACGTGGAAAATAATACATTAAACAATCATAAAAAATAAACACATTTTCCCACACTTTTGTTGGGACTGGAACCACAACAAAAACAAATAATAAAATAAAAACGAGAAGCAGTCGAGAAACTTTTGTACAACATGGAAATGTCATTCGCATAACAACAAAGCCCAACAACAGAAACGACAACGATGGTGATGATGATGATGATGGCCTGTGACGATGGCCAAAAACAACCGAAACATCAACAACCAAACTAACAACGAAACAACGCACAAAGTTTCAATTCTTCGCCAACCATCCAGTACCAGTACCAGTTACCAGTTACCAGCCCCACCCTTAACCCCTTGGTGGCCCAGTTTGGGGCCATGTTGGTGGCACCTTTGTGGTGCCTGTGCTGAGATAACAGGCAACAAAATGTTTGATGTACTTGAAAGTTAATGTTTTGTGGTGTCAACTTTTGCTAGCTGGTTGCTGTTGTTGGGGTTTTTTGGTTTTCGGTGTCTTGGATTTTGCAATGGAGAGCGGCTTTTAATGGTCGGGGATTTTCTCTAATTTGCCTCGACTAAATTAGTGGCTCCTCTTGGTGGCTTCGCTAATCGCAGTACACAAGACTTTGACCTTTCGCACGCTCCCCTCCCCTCCCCTCCCCTCCCATCACAATTACACACTTTTGCTTTCAAGGAATTACAACAAGAATTACAAAGAGTACCTATTTGTTGTTTTATCAAAAGAACTTTTAGCCGCCTCGTCTGAGGCCTTCGAACCGAATGATAAAAAACAAAACAAAAAACAAAACATAAATGTTAACATAAAAAAAACTCAAAACTGAAAAATTGTTTTCCCACGCAAATTAACACTTGACTTTGTTTTCATATTTGCACAAGATGACTTCATTTTCTTTGGGGCTTTTTCCTCACCCTCACCCACCCCTGCCACCCCCGTCACCTTCTTTAAATACTTTATTATTGTTGACTTTCTTCCGACTTCTTCTCACCTCTCCCGGAAGAAAGACGGGCACAGAAATTCGTGTCTCATCTGTGGTTGTTATAGATATTCTCGGGTCTTGGCCGTTGTGGGTGCGTTGTCTGTGGGTCTGTGTCATTGTTTCACTTTTTTATGGCCGATTGGGTAATACATACTTACCGCTTCGATTTCACAGTCCCAAGTCATTGTAGCTGAGCTGTCAAGTGGTCTTTTATATGCTTTTTTTTACGATATATAGGGAAACTCCAGTATATATTTAATAAAAACAAGAAAATGGTAAAAATATGAGCCACAATTACATCGCATTTGTTCTCATACAGGATACCTTTAACGATTTATAAATCGATGCCCTGTTAAAGGACATTTTTATCGTCAGTTTTCAATTTCTGTTAAGAAACCTCTTTTGAGTTTTCAGATACATATATCGCCTAACCAAGTCCATATCTTTGCCAACTTGCAACCGATCCTTCCGCGGAATACCTTCCGCATCAAAATCTGACAACAACATTTTCGATCAATATTTTTCGAATTTTTGTGGGTAAGCCCCTTGTAAAAACTGAGATATTCATATCCGACCCAAAACCATGTTTATATCTTCGCCAACTTTCATCCGATCCTTGAATGGAATACCTTAAAAGTTTTGTGGACCTATTTACTATTAATCTACATTAAAATCTCAAAGCACAATTTTCGATCGATATTTTTCGAATTTTTGGGGGGAAACAGAAATATTCATATCAGACCAAAAGCCATCTCAATATCTTCGTCAATTTCCATCCGGTGCTTTAGCGGAATACCTTATAAGTTTTGTGGATCGATTTACTATTAATTTACATAAAATTCTTAGAGAAAAATGTTCTTTGTATATTTTTTTTTGAATTTTTGTGGGTAAACGATTCGTAGCTCAATTCCTTATAAATCTATTTGCAAAATTCAGATTCGGGATTTACAAAAAAGTAGCACCCGTTTCCAAAGAGATAGCTTGAAAATTTTCCACCTCACGCTTCCAGTACTTTTCAATATACCAACATAATCCGCATGTCCAGCTGAGCTTATTGCTCTTGCCACTGCTTTTATCCTGACAAGCAAACAGACAAAGGACCTCCTCCAGGGGAAATGGGCCAAAGCCAATACCGATGACAAACTTTTGTCGGTGACTGTGCCCAATCAAGGCGAAATAAAAGGAGAAAAGCGTCGACCTGCACTCGGACTTTTCAGTTGCAATCGCCGGCAAGCACTCGTGGAGAATAAATTCAAACTCCTTGAGCAGGAAGCTCGAGAGTCCTCTTCCCACGACTGCTCGGATTCATGTGTGTGTCCGAGGAATCCCTGCTCGGAAGACAATAAACTTGCTGCGACTGCAATTTCTCGGTTATTTGCTGGGGGGCGGAGTGCGAGGAGGGCGGATTTCAAGGAGGTACGAGTCCGGGGATTGAGATATGATAGGAGAGTGGATGACACTCGTGTCAGCCCAAAGCAGACCGGATCAACTTCCTTGGCTTCCCGGACTCCATCTGTTTGCCTTTCCTGGCACTTACTTTGAAAATGGGATTTGAAGATGGAGATTTGGACATGGCCAGCACAGGATTTGTGCAGAAAATTAGCTTCATTAATGGATGACTTATTCCGCCCAGTGCCAAAGTGGATAAAAATTCCCTAGATTATGCATACTATACTGCTGCCACTCTTTGCATGCGATTCCACGCAGCTGCAGTCGCATTTCGCTCAATCAGCGTTGAAATTTATTATGCTCCATAATCATTTGTCATCTTTCCATTTTTCCCATTTTCCCCAGACCTCCCCCCCAGATGCCTCCACCTCCGTTTTCGCCCCACCCATCCATCCATTCCCATTTGGCGCCCGCAGCGCATTAAAATTTTTCGCAACATTTTTCACGCATATTCAGCATTCAACATTCAGTGTTCAGTGTTCAGTGTTCAGTGTTCAGTGCTCAGTGTTCAGCAAAAATGGCAACTGGAGCACGGGCCACGCTCCATTTGACCGGGCTAGTGCGATGGGATCCAGGACGGGTCATAAATATCCGGAATATTGTTAAGAATATAACAATTCTCCACTCGGAGCACACTAATGTCAGTTGCCATTTCCCTCTATCTCTCACTTTGCCATTTTCGGCGCTCTTGATACATTTTTATTGCGTTCGAGGGCGAGGGCCGTATGCCGTCGCTTTTTTTATGGCTGCCCCAAAAGAGGTCAGTGCTAGTTCAATATGGTGTCGCCCTCTGGCAGAAGTTTGGGCGAACCTTGAAGGCGTATGTCCTTTTTTGCAGTAAAGCTTTATAGATTTTAAATACACAGAAATTGAACTACACATGAATGACGTTTATTTTTAAAATATTCTATCCTTTAAAAGATGTTACTTTAATTACTAATGTAAACTACAGAATAATTTTTCTTTCGTTGTCTTATATATGGTAAGCCAAATAATCCATTGTTTTCCTTTGTCTGCTGTGACAACAAACCATTTTGTGAAAGGATAACGAGAGCAGACACTTCTTCCCCCACCAAGATCCTTAAATTATTCAATAAATTTGCAAAGAATATTTCAACAATGAAAACAAATTTCTCTTTTTCACTGCTTGTGTGCATTCTTTTCATCGTTCCCATCGCCATAAGGGGAAACTCCATAATTCATGCATTCGCCAAATAAGAAAAGCGTCGGGTAAAAGCCAAAAAAACAAGAACGCAGAACGCAGAACCAATGAAAACATTAACAAGCAGCAATAAAATATGAGCCAGCGAATGTAAATCGCTATCCATAATTCATAGCCGTTGACTGCGACTTCGAGCTGGCTGGCTTCCTACATCTCATGGCTATGGCTTTTCCGCCGTAGATTTCCCGGGAAGCGTCGTAAACCCATCGAAGTCTGTGGGCCATCGTTAAACTAATGAAATTTCAATTCGGATGACGCGACAACGTGTCCATGACCTGACCGTCCATCCGACCTCCTGAAAATTCCACGAATTTTTCGCGCACTCGCCACGCCAACGAAATTCATAAATTTCCGTGGACGACGAAGACGCCTCTTTTCCTTTTAGATTTTTGTTTTAATTTTTTTTCCCACCTCGACGAGTGCAGGACAATGTTGGGCAACGGAAGCAGGTCCGGTATGGGTTTATTTTTTTTTGGGTCCACGATTAACCGGCAACGACAGGTGAATTTATGATGAAGTGAGTCGTCAGCATTGTTACCACTGCCACTGCCACTGCCACTCCCACTCCAATCTCCATCCTCTTCGTTTCCTAGGCAGGTCGCGTGTAAATTATGAAAACAGGCGATAAAAACGAAAGTAATTCAAAATCTTCGACGTGTGCGAGGGTTTTATAGCCAGCCGCAGGAGAAAGTGGAGAAGGAGCATCGAGACTCCCGCAATCTCACTTTCTCCGCTAAGATTTATATCGGTGGATTTATGATCCTGTTAGCGCCACTGCACTTGCCTATCGCCCAGGCAGCATCCTGGGCCAGAACAATAAGTTGTTTATGACCTGCGGATAGGATGAGTAAGTGCGATTCGATTCCTTTGCGCCTACCTGATTTTATTGTTATCACTTTCAAATTTCTTTACAAAAATGTATATATTTGGGAGCCTTCTCTGGTTGAATTATTATTGAATCTATATTCTATATATGTAGACACTCGCGTGTAAAAAGTTATCAAAAATTAATCTTCAATTTATATAATTATAAATTTTAGATTCTAGAATCTAGATCATGGATAGTTAAAAACTTTTCTAATTTAATAAAACTATTCTATTAGGGAACATTTTTTGCTATATATCTTCATTTTATTTCGCCAACCACTAACGATTATTTCAAGTGTTATTTTCTGGCAAGCTCTGCCCCTTTCTAACGGTAATTGGAAGCCATTTTGCCATGGCGCTGTGTCGCCATATTAATTTGAGAGTGAGCGGAAAACCGCAAATAAAAATGTCGCATTTAATTTGTGTGTTGTGTCGGTGTATGCAATTCGCTCAATTAAACTGCACTTGAACCTATTAGACGCTGGAAATGCCGACAGTATGGGGCGGAAATGGCTTTGACACGCGATTCGGCTATCAAATAGGATCCCCACGTCACCCCCACCCCAAACTTTAAAAACCCCGACAAGGACTCCACCGACCACATTAATTTGGACCCCGGTCACTGTGGCAGGAAGGGTGTCGCCTTTAAAGTTGTAATTAGTAGGAATACTATCATCCAGCGACGTTACGGAGGGCGCACCTACTGTTTGAAAAGTGTTTGCTCACTGGGTGGGCGTGGTCCCATGTCCGCGGACCAGCAATTAGGCCCTCCTTCTCAAGTCCTTTTTGGCATTTTCACACAACGCTTTTTATGGCTTGTTGCCCTGCGGTTTTCCGTGCGGATTCTGTTTTTGGTTGTTGAGCTGAAAGCACCTGTGATGCAGTAAAAACATATTTAATATTAAAAGTTGCATCTTTAAAACAAAGTTTATATATTTAGATTTCCAATCTTGCCTAAATGCACGCTCTATCAATTCTATTAAAGTTAAAAATCGTGAAAGGATTCACCAAAAACTCTTCTAAAAATGTAGTTCCCTCTTTTTTTCATCCACATGGTGGAGGCCCCCAACCATTTCTGGGCTTCTATGCAAATTCAGCTCGCACACATTCCAGCTTTCCCTCTATTTTCGCGGTCTGGAACACTTTGTTCTCACCTTACCGAGCGAGCTCCGGCTCCGACACGAGCACATCTCATTGTTCCGTATCGGCGCTTTGTATCTTAAACAAAATTGCAAAACCGCAGGAAAAACAGCAGCAGGATAAGGGGAAAAAAATGCCGGCTGGGGGGCAAAGGGCAACCGCGTGTAATGGGAGAACCTGTCCGATGCGAGGCGCCTGATTAAGCTCAAAAACCCAACAACCGCAAAGGGTTCGCAATCCGAATTTCCAACTGAGCAATCGGAGCAGAAACGTTCAATCGCTTTAAAATTTATGCGAGGATACAGACGTCCTCCCATTTGCATTTAGCGAATTATTTTCATGCAATTTTCCAGACAATTAGACTTGGGGGAAAATGCCAATCCCCCGGGTATCCCTTTTCTTCTTCAATCCCCACATATCACGCACAAAAAGAAAGTGGCTTAATGCTCCGAAAATTGTGCTGCAGTTGAGTTTCAAAAGGAGAAGATACATTCGTATCTGAGGACTAAAGTAGCTCGACAGTTGCCCTACAGAACCTATTTTACTTGCTTTGGGAGTTTGTGAGAACAGGCAGACGTGTGGAAAAGTTTTCGCCGAATTTTATATTTATTTGCCCTACTTCCGGAAAAAGGGCGGCCTAGAGGGCGTGGTTGGGTTCTGGCCCCGGCCCGGCCCCGGCCCCGACCCGTCCAAAAATAGGCGTTTTCATCGGAAGCGCCAGTCGTCGGCGTCGTCATCATCATCATAAAAAAAACAAAACGATGGCAAAAGTTTTTCAATTTTTGCAACAACTTTACCCTGTCCCGCCCCTCGATGTCCGCCCTCGGTCCTCCCCAGTCATCTATCCGATCCTTAGGTGTAGTAGGTGTAGCTGCCCTCGGGTTGTGTAAACATTTGTAGTTTACTTTCAGTTGGCAGGCGGCTCGTAAAATCTGTCCGTTTCGCTTCAACTGGAAACGTTTTGAAAACTGTCTCGTAACTCAGACCCCCAGGCAATGCTCCTCCCGCCATCCCGCCTTATCCGACAACCTCCCCCTGAAATAGCCAAGCTTGGGTTTGTTTTGCCGAAAAAGGACCACCGATTGAATTAGAAAATTATGCTGAAAGTTATTTGGATTTAAGAAGTAAGCATTGAGGGAAATGAAATTAGGTAATAGGATAGAAAATTACTCAGGCAGGAACCGGAAAACTAAACTTGGGGATGAATGTGAATTGGAGTAAACTGAGTAGAAAGTATAATAATAAGAAAACACAGTTTATAACTCGGCAAATTAAAAGAAAACTTTGGGTCAAAGCGATGGGAAAAAAGTTTGGAAAACTCATTGGAATTCGATTAATATCAGAAAAGAAAAGAGAAACAGAAAATTAATCGAAAATGGCATTTAAATTTATAAAGTTTACAGGCCTAACCAGTTTAAGATTAAAAATAAATAAAAAATGTAAACCCATTACTGATTGTTTCCCATACCGGGAATTGAACCCGGGCCTTCCGGGTGAGAGCCGGATATCCTAACCACTAGACAATATGGGACTTGAAATCCCTAGCAGCTATTATGAAAACGTAAATAAAGTTTAAATTCAAAATCTAAATATAGTCTTACTGATCAAATATGTTTTAGAATCTATTTTCAAATAGTTCAACAATAATGTTAATCACAGGGCTTAGTACTAAAATTATTCAATCATATTTATACAAGTTTCATATAAACAGTGACCTTAAAAGCTAAAGAAACAAAAATTAAATACAAAAATATTTAAAAATTTATATAGAATATCAAATAAAAAAGTTTCCCATACCGGGAATCGAACCCGGGCCTTCCGGGTGAGAGCCGGATATCCTAACCACTAGACAATATGGGACTTGATAAGACGGCTGTCCAATGAACTTGTTGTGCTTGCTTAGCAATCGGTTCTAAAAATAGCATACATAACTCTGACCTAGGCCTTCTTATCGCGATCGTGTCGGCCAGTGTTATTATCAGCCTTACAATAATCAGTTTTAAAATCTTCGGAGTCAGAGAATCTGAAAGAAAGAAAAAGTAAACATTTATTGGCAACTATTTTAGAGAAAACTCACCCGATTTCTGAGATCTCACTCTCATTTGATACACAACTACAAAGTATACAAAAATTACTAGATTCCAAAAAGCACACCTGACAGTAGATTCCCTTGCATTTGGGTAGGGAACAGCTAACGTAAGTTGATCTGCAAAGAAAATTCAATCAATGAGTACATTCTCATTATTGAAAAAAGGTACGACTTTTGGAGGGGCTTGTTGCAAATGGTGCATGTTTTGCCAGTAAAATTTCCAGGACATCCATGAATAAACCTGTGTAGGTTGATTAGTTAACATAAATAAAGAAAATTAACTCATTGAATAAAGAAAACTTGCCACATCTTCAGAGCACTCAACCAGGAGGCACACAAAAGAACTGAGCTTGGGCTTTTTTCTGAATAAAAATATAAAAAGCGAGCTCGTTGACGACTTGACATAATTAGATCATCTATTCAAACATTTGTAAATCCATCTGTATCTAAATTTTTCAAATTCGTCTTACCCCTTTCCTTTAGAATAGTACAGTGTAAAGAAATGGCTCTCTTTTGGGCTTGCTCTGGATAAAAGTAGGCCATAATCCAATACCTCTTACGAAGTCCATAGGGCTCAAAAAATACTAAAAACCACGCAAAAATGTATAGAATAAGTATGAAGATGTAATGGAGGTACTTCGGTTTTCTAGGTATTATTATACACCTTTGCTCATCTACATCAAAATATCTTGGCTCAAAAGCGTTTACAATGTTCCGCAGAAGATGTACGATTGTTCCTCTTCCTTTAATGGCCAGGCGAATGTAATCGGAAGAAGCTTTTAACATTTGGTGGATTATTACTACGTTAATGTCTAGAATTTGTAATTGAAGTCTACCTGGTATTATCTTTGAAACGGTACTATACTGGGACATCATCTTAATTAAGACAAAAAGGCTGTAATCCAAGAAACAAATACTAAAGAGTTGAATTCCCATAATAACCAACAAAACTCCAGATTGCTTTCGTGAATAAAATTCTTTTGGAAGGAGTCTAATTGAGCTGATCTAATAAACGGCAGGATTATTTTTAAGTTAGTCTTCGGAGAGGAATTATCATTATTTTTCTTACCTCGACGTATATGTTTTCTTCACAACAACTTAAGGGTAAAGCTCTTACTTGCACTCTCTGAAATTGCTGTTCTTCATAGATCTCGAAATCCCGCGTTATATAAACATTGTTGAAATCTGGACTCGCAAGATAACGAAAGCGAAAGTTCATGGCGTTCAATATAAGATAAAAAATTAATATAAACAAAATAGTGTATATAATGAGATACACCAAAAAGAGCTTGCGGGTTTGCAAGTCCATATATTTATACATTTCATGCTGAAGTAGGAGATCCTTGTCACTTGTACAACCGAGTGTGGACCATGCTGTATTGTGTTCAAAATTTATGGTAGCCATAAAAATAAAACGAAGTTTCACAAAGTTTGTATGTAAGCCTGAAAAGATTTTTGTAATTAAATCTTATTAAAACTTTAACTTATTAAATCGTACGATGAAAGATATCTTCGACAAGTCCTTCTTGAAGTGATAAATTATTTTCAAAAAAGCTTGTCAGACTTTTGAGGTCTTCGCAAAACCAAGCGAAATGATCTTTGGTGAATTCCTCAGCTTGATTATTTAATTCTTTTTCAACCAATAATCCAGCTGCCATACATCTATTTAAAGGTGAGCTCATTTGGTAGTTAAAATAATCCAGCTGCAGGTCTAGCCAAGCTGTGCAAGTCCTGTGGGTGGCTTCTGTGGAGAAGAATCTTCATTAAAACCGTACATAATCAACAAGGAATGCCCTACGAATATCGGCTATTGGGAACTCCATGTGCACTAAAATCTTATCCAACTTATTTATGATTTGGTTGATTGCCGACAATGTGCCTTGAAACGATTCCTGCACTGGATAAGAAGGCTCTGCCATAATGCGGTGCATCTTGTCCAAAGCATAGAAGAGGAGTCTCCCTTCGCAAGTGAGACTATGCCCCAAAACAGCGATATTTCGAATGAAATTTTGCACCGGTCCCGACAAAGCCACAAGAAGGGCAAAGGCAATTAGCAGAACACGGTCAGTGACTAGGGTCGGCAGGCACAGCGCTAAGATGCACCTTGGAAAAAAGTAATTTTTTCCACTAAAATCTAGATGGTATTTCGGAACTACCCACCTTCCTGGTCGTCTGAGTAACATTAAGAGAAGACCCAGACCAATGATTACCATAAACAGCCATTTCATGCTTAGATCTTTGCAAGCATTCTGTGGATTTCGGTAATACCAGATCTGTACTATCAAAATACCTACAACATATCCTGCGATTACGTAAAACATAATATTGTCCCGACAGTCCCATGGCGCTTTTATTTCGCTGTCTTTGGGACTACACTCAGGATCTTCGTTGTCCTCTGTTCGATCTTTTGACTCGATTGGATAAATGGGTGGCTCTCCTTCCGGACTGCAGTCTCGCAGGTTCATAGGATACCTCTCATTACTATCTTGGGTCGCATCCGTGTTTTTGACACATTCGCAGGTATCGAGGAATTGCACGTTTTCACTTATATCGTCCCTAAAACAAGAGGAAGCAATTTCACTTCTCCAATCATCTGGATCCCCCATTTTTTCAATACGAGCTAAATATAAGTTTCTAAAAAAGAGACTTAAAAGTCTAGGAAAGCTAAGTTGAGATATTGATGCTTTATCGGGATTATTTAAAAAAAAAGTTTCCCATACCGGGAATCGAACCCGGGCCTTCCGGGTGAGAGCCGGATATCCTAACCACTAGACAATATGGGACTTAATGATCCCGTTATAAGTAGTGTTGGCAAACGGTAAAGATTTAGATTTTATTTATTTAAAAACAATTGCTTCAGGTCTGTAGATTTTGGATGACAATAAAAACTAAAAGTATGAACTAAAAGTTGAAACTATGCAAATAATTTACCAATTTGAACTGAATTTTAAAACAAAAATGAATTGTTAAAAAAATGTTTCCCATACCGGGAATCGAACCCGGGCCTTCCGGGTGAGAGCCGGATATCCTAACCACTAGACAATATGGGACTTGAAAATCGCGTCGGCCAGGTTCCCTTTACAGTTTTTTGAAAGGTGAAAGCTACAGGAGATCCTTTAAATGGAACGTGGTAACTGACGTCCATCAACCTAACGAATGCGTCTGTCAACATACAATTTTAAATTTTTAATCCCCTCCCCATCTCGTGGGATCCATATGCTGCTGTTCAGATTTACTGTAATGAGGGGTCAACTTCATATAACCTCTTTCGGAATTAATTAAAAACCATTCAACACTTTGGGCTGGCAGTTGCACTTTTGAATGCCCACGACAACTCAACGGACTCCAGTGGCTGGGAACGAAGCACATAATCATCAATTATTCGCACAATTACCGCAAACAAATAAATATTCTTAATTTATTGTGTTTTCGAATCGGGCTTGGCCGCCCACAATGGCAACAGGCGGCGTCGGCGTCGGTGTCGGCGAATGCAGACGAAAAATCGCTACGAAAAATATTAAAAATAAATTTCCAACCCGAAAGAGCAAAAACACACAAATATCTGAGTAGGAGACGGACAGGGAACCGAGGGCCGAGGCCGAGGACGAGGACGAGGGATACATTGCGGTATTGAGATTGATGTTCATAAATTAATTCCTCGCCATCTCCTCCATGGCTCTGGTCTCAGTGATTTCCATTGTATCGTTCTGTAAGGGTGTCTGTTTGTCTGTCTGGATGTCATGCGATAAATTTCATAGATGCATTTGGTAATTTCAATTTGTTTTAATGTGTCGCTGCTATTCTGTTCTATTTTATACTGTTCTGGCGCGGTAGACACATATAACACATATAATTTGAGGTTTATTGGCCGTGCCGTGGTGCTGCTCGGCTATTTATATCTGGCCTCGTGGGATGATCTTAGTCTACTGCCCCCCCGTCATAGCAATTGTCGCTGCTTATCAGGGGGTGTGGGGGTGTGCTGAGGGGCGGTGGAGCTTTTGAAGTTTCCCCAGGGCGGAAATGGATCTCGTACATCTCTTAAAGATCCATAAACTGGATTGAAATATGCACTCAGAGAACAGAAATAATTTTCTTTTGATTATGAGCAAGAAAAACGTATTTCTTTTATTCATGAAATAAATACTTGAAGGATAATCGAATTGATAAACATATATCCTATTTCACTGAAAGTTAGTTCTTATTTCTTATAGTGTACAAAAAAAAAAAAAACACTCAATACACTTTCGCTCGGGCAACATAAATCAATTTACTTTTCTGACACATTCTCTATGCTGGACAAACATTTCCCGAATACCTCAATGGGATTTTGGAGGCTTAGTCCCGGTGGCGCCATCATTCGTTTTCCGAGGATTAGGACAGAGGATTTTCCATCCAGCTTCATCATAATTAATAAACTGTCGCAATATACCGATGCTGTCGCTGCTTTATTTGTATCTTTCATGGTGTCGCATTTTATTTCAGCATACAGTCCCAGCTAGCCACATAAATCGTTGGAGCTCTGGAGCTTCCACACATGTACTGGCCGTAAAATAACGTTATTTCGGTTCTGTTCCGCCTAACGATGTCATCAGTGTGACTCTCACCTCACCTGAACTCACACCGGTAATCGCCGTTTAGAGCCGGCTTCCTATTCCTATTCCTATTCCTATTTTTATTCCCCCAACTTCTAAGACCCCCACATCCACTCCACTACCAGACACTACTTGGGTGTCCGAAATTTGTCGCGCGATGAGAGAAATTTCGTTTGAATGGTTTCCGCAATGAAGCGACAAAACTGACAGCCACCGACGAATTATTGCCCCCCGAGTCCGAGTCTCTGGAGGAACTGCAACCGTTTTCCACGAAAATTCAGCCCATAAAATGCGGTAAAGTCATTGCCAGGTTGCCAGGTTGCCCCAAACCTTTTCTACGTTTACGTTTTGAGAACTTCCTCCGCTACAACTTCCCCACATTTTCCCAACCTCCACGACTGCAACTGGTCTTTGGTCAGTCTCGGATCTGGTACTTCATTTCTTTTCATTAGCCGCCCGCACTGTCTGCCATCTATGGACGGACCGGAGTCATAAAACGTAACTGGTTACTCCGCGTAAATGTTCTCGTAACTCTCTCGCTGCACTGAGAAATATAATCATGAATAATATCGCACAAAATAATATCAAGCTACACTTTTCAGACTATTATATCTAACTGAAACTACCTTCCATTTGTTAAATGTGCCTTTAAAGTCTTTTTTTTCAGTGCATCTACAACTTACTTGATTACTTGCCCAGTGGCCAGATACTATATAGCCCTTTTACTATGTAATATATGTGTGTTACTGGGACAGAAAGACAGACGGACCGACGGAACAGACAGTGGCACTTTATTAATGAAAAGCGCAAAAGTTCTTTCTATTTTTTCCCATCCAGACCTTTTCATTCCGCAGTAATAACGTGATGTGCGTGTGTGTGGCCCGGCCTGCATTTTGGGGTCAGGGCAGCACTGGCGGAGATTTGTTAACTGAAAGTGAGCGGTTTCTGCAATCGGCCAACTGAAATGGCCACCAGATACTGGCTAACATAGTGGGTCAATGAGGAAAGTTCGTCGGCAAAAAGGTCAGCAATTAGAGAGAGTTTAAATGCCGATATGTTGTTCGGGGCTGGACTTGGAAAGATACCCGCTTCTTGTTAACATGAGAAAGACTTTCATTACCAAGAGATGGTAAAATAGTCAAATAGTTCTTGGTATTATTAAGCTTAAAGAAGCTTATAGCTTATAGAGAAGTTAAATTTAGTAAACCTGTTTTAGAATTATATTCATTCTGTCAGCACGTTCTGGATCAATACTTTCCCCCTTCAATAAACTCTATGATTTCATTTTCTAATCTGATGCCGAGCTCCTTTGCATTTTTGTTTATGTTGGAAGGCACAACCGAGCACCGCAAGCGGATAAACCCAACATAAAACTGCAGAAATCATAAAATATCTCAGTCTGCCTCCGCCAAGCAGAAGACCCCCGGAAAGTGCACTGAAACTAGAAACCCGGGAAATGAAATATTGATTGGAGGCGATTATTTTGAGGCACCCACCATGGAGTGGGGAATATTGTGGCTCTTTTCCTTTGTTTTCTTGGATTTATTCTCTGTACTTAATGTTTTTTTTTTTTTGTATTTTGTTGGTAGTGGCTTGGTGTTTTGCCCGTTTTGCCTGGCTGACAAGTCGTTGGCATCTCTGGCGCATGTTAATTATGCCAGCAGCGGACTACCCGACTACTACCTACAAGATGTGGGCCGTGGCCACGATGAAAAGACCTTGACTCTCGCCAAGATCTTGATACGATTTATACAATTTTTGATTCATGGCGTCTCCGCTGTCTCTTCGGTCGCTATCTTTGGCGACTCGACCGCGGCGGCAAACCAACCGAATTAATTTCGTAGGCAAGGCATGTTGCCATATTTGCCGACGCGAGAATTTCGAGTTCGAAAATTTGAATTCAATCAGCAATTTGCATACATTTGCAGGCCCGCAAAAAGAAGCTGCTTAGGCTTTAAAAGGCCGGATTAGCCAGCCGCCCACGCCTGAAGCCTCCCTCCAAAAAGAATCCCTCTCCCCACTATTTTAAATTTAAGATTTTCGAAGAGTCGCCGTTATGGGCCGGTGACCCACCAAAGTGTGGCAGCTAATGGGACAGCCAAGTGACAAACTGGCTGAGATTCCCAACTAGGTGTGGGCCGTTGATTGACTGATTGATTGACTGACTGACTGGCTGACTAACTGACTGACTACCACTCTTGTTTCGATGATCTAAATAGGGGACCACTTGATCTCAAAACTGCCCTCCTCTCGGATGCCTCGTGGCAGTCCTAAAAGACTAATCCAAACATTTGCAAATTGTTTGGGTTTTGGCTTTTGTCGCGCTGCCCACCAAAATAGATTGGCCAAATGGGGGAGGTGGCTAGATCGCATCTGTCTGAGATATCGTACGATTTTGTATATATAAACGAGATATGTATATTTTTGTTCGAGAGAGTGAAAAATATGAAATGCTCTTTAGATATAATCCTTTTCAATTTTGACTTGAATAAATATTCATAATATTTTTAAATCAAAATTTTATATGTATGTACATATATTAATTAAAAATAAAATATATATATTATATTTATTTAAATTATTCTTTTAATTTTTGTATCTCTCCAATAAGTAGGTTCTATGTCATCAAGGATATTAATGACCTTATCTTTTAGGGTATCCCTATAAATATCGTACTGCTGCCACTGCCTCTCTGCTTTATTTTAGTTTCTATTTCGAGCTGATTCATTCACGTCTCGTTTAGTGGTCTGATCTGATGAGATCGTCGCCTCGCAGCTATATTTAAATGCCCAAACATCCATAACGACACTTGTGGGGATCGGCTAGTGGGGTTGTGGCACAGTTCCGCCTCCGCCTCTTCCCCGTCGCCAATTTGCGATTTTCTTCGAATTTATTCTGTACTAATTTCCCCACATTAGTTTTTAAAGCGCCCATAAAGCTGACAAATATTTTAAAGAGAATGCGACTATGAGAAAAGGCGCGACAAATTAATGAATTTATGGGACACTTAATCGTGGCACAACACCACAGCCACCTGTGTGTTGTTGCTGAAAACGGCCCCCTCCGGCTCTCCGGCTTCCCGATTTTCCGACTAAATTGTTTCTAGGCGCCAATTGGTCACCCCCCATACCCCCTAACATCACTAGTGCGTGGGCGATACGAACAGCATTCTCAATTTGTTGTTTTTTTTTCGTTCGAGCCAAATACCCAAGGAAACAAAGAACGATTCTTTCTTGGAATTGGGTTTTATTTTAGGACCCGATGAAAAGCGATTCGCAAAGTGTTTTGTTTGTTGTCACACATCGAGTGCATGATCTGAAAGTACAGTGGAGACTTCCCACGTGGCTGATCTGGGTTGGACGATGCACAAATTCGCATTCCATTCCATTGCACGAGACGACCACGACATCCTGGGAAACCGTGTGGGCGACCATCCTCGGAGGTGTGTAGGATCCCGGCGCTGTCTCTCTCTCTCTGGGGTAGGTAGGGTCTGCGACTGGGCCAGTTAAATCGACTAAATCAAATCGAGAACCGGCCCAGCACTCGAAACTTGTTCCCGTCCAGGCGCCAATTCAGCCTCGGATGCATCCACATTATTTCTAGATCTGTCGCCGTCTGATTTGTGAACACGAATTGTGTTCCAGGGTGATAAATTGGATCAGCCTTTGAATGTTTAGATGCCATACCTCCTCGGGCTGTAAGCCATGGACTAGCTCACATTTATTAATGGCAGACTTGGGGTCTGCTGGAAAATCCTCATATTTATTTGTCACCTCCGCCCCCCGGTCCGGACTTCGTTTCATGTGTTAATTTTCCCGCCTCAATATTGCTGCTGTTGTTGACCGCACGCGTTTCCATAAACAAAACACCAAGAACTTGAGGCAAACCAAGCCCCAAACCAAACAAACAGTCTGCCGTGTATGTTCATCGGAACGCGTGGCCATCGCAGGTTTTTAGGAACAGGTACGGTTTGCCGGTCAGAATAAACATTTTGATAGAACAATCTGGTATCATTTTTTTAAGAGAACTAATTTAAAGAAAGAGGTGCTTTTAATTAAGCTTTGTTTACCGATAAATACCGATTGATCCGCCCCTGTTCGCTGCCTCCTTTGTCTATTTGCTTTCCAAACAAGCCTCTTTCCCAGACTCCCAGACTGGCAGGCGGGCGAATGCAGCTGCCCTCTCCGCCTGCAAGTCTCCCCAATTCAAGTGCGTTCAATTTTCAATAAATCCATAAAATTCCGCTCCATGCTCCGTGGAGGCTGCCCCATGCACCTCGCTTCGGCATTGCCTCCT
Organism: Drosophila atripex; assembly: GCA_035045925.1. Classification (NCBI taxonomy): domain Eukaryota; kingdom Metazoa; phylum Arthropoda; class Insecta; order Diptera; family Drosophilidae; genus Drosophila; species Drosophila atripex. The sequence goes on from JAWNOP010000012.1 coordinate 7,135,225, forward strand.
CGGATGACTGACTCGGATGTCTGGGCCAGTCCATGGCTGCATTTTTGTTTTGGTCTGTGCGGAGTAAACAATGCAGTCGGGCATATGCCGGGAGGAGAAGGCCAGGAGTTGGATCTACCACATGCCAGATGACTCAGGGAACAGTGGGAATAAACGGCAGCCTTTAAGGATATCTATACATATATTTATGAAAGCACACGCAGAGTGATATTACTTTCACTGAGTTTTCCATATCATATATTTAAACTTTCAATAAAAACATATATCTTATTAATTTTAAATTGTTAAATAATCCCCTTTTCTGTAATCCACTGTGCGTGGTCTTGTGAAGTTTCCAATGGTCCCCCATTACAAGGTTTAGCTCCGTTTTGCCAAAACCATTCAAGACTGTGAATATTTTTCGCATCTGTTTCCCTGCGATGCTGCTGATGCTGGTGCGGTCTCCCTGGGCGTCATCTGTAACTCATCATTTTCTGAAATATTGCTCTTTTGCATACCTGCAGCCAGCAATTGTTGTCTCGACCGGGTTAACAGAACTTTATTCCGACCGATCAGAGGCAGAGAATGGAGCGACTGGAGAGACTGGAGAGTCTCGAGAGGATGGGGGATAGGCGGATAGGCAGTCGTTGTCGATTTCAATCAACTGGCGGACGCCACCGCAGACATAATTTATTGCCACTTTTCGCAGCGATTTTCATTTCTCGCATTGATGTTTTTCTCAAGAGTTCTGAATGGGAGGATGTCTGGTGGAAAAGAAGGCACTTGGTTGGGCAAAGGGCGGGACTAATTGATTGGAGAATGCTCTAGGAATTGCACACTTCCCAGGCGAAAGTTAATTGGCCCGGCAATCGCCGACAGACACAGGTACTTCTTGGCCTTTTAAGTGCGTTTAATTAATGCAAGCCACTGGATCCCCCTCGGATGGAGGGCGCATTAGATGCGCATCGGGGGTAACAAGCCCGTTGGCCAGGATCTCTGGCCACAAACCACTTAATCTGCAGTCTGGCCAAAACCGAATGTGTTGTGCAATTGGTGCCTGTTTGGTCTGTCGCCACGGGGTGTTTAGATTCTCTTACCTGTTTGCACTTTTTGTGAAAACTAAAACATTTATTGCTTTAGAATTAGTTTAAAAAACCAGCCTAGCTGGCTTAAGATTAAAGAATTATACAAAATATAGTTTTTAAGAGTATTTGGAACCCCTGAAGGCTCACAGCTCTGCGGCGTGGGTTGTCATCTGACACCACCAGCAAGTTTGTAGTCGGCGACTATTAATGGGTGCAGCCTGAACACCTCTCACCTGCCGGCTGGATTATCCTTTGTTGGGCATCGACAAGCAGCATCGGGAGGCCGAACATGGAGCCACTCCACGGCACTTTGGGACGTTGTTTTTGCAGCTCCACCCGCATAAATCCACGCACTTTTTTTTTGGTGTAGCTTAGCGCAGCTTAATTGCGAAGTGTTCAAGTGAACTCTGATTGCAGCTCTGCTTCCTGCTCCTGCTCCTGCTCTTGCTCCTTTTCCAGATTTTTTCTTCTGGCAGCGTTAATTGGCCAGCAAGAAGTGCAAGAGCTGCCTCGAAAATAAGAAACATTTTCGCTGCCACTTTGATGCCCTGCCGATGATACACCAACTCGAACAACTTCAACAAGCTGCAGTCCCGAAAATTTGCATTTCAAGCAGCCCGCGATTTATGGCCTGTGGATTTCGAGGAGCTCCAAACGGGGAAGCTGTGACGAATCCAATTATGAGGCGCGCCAGCTGGAGGAACCGGGGGCTTGGTGAGGACGCGGCCTGGACGGCCTGGCGGCCCTGACGGGTGCCATGTGCCTGATGCGATAATGCGCCATCAAATGGCCATAAATAAAGCGCACAAAACGGATTAAGCGTTTTGTTAACAGATTTATATTGAGCTGAATTATGAGCCAGAGGCGGCCCGGGATTTAATGAGTCTCTCCCCCATGAAATCACAAGATCAATGAAATTAACTTGAGCTTGTAATGCCTCTTTAAGATTAATTCAAAGAGATTTTAATTCTATCCCTCTGCCACTGAAAGTTTCAATGCATTTTTGGATAACTAAACTCCAGCTGCGAGGTTCAGAGTTCAACCACAAGTGTTTGGATTCTCAGGCCGCATATATGAAATCCCTGTCACAGTCCTTGTCACTTGCACTTAGTCCTAGTTGTTCCTCTGTTTTCTGAAAGCTTTCCATACCAAATAAAAAGTACCATACATCGAGAGAATATGAATTAGAATGGATGGGAAATGCAAAACAAGAATTTATGTAGATTTTTTTTTGATAAATTCATTGCGAAAAATAAGAAATGCCTGAACATAGACAGTTGCTGTCGAAAAAAAAAAATAGAATTTATTCTGAATATTGTATCGATTCAGGAGACATGCATATTGTATTTGCTTTTCCTTTTTCAGGACATTTGTATATCAAATTGGGGGGGTTCCCCAGAGAGTGATATTCCGACATTTGTGGATGGATTTGTCTAGGTACTGGGCGTCCTTATGCCAAAAAAATCACATATAGTTCACATAAAGTCTAAATTACAGGACCAATACCAGCAGTAAATTGAAGCAACCTACAAAAAATATGGAGCAAAAAAAAGTGGACTCGAAATTGCCCCCGAGGGCAGGCAATGGCAAATTGAGGCTGCCGCTGAAGAAGCCGCCGCCTCACCTGAGTGGATTTTTTTTTTTTGAGTTGTCGGCCTCTGCGGTGGGGAGGATCATCCTCATCAGTCGATCGACGAGTGGCAGCCTCGTGCTGAGCCTCGGAGGATGTCGGCATTTTGGGCTGAGCGTCGAATTAAGCAAATTACGGTGGACTCCCAATGATCGATCCGAACTCCCTCCCCCTTTGCTGGCCAATTTGCGTTAATGCCCAGGATTATGTTCGGGGCGACTGCTGGAGCTGCAAACTGTTGACTCTTTTTTTTCTCTCTTTTCGTTGGCCTTATGTCCTCCCAAATTGGCGCATGTAAATTTTTGCGACTGTAAAAAAATGGAATTTATGCCAGTTTTTATGGTCAGGCATATTGAGTGCAACGAGGATTTGGTAACTCAGAAATGGGTGAACTTTTTCCCATAAAAATATATTAAACTCTCAAATAAAATATTCTAAAAAAAATAATACACATTCTCTGAAATATTTCCCAGAAATCCAAAGTGTATCCCACCTTCTGGATTTCTATTTCGGCACACATCCTGCTCCTGGTGTTTTGTCTCCTCCCTGGGCTCTTCATTCCCAGCCTGTCGCTGACATTTGTGTGTGCACTGCAGTGCTGAAATATTTTTTGAATGCAGATTTTTCACTTAAAATTATTTCAATTACGCCAAGTGCAGGCCAAGACAAAGAAGGCCAGGCAGCCGAAGGAGAACCAGAGGGATTGGAGATTGGGGCCTGGAACTTGGAACTTGGCTTTTTTGTTTTTTTTTTGTTTTTTGTCGTCCTCTTCTCCGAATGGCAGCTGCTGCAGTTCAGTTCGGCAACGGCAACGGCAACAGCAACTTCAGCTGCAAGTAGATTAAATGCCACAACCGCAAACAGACAAACTTGGTCAATTATTTTCAACGGCGGACACAAATTATTGATGCAGGCTTCCCGGCCTCACCCACCGCGTGTCCCCTCGGCCGCCCCTCACAACAAATTCAAGGATGGGGCACAAGGGGCAGAAAGGAGTCTGTGAAGTCTTAAAAGCCGTCCAAACCGCAGCCTGCAACCGAAGCTCATCAATCTGGGGAGGACTCATCGTCTGCGTTGTTGTCTTTTTGTCGAGTGAGAGGTACTGAGACAATGGGCTTCCCTCCTTTTTTGCTCCCCGGGCCGGGCTGCACTCGGCAAAAGGTCTTCATTAAATTAGTGAAATGAGCAAGTCGCAAGCTGCAACTCAACTGGAGACAGAGCACTTTGAGAAATAATTGGCATCAAGTAACATTTTCGAAGAGAAGGGCCAAAGTTCCTTGACGATATGATATCCAGTTATCCTCCAAGTGAGATAATCTTCAATCTTAACTATTTCAGTTCAAATTAAACCCATTTTTTCCCAGTGCAAAATATCGAAGAGGTTAAAGCTCTTAGGACGATTCTGTTTCATTGAGAAAAGTAAGAAACGAAGTCCGGCAGCCGCATTTAATGTCACAAATATTTGTTGTCAACTGTCAATGGCGTGGACCCGGCCTGCTGGTACTCGGATTCCAAACGATTTCGTGCATCCAGGCGATCCGATCCTCCAGCCTTCGCCATCACAGATCAATCGCACAGATCCCGGAATCGCAAATGGTTTGCTAAATTGGCTCGACTGGCTGGGTGGGTCGATTGTTTGTTCGTTCGATTAAACCATCAATGTCTCATCAAAATGCACTCGGTTTGGGTGGTGCTTTAGTGGTTTTTTTGACGGCAGCAGTTGGGGGTCACAAATGTTGCTGCCAGCTATTAAATTACCCCCAACACACTCGCCACTGCCAGTTTACAATTTCAGTTTTCGGGCATAGCGAAATCCAAAACCGAAATAGCGACTCCCCCTTTTCCTTCCCGGCCTTCCAGCCGGTTCTGGCCATGGCTAATGAGGCCAGTGCAGTCGATGGGGCAATGCCGAAACAGAACAATGTCCAAAGCTGGTGGCTAATTTCTGTTTTTGTTTGCTATTAATTTCTGACGGTTTCCCCGATTGCACAGAGCCTCTCCAATTTGTTGCCAATAATTGTCGAATTTTCAATGAATTTTGCTGCAGTTTTTACCTCAGGTGGGGACCTCAAATGGAGTGGCTTGTGGGCTTGTGGGCTGGGGATTTCAACAGGAAATCAATAAAGATTTGGATTTGAATCATTAATTGATATAGCCTACCATGCGAACCGCCCAGTTGGTTAAACAAAACAACCTTCTTGAGTATTCTTTTATTTTATTTTTGATTACATAATATGTTAGTTTGTCTTTCAAGCTCTGGTTTGGCATTAAAACTACTTAAGTAGGCAACTAGATGGAGCTGGACTTGGAGCTAGGGAAGTCCCACCTCCTCAGATAGCTAGCCAAACCCGATTATTGCAAGTCTTTGATGTGAGACAGGCTCAGTTCTGGACAGGGCCTTTGAGCAAACTTCCTTTCTACACTCCTTTGGCATTGGCATAAGATAAATGTTGGTTGGAGCTTACGAGCTACGAGTATTCTTTGAGCGATCCCAGGATGTCCGACGACGGACACTTGATACCTTTTTGAGCACACTGTCCTGGGCGAGAGTCCGACTTACTGGCTAGTGACTAGACTAAAGCATTAGGAGAACGATATGTTGGAGCGGGACACAGTCTTTGGAATCCTAGATCATCCCATTCCCAGGTCGTGCATCAGATGCTGTCGTATGACCTGGCCCTCCTCCTCGGCCAGAAGCTGAGCTGTCACCGTGTTGACCAGGTTGAAGGCTATGCCAAAGGTGCTGAACAAACACCAAACGCCCAGGGCCAACCAGCGTAGAGGTCGGGGTCGCAGGCCACCATCCAGTTGGCGGAGAAGCAACAGGCCCACACTGATCCCGGCCAGAGCCCCGGTCATGTGGGCGATGTAGGAGACAGAGGGACGTGTCTGCTGCGGCAGCCCCAGTGGCTTCGGCTCCCGGGCATACAGGGCATAGCCCAGATCGCAGAAGACTGCAAGTGAAGGTTAGTCTTTAATAGTTTTTCCCTTAACTGGTAATGTTACTCACCAAACACAATCACAGCCATGAGCTGGACCACGCCGTTCCGCATGTGGCCGAAATTGAGAAGAACACTAGCCAACTGGGCAGCTAGGAGCGCGTAGACCCCACCGCTGGCCCCCACCAAGTACACCTCTGAGTCCACCACCGAAGTGCCCAGAGATCCGGCCAGTACCCCGGCCATATAGATCACTCCGGTTCGCATCGATCCGTGTACCGATTCCAGGGGAAGGCCGAAGAGCAGCTGGGTGAGCACATTGAAGGCCAAATGCAGCCAGCTGGCATGGAGCAGGGCGTAGCTGAAGAACCGCCACAGCTGGAGGCGCTGGTCAGGACGATAGACGAGCAGGGAATCCTCGGGAGGATCAGCAGAGACGCACAAAAAAACTGCAATCTGTGGAAGAGAATTTCGCTTTAAATAGTAATCCTAAAGACATCCTTAATAGAATAATATCCTTTCCCACATCTCCGGAACTAGTTCTTAGCCACTAGAGCGAGCATCTCGTTCGGGGGAATCCCCACTCCCGGAGCATATTCCCAGGAAGGCAGGGAAGTAATAAAATCATCAAACCCACAGAAAGCCGAGAAAGCTTTCGGGGAATACGGACTGGGGAGTGTGGGGGTTGGGAAAAGCCACCCCAAAGGCGGCGCAGACTGCCAGCAGACAGCGACGAGACGTCGCCATCAATTCCTCCGCCTTTTCTCCCCGTTCTCCCTTTTTACGCCCCACATGTATCCCGGTTTCCCCCGCACTTTATTCTCTGGCGGCGTCCAGTCTGTGTGGTGTGCAAAAAGCCAGACGCGGAAAACAAATCGTAGACGTGTTGGATTTTTCGCACGCACTCCGTATCCCTTCGTCTACTCGAATATCCTTTAACCGGAAGCCAACTTCCATTTACAAATGCACTGGACTGGGTTCTGGGACAGGGACAGGGCCAGGGCCAGGGGCAGAGCCAGAGTCAGGGAATGAGGAGTCGTTTTCTCCGAGTGTATGAGTGAGTGTGGGTTTGTGGCCCTGTCGGCAATTTGTTTGCTTCAAAAGTCAATTGCTCGTTCAACGTCTGTGTGAGTGAGTGGGAAGGGGCGGAGTAAGCCCCCCATTTCCATTACAAGTTGGGGATGAGGCTGAAATATGATGCCGCATCTTTGTTATGGCCAAACAAACAACCCTCTTCGGCGGAGATGGCCATCTTTAGAGCTGGGGATACAAAGCGCTCGCCAGACGTGACTGCAAGATGCTGGCCAGCCAGGCTCCAAGTGTTTTTAAACGATTTCCATTCGGAAGAATATTCAATTAAATAATAGAAGAATTATCTTAAAGATTTTTAATTGAAATTTTTTGAAATCTTAATCTTTTAGTGAAACATTTTCATAAGATATAGAATTTAAGTGTTTCAAACATATGTTACTACAGATCTTAAAGACAAACTTCAGACTAAGGGATAAATAATTTTTAATTAATATATAATTGTCCCTTTGGATAGAATAAAAATAAAGAAACCGGAGAAAATTTAGGGGGCGAAGTACCAGTAACGAAAGCTCTTGAAACACTTAAATAAGACTATAAAACATATTTCACTTGAGATCTTAAAGAAAGGACAATAAGGTTTTAATCAAAAATAAAATAATCGTTTCAATAGACAAAATATAGAAACCGGGTGTAAATTAGACTGTAAAGTACCAGTGACAAAAGCGCTTAAAAAAATATTTATAGAAAATAATTTCTTATTATTTACAGTAAGTACAATTCCAATTGTACTTACATGCCATAACTCATAAGAGCCTCTTACATTCTTAAATCCTAAATAATTCTCAGAAAACTGCTGAGCAAAAAGTCAGAACCACAACGAGAAAAAAAAAAGTAATAAAAGGAGCTTGAAAACTTGAAGAGCTATCAGAAAAATAAGTAATTGCTATCAGACAGCCATCAGACACAAAAGATCGGGGGTTAGATGTCGGCCCAATCCAATATGTTGGCTATCCCAAGGGTGGCACTGCAGCGTGGCAACAATTAAACCACAACAGAATGTGGCCAGAATGTTGTGCTCTACGGGCATGGATGTCATGGCAACTTTTCCATAAGCCAGTTCCACGAGCCCCCAAGGCCAGTCCAGCCCGCCCCCTCAAAAAAGTGGGTTTTTATGGTCCTCAATCAACCCTCGAGTGTAATCGCATTAAAAAGCGGTCACATTTGGCGCCCGCACTGGGGACGGAATACTTACTTACCTCCAAGATTGAAACGAGGACAATGAAAAAGGGCGGCAGCCACTTGAAGGAGGTAGGTGAGGGAGCCAGCGCCTCAGGCTGTTTCTCCCAATCGACGGCCTGAGACTTTTTGGAAGAGGCACCTCCCGAGCAGACTGGCGGCACTGCCATCAGCTGGTCACAGCCGACGCCCAGTACCAGGCCGGATTGCGATGATGACGGAGCCGGCGGCATTTGCAAAACGGTACCGTGCCACATAGCTTCAGCCTCCTGCTATTCCTTTGGCTACGCCCCCTGCTCCTCCACTTTTCGCACTGGGTTCTATTTTTGGGGCGTCTGTCTTGTGACGGTGCCCCACTTAGCAGGAGGAGCTGAAGAGCCGGCGGAGACGGATGCGGGGACGGCTTCTGTCATGGTGAGATGCTCGGAATGCTGTCTGGCCCCGGTTGCGGCCTCCTGGAAAGGAACAAAGATATAAAGGCACATGAAAAAATATTTTAGAGAGTGGGAGACTATATGTTTTGTAGACTTTGCAGATTAAAGGAAAAGTTAAAGGAAATGATCACCATTTCAAGGTATTTTTCTGGGGAATATATCCTCTGTTATTTCTCTCAGTGCATGGGGGGATTATGCAGTGCCGGCTATGGCCAAATTAGCTCAAGGTTGTCTCTCTTTCTTCGACTGTCTCCGATGGTTCTGACGACAACTGCAGCGCGCCATTTCTCCCCGAGGCGTCTCGATTTGGCAGACAACGTCGACGACGACATTTCGACAGCGCCAAAGGCGCCATCATTCAGGTCTATCCCCAGGCACTCGACCACCTCGCCCCGTCACCCACTTTTTTTGGAAAGCCCCCCTCTTTTAATGGCCCTAGACGGCCATAAAAGAGTCAAGAATTTATTTCTTTTTTTTTTTTTTGCACACACAAGAAATTTATTTCCGCTGCGGCAGCACCCCAAAGAAAGAGGGCCAAAATGCAAGCCCGAAAGTGCTCGAGATTAAGACGGAATTTGGAAATTCCTATTTGGAGAAAGCATTCAAAAGAATGTCTGAAAGCATCCCGGGAAGCCATAACTCAGGAGCCAGTATAGCGCAAGTCAAATCTTTTATGGAAGAGCATCGAATTAAAATGCATCAACAAATTGATACATTAAAAGTTATATCAGACTTCATAGCAAGCTATAGCACTAAACTTTTCAACTTAAACCTCGTTCGTAATGCAAGCCAGCTTGACTGTATTTTTATGAGAAAATAAAATAATTTGGCAGCCATTAAACGTGGCTTTAGGCCAAGGGTTAACTGCGTAGTGTGCATGTTTTGGTTTTCCTAGTTGGAGTTCCTTTATTTGGTTTACTATGGTCTGCTTCCAGTTTCGGTTTCTGCTCCCTTGGAGTGTCCTGTTCCTTTCTGGCGTGTCCTGTTCGGTGTTGTTCAGTTCAGTTTGGTTCCTTTTGGCTCTGTTCTGTTCAGTTTGGTTGTAATGAGTTTTAATGGTGATTACCTTTGGCCCAAAACAACAGAAATAGTGGAAGGTCCTGTCGTGTTGTCAGTGCCTGCATAGCATTGCCCCCCTGCACCCTCCTTCTCCACCTTCCTGTTCTCCTCTGTCGGTTGCCCAAAAACTAGTTTGCCAGACGGAAGTGTTGCTCTTGGTCGGCCCCTTAATGATCCTGGCACACAACTGGCAAACCGGTTAATGGCATCGAAATGAAAAATATGGGGGACCATGAGGGGCAGGGCGCATGCCAAAAACTGTAAAAATATCGACAGGTGTATCCTTAATATCCTTAAACATCGATTCCTGTTGGCTTTTGCTGTGTTTTTTTTTTTGCTTTTAACCAACTTTTGCGCGCTGCTGCTGCTGTTTCTACTGCTTTTTCTGCCGTTGTCCTTGGCACGCAACTTGTTTGTTCGGTGTTCGTGTACAGGACACTGAAACGCACAAAATCCTTGAAACAAACATCGAACTTCCTCTGTGCCGGTAAGGCCCCACCAGTCCCTCCTCCTGCTCCTTTGTCCCTGTTTCCTTTACTTTCTTCTTGCCACTTTCCCCGCCACTCACCGTATGCCTGCCTTCCTTTTTGGCTCATTTGGCAAGAGGCAAAAATCGAAGTTCAACTCGCCGTTGAAGTTGATTATGCAAGGCAACCTCCTTGGCAATATATTTACTAGTTACCCAAATGCACTGAAACAAATAATTTGTAATAGGGATACTATTCTTTCAAGTATATCTATTATATTCAAATTGTAAGCCACTCTCTGCTCTAAGACTCTAAGTAAAGAATCCTCGAGCGCCATACTCCAAATGATATTATTTTTTATCAATTTGTTTTTTTCCAGTTTTTAGTGCTCCTTGAGCTTCTGTTCTAGATTTCCTCGCATTCGACCGCATTTTCTGTTTGCATTGGACAAACATTTCATTTACATAATGCTGACTATTTGTGTTTGCATTATTTGCTCCCCATACCCTTGTACTTTCAATTATTTTCTTTAGTTTGTCAAATATGCGAGTATATTTTCCACAACCTTTCCACTTTTTTTTTTATTGATTTATGCAGTTCAATGGGCGAGGCAAATTGGCTCAAAAGCCCATTCGAAATAATTTCGCAATTCTTGCGGGGAAATGGTTGGGAAAAAGTGGTCCCTAAGTAAATATGGTTAGTATCTGAACTGAGCTGAGAGAAAAAAAGGGAGAAATGGGAAAGACAAAAACAAATTTAATTACTCTAGCCGCAGGGTGCAAAGTTAAAAAATAGTGAGAGAGTACAGATGAAAAAATATATATAATTACGACGGGCCTTTAAATGCCTTTGGGTCGAGAGCAAAAGTTATGGAAACAAGTTGGCAGTTGCCTCCTAGGCGGAGGCGGCGGCAGCAGTGGGCGGTTCAAAAAGTGAAAGAATAACGAAGAAAGTTACATTAACAAAACGCAACAACAAATGAACTGCAAACAACAACAATGCGATGAACATGAACTACCAACAATGACGAGAAAATTATTATAAAACTATAATTGAAAAATGTTTACCAGGTGGGTGGTGGCGGCGACTCTTGTGTTGGGAGATGGGATCAAAGAGGAAAGTAATGTGAGCTTACACAGAAAAAAAAATAAAGGTAGTTTTTATTCAAAATATTTGGGAGTCTTATTGAGGAAATATTGAAAAATTCAATAGAAGTTAGACCAGTTCAGAATTTTATCAAAGATAGCTTTCACTCTGCCACCGAGTCTGGGAAAGGTTTTCACTTTTTTCAAACTATTTCCAAAGGTTTCGTTTCGCATTTTGTATACATATGTATGAGGGACGGATAATGAAGCGTTATGAAAGATGTACATGGAAAGATGGAAAGTCAGGTGGAAGAGGGGGTCTTAGGAAGGCAGGCAGCCTTTGACGCCCAAAGTCTTAGCTGGTTTCACAATAAAATTCCGACAATTGAATCGAATGCGATTAAAAGTCGCGCACGCCACCATTAAAGAAGTACTATGGATGGGCGGTGGGAGGTTGGGTGGAGAAAATACGTCAACCAGGAAAGGGGGTTTCTGGGGGGGGGGGGGGGGGGGGGGGGGGGGGGGGGGGGGGGATCTCAAGGGGCAAGTAGAGCATCGCGATAGCCAGCGACTTGAAATTCTCAGGCTGAGAAACTGAGCAACAACGACCCACGCAGGCCGCTGGAGCTTCAAAGTTCATTTCCATTTGGATTGCATGTCAAAATGCACTCCACAGGAGTGAGGAGTGCGGCGAGTGTGGGGAGCCGGCTCTTGCTGCACCACTCACACTCATACCCTCTCGCTCGCACTAGCACTCAATTGTCTTTCTCTTTGCTTTCAATTTAATTGTAATTTCTTTTGTGTTTATTGCGTTTTTGTGTGTCTGCTGCTTACGTTTTAATTTCATTAACTTGTGTTTACTGTGTGAAACACTTGCCCTTCCTGCCACCGCCCCCAGACCCCCTTGGAGCCGCCTCTGAGCCATAAAATGCTCAACAACATAAACCTTAAACCACAAGAGCTTGCTTCTGATTCTTCTATTGTAGTTGTTGTTTGCCCAATTTCAACAGAAGAATGGAAAGAAGCTGCTCTTGATGTCGGGTCGAGATTTCAGAGATTTGGAACAGCATGCGGAACGAAATTTTGGCTACCCAATTCGTAGGTGGTCGAAAACGGTAATGAAATAACCTGGAGAATAGCAATAAATTAAAGCTGGAACTAATATCTCGAGCAAAAAAGTTTCCCATACCGGGAATCGAACCCGGGCCTTCCGGGTGAGAGCCGGATATCCTAACCACTAGACAATATGGGACTTGTGATCTTATCGCATCCATTTAGATCAGAAAAATGTTAATCCATATAGATATATTTATAAAAATAATTATTTTAAATTTTTGGAAATAATTTTAGAAAAACCCGAAGTATCCTTCTTGGAGCTATATCTAAAATGAAGATTTTGAATTATAGAATTATATAATATTATATGTTTATATTCATATAACAATTTTTTTTTCACTATTTATACCTTAATTTTAATTCTAAAATTTGATAAAAAAGGTTTCCCATACCGGGAATCGAACCCGGGCCTTCCGGGTGAGAGCCGGATATCCTAACCACTAGACAATATGGGACTTGGATATGGCGTCTCAAACAGTGTTGTATAACGATTTAAAACAAGGATTTAAAAATATATCCTTTTCAAATTATTTGTATTTTTTGGAAAGTGTTTTATTAAATTTCTTTCGTCAAAAATTATTTTTGCTTGCCTACCAGCATAAAATCATTGAATTTTAAATTTCGGCCTAAAAAAGTGTCATATAATAATTTTTATAAATTAATTATATAAGTAAATAATAAATAAAAATTTAAAAACATAAAAAAAAGTTTCCCATACCGGGAATCGAACCCGGGCCTTCCGGGTGAGAGCCGGATATCCTAACCACTAGACAATATGGGACTTGAAGACGTGGCGCGTCAACTCCGAACTTCAGGCAGGTGCCGAACAAGATCGTTTTCATGTCGGGTCGATGTCTTAGCATATTTTTTGTTGCTCACGAAGATATATTTTAAAAGACGGCTATTTTTAGCCACTGAATCACAGCTCACTTACGCAGCAAATCGAAATTCGATGACAAATTTGAATTTCCTACGGATCAGACCTGATTTTGAATTGGCATCGGCATCTGCTTACAATTCTGTCAATCGGATCTGCGGGAAAACCGCAAATTTCCCCCATTCCCCCATTTCCCCCCTCAGTTCTGCGGCTGTCTCTGCCTGCTTAAGTATTTATGTCTTTTCGTATATTTCTACGACTTCGCGTCAATGCACAAATCAGTTAACGTCCGGCAGACGACAATGGGGGACGGGGTAGCCAGAGGACAGTGGACAGACGTACATAATCACCTGCAGCGACAAAGACACCACCAACTGAGCCACCTGAACCACCTGACCGCTGTTGTTGCTGCCCAAACAAGTGCACGGGGTATCCATGTTTATTTTACGGTTCAACGATTATTACCAGTTATTGTCTAATGCAACCGTAAAAGGGGCCACTCTCGGCAGCCGGGGGAAGGTGGGAGAGGTCACACGCCCCACCACCGGGCCAGGGCACCACTGCACCACCAGACGGAGGCAGACACCAGCGAACAGCAACCACAAAACGGAGAGGGAGAGGAAGGGGAGACGGCAGACCAGCGACAGACAGAAAATGGGGAGAAACCGGAGGAGAACGAGAGGGTTACATGGCAAAAAAGAAAGTATGTCTATAATTAACTTATTTTAGGCCATAAAATATTATATAGAACTATTGCTATAATTATATCACATAAAGTGGTATTTAAGTGTTTAGAAAATAAAAGAAAGTATGATTAAAATATATACTTATTTTTGGCCATAAAATATAATATAGAACTGATGCAATATTATGGATATTTTATTTTATAATTATATCATATAAAATGGAATTTACATATTTAGAAATTGAAGAAAATATAGTTATAGTTATTATACTTTATAAATGTATATTATTATACATTATTCATATGCTATTTTATAACTATACCGATATGCCGTATATAAATATTTCCTTTCTATTCTTTTCAGCTTAACTACAAAATAAAATACAAAATCTAAAAAGAATTAAGGATCTACAGCAATTAAGGTATGCCGATTTTATCTATCTATGGTATTATGATATCTTTTTGTTAGCTTGTTGAAATTATAGTTTACAGTGTTTAATAACTTGGGGAGTGCAGTAGGTGTTGCCTGCCACCACCGGCTGGTGCAAGGTCCGAGTGCGCTTGTGAGTGGCTGTGTGTGGGTTGTTGTGGTCTGGTCTCTGCTCATTTCGCTATCAATATTTCAAACACGTTCCAAACTTTTGCCTTTTTCGGAAGGGAGCCTCGTGGCGAGGGAGGCAGGGTAGACGGCTGGGCAAAACGGAAGTTCACACGGAAATATAGAATAATACAAGAATAATAATAAAACGAAAAGCAAAACCCAAAAGACAGCCAGACAAAAACATAATGCTTCTTGTACATATAATCAAAAATACCAACAACAAGAAAAAAAAAGGAAATGTATAAAAGTGAATCACGCAAACTACGGAAAGCAGATCGAACCGGGGTGGCTAAAGTTTCATTCAGTTTGGAAATTGAACAATCCCAGATACATATCCAGTCGATAAGCAGAGTGGGCGGTGCAAAGCGGCAGGCCAATTTCGTAATACGGCAACCGAAACTGAAAACTACAGACAACTATTTGTGGAATGCCAGGGAGGAAATGACAAACACTGTGGCATGAGGCCACTGAAAAGATTGTCAAGGAGAGACTATATAGTCGGACGGGGAAGTGGATGTGGCTGGTGCTGGGCAGACGATGACATATCAATAAATTAAGCACGCAGCCGATTAAAGTGCGTGGTGGGCCAGCGAGACAAAGTCTAGACGCAGGAGAATCCGATGAGCCACCCACGCACACCGCAAAAAACTAGGGACTCTCATTTGGCAGATTATTTAAAACTATTTCGTGAGTGCCTTTAGCCGTTAAAATGTTTCTGTTTAAAGTGCTTGTTTAACCAAAGCATATTTATTTTTAAAAGTTTAAACTCTTAAGTGTTGTTTTTTTTTTATCTGAAAATTATAAGCACATCCAGTAAAGATGTAAACGTTATATATTCCATTTATATGATAATTAAGTATCCCGTAGATACGCAGATATTCTTACGTATGGCCAGCAGATGGCATTCTGAGATCACTGGCTGAGCTTGATTTATAGCTTGAGAAATTCGCTTGACTCCGATCTAATAAATATCTATGGAAATTGCAGCACGAACTCTGTGAGCCACTGTGATAATTAACTTCCATGCAAAAGATACAAAGATACAAATAGCGCCGAGCAGGTCAATTGCTCCCTCTTTTCTCTCTCTCTCTCTCTCTCTTTCTCTTTCTCTTTCTATGCCTCTTTCTCCTTCTCTGGTCTACGGCTGATTGTGTCGAGTGAAGCAATTTAATGCAAAAGCCATCAATTAACCCGCTTTTACCGCCAGATACAAAAGTATCTTTCGCTGGCCAGCACTCCGGCACTCGAACCGTTCGATGCGGCTACGAGATGCAACGATTTGCACGTAGTTCCGTTAGCTAATTGGACGCTGATGGCTCACGGCCTGCCGCTGATCTGCCGCCGATTCCGATTTTAACCCCAGCTCCAGTTCCAATTCAGCTACAGATTCTGTGGCCAGGAAGGAAGCTCTGCGGAAATTGACTCTGATGGTGATGGTGATGGTGATGGTGACGTTGACCCAGGGCAGGAATTTTTCCCGGAGGGGAGGGGTGAGGAGGGGAATTTTAATGCTCAACTGGTGGACCTCCGGGAGCCGAGGCCTGGTGGTTGTTTGCTGCGTGCCCCATGAATAATTTATTTATGATTTTTCTCATTGTAAATCATAACAATTAATGTAGCTTTAAATGGGCCCAGTGCATGGCCAAGGAGGTGTGGTCAAGGCGGGGAAGGTGGTGGTGGAGGAAAACATGACCATTGCCAAAGGCAACATCAAAAGGCAATTATGGAGCCCCGATCCACCGAGTGGGTGAACAGTGGAACAGTGGAAAATGTTAATAAGAAACAGTGACGGCGACGGCGATGGAAACCTACTCCAAGGGGTCATCCCGTAGCCGAGCGGGCGAGGAGTGGGAGTTCGCACGGTAATGGAAATAGTAAAGTGAAAATGGCCTGACAAGCCTTTTGTTCTCGTTGGGACTCTGGGAGCCAGAGAGCCAGAGATCCAGAGACAAATTAAAAATCTTATAAAGGGAGGCCACAGATGGCCTCGAAAGGAAGGAAAAAGTCACAACTCGGATTGAAGAATGCAGCAGTATCTTGGAATGGTTTTGCAAGTGGCATTTTATTTTAGGAATTTAAGGTTCTTCTTCTCAAGCTATTAGGCCGTCTTGGCCACCTGAATTAGCCAATGAATTTTGCACTAATTTCCATCATCATCATCATCATCATTTTCACCTGCTGTTTTTCCCAAGCTCGATCGATCATCGATTGCCTGCTAAATGAGCGATCCATTTTTCGTGCGACTTTCCACATGGCGAGAAAATCGCGGCCATAAAGCAAAAGCGGCGCCATTAATGAGTTCAATAGCTGGCGAAGTCGGTGCCAATGTGGTTCACACCCCGATAGCCCCCCCCGCCTGCATAGTCACCTGTGCTGGCTTTCTGCCCTGCCCCTTGAGGCTCAATGAACTGGACTTTGTGCCTCGCCCGATTATCACATTTCGATTAGCGGCGTCTCCGGCTCGAAAAGCAAGACCGAGAGCTTCGCTGACCCGCCAACTGGCGTTCATAACCACATTAGCACCGCTGGCGCTGCCCTCGACCCACCACCGTTGACCCACCCGCCCTGCCCTTCCCCCTTGCAATGGGACATGCCTCTTTCCAGTGTGGCGATCTACATTCGCTTCCTCGCCGACATTCCCCGCGACAATGTTGCCACAGTCCGTGGGCTCGTTCCGCCCCTGGACCGCCTCTTCTGCTGCTTCTCTTCTTCTTCGGACGAAAGCGGCGCCTGCCCGCCCTCCCCCTTGCTTTTCTTGGCGTGGTAATTATTCGCGCTTAGCTGAATACGCGAGTCTGCAAAGCGTAACTTGTAGCTTGTAGATACATTCACGTATCTCTTCGCACGCATCTACATATGGAAAGCCATGGGCAGTAGTGAGAGGTGAGCCATGGAGGTGGACAGGTGTAGAACGAGGTGGGCTTACAGGGAAATATATGACTAATTTTTGAATATTACTTTTTCCCCTTAAAAACTGTTAAATTGGAATTCAACTTCTAATTTCAAATTCGATGAAAAAACCTTGTTTAAAAAGTAAATAGTTTGGTTATTCATTTATTGGAACTATCTTATCGGCCCTCGTGAGTCACGCTGCCATCGCTGAGCTGGATGGACAAAAGTTAATCACCGTTGCCGTTTAGCTCACTGAGCTTATTGTTGGCGCTCAACATGGATCTAGTCTGGGAGCTGGTGGATCTGAGGCTGGAGCTGGAGCTGCTAGCTGCCACTTGCATAGTTTACATTTTATAAGTTAATTGAGTTAACTGTTCAACGCTCTCACTTTGTTTGTCTCGCCGCTCCCCCTCTGCCTAGCTACCGCGCTGGTCAGTATCCGCTGGCCAGATACTCTGTTGATGTTTTTTCTGTCGGATGCACTGGGCATTGATCACTAGGTGGCAGTATCTATGGGTGGTACTGCCCGCCCCAAAAACTATTTTAATTATGCACATCTTTTGCGTATTTGCCGGCATTTACAAATCTGCATAATTCGTGTTGTGGTTGGAAACATTAAAATTTAACACAAAACCAAAGGAGCAAAAATTCCAAAAAGATACAAACAAACAAACAAACATGCGGCGGCCAACAATTTCTGCTGTTTGCCGTTTTAATTGCCAGAATATTTCATTTCACACACTCTCGTCCATGAAACTTTTCTATTCATTTTTTCCACTGGCATTACTCTTACTTTTTTCTCTATTTAATATGTTTGTTTTTTTTTTTTAAGCTTCACCCGATTTCTTTTTTATTTTCATTTGTTTGTTTATTTGGTTTTCCACATTCTGTCAATGTGCAATAATAACCAAAATTGCTGTGATAACTCTTTGTAAACGTTTGCATTTTGCATTTTGCATTTTTCAGTGATTTTTTTGGCTTAATTCTTTTATAAATACCAGATGAAGAGGTTGGAGCCCATTTATTGCTGTTTTTATAGATTTATACTTAATAGACAAAACTATACAATTTAATATTTAGATTTTGAAAAAAGTTTTGCAGCCATTCATGCAACTTGTTCATACAAAAATTATTAGATATTAGAATGCATATTTCACAAAATTGTAGATTCGAATCAGAAAATACGGCTAATATCTAACCCAAAAAAAAACATATAAAACATTAAGCACTTTTCGTTTTAAAATTTATAATTCATTAAGAAAAGCCTAGAATTTAAAATTTAGATTTTCCAACCTTAAAGTACTTTTTTTTAGTAAAATTTACTCATTACCTTCGGATTAGAAACAGGAAATACCCCCTAATATCAAACCTATTTTATACCCCATTATGGTAACATTGTAGCCAATTGCTATACTTTTAGTCTTTAAATATATATTTCATAAAAAAAACTATAGAATTTAATAGCTTGATTTTGAAAAACTATTACACCAACTATTCCCCAAAAAGTAAACATGAATTTATGATTTCTAAACCAAATACTTATCACATGAGACTCTTACATTATGCCGAGAGTGGAAACTTTCAGATTAGAAATAGGAAATACCTCAAATATCCGTAATACCCCCTACCCCGCTGTTGCCCCTTAGCCTCTGGTCTTAGCCATTTATACAAATTGTGTCAATAGCTCCGCTCTCGAGTTTGTCACCCAACTTCAATTGCTGACGTCAAAGTCTTGGCCCACGCTTCGTCTGAAACTTGTTTGGAGACCGTCTATGGCCCCGTGTGCCCCGCTGGTCCACTGTTCATATCCCTAACAGTTTCTTATCGTTGCGGATTTCAGGTGTTCGCATTGCGTGGGCCTGACTCACCTCAATGCGGTTCGGTTTGGCTTGGGGTCTCTAATAGAATTCGACCCTGGCGGGGTTCCGTTTCACTTTTCGCCAGATCTCTCTGCTATTTGATTTAATTTTTTTCTCTTTTTTTTTTTTCGTTGCTACTGCAATATCAACAGAATTCGTTTAGACGGTTTAGTATCATTTCACACGTAAGATTCGGGGCTACAGTGGGCTTTCAGGGCATTGCGTTTACAGATTTTTGAGATTAAGCTTCAGATTCGGGTTTCAGATTCCATCAAGATAATAAAACTAAAGATTAAGGCATAAATTAAAATTCATATTTGTATATTTTTTATTGAAAACTCGCACTATGCTGCACTGTATCTGCATCTATGAGATGCATTTTCTGCATGTTTGTTTGCGGCTTGCATTGCATTTTTTGTTGCTTTTCTGCCATTTGTTTGCTTTGTTTTTGTTTATCGCTGGTTCGCGAATCTTTGTTTTCTTATCTCTGGCTGCTCTCTTTTCGTTTCTTTTAGTTTCATTTTCATTTGTCTGTTTCTTTTTTTTTAGTCGCGCGCACGAAATTTCCACCTCCGTCGAACAGCATTGATGAATGAATGGCTGTAATGCGACGGGTAGAGGGGGGCGCCCAGGTGAGAGGGGCAATTACCGGCGATAAGCGATGAGTGTGCGGAGTTCCCTTGGCCGGCGGTCTTGTTCTTTGGCTGCTGCTGCTGCTGCCTGTGCTGCTTCTGCTGTTGATTCTCGTGATTCATATTTCCCATTTGCATTTGCACATTGCGCTGGTTAGGCATTTTTTTTTCTTTTTTTTGGTTTTAGCGCTCACCTCTGTCGTAATTCGCTGCAAGCTTTGTTGCAAACTACTTGGTGTGAAATATTTACGTGCAGACACATTCTCCCATTCATTCTGCCGCCGTTGCAGTTGCAATAGAAACAGAAATCGCAGGCAGTGCCACTACAAGCACACTGACACATCTACATACATGCCTTTCCTTGGCATTTTTACCCACATTTATTTTCGGTGCATTTCCGCCTGCCATTTGCCAGAGCACCTTAGACCGCCCCCCCCCCTCCACCCGGCTTCTGGCCCTTTGGCCTTTTTCCCTTTTCAGCCAACTCCCCCACCTGAGTGCAGAAAATCGGAAAAAAGGAAATCAAATCTTCTTGAGAGAAATTTTTATGGCTGCCAGGTTTTGCCCTCAGAATGGTATTCCATTACAAAAATAAAGCAAATAAAATATATTAAAAATTGTATACATTCTTTAGAATTATTTTGTTTAATTTTAACATAAATACTTACATTCTATACCCAACTTTAATAAAATTTTCATAAATTTTCTTTTAATTGAGATTCTAAACAAAAAACAAAATAATTCAGCTATAAACTGTAAGAATTTATCTTAAAATAATAAATAATGTTAAAATTCATATTTGGTTCATAATTGGTTTAGTTAAACTGCAAATCGCCGTCAATCAGAAAAACTTGCTTCCCAGCCTGGGAGAAGTCTTCCTTTTTTCGAAGCTTCGCCGTCAAGGGTAATCCCTAAAAAGCGTTTCCTCAGCTATTCATCTCTGCTTTACTTTTGGCATAAACATTTCCTAAACTTTTATCTAATTCAACAACAAGCTGCAGCAGCAACAGCGACAGCGGCAGTGCCAGCAACAAACGCAACAACATTGCTCGCCTTCATCCATTTTGCAAGATTCCCAAGACATTTCCACATTTTCCGAGTCATTGTTCTTGCTGTTGTTGTTGTTGTTGTTGTTGTGTGCTCCATCTTTGAGCTTTTGTTTTTCTTATTTATTTATTTGTTGTATTGTTTTTGTGTTTTTTTAGCTTAGTTTTTTCAGTTCAGCTCACTTCGCATTTTCAGCGTGTTTCAACTTGTTAGGCATTCAACTTTTCACATCGTTGCTCGGTTTCTTTCGCGAAGGTTTTTCCATCAGATTTCTTGTTTTTATTTTGGACTTTGGAGCTTTTCAGTTTGGTTTTGTGCAACACACGCCACTCGAGTCCATGCCACGGTCTTTGTTTTTGTCGCCCTGGGAGACTTTGGGGCGCCTCCGTGGAGTAGGGGGCGTGGTGGTGGCTCAAATGGTTGCATAATCCAGCAGCTTTTGTTAAATTTATTAAATTTCTCCAGCACTAAAGTGCACTAATTTATTAGCTGAGTTTGTGCGTTTGTGTGTATGTGTATCTCAAAGATACAATCTTATAGAGTTGCACCTTGGCCGAGAAGACAAGATACAAAACTGTTGGAGCCATTGTCTTGCCGACTCAACTTGAAACGTCTGCGTAGATTAATGCGAATGCGAGCAGCTCCGACACTAATGAAGGTCAAAGGTGGTGCCCAAAAGGATGGAAGTCGAAGACAGCTTAGGAATGATTAAATGCTATAAACTGTTGACTTTTGCGACGAAGCATGTGAGGGTGGGGGCCATTACGATTTAAAGCCATGACGAGAAGCTTCAGCCGGAAAATGGCAAAGGAAATTGTAAAGCCTAATAGTAATTAAAGTTTCAGCATTAATTTCGGTTCTGACTTTGATCCAATTTCGTGTTTAGGAACTCTAAGCCATTCTACAGAAACTTTTAAACAAAACTATTCCATTCCTCTGCAAACCATAACAACTGTAAGCAACCCAAAAAATCAGTGAATAAGTGCCCGCTTTTGAGAAATTTAGGTATTTAGGTCTTTTTTCCACCTCATTTTGTTTGTTGAGCTTTTTAATTGTGATTCTGAATACACATAACTGTGGCAGCAGTCGATGCTACAAATACAACATCCAACAAAACATTCGGAATTGTGAAAAAAAGCAAACTTGACACAATTACAAAAAAATAAGCGCAAACAAAAAACGAAGCACAGGCCTCAAGAAAAAATTAAAATGCATTGCGTATGATTTTTTCAAAATAAGCAAACGCATTAATTTTTCGAATTTTTTTTTAAAAACTCGCGACGACAATAAACAAAAGCTGGCCACCAGAGACAAGAAAAGAAAAACAAAACTTATAAAGTGACTGAAGCTCAAGGCTCCATCCATAGTTCTCTATGATTTATGAATGTATCTCAAAGTCGATTCTGCTGTGAAACTATGAATGAATTCAGAATCGATTGAGGAAAAGTTTCCAACGCAAACAAAGTGAAAAGTTGAATTTTTTGGAGAGTGAATAAAATTGGCATCGATTCGGTTCGATTCGATTGAATGAAATACTTTAGTGACTGCGTAAATAGACATAAATCCCAGAGTGAAATACAAGAGTGTAAACAAAAGTGAGCCGAAATGTGGATTCGGATGCCGTTCCCCTCGGGAGATAAACGTGGAGGGATGGATGGATGGATGGATGGTTGGTCGGATGTATGTGGTGCTGGAAAGATGAATGTCCAAACTGGGAGCTTGAGTCCCACCCACATGAAGCTTTGGAACTTGGCAGTAGCACCAGCTTTATAGGTTTTATATAGACTCTCCATCGATCGTTGGCCACTCCTGCCTACACGCACTCACGTATATTTCTGCGTGTTGTTTTGCTTTATTGTATTTTGTAGGAAAGACAAAAGAAATCACCCAAGCAACGAACCAACTGTCTCGGCCAGTTTCTGGCCAAGAAGTTGTTGGCCAGAAGTAGCACTTGTCCGAGATCCCACAAAAGATATCATCGAAAAATAGAGCAGGGCAGCCCACATGATAAAGGGGGTACTCGGTACAGCAAAGTGGTTGCCATTTGTTTGACAGCTCTGGCACACAATTCGCGTTTAACTTACACTCGGAATGGGGAGGAAAATATTCCTCATTCGCATCGTTTAACGTTGCGTATACGCAATGTGTGCGGCATGGTCGGATGGGAGGATGTGGAATCTGGGCAAAGGAAATGCAGTTAGACGCCCCCCACCCACCGTCAACAAATACGGATACCGAACGACAAGCACAGATGTTTTTACAACCCAAAAGATACAAAGCAGACACAAACTCTGTTGCAGAAGCTGCTCCCGCACTGACAGATGCAGATTTCAATGCACTGAGCTTCAATTTCCTGATTTGTGGAAAAGTTTTCTAATTGAAAATGACACACGCACCTGTCACAAACCTTTTACAAAACAATTATATTGAAATATCTTCAGATTTTAAATAATTGAGAGTTTAAGTTTTAATATTTTTCAGTGCCTTTGAGCTCAGATACATTCAGATCAGCTTACAACAGCTTGCAGTTGAGTTTTTCAAGTATCAAGTCGACGGATTTATTTTTTGGCTACATTTTTGAGCGCGTTCTGGTGGAGATCTCTCTCGGAGAAGACTCTGAAGGATGGTGGAGAAGGGGGGCCAGGACTTACCGAAGTGGAGGATGAAATCCGCAGACTTTTTTCAGGCCATTCGAGGGGGGAAAGTGACGACGTTTTGGGTTCAACTGCGGCTTCGTCGTCTTCTAAGCGGATAAGTGCGGCGAGTTATTGGTATCCTCGGATCAAAGTAGTAAATTTTTGGCAGTACAGCAGTCCTTTTTTTGATGGTTTTCCATCCAAAGCTTTTCCTCTATTTCCCAGTTAACCGTTAGTCGCGTGAATTTGCCGCCGGTTGCCGTTACAAAGTACCGTTCACAACTGAGCTCGTTTTTTATGCGCCCCGATACTTTTATAGATTCGCAAAGTGCCGGCAGCCTGGCCGCCAGGCCGGGCCGAAAGGCAAAAAGAGGGGTTCACCTCCGTGTTAGTTGCTTGTTGTTTTATGTGTTTCGTTCCTTGTTTCCTCTTCTCCTCATTTTATTTATTTCGTTTCTACCCCTTTCCAGCCAACAAGCCGGCCGGCCAAGGTAACTCTAACCCCCTAATCACCCCCGACGCCCCCCGACCCACTGCCAGACAGCCAGGTGCAGCAAACATGTTCGAGGCTCGAACGCGTTGCCAAGTTTTCCTTTGTCGTGGCTTTTCGCTTTTACCTTCCGCTGTTTTGGCTGCTTTACCGTGAAACGGTAAAGGACTACGGAAGCGCGAGCCAGAGCGAGAGAGGGGTAGTGGCGAAAAAGAAAGACAGCTGCAACTGCAACTGCAGGTGCGAGTGAGGCAGAGGCGAAGGCAGATGCAGCCGCCGATGGACAATTAACAAGATAATCATTAACTTGGCACACGTTCCTTAAACCGTTTACCTTTTTTTTTTGGCATTAATTTCTCAATTACTTTAAAGATTAATGAAAAAAAACTGTTTTTTTTTTTGTTTAATTTTTCAATTCTAGAAGCTCTATCCATCTCTCTTTCTATCGCTCATCATAAGTGGATTTCTCATCTTCAATCTCAGCTGCTGTTTTCGCCTTGTTTATTGGGTGTCAGCGGTGCATCCATCAGATACAAGATACTTTTATTTATGTGGGCTATCTCTGGCATCTCATCCGCATCTCTTGGGACCCATCTTGCTCTTTTGTCCCGCGACTTGTTAACATATTTTTGATATGTTGTGGCCTGTTTCCCCTACACCCCTACACCCCGCACCGCCAAAACCGTCAAATAGCAAATAACAATGCAGAAACAGCTTCATCGCAAGATACATCGACTGATGCCGATGATGTCGATGATGCCTCCAGTGGTGCTGCCACTGACAGATGATGAGGGCGCCGACCCTTTGTCCCTCTCCCTCTTTCCCTCTCTGTTGCACACACCCACCTGCCGACCCTTTCACTCTTGTTGCGAATCTATTTTCGTACGATTTTGATTGAATTTGATTTCGAGTGGAATATTAAGAGGCCATCGAAGGGGAGATGGTAATTTGAAACCAGTGCGGGTGTCTTTACTAATTAGCCTTTAATATTAATGTTGTACCAATTAAACTACATATCTTAGTAAATTAATTAAGAACTTGAGAGTGAAATAGTTTCGCTTTTATTCCTCAGAAACATATAAAAGGACAAATATTAAAACTATTCTTCGGGGCAGACTAAAACTATTAAATGAGAAGTAAAACTAAATGTTATTCCCCATAACCTTTTATAGAACTCTTAGAAATAATGGCGCTCAGCACATAAAAGTTAATTTTCCCCAATGTTTAAGATTTAATGAAAAGAAAAGAGAATTGTTTAGACAAACTTTTCAGAACATTTTAGTGAAAACGTTTTAAATATCTCCATTAGATCGTAATTGATTTTCTGCCCCACAAATGGTTTTCCAAAGCAGCTTAAAAACATTTTTAAGCCAATTTATTTTGGCCGAAAAGTTGTAAATAGTGACAAACAAGAAAAAAAAGAAGGAAAATTACACGAAAAACATTTGTTCATGAAAATGGCATAGACCAAAAAAGACACTTTTGTTTTAAGTTTTTGTTAAGTTTTGATTTTGTATATTTTTTTTTCTCTCACCCATTTGTTTTTTCTTAACGTGTTTAATTGCCGTCCCTCGAATCGGCCATAAAAAAAGAAAATTAAACGAAAACAAAGAAAAAATCATAAAACCGAAAATACTCGTTCAAAAACAAGGTGAAAATATTGCGCAAAGCAAAAAAAAAAAACACAAATAAATAAAATAAAATAAAAACACAGATAACAAGAGCGGCGAACAGGCCAACAGGCAAAGCCAACAAAAAAATCAGCTAAAATCAAACAAACACAAACTCAGACCGAAGCAAAGCAAAAGCGATTTATGCAAAATGCGGATAAGCTGAAAAAAGCAGGAGCGAGCGTCAGAGGGAGGTGGCAAAGGCGATTAGGCGATTTAAGGCACGCAAAATAAAATCCAATAAAATGTGATTACGTGGGACAGCGCGGAGGGGAGGGGGAGGGGGGATGGATGCAAATCAAAACATCTGTTCGACACTGCCAGAAATAAAATATATGTAAACAACAACAACAGTGACGAGGAGCTGTTATCTGCCTATCCGGCATCTCCTTGGTTGCTGCTCGTGCCAAAGTGAGATGGCAGATAGTCTTGACAGGAAAGAAGCGAGGAAATCAAGGATTTCAGTCAACTATAGTCCTTTTTTTCGGGCCTCACCTGCCGCTGCCACATGCTGCCGCTCAAATTACGCCACCACCCTTGCCCCGCCCTGCCCCTTGGCAGGCTCTCGTGTTTGTCCTGGAACTGCTTCCTTTTTTTCGCAGTGCTTCCTTCTTATACTCCAGCCGTCTTTGCTTCGAATAATAATTATTATGACATGCCCCGCTACGGCCCCCTTCCTAGCCAGACAAAGGAAAAAGGAGAGAGAAGGAATTGCAACACGCTAACTGAAAAAAAAAAAAAAATTGCAGCCATCAGGAGTTAAGAACCAGGATCCAGGTACAGTAGTTACTGTTCTGGGCCATCAAAAGTTGTTGACATTAAAATTGAAGGCAAAAAGCAAGCAAACTCGAAGCAAAATTCTACAAACGTCACAGAAACGAAAATAGCTTTTCACACATTTTCTAAAAATATGAACTTAAATGCTCATGAATATTAGTAAACAATAACACTAAGTTTATATTAATATTTCAACGATATGGGATTGTTTATGAAATATTTTATTTCGCACTTTGAAGCAACAAAGTATCATAGTTCGAATATAATATTCTCATTATGTTTATTCATAAACCTCCTTTGGAAGGACTACTGTATATGAAATGGGAATATGGGATCCGATATATGAAAGAGACAGGCCATTTCTGCTGCAGCTGCGAATATCGGCAATGTGCGATTCATTCTGTGAAATTTTCGAGACTCGGACCAAGTACTAAAGTAGTACTCCCCCTTGGAGCCCCGTCTCTCCAAAATAGAAACACACACTTCGCATACAAAACAGGCAGAAGAACTCTAGACATCGTCGAACGGAAAACGGAAAGTGGCTTGTAGTAATTTTATTGAGAAATCCTAAAGGAAGCAGGGGAAAGGGAGTGAGTGGCGAGTCCCAGAGAGGCACAAGCCAAGGGAATGACAGCGGCCACCAGAGGGTTAAGGGGTGCGAACATCACACGCAGTCAACGGCGGTTGGGGTTAAGGAATGCGACGCCTGCCGCATAATAACAAACAAAAGCAACAACAACACCAATGCAGTCGTAGCTGCAGTATCTGGCAGATACGCCGCCAAATGTATCTGCACAGTGGGAACTACAAAGTTGCTCCCATAAAGCAAGAGCCAGAGGAGAAGCAATCCGAAGCAAGCCAAACCAAACCAAAGCAAACCAAATCAAACAAAACAACATCGAGCGAAGGAAAACAACAAGAAACCAAACCACAACACCTTGCCAAAAAGTATCTTTGTATCTGGGCGAACGCTCTTATACGCTCGAACATGTTCGAAGTGTTGCCCTCTCATTCGTTGCAGGCCAACTGCAACTGCCAGTCGAACATGTTCCGTATAAGAGATTTGCTAAGCAAACATGTTGTTTAGAAGAGTTTGATATAATTCTTGTATTTCTTGTTTTTGTTTTTGTTTTTTATTGGGAAAAAAAGAGGAAGTTGAAGTGGAGGGTAGGGGTTTCCCACAAAGATGAATGAGTGGGAGATCTTAACACGATCATTCATGTTCGCTGGTGAAATAATTTCATGCATTTGTGCAATACAAGATGTTTACGAATCAAATATATTTAGGGGGTTTCTTCTATAAAAACTCTATTAAAGACTAACCCAACAATTTTTAGGCAAATAATCATGGAAAAAATTAATAAAAAAAAATTCTACAAACTTGCATACTCAAAGTATATTGAAAACAAATTAAAAAGTGGAAAACTACTACTACCGGTTGGGAACAGTTTATTGAAGCAATTAATTTGTGTGCGTTAAGTAAACTTTTCAGCTTCCTTCCTAAACACGCATTCCAAAATAAACAATTACGAGTTCTGTTAAAAATACTTTGGGAAATACTTTGTGAACCAGAGTTCACATTTCTTCCATGCTCCTCTAACCATCCATCCATCCATCACCTGGTCAGAATGCATCCCTAGCCAACTCTAACCCACTCCCTTGCTCCTTTGTCAGGCTCCCATATTGGGAGTCCTTTGGAAAGGACTTTGGAAAAGGCAACTGTGCGCCTTGTCCATTAATTCAATGTAAACCATTCAAATGAAATCCATTAGAGTTTATATTTCAGCCATAAACCGTTTGGGGCTCCTTTTTCATATGGTAGTTCTATGGCCTCCAAAGGCTCCTCCATAGAGTAGCTATAGCCTTCTATATCCCGACTCGTCTCACTTTGCTCCGCTGCCCCGGCAAACACACACACACATGGGTAACGAAGTCCACAAGGCTCAATTTAAAACCATCCTGGGCCTGGTCCTCGTCCTCGTCGTCGCCGTCGTCCTCGTCCTTTTCCTGCAAACACACAATGGTCCTTGCCTCCTTACCCTCCTGCCACTTGGCCAATGCCATTTTGAAAAGCTTAGCCAAAAAATATTTGCATAAGATTCAAACTGCAGGCAAGAAACGTTTTAGAAGCCTGAGCGGCTCCTCCACCCACTTGCGCATTTCCCAATTTCCCAGCTCCGTTGCAGGCCAAAATAAAATGCAATTTACCCAAAATGAAACAAAATAACTAAACCAGTATCCAGTGTCCCCCTCGCCCCGTTCTGAGTGGCCTGGCAGAAGTTTTGTTCAAGTTTTCGGCAGTCAAATGTGGAGTTCATATTTGGGTTGGAATTACTCCCCTTCCCTGCCACCCTCATTCTTGCAGAAACCACACCGTCCTCCGCCCCCCTTAACTGCCTAATTGTATGAAAATACTTGGATCCTTTGGTTTTTGGGCCTCGTCTCAAATGGGAATTTAAGCCCAGCAGGAGGACTCAGAGTAAACCGCCAAAAACACTACATAAAAGGCTAGTGAAGGTGTTCTCTAAGCTCGATTTCTTGACTTTTGAATGGAGACATTAGGATGACTATCCAGTCTATCAAAATATTTAAACATTTCACTCCCCACTGCACTCCAAAGAAGTCATTTCTGTAGAGGATTATGGGGGGGAGGGGAAAAAAAAGAAATGAAAACTAAAGAGGACTTTGTGGAAACCCTTAGTATCTGCATCTGTGACGTCAACCCAGTATTGACTGAACCAAAACATCTCGGGAAATTGGCCAAATGAACAAAAAGAGATTGGGGAGGCAGTGGACTTATGTATATTGCCAGAAACTGTGACGCCGAGTGGGTGGCTGGTAGATTTGTTTCTGCTTTAGTTTCGAGTGCAGCCAAGCATTTGACAGCCCTGGCATATGCAAAATTTACATTTGAATTAAATATTTGACACCATCTGCCCCCCCGAACGACCCGTCCCACTTAAAGTCCCAACCACACTGCCTGACATCTCAGTCTCAGCCCCACTTCCCCACCAGCCACTGGGATGTAATTTCGGCAGATTAACTTTATCCTTTTTCATGCGGTTCTGCTACCCCTTTTTGAAGTTTATTCTACGTGGGCTGAGTGGGTGAGGCTTTTGGCGGGATGATATTTTTAGGGATTCAATTTGTTGAAAGATTATTGCCATTTTTCCATTTCGGGAAGGCAAGAAGTATTATTCTAAACCTTACTTTGCAGGGTAATCAGCCAGCTCCATGACTTCTCCAGCACTCTTCAGCTATTACTTTGTTCCAATTTGGAAAACATAAACTTGCAGTGCCCTGCTCCCGTTTCATTTTCTAGTTTTCTTCCATTTGGCGTAGTTTTTAATTAAATCAAAATACGTTGGCCCAGAGGGAGAGGCGTGGCCTCGCCGATCGGAGCAATGGCGTTTGCCAGCTTGGTCCAGGGAAAGGCCACTTGGCCAGAAAGAGTAGGCACCAGCAACAGCATCAGCATCAGCATCTGTGGATGACCAAGGCTTCGTGGGTCAGGTTACGAAACCCGTTTTCCACATCTGGTTTCCCTTCGCACTCCCTCTCGCTTGCAGTGCTTCTCGCTCGTCTGTGATTGGAAGACCCTCTAAGAATAAGAAACGCTACCTGCCTCTTCTCTGGCCGCTTGTCCGTGGTCCGCTGTCCGCTGTCCGCTTAAAGGAGTTACAGAACCTCCACAGAGTCATCAAGTCGCAACCACATTATTAATAAGCCACATAAGCTAGAGGCTAGGGGTGAGAGCCGTCCGGGCATAAAGGGAAAGGGTAGATCCAAGGAAACTATTGTCCTAATGGTTAACACGTCGTGGCTAATGAGCCGCAACCGGAAAAGTTTGACCAAAAAAAGGTAAAAAAAAGGACAGTCTGATTAATTTGTGGGAATGTTTTTGTAAAGAAACTACAAGTTACACTTTTTTTCTTACCCCTTTTTATCAAAAGCATTATTTTAATTGTTATTTTGAGAGTTATATCTCTTTATTAGTCCTGGTGGTCTTGAAAGTTTTTCCAAAACACCTGCCCTGGAAAATCCCTGCCATATCTAACTACAGCTGCCGAGGCCCCGGAAAATGGGGGAAACTTCAAAAGAGACAGCCCCAAGTCCGGAGTTCAGAGTTCAGTTTCCGTACTCCCTCAGCGTAATCGGCTCCGAGATGAGTCTTTATTTGCGTTTAGGGACTCGGAGCACTTGTCGACAGAGATTCTCGCGGCGGAGATATGGGGAGCAGCAATTGAACGGCTCTCGAGGGAACTGGCACCGAAAATAGAAAAGTAATAATAAGGAACTTATGCTAATAGCGCATACCAAAGAGCCAAATGAAAACAAACAACCGACAACAACAGGCGGCAGACAGACGTTTCATAAAAAGAATGTATTTGGGGGGGTGGGGGATAGCAGAGCCAAGGGAACAAGGAAGTTAAGAGGCCGCGACCCAGAGGGCACAATAAAAATTAGAGTGCGCAGGCGCAGCCGGAACCAAAGGCGTACATGGAAGTGGCTGGGGGGAATCCGAGGGAGATGGGGAACCTTTTAAGGACCATCATCAGCCGGAGAAAAGGTGGTAATAGATCTTTCTTCTGCGGTTTCGGAGGGCGGACTTCATAAATCATATCATAATTGACTAGGTATTTTAATGGAATTCAAGAAATGGGTGTCACAAGACTCCACTAAAGATGATCTATGGCTCAGGCTTGGGGCGAAGGCCCCAATCTATAAGTACATCTGGGATATACTTTTCTCTAAATATAATTTCTGATTGGGTGAATCATGGGAAGTTTGCTTATAGGTGACCGGATGACCTCTAACCCAGATTTGGGTAGCCAAGTGATAAGTTTAAACAAGTGCACTCCCTACAACATCGCTTCGGGCGGTGCATAAACAAATTCCAAAAATTAGACCAGCTGCGAGTGATGATTCGGAGGATTTTCATTTAAATCATCTTGGGCCGGCTTTGGCTGGCGATTTCCTGCTTTTTCCCGCTGCCCCAGACGCCTCCCAGGAGTGGGAGCTCTGTAGGGAGCTGGGGAGCAATTTATTACCTGCCATTTACCGCTTCTCATTATTAATTGCAAGGCAATTAATCAGTTTTACTTGCGTTCAACGAGGCGTATACGCAACACCACCACCACCACCACCACCCTCCCTGGGCTAGCCCCTCTGCAGGTCCAGAAACGAAAATTTGAATGAATTCAAATGCAAATCAGTCGAGTAAATAAACAATTCTCGGGGAAATTTCAGAATGACTTTAAGAAGGGGAAAGCGACTCGACGCGAAACGGTGTGAAATCGGAAATGTTGGTGTCCGTTTTGATTTTCCAGTTTGTGTTTTTCTTCTTTTTCCACGCTTATGTCTGCAAGGACATGGCAATAAAATGCATCGACCGTTTCTGCTTTAGCTCCGTTTTGGATAGAAAATAGAAAAGTCTGCTTGTCCTCCTCCGGGGACAGGAAACCCATCGATTCCCAAGGCCGCTGTCCCTTCCACGATCTGTCTTTTACTCAATAAAACTTTTTGATTTCCGCTCGAATAGACGAAACTTTTTAATGCGGATGTTCTGTCAGCAACAGAAGCAGCAGCAGCAGCACGAGCAGCAGAAAAGAGCGAAATAAAAAAACGAAATCGAAATCGAAATCAAATCAAACCAAATTGAATCGAAACCAAGGCAAAACAAAAGGCAGCAGACGCGCCAGAAGTGCCCGGGGCGGGGTGAGGGATGGCGGGTGAAAAACAGTAAAAAACAGAAATTTAAATGTAGAATCAGAATCAATAGCGAGAAGTCTAAACACCTGCCAAATCGCCCTTAGTTCCATTTTAATTCAATTGGATTACTTTCTACTGCAACACTCTCGCACGCCACCCCGACCGGGTGGCAGGGGGGCATGGGGCGGGGGGAAAAAATGCAAAAACCGAGGGACATATTCCACCTTTTTTAAGACCTCCCCTCGCTCCCCAGCCCCCAGTTGCATGGGGCTTCTTTATTCTTTTTGTAAATACGCGATTACTGCACTCTCGGTTCCCCCCACTTTCATTGCCTTTTTCCAATCATCCAAATGGGTATAAGGTACTTAATACCAAAACACAAACAAATCAAAATCTAGAAGAGTATGCCATTGAAGAGTGGATAGTTTATTTTGAGAATCCCTTCAGTGTAAAATGAGCTTGAAGGAAGGTAATTTCATTATTCAAGTACTCAAAAATAAACCAAGCCAGCAGCGGCAGGGGCCGACTTGGTCCCCCCATTGATTAACCCCAGCTCGGAGGAGAGTGAGCACCGAAAGCGAACCATTAACAACCTCAACTGCACTTAAGCCAACCGGGAACTCGAGACGCCAGCTAAGTGGGGAGTATCTTAGTATCGCAGGCATCTCCAGCTTCCAGCTTCCAGCTTCCAAAAGAATAATGCGGAACTACATCGCTCGTGCCAACTCCGTCCAGGAGGGCAGGAGGAGCTGGGGCGCGGGGCAGCTGATGAAACCAAAGCCGAAACTGAAAGCGGAGACAAAGCCAAACACAGTGGCATCAGAGGGGGGGCTCGAAGAGGGGCGACAATCACCGGAAGAAAAAGCGAAGAAGGCCGTGTGCGTTGTGCGCTGTTCCTGAGCAGCTGGAATCTGATAGGAACATCATCTCAAGCATATCCGGCAAGTGCAAGTGCGTGGAGGTGGACTCTTCAAGGGGATTGATGATGATGAGGGAGGATGCAAGGTGGGGGGGCATGTGGCAGGGTAGTGGCAGGGCTGTGGCAGAGTGAAAGCGATGTAAGCAAGTGTTGACGGTTGCAGCTGCGGGGTTAATAAGCGATATAAGCGACTCGATAACGAGTTGCTTATGCTTTTCCCCCTTTTCCGAGTGATTCGAGAGTTTCTCGATTGGGGATTAGGAGGAGGATGTACTGCACTGAGAGAAAAACTTATTCCTTTGCTTATTCTCAACTCAAACCCTAACCAGAACCCCCCCAACCTATTCTGACAGTGTAGTAAACCCCACTACTGGCTGGCTGGCTGTCTTTGTTTTTGCCTAATGGATGTGACACGGCGTGTCCTGGCTGATCCTGCCCGTACCTGATTAAGTGCAACTTTGATGGCGAACGGTTTAATTTGTGGAACACCCAGGCAGCTGCCCCAGCTCCTGCCCCTTTTCCACAGTAATGAGCTATAAATTTGCCCATCATCCCTCACCGGTCGACCGCCTCACAGGACAAAATCCTTTGACTCGGGCCAGAGGACTCATGCGATTCGGATCCATGTGCAAATTCGATCATTTCAATCTGCTTTCCATGTCCTTTGGCTTTGGCTTGGCATCTGCCGGCAGCAGCACGCGCATCCTTTTTGTAAACGGCAAGACAAAGGACTCGCCATCCATCTCTTTCCCACTATCTGCATCCCAGCATACGCACATGTCGTCCCGACAGGAAGCGCACTGATTGAGGGGCAAATCTCTGGATCCTGGACAACGGCAGATGTTTTTATTGAGAATAAGGACGAGGACAGGAACGCGTGTGCCTGTCCTCACAGGATCGGAAGTGTTTCCCCTCGCCAGCCCCTCACTCTCTCTCTCTCTGATCCTTTTGAGGTATTTAGCCTCCGAAATAGTCTTGTGTTTTCTGTACCGCACGATTTATTATTATTATTATTTTTCATGGTTCTAGTTCCAGTTCCCCAGAATTCAATTGTTTTGCATACCAATTATGGGGTAGGTCAGGGGTCGGACCCCAGGCCCAGACTCAGACCCCTAGACCCCCGACAAGTGGCAGCCATGGGGTTGGGCCATTGGGAGGAATCTAAAGAATGGGAGAACTACTTCAAAAGAGATACTTTTTCCATGTAACGAAGGTCCGGCAAATGGCTTTCCATTAAGACCGCCAGCTAGCCCAACGAATCCTTTTCCATTATGCTCACTGACCTGCTAACACGCTGATAAGTTCTTTGCCAGGATCCTACTCCTGCTCCTGCTCCGGCTCCCGCTCCTGCCCCACCTGGGCACCCATATCGAGTAATTAGATTTTAGAGCCAGCACATGCACTTTCTCTAGCCCCTCGCCCCTCTCCCCTCGCTGGCATTGCGGCGAGGTAAACAGCTTTTTTGGGCCAGCCAGGTCAGGTCAGGGCGAAAGCATTTTCTAATTAGTCCGCCGCAAAATATGAGCCTGACCACTATCTGATACTAATCCTGCTACGGCAGCACCACTCCGCACTCATAAATCCTGCCGAGCTGGCAGCCAGACGCTGCTTCAATTAAATTTCAACTTGCGAATCAATAAACCAGAACCATTTCCAACACAATTCATTTAGCGTAAGTAGTGGAGTGGATGGCTTCTGGGCAGGCAGGAGCAGATGTGTGCACCTGGAGGAAACCAAAGATATGGTTTTTTTTTTGGAAGGGAGCGAGGGGGAAGGGCAAGGGCCAGAGCGCGTGTGCAACTCGACACCGGAACAAGTGGCAGCCAACGGGGGCAGGACTCCCGAGGATGAAGGAAAAAGGTGCACAACTGGCTACAGTACAGTATGGCCTATAAAAACGGCCATAAAAATAGTTTGCATTAAAAAAGTTATGCCATCAAGGACACCATAGTCGTCGGGATTATATTTGTCAACAAATTTGATGCATCATTTTCTGTCTCGAGAGGAATAAGAGTGTCCTTTGGGAACAGTTCCCTGTACTTGACCATATGAAGCGCTGTGTACTTAATGCGCAGCGAGGAAATCATTTCAGGCAGGAGCAGCAGCCGCAGCCAGTTTGATGAGGTCAGGGAAGCCAGGAGCCAGGATAAAGGACGCAGGCAGAAGGCAGCGAGGAAGAGGGCGCCGGGAGGCACGCGTAAATGCTGGAATAACACAACAAGGAATCAGGAACTGAAAGGAACGGCAGCTCCACGGACAATGGGCGAGGGACAATGAGCCCGACATCCTGTCGGTAAATCGGCGCACTGCATTAATTGGTTCAGTGATTTTTTTATGCCCAACTGGCAGTGCTTCGACAGCAATAGCAAAATAAAAAGGAAAACTACGAGAATGTAATAAGAAAAGTGGAACAGGAACCAACTCGAACCTGTCGACCGCAGGCGCAGGATAATCGAAGTGTTGCAAGCAGCAGGCAGGGGCAGGGACAGGGGCAGAGACTGAAATGAGATTGCAGCATGTCACATGTTTGTTGGAAAGATGCAACTTTGCTGATAAAAAGGTCAGGCAGAGATGTTCCTACACTGTGGAAAATCCTTTAAGGGATTCCTCGCAAGAATCGAATAGGAATAGGCAAGGATATAGAGTTGTATAGGAGCTCTTAAGACAGGCTTCCCCGGCCTTTTTCTTTTTTTTTACCTTTTTTTGACAAGTGCACAATATCCTTGGCCCAAAGAAGTCCCAGCTGCGGTCGCAGGATAACTATTGAACGGAGTCAGGGGGAAAGGGGCAGGCTAACGAGCGGAAAACACGATATTACCTCCCCTATACATAACTCGTGCCCAAGGACCAAGGACCAAGACCCAGAGCCGCTGCCGAGTCACTAACCCGGCGGCACGCTCCTTCGCCGACGCTCCTATAGCCTCATCCTGGCAGCATCCTGCAGATGAGAAGAGAGCCGGCGACAAATCTCATTAAAACTGAATCGAAATGGTAATTCGAGTTGTTCACAAACAGATCCCGATGCAACTGCGATTCCGTTTGCGATTGAGTTGATAGCGCTGGGATTCATGTGTTTGTGTTTTTGTGCTCGTGTGTGTCCTCCAGCTCCTGCTTCGGCTGCGGCTCCTTATCCTTATCCTTCGACCCTGCCAAAGACTTTGTTTGCCAAGATGCCAACAAACGGCAGCAGCCGCAGCAGGGCGACGGGGCAAGGTGCGAGGAGCGACGTGCGGGGAGCGAGGACGATTGGAATCCTGGGCGGCAAGGTGTGATTTGGCTGATGCTGCTATTGTGTGCAGGATGTGCTGCCTGGCTCGGCTGTGTTTGCCTCTCGGTTTCAAATGCGGGCAGGTGGTCCTGCATCCTTCGTGGCTAAGAAGGGGGACTGGGTGCCGTTTGCAATTGACTGGAGTCCCCTGTCTACTTGAGCCTAATTGCAATGTAAGTGCAAGGACTCGGGTGGCTGTTTGTCTATGGGAATTGTATGTGGTCATGTTTTAGCCGCATACATATTTGGCATTTGTCCAACTTGATTTGATTGCAATTTCTGGAATAGCCCTCAAAATTAGCTACTGAAGTGATGGCCTCTCTTAACGAGAGACAATCAGTGGAGGTTTCTACGAGTATCTTCCTAAATCGAAGGATTAAAAAGTCAACTATCAAGTTCATTGAACCTAAATCCCTTTCATCAAAAATGAGTATTATGAGTACTAAATTTTGGACAAATACTTCATTAATTATCCATCAGACCTCAAAGCCGTCAACATCAACTGCAGTGCCAGTGAAATAAACTGTGAGACTTAAACGTCTGTCTGAGGACAGTAACAAATTATAGATTTTCATCCGTTTCCCTTACACTTTCCGCCCCCCACCGCTTGATTTTGTGATTCGGTTGGGCATTCCAACATTTTAATGTATTTCAATTAACAATCTGACATTGAAGCAGCCCAACAGCCAACAGCCCAAAAACAGAAGATTATGACATGACAGGATTAGGAGTGATTATGAAAAATTACATTTCAATTATCGTGCAAAGTGAATTTGTTCAAAATTCGGAAATCAGTTAGTCTGATTCGACAATGGCCCCGCATGAAGGACTGGGGCGGGTGGAGGGCTGTTGATTGGCTGATTGATGGACGGCTAGATGAATTAAATTAAATGCAGCGAGTGTCACTTTTAATTAGCCCAGAACCCCGGCAACCCCGAGAGCCGAGATTATTCCATATTCATCCCCGAAAAATGCGCAAAAAACTGATCAGAAAAGCTGAACGCAGCATTTCCACTCTGCCACTTCCTTTTACAACTTTTCGCGATTGTTTTCCATTAAGCTGAATAATTAGCATTCCTCCTTGCAAAGGTGTTCCCAGGACTACGGAAAAGTTTGCCCTCCACCCCATTCTCCCACTATCTAGTTCTCCCTTTTTTATCGCAGCTCTAAAATTGATTTTGACACCTGAAAAGTGCAGAAAGTTTCGGGCAAAGAACTTCTGGCCAAGAAAGTTCCTTTTTTTCTTCGCAATGTGCATCGGAATGGATGAGACGCATAACAAAAACAGAATTAAACATAAAGATCCAGGTGGTGACCGGAGGGTGGAGACTTCCATTTTAACAAATAAGTTTCTGTCTCGGAGATTACAAGAGAATTACACAGGACTTGGCAGTCCAAGTTGCAGGGCCCAGAGTAGAAATTCGAAATTGCAGTCGAAGCTGATGGGGAGCTATGGTTGCCCAGAGGTGGGATCTATATCCTGTTCCTATACCGTTCCAAAGTGCGAAGGAAACATGTACACATGGGGAAATATTACATATATGTTTATGAAAAAGATTAAGATGACTTTTTAATGCTATAGTTGGCACGCTTTAAGTATCTTTTCAATTTATTTCATGAATAATATTGATTTCCAAAAGTCCTCCATCATTCCACTCTCTACGTGTATGTACTTTGAAATTGATGTGGCATGCAGGGGGCGCTGGCATGTATGCGGTTTAGTGGGCGGGGCAACCGCAATTGATGTGGCAATATTTGCTGCACCTTGTTGGCTTCTCCGCCGCCCATTCGACCCGATCTGCCCCTGGGAGACGGAGGCACACGCGTCGTATGCGCAACTTGTGCAGTTTATTGAAAAACTTGCCTAATTTATGGGGTCTGGGGTGGGTCTTCCATCTTGGCGTACTTGTTCTTTGACTCCATCCGAACGAGAACTTCTGAACGCCGACTTGTCCCCCGACAGACAATCAAATTATGCAAAGAATGCGCACTGAAAAGCCGTAAACAATTCCGGGGAAATGAACTCCATATCCTTTATGGATCTAAACGCAATTGAGTTAAAAGTGAGGCGAAACAATTTAATTGAGGGAAATTTCATACCCACTATGAATTGAAATTGAATGCAAAACGAATTACCAAAGTGATTTACCCTGCCAGGGGTCTAAGTTTCCTCCGGCCCAGGATCCATTTAGCAAGTTCTTGTAGAACCGGCGACATACGACAGGAGGCATGGATGGGGAGTGCACATGAAGTGAGGGGGAATAAATGAGCAGGGTCATGGCCAAGCCCAAGTTTGAAAAGGGAAAATCAAACAGATGTACGAGCAGCAGGATAAACAGAAACAGGCAGGATATTCACGGCGGAGGGGGAGCCTCCCTCCCTCGGCTATTCAAGAGAACGCTTAATGGCGCAGTAATCAAAAGTCATTATTTCGGAACAAAATACACAAAAAATAAATATTCAAAAATAATATTAGTAATAAATATTAATTCTATTTCCTCATCTAAAAAAGTAAATCACAGTCTAAAATCCTAAAATATAGTTTAGTAATGTCGCTTAAGCAATCATATAAATTTTTCCGAGTGCACTCAAGGACATCATGGCATGTCCCATGCGAGGGGTGGTCACCATCACCACATCTTTCGCTCAAAGCCGAAAAACTTCTCTTCAATCGCTTACAAAAGGGAAAATTACGCGTATTATGACCACAAGCAGAGTTGGCCAAAAAGGAGGGGAGCGGGGAAAACAGGATCTGCGGTAGAAGGGGGTGGGGGAGGGGGAGGGAGTGAGGGCCTGATTCGCAGTGCAAAAAGGGGCGCGTCTCAGGGGCCCAGCCCTCGTTTTCTGCCTCGCCGATATTAATTTGTTTGTCAAGCACGGAAACTCAAAATTCGCCACATCATGGTGACCAAGCATTAGGATTAGGATGTTGGGGTCGTGGGCCTTTCAAGGGACCCAGGCTGAGAGCAACAGGGGTGGCCTTTCAGGACGGCAACTAACCCGCGGATTAGGCTCAACTGCACGCACAACAGCCCGGAAAATCAAGAGGCGGCGGAAAATCGCGGGGGAGAAACTAGAAAGTGAGGCCAAGTGCAAGGGCGCATGTGTATGGGGACAGATCCTGGAACGGGATGCCAGGACACGTGCTGCGGCACAAGAAACGAGATTAATACCATCACGGAAGAAGGCATTTTCCGAATGGGGTTCAGTGATAGAGGAGTGAGGTGAGTGATGGAGGGGACAACTATTGCGGATAGCAAAAGAGGGAGTCTCTCCTTAATATAACTACAAATTTACTTACGATTTTTTTTAAGAACTGAGTGATTAAAATTATAAAGAATCTAGATTTCCTCCAAAACCCAATTCCTCTGACCATAAACATAAGGCAATCAAGTGAATCAGAGTCGAAGAATCAAAAAGAAAAGTAAAGTACCCCAATTAAAATCGATTCTCGGAAAAAAGGCTAATGGGATTAATCATATCAAATACCTGATGGAAGCATTAATAAACTTTCTGGCAATGAGTTCAAGGAACATGCCCGACATCGATGAAAAATAAACCCATAACTTAGGACAGGAGTTTCCCAGAAAAATGATTTGAAAGATTATTTCAACAGAAAGTTGAAGTGTTTTGTAATAAATTGCAAATCAATCAGTTGGCACTTTTGGGGAAATCACATTCCGCCCTCCTCCCGAAAAAAAACAGAGCCATCTTTGGATGATCCTATTCGTCACGATATTAAGTATAGAACATTATTAAGTGATCCCTACGAACGTGTTGTTTCTTTATTGTTTTTTTTTTTTCTTTTTCAAATGTTTGTTTACCTGGCCGGCAAATGGAAATAAACTTTCGTGCAATCCCCCAAAAATAGAAGCCACTGGTAATCGCTGTTGCCTGGCAGAGGAATCGAAATCGAGGGAAGGGTATGCAAAAATATATAATCAAAAGTTTCGGGGGCACACGACGCTGGAACGGCTGTGGCGGCTACTGCTTCCACTTAATGACGTCACTCATTTGCACCGGATCGTGGGCGTGCGCCGCTAAATGGCGCCAACGTCATCGATCCCCCGCACTTGCCAAAAATCCGACAAACATATGTATGTATATACAATTTATTTATTATTTTTGTGTGGGGTTTAGTGGTAGCTGCATCATCGTTGCCTTCTCAGTGACGTCACAACACGTCGCTCAACGCTCGCCGTGTTCCCAGTAGGTGGCCATTGGCCATTTCTGCGAAGAATCTCCCAATGACCTGGCTGATTGACTGCCCCGCACTTTCGCCTCTCCTGGGGGATTGCGTCGTTCTTCTGGTCTAGGGCGGTTTTAATATTTATTTGTATTTAACAGGAATTGCGCCTTGTTTTTGCCAAACGCCTCCGCGTAGAAAAATACAAAAAAAAAAAAAAATAGTATTCCCTGGGCACTAAATTTTGCAATGGACTAAAAGTTATGGTCGGGTACTTCCCGGTGAACTGGCCTTTGATGTTA
The DNA here is from genome assembly GCA_035045925.1 of Drosophila atripex. Lineage (NCBI taxonomy): Eukaryota > Metazoa > Arthropoda > Insecta > Diptera > Drosophilidae > Drosophila > Drosophila atripex. The sequence continues at coordinate 7,175,840 of JAWNOP010000012.1, forward strand.
TTGGGGTCCAATTCCAAGTTTATGGATCGTGATCAAGTCGTGAGCAGCTCTCGAGATGAATAAACATTAAAAAGGCCTAAGGTTTCCCCAAAAACAAACAATCTCAAGGACATTTTTCCGCAGAACTTGTAACTTTTATAATAAATCTTGTTTTAAAATAAATAATTCTAAAGTTAATAGATAAGTATAAAGTACGAGTAATTAATGTAGTGAAAACAATTACCAATTTATTAACAAAATTTATTAACCGATTCGCATTTAATCGTTTTTAATTTGTTGGATAAACAATTATCCATTAAAGCCCCCCTATATCATTCAACATTTTTCCGTTCTTAGGAGAGCACCACCTATGCTTCCGACATCCATGTTATGTAGCCAGAGTGATGATGGCAACCCTCAACAAGTTCTGACCTTTATGTAGCCCAATTAGTTCATTAAAGAATATTTAATCGATTCCATGTGCCGCTCAAGATCCCGCCACTGACCAGGTGATGAGCTTTAAAATCAGCGCTGTTTCTTCTTCACCTCTGACCCATTCGAGGGATTTGTTTTCCAAACCATCGATGACCGGATTATGGGCTGATTATTGATACGCAAATCCCGTATGGAAAATTCCGCCATATCACCATAGTCCACTCGACTTTTGGAAAACAATTGAAAATCCAGCCCCCCCGAAGGCCTTTGTTATCGACGCGAGTAGAACCTACTGATTGACGTCGACAAATTATATTGAAATCAAATTAATTGGCGTTTCGATAATATTCATAAAATTTTACGCTTATCATGTGTCAGTAAATTCTGATCCCGCCAAGTCTGCCCCTGCCAAGCAAACACATTGTTTGTTTTTATAAACAGATATAACTTATTTTGGAATTCGTATTTTTGAATTATTAAGTTTTCGATCTTGTGACGCAAAGTAAATTCCGACTCGCTGATGGCCTGCGAAGAACGATTCCCATATGCATACTGGGGTATGGAGGCCAAACCAACCTCCTCGTTCCCATCTTCATCCTCCGCCGTTCCAGGAGGAGATGCGGCAGCGGCCTGACCACGGACCCTACACCTCCCAGATTCATTCACTCACAAATCAACGTGGGTGATCTATATTTAATCTTCGCACCTCGTCCAAAATGACTATAAAAACACAATGAACCCAATACACAATATTAGGTGTGTTGAATAAACAGTCGTTAAAAAAAACGGCGCAGGATATTCGGGGGCCATAAAACCAAAATAAATTAACGCGGTTTTTTTCAATCACTGCAATTTTTGATTGGAAAATGGACAATCTGTAGGCTATTTTATTAGCTACTGGGTATTGAAGCAAAGCGGTCCTTAGTAACAATTTGGCTAAGTTTTTAAGAAGCAAAAAATCTAATCTGCTTCTACAACATGCCTCTGAAGTTTAAATATAAATATTCAGTTTTTTATCATCATTTAAATTTTAAATAGTTTGTTTTGCTGTATACAACAGCGCCCCACAGCTCCAACGTTGGTTTTTTGTACTACCACACTGTCTTAGTCAATACAAGAACCATTTACATTTAGATGTAAACTAAGCAGTACATAAGCAGTGAAATTAAATAATTGATAAAATTCAATAAAAATATAGTTTTCTTGTTCGATATATTCAATTTATGACAATTAATATTTGGATTTAATAAGTTTTTTGCACTTTTGGCACTTGAGAAAAGAAATCATATAATTTATGATGGAGAGAGCTCCTGCTCGTGAATATCTTATCTTATCAAAACAAACATATGTTTGCAAAAAATACACTTATCAAGCACTCGAGTTGATTGCAAATGCCATAATTAGAATCAGGTGAGAGGTGTTCTACCCTAATCCATTCCCGATAATCTAGGCCACTAAAGTATGAATAAAAAAACAAATAAGACTATAGAAATAAACCCGAAATATAGGGTATGCGAAAGTCTAAATTGTTTTACACTTTGGAGCGCCAGTTTGTCGCTCTTCTCTCCGAAAGCTCTCATTTGCGCTCTCTCTGTTTGGGGCCAACCATCCACTTTTAAGTAAGGCATCGGCACACTCCGGCGTCAGACGCCTCCCACCACCCACCAGCAACGGAACAGAACGAACGGAACGAAACGAAACGAGATCCGGTGTGGCATTGTATTTATTATTTTTATTTTTTATCAAATCCAAAACACTTTGAGCGAGAGTGCGTCGCTGGACAAACGCTGTTCAGTTTAGTTATTTAGCGATTTGCGTGCGCGGTTACCTTGGGGCGGCCGTCTCCAAGTTGGAATTATTGTAATTAGCTCTCCTCGACAAGTGTCCGCCACAAACGAAACGAACAAAATTAAAATAAAACGCAGAATAATTGCGCTACAGCTGGAGCTTGGGAATGGAAATGTGCGCGTCTAAACGGCAACGTAACGGCTAAATAATCGTAGAAAGTTTTTATTGTTATCGCTTCTTCTTAGCCAGAGCCAGAGTCAGAGTCTCAGCCTGAACCAGACTCAGAGCTGCCAATAACCGAAAGCCAAAAAACCCGAAAAGCAAATAATCCAAGCCAAAGCCAAAATTTTGCGTGCCAACCAACAAGAAGAAAAGAAATTCGTTTCGGCCGCGCATCTTCACTCTTGAAACTGACTGACTGACGACGTGTGTGTGCGTTTTGGTGTTGAAGTTTTTTGTGGCCATAGCCAAGCGGCTCCCAGTCAATAAACCCAGTTAAATAGCTACGCAATAGCCATAAGAACAACAACAAAGAGCCGTCATGTCTGGCCCACTGCCCGAAATCAGCGAAGAACAGCGAGCGATACTGGAACAGGTAAGAGAGCCCAGGAGCTGATGGCAGAAAAGAATGTTTTTTGAATCTCCGGGGGACGATAAGAAGGTGCTTACCTTGAGTTAGGATGGCTTCATGGGCAATCTAATGGTCTTTTAGTCTTTACCCAAGGGAGTGTTAATTTATGAGATACATAATTGTATCTACCAATTCAAATATGCTTTTCAAAGATAAATATGAAAACTATTTCACAAAAGCACCCAAAAGCATATCTTGGAAATTATTACGATAAGAATTATATTTATTGGCAAGTAACTTTAGGGATGGGCGATTTGAGAGGAAAATTTCAAAAACTATATTATTAAAAGTCATTTATTCAGCACCTCTGTTGGGTATTTTCCGCATAATTAGTTACAATATTCTAGATTTAAAAACAAAAACAAACAAAACAGAAGAGTCATGGTGCAGTCAGCGAATCATGGATGTCTGGTTATGGAAATGAGCAATTGCTATTGCTCGCTTGACTTCCTACTCGATTAGCAATTTCTGTTAAAAATACTAAACCACAGAGTCCACACTCGGCGAATAACAAACAGCTGCTACAGAAGCCACAAATGCAACTTGAAACGACAACAACTTGTTTTGGCCAGTGCTCTTGGGCCTACATATGTGGCTATATGGCCAAAAGTCAGTCAGGGGCGAGTGTGGAACTCGGTTTCATTTGCATTAGTCTCTCTGGGTATATATGGCCAATAAATTCACGACTTCTCTGGTACATAACTTTTGGAAATAGCCAATAATTCATAGAGTTTAAACCCCTTTGGGCCTGCCATTGTGAGTTCTTGGCTGGCAGACAAAAAACAAAAACAAACCAGCTTGCGAAATCAAAGTGGCATGAAAATGCATTACCAACAGCTGGAGCCACTTGGCCAATATGTATGTATGAATTCCTTAATGGATACAAGATACCCTCGTATATCCAGACCCAGTCAGAGGGTCGCGCCCTATTTAAATTGCACGAGCGGAGCCCTAAGCGAGATTGCCATTTCAAGGGACAATGACTGCGATTAAGAGCAATATAAATAAACATGAGCTAATGATAATGATGAAGGCGACTGAGCAGTTAAGTGGCGAGCATTAATCCAGAACAAATGTCGGATGACAAGTCACCCGCAACAGACCTTTAGACCTGTTGCACAAACTTTTGCATAAATCACGAAGGCAACAGGTTTTCGGAGTTTGCTGTTTTGCAAATTTCGAAATAAAGAGAAACTCTATGGATGCAATACTTCTTACTACCCCAAAAAAAAAAACATTATTCAACAACATTATTATAAATTATAAAACAACATTATTCTACAATCGTATTGGCAAAGACTTATTGAAAATATTAAGTAGCTTGGCCAAATATAGACGCTTATTGGCTATTTACCGTTTTTGGCCTTTCAAAAACTCAGTCAAAGTCAGGCCAAGCAATGGGAGAATGAAAAGCAACCACAGCCCAGTTATATGCCCAATGATATGAGGAAGTGTTCAGCCAAATAAAGCCGGCCGAAGCCAAAGTCGCACCAAAGCAAACAGAACGCGGCGCTAATGAAAACCTGGCATTAGCCAACACCTGGGGGCCAGTCGGTCGGTCGGTGGGTCTCCCTCGACAATAAAGACAACTAGCCAAACAGCTAAAAAGCGAAAACTACCAAATAAAAGAAGCGGTGCGGCTAGTGAGCCAATGTAGACGGCCTCGTTATTGAATTCCGAGTGGTTTTGGCCAGAGCCCGGGCTAGAGCTGACTCAGCACTGGATAAGCATTACCCGACGCGCAAGTCAATTAAGCAATTAAAGAGTGTTTAATATGAACTTGATTGAATGCAAATCGAAGTACGTGATGGTGGCACAACAAAACAGTGCTGATAAAAAATAACAAACAAATAAAAAGAACCATAAATTGCAGATTAGGCGAAGAAAGGCAGCGTTCCTCGCACCGATCCATTGTTCGAATCAACTTTCGTTTAAAACATCCGATTTGGGGAGTTGTTCAAGGCCAATACCCAATACCAATTAACAGCAATTAAGACCACCAGACCACTACACCACTTTTAGTCCACAAACATTATTGTCCAAGACAGAGATAGGAAAATAATAAAACAAAGTAAAGCCAGCTGAGTCGGCCTTCAAAAAATAAATCATCGCAGCAAATTGGATTACAAATCAGAGATTAGTTTAAGTTTTATTTTATAAGTTAGTAATTTACACAAGATTTGTTTGTTAGTCTTCCTGGAGGCCACTCCAGATGATTGCAGTGCCACAGAAATGACTAATATTAATCACAAAAATTCAAAGCAACTCATCCAATATATGCTAATTTATTTTGCACTAAATGACAGCTAATATTTGTTTATTTTTAATAAATTCACTTTCTAATCATGTTTTTTTTGCCAATTTTCAGTTTCGCCAGCAAATGAACGATGCCTTGGTGGATACCCACGACGACTACTTTCTGCTGCGATGGCTGAGAGGCAAGTAATTCTATTAAAGCCCTTGTATCGACTATAATCCATTTATTATTCCATTACAGCACGCAAATGGAATATGGATGCAGCGGAGAAAATGCTGAGAGCCGTAAGTTGATTAATTGATATTGATTTTTGGTATTTATAGTACATTTATAAACTGCAGTGCCTCAAGACGCGCGCCATGTGGAATGTGGACAACATCGAGAAGTGGGATCCACCCAAAGCCCTGCAGGAGTATCTTCCCTATGGACTGATGGGCTACGACAACGAGGGATCACCAGGTTAGTGCCAAAATTTCCAGTCAATTTGAAAAACCAAACTAATCGAGCCACTTTTCAGTGCTGGTCTGCCCATTTTATAACTTCGACATGTGGGGTATGATGCACTGCGTCACCCGCTTCGAGTTCCAAAAGTACCTGGTCCTGTTGCTGGAGCGCTTCATGAAAGTGGCCTACGAACAGAGCTTGAAGCATGGGTGGAAGGCCCGTCAACTGGTCGTGTTCTTCGACATGCAGGATGTGAACCTGAAACAGTATGCCTGGAGACCGGCTGCCGAGTGTGTCATCTCCACCGTAAAGCAATACGAGTCAAACTTTCCGGAGCTGCTCAAGATGTGCTACATCATTAATGCTCCGAAGCTCTTCTCCGTGGCCTTTAACATCGTGAAGAAGTTCCTGGACGAGAACACCACCAGCAAGATAGTGATTTATAAGTCAGGAGTGGACAGATGGCAGCAACAACTCTTCTCCCACGTCGACCGCAAGGGATTCCCCAAGGCCTGGGGCGGAGAGCTTGTGGACAAGACCGGTGATCCCCAGTGCAAGTCCATGATGATCTGGGGTGGCAAGCTGCCGGAGGAGCTCTACATCGACCAGAACAACCAGCAGAGCGACAAAGACTTTACAGAGACGCAAGTGCCCAAAGGCGACAAACTGAAGCTTAATTTTAAGGTTAATAATGAGGAGCAGAAGATTCTCTCCTGGGAGTTCCGCACCATCGACTACGACATTAAGTTCGGCATTTACAGCGTGGACGAGGTGACAGGCGAGAAGCGCAGCGAGGTTCCCCTGGGAACCGTTTACTCCAACGAGATGGATGAGATCGGCTACATATCCACGCGACCAAATACCACCTGTAGGTGTTGAAAGTCTAATTTTGTAACCTTTGATTAACGCAATGCATATTTCAACAGATACCGTGGTCTTTGACAACTCGGCTAGTTACCTAAGGAGCAAGAAGCTGCGCTACTGGGTGGATCTCATTTCCGAGGAGGAGGAGGGCATCTCCGAGCTGACCAACCAGATGGACCACACACAGATTGCGGCAAAGGAGTGAAAGGGGGGCGTCCTAAAACCAACAACTATGCCAAAACCAATTGGAAGTAGATAGATTTTTAGATAGACAACACGAACTAACCTCGGTGCATTACAGTCACAAAGCCTTGACCAGATCTGGCTGCCATCAGCCGCTCTGGCGAAGCTGCAATCAAACCATGTGATAGATACAATTAGCAAAGGAACACGAAGTGGACTCACACTTAAACTTAAATTTAAACTTAGTTAAAGGCGCACTGTTTAACAATTTCTAATCTTCAATGTATCTGTATTTGTTGCCCATTTGTTCAGGGATTACAGCACAATAAATGTATATATTTAGCATTTGATCATTAAAACTAAAAGGATTTTTATGGTATTTTTTTTAAATATATTTCCTTTTTTTTTTTAATTTTCCTGTATTTTTGGATTTTTCGGATTTTTTTGTGATATTTTAGGAATTTTTTGATTTTTTTCAAATATTTTTCCGAATTTTTCCTGATGTTTTTTCAATTTTCCCGAAATTTTCTTGAATTTTCCCTGAAATTTTCCGGATTTTTCTTGAATTTTTCTGACTTCCAGAATTTTTTTGTCTAATTTTACCAAAATTTTGCAAAAATTGTTCCGATTTTTTTTAACTGTTTCGACTTTTCCTGAAATTGTCTAATTTTTCTATTTTTTTTCCAAATTTTTTCGATTTTTCCAGATTTTTTCCTGAATTTTCCGAATTTTTTCTGATTTTCATACTCCATCCCAATGTTCTTACGTTTTGTCGCGATTTTTCCCAAGTCTGTTATGTGATTACGTAGCGGTTAAGCTGGGCCGTTTTCGGCAGCTAGTGTTGGATTTTTACTAAGTCCAGTACGTCATAAAATGGCACTTTTTCGGTTGGTGAGTGGGGCACATGAATAAAACTGGTAAAAAACGGTGGCATTCTTTTGGGGGGCATTTTATAATTTTCCTTTCAAGAGGGAGCAAAAATGCATGGCATGCTTTTGGGGGTGATATTTTTAAATAAAAAATTTCCTCTCAAGAGTATGCTATGCTTTTAATCATTGAGGGAAATTTTCCAAATGCGAATGCTTTTATATGCGGCATACTCTCGGGGGGAATATTGTAATTCAAAAGAGTTCCCCCCAAAAGCATGCCACGCAATGTTAGTCAAAATAATTCTTTAAAAATGCCCCCCAAAAGAATGCCACCGTTTTTTACCAGTTTTATTCTTGTGCCCCACTCACCAATCGAAAAAGTGCCATTTTATGACGTACTGGACTTAGTAAAAATCCAACACTAGCTGCCGAAAACGGCCCAGCTTCACCGCTACGTAACCACATAACAGACTTGGGAAAAATCGCGACAAAACGTAAGAACATAAGGAAGGAGTATGCAAAAAATTAAAAAATGCAGAAAAAATCGGAAAAATTTCAGAAAAAAACAGACAAAACTGGAAAAATCAGAAAATTTCAGAGAAAGTCGGAAAAGTTTAAAAAAAATCCTCAAAATGTCTGAAAAAATTTGGAAAAAACAAAAAAAAATTCGGAAAAAATCAGGGAAATTTTTTTAAAAATCTGGAAAATTACAAAAATCACAAATCTGAAAATTTTTTAAAATTAAAAATACACATAAAGTTTTATCAATTTTGTATTTTTTTTTAAATGTTTGTGTATATATATATAAACTTTTAACTTGCCAAATTAAATTAGAATGTACTTTACAAAATGTGTATGATTTTAAATTAACTGGAGCGGGATGACTTCGTTTAAACATTATCCTAACATATTGTAAAACTCAAGAGTTAATTCTCCTCACCGTATGGCAATTTTTCTACTGATCTTGTAGATATATATATGCATGATAGATTGCCTTACTTCGACAAATAATTTTTTCCAAAATTCGCTGTTGCTAGTCATCCCACTCCAGATTCAATTTCAAGATATCTTTTCTTCTCTGCTGAAATAAATAATCATTCGCCGTTCCGGTTGCCCGCTCACTTGTGCTCTGCTCTTACGGCTGCTGCGAGGAGGCGCGGCGCTTCCGCCTTCATCACTGCGGACCGCCAGGATTGGGTCCCATTTGCGGGTAGCCACCTGGACCTACAGGCCCCTGTGGGCCAACCTGCTGTGGCTGTAGCTGTTGCATGGGCATCATTGGGTTCGGACTTGATCCCACCACTCCGACACCGACACCGACACCAACGCCTACGCCCACACCAACGCCCACGCCGACCGGAGGTCCTATGGATTGGTTAGGTGGTGGTTGGGGCATCTCAGTGGCCAGCTGCAGATTGGTCAGCAGATCCGTGATGGCCGGGAAGAGCGAGCATTGGTTCTGCTGAGCATTAAACTCGGCGAAGCGTCGGAGTAGCGTGCTAGCGGCGGTCATGGTGGGAGACGTAACCTGTCCATTTCGTTCAGCCATCTGGGTGATGTTCGACTGGATGTCGTAAACGATTGGAAGCACCAGCGAGGGGCTGTCCTTCCAGTCCTTGGGTCCCCCAACACCGCCACCATATTGGATTCTTGTGATCTGCAGGAAGAAGAGGATCTTCATGCGTCCAAGCACCACGCATGTATTTCCAATGGGCACAATGGGAACGGCCGATGGCGGCATCCGCATGCACATTTGCACAGTCCACTTCAGCTGGTCGCCACCCAGTTCCGGCTTCAGCTCCAAGCGCATGATCTGCACAAAGTCCTTCAGTACATGGACTGGCAGATTTAGTAGCCGGCAGATGCTGTGCAGCGAATTGGGCCGGTAGGGTGGAGCAGCTACGCGGGTGTCGAAGTACTGTTCAATAACCAGCAGATCGTCCGGGCTGAGTTGGAAAGGTGGAGGTAGCTTGTCGGGCATCGGCGGCAAGTGCGAGATCTTCAGGTGGAGAGTTTGCATGTGAATTTGATTCAGCACCACCTGGCACTGCAGTCCGTCAACTTTGAACAACACCACGCCGGGTTCCGTGGAATTAAGCGCCGTAAGGGCCTCCTCGTTCTGGATGTTCCGATGCAGTTGTCGTCTCATGTAGACACATCCCAAGAAGCGCTCTAGCGGACTCATATCCGGCACATTGATATCCTTGTTGGGATGCGGACTTGGTCGACAGAGTGTTTCCAGGGCTTCGTGAGTTAGCAGTGTGGGAACAGCTCCGGCCCACGGTCGGTTTAGGGTGCCACGAGATCCTGCTCTATCGGCTCCACCAGCGCCTCCAGCTCCGCCGCCTGTGCTCTTGTGCTCTGGACTCTGTCCTGGTCTTGGCGAGGGTCGCGGCATGCTAGGTGACCCGGGCCAGTTGTTATTCGCCGGCGACATAGCTGTGAAGGGCGAGTCCTGATGACTCTGCATATAAAGTGTATTTGGACCCGGACTGTGGACCATATGTGGGCTGGGCTGGGGATTCAGTGGGGAGGAAGGCATTAGTCCACTGGGAGAAGGATGCGGCATGTGCGGAGCAGGCGGCGATGTTAGGTTAAAGTTCCCATGGCCCTGGGCTCCACTGCCGCCCCCTCCGCCACCAGCACTCGGATGTGGACTGGCCGGTGTGTGCGGATTAGAACTGGAGGGCGGAGTATGCGGAGCTGGGAATCGAAGTCCACTGTCTCGCGGAGACTGCGGTCCACGCATTCCAGTGCCCAGGAATGGGGAAGATCCTCCGGCACTTACACCAGCTACGCTACTCGGACCTCCGAAGTTGTCTTCCATGCCCATGGGCGAGAGCGGGTTATCGTCCTCGTGGGCAGCGCGGCTCCTATACGCTGCCGACTCATCCACGTATTTCGATAGGAATGCCTTGAGTCCCTGAATGGGCGTGATATCCTCCACCACATTGCGCTCGAAGCGGCTGCTCGCTCCATCTCGGATGGACACGAGTCGGTTGGCACGGAAGCGCAATTCCAGGCAGTAAACTGCCTGGTAGGTGAGCCTCATCAAACAGGGCGATTGGGCCAGCATGCAGAATGACAGCACCGGTACCTGGGGACGCTGTTGGATAAAAATTCAAGGAATAGTTAAAATGTTAATTTCATAAAATGTGCGTAATTATTGCTCACCGGTATTCCCAGGAAGGGCAGCACTGGCAGCTTGGCAACGGAGCTCAGCGGATTGTAGGTCTCGTGCAGGATTTGTGCGATCTGGGTGAGGCTGTGCTGCTGATTCAGATGCTGGGCCAGTTGATCGCGCATCATAGAGTGGGCGTTCACTGCTGACATTCCACCCACAAAAGTGAGCCGGAAGCCGTGCGATTGCACCGACCAGTAGATGTTACAGCTGACTTCTTTTTTCGGGCCATATCCGAGCAATAGGTTCATGTAGCTGTAGGACTTAACCACCAGCATATCGCACAAGGAGAGGCGTTCTGGTAAGCAAGGAAAAAGTTAATTAAATTAAAACATATAACCAGCACTGAATTACTCACTGTTCTTCAACTGCTCGGCAAAGTCGTGGACCAATGTGTAGAGGTAAACGATCTTGGACCAGTCGTTCAGCAGGTCCTCGACTGTTTTGGAAAAGTCATGGTTAGCCTGCTCGTAATTCAGGTAAACGGTTCTCCGACTGCCCTGCTCCTTCTGGTGGCTACTCTGCAGCGGGGTGCTAAAGAACACGAACTCCACCACCCAAATGCGCACCTGGCTGTTCTTGTTCGTCTGCGACCTAATCGAAATTGAGAGCACCCTTCGCATCAGATCGTCCCACACATGAGGTTCAATTTTAGGCAGAGCCGAAGCGCCTGTCGGCTTGGACTCTCCTGTGGACGCAGATGCTCCCCCTTGCTGTTGTTGCTGCTGCTGCTGCTGGCTTGAAAACGTCGTCTTGCCAGGCTGTGGGAGGGCGAGGATCTTTAGAACCAGAGAAGTAGCGTTAGCTTCAACCTGCAAACCACTGTGGGGGATATTGTGCTTTGACAAGGTTTGCGCCAAGTTCATGAACGGAATCTTCTCATCACACATGGCCACAACGTGCGCTAGTTCAGGAATGAAGTAGGCGGGATAGATGGTCTTTTGCTGCTTAGCTGGTGGCGCCAGGAGATCTCCATTGGACTTGCGTTTGTGCGGCGAAACTTCCGCTAGAAGAATCAATCAAATTTAATTGAGTACCGAATAGTTGTGTTCAAGGAAGTAACTCACCATCCACTTCAGTGCCTGGTCCATGCGTGGCCACAAATGTATCAAACTCGATGAGGCGCATTAGCTTGGTGTAGAACTTGGGAATGTCGGAGGGAGGCTGGGCGACCACCGAAACGAGTTGCTTGGCTGATTCGTCTAGCACATCCAACTCGTCCTTCTGGAAGGCCACGAATCCCAAGTGGAAGGTGTACTCCATTTCGTTGGGCATGGTTGTCTTTTCCTTGAGCTGGACCACCTGTAAGGACCACATTTAAGATCAGGATAGTTGTCCGGGCCTACTTAGCCAATCAAGTGTTTGTTTACCAAAACAATATTGGGGTGCCTGTGCAACTTGACGTAAATCTTGTGCCTGCCTGGCTGGAGAAGCTCTTGGTCCGGCTGTACGAGGAAGGGCAATGTCTCGGTGGCCGTTGCAGGAAGATGCTGGAGGGTCTTTTCGCACCTGCGATGTGTGATCCAATAGCGCAACTCTGAGAGCAAACCAGGCAGCTTTCCACGATCCCCGTTCAAGCAGTCTTGCATCTCGTCCGTTATAGGACAGTCCAGGTGCTTGGGGACATGACAGCGGAACATTCCCGTGTGCGTGTCTATGGTAATGTGAACTTGCTCGGCTCGCAGACAAGGCGACAGTACAGGAACAGTCAGAATAGCTGGCGTGCCTTGAAGGTTAACTGTGGGAATGGAAGCGACGATTAACTTTACTATCCAAAACCGCATTATGTTAACATTTACACTCACAGTCAACGTCCTTGAGAAAGGCCTGGAACTCCAGCTTAAGATCGCTCAACCTGCCCACGGATCGAATGTAAACGGTGTGCACTATCAGGCGCTCCATGGAGAGATGCTCGGATCTCACTGCTCGATCAGCCACCTCAGCAGATTCCTTGGGGCCCAGCGATGGCACATGGACCACCGCCAGCGGGCGACCAATCTCGCTTGGGTCGGACTGAACGGTGAGTCGGTAGCCCAGCTCTGATTTCAAGTCTCTCCAATAGGAGACAGTCAGCTTCACGCCCGGCACATACTCCTCCACCGTAATATTGTTTTCATCCAATCTCTCGTAGTTCAATCGAAGTGTTTGGGTGTAGAGGACCTCCAGCTGCAGGGACTGGCAGAAGTAGTGCAGGCAGTTGTACACCTCACTCAGAGCATTCGGATTCTCCACCAGACGGGCCTGGATTAGCTGGTGGATATAGTTTACTTGCAGCGGATGAACCAGGGGCTTGCCATCTAACACGAGAACAAGAGAATTTATATTAAATATACTTGGTTGGTCATAGATATCCTTACCTCCTGTTTCCTTGTCCTCCACCAGCACATCAATGTCCAGCAGCCGCCATGGCACGGTTGGGCTATCCCCCATTACCGTCAGAGCCACACTGAACTCGTGCTTCACCTCGAAGGTGACGCGTCCGTTTCGAATACGAAACTCTCGCATCTGGGGCAAGAGCTTGCCGGTGACCAGGCGGTGCTGGATGACCTGGTTGAGACGCAGAAGCGTTTGACGCTTCTCCTCTGGAGTGATGGCGTCTGCCGGGACAATTCTCTCGCGGATACAAGTGGGCAACCTGTTATAGGTGCCAGTGGTCAAGACTTCAACGGCAGCAGGTATGTGGAAATTGGGAAGACGAGCTCGAACTAGCGTTTCGCGGGACATGCGCGCCAACATGTCGGCAGTTTCCACGAAGAGCATATTCTGCTTATCCAGGAAGCTCATTATCTGCGAAGATTTGTCCACCTTGGAAACTGAATTTCCCCACTTCACCAGTGCATTCAGCCGGGTGAAAAGGTGCCGTGTCCTGGCCGCATAGTCGTAGATCTCCACTTTCCGCTCCATATCCGATTTGCGGGGCAGACTACAGAGAGTGTTATAAATAGTTATTGAGTGAGTTTACCTTTACGTATATCAATTACTTACAGTTCAGCCAAAACAGTGAGCTCGTGGTAAGTTCGCTGAATGATGAAATCGATGAGCACCGACATGGACATGGTGTTGATCCGTGGGCCTCCCTCCTAAAAAGGAATAAACATTGAGATATTATTATTCTTTGATCGAATATTGAAAGTTACCTGTCCAGCGGGTAAATAGCCGCCTCCGCCGCCACCGACGCCGGGCATTTGTTCAAGCGGCAGAGGCAAGGGGGTGGGGGCCATGTTTGATTGCTGAGACGGCACACGGCTTCCTTATTTCAATGCGTTGGCCTCCTTCTTTGAGCGCTTTTGGTGTGCCTTTACTTCCTACACCAGTGTTTCATATTCTGGACCAATTTTTTTACGTCTGCGTTCGCTTTTTTATCGTTTTAATTCGCGAAAAATCCAACAGCGAAATTTCTTTCTGATTTTATTTATTAGAGTGACCAACTTGAAGTGGAGAAACAACGTTGGAAATTATCGACGTTCTCCTCTTCTACTTTACAACACTGAACTTTAACGAACGTAAGCAGTGCAAGCAGTCAAATCATTTTTGAAGTAGTCATTGATTTTCGAAAATTTTAACATTATTTTCGTAAAAAAAAAACTAAAAGGTCAAAGATGAATACAATTTAATTTCACCAAGATGCAGTATTCAACATATTTTAAACTTATTTTGTTAATATATGTTCAGTATTAGTATATAATTATATTTATCCCTTTAGGCAAATTAAATGTAAAATTTATGCTTTCCACTCCAGGTTAATAACTCAATTCCGCTCATCGAGTCGACCAATTATAGACAGTGAGAGTTCATTGACCAAATCAGCTTTCCATTACCACTCGACTGTTTTAGTTTTCCTCATGTGGCGGCCTGTTAAAAATAAGGAAAACAAAAACATTTCCGCTTTTGTTTCTTTGAATTTTGACACGGTTGATGTTTCGCTGCCATTGCACATGGCACTCCCCACTCCGCACCCACCATTCCGCTCTCCTGTCCTCCAGCTCCTCCGAGAGCCTCCCGCTCCCGTCAATAAACAGCCACTGCTTCAAGTGGCGGCACATGCCAAGAGACACCTCGCCCCGCCAGCCACCTCACTATTAGGTACATGTGCCTCGCAAAGTGGCAGCCACCTACAGAATTGGATTCAGAATCGCTCCACTTGCACTTGGAAAGTTCTCGGGGATCGGGATTTGGAGTTTAAACTTCCCGGCCGCTAGAACTCCCCCTAGGGATTGGGATGAGAGCCCCTCCTGCCATTTCTGAGGTGGCGGTAAAAATAGAATTTTATGATCTGGCTGTGCGGAACGGCACGATCCAAACTTCAGCCACTTCAGCCCGTGGAATCGGATCCCAGGAATTACTCACATATCCGGCCTGGCAAGTCAGGTGCCCTGCAATGGCGTGCACTGCCCCGCTAACCCTTGACTTGGACGAATTCCTGTAAACAGGATGCGGCAGGGTTGTTGAATGGGGTGCTGAAGCTGCACTACTCCACATAAATTACGGCCACTCGACTTCGGTGCAGATCAGAGGAATTCCCGGATCTCTTTCTCTGATCGACAGATCTGGTTCTGATTCCCCTGATTACCCAGCCCGACGGTCGGCGGCGATTAACGTATAATTTACGCAACCACATCTTCGATTCACAATAATTTTCGAAATTATTTACAAAATGGGGGGGAAAAAAGAAAGAAAACCGGAGAAATGGCCTCGGTTAAATTTTTTTTGTGTTGAATTTCGCATTAAGGCGGATTCCGCTTATTTATCTGTGTAAATAATTGGACACCCTCAGCTGTCGGGAATTCACGGATGCGAATTCGATTCAGTTGGCAGCTAAGAGATCCAGTTGAGATGAGGCGGTGGCCACATACCACACTGGCTACAAGCATCTTACCTACGCAAAGAATAACAGAAGCAAACCACCCGATCTTCACGGGAGCAGTTAAAAATAAAGATCCAGGGGCTCTTTACAAGCCATCGTGCACTGGGGGAAATAATTTGGTAAACATTTGCAAAGTGCCGACACAATTCATGGCTTCTTTTGTGTCTGGGATGTAAATACCAGTAGTTAATTATTAAAATCTGCATTAAATAACAAATTGATTTAATTAATTTGGCGAGTGTCTAAGTGAAAGGGGAAGGAGCTGCTGCGTTTGGTCCGCAATTGCGCAGCAAGTGAGCAAAGAGTACAATACACCGAGTCTCTGGGGGAGGAGGAGCCGAGGGTTCAGGGGAGAGTCCGACTGGAACCAGGACGAAAATAGATTTATGGCCGCCAGTCGCGACGGTTTCCAGAAACGCTCGCTCCGGGTGAGGCCTTGCTTCTAGGGGATTATGCACTTCTTGGAGGGAGTCGCCTGCCTGACTGCCTGACTGGCTGACTGGCTGCATCCAATGATCTCTGATCTGATCTGCTGCGATTTGGTTGCTGTAAAGTTGGGACACTTCCTTTGTGGCACCCAGCCCCGGGTTTCCTCCTTTCTTCTCTTATTAATTGCCGTGATTAAAGTCGAGGCTGTTGCCGCAGAATGTCTTTAGCACATGTCACACTTGGTCGCAGCCTCTGTACACTCCTTCGCCCCGACGCCCCAAAAGATTTCCCTGGCTTTCGAAAGCTCTACCGTGATGCATGGCTATGGCCCGTCCTGACCTTACCATCAAATTGCATTTCCATGTTGGCGCCAGACAAAGCCCACCCCTTTTCCGACCCCCCTCCTCTCCCACCCCTGCCACTTTCCGGGGCTTTCTTTGTTTCCCGGGATCGGAACGCGTGGGCTGCAACTTGTGAAGTGTGAAAATGCCACAAGAAGTGCGAAAAGTCGAAGGAAAACAAGAGCAACACGGTCTGGCAGTTAGGGAAATGTACTTTGTTGGAGAATAACGACAGGGAACTGGTCCAAGAAGGGGTTGTCTTATAAATAAACCCATTACCGTCCCCCCGCTCGGGGGGCGATCTTAGATCTTTTGTCCAACATCAAAAACCAATTCGAACCAGAAGCAACAGCAACGGCAGAAGAACCAACGCCGCTCGACATAAATCATATCGAATATATAGAAAATACGTTAGCACCCAATATATCTGAGAATCCCCAAGCGAAGCATCCAAAAGGGGGCGACATTAAGTTCATTACGCCTGAAGAGCCGAAGCCGAAAAAGAGAAGCGACCACAACACCTGTGAGGAATTCGTTTGGGGGCTTTCAAAGGCCAACATTTTTGGGGGAGAGCCGGTCGGAGCAACGGGCAGAGTACAGAGAGAAAGTGGCCGTTCGGGGAGAGCGAGTGGGTGCCCGAAGGGCCCAGGCCGGCGGGGGCCACAGAGACAGGTGAGCAAGTCTATTTCTGATCCCCGCAACAAGTACGCCAGCAAAGAAAATGCCAAATTGCAGGCGACTGCGTCACATCCGAGGGTACGAAGAAGCAGCAGAATTGGCCAAAACGGGGAGAATCTGGCCAACCACGAAGTGGGAGCAGACACGGACTGTTCTTCGGAGCAGATCCACATGGGGTGGACGAAAAGAGACCTCCATTTGGACTTGAGAATAACTCTCTACCGCTCAGGTCAACTCAATAGCTCGAAAAGTATGCTACATATTTCTTAAAAACTAATTCCCCATAATACTCCCCTACATATCATAGCCTCGATTTGTAGGATTGCTTCAAAAAAAAATATATAGTTTTTGTTTATTTGCGCTTCATGACTGTGTTGTTTTGGTGGCACTATTATCTCGACCCCAGCTGTGCGCAATGTGTGTACTTTGGGGTGCTTGACACTGGCTGCGCATCGTTAGAAGAATTCTGCGCAGTGGTCCTGTCCTGCCAGCAGGAGCATTTCAGAGTCTCGGGAAACAGTTTTCCCTTTCGGAAAATGCAGACAACAAACAAAGAGTGTGGGGGAGAGCGGGACAGCGGGACAGCGGGACAGCGGGAGAGGCTGCCGGAGAGCGGCAGCATAATGAAAACATTATTTTCGATTTATTTTTAAACCGCACACACTTGTTCCAATCGCCGACACCGTCGCTGCCGGCGTCGTCGTCGACGCTGCTCAGTCGGCTGCTCTGCTGTGGTTCGCTCTCGGAGTTGGGTTCGATTCGATTAGCCGATCCCATGCGATCCTCGGGAAACCAACAGCTGCTGCCTGTCGTCCACGTCGCCCCAGTCCCCCTGCCCCGCCCCTTGTGGCCTGAGCCCCACTGCCACCCGTGTGCCGCCTCCTTGCCGGCCATCCCCCCCCTTGGCCGGAACTTTCCGTGTCTGCTGCTGGCCGCCCTGTTTCAGCTTCGTCACCTCCTCGACGTGGATGCACAGTGAGAAAAGTCTAAAGAGTAATTTTTCAAAATAAAAATTCTTAGGAGAAGAATCTAAAAGATTTTTTCTTGTCTCCCCAGAGGGATAAAAGGTATAACTTTTTAGACACCCTTTCTGATATCATTTCTCTCTGTGTACTGCCGCGAAGACACGAAGACGTAAACGGACGGAGAGGTGGACTCTGCCGGAGGCAGAAGAAGCGTCTGCCGCGACGGCGGCCGCAAGATGTAAAAACTGTAAGTGGTCGCCGAAGAATGCTCAGTTCTTCCTGGGATCTCGCTGCGTGCGCTCGCTTTCTTTGCGCCCGGAATCGGACTCGGAATCCGTCCGTGCTCGATCGGCTTAACAATTAGTGGGGATCATTATCGATCCCCCGACCCGTGTCGCATTAGCGCCATCACCACCGCCCCCCCGCACACACATTTTGTGGAAACTCTCGGCGGGTGATGAAATTCGTGGAACGCGTACTCCCAAGCCCTGTATCTGGACCCAGTGTGTGTATGTGTGTGTGTGTGTGCGATAGATATACGTATTATTGATTCCCGCATCGGAAACTGAATCATCCATCTATATCCGTAGAAGAAAACTGCAAAGAAGAACCGCGCAAAACCGGACCCCCATAACTATTCCAGAACTTTTCGAACTGCGTGGGGTGAGTTGGCAAAATCCGAATCGGAAAACAAGCAACTATATAGAAGGCTGAGATACCCGGAAAGTGAAAGCTGTTGGCGGGAGGGGGGAAAGTACTCCACCTAGCCACCTTTCCGATTACACAATAGAGCACACACCTTGGGCATGCATGGCTGTTGGCCCAGGAGGACGAGCCAGATTGAAAATCCGCTTGGCAAATTGGGCCAAAAGATTCGCGTGACTGCTAAACAGTCAGAACAGCGGATGAGCGGCGTTTTCCGATTTCTGCTATAGGCTATATGGCTCTACGGGTCTATGGCTCTATAGTGCCGCGGATGGCTCTATGGCACCAGACCCCCTGCACTTGTTAAATTAATATTATTATTTCTTTTGATATTTTGACATTTACGTGAGCAATGTTTGCATTGGCAATGAGCTTTCGCGAATGGGGGAAATAGTGGCCGGGACTATGTGTCTTCCTATGTGAACATATATCATTATCTATATATATATATATATATTGTCTGAGGTGGCAAAATGCGTTCCGCCTGGCCAAACTGCGTAGATCTCAACTCAATTTAGGCGCAAAAACGCATAAAATTCGTATGGAGAGTATCATTCCTGTTGGCCGGTCCATGATTTACAGGTGAAATGGACTGACTCCGCCTGCGCTTCTGTGTCCTTTGACGTCCGGATGGATGTTTATCCTCCGGGCCGTAAACAAACCGAGCCAGAACTGCAGTTCTTGAGGCAACGATTGATGAGGGCCCGCTTCTGGGATAAACAAAACTGAATCCCGAAATCCAAACAAATTCTTTTGAACGCAGTGGGGGTGGAGACGATCGCAGGCGTCGGACGATCGCTGATCGGCGAGGGGCGGGAGCCGGGGAATGGCATTGACTCTTGACTAGGAACAGAGTCTGAGGTTGAGGTTGAGGTTGAGGCTGGGGCTGGGGCTGGGGCTGGCGCTGAGGGCGCCCCGCATTTGTTTATTGTGCATCCGTGTTTTCAAGTTTGAACTAAAACGTAAACTATGCGAGGGATCATCACCCCCTTCGGGCCACACCACTGCCTAGGTACATGGGTATTTATAGAAGCCGATGCCCACGAATGGAAGAAAGAAAGACGCATGTTAAGGCCACCGAGGATGGGAGTGGGCTGCCGCTGCTGGCCATCAGCATTTCTCTTGACTTTGTGTACATTAACAGGACTTTGAACTCAGAAATACGGCCGGAATCAGAAATGCGGGCCGGAGAAGAGACCACGCTGACTTTTGCGCAGATCAGCGTCCATTGTTTCCCCTGCAGATGGCACTCTCGACATTTGGATGGGTCAGTGTGGGATGCGAGGAAGATGTTCGTGAATCATCCAGTTAAATGGGCACCTAAGCAGCTTAGCTACACGGCCAGAAAAGTGCGATACCAATGACTCATCCTAAGCTCTTCCTCACACCTTGGTATTTCAGTTCGTGATAAAAGTTAATAATATTTATTTCATACGACTTGGCAGTACATATGTACATACATACATATATTAAAGATCCACTGGCACTGGCACTGGGTCGCATCGCTGGGCGTCTTCCCCCCTCGCCCTGTCATTTGCGATTACCGATCTGCAATCGCACGGGGCCGCAGAATAATTAATTAACGGCCTGTCACAGAAACATGCGACATTTCGTTTGCCCCAACCGACTCTGACATCGGAAATATGGCGCAGACATGGGTTTCCCGGTTGGTGGAAGTCCGGGCGAGGAGGGCGGCCTGCGCCCGGCCGGATGGAGGTGATCCAAGAGGAGCACCCTACCAGTTGTCAGTTGTTGGCTGCTTCCCCACCCCCCCAGCTCTTCCCCGGCGCATTCCGTCGAGTGTCTTGCTCGAGTTTGTATTCGATGGAAATCGTGTGTACTGAAAATGACGTGATTAGGTGGAAAATGCCACACATTCGAATGCTATATATAAGTACATAATATATATGTATATATATATATTGCTGAGCGGCAACCACCTGGGAACGGTGGTTCTTCAGGTGGCGCACAGAGAGTGAGGAGGCAGCCAGCAACATTCAAATGGGCCGCAAATCGCCAAGACACAAATAATGTACGTCTGGCGGCTTTAGTTCGCACCCACTCAGTGGGTGGGTAGCGGGTGGGCGCGAAAAGGGGCCTCCGCTTTCATGGAAAACCACTTTCGAACACCTTCCCTCGTCGACCACCTTGGCAGCAGAAATTCTCTTAATTGCCGCAAACATTTTGATGTACTGCCTCTGCTCACTCAAAAAAAACACAAAAAAAATAAAAGCAAACACGAGAATTGGCAGCTAAGAATGCGCAACAGGTTGCAAAAATCACTGGCGGGGGCGTTGGCGGTATCGGTGGCAGATGTTTAGCTATGGTTTATTATTGGTCTTGTGGGGGGAGGGGCGGTGGAAAATATATTCACCCACACTTTCCCCCAGGCCTCAGACTCAGGCCAAGAAGAAAATCACGCGGCTGGCCTCAGACGAACACCGAATGTTAGAGAAACAAACAAAACCGAAAGCAAAACCAAAACCATAACAGCCACCGGATTATTGCACATGACCTCCTCAAGAGTGGATTCCGCACCCGGCCCGATCCGGCCCCTTAATCCATTCCAGATTTCTGAATGAGTTCGAGATTATTTGGACAATTGTGTTTTTGGGGCCGACAGAAGCAAAATTAAGAAGAAAACTTTCCTCGAACGATAAACAAACGAGATTGAGTGTGATGAGGGATACATTCGATTTCAGAAACCAACAAAAACAAATAAAAACAGACATCGAATTGATATTTGGTTTTGGCATCAAGACGATCCACCAATAATTGAAACATTTTCGAGAAAAATATGAAATCATATAGTCTAGTCTTTAAGTAAACGAGAAATATACAATCTCTGATGGAACTGGGGGAAATGTCATGTTTATATGTCACGGATAGCTATGATTTTGTTTTGAAAAAAAGAAAAACCAATGAGCAATTTTTCCATGTGATTCATGGGTGGTACGTACAGTAAGCACAGGCACATGGTAGCTCCGATCCACCCCGGTGTGTGTGGGGACCCACCTGACGGCGGCTGCGCCAATTACGTGCGAGATTAATCAATGCCAAGACAACATGAACAAATTAAGCGCACTCATTTCGACATAAATTTATTTAACCACGCAAACAGGGGCGAAGATGCAGTGCAGCATCGAACCAGAGCGGAGCCAACAAGTGCCAGAATGCCAGAATGCCAGAATGCCTGCCGAATCCCAGAATGCAGTGCAATGCTGACGTTAATCATACGCCCCGTGGGCCCGCGCTCACCTCGAATATTGCTCGAATCGAATGAAATTTGGCCTCTGGTCCGGTATGCTCTGCTCTGGTCACCCTCAACCCCATGCGATAATTCCGATGCCGAGATCCTAATGATGACGCCGACCACGCCGATGATGATGCAGACGACTTTGGCTCACATCCGAGAGCGTGTGGTGGCCTCTCGACTCTGTCCTTAATTATAAATTGATGCATTTTCAAATAAACAAACGCAAGAATTATGGCAGAGGTGGCAGGGAAAGATCTACGATAGGTGGGATGATAGATGGATGGATGGCACTGTGCGCCTCGAAAGGGGTTTTCGAAATTCGAATACAACAACAATTTATATAATTATCGGGGTGTTTTATGGATTTTCAAACCCATAACGAGTGTGCGGCTACATCTGAAAATAATTAACATAATTATAAATAACGTTAATAATTAATGAGGATATTAATTAGTTAGTGTTACTTCAGGTGATGGCATGTCTGATGACTTTGAGAGAAAAATAGACCTTGTGGGGTTACATGGCCTGCTCATGATCTCTCGAATTCCCCATTATTTCGTATATATTTTTAGGTTTATATTAAACTTTGACGAGGTGGCCTATTTTAGCCAGGGAATGACGCACTTGGTGCGCATTTAGCAGGTTGCCTCAGCCGAGCACACTTCCCTTCGGCGACCCGAAGTCACGATAACTATTTCATCATGGAAATTTCCCTCTTACCACCACCCAGGCCACCCACCCACGACGACACCATGACGAAGGACCAACAGGCCACCCCCATACCCGAGGAGCTGTACAACCTCACCCAGCTGGCGGACGTTACGCTGGCGGCCGGTCCGCTGATCACCGCTGATCACTCCGGGGCGAAGCCGCCGAACAGTCTGTACGCCGCCTCGTCCACCTCCTCCTCCCTATCCGACGACGACTACAACTACCTCTGCCACTACAGCCACAAGGTGTTCGATCGGAGGAAAGTGCGCCGGTGCACCATCTCCGACTCGAACTCCTGCACCAGTTCCAGCTCCAGTGTTTGCCAGTCGGGAGAGGATCACCTGGGCCAGGGAGCGCGGGAGCAGGACGCCTTGGAGCAGCAGCAGGCGGGGGACGGTGGGGCACTCAGCTCGTCCTCGCTGCTGGAGGATGAGCACATTTGCCCCGAGTGTGGCAAGAAGTATTCCACATCCTCCAACCTGGCGCGTCATAGACAAACCCATAGGTAAGTCGAATTTTCCGTTTTTGACGTTTCAATCTGTCACTTTCACGTCGATAGGTCGATTATGGACAAAAAGGCCCGCCACTGTCCCCACTGCGAGAAGGTCTACGTCTCCATGCCGGCGTACTCCATGCACGTGCGCACCCACAACCAGGGATGCGAGTGCCAGTTCTGCGGCAAGCGCTTCTCCCGCCCCTGGCTCCTCCAGGGACACATCCGCACCCACACCGGCGAGAAGCCCTTCAAGTGCAACGTCTGCGAGAAGGCCTTCGCCGACAAGAGCAATCTCCGCGCTCACATCCAGACGCACTCCAACACCAAGCCGCACACCTGTTCCCGCTGCGGAAAGGCCTTCGCCCTGAAGTCCTACCTGTACAAGCACGAGGAGTCCTCCTGCATGAAGAACCGCAGTGGAGTCACAGGACCAGCATCAGCATCGGGATCGGGATCGGGATCGGGATCTTTGGGCAGCAGAACTCTCACATCGCCAAAGCGGTATCAGCAGGATGCTAATACCACGGGATTGGGAGCAGGATCCCCTGCCACAGTGGTAAGGAATAATTACAAAACCATTAGATTTTTTAACAAAATATAAAATAAATTAAAAATCAGTTGTTTATAAACAAATATTACCCTTTATTTCTATCACTTTTAGGGTGCTGCCCCAGATTCGGCCAAATCCACACTGGCCAACAAGCTGATGCAAAAGGAAAAGGAGCGGCGACAGGCGGCATTGGCCTACCAGGGATTCCTGGCCACCCAGGAAGTGCCCGCCGGCTTTGGTCAGGGAGCGGCAAGCATCGCCGCCCAGGAGTCGGACTTCGATCACTTCAAGAGGATTAATGTGATTCAGCCGACCGTGCTGCCACATCGCAATATCTTCACGGACTTGCACACCAATCCTCACATGCCGCTGGCACTGCCCCTACCCTTGCCGTATCATTATCCGCCCCATGCCACACCCCCGGATATGGCGAAAGGAGGAGGCGCGATTAATGGGAGCCAGGAGCAGCCGGTGGACTTTTCGCCGAAGAACAACTTTTCGCACTCGGCCAAGACGAGTCCTTTCGAACTAACTGGCAACTATGCCATGGTGGCATAGTGTCCGTAGAAGAACCAATACAGGACACCAAAGCAAAAGACACCGGAGAGAACAAGAGCACTACCCATGAGGATTTTAGATTGAGATTGAGAGAAACCCTTATGCCCACATCCACATCCACATCCACATCCCCATCCACATCCACACCCAAATCCAACACCCATACCCGATAACTGTAGTCAACGAATATGTGATAAAAATGCAAAAGAGCTAAAGTACCATTTTAGAGAGTAGATGATTCCAGATAGAGACCAAAGGGAACAGATATTATACATAGCTGGTCCGCAGATCGATGAAAACGGATAGCTCCGAGGAGGACGAGGAGATATACACAAGATATAGGTAGATTTAGGGACAGAAGCTGAGAGACAGGAGGTGTGATCGATCCCCCCGATTGATCGTTTGATCTTCACTTAGTTGTAAACGAGACTTCTTAGAGACTTGCCAAGAACAGCGACAAAAAACCAATGTAACCAGTATTTTTTATAGCACATACATAGATACGCGAGTTATACATATCAACTCCCGATCCCGACGGCACCAAAGCAAGGCTCCAAAGTTTATACACTCACACCTAGCATTACGATTGACCAGAAGCCAAGCCAGACATATCCAGAGATATATCTAACCGCACTTATAGGCGCATAAATACATACATACATACTAACCCCACTTTCCCCCCCCCCATTAATCACTTCGCATTAAGGCATTGGTGGCGACTTCCTGCTTCCGGCACGGAAATCGTTCCAAAAACGAGAGATATTCTAGTCTATATCTTTAAAATTGGCGCACACTTGACGGGAGGGGGCTATCTTCCGAGATCCTCCCCCATCTCCGATCTGTGCGTGACGTTATTTTAAGCACTTTACGGCCGCATGTGGTGCAATAATTGACATAACCCCTATCTGTATATTTCGTAATTTACTCGATCGAACAAATCGCTCATTAGTCATACACATATACATATATACATACATATATACTATATTATATATAGCACTTTACATCTACATAATTAGTTGTCGAGAGCCGGACACACTCACTGCATTTCGCGACCCACAACCCGGCTCCATTCTACGGCTAAACACACCAAAGATATATCGATTAGATACCGCATGGGCGATCATGGGAGTCCATGCCCACCTTTATATTCTCGTACCTACCGTACCGTACCATATACACCTAAAATATATATATATAGTAGACTTAGTCTGTATTATAGAGATTTGCACATTTATTCGAATTAAACGAGAGAGATCCACCGATCCCGACAGTAAAAAATTAATTTTCTTTTTATTTGGAACTCGGATCGACGGCCACTCTTCCCAAAGATAATAATAGAAATTGTTTTTTCGACTTCCAGGGCCAGGATAGGAGTGATGTGTGTTTGTTTTCCAAGTTTTCTAATCATAATTTTACAGAAAAATGAAAATTTTAATTATCGAACCTATAATCTTGGCTTTTGAAAACAATTTATTAAATTTTTGCATCAAGGTGACTAAAAAAAATGTCGAAAGAACACAGGTATGAGCGGACTATGAATTTAAACTGTCATTCGGTGAAATTTACGGATCTGGACAAATGTGGAGTCCCCAAAGAGGGGACCGGTCCCGATAGGTAGTCCTCATCCAATCTGGTGCAAAATGTTCGGGGCCGAAAAATGTCATTCAACAAAAACAAACTTCAAACTGAAAATGATTCGAAACGGTTAGGCGTTCTTCCGCTGGGAATCGCCATCAAGGAGAGACAGCGCCGTCATTCACAACCGGGAGGCGGAAGCCGAGGTCGACGCCAGCCTCATGCTGGTCGGATGATCCTTGATGTCGCCGGCACTTTCCATCGGCGGCTTTCGTGCGCCGCCACAACGGACGACCAGATCCTCGTAGCTTTTGTTGTGTAGGAAGCAGACCAGGATCACGGTCATGTTATCGCCACCCAGACCGTTGAGCTGTCCGTCCGGCGCCAGGCAAGCGCTCATCAACTCTTCGCAGATCCGCTCCGGCGGCAGAACGCCAGCGGCGATGCGACTGCGCACGAACTGACACACCTCGGCATTGGACATCACATCCCAGATGCCGTCGCAGGCCAGCACGACGAACTCCCAGTCCTGGGTGATGTCGCGGACTTGCACGTCCGGGTCAGCGGTCACGATTTGATCCTCAGGCCGCTTGTGCGTGTTCTTTTTGTAGATGAAATCACCGAGGGCCCGGGAAAGCGCCAGGTTCCCATTTACCCGGTTGAACTCGACCCAACCGCCGCCGGCAAGGATTCGCCTCGTCTCGGCCTCATCGGTGGGCTTGTGGTCCACAGAGAGGGCCTGAACCGAGCCGGAGATGCAGGCAATGGCCCGGGAATCACCGGCATTGGCGCAGTACAGTCTTCGCTCTCGAATCAGAACCACCACGGCAGTGGACCCGGCCACCTGGTCATTCCAGGTACCATTCATCAGGATCTCGCGATCGAAGTCGAGGAAGGCCTTCTTGAGAGCCATGGCGGTGTCCTCGCGGTACTCCGGTCGTTGAGTCACAAACTTGTGCATATTCTTTCCCGCAAACTTGGCCACCGAAGCACCACCATGTCCATCGTAGACAGCGAAAAACGACGCCTGCGGCTCGTCTGGCAGCGAGAGGATGTGGGTGTGGGCGTCCTCCATTTCCACTCGCCATCCCTGCATGCAGCTGGAGCCCACACGGTAGCTAGCATTGGAGCAGCAGGCCGAGTCCTTCGTGGTAACCGGTTCCGATAGCGTCTGGCCCATAATTAACTTAAGGAACGAGTGGTGAGCCATCGCCATCAGAAAGTCTAGCCTCTTTAATCTTCTCCAGCTACTCACTCTGGTATCTCGCTTCTTGTCGCTCTATCACTCTCACGGATGCAATGGGATCGATGATTGGATGGTTCTTCCCTCGATACGAGACTGGGAAAAGTGGGCGTAATATCACTGATGCGACCGCCTAAAGGGCAACTGTTCGGGGAGGAATTTAAATCTGAATGTCAAGGAGCGCCCGAAGGGGATTTTGGAATTTAGCCGACTGATTCGACAGGGGCTGCTCCAGTTCCGACCCAATGAAATTACTGACTGGGCTACTATGATAGTTGTGGCATATCGTTGGTGGGATTCAAAAAAATTTCCCGAAAATCAAGTCCATGTATTGGAAGATATTCGATTTTCGCCAAATAAAATATTATCAAAAATAGTTTTCTAATTTTTTTAACTTTTGAATGAAAAAATGAGTATAACTCCGCCAATACTTGGCAGATCGATAAATGTTATACCTTCCTGATCTTATATTTCTGAGTAGCATCACTTTCCATGAAAACCTGGCAAAAAAAATGTTGACCCATTTTTTGAAATTTTTTAACGGTTTTGGTAATCATGATTTGGCCAAAAATAGAGCAAAATTTTTAATTACTGACTTTTTCAATCTTTGGATGTAGATTGATGCGGAATGAAGCTCTGATTTATTACTGCTATTCCGTTTCTGAATCGTGTGAATAATACATAAACCATTGACTGAAAAGTTGGTCGAAAAGTATTCTTTTGTGGCCAACAATTTTTGTTATTTTTATGGCAAATATTGCAAAATGGCCAAAATATTTGATAAAAATTGTTGTGGAAAAGGTTCCGATAGCAGAACCAAGACCTAGACTAACCAAATGGGACATGGGGCGTATGCGTAATACTTCTGCCTCGGTCGGACCGATTAAGAGAAGGGAAATCTGCCAATAATAATACCCACTACAATCGTTTAAATATTCACCCATAAAAACACTTGTTTTCTTTTGATAATCTTGTGTTTTGTATTTGTTATTTGTTTGTCGTTTTTCTTTTCTCTTTCTTTTTTTTCGTTCCTTCTTTTTGTATATTTTTTATAATTTTTGTTTACTTTGATAGCGTTTGTTTCCATATACACAAATACATTTAAGTATATAATGATTTACACCTTCGCGTGTACATAATTTTGTTCGCTTTATATATAGACATTTATTTGTAATTGTTTGTTGTGTTTGTTGTAGATTACTACATCCTTTTATCCTTTTAGGCCTATGTACGTGAGTATGTAATTATCATAATTTGTATGCATCCGTATCTGTGAGTGGTGTATCCGTACCTGTTATCTGTATCTGTATCTGTATCTGTATTTGTAATTGTATCTGTGTCGAGTGATGCTTAGCTATAGGCGATCTACATTCACAATTCTTAATTAATCCGTTTTTGTATATATTTTCTCTTTAAAGTGTAAAGACACTAAATTTCACAATGTTCGATTTGTTTTTCTCTACTTGCTACAGAGAGACAATCCCCGGCCCCCGAAAAATCCCTTTAATTGTATTGTTTTTATTTGTTTGTTTTGGTTTTTTTTTTTTTTTTTTTTTGAAAAAAGGGGTTGGGGATCCGGGGTTATTTAAGCCAGAATTAGCCGAAAATCAATCAGGAGATTGACCCCTGGGGACAAAGATTTTGTTGTTCGGTTTTGTGTCGAGTGTTCCGTGTGTCTGAGTATGTAAATAATTTACGAAAATGTTTCTTGTATCTATTTATCTCATTTATGTAGGTGTGTATATAATTTCTATATCGATATAGACGTATTATAAAATCTCTAAACAGCCATAAAAGTCAAAAGTTCTTATCTATAATATCTATCAATTATCTAGATGCTTTTACACTGCCACTAACTTGACGTAACTTGAGTTAATCATTATCCATTATCTTTGTCTTGGTTTTTAGCATAATTGCTGCCTAAATCTGGTGAAATCGGAAATCGATTGTTATAGGTTTATCTGTTGGTTAGGGAGGGAACTCTATACATAAATACAAATGTTGCGGCTCATTGTTACATTTACTTCCATTTCGATTGGTTTCCATTTCGGATTTGTTTTGCTTTGCTTTGCTTTTGGTCTCGAGACAATTCAATTTAGTCGCTATGCTATGGCTACGATTACTTCGATATATTCGATAAGTTTTCTGGCCTCCTATCCAGTTTCGGGGCCCCTCGAAAAGGTACGCACATCCGATTAAGATATAGATTTACATATATATATATAAGATATATATATATATATATATTTGTTTTGATTTGCATACAGCTAAACGCTAATATCTCGATAGCTTATCAAGTACAATGCTAAATGTATCGGTGTGCTTGGTTTTTGATATAAGTTTGAATTTCCGTTCTTTCTTTTTAATTTTCGATTTCGATTTTGAGTTCCTTATGCCTAAATAAGAGAGGACACCAAGTAAAAACATTCAGTACACATTCATAGAGATACGTTTAGAATACAAAAAGACGATTAGTACGATTAGAAAGATTGGTGTGTGTGTTTTTGTGGCTTAGAGTTGGTGATTAATTGGAATTATATTCTTTGTGGTGAGCTGATGGAGTATACGATATATTTATGAAGACTGAATTCGTTATTTACTGAATATGTTTCATGTGTGGTTCACGAATAATTTGAGATTAGTTCGAGTATAAGGTGATTTTGTGAAGCCTTTGCTTCCAGTGTTGGTGAGGTGTTGGTGAATCATTTTTGTTAAGTGTTGGTGAGCAGACTTTGACGACACAACTTCAAATTGTCACATCTAGACGACGGGTCAAGGTCACATCTCTTCGTTGACGATCGAAAAACATTAATTTGTTGCGGGTTTCATTCTTGGGACAGGAGTTTCTGGTTCCACATCGCCCGGCAATTCGTTGTGTCTAACCCAAGGGATCCCTTAATCAAATCTGAGGTCGGGGACTCGTAATCGTAATCTTAGGTAGAGGTATGTATGTACCTCCACAGGTGCTAGGGTCAAGGTTCGTACATATGAATATGACTTGGTGCCCACGCAAAAAACAAACTCTATATCCTAATATTGTGTGGTGTGTGACTTTTGGGGGTGAGTGTATAAATGTATATGTGTATATGTATGTATCTGAGGTGTGCGTGCTCTTTGATTATCCGTCTTTGGTTTACTTCCGAATTTCACATTTGAATTGAATGCAAAGCCTGGCCTCTAACTGCTATATATCTGTATATGGATATTCTGTAGTATAAAAATATTTAAATTCTTTAATTTGAAACTGCAAACTGCACAAGTGGCTATTCGCTATCCAATCCAATTGCCGATCCTCCTCTAAGTACCTCTATTTATGTATATGTATATATATATCGTATATGTCGTATATAAAAAGCAAATCCCATAAAAGTGCTCTCTCTGATTTATTAAAACATATATTGTTTCGATTACGTTTGCATCACCCAATGACTACAAGAAATATCCACTTTGCTTTCTAATTTTTACATTTTACATATCTCGCTTCAGAAATCAGCAAAAAGGTACAATCATTTTAAATTCAATATCTTTACCGTTAGCCGTTAGCCGTATGTATGTATGTATATATGTATATGACTATGCGTGTATATGTCTATGAGTATGATCTCAGCTCTAGCTGCTAGTTATCATAATCGTGTATATAATATATATATATATATATATATAACGTATATTGTTGTCTGTTTTGTTAATTAGGTTTTTGTTTCTTTTTCTTTTTTAGGTAGGAAATATGCTAGTCTTATAAATTTCACACATCAACATTTCGGTTATCGTTTAAGATTTCGGCGTCTTTCATTTTCTAGGAAATAATTTTGTATTTAATAAAATATATATCCGCATATATGTATATATATATAATCATAGATTTATCTGTGGTAATATATACGCCTAGGCGTGAGTATTAAAAACATCTAATTTCAATCCGAACCACAAATTGTTAAGAGAGAGTTGCTTTTTAGAAAGTTCTTCAAGTGAAGGAAACACGAAGATTATGTCAATATTTTTTAATTAATTACTGGTAGCTTAACCTTAACTACTACCCTGCCTACTAAACGGCGTTATCAGTTATTTTCGGTTTGGTATTATTATGCTAAGTTTTAGAGGGCGCTATGGTTCCGAAATCCGGAGCCTGCTAATTGTTTTGGATCTCGTTCCAGCTGTCCGAAGTGCGTGTGTTTCAGATCCAGCTCAAAACGAAAGAAATCTAATTATGGACGGGTTCTTATCAATCTTGTTTGTCAACGCCCCTCTGTCTGCACTGATCCCACTCACTGTATCCCTTCTTCTCCCGATCTGGTACAGATTTCGGGAATTTCGGAATTTCCGGTTCGGTTGGGCCTGCCTCCTGTCGATTTCTGTAATTTCAATTTCGATTTCTGTAACTTTAAGTTTAATTGTAAGTCGTGCGTGCTTGCGCCAGCTCTGTTTTGTTAAATGCAAAACAAAATATATATCCCTTTCAATCGGTAAAAGCTCATCAATTTGTTGGTCAATCAAACAACATTGTGGGGTGGTGGTGGAGGTGGTGGTGGTGGTGGTGGTTCAAGGGTCGCGTGCGAAATCAATCTATAATCTGCAGAAACCTGGTTGGTCTTGAACTAAATCTAAATTAGCTGAAGCTAGCCTCTTTTTGTTTTTTTTTTATTTTTTTACCACTAAATTATATTGTTTGTCGCACAATGGCTATCGATATTATTGCACAGTAATTATTCATTAATTATATCATCAAGTTCATTCACTAATTGTTTAATTTGTTAAAGTTTAAACATTAAAATTATTTACTCCTTTTTTTAATTTGGTGGGATATATGTTGTATTTGTTGTTGTTGTTGTTGTCCTTTCATCCTCATCAGCTCATTTCAATAAAATCAAAAATCAAAAAAAAACCAAATAATAATAAAACAATAATTTCATTTAAATCTGTTTGTAATATATTTACGATTTTTTTTTGTTTTTTTTGCAAGTTGTAAGACATAAGTAAATATAAGCATATATTTATAAATCTGGTAATTATGTATGTATGCATAGGGTTTATGTTGCTATGTTCCATTATACATGGTATATTTATGGTAAAAAAAAGTCCAAGCGAAGAAAACACGAAACTAAAAGTAATCGTTTAAAATATAGTCAAAATTATAGTGTAAGTGTTAAAATAGTAAAGTAAAGGCAACTCATCCTTAGTATCGAATAAACAAGTACATAAGAAATATTGTAGTAAACACCAAAACAGCATCCGCTGTGGCTCTCTAGCTCTATAATATAATTATTATATAATTACACAGAAGTGCTTGCTTCCCTTTTTTTTTTGTTTTTCTTTTTTCCACAATTTTTGTATTTTGAAATTTTTGTTGGAAATTGAGAGGACGACGAGTACAAATATTAAGGCTACACAGTTAAAACGTTTCCTCATTTAAATATATACGTATATTAGATGTGGATCTCACGCTACACCTCCAAGTCCCTTCTTTACTTTAAATACAAATTCTCCATCAAAGGACCGACCACGAGACTCTTCGATCGTTTTGTCAGTGTGAGTGTGTTTAATAATAGGTTTAATTTGTTTTTCCATTTCGTTATTAAATATATAAATGTAATTTGTTGTTTTGTTTAATATAAATTTAATTTGTCGTTTAATATAAATTTAATTTGTTTGTTTTGTTGTTTTCATAAGTCTATTAACGTTTCGTTTTTGTTACATTTAAAGCGTTCTTGATTTGTTTTTCTCGTTTTTATGCCTTTTTTTTATTTTTTGCTCCTAAACACTGAGTAGAAAGTGAAGAAGAAACTTTTTATTTAGCATTAAGATATACATCCGATAATGGACGAGATGCTCCAGTTTAATTAAAATCGAATTAAAATAGGTTTCAATCAAACCCTCGCCTTGATAAAATAATACAAAAAAAACACAAGAATCGCTTTCGAAAATCTTCCGCCAACACATACGCTCTAAACTGATTACACAAAAAATTTATTCAATATTCATGCTTATTTAATTGTATATTTTAGTTTTAGTTTTGAATGGTCCATAAAATTTCTATAAAAAAAGAACTCTTGTTGAATACATCTATGCATATGTCTATTAACTATTAGGTAGGGCTTCGAAAACCCCAAAAATTTGCCGAGCTTTTCTTGATTTTCGTTTATTGTTTATTACCATTGTTAGCTACTGGTTGCCATTTATTGTTTGTTTTTTCTGTTTTTTTACCCAAAAAATATTCGTACCACATCTAGATCTATGTAGTTCTAGGCATACTATATATGTATGTTTTTTTTTTCATTTTCATTTTCATTTTCATTTTGTATGTACTCGTATATATTCACAACACTAACGTTTCTTAAATACGCCCTACGCATGCAGTGCATGCCTAAAATGTTAGCCCCCCCATATCCTTTCATTTTCAAAACTATAAAAAGTGTATTCTCGTAATCGGATTTTAAAAATGTTATTTACTTCATTAAAAAAACGCCTTTATCGCTATTGATTCCTGCACGCTAATTAGTTAACATATAGATGCATATTCCGTATCCGTATCGCACTTGGTTAGCTATTGTTTTTTATTGTTTTTATATATATATATTTTACTCGTATGTTTGTATTCATAGTTTTAGGTATTTCTATATGGGTCGCCACATACGACGACGACTGACAAAAAAACGCTTTTCAATTTCTCAGATTTCCGCTTGTTAAAAACTACATCACAATAATTACATGCTAGATCCTTTTCCGTCGGAGTTAATCCAATCCCGAAATTGTTATTTTTATATTTTGTTTTGTTTAGTGGGCACAGCTGAACTAGGAAGGGGGCGGAGATGGGTGGGACTACCTTAGCCGGTTAAATGTATCTGTTTCAGTTTATACGATTATATGTATAGGATAGGAAGTGCCACCCTCTAAGAGAACGAAAAAATTAGTTGCTGTTGGATTAATTTAGGCGCGGAGTAGCGCGAAGTTAAGTCTAACTACGAAATACTTTAGGAAACCTATTTAACAAGATTTAGTTTATATCATATATTTATATATATATATAGGATTTTGTGGGTGTACGTTTGTAAAGTAAGCCAGGTTTGTACATATCGAAATAGCATTCTATTGTATATTTACACAAGGGCTTCTCCCTCGCGGCTCCATGGCCCCCACTCTGGACAAAAGAATTACTAAAATCGTTTTTAAAAAGAAAAAAAAATCCCAAAAAAAAAAAATGATTTGGAGTTAGGTGTGTTTAAAAGCCTAAAAGGGTCGTGTTACTGCTACATTGCTTTTTATTTTGTTTGGTTTTGTACTTTAGTAAACTTTCTCATGCGCCTCTCTAGTCGAAAGAATAACTAAAACGCAGAGTTTCTGGGAGACTGTCTCGGTTCGCGGTTCATAGGTCTTGGATCTTGGGTCTTGGGTGTTGGGGGTTACACAAATAAGACATTATAGACAAGATAATAAAATATAAATCAAGCAGATGTGCTATGCTGACATAATTGCTGATCTAAAATCGGTTTGCTCCGTTTAGTTACAATATTAGACTCCACCAACTAGTATCTTCATCACTTTCGTAATTTAATATTTATGTACAATTGATCCTATAATTATTTGTGGTTGCTCGTTAAACTTAGTTTAGAATTGTTATTTGTTAATTGTATTTGTATTTTCATTGCGGTTATTCCTATGAGTGTGTTACGAGTGTGTAAAAAACTTCTATCCTCTATCCCTCTATATCTATGAGCTATGTAATTGTTAGGTTACTTTGTTGATATCTCCTAGGGTTATATATATTTTATTTGCTTGCTGTTTGCTAGTAAGGTTTTTGCGGTATTCAATTTTTGTTGTAGTTCTGCTTTGCTCTATTCCATCATGCTTTCTTTATTAACCATTAACCATTATCTGTTATCTTTTATCCTTTATCCATTAGTCCTTTATCCTTTATCCTTAAATAATTTTGTTTCTTGCTTTTTGTGTTTTAAAGGCAAAATTGCATAACATTGTTTGTTTGTTGCTGTTGGAGTGGCTCTTGTCTGCTCATATTAATTTTTACTTTTACTCTTAACTTTTTACTTTGTTAGTTTTTTAGTTTTTTGTTTTTTGTTTCGTCTGAGGTACTTGCTAAGAGTCTAAGGAATTTCTAAGCTTTCTCTTACTGGCTCGCTAGACTAATCGCAGCTGTTGGCGCGCCATTTAGGTTCAAAGTTATCTTCTCCTTCATCGGTTTGATATATAGTATTCATAATAATAGTATTACATATGCATGTATATAATGTATAATATATATGTATATATATGTTGTATATATAGAGAATATTATGTAGAAGTTACCAATAAAATACACAACACACAATATAATGAAACTCTTTCGGTTCTTTCGAAGAGAAAAACACTTTGAATATGCCTCCTAACTTGCATATAAGGATATATATAGAAAAATGTGAAGCTATAGCTGTCTCTGTGTGAGAGTGTGTGTGTGTGTGTAGTGTGTCTATGTGAGAGGTTGTGGTGGTGTTGCATGCCACACAACTCGACAATATGTTAGCCTGAGCACTTTACACCCAGCTGCGTGTAGAGTGCTTTACATTTATTATTATTTAAAAAAAAAATAATAAAATAATAATAGTATAGAAATCCTAGAAGAATCCCGCAGGATCCAACGAAAATTTTCCCATGAAAAAACTCAACTGAGAACTCTAGCGATGAGGTCGAGGGAGGATCCGGGTGGAGTGGGCTCATAGGTGGCGCTTGGATTTTCTATTGCTGCCAGATGCGGATGCGGATGCGAATGTGGTTGTGGTTGTTGCTGCTTCTGCTGCTGCTGGGCTGTCGCCGCCTGTCTGCAACATGTTGCTGTTGTGGATGATGGTCTGTTGCATGAGGAGCATGAACCACCAGCATTGTGTCAGTTGCAGTTGCTGTTGTGTCTGTTGTTGTTGTTGTTGTTGCATCTCCTGGCTAAGATCTACGTGGTCAGCTCCCTCGGCCGAGGCCACAAACGATCTGGGGAAGAGGAGAGGCAATGGATCAACATTAGTCCTGTGTCACTTATCGGATGTAGAAACAAATGGTTAAATGTGAAACGCCTTCAGCTCGGCATCCCGCCATTTTCGACTCACTCGAGCGTTGAATCATCATCATTTAATCGGTCTCTTG
Organism: Drosophila atripex; assembly: GCA_035045925.1. Classification (NCBI taxonomy): domain Eukaryota; kingdom Metazoa; phylum Arthropoda; class Insecta; order Diptera; family Drosophilidae; genus Drosophila; species Drosophila atripex. Next base: position 7,211,968 of record JAWNOP010000012.1, read on the forward strand.
CCCGAGATCAAGAACAGTACTGTGGATGTGGTGTGGGTGTGGTCGGGTGGATCTGGGTGCACTTCCTCGTCTGTCATCGTCGCTGTGCCCCTCGCCCTCACTCGCTATGTCTCCCTCCGTCAGCTCCCTACTCAGCCCCATACCATATGTTGGTGGGCGCAAAGTGCGCCGCGTGTTTGCTGGCGGCTACCTGGGCGGGACTCAGCGGTCCGAACTGGCTGTACTGGGTGGGGATCTGGATGTGCGCCGGCAACGGATGCGATGGTATAACCTGCAAATATTCCCATTCATTTCAGTATCTTCTGGTAAACTCAGAAGTGACGTCCACTCACCTGACGACTGGAGCTGTTGTGGGCCGGGGGTGGCGCCACCACAGCCCGATTGGCGTAGGCATAGCTCGGGGCAGCCTGCGAAACAAACACTGTGGGTCGGCGGTACATGTCGCCCTGGGCGTAGATGTCGGGCTGCAACAGAGCCGCAGCTGTGGAGGATGGTGACCCGCCGAGCGGAGTACCCGCCTGGTGGTGGTGATGCCCGTGGGCGGTGTGATGGTGCGGATGTGGGGCCGCTGTCGGTGGCGGTGGCTGACCAGCGCCCGGTGCTCCTACACTAGCCGGCGGCGGTTGCGACGGCTGGCGATACACTTGGGGAGCTCCCCAAGATGGGGGACCCACGCTGGCCGCTGCCGCTGCAGCTGCCGCAGCCGCTGCTGCAGCCGCCGCACTAATCGACGACGACGAGGAGGCGGAGCTGCTCTTGGAGTGGGCCATCGGTGGAGCCACCGACGGAGCCACATAGCTGATGGGAGCAGCGGATGGGGCCTCTCGTTTCGGATGAGCCAGCGGTGGTGCTCCGGAGCCCGAGGATGTGGGCGCCCAGGACGAGCGTTTTGTGTCCAACTGCTGAGGCGGAGGTACCGCAGCTCCATACTCCGAGTAGAATTCGGCCGGCTCCTGCTTCGTGGGAATGTGCGGCAAGCTTGCCGAGGATGGGGGCTGGCTGGCTGGCACCTGCGGCTGGTAGCCACACTCGCTCTGGGCCATGGCCAGGATTCGCTTCTTCTGCGACTGCCCCGGCTCGTACTTGATGTTCGGCTGCGGCTGGGTGATCACCTGCTGCGGCGGCGGCTGTGGCTGGTACTGCTGTTGCGGAGCCGGTGGAGCTGGCTGTTGTTGCGGCGCTGGCTGGTGCTGCGGACCTGGCTGGTGCTGATGGTGGTGCTTGGGACTTCCCACGGCGGCTGCCGCGGCAGCATGATGTCGGCGACGGGCGTCCTCCGGATCGTGGTCACCTACGGTTACGCATGGAATTACTAGCTGGACGTGCGATGGCTTATGGCGACTGAGATGCGATTGAGACTGGGTCTGGGATTGGGATTGGGGCTGGGACTGGGACTGAGAGGAATTGGAGCAAGGAACTGGGGCACCAAACTGAGTGGACGAGGAGGAGGTGGAAGACGAAGGGGCGGAATGATGAGGGTGATGCTGATGGTGACTGGAAGTGGAAGCAGAAGTGGAGGAGGACGTGGAAGTGGCTTGGTAATGAGGATGCGTCGCTGGTTGATTCTGGAGCTGATGCTGTTGAAGCTGCGAGCCCGATCCCGATCCCGATGCCGATACCGATGCCATTCCCGTTCCACTTCCACTCGGAGCTGGCTGATGAGGCGGATTCAGATGATTCATATGATGAGGGTGTTGGTGGTGGTTGTGGTGGTGGTGGTTGTGGTGGTGACTACTGCTACTGTGGCTACTGTTACTGCTATGGCTACTGCTATGCTTGCTGCTGGCTGTTCCCAGTTGGATCCCATTCTGACTTTGATTCTGATTCTGATTCTGGGCATTACCATAATTGATCTGCTGCTGCTGCTGCTGCTGGGGCTGTTGCTGATGCTGCTGCGGATGCTGCGGCTGGTGGGCGCTGCTCCTGCTGCAGGACGAGGAGCTCGGCGCGTGCTGCAGCAGGCTGCTGCTCGTCTGCGACTGTGCGTGCGCCCGCTGCTTCACCACCGGCGCCTGGGCTCCTCCTCCGACTCCTCCTCCCTCGCCGCCCTCATCCTCGCTGTCGGAGATCGTGATCACGGCCGTCGGCGAGGGCGTATCATGGATGGTGATCGTCGGCTGCTTCACGTGCTGCTGGTGCTGCTGCTGCTGCGATCCCTGCGGATGCGGCTGTGCATGCGGATGCTGCTGGTGGGCGTGGGCCGGCGGCTGCTGGTAGGCAGCTCCTCCACTAGCGTTGCAGTTGCTCACAATGTGGTGGCCCGAGGAGGCGGTGTACGGCTGGGCATGTGCCACCGGGGCATGGTGATGGTGTGAGCTCGAAGAACTGGCGTTCACAATGTCTGGAAAGGAAACAGGATTCAAAAAATACAATAAAATCCATGAAAAGATGAAATCCCGCATGGGATTCCCCCAATTTGATATTCCATTTCCACTCACTGCTTGCGGAGGCGGCCGAGGAGGCCACCACCGATCCTGCACTGGCGCTGTAGCCACCACCGTTCCCATAGTTGCAGTTGTGGTGCGTGTGGTACTGCGGCGAGACGTGGGCGGTGCGCTGGTAGCGCTGCTGATGCGGCGGAGAGCTCTCCTTCACCCGCTTCTTGACCGGCGACAGCTGCTGGTGCTCCTTCTTCTCGTGGCGCGGCACGCGATAAGAGTTGCCCTTGCTGTAAGAATGGGATTCGAAATAGTTTCCTCCTAAAAAGATTCCTTCAAAACAAAACAAAAAAAACTCACGCTAGATGATGAGCCGGCGACTCCTTTTTGAGATCGTTGCGTGGCAAGTTGAGGTGGTGCTTGGGATAGATCTCCTCCACGTTGAAGAGCGGCGTCGAGTCCACGATGAGCGAATGGGCCGGCGCCTGCTGGGGCCACGACGGCACCAGGGCCATCTGCCGGCCGGTTTGCGGCCAGGCCACTCCGCTAGCCTGCACCCGATTGGTCAACAGCATCCTCTGGCCCGAGGTGGGCTCCACCATGGACACTGGCACCGGCACATTCACGTACTGCTGCGGCGGCACCTGCAACGGCGGCTGCATCGTGGCACTCCCAACCACCACATGCTTGGTGGGACTGGGCATCGCCTGGTAGCTCGGCGGACACAAGATGTTCGAGACCAGCTGGTGCTGGAAGCTATCGGTGCGGGCCTGTGGATACTGGCGGGCCACGCTGCGTCCATTGTAGATCTGGTAGAGGCCCTCGTAGGCCAGGGGACGGCCGTCGCGAACCAGACGCTGCACCTGGCTGGTCAGCTGGTTGTTGATCGTGAAGGTCATGTTCTCGGTGCTCGAGGGCACAAAGTTGGTGACCAAAGTGGACGCCGGTTGGACTCTGTCGGGGCGAGAATCACGAATCATTATACTCAATGTCCTCTCAAGACTTAATAGATTACTCACGTGTGAAAGTCGCCGCGTCGGCACACCTCCATCATCTGCACAGAGGCCTTCACGTTGTTGCAGTAAACGTAGTCCACCAGGTGGGTGAGACGCGTGAACGAGTGGTTCAGGGCCTCGGCGGGCGTCAGCCTCCGCTCCTGGTCGATGGTCAGCATCCGCTTCAGAAGGTCAATGAACTCCCGCCGATCCGTCTTCTCGGCCAGCAACTGGCCGCCCTCCAGGTCTGTGGGCACATTCACCTGACCGATGTCGTCCAGGCAGTTGAAGATGTACTTCCGCGCCTCCTTGCTCTTCGTGTTGGTCTCCGCCTCGTGCTCCTCGGTGGTCTTCAGACGCCAGAACGGATACGTGGAGTCGACGTCGCGATAGAAGAACTTCGAGGTCTTCGAGGCGCTGTTCAGCATGTGCTCTGTCGGCAGGCCCTGGGTCTGCGAGATGTACCGGATCTGGTCGAACTCGGAGCTGCCGGGATACAGTGGCCAGCCGAGGAATAGCTCCGCCACGACGCAGCCAAGCGACCACATGTCAATGGCCTCGCAGAAGGGCAGGCCCAGGATGATTTCGGGAGCTCGGTAGTAGCGCGATTGCAGGTAGGTGTTGCACACCGTCTTGCTGACATGCGAGGCGCTGCCGAAGTCGATCACCTTGACGCGGTAGGGTTGACGCACTGGATCCACCAGCATTATGTTCTCCGGCTTCAGATCGGCATGGATCAGGCCCAGTTGCTTCAGCTTCAACAGGGCAGTCAATACCTAGGAGGAGGGAATCAAGATGGAAGTGTGAGAATAGTGCGGGTAGAGATCTTAGATGGTAGCTCACCTGCTCCAGAATGGGCCGTATGTACTTGAGGGGGAGTGGCGAGAACTTGTTCTGCTTGAGGAAGTCGTAGAGGTTCTGCTCCAGCATCTCGAAGACCAGACAGGTGTGGTTCTTGTGCTGGAAGCACTCGAAGGCCCGCACAAAGTTGAACTCGTCGGCATTCTCCTGGCTGAGTCGGGACAGGATCGAGACTTCGATCTGGCCCTGGCGTGCGTACGAGGGATGGTTCTTCAGGATCTTGATGGCCACGATTTCGGAGGTGCCGCGCTTCCAGCACTTGACCACCTGGCCGAATGTCCCTCGGCCCAGGAACTCCAAGACCTAAGAAATTATACAAAAAATAAGTTAAAGAGATCCCTTCTAGCTTGAAAGTAATACCAACCTCATACTCCGCCGAGAGGGAGTAGAGCACCTCGTGCTGGACCAACTGGTAGTCGCCATCCGCCCCACTGCTCGACCTCTTGCTGGGGGGCTGCGTGTTGGCATGACCCCCCGAGGTGGCGACCTTTGTGTGTGCCGTTTTGAGGCTGCTATTGGTCCCTGATCCCGATCCGGATCCCGATCCCGATCCTGCACCTGCTGCAGCTGTCGGAGGGCCGTGGCTGAAGGTGTAAGTGTCCCCGCACCCGCAATCGCACTCTGGAATGATAGAAAGGAATAGAGATTAGAATTAAATAGAAATGACTGAAAAGTGGAGTACCTCTTCTAAGGAGTCGTCTTAAAACTAAGGAGATCATTGTATAGATTGATTTGTAAAGAATTTTTGTGGAAGAGTTCCTGCTGCCTCGCTACCTGGCCGCTGACTTGCAACTGAACACTGTTCCTTGTTTCCATTCCGGCCCATATACTGGCCGTTCTGACCATTCTGGCCAATGTACTTATAGATCCCCCGCACCGATTCTATAGAGAACAGTGCACTCATCAGCACTTGGCGACTTGGTTGTCAACGCCCCCAACCAACCAGGAACCAAAAGCAATTGGACAACGGAGATTGGACAACCGAAATGACTAAGTGCCAGGGTGCGGAGGTAGGTGTGTGTGTGGGTGGACTTGATGGGTGGGTGACTGTACAAGGAAGATCACTACATACCATATCCAAAGTAGAAGCTGCACAGAGCAATTTGGTGGTTTGGAACTATGGAAGGCTGCCATCCAGGACCGCACTGAATTATGTACATGATTCTATTTTCTATAGAACCTCGTCTAGTTTAAGACTGAAACAAACTTAGCTTCTAGCCCTATGATGATAACACTATAATTAAATATCTAGGACGTGGTTCGCACTTTCATCTTGCACACTATACAAGATTTCTATCACTAGACTATATATTTGGAACTCAAAAAAGTGAATGATCTTACTTGTTAAAACTCAAAATGTATTCTGAGAGGCTACTTTTGTTTGCCAAACGACTCTGTTTTTCGTTTGAAAACATTTCCAATACATCCTCTTCTCCCACAAACACACATGTCCGGATTCCCCGAAAGCCATCTGGTGGGCCACCTCTAAATATAGAAGCAGTTAAGTAGCTGGAGGCTCTCTAACAAGCTTCCGAATTCCCTTGAACAGGACCCCTTGAAAGGAGACGGAGGTGGTCGCCTTGGCAGCGACTTGGCACACTCGTCGCATAACTTAATTAATAAACTGCGTCAAAGGACATCCGATATGAATGGGGGGCAGCAGGGCGACAAAAATAGCCCAGGATCCAGCCCACGCACTCCGGCCCAATTACATGCGAGTCCTGCCGTGGGCGGGGGTCCTGGGAAAGGCGAAAAACCGGACATCGCCGAGGGGAAGGGTAACGCAATCAAAGCCCAAATTAAGGACACACGCGATGGGGGACTTGCGGTGGGAAATTTATGGCGCCAACTTGGGGCAACAGCGAGTGGAATGGAAACTAAATGCAATAAATTATGCAAAATGGAGCCAAGCCAATGACGAATAAAAATAAAATAAAATGTTCAACTCAACGTTGAAAACCGAAATTGAAATGGAAAGGCGGGCCAAGGTGCCAATGGAGGTCAGCAGCGGAGGCAGCGAAGGTCAAATAGAAGGTTGTCCGGTCCACAGATTACTGAAGCCTCTGCTGGGGCTGGCTCCTGGCAAGGACTTCTTGCACAACGACTGGCTCACGTGGCCCCAGCAGCCAGTCCACGTAACAGTTTTCCTCGCCAGCAACAAGTTGGGTAAGTACACTCGAAGAAATTGTTATTCAAACGGCCTAGAAAGGACTCTGAGAACTACTTTCGCCCCCACTCGCCCCCCAATAGCTAGTTATACAACTGCTGCACCGGAAAATAGAGAAAAAAAAAAAGAAATAAAACCGATTTTGTTTACGCAAATCTCGGCAGCAACAACAGAAATGTAGAAACTCGGAGCAGCAGCAGCAGCAGCAGCGTCAGAGTTGCAACGTGACGCAGTTTTTGCAAACAAAACGAATCTGCTGCCGCTTGCGGTTACTATTTGTGTTTTATTTTGCCCCGCCACCACACCCCCCTCCCTCCCTCCAGCCCTAGCCGGGCTGACTTTTTGCAATTTCTGTGTCTGTTGCATAAAAGATTCAGCCGACTGTAAACGAGGAGGGGCGGGGCGGGGCGGGCCAATGGTGGGGGTGCATGAACCTAAAAGGGGGCGTCACGTCGCTTTGATAGATTGGATTGGCGGGCGGAGGCATGATGCTTTGCATGATGCATCGGATCAGCTCCCAGAGGTTCGCAATCGATTTCGATTTCGCTTTGCCGACTAAATTATATTTTCTATTTGATTTAATAAATGGAATTTCAAAGAGCTATCAAAATGAGCCCCTTGGCAGCCATTTTGCTTTAAGAAAGGATGAAGTTCTCAAGCCAGTGTTTCCACAACATGTTTATATTTAGCTATCGCTTAACCGATAAGTGTTATCGGTTAGGGGTCTATTGTGAATACCAAGAATTCTGATAAATATAACCTAAAAAAATAAATGGAGTCGTGGGGTGGATCTGACAATACATTTTTAATCTTTACATATTATTGCCTTAATTATAGTAATCTCATTACGCAACAGAGACTGCAATTAAGGCCCACGTGTTGTAATTGCTGAATTTTCGATTCGGATTGTGCAACATCAAGTTGGACATTTGAATAAATAACTAGAATTAATTAATCAAAATGAGTCAGTAGCTGCACCTGGAGACTGTACCTCAATTAAGAGAAAGTTTTGAGAACCCCTTAATTCATTTGCCATGACTATGGTTAACCCTTTTATTTCAGTTTCGGGGCCAACAAACCAAAAATGCAAATCTGGCTCTTGAGTTTCTGCTACGCTTTTGTGAAAATGCAGCCCAGAAACCTTTGCAACGGAAGTCAAACAAAGCGAAAAATGAAAATAATTATGTACCAGCGAGAAATTCAAAATAAATTATTTACAAAACGGAAGCGGAAAGGCGCTAAATGAAAAACAAAAAAAAGAGGGAAGAAAAACGAGCTGAAAAACAATAACAACCATAAAGGTGAGAGGGCGGAGGGGGAAATCCATTGGAAATCAACAGGTTAGTTGGCTTGGACCCAACTCGTCTGAACTCCGGCTTTGGCTTTTGGTCCGGGTACGAGTACACGGGTCCGGCTCTGGGGCCTGGGGTCTTTGGCTGCCAATGTTGGGTATTATTGTTGCCGCAGTGCGTTTGCCGCATATTAAATGCGCTGATTAATCGTCGCAAACAATAAACAAGGGACGGCCGAGAGCGGAGCAATGAAGCGAGAGAGCGAGGATGGGGAAAAAACGGGGACAACACTGGCTGGAGGCAGCACTGAAGGAAAAGCGGATATAACTTTAACTTTTTAACTAAAGCAAACAAAAGAAATAAAAAATAATAGATTATTAATCTAATTAATTATTTTTAAGGAATTATTAAACAATAATACATATGTTTTTGTATGGCTTTGAAATACAAACTGTAAATTAATTCCAGTGTATACACCCAGTATTAAGAAATACCAACACTGGAAAAGGGGCTGGAGAGGTGTGGCCTGTGCTGGGGCGGGGGTAGGGGGCAGGTGCTGTATAAATACTTGTCGCCGCAATGAGAGCAATGCACGGGCAAGCATTTCCACTTGTCAACGCACCTGACGATGGCAGCAAGCAACAACAGCAACAACAACAACAGGCAGGCTGGCAGTAAATAACAACAAAGGTAGCACCTACAAAAACACGATGTGCATACACTGGCTGACTGACAAACAAACAAGCCAATACATGCAACACTGACGACACAGGCCCCAACACCAACAAAAACGGGTTCCAAAAACGACAACAACATTGTTGCCGGCGACCTCTGCTTGGCCACCTCCCCGCACCACCCTCTTTTCCGCCAGCAACGACGTGCAATCAGAACGCAATGGGAGCAGGCGACGGCAGCAGAACGTGCGAGAACAACGGAGAAAGTTGGCGATGAAATTCAAGAAGACGGAGAGCACGAGGGAAGAAAGCGGTGGAATGGGGGAGCGGGATGGCTAGAGCAATTACCAGAAGCTTTCGTGTTGCTACTGCTTCTTCTTCTCTTTTTTCTGGCCGTCATAATTAAAGATGTTGCCAGTGCACTGAGAGAAAATACGGCTAGTATTCTAATTATTGAAAGTAATAAAATAAAAATAAATTTATAAGACAGAAGTAAGTAAAAATTTTATTTATAAAAATAATATATAATAATTTAAATATTTTTTTTTTACTAGCGTTGCAAATTTCATGTGGCCTGTGTTGCATATTTAGTACTCGTCGCCAGCGAGGCAGCATTAGCATAGACAGCCAACCCACTCGCTCCGGCGCGTCACCAACTCGCCAAAAGAAACTCTAAAAGTTGAGATAATGCCAAAAATGGCACTCGGGGGCCACAAATTGCAGCAGTATGTTGCAAGCAAGAGGAGATGATGAGGAGAAGCGGGGAACAACACCTAGCTGCCGCGTTTCTAAAAAACGAAGCCAGAAAAATGATTCCAGACACCAGCTTTCACAAAGAAACCTTCATCTGAGCGATCCTAAAATGATCGATCTAAAAACAAAACAAAAAAAATCTAATAAAAAAATTTTGAGTTTCAAATTAGTAACGCTTAGTGACAAATAAAACAGTTTTTGAATTAAAAAACTTTATTATTTTGAATATTATCTGGCTCCGGCTCCACCATGTCCGCCACTGCCACCTGGGCATCCTGGAGAGCCTCCTGCGCCACCAGCGCCACCTGCTCCTCCTTGGCCACCTTTCCAGCCGGCTCCACCGCCACCACCTCCGCCGCCGCACCTAGTTGGCCCACCCGCAGCTCCGTTCTGGCCAGGCCGTCCATTCGGAGACACTGGTGGAGTGCTTTCTAGATCCTCCGTATTAATCCAGCCATTCGGATCAACAGGAATAATGCCATCACGACCTTCGGATGGAAGAAATGGACCACCGCCTTGGCCTCCAAGGCCGCCTTGCCCGTCCTCCCCACCCTTGCCTCCTTGGCCTCCCACCCAGCGAACTGGGACAAGTCCTCCTGGCGATCCCGGCATTCCAGGTCTTCCAGATGCTCCTCCTGGCCCGCCAGTTCCATAACTTCTATGTGCCAATACGATGTGTGGCAGCTCATAGGGACTATGTACTCTGAACTCGTTTGGAATGCTGTTGTAGACCGACTCCACGTCCTTGAGGAAGACCAAGGTCGAGCTCAGAAGCACCACCCAACAGGCTACAGTCATTGTTGATTTGGGAATGAGAACTAATGTTTCAACCAGATCTAAACGAATCTTCAGGCATGACTTATAAGATTTTAAGCGGAGAATTAGGAATCCAAAGCGAATTTATTCGATTATAAAAATGTTTCAAAAATGAGAAGAAACAGAACAGAAACAGGCTTAAACATCGTAAGAGAAGTTACAAATCGTAATCCCAAAAAAGATCTATTAGTCCCAGATTAATTAATTTCCTGAGCTACTGGCATTTTTGCTCTTCGATGAGCTTTTCAGGTTCTGCAACCTGGTGGATCTTGGCCATCTTAGTCGTGTTATAGACTGGTTCTCAAGGCGATCCAACAAATCGATCGCTAATACCAGCTTAGCCGCGATAATGGAGAACGATGACTAGGCAGCATATTAGCCATTAGATGGCATGCAACATGTTGCCAAGAGACGCACACCCATTTACATACACATCTCTCTCTCTTTCTCTATCCAAATGGCAATCGGAAGTTCGGATTTTCACATTTTCCACGCTCCGCCAAATGGAAAATGCAATAAATCAAACAGCAGCAGCGGCAGCAACGGCAACAACGGCAACAACACCAACGCTTGAGTGCTTTTCTTGTTTAGAGTTGGCAATACTGGCAATACAAAATACAAAATAAAAGTTGCTACTCTTATGCCTCCACCCCCTCCCTCCGGTCACCCCTCGACTGAGCCCACGTTTCACATTTTGATTTGTGTGCCTCTGCAGCTTGGCAACAATATGGCTAAAATAAGCGGCAATAAGCGAGCAGTGGCAACAATGGCGATAAAACGGAGAAGCAGAATCGGGAATAGCGAACCTTCAAATACCCTTGAGATTTGTTTTTTGTTTCTATTTGTTTATAATAAGTGAGAAAAGAGGGTAGAACATGTTTCAGATTCTAGAGTTTCAAATCCATTAGCTTTGAGCGCTATCACCCAGTTCTAATGAATTTGTTTAGTTATTTGATTGATATAGAAAGTATTTCATTGAAAGTTACCATAATATTATATTATATAAGTTATATAATATTAAATACCTTCACCCCTTAAAAGTTCACACTGTTGAATATATGTATGTATGTATGTTGCGCAAAGAATGAGTTTGGTTCTGTTTATTGGAGGGATTACAAGAAGTTTCTGATAGAGAATACCCAGAAAGTTTTCAATACAACTATATTCTGTATATTATTATATATTATAGTTATATTTGCAGTACAGAAAGTTTCAAAAATTATTTAATTCTAAGACCTATAGGTAAGATTTTTTCATAATTTATTAGGTGATCTCGTATATGATATGTATCTTATAACTTTACTATTCTACTATACGCCAAAACTATACTATATCCAAAGTTTTAAAATTTTGATTAGTTTATTTTTATTGCTCGGATTAGAAAAGTACCCAAGTGTCTCATTTCTAAGCAATACTTTGGGCCATTAAGTTTAGAGTGTGGGTTGTGGGGTGCAGGGTATCTGAAAGTCACCTACAAACACTGATATTCGAGTGGTTGTTGCACTTGTTGTTGCTTTAATTGTTTCTCTACTTCTGACATTGTTGTTGTTTTATTTGCTGGTGTTGTAGCTGTGCTGTTGTTGTTGCTGTTTTCATTTGTGTAATTGCATTGCACACTTGATTGCATTCAAGCGACGTCGACTGAGGCAGCGCAGTTGCAGTCGACTGCAATGACGCCAATGAACTAGCAACAATAACAACAGTGCCCAGCAACAACAAGATGCAGTAAGTGCAATAAAAATAAAAAAACAACAACAATTGCAGCAAAAACAATTGAAAATCTAACAACGCCCAACCTCCTCCCATCCCGCTGGAGATCGCTGCCCCTTTTCTTCATCCAATATCGGTATTTCAGTATTTCTCTCATTGGGGAATAACATGAGCTGATTTCTTTATTGTTTTTGTTATTGTTGGTTAACTCGACTCGGGTTTCTTTCTGATAGAGTGGCTAGTGGACTGTTGCATTGTTGCTGCCTAGGCCGAGGCAGCAACAAAACAAGATTCAATTACACAAAACAAAAAAAAAATAAAAAAATAGAAGGTCTCTTTAAAGAGTATGTTAGTTTGGCTTTTCCGCCGCCACTGCCACTGCCTCTGTGAACAATAAATGGGCAACAGCACCCAGCACCATCACCAGCAACAACATCAGAGAAATTTCCATTGCAATTTAAATTTAAATTGCTCGGATCTGCTGCGGCAGCATGCTTTTTCGAGACTTTTTCCAAGCAAAATGCCAAACGGAGGCAGACCGGCAAAATAAATGAGCTAAAAAGCAACAACCAGCCCCAGCCCCCATTTCAGGCACCCACATTACCACAAATGGTTCGAAACACAAAAATTGCAGAAAGAAAGCTATCTATTGAGTTTCTATGGATAGGTTTCATTTTAAATTTATCCCTCCATGTATCATTCTTATTTTCAAAGGAATCAATATTTTGAAGAGTGCATTCTAAGCAATAATACCCAGCTAAGACCCAGTTCCTCTGGCCCCATAACTCAGTTTATCTTTTGATTTCACATGTAGAACCCCCAAGAATCGGTCAACTATATAATCTATTAGCTGTATCCCAAATTTAATAAAGAAACTCCCACTTACATAACTGTTATGGTAGGGTGTATATAACGCCTATCTTTCCCTAATCCTATTTTTCTTTTTTGAAGAAAAAGAAAAGACTATTAATAAGCCTATAACTAACTAATAATCATATTATTCTTAAAACCATATCAAAATCTACTGATATCACACAAAAAAACCTTCAAGACTGGACCAACTATATCATTTATCAGTACTATCCCCAAAAACTAAAATAAATTAACCCCCTATAACTAGTAGGGTATGTTTTTAAGGTTCGTCTTCCCCACTTTCTTTTTTTTTAAAGAATTTATATAGTAAGCATAATGTCATACCCAGAGAGCACTATCTGATCTATCCCTAAGATATAGATACTCTATCAATCCATATAAAAAATCTACTGGAGGAGGCAGGGTATAGAAGATTCGTCTTCCATTCCACCTCTTTATTGAGAGCTTGTGGAACGCATGTGGATTATTTGAATCTGTGAAAGCTTTTCGGAGGCTGAATGAAATGTTAGACAAAAAAAAAAAAAAACACATTCAGTGGCGGGTGGCGTCCACCCACTTCTCCCTCCTAACAATCTGCTTTGAACATTCATTTTGATCTCTTTCTTTGAGTTGCTTTCCGCTGGTTTTCGGTTAAATGTTGCATGCAGTTGACAAGACGACAGCAACAGGGGCACTACCAGAGACAGCACTGGCAATAGCAACAAAATCATCGCAAATTAAATGTAATTCATGGCAAAAAGAAACTGAATGTGAAAAAAACAGAAATACAAAACATAAAACCGACGAAAATAATACGAAATTAAAGGGAAATTGGTTGAGCATTCGGTGAAAGTTTGGCTCTCTTTAGATTAAGATCGGGCATTTGAAAAGCGACACACTGAAATTGGCCAATTGCACAAAATCCGAAATTGGACGATGAATGAGTGCCTCTATATAATAGGAATGGCATTCATACCCATCTATGCTATATAGTCTATATAGGATTTCGACAGAATCGAGAAAAATTGCGAAATTCCTTCTAGAGCGGGTTGGACTTTTCAGGAATTTTCAAAGAAAATTCACAGTTTTGTTCAGACTGTTCTTAGAGGGGAAGTCCTTTCCATATCTTTTATCTCATATCTCTGTTATCTTGTCTTACATATTTTAAAATTTATTAAGACTTGAAGACTTTTCTTTTAAAGATAGACCTTATACTATATATTCTTAAATATCATATGTTCATATCTCGGTTATCTTGCCTCATATTATAATGAAATCTGTTACGAATGTAATGTAATGCATTCGAAAACCCTTACTTTTATTATTTTATTAGGAGTTTTTATAGTTATATTATTATAGTTTCATATCTCTGATATCTTATACAATTTTATATATAAAATTAATATAATAGATTTTGAAACCACCTCTCTTTTGAGAAAATACTTTATATAATATTTTCCTATATCTCATATCTCTGCCACTTCAGCCCCTTCTATCGCTCCTGGCTCTAACATTCCTCTGTTTTTTAGAACCTATTGTAATTAAGAATTCTGCATGTTTGTTGTTTGCGCTTTTCCAAGCGACTAGGCTGGGCTAGCGAGACGACTTTGTATAGAAGTAAACAGAAATGTTGACGACCGTTTAAAGGTCGCTTGTATTTTTTGTTTTTTTTTTAGTCTGGGGCCATAGAATGACAACTACAATGGCAGCAAAAACAACAGAAACAGAAACATAAACATCAGCACACATAACTCTGCCACCGCAGCAGCAACTGCAGCAGCGACGTCAGCGTCGGCGTCCTTCAAGCGGCCATTAGAAGCGTAACGAAGCCGGCGCTGCAGTCGGCGGCGACGTCAACTGCAATGACCTAAAGTAACCCAATGGAGAGTAGAAGGCGAACGCCACGATAAACGAGACGAAGTGGAGGCCAAAGAGTAGAATTGCATAATGCAGGAGCGGACTGGAGTGGCGAGGGGGCAGGGCGACAGTCGACGGAAGTGGGCGGCCTGGCTAGGAGGTGGGACCTTGGGATACAACCTGAAGAAAATATGAAGAAATGAAAGAGCTAGAACACTCACATTCTATGCAAAAAAAATATATATATGCATATATATAAATAAATAAATATTTAAGACGCTGCCGTATAGGGTACGGAATGTGAGAGAGAGAGACAGATATTTTTGTAACTGAGTACTCGAGTGGCGCCCAACAGAGCGCACATAACTCCGATTGAGGTCACCCACTCGGGGAGGAGGAAAAAGACTGGAGAGCGGCCAGACCCGATAGACTGGAGTGGCGGTGGAAGAGTTCATGCCAGATAGGAGGCCATGGCTGGTATAGCTATAAGGCGGACTGCAGCCTCGAGACGCGACAAGAATTGCAAAAACAACAGCAACCAAACATAAATAGCATCAGCTAACCGTCTCTTTCAGCTTCTGTCTCTTTCGGGCGGACGTCAAGTCCGCCCCATCCTCACATCATAATCGGGAGAACTGGAACAACGACACTTGCTAAAGTCGGAAAATATTCTGACGCATGCAAGTCGGCGTAAGAAAAATAAGAAAACAAATACACTCGCTGATAGGAGGGGGGACTCCAATTAAATGATCAATAAAATGATTTTCGAGTAAAGTAGTATATGCCGGTGGCATCAATCAATATAAATATCAATTTCATATTTTTTCCAACCCTTTTTGTAGGTTTTCAATTTCAGATACCCCCCTCCCCTGCCATCGTTAACGAAAAGTATCATATTTTTGCATCGAGGCCTCAAAGTTCAAGCTAATCCCACAGTCGGCGGCGTTCCCAGCAGAGCCCCGAAAACCCAATCGGGTTTCAAAGTAATTTAAATGCAAATCCAGAGCCACGACTGACTGCCCAGGAAAGGGGGTAACGCGCAGGAAACCGAAGCGAAAAAAGGGAAAGCGTGTCAATTTGATTCAACCAGCAGTAGAAAAAAATAAAGAAATAAGAAAATGAAATAAAATTAGGAGGAATGAAAGGAAAATCAAGACACAGAGCTCTTGCTTGGCGAACAAAAGCATGTTTTTTTTGAGTTGCAGTTTAAATTAAAAGCAAAACTTTGCTTTAAGATTATTGATTCGCATTCCATTGGTCTGCCATCTCTGTCTCTGTAGCTTATAGTTTCTAGTCTAATGGAAAAATAAAAGAAAAATCATAGACACGAGTTCGACTTTGTCCCCAACATGAGCAAAGAAATCTCGGTCAACTGCGGCCAGAATCTGTTTTTTTTTTTTCTGTTTATTTTCAGACTTGTCTGCTCTGCTAATTAACAAACCAAATGAATATCAAATATTTAACGAATTTAACTAAAATGTGGAATTATTAAAAGGCTGACTGCTTGGGCTAAACTTTTGACGCAACTTTGTGTTTGAATATCATCAGATTTCTTAAATTATTTCATTTGAGAATAAAAATAATAAATATATATAATAATAATAATAATGAAATGTTAATCATTAACCCCTATTTTATATTTCTTGAACCTGATAAGCAGAGTTCAGACACCCTCTATATGTATTTCTGAGTCTATGAATGATTTGCTCGAACGGGGAGATAACATTTGTCGAAAGCCTTCCACTCTAGGAAGTTATCAGCTGGAAGAGGGGGAGTTACTTAAATCGTTCCTCCTTAAAAGGTGCCACTGTCAGTGGCAGACTTGCATGCAGAAGAGTGACTTGTGAGTTATGAGTTATTGGGTCGTGTAGCGACACTTGAGTGATGAATTATTCACCCCGTCCCCTCCCCCCACCTATAGATCTACATATAGCCTCGAAAATAATTCAATTCCAATTGGGTTGGCCTGCACTCTGTTTGTGTTTTGTTTTCCATAAAATATGGATCAATCGATGCAATATGAATTATGGCTATAACAACAAGGCGGAGGGGAGGGGGGAGGTGCGCCTGATTGGTTGCTGGCCAGAACTGGCGTGTTCTAGTTGGAATTTTGAATTTTTCAAAAAGAATTTTAAATAATTTGGGAACTTGTTCAATAACAAGCGGGGACCACACGACGTATGCGTAATAAAAACAAAAAATATTACTCATACGCCGTGGTGGGCGCATAAAACGCACGAAATGTGTTTCATTTCAGGCAACGGCCACAAAGTCATAAATGGAGGAGAAAGAATAAGAAACAGCTCAGAGTACAAAAACAGAAGGCAACATTTAATGTTATGAGTTGCAGAAACGCAAGAGAACAAGTTCAAAGACCCGAAAGGAAGTCAATGCAAAAGATACCCCCCACCCCACCCCCCGTATTTGGCGAAAATCCAACCATACCACGCCCCATAAAAGTGGGCGTGAAAGTTAACCCACGAAAATAGTTCAACGGAAATGGAAACTTCAAATGGCATGACAAGAAGGAGTACTAGAGAAGCTTTTTAAGGAAAATACTAATATTAGTATATATTATACATACTATTTATAAAAAAAAAAAAAGAGGTAATAGTAGAGAACAGGGTCTAGGAGTGGAATGAGGAATTGAGTGGCCGGCAATAAAGGCCCATAAAAAAAGGGAAAACTGTTCATAAATTAACATAAAACTGAGAGAAAAACATCAGCACCAGCAGTAGAAAAAAAAAAAAACATAAAAACCAGCCAATGTTTATGGAATTTCAGATGAAAAACAAAATGGCAAGAAATAGAAGCAAGAACTCTCATGATTGCCAATTCGCCAGACAGAAAACTCTCTCTCGCTCTTGCTCTCTCTCCCTCTCTGGAATGGAAAACAAACCGAGGAATGGGCCAGAAACCCAAACAACACTAAGTTTTTGTTTTGTTTGTTTTTTGGGAAAAACTCTCAATGACATTGGGCTAGGTTAAGGGTAAGGGAAATCTATGCATACAGGGTAGGGGCTTTAAGGGGGTGTCCTAGGCATTGCTGACATCATTGGTCTATAATCCATTCAAGGGGGTGGCTCGAAGTGACTGTATGTTGCAACATTTCATTGAAGGAATGGCCAATGACTAATAGAGAGGAAGAAGAAGAGGAAGGGCAAGTTGGCCAAAAAAATAAAATAAAAAAAAAAACACAAGCCAAATAAAAGGGGGGAACTAGCTAGAGTTAAGAACTAGAAATTATAAGCAATCTTCTAAGGAATTAAGGGCAGATTATTTCCAACTAATATTAGTATACATAGTATATATGTAATACAAATATTATCTAAATTAATTCCTAAGAAATAGTTCCTAGAACCGTTTAGTTTCTTTATAATTTTTGTAAAAATGTTTTTAAAGCGAAAGAGCCTGCTTATTAAACTAAATTTTGTCCCTCAGATGAGTCACTGACTAAGTAAGCCCCTACTAATAGGGGGGCAGGGTATGCAAGCTGCGAGAGCAAACAAACCCACGAAACTATGACTCACAGACGCAGCCAAGTACAGTGCCCAGGGGCGTAGCTGCAGGGGGGGAGGGCTGCAGGCGGACGACAAGTTTCACTTCAGGCCTGAGAGACACACGAGAGTGGGCTGCTGGAGAAGTTTGGCGCCGCCATCCGTTGGATGTGAATGTGAGTGTGAATGTGGGCTGACAGTTGGCAGTAGTACCCCCTCACCACCACCCCCACCCCTTTTGGCCAACCAAAGCGGAATAGAGAAAGAGACGGAGAGAGGGGAGAGGGAGAGCCTAACCGCTGGCAAGGCTATTACCATAATCTATCACTCGAATCTGGAATCAATATGAATTTCATAAATTATACAAAAATGTTAAAAATTAAATTAATAAATTGTACAGAAATGCATAATTAATGTGTGAGCTGGTCTCGACATCGTTAATTACGTTTTTTGCAATTATTAATCAAAGTTAGACGAGGCAGCTGGGCTGGGACTAATGGCAAGTGGAATGAGGAGTGAGCAGTGAGGAGTGAGTGCTTTAAGCCAGTTTAATGAATCGGAATGAGGGAACTGCCACTTGAATTATGGCCCAAGGACAACGGCGAGATCTATAATCTATAAAGCATACAGTTGTTTTACTAATTTTGAAAAAAATTATAAGCTTTCTAGCAAGTATTTCTAGTTATTGTTTCATTTTGCAATTGAAATACTATCTAGTAGATAGATGGATAGAAACTAATATAAATACTAATATATAGATACAAACTAAAATATATAGATGAATAGAAACTAATATAGGTAGATTAATGGAGGGATAGATAGATAGAGAGATAGAGAGATAGAGAGATAGAGAGATAGAGAGATAGATAGATAGATAGATACAGTTAGAAAACTAAACCAATTGCCCTATTCAGCGGCCACTGGCGCTGCTTCAATGCTGCTGCTTGGCGCCGCACCAGCAGAGGGCCAAAATAAACCCCACTAGTGTGTGCAATGGCCCAAAATAAGAACCGTTGCACAAAAAATGCCAAGCAAAAATATATTTTCAACTTAATTGCCAAACCAGAATAAGAACAAAACATAAAATCAGAGAACGGTCACCTTATTCTCCTTCTCCGAAAAAATAAAACAAAATTTATGGGCGTGGCCAAGGAAAAAATCTCATTAAAAATATTTAAATTTCTGTGTAATAAGACAAGAAGACAAGAAAAAGTGTGTGTACACACCGGCACGTCCCGTTAAGAAGAACAAGAGTAACCACAACAGTGTTTCCTAACTGCACATTTGCCGAAGGTCTTCATCTTGTTCTTGTTGTTTTATCCTTTCTTTTTTCTTCCTTTTTCTTATCTGCATTTTATGGACGAGTTTACAAGAGAGTTCTCGTAAGACAAAGGGGGCCAGCGGGCGGAGCATGGGCGGGAAATGGGTGTAACCACATTTCTGTCGCATAACTCGGCCGTGTATTTTTTCAAGTTTCTGATTTTCTTATTTATGCCAACCTCTGCTAATATCAACAGCAGTCCACAACGACAGCGTTGAGATACTTTTTTATATCCAATATTTTCATTTTGTTTTCTTTTTTGCAGTTTGCGCTCGAAATGCACAATTTAAGATTGAAGGGATGGGGCGTGGCACAGATTTTAAAGAGCATACAGTGCGTATACTTAATATTTGAGATATATGTATTAAAATGTACCAAGGGGATGTGATCATTATAATTTTTATAAAAAAAAATCATAAAATATAATAACTCAATATTTACATTTTTTTAAAGGCAAACTCTTAAAAATTTTATAAAATAATAATTAGTCTTTGACTTTGTTAAAAAAAACTGATTATTATTACAATCCCTATTATTTTTTTTTCAGAAAATAATAATTATTTATTAAACCAAAAATACAAATAAATATTGAAAATAAACCAATAATCAGTATTTTTAGTCCCTTTATTTTATATCTTTTATTCAAACAATTGCTAAAAATTAAAATACAAACCAGAAACTATCAAAACCTTGACTAAAACTATTTAGTCTCTAAAGCACATCCGATTACATGGAAACGAAATCGATAAATTAAAAGCAAAGTGGAAGGTTCCCCAACAGCAACCTTGGGTGCTAAACAAATTTGTCTAATCTGAACGTATCTTAGAGATACATACATATGTATCTCTCCATATCCGCATATCAGCCAAGAATAGAGTGTTTTTATTTGTCCAGGCACAAAAAACAGAAAAACAAAATAAGATAGAGACCAAAAAAAATTAAATTTTAAAAATGAATTTGAATTTTGAATTTTGTTTTTTTTTTGTTTTTTGTTTTGAGGTTGGGTGTATGATACGCCCCAGCACCCGAACTGAACAAAAACAATTAATAATAGCGAGTAAAAACAGTTTGAAACTTGTTTTGGCTTAAAAACGTAGCAAAAGGCAAAAGGTATATAAAAATAGCGAACAAAAACAACTGCCAGCTATATGTAGCTAGAGCTACAGATACAACTACAACAGCAACAAATTCCCCCCATTAGTCATCCAATTTAGCCGCACAGCAGCAACAACAACAACAATCCACACACCTGTAGAAAGCGAAAATGACAATAATAACAGCCAGATAGTTCGATAAGCGGAATGGATTTTTGCACACTGTCCTCCAGTTAGTACAGTAATCGCTCTCTAAACTGAAATAATATGATAGACTATATATCTTTACCATACTAGGTCACATTATATTCTATCTATACTAATCACTAAAAACTATATCCATATTAATATAACTAATCACTAATTAGGGATAGCCTATCCATACCAACTTCCTACACTCTCTAAACTAAACTCAATGACTAGACTACTAGGCCCCAAACTAGGAAATATATAGTATTTAGTCTTAAACTAAACTGAAATACTAGACTATACTAGACCTATGTCTAGCCTAGACTAGACTATACTAAACCTATTCTGTCCTATACTTTACTATACTATAATAATCACTTCCTGCACTTCAGTATACCAGTACAGTAATCACTCCTCAAACTAAACTGAAATACTAGACTATACAAGACCGATATGGTATACTATAGCAATACTAATCACTATACACTATACTACACTGTAATATACTATCCAAATAATAATTATATTCCAAATATCGCTATCCTATTTCATACACTATAGTTTACTAGTACAGTCTTACTTCCTAAATTAAAATATTTCCATTAAACCAAACTGACACTAAAATATATTTTATATATCCAGTAACTAGACCCTAAAATATACCAAAATATACTAAAAACAGTTAAAAAATCATATCCAGAAAGCAATCTTGGGCAAGTATTATTTGTAGGCTGGAGGCCTTTTCTATCTGAATCTTTCCATCTTTCCTTTAATCTATCCTTTCCACATCCTTGCCCTATCCTATCCATTGCCCCATCTTGCACCCCCTCCCTCTCTCTCTCTCTCTCTTCTGTATTTATCCACTCCCACGGCGCGGAAAGGATTTTAATAGAAACTTCTCTGCAGGGCGTCCCAGCATGCAAATGGAATTAGCAAGAAGCGATGAGATGGCCAGGATAGGAGGTCTAAATGGGCGGAGGTTCCAAGTACACTTAAAAAAAAATTAAAATAAAATGCATAGTATATTTTTTAAAAACAAATATTAAACAATAAGCTTATTTTTCAAGTGTAATTGAACAGAAAAACCCCTAACTGGACAAATGGAGAAAAATAGAGGCACGTGTTGCGGTTGTCCTCCAGTCTCTCCTGCCCTGCCCTGTCAGGACGAAAATGTATACATGTGTGTGTGTGTGTGTGTTTGCCTTTTTGTATGTAACCCAAGTCGCTTTTGACGTTGATGATGGTGATGGCGGCGGTTTTTTTTCGCAACCTTTCAACGCCCGCGCACACCATTTTCTTGTTTTTGCCGCCCGCTTCTCAATTGACTTTCTATAATTGCGTTTAATGTGTTGTGACGGAGGCAGCGGAGGCCAAAGGCAAAATAAATAGCGAGAGGCACCTACGGCCATAGCCAGCCAACCAATTACAACGCTTTCAGGCGGGATATGCGCCCGAGACACCACCCCCCGCCCCACCAGCCCCCACCGATGGATGAGCTCGTTGTATAAGTCACAGAGTTCTATTTCGGTGCGGGGCTTCTGCATTTATTTTTGTTTTTCTCGTTTTTTTTCACTTATCACACTTTGGTGCATCGACTGTATAGCCTCCTGCCACACACACCTGTCCTGGGCTTAGCCTCCTCTGATATTATTTTATTTTCCCTTACCTTCCCACTGCTTCTTGCTTTGAAAACATGATTTGCCTAAAAAGCAGGATATATCACATATCCCAGAAAAAAATTAATTTTTCCTGAAAAAGTGGTATTTTTTCAAACCTTTTCTGAAGAAATTATTTTATAATCTATGCCTTTTCTGTGCTTTTTGCTTAAAAAGTTAAGATATATCTTCTATTTATAGTGTGGAAAAGGAAATCTATACTTTAAAACTTTTTCTCAAAATGTGCTACATTTTCAAACCTCTATTGTATTTTCTTTAAATTAATATACAATTTTTTCATTTTTCTATTGAAATTCTCGTATCATATTTGCTTTTTCGGTGCTTTTTGCTTTAAAAGCAAGGATGTATCTGCTAGTTCTAGTAAGGGAATGGATATCTTTACTTAAATTTCTATTAAACACAGTTTGGAATGATATTTTGCAGATATATTCCCATTTCAGGAGACTGTATCTTCTTTCAATTCTACTCTCCTTTCTTCATTCCCCTATTGAAATTCCCTTCTAATCTCCTTCTTCCTGCTCTGCTTTGCGTAATCCCCTTTAATGTTTGGAAAATGTAGAAGGAAAAGGAAGGTAGAGTGGGCTTGTTTTTTATTTATTTTCTTTTTATAAAAATAAAAAAATAGAGTCCTATGGTGACAGAAAGTTCTGAGAAATTTCATTAAAATTGATTGATTGAAATGCAAATTGAAAGGGACACGCGATACATTGATATGGATTTGGAGACAGGAGCAGGGAGCAGGGAGCATTGTAGTGTCTTAATTTAAGAATCATTTCAATTCCTAAAAGAGCCTCTTGTTTCGTCAAATTTCTTTTCCCGGAATTGTCAGAATTTCTGTCTTAATTTGACACTTTTTTGTCGGCTTTGTGGCCCTTCTTTCATTAAAGTCCACTGTACCTCTTAGGCGGGAAAAGCAATTCTCCGACTGTATCTTTCTCCATTCTCTGTTGATTTCTTTTTTTGTGGATGCAGTTTTCGTTTAAATAAAGGGGGAGGGTAGATTGGTGGGCGTGGCAGCTGTCCATTAACACTTGTTAACCCAATTTAGAGTCAATTTCCATAGACGACATCGCACGTATCTGTAACTGTAACTGTTTCGGTATCTGTATCTGCATGCTGTCGCTGCCTGGGTATCTCTGAGTATCTTTGTATCTCTGTAGCTTTGTATCTGCTGGAACGTTGTGGAATACAATTGAAGTAAAAGGCCCTGCATTGTCACACGAACCGACGAACACACGCACACCCTGCCACAATAGCAACGAGACAGACAGAGCCGGGCAATAAAACAAGTGACGCAGCCATTGACAGCCGGAGTCGGAGGCAGTCGCTCCAAAAAACAACAATCACCTCAAGGTTTACCGCTCGACGACTCGAAAACGGGGAATACTAAGCGGGTCTTCGGCGTTGGCGAATTTTCTTTAACGTTTCTTGTTTTATTTCCACTGCTTTTTTTTTTTTTTTTTTTTTTTTATATAAATTTAAGGTTGACCTCCATTGCTGTTGTTCCTCAAAGCTATCTTGAAACTGAAGACGGGCCTCAAAAGCCAATGGCAGTCACTGTTGCCAAGTCCATCATTTCCAAGTACTTTTGAACTTGAAAACTAATATATAAAAATAACAAATCTTATAAGCAAAGATAGCTCTGAAAGAGCATATGGTAGTCGGATTGCTTTTCGGGGACTGGAAACTCAATTAAAACTGGCAACTTTGCGGCAAAGTGCGCTCTGTACGAAACCCAAAACAAGTTCTCGGCCCGAAACTGGTCCGATTTCTCAAAGTGGCTACGGCTGCTCTCTGATGATCTTTCAAGCACTGAGACTTCACACAAAAAAAGCCCCAAAAACCGAAACAAAATTGAAATCAAGTACCAGCCGCCTTTAGAAAGCAAATAATACAATTGCAAACGAAATCAGCAATCTATACAAAGTTCACTTCTCCCCGGGGACTTCTGGGAGAGTTATTATATTCAGATATTCGAATGTGTTTGGAACTCACTTGAAAGTAGATCGTAGAATAAATTTTGGGGCTTACCTGCAATGAAAAGAGAATAGAAATCGAATTAAAATATGGCAACTACAATCGGAATTCATCAGTTTATTGAGTCTGTAATGATGTAGTCTGAGGCTGTTTGTTACCAAAATGTAGAGACCGACCCAAGCGACCCTATCCATCAGAAATCACACATTCTGTGGCATGTCAGAAATAATTGAGCGAAAAGCTAAGCAAGAAATAATACACAAAATAAAGATAATTTTTGGCCAGTCCATGTCTCCGTCCCTCGTCACTTTATCTACTTTATCTGTTTGCTTGCGTTTGCGTTTTGGGCTTAATTGAAATGTTTGTTATGGCCGACTTGAGCCTTGGGTATCTGCCAGATACAGATACACAGATACATAGTCATCACGGACAGCTGTCGTTTTCACGAGTTAGCCGAGTGCCACTCCTTTCAGTTTTCAGCTAGTTTCCACTTTCCACTTTGACCTTCCAGGGATCTTTTTTTGCGTCCATCATTTGATTTGAAAAATAATTTTTTTTTTCCCCAAAAAATACTATAGCCCTGAATATGCCATGAGACTATAACTATATTCATGGACTGGCCCTCCACTTAACTATTCGAAAACCGAACCCGAATCGGAATCTCAATTCTGTTTACCAGTTCGCCAGTCAGTTTCTGTGGCCGGAATTTCGTTGTATCTGCACTTTTGTGATGTCTACGTGATGTCTTGCATGGAAATTTCATTTACATTTCTGGTTCGACTCTTTCCGTCATTGAAAACCAAATTATATATATTTAATTTTCAACAAAATCAAGAATGGAAAATCATTTCAAATATATTTCTCAAGCTAATTGAAATAAAAATAAAAATATAAGAAGAATGAGAAAATTGTATATTTTTTTAAAAATAAATTTTACTTTTTTTGACAGCAGACTGGCATATAGAAAAGAAATATTTATTGAACAGTCAGAATGGGGGTCTCTGGTCTCGGAGTGACATGTGAGTCCAGTCCTTAGAGAGGAGGTCGCTACGTCATCCTGCCTTTGTCTTTGTGCGTGGGCTGCTAGAATGTTTTATTCAAGAAACCTTTGCTTTTATTTTTATTTTTTTGTTTTTTGTTGCAAAAGGAAGACCAACACAGACGCCGCCATTAAGGTATCACATAACAAGTAACAGAATCGGGCCAAGAAGGCCCCTAGAAGGTGGGAAGTCAGTCGTCCCCCGTCCGCCTCTTAATGAGAGATGCACGCGTGTACCAATTTTTCCCTTTTGGGAATCCATTCTGGCACGTTTCTCCATCCGCCGACACATGTGGAACCTGTTCTGGGAACCCAGACAGCGTCAGCGGTGGAACCTGTTCGGGAGTTGTTCCCAATCCAGATCTAGGTAACTTTGGCCACCGTGTGCTACCGGTATTTTTTAAAATCACAATCACATCATCATTGCCTACATTTTGAATTAAAGGAGAAGATGTCTTAATTTTTGTCTCTTTTGGAATTTTAAGATTAGAAGGCTGCAGGGTTTTATTTCTGTAGGAATCCTTATAGACAGGGTTCTGTCTTTTTAAAATAAATTATTAAATAAACTATATTTCCTTAAAATATCTTTAAGATTTCTAGACACTGTATTATAATTCTTGATATAAATTGAAAAATATTATATCTTAAAGTTTTCTAAAACCTGTATCAGAATTCTTGTGATTCTAGTTCTATATCTTTAAGACTCCTAGACCTTATCGTCTCAAAATAAAGATATCAAATAAATATTTCTTGGAACCGTTATCAAAAATTAAGGATTTTGAGATAAAAAATGAGATAAAATCCCTAAATACTGCCATACCACGCCAGATATTTATAAACCAAAATAAATTTGATGAAATGTTTTAAGTTTTATGACAGAAATGATTGCCATAAGATATAAAAAAATATATAAAAAATATACAAACATACTATTAGTTTTATAAATCTTAACTAAAACAAACTATTGTAGAGGCTAATAAAAGGAGACCAAACCAGAGCATGGCCCACAGGGAGCACCAGTGGGGAATGGGTGTAGTGTGTGCCGGTGTGTGTATCTGCAAGAGCTTGGAGAAATTGCGAACAAAATAAAGCAGAAGAACGCCCACACAGTCTGGCGGGGAAACAGGCCAGGCCCGGGCCACCAAGACTAGAAATAGGAGACCGGCTGGGTTGGGTTGCATGGCTGGCCAAGCTCCTTTCACCCACTCTTGAAGGCGATCCCTGGCATGGGATCCGGGGCTAGGGCTTACAGTAAGCTGGAATTATTAGCAGCCGGCAGAGATTTATGGGAGAAAGTACAACAACAACAACAGAGACTAGAAATGCAACAAAGTAAGTGGAAACATTTGAAGCCGCTGATCGACAGACAGATGTTAAAAAAAAAAATTATTTATGAAGAAAAATGAGGAAATGTTGGCAAGAAACCGCAGAGGAAGTCGAGAATTCCAAGCGAGAAGCTAATTGGGGCAGAATGAGGCGGAAAATGGCAAGAAATCGAGGATGGGAGAAGAAAGCTGAGCTCATGAGATACAACTACCAAGCCAAACATTAACAAAAACTAGTACTTAGTAGCACTTAGTAGCCCTTAGTCTGCCCTGAAATTAATTTGCAACTTTCCCAGCCACAAACAAGAGCTGCGCGATAAGATTGTGGAAACAAATAACTGGCCAGCGACGGCCGGAAAATCCAGAGCAGTTCAGAGAAGCAACACATTGCTATCGCAACCCGACAGCCCAACTGTTGGTGGTGGAGCTTTACAGTATATCCCGGCGCTATCTCCGCCCAAAAAAATATTCGAACAACCAAACCAGAATACTTCGGGTCTTATCAGGGAGCTAGGAGAAGTATACAAAAAATATGTATTTTTAAAGAATTATCTCGGTTAGAAGCAAGCCAAACACGGCCAAACCCAGACGGATAAACAATTCGCAGAAAATTAGGAGAAAAATAAAATTAACAAAAATAAAAACAAAACAGCGAAAAAAAAAACAAACGAAAAAATATTCCAGCCACATGCCCGAGCCCAAGACGATGACGACAACGGGCGTCGAAACAACAACCAATATATGGTATTTTTATAAGTCGCAATAAGCGAAAAGAAAAAATAAAAAGAAAAATAAATAAAGCGAAAGAAATACAAAAAGTAGGAGCAAAGAGGCGGAGAAGCCCAAACAGACGAACGTAGATTGGGAGACAATTGGGGTGGTAATTGCGTCCGTTGGAATTTTCAATGAGCGCCGGGGAATTGGCTTGGGAAACGCCATGGAAGCTCGTGTATCTGTGAGATACATGTTCTGTGTAGTGAGTATGTGTGTGTGTGTGTGAGTTAGATATCAAACAATAACTCATAACGGTAATAAAAAAAACAGTCGAGAATGAAGTAAAGCAGCCGAGCAAAAGGAACCACTGAAACAGGAGATATGTTCGAGCATGCAAAGCTTATCGAAGACACTAAGGACGAAGCCTTGAGAGTGAGAGAGTCCCCTCCCCCCACAACCCTCTCAAACATCAGAGCCCAAAACAAATCAACAAAACGAGGAACAGTGACAAACCATGTGAATTATCGCTTTCCAACACTCTTCCCTGTTGACAAAAAAAAAAGTTGCCATGGCGTCTATTGTGATTATCAACAATGGAAAGAGCAGAGGGAAAAGCAAGAGGGGTAGGTGGAGGGGGAGGGGATAAAGCCGGCGAGAAGGCCGCCGCCGCCACACGGCGATAAGAGTCTAAAGGAGCAGAATTATGGCACGGCAACCAATAATAATAAATATTGCGCCCAGCAATAACAACAACAACATTTATTTGCCAGCCCCAGCGCGTGTGTGATAACGATAACTGAAGAATACTGAGCGATTGTCACTGCAATCGATATTTGTAATCACAATGTCCAGTGCAGTAATATGTACATACTAAGTGGGATAATAATTGCAAATATTTAAGAAATCTTCTAGACTTTTATTTATATATTTATAGATGATAATATTTATCATTCCGTCTTTAATCAATAACTCTCCAAAGTTAATCTTTAATCAAAAGTGAGATCGATAAGATCCCAAGGACAATCCTTAGGTGGAATAATATTCACTAAATAGTATGAAAAAATGGCCTGATTTGTATTTTTTTGTAGAAATATGTACAACTCTCAGATATTTAGACTATCTATCTATCATATATATAAAGGTCTCTAGATCATATCTATCCTAAATATAGTAATAGATCCCCAAAACTGAAAAATATCTGATACCAACTCTTTATTTTATTTTTATATTTATTTTTTAGATAATTATTTGTTTTGTAATTATTTAATTCTAATACCTTAGACTATCTAATCCAAATAGATTACAATTAAAAATTAAATAAAATGAGATTTTAGTAAAAAGATTTATTTTTTTATTTTTTGGCTCACCTGTCTGACGTTTTCTTTTGCTTGCGGCTGCTGCTGCTACTGCTGCTGTTGTTGCAGATGTTGGTGTTGCAGGTTGCTGATGTTGCTCTTGACGCGTCCCGTTTCCAATAGCCGTTACCGTTAGATCGCAGCCAAAGCCAGCTCTGTGACGTATGCCGTAAAAGGACTTGTCCACAGCTCCTGACCCAGAAACCGAACCAAATCCTATTCCTGTTCCTGTTGCTGATGCAGATCCTGCGCCCCCTCCCCCGGCGGCTAACGCGGCGTAGTCAACAAAATCGGACGCTCTCGGCTGGCAGGACCTTTTCATTGGCGCATGCTATCCCGTTCTGGCGTGTCGGCTCTCTCGCTCGCCCCTAAACTTGCTCAGTGGTCTTCTCTCTCTGGCATTTAGACTTCGGCGCTTTGGCTCTTCCTCTTCTTACCAATTATTTATTTTATTTGTACAAAATATTGCCATTTACTTGAAATTTTTGCGTTAACTTTTTTTTCAACTTGATTTCATTTATTTGTAGATTTTTTAAATTTATTTTTTTTAATAGATTTTACGAATAAAATTTTTTACGAAGAAGATATTTACAATTATAGATATTTTTCAAGACAAATACAATTTATACCAAATTAAAAGAGAATCTGAAAGAGACAAGGGAATATATATAATAAGTGATAGATATAATAAGAGATATAATAGGATACATAAATAGTCAGAAATAGAATCAGAAAATAAAACTAAGTACAAGCACACCAATTCAAGTCCTTATTATAGTCCCCCCTTAATCCCTATTCCTTTTTACAAGAATATATAAAACAATATATAAAAATATTTTAAAATTTCTTAATTATTATAATTATAATTATATAGCTTTATATATGCTTTTAGTAAAGTATCTTTACTTTCATTCCAAATTCCTAGACCTTTTTTTACCTGGAGAACTACGAGAATAGAACTACGCAAAAAGCGTCGTCAAAACAAGATAGAGAACGAAAACAAAACTCGAAAGCAAAAAAAAAAAGCAACAAAAAACAAACAAAAAAAGCAAAAAATCTTTGTAGAGATTACGCACTTCTGGGCCAAAAACACAATCTACCAACACACTCACCACCCAGAACCCCGAAAATCACGCACACATTCAAACTCCTTACTACGCACTTTGCTAAGAAATATTCTACGAAGCCCACAAAATCGAGCCTAATTGGCAACTTTCGTTACAAAACCGAAAAGCATACAAAAAAAAAAACAGCATCTCGAAGCTCTAATTACAAAAAAAAAAATCATACAAAAAACAAAAAGCCGGTTCCAGAGTTAATGGAAGGATAGGGCAGAGCGTGTTGTTGAATGGATTTTTGTTTTGCAGCTGCTGGATAAAAAATAATGGCAGAAGAAAATAAATAAAAAAAAGTAACGAAGGTGCCTCTTAGTCAAAAAAGCAAGCTTTATGTATGCTTTTAGGAAAGTATCTTTACTTTCATTCAAGAATTTTTCATAGGGAATCGTCATGATTGGAGAAACAAATTTTATGAAGTATAGAAAAAGTTTCGTATTTGAAAAAGCATGCTTTTTCTGTCTTTTAGGAATATTTTTAATGAGGAACTTTACACGAGGAATCCTTATAGGAAGCATAATTCCCAAAAAGAAAGTAAAATATAAAAAAATAAATGAAAAAGGAAATAGAAAATAGAAGAGAGTACCAAAGGTGTCTTGTATCAGAAAAGACATGCTTTTTTTTTTATTTTTTACAGATACTTTTATTTAGGGACTTCTTTTTTATTTAGGATACTTTTTATGAGCATATATGGAATCTAACTTTGGGAAATCGATACAAGTCTTGACATATATCCCCAATAAATCAGAAATATTAATGGGCCAATATATTATATTAATAATATTAATACTAATATATAATATACTTCATAGATCTTTTTCATGGGTATGTGGGGTCTGATATCAGATACCCTTTGAAAGTGCGCCGTTTATCAACAAACAATTGGCACACACACTAGTGACTAATACTAATGCTAAAATGGCATTTAGTTTGCAAAGCCCAAACGGGCAGCGACGTCGGCGTCGCCGCCCGGCGCAGACGTCAACAACGAAGAAGAAGAAGACAGAAACCGGGCTGGGAAACAAGTTTCTTGTTGCTGGCTGATGTTGTTGTTTTTGTTTGTGGACTGTTGTTGTTTTGTACATCACATCTCTCAGTTTTTGGGTGTAACCGAAATTAATATTTATGTTGGTTGATTTTTGTTTGCAGGAAAATTGCAAAACATGAAAAGGTTTTCTTTCGTAATATTTAACAGCAACAGTACCAACACTAGCACTCACACTTACACACAGATACACTGCACGCACTCACAGATACAAACACCTGCCAGCCAGCCTGCCAGTCTGGTGTTTATTTATGAATTTTAATTTTGTTTTTTTTTTTGCACCTTTATTTTTTTGCTCCCAGCAGCTCCCAGGCCAGCGGGCTATTTCTTTGCCAAATTCTTCTCTTTTCCCACTCGACTCTTCTTCTATTCTTCCGTTTCTCCGGCGGATTTCTTTAGCTTTTTGTCAGCCTCGGCTCAGCTTAACTTCCTCCTGCAACTGAAGACGTGCAACGTCCGCTCGCGAAGCCGCTTGTGGAGACTCTGCGATGACTTTCCGAATTCCAAGCGGCTTCCCACAAAAGAGAGCCGCCCGGCCCGGCTTTCGCTCACTCTCTCTCTCTCCTTTGAGCCTGCGCAGCTGAGAGCTTTCCTCTCCATCTCTCTTTGCTCTTCCATTTCCTTTCGGCTTTCTCCATCCGCC
Organism: Drosophila atripex; assembly: GCA_035045925.1. Taxonomy (NCBI): domain Eukaryota; kingdom Metazoa; phylum Arthropoda; class Insecta; order Diptera; family Drosophilidae; genus Drosophila; species Drosophila atripex. The sequence goes on from JAWNOP010000012.1 coordinate 7,243,313, forward strand.
CGGTCCCCACCCCTTACGCCTTTCCTTCAACCTTTTTTTTTAAGCTCTGCCCGGGGGACGAATCGCGAAATTATTTTTGCTTTCTTTATCCCATGCTGGTTGTTTGGGGTTTTCCTTTTTTTTTGACACCCTATAGTGTCCTGGCAAGGGGGTAGTAGTATTTTTCTATAATGATATTGGAGCTTCATAGCTCTATAATAGTAATTACAAATAGGATATATTTTATAAAGGGCTGGTGACAAGAGATAATGGTTCTATAGTAGTCCTGAAGCCTTAAAAATCAAAGTTAAATAGGATTACTTCTATAGGGCTATCTATAATATCACTATATAGTACCTATAGGACCATAGTAGCTCTGAAAGCTGAAACTATCAAAGATACATAATAGATCTATAGTAGCTCTAAAATCTTACAATATCAAGGAATAGGATTATCTCTATGAAGTCCTCAATAATGGCTGTATAAAGTAAGAAAAGTAGCTTCTTCTTAAAATACTTTTTGTTTTAGTGTCAAAATAATCATCTTTAATATAATCATCTATATAATCATCCTTAAAGATCCTTAATATATAATACTTCTGTGAACCAAAAATCATAACATAATAGACATCATAAAATAATAATATAATACATAATGTCAATATAATAATAATATAATAAAAAATATAATACTTTTCTGAGCCAAAAATCATCAGCTTTCTAAAAAAAAACCTCAGAAGTAATCCTTTTTAAGAAAAGAATAGCACCCTTTTTAGTTATTATTATTATTTTTATTTATAAAGAGTACTGCAAGTCCCTTCCAGGGTATTCCTTAGTCGAAAAGCTAATTTATTTTCTAGCTGCTTACGTGGATGTGCCACCTCGGGCGTCACCTAACAGTGTGAGGGGGTGGGAGGGTGGAGGTGGTTCCATTTGACACGTAAGGATTTGCGTCGGCGGCGGCCCAAAGAAAGGGGTTCGGTTGGGGGGAGAGAGAGACAGAGAGTGGGCTGCAGGGGCACCTTGCGAAATAGTTTTCGGGGGGACGGGATGGGTTGTGGGGGAGGGGATTTAGAGGGCTTTGAGGGATGGGATGTGGCCACCATAGTGGTTGGATGGGATGGCCGGCGGACAAAAAGAGACGCAATAGCGAAAAACTTGCGTCGTGGGCAGAGACTTAATTACAAACACACACACACACATGTAGAGAAATGGAAATGGCTGTGTGGGGCAAGTATTTTTAGCCCACTCGAGGCACCGTTATAGTTTCACACTCTCTAAGGGGCAAGGCGGGAGGAGAGGAGAGGTGCAAGAGGCAGGCTGGGGAGGAGGTCCTTTGAAAAGGATCAAATGAAAATCAAAACATATGGCTTCCGAGGAATATTGAAATTTCATTGAATTTTGGGTTTTAAACGAAGGACTCGGAAGGACTTGGGGGAGCTAAGGTGTCCTGCGATTGAAAGGAAAAGGCTTTGAAAGTTAATAGATTTTTTAAAGCAATCTCAGGCTCTGCGCCTGCAGGACTCTGCCCGAGGGTGTCCTGTCTAGAAATCTGGTTAAGTGGCAACGTCAGCAGTGCCTCTCCCTCTCTCCAGGCGCCCCTGCAGCGCCAATGCCACAATTCAATCAACAATATGGTCGCCAGCCTGGGCATCAATTACAGGCCAATAAAGCTACCACACTCCCCCTCCCCTCCCCCCTCTCTTCCTAATCTCATTTGGTAAACTTTCCAACAGCTGTCGGGTGTAGAATTGACGATGGCACCGGCTCAGAGGATGGGGGGAGTGTGCGAGGGGGAGCGTGGGAGGAACACCTAACATATGGAAGTTTCTACTTTTTTTTTTTTTATTATTTTCTTGTAAGCTCTAATTGACAGCTGCCAGAGAGGGAGGAGGTCGGGGAGGAGGGAGGGGTAAGCCGGGAAAACCCACAAGCAGTTACCACCGACCCCCCCTGCCTCCGCACCCCACCCCTCCCCGACACATCGTTAAAGTTGTGCAACAATTTCTCTTTAAATCATTTGCATGAAGTGGAAGCCAGCCAGGAAGGGAAAACCCATTCGGCGTCCTCTCTCTTTCGGTATCCTTTGCCAGGATACCTCGTGTATCCTTTCCCCCCAACTGAGCATATGACGCGGCGTGGCAGGAAGAGCGGGAGAGAGAGGGAGTGACTTCCGCTCGCCAGTTGTTTTTTGTTTTTTTTTTCAGCTTTTGTTTTGAAAAGTGCAGCAGCCACACGGCTTGCCACAAATCCAAAACATAAACTCTAATTGAATATAAATCACTCTTTTCTAATCATTATTTAATTATTTTTTTAAAATAAAAAGGCACATGTCTTTATGGAGTAGTCTCTATACTTCAATAAGACTTTTAAGATACTATCGAGTAATGGAGAAACTACTAGGTAACAGATACATGGTTTCTGGAAAGAGCTACAACTCTGGGAGAACAAGTAAGTAGCCTAGGAATTTCACCAGAAACATCCTTTATAAACCCTAGAAATGTCAATAAGACGAAGAACTAGAAATACTAGTGGTAGAAACCTAACAGATTAATGGTTTGTAGAGAGAATTACGATATCTCTTTAACAGAAAAATCCTTCATACAGCCTAGAAGTTACTAGAAGATACTTAAGTACTACAGATACATACTAGCAGATAGAAGCTAGCAACCTTGCAGAGTATGGGTTTCTGGAGAGAGTTGAACCTAAAAAGCCTAAGAACTACAGATACAACCTATCAGATCCGTGGACTTTAGATAGTTTTCGAGTTTTTAGGGATCAGAGCCAAGAAATTATACCAGATTTTTATTAGATGGCTATTTAATTCATTAGAAAGATATCTCAATAAGACTATTAAGATAATAAAATTGTTTAGATACTAGCAGATTGAAGGTAGAAGATAAAGGTAGATTGAAGATAGAGAGAGTTACTTTGTGTCGACTGTCGAAGGATCGTAGCCTAGGAATTGTACCAGAAACATCCATTCTAAGATACTAGATAATCGTAGATACTAGATAGAGATACTAAGCGACCCAACAGATCCCTGGTTAGAGCTAGAGTTACTTTGTTTTGACTGATGGGGAATCGTAGAGTAAGATTTTTATTGGCAGATTAGGAAGAAACATCCTTTAGAAAGCCTAGAAGACCCTAAAGAGCTAGAGATACTAAACAACCTAGCAGATCCATAGATTCTGGAGAGCGTGACGACTCTGGTGGATCATAGGCTAGGAATTCTAACAGAAACATCCTTCATAACGCCTAGAGAGGACATAGAAAAAGGACCCGCACCCGCAACCGCACCCGCATGTGGACAAGACATGAAACGACATATTCCATATGGAAGTGGAAACACCCCCAGCAGAGGCAGCTGCCACGCTGTACCCCGTACCCTGTACGACACCCGACGCCAGCACCATGTATATGTATTAGTTGCTAAAAAAAAAAACAGTATAAAAAAAAGCCAGACAAACAAAAACAAAAGTACAGCAACAATTCCAGGCCGAATTAATAAAAAAAACAACTTAAATATACAATTGAAAATTAATTCTCTCTCGCTCTTTGTTGTTCTCTTCCCACAAACACTCACACACACTCACTCTCTCACACACATACACTCACAAAGAAGCTACGTGCGCTACTTTGAGTTCGTCGTTTTCAATTCATTTTCAAGAGTTTCTCTCTGCTGCTGATGCTTCTTCTTCTTGTTTCTCACCCAGCAAACACAAAACAACAAAAAAAACAAACACGCCACACACACAGACACACACATGGATAGGGAAATTCGATTGCTTTTCACATTTCGCTTACTTTTTTTGCTTCATTTATGCTTATGTAGAAAGTTAACTCGATTTACTATTATTATAAAAAAGCACTCGCCATGGCTCGGTCGCGTTCCACTGTTTTCACTCACGCACACGAACGGTGGCACACACGGATGTCGGATTTGTTATTCGTTATCCTCGCTCGTTTCCGTTATCCGTTCTCTGACTCGCTCTGTTTTCCGTGTTCATCCGTGTTCACCCGTGTATTCGCGTCGATTGCAAAGTGTTACCAACTACCAGGGCCGCCAAAAGACCGTCGCTGGTATTTTTCCGTTGCTACAAACTATTAGAATGCATTCATATTATCCCTAACTAAATTATCTTTAACAAAATGTTACTTCCAAAATATGATATGTTCACTAAACACAATGGCTTCAATTGCCTCCTTGACTTAAACTATATTATAAATCCGATTATTTTCAGTTGGTTTCGGTGTTTTTTTCCAATAACGTGAAAAGATTACCGGTTCATTACCGGTGTGGGTTTCGCAATAATTTCCTCGACTCAGTGATTTTTAAAATAATTTATTTTTTTATAGATAGGGGGGCATTTCTCTAAAATAAAATAATATAATTATTTTTCTTTCATATTCTTACTAAACATTTCAGTGTACTATTTTAGATACTAGTATTTTTGGTATATTATATTCCAAAAATATACCGAGATATATTGCTAATATATTTGCGCTCTGCCGGATTGTAAACAATTCTTGAATTTCCACCAAATCTTTAATTAAACATAAACAATATGTTGTCTTTGCCCGATCCTGCAGCTGGCGGAATTCCCGACAAGGCCTGGCAGCCGCATTTCGTGACATTGGAAACCAGGCAAGGACACTCAGTTTCGTCCTCTGGTTAGCTTCTATTTTCTAATTATGTACATATATTCCTCCACAGCATGGGTGAAATAACGGTGGAACTATACTGGAAACATGCCCCCAACACGTGCCGGAACTTTGCCGAGCTCTCTCGGCGCGGATACTACAACAACGTGGTCTTCCACAGAATCATCCGGGACTTTATGATTCAAGGCGGTGACCCCACTGGAACGGGTAGAGGTGGAACCTCCATATACGGAGCAGAGTTTGGCGACGAACTGCACGGCGACCTGAAGCACACCGGCGCTGGAATCCTGTCGATGGCCAACTCAGGACCCGACACGAATGGATCCCAGTTCTTCATCACCTTGGCGCCGACCCAGTGGCTGGACGGCAAGCACACGATCTTTGGGAGAGTGTACACCGGCATGGAGGTGGTCAAGCGGATAGGAATGGTAGAGACTGACAAGAACGACCGACCCGTGGATCCACTGCGCATAATCAAGGCAAAGGTGGACAAACTGTGAGGGCTTCATAAATGCCAAGAAATGCTGTTCTTAAATATAATTTTTACACCAAAACATTGAAAAGATGATGAGTTGCGGCTTAAATTTAATTTAATTAAGGAATGACTAGAAGGAGAAGATCTTTTTGATTGCACACATCACAGAGTGGGTAGCTTCTACATGGTGCTGTCCAGCATATCCACCAATCGTTTAATCTCTCGGCTGAAATATAGAAAAGGTTAATAATAAAGACCCTGAAGTACCCATTCTTAGGACGACTTACATCCGCTGGCCCAGCTGCTCCGTGGGCTTCATCGACTTGGTAATCTCTTCCGTTTTGGCCAGTAGCTGGTACTGACACTTGATGTTGGCATCTAAGGTATCTGTCAGCTTGTTGACTGCATTACGGTGCACCTCGACATTATCCGCTGTTATAGAGGAGATGGAGTGCAGCAGATTGCCCAGGTTTTCCATCAGATTGTCCACCGAGGTGGCCAGGTACTGAGCCTCCAGCTCTATGTCGCTAAGAACACTGCCGTCCACTTCGGGAACATTTCGCGACTGAAGGAATCGACGGGTGAGGAGGCCACTCCCCGAAGATCCTCCCACAGCTCCTGGCCCCATTGAGGTCGACGGGGTAGTGTGTTCCGATGAGCAATCAGCTGAGGCACCTACGCCTTCCCGTAGTTTGGCTTCCAGATCATGAGCCACAAAGTGACGCATTCCCCCGGACTCACTTGCTCCTTCCAGTTCATAAGGAAGATCTACAAAAACTAAGATTAAAGTAATTGTGCGGGGAAGGACAGAAATCCTTACTACTCTCATGCTTAGGTCTGATTCCTTGCGGATCCCCTGAACTGTCTTTGGAGTTGCTGTTATCTTCGTCCCCTGGATCATCATCCTCGGCATCTTCCTCATCTCCAGAGTCCAAGTTGACGTAGCTCTCACCGCTGGCACCGTTTCCTTGGCCTCTAGGCAAAGGGTTTCCCGCTGCCGTGGGTGTGAGATCCTGCAGGACGTGCTCTGGGACGGGTCCTGGGTATTGTGCCAGAAAGGGGATTTCTGTGTATGACGACGCAGGTGTGGCCTGTCCCCCAGTTGCGGGCCGCTCCTGGCCGCTTTCCTCGTCCACATATCCATAGCGCGGACGAATAGGAATGTCCTGGTGACGGTGGGTCATGGGAATACTCTTCGGCCCCTCAAAAATCGATGGACAAAATGGAAAAAAACAAACTTTTGTGACCAGCGTAGTGTGACCAGATGCTTGAATATAAAATTTCCTAAAATTTCCCATGGTATTGGTATTCCCTAATTTTGAAAAGTAGTTTTTTGAAAAGGACAAAAGTAAAACCATAAAATCTGCTTATTTCAAAATCCGCCAATAAAATTCAAAGACTTTTTACTATAAGCATGTATTTTTTACAACTTATTCTTGTAAGTTAATATCTATTTATGTGGATAGGTTAAATATCAAAACAAATGCATAATTTTATTTACATTTTAATCGGCTGTACAAAGATTAGTACAAATTATGTTGTGTTTTCTCAGAAGTCCTCTAAACTAAAGTGGCATCCATTTGCATTATGGAAGTATCTTACACGGATCTGCATGTCAAATTCATATTATTCTCAGTATTGTTTATATATACATATATAAGGATCCCTAATAAGAATAACTTGCTTTCCATTTTCATTTAATTTGATACAGAATGTGAGTGTAACAAAAATATGATTGTTTGCAAATATAAAACAAAAAAGAAAGAAGAGAAATATTTCACGCAATGGGTTAGATGTTTCAATGATATACGAACTAGACTGTAGTTACTTATAGGATAATGGCTTATCTAATATTAGATGTCTTAATTACTTTGGCCCAAAACGTTTTCGCGGAAAGTTTTGATTTTTTGCACAAAGTACGACTCCAGTGCCTCGGCACACTTGTAAAAGGATGATTCTTTCGGGTTGTAATAGCGGCAGTTGTCAAAGATTTTTGTCATATCGCCAATAAATTCGGCTAACTTGGTGTAGGCATTCGATTCGAGTTTACTTTCCATCTGTTTGAGATCTGTAATCAGACACGATTATTATAATTTCCGCAAATCATACTCTCTTATAGTCCTTGCCACTTACCCATTGGCTCTTTAATTACTTTGTAGTAGTCGGGTGCTTCTTCCGGATCAACCGGCTCCATAAATGGCCAAGCACTTTTATGTGACTGTGAGGGGAATATACACTTTAGAATTCTGATATCATTATTATAAATGGTTAGTAACTACCTGGATGGCCTTGATTACAATCTTCAGCTCGTCAATCTCATTGGATGTCAGAATCTTCATGTTGGCAGCATTGGCATCCGTCTTCCGCTGGCACTCCGGGCAGACGTACTCATCTATGAACTCGGCCTCGCTCTGCAGGATTCCGACGCAGCGACCGTGGAACCAGTCCTGGCACTTGTCGCAGCATATATAGAACTGCGACTCATCGTACGGCTGGCGACAGCTGCAGTAGAGCTGTTGCGTCTCCCTCGCCTTCTTGCAATCAATGCAAATGAATTCCGAGAGTTTTTTGGAGGCCTCCTCGCTAATATTTACACAATCGCCGTGGAACCAGTTGCTGCACAGGTCGCAGCCCACATAAAACCTAAAAGTGGAGTCAGAAACATGAATTTGTGAATCTAAAATGCATTTTTTTTTTTTAACATACTTTGTGTCATCGTATGGCGTGCGGCAAACGCAGTACAATTTCTCCTTTTTTCTTATCATCTTCTTGGGCCTGCCCACTCCAAGCCTGCTGTTTTGGGCATTTGGCTCGGACCTGGGAATACAACATGGTTATAGAAATCGAACAAGATATGGATGCCACTAATAGGTACCTTTTCAAGTCCAAGTTCGACTCGGAACGTCGGTCGGAGAAGCTGCGCTCGTTCTCGCTGTGCTCGTCTGGCGATGCCACACTCATGGGACGAACGTGGCGCTGCACTTTGGTCTGCACCTCGTCGCGTATCTCGTTTTGAAGATTCCTCTCCAGCAGCGACCTCTTGCGCAAAATGGTCTTCTTGAGCATCTCTTTGTGGCGATCTAACTGCGTGTGCTTGGGCTCTCCCAGGTCTGACACTTCCTCGGTCTGCCGGCGACTTTTCTTAATGGTTCTATTGAATTGGTTGCTGGTGGTTATTGCATTTGGACGCCGGGATGGACCTCGAACTTTCCATTCCGTGTCATCGTTCTGTTGGCGCGATATAGTGCGCCTGCGACTGGGGGTGAGGCCGTCGTCGGTGGCACTTCCCCTCGAAGAGAGCTCCCAGTCGTCCTGCTGGTCTTGTTGTTGCTTTCGCATGTTGACGAGTTTCTCCTCTAGTTCCGGACTGAGGTTGCCCTGCTTAAGAGCGTTGTTGATAGCTGAAGGACAATAAGAATAGTAAGTATGGAAAAACATGATCACTAGCTAAATAATTCTTACATTCTTGTATGTAGCCACTGGTGACAACAAAGCCGTCACCAACACCGTCGCCCTCGCCCTCGCCGTCGCCATTGCCGTCGTCCTGCTTATCCTCCTCTAATCCCGCCTCTCCGTCTGCCGGTGCGGATGCCGCCGGTGCGTTATGATCTTCTGCCATTGACTCGTTGGGTTCTAGGCCCTCTAACAGGGGAGGAGTACCGACAGAAGGCTTGTGGTTAATGGTTATATTAGTTTTGTCAGTTTGTGCACTTGTTCTATGCTCCTGCTCACTGCTGGCACTGTTTATTGAATTAATTCTAATGGTTGGACTGGCTTCGTATGTGGTTGTTAGCGCAGCGGCGTCGCTGTCGATGTTGGTCTGCAATGAACATCGTTTAAGGTCTTCACTTTCATATTCTGGGCGATGTTGTTCGTTATGGTCTTGGTCTTGGTCCTGATCTTTAACTAGAACTAGATGGTCAGATTTAGATCGGATTGCTTGCTGTTTCGGTGGCTTACAACTACTGTTGGTGGTGTGGCATTCTTGACTATCTTCCGGTTTTTCGGGAGAAGGAGAGGATGTCTTGCGGGATGTCTTGGGGGATGGGGATGGAGATGGAGATGGAGATGGGTTTGGGACTGAAGGTGGGGAAGCTGATGCCGATGCGGATGTGACTTGTGGCTTTGGGGGACTACAGACGACAATAATCTCATCGTCGTCCTCCTCCTCCTCCTCCTCATCACCATCATCATCATCATCATCATCGTCGTCTTCATCCGCCTCTGGCTCAAGATCTTGAATTTCAGGCACCAGGTAATCGGCCTGGGGATTGGGACTGGCCATGCCACCACTGCCACCAACCTAATTGTTACCGAAAAAAAATAATATGCGGTTTAAAGTATGATTTTAATCAGCAGAGGCAGGTAATCAGTAGAATTCGCTCACAGGTCAAGTACAGGGATGGTACAAGGGGATTACGAACAAGATAGCGTATGTATAAGGGTCGAGAGACACACCTACCTGACTTTAATCAGAGATCAGTTGTAGTATTTGTTCCAGGCAACCTTTAAAGTGTGTTATCATAGTTGCGCAGATGGTTGGAGAGTTGCAAGAGTTGGCGAAGAGATTAACACCGAAGTGGTTAGGAGTTGTAGTTGTTGACACACGCGCGACATTAAGGCATGGTTATTATTTTTCGGGTTTGTTTTTTTTTTTTTTTATATTTTTTTAGCAGTGGAAGCATGAGTTTTCAAGGAGAGTTTTAATTACAAAGATAGGAAAGTATTTAGACTGGTTTTTAGAAAAATTATAATTCAAAACGGTGGCAAAAAACAGAGAGTCTAGGTATGCTGTGTAAATGGTGGAGGAGTCATGTCGTCGTCGTCGCAGTCTTGTTAGTCTCCTTATGGAGGGGGAGTGTCCTTGAGGGGTGTATGCGATATTTTGTGTTTGGAATTTCATTTCGATTTAGATGAGATGATTATAAAAATGGTTAAGCCTTTGTGTTCATTTCGAAGGACATGTCATGTTCATTTCGAAAACTAACTTGACACCGCCACATGCTACAATTAGTCCTTAAAAGTTTGCCATTTCATTTTAGTTCATATATATATTTTTTTTATAGGTTTTTTTTTTGGAAAACGATTATTTATTAATTCAATTATGTCAGCCAACTAAAACTCTGGGTTGCGGGTTAATCTCTTCAGCATCTCAGCATGGAGAAATTATAATTTTTGGCTTGGCCTCTGGTCCGCAACTGATTTGCAAACTCAACTGATAACTGATATCTGATTAAAATGCATATAGCCTAGGATTTTCGGTTCTGTGATTGCTTTTCTTGCACTGAATTACAAGTTATGTTTTCGTATTATATTAAAAGCATGCGCTTTTTGTCAACACAAAGGCCAATTTGCAAATAATCATCCAACTAATTCAGAAACAAAAATTCACAAATAACATTTCTAACGAGAGTGGTCACAAAAAGGGAGTGTGTCTTCGGTTACTCGTATTACATATAATATACAGCGTATTGGAGTATATATAATATTGTGTTCTTAGCACCCGCCTTCTCAAATTGATTTTTCTCAGTTTGTGTGAGTGTAAATGATCTGGAATTATTTAAGGCAAGAAAGTGAATAAAAGTCGGGGATTCAGATACGGTGCATACTCCTCTCCATTAGAGAATTGTGATTGTGAAATAATATAATATCATAAACTCATAGCTCGCCTAGTTAGTCTTTCTTGCATTAAATTCCAGTAGTACAGCTGTTAGGGATATATATATAGTCTTGGTAGCAGTTGCATGGAATAAATAGAAGCTTCTCGATAGAGGTTTTCATTGAAAGTAAGTGTTTTTCTTTTTTATTATTATTATTATTTATTATTATTATTATTGCTTTTCATTTGGAAAAAAAGAAACAGATAGCTGGTCGCTATTATTTCGGTTTGCATAATAGGTGTGTTTTTATTGCAAAAAGCGCTTTACATTTTAAAAGTAACATAATTATTATTTAGAAACCAAATGTCTCCAGGCAAGAAAATCTAATCGCAGCAGCGTTGTCTAATACTTGGTGTGTGTTTTTTGCCTTGGTTCTTAAGTTGCTCGCTCGCTACTATTATCTACTATTTACTTAAACACTACTACTAGTAAGCTATTCACATCAGTTTAGGCTAATACATTGTGTTTGTGTTAAACCGAATAAATATTTATGTCGTATATAAGGTATTTGGGCATTAACTAAGTCGTACAATAGATAGATTATCTTTTTGCGGAGAATCGGTTGAAGAATAATTATGTTGCAAAAGTGAGCCTTGGTTCTATCATATATAGTATATATATTATGTACTGAATGAAAGTCTTTGTTGCTGTACTTGTGAAGGGCGGGGCGGCGCGGGGGGGTGGAAGATACAAAAGCATATCCATCTTAATCTCGTTATCTCTTAGGAATTAGGAATGTAATGCATACTGCACATTGAGAAACGCATTGTTTAATATTTATTTTTTAAGAGTGATTATTCAAGATAATTAATAATATAAAACAAACAAACGACAAGTACGAAACAAAACTTGAAATTAAAAAAAAAATAAATAAAAAATAAGTGCAAGTAAAGCAGCAACATGCCTCTCTCTGGTTGGTATTGGTATTGGTATCGGGTAACGGTAACGGTATTGGTCTTCAAATCAAAATAAATTATCGATAACTTAATCGTAAGTAATATATATAAAAACATATCGATTGGCGTTTCGGTTGGAAATCGATGTATCGGTTGGAAAAGCGAAAGGCCTCATCTCTAATAAGCAGTTCCCTAGCGCGGTTCCCACTCCGCCCGCATTCAATTTACAATTAAAAGCTACTCACTTGTTGGTGCGCGGCCGACTGGTGGACTGGGGTGAGCGGGGGTGGTTGCGACTGGTTGCTGGTTTCTGGCTGCACCGCCAGGTATATCTTGGTTGGCCCCAACACGCCTAGCTTGCCGTTTGATTCTTGGGCTGAAATGGATTATGGATTTCATCAATAAAGTGGCAAGAGAACGGTAGGAAAGGACACTCACCCTTCATCAGCTGCTGCTTCACCTGCGTCTGCACCAGCTGCAGCTGCTGGGCTGTGAAGTCGTTGCCCACCAGACCCTGCAGCACGATGCGCGGCCCGTGCTCCGTCTGCAGCACCTGGGCAGTGACGCACTTGATCACTGTTCCCGGCGGCTGGTTTTGCAGCAAACTCTCCTCCACACTCATGGCCGGCGTCTGGCCGGTGACAGCCTGCGCCACCACGGACGTGCTGCTGCAGTCGAAGTTGGTGGCCGCCGGCTGGGCGATCTGCTGCTGCTGGATGACCACCTGCTGTTGGGGGCTCTGGGCCGTGATGGTCTGCTGCGGTGTCTTGACGGGCGAGTTCTGCGGACTGGCCTGGGGGGCGGCGTTGTTGGTCACGATGTGGGCATTGCCGTCGCCCTGGTGTTTGATGTGCGCCACGATCTGCGCCTGGTTGTTTCCCAGAGGCTTCACTATAACCTGCTGGCCGTTGACGGTGGCCACCTGGAGCTTGCCCTGCGCCAGCTGCTGGGCCAGCGTCGAGTTCGGCACCAGGACCTGTTGCATGGCAGTCTCCCCCGCCTCGCCACTGCTATTAACCTGCACCTTTTCCTCGACGGTCGCCGACTGGACAGGTTGCTGCTGCTGCTGGACCACCAGCTGCTTGACCAACTTGGTCTGGGTGCCGGGCGAGGAGACGACCTGATTCGTTTGGACAACAAACTGCTGCTGGGGCTGGGCCACCACCTGCTGCTGCTGTTGCTGCTGTTGGGTCTGAATCTGCTGCTGGACCATTTGGAGGGCCTGGCTCTGGGGCACATTCCTCTGGGTCACTATGGTCTGGCCGGGACTCAGGATAATCCGCTGCCCGCCCACCACTATCTGCTGTTGTACGTTACTGGTGTTGACGATTTGTTGGATTACCTTTTGTGTTGGCTGAGCTCCTACCTGGTTAACTGAGATCTGTTGGGTCTGCTGCTGCTGTTGCTGGGGCGACTGCTGGACCGGCTGTGCCTGCAGGACTTGCGTCTGCACGATTTGCTGCTGCTGCTGCTGCACAGGGGATGTACCCTGTTGTTGGGCCGACGAGGTGGATATGATCACCTTCTGGCCCTGGGCGTTCTGACCCACCACCAGCTTGGAGCCGGACTGCACGAACACCTGCTGCAGATTCTGGCCCGGCGTCGTGCTAACCACCTTGGACACAATCTTCTGCACCGCCGGCGACGCTGTGCCGGACGTGGAGGCGGATGATTGTTGCTGTTGCTGGGCTAGCAGCAGCTTGTTCTTGATTTGTGCGATCGGCAGCGCTACCCGCTGCGACGTGGCAATGGCCTGGGCCCCGGGCGTCTTTGCCACGTGCTTCACCGCGATCTGCTTGATGACCGGAGTTCCGGAGGCCGATGTGGCTGCAGGAGCACCAGCCACCGACGGCGACGACGTCGCAGACACCGTTTTGATGACCTTGTTGACTTTGTTTCCTGAAATCGAAAGGAATGTAGTTACTTCAGTCCCCAGACATGAATCCCTGGCGGCGACTTACCTGGCGTGTTGGCATTGGAGGCGGGTGTGGTGGTCAGGACGTGCAGCTTGCCATCCGGCATCTGGACCAGCTGCTGGCCGGGATTCAGACCACGGACGCTCACCTTGCCGTCCGGCCCCCGTATGATCTGCACCTTGTGGGGAGTAGAGGACGGGTTGGACTGAGTGCTGGAGGCGTTGGAAACGGTGGGCGAGGACGTGGCTGTGGCCGAGTTCCCTGCCGCCGATGACCGCGCCACCTGCGTCACCGCTTGCTGGATGATCCGCGTCGTGCCGTCCGGATTCTTGACAATGACCCGCCGGCTGCCAATGACCTGTCCCTTGACTGAAAGGATACACTTTGGATTAGAATAGACTATTAGAAGAGTAATCTTGGAGCACCCACCTGGAGTCACTGAGCGAGTTATGTCGCCCGCACCGACCACCTTCCGTTGCTGATGCACGGCCCGTTGCAGCTTCAGCTGCTGCTCCATCTTCTCCTTCACGTCCTCGCTAGTCTTGGGCGCCAGCTGAATGCGGCCGCCAACTCCAATGGTGGTGCCATTGGTGGAAGTGCCCGCCAGACTGCCGCCACTGGCCTCCAGTTGGCGGGAAGCCACCGAACGTGTCACGGTCGAGAGGCGCGCCTTCTCCTGCTTCTCGCCCATGAACTTGATCTCCCACAGCTCCAGCTTGTCCTCCTCGACCCACTCCTCGCTGATCTGCGGCTCCGTAGGCTGGGGCGACTCTGCCCGCTTTCGCTTCCGCAGCCCAGACCGGATGGATGTGACTTCTACGAGTTAGGAGAGAGATTATATTAATAAGGTATCCCAACAAGACAACAATAGCACCCCTTGCTCCAAACACCAACCCACCTCTTATGGTCTTTGGCATCTCAAGTGGAATGACAACCTTGCGACGCAAGTAGCTGGTCTTCTCGCCATACCGGCCGGCGTGGCGAAGCTTCAGCAACTCCAAGGTAACGATCTCTGTGTCCGTTGTCACCTGATGCTTGCCATCCGTGGACGGTGGCTTTGCGATCATGTCGTCCCAGCGCAGGCACGTCCACAGGATGCGCAGTTGCAGGGCCAGGCTGGCCAGGGTGGTGGCGTTGGAGGTGCGATAGGCCCAGCACGTCCGGAAGAGGGGACGCGAGCACTGATACTGCCATATGGAGTTGTTCTTGGCTCCATGATGGAAACCATTGGCGGTCGACTTGCCGCCCAGGCGCGCCAGCTTCAGGAGCTCGTAGCGCGGCAGGACGAGAAGGCTGCGCTTCTTCTTGTGGGTGAGGAAATTGGAGATGAGCGGGTACCGGGAGTAGGTGGGCTTCTTGACGACGGTCGTGGACTTGTCCTCGCTCTTGACGGCCTGCTCGTACAACTTGGCCGAGTCGCTGATGAGGTAGACACGGCCGCTCGCCGACTTGGTCGAGTAGACGCGCTCCGATCCGTTCTCGAAGTACTCCCGCTCGTACTTCTTCACGGGCTCCCGCTTGATCGGCCGAGCGTTGATGGGGAACCGCCGGTTCTGCTTGTTCAGCGGAATATCCTTGTCCAGGGTCTGGTCCAGGACGTCCTTGGTGCCGATGTAGGCCTTCTTGGACTTCTGGTTGCGTTTTCGCCGCCACCCCGGCGCCGTGTCGGTGTCCTCGGCCGTGGTACTGGCCGCGTTCAGGCCGGCCACTATCGAGTCCTCGGTGCTCTCCACTTCCACGTTGCTGCACACGTCCATGCTCTCGATGAAGTCCATCTTGTCCGAGTCCTGAGTATTGGAGTCAGCGCCGGCGGTGTTGCTGCCGGCACTGGGATCGTCCTCCTCCTTGATTTTCGGATTGCCGGCGGCGTCCGTCTCCAGCTGCAGGCACTCGCTGAGGAACAGGTCGCTGAAGGTGACGGCATGCGCCCTCGCCTGCTCCCAGTCCTGCAGCAGATCAAGCGGCGCCTCGGACTCGGGTGCCTTCCCCTCCTCCGACTCATCGGCCGCTATCTGGGTGGACTCCCGCTTGCCCTCAGTAAGCTTCTGTTCCAGGATCGAAGGCTTCTTGACGGCGCCCAGAATGGCGGCGACTGTCTCCTTGGAGCCGTTGCCCGCGGTGTGCGCCTTGCGCAGCAGTAGGAGCAGCTCCTTCTTGGCCCGGGCTTTCTGGAGGCACAGCGGCGAGTAGCAAGTGTTCTGGGTGATCTGGGAGACGGCGTTGGAGTTCGTGTTGCACTCCTTCGTGTAGCAGCCGAAGGTCTTGGCGAAGCGGTTCAGCTGGCTGAACTGCAGCCGCACGGTCTGGATCTGCTTGGCCAGCGAGTTGACCAGCTCCAGGTTGACGTTCGCCGGACCGCCCTTGACGGCGGCCTCGGTGAGGCGCAGCAGGCGCTTCTCCAAGTACGTCTGATGGCTGTTGGCCGGATTTGGAGCGGCGGCTCCAATCACTAGAGGCTTGACGTCCGCCGCCACTTTACTGGCTATCTGCTCCTCCACCTCGGCCAGCTTCTCGCGCCGCTCCAACAGATCGTCCAGCCGGCTCTTGCGCGCCACCTTTGGGTAGTAGGTGCGACCGGGAGTCCTGAGCGCCTTGCTCACATCGATGTGGCCCTTGACCTTGTCCTTGACGTCCTCGATGACCTTCACATTGGTGTACTGCTCCGGCAGGTAGTGGCACACCTGGCCATCCACGTTGCTCGTCTCGCACTGCTGCATGAACAGCTGGGTGCGTGGATCTACCAGGACGATCTCGTTGACGGCGGCGTCATCCGTCCCCATGGTGTAGTGGACATAGATCCGGTTGTGGGTCAGCGGCTGGGCGCGACGGGCACGCACTCCGCAGCGTCGGCTACTCGAGAGCCAGAGCCATCCCCACTGGCCGTGGACCCGGTACTCCTCGCCCTTCTGCTTCCATACCTGGTGCTTGAGGCCCAGGGAGTACTTGATGTAGTTGAAGGCCAAGCGGTTTCGCTCCTCCTCGTCGTCGCGCTCCCGCTTCTCGCGCTTCTCCAGCTTCTTGCGCTCCTCCCGCTCGGCGCTGGTGATGCGCTGGAGGCTCGTGTGGCCCAGCTGCTCGTGCCAGACGTTGGCGAATACCACGCTCTTGAGTGACGCCTGGAAGAGCATCAGCACGGCGGCAAAGTCTGTGGCCCGACGGGCGTTCATGACGGCAGCGTTCCAGACCTTCTTGTTTATCACCCAGTTGGGATTGAGGAAGGAGGCCGCTATGTTCGACTCGAAGTTAATCAGAGTCTGTCTAAGGGTGGTTATCATGTTCTCCGTGGAGCCCATGGTGATGCCGATCCACTTGAAGTCCGAGGCGGTGGTCAGGGAGAACTTGTGGGAGAGATGGCGCCGCTTGTCCCGCTCCTCGTTCCGCTGCGGCTTGTTCAGGGCGATGGTGTTGCTGGAGTACTGGTTCACATAGTTCTTGAATCCCTGCTCCATGCCCAGCTTGAAGTACAGCGTCCCGTTGTTCATCTGGGTGGTCTTCTGGCGTGTCACCATCTTTGTTTCCTCGGTCTTCTTGCTGGCCTCTTCGGACTTGTCGTCCTCCTCGTCATCCCCTCCAGCATCCTTCTCCAGTATCTCGTTAGTAGCCTCTTGTTCCATCTCGATGATGCTCCTCTTGGAGTGCTTGTGCTCGTTGGTGAGCGTCTCTGTCAGCTTCATCTGACGCTCGATTTCCTCCCGACGCTCGCAGATCTCGGCGTGCAGCCGCGGCTCCAACTCCTCGGCGTCCAGGCGCTTCAGCAACAGCTTCAGCTTGCTGGTCGTGCTGTAGTACCAGCAGGTGCAGTCCGTCTGATCCTCGACGAAGATGCGGCGGGCGATGAACCAATACCGTCGTCCATGCCGGTCGACGCCCAAGCTGTCGTGACGGATGAGCACGCCCTGCTTCTCCTGCGGCAGGATGCAATCCACCACCCCGGTGACCTTGTGGGAGCGGCACAGACCGCACTGCCAGTCCTCGGTGGGCACATCGTTCATGGGCGGATCGACGCACTCCAGGTGATAGACGGCCGGACAGGTTTCGCAGCACAGCAGATCGCCCAGGCGATGGCAGACACGACAATGGTCGTCGTAGTGTATGGGCCCCTCCTGGAGCATAACGTCGCGCACCGAGTTGGCGGTCAGGAACTGATCCGCCAAGAACTGGAGCACCTCCAGCCGATTCTCCACACTGGTGTAGGGGTACTCGGTCCGACTCAGGATGTGGTAGACGTTCCGGTCGAAGGACTTGTCGCTCTCCACATAGCTGCGCAGCACCTCCGGCCACGTGATGGCGTCAATGAGGTACAGACTGATGTTGACAGTGTCCTTCTGGTCCAAGGGCCCGAAGTGAGTGCCCTGGGCATCCTCCTCGCGCAGGATCGCCTTCAGCAGCATAATGTGGACGTCAGTCAGGAGGGCGCTCTGTTCGTCGCAGGCCATCGCGGCGGCAAAGTCCTCGAAGCGGAAGGGCGATAGGCGCACCAGGTGCCGGAAGCGACGGAGCACTTCGTAAATACTGAGGGCGCGCAGGACATGAGTATTGGGCAAAGAGAGGTCCTCGGAGGAGTCGGGCAGGTCGAGCGCCGCATACTGCCGCCCCTCCTGCAGCCATACGGGCTCGGGGCTGGGAGGGCGCGACGGACGACCGACGCCGTTCTGGTTGAAGCTGCAGACGGAGAACTCGGACTCGCTCTCGTTGGCGGCGTCCAGGCTTTCGTCGTCGCTGGGTGTGAGTAGCAAGTCGTCCTCGTTGTCCGACTTCTCCTCCTCGGAGTCTCCAAAGTCCGACCCATAGTGGTACTCGGACTCATAGCCTACAAAGTGACATGACAAGTATTAGAAAGATTGTATTTAGAAAGAGTTCCAAACAAGTGACTGCTCCCCGAAACTCACCTTTCCGGCCCGTGTAGCTGCTGGTGTTGGCCTGAACATTCGATTTGCGGCCGCGTCCCCGCTTCGAGGCGGCACTGCCCCGACTGCTGCGGTTGTGATTGTTGTGGCTGCTCCGGCTGCCCTCGTCGCTCTGCGGCGAGATGCCGCGCGATGCCGACGGGGTGCTGGGCTGTGACTTTCCCTCGCTGAGATACTTGGGTTTCTTGAGGAGCTTGTAGTCGAAGCGTCCGGACGTCCGTTCGTTGGGCGTCTTTGGCGGGCGACCGCGCTTGCGGCTGCCGCGTCCACTCATTATGTTTGTTTGTTGGCTGCTCTGGCGGCTGCAGATCCGGGATTCCGATCCCGGTTACTAACACACACACACACTCAACTACTGATGCTGTGGCGGGGGGATGGAGGGGAGGGAGGAAGTAGTTGGCAGGAGAGAGCGTCTGTGTTTCTCAGATGTGGTGGTTCTTCCGTTTTATCGCTTCGGAGCTGGACGTTGAATCTAAAACGAGAATTAGTTCGTTTAGCGTTTTATGTTATTGCTGCAGCTTGTGTTTATTCTTTTTTTTTTCTGTTTTCATTTTTTTTTTTTTTTTTTTGCGAGCAGGGGCTCACTGGCACCCACACACACACATATACACACGCATTCAGCCACTCTCATGTACAGGGAAAAAATCGATCAGGGGCCACTCGCAGCACTTAATTGTGGGACGTTTTTCCCCAGCGATGGGACGGGGGATGGGGGATAATTACACATTTCGTCACAATGCAGACCCGCCAAAATGACCAGATCCCGAATATTCTTTTAAATATATTTCAAAGTACGCATGTATTTTCAAACACAATCGCAGGCTATGTTGGAAATGCTGGACAGCAGCAGTAGCACCACCACCGAAGTGCGATTGTTTGTGTGCGTGTGCGCGAGAAGCCAACGCACATTGTCCGCCATTGAAGGCGCCGTGAAAATTTTAACAACTTGCTAATCGCGATTGGGATCTAGTCACTATTATCACAAAACTCCAGCGCACACATTACCCCGCATTATGAGGAACCAATGTAGAAAGTTTAACACAATTTATTAACTATTTTTAACCGTCTTCTGCAAACTGCGAGAGCCGAGCCACTTTTACCTAACATTTCAGTTCTGAACAGGAGATGGATGGTACAGTCAGCCAATCACAGCGAGTCTTTTAATTCGTTATGTCGCAGGCGACCTCTGGCGGTCGGCAATGGCAGTTGTCAAACGCTTTTGGGCAATTTGCGCAATTGTGAATAGAATTTATCGAGATTCTGGCATCGTTTCATTCTGAACAATAGCTGGTCACACTATTAGGCATCGAACCTGAATCCGATGGGTGAAGGGAGAAGGGAACAGAATATATCTCTGCATATTTTTAAATTCTATTTTAATTAAAGGTAAGCTTCGATTGGATTCTAGACGTATTTTGTCTGAAGAAATCGGTTAAATCGATAATTCGGTATTTCTCTTTTCTTTAGCGACAGGGAAATGATGTCAGGCGACCTCTGGCGGTCGGTTATGGCTACCTATGATATTTACCCCAACGGAAATTTAAATTTGCGCGCGCAAATTGCAAAACAACTTTGAATTATTTTATGATAGCTACATGCAAAGTACTTTATTTTTTGTAAATCTATTTATGGCTTAGTATAATTTTCTAATAAAACACATGAATGTCATCCAGAAATGAAAATTAAACGAATTTATTAGAAGAGAGCCCAGACCAGACAAATTTCTATGTAGCCCTGTTTGAATTTAATCTTATCAGCGTGCGATAGCGACTCTTTGGCGAAATACTGTGTTTTTATTCGCCAGTATTATTTTATTGATCAACCCAAGCGGTTGCACTTTATTTGATTCTTCGACAAGTGAACTGAAATTTTTCCCATGTGCGTACACACGTAATCGGTATTTTAAGGAATCCCACTGTCCCTTGATAACCATGTAATTCATGGAAAAAGTTGAACTTTCTCGTGTTAACCGTTATCTGTCCAACAGTGCTGGTGCTTATTCATTGAATTTTTAAGAAATTTGTCATAATTTTTATTGCGGTCTGTTCAGTCTGGAGTTCTTAACTAGAATATCCCCGGTGTTTGTCAAATCAATCTATGGAATGTGAAAAAAAATTGTTACCTGCGCGCTTACACATCCACCTGACGTCATGTGTGTGATTATTGTCCAAGAATAGGGCGGGAGATAGCTCTTGCCCGATAAGATAACGGCCTATTTGGGTGTTAATACGGCCAAACGTTCATAAAATGCTTTGTTTACATACTTTATGCGTCCTCAAAACGCCGTACTTGAAACAATAGATTTAATGCCAATTTTGAATTTTATTTGTCAATCTTTTATCATTTTCCTGTGATTATTAAGTGAGATAAGCAAATGCGCCGAGGAAATTGTACTTTTCTCTTAGATCTCACCTTAAGATACCTTAGATCTCAGTACCTTAGGGAGAATAACTTAAAATAGTATAGATCCTCAATTAATTTCCATGAAAATAACATAATAATACACATTAATTTACATTTCGTAGTAAAATTATACTTCCTTCTTTTTAATTTTCTTGTGAGCCTCCTTTGGTGGTGCAGGGGACGGACAATATATTCTCAATCGAAGGCGAAAGAATATATCTTTACCAATAATAATCGAATTTTTAGCGGAATACCTTAATCTATTAATAAGTCAATTCTCCATAAATCTGCATCAAACAAAAAATAATTTTTTTGTACATTTTTTTGACATATTTTCTGGAGCATTTTTGCCTTCAGAAATAAAAAAAAATTCATAGAGCCACTATATGTCTCACTGCAAGGACTATATCTTTGCCAATTTTTATTGTATTTTTTTTAAGAGAAATACCTTTGACAATTTTTAGATGACACCAAATTTTTTTCAGATTTTTTGGTTCAATTTTCCTAAAAAAATTGTGATAACCGCACTGGGATGGCTATATCTTGGCCAATTTCTGTCCAATTTTTGAGCGGGATGTCTTAAATATTTAGTAGATCAATTCTGTTGCATCAAAATTTAAGGAAAAAATATTTTTCAAATTTTTAGTCAAATTTTGTGGGGAATTTCTTCAAAAATTGTGAGAAATGCGTGGAAGAGCAATTTGGCTACCAGCGTTGGCTATATTTTTGCCAATTTTCTCCCGATTCTTGATCGGAATAAATTGAATGCTTTTTGGATAGATTATGTACCAATTCAAATCTACACAGATCTTTCTGTCTTTCTTTTTTTTTATGTTTTTTTTGTTAAGTTTTTTGTAAAACTCTACAATAATGCATGATTTCATTACCCGCTTCAAAGTCTATATCTTGGCCAATATTCTTCCGATTCCTTTTTTGTAAGAACTTTAAAAATTATGACTGACATAGCCTATCATATATGTATGATATTTATATCCCATATCCTATATATCTTACACAATACCTTTTTTTTCTTTCAGAATAGTTTTAAGAACACAATAAACATGAAGTTTCGTTATTGGAAGATCGCTATTTTGCTGATCTACTTGAAAGCCTATTCCAACGCTTTGGCACAATTAGCTAATTCAAGTGAAATAAATTCATCAAGGTAAGAATTTTAGACTGAATATTATCATCTAATGAACGCTAAAAAAATATCGTTGAGTAGCAGCACGGAGCAGTTAATAAATCAAACGTTATCAGAGACCTCATTACCAGTATCTTTGGCACCGGATCCCACGACAGAATCAACAATTCCCAGTAGCAGTCTGCGGCCATCAGGCCTGCCTGATTTGAATTCTCTGCAGAAACAGTCTCAGCCCGAAGACTGTTCTCAGCGAGAAAAATATAGGATCCAGCCGGTGGCCAGTGACTCGTCACGGTTGCGGAAATGCTGTCCCATCGGGGAGAACTTGGATATTTACCGAGAGAACCAGAGTGATTCCATGTGCGATAACGAAGTGGTTAAGTTCGAGCCAACTATAATTAGTGCCGTGTTGTTCGATAACTGCATTGAGGATCTGGAGATACCCACTACGCTGTCGTACGACATTGGAAATCCCTGCAACAGGTATGTGGATGTCAGAAAGGCTGTTAAAATTAATGGAAATAGTCCTTCATGTTTAGCTCTCTGCTCTACGAGGGTGGCGAGGATGTGTTCTTTGTGCTCCAAGACGGATCCCTCTTGATCATCGACAAGTTCGGAAACGACTCTTATACCGTGGAGAAGAACTACTGCCTGGACATTGACAAATCCGGGCAACTATTCGCCTTCACTTGCATTACACAGGTGGAGGACAAGATTGCATTCGCAAAGGTATTGGTCTAAGATTCTAATAGGTCTACGGACTCCTTTATACCCTATCCCATTTCAGGTGCTCTTTGTGGCCGTGTTGATGCTCATATCCATACCGTGCCTGCTGCTGGTCAGCTACTTGCACATGTCCCTGAAACTACTGAGAAACCTGCACGGTCTCTCCCTGAGCCTGATGTCCTTGTGCCTGGCTTCGGGCTACTTTGTCCACTCGGTGGTGCACATCTACTCCGTCCCCAATACGGGGATCATCGGCTACGTTATCCAGTTCTTCATCCTCAGCTATTTCTTCTGGTACTTTGTGGTCTGCTTCAATGTCCTTCTGAATGTGTGGTACAAGCTGCCCTGCCGCGTCCAGCTGTCCAAGTCCTGGGCCACCTTTAACTTTGCCTGCTATTGCTTCTTCGCCATTGCCGGACCCTCTTCCATAGTGGCGCTTACGGTCCAAAAAGGGCTGCCCGGCATGCCCTCGTACTTCCTGCAGGGACTCACCGAGTCCATACGGGACTCACAGCGTTACTTCATACCTCCGGTGTCCACCATACTGTTTCTAAGCTTTTTGGTAAGTCCAGAAATCCTTGGCTCCAACCTGTGAAATTGTCTAAAGATTGTCTGATTATTATATTCCCAGATAAACATATTGGCCTTCTTTGGGTTCCAACGAGTGAATGGCTACACACTGACGGAGAAGATGGACCAGGGACAGGACCAAGTCAAGAGCAGTGCAATCTTTGACCAAGAGAAGTTCGAAGAAGTAAAAAAGGAGTAAGATTCCACTTCTGAGTAAACCAAATTCAAAATATTACATCCCCATCTTTCATAAACAGTGCCAAGTGCGTCTGCCTTCTGGGAATAATCCTCATCATAAGCTGGCTCCTGGAAATAGTCACCTTCTACTCGAGCTCCAACTCCAACTACCTCCTGCTCTGCGACATGGTTAACGGTCTCCAGGGGGTTTGGGTGCTCTTGATCTTCCTGGTGGTGCGTAGACGCCGCACCATAATAATGCGGTGGTGGCGCGATCGGGGCTCTCACGAAATCAATGCCACTGAGATGCAGGAACTACGCAAGGACAACAATCCCACGTAGACTCTAGAACTCATTCGACGGCTTGCTTTGCCGGCTTACATTCCAAAGAGAATAAACTTTCGGATATAGAATACAAGTTACAACCATTTTTAATTTTAATTAGAATAGAGAACACACCGCAATCCCAATCAAGTATACACTACTTTTTATATATGCATATAAATGGTTGTTTATTTAGACTTATGTATATAATTACTAAATGTTTGTTGTCACTTTTATGGTCATATAAAGTTAAATAGTCCGTTAATTGTTAGAATGATTTACCAACTATGCTAGTACGCTAATATTCCTAAAGGAAATGTGTAATTACTTGGGCGGTCTGAACCAAAATGAGCCTGCTTTTCGTATGATTTTTCTTTGCTAGTAAAATGCTGTTAATGTTTACGCGGTTTTTTTTTTTAATGTTTTTTGTTTAAATAAGATAAGGAGAAAATGGGTTTGCCTCGTTTCCTGTCTACGTAGTGGCGGTTCTATCATAAGAATGGTTGTGTATTTACATGTTATATGCTACGTATATGGGATCCAATTGGTCGGCCAGGAAGCCGTCCCGTAAATGCATCCGTTGCTTCTCGCCACGACTGTTAATAGGCACCACACCTGCAAATAAAATTAAATGATTTAATGATCTGAAAAATGTAATTCTTAGCCTCAAACAAACCAGGATCAACGACCACAACAACGCCCACGATAAGCTGGTGATCTTCTAATACTGTGTTTGTGACCAGGGGCACCAAGTCCAAAGCTTCCGATTCATTGCCGTCCAGCTCCACGACTACTACCAACAGATTAGTCCAAGTGAAAACGGCGCTGAAAATGATAATCATTTAAATAATAGTTTTGAAAAGAATAAGAAGCATAGAGACCACATACCATTCGGCAATTTTCTTGTGACAGCGCATTACGGAATTCTCGATGTCTATTGGATGATAGTTCATGCCACGCAAGGAGATCACTTCATCGACAGCAC
Organism: Drosophila atripex; assembly: GCA_035045925.1. NCBI lineage: Eukaryota > Metazoa > Arthropoda > Insecta > Diptera > Drosophilidae > Drosophila > Drosophila atripex. Next base: position 7,268,139 of record JAWNOP010000012.1, read on the forward strand.
CGACCACATACACAGCATCGTGTAGCTCCTGATCGTTGGAGTTGCCAGCACTGCCCATCAGTCCGTGCTCCGAATTGCCACCCAACGAAGCGTTCGAGAAGTTCAACTGCAGCTGACTGATGGAGTTCAACGACTCGGAATCACTGTCCCGACTAGCCACACTTGGTGTGGTCTCGTCCAGCAAGGAGGCAGCCTGCGAGCATTCGGTGCGTCGCAGGAATCCCAAGTAGCCAGTGCGTGCATAAATCTCAGCGGTAGCCCCAGTCACCAGTTTGGCGTTGAAGTGATCATTGTAGTCGGTTTCGTCCCCGTAAATTGTAAAGTATCCATTGGCATTATGCGGAGCTTGCACCTGGACGAGAATATCTCAATTCAGAAAAGGTAAGATCGATTTTTAGTTGACTTACCCAAATCTCGCCCAAGTGCGAGTCGCCACAGTGGCCCTTGGTGTCGGGATTAGCAATTATAACCTTAACCCCGGGCAGTAGCTTGCCCGACTCAATGAGACAAAGCGAATTGGGTGCTCCGCGCTCCACCAGGGCCACCCGATTGTTTCGCAGTGCCCTCATGTCCACGTAAACCTGGGCACTCTCCGCCGAGCTGGCACCTTGCACACAAATGGCCGGATTCACCCGACATCCGAACGACGTGGAGACACAGCGAGTGTTGAGCCCCAGGGCCTGGAACAGTTTGCAGAACTGCTGGGTCAGCTGGACCCTGGGACGCTCCTCGGCCACCACCACACAGGTGCGTACGCAACGCAGATCAATGTTGCGCTGCTTCAGAGAGGGTATGGAGTTGCTGAGAGCCTTTGTGCACAGCTCGATGACGCCGTACGAGCAGAAGGTGTCGCGGACACGATGCTGCGATAGGGTTGACAGCCACAGACTGGGATTGGACTCGACTTCGTAGGGTGCAATCAGTATGGAGTGGTGGCCACTGTACACTCCAATCAGGGTCCACATGACGAAGCCCAGCCCGCAATAGGGATCCAAACACAACGCAACATGACGAGAAGGATACAGCTCACAGGCCAATTTTAAACTGGCGCAAAGACTAGAGAGAGATCTGCAAAGAAACGGGAAATAACAATGAAGAATCTCTCCCGCCGATGTAATATCCATTTTAAATACCGATGCGTTATGTTCACCCCACTGAGACGTCCACAGGTCGACACACTAAAGTCCAAATATGCGCTAGAGTCGAACGAGACGGTGGCTATGCCGGCATATTTGCGTTTCGGATTGTCGTCAATGTCCAGGATGGGGGGCCATGTCTTTGGATCAATGGAGGTGGCCGCCTCCCGGGACTTTAGTAACTTGATGATCGGCTGTATGGAGAGCACAATGCCGCTCTTGGACACATCAACGATCATGCGAACCGTGGGCAATGTGGTGTTCAGATTCTGCGGATGTGGGGGTCTTATGGTAATAGGTATTGCCCCCAAGTACAGGCATCCATAGAACGCGCAAAGCAAATCGAGACCCGGTGGAAAGATAAGAGCTGCAAAAAACGGTTTGTTTTTTAAGAAGAGTTTTTATGATTTCTTGGGTTCTATGGAGGCTTACCAACGTGGTCGCCGGGCTCGATTCTTCCACGTTCCTGCAGTAAGGCTGCTATCTTCTCAGCCCGCTTGTGCAGCTCGGAGCAAGTCAGAGTCTTGGCAATGGCACCTAAAAGAGGAGTTGTAGCTTGTTTCATGTCATTTGAAATACCATCTTACCCTTGGAGTTTAGCAACGTGAATATAATGTGATCCGGAGAGGTGTTGGCACGCCAACGCAGCACCCCTGTTATGAGTTGAGGCTGTGGAGTAGAAGGACTCTCAGAGTAATCTCACATTTTGAATTATAATCTGCGATTTGAACTAACCTTTCGCTCACAGTCCTCTGCCATTCCAACATCGCGTCCGTGTGCCTCAGCCAGACGATTACCTTGCACTAAATTGCCAACCATCACGGAGGCTGGTCCGACACCCGTGTCTGTAATACCACATCCAGATGATGAGCTTAATTTAGCGGCACTTGGCACACCTTTAGTTTTAGTATTTATTTTTTTTATTTTTTTTTTATGGTATTTGGGGAGTGGTTAGTAAAGTAGTTGGTTTTGTTTTTGGTTTTGATGATTTTTGTACAAAGGATTAATCAAAGCGAGTTCATTAGTCGTGGTGGCATTGTGTTTTGATGTTGTTATTATACAGTGGTGTTATTTTAGTTTTTGTTTTAGTTTTTTTTTATTGTTGCAGTGAGTGTGGAGTGGAGTGGTCAGAGAAGTAATCGCAGCATTGTTGTGTTGTTGTTTGGTGGTTAAAAAATAGAGGAAAGCAATATTTGTAATATTATAAGGTATAACAAGGTAACCGAAGCACAGAAAGTCCAAAACAGAGCCAATTATATTTGAGCACTTAAGCGATGCCACACTCACCTTGATGCAGTTCCCTCGGCTTGGGCAGATTCGTGACACACGTGTGCGGGCACATGAGGACATTGGCCGGGTGCAGAGACCCCTCCAAGAAGCGCCGTCTCGCCTCGCACAAGTGTATGCCGCCGAGCGGAGTTTTGGGCAAATGATTTGGCGGCACCAACGCCAGGCAGTAAATGCCCACCTGGTGAATAGAGTCGACGGCCTGGAGGACGCGCGACATCCACTGGAAGCTCTCCTCCTCGGAGCAGTCGGGTCGCTGCTCGGCAATCACGCAGACACGCTCATCCCGCAGCACCTTGATGCTGAACACGGCGATGCGCCCGCGATAGATGAAGCGCATTGGTTCCACGGCTAATACTGTGGCGATGATGTCGTCTGCATTGTGCTTCCGTCCAGTAACCGTCATGAGACCGTCGCGGGAGCCGCAAACGAACACCAAGCCGCCGGGGCCCAGGAAGCCCAAGAGGCCAGAACGCACATAATACTCTTCTCCGATCGGTTTCGAAATTACGTTGACGGTGCCATTGCCGTCCTTCGGGGGCTCGAACTCCTCCACCACGGGCTGCACCTTGAAGGTGGAGTTCGTCATGCCGTCGAGTCCAAAGTAGCTGGCGCTGGTCGAGCCACTGGTGACGCATATCTCCCCCACTTGATCGGTCTTGCACAGCACCGGAGCTCCCTCCGAACGAACGACCACCATCTGGGCAGCGGGCATCACCTGACCGCAGTCCTGAAGGGTTAGCGATGTCAGCGAGTCTTCGCTGTCCACCCTGACGACCCCGTGCGAAAGGGCAGCCATGGAGAGCACTCCCCGCCCAGTGGCCGATGGACTAAAGCCGCAAGAGCCGCGACCAGGACGCCGCAGAGAGACAGTGAACACTTCCGAGCTGCTAGCGCAGGGACAAATGGCATCGGAGCGCAGTCCTTTGGTTTGGAATACATTCAGAAACTGGTCACATGAGGACAGCGACCAAGGATTGGCACCATCGGCCACGAGAAGCATGCGAAGCGAAGAGAGCGAAATGTCCTTGTGATCTTTGGTGGCCAGTAGGCCCCAGTGCAGATCGCGGCTCTTGACGAGACAGCAGGAGGCCCGGTGCTTGGTTATCAACTGCATCCAGCTGGAGGGGCGCAGCTTCATCAGAGCATAGGGTATGAAGATGACATGCATTCCATTCAGAACAGAGGTCAAGACCGAGTGCCACAGACCCACTTCTCGCTTGAAATCCAAGACACAGACGATGGTCTCACCCTCGGTGTAGTGGCAGGCCATGGTCAGAGCCCGGCAATGGTTGATCATGGAAGCTCGGGTGACAGTGACGCCTGCAGTTCAACATAATAACATTCATTTCATTTCCTTTTAAGATTGTTTTCAATGCACTTACCCATAACACTGCCCTCCTTATCGGTTGTATATTCGATATAGGCCGCTGCTGACTCGTCGACCCGGAGATTGCCCACATTGAACTCCTTGGGCGGCTTCGGCAAGTGCTCAGTAACGAACCATTGTAGTCGCGGCCAGCCCTTCAGCTTGGCTATTTCGCCAGTTGTCGTTGATTTCGGCAGACCCTTCAGGCATGCCTCTGATGTCAGGGCGACAGTTATGCCGCAGGAGCTCAGCAAGAAGCCCACCTGCTGGGGTGGGGTGTCAGAGCTCGAGAGCGGCAGCTCAATGGGCAGGGGCACCAAGCCCCTGAACATGCACCCATACCAGGCGGTAATGAAACTAAAAAGGGTTTATCGGATATAGTGCGTGTCGAACAAAACATAATTGCACAATTAATTACTAACCTCAAGGGGTCATTGTTCGGGTAAACCAAGGCCACACGGTCTCCCGGTTTGAGGGTTACTTGCTCGGGTCCCTTGCTGAATATCTTTGTGGACAGAGCATATGCGATCTTCTGGGCACGCGACAACAGCTTCCCATATGTCAGTGTGGTGGTTATTTTTCCATTAGGATCGAGGACCGTGGCCATGGGGCTTTTGAAGGAGTTGGTGCCATAGCGTTGAAGGGCGCACTCAAGGGTTCGTGGAAGGCCAGCTGGTATCGACAGTTGCTCGCCCTGCACTGGTGTCATTGTACTGCCCTCCGGCTTGGGGGCATTCGGATCTTTGGTATTTGCAGCGATCTCCAGCTCGATGTCGTTGTCCTCATAGAACTCGGGCAGTGGCCGGCGCTTGGGTCTCTTCAGAGTGTTTAGCAGTTGCTGAATCTTTGCCGAGACCTTCCACTTGCCGTTCGCATCCGTCTCGGTGAGTTCGTTCTGAGCGAGATTAACATACCGAGTGACCCGGTCGGCAGCCCGATGGGCATTGTTGAACTGTGTGATGTCAGGAGCGTTGACTAACGAAAGAGTGGAAATTAATTTATTATTTAAGCAGTGAGAAGTGAGCAGAGGAATTCAACTCGGTTGGCAGAATTGATTGCGGAGACGGAGCATACATTGCTGGAAGAGATCTCCGTTTGTGTGCAGTCTGTTCTCATTACTTACATTGCTTTTGCTTGTACGCCTTGTCGGAGAAGTCATTGTCGCGCTTGTAGGCAATGGGCGGCGAGTCAGTGCTCGAAGTGTCGGATGTGGGCTGCAAGTTACAAACAATTAGTGATTGCTGGAACTTTATGTTATAAGCTAGCACTTATTTCGGGCCGACACATGTTTACCTGAAAGAATCAGGTTTATTTTGGTATTCTTTTCAAACACTTACGATTGGTGGCAAATTTTGAGGTGGCCGGCGTTCGGGAGCACTGTTGGATGAGGCGTACTTGTGGTTTGGCGGCTGAGGTGTCGGCTTAACATCGTGTCGCGAATGCTGCTGCGAACTCATCGATGACTCACGGATTGGTGGCTTGATAATTGGCTCTGGCGGCAGCATGCTGTTGCTAATGTGGTCGCGCGGATAGTTGTACTCCTTGTCGGGGGAAATGATCTCCTCGGGTATTGATTCGTCGTCGGTCGATGAGTCCAGCTCATCATTGCACCCGGGACTCCGGTTGAGCACCGATGTGCGTTTCGATGGCATCGGAAGACTGGGCTTCGGTCGGCCCTTTAGGGCAGCTAGTGCCTGCTGCACAGCCTCCTGCCTAACTTCTGTAATGGGAGGAAAGGGGAATCCAATCATGGTGGTATTCTTTGGTTAATTTTGTAAACAAACTTACCCGAATGATAGCGTTTCTCATTGTGCGTTACCTTTCGCTGTGTGCGTCGCTGACGATGCTGACTGTTGTTCGATGGCGGATTTTGGAAGCCACTGGGCTCGCGAGTATTTTGATATCCTGGATCTCCGACTGCACCGCCTTGTGGTCGCATATTTTCGTAGCCGGGAGCCCCAACACCTCCACCACTACCACCACCACCAGAACTTCCACCTCCGCCGTGGGAATTGGATGATGCTGTCACGGAGGATGACTGGTGGAAGTCAATCTTTTTGGAATGTCTTTGCTGGGAGGAGGACAGGGAGGGTACTTCGGTGACATAGCTGTAGCCCTCGCTGGAGACTATGACACCATCGTTATTGATGTTTCCTCCGTGACTGCTGCTGTTGTTGGCATCTTTGACGTTGTAGTAGGGCGGTGGCGGGTTGCTCTTCGCTTTGTCGCCTGCGAATGGCACGAGGAAAGCAGGAAATGAACACATTGCACAGCGACATAGTGTATGTATAAAAATAACTCCAAAAGCAGTAGCCAAACATACCCTCGTGCTTTTTTAGGAAAGGCTGCAATAGCTTCGCCCGTTTCTTCTCATAGCCCTTCTGGGTGATGTCACCTGCGAATGAAAATTACAACGAATGGGATTTTGAGTTAGAGAGGATGTGTGTGGTGCAACTTCTGCCAGATTAACACTTGGTGTTTGTTTATTTAAGACTTCTCTTCCGCCGACATCTGCACACACACTTTTCAGTGGGCTTACAGGGGGCTTCTATATATATTGTATATATTAAATTATGTCGCCTCAATTACAGATTAATAAACGTTGAATTAGTTGCCTCGTCTCTATTATTAAATTATTGTGTAAATGGATAGGGGGTGGGGGAGTCTACTCTTGGGGACTAGTTTGCATATTTTATACTCTTACGTAGAGTTTTATTAATTTTAGACAAGTTTAAAAAACATTAAGTTATTTTATTATTAAAAAAAAAATAACCAAATACATATAACTGAAAAGAAAATGTGTTTGATAAAATTTATTTGATTTCCAGACACAACACAACACACTTATACAATCAGATTACAAAAAAAAAAAATCATAATTTTGATAGAAAAATGTATCTGCTTATTGGATAATATCCTTAAAGGGTATAAAGGCATCGAATCTGGTCTAACTCTGCATTCGTTCTTGCTTCTCTTTACCTTCCGACAGCTCCAAGTCCAATTCGGCGAGCTTCTCGCGAACATAGCCGGGCAGCGAGGAAGGGTGCTCCATGGTAAACGTTAATTAATTCCAACCCAATGCGATCCAATCCACTCCTAGACGCTTCGGAGGCGTTCAACTTATAGATGGGCGCAGCGCAGGGCAGTGCACACACACCCAGACACCGCAGAGACACCGCTACTTTCCCACTTCGTTGTCAAAAATCGATCGATTTCCCATCCGTGTTATTTCACATTTTGCCGTGGAACATCAACAGGGGGCACTACGACTGCCGCTGGCCAACTGCATTGGATCGGTACGGGGACACTGGGCGTAATCTAGCAATTAATACCAATTTGCACAGAAAAAGTAAACAAAGAAAAAGTAGCAGTACAAATCGATTTGGTGCTGAGCGAAAATTCTGTTAACTGTCACAGCCCTGCATTGTTGCATTCAGCGGAGAATCGATTGGTTTAGGAATCGATGTTTGACAAAATGAATAAAATTATTATTTTATTTCAGGTGAATTTTAAAAATATCTGAAGATGTAAGAATTTTTAAAATGTTTATTAATTAATTATTTTTATAACTTTCAGCTGATTTTTTTTAGCTTTCCCCGCTTTCGATACTTGGAGTTATCGATAGTTCAATATCGATAGATGCCATTTTGGTTTCAAAAATGCGTGAGTTTATTTAAACCACTGTTTTCGTGCAACAAAATCAATGATTTCCCTAGATAATTTAAAGACACAGGAGGAGATCAAGGCTCTGAAGGAGCTGGGGCAGCACCTGGAGCAGCAACTGCAGTTGGCCAGCATCGAGCTGGGCGATTTCTCTGACGACGACTTGGGACTCCTCGACAAGTGCGCCGACTTGTACGCACATCTTCACATCCATGACTTCAACCTGAACTATTTGCGGGATTTCTACTTTGCGCGGAAAAGGGAACGAATTGAAAACAAACAGATTAAGGTGCAACAACAGATAGAACTGCAGAAGGTAAAGGACGCCATAGACGAGGCCGCCAAGGAGGTGGCAGTTCTGGAGCGGTAAGTTGCGAGACATATCATTTTCGAATGCCCGCTCATCCTTTCGCCCCAATCTTTCTCAGATTTAAATCAGAAGCGGAGAAACGTCTGATTCCCGAGAGCATTTTCCAGCAGAAGCAGAACCAGCAACACGCTACCAAACAGGGCCTACTGGAGAGACAGAAGGCCTGGAAGACACCCAAGGAATTTAATATGGACGCCCTTATCGACAAGGTGGAATCTCTGGAGCGACGCTAGTGAAATTGTCACAAATTTATAAAAAATTATTTAATGTATTTACTCAGTAATGCAAAAAACACTTTACAATAACATAAAATCTGCAAATTTAAAAGACATTGGGTGGTTATATAAATTTAATCCTGCGTTATAATTACTTTTCGGAGCTAAAGCACTTACAAAATGTCCAATTGCTGCTAGTGTGTGTCAAATATTTACTTTATGGGATTAATCCCGTCGAGCGGTTGGGGGAAAAAAAATACAATTTTGAAAAAGAAACCATAACTAGAAAGACCGAATATTAGACGATTGCCAGGATGCTGCTAGAAGCAAGATAGCAAGCAAAGTTCTTGCCGTGTTCCTCTTCTTCCATGCAAATGCTCAAATTTATGTATTGTATTTCCAATGTGGTATATGCATCATATATATTGGTGTGTATATAGAATAGAATTAGTAATTTCATAATCTTTAAGTTGTTGCTTCTTCTTGTTGTTGTTGTTATGTATATAAAGGGCGGGTATGTGGCAGACAAACATTTCGGCTAGCAACGCACTCCACACGCACGCCACAAGCCTACTCCCAGTTTCCGGCCGAATCTTTTTAGCGGAATTCGGGCGCATCATCCTGGGTGATGTCGCCGTACTTCCAGATGGCCAAGTGCGCGGCCAGGGCTGCGTCTTGTGCAGCTCTGTATTGGTCCACCAGGTCCTTGAGCTTCCGCTCGCGACGTTTCTCGGCGAGGACGAGTCCTTCGGCGACCAGTTGCTTGCCAAAGTCGACCTTGGTCGTGGGATCGTGCAGGGTGGCCAAGTTCGGCGAGCCGGTCACCTTCAGCTCAACGTTGAGCTGGACCTTGTGGTTCAGCACATCCTCGGAGAAGGCGCGCAGAGCTTCCTCCTTGTCCTCGTTGTCAGTGGGCAGGGCGACCAGGGCCAGGGCATACTCGGTGGCGTACGGCTTCTCGCTGCTGAAGGCTGGAGGCAAGGCTGCCAGTCGGCTGGTGGGCAGGGTCTGAAATAAGAATCAGTTTTAGAATATCCTTCCAGTTTAGACAAATAATTTTTGGGAAATTGGAATGGGAGTGTCGCATCTCGGGCGCATTAGCAGTGCATGACTTAGACGCCCCCAGCCACTCTGTGCTCCGGTTTCCAAAAGCACACCATGTCCGACTTCAGTGGACTTTCGGTCGAGCCAAAAAATATGGCAAGACCTCTGGACCGGCGAAGAGACCGGCATACTAATCGAAGGTGGAGCACATTTGGCGCAGCTGTAGGGTTTGGGGTACGCCCTCATACAGTAGCAGCCGCCGCCCGGGAGGCATAATTTATATAGCAAGCTTATGACTCATGCGTTTCACTTCTAGCCGGAAACGGATCTAAGGAACTTGCATATAGATCTGGACTCTGACGACGGCACTCACCTCCTTGTTGCCGTAGTCGATGTACAGGACAGTGGCGTTGCTGCCCTGGACTCGCTCCACCTTGGCGCGGTACCACTGGTTGTCCAAAGTGAACTGGGCGGCAACCAGGTCACCGCGCTTGGGCGTGTACGCGCCAGCGATGGGCGGGTTGGCCTGGAAGTCGGCGTGCAGCTTGCTCATCAGTGTCTCTAGCTTGGACCCGTTTTCCACGGACTGCGCGAAGAATGTCAGAGTCTCGGTAATCTCGGTGACGATAACGTTCTCGTAGTTGACCTTGCGCTCGGCCACCACCTTGTCCTCCTTCTCCTCCTCAACGACGACCTTCTCCTCGGGCACTTGCTCCACATAGTTGGCCCAGATGTTCTTCTTGGCGGCCTTGGCACGGTCTTCGGCGCTCTTCAGCTGCCGGTAGTATTCGGATTTCTCGGCACTGAAGTGCACCTCCGCCAGACCCTCCTCGACGAGGGCAACCGACAAGTTGGCACCACTGTCGGTCCACAGCCATCCAATGACCGAGGAGCCAGCCTTGTCGGTGGTGTCGATGTGCACGGAAACATCACGCTGCAGAACCCGCTCGCGCGTGAAGGTCAGAGCCTCGTCGCCGAAGGGCTCGCCCTCCTGGGCGGGCACTCCGTTCAGAGCCGGTCGGGAGGATCGTGGACAGGAGATGCCAGCCAGCAGGAATGTAACCAGGCAGCTGTCCTTTGGCACAAACAGTCGCAGGCGCGACCCGCTGGCAACGAACTCAACAATGGCTTCGGTGCGCAGGGCGCGCTGCCACGACGGCAAGTACTGGACTTTGATTCGGGAATGATCGACAGTTAGGTCGTTGACTCGCAGTGTGGCGTTGTCCTTCTTTGCGTGCAGTCCCTTCAGCCCCTTAATGGCTTGCTGCTCGGCAGCAATCAATTGATCATAGGCGGAAGATCTCTGGTCGTCGTCCTGGCGGTAGCGGACGCAAGTGGCCAGCCCCTTGGCCACCATAGCCTCGGCCACGTTCTGGCCTCCGATCAGGACGGTGTAGCAGTATTTCTCGGGGAAGTTCTCCCGGGGTGGCGAGATGTAATCCAGGTTGCACTGGACCTTCTTGTTGATCAGCTTCTTGCGCAGGAACTCGCGGGCATCGAACATGTGCGGGATCTCGTACAGAGGTCGGTAGTTCTTGCCGCGTGGCGGTGCCTTCACGATCTCCTCTCCGTCAGTGCCGACCACGGCGCGCTGATCGCGAGGCGGCCTGATGGACGAGAAGAAGGCCTTCTTCACCTGGCCGTTGGCGAGGCGGACATTGATGGCGTCGCCGTTGAAGACCTCGACCACCGTGCCGGTGAAGTCCTTGTCCTTAGAGTTGAACGCGGGTGTTTTAGCCTGATAGTCCTGCCACTGTCGGAGGCGCTTCTCCTTGGCCACACGCTCGGCAGCACGAAGTTTATCAGCTCCTGGAAATAAATTTAAATTAGTAAGGTCTCTGATGGGTTCTTGTTTGGATGCATTTTGTCCAAAAATTATAATGTCGACGGGGTGAAATGAACATCATGACAACTGGAGTAAGTCACGGCATTCTTGGAGTCCGTCATTAGTCTAGCAGCCGACCGCCACAGGGCACAGCACACATTAGGTTGACTACCAATGCGGTGCTGGTCTGTGCAGTCGAGCTGCAGTCGAGATGACAATCACTGTCGATTCTCCCTCGAATGCAAGTGAAGGCGGGTTCCCTTCAGGTGCACAGTGACGAGACGACTACTACTCTCTGGCAACTCTATATTGGTCCACACAACACTTTGGCTAGAAAAGAATTCCAGCAATGCTGCCTCTATACTCTTGGGATGAATTTCCACATACCGGTCTTCATTACGGCCATGGACCAGTCCACACACTTGGCCAGTCCCTCGCGCAGCAGAGACTCGGCAATGTTGCCCTTGGGGTACAGGATCGTGCCGATGAAGTTGGAGTTGTTGACCGACTCCAGCCGGATCTCGACATCGCGCTGCAGCAATCGGGTCTCCACAAAGTAGCGGGCTTCATCGGCAAACGGCACCTTGACGCTGAGGTCGGGCTTGCCGTCGGCATCCAACTTGACGCCGGGACACCGGATGCCCGAGATCATCAGCGTGATGTAGTGGAAGTCGGGCAGCAGGAAGGCACGCACGGTGGATCCATCTCGCACATGCTCAATGATGGCCTTGACGGGCTTGCCGCCGTAGATGTCGACCACGTGGGCGGGGTTCTCGTGCGACCACTTGATGTTTCGCACCTTGTCGGCGGCGTTGGTGTTCGCCGCCCACTTGCCTCGTCCAGCGGCACGGGCCTGATCCTCCAACTCGATCAGAGTTTGCTGCTCGGCCGTCGGCCTTCCTTCGCGGCGCACCGTCACCAGACCCTCGCGCACAATGGACTCCACCACATTTTCGCCGGTCTCCTTGTCCTTGCCGATCCACACGAATCCGTACTCTCGGTTGGAGTTGGCTGGCTTGTCGAAAGTAAACGTCACTTCAACGCCGATCAGCTTTTTTCGGAGGAACTCCCGCGATTCCCACGCCCAGGGCTCGTCTTTGGTCTCATCGCCACCGGCGCCGGGGCGACGGGCCAGTTTCGGGGCCAGGACATGCGAGAAGGTGATTTGTTTCTCCGGGGGCGGGGCACCCTTGGTCGCGCGGATGACTACCGTGTCGCCGGAGAGAACCTGAAAGTAGGAAGTGTGGGATGTAGGTTACCCATCTGATGGTTCGAACAGTTGAGGTTAAAAGAAAGTGCACGTGCGGGCTGCTGCTGCTGCTGCCTAGGGGTGGACCTATCGTTTGCCATCCCACTTGCTATCGATTACTAGTGCCGCAAATGCATACTGAACAGATTTCCCCGTTTACCCGGCCAGCCTCGCCTATCAATAAATGTACAGTTACTGATTTTGAAAAGATAACATCTTCAAATGCACGTTTACGCATCTGAATTTTACTAAAAGAGAAAAATGAACACGTGCGGATGGCGGATAGCAGATAGCGCCTGCGCTAGAAAAATGTCACGTAGGGATGCACATACATGTGTGTACATACATACACACCATACATATGTATATGGGCCCGAGATGAGGGTCCATCTTGCCGGTCACCACCAGATTAGTTTGTTCCGCTGATATCCCCTTCTTGCACTAAACAGGCCTCAAAAGACCTTTCTAACCGAAACCGGTTTAGGGAACAACAAAAATATCTCAATGGCTTCTTCGGCTCTTTTTGGGCCTACGTAGGCATCTGCTGGAACTCTCGAGGCTAACCGAAATTATGCGGCAGGTATACCAGCAGCGATCCAGCAGCAGATCCAACAAAAGAAAAGAGATAAGAATTAAAAGGGGGCAGCAGCTGGGTACTAGGGCGTCGCCTAGTGGTCATCAATGATCAACAGGTTTTCCGAGTGGGAGGCGGGGATCTCAGCTACCTGGGGAGCCCAGAAAACAGTCTATTCTTGTGCTGAGCTGACAACGTCACCAAGTCGGATGCCAGCCGGCTAGAAAGCTGGAAATTGATAATGGTTATCACTGCCACGGGCTCCGAAAGACTGGCGAAAGTCCAATGAGCTGACTGAAAATAGCGACCCCCAGCCAAACAATGAACTAAACTGCCCCGAAGGGAGTGGAAAGATCACAGTCCTCAAGCTCCAATCAAAATAAATTTATAAATAATAGCAAATTAACGCGAAAATGCCCTTTCGGGATGGACAAGGAGGTTAGAAACGAACGGGCCGCTAATAGAGCAGCGCCATAACAAAGAATTTTGACTGAAATACGGCTCGGACACATCCCTTTCATCCTGATTTAATGGCCTGAGCCATGGGGCAGGCGGTAGCAACAATTAAAAGGGGCGGAACTGATAGCTGGCAGCATAGGCCGCCAAAGAAAATCTGCCAGCTTGGCACCTTCGATAACTTTCATTTCTTCTTCGTTTGCCGCGAGCGTGTGCAACGTGTCACTCTCACGCAGCCAGCCTATACGCGCGTCTCTTTCGCACTTGTCAGAGTTGCACTCGGCCGCCTCCAACGGACCCAAAAACCGCGTTTGCCACGCTGCTACGGAAGATTAGGGCGACTACTGATGACTGGTCATGGTTTATGGCGATGCCAGGGATTAGCCACACTCCACTCACCTGCTTCACGATTCCGGTCAACGTCTTGGCAGGGGCGGGCGGCGCTCCGTCTTTCGCTGCTCCTCCGGCAGCTGTCGCACTGTTTGCTGGTGTTGCCATTTTCTCGTCGGATGCGGGTGGGGTTGAATTAGCAAGGGCCGATGATGCGCTGCGCTCAATAGCGGATAATCTTGTCTTGGTTTCGAGTGTGCGTGCACCGCCGAAGTCCACCTAATTAAGTTATTTGAGCAATGAAGGAACCGCACACAGTAATCTCTCCCGAATTTTCGCTTCTACAGTGTGCTCCAAGTACAGTGTGGCCGCAACTTATCGATATACATAGGGTTGTTGATAAAACATAAAAATATTAATATATCGATATTTTGTATACAGTGACTTGAATTCGAAAATAATGTGTATATTTTATATATTCTGTGATATTTTTGCTAATAAAGTAAATCGGCAATATATTGAAGTTCGGCTCGAACCCGAGCCCGTAATATTATACAGTCACGAATATTTTTACATACTATTTAACTTTACTATTTGACTTGAAATCCAATGTTGGTGTTCGGGCTGAAACAGAACTCTGTAAATAAATAAGATATATATATATATATATACTTTTTTATTTACTGATATTTTCATACCGAACACATCTCGGGAGATTCTAATTTCCTGTTCCGATTATTTTACATACATTCTTACATACTATTATTTCCATTTCTTTTTATTGGAGTAGGAGTTTCTTTGAACAACATACATAATTTCAATGAGAAATGTAAGCAAGATATATACATTTTATGGATAGATATGCGGTTGTTCGTTTTTTTTTTTTAATTTGAATCTCTTACTTTAAAGTTGGATAACAATAAATCAATGCGATAGTTTCATACCTAGTTTTTTAGCCCAAAATTTTACGCGCGCACATCGCTATAGTGGCCAAACAAAACACAAATGAGCCGGTCAAACAAATTGTTTGGCGACAAAGCCTTTGAACTACTCAAGGAGCTGGAGCGGTCGTCCCAAACCATACCGCCTTTCGACGACGATGGCGTTCGCCAAGTGCTGGAGGAGATTAAGGCCATATTCGAGGAGAACGTAGCTCAGGCCTCTACCTACAACACTTCCGGCGACCGGAGCCTCTGGCCGCTGCTGAACTTCCGACACGCTGCACTGCAGCGGAACAAGCGCTGCCTTTTGGCCTATCTCTATGAGCGCTGCCGGCGCATCAAGGCATTGCGCTGGGAGTTCGGACCGATCATTCCGGCGGACATCAAACAAACTCTCTGCGAGCCGGAGGTTCAATTTTTCAACAGCTATTCCAAGTCCTTGGCCGCTTACATGTGCAGCGCCGGCTACAGCCAGGGTGCCGGTCAGGGTCTTGACCTAACCAACAACCTGCGTCCGCCCAAATCCCTGTACATAGAAGTTCGCTGCATGGAGGACTATGGGAAATTTGAGCTTGACGACGGAGAGGTGATCCACCTAAAAAAGAACAGCCAGCACTACCTCCCTCGAGCCCAAGTGGAGTCCCTCGTGCGACAAGGAATATTGCAGCACATAGCTTAACATTTTTTGTAGAAATGATTGTCGATTTAGAAAATAAAACTAGTTGTAAGCTGATTTTTTGATAGTATTCATTTTTGATTAAAGTTTTATAAAGTTTGGTAGAAGTATTGTCTCTGTATAGTTATGTTGCCTTTTATTTTTGGCATTTATATTTTTTACTTAATAGCTAGGAGGTAGTATTTTTAATTCGATTATTGTAAAGATAATAGTAAAAATGATATTTTTAATCCAAAGTGGAGTTTCTTTAAAGGCACTTTGTGGAAAACTAAATCTATAAATTCGTCATATGTCTTAAGATCTCTTAAGTCCTCATCTCTTCGCTTATTTCCTTTTTGTTACCAAGAATTTTGGACTGCGATAGCGTAGAGGAGGTTTTTTAACTCTTTGGCTGCGCCTAAGTGGTGTTTTATTGGAATTCTGCATATCTCCATCCTCGGATACGAGGTCCATCTCATCGACACAGGGTCCCATTTTTTTCAAAGTAAAGACGGCTCTATATCCAGGCACAACAGGGCCTGTTATTTTGATCCCCAAAGTAATGACGGATCCCTCAGTGACTGGAGTCTCATTGCTGTTTTCTACCCGTGTGTCGTCAATAAATATTTCATTCAGATCCGTCTGAGCAGCAAAAAGCGTTTTTAGTGTCTTAAATTATTTAAAACTTAAGATGGAAGAACTTACCAAAGGTTTCAAAATCACTTGATCTCCATTAATGATTAGGTTGGCATGTTTTCGGGCAATGTATTTGAATGGTGCGCAGAAAATAATCTTGCAAAATGGACTGCCACCCATCACATTATCCCCAGAATGCAGAAAAATCTTTTTGCTCGTAGTTACGTGCTCCAAATACCAGTCACTGGTCATATTGGTAGGCCTAGTCCTGCAAGTAAAATTGGTTCATTTCACTAAAAACTAACTTTTTGCCAGTGTCGCCAGAAAGTTTTTAAATTCCCGAGTACGATCATTAGAAAATGGCGGAATCCCCAATTTCCGGCGCGGAAACTCAAAAAGTGCTGCCATTTTTGTATCAGAAAAGAGTTTTGTGTAACACCCAGAAAAAACGTTTCCAATATGAATTGTTATGTTGAAGAAATCCCTCTTCGGATTTCTTAAAAACAAATATTTTTATTTTTATTAATTTTTCATTTAAGTTTCCTTTAAGTTTTAATAATATTTTTTGTTCACTAAAATGACGGCTTTAGTAGCAATTAAACACAGTTTAGCAAGCAATATTCAAGAAAAACATTCGTATTCCGTAGATAACCACAGTAGTAAAAAATTTAAAATAGAGAACTTTTTAAAGTTTACTATTTAAAGACCTGCCCACTTTTATTAAAATTGAAGTGTGGAACAACAGCTTTTTATTTGTTATCGATATATGAAGAGTACTATCGCTTTCAGAACCATCAGCTGTTCCCCGGCGCATTACGTGATATCTTTTAGTTGTAAAATTGTTAAATATTCCAATAAAATGAATCAAGCTGATGTTTCAAAGCTGATGTCCCAGCTGCGCATAGCCATAAGGCCCAGACATCGCAACTTGAAGAACAAGGATGGGCCGGAAGGTCGGCTGCTGAAGCTACGGAAAACAGTGACTGCGTTGGTGAAGCACGAGAGGATCGAGCTCTTCTATAACCGCGCAGATGAAGCTCGTGGCTACGCAGAACTAGTAAGTAGTTTTAGTTAATTAAAGTTAACCTTTTCTTAAACCTTTTTTTGTTCCTTTGCATAGCTTATTTCTAATGCCATACGTCATGGAGACACACACAATGCTACCATGGAAATGGCCGATTACTGGCTGCTGGAGAAACAGTTGGTGCATAAACTCTTCAAGGTGCTGGTGCCGCGTTACGAGAACTACACCGTCTCCTACACTCGCATGTTCAATGCGCCTAGGACTTATCCGGGTATATACTACAAGAATTCCGTCTTGGAGCTCCGGGGCAATCCCTACCCTTCGTTGATAGTAGATCAATCACAAAACAAGAATCTGCTGCACAACGTGCTCCTGGACGAAGCGAGGAAAGAGTTCCGGCGTAAGAAACTCGCCGAGTTGGCGCAATAAGGCCCATTTTGATTTAAAATACATTTAAGACTTGAGAAGCGCTTTATTATAAATGTTTGTATATTTTAAACCTACATGTTTTGGTCATTATTTGTAACAATCTCTGGTTTACTAGCTATATCTAAGATCAGACTTGTGGCTACAGCTTGCTAACATTGCAATGACTAAAAAAGTCGGACTTCCAATCTAAAGAATATATAGGTTAATCAAGTTGTTTAAGTGGTTCGTTAACTGTAGTGGCTTACCCTTTCCCGTGAAGCAAATGTCCCGCAGCATTTCACATTGGCTGTAGAAGAACTGGTGTTCATTCAAAGAAGAGGCACAAATGGGCAGAAACGGATCACAGGTGGATAGGGCCCGACAGGCGGAGGCGGAACTACTAACGATCACCGGAAGCGAGGCAACAGCCAGAACACAAAGCAGCAAACATATTACCGAAATCGTGAGGAACCAATACCACTTTTTCGTCGGATGACACGTAATGAGCATCTTGTTGAAGGAGGAGTTGCACCATATCAGCTACAACAGACTAAGGAGGGGCTGTCGTTAAGCCGGAGTACGCACAAACAACGTGCTATATGAGAGATTTTTTTTCTTTAATTCATATAGATGTGCTATGTATTTCTCACACGGTCACAGATTGTTCAGAGCCACTGGCTGGCTATCCAACAACTGATAACCACTCGGGGGAGACCTAAGCGCTGATGCATGCTAATTCGAGGGAACGCGAGGGTTGTCATGACAACCATGGCACCGGCCAAAGAATCAATGATAACTTTACCTCACTTTACACCCATAGGCGGGGGGGGGGCTTTTGTTTTCCGGATTTTATACTCCCGGAATTTTGGTATGAATGGGGTTGCTCAACCAACTGGAACACCGGCTTTGTTCGCTGCTCTTCCACTTACTGGTTGGAATATAAATGGGTCGGTGTCGGTCCAGTTTAAGCGACAAGTGGTCTGTGCGAGGTACGGGGCTGAAATGTGCAGATTTCCCCAAGCATTCATATGATTGTTTAATGAGTCACCGCAAAGAGGCAGCTTTGTTTTGGATTAAGAAATGAATACCGGTGTTTGGAGGAAATTCTGTGAATAAACTGACTCATCTAAACAATGGAAAAACTCTCTATTTTTAAGTCGACCTTCTTATGCTCTGGGATATAACAATAAATGTGAGATTTATTCTCTTAATTCAAGCCCCAAAGTACATGCATTTTCATGGTCAAATCGAGTTACTTTAAATAGGTTTTCTGTTACGTATTTTAATTATTTTTTGAAATAGCCTAGAATCTATAAACTTCATCTAGGCCCTATATTTTTGAAACAGTTTTAAGATTGATTCTAACCTTTTTCAAAATCTTCAAAGACATATTTAAGGACTTTTTAAAAATCAAAGTCTAGAAATAATTATTTTTTAGATTTTTTTAAACTTTCTGTGAAAAACAAAATATTTTATTGATTTGTTTCATTATTTTATGGAGGGATCCCTTGGTAAACCCACAAAAATGCATGGAGCCACTATATGACCCCCAGCGAAGGCTATATCTTGGCCATTTTCGATCCGATTCTTGAGCGGAATACCTTAAACGATTTTTAGATCGATTCTCCATTAATTTACATTAAAATCTAGACACAAAAAAATTTTAAGATATTTTGTTAAATTTTAAGCAGGGATCCCTTCGAAAGCCCACAAAAATGCATAGAGCCACTAAATGGGCCCCAGCGAAGGCTATATCTTGGCCATTTTCGATCCGATTCTTGAGGGGAATACCTTAAACGATTTGTAGATCGATTCTCCATTAATTTACATTAAAATCTAGACACAAAAAATTTTTAAGATATTTTGTTAAATTTTATGGAGGGATCCCTTCGAAAACCCACAAAAATGCATGGAGCCACTATATGGCCCCCAGCGAAGGCTATATCTTGGCCATTTTCGATCCGATTCTTGAGCGGAATACCTTAAACGATTTGTAGATCGATTCTCCATTAATCTAGATTAAAATCTAGAAACAAAAAATTTTTAAGATATTTTGTTAAATTTTATGGAGGGATCCCTTCGAAAACCCACAAAAATGCATAGAGCCACTAAATGGGCCCCAGCGAAGGCTATATCTTGGCCGATCGATAGGCTATATCTTGTAGATCGATTCTCCATTAATTTACATTAAAATCTAGACACAAAAAATTTTTAAGATATTTTGTTAAATTTTATGGAGGGATCCCTTGGTAAACCCACAAAAATGCATGGAGCCACTATATGACCCCCAGCGAAGGCTATATCTTGGCCATTTTCGATCCGATTCTTGAGCGGAATACCTTAAACGATTTTTAGATCGATTCTCCATTAATTTACATTAAAATCTAGACACAAAAAAATTTTAAGATATTTTGTTAAATTTTAAGCAGGGATCCCTTCGAAAGCCCACAAAAATGCATAGAGCCACTAAATGGGCCCCAGCGAAGGCTATATCTTGGCCATTTTCGAACCGATTTTTGAGCGGAATACCTTAAACGATTTGTTGGTCGATTCTCCATTAATCTAGATTAAAATCTAGAAACAAAAAATTTTTAAGATATTTTGTTAAATTTTATGGAGGGATCCCTTCGAAAACCCACAAAAATGCATAGAGCCACTAAATGGGCCCCAGCGAAGGCTATATCTTGGCCATTTTCGATCCGATTCTTGAGGGGAATACCTTAAACGATTTGTAGATCGATTCTCCATTAATTTACATTAAAATCTAGACACAAAAAATTTTTAAGATATTTTGTTAAATTTTATGGAGGGATCCCTTCGAAAACCCACAAAAATGCATGGAGCCACTATATGGCCCCCAGCGAAGGCTATATCTTGGCCATTTTCGATCCGATTCTTGAGCGGAATACCTTAAACGATTTGTAGATCGATTCTCCATTAATCTAGATTAAAATCTAGAAACAACAAATTTTTAATATATTTTGTTAAATTTTATGGAGGGATCCCTTCGAAAACCCACAAAAATGCATAGAGCCACTAAATGGGCCCCAGCGAAGGCTATATCTTGGCCGATCGATAGGCTATATCTTGTAGATCGATTCTCCATTAATTTACATTAAAATCTAGACACAAAAAATTTTTAAGATATTTTGTTAAATTTTATGGAGGGATCCCTTCGAAAACCCACAAAAATGCATGGAGCCACTATATGGCCCCCAGCGAAGGCTATATCTTGGCCATTTTCGATCCGATTCTTGAGCGGAATACCTTAAACGATTTGTAGATCGATTCTCCATTAATGTAGATTAAAATCTAGAAACAAAAAATTTTTAAGATATTTTGTTAAATTTTATGGAGGGATCCCTTCGAAAACCCACAAAAATGCATGGAGCCACTATATGGCCCCCAGCGAAGGCTATATCTTGGCCATTTTCGATCCGATTCTTGAGCGGAATACCTTAAACGATTTGTAGATCGATTCTCCATTAATCTAGATTAAAATCTAGAAACAACAAATTTTTAATATATTTTGTTAAATTTTATGGAGGGATCCCTTCGAAAACCCACAAAAATGCATGGAGCCACTATATGGCCCCCAGCGAAGGCTATATCTTGGCCATTTTCGATCCGATTCTTGAGCGGAATACCTTAAACGATTTGTAGATCGATTCTCCATTAATCTAGATTAAAATCTAGAAACAAAAAATTTTTAAGATATTTTGTTAAATTTTATGGAGGGATCCCTTCGAAAACCCACAAAAATGAATAGAGCCACTAAATGGGCCCCAGCGAAGGCTATATCTTGGCCATTTTCGATCCGATTCTTGAGCGGAATACCTTAAACGATTTGTTGGTCGATTCTCTATCAATCTACATTAAAATCTAAAATCAAAATATTTTTTAGATTTTTTATTTAATTTTCTGGAGGGTCCCCTTGGAAAACCCACAAAAATGCATGGAGCCACTATATGGCCCCAAGCGGAGGCTATATCTTTGGCAATAATCACCCGATTCTTTAGCGGAATACCTTTAAAGATTTGTGGATCGATTCTCTGCCAATTTGAATAAAAATTTACAAAATTATAATTATTATTATTTTTTTTAATTTCCTTGTTGAAGTTGAGTTTTGAAATTTCCTCTTGAAAACTATAGAAGAATTCATGGAAATAACAATATAAGTCACAATATGTGACAAATGTCCGATTCGTTAACATAAACGTTTGTAGAACGATTATCTTTTGGTCACTCTCATCAGTTTATAGCTTTAACTTTTGGAAGGGTATATGTACATTCAATATGGCCCCACCCATTCGATTACTTTTCCTTGTTTTCATAAAAGTTCAGCTGTCTTTTAAGTCCTTCATGCCATTTTTAAGGACACTTTTCATCACGCCAGATTCAGCTTCAGATGCCACTTAAGGACATGGCGCTGGAAATCACTCTGGGATATAATATAGGTCAAGTGAATAGCATACTCTTTTATGGCGACTAATGGGACTGTTGCGGTGCAATTTGAAACTTATGGCCCTGTAATTCAGCGAGGCACTTATTGATTTTTATACACTTGGCCCGCACTGTTTACGGTCTCGTATGCCAGCAACCAAAGTCAATCAAGATGTAGTCATTAGAGGGGGTTCCTTGCCGAGAAAACTCCTGGCAACGTCATCAATTTCCTGGTTAAAGGTGCGGTTACCGGTTTCCAGCCTGACCGCCAGTTGACGCCTGGCTGGGTCATGTTGGTTTGGGTCGGGCCGGGCCGAGTCGGGCCGGGTCGGGTCAGGTGACTTAATTACATTTGCATTATTAAATTTTATGACAGCTGTTGGACTCAATAACGCCTACATACTGACCCCGGGATGATGTTGGTTACGACGCGTCGCTTTGCAATTAAGCGGCCCGAAGGCTGCTCGTCCTGTTGTGTCCTTTTCCGCTTCATTTGTCGCCAATTTGCCAACGGGCCTAGCATTTCCCTTGAATTGGAAAAAGGCACATAGCCTGGCTATTTACAACAACAGGTGATTGATGGGTCGCTGTAGGGGTGAATCCAATCCTTGCGCTCTGGTCAAGATTACTCAGTGTTTATGAGGCGTAAACTTGATGAAATGCTGGTACCTAGCTTCTACATATGGGACGCAATGCTTTTCCAATTTTCTTTATATGTATGTACATACATATATATATATATATATATATATATATATATATATATATATATATATATATATATATATATATATAGATTTATAAGTGTATATAGATGGGAACGGTGCATTGACTTTGCGACCACAATTGGCATGGGTGGGGCTGGCATAATGCCATTGTGAGTCCGCCTTGCTCAATTGAGTTAAAGGTTTGGCTGCCAGGACACTGATTGCACACGTACAAGGACACTGGTGATTGAATAAACATTGAGGCAGCCCAACCCAGGTGTAGTGCAACCAAGTCCAACTTCCCCCTAAATGAGTCATGATAAAAATTATTTGGCAGGGTGGGGGAGGAGAATATCTGTGAAATAAATTATGAGCCTTCAATGGAGCGCCGGCAGCTTGCAGGACATTTATTATCAGGACAAGACAGGAGCCAGAGCCAGAGACAGAGCCAGAGCCAGAGACAGAGCCAAAAAGCTACTTGGCCATCACAGCATTCGCGTTAAAAATAGAATGTTAAATATTTATATGCAGAAACATGCGCAGCAGCTCATTGATAAAAGCCCAGGAATTGCTGCGCGCACTCTCTCTCGCACAAATGGCGAGAGAAAGGGCTGGCTGCTCCTTTGACGAGCATAGAATCCTGCAGGATATTATACATGCCGTGGCCTTTTATGCTGCTGTCCTTATATCTTCCCATTCAGTTTCGAAGAGTCGCGCATCGAGAGCAGTTGGACACAAAATCCGAATCGTTCTGGAGTTGTTTTGTGTGTATATCTAACGGTTAGTCCTTCACTTGGTGTGTGAAAAAATTGGTATTATGTCCAAAAAAATGTATAAATAAAATCTGATTCATAAAATAGAAATAAATTGATAATATTACAAGCGAAATATATGAAAGATTGTGATTAAATTGAATAAAATTTTGTGCCTTTCGGAATATATATAATTAAATTGAGAGCATACTTGAAAGATGCTTTATGGCTCCCTTGGAGTCGGTGGATGTATCTTGAAATACGAAGCGGGCAGGGCAATTGCGTCGTTGAATTTTTTCTCCTCCGAGAATTCGAGTCTTTGATTATATACCAATTATTTTCGGATGACTATAACCCTAATACATACACTTTTTTCCGCTATCCTTTACTGCCACGCAAAAGTCTCTACCTTTTTTCCCCACTAATGTATGGGATTTTCACCCCCGCACTTCAACATTTTCTTTTTTTTTTTCCGCAGCATCCAAAGCAGAGTCACACCATGAGACATAATTATAACGCGATTTTTCTGGCAGCGTTTCTGACATGGTCGGGGGTACTGTGTAGCACAGTTCTGGCCACCACAGAGGGCCAAGAAACCCCTCTGGCACTTCCGGTGGCGGAGCAGACCCAGCCCACCACAGCCATCCAGGGGGAGGTGTGGGAGGAGGACGATCACGAGGTCCTTATCCGAAACGAACGTGGCACCAAGAGTGATGGTAAGTTGTCGATAATCTTTCTTAAAACTTGACATAGAACTATTTTTTGAAAAAAAAATAAACAAAGGACGATTTATAAACTTTATTTTTTGATTTAAAACAAGGTCAGGAAAAGCAGAACCTAATTTTTTAGTAAAAATAAGCTCATGTAGTTATAGATGTCTCATTAATGTTGCTTAACATTAATAAACCATTAAGTTGATTTATTTTCATATCTTTTTAAAGGCCTGTCCTGCCGATATGGCAAGAATCCCTGGACCGAATGTGATACAAAGACCAATACGCGATCCAGGACCTTGACTTTAAAGAAGGGAGATCCAGCATGCGACCAAACGCGTACTATTCAGAAGAAATGTAAAAAAGGTAATTATTTCGATTTTAAGTTTGAATATTTTGTATTATTTCCGGTTTAAAAAAAAAAAAACTGTTAATATCCACAGCTTGCCGGTATGAGAAGGGTTCCTGGTCGGAGTGCGCCACTGGACAGATGACCCGGGCCGACAAATTGAAGGCGAGCAGTGATCCTTCGTGCGAAGCAACGCGAGTCATCAAGAAGAACTGCAAGCCCGGCAAGTCCAAGGACAAGAGTGCCAAAGAGCAGCGCAAGAACAAGGACAAAGGTGAGTCTTTACTTCTCGTTTTTAGGACAAAAATAAAACTAAAAAATCAAAATATTAAATGAAATTTATGTAACTTTTTATCTCCAACCCAAATGCAGCCGCTCGCAAAGGACGCGTTTAAGTGATTTCGTAACCTATTTAATTTTAAATGCCCCGTGTTGGTTTGCAGCCTTGCAAACGATTTAAGTTGATACTGATTTTTTAATATATTTATAAACAGATAAATCGTAATGACATTAACTGTCTGCTATGTATACCCGTAAAGCATTTTAATTAAATGCACATATTGATTAAATGTTGTAGTTTGGTTTCCAAGCAAACGATACACTTAATATAAACAGCAGTACGTTCAATTGTAAAACATAATAGTAACTTTTGCGAAATTAAAAACATATTTATGCAATGCAAAATAAAAGATATATTCATACAATACCATACATACATAAAATACCCGAAAATAATTTAGTTTACTCCAAAGACAACAAAATACATACAGAATACAGAAAGCATAAATAAATTAAAGTAATTCCCTTAAAAAATTATGATAAACAAAAAAACCAGCAGTCTGACATTTTAAACCGCAACCCGAGACTTGTCACAGAAATTTAGCAGAGTTGTTCTTCAATTGAATTTTGAAATAATATTAACCGTAAATCTAAAACAAAACATTTAATCAGATTATTGGTGTACAATTTTTTGGCAAATATCAGCTTCCGATTCTGATCTCAAGAAAAGCCAGAACGATGCGATGCTATATATTGCGGAAAGGAAAACCAACAACGGAAATTAAATAATGAAATCAAAGAAAAAATCGGTAAAAAGTTTGTCATTCGCAGATAATAAATAATTGAAAACCAAAAACACTTAGTGTAAATATTGTAAAAAAAAACAAAAATATACAACCCTACTATAATGTATGTATGAATGAGGCAGGATTGGCGATCCTTCGCCCGTATCCTTGCAGCATTGTAGGCGATTGGCATTTTAAAGTAGTTTACAACTCATTTTCACTGGAAATTTTGATTCCATCTTCGCCAAAACAAAAAAAAAAAAGAAATTAAAAACGACAAAAAAATTAAAAAAACACATGTCGAAGTACCGACAGACATACATACATACATACTCGTACATATTTTGATCCAAAGTTGTACCATTTCCAAGATATGGTTTACCTTTTTAATAAAAACATATAAACTTAGAACGTTAACTACGACTTAATGTATTTGCCTGTAAGCAGTTTTACAACATACCCCTTACTAACTTACAGCAAAAATGAAACAAAAACAGAAACATAAACAGAAACAGAAACAGAAACAGAAAAGCTCGCTCACAGCATGCAAATCCACAAAAACCCATCCTCCCTAGGGGTTTTTTTATTCCACAAGGACGAGAGGAGCACATACACAAACCACTTTTTCCCAAAGAAAAACTAAAAAAAAATAAAAAATTATGTGAAATTTGTTTACGTACGTATACATGCAGACGCATACAATATAAGAAAACAAAAACAAGAAGTAACTGAACTTTAATAAATACAAATATTACGGAAAAAACCGTTCAATCATTTACGAAGGGTGACCCAAGGGTGAGTTAAAACGATAATACTGACGGTTCTCCACGTAGGTGATGAATAGCCCTCTGAATAACACTATATACGCCCGAAAAGCGGTTTTTCTTTCGTCACAAAAATAGATAACAGTTTTTTTTCTGCGTTGCATTCTGCTTCGTCACCACAAACTTCACCTTTTCAAGATTTTTTTTATTTTTGCAGATACTTGTTA
Organism: Drosophila atripex; assembly: GCA_035045925.1. Lineage (NCBI taxonomy): Eukaryota > Metazoa > Arthropoda > Insecta > Diptera > Drosophilidae > Drosophila > Drosophila atripex. Next base: position 7,294,340 of record JAWNOP010000012.1, read on the forward strand.
CAAAATTGTCTTTTTATTTTAGATAGTAGAAAAATGGCTCGAATTTATCTGATGTATTGCGAATACCTCTTTCGGTTAGTTTGTTGTGCTGGGCTTTAAATACGTACTCTTCATTGTTATCCTGAGAAAGAAACGACCATGCGCACACCAGGTTCCGTGAGATGAAAAATTGAATCCGTCGTTGCAGTGGCGGAAAAGGCGATAAGAACCGTATAGTTTTCGGGTAAGAGGCGGATGTGCCTGTCCGGATATACCTACATATACGTATATGGTACATCGCAATGGATCCGGCAGTTCAAATTTATTGTTATCGTGCGGATAGGATGGGCTCAGATATAGATACAAAACGGATAAAGGATAACAGGGTCTAGTAGAATTTCTTGGATCTATTGGCATGTTTTTGTGAAGAGTTTATGATGGAGGCTAGAAGTTCTAACCGAGAACAGAATAAAATGTCGTTTGAGATACAATATCTTGTATGCTTCCGAATACGGGGTATCTGATAGTCCGTAACTGCTTGTTCCACATTCCACCGAGTCCCTTTTGAAAGCCATTTCGGCCAGCATGCATTTATTTACGGGCCTGGCTGTTTATTTTTCGAAATAACATCTCACTCGCCGGGAAACCACTCAAAACGTGTTTTCCATCGAGCACTCGCAGCATTGAGGAAGCGAAGAACCGAAGTGGAGCTGAGACCTGGAATCTCTGCTCTCGCCGATACCCTGGTGCGCTCAAACATGTTTAATGCTGTATCTACTTGTATTTTGATATACATAATTGTAAGACCCGAAGAACTCGGCAACTTGCTCTGGTTACACAATGCGTGGTCATTGTTTACATTCCGTAAAAGTGCACACATACAAATGTAAGAGTGCACCCAGATAAATCAGAGGCTTATCTTATCAGTGATATAGGCAGTGTGTTGCGAGGCACATTTATTGATTGTGTGCTTTCATATTTATGGCCATTGCCTGACTGATTAATTAGTCTAAAAGGCATCCTCCGTCCGGCAGCCAGTAATGCAGCCGTAATGCCCTCCTCCCGCTCCATCAATCCCCCCATCAATCATCATGGGAATGCGTGTATTTTCTATTTTCCTCGCTGATAAGAAGGCGGATTGTATTTATTTATAAAATCGACTCTATTTAAGGGCTTTGGAAAAGTCATACACTGTCAGTGAACCATAGGCCGATGGCTAAGCAATCAGAAAACAACTTGCTTTTTATCATCTTGGGATATTTACTAAAAAATATGCAAAGCATGCTTTTTATCTCAGAGAGCGGACTACGCATTAAGATACTTTGTGGTTTTTGCAGAAAAAAAAAACAATAAAAAAAATACAAAAAATCAGCACTCCTTTAGCCGGCACATAGCCAGATGAGGTGGTGTCCAGACTATTTCTCTCTGTGCACATATGTATCTTGTATCTCTCCGCCGCTCACTTGCCCTCACTTCCTCCGAATGTATCTCACGAGTGAGCGGAATTTCGAGCGCATTTGGAGCCCGGTTGCGTTCAAAGGCATTTCGCCTACTCAGTCTGCTCCGAACGAGCGTGACGATCGCAAGCCGCCTCAGTCTTAAGAAAACGATTTGCTCAAGGTGTTCCTTTGTGTGCTCTGTGGTTAAAAAAAAATAATAAGAAAAATAAAACCAACCAACTTGCAACTTGCACCTGAAACCGAAAACCCAAACCGCCTCGCTCCCCACATCTCTTGGAGACTTGAGTGAGTTTTGACTTTGTGCCTTATTTTTTGCGATTTAGTGCGCGCGCAGCATACGACACCCCCAATCCCTGCCAATCCTGCACAGAATTCGCGTCGAGTGAAATACCATACTCAGAGTACCCCCCCTATATAAGAGTAACCCAAGATGGATAGCGAATGCAGGCTGAAGGCAGGCGCTCGCCTGGTCCAAAATTAATTCAGAAACTCAAGTGCATTTCCCATTTGCCAATGCTGTACAGACATTTCTGGTCCACATGTTGGCCAGATGTGTAACCACAGTTTGTTTGGCTGAGATTTCCGTATTTTATTAACCATAATTGGCTTACATGTGTTGTGCCTTTCAGGTTGAAATTATCTCACTTGATTAGAGATTTGATCATTTTATGAAACAGCAGGCTTATCTAATAGTTCTTCCTGACCAGGTTACCATCTATGGTAGTCGTCGCAGCTCGTAATACCCACCCAACCCAATGCCTTGTGGGACTCTTTAAAAAATGCTCTGTGGAGGAGGTCTGCTTCTGAGAGGGACTAAAATATCGAACAGGCTTCCCTTTAATCTAGTATGTCATTGGAATTAATGATAGCATTTTTTAAATAAGTTTCTTGCCTGGGCATACATTGGTGAACAAGACTCGGACTTTAATGGGATTCTGCGATCTTAAGAGTACACCTCATATACCCCTCATACACCTCCATCGAGAGGCTATGCTTTTCCGACTTTACAGACTAACTAAAGCCCTTCATTATAGATCAACTTCAGCCCTTCAGATAGAAAAACAAAGCAAACAAAAAATTTAAATAAAAACAAAGGTATTGTGGATTCCGGTGACATAGTGGATGGTGGGAAGCAGATCCAGTATATTTGTCCCTCTCCGGAGCAGACATCTACAGAGTTTTTTTTTTAAATAGTCCCTCGAGTGAGCCCTTTTTCAGAAAGAGAAGATCAAGTTTCTTTTTTTTGAGTAAAAGAATGAATATGTTGAATCCTCCGTTTGTCCTTCCTTTTCTGGTGGGCCTGATTGTCCAGGGTCAGCGGAATGAGCAGCTATATGGAAGCCGCAATGAGTCTTGAAGATATCAGACAGTTCCAACTTGGCATTCTAAATCCTAAGCGCCTAGGATGCAGGGTCTAGTGGACCTCTCCAGCATTGGTGTCGTAAACGTAGGTCTCCTTGGTATATGGCATCCTCTGCTCTTCCCAGCTCCAAGGCAGTTCCGAGTCAGTTTTCTGGTATCTAACCTGGCTGCTTTTTGTTGCAAAATGTAGCTTCTGTTCCTACAAATCGGGATCGGTTTCGATTAGGTTATAACAGTCTGGATCTCCGTTACGGTGTCATCGAATTCATCCAGTTCTCAGGACCTTCTGAAGATGCTAGAATCTTGCCCTCTATGGAAGACATCGTCTCCTAGGAGATATCGTCTATTATAATGGCTAAAATGGTTTTCTCCGATGTGTATTCCGACGTGTTCTCCGGCATGGTATATCCGTTGTTTTTCACTGAGGGAGGGAGTTAAGAGTCTTCTGTGTCCATTATTGTAATGAGAAAAAAATACCTTGACTTTATGGAGTAATTGCAATAATGTTGAACTTTTGTAAGAGAAAAGTTGAATGTTTCCTTCTATGGTATTGACAGGAAACTGAGTGTGATGGCATTGGATGTTTGGCAGGAAATGTGTTTGGTTACTAGATCGTGCCTTTTCAAAAAATAACGTCATTCCGAAATCAGATAAAGGGAGAAACGAGAACCTAGAAGAGAATGGGTCGTGCGATTTTGAAACAAACAAGGTGCTTGAATACACAGAAAGCAATCTAACAATAACAACAGTCGCTCGAGTCGGCTGCCAAAGGGGTCATGTGTCGGTTACTCGAACCAAACTGCCTGCGATGCGATTTTTATTTTTTTTTTTGATTTTTTTTTTTGGCCCCCAAAGGGACGGACAATTTATGGCTTACATATATGCTGCTGGAACGTCCACATACACACACATGCTAATTGCACACTCACACAGCCATGCCCACACACACACACACCTTACAGAAGTAATCTCGGACGTTATCGATTGGATTCTGAAGTGGTCATGACTTCGACTCCCGTATCCCGCATTCCGTATCCATATCCGTACGTTTATGGGTTATGACAAACTGCCGGAAGAACATTTTTGCTAATAGGAAATTTTTGTTGATTTATTTTTGGATGGAATACATTGTACATAAATATTGGAAAAAAAAGGATTAAGTCTGGTGGGGGTCCTTTGAAGATATCAGATGAAAAGGTAATCGAGAATGGTAATTTTGACAGTTAAAATGTTAAAAGATTAATGGGAAGATAAAATAGTTTTATAGACAAAAAAAAAAAGGATTCTGCTCTAAAGCCAGGACCTCAAAACTTATATGATGATTAACAGAAGAGAGGGCATCTTAATTAAGCCATGAAAATAATACCTAAAATCCAAACTATATTTAAAACTTGAATAGTGTTTGTATTACTTATCATTCTTTTAAAATATTGGACCTCTGAGTGGGAATGAAAAGGGAATGTGATATATAATTGTATAAATAATATGATAATAATTGAAATACCTTTTAGATGTCATCTATAACCTATGAATCTCGTATTAAACATCTAAACTATATTTAAAACTTAATAAAGTTTAAATTACTTAATATTCTTTTAAAATATTGAACCTCAGACTGGGAATAAATAGAGAACTCGGTTCCTAACCCAATACCTAAAAAAGGAAAGATTATTATTGAAATTCTTTTCAGACATCACCGTTAAGCCATGAATCTCATACTGAAAGTGACCACCGTTGTCCAGTTGGCGCTGCTACTGATGCTGGCACAGATTCCCGGGACCACTCAAGGAAAAGAAGTAGCCGGTGATGGTGCTCGGCTGGTAATGAAGACCCAATCGGGTAATATAATGCACCTGCGAGCGGCCCGAGGAGCTCTGGAAGAGGAACTCGGATCCGCGGCAGGCCCATCGTCGGAGACGCATCGCGGCAGGAAGAACCGTAAACTGAACAAGTCGGAGGATCATCTGCAACCGGGTGGGGGTCACAAGTCCGGCAACCGAAAGCCCCAGTCCGGTGGGGACAACGGCCAGCATGCTCAGCCAAAGCACAAGCAAGGACACAACAAGAACTCCGAGAAGCAACATCATCAAGGAGATGCCCAGCAGAAGCAACAGCACGGCGGACACCACAGACCCGGCAAGAAGACGGGAACCACCGGAAAGAACTCCGAGAACAGTAGGGCATCCAATTAGGGGTATTTTAAATACATATTTAAACATATTTATTGCAGAGCCCACTTGTCGGTATGCCAAGAGCGCCTGGTCGGAGTGTGATGCCAAAACCAATATGCGCACCCGGGTCTTGTCCCTGAAGAAGGGGGAGCAGAACTGTCTTCCCACCAGGACAATTCAGAAAAAGTGCAAGAAAGGTGGGTGAAGTACAAGGAGTACAACGAAGTTTGTATGTGGTTTTGAAGACGAAGAAATTAATTTCCCAGAAGGAATGGTAGACATTTCTTAATCAGAAGTATATTTTTTTTATAATCCCTAAGATTCATAAATATATGATTTTACATCTGCCTCTATTTATTTACAAAAATACTATAATTAAAACTATAATTTTATGAAAAGTATTCAGTGGCAAATCTTAGATAGACCTTTTCTTAAAGAGTATCATCATCATCACCATCTCCTACCTCCTTTAAACACATTTTGACTCATTTAAGCCAACTCATTATACCGTCTAATTAGGCCCAGAGGCATTTGGCGGTTGCCCATTCCGATTTCAATTTCAGTTTCAGCTCAATTTCTCGTTGACCTATTTACGCGCCATGTCTGCAAATCGAATGGCATCTTTAGCCGCAGTCCTTAAAGCCTTTTGGCAGCAGCACAGCCCCTCCAATTAGTGGCGCAAAGAAGGGGCTCGAGCGACAATGCTCCACTTGGAAGTTGGCGTTTCCACCTCCACCCACATCAATGCGCCCCCAATTATGTTGGCCTTTTTGGCGCAAAATGCCGCATTTCCTGTAACCCCCAATCCGAGACAATAGAATGGCAAACAAACATTTTATTCGAAATCATTATTTTGTTTAGGCTGCCGATACGACAAGGGAACCTGGTCGCCATGCAACAACGGCCAAATGACCAGGGAGGATAAGCTCCAGGCGGAGGTAAATGGTGGCCAGGCCAGTGACCAGAACTGCGATGCCGTGCGAAAGGTCAACAAAAAGTGCAAGCCCGCTGGAAGCTCAGGCGAGCGGAAGCACAACAATGGCTCCAACCGTAACCAAAAAGAGAGGAAACAGAAGGAGAAAGGTACTATACTTTCATTTAATCCTAAATCCAATATAATAATCCAATCCCATTCCGCAGGATCTCGCCGTCTCTCGTCCAACGTTTGAGTCTAAGCCTTAAAAAAAAAAACACACACGCACACCCACACAAAAAATCAAAACAAATTAATAGCAATAATTTTATACACGGTTTCTTAGAATTTAGTCATATATTTTTGTAAAAACATTCAAAACATGGTTTTTCATTAATATCTTTTAGAGATTACGCCTTGTTTTATTCGAAAACATCTTAAAAATTAGATGGAACAAAAAATGCATGATTTTGAACAAAAATGGAGTTCGATGGTTCGATTTGATGGAAGCTTCAGTCACTTGGCTTTTAAACGACAGACTAGTCTCTTGTAATGTAAAAAAAAATATGAATTCATTGGGCAGACATGATGGAACGTATTGGACATGGTTTAATCCTCGGATCTAGTTAACGTTGGTTATTGGAAGACAATTTGCCGGGACCACCGCCGAACGAGCCATTCGATGATCCAGAGAATCCTCCTCTGTTGTTGGAAAACGTTTCTGAATTGTAACTTCTGCCTCCGCCTTGGGAGTTATTGTTAAAGTTATTAAATCCACTGGATCTGGAGCCGAAACCACTGCTGCCACTACCTCCACCTCCACCTCCACCAAATCTTCCTGGCGTGGAGTTAAAGCTGTTGAATCCACCCGATCTACCACCACCACCGCCGCCTCCACTGTTGAATCTTCCACCACCTCCTTGGTTGCCCATTCTGTTGGAACCTCTGCCACCGCGATTGCGATCTCTGCCCCCACCAGAATCGCGGGCCATGCTCTCCAGTTCCGGATTCACATTCTGATTGGCTTCGCGCAGAATTTCTATCAGCGCCCGGGCACATTTGGCATTCTTGCGCGTAAAAAAGGCATACGATGTACCTGTCGAGTGCTTCCGTCCTGTCCGTCCAATACGATGCACATAGTCCTCCGAGGACTGTGGAAAATCAAAATTTATGACATACTTGATGCCGTCGACGTCGAGTCCACGAGCAGCCACATCGGTGGCCACTAAAATATTGTGTCTCCCGTTCCGAAAGTCGTTTAGAACACTGTCCCGGTCCATTTGGGACTTGTCCCCGTGTATGGATCCCACTCCAACGCCAAAGGCATTGATGAAGCGAGCCAGTTCGTCCACCTTCTTTTTGGTGGCCACGAATATGATAATTTTGCCGGGCGAACTGGACTGGTCATAGATATGGGACAAAAGATCCTTCAGCTTGCCTCCTTTTTCGTGCTCGGCACATACTTCCACGAACTGGCGGATATTGTGGTTGGCCGATAGCTCCAGAGAACCGATATTTATCTAAAAGAAAACACCATTTTTAAACCAGAAAAGTCTGGAATCTCAGTCAGCTCACCTGTATGTAGTTGCCCAGAAAGTCCTCGGCAAGTTTGCGCACTTCCTTGGGCCACGTGGCACTCCACATAAGAATCTGGCGGTCCGGGCGAATCTGTCCCAGGATCTTGCGTATTTGCTGCTCAAAGCCCATATCCAACATGCGATCGGCTTCGTCCAGCACCAAGTAAGTGCACCTCTTTAAATTTGTGGCGCCGCCTTGTAAGAAGTCCAACAATCGTCCCGGCGTAGCAATCACAATCTGCACCCCACGTTCCAAATCATTGGCCTGCCTTGAGCGCGGTGCTCCGCCAAAGATGCATGTATTCCTCACATAGGCACTCGAGCCGAAGTCATTGGCCACCGACTGGATCTGCTGTGCCAGTTCTCGTGTGGGGGCCAAGACGAGGGCGATGGGTCCGTCACCGCGCTGCAACGGCTGCTGTCCGTTGATGTGCAGAATGGCGGGCAGAATGAAGGCTAGGGTCTTGCCGGAACCAGTCTTGGCTATGCCCACCATGTTGTGACCGGACATGGCGATTGGCCAGGCCTGGGCTTGGATGGGCGTGGGTTCCGTGTAGCGCTGTCGGCGAATCTCATTCATGCAGTAGTCGGGGAAGCAGACTTCGTCAAAACTCTGGACAGGATTTGGGGCTTGGCCGCGAATAGTTATCTGGTGTTGGCCCCTATAAGCTTCCACATCCTGGTCAGAACGATTTCGGGTGGTGGGATGCTCCCGATAGAACTGTTTCTCGAAAGGAGTCAACCTCACATTTGTCCAATTGACGCCACGTAGGTCTGGACGACATTGAATATGAAGTTCTTTCGTGAATAAAAATTTTTAAGTTACAATCTTACCCGAAAAATTGTCATTGAAACCGCCGCCACCTCCTCCACCGCCACTTCCGCCTCCACGATTGAATCCTCCGCCTCCATTCCTGCGCCTGGGACTGCCGCGTCTATCACGTCTATCTACGCGGCCTGAATGCACTGGAAAATCGTTAACACAAATAAATCCACATATTTTGGATTTCAAGCAGCAATCCAATCCACTCACCTCCTCCACCGCCCCCGCCAAATCCTCGATTAAAGCCGCTGCGTGGTGGCGCCATCGTTTTTGGGGTCTCGCTGCTGCGAAGCCTTCCCTGCCGGTAAAAATAGCTTTACTCTATTTAAATTGTAAATTCCGAGGGCCCAGGGCATTGAATCCAAAAACTTTGCCTTTCGCGTCGCTTAATGTTTTAGCCATGCAAGTTAATTCCTTAGCTAACTTACTTATTTGCCTAAAAAATGTTTTATCAGCCGTATCGTTATTTCAGTAACTCACAATTCTAAGGAATTTGATAGGGTTGTTGATAATGTATAAAAATATCAATATATCGATATTCTTTGTATACAAATGATACTTTCTATCTTTGAATATATTTTGCCATAAACTCGAAAATAATTACGATTTTTTTTTATATATTAAGACATTTTTTTAACTTTTATTGGTCAAAAAGCTTTTAATTTGACCCTAGGTGGCAACACCAGGCCAGGAGTGTTGCCAGAAAATTGGGCTTGGCGTCAGGTAAAGTTGTATCGATATCATTTTTCGATATATTGCCACATTTGAAACATGGCGGAACAGCGACATTTTTAGCTTAAAAATCAGTTGGTTGATTTGAAAGTTTTATTGAATAGTGAGCTGGTACTGCTCTTATCATTAAATAAATAACCATTACTTTGTATTTATTGGTTATAGACAACAAAATGGGGCAGGATTAAAGCATTATTTCCGTAAAATCATTCTACCCAACTTGAATTGGAGAATAGGCGTTCTCTATGGATACTCTAAAGTATTTTAAATAATATTTTGGTCTTACCTTATAATAATTCCCGTTTTATTAGTTTAAGTCGCTTTCAGATCCACTTGTCAGATATTTAAAAGTGAAAAAGTAATCGTAATAAAAGTAATCTGCGAACAAAATTTCATTACAAAGATCCCTCCCACATACAAAAGAAAAAATTACCTCTCCCTCGGTTGGTCAATTCAAAAATGTCAAATTCTATAGTGGCTAATTCTTGACGAAAACTCTTGACTGAATCTTTCCTATTCTAATTGTTAAGTCGATCGAGAAAGGGCATTGGGACCCGGACTGGACGGGACTGGAGGAAAGGGAAGGCAGCAGCGAACCCTAAAGGATCGAATCTTATCATCTGGAAAGTAAGAATCGCCAATGACTACTATAGCCATTCGGCGGCTGCTTTGTGGATGCCCGCGGATTGGTCGGAAGCTCATCAATACCTCGCGAACTCTGACCTCGGGCTTGTGGCGCACTATGGTCCTCACCCTGACGGATCGTGATCGGGATGCGGATCGCGAACAAGTTGGCTTGGAAGAGGGTGACCATCCCAGTATAATGGAGGATCCGGCAATAAGGCAACCCAATTTATGTTTCGGCTTTCTTCTGCACAATCGGGGCATACCCACCATGGTGTACATGGCTCACAGACGACACTATTCCACCTATGAGAAGACATCGACGCAGATCCTCTCGAAGCTGTTTCCCCAGACATCGGAGGAGCCCAATGACGAGGAGAGCCGGGAACGGCGACGTCGCGAGGAGGAGGAGGAACTGCAGGAAATGGAACGGGCCTGGAAACGAATGAAGCTCGGATTCGGCATCTTTGGCATTGGTGGGCTGCTCTTCTCGTTTTGGGCCATATATTACTTTGGCAAGCCGGCGGTGGATGAGAACGGCAACGAGGTGTTGGACGAGTTTAGCCAATTGCCATTGGCGGAACAATATATGGCCCGGACCTGGAAGTCGGTGAATCACTTCCAGCGCTTTATCCAAGAGCCATCCAGCCAGAAACTATTGCCGGAGCCCCTGCAGGCTCCCTATGTCCAGCCACCGTACACACTGGTCCTGGAAATTAAGGATGTGCTGATACATCCCGATTGGACCTACGAGACGGGCTGGCGCTTCAAGAAGCGACCCGGTGTGGATGTGTTTTTGCGGGAGTGCGCCAAGTACTTTGAGATCGTTGTCTATACGGCGGAGCAGGGTATCACAGTGTTTCCCCTGTTGGATGCCCTCGATCCAAATGGTTATATTATGTACCGTCTTGTTCGGGACTCGACCCACTTTGTGGGCGGGCATCATGTCAAGAATCTGGACAATCTAAATAGAGATCTGAAGCGGGTGGTGGTGGTGGACTGGGATAGGAACTCGACCAAGATGCATCCCATGAACTCATTTTCCATACCGCGATGGTCTGGAAACGACGATGATACGACTTTGTATGACTTGGTCTCGTTTCTGAGTGTCCTGGGCACCAGCGAGGTCGACGATGTGCGTGAGGTCCTGCAGTACTACAACCAGTTCAAGGATCCTATATCCCAGTTCCGGGAGAATCAGCGCAAGCTCAGCGAGCAGATGCAGGCCGACGAGCTGGAAAGGAACAGCAAGACCAAGCCGGTCGTCAAGAATTGGACTCGTGGCTTTATAAAGCATTGAAAACGTTGTGGTTCTCACGATATGTCCATCATATTTGGTTTCCTTCCGATTTATGTTAGTAATTCCCCAAAAGATTTAAAACTGACAATAAATTTTTTGCACGAAAAAAACCAACGAGAAAACACAATTGAACATTATTTTGCTAAACCCACAATTAATTTTCTTAACACGATCAGTTTTAGTTCATCCGGGGAATTTTTCGGTCAAAAGTGACTAGTCTGCCCTCCAGCTTGTTCAGTTGGCCCGAAAAGGTGTGTATGATTTGGCAGAGGTCCTTGCTGTGGTCTTCCCATTCCTTACACGACTGGCTGTCGCACTCGTCCATGTTCCTGCGCAATTGCTTCTTCAGGGAGTCGAAGGCCAGCTGCTCCCTCTTCAGGGTCTTCCTGATCTCGAACTGTAGGCCCTTGACGTCGTTGGAGAGTTGTCGCCGTCGCACCAACGACAACTGGCACTTGCACGTATAGGCAATCAACAGGATCCAGATAGCCAGGACAGCCCAGAAGAGCACCGGCCTATCGATGCCAGTTAAGTATGTACGGACGTGATGAAATATCGTTGATCCAAACGAGACCAGCCTCTCCAGATGGGACATTGGGGCGGCGTCCTTTCCGATTTATATATTTTTATATTTTGAATAGCTCTGACATCTAGCTTATAGATCGACATGTCCAAAGCAAAGCTGAAACTGTCAATGTGGGGATACAATTTATAAACAAAAATGGGGATTTTAAATGAGTAGATGTCACTGACTCCCTGACTCCCAAGGATAACAACATAATTTAAAAACAACAAATTCAAACACTCTTCCAATTTGAATGCCATCATCTTGCATCAGATAATATTCAAGAAACGCTAAAAGCAATATGGAATTGCTAACACGATATGATTTATTGTCCTCCATCCAGCCCCCCCTCCCTCCTGCGAGCCCCAAATACGAGTCCTGTTTTTTAAACCAAATGGAGCATTGTTAAATGTGAGAGTTCAGACAGAGGCTCATGTCGCTGGCGAGGGAAACAAGCTCAATTATCATGGCACTGGCAAGCTGCACATTTCGCACATGTTTACTTGTTTCCTCGCAGATTGATGTATTTTAGTCCTGGCTCCCTGGCCCCCTGGCCCCCTGGCTTCTTCATCTCTCGATATCTGCCGGTGACAGTGACAGATTTGAGGAACATGCAAAAGCCCCGGCCCAGTGCTCGTTTTGTCCACATTTGTTACTTAGGCAGTCGCTTCCCAATATCCCCAGTTTTGGACAGCCAGCCACCCGAGCGGACAGTCATTTTAGTAACGCCATTGTTATGTAACTCATTTAAATATTTTACAAGGCGCATATGGAATAAGAAGCAGCAGCCCCCCAGGAAGGACATTTTCTGTCGTTTCTTTAAACTGGTGACAGTCTGCCTTCAATTTAATAAACGCCATCCGGTAGGATATAAACACCCTGTCATTGCCGCCGTTGAAAGATGTGCTGCTAATATGCAATATAAATACAGGACCTTCATGCGAGCGCTCAGTAGGGAAAGCAGGACTATCAGGACTAACGGGAACAGGACCACGCAAGCTCAGCAACATGTTGCATATTCGGATCTGCCACTGTGTGGGTGAACACGTGCCAAAATAAAGGCCGACTCATATCATAGGTCGTGTAAAAAGTCCCCTCTACTACATATATACTATGGATACGAGAGTTTCCACAATCAACAATTACGCACTCCACACCACTAGGTGGGTCATGCGCAGCACAGCGAGGGGAAGGTTCTCCGAAATCCCATCCATCCCAATACCATTTCAAATGTTGCCAGAGATGGCCAGAGAGCTCTCAGGATGCTGGCTTTCTTGTAAACAAGTTTTTATTCAAAAGGATAAACTGAGATCTTTTTTTTAATAATTGAGATCTAAGAGATCTAAGAGTGTTTCCTTATTGGAATTTAATGAATTGGAATTTAAAGGTTAAATGATATATTTATTTCTTTTACAAATATTAATAAAATGTTAAATAATTGTACATTTTATTCCCTATTACTAGTCCTACATTGTATTTTCTTTCCAAAATGTACACTTTTTTAATAAGTTCTTGAAAGAGTTTTATCCTTAAAAATATTTTTAATATTTTAGACATAATGTTCTGTTGTTCCAATTGAAGTTCAATAAGAGGTTGAAAATATTATTTTATTTTAATTTTATTCCAATCTAATTCTAGTTAAAGACTAAATAGTTAAAGGAATCAAATTAATATATATTCTAATACAATATCTATATTTAAATAGACTGGGCTTCCAAACAAAGTAATAATAGTTACCCCTATATATTTACTTTTTAGTAGATTATGTTTCAACAAGTTGGGTTGATCCCGAACCCGGATTCCTAGCTAACCACGGTGCTCGGTGCACGGTGCACATGGGATAATGGACGGGGAGGTATAGCTGCGGATGGCGTGGAAATGTCAAAAATGGGCTTAGAGAGGCGCAGGCGCCGGATTTGTTTGCCACGTTGTCTGCTCTCCGCTCTGGGCTAAGGATGTGTCAGAAGATGGCCAGCATCCTGGCGGAAAGGTGGCTGGTGGGGGTGGCAGGGGGTGGAAGGACGACTCTGGGTCCCTAGTACGGGCTGCTGGGCATGGAATCGCGAGCGCGGACGAATTCAGTTTGGTTTTGACGTAACGTACGGAACGTTTGGGTGTCGCACTCTCCTCGCATGGAGGAGCACCACTGCACACAATAGGCACTTGGAGGATTCGAGGATACGCGAATACTACAAAACGCATGACAGTGTGTGTATATATGGATTTGATTGTGTGATTAGTGTCCAAATATGCGAAAAACGGCCTATTAGGGATGCATCTTGGCAATCTGCATAAATTTGTATTTATTATTTATGTGGCAGTTTAGTGTCGGAATTCGGGAACTGCACCACTGGGCCACCACAGCCAGCCCCACCCAAGTCCAAGTCGGTTCGTTTTCCATTTCCCGTTTCTGCGACTGAAATTAGTCTGAAGTGGATGGGGCTCCCGTATTAATGCAGGATGCCCCTTTGTGGCATCCTTCACAGCCACACCCTAAAGCTGAAAGTTTCCCATTTGCCTGGCAGTTCCAGCACATTCATCGGAGGTGGATGGCTCTCTGACAGGCCCCTTTAAAATTTAAGTATCGCATAATGAAGTGTCCACTCGTACGTTGAAAAAAAACACAACCAGCTTTAAGCCGAAAGAGTGATGACACCGAAAGTCAGTTGGATTAATTACTCAGGCGGAATAAAGTGAAGCGGGCTGGGGAGGATGGGGTAGGATGGGTCGATGTGAGTATGGGCATGTTGGATCAAAAAATCGGATTAATAACAAATGACTTGGCGAGTGGCTGAAGAAGAAAATGACAGAAATTATGATTTTTAACACGGTTTTTGGGAGTAAATACTAGAATTATTTTATAGTAAGTTGATAGTTAGTTAGTACCCACTTTTATAGGCGAACTTAACTACTTTTGGAACTCATTATGCCTTCACACCAGAGCTGTACATTGTTCCTCATTAACTTAGTTTGGCTGTTGGCCGAAAGTAAAAGTTTGTCCATCAATCACAGGCGATTAGCATCGTTATCGGCGTAGTCGAAAAAGGATGACAACCGAGACCTATTTGGACCTGACCTATGACCGAGGCAAGGGGTCGAAGCGGCCCCTGAGACCAAAGCTATTAAAGTTGACGGATGTGACGATACCGCACCGAAGCCGAAAGAAAAACAAAGTCAAGGTGAGTTTACATTTTGGGTTTCGAGTTCAGGGTTTCAAGTTGATGGGATTATGCTCCCGCAATGTTTACAGACGAAGGACCGTTCGGCCACCACTGTGCGGGAAAGGATATACGATGACCCAGCCTACACGGAGGACATAAGCCACCTGGCGAATCCCATGCGCAGGAGTAGTATTTCCGGGAAACCGGATCACAAGGTCCACCACGGTGGATCGAAGCACCAGCTGGCCAAGGAGCTGCATCAGTATGTGACGGGCAAGCAGGGCAAGCTGAAGGGCTCCGTGGTGGCGGGCGGAGGACCAGGTGGAGGGGCAACTGGAGCCGGACCAGGACCAGGAGCTGTCTATGACTGCGATTCCAGCAGCTCCGACAACGAACACCTGGAGCCCATGAAAGCCACCAGCAGTATGACCCGTCGAGTGCGCAGTCTGGAGCGGAGCCTGGCCATTTCCTTGGACAAGAAGTCGGCTCCGAAGCGCAGCTCCAAACAGAAGCGCAACCTCAGCCTCGACAACAGTCGCCACCTGGCCGCCAGGGTGGAGGGCAGCAAGCAGGGCCAAGACATGCGACGGAAGCCACCTCCCGAGGCCGGCCCAGCAGAGGATGATGTTTACTCCGCCCGTAGTTCGGCCCAGGAGTCGGCGGTCACTCTGCCCGTGGAAACGGACGCCGCCACCAAGCTGGCCATTGGCAAGCGCTTCCTCCGGGGCGAAATTGGTATCAAAAGCTTTAACTATTACCTCCTGAAAGAGGGCCTGAAGAGCTCCAAGAAGATCGAGAAGCCGGGACGCAACGAAGCCAAGCTGCAGTCTCGCAGCGAGGAGAACATCTACGAGGAAATCTTCTTCAAGGACACCCCCAAAGAGACCAATGTAGTTCTGCCAGAAAAGGATGGGCAGAACCATCTGCCGGCCAGCGAGGACTGTGAGATCTGCATGGAACAGTGCAGCAAGGATAACTGCGAGTTCTGCTTGGCAGGAAGCAAACTGATGATGCAGGTGCAGTCCCAGCAGCAACACCAGCCGCAGCACCAGGAGATCCAGGGACCTGGGCCTGGGCCTGGGGCTGGGCCATCCGCCCTGCCGGCCGCCCACATCCTGGAGTTCCAGTCGTACAATCCCAACAATCCGGGCGTGTACAAGATAGAGACCACGCCGGTGGCCATAACCGGGGACTACAATCCCATACTCCAGTTCCAGCAGTCCTCGGCCACCACGTCCACATCCACCACCACAACTCCCAGTGAGCAGCACCTGCAGCAGCAGATCTACGGAGGCTACTACCTGCCCCACCTGCCGCCCAACCAACGGTCATATCACCCGTCCCTGGTGGGAAATCCCCTCACCAGTCACTATGCCACTGCAGGGGGGAGCTTGTTACTCGCCCAGGTGACCGGAGCAGCGACTCCGCCCAGGAGACCCCAGCAACAGCAGCCACATTACATCCTCGGAACTTTCCAGAATGGGGGAGCCGGAGCCGGATCCGTCTCCGCCTCCGCCGGAGCTGCATCCTTGCAGCGACTAAACACCAAGTCCTCCTCCTCCAGCGACTCGCTACCCTACCATAAGTACAACACGATGGCGCGGTTGGAGGCCAATGTCTTCGCCTCTCCGACGACCGGAGATCTCTACTATGCCGTGGGCGGAGCCGCCCCGCTGCATCCTCTGATGTATGCCGCCAGCAGGCCCATCGGAGGATCGCAGATCCTGGTGGACTCGTACGATCCGCCTCAGATGTACAAGAGCGACTCGAAGGCATCGATACTCAGCGAGTTCTCCCTCCGGAGCAGCGACAACTCCCAGCGCTATGCCCGCCACCCGCACCGGAGACACGGCGGCGGCAGGGTGAGTGACTCCAGCCTGTTCTCCGTCTACTCCAACTCCGGACAGCGGCGGTACTTTGGGAGTTCGGACAGTCGATTCGGCTACGACTGTCGGCGATGCAGCCTGGATGGCGTCATTGGAATGGGTATGGGCATGAGCACGACAGGGGGAGTAGGAGGAGGAGGAGGAGGCGGTAATGGTCACATGACTACTGCTCCGGACAAATGCAGCTACTCGGACAATTGCCGCTACGAGTGCCGCAACTGCGACTGCTCCTCGAATTACTTTAGCTCCGATTTCGATGACGTCTACGGATCCATAGCTCGGGGAGGCAGTAGCGGCATTCCGCGCAAAACCAAGGCCGGAACCCTGCCTTCCAGCGGCCAGGAGGAGCCTCCGCTGGAGCCCAAGGGCAGTACCCCTCCACCCCCGATGGAGCAACCGTACCAAGCTCCGCTGGATTTGAAACAAAACAAATACGCCCAGGACTTCTTCAAGCATGTCAACGACGTGAAGCGCAGTATATATCAGTCAGAGATGCAGCGGAACAACAGCCTGGAGTCGGCCAGGAGGAATCCCAGGAGCACTGGCATGGCTGGCAACAGCAACGCCAAGTCGAGTCCCAAGCGGGCTGCCTCCCAGGAGCCCAGCCATGCGGAGCCCGTGGTGACCACACTCCCTCTAAGTCGGGGACGACCCCTGGCGGGGGTGAAACCCACTCCGGCGCCCAGGACCAGTTTGCAGGCACAACCCACTCCCAGCACAGCCTCTGCGCCCCGTAAGCGAAGCCTAAGTTTAATATTTTATTATGAAAATAACTAAAAATAAAATTCTTCCAGGAGATCCCACGCCAAGCAAACGGAAAACTCAGCCCAGTGGACGGCGAGAGTATCCCTCGCTGGATCGCCTGGTGGCCTCATCCACAGGCACCATTCCCAAGAGACAGAGTCGCACAGTAGTTTCGGAGAAGATGACCCCTGAGCACAGCCAGCCCCAGAGTCCAAAAACTTACTCAAAGTCCGCCGACAATAGTGTCTCTGTGTCCGAGGAGCAGAGTCATCCACAAAGTCAAGGCAAGAGACACCATCGGTCCGGTGGATCCAAGTCGCACCAGAATGCGCCAGGTCCCAGTTTGCGGAGGAAGGATATACCGGCACCACCACCGCCCTCGCCGGCCACCTACTCCGATCTGCAGGAGCTGAAGGCCAATATGGAGGGCTTCCGGGACGACACCAAGTCGAGGAGCGTTGAAAGCGAATCCAACGAATCGGGAGCAAAAACGGTTGTGGCGAAGACGAAACCAGATCCTCCGGATATCAGTGCTCTGGAATTGGAGGACAGCGATGTGTTTTACGATGCCCGGAGTGAAGACTCCGCCGGGGGTGTCCTGCCCTCCGATAATGGCAGTGTTTTGGCTTTTAAAAAGGTGAGATTTCATGGAGAAGTAGTTGAGATTCCACCAATTCCAATTGAAAGTCACAAACTTGTTAATCGATATTTATCGATAGGCAATTTTCCTTTTATTTAACTTGCCATTCAACCCATTGACCCAAGTCGACCCTCCTTTATT
This sequence comes from Drosophila atripex, assembly GCA_035045925.1. Taxonomy (NCBI): domain Eukaryota; kingdom Metazoa; phylum Arthropoda; class Insecta; order Diptera; family Drosophilidae; genus Drosophila; species Drosophila atripex. The sequence continues at coordinate 7,312,418 of JAWNOP010000012.1, forward strand.
CGTATCATTTTATTTTCCATTCAATTTTGTTTGGAATTCGCCTGGGAGGACAATGGCAGATGATGGTAGATGGGGAAAAATATGTGTCAATAGGATATTAAAAAGAAAAGGACATAGCGCGGGGGCGTGCTGTCCTCACATATTACTCCTACAGGGAGGAGGGTCGAGGGGAGGGAGAACTGCATCGGGCGAATATGAAGATGAATGAGATTTTAATTAAATGATATTTTCTATTTTATAGGGAGCATCCTGCAATGCGACAGCACATCAGGCGCCAGTGGACATGGCTGCCGCTGTTGCTGCTGCTGTCAGTGGCGGAGGGAACCGCAAGGACGTCGAAATGGCGCATTCCATCAAGGATGTTGTCGTTGGCGAACAAGAGCAGCAGCAGGAGCAAGAGCAGGACGGAGAGGAGAAGGAGCTGGAAAAGGGTCAGGATATGGACCAAGAGAAGGACCAAAAGCAGGGCCCAGAGCAGGAGCCAGAACAGGAAAAGGCGTCAGGCGACGCGGACAGACCGGAAGGGAATACCATTGAGGCAGAGACCGAAAGTGAGCAACAACCCTTGAATCAATCTGTTGAGAGCGATTTGGCCACCCAGCACCCACAACCGTCGCCGCTCCCACTCGGACTCCCACAACCTCGCGTAAGGACACCACCCGAGGAGGACACCAGTGTTTTGAAGGCAAAACACGAAAAGACAAGCAAAACAAAAGCCGAGAAGAGGGCCCCCAGCGGCCAGCAACATGTTGCCGCAACATGTGCGGAGGGGCAGGCCAGTTCACCAATCAACAACAGCAACAAATCCGCCAATAGCAACATCCCGGCCAGCAGCAACAGCAGCCACAACAACATCAACACCACCAGCACCGTCGAGTTCGAGTTCGAGAGTAAAACGGGCAACACGGACAGCGCAGCGTTAACGGTTTCGCACAGGTACGTCCGCGTCCGGATCCTAAGAATCCGTTCCCCCCCTCAGTGCACCCAAAAAAAAAAAAATGTGCGTGTGTGTGTGCAGTAGTAGTAGTAGCCTGGAGGTGCAGGCTCCAGTTAATCCTCTACAGCCAGGTGCAAAACTCAAGTGTAAACATTAGATGGCAAACAGAACACTTGTTGTTCCGGCGGTTGGATAATACTAATTATTTATTTCCGAGTGGTGACAAGAAAAATTGCAATAAAAAATAGTGCAAAAATAGTGACAAATCGGATCTGATCAATAATCGAGTGGCAGTAATGCAATATAATGTATAGATTTGCGGGAAAAGCGAGAGTGAAATTGTGTGCGCAGTGCTGCCTTGCGCCACATTTGGTATTTGCACACACTCCTTGCCTTGGCCCGTCCAGCCCCCATTTTTAATGCACTTCCTGGCCAAGAACGGCCAGTTATCTGCCACACGGATTTCAAATTCATAAACACAATCGTCAAAGGTGATATAATAAGGTGTCCCGAAACAAGTGCCCCATTAAGCTTGAGTGGCCCCCGACATCCTTGATGTCCTGTGATTAATCGGGCCGAGTGCGTGGCTGGCTTTAAGTTGTGACCTCTCGCCAGGTGTGTGCCCTGGCATTTAAATAACTCGATTGCCCGAAAGGGCGGCCAAGGACCCACATTTTTACTAACAATATCTCCGGGCGAAATAAATTAGCGCACACCTTGCGCGTCAACACCTGTTCGCAGTTGCCCGGGGCTAGTGCTTGGGCGACAAAGGCGCTTTAAGGCCGCCACTTCACTTACCCACTTACCCACCCACATGAAAGGCTGGATTTAATTCGAGCGGTGTTTCCCTTTGATATCGGGCCTGCCTACCTGTGTATCCTGTGGCCCGTGATTGATATCCGCACATTACATTTATTAGATTAAATTAATTTGCTGCTCTGCGGTTGCCAGCAGGCAGTGTTTCCTTCCATTTTTGTTTTTTTTTTTTTTTGTCCCGGCTCCAATAAAATTTTTGACAATCAATAATTTGCACAAAAAGCTTCGCCCCCTCGCTCCCCCCCCCACACCCAAACACACACACAGGATACAACATTCAGGAGCCAGTGTGCTCAATACGAGCCCGGCATACATAAATCAATTTTGTCCTTTGTTTCCCTTTATTGTGTGGGTATTCAATCATTTACCTATATACTTATGTGTGGGCCCAGGACACCCGCCAGGACCAATCGACAACCTCCCCCCTCAACCCATACGGGCATGTGTGTACTCAAAACTGAATTGTTTGCCGAAAAAAAAAATGGAAAAACAAAGGAAAAGTAATCATTTCATGTCGTCCTGCTAGCTGGTGTAAAGGATGTTTTACAGCGCAAGGATGTTTAAGTAGACAGAGTATTTTCACGGCAATACATCATGATCATGAGCCCACCTTCGGGTTAATTGGCAAACTTTTCAATTAGGCGCGTGGATTCAGAGCGCGGCTAATTGCGAACAAGTTCAGCTTCAACTTCAGATACAGATACTGCCAAGCAATAGCTCTTAGCCAGCAATAGCTCTTAGCCACAAAACGAAAACGAAAACGAAAACCGAACCGGGGCCAGCGACAAATCAAAAATCAGCAACCAAATCTACTCATTTTCGGCCGGGGTATTTTGCGAAACTGCCAGACGGATGACCTTCGAAACCTTTAGGCCGTAATAACAAAAAAGTTTTGTTGGCATTTTTGCAATTTTCTGAACTACTGCGAATTGCAAACAGAGAGCCAGAGCCACAGAGCCAGAGCCTATGCCATCTTGTAATTATGAGTTCGATCGGTGCAATGTCTGCCAATATGGTATGGAAAATGTGAAACTCGTTTCCTCTCCTGGCCGCCACTTTTGGCCACATTTGGTCATTGGCTTTCAGTCAATGCCGATGCAGCCGATGGCCAGTTGGTTGCAATTTGCTATTTGTTAGCAAAGAAAAGTTACCACATCGTCGCGGCGAAGGCGGCGAAGAAGCCGCTTCTCAGCGCGGCCGCATCGAAAGTGCAAGTCGTCTAACTGGTATCCGGAGTTAATGCAATCGATTTGTTAGTCTCCGTCTTCGTCTTCGCCTTCGTCCTCGTCCTCGTCGTCCTCGCCCTCAAAGACAAGATGCTTAGACAACAAGTGCGGTGCGCAAGTGCAGCTTAAATGATGAAAAAGTGAATAAACCAGTTTTATGATGCATTCAGCATTCAGCGTGCAGCATGCGGCATGAGGCATGCCTCAGCGGCAAATGCAACGTGCTGGGCACTTTCTGTATATGCTTTTAATTTTATTTACGAGCCCCCAAAACCGGCAATAGACAGCGAGTCTTGCTCCACAGAAATGCGGGAAATTGTTGCATGGAAACTTTCGTCCTCATCGGTGCAGCGCTCCAAGAGTTCCACTCGAGCAGCTCTTTAAATTCAAGTTATTTTTACGGAAAAGTCCGCCCCAGCTGCGAGTTCCGCTTTTAAACGCTCAGAACCAACTTCTTTGTTGGCTTTTAATCGGAGTAAGAGCTTTCTCTGCATCTCTTTAAATAATACAATTTCCGCAAAAAAAAAATAAATACAAAAATATCATCCCATCATGTGGATAGAAATATGAGATTGTTTTCAAGAGATACATGATTGCATTGAATTATTATTAAAAGGCTGATCAACTTATGATGATCGCTGCATAATGAATGCACGGTCATTAAACTAATTGGAAATTAAAGACACACACACTGACTGGCAGACTGGCAGACGTACCTCTCCGCATATTTAATGGAAAAATGGCACGAGTGCAGGCAACAACAGCGTGTTTTTCAAAAATGTTTAGATAGCCCGGAGATATAAAAAGTCGACGCGAAGCGCGTGTTTGCGGAGAAGTGTAATTAGCGTCGTAAAGTGAGAGTGAGTGGCCCCCACTTCCTCCCCGTGCGAATGCCAGGAATGTCCTTTTACTTAAAGCTAAGCAGGATTTAAGCCCCGACTGCCTTTTGAGAGTCATAGCTGTGGAAAAGTAAAATGTGGTTCGGGAATGCTATTCATTTCCTTGCCAGTCACTTGGTTAGATAATTTAAAGGAAAAGGTTTTATTTGAGAGAAGAGTATGATTTCAAAAAATTATACAAAATTTAGTCATTACGTATAATAGTATTTTTAAATATTATTTTTAATATTTAGAAAGTTTCGTACACAACATACTCTGATAGATTAATTTATTAAAAATAAAACTCATCTAGAAGCACAACTGGGACAGTCATGTGATTTGAGTTTAATTAATGAATCTCAATGAGAAATTCTTCTGTAGGCCGTTCAGAATGTTTTTTATTCAGAATGTAGCCCACGCACTTCAGAAACTCTTTCGAAAAGCCAACGGGGGCTTTCCAGTTCCAGCAAATACTTATATGGCATTGACATGTTTCTTCATTGGCTTCAATTTCTCTGCAACTGGTTCGTTTGTAATTCAAGACTGGAAAAAGAATCCATGTTTAAATAATTTTACACTGTTTGCTTTTAAATTGAATTGTCCGCTTGAGCCAGAAAGTTATGTATATTGAAGCCTTGGTTGGCCAGAATTTACGGCCCATAATGCGACGCTCAGCTGGGTCCGTCCGTCCATGTACCAATAATTATAACCAATTCCAAAATTGGACTAAAAGTTGTGTAACGCCCCCACAAAACCAAAATATGACAGGCCGAGGCAACGAACCGAGATACATATATACGAAAAGTATATAACACATATATCTGATGACCATTTTGGAATGACAACTTTTCAAGTGATTATATTCGAATGCCAAAAGCGACCGATGCTGAAGAGATTTCTTTGGATTTGCGTTCTGAGCCTTTCCAGTTGTCGCTTCTTCGTTGCCGTTTTTGTATATTATTTTCTAGCCGGCCTACGAGGCGTTTAAGCCACTTAAAAATTCCAACAGAACATCAAAGATACATGCGTTGTCGTCGCCAGCCACCCATAAAAGAGGAAGTGAAATGATGACAGCTCGAAGGAGGGCTACGGAAAGTGACTTCCGGTGGTGTCCGTATCCCAGGATATATCTCACATTAAGTTATAAAGATGCAAACTGTCAAAAAAAAAAGAAAAAAACTGTCAATAACACACTTTACATCACACTCGTGTTGCCAAATTGGAATTCAAGCTGTGCTCTGTGACACCCACCATGCACCTTGCAATCGATTCGGATGGGCCTCCAGCATGGCTAACATATATATATTAACTGGGTTCTGTGCGCTTTTAGACCAACTGGTTTGGCCACATTTTTTCCCACTCAGACTCACTCACGCATTTACGCCACTCGAGAGTATATGTTTTCCCAGCCCCGCCACTTGGCATAGACTGCTTAGTTCAGGGTCAAGTTTAGACGCCTTTTGGCAGCCTTTCAATATCTGGATCTGGAGAGGCGGATCCGGATAGCTAGTCATCAAATATGCGGGCCCGGGGCTCTCGACAGATGAATGTTTTGTCGGAAACCGCATTCTATATGGTTGTTGCCAATATTTGGCCACCAGCTAACAGCCACGCCCAGCGCCGCATCCACCAGCCAGCTAGTGGCAGCAACAAGGCAAAGCACTTATATGCCATCAGTGAGTGCACTTGAAGAAAAATTACACATATCTATTATAGGGAAACAAAACTGATAAATACCCGCCTAAAAGAGACTCTGCTTGAGAGAGATTTGTATTATATTTTCCTAAATTTTAATATTCATCAAATCTATACACTAATATTTTTCCACGTGTATAGAAACTGCAAGAGACTCTATGAGGGGCTGCAGCATTACTGCGCTCACTGCAAGATGTCAACGAGTTCAGGCGAGTGCTGAACCGTGTTCCCGGACATTGAACCGTTGTTCGAGCACCGCCGAGGAGGCATCGCCTCCGACTCCTCCACTCGCCCGGATCTGGGATTGGATCGGGCCGTTTATCCTAACCATTAAGCCCGTAGACAGGCAACTGCTTCTTATTGTTGTTGTTGTTGTAGTAGTATATTAGCGCTCAATCGGATAAGGGCTTCTCACTCGAGGCACTCCAATGGCAAGGAACTGTCGGTGGGGCGGAGAACTGTTCAAATGGGTACATGGGTACACAGCCACAGTGTCTTGAGGAGCTAGTGAAGATTTCAGATACTGTTGGATTCGCAGGACAGTGACTGGCAGAGCTGGCAAACCACTTCTGGTCTGGTGAACATGCATTCATATTAGGGCAGCAAAAAGCGTCGATGATGGGGTGCTTATGTACGTTCCCTTGAAGTGGGTGAAAAACGGTGTCAACCCATTGAACTGATTTTTGGTTGGATGATTGCTGCTTATCTCATTCAAATGGGCAGGGATGTAAGTTTATACAATACTTTGAATTGCTTCATCACACAAGGTTTCAGAGAAAACATGGGAAATTTAGAAACCTTGCTGAAATGGAACTTCAAGAAGCGAATATAGTGGTTTTTGTTTAATATTTCTTCATAAATGTTCAGAAAATTTATAAACTAGGGAATAGAGATCGTATCGATTTCTCAGGGATATTTTGTATATGCATTTTGGCGCTTTTTTCTTGTAAACTTTAATTTCGCATGTGGGAAAGGAAATGTTTATTTATGTTTCAACTCAAAAAAGTAAACCAAAAAACTAGTTTGGCTGCAAGTAATTATTCAAATGATGTTATTATACTTCACTCCAGCTAAAAACGTTGTTATTTATTACAAAAAACCGGCAACTGGACACTTATTGCTGCATGGAAACTGTTTTCCTGGTTAAAAATGCAGGTTTACCTAAAAATAAGTCAAATTTTAAAAAGAAAACAGTAATAACGTTATTTTTTGGGAAAGGAAATGTAAAGGATAAGCAATCTTCGATAAATTTCCCTTTTCGATAAGCAACTACCGCGATCGATAATCCCTTAACGCTTTAATTTTAGATAATAAATACCAAAAAACGAATGTTTTCGATTTATCGAAAGCTTAATTATTTGAATTTTGTCTTCTAGTGATCCGCCACTTGACGCACTCGTCACTGGAAATCCATCGTCGCCAAGACCACTCACTCGCCAGGACTACGCCTGCCTCGATTCTAGCGAGGCACAGTCGGACGATAGCCACCTGACACGCGACTCCATTACCCGGGAGTCCCAGAACGACGAGCTCTCCTCCTCCACCCTCGAGAAACTAGACGTTAGTACCCTTCCCTTGCCCGCTCTGCCCAAGCGTCGGCGCACCCGATCCCGCGCCAGTCCCTCGAAGCACCTGAAGCCTCCCCAGCCGGCGCAGCGTCATGAAGCCGTCGAAGATGCCACGGCAGGTGCCACAGCAGGAGCAGTCCAGCATCAGCAGCCACCCAAGCACCGTCAGCGAGCAGTCAGTCCGGATGCTCAGAAGCCGGAAATAAGCAATCAACAAGCGAACCAGAAGCAACAGACGCCCCAGCAGCAGCATCTCTCCGCCTTCCAGCAGTACGTGGCGAAGCGAAGGGAGAGCTTGGAGGCCTCCAACCGGAGTTTCAACGAGAAGCTGGAGGCGCGCAGGATGCACTATCATATGGGCGGGGGCGGGGCCAATGGAAGTGCCCCCAACGGGGGAGTGCCCACCTATCTGTTTGGAGAACACTTTCACGGCTCCGGATCGGGACGGAAATCGATCTCTCCCGCCACCAACAAGGAGGAGATATTCCTCAACAAATCCGGATGGGTACAGGTCAACACCAAGCGCGGCAGCAGCAAGGAAGACTACCATAGACTGGCCTTTGGTCAGCAGAATGGGGGTGCTCCGGATCGCGGTAGAACCTCGTCCAGGGCCATGGGTATAGATCATGGTCGTCGCTCGGACCTGGCCCGGCAATCATTCATCCAGCAGCACCACCAACAGCAACAGCAGCAGTCGGAGCCAAAGTTCGTGGGCTCCAAGGTGGAGGAACTCATCCAGAGAAACGAGGCCCGGTTAAGTGGCTACTCTTCGCGAGATCCTGCCCTAAGGCCGGGATACCGGATTATCGATCCCCAACTGGCGAATATTCTCAACGAGCGACCCGGCTTTTTACCGGTGAAGAGCCCCAACGACTTGGACACGCCTATTACGCCCATACTGTCGCCGCCACCCGCTTTCCAGGACAACAGTCGCAGCAGTCGGCATCCGGAACGACGTAAGCCAAGTCGACAGCAAGTTCCGTTGCCCGTGCCGCTTCCGCCACAGACACAGTCCCAGCTGGGCACCCAGCAGCAAATGGCCAACGGCACCGCCAAGGGCATGGTCTTCTCCCGCAGCTTCGAGTACGACACGCGGCGGCCCACCCCCACCGACAGCTACGTGGAGACCTTTTCCCGCAGCTTTGATGGAAACTTGTCGGAGCGCCCCCTGCACTTGGGCATGCCCATGATGGTGGGGCTGCAGCGCGAGAGGTCGCCCAACTTCAGCACCCTGACCGGGAACTCTCCGAACTACTTAACCAAGCGGGAGAGCAGCGGCGGAGGCGGCAGCAGTGGCTCCCTGCGCAGCAGGGACAACTCGCCCAAGTATCTGAATCCGCAGACGACGACCGCCTACTTGAATACAGCGGTGAAGGAGGCGCCGCCAGTTTACAGTGCGGCCACCAATCAGGCCAAGTACTCGCCGCGTTCCCGACACGAGAGGACGGCGGAGCGCGCCAAGAGCCATGCTCTGGGTAGGTCGCGAAAGTCGCAGTTCAGTCGGGTGGGCAGCGCCGGCCCGTTGGTCGCCCACCCACCCACTGGGATGGGCATGGGCGTGTCGCGATTCCGCAGCTTCGATACGTCCAAGAGCCAGCGCCTCAACTCCTGCGACAGCGGCGCGAGATCAGGTGGGTCCAAGAAATTGAGTTTTAATTACCAAACTTTTTGTTTATCCGAGTTGAGGAAGTGATTAGCCACGACATGGGATGCCTTTTTTTATGGGCCACACGCACCTGACCCTGTCCGGGGGTAGGGCGGTTGCCAATCAGCATGACCTGGCAGGCCACTTGCCATTGACAAATCCGCCAGCATCATCCATAGTTGGCTCTTTTTTTTTTTTCTCTTTTCCCGGTGATTAATGTTCGATGATTAGGCAAATCGCAATGTCGCATCAGGCGGTTGTTAAATGTGAAATAAATGCCACACCATTTGCGGTCAGGCACTGCCACTATTAGCACTAATGTCCTGACGTCTGCTTAACCCCCTCTCCCCCGGTGACAGATCTCTCCAACGACGAGCTGGACAACGAGGAGGGCGGCCTGAACGAGTTCCTGTCCGCGGGCACTCACAAGTTCCCCAAAACCGGGACATGCAGCGTCAGCATCTCCCCCTTCAAGATGCAGCGCCAACGCTCCCTAACTCCGGATCGCAACGAGTCGCACAGTTCGTCCAGCAGCCTGCGGAAACAGCGCTCGCTGACTCCCGAATCCAGGTCACTGACTCCCGAGGAGCGCCGCAAGAAGGGCTCCCAGCTGTCGCTCGGCGGCTCCCGTCAGAATTCCGGCTCAAGGAGCAGCACTTTGGAGTCACGTCAACGGCACGAGGACAGGACGCCGCCGAACATCTCGCGCAGCTCCTCCAGCTCCAGCTACAGTGGCGGAGACTCCCACGAACCCCTAAATGCCAGCAACAGCTCTACAGTCACGGGTTCCGTGGTGGCTCCCGGCAGTAGCTCTTCCAGCCATCGGCGTGCTCTGGCCGCCAAGCAGGCGGAGCAGGAGCACCGCATCCGTCGGTCCCGGTAAGTGGAATCTATTTATATTTATTTTTCCGTAAGTTATTCATGAAGGTAGAAAGTTTCCCACGAACTTTTAATCTTTTCCAGCCAGGTGAGCAACAATAGCTTCGGAGAAAGCCGAAGCTTCCATGTCCTTTATTTCATCTATCCTATATCCTTGCCTATTAAAGCCTTGAAATATTGTTAATTAATTTTCATTTCGATTTTTTTGTCAATTTATACCCCAAAGGAATACGGTTCTACTTTGAACTACTTTCCCAGTCTCCTCTCAGTAAGGTAGGTCCAAGTTCTTCCAAGCAAAGGCTATTTTGGATCCGATTCTTGAGCGGAATACCTTATATGATTTGTTGGTCGATTATCTATCAATCTACATTAAAATCTAGAAACAAAATATTTTTCAGATTTTTTGTTAAATTTTATGGAGGGTCCCCTTCGAAAACCCACAAAAGTGCATGGAGCCACTATATGGCCCCCAGCGAAGGCTATATCTTGGCCATTTTCGATCCGATTCTTGGACGGAATACCTTAAATGATTTGTTGATCGATTCTCCATCAATCTACATTAAAATCTAGACACAAAATATTTTTCAGATTTTTTGTTAAATTTTATGGAGGGTCCCCTTCGAAAACCCACAAAAATGCATGGAGCCACTATATGGCCCCCAGCGAAGGCTATATCTTGGCCATTTTCGATCCGATTCTTGAGCGGAATACCTTAAATGATTTGTTGATCGATTCTCCATCAATCTACATTAAAATCTAGAAACAAAATATTTTTCAGATTTTTGTTAAATTTTATGGAGGGTCCCCTTCGAAAACCCACAAAAATGCATGGAGCCACTATATGGCCCCCAGCGAAGTCTATATCTTGGCCATTTTCGATCCGATTCTTGAGCGGAATACCTTAAATGATTTGTTGATCGATTCTCCATCAATCTACATTAAAATCTAGAAACAAAATATTTTTCAGATTTTTTGTAAATTTTATGGAGGGTCCCCTTCGAAAACCCACAAAAATGCATGGAGCCACTATATGGCCTTCAGCGAAGGCTATATCTTGGCCATTTTCGATCCGATTCTTGAGCGGAATACCTTAAATGATTTGTTGGTCGATTCTCTATCAATCTACATTAAAATCTAGAAACAAAATATTTTTCAGATTTTTTGTAAAATTTTATGGAGGGTCCCCTTCGAAAACCCACAAAAATGCATGGAGCCACTATATGGCCTTCAGCGAAGGCTATATCTTGGCCATTTTCGATCCGATTCTTGAGCGGAATACCTTAAATGATTTGTTGATCGATTCTCCATCAATCTACATTAAAATCTAGAAACAAAATATTTTTCAGATTTTTGTTAAATTTTATGGAGGGTCCCCTTCGAAAACCCACAAAAATGCATGGAGCCACTATATGGCCCCCAGCGAAGGCTATATCTTGGCCATTTTCGATCCGATTCTTGAGCGGGATACCTTAAATGATTTGTTGATCGATTCTCCATCAATCTACATTAAAATCTAGAAACAAAATATTTTTCAGATTTTTTGTTAAATTTTATGGAATTCGAAAACCCACAAAAATGCATGGAGCCACTATATGGCCCCCAGCGAAGGCTATATCTTGGCCATTTTCGATCCGATTCTTGAGCGGAATACCTTAAATGATTTGTTGATCGATTCTCCATCAATCTACATTAAAATCTAGAAACAAAATATTTTTCAGATTTTTTGTGAAATTTTCTAGAGGGTCCTCTTCGAAAACCCACAAAAACGCATGGAGCCACTATATGGCCCCCAGCGAAGGCTATATCTTGGCCATTTTCGATCCGGTTCTTGAGCGGAATACCTTAAATGATTTGTAGATCGATTCTCCATCAATCTACATTAAAATCTAGAAACAAAATATTTTTCAGATTTTTGTTAAATTTTATGGAGGGTCCCCTTCGAAAACCCACAAAAATGCATGGAGCCACTATATGGCCCCCAGCGAAGGCTATATCTTGGCCATTTTCGATCCGATTCTTGAGCGGAATACCTTAAATGATTTGTTGATCGATTCTCCATCAATCTACATTAAAATCTAGAAACAAAATATTTTTCAGATTTTTTGTGAAATTTTCTAGAGGGTCCTCTTCGAAAACCCACAAAAACGCATGGAGCCACTATATGGCCCCCAGCGAAGGCTATATCTTGGCCATTTTCGATCCGGTTCTTGAGCGGAATACCTTAAATGATTTGTTGATCGATTCTCCATCAATCTACATTAAAATCTAGAAACAAAATATTTTTCAGATTTTTTGTTAAATTTTATGGAGGGTCCCCTTCGAAAACCCACAAAAATGCATGGAGCCACTATATGGCCCCCAGCGAAGGCTATATCTTGGCCATTTTCGATCCGATTCTTGAGCGGAATACCTTAAATGATTTTTTGATCGATTCTCCATCAATCTACATTAAAATCTAGAAACAAAATATTTTTCAGATTTTTTGTGAAATTTTCTAGAGGGTCCTCTTCGAAAACCCACAAAAACGCATGGAGCCACTATATGGCCCCCAGCGAAGGCTATATCTTGGCCATTTTCGATCCGATTCTTGAGCGGAATACCTTAAATGATTTGTTGATCGATTCTCCATCAATCTACATTAAAATCTAGAAACAAAATATTTTTCAGATTTTTTGTTAAATTTTATGGAGGGTCCCCTTCGAAAACCCACAAAAATGCATGGAGCCACTATATGGCCCCCAGCGAAGGCTATATCTTGGCCATTTTCGATCCGATTCTTGAGCGGAATACCTTGAATGATTTTTTGATCGATTCTCCATCAATCTACATTAAAATCTAGAAACAAAATATTTTTCAGATTTTTTGTTAGATTTTATGGAGGGTCCCCTTCGAAAACCCACAAAAATGCATGGAGCCACTATATGGCCCCCAGCGAAGGCTATATCTTGGCCATTTTCGATCCGATTCTTGAGCGGAATACCTTAAATGATTTGTTGATCGATTCTCCATCAATCTACATTAAAATCTAGAAACAAAATATTTTTCAGATTTTTTGTTAAATTTTATGGAGGGTCCCCTTCGAAAACCCACAAAAATGCATGGAGCCACTATATGGCCCCCAGCGAAGGCTATATCTTGGCCATTTTCGATCCGATTCTTGAGCGGAATACCTTAAATGATTTGTTGATCGATTCTCCATCAATCTACATTAAAATCTAGAAACAAAATATTTTTCAGATTTTTTGTTAAATTTTATGGAGGGTCCCCTTCGAAAACCCACAAAAATGCATGGAGCCACTATATGGCCCCCTGCGAAGGCTATATCTTGGGCATTTTCGATCCGATTCTTGAGCGGAATACCTTAAATGATTTTTTGATCGATTCTCCATCAATCTACATTAAAATGTAGAAACAAAATATTTTTCAGATTTTTTGTTAAATTTTATGGAGGGTCCCCTTCGAAAACCCACAAAAATGCATGGAGCCACTATATGGCCCCCAGCGAAGGCTATATCTTGGCCATTTTCGATCCGGTTCTTGAGCGGAATACCTTAAATGATTTGTAGATCGATTCTCCATCAATCTACATTAAAATCTAGAAACAAAATATTTTTCAGATTTTTTGTTAAATTTTATGGAGGGTCCCCTTCGAAAACCCACAAAAATGCATGGAGCCACTATATGGCCCCCAGCGAAGGCTATATCTTGGCCATTTTCGATCCGATTCTTGAGCGGAGTGCCTTAAACGATTTGTAGAATTTTTTATTAAATTATCTTTCGTCTACATAACATAATCTACATACATAACTCCCTGCGAATGACATTTCTTTGTCAACAATAATCCGGTTAAGGAGCAAAATACCTTAAACGAGTCTTAAATAGATTCCTCTCTATTTAATTCTTTATTTTATAATTTATAAAGTTTAATTTATTTTATTTATTTTCTAATAATTTATTCTAACTCCTTCCCAGATCACTGCAGCTTAGTGAGCGGTCACCGAACCGGACCCACAAGTCCGTTGTGAATGTGGGTGGCGTTGTAGCCGCCCAGCCGCCACAGGCATCGGCAGCCGCCTACCAGCAGTCCCGCCTGGCCACCGGAGCCACTATTTTCCCGCCCAGCATTCGGGCATCTTCGAGCCGCAACCAAGCCTCTGCATCCGGAAATGGGATGAGGGTGCGCCAAAGCCAAAATGAGGCGGACAAGGCCCGGTCCTTTGACTTCGACTACAGCAACTACAACCGCGGGGGGCGGAAGGCCGAGTCCTCGGCCAGGACCGCCCATACCAGCGGAAGCGGGGGCGATAGTGGCAGCAACCAGAACCTGCGCATCGAGCGGGAGTCCCGCTCCTTCGACGACGACTATCGCGAGGCGATGCTGAACAACAACAACGGCGGAAGCGGCCGTTTCCTGCAGCCCACGGTGGCGGATTCGGGACACGGTTCACTGGCCTCCAGCTCGTCGTCCCGCCTGCGCAAGAGCAACTCGCCGGTGAACACCTCGCCCGGCATGGAGCACGGGGCATCGAGGTCGCCCCAGTCATCGGGCTCGTCCACGAACAATCTCCACCAGGCGCAACCGCGGCAGACGGGCAGTCCGCAGAGCTACGGGACGCGTCTGTGCGACCACGAGCTAACGTACGAGATGCTCCGCAAGTCGCCGATCATGAACTTCCGGCGGGGCGACAGCAGCGACTACGAGCTGCCCGTGATGCTCCGGAACCGGGAGACCATCAACTCGGGCGGCAACAGCGAGCTGAACTTTATGAGTAACGAGACAAGGATCTATGAGCATCCGACCACCGTGTTGAAGCCACAACGCTCGCTCCGCCAAAATCCGGGATCGCGGGACGACCTGACGACCTTGGAGGTGGCTGTGGGCGTGGGCGGTGACTACATTTACCGGCAGGCGGCCACTCAGCCGCGAAGCAGCAGGTACTAGACACCACCAGACAGACTTCCTACCACTACAACTACAACTACTACTACTACTAGCACTTCCTCCCTCGACCAAATCTAATAACACCCAAGGGGTACACTAACCCGACCAAAGAAGCACCCGTGCGTATGTGTGCTGCTTCAAAAGACTGTCCATGCATACTAACTAATCTAATGTACTAACCGATTCTATGGCAGTGGTGGTGGCGCGGCGGCTTTAGTAATTTATTTATTTTCATCGCTCGTACTAAGAAGATACACGTACTAACCTAATTCAAAAGTAAAAACCGAGTAGTGGGATATGAGATGGCCTCCCACGAAGAAGCCATTAAGAAGGAATTTGGCTGCCGGATGGTGACTGGTGGATGGTGGATGGTGGATGCCCCTCTTGACTACGTGGGCTGACGTGTCATATCCTTGTTTTATAGCACACCCATAGCGAATCCCATGCCCACACCCACACCCACAACCAACAGAAGCTGCAGCAAGACATTGGATACCTGCGACTATTGGCCCCGATGCGCCGGCTGTCAGGAAAAAAGTGTCAGTGCACCTGGAGCCCGGATGGGGAAGAAGAAGGATAAGAAGGAGCAGCAACCGCACGTCACCACAGTGGCCGTTAACGAAAACCCGAAGCAGCCACGCATCGAAAAGTCCTCCAATCCGCCGTGGACCTTCTTGTGCAGCGGAGTGGCCAGCATTTGCCATTCAGATGGGATACAGACAACGCACGAGGCCGGAACAGGAACAGTAGCAATAGCTGGGGCAGGGCCTGGAGTAGAAGGCTCCCCAGTGGCATCACAACAAAAGGAGATTGCGCTCAGGTGAGTTTCGTTTTTTTTTCGCCACGGTAGAGGAGCCATTAGCGATTGACAGGCGCAAAACAGAGTCCAAGTACCCCATTAAACATGACAGATAACAATGAAAATGAGTGGCGACAGCGGAATGAGATTGGATTCTGTCAATAATGGATAATGGTCATCATCTTTGTGTTTTCCTTTCTGCCCTTTTCAGTGTTGCCCGCCGAGGGGAGGGGAGGCGAAAGCAAACTAAGGCCGTAAAGGACAAGTGCCGGCGCGACAGCAGGAAACGCAGTCGATCCCTGCCCAGCATGCTGATGCCACAAGGACCTCCAGTCGAGCGGTAAGCTATTTTTTTTTTGTTGTTCGTCTATTTCTGGATACTTCAATTAGCGTTTTTTTTCCTCCTTTGGGTCTCTGTTTATCGGGAAGGCAGGGAAAAGCCAAATTTAGCAAAATTGTTTGCCTGTCAGTGTTCATTAACCTTTAATCGATGAATGTACAATTGTATACATTTCGCTTGGTATCGGGTCTCAGGTGACCACATGCCAGGACACTAACAGACACAGACACAGACACAGGCGTCAGGGCGTCAGGCTATAAAAGTCGCAATTGTGTTTTATCGGCTGGCAAACTGGCCGCCACCAATGTGGCATATGCCATTGTCCAACAGGCTCAGCAAAGTCTGCGCTTCCTCTTTATTGTCAAACAAATAAACAGCCAGTGGTGGCACAACATCCTCCGCCATCCATACCCATACCCATACCCATGCACGAGTTCAGCGACCTACTGCACGACTATACTATAGACACAGATTTGAACATCGTCCTTAGACCGCCCACTCGGATGCTACTTGCCTCCATTTACGCTGCTCCATAAATAAGTAATGAAGAGGTGTGTGTGTGTGGGTGTGGGTGTGGGTGTGTAAAAGTGGCCATGGTTGTGTGTGCAAGAGAGCGTGCCTCGTGCCACCGGCATCCGCAATCCAACAGCAAGCAATAGCTAAATAAAACCGGCGAGCTGTATTGACAGAGATTGCTTTTGTCACGGAATGTCTGCAAATTAGTCTCTTTGAAAAGCTCCTTTAAGGCTGCTCCGACGGCAGCCCATCTGGAAGATTCCCCTCCGGCTCTCGATGAATAAATTCCTTCAACGGGAAAGTATTTAAAGCTGCCCCAGAGATACAAGAAAACATATTTCGAATAGCATTTTGATGGGGGGGGCTGTTTTTTTTCAAACGTATACGTAATGCATTGAGCCAAAAATATTTGTGCATACTTTCGGGCAAACGTACATGCACTTCTGCCAAAAATTGTTGCATACTTGCGGGCTCTACACACGAGATGCCACAAGCATGCGCAATGGCACTGGGTTTATTTTGTTTTTGTTCAATTAAATTGTATGAAGTGGGGACCTAAATAGGGTTGATAGTGGATTAAATCTTCCTATTAGCTTAGTACCTATTTAAATGTAATAGGGTATTAAGCAGAATGATTATTGAGAGACCTTTCGCTAAAACGCGTTAGGAACATTTAGTTTTAGATACTATTTATAAGCTTATTTTTAAAATTATTGTTGAGTTTTTAAACGAAATGCTACTCGCATTGTGTTTTTAAGTAAAATATTATTCATCGGAGTCTAAATTTCAAATTAAAATAAAAAGGTTTAATCCCATCTTAAACCGATAAATATAAAAAATCTTATCGATAACCGCGAAATACCAGAAAATACCAGCAGCTAGAGCGACTGTGGTGGGGTGCTCAACACCACTAAAAATAACAACAACCAGCAACACTGAAAACCAGCTACTCCGCCGAACCCCAGCAACTATGAACACTGATAACAACAATCTACTACCAACCGAAACAGACGCGCTCGCACCGAAGCGAAAAGTTTGAAAAATGCATTTGTAACGACGGTGCGCGCGCCATTTCCATCCAATCGTCCCGTGTCCAATCGGCTGAAATTCTCTGGCCAGTGTCAGCTGTTCTTAGCCCCATTTCAATCTCGAACGAAATTGTGGCCATTCCATCCGGTTTAAATTGCAAAATCTTTTTCCGAGAACCGAGAATCGAGAATCTAGAATCGCGACGAGTGTCAATTAGACCAGCTGCAAAGAGAGTTGAGGCTGTGCATTTTCTGTGCTAGGTAGAAAAGAATAAAAAAGAAACACAAGTCACAATTCGCCGGTCGTGGGCGTCCCTCTCGGCGGCGGAGTGTGTATCTGTATCTGTATCTGTAGTTGTTGCTGTATCTTTTATATATCCCTGCGTATATATGCATATATGTATATACAGCATGTACTCTGCTTGGGCAGAAGCCAAAATGTTTGTGAACGCATAGGATAGGCAACAACGCAAATAGCGCATCTAAAAACGAACCATAAGCGAAAATCAATAAGACCGAAACCGAACCACAAAAGTGTTTATTACATGAGCAAAAAATGTCTGCCAAGACAATTGGTGTAAGTGTTCCCGTTACCGCCGCAACGACTGCCGCGTTGCATCCACCGGAACAACAAAGCGAAGAACCAGAACCAGAGCGGGAGCAGGAGCCGGAGCGGGGCGCAGAGTCAGAGACTGGCGAGGTGGAGGTGGCAACCGAAGCCTGTGAACTGGAGAAGCTCACTGGCCCAGATAGTGGGCGTGCCTCGGCAACCGAATTCGAGGAGACTGCATCAAAAATACCGCCATCGCTCGACCACGAGGATGTGTACGCCAGTTGCGGCCTCCACACCAAGTGGTATTTACTGCCCGAGGATGACTCGCCCTCCAAGGACGAAGGAGGAGGTAGAGACGGTGACCCAGCAATGTAAGTTGTGTTGTGACACTAGGAGGTCAACGACTAGGAGTATCTCTGCGAGGAGTATCCTCGAATAGCAGATTCTCAAAATAAACTCATTGTAGAACCCCATAATCACTATAATTATCAAGAAAATATATTTAAATATTTTAGGAACTAAAGCTAAGCGATAAACACTTCCTCAGAATTCCAATTTAAGAACATGATTATATGACTTTTTCGGAACAAAGTTTAGACCGAAAAACAGCAGTTTCAGAAATCATAAAATAAAGCTATTACTGGGAGGCCAGTTCAAGCTCCAAGTTGCCCCGTAATGCTGCTAATTTTGCGGCCCATTGACCAATTATCCCCTGACTTCTGGCGGGTGACGGCGGTTGACTTCCTCGCCCATTAGCTTCCTAGAGTCCAGCCGGCTGTGTTTACGGATTTAATCAGCCGAACATAATAGCCGTGGCCCGGGTGACCTGTTGAAGGACCCAGAGCCTGCTTAAGGATGTCCCTCACGTGCTGACGCCGCCCCACCCCCCACCGCCCACATGGCCTGCGGCATACGCTACTTATCCGTCCCGGTGGACCGGCGGCAATCTTTTCGGCGGGGTATTCTGCTATTTATAGAAGTGTATGCACACGTTGCTCCGATGAGACTCTTCACGGTTTGTTGATGTTCTTCTATCTGCGGCAGGGACTGCGGAAATAGAGGCACACACTTATAAGCAAAATCCGCAAAAGTGCAAATACAGAATCATACTTTTTAATATATTTTTTTTTGTTGAAACTAAACAGAACCATGACAGTGTAGCTACTTTTTCCGTTACATCAGCGACTATGGGCGAAAAAAATTGTGTGCCGTTAGTGCAACGCCGGGTTGCAAGGCCTGAACGGCATTCCTCGCAGTTGCAGATGCACCTTTTATGGAAGACGCCGTCTGTCGGCCGAGATGGAATCCTTCATTGTGATATAATAAGATGCCCGATCGGTCAACTCAATTTATGCGTGTTTTGTGTCGTCTTATGCAACAATGAGTGGCACTGGAAGACTGACAACTCTCAGCTTCATAGGCTCCCCCCACCCGTAGTGTTCCCAAGTTGAGACCCGGAAACCCTTAACTTCTGAGAATTATTAACTTAGGTCACTTCCCATTTTGTCAGCTGTTGTGGGCGATAAAGTTACAATCAGGTCAGTATCTGCACATGACCTCAATGTTTGCTTAGCTGACCCCTTTTCCCGAAGTCCATAGTTTATTCCCGAGCCATTCCCCTGCAACTTTGTCACTTTTATTTTGGGGCAACGATCCCCGGTGAGTAATAACTCATAACTGTCTTGGCAATCGATGACGAGCACCTCGAAATTCCTTTGATTACTTCTAAGATTGGTGGAACTTGGTCGGGTCGGCTTATCTGCCCCTCGGAAGCATGGAAGACTGGAGAGAGGTACATACATACATACATATAGTACGTGACTGGTACCGGCTTGCCGAAAGATAAAAACACCTCCTCAGAATACTAACAACGCACAAAAATCACTGACTGGGTTTCGAAATACACACATAGGTTCCACACATCCCAGGAGAAGGGGCAACTACCAGGGGCTGCAGTATATACTTTTTAGTGATACAACCTCTATAGTTTATTGGCCAACCTATAGTTTTCTTTGTTTATTGTTTATTTTCCACACTATACCACTATTCTATATTATATTTCAGTAAGTGACCTTTATTGTATTCTTTATTTCGGTAACCGAAACCGCAACCATACACTTTCTTTGGGAGTTCGTCGAAATATCTACCTTGTTATCGCATCTAATAAGCCCAATTTCATAATTTCCTTCTGGGAAGGCATTGATTACACTTGCAAATGCGCTGTGAGCCACATATCTCACTCCCAATTGTCTGGCCAGATAGCGTAATAACAGCCTTTTCTCCGGCCAGGCCAGGCCAGGCCTGGTCTGTGATTAAATCTCCCTCCCATACCGATATTATATTGTCGCGGCCCCTCAAACGGATCACCTGGGTAACGACTTCATCTTCCACTGGGTGGATGGTTCGGTTCGGTTCAGTTCGGTTCGGGCAGGATGAAGAAATACGAGACCACCACTCCCTGGGCCAGTTACTTAGATTAACACATATTACCACTCATTTTCACGGTGCATGCCGGCCGTTTCACAATTGAGTGAAATGTTCAGCTCGCTCGTAAAATATATATTGACAGTCAGACAGTCGGTGGGCAGGCAGGCAGCAGTTTGGCTTGCCAGTTTGGCTCGCAGTGGAAAGTCAGAGTCGTATTTTGGGCACGAAAGCATTTGGATAAAACAATGTTTAATTATGTTACATATATGAGATTCCCGGGGAAAGTTATGGCTTTAAGGCCACCGCGTCGCGCCACATCTGCTGGCCATGCGTTTCTGTTGCTGTTGCTGTTGCTGTTGCTCTTGGTTAGATGCTTTTTCTGCTATTGGTGCTTCTCCATCTCCATTGCCAGCTCTCTGGCATTTGCGTTTTGTTTCCATTTCACTGGCATTTTCAAATCAAAACAAGTGCAGACCCAGCCAGAGCCAGACCGAGCCGGGCCAGGCCACAACAAAGTTATGCAGCAGCCCAAGTTCTGGCTCGTTGTGTAAATAAGGCATTAGGGTGAACAATGCAATGCAGTGCCAGTTGGGAAGGGTACTGGGGGCCGGCTACCCCCTCTATCCTAATGCAATGCCCCCTGCCCCAGAGGCAGTTTCGGTGGCAGGTTGAGAACTTGTCACTAAAGGAAAAGGCAGCTCTGACAGGTGACTGGCTACTGGCTACTGGCTACTGGCTGTTGGCAAAATTCTCTTACCACACCGGAGTTTCTTGAGTTGAGTTCCTTGACACTTTCGGGCCAGAGATGCATTTGCAATGCGTTGGCATGACACTGAGTCCAAAGTGTCCAAAAGGAACTCGGCTAATGGGATATTAATTAACATTATTCACGGCTCGGTCCTCCCATCTCGGTCATTAGACACAACTCCGTGGTTAATTAGTTACCTTGCCGGGCTGTCATTAATCAGCCCCATCCCACCAGCCACCACAAAATTGTCACAACACTCCTACTCCCACTCCCACTCCCCAAAAGAGTCTGTAGATTTTCGAGGCTTATCAGCATCGCAGACT
Organism: Drosophila atripex; assembly: GCA_035045925.1. Taxonomy (NCBI): domain Eukaryota; kingdom Metazoa; phylum Arthropoda; class Insecta; order Diptera; family Drosophilidae; genus Drosophila; species Drosophila atripex. The sequence goes on from JAWNOP010000012.1 coordinate 7,333,738, forward strand.
AGGTTCCTCGGCCGGTAATTAGTTTGTTTTGTGCGGCTAAATGGCATTCCTGTCGCACAACACCTTATCCCCATTCACGGAAATTAAAAACAGAACCTGCCAACACACAAAAGCCGCCTCGAAACACTTCATCTGTGAAACGGAGGCTCTCGGATTGAAAAAGCCATCATCAGATGACTTCATTTTGGCGGCTGCCGTTGACCAAGTTTCTACTCGCACGCAAGTTTGGAAAAGAGAAATCATTAAATATATAATATTTTTGGGTGCAGTCGGTCGGCTAATCAAAGTTATAGTTAATTAACTTCTCAGTCTCTGTTAGTATGAGGCTGATTCTAATTTTTGAAAGGCCATTGGCTAAGAAATTCCTCTGGGGCTAGTCATCTGTAAATCTTTAAATGCATTGCACTGGCAGTGCCAGTGGAGGTATAAATCAACTTGTTGTGGCAATTAATGATGCATTTAAAGCACAAAAAGCTAAAACCTTTCGGAGAGAAAATGCTTTCGCTTTCAAACATTGAAAGCACCGCAGTGCAGTTTTTGTCGACTATTTCCGTAATCTGTGAGTCACTGGCCTTTTCAGAGTTTAGTTGTAGAGCGTTTGGTTGTAAATCTTTTGCTGTACATAGATGGGGATGTGGGATGGGCTGATCCATCAATGCCTCAGTGTCAGGGATATCAGACGAGAAGTTCCTATTTCTGGCCAGTCTAAACAAACAAGTTGGCCCAGCTGCCGCCTCTTTGGTGCATCTGGCCTGTATCTCTGTGTCTATTTATGAAATGATCATTAAACCCCCGAACTCTGACTGACTGTCTGACTGGGCTGTGGTTCACCATCCACACAATTTGTATCTGGTTACGCCATAAGGTTCTCCCTCAAAGGCAAAGGTTAGGCTGCTTGCTTTCCACTCCTCTCCCTTTTGGCAGTGGTCGGGGTGATGGTGTGCATACCTAAATCTCCTCGATTTAGTGGCCCATGGAGAGCCTACGCAGGTGAATGCACTTTTGGGCTTCACTCCTCCAACTCGTACTGATAATTATTATTATTTTTCTTTCTGTTTTTCTTTAATTTTGGTCTGGCAGTGAAATTACTGCGTGCTCCATCGTCGCACATTGTTACGTAAGAGCGGGCTGCGAATCGGAATAAACAGAAAGACAGATAGCTAGTTTCCGAGTATAAGCTCTGAGATTCTCCGGATTCTCGGGCTTACAAATTCCACACTTTTTTGTGGCCCGTAATCAGAGTCCAGAGCCCCACGGTCGCCTTATCAGCTGCCAGCCTGGAGCAGAGTACAGGGTACATGGGTTTACTTGCAAACTTGCTCAAGTCGTTGGCCAGCGAATTAATTTTTTAATCGTCCATTTCAGTTTTTTATTCCCCAAAAATAAAAAAACACAAAAAGAGAGAGAGAAGCGAGAAAAGTTCATCGAGAGCTGGCTAACCCCGAGGTGAACTCCAAGTCCGTGCGAAAGTTGGGTTCCGCGACAAATGCGTTCGCTTTTTATTTACGTAAAGCGAAGCATAATCCGTAATTACCAGCTAGTACTCTCTCCCCGCCACACATTCGCATTCGCATTCGCATTCAAATTCAAATTCAAATGCAATTCAATACGTTTTTATGCACACACTATACACAAATCACAACAAAGCCCAGCCTCAAATTGCGGAAAACTTGCTGTGAGCCGCGAGTACCACTCATATATGGATATGGTAGTGGGGGTATGAGTACTTTGAATATCGATCCGATCGAATCCCTTCTTTCAGTTGGCCATGTCACGTAATCGGATAACCACAAACATTAGGATTTCTGGTTTGTCAAAGTGTTTGCTTTCAGGGCGACGAGAGAGAGCTATGAAATAACAAAGTATTATAACTTTGCGTAATATTTAAAACACAAAAAAAAACAAAAGAAAGTAAGAATATGCTGTCCCCAAGAACAATTACCCATTTTTCATACTACGTGTGAGGGAATACGTGCCTGGTGGAATGTATTCCGTGTCCTGCTGCATTTTCTGTGCCACCTCGCATAATTATATTGGCTGTCAGTGCCGAGATTCCCAGCAACCCGCCGTGCGAATAATGCAGAGAGATCCCTTCGAACCAGACCAGAAAGTCTCGACTTCTGGGCCAAGTCACCACCACCACCCCCCCCCCCTCCCATCATAACTCTATTCTAATGCCAACCAACTAGTGCATGTCGTTGATTTTCAGTTAAAAGTTGTTGAGTTTTGGAATTGCATGTGCCTGGCACCGGCACCGGCACCGGCACTTGCACCACCACTACCTGGTGGTAACCTGGTGGTGGAGGTTCTCAAGAATACGCGTGCTTGCGTCGAATTTATTCTCTCGGATAACCAGCACTTCCTCCATGCCAGACGCCCCTTTCTTGTCGGATGCCTCTTTGTTAATTACACATTCAAAATTTGTAACAAAAACCCACTTCAAAGTCATCATCATCATCGCCAGCTAGAGAATTTGTGCCTATTCGGGGTTTGGCGCCACAGATAGTTGACGGTTGACGGTTGACGGTTGGGGGGGGGGGAAGTGATAAACACTCGAACAAAAGACTAGTAAGAACAAAACGTCAAAAAAAGTGTCTTATTCATTTTTGACAAAGCATTCAAGAACCCAAAAAGGCAGCCAGAGACAGCTGATTATAAATATGATAAGAAATAAGTATAGAAAGACTTTTAAGATTATATCTAAAGCTCTTTCGATTAAAGCCCCACACATTGGGCGCCATTTTCATCAATAAAGAAAGGACTGTGGTGGAGTTATTCGACTATATGATATCCAGTACTCATCTTCTTCAAAGTATATGTAGAGTCTCAGAAAAGAAAGGTGTTCCGGCAGTATGCCATTTGTGGGTCGGGAAAGGACTATAATTTGAAACATACTTGAACTGGAGGACCTTATTAGCTCTACCTCTTATATTCTCTGAGATCTCATGGCTAAATCGACTGTTCTGTTGATGCTGATCATGAATATATACCTTCTGGGATCTGAAGTTATTCCTTCTACCTGTTACTCTATACTCTCCAAGTAATGGGTACTAACAGTTTCCCAAATTATCAAACATTTGTGTGACAAAAAGTGTCCTTTTACATACAGAAACTCGTACATTTTTCTCTCTGCATAGCCGAGTTGCAAACCAAACCGGAAATGCATCGTTTAAATGGAAATAACAATTTCAAAATTGTCCACTTAGGTGACGAAGTGCCCCCGCCCGCCAAAGACTTGACTTGCTTATTCAAATCTGATTCATGCACGAAGCACTTGCCACACCGATCCAGATGTGCGGAGATGTGCCTCCACCGCCTCCTCCGCACCATCCATTCATTATTTCTGCATTATTTTACAATGAGTGCCGAAGGGGGGCTATTTTCGCCGGCCTCCCCCCATGAAGCCAGAGCCATCGAGTGGCATTTGCTTTTCAGAGACTTCAATTGAAGCGACACCGGAGATGCGCCCACTCCTGCCTCTGCTTAGTTTCTTATAAATATGCGCAGGCATATCACGACGATGACGGAGATGGGGATGGGAATGGGAAGGGGTATGGGTATGAGTATGGGGCATGGAGCACCACCCTTCCTACTCGTTGCATCCATAATTCATTGCATTCGTGCGTTGCAATAGCTCCCTCCAGCTGCCTCCCCTTTTTGGCTTTTTGAAGATGCAAAGTCCGGAGTTCAGACCGACATCTGGAGTGTCTGACTGACTGTTGTCAATGCCATTTGAAAGCCCGACTCTCGGAGTCATTTGGCCATTCATGGGAACCATAAACCCGGGCTAATTGCGCGGACACTGGGGCTTGAACCTGTCTTGGCCCGAAATTAAATCTACCACATGCATCCGCTCTCGATTCGAGGCCATTCACTGACATAATTCCCTCTGCCTTGGACTGATTCTTTAGCAGGGAACGCCAGGGGAAGCGAAAAAAAAAAACAATGCTCTTTTTTGTGTTCTGCGCCAGAGGGTTCTCGGTCGAATACATTTTCATTTTCCCGCTGGGCAGCTGACAGGCCCCGGCCCCGGCCACGTCCACGTCCAAGTCCCGTACTTAAGGTACCAGGCCTCCTCAACTGGCTGGGCAACAATTTCTGGAATTGGTAAATGGGAATAGAACTGTGCCACACCTCCCCCTCGTCGGTTTATTGTCGCTCGTCAGGCAACTGTTTGGCGGCGTGTTTATAGTACTGTTAGAAGAAAGAAGTTCTTGTTGCACCAATAATTACAGGGGATCTCATCGTGTGCGTTCCATTTTCTTCCATGGTCCGTCTCTTTACGTAACTCTCAGACCCAGATCCTAGACCGCTGATTGCCGCATGATTGTCATTTCAATAAAGGCCTGTTCTTTGGCTCTACTTTGGATCGATCGAAGGCCAAAGAGGTTCGATTTGAGGGACTGATGGGAGAGGAGCTGAATCAGCATTGTCACCTTTGTATTCTGTCCCTTCTTAAAGTTATAGTTTAGATTCCATAACCTCATTACTTTCCCTGCAAGTGGAATATACAGAAGACGATTGTCGCCCGGACTTGCTATGGCTTCCAAGTAGGTTTCGAGGTGTGCGCCTTGTTGGTTCAATAATAATTTTATGCCATACACCAGCTATAGCCATTCGATTTGATCCGGTGATAAATTAAGCCAATTTGTTCTCAGCTGAGTCATGCTGGCGGTCGGTCGGTTGGTCGGTCGGTCGGAGAGGAAAAAACAACGTGTTGATTGCCAGCATTTGCCTGGAATTTTGCGGATCGGGACAACTTAGACACGCTCTCGCCATGAGGTTTTCTAAAAAAAAAAAAGTGTAAGTGGTAGGGCGGCGGACTAACTAACTCCCATCTCCCAGGCCCGCTCCCGTGGTTCTTATTGCAATACCCGGCCCGGCCCGGCAACACAGGTAGTTCATCTCCTCCTGTTCGAAACCTACCTGTTCGTTTGCGAAAACGAGCAAAAAAAAAAAAACAACAACAAAAAGGAATTTGTAATTCGCCTGTCCGAGTCCGAGTCAGGGGAACCGGTTTAAGATGCAATGCCATTCCAGTTCCTGGCATTGCATCTGCCTTTGGTCGAGCCGCGCATTTCAGATATGCAGATTCTCGGCCATGGTTAGGTGGTTTTCATGGCCGCAGCCCCAACCTTGAGATACATTTCCATTTTTGAGGAAACCACAAATCTCGGCACCTGCAACTGCACCTGGAAATCAGTGAGCCAGCCAGCCCTAAACTCGAACATCCTGTCTAGCTGCGTTGGAGTTTCCTCTTTTTTTTTTTATTTTATTTTACAAGAGGCGCCTTTTGTATTTCCGGCAACATATCCATTTTCAGCCTACAAGTATTTCCGCGTTTCCTCCACCTGGAGTGAAGAGTCCTCGGTTTTGTTTGATTGTCAAGGCCTGGATTGCAAATGTCTGCGAGTCCTTCAGAGTCCTACTTGTTAGGAGCTAGGCCCTTTCAGGCTATGATTTTTTAGAGCCATGAGATAGATCACGTCTTTGGAAAATATGAAATATTTGTGTTGGCCACACGCCAATCCCGATGAGGGGTTGCAGCACAAAGGACTCCCGAAACCGGTTCCGCGCCATTGGCAACGGCAGATGTTTCCTTGCCAGAGCTGCTATCCTTCCTTGAGTCCGACCTGCCGCATTTGAGTGACTCCTTGAGCCGCAACAGCAGCTGGAGGCGAGTCTATTTTTACAAGCAGGGCTGGAGAACATCCAAAGAGCAGCTGCAACAGGCCCGAAACTCACTCAAAGTCCTTCCCTTATTTTCTGGCACGCCTTGAGTGCAATGCACCCGGGAAACACACACCCTGCCGCAGCCGGACGAGACTCGGGATCAGTCTGTCCCTGAAACGCGAACCGAAAAGACACGCAAACGCGGAATGAATCTGAATTAGAAGTTAGAGAATACAGAACTCTGAACTCTGAACCGGAAGAAGTTGACCCTGTGTTTAGTGCAACAGTTTCGATTATGGTCACATACCACGTGCGCACCAACCTCACGCAGTTCAGTGTCGCCAAAATAGAGAACATGAACAGCACTCGGAAGCCGATTAGGGCTCCTAACCACGCTCTGTGGCACCACAGCCAGCCAGGAACCCGGAAGCCCCGCACGATGGGGGTGGAGAGGCGCCTCGCCAAGACACTGCAACGGTGAGCCAACACTGTCCTGGGAGCAGCTCTAGCAGCTCAATCAAGGCATCAATCAGCCTCAATCACTCACCTAGCAGCTGTGCCTCATCAAATCGCATCAAAGTGAAGACACCGATTTTGCCACAAAACATCTTGCCACAAAAAAAAACCAATGCACAGAGAGAAATCCATAGTTTCTTTTATCCTTTTCTCTGCCAGGGATATTTAATCAAGATCTTAAGTAATAGAGTCCTTGCTACGAGTTTCTAGATGGTTCTTCCTTTGATAGACATTTGATATTTTTCCTTTCCTGGCAAGAGAATAAATCTCCTTCAGAGAAACTCCTGAAATTGTCCTTACACCGTTTTTTTTTTGTGCAGCCTTGCACCGTTCCGACTGCATTCCTTCACGCATCCCCAGATTTAATCCGTTTTTTGTTCTCCCAGGTCCGAGGTCTTCCCTGGCCAAGGGGCCGGAGGAATGCTTTCCCGGCCAGGCCAAGGAAATCCAGAGACACCGCAGGCGCAAACTATGCGCTCCTTGCAACCCATCCCCCTCCCCCTGTCAGGATGCAGCCCAGTGGTGTCCTGTTGATTCCCAATGCCAAGACCTCGGCATTTCCCTGCGCCTTTTAGGGCCTGTCTCGTTGTTTGTTGTTTGCTTTGTGAGTCCGGGCCCGGAATTCCCGGAATTTATAGTGTTTGCTTACAATAAGCATACGGAAATGGAATTGGCCAGGTTTGCTTTAGATTTGGATGTGGATTTGGTTGTGTTTAGCTGTCCGTTTTCGGCTTACCTTCGGGAAGGGAATCCTTTTTCTTTACAACCACTTGCCCGACCAAGGACCAAGGATACCTGCTTGCAACTAACGACTCTGCCGCATTTTCACACGCAAGACAGAGCTCCTGAGTAGCGGCGTAACCTTATATCACAGGACTCAGGGTTCTCTGAATCCTCTAAACTTTTATGGACACCCCTTTAGATGGGCAGGCTAATGAGGGGCTATATAATATACATAATAGTTAGGAGGAGGAGGAGGAGGATCAGGTAGCGGCGCTACCTAATATTTTACATAATTCGCGACGGGATGCTACTGTGCGATTGTTGACTAATTGAATTTCCATTTCGTATCCTTGCAGAATGCCAAAAAGCGGAAGTCAAGGAGCCAGGAACAACAGCATCTTTGCCGTGGGACTGGTAAGTTCCTAATCCTATCCTCCAACTAATACTCAGCTTAATGTCTTTCGGGTTAAGCATAGTTCGTGGAAATCGTCGAAACTATTGAAGCATTTTTTTTTTTGGGGCATATGCCTGGCCACATGACGAGCGACAATCAGGACTCTCAAGTGGTTCGATAGTATCACATTACTCCTGGCTGTCAGCTGGCATTGTTTTCCTCCTGCCCGAATTTAAATTGATTTATTTCGGTTGAGCGGCTGCGACAGCTGCGATTTGTATACAAATGTTTAGTTTTTGTCGCACGCTGCTCCTCTTCTCCAAACACCAAGGCTGAGGTCACGAAGAGCATGCTTACTCCGAGCAGGGAAGGGTGCTGGGTGGGTGGCAGGATGGGTGGCCCGAAACTGGATGCACTTGGAATGCTTTTAGGGGTGCAAGTCAGTTTATCGCAGGCGACTGCCCTCCCCTTCGCTGTTTCGCTGAAGTAGTAAAGCTTTTCCATAAAACCTACACTATTTTTATGGATGTGCATCTGTTGGAACTGCGTCCTCCACTGGCAAAGACTGGCATGGACTGAGATGCCAACTTGAACCCCTAAAAGTTTTACAGCCGAAGCTCGACTAATTAAACTCTATTTTACGACTGGTGGTGGGGGTGCATTCATATGAATGTATGTATATAAAGTTTGGAAAGAGCATCGTCTATTTAAAGACTCGCTTTCACTGACTGGGGATGTGGATGGTATATGGATGCACTGGAGATGGAGTCATCCATCCACACTATTTCAGTAGGCAACTGGCAAGGTGGCAGTTGTCAGAGTTCAATAGACCGATTGCCTGCCTCTGGACGACGATAATGTTCCTCCAATGGCTCTTTCGTTTTATATAAGACATTTATGTCAATGTGGGGATCCCATTACAAAACTATCAATGCCGCAACCGCAGAAGACATGCCATGGGATGCTCTGCCCACCGAGCACACCGGGAGGAGGAGGAGGAGGAGTCATGAACTGAAGCCCGTGAAAGCTCCCGAAATCCGATCCCATGTCAAGGAGGTCCACGGGATGGGAGGGGCAGCGAAGGCAGCGATGAGGCAGGCGGTCGCCAATTTAATTTTGGACTCGGAGGGTAATGGCAACCGCAAGGACCTCTTCTTCTGACAGCTCATTAAATTCAAAGGACACGGAGCCGAGAAGTGGTGGCATGGAGGAACACATGTTTCCGGCTCTATTTGTTTTTCTTTTCCGGACTTTTCCGTCCCGGCCGCCGTTAAATCCTGCCTGCCCGCTCAAGTCCCTAATGCCTTCTGTATGCAAATGTTGTCGAAATGTGTTTTTAAATCACTTGAGACCGTAGCCGGGTTCCGGGTCGAAGGCCTAGGAGGTAACCGCTTTAGAATCCAGCCATCTTCCGGTCCTTCTGCTGCCGCTGCTGCTGCTCCTGCCTGTGTTTACACGATGTTGTCGAAGTTCATTGCGCCCATAAATAAAACTTTTTAATGTCTTTTCCACTTTAAACAACCGAAGGTAAAGTGGCTGTGGCTGTGGCTGTCTGTGAGTCTGTCCATGACATTCGATTCACGTGTGTATCTCTCAATTGACTCGAGGCAGAGACTTCTATCGGGGAATTAGTGCATCTGCCGAACATCTAGCAAGACTCTAATCTGTATCGGATGGGTGTCCAACATGCAGCACAACATCATTCACCATTTCCTCGAACTCAATCCCGAAGAAGAAAAAACAACACACACATCATGCCCTTGGATTTGGGTGGAAAAACTACTACTAGACATGTCTAGGTTTCCAGAAAGTGATTAATGGAAAACCCAGTTGATGGAGTCTCCGATTGCGATAGAAATAGAGATTCCGAGGAACGTTTCCATCAATCACCAGGGCGGGCGACGCAAATTAATTGAATCCCCGCTGATACTGTCAGTGGATGAGATTTAAACGGCCATCATGGTAGGCCAGTTTCATTCCCAAGAGCTCCTCCAACACAAGTCATAATGGTCACAGAGATCGCCCCCCTTGGAATAGTCTCCCGATTTAATTACAAACTTGAACCTTTTAATTAATCGAAACTATTAGAACAATCTGTCCATTCTTAGAGGCAGCTAAGCCGGGCACCGTTCATAAGTCCAGGCTAAGCCGATTAAAATCCTGGCATTGTTCGAAGCCCTTCCTGTCGGTCGTCAGGTAGCAGAAGGTCGCCGGGCAAGAGAACTCATCACGCAACACAAAGCTCCCCGGACTCTGTCCGACTGGATGCAGTTTGACATTGGCCAGTCCGGACAATGGACAATGGATCAGGGATTGACCTAGGCCAGGGAACAAAGATGCCTCAAGTGACGGCAGTCGGCGGCTCGTGTCATTCCTGTGCTAATCTAATCAGTCCACTTCCATCCAGACTCGCTGCCAAGGGCTATTATGTGTGTGTCCCTTTTGAATGCGACGATATCATCTCGTGGCACAATGGCTAGCTGCAATCGAATCCAATCCAATCCAGCCCAGAGTACTCACGACCGGACGACGACACCGACGCTCTCATTACTATAGAAGAGCCACTCAGTCCCCAGTCAGCAGTCAGCAGTTGGCATTCGCATTCCCATTTGCAAGTCTATCGCAATCAGTTATTATTTATCGCTTCGCCCGGTTACACCTGCTAGCGGTCTCCTCGAGATCGGATCGTTCGGTTTCGATCGCGGGGCCAGTCGATGGGGGCGGCGGTTAGTAGAAGCCATGAAGAAGCTGATAATACCCACGCTTATGGACACCTATGGCCTGATTAAGTTCTGGGATTTCGACACAGGCGCCCCCGGCAGTGTGTCGCAATCGGGGAACTTTAGTCCGCTGCTGGCCGATGATGACTCGATGCCCGGCGAGAGTCGTCGCCATCAGTACCGGTGGAGGAGACCTCGCCTGCTCCAGGTCAGCTAACCATTATCGATTCGTGATAAGTGCCCACCTCTTCCTGCCCAGCCTTGCCCAGCCCCCCTTGCCGCCACAAAGCAAACATATTTGAAACTCATATCACTCGAATGTCAAAGCGAGTAGCTATAGACTCGATAAAAAAAATTGGAGACATAAATACCAAATCCCAGATTGCGTCTGTGCGAGTGCGAGTGCGAGTCCGAGTGTGTGTGTGTGTCTGTTGCCGTGGCCTAGGGCTAGGATCGTCACATGTCAGTTGGATAGATCGCCGCCAAGTACCCCATCATCCGAACCTCCATTCCGAACCATAAATCCCAATAGCAGCAATCAAAACAATCATTTCGTCACATGCCATGGTGTGGAGTAATCCAAGGCCTTCATAGTTCGATTCATAATCGCGCCCTGGGAGCCATTCAAATTCTTGTGACAAATTCCAAGCACCACACGGACCGGACCTCGGCCACAGACACATGCACCGCGGGCCCATCTAGTCGTTGTCATTGGCACCTTGTTGTCATTCCCGTTCCATTCCTATAAACAAAAGCCAAAGCGAAATGATAAGATACTTGTGGTTTCGCGTGCGGAGGAGCCGAGTCGCCGCGGTAACATCGTCGAAGCAATTCGTAAGGCAGCCCCGATACAGCCGATAAATAATCAATGAATCATATGATTACAACAATTTAATAACGCCTCCCCTCTTCTCTGTTGTTCCAGTCGCAGCAGATGCGGGCCGTTTCCAGTCCCACGCTGACAGAACCACCACCACCACCATCATCATCATCGCAGCCGAAACCCAACCCCAAGCCGGACGACAGCTCGGAAGCGGTGTCAGGAAGCGCAAACATCGGCGGTGGAAGCAGCAGTGCCAGCGGCGGTGGAGGGCTCGGCGTACTCCAGAAGTTCAAGCGAACGCTGAACAACTTCAACAGCAAGAATCAGCTAAACATTAGTCCACTGCCGCCATCAGCCGGCAGCCAGGCGAAGGGCAAGTCCTCGCCCACCACAACAACACCCATTGTGTCCATCACGGCCCCCCCTCCGGCCAGCGCCGGCTCAGGCGCCACAGTTGCCAGCGAATCGGCCAATGACGGAGGTGACGGCAGCTCTGGCAAGTACCGATTCGGGCCTCTCATTTGGCGCACCTCCAAGGAGCGACGGAAGACCAAGTTCAATCGACGAGACAAGTGCAACTCCGGCGATTCGGGCATTCAGATTGAGCTCGAGCAGGATGAGCACTATTCCAGGGTGCTGGCCATCGGCAGCGGCCAGGGGGGCGACAGAGCCTCGGCCCCAGCCAGTGGGGGCCCTGGACAGGCCGGGGCCGACGCCAAAATTCGATCCATTAGGCGCACCAACTCGGCCAAGGCCAGTAGTCTGCTCGGACGCGGGCCCTTCGCCCTCAAATCCAGAAACGCCAAGCTGCTGAACGAGAAAACGGAGCGCGAGGCACCCGAATCCCTGCCCACTCGCTCCCTGAGCCAGCCGAACGGCCTGGAGACTTACGGAATGGGCGGGCGACCGGAGCTGGAGGACAGCGACAGCGACAGCGTGGCATCTCACGAAGAAGGTAGGTTGGGGGAGGCGGATAACACAATATAAATGTACCATTTCCACTAATGGACGTCCCCTTGGCATCCACAGCTGTCAACTACTATCCCACCATCTACGCCGAGGTGCTTTATAACTTCACGGCCGGCGGGCCGCAGGAGCTGGGCCTGGAGCGGGGCATGCTCATCGAGATTCTGCGCAAGGAGGTCGGACCCTGGTGGTTCGGGCGCATCAAGAAGGAGGAGACCAATCTGGTGGAGGAGATACTCGATCCGGAGCTGGGCTGGTTCCCCAAAGAGTTTGTGCGCATCATTCACTGTCCAGAGACCGATGTATTCTTCAATGCGCACCGTGCGGCCGCCGCCGAGGCAGCAGCTGCCGAGGAGGAGGCCGCTGCCACAGCGGCGGGCTCTGGCGGGGAGAGCACCACCACCATACCCATACCAGTGGCAGCCTTCGACCAGGACGCCGAGGCAATTGGCAACGGAGATGGAGACCTCGATGTCACCGTGACCACTGACCAAAGCAACATCACCACCATAGTCATTGAATCGCCACCCAATCCGTTGAGTTCCAATGTGCCTCTGGACCAGGAGAACATCCTGCGGCGCAGTGCTGTGCGCGAATTGCTCGAGACTGAGGTGAACTATGTGAAGCTGCTGGCCTCCATTTGCGATGGGTGAGTTGTGGCAACTACTTGAGCCCGTTGAGGATGCTATAACTCCTCCTCTCTCCTCCACAGATATCTGCCAGCCATGAGCAAGCGCATCGATATATTCTCGCCAAACAGTATTCGGCTGATCTTCTCCAACATATCAGCTATTTACAAGTTCCAGCGAAAGTTTCTGGAAGCCTTGCGCCGGGGCATCGAACAGAACCAGATTGCCAAGGTGTTCCTCAAAATGGTGAGCACTACTTTGATTCGATTTCGAAACGTAAACTAACTCTCTTTTTGTACCGACCTGCAGCACAAAGGTTTCCTATGCTATTCCACCTACTGCAATGCCTATCCTCGTGCCTTGATTGAGCTCGAGTCCTACGACCGCGTCAAGGATGCACGCACCATTCTGGAAAAGTAAGAAGATTAAGAGTTATGGGAAGTAATCATGTTCTAACCGAGATTACCTTGCAGCTGTCGCGAGTCGGAGAACCTGGCTGAGCTGCCACTGTCCGCCCACCTCCTGGCGCCCGTCCAACGGATCTGCCGTTATCCGCTGCACCTTAACGAGATCATCAAGTCGGCTCTGGCCGGCAGTCAAGCTGCTGCCCCGGCCAGTCCAGATGCCGATGAAGTGGATGGTGACGAGCAGGCCAAGCCGACACCCGCTGACTACGAGCAAATGGACATCAGCGAACTGGACGTCCCGGACTCCCACGAGATGGTCAACCAGGCCCTGGAGGCGATGCGGGGCATCACGGAGGCCGTCAACGAAGGGAAGCGCCACAGCGAGACGATCGCCCGGCACCAGGCCAGCTTCCAGAACTTCAAGGGCCCGCCACTTCACCTGCACAGCGCCCGCTTCTTCCTGCAGGTGGATGCCACGCGGCAGAAGCAGAACCTGTGGAACAGCAGCTACACCCTGTTCCTGTTCGACAACCAGCTGGTCTACTGCAAGCGAGACATCATCAAGCGGAGCCACTTCATCTACAAGGGACGCATCTTCCTCGACCGCTGTCGCGTGGTGAACGTGCGGGACGGCAAGATGTTCGGACACACGATCAAGAATTCCTTACGCATTTACTGCGAGTCCCGCGATAAGTGGTACGACTTCAGCTTCCGGTCGGCGAACCGGAAACACCGGTTTCTGAGCACCCTCGCCTTGGAGCGACAGTTTGGCGGCAAGGCGTTGTACGTGTCGGAAATGACGGGCTTCGAATACAACTACGACGAGCGACCCGGCGACTTCTCCGATCAGTCGGACTACGAGGCGCCCGAATTCGAACAGGCCGGCGGTGGTGCCACCTCGGCCAGTGGCGACAGCTCGGTGCCGGAATCACCAGCCAAATCAACATCCCGCCTGTGCGAAACGCTGCCCAAGAAGTCGCAGTCGCGGGACGGCATCGCCAGCGCCAATACCAGTGCAGACAACTCCACGACGTCCACAGGCTCGCTGGGCAGGAGGCGTATTGGGAATTGGTTTCGCAAGCCGAAGAGCGCCAACTGCACGCCCAGCCAGTCGCCGACGCACAAGCCGAGCTTCGATGCGGACGAAACGCTGACGGAGGCCCGGGTGGCCGCCATGGAGCTGGCCGAGGCCGCTGCTGCGCTCGTTCCCACAGACAGTTCATCGGCATAAAAATGAATCGCAATAATATCGTAACCCAAGCTAAAAAATACATTCAAATATGTACTCGTACGCATACAAGATATAAAAATAATATTTGTTATCATAATATTCAATTGCCTTTAATCGCATCCAATCAGAGTCGCAGGTAGTCGAATGAGTGTTACATTCTGAATTGAATTTAAGTGTAAAATTTAATTATCTTTCTCGTTTTTTTTTTTGTTTCGATATATATATATATATATATATATAAAATTATGTTCGATTTGTTGTAACTATATGAGAGTTTGTTCCAGGTCCAAGCGTTAGTTGGAACTTTAGATTAACCTACCCAGAACATCAGAGACCATGTATACTTCTGGCATTTCAATGCGGTTTTGTTAAAAAGCAAAAGAGTCGCCGACTGCTAGTCTAAAAGAACCCTATTACCTGTCCATATACTTGTAAATCTAGGTTACGTGATAAGTCGATAATAATAAACATCCGCAAAATATTATGTGAAGATTTATGTTTGTGCTCCACTCCTGCTCCACTGAAGCCACCCCAAGCTGAATAGAAAACTACCCACAGAATCGATATTGTCGATCGATATTAAACGATTAAAGGATGCGTTTTAGAAACGCAATACACCAGTTTTTAGCCAGAATGACTACAAGAATTCTATCTTTGTACTTGATGTGAATTGTATTGGAAATAGTGCTGCTAACCAATGGCATTTGTTTGTTAATGTTTTTTTTTGTTATTAGGCCCACCCAGTAAGGGGTGTACACATACATACATATGTATTCAATGTTGATGGTTACCCCCAACTCATGAGAAAAAAAAAACATACATACATATTAATTAAAATTATTGTAGCCTACCAGTAATGGAACAACAAATATTGCATACGAAAAAGTCGTTATGATATTACTGTACTATATAGAAAATCGGTAGATTGTCAATTTGAACACAGATCTAAAAACAATATTAGCAAATGTTAACATTCACAAACATACACAAGCGATTGAGCGAACAAAACAATTGAGCGAATTTAATTTTTTCTAAAAAGAAACTCGTATGTATCCCAAAATTAGTATTTAACTGTTGCCCAGTTGGCAAGTTGGATTAGTTGAACTTTTTAAAGACAACATAAGTTAATCAAAAGATTCGTTAAGCAATTTACTATTTAATAGACTTTGCCAAAAGGGAAAAATAAGAAAACTTATTGGTTTTTACAACAAAAAAAAATTACTAATTGATATTTCCTCTGCGGAAAAACTGCGCATAAAATAATTCAAAAACCGAATCCTGCACACCACGTTACGAAACAATATACAAAACTATAACGAGTGCTGAATGTAATCAGGACTAAAAGCTTAACAAATAGACGCAAGGATGCCCTCCTTGGATACTCTTTTTGTTGAGTTTTTTTGTTTTGTGAGAGAAACCAGATAAACAGATTGGGATAATTGACTTTTTGGCAACGTTTCGCCGAAACACATTTGTACAAAAATGGCAAGCGTTGAGTATGATTAGAATGGAAATCGATTGTCGTACTCGTAACTTTAACCGGAAACACTACCGTATACATTTAGCAGCCAAAATATGCTCCATATGCCAAATAAACAAACATATATATTTATCCAAAAAACAACTGTGTTTTTTAATGTATTTTACAAAATCTGCCAAAGAGCCGCCATATTTTCAAATAACTGATACTGTTAGTCGCTGTTAGTGGTATTTTGCAGTATTTTTTTTGTAACGCTTTGAGGGATTTAGCTTGGCTTCGAATACGACCACACTAATGTTGAGGATCATGGTAAATTAAGTTTGGAAACATAAACATTTAATTTATCGCGGAGCCTGGCTTGCTTTTACCCAAACCGACTGCAGTTATGCTAGCTGGGGACCCGACCTGCTGCTGAAAGTGTTCGCCTACTATGATGCACAGTCTCAGCGGCGCCAGCAAAGTTGTAGCCACTCTCCGCGCGGACGGAAATGTGTATCCGATGGAGAACTCCAACCTTCTGCACTACGAAATAGTAAGTGGGCGACCTGAGCTCAATTTCGGACATCAATAATCACGTACTGGCTTTCAGCGCACCGAGGGCGAGGTCCAACAGAAGAAGAACAACTTGCAGGGACCCGCCACGGGCGTGGACCTGGGCAAACAGCTTCTCCAGTACGCGAGGGACAACGATGTGAATGGCGTCAGGTCTGCGCTGTCCCACGGGGCGCCGTTCGCTTCCGACTGGCTGGGAATGTCGGCACTACACTTTGCGGCCATGAACAACCAGATGGAAATATGCGAGATCCTGCTTCAGGGCGGCATCAATGTCGAGTCCAAGACGAAGGTGGACCGGACGCCGTTACACCTGGCCTGTTATTATGGCCACGAACGGGTGGTTAGCCTGCTGTTGGCGTTGAAATGCAGCGTCAACCCGCGCGATATGGTGAGCATGGAATATAGTTTGGCTTCGCCCCTGCCACAGCTTATCTAACCCGCATGTTTCCTCTCGCCCCACCAAGCTCCGCATGACACCCCTCCACTGGGCCGTGGAGAAGAGACACAAAGGCATTGTGCGAATGCTACTGAAGCACCATGCGGATGTCACTGTGGTCTCCAAGTTCGGCAAGACGCCAATCGGACTCGCCGTGTACACGGAACAGGCGGATATTTTAGCGGAACTAGAGTCGGCGCGCCAGGCGCAAGCCAACCGGAAGTACAAAGAAGAGTCGGAGGTGAGTACGCGAAGGCGGTTGTTAACTTGGTGTGGAAACATAGTGATAGTCACAGATTAGATCTTACGCCTACTCATACAATAATTTACAATTTCTTGCTGCCGATGGCTTCTCTGCGCTTCGGAAATCCAGCGTCAGACGAATTCGAGCACAGTATGTACAATGGATCACTTTTCCTATTTACATAGAACAAAATTGCCCTAAAATCCCAATTATCCCAAAATGACTAACATACCCTTCTTTGGGCTGTAAAACTCACATAATTGTAATTTTAATTTAAAAAATATATAAACTAAAATTACAAATCCCTTCACAGAAAGAAACCAGCGATGCTGTTAACTCTATAATGGGAGAGACGGAGGTTAAAAAGCCTCCGGACGACAAAGAAATGACTGTGGAGGAGCGAATGGATGTCCTGGAAACACTGCGAGGGAGTAAGTAGACTTAAATCACTTTAAATCGTTGAATAGTAACCATTTTTCACTCCCTAGACACCAATGTGCTGGGAAACTCTGCCCTGAACATGCTGAAAACTCACGGAATTGCAGATATGATGCAGGAAAACGATGACGAAGCGTCGAAGGAAATGCTAAACACTGCCTTGCAAAACGGCCGCCAACTGGTCCTTTCCGAGGGGGGCCGCATGCTGCTGCACGAAACGAAGGCTGGCCTCGGTGTCGGCAACACGAAGCAATATGTTAACGGATCCGGAACGAGAAAACCGGCCGGAATAGCTCTCCGCCCCAACGTCAACAACTCAACATCGCCTCAAAAAATTCGAATGAACGTGATCAAGCAAAAGGAAGCTACGGCCGCTAGTCCGGCCGGGGTTTCCAAAAATAAGGTAGAGTTCTTCTAAGATTTCTTTATCCAAGAGCGTATTTTATTCGATCTTTTTTTTAACAGAATATACGCATAATCTCGTTGACTGATTTTAAAAAGCTCTGCGGGTCGGACAATCAGCCCAAGTCCCTGCAAAAAATACCCGCAACTCTGGCAAGGTTTGTCTTTGAAATCTATTACAATATAGGCGGGTGTGTACTTATACCTTTTTGATTCCCAATTGTAGCTCTGGAATGGTGCGTCAACTGCCCGACGGAACCAAACTGGTCAACATGCGGCATCTACAGTCTCGACAGGTTTGTGGTGGCGTTGCAATATCTCTCCTAGTTCTAAGATTATAGGTTGCTTTAAGTCCTCTTCGTAGTTAAGTTTATTCAAATGGAGCAATGGTTGAATCATGTTGGCGTTTCTTTAATTTTAGCTAAAGCTTCCATCCCTGCAAAGGACCCACGCTCAGGATGCCACGATTTCGGACGAAACCCTTAGTGAGTCACAGCCTGGTTCCAATCCTGCGAGTACGCTACGTGGCCAAGTGGGCACCGTTCAGACGATACAGCTCCGTCCACCGACGGCGGGCCCGGGCCAAGGGCCCACAAACAACGGGGTGTCTGCCAGCAAAGGGATCGGAAGCGCGGGTAAACTGGCAGCCGGAAAAGCGCCCAACGTAATGCCACTGCTGACTTCGTCCGAGATCTGCCGTCAGCTCCACGAGCTCCGGCGTCAGAACGAGGAGCTGCGGCGACGCCTCGACACACAGCAGCGGGAGAAGGAGGAAATGATGAGGCGCCTGGACCGCTTAGAACAACTGGTGCTTATCCGCGAGACGGACCCCGAGGTGGAATATACGGAGGAGTTGTAATTAGAATTAAGATAGATTTGTACATAAATGTAGTCCGTAGTAGTACAGTGCTGATTTTGTTCGACTGCTTCCTCATTTTTGGCCTGCACACAGTTTAAACACCGGGAACACAGTTCAAGCTTAGGTTAAGCTAGATTATATGACTAATCATCTACATCTTACCGTTTAGTGCATTCGTTTATCGCCCATCGGAGGACGATTTCATATTTTATAAAAACAGAGCCGTATTAATATAAATATTTGCGATTTTTATACATATATGCATGTATTTTGAAAATCAAGAATGCCACATACTTTAAGTGGCACTCCGATTCAAATGCAATCTGTTGACAAAGCTCTTTTGTGGCTACGGGTGCGAACGTTATTAATTATCTATCTTGTAAGCATTTGTTAGTCGTTCAGTAAGTTGGCATAATTTTTTAATAAATCATTAAAACAATATAAGTATAATTATATTTTTAATGCAAAATATTTAAAAAAAAATCCGAATTTTTCTATAAATATTTTTTAAATACATATACAGAAATCGCTGTTTTTTTTTATATATTCTAAAATATATTTACAAAAAAATATATTTTTAAATTTTATAAGACGACTCTGTTAAATAAAAAATGGTGACGTTATCTTGTCAGTGTAAATAACAGAGCTCTGTTAAGCACCGAGCGTGGCGGCTTCGACAATCAGCTGTTTATTGACGAGGTGGCAACGCCGCCATTAATGCACGTGTAAACTTTAACGCAAAACAAAAATGGTAAAGTTATTAAAAGAAACCAATTTCATGGCTGATTAATATCCATTTTGTAATGCAAACAGGGCAAAAAGCAAGCCGATGAGATACCAGGGTTCCCTTCGCTGGACAATGACGGCGGAGGCGGCCAAAACGACGATATTCTAAAAAGCAAAGCCAAGTCGAAGAAAAGCGGTGGCTTCCAGTCTATGGGACTCGGGTTTGAACTGATCAAGGGAATCACCAAGCGTGGCTACAAGGTGCCCACACCCATCCAGCGAAAAACCATTCCGCTCATCCTTGAGGGACGCGATGTGGTGGCCATGGCCAAGACGGGCTCTGGAAAGACGGCCTGTTTCCTGATTCCGCTCTTTGAGAAGTTGCAGCGTCGCGAACCCACCAAGGGCGCCCGTGCCCTCATCCTCTCCCCCACCCGAGAGTTGGCCGTGCAGACGTACAAGTTCATCAAGGAGCTGGGGCGCTTCATGGAGCTAAAGACTATCCTGGTGCTGGGTGGCGACTCCATGGACTCCCAGTTCTCCGCTATACACACGTGTCCCGATGTTATTGTGGCGACACCGGGTCGATTCCTCCATCTGTGTGTGGAAATGGACCTGAAACTAAACTCCATCGAGTATGTGGTGTTTGACGAAGCCGATCGCCTCTTCGAGATGGGCTTCGGCGAGCAACTGAACGAGACCCTGCACCGCCTGCCCTCCACCCGTCAGATGGTCATGTTTTCCGCCACGCTGCCCAAGCTGCTAGTGGATTTCGCTCGTGCTGGTCTCAATGATCCTGTGCTAATACGTCTGGATGTGGAGTCCAAGTTGCCGGATGCCCTGGCTCTGAAGTTCCTTTATTGCCGTCCCGATGATCGCTACACTGCTCTGGTGGTTCTACTGAAGTACGTGATTCCCCTGGAATCGCAGACCGTGGTATTTGCCGGCACACAACACCATGTGGAGTTGATCTCGTACATCCTAACCGGGGCGGGCATCACCAACACCTCCGTCTACTCCAGTCTCGATCCCGCGGCGCGTAAGATTAACACGGCGAAGTTTGTCAGCAAAAAGGTATCCGTGCTCATCGTGACGGACGTAGCTGCTCGCGGTATCGACATTCCCAGCCTGGACTATGTGGTGAACCTGCACTTTCCGGGTAAACCGAAGCTCTTCGTCCATCGCGTGGGACGCTGTGCTCGCGCTGGTCGAACTGGTACTGCGTATTCCATTTTTTCCACCGACGACACCGCGCACCTGCTGGATCTGCACCTTTTCCTCAACCGGCCCTTCAATATCAACGACAGCACAGCCATGGGCACCATTCCACAGGATCTGCTGGAGGAGGAGCATCTGACCGTGACGGAGATCAAGAAGAGTCACCACATTGTAAGTCTTTAAGAGGATCCTTTCGCATCAATCCTTTCATGTTTCTCCCACTTGCAGGCCGGAGTTTTGCGGACGAGCGAGAACGCCTACAAGAAGTACCTGAGCTCCCGACCCGTGGCCTCCACCGATGCCAATGCGCGAGTGAAAAAGATCAAGTTCTTTGCCCTCAAGCCCCTGGAGGACTTCTTCACCGCCGCTCCTGTGTTGGCCCAGGCGGCGGAGGTGAATGGCCAGACACAGGCAACCCAGTCCGCTGTGGCTGCTGCCGAGCGCAAGCTACAGGAGGAGAAGCACGACATACTGGTCAAGATGCGCAATTTCCGACCAGGAGGGGTGAGGGTTTAGGATTCCCTTGCTCCACAGAATCACTTTACAAGTTTCTTCTTTTTCCAGACTGTTTTTGAACTCAACACCACACAAAAGTCCACCCAGTTTCTGGTGATGAAGGAGAAACGCTCCCAGCACGCCGAGGTGATTGAAAAGTTTCGCCAGCAGCGGGCCGAGGAGGACGACGATGAAGCCAAGAAGGAAGCCGAGGCCCAGCAGCCCACCTCGGACAGAATGCCCACGGCAGACGAGGAGGCCATCAGCAGTACCTTCAACAAAGTGGTGGCGCCCAAGAAGCGCCAGAACATGGACGCCTTGTACAAAGAAAAGCAGAAGAAGCGGAAGCGACAGGTCAACACCAAGGACACTGAGCACTACATACCCTACCAGTCGGCGGACAAGCACACGGAGGACGGACTGGCCATAAACACGTTCGAGCGGCAGGCGCAGAACGCCGAGTTCTCAGTGGTCGACCGGAATGCGGCGGAAGTGAAGCACAAGCCCGGTCTGAAGAAGTGGGACCGCATCAAGAAGAAAATGGTGTCGGTACAGGACCCGAGGGCCAACAAGATCCGCACCGAGTCCGGCGCCTGGATACCCGCCTCCTTCAAAACGGGACGCTACACCGAGTGGAAGGAGAAGTCCAAGATCGAGGACCAGCTGCAGCGGGAGAACGCGGGCAGCGACGACGACAACTTCAAGCCGCTGAGCCACGCCCAGCGCTATCCTGTGAGTCGCCATGCTCGCCACAATGTGAAGCTGGAGCTCAAGAAGCGGCTGAGTGGCAACGACAAGGAGTTGCGCCGGCCGGAGCAGATCGTCAAGTCGCGTATGCGCCTGGAGTTCATCAAGAAGCGCAACGAGGACAATGCCGAGCGAAAGGCGGAGAACAGGAAGCGCAGCATGCGGAAGAATCAGCGCCCGAAGGCCCAGTCCTCTGGCGGTGGATCGAGGAAGCGGAAGTGACCAGAGAAGCGGGAAAGTGGCTGCCAAATCCGGTAAGTGTTCGGGCCAACTAGTGTGGGAGGTTTCGTGACCGTAATTGGGCGTAGCTTAGGCTAAGCTATGTCAGCAGTACACGAACAACCCCAGGACCATTTTCCCCTGCCCCTGCCCCTGCCCCTGACCTCGCATTTCATTTTAATTAACTTGGCCCAGTCTTCTGTCTTGTTTTTTGTCGATTTCGTGACAGCCACATAAGCTTGGTGTTGTTGCCTCGAGGTGGCTGGAGAGCAGCTCGAAAAGGTGTGTCGTGAGTGAGGTCGGGAGTTCGGTGGGTCGTCATCTGGGCATCCGTAAACAAAGCATTTCGATTCGATCCCTCATCTGTCAAGCGAAGCCATTAGACCGATTTTTTTTTAGAGAGTTTTCGAAAGTCTCTTCCGTTCCGCCAGCAGCCGACTTGACGGCTTCGGAATCGGGTTTGTTTTTTTTGTTGGCTTCAGTTTATGAAGTGCCGGGAATAAGCGGGAAATGGAATTACACAAATATATTTTTTTTCTTTTTTGTTGAGACCCTTGAACACGCACGTGTCCTCGCCCTGAAATGAAAAACACAAGAAGGGAAAATGGCTTCGGGCAAAGACATTGTTTATATACTCTTTTTAATTGGTTTTTTGAAAAATTAAACAATTCTAGAGGATGTTAGTATAAAGGTCTTCAGTTCAAGATATTTTTGTATCTATCCCTGATTTTTTTTTTAGATCCTGTCTCTCTCTGGTTCTAAAAATCGTATTCCTTTGAAAGTCCCAACTCCAAGAGAGCAAACTACGTGTTGCTATCTCTTAGAAAAAGCTAATATACCCTCCGGTAGGGCATTAAACAAGTCAAAAGTCAGTCGACCCGCTAAATAGTTCGCTTGTCCAGGGCAAATAGGAAGCCGCAGTGAAAAGTAATACCTTTTCATCCCCTGCTGGCCTCCTTTTCAAAAAAAATACATGACCTAAATAGGAAAGGCAACAGGACAATGAGGCTGACCTACGTGCCTTCCAGGGGGATGTGTCACGGGGTGTGTTTACCACGTGCAGGCGGGCTCAGGGATACCTTGCCCGAAAAAGGTACACACACGCACCAAGGCCGCACCCCGCCACCGATGACACGCATATCCTGTGCGTGGGCTAAGCAAACAGCGAGGATTCCGCACCCCGTGACGCGACCCTTGTTCGGCTGGGTCGGGTCTGCTGCGTGCCCACGCCTAGACAATCCATCTCTTTCAGAGTTTTGGCCGATCCTCGGCAACCACCGTGACTGCATGACTGCATTATCCATCAATTGGTAGAATGCTTGCCCGCAGAATGTCACGTAATTGAATGTTATTTAATGTCCATCGATCGGACAGGAGTGCAGGACAAGATAATACACCCCAAGTTCCCTCATATCGCTTTCTAAATCAACTCTTTGTTTACTTAATGCCTGCTGCCACTGGAACTGCCACTCGTACTGAAGCGCATCTCCCCTATTTCTTTCATCCGCAGGGATCGCCGAGTGCCCCGGACACGGACCCGGACCGCTGTATGCCCCGTGAAGAGGAGAGTATGCTGATTAATCGCCGCCGCCTCCCCCTCCCGAACGAGACACTCAAAATATTTGTTCAGGAGGAGTGGCACTGCGCCCGAGGGGTTCGCTTCGTTCCCCATGGCTCTTTAGGATTTCGAAAAGTGTTTTGATAAAAATACACGATGAAATGTGTGAAGTACGACATCTTTGAAATGCGGTTGGGGTGGAGATGGCTGGCGGGCCATAAACAAATTTTAATTCCGAATTGGAACACAAAGAGGAGGCTAAGGAAGCTACCCCAGCGAGCTAAAAATATTCGGATGGAATCCAGTGTCCATATGGTCCCCATCTTGGACCGTGGGATTCCCCCAACGGGCCACTTTCCGCCCGATGCATTCTTTTAAACCCGTTGCATTTGGGTCGTGCAGCATGTGCGTGGGGCAAGGAACACCCATTCGGTTAACTGCTTCTGCCACTTCATTTTCGCAGCTCGTCGTCGAGGGGTGCCCCAAAATAGATGTACGATTCGTTCTGGCACATGTGTCTCCCTGGAATGGTTCCTGGAACTTGTTCTTCGACTACTCGAATTATGGAAAAAAGATCCCAGATCTAGTCGAGTTTGTTGTGATTGAGATAGCGCAGATGAGTTCTTCGGCCGATAAGTGCATTTCTCTTTCTTTCGGAACCTTTTCAGCCACTTGAGCTGCTGGTGCCGGCATCCGTTGGATACTGTATCTCGGATGCTGAATTGCTGACGCTCTTGACCTGTCATAGATGCGGGTCCGGTGAGGCATGAAACATGAAGCAATCTACAGCGCACATGTTTACAATCAGAAATCATTTGTTTGCCGCGAATCGCCTCGGAATGTGTTGAATCTGCCATGCTGCTCTCCTTCTCCGGAGATACTTTATGCCGTAATATACACAATTTCCATTCAGGCCCAGCCCGGGCACTTGGCATTCCGTGCTCAACTTTGCGATCGATTTGAAACGGAAATTCCAATAGGAAATATTTCTCAAATTCTATTAATAAGACTATAATTAGATTAGAAATATATGTGTAGTTAGTCTGTAGCAGATCTAAGGAGGATGTTGTTTCTGTAAGAAGCAATCTCAGTTTTATGTGAACTGACATGCAAAACCCCCTTTTTAAAGCTAATTATTTTGCATTCACGATCCGCATTTTCCACTAATGACATCATTTCACTTCGAACCTCAACTTTGGCGCCGTCGGGCACGCTCTATATTGAGGGTATAGCCCAAAGGCCAGTCTACATCGCACTTGAGCTGTATCATCTCCGGTTTTTAAAGCTATTTTTCATTTCGTGGGAAACACTAAAGCGCCCCGAGCAAGTCATCTGCAATCAACTTAATAAGCTCCCGGCTCCCCTCCCCCCCAAAAAAAAACAGTGGATGTGTGAACTGGGGAATTATGGAAAATCTATAATCCAAAAACTAAAATATTTTCCATCTCCAGGGGCATGGAGAATTTCATTTCATTCGACTCGACCGACTTCAGACCTCGGATGCAAGATGCGATGTGTGAGTGGCTCATCCATTAAGCCGAGTGTCTGTGACTGCAACCCCTAGCGGCTGTTAGTTAGTTATTGGAGGGGGATGGTGTGGGCTTCCACATCCAGATGACAGACATCTTGTGCGGACGCTGATATCCGAGGCTAAAGGCAATCCAGTCAATCAAATAAATGAGGCGGACACTCGCCGGGGATTGGGGTATGGATGAGGAGTGTCCAATTGCAGCGGCATGCAGCACAATTTACATCGACAGCCAGGGAGATACCCACTCACTTGCGGCGACCAATTTACAGATTGTTGAACTCACGCAACGTCCAGCTGCTCCGAAGGGTCTAATCTACGCCTCGAGATCTCTCAATCTTGGATCTGTTGTGTGCATGGCTTTTTGTTTGCGTTCTCTAATTTGGGCCGCTCCGACAATTGCACAATTTACTGAAGAATGCGTCTAAGCGTCACTTAAAAACGCATTATTCAATTTATGTATGTATGTGCCCGGTCGCCCATCCATCCACCAGATGCAAACACGACTTGAGATCGAAACAGTGCCATGCTCTTATGGGGAAAGATATATTGGATTGGTAGTGAAAGCGATGAAAAGCTCTTACATTAACATTTCTACTTTTGGGGTGCTATTCTGGGGAAACTTTTATTAATTGTTCCGCAATTGGGGGGAAATATATAACAAAGATAGTCCCTTATTGCTTTGTATCTTCTTTCCAGAACAATAAAATATCTACAGGCTGGCTCTTAATGTTTGCCTGGGGGTTGAGAGTCCAACGTTGGAAAAAATATATACATGCATAAGTTGAAATCATAAAAAATATAATATATATTTAAGTTCGAAACTATTTAAAATTCCAAAAAAGGAAATGGTTTGTGTAGTGTATTTTTAAATTTATAAACTTTTATTTGTAATGAAAATTACAAATATTACTTATTATCTACAAAAGTATACAAAATATAGAGGATTTTAATATGTTTATTCATGAATACAATTTAAAAAAAACACTTTTTTTAAATCGTTGATTAGTGCGACCGCATTCTGTTTCATTTAAACGAGCTAGTATATTTCTGGCAAATTGAAACTGCATAACCGGTTCACAAAATGGAAAAGGTTTAAAAGGTAAACTAAATACATCATTAGGGTACTCCATATTTAGAAAAGGATCAAGCAAAACAAGAAGTAGATCTCATTAAAAAGAAAACAAGTTATTTAACCGGTTAAGCTGAAACACAGGCATGGTACAGTTGCGTGAAAACGAAAAGTATTATTTCCCTTTGCTCAGAAGAGTGGAGAGACCAACAAAAAAATACCAGAAAATACAATTCCAATGAAAATTCCCTAGGCCAAAAAATAGTTTGGTATCAACGGTCACACTGAGTAAAAAAGTCGACTGCGTTGGACGTGTCGACGCTAGATCGCGTAATTTGTTTTCGTTGTGGGAGTACTAGAAGTCCGATTTCCCCATTTGACCAATTGCCAGTGCCGCGGCATTAATAATCCACGCGAGTTACTGCATCGGCGGAGCCCAGCAGCAGCAACAGCAGCCGAGTGCCTGCCCAAATTTAATTCCCGTGTATACACACTGCATGGGCGCGTCTCTTTTTTGTTCCCTGGTGTTGTTGCTCTCGTGTATACTGTGTGTGTGTGTGGTTCCGACGTCGTACTGTCTCGTCCCCCTCTCGTGCAAAAAACCAAGAAAGAAAGAAAGAATCTCGCGCGTAATTCTACAACACAACTTGAAATTAAAAATTAATTGCTACCAAAGATTGGCTGGCAAATAGACGGCCCAAAGGCTGGCCAAATATTGAAACAAGTGTCGCCTCGGCGAATTGTGATTTCTCGTCGGGCGAATTTTCGCACGCACACACATACACTCGCATCAGATTTGCCCGTCAGTGTGGTAGAGTGGAATGTGCACTGGTAGTAGTACGGTAGTTGTGCGGTGACTGTAGTTGTAGTTGTAGTTGTAGCTGCAATTGTAGTTGTAATAGTGGCAGTGCTTGTGCAACAACAAAATTCAATTGTTTATTGCTGCTGGGTAGCAGCAGAAACCCAAACGAATAGCGGAATAGAGCGGAAAGCAACAAAGGCAACAATACAGCTCTCGATGCAGCTCGTTAAGGTGGCAGCATAGTGTCGCAGTGGCGCCTCCAACCATCCCACCTGCCATTCCGAAAGGTATTCATACCGAGTGTCTGTGTGAATCGCGGCGATAATAATAGGAATCTCTATTTGTGATTTCCTATTCCGATTTCTGATTTCTGATTTCCAAGTGAAAGTACAAGCCCTACTTGTCGCGGATACCTCTCATCAGTCATCACTTTATTGCCGATTTGGATTACCTTGCCAAGGACTCTATCAAGGTATGTCTTTTTGCTCTAAATATCTATAAATACCACTTAAAATTATATACATTATTCATTAATTTCCTAGTGCGTGATAAGGGCATTAATCACCATTCTGTTGCTTCTGTTTTTGTTTTTTTATTTTTTTTTTTTGCTTCTCGCTTTTCGCTTTTGTTGTCGCATATCTGGCTGGGTATCCGCCCTTGTTTTGTTCCTCTTCTCTATTTTCGACTCACGATTCCCGATTCTCTTGTTTACCCGGTCTGTTGGTCTTCCTTCCTTCCGCTCTGCTCTACTCTTCCCTCTTCCGTTCGGTTCCTATCTAGAAGTCTGGGTTCGTCCTACTCGGTTGCACTTTGTATTCAAGATTGTGTCTCAAATATTAGTATTTTTAAATCAATTATTATTAAGTTGGTTCTAAAAATAAAAATATATGTATATATTTTTAGAGACTAATTTTTTTAAGTTGCTAATAGGGTTTTAAACATTTTTATTTTCGATGAATGAATAATATTTAATGAATAATATAATGTTTTAACACATTAAAATTACACCTTTTAAAAGTTATGACAATTATTGCTTAGTTTATAATATATTATATATTATATACACATATTTATAGCTCTATTAAAACCCTTATCAGTTTTTTTAAGTAATATTTTTTAAAAACTTTCCTCAACTCAATGTTTACTCAACCTAATGTTTTGAAATTTTTAATATAATTTCTTAAATTGATTCATGAGGCAACTCTTATGAGTTTTGTTTCGCGATTAGGTAATATTTTGATTTTATAAAAGAAAAAACAAAGTGATTTCTTGGCTTAAACTTTAGTTTTTTCAACTTTAAAGTGCTCTAAAAATTTAAAAATTAAAATATCGGAAAACCCTTCCTATGTTATTTTTTAAAATCAATTTTCGGTTGATTTTATCATTAAATTTTGATTTTACTCTATTATCGCCTGAATAAAAATTTATTTAATATATTAGGATTAGGCAATTTGATTAGGCACTGTTTTATGTACTCAGTTTGTATTTTTTCTCGTAAAACATTTACCAAAAAGATACAAACAATCAAATCTCTAAAAAATTTATATTTTCTGAGCTATTTACTTTTCCTTTATCGTACTAGCCATTAATAGGAAGAGGCACTGACATTGCCAATAAAGAGTCATCCTCGAAATGCAAATAGAAACACGGAAGTGTGGCATTTAGTGTTTAGTTTTTTTATGCCCCAAGTTGATGGATTTCTTGGCACTCTCCTGTGACACCTCGTCGCTCGTCTCCCCCAGATCGTTGACTCGAGAGGAGAGTGGCATTGGTTGGCCTCTCCGTGGGTCCAACTAGAGTCCACTGGAAGCCCATCGATAAGCCAGTAAGCCGCGTAAGCCAGCTTAGGCGATTGCGAAAATCGGTTGCATTTGAATCCAAGGAAATGGGTCTCCGTCTCCGTCTCCGTCTACGAGTCGATGAACTCCCCGCCAGAAATAGCTGGTAATGCCAGTGCGTGGTTTAGTGCGAAAAAAAGAGTGAACAAAAAGGAGAAACAGAAACAAAATCAAAAAACAGAAACCAAAGTGTAAACAAGCGATGGAAACAAAGACTCTGCCCGAAGACTCATGCCAGACAGTGGCAACCGTTGTTCTGCCGCTGAGCTGGGCTTGACTTCGATTCGGGTTGTCTCTGGAAGGTGTTTGGAATTCCTAGGCGGCAGCTTAGATAACTTCTCCCGCTCTCCACTCCGGGATTGAAAGCCATTTAAACTAAAAAGTATCATAAAAAAAAGGTCTCTCTCGCGCGGCGAGGCAATTAAATAGTAATTACTCTTTCGAGCGGCGATAACTATGACATAAGCGGCGGGCGGGAGAGCTGCAACGGCAGGGGCTGTCAGGTAGACTGACTAGCGTTGCGTCGTCGGGCAGACGTTGCCAAATAGTTGCCTCTATAGTCTCAGCTGGGAGTTAGTCAACCAGGCTGCCTCCGAAGAGCTCCACTCGCCGCCATCCGAAACGGGAAATCAACCAGTTTCCGATCACTCCAATAATGGCCAGCAGCATGAGCTTGGAACTGAAACTGGAATGCTATTTTGTTGCTATTTTTAAGAGCCCAGCCACCACTTGCCATCGTGGCTGCTCTGCTCTTTGCTTTTGTGATTGTGTTTGTGTGGCAAGCGGAAATTAAAATTGATAATTAATTTATTGACAAACAGAAAGTGACTCCCGGAGGAGAGCAGACTTCGATAAGGGAGGCGGCTATCTTCTGGTTCTTAACTGAAAACTTTCTATGGAATCTACTACCATTACCTCTAATCCCTACTATATACGATCTACCATTAAACCCCCAAAGTGACGTTGCCAAAAAATCACAAATAAAGAAAAAAAAACAAAGCAAGGTCGTAGTTCTCCGAAATCCCAGCTCCACCGCCCAACAAAGCCTCGTTTTCAGTGCGAAAGGTGACGTCATTAATGCCTCAAAAGCCAAAACAAACAATTTAGAGTATTTTTGCGAAAAATAGACAAAAAAGGCTGAAGTCCAGAGAGGAGACAGGAACACAACCGGAAGTAGCTCCTCTTCCGCTCCTCAGAGGGCCCTGGGGCGGAATGCAAAAAGAAAAAAAGTGAAAGTCTTGACGGAGACAGAGTGTTTGTTGGCAGATTCAGTCAGAGAGCGGCCCACGCAGCAGTTACGCAAGACTGGGACTAGAGTTCAGGTGGCTTCTTAAATCGGTTATGACCTCCGGTGGCCGGCAGACACGACCTGGGGCGGCTCACATTACCAGGCTAATTACTGGCCAGTCCAGAGGAGAGAGGAGGGAACAGCAAAGAGAACTGGGGAATGGGGACTGCTAGTCAGTGGTTCTTAAGTGTGTCTTTGGGTCTCCAGGTCTTCCAGCTCCGCCACTCCACTACTTCCCTTTGCCTTTTCCCATTTTGGTGTCGTTGTCTTCGGACTTGGGCTTGCTGGGCCGCTTTCTGCGTCTCTGGACTGGAACTGGACGCTTGTCGTAGATGGGCCGTCGCACCTGCACCGATCCCCGGCCGCTCTGGCCCTGCCGGCTGCGGCGGAGCAGGCGCCTGGCCCGGTCCTGCTTGTCCTGGCGCGCCATCCGAGCCATGACTCGCTGGAGGAGGAGGTCGGATAAGTCACTAGCTAGGGACTAAGGACTAGGAGGAGTATGAAGGTAAAGCTTACTGCTGGCGTGAAACTCTGCTTCTGGGCCGTCGTCAGGGCATCCCAGTAGGGAGGCGCCTCCTGGAGCAGCCGGCGCATCCCGTAGCGCCGGAAGACGTTGTGCTTGAGGTGGCGCAGAAAGTTGAGGTACGGCAGGGGAGCCACCAGGTAGGGCCTGCCCACCACATGCCGTTTGCGGAGGACGGTGCGGGGGCTTAGGGGGCGCGGGCGACGAGTCGGTGGCATTCCGTTCCAATTAGACTGTAGAGTAGCTTCCAAATCAGTGATCTCATGACCGGGTGGGGGAGCAAGTGTGGCTTGGTGAGTGGGGAGCTGAAGGCTGCTTCGATCGGGTGGCCTGGGCTCTCGGGGAGAGAGAGATCTGTGACAGACCCGTATATGGACCGATTATCGCCGCACAACGCCCACCAATTCATGGAGAGTGCGAGTGAGAATGAGCTGGAGTCTTTGTCAGCGATCTCCAAGGGGAGCTACTGCTGATAAGTCATCCACAACGTGTTGCATCCGTCCGGCCAAAGTCCGAATGGGCTTTGTTTTCGGGTCACCTTCGGGAAGGGGCAGTTCCTTCCGCCGATCCCCAAAGGGGATTATTAAACACAACTTTGATTGAACTTTCCTCCAGCCATTATAGCTTCTTAATTACTCTTCAATTTTGATGACTTTTTGGTGAAAATATTGAAAGAAATACCTACGCAAGGGACCGACGGAAGGTGGGAATCGAGTGGAACGATTTTCCCGCCCGCCTCGGCTCTTGGTTGTGTAACTCGACTTTCCCTCGATCGCCGAGGCTTTCCCTCGCGGCTCTGTCCGCTCCTTAGTGCAGCGGCGAGTTAATGTTGTGTGACAACGGCGCTCGTAATGGATTGGACTTGCAGGCAGTTCCCCCTGCCCCGGCCTCTCATGGGACTCTGGGCATTAGAGAGTCTAGAGTGACCCCAGTGTGGGCCAAGGCGAGATTTGCTTGGCAATTATTTAATTAACTGATTTGGGAGACAGGGCAATTGCCAGAGAGAGACTCGAAGAGCAGGGAGATACATAAGTGACTGAGATTAGATAACTGCCAGTGCAAGATGCAAGATAGTTGATAGTAGCTATTAGATATTAGATACTAGATACAAATAGCACCGACTTGACACTAGAAGTGGGAGCCTAGCAGCTCCCTGATTTCGGAGCTCTGCCTGCCTGATGGCTCGCCTTGACCAGCGCTTTGAGTTTCGGTTCTGATCGCATTTATTTTTTAAAAGTTACTCGACTAGCTGGCAGCAGCCTGTGTGTTGTGTGTCTGATTGGGATGACCTTGATAGCAGCGCCGATCAAACAAAGTAAGCTTGTTTTGTGGCGAATATCTTGCCTTAGACAGAGACAGATACAAAGACAGAGGCAGATCTGAAGCAAAAGTATCTGCGCCTCTAACTGCGTATCTTTGTATCTGTCGCTGAGACGGGCAGCAGTTTGCGGTTTATTAACCGCACATCATCCAACCAACCATCAGGAGAAGCAGCAGCGGAATGTGAAACTCTAGATTCGTTATTGCACTCGAGCGTAATCTCCGTAACGGCTGCCGCTATTGCTTTGCTATTTCTGCTGCTGCTGCGGTTTGGCTCTAAAGTTGTGAGTCTGCCTTCTAGCACTCGCTGCCTATAGTCAGTGGCAGCACTAATATGCCACTAATGCCATTATTGCCATCTAATGCCACTCGAAAACCGTACCGCACTATAAACTCGGACTTTTCATTCGAAGGCGAAACTTGCGGAACTGCTCGCCGCTTTGACTTTCTTTCCTCAGCCATCCACACATGGCTGTCAGCGGGAATGCTGTGCTCTGCTCCCAACTGGCTCCAGGTGGTGGCATCTACGGGACGATATACGGGTAGAGTCGCGTGCCGCTTTGCTTTTAAAAATCAAATTGCAAAAAAAGCAGACTAGCAAACAGCATACTTACAAAAAAGCAAACTTGTGTAAAGCAGACTTGCTAAAAAGCACACTTTTCCAGAGACACACTCGTAAAAAGCGGGGGATTGTCATTCATCATTAAAGGTGTTATATTAAATACTCATAAAAAAATAATACAATTTTAATAAAAACACACAAATTATAAATAGATTTGTTTTTAAATACACTCATTGATTATCCCCAAAAAATTGAAAAAAAAAACAATTTATCATTATTTTCAGTTTATTTTTATGCATTTAAGATAAAATCTTTAAAAAAGCAAGGACTATACAAAAAGAAACAAGAAAAATCTCCTTCCATAACAAAAAAATTTAAAATTAACAATGATAGTGTTGCATTTTTGGATTTTTTGGTTGGAAATTAACAAATAAACATGAATTTTAATCGTTTTAATGATGAAAAGTAAACCTAAAAAAAAAAAGCAAGTCTGTAAAGGCAAAAGTGTAAAAAAGCAGACTTGTGAAAAAGCAAACATGTAAAAAAGCAAGAAACCTAGTTTACAAAAAAAATCTCTTTTTTTTTTTGGATTTCCGAGTGCGGATTGCGATTGTGGCTGAAAAATTAGCATATTTGAAGCCACCAGGCATCAATCGAAGGCGACCTTCGCCATGAGAAAGTGTTGGAATTGCTGCTCCAAGAGGGCACAGGGCAGAGGTGTGAGGGGGGCCTGTTACAGTTTACAGTTTACTTTTTGCATTTTACAGTTTACAGTTAGTTATTCAACACGAAACACGAACCAAACAAACAAACTGTTGCGTCTCGCATTTTTCTCTTTTATTATTATTATTATTATTATTATTATTTTATTCTATTTTTTTTTGGCATTTTGGAAATGCTAATTAGCCTGCCAACCCAATCGCTGAAAGGCCAGCGATGGTATCAGCGATGGCATCAGCACTGAAGTCCACAAACTTTGAAAAGCTCTCCAAAACACACACGGAGGAGGGTGTCTCCTCTCTAGTGGAATATTCATTCAGAAGTCGGTATATGTACGCTTTGAAATAAGCACGAAAGCATGCTTTTTTCCATTTGTTGTTTGCGTTTTTCCTTTTTGCATATTTTTCACATTCATATTCCCGGCAGCAGCCGCAGCCTCACGGGCCACGCCCTGCGCCTGCGCCTCAGCAGCTCCAAACATGGAATTTTTGATTAGAACGAGAGCTCTCTGCTCAGTATCAGCTATTGGCTTGGTTCCATGGGGATGGAGGGGGTTTCCGGATGCGGATTCAAGTCGTAAATAGTCCAGCAATTAAACAAATCCATTGGGGGGAGGCTGGGATTGGAGTCTGGGATGAAAGTCTGCCGAAATCGTCTTAAACTCAAAACGCACATAAATTGCAACTACAACTGCCACTGCCACTGCCTCTGAAGCTCAACGACGAGTTATGTAGAACATGAAATAATAATTGCATCTTTTGTGCCACTGCTACTGGCAGCTACTGGAGGAAGGGGGGCAGGGTGGAGTGCCACGACTTGGAGCATGAAATTGCGAAAAACGCCCGCCTTGTGGAATGCCTGGCAGCAGCTGCCCCCTCAGCTTGATGTTCTTATTCCGTTGGCTGCCATGGAGGCCAAATAATGCCGAGAATGCGACCCAGAAGCCACTTTAACAATCTCCAGATCCAGTGGCAGCTGCACCAATTGAAGGCTCCATTTTTTCTGGGGGGTTACTCTTCCCAGATCCGATATCTCGGCTAATACTGCGATCCTCCCAACATGGAGGAGATTGCAAGCAATAGAGCTATGGAGCCATGGAACTATGGAGCTCCACACCTGGCAGCTGCTCGAGTCACACAATAGTTGATATATTCCAGGCTTGGCTTTCTGGCCATCTGGTCTGGCGGCCACCTGATGACTCCATTAAACAGATTCCCTCTTTGGATAGGCCTTCTGGGCCCAAAAAAAGCCACCACAATGGCAGGAAGCTATCGGCTATCAGCCATTAGCCTTTAATGACTTCGCTGGCCCACTCGCCGGGCCAAAGCGAATATTTATTGGCCTTTTCCCGAGCCGGCTGTAGCTTCGGGTGAACCAGTTTGTCTCGAATGCGCGACTCACTTCCGGAATGGAAATTCAAACTGAATATTTCAGTTTCCAATCTCCCTGGTTGGTGGCGGAAACTAGTTTGTCTCAAAAAGATGGTCTCTGGGAGCTGTGATTGATGGGCGGCCCGGGCTTATGGCTTTGTCTGGCCTTCCTTAGAGGCGTGTCCTCGCAGAGAATCTGCCAGAGAGTTGAGTCTTGGATGGAAATGCCAGGCATTCTCGCTTTAATTGCTATTGAACTCTGGTGACTTTTAGTTGACTCTCTTAGTTGGCAAGTTCAGGCTGGGCTTGTAATAAAGTCACATTCCGAGATTGTTTTTGGGGCCACCACTTGGCTGGCAGGGGTACTAGTGGCAGTTCCACTACCAGTTCCAGTACAGTGGAGCGTGGCCTACCCTCGAAGGCCGCAGAACAATTGTCGAACGGTGGGATTGTGCAATAACCCCGCAAAAGTCAAGTCAGTGGCAGTCGGGGCAAGTGGAAAACCAGTTTTTGGTTTCAAAATATTTCGTTGATCGGCCAGCAAGTGGCCCGCTCTGCCAGCAGTTCCAGTTACCCAACCTTACTCGCAGGACCTGGTACTGGAAAGTCTAAGGATTAGTGTTTCCCACACTCGGTGGTGGTGAAATCTGATCAGCCCGAGTCGGATTACTGGGGGCACTTGAGAGAGAGAGGGTCCTCCTTAACACAAGCGGCGAGTCATCGCTTGAAATCCAACTCAGAACTGGCCGGAATTTGGGAGATTGTAGTGCCCTCTTGGCCCTCTCGGGCGGTAGATTATTTTTAGTGCCGCCGTCCGGCCCGCATTCTTGTCTCTCGCGGCCGGCGGTTATACAATTTTAATTATTACAGCACTCCGGACAGGGCCAGGCCAGGCCAGGCACGGCACGGCGGCATTCGCACGCCAACCGCTTTCGCTTGCCCCCAAAAATCAGATATCGTTCATCGGCCCCTGCCCCGAAACGAAAGAATGTTCTCCTCCATCTTGGGGCTGAGTCTGCCACTGGGAGTGTCTGTTTCTGGGCATTCTGCACGTGTTTTGGGTCACCACTGAGTAGGAGTCATGTCCAAGAAGGTGGCCAGTTCCTAGGAGAACCGATTTATTTATTTTCCTTTAAATTAATTACAGAGAAGGCCGTTGGCAAAGAAATGAAATAAATTATAGAAATTAAGAAATATTCATTTCCGTTCCGTTGACGGAAAATCACAGTTCCTTGGTGTGTCATGGACAATAAAAGAGTATTCCGTCATGAGGTGGCTGGGAAGGTGACTCATTGGCCGCCAGTCTTTGAAAATAATTAGCAGAGAACTGGCGAGGAGGAGGCGGGCGATTCAGGGGGCAGAATCATAATCGGGGTCAGGTCGTCAGCTCATGAAATTTAAATGGTTCCATGAAAGCTTTAAGGCAATGGGGATATGAGGACATTGATAAGCGAAAGGATGCCACGGATCTCGAGAGAAGCAGCCAACTTGCCACATTCCCACGTTCTAGTTTCCAAAAAAAAAAAATAAGAGAAAAGAAAACCATATAGTCCGTAGTCTGAAGGGGAAAGGGTCAAGGCAGTGGCCCGAAAGTAGCACCTGTTTGTTGGACTTCTGCGAGATAGTTTTTTAAGGTCGGGAGTGCATTGCCCCTAGGCACTGGGCTGCTAGACTCTCTTGGCACTACAATCTCTTTGTTCTCCCGAAGACTGGGGCATGCCTTTGACTTTTAATTGATTTCCTCGGCCAGCTTGTATTTATTTTCCGCCTGCTGACGACACTCGAGTGGGTACTATGTACTATGTGTGCTGGGCATGAGTGTGTCTGTGTATTTTTAAAGATTTCTGCGACATCTGGGAGATCTGGCCAAGGACATGGATGTCCCTCCCTCCGTGGAGGTTTATGGGCTTAGGCGCCAAAGAAATGGGGAACAAAACAAGCAAATATTCCACCCAGTTCCAGTTCCAGACCCACTCCCAGTCCCCAGTTCCATTCAATTGATTGAAATTTACTAATTGACACCAATTTTGTTTATCTTTGCAGAGCAGCTGTACGGCGATATGAGTTCCACACGCTCCGTGCAACTGAACGGAGGCGACCGCGCGGAGAGCTGAGTGCCGGGGCATGACTCCATCTTCCATTCCCTCGAGAAACCATCGACTAGCAATGGAACACAAAAGCAATTGCCGGGTAGCCATCTAAGCCACATCCCAGCCAGCCACTCTTGGAGGATACAAGAGTTCCATCGTCAGCTCCACCTCTCTATATTCCACAATGAACTCCGTCATATCTGCATTTAAGGGCAAGAAGAGCAGCGCCGCCAGCTCAAATCCGGCGAACGGATCGGCCAACGGAGCTGTCCCCCTGGAGGCCAACAAGGGCCAGGCCGGGCTCAGCATCAGCATCAGCAGCGGGGTGGCCAAGAAGAAGCCGGTGGCCCAGAGCAGCGGCTATCAGTACTACCGGCACATCCGGGAGAGCGATGCCAAGCTCTTTCCCTCCAACGTGGAG
Organism: Drosophila atripex; assembly: GCA_035045925.1. Lineage (NCBI taxonomy): Eukaryota > Metazoa > Arthropoda > Insecta > Diptera > Drosophilidae > Drosophila > Drosophila atripex. The sequence goes on from JAWNOP010000012.1 coordinate 7,370,731, forward strand.
CAGGCAGTGGCTGCCCCGGCTATCCTCCCGGCCGGCGTCGATGTCGTGGACCACTGTGTCCCGGCCACGGTGCGCCTCTCCAGCCCCCCGGAGTCACTGTCCGACTTCAACATGAACGGTGGGAAGGCGGTGGGAGCAGCCACTGTTGCGGGTGGCGGCGACAATGCCAATCTGGAGGCGAGCGACACCTGGATCTGCCCACCACCACCACCACCAGCAGCAGCAGCAGCGGATGACGAGGATCTATCCGAGCACTCGACGGCCGCCTGCACCAGCACCAGCAGCTCCAGCGAGCACAGCAACAGCACCGTGGTGCACAGTCCCACAGTGGTCACGGAGGCCACGGCGGCGGCCAGCCATCCCAGTCCCAGCCTCAGCCTGCACAGCTCCTCGTCCGCCACCTGCGACTCCTCCTCGCTGGCCATCACCTGCGAGCCGCACTCCAACTCCACCACCACCCTCTCCTCCCTGGGCTCGGAGGGAGGCAGCAACGGCAATGGAAACTACATACCCGCCTTCCTGATGGCCGCTCCGGTGACGCTGCGCATCGGCGGACAGATGCCCTCCTCGGCCACCACCACCAGCTCCGCGGCCAGCACGCCCAAGCACGCGCGCTACTCCAAGCCGCGTCTCAGCCTCAGCCGGGGGTTCAACCAGTCGCTGCCCTCGGTGCACGGGCGGCTCAACCTCAGCGTGGCGCAGCAGGGCGAGGGAGGAGCGGCGGCCGCCGGGTCGGGCAGTGGCGGGCATCCGCCCAAGCGCATCTCGACACACCAAAGAAACCTGAGTCTGGACTTTAGGTGAGTCTGCTAGCTTGTCAGTAAGATTGTGTTTCTTGGGAGGAGCCACTACTCGGGCTGACCCTCCTCCTGGACAATCCCACCAGGAGGGAGGGCAACGACCACCAATTAGCCAACAATCGGTGTGGGAATCGATGTGCTAAGCACTTTGCCGGTGCGATGCAAAGCGGAAGAGTGACGCCGCAGTGGCACGGCACGCAAGCCACCCGACGGCGCCAGCCAGCTGGGTGAGCCATCAGAATGGCGTCAATTGGCATGCAAGTTGCCTCTAGAGGGGCTAGACCGGCTAGGACCAGAGTCAGAGTCTCCCCCACTCCTGGCCCTGAAAGCCAATTACGTTCGGTCTGTCCCATGTCCTTGCCGCCAGAATACCTCTTTGTGTGCAACATTTCGTCAGATTCTATTGAACTTTTGGAACTATTTAGGTCGCTCTTGGGCAGAGGAATGTAAATAATCCCTGGAATAATGCAATGCATATATGCATTTTGTTTGTGGTGCTCTGGCAGAACGTGCACTTGACTCGCATAGCGGATGCAGTGCGGCCGGGTGGCAGAGTGGCAAGCGGATGTAGGGAGCAGCGGACCAGATTTCACGAAAGCGAAAAAATAAAAAAAAATACATATATATACATATGTGTGGGGAGCTCTTTTTGCATTTTTCCCCGCCATTGTATTACAAAATATGCAGAAAATAAACAAGTCAACAGCCATGCCCCATCCCCGAGTGCATATGTATGTGGCACACACTCTGGACTGGAGCTGGAGCAGCTGAATATGCAACATTGCAATTCTGCCAAGAGTCCAGAGGCCTCTCTCTCCATCGGCACAGTCTTTTAATCAAACTAATTGAGGGAGAATCGGTTGGAGATCTCTTCCTGGGGTGGTTTTCCTTCCAGGGGGCAAGTATCTGCTAGGTGGCGGATGCTACTGGTGGCCACTCATCTGAACTCTATCGATTGGACTGCCAGGTGGCAGTAATAAATACCAGCACATTAGGATAATTGACCATCCAGAGAGGCGACACACGTGCCTGCCACTGTCCTGATCCGCCAAACCACGGACTGCCAATCCGGCATCCACTCTCATCCACCAGATGGCTCGCCGTGTGTATCTGTGGCTGTGTTGAAAGTCTGCAGATGACGTGCCACACCCTGTCCTGGTTGTGTGCGTGCGCCGGCAAACAGGGCGATGGGAGAAAGGAGTAAGGAGTGGGGAGTGTGTGGAGTGTGGTGGCATGCCTGGGAAGGTCTAACCCACCCTGTCGCACCTTGTCGTAGGCAGCCCACACTCTTCCCTGCCACCTGCCTGGGGCAACATTGTCGCTTCGCCTTTGTGGCTGCAGCTTTTCTGCCCCAATCCTCCGCCCCCCTAATCCTTAATTTCGTTAGCTTTGGGCTTCCTTCCGTGGCAACTCCTCCCTCCCTCGAAGTCAGTGGCGTGTAAACCCCAAAAAAAAAAACACAACAATGCCACGCATGTATTACGTTTGCGAAACAATTAAGATATTGGATATTTTTTATGATCCTTTGAGTCCTTTTAGGGGAAAAGAGTAGAAGATGTTCTTATTGAGAGTAGAAATGGAGCTATATTATCGGTTAGGAGTTATCAGGGGGATATTTTTTTAAGAAACTACATGGCTATATGGGCTATGGGAAGATTAAAGGCAGAGTACAGAAGTAGAAACTAGTATCTATTTGGAATCTATTAGTGGCTATTTGAATACTAGTATCTACAGGAAGTACAAAGAAAGTTAGAACTAGGAATACCTATAAGAATAACGTTGTTCGACTGATATTAGGGGATATGCTTGTAAAAACCATACTAAACTAATCAACTATGTCTTGGTCATGTTTGAGGGAAGATCTATTATTAGCACACAATCGGAGTTACTTTTTAAACCCAATAACAAGTCTAAAGAAAGTAGGGAACTAGGCAGACCTATTCCAGGGATCTTATTAGCAAGAAACTACATATCCTTTTAAGGACCATTGTATCCTATTCTGTAATCCCAAGAGCGGGCTGCGAGAAAGTATAGAACTAGTAACTAGTTAAAAACCATACTATACTAATCTGTAACTTATTCTACGACCAGTTTAAAGGCAGTTTTATCCAAAAAACAATCTATATTAGGTATATAACCAGAAATAACTATTATTAGGAGTTTCAAGCCCAATAACCATAGGCCTATAGGAAGTTGTAGAGCCAAAAACTAGTCTAAAGATAGTCTACAATTAGGAGGAACTACTATATTAAACTTATTAGCACAAAATTGCAAGGATATGCATATCCTATATCCTTCAAGCCCCAGAACAAGTCTATTGAAAGATTCAACAGCAATAACTAAGCCGAGGAAACTTATCCCCTCGTAATATCCTGGCTACGCCGCTGTCCTCAATTCCTTGTTCCTTGAAACGATAAACTTTTGTCCGCCAGTTCTCCATTTCTCCACGATTGCGGATTTCCCCCTCCCCCAGCTCCTCCTACACCCACTCCCACTCGCACTTCCCATTCGGAAAGTTCAAAGGCACTTGATGATATGGAAGAGTCGGGGAGACAACCACAACTACCAGAAGAACTACCAACTACCCGGAGCAAATAAAAACGAAACCACGCACGGAGGCAACGACTACTGCACTTTGTTAAAAAGTATCCCTGGCCGCAGAAAAGAAGGAAAGCTGCAAGATCCAGATGTAGATGCCACCAACCACCCCAGTCCGCCAACAGAGGCTATTGATGACACTTAGTGGCAGCGGAGGAGTGATGAATGGACAGGGCGAGGGGTGGCCTGTCAGGGCTTGGTCAACAAACTGTGCGACTGGCATTCAGGTCCTGATTATCCATCCAGCCCGGGGGGAGCGGCCACCCCGAGTCGTTGAACTTTGTCCGACTACTTGGTTGCGAAATGCAGAGTAGTTGATTTTTGGGGAGAGGCATCAGCCAGTCGGTTAGACGGCCTTCAGCGGGTGCGTTTTCAGGTGTAATTACGTAAAGGCAGATACGTGAGGGGCTGCCGAGCGATGGCCATAATAATAATAGTCGGGCAGGGCCAGCCAACACCCATGTCCCATGCCCCATCCCCATCCCCATCCCCGATCCGTTTGAGAGACGCAAATTAATGCAAATGCGTATATAATTGACACAACGAGACAACTAATGGCGGCTGGAATGCCTGGAATGTGCACGCCCGCCCGCCAGCTCAGGGTGCACTTCGCCCGCCACACTTCGCCTGCAATCTGGGAAGAGCCAACGACAGCCACATGCCAGAGCAAGAGCTGCGGAGACATCCAAGCTGGGCAGAAGGGAGCAGCACCACCTGCATGCCAAATGAGCTGTCCGGAATGTTGTTGGCACGACACTTGCCAGTCAATCGATCAGAGAGGTAGTCACAAAACACTGTTCGAGATAGCCGTCGGCCGTCGACATGACCACTCTATCGAGAGCATCGCGAATCACCCAGTTTGATTTCCTGCACATCCGCGATAAACCAAGCCACTGGCAGCTGCTTCCGTAGAGAGATTATTGAACTCGCTATTAATATGCACTCGAAAAAAATACTATATTGTTTTCAGAACAAAGGCTATAGAGTCTAAAGGGTATAGAGTTTAATTTTATTTAAATTGTTTTATTTAACAGTTATATTTTTAAAATAAAGTCCAGCTCTTCTAACACCCCTCTGAAGGTCAGCTGCTCCGCCAGCCTCACTCTCCGGGTTCCAGGTACGCGCCAACTCCATTAAGGAATGGCTGGAAAAAAAATGATACTCTTATCAGAACAATGTTGTTATCGCGGCCATAACAGATAATTGCTCGCGTAATAGGACCAACGATAAGGTGCACCCAGTCTGCTCCAAGTATATTTAGAGCCACCCTCGCAAACAGACTCTACGCTCTCGAGTGAGATAGCGTTGAGCTTTTGTCGGCTACGTCACCGTTCTGGCTGTTGAGCTTTCACTCAAGCACCTCTCCCACGGCCAACCAGCTGGTCCGCCACAAAGGCCCCGAAAGCTCCTTGATTAGTCAGCTATTCCGAGCAGCTTTTTCGCTCCTCTCCCCCTTGAACCCCCTCCCAGCCCCACCAGTGTTTGTGTTTGTGTTTGAGCTTCTTTATGCTCGAGGGGCATTGTTTTCAGTGTTTCCAGAGCTCTCGGTCGGCAGTTGGCATTTGGCATCGTCTCCTTAGCCTCTCTAGCTAATTTTGCTAATTTAATTTACAATTTATAAAAATAATTAAAAAGTAAAGACAAGAAGCGCTTCTATCGTCATGATATGATAACTGCGACATTCGATTAAAAAAAAAGTGAGTGAGTGAGCGAGGGAGTGAGTGAGTGAGCGAGCGGATGAGCAACTGAATGTGTGATGAGTGGGGTAGTGGGGGAGTGGGGGGGCTATCGGGCAGTATCTGGCAGCCAGGGCCCTATGTTTGGAACCTCAACAGATGCATTGATTTTTAACACAATTTCTTATCCGGCCTGTCTTTCAGATCCATGGGCATACTCCTGCCGCCCGTCTCCCAGGTGACCAATACGCGCATCAATCACACCCAGCACCACCGCAACCGCAGCCTCGACAGCGCCCTGCAACGCATCCCGGAGGTAAGTGGCCCTCGGCACTCCAGCACTCCAACACTTTATTATGGCAATTAGTTCGATGCCTGCAAGTGTTCCCAAGCCCCAAGTCCAATCCCTTGTCCGTAACCTTGTCGGATGCACATACGCAAATACTACCTACCAGCACACCCATAGATCCAGTACACCCATAGATCCAGTACACCCATAGATCCAGTACACCCATAGGTGTACCAGTACACCTGCAAAAGCACTCTCCGCTCCCACTGAACAGCGAAAGCAGTACAACCTGGAAAGTTTCTAAGTTTCTATCTAACTGCCAACTAAGTGGGCGAGTGTGGGTGCTCCTTCCATGTGTATGATGCGCTGTGTTTATTTATATTTTTATCGTTGCGCTGCTGGCATTGTTGTTCACTTTGGCACTCGGCTCCCCTCCCCTACCTTCCTACCTTCCTACCTTCCTACCTTCCGGCCTCCCAGCAGTGCGAAATATTTGTGTGCCAACCTGGTTATCAGCCGCCCAGCTCTAAAACCCATTAGACCTCTGGGTCTTGGCGATTAAGGATTGTGAAGAGCAGCACCGCCACTAACAGAACAAACCTCTATCATCCCAAATAGGTGGAAGTGTCGTCGCCAAATGCCGAGAGCGAGAACACCTTCTGCTCCCCGTCCATACTCGGTGCGAACATGTGCTCCAAGATAGCCACTACGGCGGCGAGTGTAACGGCCGTCGTCCTGTCGCCCCCAGCCCTGCCCACGCCGGTCCTGATGACCGTGGCGCCCTCGACGGCGTCTACGTCCACGTCCGCGGCCAAGGTGGTGACAGCGCCCCAACACCATCAGGTGCCGAAGCATCAGGCGATCTGCAGATCCAGTGCTGTTGGTAAGTCACCAAACGAGAGCTAATCCTCTAGAGAAGCTAACTAATGATGATCCCATTAGTAGTAGAGTCCTGTCCCACGTTGAGGGTGCGACCAAAATCCAGCGAATCGGTGGCCGCCAATGGCCAGGATATGATTGCCGCCATTGGTGGCGGCAGCAGCAGCAGCAGCAGTGGAAACAGCAGCAGCAGCAACAACAGCTGCAGCAGTGCCGGCAGCAAGAAGCGCGAGGATCTCACCAGCCTGGGATCGGATGACTCCGGTAAGTAAACCAGAACAAGTGTCCCAAATCCCAATCGGCAAGCCTTTGGCTTTCCTGTAGACGAGACGCCTCAATAATGTGATCTATACAACTCCTCCTCATTCATACACTTTATACCGCCTGCAGGCATCATCTGTGGCTCAGAGTCGGACCAAATCTCCCTGATCCGCATATGCCACTCACATGAGTCGCTCGATTCGGGTGAGATGGATGCGGACGCCGATGCCGAAGCCGAAGCCGATGCCGAGGAGGAGTGCGTTGACCTTATGGAAACGACGTCCATTGACGAGGAGTACCCTTTAATGCAGTCGGATCACAACTGCTTCTACCCATCCCACACCACCACCGCCGCAGGCTCCACCACCACCGACCTGGACTGCCGCACGCTGCGTCCATCCCGCAAGCAGAAGCGAGCCCAGCAACAGGCCAAGCTCATGTCCCAGCACCAGGGGGGCCAGGCCCAAGACGACGCCGTCGATGTGGTGGACTCCTCCACTGCTGTCGACGACCGGACTCGGTACCGGGTCATGAACATGTCCCAGGCAGCCATCAACGTGGAGATCGGAGCGGCGCCCAACGAGATCGAACCGGTGATCGATGCCGAGCAGGAAGCCAAAGCCGACGCAGATTCCTCGCAGCCAGCAGCTGCTCTTCCGCCCAGCGCCTTGCCCGCGTGCTCCGCCACGCCCACACCCACACCCACCGCCACGCCAACGCCAACGCCCACTGAGAGCACCAAGAACGACCAGGTGCTCTTCAAGAACTTCTTCGGGGCCACCAAGAACGCCATCTTCCGCACGGCCCAGAGCATCATCGAGAACCATGAGAAGAAGAATGCCGCCAAGCAGAAGGAGCACCCGGACCATGCTGCGGCCGCCACGGTGGCCAACAGCTCGGGTGGGGCCGGTGCCACCACTCCGCAGGACCAGGTCAAGTCGCCCACAGACATCTCCAAGAAGAAGGAGTTCTTCAGCCTGCTCACCTCGAACTCCAGCAAGAAAGCGGCAGCTGCTGCGGCGGCGGCAGCCGCTAACTCAGTGGCCAACACCCCCGCTGCCACGCCCACAGAGTCGCAGGCGACGGCCGCAGAGTCCAAGCCTGCGGCCGACGGGACGAGCGACGTGAAGGTCAAGGAGCGCACTCTGAACCTCCGGCTACCCGGCGCGGACAGCGATGGGGCCGGCGAGGGGGCCCTGGCCAAGAGCTCGTCCATCAACTCACTGCACAAGCTGAAGCTGCCCGTTCCGGGAGTGGTCAAGTACTTCATCAGCGAACGGGCGCCCGTGTCGGACGGGCTGCTGAAGCCGGAAAAGGGCCAGAGCGGCTTGTTGCGATTCTTCGAGTCGCCAGTGTTCAACATCCACTTTGCGGTGCACTACCTCTTCTACTCCAAGGAGCCGGGCGTGCTCAGCTTCATCGGCAACAAGATATTCAGCTTCCCCGACCAGGAGGTGGACCTGTATATCCCCCAGCTGATCGTCATGTACATCCAGATGGACGAGCTCGCCGAGGTGCTGGACCCGTACTTGACCATTAGGTGTCGCAAGTCGGTGGACTTCTCGCTCAAGTGCCTGTGGCTCCTGGAGGCCTACAACTACCAAGTGGACTCCCTGGGCAACTGCCACGGCGGCGGCAGCCGCAAGTCCAAGCTGGCCCTCATGAAGGAGATCTTCTCGAAGAAGGAGCAGAAGCAGGCCCAGAACGAACTCAAGGCAGGGACGGGCGGCGAGCCCACCAAGTCGGTGGTGGCCTTTGCCAAGAAGACCCATCATCGTTCCCAGTCGGACGCCACAGTCCTGCTGGCCGACTCCCGGTCCCCGCACATGTTGAGCATATCGCACCGCATGTACCAGCAGCCGCCGTTCACCACCCAGACCCTGCCCACCGCCCCCACCAAACTGTGCCTGGGCGAGCTGAATTCGGGCCATGCCTTCGACAACGGGTGCACCTGCTTCGAGACTGTGCGCGGCCAGGTGAACGGCCTCCTTGGCCAGCGCACGGTGTGCTGCTGTGGAGCCCCGAAGACGGCGCCCCAAAAGGAGTTCATGAGGGCGCTGATGAACGTGGGGAAGAACCTCACGGCGCTGCCTTCGAAGGCCGAGAAGACCTCCGCCCTGCGCATGTCGCTCAACCTAATCAACAAGAACCTGCCCGCCCGCGTCTGGCTGCCGCTCTACTCGGACATTCCCCACCACGTGGTCCGCATCACGGAGGAGAAGACCGCCGTGCTGAACTCGAAGGACAAGACGCCCTACATCATATACGTGGAGGTGGTCGAGGTGCCCGACATCTACTCCTCCCCGCTCATACCCAAGATGATGCCCTCGCTGAGGCACACGAAGAGCGAAGAGCACCTGGAGGGCTCCTGCCTCAACTCGCACCCACATCTTAGCTGCAGCCGCACCTCCAGCTGTAGCAGCGGCCAGCAAGGCTCCAGTTGTCGGCGGAAAAAGGGCACAGAAGGCGGCGAGGGAGGTGGTGGTGGTGGTGGTGGCGTCAGCGGAGGCGGTGGCTGTGGCGATGCTGGTCCTCACAACTGCTGCGGCAACAATGCCCTTTCTCTGGGCGGTCTGCATCTGCACGAGGACGATGTGTGGTCGCAGGAGGACGACGAGATTACGGCGCAGTACCTTAACATGCAGAAAGTGAGCGAGAGGGATGCCATTTCGCAAATGTCCCTGGACTCCTGCGACTCAAGGGACCAAGGTAGGAGGCTGATCTCTTAATAATTTTAAATATTTATTCACAATACTGTGTATTCCTTGCAGGGCCACCCATTGTCTTTAACATCGGCGATGTACGCTCCCGCCACTGCAGCAACTTGAGCTGCGAGAACACCAAGTCCTTCAGCAATGACCCAGAAGATCCTTCGGCAGCAGCTTTAAAGGTATTTGTGATATATTTTTGGGGTTATTCTTGATTGGAAATTAATTTTGAAAACGTTATTCTCAGGAACCCTGGCACGAGAAGGAGAAGCTCATCCGGGAGTCCTCCCCCTATGGACATCTTCAGAACTGGCGTCTGCTCTCCGCAATTGTCAAATGCGGCGATGACTTGCGCCAGGAGCTGATGGCCACTCAGTTGCTGCAGGTAAGTAGAAACTCAATCTTTATCAGAGAGAGTAATTAAATAACTAAAATGTCCTCTTGCAGATGTTCAAAATCATTTGGCAGGAGGAGCAAGTGGATCTGTGGGTGCGTCCCTACAAGATCGTCTGCCTGTCGAACGATAGCGGCCTCATCGAGCCCATACTGAACACCGTCTCCCTGCATCAAATCAAAAAGAACTCCAACAAGTCGCTGAGGGATTACTTCATCGATGAGTATGGAACACCCACGGGCGAGAGTTTCCGGCGCGCCCAAAAGAACTTTGTCCAGAGCTGTGCCGCCTACTGTCTCATATCCTACTTGCTCCAAGTCAAGGACAGGTAAGATGGCGTTTCTTCCATCCTGTCCACAAGTATTAACTGTCTTCCATTCGTCTAGGCATAATGGCAACATACTCTTCCACTCCGATGGCCACATCATTCACATAGACTTTGGATTTATTCTGAGCATTTCGCCAAAGAACTTGGGTAGGTACTCCTAAGATTGTCTATAGTATTCAATACTTATGCTATTTATTCCTGCAGGCTTCGAGCAGTCGCCGTTTAAGCTTACGCCGGAATTTGTGGAAGTCATGGGTGGCACCGGCTCGGAGCATTGGCGCGAGTTCAACCGCCTCTTGCTAGTCGGAATGATGTCGGCGAGGAAACATATGGATCGCATTATAAACTTTGTGGAAATCATGCGTAGCAGTATGTATTATATTTTAAGTTCTATTTCGAGAGCAATAAATAATTAATTTCTCCCATTTTTAGATGCCCAATTGCCTTGCTTTAAGAACGGATGCTCCGGCACCGTACAGAATCTCCGCAAACGTTTTCACATGAACTTAACTGAGCAGGAAATGGAACGCAAGGTGGAGCAGCTGGTGCAGGACTCGTTGAAGAGTTTGTCAACCAAACTGTACGATGGGTATCAGTACTACACGAATGGCATATTGTGAGAGCGGTTTTTTATGAAGATCTAAGCAGAAGCAGTTTGATGATGCCGAGCTGGTTAACCAAAACTATGGACTGACTTTTTTTGTAAAGTGATTATTGTATATTATATAATATGTATGTAATTATCAGAGACAAAAAACAAAAAACACGAGAGAAAACAAACATAAAAAAACAACAAAACAAAAAAGAATGAAATTGTACCAAACGTAAAACTGTTATTGTAGCTTAAATCGTTCGTTGTATGCGTTGGCATTGTTGAATTAGCGTAAACTGTGTATGTTGTCTAGCTTTTAAGAGAAATTGTACATTTTTTCAATCTAATTTTAGTTGGTCTGAGTGAGAACGCGAGTGTCGGTCTGTTATTCCATTTTGCAATTTCATCAACCATGTACATACATACATACATATATATACAAGCATATATATTTATAATGATATGCGAATCGATTACCGATTACCAATAACCAACCAGGCTTCAATTTCTATAATTATTTCGGTTGCTACGCTTATCTATATATTCATCCTTATCCAAATTTTAAACTCTGGCGCTTTTGTATTCATGAGAGTCTTATCGTAAAAGCATCTTATTCCAATATTTAGCCGTAAGTGTAAGGATAAACTTCAATGCCACTCTTTGCTGCAGCTTCAAATCTAAACAAAATCATACAGCAATATACTCTTTAAGGAATTCTATTTAATTATCAATCAACTTATCGACATAATTTTAACAACCAAAAGAAAATATGCCACGGTAACGTAAAGAAATTATTCAACTAAAGTTCAACTCGCCGTCAAATCAGTTTGTATTTGCCTATTTAACCGATTATAACTAATTAATACCTAATGATTTTCTAACTTAATATACTTCTAATCTAAGCTACTGCGTAAACACGAAAATCAAAGCATACGAAACAGTACTAAAACAAAAATAGCTAGGCACTGAAAGTGAACAATTTCGAGTTTGTAAAAAGGAGGTAGCACCCAAGCTGGCCCCACCCGATCTAGTGTGTATGTAAAAATTAAGTTTCACGCAAAATTTAGCTACAAGTATATGAAAATGTAAATGCGTATTTCTAAAATTCATTACGTAAAGATCTAAAATAAATGAGCATATTGATAATATACAACCTGTTTCCATGTCCAGTTACTATGGGAAACGCTAAAAGAATCGTTTATTGAACAAAGAAAAGCCAAATATACCGAAGATTATAAGGTATTGCAATGGATCCAGGCAAAGTAATTGGAAAAGTGTAAGTTCATCAATTTATTTTATATTAAAAACATATACTGACTGCCCTGTGAAGGAAGGAGCAGGTGCGCATGGAGCACAAGTCCCGCCGAAACTACCCAAAGGTGTGGACACAGGTTGCCGACAAGGATACTAACAAGTTCTACCACCAAAACGAGATTGATGCCCAACTAAGGCCACAACTAAAACTAAAAGGTTTAATCTGTCTTATAATCTGAGGGATTTATTCTAAAATAAACAGCTTTCCGCAGATCTTTGTCCGATTACTCACACCAACCAGGGCGAATCCCGCTTTGTTTCCCCGGAAATGTACAAAAACCTACTGGCTATATGCCGGTGTGGTCGATCTCGGGAGGGTCTTCATATGGGGAAGTGTCTACAAAGAACAGTAAGCCCTAGCTACGAGCGAACCAGGACGCAGGAGGGTCAAAAGCCCGAGGACAAAGGTGGGGAAGTGCCTTCTGATCCTAGGATTGTACCCCGTACCTCAAACTGTGAGTAAATGGCTTAGCTATATATATATACAAAAAAAAAGGGCAAATAGGCTACCGGAAAAAGTTTTATTAGGAGGAGTAAAAGAAATTCCGCAGCTCTATTAAAACAAATTCTTCATTTACTTTCCCCCGGCTGTTTATTTTTAACAGAACGGCTCCATTTCGCCAATGTTATTATTTATAACATTATTATTTCACATTTATCCGGGAATGTCATTTATCCGTTTATTACATTTATCCGGGAATGTTGTTTTAACATTATCTGAGCATGTTATCTAACATCCTTGAAGAATGTTATTTATTTATGAAGAATGTTAGAATGTTTATTGTTTTGTGCTATTTAACATTCCGGGCAATGTTACTTAACATTTACATTTTCTTTATTAACATTTTGTTAACATTGTTTTTTATTCACTTTAGCAACCCCGTTGTTTTTTCCGTCTTAGGTTATTTAACACTAAAACATTACATTCATTATTTGATAATCACTTACTTAACTTACAAACACACTATTTATAATTATAAGCTTATTAATATTTAGTACATCATTAATTGTTTATTATTAGGTCTCTATACATTTTTAGCTGTGGTGTATGGATGGGAAGAGATATGATGAATAGATAATCTTTTTCTGTCATTATTTTTTGTTATTTGTTTAAATTTATTTGTACTTACTTATTTACAAAGTAGGGCGCGAGCGGGAGTCGAACTTAGTCCCTTTGGGGTTATCGGTCAATGATCTTCACCTCTAGGCCATCAGGTGCACTTACAGGTACTTAGCTTAACATCAAGTAGAATGCATTTTTAAACGGTGACTAAGTCATAGAAAAAGCTTGTGCCTTTCACGAAAGCTCTCACTAAAATTAATTTTGCAATACGTTGTGTTTATCCAAATTTGCCTTTAAAACTATTTTTTTGTTTTTAAAGATATTTAAAAATTGTATTAAATAAATAAAAATAAAAAAATATACAAATAATTTTGGGCTGCAGTAGGATTCGAACTCGGTTTCATTGGGTTATGGGGCGGAAGAGCTCACCTTTACGCCACGTCTTTATTTGTTGTAAAATTACAAGAAAACTTCGTGATAATTGATTTGGATTATATATTCTTCTTTCTAATTTATTCTATGAGCAAAAGTCCTTTTAATAAAAAATATTTTCCAAGTTAATCTACTACCAAAATATTTAACAAAGAAATATAAAAAGAAGTTAAACAATAATGTATTGGGCGCGAGCAGGATTCGAACCTTCTACCCTTAGATTACAAGTCGGGCCTAATCACCATTACGCTACCTCTTATTTGTTGTAAAATTAAACGCAAAATTACAAAAAAAAACATTTATTTACCATTTTCAGCACCTGCATTTTTTAACATTAATAATAAAAATATCTGTTAAATAAATGTGTTAAGTATATATTTCAGCAAACATTGGATTCTTAGGAACAGCCACAGACTATCAAAAGCTGGAAAGGTCCATGCAGTATGTCTCGCCATCATATTCGATGACCGGTCCTCGGATCACAGCTGTTCCATACCACACCATCATTATCGGCTGAAATATGCATTTATTTTCCACGTTGTAAGGCATAAATTACCCAATTGATTTTAGCCAGATATCCGGTGACTCAATTTGTCGGGGATTTCTGAAATCTATTTATGTATATGTACCTACCTTACGCTATCGCTGACGAGCGGAATTTTATAATAAACAAGGCCCTCTCATAGAACTGGAATTACCAGAGACGACTTGTGTTTTAAAACCTGTCTATTTCTTAATAAAAGATTAACTGCAGCGGATGTTGTGCAAAATGAGGCCAGGTAGTATTAGTATCTCGCGAGCCGTGGTTAGAGTCAAAAGATGGGCTACCGACTGTCACCTATTTTCCTCCTGGCCTGTTTTGGTGGGCTTGGGGCCAAGGCTCAAAACGCTCTCATTTTTCGGACCACGATTAGCTCGTTGGATTCAATTGGTACTACTACGGCAGCGCCACCTATTCCCCCGGCCAGCTCCAACAACTGGGTGTTGGTAAACAACATGCGAGTACGGGGCGGAATAACACCGTTTGTACCAGCTCCGCCACCGACACCCGAGTTCCTGGACTGCTTCGGACGGTGCCCTACTACTCCGCAGTATACCCCCATCTGTGGAAGCAATATGCAGCTCTACCTGAATGAGCAGAAATTCAACTGTGCCCGGTTTTGTGGGGCAGGTGGGTTCCGTTCCCCCGATATTACAACTGCTTAGTCCAATATTGATCCTTGTATCCTTTAGATATACAAATTGTACGCCGAGGAAGCTGCGAGGGTCTATTTCAGATGACGCGCGGCTGAGGAGCTTCACTTGGCAGTTATTTTCCAAAATCTCTGGGCTGCCAGAGATGAGTTCCGAGTTCATGGAAATTTGATAAGAAAGCAAAGCGATGACAAACTATGTAAATAGACATTGTATATGAACTAATACTTAAGTAAACTAAGTAATACATAAGAGTACACATTATTTCCGATAACCTGTGGTGGCGCACATTCTACAGACAGTTCCTATCTGAATTCCGACTCGAGCACTTGCCAGAATGCTGACGTCTTGCCACTTGGCTGCTATTTTGGGTAGAACCTTCTTTTTTCCTTAAAAATGTAAGATAACCAGAGTTTTCCAGGCCTCCTATTGGGCTGCTTCCTGCTCCAGGACATGGCTGCTGCCAGGGTTTATAGAACAGATCACAGGCGCCCCAATGCTACGCACTACACCCCAGCGCATACCTATAATCCGGGCCACAAAGCTCACAATAACTTCACCCGTCCAAGCCACATCCCGGCTCAGACATATAAGCCGGACTATCCCACAAACAACTTCACCCGGGTCGCTTTGTCCCCGAATTGGTCTGCACCGGCACCGGCTCCGGCTCCCTCTGGCTGGTCATCGCCAGGCGCCCCCACCTACAACGCCCCACCACTACTTCCGACATCTGGCTTCTGGGCGAACAACACCTATCCGTCTGGCTGGATTCAGGCGCCAGGTCAAGCCGGCAACCCGGCCTATGGACTTGGCAAACACAATGCCACCTACTATCCAGGCTACAACCAAACTTACTCCGCTGCTCCAGCTGGCAGGCCTGCACCCGGTTCCAACCCGTATGCCAACCTTTCCATTTAAGTGTAAATGTTAGCCCACTGCCCCAACCCAAAATATAACAAGTCTTATTTTCATTTTTTCAAAAAACAATTTATTTGGCAACCAAACTGTTGCTCATCCAGTAAATGGGATCATCGGTTTGAATATTTTGAGATAGCGTTCCGGTATTCCAGAAGTGTGAAATAAATGTGTTTACGAATGATGAGTTTTTCCCAGACATGGTCTGAGTCAGGGGCGGATATTGGAGGCACGGCATCTATCAAGTATATCAGCTTTGAACTATTAAACAACCAGCAGGGTGTGCCACCAGCAGTGTCTAGCATGGGCCAATATCCCTGGAATACCACCGATGATTAAACAATCAGCACCCGAAGAGGATCATCCCACGCCGCCGTCAAGGGCTCCCACGCCGCAGTCAAAGATTCCCACGCCGCCGTCGATGCTCTCCACTCCAGAGTTTCCCTCGCCGCAGTCGTAACTTTCCGGATCAGGATCTCCCACGCCGCAGTCAAAATTGGAGGAGTCTCCCACGCCGCAGTCTTTTGGAATGGTGATCCCACGCCGCAGTCAACACTTCCGAATCCCACGCCGCCGTCAGTATCCCTCGCTGCCGTCCCAACAATCCCACTTGAAGGTAGATTCACGATTGCAGAGAAGATCCTATCCCTATCGCCCTCGCCTAATCGCCCTAACAGTCCCACGTTGGAAAATAGGAATCCCACGCCGCAGTCCCAACGAAGAGTCCATCGCCGCAGTCTCAACGTTTCGGAAATCCCTCGCTGCCGTCCATGTCATTGAATGATCTCCCTCGCCGCCGTCAATCAGAGATTGATTCATCCCGCGCCGCCGTCCAATTAACGAATCTCGAAATCCTCAAACAAATCTAACCTCCTCACGAAGAATCGTCCCAGAAAAATAAGCGACCAGGGTGTAGCGAAGCCATATACAAGTCCAAAACATCCAACAGCGATCTCCACAAGCAAGGGGTGTGGTGGTGGTGGTGGTAGTAATGCGAAAACGACTTGAAGGTACCAACCAAGGGTTCAACAAGAGACATCCTGTCCAGTGGCACATTGCGAAAGCGAAAACAATTGCGTGTTGATGAAAATGGTGTTTTTGAAGAGAAGTTGTGATAGTGTCGGGCTATGTGTTGCTCCAGATGACAAAGGGGGGAGGTGATTGGTCCAAAGAGAAAAATCGTCGCTGCTTCTGGGAGTGAAAATGCCCAACGCTCGCTTCTAATCGGTGTAGTATTGTGTTTCGAGCAAACTCCGCATCCGCCAAGGATGCTGGCTGGGACAGATGGCCATTGCAATTGGCTCGAATGTGGTGGTTAGTTAGGTGATGTAAGGTTTGAAATGATTCTCAAAAGCGCCTTTGCGAAGGTTCATCCCATTTGACGGAACATGGCCCTCAAGGCTGGTGGGTAGGACAAAGTCGAAGGTACCCAGTGACTTGGAAACTGTCGCCGTATGCCAATCCCTCTCCTGACACGCAAAGCAATAGCCGCCCGCGAAGGTAGTAGTCATGCCAGTAATGTAGTGAAAAGTCGAAAAAGCCTCTGATCCAGCTGCTCCCTCTCCGCCACGGAAACGGACCTCGAAGATGTTACAAAGGATCGGGGGAAGACCGCCTCTCTGTTGCTTGAAATCGCCTCTGCACTCAGCTCGATGATCCTCCCACTGCTCACTGCCTCGGACTTGCGTTTCTATTAAACTCAGATCCCTGCCAGACTGGACCTAGACTGGGTCATGCGTGCTCCGGCTGCTCTCTTCAGGAAGATCGGAGGTCTGCTCTGCGCTTAGTACATAGGGTGGGGGGGTTTACATGTTCATGGATTACAATATCTTACAAAAAGGGGGGGTGGTGGTTTACAATTAACTTCAAATCAGAAGGAATTCTACAATGACTGCATCGTAATGCATTACAAATACAAGAGGATTCAACTCGAATTGTTTCGAACCGAAATCTGCAATAAGAGATTTAGGAAATCAAAAGAAAAAAATAAAATGTATACTTCTGTTGCCTGGAGCGCGGGCGCGTGTCTCTTGGATTCCCTTTGAGACCAACGTGACGAGGAGTGCTTGGAGACCAGATCCGGCCAGGCCGGTTGGAGCTCGCATTTCAGACATGTGCGGGAGAGGTAAGTGGCTGTTCCTGGAGAACCTGGTGACCGACCCAGTCACATTGATTTGGAGGATTCGCTCTCGCGCTTCTGTCTGTCTGCCTGCCTGCCTCTTGCTGTCGCTGTACATCGCACTCGATTCCCTTTGCGATCATTGCTGAAGTGAAGAGTCGGGGCTGGGGGGTGGGAAGGTTGTCGGGAGCTCAACTGGGGGAATATCGACTGCTGACTGCTGCCTGCTGCCGCAGTACCACCTCGCATTGGATTCCCTTTTGCGGCATGTTGAACGATGGGCCAGGAGTTGGGTCTCAACTGGCAGAGCGAAGCACGGCACACTGTCCGCCTTGCTCTAGCGTGGAACACTAATCGCATTTGATTCCCTTTGCGATGGATATTGGGGTTTGTCGAGTTCGGAGCTAACCTACGGGAGGAAAGTAGTGGAACGACAACCCGCTGGGCTAGACGAGCCGTCGAAGATCGCCTGCTGGCTAGTCTGACTGACCGATGGTCTTCAACTGCTGCTGCTGCACATCTTCTGATTCGGAGTCGGATTCGGATGCTTGAACACTAATCGCATTTGGTTCCCTTTTGCGATAAACGACTAGCTAGGTGTCGTTAGCTTCTGTTCTGGCACGTCACGGCTCTGCTCTGTTCTTTTCTGCTCTGCTCTGCTCTGATCTGATCTGTCCGGATGGATCGACGGATGACTTGGCATGGCTATGATCGATGATCACTGTTCGCTGCCGTTGCTGAAAGTGACAAGTGATTGTTAGCGACGCTAGGCGCAGGCATTAACCCACGCGGCTCAGCTGCTGCAGCAGCCCTGTAACAACGACAACTCATCAGCTCACTTCGCAGCGAATCTGGTGATGGTGCGGTGTAGCGGCTCTCGGTCCAAACGCATTTGTTTCCCTTTAGCGTGGACCGAACGCACAATTTCTGTGCGGTGCAATTTGCAGTACGTGAGGAGCCGAAGCTCAGTACATCACGGCGCCTGGCGCCGGTCGCCAGTCACAGGCGCAGGCTCTGTCCAATGCCCGTGGTTGCGGGGGAGGATGCAGCGGCCGGTAGCGCCAAGCTGGAGGGGCTGCTCAACAGTGCACCTGGCGCCTCCCGTCTGGATAGACGACACCAACCAGTGGCAGCCCTCATCGGCAGACAACTCGGCTGTAATGTAAAAGCGTTAGGTTCACAGTCTTACACAGTCAGTGCAGGCGACAAGGCGTCTGTACAAGTACACCGTTTGTCAGCTTGCCATATGCGTGCTTGCGATCTCTTGCTTTACTCGATGATGTCGCTCGAGGTGTGTGTGTGTGGCAGTGGCAGTGGCAGCTGCAGTTGCATCTGCATCAGCAGGTAGTTGTCGTTGCGGCGGTTGCAGGTGCGCACTAGTAGTAGTCGCTCGAGAGAAGCCTAACTGGATGGATTGGATTGATGCATCGTTTTGGATTCCCTTTAACGATTTGCAGCAGCACAGCCGTAGACTCGGCCAGCTAGGAACGGTGGTGGGTGGTGGTGGTGGTGGTGTGCACGATTGAACAACCCGACCGTCGGTCCTTGGCAGCTGCCGTGTGTCTTCCGGTTCGGATCGCATGGATAACCTATATATATATACATATAATAGAGCTAAGGATCGATGCGTACAGGAACTCTCTCAACTGTGCGTCATCGCTGCAAGAAGTGCAAATGTAAATTAAGGACGAAGGCGAAAAATTCTCACTCTTCTGAGACACGAAGGCTCGCTCGACAGAATCACAATTGGCTGAAAGAACAGGTGTAAGCGGTTCTAATTGGGGATCTGACGCTGACCTGTACATATATCAAATTCGCGTGTTGTGGATGGATGTTGGACTGCAGCGATTGAGTGTTGGTGTTATTGCTTTCAAGTTGGCATTTGATTCCCATTGCCTCAAGAAATTTTGCTACATGTACACACACACACACACACACACACTAGGCGGGCGAAGGTGCACGGGTAAGTTGTCAACTGTGTGGCGGCGAGATAGGAGATCGGATCGTACCAATTCTTCATTTGACACTGCAAGGAATACATTAATAAGAAACCGAACCATTTGTTTGAGATTCAAGAGAAACTTCAGTGAAGGCACATCTTTGGTTATCCCAAGCATCTCTCAGTACGAGGATTGTCGGTCGTTGCTTTCAGTTTTGATTGATGATGATTGACATGGTATGGGCAGGCACATTCAACTGCACACATACCGCTGCTAAAATACAAAAACATTCGGGTCGAAAAACTAAAAGAAAGATTTAAGGTACATGCGGCTCGCACTTCCTCGCAGAGAAACTCTGTCCGCCAATACGCGCTGGCACTATAATTTCTATAAAATATAAAGGAAAAGGATTTCGGATAGCAAGTATCTTAACTTTTACGATGGCGGCGACGCTCCACGCAACAACGCAAAGATATATCCAACATTGGCAGTCCGCAAGCCCACATTAACTTGTTAACAAGAGTACTGGGCTAAAAATAGTCGAATCAGGAGCAGTTTGATCTAGTTAGGTATAGAAGTTGATCGAGTTACTCTTCGATGACCACACGATTGCTTAGTATCATTCGTCCTAGGTTTAGAGAAGAGTCTTTCATGTCTTTCATGCAGATGCACACAGGCACCGATCAACTGCGTCGCATCGCTAAAACAAATAAAGGGAAAGTGACGGTTGTGCCTAGTCTACTAATTACTTGTCTTTTAGTTAATTATATATCCCAGTCGAAGTCCAAATCTTGCTTACTAAAGTACTCTGCTAAAAGAATAATTAAATCGGGAGCAGGTTGTTCTAATTAGTTATGAAAACAAAAAGCGATTTACTCTTTTGGTTATTGATTCCATCGAATAAAGGATAGTGCCACTTAACGCGGGCATTCGATTTCAATATAAACCCAGAGACACATCCTTCTGCCACTCATTCTTGCAGATGCACGCAGGCACCGCTCAACTGCGTCGCATCGCTAAAATAAACAAAGGAAAAAGTGAAGCTTGTTCCTAGTCTACTAACTTTAGTCGTTCGGTTGGATGAACTATTTTTCTACTTGGTAGGCGTATCCGCTTTGGAGTGGCTATCTCTAAGACGCCAGAGGCCTTGCTTATTAGAGTACTGAGTGCTAAAAGTAATGAGAAACAGGAGCAATTTGATCGAGTTAGGTATTAAAAACGAGTTACGCTTATGGACATGCATCCCATTGATGACGTGTTCTTTGCACTTTCACTTTATACGAGTCGTTTTGGGACCACAGATTGTCGTCCCACTGCCACTCTTTCGGGCCCGATGCACGCAGGCACCGCTCAACTGCGTCGCACCGCTAAAAAAAAAATAAAGGAAAAAGTGAAGCTTGTTCCTAAACTACCAACTCAGTTTAGTTATTCGGTTCAGTGCCGTTTCGTTGTCGCTAAAATAGATATTTAAAATAGGGGGGGAGCAATTGGATCGATCGGGTGAAGTATTTAAAGCTAGGTTACTCTCATGGACATTTGTCCCCGTGACGTGCTCTTTGGACAGGTCGACTGACTAAGACCAGAGCTACCATCCTTCTGCCACTCTTTCGGGCCCGATGCACGCAGGCACCGTTCAACTGCGTCGCATCGCTAAAAAAAATATAAAGGAAATATTGAAGCTGGTCCTAGACTACTAACTTTGTTCAGTGCGCTTCCACTTAATAAGCTTCTCAGTTGCTGCATTCCGTTTCTTGCCTACAAGAGCACCACTCTGCTAAAAATATTCAAAACGAACAATTTTGTCTGGTTAGGTTTAAAAAAAAAAAAAAGAACGATTTACGCTTCCGACGAGGTCGCCCCGTGGGTGTCGCTTTGGGCAGACATTTGGGTATCTTCCTGCCAACCTCTCATCAATCAGATGAACGCAGGCACCGCTCAACTGCGTCGCATCGCTAAAACAAATAAGGGATAACGTGACGGGTTTCCCTCTACTACTAGCTATTACGTGTTTTTGGCTCATTGTGTGCTAGCTTCTGTGACATCCAACGTACGTCAGCCCTGGGCACACACAGGAACAGCTCAACTGTGACGTGCCGCTACAAAAAAGATGAGAAATTGGCTCTGAAAAGCACAAAATTATGGAGACCGATGACAGTGAAGACGAGTAGTGCCCAGGATCCCAATTCAAAGCAAAGAGAAGATCCAACAATGTGCAGTGGAGTAGAGTGGAGGAGGAGCAACGATAAAACCCAGTTGATTTCAGAATAACTGACACGTCTGCAATTCAGGAATTAATCAAAGTAATTATCCCAAGCAGCTTACATGCGGAGTGAAATGAAAATTTTCCTCAAATTGCCAACCGGTGAATTGTAGAACGATTTTTCCGATGATTTCATGCTCCTTTGTTCATTTTCGCTGTAAATCTGTTCAAAAAAGCAATATTTGTTCGCAGCTGATATACCAAATACCGTGTAACTGTGTGGATGGGTGGGTGGTTGGTGGTGGTGGTCAGCAGCTGCGAAGCGGGCTATGCAGAATAGTAGGTGGTGGTAGTAGTAGTAGTATAGTTGGTGGTGGCACAGCCTTGACGAGGGCACGAGAGCTTCAAATGCAGGTTAACTGATGAGAGCTGGGAGCTGCTGCTGCGCGCATTCCGCCTTGTCCCCTCCTTTCGTGATATAATGTCCCCATGTCAGTTGTGGTCATGTCATGCAGTAGGAGACTCGGTGGTGTTTGCTGCTGCTGCTCCGTGCTCATCTCCGGCGATTTGTACAGAATCGGCCATCGGCTGTATTGCGTAACTCACTGGGGGGGATGTAGGGTGAAGACTCGGACAGACGTGAAGACTCACTCAGTAGTATAACTCGGTAGGTAAATGAATGCATTGCTTGCGTTTTGCTTGCTTCTGGCGAGCAACAACCGGAGCCCTGGCTTTCTACATGTCTATGTTATTGCAAGCGGACATGTTCCAATTCCGCATCCGTTTGCGTACGCCGTACGGTACGGACTGAGAGAGTTCGTCGTCGTGTTGCTTGATTAGTATTCCGTTCCTCCTCAGCGTTGCCATTAACGTTCGAGGAGCAGGAAACTGTAAAACAAAATCGATTATAGATGCTGTTTTTTTTTTTTTTTTCATCACAAACAAGGGAGAAGTTTTGATTTTGTTTGCTTATCTCGGAAATGTTTAAAGTGAATAGAATAATAAAGGCAACTTGGATTTCAATATTCAATCATTACAGTTATTTTATTTTTATCAAATATCAGTTCTGTATGCTTACTTTATGTACATTAATTTTATATTTTCTGACTTTTGTTTATTTCTCTAACAGCTAGCTACTCAGAAGTACTGAAGTAACACTTGCAATAGCCTCGTTTCCTAACACGCCATCTCTTGTGTGTTGATTCAATGTGAATCGTAAGTACGACGACGACGCCGACGACGCAACCAAAATCGGACAACAAAAGTAGCTCAACATGGTGTACACACACACAAACAAAAAGAAAAATATATAACACAAGCGTACGACACACGAAATTGTGGATGTGTGCGAGTGTACGCTTGTGTTTCAAGTTTCTTTGTCTAGGCTGCTGGTGGTGCTGGCTAGCTGACCAATTTTGTGACGTTCGCCAGAATTACAATTATCAACTACATAACTTAACTAATAGTATAATGTTTACAAACCGAGTGTGATCCTGAGAACCAAGCCTCTTTCTGGTGGCGTTCGCATAGATTGATTTCTTCATCATCATGGTTTCTGTTTCTGTTTCAGCGCCATGCCATGACTCACACCATTTTCGATCGAAGGCCGTTCGCTCATCGTCTTCTCACACTCTCCAATCCTCTTTCTCTTTATCATTACAATCTATAACATGTTTGCGACTGCAAATGAGAAATGATTGTCGTAATATAACTAATATAACAACAAAACAAATTACTAATCTAAGGCGACATATGGGAAATTGTTATTTTTTTTTTTCTTTTCTTTTTTTTTTTCAGGTAATGTTCTCCATTTTGGGCACGCACGCACACAAACACATGTATGCTCTCGCTTGCACGTAGACACTAGGGCATTCCTCCGCCATTATAGCATATTTTAATTATAGCTTGGATAGAGATTTCGCTGTTAAATATTACTATTTCAAAAACTGTTCCATTTTGACGTTAGGGGTCGCGAAATGGTCTCGAAATTTCACGAAATCGAGGACCCTAGTATACACACATAAAACGGACACTATATAGTCGTCTCTTTTTAACTGTTCACAGCAATGGCCGCGCAGCTGAGGTTGTTGTTGGCCGTGTAACTGTTGCTAGCGAGGGTGATGATGTTGTTGTTGCTGCTGCTGCTATTCCCGTTGCCAGCAGTGGCGCTGCTGCCACTCAGACTGCGCATGAAATTGTCGAGGCCACTCAGCTCGCTCCTCCACAGACTGTTTTCTATTTCGCGACGCTCCTCCGCCTCCACGGCTTTGGCTTTGGCGTCGGCCATGGCATCGTTGGCACAGTGCGTCTTCCCGTGGGGAACGAATTTAGTTTGCATTTCCAGCCAGCGGCTGAAGCGCTCCTGCTGCTTTCTCCGCAGCTCGTGCTCCGCATGGAATAGGGCCGTCGACAAAATGGCGTTCACGCGCAGGTCGCTGCCCGCACCACGCAGCTTGCGACGCATTTTCTGACGCTTCATGCGGAAATTACGCACCCAATCGGTCAGAGTCTTGGGATGCTCGGTAGCGTCGCAGTCATCGTAGTACGCAACCATTTTATTGTATTTCGTATGTGTATTGTATTTAGTATGGCGACGCACGAGGAAGTAACTGTGAAATTGCTTAAAACACACACACACCTTTACTGTGACGACAAACTGACGTCCGACGCACACCAGAGCTCTTCAAGTTTTCTTCTCAAAAAATTTTTCAGACTGTGAGCAGCGCAGCTGAAGCAGCTGCCTTTTATACCCTGTCCGCAGCTGCGGAGCGTATTGCTGCGCCACGTCGGCTAGGTAGTACCTGTTTTAAAATTCTGGCAACGCTCTGAACGATAGTTGGCAACACTATTTTACCTTTGTCATGATTTTAGGGTGGTTTTCTCGCAAAAGGGGTTGAATTTGTACCTCTTGGCATTTACCTAAACCTTGATAGCCTTGATTTGTATGCACATTTGTTACTGTTTTGCCAGGTATGCCATTTTTGTCTTTGTATTTGATGTTGAGAGTTACCAGATCTGGTAAAACCCTAAAAAATAGAGAAACTAAGTTAATCAATAAATGAATTATAAATAAACAATACGTAATAAAAGATGCAAAACTTGAATATATAAAAATGAAACAATATAAAGCATTTAGGAATCATTATTGGCGTAGTATTGAAGTATTTATATTAAAAAATTAGATATGAACCAACAGCTGAGGGATGTCCAGGGATGGAACAATTTATCGATATCAAAGTAAAAATTCCAGAGTTGTCACCATGTATTTGTAAATTTGTAAACTTCGCGGTAAATTCGAACTGTAGAAGATTGGTAAACGAGTTTTATTGAATTTAATATTTTGTGTACTATTTACACATTTATAAATAAAATTCGAAGTATTTTCGAAGGTAAGGATTTTTGAAAGGTAGGAAGAAGTAGTTGATACAATATCTTATTTCAAAAAGTGATTTATTTTTTCAGATAATATTGTTTAGAAAACAGTCCGTTATCCAAACACAAAAAGTGTTTTTTAAAAGTTAAACCTAATTGAAAACATGGTCCATCCGCGGACTTTCCCAACTGCTGCGAGATGCACGCCACTGGAGCCGGAGAGCCGCTACGAAACGGTCAGTTCAGAGGGAAACATCACCGGACGCGGTCGCAAAATCGAAAGAACGGTACCAAGTGGCAAGTTCCCGACCAAAGGTCACGGACAAGGGAGCGGGAAAGGAAAGGGAACGGATCGCGAACGTGAGGAATTAGCACAGATTGGCGGCGGTGCGAGAAAACAACTGGATTTTCGAATATTTCAAAATAAACAAATCGTTCGTCGAAGTGTAAAGGCGCAAAAGTGGCAACAAAATTGGTCTAATTAAGGCCAGCAACGATTCAGAGTGTCCGTATGAGTTATTGGCGATCCGCAAAGTTTCACGGGAAAGTAAATGACCCCTGGAGCCGAGGGCGGGAGGCAGAGGGAAGCCACTGAGATCGTATCGGCGGCGAGCCACCAAATGTTCAACAGCTGGAGACAGCTGGGCTGAGTAGTCTCACCGCCACCTCCTCCGTACCACCACCTCCTCCTTACCACCACTTCCATTAATACGGACGCAATCGAAAGTTTATTATTGTTTTGGCCACAAGAGTGTAAACAAATAGCCAACCGACGAGGGGGCCACAGAAGATGGAGAACGTGCGCTTTTCGATAATCGTAAGTGGGGCGACCTCAGCGCCACACCCATCACCCACTTAACTAATCGACCTCCTTTTTTCAGGAAAACGATCTTAAATGGAACTCGGAGAGCGACCGCGAAGCCGACGTGGATCTGCTCCTGGATAAGCGAAGTATTTCGAGCGAGGCCAACAATGATGGGGCATTCAGTAATGAGGCACACGAGATATTTGCTCGCCAGCAACAGAACCAGAACCTGTGGGAGCTGGATGAGATCGAGGACACTCTCATGGCAATGCCAGGGGCAAAGCATGTCCTGGAGCTATGTCGGACAGGGTGCCTTCTGGGTGAGTGATTCAATTTGTCCAAATATCCATTTTATCCCTTATATCCACTTATGTATATCCATTCAGAACTCATATCCGACTCTAGTGACTGCAACCTGGCGTTGATTTGCTGCTCCGTATTTGGCAACGTAGAGAACATAATGTACCTTCTGAACCACTGCAACGCGGACCCGAATATAACGGATCCCCGTGGCCGCACACCTCTCCACTTTGCCTGCTGTCGCGCCAACGCCCCCATCGCTAAGGTGCTGCTCGATCGCGGCTCCGACCCGAATCGCTGGGATTCCAAGAAGGAGGTGACGCCACTGCACTGTGCAGCTAGGTGGGTGTGTGGGTGGAGTGTCCACCATGTGTTGGCCGTCTGCCACATACATCGTCTGCATCGATTAAACGTTTTCATGTCCATAGCTCCAAGAGTATTGAGTGCATTCTGTTGTTGCTGCGGCGAAAGGCCAACATCAACATTGGCATCGAGAAGCGATCGGCCCTGCACTACGCCATAGATGTCAATGCCGTGGAGTGTGTGGAAATCCTGCTCAAGTACGGAGCTGATCCCAACACGCCCCAGGTCTACACTGAGACACCGCTGCATACCGCCAGTGCGGCTGGGTTCGCGAAGTGCGTCCAATTACTTCTCAGCCACAATGCTGATGTAAGGTCGCAGTTCGGCGAAGGAAAGGTGACAGCCTTGCACTTGGGTGAGCTGAATGAAGGAATCAACAATCCATTTGTTACAATCCATTGTACTTGCAGCGGCTGAGAACGACTATGTGGAATGCGCCCGACTGCTGCTGGAGCACCGGGCCGAGGTGGACTGCCGGAACGCCAGCCACCAGACGCCCCTGCACTTGGCCTGCCTCTCGCAGTCCATCGGAACCGTGGACCTTCTTATATCGTATGGCGCCAATGTGAACGCCGTCTACCGGGATGGAAGAACGGCTCTCCATGCAGCCATTGTGAAGCAGTCGCGCTGCCTGGACTGCTGTAATGCTCTTCTGAAAGCAGGAGCGGATGTGAACAAAGTAATAATTCCAAGAGCTATATATACATATGTTATATACATATAGTTATATATATATGTATGTGTGGTATTTGTTGTGGGTTTCATAATGATCTTCTGCCTTTAGCCTTTAATGATGCCATTTTCCGAGAATTTCTTTCATTCATGTTATTTTGCATTTGAGAGCGGACCATAAATCTTTGCAGAATGGAAACCATATTGTACTTTAATTGTAAAGAGGCAGTCATTAGAATGCAATTAAACGGCAATAATTTTAAATTCCAAAAACAAAACAGATTAGGATTAAATACATATGTGTTTAGACCATTGAACTGTAAAGCATATATTACAAAATTTATCCCAAAAGAATTATTACTACCTACAAATAATTTAAAATATTCTATTCAATTACAGGCTGATAACTATGGCTATACTCCACTTCATATTGCAGCTCTTAACGAATTTAGCAGCTGTGTGTACACATTCATAGGCAAGTATTTTTTAAAAATAATTTTCAAAAAGTTAAAAAAAAAATTAAAGAATTTCTAACTCAGAGCATGGAGCAGACATCACGGCCCGCACTGACGGACATGTCTCGGCCCTGTCTTTCATTGTCCGGCGTACCCCCGAGATTATTCCAAAACTGATGCAGAAACTGGATCGCTCCATCAAGGCCAATGATCATGAGATCGGCGACGTCGACTGTCAAATAAAACTGGATTTCCGCCTTTTGGTGCCCAGCTCCTCGATGGAGCGCGGCGAGACTGAGCTCCTCCTTTCGTTGATTGAAGTGGGACAGAAGCGCATCCTAATGCATCCCCTCTGCGAGACTTTCCTCTTCCTGAAGTGGCGGCGTATCCGTAAATTCTTCCTCATGAGCCTGGCCTACCACACGCTCTTCGTCCTGCTATTCACGCTCTATGTGATCCGAGTTTTTGTCCGCTGCTGCAAGGAGGGAGAACCCTGCCTGGCCCCGGGCTATGTCTCCACCATTGGCTATTGTGTGATAATCCTCAATCTCGTCCTGCTTGGCAAGGAGGTGTTTCAGATGGCGCACGGTCTGCACGGCTACGCAAAGTACTGGGAAAACTGGCTCCAGTGGACCATTGTCTTCGGAGTTCTCCTCTGTGTGGTAAGTCAACATCTAGTTATGGCCAGTCCTCATAGTAGTTAGTCCCTCATAGTCTCCGGAGATCCTGCGCACTGGCGACTTGTTGGCGGTGCCTGTTTGGCAGCACCATGTGGCCGCAGTGGTGATCCTGTTCGTTTGGCTGGAGTTGATGATGCTAGTTGGCCGTTTCCCCATCTTTGGCGTTTACGTACAAATGTTTACAAAAGGTATCTATATCGTCCAGTGCCACCAGCAACATCCAGTCACCCATTCACCCATTTCAGTGGCCGTCAACTTTGGAAAATTTCTTCTGGCCTACATCTGCCTCCTAGTCGCCTTCGGTCTGAGTTTTGCCGTTCTCTTCAACGACTATCCAGCCTTCGAGAACATCACTTGGTCGTTCCTAAAATCCATCACCATGATGTCTGGCGAACTGGAATTCGAGGACATTTTCTACGGCGATTACGCCGTCAAGTTTCCGGTCACCGCCCACATCATCTTCCTAAGCTTCGTCCTGCTGGTGACTGTCATCCTAACCAATTTGATGGTGGGCCTGGCTGTAAGTGATATCCAGGGACTGCAGGTTAGCGCCACCCTGGACCGTTTAGTGCGACAGGCGGAACTAGTGTCACGGCTGGAGAGTCTCTTCTTCTCGCGGCTGCTCAGGAGTGCCCCCACCAATCTCATGCAACTGTGCAAGAGGAGCGCTTTGCTGCGCACCTCCCGCGACAAGCTGCAGTTCACCATTCGGCCCAACGATCCTCGCGACAACCAGCTGCCCGAGGACATCAAGCTGAACGTGTACAAGCTGGTGGCAGAGCGGCGGGACCGGAACCAGAGTATGCGGCGTCGCCAGTTTGAAAACAACTACAACATCTTCAGCCGCAGCTTGCAACGCCAGCAGGAGCAGCCCCAGAGGGAGTCCATCCACTTGGATCCAAATGGGGTGCCCATAAAGGCGCCAAATCTCTTCCACATGCACGAGCTACTGCGTCCCCGTTCCGCCACCAATGTGCCCCAACAACTGCGGCAGGAGCAGGAAAATACTGTAAAGCTGAAGAACCAGGCCAATACCATAAGCGCCGTGCAGGCCGAGGTTCAGGCCATCAAGGCCCAGTTGGGTGAGCTGATGACCAAGTTCGAGCGATTCTCGGAGAACGCCACGCGCAAGCTGAACTACAGTGCCGACGAACTTTGCCGGATGCGGCAACAGAACCAGTCAACAGCCTCAAACCAAAAGAGTCACCACCATCGATGACGTTGCCGGGGTGATGTTTTTGTTATTTTTAACCAGACATATAAAATATATTAATACACAATATTAAATCCTGATAACCGAGGCGATCATGTCAGCCACTTGTCGTTGCTTTGGTTCCACACGAGTGTGTCCCCGTCGGGCAGTGGATCTCCGGGAGTTATTTTGGTCCAGGTTTGAGTGATCGGATTGAAGGCAAAGTTCTTCGAATCGGGTGGTGGCGGAGGAGCTGTTTGAGTCACCAGCGGGGGGCGAGTGATTGGCACAATGTTGGGGAAAGCGTTTACAGGTCCAGACGGCTTGTCATTACTGATATATTCCACCTGCGACTTGGGATTCGAGTAGTCCGGCGGAGCTCCCCCAATCAAGCTGGGGCAGAGCAGAAGCAACGAAACTGGATAGTGGACATGCGTAAGTTTGGGTTTCTCACAAATTCAACAAATTCTTACGGCAGAGATAACTGAGCATCATGACTGCCAGTGGAGAAGAATAAATCCCTCCGACTTGAATGGCACTAATCTAAATAGGAATCTGAATCTTTTCAACGTCGCAACCGACAAACAACGCGATCGCAACTGGACTGACAGATCGCTCAGGTCGGGCGGTGGCCTTTCACATGAGAGATACGATCGAGAGGCCTCCAAAGTATTTATTTGTTTTTATTTCATGACGTCATTATAGCTTTGTAAGATTGACTAACACTAACCAAGTCTGGGGGTTATCTCAGTCTGTTCCGCGCCTCCAGCGCCCCATTGCTCAACAAATTCCGTTTCGCAACCGTTGAACATCTAAGCAGGGAGGAGAAAAAGGATTATTTATACTTGAGAACCTGGGACCTGGGACCTGGGACGGGATTCGTCCGTCCACTTACTTTGGCCACAGAAGACGGCACAGTTGAACCTATTTTCGTTGTAGTAGACGATGTTGTCGCTGCCACAGATGGGATTGTATTCGCTGGTGATCGGGCACGTTTGCAGGCAGGCCAGGTATCGCGGCGATGGAGTGGTGGGCCTGGCGGTCGTGGTTGTGCTGCTGGCATCTCCCTGAGTCGGTGGCGTCGGCTGGATGATCTGAGGCTGTCTGTTCCAGGGGTTCAAAAACGGATCGTTTAGCCCGAAACCCTGGGGCCGACCTTGACCACATCCCATGCAAAGGCAGGCAACCACCAAAATGATGCCAAATCGAGTCATAGTTTCGGACAGTGCGTGCGCTACTCTCGAAGTCCCAGTGCCTTCTGCGACTCTCTCAACATCTTGGCTTCGCTTTATAAGCCGATTATCGCAACTGATTACTCTCTTCCCTCAAGGCCCGAACTGGCGTATTAAGGAACTGATTGGGAATTCACTCTGGGTGATTGGGAAAAAACCAGTATTCCCAATCTTAATTAGCGCGCTGTGAAAAAAAAAAACGAAGAACACCTGTAGAGGTAGGCAGACAGGCAGAAATTGTTGATCGTCTTAGCCTTTATTGTTCGGGTATCCTGAAATTTGATTATGTTCTTACAATGTACATACCACATACATTTATACACATATCGTGGAAAAAGTGGCAGTCTGCATTGGTTGGGCATCACAGAGTCAATTTTCGCCCAGCCATTATAGGCCGGGTCCAATGGTCAGTAATGATATTAGTTTCACATTTTTTATCTTTTTTGTTTTTTTTTTTTTTTTTGTTGTGAGGAATTTAATGAGGGCTTGGGATTTGGTGCCGAACCTATAACAACGAGAGAGCCAAAGGATTTATGGGAGGATGGGGCTGAAGCGAAAGGATTGGCTATAAACTATTCTGCCGCATGGCAAAGAGGCGCTGCTGCTGCTGCTGATGCTGGTGTTGATGGTGTTGGCGCTGCTGATGATGTTGTTGCTGCTGCTGCTGATGGTTGTGGTGTTGATGCTTTTGCTTGTTCCTTCGGGACCCGCCCGATCCACCCGGCTGCTCTTTGAGTGCGTTCGTTACATTGTCGCCCATCATCAGAAATCCAGTTAGCTTGTTCTCCAACATGGTCAGACAGATGGGAACCACGGAGAGCAGTTGCAGTTTGCGGGGCGATTGCTTCTGGTTCCGATCGGCGATCAGTATGTAGTTGGGGGCATTGTGCGTATGGACGAGCACCTTCTGCATCTTGTAATGAATACTAATCACATGTCCAGACTCCAAGGTCACCACATTCAGCATGTGCTGGAAGATCTCCATGACCACAGCGTTCATGTAGACGTTCTGCTTCAATCTCACGTAGCGCTTGAAGTACAGGTTGCTGGAGTCGTCGCCGGCTAACTTGGCGTTTAGCTTTCGTCCGTTGGCCAACTTCGTGAGGGCGTGTAGTTCGTCCGGAGTGCGTCCTGGCGGTGGGCAGTATTTCAGGGCAGCCGCCAGAAGACTGTGAATAGATTAAACGTGAAATTATTCAAGCGACATGGGACTTATTCAGAAGAGTATTACCGATGAACCATTATGTCGGGATAGCGACGAATCGGGCTCGTGAAGTGGGTGTATATGGGTATGGATAACGCATAGTGCCACAAGTCGCTGGGTTCTGTCTTTCCTTCGCTGCAGAAGTAACTGAAAATGCAGACAATACCTTTCGTTAATGTTCCCATAAACGTAAATTATATGCGACTTACGTGGCTCTGGCCATTGGCTTCATCAGCAACTGGCTAAGGCAGGCGTTCATGGCCACGGGATCGGATGACTCCCGGCACAGCCGCACCATGCTCTCTTGGAGCGCCTTGGAGGAACTGTAGTCGAGTTCCAAGCCCTGCGCCTGAAGCTTCTCCTTGAGCGCTTTAAGCGACTTGGTCAAGGGAGGCGGATGGTTTCGCAAAACGGCAATATCCGGAAAGGAATCGTGTATGAACCGAGCCACCGCCTGGTTGGCCAGCAGCATGAACTCCTCAATCATGCGATTCGCTTCCCGCTGCTGTTCCACCTCGAAACACTGCGGCTCCCCACTGATTGGATCGAGTACGAAGCGCAGCTTGGCATTGTTGATGGTGAGCGAGCCATTGTCGAAGCGTGCCTTACGCATCGACCGGGCCATTCCGTGGAGCAGTAGAACCCGTTCGGCGATGTCTTCGGGCTGAAATCCGTTAACAATCGTTGGGAAATCGTCCTCGGTGAAGGGTTCTCGGGGGTTGTCGATTATCTTCTGGGCATGCTCGTAGGCGAACTGGGTGCATGAGTTAATGACAGTGCGGGCGAATTCCGGTTTTTCCTGCAACATCACTCCCTGGTCATTCATTTTCCAGAACACCGAAAACGCGAACTTATCCTCGCCGGGCAGCAGCGAACAGCGCATACACATGGTCTGGGGGAGCATGTGGATGACCTCGTTGACCAGATATATCGACGTGGAGCGCTCCTTTACGATTTCGTCCAGCTCGCAGGCCTCTGACAGATAATGGGATACGTCGGAAATGTGCACACCCACCTCGAACACGTTGTCACCCAACTGCTCAACGGAAACGGCATCGTCCAGATCCCGAGCCGTCAGCGGATCGATGGTAAAAATACACTTCTTGCGCAAGTCCCTTCGACGGCGCAGATCTTCAGCACTCACCGGTGGGGCAGGGTCCGAATACATGTCGTTGAAGCGCTGCTCGAAGGGCTTTATATCCCGAAGACCGTTGTGGAACAGAATGGCCTTCAGTTCATCCTCCAGGTTTCCAACTCGACCCACCGGCTGTATCAGTTCCGCGATGCAGTGTCCATTGCAGTCCGTCTCAAGAATATGGGCAAGGAACAGCAGTCCGGACACGTCGTTGGGCTTGCTTCCAATGTGCGCCGCACAGGAGTCCTGGGGCACATAGACCATCGGTACACGCAGATCGTACGGACGGAATTTGTAGAACAGCTGGTCATCGCATAGTTTTATGGGATTCGTAAAAGAAATCGTTCCAACGATCTGCCGCAGCTCCGTCTGCTTGGTAATTGCAATGACGAACGCCTTGGGACAGTTGTCAGAGGATATAACGACCACGTTGTCGGCATCTGCTTCCGAGTCCTGCGATTCTGTATCATCGGAGAGCTCCTCTTCGTCCGCTTCAAGAAATAGTACGATTAGAAAATGTATAGTTTAGGCTGCGGACCACCTTACCGAGCGAAATGGACGGCTTGCCTCCAATGATTCCACCGGCAGAGTCTCCCGACTTGGCGTTGCTTTGGGCGCCACCATTTAGGACAAACGCACGCACCTTGTCGCCCTCGAAGGCGTAGCGGCGGGCCACCGGCAGGAGCACAATGCCATCCCGCTCGAGGCCCTCGCGATCAGTTGACATCTGAATGAACGCCTGCCGGTTGTTTTTCCGGTTAACTCGGATCTCTTCCTCAACGATGCGTCCATAGCCGGCCGCAGTCAGGCGCTGAGCATGTTCCTCTAGATCGGAAAAGTCTCCAGTGAATTGCAGATCTGGTGGCAGTTTGTGATCGACTCCGATGTAGTACTGAACGATGTTGTTGATATAAGACCGCATCGCTTCCAGCTCCGTCTTTAGCGACTGCTTGGGGTTCTTCCCTAACCCGTCGCGTTTTCGACGATTGCGCTTGCGTCCCCCTTGGCCCGGCTGATCGTTCTCCTTCATTTGGTTTTGTTGAGGAGCACTGCTGCTGCTCGTACTGGATAGCTCAGACTCGCGACGCTGGCGCTGGTGGTCCTCCGGAGTCCGCTGCTGGGCAATCTGCCGACGTCCCATCTC
This sequence comes from Drosophila atripex, assembly GCA_035045925.1. Lineage (NCBI taxonomy): Eukaryota > Metazoa > Arthropoda > Insecta > Diptera > Drosophilidae > Drosophila > Drosophila atripex. The sequence goes on from JAWNOP010000012.1 coordinate 7,404,987, forward strand.
GCTGCCACCGTCAATGCGCTGTGGCAGTTGCCGCAGTGCTGCGTGGGGCATTTGAGCCATCTTGGCACGCAGATTATCGGCTGGATGCGTCCACTCCAGTTGCGAGAGTACCTCGTTCTGACGAATTATTTGGCTGGCATATGCGTTGACATCTGGAGACCAGACCATGGACAGCTTCTGCACCATTTCCATTAGAGCGTCCACCTCTTCCCTGAGCGCCTTCTTCGACTTCTTCCTCTGGCTCGTCCTCGGGGTGTTGAGCACTACATTCTGCATGGACGACTGTCCCTGCTGCATATTTTGAAGGAACTGCACTTGGGGCGGATGGGAACCTGGCAGCTGGGGAGCCATCTGCATAGGAACTGCATGGAAAGAGGGCATCGGCAGGGGGTAAGGCAGTGTCATTGGCATGGGTATAGGAATAGGAATGGAGCCGGCGTTGGGAAGGGCCTGCCTGTTGCTAACTGGCGTAGGGCTGGGGGCGGCCATAGCAGAGGCCGACGGCATGGACGGCCCTGGAACCATTTCCACCGGACGCCTCAACATGTAGACTTTGGTGAGCTGGTGGCTTGTCGGTGCCTCCCGGCAACAGGCTGCCGCCGCGGATGACTCCATTTCCCGGTGCGTTAGCTGTAGGCGAAGGGCAAGGCGTTGGGAGCGTAAGCGGAGCGCCTGGATGGCCTCAGAGGGATCGAGGTGCGCCGAGCAATGATCGGAGGAGCCCTGCTCCTCACCGTCCACGTCAAGACTAGACGTTTCCGACATATTCTGATGGCGTGGTAGCTGAATTTAGAGGACGACTTCTGAAGGTGTTGAAGGGGCTGTTGTTGGATAACCACAATAACGTTAAAAGTCGATGGCAGTGGACCACGGAGCAAGTATAGTTTTTTTGACTACTGTCTGCGCGACTTTATTTACAACGCATTTTTGTTTTTTTATACGTATGACGATTTCTTGTGAAAATTTGTAGAGTTCGATAAATTCGAAAGAAAAATCGATAGCTATGCAAAAATATCTGCCACCACTTTCCGATTTTTCGATACGGGCCCGAGAATGAACAACGATGGGGTTTTTTTTGTTTATTTTTTTTTTTTTTTTTACATTTACGGCAACAATTTAAATGTCTACTTCCACAGAGGAAATTATAAGGCAGCGGCTACTGATTGACGACGACGGATCGGGCGGGGTCAGTCCCCCTAAATGTGCTGCTGAAGATTTTATATCAAATCGTTATAATATCCAATGCACTTAAAACTTATAACCAAAAATATATAAAAAAAAGTAGTAAAATACAATAATACAAATGAAAATTTCAATGAAAATATCAAAAATAATAAAACTATGAAACTATAATAGTAACAACATTCCAAATTTTTAGGTAAACAACAGGTGCGCATTAAGTGCTATGATGGCACCTGTTGCATACATGTTATTTACGAACCCGGGAAGTTTGGTTGTTTAAACGACGACCGGCTTGACCGCGAAAAAATTGCGAATCAAAATCATTACCTAAGATAACAAAAAATATAGCGTCTCCTAAAAAAAAATTATGGAAATCCCCGTCCACCAAAAGCGAAACTGTTAATATACTGATAATCCTTATAACATGAATGTAATTTACATGTAATTTAGAATAATCATGTAAAAATACCATTTATTCCGCTACAGTATTTTTTAGATTTAGTATTATTTAACGCCAAACGAAATGCCACAGTTATTTGGGGGAGGGGGCGCCTCAGCCCCACTGAAAGCAATTCGAATTTTCGACGGCAGTCATGGCTCTTGGAGAAGTGGTTTCTGAATACCTGGAGCGAGGCATAGTCCTTGTGATTGCCGACCTCCTCAGCCTAATAACAGTGTCCTCCTGCCTGGTAATCAAAGTGCCGCAGATAAACACAATACGAGAGAACCAGTCCTCGAAAGGTGATCCACCCACGTAAATTTCTGTTTTATCCTCCCACGCATAACTGACCTATCTCCTTAAAGGCATCAGCGTGCTGGGACTATGCCTGGAGCTGTTTAGCTACACGGTGATGCTATCCTACAACTACACGAGTGGCTATGACTTCCTGTCCTACATGGAGTATCCTGTTTTGTTGCTGCAGGAATACGCACTGATTTTTTACGCCTTCAAGTACCAGGATCTGCTAGGCAAAAAGACCCAAGTGATCGCCGTGTTGTACTCCATAGTGGTCACCCTGGTCTACCTTAGGCTATTTCCTATCATCATCTTAACGTTCCTGGTGGTGAGTAATTTGAACTGCAATATCGAAAGCTTTCAATGATTAGAAGATAACAAAGACATTGCCGGAATACCAACCCGTTTTGTACGCTTTAATTTACTAATTATGTTTGTGCGATTAGCCGGAACAAACGGGTTTGCTTTGCTTCACTTTGTTAGGTCTTAGCCTATAGAGCATCTTTTAACTGGGCAGCCTTTCGACTCAAGGTCACTGATGATTGTTGTATAATATTTGTGCAGCTATTAATACCCTCCCTCGCCAATTGATATATATGTACGAGATTTCATTTAATATTTGCCCTCTCTTTCAGCCATTCTGCACGCCAATTGGAGCCACCAGCAAGGTCCTCCAACTGTTGGCCATTTTAAGGACCAAGGACGCCAGCTCCGTCAGCAGGACAACTTGGGCGCTATCAGCATTCACCAATATGAGTATGACAATAGTAACAGCGTCCTCTTCCAAGGTGTTGGCTAATACTTTTATTTTGTTTCCAGCCCGCATCTACACAGTATTTTTCCAGTCTCACGACTGGATGTTGCTATCCAACTTCCTGATATCCACTTTCCTGAGCGCTTCCGTGTTTGCTGCCGCTTGCTTCTACAAAAAGAAAAAGACAAAGGCAGAATAATAGACTGCCGGAAGATTAGAAGAGCTCAACATAGACAAGCAACCGCAGTTGCTGGAAATTCTTATCAGTCATTGTTTTAATTTTATTCTTATCGTTTTAAATTGATATTACAAATTCTCTTTGAATCAACTGATGTGTTTCAATTAATTCAATTAGCTGTCGGCGTAAAAGGCCACTGCTATGGCGCCCAGAACTGTTAGAAGCGACACCCCATAGATTGAAATCTTCTGCCAGTTTATTTCTGACTTGGGCGGTCCCATATCCACAGTTTTTCGTTCCTTGTGCTTCCGCTTGCCGAACTTGGCCTCAAACTTCTCCAACTCTAAACGATTTCGCTCTTCTTCGCGGCGTTTCTTTTCTTCCAGATCTTGTTGCTCCGCCGCCTGGGCGCGAGATATTTCTGCTTTACAGTACGAGTCGCACGCCAGTGCTGTTTGCCCAGCTCGGTGTTTGTCGCAAGCGATCTCCTGCTTGAGCCTCTTGCATTTACAAAAAATTTTTACTTTCTTCCGGCATAGCTCAGGGTTGGGACACTTTCCCGAATGACAAATTGCCGCACAGCGATGAGTGCAGGGGTACTGGAAGTAGAATTCGATTAATAAATGAATTTAGTTAACGAATCTTATTAAGACCACAGTGAAATTAATGTAGTTCATATTAATATTCGCCAGCATAAAAATATCACGTCCTGAAACGGTGACACATTCAGTGGCTTGATGAAAATTTTGTCTGATTCCGAAACGTGACAAGTAGCTTACATTCTTTAAACAGCGATTGCCACAGCTGCGTAACTTCTCCCTCCGATCGATAATCTCCTGAACAGTGCCATTTTCATCATAGTACTCGCTGCACTTGTAAACCAACTGACTGAGTCCGCAGTGGCATTTATTTTTCAGAACAAAGTTGCAGGGCATGCACGGTGGCGGATGGCAGCCCTTGGAACAAGAGTGAGTGCATCCTGCCGGTCGGGGAACTGCGCATCCCTCTTCGCATGGAGCACAGCCCAGTTGCTGTTGCATATCTTTCGGATTGGCCACGGAATGACAGACCAAGGAGCACTTGTGATTTCCGCACTTGAGTTGCCGTGCACACTTCCGTTGACAAGAACTTGGTTTGGAGTTCCAGCAGGGCCAGGTGGCCACCTCATGACCGCCAATGCAGGTCACAACAACGCCTTCTTCGCAGCGCGGATGGGGCAGCGATTTATACTCGTACTAAAGGAAAAAAGAAAACAATTATACTCTAATCCATTGAGCAACGAACAGCTTACCTTTTTGGCTTGGGGTCTCGTTTCTGAGGGCTTGTTGACGCGAATTGCCTCATGGCATCGGGATTTACAAATGTGTCCGCATCCACTGGTGTCATTAGGAAGGCCGCATACTTGCCCGCACGGTGGACACTCGCCCTTGTGACAGCGGTGCTTGATGGCGTGATGACATTTGGCAGAAATACTGAAACGATTTGTTAACTCCCTTCTTGCATTCAATGGAACTTGAACACCCACCGACAGAGCTCTAGGCACACAATTCGTGCACTGCGTTCTCTTCCGCAAGGAACACTCCGTTTGGTTTTCCCACATCGACAATTAATCTGGGATTCTAGTTTGCAGGGATAGCACGGTCCGTTGTGGCAAACGGACTGGCATTTGTGCTTGTTGCAGCTCAGTTGCTTGCCACAAATCTTCTCACATGGTGGACACTGGTCGCCGCAGCACTGTAAACATAATCATAGTTACAATATATATTTTCTGATGTTATCCTTATGGGTACCTTTCGGTTGCAAGCATGCTTTCCACAGTCCCGCATTTGCTTGCATTTTGTGTCGCACGTGAACTCCTTGGAGCAGGGCAGCTCCTTTTCATGCAAACCACAGCGACATTTCTTTTTGGTTCTCACAGGACACTAGCAATTTTAATATTATGAAATTATTCAAAATTCGAAATCTAAAGACGTGTGACTTACGGAAATGCAGGGCCCCCGATGACATCGTTGGGTGCAAGTGTGCTGACCACAGGATAGGAGCTTCTGGCAGGTGTCTCCGCAAGTTTCTTCTGCCTCGCTACATGGTCCTACTTGAGTCTGGAAAAAACGATGGTAAATATACGTTTTCTGGAGGCTTTTACCTTATTAGAGTCTTACATTCTTTCCACATGGACAACTTCTGACTTGGAACGGGCACTCCCCACCACTGCAGGGACCAGCGTGACAAACTTTCTCACAAATGTGCAAGCCACACGCAAAGGGAGTTCCGCACACCTGAAATGAAACACTATTTTAGATATTATGTACAGTGGCTCTATGGACTTGTCTCACATTCTGGCACTTCCATTTGCGATCGGAGCAGTTCACCATCTTGGATTCTCGCTGGCACTCACATGGCTGAAGGCTTTTGCTATTGCATGGCGGACACTGTCCCGGCCGATGGCATTCCTGTTTACACTTGTGCTTGCCACACGCCAGGAGTTCCTTGCACTGAAAACAGAGTTCCAAAGAATCAGCAAACCAGCAATGAAGTAAATATTTTTCAAGGCTTACCGGCTGTTGGCATCTCCACTGCTTATCAATACATCTCATCGATCGTGGAGTGGACTTGCCACACAGGCATGAGACCTGTGCTTGCTGTGCACATGGCGGACATGGACCCGGATGACACAGCAACTTGCAGTCATGTCCACACTTTGGTTGCAACAGTTTTCCGCATATCTCGCCGCAGGAGTGGGGCACCAAGAAGGGCTGAGCCTGGGGGTTCGCTTCCTTGCCGCAGAAGCAGTTGTACTGCGTGGGCTTGTCCGCCGGTAGGTAATCCCGTCTACACTGTGGGCAGCACCAGTGCAGTGACTTCTGGCGCTTTGGGGGAACAAACTCGCCCAGGTGATTGTAGTGCCCCTGGCCATTTTGCTGCTCCGCGGCCTTTACCTTCATCTGCATCATGCTGTCATTGGCCCAGCGTTGGATGCAGTTAAGATGGAAGAAGCAGTAGCAGCTCTCGCATGACCAAATCGCCTCCACCCGGCGGATGCTGCCGATGCAAATGAGGCAGGTGGCTGCGCCGGAGTGAAGCGTGTTTTCAAGGAACGTGGCCGTGCGAGCGGCATCTTTCGAGCTTCCGTCCGACGGTTGGTAGTGCTTGTAAAGTAGATCTGAATAAGATAAAAAGTTTTTAGCTTCTTTGGCATGACACGTCATTGGGAGAAGCCTAGAATTTACCCAAAATTTGCTTCTCGTCCAATTCGCCTTCATCTTCGGAGCTGGAAGCATAGGTTTCAACTAGTTTTTGGGCTGCTGCTAAGTTTTTAGCCTGTGCTTTGTTAAACTTTTCCATTTTCAGCCGGCTACTCAATTACGGAGAATATTTCGGTGGGGGTGGATTCCAGGGCTGGGGAATACTTTGATAACAGAAATCTATGCTGTACCAGGGAAGAGAAATAGTTAAGAGAAATTAAATAAAATAATGAAACACCTACGATTTTTGACACTGACTATGAAAAAACTAGTAAGTTTTGGGAAAGAATTTAAAGGAATTTACGTGAGTATGTAAAAAATAAATATTTTAAACACCCGTATTTCCTTGCAAAACTTTCTAATTCTTTTTAGCATAATATGTACAGGATTTTATTGTCACTTTTCTATTTGCTTTCAGAAGAGGCGCACGAAATTTTACTATTAATCTTTGCCATTGTCTTTATTTTCCAATCATTTTTTTTACGTTTACCGATTCAAACTTACCGTTAAATTGGCAGCCCTGGTGGACGAACGTAACATCTGCTGGATTGCAGTTGCGACACCCTGAGCCCACTTTCATCACTTACAACAAAAAAAAAATATATACATATATTCGGGAGCAAAAATATACACCGAGCGGCAAGATGAGTTTCTTGAACTATGTTTTTGGACCAAATCTCTTTATGGAGTACAAAGGTGTTCCGGAACCGCAGCGCAAAATATACGATGCGGGGGCCGCTGAAAGGTTCGGGGAACAGATTCTTTCCACAGTGAGTAAAATCGGAAAATGTAATCTGGAGCATATGGAGCTATAAAGTTTGGACTTTCTCCCTTTCAGCTCTCGGTGATATGGTCGGTGGGCTATTACACATCACCGATTATCGCCACATTCCTCTACAGACGCGGCTACTTGGTGGCCGACTCCATGCCGGCGCTGGCCAAGATTACCACCAGCGTGGGCCTCATCGTTATCATCTCGCTGTTCATGCGCGGCCTGGGACGCAAGCAGTCGCGCTCTTATTCCAACATGATGAAGGCTCTGGTGCATGCTAGGCAGGCCAAAACCGCTGGGGATGCCAACAGCGAGCTGCGCCGCTTTGACATTGAGTTCAAGGCATGGCCCGTCGACTTTGATGTAAAGGCTCTCACTGGGTTAGTTTTCCTAGCACTGTATTCAGTTAGCATTCTAAGATGTTTTTTCCAGGGACACCAAGAAGCCCGTAGTTACAGCCAGCAGGAAGGAGCCACTCAAGTTGGCCACCTTGCCCTGTGAACTGATTGCCTATGTGGCCATTAATACCTTCGGGCTCTCCCTGATATATCCGGGCTCAGTGAAGCTGCTGCAGAAATTCATGAGTAAGTGCTGAGTAATCTGAGTCAGCAACAAAAAACAGGTTTTCTAAACTAACCCAATTTGAAATTGAATTTTATTACAGGACCCATGCTGATATCGGGACGCGCCAAGCTTATTGAAGACGACAATGGCATCCGATACAAAATTAAGACAATCGATTCAAACGAAATAGATGCGTTGTTTATTGACAACCGCAATGACAATGTCGGCAATGGCAAGACGCTGGTCATTTGCTCGGAGGGAAACGCCGGCTTCTACGAAGTGGGCATCATGGGCACTCCGGTGGCTTTGAAGTACTCAGTTCTTGGATGGAATCATCCTGGTTTTGCCGGCAGCACTGGCACTCCTTTTCCGCATCAGGACAAGAACGCCATAGATGCTGTTGTCCAGTTTGCCATTAACAATCTTGGTTTCTCGGTGGAGGACATCATCATGTACGGCTGGAGCATTGGAGGCTTCAGTACATTGTATGCTGCTTCCGTTTATCCAGATGTAAAGGGCGTTGTGTTGGACGCCACATTCGATGACGTTCTCTACTTGGCCATTCCTCGTATGCCGGCTGCCTTGGCTGGCATAGTAAAGGTCGCAATTCGTAACTATTGCAATCTAAACAATGCTGAGTTGGCTACAGAATTCAATGGACCTATATCGTTTATTCGTCGTACTGATGACGAGATTATTGCCGAGTAAGTTTCATTTGGGGGTGTCCTCTAGAAATATGATACATTCGTGTTTTTCAGAGAAAACCACATTGAGACCAACCGTGGAAACTTTTTGGTGTTGGCTGTGTTGAAACACCGGTACCCTAACATTTTCGGGCCATCTCAGTTGAACAAGGCCCAGTCCATATTATCCAAACCATTGGAGCCTTACAATCTCCCAGCTGCCGAGGAAAAGCTTTGCATGTCACGCCTTATTACTTATGCCTCCGATGAAGGCAAATCGTTTCCCATGCAGATTGGCGCCGAATACTCAGATGAAGTTCGCAACACCATGGCTGTATTCTTGGTGAGATTTTTAAATCTGCTAATTTATATAATATTGAAAATGAATAACCCTTCCTATTTTAGTTGCGCAAGCATTTACGCGACTACAACTCTACACACTGCACCCAGCTGCCTGGCGAGTTTTTCACCATGCCGTGGGACATTCCCACCGAGCACGGATTCGTGTTCACCTAAGCCCACCCCGGAGGTTGCCGATGGTGTTGTAGCCCTATGTTTAGATATTAGTTAAATGGTTTTTAGTCATTTTTTTCATTCTGACTGCTTATTAAATTATTCTAACTGGGAACAGCCGGGACGCTGATACAACTGGTGTAAATTGTCTTTATATATGAAATAAATGTCACAAGCTAACCTAATAGATCTCTTAAAAGGTTGTTTTGCTTTTTTATTTAAAACGAATTTTTCAGAATTGAAAGTTACTAAATGTAACAACTGTTTGCCGAGTTAACTACTTGAACGATATTCGACTTTATTCCTTGATTAAAAAAAAAATAAATTTATTTAAAGATGATTTCTAGGAATTTTTCGAATAAATCGAAAAGTATAGGGTTCTTTTTATGCATCTCGGCAGCCTTTTTTTGAAATAATTGTCCCTATTGGCCATCATATAAACAATTTATGTTTAGGTGGTTAGTTTCTAAATTGGTTACATTTTTAAAACTAAAGAGCAGCTCAACACTTAGGATCTACGAGTTCTTTTTGGATCCGCCAAAGCCGGAGAAGCCCATGATGGCCGCCATGTCATCGGGCAGACCGCCAGAGGCGAATTCGTCATTGTCCTCGGCTTTCCGCTTGCGCTCTTTTCGTTTTTCCTTGCGGTGCTCCTTGTATCGGTCCTCCTCTTCCTTGGCCTCGCGCAATCTTCGCTCGAGTTCGTAGTCTTTCTGTTTCTCCTCCATCTTCTTCTTGTTTTGCTGGAAGCGCTCTTTTACCTGGTCCACGGTGCTGCGCTCCACTTTCATGGACATTCCCAGGTTCCGCTGATGCTTCTTGCCATTGATGTGGTCCAGAAAGTTAATGGAGTCCTTAACCACGCAGTCGCACACATTACAATAGTATCCACCGGATTGTGACGTGGGTGTGTTCTTGTTTATAACCACGCTCTTGCCCAGCTTACTGTCTAGATCCACTTTATAGTCTCGTCTCTTCAGGTTCTCCCTCTGAACAGGCTCTAAAAGTTGTTATAGTATTATAGCTTGGTAATATTGCCAAAATCTGTTTGCGAACCTTCTTCCTTGGGAGCCACCTGGTTGAGCAGGCGCTCGGCCGCCAGCTTCTCGTACTCGTTCTTGTCCCATTTCCTTCGATGGTCGTCTGGTCGCATAGACATGTTTTTAATCTATGTAGTAAGTTAAGTAAAACTTTGGAAAAAATGGTAAATAAATTTAGATTATAAGAGGCGACCAGTGCGCGGTGTGGCCAGCGCGTTTTATATGAAACAGGCCCCAATTATCATAATACACTAAAACCGAGTCCTAATTTGGCCACACTTTAACTTTATTGATTTATCGAAACGTTAGAAAAATAAAACGGAAAAATTGGAAACCACTTTAAGATACGATAAAGGCTGTAGTAGAATCATTTAAATTCTATAAAATGGGTGCAGCTTTCTTTCCTGTGCTGTTTTTCACTGCAGTTTGGGGCGCGGTTGGCATTGGAATGCCTATAATGACCCCCAAAGGACCTCACCAGAACCTGATACGTTGTGTCCTAATGCTAACTGCAGCCTGCTGCTGGCTCTTTTGGTTGTGCTGTTATATGGCCCAAATGAATCCATTGATTGGGCCCAAACTGAAGCGGGATGTAGTGGCCATAATTGGACGCGAATGGCACAATGAAATCGTTGCTGGCTAAGGAGAATTATTCAGAAGGATACAAAAAGCAAATATATATGAAGTGTTCCCATATTCACCAATAAAATTATTTAAATTATGTTGTAAATAATCACCACTAAAAAAGGTTTAAATTGTGTTAAAAATAAATGGTACAAATCAAAATTGTTCTCTGTTCTATATTGTTTTATTTTCTTCGTTAAATAAGTGTTTATTTTTTATTTAAAACTTTCCGACAATGAATTCGACTTTGGAAGGAAATATAATTTTATATTCATGTCTTAAATTCAACCATTACTTTCTGCTAATTATTAATGCCTTTTAAGATAATACAATTTGTAGAAGCTTAAGTTTTTTAAACAATTTATTTTTAGTATAAGAGAAGAACAATTTAGAAAAATGGGAGAGTTTGTTTTCCATTTTTTTTATTTCCAAATATTTGTTTTCCTACCAAACGCTTATGATTTTTAAATATAAATAAAGATTCGGTTAAAGGCCATTTAAATATTAATAGACCGTTGTTAAAGAGAGAGCCAAAGAGAAATATTGGGAGAGAGCGGAGAAAGAGAAAGTCAGCGACCGTTGCGCATGCGCGACCTTCTCTCTTTGGGGGCCCATCGGGTAAACCGGGTACCCGATCGCGGCCGTATGATTCCAGGAGAAGCTTCCGAAGCTGAAGACGACGGCGAAGCGAAGACTTCTACGAAACGGTCTTAAGCAGATCCGAGCCGACCCAACGCCGTGAACCAACGTGATATTTTGGTCATATCTTCAGTTAACATTCAGTCTCGGGCGCGATCAGTTGGATTTCAAATCGAGTGCTTCCCTGGTGGTAAAAAAAAGGAATAAAATAATACCGTGAATTATAGCACCGATCGGTGCGAATAAATAGGATTAATCCAACGGAAGTAAGAGGATTTAGTGCATTTTTTGTGACTGAAGCTGGAAAAGCAATCGCTGAACGCAGTATAACTCTTCTGAAGTGCATTCTTCTCAAATGGAACCGCTCTTCAACATCAACCGGGGACGATAATTTATTTTAGCCTACCAGGTAAGCTACTTAGGAATTTACAACTTAATTTGCAAGAAAAGGAGCAGGATTCCAGTCTGCAGACTGTGGTAGTCTGTAGTCTGCAGCCAGTAGTCGGTGGATGGGGCAGACTCTCCCTAAGACTCGACTTGGGCCATAAACTAGTTAGAGATGCAATAAAGCAGCATGGAGGAAGGTACAAAACTGGTTACATTGCTCCGGAGCCCGGACCCTGGACCCCGGACCCCGGACCCCGGACCCAGCAAGGAGGAGGTAGAAAACGATGGCCAAGAGCAATAATCGCGCACAAACGAGCTGGCAAAGCTAAAAATTATGGATGTTAAAACGAAAATGGCAATAAAAAAAGGGGGCCTCAGACCTTGGACCTACCCAAAAAACCAGTCTGTGTAATAAAAGAAAGAAATTAGAAATTAAGAAGTCCCTACACACACAAAAAAAAAAACTAAAAAAAAAGGGGCGGCAGACAGCAAAGAGCATTCCGACGCCGAATCCAACTGGCACCAAATGGTAAAAAGAAGCGTTGAGAATAATGGAAAATAAGGTGGTGGACAGGTGATTGTCCAAAGAACTGAAACAAAGGCCCCGGAGTACGTTTTGTTGTCGAGGAGACGGTAGTGAGCTTTCTTGGTGTTGCTTTATATGTCGCTAACCGCGCAATTACCACGTCCATGAACTGGGCCAATTGACAGTTCACTTCGGTTGAGTTTAGTTGCCACACAGCCGCAGCCACAAGTCCGGACCCGTTGTATATCACCCCGGAATAGAGGCAAGCGGTTTGCCGATCCCACTAGCGATGAGTGGGTCGCGTCCATTATGACAGCAAATTAAAAACATATGCGGTCACTGTAATAGATATAGATGCAAATAACTCTTTTTAGAAGAAATAGTTCAGAAACTTGGACAACCTGTGTATTTTGTTCTTATCAGACTTATCTACCACAAATTCAGATCCATTATTTGCATCACAATTGTAAAGATGATGAAACATCTGCTCTAGTTAATATTAATAATTAATAATTCCATTAGAAGCCCAACTAGTCAAGAACTATAAATCTTGAAATTCTCTTTCGAGGCTTCAGTCTGACACTAAACTGAGTCCCATTATCGTGGCCAGGACTGTTGCGATGATGAAAGATGTGTGCTTTAGAAGCGCCTATTAATGCCTATGCGGAAATTGATTTTTAGACGCAGTTAACGTTTTCAACGTTTTATGGTTCTTGCGCCAGATCGAACGGAAGAGGCTGTGGCTCTCGGCACTGAATGTGTTGACCCAATTCGAGGCGTAGCCCCTCCTCGTAATAACCGACAATTTACGCAAATTCCCCCGCCGACCGATCCGAACTGACTCATTGATAACTGCAGTGTGCCGGTGAAAGTGCCAAAACACCGACTCCAAACTCCAGGCCACATGACTCAGCACGAGAGATTCGGACAAGGCCGAGACAGGTTGCCAAATCCACATCCACATCCACATCCGACTACGAATCCTAGACTAGACGCCAAAAAAAAAAACACGCCCATATCATTCGCTCTGTCTCTCCATCTGTCACCAAGGCATTTGGGGTAATTTTTTTTTTTATTTTGACAATTTTCACCTCAAATTAGTTTCACTAAGGCAATGAAAATTTTCATTTTTCATTTTGAATTTTTTTGTTTTTCGTTTTTCGGTCTCAAGTCGGAAGTGGATCAAAGACAGACAGTTGAACGGCGAGGTAGAAATGCGCAAAACCAGATTGAGATTGAAAAATTATGTACATTTTTACGACCATTTCTCGAGATGGCGCTGTGAGTGCTGGCTGGTTTTGGTTTATTTTGATTTCGTTTTCGTTGTCGTTGTCTCGTTGGCTCAAATTATTCATTTACGAGTTAATGAAACACTTTCGCTCGTTAAGACCCGGTCAAGTCTCAGCCCCAAAAACCGAAACCCAATCCAGAGCTGAGCTGAGATCTCGGATCTCGGCTCTCGGGTCTTTGATCCCCCGCCCCCACACAAATACAGTTTGGTTCTTCTCGGTTCTTCTGTTGAAAATCGCAAATTGGTCGAAAAAGTGGTGGGGCTCATCATGAAATGAAGATATAGCCGCAGATATGTACGTATCTCGTCTGGCCCAAATTGGCAGCTATGCTGATCAACCGTGCCGCACGATTCATCTTCTTCAGTCTCCTCAGTCGCTCTGAGAAAGAGACACTGACTGGGCCAGAGACAGTGAAACGGGGAGAATCGGCCGAGAACTGGCCAGCAGATTGATCTTTGCAGCTGACTTGGCCAAGAGTTCGTGCCGGGGCGAAATAGAACATAACGCTAAGCTGCGACTAAATTGCATTCAAATGATGTAAAATCGCCACTAATGGGCCGATCTTTTGTTTCGCTGCCAAGAGGAAAGCGACCTCAAATGCAAGAGTTCGTTGCGGTAAAGCGGCTGCAGGCAATTGCACTGTAAGAAATGTTTAAACAAAATTTAATTTATGGATAGTAGAAACATTATTTCTCCTTCCTCCTTATCCCCGGCACCATGTCTTGCAGAAACATTTACGAAATCTTTTATAACTTTTTAAAACATTTATAGGAAAACTCTCAGATACATTGACTTAATTAACATATCTGAAAATATAATCTATTATCTGTAAAATTGTTTCCTGTGTGTTTTGGATCGATGAAAAGCCTTTCCACGCACATAGCAACCGACAGATACCGAGTAAAATGAGAAAACACTCTATGGAGTGTATGATGTCGATGGCGCTGGGGAATGGATCAGTCAGCATGGTCTGGAAAAGAGGAGGCGGCACTGGGATGTGCGTGCCGAGCATGTCGATCGTGGCACTAATTGCGCTTCGGGTTCTTATCCACCGAGTGCGTCGATGCATACTAAGAGGAAGCTGTCTCTTGCCGGGTTGACATTTGCATTAAACATCGGACTCGAAGCCACAAGCCACAGAGAGTTACTCAGAACGTGTTGGATTACCCGCTTCGTCGTGAACGGAAATTATGGACGATACCTTAGTTACATTTTTTTTTAGGAATTTTAATTAACATCAAAATAAAAGAGTGAAGAGGGGTTTTCCAAAAAAAGATTTATTGGGAAAAGCATAGCGGTCGGTGTCTTATCTACTTTTGATTTCCATTGTTCGCTGTTTATAGCCATGAAACATGCAAGTCTTGGCTTATAAACTCTATCACTTAATTATAATATTTAAAATGGACGAAAACAGTTAAATTAAATAACTGTTTAGCTTATTTTACACGAAAATTGAGTAACAAATTTTCCCCCAAAGAAATCAGTTTATGTGTCAGGTTGTAGCCTATAACATTTCTCCAATTATTCAATTCCCAACTTGGCCGGCCAGTCACTTAGCCAACATTTAGCACTGTTGTTAATACTGTTACCTCAGCCTAACGGTTCTCGCCGCCTGACTTGACACTTTTTCAGCCTGCGTTTCAGTTGGATGGGGCGCCCTGTACAGTCGGACCTCGATCCGTCAGCCGAAGTACTCGAAGTTCTTGGGGGATGAGTAATCAAGTTTCCGAATAATTCTCCGGAGGGGAGCCCACATGTGGGAAAGAGCCGGTAGATTTGTTTGTTTTTAATTAGTTTGGTCGCCGGCTAGAGCGTAACGGTGAATGCTTTTAATGACTCTCCACTAGCCTCTCCCTCCCCCTCCCAGTTCCTATCTTATAATTTTATATAATTTCTTTATATATTTTTTTTTATAATCTTTTTTAGTTCTTGTCAACTGGTCCCCCATTGTGTCGCAGAAATGAAATGCACTTTTAGTTCCGCCTTGAAGGGGGACACAAATCTTTGGATTTTATGCAGAATGGTTCTGAACACCCCTTGCGATTTTATTAGCCTCCCCCCCCTTATGAAGTGGTTATGCTCCAGTAAGGCCTAGCTAGCTAGCTGGAGCCGTTAGACCGATTACGAAACTGCAAATGTTGCACAGATTGCTCTCGGGACGCACACAGCAACACTCACATTGTAATGGCCATAAAAAATTTAATTAATTTATTATACAATTAGGCGGAACGTTACTTTGTTCAGTCATTCATCGCCGCTGTTTCGTATATCTTTTGATATCAGTTGGGATTTCAATTAAAGAGGGGATTAGAAGGTGTCGAAACTTATATATTTTCCTGCTAAACTTTTTAATAAACTATATATTAGCTTTCTTAGTCTCTATTTTGATCGGCTACTGGCAGTTCTGTTTATAGAAAGCCATGAGAGAAGATTGCATAAATTTGCAGACTACCCGAAGAAATGAAGCCATCAATTATGACATATGGGCAGAAGAGGTATCAATGGGCATAGCGGTATCCGAACTCCATAATGAACGGCTCGTCCGTCTGCCAATTGGCAATCACTTTCCAAAAACCAAACAACGGCCGGCGTGTAAATAAATAATCAAAAATGTTTCCCTTTTTTGATGGGAATGCATTGTTCGGATGATTCAATTTGTGTCTTCTGGTGATGCGTTGGAAGTGAACTTTCCATTTCACCGTCGTTTTCTGATAACATCCCATTGACATCGATGCTGGTGTTGATGCTCCTCCACCTGTACCAGTCCCGCCCCGCTTACACCTGTCACATTTCACTTTCTTCGATGGCGCGACACTTTGTCGGCGGCTATTATGATTGAAAGTGGCTGGGATTCTGTTAATCTGGCCGAAAATCGCATCGGCCGGCGAATGGAAATGCCAACGCATTTGGACAGATATCGGACACAATGGGCTTTACGTGCCAGCGGGTTAATGGCCGACTTCCGTTAGACATTTCTGCAGCCATCCACCATATTTGCCATCCGACTACTGTCCAGATCAAATTCTCATCAATCATTCTTTGACGCTTTTTCGTCCAGCAATTTCTCTTATAGAGAAAATCGGCTAATGCGAGAAATTTAATCAACTTATGCGTGGCCGGCCCGGCGACGTCTTAATACTCGCTGCCCAAAAAGATAAACAAAAAAATCACTTTGTGCAAGTGTATGTCACACTTGAGAAAAATTTTAAGGTTACCCATAAAAAGAATGATGCCTCCAAAGTATGTATGTAGTTGGTGGATTATTTAAATTCCATCTCCCAAGTCACACGCAATAAAATGAAGTAACAAATATATATTCTCCGTGTAATATTTTTTAGATGTTACTCGACTCGTAGTTTAATTTGTGTATTTTTTTGTTAACGACTCAACCGACTCAGACGCAAGTCAATTTATTCTTTCTTTCTCCGGCACACTCACTCGAATAACATACGTTCAAAAAAGAAAAAAAGTACGTACCGGGAGACGAGCGCAAGTTACCAGTTTTGGTTTTGGCCATGCGGCTCCGCGCATGCGCATCTAGGTCAGAGCTGGTGGCTATATCTGTACGGTGTACACCCAAAGCGATGACGAAGACGATGACGATGCCGATGGCTACGGCTTTGGCTCCCCAAGCGTTCTAACTGTCATGGGCGGAGGGTGCCACCTGAATTGCCCCCAGTTTCTAGCCCATATACACGTGTTCCATATAAAACCGTCTTAACTCTAATTGCAGTGGTTTCTTCAATTTGCCTCTTTTTCTGCCACTTTGAACGCGTTTTTGGCGCTCTTTTTCATTAGCCAAATGTATTTCCGTTCCATTTCAATGGGAAGTGGCGGCCCGGTCTAGTCTGGTCGGAAGAAACCATCTAAAAACCATTACTATGATGGGATATGATGGGGTCAGATGGGTTTTAACCTGAAAGATATCGATTTTTCGTTTCTAAATCTCTTACTTTCAAAACACATCCAAACCTTCTTTCCATAGTCATTGATTTGAATTTTGCATAATCCCCCATTAGCGCTGTGTTCGATTTCTGATGACCCAATAATAAGGCCTCTGAGACCTGACATTATTATTCAAAGCATCCAATTAGTTTCTCTGAAAAAAAGTCAGAGCCCCTCATCAAGACATTCCTAAAAATAACAGAACTTTTACTTTTGCCACTGAGCTGAAAAGCTCAGAGACCAGATACAAGATACCATATACCACAGAGCAGACCTCTTGATGCCATCAACCAGCCATCGTTGGAGGTTTCTGCCCGCGGCTTCCCGCACCGAAACTATTTTTACACACACGTTTCACCGAGCTTGAACTTTGCTTTTGATTGCACATGTACAACTATGGCCCATACTATACATTGTGGCTTTTTAAGCACCGAGATCTCTTACATGTGTAGATATGACGGCGGAACAAGCCATAAGGCTAGGCCCATCCGCATCCCATCTCCATCTATCTAGCGAAGAACTGGTTTCCATCCCATTCCATTGCCTGCCCATCTGCTGTGTACTTATACCATTTTGGAGTCGGAGTCAGAGTGGGTTCTTCGCTGGATCTTCCCATGATCGGGGCTATCGGGGCTGTTGGGAGGAGAAGTGAAAATTCCAAATTTGTAGGGCTCAGCCACTGAGCGTATCAAAGTGTCGGGGAATTCTCTAATTAAATTTTTGTTTTTTGTTTGTACGATGGCGTGCTTTCGCTTTTCACGACTGGTCATCGGAGAGGTCTGCATTGTGGTCTGTTTGCTGGATCAATTAATTATGAAACTTGTGTGCCCCATTCTTTCACACAGAAGGTGGGCTAGGAAGTGGAACCTTTTTTGTGTCTTTCTAAAACTCCAAAATATACTTTTAATACAGAAAAGTGTAGCTTTCGATCGGTATATAAATGACAAAAAAAAAAAATAATATTCCTGGTGCGATATCTAGTTTGGTAAATGGATTCGGATGTCTATCCGAAGGTTAAAAATTACTAATAAGAGAACTAGCCCCAGTATTAGTACCGGCATTGGGACTGAGTTCGACGCACTCCAATTTTTTTTTATCCAATTGAGGAACGAGTGAACATCCGTATAGACTCCGGGAAAGTTCGGCTCGCCGCATCCAGTGCCAAACGAGACTATGCCAGAAATTTTGCCATCGCAGATCAGTGGACCCCCGGAGTCGCCCTCGCAAGTGTCGGAATCATCGTTCTCCACATGGGACACGCAGAGCATGCCAGATCGAAAGACTTTGCCATAAGCCGCACAGGCGGATTTGTCCCTTACTATAAGATCGACATTGACAATCTCATTGGGGCAAGGTCCGAACTGTGATGAGATAAAAGAAGCTTTACTTTACACCTGAGGTAGGGGAGAAATTGAAACTAACGTGAATGATAGCGCCCCAGCCAACAGCAGTGCATCGTGTTCCGGGCAGCGCGGGACCGCTGGATATTCCAATGCGGGACACTGCACTGTTAAAGGTGAGTTTTCTTGTTAAAACCAGAATCCCGATGTCGTGGCCATAATTGTCATATCGATGGTGAGGCTTTACTAATTTGACTCTCATCACCTGCGATGTTCTAGTTTTTCTCAGCCTTTTGGGAGTCCCAGCAACTACTTCCAAATCCCGTGGCTTTAACTTTACTGTACTGAAAAAGTAAATAAATAAATTAAAAGTATTTGGGTATAAATATGGGACGTAAACGTACGCACCCCGCGACCAAACAGTGGGCTGCCGTCAGGATTAGCTTTTGGGAAAGGATTGTTCCTCCGCAAATGTGATTATTGCCGAAGAACTTGTAGCGACTAGTGAGCCTAATCGAAACGACGTGCTTGGCCAGATCATTCATCTGCGGTCGATAGCCACCAGTGACCAAGAACTGATACTCCGAGGGGTTGGAACCAGAGTTAGCTGTGTCCCATTTACTAGTGTCTGACACATTCGAGAGAGTGATCTCAGTGTGTAAAAGTAACAAAATCAAACATGGGATGAATTTTGAAGTAAACATTTTTAATTTAACTTAATAACAAGAAAAAACAGGTGGCTTTTTTTCAAACAAATTAAGGTGTTCTTTATTTAAGGCTTTGATGAAATCATTATTCTAAAAAGAAGGACTTTGAGGAACTTTGGAAAATGCAAATCAAACCGGTTAATGACAAACATATATCATCACAATTGTGTGCAATTCTTTTTCCTCTTTTCCTTGGCGAAAAGTGAGAATTTTCGTTTGGCTAATGGGCTGGCAAACAGGATTAGCCGGTTCTCCGGCATGCTGGCCCATTAGCGATCTTTTCTCGATCCCCAGAACGGATCACTCATCCCAACGAGCTCCCGAGTGGGCCCGAAAGAAAGCAACTATCAACGAAAGTGAAGCAGCAACAAAGCTAACAATAGTCCAAAAAAAATTTTGTGTTTTTCAGAGCCCGCGATTCGAATTGTAACGACGGAACAATGGACACCGTCTATGGGACGAAGAAGTACTTTCAGAGCCTGTCCGGCGTGAGCGATATATACAGGGCCCAGACATGCCGACAAATGGTAAGTAATCCTCCTCGTTTATCACTCCTACAATAGACCTAACGGTTATACAATCCGATGAATTCATTAGCATATTAGGAATTTGGGTCTCCGAGAAGAATAGAATCGGGACCATTTATCGCCTCCAAAATATGTATTTTTATCTTTTTAAATAGAATTGTTACATCAACTTTGGTCGGTTTTTTTTGTGTACAACATGGAACACAGCATGCTTATTTATATTTATTTATCTGCCTATTTGTTTGGGATGCGAGTCTCGGAATCGGACTGTTTGCATTCCTCATATTCACCACCAGGCAGGGCGTTGGGGATAAAAAGATATAAAGATACAGAGATACACAGGTACACAGATACATAGGCACGACGAGTAACTAGCGAGCAAACATGCCAGCTGAACGTTCTAAAAGGTGAATGACTTTCTCTGGCAGCAACGCAACGAAGAAAGAGGAAGCCAGAGAGGCAAAAAAAGAAAAAAAAAAAAAGAGAGGAAGAGCACGCAGAAGAAGGCAGTGGTAATACGAGAATTTGGCCCACAGAGTTGGCAGAGGGGGGTTTTGCGGAAGGGAAGCCACCAAGCCGTGGGCCACCAAGGGAAGCGCCCTCCAGCTAACCAATGTTAAATGGTAATCAAGAAACAATCAAACTCACCCATAGGCCCCTCGGGAATCCATCTGTAGAAATGCAATTACAGCTGCGGTCCACACAACAGCCCCAAGGCTCGAGCTTTAAATTTTGTAATTAAGTTTAAAAACAAAGACTATTAAATTTTGTTTGATCATTGACCACATTCTTAAATTCTTTTTGTTTTTTTTTTGTCATTAGTTTCCGTAACTAAATCAAAAGACTTAGGCAAAAAACTTGATTTTGCTAGTGTGTGAAATAATTGGCCAAAATTTTTAATTAAAAGTAATTACATATTTGAAATATGTTTTTAGAAAGAAAATATAAATAAATTCAATTTTTTGGTTCATTATTTTTATAGATATCTGGGTGAAAAACAAAAGACTTAAGCAAAAAACGTGTTTGAAAAAACTATTGATAAAATGATAAAAATTAACGAAAATTAGTTTTAATAATTTGTTTGTATAAATCACATAAAAGTTATAAATATATTAAAAAACTGATTCAACCGCAATAAAAATTAATAAACAAAAGTGCATGAAAATGTAAAATCCAGTGATTTGCAAAAATTGTTCTAATTAATGCTGCAAGAGGCTTTTATGCTGATTAGAAACGTTGCATGGGAACTTGTTGATGTTCTGACCAGGTGCAATGACTTTGTGCTCTACGCCCCGGGCTAATTAAATGCGTTTTCCCACAACTGTTAATGAGATGCATTAACAAATCATGAAAAGTGCTCAGTTGCGATAGTGATTCTGACATAACGCTGGGAAAGTTTCGGGGGAAGTTTGCGGTTCTTTGCCATCCGACAAATCGAGCTCAAGTAGGGGCCGTTAGAAGCCAACTTCCGTAATCTAGATTGGGGACTGGCGGTCACAAAAGAAAGTGGCCGAAGGGTCGAGAAAGCTGTGCGACTTTTGGCGGCTAATTATCTAATTACCGGCTATCGGGATCGATCGGCCTGGCATACTTTGGAAACCCACTTAGTCATCTTGTGTTTTTTTTTGCAGAGTGCGGACTACACTTACCAGAACACCATTGGCCGGAGGTCGCAGCTCGGGGCCTATTACCACATGAACAAGCAGCCCTCGTACACCAACGAACACAGCTTAAACAGTCAGTATGGGTACAATACCTGGGGGATCTGGCGTGATGGCAGGAACATTGCCCCCTCCACGTTCTCGGCCAAAACACACACCCAGTACCCGAAGAACCGATCCTTCTCCATCATCCTGACCACGGCAGCCTTCATCGTTCTCTTGGCAGTGATTTCGATTGCCGGACTGGCATTTTATTTCAGTTCCATAAAGTCCACACTAGAAGATCGTAAGTTTCATCATAAAACTATAATGTCTATATCTAATTTTCTCATTATCCAGCAATTATGGGCTTCGAGGGCTCCTTCCGCATCGCCAAGGGAGATCTCTATTCCACGGGCCTCAAGTACAACCACACCACCACGTATAAGCAGAAAATTGACTTTTACAAGAGATTCGTGGAGCGAGCCATGATGGATAATGGACTCCAGCCGCTGCGAACCGATGTCTGGGGATTCGGAGAGGGTCCGCTAATAAAAGTCTCGTTCCGAGTGTTCCTGGATGTCCGCAAGCTGCCACAGTAAGATTAGCTATGGGTTTTTATTTACTTATTACTTTTAACTAATAACTTTTTTTTTAATTTCAGAAACATTCTGAGCGTTGAGGAGTACATCAAGGAATCACTATTCCTGGAAACCTCTGCCAGCAAATCGCTGTACCGTTCTTTGAGAATTGATACCGAGTCCGTGGAGATTAAGAGGATAATGGATGAGCAAGTAGTGCGATCTGCTGCTATACTGAAGGAAGCCGTAAGTTTTAAATAGAAAACATAGAAAAATTAATTAATTAACTTAAATCGATTACAGCAAACGGTTCCGACTAGTCAAACCCAATTGGAAAAGCGCCTTATGAAGAAGGGCAATACTCCGGCACCATCTCCGCTTCATCCAAAACCAGTGGGCGGTAACAGCACGCCCAAGCCAAAGAATCCTTTAGTGCGCACCCACTCAGCCGATGAGGAGCCCGATATCGATGTGGAGAATGCTCCTGTAATTCAGGGCTCTTTTGAGGGTTCGTTCGAAATCACCAAGACGGATGCGGATATTGCCAGGAAGAAGACGCCCCCAACACGAGCCTATCAGAGCAGCAGCAGCACCTTGCCACCCAAATCGATTGCTGTAACTCCCTACTCCCTGAGGGTAAAGCCCAAGAAGCCCGGAATCGAGAAGCTGACGACGGTGCTGCCCCAAAAGGTGCCGACTGCAGCTCCCACTACCAGTACCCGTGCAACCACTAAGGCCACCAGACCATCTACCACCACCACCCGGAGGACAACTAGTACTACTACAAGCACTACGACTACTACGACGACAACCACCACTACTCCCAAACCAACTACGACTACGGTGGCGACAACCACAACCACAACGTCAACAACAACTCCTGCACCGCCAGCAACTACTACGCGCCCGGCCACCACAACTACTACCTTCACGTATCCGCCAGTGAATCCCCCTACCCCGGCTCCAGCTGCCACTCTGCCAAAATTGGATGCCAATCTGTTCACCACATTCCCCATTTTGGACACGCAACCCTGGCGACCAATGCATCGGGAGGTGCCCGAGCTCCTGCCAGGTCCGCCTCCAGCTTTTCCCACTAAAATGCTGCCAGGAGGCGTCACTACGCCCACTATTAACCACATACCGCAGCGGAGGATAGATGAGTTCGAGCTGCCATTCATCGGAGACAATCCAACTCCTCCTACGGCAGCTGTTGCTCCCGTGACGATAGATCCTTACAGTCTCGGTTTCCTCAATCCGGGAGTGCGAATCCAAGAGGCAAAACCCAACTCAGCACCGCAGCCTCAGCAGGAACAGGACATGCTTTTCTATCACAACTTCGGCAGTCCGATTTTTATGCCAGGCACTGAGAATATAGAGCGACTGGGAGGAGCTCTGGTGGAGCCACATCCCCTGCCGGTGCCCCTCATAGATGATGTTATTATACCACCATTTAAGCCCATAGATCCTACGATTGGAACCGGAGAAAAGATGCCCTTCAATCTGGATGCTAGCAACGAACGATTTGAGCATTTGGGAGGAGGAGTCATCGCCAAGAAGCCACAGGATAAGCTGGAGAAGAAAGAACCGCAGGTGAAGAAGGAGCCTCTGGATAATGAGGGTTCTGAGAAAAACAAAGAAACCAAGCAGGAAGAGCATAAGAATGGTCTACTTGATAAAAAGGAACCAAATTTGCTTTCCACCACGCCGAAGGTTACGAAGGAGACTCTTGAAAAGATTGTCACTACCACCCCCGGAAAGATAGCTGCCAATAGCTCTCCCAAGCCTACCAAGGCTCCGTCATTGCCGTCTCTGAAGCCCACGGATAACTCCGTGCTGGCCGACACTATTGGAGAATTTTTCATGGAGCTGCTGAATTTACCGAAAGAGGATAATGCCACCGCCACTCCAAAGCCAACTGAAGATGCTATTGAATCCCGGATAGAGCCCGAGGAAGCTGAGACTCCAAAGATTCCCGCTGGCAACAAGTCAAAGCCCAACTTCATGAACCTAAAGGAAATTATTCTTCAAAGGAATACTCCATCAGCGATTTTGTCCAATGCCACATTTGATCAGGATTTCACAACAACCACACCAACCACCACTACTACGACAACGGAGGAACCCAAAACCACAAAGAAGAACCGCATTCGCACCACCAGCGAACGACCGACCATGCTTGATGACTCCAATCTGTTTCCCTCGCACTCCAAGTGGGAATTCGTGAACAGTTCCTCAGCACAGGGATTCGGGCACAATGGAAACATGAGGAAGGTGTTCAATCAGACGCTTCAGGCCTGGGTTTCGGAGGATATTGACAAGTCGGAGAACTTCACACTGGATGATATCAAGACCAGGATCAATAACGCCAGCAACATCCAGGATATATCCCTGATCTTTGACACACTGGCCTCCAAGCTGGGGATTACCCCGAGCGTACCGACCAAGTTCCCGCCTTTCTCCCAGAACAAGCTGAAGCATCCTCCTAAGGAGGATATCCGCAGACCCTCGTCTACAACCACGACCACAACGGAAGCCTCAGTACCTTTAGTTAGGGAATCCATTCTGCCCATAGAGCGGGAGCCCTTCATCAAGCCCATGTCCAGTTTTATAGAGGATGGTTCCTCGGAGGTTCTGGGTGCAGCTATTCCCGTCGTGGGCGAAGCGGAGGTGGAAGTCGTAGATCCTCAAAAGTACGAAGAGATGCTGAAGATCTCGCAGTTCGCCTCCAGTACTACGGAGCCCAGTGTGCATCGTCTGGTGACGTTACTCCCAGTGAGATCCAATTCCGGAATTCGCACCTACCGCCCACCCACCGAGGAACTGGAGACGCAGCGTAGCAGCCAGAGTGGAGAAGCTGCGGCTCTGCTTCCCGGAAAGACTAGCATCCGGCGTAAAGGCAACCTCAATCAGAGCCGAAGATTCGGCCCACCACCCGCGGAGGCGGTGGTCAAGGGTGGAATCCAGGTGACGGTCAAGAAGTGATCATACAGTCGGCCAAATAGCTTCACCATGAGATTAACGGCGGAGACACGTTCTACTCTAGATCCCAATGACATAGCCTAGAAAACTATTCCGTAGTCCTAAGTAGGGAATATTATTTAGTTAGACCTATCGAAAAATAACGAAATCTTGTTCGAAAATTGTTATCCGTTAAATTGAAACAATTTTGGAATGACAATTCCGTTTACTATTGGCTATTGTTCGCCAATCCTCAGTATTTAAGCCTAACTTCATTCCATTCATTTGGTTAAGTATCGAATAATTAATTTATGTACGATCCCGCGATTAACGAACATTATTTTTTGTCAGTTTTATGTTAATGTTAGCTCTGGAAGTTTTAATCGGAGATTAATTTTAGTAATTATCTGAACTCGATCTTTAAATAAATGTGAATAATTAAAGTATAATTTTTAAAGTGGTTTTATTTTGGAACATATTAGATATTAAAAGTAAAGAAAACTATTTAGTAGTAAGTTTTAATTTAAAAAAACTTTTAAAAATGTGGCCACCAGATAGGCATAAAAAAGCTAGGCAAAAAAAAACAAGAAACGGGTGTTCTAGTATATAGTATATAGTATCTTGCTTCTTAAATCATAATTTATTAGAGATGATTGATTAGAATTTATTTATATAGAAAATAATATTTAATTTTTTAAATTTAAATAAGAAGATTTAGTATATTTCCGTTGGACCAAAATAAGTCAATTTTGTTTGACCCGGCCTGGTCACACTGAGAATAACATAGGAGGACGTTGGCGTTGTTGTTGGTTTGGGTTGTGAATCAAAATAAGAAACGAACAAGTTGCTCAAAACTTCTTGTATTAAAAAAGAGTAAAAAATAAGCACTTTAATTATTAGTAATAAGGGGACAAAAGCTGCAATTTAACATAGTTTAAAATGGGTTGTGCCGAAAGTAAGGATGAGGAGGGGCAGGGCCAAAATAATGGTCCTAAATACCGGTCCTGCACCGACATCTGCTGGCTGGTTATTTACATTATATTTTGGTTGTTTTTGGTGAGTATTTGCGTTGTTATTTCCTATTTGAATATATTTTAGAAGAAAAAGTGTATCAAGAAAGTGAAAGCTGGGAGATCACTAGATATACTCAAATACGTTTCTTTGTTTCCATGTATGTGTGCTGTTTTTTACGCGCGGTTTATGAGGAGGTGTCTGCACTGAAAAAAAGGCGTTTTGATTTTTTATTCAAAATCAGAGCTATAAAGTTTATCAATATCCTACAAATTGTTATCATATTGTAATAATAAAAATATTATTTAGATAAATACTTAATCCTTTTTAAATTTTTCTGTACTGCGTTTTTTATGTAATGTTAGTAAAAAACCGTTATGAATTAAGCATAACAGTACGTTTGTTTTTGCTATATTTTTATGTAAATAAAATAAAAAAGAAATGGAACGTGTTAACCTACTGAATAGCTCCCATAATATCATAAAATAAATGCAAATATAGATAGTATTTTTTCTCCAAGTACTTGTTACCTATTATATGGTGAGGCACTCCATGTCGTCATCACTGGCACATGAGTGGAATTGTTAATTCCGTTAATGAATTCGATGATATATCATTCGGCCTTAGCCTAGAAGTAGAACTACAACTAAATCTTCATGAAATGAGCCAATTTCAGCTTGTCCAGTGTCCTGGCACTCCCTGAAAGCATTTCCATGTGAGCTATTCGCATGGGTATGTCCAGTCCACCATCAGAGCGATTATAATAATAATGCCCCTTTGACATGGAATGGTGGTCGTGGGCGTTGGCAGCTTTAACTATTCGCCATCTCCCTCCCACCGCGCGGCTTTAATATATTTAAATAATTGAGCGGCTTTAAATAATTGAGCTCCTGTGTTTATTTGCAGATTGTGATAGCGATATTTTCGTTTGTGTATGGAAATCCACTCCGCATTATAAACGGCTACGACTCCTTCGGAAACACCTGTGGCGTTAAGCACAATGAAAAGTTTCAGGGCTTTCCCCTTTCCGGTTTAAACACGCTAGACAAGCCGGAGCTTTTCTATTTCGACAACAAGGAGTTGAAAAAGTCCTTGAAGGTGTGCGTCAAGTCCTGCCCGGCTAAGAATATTGAGAAGGGAAGTGACCTGTTCGATTACTTTACCCAAACTGGCAACCAGCTCTGCAAATATGACTTCAACATGGAACAGATCAGGGCGGCGGGCAAAGACGACAAGACCTTTAATTTCCTGGGGCCTTGTCCTACACTCCCAGTGGCCGCCAGGTGGGTTTTCGAAAAGCATCTATTCTGTTTGCCTTATAATATATTTTTGCTTTAGCTCGCCCGTTCTTCATCGATGCGTTCCCAAGGGTACTGGAGAAAAGGTCCAAAACTTCTATGACATGCTCAACAACTGGGATGTGGCTCAGCAATTTCTGGGAGACATCTATTCCACCTGGCACATCATTGCCATGGTCTGTGGCATAGCCCTGCGTAAGAAATGATTTTTAAATCCAACCAAATCAAATCTAAACTTAACGTTTATGTTTAGTCATTTCCATTGCCCTGGTAACCATGATGCACTGGCTCTCCCGCATCGTCTCCTGGGTCATTTGTGTGTTGGTTATAGTGGCCAGTGTGGGTCTCACAGCCGCTCTTTGGTATGCCTACTACAACATCCGCTACAAGTCGGGCATCAACACCCAATATTCGTTGCTGGAGGAGTTTGTGCGCAATCAGCAGGCTGTCCTGACCCTAGCCGTATTGGCCACCATAACTATGGTAAGGTTTCAGGGCGATGGTTACTGTGTAGTTTCTCATTGAAATTTATTTTCAGATCATCCTCGTAGTGGTCATTTATTTTTTGAAAAACAAGTTGTCTGGGTTGTCCGCTCTTTTCGAGGAGGCGGGACAGTGTATGATGAATCTGCCAGGACTTTTAATTGCTCCGCTGCTGGCTTTTCTTGTACTTGTGGCCTTTTTGAGCTTCTGGGTCGCGGTGGTGATATGCCTGGCCACAGCAAGCTCTCCCGGCCAGAGTCCTATTGCTCCCTTCGACAACACAGCAGCTCAAAAGCAGCCCTTGCCCGCCAATGCCGTTTTCGTTGCCAACAACTCTAGCCCCAACGATGGTCGAAGTAAGTCATAAGTACTTTACATTTTTTACCATTGGATTGGCCAGTTCATTGAAATTTTGGTTAGGGCATAGAAACTGAAATTGAAATAATCTTAAACTTTACATTTTTGTATTTTGTGGTAATTTTATAATGTGATTTGGTGAATAAGTAAGTTCTATGATTTAAGGTTTTTGTATTTTAATCTTTTTAACTTCTATGTGTAATGTTTTTATGCTATGATTTAAGGTTTCTGTATTTTAACCTTTTTAACTTCTACGTGTAATATTTCTATGTACATTTTCTAAACTACTTTTGGATCCAATTTGTATATACAATTACTTAATATTCGTATTCAACAATCATCTATGTTGAGAGACTGAAAGACTAATCATATACTTCTTTCATGCAGCTATTGCTCGTGTAGAATATGACGATGCTGGTGTCCTGCGTAGCATGTTCTGGATTTACGTGGTGGGTCTCATTTGGACGGTGGAGTTCATTTTTGCCTGCCAGCAGTTTGCTTTAGCCGCCGCCGTCGCATTTTGGTATTTTGGGAAGCCAACGACAACGCCCACGATCTATGCCATTGGAAAACTGATCAAGTATCACCTGGGTACTGTGGCCAAGGGATCGTTCGTAATAACTCTTTTCAAGATTCCTCGCTTGATTCTCACTTATCTTTATGCCAAGTAGGTGTACTTTCTTTTGATTATTTTATTCATGCTCATTTAATTTAATTTAAAGATTGAAAAAGGGAGAGGACAAGGGATCCGAGTGCGCCGCCTGCTGTTTGAAGTGCTGTATATGCGGCTTCTGGCTGCTGGAGAAGTTCATTCGCTTCCTCAACCACAATGCCTATACTGTGGTAGCCATTGAGTCGATTAACTTCTGTCCCGCTGCTGGCATTGTGAGTTTGAAACGAGATAAACTCTTCGTAAATTGGTAATAATTATTACTTATTATTTTATAGGCTTGGAATGCAATGGCCACAAATGTTTTGCAAGTGGCTACCATCAACAGCGTGGGTGATTTCATCCTGTTCCTTGGAAAGGTTGTAGTGGCCGCACTTTCCGGCCTTATTGGCATCTTTATGCTCAAAGACATGCCCGGGCTCAACTTCTACATGGCTCCTGTCATCATCATCATTGTATTCTCCTTTTTCATTGCCCACATTATCTTATCACTGTTTGAGGTAAGCCAAAATACTAATTTTCAGAGCTATTGAATCTAAAATGTTGTTCCCCAAAATAGATGGTGGTGGATACTCTATTCCTGTGCGTCTGCGAGGACAAAGCCATAAATGGACGCTCTGGTCGCTGGGCGCAGAGCAACCTGGCCAAGTTGGTGGGAGAGGAGCCACTGCAGCCGGGAGAAGAGCCGCCGATCGAGGCCATCCGAATGATGCCCATCAACAAGCAGCCCTTCAGTATTACTCGGCTTCCTCCAACCGACTCCGAGGTGGCTCCCATGTCAGAGTAAAGTTCAAAGCCCAAAACTCAGCCCTCCCTCCCCGAAAACTCAACGCACATCTCATTAGGATGTTAATATTTATATAAACGTACCATAACTCCGTCGCGACGTACAAAGCAGATAAATGGGACTAATTTAACTTGTAATATTCAAACTTAAGAAGCACAGTTTGTAAATGTATTTATAAAATGTAATCATTTTTTGTATCTTAATGTAAATGAGGCTCTTAGACCTTTTTCACACGTTTCGTGGCCTTGGCTTTCTTTTGCGCAATTACTTCCTTGACGGCCTTCAGTTGCTTCTCCTTGATCTTCTTGGTGAGCGCTGCCTTGGGTGTTTTCTTCGCATTCTCCTCCTTCTTCTTTTTGGCTATCGCGGCTAGGATTTTGGCAGTTTCGATTGGATCGTCATCCTCGAAGATTTCTTCATTTTCAATGCCATCGTAGGCCCTCACTGGCCGGGTGGCCTCGTGCTGCACCTTTTGCTCCACTCGGTTCACATACTTGTCCTTGGCCGCCTTCTTCAAGACCTGTCGCTGTTTGGCGGGACTAACGTAGTCGGGATTCTCCCATATGGTTTTTCCCGTGAACGAGCCGTCGAATATTTTCACCGGATTCATTACATAGCGTGGACCAACCTCGGACAATCCACCGTCTTCGGACAGTATCTGGAAGTTTCGGAACCAGATGCGATTATCCAGGTAGGTGAAGGTGTAGACGTGATCCACAAAGGGCTGGCTCTTGGGATGGTGATTGGGCACCGAAAACGTCTGGACGAAGAGTTCCTTCAGGAGCTTCAAGTGCGGGAGCTCGTCAAATTTGGAGTCGAAAGAGAGGAGAGGACGGGATCCGCGGAGGCAGTTACCAGTCATCTTCAGCTCAGCCATGGTATGGATGTTTTCAATGAGGAACTTGGCCGAAGGCCCCGTGGCTCCCGTAGTGTTGGACACCCACATGTATAGATCTCGCTTACGTCGTCCTTCGAATAGCATCGCCTTGTTACAGTGCTTCATTTCGCACATTTCGTTGATCACTGACAGCGTCTTGGAGCGCTCCATTTTGGACTCGGCGCGGTGGTGCGGCATCAGTGTTTTGATGTCCCTCATGAGATGTCTGTCCCTGTGACTGATTCCGCGGGCGGCGAAGACGAGGACTCTCTGTTTATTCACCCATTTTTCCTGTAATTTTAAGATAGCGTTAGGAAAATTGTGCTGTGCCAAATTATTAGCCAACCAGCCTTTTTGGGAACTGGATCATCTGAAGGTCTCGTTGGGGGTAGCGGTGGATTCTCGTCCAGAGGCACTATCTCCAACTGTGGCGCTTTCTTCTGCTTTTTGTTATTGAATTTGCGACCCATCGTTTTGATTTTAAATTAAAAAACTGAAACGGCGATGCAAAACAACGTGGAGTTTGAATGAAAACAACCAGGGCTGAGAAAACTACGCTCCAGGGAGTCAACAGCACGTGCTAGGCAGAAATTGTGACATTTTTCAACACAGGAACAAACTGAATCAAAAGGCGCCAACTTTTAAAATTTATATTTATTAGTTTTAAACATTTTTTTTATAATAACATAGATATATTCTAAATTTAATCCTCTTCTTCATCCTCCAATCCTGGTTCGGGACACAGGCGACATCTGCTCTCGTTTACGCCATAATTTATGCAATGTTCACCCACACACTCACAGCAGCCATCATGAAACCATCTATAACTAGTGGCTCCTGTTTTCAGACAAGTTTGTCGGCACTTGTTCCAGGACGTGCAGTGATCAAGGTACAGAACTGTGCAATTCAAACCAGAACCCAGTTGATCCGAATCATCCAATGGAAACGAAACAACACTCCAGCTGTATGAGTATCCTTCATTGGGGGACGATGACATGGCTCTAAACAGAGCAGAGGCTCCCTCGAACTCTTCGGTATGTGATTTTTTTTGCATTTCTGCCAATCCAGCTAAAACTAAATCTAGAGCTAAAAGATTCAATAAGGTTTTCACTAGTGAAAGTTTCATGTTGGAAAACTGAATACAACTGAGGTAACATGCATATAGGTGGGTTCTTATAAACGTTTCCGAATGCACAGGTAAGAAATTGATTTACATCGGCTACCTGAAGACATTGCAGCTGCTTCGAATCTGGGTTATTTTACCATAATTTCAACAACAACAAGTACAATAAAGGGATTTGAAATACTTCTGCCTGTTAAAGGCAAAAGCAGGCTTAGAAATAAAAACATTCTGGACGAGTAGGCATAGGCGAGAGTTCGGAATCAACGACATTACTGATTCGGTTTAGTCAATTCAGTCTAAAAACGACAGCAGCCGATATAAGACGAAAAAAAACCTTACTAGGTAAATAAAAATTATTTTTTTTTTTAACTACGTAAAATAGTTTTCGCACATTTATTAATGAAATAAAAATTCAAAATTCCGAAACAAAAAAAACGGCTGAAAATATTTTAAAAATTTTTAGGGAGTGTTTTGCTAACGGTAAAAGTATAAGTTAATATGTAAATCTATCAGAAAATGGTATCACGGTATATTATTTCCCAAAAAAAATTACCAAGTTTTCGTTTAATGTAATATAATTACTAATACGAAACTATTTTACCTAAATCCTTGTAACTTTGTTTTATTTAATTCTTTTAATTTATTTCTTATACAGCTTTGTGCATACTGGTATTTTTCAAAAAGCCGAATACGACCACATCTTTTTTGTGTATACGCCATCAATAACTGCAGAACATAATTTTCTGAATTTGCAAAAAATATCTGGGACGAAACCAAGAATAATGTCTGACTATCGTTCTCAATCTCGTGGCGGTGGACGTGGAAACAACCCGGAATATTCCAACGACGACGATCCACCAATGTCCCGCTTGTTTATTATCTGCAATAAGGCTCACACTGAGGAGGATTTCCGCGAAGCCTTTTCTCCGTTTGGGGAGATTGACGATATCTGGGTGGTGAAAGATAAGCACACTCAAGAAAACAAGGGCATTGCCTATGTTAAGTTTGCAAAGACATCCGATGCAGCCAAGGCGCAGGAGGAGATGAATGGCAAAACCATCGGAAAGATGGACCGGACACTTAAGGTCCTGGTGGCGGCAAAGTAAGTTGTGGGTTTTGGGATTTTCAAATTGGTCAATCCTAATTATTATTTAATCTTGTAGCCGGAACCAGGGTTCCAACAAATCTGAGAACGAACATGAGAAGTACGTAAGACTGTTCATTGTGATACCCAAGACTGCTACTGAGGAGGATATCCGTGACGAGTTCGCCCAGTGGGGAGATGTGGAATCGGTGACCATTGTGAAGGAGAAGAACAACGGTCCCCCTAAAGGTTTCGGCTATGTCCGCTTTACCAAGTGCGTATCTAATGTAGTGCGACTTATTTGCTGGACGTTTCGTATAATCTTAATTTTCTACCATTCAGATTCTACTACGCCGCCGTGGCCTTCGAAAACTGTTCCGCAAAATACAAGGCTGTGTTCGCGGAGCCTAAAGGATCAACTCGCAATCAGCGGGATCAATATGGCCGCTTGCCGGATGACAACCCCATGTACGGTGGCTCAAGCCGCGGTGGTAACAATTACAATGGCAGTGGAGGCAATGGGGGAGGCGGTAGCTTCAACAATGACTGGAATGTGTCTGCCAACAACGACATGTCCGCATTTCTTCGAATGCAAAATGTCCCCGTCTCCCAACCCTCTTGCCTGGAGGTTATTGTCAGCACATGCGTTAACCAGGACCAGCTGTGGCGGCTTTTTGACATTATTCCCGGTCTAGACTACTGTCAGATCATGCGCGAACGTAATTTATAGTTTGGTTTGTTTTTGAAGGATTGGTAGTACAATTGTTCTTATTTTAGATGGTCCCCGCACCAATGAGGCCTTGGTTGTCTACAATAATCCCGAAGCTGCCATATATGCCAAGTAATTAGATTTATGTGATCTCTCTTACATGTAATAATTATTTTCCTTAGGGACAAACTCCATGGACTGGAGTATCCTGTCGGCGAACGTATTATCGTAAAAGTCAACGGCATGAGCTCGGCTCGCATGGACACCTCCTTTATTGACAGTAAGCATCAAGAACCTATTGAGTATCTTCGATTTTTTTGCTTCTTATTATCTATTGTGTATAAACGTTAAATATATCATTTAATTATGCACTCTTTTTTTAGAACGTACCAAGAAAGACGCCATATGCAGTGTGCCCCTGCCTCCCTCTCAGCCGCTGGCGTCACCTGATGCCCAGATTGCTCAGCGCCTTTTCATAGTGCTTTCAGCGGTTAGTGCCCCATAACCATGCCTAATCTTATTTATTAATTTATCTTTGAAAATACAGAATTTGCCGCATTCCATTTTGAAAAACGTATTCTCGTGCTGGAGTGGACTGATTGATGTTTACCTTCTTCCCAACAAGAACTGCGGCTACGTCAAGTACGCGGAAGCAGAGAGCGCACAGATGGCCATTAACGCCCTCAATGGGGCCGAGATCTGTGGCGCCAAGATAAAGGTAAATGTGGCGGGCAGTGGACAAACAACAACTAACTTTAATAATCCTAATTCAGGTAATGGAAGCTGAGGAGCGCAGTGGTTCTGGCGATGACAATGACAATGGCCGCAAGCGTCTGAGGCGCAACTAAGCGTAAGTACCTTGACATACTGCTTGCATCCCGTATCTTTAAATTTAGCCAGTTGGAAAGTGTGGGTATCGTTGTCCGAGGTAAGTTGTGAAAATTCCAAATCAGAGACCCAACTACAAGAAATTTGCAAAAAGTTGTAGTCGTAAAGCTTGCGTACAGACTTTTTTGTTTGAAGAACCATCATATGCAAACCTGCGCACAGTGGCCCGTGGCTGTTAGCTGTCGGCGAACATAATAAGCCTAAACATTTTTCTTTCTTTTCACAGACCTTTGACAAGAAAGAACTTACAGAGAACGCATTGTACGAGTACGAAACTTACTTCAGAGAACCACATACAGACCAACGCAAAAAAAACAAGAACCAAAAAAAAGAACCACTTAAACCAACCGATAACCAGAACACTCAAAACGGAAAGCTACAAAAACCACGAAGACAGGAAACGGAACACGATGACCAGAAACGGAAAACGATGACCGGGTGCAAAGAACGGTGGAACAGAAATCTATCAATTCACCAAACAATTACCCGAACAATTGACTAACTGAAGTTGGCTCGTACAGAGCACTCTAAGAATGACCCATACCTTAAGACCTTTAAACGGAGCCAACGAAACCGCAAGTCTTGCTTCGCACTCAAGCTCGTATTATATACTGCGAACGAACTCTACAAACGTGTACTATTTTTTATCATATTCGACAGAATAAGATAAAACGAGGAACTAAAATATTATGAATATTATGAACGTAGTGACTATTCCTTGGAGCACTTAGATTTAGGATAAACTGAAAATATTCTTTAATATAGGAATATGCATATATAACTTGTAATCCCATATATTGATATTAATAAATGGAACTACAATATAAATAGTTAATTCTTTTTTTATAAATGGGAAATGGAAGAATTAAAAATCGATAGAGTAAAAGGGGAAATGTTTGTTTTAAAGAAAACAATGGCATTATATCAGAGGTATCTTCTGTTGTGGTGGTTCTACTGATAGAAAAATATACTTTATTTCTTATTCTTGATTGACAAAAGCAGGGGAAACTTAATTTAAATGCTTACAAAATGTAAAAAAAAATCGTCATTCTACATACTAAATAAATACCATAATGTTGAAATTTCAAGGTGCAGTATTTAATGGTACTACGGTCGCATTAACCTTTATTTTGCACAGTTGGCAGCACTACCAGCTGAGTTGTAGGACTTTTGTTTAGATTTTCAATTCACTTGCTTAATATTAATATATTAACAATTTGAATAAATCAAGCTAAAATGGATCCTGCACTGCTTCGCGAACGCGAGGCGTTCAAAAAACGGGCAATGGCCACGCCCACGTAAGTTAACCATAGACTACATGTGGCATCGAATCTTTCATCTTGAATTGCGTTGCTTTTTATTTTAATTTAGCGTTGAGAAGAAGGCCAAAGTAGATCGTCCAGTCCAGCCGCCTTCGAACGATGACTCCAAGCGCAGAATGCGTCCGCCTACGGCGCCCAAGCTGGATGCCAACACGTACGTTGCAAGGGATGCACATTTCAGATTTAGGATCTTTGATCCAGAAGGTCAATCCCATTGTTTTCAGGTATAAGACTATGTCCGGTAGCTCGCAGTACCGCTTTGGAGTACTGGCCAAGATTGTAAAATTCATGCGGACACGCCATCAGGACGGAGACGATCACCCTCTCACCATAGAAGAGATTCTCGATGAGACAAATCAACTGGATATCGGGCAATCAGTAAAGAACGTAAGTCTATCTGAACAACCAAGACTGGTACTGATATTTTTGTTATCCATGGCAGTGGCTTTCAGGGGAAGCCCTAAACAACAACCCCAAAATAGACGTTAGTCCCTGTGGCACTAAGTTTAGCTTTAAGCCCGTGTATAAAATAAAGGATGGCAAAAGTCTAATGCGTCTGCTGAAGCAACATGATTTGAAGGGCTTGGGTGGAGTTCTTCTGGAGGATGTGCAAGAATCTCTGCCACATTGCGAGAAAGTTTTAAAGAACAGAGCTGCTGAAATTCTCTTCATCATCAGGCCCATAGATAAAAAGAAAATATTGTTCTATAACGATAGGACCGCCAACTTTTCGGTAATATCACCCTTCTTCGGCTATTGTATGAGTAATTACATATTTTTATCTGTTTTAGGTGGATGAAGATTTCCAGAAGCTGTGGCGTTCGGCCACCGTCGACGCCATGGATGATGCTAAAATCGATGAGTACCTTGAGAAGCAGGGAATCCGTTCTATGCAGGATCATGGGCTCAAGAAACCCGTGCCAAAGCGCAAGAAGGCGGCCAACAAGAAGCGGCAATTCAAGAAACCCAGAGACAACGAACATTTGGCTGATGTTCTGGAAACGTATGAGGATAACACGTTAACTCAGAAAGGAGTGAATCCCACGTAGAAATAGTGTCATCTAGATTAGGAAATAAAGAATTAACTCTCAATGGAACAAGTACATTTAAATTAAAACGTTATAAATTTAATTTCCAAATCTCGCAATCTCACTGGGAGCCACCAGGCATTCTTGTATTGGCGTTGCCGAAGACACTTACCGAAGATTTATACAACCCGATCGCTATCTAGTTGTGGCTTTGAACTTAGAAATACGACGCCAAGAGCAGGGAAAGATAGTTAAAAAGCAAAACTGTGTAATCTTGTCTTGACATACCCACCGACAGCCCTCCCATTCTCGTCTCTTCCGTTCCGATTGTAAATGCATGTATGAGTGGGCCCGCAATCGATGCTGGTGGTCTGATAAATTGGCCACAAGGAGAAGCCATACCTTTAGTCGGAATTGAACAGCGCTGAAGCTAAGTTGGATCCTAATTTGGAGAAGGTAGGATGTGGAACACATAAACTTTTGTGTTTTTAGATAAAAAGTGCAAAAAGTCGTTTTTAATAGATTAGAAAAGAGATAAAAAATAAAAATAAATAAATAATTTGCTATATAACCAAAAGTATAGTTTTATCTTTTTTAATGTTTATTTTTTACAAATCAAAAATTTAAAAATCAAAACAATTTTTTATACATTTTATAGAATTGTTTAAATTCTACCTTATTTTTGTTTAAAAGATTATTTTATTAATATATTTTTGAAGTGTAACTAAATTGTAAATACGAAAAGTAAGGAATATATTCAAAAGTAGTATATTTATTTTCGACAAAAAAAATTTGCCAAAAAAAGTATCTGCACGTTAAGGGTATCCAGAAGTCGCTGCGCAGTAAATCAGGTTCTTTGTTTACATCGATTCGACGCTCTCTGGGCAAAAAATGAAATCTCTATAAGGCGAAAACTTGTTTTGAAATAATCAATTTGCTCAATTATAATTCCTGAGGTGTCTCCAGTTGGCTTTGAGAGTTTCTGCGTTGAGGTTGACAAAATGACGAGCAGTGCAATTGGACTAGCCCTGCTCCTGGCCCTGGTGTCTCAACTGACGGCCCACAAATCCGAGTGAGTACGGCTTGCCTAAAAAAAAACAACATAAAATTCAAAAACACCAACTTTCTCTTTGTGTTTTTTTTATTTTAGAGACTTGATTTACGGCTATGAGTGCCGGAGTGGCTTGTGCCGGAAGGTGGAGCTCAGTGAGGAGAACTTCGCTCACGCCATTAGCTTGCCCGTGTGCCGGCTGTTCTGTGGCAGCGAAATCGGTACCTTGTGGCCCCAGCCGACGGGGGCAGTGCGTCTGGATACGTTGATGCGCCAGGTGGACATCTCGTTCATCGACATCAATGTCAATGCCACCGTCCGCAAGGAGAAACTGTGGAGGGCGGCCGAGGACCGTTGGATGGACATGCTTGAAGCCAAGATCCCAGATCGCAAGATCCTGGCCAGGGGTGGTTATCGTATGTCTGTGAATATCAACACCCCCGACGACCTGGCTCCGGCCAAACTCACCCTCGAGACCGATGAGAGCTATAATCTTGAAATCGACACTGATGCATCCGGTCATGTGCTGGCCAATATTACCGCTCGCAATTTCTTTGGTGCCCGCAACGGCCTGGAGACTCTGGCCCAGTTGATTGTTTATGATGACATCAGACGCGAAGTTCAGGTGACCGCGAATGTCTCTATTAGCGATGCCCCAGTCTACAAATGGCGCGGCCTGCTCTTGGACACCTCCCGAAACTACTATTCGGTGAAGTCCATCAAGAGGACGTTGGGTAAGCTTAATCCTGGACATGTCAACAACTCATTATGTATCCTCATTGTATTCTCCTAACCCCGCAGATGGAATGGCCCTGGTGAAACTGAACACATTCCACTGGCACATTACGGACTCGCACAGTTTCCCATTGGAGGTACGCAAGCGTCCGGAGCTTCTTAAGCTCGGAGCCTATACACCCCGTCAGGTGTATACCCGCCGCGATGTGGCCGAGGTGGTGGAGTACGGACGTGTGCGCGGAATCCGGGTTATGCCCGAATTCGATGCTCCTGCCCACGTTGGTGAGGGATGGCAGCACAAAAACATGACTGCCTGTTTTAACGCCCAGCCTTGGAAGGATTTCTGTGTCGAACCACCCTGTGGTCAGCTGGATCCTACCGTGAATGAAATGTACGACGTCTTGGAAGACATCTATGAGACAATGTTCGAGAAATTCGAACCCGATGTTTTCCACATGGGCGGGGATGAGGTGTCCACCAACTGCTGGAACAGCAGCGTGACTATCCGAAACTGGATGAAGAAGCAGGGATGGGGTCTCGAAACCGCTGA
Organism: Drosophila atripex; assembly: GCA_035045925.1. NCBI lineage: Eukaryota > Metazoa > Arthropoda > Insecta > Diptera > Drosophilidae > Drosophila > Drosophila atripex. The sequence goes on from JAWNOP010000012.1 coordinate 7,443,790, forward strand.
CTTTATGCGACTGTGGGGCCACTTCCAGAATGAGGCACTTGCCCGAGTGGACAAAGTGGCCAACAACTCACAGACGCCCATCATTCTATGGACCAGTGGTCTTACTGAAGAGCCCTTTATTGACGAGAACCTGAACCCAGAGCGTTACATCATTCAGATCTGGACAACGGGCGTCGATCCCAAGATTAAGAAGATCCTAGAGCGGGGATATAAGATAATTGTATCCAACTATGATGCCTTGTACTTCGATTGTGGCGGCGCTGCCTGGGTCACAGATGGCAACAACTGGTGCTCCCCCTACATTGGCTGGCAGAAGGTGTACGATAACAATCTAAAGACCATCGCCGGCGACTATGAACACCATGTCTTGGGCGCTGAGGCAGCTATTTGGTCGGAGCAAATCGACGAACACACACTGGACAGCCGTTTCTGGCCGAGGGCCAGCGCTCTGGCTGAACGTCTGTGGTCGAATCCCACAGCTGGATGGAGACAGGCCGAGTCCCGGCTGCTGCTACATCGCGAACGGCTGGTGGAGAACGGCCTGGGAGCGGAGGCGGTGCAGCCGCAGTGGTGCCTCCAGAACGAAAATGAGTGTCCAATTGACGCGTACGCTGCACAAGCCTGATCGGCGATAAGATTATGAACTGATAAGGGTCGCTATAATTATAGATATCGACGGAGCGACGGTCGACTTTGGGTGGTCCTCCTCCTAATGGTGTCTACTCTCTCTGCCTGAAATAAATGCAAGCTCAAAAGTGGCCTTACGCAAGTGACTTGTCGTTTATTATAAATTTCTTCTTTTTTTTTTTTTTAGTATAAATGAGATTATTGGCCCTAGCTCTCATTCCCTTCCGGCCTAATCTGCGGAACCGGAGTCGATGAACATTTCTAAATTATAAAACTAAGTCAGAGCAGTAGAATGTTTAAAACCGTAGAAGTGGCTAGTTATTTTAAAGCATTAAAAATTCATATATTCCGATTCCACTAAATATGACAGGAGCGAGAAACGGAGAGTGGATTAAGTTAATGCATTTAAATGGGGCTAAGCCGGTGGGGGCGTGTGTGGCCTCTGCCCTCGACATAAACTTCGTGGACTCCGAATATGTACGTATGAGTGTAAAAACTAAAAGCAGCATCTCCCCGTGCGCCTATGGATGGAATTTCTACTCGTTCCAATCCTCTTCGTTCCGTCCAAACTTGTAGATTAAGCTGGCAAAAAGGATGAACACGTTCTGGAGCAGCAGGGCGACGCCAAACCAGCCATCCTTCTTATCTGTATCGGATAAAGGAGACACTTGTCATTACAGCCTTCCAGTTCCCCTTTAAGGAGGTTCCCCAATTTCATACCGTTGTTAATAAAGTCATCTATCATGACCCAAACGGCGGCGATAATGGAGGCAAAGCCCATGAAAAAGCCCACCAATAGCCATATTTTGGCTATCCTGGCTCCCGACTCAGACGAATTGTGTTCTTCGGAAATCTACAAACAAAACAGAGGCTATGAGTCACTTGGGTATACTCAAAAAGTTCTTTGTATTTACATGCTCCCCTTTGACAACATTCACCATGCAAAAGCTGATGGTGCCGAAAATTCCTATGAAGACGTGTCCTGTGGTAATCTGGTGCTTCCCGTCGATAGACATTGCATCAATTAGGATCCACCATCCTACGAAAAACTGTGAAAAATATTCCAGTCAGATAGAGAAACGGCTTTTGCGGATACACCCTTACCAGCAGTCCAGCGATGATGGATAGGTTCTTGTTCCTAGATGTTTCTTGTGTGAAGTAACTCATAACATTCCCCAACACGCCCATTGTTAATCTTTTGAAACGTAATTTAGTTTATTTTCCTATATTGGTAAGCAGGCAATAACAATGTTTGGGGATGAGCACGAATCGATAGCATTTTGTATCGATAACGCGCACCGCTTCCGTAATCAGGTGGTATTTAAGGCCGTTGGCCACACTTGGCCAATTAATTTTCACTTGTGCTTCTAGCTGTTGCATTCAGTAACATTTATTAAATAACACCGATCGTAGCGGCGCGAGTGTGTGCGTATGATCGTTGATTATATAGAAATATAGAAGGAACCCCCGGTAAAGATGCTAGTCATTAACACTTGCAAAAATGCCTCTAGACTGGCAATTCGCAGCCTCCAACTACGATCGCTAAACGCGTCGCGCACTTTCTCGACGGGATTGGCCCTGAAACAGAAAGATGTGTGAGTAGCCCCCACCCCCTTGTTTTCCATGAATGAAGTTCCACAGCAACATAACTAATTAAACAAACCCCGTTTACAGAGTCAACGTAACGTTTGTGCGAGCCAACGGAGATAAGATCAAGGCGTCGGGCAAGGTGGGAGACTCGCTGCTGGACGTCGTGGTCAACAACAGTGTGGATCTGGACGGCTTTGGAGCCTGCGAAGGCACCCTGACGTGCTCCACCTGCCATCTTATCTTTAAGACCAATGACTACGAAAAACTACCCGACAAGCCCGGCGATGAGGAGCTGGACATGCTGGACTTGGCTTACGAGCTTACGGATACCTCCCGTCTCGGCTGCCAGATAACGCTATCTAAGGACATGGATGGGCTGGAGGTTCATGTGCCGTCCACCATCAACGACGCCCGCGCCGCGTAGACAGCCTAGAATACCCATTTGTTATACTTTTGTTGCAATTTTGAGTTTTAATTCGCTTTAGTTCAACTAGATGTAGTCCAATATTTTCGAAGGAAATCCTATGTATTGTCCCAGGGACACAAAGCTCAGACGGCTATTATAGATGCGTATTGTGAATTCAATCTTGGTTGAAATTTACCGCGCTGTTGTTTTTAAAGTGTTTAAGCTCAAAGGGATCTAGATAAATATGTAAATATGTGTTCGCTAATAAATCTACATGTATTTTCTTAACTCTCTGTTTGTCATTTAACCGAAATTGAAGCGAATATTGGGTGTTTTGGGAGTAAAGCTTTTTAAATCCATGATTTTTAAATCAGCAAATGATACGACGAAACTTGTCTAGTTTTTCCATCTCACAATGATAACGCACTTTTGCGAGCTTTTTAGCGAGTGTTTTGATTTAAACTTAAAAAAAAACACTTTGAATTTGTTTTTGTTCTGTAGTAAAAATATTGAATGATATATTTACGAATGAGCACTTTAATTTCTTAGTAGTTTGTCAGAAAAGTGGCATAAAGTACTTATATTTTTAGCAAGAACCAAAACAAAGACCCCAAGCATCGACAAACTGTTATCATTGCCACAATTTCAACTTTGTTGATAAGGTTTGCAACAGCTTTGTTTGGCATTTAATATCGCCAACTGGTTGAAAATAAACTAAACGAAAGGTAGGTAATAAAAGTAAACTTTTTATTATTTTCGCAGCTATCAAATAAAGTAATAAATAAATAATTTAATATATACATTTGCTATATTAACTTATTGTAAACGATTTTCTGCTTTTCCATGTCTGCCGCTACAGTTTTTCGTTATTATCTCATCGATTCTTCGACATCCGAGGCTTATCTCGATCAGATAGCTTTAAATCATTTCGTATGTTGTATGTATAACTGAAACTTAACAAGTCTGACAATTTAATTTCGCCTCGACTAAATCTAAGGAAACATTAGAAGATAGGGCCGTGTGGGAAAGGAGGAAACCATCCAAAAGTGTATTGGGGGTGGGGATCGGGGGTGGTGGTGCTGGTGCTGGTGTAATGGGAGCAATAAATAAACGAAAAATAAATAGTCAAGTGCCGGCTCAGTGGGATAGGTGAGGGCAGAGATAAGGTAGACATAGGGGTGCCTAAAGGATTGCTAATGCGGTTGGATGAATGACAAGTGAGTGGTTCTGAAGTGCACATAAAACTGATTTGGTTTTCTGTTCACGCTCTGTCGGATTGCCGGAGCTCTGGTGCTGGGTCATGGTGATTAGTTCACGTAAGCCATGCCCGCTCCCTTGCGGTCGAAGTGGCGCACGCGCACAAACAGGAAGGCGGCGACTAGAGAGGCCACAGCCAGGACCAGGAGCAGCATCACCAGTCCGCCCACGAAGCTGGGCACCGACATGCAGATGGTCTCCGCATCCGCGGAGCGAGCCGACTGGATAACCACTGTCTCGTTGCTGGCATTGCTGTTCAGGGCGAAGTTGACATCGCCGGGCGCCACCACCTGGATGATCCTGCTGGTGTTGACGTCCGTCATCTCCTGGGCGTTCCGCTTGTAGATCCTCTGCGGCTTCACCACAATGTCCATGGTGTCCCTGCGCCTGCGCACTCCCCTCAGATCGTCCAGTCCCTCCACGGAGCGTGGCCGTCCGCCCAGGGAAACCAGGTTTCCGCCGGAGCTCAGGTCATCCTTGCGCTTCACAGTGCTGTACTGACCACTCTGGCCGGGCAGAGGTGGTGGCGGCAAGCCGAGCTCGTTGCTTCCGGCAGACTGCTGCTGTTGCGGGGCCTGGGAGCTGGCGGGTCCGGAAGCTGATCCGGAATCGGCAGTGGGTACAGCCGCGGAGGTCTGGGCCTGAGGCGAGGGCACCACATCGGGTTGGTTCTCCGAGTAGGCTCCAGTGGCATCGGAAACGGGGTGACGGGGATCTGGGTAAGCAGCCGGTGGCAGGACTCCGGGTCCTCCCAAAGCAAAATCGTTCCTTTCATAGGCTTCTGGAGGACCGTACTCCTCCGACAGGCCATTGGCTCCAATCTGGGGCAGACCGTATTCGCCGCCGGGCAGGCCAGGACCGCACTTGGGCTCGGGGCAGTTGTAGCGACAGACCTGGATCACGCACTGGAAGTGGACGTTCATCGAATCGGGGAACTTGAAGGCCTGGAAGTACGCGAAGCTGACAACCGACGCCGACGGTCCGAAGTTCTTTATCTTCTGGAACCTGCTCATGATCTTGGGTCGGACTACGCAGCCGTTCTGGTCCACCAGCTGGATGGGAGCGCGCTTGCCGTCATGAGCCACACAGTTGCGGACCAGCATATCGAATTTGTTCTCATCGTCCTTGATGGCCAACACCATGGTCATGGTCTGTCCAATCTTTACAATGCCGGACACTTCCGAGGCCCACGGTCCCTTGCCCACCTGGATCTGCATCCAGCACTGCAGGTTGTCGCCCAGGAAGTTGGCCGTCACAGCGTGCAACATGTCCACCTGGAATGGTCTGAAGGTCACCGCCTTCTCATAGAAATCGTACCAGGTGCAGCGCAGCTTGCGGGCCTGATCCCACACCTCCTGTACATAGGGATCGTACTGGATGATGATCGTGTTCTCGACGTAGCTACCCGAGGGAGTGGGTGCTCCGTATCCGGCCGCATTGTGGTTGGCCGAGCTGGTCATGCCGCAGCTGTTCAGGAAGATTTCAAAGGTGGCACTCAGGTGACCGGTTCCGGGCTTGAGGTGCACACAGTGGGGATCGCTGTAGAAGCCCTTCGAGAAGATCATACCGTAGAAGGGCCTGTCGAACTCGATGTTCACCCGCATGTGCGTCTTCTCGCACTGCACCTGCAGGTGTTTGATCTGCGGACTGTCGTTGGTGGTGGCCAGGGGCCAGGCCTCCTCCGACAGCTCGTTGGTGGCTCCGGTGCTGAGGGGGCCCTGAGGGGCGCCGTAGATGGGAGCCGGTGGTCCATATCCGGCCCTGTGTTCCAGTGGCAGGGCGGCGGACTCAATGTGCGAGGCATCACCATGCACCGCCAGGTGCTGCAAGGAGGAGAAAATGGAGAGGAGGGTGATTAATGTGGTTATTAAATACAATATGTTTCCAGAACTTTAAACTATATATAAGTGGCTAAGAATATTTTTGGACTACATGAAGTTGAAAATATTATTGAAAATAATTATGTAAACATCAGAGAACTGCACGATGGTTCCATACCAGTGATCGTTACTCTGATTGAACTGTTCCATCCTTACTAATCACTTGGGAATTATTTGTTCTAATTTGTTCGATGGGGTGAAGCAGTACCCGAAAATGATCCAAACTTTGGATCCAGACTTTGGACAGCAATAAAAAAAAATTTGTGTGGAAATTTTGTTAAAAACAAAGTCATAAAAAGGTTCATAAAACGGGTCAAAAGGGGTATAAATAAATGATCATGTGTGGCATCAAGGCTAGACATGGTTATTTATTTTCATTCAAATTTATGAAGTACATATAATATGTACTTCAAACTTTTCAGATACAATTCAAATAAACTGAGCTAGAGTTGGGTAGTACTTGAATTGACTTAAATTGTTGCGACTGATGATGTGATTTTATTTTTTTTTATATGATTTGATTCGTTTTTCGGTTAGGGTGACTCTATACTCATACTCATTCATACTCGTTGCAGTTCTCTGGTGTACATGTCGTATGAGTAATATCTCTCCCATCAAATTACTCATACGCCATGTTGGCTTCCATTTTAAAGAGAACTACTGAGGGAAAACCCCATTTAATCACTTTCATTTTGAAATATTTGGCTTAAATGTTTCTTTTACATTAGGTAGGTTATGGCTCAGATCACAGGATTGCGGAAAGCTCTTATCGTCGGCTGTTCAGGCTCTTTGGAGTGGCTTAATTGGAAGCCATGGGGATTATGTAATCGTAATATCAACGACGACATTTTGAAAGAAGCGACGCGAAGCGTTGAAAATTGCACGACAGTTCCAGATGTAGTCTTTTGAAATTAAATGATTGCCGGAGCGGCACGCTTACCAAAATCTCGGAAAACAAAAACAAAATTGAAAGCATGGCACGGAGCTTAACCCATTGCGTAAGACAACAGAGGCGGAGAAAGAGCCCGCATCCCGTCACGCCCCCCGCAGGGCTTTGTCACTTTCTTTCTTCTGCCTTTGTTGGGGGCTTTTTCCACTCCTCGCCCCGCTCCGCCCCCCACTTCGCAGCTGGCTGATAATTTTATGGGTTTCTGGCTACACACGGGAAGCGGATGTATCTCAAAGTCCGCCAGGGGCCCACGAAAACTGAAAGTTAAATCCAACACGATGACGGTGTGGATTTTTCTGTAGGTTGTTGCTGTTATTTCTTATTTTTCTTTCTTGTCATATATTCATTTTTTTGTTTGTTTTTTGTTTTTGTCCGGTGGCTGGTGACCACGCGTTGAGATGTCGTGAGATGATTTTGAAAGTGAAATGACCAAAGAAAAACGAGCTGGCTAACAAACAAACAACGAAACAGATACTCGGTACCTACCAGAAGAAAAAAAAAAAAAATCGAATCTCTTTTTTTTTTATGACTTTTTTGGACATTCCACGCACACTGGCCTGACAACGATGGAGATATCAATATAAACACATCGAGTTCGAGTCGGATCGATCGCGATGGCATTGGTAATTTTTCTTCTCTCTTTTGGAGAAAGAAAACTGACAATAAATAAATAATAAAGCAATCTCTGTGAATTAATGCGCCATAAACAAGAAAGTCAAAACTGGTACAAATCAGAGCATAACTGCAATTTCTTCGCCGCCTCAGCACCCAGACACGCAGTGGAAAAACTATCTGCAGCTCAGATAGTTGGCCAGTTGGCGCATTGGACGTTTAGTTGGCCACTTTTGCGTTTTCCTTGACGTGATTGCATCGGCTAAATGCCGACGTCGAGTGTGTGTTTGTTAGTATGTTGGATTTTCCATCAAGCGCCTGTGATTGATGCGCTTTAAATAACCCACTGAAGGCTGGATACTTTTTTTTTCTTCAAGGGGAAAAATAGTTTGTCTTGGCCAGGCTTATCAATCCAAAGCGTGTGCCGCAGCCTCAAGAAATCGACAAAATTTATGGACGTTTCTAATATTGATGGCCGGCGGCTTTGGTCTGTTAAGTCTCTGTTAGCGCTCTGTTAGCTTTGCCACCTTTTAATAAATTGTAACTCTATTCTGGTTGGATTTTTTAAATTAATGGTAATTATTATATTTAAATGAAATTGTATTTGATGAAAAATTAAAGCTTCCTACTAATAAAAATTAACTACAATTCTACAACCCTAATAATTTTTTCCTGTGCACTTCGTTTTCTAAACTCTAATTGCAATGATTAGCAAAATGCCGTTCAGTGCTACGTAGTTGTTACATTTCCTTCTCTGATCCGCCACAGACCCAGGCCTGATACTGATCTGCCAGAAGACCGCTATGAGACCATTGGCATCTCATCTGGCATTCAATCTATCAATAGGCACTGGCACTGATTTGCATTCGAATTGCTATTGATCGAACGGTAGTCTGTCTTTCAGTCGAAAGTGAAGAGATCCGCTACAGGTTGGGTCTCTGCATACGAAATGAGCTGCTCCAAAGTGGGCCACGGCACATCTTCTGCTAACTGTTTTATTAGTTTCCTACCAAAAATTATGCCTACACCCAACACAATTCTCAAATATCTAAACACTTTCCATAGATGTTTGAAAAGTGTATCCGAGCTAGAACTTACCTTTGTGTTCAGTACCAGGCACAGAACTATGGCCAGCAGGCTGCTGTGTCGCTTGGGATGTCCCATTTTGGTCTCGTTATCTGTGTGTGTGTGTGTTGGCTTGAAATTGAAATTCCGAATTTCAAATTGGCGCCCTGCTAGTCTGCCTCGGCCTCTGCGTCACTTCTCGCTGCTTTCTTCGCTGTATCGTGGCGTCTGCAAGAAAAGAAAGGGGAACAAGGGTAAACAATGCTGAGGAATTGCTTTTGAGCTCGGATTTGCATACGAATATTTTTGAGGCCACTCGATTGGCATGCGAGATGCTGTAAACGCAATGTTTCGCGGCAGAGGCTGTTAACGGATGGGGGGGGGCCTTGATTAACAGCCAGTTCATTCACAATAACCTCGAGCCGTTAGAGTTCGAAACGACAGTTATCCAAATATTTATTTAAATGCTACGCTTTCTTCAGTTAGATAACATCACCGTCATTAATTATGCACAATATCACCCCGTATGTATGCACAAATATAAGTTGGCAATTGACTTTATAGCCGTCATTAAGCGGCCAAATTAATAGCCACAATTGCCAGTTTTCGGGCTTCAAGTGTCAACTGACACACTCACGGACACACACAGCGGGGAGGCTTTGAAGAGTGGCGGTGGAGAAAGAGTAAAGACGCGGACAACTGCATTTTATGTAAAGCAAATGAAAACTCGCGCGCACCAAACAGGAACCACTTTCTATTTTCACTATAACAGTACTCCACCATCGGCAATGCAGCCGCTTTAAAAGACAACCCCGCACCGCCAACGCCAACGCAGTCACAGTGGCAGGGGCAGGTTCTCCGTTTTCCACACAGTGGCTGCACTTTACGAGCATCCATTAATTTTTGAATGTTTTCCCAGTGGGGGCTTCTTACATTTTAACAGTGTGTTTGCTTAACAGTGGCGCTGTAGCGTGACACCGCTGTTAGCTAACAGTGGGGCTAAGAGCTCGTTAACAGCGGGTACAGTGGGACGCGTGCGCCTGCGCCGGAGTGCCGATAAAGACTGACAGGTGGCTTTCACACAAGTGGCCGTAGCTGTGGCTGAAGCTGAAGCTGAAGCTGCTCTGCCGCTTTGGAAAAGTAAGCGGCAAGGTAAGCAATGGCGCGAACGCATTTCACTTGATTTCAGCGTTCCGCAGCAGAACTGCTGCTGCTATTTGTTTTTATTTTTCATATTGTTTTTTTTTTGTTTTTTTTTTGGCTCTGGGTGAATGCTATCTTGCCAGTTGGCAGTTTTACTTTTACAGACATCGGAGCACACTGCACTGGGCCAGATCTTTTTCTTTGAAGAAAACACATGTAAATGGGTTTTTAACAAGCCGTAGTAAGGCCATAAAAATAAAATTCGAGGCGCAGCCGCGGCCGCGTCGCTACAAAATAAAAAACCGGCTTGCTGGTTTGTTGGTGTTGAGCAAGTGTACTATTAACCCACTGAAACAGTAACGGACTCCGCCAGCAAGCTGGGGGGATTGTTTTTAGCTCGGGATGAGGTAGCTGGTACTAGAGGGGTAAGCTACCAATGACCCTACAGCTGATTTCATTATGCAATAGTTTCTCGTTAATCTTAAAACTATCTAGATACTATTTTTATAAAATTTTCATTTCGATTTCATTTCGGGTATGTACATATAGTATGATAACTTAGTTCATAATATTTTCTGAGCATAGAATAATAATTTTTCAAACCCTGTTAGCCTGGTTTTCATATCTCAGTCCTATATTATTTTTTAGCAACTTTCCTACCAATTAACGGTTCTTCACTCATTTATTTAAGTATTTTGGGTATTTTGTAAATTTATTTGATTTTCTTGGCCACTTTCTTCCCTTGGAAATGAGTGAAGATTTGCATATAAAACTAGAAATCTTTTGGCAATTAGCAAAAGGCAGCGAAATTTTGTCGGTTGCTTGCTTGTCTATTTTATTTTTGTATTTTTTTGGCTGTCTACTATTTTTTCCATTTTACTAATTGCTGGCACCCGAACAAATTCCTTATCAAGCGTCTTCAATCGCCAACAAAGAAGACGCCACCAAATCTTTCTTCCTCGCCAGCTGATGGAGCTTGTTTAATGCTCATTGTTGTTGTAGTTGTTGTTGTTATGTGTAACTGCCAAATGGAATTGTTTATTGTTGCTGTTTGGCAAGTGAAAGTTTTCTTCTTCTCGCCAGCCTCCCCCTCTTTCTTTTTCCCTTCCCGGCAATGCCGCGTGCATATAAGGGCATATATTTCTCTTCTCTTCCCTTGTTTTGTTTTCCTTTTTAATTAACACAATAAAATTATTTGCTTACATATCGCAGAAGAAATTCGTGTTGACCCAGCCCAAGGTGCAAGCTGGGACTTTTGTTTTCAACTAATTAGTTTACGATCTTGGGCTTAGCATTTTTCATTTTTCATTTCTTCCTCGCATTGACAGTCATATATATTTATAGTTTCTGTGGCAGGCGCGCATTAAATCATGTGAAAAGCGCTCGCAAGTGAAAATTCAATGAAAAGTTGTCTCAGCACCAGCGGAAAGTTGCAGTGGCGCATGGGGCATGGGGCATGCGGCAGGGGCGTGCAGCAGTTCCATGCGGCGATGTCTCCAATTGATTGAATGACAATGCGTGACGCTGGCCAGGCTATACTATATAGTAACTGGTCCATCGGAAACTAGGTGAACCACTGCACTCACATAACTCGCGGCTCGATCGTTCTAATTCTCGGTAATTTACGTGGCTTACATTTGTATGCAGCCAGCAATTCGGTACCAATCAGCCGGATATCAGTGGGAATCGGACAACTCAATTCAAGGATTCGAAAAGCCCCTAATTTCCTGAAAATGAAGACCAAACAAAGCATACAGATACCATAATTTCTGAAATTATTATGCAAAGTGGCAAGTTGTCACATCTTCGGTCCCCTAATTTGATAATAACACGTATTCCAACTGCAATGTCAATGCAAAATCAAAACAAGTTACCCCATAATTAGATCACTGTACCCTATCATTCCAGCTTACCCCCATAATTCGATAATAACACTTATCGGGAGTGTACACTATTTTCCTCACCTGCACCTCTTTAATTTCCCCCCAATAAGGAGAGCTTTCCTTGGGACATTGGTTGTCAATTAAAAGAAAACGAAATTGCATTTAATGCCATGGACCAGTAATTATTTATCAGCCTAGTGCTGCGTTTATTTTTTATTTTTGGCATTTGCCAAAATGGTACGCCGAGTCCATTAATTTAATTGAACGCTTTCACAAATCCCCCGTCGAAACTAAAGCTCCAAGCACTCCTAAACACACAAGCTGACTATTCATTTTTGTATTTTTTTTTTCATTCATTCATCTTTGGGGTCCCGCCTCGGGGGGTTAGCATATATAAATACGTATCTATATGTCTTCATAAAAGTCTTGGGATATTTGCTTAATTGAGTAGCTGACAAATTTGTTGCTCTTGACAGGGATGTCCGATCTGTGGGCCTCCCGAGCTGAGCTATCGAATTTTCATAGTTGAGTGACAGAGGTGCGGTCGCGACCGCAAACACTTTTTTCACTTTTTTGTTTTGGCTAACAAAACAGAACTTGGAATGGAGTGTTATGCCTTGGAATGTTTTTTGTTGTTTGTCGATCGAATCCGAGTTGTGAAATGTTTGGTAAAAGTTTCGCTGCTGCTGCAGGGGTTGAGTTTTTTTTTACACCAAAAACAAAGTTATTCGAACAATAATTTGAAATATTAAATTTTATAAAAGATTAGCCATAATTATTCCACCATTTTTGGTGGACAAAAACCTTGAATGAAATCCCATAATGACTAGATGTTTCATAATAGCATTTTTCTTCAGTGCATCGTTTCGAAAATGTAACGGTACAACCAGCGTTTCCACTCAATTTAATGTCATTTGTGGCCACTGCTGCTTTTGTGGCATTAAACGATCGATATTATTTGCCATAGTGGCATAGAAATTGAAGCCTGCCGATGGCTCAGCCCCTCAGCCTCCATACTACATATGAGAGATATGAACTCCCCTCCCCCTCGATCGTGCGTAATTAACTACACATGTCTCGATGGCGAGCTTTGGATGCTGTGAAAGTGAAATTCGTTCGCGCCGCAACGAGACACAACAACAAAGCCGAAGGAGAGGGGCAGAAAAAGCGCAAAAATGTTAACAGCCGTCGAAGGTTTTTTTCTTGTAAAGTGGCAATTTATGTGAATCAGTGTGTTTGTGTGTGTGTGTGAGTGCCTCAGTTAACTGGGCTTTTTATGGTTATTAAGTAACTTTTTTCCTCCAGATCATCAGATGGCAACATACATAGGGTAAAGCGATTAGCTTTGAAGCGTGCTCTTGTGTTGAAAGGTATTTTCTGATGAAATGCTCTTATATGGTATGTTTCTCCACTAATTTAATTTTCTTTCTATGGTGTTTTAATTTGCATCGGTAACTGTTTCAGTTAGTGGTTCGTAAAATTAATGGCAAGATTAAATCTAAATGTGATTTTGACCATTCTGTAGCAGAAATCTTAATCTATATAAACATACATAAAATTTTAATTTATTTTTCAACAACAAAATTTTGAACAAAATGGCTAGGTTTTTTAGTGCAGAAACAAAAGACTTAGGCAACGAACTTGCGTACTATTTGCAGGCACCCCCAGTTTTTCACTTTTATCCGGGCTTCTGATAAGCCCACTTGCCTTTTGCTCAAGCATTATGTAAAATAGAGTAAACAATTAATTTTCTATGCTCCAGTTTGGCGACAAGGCGACAATCAACCCATGCGATAAGGCGAAGGCGCCCGCAGGCTGGCCGCACCGCCCCAGGCCATGTCTGCGCCGCAAATGAAAGTAAATTGTGGCAACTCCCCTGCCATGGCCCCCCCTCCTAAGCCCCGCTGCCATAATCGACGGCATTCCATTCACCCGGTTGTGCTGGGGTTGTGAAATTTACTTGCCTCGCATATATGCGTACAAAATGATAACGCAATTTATCGCAAAATAGGGAAAGTGAAATTAGAAATGGGCCCCGCAGCCAATTTGCATACTGATCTGGCACAAAGGGGTGTGAAAAATGTTGATTGAGGAAATTACATTCACTTGCATTTTGTTTTTTTTTTGGTTTTATGTGAAACATAAACAACAACATTAACACCAAAGAAATCCGAGTCTTTATTTGCATTTTATAACAAGAAAAGCTTTTATTTCCGGTTGGGAAGATCTTTTGAAATAAAAAATTTAACTGTTTCTTTCGAAAAGTATATTCTTCGTTGATCCATAACCTCACACTTTACAACGTTAAGGCCGTAACTGGTCGAAAATTCCCGTTAACCGCTACCGTTTCCGGTGACCGCCCAACAGCAACAACAAAAATAAAAACAAGACTTCAACCCCTTTCAGATCATTAGTGCAACGACAGGCAAAAAGTCCCGTTAGCCAGGATCTGAGATGCAGATACAGATAAAAGAAACAAGACAATTAACATAATTTACAAATCCCCTCTTACCACTACCACTACCACTGTCCCATGCTTGGTTCCTTTGTTGGCCATTTTTACTTTCCATTTCTTTATTAACGGTAAACGCGAAATTCGCTGGAAGAAAAAAAAAAAGAGTTGCGATCCAATTGCATTGCAGCGGGGTGATCGGTTCGGATGCCATTGAATGGGCAGAACCGGTTACCGTTATCGCCACGGCCATTACCATTGCCAGCCCAACGAAAGTAAAAACTCAAGGGCTTGCACTTTCTGCCCAAGCAGTCCGGTCCAGTTCAGCGACGCTCGAAAAAGGAAAGAAGCCGAGAGAAATGCGAGAAATAAAGAACGATGAAAGAGGGTGAAAGAAAGCCAGAGAGGCCAGGTGAGAGGGGTCTGCTGTAGGCTGAGGTGGCTATATCCTCTAGCTGCAGCTTGCAACGCATCGTTAGCCGAAGCCAAGGTAGCCGAGAAGTTGCATGCATTGAGAGAAAAATTTGCCAGTTTTAATTGTAATATTTGTAAATATTTTTATTTATTTTTGGCTTTAGAAAATATTTTTTTTAATCAAGTTAGTAACTATATTAGTTAAAAATAGTAAAAATATGCATTAAGAATATCTAAAAAGTTAATCAAATGCCAATGACGAACGAGCATGAAACACCCAAAATATGAGATATTTTTGTAATAAAAAAATCCCAAAAAGGTTTCAAACATTAAACGAATAGTATTAACTCAAAATAGAAGCCATTTAGATTCAAAAAAAAGATATCTTGTTTTTTCTCTCTGCAGAAACAGATACAACTCGAAGCCATCGCCAAAGCCAAAGCCGGTTGCATTTTGCTCTGAAATAATTAGTGACCCAATTTCGGGCTGCGGCGGCTGTCGCCACGAAGCGGCCTGGCCTGGCCTGTTCCGCTTGCCTGCCCGCTCGCAGCTCGCAGCTCGCAACTTGCAACATGCCACTCGACGAAGATCGGTTGGTGGTGCAAGCAAATTGCTCGACTGACTCTCTGGCTCCAGTTGTTGGTGTTGGCGTATTTTGTGGCATGCATGCAAAGAAAGTGGTTTTCATTTCTTTTCAGCGCACCACACACACTAGGCACAGCTGCATCCACACACACACACACACACACACACACACACACACACTTCATACATACAAGACAATCGAAAAGTTACTTGAGATGTTTCGT
Source organism: Drosophila atripex (assembly GCA_035045925.1). NCBI lineage: Eukaryota > Metazoa > Arthropoda > Insecta > Diptera > Drosophilidae > Drosophila > Drosophila atripex. The sequence continues at coordinate 7,458,877 of JAWNOP010000012.1, forward strand.
TTTTTGTGCTCGATTTTCTGGAGTGACTCTCGTTGACTTAATGCTCGCGGCTCAATCAAAACCGAAATACGAACAGATATATGTATGTATCTCTGGGCGGTCATTGATTTGACTGATTTTCCATGATTTCCATGATAATTTCAAATCAACTGTGATTGCCTCTAATGAAGAGCCAGGCTCTTTTCAACGGAAATTCAAGTGCAGTGGAAGGTGCCAAATGGGTTTTTGTGGTGATTTCGAAATAACGAAATAAAAGAGACCGAAATCGGTTGCTCGAGTTGAGTGGCTGGGGAACGAAATCACATTAGATTGAATTATTTGGAGAATTACATGTGGTCTCGTTAAATATATTCATTTCAAAGCGAAAGAGAAAATCGAATTAAATGGAGCAATACGATTGAAAGCGTGGGGATAGGAAATACTTTATGGCATATCTCCAAATTTAAGAAATTATTTATAAAAGTTTCATTGAAAAATTATATTTTCTGCTAGAAAGTTGTGTTCTTTCTCAATTCCCACAAGTTCTTTTCAATTGTATCGGCATTCTTGTCAGCAAATGAAAATCTTGTCTGTGCAACTCCTGCAACTGCCAATGAAAGTTTGGTCGCTTTTCTTTTTGTTTTTTTAGCCATTCCGTTGTTGTTTGACATTTTCACGCTGCCATGAAAAACTGCGTGAAAATTGCACAAGGCGGCGAGACAATTGCCGTTAATTTGAAATTGTCGCCAAGTCGCAGTCCCAGTGACAGTGCCAGTACCAGTGCCAGTGCCAGGCAGTCTCCGTGGCTCCACATCATGTGGCAGCAATGAGCTTCGAGAGCGAGAAACCAGTAATTATTGCAGCAAGTGGCGCAGCTTCTTTCACTGTGAGAATGTCTGTGTCGGAGTGTATATATTGCTGTCTGTGTGGAATCAATTAAAAGTATTGCCAGGCGCTATGTTTGGGCAGCGGCGATGACAAGTGGCACTGGCACTGGCACAGGCACACACGGCGTATGAGCAATGCAACCCACTTGGAGGATCACGCGCGTGCCTCCCGCCAGACTGTTGGATGCCACAGACAATACACAGAAAAAAATGTACATTAAAATATTATTAATGGATTAGGAATAACGTAAAGAGTCTAGGGATTGTTAATATTTATCAAAAAATATTATGAAATATTAGTTAAAATTGATGCCCTCTTTGCATGACTCATTTTTTTGGGTGCATCCCAAGATATTGTCGGGGTGGTGGTGTCTGCGAGTGCAGAGCGAAATCACCTTCAAAGTGGGGCAGTTTTTGAACAAAGCAATTCGCAATATTAATCAAACAGCAGAAACGGCAGACAGAGAAGATGCTGCCGCACATGTGAGTATGGAAAATTCAGAAGCTGCCACTGCAACTGAAACTGCAACGCCAGAGAGCGAATGAGAAGCGGCACAAGGTAATTTCAGACTTTCATTCGCGCGAAACGCGATGAAATTTCACCAGCAGCCACATGAGACACACAACACAGAACCAGAGCCGGCAACCATTCGAATCTTGAATCTTGTTTTCCTCCAGTGGGTGGTTTGGTTAGTTGGGTGGCTAGATGGCTGGGTGACTGGGTGGTTGGGTGGTTGGGTGGCTTTCAATTGGAAGCTTTGGATATGCAAATCCAAATGAAGCTTAATGAGCCAAGGGTTCCACATCGACATCATGCTGGTTTTAGAGCATTTTCAACTGCTTCATGCCTCAGCAGCCTTGCCGCGGAGCATGGCTCCTTAACTATTATTAATAATAGTTATATTTCCGCATAATGCACGACGACGAAAGTTGTGCTGTGCGTTTCGGCTTTCTTCTGCACCTCGTCTGCTTTTCAAATTCGAGGCTTGCTTTTTTTTTTTAAACGAAAATAACAACCATTTATTCTCTCTTTCGCAGAATTGATTGCAACGCTTTTGTAAGCAAATGGAACTGTGGGTTGAGGGGCTTGCTTTGTGTTATGTAGGAGTGTGGATTAAAAGAGGAAAGATTTACCGAAAGGCATTAAAAAACGGTTAAGTGGAATAATTATAAGCCAAGAAAAAAATCATAAAATATATCATTTGACAGCTTGATTAATCAGAGTTGTAATCCGAATTCAAATTCGGATGATCAAAGATGTTTGCATTTAAAACTAAAGTTGATCTTTTATTCGTTATATTTACTTTTATAGTTTGTATTTAAATAATATTCCAAATGACATAATATTAAGAGATTTAACTTGTTATATCCTTCATCACTTGAAACCGTTTATAAATGCCACCCAGCATACTTTCAATTTCTCATTTCGGCACACTTTCTTACCTTCAAGCAGGTTAAATCCTTTGCATTTGGGCCTGGTTAATATCCCTTGTGGCTGAAGTCAATGGCACTGCAGCGGATCACGTTGGAGCTTTGGCTTTTAGCCCTTCTCACATGCACAATGTATGTTTTTAAGATCGATTTGTATTTATCCGTAATGAATGGGTATTCTCGGATTGGATGCACTGCGATCACGGATCACGGAAGGGACGCGGAACGGACGCGGAGCTGGAGTGCTTCAGTTAGTTGCAGAAAAGAGTGGCTAACAGGACGCATTCGAGTCGCCACCGGACTGAAGACAACTCGTCGCACACAAAGTTGAAATGAAAATGCGGCCCGGCCATATCGCTAACCAAGATTTTATATCGCGTGAAAGTTTTGACCCCTTTACCACTGGAGCTGTCGCTCCGCTCGAGCGCTCGATGCCTCCAACTTTTGGCCAAAAGAGAGTCGCCGGAGAGTGAGCCGCGGTCTGGGGCAAGATACTCCTCTCTGAGCAGCAGCTAACCGAATGCAAAATATGCCGTTTTCGGCTATTCTTCAGCTCTGGCCCGAAACTTGTTCGGCCAACTTTTCATTTCAGGCCGCTTTCTGCAGGCCCAGCTTGTTTCTCTTTCTCTTGCGGTTGTTTTTCTTATTATTTTTGTTTATGTTGTTGTTGGTTTTGGTGTTCACCTACCGCCTAGTGGAGTATTTTTGGCAAGCGGCGCAGTCGGCAGAGTGTCAAGGTAACTGGTGACGTCTTTGGAGGCGAATGCGTGGCCCGGGCGAGCTACCTCAACGATTGCCTAATTTCGATTGTTATTCGAAAAGGGTTCGCGTCCGGCTGTGAGTCAGCTAACGGCTTTTTGCGGATACCAGTCGCTTGTTATTCTGGCCAATGCATTGGAAAATTAAATTATGATAGCCAACCCAGCCGGCTTATGCAATCCCTAATGACATAATGCACACACTTATCGTTTGCAAGGGGCGCGTATTTTCGGTTTGTTTTGTTGACCTTTGTGTTTTGCGTAGCGTAAATAAATTTAATTGGTTTATTAAGTCAACTTTTGTTTCTCCAGAGCGGTCTGGATAGATTTTCAAACGAAGATTCATTAATTGAATGATTTATTAAATCAAGTTCGTTGCCCAAGTCTTTTGTTTCGCACAACATTGTATTGTTAATTGTTTGATTTTCGAGTCAAATAATCCTAAATAAGCAGTAATGGGGACACTTGCAGTATAGATTATTTTGCATATTAATATTCCACACAGCTTCTGCAATAAAATGTGAAAGCTTCATATATTGAATTTATTTTGCATAAAAAAAGAATGAAAAAAGCATTGTTTCTACTGCTTTGTGTGTCGCAACCTTGCAAAGACAAAAGAATAACACATCTTAGGCAATGCCCATTATGAAATGTAATCAAATTAATGCAATACCCACAAAAGTGTCCCCATTATTTGCTATTAAAAATTGTCAAAATCAAAATGATTTCAGAGCAATTTTCAAATGCCTTGGGGACAGTAATGGCTCTTCATATTGCACAACAGTCCAAACAGAAACCGAAAAGCCAAAGAAAAGCAAACAACTTTGGGCCAATTTCCTCGCAACAAATTTGATCAATTTGCCAAAAGTAAATGTGCCATTTGCCACTCTCGATTGTCCACAGAGATGTTTCTTGTGGCCCGGCCAATTTCCGATGATGAAATGGCACAAAAATGCTCACACCCGCCAACCTAGCAAGTGAAACGAGCTTGAAAGTGGCCAAGAGGAGAAAAAACATAAATGATTAAATAGAAATGCCCAAATCGAATGGATACAACAACCTTATATGTGTGTATTTATCATCGACAATTGGCCAAAGTCACTGGGCCGAGCCCAGGCCCAGGAAAGTAATCTGACTTTCATTTGAATACGCACCGCGGATCTGGCCCGGCGATGGCATCGAAAGAAATCGAAAGTTCCGTGTCGGCCCTGCGGTTTCGATTTCAACGCCCGGCAGCACCTTGGATCCGGTGTGAATCACACGCTGCTCCATGACGTCGATCCTCGCCAGAGCCGGCATATTCGTTTCTTTGGATTGGATATAAACATGAAACACTATCAGCCCGCGTTACACCGCCCTGGCTGCGCCACCGAAATGGAATTGGGTCAGGGACGTGCCTGGCATGCTAATTGAGCCGTGATCCGTCTCTACTGACGCATTTGTACGTGGGCAGGCCCAGCATGTTCAGTGACTTGGTTGCTTCTTGCTTCTTTCTAGAAAATTAAGCAACTTCTGAGCCCGCATTTCGGGGCGCATGCCAATATCAGTTGGGGAAGGCAATGGTTTTGGGAACTCGAGCAACGATGTGATGTAATTTATGGGAGAAAGTAAGGCAACTCATTTAAATGTTGGGAATTCTTTAATGAATATTTCACAACTCAAGAAATATTTGAATAGGATATTTAATATTTAAAATATTTGGAGCAAGGTTAAACAAATAGTTGAAATTTTGACAACTCTTTAAAGAATAAGGTTTTCTACTTCTTTTGTAAATGATTATTTATAGTTTAGTATTTTATTATTTAATATTAGTTACCGGTTTTGGATATTTTCCAAAATTACATGTTATTTAAATAAACATTTAAATAAATTTTCTTACTCTTTAAAAACAATAACAATAACCACTAATTAAGCTATATAATTACCCACTCGGTCACTTTTTGTAAAATTAAAAAATAGCTTGTAAAATGTTTATCTAATCTGTTTACCACTTGCCTCAATGGGGCATACTAAAAGCCACCTTCCGCCACTCCCCCCCACCACTAACAAATTGTACCATCATGGTGACAACAACACTAACAATAAAAACAACATCAGCCGCAGTAATAATCATCAGTTCATTCAGTTAATTTAGTTTCATTTATGAGAAGATAAAAACCAGTTGGCCGACAGAGTTTTGCACAACTCTGAAGTGTCTTTCTCCCAGCCACTACCACTTCTCCTACCAGCTATAACGGTGCACAATCTGGGCTCTTATTGTTTATAAACAAATTATTGTGGACCATGCCCCGGCCCAAACAATGTCAATCATTATGCAAGTCGCCCTCCGACCGGAGCTGCAACCCCGGGGCCCGGTCATCGAGCCCCATTGGAATCGCTCGGAGGCCCGCTTACTTTTTTCTTATATTTTGTACTTTCCATTTCTTTTGTCAGTCGCTGGGCTACAATTTTTTTTTACTTTTTGTTGGCGGCTTTTCCGTTGAGCTGTCGCCGGCCCTAAATCACAATTATAAAGACAATGAACCTGGCCAGATCGCTTGCGCAGGTGAGGTGAGGGAGCTCGACTTGGCCTGGCTCAGTACTCCATGAGTAGTTTACTCCACGAACCATTAAATAATTTTCGTACTTATTGCAGAGGAATGTGTTCGACCACACTTGGACATTTGACTTTAAAATATGGGAGCTAGGGCTAGGTAGGTGGGATGAGGTACATAGCTTACAAACTTGAAAGAAGACAATCTTTAATTTGAGGTTTTAAAGAAAGTGCGTGCTTTCTTCGCTTGGATCAATAATTTTTGTATCCTTTTTGGGGTTAATGTTTCTTCAGGCCTTACATTTATGTTTTTCATAAAAGGTGAAAATAAATGGGCAAAATATAGAAAGACAATAAATTATTAAATTGCATAGGAAAAAAAAAATAATATTATTTACTAGATTTAAAATAGTACAATATACAGTTATAATACAGTACATATTAAATATTCCAATTTGCAATAAGTTTATTTTAAGTTCTCAAGTATTGTCTTGGCATATTATCAGAGTTCAAAATAAATATATATATCTTGTACTAGTTAAAATAATATTTAAATTAGTAATAAGTTTGTGAGTATACTAGGTACTGCAATAATTTGATACACATTTTGTAAAATATATATGTATTTATTCTATGGAATACCAGGGCCAAATTTAAGAGTAAACATGATCGTATATTTCTTTCAGTGACCACAAAACATGTCAATTGATTTTGGCTTTGGCTCCAGTGGCCGCTTGATGGCTGCTGCGCCCTTTTCGCCATGTCTTCGTCTTGGGCCGCATAAATGGCGCTTAATTATTATTTTATGCATATGACTTTGGGGCCGGGATGGGGTCGGCTGGAAGTCGAGTGGAGTCGAGTCGACTCGAGCGTGGACGGAGCCTGAGTCATGCGCCATATATCACTTTCACTCGCCAAAAAAAAGCACAAAAAAACAAACGGCCAAGCAAAAAGGCAAGAAATCTCAATCGGGCAACAGAAAAGCCAGACGCAGACAGCCAAAGGCGTGTCTGGGGCCAAGGAACAGCGATATTACAAGCGGATCAGATCCGCTCTTTTGTGCAACAACTCCTTCGTGGACGATTTACATTTAATTGCGAAAGACAGTCCCGACAGATCAGCCCCGGCATAAGCGTCAACTTCAGCATAAGATTACACTCGAACTTAAGATCGGATCCCAAAAAGGCGATGAAAGGTCTTAAGTCCGCTCGATTGCATAAGCCACTCAGCCTTTTGCCGGGAAAATAAAAGATCTTTTTTAAATATTTTTTAAAAATAGTCGGTATTGTAAAGATCTTGGGTATACAATGGCATTGGGCTTGCCATTGATCGAAATCCCATTTCGAGTTCCCAGAGATTTCGACAGCGATCAATATTGATTGAAGACAGTTGGAAATTATGTGTATCTATCGGTTAGACTCTCCGTTTAGCACATGGCGGAGTGTTTTCACTTTCGTTTTGGGGCGATATTTAGTTGTATCTGTGGACTGTGCGTATGCAAATTAGGTAGCGACAGCGACAACAAGGCGCAGAAATACCGTAAGTGGCCAAAAGCAAAATCTCTGCTACAGATATGAGAAAAGATGCCGGAGTCGGGCTTACAGATACTGGCAGCAAGTTAACCGTTTTTATTTTATTTTTTTTTTTTTTTCGCCAAATGAAAGAGAAATTGTGTGCGGAGGTACGAAGCCAAAGTCTGTATTTATTTTTTATATATGCTAATTGGCAAGTTAGCTGGAGCTTAAAAACACAAATGCCTAACTCGTAAGCCATCAGCCAGAGTCTTATGATTTAATCGTGCTACTGGGAATGTGTGGAAGGTGGACATTTCATGGCTACCAAAGTTATGATTTTAAGATGTTGTTTTGGGGAGTTTTATTGAAAGAAGGATAGATGGGGGCTTTATTGATGGATAGATAGTTGAGAGTTATTGAGCAGAGTTGATAGATAAAGCACAAATTGAAATGCTAAGCCTTTTGGTGGCTTTTAATCCTACTACTCTTGATAAAACTCTTTTCGAAATTGTATTTTTTATTAACCAATAACTACACTTAATTACTTTCCCTTAAAGGGTATCACCAAGTTCGCTATAACCCGCTAATTTAACGACTGATTAAACCCATGCTGTGCTCGACTCTGCGAATATATTATAAATTTCGCATAGCGGAACACATAAGATTCGTAAAATATGGCCATATGCGTGGTGCTTTCTTTTGAATCTTTCTAAAGTTGGGTAACTTAAGGCTTTGTTGTGTGGGATTTTCAAACGTTGCGCAATTCGCAAGCCTAAGATATTTCTGTCCCCTTTCAGATCGAAGGCATTTGTAAAATGCATTAATCAACTAAGAGTTTGTTTTGTTTTTTTTTTCGGCTAATCATGATCTCAGAAGGCCGAGATCATTGGAGCTTGAAGAGTGAAAAGCCGGAGGAATCTGACACCCATTAAAACGGTTCGGTCTCGGTTCGGTTTTTGGGCTTCTCGCTTTTGCTTTCATTGAGAGCCGAGAAATCATCGTTAATTGAATATTAAGGTCCGAAGCGAGGTTAATGATTGCGGATTGAATGCGATGCAGATGGCACTGGAACTGGAGCCGTTTATAATTGCACTTTAATGCTATTTATAGTATGTGTATAAGTAGCTCTCCTTCTGCACCGGAGAGGGCTATCATTAGGCAGCGTCGGTCGCCAGTCGGTGGGTTATTGGTTACTTAATGACCCTCGGCCGAAAGACCTCCAGCCTTTCAGTCACTAAACTGTGAAAGAGAAATGCTCGTGAGCAAGAAAGAGATGCGGAGAAAGCATCGCAGCAAGTAGTAGTAGTGGCAACAGCAACAGCAACAGCAACATCATCGACAGCGACAGCGACCAGACGAAATCAAACCAACTGCAACAATTCGCTAACCCAAGAGCGCCAAAGAAAACCCGCCAACAACAACGAGAACAGGTGAAACACACAGGCACACAGGTGGGCCTGGGCATGTAAATCCGTTGGGTGATTACTTTCGATTGCTGTACTGTTGAAAGGTTGCTGCCGCCGCCGCTGATTTAGTTGATGTTGCTGCTGGGTCTGCCGGAGCTGCTGCTGATTAAGTTGCCTGCTTAGATTTTTCATGGTGTTTGATTTGTATTTAAATAATCATGTACCGAGTTTATAGACTATCTGTTAGTATGCGAAAAATCCACCTTATGATTTAAAGATAAAAACAATCATTTACAATCTGCTTAGTGTACATGTTTGTTAACCAATATATTAAGACTTTCGCTTGCTAAGTGGTCACCTTTTACTACAATAGGAATTCTGTTATTTTAATTTAACATATTCAGTATATATTCAACAGTAAGATTAAGAATTCAATTTAGTTACAAAAAAACAAAACCTTAAATTATTCCAAGACAAGCATTTTAACAATATGAAAAGTACTTTTAATGGTAAATTTTTACAACATGTTTTAAGAATGTTTGTTTAGCTTCAAATGATTTCTAAAATACTATTTTCAATATAATTTTAATCATCTTATGGGTGTAGTTTTACTTTTATAAAAATAAAATTTAAAAACTAAACAAACAAGCTTTACAAGAATCTGAAAAAGATCAAAAGATCTTAACTAATGCTGTAGTACTTTAACATATGTAATTTGTTCATCTTGTTATCTTCTTAAGCAGTTTAAATAGTTTATGTTACTTTTCATATTTTATATTTATAAATTTAAATTTTTTATTTTTTAACCAACTTCAAGTAAAACAGATTTTTTACATTCTACATAAGTATGACCATGTTGCAGACCTAAAACGTCTTCTGGATGGCGTTGTTCAACACAGCTTTTATCATTTTGCGCCAAAAGTCGAATATGTGTGTGCGTGTGCGTGTTTAACTTGGCTTATTATTATTAACAGAATAAAAACAAATTGACCCAGAAACATGAGCGAGTCAGTTGCAGAAACTGCCAGTGCAGCAGAAAACGATGAGCTGGCGGACGATTCGATGGAAAAACTGCAAATGGAGGAGGAAGACGAGAAGAACGTGTCCGCCGAAGATTTATTGGGTGGCAAGAGTTTAATGATGTCGGATGACAGCGAAACTGAAGAGGTTTCCGAGCCCCAGACACGGAAAATCTCCCCCAAGTCCAGGCGCCAGAGGATGCTGGATAGTGACGAAGATGAGGATCCTACATCGGCGGATAAAGACGAAGCGGAGGTCGCAGAAAAACCCGACAATCCAAACGGTCAAGAAAACCCAATGGACAGCGACGAAGATTCCACCAAACGGGTAAAGGGACATGAAGTAGCATCTCCCAAACCCAAGAAGAAAATATCTTCCATTATAGACTCTGATAGCGAGGAGGAGCCAGAGAAGGAGCAGCAGAAACCTTCCAAGAAAGATAAGAAAACAAAGCCTGTCAAGAAAATAAAACAGCGACTGAATAGCGATGAAGATTCCAATAAAGAAGAGGAGTCAGAACCAAAACCAACCAAGAAAGAAAAGAAAAAGAAGACGGAGAAGAAAAGAAAGCAGCGCATGGACAGCGACAGCGAGGAAGAATCCACAAAGCCCCAAAGCGAGGAGGAGTCTAGTCCAGTTAAAAATAAACTAAAAGGTCTCGTGGACTCCGAATCTGAGCCAGAACTCAGCAATCAGGAAGAAGAAACTGAAAGGGAACCAGAAACTGCCAATGAGGAAATGCCCAAAAAACCGAAAAAAGCGAAGGAAATGAGGGTAATCTTTCATTAAATAATATAGTGTTCCACTCTCAACATAATATCTATTCCAGGCATCTGCCAAGAAGGCACTGGACGGGATGCAGGCCATCCAAAGTGAGCAACAGCGCCTTCACCGTGAGGCTCACATCAATGTGCCCTACCATCAGCCCAAGCCCAGAACACTGAAGGAGTTCCTCAGCCGTCGGACTATTAATGCTCCTCTGGCCACGGCATTGGCTGGCGGGAGTCCTATGCCCAACAAGCAATCCAGGAAGTCCCTGGGGCTGCGCATGACCAGCGAGGAACTAGAGGCTTATGCGTAAGTTAGGTTAGAACAAGAAAATAGCATTTTAATTAAATGATTTGAAATATTTAGGAAATTAATGGACGCAAGAGCTAAAGAAGCCACGGAGTTTTTCAAATCCGAGTCCGAGCCAGAGGAGGAGGAAGAAGACGATGCAGAAAATGAGGAGCCTGTAGAAATGAAAGACAATCCAGGTGTTTTAGACGAAGTGACAGTTACACACAGTATTCTGGAAGCAATTCCCATGGAAGGCGAACCTATCGCATCCACTTCCGCTGCAGCAGCCCTCAAATTTTCAGAAGTTACCGAAACCCTACAGAAGAGTCCAATCAAGTCTCCCAACAAAGTCTGTCTGGTAACAGAGGTTGTGGAGCTGCCCAAGCTGGACTTGAGCACCATCAGCATAACCCCGCCCTCCAAGCCGGCCACTCCTAAGATCAGCGAAGTTATTCGTAAGCTGAAGATTGAAAAAAGTTCGGACGTGAGCCCCTCGCTCAAGGGAGATACCAATATGGTGATAGATCTAGAAACGGGGAATATGTTCGCTAAGAAGCCAACTGGTGTGGATGATTTGCTGCAGCGACTCATGAAGACGCGAGAAGCTAAAAAACACAAAACCACAGAGACTGTGAAGTGGGTTTATAAAAATGCAATCAAAATTTATTCTAATCGTTATTTAATCCTCTTTCCAGTATTCTTACCACTCAACATGGTAAACTAGAGATGTCCAAGGTCAGTTATCACCACCACGATGAGGAACCGGTGAACAAGGAACCAAAGCCGGGGGCCGCTTACATTAAAATGCAGGAGCAGCTCAAGTCCCTGATCACCAAGAGGCGCATGGAAGAGCTGAAGAAAAAACAAGCTGAGGAAAAGGAGCGAATGGCGGAAGACGAAGAGGAAATGGATGTGGACGAAGAATACGAGCCGGAGGACAAACCTGGCGCTATAGAGGTGACCATAAACGACGACGAGGAAATCGTAGATGGAGTGGCAATAGATGACGAGGAAGAGAAGGAAGTGGTGGATGGAGAAGAGGAAAACAAAAGCGATGTTGAAGAAGATCCAGAGGTAGAGTCTGAAAAAGAGGAACAGAGCAGCGAAAGTGACCAGGAAAGCGAACCAGAGCCGGAAGCCCAAACTGGCAGAAAAAAGAACAGAATCATTAAAGCCTTCGTGGATGACAATTCGGATGAGGACGACTTGGACCTTCTGCAGACTCCCAAGGCATGTGGGGCACCTCCCCTAACTGCTACTCAGCTCCAACTATCCGCCCAAAAACTCTTCGATGAGGAGGCGCGGAAAACGGCCAGTGATGAGGAGAACGAACTGCTTGATCTTTGCTCCGGTCAGTTCCCTCAGTCCCAGATGGTTTCTTCCGCCGCCCCATCGTCCGTGGACAACGCCCTAATCAGCCAGATTCCCTTGACGCCATTAGAAGGATCTACTCAAGCTCCAGATGAACTGGAGAGTCTCTGTTCGGGCACCTTTGCCACCCAACTGCCGGATCCGACACAAAACGAGGAAACAGTGGACTCCCAATTACTTGCGCCAGTGGCCAATAAGATTGTGTCCAGTGATGAGGACGAGGCAAAGGAAGAGTTACCACCGACGGAGAAACCTCGCAGCAAGAAACTCACCAAGAAAAGGCAAAAGAAAGCCAAACTTGGTTTCTCTGATGATGAGGAAAGCGAGGACGAAGTTGAGGGCGCGGACTCGGGCGAAGAAAGTGATGAGGAACCAGTCGATGAAATCCCTGAAACCTTTGTGGATTACGATTCCGAGGAGAATGAGATTGTGGTGGAAATGACCAAGAAAGATCGGAAACTCCGGGCATCCAATTTTGTAGAGAAGGAAGCCGAACTTTCAGAATCCGAATGGGGATCTGCCGATGAGGATGAAAAGAATATGGATACCTATGACATAGAGTTGGGAGATGAGGATCAGTTCGACCGAGAGCAACTGCGCAACGAACTAGGACAGATTCATGCGTAAGTGACATAAAAACTTGCATACTTTTTTAAATAATTAATTTATATTTTTTAACAGGCGGAAAATGCTTGACCAGGACATTCGGGAAGTGCGTAAAATCAAGGAAATGCTGATCGAGGACGAGGAGGGAGCTGTGCGGCAGCGACAGTTCCGATGGAGGAATGCCGAAAACGGATTCAGCCTGGACGATCAGCGCCCTGAGGATGGAGAAGCCAACGAGGGCAGTGGCGACGAGGAGAACGAGCACTTGTGGCGCAAAATACGTTACGAGCGGGAGCAGCTGCTCCTTGAAAAGGGCCTGAAACCGGTGGGGAAAGATTATATTTTGTTAAATCGAACCATTAACTAACATGTTTATATTCCAGGAAGCTGCTTCTCCGCTCTCCACCTCTGTGATGAACACTAGTAGTCCTGTCAACACCATACGCCGACTCAACATAATTACCACCAAAAAGGCCTCAGTGGAAGTGAAGAAGAGCTCCCCTTTCCTGATCTCAAAATCAGTCTCTGGAAAGCAGCAAAAGGGCGCTGTTCGAGGATCTTTTCTGGTCCGTGACCAAGAAACCCTCTCCAAACTGGCAGGCCTTACCAAAGGCTCCTCTGGAGAGGCGAATGGAGACACTGCTACTGTTTCTGTAAAAACCGCGAAAGCCAAGAACTTTGTATTCGCAACATTAACAGAGGAGGAGCATGAGGTGGGGAACTACTTGAATCCATTTATATTCATTATTTTTTATGTTTTATCCATTTTTTAGAACCAAAAACGAAAGGCGGCCGATTTACTAAACAGCAGTAGCGAAACGGGAATGAATTTTATGAAAAAGCCCAGGCTGGAACCTCGGAGGGAAAAGTGCCTTATCGACCAGCTCCTTTAATACTTGTATTTTAATTTTCTAGGATACATATTATTTTTAAGTTAGTAAGTTTGTTTAATTTAAGCACTATTACAATATGGATGCAATCATTTTTTAAAGTTTGAACAAAAAAATAAAAAATAGAATAGATTTCAAAGTTAAAAATATTTATCAGGATTATTAATTCTTCTAAGATTTGTGTGGCTTTTATTTGAAAACCTGAAGTTCAGAGAAATATATCTTTATACATTTTATATTCATATATAATAATTTAAGATATAATTTTCATTTAAAATAATTTCAAAAAGTTGACTTTCAGTATATTTGTATGTAGGAATGGTATTATACTGCAACGCTGAAAATGCGGTCATACCGAAAACAATAATTCGCATTGCAGATCCCAAACTATTCATACAAATCGGTGAATATGTAAATGATTCTTTCACTAAAAAGTATCTGCGATCCAGGAAGGCTCAACTGAACGGCTGGCCGCTCCTCTGCGCCGCCTGACAACCCCAACCCAGCACGGCTCAATTAATCTAATCACCGACAATCGCAGTCGCTGCCGCCAACTAATTTCTACCTTAGAGAGCCAGGCAGCCGGGTTCCACTCAGACACCAGTCAGTAATCGCTTGCTCGAAGACGCCGCCTCACGTGGAACACAGAACTTCTCGCCAGACGAACATCTATACACCATGGTAGCCCCGTCGAAGCTTAGCCAAGTGCTGAGCTACCAAAACTTCGTGCATGCCGTCTCCGGAGCCGCCGTAAGTGCTCAAATATTTGCCGGTTAAAGGTCAAGAGGGCTAATTTGCCTTTCGATTTTCAATTTCAGGGGGGCTGCATTGCAATGTCCACCTTTTATCCACTGGACACGGTGCGTTCCCGTCTACAGTGTAAGTAACCGAATTAGATTTTAACTAATCTGAAGTGTGGATTCTAGATAAGGGGGCACGGTTGCGTTCAATACCTTCGGGGCAAGTTCAAACTCCAACTTTAGAAAGTTCCTATTGATATGTTAGCCGAGAAAACTAATTAAATAATTAATTCATAAAAAATTATTAAGCAAAAATTTATCTATCAATTGGGGCTTGAAATTTAACAGTAACATGAAGAAAAAATTTTCAAAGCACATCTAATATTCTTTCTATCTTTTGTGCCTTTAACTGAAATGAAAACTTACTTATAACACACAAATATCTTGCATTTGCAATTTCCAAACCATGGACTTTGTCACACCCAATAAAGGTTACAGTATGCATTGCCTATAAAGAAAAACAATACTTTTAAACAAAAACTGAAAAGGCTTACAAGGAAAGCAAAGCATTCATGAAATTTCCTCTTAACACTTTGTTAATTAACAGTAAACAGTCATAAAATCATTTTAGCAATATTGACTGTAGTTTAAGGTTAAAAAAGGTTGTGTTTTTAAATTAAGTAATTATCGTATTAGGGTTCAAGGCTGGGTAAACAGAAGCCTGTATACATATGCGTGACATATTGAATTAGCGTTTGGACAGATTTCACCTTGAATGTTCTCGCTTTTAAAATCTCGAAATAATATCAATTTTAAACTCACCTTTTTCCATTTCCAGTGGAGGAAACGGGCGAGGTGCGTAGCACAAAGCAGGTGATCAAGGAGATAGTGCTTGGTGAGGGATTCCAGTCGTTGTACCGCGGTCTGGGACCTGTCCTGCAGAGCCTGTGCATTTCGAACTTTGTCTACTTTTATACATTCCACGCCCTCAAAGCGGTGGCCTCCGGCGGATCTCCGGCCCAGCACAGCGCCCTGAAGGACTTGTTCTTGGGCAGCATAGCTGGCATTATAAATGTCCTCACCACCACACCATTTTGGGTGGTCAACACGCGGTTGCGCATGCGCAACGTGGCTGGGACCTCCGATGAGGTGAACAAGCACTACAAAAGCCTGGTGGAGGGCCTGAAGTATGTGGCCAAGCAGGAGGGAATTGCCGGTCTGTGGTCAGGAACTATTCCCTCGCTGATGCTCGTCTCGAATCCTGCTCTGCAGTTCATGATGTACGAGTTGCTGAAGAGGAACCTAATGAGGTTCACTGGCGGCGAGATGGGCAGCCTGAGCTTCTTCTTCATCGGTGCCATTGCCAAGGCATTCGCCACGGTTCTAACCTATCCTCTGCAGTTGGTGCAGACGAAGCAGCGCCACCGAAGCAAGGAGGCCGATGCCAGACCATCGACCTCTCACGGCTCCAAGCCGGCACGCACAGAGAGCACACTCGAACTGATGATAAGCATATTGCAGCACCAGGGCTTCAGTGGCTTGTTCCGCGGCCTTGAGGCCAAGATCCTGCAAACAGTGCTTACTGCGGCCCTCATGTTCATGGCCTACGAGAAGATCGCTGGCACCGTGGGCATGCTGCTCAAGCGCAACTGATTCAGAGGCTCCCGTCTAGTCTACTAGTTTTAACCAATTGATCTGTAAAGTAAGCATACACCCCCCGATATACATATATGTATGGAAATGGCAGCACGAAAACACTCCAAAGTTAGCCACTAAGATTAAAAATTAATAAAATTATTAACAAATAAACAGCTATTCTTAAGCTGCCACGTTTATTCACATTCTGCACAGCAGGTAGTGGGCAGTTAAAAGTCTATCTATATCTAATGGGTGTATATATATGTATGTTTAAAATCTGGTCAAGGTTTTTTGATTCTTCCTAAGCCTCATTGCCTTCCTTGGCAGATTCCTTAGTCTTCTCTTCCTCCGAAGACTCTTCCGACTTGGCATTCTCCTCCTCGCTGGACTTCTCAGTGGACTTTGCATCTCCTGCATCCTTAACATCCTCCTGTACAGACTTCTCCGACTTTGAATCTCCCTCGCCGTTCGACTTCTTATCACTGGGATTGGCCAGCTCGGCCAGATTGAACTTCTTGCATTCGAGGTAGTTGTCAATGACGCTGAGCAAGCACCATCCGCGCAGCACCTCAACTATGATCGACTTCTGGGCCTTCTGCAGATCCACCTTGTTGCCCACGTTCTTGGAGTTCACCAGCTCGGCCAACTGGGTGATGATCTGGTCGCGTTTGATTTGCTGGTTGTACCGGTGGTTGAAGATGATCCCGTAGCTGGTCGGCTCCTTCAGGAAATGCTTATCGAAGAGTGCTCCGGCCGCCTCGATGATGTCCGACATGTTGGCACGGCAAACAGCTTCGATGGGAACCAACCGCAGCACAAATCGGGACATGGACTTGCCAGTTGCGGCAATATCCTGGACTATGTGCTTGCCCAGAGTTACCGGATTATCAAGCAGGGTGCGAATGAATACGCAGTTGTTGGTGCCGGTGTCCACGTTCTGGAAGCGCACCTTGCGCGGCGCCATGGACTCGCGGCATTTGGCGGCAGCTGCCTCCAAATCGTCATCTTCCTCGCTGGAGGGTTTTTTGGGCTTGTCTCCGTCTCCCCCAGCAGCTGCCTGTCCGTCGGGCTTCTTTTGATTGTTTTCTTCGGACTTCTCCGGGCCGTAGAGCAAATCGGCGTAGTGGTTCAACAAATTGTAGCACTCGCGAACACATGCTTTCTCGTTGATGTTGCACGTGGCGAAGAATCCCCGTTGGCCCACCTGCAGGTACTGCTTTTTGGAGGACTGGAAATACTTTTTCTTGTTCTGCTTAAACTTGTTGTTATTTGTCATTTTGGATTTCTTTGAATGAGGTTCCATGGGATGAAAGTTTCAACCGGCTTGCAAAATTTAAGAGTGGCAGTATACGGAGCGCCAAAATATCCGATATTTTTTGTCACAATGCCAATTTTATAACTGTATGGTCACACCAAAAAGGTTTCTAACGAAAATTCAAATTGAAATTTCAAGTTCCAATTTTTAAATAAATCAAAATACAGATAATTTAATTTTAGTTACTTTTATTATGCTGACATTTCTCACATACATTTGCCGTAGTTTCTTCACTTAAATTCAATTAATTTCCTTCCATTTGATGATGATGTAAACATTTTATCGTTAATACGTATGTGCCTGTTTTCAGTATCGAATTTAAAATTAGATAAATTTAAGAATTTTGGAATTGTTTATTTGCTGCGCTCGCACTAAGATTAGTTCATAATTCGTTTACATCCTTTATTTAACATAAGAAAACAGAATTCTTCAGTTTCAGTTGATTTCACACTTAAATGCTAAAGCATAGTGGCATAATATATTATGCGAAATAAAAGTACAAAATACACATGGAAAAGGATGCAGAATACGATGCCTAACTAAAAACCTAACTCGCTCCGTCCAGATACTCTGCGCAGACTTCCGTTTTCAGTTTTTGATTGTGGTCTACCAATATACATACATACATTGTACAGTATATCCTTTTAAAATATTGTTTATAAATAAATGTATTGCAAAGTGGCGTTGAACATAACGAATGCAGCGCCGCCCGGCTTTGCTCTGACTTAAGCCTTAAATGTTGCATGAACTTAGAGTCTAGGGGGTCCGTAAATCAAAATTACGCGCAGCAGCATCCACAAGGACCTTCCTTTAAACATAGTTGTGTTTGTTTGTGTGTGTATGTGTGTGTGTGTGTGGTGTGAAAATGTACAAGGCAAAGAGCAATACAAAATTATCATCAAATTAAAATTAAGAATTAGCATAGAGTGTGTAAAGTAAAATGTACAATTGTTTCTATATATATAAACAAGCTAGCGCGTTCTTTGCTTCCGCAAATGCATATGCCCCATGTCATGCAAGATTGCCATAACTTTTGCCTACATATCCTTGAGTTGTGGGTGTGGTCTGATGTGGTCGATGTCCCTTTTAGGTTCTTTGCATATCTACCCCATTTTAATGCATCATTTCGATGGAACGCAGTCTACAGCATTTCCGATCTTGGTTCCGTTCCGGATACGGATCCGGAAAAACAGCAGATGCTATCTAAGGCCAGAGCCGTGATTCAAATTAAAATAATTATCGTCAACACATTTTCAAATCGGCGGTGAGTTCGTTTATCAGCATAACTCTGCAGTTGGAAAACGTGTTCACAAGATTACTTTCAATGCCAGCCGGCAATAGTTTTTAGTTTTCATAAGTTTTTTTTTTCCAAGTTCTCACGTATTCAATTGCCATATAAATCTCGTTTCATATATATATATATATATATATATGTGTATATAAATAGGTGTTATCATGATTGTTGTAGGTGAAGAGGGAAACGTTGCGGTGCTTACAATTAGGTGAGGTCTGCTCGTAGGTGCATAATGACTATAGTATATATAGTATGATATAGCTTGCACTACCATAAGATCGATGACGATTAAAATCAAAGTAAATACACAAAGCGTACAAAGGTTAAATGATTCGAACTTAGCTTAGGTCAAATGTACAGTGTTGGGTGTATCCTTAGGTGGTGGAGTTGTGGTGTCTCGTGTATATGGCTGTATGGCTGTCCGACAGAACGCAAAGTTATGACAAAAGTACACAAATAAATCGAACATACACAAATGTTTGCTGAGTAGTTAACATTTAAAACCGCCCGGCTAATTGCCCGCCCCAATTTTATTCTTAATTCTAAGCGTAGAGCGTGCACTCGATGTAACTCGTGGGCACGAAGCCCTCGTCCCAGCCATTCGAATTGTTTGCTCGCCGCACTCGCGTCCATCCGTCTCCTTGGTCGATTTCAATCACTTGCAGCTCCTCACCCTCGTTCATGGGTATACTGCCTTCGCTGGTGGCTATTGGATAAATTATTTTATTAATCTACTCTGTGATTAAATAAGAAATAGCAAGTACCAACCTTCAAATGGATATAAGGCTCGACATGTGCCCAGGGGCTGCAGAGCTTCCACCTCCGTTTCAAAGTAGGTATCCTCTCCGATTGCGTTCTCGTTGGCACTGCCCTGCCCGGATCCTGGCAGGGATGTATGCGACGTGCCCAGACCGCTTTCAGGACTTGCCGAACTGCTAGATTTCACCATGGAATAGGCAAAATGAAACGAAATATTTGAAGAAGTTGCAATTCAAACATTATTAAGTGTTATCATGTATGGTGTAGAGAGCAGTAAGAAATCAAGTATTAATCAAAAATCTACAGTTTAAATCAAATTTTGTATCCTTTGGCATATTGTGGACTTTCTGGGCAGTTATTGCTTTATAGGTGAGGTTTATAGATGAGAAACCGAAAATGAACCGACACCAAAGAAAATGCCACATACCGGGTGCAATGAGACAGTGCGATGCAGAAATAAAAACCAGATATTAGAATCGAAAAATGCTACGATAATGTATGGTCGAGTATAATGTAATGTGGGTGAGAGTGATATATATATATATATAAATATTTATAAACATTGAACGTAGACTTATGAGTGTACCCGTTATTGTTATTATTATGCCCATTTTGAATTTGCGCCACATTATCCTCAGAATCTGACCTGCTTAAGCTGCCAGCGTCGTCGGGCTGGTCGTCGCCATCGTCGTGATGGTCATCGGCACTGCCATTGGAATGTCTGAAAAGGTACATTATAATTATATATATTTTTTCAAGTCAGTGTTCTGCTGGGAGTGTTCCCACCTTGAGGTTCTGTGACCGTTCTGCAATTGATTGCGATTCGCTTGCGGACTACTGGTGGCCATCTGCACTTGGTTGGCCTTCTCCAAGAAGCCCTGGTACTTCTTCAGATCCACTTTCAGTTTTTCCAGCTTGTGTTCCGATTCGTTCAGTTGTCCCTCGACGGTCATGGGATTGCCCAGCGAAGAGTTCGCCTCATAGACGATCTTCATTTTCATCAGGCCGTCCCTGGCGTTTGTCTCCTGGGCGATCTTCTGCTGGAGTTCGGTGATCTTCGCCTGCAGCTTCTTCCGTCGCTGATTCGGTGGCAGATCGCTGAAGTCCTCCTTTTGTCCGTCCGCAGTCAGGGAGTTCTGTAGTAATTAAATAACAATTAATTGATTGTTTTCATAAATTTTAACATTACGACGAATGCAATGAGTACAAAATAAGGACTAAAAGGACAACACAGCAAGACATCCGCAAGGCACAACAACAATAGTGGCACGCAGTGAGTAAACAAAAATATTGATAAAAAAAAATACGAAAATCCAAAAAAAGAATCACAAAATCAAGAAACCATAAATGCTAATGTACTGATAATCCAATGACCCGCTTTCGATATCAATCAAAACCTGTTTTCGCATCAACAGGCCATTAAATGGCCCCATAAAGAGCAAATTATGGAAATGGAACATAAGGGAAAACAATGTGATAAAGGCATTCAATCATGCAGAGTTATATTCGAGGGCTGCTAATGAGTCTCAATCAAAAATATAATCAAAAACAAAAATAAACTAAATGGTTTAAGGTGTAAGTGTGCTGCTATGACTTTCAGCTAGTTAGTTAACAATTTACTGGGCAAGTTTCTTAAAGAGTTGCGTTTAATTGGTGATGGTTAATTTTAGAACTTGGCCAGAACTGCTCTGAGCCAAGAGTTCTGAGCCGATCGTTGGTTGCGTTCAGGCGTTTAAAGTGAAAGTTGCGCTGAGACTATTAATTATTATTAATGGAAACGATAGCTGATTGTGATTGTGATTAGTATAGATAGCGAGATAGTGTTGTTAAGAGCTGGGGCTAGTTAGGGCTAGTCTTAGACTTAATCTTAGTTAGTTTTAGCAGAGATAGAGAGAGTGAGAGAGAGAGCTGAAAGATTCATCATACCTTCATGGTGATACAGGCTTCAATTATCTGCCGTTGCTATTGATTTAGCGCCAGCGAATTGATTTAGTAATTTATTTATTTTAATTGTAGATTGGTTTGCAAGATTGTATCACATGTTTGTTGGCGGTGTTGGGTGTTTGTTTCGTGTGGTGTTTGTGTTTAAAAAGCAGTTTCAAAACCGAATACCGATTGGCAGCAACAAATATGTGTACAAGAGTAGAAATCAGGAGTTAATTAAGTAATAGTTGTATAGAAAAAGCATTGGATTTGATTGGCATTGTGATGGGTAACTCAAAAAGCAAAGCCGACACAAATTAGTAAATGAGACACAGAACATGGCAATGGTGTTATGTTTCGATTATAGGATGTTTGTATGGTTGATTGGTCTGGTAGTGGCGGATTATGCATGGAGAGGACACAAAACGAGGCCGGGGAAACACTGGACACTGGACACTGGACACTTGGTACTTACGGCAAGAGACAGAACCATGTCCAAGTTAAATAATAAATGGTAGATCGATCAAATGAACATACGTATATAGAAATAGAACGGAAAAGAGAGAAGACTGGATGAGTAAACCATAAGGAGGCACAAACCATAACCGAGACCTACGACTTATCGATAGAACATCAAAACTCTTCAAAACTAATCACAAAGCGGTTGAACTCAAGAGGCTGGTGCACTGAATGGAACAGACTGTGTGCGAGGTTAACTGAAAACTCTAACGAGTCAGGCACTGGATCTAGAACTGGTCACCCCCCTGATTATATACATATGTATGTATATATTCCCCCCTTCACCTTCCAGCAATCGGCCACGGAATCCCTTACCTTATTGCTGCCGAAGATGTTGAAGATGCCGACGCGCTTCTTCAGCTTGTTGGCACTCATGGTGCCCCTGATCGTCAGGTGGTTCGCTGTCGAGTTGCTGTAGTGTGAGTCGTGAACGGCGTCCGGATCGCTCTTGGACAGATCCTCGAAGGGTATATCCCTCGGAGGCGTGAAACCAGACTGGTATCTGAAAGAGTAACGACAATAGTATTAGTTGATGCCTCTTTTTCCATTGAATGCAGCTCCAAACCTTTCTATGACTTTGCTGGAGTCCTCCTTCTCGTCGATCGACTCGCCAGCCTTCACGATTCCCTCCATGCAGCGGGCAATAATGGGCGCCACCGAGGACTCGGCCTCCGCTGCTCCAATGATGAACTCCTTGAAGCCACGGGTGCGCTTCTCGTCCAGCTCCTGCAGCCGGTTGAGCACGGCGGGCAGCATCATGCTGTAGTGTTGCTGCTGCAGGTTGTTGGTCTTCTGCAACTGGTTGGCGTACTCGTTCTTGGCGTCGTCCGACTGCTGGATCTTGGTGGTCATCACGTTCTTGTAGCGCTCCACCTCGGCCCGGCTGAGATTGAGGTCCATGTCGGCCCGCTTGTAGCTGTCCACGGCCTTCTCGGAGTCGCGGTAGGCCTTCTCGTAGTTCCGTTTGGCCCTCTCCAGCGAGCTGAGCTGTGTGTTGAGGTTCTGTTGCAGTGTTGCACCATCGCTAAGGCATTTCTGCAGAGACCGACATGACATGGGGTAGAGATTCAGATAATTCGTTTAGCGACAGTCACAGCCCACACACTCACCTTGCGATCTTCGCGCAGTGTCTTCGACAGCAGCGTCACACCCAGGATGATCTGGTTCTGCAGGGATTCTGAGACTATTTCACGCTGTCCCGCCAGATCGCCCACCTCCTTGAGCACGTTGCGGAACGCTTGCATCGTTGTGAATCTGAAACAAGAGCATGTTAATCAGTGCGGCCTACTTCACCGAAAACGAGAGGAAATTCGATCCACATCGATTGTTATTATTTTTAATTAATGTTTAAAAAGCCCACAAAATAGTTTTTTCTCAGTGCAAATTTTGGCTCTGTTTGCACACTCGCTGGCTGTCCAAAGTCAAGGGCCCGATTTAAGGGGACGGACCGACGGAGTCGAACACGCGCTTCGGATCGCCCACGCGGCTCCGTCGGTCTGCCAGTCTATCATCGCCGTCCCTCAGAATGGGCACTCTATATGGCCGGCGAACGGGCATAAATTTATGGATTTTAACAGCTGAATAAGGCAAAGCGATTGGTATTTCATTACCAAGACTTCCATTTGGCAAAAGGCTATCGGTATGGCTTCATTGTGGAATTACACACATGCCACATATCTGCCATATCCACTTGGGGAGATCTATTTGCGGGTCATGATGTCAGCTCCCGACCGTCTGGACGAGATTTGCATGGCGTGTAATTAAAAACTGAGATTTCCAGACCACACGCATCCACGTAGCAAACTCGTGGAGAGAACTACTTGAAACTGTGGCCCCACTCCCAAGTGGATTTTTCCCAAACAAATTGAATGAAATGGAATGACAGAAGGCACGGACAATTGCGGTGATGTGCGGATGTTTGTTGCGTTTCTGGTCATGAGTTGAGCCAACCAGATCGACATCCACTTAGCACGTTGCCAACAAATATGGCAAACAAACTGCACCAAACAGCGGATCATTTTCCAAGACATTTAACACAAACGATGTGGGTAGGTAGGTAGGTAGGAAGGTAAGTGCCCCCCCAAAAAAAAAATAAAACCCATTATAAATTGTTAGTTATTTTATTCTCCGGCTGGTGGCTGATGCTTACTCATTGTCTTCCTCCTCCTTCTTTTTGGGCTGGTAGTTTTTCACCAGGCGCCTGCAAGAGAAAAACGAAAGGTAAAAATTAAAATCACGGCATTAGTGAAACTTTGTATCTGCATAGAAAGATATAATAGTAATAATAGTAACAAGAGTGGTAAGTAAAGTAAGTTGTGGCAGCCAGAGCAGTAGAAGCATTTGCATTAACACGGTGGCTTTTCATTTTGCGATTGCTATTGCCGAGGCGGAGCACGCAAAAGATTTCACTGCGCGGCGCATATTAATACTGTTTTCCTTCTGCTTTTCATGCGGCTGCTTTGTGGTCTAGTTGCTATTCGAACTGATATTTGCAGAGGGGTATCTTAGGAGACTCTGGCTACAAGTGCACACTGTGCGAAAACTACGCTAGTTTTGGAAAACAAACAAAGTACCAGACACCCACAATGTTTCTAGTTGCAGTTTACAGACTGATTCTACAAAAATGTCTATGTATCTAGTCTGGACTATAGCAATATCTTATAGGATCTAGTATAGGCTTTCCTGTAAAGTCAATAGTATGATATATCTGGTAAGGCTAGGATCTACTGAGGTATCTAATATATTAATACTATTTATGTATTGTATTTTATATAAGAAAGTCTATATTATATAGAAATTAATATAAAACCTTATATACTTAGTTTATATAAGTATCTGTTTTATATCGTATATGAAATCATCTTAAACCCATATCTCTAGTCTGGACTATAGCTTTATAAATATTATAGTATCTAATATAGGCCATTCAGGCTATACACTTTAGTCTATATCAATTTATTTATCTTATAAAATGTAATTTAAATTGGACAATATATTCTTAGAAACAGACTAAACCAATCTATATTATATATCTATTATTTCAATCTATATTGCATCTAGCACAGGCTATATAAGAATGTCTATATCTTATAGAAAGTAATCTAAAACCCTATATATCTTAGTCTATATTTCTTATCCCTACATCTGGTCTAGATTTTAGAGTATCTATAATAGCTTGTAGTCTATATCTTTTAGGGAGTAATCTGAAACCGCCTCTTATTTTTCCGAATGTACTTCTGCAACCGAAACCCGCTAGCCAGCCACGTTAGGCGCGTAATGATAAAGTCATTAAAACAAGTCAAGACAGTAGCTCCCAGCGCTATCAGGGGCCACAGTTCGGTCGCAGCTACCAACTACCAGCCGCCATCGGAGTCATCAAGCGAAGCTCCGACTCATTGTGGGAATCTGGCATCTGAGAAACCATGGATGCCCCCGCCAATTCCCTTAGCCGTTCATCTTGCATCTCTGTCTGAAAAAAAACACCTTGACGGCAACATAATCTCTGCTTAAATTAAACAATTATGACGAACCGACCACGACAGCGACAGCGACATCAGCCCACGCCAGCACATTGGGCTGGAAATTGTGTGAGCGAGTAACCCAAGCCTAATCCCATTACGGCCCCACATGTCCAGTTCCCTGGTCGGTGGTCAGTCGAGAGTCGACAGACGAGGGGCATGGAGTCGCGTGTCAATTGCGTGGGGCAGGTCGTGGTTTCTCGGGTGTCACTCAATTTAGTGCAATTTACCACATCCAGGAGGGGTTGCGCCTCTTGGTCCCTCGAGGTGCGATGTACGATGTGCGAGGTGCGGCTCTCTTTTCGAAATTCTTGGGCTCCATTAAAAATATCAGCGGTAATTGAAATGCGCCACAAGTACATGAGGCCAACAATGAACACAATTAACTATTTACGATTATTGTTTATGGCCGGTTCTGAAGGCCGTCGACAAATGTGAAAGACAAAGGCTTGAATTAAATGCGTTTTGATCTTAAAAAGGAAAAAATTAAACCATAAACTTGATATTTAATAATGGGCCTGAAGAAGTAAAGTTAATGGATCGCAAGACACTTTCTTGGCAGGACTGGAGCCTGCTGGCCACTCACTTGCTTGCCATTCCACAAGTGCCAGCTTACCGGACGACCTTGTGCCGATTTCTTGGCAGCCGCTTTTTTTTTTTATTATCCGAATTTACATTAGTGAGAACATAATGCGGCTGCCTGGCTGCCACTTTTTGTTTTGGCAGCTGCATGCCACAAATGGGCGAGGCTTGATGCAATAAAGTATTTGTGTATTTAATTGGCTATTTGTTAAGACCAAGTACGGAATGACATACTTCATCAATTATTATAGGTATTGTACTCAGGACTCACCTCAACTTGCCGGCGTACTCCGCTTCTATGGCCACCCGATCCCGCAAGAAGCTGGCAAATCTGTCCAGGCCCTCGATGCCTCTGTGGGTGTGTATCGCCAGATTATCGTTTTGATCCTGAAAGTGGACAAGAAACACATGGAATCTATTAGAGACGGCATACAGAAAGCTTCATTAATGCCTCTTGACATTGAGCCAACACAAATGCGTAGCACATCTCGATAAATAGAATCGAGAATGCGAAATTAATCCTATTTTTTTAATTAGCTGACATATAAGATATATCTATGAGGAACTGCGTAGAAAACAAATGGAATTCACTTATAGAGATACATAGATCTCTTGGCGAATGTATCTTATACAATGCCATAACAATAAATCGATTTGGGTGAGCCAAAGTGGATCATTAGCCTTATGGAGCTGGATGTCTAAAATTAGTCGCTGCCACTAGTTGACAATTATACGGGGCATTTGCTGAGAAATCATAACTCCGCCGCTGACATAAATATGGGCAGTCACTTCCTCCTCGCCGAGCGTTGTGACATAATGTCTTTCTTTTTTTTCTTTCACCCCCCTCTTTGCCGGCTCTTAGCCGTCTTTGTGGCCAATTGGCAACACTTTTCAATACTGTTTGTCAATAGAGGGCTAACAACAATCAAAACAAACTGCGCTCCACTTTTGATTTTATTTTCGCACGCAGCCCAGAGTCGCTAATGGCCCAGGCTATGACATCAAAAGACGCTGCCGTTTTGGCCGACTTTGCCGCCAATCACGCCCCCAAACGCAATCATCAGTGGCAAGCAGATTTGAATTTCAAGTAACGACAAGAAATCATTTAAAAAAAAATACAGCCAACCGCCAACAGCTTAGAGACGCGTTGACAATTTGCATTTGAAGTTCAGGCCGAGAGGGGCTGGGAATTAACATCAATTACATAATGAAACCCAGTTCCGATCGTGGCCCAAAACACTTTCTGGCGCCCCAAACGAGCCGTAAATTGTCGAAAATTCACGTTGCCTTTTATTTTATGGCTCTTCTGGCGCTGTCGGGTCTTGCCAAATTTGGTAATTTTCAATGTTTCAATGTTTCTGTGCCGAGAGCGATTATATTAATTTCTTTCGGCTAACAAGGTTGCCGGTGGCTATAGTTTCTCCGATCAGCGATCGCTGATCAGTGGCATTTGGCAACATGTTCGCCACATTAATTACATTCAGCGAGTGCGAGTGCGATTGTAGAATCGATTTGATTAAGCATCTGTTTGTTAATTGTTTATTGCTTATTACGTCACTCACAACTTTCACCTCTCCCGCTTCAAGGCGCGGCAATGAAAAGTGTTTTTCGCGTCTCGGAAAAGTGTCGGGCAGCCAGGCAGAGTCGAAATGTCATGCGAGGAGCTGCAGTAATTGAGTTGCAATACCCGAGGGCGTTGGCTCTTTGGGCAAATACTATGCGGTGTGCGGTGTGTGGTGTGTGGGTGGTTTGCCAGCAGGACAGTCTAACCCGAAACAGGGACTATAAACTATGCCTGTCACGGGGTTGCCCCTGGGAGTTGGCTCGCTTACATAATTGAGTGTTTGATGCACTGGGAAAAAAATGGGAGTGTATTTTATTTCGATTTAAATGCAAGCTAGTAATTTGCTAGGAAGTGGTTCTTATTACAATACTAGTAATAAGTCAAAGAGACCATCTAAGGGGCACTGCCGCATATTGTACGGTTCGAATAGTAGGATTAGATCATAAGGTAAAGAAAAGTGTAGAAGATTCATGTACATTTGAATAATTTTTCCAGAGTCATAATAACTCATCACAATCACTTGTATTTGTATTGTATTATATTTAGAATATTTTTATTTCAATTATTCATCCTTATTCGGATTTTGTTATTCATTATTCAGTATTCAGTGACTAAATTTGATGAAAATTTGTTTACTTTTCATTGTTTCTGACATGGTTTGAACTTTGAACCAATTTCGTAGCTATTTTCGTAGCTCCTACCAATATAGTATTGTATTAATATATAATGTATTCAAACTACAGGCCATTGCACATTTTTTATTTACTTGTAGAATTAAAAAACCATTATAAATAGCAAAAAAGAAACCAAATCCACTTTGTTTTGAATATTGTTTTCGGTGCAGCCTTTCCATCACCTCAACTCAAACTGAAACTCAGCCAAACTCACTCCAAATCAAATCAAATGAAATTAATTAACTTTTCACAGTAACTGTTTGGTGGTGCGCTTGCGCAATATTGCCGCCCCCCGCCGGCGGGAAACTGTTTTTCCAATTGATCTGCTTCGATAGTCCCACCTATACATATGTATATGTATGTATCTATCTAATTATTTATGTATGTATATCAGTAGTGGCTGAGTGCGAGTGCCAGTTTCTCAGTCTGATTAAATGGAAAATGGCAAATGGCCAGCCGCTTGTCGATGTTTGCAGGAAAGTTGCCATTAGCGCCGTTGATTTATTTAATTTAAATGCTTGATGATAGGCCAGCGAGGCAGTATGCACTGATTAAGATAAGTCTATGCTGGCGTGGAGATTACGAGGTGAGAAAGGAATGCCTCGTTGTGGCTTGATTCTCGCCAGATCGATCGAGCGATCGATCATCGGCTGATTAGCGGGAATGTGGGAAGCACTTATGCTCGCCGGTCGGTTGGATTGTTTTGTTTTTCAGCGAATTTCTATGGATGCCCCTCATGGATGTCGAGCCAGCGGGTCGGTCTGACATTGATAGACGACTCTCGAGGTTAATTCGCCAATCGGATCGCATTGCCGACCTTGACCGTATCGCGGGAGATCGGCCCAGTCGGTTTGCAAATAAGGAGCGGAACCGCGTTAGGGCCTAACACGGCAAGATCGAGGTGGAGCTCATGGGTTGGCACTTGAGGAGAGTCTCCATTTCTCATTTCCACCATCTTCGGGGCACTCTGTCATGCCCCCCAGGTTAATGACATCGAAAACATATCTCCGAAGACTGGAATTTAAATAATATTTATTTATTTAACCGGCCAAAGCCGGAAGATTAATGTCGCAGCCTCCAAAGAGATGTCTGCCTGCCTGCCTGGCTAACACTAACTAGCTGGCCAATAAATCACAGCGAAAGTTTTACATGATGGAGGCTTCATCAGATGTCACAGACTTTATTAGCAGAAGGCCTCAATCCCGAAACGCACCATTCCATCTGCCATCCATCCAATCCCGATTCCCAGCCCCACTCGACTTTCACTTGACTCGAGTTGGTTCATCAGAGTCGTGGAAAACAATCAACCGAAATGTAGCAAGAAGTACCGCAGAGCCAAGTAACCCCTTACAGAGTCAAACAAAAAATAACAATCCAAACAAAACAATGACAATAAAAAGCAATAAAGAAATTAACAAATTGCCGGCAAGAGGCGGAGCGCCGAGGGAATAAAACACTGAAAAGTGTTAAATTCGATTGAAGATTGTCATCGATTGTTTGTTATATTTTGGGTGGGGTAGGGGCTACTACTATAGGTATAGGTTGTGAGCAATCACTGAGTGGTGGAATGTCGATGGCACACTGAGTGGGTCAAGATTGAGGGCTGATCCGATTGATTAAACGCATTTGTCCAGTTTTGTGCTGGTTACTCGCATGGCAGTCATCATTGTGCATTGTTGCTCCTCCCCGTGTGTGATGGCTTTCCATCACTTTAATCGTAATCGTGATTCGGAACTGGAGTTGTGAGTTCAGGGCTCGTGACATTCGATCAAAGGAAGGGGAAGTCAAGAAAAAGTGGAACGGGGACACATTCCATACATATACATATAATATGTGAGTAAAATTCAAAGTGATTTATCGCAAGAATATTTATGACAAGCTTATAATATTTTCAGTTAACAGTTTATTTTATTAAGGGTTTATTAGTATAACCATTAAGATATGGAAGATATCGGTTGTGGGATGCGGTGGTTATCGGCAACCACAAAGACACCCACCCTGAGACTATATGATAGCTGATCCAGATAATGGATCCCTGGACTAACCACTATAATCGGGCCACACAAATCATCCGATTGCACAACAGTTGCAACTTGCAACAAGCGACTAGCAACTTGCAACTTACCATACAACGTACAACGGTAAAGGGAAATCTGGCCTGTCGATGCACTTTGGCTCGCTTTATGTAACGACTACTGCCAAATGCAACTCCCCGTTGCCCCAACTGCCACTGCAACTGCAACTGCAACTGGCACGGCGGCCCAAGAGGGTGTCAATTGAAGCAGAAAGCAGTGACGGCGACTGTCTGGCGGTGCTCCCTCCCTATCCACTCCACCATAGCCTTGCCCAGACCTCCATATCTCTCTATATCGCCGGCTGCTTCGATCGCAGGGGCACAGAGAGCATTATGGTTCCTGTTTGCATTACAATTGCAGGAGGGCACTCGACCAGAAACACTTCCTTTGGCTTTGTTTTTTCGTTCGCTTTTGTGATTAGGAGAGAGACCCACTAACCGAGCTCTGGTCGCATTTTGTTTTCAAACCAAAAACTGGGTAACAAGTGCACGGCAGTGGTCCGGGGCCGGTGGCAGCTACGATTTAGTTACCACTTTTTGTTTTGTTTGGCTTTGTTTCTATTTTTTTTTTAGCGTTTTTAGTATTTGTGGTTTTGGAAGCCATAGGCAACGAATCGAGAGGCGAAACAGGGTGGACTTGGACTGGAACTAGCAACTGAAACTATAACTAATCAACGGATACCACCAGCCTCTAAAGTATAAAGTCTTGAGATTCTGGTCATGGAAGTTCCGAAGCACGCGTTCTTTTTTTTTTATCTGCAACGGACGCGGCACGCAAACAGTCGCAACAAGCAGCAGCAACATGAACTGATAAGCCGGGGAACTACTCACTGACTATGTACTCAGAAAAGTACATGTATAGAGTACATAATAAAGTACATAGTCCCCATGTCGATCAACATCAGTATGTTGACCGCCCGGCATGACATTGCCCCCGGGTGACTGCAACATGCAACGTATGGTGGCACTTCCATACACATGTACCAAGTCTATGGGCTTCCGCCACGCCCCTTTTCGATGCCCCCAGAGTGCGTTTTTAGTGTTTTTGCATGACAACGGTTTGGCGGCGCCTTTGTTTGTTTGTCGCAGCCCAGCATGACGGGGCTATTAATGAAAATGTTGTATGAGAAAGCATCGACTTTTTCTCCCTTTTTTTATTTAAAATAATTTTTCCATTAAGGTAGGTGAGAGTTTCGAGCCTGTGACATCAGTTAACCCAGCAATTATGCTTCTAAAATGGGAATTTCTATCAATCTATTATGTAGTTTCAAAACAAACACATTATGATCGTAAAGTGGGGCTAACTGCGGTTTTCCGCCCAAGACAATGGCCTGGGAGAAGAAGCTCCACTACTCCTGACCCGTTTCCTTTCATTTCCATTCCACATGTCTATTTATAAGCGGCTTTTGCGGCTCTCGGCTTTCTGCCTATTTTCAGGTAATTTGCTGTAACCATTTTCCGCTTCAATAGAAAATGGAAAGGAAAACTCTGCTCCCATTTGTCTCTCCCACTCGACTCTGGGCCGCCACACCACACTGTTGACAGTGGGAGCCCAAAATTAGCACATTAACCCATTGGCGGCCCTATTGATTGAATAGCTCGTGCGGGCACTTTTTCGCACAGAAATGAATAAATCGATATTGGGGTCAAGTCGTTATCCAATTAGGTCTTGGGGGAGGGGGAATAGTAGGTGTAGTACTACCAAACGCACTTTCCATTCATGTGAAGAGATATACATATGTAATGGAGTCTTGTAAGTGCCACAACTCGATAATTACAGATGTAGCTATGCAATCGTGCAACGGAATGAATAAATGAATAAATCAAGCAACGCCTGCTCGGCCAAACAGTTAAAAATGTGGAAAATCAACAACCAAAAGCGTTAAGAAGCTGATCTCCATGGCAACCCGATCTCAGCCAGATAGTTCTCGCGGCAAGCAAACAGGAAGCATAAAACATCAACCAAAAAAGCACACTCTTAGGTACTATCTCTATACTACTATACTATATGCATATATGTACATATATATCTTTTTCAGGTATCGTGTGTAAACCGTTAGCCCAGTCACCGCAAGCTTGTAATCATAAAAATAGTTGAGCAACGTAGTTCAGTTGAACTTTAACTTTCAACGTATGTAGCTGCTGGCCAGCTAGCCAGTGGGCTAGAAGCCAAGTAGCCGACAGCAGAAGCCGTTGGTCAAGTGCTGGCCAAGATCATTAGAGATGTTCGCCCAGAAATGAATAATATGCAGCCTGCGGGCTCTGGGCTGAGGTGGCTGATGAATAGTTCTTTGGAAACCGCTGATTAACTTTGAGATCAAAGGCTTTTCACTTGCATTCCAAACTATTCATTCTTCTAAGATCAATTAATGGATAATACTTGAAAATATATTCATAATTGCCACCTTGAGGAAACCACAAAAATTACATTTTAATCTGTTTTTTTTTTTACTTCTATGATAGATGAGTAATAGAACGTTAATATTTATAGTAGATCATTCTCATTCATAATAGTTTGTTTTATTTCTCTAATTATAGTGAAATTATTACTATTACAAAGTAGATTTCGAATTCAAACTAACTTCTTCAACACTCTAAGCTATAATAGTTTAAGTTTATTTTTAAACATTTTTAGGAGTCAGAAGTTGTGCGGCCGAGAGGTCTAAGTGCCCAAATTAGGATCCTTTTTAAAATTAGTTTATTTATATTCCTTTCAATCTATAATCTTTCAATCCTTTGAATATAAAATAACAAACCAATATATTAAAAATAAGATCTTTTTTGCCTAAAGCTATAGCGTTAAATCTAAACGATTCAAATGCATAGAAACAGATAGATAGATAGACAATCTCGTGGCATTAATCAGGATTATCCATGCACTAGATTCTAGTGTTTTATGCTCTTTAAAGGATCGGAGATGCATAAAAAACATCTGGATAAAATGAAGACACCTTACAAGAGTATAAATAGGCCGACAACCAAGTAATTCAGTTAAGTTTAGGCATTTATCTCCACCTTTCTCATAGTGCACTTTCAACTAGTTTGGAAACAATCACGATCAGGCATCTACCGCTAGCAGTCGAAGCTCAATTGCATTTCGGTTATGCAAAGAATCAAATCACATTTAAGCGGCGACATTTAATTGCAAACTGGTTGTCCAGTTAACCACCTGCGGGGCGATTCTTGTTGCCACACTATGCACCACTTGGCTGCATGCCACTTTTGGATCGAGGCACAACTCACCCGAAATTCCGCCTGGCGATCCCTGAGATCCAAAATGGTGGCCACCACTCCGGCTCCGGATTCGCTGAGGCTGCGAGTCGCATTCAAATAGCCGAACAAGCAGTTCATGTTGAGAGCCACGAACAAACTAATTGGCCAACTGTTCAGCCAGTTAAGTGGTCTCCGATGGCCGCGAGAAAAATGGCCAAGATGGGGAGATGGAGATGGAGGTGGAGGTGCTGCTGGCTGGCTTGGAAGAGGAACTGGGAAGATAACCCAAGAATGTCAAAACATGAGGGGAGTGGTTCATGGAGCGGAGCTATTCAGATACAGAATCCAAACGAGAACAATCCGAGAAGTGTTCATCACAGCTTCTTCGCACAATAATTATTATTATTATTGTGATTTTTTATTCCGCTGCCGGAGAACTGATTGCGGGCTGTCCAAGTAACCTCGAAACGTGCCAAAGCAGTAGATCGTCAGCGCTATATGGCAGCTTGGTCCAAAGCATGTGATGGTCCACAGCTTCGTCCAAACAAACCCGCGAATAGTTGACAATTGCGGCTCATTAGGCGAACACCCAAGAAATCGGCAAACAAGAGGGAAGTTCCTCAGACTCGATCCGGACTTGTATCAGACTTCCGGGCTCTACATAGCCCTACATATCATACCATATCATATGCTTCGTAAAGTGGAGGAATGGCTGAGAAGCGGCGTTCAAGTTAATTTGCTCCAATTATGAAAATGCTCATGTGCTCATTAAACTTAATTGAAGGCGAAAAGCGAAGACGCTGCCTCTCGGAATAAAAACAAAAGCTTAGAGTGACTGACTGACTGGCTGACTGAGTGAGTGAATGAATGGCATTTTCTTTCTCCTGCCATCATTTCATCTTCAAATACTGGTAAGAGTGAAAAACACAAAACCCCATAGCCAAACAGCTCTGCCTAAAGACTATAAACTATATGAGAGATGGATGAAAACAAAAACCAAATTAAGACAAAAATTTATTGTATTTTGTGATAATTATTAAATAAAAACTTGGTTTATAAAACAATAATCGCTTTAAGAAAACGTATTTCTCCATTCCTCCAGTGCATTCCACATTCCACGCGATGGGAAGCAGACTCAGTCTAGCATCTTTTATGTACTTTATGTGACTTGACCATTTTTTTTTAGCAACATTTTGCGTAAATCTTAATCTTTTTTTTTTGCAGCTATTGCGAGTGCGGATGCTGCTTAAAATTATACGGTTAGGAGGAGGGGATGCCTCAAGATGGAACATAGAAGCGTTTGCCGTCGCGGGCACTACGGGCCTCAGAGCTGGGCTGAAAGCAAAAAGAGCTATAAATTCGCAGCCACATTCTTGGAGACCGGGCCAAAGCCACCGAACAGGTTGAACTACTTTGGCCAGCTGAAGCAGTGGCTGAAAAGCAGGCATCAGCCAAGAGCCAAGCTGAAACAGAACCATGGCCAATTCCGAGGCCCGGGCCTGCAGCTTACAGCTTACAGTTTACAGATTGGAATTGCACTCAAGACCGGACATTCAGTGGACCGAGTGCGCCCAGAACCGATTGGATAAAGCTGCCCGGTCTATAAATAGAGCCCTGTTCGGGCCTTATCAGCTCCGATCCGTGTTTGCGGCCAGAGATTTCGCTTTTTTTTTTTTGTTTTCCAGCCTCCCAGCTAGTCTTTCAATCTATGCACATACCTCTCTCTCTCACTCTGTCTTTCGAGAGTGGCCATAAAAATTTGTTGCATTTCCGCTGCTTGTACAACAAACTATGCACCAGTTGGAGATGAAAACTGGAGCAACAACAAAGGCCTGGCAACATTTTCCAAGTAACTCATTTCACATGCTCTCTCTTTCAGGCTTTACTTTCAGCCAGAGCCACATATCCCATAGATAGGCTCCTCAAACTTATCATTAATCTGCCGCTGTGAGCCACAAGATGCACACAAGCTCAGTATGTAGTATGTGAGATGATGGCTG
Organism: Drosophila atripex; assembly: GCA_035045925.1. Classification (NCBI taxonomy): domain Eukaryota; kingdom Metazoa; phylum Arthropoda; class Insecta; order Diptera; family Drosophilidae; genus Drosophila; species Drosophila atripex. Next base: position 7,494,144 of record JAWNOP010000012.1, read on the forward strand.
GTAATTAAAATTTCTCACATTTCCATCATGTACTTTACATACAGCTTGATTACGGCGAGCGATAGCCAAGATTCGTGGAAAACAAGGTGGCAATTACCCGGAGAAGCAAAACAACTGGCCTTTTAATGCAAATACCCGGTACTTCACGACCCATAGAATAGAGGAACAGAACTGCTCTCACGCTTCCACTTTTATTCACGAAATGGCAAAGAATACCAGCAACAGCATCATGGCCGAAAGAATGTTTACTTCTGCCATCCATTAGCTATTTTTGCAGGCGGGACTATTGCAATTTCCATTTATTTATGAGCCATGAAAGTGCAATGGGGGAATGGCACTCGTTGGGCACTCTGGAGCAGGCAGGAGGGAAAAGTTGATCAATTTCCTCAAGCGGCCACTTCCGAAGTTGTGGGTGCATCCCAGAGTCGATGCTTTCAGTAAACTACACTGGAAAAAAAGACTCTTTAAACATCAAGCAACAATAAATACTAGTTACTAGAAACCCTTTCTCTTTCAAACTACCTACTCCGAAAACTACTATAAAAAAAATATATTAAAAATAATATATAATTTAATATAATTTTTATCCGTGTAACCAGACAACGGGGCGTATGCGCAATAAATTAAAAGCTGTCATTTCGCCCAGCAAGTCAACTCAAAAGTCAATTAATAACAAACAGCTAGAGAGCCACTAAGGAAAGCAGAAACCGCATCCCAGCATCTCCACTGTCTGCAGATGAAGCTATATAGCTATATAGCCAATATATAGTATACAGATCCGACTGTGAGTTGATTGCCTAGTGACGTCACAGAGATATCGGCCTGCACCCCGACTCTGACCAGTTCAAAAGGTTAACTCGAGTTCGCCTTCGGTTTTGTTTTTTTTTTCTTAAACATTTCCTCATCCAACAAACGTGAGAGTTTTTTTTTTTTTTTTTTTTTTTTAACATCTTCCCCAGCTGCTGGATGATTTCTAAGCGAGTCATTGTTTCAGACAGTTTCAGATTGCAGATTTCAATTTTCAGAAAAAATAATAATAAAAGCAGCCCAATCGCATTCCCCGTCAATGTCAACTTCAACAGCCGATGGCCCAGTCCAGACAAAGTCAAGTCCAAGCGACTAACTAAGCGCTAGTTCAAACATTTAGACAATTGCCGGCCACTCACAAAGCGGCTCCAATTAAGTCGCTGGAAAGCGGAGGAAAGTACGAAAGCTGGAAACAAAGCCCAGTTCGAACATCTGCGCCTTAGAACACAGCATCATGGAAATTGCCTCCAACAGCTGGGCTCTCGCAGATCGTTGAGTTGGAGGAGAGGGTCTTAGTTCCAGGAGAGTGGGTTAAACACGTGCGGGTCTTCAACTGACAAAAAAAAAATGTTAAAATTTTCAAAGATACGATTATGTTGTTACTCATTGTTAGTATGCTTTTGTTTTCTTTATACTCCAAGATATAACTTAAAAATAGAAACATTTTTATTATAAATCTGTGCTAAATACTTATATCTTTTGCTTCGTTCTTTCTTTAAAGAAAAAAGATAATTTTCGAGGGGCGCTGCCGTATATGGTACGGTTCAATTGAGAAAAAATCAGATATAAATATATATATTTGCAATTTCTTATGGATTTTAATTTTTTTTGTTTGAATTACAAAAAAAAAAATTCAAAAAGTTCTGCCTTGTTTCTTTAGTTTTTTTCAACATAAACAAGTATTTCCTTATAATATTTAACAAAAATATAGACTTTGAAATCGCCTCATAAACGATTGCAAAATCTTACAATAAAGTGCAGATATCACAAATTATAGAATACTTGGGTTTTATGTAAATAATTCTATTCAAAATTAAATATTTGTTTCTAATATTTATTCCATCACTGTAAGAATAAAACTAAATATAAACCACTACTCTGTAGGCCCATTTCCATTATCAAATGCAAATACATAGTCTTTAGTTCAAATATAAATAAGCCGAATGAAAATGGCACAAGAAAACAAGAAAAGATTTAAATGTAAAGATTTAAAGATTTAAATGTTTTCGTCGTAAACCCACTTTCTTAGGGGATTTCCTGGTCGATCTTGGCCTGAAACCGAGCTGGGAGGAAAATAGAAAGGGAGAAAGACTGTCGGTGGGGGAGTGTCCGTCAAAACAGCCGCAAAAGTGAAAATCTAAACCAAAACCGAGCGAATTCTGGTTTCAATTGCCCGCGGTCTGGCCTGCCATTGTTTAGGCACGAGTTTTGTTTCAGCCATGCCTTAGACTTTTTCAGACTCTGTGTTCCAGCTGCTTGACGCCGATAAGTGGGGGCCATCATGTGGTGGGGGAGTCAGAGGATGAGAAGGAGTCCGGGTTCGGGTTCGGGTTCGGGCTAGGGAAGTTGGCAAACACATTAAAGCCAAACGGGTTTCGGTGGCCCAAAGTGCCAGTCAGTCTGGGAGTCGGAACGGAACGCGAAGGAGTGAGCGACTGTGCGACTGGGTCTGGGTCTGTGGCGATCTATTGTTTCGCTCGGCTGGCCTGGTTCGATTTTCAGATTGCTCTCCGCGGTTGGGAGGCGGGAGCACCCGGCGGTGCTTTGCGGTGTCCAGTCCAGTCCCGTCCCGTCCCGGGCATGTTGCAGGGCGATTTCATAACAAGTGTGTTGCCAAATGGCCGCCACAAACAAAAAACTGCCTATAGTTTAAGAAATCTTTGTACGCCTCTCATGCGTGGGTGAAATTTTCCTTTGCGGAAAATTCGTATAAGTGGTCTTCTGGCTCGCTCTGGCGTGGGGGAAATTTTCTTGATTTGCGGTATTTTTAGATCGTTTATTTTATATATTTTCCGTTGACGGCTAACAGCTCTATCTGGCGCGGCCCGTTAGGCATTCTGAGAGATACATGCCGCTGCAACAGTTACCTTTGACTGCAGCCGCCAAACCGTTAAGAAGATTCTCCAAAATGCCATTCATATGGAAATCAGGGCTGGGATTTGATGATCCAACAGGTGGAAGAATAGTTCATTTGCATTCAAATGATTTTTCAAATGACAAAGATGTGTGTTATTTGTCAGAGAGATATGTACGTTTTCACTTTTGCGAAGATCGTTAAAAAGTGAAGACTTTTCGAAAATACAAACAAACCAATTTGTTTATAAAATTATGCAGTCTTCTGTATAGTTTTTTTTGTGACTTTTCCCCCAAAACCGGTTCTGCACTTGTCAGGAAGTTATGAAAGAGCTATCCATAGAATGCATAAAATACTAACCGAAAACAGAAAACTGAATACAGAAAACCAACAAACAACAAATCTTTTATCAAAACACTAACAAAGGAAATGCAAATCGGGTTGACGCTTTATGATCTTTATGATTTGTAATGTTAATTATGCTGGGGAGGGGACTCGATCCAACTCAGTTTCCATTAGTCAGCGAATAAAGCAGCGACCGAGAGACAATAAAGCGAGTGTATAGCTTATGGGGAGTTGATCGTCGCTTTATGAATTATGAAAACTGAAAGTGCCCGAGAGCGAAATGCGGAAATTTACGGAATAAATATTGTAGATGCGGCTCCGTAAACAAATTATGAGAAAATTGATTCATTTTTTTTGGAGAGGAAGAAAAGTAAAAGTAGACAGGCTACTGGCTCAGATTCTGGGCCAGAAAACAGAAGAGTTCGATGTAAACAGAAGATGGGCATAATGCGTCAGAGGGAAGCAGTCCACAGTGGGTGGGTCGCTGCTCCTCCTCCTCCTTCTCCACCATCTCGTGCAGTCAATGTTAGCATAAACACCATTCCGGCCATCAGATCGACTTTGTTTACAATAAATGCGGCCGAGGCTTATAAAAATAAACTATGAGAGGCAACTGCATTGCCGGCAAGGTGAGTAAACCGACAACACCATTCTCTTCACTCACAGAGGCCTCAATTTTGGCCAATTGTTTACACGCTTCTTGTTTTGGTGCCAAAGGTGCCAGACTCAGGGCGCTCGATTAATGGAAGGTGGAACTTACCTGCAACGAGAGAAAAAAGGAAAGGTTAGCAAGAGGCTCATAGTACTCTCCAATGCATTATTTGAAATGCTGTTTTCAAGTCCATACTGATTAGAACTGGCTTTTATTGGAGGTTCTTTTGGTGATTCACCAAACAGAACAAGGTTTCCAGGGTTAAATAAGCTAATCATGAAATTCCGGGAAACAAAGTGTATCAGCAGCCCGCCAATGACCTGATTAAGTCAACTGCCCTCCAGCCAGGCTTGTCGGCAAATCAGCACTACCATCTTTCCATAATAGTTCCAACTGAAGCAGACATGGCATCTTATTCCGCACGACAGCCAACAGCAAACAAGATACCAGCAAGTTAGCGGAGACACGAGGGAGCACTCACATGGATGCAAAATAGTTGGCAGTTGGCAGCTGCCGGCTGCCTCGAGCTTGCCACAATGACGGCGAGTGCATTGCACCGGCGAGAGTCTTCGACTCCCCCACCGGACCTCCTCCACCCATCCGCCCTGCCACCCTGCCACCCTCTTCTCGGCTTGCTCCACTTGCAACCAAGCAGCGCGCAACTTTTATGCCTTCGGCCTCGCCATCTGCAGCATGCCTCGGGCTTGCCACTCCCTCCTCGCCACCAGCTGCCCCCCTCCGCCCCCTTCGTTTAGCAGGGTTTATGGCACTGAACTGCACTTTTTAATAATATTATGTGGCACGTTGGAGCCCCAACAAAGTTTCCCAGCTAATTTGCAAAGTGCACGGTGAGAAAGAGTTGTGTTCGTTTCAGAAAAAGTTAAAATTAGATTTTTTTTACTAAAAGTGTTTATACATTTAATTTTGAAGGGGTCTATCAGTTAGTATTTAAAATTAAAAAAAAATCTTCAGTTCATTTTTGGAATGATTATATATTTATGAATAATCTTTTAAAATTTCAACCCAAAACGTTTGATATTTTGGGAGATAAAGCTTATTATCGACTATATTGCAGAGGATATTATAATTTTGGACATCAGTGTTAGACGCTGTGAAGGAGATATGTATATCCTATAATATATTATATATATATATAATATGTACACATATTCTTATCATGATATCTCCTATGCAGTACAATTCATTCTATCACAAGATAGAAACCGGGACCCTTTTCATCTTTTTTATAACAAGAAATTGGTTTTATAATGCACGGTTTTCTTATACGGATTGGACAACTATATTCGATAGTATATGTATATAATATTATATAGAAGTATACATAACAAAAAGTAATATTAATATATTATGACATGCAATAAAAAATTTCCACTTTTGATTCGTTTGAATTACCAAATTTGTGGCCTTGTTTCTAATTCCAGCATCGAATGACAATTTTTGATAATTTCCAAGTCAGTACTATAGTCCAAATTATATACACATACATACATATGTATAAGTATGTATGTACTAATCGTGATAAGACGCTCTACGAAAGCTCGGAAGGGCTATAAAAAGGCAGAGCCAGGGCTTGGGATCCATCAGTTGAACAGTTCTAGACTAGAACTTTGAAACGAAAAAAGGCAAAAATGCTTATAGCGGAGGTTCTCCCTTAATTTCCACATCTCTGGGATGGGACGAAGAGGTAATAGCAGATTTACATAAGTGTAGATTATTTAAAAAGTTAACAAAATACTTAAATTTCATAGGCCTGTTTCCGGACGAGTGAGATGGATCGGCCAGTGGAAGGATGTCAGGAACGAAGAGGTGCTGGCAAAATATTCAAGAGTTGAATACCAACATGTGGCACTTCTGAATAAATATTCGAAAGGGAAGAATAAATATGCAAAAGATCAGAAAAAGTATTCGAAAGTTCAGAACTGCAAGCAAAGTGTGTTCTGGAATCTGAGAAGCCAAAAGCTCAAATAGAAAAAGCTTTTGATCCAAAAAGAATCGAGTGAAAAGGCAAATAATTCGAGCCAGGCAGAGCCCAATAATGCGGATAATGAAACGATATGTGTTCCGGATCTTCAAAATGGTTGTCCTTCAACCCAAACTGGGTCGTATCCCTGTTCCTCCTTCGATAGTCCATCAAACAAACAAAGGAATAAAAATATAATGTGCAAAGAGTTGATATAAATTTTGAACAGCTATCAGAATTGAACCACCAGCCAAAGCCCACTCCTTCGCCCAATTACGATCGGGACTTCCATCCTCATCTCGATCAAATGTTGAGAATTTCATGTCCTGAGTCAGGTTCGAGGGCGATGTATCTCCACTACATCCGTTCATATCTTTCAGCATGTAGCCTTCGCTCTTGTCACCCACAACGAAGTTTTCGCCAATTGTTTCGTAACTTAATCATAAACCCATTTTTTCAAAAACACTTCTCATCCATCTCATGGATGCATCCAGAAAACTTTGTTGTGGGCCACAAGAGGGAAGGCTACATGCTGAAAATAAAAACCGGCGTTTTGGAGATCCATCGGATTTTTGCCTAGTTCGGGGCATGAGATCCCTAACACTCGATCGGGAGGACGATGATAGTCCCGATCGTAGTTGGGCGAAGGCATTGGGCTTGGCTGGTGATTCAATTCCGGGTATGTGTTGGAAGTTCGAACTATTTAATCTTTAACTTTCATGAACTCTTTATATTTTATATTTTTTATTCCTTATTCTTTTTGATGGACATAAATAGAATAGCATCTAATGTCTATATCCTTAATAAGGATTAAAAGAAGCAAACCTCTTTTCTAATAGACTTTGGAAAATTTAAAATTATGAGAAAATATGTGCAATTTGAATATGTAATTGAATTGAATAATTTTTATTGTTAAAAAGGGCCTCTTTCTTGTTCTTAAATTAAAATTTATTGTTCTTCAATAAAATATAATATTGAAATGAACTTGAAAGTAAAGTTTTTGCATCTTAATGGGTAATAGGTGGAGAGTTATCAGGGTTGAAGCAAACCATCTGTCATCTATATCTTATATTCTTTAAGATTTTTAAACTCAATCTTTCTGACTCAAATCCTATAAACTCAATCCTCGGTTTCCCGGAAAAGACTCCCTAGAGACTAAATAGATATCTGAAATAATTGTAATATCTTTTGAGATATATTCCTCAGGTATTGTTACAACTGTGTATACCCCCTAATCCCATTGTTTATAGTTTTCATAACCATTTTTGTTTAGTGTTTAGTGCATTAATGCTGATGATGATTTAATCGAAGATAGATGAGCTAATCCCATCCCCAGAGTTACGGCCATATAGCCATATCAATGCAATCTTAGGCGATGACCAGGAAATCATAACACAGAAGAGTAAAAAAAAAAAAAACAGCAGCAGCGGTAGATGATGCGATTGGATGCGTTAATGGAGGCTTTTTATTCGAGAGTGTCATGAGGCATCAAGAGGCAGACAAAAGCCGGGCAGGCACTTGATGAGTCTTCCGCCCCTGACACCCTGCCTGACACGCGTCCAAAAAATGCCTCTAATATGGCAGGACTGGGCAGAAATGGAAAGCGGATGAGTCAAGGCCTGGGAATCGGGGTGCAGAATCGATTTGGGATGCAACCAGTGCCGGTTCAATGACCTGCAACATGTTGCAGCAACATCTTGGCTCTTATCGCGCTTCCAGCATTTATACATTTTTTTTTTTACGATTTCCGCCATAGTTCCTCCATGTGGAGGAGTTGCCCACGCGGCGGCAACAAAGTCTGTGTCAGAATTTAGCAACAAGATGGCCAGCACGAAATTTATGTATTTCTGAATGCGAAATTCGAGAAAAAAAATGCCAGAATTTTGGCAGGGCTTAGGCTGGGCATGGCATGTGGGCAGGAAGTGAAGCTAATTTGTTTTGCGGGAGTGCCATCAGCCGGTATTGTGTGGCTTTCTTCAAAAGGGGTTGAGAAAGAGCCACGACAAAGGCGTCTAAAGGCGGGAGTGTGTGAGCTGGAAGGCAGGCAGCCTGGCTTTAGCCTTCGCTTTAAACAGCGTTTATGTTTTTTTTGTTTATGACAATGATAAAGCCAAGCCGGGCTGGCTGCGTCCTCGTTTCTTTGCATAATATTTGATGACGAAACACGCAGCACAAAGGACGGCCTCTGCCGCTCCTGGTCCCCCGTGCTCTGGATTTTGCATTCATTTTCCCAACCATAGCCATAGCCTTAGCCACAGCCATGTGCCTTTGAACTTGCCTTCGAGCAGGCGGAAAAAGCTCCTTTGAATGGGGCCAGGGCGAAAGCTGTGACAGATTCCACTACACTTTGAATAAAAATTGTATTTTATAGTTTTATAGTTTTTTAATTGTTTGGTGTTATTATAGCTACAATAATCATAAAAACATTAAACAATTTTATTTTTGTTACAACTCTATAGAGCACAACTGACTATCTATGACTTGTCAATAATTCAGTTAATTCTGTTATCAAAACTCGACAAGTTTGATTTCAATGTTGCAATATATTATTAATCAGACTTTTGTTAAAAATCCCCTTTTTTTTTTTTTAAATCCACCAGTGTACAGCTCCCATTCAGCAAACACAGTAGATACCCTTTACACTCCCCCATCAAACAAAAAAAAAAATAAAAAGTATTAAACAAACATCATAATCAAGCACTTTGCCGCAATGTAAGCGACATTACATGGGTGGATACTGGGTAGTGGAGTGGGTGGGCGGCAGTCGGGGGGGGGCTGAAGGACGGACGGGACCAGCTGATGAGTCATACTGGTGGGCTGGCGGGTTGCTGGAACCAGAGGGTGGTTGTGGGTGGAAAGCAACAGAGCTGAGCGGAAAAAAAGGGAAGGAAGTGCAGCCATCCCCCCAAGAGATGAGTCAGTGGCACGAACTGGGTGACTCAAGAGGAAAGGAGCTTTTTATCAACAAGCTGAGCGTAAATAATGGAACGTGTTGCCTAGAAGCGGCGACTTGGACGTGAAACGAACTGGCATTAGGGCACACAGCAAAACAACAAAGGGAATCCATGCCAAGACGTCCCATTTGCCACTTCAGTGCCGCTTCGAGTGCAGTTTCGAGTCCAAACTGGAACAAAACAGCAACAGCCCGAAGAGGGGTTGCCTGGCTCCTGATTTGCGGCGGATTTCTGTTGCCGATTTCTCGCCAAAAGGCACATCCACTCCAGCCCTCTCCAGGAATCAACTTGACGTGGTCATGAGCCGTCAGCTGCTGCCACATGTCGTTCTGGAGAGTCAGCAGCCGTGAATGAATTATCAGACGAGGGCTGCCATAAATCTTCCAACTAATTAATAAAAAATAATTGGAAATAAAAGAGCTACAGGGCAGGGTCAAAAGTGAATTCCAGCAACCAGTTGATAGTAGAAAGCGGACAACTGTCCTTATCAGGCTGACAAATGGGCTAAAAAATTCTATTCTAACCAACTCTTGGTCCTCTGATAAGCTGGATCTATAGTCCCTCCCCCACATACCATACCATTTTTGTGATTTAATTACTGTTTTATGGCCCATAGCCCCCTCCCTGGCTCCCTTGCTGCCAGCCATGTGGTTCGGGCCACACCCATTCGGGCCAACTGTAATTGAGTTTGGGGAACAAAGCCAGCAACAAGTCGGACAGCAAAAAACAGCCATACGTAGTGCCAGTGTGTATCTAGTGTCTAACCAATATTTACTTATTAACCTTTGCCGATAGGACTGGTATGTCCAGGTGACTATGCGGGCTTAGTCAACAGAGTTTTTTTTGGCCCAAAGTGCCTGAATTTCACATACTCTTGCCAAAAGACATAAAGAAATAGGTTGAAATACTGATATTTTGTAGATAAAGTAAGTATATCTCTCTCTAAATACAACTATTATACTATATAGATTCTATTTGTACTAATAACTATTATAGAACTATTATAAAACTTTATTATTACGATATTTAATTAAAATAGCCCCCTAGTTCCCTAGTAGGGCATACTGATATCTCTCCCCTCTGATAGCCCGGTAATCCCCCTACTTCCGACTGATAATATGAGCCGATTTTGTGTCACCTGTCCCTAGGCAGCTTGAATTTTGACCAGCAACAGGTTCGATCCATTTAGTCACACACTCGCAACTGATAACTCTTCTTCTGACACATACTGTGGCCAACTTCCAGCAAAAAACTGGCCAAAACCAACCCGCAAATAATTATGCTGATTAGCTTTGGAACCAAACTATTTGAGATTTTTCAGCCGCTGATTCAGCCACCAGGCAGGCAGGTATTTGTAAACAAAACAGCTTCCCCTGAGTCATCCCAGTGGCAGCCAATCGATTTGTTCCAAAGTGTTTACGGCACTAGCGCGCAGCTTGCATATGAAATATTTATTTTATAATTGCAAAAACAATTCTTTATAATTTATACTATAGTTTGTACATTCTTGCTTGTGTTTCTTCAGAAAATGGTTCTTCTGTTGGTCAACTTATCGGGTTTCAGAGGAAAGGAAGTCCGTGTTCCAGATTCATAAACTCACTTCCAGTCTTATCTCTGAAATGTTTTCGATTCAAACTGCAATATGTTGTCCAAGAAAAGTAAATATTTACTCGCATGTGGGCCACTCTGGCACTCTGGCAATTTCAATTTTCATTTCAAACTCCAACGGCTGCAATTTGCATTTTAAAACTACTTGGCATGCAGGCGGCACCAGCTACCGAAGGCTACCAAAGTCGCTAGACGCCAGTTTACAGGCCGATGTGAGCAGAATTGGCAATCAGTGGCAGCCAGCCAGGACTTAGATGGCCAGAGATATGCGAGGAATGTCAGAGACGACTGTCTCAGACCAGTGCCCACTGTACTTGAAGCCCCCCACGCTCAACGATCGCTCAGTCAGCGTTCTGGATTTCAACCAAGCTCTGGATTGCCGCCAAAATCGTCTGAAATCTTGGCATCCGGTTGCCATAAAATCAGCGAAAATATTTTCTCAATTTTTGCGCCCCTGTGGCGGGCAAGGAAATCCCCCGAGTCAGCCAAACTATTCAGGCGGACGACAAGTGAGAAAAAATCGATAAGAGACGCAATCAGATCCAGATAGGGTGCGTTTTCTTCGAGGAAGTGAAGCAGCTTCAAGGGGCATGGCCTTGAGCCAGAGTCCACCCCGTCTAGCTGGGGATGTCCTGGCACTCCCCTCACCTTAATTGGATCTCTGGCCGAGGGCGAGACCTTCAAGGAAAGCCAAGTGCAGCCTTGAGAAGGGTGGCGCCTGGCGAGAGACTTCCAATTATGGCCGACACGTTACGCTGGAAATGGAAAACGAAAAGCATTCATCCCCAGGTTCCACATCTCCTCCCCACTCCCAATGACCTGCTGCGAAAAGATATACGAGCTACGAGGCTAGTTTTTTGGTATTTTACGAGGCACAACTCCGGCAGTTCCTTGCAACAGTGTGTCCACACCCCAAGCACATAAACATTGTTTATGGCCGTCTGACTCGGGACATATTTTTAGCCTCCCCACTCGGGGCGTGTGATAAAAAGATGAATCTAAGAGATGTTTTCGATTAATAATTTTTTGCCAATTGCTGGTTAGTGTGCCGCTCTCTTCACGCCTTCAATGTCATGAGAAACAGAAAGGGAAGTGCATGAAAAGTATTTTATTTAAACAGAGCCCCGACATCAAACATTAAACAGCTGCACTCGGGGATGGCATTGAACGCCCCAAGTGGAGGAGCAAGGTCTGGAGCTGGAGTCTCTCCATCTTCTGGCCAGTCTCGCCAGCTAAGCCCTCACTGAGGCTACTTTTTAGGCCTACGAGAAATAATAATACTCATTAATAATACAGTTTAGACAAATGTAAAACAGAAATGACAAATTGTTTTTAAAATTTAATGAAAACTACAGACTTCCAATTACAAAAAATCAAACTATTTTTAGGCCTCTCACATAGACTCCCCACTCTCGGGAGGAGAACCTAAAAAGAGAGCTGTCCGGAGGCACGTGGGCGGGGTTGTTTCCCAAAAAAGAAACTCAAATTCAACCAAAACAAAAGCAAACGCAGGCCACTCAAATTCCGAAATAAATACCTTAAAAAAAATTACTTTTTTAATGTAATTTTTAGTGGGAGAAATAAAGTATTTTTGCATAAATATGCAAAGCAGTGAGTCTCGAGTCGCCGGCGCATGCTTTAAATTTAATTAAAGTGAAAATTTTGTTCATAAAACCACAAAAAAAAAAAGAAAAACAACAAAAAATGCAAAGAAAGTGGCTCTTGCAGGCCCGCAGCTGACCCGCTTAGCCACGCGCTCGATCGCCGCCGAAGCTGGCCGCTTATTAGCCAAGAAATCGGAGGAGGCACTCGGCTCTATGATTTTTGCATCCAAAACGTACAATATTATTACTCTGCTTGGCGTTTTTAATTTCTTGGAGGCGCTTCGCTTTCCAGCCACTTGGCTACACTTTCTTTGGGCTAAGAGGCATATCGAGTCCTTCTATTTCTTTTATTTATTTTATTTCTTATGCAAATCACCTGTCCCAGAAACAGTTATGGGCTTAAATAATAATAATATTTGGCTACCGATTTTCGCAATTCTTGTTCGTCAAACAATGCTTCGTGATTGAGTCGAAAACTTGATTTTTTTTTTTATAAACTCCAATGCCTCCATGAATCACTAAACAAAGTCGTGAAGAAAAAACTAAGGGGGTCTTCTAGTCTACAAATTTGAGAAAAGAAAAAAATCAAACAAATGTTCTATAGTTTAGATGTTCATTTACTTGAAATTCACAATAAATATTCCTAATTTCTAATATTTTTTAAATAAAATAAAATTGTACAAAGTCAAAAACTGTTTCTAATAGATGGTAATTTAGGGAAAAATTTAAAAAAGGGAAAGAAATTTAAGGAATATTTATGTTAAATGTCTCATTAAGATTGCAATTTTTTTCTTTATTCCTTAAATATAAACAAACAAACTAAACCAAAATGGCTAATAAATATTTTATTTATATTGATATTGATATTTTATTTTGATATTCGAACTTCTTTCTATACCAGATTACCCCCTTAACAATGTTCTGGCCATAAACCCTAGAAAGAAGACTCTTTTTACCTCAGTTTCTCACAAGAAATTCCTCAAGAATTCCTTCAATAAACAATTAGTACAATTCCTGTTGTTCTTAAATAAATATTTGTTCTTGCTATCGGAGTTGTGATTTACTTTATAGTTTCCTGAACTTTGGACACAATTTCTTGGAAACAATTTTCTGTTCAAAACTATTTGCTTTTTTATCTTTTTATTTAATTTTTTGCCAACTTTCAGCTGTGTTTATTACACAGTTTTTTGTAGAGTTTTTTTTCTGTCTAAAAGCCCAACATAAGCTGTTTGCAAATCCGGTAGACAAGCACTTGGCACAGGCTCTGTAAGCTCAAAAACTAGCAAAAAACTACTGCGAAAAAACTGTGGGAAAAAAAGAGGAGAAAAATGCTTACAAATAGATTGCAAAATGTTGTCTAGACTTGCAATTTTGGTCCTGACATCGGGAGACCGCCTCTGCCGCCACGAGGCACACCTCCTACGAAACACAACCCCTACAACCAGAGACCGGAGAGGGTGTGCCTCGCCGGCTGCTGTCTGTTCAGAAAACTACCCCCGAATGCCGGCAGGACGGATAAAATCCATCGATATCCGAATTGAATTGAAATCGCTCTAAAGAGGCGGAAAAAAAGCAGCTGAGGTTGGCTAAAAATTTCTCATATTCTGTATTTTTTTCTTCCATTTCCACAATCCCCGCAGACAGGTAAGCTTTAAGTTTCATCTCAAAAATTGTCAATTGGATAAATATTTTTCTTCTTTTCTTGTTTTCCTGAAACAGCTGTCCAAGTTGGAGCAAAAATATCCCAGAAATGGGGCCTCCAAAGGCAGAACTCACTACAGACTCTACAGAAGCACTATATATCCGAGAAGTATATCGCTTTGGGGCGCACGCTGTTCGGGCTCATATGGCAGCCAGGCCAGCAATTTACATAAAACCCGCAAAACCAGTTTGTTGTTTTTTTTTATTTATTTTTTTTAAAATAAAATTTCAAGTTCCAGAGCGAGGGGGAGCTATGGAGAGACAGGGATAGGTAGAGAGACGATATAAGCGCGGGTTCTTGAAGCATTTTGCCTGCACTTTCAGCTTATGGGAAGTAATTTGTAAAATTTATCCAATAAGTAGTAGATGACATTGTAATTAATTGGGATTTTATTAGAAGATGATGATTTTTAAGGGAAGCTATTATTATTCTACCCATAACCCAAGAATGGCTGGGCAGAAATGGCTTAAATTTGGTTTAGCCCACTCTTTAATAGCTCCCAACATAAAACCAGAGAGACATCCATTAAAAGAATAAAAAATTATAAAAAAAAAATAAAAATAAAAACTTACCCATAGCTCAGTACCCCAACTCATGTTGGAGTTTTGCGCTGCGTTTTCCGACTCGGCCAGTTTGTTGTTGCTGCTATAGCTGCTTCTTCTAGATCCGCTTGCCACTGTTTGTTGTTATAGTTGTTGTTGTTGTTATAATAATAATCCACGAAACGAAGATAATGTAATCCACAGACCACGAGAGAGAGAGAGAGAGTATGAAGAACGAGGGGAGGAGAAGGAGAAGCAAAAGAAGAAAAATATGAGAATTTCTGTTTGCTTTTTGGTTATTTTTTTCTATTTTTTTTTTACATTTCCCGCAAAGGTTAATTAATTTTATAGTTGTTGTTGTTGGTTTGGCTGGCTTTTCATTTCCATTTCAGCGGTGCGGTGCGGTGCTTAATTTTCTATGAAAGAGAGTCCATTTTTTGGTGGTTGGGCAGGTAAGAAAGCATAAAAAAATAAAATAAAAGAGTGGCGATGCAGACGTGTCAGTGCAGCGCGAAGCCGGCAGCGACGCCGACTGCGGCAGGTAGCCAGAAACGAATTTTGATATTTTTCTTTCGAAACATTTATTCCAGGCAGTATTTTGACAGCATAGTAGGAGACTATGCGGTGAGTGTAAAAAAAACTTGGGAAGGATAAATTCAAATTTGAAAGGAAAAAATTGAGAAAAAAATTAAGCAAATTTTTGAATTAAAAATTCTATGCACTGGCATTTTGTGCGCCGCCGCTGGCAGAGTCAAGAGAGCAGAGCCAGAGAGGAGTGCTGCACTGCAACTGCATCTCATTTCATAACTGAGGGCCAAATAGAGGCAATTGGAGTTTTGGATCGGAGAGTTCAGTGCAGGCATTCTACTGTTGTTTTTACATAATTTTTGCACACAACACTCAACACACACACACACACGCACATGGAACACAATTAGCGAGTGCACGCACTCTTTTTCTTCGTTTTTATATTCCACCCGATGGTATCGGTTTTCGGTTTATGTACTTTTCCGCCCGCGACTCTGCCATGCAGAATGCAATTTTGGCCTTTTCCCCGCAATAGCTTGTTGTTTAGAGTGCGCTTGCACTTCGGCATGCGTCATAAATTGGCGACACAACACACGAACACACACACACACAAGAACCCCGCACTCACACAGCGCAAGCATTTGTTTCTCTGGGCGTGCGAAAAGCGAAAAAACGAAAAACAATCCGCTGACTATCCGCGACGATGTACCTTCGGCCTCAAAAATTCTTTTTTGTTTATATATATATGTTAGGGATGGCAATAATACGTACATCGATAAGAGTTTCGATATATTTCATCGATATTTGTCTGATGAACATATCGATATTGTTGGTTTTATCCAATTTCCAGCAACCCTAAAATGTGTTAAATATTTGTTTTATGGTAAAATATATTGTATTTTATTCACCTACTGAATCTTTTTCTGTTTGGTCGTATTTAGGTGATTTTGGAGCTCACCGAACCGGTAATACGAACCGGTTGCTAATTAAATCGGATTTCTTTACCGTGTTTTTTATGTCGAACCATACCTCTTCATTTTCCCAATATATAAGTGATTAAACGTTTAATATATGAAGAGGCTACATCCGTATCATTAAAAAACGAATCGGTTATTAGCGGTTATTTCTTGGCGCCAACAGAGGCTCTCTGTTAATTGGAACATATTGGACGAACTGACTTGTGGACTAGTTCCAAAATTGGCGCCCCTTGTATCCATTCAAATTAAAGGGGAGCTGTAAATAATTTTTTCACAATTGTGGAGGGCGATTTAAGATTTGACTTAGATACACTGATTACATCGTTTACATCGACCAATGTCGATATGGGGCACCTTTTGAGAACTTCATAATTTAAAATTTGTCGTATTTGTCTGTGCTGTTAACCAGAAAGGCCCACTTCTACTCGTTTTTTCCTTAAACGTAGGAAGAAATTTCGATAACATTTGCGGCTAACCCCAACAAAAGATGATTGAATTCTTAAAAATGTTAGACTTTATATTATTCAATTTGTTGGCTAAACAGTGAATTCATTCAAATTTTTAAATTAGTTTCCCGTGTTTCATCTTCCACTGTTCCAAGTCATGTTAACATATTCTGTTAACTACAGAAACATATGTTCCCCACAGCGTTTTGCAACCCTATCAACTCGTGGAACAACAAACTTTTTCCCCAATTTTTATTTATGAATTAAAATTATCCTCTGTTAGCCTCAAATATATAAATAAAGTTAGTAACTGGATTCCGGAGCCCCGCAGCCAAGATGCCTTCCTACGAACTAGCGTTGGTGCTGCGTCAATTGCCGCGTGTAAGTTGGAAAGAAAACACACATACCTTGGTTATATAAAAGTAAATAATTATTGTATTTACGCTCAGAACGAACTTATCTCGGTTATTAAGCGAACCGCTGAATCTATTCTGGACAAGGGTGGCATAATCCGGAAGCTGGAAAACATGGGATCTCGCGCACTGCCTCACAAAGTTAGCGAGCACGGTTTGGTTCACCGCGAGGGCACACACATCACAATTGCCTTCGACACGGCGCCGACGAAAATAGCCGATCTGAAGGAGGAGTTCGGCCGTGACATAGACATTATCCGCCGCTACATCTTCAAGCTGGAGGAGCCCGAACAACAGCCCTGCACCTTGCACGAGGAGATGCTGCCGCCCGCATACCGGAAGGATGTCCAACAGCTCATCGAAGCCGCCAAAAAGAACCAAAAGAAAAAATACAACTACAACTCTGGACTGGATTACTATCCATTCCAGAAGTAAAACCAATAAAAGTTCGTTATGTTTTCAAATGATAAGGAGGGAAGCCCTCATTTTTGAGTATTTTAATTCTGGCGATTCTAATGAAATACTTTCCTAATCATTCGCACACTGCTCGTCTTTGTTTAGTTTATGAGCGCCAATCGGCCCTTATCAGGAATTGATAAAGTCCCCATAAAAATCGGCCATCAATAGAACGTAGATTGGCCAAGTAGTGCCCTAAGAAACGTTGACTAGACCACTTGTGTGCATGAAAATGGCACCGCAAATTCGCCCACTCACGCCGGAGCTGCAAAAAGCGGCCATCGAGCAGCTGAAGGAGGATCCTGACCGTCTAGAGGCCGATCTGCAGGCCTTCAAGACGTGGATCGAACAGCAACCGCACTTGAATCCCCGTATGGATGATCAGTTTCTGGTGGCCTTTCTCCGCGGATGCAAGTTCAGCTTGGAGCGAGCCAAATCCAAGCTCGACCAATTCTACACCCTCCGCACCAAGTATCCGGACTACTTTCGAGTTACCAGCACGACGGAGGGCAAGTTCCGAGAGATTCACCAGACGGGGTAAGCATTGGGAACGTCCGCGAGTAACTAAGGCGATAAAAATCAGATATAATTAAGATACACGTTATCTTATCCTCAATTAATGGCACATTTGGGAAGTGTTTTATTGGCAGAATTCTATTCTAAACTTGTAGGTCGATCCTTTTTTTGCCAACCCCCTTGAATGGGAACGGACCCCGCATAATAATTTGGCGGATGGGCCTCTGTCCTGCTGACAAGTACCACGTCCTGGAATGCATGAGGGTGGCTTTGGCCATGCAGGAGATAACCATTATGGAGGATGACTACGCCAATGTCCATGGGCTGATCTTTATAATGGACCTGAAGGACGCCACGGCAGGCCACATGTTCCAGATGACGCCATCCATGGCCAAGAAGTTCTCGGTTTTCTCGGAGGAGGGCCTTCCACTGCGGCCCAAAGCCCAGCATTTCATCAACACGATCACGGGCTTCGAGCAAGTCTTCAATATGTTCAAGCCCATGATGACCAAGAAGATGCAGGAGCGCCTATTCGTGCATGGCAACAAGATGGGTCTCCTCACGGACCAGGTTCCACTGAAATACTTGCCCAAGGAGTACGGTGGCGAGAATGGATCCGCGCCGGATTTGGTGGCTGTTTGGGAGAAGAAATTCGACGAATACACCGAGTTCTTCAACTCAAGTTCCGAATATGGCACTGACGAGTGCCTCCGGCCCGGGAAACCCATAGACTTTGAGGGCCTTTTTGGCAGCGAAGGTTCCTTCAGGAAACTCAATGTAGATTAGGTTTAATTTCCCCAAAAAAAAACTGTTTTTATCTTGCTCCAAATTCCGGATATAAATTATACCCTTTCGCCTTAAGAAATTGTTTATTTTTTCATCAATTTCAAGACTATACTTGTGTACTTTGCAGGGCAATCATTTATCTGCCAACTCCGTTGAACGAGAACGGACCTCGCATCGGCATTTGGCGGATGGGTCTGGTTCCCGTGGAGAAGTACAACATCCTGGAGTGCATGCAGGTGGCCCACGCCATGCAGGAGATTGCCATTATGGAGGACGACCATGCCATCATCAACGGCGTGATCTTCATAATGGACCTGAAGGACGCCACCGCTGCTCACCTGTTCCAGATGACCCCGTCCATGGCCAAGAAGTTTACGGTCTTTTCCGAGGAGGCGCTGCCGATTCGCGTGAAGTCCCAGCACTTTATCAACACCATCACGGGCTTTGAGCAGATGTTCAATATTTTCAAGCCCTTGATGTCCAAGAAGATGCAGGGACGCCTCTTCGTGCACGGCAACAAGATGGACCGGCTCACCGAACAGATCCCGCTGAAGTACCTACCCAAGGAGTATGGCGGGGAAAACGGCTCTGCCGCGGAATTGGTGGCGGAGTGGGAGAAGAAACTGGACGCCTACTCCGACTTCCTCCAGGCCAATGCCAGCCTGGGAACCGATGAAAGTCTCCGCCCCGGCAAACCCATCGACTTCGAGGGCCTGTTCGGAATCGAAGGGTCCTTCAGGAAGCTCAACGTAGATTAGTCCAACGAGTCCATATTCTAGATAAATCAAAGTAATCCATTTTATCATAATTTTTGCATTTATTTACGGCGTTCTTCGTTTATATTTTTCGGCAAACGCCCGATCTATCTGCTTACACGGCTCTAACAATTTTCTTACGCTTAAAAATCGATAACACTTGCTCTGGTGTGTAAGTTGTAATTAAAAACTAAATGTACAAAAGATCGTCAATGAAATGTACAACAACAAAATATACACAATGTTTCGTTTTCGTTATCGAGTTCGTCTGTTCGCATTTGGCATGTTTTGCGGATAATATGTCATGAGATCCACGATATACAAATACGAACATAAACACGAATGGATGGGCCACTGGATCCTCCGCTGGCCGGGCCTGGGAAACTGAATTTAACCCACTAAGGGAACTAGGCAAAATTGCAACAGTCTGTTGGGCACCCGGCCAGCCGGGAGTCTTCAGGGGCGGCCAAATGAAACGCCAAATTCATCCGCCACCATCCGGATTCAGCCACGATCGAAACTTTACACTAGCCTACATTACGTGATCTCACTGTCTCCCCACAATGGAGTTACTTCTTCTATTCATTACTTTACTCAGTTATTGCTAAGAACTACTGGAAATGTTTGGTTTTTGGGTTTGATTTAGCAGCAGAGTTACACAAGTTTTATATACTCGAACTTTTTGGGACTGGATCTCTCTGTTCGAAGATCTGAAGATCCTAATTCCGACGCCCCATTATCGTCCAGTTTGGCAAACTTTTTTTTTTGTTTTTTCAATCGACTCTACACAATTCTTGTAAAATTCTAAATGCTACTTAATATGGACTTTGAAAAAGGTATATACTTAAGTGTTATTTAGATAATTTTCTTGCTATCAAGATTTTGAGTTACTTAGCTGAGTAGCTTATGATTTCTGCTAGCAAGTTTGAACTGTGAACCGGAAACGGAAATGCAGCTGAAGGCTGCGGGATTTTGGGGGACTTTAGTTCTGTAGTTTTTGTTTCTGTTTTTTTTTTGGTTTCTATAATTGTTGCTGCTAAACTATATAGCTAGATTTAAGTACAAGTATATATGTGATAAGCTCATAAATACACAATAATAATCAATTGTCAATCAATTCAATTCAATTCAATTCAATTCAATTCAATCAATCAATCATAATTGGATACGCTAAAAACTCTTAGCTTAGCTTACGGTCTTACGGTCTAAAAATATGAATATGTCTTTCAACTTGTCTGTGTGGCTGTGTTGTTGCTGTAATACGCTGTATGTTGCTGTATGGTGGTTGGGTGGTTGGGTGGTTGTATACGTATTTGTGGTGGTGCATTCATTGGCATGCCGCGTAGTGCCAAACGGGCCGTAAATATGCAACTATATGGCAACAGGCAAGTAAGTGTTTAGTTAACAGAGAAAGAGAGAGAGAGAGTTCAAGAGATGGCTCAATGCGATTACAACCAATTTTTACTTGCAGGAATTTGAATTTGATTGGATTTTGGATTTGGGATTGAAGTCTAAGGATATCGGATTTTAGATTTTGGATATTGGATTTCGGTTTTAGCGGGCTGGAGATACGGATAGGATATATGGCTTTAAGGGATTGTGAAAATCTAAATCTAACTCTAGTCATCTGGGTCCAACCCGATTAGCTCTGCTTGCAAACGGCCCTTAGTCTTACAGCAAATTGTTAAGCAAAATACTCTCAAAGCGATACGGAATTGCGGCGACATACTGGTCATGATTAGAATTTTCCAAAACGAATTCAATATGCCGATCCAGACGACGGCGAAATTGATAAGAGTACTTTGTATAACGTCGCCCGTGACCACCTCATACAGACGCAACGAGATCCATGGCAGCCAGGACACCCAGAATGCAAAGACTAATGCGAATGACATCATATGACTAGGGTTCGATAAATTTTCAGCCAGAGCAGTTGCATATTCTTTATCGTGTATTGGCTCGCCGGACCTAATCTTACGCATCATAACAAAGATGTAGCCGTAGTTGTGTACGATCGATATGAGGCTGGGACCTAACACTAAAATCGCCAAAGTGGCGCTATATGCCGCCATATTCCCCCAGTCGAGCATGCAGATGTGCGTCACATTGTTCTCGATCGGTTTCGAGTAGCCCAGGATGGGTGGGCAGCACAACAGGGCGGCGGATATCCATGTGAACACCATCCAGCATTGGCAGCTGGAATAATAAGTTCCAAAGAAATGGTATAACATGTTCATCAAATTGTATATACATTTTATCCATACCGCGTCTTTGTCTGGACTGTTTCGTAGCGCAGTGGCTTCCTAACTGCCAGATACCGATCCACCGAGATCCACATGAAGGTGTAGACGGAAACCGCCCATAGGGTCACCTCCAGGTAGCCCGTAAACCGGCACACTATGTCGCCGTACATCCATTCTCCGGTGAGGGCGGGATACACGGAGAAGGGCACAACCAGCAGTCCGCACAGGAGATCGGCTATGGCCAGGGATAGTAGGTAGTAGTTTATCACCTCTGTGGGACCTATCGGAAAAGAGATATTAATATATTTCTAGCCAGCTTGAAAAGGAATAGTTGAACTATCGTAGTTATAATTGGGTTCTGTGCTAATAATTGCTTTGATTCATCATGCGGAATTATTTCTTTGAGCATAAAAAGAAATAAAAAGATAAAACATTTTTTGGTATATAACATAAAATTATTATTATATGAAGTAAAACTAAATATTAAATGAATAAATACTATAAATTTGTTAAATATTTTGTGCTATGATTAAAAATTTGAATAGGGATAGATTTTTGAAAACTCTGGTATAGATTTGTAAGGCATCTAATCCCTAATCTAAGTCGAAAATAATAATAAATAGCATGCCTTAAACGAAGTCTATCAGGGGATTCTACCATTACTGTTTAAATATTATTATATCCTTAATTAGTTAAAATATTAAAAAATATATTTTATTTTATAAAAAATACATAACAAATATTAATCAAACCTAATCGCCTGTAATAGAACCTTTTAACCGTAGAATCTATCACCCAAAAATAATCTACGTACCCTTGAAGTTGGCATATGTGGCGATGATGAGGAGATTGGACAGGACTATGGCCACGCCCAGTATGGAGATGAGCACCGCCTTGGTGAGGGCCTCCAGCTTGGAATTATCCTGTAGGTAGCTCATTTCCTGCATTTTTGCGGCCCGCAGCAGGTGAAAGTGGCGCTCCTGGGCAAGTGCTTGCTATTGTCCTTCTCCGGCTTGTGACGCGGCGGATTCCCGTCGTCCTTTCCTCCTTTTTCACGGCTCCTTCGCGGGCTGATTGTTATGCAAAGGCCAGTGGACGTGGACGTGACCGTACTTCACTTCCGGTCATGGCGGCCGCCCATGCAATTGTCCTGTGTCGGTGTGTGTGCCCGGTGTGTCTGTGTGTGTTGGAGTGTGTCTCGGTGTGCTAGTGTGGGTATTCCAGGTGTTAGTGTGTGTGTGTGTGTAAGAGTGGCGTCCTTTATTGTGCAACGACGCTTGCACACGCGAAGGTCGTCGGAGTCCTTGGCGCTGCTTTCACTTTTTTATTCTTTTTGGTTTTTTTTGTATTCCTTTCTATTTCTCCTGCTGGCGCCGAATTTGTATAAATTTTGTGCTGCCTACTTTCTGGCGCTGGGCCAAGGGTTTTTTGGCGACGCCGTGTGGGCGACTTGATTGTATAAACACACTCCTGCAGCCTGCAGTGGTTAAGGTTAAGGATAGTGTTCGGTGTGCGCGGCCTAGCGTTTGTTTGAAGCTCGTTTTTAAAATTTGGATTAAAATCTTTATGTTTAAAATCTACTAATTGCGTACAATTGGTTTCAAGTTAGATCGTTAATCGGGTTCTTAAGTTTCTTGATTTCTTGATTTTAATTAATTTCACAACGCTAATGAATTGTTTATCGAACGATTACAAGTTATTTTGCTCTGTATATATTTTTTAAGTATTAATAGTTTTCTATTAGTTTAAATATGGATTTAAAAATGTACACATTTCAAACTCTCAAATGGAAGAATAATGATTATTATTATTTAATATTTAATAATTACACGATTTCTAGATTTTTTCTGTTTTCTGTTCTTTGTTTTTCTTGTTGGGGCTGTTGGGGTTTCTTCCTTTTTTAGTTCTGACTATAATTAAAGCACAGCACAAATTGTTTGTTGTTTTGTAAGGCTTCTGTTGTGCTACATTAAGTTTTTAAAATATTTCGTTTATAGTTTCTGTTGTTGGGTATTTCAGTTTGTCGGTTGGTGTTGGTGTTTTGTTTGGTTGTGTGGTTCGCTGCTTGGTGTTTGTGATTATCCTTTTGCTTGTAAATTCTAGCTGTTGTTGCTGCAGCAGTTCCTCGTCCTTTCCATTTTCATTTTCATTTCCATTCCCGTGTCCTCAGCCGCTGTCCTGCTGTCAGTTTAAGCTAATTGTGCGCATCTGCAAGGACAAAGGGAACAATTGAATGGAATTCCTTCTGCGCTCTATAAATAGTTTACACAATTTCCCATCTTGAGCCAATCAATAAATTATCCCACATGCGGCAGCTGGCGGAAAAAGCCTTTTAGCTGCACAAACGCTTTACATAAGCGTGCTTATCCTGGGCCCGTCACTTGCCTGCTGTATGGTCTCCGCCGCCTACCTCGCCCACCACCCACTTTCCCCGCCTGCAATGACCCACTTTGCCGTGCCACTTGACACAGTTTGAGAGCCATAGCTGTCACTTTCTGCTGCTCAAACTGCGTTCGCCTCTCGAGGGCCTGGAACTGTTAAAAATCTCAAGGGTCCCCGTCCCCGTCCCCGTCCCCGTCCCCGTCTCCTCTCCCATTTTGGACCTATTTATGGACCAGCACCATCGATCAAGCCCACTCGGTGCCGTATTTTTAGGACTGGTACTGAGAAAGGGTGCCAGTTAACCCTTGTCGATTTTATTACAAATTAAATTAATTTCTTCGCATATTAATATCATAATAATTAATACGAATTATGCTTATTTTTATACAATCCTGTCTGTATTTTTTATTTTTAAACATTAAAAGAAATAAACATCATTTTGTACAACCTGGATTTAATTATTTGATTAAAACTATTTACCCATATAGTTTAAACTCTTAAAGGACCAAAATAAAAGGACCCCTTTTAGCAACCCCTAATGGGAGCCTCTAACTCACTGTAGTATCCACATCCATCAGCATCATTTACTGCGTCATCGTGCCATTTTACACGCAGACACAAACACAAATACAAACACCATTATCAAATGCCATTAGACGGCAGCGGGGGTCGGCTTCTCTACACACTAAATGTGGGTGGCATCAGTGGGCGAGGCGGGGCGGGGCGGGGCGGGGCGGGGCGGGTTAACAAGTCTGTCATTTGCGCCATCTTCCCCGCTAGAATACGCTCGACTTAGTAATTTAATTAACGATAACTGGGTAACGCTTCGGGCCAGACAGTCACTCACTGGCCAGGTGATAAATATCAATGTATTGCATTAGTCTGCCCAACCAGCCATTCAGTGCGAAACCCTTTGAACGCCGCAGCTCCATCACCTGATTGTCAATCATTACGTAAGCCACTGCAGCTGCTGATGGCCTGGCCGGCGCGGAACATCGTTTGTGGAAATGACTTCCCGCCTCCAACGACCAATCCAAATCAACTCGAGTACCGTTGTCCGGGCTGCAATTACGGCAAATAACTGTTATTGCTGCCAACTTAGCCGGAGCCGGCGCCGGAGCCAAAGCTCCACTCATAATGAGTGGCCCGGACATGAGAAATGGGTTCAGTGAACCCCCTTTTCTCGGCCTCTCTTCCAAAGGATAATCAATAAGCGCGGTCCTGTGATTAATTATGTAAATATTTTCATTGTTTTTTCGTTTCGGGGACGAAAGGAGAGGAGCTCTGCTAACAAGCTGATGAGATTTTGATTGCCACTGGGACGCCAGGCGGCTCATTATGGCTGGGTTTAAAAAAAAAGCCTGAAAAAGTGGCATGGAGTGTGTTCCGGTCTGATGGATAAAGTTGGCCAGAAAGGGATTTAAACTTTTGTATCTTTACGGCAGGTTTTTTATAAATGATCCTTAAGCTTTAATTTAAAAGCCTGGAACCATTTTAATATTGAGATTTAAGTGTAAGGTCTATAAACATGTATACATGTATATTTTATAAATAATTTTAGTACCAGTAAATATCAGTAGTTCTAGCCTTTATTAAATTTCTTAATAATCCTCTTCAAACTATATGTTTAAACCAATCTTCCTGCTGGCCTATTTCTCGCTTTGAAGATCCTCCAGCCTTAGAACCCATAAAATATGTAATCCCAGCATGTTTTTCCCAACTTGGAAAACAAAACGAAGCTCCTACCGCAACAGAAAGACAATAAAATGGGAAAACCCAATGAATATGTCATAGAGTTTCCCACGGAATACGGCCGTAAACTCGTATTTAAATGCCAGGTAGGTGGCAGGGCGGCAGGGTGGCAAGTGCAGTGGTTGGGGGCACAAGAAAATGTTTCGGGGCGCTATAAATAAACTTTTGGCTGGGTACGAGTTTCAAACAAATTGCGAAACACCGCAACAAAGGCCAAGGCGAGCTGCAGGCTGAGTAGCACCGAGAAGGATACTCATTTGATGACGTTAGCTGTTGGCAGGACAAGGAGGCAGGGGGATGAAGGATGGAGCAAGGCTGCTGCGGGTGGGTGCCACGTCATCGTCATCGTCGCCTTCCACGTGGCGGCGTCTTTACATAAGCATGACCTCACCTTGGCTGGTATTTTATGTTTGCCAGCCATTCCATTTGTCTTGTTTACGTTTGCCACCTGCTTGTGCATCTCGGAGGGCGAATGCATAATTTATGCTTACGCATGTCAAATGTCGCATATGGCTAGAATCTCTGGGCCCTGCAGGCGGGTCGGGGCATTGGGGGACCCTGGGACCTGGAGACTTGGCAGCTCCTGTCACTCGGTGGCTTATGGACTTTCCAGTGTGCCCTGCAGCCTGTTGCTTCCAAACTTTTGGCCGCAAAACTTTTGTCAACCGAAATGCCAAAAAATGCCTGCAGGAAAATGCAATTAAAGCGCCAAAGTTGCAAACTTGTTCTAAAAAGCAACAGTTTCTCCAAAAAGGATATTTTTACTTCAAAGTCATTTATTTTCTGTAACTTTAAACGATTAGCAGAACGTTTCTCCATAATTCTGCATCAAAATCTAGAAACAAAATATTTTTTGAATTTTTTGTGAAATTTTCTGGAGGATCCTCCAGAAAAGGACAAACCTTCGAAAGTGCATGGAGCCACTATATGGCCCCTAGCGATGGCTATATCTTGGGCAATAATCACCAGATTCTTGAGCGGAATACCTTAAACGATTTGCAGATCGATTCTCCATAATTATGGATCGAAATCTAGAAACAAAATATTTTTTGAATTTTTTGTGAAATTTTCTGAAGGATTCTCCACAAATCTTGGTAAGTGCATGGAGCCACTATATGGCCCATAGCGATGGCTCTATCTTGACCAATAATCATCCGATTCTTGAGCGGAATACCTTAAACGATTTGTAGATCGATTCTCCATAATTATGGATCGAAATCTAAGCACAAAATATTTTTTGAATTTTTTGTGAAATTTTCTGGAGGCTCCCTTCCGAAAATCTTCGAAAGTGCATGGAGCCACTATATGGCCCGTAGCGATGGCTCTATCTTGGCCAGTAATCATCAGATTCTTGAGCGGAATACCTTAAACGATTTGTAGATCGATTCTCCATAATTATGTATCAAAATCTAAACACAAAATATTTTTTGAATTTTTGGTGAAATTTTCTGGAGGCTCCCTTCCGAAAATCTTCGAAAGTGCATGGAGCCACTATATGGCCCCTAGCGATGGCTATATCTTGGACAATAATCATCAGATTCTTGAGCGGAATACCTTAAACGATTTGTAGATCGATTTTCCATAATTATGGATCGAAATCTAGAAACAAAATATTTTTTGAATTTTTTGTGAAATTTTCTGAAGGATTCTCCACAAATCTTGGTAAGTGCATGGAGCCACTATATGGCCCATAGCGATGGCTCTATCTTGGCCAATAATCATCAGATTCTTGAGCGGAATACCTTAAACGATTTGTAGATCGATTCGCCATAATTCTGCATCAAAATCTAGAAACAAAATATTTTTTGAATTTTTTGTGAAATTTTCTGGAGGATCCTCCAGAAAAGGACAAACCTTCGAAAGAGCATGGAGCCACCATATCGCCCAAAGCGATGGCTATATCTTGGCCAATAATCATCAGATTCTTGAGCGGAATACCTTAAACGATTTGTAGATCGATTCTCCATAATTATGTATCAAAATCTAAACACAAAATATTTTTTGAATTTTTTGTGAAATTTTCTGGAAGATCCTCCAAAAAATCTTTGAAAGTGCATTCAAAGGAGCCACTATATGGCCCAAAGCGATGGCTATATCTTGGCCAATAATCATCAGATTCTTGAGCGGAATACCTTAAACGATTTGTAGATCGATTCGCCATAATTCTGCATCAAAATCTAAAAACAAAATATTTTTTGAAATTTTTGTGAAATTTTCTGGAGGCTCCCTTCCGAAAATTTTCGAAAGTTCATGGAGCCACCATATGGCCCGTAGCGATGGCTCTATCTTGGCCAATAATCATCAGATTCTTGAGCGGGACACCTTAAACGATTTGTAGATCAATTCGCCTTAATTCTGCATCAAAATCTAGAATCAAAATATTTTTTGAATTTTTTGTGAAATTTTCTTTCACAAACCTTCGAAAGTGCATGGAGCCACTATATGGCCCGTAGCGATGGCTCTATCTTGGCCAATAATCATCAGATTCTTGAGCGGAATACCTTAAACGATTTGTAGATCGATTCTCCATAATTATGTATAAAAATCTAAACACAAAATATTTTTTGAATTTTTTGTGCAATTTTCTGGAGGATTCTCCAAAAAATCTTTGAAAGAGCATGGAGCTCTTTCTATCCATAACTCTACATCAAAACCTAAGAACAAAATATTTATGGAGTTTTTTGTGAAATTTTCTGGACCATCCGCATAAAAATCGAAGAACAAAATATTGCTTACATTTTTTTGTAAGTTTTCTGGACCATCCCCTCCAAAAATCTTTGAAAGTAAATGGAGCTATGTGACTCCTACCAATGGATGATTCTTGAGCAGAATACACTAACGATAAAGAATGTCTAATAATTTCTAATGCTTATCTAGCTATCTGGAGACTCGAGTCCTATATCCTTTTAAACCCCAAATTTAGGCAATGATTGCAATCTTCAAACAAACTCGGCTATGTCGTAATGGCAAGGCCCTAATAATAGGTTCGCCGAAGGATGAAGGCTATAAAAAATACCAATTTCCCTATGAAATGTGCTGAATATTTTTTCGTCCTGAAATGAAATGCCGGCGGGGGGTGCGTGATTGGGCCAACTTAAATTCACGTGCTACCCGCTGTTATGGCCATAAACCGCATTGTGAAATGCCGTACCACATGTCGTATACGCAATGCTTTTATTTGGGCCAATTTTGCGTTGCGAGGGCGTCGAATTGGTTGTAGAGGCATTGGGGGCGTGGCAGAAGCAGAAACGGGGACGGGGAAATGAAAAAGTGGAGCTAGCAAGGGCAAATAGCGACTTGGCGACGCGCGCGTGTTTAGTTTTATATTGTTTTATTCCCCTCTGGATTTTTGTCATCGCATGGATGCTTCGCTAATTCTGATTTCCCCCTTGGAAGGATCTGTGAAAAGTGAAAGTGTACGAAAGCGAGTTTTTCAAGGGGTTTTCTGCAGAAACTAGCAGAATCGGCAAGGTCACAGTCATGGGCCTGCCCTTCGAGCGGCAACGTGACGTATGCGTAATAAATAAGACTTGCAGCGCTCGGCGGCACTAAGGACAATTGTTTTGGCCCCTGATACCGGCTCTTCGCCCCCCCCTTCCCCCCCAAATACTTATAAGTCCCCACAAATACCCACTCACACTTGCACAAACACAATCAAATACCGAACAATCGATCAATAAAAAACAGCGCCAGCAACAACACGGAATTCGTTTCAATGCTGAGACTTGACATTCAGCCAAGGCAGCGGCAAAGTCGGGCAATCAATACGGCAATGCATCAATTTGTCATCCGCAGTGCCACGCTGCCACTGCCACTGCCAGTGCCACTGCCACCGCTGACGGTGGCTTCTCAGTGTTTGTTGTTGCCACGCTTTAAATGCTTGCAACTTGTTTATTTGTTGCTGTTATTCGCTGTCTGATTGATAAGCAAAGGGAAATAGGGATAAGGCCAATGGCAGAACGGGGGTCTTTAGTTACGATATGACGCGGCGGTTTTGAAGCATGCACTGGCGGAAATAGTAGCGTCTAACAATGTTCTCTTTGATTTTATAAAATTTTTTAAGTAATTACAGAGTTTTGACTATATATGTTTAGTCATAGAAGTATAGAAAATATGATTATACCTGGTAGATAAGAAGGTATGAACATGTTTATTTATCAAATGAGCTATTTTAGATAGGATACTGTCTGTTTTTATTGTCTTATGAGATTTAGTAAGATGTAGTTCGAATTTTATATAATTTTGTTTATGTTCTTCTAAATTATGTGGTATTAAGAAATATTTAACTTTAATATGGCATATAAAATTTATATAAATTCTCGTATACAAAATTATAATTATGCTAGCAAAATTATTACTTCACTTTAACCCCATATAGAAATGTATGTCTGTATAAAAAATTAATAAAATAACTTTTTTTTAACCTTTAAATTTCATTACTTAATGAAATACAATTTTACATAACATTTTTTTCTAAGAAAAATATTCTATTTTATATTGGCTAAAAAGAAATATATATAATCCCTCTAAAATAATAAATTCCTGTACTAACCCCTTATTTTTCTCTCTGTACAAGCATATCCGTTGCCTTGTTACTAGTATTTCATTTGCAATTTATTGGCTGAATGTGCAAACTGACGCTGAAAGAGCTGCCAAGTCTGGTTGGGATTGAGATGGCGGCCACAAGGACTGGGTGACATTTGAGCAATTTGTCCGCAGCAGCTGCACAAAAGCGCACTACTTAACGATGTATCCGTGACTGGGATGTATCTGCATTCAAATCCGCATCTGCTGGCAATAGATACTTTTTGCTGGGAGCACTACCCGCGGCGGGGAAGACCAGTGTGCGGAAAGGACCTGCCTCGCTCAATGGCGACAATTAGTTGGCACTAGCCCCACTGACCACGCCCATCATAAGTATATAAATCAAGGCGGACACAGCCCACAACTAATTAGACGATAACCCGAACGAAAATAAAAACAACGCAGTCCAAACAGAAGGTTGCGATTTGTGGTTGCGTGAAGGAAGTGAAAAGGAAAAGTTATGGACGGAAAATGGGCTGGGAAAGTGGGGGACGAGCGGAAAATGGGGCTAGTGGGAGTGGGTGTGTCCATTTAGGCTGGTCATCGGCCATCGGCCATCGACCAAATGCTTGTTTTGTTTTTCTTGGCCGTTTTAGCCGCAATGTTTTCGATTCATTTGGCTAAGTTCTGTTTTTCCCTTAAAGAGAAAACTATTGGGGCTCTTTTGATTGATTGAAGAGTTTGAGTATATGATAGTTTTTTTAATTCTAATATATATAATAAATATTTATTTTTTCAATATATTGTATCGCAAAACGTTCTCTGTTTTTGATTAAATTTAGAGCAATATTTTTTATAGAGTATTGATTCGTTGCCATAGCCTATTATTCAAATATACGTACATTAAAATTTGTTGTTTTTTGAGACATTTAATTATAGCAACGCTTTTGTTTGTCTCGGCTTGTTGTTTTTTGTCACAGACGCCAGAAACATTTTATCTTTACTTTCCCAAATTTCTTTCGTTAATGCCGCAAAAACTAAGCATCATTTGCGAAATGCTGAGCACGTTGTGGTCATAAATCAAAAACGATATGATTTTATGAATATTTTGAAGTGTTCAATTCTTTGAATAGATTTTTTAAAGAAGCGATATAAAACTAATTGGTAAGATGCGAATTTAAAAAATTTTTTTTGCTTTGTTTTCACATAACACTTTAGCAGTGCACTGCACACCACTGCTTTCAAATATTTAATAAAAGAAGGTGTTTTTAAACAAGCAACATTGATTTTATAAGACAATTTGCCATATGAAATTGGTCTTTAAGATGTTCATTATGGATTCTTTTCTCTATTATTTGTTTTATACCATTTTTTATTAATCAACTTGATGCTACACTCAGAAACATTTACATATTTAATAAAAATAAGGGATTAAGCCCCATCACATTCTAAAATAAATAAAAATAAATTATAAATACAAAATATATTAGTTGATTTATTATTTTTAGCTCTCAATGCTCTACTTATTCGTCTCAGTGTACACTCGCACACACTCAAGTAACTGTCTTGAATGCAAATGTGTGGCCAACAGCAGCTGCAACGTTTTGTTTTTTTTTTTATCGGACTAATTGAATACGTGTCCCGAAGCACAAAAGCGCCGCTGAAAGAAAGGCGAAAAGAAAGGATGGCAAGCAATTATACGTCACGGGCCATAACTGTAAGGCAGCTGGCGAGAACAGCGTCATTTGGCATGTAAATTAGACTGCGGCCACGGCCAGCCTTGGAGTATGCAATGAAATCTGCGCCACTCTGCCGGACATGGACTGAATGTTGCATGTTGCTCGTCGGATTGGCCGCTCGGTCATCGGTCATGTGTGAAAAATGGCAACTGTGTCAGCGCCCACACGCCGGCGTCAATTGCATTATTCAGAGGCAGTGCAGAAAGAACAAAAGCCACTAGAAGGCATTGCGAGCGAGTGGCTAAGAAAGGGTGGCGTTCCAAGAGGGACCCTTAATTATGCAAAGGGCCAAGCGCCGGACGGCAACGACCTTGAAGTTGCCAATTGCAGCGAACGTAATTAAAGCCGTGGAACGCGACTGTGTAGAACAGGTTTACATCTTCACAATGGGCAGTTGGTAATAAAAGGTATTGAGAAACAACTACAAGAAATAAATGGTATAATTTAATAAACAAAGATATCTTAATCTTTTGTTAAATAGCACTTTAAATAAAGTGTAAAATAATGTAAAAGCTTTTTCCCCAAAACTTATCCTATCCTCTTATAATTGCATTCCTTATAATGGTATAGTATAGTATAGTAATAGTATAATTAAGTCGCAATAGGGAGCCTTATACCTACCACTTTGGTAGCCCTGTGGGACAACGTGTGAAATTTCCCATTGTGTGATCGATAAAATGGCCATGTGCAAAGGATAGGTCTTTGGGGGTGTCGTCGTGTCCTTGAAGGCAAATTTACGACAAAATAAACAACTTGGCGTCCATGCCTGAGCCCGGTCCTGGCCGATAAGGATAAGAACGGGGATACGCGCTCGTCGCTTGGCGCGCAATTTTATGACACATGGCAGAACTTATCGATGCCAGCCAAAAGACAAATTGCCTATAAAATGGCCAAGTCAATAAACGAGAAAAAAACAAAAAAGAAAATAAAATAAACAAAAATGTAGGAAAGCGTGTAACGTGTGACCGAGATACGAGCACATAATCGTGGCTGATGTATGCATGTGTGCAGGCGACAGGCAGCACATATCCTGCAAATCCTGTATGCCGCACATAAATTGAAATTTTCGCAAACGAAATTTGCGTGGAAAATGATGCGCTGAGCTCGAGCTTTTCAGTATTTGCGCAAAGTCTTTGGCTTTGGCTAATCCCCCGAGGCTGCTGGCGTTCTTTGCATTGAGCTTTTCAAACCAAATTCGTTGATTTTTTTCTCGACTTGCCTATTTTCGTATCTCTACATCAGCAGAGAATAGAGGAGAAGAGAAGAGCAGCTTGACATTGCCGTTTAGTGAAGAGTGGCGAAAAGTGCACAGAAAGAAACAATGTTTGCAAGTTTTGGGATGGAATAAAATAAATTTTATAGTATTGATAAAATATTCATAAAATCTTTCAAAATATTCATAAAAGAGTAACTTATATTTAAAAATTCATTTTATTTATCATTAACTTTAATGCATATATCCTTACATAAGCATTCGGTTCATAGTTTTTTCTTAGGATTTCAAATGGATATATCTAAATTGCTTATATAGTAAGTAATATATCTTATAAAACTTATATTAGACATATATATAAATAATGTTGTTGAAGGAATATCTTTAAAGTTTACAAGTTAATATACTCCAAATTTTTAGGGGCTTTCGACTCCCGTCGCCTGGCTAATTTTTATTTTCCCTTTTTTTTATAAAAACTTTCCCTTTACTAACCAAACATTTCTTTCAGTGCATTGCCTGACTTTCCCTTTAAGCTTGTATATTGTATTTCTTGTGTTTCGCTCTTTTTGGGGTTGTTTATGTTTTGATTCGCTCTTCGCCTATGCTCCCTGATTCTTCCCATATTTTTTTTCATGTTGAGGTAGGATGCGTCTGGAGCCAAGCTCGTCTTGATGCTCCAAATTAAAGCGAACTCACCTTAGACGGGACATCCTTGTTTCGGGGCAGGTGCCGTGACATTGCTCGGATTGCCAGTTGATCTTTAAGTTATTTAGTACCTTTAGCGTTTGTATATTTAAGAATATATTTGTTTTTGCATTTTATCATGAACACTTTGTCTTTATCACTTTGTTTGCTTGTCCTCCCTCGGCTGCAACAGGCAAGAGGTTCAAAATATCTAGATAAATGTGGGTTCGACTGGGCTTAGATACATATCCGCCAAAAGTATGCCGCCCCGACTGTCTTCACTACTTGTGTCTAATAAATCGATCAAATAATATTTTAATACATGCATTTATGGTAAATTACTAATGGTAAATTATTTTTTGACTTTGATAAGATAATTTTGAAGGGGAATTAGGCGGCTATGAGACATTTTCTTGATTTACAGCCAGTTTGTTTTCAACTTTTGTGGCTAAACAATTTTCATGGCTTTCCGCACACACGAGAGCTCACCGACACTGAGCTGACGATTTTCCAATGTTTTCATTGGCCTGACGAAAAAATTTTCGGGACACATGCAACTTTTATTTCTCGGTTTACTTGTTGGCTTTTCCGTGGCTGCTGCTGCCTCTGCTGCTGCTACAGCCTTCAACACACATACATCGGCAGGCGCACTCACACAGATACACAACAGGCAGCAGGACACTCTCACTCACAGACATGTGCGCAGGTGTGTGCCTTGATTTTTCAATTAGTGTCTAGCCCCATAATATGCACGGTTTAATTGAAAGCACTCTTCTATCTAGGTTGGCCAATAGCTCAGAAATGGTTCTTGTTTAATTGAAGCCGAAATGAAACAAAAATGTTGAACAAACTTTTTTCCTTGGCCAGCGGAAAATTGTGTTTGCTGGCCGCGTGTGTTTCTCAATGTATGGGTGTGTGTTTGAATGGGATGCGGGTGTGTGTCTGTGTTTGTGTGGGTGTGTTTCCACCGTTTCCAACAACAACAACAACCACTGAACGCGCTGCTGCCGCTGAATCTATCAAACTTTTCGTTGCGTGCGTAGGTGCGACGCGCTCGCTGTCTAACTGGCAACAGTGGAACGCCCCGAGAACTTGGCCAAGAAAAACTCGACCACTTTCAGCTGGAAGGGCTAAGAGAGACGAGTAAGAGCTGGAAAGGCTGTTTCCGCCAAGAGAGGCGCTTTTCGCAACCAAACCCAGACCATCGAACCGTCTTCGCCCCAAGGAATTGGCCAAGAGAATGGCGGCCCCCGTCAGCTGGAAGGGCTAAGAGAGGCGGCTAAGAGATGGAAAGGCTGTTTCCGGCAGAGAGCAAGAGCTTTCGCCTACTTTCACACTAAGCTTTCCAGCCAGCTGAAAGCTCCCTAACGCACATGGCGTTTGTTTATAATCGCGGCAGGTAAAAATAGCACTGCATATTTTTAGGCGCCGCCATGAATGACTATCTGCGCACTGCGCATGTACTGCTGCTCGTAGTCAGAATTCACAAATTCTAAATGTTTGATTTATAATATTTTAGAATTTTTAGAAGTCACTGCAGACTTGGTCAGCCCTCAAGCAAGTCTATAGTCAGTTTAGAAAGCCAAGAAAACATAAATCGAATCAGTTTTTAAATATGAAATGGTTAACAGGACGTATACACAATCTCAGGAAGGAACGATATTCTCTTTTCAATTAATTTAATTTGCGTTTTTTTTTAAATATAATAATATTTGAGCTTATGTAGATTGTATTCTTTGAATTAATGTTAATGTAACAACATTTATAAAACTATAATTTAAAAGATTTTTATTATATAAATTTACTCTTTTGAGTGTTGTTAAAACAATTTTAAGTATTTTTTATTTAATTAGTCGTATCACCGTGAAGTAACTTTGTTGATATTCATAAATTTTGTAATTTCAAACACTTCAATGCCAAAAATGGTCAAAAATTTGGCAAAATATGTCATTTTTAAGTTCTTTAACCATAAAGGGTCAACAGGTCGTATACGCAATTTCAAAAGCAATGGCACACGCTAAAAATTAACATCACTTTTTTGTTATTAAAAATCTGATATTTTTATAAAATCTTATTTTCAACTAATTTGTTAAAAACGTGGCTTCTAAACCAAATAAAAAATTTACCATGTTAACCGAATTTAAAATTTTTATTGGATCAATTTGATACACTTTTCAAAACTTTAAAGTTTTATTTTCATTTTGCCAATTGTTTGCCTTGCACCTAGCTCAGTTATGTTCAAAAATGCCTCCTGTGATGGAAGAAAAACATGGCGTATACACAATCTCAGAAGCTTGCAATCAAAAATACGATTTTAACTAGTGACAAATCATTCAAAGAGATTTAAATTCTTTCTGTCGAGCCATCACGCCATATTAGGGCAAACCTAAGCTCTTACTTTTAATTCATTAACAAATTCTACAACAAATGGTCAATAAGTCAATCTCAGCGCATTCAATAACTATACTTACATTTTTATCCTCATATTTGAACTTAATATTTTAAGCAATTTTTTTTTATTTTTAGCTTTGTTAAAATTGTAATTTTAATGCGTTAAGTTTTTATAACGGATTGCATTTTTTCATTGCTATATTATTTTCTATTTTAATGGACAATCAAATTATAGGGGCACTGTGGTTTACCACCTTGAGGGCAGGGTCCTTTTACTATTTTCAAAAACGCTGTAATTAGTTAACTTGTTTTAAAAAATGCTAAGAATTTTGAATAAAGTGTTATTACGTGGTTTTCCTGCTTCTTTCATAAGACATTCTAGGGCCTGTACTGCCGGTTTATTTACTCCATCAGAATTGCAATTTTTTCCGAAGCCGCAATGAGGGTCCTTCGTGTTAGGAAACGTAGTTGGGCACTTGCTCTTCACTCCCAGAAAGGTGAAAACTATACAAACAACACAATAAAATTCAATTTAATTAAAATAAACTTATAATCGTACCGATAAAAATAAAAATCTTAAATATTTCCATAACGTATTTCAAAAGAGGGCTTTGAGTAAATGAAATTGAGTAGCATTGCATTGAGTAGAATAGGGGCCTTTGAAAACCGTGACTGAAATTAAATTAAATTTTAGCATTAAAATGGATTCTTTAATCAATTTGATCAACTTAAAATAACTGAAACTTTCGTTTACTCCAAAAATTGTAAAAACAAATAAGTCTAATTAATTCCAATAAAGTAATATGATGATATAATATGATTGAGTTCCCTTCGCCTATATGATTCGAATCCGAGTCCCACCTATTGAGGTTACAAATGGAGCAATAGGGTTCCCGAACTAATGGAATGATTGCTTGCACCTAGATATCATATGTGCGGATGAGGACATAGCTATGATGCTATGAGATATGAGCTTAGTCCTTAATTTAGCTCCTCAAACTCATCAATCATTAATATAATGCCAAGGGTCCACATAGCGCTTTTCGGATGCTTTTTTTTTTTTGAAATTTCAACTTCTAGTTTATAGCGTAAAAAGCAAAAATTTCTGTGAAATTTAAATGGATCCGTTTAATATAATTAAAAAAATAAATGCTTTTCTAAAGCTTCATTAATTTCCATCAAGTTTTTTGTGTTATATTTTTCTAGCTACAGTCTCAAAATACAAATGGGGATCTCAAGATAAAATTTTTAAAATTGAACGCCTATATGACTCGAGTTTGGTGACCGACTTATTGAGTGGGATCCCCGTGGGGATCTTGAACGCTTGGACCAGTCTTGTTACATGTTGTTTTCAATATTACTTCGGATATGGAGATAGCTAAAAATGGCTCATGTGATGGTAGCAAAACATGAAAATATTTCAACGCTATTTAACAATTTATGGTCAACATGGTGTATACACAAGCTCAGAAGCTAAGAAGCTGGCTATCAAAAATACGATTTTAACTAGTTAGAAATCATTTAAAAAGATTTCAATTATTTCTGTCGAGCCAGCATGCCATATAAGGGGAAACCTTATCTCTTAGTTTTGATTCATTAACAAATTCTACACTAAATGATCAACAAGGCAATCTCAGCGCATTCAATAACTACACTTACATTTTTGATCCTCATATTTGAACTTATTATTTGAAACATATTTTTTTTAATGTAAGCTTTCTGAAAATTGTAATTTTAATGCGTTAAGTTTGTATAACTGTTTGCATGTATTCTTAGCTACATTATTATCTATTTTTATTGGCAATCAAATTAGTATGGGCACCTTCGCTTAACAGGGCAGTGTCCTTTTAATATTTTCAAAAACGCTGTAATTAGTTAAGTTGTTTTAAAAAATGCTAAGAATCTTAAATAAAGAGTAATTACGTGGTTGTCCTGCTTCTTTCATAATACATTCTAGGGTAATTAGTGCCTGTTTATTTGCTCCTTCAGAATTGCATTTTTTCCCGTAGCCGCAATGGGGTTCCTTCGTATCAGAAACCTTACTTGGGCACTTGCTCTTCACTCCCAGAATGGTGAAAACTAAGCAAACAACACAATAAACTTCAATTTAATTTAAAAAAACTTAAAAACGTACCGATAAAAATAAAAATCTTAAATATTTCCATAACGTATTTCAAAAGAGGGCTTTGAGTAAATGAAATTGAGTAGCATTGCATTGAGTAGAATAGGGGCCTTTGAAAACCGTGACTGAAATTAAATTAAATTTTAGCATTAAAATACCGACCCCAAATGAATTCTTTAATCAATTTGATCTACTTAAAAAACTTAAACTTTTGTTTATTCCACCAATTGTAAAAAAATTTAAAGTTTAGTCTAATTAATTCAAATTAAGTAATATATATTTTTATAAAAGTAATATATTTCATTTCCCAATAAGCTTATAGAATTTTTTGGCACTGTGGCTTGTCGCCTCTGGGACACGATCCACGGATTACTTTTGTAAAGTCTGTAAAAAAATTCACCTTTGAGGGCTTTAATATTCGCAACTGCACTTATCAAACCTGATATATTGAGCTCCTTTCGCCTACATGATTCGAATTCGAGTTCCCACCTATTGAGGCCATTAAGGTTACAATCGGAGCCAAAACCGCAATAGGGTTCCCGAACTAATGGAATTATTGCTTTGCACCTAGATATCATTTGTGCGGATGAGAACATACCTATGATGCTACGAGATATGAGTTTAGTCCTTAATTTGGCTTCTCAAACTCACCAATCAATAATATAATGCCAAGGGTCCACATAGCGCTTTTCGGATGCTTTGTTGTTTTGTGAAATTTCAACTTCTAGTTTATAGCGTAAAAAGCAAAAATTTCTGTGAAATTTAAATGGATCCGTTTAATATAATTAAAAAAATAAATTCTTTTCTAAAGCTTCATTAATTTCCATCAAGGTTTTTGTGTTATATTTTTCTAGCTACAGTCTCAAAATACAAATGGGGATCTCAAGATAAAATTTTTAAAATATGGTGAACAGAAATGTCCGTTTCAGTTAGTTCAGTGGAGTTATATATTACTTCAACTAAAATGTTCAAAAGACTTAAATAAAACAAAATTCAAATACATTTTTTTTGTGGTATTATAAAGCATAGCTTTAATCAATATGCTTAGTTTTAATATAATACATTTTAACCCTTCTTGGCAGCATTTTTTTCTCCAATACTAGGGCAGGGTGGCTTGTCGCCTTTGGGACACATTCCGCGTTGTATCTTTATAAAGTCTGTTAATAAATTAAAGTTAAAGGGAATTGAAACATTTTAAATTGAACTTTTCCAACCTGGGAGTCCTAGTTCCTTACGCCTGCATGACTCGAATTCGGCGACCCACTTATTGAAGCCGTTAAAGTGACATTTGCTACCGTGGCCGCAGTGGGGATCTTGGACGCTTGGAACAGTCTTGTTACATGTAGTCTTGTTACTTGTTACTTCGGATACAGAGATAGCTATGACGCTAACGGATATGAATTTAGTCCTTCATTTTGCTTCTTACACTTACCAATCATGAGTATAAGGCCAAGAATCCGCATAGCGCTATTCGAATGTTTTCTTTTCTATAAGATTAGAGCTTATAGTTTATTTCTTAAAATTGCTGTGAAATTTAAATGGGATTCGTTTAATAAAATTAAGGAAATTAATTTTCTCTACAACTTTTTAATTTGACACGAGTTTATAATTTTTTTAGTTAATCCTAATAAATATATAATGTCTGAATTACTAACCAAAATAATTTATAATTCGTTTTATATTGTGAACATATATTTATTTAGATGTAATAAAACAAATTTAAATTCTCTACTCAACGCACTATTTTATACATAATTTACTAGGTTGCAATTTAAAAGAAAAAAAAATTGTATAATAATTTGTAATACATTTTAATACATTTTATCCCCATCCTTTCCGTTTATTTTGTTTTGTAGAAATACCTGGACATGGGGGTTTTTAAAAAGGTCCTCTAAGCTTTCATTTTAAAAAATACTTGTATTTAAAAAAAAAACTGTCATTTTCGATCGTTTAAGTTATATGCCGACCTTTCCGACTCATATACTGTATGCAAAGAATTATAAAATGGATGTGTGCAAGGTTAATAAAGGTTAAGCTTTTAAACTAAGAGACTAATTCGTGTAGAAACAGACAAACAGATGGACATCCTGATCAAAAATATATATACTTTAAAGGGTGTAAAGGGTGCACTCTTTTGCACAAAATTATTATACCATCTGCAAGGGTATCTATTGCTTTGAAATTTATATGGGATTCGTTTAACAAAATTAGGGAAATAAATTCATTTTGAAACATATTTTAATTTAATTATTGTAAATTAGAAGTTGTTTGGGTAAATTATTACCCAAATACAAGCAAAATACTAAATAATAATACAAATTTTTAATAATCTTCATCCCCACAACGAAGGTTTTTTTGTTGCTTTGGCAATACCTGGGCACGGTGGTTTGTCGCCTTTGGGACACAGGCCACGTATTACTTTTACAAAGCCTGTCAATAAATTTAACTTATAGGGTTTTTACATTTGGATTGAATTGAATCCATCAAACCTTCAAGATTGAGTTCCTTCCGCCTACATGTCTCGAATGCGATGACCCACTTATTCAAGCCATTAAAATGGCATTTTGTTCCGAGGCCGCAGTGGGGATCATGAACGCCTGGAATCGTTTTTTTGCACATATTCTGGAATTTTTCTCCGCATATGGAAGCAGCTATGATGTTAGATATGAGTTGAAAAAGATACATATATAGTTGGCCTTCATTCTAGCTACCAAAACTAACCAAAAATGAGTATGAGCCACAGAGTCTTCATGGTACTATTTAAACATTGAGTTTTTCTGAAAATAGAAGCTAGGAAATGTAACTTATAGCGTAATATTACTTTGTAATTAAATTATTACGCCTTTGCTACTCGTAAGATTTTCATTTTTCTTTAAAGCTTTATTGGTTCTAGATCGTTTGGAATGTGTTTCAAAAAGTTGGCATATTCTACAGAAATTTCGCTTGCAGTCCTGAACTCAATCCTCTCCAGCACTCGGTTCCGCATCATTCACGTTCAATGAGAGCTCAGCCACCTGCTGCTGATCGGCCAGTGGATGTCGCAGTGGATATAGCTGATCCATGTGATCGATAAATGGACGGATGCCCTCCGGGTTCTTCATGTACTTTGCCACACTCAGAATGATGTGGCGATAGATTTGATGATCGCGGTAAGCAGCATTGGGGCGTCGCTTTTGTGGAGGTCTGACAAGGATAGTTTTAGGATATATTTAATTTATTTATTTTTATTGGACTCACCGCTCCTGGGCGCGCTGGATCACCCTTCGGCGTCGCACCGTCTCCGTTCTGCGACAGCGTTCGCAGTAAGCAAAATATGCGCACACCAGGATGACCAGACCCGCCAAAGAATATATGAGCCAGCTCCAGCTCAGGACACTAACAATAAAAATTAAAGTACCCTACTGATCCTACTGATCCCTCTAAAATATCTTACGCCACAAATGTTGCGTTCAAATCCTTCCAGATAGGCGAAACCTGATCAGGATTATGTTTCTTGACCTCGCTCCTCCAGAATGCGAATGGATGCATAATTGGCTCTGGGAGTTGATGGATTTTGATTCCGTTTCCGGAGGAAAATTTTGATAACAACAAATGTGTATGTGTC
Source organism: Drosophila atripex (assembly GCA_035045925.1). Lineage (NCBI taxonomy): Eukaryota > Metazoa > Arthropoda > Insecta > Diptera > Drosophilidae > Drosophila > Drosophila atripex. Next base: position 7,535,944 of record JAWNOP010000012.1, read on the forward strand.
AAGGTTTCCTGCACACCTCCCACTGGTGTTAAAATAGACTCTGTACGTGTATGTTTTTATATTTTTCCGAATTGAGTGTAAAATGAAGGCTGTTTGTTTACTTGAAATATTGTATAAAATAAATGTGACAGCTAGCATAAGCCTTATCTAGAGAAATGATGGGCAATGCATCAGTGACTGTTTAATTATCAAAATGCTAAATTGATTCAATAGCTCATCAACAGAAGCTGCTTATCCTTAACAACCTGGAAGTTGCCGCTTAATAAGGCCCCAAGGTTGCTGATCGATCCGTCTCATCATTTGACTATTTCAAGTTAGCGAGCTTGCTAGCTTGCCAGCTTTCCAGTGATTTTCGCTTTGTCTACCGATTCGCAACCGAGTGCAATGGCAAATTCGTGCGCTTCCGTCAACTCTCGTCGCGTCTCGTCTCGAGTCTCGGAAAAGCGTGATCATATAAATTATGGGAATGGCAAGAAAAACCATGGAGAGAGCCGGGGGCAGGCGTTGCGGGGGCAGTGTGCTGACAGTGTCAAAAGAACATTTCAGTGAATTTGTTGGAAAAATTTGCCAAACGCTTGACACATTCGCATTGAATTTATGGCCATGTCTCTGAATGCGGCAAGCCGAATTCCTCGCCAGTTGCCCCTTTGCCCCATCGCATGACATTGCATATTGCCCCAAATTGAGGCACAGCGCGTGCGCACGACTGCTGGTCAAGCGACCCAACCCGATTCCGATTCCGAGCCCGAAATACATATCCCCCCAATTCAAATCGAGAAACCCAGATGCAAGCCATGGATAATGCCGTGTCAGACAAGGCCTGCGAAAAGTTACGATGTTTTTTTGGCCAAGAATCAAACAAATGTGCTGACACACAAAAGATACCATCAAAATGACGCCAGTTTTTGGTTATTTTTAGTTGAAATATTCCAAATTAAACGATAAAAAGTATAAACTTTATGGGGATTACTTATATTTATGATTCATAATTGATATCATCAAACTTAAATCGTAAAAGTCAAATTTTATAGATATTTTAAGGCTGAGCAGCTAATAAAATTGTTTATACCAAAATAGATGAAATCAAAAGTATCTTACAGGTATTAGAATGTTATTGGAAGTATGTCCTTAATTTAAATATGATCTACTTAGGTAGTTTTTGACTTTTGTTTATTTAATATTTATGATTACAATACGAATACTTCCCAATCGTTTCATATTGTATGTGGAAAATTCAATTCCATGCCTACACCCACCTGATTCATTTTGGGCTTGAATTTTCGATCAAACGACTGTCATTACCTAAACACTCATTGAAAAGACTCTGATGCAGAACAGCTGCAGCCGAGATCGCCATGTTAATGATGATGAAAATGATGATGACGGGCGATGTCGATGGGCGACCCACACGAAATGCTAATGAATTGTTATCAGTTAATTGTCCGAGCGGGGTTCCAGGCTTTGTTATCAGCTATTATGCTTTATTTGAATTCGGTTTGGAGACGCTGCGTGGGTGTTCCCCACGGACCCCATGATCCCCACGGTCTCAGCGATCCCCACTCAAGTGGCAACTAATAGCCCAATAAATTGTGATACATCGCTGCGAGGAAACCCAAGAAATGAAAATGAAAACAAAAAAGATCCGATTGAACCTTTGTACAGCTAAGCGAACTGTCAATGGCTGGCACATTATTCGATTTATGACCATTCTGCCAGCCAGGAAATGTGCAACCAGTTTATGGGATTCCGACTGCTGGCCAGTGGCCGCAGAATGTCGGAGGACGTTTCACAGAGCAGTAGCAAATCCCTTTGACATGTCCAATGTGCTCAGAGTCGCTTTTAGAAGACAGTGGGCAGCTCTTCCAGTGGCAAAAACCTAATAGTACATGGCAATGCACTGAGCAAAAATGTATGATCTTATAAGCAATAAAAAGATTTAAAATTATTTTTTACATTCGAAAAATATTAAACAAAACATTTAGTAGCAAATACACCTAAATCACTATATCTTAAAATCAGATAAACCAACTAGACTTATATTTTTATATACTTATAGACTTATAGACTACTTACTTATAGACTACTTTATAGACTTATATTTTAAAATCTGTAATTAGTGAATAATTGATAGTTTTTATTAATCGTTTGATTAGGCACATATTAGCCCAAAATTCATTAGAATCTATTTTAGTTTTCAGTTTCAGATGAATGTATGAGAAATTATTTTTAACATCGCCAAAAATTTGATTTAATTAGAATATGTAGAAGGTAAGGTAGAAAACCTTTATCTTTCAAAACTTCCTTTAAAATATGAAGCTTATTTTATTAACTCATGTTTTGCATTGTGTAGTTGACAGTAGCACTCTTATGATGACAACGACAGATTCAGCACCCGATATGGTCAGAAGGGCTGCAAACAAGTTCTTGGCTTTTGGATTCGGATTCGGATTCTCCCTGCGAAAGATCAGCGAGGCGTGCACGAAAACTGGCTACCCCGGCTCCTGCTCCGGCGGCAGTGGGTAAATATTTAACTTAACAACTTGCCACCATCCGGAGAAGAAGCAACAAAAGCAGCAGCAGCAGCAGTAACACCAGGAACCACAAACACACCATAGACCATAAAAAGCATAAACCGCAAACTCCGAATAGTTTGGATAAGGTTAAGAAAAGAGGAGAACTGCTGAGGGCACTGGAGTATATAGCGGGGGCGCAGTTTACATATAACGTGTAACCAAAACAGCTGTAACGCATTGAAGAAAAGATCAGCCAACGACCAGCCGAGGGCATCCCAGCCAGCCACTCCCCCGCAGCCGCTCTTCCGCCCACCTTGGAATTCTTCCGCCTGAAGAATCGTCCCGCCGATCAGTTGCATCGAACAAACTCGTTCTCCCAATTTTGTATGAACGAACCAGCGAATGTGCACCGAACATGGGCTTCAACTGGTCCGATAGTGATGATCATTTGACTCTTTAAAGCTAAATTACTTACTTAATTAATTAAAAAATATTACGGTTTTATTTTATAATATTTAAATACTACATATACCGCCAGTATCCAGCCAGGTTTTGTAGTTAGTAGTTGTAGCCAGTTTTTATTAAACTTATTTGGTGTTATTAAAGGAGGAAAATTTAATAATAGTTCAATATCTTTTCATATTGATAGTTTCGATACGCCATAAATTATATTTTTTGAAGGAAAATCAAATTTTTTAAAACAATCTTGTCGAGTGACATAGTACTGTTACGGAACTACTGCATCATTTTAAAGTGTTTCGATTTTGTTATCTAAAATATGTGAAAAAAATAAAGAAAAAAATATTTTGTCATAACAAAAAAATTGTGAATTTTATAATATTATTCCTATTTTAATAATTTCTTTTTATTTTTGAAATTTTCATTTATTTACCAAAATTTTCAGCAAGGAAAACTTTTCGCACCTATGACTTATCTTTTATTTGAATCAACAATAATTTGACATGGTTCAGGAAACATTAAACAAAGACCTATAAACACCTAAAAATTATTGAAAATATTTCCATTTATTGATAAATTAATAAATCATTGATTTTCCGCATATCTCGGAACCATTTATAGAGATTTTGGAGCACCTCGAGGTGGCTGCACTGGTCGCGTCGACGATCGGCGATCGTTAACTGGACTTTCGGTTTCGGCTGGGGACTGGGGATTTTCAGTTCGTCTCGGGAACTCTAAGCGATCGGTTTGGTTTATGGTTAGCTCCGCCGCGTCAGAAAATATATTTTTGAATTCGAAAACCGAATCGGTTCTGGCATACGGAAGCGGCTAACGCAACAACAATCGAAAACAAGAGAAAATAATAATTGACGAGGAAAAATACTCCTCCGTATGTGTTTATAAATATATTTTAAAAGGCCCCCCATTCACGGTTTTGCATATAATTTATTATTGAAAAAGCCAAATGCCGCGTATCTGCTTAATGTCAGCGCAAAAACTCAATTCAATTTATGGTTTGTGATTGCAAATTTGACATAATTGTGTTTTGATTTATTTGTGTGTCTGAGGCATCTTTAAAATTAATCTGGCCACGATTATCACAATAGCACAAGAGCAGGGCATCCCAGTGTTTTTGCGGCCCATTTGGAATTTTTTCGCTGTGCCTGTAAGTTGTATGCAAATATTTTAAATTAATTGCAATTATTTATGAATTGAATGTGTGTCAAGCGACGTGCGACATTTCCTAGTGCATAATCTTGCTCAAAATCGGCATACCTACTGGCTGCTGTTTGATTTTTATTTTCCAGTAGTGGGGTAAATCCTGTCTAGGAGTTTCATGTCACTTGTGGACGTCATTTGCATTTTATGGAGTGGCTAACCGACTTGCGTCTACCTTAGCTGTCTTAGGTTATTAGCAGTTACTGTCCAATGATTCTATAAACGCTCTTTGAATTAATTAGTGTGAGAACTTTATTCGCTGGACAATGTTTTTCAATTAGTAGGAATATGTTTTTCCTGCATATATAATTTATTCATGAAAATAGTTCCGTTTTCTATATATTTCAACCATTTAAATCTGACTGAATTCTGACTTCAAGATAAGGTCTCACCATCCCAGCCTCCCTACCTCCATCCATTTGACATTTTAGGGGCCTATGCTAATGTTATCGCCGATTCAAATTTGTTTAAAATGGTGTGACAAAAGCTGAATATTCAATAAATTTGAATAATTTAATTAATACTTTCCTTTGTTGTGATCGGGGTTCGGGGTTATCACAACAATTATGTAAGTTCGCGGCGATGCATTCTGCATTTTCACACATATCATGGCCATGCGCAGGTGCGCAATCAAAAATCGTCGCCATGGGCACGATTCGTCCGAATGCGATCGTGCCTTCCTGCCTATCATAATCTTTTAACAAATATTATTATTATTATGGAAAACGTCAGTGGCGTTAGGGGGGCTGGTGGCACATGCCCATGTCCATGTCCATGTATTTCTTGCTTTTTCCTGCGCTTTGCTAATTAGCCAAAGTCATTTGCATAAATTACGCAGCTAACGGTAACTGGGTTTATGTCTTTTGTCTGGCCTAGTCCAGGAACAGAAACCGAAACAGCAACAAAGTCACGGGTCATGAGCCATGAGCTATGGGAGTTTGGGGCATGTGGAGGCGTGGCCCCTGCCCAGCCGCCCCCTTGCAGCTGCAAAGCAATTAGCAAAAGACTGGACATGCCAGCACATTGGGCTCTACTCTTCGAGGTATTTTCCTTTTTTGGGCCGTAGCAATTGTTATTGAAATGAGTTTTCGTATTTCGGCTTGAACTTGTAGGCTTTTTTTTCTACACTGAGGGAAGAAAGGTTACGCTTACAATATTTTTAACAATATTTTCTATCATATATTATGCCCTGAAAATAAAACATCTTCTTGGGCTACCTCTTTCTGTTGGCTGATATGGTAGAGCTGCTGGCATAGTAATTTATTATTTTTCTCAGTGCCCTTTGGAGGCTGGTGTTTCTTTTTTTTCTCTTAAATGTCAAACTGTCGATGTTGAACATATTGCATAGTTTTCGCTTTTCATCTCTCGGAGTCTGTTAGGAAGGAAACGCACTAACAAAGGCAAACAGCATTCCTTTAATTGGACTTGAAAGTAAAGTGTAAACAACCCATGGCCCCACTCACAGCCAGTTTGTTGATCTTGTTAAAAAATAAAAACATAAAAAATCCACAAAAATAAAAAATAAAGAGTCGGAAAAGAAAGAGACGTCAAAAGTAAACGAGATACAAATGCTGGACAAAAATGTGTCATGATTTTGCATATTAAAGACAGCGACCCAATATCAACACACGAAATTAAACAGCATGTGAAATATACTATCAAATAGCCGGTCTGTGGCACACTATTAACCATTTGGCTGGCAGCCTGGCTGGCCGTGATTTTTCAACCCATCAGAGCTGTCGGTCTGTCGTGGGAAAACGAAGACGCAACCGTCAACAAGAACAATAAACAAAGCGCCCCGTAGGAATGAATGAAATGTTGAACTCCTCCTCCCATCCTACCATCCTCCCATTCTCCCATCCAGCCCATGTCAGGGCAGTCGGAGCATGAGGCAAATATTTGGCAATCCGTCAGATAAGATACATTCGATAATACCTCGAAACGATCGGTTATTGAACCCCAGGAAGGCGGAAAAATAATTGGGGCGCTGCTGGGTGGTAGGAATATATTTAGAAGGGGAGCCAGTAAACAAAATTCTTCGATTAGGTTACTAGGAACCCACTATCTCAGATTCTTAACTATAACACAATAAGGATACATATAGTAATTTGGTGAAGTGTTTTCTTAGACATCCACTTTAAAATAAATTTAAAAAATTCTCAAAAATTAGATGTCGAAATATTAAATTTTATTTAAATTTAAGAATAAACTGTTACCCAAAACTAGTTTTTTCATTTCTCACAAGAGAAGAAACAACAAAATCATACACTTTTCTATAAAAATTGCAATACTTTGTAAGAAGCACTCAAGTCAAGAGTTCAAACTCCAAGCTGATCAGGCTATTGAACCCCGGCGTTGCATTAAAATTATAACATTTTTGATTTGTGGTTAGTTTTCCAAAATCCCCTCTTTACTTTCTCCGTTTTCCACCCACTGGGGGTGCGATAGGAAATGCAATGCCTTAAATGTCTTGCCAAGAGAAGTCTTCTGGCTGGGATTCCCCCAAGATCTGAGGCGATTTGCAGCCCATAGCTGCTGTCGATATAATGTTAATGAAAGCAGCGCTGAAAAGCGTTTGCCACAGCCAATGGCAACAAATTTGAATTTCCCTCGGGGCGGCCATAAAAAATGCTGTTGCCGAGGGGCAAGTTGCCAAACGCACACAAATTCCCGATGCTGGGGGGGATCTCCTCGGCAGGCGGCGTTAAGCTTTTAGTTTATCTCTTTATAAGAACTTGAGGAGCGGCCCCGATTACACAAAACATAAATAAAAACGCATGCTAAACTGGCAGCTGTTTGGAATTGCACAAAAAACAAAAAATAAAAAATGAACCGGAGAATACTATATGGAGGGTGAGAGGTATTTAATTAACATTTAAATGGCCGGCAGTCGAAGGAGTCCGAGGCGAAGTTCTTACTTTAAAATTAAATTCCAAAAATGAATCGGCCGATGATCAATTTACACTTTATTCAACAAGAGTAAACAAAGAATAAAGTAAATGGTGAGGAACTTTCGAAAATGTTTCAGATAATTAGGTAATTTTAGTCAGGTTCTCTAAGATGATTAATGGAGAAATGAGCAAGATGTTAAAAAAACATAGTTCTACCAAAAATTTCCAAGCAACAAACTAAACATGTCACGAAGAAACATTAGCATTGAAACGGAAGTAGCTCCATATGGAGGACAAGGATTTCAACTACATATATTTCTTCTTCAAAATATATCTGATACAATTAGTTTTTCTTTATAATCTGACTCACTTGATTAGAATGTAAATGGCTTTCAACTATTTTTATTATCTCATTCATAGAGCTCACTGTACTCCCGTCATCTTCCCAAGTTTCCTGATGTATATATAGCGTCTGTTTTACGCATCGCTCGTGATTCATTGGCCATAGCTCATGTCTGGGTCAGATCCCGTGGATGCGGAGACATCGAGATACAGATACACCCACAGAATCCGTGTCTTGTCAGGGTGACAAAAATAAAGTTGACACTTTCCTCATCGAGGGAGAGACTTCCTCGATGGTATCCACGCCCATTTCGCCGGCAAACAGTGTTTAGCCCGTGATTTATGTGCTGGGAAAACGAATCAATAACACTTAACACACACTAATTTCTAGACCCAAACTGCGGTGGGGCTGTTAGAAAATTTATGGCAGACCCTGCACGAATTCCGGCTAAAGTATAAAAGACTAGGTATCTGAGAAACTGCAGCCCTATAGCCCCGAAAAAATGATTAATAATTGATTCTTGAGGCAGTGCCGGCTATTAATTAAACATATATCAAAATATCGGCTGTGGGCTGGCTCTCCATACGAATCTTTACGAATGGATGGATATCTGAATCTCCACCTTCAGATCCAGACAAAGCAAAAACTGCCTTTGCAGTTGGCCGCCTCAGATTTGATTTATCTCCGGACTGACCGTTTTCGGCAATCCCCGGCAAGGTCAAGGCGAGTTGTCAACGCGACTTTGAAGCAGTTGCCCGGCTTAGATTTCAATGGAATCAAGTTGTTTTTCTCTAACGACTGGATTTCTTCATCTCTCCATCGCTTTTATTTGTCTTATTTTATTCATTTGTGACTCGGCGTGTCTGCAGTCTCGATTTAGTTTATTGGCGGCGCCCGAAAAACCTTTTTACCATTTTTCGCTTTTTGCATTTCTCGGAACTCTTGCAGAGTTATGACAACTGGCTGGGGATTGGGGGTTGGGCCTGTATTCCGGAATCGGGGTCTGGTCGGGCCTGGACACTCGGACATTTGACAGTCATTTGAGTGGCAGTCGTGCCCAGGAGGGCTTTGCGTCCGAGGATCCCAGGGTTTCACTTACTAAGCGGCTTAAGACCGCACCTGATGGATCCCCGTTTCTCTGGTGCCTCTTGTACGAAATGCAACCCAGAAAGGCTCGAACTTGCCACATTTCCCTTTTCTTACTTACATACTTGATTAGTGTTTCCCAATCCCTCGCTGGTGTTTTTTAATTAGCGCACAAAACTTTAATGACGACTCGAGACTGCTGTCAGTGGAGCCTATAAAAAATTCGATTGAGTACTCAATTGTATCTACACTGCCGAAAAATACTTGCTCTTCTTGGCTTGAATATTGAAAGAGAACTGGGCACTGTTCTCAGTGCACCATTTTTTGTAATTGTACCACAAGAACATGTGTTAGATCCACTTTAATGTTCGGGGCGGGCGGAATCATAAATTCAAGTTGAAGCAATGAATATTAATAAGCTCACTGGGCAATAATTGCAATAATTGCTTTTCCTTGGTGGGTTGTCGGGTGGTGCGGGAATACATATTTTCGGTGGTGCGTTCTGACAAATGATGCCCCTGATCCACAACAGCCCCGCAGTGCGTGAAATTTTGAAAAATGAGTGGAACAAAGCGAAAATTGATGCACTTTTTGGCTTCCGGCTGCGGTTCACTCCACTTTGCTTCAACTTTTGGCAGCTCCTGCCGGTTAACTGTTAACGCGTTTTTGCTCGCAATTTTCGTTTTGTTTAACGTGTGATTTATCAGCCAGAACAACGGCCAGAGCAGGAATAATAATCACAGGCGTCGTCATCACCGGTTCGGTTCGGTTCGGTTCGGTTGAACAAATCGCCTTTGTCTCTGACTCGACAACCCAAACCCAAACCCAAACCGAACTTGGAACCTTAAGTGCTGACCACTCGACCATGAAAACCGTTGGCCCCATCAAGAAAATGAAAAAAGTCCGCTTCCGAGAGGTAAAAGGGTATGCCAGAAACCCCTTTCAAAATAATACTTCCTTAAACACTGAAAGAGGGCACAAATTATGACAGAGTTTGGACAGTAAGTAGCGCAATATTTGCATAAAAATAAAAATCTAGACAGATTTTACTTGTTGAGGGTATCTGTGGAATCGGGGTGATCCTTCAGACTAGATTCTTGTTAAGACATTTATGCTACCTTTCAATTAGCGGCGATGATGGACAGACAGGTCGGCGCTTGGCCAGACAAAGGAATCCGTAATGAGGTGGATCCGCTGGTGGATCCGTGTTTTTGCTTACATTAAGCCGGGCGTGCAAAAATGCCTAGGAATTTGAAAGAGAACGAAAGTGAATGTACTGGGCGGAAGGGGCCGGCACTGCACTGGAGAAACAAGTTCAGCTCTTAATAAAGTCGGAATATCATTCTGTTTATTTTTACTTGCAGTTCCTCCAAGCGAATTGAGATAGCGGGACATCATCATTAATGCCAGAAATGATTGGATTCAGCTCATTAGTGCTGCTCTGCTGCACAGTCCTGCTGCTGGGAACGGCGGCATCAGGTGTACAGAACGCCACCAACACCAGTTTTGGCCAAAACAGGACGCATCTCCATCGGGGCCACAATCACCGGCAGCGGCACCAAGGCAGCTCGCCAACCCACCAAAGACAGCAGCGACGGCTTCAGCCCGTTGGCCAGAATCAGCCGAAATCGGATGTGGAGCTCTTGCCGGGAATGACCATGCAGGAGGTAACCAGACTGCGCCGAGTCCATCCCCACAATCCCTACAACAGAGTCCAGACGCGTCGCCTTCACCAGACCAGGCCCAACTCCGAATGGGACTACAACACCTACAACGTTTTGACAAACACCTATGGACCTCCGCCTCCGCCTGTTCCTTCCTCGTCGCGGTCTGGCAAGGGCCAGGATAACACGCAGGATGTGGAGTTTATCGGTGTGCGGGAGCGGGGCAGGGGTTACGCCTTCGTGCCCTCGGTGACCACCACCACGGCTCCCCCGCCAAATCTGAACCGGCGGTCGGCGAACCCCAGTTTTGGCAGCAGCATGGGCACTATCCCGCCCCTGGTCCCGGCCAGAAGGGGCTACAGTTACACCACCACCACTCCGGCGCCGGTGTCCACCTTCACCACGGAGGATCCCTTCGAGACGAACACCATCGGGCGAGGTCATCCCACAGACCCCAAGGAAATGGAGAAGTAAGATTATCTATCAATTTATCCTTAAATCCTATCTAAAATTGACAATTAAACTAAGACCTCTGTATTCCATCAGAGGTGACCTTGCACTCGGCTCAGTTCATTGAGCTATCGGAAAGAATTATGGTTTCGGGTCACACCCCGAGGATAGATAGATGGCTGAAGATGACGCTGGATAGTCCGGCGATCTTTCAGCGGCATTTGGGTGGGGCGTGTCCGATTGCATTTATCAGAGTCTGGGCCCAGCAGTTCAAGGTTGTTGCAGCCATAAATTAAATAAAATCAAAAGCCGGGACTGGCTTTACCTTTGGCCCGAGATCTTCGAGCCAGGTCTGCTGTGGCTTATCGCGGCGCATATAAATTATTTAAATATTATGACACGGCGAGCTTTCAATGTCGGAGATCCAGCAGCTGCTAATTTGGGCCCAGCCAAGAGACCAGTTCGGTCCAAATGCCAGGGGATTCACGGAAAGAAAAAGCTCATTCTTAACACTTTGTGGGATGATATAGAAGTAGTTATAGATTGTTTTAAAAATCATAAAAGACTAGTTGAACCATTTAACTTTCTTTGTTAAAAGCTCTCTCTTATTAATTAATACTTTTAAGTTTAGTTTATAAGTATAGTATTTTTTCGAGTGCCTGGGAATTAGCCTCAAGGCCAAGTGCTTGTAGTTGCTCGCCGTGATTTCCACGGGCACTTCCCCCGGCTTCAATTGTCGTGTGTCAATTGCAGCGAATCAATGAGCGAGCACTTGAGCTCGAAACAATTGCAATAGCAGCTCCTTAAGTGTAGCAGGCCGTGATTTTCATCGATCTTCGGCTAGATATACGAGGCCTGTCTTCGATCTGGCCAAGATTGCCATACCACCGTGGCGTGGCGTGGCATTGACTCGAAAAGGCAATCCACGCTCGAGTGTCGCCTTCGCTGCTGGTGTCTCTGCCGTCATTTTAAGGTAATAAACTTTAACGAGTTTTCAATTGCCAGTGCTGATGTTTTCTAATTGGTATTAATGCGCCTCTACTTAAGGGCCCAGGCATGCCACTGTCATCCAACGCAACCCGTCATCTGCCGGAGCGGGGAAACGCTGCGTATGCGCAATCTGAGAGGAACTCTGCAGGAATTTTCGTGTAATGCAGTTGTTGTTGTCGGGGCTGGTGCTGCTGTTGCGAATTATGACACTTTTTGATTTATGCGGCAACTGCCAAAATGCTGCCACAAGGCAAATGCACAGCTAGCATCATCAGTCATGCTACAGTGTGGCAAAGGTTTCAGATAAAGTGTGGCATCGAGGGGACCAATCCCCTCCATTTAATCAAACATTAAAGATATCATTTTTCGCAGTGCAGATTTTTTAATTTCTGAAAACGTAGGCGCTGGTGCCTTGCCTGTATTTTGTTGCTTCTATTTATTTAGGCGCTGCACGTGCACCGACATTCGGTTACAAGTGGCAAGTTGCAACAGAGTGTGTATGGAAATGACTTCTCGTATGGATGGCTGGTGTCCGATTCGCAACGATATTCACACGCCGCCATCACCATATATCAGCAGTGTATATACATATGCAAATAAATATATATATTCGGTGTCCCCTGCGTCACCACCGATCGAACCTGGTTAATGGATAATGGCCGGTGCAACGTTTCAATTGCGGTTGCAAGCTCCGTGTTAATCAGCGTCACATGCGGCGATTTGCGGATAAGTGTGCGGCTTAGCCGTTTTCCGCTCCTTTGGCCATGCCACAGTGGGTCAGGAAATCGCTTTTAATTAACCGCCTCGTGTTGCAACTTTATGCGCCAAGTCGAACCATTTGAACCCCCTTCGAATCGGCTTTATCGCCCGGTTGTTTGCACCACTGTTTCTGGCTTCTGTTTGATAAATTCAATCGATGTCTGCACTGTGCATGTTTTGGCCAATTTGTTTTTGCCTCTGTGGCTGTGGCAGTTGCAGTTGCATGTGCCCGACACTTGATTGATGTCTGTTTCTGTGATTTTTCTGTTTTGGTTTTCGGTGGGGCAGCCTGGCCCATTGATTGACTTTTGATTGCGTATTGCATTGCGCCACCGATCGCCAATGATCTGAAACACGAGCTAATGAATTAATTATAGATTCCGCGTAGGCCGATGCCACACTCTCCCTAAATACACGCCGAGGTGTCGATTCAGGGAGGGCGTTTTGCTGCGGGGCGTGGCAGATACTCGCCTAAATGCCACTTGCAGTTCGAGTATCTGCCAGATACGGGTATCCGCAACAAGCCTGCCTCTAAAATCGAAAACAAAGCAGGGCCTTGACTTCAATCAGGCGCAGCAATAAAAGCCAAAGCAACAATTGGCAAATGCACAATCAAATGAGACAAGAGTCGGCCCAGAGAGTTATGTGCACCCCGACCAGCCACACCGACATTGTGACCCCAGTTGAAGTTGCAGACTGCACTGGGAATAATATTTATTAATTTATATTTATATTGGTCCTTATAATACTCCTCCAAAGCCACAAATATATTGTTCCTTTAAAGCCCTAACATATCCACCATTTAAAAAAGTACGCCCATTTTCTTTGAGTGTAAATCTTAGACAGAGAGGCCCACTCGCAGCTGGATGTGGAGCCAGGGCTCGAGTCCGCCGCCTGCAAATTGCTTGTCAACAATCGACTCCAGGTCCGGGGCTGGCTCTGCAATAATTATGGATAGGAAACAGGGCAGCGGGGGCGAGTGACGAATGATTTGATATGCTGCTCTCGGAAAAACTGCACTTAGAATGCGGCTGGAGCTGAGACTGAGACTGAGACTGGGGCTTGGGCCTGTGAAAATTCGTTAACATTTTGCACCGTGAAGCATTGTGCTCAATGGCTACGCCTACGCGTGCCCAGCAAAATAACAAAAAAAAGGTATAAAAACTTGAAGACTTTAGGAGCTGGAGTTACGGGCACTGGGCTTATCTGAAGTCCAAGTCATGCCATCAGGTTGGGGGAAACCTTGGCCCAGGCAGAAGCTCGTTTAATGAGTTTTTCTTGGGACTTGTTGGGGAAACCGACCTTACTTACTTGGCAACCGCCAAGCCGTGCCGCCAAACCGCCAAAGCCCCAGTGCACGTGCTCATCAAAAATCAGCGGAGAACACGACATGATATGACATCAATTGAACAAATTGCAGCTTGACAAATGCAAATCGTTGACTTGCCATCTCAATATTCGCTTAAATTAAGATGGATTTCTCATTCTTTGCCCAGAGGAGGGCAGGCGAGAGCCTTGATTGGAAACTTGTTAGCTTTATGGATGCCTTTTGAATTCTTTGACCCCGTTTCGCCTATTAGTCATGGTCAGTGTCACTGCAAACGGATCAGGCTGTGCACCTTTTATGGGTGTAGTTTATTGGATTATGCATGTTATCTACGGAACTGCTGGAGCACATATTCGGGTCAAAGGTTTTATTTGTAGCACTTTCCCTTGGGAGTGTCAGGTAAAAATATTTGTTCAAGTATCACATTACCAGTTGAGTTATTTACTTTCGACATGGAAATGTTATTCAGTCATGTGATGGATTGATTTCTGAGTGTGAAAATGAAATGAAATTATGCAATTTCATAAAATTAAACAGCAAACAAACAGTTAACAGATGATGTTGTGAAAGTTATTGATATATTAATAATATAGCTTAGCATTTAATGTATGGATTTACTATTTGAACCCTTTAAGTTGGTTACGAACTAATAATAGAAAATGTTTGAAAATGCATATAGTAGCTACAATTTAGTAGCTAATTTATTTCTATCCCCCCTAAACGCTTTATAGATTAAAGCTAAAATTTATCGCAATACCAACCTTAAGCGAAAATGGAGATTTATTGAATGAAAATGTAAATCTCGATTCATGGTCCAAATTACGCCTATTGTCTGGGCGGCTGTCTGCGCCATGCAATTAGTGTTTTTTCTGCATATAAACACAAGTAAGTCACTCCGAGCGTGGATTGGACAATCGACAGTGAGCTCTGGACTGAGTGGACCGTGGATAGATGGACGGCTGGACAGGGCCGTCACAATGGCACTGCATTGGCATCTGAGGCAGCTGAGCAGTAATTTGCAAATCACGCAGCTTCGCATCTCAAGTTGAAAATTGGGTTAATGCAATGCTGGGGGGAGATTGCCAGCGAGCCAGAGTCTGAGTCTGAGGTGGGGACTGATACAGTCCCCCTGCCGGGTGGACAGACGGACACGCGGACAGATTACATGTAAACCCGTTCAGATAGTGGGCCAGGGGAGGTATCACTGGGTGGGTTATGGTGACGTTGTCTTTGCATTGCTTTTGTCTTGCAGCCAGTACAAAAGACAACAAAACTGTGAGCGCCACACACGAGCTGGAGCCCAAAAGTCGGTTCGCAACATGACGCACAAAATTCCGGCCCTGCACTGCAACAAAACTTGTTGTCATTACCAGAGCCATAAACTATGTGACTCATGAACACATAACTTTTAAAGAGTTCCTTGGAAAAATTCTATATTTTGGGAAGAAAAGAATTGAAATTTCCAGTCTAATTGATTAAAAATCTTGTTTTATGAAGTCATCTTTGCGGCTTGACTCATCCATCATAGTCAATCAAAAAATACATTTATTGATCACAGTTTTCAGGTTCATCTTCAGTTATTTTGAATAAGTTTGAATTTTTGAAAATAAGTCTTGATGAGGTCAATTTTCTGTGACAAATGCACATGCATTGTCCCAAATATCTAATATCAATGTTGGTGACGAAACAAATCATATTTAAATAACAATTTCTACATACTTTCCATTAAAAGAAATTCTTTATATACTTTTACCAAAGGTTTTATGTTCACGTTTTTGAAAACTATAAATAATATTTGTTTAAGCAACTGCAGAGTAAAATTATTCAAAGCCAAAACTACTAATTTTTCTCTCAGTGCATCAGATAAGCAGGAGAGCAAACGAGACACGCCATTTGGCTTACTTAATTATGTTGCAATTGGACACCGAGCCGGGCCAGAAACAACCTGGTATTGGGATTGGGATTGGGTTTTGGGAATGGGGCGACTTGGACTGGATTGGATGGGATGGGACGGGATAGGTTCGGATACGGATAGGAGACGGGTGCACTTGCTTGGGCGTGGGCCGAGAGGTTCGCTGGAAAATATCTTCATCTGTTGCTCTTCGGCTCTCCAGCCGCTTCCCGCGATCCCCCAGTTCCGAGCATTTTCCAAGCGGAGCAGCTCTTTCAAAATCTGTTACGGCCTTTTCACTCGTCGTTGCGCGATTCGGATCTCAATTTCAGCATTAATATTAAGAGTAACACTATCAATAACAATAACACTCACAAAAGTAGCCGAGAATGGGCCATGTTAATTTGATGAAAATTTGTGTGCGTTCGGCTTTGGTAGTGCTTTTGTTGGCAGTTCATCGGAAAGAGTTAAAGCCGACATAGAGGTGGAAGGAAAGAAAGATCTCCCAAAAAATGTGGGGGTAGGGAAAAAAAAGAAGACAAAAAATGGAAATCGTGCACGCCTCTTGCATTTCTCTGGCGTTTTCTTCAGACTCAGATTCGGAGAAGGGCAGAGGAAGCAGCTCACGATGCCACTAATCGGATTTTCGGCCACGGCTCGACACGGCCGTTGTTTAAACAAGTTTGGGCATTAATCATGATTTACACCAGCCCCTCACACACCGACACACACTCTCAATTACATTCACACTGTATGCGAGTCGGTATCCAGAGGCTGCAGGGCCTCCGCAAGAAGGGCTGCATTAGTGCCCGGCTGGGCGGAGATCTGGAAAGAGGGAGGAACGCATTGACAGGCCCCGAGATCTTTTATCGCGCGATTATGTTGTACAAAAAAAAAAAAGAAGGAAAATCAAGGGGCAGGGACCGCAGTATCGCTTTTGGGGCCACTTCCTGGCCAATGTTGTATATAATCAGCTCAGATTACCACAAAATAGCGCTGCCGACGCACTCCCCCATCCTCCATCCTAGCATTTTCCAAGTCCATTTTCATCTGCAACTCACAAGCCGTCTGACACTTGCGGCAATTTTCTTTTCACTTTTCGCAACAAATTCCTTCTGCGTCTTTTATTGCATAATCTGGCCAAGAGAGCAAGACAAATTTACAGCCAAATTAGAACTGGCTGGCTGCAGTTGGCCGTGACTGGCGATTTCTGTCCGGAGCTCCAAGGTGTCTATTAACTATTGCAAGGGGTTCGTATAAAATATTATTATTAGTAGTGGAAGTAGTAGATCTTAAATCACTAAAGACACTGAAAGATCCATAAATGAATATAATTTTCTTATAAAAACCTGTCAATATAATGCCCATATATTATCCCCATTCGATCTGAAATGTATCCTGATTTAGTGCTGACAAGTACTTCAAAGCCATGGAAGGTATTCTTTCAGCTAGAGCTGTCGATGTTTGCCTTTTTGGATGAGGAAGTGGCTGCGATGATGAGGGAATTCTTCCCAGGGGAGTCCCTTCTCCAGCTGCTGGTACGGGTATTTGTCCAGTCGCCTATTGGATTTCCACTTTTGGTCCGCGCTGAGTGCTGTAATAATTCTTCTGGCAGAAAACGAACAAAACCGAAAGCGGTGGAGCTGCTGGCTGCTGCCTGCCGTCTGATGGCTGCTGCACTTGCCAGCCGTGGACATGACTGAAATATTATTAGAAATGGTCATGGCTGAGGCAGTGCGTCTCCGTGGTCTCAGTCGCTGTGGCATCTTCTTGGGGTTCCTTGGCTTCTGGCTGTTGTGGTCACATGGGCGTTGCATTTTACGCTAAGTAAGAATCCAAATAAAGCCAGGCCAGCTGGACCAGGAAGCATGTCTAAAAATGTTCTCCTCCTTCGCCGCTGTGGTTGTCGTTGTCGTGGTTGTTTCTCTTGTCGTTGTTGTCGTCGTCTTGGTCGTGTTACAAGGTGCACTGAAAGTATAACAACTAGATTTGGTAAATGGAAGAGAATGTGTTGCAGGAATAGCAATGAAAGTTTAGGCAAGAAAAGTTGGAGGGAACTTCTTGTTAGAATTGTTATGAAAAGTTTGTACAAAAAACTAGGTACTAACTTAATAGCAATTAATACCATTCTTGATTCTTTATTTTTCTCTGTGCATTAAATTACCCAGGCTATATACATACATAGTGGGTGAGTGCATCCAACTCGCCTAATGATGCAGTGCAGTTCTGGGGCTCTGTTCTGGATTTGTGCATTTGCTGGTCCGGCCAATTTAAATTCTAATTCCATGTAGCAAATCAGATTAGCTGCCCAGTTTGGCCAACCTCAAATGGCCCAATACAGTTAGCCATTGCTGGCCGCTCTTGAGCCCAGTTTTTAACCAAGTTTTGGGGCAAGGCTTCTGGCATAGCTTATGTCCAGTCCAGTCCAGTCCAGGCCAAGCCGGGCCAGGCCAGGCCCAAAGCGTTTCACTCCTCCGTGGCGGACAGGGCCATAAACTTCCATTTTACGACTGTGGTAACAATATTTTTATGTTTTTATAAATTTATTTCACATTTTCATTTGGAAACCCGATAAACACACACACGACGACAGGGTCGGCGAGAAAGACTTGCACTTTCCCGGCCTATCTCAAAACAGTTTAGAGCTGTTAAGTGTCGCCAAGTTGTTGTGGCCAAAGATTTTACTATTCGTCTTAACTGTTTCTTAAATGCATTCACGTTGCAGTTGTAAAGATTGAGAAAATGCAAACTGGTTTTCCATGATGGCTCCAATCTCCAAAGAGCTCAATAAACATGATTTAAATAGGGCTTAGATTATTGAATACCGATCCATCTAGCTTAAACCTATTGTATTTGCCTAATTAGTTTGTTTGGTCATAAAACAGAGTATACAAAGGAAATTTAAAGGTTGAACTTTTCATGGATTGCATTAAGGCTTTTAATAAGTTTCCCAAGGTTTAAAATTACACAAAGGAAAATGATAAAATGTTTCTCTGTTTCTTAAAATATATATTTTGTGAAAGGCATTAAACTTTGCTTAATCACATTTAGCCAAGGTAAACACAATAAATATATAGATAAAAAAAAAAACCTTATTATATATAGATATTTTTTACATAAATAACTCTGACTCATCTTGAAGAGACTGCTATGTACTTTGAACTCAATTTCCTATGTCCACTTAGAGGGTCCATTTATTAGCCCTGGGTCCGCTGAAGCACTCCATTAAGCCCACACACCCGCTCGGAATCACCTCTTGGCCCGAAGCCATCGATGGCTCATTAATTTCTGCGTGGCGGGCAATGAAAATAAATCGTAAATCAATAAACCGCACTCACAAACTTTGGCCCGTGTTCCTCCGGCCAGCATTTTTGCGTTTCCCTTCTTAAAATGCATCTCTTTTGTGTCTGGTACCGCTGGCTGCATTTCTTGTAAAATTTAACAGTTTTAATTTTTTTTGATTAATTGGCCTGCCACGGCATTTTATTTCTGGCTGCCGCTGCCGCTGCTGCTGCCCGAAATACAATTTTGATTGATGTTTTTATAATTTTATGGGTCTGTCGTATTGGAACCGGAACCCTGGGATGCAGCTTATATAAATAACTGCGATAACTGAGATTTCGGAGATCTTCTGCCGTTGTGGCAGTGCCGAAGGAGTTCGCTGAGGTCTAGCCACAGGTGTTCAGGCATTCGGCAATTAAAAATTCAAATTTAATTTTAGCCTAAACGTTTCTAAACAAAGCAATAAAGCCATTCACAAGCACAGATGCATGCGATTACACTTTGTCTGGCGCTGTCTGGCGCAGCGGGATATATGTGTTTGATGCTGGTCAGTGGGAAGGGGTTGAAGCTTCTAGAGGTCGGGGGTGCATCTTGTGCATCTGCACAGGGAGAAAATACGTAGCCATCATTTACGATGCCTAGTCTGTGTCCAGTATTCTATTTACCAGTCTATTCCCATTCTATTCGATCTAATCCCCTAATTATAGATGGTATATATTAGATACCCTTTCCAAATCAACCTTAACTATTTTTTTCTGTGTACTTCCAGTCTGTGCTGAGATTTATGCAGACAGTGGAATGAAGATGGAAATGGGAATGAGAATTTCATGTTGCACTTTGTTGGCACAGTTTCTTCTTTTCGAAAGAAAACTTCCGCATTTTGTTGGCCGTTTTTTGTTATTGTTGTTTTTTTATTTTTTTAGTTGGACTTGGCTGGATGTATTTTTGTTGTTGTTGGTATATATGGTCCCGTTTGTTTGGCGCCCTTTACGCTGGAAATGCTGGCGCATAAATAACGTGAGAATTATGGTACAAGAGAAGCCAGTTACAGAAAAACAATAAGAACAACGGTCCGTAGCATAAATATGCATGTGCGGCAATAAAGAAATTGGTAAATGTCCCGGTCACAGGACCAATGTGGTGCCACAACTGTGTGTGCCACTTTTCGGCCAACTTCGCCTTGCTCGTTTATATCAGGCACTTTTTATCCGTTGGTTTCTTGGCCAACGTAAAAAAGGCCAGCGATCGCGGCAGTCAGCCAGTCAGTCGTCACTCAGTGGCCACGTCACGCGTTGGCAATTGTTTTTGGCCCGCATTGCCAATTACGACACCATCAGCAACCACCAACCAGCAACTGCAACAGCAGCAACATCAAGAGTGCAGCAGCAACACCAAGAGGCTGCAACAGCAGCGGTTAGCGGCTGCCTCAGTCTGCCAATTTATGGATTCACCTCGGTTTTCGGCTACTTTTGCCTTTTTTTGGCAACCAAAGTCAAAAACCGCTTATTATCAGCGCTTTTTATGTTTGCCAGCTTGGGGCTAAAGGTCTTAGGAGCATTGCCCAAATCGCTATTTGTATATTTTGGGTTTGGGAAGCACTGGGCTGGCGTCGAAGGAGCTGGAACATTTTTGTCTGTGTTTATATCTGGGGTGTGTGTGTGATAAGTGTTTATGGAGGGAAGTTTTATTAGCACTAAACCAATGGCACAGGTGAAATGCTGGGGAGTTAACCCCATTGCATGTGCATCACATCATTAAATCTTTAATGGATTTTTAAAGTGCAGTTGGCCTTTGAAAAATATTTGTGTTCCGACAGGAACATCTTATGTTTAATAGATTAGATGCGGTTTTAAAAGTTTTTGATTGTTAAGAGTAACTAACTATGTTGACTTTGGTTAGTCAGTTTGCATGGACTTTCAATAATCTTGCAATTTTCATCCGTGTCAGCGTTGGACAGCCACTGAACTGTCTGTTGCGTGAACTGGAGCACTTGGCACTGCGGCCAGCTCCTCAAAATGGTTGGGTTTTTTTCATTTTACATTGTCGGACAAATGACATGGCTGCAAGTCATCCGACTGGGAGCATGTCGTGTTTGTCATCGCTGATACTCGACGATGCTGACACGGAGACACGCTCATATCGGCCCGGCAAGTTGTCCGCTCTTTGCGGACAAACGGACAGCTGCGGACACATGTGACAATTGTCCAGACTCATGGACTGTTGCTGGGCGCAGCAACCTGTTGTCCGCCTCCTTGTTATGACAGTAATTGGCTGGAAAAGTCGTCTGGAAAACTCAATTTCACTTTTGCAGATGAGCCGCTGATTTGGGTCAGCCAACAAACTTCACACCTCGCTCTGATTTGTCTAAAAGTTTTTAATTTTTCCTTTTCAGGCGGCATATTTGCGTGCAGCAACGGACGGTGACGATGCCCGTGAAGCGAACAGAGGTATACACCAGGCCGACTTGGAAACACGTTAGCACGCCCTGCCAGCCGCCCTCCTACAACGGACAGATGTGCACCCGGGTGCAGGTGGTCCACGAGCAGGCTTATCGGGATGTGATCGACCACAAAACCGCCCAGCAGATGACCTACGACTGCTGCTCTGGCTGGAGCCGGGAGAACCCAAGGGCGGACGCGTGCTTGAAACGTAAGTTTATAGTTCTAGTCCAATATTGCCCAATTATGCCATTCTTGTTTTTAACAAATATTGTCATATTTAATTATAAAAGTTTAGTAAAGATCGGTTAGGAATTTTTGTTTAACAATTCTTAACTATTATTGCACACATATAGTGTGTTTATTACAGGCCTGCATAATGAACTTAATTGGTTCTTTATGAAATACACGATTTAGAGATGCAGATACGTATACGTAATATTGAGTATACGCCTAGTTGCACTAGAAATTCATTGAAGTATGTTTTTAATCTTAAATGTACACTTATTGCATTATTTTTTATTTGTATCTCCAAAGTCCAAGTTTGTTTTAATATAGTTGCGTATACTTAATATTGCGTATACGTCCTGTTGTACATAACACTGGAATACAGTTTGCTTTTTTTTTAATATTAATTGCATATTTTTATATAAATATTTTACTGATTTTTCATTACAGCTGTATGCTCCGTACGCTGTCAAAACGACGGAAACTGCACGGCTCCAAACACTTGTAGCTGTCCGGCTGGTTATACGGGTCGGTACTGCGAACAGGACATCAACGAGTGCCAGACGGAGAAGCCCTGCGATCAGCAGTGCGTGAATACTCCAGGATCCTATGTCTGCCGCTGCCGTCAGGGATTCGTGCTGCAGGCGGACCAGCAGAGTTGCCGGAAGACATCCTCCCACGCCGATGATGCCTTCGAGGCAAGGGATTTGGAGAATGACATCGATGATACAGATGCGGAAGTGGTAATCCGACTGCAAAAGATCGAGAAGTCGCTGGCCAATGAGCGGGTTCACACCAATGAGCTAAAGAAGTCGCTCCAGGCCACTTACAGCGTGGTGGACACGCTAAAAAGCCGGCTGAGCACACTGGTAAGGGCTCTTAGGAATCTTTTTAAATACTTTTTAAATCAATTATAATTTCACAGGAAAAGCAGGCACAAGATGTTAACCGCCTTCAGACGAATCTCTACAAGACGGAGTCACGAACAAACAAACTGGAAGGAATGCTGAATCTGCTGCTGAAGTGCCGTAACGGCCCGGATGCCAACTGTCCCTGAAACAGAACTGCATTTCCCTACACTCTACTTTAATTAAATGTTACTTGTAGTTAACTTAATTGTCCACTCTGTTCCGTGTAGCTGCTCCTGCTTGAAAGCCATTCCCGAAAGCGAGTCGAGTGCCTCTGTAGTCTCTAGAAGCGGCCTTTCAACCAGGCCATTAGTACTTAAGCGAACGTGTCATAAATGTATCGAGATCTGAAGTTTTAGCCGTAAGCGCACCACCGCACCACTGCACCACCCACAGGAAAGGTGCAGCGTTTAGTTTCTGCATGTATCTGTATATAATTGTAACGTATATGAGAAATCACTGCACAAATAAATGCATTTTCAAACTCAATATTGTGTTTTATGAAAACAAGGAGGTTTTTACATGCTACATCATATATCAGTTTAAATAATCAGTTATCTTCATAGACACACGTGAAAATATATATTCTAATATTTTCAAGAGTAGAATGAAAAAATTATGACAAAATAAATAATTCAATACCTAAATTCAAATATTGCCCGCAGGCCGTAAAATTCTCATGTAAAATACTATGTACAGTAAAATAATTCTACAAAATTTAACGGTCAATGCATGGTGCAGTATTTTTCAGGAATGCTGGTATTACTTTTGAAATAAGCTCTGGCCACACTGGCGCTAATCACGGAAATCCGAGTTGAACACAAACAATAGAATTATTATCAATTAGTGCAACGCGACCCCCACCAGCATAATCGAAACCATGCCAGCTCATTGGCTGCAAACGTTGTTTTGCATCTAGACACATTGAAAAACCTACCAGAACGCGGTGACGTCACACTCGCAAATCCCAACTCTAACTGCGCAGCGCAAGAAAAACAAAAACAAGGGAAGTCTGCTGTGGGTTGGGGAAGTAGGAGGTTTCGAGAAATTGATCCGCCCCATTGTGGCTAATTTCTCTTTAACCACGACGATTTAATTCAACCGGAGCACGTCCAAAGATTAGTTCACGATGACTGGTGATGAGAAGTTGCCGCTTAAGCAGGCGGAGGTTTCTATTCAGAGGTTTCAGGATATGGCGGTGGGTATACTCCACAATAAAAATGAAAACTTTGTATAATAAATCGTATTTGTAGGTTCCTCACCACCTGAGCCTCCTAAAAAACCACCACAGCAATATTGAGAAGAGTCTGGCTTTGGGAGACTGGCAAAAAATCAAAAAAGAGGAACTCAATGCTCTAAGAGTGATTAAACAGATTAAAAATATCCTTCTGGAAATGGATGCACTGCGGGAGAAAGTGCGCGAGGAGGACCGGGAACGGTTTGATGAGCTAATGCGCCCTGGAAGGGAAAGAGCCTTCGCTGGAATGAAGGATTTTGCTGGTAAGCTCTTATCTTAGCCCTACCTGAAACATCTAACAGAATCCCCTCTAGAGCTCCAACTCAAATCACCCACCTCCACTTTGGGATCTCACTACGACGAGGAGGACGATCAGGCGCAGCAAACGGACATGAGAAACTTTCCCGCACACCAACAAATGCCGCAGCTACAAACAAATTTTCACCTCGAAGAGCACCAGTTGGCCCAGCGACAAGCCTGTCTGGAACAGATGGAGAATCTGCAGAGGGAGATCTACGACCTGCACGGAATGTTCCACGGCATGCGACAACTAACTGCAGAGCAATCGGTGGCGGTGGAAAAGATCGCAGACAATGCCGAGGAGGCGTTGGAAAATGTTCAAGAGGGGGAGAGGCAGCTGCGGCAGGCGCTTACCTACAAGAAAGCAATGTACCCAGTGGTAGGTGCCCTGCTCGGCACTTGTGTGGGAGGACCCATAGGTCTGGTAGCCGGCATCAAAGCCGGAGGATTGGCAGCTGTGGGCTGTGGCATATTGGGCTTCACTGGAGGCTCGGTCTTAAAATCAAATCCCAATGTAATGCATGGCAATATTGAGGAACAAACGGCGGAGGGAGACAGTGAGAATACCGAGAAGCTGGAGCTCAAGGAGAAGCCCGAATGACCCATCGGCGACAGTGCCAGGACCATGTCCACGGCTCTGGCCACCACGCACATCTGGTCGGCGAACACCCGGCGCCTGGAAGCGGCCACCAATGGCATTGTGTGCAGCGTTCGTAGTTACTGTTCCGTTCAATAGAGATTTTAGGCATCTTTTAGTTTAATTGACCCTCTCTCCCCAATTTTGTGATCACCTTTGCAATGCAACCTACCATTACCAGTTTAGTGTCTACTTTAAGCGTTGAATAATTGTTGTACTCATGTCATGACACGGAATCTATGTATAGTTCGTAAGTTCTAATACGCAATATAATCACATAGCTTTAACGTTTAAACTGATGGACTCTTTGGTGGCTTGAAGATGTCAGAAATTTCAATTTCAGGAGTTTAATATGAAATGTAAAATCTTAGCTACAACATAATTGTAGAAACTGGCTACATTAACCATCCTAACTAACCGGCACTTACAAACTAAGGCAGATACATCTCTGCGATTACAGAGGAACGTTCACAGTGGTCCAGGCCTGTTTGAAGTTCTTCTTCTGGGCGTGCTGCTTCTTCCGTAGACGCTTGGCGGTCTTCTTCTTCTTGAACCACGCTGGATAGTTTCCGTACTGATCCTTCAGGGTTTTGCTGTTGAAGACATGCTCCACGCCAGTATTCTCGTTGACAACCGGGACCGGTTCACCCTTTTCTAGGCTCTCCTGGTGCTCGTAGATGAGTTCCTGCTCCTCTTTGGATTTCGCTTCCTAAACGGAATACTTTTAGTCAGCGACCAACAAATAAATTCGGCATAACTTACTCTCTTGATCTCCTTGGAGGTCTTAACCTGTGCCACCTCGCTGATGTCTTTCATTATTTCATTCCCTTCGGCATCTATCAGTCCCAGGGTCTTCTTCAAGCGGATTAGTTCCTTGGCCTCGTAGCGCACCTTCTTGATCTTGTTCATTTCATCGCGGCGCTTCCGCGATCGATTATTTCTGCCCATTTCGCTGTTTTGTGGTTAAATTTACGGCTAAAACTGCGAAAATGAGGCAACTGCGTTTAACTTCTAAAAATGTAAACACGTGCCTTTGGATTTGCCACAGGTTTCTGCGATAGGTCGTGAGTCGACGTTTAGTGGTCACACTCGCGGCTGGTATTTTTTAAATATACCAGAATTCATACAAATCTCTCGATGGTCGTTACATTTTAAAATGTGTAGTACATTTAAAGATATTTTTTATTTTATAATACAATTACCTAAAAATAATTTTGATTTTTCATAGAGATTTCAAGAATCGAATATAAACGCAT
The DNA here is from genome assembly GCA_035045925.1 of Drosophila atripex. NCBI lineage: Eukaryota > Metazoa > Arthropoda > Insecta > Diptera > Drosophilidae > Drosophila > Drosophila atripex. The sequence goes on from JAWNOP010000012.1 coordinate 7,561,821, forward strand.
TATCAATATATTATCTATGAACAAAATACGAATTTTATGAAGCTAATTACTAACAAACTGAATTATACGTAATATTGAAATTGTTGAATACTTTTAATAATTTCTTTAAAACTATATGTTAAAAAAGTCTGTAGGTATGTTTAAATATGTTTATATTTTCCTCTCTGCAATATGACTTTTGTATACAAACAATATCAGCTGCTGGAAACTGCACAGACGCCAAACATGGGGAGAGTAAAAAGAGAACACTGCATATTACAGCAGTATATATAATATTCAATAACCGGTTGTGATATACCCTTATTATCTTCATTTTTGAATTTGAAAGTATTATAGTGTTTTTTTTTTTTAATTTTTGAGTCCAATTGAAGAACTTTTTTTAATCCACTTAGTAATTTTCAAGGCCCTAGTTCATATTTTTTTGTATCTATAAATTTTTTTTCATTTCAAATATTCGTTTATTGTTAAAGCATAACTAATTTTAAATTTTAGGAATAAAACTTAAATATAAGACTATCAAATATTCAAAAGGCAATTGAGTGTTGGACTTTCTTTTACGATTTAATTTTATTTAATTTTTTATTAAATATAAGATGTATTAGTAAATAGTAGTCATTAAAGATTTTTAAACGAGTATACCTATTTTAAAGATTTCCTTGTTCCGAACAACTTTTCCAACTATAAGACTTTATAGGATGTAGGGTATTAACTGGTAAGCCTCTCTTGCACATGCGCAGCAGCGGAAACAGCGGCTGAGAAACAGGGTAAGTGTGTCGGGCTCAGCTGTAGAGCCACCAATACACCGCCGGAAATACCAATACCAGGGCAGGCCGAAACACGTATACAAAGAACCAGCTTTGGCAGCTAGTTTCTGAGCCTTCTGCCATCATTCGCTCGTCAGTCGTTGCTAGCATACGTCACGGAGTTCCTGCTGCGTCGTTCTTGCCTCTCTGCACTTCTCACCCCCTCTATCAGTTTTCAAACGGAAGCAATCAGCAAATAATAAAAAATCACAACAAAAAAACATTTAAAATTAAAATTGTGAAAATCTTTGCCAGTGCAAGTTAGTTGAGGGTGCCAGAGGAAAGCCAGAGGAGAGGGATTCGGCCATCAATCGATCAATAAACTCCCAGCAGCAAGTAAGTGCAGTTTTAACCCCCAAATAAAAATCCAAGGCGGAAGTCCGTCAAGGAAAGGACCCTCAAACCATATACTTGTGTATATGTACATTATTATATATGGTTTGGATCAAAGTTTGCTGAAAGGCGATTTACAAGCACAATGTACAAACACCTAAAGTGCAGCCAAGCGATACATACACAAAAATGCACAAAACCAAAAGACAGGGAAAAATTCTGATTGCACCTTCGCATTCAAAGAGTTCACACTTTTGCGCCTGTGTGAGTCAGTCGGTGTCGGTGTGAGGGGTTTCTTTGCTTTGGCCAGGCCAAGTAACTTTTTTCTTCCCCCAACTGTTTTTCCCCCATGTTTTCGGCTGCAAATCGGACGAATAAGGAGTTCCCATTCTGGGCATCTAATAGCCATAAATTTGACTTGCATCACGTTTTCAGCATTTGTGGCGATCGTTATCAGATCCGTGCCACATCTCAGATCGCAGGCATTTGCCAGCTGGATACACTGAGAAAAAAATGTTATGTTAGGGGCTCTAAAGATTTTATTAAAATAGGGAATAAATTTAATTTACAATTTTATATTGCCATAATAAAACTTTTTTTTTGATTTATCTATTATTTCTATCTATAGTTTTGATTATCAATATATTATTTCTCTGTACTTTTATTTGATCTTTGCCCTGATCAAGCTTTTTCCGCACCGACTTTATGACTGTGTGTTCATGGAGTGTCAACCGTTGGTGACAAGTGCAATGAATGTTGCGCTGATTAACATCTTAATGAGCCTTGCAATTATTATTTCCTCATCTAAACAGAGCATTTCAATGGCCAAAAATAACCCTTGGCTGGCTGCCAAAACAAAACAGCCTACTCGAAATGCTCAAATTTTTAGCCAACATCCAAGCCGAAAATGAACGAAAATGGGGAGCAAGTTGGGAGAAAAAGATTTGCTTTGGAAGAGGGCACTACAGATACGACTACCAACACAAGTGGAGGCCCAAAAACCCAAGTGAATCATGTTGTATAGGAAATGTGCAGAACAGGTCTTGCAGTTGCCATTGTCCATTGTCCGAGCCGATCTGAAGGTGCTGGAAAAAAACTAAACAAAAAACAATATAAAAGAGGAGCTGAGCTGGAGAGAATGGTCCCGGATGATAAATCAAGTCTGGCTAGTTGCTTGTCTGTGGTAACGAAAGAAAAATTGAAAAACAAAAGCCACAGACAACAACATAAACAATAAAACAGCTGATGAAGCTGCAGCGAAGAGATTCGGCTGCGGCCGTGTGTGTATCTGACAGATACTTTTGGTGCTCGATCGCAGCGAACGAATCTCTGGTCGCCTTAATTGGCCAAAAGGGTAAACAGCAGCAAAACCAACTATTACACAGGGAGAAATAAAAATCGGAAATTAAAAATAACCTACTTTTATTACTAATTCAAACTGATAATACCTGGTTTCTGTGTAGGCTTATAAAGTTAAATATTTCGAGAAAAGACGACCCAATTTTTTTGACTTTTTCTCTTCTCTTCTGTGCCAGTGTCAGTTCCTTTGTGTGCTATTTTTGAACCAGTCTTTGCCTTTTAAGGCTTTGGTCAGCTTTAAGGCGCTTTTCACTCGGCCGAAGCCGACTAGGCACTGGAGTAGGGAATAGAGGCAATTAAGTCATCGTTAGACGGCATTAGAGACTTTAATTAGCAGAGCACAGTTTTTGCTGCCAACTGACGCGGCAGTTTGTCACGGCCCCTAGGGTCATCTCTCACTCAGCCAACCCAACGGATAGCGATACGGATACAAAAACCCAGCAGATACCAGATACCAGGGTAAGCACTTACCAGGTAGCCGAGTCGGCAGCTGGCTAATCCCAAAATGGCACGCATTGCGGCCCCGACAGACCCTCGGCCCTCCCGTCCGCCCGATAATTCCCGTCCATAATTAGAAAGTTAGTCGGCCGCCTTGTCGTAGCTGTAATTACACATGTGTATCTGAAAGATATCCAAACAAAGCCGGCCAAACAACGAACACTTGATGTTCTCGGGTCGCTGCCTGGCAGGACCTGATTTATGATTTGTGGGAACGAAGAAAGTGAGTCTGGTGTGGGAAAAACCTGTTTGCCATTTACCCAGGACTCGAAACAAAAAGACAATAACACAGGCCCAGTGTCAAGTTCAAGTTGCCTGGTGTTCGTGAGTTATATAACTCTTGCGTTTTTTTATAGATTTCCCTTTTTTTTGTTTTGTTTTGGCTGCGCATCAGAAAGTCAAAAATTATGACATAATTTTCATATAAACGCTGCAGCTGCAGCTACTTGGCCTATAGGGGAGGAATTGTGGGGAGGAGAGTGTGACTGGGGGGGTGGTTCCAGGTGGTAGGCCCAGTAACTGGTGACTGCACACTGCGCAGTTCTTCCTGCCCCTGCCACGCGCCCGGGGGTTGCTGACGTGTTCATTTTCCACTGGCGCTGATTTGCAGCTAGCGCCTTTCATCGATTTGCAGCTTAGCCGAGCTGATGTGGGGGGTTCCGAGGTGGCACCACCGACCGGAGGGGATTTTGCGACCGGAGCTGCTCAAAAATTTGGTCTCCCTAGAACCCGAAAATAGCAAAGGTGACCCCCAAAAATGTTGCGGAAGGAGAGGCTGCGAATAACTTTTCCTGGGCCTACATTTCCCTAAATGCGGAAGTCATTACTATGTGTGTATATATCCCAGAGAATGTATGTACATATGTATATATATATATATATAAATATATAGGTATGTAGTATACACATAATTGCAGCAAGAGAGTGAAGCAAACCAAAACATTCAATAGGGCCTGTGAAGGTTGCTAGGTAATCGACATCAGGGGGGGAAATGCTTTCTTTCTTTCTTTCGACTGCGCAGGTCAAACAAATTTGTTTGTAAACAAAATTGAAACGAAAATATCAGGAGAGAGCGAGTGGATTCTCGGTTTCTGCACCAAAAGTAGGGGAAATCCATCCAGTAACAGTCACAGTAACCAACTGCGGTTGGAACTATTTTTAAACCCACTGCCTGGGGGTGTCTGCATGGGTGTGGGGTCTGGGTCTGGCTCGATTTATTTGCGCCCATAAATATCCTTTTTAATTGGCGATGTTCAAACACAATTGCTGTGTTTAAATAAAGGCACTTTGCATGCTATATTTATGGCTAAGGACAATGGAGGTTTAGGCCAGAATGGCGACAAAAATTAATACGATACCAGGGAGAAGAAATTCAATGTTTAGAATATTGCTCAAGAATTGATACAGCGGGAGTTCTATTAAAATTATTTTTATTAATAGGTGAATGATTTGCTAAAAATATACTTTCCTTGAGACTATCTATTGCTTTTGTAAAATTACTACTAAAAAGTCAGATTATTTAATTGCGACTCATGAGTTAAAACTCATGATGATGAGCTATTCCTAGACACCGGAGGAACTGCTGATGAGCTGATGTAATCTGTCCCAGAAGGGCGCGTAAATCGATTGACTGCCGGAATATTAGATTGATTGATTGTTTACCATATCATACTGGAGGCCACAGACGGCGCTGACCCCGTGTTCTATATACAGCAGCTGGGGACTGACACTGATACTGATAAACAAAGTGATAAAATAAATGCGACGTGTCCACCGGAGCGGCCCAAGAAGATTCTCAGGGAATAATGCCAATTGCGTCTCACGCCTCCTGATTGAAATTACGCGTTATAAAGCATCCATTTGCACATATAAAAATATAATAAAAAAGCTCATCTAAATGTCATTATATGTAAGCGAACTTGAAATCGTATATACAGGGTCTTGTATTCATTTAATTAGCTCGTATGTGGTGGGTGACATATGTACTGACAACTTGCAATCCCACATTTATCATTGATCGTTTGATAAGCAGTTGCCATATAATGAACTTGGCCAACCTCCTTGTTCCCCCTGATTTTTAAAGGTATTGGTACAGTGAGCACTAATACTTGACAACTGTCTCTTTGTTCTGGTGGGTGTATCACTTGCGTCATTTTCAACAGCTTTTTAAAGGAATGATTGGACTTTGTAGTCACTCGGAATAGAGAAACATCGGTTCCAAATGGTTGAGAAATTTTACAAAACTGTGGCGAAAGATTAGGTAGTTTAAGATTTAAAAGCCATACACAATAAGGCTCATTATTATTTGTCATACAAGATCGCTAACTTCTGGTACTTATGGTATCCATTAGAATGCATTGACCTTACAGCATGAAGAAATTTCATATTCAAGCATAGAAGCATAAACATCTCCACAAATGTACGCACAATATTTGTCCAAGAGAATAAATAAAAAGTTGCTTCGCTGGAAGTGGCACAAATGTATAGAGCTTCTGTCGATGGATGCGTTGGCGTTTGTCATTCGACTCTATGTTGTATTTGCTGTATCTCAAAACTGCGCAGTATCTTGAAGCTATGCTTTTGGAGTGTGCTCTGAGATACTTTTAAACGGGGTGGGTCTAAGTTAGCGGAGTTCGTGCGCAATAACCCAGAAAGAAATGCTCAAGTCGGTTCAGTTTATTTCAGCCACGGTTCACTCCACATTTCTTTGATGCTGGCCGCCTTGAATTCAGATGTTTGTTTAGCTTTGGCTTTGGAAAATGCCAACATTTGTTGTAATCACACTGGGGCACCAGAAGCTGCTTACAACTTATGTAATGGTTGTCATACACATTACTTGATTAGATAAAACATCCCGCATTTCTCTTCAGCCTCGTTTCTTTATTTGCGTTTAAAGTGGTGTCGGGCCCAAATAGTTTGTATTTTGTTTTCCATTTCGTTAGCGTCTTCCCAGTGACGCCAATTTTGTTTACTTCTACGCAAAAGTGGGGGAATTTTGTTATTTTTTTAACATAAACAAGACGCGTGCAGACTGAGATTAATTATAAAAACTTCGGTTGGCCAATGGTGTGGCGAGATCACAAGACTTTCGGTGGCTATAGTGGCCACTGGCCATAAACATACATGAATTTCTCTATAGGCTAGCCCCATAAATATCTAGCTATATCCGGAGATGTTTTTTTTCAGCGTTTAGCTGATTTTTGGCACCTGTGCGAGGCGCGCTCTCGAAAATCACAGTTGTAGCCGTGAGCTACTTTTCTCTCTGCAAACGCCACTACCTCCGTCAGCTGTTGCATGATAAAATTTCTAAAAATATATAGGCAACAGAAACAAAATGTTGGGAATAGAAAACGAGCTAATGGCTATATAACCTTGAACCTGGCCGAGAGGTTGTGCTTTTGCTTCAACCCACAAATATGTGTATTTAATGCAATTGTGTTGTTTGTTTATTATCTAAAAAGAAATTATTTAATGTGTGGGGTGACGAGAATTCGTTCTGAGAGTGGAAAGAACCATAAGACCCTAATGAAGTGCGAATTCAAGTTTTCAAGCACAGACAAACAGACATCTTCCCAAACAGTAGCCGACACTTGATGGGGTCTATGTGAATTGATTTCAAATTGCATAATGCCATATAATCATGAAAATGGCAACGAAATTAAGTCAGAACCGATTTGAATGCCTCGAGTGTTCGCCATCTCACGATGAATGACACTTGCAAATAATTCTCAGCGATTCATTAGCATTTTTATGCGTTACGACTGCCGCCCGACAACTTATTGCTTGGCTGCCTCTGCCGCAGCCGTGACTCGGCATTAAAAATCTAAAATTATTAACCAAAGAAACTGTATTTCAGCGTGAACTTTGGAGCAGCCAGCTGCCAACTACTTTTAACCAAGACCCAGAGGCACTACAAAAAAATTTGAAGCCCATTTTGCTTGTTCGAAATAATAAGAAAACTATTTTCTAAAACACACTTTTTTGTTGAAAAATATATACTTTATTTAATAATATATTATGGGTATATATTGATTTGGAAAAATATTAATCCTCTTTATAAATACTGAAACATTTAATGATATATTTAATTATATAGCTTTAATCATCGTTGTCATTTATCAAGTATATAGGTTTCATTATTTTACTTTCAAATATATATGTTTACTTGATTTCAGGTCATTTTATATTTATTTTTAAATATGTGTCATTTTCATGTATTATTTGCATTTGTTGTGAAGCAAAAGCTTATTGCATAAAAGTAAGCTTACAAGTAATTTAATTTATTATTATTTTTGTTTTAGTTATTTCTCAAAGATTTTTTCAGAAACTGCACATAATATAGGCAAAAAAATATTGAAATATAATATAAAAAAAAATAGCACCCTCAAAAAAAAAACCACCTATTTCTTTAAGATATTTCACTATATCTAAAAAAATAGGAATATCAAAGTACACCTATTCTTAGTTATTTCATGTTAGATTAAAAAAATAAATAGTATTTTTTCGACTATAAAGGGAAAGTAAATATTGAAATAAATCCATAAAAACCCCAGTAGAATTTGCAAAACGTAAATATTATTTATTTGTTATTTCTAGTTAGATTAGGAAAAATAGAAACATTTTCCACTACGACTCAATAAAATAGACCAGATAAATATTGAAATAATTCCATAAACACCCAGTAGAACTTTCGAAACCCTTTTCATGTGTATTGTTTTTGTGTGTACCCACTACGCCTCCCCCTGCTTAGTCACTTGGGTAGCCCGTGCCCGTGCCCGAGCCACTGCCAGCTAGTTGGCAGCGAAGAGCCACTTGGTCTGGCGGCTATAGAAAAGTATCTAGCAGATACAGATACACCACTGGAGGGGCGGTGGTGGGTCGTGAGGGGGGCGAAAGTGTGTCAATGCGCAAACGTCAGAGCAGCTGATCGGAGAGCGAGAACGTTAGTTGTTAGCTTGTGAGTTAGTATTTGTGTTTTTCTTTTTTGCAGCTGGGAGAGAGCGGAGCCATTTGTTGGTAAACAAAAATCACGATCAGCACGTATGATCGCCACTCGCGGGCTCTCCGGTTTCGGCTGCTCAGCTGGTCGGGAAGCATAATTTTGGCTTGGCTGGCTTTGTTTACTGCAGTGCCCCTTCTGCGATCGTTGCTTTTTGCGTTTTAAAAAAATACATAATTATGGGCTTAGATACGCTCGCGTTCGTTGCTCTCCCTGGCTCTCTCGCGCTCAGTACGCTCGGAGTATCTGTCAGATACTTTTTATTTTGTTGTGAGGCCTTAGTTGCGATCGCCGTTGAGTCCGCTGTCGCTAGCATTCGCCTTTGATATTTGAAAGCAAACGCAACGCGCAGCAGCAGCAGCACCAGCAGCCGCAGTGCAACACACGGAAAGTGAAACCCACAAAAGAACATTAGGTAAATAAACTATAAAGTCAAGTGTGCTTCAGAGAGCTTCTAAGAGAAAAGGTGTGAGATAGCCAAAAAAAAAATCTAACAAAAACCATCGAAAAAAAATTGGCTAAATTGCAGCAGCTACAGTAGCACACAAAGATACAGATACGCACACACACCGATGCGGGCCCAGATACGTAGATACTACTCACTCGCAGTGTAGCGTAGCTTTTGTTCTTGCGACCGCTTTTGAAATTCAAATGCGCTTCCGCTGGTTCAGTTCAGTTGGCAAACGAGTGTCGACTTGGCTGTACCTCCTCTGCAGTGGCTCTGGCTCTGGCGTCCGAATCCGCATCCGTGTCTGTATCTGTATCTGTCTCTGTACCCGTGTCCATACCAGTGGCTGTGTATCTAATAGAATTTACGTGAACTGTGTAAAGTTTTCCACCCAAAAGGTGAGCATCATCCCATCGATCCATCAGAATAGTTTTCCATTTGTGTTCAATTAGTGCCTGGGATTGGGGATACGTGGTCTTTGGCAGAATTCCGAAATTTCTGTTCGCCACTGCCAAGGTCGGGACTGACGTCACTCGGTCTGGCTTGCATAATTCCGCATTATGCCATAAAGAGAAATACCTCGCTCCCCACCCCACTGCCACCTCTCGAGTGTTTGTTACAGATTGGTTGTGTGTTTTTCCAAAACAAAAAAAAAGTAACAAACAAAAACACGAAATTCCCTCAAAACAAAGGAACTTGCACTTTGACAGGCAGAGCTTAAAGCTAATCAGATACGAATTTGACTGATATGATTATATACAAAAAAAAAAAAAAATATGGGTATATAGGTAGGGAATTGCGAGTGTCTGTGTTTTTCGGTTTTATATAGATGGGCTATTGGTTTGAACTTAAAATAAAGCTTTAGATATTGTTCTTTGTTCGCCATACTCGTTCACATCTGTGATGTGATCGCTAATGAACTGTTGGGTCCCTCTAGTTCTGCGATCGCAGCAGCTGTCAGCTAAACTAAATTAGTTCAAGTTCATTAGCCCAGCCCCACTAGAGGCCCCCGCGGCACAGACCCCGCGAACTGATACAATCAATTGAACAAAGCCTGAACTTTCGACTGTCGGCTAGTTAGCTGCACACGCCAGACTCGGGTCTATAGTCAGACCCAGACTATATAGTAAACAATACTAAACAAATGGCAAACAAAATGGCAAAAAAAAAACAAGAGATTATTAGCATAGTTGACGCTGTCTGGCAAACGCGTCTGGGGTGCGGCTTATCGGTCCTCAAATGAGTTGGCGAATATTTTTTTTTAGCGATGATAGCAGCCGAACTAGTTTCGATGGCCCAAACATTTGTTGACTTGATAGTGAATAGGGGACAGTGCCAGTGCATTGTGCGGATAAGGAACTCGTTAGATATCTGGTCTATGGTTATATAACCAATTATCGATCAAGGCCGGTCGTGCCCGAGGGGAATCAACAAAATTCTGAGCTAAAATAGGTGCTATGATATGGGAAACAAAGAGTCAGTAGCCAAGATATATAATGCAATGCCCACACACATTATATGTTCTATTCAAGGTCACCATTATTTGGCTGCAGATGTGCAAAAAGTGAAACCCAATTTGCTAGAGAACCCGTACGTATCGGGGTCCATGACCAAACCTAGGGTTATCTAGGGTCCGTCCAGCGCTGGTGTAAGCTGCACGTCATAAACGTATGAGCCTTCGATCGGTCCCCCTGTACGTGTTTATTAATAAAATGCCAGCACGGACCCCCAACCACTGCAATCGCTGTTGCACAATGCAAATTGTGTTTCGACTGCGAATATTTTTTCTCTATTTGAGCAAAGAGTGCCAAAGGCGGGCCAGCCAGAATATGGCCAGGCATTTTGAGGTCAGGCTGGTAGTGAGTTGCGTGCATCCGAGAGATACATGCAGTCGGGATTTAAACGGAAAATGTGCCGTTTATCGTTCGAGTGTGCACCAATTATGGTGGCTCTTGCCTTTGCTGTTTACTTCATTACCATCCCGAGGCAATTATCAGAATTTATTTCAGCCTCATGAGTCAATGGCCAGGCCCCATCAAATTTGATTGTCAAACTTTCGCTGACATTTTGACTCGGACTGCCTCATCAAACCCAATTTTTGTATGCTTCTCTGGCTCTGGCTCTGTCTTTGCTGGAGGAGATTTCACTTTGTTAGTTTGTGGCTGGCTGTAGACAAAAGTATTTTTCTTTTGCCTGGTGCTTTTCACGTTTTCGTTTTGCGGTCAAATTGCAAATTGCCTCGCCAATTGTCTCTGCCAGAGTCCAGAGTTTTCCTCGGCTCAGCACATGGAGCTTTTCCGGCGAAAATGTGCCTGTTCAGGCCCGATCGGGCATTTTTATGACGATGCGATAATCAGCCAAGACGATTTAGTTCAATTCATCTGGGGGATACATATACTGCGGTGTATTGTGTACTGCCCGTGGGCTATGTGGGTCCACATTTTCCTATTGTCATGACGTGAGCTCGATTCAAATTGCATATAAGCACACACAGTACTCAGTAGTCAGTAGTAAGTAGTCAGTAGTCAGTATTGTGTGTGCCATATATAATTGCCCCGATCATAAGCTCGGCGCATGCACACGGCTCGAATCGGGTTGGTTGGCTTGGTTTATATACGGAGAAGTATATACGAGTATCACTGGAAAACTTAATGGCCAATGCAGCGATACTTTACGGCACTGCCATGTCTATTATACGGTTGTCAGCACAGTGCTATAAAAAAAATCTGATTAATGTAATCAAAGGCAATTGCCGTCTTTCGTTAATTTGCGTTGAGGAAATTTCACTTTCGCAATTGAAACAGAGTTCCCATTTTCATTAGATTCAATTGACTGAAACTAGTGGCTTGTGTTAAATACCCCGAATTGCAATACAATGAAAAACTATGACTAGTTTTATTCAATTTGAAGCTCTAAAGGAGCGTATATGCATTTTAATGACTAAAGGCGTTAAGTGGGTTTCACTGGGATTATTTTCCAGAAATTTTGATATTTATTAAATTAAAAAAATTTCTATTTGTTATAAGCTTTTTAAATAATCTAATTTGAGAAAAAAGAGAATAAAGTTTGAAGTTACAACGGACTAGTCTTTGATTTTAATACCCTTAAAATATTTTTAAATATTCTAGAGATTTTGTAGAAATTAATAAGATAATAGAACTTTCCATACTTAATGGAAAGTGGAATTGGAAATGCTCTATAAAACATTTTATTTATGCTTACAATAAATTAAATTTAATAAAACCAGTATTTTTCTCTTTTGTCCCAAATTTGTGCCTTAAGGTATAAAAAAGATAAAATTTTGGAAAAAACAATCGTTACTATTTATAGACATTACTCCTTTAATTTAATACCTTTTCTCATGATTTCACTCAATAAATTAATCGTGCCACTTTGCAGAGTGTATGAGCGTGGCAATTAAATGAAATTAAGTAGCCGCCCCGTGAACCGCGTGCACCCACGCAAACAAGCAGCTTAGCGAGCAGGAAAGTGGGGGGCTAACTGCGCAGAATGGCGGGGCAGGGGTTGGGATGGCGATTACGCAATATGCGCACAATTTGCCAAGCTCATTTCTAATGCTTTTCCTTTCTTTCGATTGCAGCTTTTACGCTACGAAACCAGAACAAGAACAAGATTAGACGCGGCGAAAGCAAACAGAAAAGCGTACAAACAGTAACAAAACAAAAGAATTAAAGAAAAGACTGAGCAACGTTCAAGCAAATCCAAGGAACAAACACCAACACAACACCAGCAACATAAGCAATCTCCACATTGTCTCTCTAACTGTAGACCTAAAGCTAAGAGCAACAGCATAAGGCAGTGACCAGCGAAGCAACTTTGATCTCAACACCCGCAAAGCAATAAGTCCCAGTCCAGACCGGATCCGCTGCACTAGCCCGTATAATGTTAAGCAGCCTCGCTTCGTACCTCTTCGGATCGCCAGCAACACCCGATTCCATTAGCCAAGAAGCGAATCCTGCCCAGAACCCCGACTCGAACGCCCCCTCCAGCCCCGTCAGGGACCCCACGGGAGGAGATGTAATTGAGGTCACCTCGTCGACGCCATCGGTTGCGGGCAGCAGCAACACCAATCGCGCCCAGGCGGTGCGGACCGCCAACGGCAAGCGAGGCAAGAATAGGCGTGGCAAGCGCTACCAGCAGCAGCTGCAGCAGCAGCAGAGGAAGCAGCCGGCGACGATCACCAAGCTACTGACGCCCTCGGGCGAAACCATCGAAGAGGACTTTGACGAGGACGAATGGTACATTGTCGAGAAGGAAGGTGAGTTCAAAAAGTCCTTATAACCTATGTCCTGAAAACAATATCCCAAATGGTAGAGACCTGATTTCTCAACTTTTCCATCATTTTTTTTTTAAATATATTTTCCAGACGAGGAGGACGACTCCCTGCCTCGCAGCGACTCCGAGGAGGAACTCTCCGTCGTAGAGGTGCCGCAGCCCAGGGGAGCGAACACCGCCTCCTCCTCCTCCGCCGGTGGGGCCTCCGGCAGTGGCCCAGCGGCTGCACGCCGCCGCCAGCACATCCAATCGCATTCCCTGTACAGCGGACCGCGGCCGCAGCAGCAGCGCAACTATCTGCAGCGTTCGCGCACCGGAAGCGGTGCCGCTGCTGTCCGCCCGCTGAGCATCTCCACCCTGAGCCCGCCCAGAAGCGTTCCCGGTCTGGCCGACTCTGACAATGTCAGCCAGTCGCTCTACGTGGCCTCGCCCAGTGGCAGCGACCAGGGTCAGGGTCAGGGTCAGGGTGCTAACGTGCTGATGGAGGAGTCCTGGTACGTAACACCGCCACCATGCTTCACCTCGATTGGGCCAATCAATATGGAAACATCACCATTTGAGAATCTATTGATTGAGCATCCAAGGTTGGTGATCTTTATAGTACACAATACCAGACTACCCCCGAAAAAAACCCCTACTCCCCCCCCGAATCCAAAACACGATTGACAGCCGAAAAGCACGCTAATTAAACTATTTAAGCCACTTTTTAGCTTCCGAGAATCTGCTACTAATTGAACGCTATCTTTTTTTATTCCAGCATGTCCGTTTATCGTAGTATTAGGTCCACCCAGGAGGGCACCGAAAGTTTTGTTAATCTTGATCTCGGGGTGTCGGCGGAGGTGCCGCAGGTGGAGCCGGAGCCGGAAGCTGAGCCGGAGGCCCGGGGCCAGGCTTTGCAGGAGCAGCGCTCCCATAGCGCTCGCTGCGATCGCCATGCGGCAGCTCAGCTGAAGCAGCAAACTCTGGCTCGCCAGAGTCAGAAGGTAAACATATTCGGGATTAAAAATAAGAACAGTGTATAATAATGATATATCCATAGAGCAACAATAAGAAGCAGCACCAGCAGCTGTGCCGCAGCGCCATGAAGCGGGCCAACAAGGTGCGCGACTTCCAGGCCAAGGCCAACCGCCCGCGCCGCTCGGAGATGCAGCACTGCAAGCTGGTCAGCGGCGCCAACAACAACCGCAGCAAGTGCTGCTACTAGGCACGCACCACCCGCACCGCAGCTGCACCACCAGCCACACCCCCACCCCTTTGCCTCCCAGGCCCCAAACGCTGGAGAGGAGCATTACAATCATGGCAGGCGACGCGAGGGCAACGCGTACCGATTTTAATTAGTATTTTAACTTAACCCCCAGAAGAAAAGAGAAAATCTGCAAAAAAAGGCCACCAAAATATCAAAATCTAGCAGCTAAAACACATACGATTAATGAATTAAACTTAATAATTAATTGTGTAAAAAAAAACGAAAAACAAAAGCCACAAAAAAATGTATCTATCTGTGTAAATGCGTAGGTTTTAACGTTTGCCGTTTCAATTTAAAAACTTATATGAAAAATACCAAAAAAATGCAATAAAATTTTCAAAATGAATATGCAAAAAAACCCATAAGATAAACACACATAAAAAATGACAAAAAAAATATGTATAATATAGGCAACAGAAATGATTTTGTTAATATAGCGAAGAAAACTATTTTATTTATTTAACCATTAAACACAAAACACACACCGATAAGTTTATGATATGTTTTGCAAACAGTTTGTGTTTATTCGATTGACCAATCTCTGATGGATCTTGTGTTGAAATTGATTTGTTTGAGTTAGTATGTACTTTGTGTGTAACTTGTATGCTTATCGACAGGAAGATTGTACCATTATAGCCCCAGCACCAGAAATAATGATCTATTGTATGCCTGATTTTGTTGGAAATGCGAGCGAGTATGTATGAAAAAAGATAATGTGTGAAAAAAAGGACAAAAAAATGATAAAAGTATATATAACAGAAGAAAAATCGCAATAAAAATGATATAGCTAAAACTTAAAATATGATTTGTATATTGGGGTTGTATAAGAAGAGTTCTCCTAGACTCTATTATCTATTTCAGAGGGAATAACTGACCATGGAATAATAATATTAACATTACTATTTAAAAAATAGACCCACCAAGATCTCCTATTAAGTAGGTCAGTGGTGGAGATCTAAGGAGCAGTCACGCTTTGTGGACAAGGGTTGCCCTTGCTGGGTTATGGATTTGAAGCCATTGTCCGTTGGGGCAGTACTATTCCAGGGTCAAATTGTCGGGAGGCGGACGAGCCTTTCACAACGCTTAGAGTGCCAAGTAACTAATTAGTGATTTGTATTTTAACGCAGACACGCTTGGCAAACGGAGGCAATTAAACGAGCCTAACTGCACACACTCTCCTCGCCGAGTGTCGACAGTTAGGTGCCGTTGACCTTGGCCAAAAGGTAAGGGGTTACCCAGCTCTACTCCAAACGGATTCCCCATCCCAGAGCCCCATCTTCAGATTCTCATACTCCTCCAGTTCCGCAGACTTCCGCAATGCAGAGCAAATCTAACGGCAAATGGCCACAACGAAAGTAAATCAGCAAATGGAATCATCTCAGGTGGGGCTCTTCGTAAGATTCTTTCACAATCTGCAAGAGGTTGAGAGCCCTGAGAGCCACCACCAGAGTGCGGTTGGGTGGTTCTGCTCTTCTACACAGGAAGAAAAAAATAAAGAGAAAAGGTAAGGATTTAAATCCAAGGATTTCCAGTAACCATATTTATATAACAGTATGGAATTTGGGTGGTTGGTCTAATAATATAGTTTATAAAGGGGTATTACTCTTAGCTCTTTAAATAGTCTATCAAGTCACGACTTTTATTATCATTATTAAAATAAATTTAAACTTTTAAATATTTATTCTTAAAATACATTACTTTAGTATTTATAATAGTTCTTGGTAAAGCTACATGATTTATGTGAAATTTTTAACCTAATTAGAATAGGCTATTCTAATATTACCAATACTATGACTTTGGTCTTTTAACCACGGAGCCGTTATTATTTTTTCTGTGTATCCAATCCGTTGGATGGATGTGTGGATGGTTGGAGGAAAACTTTATAAAGATCCGTGCCAGCCGCGCTTCGCTTCACACCTGCTCGTAACTCGAAGAGCTGCAAACCAGCGTCCGCCAAACGCTAAACGCCAAAATCTCATATCAAATAATAGGCATAAGGCAACCGGCAACGGTACTCGGAACTTGCCACTCGGACTATTATGTAAGATTGGGCAATCTGCGAACATATAGACCCATTCACATCTACATACTCGCCCAACTCCCCCAACTCGGTGGCTGATTCTATTTGGCAAGTTGCACTTGAGTGATTTTTCGGGCTTCCAAAAAAAAAAAAAACGGAAAACCAACACAAAACTTTAGACCAGACGTGCAACATGTAAACCGAGCCAGATAAACGGCCAATGACGTAGACGAGAAAACCCGACAAAAGCTGCCAAGCCAAAAATCGCGCAATATCAGAAACTATTATTGAAAGTGAAACCACATCCCGTCCCCCCTCAAAGCCCAGAAAAATATAACAAGAGCAGTGCGAACCGTTTTGTAGCGTTTTGAGACCAAACTTTCGGCACGGATCGTCAACTTTTATGGCCAACGTCGCGAGGATTTGCTAAGAAATCGCCCGAAATGGGCCAAGTTGTTCGGTGTCAGTTGGTCAAAGTGCGTGCCGAGCTGTGAACCGTGATTCGCGGTTGTGGGTGTACGAACAAACCCAAAGCGTTTGAATAATTTAAATATAATTGCGCAGGTCAGTGCTGCTAGTGCTTGAGAAACTATTGAAAAAGGTGAGTAATAATGGTACGGGAATAATTTTTATTAAAAATACAACAGAATAAATTAGAACTTAGTAGAAATTAGTATTAGGGTTTTTACAATATTTTTAATACAATAAATTATTAAATATAATATGAGGCCTGTGGTAAGTTATACCTTATTATTATAGAAGCTAAGATATTTATTTGAATAATTCGTATGATATGATATCGTATGATTCGTATGATAGGATTTCTAGGATTAATTTGTAAAATGACAAATGGCCTAAAGGAAGTACTACCATACCAAGTCCAAAAATGTTTTGAATCCGTTAGGTTTCTGCAATTAATGCAGTAAACTAACAACGGGCAAAGGAAAACGGCTCAAGGTCAGCTAAACGCGATTAACTATAATTATAAAAGCCAAGTGTAGGAGCAAAGGCACAAGAACGGCACCAACAACAAGACTGGCGAATAATGAAAGCCAAAAACCGAAACCAAAAACCCAAGAAGAAGAAGCAACTATGTATTGCATAACAACTTCAAAGCAAAGCAAGGCGGATAAAAAACAATAAACAAACATAAAACAAACAACAACGAGGAGTTGAAGTAATTATAACAACAATTAAGCAAACGGCGTGCGTTTTTACAGCTAAGCGAAAAATCATCCAAGCATTTGGTGGGTGAAGGGTACGAAAAGGGGGTGGTTGGGGGCAGGTTTCGGGAGGGGGGATGGTGGATCACATCATTCGTTAAAATGTAATCCAACTATAAGAGAAGACAAACGTCTTGAGCGTCTGGGTTCTAGATGGGCCATAATTAAGCCATCGCAACGGATGACAGTTTTATGCCTTTGACCTTAACGCCTGACAAACGCAGGTGGCAGATGAGGAATACGGGTGATGTTGTTATTGTTCTATAGTTTCCGCGACATTGATATAGCATAGAATACTTTGACTTAGCCAATTGTCCAACGGAAGTGATGTAAAAAGTAATTGACAATCTGATACATAGATATTGAATGTAAGAGATATTGCCTTAAAAGCTTTCTGCTTGCTGATTTAACTTGATATTAGTTGGTAAAATATTCACACAGGAGTTGGAACTTAATTTAAGGCATTATTAGAGATTATTTAAATGATGAGGATTAAAAAAAAAAAAATTTAAATAATTAATCTCGCCAAGAAAGGTTGAAAAATAACCAATTTGAAAAATAACACATAAAATTAATCTATAATTTTTTCATATATATTTTAAAAATAAACAAAAATCGAAGATAATTCTTATAGTACAGACCTTCTAAGGGCATTAAAGTTTCGCTTAGCTAGATATAAAAATACACGAGATCTATTACTCTAAGGCATTGGCCAGAATTAATTTATGAAGCACAAACTTCCTTCCTGCCGGCACGCATTTGGTGTAACCAACTGCGGACAACACTTGAGTGACCACTAGCAAGGTCACTGGCGATCCCATCACGCGGCACCAAGCATGACGATAATTATGAACCGATTCGCATACCGATAATATTGAATGGTCACCTTTGTATCTCCATGTCTTTGCAGCTGCCAGTCGAGTGACGGACACGAAGATGTGCAGATTGGCGGGCCAGATGCGGATTCTCGGGCTGGTTGGGGTTCTTCTGCTGGCTGAGTTGCAGGTAAGGAACCTTTCACCTCCGGCTTATTGCCCAACGGAGAGCGTTGCTCAAGCCAGATGGGCAGATTCGAAATCTAATCTATTTAACAGTTCTTGGAATGAACTTCCTGATTAGGCCATATGAACCGCAACCAATCGTTGGCCAATAGCCAGTCTAACGGATATGCTCTGCTCTAATGCAGATTGCGTATCGACCGCGAGCGGAAGAAGCTTTGTCTGCGCCAAAATTATGTGGCTTTGTTGCTGATGCAGCACTTTTGTTTCATAAAACCAAAGACTTAAGACACAAACTTGAGCGAGTGATTTATGGCATTGCGTATACGCCCCACGCGCCCCACGCACTTTCGAATGAATATTTTGTTTCTTTTTTTTTAGCCCCTTGAGTGTTTGGAACAGAGTACAGACTACACAGTGGTTAGCAAAGCTTCAGCTGTGGCCACCACCACTTCAGCCCCACCCACAGTATTGCCACCCATACGCAGTTTTAAAGGACGCATCCAGACCACAACTCCCTTGCCGAGAACTTCCACAGGTAGTCGTCCTTCCACGCAGCAGGAATTGGGTTCAGTCTCCTCCAAGTCGTATATCTCAGGACCCACCACACAGTCCTCGAAGCTATCGAAGAGAGCTGGCCTTGCAGGACCTAAGAAGTTCCCCAAGGATGTTCGTAATCGCAGCAGCAGTGCTGTTGAGCGTAATAAGTTGCAACATGAAGTGGTGAGTCCTTTTCGATAAAAAATAATACTTTTTCTATAAAGAAATATATTTAAATATTAGCCTGATCATGTACCGGACTCTTCTGGTTATATACCCCATCGAATTGGACACCCAGTACATCTAGATTACGGTTCTACGGGTGTGGATTCCAGTGGTGCTCCCACCGGAAGTGGAGCCTATCACGCAGTTCCTTATGAAGGAAACAAATGGCATGAGGAGTACTGGGATCAGGAATACGCAGGACATCCGTATCAACACAACAGTACTCGAGTGCAGCGTAAGTTATATTATATATTTAAATTAAATCGTTTATATATATAAATAATTTTTAATGTAGACATCGAAGCCGAGTGCCAGGATGATTATATGAAAATTCGGATTGGATTTAATGGGTCCTTTAATGGCTTACTCTACTCAGCTGGTTATGCTTATGATCCCGACTGTATGTACATAAATGGATCTGGCAGGGACTACTATGAGTTCTACATTCAATTAAATCGATGTGGAACTTTGGGAAAAAACTCGCTTCAAGAGGAGAGCCGCAAAAATCCAACAGTGCGTATGATTGCTATTTAATTGAAAAATACATATATATATTTAAATTTAAAAAACAATTTTATACTGGATAGAATTTTATGTGGAATACAGTTACTGTGCAATACAATCCACTAATTGAAGAGGAGTATGATGAACATTTCAAGGTCACCTGCGAATATGGCTATGATTTCTGGAAGACTGTGACTTTTCCCTTTCTAGATGTGGAGTATGTTTTGACTTTGACGATATATTTCCAAGATTTTTTAAATTAGCTTATCTCTTTCCTATAGAGTGGCCACTGGTAATCCTGTGGTTTTTACCTTGAGTCCACCAGAGTGTTACATGGAGATTCAGAATGGTTATGGCATTGGAGGACCTCGCGTTACAGGACCAGTGCGGGTGGGCGATCCTTTAACCTTGATCATATATATGAGGAGCAAATATGGTGAGTCTGGCAAGTTATAAGTTATGTAATGGTTCTGATTTCCATGTATTCATACTCAGATGGCTTCGATATTGTGGTTAATGACTGCTACGCCCACAATGGCGCCAACAAGCGGATACAACTGATCGATCAACACGGCTGTCCGGTAGACGACAAGCTCATCTCACGCTTCAGGGGCAGCTGGTCGGATTCCGGCGTGTACGAGACCCAAGTGTATGCTTACATGAAAACCTTCCGGTTCACTGGATCTCCGGCACTTTACATAGAGTGTGATGTGCGCATGTGTCACGGTCGTTGTCCAGTAAGTACTTGCTTTTATGATTTTCTGAAAAAAAAATAAAAAATGTTTCCTTATTTAGAGTCAACCCTGTCATTGGCGAAACTTAAAGGCGGTCACAAAGCGAGACATCTCGAACAGAACGGCCACGAATCTCTCCTTGCCACCGCTTTCCTCCACCGACAGTGAGGGCGTCACCACCGAGAGTCCTGGCCAAAACTCCCTGTCCGAGAACGTGAATCTTTTCCAGTCTCTGCGAGTGCTGCAGGAGGGCGAAAACGATGGGGACGACGTGTATGCCCATCGACAGACAAAGCCTCTGGTTCCGCACCAAACTTGCCTCAAGACTTCGACCTTTTCGGCCCTGACAGCAGGGTCTTCGGCACTGCTCTGTATCCTGACTGTAACGTTATTCGTGGCCTGCTCGAGATTAAAGCGCCGCAAGGAGTCCTCGCTCTATGACTCCTATATAGCACACAAGGGCCAAATAGATTGATCGACCGAAGCGAACTTCCCTCGTTCTGAGCACATTGTGTATATAGCTTATGACACGCAACACATTCTGTTTTAGTTAGAGCTAAGATTGCTGTAGTAGTTTTTAGGTTCTGTGTTTTAGCCCTAAGGTTTGATATTGCCAACTTTGATCTAGGACAGAAAGGACTCTGTCTTTGAAATTCAAAACATTTTATAATTTTTTTCTTTTCTTACAAATAAAGAAGACGTTTTGAATGAAATCAAGAAAATTATTTATTATTTTATTGGAGGATCAAAAATGTATGTACGAAACCTTTATAAATCTAGATTCAAAAATTGAACAATTTTATTTAGGATTCTTTCCTCTCCAATTCAAAATTGTTTAGAAAGTGTGGTAGATCGCTTATTCAAGAACCCATGATAGATGTGCACAATAAAAAATAAAATAATAAATATATAGAAGAAAATGTCATTGGATGCTTTTCTTCAAGAACTCAAAAAAAAAATATATATTTCAGAAAATTGAACACATTTAAATCGAATAGTTGAATCATGCTTGATAATCATATTTTTTATATCAAAAATAAAAATAATCATAGCATTGAAAAAATAAATTTATACCATTAACTAAATAAAAAAAAAAACAATAGTAGAATTAAACGAAATTGGAGAAATTCCTTCAAACTCAAAAGCTTAATGTTCCACCTTGGTGATTTGCTTATTAAGCAGCCATTATAGATGAGTTGGAAGAAAGGATCTATGGCACAATAAAAAAAAAAAATAATAAATGAATAATTATATAAATAAAATAGAAGAAATGATTCCAAGTTTAAAAGCTAAATGTCTCGCAATGCTGTTTCGCTCATTAAGCAGCCATGATAGATGAGTTGGAAGAAAGGATCCATGGCACAACATAAACAAAATAATAAATTAATAATAATAGAAATAAAATAGAAGAAATGGATCCAAGTTTAATAGCTAAATGTCTCGCAATGCTGTTTCGCTCATTAAGCAGCCATGATAGATGAGTTGGAAGAAAGGATCCATGGCACAACATAAACAAAATAATAAATTAATAATAATATAAATTAAATAGAAGAAATGCTTTTAAGTCTAATAGCTAAATGTCTCGCAATGCTGTTTCGCTCATTAGGCGACCATGATAGATGAGCTGGAAGAAAGGATCCATGGCACAATAAAAATTATAAATAGAAGAAACCGTTCTAGAATGTACGCTGGGGCGCCTCTCTTCAAGACCCCAAATAAAAAAAAATCGGAAAAATTAAACTACTCTTATTAAAACACATATTTGTCAATGGCTGAGAATATAACTAAAATGAATGTAAGAAATTTTTTCAATTCTATCATTGAGTTTCCCCAATAGACGACCTGGAGAAAAAGACCCATGGCATAATAAAAAAATAAAAAGAAGTTAACGTCAGTGTGTACACTGGGGCGCCCCTTCGAGACCCTATATTTAAAATAAAATAAAAAAATAGTAAAACACCAATAGTAAAATCCTGCTTGCATGTCCAGTCCTTAATAATAACGAAAGAAAAATAATGATAAAATAAAAAAAAATATATTTTTTTCTTTAAGAAAAATAAAATAAAATAATGTAAAATAAGGAGGTGAAGTTGACTTGAAAGCCAAGACTGAATGAGGATAAATGTTGGAGAGGCCTCTATTTATACAAAAATCTTAGAGCTTCCTCCGAAAAAGCTGTCAAGTTTTTAAATTTGAAAAATGCAATGGTTGCTTTGTTGACCCTTAACCTTGAGGAACTCTTACTTCGTTAATGGCAGGATCAACTAAAAGGGCTAAAATGGCAGATATAGAATGTAGTTGACCGATCCCCGCCCTTATGAGTTATAACTGCGTTCAAAAGCTTTTTGAATCAGAACGCGTTCGTGATCATGAATATATATACTTTATAGGATCTCAGATGTGTCATGGGTTGCACAATTTTAACCAAAATCGAAATACCCAATGGAAGGCTATAAGAATTTTAAATAAACCCTTAAAAATCGATAATATTTCTAATTCTTTACTTTGTTTTCTACACAATGCGGAACTAAACTATATTATTTTGTTGCCTACTTCTGGGCTTAAGTTTACTACAAATTTTGAAAATCTTTTAGGCTTTGTTGTTTATTCCCCCCAGCAAAAAATTCAACTGAAAGTAAAAGGCGGGGGCGTTTGCTATTTGAGCTAGCACTTATGCTGCCCCATGGGGCAGGCATAAGGAAGTCGCATCTGCCGCATGCCACCTGTCGCACTTCCTCATGGGACCGCTGCTTTATCCTCAGCCATTGACACTTCCATATTTGGCATTTTTGTGGCTGTCATCGGAATGGAGATTTATGTATTGTGACTGTTTTTTTTTTCAGTCGTGCGCTTAGCCGCATGATTTTCGATTGTTGTTACTGGCAGGCTGACACAAATTTTTGACTGCGGCGCGCCGCAAAACATTGCCCAAAGTGTTAATATGGTTGAGGACTTTTAATATTGCCCAACTGCCACTGCAGCAACCACATACTGCTAATTGTGCAATTTGGTGATGGCCAGCCAAGCTAATTTCGTCTCAATTATGATATTTTTTCGGCAAACGCCCTCCTCATGGGTTCTTGAGTGTAAAAATTAACACGGAATCGGGCAGCGCCAAAGTCAAATTGCTTTGCCTAATTAATTTATTTGTCTGTGCTTATGAGAAAACAAACAACAGCACAAGCCAAGCCGAACAAAAGAACTCGCAAAAACAATCCAAATGTTTATGATATCACATTACATTTATGTGCAGAATGGCAGCTTTTTTCGCACACAGTTTTGCATACAATGATTATGGCACATTTTTTTTCCAGTTTTATGATTAATGGCAGTTTAAGAAGCGACTGGGCAAAACACACTAATTGAATCACCAGGCGGCAGGGGCTCCAGCGACGAAAATATGTATGAAAATTGAAATGCTGCAACATGCCTTGGCTCTATTTGTTGGTTTTTTGCCTAACGGTTACACCCAGTTATGAAAAGATTTCTCCAGCCAGATTTCTAGGCCATCTCGGGCACGTACTTCTCTGCGGCTTATAGTTTTGGGGGCCGACCTTGGCCAAAGTGTTTCAATTGAATGCGACGAGAAATAATTAAATAAAAATTTATGAAGATACAGAAATTAATTTGATGTAATTTGCGTTGGCGTTGCCATTGATTTTATCGCTCCTCCATAACAGCCAAGCTGTGTTGTTCGGCTGCTGGCTGCTGGGTTGCTGGGTGACACCAAAATGGCACCCAAATTGCGCCAACGGAGCCAAACAAAGGCTTCAAAGTTGTGCTTTTTATGCGCTCCGTGGCGACCTTACAGTTTTTGCCCAGCTCAGCCACATGTCTCATAACTTGCACGTTCGTGGCCGGAGTTTTTCGTCTTTCGCTGCATTGTATTGCGCTGTCATGCGCATATGAAAATCATCATCAGCAAGCCAAGCAGCCCAAACATCTACCAACTGCGACAGAGAACAAAACAAAGGATAAACACTTGATGTAGAAAACC
This sequence comes from Drosophila atripex, assembly GCA_035045925.1. Lineage (NCBI taxonomy): Eukaryota > Metazoa > Arthropoda > Insecta > Diptera > Drosophilidae > Drosophila > Drosophila atripex. The sequence continues at coordinate 7,586,044 of JAWNOP010000012.1, forward strand.
TTAAGAAATAAAATAAAGCCTTCAAAATACTTTATTTCAAGTCAATGTAATGTTTGTAACAACTGTTATCCGGGACCTTAGACCTAATTTGATAAATTAGTTCTGATTAGTACTTTAAGAAGGTTTTAGATTTCGGTAGTTGTGATTTTGTGATATTTTCACAACCTTTTTTCCAGTGCACTTCACACTACCTCAGCAACTCCAGCAACATGATCATCAATGCAAAAATATGCTTTCATTACCAAACGTCTCGAGCGCAGCTTCGTATGGCATGCATAATGTTTTCCTTAAGCTGTATCATCATTGTGTCTATTCAATTTTCTCTGTGCAGAGAATTTTCAAACACTTATAGATGAAGTTTATATTTCAACATTCCACGCTTTTCCCCGCACCCTCAGTAAATTAAACAAATTGTACTTCTATCAATCTATTCACGGAAGTTTGTAGGCTTTGATATTTTCATGTAATTAAACATTAACCCAAGTGCTGACAGCTCCATGAGCATCAGAAAAAGAAAAGGTCAAAATTATTACATTACTCATAAAAAGCTTTTTGGAAAAATATGCTTACGTCATGGCATCTTTTCCCACTGGAACAAATTCAGATCATGTTAAATAGCTTGGGTTATCAAAAATCGTGGTCTTTTTGTGCAAGTTTATTTAAATTATTTGGGCGTCACGAGGAACTGCGTTTTGCTAATGATACCCCACCAGCGATTAGGCGGCGCTAGCACAGAAAAACTATGAAAAAACGAATTAAGCGCCCCGCCCACATGACCTTTCGAGGCGTTGCCTTTATAGCGTTTTTATTGTTTGCTTAATTTATAGGCTCAGGCGTTGTGTCATAATTAAAAATTTTTAAAACACCATACAGCGAAATCAGATAGCGGAAGCATACATTTGTTCATCTAGCTTTGTTCATTAGCTTTTCGCAAGCACTGTGCTGGAAACTGGCGTGGGTGGGCGGCAACCCTGGAGGCCAAGCGGTTGTAAACAAAATTATCATCAGCTGATAAGACCTCTGCCTTTGTTTACAAACTCTTGAAATATGAGGGAGTGAGGAAAGTCGGAAAACACCCCAAGGGAAAGAGAGAGCTTTTCACATTTTTCCCTCATTTATCCGGACATTTTTGGACATGCGCCGTGTCCTTTTCTCTGATTTGGCTGCTGCGCGCTTGAAAGCAGCAATCCCATTGATTTTTATCCAGATTCCCGAAGTAGAGTTCTTAATCCGCACCCAAACTGACGGCTCCTGTTCAAGAAGAAAAAATTGTCGAAGGAAATTGCACAGAAAGCTGTGAAAATAAAGCAGATAATTTAAAAGAAAAATCCTAAAACCAAGAGAAGCTCGAATTAAGGTGAAGTGCGTTATTTGCGAGTTGGTTCGGATGAGTTTAAGGCGCTATATCGAAAATTCTTTGTGTCTACAGTTTGGGGCGTGGGCCTTATACTAAGGCATGTCCCTGGAGTAGGTGAAAAGTGGAAAATCCATGGAGCCCTCCAGCAGATCCTGGCTGCTTTGCAGCATCCTTGTGCTCCTGGCCATTGCCGCAGGTACGTACGTTGGTCGATCGGGCATGGAATGCCTTTCTGGCTGGGTGGTTATGTAATACAACAAGAAAAAAAAATCGAGAAGAGGCTTCCAATCAACTCTGTAACTCTGCTAACCGTTTCTAAGTCCCCGCAAAAAAAAAAAAAACAACCAAAAAGACAACTATCTCTTTCTTTCTTTCTCCTTAGCTAGCTAACGATTTTACAGCAATGATTTGATTTTTTTCTTAAATTTACAAATTGCGCTGGCAGCGGCGCCTTGACAAGTGCTCCAAGCTCTCAATGCCACCCGCACCAACGCTTGAACCACCGTACCACCGTGCCAACGAGCCACCGGCAGCGGTCGCTGCTCCCTTGCAGCTTCTGGCATCCGACGTTTTGTGTATATAGCATATAGCCACACTACCCCACCACAACCAAGAACAAAACCAAGAAAAAGAATATGTAGTAGACCAGCTATAACCGCCACACAACCACCGACAGCTCTAGACTTGAGATTGCCCGAAAAAAGTGAGACTTGGAGAATCTGTCAAAGCGTCGCTGCTGCAGCGCTGAAAAAAAAAAAAAAATACGAAAAAAAATTATAACTGAATCACAACTGCGCTAGTCATTCAACTGAGCCATCTATCAACTCTATCTATTACTATAAATATGTTTATATTTCGTAATGTCAAGTAGAACTCCTCATAGCACCAATCCCCGCACTCAGCTAAGTGCCCCAGACTAGATCTACTACTGCCATAGCCTATATCTTCTATATCTACATACAATATATTAACCTTAGCTTAGCTTTATCTCTCTCGCTCTCTGTCACTTGCTCTCTCTCTGTCTCGCTCCTGCTCTCAAAATCTCTCTCCAATGCTCGAAAACTGTAACTTAAAACTTGCGAATTACCTGAACTACCATAACTATACTTCCAGTACACCTGCATACTCTTCTAACTCTATAAATATTAATCAAAATATATCCCTAGCCTATGTTCGCTTTTGTAATTAAATATTTCTCCAGAGCCCCAATGCATCTCTCTTGTACCTTCTATCTTTGTCTTTATCTCTCTCTCTCTCTCTGTCTCGCTCTCGCTCTGTCTCTCCGTTCACCCCCCGAACCCCTGACTATGTATCTACTTAAAGCGTGGTAGCCAAGGTCCTTTAAGGACCTGCAGGATGGGTGGTGGCGTACAGCATCCAGACCAGACCACAGCAACCGAAATGAAAAAAAACCGAAAAGCAAAGCAAATCAAACGAAAATGCAAATGCGAATGCAATGAACTGAACCGGAATGCATACATATATACGTGTATATATATATAAAGATTTCTGTATCAACTGCCGAATCTTAATTCATACTCCTTCTCTTCTGAGCAGTCCAAGAAGTAACGAAAAGAAAAGCAAAAATATATGTAGAATTAAATATGTTCAAATAGACAGAAACCCCTCCTCAAACAAACAGAAATTATAGTGTTCTTTGGTATATACGAGAATTAAAAAAAACACAGAAAAATTAGAAACTTCATCCTGACACTGACACACACATCGATACTCGTACACTCATCCATATACAAAAACATTCGTTTAGTATCACCATAGAGACCAACCCCAATCATCTCATTCACTTAGCGTAAAGTGCAACTCAGAAAAAATATATAAACGAGTTCCAAAAATCACTCACACCGTAGAAAAAGTTCGTGCTCCATATATGGAGCCGCACACGTGCACACACACACATATGTGCCACAAGGATAACCCGGTCACACACACACGTAGCCGAGAGTGTGGGACCCAGCATCCCTAAGCTTTTCTCTCACTCTCTCTCACACTCTTTTGTTCGGTGGAGCTTTTCCGGATAAAGTTTCGACAGCCCAGCTGTCGGGCAGGATATGGGCATCTCTCTCCCGCCCAACAGCACGAAGAAGAAGACGAAGACTAAGAGGTGTCCTTTAGGTTTCTAGTTATCCCTGCTGGGGCGCCAAAACAAAAAGTTGCACCTTGTGAAGCACAAAAAAATGAAATGTAATCCAAATAGCTAGCCTTGTAACCTTGTTGAATTAGTGATTTCTTCTGCCAGGCTCTAGGACTGTAAGAATCTCGAGGTACTTGCATTAAACCATCCACTGTGGGTGGGGGAAGGACCATCTGCAATCCATATCCCCGCCCATAGGCTCTGTTTAATGGAAGTGCCTCCCACGCGGCGTATACTCAACGTAGGCCAGAACCATAACAGTAACAGCCAATAACATCAACAGTGTCACGTGCTACGTGCACACCACCATAACAACAGACACCCACCTGCACCACCACCACCACCACCACAACGACCACCGAATACCACTACAGACACAGAAATATTAACCACATTCGAGCGGTTCTCATGTGTCGTCCATTTTTGTTTAACTTTCCAAATCAAAATTCCAAATCAATGCTGAAGTTGAAGATGAAGAATCGGTTTTAAGTCTGAAATGTCTCTGTCCTATCTGCCTATTTCTCAGTCTCTATCCTCTATCTCTCTCTCTCTCCCTCTAACTCTCTGTCTATCTCGCTCTGTCAATCTGTCACTGTCTAACTCTATCTGTCTATAAGCTAAAAATCATCCAAAAAAAAAAAAAGAACAACAAGAAATACTTAAACAAAGAATACAACAACTTTGCTCATCCGTTCGTTTCTTTGTTTCTCTGTATTTTCTTCATTATGGTTACCGTTATCTCTGAATTCTTCTGTGTGTCCGCCATTTTGTGTTATATCCCCATCCCTGTTCCCTGTAATGATGAATGTTTGTGTGGAAATTTGTTGGTTCCTATGTGTTGTGTTTATTTTTTGGTTATCCTTGACTCCCACTCCCACTTCCGTTTCCGTTTTTCTTTTTTCCGTTTTTTGTTTTCCGTTTCCTGTTTCCCATTTCCGTTGTGTTTTTTAGTCAGTGCATCCGAAGATGAAGAGCGCTTGGTGCGTGACCTCTTTCGAGGCTACAATAAACTCATACGACCCGTACAGAATATGACACAAAAAGTTGGAGTAAGATTTGGTTTGGCGTTCGTACAGCTAATCAATGTCGTAAGTGTTCTCAAATCAAATATGTCAAACAGAAAAAAAACCTGAATAATAACAATAAGATTATGCTATAAAAAAAACAAAAAGTATAAAACTAACATTCGTAGAGTGTAAATGTGTTTTCGAGTTCTGTTCCTAACAAATTATTCAGTTTCGTTGCTGTCATACCTATACTCTACCATCCTTTTACACACACAACTAGACTCTCTCCTCACACACACCCAATAACACCCACCCACCCACCCACAACCACATACACTGACACACTCAACCACATGCACTGGCTGCACCCGAGACCACGCCTCTTTTTGCCAAAAGGGGGGCGGCGGTGGAAAGGGGGAGCCGAAGCCAATGTTTTCAGTTTCGGTTATGCTTTGTAAATAATTACGTACACGTTGTCTTGACTTTGTATGTTTGTAGTGGACTTGATGCTAGAAAATCAAATAAGAAATACAAATACTAACCCTAAACAATTAAGATTAAACAAGAAAAAAAAAAACAAACTAACCAACTAACTAAAACAACTAACTAACTAAAGTAAAGCCACATGCGAAATAATGTCTTAACTACCTTCCCACCCGCTCTCTCTCTCGACTTCTCGATTGTGTACGCCAAACTTCGATTCGATTTCGATTCGTTTCGAATCTCAAATGCAAATCGTACCCGTACTTTGTACCGTACTTCTTTCACACCACCAAACCACCAACCAACTAACCAACCAATCAACCAACCACCAAACCACCACCATCTGATCACAATCAAAAAAAAAAAAACCAAAAAATCAAAAATTCAAAAAAACGAATTCCCGAAACCGAATATCGAAAATCGAAACCGATCAAGAATGAGAAAAATCAAATTATGAAATCAAACGTTTGGTTACGTTTGGTTTGGTACGACTACCAGCTGCAGTGGGATGAGGCCGACTACGGCGGCATCGGGGTGTTGCGTCTGCCCCCCGACAAGGTTTGGAAGCCGGACATTGTGCTCTTCAATAAGTGAGTAAATGGCCTTTATTCCTAGCTAACCCACCATCTAAAGTTAATTAACTCCAACTCTGTACACTAACCAAAATAGTCAAAAACCGTAGGCGAAAGCAGAGCGCTAAATAGCTTTCCTCAGCAGAAGATAGTTGTTTCTTAAATCCTGTAACTAATATTCCATTTTACGTATGCAGTGCCGACGGCAACTACGAGGTGCGGTATAAGTCCAACGTCCTGATCTACCCAACGGGCGAGGTCCTGTGGGTGCCACCGGCCATTTACCAGAGCTCCTGCACCATCGACGTCACCTACTTCCCCTTCGATCAGCAAACCTGCATCATGAAGTTCGGCTCCTGGACCTTCAACGGCGATCAGGTGTCTCTGGCCCTCTACAACAACAAGAACTTTGTGGATCTATCGGATTACTGGAAGTCGGGCACCTGGGACATTATCGAGGTTCCGGCCTATCTGAACGTCTACGATGGCGATGCCAACCACCCCACGGAAACGGACATCACATTCTACATCATCATCCGTCGCAAGACCCTCTTCTACACGGTCAACTTGATTCTGCCCACGGTTCTCATCTCGTTCCTCTGCGTGTTGGTCTTCTACCTGCCAGCCGAAGCTGGTGAGAAGGTGAGTTCTTGACGGAATATGGTTTTGGATGAGTTTACTCCAAAGGGGTCTATCTAGAAGAGTTACTTGAAACGTTTTTAATTTTTTTAATGTGAGATTTTAGCTAACATTCAGTTTAAAATATTAACTAATAACTGGACAGATCCGTCATAGCTCAAAATACTGATCACTATCTATAATATATTCCTCAAATGTTTAAATTGAATTTCTGGTTTCGAGGTTCATGGCCATTACCTGATCGGTTAATTACAAAATTACTCCCTAGGTTACGCTTGGAATTAGCATTTTGCTGTCACTGGTTGTGTTCCTGTTGCTGGTGTCGAAGATTCTGCCGCCGACGTCGCTGGTGCTGCCGCTGATCGCCAAGTATCTGCTGTTCACCTTCATCATGAACACGGTGTCCATTTTGGTAACTGTGATCATCATCAACTGGAACTTCCGAGGGCCGCGCACCCACCGCATGCCCATGTACATCCGCTCCATTTTCCTCCACTATCTGCCCGCCTTCTTGTTCATGAAGCGGCCCCGGAAGACCCGACTGCGCTGGATGATGGAGATGCCCGGGATGAGCATGCCCGCCCATCCCCACCCGTCGTACGGCTCGCCGGCGGAGCTGCCGAAGCATATCAGCGCCATTGGGGGCAAGCAGTCGAAGATGGAGGTCATGGAGCTGTCGGATCTGCACCACCCGAACTGCAAGATCAACCGCAAGGTGAACAGCGGAGCGGATCTGGGCCTGGGCGATGGCTGTCGGCGGGAGAGCGAGTCCTCGGACTCAATCCTGCTCTCCCCGGAGGCCAGCAAGGCCACCGAGGCAGTTGAGTTCATAGCTGAGCACTTGCGCAACGAGGATCTCTACATTCAGGTGAGCCACAAACCAAAGGATACAAAATTACAATTTTCAAGAAAATACTAACGAATCCTTATCGGCAGACCCGCGAGGACTGGAAGTACGTGGCCATGGTGATCGATCGCTTGCAACTGTACATCTTCTTCATTGTGACCACGGCCGGAACGGTTGGCATTCTGATGGATGCCCCGCACATCTTCGAGTACGTGGACCAAGATCGCATCATCGAGATCTATCGGGGAAAGTAAGCCCGGATGGTGACGGAGACCGGATGGAGGAAGGTTGGGAGCAGCCCTTGGCTAATTAAAATGGTTAACAGCATTGCAAACGCAACAATAATAAGCAAATGAAGTATTGAGACAAAAGTAAACAATGAAAAATTGCAACAATTAAAGCGGATTTTTAGATTTTAATAATTAAAGTACACTAAACGATAATTGCTTGGGCAGAATTAACACCTAGCATAACATAACTAACTAATATTAAATCTTTTGGTATACACACGAATCGGAACACTAACTCACTCACGAACAAACAGACGACGAACCAACTTGAAACAAAAGCAAATAATTCACCAAAATCACAGAAGCAACAAACGTTAAAACAAATGAATCAAAACCTAGTGGAATTGTGAGAGTAATTTATAATTTTTAAACGAACTTAGCTAATACAGACGATGTAGAGACGTACATATATAGAACGAGGGTTTAGTTTAAGTGCAATAACGTTTTGTCAGGACTTTGTTATTATGTTGTGCCGAAACTTAAACTTAAGTAATCCAATGTAACGAATAAGATTTAAGAGCGAACACACTGAATCAATTTGTAAATGCTTCTCGATCAAGGCGGCTGGCATAGAGATCACTTGTGAACCCGGAGCCAACATGAAACCAATAAAATGCAAAGTTAATTAATCGGCTGGCCTGCTCGTTTGCGGCGTGTTACGCGCCTAGCCAATTGGCTTATTAACTAATCGATATGGGCATAACATTTTATTGACCAACTGGAGAATGTCGTCTCCGATCTCCAATCAGAGGCTGGATGGCAGTGGCATGCCCACGGCAATAAGCATCAAAGTGGGTGGTGGGGGAGCCAATTATGTAAGCACGATTCTAGCAGATCTTGGCCATATGTGCTCGGTTCGGTAACTGTCTGAGGCAGCGCTCAGAAGTTCACACATTAATCATCCGCCCACGTTGCCCGTGGTGTGAATTCTGTCGTCTCCCGTCGGACATAATTAGCCGAACACACAAACGGCCAGAAATCCCCTCGCCGAGTTCCTGGTTTTGGCACGGAACCTTAGATTAAGACTTAAAAATAAAAAAACTAACTAGTACGCGCTGTTATTGACTTCGAAGCGCAAAGGTACAGACACTGGTAGACGCACAGATACAGGCACAGATCAAGATACAGTATCTGTACAGCATCTATCTTCACCTGTGGCTACATCAAAGGTTGCAGCATCACGACGGCCGAGAGACTCGGCCAAAACTCGTCTCGCTGGCTGACTCAAAGCCTCGGCATCTGAGCAGAGCTGCGCTGAGCGAACCTGGCTAACGGAGCCGACTTAGCCAGCCCAGCCGACTTAGGGGCTGCTCTGGGCCAGGCCGGTATAAATGCGCCAAGGGAGAACATTTGGGCACCATTCGATTTCTGATTTTGCAACGAAGACGTCGTCGGATAAGTAATATCGTGTGCGGCTCCTCAGCGAAACCGGTAACAGTTTTCAATTCGCGCTTTGTGATATTGTTCGTTGGGAAAACTCGGAAAATCCGAGAAATGGTAAGTTGGTTGGCAGCCGGAAAAGCTTCGTCTCCGGTCTGATGCGCTTTCGTTTCGTGTTGCAGCGTTATTGCTTTGTGCCGCTGGTGGCTCTGCTCTTGGCAGCAGGCATCCGTGCGGATGTCTCCCACCTAGACACGGATCTCCAGGAGGACGGCTACCATTACAAGCAGCCTTCGGTGCCGTTTCCGCCCCCGGGCTCGGGCAACGGCATCGAGGACTCGGGCATAGGATCGGGTCCTGCTCCATCGGCTCCGGCTCCTTCGTACGGACCTCCCCAGACGCAGCCACCTCGTCCTCCGCCGCAGCCCACGCCTCCGGCTCCTTCGTACGGACCTCCCCAGACGCAGCCACCTCGTCCACCGCCGCAGCCCACGCCTCCGGCTCCTTCGTACGGACCTCCCCAGACTCAGCCACCTCGCCCTCCGCCGCAGCCCACGCCTCCGGCTCCTTCTTATGGACCACCACAGACGTTGCCACCTCGTCCCCCACCGCAGCCCACACCTCCAGCTCCTTCCTATGGACCTCCTCAAACTCTTCCCCCACGTCCCCCACCGCAGCCAACGCCTCCTTCGGGTCAGCCCGGACAGGAGTACCTGCCTCCGGATCAGCCCAGGCCGCGACCAACTCCCTCGCGTCCCCAGCCACCTCCACCACCGCCACCATCAAGGCCTCAGCCCACTCCCGGATACGGACCACCACCTGCACCGCCAGCTCCGCCCGCACCCACTCCTTCGTACGGACCGCCACCTAGCCAGCCGCCACCACCGAGGCCGCAGCCACCAAGTCCGCAGCCACCACGTCCTCAGCCTCCTAGTCCACCGGCACCACGTCCTACACCTGGAAACGAGTACCTGCCTCCCCCAGGAGAGAACGAAGTGACTCCGGCTCAGCCCCAGCCTACTGCTCCGGCTCCATCCTATGGACCACCACCGTCCTCGCCGCCAGCCCCACCACCAGGACCTACCTATCAGCCCCGTCCACCCACTCCACCCAGCCCTCCGGCGCCAACATACCAGCCACGTCCGCCAACCCCACCTGCACCACCAGCACCAACCTATCAGCCTCGTCCTCCAACACCGCCTGCACCACCAGCACCCACTTACCAGCCTGGTCCTCCGGCACCTCCAGCTCCCACTTACCAGCCACAGCCGCCTGCACCGACACCACCAGCACCCACCTATCAGCCCCGTCCGCCTGCACCACCAGCACCTACTCAGGAGTACGGACCACCGCCAACCAGCGGTGGCGACGAGGCGGGATCCCTGGGACCCGACGGCTACAACTATAACAAGCCTGCCAAGCCCTTCACCTTCTAGGGGATCCGCAATACTCTTTAGCCACTTTAGTCCTGTGAATCACTCAGTCCCTGAATTCCACAAACATCAAAGAACGAAATATTTTTCCAAATAAAAAACAAACCGAAACTTAATTGAAAAACCAAAGTCAAAACTGGATACGTCACTCACTCGGGGGATTCGTTGGTGGGTCAATGTTCCATCGAACTGACCTTCTGGGGCGTCACTTCTGACAACCACATGCAGAGAGAAAAATGCAACCGAAATAGATGCAAGCGTCGCATTATTATTCAAAATGTAGAACGATCTTCGAATACAAAGTTTCAGATTGTTTCTTGCAATGTAATCTTTAAATATACTTATGGAAATATTCATTTATTTTCCACAATGCATAGCCGAAATACCAGCGGGTCAAGTGCAGTCCCCACCCAGTGGTGCAAAGTGGCGATGGCTGCTGTCTGGTGGCCACTGTCCAGTTGGTAGGTCAAATCAATCAAACTGGAGGCGCCATAAATCAGAGGCGGAAATTCCGAGAGCCCCTGGCAGCCGTGAACATTCTCAGGGGGCCGAAAGCGGTGTTTGCAAGTCTATAAACCCATAACGACTACATATCGGCTATATACTTGTATGTTTATGCACTTATAGACACACATATATATATGAATAGTATTTTTTGAGAGCCCATAACGACTGCGACTGGCAGTGCAAGGCATTGCATCCATACATGGGCCACTCAAGGTGCTGTTAGAGCCAAAATAAATATGAGCGGGTCGATCGATGATTGCCGCCGATTGGCGATTCGCGATTGGAGAACCCGCGATTCCCACCGACTCTCGTCAGGCTGTTAGTCATTCAGACGGTCGGTCTGTCTGTCGCCAGGTTCATCAGTCATTTAGTCAATATGTCAGCCGGCTCAGTCAATAAATTGAGTTAGCCGTGGCAACTTCATTAGGTTGCCCAAAAATAAAGATAAACAAGAAGACAAAAACTAAAACTGCAACTGGCGCGTTGTGCAACGATTCTCCGCTAGGGCTCTCAAGGAGATATTGGCGGGGGTTGGGGCAAAGAAAAAACTATGCAGCCGAGTGGGCGATGGGTGGGAAGGGTCGGAGGTACTGCCACTAATTACATAAGCACATACTTACTAGACACAAGCGGCCTTCAATTTCGCTGGACGACAGAGGCGCCCTAAGCCAGCTCGATCTTTGAGTATGAGCCATTTGATTAACGTCTTAACGAGCGCTCCGCCTGGGTGTGATTTATGTTGTCAGCCATAAGGCATAAGGCATAAGGCATGGGACATGGAGAATGGGGCATGGGGCATGGGGCATGAGGCGTAAGGCATCAGACATCAACCATCAACGATCGAATCTGCAGCTGCACTTAGACTCGGCTTTTTGCCCAGTTGATTTATGATTACAGCATGGCACTTGAGACTTGAAAAGATTCGGCATGACAAGAGATTCGCCACGCATTGTTTGCCGCGCCACGATAATTATGCGATGGAAATTATCGACAAGCAAACAAATAGATATGTACTGTACATAATCCGGAGCGGATCAATGAGAACAAGTTCATTTACAGCCAGCCCGCCAGTCAGTCAGTCACCTGCTGACCTTAGCTAATTTCGCAGATGTTACTCTGAGGGGGCGATGACGATTCAGATTCGTACTCGGTCGGATTCCCTTTGCCTCCATCCGGGTGTAAATTTCCCAAACAAGCTATTAATATTCTACTGCTTAGACATCCAACAAGCACGCAAACACAAATGTAAATGCGAGTATAAATATGAAATCATTCTAAATTCAAAAGCCACAACAAAAAGAATATACTTAATATTTTTAGCCGCTGGCTTCTTCGTTCGTTTTTTGTCTCTTAAATTTCCAATTAATTCTTCACATTATTCCGACAGCAGCTAATCGAAAATATTAATGAACATATTATAATTATGACTTAATAGACATACAATAAAGTCACCAAGTGATTTATGCCCGCGCCAAAAGCCATAAACTCAAAGACATCACCTGTTCGAAGATCTCAGAGATACATTGCGCATACGCAGTGTGGCCCCATCCCCGTCTCCGGGCTTCGTCCGGGCTGCATTACGTTACGTTAGCCTCTTGTAAATCAATCACAGGCGAAATTGCCCTTGGCACAGATTCCCCAATACATTTTTTTTTCTATTCTTCCCCTCGATTTATGTTTTTTGTCGGCTCATAACTGTTCAATTGTAAAACGCACTCGAATCGTTTCCAACTGGCGTTGCGTACGATGATTTGTGTAGACGGCACAGGCCAGGCGAAATATGAATCAACCCGTCAGCGGCACTCAAGTGCCCGAGACTCAGACAAAAAGCAACAAAAGCCAGCAATGAAAATCAGTCACGCATGCAGCTGGCTTTGCGCAATCATGCTTGAGGTCCAATTCGTGGATCAGCTTGAAGTTTGGCTTCAAAAATTGTGAAAAAGATGGCCAAAGCCGGGTTTTGAAGTCTCCATAATTTGAAGTGTACTTTGGGGCTGATTTTTCAGTCAGTTGAGCTTTGGTTGGAGCTTTTAATCTTGGCTTGGATCTTAACATTAGCTCTTAAATGGATTTTAAAAATAAATTAGCATACGGCTTTTAAAAGGGGGGTTTTTCTATAAGTCTTCACGGCATGAACCAATAAATATTAATTACATTTTTGAATTAAATATTTGAAATTTTTATTTTAAAATATGCCCAGTTTAGAGGATTCTTGCCTTTATCATCTTGCCTCTCCGTGTTGGATCAAAAATCCCCAACAACACATCATAAATTTGTTTAACCCGTTTTGCCAGAACTTAAAATCTCACCTAGTCAGCTATTTAGTTCATATTTTAGTTCATATTTTTCAAACTGGTTTCCAGCTATTTTAATTATTCATATTGGTAAGTAAACAAACTCCAATATCGTTACTATTTTTAAACATAGTTGGCTAGGCCATGCTCGAAATGATTCATTTAAGTATCGGCAATCAACATACAACTCGGCTTAAGCAACTGATGTCTCAATCTATGGCTCGGGACGAGAAATTCCGCATAATCCATTTGCGCGATACGACTTCCTTATCCAATTGACCGATATTGCCCCTTGCCGCTTCCCTCGGCCAAATCCGTGGCACAAGTCGCATGGTTGTTTCGCATTAACAGTAAATTAATCAATTGCTAATAGATGTTTAACAACTGTTTAACCTTCTCGGCGAGCATTCGAGTTGCCCACGAATAAATCATACAAAAACAAATTCGAGACAGCGGCGATTTATGATTAAATTCGGCGATTCTTGAGCGTGAACAAAATCGTTTAGGAGCCTCAAAAATTGACAATTACTCGGTCTTCGGTTCCAGACTTGGATCAAGTTAGCTCGTGGCCAAAGTGAATAGCCATTAAATTGGCGTAGCCTTTGTTAATTGTCTGCCGAGGAGGTGGTGGTGCAGGTGGCGGTGGTCGCCGGGGGAAGGATGATTGCCTTTGTAAATGACTCCAAAAAAATATTTAATATATATATTTTTGGAGATTGCTGTGGGCGCCAGTGATTAGCATAATACCAAGGCATCGGCAACACATTTTGCCCGGTCTATTAAATTTTAATTATAAAACGTACAAAACGCCAACATTAATCAACGACGGCGACACGTTCGCGATCAGCATAAAATCACGACAAATATGAAGACAAGACTCGATTCGGTCTAGATCGATTCGAAAATTCATTCATTCATATATTCGATTATCGCCTTAGCCCCCGAGAGGGCGGCTTTGTCACGCAAATTTTGTCATTTGTTGGCTTAAATCGCTTCTGACTGGTTGACTGGTTAACTGGCTGACTTGGCTGGCGATCAGTGTGAAGCAATTAACGGAAAATATATTTGGCCACATCCATCGATGTGGGTCGTTGTCTTGAGCACTGACAGCACTTGTCAAACCAATCCATAATGGATGTCAAAATATAACCCAAAAGTCAAGCCGAGCGCCGAGGTGGCTCAAAAATGCAAATGCAGAGTCAACACAAAGGGGCAACCGATTCGAATTGAAAAGGCAACACATCCGTAGCAGTTAATCCAATGTTTACAATCTCTTTACAAAAGTTGACCTTGGCCTTACACAGACACAAAGCGCAGCAAACGGAATCCGATTTGAAACAATGTCATAGCAGTTAACCGAGCCATCAGAGAAACAGTGTGGATGCAAATTTCAGCCCGTGTATCTGACAGATGCCGTGTTAATCCGCGATCCGTTGACTCACTTCGGCTGGACAGGTGGAGAAGAATCTTACACGGCAGACAGAGCGGCGGGCCAGGCCAAGAAGAACCTTCATCATCCCCAACGCGTCGCCATAATCGCCGCCATCATCATCGGCCAAACCAAACGGGTTTCTCTAATGGCCATTAACTAAAGCCTCTTCTAAGACCATAATAATCAGCATTAGCATTTGTGCAAATTGACTAGAATGGCTTATACTTATAAATATAAACATTTAAATCGACTCGTTTGCGAACCATGCCTCTTCCCCAGAACGGGTTCATTTCGAATCTATCAGATACATTGCTCAGTGTCAGGGTGCGTTTGTCACCGAACTAGAGCGGCATGAATGGAATCAATCTGATTGATTGCTTGTTTTTGTGGGATCCACCTAATTAGCCGTATAATCTTAATGCGGATTTTATTGCTCCAATTTATCAGAATTCAAGTTCACTGCCATTCTATTACAGCATCTTCTAAGCTGCGAATTGGTAGAGTATTTTTCGGGGTATTTTGAATAGGGAAACGTTTCCGTTACCAAATACAGATACTTTATGTCCCCTATTCGGACTTATCTCTCCGAGTTTAAAAAGGAGAATGTGGCCTCAATATTTGAGTTATAACCAACCAGTTTGCTTTTTATGGCCGAATGCAGGTCAAATTCTATGTTGATTAGCATAAAATTAGTCATATTCGGTCGCATCGTTATAGTTTTATGAATCTTTAAAATATAAAAGGCATTTATAGGAAATGTTAATATCAATTAGTTAGCTATTTTGAAAAATTTACGTTTTAATTTTTTCCATATCTGTTACAAATATTATATAACATATATCAATATTTTAAATATTATTTTATATGATTTAAATATTATATGTGTTTGAAGTCAAAGTTCAAAACACTAGCTCAGATGGCACGAGCCGTCCAAAAGGTGCCAAAAGTGGCTAAATTGCTGAGGTTCACAGCCACCAACGTCGCGACGTCTCTGATTTTTATGTTATTTTTTGCCCCTCAGGCGGCATCGATGCCATTGTTTAGTGTTGTTTCGAAACACATTATAAGGGGAGATAATAAAAAACTAATTATTAAGTTAAACAATGATTAGATGAAGCTCTTGTGCGGCTTTGTTGCCAGTCGAGTTCTTAGTCTCCTTTCCATTCCCATTCCCATTCGGTTTCCTATTTTATTTCGATTCTAGCTAATTTCAATAATTAATTTATGCTTCCCATTAAATGTTAACGTTCTTTTGCGGCAGCTTTCACTGTGCGCGTGTCCCAACCCGCCGGTTTGTCTGCGACTGGCGATCGATTATAACCAGAATAATCTATGGAGAACCTATTGTTAAGGAACCTGTTTCTCTTCCAGGGAATCATTTTAAAGACTTCATCCCAAGCCCCTGTAGGTCAAGTGGCCAGCTGAATTAGTTGTTAAATCATTTGTTACCAACCTCATCTTGACAGTACAGAGGCGGAAACAAGACCACATTGGCTGGCTATTTAAAGACAATTTATTGTGGCGTTTATGAGTATTTCGAGTACTCCGACATTCTGAGGTGTTGCAATAAATATTTCTGTGCCTAGATCACTGCCTCTACATCAAAGTCGCACATAAATTTAAAAAATGGGGTACCACAACTGTGCCGAAACGTTTGCCGCCTGTTTTAAAAAGTGTATTTCGACAAGAGTATGCCAGAGCTTCCAATAGTCTCCTCATGATGATATATTTGCTGTGCCCCGGCTGATGTTTGTTATAATTTTTTGCGTAAATTATTGAATATTCATAATGGTGATGCTCTCTGGCTCTGGTCCGATGCGTGGTGAATGTGCGGAAGCTTGTACAAATAAAATAAAGTTCCACAAAATATTTACGAAGCATTGTGACGAGAATCGTGATACGAAAAAAGGAATGTTTTTAGTCTAGCTTGAGAATCTTTTTGTTAGGAGCCAAGGGCAAATATAAACCATCTGAAATTTGGCATGGGTTCATGATAGAATGCTTTAAGCTTCTTAATAAATTAATTTTTATGCAGGAAAATGTCAACCAAAGACACGAAGCAACGAAAATGTTTTATATCTTTGTTATTCACACGCGCAGACATATTAAAATGGTAAACAAAACTGTCGGCCAGATAACGAGGCGTGTCTTACCAAAGATGCGATCTATTGCCAACAAAAATGGAAGCGGAAAAATATTCAAAACGAACCTCTGGTGGGCTTCTATTGTGGTCCTTATCAGGTGATGGGAATCGCATGTAAACACGCCCAACCAGTCAGCCTTTGCCAGTGAATTTCGGTATTTCTCATTTTAGGCTTAACCCCGGCCGGACAACAGGTCGCATGCATAATATTATGTTTGAACTCTCGTAGAACAACAGAAATCGAGAGGCACGTGAAATCGACTGGATTCTGGCTTTCGACAGGCACGGAGTCATAAATTAAATGAGTCGTCGATTACCGGCATTTGGCTAAAAGACTCCTACGGCGGCTCATGGCTTTTGAATCACTCGGTGCGATATCTGGTTCCTGTATGCAAATTGGGCAAAAGTGGTTGCTTCGGTTCCGGCCACAAGACGCGATGATGGAAAGATCAAAAACGTATTTAACTGCCGATATTAATTTTCTATATGCATTAACATAAAACAAGAGTTCGTTTATTTCGTAAATAAAAATATTATCACAGGAAGAGCTGCACTTTATTGAAATTAATATCGGTGTTGATCCGCATAAATCTGCCACGCCCTTGTCATTGATTCATGAAACTCCTTGATTACCGATCCATCGGTAGAACGATGCTTTTCAGACACAAATGACACATTTTGCAAGTCAAATCGCCGACGCAATAGACAATGGCCCCAAATGGCATAACAGCCAATAATGAATGTTTTCGCGGGAGATCAAATTTATGTTTGTGAAACCTGAGACCTAAGACCTGAGACCAGAGACAGAGCAAAGCATTATTAATTACATTTTAAATTTCCTAATAACCGTAAAAACACACAATAAATTGTTTTATTTTTTGTTGCCAGCTTATTATTATTGTTTTGGTTGGACTATGAAAAATACTGCCAAAAATTTTCTATGTTTCATCTTTTTGCTGCCCGATGACAAATAGTTCATCAATCAATGCAAGTGAAAGGCAACGCCAAAGCTAAAATGATGTCACATATTCGGATAAGAACTGTTTCAAAGTGGGTTGAACTTAATCAAAAACGGCGTTTTTTATATATTTTTTATTCAATGGTAACATCTTTACAATGTCTGCTGGTTATTGGAGTCAAAAATAGCTTTACCATTTCCTGTGTCTGTGCCACTTAATCTTTCTGGGCCGTCCTTGATATCTAACAAATCATTTTTATTGGCACTGCATCTTTGGCTCAAGTGGCTTCATTCACTTCACTGTGGCAGGTGAATGTATTTCCCCACACACACACGCACTACGAACGGAAATGATGTATGCCCAAAAGCCGTTAAATTTGCTTATTGTTGCCACTAAGGTCAAGAGAAGATACAAACAATCGAGCCAACAGCAAAAAGCCAAATTGAATGACTGAAAGAGAGGGCTACCAGGTCGGCGGCAAACATATTGACTCGATAAAGTCATGCTTAAAAAACTCAAAGAGGTGTTCATTCAAATGTTTAATTGAATTTTTGATATTGTAGCAAAATGTCAAAAAGATTGGAAGCTCTATTTGCTTATGGACTGTGATAAGTGATTGTCCTCTTAAAGATTTTTTGCCTGGACATTATTTTGCTCGACTGACGCCACTTTGGTGTGGAAATATTATTTTATGGATGCTGTATGCAAATTTGTTGAATGTAGTAGCCAAAACAAAAGACTTAGGAAACATACTAAAATTGGTTATACAATTTCTATGCAAATTTGTATATTTAAAATTAAAATCAAATGTAAGTCATATAAAGGATCTAATAAAAATAAAATAATAATAGTTTATGACTAAAACATAAAAAAATTACTTAGTCAACATTAAAGTCATTTAAATGAAAATAAAAATCAAATTTAATAAAATCAATTAAAAATTAAACCATATTTTACGAAAATATACATGTAAAAATGGTTTAAAATATTTTATTTTCCAAAAAATATTCTCAAAATAATTTTCTCCATTCACACTGAAAAAATACGTTTAATTAAAAAAAATATTGAATTTCTAAATTTGTCACGATGAGTTTGGCTTTCACCAACCATTTTATATTGAATAAAATAAATCTGTTCCATTTTTTATCTATTTTTTCAAGGTATAAGCTGAATGTTTTCAAGTGTTTTGTGACTTGTTAGTGCGTCACGGCTCGCGACGACACCAAAGTGATTGTCCAAAGGGTTCCAGTTCCATCGGCAGCTTCTTCTAGTGCCTATTTCTTCTCATATCGTATCGTTTCGTTTCATTTAATTTAAATTTTGATTTGAATTGCTGCTGATAGCTATTGCTGATGTTGTTGTTATTGTAGTTGTTGCTTGGTGATGCTGAGTAGTGTTTATATTATTGTTGTTGCCTTATTTATAACGCGGTGTGCGGTTTGTGTCTCATCGGGTTTTGGTTTTTGGCGGTCGCCGACGCTCTGCCCAAACTCTCTTGGACTTCTCCACGTTGCGAACTGAGCTGAACTGAACCGGACCGGACGGACGGACCGCACCGGCGATATAGTATAAATTTCATGCCCACTGCCCAGCTCATCATCATTTGTGCTTTGAACTTCTTAAGTGTAAATTGCTCGTCCGCTTCTGCTCGAGAAAATTTCGTGATCATCCATAACTAAATCTACAAAAAAATAAAAATGGTATGTGATCCTGGCGGCAAGGATGACTTATCCTAGTGATCTGTCTTCAATCAGGATATGAAGTCAGTGATATTCAAAAAGTGACTCGTGAACAGAACCCAAAAATAAACACTATCCTCAAGTGCTCCCCAACCCAAACTCAAGTGTTCTAAACGACTTCATCAATTCTGCCATCCCGTTTCGAGTGGCCCTCGGGACTTGTGAAGCAAAACACCCGTGTTTGGCCTCTGGCAGGCACATAATTATGCTCCAGACCGCTCCATAAATAGCCAATCCACTCACTTTTAAAACTATTTAATTTTACACTAACTACACAACGGTGTTTTGTGAATATGGAAAGAATATGTGGCCCAAAAATAGTCTAGAAAAGCTCAGGAAGATAATTGGATTTATAATAAATTATTTTCTTTTTGTTCTTTAAGATTGGTCTTTTATATTTTTGTTAAGGAATATTTTAATCTAATTTAAGATTTTGGTTAAGTTTTGTTTTTGGGCAGATGTTTTAAAAAGTTATTCAAAAGTGCAATAAATAACAAATTTTTGAGGATTATGTTAATAATATATATGGCTTTTCTTACTCTTTAGTTCGTTCGGAAATTTTTATTTTTTATATTTATTTTTATTTGCAATAAAAGGGTCCCAGAAACGATGAAAATCTTATACAATATGTTAATAATACGATGCATATTTTTTCATCTCTAGAAATTCTTCGTTCTGTTGGCCTTGGCCCTTTTGGGAGTTGCTGCGGGAGCCCAGCTGCCCGACTCCGCCACCCAGGGACCCAATCCCCAGGATATTGCCACTCCTGAGCCGGAGTACATCGACATTGAAGATCCTGCACCGGTTGCTGCCGCTCCTGCCCCCCGCCCAGTGGTTGCCCCCCGTCCTGTTGTTGCTCCTGTGGCCCGCCCCGTGATCGCAGCTGCCCCCGCTCCAGTATACCGTCAGGTGGCCCGCCCCGTTGCCGTCGCCCAGTCTTTCGTGCAGCAGCCCGTCCAGCAGCAGATCGTCCAGCGCGCCCAGTACCTGCCACCCGTGGCTCAGCAGGTGGTGCAGCCCCAGCTTGTGGGTCACACCTACAGCAGCAAGAGCGGCTACCAGTACCGCCGGCCAGTCTATGTAAGACGCTTCTACCGTCTGCGCCGCTACTAAGACGGAGGCAGCTAGCTCTTAACATATATATATTTAAAAACCATGTTCGACAATCCTAGTAATTGCTCCTAATTTTTGCCCTTTCTCTTCCTTCTCCCACTTTTCTTCTACTCACCTGCCCGATCACCGACCTGCTCTATCCGCACCACTCCAAATCAATCCAATCCAAACAAATCCAACTCGAATCAAGCATTAACCTATGAAAATCCAATCCCAGCACACATTACCTACGCACTGAACCCCACTATCCAAAAATCCAAATATCAAACTATCCAACTATCCAAATATCGCATCTAACAATCCTAATAATCCTAGAACGAACGAGAATCGACAAATAAGAACATGACAAGATCAAAAGCATAAAGAGCGAAGTACAAAGAGACAAATGATGTTCTAAAGACAAAGATCGAAAAACGAAGTATTCAGTTATTGTTGAAATGCCAAGTAAAGTACGAAATAAATAAACGTAAATTATTTGTAAAAATGATAAACAAATTTTTGTATATTTCATTCATCTGCCAAGGCCAATTTGCCATGGGCCATGGGGCATGGGGCCTCATCCACATGGGGTATGGAGATAAAGCTAGAGTATCAGGTTTTAATTATATTATTCACAGCTCATCAAGGCACAATAAAGTGTGTCGAAATTGTACAGAGATTCGTTCTCGATTTGATGAGTGCCCCCCGTCGTCGGGGGCTTCTCATTAATCATGGAATGCCATGAGGAAAATGTACATTTGAGATCTGATATGGACATTTGCATACGGAAGCTGGGCAGAAGAATGTTCGTATCTGAGCACCGAGGCCTTATTACCTGGGAAATAATTTTTTTGTTGCGTGGTACCTGGCATTAAGTGGTTACTGTGTGCGACTGCCTTTTTTGGGCCCAATTAGGTTTCATTATTTATGCAGGCTCTTGCATGACTCTTGACGGTTCGTAAATCCAAAACTAGTCACAACGCAAACAAATATAAATACATAAATCTACTGGAATACTTTCAAAATACATTAAACTTAACCGGTTTAAGCTTCTGCTAAACCTGCTAAACCTAAAAAAAAATAAATAAAACAATACTTTAAAACATAGACAAATCAGAAGTGTAAACAATCCATTTTGAAAAGCCCGATCCGTGTCCGTACGGGTGGCCACTGGCCAGTTGGATGTGTGAGACAATGTGTTATTGATTGATGGATTGATTGTCAATTTGATTGCCTCGCTTGGCTTCTATTCAGGGGCATTAAAAGTCGCTTTTGTCTATAAACTATGACAAACTGGGTCTTGATCGGTTGGCTCCTTTGTGTGCCATTGATGACAGACTTCGGGGCAATTGAGGTTCTTCCGTCTTGGCTGGGATTTTTCACAGTCCCCCGGGTCAAGTGGGTATTATAGACTCTGGCCTTGGATTTTTGTTATTAATTACAATCATCTTTAATTACAGAAATAGCCTTCAGGGGTTTTCTCAGATTGTGTGTTGTATTTCTCATTGAATTCTCTCAGCGAAATAAATGGAAAGTATGCTCTAAAATTTATGTCTAATGCATCCTTTATATGTGAATTACATTTTGTGGCTCATTGATTCACAAAATGGTGAAAAACTGTTATACTACAAATCTAGGTAGCATAAATTTAGGCGGTCTGAAAAAATATATTTAAATATTCGTTATTCTGCTTCATTTTTTATACATTGCCTGGAAGTACACCAAGGTTTTTCTTGGGATGAAATGGAATAAGTGGCGATAGCACGAGTTAACTTATAAGAAAAATTTGAAGATAAATTTTACATATTTCTATCCTTTAATTATACAGGGATAGAAAATAATTAAAATATTAAAAATTATTGAGAGGCAAAAATGGTTTTATTCAAACTGCGGCTTGCATTTTTTGGAAGTAAATTTAAAGTGAAAATCTGCCAAACAATTTAAAATAGAAGCTTTTTTACAAATTTGAGAAAAGTTTTAGAAGTATAATTTATGCCGAGTATAATTTATGCACCCGCTTCCATTTGAATTGTTTGCATATGAGAAAAATTAAACAAATTTGAAATTTAAATCAAATTCAAAGTGCTATTTTAATGGATTAATGCTCATAATTTAGAATGACGTGTTTGTCACATCTTATTCATAAATACTTTGTGTCAGACTCCCGTGCATTTGATATTAAAATAAGCAAGGAGATAGATTCAGTTTTATTGCACAGGTTAACTGGACAAAATATAGTTCTGACGTTGACCAGAATAATCTGAAATACGACCAGCTCTCAATTAGCATTTCGTATATAATGCAACAGCAAAAATATCGTGCCAAAAATGAGGAAACAAATAGTTGGTTTCATTAGTGGCGAATAAGAAACAGGCTAGACCGCCTGGTCGACTGGGGTCATCAGTTTTGCTTTCTAAAATCATTGATGAGCTCGATAATTTATGGACGATGTTTATTAAACGGCGCTACTAGGAGCAACAACCGTAGATAAAGCTCTTAGGTAAATCACATTTAGGCGTCCCATCCAAGATAAACGTAATAATCCAATTAATTTGCATTTGCTGACAGAATAGAGCGGGTGGTGAGGTTAAGAAAACAAAAACGAAACGAGTTCCCAGCCATTAGATCATGCAATCTATTTAGCATAAAAGCAATTCATTTTGTCAACAAACATTCTGCGAGTTAGTACTTCTTCGCCGTCGATGGCAGTCCAAAAACGTTCTTGATTCCACTTCCTGATCGTATTAATTTCACTTTCACAGCAGCGGGGGCGGACTCCAAAAAGAACTGCGGGGGCTCGGGGCTATATCTTCACACCTCCAACAATGCCATCGTTTGTCTGGAGCAATTAAGCCGGTGTCATAAATTATAAGAAGTCGTTTAATGAAGCTAAGCCATATCGCGGTCCATAAAACTAGAGCTTATAGCCGTTATGGCTCCCAAGTTCAATTACTCACTCGCTTGGGTTTGTTTGGGATGTCAATAAATCAAGCCGGAATTGGCGAGACAGAGCATTCATTACTCGGTCCCAAAATACTTTGGCCAATAGCAACTGTATTGATCATGAATGAAACTGTTCTGTCCGGTCAATAGTTTTATTTTTAGATGGCCCAGAGGGTAATTAGGCTGTCGATCAAAGGCCACTTGAGCCGAGTTCGTGGTTTCGGATAGAATTTCCCCCACTTGGAGTTCAAGTTCAATAGCAGGATCCAGACTCTGGGAATATACGTTTTCACAGTGCTAAGCTTTATTGGTTTTTTGCATATTTCGGGTACAGGCTGAGCTCGTTAAACAATAAATAACTATAGGTAAACACGACACGACACATTCGAAGACAACAAACAAATGGCTGAGGATGGGCTTCTGGCTTAGAAGAGGAATGGCTGTGCGGGGGCATCGTAGTGGTAGCCATCATCGCTCTTTGGCTCCACGATCTCCTGGGGCGGCAGGTAGGTGTTCACAGGCTCCTCCAGGGGGGCAGCGTACGACGGGATCGGGATCTTGAAGGTGGGCACCACAGGAGCCACATACTTGGGAGTGGGAACAGCCACAGGAGGCAAGTAGGCTGGCTTGGGTGGGGAGACCTTCACCACGGGAGCAGGAACAACAACGGGGGCAGGTGGCAAGTAGGCAGGAGTGGGTGGCTGAACCTTGACGACTGGGGGTGGGGGTGGCAGGTACACAGGCTTGGGGGTCCTCACAACCGGGATCTCGGGCTTCACAGTCACGGGCGGCAGGTAAACCGGAGGTGGTGGTGGAGGGGGACGGGTCACTGGCTGGGGAGGCAGGTAAGTGGGCGCTGGGGTCACCACCACGCGAGGGGTAACGGGAGCCGGAGGCAAGTACTCTGGAGCTGGGGTGGGCAGCTCAAAAGGAATGCTCGGGGGATCGTAGTTGTAGCCAGGATGATCGTGGTGCTCGTGGCCCAAGAGATGGGAGACATCGGCGGCCACCAGAGCCAGACTGCAAACGGCCAAAATAAGGAGTTTCTAGAGGAAGAAAAAAACAATTTTAGTTTAAAAATCCGATCGTGTATCCTTGTTCGCGTAATCCACCAACCATTTTCAGTAGGAGAACGTTCTTGTTGCGACGACTGCTTCTGCCAAAGTGATACAGTTTCCGGCAAGTGCTTCTTTATTTATACAGTTAGAGAACCGCGCCGAGTGGTCGCCATAAACATGAAGAGATCTGGTCTCGGCATTACCATTACCAGTACCCGTACGCCGACGCCGACTCCGCGAGAGACGATCTGGCAGCCGACTATATGGCCGATATGTCCGACTATATGGCCGTAGTATATGGCCTGGCTGTCAGCTAAGCGGCGTTTAGGGGTCTCGCCCCTTTGACAGCCGGTATTGGAAATTGGCATTCAATTTTTTATATATTAAATCTCTTAATTCGAAGTCATCTTGTTGCGTTGGCTTTTGTTTTTGGCCCGGCCAGATAGCTCTTTATGGCAGCTGGCCATAAACGTGTTGGGTTTTACGATCGCTGCTGCGTTTGCAAAGTATTTAAAATAGTTTTGGTGAGGCAACTATTGAAGTTAATAGTTCAGCGCACTACCCAAAAGTGACGAATGGGTTTTGGCAACCGACCGGATCTCTGAAATCCTTTGGGTTGCCAAGTCAGCCAGTCTCCTTGAGTCCGTCCGTGATTGGATCCACCAATTAAGCTTCACCTTAAAACACTTGCCCCATCTTTGGGCCAACATTGAAAGAGGTCGGCTGTCGCCCCACAGCCCCGGGCTGTAATCGACTATTAGCGATTTTGGTTCAAATCGAAACTTTCTGTAACCAGACGACCCATCGCAGGTCCACTTTTATATCCAACATCATTTTTCATCCAAAAAGGCACTAATTATACACTCGGCAGGTGATGATCAAGCTAGTCCAATGAAACCGAAACTAAAATTTAAGTTGAAGCCGTCTGGCTACTTCGGTTGATTGGCCGCCATTAGATTTGAGGGCCAGATGATGGAAACCCATCGGAGTCCCTCGGGGCAGGGTGACAGCAATTTCGTCCACACTTTTTGGCTTTGACCTTGAGTGGGGTGGTGAAAGAGTTCAATAGACTGTGGCAATGCCTCGTGGATTTGGGTTTCAAATTGCTTTTAATGTGTTCAGCTTAAAATTAGATGCATTATGTATGAGAGTACGTGTTGGTGGTGCGACTTTGGGTGGATATCCTAGTGCCTGAATCGGCGCAGCGGGGGCTTGTAGTGGTAGCCCGGCTCGGAATCGTGGATCTCATGAGGCAGGGCACTGGGGGCGGGTCCCAGGGGCAGAGCGTAGGAGGGAATGGGGATGTGGAATTCCACCTCGGGCTGGGGTGGCAAATACTGGGGCTCGGGCTTGGCGGGGGGCAGGTACTTCTCCACGGGCTTGGCGGGTGGCAGATACAGTCCCTTGGGTGCCACTGGTGGTGGTGGAGGTGGTGGTGGCAGGGAGGGAGCAACCTTGGGTGGCAGATACCTTGGAGCCGGGGCAGGGGGCAGGTACTTCTCCACGGGCTTGGCAGGGGGCAGATACTTCACTTCCGGCTGAGCAGGAGGCAGATAGGTAGGTTTGGGAGCCAGGACTGGTGGTGGAGGTGGTGGCGGCAGGCTGGGAGCCACCTTGGGGGGCAGGTACTTTGGTGCCGGCTCGGGAGGCAGGTACTTCACCTCCGGCTTAGCGGGGGGAAGGTAAGCGGCCTTGGGAACCACTGGCGGAGGCGGTGGTGGAGGTGGCAGAGAGACCTTGGGAGGCAGGTACTTCTGGCGAGGCTTCTCCGGAGCCTGGTAAGTGTATCCGCTGGGGATGTCGAACTTGGCTTCGTGCACGTGATGGTGGTGGTGGTGAGGTTCCGGCTTGAAGCTCAAGTCGATGTGCAGATCGTGGTGCTCGTGGCCGGAGGAGGAGTGGTGATCGTGGGAGTGATGGGAGTCGAAGTGATCGTGGTGGTGGTGGTCCAAGTGTTCGTGGTGGTGGTGATCGAAGTGGTCGTGATGACCGCCCCCATACAGGTGGGAAACATCTGCTCGCACGCAGATGGTAAGCCCTGCAAGGGCTGCTAGGATCAGCATGGGTTTCTAAAAAAAATAAATGGGTTAATCCGACTGATAAGGATGCTCCTGCTCCTGCTGCCTACCATTTTGATTGGTTTTAATCCAGTGGCTATACTTCGATGCTGCTGCTGCTGCTGCCGATTGCCGACCACTGGTAGTAATGTCAATCAAGTCGATGGCCAAGTCTTTTATACTCCAAAGACGAGCCCAGCTTCCTCAACTCGCGTCGGTTTTCTTCACACTTTTCTTGGTTTTCATGAACTTGAGGCCGGCCAATTATCGGCGTGTGTGGTGGTATCTCTGCCCCGTCGACTGGACAGAAAACAATTAATGCCATTTTGGCCAAATTAGTAGCAGCACAACAAAGACGCAGTGGACGAAGCAGCCAGCTCATGAATATGCAGTGGATGCGACGAAATATCGAACAATTGGCGGTGATTGACTCGGGCCATCTGGACAACGTTTTATCGTGGCTTATTTCGTGGACCCATCCCATATTGCGGAGACAGTTTGTTTTAATGGGGTTAACAAAACAGAATTTATTTGAGATAATATTTAACTTATGTAAAGCTAAGCCTAGTTGAACGATTCGATAAAAAACGAGACTGATCCGGGGAAATCTTCCGAGTTCGGTGGTTGACTTTGGTGTTTGTTATTCGATTAGAAAATGAAGGGTTCCACGGGTGCCTCGTAGTGGTAGCCGTGATCGGGTTCCGGAGGTGGAGGGGGAAGGTAGGTGGGAGCTGGCGTGGGTGCGGGAGTTGTTGTGGTGGTAGTGGTAGTGGTGGTCGTTGGCGGTGGGGGAGGTAGGTAGGTTGGAGGAGGAGGTGGTGGTGGAGGAGGAGTTGTTGTGGTAGTGGTAGTGGTAGTGGGTGGTGGAGGAGGCAGGTAGGTTGGTGGAGGAGGAGGTGGTGGGGGAGGAGTTGTAGTTGTTGTTGTGGTGGTGGTGGTAGTTGTAGTTGGTGGTGGGGGAGGCAGATAAGTAGGCACCGGCTTGGGCGGCAGATAGGTAGGTGGTGGCGGCGGGGGTTCAGTGGTGCTAGTTATCACAAATGGCACCACAGGCTTGGGATAATCGTAGCCGTAACCCTGATGTTCCTCCAGGACTTCCAATGGCAAGTGCGACACATCGCCGGAAGCCAAAGCCAACAGGCAGGTGGCAAGAATAAAGAATTTCTAAAACGAAATAAAAATGGGTAAGTCCTCATGGCTCATATCCGCGCATCCATGTAAACCGAAACACTTACCATATCTTCGTGTTTATTGATATGTCTCACACCTTGAGCTCTTAAACTGCAAATGATTGACCATTCGCATCGACGGTCGTTTATTTATAGTCAAAATTCTAAAACAGATCGATGCTGTCCGTGGACCTAAAGGCCAATTATTATCATTTAAATCGATATAGCTCTGCTAGCCTTACGGCATTCTTTGTATCGGTAAATGTATCTGTATCTGTACCTGTACCTGTATCCGTATCTGTAGCGCTATGTTTATATGAATGATTAGCGCCACAATGCTGTCTATTGCCGCAGCTCCTCTGTCAACGTCAGCGTCAACGGCTCCGTCATTGTTTTCGGATTTTTTTCTTCACATTGCTTGGAGCTCTGCAACCATTATGCCTTTATGGGGGTCTCACTGTGGGCATTTTCACCAACGTCGTCACTTGGGTTGGAGCGCAGGTCGGATTGCCGTCGTTACCAGTGCGGTTATTGTTACTGTGTCAAAAGTAAGCCTCCGCTTCCGACGGGTCGCCGCTCAAACTGTGACGCTTACAGTGAAAAATAACCGAATTGTTAGTTGCAGAAATTTAAAAAAAAAAAAAAAATATTTTAGATTGATCTACTGACGTGATAGCAGGACTACTTACTCTCTTTTAAACCACATCGTAAAAATAGATTTAATTTTCTTACTAAAAGCTAATAATCTTTGATACTTAATTCTAACAAATAAAATAATAAAAAAAATTAAATAAAATAATAATAATAAAAATGAAATCTTGAAAAGACATAGTGAATTAAAATTCAAAGGTGACTAGATTAGTATGCAAGTATTGCTACTCAACTTAATCGCCAAAAAAAAAAAACAATAATAAACCCTTAGATTCATATAATTTTTACAAAATTATGAAGACATTATTTGGTATAAAATATAAAACATTTCTTTAAAGATAAACTTTTTATAAGAATATAATGCTAAACAATTTTGACACAAAGTCCAACGCTAAAAGATAAAATACCTATCGATTGAAATTATTAATAAAATATATTTTTGATCAATTTTTCCCAGTGTTGTTGAAGAGTTAGTTCCGCAGCTGGGAGCGTTGTAAGCGTGCTCTACTGGCTGTCATAAATCATTTAGACTTCATTTATAATAATTATGGCGCGCGCTTTAGCAGCTCAAGAAGTTGGAGTTTCATTTTTTTGTCCGAGTGATCAGCGTTTCATGGACAGCGCTGGACAATGAAGCTGTCCACTGCTGCCTACTGGGACATGATCTTACGGAAGTGATTCGCTTGCAGATCAATGGAGATGGCCGAAGCAGAGGCGTCTAAAATGGAGGCCCTCGGGAGAAGAGGCTTAAGAACCTATTAAATTTTGTTCTATGTTCTTTTTTGTTAGGTTCTATTTTTTTTGTTTGGATTAATTCTAACATCGTTTTAATGGTAGCGTTTAATCAACTAATTAGTGGGATTAGCGTCTAGCGTTGTGATTCTATAAACAAACAGAAGATATCGACTGGTCTGGTTCAACTATCACTTTTTGTTTCATCGCATGCCAAAAACTATGAGGGTTGTTGAACCGCCTGCCGCTGATCGATTGTCATAAGTCTTGGCAGGTTTCGGACTCAGATTCGCATTTCGGATGGCGTGTGCTCGCGTTTTGCCAAAATGCGAGTAATTTATGCCACATATGTATGAAATTAATTGCTGTTCTTTATGGGCATTAGTCTCAGCGTTGGCTAGGCCTGCGTTTTTGTTTTTTTAATTGTTTGCAAATTTTTAACAGTCACTAACCGGTTTGGCTTAGATATGTGACATTTTTGTTTAAAGCTATGTTGGGCTTTATGAGACCACATAACCGCCCAAACTGTGAATCTCGTTCTGAGTCAGGTCCAAGGCAATAGCTATTAAAGTCTAAGCCCTGACCAAGGGCCGCCCCGGGTGAAAGGAACATAGTCTCTAGATTTCGGTTTGATTTTATTTTTATCTTTATGAGGCTTTGGTACATAAATTCGATTTATTTTTAAGGTATTTAGCTCTTGAAGCGCCGGCTGGGCTTCTGGTACTTGTAGCCATGGATGCTGCTGCCGCTTTTGGTGTTCGAAGCGGCACTAATCACTGGCTCCTCTGGTTCCGGATCGGAAACATCGGCTTGGCCCAGTTCCACATCGGAAGGCGCCACGGGA
The DNA here is from genome assembly GCA_035045925.1 of Drosophila atripex. Taxonomy (NCBI): domain Eukaryota; kingdom Metazoa; phylum Arthropoda; class Insecta; order Diptera; family Drosophilidae; genus Drosophila; species Drosophila atripex. The sequence continues at coordinate 7,615,824 of JAWNOP010000012.1, forward strand.
ATGGCGTCCTGGGGAAACTCCTCGCCGGTGGGAAACTCGTTGTTGACCTCCAGCTCCAGCTCAGTGACCTTAGGAACGTCGTACACAAATCCATTACCGGATCTCACCAGCTGCGATACATCTGCCATGACGTTTAGACTGATGGCCAGAAGTAAAAAGCAGAGCATTACTAAACGCTGCAAAGAAAATTAGAAAAACAAAAATAGTTTCAGTTTCTTTTATGTATTTTGTGGAATTTTAAGCTTAACACTTTTGCATAAATAACAATTTTTTGCAACGATCTCATTCAAAAATGTATGCAAATTTAAATGTCATTTTGATGAGTTAGTTCAGGTTTAATAATCCGATCCGATTAGTTTTTTAAATGCTGTATTGATATGCAAGTGGGATTTTAAAAGCCAGCTCCTCTAAACAATTGCTTACCATTTTTCAAATCAAACTTTAGCCGGTTATTACTTTGAAAGGGATCTTTCTGAGAATGCCGTAATAGTTTCTATCTTTACTGCCTTTGGAACGTTGCTCAAACGAATGCAGGCGCCGGCGATGGGGCCCAAACTATTTATACTTCTATATGTTCGCCTCATTTGCCTCACTTTATTAATTGCGCCAAAACGCCGATCGTGATGACTATGCTGAAGCTAAAATTCGAAACAGAAACCGAAACAGTGAGCGGCCCTAGATAAATAAACAAACAAACAAACAAAGCTTTAGCGCTGGGTCGATGTCTTGGGCCAAACCATGGTGGTGCTGCTGAGGTGCTGGTGGTGCCGCTGCTAGCGGTGGTTGTGCTACTGCTGCCGATCGAGCACTCCACTAAAATGCTACAACATCTCCATCGGCACCGCCATTGCCAAGGCTAAGACTTGTTTTGTGGGGTCAAGTGTCAGTGCGTTGATTTGTTTGAGCTTGGCAGCGATTTGTATTCAAACTAATGATTCTTGGCCAGCAGAGCAGTTGACTGATTTGTATTGTGATCCGAGTGCCAGTAGTAGCTACAACTGCCATTCGATTATTCAGTCCAGACCGATAAAAAATCAATTTTAAACGAAAGAGCATAAAACCAGCCTTTCAACAGGTTTCCGTTTCATTAGCGTTGTACAGGTGCAGTTCGCAGCCGATCGGCGATAGCACAATTTGTCTATGTCAATCGCGACATTTTGATTATATGTATGGGCAGTAAGCATCGCCTTTGTGAGGACATTGGAAGATTGATTGCGCTGTCCGTTTGGGTTTAAAATAGGCAACTTTATCTGCCGGGAATTCCACTTGCTGTAAATTTGCAACGGGATCTGAATGGAGACACACCCTCTTATTAATGAACCAAAGAAAGCGAAACAAGTTATTTTGGAACAATAGACTGATTTTTTTTTTATTAATTAGTCAGACATACGTTATTGCTACGAAGAATTTCAACTTTAAATCAGACATATTTGATTGCTACGAAGAATTTCAACTTTAAATATATTCATCTATGTTAAAAACTATGGATATTAACTTTTGATCTAATTCTCGTTTAAAAAAAATGCGTGCCACATTGTAATTAAGCAAAAAAGTTTATATTATTAAGCCTTTTTAAAATTGTTGCTTGCATACTTTTAGGATTATCTTAAGCTGCATATTAGAGATAGCATATAATTTGGCGTATTTTGAAACATTTCTTATAAATACACACACAATAGGGGTTTGAACGTTTTAAGCAAAGCCCATCAAGTGTTAATTTATGATTACTATCCGCCCAAACAACAATTTTTTCAAAAGATGGGAAAAAATGTGAATCCCCGAAAGAAACTGCTTTTATGACGCAAGCAACCCAAAATTGAAATCTATTTTTATACATTATTTTTGATAGTGGTAAGATTTCGCAGGAAAAACACTTATTTAATATGCACACACGTTCCACTCTATTTTAGTATTAATTATAGTTTTAATTAAGCACATGTCTCACTAATGATGGATTAATGAAAAAAATGCGCACCAAAATCGTAAAATGTGTAATATGTGTGACATTAGAGTTTCAAATAAAATGTAAACGAAAAGTAAAATTTTTTAGTGGCATAGAGATATGCTTATTTTTTTATATTTTTTTATTATATTCTTTTTATCTTAAGAGAATCAAAGTTTGGTTTCATGACGTGAAAAAATGTGGCCAAGTGCCAAAAAAAACTAATGGACAAAATATTTTGGGCTTTTAATTGCCATAACTGTCAAAATTTTATTGAGGATTTTCATATATATTGACCAGGCTATCATAATACATTCAGTTGGTTAAGGGCCTTGCGGCCTATAACAGCTCCCAGAAACAAGATTTTTTCTGGCATTTATTAAATGGATTCTTATTTTCTTATATTCGTTATTATTATTATTATTATTATTTTTTTTTGGTTCCTGAATTTATTTATAAATAAAGTTACGTAATTTTGTTACGTTGGTTATACACCAGCTGCCATCGGTTTCTTCCATCGTTTGCTGCATCCTTGGGTTTTTCGCTTTGTTTTCTTTTTTACTAAATAGAAGCTCTTCTTGATGTTCTTGAAAACATATATATTTTTTGTGTTTATTTTTTTCCATGGACTTCCCGATTGAATAACTGAATGTCCAGATCCTGCTTTGAATTCATATGTTGTTTAATACATATATCGTCTCCTACATCGACGCCTATTTTGTCGTGCCGGGAAAAACGTGACCAAGGAGCAAAAAAGACTATAGGACTTGATTTTTAGGGCTTTTAAAATGCGTTCTTATTTTCATGTATTCATTTTTATTTTATTTTTTTGTGGTTCTGATTTTATCTTAAAAATCTTTATATACTGGCGCCTAGCTATCACATTTTGTTACGTTGGTATACACCAGCTGCCATCGGTTTCTTCCATCGTGTTGTTCCGGGTCTTTTGGTCTTTAACTTTTTATGTTAATTTGTTTGTTTGGTTCAAAGTGTCCTTAGAAGCCTCTTACTTATTTTTCAAAATATTATTGTGGTTAAAATTTTATTAAATTTTTATTTTATTTTTTTCAATGGGCTTTTCGATTAAATAACTGAATGTCCAGATACGGCTGTGAGCTTTGTGTTTTTAAATTAATCCTCCCCTTGCTTAACGCCTTTTAAGTCTTCCTCTTTTCTGTTTTTTTTTACTTTTTATTCTTAATACATGTTATGTAAGCCATGGTTCACACTAGCTAGTTTCGTTAGCAACTTGTGCTGATGATTATTTTTCTCCTAGTTTGGCGCCTTAAAGACAACCTTCGCCATGTCGGATCTTATTTGCTTATTATTATTTATTCATTTCTTACTTTGTTGATATTTTGTCAAGCCTTCACCATATTTTTTAAGTACTTGAATGAAATTTTTAATACCGTACCGAGTGTGATACTTTGGAAGTGGATTCTGGACTTTCGATGTCCTGCTCTGTGTTCAAATCTTGTTGAATATCCTTTACTTTAGATTATTATTTTTTTTTATTCATACTTTTATTTTGTGGTATTTAATAATTTAAAAAAAATGTTTATCGTGGTTTACACCAGCTTTCATTGGCTTCTTACATATTATTTGTATTAGTTTTCTCGTTTTATTGGCAATTTATTGGAAATTTTTTGTTGATGAATATCTTTATCCTGGTGTGGCCCTTTAAAAACAGCCCTCGCCATGTCGGTTCTTATTTGCTTATTTTCCTTTAATCATTTTTAAGAGATTTATTGAATCTTCATTAACATGGTATTGACAACGAAAATGAAAACGTTAAAAAACATATTATTAACCCTCATCATCTTTTACAACAACTTTGGGTTGTCTACAACGAAATGCGGATATTTTTATTCAGTTTTATGTAAATTCTTCAATCTGGAAAAAAGCAGTTAGAATTTTTCTGGATAAATCCGGATATTTTTTAAGTAGTTGGGAGTCAGTCTGATTCATGAGTTCACGAGCTACAGAGTTCTCTTCACGTCCAGTGTCAGGTGCATACTTCACATTGGAACTCTATACTAAATATTTTTTGATTGGACTTGTCTGCGAGTATTCCATGGCATATTTTTTAGACTCATGCCTGAAAATCTGTGTTAAAGAAGAGTAACTCTCCTCTTGGTGACTTGTTGGATATCTCCATTGAGACGGTACCAAATACTAGGAGTTACCTAGGAGTTTATTTATAAAATGCTTCTTTGTAAAATTGTATTATTTATTCATTATTTGCCATTTTTTTCTGCCAAATTTGCAAATTTAGGCGAATTTTTGGAAAAAACGTGAATTACGTTTTCTATCAAAAACCGTGCGATCGCCAGAATATTCAATTAAGACAAAATTTTAATGAAAAGGTAAAGAGATTTACAAATAAATAAAAATAGAGCCTTTGGAACACAGTGCTTGTGAACATGTTTGGTTGAACGTAGTTGTATGAAATGGATTCTATTCAGAATTCCCGACCACATAAATATTAAAAGCACATGACTAAACCCAAAAAGCATATCAGGTTTTAGTTTTGCCTGTTTAGCATTCGCCTTATCGGTTTCGCTGTTCAAAAATAACTATAGCATAGAAAATTAAAAACGAGTATTTTTAAATCGTTTGATTTATTGTTATACAGTTATTCACAGTGGATTCGGCTTTCCTGCGAAAGACCAAGCCACCGATTCACAATTCGTTCCCATATATGGCTAATACTTAATCTGAGTATTTACAATGAGTTTGATCAGCTTAATATTCGAACGAGGGCTGGGGGTTGTTGGGGTAGCTGTAGCCCTTCTGCACGGGTGCGGGGGGCAGGTACTCGACCTTGGGAGGAGTGTACACGACGCGCTTGGTTGGCGGTGGTGGGGGTGGGGTGTACACAACGCGCTTAGTTGGTGGCGGTGGTGGTGGTGGGGGTGGGGTGTAGACTACCACCTTCTGGGTGGGCACGGGGACGTGCACAACTGGAGGGGGCAGGTACTCGTTCTTGGGGGTCGGGGGTGGTGGAGGAGGCACGTACTTCTTAGTTGGTGGTGGTGGTGGTGGGGGAGGGATGTACTTCTTGGTTGGTGGGGGTGGTGGTGGGGGTGGGATGTACTTCTTGGTTGGGGGAGGCACATACACTGGTGGGGGCACGGTAGCCTCGAAGCGGATGGAAGGAGCTCCGTAGTGGTAGCCGTCGTCCTTCAGGATGCCAGTGGGAGGTGGGGTGTAGACGACCTTCTTCGGTGGTGGTGGTGGGGGTGGGGTGTACACAACGCGCTTAGTTGGTGGCGGTGGTGGTGGTGGGGGTGGGGTGTACACAACGCGCTTGGTTGGCGGCGGTGGTGGGGGTGGGGTGTAGACCACGACCTTCTGGGTGGGCACGGGGACGTGCACAACTGGAGGGGGCAGGTACTCGTTCTTGGGGGGTGGGGGTGGTGGAGGAGGCACGTACTTCTTAGTTGGTGGTGGTGGTGGTGGGGGAGGGATGTACTTCTTGGTTGGTGGGGGTGGTGGTGGGGGTGGGATGTACTTCTTGGTTGGGGGAGGCACATACACTGGTGGGGGCACGGTAGCCTCGAAACGGATGGAAGGAGCTCCGTAGTGGTAGCCATCATCCTTCAGGATGCCAGTTGGTGGTGGCGTGTAGACGATCTTCTTCGGTGGTGGTGGTGGAGGTGGAGGAGGAGCGTGGTAGACCGGACGGGGAGTCGTCTTGGGCGGCACATAGACTACTGGTGGAGGTGCAGACTCATGGGGCACCGGCACGTCGATCACGAGGGGAGTGCGGGGAGGGGCGTAGTGGTAGCCATCCTCCTGCAGGTTGTTGCTGTGCGAGAACAGATGGGACACATCTGCGCTGGCCACTGCCACCAGGGCGAAAGCGATGAGAAGTTTCTGGGAGAGGGGGAGAGCGAATTATATTTGTATTCCAAGGGCTGTAGTCCACGGTCTGCACGGTGCCAGCTCGGCTTTTGTATCCACCACCGATTGGCTTGCGGTCCTTACCATTTTGCTCAGAACCAAATCCACACCACGAATGTAGAAATGTGACTGTGCCGTATCCACTCGGCTCTACATTATTTATAGTTCAGCGCCTCAGGATGGCCAAAAAAGATGGCTTACGGCAGAAGCTTCTCGTCTTAGCCCCGAAAACTAAACAGAACCTGCTTGGGTTGGTTAACCGGCTGCCGTCGCAGCTGCTGCTGACGTCGCTGCTCTGGCTCTTGGTCTTGCTCTTGCTGACAGCACGGCAGAACGACACCCATAAACTTTTTTCGACTTCGATCCCTGCCCGGTTCCCGGCGTTATACATTTTAGCACGACAGCACAACAAACACACAACAAACGGGCAACCAAATCAGCAGGCGACAAATTTGAAACCTGGCCAGCCAGAATGGAATGAGCGTAGCCAAAATACGCAAATGAGCGTGTGTCTAATAAAAAATCATAATCCAAAGAAAGAAAGAAGAATAAAACCAAACTTTGAAATATATCTGATAACGTAAAAGCTGAGACAACTTTCTGTGGTTAAATAAAAAAGGTTTAATTTGAATTCAAGAAAAACCGGTGATATATGGCGGTAATCTTGGGTGATGTCTGTGGGTATTGCGAAATAATAATAGCGAACAATCATAGGGGGTAGTGCGGATTCCGCTCGGGTGCACAATACCAGCCAAGCACTCAAGCCAAGACCGATAAGTTGGCAAATATTTGGATATGTGATCGATAGCCCAGCGGGCGGGCATTCTTCCTTATGGCATCCAATTTGTCTGGCCTATCGCGATGATGGAACCGCTTCGCACTTTACGACACAGACAATGGCACTCTTTAACTGATCCCATCGCATAAATCTAGTTTAGAGCCACGTTTTGGGCTGGTTAGCGCGACGAAAAGCATAAATTAATTTCGCATTTATATGATTCTATGACTCTGTCAAATGAAGCTACTTTGGAATGTTTTATTTATGAGAGCAGGCGGAGATTTGCATAAATTCTCCAAAGTTCCGCCTGAAACGAAGTGTGGCGCATAGGGCCACACAGCATCTTTCTCCCAAGAGGTTTCGCAATCACTGACCAAGGGCATCGGAAGTCATTCCAGATGAATGACTAAATCTACTGTAAGGAGGGTCAGTTTCCAGCTGTAACCGGTTCGTGATGCATTCCCCTCCCAAATGACCTTTGCCTTGGATAGTGGCAAGGACAGCGGCTTTCTGTTCACACTCTTAACCCACCCGGCATTCCTGTTATTAACTGCTATTTTTAGGTCTTTTTGGGCAATTGACAAATCGAAATACGTAAGCAAAACTTGCGATATTAAACTGATTTTTAATGGCGATCATTTGAATTCCTTGCTCCAAAACTCGATTGTTATACAATCGAGCTCCATCTTAATTTAATCAATTTGAATTTGCTGCCATAATCGCCCACAAATCTTTCTTTAGCTTGATTGCTGTGTTAATTGTTTCTTGTCACAAATCCATTATATTCTTCTCTATAAGCCCCTCATACTTCGATGGTTATGACGTTGGAGATGATTGTCTTCGAAGAATCCAAGCGCTAGGTCGATCGTTGAACTTTCCACGCCTGGCGCAATCAATAATTTCATGCCATTCTTTTTTATAGAATTTTCGGGGATTTTTTTAATAATTTCCATTTCAAATATGTGTTGCGCAATCTTTAGGGCGAATCAGACAGATACGCGTGCATACTAAGTACTAGTTTATATTCTGGTTTTCGGATTATTTTCTACGTCATAGTTTTGAAATCGAATGTCGTCAATCAAGTCATAGTCATAGGAAATTCGAAACCTTCAGTGCCGTTACTCATTCCGAATTTCGATCTTGGACGATTCATCTTCCAAGCCAATTTGTCGGTTGACCTGATCTACCTAACTCGCTTCAAAGTTTCCGGCACTCGCCTCAGTTCTCAGGCCATCGTCTAGCTAATATTAAAGATTAGCTCTGATTACTTCATCCCGAATCAAAACACAACACTTTTGCTTGTGGTTTAATTAGATGGATCTTGGGTAAATGCCACTCATCGGTAAACGGGTTTCAAATCTGCATTCAAGCTATATAAGCTATATATATATAGGTGTACATATATGGACCACATGTATATGAATACATACATCATCTAAAGAACGAATTTGTTTAGCGTTTTGTTGAAATAGCCAAATATGTGCACCGCTAAACACGCGTTACCTCAGAATCCAGTCGGATGTCGGGGATCGGATCGGAAATTGCAGATCAGAGCCCATCCGAGAAATGTTAGCTAAGAGCCGAAATCCCGAAACCGGTTCAATTAGTTTAGTGAATGCTATAGAATTTAGTGTTTATAAATTTCACATTAGGCATAATTAAGAACAAGTTTGTTCTACTCATACTTATCATCCAGCTCCCTAGACAAAACCGAAACCGAAAACGAATTCCTGCCTCACTCGGTGCATGCAAATAATTTTGAAAACAGTTTATCAAACCCAACACAAGACACCCAACGCTAGACATTAATCTTTAAAGAGGGGAGATTTATATTTTATGTATATTTTCGAGGGGAGTAGCTTCGATTAGCTGGTTAGCTGCTGGCAACGGAAGCCACCGTGCGGTTCGGTCCGGTAACCATGTTTGAAAATTTACTGCAAGCTCGGCAAATTTTTAAATAGAATCACACCAAAGGCAGAGAGAAAAAAGCAAAACCCAAAATCACCCAACAAAATCTCAAGTTAATTAAAAATACAGAAAACTCTCAATTTTTGCCATATAAATCTGCATTAAGAGCACATAAATTCCGAATTTAATTTAACAGAATCTCTACATCGTTGGTTTGTGTCATGGCTAGGCGTTAACATTCTCTTAACCACATTCTGTAAATAACATTCTATTGTTTCGATGTTAGAAAAACTTGTTTCAAAAGTAGATTAAAATCTAGGGTATTTGTATTTGACACATTTTAACTATTTGCTAGACAGTTTTATGTACTGTGAAGACTGCTGATGATTTATTTGTTTAACTTTTTTTAGGGTAGAAGTTCATCAGAACATGTTACATCCAGACAAGACACAAAATGTACTAACCAGTTTTTATAATATTTACCAGACAGACTTGTAATTTTCCAAATTACTGAAATTAAGGTCTTAAAATTAAGGTCTTGAACTGAAATGAGGTCTTGAGGTCTTTAGGCAACATTATAACATACCCTTTCCTTAAAAGTACTGACAACCACAATATAAAACATTTTGTATTTTAAATTTCTATAAAAAACGAAAGTTTATGTTCTCCTATATTTAAATATATATCTATTTCAAAATAAAACACAATGTTACCCTTGAAAAATTAATGAAGCCCTGAAATTAGTGAAAAGTGATGAATGGATTAATGAAGAAGTGTATCGCAACTTCGACTTGATTATAAAATTACTCATCACCCTGCTAATTATTTGTTGGGTCATAAAAAAGTGAAAGCATCTTGGCAAAGTTTACTGCCGTACTAATGGTTTTTATGGACTTGATCCGCTCCTTTCAAATACCAGATCAGAAATATTCTAACTCATATTGATACCCAAAATTGTTTTATGGCAGACATGGAACCTGTGCCCGGGCTACTGATTATTTATGACCCGCACTGGTAATCGCATTTCGCCAGACTCTTGCAATCTTTTTGTATGCTAATATACAGATCTTATTATTATTATCGAATATAGTATATATATTTTGGATTCTCCCAAAATGTCTTATAAATACCAAATGTTCCGCTTGAAAAAAACAGTTTAATTGTTCGACTTTGAGAGATCAACATGGTGGGTTTCGATCGCTCGGGATTTAATTGGTCGGAAGAAAGGATTAATGGAAGTTTTATTTCATTACAGCGCGCTATCTCTGCTGTTTTGGCTGTGACTTTGTTGGGAGTGGTCAGTGCCACTTCCCTGTCAAGGACCTACTTGCCTCCAGTGGCCCAAGTTCAGGTGGTGCCTCAGATAGTGCAGCGCCCGGTGGTGCATCCCCAGGTGGTGGTGGCCCGTCCAGTCGTGGTGCCTCAGCGCACTTACCTTCCCCCAGCACCCAGAGTGGTGCCGCAAGTGATTCAGGTGGCTCGTCCTGTCCCCCAAGTAGTGACAGTTGCTCGTCCAGCTCCTCATGTGGTGTCTGTGGCTCGTCCCGTTCCCCAAGTGGTCTCCGTCGCTCGTCCAGTGCCGCAAGTGGTTACCGTGGCTCGTCCTGCCCCCCAGGTTATCTCCCTACCGGTGCCGCGCAACACCTATCTGCCACCCGCCGTGATCTCTGCACCACGCAACACCTACCTGCCACCCCAGTGAGCAGCTGCATCATCATCGACATATCTGAACAAGCTGCTCAACAGGTTTGTGGTTTAACCCACGCCGCCAACTATATTCTAATGCTAATTTCCGATGGCAGAGAAGAAATGCAAAAATACTTTTTATGAGTTTATTTGCATGTCTGACTCTACTCCATTTGCATATTCCAGAATTAGAGAAGAATAGGATGAAAAATAAACAATAAAGGTAGCGCAGATAGATAAACAAAGACTTGTGTTAAAATTTATTTCAAAGCTGACACAGAGGGCGTGAACGCCAATAAAAGTATTCATTAAAAAAGGGCTCTAGAAGCCATTAACCCCATGAGGAAGCATTTCAGGCCAAAAAAAGAGATGCGAGCGCTTCAGAAACTAAGTTTGATCTTGAGACTCTGGAAACAATTAATCAAACAGTCAATCAATCCAGTTAGCAGAACATTAAGTCATTAGCTTTGGCGTTAGACCAGGCCGTTGCCGTGCTGCCTAACTGGATATACTTTATGGCTAATTCTGATAGTTTATGACCAGTTAACTGGCATGTGTCTTGCCCTAAATTGCATTATAAATATCTCTCCAATGAAGCAGCTACTGTGCAAGTGTTTAGCTTTAGTCACAGCTTAGATTAATTAATAAACCGTTTTTTATCTATCAACTCGGTAACATCAAGACCCAAAACTAAACTATCAGGTTTGAGATAATTTTGTTTTGGCGAAAAGGAGAAACAAAAAAACATAACAATAACACTGCGATATGGGTACTCTTATGAATATTTATGTTTTGCATCTACAAGCGAATGACAGAAAAAAATGAGAGTTTTTTAATCCAAACTTCGTGGCATACCCATCTACCTACCACAGCTGATAAAAACACAAGGCACATCTGTGCGAATGGTCGAGGCATCTGCCTAATTAAACAAATTTTTCGACGCGAAAAACGCTCAGCCGTTCCGCTGATTTATGATATGCAGCACTTCCGTTTGGGCCGCGAATTCTCTAAATCGTATAAAAGTACAGGAGCCATGGCCAAAAGACATTATTCGATTTGTCTAGCCCCAAGCAAGCAGATCTGCGAAAATGGTAAGGACTTGGTCAGCAGTTCCTCTGTGGAATAAAAATGATGTCGGAAATAGTTTGGAAGTTTTATGAAATACATTATTTACAGAAATTCTTCATCTTGACTTTGGCTCTGGTCGGCTGCGTCGTCGCCGAATCCGGTTACAACTACGCTGCTCCTGCTCCGGCTCCCGCCCCCGTGAGGTCCTACTCGGCTCCCCGTCCGGCTGCCTCGGCTCCGGCTCCTGTTAGGACCTATGTGCCGCCAGCACCAGTTCCAGCTGCCTCTGCGCCGGCTCCCGTCAGGACCTACGTGCCCCCAGCACCTGCTGCCTCTGCCCCGGTTCAGTCCTTTGCTCCTGCCCCCGCTCCGGCTCCAGTCTTCCAGCCTGCTGCCTCCGCCCCGGCTCCAGTGAGGTCCTATGTGCCCCCAGCCCCTGCTGCCTCTGCTCCTGTTCAGTCCTTCGCTCCTGCTCCAGTGGCCGCCCCCGCCGCTCCAGCTCCCGTCTTCCATGCTGCCGAGTCCGCTCCTGCTCCCGCTAGGACCTATGTGCCTCCTGCTCCTGTGCGTCACCAGGTGGCCGCCTCTGCTCCCGTGCAGAGCTTCGCCGCCCCCGCCCCGGCTCCCGCTCCAGTCCAGTCCTTAGCCCCTGCCCCAGCTCCGGCCTTCGAGGCTTCCGGCCCGGCTTTCGAGGCTGCCGCTTCCGCCCCAGCTCCCGCCCGCTCCGGATACGATTACAGCCAGCCCGCCGCCAGCAACCAGGGCTACAAGTACAAGACCGTACGTCGCCGTGTCTACAAGCACCGTGCCTAAAGATGGAATTCGCTAATACGACCTCAATAAAATCGCAATGAAAATATACACAAAACTAGCCTTATCATTTCAAAGCAAGAAATTCGACAAGAATATCGACAAAAAATATATTTGCATGGCAAAGAATGAGAAGTGCAATAACCTTAAATCATATGGGTGTCTATTAATTCTGTTTAGATATTTTTAAATGAGCAAAATGATTTCATCTTTTATTAAGTTTCAAATAACCAAAGGCCGTTAACCGAAAACAATACAAATCAATTATTTCCATATCATATTTCCTTCTTCCTAGATCTCTAAGCGATTAATTGTACAAATTGGGTAAAATATAATTTTTTCGGTTGGATGATATATATTATTGGATATATGCAAAATCAAATCAATAAATATGTTTATCTTAATTTTGATCTTAATTTTTAATGAATAGAAATTTAGTATGGTTTTTATGTGAGTTTTTATGTTCAACTGTCAAGATAATAAATTATTCAAATTTAAGATAAAAAGACCTGAAATTATACTTAATTAATGGAATCCTTGAATTAAATACACCTGCTATCCAAGGAATCGTAATAAATAAATAATGCAAATTATAATATGTTATATCCTATACTATTTTTGTTTTTTATTTGATCATTGGAATTATTTTTCGTTTATGGAAAAAATGGCATACTTTTTGGGTAAAATATAATATTATTTAAGTCTAAAGAAAATTACATATATGTTAAAATTTTAATAAGTTATTTTATTTGTAAGATTGGCTTTAATACTTTAAATGTGTTATTGAACTAAAACCCGGTCATTATCGAAAGGATTTTGTTAAGTTTGAGGTTAGGGAATATAAATATATTTATTTTAAATGCTTAAAGTCTTCATATTTATATATAAGTTCAAAATGCTAAAAGCTTTGCAAGAAAGCTTCTCCAATGGAGAAGAGATCAAAGAACCCATATGTTCTAAGCGGCGTGTACAACGCACTTAGGCCGATAAATTCTAACTCTTTGATCTGACAAATTTACGGCTCACTTTCGTTATATAGAATATTCATTTGAATTTAAATAGCGAACATTCAATGAGAACAAATGGGTCACATAAAGCTCAGAATGTATTTCTCACGGTTGCCAACTGGTTTCGGCTTTGATTCTGATTCGATTTTAGGGGCTCGATGTTGACTAAAGACAATGCAACCTAAATGAGTCCACAGACGGTATAAAAGTGTTGCATCTTGAGTCGACCAGCAGCACTGGCACTTGAGCAATGGTGAGGAATAATTGAAAAGCGGAATATACGGAATTCAGCAAACAGTTCCTTCTCTTTTAGAAACTATATATTGTCCTGCTGTTGAGCCTTTTGGCGGTTGCCTGTTGGGCGGATGTTTCGCATGTTAAACATCACAAGCACCAGCGGCACCATCATCACTCTTCCAAAGAATACGACCATGAGGATGAAGAGCCCCACTACCTGCCGCCGCATGAGGAGAAGGAGGCAGAGCCATTCTACAAGAAGGAGAAGCACACCAGTGAACGGGTGGTCTACCACAAGGAGGATGAGCACGAGCAGCCCAAGGAGCACCACCACCACGAGGAACCCAAAAAGCAGCGTGTGGACCATTACCATCACTACGACAAGAAGCCGGAGGTGAAGACCCAGCACATCCACTACAAGCACAGCAAGCCGCATGTCCGTACGGATTACAGTCGGCGTGACCTATTTACCCCGGCTGCCAGTGAGGTTGTCTACCGGCGCCGTCGCCCCAGCCGCATCCTGTACGCCAGTGCCCCCAACTCTGTGTTCCACACCCACACGCAGATCAATGTGCAGTCGCAGGACTCGGAGCTCAACTCCCTCACCCCGCCAGGAGCTCAGGATCCGGCAGGTGCTCAAGCCCCAACCGGAGCTCAGGCCCCTATTGGTGCTCAGGCTCCCACAGGCGCTGCTCCCAATTGCCAGTTCATTGTGGCGGGAAATGCTCCACCCGGATGTGGCCCCTCTGATCCGATCGGAGCTCAACTTCCAGCGAGTGCCCTGGCACCCACAGGCGGTAATGATCCTGCGAATCGACCTGTTGCTCCGACTGGTCAGCTGGCTATTCTGGGCAATGGTCAGAGGCCATCACGGCCAGGATATGCCGGAGGATACGGAGGTGGCAACCGTCTTAACTTCTTTGTTGATCCCTCGCTGGGCGCTCAGCTCAGCAATGCAGCTGGAGCAGGAGGACAACAGCAGGTAGGAGCTGGTCAATTGGCAGCAGGCCAAGGACTCAACAATCAAAACTTTGGAGGTGCTCAGCTCGGAGCAGGACAAGGGGTCCCCAACCAAAACCAGTTTGATCCCTCATTCGGAGCTCAACTTCCCGCTGCAGGACAGGCTCCAGTGGGAGCAGGAGCTCCCTTTGATCCTTCGCTTGGTGCTCAACTTCCTGCTGCAGGACAAGCTCAATTAGGAGCAGGTGCTCCTTTTGATCCATCCATTGGGGCTCAACGACCTGCGGCCCAAAGACCGCTCCAGAATCAGTTCAACAACAATGGCCAGTTTGGAGCGCCTTTTGACCCGGCGTTGGGTGCTCAACTAGGAGCCGCACAGCCTGCTCCGAATCGAAGACCCAATCCAGCGGGAGGCCAACTGGCAGCTGGTCAGCAGGCTCCTTTTAATCAAGGAGCTGCCGATCCTAGTCAGGGACTATTCGACCCATCCATAGGAGCCCAGTTGGCAGCGGGTCAAGTGCCTCGCCTTAACAATCGTCGACCATCAAATCGACCCAACTACCAAGGTCTAAACGTCCTGAATGGAAACGTGTTTGGTCAACCACAACTCCAGGGACCAACTAATGCGCTGGGTAACCAACAAGATACGAACATTATAGACGGCAACTTCTACAGTGATCCCAGTGTGTTGCATCATGGTCATCATCATGGTCGGGCATTGGTGAGGTTAAATGGAAACCAGAGGTCGATTTTGGTGCCCGATGACGATGATGCGGATGACGATGTGGACCCCGGATTTCTGGCCCAGTTTGCCGCGAGTAATAGACAGTCACAGTATGTGGCAGCTCCCAAGAAGCACGGATCTCACAGTCGCAGCTCCAAGCACGGTACTCTGGATAGCTTGGACCAAGGAACTTCTGCCTCGGAATATGATACCGACTTTCGTGAAGATGGCTATCATTACCAGAAGCCCAAACACACGTTTGAGTTTTGAAGCGGTTAGCTGGACAGTTTTGTATTGTATTCAAAAATAAATTATACTTAACAGCATTTGCTACAAGAGCAGAAGAAATACATATTGTTTTCAAAAAGAGTGGCATACTTTCAGGCTCCCAAAATGGAGTTCACTTCCGTTTCCGCTTAGAGGAACTTTAAAGCTTAACTGATTGATTTTGGCTTAAAAAGATTAAAGTTTTAGGCAAAGCTTAATCTAGATTATACACTACACCACAAAAGATAAGTTTCGTCAAAAATGATTTGTTTATCTTTGGATTCTATAAATATTTTTGCTTTCCGATACTTTATTAACATAATCACACGTGCAAACAATCAAAGCCATTTTTGGTATGGCTTCTATTTGATGGAAATATTTTATTCGAGCCATTAGGGCAGACGGAAGAAAACTAGTTCAGATCTGAAAGGAAACAGATTGCCATAAAAGTAGAGATATGCAGCGAGAGAGGCTTCGCACATGGAAAAAACGAATTGTCGACATAAATTTATGCAATCATTTAGATTCGATTCTCATGCAAATCCAGTGAACTAAAGTCTAAATAAAACAAAATCTATTGTTTCGCCGAGCAGACAACTTGGCCAGTCCGAGCTGCATAGAGGTGAGGCAGTAAAAACATGAGCTCAATGGATTCGTTTTGGCTCATCTCTCGCTTTTAAGTGACCTGGCCGACAAAAAATCTATAAATCGATGAGTGTGTTGGACAGCGATCCGCGGCTTTTTGTTATGATTATTATTTTTTTCATGTATTATTTTTGGACAGGCTAAGGTGGCCCCACACACTCATGGTAATGTTTAAATTCGCACATCAATGTCACTATCTGCCAGCGGACTCCTCAATCAAATGTAGGCTGCCCATTGTTGGCGGAGTATCTATTTTTGGCCGACTGTAGGTCAGAGTGGATGTTGGCCGATCTCGTCGGCTTTTGACCCATTCCCCGGCCAATAGAAAGCTCTTAGCCGCCGGCTATAAATCAGTGCAATTCGCCTGGCGAAATTAGCTCGCAAATGCCCACAAAAAATGGCTACAAGTAGCATTAAATTAAAATAATTTATGGCCAACTTTCGGATCAAACTCTGTGGAGGAGCTCGGCATAAAATTAACAGAGACCGCTAGGGCATTCAAGCCTGGCCCGTTGATTACAGAAATAAATTTTGGAAGAGGTCTGTGCGAATTTCGCCGACTTTTGATTCACCATGCAAAGCGAGTGAGAGGGTTCAGCATGCGCTGGCGGAGTTCAATGATCGGCGAGCCACCCGCTTCTTTTTGGCAATTATTGCCATCAAACATTAATGATTTTCTTTTACACTGAAAGAAATTAATGTTTCTGTGACTTATAATGTTTTATTTTGGCAAAAGATGAAATCAACAAGTTTCCTTTATCTGTCATTGGGTCAAAAAACTCACCAATATCCGTTTTTTGTGTCTTAATACAATTATAAAAGACCATTCATTTTCAAATTTAAATAGATTTGGTATTAAATAAATTCGAATTTAAAAATTAGAATTTAATAATATGCAAAGCTTCTACTTATGTATTGTGAAAGGCTCAACAGGTTTGTTTTTTTCGGTGTGGCTATAATTTAATGTTTCTCCAGATGGTCAAATTGTATTTAGAACCCGGCTTGTAAAGAGTTTTGGGATAAGATCATATCGGATGTCTTGTAACTCCGCCTTGCGTCATCCGTTAAACATAGCCGAAGAAATACAAGACTTCCACATGCTGAGATGATTAATTTTCGGCACTTGGCAGCAACATAATTAATTTTAGACAGCCCACCGCCAAAAATATAATTTCGAGCTCCGATCGCACTTAAAGCCCCATTCGATCACCCATCAACCACTCGAAGAGCCGCAGGCAGCCAAAAAAAAATCGCTCTCAGAATTAGAATCAGAATTACATTGAAAGGAACTTGCCAAATTTTGGTTGCCACGCGTATACATTATTTATTGGCCCCAAGCCGTGTGTTAAAAGTGTGCGAGAGTTTTTTCTTTTAAGCTGCCCTGTTGCTTTAATTTTTGTATTTTTGTTTTTATCTTGGCCTTTTTGGATTTATTTTATTTTTTTTGTTGATCTTAGGAGATGCGCTCTATGGCGGTGGTGGCACTTTCTAGTCGCCGCCGTAGCAGAAGAGTGGGGCGATTTGGAAACTGGTTTCCAGAATGATTTATCATACATTTTAGTTAAACGAAAAAAGAGCTTTGATAGCCTGAAACAAAAGTTAAATTTATCATAAAAGACTAAAACGTGTACTTGCCAAGTGAATGTTTTATGTTCTACCAACGACTTGATTTTACTCTTAAAGTTAGGGAAAAAATAAATTTTAAAGTATATCTGAGTAATATAATAATTTTATTATAAAAACTTGCATAGTTTTAACGGAATATTGTTTATTAACTATATCTTATAAACAATAATTATAAGTATTAACAATATTAATAAACCTTAATATCTTAGCCACAATTTTGTTTTTAATTTGGATTAGTTGTCCAAGATTATATTTTCCTATATTTCCATATATACATAAGATATACACTTAGAGGTAAACAAGTGAAAAAAATACGGAATAAAAACATTTGCTTGAATTTGTGAGTTTAGCAAACGCACTATTGTTAATACCCCCACTTAGTGTATATTAAAAACAAAATTAACTAGCGCGTGTGAGTGTGACGTCCATATAAAAAAAAATAGAAAGACTAAAACAAAGAAAAGGCAACAGCAGCAGCCACGAGAAAGATGTTGCCGCCTCCTAAGCTCATAGACTTTGCAAAAAATCGAATGTTTATAATATTAATTAGAATAGAATTTGCATAAATTAAGCCAACGCGAAATGGTTTTTGTTAGACAGAGCGACGCGGCCTGTGGGATTATGCAAACCCCGACCAATTTGGGAATATATACCAAACCAGGGGATCCAATCATTGGGTCTCATCCATTATCCGATAACAGATTCAGACAGCAGCTCCTTTCGCCAGCACGATCTCCTGGCCCTCTCTTTTCTGTTTTTTGGGTTTGAGCTAATTTCGAGCCCACGCTTAAGTTTTTTTTTTTAACAGAGCTGACAATTTTTATATTGTCTGTGGCCATTATTATAGTTTTTTCTCTTTTTGGTTTGTCCCGGCTACCCCTCTGCCATTATTCTATTGGGACGAAGATGGGACTAAAGCAGCCATTCACTAATTTGCATATTTTGCGATTTCAGCATAAACATCAATTCCGAAATGGAACTTTTAAGTGTTCGGACCGGCTCACCGAACTGCTGCCACCGATGGATAATAATAGTGAGCCAGAAAGCCGGCAAGATGATGCGTTGGCCGGGCAATCGTGATCTATTGACTGGCAGCATGCGTGTAGAGCATTTTATGGGCAACTGGACCAGAGTCACAATAGAAAATGCTAGAACTAGAACCTGTGATGCTGCCAGAGATTAAAATGTAAATTGGCAAAGTCATAAATTTGGCTCGTTAATATAGTAGTTTGTGACTGTATCTTTTTAGTGCTGCACACACTCAGGAAATGAAATGATTTATCTCATTGTTTCGACCACTGGCGAACAATGGAAAACAAAACTAGAATTGTAAGGTTCTTAATCTTAATGCATTTAAAATAGGAAAATCATATTGTTGTTATTTGATACTTGCCAACTTTTTTATGGCCCAAGTTAATTAGCCAAACTGGTGCTATAAAGACATTTAGTTTCTTTTTTGTATTAAGTGGTTCTTCTACTTTCGTCTCAGAGCATGAGGCGCCGATTTCTGGCGTGTGACAACCATCCATCTTAGCCATCCATCCATCTCTCGCTTTAAATTATGGGCTACCCTCGTGATTAAAGAGCTAACGAAAATAACACGGCCTTGACTTTCGCAGCTCTGATCTGACCCATCCAAAAATAAAATTAGCCATGTTTGTACTGCGTATTCTGAAGAATCGATCAACCGATTCAATGGTTAGTCATTGTTTATCCTTCGTTTTCACGGAACCAATTAGTTCTTGGCGATCTGAGGTGCATGGATGCCACAGTATTGCCAAAAAATGAACTCCCTCTTCATTTGCGGATCATTAATCATAGTTGGGACATGGTTGCTGCAGTTTGCTTCGGCTATCATATTTGGATTAACAATTGAGTATGACTTAATAGGCTTCCGTCAACAAAATACAACGAATGAGATCGTGGAAGCCCCCTTTTAACGGCTGAAAGCAAAATAAACCTCTATAAATTACCCAAAAACATTACCCGTGGCTTACCTAATCTGGTTTTCATTATTAATTAATTAGGTATGTTTTTAAGTGGAGCAAGGAGCTTTCAATTATTTATTGAAGCAGCTAAAATACACCTAATCCTATTGCTGTTAATTTATGTTTTGATTTAAATTTAAAAAATGACTTGTGGGACTCAAGTATGAGATTTTTAACAGAGACGCTAATGAATTAAAACTTAACCGAACCTTAACGGAGGTATTTAGGAGGGAGAAGTGTCTGACTTTGAGGAAAATATTAAATATCACTAGAAATTTAATTTATATTTACATGCACGACCTTAAAATATTTATTCTAGAGTTTCTAAATGGTAACTTGTCACATCGTAAACTATAACCATTCTATTCTTCACTTTGAATTCTAAAAATTGGACAAGAGGCTCATGTCCATAATACGAGTATATCCGGCATGTTGTTTACACCTTTGGTTGACCAATTCTTTGGCATAAACACAATTATATCATATTTCTCTAAATTCAGTTCCTATTCCATGATTAATGAATGGCGACGACATCGCAACAATCAGAAGAGGCTGCTGCGATCGATCGCGGATTTGAGTCTATTGAAGCGAGCGGATTTGATTGAAACATATAACTCATCATTTGAATTTAAATCGAGCGCACTTCAGAGGCGGCTTGAATGAAACAAGGCAAGCAAAACAAACACAACAGAGCCCAGCATATATTTACCAGTATGTGTATCTGTATCTGTATCTGTATGTGTATCTGTATCTGAGAGTATATGTGCGAACGCTCGACTTGTCCAAAACGTTGATGTCCATCAAATCTTTTGCATATGATTAAATAAAACAATTAAGAGAATCCGTGCGAACGATTTTGGCCATTAAACTTTTTTTTTAGCCATCAACTGCTCTCGGGCTGGGGCTTGTGCGAATGTAAGCATCGTTGGCAGTGGCTTCGTGTTAGCCGATCTTCGTTTGAGCCACAAAATGAGAGGCTTAGAACTCGTGGCCACCAAATCCAAAGCCGTGCGAATTTACAGACGCTGGCGGCTGCGGCGGCAGCGACGCCGACTGCGACAGCCGTGGTCTGTAATGGGCAGTGAAGAGCGGAGAATCTGTATAAATACCAAAAGGTTCTTCGTATTCCTCATTAGAGTTTCGGTTTTACTGCTGTGAACAAGCAACTCAACGGACAAAATGGTACGATCCGGCATCCGCCAATCCTCCTATCCGCCAATCGGCAATTGAGATTGCCAGCTCGATACCATCCGAAGGACTACCCCCACTAATCCGTCTTGTCCCTTCCAGAAACTCTTCCTGGTCGCTTTCGCCGTGATCGCAGCCGTCGCTGCTGATGTCAGCCACCTGCCATCCAACGAGTACCTGCCCCCCGTCGTCCAGGAGGCGCAGATCGCTGTTGCCCCCAGCAACGAGTACCTGCCCCCTGTCCAGGCTGAGGCTGCCCCCGCTCATGAGCTGGCCGATGATGGCTACCGTTACAAGACCCACAAGCGCGTGGTTGTCCGTCGCCACCGTCGTGATGTGAACGAGCTCTCCAACGAGTACCTGCCCCCCATCCAGGAAGTTGCTCCTTCCAACGAGTACTTGGCTCCCGTTGAGGCTGCTCCCGAGACCATCCTGGCTGATGATGGCTACCGTTACAAGACCCACAAGCGCGTGGTTGTCCGCCGCCACCGTCGTGATGTGAACGAGCTCTCCAACGAGTACCTGCCCCCCTTCCAGGCTGCTGCTCCTTCCAACGAGTACTTGGCTCCCGCTGAGGCTGCTCCCGAGACCGTCTTGGCCGATGATGGCTACCGTTACAAGACCCACAAGCGCGTGGTTGTCCGCCGTCACCGCCGTGATGTGAGCCACCTGCCTTCCAACGAGTACCTGCCCCCCGTCCAGGCTGCTGCTCCGTCCAACGAGTACCTGCCCCCATCCGAGGAGGTTGTCGCTGCTCCCGAGACCATTCTGGCTGATGATGGCTACCGTTACAAGACCCACAAGCGCGTGGTTGTCCGTCGCCACCGTCGTGATGTGAACGAGCTCTCCAACGAGTACCTGCCCCCCTTCCAGGCTGCTGCTCCTTCCAACGAGTACTTGGCTCCCGCTGAGGCTGCTCCCGAGACCGTCTTGGCCGATGATGGCTACCGTTACAAGACCCACAAGCGCGTGGTTGTCCGCCGTCACCGCCGTGATGTGAGCCACCTGCCTTCCAACGAGTACCTGCCCCCCGTCCAGGCTGCTGCTCCCTCCAACGAGTACCTGCCCCCAGTCCAGGTTGCTGCCCCTGCTCCAGTCCAGATTGCCGCCCCTGCTCCAGTTCAGTACGCTGCCCCAGCTCCCGCCCCAGTCCAGGTTGCTGCTCCAGTCCAGATTGCTGCCCCCGCTCCCGCTCCAGTGGCCATCCAGGTTGCTGCCCCCGCCCCCGCTCCCGTTGAGGTTGAGGCTGCTCCCGCCCATGAGCTGGCCGCTGATGGCTACCGCTACAAGACCCACCGTCGCGTTGTCTACCGTCGCCACCGTCGCGACGTGAACGAGCTCTCCAACGAGTACCTGCCCCCCTTCCAGGCTGATGCTCCTTCCAACGAGTACTTGGCTCCCGTTGATGCTGCTCCCGAGACCATCCTGGCTGATGATGGCTACCGTTACAAGACCCACAAGCGCGTGGTTGTCCGCCGCCACCGTCGTGATGTGAACGAGCTCTCCAACGAGTACCTGCCCCCCTTCCAGGCTGCTGCTCCTTCCAACGAGTACTTGGCCCCCGTGGAGAACACCGTCGAGGTGGCTCCTGCCCATGTCCTGGCTGATGATGGCTACCGTTACAAGACCCACAAGCGCGTGGTTGTCCGTCGCCACTAAACAACGCGATTACGGCTTCACTAGGTGATCGATTTGTGCTCATTTTGGAGTGCAGTCTTTACTATTAGCATACCTTTTCATTCAGAAAATTACAATAATACGATAACGAATCCATAAATTGAAACTGACTTATTATTTTGGGGCTAAAAGTGGTTTGCAATGACAAAATTAAGATGCTCCGACTTTGTCAAGCATCTTCTAATCAAGCAACTTTCATTTGATTTTAAATTCTATGATTTTTTAATCGATTTGAATAGAAATGGTTTATTAATGTTTCTTAAGCGATACGTCACTAATATAATATTTTTTAATCCAATAAGCCAACCAAGCTTACCGTCTCCAAATAACTTGTAACCGAACTTATTTTTAAAACTAGTTGAAATCTATTTCTGTCAAAGCTTCCGCACAAATTATATTCAGATTTTAGGCGCGTGGGACGCCCGAACACCTCGCAGTTCAACGGCAAACGGGGTATATCCATTTTTAAAACTGATATATTATGGAAAAAAGAAAAAATAAAACTTTATTTGGTAAAACAAAGGCTTAAAATATATTAGTATTCTGCGAAAACTTCAACATTAAACCAATAACTGGATTAAAAATTGTTAGCAAAAGATACTTAATGTTATGGTTAAGGACACCTAATCTATTTGGATAGGTTTTTCTAACATTATTATACTTTAAGTAACAAATATTTTAGCAGCAAATAGCAAACATCATTGGAAACGAGAAAATGCGTGTCCTCAAAATATATTTTATGATACGGACAAACCATATTAAAACCGAACCAATTAAACATCTTTCGATCCATAATTCGATTTTATCTCTAATTTGATTCGTATATGAAATGGATCTATTTCGTAAGACCTGATCGGATCAAAAGGTAATTTTCCATAAGTATGTTTAATTCGATTCTTAGTATTCAAGTTTTCATCTAGTCTTTGACATACAATAGCATCGGCTGAGACAGCCAGAGCTATTGTTTCGGCATTGAGATCGTGATTTATTTCCGCAACTCGATTGCCTTTTTAGCGATCATTTCGCTTTTTTATTAACTCACTGAATCGATGACGATGTTGTTGGCAGGCACCTATCTGCTTTTATTTCGGGTTGATAGCACCTGTGTTGCTCCCGCTCGATTAAACCGAAATATAATTACTGGTAATTAAGCAAATTGAGCTGGAATTGATCAGAAGCGGCACGCGCTGCTTGGGAGAAATTTCCAATAAACAGTGCGGGGGGCTGGGGGTACAATGGAACCTGATCTGGGCTTAGTATAATAGGCTAATAAGAGGGGTATTTATGCCCCAGGAAGGAAGGGGGAATCCCCCGGTCGCTGCTAAGCAGCCGAACTTGGAATAAATAGCCGAACTTGGAAAAAAATTAAACCCGTTGCAAACCTGATTGCAAAAACTATAATGGATATGTTTTGGCAGTGTCACTAAATTCAAATTCATAAATTAAAAACACCAAATGCAAATTTCCTACCGCAGGCCGGATTAATAGAATCATATAATAAGCAGCAGAACTTTGGACAAACCATCACTTCCATTTGAGTTCTTCTCCGACCAACTGGACAGCCGAGCACCCAGCAACATGGTACGATATGCCAGGATTTCATCGCCTTCGGGATATCTAACCGGTCTCCGGACCTTTCTTTCGATTCATTGCAGAAACTCTTGTTGATCTGCGCCCTTGTCGCCGCTGTGGCCGCTGACGTCAGCCACCTGCCCTCCAACCAGTACCTGCCGCCTTCTTACGGCGCTGCCTCCGCCCCAGTGGCCTCCTACTCGGCCCCGGTTGAGTCCAGCTACTCGGTTGCTGCTTCGGCTCCAGCTGTCTCCTACTCTGCTCCCGCTGCCACCTATACCGCTGCCGCTTCTGCTCCGGCTGTGAGCTACTCGGCTCCTGCTCAGAGCTACTCTGCCCCAGCTGCTACCTACACCGCTGCCGCTTCTGCCCCAGCTGTGTCCTACGCCGCTCCTGCCCAGACCTACACCGCTGCCGCTTCTGCCCCAGCTGTGTCCTACTCGGCTCCCGCTCAGAGCTACTCTGCCCCAGCTGCTACCTACACCGCTGCCGCTTCTGCCCCAGCTGTGTCCTACGCCGCTCCTGTCCAGAGCTACTCTGCTCCTGCTGCCACCTACACCGCTGCTGCTTCTGCCCCAGCTGTGTCCTACGCCGCTCCCGCTCAGAGCTACTCCGCCCCAGCTGCCACCTACACCGCTGCCGCTTCTGCCCCAGCTGTGTCCTACTCTGCTCCTGCTGCTGAATACTCTGGCCCTGTTGAGAGCTACGAGACCGCCGCCTCCGCTCCTGCCCACACCTTCTCCGCCAGCGAGGGATACCGCTACAAGACCCAGCGTCGTCGCGTCCTGCGCCGCCACCGTCGTGATGTGAGCCACCTGCCATCCAGCGAGTACCTGCCCCCTGTCCAGGGTGCCGCTTCTGCTCCCAGCTCTGAGTACCTGCCCCCAGCAGCCTCTGCCCCTGCTCCAGTCTACTCTGCTCCCGCTCCCAGCTACACCGCCGCTGCTTCTGCCCCAGCTGTGTCCTACTCGGCTCCTGCTCCCTCTTACACCGCCGCCGCTTCCTACGCTGCCCCCGCTGTCGAGTCCTACGAGACCGCTGCCTCTGAGCCCGCTCACAGCTTCTCGTCGAACGATGGATACCGTTACAAGACCCAGCGTCGTCGCGTCCTGCGTCGCCACCGTCGTGATGTGAGCCACCTGCCCTCCAACGAGTACCTGCCCCCAGCAGCCTCTGCTCCTGCTCCAGTCTACTCGGCTCCTGCTCCTTCCTACACCGCTGCCGCTTCTGCCCCAGCTGTGTCCTACGCCGCCCCTGCCCAGAGCTACTCTGCTCCAGCTGCCACCTACACCGCTGCCGCTTCTGCCCCAGCTGTGTCCTACGCCGCTCCTGCCCAGAGCTACTCTGCTCCCGCTGCCACCTACACCGCTGCCGCTTCTGCCCCAGCTGTGTCCTACGCCGCTCCTGCCCAGAGCTACTCTGCTCCCGCTGCCACCTACACCGCTGCTGCCTCTGCCCCAGCTGTGTCCTACTCCGCCCCAGCTGCTGAGTACTCTGCCCCCGTCGAGTCTTACGAGACCGCCGCCTCTGCTCCCGCTCACTCCTTCTCCGCCAGCGAGGGATACCGCTACAAGACCCAGCGTCGTCGCGTCCTCCGCCGTCACCGCTACTAAACGGATCTGCCGTTGAGGCTCCCATAAAAGCAAACCGGACCAAATCGTGTTTTTGGCTCCCGGGTTTTTCAGTCACTTGAACCGAAAATTGTTAGGGAACGAAATGAATAAAAATCTTGAAAAATAATCCCGCCTTCTCATTAATTATTATTCTGGAAACAGGAAACGCGTATATCGCATAGTAGCACACTTTTTTTTGATAACAAAGAGAATTAAGAAATAAATAAAGATTAAAAAGCAAGCTGTCGTCAAGCGGAGATTCGGTGGAGAAAAAACTAGTTCAGTTTAAAGATGCGGAAACTTGTTTAATGACTCGAAATTAATTTTATTTGTGGGCAAGTGCATTGTCTTCTTAATTTTCAAGTTCAAAGTTGTTTAAATAAATTTGAAAACATAGCATGCTCCTAAGCTATTCTTTTAAATCTTTGCATACTTTCCGGCTGCTTTTCTTAAAAACAGAATCAACTCCGGAGATTATGTGAGATTTTCTTAAGCTTAGGATTAAAGATTATTAAAAACCAAAGATACAATTTTTTTACTTTTTTAAATCAATATAAAAAAAATGAAATGACACGTTAAGTTGACACAATCCGTGCCGGAACTGTCGAAACTTATTTTTGAAATTACACATTAATATTTGCATTATTTTGTAATCAGATTATGTCGCTAATCACCTGGTATATTAAAATGCAAATTAAGCTGGCAACAGGATGTTTTTTGAACAGGTTGTAATATTTTGAAATATTTATTGCGAAATTGTTTACCGGCTTTCACTTATAAGAGCTACATATATATAATTTTTGTTTTGATATGATAATTTTCATGATACCAATTCATTCTGCTATAAACTGACTATAAAGGATTTATAGAATATACAGGGGAAGAATATCTATCTATTAATTTAATTTAATTTAATAATTACATTTTAATATATTTCCCTTGACCACATTCCCACAATAAAAAATACAATTTTAACATTCATATTGTTTCGTTTAATTCGGCAGCATTGCGTAATCGTTAAAACATAAATTTAAAACATATTTTAATGACTAAGTTCGATTGGAGAGAGTCCGCGGGCAAAGTCCCTGGTACATCATTAAAGATAGGCATTAAATTAAATTATTACAATTAATTACAATTATTCAATTTCGTACGTTCCTAAGGATCACTATGCGCACACAGAGGCAATTGTGTCATTTAATCAGTGATGGGGGATGGGTCCTGCCCGGCGAGGATTAGAAATCGAACGCGATCGCCGGCTTGGGGTAGGAGTACCCCTCGCTCTTGGGTGCGGGCGGGGGGAAGGGGATGACTGGCTTGGGGTAGTCGTAACCCTGCTTCACCTGCGGTGGCGGCAGATACTTGGGCGTGGGCGGACTGGTAGGAACCACGGGTGGCAGATACTTCTGTGGGGGGTTCGTGGGTGGTGGGAATGGTATGGCGGGCTTTGGATAGTCGTATCCCAGCTTGGGCTGAGCGGGTGGCAGGTACTTGGGCGGAGGAGGAGGTGGTGGCGGCGTGGTGGTCACGGGCGGCAAGTACTTCTGGGGTGGTGCAGTTGGCGGTGGGAAGGGAATGGCCGGCTTGGGATAGTCATATCCCTGCTTAGGCTGGGGTGGTGGCAAGTACTTGGGCTGCGGCGGATTTGTGGGCTTAACTGGTGGCAGGTACTTAGGCGCCGGCGCCAATGTGGTGGTCACAGGGGGCAGATACTTCTGTGGGGGAGCAGTGGGTGGTGGGAATGGAATGGCGGGCTTGGGATAATCATAGCCCTGCTTGACCTGAGGGGGTGGCAAGTACTTGGGCTGTGGTGGCTTGGTAGCCTGCACAGGTGGCAAGTATTTTGGCTGTGGTGGCTTAGTGACCGCCACAGGTGGCAAGTATTTTTGTGGTGGGTTAGTTGGCGGAGGGAATGGAATGGCTGGCTTGGGGTAGTCATAACCCTGCTTGGGTTGAGGAGGGGGCAAGTACTTGGGTGTTGGTGGAATCGTTGGCTTCACGGGAGGCAAGTACTTGGGCTGCGGTGGCGATGTTGGCACAACCGGGGGCAAGTATTTCTGTGGTGGGTTAGTTGGTGGTGGGAAGGGAATGGCTGGCTTGGGGTAATCGTATCCCTGCTTCGCCTGCGGTGGGGGCAGGTATTTGGGTGGTGGTGGTGGTGGAGGCGGCGTCGTGGTGGTCACAGGTGGCAAGTACTTCTGTGGTGGAGCAGTGGGTGGTGGGAAGGGAATGGCGGGTTTGGGATAATCATAGCCCTGCTTGGGTTGGGGAGGAGGAATGTATGTGGGAGTTGGGGGAGGAATGTACTTGGGAGTGGGTGGGCTGGTGGGAACAACAGGTGGCAGGTATTTCTGTGGAGGATTCGTGGGAGGGGGGAATGGGATAGCAGGCTTGGGGTAATCGTAACCCTGCTTGGGCTGGGGAGGAGGAATGTAGGTGGGGGTTGGGGGAGGAATGTATTTAGGAGTGGGTGGGATGGTGGGAACTACTGGGGGCAGGTATTTCTGTGGTGGATTCGTTGGTGGTGGAAACGGAACGGCTGGCTTAGGGTAATCGTATCCCTGCTTCGGCTGGGCTGGTGGCAGGTACTTTGGTGGTGGAGGAGGTGGTGGTGGTGTGGTGGTGGTTACGGGCGGCAAGTACTTTTGTGGTGGAGCAGTGGGTGGGGGGAATGGAATGGATGGCTTAGGGTAATCGTAACCCTGCTTCGGCTGGGCTGGTGGCAGGTACTTCGGCGGTGGAAGAGGTGGTGGTGGCGTGGTGGTCGTCACAGGTGGCAAGTACTTCTGTGGTGGAGCCGTTGGTGGTGGGAACGGAACAACGGGCTTGGGATAATCATAGCCCTGTTTCGGCTGTGGTGGTGGGTTTGTCGGTGGTGGGAATGGAACAGCGGGCTTGGGGTACTCGTAACCCTGTTTCGGCAGCGGTGGTGGGAATGGGAGGGCGGGCTTCGGGTAGGAGTAACCCTGCAGCTTGGGCTCCTGGGGGATGATCTGCTGCACCGGAGGCGTGTACTTGGGCTGCTCAGGTGCTGGGAAGGGAACGGCCGGCTTCGGGTAGGAGTATCCACTGGTCACCTTCGGAGCAGGCGGCGGGAAGGGAATCGCTGGCTGCGGGTACGAATACCCGTCGGTGAAGGGCACCTTCGGCTGGGGATAGTCATAGCCCTGGGGACGATTCGATTAGCTAAGTATCCCTAGATTAATGACTATTTCAAACACTCACCTGGGCCAGGGCAAAGTAGCTCTGGCTTAGGGCGATCAAAGCCAGGCCAAACACACGAAGCTGCTGCAATTAAAGAAATCAGAAAGAGATATCACTTAGCGATCATAAAGCCAAAGCGATTGGTTGTCGAAAACCTTAATGGTCTTAAATCAAAGTCTGGGACGTTTGTCTTTGGCCGAGTGACGGACAGTATCTACGTGGGCCTCGGCCGTTTATGGCGATTTTCAGTGTCGGACTAGCGCCGAAAATTTCCGCGTATAATTAAGGCTCGGCAATTTTGCAAATGGCTGTGTCAGCTTTTTGACACCACCGACTTAGGCGTTTGGTAAAGAATTCGCCAACACTTTTGCACGCGCCAATTGGGTCACGTTCAACGAAGGCATTTTACGCACATTATTGATTGACCGGCTGAGCGCCAAATTAAACGCATTTTTGTGCGCTAATTGCCAGCGTTGATTGATTAGGCCGAGAGGTGGCGGAGACCAGCCTAGTCGCAGCCCGCATGAGGTTGCAATAAATGAGAAAATCGACACAAACTAGTAGCAGTTGTTCACCTTCAAGGTCGAAGCGTCTGCCCCACGAGATTGGACGGAGTATCTGGTCAAGAATCTCGTCTGGACCGCCCAGAACTGTTCTAAATAGCTGGCAAGTGTGAACGGCCTCGGGGCTGGCCAAAACATTGGTAGTCTCTCATGATGGCAGAGTCACGCCGACCAGTTCGATAAACCCGAGAAGCTGCTAAAATCTAATTAATTCGGAATTTCCCCGCGACGATCGAATTTATGTAAATTCAAAACTATCAACTCGCCGCGCACTAATTGAGCCATAGATAACAGACCTAGTGGGTCGGAGAGCTGGGCAGAACTTTATGCAATCTCGCGGCTGAAAGGCAGTCTTTGGGACCCGGAATTCCATTTCTCAAATTGAAACACATAAATCTGAGCGAAATAAAACTAAAAATAAACTTAAACGGCTTCTACGAGTGCGCTTCAAGTCGTTAAAGACTGGTCATTAAAACGAAGCCTTAATTGAATCGAGACAATAGCAACAAAGAATCATATGAAAAGAATATGGTATAAAAATTATTTCAAAAAAACCGTACCAATCTGCGAGATCATCTCAATCAAATGGAAATAGTTTAGAGCCTCCCACGCAATGTTCTTATGGACTTATGACTCGAATTGAGGTTTATTCATTATATGTCTGACATGGCAGAGTGTCTCGTTTGATAAATAGTCATGGAAAAATGCCACTCGTCAGGCACTTGCTCACCGCACTCAAGCAGCGGCTTGTCAGCTGTCGAGCCTTAAATTTTAGCAGATTTGCCAATCCGCGACCAACTTGTGGCAAGATCCGCAGCCTCCTCAACGCAAACTAGTTCTCACTCTTGCCGAAAATAAGAATAGTGTATAGTTTTGGGGTTGATCTTTGTGACGTTATTAGTTGACAAGTCGGGCTGATATGTGTGTGTCCATTAAAGTCAGAACCCAATTAAGTTTTTGTGTTGAAATCTTTTTTATGGCAGTGATTCAGGTGTCGCATAACATGAATAATTCCCCCTCTGTGAAGGCGTAGACGAACTTTGTCATTATACTTATTCATTTAGAACTAGCCATAAAAGGCAAACTTGATCTCCGATCTCCGAAAGAATTTTCGCAAGTATTTTGGTTATCCAAATTAAACACGGATCGGGCGAATTGAGATATACATATCCGTTTTCCTCCTGACCTTAATTGAGAGTTTCACAAGACAAACACACTGACTTACAAGCTCGCAATTAAAGCGCCTATTACAAAACACAAAACTTGCGGCGTCATCTCTCGTGGCATAATTCTTTTTTGTGTGTAAAGTGTGTAAAGTGGGTGAGGTTTGGCGCTCGAGGTGCGCCCAGAATCTGACCCGATCATGTCGAGTCATTTTCCTTGGCTTGGAACACAACACACGGGACAAAAAAACCTTAGACAGTCCGGGCGACAAATGCCGCAAACGGGGGGCGTTAATTGTCACAATTGAGGCGTGTGAAATCTCATAAAACCAGAAAGCCAGCACATCTATTTATATGTAGTGTGACGACCTTGGGGGAAATCAGTTTCTACGGCTGGCGTTAATTGCGTTTGCTCAACACTGGTTGTTAGTTCTGTGCGCATTGACTCATTCAAGCCCAAAGTCAGCCTTGCGCTCAGCCAAAAGCAGCCAAAGCGGCCCAAAGCTGCCAAAAACCTATTGCCAAATCCCTGGGCCCGTTTGGGCCGCCGCTCTTGAAATGGCCAAGAACACGCGCATGCGTGAAGAAGAGCCATCCAAAGCCGCGCAGGGAGGAGCGGAGCGGCCCGGTCGGTTATGAGCGTTTCCGGTCGCCGCCATTGAGTCGCCCTCCAGTGAGTCAGTCATTGGCAGCGGAATCGGATTCGGAGTCAGCGGAGTCACTCAATGCAGTCGAAGTTGTGGCAGGCCTACACTGAAGAGTTTTCAGTAAGTTTCCATAAAGATCTTAAGAGATTTTTAAAAAGAAACAATAAATTCATTAGCACCCTATGTGGCTAAGCTTAATGTTTTAAAAAGTCAACAAACTTTGTTTTAATAATTAGCAATAAAAAATGGGACTGACATTCCAAGAATTTTACGAACCACTCTTCAATATGAAGTTTATAAAAAGTAAGAAACCTTTTTTAACAAAAATCCGGACTAGAAGCTTTTTATGTTAATTGTGTTTTTATCAGTTTTAATGAGAAAATTTAAAAACATATTTAAATTAATTAGCATGTAAATTTAATAAGACATAATATTGAATATTATATTTAAAATATATTTTCCCATTTGGCCCATTATCTATAAAATGTTTAAGAATTCCACTTTAGGCCGCCCTTTGAGAGCTTTTCCGATTTTAACCAGTTTTAGCCCTTCAATTCATACTATCTAAAATTTGTAAAATTTTTTGTAAAATTCAAAAATCTTTCCACATTCTTTCCGTGCATGTCTCTAACTTCGTCTCTGACTGATGACTGCTGCCAGCTGTTTTCTGTTATTTTATTTGTACTTGTACCGATTTTCTTCAATTGTAGCGCCATTTATGCAAATTTACCATGCGACTCCTCCACTCGCTGCACAGAGTCGTTTCGGTTTTGGTTTCAGTTTCTGTTTGTTTGTTTTTCGTCGCTGTCGCTTTTTAGAAACTCTTTGGCGTTGGGCAATTTTGTTTGACAGACAACTCATGGGATGCCAGGCCAGATGCTGAGCAACTGCAACTCGCAGCATGCAACTGGCAACTGCACCTCAAAAAAGTGTGAATATTTCTGGGATTCTAGCCAAAAGTTATGGCTTGATTGTTCATATACATATGTGCAACTGGTGCACTCTGATTTCGATGCACTGTCGTCCACAACAACTCGACACACTCACCATCTTCGTTCTCGATTCGTGATGCAACAACGCGACAACAGCAACGGATTGGATCAGCGATCAGATCAACAACTTGCGTCAGCACCTAAAATATATATTTTCGAACATTTATTTACATCTGCTTTTTTGAGATTGTTCTATATAGGAGTCACTTGGTTACTGTTTATGGCAACAACTACCCACTTGTAAGCGACCACACACACAAAGCACGCGGCGGGGGAGGCGGGAAGAAACGCTAAGAAAACGCGCGCGTTTCGTTAGCGGCCGAGTACGCGACGATGCGAACTCGAGCAGATTTGAAGTTCAAATAACAAAAACTGCGCCAACGCCCGGCGTATTTATAAGAGCGTCCGCTGCCGCAGCCACCGAAGACGTCGACGTGCGACGGTCGACGGCCGACGCTGAACGTTGTAGCACTCGGGTCTGCTACGCATGCGCATTGCAGCCTTTTGGCTGGTGGCTCCGGTGGCTCCACCAGACCGGACCAGGCCAAGCCGGGCCAGACCAGGCCACCTGTACTTGGCAATCGGAACTAGAGCTGTGCCCCTAGCCAGTTCGTGCGTGTTTACAATTAGCCAACTAATCGATTTGGTAGCTACTTCCCCCGCCCTTAATGCGGTGTTGACGGCTTGCTGTTTGGTGTTCAGTTTTTGGCGTTTGCTGTTTGTGTTCCGTGAGCTGCAGAGGAGGCTCGGAAATTGGCTTAAAAATTGCCATAATTTCGTGTGCGCCAAAAATAGCAGTGGCACGACCTTGAATGTTTACAGAGAGCTTGGGCGCCAAGAGGTGTGAAAATATTTTAAAAGTAGTAATAAAACGTCAAAGTTACATTTCGTAATAAATTTAAAGCTAGAAGCTCCATAAATATTTTAACTTCTTTGTTTATACAAAGATACAAGAGCTACAAATGACTATACATACATTTCTGGGCATTCAAAGTTTATTAATTATTAGAAATTAAGTGTTTCATATATTATTATTAAGAGTTTAAAAGGTATTTAACTTTTGACCAGTAATAAGAAACATTGATCTTGCTTTCATTTGTTTGAACAATATTAATAATCATGAAAATCTTAATTTATTGTTACACTCCCAATCGAATCATAAATAATTCGCATTTCAATTTATTGCAGGTAAATGGCTATAAATTCATTTTATTGCATCGCTCAAATATAAAAGGCAATCTGTCAAATACTTTGACTTTAGAATTAATAAAACCAGTGTAAATGTTCAACCCTTATCATTCTGAAACCCTAATAAATTGTCTATCTACCATTACATTTTATTGTTGAAAAATATTCATAATTTATACAACCTATAAAAATGAAATTAAATCAATTATACCTTCAAGTTTTGAGACCTTTTGAGAAGCCTCCGTTTTCTAAGAGCGTGCCAAAATATCTCGTTTATTTCGCCTTGCACTTTTGCTACCGTTTGAAGTATTTTGAGATGCGATGACCTCGAAAGCCGTATATCGATCGATCGATCGATCGCTGGACGTGCAAAAAGAACTTCCCAAATCAAAACTCGAAGCGTTTTCGGCTTGCTTTTAGTGGGGCTGTTGAATGACCTTAGCGGGCAGTCAAAAAAATTGTCAGGGAAAGAACGGAATCGAGCGGAGTTGAACCAAAAATAGAAGTGGATTCGACCAAAAAGTGTGAAAATCGATCAGATAACCGGAGTTTCATCAATCAAACGCAATTGCTGCACCCTTTCGAGATTCAGGGGCGTTGGGGGGTCCAAAACCTTGTTCGTGCCGCGTTTAATGGCTTATTAATGTTGGTCTTCGTACTAATCCTTTGGCTGACAAATTAGACAATCGATCAACCAACGGTTTCCATTGTTGATTCCATTAAATTAAGCCGAAAGCCCTGCAAGCGAAACCAAGCCACAAAAGATGCTGGTCTGTGTTCGCTGCTCGTCGAACAAATAGAAATTCAATTATTAATAATAATCATAAATCGAACAAAAACCGGAAGATACCCGTACAAGATGCGTTGTGTACGTGTACAACAACCATTTGATTCGACTCAAGTATTTCAACTTTCAAAACTATACTTTTCAGCCAGAGCTCTGGCAATCATAATGAAATGCCATTAACAACTTGAACTTAAATCGTTTATAGCCACCCGATAATTAAAAACCGAGAGCTAGAGCAGAGATGATAAACGTCTGCCACAGATGAGTCGAGTTTCCGCCGGACTCTACGGGCGGGGAGAACTGGAAATTCTATTATCCGCCCAAGCTGCTTAGCACTAAACTCTAATAACAACTTTTTTAGCGAACAGCACTCAAGAATGTTAAGCCTTTGATTGCCCACATTCGCTGATGTTCTTTTGCTGTTCCACAAGTTGAGAAACAAAAAAAGTAAATAACTTTAAGTTATTACAGCATAGGCAACTAGGATGTGGCCAGAACCTTGTTAAAATTCGATCGACTTCAGCCATAAATAATATCGGGCTGTTGAAGTTTTTGTGCAGCTGCCTGCTACGATTTCGCCCATGGCATACAAAATGATTCGCCACCGGCAACCGCAAGGTAAATGCTAAAAAACAAAACCAAAAAATGGTAGAAAAAACAATAATCATCGGCAGGTGATTCAGCCTCAATGGTTTTCTCCAAAAACAAATCCGCCAACAGTTCATTAAACCTCGGGGTGCTTTAGCACTTGTATAAATCGAACTGATACAAAATATTCCCAAATAAATAAACAATCCAATATGACAAATGAAAGTAAAATTCGCAAAGCCGCAGTGTGTCATACTCTATACTAAGGAACTCTCTTAAAAGTAAGGCACTAAGGCAAGCCGTCAATGAAATAAACAAAATAAAAATGTCAAAAGTCAAAGTTAAGTATTTAGTCGCCTTAAACGCTAGTAATTGTCTGGTTTATTTATATCTAAAGGCAATGACAGTTTCGTGAGCCAAACTCTTCAATAAAGCCCAACAACTCCATTTGATGAGGGAACCACCCACAAAGGCGTATTCATCAATATCTAATTACGCCCGTGACAATGGATCCAATTGATGTAATGAATTTAACTGACAAATTTATAACAACTTTCGGAACGATTAGCTGAAAGTTATGGTATGAGAGACTTCTCGTCTTTGTGTTAGACAGATGGGGCGGCGGTTCGTTTACGTTAACTCACACATTTTTTTCGGTCATAAAGCCAACTGTGCGGTGAGCAACCGAAGTGAAACCGGCGACCATAACAAGTTCAGCTTAATTGCAACCTACACGGAGATGCGAATGCGACGCCAAGCATCTGAACAGATTTTTTTCACTCTCGTCTCAAGGTCATCAAGGTGGCATCAGTCCCCAATCCGATCTGATCCGAGAACCAGAATTTTCAGAATCAGAATCACCGCTTAATGGCCAACACATGGACCGCGATCCTGTTACAAAGGAGGAAGTGACTGGGAACGGGTTCTCTTGTGACCTTAAGGGGCACAGGATTTTGCCTTTCTATTTTTTGCTCGCTTCGCTCACTAGCACACTAGCACTGACCAGTTCGCAGACAAACTTGGTCATAATTCATGGCTAGAACCGAGATGAGAACTTCCTGTCAGCACTTGGACACTGCAGCGAATGGAAATGGAAACTTTTGATTTAGATTTTGGGCTGAGCCCCGTTTCCGACACGGAGTGACTAGTTCCCAGTACTTGAATGGCGCTAAGCGCTTCTAATTAAAGCCTAAAATGGCTTAGCAAATCGAAGTCGAAACAATTGCCGTAAATATTTATGGAACTTCGTTGCTCAGCAGGCGTTCATAAATCACTTTCAGCCATTGAACGCACCCACAGCGAATACTTGGATGGGAGTTGCTTGTATTTTGGATGTTTTTTTTTTTTGTTTCTGTTTCAGTTTTTGGCGAGACAAGCTGAACGGAATAGCATTCTTTGGCGCAAATGTTGCGGAAGTTAACAGCTAATTAAAGAGCTTGACTGGAAATTAAATAACGACCGAGAGGTCTACTATCCAAGCCCAGATACAGATACGCATTCTATATACTGTATATATTCTTATTATTTGGGCGCCTTTATGGTCGGTTGCATTTGGAGCGGGCTTTTGTTAGTGTCTTAGTGCCTGCCACAATTGATTGCCCTTGCCGCTTGCCAAGTCGAGCATGCCGCACACATTAAGACACAGATAGATACAAAGGCGGTCCCAGCTCCCTGCGGAGCTCTATTCACCTACGCGATCATCGGATTGGGCAAGGTCAAAGCCGAAAGACGTTAATGCCTTTGGTATGCAAAATGTTTACCATTACAATCCGGTCAAATCCAATGGCAGATAACTGCTACTCTCAACCACAAAAGCCGCAGCACCAGCTGCCACAAAACGAAAATATAAAAGCGGATAAGATTTCGAGGGGAAACGAGTTTTGTAGCAAGTTCAATGGCCAATTTTGAGGGCCAGATCCAGGATGGGTACACAGGAAAAGAAAAAGGGTTAAACTAGCAGACCTAAAATACTTATATTCCATATTATTATCAAAAGGTATTTTATTTTTTTTAACTTTTCGTTTCAGTTAAAATTCCTGGGTTTTCTCTCCTTTGTAATTACAGCAGGTTCAAGTGCGTTCAGGCTGCAACGACCTTGGTGGCAAGGAAGAATCGACAACGCAGTCCGGGACTGCCGCAACATCGACAATGGGGATGGAGATGGGGATTGTTGTTCGACCGCATACGTGCCTGACATGTTAATTCCAAGAAAGACGAAAGACTTAAGACACGAACCTGTCGCAGCAGGAACTTCTCAGCGCAGCTGCCGCCGAAGCTAAAGCCCAGATTGCGACACCTATAAGCCGTCTCCCTGAAGCGGTCTTAATGCCATCGGCATATAGATTGATAATTTACAATATTAAAATTATTCTCGCATCAAGTGCTGATTGCATTTTGAATGCAATCATTGCATTGTCCACTAATGATGATCGAATTAGCATCTAATTGAGTTATAAGCCTGCCCACGCATGGTTGAACAAACAAATACTCATTGTCAGATACGAATCGAATTACTAGTGCGTTTGTTTTGTAATCACGACGAATGAAGTGCACTGTGGATTAAGATATTTTGTACAGTGGTAATAATTTTACTACTTTGGTTTATATTTGTGAAAATTGTTTTCTTTGTGGGAGTAGGATATTATATCCCATAGGATGATAAATTTAAAAATATGTACATATATTTAACCATCCAATTAATGTTGTATGTCTCAACATATCTTACCCACTGTGCTCTACTTCTCTGATTTCGTGCACTTGAACTCGAACACTTGAGCTGGTCAAATTAAATACACAAGAAACAATAACTCAGCAGAGGAAAAAAAGCAAAACAAAAAAGACCGTGAAAAAAAGAATTTTAATGGTTTTTCCACTTCCAAAGGTAGCAAGATTTTTCAATGAATTTAAATACCTATTTCTGTGGCTGCTGAGAGTATGAAAAGAAAATGATATAACAACGAAATGCAAACAACTATGGGTAAAATGGCCAGAAAAAGCAATCAATTAGCAAAAGATATCCGTTCTATTGCTTCGTGATTTATCGAGCTTGACAGCGAAATGATCTAGAGAATACAACGTTTAGGTGGCACATAGTAGTTCGACATTTAATGAACAAAACCGCCGACTGTGAGAAAGTGCAATGAATGTCGGTGTTAGTGTCAGCTAACTTAATTTATTTTACCCAAAAAAAATACGACAAAGTCTCCCAAGTCTAATTAAAACAAGTTTGCGGCTTCTATTTGGGCAAGCATTTAATGAAACTTGGACTATAAGTGAGTCATTTTAGGTGGCGATGAATTGAGAGATGGCTCAGACACAAAAAAGAATTGATGAATAAATAATAATCATATTTAAGCAATATTTTCAGCTTGGTCACGCTTCAGATCAACAATGAAATGCTAAACGATCTTTTAATGGCCAATTTAACGCTATTATTGCCCACAGATGAGTCTGGCCATCGAAATGCGAATACAAAACGAAGCGTTCTTTATTTTGACACTTTTAAGCCAATCCGGAGGAAAGTGTCAATGCAGAGGTCACAGGTGACAGAATTTCGTTTTCTTCGGCTACCAGACTGGCCTTAGATCGGCTTACTGCAGAAGTATGCAAATTTATGCAAAGGTTCCTCTGTGAAATCAAACGATTATTGTCGCACCATCCACCGACCGCCGTTCGACGTTCGCCGTCCGCCAGCCGTTAATCTTCAATGTCCATTGTCCGTCACTTCCGTGACCTTTCCGAGCTGATGTCTGACTTCCAATATCCGATTGTTGCCTGTCAAAATCCGATCAAGACAAATTGTTTTGGTCCCCGACGTCAGCGTGTTTGTTTTGAGAATCTGATACACTTGGCTTACACACACTGCTCGTCTCGGACGGTCCGTCATAAATTACGTATACGCAGCGTAGAACCGGAGAAGAGTCGAATAACCGATGCTTTGCTTGTAATTTGCTGCCGTTTATTGTCAGCCATTCGTCTTCTTTTTTAGATCAATTCTGTTTCAATTCTTGGTAATTTGTACGGTTAATTTGCCTCTGAAGTCAAACTGGATTTAATTAGATAAGGCAAACGCTATAAAACAAATGCTTGCGTGGCTCCATTTGCATTGCAAATTAGTTGGTGGCTTTATGCGATCGACTTTTCTGGGCGGCTTTAACGATGGCATAAAATAACGAGAAAACAGAGTCCAAAGCAATAAAAACTAAAAACAATCAACAGTAGCCATCAAACACAGACAGGCATTAATTTGTACAAATGTATAACTTTTATTTATGTAATATTCAGTTTGTCTATTTATGTAGTTTGCTTGTACTTTGTACTTTTTTTTGTGATTTTTTTGCTTAATTGAAGCAATTATCCTCGCGCATGGGGCAGTGCAATTAATCTGTTTGCCATCCGGTCAAGAACGCATCGCCATTTGGCTATTGAGGCTAGTGCAGGCTATTTGTCTATTCCTATCTCTGGTTCATTTCAGCTATTCGATCTATGTGGGTGCTGTTAAATGTCAAGTGCTTCTAAAATTCTACTGAGGCTTAAGAACTGTGTTTTTGTTGTGCCCGGGGGACATCCTTTTAGAAGTAGTGGCCGTAGTGGCCATGATGATGGTGGAGTCCGCCGTAGTAGCCTCCATAGTAGGGATATCCTAGGAATTTAATTGGTTAGTATGTCTTTTAGCAAATTATTCTCACATCTTATCACATTTTTTCACTTTTGAATTAAATAATATCCGCAATTTATCCAAAAATCTTGTATCCTAACGAATCCTTACCGATTCCATAGTAACTGCCACTGTAGTGAGGCCAGTAGCCGCCATAGTATCCCAAATAGGGCGACGAGTAATAACCGTATCCAAAGGAAGCCGCACCCTCCAAATCCTTCTCCTCGGCCTCAGCAGCTGCCACGCCTGCCTCCTGGTCACCGCCCTCCTCTCGACCCTCCTGGGGGCGTGGCAGAGCCTCAGATCCGCACAAGAACACAGCCAACAGGCAGAGGACCAGCAGCAGGCAAAGGGATCGCGATTGGAACATCTTGGCTGAGATTTTCACAAAAGTTTTTCCGATTCGGTAGAAGGTGGAAATGCCACTCGGGGCTTACAACAATTGACTGACTGACGCTGGAAACGTGCAGTGGGCTTTTATAATGGCAAAAAGCGATTCTTGCAACGCCGGCTGCCACTGCCATCAATGCCCAGCGACAAAACAATTGTCTAAGCGAAAAACGGTTTCCCCTCCAATTTGGGCGATTCCAGCTGCGTGTGCTTCTAACAATGCAGCCGCCCCCCCGCCGACCCCTTTCGCCGGCCATCAATGAAGCGTTGAGGGGGTCAGAGGGCGGAGAGGGGTAAGAGGCTTCTATTTCTTGCATGACCGACTACTAATTACAATGCTTCGGGCCAACTTATGTTTGCTTGTTTTTCTTACCAAGCAACCAACCAACCAACCAACCAACCAACCAACCAAACACCCACACACCCACCCACCCATCCACCTCCCACCCACCCATCCACCTCCCACCCACCCATCCACCTCCCACTGTCTGTGATCAGTGGGGTCAATGTCGCAATGCCCAGTGCTTCTCTTCTGTTTCTATGTTTTGGTTATTTTCTTTTCGTTTGAAAGTCAAAGCAAAAGTCACACAAATCAGCGATAGCCCAGGAATTTATTTGATTACATAATGTATTGGAGAGGCTTTTTTTTGCAGTTCCACTCTAATTTATCAACCATCCCGCCAACACACCAAATAATAATCATAAAAAACTAACACACGCTCTATAAATTAAATAATTCTTTGTCAAAGTGGCTGGGCAACATTCTAATCCCATAAAAAAGCAGCCCAAAAATGCCCAGCCAGATTTTGGGGCATCAAACGGGTAGCCAAAAACGAATGTGGAAATGAAAATGTGGTCTTAACCAGACCTAAATGCTCTCAGCATCCCCATAAAACTGGCCAAGACACCAAAATCGTAGTTTGCCCAAAAAAAAACCAGCCAAAATAAAATTAGGTTGAGGGAGAGAAATCTTCACTTCCCTTGTGGAAAAGGTCGCATGACTTCTTCCGCTTCATTTGAGCTACTTGATTTTCTTGGAGGTACTTTTGTTAATTATGTAGCTTACAGCAACAAAAATAAATAGCCGAAAAAATATATTCTCACAACTTTGCATGTTAGGCGGGGTCAGGGCTTCAGACAATGCGTTTCGCACGTTGGGAGTCCAAACTGGGGGCTAATTGCCAGTTGGCTTATCTAAATTGCCGCATTAGCCAAGAACTTGTGACTTGACTGGAGTTGTTGTAATTAGCCGAATTAAATGCTTGGCTGGTTACCAAGAATCCCTCACAGATCTCTGTAGCATTGAAAGAGTTAGGGGAATCTTAAAGATGGGTAAATATTGTCCAGGGTTATATTCTTTTCTTTCTGATTAAATTCGAAAATAATAAGTATGTTGTAGTTGAAAATTAACAAAAATTATCCTTGATATACCATACAATTTTCCAATTATTATTTTTCTTTAATACTTTATTTCTTCTCAATAAATAAATAACAACTAACAGATCTCAATATTAATCAAATCTACTCCAAGTCCAATGTGGACACGGTTTCATTTTGGTTTGGCATGTCGGGAAACCGATGGAACAACGAGGAAGATGGTTTTGTTTGACTATCCAATCGGGTTTCGTATATTTTTCCATCCTGGTTGATC
This sequence comes from Drosophila atripex, assembly GCA_035045925.1. Lineage (NCBI taxonomy): Eukaryota > Metazoa > Arthropoda > Insecta > Diptera > Drosophilidae > Drosophila > Drosophila atripex. Next base: position 7,657,256 of record JAWNOP010000012.1, read on the forward strand.
AGAAACCAATTTGGTGACGGCGTCGGCCTGGCCAATTCCTCTTTATTCAAACCTGTAATAGGAGCCGCAGTGGGCAGCTTTTTGGACAGCTGATCCAACTCCTTGAGATACATGTCCAGGGAGCGATAGTCCGTGTTGTTGGCCACCTCGCCGGGAGCAACGTACCGCGGCCCGGACAGGAGATCGTGCTCCTGCCACAAACTGCGTATATTAGTCATTACATCCGCATAGAGTATGGAATCATCGCTGCGGCCAATTTTCGATTTGGATTTGCGTGAATTCACCAGGCGACTGGCAAGCGGAGTTCCGGAAATAGCTGGAGTGGCACTTAAAATTGGCGATTTTGGTTTGCTGCTGCTGCTGGTTGTAGTTGTCGTGGCTGTTGTCGTGGTTGTGATTGCCTCATTGCGGAAGTGGCGACGCCTCTCCCTCAGCTTTTCCCGTTCCGCTGACTTGGCCTGTGCTTTGAAAAACCTCTGGCGACGTCGCCTGCTGTCGCTGCAGTTTGTGGCATTTCTGCAAAGGATTGAAGGTGGCCTCTTCACCTCGTTGGTTAGTTCGTTGGTGGCACCATCGGAGTCGGGCAAATACTGAGTGGCGTTCTTCAGCAGGTCTCCTATGTGAGCCACCAGCTTCAGACCCTGTTGCACATCGTAGACTGCTTTCCCTTCTTGTTCCTGCAGTTTTTCCTCTGGAATTTCCCTCTTGACCCTCTTTTTTCGCTTGTGCTCCTGGTTGTAGCTCAGCACGGCTCTCAGCCTCTGATCTTGGCCCCGTTGGTAGAGCTGCTGCTCCAAGGTATTCTGGGCTACCAGAGTGTGGGTTTGTCTTTGGATGTGACGCTGCCTGACAAAGGGCATCTTTTGCCGTTGACGTTGCAACAACCGCTCAGTTTTCCTCACTGAAGCCAGGATTTCCACGGGAAGTTGCAACTGATTGGGAGCGATTTGTATCTGAGTCTCCTGGGTGAGGAGGTCACCGGTGGGCACAGTCTTACCTCGATTGGTGGCCAACTTTCTAGGCTGTTCCCAAACCACCGCCCGAGTGGGTGGCTGCCTCTGGCGCAGTCTCTTCAGCTGCTGGAAGTGCTGGGGTGGCTCAATTATCCTTATCACATCCCCAGCATCATCGTCCACATACCCAGGACGAATGTCCTGCAAGTGCGGGGGAACCCTGTTCTCAGGCTGTTTGGACTCGGGCTTGGAAACCCGATAAACCGGGATCTTTGCCGTACTATTTAAGGTTCTCTCCTGTGAAGGAGTTTCCACTTTGATTCCCTGACCGACTTGTATGTATATTAAGATCAGCAGATATATCCTGAGCATTGGCATGTTGTTTGCACTTTTACTCTCGGTTCGAAGGTCGGGGAAATGTTTGGTTTTCCACTGGCGACTGGCACTTTTCACTTTCCCGATCGGCGGCTGCACGACAACTGTGAGGCAAATGGGGTATCATTGGGCCTTTATAAAATTTCCTCACCGTTTTTCCAATTTTCCAGTTTGATTGGCTCGGCACAAGCCTTTCTTTCTTTCTCTTCCCATTGCAATTGCACTGGAAAAGTCGCGATCATTTGTTTCGATCAATTTTTCTACCAAGCTAAGATTGGTGCTTCCACCCTAAAATTTTTCAATAGAAAATATATAGTTTTATAAATAAGTATGTAAACATAATCGAAGTTCATTGACTTCCAAACACATTAGTGTTTGAAATGAATTCAAATAGGGAATTTCTTCATGAAACTACCACATTACTATGACAATTGTTCTGGAACTAAATGAAAGGATAAATATATTTCCCATGTTCTGTACCAATAATTTTCTTTGTGTACGGCATGACGAGATGGATGTCTTTGAAGTCGTCATCGTCTTCGTCATCGGTGTCGCCTTCGTTCGTTCGCTTTTTCGCTTCGGCAGCAAATGAAAGCGAAACTGGCCAGCCGAGTGACGTTGCAAGTTGTTAGCTGCAGCTTGTTGCAGGTTGTAGATTGCAGCGTTCAACGTCCAATGTTATAACTGGTCAAAGTCAGACTCGAAGTCAGAGTCGATACTGGATACTGGAGTCTCGTTTCGCTTTAGAAACCCACTTTGCATATGCGCACCACACGCCGCACACTCCACGTCTGCGGCTTGGCATATTTCAGCAGCAACGGTTTCTGTTTCGGCGCATGCAACTTTCTGGCTCTTTTCAAGAAACTAGTTTCGACTTTTGGTTTTCGAGCATGTGGGTAAGTGTTTTTATTTTCGCGGTCTCGAATCTCATTAGCGCCCGCCGCTTGACCCTCAACTTGAACTTCGCCGGAGCAAGCGAATAAGTATGTATTTGTGTCATCTGGGCGAAAGGCGAGCCGAACGGATAGTTAATAAATTATAATTTATTCACTGATCTATTAATTTGGGTGTTTAAATATTTGGGGAACAACGGGGATTGTCTGATGGCTATGATTTATAGACGAAATTCGCAGGTTCGGCAGTTTCTTTTGGAATACATAATACGGTTAGTAGATTCTGGAATTTATTGGCGGTAATAAAAATGAAATGGACCATTTCTCGACTTTACTGCCAACAATGGGTTTTTGTGGGCTAATAGATGGAAATTTTACTAAAAAATGTTGAATGGGTTATTGAAAAGGGTATCGATAACCAAATTTCTAAGCTATAATATTAACTATAATTTTTACTATGAGTGGATGGGTTTTTTTTATTTTAATATTTTGATTATTTCCCAACTTTATACGAAATACCTTTAATAAAAAAAGACGCTGACAACTGATCTCCACGATTTTTAATCTCATTTTAACAGTTCTGTTATTAACAGTCGCTATTTAAGTCTTTGTCTGTAAGCGAATTCTATCCAGGCGCCTAAAAGATGCTTTAAAATTAAAACCAGCAACACAGTCGTGGCAAATTGTAGCTAACCAATCTAAAATTTCGGCCAATAATAAATACATTTATCATTTTTCAATAAATTACATTTATTGCTAAAACTCTTGCGACAAGTCAACCAAGCTGTGACCATTGAACCTCCCCAACAACGGGGTCATATCTTAATTTTCGCACTACTCACTACAAATAAATAAATAAATAAACGTAATTGGTTAAATATTAGAGGAGGGAGGCAAGTAGGGTCTTGAGATTGGGAGCATACTAGAGAGAACTACAAGATTAGGCTCCTTGGCGAGAACAGGGCGAAGTTTACGAGCTATCAGCGTTAATACGTTAGATTAATGTTTTTGGGACCGGATCGGTTTCATGCGACTTATAAGCTACTCCACAACCATGGGCTTCCAGGCATTGTTACCACCACCCACAGCACCTGCACCTGCACCACCCGCACCACCAGCCCCGTAGCCCATGCGCCGTTCGTGGGTGGTGGGAATGGGTATGGGATGCTGATATATTCCAGTGATGGTCTCCGTGCCCATTCCCATGCCCAATCCCATGCCCTTTCTTGTGCTCTTCTCCGGAAAGACGCGCTGCTCCACCACACGGGATTCCTCTGGCACCGCCTGCGATTCTGCCTTGCGATTTTTCTCGAAGAAATCGATAATGGGATGATAGTTGTAGTTGATTCGCTTGCCCGATGCCTCACTGCTGCCGCCGCTGGCGAAGATCGAGCTTACTGGATAGACGGCCGGCGGTTGTGGTAGTGTCGTCGACTGATCCCGCTCCCGTTCCCGTTCCCATTCCCGCTCCCACTGAGGGGTACGCTCGGTCGAAAGTGTCGTCGCTGAGCCGGCAACCACTTGCTGGATGGGTATGTTCGTCGTCGCTGCTGGTGGGACTGGTGGTGCATAGAAGCGGGGTCGCGACCGCTGCCCGACACCGGCAGAGTGAGATGGTGCAGCGGTTGGGGATGCAACAACTGTTTGATGGGCATGGGGGGCATGGGCTGCGGCAAGGACGCCACTGGCGCCGGAGCTGAAACTGAAACTGGAGCTAACGGCAGCTGTTCCCGTTCGGGCTGGTAGGCTTGTGGTCTGTGGAAATCGAACGGGGAGGCGGCTGGCAGATCCTCCTCCAAACGATGATGATGTTGCGGTTGATGTTGATGTGGTGGGGGCTGTGTGGGTGGAGGCATAAATACGCTTGCGATTGAGCGGGGCACGCTGCTTCTCTGGTGGCCCAGCAAATAGGTTTACCTCTTGGTCCGCGTGCGTCTCGCTCGGCGCCAAATCCAAGTCCAGTCGGGCCTCCGAATGCTGCGGCCGCCGGCGGCTCACCTGGCTGTAATACTTCTTGGAACTGGAACTTATACTGGAACTAGAGCTGGGGCTCTTGTAGGACCCAGAATACCGATCGTCGTCGTCGTCATCCGGCGGACTGAGATACGGACCCACGCTGGTGGTAATTCCCGGCAGCTTCACTCGCACCTTCTTGCTGCTGGCATACAGCTCGTTGTTGTCCCGATTGTTGTAGGTCGGATAGCGCAGGCCCAGGCCCAGCTCATCTTCTCCACTTTCGTCCGCATAGTCCAGATCCTCCTCGTTAATGGTGCTATAGCCATTGTTATTGGCGTTAGCCAGAGGAGAGTAGTCTTTGGCTTGGATGGAGGACAGGGGCGGGAACTGCTGGCGGTAGCCATCCACCTGGCAGGAGCAACAGGTTGGCACCTTGAAGATGTCCACGTGAAGCCCACGAACTTTGTCCCAGCTGAGCAGGCGATGGTAGTTGTACACCTGGGAGCAGTGCGAGCGATAGGTCTGGGCCAAGTAGGAGCAGCTCTCTCCGGGGTTGCTGCAGATAGCGAGATATATTAGTTGGATTATTTTATTTCAGAAAAAGTAATTAAAAGCCACCTGCATTTCTCCAAACGCAGTGTTTGCGTGTGCTGGCCAGTATTGACAATATATTTCCATTCTCCAGAGGCGGATTTGGCCTTTTGGGGTCGAGCATAGCGAACCACACTTTGGCACATGCCGCCGGCACTGCCTTCGTCCTCACGCCTGTCGAAAATAATGAAAGGAAATTAAATTAAAAACACTCCTGAGCAATAAACCTACGCTCACCTCTTTTTGCTCAGACTAAAGTCATCAAATTCATCGCCAAACTCCAGGTTGTTATTGGGTCTATCGTAGAACTCTGCCAGTAGAGCGGACATGGCATTCTTGTGCCGCCGAATGCTGCCCATGATCTGTTCACTGTACCGAGTTTGAAGTTCATAATAATATTTATATATTTGGACCACCAATTCTACTCTTTCGTCATAAAAACCAAACCAAAACCAATAACTAAGCATAAGTGCAAGGGAACTTTGGGCGCTGGGTGAGTTGAATAAATTACGGTTTTATTAAGGACTAATATTTGTGCTAGACTAGGCTAAGGACTAAGGACCTGGGACCACCGCGCACCACCAACTAGCTACAGGGATCTTACAGCGGATAGTCATCGGTGCGGATGCACATGCTGCTGGTGAATCTTTCGCATTTCTTGTGCGGCGGCGATACCACCGGCTTGTGGGAGCTGGCGGCAGTCTTGGGTCTTCCACGGCTGGATGCTGCCTGGACGCGCTTCCTTTTGATGGGCGGAATAGTCTTCTGACCAGGCGGGCGTTTTCCCAGGCGGTATCTGGGACCGGCGATAAGTTCTTCGGGATTGGGGAGCGCTTCCTCGGCTTCCTCGCCACTGTTTCGTTGGAGATCCAAACGTTCATCAGCATTCAGGGGAAGTTCAGTGCCATTTAATCCTGCAAAGGCCAGGTTTTCGATCTCCACATAGGACTGACTGGTGGTGGAAACGGAGCCGCCCTCTTCGGTAGGAGAGCTACTAGGCTGCTGGAAGGCGGTGGTGTTCAGCTTTACGGTTCTTCCGGCACTGCCACCCATCAGTTGCTGCTCCGTCACCGAAATGGGCACAGATCTGGGAAGCTTGTGGATAAACTCATTGGCTGAGCGACGCACTCTGTGAGTATGGTTATCCATCTGAGAGGTCATTGTGTCATTATGCAGATCCGACTGTAAAGCCTCATTAATCATCTGCGGATCTAGCACCTCCGACTGAACCTCATCGAAGAAGTTTTCCATGGATTCAGATTCAGATTCCTTAGCTGCAGGAAGCTGCTCTTCCTTGGGCTCGGCATTCACAGAAATGGTTCCCACTTGGTTATCCTGTTCTGTCTCATCCGTGGTTAATTGATCCTCCCGCCTGTCAATGGGGGCGTTACGGTACAGGGAGGCCGAGGCCAGATCGGAGCCAAGATTGATGTATTTGCGAGTGGCGCTCTTCACCAGGTTAGCCAGATCAAAGACAATGGGAAGTAGAAGCTTCTTGTCGTTGCCAAACATCATGCGGACCTGTGGAAAAAGTTATAGTGAACGGCTTAGTCAGATGAATAATTATTCTAATAGCTACCCTCATACTTAAATTGACTAATAGTTCTTAGTTACTTTGAGTTTAAATGGAAAAGCAATTCACTAGAACTCACCTGCTCCAATTTGAGGTCATGGCCTTTCTTGGCATTCATCTGTGCGGATATCAGGGCTGACAAGGCCAGTCTCTGCTGATGGGACAGAACCCTAAGAATGGGCATTACTTCTGTGAACTTCTGTCGCAGTCCCTCATCGCCCAGGGCCTTGGCCAGAGCTGCTCGCAAAGCCTTCTCCCGCCAATCGAAGGGCGGCACTTCCGGTTCCGGCTCGTCCAGATCCACGCTGAAGTCCAACATATTGGACTCTAGTTTCTTCTCAGCCTGCTGCGATTGCTGGGCCTGCTGGTCCTCCAGGTCATCCAACTGCCAGTCGTCCTGGCTGGCAGCATCTTTCGGGTCGGCAAAATCGAAATCCAAGAGTTCATCGTCCATAGAGTTTCCGCTGACCAGGTCCAAATAGAGCACACAATAGAGCAGGGCCCAGAAGAGGCAGCCGAAGGCGCGGCCAGCTTTCATTTTCGTTTGGAATTCGTGGCTTTATTTTCGTGGCTTTGTTTTCTGCAATGGAAAGTTAATGTGTGGGGGGCGGTCAGTTGCTGTAATTAAAGCGGTTTTAATTTCACACTAATAGCAGCAGAAACACAATGACAGCCAGCTAATTGTTTATTTATGCCCGCACCCGACACTCGCACGCTTTCAAAACAAAGGAAAAATCATATTTTCGGTTTATTCTTGGACGCGTTCAATTTACTTAGAAACTCATAGCCGCTATTTTCGGCTTTCCATCGAAAGTAAGAGTCATTAACATGAGCGTAAACTATTACGACTTTGGAGTAGTCATAACCGTCGCCGTCGTCTAAGTCGTCTCCGTCATCTCGAAATGGCTATTACAGCAGCCCGTCTCCATTCCGTCTCCATGTGGCTTTAGGTAATCGCACATCGTGATCATCATGTCATCAGTTGACTGCCCAACAAGGCGTGAAGCACCAAAGCTGCTCCGGTTGTTGACTATTTCTATTTTTATGATTGTTTATTGCACGGGGTTACGACTCGTCTGCGGCAGCCAGCGACGCTAAAAGGTCGATGTTATTGATTTGACGGGGCCTTAACTTCCTATCGTAATAATGAAGACATTTGTCAGGTTAAATGCCATTAAAGAAAAAGGCTCCCTTTGCCGTTTTCTCTTCTTAGCCATGCAAATGTGTGAAAGTCTTTCTTCTTCATTGGCCGTGTCTTTCTTTATTTGGCGAAACCAAAGGAGCCATGCCGAGCTGGCTGACAAATCTGAATGCTAACAACACCCAAACGGGTGACTCCTTGCAAGAAATTGCACTCCCAGCTGCATCGACGTCTGCCAGAAATGCTGTGACCTTTTGTGCGGATGAAAAGTGAAAATTCGGCGGCGGCAACGGCAACGGCAACGGCAACGGCAACGGCAACGTTGACAGTTTAGAAAAGGCAACCAAGGCCAGGCTGAAAGCTTATGGCAGACGTGGGTTTTTAAGATTGGGGAGATTCGCTTTTCTGGCATTCAGGCTTGCAGGCGTTCGGGGCACCACAGCAAGCAAATAATTGAAAGAAATGATGCGCAAAGTTTGTGGCACGAACGTGAAGATGCTGCCGTTTGTTCGGCGGTTTGTTGGCGTTTGTTGTCAGGGACCCGGGGCTTTAATTTATCTCGCACACCTGCACTGGAGGTACCATCATCATCATCCTCCTCCAGATCGCAGGCTAATGGTTAATGGCTCGCGAGTGAGCGAGATGGCAGAGCTTCTGGTTTTGTGTGGCCTTTGCATAAAGTTAGCAAAAGACCGGCTGGGAAAGCTGTGCACTGCGATAAATCAAATTAAGCCAATAAGTCGCCGCCGTTTCCCATATATGCCAGCCATTATTTTGGTTCCCAGGCATCCCAGCAATTTGGCGTGGGTGCCGCAGCCGGTCGCAGAAAGTAAATATACTCGTAAGATACAAATTTGCCAACGAAATGGGAATGAGTATGGGATGCTGCAGCTGCAGATGCAATGCATGCAATTTCACTGCAAATTCTTTGGCCACTTTAATTATCTTGTAATTTGCGTGCGTTGAGCAGGCAACGAAACGGGGCCAGCCCAAAAAAAAAAAAATTTAAAAAAAAAGGAGAAAAATACAGTAGCAGTGACGGTGGCAGAAATAGAAACATAGAAACAGAAAACAACAAATTAAAGAAAACAAATTAAAGCGCTGCAAATGAGAGAAGTGGCATCGGAAAGCAAGACAAGAAAGCCGCACTGACAATCTCCCGCAGAATCCTACTACTAAGCACACTAATGCGCGGCTAACTAACGCAACTAGGTGCTAACCGACTAACCTAGTAAGCGAACCCGCTGAACCACTAACCATCGCGCCTGACAAGACCTCACATACGAAGACAGATCGAGAATCGATATCGTTCCCGACTTTTGGACTTGGAGTGTAAAGACAGTAATAAAATCCAAACCAATTTGCCGGGCCCTAAACGAAAGAATTAAGGCACGAACTTGACGGCCGAGGCCCCTCATATCCACACGAACATCTACACACACGAACAAAAGCAGAGACACACGCACACCTTAAACAGACTGACACAATTTCCTCGGGCGTAAAGAATAAAAAGAATTCAAATTTTTTGTTGGCTGTAAGCGTTTTTTTTTGTTTTGTTTTTGTTTTCTTCTCATTCATTTAGAAAGTTGTTTCCATTTCACATATTTGGCTAAAATACACTCAAATGCAACAACAACAAATAAATGGGTATTTTAAAATTCCAATTTCGATTTTTGTTTTTTTTTCCCTGCGCTCGCTTCTTTTATGATTAATTTATAAAACGAGGCTGCTCTCAAGAAATCACCTCTGCTGTTCTCCTCCAAATGAGAAAGAAACTCCACTCCCTTCTAGTCTCGTAAAGATTTTTTTTCTTGAGTATGGTTATTTCCTGTTGCGGCGCAAGAATGAAGTTTCCATTCCACTCCACTTTGAACAGATAATTTTCACTTTTTATGGCTTTGGCCAGTGCCGCCTCTTCCGTTTCGCTGATTTTGCAGTTTAAATGCAGATTTTCACACTTTTCACACGCGCCTTAATTAACAGATTTTCTACTTTGCCACACTTCTTGGCCTTGCTTCGGTTTCGTATTGCCAGTTGTCCACTTTTTCCGATGGCAACGTCTGAACGCTTTCAACACTCGCCGCCGACTGATTTGCTGCCTCAACTGCCGCTAGCTGCTTCTGCTTCTGCTACAAGCTCAGTTACTGCTGCTGCTGATTTTGCTGCTGCGTACTGTTGCTCTGCAGCAACAGCAACAGCAGCAGCCGCAGCAAGTTTACCACTGTTTGTGTTCTGGACCCGCTGCAGCGAATTCCACTTTCCGACGTGTTTGTGCATTAAAACTGCGCTTTGGCAAATTGCTTTTCTTTTAGCAGTTCGCAGTTCATTAACCCGTTAGTTGGCTTCAATTTGCATATCCCCTTGTATGAATCTATTAACTTATTTCGCGGAAGCTTGGCAATATTTTTGGCTGCGGCCCAGACTCGTTTCCCAGCCAAGTTCGTGTCTAAAGTCATTTGTTTGGGTAGTGGGTCAGGAAGCAAATAGCCAAAAACGGAAGCATGCAAAATAATGGTGGTCTAAACTGCTTTCTATCGGCTTCATTAGCCACCAAAAACACTTTGACCACTTCATTGAGCGTTTTGGCCTCCGGTGGGGGTCAGTCCAAAAGTTGTGGAAAAGAAAATTAATTTCACAGCCAGCCGCACGGCACTTTCGTTTTTCAAAACAGCCCTCGGTGGCAACTTTGCTAAGGTTGTTAACGCCTCCGCCTACTTGCTGGCCACTGTACAGTGGGATAAAATAAGGAAGTTTACATATACATATATAATAAAGGTATGAACCACTTTCTGTATAATTTAAAAAAAAATAAACCATTAAAAGTCATAAACTTCCGAAAATGCAACATAAAAATAACTTATACCTTTCGTGTCATCTAAATTTTATGATAAAATTATGGTTTCTACAAAAATATACTTAAAGGGCTAAATTTAAAGCAATTTACCAACTCAAAGCCGTTACTAATGATCTTTTATGGCTTTTGGATCCCACTGTGCTCTGCCGCTAATTCTCCCTCCATTAATGATTGTTCGTGCCTTTGTCGTTTCGCTTTTTTGCGCTTTATTGTTATTTCTTCATCATTGGTTAAACCCATAAACTATCCCGTCAAGTGCTCCAGGGCAGTGGCAAGTGCCCGTTGCAGGCATTTTTGTGGCACTTTCAATGACCACTTAAGGAGCATTTTCTTCACACTTTCGTTGGCAAAGCAACACCGCGGCAAACGGCACCACCTGAATTTTCATTTCATTTTCATCAACACGCAATATTTTCCCGTCTTTACGCATTTTATCTTAATGTCCATTTGTCGAGATTACCGCATAGCTGGACGTGTGTTTAATTGCAGCGTCATCCATCAAATTGGCCATGCCCCAATCTGTTGTCCACCGACCCGACTTTGTTGCACTTGCCGATGGTTTTTCACGCTGCATATTGCAGCGACTTTTCCGGTGTTCATCTTGACTGGCTAACTACCGAGCTGGTCATAAAAAAGCCACGATGCACTTGGCTAATTTGCACATTTAATTGCACATTTAATTCGTATTTTTATGTTGATTTTATTTTCATGTGTTTATTTTTGCCAGATGCGTATGTTCCGGTTGAAGAGTGAGGAGGTGCCTTAACCACAGAGATTGAGTTGCTTTGGGATTACTGATTTTGGATTATTACCAACAGAAATAAAACATTGACCTTAAAATATATAAGAGGCCTGTTTAACTAGTTTTTCATATCAGGTTGCTGAGTTACAATGTCAACTTTTTACATTATGTCTTTTGGAACTTTTTCAGTTTTCAAATACGTATATATTAAATATATATATTATATTTATTTCTAAAAAAAATTTAAAAGATTTACTTTATAAGCTACATATATTATTTGGACAATTTTTAAACTTTATTTGAAATAACCGCCTGCAAGAGTGGAACCAGTCCAGAGGAACTAGCCATGAGCTGCCAGACCGAAAGAAAAAGTTTAAAGCTTTTCAGAGAAACTTTAGATAAAAAGCTTACTAGTTTTTTTAAATGATGTTAAGTTAATATTAACAGTTACCACAAAAAACTGACTAGCGCAAAACAAATATTTAGTGACACGTGCCATTCATTGCAATGTAAATCAAAATTCTGTCGGTTCCCATTTAAAAAACTCAATAAATAAATAAATGCATTTAACAACTGGTGTAATAATCATAAATTTATTTCGTGTTTAATTAATTTATTTGTACAATTCTATAGCTAAATATGAATATAATTACATACATATATCCTATGCGCTGAACGCCTATATCATATCAACGAATCATTTTACAAAACTGATGGGTCGGGGGGAATATATATAGATTCTTTTCATGATTCTTCAGTGCAGTCAAATCTAAGAAAATAGCTCAACTCAAAGATGGGATTTCAGATACAGACTAGAAGAACTAAGTGACGAACATAAAACTAGGCATAGGTAGCGCCATTCATTAATCATAGGGCCTAGATCGTATATCATATTTTTTTTTCCGTATTTTGCATTTCTGTTGGGCCAACAACAAATAAATATTTACAATGAAAGAAAAACTCGCCGGCTTCGGCGTGGAAAATAATTAAAAATACAAATAATACTGCTCGACAAGCACGTCAAAAATTAAAGACAGAGAATTTCGAAGGAGTTACAGAGTCAAAGAAACAATGAGGAGTAGACGGTGGATTAATTCTGTATAATGGTTGAGTGGTTGAGATGCACAAGTTACGAGGGGAAGGGGAGACGTGGGTGGGGGTGGTTCAGTCAGCGTCATATCTCGCACTCGAACTCCGAGATGCGGTGGTTGAAGTACACCACTCCGTGCTCGAGATCCTCGCTGAACCCGCTTACATCCATGTAGTCTGACGCCGCCGAGTCGTCGTCCACCCACTTGTGCAGCGACCTGGTGATCTCCAGCCTCGACTGGGCGAAGGAGGGCCGCATATGAGGCTCCTTGTGCCAGCAGCGGGACATCAGGTTGTAGAACTCGTGGCGGCTCTCCTTGGGCAGTTCCGGACGGAGACCCTGGGGCACGCGGCGGATGACCTCTCGACCCGTCAACTGCGAGTATGGTGTGGAACCTGAAAGAGGAAATTACGATTTATTTTATGTTCTTTTTCTATTATAACATAATATTTTTAGTATAAAGTTTAGTATGATACATGAACTATCCACCATTTTTTCTAAAACTATTCCTAACTTATTTTATTCATTACACATAGTTCCTTATGAAATATATAGAAACAAACAACAACGATCTGTAAAAACCATCTCATAAATTAATATAGTAATAAATTCTACAAACAGTTGACTTTAAAGGAAGTCAAATATTATTTTTATGTAAATGAATAAAACTTTTTTAAAGAAAAAGTACTTAGCTAGTTATTTTATAAAATTTAATAAACCATAAAAACAGATACGGTTCAAGTAAAGAAACGCTAAAAAGTCAACTGGAAATTAATTCCTGAGAACTACCCATATAAAACAATATGATACCTAACGAAATCTTTATATCCCAACCCCTAAATTACTGCCAATTTCAGTGATTTTCATCTTTGATGTTTTTTGTTTGTCAAAAATGAATGCTATTAGTCTTGGCCATATAATTGGAAGTGGGAATTAATTGCCCACTCTGAGAAATTTATAGCATTAGAGATAATGTAGATCGTTGAACACGAAGGTTTTTGCCATCTTGATGGTTAAATTACGATGGACTTTGAGAAAAAGCTAAGGCTCCATATCTTAAAATGGGCGGACCACTAATATTAAGACTGTTCCTTTTTCAAAATTAATTGGGAACATGCTACTAATCAATCCTAATTCAAAACGGCTTTTTATGGAGATGCCTCCTTAAATTATAGTCAGGCCATCCCAACACCTACCCAGAGTGGCTATCTCCCACAGGACAATGCCGAACGCCCAGATATCCGTCTCGGTGGTGAACATGTGGTATTGCAGGCTCTCCGGCGCCATCCAGCGGATGGGCAGGGCATGCCGCTTCCCGATGGTGTCATGGCCATGGTGTGACTTCTTCTCCCCGTGCGCATGATCCTTGGAGCAGTGACCCGGCCCGTGTCCTTGGCCGAAGGTATGCTGCCAATGCTGCAAGATGTACCTGCTGCCAAAGTCGAACTTGAACTTTTGGGCGTTGCTGCGCAGGATATCGTTAGCCGCATTTTTCTCTTGCTCCTTGCGCATCCTTTCAGCATCAAGATCGATGGACATGCCAAAATCACAGATCTTGCACATTCCATTGTGATCCAGAAGGACATTTCGAGCGGCCAGATCTCGGTGGACAATCTGGATAAAGGAAGAAATTATTAATTTATATTTTAGTTTTATAAAAATTATTATTGGCTCACCCTTCTGCTGGCAATGTACTCCATTCCGCAGGCTATGTCCAAAGCAAATCCTGCCAAGGTCCGAGGCGACAAGGGAGTCAGACTTCGACCTCCTGGCACTGAAGCTGGCAATATATTCGTGGCACTTCTGGCTGCCCTCAAGAGGGACAAAAGACGACCTCGCATGGCATACTCCATGATCAGCATATGTGGTTCTATTTGTAAATGTTAAAACAATAAGGATGCATTTCTTGTAAATTAAAAATAGATTAAAACTCACCAGATTCCACACAAGCTCCCAGGAGGGTCACCACATTCTGGTGCGATCCCAGCTTCCGCATAATGTTGGCCTCGTCCTTGAGGGTCACCTGGGCACTGCAAGCTCGGATCGTCTTCACCGCCACGATTCTGGTGGCCCCGAAATGGCCGCTCAGGTCATCCGCTTCCGCCTTCCACACCTGGCCAAAGTTTCCCTCGCCCAGAAGACTCTTCAGTCGGATGTTGCTGCGCTCGAACTCCTGGAACTCGCTGGCCAGGGAGGTTTTGTCGTCATTGATCCCATACCGATTGTGGTTTACATCCCGTTGTGCCGACTGCGACATGGGCATGGCTTGGTGGTGGCTCTGCTGCTGTTGCTGGTGGTGCGTCTGATGGTTCTGGTGCTGTGGGTGCTGCTGGTGGTGGTGTGGGTGGTCCACCTCATCTTCCTCCTCGTCTAGATGGTACTTGGAGTCCACTTTCTTCACGGGGCTAATCGGTTGCTGATCCGTGACGCAAACATCGAAGACTTCGCCCTGTTTCGCCCTGCGGCGCACCACATAGTTGCGCACTAAGTACATCACAATGGCCGCCAGGGGAATCACGCCCACCGCCACCAGCACCAGTGTGACCAGGTTCATGCGGCGCATCTCCAAATTCAGATCCCGCTCGTTAGTGATCAACGTGGAGCTTGGCTCCTGTGGTGGTGTCGCCGAGGTCGAGGACTCCACGATTCCTATGAAAACATTTTCGACGGGTGGTGCTGGAGTGGTTGTGGTACTCGTCGTGGTGGTGGGGCGCGGATGCACTGTGGATCTCACCGAAGTGAGAACGGTGGTGCGCAGTATCTTTGGACTGGAGTCTGTGGTGTGGGGCAGCTGTGTGTGGGTGCGTGGTGTGGCACCACAGTCGGCGGTGTTGTTGCAGAATATGATCAGATTGTTCTGATCCTCGATGTTGATCTCCTGGGTCAGAGAAGGTCCTAGAGCCCTAATCAGCTCTGTGTCCTCCTCAATGATGGATTTCTTTTTTGGTGTGGTGCTTGGTACTTCGGTGGTTGTTGTACTGCTGCTGGTTGTGGTGCTGGGTGTGGTAGTAGTTGTTGTTGTTGTGCTCGTTGTGGTTGTAGTGCTTGTACTTGTTGTTGAAGTTGTTGTTGTGGGGGAAAGAGTAGTTGTTGTGGTTGTCGTAGATGTGGTTCTGGGCACAGGTGGTGTGGTGCTTGTACTACTGGGTGTTGTGGTTGTGGTGGAAGATTTCGCTGTAGTAGTTACATCAGCCTGGCCCACCATCGTAGTTTCCTCCTCCGCACTGAGTACAGTGATGATCAGCGGAGTGGACGAGGAAGTCGGCGCCGCCTTGGGCACCACTCTTCGAACCACCACAGGCTTCGCCACCTCCGGCTCGGGCTGCTTCGGATCCTGGAGTGGATCCACCGCAGTGGGACGTCCCGACCCCACATACCGAGTGCGGCTGACTGGCTGGGCAGGTGGAGCCGCTGCAGGTGGTGCAGGAGCAGTTACCAGTCCCCGGTCCCTCATGTGGTACTTGTACCTACTGCGACTTCGCTCCACGGCGGTCAGGGGTCGCTTTGTTGATGCCGTGGGTCTTAGAGAGCTTTCTGGCACAGGAGCAGAAGTTGCACTGGTGGTGATTAGAGTTGCCGGTGTGGTGGTGGAGGTTGATGTGCTGCTCTGAGCCACAGAGACCTCCAGCACACGGGGATGCTCATCATCCCCCTCGGCGGGCTTGATGGTCAAGCCTCCCGGGCGGATTGGTGGGAGCTTGGCGCCAAAGTAGACGTAAGGCTTTAGTTCCTCCTCCTCCTCGTCCTGATCCTCAGCATCCTGATCCACCGGAGTAGCCTTGCTGCGCTGTGGCTTGGTGCCATCGGCAATGTGGTTCAGGGTATCGTTCTGATCCTTGGCCACAACAAACAGGCCGTGAGAAGACTCGTCGCTGAATAGAATCTCATTGGTGTCGCGATCTCCTCCCGCACTATTCGCCTTTCCGGAGCTCTTCAACACCACCGTCGAACTGTTGCCACTCGGTGGCATGGCCATCCGCGTAAAGTTGGCACACTGACGCATGCAACTGGCGGTGGTGCGGCGAGTGAAGTTCTTGGTGCAGTTGCGGATGCACACGGACCTCGGATCGCTGGGCGCCTTGGATGTGCTCTCCACCGCCGCCGCGGGGGAGATGGCACTGCGTCCTGTGGTGCCGATCCGAGTGCGGAAGCCACCGCGGTGCAAGGCAGATCGCCGGGCAGCCAGCACGTTCATTAGCCTTCGCTCCCGATCCTGAGCGGAGTTGAGCGGTGCTATCGAGGGCCTGTTTGCCCCAGAAGGCCGATAAGTGGTGGGTTTCTCAGCAACCGCATCTGGAATGGAAATGGAAACAATTAGCTTATTGTTATGTGAATGGAATATTCTTGAAGTGGCTTGGCATGTACATACTTAACAAAACACGATAGTCCCACAGTGTCTGTTTAATAAAATCTATTCATTGGTTGCTAGGAATGAATGAATAATTGTCATCAGACCAACACCACATTCCTTACTATTTATTTAAGCATTTGTAATTGTTTCTCTTTATATTTGGTTCTAAAACTAATATAGAACTTAGTTCCTTTTATGATGAACAATAGCTTTATAAGAGGAACCCTACAGATGTTACGAGAGTAAAAGCCTTAATTTCATTTAAACATGGAACATGGAATATTTTGTAATTTTTATATAATTTCGATAATTTCTTATCAATACTGGTTTCGTAATCAACCTTATCGCTTTTTGCTACAGTGTAGCGTGTCTGCCGCTGGCATTCTTGACACCAGATCGTGACAAATATTGGAAAAACAAATCTCGAAATGGAAATTGAATGCGACTAAGGCAGCCATCACGAAACCCGTTTGGAATGCGAACTTTGCCTAGGGTAAGGCCTCGTCCACAATCATCATCATCTGGTGCGGTATGAACAAACAGCATCTTGAGCATCTTGAGAAACGAGGCTGCTTTTTGGAGCCATTAATCAGTTGGCCTAAACGCTTCTTAGCCTAGAAACCGATTCGATTGTTGGTGACTAGACCAACTGGTTCACCGAAATGTTTACTCAATTCTGGCCAGGCGGTTGCAGTTTCTCCAACTCGCTAATTAGTCGCTGCCCGAAGCTTCTATGTTCTATCTGCCTCCGGCCAGGCAGCTGGCCAATAAATTACCCAATTGAGCAATGGGCCTAAATCCGTGCGGCCTGGCCTGGCGGCTTGGCGGCTTGGCTGCCTGACCTGCGCGAATCGAGCAAAACAATTACAAGGCGGCTGTGACTCGTTGCTTGCACAATTGTTTAATTTTCGCGTTGCCAAAACAGCCAGCCCGCCAGCCAAACAGCCAGCTAGCCAAAACAATGCCAGCAAACAAACATTGTTGCCCCGCCGCCGTTGCTTTTCACAAACATTTAGTTCATTGGCTCGCTGTTTAGGCCAAGGTTGAGCTTGGCATCTCAAGCGCGGCACGGCGGCTAGAACAAGTTGGAGATGCCGCTTGTTGCCGGCTGCCGCATTTTAGCCAGTTAACTACCAGAAACTAACTACCCACCCGCTCCTCTACCCACCCCATACCCTTTTCGTTTTTAGACCAGCGATCTGTCTTTGTTTTGGCCGAGCCGTTTCTTGATTTCTTGCCACTTTTCGTCCATTCTGGCAGATTGAACAACACTGTCTGTTCCATTTGGGCGTCTCGTCACGTCGCTGCCTTCAATGAAACAAAACGACAATCAGACGTCGGTTGCCATTTTGGCCACAGCCACAGAGGTTTCTTGGGCTGCGCCTAGCTCTGTCCGAATGCACTTTTAAAAGCTATATTAACTATTTTATTATTTATAACTAGTATATTAGTAAATTTTGTCAAACCCAGCTTTAATTTCCAAAAAAGAATTGAGGCACGTGAGACATTCAAATTTTTTAAAAATATTCCCACCCACATACTATCCATAATTTCATTGTGAATAAAAATAAAATTATACAATCTCTCTTTAAAAGAATTTATAAATCAGCTACGCCATGTTTTCTAATTATAACTATATTGACTCACAAGTAAACTCCAAAAATTCATTTGTCAAAATTTAATCAAAGTATTTATTACGAATTATTCCAGGAACTCTGAATCATTCTTCTCCCAAATGGGAAATCGAAATAAACAGATGCTTCAGATCTTTGTCTTAGCCGCTATTTCCACTCCGGAAAGAGTATCTCCAGAGGCGTGGACTTCCTCCCGATACGGTTGCTTTATGGCTCTATGGTATTGGGAACTATGACTTCTTGGCATTAGCTATGCTGCTGTTGTGGCCATCGACGCCGCCGCCGCCTGGCATGCGTTGTGGAATTTTAATTTGATTTTGGTCATATACACGATTATTTTCGGCTGCGCCCGAGCCAAGTTGGGCCAAACTGAGCGAAGCGGGCCAAAACCGAGTCCAAAACACGGCTAAAACTAGCCCAAGACGGGCATCCGAAACGGTTCTCCCCGCCGAGGTGACGGCAATTGGCAAATTGGTAATGCGACCGGCTAAAAATCCACTGCGAAATAGGTTGGGGGAATTCTGAGCTAGCGGGTTACCTAAGTGATCGCCAGGTGCTTACATAATGCCCGAAAATTGTGCAGCGTTTGGCAGGTGATTAATCTCCGGCCAAATACGAGAAAACAAATCAGCGAGACAAAGGAGCCATCAAACGGATGCGACGGCGTGACTAATGCCAGCATTAGCTTCTACATTTTTGCGAAACTCGCCATCGAACTCTGGCCCCCGAACACAAATAAAGCAGCATTGAGACAAAAAAACAATGGAGAATACCCAGCCCGGTTCAGCTGTTGATTCTGGCCGAAAAAAGCCAAGTGTATTTGGCAGCTAATGAGTCTTTGCCGCCGCACAAAGCCCATCAAGGTTGCCCCCGCTCCTCCAACTCGGCCCCCAATAATTGCACAGATGCCACCCCAACTGAAGCCAAGCACTCGAAAAAAATGTGCATTAATTTAAATCATTCTAAAAGCACAAATATTAAGCTATTTAGCATTTATTTTAAAATTATAATGCTAGTATCATTCTTGATATGAATACTATTCTTTATGTTAAAATATATGTTGAAATAACTACCATTAGTCACACCTATTCTTCATTATCAAAGTCATAATAGTTATGCTATTTAATTGATGATATTTAATACAAGAAAAATACTAATTCTAAAGCCAAGCCATTAATCATGAATAGGTGAGAACATTTTTCATGCTGATTTTAATGGACAAGCGATTTAGACACCTTCTTTATAAGAGCTAATATTACTTGACGTATTAACTTCCTATTTTTCTCTATGTAATCTCCAGTAGAAATGAATTACAAAAACACAAAATTAAACTATATATATTTTTGTGGGGGATTGATATTAGCGCTTGAATGAATCGCATGTCTTGGCTTTTGTTTAGAACTTTTAATTAAAAATAAATTACTGACACGAGTGGGCAGGGACTGGCAGGCAGACAGTCGCAGTCGCATTCGCATTACCAGCTGACTTTGCAGTTTGTTCATTGCTAATTGACAAACGAACAAATACTCAGTAATATACAAAAAACTATAGAAATAACTCACTTCCAACCTACAAAACACACACATTGCTATCGAGCTATCCAAACACGCAATGCAGTTGATCGTGCTGACAGCTGTATTTGATTCGATTGTCTAAACTTATTTAATGGTGTCACATTCGAAGTTATGAAATTTCATTCATTGAGCGGAAAATTCATAATCACATATGCGGCTATGACACAAATGTCAATCATACGCAACGTTGCACAGCACGCCAAAGCCAAATTGGAGTCTAACCGAATTGACAACAGAAATTTGGAAATTTCCGCCCAAACTAGCCATGACACATAGACCTTTTTGGCCAAAAAGAATGGCTTCTCGATGCCTCATGAAATGTTCTCTAGAACTTATCGAATTAAATACCAATGTAAACTATATAAATTCTTTATTTTTTTGTTAAAACCAAGGCTTAATGAGAACTATAAATAAAAGGTGTAAGGCTGTAATGCTCAACAAAATCATTAACGCATTACCTAATTCATGGCTACGCTATTGAGCGAATAACAAAAGCCTAAGCCAGAAAATAATGGCCATTCAATCCCATGGAATAAACTAAAAAGGTGTTTTACCGCAAATTCCTCAGAAAATCCATCACCAGCGACCTTGACTCATCACTTTCATAATTATTCCAGCTGTTTCCTGGCCGGCAAAGAAAGCAATCCAAGCTTGGCGAATGCAAATTCAATCAACGTAAAACGCTGAAAACTTTCATTAATTCGTTGGCACTAATTCAGGCGTCGCAGCTTCACTTTTGCTTTCTGGTTTCGGCCCGGTATTTGCACAACTTACTGCAACAGGCAGACTCATAACCACACACAACCCGAAGACAGTTCATAAATACAATTTTTAAATGCCGCCTTGGCAGAAAACAAAAAACTTTCTCCACTTTCGTTGCAATTTTTCTGGCCGCACCGTTTTATTTACCATGTTTCTCGTTTTTCGCTTTCGTTTGCAGAGTGCAGCAGTTGCACCCTATCCTATAATATCCCACGTTCATGGCTAAAACGTGTTTGGTTATTTCGGCTCTTTATTTTTTTGCTACTTTGCCTTTTTTCTTATATATATATATATTTTTTTTTTGCTAACTTTTTCTTTACTGACCGAGCTGCCGACATGCAAGACATGTTTTTGCGCTGGAATCGCCTATCGAAAGCATTTCTAATGTGAAATCAAAGCATGCAACAAAAATCGGCAAATGCCACGCGGCTCCTTGACCATAACAGGGAATTCCTTTTAGGCGAGGGTGTATCATAAAAGCCTGAATATTTAAACAGACCAGAAATTAGTATTTGTAGATCCTATTATTATTTATATTCAACTACCTTTATTGAAATAATATTTTAAATTTTAAATAAAAATAAAAATCTCCATAGAGACTATCTGCATTTTAAATTTTCTCCAAGGAGCTTGTCCGTTTCGACATTTGAGCCAAAAAAGGAGATTTAGCCAGCGCTCCCAGCCAACTCTTGTGGGTGCATAAAAATGCTGTCGAATGCAGGAAGTGCAGTTGCCATCGACGACGTGAGAAAGCCAAAAGAAATGGCAAAGGTACTACGAGTTGCAGTACCAGCACCATCACCAGTACCAGTACCGAGTATCGGGCCAAAAACGAAGAAATGAAATGAAATGCAAGCCAAAAGCATCGCGGATGTCAATGCGGAAATGGAAACGGAGCTGAAGTTGTCGTGAAATGCCGCTAAATGAATCGTTTTGGCTTTTGGTGTAGTTTTAGTTTCAGTTTAAGTGTTAGTTTCCTGGTGCGGTATTAACCCTTGGCTGCCTTGACAGACCTGCTGCTGTTGGTGCTGCTGACACCCAAAACCCGGCGATATAAAGCGGCTGAAATCACTCGACAAAGCTATCAACTTGGCTGAGAGCCTGACCTTTTAATTGCGCAATTACGGGCCGTAAACCAGGGACCGATTTCCACTTTGTTTTCCATTTCAATGTGCAGCCCTAGACAAACGCGCATATGTTAAATGGTCAACAACAATACGGCCAACAGGCAGCCGGTTGCAATGTTGGATAATTGCAAAGTTTTGTTGTGTTCATGATTTTCTACCATAGTTCGAGTATCTTTTCGTTGGCTGCCATTGTGCCGAGGTTCGGTGGGGGCTTCCGTTTTTTTGTTTGGCTTGGCGAATTCAGAGCTCGGCCTGAAAAGTTTTCAATACTCATCGCCGTGCTGTTGTAGCTGTGCATTGAGGCGTTGCAAATGGCCCAGGGGCGTGGCACATGTTCATCATCATCAGCGGCAGCAACCAGAGAGCCGCACCAGAGAGTGTAGCATCCCAGAGTGGCTCATCGGCTATTTACGCAACGAAAACTAAAACTTTGCACCACCCCCATCATTAGCTCTTGGCCGCTTTCTTTTGTCCCACGGATTTTAATTAAGTCCCCACTAAATCATCGCAGTTGCGTAACCCTTTTCCCTGCAGTTGTGGGTCACCAGCGGTTTTATTATTAATCACGCACCCGAACCCACCAAGCCAAGACAGATGGCAGCGAAGACAAAGAAAGGAAATTAGCCAAATGATAGACCTGCGACAAAGGGTTCAATAAACTCCCCCCTGCGGCCAACTTTTTTCGCAAAAAAAGTTAATAAAAAGAAATTATAAACATTTTATATAAAAATAAGGCAAAACACACACAAAAAATTGATTTTAGCCACGGCCAGCCGAAACACAGATTGCGCATTTTATTTCCTTTTCCTAGCCAAACCACAAAGCTACCATCGTGGAATGGGGTCTTCAAATCAAACCGAATTGAAAAGCAACAAAAAGCCAAGCGAAATTAATAAAAATGTGCAGGAAATACGAAATTGTATAAATTGTATAATGTAATCAATATTAAAATCGATTTATGGTTAGTCTTTAGAAACACTCATTCCGAGTGGCAAAAAAATGATTGTTTTTCCTGATTTATCTCCGAAGTAAGATCTTTTTGGAAATAATATTTATTCTCCGTTTAGCCATTGTTTATTTGTTGTTTTAGCTGCCATTTCAGCCAGTTTCCCAGTTGAAAACTTTACATAATTATATGTAAATAATTCTTGGCCTTGCCATCCGATCACGGTCCAACTCGACTGAACTCTACCCGATCGATTAGTTCCGTGACGGAGATCTTTTATGGAGTGTATTCGTAGGTTTCCCGGGCTTTTTACACATTCGAGCTTTGAGCCCATCAAATAATGAACAGAGCAAATATTTTGATTGAATACTTGTTGGTACATATAGGCGGGTTGTGGGGCAGAGTGAGAGCCAACTCCGAATCAAAGTACGTAATACGGTAGGCAGGTGCCCCGTGAAAGGTCTGAATATTTACCCGGCTGCAGTTGTTTTTAGTTTGGGTAACAATGATTCCACTGCCTCCTCCAGCCCTGCCTCTTTCTCCGGCGCTGTTTTCCTCTTTCTCTATCTTTCCCACATTGATGCACGCCCTCATATTGCGTATACGCCCCGGTTGAGACGAGACCCAAATCTCTGGCGCACGGAGAAAAACATGAAGTAAATTAGCTATTATTTGGATATTTTTTTGTTGTTATATAAAGTGCTGTAGTCGGAGATTTAAAATTGTGGAATTTACTTTATATTTGTTGTGTCTGGCTGGTGTGATTAAAGTTTCTTAGGCTATTCACCCAAAGACCTTAGCGGGGTGACTTTGATTTCCTGACTCACAGCTTTTTAAGATTTAATAGACCTAACAATATATAATTTGCCATTCTTTGGCTTGTTGAAATTAAGTTGTCAAATTCTATTATCTGACTCTGTGATAACTCTTCTTCAGCTCTGGCCTGCAAAACGCGTTTAAAAAAAGGGAAATTCGTAATCATTTTGACTCCCAATTTTTCAGTGCAGCTGCAGACCTGGCCCGAATGCACTTGGCTGACTGGTTGTCTGACTTTTTGTTGACTTTTCAGATTTGCTCTTTGGGCTCCTCTTCTTCTGCTCGGCGAGCTTTGGGCCGAGCTGCCAACGCTTCACTACGCCTGCTAAACGAGTGGGATTACGCAACGGACGCACATGAGGTCTCTCAAGAAAAAAAAATTGAAAATGAAAAAGAAAAGAAACAGGTAAGCGTAATGAGCACAGCAACTGAGACTTCGAACTGGGACCGAGCCACACCAATATTGATATTTTTGGCCGAGTATCTCAAGTGCTCAAGTGGCCAACAACGACACCTACAACTGGGCAGGCCAACTCGGCTCGGATGGAAGCCTCGAAAAGTGCATTTCGTAAGAGCCTGGCCAAAAGGAAACCCAAAATTATGTCCATTCATTGGCGGCTTAGGCCGGACAACCAAATATATATTTTAATGTGTATAAATTAAGTATAATCAAAATGCATTAACGTTTGTTTAGTTAGCTCTGGGCCACGACGGTTTATCGCCACTTTGCCCAGCAATAAAAACCTAAGAAAAATTGTTGTGTTTGCCGAACAGAAAAAAAAACGTTCATGAATAAAGATGTGGCCGAAAAGCTGAAGTGTTACTGGTCCAGACGCCTCACAAAAAAATCTTAGGCCCGATACTTTGTTCCAATAAAATACACACTCGAGCCGTCCATTGAATTTGAATTCAAATTCCAAACACCATTTCCATTTCGAATTTAAATGCAAACTACGGTCTGGCTGACACCCACGCTGTGGCGCATTCGAGAAATCACCAAGTCCAAACTTAATTGTTTATGAAAATACTTAATTGAAATAACAATCACTGTTTACATTTATGAGTGTTCGAGGCAGCCATGGACAAAAGAGCCGGTCTAATCAATCCACTTGCAGCTTTAAAGACTCTGAATACGTTTATGAAAGGCTCGCTACGGCTATCTTCACCTCGACATTTGCCCTTGCAGAACGGTTTTATATTTTCGATAGTTGCAACTCAATATCCAAAGGGGCTCCACATGCTGTGGGTTTATCTGTGCAATTGAATCTTTGTCTTCACTGGCTTGAGGGGGTCAGAAATGGGTCACATTTTTTGGCCAAGACCTTTCTAAATTATAGGAGAGGCTTCCATATTTAGTTCAAGGGCCATTCAGAGCAAAGAATGCGGTTTTTCTTGAATATCAACTAGAATAAGAGTCACTAACTGGTCGAAAATCTTCTAAAATACTACAATACCCCACTCGTTTAGTGGTCTCATTAAATTCCTCCATGACAACCGTAAATTTTTAAAACCTTTTTTATTTTCCTGTTGATGGAGGCTAAAGGCAGTAACCGTCAACGATCCCCCACTAAATTTCATGCAAGGAAACCGGCCCATAAAACCCATTCCTTTCTGTCTCATAACCAACCTCAAACGTTGACAACCACTTCTGGCTTTCAAATGCAAAAGATTGGCCAATGCCACAGTGGCTTGCACTTATTGTTGCCGCTGCTGCTTCTTCGGCTTTTGGCCAATTGTTTTTTGTTCATTTCCACTCGCCAGCAAACTCGCCAGCGAATGTTGCACCGGCGATTGTTGCTTCGTCTGCTGGCTGGCAGTTGGTCAATAATTGGCATAGATTTATTTTGGCTAGTTGGCAATTTTTCTCTGCTGTTTTTTTCCTCAGTCCGTTTGCGGAGTGAGTGTTCGTGTGTGTAATATGCTAGAAAACTTACCCACATCGCCGGGACTGAAAATTTCCGCTGAATTTCGGCTTTCGCCGTCCCCGTTGCCGGCGGTCGCATTTAGCTGGTTTTGAAGTTGCTGTTGAAGTTGCAAATCCGATGCAGCCTGGCTGGCTGGCTGTCTAATTGCACCATTAGTTGTTGCATTCGTGTGCGTTTCACTTAAAGCCGCCGCTGCTGCCGCCTCAACAGCCAACAATGCCACAGCCAACAAGAGCAACCAGCAACAGCAAAATGATTCATTGCTTCGATGAATTTTCATCAACGACATCGTAACCGAAGCATATACCAACAAAAAAAAAAAAGGCTCAAACAAACAAAAGTACTTAAGTTATTGTTGCTGTTGCTCTGTTTAGCTCTGCTGTGCTGTGTGTTTTTCTCGGCTGATTGTTTTCTCTGCTGATTTTCTATCTGGTTTTCTATTGTTCGTTCGGCACACACACTCTCGCAGTTTCCCACTTTTCCACAATTGTTTTGTAGAATGAAGCTGCGCGTCTATATCGCCAGCCGCAGCCTCTCCCCTTTCTCTGCCCTCCGGAGTGGCTCTTGCTGTTGCTGTTGCAGTGGTAGATGTTGCAGTTGCCGCTGTTGCGTGCAATAATTCAAGTCGTGCTGTCGACTTATCTGTGCTGCTGCTTTGGGAAATCGTACGCCGGCCCGTTGCTGCAAATGTCGGAAGAGAGATCGGAGTGCATTAGTAAAATGTTGGCGATTGGTACAAAAATAGTTAAGGAAAACGCAGCGAAAATGGCAGCATTGAGAAAGAAAAGTCATTACATGAAAGGCCCAGCTTAAACTTGAATTAAATCTTAACTCAAGCCCCTAATAGATTTCTCATTTGACCCACTAAACTCTTACTTCATATACAAGCTGTTCCTCATAAAATTCAAATTCGGAGATGCCAAATAGATTTTGATTTTGATATTGAAGATTTTGCCAAGAAATTCAGTGAATCAGCCCATATACTACCGACTCAAATAACGTCAGCCATTAAGTTTGGCAACCCATTTGGCTACCTGATGTCTTACTTTGCTCTCGCCAGCCAATTAAAGTGTCTAATTTATGCCCATTGTCAAGACAGCGACTTGGCCATAACTTCTACATTTTAGAAACGTACCTACTGCCTGCCAAAAAAATCAAAATAAAAGTTATTGCCACTTTAGATCCAAGTTTTTTTTTGTTCATGTTAGACATATGGACACATGTCTGGGCAGATAACCCAGAGCTAAGGTCCCTCCTAAAAGCGAACACATAAGCCGCTTGGCTTGGCTCGGCTCGGCTTGACTTGGCCATCCCATGGGCAAACATCAATTATAATTCGCGGTAAGTAAGAGTGATAACTGAGGTCGCCCAGCCGAGCGTTCAGCGGTTCAATAAAATCCCAGTCCAAATCCAAAGCCGATCACGCATACGCCCTGTTGTGGCCGCAGCTTGACAGTTTTGTTTTTTTGTTTTTTATCAACTTTTTTATTTTGTCGTTAGCCATTAAAACATAAGCAACTATGAATTTTTATGGCAATGTGTGTCATTGGCTGTGCGGCGAGGAATCAATTAAAACGAAGTAAAGGAAAAATAAAGACTTGCGCAAAATTACGTTGACAATTTCACCCGATTTGGTATGCGGCATAAAGTGCCACACGGCTCGGGCCGACACAAGAAGCCTTCATGCCTGGGTGCGGCATCACTTTTGCGTAATGTGGCTCATAGAAATAAACCCAGGAGTTAGTGGGGGGAATAGCGTCCAAAGTTTGACCCTCGCAGTGGCAGATTAGTAAGGCCTTGATCTTTGTTATGCTGATGAATTATGGCCGGGATGGAGAGTCACAAAAGTGCGCAAGGCATTTCTATTTTTACAAGCGATGGCCAAGAACCTTTCTAGTCGCTGATGAGCAAAGCGGATGAGCGAAAGTTCAACGCTCGTTGGACAAAACCTAGGCTTAAGAACTTTTTTGTTGGCCCGTTCTGTGGTCTTTGGCAGTTCCCATGATTAATTGACCCGAGCAGGATGTCATGTAAGAAAAGCCGAAAAGAAAGAAATTTGCATGCTGATGATGATGGTGGTGCGGCGGTGCTAATGCCGATCTGATGATCAAAGAACAGTCGCAAAAAGCTAGCTACATGATAACCATTTTTTAAATTATACGTTTCTCGTAATTTGGCTATAATGCGAAGAGATTTTTTGTTTGTCGAGTTTGCCGCCGAGTTCGGCTCATTAAGCGCGCTCCCAGTTTAATTATAAGAAATGCCATTGACTCGCTCGGTCGCGCTCGTTTTTATGTGATTATATTTTTTGTTAATTTGTTATAACATCAGCATCAAGTTTAGAACTTAACAGCAAAAGCGCGCAATAAGATTACAAACAAGCAAGGCGGATACGAGAGGCTGTTCAAACACCAAGTTACCCATTAGGGGTATAGCTCTAAAAAAGTTATTTGGTTTTTACTTATGGCATGTTTTTACAGAAGGTAAATATGGTTTTTATGGTAGATGTTGGTTGATGGTTGAAGAATACTTCCTTCTAGACAGCCTATAGGGTATGCGAAAATAGCAAATCACCTTTTTGCCAAACTGACTCTCCGGCTCAATCAACGTCTTTGGAGTGAACAGAAATACTTTCAAGTGGCTTACAATTGGATGAGTTCCGAAGTGGTTCTCGCGTTGTTTGCTTGATTCTTTCGATGATTGATAAAGTGCGCAGCTTGACAAAAAAGCTCAGAACCCGACCGAAAATCGAGCCGAGAATTACATTCGAGGTGAGCGTGCGAAAGAATTTCTGGCAGGTCTCTGGGTAGGCCGCAAAAAAATCTCCATCTCAAAATAGAAACAACGAAAAAACGAGAAAAAAAATTAGATACAAAAACGCCCACACTGCGGCTTTGTTTTGCCATTTTTCTATTGTGCCAAACAATGGGTTAAACTTGGCCACAGATGATTAAACATGCAAATTGGCGTTGGGAAATCGTGGACGAGCAAAGACACGACACGGCCAGTTAAAAATGTTTATCAATCGGCGCGGTTTTATCAGCCGGGAGCGATCAGCGGATCGCATAAACACACTCGTAAAACAAATGCAAATTTCGCTGACAGTTTCTGTTGCAATCCGTTGGCAGAAGTGCATCCGATGGGTAGCTTGTTATTAAAAAGCCATCGGTTAGATGCAGCTTGCCAAGACGCTTGGGGAGTTAATTTAAAACCATTACATGATTAATGTGCTTATTCAGTGGCGCCGAGGAAGTACCCCGGCACGTCAGGAATGCATCCCATCCATAATCGATGGGAGAATAATTAGAAAGCAGTCGGCAATTGGCTAATTACAGAGTTGTAACAACAAGATACTAAGCCTGGCCACTTATATTATTCAAAGGCATCTAGTACCCAGGAAATTCCCCAGCAAATAAAGAGATTAAGACTATGAACTCGTTAACAATTTGATGAAAATTTGCTCAGACTTCATGAGTATTTCAAAGTATTTTTTCAACCATGAAGGTGAAGTCTTCTCTGTACGTTTTTGAATTCCAAGCGACGCATGACAAAATCGACAGCAGATGTCGTCAACTTCCTTTTAGGTAATAAAATAATTATGTAGAATAAATATTAAGTAACTAACGCTTTGGTGTGTCTGGTCGGCAAACAAGCGGCAAATTTAATAATACAAATAATGCATAATTTTGCTTTACACTTGGCTCTGGCTGAATGCTGTGTTCAGAGTTCCGAGTTCCGAGTCTCAATCTGGGCTCGAGTGCGATTTTAGGTCTGAGTCGAAGCGTGCAATAGAATAATTAACCCTGAACCCAGCAATACACTTGTGGCGCTGCGAACTCACGTAGCTAAGAATGCCCCATTGTTAGCCACATATATAATCACTAACCTGGTGGATTTTTACACGTTTGGTTCTCGGAACCCGCCAGACTCTCGAAAATTCCTATAAAAGTGGACAAATATTTGCTCGGTTGTTGTGGCTGAGATCGGATTAGCCGGATTAGCTAATCCGATCGGTAAACATCAAGAAGTAACCGCTAGTTGGCCTCCCACTTGGATGGTTTCATCGAAATATTTTTAATATCCCCCCCGGGTTGTGAACATTTAGATGATTGGTAACATTCAGTCCGCATCTCCGTTTGTGCAAGAGTTTAAAAAGCGCTGAAAATTAATGGGCTGCACTTAAAACTGTGTTAGGTGCTTGGCCAACGGATATATGTATCTCTATATGGCCACCAAGAGGGGGGCGGGGGAAATGGGGTATGCGAATTGATTGAAAATGACAGTTAACGTGCCGGCGCAGTCATTAAGGCAAATTTGCAGTTTGCGGTCAGGCAATGTGGAGTGTGTGGACCGGACCGGGGGCTTTCAAAGGGGATAGCGATGCGAGATTCGCGTGTGTGGTTATGCAAAGGCTGAAGGAAAGCGCAAGTGATGCCAAGGGGAAGGAAAGTGTTGTTTTTCAAACAAATTGCTTGTGATTGAGACAATTGGAGCGCGGATTAGATAACCTGCCTTTTGGCACACTTACCAATCCAGAGCACTTTTGCAAAATATCTTGCGGTAGTCTACCAATTTCCTAATATCTCAATCATAGTTCGAAACTGAGATCGATCCATAAATAAATGGAAAACATTGAGAAACTGGTAGAACCTTGATTGTTATTGATATTATTAACTTGTTTTTATATGGGTTTTTCTTAAAACGGGCGGGGCAACTCACATTCTCATCTTTCTCTATAAGCGATATTGCTGGAATTCAATAACTTGGCTCTTTATGACACCACATCATCCCATATAGGATGATTATGGAAAAGCCATGCGAGTATTTTATTTATATTTTATAAACCATTAGCATAACAATTGGCGGAGAAGTGGGACGAAGTGGGTCAGGGAGTGCTTAGGTGCACCTCCCACCAAGTCTAAGATCGCTTTATTGCAATTCTTTTGTCAAGCTCAAGGCTTTGCCGCATATTGTGCACTTTTTAGGTACCGCTCCGCGATTTCTTGTGTGGGTGGATTGAAGTCAAAAGAAGGGAGGGGGGCTCTCCGACAATTTATAGCTCTGCTACAGAAACCGATTTTGTAGGGAATTTCTAGACGCGCCCATGAGTCACCGGGAAACAGTGGAGCAGTAAAGTACTTTAAATTGCCCCACAAAGTGCCCATTAAAGCGAACGGGTAGCTCGATCGCTGTTTAGTTAATTAGTGCAAAGTGCACGTGCCGCTCCCTAGAACACACCAATCAGTTGCCGAACCTAAAAGCCCATAACAGTAGAGCCTTTGTGACACAGCATGATATCTTAATTAGGACATTGCTTTAACATTTCAATACCTGCTCGAAAAGTGTACTTTGTAGAACTACTTTTTAAATGTATTCAGAAGCTCAGTTAGTGCTTAAATCACTTTTTAAATGATTTTTTCAAGCCCCACTCGATCCTAGGCAACCCAATCTGTGCTGTGCCACTGCAGTGAGTCACCAGCACACAGTGAGTGCTGTTATTGTTGATGTTGCATAACGAAGACCCACAAGTGGCGGCTAACTAGCAACTTAATGCTCCATTGGCGTCACATTAACGGCTCCGTTAGCATCCATTTCCAATGCAATTAGCTGGCGATACTGATGCTCCGGCACTGCAGCGTCCGGTTACCAGCTGGGTTCGATCCGCATACCGCTTACTGGCTCCGGCTACCGCTTTCTGGTATTTGTTTACCGGTTCGCGGCCAGATCGGTGGCGTCTTTAGAGCCATCCGCTTCCAATTGCCACCGTGTTATGGTTATGGTCAACTCCGCGGCTGGCCAAACAACTTTTCAATTTCAATCCGAGCCAAATGTTCACACAGTTTTCATTTCGCATTCACTGTTTCTGGTCGTGTTGTTTGTGTTTTCGTCTGCGTTTACACGATTTATGATAAGTTTATTTTTAAATGTTAAACAAGCTGCCAACAATGCGGAGTGCAAAGTTCTAGCTCGGCTCTCATACATGGGAAAAAATGCAAACACATGAAGGGGTGATTAATAATTTAAAATTAGACACTTGAGACCAGTTAACAAAGAGCCATGTCTTGGACATAGAATGAGGACTTGTACGGTATCTAATATTGTTAAAATATTCTTAGACTTCTTGAGAGTTTTCCTCTCTCTGCATAGGCTCTGCGTGGGCGTGCCACCCAGACTTAGAGTGGAGCTCCCCCGATCTTAGCCGGGCCAAGCTAATGAGCTCGACCCCTGGCCTTTTTTTCCCCGGGGCCCCCACAGACACATTAGCCACGCTCCAATTATTGCAACTGGCGGTGGCAGTTGGCAAATTAGAACGGCAAGGTGATTCCGATTCCGAATCCGAATACGAATACATTTTGCCCCTGCAGACCGTCGGAGGTCAGCAGGAAAATATGGAAAAATGCATGGACCATTAATAACAAAAACACATATATTCACTGGCTAAAGCGGCTGGCTATCGTAAAAAAAACTCGGCGAACTACAGAACCAGCCACCAGTGGCAGATTAAACCTGTTTTGCGACAAGTGCGCCATGGTACGCGACTGTCTATGTCCATTACAGTTAGAGACATGGCCAGCAAATGCAGTCAGTGGGGGACAGTGGGTGTCGTTAAGTATTCTTGCGAGTGGTGGAGTTCTCACAGGCATGTCCAAAAATTAATTATTTAAAATATGCAATATTACAATTTCCAAGCCAAAAACTACATAAAAGATTAGTGTTTATGGACAATTTATTATAAAACATAAAAGGGTTTTTAAATCAAACACAAAATGTTTCAAAACCAGACAATCTCTCCTTAACTTGTATACAAAAATGATTCTTAAAACTGGTTACTTTATCACAAAAACAATAAAACTAAATTATTGAAAAAAAAAATCCCCTCTTCTTAATTAATTCTCGCGAATTCTGGAAACAAATCACATGCCCCAATCCCACCGTGGCATGTGCAATGTTGGTGCTGTAACAGTTGTTTTAGCCTGGAACCTTTTTTGTGGGCCCGGTTTTGGACTGTTTTTGCTGCTGCATTTTTTTCTATTTTTGTAGCTTAGGTTTGTTATGTTTTTTTTGCCAATTGCTCATTGATGTCTGTTTGCTTTTGGCTTTAGTTTTGGCTGCGGCACCGTTACACGCCGATTTTGCACTCTCCTTCTCCCGCTTTAAAGTTCAAAGGTGTCTGTGCACGGTGTTTGTACTTCGGTTTTGTGTGTCGTGAGAACCGATTTGTCAGATACTTAGATACTTTTGCTCTACCATGCAGATACCATGCAGATGGTCAGCACTTTCGCTTATGGATCTAATCGGAATTTCGGGGATAGGCACAACTCACTTTAGCTGCCATTGGTGTCGGCGATCCAGAGTGGCTTAGTTTGTGCCACGGGCGCTCCTTCGGTGGCAAACGCATCTATCAGATACACTCATTAGTTTGGGCCGAGCTTTTTCGGCAGCTGTACGCGGGGGTATGAGCGGGACGGCGATACTCCGAAAATCAGGCAGATGCGACCCGCAACTTTTATGAAAACTTCACTGATTGAGATACAGATACTGCGATACAATTTTTGCAATGACAATGCACTGTGTAATTAATTTCGATTCAGGCCGAATAATAACAACATCTCGTTTCGTTTCATTCACAGCGCATTTCGCTTGTTTATTTATGCATTTGACCCGCTTCGTGGCTTTGATAAAAAACAACAAAAACTTTAAACCGAAACGAGTTGCAACAATAATAACAAAAAAAACCACAAAACGGCAAAACGCACAACTGGCTTTCGGATTGGTATCTTGTTGTTGTTTACTTGGAATTTCGCCGTAGCCGTCGTTGAATTCTACGCAAAAAAACTTGTTGCCTGTTTTGCTGTTGTTTTGTTTATGATTTTCATTCTGCACTTGTCGGTCGATAATATTCTTTAGCACATATGTATACTACACACACGGTGGCACTACACGGTGACACTGGCACTTAATGATACTAAATCGGATGAAAGCACAGCTTTGTGGTTCATGAAATATTATCATGAATTTCGGGCAATTTTTCGGTTTCATTCCAGCACCCACGACGGATTTTGGTATTGGAGTTTGGCAAGTGACGATCGTAGTTAACTCTCTCTAACTCTATCTCTCTCACCCGCTCTCTCTCTCTCTCTCTTTCGCACTCGTTGAGGCGGCGGGGGTGGTGGGCGATGATCGGAAATTCGCATGCGCGGCCCCGCTTTTCGATGGGGATGTCCGGGCTTCGATGCTTCTTCGTTGAGCGCGCGCGTGAGTTTGAAATTGAGTTTCAGGTACGACTTGATATTTCACAGATACACAGATACATTTTGCTCGAGCTTTGAGTTGGCTCTCAACACGCTCGGCCAGTGGATCAGCTTGGGTATTGCTCCAATGAGCGCGAGCGAGAGGTGCTTATGAACCTCTCGCTCTACACGACATGTTCGAACATGTTACAAACGACCCGAAGGCTAAAAAGCCGTCTAAGAGAGAGAATTCCGATCACTTTGAGCTTTTAAGCCCGGCTTAAGCTTTTCAGGTGAACGACAGGTGCGCAGGCGAGCTTTGGGCAAGCGTCCTCTGTCGGAATCGAATGGAAACTTTGCTCAAAAAGATGACCGCTATTTTTCAACTCGAATGATGTTCAGGATTATTTTACAAAATATTAACCCGAAGATTCGAATAAGGTTCGAATAACCATATTTTAGAAAGAATGTTAAAGAATTTAAGAACAGTAGAATACAAACAGTTTAAACTTTAACTACATACTTCAATATCAATTAAAACTATAAATTGAACACAAGAGAAATTGTATGAACTATCCGAAGATAGAAAATATATGCTTAAGTTTAAAAAAACAATATGTAAACTAAAACCGTACACAATCATATACCCCAATGCATGCCCCAATGGTTTTCCTCATCTCTTTATTAAAATCATTTATTTTATTTCCATCTCAGTAAAATTCCGTTCAAAAATCGAAAACCTGTTGGCCTTAAAATAACCAAAATAAATCCAATTAAAATGTAATTTTAAGGCTCAAAATACTGGTTAGCCTACAGACCCTATGCTGATGCAATTAATTGTAACTTTTATAAGGAGTGAGGCTACCTGGCCATTTAAAGAAAATATTAACTCCCAAAATGTAAGGGCATAATTTCGCTATGCCAAATATTCCTCAAAAGTCATCAGTTTGTTGGGGCTTGGGAGTGATTGAAGGGTCTGACCAGGCCAAAAGCGTGATGCCCAGAAAGAGCCAGAGAAAGAGCGAGAAGAAATGTGCGTGCAATGAACAAGCTAAGAGCCGAAGTCGCTTTGGAGGCAACAGCGTCCACTGACAATTGCGGACTGGAGCCATAAACTCGGATTCGGACTCGGGGACTCGGATTCGAACTCGGACTCGGACTCGGGCGCGTAGGGAGTCGAGAGTCTCTCGCCTTTTGTTGATCTTGAGACTGAAATTCCAATTGTTGATTTATCTCTCGGCTGCTGTGCCGTGCTGCTGCTGCGGATGGCTCTGCTGACCGCTCTGCTCGTAGACTCACTACTGACCAGCGACCAAGTTTATAAAACTTTGAGCCAAAATGCAGCGGCGCACAGTTGTTTCCAAAACGTTGCACGCGTCGCCGTCGCCGCTGTCGTTGCCGTGGCCCTCATCATAAAATTTAAGCAAAAATGAAAACGAAATTCGGTTAACGTCAACACAGTACAGCACAACAGAAAAAGCAGAAAAAAAAAAGCAGAGTCGCCAACCAGCCAGTTGCAGGGCCAGGCTAAAAGAAGCCACGAAAGAGAAAGAAGCAGGCAAGTAGTCAGCAGCCAGCTAATCTGTTGTGCAGTGCGTTTTATCAGCCAGCTGAAGAAAGAAACGAAAACGAAAGTCGGTCCAAGTCCAAGTTTAACGTCCAGGTTTAAAATAAAAAAAAAAAAAAACACAAAAATTACAAATAACAAAAAAATTGAAAGAAAAATCAGAGACACGCGGATCTCATCTCGGTAATGTCTCAATAAAAGTTATCTTAACTACAAGCGGAATGTAGGAAAAAGTGAAAATAAAGCCAGTTAAGCGAAATAAAAGCGCTCGGCCAGTTGAGTCGGCGGCAGAAATAACAGAATATCAGTTAAAAATCGTAAATCTAAGTAAGTGTCTTGAGTGTTCTGTGCTCTGGGCAAATAAGACTTGTTAATTGGATTCTTATAAGAGGCACCCACCCTGGGAGCAGCATCCCATAACCGAGCCACCATCAGGTTGGTGGATCCGCATCGCAATCCGAACTCTCCCTCACTCTCTCCCGCACTCTTCGCACACCAATTTGATATTTGGAATTCGTATCTGTATCTCTCTATCTGTATCTGTATCGGTGTACGGGTGTTATGTAAATGCAGATCAAACATATTTCGAAATTCCCCAATAGACAGCGTCCATATCCATCGATGGGCGTCTTGCGCTGCGCTTGCCACAAAAGAAGCAGCCTCCAAGCCTCTAAATTATGCAAAACCAACAAAAAGATTGCTTAGGAAAGCGAGAAAACGAGCAAAAAACGCTGGCTGTGCACAGTGAGAAAAAGCGTGTTCCAAATTAGGGTTTCAACGTTCTTTGTAACGCTAATTGCCAAAGTAATTGTGGCATTAAATGATTTTTTATGGGCTTTAAGAAAGGCAACAAAGAGGTGACATAAAAATGTCATAACAAATAGTTGGAATTTATTGACATAATTGCATTATTTTTTTTGAGTCTCTAAGCTATAAAATACTATTTCAAATATTTTTAAGTCTTCTTTAAAAACAAAACTCCTTTCTTCTTTAAGACCACTTATCCTGACACTCAAAACCCCATAAAATAAATCAGAACTTGCCACTAGCTTATCTAACTGTACAATCCGCTAATTGAATCTGCCACAATGCAACACCTAATTCTATGGCCGCGTTTTTGTTCGTTAATTTGGATTACGCGCGCCTTTGGTCATAATAAACAATAAGCTGCGAATTATTACGTATGAGTGAGTTTATCTGTGTGAGTGGGTCTCGAAGCGAAAACGAAAGGCGTCAGCAGGGCAGCAGCCAGCTCACAAGCAACAACGACAACAAGCCACCGATTGTGTGTGGTCAGCGGTTGTCCGGTCGAAATCAATGGAACTGAACTGACTCTGCCGCTGCCGTTGCCGGCGTCTCTGCCGCCTTTACACCTGCGCAGACTTCACTCGAGGGCGCCACCAAAAAAAAACAACAAAAATCAACCGAAAAAAACAACTCAAATGGAAACAGAAAGACTCAAACGCGTCGCCCGGCAACGCGTGCACTGGCAATCAATTGAACCTTAGTCTCCGGCCGCCTCGCACTTCCATCGGAATTGGGTTGAGTCTCGGTTTGTTTATCTTTTTGCTGCGTTTCAAAAACTTTTACTCCCCTGCGCCGTTTGTTTTGGTGGCGATACACGGCGCACA
Organism: Drosophila atripex; assembly: GCA_035045925.1. Lineage (NCBI taxonomy): Eukaryota > Metazoa > Arthropoda > Insecta > Diptera > Drosophilidae > Drosophila > Drosophila atripex. Next base: position 7,693,988 of record JAWNOP010000012.1, read on the forward strand.
CCACACCATCAAAACACAATTAAATGCAAAATTATTAACGCATGTGTTATATGTTAATTATTGCATAACTTTGTTGGTTCGCCTTTCGGCATCTCTCCTCTTTGCGGCGGCGGCTCAACAACCGGTGATGGACGTACGCGGCGTATGCGTAATATTCTAGCGAAATCGATAGGTGAGAAGCGGAGTGTGGGGGGGAGTGGTAGTGTTGTCCGTGGGCTGAGTCTCCTTTATTTGTTTTCTTTAATGCACTGTGAAAAAATAGTAATTATGAGTTTAGGTAATGTAGCTAAAAGGTAATAATTAAAGTATAAATTCTTGAAAATTATGAAAAAATTTAATTAAAAAATCAAATTTTTAAAAGTGGGACATATAAAATATTTACATCTGCCAGACTCCCTAATTATTATTTAACTGAAATTCTCACATACATCTTAAAGCTTTTTATAAGCATTTCAAAATATCTACTAAAAAACAATAGAAAAAATATGCAATTCATGATAAAAAAAATATGCTGGTTTTTTAGTTACTATTTTCTCATTTTTTGTAATTAAAATCACTTAACCGCAAATGCAGATTATTCAACCGCCTTAGCCGGCAACACTGCGTATGCGTAATATTCTAATGCAATCATAGAGAGGGGAGAGAGTGCGTTAGGGTGCCATGTGTGTCAGTGGGAAATCACTCAAATGCTTTTGAAAACGTGCTTTTGGGACTAACGACGGCTAACGAAAGTTTCTCCCAATCAATTGGCAAACATTAACCAATTTCGATAGCAGGCCAGAGACGAGCAGGCGTGACGGAAGGAGGCGTGGCCTGAAGCGAGCGGAGTGAATCGTAGTCCGGCGACCTTCGGCAAACGGCAATCAAACAAGCCATTTGAGATAGCCAAACAAGCGCGCGGTCCAAAAAACCCGCACAATACCCACCGTGTACTAACAATAAATAGTAAATAAGCCAAGGCAACTAAGTACGGCAGCAGCATGGAGATCAGGCGCACCCCACTGCCTTGGAGTCCGGTACTGGCACTGATACTGATGATGCTGCTCGGCCTCACCGTAGATTTTGGAGTTTTGGCCAAGGGCGGCAGCAATCAGACCACCTCGCAGACCTGGCACCACCAGCCGCAGCACTATCCGAATCAGCACAATGCATCGCAATCGCTGTCGGATGAAGAGCCAGCTGTTTTGGAGCCAGACACCAGCTCAGCAATTGTTAACTCGCCCCATGAGAAGCATTTAACGCGCACCTCGGTCATATTTGGGCTAACCAAAGTGGCCAATGAGAGCACCGTTAGCCAGAAGTGCCACGCGCAGCTGCGGCAAGTGCAGCGTGGCATACTTGGCAAACAGCCATGGGCCATGAAAGGTAAGTTGAAATATATACATATATTTGAGTTGACCTTATAAATTACAGATTTATTATAATTTTAAATTATTTATTATTTAAGATTTAGGTTTTATATATACTATGAATCTTTTATCACTAAAACCTGATAATTTCTTCTGGTTATTGATAATATTTTCATAGTTCGAGCCACTATTGATTTTATTAATGTCTCCCGTCTTTTGAAATTTTAAACTGTTACATCAAAAACGTGTACAACCCTTATTGGTTTTATTAATTAATCCTTTTAAACAACTTTTGAATTGTTATATCAATAGCATCCATAGGGCATTTGTACTTTGCCGTGCACTTCATAACAAAATATAATAAAAAAAACCTCTCCAAATATGATTCACAGCGCGTTGTAATTAAAAGATCAACAGACTCCCTCCCTCGCTATCGGTTGGCATTTAAGATTAGTCAACTGAGACGGTTGCGTAAATTTGCTTAATTCTAAATTATTCTGGCACTATTTAAACTGGCGCTCGTCACATGAGTCCAGCCAACAAACAAACACTTAATAGCTTTACACATAAAACCACATGCAAGCAATTGAAATTTCCTAAAATTAAAGTTCGCATTGTTTTCCCCCCAGTTCTGGACGCCTCCGGAACGAAGCCCTCCGGATTCGTGTATGGCCAGAACTACTGGCTGGGCAGCAGGGAGGCCTGTCGGGGGGTGCAACGTCCCGTCGGAATAACCCTATCGAAGAACTTCGACCGAGTTATGCACTATGGGATTATCACACAACAAGCACCTTTTGACATGGACTATCGGGTCATATACCTGCGCCACAGCTCACCCTGGCAGGTGGAAATCAAGCTGATGTCCGAGCAGATCATCCACATCGGCCTGTGCCTGCCCAGCTCCTGCAGTTCGGAGGAGGTAAAGAGCCTCGCCCAGGACTATGTCACAGCCGGAATGTTCGCCGAGAATGAGATCTTCGACATCCGCCCGGAAGTGGTCTACATGAAGGATCTTCAACTGAAGGAGTCCTTCTTTGAGAGAGCCAGCTTCCGGCTGGTGGTGGCCTGTATCCTGGCCACGGGTGCCCTGATGCTCTGCGCCCAGCAGCTTACGGCGGTCAAGAAGCTGGCGCCCTTGGCAGACGAGCCCGATCCGGGCCTGGCACCCGCCGAATCCGAGCTGTGGCGAGCCCTCCACTCCATGCTGCAGTGGGAGAAGTTCCAGAAATTCGTACCCTGCTGGGATGTACCCACCAACTGGGCCAAAATATTCTCCGTTCGCGAAAATGGTCCCAACGAAATTCCTCTGATGAACGGCCTGCGTTCAGTGTGCGCCATCTGGATCATGGTCTTCCACGTGGTCTGGTTCATGTACTTCACAGTTCACAACAAAACGGTGCTAATTTCTTACGCGGAGCAAGCGTTTTTCCAGTACGTTTCCTCGGCTCCCCTGCTTGTGGATGTCTTCTTCACAATCAGGTATTTAGAGTGTCTTTTATTTAAAACTAAATCTTAAAAGGTAACTTTTTTTCAGCGGCTTCTTGCAAACCTACAACTTCCTACGAAACTCCCAGCAAATGGAGGCAGTGCGTCGCAATGGTTTTGGCCAGAATCTAAAGCTATTTGGCAAGCTGCTCTTCCACCGATACCTCCGCTTGGGACCTCTGTATCTGGTGGTGATGGCCACTGTGGACCTGGTCTATGCCTATATCGGAGACGTGTCCGTCTACCACATCAACGAGCGTTTCGATGAAATGTGCTCCAGGCACTGGTGGCGGAATCTGCTCTTCATCCAGAACCTCTTCGATCACCGGGACATGTGTGCCAACTGGAGCTGGTCGCTGGCCTGCGAAATGCAGTTCTTTATCCTGGCCAATGCCCTACTATTCCTATATGTCAAGTGAGTTTAAAAGAAAAACATTTTATTTTAATTTAAATAGTAATTTATTATATATTTTTAAAGGCATCCCAAGGTAGTCAAGTCCATTGTGGCCTCTATCTTCGTGGCCACCATTGCCTGGTCCTACAGCATCGGCCTCAGTATTAAGTTCCAGCTGTCTTTCGATGCCGCCTTTGCCACCGGCACGGAGATCTACACGTCTCCCTTCGTCCGAGTCCTGCCCTACATCCTGGGAGCAGCCACAGCCTGGTCCCTCATGAAAAACAAGATCCAGGTGGAGCTGAGTGAGCCCAAGGAGCGCTGCTGCTGGCACTTGGCATTGTTCGTGTTCTTCATATGCATTTACTCGACGGTGAAGCGGGATTTGGGATATTTTATGTCCATCAGCCTGTTTGTTTTCGGGCGCTTCTTCTTCTCATTGAGCGTTTGCTGGATGATTGCGGGCAGTGCCAGGGGGCGGGGGGTGTGGTGGTCACGCCTCCTGGAGGCCAAGGGCTTCCAGCATGTCAGTAGACTCTCCTACGCCATTTACCTCCTCAACCCACTGGTCATTGCCTTGTTCTTCAGCCTGACAAACGCCAGCACGCACGCAGATCCTTTTATGCTGGTAAGTTTTAAGTCCAATTTTACATATTTATTTTTAATATTTTCTTTAAAATACTAACAACCTTTTTTTACGATTTAATGCTCCATAAAAGTAACATACTGCCTTTCATTTATTTGCTATGAATCATAACTTGAGATAGTAATGTTAGATGATGCAATAATTTCTGGGTCTCATAAAGAGAGCTCATTATAATAATTATTTGAATTAATCTCCAGACATAATCATAATTATTGAAGCTTACTTTTCCTTTTATTACGTTCCAAATTAATTACTTCAAGCAATAAATTCAAAGCATCCATCTTGAAATGTTTGTTCGTTTCTTTTAAAGTTTTAATAATATTTTTATTATACAATGTCGTTAGGTATTAATTATTTTTTTATCCTTTTTTTTACAGTGCGTCGTCACCTGCGGCTTTGCAGTCATCGTCTACCTGGCCTCCATCCTATTTTCCCTAGCCTTCGAACTGCCCTTCAGCAATCTGTCTAGCTTGCTGTTGAGGAGCACCAGCAAACCGAAAAGTGCCTAAAAGATGCTAGCCCTAAGTTAGATCCTTAAGGTCAACGCACACGCCTCCATCTGACAATTGTGATCGCTTTCATGTACAACAACTCATCATAATCAAAGCACTAGGCTTAGTCTTGTCTTAGTCAATATTTCATGTACTACCTAAATATCTTGTATATCGGTGGCCACCTTACGGACTAAGCTAACCCTGTAGCAGTAGAATATACTCTGACATACGTATTATATATAATATTCTATTAAATAAAAATCAATTTTAAAATAAAAGATTATTGAAAAATGTACTGATTGAAATTATTCTACCCTCCTTAATTTGTACTAAAAGTATTGTTCAAAAGTAACTGCCATAAATTTGAAATTCGTTATTCTTATCGATATATCGTTATAGGTAGAGAGCTCCCCCTTTAATTGTGTAAAAAATACCATCTTTATAGTTATATAGTAAAAATACCATCTTTATAGTTATAGTATAGTAAAAAATACCATCTTTATAGTTAGATTTCCTGTTTTTTCTCTGGCTACAATTATGTATATTCTTCTATAAATACAAAACACTACATACTTAATCAAGATAACATTAGTTTAAGAAACGTTATTTTAAACCAGGCCACGAATTATAACAATGCGATGGCAAAAATCAAATATCCGCCGCATGGCCACACTGACAATGCTTCGAATGGCCACACCAACCGAAGTTGTTGTTGTGGAATTGTTGTTTTTTTTCTTCGCGCGCGGGTGGCTGCTTTGCTAGCGGCGGGTTGTTTTTTTGTTTTCGTTGGTTATTTCGAAAACCACTAACAGATATTCGCGAAGGCATAAACCAAACCGCGCGGACGACAGATACTTTTACAAAATTAAAGGTGAAAGTAGGAGGATTAATTTGCTGGCAAGCAGTGCAAACATTCCAAAAGGCCCAGCATCCTTTGGCCTCTTCTTCTTCCCCCATCATCTTGTGCATTCCTATTTGCGCGATTGTGTGAGTGTGCGAGGCTTGTGCGTGTGCTACACCCAACACCCTCGGCTGGAAATTGTGTTAAAAGTGAATTAAATTAAAGCTGCCAATGGAAATATTGATGCCAAAATGAAATGCGCGCGTGTGCATTAAATTATCGCCTCTCTACAACTTCAGTTTGCACGGCGCTGGCGAAGGTGTGTGCGTGTGCCTGTCCCTGTGCTTTGTTTTTTGCAATTTTCAATTAATTAAAAAAAAGAAACGCACCGAAGGTCGAAAAAATTCCCAGCTGTATATATTTAAATTTATCTCACATACGGTGGTGGAATTTGTGCCCCAGTGTGTGAGTGCAAGCCGGGGAGATAAACGAAAAATCGGTCTCCATTCGAAATTGATGTGCCAACCGAAGGAAGGAAGAAGCAGCCCGGCAACAGAGCTGACGGTGAGTGGGGAAGGACGAAAAGACACAATTAAGCCAGCCAGGATACTCGTCTCTTATCACTTTTCCGCGCGTCCCTTTTTCGCTTCTTATCAGAGATAACAAGCATCATTCAACGGCCCACTCCCACTCCCACTCTCGCTCTCTTTAGCTTCCGGCTCTCTCTCTCTTCATCGCCTGTTACCTCTCTTCTAGTCGCAAACCTAAGGAACTGGGATGGCTGTTGTTGAGTGTTCTTCTTCATGTGCTTCTTTATTTTCTTTATACTTTTTTTCCTTGTTTTTTTTTTTGCATGTCTCACCATCGGCACAGGCGTCACATGGACTGACCTTGAACAAGTTCAGGCACAGTGGCACGCATGCTGTCTGCTCCTTTTCGCCGCCTTTTTGCACTTCTCGGCTCGGCCGGCTGTCTCCACTGTACCGCAACCCCGCCCACTGTCGCCACCTGGTGCTCAAGATAGCTAGCGTGTGTCCATGTGGCTCACAGTGGAGCCCACTCTTCGAGTTTTATGGAAAAGTAAACAGTGGGGATGGGGAGGGGGCTCTGGAGTCCACGAATTAAATAAATAATATTTACAAGCAGGGGCAAGCCCCCAACCTTATGATCCCTACATAACATTGCTAAAAAATGACGTGTTTGGTTCTTAATAATAATTATAATTATTAATAAAAAAATGCCCATAGCTTCAGTTTTAAGTCACATGCTCGCCAATAAAGCTCTGTTTTTTATAAACTCGCAGCAGCAGCTTCCGCGGGAAGCTCACTCGCCTTCACTTTCTACGTCAGACAGTTCAGATACTCTGTATCTGGCAGATCGGTATCTCCTATTTGCCACTTGCTGTCGTAACCAATAGCCTCTATTCTCTCTGCTTTCTTGCCACCTTTGGCTTATCCGTGGCCCACTGACGTGCTGATAACCGCCGGCCCGGCCACCGTCGTGCCACCTTTATTGGGGCGGACAGTGACCCCACAGACACAGCTACTCCCGTCGACGTCAGCCCCCGAAGCTTTTCGCTTTCTCTTTTACTCCCGTAAGCGGCCATCTCACCTCGCTTGGGCTTCAGATCGAACTCAGGTGTGCTGCTGAATGGATTCACCAGAGAGGTGCCATCTCTTGGGTTTAAACTTTAAAGAATCTGCACCTTATCTTTGTGGAAATTTTCAACAAATTTCCAATTTAATTTGTTTTATGGGCCTAGGTGGCGCCTATCGATGTATTTCTTGATTTTTATGAATTTTTTACGTAAATTATGACGTAAATGAATTTTTCGGTGAAAAAGTTATTCCAGTTTACCTATTTTCGCTGAATTTTTAAGCAGCAGCAGAACAACTGAACAAATTAGTGTTTGTTTTTATTTGTTTATTTTCACAATTTTATATTTACAATAAGACTATAAAAAAGAAAAGTTAAGCCAGTGGTATTACGATTCGGAAAATTATTTAAATAAAAAACTTCAAAAATCTAGTTACAAAATAGTGAAATAAAACAAATACTATTTGTTATTTTATTTTTTTTATTGGAATTTATTAAAATTTTATTATTTATATTTGGTTTAGTATTTTAACTCAAGATTAAACAAATAAAATAAAGTAATTTTTAGTCTTCTGCCAAGTGCCCTCGTACTTGGTTTAGTTACGATATACTTCGTTTTTCTCCCAGTGTATGTATGAAATGCAAACCGAGGAGATCGACCGACCATAAACTGCTAAATTCCAAATAATTTAGGATCAGCAAAATTTTGCATATGCCAGACTATGCTCGAAACTCAATACACAAAAGTATCTACATATGTATCTCGCCAATTTCCAATTGTATCTTTTTTTCATAAAGTGCATGACTCACGGAATGAATATTGTAGGGATATGATATGTCCCTTAAATTAAAACACCAACGCTTTGTATAGCTTTTTATAGTTCTTTTATTGAATTTTATATATCCGCTTTGGATCGCTGCTGGTGTTCGACTGACTCCGCTCTCCTCCCGCGATCCGCCTCAACCCTCATACTCGCTGGAACAGCAATGAGAGCGATGAGAGCACAAGAGAGAGAGAGAGAGAGAGAGAGAGAGAGCCAGAACCGACACAAACAACGACACCGAGTTACACTAACAGTTTACCGTTACGCACTACCTTATTGTTAAAATACATTAAGTAGCAATCCTGCTACAATTCGGCCGTCCTGACATTTAAAGATCCCCTGATCTTGTGATATTTTACAATTGATTCTTACATCTATTTGGCTTATATACTATTAGTTATTTATTTACAATAGTTTACATAATATTTGAGCTTCATCTTCGTTTACCTATCCAATGTTTAATGTTCTGACTACTCCAGACACCTTGATATGGAATACGTGACAACTGAAAACCTTCAACATCTTTAATAAGATACCTATCATTTCCTAAAACTTTGTCTATTACAAATGGACCCTTATGTTTGGGTATTAACTTTCTTGCAACGCCAACAGTACAATCAAAATTCTTAACCACGATATAGTCACCTACCTTGTATTCTGAACCCGCCTTCTTTTTCTCGTTGTAATTTCTTTCATTGTCTTCCTGTAACTTTGTTTGACACTCTGTTCCTTTTCTTCTAATTTCGTCTAAATTCCTAACATCATCCGTATTATCTAATTCTTCTAACTTTTGCCTTAATTCATCTATAATTTTTCCTTTTTGTGCGATTCCAAATAACATTTTGCTCGGCATTTGCGCAATGGTTCTCTGCTTTGTATTGTTTAACGAAAACTCAACATCCTCAATAACTGAATCCCAATGCAATCCCTTTTCTGAGTCTGTCAATTTCGCTATCATCGGTCCTATTATTCGATTAATTCTTTCCACTTGGCCATTAGCTTGAGGTGACCCTGTTGCTATTTTTACGTGCTTAACATTGTAGTCTTCGAGAAATTTCTGAAAATCCTCAGATGTAAAACAACTGCCCCTATCCGAAACGATACAAGTTGGTCTACTATACGACCTAAAATAATCCTTCAATGCTATAATAACTTCCTTTGTGTTTGTTGTTTTTGTTGCATATAACCTAACATATTTTGTAAACCCATCTATGACAACAAAAAGATGTTTATTAGACCTTCCCTTATCCACTGGCCCGTAATGATCAATATGTATGATCTCGAATGGCACATTCCCTTTTGGAATGCTGTGTAAAAATCCTTCTTCTTTTCCTGACTTTGGTGAAAACGCTACACACCTCAAACAATTATCAATATGTCTAACAACTTTATCCTTCATATTTGCAAACCAATACGTCCTAACAATTGCATCCATAACCTTATCTCTACCTAAGTGACCTAACTCATTGTGATATTTATACAGTATCTTGTCTTCCATTTCTTCTGGAACATAAAACAACAATCTTCCATCATTTGCTTTCCTATAAATTACTCCATTTCGCATCTCAAACATTTTGTCATCCTCTTTTTCTAACCTCATTCTAATTTTCTTTAACTTTTCATCTTTCGCTTGACATATAACTAAATTGTCTTCAAAACTCACCGTCTCTACTACACATATGTTAGTATTCCTACTTAACGCATCTACATGTTGCATAAGCTTTCCCGACTTATGAACTAACTCAAAGTCATACTCGAGTAACTCTAACGCCCACCTCGCAATACGAGGGTTAAGTTCTATTCTGTTTAACGTCAACGTCAATGAATTACAATCAGTAACAATTTTAAACCGTCTACCTTGCACATAAATTCGGAACCTTTCGTAGAGCATAAATAATGGCTAACGTTTCAAGCTCAAAGCTATGATATTTTGCCTCATCTTTCGTTGTAGCTTTCGAAAAATAAAATATAGGATGCAATTTCTTATCCTCTTTCCTCTGTAATAATACCGCCCCAAAGCCATGTGCACTTGCGTCTGTGTGTAGTTCTACCTCATCTTTATAATAATATAAACCTAGTACCGGTGCTTCTATGAGCTTCTTTTTTAGCATTTCAAAACAATCTAATTCTTTTTTTTCAAACACGAAATCGCAGTCTTTTTTTAACAAATCATATAATGGTTTTGCAATCCTCGAAAAATCCTTTATGAATCTTCTAAAATATGAACACAATCCTAAAAAGCTTCTAACCCCATGCACTTTGTTGGGGACTGGAAAATCTCTGATGGCTTCGATTCCTTTATCGTTTGCTTGTATTCCTTTACTCGACACCAAAAAGCCTAAGTATTGAACACTCGCTTGTAGAAACTCGCATTTATCCATTCTAAGTTCTAATTTGTTTCTTGCTAATCTTTCAAAAACTTCTTTAAGTACCCTCAAATGTTCTTCAATTTCTTTACTTGCGATCATAATATCGTCCATGTATATAACCACTTTTCCTTCTCTTATCATGTCTGCAAAAATTTTATTGATAAATCTTTGAAACACCGCCGGTGCGTTTTTTAGGCCCATTGGCATCCGCACGAATTCGAACTGCCCTAGCGGCGTCATAAATGAAGTGTATTTAATTGATTCATTCTCAACAAACACATGAAAGTATCCATGTTTAAGGTCTAATTTCGAAAATATAGTCTTATTTACTAATGTGTCCAATAAATCATCAATTAAGGGTAATGGATAGTTATCTTTAATCATTGTCTTATTAAGCTTCCTGTAATCCACACATAATCGCAAATCACCTGTTTTCTTCTTAACTAACACTATTGGAGATGCATATTCTGATTCGCTTGGCCTAATAATTCCCTCTTTTAAGTACTCGTCTAATATGCTCTGTAACTTTTCCCTCTCTGTATACGCTAACCGTCTCGGAGAACTGCTAAAAGGCTTCGAGTCATCCAACCTCAGCTTTATTTCACACTTAACCTCTGGTTCCTTTGGTCTTTGTTTATTAACATAAAAATTTTCTATAATTTTAATAAATTGCTGTCGAACCTTATAATTCACTTGATCGCCAATTATGTATTCTCCCGATTCATCTTCAATATTAATATTCATCAGTTCCTTTTCCATTACATTTACGTCAACTTCCGTTGCTTCTTGTAACCTAACTGCGTTTCTAATATTTTGTTTATTACTAACTATTACCTCTTTGCTTATTATTCGACTAACCTTATTAACATCACTAATTTTTCTCTGTTCAACATCAACGTCACTAACTATTTGCTCTTCCTCACTAACATCGTAACCGTTTTGAACATTCTCTAAATTTTCTACCGTAACCAACTTCAAAGTGTCAAGGTTCAGATTTAGATCACATGCTTCCATAAAATCCCTTCCCAAGACTACATCATGACTCATAGATTTGTTTGCCACAACAACTAAATGAAAATGTACTTTATTAAATTGTTTTTTTATATAACATAATATTCTGCCATAAGTTTCCAAACAGCTTTCATTTATTCCATGGTATGAACTTAAAACTGGCATTTTCTCAACATTTTCGGGTACTATAGAAATTTTAATAAACGAAATTGGGCTTCCTGTATCTATGAGGCATTCTGTAATTAACTTGGTATTAGTATTATTCCTAAAGTAAATTTCAAAATATCTTACATAATTGTTCTTGACCTCGTTCTTATTTTTGTTTTTTAAACATTTCGCCACAAAATGTCCCATTTCGCCACATGCATAGCACGATCCTTTCTCCCGTCTTGGCTTCCTGCACTCCTGCGCCCAATGTCCTTTAGCATTGCAATTATAGCAACGCGTGTCCTTGCTGTCCTTCTCGTCCTTGTTCACTGCTGCATCCTTTTTGTCCCCATAAGATTTAGGCATCTTCACCTCCGCAAATGCACGTTTGATATGTGCAACATTTTCGAAGCACTGAATATGCGCTTGATTACGCAGTCCTTGATTTGGAATTCCTTCAATGATGCGACTTATCAATTCTTCTGCATCTATGTTGATTCTCTGACCAAGCATCACTTTATCGTCCACGTAGCTTCCAAAACTTTCACCGGAACTCCATTTACGATTTTCGAATTGGCGCCTTGCATCTAACTTCGAAACTTTATCCGCAAACATTGAAATTAGCTCAGCGGTTAACTCCTCCAACGGTAGCATTATGCGTTCAGGGTTTGCATGTAGCCACACGTTTGCTTTTCCTTTGATTTTACTAATCATCAACATCTTAATATATTGTCCACTAATTCCATAAATGGTTGCAATATTATTCATTTGCGTAATCCATTTTCTTGCGCAAGTTTCACCCGAAAATTCACTCACAACCTGTGTTGCCATACCCAACGAAATGTCAATGCTTGGGTTGTGAAATTCCATCAACTTCGACTTCGCAACGTTGTCTTTTTTCACCTCTTCACTGGCGCCTGCTTTTGCGCCTCTGCTGCCGGCTTCATTCCTGTCATTGCGTGCATAATTTTCATCTTCGTCTGCTCCCTCGCCGCCGCCGTCGTTGTTGTTTTCGCCGCCGTCTTTGCTGCTGTCCTCTTCTCCATCTTTGCCGTCCCTTTTGCCTCCGTCTTTTCCGTTTCGATCGCCGCCAACTTTTCTCTCATTTTTATCGCCATCTTTTTCTTTAGTTTCACCTCCGTGTTTGTTGATTCCTTCGCATCCAGCATTGTCGTTGCCTTTGCCTCCTTCTTCGTCGCTATTATCGCTGTCCTCTTCGTTGCTCTCTAATTCCAGATTTTCATGTTCATCTTCACCATTGCCTCCCTCGCTGTCTTCGTCTCGATTTTTAATTAAATCCAAATAATTTCGCGATTTTGCTGACATTTTCTCCAACCGCAATATTAACTCGCGCTTTGTTCCCGTTGTTGGTAGTCGTAGTGCATTTAACCACTTTTTTAGTTGTGCAATTGATGCATTGTTAACGTCCATTTTCGTTTTACTTTAATTTTCTTTTTTGTTTTTAATTGTTTATTTGGCCCGAGATCGGCCCACTTCTGAATTTGTAGGGATATGATATGTCCCTTAAATTAAAACACCAACGCTTTGTATAGCTTTTTATAGTTCTTTTATTGAATTTTATATATCCGCTTTGGATCGCTGCTGGTGTTCGACTGACTCCGCTCTCCTCCCGCGATCCGCCTCAACCCTCATACTCGCTGGAACAGCAATGAGAGCGATGAGAGCACAAGAGAGAGAGAGAGAGAGAGAGAGAGAGAGCCAGAACCGACACAAACAACGACACCGAGTTACACTAACAGTTTACCGTTACGCACTACCTTATTGTTAAAATACATTAAGTAGCAATCCTGCTACAATATTTTTCAATTTGCATTCTGGAGAGCCTCCTTTTTATTTTTATTCTTTGTTGTCCAGATTCGGGTTATCAGCTGCATATTTTTCGGAAGCTCATATCGGAGTTTGTATGTAATATATTTAATATTTATTTACATTTTATTTTGCAAGCAATTAAGATATTACAACTGTGATTTCTGGCTTTCAACTCGCTTCGATCCCGAGCTCCGCTCCCGCGCTAAGCTCCCTCGCTCCGCCTCTGAGGCAGGCATTCGGGGAGTGCGTGCCTGGAACCCGTTTAGATGCCCCACCAGGCTACAAACTGGCCCGGGACCTGGTCGTTGGACTGCTGGCCGTTGCCCGCTGGCCTGTAGAATTGTAAACAAAAGGCGCGTAATTAAATTTTCATACGCAGCCGAGGAAAATGTATTCATAAATTGTTTAGCGTGCGAGAGAGTGACCAACCCCGACGACGGCTATAAAGTCCTCCATAAAGGAGCCCCTGGGCCTTCCACCTGGGTGTGTCCTGTTCTTGTGTTTTGCATTTGTCGCTGCGAGCCACCCCCTGGGCTCCCGTTTTAATTGGCAATTTGCCGAGCCCGCTGGTTTGTCACTCACTCTGTGTATGTCCTTGCAGCCGGCTCCTGATTCCTTCTTCCTTTCTTGCTTCCTTGGTTCTTTACTTTTGGGTTATGAGTAATGCTCTTTGTGCCATTGTGCCTCTGGACTCTGGCTGGAAACAGGAACTCCTTCCGGCCAAGCAAACCACTACTGCTGCTGGGCAAGAGTTAATTATGGGCTTGGGGCTTGTACACTGGGCGGAATTGTAGCTTATTAGCTAGCAATTAGCTAGCACATGTAACTAAAGATAGCTTCTAATTAAATCATATTATTATAATTTAGGCGTTGAGTTTAAAAATGTTTATAAAATTACTCATCTACCACCTGGAACTCCCATAAGATTTCTCTCAGTGTATGGCAACGCCCAAGGTTTCGCAAGCCAGAGATACTGCGGGTGTGTGGCAACTGCTGTGGCAACGGAGGCCGATAAAGACACAGGCGGAGGCAAGCTGCACGGATTGCATCCGTACTCGCATCCGCTGCCTGCCTTGCTGCCTCATATGGCGATTGGAGGCACCCCCACCCCCACGCCCACACCCATACCCCCTCCAGCACCAGTTATTTATCTTGCCCCTGCAACTTGCAACACACGCAGTGCAAGTGCTACATAAATGCAAATGGAAATGGAAAAAGTTTCCCGACTGAGCTGGCTGGCAAGAACCACCCACAGACCGCAAAACCATGTTGCTGTGGCTGTTTCTGGGCCCGGCGTGCTGTAATTGCGGCATGTTGGCAACAGAAGTCTCGTCCGGGTTTCTCCGCCCGCCGCCCTTCGGCCGCTCTAAACTGGCAACTCCCTCGGGTTTCCCGTCTGAGAGACTCCTTTGAGCTCCGCCGACTCACATTTTCGACATCTGGGACAGGGCTGGGTTTCCTGGCTGGTTTTCCTGGATTTTCAGTTAAACTAACACGGTTAGAATTTTAAAGGATTTCTTTTAAGGAAGGAAGTGCCAAGGCGATTACTTTTTGAAGATTACTTTTTAAAGAAAATAATCAGCAAGATCTCTCGACACACACTCCATATTATCAAGATTATATATTCAAGCCAAGATCTTGTTGAAGATATTTCTCCAAGTGTTTTTGCTTGAGTCATGCTTACAGAAGGACTCCCACATAGATAGGATACACATGGCTATTACATATGCACCCCAAACCCAGAAGAATGGCCATCAACATGTGAGAGACATTTGTGTCGCCCGCCAGCGGCTCCTTTCTGTTGAAAGTTGAGCTCTTGACTCCCATCTCCCATTTGGCGACGCCGACAAGAGGCCAAGTGGCAAATGCAACGCACTCCGGGTCCTTCAGATGCCACGTTATTATAGTGACACACATACGGCCCCCAGCTGGCTGCAGTTGCATATGTTAGTATGCCTCAATTTGTGGCAACTTCCTTCCGTTTTTTTTTTGTCAAACAATAGCCTTGCGCTGATTTGTAATTGCTTGAGAATCTTCTAGAGAACTATTAAGATAAGTCTTGGTTTATTTTTATACCCCAGCAGAGGGTATATCTTCGAACCTCTAAAGTATAGATATTCTGGATCAGGATTAACTTCTCAGGGGATATTAGCATGTCCGTTTGTTCGTCTGTTTTAATAGACTTGCAGAGCATATTGTACAGATTTTTTGGTCAAAAGTATGCCACGCAGTGAAGGAGCCATCTCCGACCTTATAAAGTATATATATACTATTGATCAGGATCACCAAGCTTCTATAACAACAACTCAGCAATTTCCAATTTTCTATTTCCAATTGCTTCCAAAGCAATTTCCAATACACAGAAAAGTAGAGGATTTTCAACATTCAGTTTATTATCAGGGCTGTACGGTTTCTGGAAATGACCAGATAGTCACTGAACTCCTCCAAAAGTAAGCCTTCTCTCTTGTTTAATATTTAAATAAAATATATTAATTGTCATACAAATTGAATGTCTATTGCTTTTATGAAATGACTATTTTTGCTTTTAGAATTCAAAGTCAGACTCTGATAAGCCCATGAGTCAGAAAAGAAGCTTAGTTTTGAACTTGTTTTTGTAGTAGTTTTACTGTAGGTTTTTAAATGAAAATAAATAAAGACAATACACTCATATCTTGCATAAAAAAGTTAAAAGCATTTGAGATGCAATTAGATCGTCAAGAACCGGTTGAGAACACCCTTCCCTTCCAATGAGATTAGTCTTGGTCCAGTCATCTAAAGCTTAGAGTAGTTTTGCTAAAAATTCAATCAACTCATTTCCACACTTTCGATTACAAGAGTATCTTAGTGAGTGAGTTGTTAATGACTTGTACTAGTGCGTAATCGGAATGGGACGCTGAAGTAACACCACCTGGCAGTCTATTATGGCTAGTTGCTTAACTTTTTGCCATTGATTGCTACTAATAGCTCTCTTTGCCATTACCTGTCCAGCTATGGAGGCCTCTCATAAATATTTATTTGCGCGAAACATATGTTTTTTGTTCAAAAGTTTGCAACTGCTCTTGAATTGGAATTAAATTGTATATACTTTTGTTTAAATATTGCTGGAATTTCATTGTTTATGTTTCATTTTTAGATGAGATTCCAGCCGGAATAGATCGCAGTATAGAGCCATCCACGAGCAAGTGCTTTCCACGTGAAAGTTGCCTTTCTCCGGCACCTCCATCGGCACCGACACCGGCACTTGTGCAGTGTAGCAAGTGGGAGACAAGCTGACAGGCGGGCGTGCAAAGTGTTTTTGGCCAGCAGCCAAGTGTTCGCCATGCCAACCTGCTGCCATTCAATGAAAACAATCCCTCCGCCTCGACTCTGGGGAGGAACTAATCAGAGCCCCAATAAACAATAGAACTGCACAATATTCTACATATATATACAGATATATCTGGTGTCTCTGCTCTGATGTTTCTGCTGCCCGTTCAGACCACGATAAAATGCAACCTTCGACTTGAAAAAGTTACTCGGCATTGCCGTTGGCATTTTATCGACTGCGAAATGCCAGAGCTGGCAAGCCTCCCAGCCCATAGCCGCCTCTGTCTGGGCCCTGAAGTACATACTATATAGCTCCAATAAAGTCTAGGCAGTCTAGGCTTATTTTTTTTTTATTTTCAACTTTCAGGGGCGAAGCATGTGACGGGAAGTGTTTGTCTGGAAAAGTGCGAAAAAAGCACAAAGTTAAAGTAAGATTCTGCGTCAGCCGTGTAATTCTGTTTGAATAACTAATAGTTGACATCTTTTCAAAAAGCTAATTGAAACTCAAACTGGTCTTGATATCAAAACCGTGAAATATTTAGGTCAAGGGTCAAAGGGCAACTATGTAATTGGGTAACTGTTATCATGAACTGGTCGCCCCGAAAACAATTAATGACAATGGATCTCCATTATCTCAATTACTAATTAGACCGGAAGAGTAAAGGCCGGGGGGACAGGGTAGAGCTAGAGCCTTTGGTATTCAGGACTTGCAAGGACAACTAGGTCCTCCCCTAACAGACCACCTCCTCTGGCCATGCAGTGCAACTTATTTTTGCATTCGAAGCTGGCCTTGGCCAAAAAAACAAAGTTCCCTGGCAGCCAACTTGGCCTGAAGCCCGTCTTCAGGACCCCCCCCTCTCAGAGGCCAAAGGTCAGAGGCTCAGTCGTAATTAGTTTTTGCATATCGGGAGACCTCTATCGGGTCTGCGATCTCTGGGAGGTTGCTTCGTCCTAGGGAAGGACGATTGCGTGCCTGGCGGCCACCAGGCAGCACTACAGCTCTTTTACATTAGCCCGGACTGTCTGCAGCCGAGCTATTGGCTTTACTTTGGCGGGGAATTTACATGAATATAAAAATTTTATAGCGTTTCGTGCTGGCTGGCCGTCTCTTCCGCCACCGTTCCGGCCTCGTGTTCCGGCTCTGTTCCCAACTCTGTGACGGTCTCAGTCGCTGCAATTAAATATTAAACTGGCTCGACCCACTCTGCTGGCTGAAAACAAATTTGTATTTACTTTTTCGTCATACTCGGGTAATATTTTGAGAAAAGTATTGACGTTTTATGGATTATTTAGTCTAACTGGCGGCTAGTTAGTTGTCGTTTAATCTTATCACTGCTGCTCTTGAGGCCGTATCTTATCTTGGGGATGGTGAGCAAGGCCTCATGCGTTGAAATCATTCATGTGTAGCACTAGACTCTGCTCGGTACAGAGTACTTCAGTGCACGTGGACTGCAGTTGCTGGTCGCAGGCAGCGGGTCTCCTCCACCAGCGTCTGAGTTTGCCTTTGTCGCTGTCCGGTGTCCTTTTTGGAAGACAATAGTGTGGGCAGCGACATGCCCTTATCCGAGAAAGTACAGAAAATCGCATTGTATTTTATCCGAAATAACTTCCCACTTCCTAAGACAGTGGTAGTCTCAACAAAAAATGACTATAAGCCCCTGTCCTCTATTGAATAGAACCCCTATACCGGAGTCTCAATAAAAAGTTATCATTATGTCTTTATGGCATTATAGCAATTATAATCTAGAAGGCAAATAAGAAAAAAAATCCCCTTTAAGAAGTGTTATTTTGAGGCTCATATCTCATCATCGATTGGCCGGCAATTAGGAATTAGAAAAGTCAACACCGACTCTTGGCCAGCCACTTAATGGGTTTAACTTTTCCATAACTAGCAGCACCTTAGCTAGTTATTTATCGCACGACGTCACCGAGTCAACTGTCACAAGTTCTCAAATTCCTGGCTAGAATTCCAGGTACTCCCTTATCATTCGATCCTCATTATCGATATCGGCAGCCAGAAATCAATCATTTGGGCTTATCGCCTAGTGCTCAGTAGTTTGCTGAAGTGCTGCCTTTTCCGGGCAACCCTTTTAGTTCATTTTTCGGACCACTCGGAAGCTCTCAGTTCGGTTTTCGGCGCAAGAAAGTTTGAGGGAACCGGGTCAGGTGTGTATTGGCGGCATCGATTACGTGACGTCAGTGGAGGAGGGGGAACTCATCCGCCAATGCAGCCCGCTACCTGTTGACTTTTACTCCCATAATTATCCTAATGCAAAATTTATTGTCCCCCGCGGTGAGCGATAAGCTGGTGTGTCAATTGCTGCAATTTGTTGCTGTCGGGAGGGATGGGAAGGGACCTACTTCCATGTCGGACCTGTACTATAACTCTGGCCTGCTCTGGCTCTGTTCCGTTTCAGACACTTGGATCCAGAAATAAATGGCCGCGGGACGCAGGAAACGCTTCCGTCTGTGGTGTCCGGAAATAGAAAGCCGCTAGAATGGACAAGCGATCGCTGTGCCTGCTGGTCATCTGCATCAAAATGTGCCTGGTCATCTGGCTGGTCAGCTGGCAGCAGCCGACGATGCTCGAGTCGGAGATGATAGCCGAGGCAGCTGCCCTCGGCGGCAGCAGAGGCGGCAGTTCCCCCCCGCCACCGCACCAGCCGCCGGCGAGAAGAGGACTCAGGAGCGGAAGCATCAGCGGCAGTGGCAGCGGGATCGGGATCGGGAGCAGTCCAAACCAAATAACCCAGCCTAGTCGCACCCACTTTAGCTTTAACGATAGCATAGTTAGCAACACATTCGATCGGCCGGCGACGCCCCCGCCACTGACCTCGCAAACGCCAACGCCCCCGCAGAGCAGCATGCAGCTGATGGATCTGAGCAACTTCGCCTACACCATCGACCAGGCGCCGTGCGAGCCGAGTGTCCAGGTCCTGGTGCTGGTCCACTCGGCGGTACCCAACTTCGAGAAGCGGCGCATCATCCGGAGCACGTGGGCGGAGCGCAGCTACATCGAGCGGACGCCCCTGCGGGTGATCTTCCTGGTGGGCGCCGTGGGGGCCAGGGCCGAGAACTGGCAGCACCTGATCGAGCGAGAGAACAACGTTCACGGGGACCTCGTGCAGGGCAACTTCGACGACGTCTACCGGAACATGACCTACAAGCATGTGATGGCGCTCAAGTGGTTCACCGAGAACTGCGCCCCGGCCCAGCTGATGGTGAAGGTGGACGACGACGTGTACATCAATACGCCGCAGCTGATCAAGTTCTTTACGGATCCGCACCTCCCAGAGCATGCCCTCCTCCATCAGCCGGATCTCCTGCTGTGCCGGCCCGTCAAGAAGTCCAGGGTCAAGCGTACATATCGCGTGAGTATACTGGTAATACCACATACATGGTCAGTGACTAAATCTTTCTTTTCCGACAGTCAAAGTGGAGGGTGACCTACAAGGAGTACCCCCACCGCTTCTATCCGCCCTACTGCCCCGGCCTGGCCATTGTCTACTCGCCGGAGGTGGTGCGTCGACTGTTCGCGGCGGCCCAGAAGGCCAACTACTTCTGGGTGGACGACGTCCTCATCACCGGCGTCCTCACCGCGGCCACAGGCACAAAGATCACCAAGCTGACGCACTACCTGGAGCACAAAGGCGTGCGCCAGCTGCTCAAGGGAGAGACCGACCTGCAGAAGCCGGCATTCCTCTTCACCACCGACGGCATCCGGCCGGACGAGAGCTTAGCCATCTGGCAGATGACGGTGGATAGCAACTATACTTTGACAACGCCATCCTCCTCCGCATCCACATTCGCATCCTTCGCTTCCGCATTGAGAAACAGTGCTAATATTTCGAGATCGCAGACGAGCCGGGGCATCAGCTAGTTTGACTGGCGACCAGATCTGAGATACGTTTAGTTTAATTGGCTGTTCAGTTTTAGGGTTTCGTTAAGCTTAGGTTCTACTATGTAGCTATCCGTAATGTTAACTGACTAATCTTAGGTAGCATTTTTGTCGACCATGAACAGAAGGAACATTGCAAGTCAAGTGAACCACCAACCACCTGCCCACAATCATTCGTATCATATGAACGGTAACTAACCTAAGGATTATAACTAAGGATAGTCATGTACATCAAATGCGAGTCGCTCACCAACAACACACAGAATACACCCACTCAAGCCGCAACCGGGCGACGAAGGGGCGTCTTAGCCTTAAGCACAACAACTCTTATAGCGTAAGACATCTACAGAAGTACTTAATGAACGATAAATAAAACCAACCTAGAGAAATAGCAAGCTAAATAGCAGAGCGCAGGAAATCTGAACTCGAGTATACTGGAAATAACCAAACCAAATATTGAATTCGATGTAGGAATTCAACGGCATGATGACAACGGACGAACCTAGAGGATAGATATTAACACAAAATATACATACGTAGGGACGATAAAGAAAACTAAAATGGATTGAAACTGTTTTACGGCAAAGTTATACGATGGATGCTTACATGATATTGTAATTTTTTGTATTGTGTGTCCAATTAGAAAACTTGTATTTTTTAGCTATCCACTACTCCTTTTTTATTCTCGCAATTCCGTGAAGAACAAAGCCAATCTATAAATTTAAATCTCAAATTGCATATTCATACATTTATACGGATACATTTAAAATAAATTAAAAACAAAATATATGACATAAGTGGGAACAGTAAAAAGCCAGGAACGTTAACATGAAATATCAAAAAGGCAAAGGAAAATGGTATGCTAAGCGCTGAACGATGAACGAACGGAAATTGTAACAAATGAAATTTATAAATGTGTAATGAAATTAATTAAATGTTCAAGTTTGTCAGAAATTATATGAAAAATCATTTCAAAATACAAATAACAAACGGAAATAGAATGTTTTCAATTGTTTTACTGCCGCTAGGTGGCGCCAATACCTATCATCACTGTGAGAAGTGCCATCCCTAAGATAAACTGCTTGCACTGCTTTGTCTGTGGCGCCAAATTCAAAACTATGACGGCGAGAAAACTTTTGTGAATAATTTAAAGCTTTCAATACGTACGTGCCTCGTTGTCATATTTGCACTTGACTAAAACAATATCTGCCCGCACCCCTGCCATTTCACCTGTACGCCGTGTAAATAATTCAATGCGAATGTGGAACCAAAACCCCATTTCGACAGCTGCGTTCAAGGACCTTAAAAATTGCCACCGTGCACTCGAATTTAAAACGCCACGTACAAATTGCGCACAATTCGGTTTTTTGAAGTGGTCCCCTATTTTTAGGGCTGCGGGGGGACTGGCAGTAGCCGAATCGAGAGGCGGGAGCAGCCGCAACGACTGCCAGTGACAACTAATTGTTTTTGTTCCCACGCCCGCCGATTGACTTTGACATTGTGGGGTGTCGCAGGAGGTGGCAAAAAGGGTCGAAGGCGGCGGACCCGCCAGGACCCTCGATGACGTGTGTGCGGGAAGCCAATTGTTGCATCACCCCGTCGGACATTTCGCCACTCTGATTAGCCGAGCTCCTTTCAGCGTTCAGTGTTTCTCGGCCGTCCAGCGGGTACGGTCGCAGTTCAATTTTCTCATTAAATATTAAGCGTTAAGTACCGACAGGACAACGGTCATCAATGGCGGCAGTGGGTTCGGTAAGTGTCTCGACCCACAGAATCTGTGTCAATGGGGAAGCTATTGAAAGGATTAATTGACAATGATTGCTCAATAATGGTAATCACCTTTGAGGGCTAACGTAATAAAAATAAATAGATAAAATATAATTAATAGGGATGGCGATAAATCCATAGAGATACCCATAGAGATAATTAAATAATTTGTGCTAAGCGCCTACTTCTTAAATTTAAGTGAATATATAAAAAATAATCGTATTGCTCATTCATTAAGAATTTATAATGGAAAATAATATATATTAAAGGGTATTATTTACCAAGAACTTCCTCATATAATTATAATATTTAAAGAATATTTAAATAATTTCAAAAATTATACCAATTTTGAGTATACTCTGAGCCAAGTCCTTCAGAATAGGATTGGTTCTTGAGAACACCTTAGGATATCCCCCAAAAAGTCGATTATGGATGTACAAACAATAATTTTATTACAACCCGTACCAGGACCTCTTCGATCCGTATTAGTGGGTCATTATTGCTTTCGGTCCCAGGCGTGAAATTTGGCGGCCTGTATTTATTCTCCCGCTGGGGTGGTAATTGCTACGAAAACACGACCTGCTGACAGAAATCAATGGCGGGGGCCGAGATTAATGATAACAGCTTGCCTCAGACACACGCTCCTGCCACGTTCCATTTGGCAGGATATCGAGGCGGTGGCAGCAGGCAGCAAACGGAGGAGCAGCCCAGCTATGGCGGGACAGAGGAGGACCCTTCAGAGCGAAGGAGACTTCTTTGAGTGGCGCCGCCTTCGTTAGCTGCAAATTATTTACAAGTGCAGGCAAAACAAAGCCGAGCACTGTGAACAACCTAACATGCAACATGCAACGGCAACTCCACTCGGCGCTTGCCACTCGCCGCTCCACTCGAATGCGATCCAGGTGGATGCTGTTTGTCCCTCCGTTTTGGACCGCAAGCTCTCGGGCCGTTCGATGGATGTGTGTCAAGTTGCGAGGGGGGTAGGGAGTCATCCTTCCTGATACACACAGGACACCAGTGCACGGGGAGAGTCGGTGGCCCCGAGGAGTGCCAAGTCCTCGCTTTCAGCTGCCCCTTTCAGCTGCCTCGCGCCGGCGCCCAAAAGCAGGCAAAACTTTTTTTCTTTTTATTATCGGCCAGCATCGGCAGCGATATGATGAAGTGATGCTGCGGCTCGGCAGCTGTCGAAGCCAGTGTGCCGCTGTTGGCCAGTTTTTAGAACAGCATCTCGGGCCTCGGGTCTCGGCGATTCGAGTCGAGGCGAATCGAGTCGAGTTGCGGAGGACTCGGGCTCGTGTCTTCCTGGCCTGGCTATAAATGTTTTGTTTTTCTGCAGTTTGTTGTTAGTGCTGAACGGCAGTGAACGGGCAGCGTTTGTTGGTTGGTTGGTCTCTCGCACACACACGAGGATCCAGGAGTTTGGCCTGGCCAGGACTCACTCGCTTCAGCTTCCTTTTCGCTCGCCTTCCCATAATTGTATCTTTGTATCTTCGCCTAGTTTGCCTCTGCGCTTCCCAAGTGTGTGTGAGTGTGCCAGTGTGTGTCGGGGCTAAAAATAGCGCCCAAAACAAGTGCCAAGTGACCAGGACTTCCCTTCCACTCCCCCACCCCTCCTCAAGGGGCAAGACAATCACAAAAAACAACAACGGAAAGTGCAAAAAACTTAGTTAAGTTAAGAGAACCACAAAAAACCAAACAGAGGATTCAGAAACTATATACTAGAGGACAGCAACCTACGAATTTCCCCAAAAGAAACTAAAACTAATCTTAAAAAAAAAAAAACACACAACAGGTGTTTCAGCTTTAACTTTTTCCACAAAACCCAAAACCAACAAAATAATTAAATCTATCAGGAGCAATTAGTAGTTGTCCATAATTGATGAGGAGAAACTTTAATTTGGTGCGTGTCGACTTATTCGGATTCTTATTAGTATTTGTATCTGTGTCTGCTGCTTGACTCCTGCGAGTGTGTGTGTGCCTGCCTGCTTGTGAGTGTGTGTGGTTGCGTGGGGACGAGTGTGTATGTGTGTGATTGCTCTGCTCGGCGCACGTGCAACGAAAGATGGTTGAGGAGTTCCTGGAGAAGTTGCCCGAAATCGACACACGCTACGAGGTGAGTCCGCCCAACACTAAAGCTTTAAACTATAATATACAGAGAGGAAAATTAGACTGGGATTTTAAACTTCTCAATTTGAATATTTTGGAAGACCGTCCAGTATATTCCAATTATTATTTTGTAATAAATAAACCTATAAGAGGTCATATTTTCATATTTTTTTAAATATTAATTTTTATCAGTTATACCATAATATTTAACTAGTTTCTGTTTTTGATTATATTTCTTATTTATATTTTAAATACTTTACAATGGACATTAAGATCTTAGTATTATAAACATGGAACTTTTGACATGATTCCTCTAAACTTATTTAATATAAAAACTCCTTCTATTCGAGGAAGATGACTCCTATAGTAGTCCTATAAACTTGTTTCTTTTGTTTTTATTTTCTTTCACACAAATATCTAAATTGTAATAGACTTTATCTGATTTATCTTACTGTTTAGAAGTCTAAACTTTAGACATTTTCCTTCGTGTAGGTCCTGGCAATGTGCTCCATTTCCCATTGTTGTGCCTTGTTCCTTTATTTTTTAATCACATTGCTCGGCTGTTTACCGAGGCTTTGTTTTGTGCTCCCACAGCTGCCGCTACTGGTGATGGTGTTTCTGGGCCTTCTGCTGTTTCTGCTGCACTGGCACAGCAAATATCCAACGGCGGCTTTTGTTTTTTAGCCGTGGCACCTGCCCAGCATCCTGCCAGCGCTTCCCGGCCGCCTTTCAAACCGGTCTCCATCCTCCACCTATCCTCCACCCCCACACAGCCTGCTGTTTGTTTTGGCGTTCAAATTACATTTCCCTACATGAATTCGCATTACACTGAGTGTACAGCTGAGCCGTGGATTCAGTTCCTTTCGTTTCGTTTCCGTTCCGCCGTTTGCGGCCCGGATATTTAATCAGTTTGCAGCCGTCTGTGCTGAGTGCTGCAGTTACACACTGCACTTAGCCGGAGCGGAGGCTTCTTGGCATTTCGCATTTGTTTTACGGCGAATGTTTGGCTTAAAGCCTCCCAGGTGGAGGACGGGGCCAGGCCGCTCCTAAGGCCGCTCAGCCAGGCATTAGCCCAGATAGAGATGGCGATCCAGATTCGGATTCTTTGTCTCCGAGCTCTCCGCAAATATTTGCCTTGCCGTTGGCTTAACTATGGCTTTGGCTTAAGTGTCACCTGGGTCGACGGCCACATCAGGACAGATTGGACCTGGCAATCTGATGTGAGTGCCTGATGAGCTGGCGATACTTTTAAACCATCTGTTGTTTAAATATTTAGAGTCCTGGCTCATAAAAGAGCTCAAAATCCAAGTAGACTTTGGAAAAGGCTTGTAAACAAAAGCAAACAACAGACAAAACACATATTATAGTCTGAAATATATTACGTTTCATAGACAGATAGGGATTAGGATTTTTCGTTATCACAATAGCTATACATTTAAGAGAACAGACTAAGCTAAGTATAAGTAGTTAGCCTACACTTTTAAACAAGTGCCCAAATCGATTTAGTTTTAAACTGGCCGTGGCCAAAACTTTGGCTCACAAACGATCCTGGGACACCCCTTGAAAGTTTCCCATTACACCACTTAGCTGTTCCGGCCAGGATGTTGGGGCCATGCACGCGATTCCGGAGAGCCAGAGGCAAGACCCAGGCCACACCAAGCCAAATAACCTGCGGATGGCTCAGTCAACAACTTGAAAGGCAATTAGCGCACTTCTCGCTCAAGCTCAACTGGGCTGGGTTGGGTTGGGGTCATCTGGGCCAAATGCGAGTCATGGCCAACAGTTTAGCGAGCACATTAACTTTATTAGCGCGATACAATTGGGTAAACAGTGCACCATATATGTACATATGTACTTGGCCAGAGTGTATCAACAGTGTGTAGATAATTATGCGGCACATTGGGAACAATGGCGCCGGAGCCCTTGTAAGCCTTTTATGTCCCACAAACGGGGCCCAGACAAAGCCTCAGAAAACTAATAAACAACAGCCAGCCCGCCCGCCCCTCGAAAGCCACTATTCGGATGTGTGCGTGTCGGATGGGTGAACGCGATCGCGATCAATAAAAATTAATTATTCAATATACATGTATATAGATGGCAAAGTACAGGCCATCAACTTTCGCTGGCACTAATCCCGCCAATGGCTTATTTATGGTCGACCTACACCCCCATAAATTCTGGTTACACCACCGGAAAATATGAGGGTATATGAATGTGGTGATTTTTTAAGGAAGGATGGCAATAGTCCTTGTAGTCCTCAAATCAGGTTAGGTTAGATTAGATCCAATAGAATGAATACTTCCTCTTAAAAGACCGAAACTCAAAAGCAACCCAACCTAAATTTCTCTCCGTGTAAAAGTGCGTGTGGGTATCCTGCGAAAGAGGTCCTCTTTTTGTGCGCGACTTACAGCTGCGGTTGTTGCGTTGTCCTCGTCGCGGTCGCGTTGTTGCTACAAAATAACCGTTAATTTGCATGACAAAGTAGCAGGCAGCCGTGGCCCAAAGGGTGTCAGCAGGGCGGAAAGGACAGGGGCAGAGGCACCATCCGTCGGACCAGTAAATGGAAATGTTTAAATTCACACTGGAAAGTCAAACAAAATGAAAAATGCCGCCTACCAGAACTCAACCAGCGGCAGCGAATAAAAAATTCAATTCGAGCCGGACAACGAAACTCATCCGCTTTCGTTCTTTGCGGCTCAATTGCATTTAATTAAATCTGAGCCGCAGGATTGACAATTTGCGGAATCGAAATCGAGGCATCGGAGGGCAAAAGTTTCTCTGGCATATGTACAAGAACTGGCAGATCAGAGCCCGGAAAGGTGAAATGTGCTGACAACTTCTTATCGAAACTTTGGAAGCTCATTTGGGCTGCCAGGGCTTACCACGAGACTTATGCACATTGTACACAAGCCATGGAAACTTTGAAGAATAAACCTCAATTTTCGGTTACCATTTCAGTCGTTTGTATACATTTCAGGAAGAGATATTAGTACAAATGCTTTCACAATTGCATTTTAATTGATTTTATCGGGTTTTTATTTCTTCACCTCTTTCAACAATTTTTAATTGGTTTATTCTGTTAAAAAAAAAAAAAACAATGGCATAATTATGAATATTCATTTGCTTTCCATTTCATGTTTTCACATATTTTCAGTAATGCAAATTGCACACAAATTCCATCTTTTTATGGTGTTGCTGACGACTATACGGCTTTAAGCGAAAGTGCATTGAAATTTAAACAGTTTTTGTTTACCCATATTTATCCGCATTCAGGGAAAGCGCCATTCTGTATTCTATTCAGGTTTGTTTATTTGCAAACAAAAAGCAATTTCGGCTACATTTTAATTGAAGCCCAAACCTGTCGCTCCGGCATTTGCCCACCTGCATACACACACGAGCACCTGTTCAAAAGCCACTTCAGAGTTTAGAGTGTGTCCGTTATCCGGAGACTGTGCACACAGAACACTCACGGACTCAGTCACTGTACAGGCCTCCACATCCACATCCATATCCATATCCGCTCCTGCCCATGGGCCATGGCAAATATCTGGCAGACAGCCAGGCAGGCAGGCAGATCGAGGAACTCACATGGCAACGACATCGTTGAAAGTTTGTCACATTTTGCAGGCAAAACATTTTCAATATGCAAAGGCCGTTAATATGCCAGCCCCCCGGATAGAAAAAGAGAGCGAATGGCAGACGAGTCAGTGGGTCCGCATAGAAGCCATGCTATGCTATTAAATTGCTTCTGTTTCAGGGATTCAGGGGAGCACATGGCGTATGCGTAATATGCTGCATAATGCGTGTTTAGATCAAAATTGAATTGCGCATTTTACATGTCGAATACGTGACGTGCTCAGCCGCCAAACATCAGCTTTTCACATTTTCTCTGCATTGTCCAAATGACTCTGTGTTTTCCCCATTTTCCACTTTTGGTTTGCTTTTTTTTCTCTGACATGAATTTCTGACTGAGCAGATTTTGCCAACAGCCTTCTTCATCCGGGAATATCATTTGTTTACCGAGATTTCATTTGAAATCTTTTTCTGATTTTATTTTGGCCATCAATCACACTATTATTTGCTGAAATAAATTATAAACTCCATCTCGGGCAGAGCACAAGCCATGGGATAACAGACCGGACTGCAGTTTATTGAGATAAATGAAATTTAATATTTATTTAGCTCGAATTTAGTTCATTGCCATTGTTTGCTCTTTCCCTCTTCCTCCATATTTTATTCCCATGAAAATAATTCCCATTTTCCTTTCCTTCTGATTCGAGTGCATTCAGAGCCACTCACACAAAAAATTTCCCCAGCTAATCCGACGAGCAGCCCACTAACCGGCGGATCAAATGCGTTTATTACCACGCTAATCCTGTAAAATTCATTAATAAATGTCGACGAGCGAGCCGAGCATAATCCATTTTACTCAATCCCCTGCCCATCCCCAAAAGGGATACACTCCGCTGGCTGCACACAATACAGATACATATATTCCGGGGAATATATCACAGCTGGCTGGGCAGCATCTGCTCCATGCTCCATGCTCCATGCTCCATGCTCCAAGCGTCGAGCTGATGCTCCGGCTGGCCCGTGCAGCTGGAACCACTCAAAGTGGCTAGCGGGCCATCGCAAAAAAGGGAAAAAATGAAGCTGGAAAAACCGCATGGCATAAAGAAAATGCCTTTGTTGGCACTTCAACAAAAGTGAAACGGGGGGCCGGAAGGCCATGTTTGCAGAAACCCAATTTATCTAGTTCATTTTTGTGAAAAACCACCACAGAGGAAATCGTACAGACAATTAAAATTGTAAAAAAAATCTATGAAAAATGCCACAGGATATGCACAGCAGGATATTTTTAGAAAATGAATGAGGTTATAGGAAATATTTCTAGCAAATTGGTTACAAAATATTTATGTGTTTGGTTTTTATTCTTCAAAGTGTTAGGAGTAAAAGAATTGTTATTATTATTATTTAAATATAAAAAGTTTTAAAATGAAATTCTACAAATGTGGAGTGTAATGTTATCCATTAGATATAGTTCCTTGAATTTTACTTTTTTTACAAACATAATTACTCTGTCTACCCCCGATAACCTGGTACGTGTACTGAATAAATGTAATTTTTTTGTAACTCCTCTAATTAGGTGGCCAAAACACTGCATTCCGTATTTCCTTTTCACATTTTTTCCCTTCGGTTGCTTGCAGCATGTTGAAATGAGAAACCATAACTTATGCCGATAAACAGACGGCAAACATATTGCCGCCTGCTGCCGGGGCGGATGATTGATGACAGCTCTTGCATTCCGTGTATTTGTTCATTTTGTGTGTGTGTGTGCTCTGTGTCCTTTGCAGGATATTGTGCCCATGGAACAAGTGAGCTCGATGGTCTCCAACGGTGGCGGCAGCGTCACCATGCAGCGCGACGATGAGTACAGGAATCGGATCATGAAAAGTAAGTGTGTCAGCCAGCAGTAGCAGGCATTGAAGTATCCGAAAAACAGAGCCCCCCTCCGAAACTCCCCCACACCCCCCTCCTAGCCCTTATTAACAGAGGCAGCACAGCTGGTAGGAGGACTATCCCTGACCTACTGGCTTTGCAGTTGACACACTTAGTTTAATCCTAGCCAACAAACATGCCTGCCTACACAGCTCCCAACCAGTTTACAGCCTACACCTCCAGCCTCCACCTCTCCCAACCAGCAGGGGCAAATAAATAGCGTTTCACATTTCTCTTAACCGTTTTGCATCCTCCTCGGCTGCCACGCCCCCGTCGCCCTTTTTTTTTGCATGGCACACACGCTGCGGCATGGCTGCGCCTTACTCTTAGCCTAGATTTAAGCCAAGCATAGATGCAATCGTCATTTTAACTCGCCACACAACCACCACATACCACATACCACATACCACACACCCCAACCAGCCAGCCACACATTTGTGTAATTTGTAAATTTGTCAACTAACCAGTTTCTTTCCTTTAAATTATATATTAAACGTAAACTCATTTCATGATGCTTGCCCAACAAATTCGACGAATTGGGAACGCTCTCTATCTCTGTACAAAAATTTGCAAATCAAAAACCGAAAAAAAAACGCAAAACCAAAATCAAAAAATCGAACAAAAAAAAAAAAAAACTAAAACCGCATCATCAAAATCCAACTAACTAACCAACCAACCAAAATCAACCAACCAAACGCTTCTCTTTTACATCTCTCCATCTGTAGTACGTAGACTTGGTGAGTCCAACTTAATATTTAATAATAATTAGATTCATTTGGTTTGTATATACTTCCATAAAATATATATATTCTGCACACCAGTTGTGTGGCCGGTAAGTGTAAGTACGATTTGATTTTCAATTGAGATAGTTTGGCCGAAAATTAAGTCTTGAGTGCATAAATGAAATATTTACAAGAGCATGATTGCTCTCAAGTGTTCAACAGGGCGTATGAGCAATGCACTTAATCTCTATGATCTTGTGCGTGTGTGTTTGTGCTTTTGTGTGCATCAGTGCGTGTATGGGTGCTTGTGTGAAACGCATTAGCATTACATTTACATTCGCATTTACATTCGCAGCCGAGCCGCCGACCAGCCAAGCATTCCCAGGAAATGGTCACAGGGGGCGTATACTTAATATCTGCTAAATATGTATACACAGCAGCATCGGTCTCTGTGGCTGCCTGTGTGGCGGAATCAGTCCGAAAGAGCTGAAAGACAACTTCATTTGAGCCCGGCCTCGAGGCCCATAAACCATAATGCTGACCTCCGCTGTAAATTACTGGTCAGCAAAGGCACAAGCCCAAGCCAGCAAAGCCCCCAAAAGGGACTGGTCCTTTTTCATCATTAGTTAATTTGGGTCCCCAGTTGTCCGGTCCGCCGTTCTTTCACTCTTCTACCCTTTGCTAATATTCGACCCACAAAATGTAGCATAAACTTGGCATTTAGCAAGCGACTGACATCGGGCGAAAACGAAAACAAAAGTAAGCAACAAATCATTTGCAGGCCAATGACAAAGGCGGTCCTGAATAAAAGAAATTAAAAATGCTTGGCTGGGCGCAGTATCCTTCTTTTTTGTATGTGTTTTTTTTTTCTAAGCTAGACAGGCCTCTGGGAATTGCCTGCCAAGAAATGCAGTGAATCGGGTAGAAAGGACTCGCAGTTCAATGTACTGGGTCCTCGGTTATGGCTGCTGCAGCCAAAGATGAGAAAATCGCCTTAGACTTGAACACAAACATAGCTGCTATATATAGAAAATATTTTATGTCTTTGGCTGAAAACTTTGCACAGGCTTTTTCACTTTGATGCACTGTAAAAATAACTATACAAAATTTGAGACAAATTATTATTATTAAACAAATATAACATATCTTAAGAAGCACGTTTTTAAACTTCTAAAGATTTTAAAAATAAGGGTACTCGTATTCATTTAAATACTTTTGGCATTCTTGGTAAACATTCTTCGCTCTCTGCATTTGGGGCCAAAGTTTTTCGTAACTCGGTTCGGTTATGAGTTTTCCCTTCAGCCCCAGTCCAGAGAGAATATAATAAAATAAATGTCTGAGCATTTTTCCCCGTTGCCCGGATTCAAATGATACGTTTGAAGCATGCTTGATGCGCACAGATTTTTCACAACTTTTACGGCGGATGCTTGTCGTTTTTTTGGCCAATGCGATGTCGGTAGAGTTAGGATATTGCCTATCGATCCGGTCCCCAAGGATACTGAGTCGAGCGGAAGCAAGCCATTTAAATGCTAGAAATTGAGTATTGAATAGTTTGCAAACAATTGCCAAATACTTTTCTGGCAAAAAGTTTAGGCAAGGGGAGCGGATTAGCCCGATTTCCCGAATAAGAGGCCAACTTTTGAAATCCCATTAATTAGGGCTCCGACGGAGGAAAGAGCGATGTTAAATAGCCCGTCTGTTTAGCTGCCATTAAAGCACAATAATAGGTTCTGACAACACCACTCCATGTAGCGTTCACACTCGGGCAGACCGGCCAGCCCTGCAGCCGACTCTGGCAGTTGGCCAAGAAGTGACAATATGGCCGGCAGACAAAGGCAAGTCAGCTCCAGAAAATGACGCATTTGGGTGCAAGTGCCTCGTGTGGCCTCATGCGGAAGTTGTTAATTTGACGCACAAAAGGCAAATGGCGATAGAACTGGCACAAGTGCCACATCACCCAAGGAGCCTCCTTCAGGCGGTTGGATGTTTGAGGTTGGTGGATCCTGGTGCAACAGGACGAACATGCAATATGCGAGCTGGTAATTACCAGAAAGACTGACGGCCATTACAAAGTGCTCTTTGCAGCTTTGGACGATTTCCAGAGGCAGTTGTTTTAAAGCACCTTCTCGCTTTACTTGTTGCGAGGACTAGTTTATAGTTTTGTTTATGTTGCCGGCTCACCCCTGGCTAAGCAAACACACCTAACCAATTAGTCTAATTTATATCAATTCAAAGACCAGTTTTTGCTCATTAGCCAAGCTTCAAATGGAAAATGTAATAACATTCCTCGGGTAGTTAGAGGTAGACAGGCAACCTAACTTCCTTGGCTTGAAAGACTGAAAAGTACAGGGAGGAAAACAAAAAAAAGGATACAATTTTAAAGTGGTGGCTCAGTATATAAATTTAGTATAAATTATGTGTTGTTTTGACTTTTAATATTTAGGTTTTAAATAGTATGGATTGCAAATTAAAGATCCATTAAATCTTTTTGATTCAATTGACATTTTTCACTCTAAACAATTTCATATTCAGATAATATCTTCTTGCAGTGCATTGCATTATTTACCATTTCCGGGCTAGGTGCACCCTCGTTGTCCTTTAATTCATCGGATGCATTAGTTGTCCCTCTTCGAAGGCGAATGAAAACTACCGCCTTTCAAATATTTGCAATTCAATTTGACAAACACAAAGATAACGAGCCAGCAGTTGTTCCGGACTCTGGCATTAAATATTCAGGCTTATGCAAGCATGTAAATGCCAAACGAGAATCGGCGCCCAGCTAGCCAGCTAGAGAGTCCTTGCGTGACTTTCACTTCTGCCAGCCCACGGGAGCAACCGGTTGAAAGCCGTTGAGCCTGTCGGTCTTGCCTGTGTTGTGGCCTGGTCTAAGAACATGCTAAAATGGCCTACTTACTGGCCCGGAGAGCGACAGACACTGAGGAGTGCAGTGGGGGGCAGTACCCACACAGATGCGACAGTTGACAACGCGGTCGAGTCGACTCGAGTCGTCTTGACTCGTCTTGACTTGACTGATGCAACGGCAGGAGCGGCGGCCAAATGAACACTGGCATAATGTAGGCGGCTTTATGGCTGCATTTTTTACAAAAGGCGAGGCTCGGTTGCAGTTTACAGAGGAAACAGTTGGGAAGAACTTGAATATAAAATTGGAATAAATATGCCTACCTACCAATAAAGGTCCGCGATTAATTGAACTATTTTTCAATCTAAAGGTCAATCGATTATTAAAGTGCTTCATGGCCTAACTAACATAAATGTGAGTCATTTTTAGACTATATTCAACGATTAATGGTCATAAGCACCTATATTTATCATTCTAATGCCAGAGGTACAATCAGTCAAAAAATATAGGCTGTATACGAACACTAAACACTAAACAAATAATGTTTTTTCTGTATTCTATATTGTTTAATGTATTTCTATGAATTTATATTTAAGCCTAGAATGATCTGAACCCAATCCAGTAATACATTAATATTTAGTACTATCTCTACAATGCTTTTATTATAATTGTTTATTTTAAAGTGAAAAGTGAAAAATTTTATTGGGGTAAAATGATGGGAAATTTTTTTGAAGTGTACCTTCTATAATATACATTTTCGGGCATCATCTACGATAAACTAGTTCGAGGTTGCCATCAACAAAGAAGACTTCGTATCAAAGCCGTCTTGCAACTGTTCCCCGTTACATTTGGCATCGCATCCGGCAGTTCACATCCTGCATCCTTGAGCTGAATACGTTACCGGAAAGCGAACAGTAATTTCCCAACTATTAACTTGTCCACTGTCAATGGCAATTAGCATAAATTGTGCCTCATTCCGGGTACCATGTCATTATTTTGCCACCGCCAATTGTAAGCCAACAGGACGCGAGCAGACCCCGTATAGGGTACACCCTCGATAAACACAAATAAATTAAAAACCATTGGCTGGGCCAGTTCAGTTGGACTTGGTCTATAAACTACGACGGACCCATTTGCGGACCACACCGAGCCAGCGGCACGTTGCAAGCCCCGGAGCGTGTTGTTATTAAATTAGTTTTTCGTGTTTTCCCGCACGCTCCGTGTTCGGTGCCCTGAGAGAGCTCCGAGCCGCTTTTCCGGGTTGTGCGGACTGTGGACTTCAGATTACGAACTTCGATTCCTCGGCCATGAGTCCTCAAGGCAGCAGCGGCAGCGGGAACGCCTTTTTACGTACGGTTCA
This sequence comes from Drosophila atripex, assembly GCA_035045925.1. Classification (NCBI taxonomy): domain Eukaryota; kingdom Metazoa; phylum Arthropoda; class Insecta; order Diptera; family Drosophilidae; genus Drosophila; species Drosophila atripex. The sequence continues at coordinate 7,728,492 of JAWNOP010000012.1, forward strand.
CTTGACAATAGTCCTCGTACCACTCATTGTTGATGTTGTGGCTTTGCCTTTGTGGTTGTCCTAATTTTTAAAGAGGGGCGGAAAAGCGAGGGGGAAATTCTGGTTTCCATGAAAACTTTGTGCCCGAAAAGTTTTTAATAGAGTTCTTGGTCGAGCGCTGTTTAAAGTGCAAATTAAATAAACGCAACGGGACAGAAACTCGACCGAAAGTTGGCCCGCAACGTACATAACTGCAGCCATTCCGTAACTTGTGCCTGCGGGACTTTTGTGAGAACACAACTTGTGGCAATTAGCAAGTGGCATACAGAAACCACCTGAGCAAGTGGCATATAGAACCTCCCACAAGTGACAACGAAAAAGGCTCCAAGATATCGGATCGCACCGACAGTCTGTGGCAGACGACTGCCACCAGCATGCAACAGCCACCTCAGCGGCATGCCCGACCCGCACCACAGCACCAGCACCACCAATTCCAGCACCAGCACCACAATCAGCTGCCTCTGCACCACCAAAGCCACCACCAGGCACAGCGCACCACCGGACGGCACACGATGCTAGGCAGCAACCACAGCAGTCAGCGCGAGGCGAGTGTCTCGCCCCGCCGTGTGGCACTCGACACCACCGCCTCGGGCTCCACCAGTGGTTTTGGATTCAGTCGAGGTAAGCCACCGACTCTGAATCTACGATACTAGCTTTCTTCTAAAGTCGGGGACCACGTAAAGTATTTTATTAAATTATTCGAATTTGAAAAATAAGTGAAATGGTTAATTGTCCATTTTCGTTTTGAAAGTTAAAGTCTATTTTTAAAAAATGTAACTAAATAAACTTTTTAAGGTTTAACTTTTTCTTCCTACGATCTTTAAAATATCATTGACAATGACCTTTTAAATTTATAATCAATTTTATATAACATTAGAAATAGGAAACATTTTGAGGTTCAAAGTAAGGGTCTCTTGTATATAATATCACTCATACGCACCGTTTCCCACGCTTTGAAGTTTTTAAAAATCCTTACTTTATATACTTTAAATAATCTTTTATATATTATTTATTCTATTCTATAATGAATTAAGCGAATTAAGAAATAATGATAATATAGAAGATGCATTTTGACAAAATCTAAAAACCTTAAATGTCCATTTCGAAGGATAAGGATTTGTGGAAAATGCTGTGTGCTCATCGGTTTCCCACCTCTCCTATAAAATACGAGACTAAAATCATTTTAAAATGAAATATGAAAATCATTCCCAGTATATGGTTTAGACTCAGTACGAATTTATGTCAGTTTCAACTTCCGGGGCGATTATCTAAATGCATCCAGTTGCACCCACATAATTCAAACTATTAGTTATAGTCCCAGTGGGGCATCTTTAGGTGGATGCTGGCTTTTAATTAAATCCTCCAACTGAGCTGGGACGACATTTTTCCGGCAGAAGGGAAAATGGAAAGGAGACCCAGTGAGGAGATGCCTGGTTGGGAACCACTCGACAAAAATATGTTCGAAAAATTGCCGAGGCGTGTTCGGGAGCGACAAGTGGAAGTGGAGGAGTGCATTGGACAGGGGCGGTGTGGTGTTGAAATCAAGTGGGTGGGCGTGGCGTGTGCATGGCCGCACTTCCGCCCCACATCCATGGATCCCCACATCCGTCCGCCATAATTAAGTTTTACCAGGGAAAACCCTAACCCCTCCAGACCACTCAACCACATGGTTCGCATCGCTAGCCTCCGCTGCACTTTAATTGATTTCCAAGTTGGTCACGTTATCAGCTTTTGGCTGTTTGCAGCTGTCCCAGCACCACCACTCCGCCTCCACCACCTCCACCACCTTTTTATCCATTCGCGCCAACTCATTCGCCGGCACCACCCATAAATTCTTTATCCGTTTTTGCGTGTGGCCCGTCCTTCTGACCCACCAACTGCATTGTTTATCCTTGCTCGCACTTTTGATCGCGCTGTGTTCAGCTCAGTTCTGCTCCGTTCGGTTCTGTCCTGCTCTGGGCAAACAATGTGGCCTTTAATTAATTCTCGGAGCGGTTAGCTCAGCAGTAGCTGACATCAGCAGAGGCCACCGCGTGGCACCACACTGTGGCAAAAACAAAAGCGCGCTGCCATTATGAATGCACATTTTCAAGTGTTTGATGGAATTTTAAATGAATATTTGAATTTGATAAATAAAACTGTGTTCCCTGGGGGGCCAGGATTTTCATAAACACAATATTTGCAATTTTATTTGGGAATTAAATAAACAACAACAACTGCCAATGGCGCATTCAGTTTTTGTAACAGAAATAGAAACAATATCCAAAAACACCATTCTAACCAGCCTAGAGCTATTTTTTTAAGTGCAGAAATTCTAAAAAAAAGTTTCATAAAAAAGGGAACTTTTAAAATTATTAATTATGACTCAAAACCGGGTAGCTCGCAGTCCTTATCGGAATCAGCATGTAAACAGGCGGTAATGACTGGAAAGTGTAGCAAAGGGCTCTTTTGGGTTGAGGAACTGCATTAAAACCGTGGCCCAGCTCCCTTTCATGATTAAATTCAATGTGCAAAGTGGAACCACTGCTGCCGCTACCAAAAAGCAAGAAAAAAATCAATTATAATAAAGTGCTCCATGACGCTGGCCCCGTCGAGCATATGTCTATATAATAAACTTTATGTGAACGCTTAATATGCTGGGCACAGCGAACAGGACGACGAATCCGAGAATACAGACACCCATATAGAAGGCGACATCAATATTTCATGCCTCGCTGGGACAGAGCAGCGACATTATCGAGAGAGCCTGCAAAAAGCGACCAAAAAGATACTTGGCAGTCGCCAAAAATAAACCAAAGAATGAAAGGAAACGGCCTGAGGAAAAATGAGCAAACCGCCAGCTAAAAGGGAAAAATGGGGAAAAAAATGTAAAGAAAACAAAAATCAGAAATTCAATTGACAAGATGCAACTATATGATACTCAGTACAACACAAGAATATTTTATCTATTGAGGGTAACTTTAAAAGAGATCCAAGTTGAGTTATAAACTATCTTTAACATTCAAAAAAAATATGAATCTCTTTAAAGAAAATCAGGATAAGAGCAAGATAATATTTAAACTAATATATCAATATAATTTAGGAACTTTTGAGGTTCTAGTTGGGTATCTACATATGTCACTTTTGTGTACTGACACCTCTAGTGTGGCTTACATTTTTCAAATAGAAACAAAACATATAATTCCGGTTCGGATTATACAATATTTACTCACATGTGTCAATAAAAGCACTTGAATATTTTTATGAAAACACAACATACCCTTTCATGTCACCAGCAGCGCGCAGAACAAGAAAAAAGGACAAAATGTCCGACACTCGGCGGCGACAACGAAATCGACATCGAGGCTCGGCGCCGCTTGGCATTCATTCATCGTGGGGTTGTGGGCCAAAGAGGGAACCATAGTGCGATTCACCATTGATAAAGTCAGGCCAGGAAGCAAGAGCAACAAAAGCATGAAAGGCAACAAAAGCAGGGACCCTGAACCAGCGTTGAATTATTGGCAAGCATTTGGTCGGGCAGTTTTTCATTTCGCTTTTCATTTTATTGCCAGGGAATGCGTCGTCAATGTGTGGTTATGAATTATTGATTGGGTGATAGTCCTGCCTGACAGTCGGTCTACTTAGCAAGTCGCCTGCCGGAGATGAATATCCAAAACTAATGAATGCCATTGATTGGGAAGCTTAAAGTTCGCTGCAAATTACCATTAGGGCATCAGAGAGAGAAAAATGTTTAAATATTTTTTAATTAAATTTGGAATAAAAAGAGCTTTAAGGTATTATTTTTTTTTTTTAATTTTTTCCTCATAAAAAACAAATCCAATTTCAAGTGATTTATAACTATTCTTTATAGAAAGGCTATATAAATAATTATAACTATAATTGATTCAAAAGTAAGTAACCAAGTCTAAAAAAAAGTCTCAAAAAATCTATTTCTAAGAATCTTTTGTTTCTTTATTCTCTACTTTTAAGTGTACGCCAAAAAGTATCTGCCATTGCCCGAGGTACTTTTCAGCAAAACTTTTGCCAACTTTAACGCGAATGTTAAACGGGAGAAGGTACATCGGAGGAGGGAGCGCGACTTGGGGCCCAATCAGTTTCATAAACCAAACTGGCATATTTCATTCAGCTCCCCGTTCGGCCCGTTGAATAAATTCCTCCTGCCTGGCCATTCATATTTTATGAGCGGAAAGGGAACAGCCAGCCGATCGGCCATAATAAGGCTAACGAATATATGGTTACGGAGCTCTGGTCTTCAGTAGGTCTCCTGCTAAATTGATACCGAGCTGGTGAAACAAAAAGGCACCGTGCCACTGGGTGGGCCTCTTGGCTGGAAGTTGCAACAAGCCGCAGATACAACGCACTACTAGTTGTACTTGTGGCAATGTTCGAGCAAACTTTGCTTAACTTTTGGTCCTTATAATAGAGAGGCCAGCGGGGCAAACAAACAAAGCTCCGGCTTCTGGCTCGGCTTCAGCATGTTTGTTTGCTTGAGTGTGTCGGAAAAGGGAAACTTTCACTGCGCGACAGGGACAGTGACCTCATATGACAATAATTCGACGCATTTGTGTCACCAACACCCCCCACACCCGCTTGTGAGCAGAGGCATCCCCGTTTTCCCGCCGGAAAAGCGCAAACGTCAACAATTGTGTGAGCGAGGGCTGGGGCGGGCGAGGGGGCGGAAACACGGAGGGGACGAGATAAGGACAGCCGTCTCCGGCATCTGACCCCTTGCCGGAGGCCTCGGCAATTGTAGGGGCCATTGTGTTAGCCGCCTGCTACCATCCGCCCCCTTTCTGCACGTGGTGCTGCTACACTTCCGTTTGCAGTTAAGTGCGACATATTTGCCTGGCTAATTTCGCACACACAGGCCCGCAGGACTTTCGGTTCAAAGTCCTGGGCCAGGGATGTGCATGAAAAACAGAATACCGATTAAAAATTCAAGGAAGTCTATTCGGGAAGTCGACCTAAAGACTTGTATGTAAATAAATTAGGAGGCAAATACTTAAGCCAAGGCAGTCTATGTTTGTGTTAAGGATGTCTTGTACCGATATCCTTGTGCCATCCCTATCTACAGCCCAAAAAAAAGTGTCGTCGGCCTGCCTGTGACATCATTCGCTCGTCTTCGCTTCGCAATTCTATCAGGATTCTGCAGAAAATCCTTTTTTGCCCCACGGCCTGGCAAGGACAAATCGTGTTTATGGTTTTTGCGGCTTTGTCTTTCGGCCGTGCCATCTCCGGCCTGTCGATAGGCAAAATGGTATCCCTCTGTTTTTATGCTTGTCTATAAAAACTGCGTATGGCAAAATAAAAGCTTGGGGCGGACCCGGCCCGGCCCGGGCCTCACTTAACTGGCATCCGGTTGTGGTTAGGCAGTCCTGCCTTGTCTTCGGCGCAATGGCTGCTACGAAATTCTCTTTGAATGAGCCAGCCCATCTTCTAAAAATGGAAGTGGTTAAGCAATTTTCCTCTACGAAATTCCGTTTGAGAAGTCCGATTTATTTCTACTTTATTTCCATGCAGTCGCTCTTGCGTCAGCATGCCAAATGAAAGTAGAAGAGAGAAAATAATCAATTAATATTTACTCATAAAACGATGCTTGACCTTTAATATACGGCCAGGTCCTAGGAGGACTATCAGTCCTTTGGGCAAATACAATCTGGCGCTAAATTACGGCACGTGTGCCAGCAGGATGATCACAAGGATTTCCAGGCCACTCCGATTGCTCCGCAATAAAGCACCTAGACTCGGGGCCCGAGTGCCCCATTTGTCTCTGAATGAGAATTTATGGCAATACCCAAATCAATCGGTATATTAATCAAGCTGCCGAGATTAATTAACTGGCCTGCCAGTAAGCCTATTCGCTATACGTACATGGGTTCGCTTCAAAGTTGAGAGCTCCTTTGTGGAGTGCTGCGAATGAATGTCAAACATAATGACACTCATACGCACTGTGGTGCGACAGATGACACGGCATATCGGATGGCCGCTACTTGCCGCGTCCTGTGCCTCAGGGACTGCCACCATTCGCCATTCTATTCGTCCCTTTTTATACACTCAGAGAAACAGAGTTGGATGTGTAAATCGGTTTTGATTGATGTCCTGTCTATCTTAAACTCCTAAATTTGAGAGATGGCTCATCAGAAATGTTGAATAATCTCCCTTTTTCTGGCTAGCTTGGGATCCGATTTTTTCCACCTGTATCTCCAATTCACCCCCGACTTGATTTCGTGGTGCTTAATGAAGCGTAAACGGTAATTGACAGCTCAAAGCAAAGCTCAGGAGCTGCATGTGACCTAAAATATGCGACAGTTCGACAGGCTTTGCAGGTGGGTTCATTAGAAATTCGCAACCAAGCGTGGCAGGGCAGTCAGGATGTGTTTGTGCTTGGGCACCAGAATGGAGGATGGAGAATTGAGGATGCTGCCTGGCAGCCTGGTGCTCATATCATTCCATGCCAGTTAACAAACACAGAAAGCACTCCAGTCTGACTACAATGGCTCGTCGAACGGGAAGTGTGGTATGCGGCCAGGTGTGTGGCATGGCAGTGGCATCAACAGCCTCGAAGGTGTCATAAATTAGGTTTGTCACCTGTACACACACGAGCTCGGCTCTGGAGGGGTACTCAGCAGGTCCTTTCGAATTTAGAACCTTTCTCCGGCGAACTAAAAATAGAAACTCTCTCCATCTCTGTTGCGCATTTCCCCTTCCGGAAAATGGAAAGCTCCGCGGTAGGGAAAGCTTCGTTCCTGAAGTTCAAGCCGGGACCCAATGTTTCGGGGAGTGCGCAAGGTCAGTGCAAGCTGGAAAAGGTGAAAGCTGCCAGGGGCAAGATTGCAACTCGGTACGGGATTCTCTTAGTTGCTGCTCCCACTGTCGCTGCTGCTGCTGGTGGCGTTGCAAGTCGGTGAGCCTGCAGCCTGCAACGCAGACCGAAAGCTCTTTGATCGTCGCTCGGTAAATGCCCGACACTAAACACTGATGATAACAAAGTTGTGGGCCCTCTCACTGCCGAGCTTTAGCTGGCAAGTATATAAAGGATGCTCGCTGCTGGCGCACTTTCAGTTGGATTCTGAGCGAGGCAGCAGCAGCAACAGCAGCAGCTAGGAAGAGGAGCAAGAACAGGAATAGGGACAGGAGCAGGAGCAGGAGCAGTGGCAGCGACAGCGGTAGCACCAAGAGCTAGGAGAAAAGGATAACCGAAGGAAAACTAGCTCACCGCAAAGTGAGAACTGTATATATGTATGTGCCAGTGTGTGTGTGTGTGAGTGAAAAAAAGAAAGAAAAAGTAACCAGTGCGATGGCCAGCAGACTAGCCTAGTGTGTTCAAATACAAGACTGACCAAAAGCAGCCAAAACCAAGCCGAGAAAAAGAACTCATCCTTAAGGAGTCCAATCTGATTGACCAGGAGCAGCCAGGAACAGCCGCCGCACTGGCGTCGTTTTGTGAGCGCGGCTTGATGCCCGACTCGATGATGGATATGGAGCACCGGGACCATCAGCTGCACCGCCAGCAGCCGTCGCACCACCAGCCGGGCCGCCTCTCGGCCAGCACCAGCACATTTGCACCACCGGCTCCGGCGGGGAGTCCCTCGGCGGCTGCCAGCGATCACAGGGAACGGGAACGGGACCACCACCTGCATCACCATCAGACGAATGCAGCTTCCTCGCCATTGCCCGTGACTGCATCCATACAGCTGCACCAGCAGCAGCAGCCGCCACCACAGCAGCAGCAGCAGCAGCTGCCGCAGTTGCAGCAACCACAGTTGCGCGAAAGGGAACACCACCATCAACACCAACAGCAACACCAGCAGCAGCAGCAACCACAGTCACTGCCACCACAACAACTGCCCCACAGCCATCATGCGTTGATGCAACAATCGCAGCAGCAGCAGGCCATCCACCGAGCAGAGGCGCGAAGAGGTGAGGTTGCACATTACCGAGTTTCTACTGTATGCTGGCTGAACTTGTTGCTTGGTCTCCAAAGATCGGGACCCTATTCATTAGCCTTAGGACATTAGACTAGCTTGGCTAGGCCTTTGTACATAGCCGTGTTAGCCGTCTTTGCCGTACTGGGCTAAGACTGTACATACCATTTTGTATGATATTTTGTACATCCACCGTATAAATGTGAATTACTTAGCTGAGCCCTGGCCGTTGGCCATCTCATATGCATGCTAATCGCTTCATTAGGCCCGACAAAGGGAGTCTGGAGAAGTGTTGAGGCTAACAGCCTTTCCTTTCGCATTTCCCATGCAAAATTCAATCAGAAATTACTTTAACTCAGACTCGTATAACAACAGCAATACCAGGACCATCAGCAACACCAACAGCACCACCAACACCAACACCAACACCAACAACAACACCATCACCAACAACAAGCTGACCCATTTTCAGAGCAAAGCTTTTTGCCAGGGGCTGGCTCTGACGTATGCGTTGATGTGGTGCGGGGACTGGCGGGAACGGGGGCTAAGTGGGCGCTTGGTTGGGGCGGTTGAGTGGGTGAGTGGGCGGAGTGCTGAACAGAACGAGTCTCCACAAACAGAGAGAGAGAGCAGTTGGATAGCCGTTGGCTGGTCATTAAAAAATTATGACCACACATTGTTCGCCGAGATTGTACATTAAGGTGAATTCAGCACTTTTTTCGGGGCCAGCACTAGGGGAACAACAAAAATACTACGACCCGCAGTCGAAATGGGGGGCAAATAAGCAATGTTTACAGAGCTCTCTTCAAATATTTATTTGTAATCAATTGTCAGATATTTAACTAAAAATTTGCAACACAGAATTTAACCTATTTGTTCAGAGTGCAGTGTCTGCAACAACACAGAAATGTGTATACAGGTTTTTTTTTAATATACGTAATATACATTTAATATACGTAATGTACAGGTTTTAAAATCTAAAAGAGAATATTTGCCTTATCTGTTAATATATTTGTACAAATAATAGCATTAAAATTTTATGTAGGTAATCTATTTTATTTATTTTATTGTTTGTAAAGAACCACGCAACAATTACGTTTGTCCTAGTTAAAAAAATCCTTAATACATCCATAATCCTTAAACATAGAATATATATTTATTTTTAAAACAGAACCCAATTGCAGTCCATTTATAGCCAGCTTAAGTAGCTGCGATTAACGTTTAAGGCATATCCATTTACCTAATTACCCTTTGAGAGGAAATATTTTTTTGGACTGTCCTTAGAATTGGCCTGTCTCGATTTCAAATTTTTTTTTAGAGAATCAATTTAGGGATAAATCTATTAGGACTGCGGTCACCAGCCCCAGGCGTTACACACAAATCCAGAAAGCCTTTCATCTCCTACGCCTGGCACTGGCATTCAAATCGCAATTATTTCGAAATCAATTTCAATAAAAGTTTTCAGCGATGCGGTGGCAGGTGGAAGGAGAAAGAAGAAAGCGACGAGAGAGGAGAAAGCGAAGGGAAAGGAAGGTGGAAATGGATGGCTCGAATGTTTGGCAGCTTGTTGGCTTAGCCAGCCGGTCGCTTTTCTCCGCAGATTCGCCCATCAAAGTTTTCCTTTTTCCAGTGTCGCTTTTCATGTTTTGTCTGTGAGTGTGCCACAGTATACGGGTGTATGGGTGTTTTGATGTTTGGTGTATGTGTGTGTGTGTGTGTGTGTGTATGCGTTCTGGGTGGGTGGATGAGAGCTCGTTAAAAACACTTTGCTGACGTCGCCGTTGCTGGGTGTTGGCATTGTGGCAACTTTTCAATGAACTGTAATTGAAACTGAAATGCAAACTGTGCCGCTAATTGCCAGCAGCTGCAGCTGGGATACCAGAAACTGGAAACCAAAAACCGACAGCCAGAAACCAGAAGGCAAACAAACGGCAACAGCCATCCTAGCAGCGAGTAAACAGCATTTAAATGTGTGGCATGAATAATTTATGATTTTCCTTTGGTTGTAGTTAGTTTCAGTTTCGTAGTTTGTTCAAGCATGCAATTAACCCTGAGCCTAAACAACAAATTAACGCAGAAAAAAAAATAAGGAAACTACAAAAACTAGAACACTGCATGTGTGGCATGGAACAGTCAGTCCTGGTGGTCCTGGACGATCAGGACCACTAAAAAAAAAAAAACCAATATCCAAGTTTATCCCAGCAACCCACACGAATTGGCTAGCTGCTAATTGTCCCGAAAAGCATTCCCCGATTAATTTCTCTCTTGTTATTCGATTTATCGTATTCTTGCAGATACACAAGCAAAACATTCACATGGATTTCTCTATTGTAAGTCGCACCAATTTGGAAAAACCCGAACCAAAACACCAACTAAAATATCCCTACATCCTCCAGTCAAAATCGCTAACAAGACAAAAAGAAACAAATACATTCACACTCTGCTAATTATTATTAATATTTTCCATATTAAGAATAAAGTGAATATTTTCCAAGATATATAATTTTGATATGCACAATACTTCTTGTTTGCTTGAATTTCGATTGTCGTGTCCCGTCTTATATTTTTGCGACGGGCCCACCTAAGTATGCTACAGATTTTTCCATGCTCCCCAAGGGAACAACATTTTGACTTTTACGAGGCGACGAGTGCCCATCGAAATGATGGCGCGTCTCAAGTATCAATAAGCAACACAAAATGGGCGACTTGTTGCCCTCGTCCCATGCAAAACTTAAATTTTTGGCTGAACTTTAAGAAAAACGACTACTCGTAATGAAGAATCCTTCCCAATTTTTTTTGTCATTTCTTCGCAGCCTTTTCTTTTTGCTCTTCCAAGATTCTGTCTGCGATTTTTGTATGCGCCAAGCCGAGTCTTTCGTTTAAGTATTTTTTGGATATTTTCTTGCCTTTTCTTTTTCATCTTCGTTTTTTTATTTTGGTGCCAAAGCCCACGCTCAGCGCATTATTCATGTAACAGACTTTCCAACTGAGAACTGAGCGGAATGGAAAGCACAGAAAATACGAACGAATTTATAGCTTAAGCCTTAATTTGCAGCATTTGCTTTGAGCACTTGATTCCATCCTGCCATGCTATATGTATTTATAAGTAATTTCTCGTTTTCTCGCCACGTTCTCTCGCAGCGGACGAGGAAATCAGCGATAAGGCATCAACATGCGGCAAATTGCTAATATTTCTATCCGTGGCGCTTGTGATACTCACATTACCCTTCAGTCTCTTCGTATGCTTCAAGGTAAGATTTATGGTAAAGATTTGTATGACAAATTATAAATGATGTATGACTTAAAAAGTTTTTAGAAATATGATAAGCTTGTTCTTTTAACTAAAACCACAGTATCATTTCCCTTTCCATTCTATTTGAAATAAAATATATCCCTTTTGAGGGAGTTCTCATTTTTGGCACCTTTTACGCTTCTACAAGATTCAATTTCATTTCACGAACATCTCACTCACGTGCCACATTTTTCAGGTGGTGCAGGAGTACGAGCGTGCGGTTATCTTCCGTTTGGGTCGCCTTATGCAGGGTGGTGCCAAGGGCCCAGGTGAGTACTCATTGCAGGTGAACAGGTGAGCGAGCAGCCTTGCGGCTGGGAGGGAGCAGGTGGGATAGGAACGATTCTATGCAAATTTTAGTGCCGCTCGCTGGCGACAAGAATTTGTGTTAATTGCTGCACTTGCTCCAAATTAGCGACTCTGGGGCGGTGGTCCTCTGTCGGTGTGCTCTGGTTTTGTGTTCCCATTCCGGGAGAGGAAGAGATTAGGTAAATCGAGGCGAACTTCTGCACAGCTAAGACACTGGTCTACAAGGTCTTGAAATTTACAGAAAATAAGAAAGAAGATTTCTATGTGATATGAAGTTTATGAAAGATAGTTTATGAATAATACAAATAATTATTACAACTTTTTTAAATCATTATCCGGACCATTATTTGGTCTTGAAAGAAATTTTAAAATAAAATTTGTTACCTCTGGATTCATTTTTTTGAAATAAAACTAAAAAGTATTGGGCAAAGATTATAAAAATATAGTTTAAACTAAAGTACCTGCTTGTTAGTGTTACCTTTAGCTTACTGACATAACGAGCGTATAATGCATCTTGGCCGTAATTACAGGTATCTTCTTCATCCTACCCTGCATCGACTCGTACGCCCGGGTGGACTTGCGAACCCGCACCTACGATGTGCCACCCCAGGAGGTAAGTTCCGGTGGATGAGACCGACCGTGGCAGTTGCACGGTGGCAGATGCTACAATTGCCAACTGCCTTCCTCGATGTTGTTGTTGTTTTTATTGTAACAAGCGCTGTTGCTGCCCGTGGGCAATGCAATGGCAATGCAAATTTTTTGTTTATGTACTTCAAAAAGTCCCCCACACACATACGACAAGTTAAAACGATGCCAAGTAAAGCAGAAACCAATTAAACTTTTAGCTTTGCCACAAGTTATTCCAGCCAACACGTTTGTTAACAACAATTTTTTGGTTGCATTTGCCTTTCCAGTCCACAAGAAAAGATACAACATACACACATACACATACAGAAGGACTCAGGTGCAGATACATACCAACACACAGATACAAGACACGGACACACCGAGTTTTTGGGGCTATGTTGGCGGAATCCGCAAGTGAAGCTCGGCTGAACATTGCCGGAATCAGAGTTGTTGTGTTGATTCTGCTGACAGGGCACCCACACAAGCACACCACGACTCAGACACATACACACAGCCCCCTCACACAGTAACACACTCACACACACTGATACCGGATACGCAACTGGAGCGTGAATTACGCATACGCAACGTTGTCTTCTGTTTCTTCGTTTCTCTTTCTTTGACTTTTCTCCCTTTTTTGCTGGTTCTTGTTGTTATTAATGCTGTTGTTGCTGTTGTCTTCGCATGTCACGGTGTTTACTTTTGGTTTCTATTTTCTTGTACGTTTTTCGTTCTTTCTTTATTTCTTTTTTTTTTTGTGTTGGATTTCTTCCTGAGAAACTATATTTCTTCCTGCTGCAGCCTTTCTATGACTACCCTTCTATCTCTGTCTATCTCTATCTCTGTTTATGTATCTTCCCGCTGTCTATGTACTCGTATATCTATGTCTATTGCTATCTGTATCTATTAACGTATCTATCTCCACTTCCCGCCAGCTAAAAAAAACCTACTTACCACAAAAAAAAAGCATTCTCAATAAAAAAACTGAAACAAGTCTTTTCACACAAACTGTATTTTTAGTTCAACGCATTAATGGTTTAATTTAATTCCCCTCCTCTTTTTCGAGTGGCTGCAGTTTATTTTGTTTTTGTGGCCACCAGAAAAATACAAGATAATTTTTCCAGGGTCACGCCCAATACAACAAGTCAGTGGCGTAGGCTAAACAGGGTTCTACCATAAAAATTTTCATTTTTCGTATAATAGTTTACAATTAAAAAAAAAATTTAATAAAAAGGCCAACGTACGCCACTGCCACACACTTACACGTTAAAAAAATCTACCACCTACAAAAATCCACCTACATCCAATTGCTCTCTCTACTCTCTCGTTGTTGTTGTTGTTGTTGGTAGTCTTGTTGTATATCTTATATATAACTTATATATTTTAAATACTTTGTATCGTACTTGTTGTCGTATTGAAGTTGAACAATGTTGCAGATTTTTATTATTATTGCCATTGGTGTGCACTCAACCACACTGCCACTACTCACACATACACATTCACTAACTGCCAGCCTCACCTTGCTCACAGATACACATTAAAAAATGGCATACATACCCACACCACATCACCACAGATACACAAGAGTCTCATCAAGATACACGGCTCGCTCCATTTATTTTTGGGAATTTTTCGTTTTTTTTTTTTTATCCAACGCCAGCAGAAGATGCTGCCTTTAGTTCACTTACATGATCTTTATCCCAGGGTCCACATTTTTCATTTTTACCTGGTATATATTTCATTGTTCACTTGGCAGACTTAAATGAAATATGTATGGAAAAAACGAGCGCCCACCATAAAGTAGAGTGAAAAATTCCGATGCCAGGCAAAGTGAATTTAAGATAGAAATAATGGCGACTGGTTCGATTTCAATCCGCTGGCTTTTTCCACCATCTTGCTGACGTCACGTGGAGCAAACTCACTTACACATACAAACAGTACACACATACCAGTACACCAGAGTCAAAAGTTTCATTGAGTTCTGTATCCCCTTCTTCATATTTTTTTGTTACATACATATATATATTTTTTTTTTGCATATCTGCGATTTCGCCAGCATTCTGGTGTTCCATTTGAGTTTGTTCGGTTTTTGTGTAAATCGCATGAAGGCCACTGCGGGAAAAAAGAAACACTGAGGCAACACCAAACCAAGCTCAGTCATTTCGTTGACGTTGTTGTTATCGTTGTTATTATCCACAGAGAAACATGCAGTCACAGAGACACACATCACACATACATACATTATACATTCGCCCGAAATCTCCCTTTAAGTGCATACGAAATGCGATTTTTGCGCATCATTTCGTTTCACTTTCATTTGGTTTCCTTTTCGGTTTGTTTGAATATTCATTTTTGAATCGTACCGTATCGTATCGTAATCGTAATCGTATTTAGTTTTTGATGTCATTTGAACATTAACTTCAAGTTATTACAATTTGCATAGTTAAAGCTCTGATTGTCTCTTGCAATTAGAAATGAAACAACCCAAAAAAAAAAAATACAAAAATATAAAAAAACAAAAAAAATATCAAAGCAAAGTGCCAGAATGCATATCAACTGAAAATTCTATCTCTATCTATCTGTCTCGCTCTCTGTGTTCAGCCGAGCACCACATATGCATATGCAAACGAATTGGTGGGCGGGGGCGGGGCAAAACCACTAAAGAACTGTACGCATTACGCATTGGCTCTCTCTCTCACACACCCGAACCCAAACCCAAACCAAAACCCAGCCACACACACAACCTCACTATCTATTTCTATCTCTGTCGCTATCTAACCTCTCCCCTTATCTGTCTCTCTCTTTCTTACTTTCTCCGTCCCTCTCTGTATGTCACTCACTGTCTGTCGCTATCTCTATCTGTCCAAAAAGAAAACTTGATGAAGAAATGAATGTCAAATGTTTGTTCACTGAACACAGGGTGCAGCACGCAAACTTAAACAGAAACTTAAACTTTAATCCCTCAGCCACCCACCCAAAGCCAGATACAGATACACCGAATACACGCACACCCACACAGCCACACCGCCACATATACAACCAACAAAAAAAATATCTTTAGGTATTGCGTAGCTTTAAAGTATGCCAGAGAAATGCAAGTGGACCCCGAAAACCATAGCAGAATACTCTTTACCGTAATTTGCACACCACCTCCCCACCAACACCAAAAACTAATTCAATTTTTTTAAATCCGCCCATCTGTTTTTGCCTTGCTCACTATCCTGCCAAGCAGCCACAACCGATCTCTATCACTGCCTCTCTATCTCTCTCTCTCTCTCTATCTCTCTATCTCTGTCTCGCTGTCTAACTATCTATGTCTCTGTCTCTATCTGACTGTCTATCTAACCCACTCTCTATATATATTGTACTCTATATATTCAACCTCTCTATCTCTATATATAAAAACAAAAAACATATATATTGATTTTGTTACTGAGCTATGTAAGTTTTGTTTAGCAAAACCGATTGTTTTTCCATATATAAAAAAAAAAACACAAAAAATTAAACAAAACCGGAACCAACCAAAGAAAAACCCCTCAAGACAAACCACACAATATTAAGAAAAAAAACTATCAAAATGCACTTATTTGATAAACCCCCCACTTCTTCCCCCCTCGGTTAAGCGTTCGAATAATTTTTGAGAGCATGCTAAATATATATTTCCATAAATGTCTATTCTAAAAAGCTTTCTAACTGTCTTAAACGAAAACCAAAAACCAAAATACCAAAAAAAAAAAATACAAAAATCAAAACAGATACAAGCCACAAGTTTATATTTGATGGTCTAACTTACATAAGTTCTGGAAACTGGAAAAACCAAAGATCAAAAACCAAAAAGTAAACCATACAAAATAACACACACAAAGCACACACAGACATCAAACATTGTCGTTTAGATCACACGTTCTCTCTCACCCACACACATGAACACACATGAGCTTTTAGTTTTTGAACCAAAAAAATAAATAAAAAAAGTACATATCGCCACCACCACCACCCCCAAAAAACACCCCGTGCAAAAAACAAAAAACAAAAAAAAAGAACAACAACAATTATGTATTGTACAAATAACTAATTAAACCGTTACAATTTGATTTGTTTGAGCGCAAGCAACGGACGCACCCCCTAAAAAAAAAAAAAAAAAACAAAATGCTAGAAAACACATCGTATATATGCGATATATGTATATCCGCGGCGTATCCTGCGTATGTATATATAGGAACGTATATAGGTGTGTTGGTCTGAGCAAAAAGAGCAACCCATGTCGAGTTCATCTATGTGTGTTTTGCGTGGTTTAGGCTGTTAAAAAGTGGTAACTCAACTCCTGCACATATGCAGGCCAAAAGCCAGAGCATTAGAAAACCAAAAAAAAAAAAGAAACAAAAAAAAAACCTAAAGCCGCCGCCCGCCCGCCAACTAATATATCGCGTTAGAATCGCAACTGTAACTGTAACATTAAAGTAGCTAGAGTAAAAACTAAAAGCAAGTGCTAGCGCTAGAAATAATCCCAGCATCACAGCATCAGCATCTCAGTAGTTGCCCCTAGACTAAGCCATAGACAATAATTTAGTGATAAAGTTTGGAGCTTTAGCTGAAAAGTACCATATCGAATGCAGACCAGAAGAGCGAGGGCTGCCCCACTCTGACTCTGTCTCTTTCATAAACTAACTCTCTATACTTCTCTGTCTCACTCTCTGTCTCTGTTGCTAACTCTATCACTCGGCCGTAGTCGGTAGCTAAAACAAAGATAAATATTTTCAGTTGAATCCCTTTGCAAATCGAATTAACCGAAAGTCATGTCAAGTGCTGGCCAAAACTCAACAGCAGAAACTGTGCAAATTGTAATAAATAATCGAATTATGTTTATTGAAAACTCACTAGTTTAGGTGTTACAGTGTATACAAGTGTGTATGAACTATCGTTTCAAATTTTCATTTTCATTCACATCCGCCCTCCTTTTCGCCTGTCCCGCTCTACCTCTATTACCTCTCTCCCTCTCTCTTTCTGCTCTCATTTCTATGATTTCATCATTGGATCCTGTGAAACATTTCTATTTTTTATTTTTTCATGCCCCGTTGCCATGCCCATAACGTTCTACTCCTCTCGATTCAAACTATAAAATGCAATGAACAAGCCAGAAAACAACTTATCCAACCCACTTCACTCCATCTCCACTCCACAGCCGTACCACTGAACCACTGAGCCACCCAGCTACACAGACACACTCACAGGCACTGCCGAACCACCCAACAAAACCCAAGCAACCCAACCAACCCAGCCACCCGACTATTGTTCGAAATAATAAGCCATTGTTCTAGCCAAATTGATTTAGAGCTTTTTGTCCATAGACAGGCACCAGCAGGCATTCATAATGAAGTGAATCGAGCATGATTATCCGCTACGAAGGTATGCCAGCCATAGAGCCTTGATGCCATTCCATGGAATGCGCACACAATGCTCAATTGAATATGTCGATTATTTGTTTTGGCTAAATTGAACAAGTCACCATTCAATGGCAGTGCACGCCGATGCCTGCACTCCACTTATTTTGCAGGAGAATTCTCAAGGAAAACATTTTAAATATTCACAATTTATTATCATAATAAATCGGAGGCAAATAATAATCCTACTAAAGGATATTTCTTGCTTTGTGGGTCTTAAGGACATATGTTCTTTTATTAAATTAATCAAAACATTAAAATATCACGCATACGCAGTGTTGGTCTAGGCAGTTCAGCTATTAAAATATTACGTATACGCAATGTTGGCACACAAAAGTGTAAGATGTATAAAAAATTCACGAAAACATCCTTCAAATTAACTCCACAAACTATTTTATATATTAAATGCCTCAACTGATGTTACTCATACGCACCGTTGTCCAAGTCGTAAGGGCTTTCTGTCTAAGCCCTAAAAAGTATGCTAAAATTTCCCGAATTTTTAGCAAAGAATTCTCCCCCACAAAATAAATGCAAGAAAGCTGCCCAAATTTAAATTCAAGACCGGCTTTGCAAATAAAAACACTTGTGTCCCAATCTTGCAGGACTGCTCACATTTCAGTTGATTTTCATGGTAAAATGCCAGAGATTTGCCAAGCCCAACTTTTCGCCCACGAAAAGGGCAGACCCTCGAAACTGCCCGAGTGGAAACGATGACACTAAACAACATTGACACCACAGCTTCAGCTTTGTAGGGGCCGTAAAAAGCGGTCTAGACTACGCCGAACAATGTTTGGGCAGGTCATAAAACGTAAAGCGTTTTCCTCTGTGAGAGGGAAAAACTTTGTGCCGCCGAACAGGAGCTGGTGCATGCGGGATGATAGTTTGGCATAAGTTAAGCCAACTTATGTCGAGGAGAGGAAAAGAAAAATACAATTTTGAGAATTCGATTTGGGCAGGGCCAGTAAACTTATGGAGTGGATGGATGAAAGCAAAGAATCCAGGTCCTGGCCCAGCACCCACAACACCCAGAAGACCGAAAAACCGAAAAATGTACATAATCTGCCCACGACCCCGTCACATTTACCCCTTCTACCCCCGACCCCTTTTGATAGAATTTAAGACATTTTCTACAAACGATTTAATGCCTTTGGTTGTTCAGTTTGTTTCGCTTTTGAGTTCCTTCTTTTCGGCTTATGATTTGCGCCTCTTACACTCGTTAACTTGTATTATTTGTGCCAGTCCAGCACCCAGCCACTCTCTCTGTACAATAACTTATACACTGTAACCGCTGTAACTCTTGGGTTTGCCCCACGTATCGCTGCATAGCAGATAATCGAATACCACTCGAGCACATAAAACTTGTGTCTGCAAATTGCTAGGATAACTCTCGCTGCTGCTGCCGTTGCAAGTGCAGCTGCCGCCGGATAAAGTTCGCTGAATGCAAAACAATGTGAAAAGACTTTGGGACTTTTGGGATGCGCACAAAGATACGCGTGCAGATACAGATACATATACAGATACAAATACAAATGCACATGCAAAATGCAAAATGCAAAGCACAGTCACTGTCACAGATGCAATAATCAAAATGGAAGCACTGCGCCTTTGTGGATGTGTGTGTTTGTGTCAGTGTGTGTGTGTGTGAGTCCGTGAGTGTCTTTCGGCATTGTCTGTCCCAGGTCTGAGGCAAAAGTTTTGCACTCCCTGCACTTAGTTCTATTAGAGGGGAAAAAAAAGCGACCCGGCCAAGAAGCCAGCGATGTTCAAGTCAAGTGCATTCGCATTATACCACCCTCTCGGCTATGAAGTGGCCAGCCACAGATACAGATACAGATAAAGATACAGATACAGATACAAAATGTTTAGCTTATCACCATAGTAGCCTTCCACCCACATGTGTATATATACTCGTGTACGAATTGCAAATTTCAAAGCGCGTCTATTTGTATATACGCACATATATATCTCAACGTCTGTGAATGTGTTTGTTTGGCAACAATAACAAGCGAATAATAAAAATAACTACAGACCAACTACAACAATAGCAGGAACAATAGAGAAAGCAAGCAAAAAAGCAATGTCCCCAAACCAAAACTAAAAACAAACAAAAAAAAAAAAAAAAAAAAAATATGAAAAAAAAACGAAAACCCACTGCATCTTGTAGGTTCTCACAAAGGATAGCGTTACGGTTTCGGTGGATGCAGTGGTTTACTATCGCGTATCAAATGCAACGGTCTCTATAGCGAACGTGGAGAATGCTCACCATTCGACCAGGCTACTGGCACAGACTACTCTACGAAACACAATGGGAACTCGGCATTTGCATGAGATACTCAGCGAGCGTATGACGATTTCCGGCACAATGCAGGTGAGTTCAAACCAGTTGACAGTTGCCAGTCGGCCCGGACCGCCGACGAGCTTGAGGCTCTCTAGAGACGCGACTCCATCGAGCTGCTTCCTCTAATTTACTTAGTTACCCGGCAAACAAAAAGAATATATATGCATATACATGGCAAAAAATAATAATAATTCAAAACAACAAAGAAAAGGCGGGGTCTAATAGCTAGACTTTATTTCGAGGATAGTCCCAGGACTTTTAATTTTCAAGCACTTTTTTATGAATTAAATAATAAAATATTATACAGATAGATCCTCCAATTCAATTAAAATCAACTTAATCGCATTTAATATCCTCACTGCCATTTATAATTATAATTAAAATTGTAATCACATTATTTCCCCGCCGTGTACCAGTAGGAAGACATCGCAGAATAAATGCAGCCACCCAGCTACTTTCCAGTTCCCGACTGTCTGCTGACAGATGACATTTAAGCTGCTGCTTACTGCTCCTAATTATGCAGCATAAAGCTTAAAGTTTTGCGGTAAAACTCCGACAGCGTAATATTAATTGCAAAATTTAGCAGCTGCCAAAGGCGGTGTCTGTTGGCGGCGACCGTGCCTGGCATGAGAATAATCTCGGAGCCAAAGCGCTTTTTCATCGTTGCAAATTGAAAATGCAGTGGGGAGGAAGGCAGTCAGTCAGTCAGCCAGCCACCCAGCTACCGCATATCTTAGCAGCTGCCAACTTAACCCAAATTCCATGGCCCGCCTGGCAACGGGTAGTTTTATTTATTTATTTTTCATGCCATATGAAAAATAGTTCAAAATCAGGCGAAAATCTCGAGGAGCATCAGTGCAGCACGTCGAAGCGAGCATGTGCAAAATGCCAAGTTGCAAGAGTTTTCAGCTCCTTTCGCTCCGCTCTTGTCGGTGCCAAGTGCTGCATTTTTAGTTTTTTTTTTTTTTTTTTCAAGGATGCTGAACGACCCACAAACAATGTGGGGTAGAAAAACCTGACTAGGCAGGGAGGGGCGAGAGAAGGTGCAAATAAAAAAAAACAAAAAACAAAAAGCAAAACCAAAACAAAACTGTTAACGACCTGAAAACGCGTGTAAACAAAAACTAATGTAGTTCTACTGCTATTTCTCATACGGCTCATCCACCGCCAACGACTCTACAAAACCCACCAATCCACCGACACCACCAACGGCCCCTGGAAACCCACCGACCGACCCCACCTACACCACCTGGCGCCCAATCATAAACAGGTTCAACTCGACGAAGCCACCGATGCCTGGGGCATCAAAGTTGAACGTGTTGAAATGTAAGTAGCACAGCTTTTTTACCCCACAACACCCAGCTCCGTGCCACACACTTGCACACACAGTGGCAACCTGGAAAAGTTTCTATGTCAAGCTATAAAAGTAATGTTATAAACGCTTTGCCCCACCTAGTCGGCGTTGATATGCTCTAAAGGACATTCTAAGCTCTCTGGGTTTACAGCTAAACGGTGATTTCTTTGAGTGGGTAGATAAGAACAAGTGCATTCGAATTTTAAAACCGATTTTAGGGCATTGTAAACAAACGAAATAAGATGTCTGTTTAGGATCCTTACTTTAGACAATTTTAAGCTATTCGATTTGAATCAAAGGACCAAATAAAAATGGTAAGGACCACCTTCACAAAGATGTTCTGCATTTGCATTTAAGAGTACGCCTGAGGTATCCTGTAAGGACACCAAGCTGGGTCACATTTATGTAACCATCTAATCGAATAAAAGTTGTTCCACATTGAGTAATTTCCCAGCAACTCTTCGTTGTGGGTGACTCCTGGGACTCGGGCTTGTCCCAGCTTTATTTAACATCCAAATTGGTTAGTTTGCGACCCGCAAGCCCTGTCATAGCCCCGGCAAGGACACAGCTCAGCACTCCAGCTGGTTGGTTATTTGTTCTACCATTTTTCTGGGCATTTATCACAATAACGCGGGATGACGGACGGGAGGTGTTGTGGGTGGGTGGCGATGCTGCTGCCCTTTGTCTGCTGTCACCGAGGCACCGTTGTTGTAATTTATTATTTGCCGCTCACGGGGGCAAGTGGCTACTTTGTCAGGTTCAGTTTGGCTGCGCCAAGTTGTGACGTTGCCATGTCAAATGCTCATACATGGCCAGCAATATGGCGGCCGGGAATAAGGTAGTAACAATACCAACAATAACAGCATCATCGTCACCATCATCATCATCAGGAACACGGCAGCACCGGCTGGTGTTGGCCGTGTTAAAACAGCTGCACCAACTTGACGCGCTGACGGCTGAAGTTGGCACTGCTGTTGTTGTGGTTTTGTTCATTCCTGCGGCTGCCACCTTTCGCCTGCCCCCATTCGGCGCCATAAAATGGTTTCATTTTATGGCTGTTGTTGAATATTTCATCACTGCATCTTCATAATATGGCGAATGTGCTATGAAATCGATCAGCCGGCTTATAGCCTTCTCAATTGCCCAATATAAAGATGAGATGCGATGTGTTATTCTTGAGTAATATTCTGCCATTTAAATTAAAGACAAGTAGGGATGATGTATTATATTTTAGGTAAATTAGGCTTTACGCCTTGTTATCCATGGAAAAGCGAATTCTTTTTGCGGCACATCTGAATTAAAGATGCCCCATTTAGTCCGGCTGCCGCGGAGCATTAGCATGGAACTTGAAATATTTAACTTGATAGCCGGCCATTTAACAAGCCTTGAACCCTAGAAGAGGAACACTCCAAAAAATTTTTACTCAAATCTTTTGTCACAGATTTTTTCGATTATAAGACCTATGTTCCTGTCATAAATATCCTAAATTTAAAATCGATCCCCAATATTTTTCACTGATGAGTTGCAAACTTCAGAATAGCACCTTAATGTCCTTGCGAAAACAGCATGGAGACTGTTCTCTACGTGTAGAAGATCTGTGGTAGTAAAAATGGTCTTAGCTTTGAATTACGAGTATTTCCGCTATCTGCCAACCACCCGCTAATCTCGTTTTCTTCATCGCCGGAACAGTAAGGACGTGCGCCTGCCGGTGCAACTGCAACGCGCCATGGCAGCCGAGGCGGAGGCCGCCCGTGAGGCTCGCGCCAAAGTCATCGCCGCCGAGGGAGAGCAGAAGGCTTCGAGGGCGCTGCGCGAGGCGTCCGAGGTGATTGGCGATTCGCCGGCCGCCCTCCAACTGCGCTATTTGCAGGTGGGTCACTGACATCCGAATCGATTTACCAAGAACTTATCTATAATTTACAATGTTTTCTGTTTCATTTATTTATTTTTTTTTTTTTGGTGCTTCCCGACAGACACTCAACACCATATCCGCGGAGAAGAACTCGACGATTGTGTTCCCGCTGCCCATCGACTTGATAACTTATTTCCTGAAGACCACAGAGGCCACCACGCAGCAGAATGCGGCAGCGGCCGTGGCAGCAATTGGCAACACACCGCCGCCGTTGCAACTTGCCCCGCAGCAGCAGCCCCAGCAACAGCAATACCAGCAGCAACCGCCACAGCAGCAGCAGCAGCAGCAACAACAGCAACAGCCGCAGCAGATGCAACCGCAGCAACTCTACCAACAGGGTCAACAGATCTCATCGGCGATGTAAGACCGCGAAAGGTGCAAAAGGATAAGCTGTCGGGCTGTTTAAATAAATGAAACCATCCCAAACCAGACATCGTGACAGCATTTACTCAAAAATGTAGTTCTTAACACCGATAAGTGCGATTCGAAATGCATTCGCCAGCAGCTGGCCCAAAAATATCCGAGGGTCCTTTATAAAACGTAGACTAGTTTATTACGAGGCGATAGAGTTAAATATTTGTAGCTTTACGACCAGAGGATGCAATTCTTTATAAAATATATGGGAATGAAGAACCGAAGAACTGGCCATATTCAAAGATCAACTATTCAACACAAAAATACATATTCAAGTCACATAAAGGTTAAAATTCTTTAAGCTCATAGAAAATATTCTCGGGTCGGGCAGGTGAAAATTCTAAAACCAACCAGTTTTGAAAATCTCAAATTCCAAGATTCGAAATAGTCAAAAATGGTTGGTTTGGTTTTGTATTTTCACGAAAAAAAACTGCCTGGCTCCTTGAGATTAACAAATTTTTTTTTTTTACTAGATACCATTGAAATGTTGAAAAGGCAATGCAATTGTATTTTTAGCCTACCATTAGTCTTTCTGACAAATCCCGAATACTCGAAATACTTTATAGTTTTGTAATAGAAAAAGGAACCGGTGTTGAAAGGAACTTATCTTAGAGAACAGTGTTGACGAAAGTGTTTTGTAAATGTATAGCTTTAAGGTGTTTGCCCTGTTAATTATGGATGACTCGAAATATTGCTGTAAACTTAGCACCGCATACATACATATGTGTATAAAACGTGATTGGTTATGCCTCGATGTATATTAGAGAACATGTTGACGGTACACGATTAATTGGTCGGTCCCTAATAGGGACCCGGATAACTCTAAAACTAATAGTAGTTCAGCCTGTGTATGAAATGTGATCGGTCATTCAGTGTACACCCCGCATTCCTATCTAAACCAATGACATAAACACACCTTCATATTATGAATAGTTACTTGAACTGTTATTCCGTTTCAACTAGAACTTGCAAATCGAACAATGAATGATTATCTTGTTTGGACAAGGTGTTGGAGAAGCACCCTACATCCATAAACACATATATGGTTACCATGGAGCCTTAGTTAGCGCCAACCGATGGTGACCCCAGATCAGATCGTAGGTCCAGATGCGAATGCCAAACAATAAATAAGAGTAATACGAATTTATTGTACATACAATAACCAAATAGAGCAATTATGCCGTACAGAACTGTTTTACCCAAATACCATTGCGACGATATATTCGCCCCATATATAGGATATACACATTTCGGATGATCTTCTCAGTCAGAATAGCGAACCAAAACCGATACATAGCGTACATTTTCAGTAGGTGTCACTTAAACATAAAGAATTAAACCAAAATGCAAAATTAAATTAATCTAAATCGAGTTAGCGTCAGTCCTTTCAAGTGCATTTGCAACACAGAAACGTTTACTTTTTAGCGCACTTCATGGATTAAAAACGAGTTATTGAATTAATTATATATACATATACAGAACATAACGAATTACATATTATGTACAATTTTGCCTTTGAACAATTTTTAAACGGAACGATTTCATTATTATATATACATACATGTATTAAACCAGGAAAGGTACAATAAAATCTCTGCAACTTTTTTGGTATCCAAAAAAGCGAAAACACAAAATCAAAACTGGATTTTCGAATTGAAAATATTAAGTGGGGGGGCGGGCATAATAGCTTTTCTCAGAACTTAAATAAGATGAGAAATAAAACACTCTGTTTTTAGTTATTAAATATCTTTCAATTTTATTATTTATTATCATTATTATTTGTATTATGCATTACACACCTAACCGACTTAACGGACACATTTCTATCATTTTACATAATCTAAATTCAGTTTCCATTCATATTTGTTTCCCGAATCTGCGCATTAGCCATGATCCGTATTACATGTCAATCCTCATTTATTATTTCTATATAATTATTCATTTGACGTTATTATTCATTATTTTATTAGACAATAACCGCCGCTGAGGCGGGCGGCGGGCGGCGCATGCAGCACGACTGGCCAGGCAAAGACTGAAAAATTTTGTAAATCTTTCAATTTGATTGCCAGTTAGTATAAAAATTTGTGAAATTTCATTCGCGTTTTTGTGGTTGATGCCTCCCTCGCGTGTTGCCTGCGCCGCACACTGCTGCCGTTGAATTGGCTTCCGATGCCATTGTTTCAGTTGTTTGCAAAATTAGCCATAATTAGTTTTGGTATTATTACTTTTCAATTTAATTTTCGCTTTATTCTACATGTTATGTCAAGTTTATATACAAAAATTCATCAACTACGCTAAACAATTTCAGTTTTGCCTGTGAATTATAACAATATTTCAATTAATTATTTGCAATGATTCGATTCCGTTGTGGTTAAATTGAATGCGATTTCATACAATGATTGGATTCTGTTATTCTCGATCTCGTTCTCGCTAGTTTTTTAGCCTGGCTGGTTGCCGTATCCTATAAACTGATTCGTGTGTGTCTGGGTAGTACGTGTGTGAAATGCTTCGAGTTGCCGTATAAATGTTCTTTACAAATACATATATCTCAATACGAAATGCTAAACTTTGGTTTTATGCTACAGAATGTGCACACAATGGCCAACACAATATATGCTATATGTACTATATAATCTGATAAACGACAAACTAAAACTATAACAAAACTCAAATAAATTAAATAAAGTCTCCTCAATCGATGTTCGATTCATGTGTATCTGGTATCTGGTATCTGGTGTTTCTGTTCGTATAGGACGTCTAGAAGCTAAGAGAAGCTAAGTGTTATTGTGTGGTTGTGTGTGTTCTCTGGTCAATTGATTGATCGTTTTCGTTACATTTATCATCTGATATTTTGCATTTGAAACCCTTGAGATAGCAAGTGATCCGTATGGCTTGAGTCGGGCTATTGATTTGGGCTGCACGCGCAAGGAACAGCAGGTCTGGAAAGGAACTAAATGCGGGCCAACGCTGCAGGTTGTACATCAATAGAGATATATCTAGACTACATGGACAGTGCCCAATTGTGTTTAGCTTGTGCTTAAGTGTACGAACAAAAGTAAACAATAATTTTGGCATAAACTTAAATGTACTATAAACATTCATTGGTTCAATTGCTAACAACGAAACGTGAAATGCGTTATTTCTCATCATAATGGATTTGTACAAAATGCAATTTTCGCTTTTCATTTAATTTCCTTACTTTTCTTTTCTTTTCATTCTTTTTTTGTTTTTTTTTTTTTTGTTTTTAGCCTCATCTACTCGAGGAAGCAGCAAATCAATATTCATATTCTCATTCGGATGATAGATCATTTCCGGTCTGTTGTCGGACATGGAAGTAGAGACGAGGGTTACGCCACCTTATAAGTAAATGCCATCATTGGAGTTTCTCATTAGCAACAATTACAATTTTTTGTTTCTTTTGATTTTTCGATTTGGACTGATTGAGTCAAATAATTCTTGGCTTAGTAGATAGTCTTGGGGTAGTTGTGTCTGTGTGTTTTATGTGGAAAGTATCAGAAGAAAGTATTCAGCAAAGGGGGCATAAGATCAAAGAGTTCTAGTTATAGAGTGGATTGGATTGTTTATACATAAAACCTAAGCACCGATTAAAGTATCGTTAAATCGTAGCTGTATTCGACTTGAAATTCAATAGGGTCGCCATCAATTTCATTTGCTTTCTTCGCCCACATATCATCTGATTCTCGTTAAGCTTACAAAACTAGTTAAATACTTTCTATTTCCATAGTACATACAGTTAGGTATATAAATTATAAAATAGTTTTGCGTGTAAAATATAAAATGTAGTTCTTCCAATTTACTTTTTTTTGTTTTTTTTTTGTTTTTGGATTTCTTTTTTTCTGAATACGCTTAAACACATACATATACCATACATATAGATCGTGTAGATGTGTTGGTTGGTATGCAACTATGCCATTAAAAAGTCTTAAGAATTATAGTAAATATGCATATAAATGTATAATATGTATGTATAACTTTATATACTATATTTATATATCGTACGACGTGTGGTTGTTGGTGTATGTGTATGTGTATGTGAGGGTGTCAAGGTGATGTGTGGGTGTGTTTGTGATTGTGATTAGGCTGGACTCTTAGCTTAGTCTTGCACCTCTCGATACGGCACCTCGGACGTGACCGAGAAGGATTCGAAGTAGTGATTCAAGAACTCGAACGTGGGCCGCTTCTCGGGCACAGCATCCCAACATTGCAGCAGCAGCTGATAGATGTTGTCCGGGAAGTAGTGATTTGTCGGCTTCGGCATGCGGAATCCGCGCTCAATATTCTCGATCACCTCGCGGCTGTGCATGCCCGGATAGGGCACTTGTCCGTACGTGAACAGCTCCATCAGAAGGATGCCGTATGACCAAACGTCCGACTTGATCGAGAACTTGCCGTAGATGATCGCCTCCGGCGCTGTCCACTTCACCGGAAACCGGGATCCTTGCTTCGGGCAGTACTCGTCGTCGGCAATTACGCGTGCCAGTCCGAAATCACAAATCTTTGCCACATTATTCTCGCCAATCAGGACGTTGCGGGCCGCCAGATCGCGGTGGATGAGCTGCTTGGACTCCAGATACTCCATGCCGCTGGCCACCTGGGTGGCTATATAGATGAGATCCTCGAAATGCAAGTAGCGGCCATCGCCTTCGCGCAAAAAGTCCAACAGACTGCCCTTGGACATGTACTCCTGCACAATGTAGATGGGTTCCTCCTGAAAAATCAACCAAAAATTTAAAACAAAAATCGGGAAAGTAACTTATATATTTCACACAAACCTGCGAGCAGACAGCATAAAGAGCTACCAGGCGGTTGTGGCGGAACTTCTTCATGATGGCCGCCTCCTGGAGGAAGGCAGCCGTGGACATAGTGCCCTCGCGTAGAGTCTTAACAGCCACATCGATGCTGTTGCGCCACTTGCCGTAGAAGACCTCGCCGAAGTTGCCGCGGCCCAGTTTTCGCAGCAGCTGAATCTCCGAGCGTGGAATCTCGTACTTGTCACGCAGCTCCGGTCCCAGATCCCACATCTGGGGCTGTGGCTTGGGGCAGGGACGCGACAGTATGTGGCACAGGCCAAGAGCATTTTCTGATGGTAAGGAAAAATAATAAATTATCATTCATGTTTCATATTTTTCCATTTTTTGGTAAGCTTACTGCTATAGGCCATGACCAGAGCCTGGAGCGAGGGGAAGGTCTGATTGGTGGCAATGTAGTAGCCTCCGTTGTCCAGCGGCTTGATGCGATAATGCTTCACATGATACCCACGTCCGTCTTCCCAATCCTTCACTGACAGCGAGTAGCCATTGGGATTGTGCTCAGAGGGTCGCACCAGAAAAGTGCCACGTGGGTTCTCCTCGGCCAGTAGAAGCTTGTCGGCTTCCTTGCGCAGCACGTTCTCAAAGAACCAGCTATGGGAATACATAAAAGGTAGTTTAATTTTACATATAATTTTAAATAAATTTAAATTATGAATTCGTCTACTTTAATCGGTACTTACTCTTCGCTGTTGACGCTTCGCTCCTCGGCCACAAAGTTGAGCGGGATGAGACCCTCCTGGCGGGTGCTCAGATTCACGACGCGCCACCAATCGGACTCGGTGTCGTCGATGACCTCCATGCGGTCGCCCTTCATGAAGCTCAGATCGGACTCATCGCGGGACTTGTAGTCGTAGAGGGCCACAACCACTCGCTTGGGCATCACACCAGGCACGCCGGCTGGAAGGAGACAGCGCGGAGAGGGATTGAGGTCGAGTTAGTGGCAATTTTCGTCTGGCTGGGTCGCAAAATTTGATTTGCGTCCCTAAATTGCAATTTATGGCGACAAATTGGGAAATATTATTTTTTTTCTCTCGACATTTTCCTATCTTTTCGCCTGAATTGCATCAAAATTTAATTAGAATTTAATGAGTTGGGAATTTAACGAGGAGGGGATTTGAGTGCCAAATGCAAATTGGATAGCATACTTTTTCGGGAGGCCATATATCAGAGCGCATAAACAAAACAATTTCATTTCCCAGCCAGGGCCTGCTTGCCAAGCCACAATTTTTGGCACTGACTCGCAATTGGCTAATTGATTTAGCCCACAGCGAGACAACGCATAAATAAACTGCTCCGTACTTGGCTCGCTGTCCGCTTTCGTGGCACAGTCGCCTTGGCCGCTCACTGCCCTCCATTAGCCAGATTCCCGACAAGGGCTGCGGTAAGGGCGGCACAAATCACTGGCCAAGCACTCAACCTTTTGAGGGTTTACACGACCTAAGCGGCTTTACTGGCCCGTACTATGTGGTGCTGTCATGTCACGGATAGAAATGGCAGCAGTTAATCGGCTGCCAGCGAGGTCTGAAATGTGAGCTAGTGACAGGCGGGATCAAAATAATTCAGCTGTCCACTTCAATGCTAAAGAATAGTGACAGCTATGCGAAGACAGGGCCCTGGCAACTTTCATATAAATAGCTTAATCTGTGGAGGGTAAACGCGTAAGAAAGCCTCCTTAAAGGCAACTCCTTAGTGTCGTATAGGGCCAACTCAATGTCACGTAATATCGTATGCAATATTCCATTCAAGGTGGCATTAAACCGACACTTGCTGCCACCGACTTCTGGGGCAGGCACGCATCACAGAGCTGGTCAAGGTTAACGACTGTCATCGTGTTACCGCTGCAAATATGAGAATTGCGCTGGCACTCGGCAAATAACTTGACTCCGGCTCTGAACCTCCTGGGAGGCGAAGTCTAATTATGGCAGTTAGGTGGCTAGTTGGCTGGTTGCCGTTGCCAGGTTAACTTTCTGCTTTCTGCCTGGCTGCCACATTATGCAAACAGAAGGCCAGCCAACCCAGCCAACCCGGCGAGGCCAACCTGGAGTAAAAGCCAATCTTTGCGGCAGGCAAAAAGTCAAATTGCTAATTAAAAGCTGAAATTATCACTCCACCCTCCGCCGGCCCCAGAGAATTACTGCCAACATCTAATTACTAATGCATGATAATACTTGTGCATACACTGTTAGATATCCGAAAATTATACTCTCCTAATTGGAATCGTTTATAAAGAGGAAGGGAAGGATATTTAAAGAGTTTAGTTGCTATATTTTGGGGACCTTCTCTGAGCAATTAAAGTTTAATAACAACAATTAAACTTTCTAAATAAAAGCTACATAAACCCCTCTTAATTTCCTCTTACTTTCAGTGTATATACTTTTATTTTAGTTTACAAACTACGTATATTATAATTGCTAATGAATTAAGAAGGGGAAAAAATATTGAAATACTTACTTGGTGTGGTGCGTGGTCGGATGATGTCAACGCCGCCCTTTCCGCCGATTTTCAGGGGACCCCGGTGATTGGGATCCGGGGTGTAGCGCGAGTCCAGGGAGCCCCCGTTGTTGTGCTTCTGGCCGAGAACGCCGCCCATGTTGCCGCCGCCGCCCCCAGTGCTGTTTATGTGCGTCTGGCCGAAGGTGTAGTCGGATTTTTTGAAGCCCCCAGTGGGATAGGCCAATGCCAATTCCTGATCCTGATGCTTGCTGCAGCATTGGTTGCCCATGGCTTTCTCAATTTACTCCAGCTGCGAACTTGCTACTTGAGGCTTGGCTTGCTGGCGAGTGATGTACTTCAGTGTTGCTTCCGACAATTGTTATATATTCAAAATCCTATATATTCAGCTTCAGTTGGTGCAACACATATTTGGCATTTAACGAGTTTCTTGCAAAAAATGTCTTAGCAATAATTGAAAAATTTGTTTAGCCGTTTTAGCCTATTACGTCTGTTGGTTTGTGTCTAGTAAGTAGTTTAAGCTATCAGTCAAGTTGGGTTCTGTGTGTGTGTGTTCTTGGGCCCCAGCCTTAAGGTTTTGCATCAAAAGCTGCAATTGGAGGGCATTTGCAATTCAATTCATCTACCGACGGCGTCTAGTTTGGTTGCTATCTGTGTTGTGTCGTTGGCCGAGCTGCAAAAACGCATTTCGTGTTGTGTTGGTCAGTATAAAAAGGCTATCCACAAGGCTGCGACATCCACATTCACAGCTGCAACTGCTGCTCCTCGACGATTGGGTTGATCCTAGCGCTCTGTGTCCTGCCAGCAACTTCAGCCAGCGACCGTCTGCAGGACATTGTCATCAGTCACCTGTGAGAGCAAGCAGAGAACGAACAAGAACGGAAACCGAAATTAGTTAGTGTTAATAAATATTCATTAAATAGCCATTTGGCCAGACAAAGGGTCCTTGCAGTCAGTCACTGACCCGTGTCCACTCAGCCGGACCGCACCAGTTGCCGTTTGCCAATTGTCCGGCATCCTGCGGC
Source organism: Drosophila atripex (assembly GCA_035045925.1). Lineage (NCBI taxonomy): Eukaryota > Metazoa > Arthropoda > Insecta > Diptera > Drosophilidae > Drosophila > Drosophila atripex. The sequence goes on from JAWNOP010000012.1 coordinate 7,760,451, forward strand.
TCCCTAAACGTTTTTGGCACATTATTACACTTGACTTGACTGGCCCGAGCGGCCAAGTCCCAAACAGAGCAGAGTCCTTCTCCCCACAATAAATTAGAATGCACACATAGCTGGGGTTCATCAGCCCTGTCGGATGTGAGATGCCAAGTGATTTAAATGTTAAATGCCAGTTGCAAGTAAGCCCAACTACTGCTTAGTTCGATTTGATTTTATTTATTAATTATTAAGAATTATATCCGTATAATGTTGAATTAAATAAATAGTTAAATATTGAAGCATAGCTAGCAACTGGAAATGCTGCGGCAAGTCATCACTTGCAACCTGCCTGGGGCAACAGTTGCACAAAACCTTTCGACGATGCCACAATAACCGCAAAACAGCAAATGCACCAGAAACTGCTGCTGCTGCTGTTGTTGATGCAGCAACTGCAACCACAACAACATAAGAGACAATCGTTTGAAAGGCTGCCAGCTGGGCAGGCTCAGGGTTTAAGCATTTCAGTGTCGCCTCTCCGACCTGGTCGGGTGCCATTGTCTATTGACTCAAGCCTGGCAGGCATCTGTTTATTGTTCAATTGGATAATTATGGTCTCCAATGCGGAGTCGAGGACTCGACAGCAGCAGCAGCAGCAGGCAGGATGTCGGGCACGAGTGGTGGATGTAGGCAGGGGCGTGTTGCGAGGCCAAGGTTGGACCGAACCACTCAGGAACAACAATGCCCAGCCATCCAACAACAACCACTGAATCAGAACGCCCGACAGCAACTGCACTCCCCCGGCCATTGCTGCAGTTTCCAATTTTAATTGTTATTGTTGCGCATTTGTTGTGTGTGCGCAGCTGGCATGAAATTGTCGCTCGGATGCCAGTAGCCAGTTACCAGATACCAGGATGCATTCGCAGCATTAGCTAATATCCTGAATATCCTGTCATTGTCTCGCTCCAAATGGTATGGCATGCCGTCAATTATTAAAGGCATATTTAACCCGAGTCTCGAGACTCGTCGAGTGCGAACAGAAATGCACTTAACAAAATAGTATTCTTCCAAATAATTCAGTATTTATGGCAAGCACTGTCCAACAGAATTAATTTCTTCAAGTGCATCGGCAAAGGAGCAATAAAACTTAGCTCGAAACGTACTAGAAAGTGTTGCTGTCTTGACAGTGAAGGACGACAGCAACGCCCCAGCCTGAAAATTATGCCAGGACATCTGTCTGAGTTGTGTTGGCGCGCCGTCTGCCTTTATTGTCCCATCGACTTGATGAACACAACGTGTAGCGCTTTAAAATCCGCCAGCAACAACCATAAAAGTTTGTACGAATTTGCCTTCGTTCGCCCATAAAAAGTCAAAGTTTGTTTTTCGGCGAGTTCATGAACCCGTCCGGCACACAACAACCACATCGAAAAGTTTCCCCATGGGGTCAAGCAACCTTCACTGAGCATTCCAACAAAAAAAAATAAATAAAATATAAAAGTATATCTGCGAAAGAGCGTAGTCAACATTGAAGCTGCAATAATGTTGGGAAATTCTATACAATTATGGCTTTATGAGATGTACTTTAAGAGTCAGTGACTGGATTGTGTGGATTAGTTTGTATTTCATTCGCACAATAAAGCGAGAGCAACAGTTGAGGGCTTTTGATAAGATGGGATGATAATCATTGGTCGCTTAATGATTGACGACCACTCCAATTTTAAAATACTCTTCCGAATCTACATATACTTAAGTCTTGGAGCAATTCCCATTTTTCACACTTAGTCCTGTTGGACGGGCAGGGACTTTTCTGTGAAATAGAGCGATTTATGGCCCATGCGCCCCCCGAAATATCAATGCAAAGGGGCGTTTGGGGATACCTGAAGTTGAAATCGAAAAAATATACGAATATATCATGGCCGATGGGTAGATGGCCAGCAACGAAAAGGCAAAACAGCAGTGAGTGCTGCCAGTTACCAATTCTGGTCTTCCACGCTGACAAGCGATACGGTATCTGGAGTGTGTGTTGGTGTGCGAGGGTATCTGGAGGATTCGTGGTGCGCTGTTGTATGACATGAAAATGTAATTTTCTAGTTTGCTTTTTGGGGGCGAAAGCAGGTCATGTGTTGTGGTGGGTGGGTGGCTTTGTTGCTGTTTGTGACGAGGTGATGGGCTTGTAGCTGCACACGAGCCATGAATTTCCGTTGTTGAAGTTGACAAAACTAAATGAATACTTAATTGGATATTGCGGCTTTGCATACGCCCGAAAGATGGCAACACGAATGTGAAACCCTGACGGTTATGATGTACGTTGTGTCAGTGTGCGTTAAGATGGAAATGGAAATAGTTTGGAAGCCAAGGATTATTATTCTGCAATATGTGAAGCACTGATAAATCGCACTCGAAATTAAAATGCATATCCTGGGGCTAATAAATACGAAGCAACGATTCTATAAATTCCAAAACCAAAACTATAAACTATTCAGACACTGAAGCCTATGATTTACGTTCTTTTTGGACAGAAAATGTGCTTGCCATAGAATGATTATAAAATAATATAAAATTTTGGGAGAAAAATTGTTAAAGTTAGTTTTTTTTTTAATCTTTAAACTCAAGGAACCTCCATTAAAATGCACATCCGGTGGCTAACAAATATGTAAGCCTCAAATTCAACTCTATAAATTTCCTATGCCTATGATTTATGTTATTTTTGGACAGAAAACGTCTAAAAAATTATATAAAAGCCTCATAACCAAAAATTGTATAGATATATTTTTTTTTAGATCTAAACTGGTCTTCAAGTTCATCCTTAAAGATTTCCTTTTCTTTCGGGATCCCAAAATGGTTTAAAGGAATTCAAATAAACTACTTTTTGTCAAATTAACAATCTGCCGCCATATAGTTGACTTCTCTGGCCTAATAAAATCAAATATTATGCAAAAGAATTTGATTCCCCCTGGGGGCAGGCCAACCAACCGCATGTCAGGCCAAATCCTTGAGGACATAAAGGCATTAGCTGTAAATGCCGTAATGCCGTCATTTCCCGATGACAGGCCCACAAACACATACATAGGAATACAAAACCCACACACACACACACATACAGTCTGAAACATCGCATAGAAATTGATATGAAAATGTAGAGCGTCTTTGAAAAAGGGAGGATTGTGGGTGGTGGGAGGTGGGCGGTGGGCTGTTGGAGGTTGGGAAATGGTAATGGTTCCGTTTCACCCACAGTTTTTTATTGCGCTCCATTATTATTATACTGGGTTTGCCGCAGCCTGACTGCCTTCGTTTTCGTCCTTCGTCAGCTGTAGCCACATTGTTGCCTACTTAAAAAGTCAATTTGTGTGACGTCCTCGTTGTCGTCCTGTTGCCGGCTATACCCCGCATTGTCCTCGGGCCCCCCCTTTGTCTTATCTGTGCGTTCAACCCAGAGTGTCACAGTCGTTCACCTTTAAGCGTCACGTGCTATCGATTAGTTTCCAAAAGGTTATCCACACAAATATCTGTTGGTGCGGAAATATGTGCCAATGAATTTTCGCCCAGCTTAGTAATGAAGCGCCCAATAAATCCTTCATTTATTTATCCCTCGATGCCAGCTCCTTGGGATTGAAAAGAAGCGAGCTAAGTCCTCCATAAAGATTAAATAAAACATTCCCCAGCTGACGTTGACGTGACATCGAAATTGAATTTGTTGCATAAAACATTGCATTTAACCCGTTTGACTGGCTGGCTTCCTTCTCCGGCCCTTAAATATTAAATGGCGGTGAACTTTGGAGCGTGGCCGACAGTGAGTGCAATAAAAAAATTGCCACATAAATATATCACAATGTTTATTCGCACCGTTCTGCAAAGTTTGAAATGCCAGAAATAAACATAAATATCAATTTTTATACAGTTATCCCCTCATATCGAAAATCTCATAAATAATGAAACGAAAAGTACTATTTACTTTTGTTTTACCATCAAATATTTTTTATGAAATTATGACTTTTCGATTGAATTGTAAAACATCGATGTACATACATACATATATGTTTAAAAAGAACCAATAAAGTTGTTAATCGGACAAGTGGAATTTCTCCCAATCAGTTGCCAATTTAATTTAATTCGTTATACTAATTGGGGAGTTACTACATTAAACTTTATTTTTTCCTACAACAAGGAACAATAAATGGGCGAATAAATTAAGTTAATTTATTTGAGAAATAAATGGAAATTCGACAGGCAGAACTAATCAATTTATGGGTATCTATTACCAACTCCCAAAAAAAAAACATTTGGCGTGGACCGGGCTCTGTTCCACAGATTCTATTAACGAGGGTCTGTGGACTTGGACTTGGCAGTCTGCTGGCATTAAACAAATGAACTGAAAGCAATAATCATAATAAGCTAGAGTAATGTAATACTCCCACCACATGTCACTGGACACTATAAGAAATTTTTCCAGCTTGGAGAATCCCTTTGTACGCTTGGCTGTCGTTTCTAGCCTTCTCGTCACCTGGTCACACTCTGGATAAGCTACAGCCATTGCCCAGTGTTACCCTGCTAAAATAACGTTTTCAAATCAGAAATATCTATATAGTTTGGAATTATAATAATAACCTCATCAAAACTCAATATATATTTTTTCTTTATCTTAAATTATACAGCTCTTTATATTTATTTTGTCAAGTGTAGGTATACTCCAATAGTTGTGCATATATTGACCGACTTCAGGGACAGTCTGACAAGTTCATGTGACAAAAATCAATCAGATGGCGTGAGCAGCCGCAGCCATATGGAGATTAAAGTTATATATAGCGATGCATAAAGGAGGAGGGCACTGCCAGAGGGTGCACTACGGAGTGGGAGTAGCTCTGGCCCGGCCTGGCCCGGCCTGGCCCGGCCCGGTCCGTCGCAATTATAAAATAGTCACGTAGTTGGCCGGCAATAATAAAAAATACTCAACGGCTAAAAACAGAGGGAGAGATAAAATCGCAAAGGGATGGAAAAATGCAAAATTCGCATGGAAAATAACAAGGTTTTATTGTTGTGCTCATACCCTAGAAGCAGGGTATATGCGTTGACTGTGACACTCGACTAAAGTACAATTTCCAGCCACCCCAAATCCTGTTAAATTTCCCCATAATGTAGGACAGTGATGTAGCTCCAAGTTTTTTTATTCAGTGGGCCAAAGCGAAAAGTAGGGTACTTCCCATGGGATTCAGTTTTCTCCCATTTCAGATTTATTTGCTGGCGCCACTACTACCGACCGACTGGTTCCCAGTTGGGGGCGAGTGATTAAAGAGGAATCCCGGGACTCCCAGAAACAAAAAGAGAAAATATAAAGGGGCTGGGTAGAGGCGTAACTCGTTAGTAACGCACAACTTCACGCAATTTTATTTCATTTCTGTAAAAGGGAACTGCCTCTATGAAGGGGAGAGGAAAATAAACTTTAAATACTCTTATATATTTCATTGCAAATATTTTAGTCACAAACTTAAACTAAATTTCTAAAGACTCCCAGATAGTGTAGAAAATAGAGGCTGGGCCGGAAGTGCGGTGTGATCAGGACGCACATCACTTGTCCCTGTGGCAGGAGTCTGTTGTGGTTGGGTTTGTCAACCTCCGCGGGCGGTGGAGCAAGCCCAGAGCAAACAGCGAAAGGGCAGGGCGGTGGGCGCGCTACAACATCACGAGATGAGCTCATTACTTTAATGGGTTTCCCACCTACCCGCTTCCGGCACGCCCCCTTCCCACGGCTGCGGTCGCAGGATGCCGACGCAGACAGACATCCTGCGGCTCATTCGTGTTTATTCTAATGAAATATTTGTATGTGGCAAGAAGTTAAAAGTTATGATTTTTATTAGAAGCGAGAGGGGTAGCTGGTTGGAAGGATTGCAGAATTAACGGGCGGCAATCCAAAGGACACCTAATTAGCTCGCTAAATCAACAAGCTCTGTCAAAGGGCTCGGACCAGTTTTGAGCAACAAAAAGTAACCCAGAAATCTAATTACCGTGTGAGAAACAACATCAGGAAAAGCTACAAGAAATGGAAAGAAAAATAAGGAAGGACTAAGGCGGAGAAAAGCTACTGAGAAGGAGGTTGCTGCTCATTGCGTGCCAGGCAAGCAAAAATAGGAAACAAGTTGGCAAAAAAAAAAAAAAAAGTAAAATAAAGAAAGGGGCGTTTTTATGTTCGCAACGATGACGAAATCTAGCCGCCAAAGACAAATGGGAGCTCGACACGCTGAAGGCGCTCGGAGTACATTTTTTTCTCCAATCCAACATGCCATATATGACGTTTCGGGGCACTCCCCGAGGATATCAGTTGGCAAAGAAATATTTAAATAGTATTTTATGAGCCAATAAAACCAGAAATTTAAACAGATTGTACAAGAGTTGCACCTGGGGGATAATAAGAATAAAATGTGCCTATTAATTGCACTATTGTGCGATGAATTCTAGTTATGAAATGAAGTATTTAGTCCTGTAGGTCTTGTCTATATCAAAAGGAAGTCTATAAAAGTTAATTAAAATTCCTTTGTGCAAACTTTGCCATTCAACTTTTTTTTTAAATTTCGTTGGAAAAGAGAGGTGTCTGAAAAACTAAAGTATTGTTTTTTTTTTGTTCAACAAACCGTCAATTGTTAGCGTCCTTTTGCTCTTTTTGTCCAAACCCTTGAAACATGTAATGGTAACAGTTGTTGGCAGCACAAACAACAGTAATTTTCGTCAACAAAAAGCCCGGTTTAGAAGCAGTGGCAAGAGCAGCGAAGTTGCCTTTTCATAGCCATGAAGAAACTTAATTGCAGGTTGGGTATACACTGGAGCACTGGGAGTGACTAACTCAGGAAGGCTTCAATGTGCCGGACTGCAATATTAAAATAATATTTGCTCGCGATTAGATGCCAGCGACACTGCCAACGATACTAAACAGAAAAAAAAACACCCGCAAGGACAAAATTACAGCACTGTGGAAAATGGCGATACGGCGCCAGGACGACGCGGCGAGGTGGCAGTGTTTACACGCTTTTGTTGGCCCGTCCTCGTCGTCGGCTAGAAACGCCGATGGTGACCAGTTAAGTGGAACCTAAAGCCCAGTCAAGTCGCAGTTAGCAGCGCAAGCTTCAATGTCCTGGCCCTGGCCATGACGACAGCAACACAATGGCGCATTAACGACTGTATCCTGGTGGCATCAACTCAATAATGCCACACGCAACTCCTGGCCAGGATGGGTTGAAGGTGGGCCCCAGTGAATGGAAAAATAAATTAAGCAAATAGTAGCTAAATTGGCAAAGCAATGGGGATATCCTGTTCCTGTTGATTCGGCTAATTGTTCTGACCTTTCCGATTATAATTGTGAGAAATTATTTTAATAAATGAGAGGCTATTCTAGTCACGTTGGAATAGGGACTTTAAATACTAAAATTAATTACATCCACGCCAACTATTTATTTATTTAAAGCTGACACTATTTATGGGTTTGCTTGTTGAGGTCTGCGGGTCGAAGGGGAGATGGAGTTGGAACTAAAGTGCAGCAATTACTCAAAGTATTCCCAATTCGAAATCTTCAGCCCTCCAGCCGGGTCGAGCTCGGTATTTCGACACCCATGCGGGCAGAGGGCCAGTTCCTCGAACGACAAGCCATTGAGCCGGGACTGGTCTCTGGTGTTATCGCTGCACTGCCGGATCTTATCGGACACCACAAAATTTAAACGCTCGCATAGGTGACCTCAAAACCCAAAAAGGCTGAAATGTACAAATGAATATCGATAGAGTGCAGTTAATGGTCTGTGAGGAGGTGGGCCTGCTTATCACAGTGGCTGTTCTTTAATGTTTTCTAGAAGTGGCAGGGAGATGACCATAAAACACTATGTATTTGAAAAGGAAACTGGTAAGGTTTACACCTATTCTTAATTTGGAGTTTATGGTTCTTAAGAGAGGAGTGTCAATGCCATAAAAAATGTATATTTAATTTTTTTACATCTTCAATTGTTTTCCTTAAATGTCAAAACAAGAGATGAGCCACCTCATGGATTTTTAGAGAGGAAAACATGGCATATTTTATATTTTATACATTTTTAAATGTGTTTTTATGATTCTCTATATTTTCCGCCCCTTAAGCCCTAACCATGTGGCCACATGTTTTCTCATCTCTAGTCGACAAATGGGTGCCACAGTTGGGACAAGCAAGCGTATCACACTCGAGAAATCAAGAAGACAAATTATCGAAAGTGTAGTGTCAGACTGCAGCTACGCCCTTCTTTTTACAGAAAAACTTCCAACACGACTCGGCATGTGGGCAACAATCTCGATCGGAGAATTGGAGAAAGATTGCTTTTCTCACCCGGACTCCTCATCTCACATATCTCGGTGCCGTTCTCGTTCTGGTTCCTTCTGAACGTGTTGGATCCATTTGCATGCATAAATACATGACGTGCCCCACATTCGGATGACATTTGCGAAAGTGTTACACGCAACAACAGCACCCAACAGCCGGGGCAAGAAAGGGTGTCCAAAAAAAAAAGAAAAAAATAATACAAGCTGCGAAAAAAAAAGGCTGCAAAGCGAAATGAGGCTGCAAATGCCTTTTTGCCATTGCAATTTTGGCGCAGTGGGAGAAAATGAGGAAGCCAGGGGGTGCCACCGGGAAATTGGGCCAAAAGTGCAGCTGCAACAGAGGCTGACCAAGAGAGCCAAGTGTCATTAGAGCCAGCCTAATTGAACGGGTCAGGAGCTGGAACAATGGGGGCTTGAAGCATCTCTGCCCGGCGATGAATAAACAGGAATTTGGCAAAATATGCAATTTAAATAACCATCCGGAAGGAGGGAGGGTATTTGATTGGAATACCTTGAGAAGGTGGCGAGGGGTAGAAATTTGAACAGACTTTTTGAAGGAAAGCGGAAATTTCCCCCAAAACATCCGACTTGAGTATTTAATTTCCTACTCAGAGTTGCAGTCTGAGTTCCTGGCGGCTGCCACTGATGTCATTCCAGTACGTGTACGTGTACAGACATCCATCTGCGGGGGTGGCAGGACCGAGCCAGCCAGACAGCCAGGTAGCACAACATAACACATACCATAAATAGAAAAAGAGCCACAAAGGCTTGACAACGCGACAAAGTTGCCTCGACGAGTCCGGGCTGGAGCAAGCACCCCCTAAGGGATAGATATCAGGCAGGCACATCCTGCAACACACTCCAAGCAACCCCCGACAGTTGCCGCATACACATGCGGCACAAGGCACAAATTATGAATGAAACAAGCGATAAGAAGCAGAGAAGGCCAAACAAGAGGGGAAATTCTTCAACTCAAACGAACACGAGGTGCTCTATTTGGAAACCTTTCTTCACTATTTAATATTTGGTTTATAAACTCTTTTTTATTTTTGGTTTTGGCAAAAGAATCCCCATCTCATTAGCATCAGCAGTAGCTGACACCCAGACACACCTCCCCCCTCCAGAAACAAAGTTTGTCACAAAGTTATAATGCTCTCATTAGGCACAAGGAAAATGCAAGGACACTGCCGACTGCAACTCAATGGCTGCTCTTAGGGGCGGACTGCGGCATTCTTCCGTTTCTCAGCCAGCCGAGTCGGCTTGAAAACTTCAAATGCAGCCCAGCAGAGCTGGCAACAATACAGCTCACGGCTCAGTTTTAAAAGATTAAAAAGAAAGAAAAAAAAATGGTCGGTGGGCAAGTGGGACGTTAGGCAGCAGGACACTCTGGCTCTGCACAGGATACAGTCCGGGGGCATGAAACTTTTTAGCACTTTTATTGCTGCCACTACTAGCGGTGGCACTACAGAGAACAGCAACAGACAACGGCAACACTTGCAATCAGACGGGAGACAAGCACAAATTGTCAGGTTGTTGACGAGTCGGTTGCTGGCTGATGTTGCATCTGCAGCTGCTAATGTTGCTGCAGTTGCAACTGCAGAAGCTGTCTGAATGCAGACATAAACAACAATTTAGGGGAATACAATAAACAAAAGTTGGGGATCAGGGGAATGGGAATGCAACTGGCCTGGTCATAAAAGCAGGCCTTCTGACTCCACATCTTAAAGGGGCACCAGGGGTCATGAAAACTACACATTTTTGCAATATTGTTCATCAACAAAAATTGCTCAACAACTGACGTTGCATAAACTCAATGTTCTCTTCTCCAGTCAAGACCCATTTCTTCCAAGTGAGCAAATGATTGCCCCTCCAACTATTTATGGCCCAGCCAGCCCCCACTTGTAATCCGACGCATCTTTCTGGGCGCACTTGAACGAAATGAAACTACTCATTTAAGTTGTGATTACCCCGTTGCACAGCCTCGAGTGGCCGGCGGGCGGAGAGTGCTTATCAACACCAGAAACGGTCGGGTGTCGGCCTGAAGCTCGGTGCCTTGGTGCCAGAGACTCTGGTCCGGGAGTGCTAGTTTAAACAAATATTTTATAGAGCATACACGATGGCACCCAGATGCAGAAGCATCAGATGACGCCCCCTCTTCAGAAGCCCCACCAGCTGGGGGTTAATGCCGGCATTATAGCTGCTGTATACATAAATACATATACAGTTGCGAAAAAAAAAATAGCACCACTACATCACACTTCGATTGGGCTTTAAAAAAAATAGTAATAATGTTACCAATTTATTCAAATAAAATTTTTTTATGTAGAATGATATTCTTACTAAACAAAAAAAGAGTTATAGTTACTCAAATTCTTGTTTTAATATTTTTTTTTAATATTTTACTAAAAAAGATCGCAAAAGAAACGAAAATAAAAATAGCACCACTTTCCATCTCTAAAGAATTCACAAAGAAATCGTCACATTTCAGCGACTTAAAGCACGTGTTTTACAAATTTGTCTTCAATTTAATTATTTCAATTAAAAAAAAAATTCAAATGGGTCGTGGAAAACACTGCACGGATGAAAAGCGTGACCTGATCAAAAAGTTGATCAAGGATGGAAAATCCTTTCGAGAAGTGGGTCGACTTGTTGGATGTTCAAATAAAATGATAAGGAACGCCATAACCTATAAGAAAAACCAGGAAACACGCGGTAGGAAGCCTTCTATGACCCCTCTAGAGGTCAAAAGGTTGGTTCGCCATAGCAGAAGGGAACCTTTCAAGCCTGCTACAGATCTAAAAAAGGACCTGAATATTGCTGCAACGGATCAAACAGTGCGCACATATCTCAGGCAACATAATCTGAAAGCCTGCAGCCCAAGAAAAGTCCCACTTTTAAATGCCAGGCATATTGCTAACCGTATTAAGTTTGCTAAGGAGCATAAAAATTGGACCCCCCAGCAATGGAGGAATATTTTATGGTCCGATGAGAGCAAGGTGGTCATGTATGGTGGTAAAGGATCCCGATCGTATGTCAGACGTCCGAAGAATTCAGAATACAAGCCCCAGTACACCACAAAGACTATAAAGCATGGAGGATGCAGCGTCATGGTATGGGCGTGCTTTTCATATAATGGAGTAGGTCCTATACACTGGATAAAATCTATAATGGATCAACACGTCTATGTGGATATTTTGCAATCTGTAATGTTACCCTTCGCAGAAGATGATATGCCTCTTATTTGGGTCTTCCAGCAGGATAATGACCCAAAACACACAAGCAAAAAGGCAAAGGAGTGGTTCCTCAACAATGCTGTACAAGTTTTGGAGTGGCCTGCGCAGTCGCCGGATCTAAATCCAATTGAAAATCTGTGGTCCGACGTTAAGAAGGCAGTTGCTGATAGCAAACCAACGACTATCGATTGCCTTTGGGGTGTTATTAAGGAGTCCTGGACTAATATACCCAAAAAACGCTGCCAGGACTTAGTAGATTCAATGCCAAGACGTTGTGCAGCTGTTTTAGCCAACAAAGGATGCGCTACCAAATACTAATCAACGCATATAGATATATTTTTAATATATCAATATTGTTTACTAATGAATCTCTAACGAATTAGTCATTATTAGCATTTAAAATCCATTTTTGAAAAGTGGTGCTATTATTTTTTTCGTTTAATTTTATAGACTTTAATAAATTTTGTTAAATAACTTAAGAACATCTAAAAAACTTATGTTTTTTCGTTAATTTCTATTATCTTGAGGGTCTTCGATTTTAAAAAAAGTATAAATCGATTTCCTAAAGTTAAAAATATGATTATGATGGCAATTGAAAAATTTTGTCTGGTGGTGGTGCTATTTTTTTTTTCACAGCTGTATATGTATGTGTATGTACATATGTACATACCATACGAACGAGTGCAGCAGGCTTGACATAGTTTCAAGCGGACGCTTAACGCCGAGTTATCTAAAACACAAACACCACCACACACGCTTCCCAAGAGCACAGGTAAAAAACAAACACTGGCACTCGGGGTGAAGTTGATTTATGCAACAGCTGGCCAAGGCAACTGATTTTACACTGAGACAGGTTACAAGCCATAACTGAAAAATAAAATCGTGTTTTAATAAAAATGTTTGAAACAGCCCCAAGCTTCTTTAAAAATACCAAGGTTGTGTCAGATCCTCCAGCAATTCCCTCGAATCTTGTTCTCAAACATCAATATTAATTTGATAAGAAAGCATACGATACACGTGTTTCTTATTAAATATAAAGTAAAGAATATTATGAAATGTAAGAGTATAAAATTCTTGATAACGTGTGCCTAAATTCCCATCCCCAAATTACATTTCATCTCACAACTGGGCTAGTTAGGATGGATGCTTCTGCTCGGATGCAATTTCATAAAACTTTCAGCAGCATTCCATGGCAAAGTTGCAGATTGCACTTATGTGCAGCTATTTTATGCAAGAAACCAAATAGCAATGCCGACATCGGGCTTCCCCCAATCCCCAGTGCGGAATCCCAGGAGCTCCATTACTTCATTAATGACCGAAAAGGTGAAAGGGAAAAACGAGCAAGCATGTGAGTGAAAACCAAAGAACAAAAATATAATCCGCATAATTTCACGAAGGGAGGCGCTTAACCTTCTCGCCTTTCGTTCCCGTATAATTAGTCATGAAATCGGAGACCCGAGACGTGCCGAGGGTTCGTCTAGGCGGCATTGAAGGGTTGCCCCAGCCCAGACCCATTTTCCCCCCCGATGCGCTTGGCTACTTGTCGCGTGTGTCATTTAAATATCTTTCCGCCTTGCCCCAGCCCCAGACCCAGTCCCAGTCCCAGCACTCGTACGCAGCATGTGGCCAGGTGATTCGAAACACGTTTCCACATTATACAACAAAAGGCCCAAGAAATGCATCGCTGGAGGAAAAGGCAAAAAGAATGCGAGATGGGCTGGCAATGCATCGATGGCTTTCCCCTCCAATTCCTCCGATATCACAAAGAGCCAAAGCCGGACTCGACAGCTGCAGTGGCTAGCGTGTGGGGCAAGCGACATGGTAATCTATCCAGTGGTCTCAGCAAAACAGAGACTACAAAGAAACCCAAGCCCGCTGTTGCGGAATGTCAAGTGCAGTCTTTTAGAGAGAATGATTAATTGAGAAGGCATACTATTAGACCTATATTTATGTATTTTTCGTAAGATTTGTTTTGTTTAAATCTAAAGTTTCTTATACATAAAGTTAGCCTTAGAAGTAGTCGTTAATTTTTACATAAAATAAAAATATATTGCCAGTCAAGAACATGTCCAAGATATAATAACGGATCTGATGAGTTTGTGGCTTTATTTTCGCTTTAATGGCCGCAAGAACAACTATCTGAAACTAGGCCTAGCTCAGCTGAAATAATGTGTGTGGATGGGCGGGGATTAGCGGCGAGCAAGTGCCGAAAAACAAGTTTTGGACTCCACTTTAAGAACTGGAGCAAGCAGCTCGAGTGTCCGCTCCAGCATCAGGTTTTTTCAGTTTTAAGTTTTCAGTTTTTTTGTTTGCTTGAATTAGAGACACTGCTGGGAAAGGAAAAAAATATTGGATGGTAGCTGGGCAAGAAGAATTGGCAGACAAAGATAAAGGCTCCTCCGAAAATGGAACAAGTTCAAAATCGCCCACAGGCATGTGACAAAAAGTTGGCACTCTCAAATGGGGAAAATGGGAAAACCAATTTCCCCTGTTCTCTGCTCACCTTTGATTCGGACAAAGTTGGTTATCGCAACCTGCAACGAAAAGAGATAGGGAAAAGGGTCAATTATATCAGTAGTTAATGTAAATATATGCCTCACTCGGCTACAGATATCAGTATACGATATATAATATATATATGTATGCTTATAGCTAGACTCTTTCCCATGAAAATTTTCACATCCGCATCGGGGCTTATCAGTCGATTCTGGCTCTGACTGACGACTGGGCGCTGCTCTCAGAGCAAACACGAGCAACAAATAGAAAAAAAATAATTATAATAATAACTCACAATCAGTTAAACATAAATAGAAAGGGGTTTTATTAGTAAAATATTATTTAACTTGCCGCTTTTGGCAAATATTTAATGTGAAATATATTTGGAAAATATATATTTTCTTTTTTGGGTATATTTATTTCCAACACCTCCCCACCTCTCACACTCCCCAAACTAAATGGGCAACCAAAGAGACGCAACTGGCGGCGACGCGGCGCAAATATTGATTTTTTTATGTTTGTGTATACCCGGGCATTTCTCGTATTTATAACCCAGCAGAAACTTCATTTTTATACGTACATACATACATCATAGGTATGTATAGGCGGCAACAGCAACCACAACCAAATACATCACACGAATATGAGTAACAACAAAAGGCCAAAAGCAAAACAGACCCAGACCCTGGCGGGCTAGGTCGGTCGGTCTTAACGTATTTCAAACACGTTGGCACCACAATTGCCGCGGCCCAGGAGACAATCGGCCAAGAAGACGCATTAAAACAAAGACCAAAACAAATCCAGCAAATTTGTTCTGTTTTTTACGATACGTCCAAGGGAAATGCAGAGACAGCTGCGCGAGACCAGAGATTCCGTGTGGTACGCCCCCTTTCGGGCAATCACATTTTTAGGGCGACTACCCCTACGAGATAGTGATGGCATCCCGAAATAAAAGCAAACATTTAATTTTGTAGTTGAAGGGAAATATACTAACACAATGATTTTCTCAAAAATGTAATTTTTTTATAAAAATAATAAGATCATTGCAATAAAACTTTTTAAAAATCAGTCCAAATAGAAGCTAACAATTATTTAATTTTCTAGATGTAGAAAACTTAAGTAACATAATGATTTGTTCAAAAACAATATTTTTAACTAAAATTAAGGAGATCATTGGGCGGAAATCTATCCTATATAGTTTACTAATAAAAAAAAACAATTTACAGTCCAAAGCAAAATCAAAAATTGTATTTTCTAGTTGAAGAAAAATAAAGTAGCATGAATATTTATTCAATTTGTATTTTTTAACTAAAATATTTAGTATATTGTGTTCTATAAAAAATGGCTTATTTCTCATCTCTGCAAAGAGTTGCTAAGGTTTCCTTTGTCAGCTCCCCTCATTTTGATCCTTTTCGTTGGCGAAATGCTCACGTGACCTGCTTACCAAGTCAAAGCAAAGGCGTCTCAGGATGTGCCTTGAGGCCTTCTGGCCTTTTCCTCTTCTGGCCATGGCGAAAGGTATTTTTAGCGAGAGGGGCTTGTGACCCTAACAAAGCGACCCTAGCTCGTGTCGCTGGGGAAGCAGATGTATCACTTTCGGTTTCCGCCAGCCAGCCAGTCAGTCAGCTGGGCTGAGAGAAACTCAAATGGCTTGTTTCTAGCAGCTGTGCCTCGTTTTCAACATGTTTCTCTCAGTATTTAAATTAATTTCAAGAGGGTACGCCCCAAATAAAAGCGTAAGAAATGAATGTCACTCGTACTAGATCGAGGTATAAAAATACGGCGTCAATAAATACATTTAATGCCAACTTTTAATTCCCCAATTATTTACACAAATTTTTACATAATTATACAGGTAATATTTACTTGCATAAGCTGATATCACCATATTACTCATAAAAAAAACTTACTTAGTAATTTTAATCGAAAGTAAGATCAAAATTAATCAAAGAAAATCTCAAGTGCTAGAGATAGGAGGACTCAAGTGGTGTTATATAGCGGCAATAAGAATGGAAACCGTGCTTTTCTGCACTGCGAAAAATAATATGTTACGTACTTCTGAGATTTATGTAATAATTGCCTTATGGATGTGATAATATTAATGATAAAATGGCTCGTTTCAGTTGATAAGTTCAATCAGAAAAGGCTTTACTTTTTAAATAAAATCAAGAAAGGTAGAGAAACATTTTGATTAAATAGGAAATAAGTGAAAAAAACTTACATGTTTTTCTCCCTTTTTTTTCGAATTAACATGAAACTAGCCCAGCCCCAACCTCAATCCCAAAAGCAACATGTTTCGGACCCGACAAAAAATGCAATTTATGTGGCACGGTGGCAAGCAGCAGCAGCAGCAGCAACTCGAACATGCAACACGGACATGTGAACAATTTTGAGGCGGCACAGCTGCCTCCGTACATTCGATGCAAATGTGGGAAAATATTTTCTGATAGGCCACACGAAAGAATAAAGTATTTGAAAACTATCCTCGCAGCGAAAAAATAAATTGCAATTTACGGGAAATATTTGAGAAATCGAAGAGTCTAGAGTTTCCTTTGGTATTCGATGGGGGGTGGAGCTGCCACTGATTGTTTGCTGAACAAACACATACGATTTAAGACAGTCTTGAGTTTTATTGATGCCCCCAATGCGTTAATTGTCGGGGAGAGCCCTTAGCCCACCGCCTCCCACATTAGCTCGTGACTATCCCCTCTATATTGATTTCAAAATCTATGTCAACTTGATTACAACTAGCTGCGTCACGTAGTCCCTGCACAAAAAAAAAACAAAAAACTGCAACAATAATCAGCAAAGTGCAGTGCATTGAAGAAGCGTTTGGGAAGCTGCTCCAAGTCAATTCATTCCATTTGAGATGAGTTCAGTGTCGGCTCTCCGCCTCCTCCCCTGCTTACGAGTGCAGGCCCACTCCAGAAACAATTCCAACTGCAATCCACTCGAGACAAAGCCCCGGCGCAGTGCAGCACTGGATGCCGGATGGAGAGGGCGGCGGACTATCGAGGGGCTTGCAAGATTTTTTTTTCTTTTTCGCTCAACTTGAGGTCCGCGTCTCCAGAGACTTGGCTTTTGGGCGCAGTCACAGCGTGGAATATTTTAAGGTCTTCCATGAAGGCATCTCAAGTCAGAGTCACTTTGACAATTAAATTCAACAATTAAAGATAAAAAGCAAATATTAATTGTAAATTAATTGGTTAAGTCTTGGATCTTCGACTTCCAATCTCCTGAATCTAAAGAGCTGGGCTACTATCCAATATTCCTGACACATCTTGCTCCTCTCATCTTGGACCTCTCCAAAATTGGCATCATTAAAGTTCCCAATAAATATTTTAGGCAATAAAAAATTTTTGAATATAGTTTAAGGTTGTCATAATAGACCTGTCAAGTTTCAAATCAATAAACCAAATAGTTTTCTTAGAAAAAAATAATGAAAAATACCTTTTTTTTCGACCTTCTAACTATGTCCTGCATATAACCCCTTAAGGCCTTTTTCTAAAATTTTAATTTGAGAGCAAGGAAGCTTCTTATCAAAAAGCAGACAGGATCAGAGATTAATCCTTCAAAGTATAACAAACATCTGGAGAAAATAAACATACCCTGCAAGGCCATAAAAAAGCAAATCCCATCAAACAAAGAAACTTCATCTAAGCTATGCAATGAAAACTAACAAAAAAGGGAAATCTACTTTTCCAAAGTGGAATTATAAGTTCTTAGACTCCCTCGTAGTCCCACTTTTCTCCCCGAACTTTTCCAAAAAGCATTCCCTATGGCTCAGATCGAAACTATATTCATGTCGCGCGTGTTTTGGCTGATGGCCTGCCACCAATTTGTCACGTATTTGCCACGAGGAACTCACGTGTTGAAATAAATAGTCGGGGGAGTGGGATTTGGCATTCAAATAAGCAGAAATCTTGTTGATTAATTCAACAAGAGTTGAGGGGAAAAAAGGAAATTGTATCACCTTTTTGGGATTAAAATAGTGCTAATCCGGGAAATGGTTTATTTAATCAAAAATTACTGCAACTGGCTATCTTGGCTAGCTAATTGCCAGGCTCTGTTGGTGTAGAGATAGCTACTAATCTCCTCACATGACCATGATGCACATTTATCTTGCTCGAGATGCCTGCCAGCTGTGACTAATTGCAAATATTACAGGAGGGAGGTATCTTGAACTATTTCTGCAACTCAGAGTTTCCCAGAGTCACTTCCTGTCCTCAAAGTGGCTGCCTAATGTCCCGAGTTTATGAAGAGACCAAAGAGTGAGCTGAAAGTTAAACTTTTTAATTTTATTTTAGGGTTTCCAGAGTGTGCAAGAGATTGTGTTTGTCTAAGCTTCCCAGTTGTCAAGTTTCCAATGTATTTGGGGAATTTCCCGGGAAAGCCAGGGGGTTGAAAGTATCTCGGGCATTTGCTTTATTCGCTGCTATCCCGAAAATGCCTTTGCCAGCTCTACACTTGGAGAGAAAAGTGTGAGGACCAAGGACTTAGGAACAAGGTGACTAGCACATATGTATTTTCTTTCAGTGTCATGCTGGAGGGGGAGGGGGGGAATAGCATCTCCCAAGACAGTTATTGCCGCAACAGCTTTGGCTGCTCCAGTTTCGTGTTTATATTTATCTGGTTGGTGGCTCGGAGGGACTTCCTGCCACCAGCCGAGGCGCATCCTGGCAGTTCACACCTTGTACTACTCGGCAGGTTCAACGGCCCGAAACTCCATTTGAATATTAGGCAGCCCAGAGATTGCATTTCGAATCGATTTGCCATTGCGGTGGCCTGTCGGAGGCAATAACCAAGTTGCAGGATCCGCGCGCCACCCTTGGCCTTTGCGGCGCATCGGAAATATTTACGAAACTTTAAGCGCAACAGTCTTAGGGATTAGCCAAGTTTATGTGCCATTTTCCTGTTTATTTTCCCATTTTCCCATAATGATAGTTGGAAGCCGAGTATTTATTTTCAAAAAATTATCCAATGTGAAGGCCAGAAGTGCTCTCCGCCTCATAAACTTTTATTGTCCTGATCCTTGTAATTAAAAAGTTTCCATCAAGTCGCAGGCAGTGCTCTTATTTAGTGTCCTTATCCCATAAGTTTAGAGGAGCAACTTGAGCCGCAAAATTGGGTCGAACTTTGGATGCAAGTGCAGTTTCCTTCTCCCATAGACAACCTAAGCTGGAGTTCTTAATAAAAGTGTCCAACTAAGTGGATTAATTAAAATGGAAAGTTATGTAGGAGAGCTCTCCTCTTAAATAAATTAAGTAGAAATATATAGACAGGGAGTGTATCTCGCACGGAAGTCGCTGCCGCATATCGTACGGTTCGAAAAACGGCAATAGATCTGAGAGTAATGAAAAGTTTCAAAAAAATAAAGAAAACAAGAATTTAGGACTGGAATGAGTTTAGGACTTGAGATATTTAAATATATTCTATTAATTAATAAATACATCTCATTAATGGACTCACTTTATAACTCTTTGGAAAAATGGGATTTAATTAATTTAATTTAATCATTTAATTATATTTATGATTTTAGGTGGAAAAGTGCATTTTATAGTGCCAGTCCGAACATAATATCCTAAAGGCCGCCCGGCATGACCATTTCCAATAAAAGCCTGGCCGGAATTAGTGCGTTATGTTTTCCAAAACACGGCCATAAATGGCAAACAGAGAAGAGCGATTTATTTTTCGGGTGAATGCATCCACAAAGGAATACTTCGGTCGGAAGGAGAGAAAAAACTCAATTTATGAAGCAAATACTGAAATTCTGCCCAGCTGCCGACTGCATGGAAGGGCCAAGTCAATGGGAAATGCGATTGGAATGCGAGAAATGCCTGGGCCATACCTGGTCTGTGTTTTGTGCCGCTAATTGGAGTAGTAACAGGGGCAAGGAAGGCAGGAAGGCAGGAAGGCTTTCTGCCACACCGCCCTAGAGTGTCGCCCACAAAAGCGGCTTTATGAAAATCGATAAAATCGAAAACTAGCCAGCCCGGCAACCACCACCGCCGCGTTTCACAATCGAACTTGCCGAAAATATTCGACAGGAAGGCAGGAATACCAAATACCCTTAAATATATTACAATTATAGACCATTTTCTTTTAGAAATATAAAATTATAATAGTTACCGACTCTAAAAATCGAAATACCTCATCCGAAGAGTACTCTGTAGCCCGGAAGTGTGTGGTTTTTGAAACAAAAACAGGAGCACGCGTCACCGTCGCGCGGACTCTCAATGACAAGGGAATCAGGACGAGAGGCAGGACGCGAAGCTCTGGCCCTGGAAAGGATGAATGGGGAAAACCGGAACAAAGCTGGCCGAGTGCGAGAGCGAAACAACCACCGATGGAATGAAACAATGTTTTGTTGCAGGACTGAAGTGGCGATAGAGACAGGAAGAGCGATGCCGAACAGGACAAACAATGCAAATGTTTGTGGAGACTACACGCAGAAAAAAAAGAACTCAGCATTGAAGTAAAATTTTTATGAAAGAAAAGCCAAAGCGCATAGTCATGTGGATTTTTTTCGACTGTCTGCCGACAATCCATTTCTGGCGGATGCCAGGCGAGTGTTTTATAGCCAACGACCTGTGCTAATCCCATAAATCCAATTGGCCCCGGGCCTCCCCCCGCTCCCGGCCTGCTTTTAGGTTAGCCGGTCACACATTCGAGCTGAAATGGCCAAATAGCAGGCAACATCCTCCGCCGCAGACCAGTGTCCATGTCCAGGTGACCAGGCCCGAGGCTCGACCATTAAATGTGACTGCAAACTTTTCTTTCGCAGCCTCGCAGGCGAACTTGACGACATAAATTAGAACTTTGGCCAGGAGGGCACAGCAGCAGCTCCATCTCCACCTCCAGAGTATGCCCCTCAGGTGGGGCAGGTCCAAATGTAGAGCCACCAAATAAAAACAATTGCAAAGTGCAATGTTGTGCCAGAAGCGGCAGCAACTTTTTTTTGTTCAGCTGCACTTAGTCCTCCCTGAAGTTCGGGCTGAACTATTAGGAATACCCTACCTAGACTTCAGATAAAAAATTATATACATTAATAGTTTTAATAAACTTCTCTAAAAGTTTTTATTTTTTATATACAACTTTTTAGAAATAAAAACGCTAAACTGGCAAAACAACTTTAAAGTTTCTTTGGCAGAAAAAACGTCAAAAGATTCGGGCTGAACTCTCTGGGATACCCTACACTTTTGAGGAATAAAAATATGAGCCATTGTTTTGTAATTTTAATAAACTGCCTTAAAATATCCCCTCTTTCAATACTTTTTCATAAAACTTTTTAGAAATTGCCATAAAAACTTAACCTTTATAGAAAAAAAGTTACAAAAAGGTTCGGGCTAAGCTATCAGGGTTACCCTACACCTTTAAGGAATAAAAATAAAAGGGATATAGTTTCTACAAGGGAGTACCTTAAAAGTTTCCCCTTTCAACATTTTTTTTGTAAAACTTTTATAAACTTTTAGAGAAAAACATCACAATGGGACGCCCCCATGGGTCGTAAGGTCAACGGCGGCCATTAAGTGGATTGATGTCCAAGCCACTGACATGGGAAGTGTGTCAGTCGAGACAGTAGACTGGCAGAAAGCAGGCAACCAGTTGCCCCCACTCCCCCACACAAGTTTCAATTTCCATTTAAATTCTTCCCAAAAATCAGTCTCTCTTGGGAGTACTCCGGGAGCCCAAAATGAAAGTGAACGTGCAGGCGATCTACGACACTTGGATGCCCAAGTACCTCCAGGTGCAGCCCGACAGGATCAGGTTAACGATAGTGTACCGGTTCGTGTTCGCGAGCGTGCTCTGCTTCGTGCTGGACTACCAGATGCTGGCCCTGTTCCTCTGCCTGAATCTGTTCGAAGTGCGAAGGCCGGTGAGCTCCCTGAACGAGGCCTTCGGGTGGACCTTCTTCTCGGCCTACAGCTCGGTGATGATGCTGATTGTCCGGGGCGGAGTGACGGGATACGGCTGGCTGCTCTGCAACATGCACTACTCCGATCCCGTCCTGTACCGGAACCGCAGAGATCGATTTGCCGAGGAGTGGCCACTGCTTCTGCGGATGTTCTCCACGATTCTCTTCATTAGCACGATGACCAGCCTCCTGTATGTGTCCTTTGCGGCCCCACAGGATGCCGGCTATGCGATGGGAGGATCGTGGCACTACCTCCTCTCCTGCGGCCTCTTTTGCGCCGTATCCTTCTTTGTGAACAACTTCGAGAAGCACTTGAAGCGGTTCCCACTGCCCTTGCTGCCGATCGACTTCCATGCGGCCCTCCTCAACACCTCGTGGCAGACCCTGAAGCGGTCCGCCAGGGAGGCTCTCTACCAGACAGTATTCTTCTCCCCGATCTACTGGTACTCGGCGGGGTGTCTGGGTGGCCAGATCTTCACCCAGGCTGGTCTCCACCTCCAGTGCTGGCTGCTGTCCACCCTGATCCTCACCAAGCTGCACATGGTGAGGAAGCTGTACGGCCTGGTGATGCAGCGCCCGCTGTCGCTGACCAACGACTCCCCGAAGCTGCACGAGACGCACAACACGTGCCTCTTCAACATCATCATCGGCCATGTCCAGCACACGGTCTACACGATGCAGATGATACCCATTCCCAGGTCCCTTCAGGACAACAGCCTGATGCTGCCGCTCACCATGGTGCTCAGTGTCGGGAGGATACACGGCTTCCGGATGCTGGCCGCCCGGGAGTTCTACTCGGCCATGTCGGGGAAACTGGGCCAGGAGCTGTTCGCCCTCAACCACGTGAAGAATATCAATTTAAGCTGGACGGATCTGCGCGACTTCTTGGTCTCTGACGCTGAGGAGTTCGTGGCCCGGCTCCAGAACTGCATCAGGGAGAACCACACCAAGGACAGTGTGGTCAAGGTGTCCAAGAGCGGAATGCGATCTCTCATGAAGCCATCCTCGCAGAAGCGGGCAAAAGAACCATGCCCCTCCTGCGAGTGTCCTGCGAATCCCGAAGATACCGACTACCTGAAGTTCTTCTTCCTTCTGGGAAGTTCTCTGCGGAAGAAAATCCTCCAGTTCTGTCGGTGGGCAAAAGGACATTTCCCAGGACGTCGGCACTTTCGGCGCTACATGCTCCAGGTGGATGTCCTGGCCGAGCTCCACCACGAGCTGGATTGCGGGGAGCCCCTGGTGTGGACGCTGCAGGGTCTGGTTTGTGTGTTCATGAGGTCGGTCGCCGACGATCGGTACGGGGTCGTCCAACCCGACCTGCGGCTCGTTCTCGAGACCCTCCACAAGGTGGAGCGGCAGCTGAATCTCGCCAGCGGCCTCATCCACAAGAACAAGTGCCAATGCGCCAGGACATGCTCGAGTCACGAGCTCCTGATGGCGGCAATCAGGCGCTGCCAGTGCAGAATGCTGGTGACCTTTGGCCCCCACCTGGACTTTATTCTGGGAAGGGGCGACCTAAAAAAGGAACTGGAGGAGCGGATGGAACTCATTTATTAATTTCTTCCTTTATTGTTTTGTTTTTTTTTTATTTTTTCTGTTGTGTTTCATTAAAAAATTGTAAATTGTTGAGGAGTAAAGTTTTGTTTTTTTTGTTAAGTTTTGGAGGGAATAGGTTTATGAAAATTATTTTAAATAAAAAAATATCCTAAGAACGTTGGGTCCTAGATCCTCCTTAAGTAATAATTATTTTTTTTAATTTCAACACAATTTTTGAATATTATTTACTTTTTTTTCTTATACTATTTTTATAGTAGAATAAAGTTAAATCGTGTTTTCTACAGAAAGGATTTTTAGAATTGAAATTTCGATAAACTTCCCATTTATTCCAATAAATAGATTGAAATAGTATTAAAAAAACGTAATCATTAAAATGTGTTTTATTAATACGAATTAACCCTAGTCCCCCCTTAAGAAGTAAAAGCATTTCAAGTACGTTCATGTTTAAGAAAAATTAAGGAGCCAGCGGACAGCAAAGAAAATACATATATCGGCACTGGGACTGAAAAGACCCATCTGATTGTCTCCACTCAAGCCACTCTACAGAAGAGATTTTTTGTCACACTTGCCACGCACTTTCCACTCTTCTCCCTCCTTCTCCCCATTTTTCTTCCCTATTTTCCCTTTCTTATCAATAAAACGCTGCTCTGTTTTGTGCATTGTTGGCCGCCTAAGTGGACAAACACACCAACACTCGCGCACATAAACGCACACGCATGGAGAGCACACAAAGGAAGAGCCGAAAGAGACTGGGGAACAATTGAATTTTCTACTTGTGCTTCTGCCGCCTCTTCTCCTTTGACTATTTTTTTTTATTTTTACTTCTTTGGTTTTGTAGTTGTTGTTCTGTGCACCTCCCACGTCTTTTCTGGCTCCCCCTCCTCTTTTTGATTGCCTTTGAAAGCGCTTTGTGTGCAAAATAGAAAAGCGAAATACAACAACAACAATTGCGAGCAAAATAGAGAAATGAAAAGAGATCTCAACAAGTTTGCCGTTAGTCGAGTTAAGCAGATTTGCTTGTTGGAGAGTTTTGCGATTGCCATTTATCAAAAGGGGGGTGGTGGGAGGAGGCGAAGAATATGAGTGGGAGAGACAGGGCATAGGCCAAAAAGCATAATTTCCCAGTGCACTCAAATGAATCTCCATTCAAAATACCCCCACCCCACTCGCCGATAAGGGTTAAAGAGCAATTGGCTAAAGCAGAAGAAGAAGCAGCCATAAATCTAAAATCAATACAGTGAGCAAAAAATGATTCAAACTTTAATTTTTTAAAACGAAAAACTATTTGTGGTATTTACAGCGGATGGACTACAAAGCAAGAAACACAGGAAAATGAAGAAGAGGTAAACAGAGGAAAAAAAAAAAAACAGACGGCAGCAATGTTAATAGAAATCCCAAGGAGTTACGAACAGGAGGTGTGGGATTAACTCCAGCGGAGCAGATAAGCTACAAAAATAGCAGAAAATCAACAACAAGAAACAATTTTGTGGGTTGAACTTCAAAGCCCATGGAGCGGTGGGGGCGGGGGAGAGTTAATAAACAAGCCACCAAAAAGTAAATAAATAAATACGGCCCAGCACCGAAAGGCCGAAAATAGCGCAAAAGGAAAAAACGGAAAGAGAGCACAGAGCAAAAGGAGAGCAGAGGAGCACCAGCAGCACTAGCAGCTGCTGCGTCGGCGCTGACGTCGCTGTCGCCAGCTGGCGAGCGGCTGCTCCTCATTTTCCATCTCATTCTACTCCAACTCCTGCTGCGTTTCTGCTTCCTCTTTACAAATTAAAGCCAATTACAGCCACAACAACAAGCGATGCTCTTTGACTTTTCCTTTATCAGTGCACTGACATACCCCCTCTGATCAGATAAGACGGAACATTCTATACTAAATTTATGAATACTTAAAAGTAAAAATAAAATAACAAAGTAAAATAAATTCCATTAGTTTTATTCAACTGATCTTTTATCTTAAACAAACTATTAATTTTTCTCTCTGCAAAAGCAGCAGAATAAATAGAAATGCATCGGGCGATCGTCTGACTCTCTCGCTCTTGCACTTGGCCTGCCTTTATTGTTGTTGCTGCCTGGAGATGCTTGTTTTTATTTTTTTTTTTTTATATTTTTTTGTTAGTTTCATTTATGCTGTGTTTACTTATTTGCCTCCAAGATGCGTTCATTGGCTTCACTTAACGGTTCTTTGTAAGGAGGTGCGAATGACAAGGAGCCAATCCGGTTATCTTCCTCTCTGCTCGCACACTTACCTTTTTAATTAGAATAAATCAAAACTTCTGCTGTCGTTCTTTCCTTTTTGTAGTTGTAGTTGTTGCTGTTAATAGCAGTCGAGCAATTTACAGTTACGACCGTAAACGCAGTCGCCGATTTTGTTGTTGCTGTTTTTTTATTCACGGTCTGCGGGCCAAATAAAAACAACAAATGAAATAGATTTTTGCCTTTGCTTTGCCCTAAAGTTTGCCGCTAATTGTGAAATATGAATAGGAGGAGGAGGGAGCGAATCAGAAAGAGTGAAAATAACAAAAAAAAATTATAATTAAACACGTTCAAAAAAAAAAACAGCCTACAATATCCTGCGGGCACAAAAACAACAACAAAAAAAGTTGGAAACACGGAAAGAAGAGGAAAAAAGTAACAGAAAGTTGCAGAGAGGCGTTGGTTAGTGAGAAAGAGACGCAAGGGGAGAAGGAAAAAAAACAGCAAGAGAGTTGCGCAGGATATCTGTTTTATTTTTATATTTTTAATTATTTGATTAATTTTATTTATGGTACGAGTCCATTATTTTATTCATTATTGGTGACTCCGTTTTGCCACTTCATTTCGTTTTTAATTTTTCCACTTCGCATTCGCTCGTGTGTGTGTGTGTGTGTGAGGGAGCGAAAGAGAGGCAGACGGAAGGAGGGAGAGGGAGGGCGAATGCAACTCCGTTTGCTTGGTAACTTCTTTCTCTTTTTGTACAACACACACACACACACACACATGAAAACCCGCACATACTTGGAGTTAGGGGCCTACGCGTCCTCTATTTGCATACTGCACTCACTTTTCATTCAGCTTTTCGCACAGAAATCCCCGGATTTATTCACAAATGTTTTCTATTTTTGTTGGCCAAAAGCCGACAAACGACAACGACAAAACCGACCGACGAAGAATCGCTCCGAGAACGCGTCCGAATCGCAGTGGCGGTGAAAATTTGTGGGCAGTTGGTTGCAGCAGAGTTGCCAGCTTGGCCACTTTCTCAGCCGTCGCGCCGTTGTCTAATTGGCAATAGGGCAATATTAGAGCGGCTTTCAACACTGTCAGATATGGGGCTGCCAGATCTGTGCCCTCTCGGTGGATTATATATTTTTCCCTTGCCAGATATTTTCACTTCCGTTATTTGCGCTTTTGACAAAAAAAAAATGTTATAGGCAATTTTATTTGCTTTTCTGGTTATGTCCGCAATTTCTGGAGATAAACTAGGTGGCAGCATTGTTTTGGCGCACGAATGTACCAAAAATATACCAGATATTCCGAAAAGCATTTGCCGAAAAAGCGCAAACGGTCACTCTTCAAGTACTTTTTTTGCGGCGCGATCCTATTTTTGCTCAGGTTAAGTTTTTAGGAATTACCGGAGCCCCGCCAAAGTAGCCGGCTTCTTCTGCGAACCATTTGGGCCGTCAGACGAAATAAATAGTTGGAGAAACACAAAAACACCGATTTGAAGGCGCCGACTACAGCTCTTCGAAATGCAGTCTCATAGCAAAAAACGCGTTTGCTACTACTACGACAGTAAGTGTTAATAAATTACTGCAAAAAAAGCCCACTAGATCGGGGAGTTCATCCTAGAGATTAGTATTTGTGTTTTCAAGGCCTGCTTTGCGTTTTTTCCGCCCGCTCGAAATTTGATGATAGCATTTTTGTGAATTTCAATTTTTAAGTCGACTGTACGCGCGCGTTGTGTCCACAGCACACTTTTCCGCAACGGACGCAGTGCCGGTTTGTGCGTGTGCGTGTATGTACCTGTGGGTCTCTTGTTCCCACCGCTTTGTTGGTGTTGTTGGTGTACGAGGCGAAAGTACGCTACGAACGATACTTCGGTCGTTCGGGTCACAAAGTGCGCTGTGAACACAGACGCCGCCACGACTCTCGCCGTAAAATTTTTATTCCGCATAGCGTGGCAAATAATTGTTTTTTCATGCGACTAATTCCTGTTTTTTTTTTTTATTGCTCCCAGGCGACATCGGCAACTACTACTATGGCCAGGGACATCCGATGAAGCCACACCGCATACGCATGACCCACAACCTGCTCCTCAACTACGGGCTCTACCGCAAAATGGAGATTTACGTAAGTTGGGCCTCACAGGCTCTAATATTATCACCCGAGACTACCCCTCCTGGTCGAATATTTTAATGCGAGAATGTATACATTCCCTCCCCATTGGGAGATTTGTTTATTTTCGAGCGATATTCGATCATGCGGGTACTGTTCCTCCTGATGGACGAGCTAATTGGTCAGCTAATTGTAATCCATCCCCTATGCAGCGCCCCCACAAAGCCACTGCCGACGAGATGACCAAGTTCCACTCGGACGAGTACGTCCGCTTCTTGCGCTCCATCCGGCCGGACAACATGACCGAGTACAACAAGCAGATGCAGCGCTTCAACGTGGGTGAAGATTGCCCCGTCTTCGACGGCCTCTACGAGTTCTGCCAGCTGTCCGCCGGAGGATCGGTGGCGGCAGCCGTCAAGCTGAACAAGCAGGCCTCGGAAATCTGCATCAATTGGGGCGGCGGACTGCATCACGCCAAGAAATCGGAAGCATCCGGCTTCTGCTACGTGAACGATATTGTGCTCGGTATTTTGGAGCTTCTCAAGTACCACCAGCGTGTTCTCTACATAGACATCGATGTGCATCACGGCGACGGCGTCGAGGAGGCCTTCTACACGACCGATCGAGTGATGACCGTGAGCTTCCACAAGTACGGCGAGTACTTCCCGGGCACCGGAGACCTCCGAGACATCGGTGCCGGCAAGGGAAAGTACTACGCGGTGAACATCCCACTGCGCGACGGCATGGACGACGATGCCTATGAGAGTATCTTTGTGCCGATTATCAGCAAAGTAATGGAGACATTCCAGCCGGCGGCAGTGGTGCTGCAGTGTGGCGCCGATTCCCTCACCGGCGACCGCCTGGGCTGCTTCAATCTGACGGTGAAGGGCCACGGAAAGTGCGTGGAGTTCGTGAAGAAGTACAATCTTCCATTCCTGATGGTCGGCGGCGGCGGCTACACCATCCGCAACGTCTCCCGCTGCTGGACGTACGAGACCTCGGTGGCCCTGGCCGTGGAAATCGCCAACGAGCTGCCCTACAACGACTACTTCGAGTACTTCGGTCCGGACTTTAAGCTCCACATCAGTCCGAGCAACATGACGAATCAGAACACATCCGAGTACCTGGAGAAGATCAAGAACCGCCTGTTCGAGAACCTGCGCATGCTGCCCCATGCCCCCGGCGTACAGATTCAGTCGATTCCCGAGGACGCGATCAACGATGAGTCCGAGGACGAGGACAAGGTGGACAAGGATGACCGACTGCCGCAGAGCGACAAGGACAAGCGCATCGTGCCGGAGAACGAGTACTCGGACTCGGAGGACGAGGGCGAGGGCGGCAGGCGCGACAACCGGACGTACAAGGGCCAGAGGAAGCGACCGCGCCTGGACAAGGACACCAACAGCAACAAGGCCTCCTCGGAGACGTCCAGCGAAATCAAGGATGAAAAGGATAAGGGTGGGTAGTCCTTTTAGTTTGTCTCCTTCTAACCAATCTAGTGAGGATTAAGGCTGGAACTAATTTTAGTTAATCCCTTCTAGGTGACGGAGCTGACGGCGAGGAGTCGACGGCTTCCAACACGAATAGCACCAGCAACAACAACAGCAACAACAAGAGCGACAACGACGCTGGAGCGACGGCCGGCACTGGATCCGGCTCGGGATCTGGATCCGGGACCGGCGCCAAGGGCACCAAGGAGAACAACATATGACGTGGCGGCCGCAATTGGTTATAGAAGCCAATTAAACGACCGCCGAAGTACAAGCCGCCGGACTTCCCCTAGCGGCGTGTACCTTCCCCGCCTCACTCCGCCCCCGATCACAGCCCATGAGTCCGAACCCTTTTCTCCACTTCTGTCATGTGACCCGCCCGCTCTTCTCTCCCCCCCCAAATATCAAATACTATATGTAGTTTTTAAGTCAGCTCTGGGGATACCGCGGGAAATGTTCAGTCGGGGGGGACCTAAACGTAAACGTAATCTTTGGGCGGGACTTGAACTCATCGTAAGCTAAAATACAATTTATTGTAAGGCAATTCTGTGTAGATCGAAAGTTTTTAAATGTAAGCTAGAAAGAGCTACGCCCACCCGATCCAAAGTGGCTATTCAAGCAGAAAATAATCTTATCCAATAAATATTTATACTTAATGGAGTTTTGTTATTGTTTTCGGAATGTGGGAGTCGAATGGCTCTAAGGCTTAAAAATTTCTGAGCATTTGTTTTTATTAGATTTCAATATGATAATAATGTGGAATTTCTAGATACTTTTTATTTAAACTTTTCACTCGATAAACATAAATGTTTAGACAAACTAGACTTGGACCTGAATCTATCAATATCAATATTATTTACTATTTATATTTTTGAAAGTTTTCGAAAGAGGTATTTGGAATCAATCCAACAGAAGGTTTATAATGTTCTTAAATTAAAATTTTTCAAATCTTTTCAAATAATTTATTATGAAATGCGATATTATGAGGCTTTCAAAATTTCCCTAGTTTGCCCCTTCCAGTACCCAGAACTCTTCTAATTTGTATCCGATCTGAAAATAGTATACCATTCTGTAATCAGCGACATGAGTACCTCCATTCCTGATTCAAGGCATAATTTTTAAATATAAATTTAACATTTGTTAACTTTATTTTTAAGTTGTGGGATTTTTAAATTTCCCTCTTCCCATCTGGGAATAGTCCACTGGTTCTCTAATCAATTGTGTTGATTTTGTTATCAGCGATACAAGTACCTCTATTCTTTAAACATTTAAAACATTGTAAAAATATAATTTATCCAATTTAATTTAACAATGGGGTTTTCCACATATTCCTCATATAAGTCTTCCAATTTGCATCCGATCTGGAAGTAGTGTACTTTTCGGCAATCAGCGATATGAGTACCTTCTCTCTTCATTTAAAAAATTCCTTAAAAATTAATATTTAATATTTCGACTTTTTTCAGAGAATATCCCTACGAATATATGGGACATTTAAAATTTCCCTAGCTTGCCCCTTCCAATAGCCATAACTCTTTCAATCTGAATCAGATATCGAAAAAACCAGCTCAATTCCAGTAGCCAATTAGTCCAAATCATAAAACGACTTTAGATTTAGTTTAATAATTAACAATTTATTTAAATTTAACAAAATTTGTTCAGTGGACTAGCTAACTTTCGTATAGTTTGTAACTGGAACTGGACTTTAATAGCTTGAGGTTGTGGCCGGGAAACCTGGAAAGATTCCACAGTGGGATCCACTTTCGGGCGGGGCCAGTTGACAGCTTGTGACTAGTCGGCGAGGATTTTGGGGCGGCGGCTGGGCGAAATACTGGCTGGCTGCGGTGCTAATCCAGCGATAATATCGAGTCGATGCTGGTGCGATTACTGCGCGGCTGCAGTCGCGGTCCACCCAAGTAACTAATTGGATTCGCGAACTGGCGCTGCAGCAGCGAGCTATCCAGGAAAACGGGAGCGCAGGGGGCCGGTTTGGCGCGCTGACGTCGTGGCACCACTACCGGAGGTGGTTTTTCATCCGACGGAATGGTGTTGGTGGGCTCTGTTTGGGTGGACCCTGTTCTGGCATTTGCGGCGACATCAAAGGGATGCTCCACCTCCTGCTCCTGCTCCTGTTCCTGTTGCTGTTGCTGCTGCTGGTGCTGCTGTGGATCCTCTGTGTCATCGGGCGCTTTGTGGCGGGATTTGTGTCGTTGCGGCTGCTGTTGCTCCTGATTCTCCGGATGCTGCGCTTTCTGGGGGAGATTGGGCATGAAAATGGCACCGAGTGGGACAAAGACAGATGCAACGGGAATGGGGAGAGAGAGAAAGAGAGAGGGAGAGGTGGTTCAGGAATTTAGATCAAATATTTTTCAGGGTTTAATTCTATTTGGCTTTAGTAGTGACGTTCAAAGTGAAGTTCGATGGACATGGCAGTGACGGGTTCATGGCGCAGTGTGGGTGTGAACGGGTCCGGAGAAGAGATAAAGTTTTATAATTATTTAGAGGCTTTGAGAGAGAGAGACAGAAAGGAATAGGGACATTAGAGGGACACATTTATTCAAGTCTGCTTTTTTCCTAAAAGGACAGAGTTTATTATTTTTGAAAGGATTTTGGTACCTGTCGTGATTTGGCACTTTTTTTTGTTATTAATAAAAAGGCTGTGTCGACCTGAGATGATAATGTACTTTTAAAAATTCTATAAATATGTATAATTACCAAAAAATTGCAACAAAAAAAAATCATGTCTAAAAAACTTTATTAATCATGAAAATAATCATTTGGTTTAGTTAACAACATTTATTTTTCCAAGTGTGTTTTTTTGTTGTGTCTGTGTGTGTGTGTGTGTGTGCATGTATTTGCATGTCCTGTATTGCATTTTGGAGCATGTCCTGTTCTGTCCTGGGCACCGTCTAAAATCCATTTTGCTGCCCGTTAAGCTGGGCCCCAAGGATCTGCCCAACAATGGCGCTGGGCCCGTCCCCGAGAGCTGGATGCTGGTGTCTTGGTTACACGAAACCCGCCAGTCACTTTGCAGCACTTTGTGTGGCAGTTGCCCGGCCCCCTCCTCGGCGCCTGCCATCCTCCCCCCAGGAGTTTAAGGCGGGGCAACCACCCGAAAATCAACTGCAGGGCAAGCGGCTAACGCGTTTCTCAGCCAAGTCGAGTGAAAATGTGCTGCATTCTACATCGGGAGAATGTGAGAAACTATGGAAACTTCAAGGATATCTAGAAAATATCCTGTTTAAATTTTCACAATTTCCAGGCTTAAAGTCTGCCGCAAAGTGGTCAAAGTAATAAAATATAAACTGAAACTCACAACAAAATGCATAAAATAGCAGTTAAAGCGAAATGCATTTAAAATGTTATTTTTGCGCGGCAGCCTTTGCGTTTCATAGTTTTCCATTTTCCATTTTCCATTTGCCGGATACCCATTTCAGTTTCATTTTTGCGCGATTTTATTGTTCTTAGCTGAAGGTTACTGCCGGAGCAAAAACAATAAGCAGAACTTGCACTTTCATGCAGAAGCAGCACACTGACACACTTCTGGGCCCCTCAACGGGCCAGTCGTCCTACAATCCTTTGGCAGCCATATTAACATCGTTCTTCTGACATTTTTCATAGCATACGTGGCGGGGCATGCGTTGCGAGAACACGTGTTTGTGTGTATTTGTGCGGACTTTGCCAAGTCATCATGCCACGGTGGGATATACCAATTTATTACCTGCCAGCCCAGCAATAATACTTGGAAAAATAACATAATACAAATATATCTATTTACAAAAAATATATATATATTATTATAGTTATTTTTGAGAATTTAAAAATGTTGGGATTCCAAATTATCCCTATAACTAAAAAACTATACATTTTTAGAGGAGTGTGGGCGGACTACTGTCTTTTTTTAATGGCACCCAAAAGCATGCAACATTTTATTTGAAGACCCTATTTTTAAGTTTAATTAAGAAACTGAACAGTAGCAGGTATCATATAGTCGAGGAACTATCAATCGATTATAGCCATCCTTGTTAGTTTTTGATTTATCATTCTTCCAGAATTTGTTAATACTAACTATCAACCATTGTGGCCATGTTTTATCCACACTGCATCCATTCAGACCCGCATTCTGGACGGGCGTCGGTTAAATGTATTTATTACACATGTTGAACAATGTAAGCACAAGTTTGGCTGCTCATTTGGTCGATGGTCAACAAGCAAATGCCTTGTTAACCATTATGGGCCATGTTTTAATGTGGCAACACACAAGCGACACACAACAAGGACAACAACAGCAACGACAGAAAAAACGACAATAACTTTTCGCATTAAATGAATGCCAAGTGGCATTGAGACAGGACTCGGAGTGAGTGGAAGAGAGAGAAATTGGTTGGAAAGGAGACGGAAAAACAAAGAAAAGAAAAAGTTTGCTTTTTTTTTTCAACTTTCAACACGGAAATTAATAACAAATTGCTTTAAGCCACCATGACGATTACGTCCTGCTCTGCCACTCAGTTGAAACAGAAATGAGAATGTGGCTGTATTTTCTCTAGATATCCTGGGAGAGCCTAGAAATAAAAATTATTCCTTTAACAGCAACAATAATATATTTCTTGAAATTCACTATTAAAGTGTATATATTTTGTTAATCTGAAAAAATAATGCATTTCTGATATTTCTGAGTCATTTCAGCTTTAATATAAATACTTATGTACATATTTATAGCCTGGTCCGTTTTTTCCTGACAACTTCTTAAGCTCCAGCCTTCAATCGACATGAGAAAACTTTTCCCAGCACAATAAACACTTCATTGTGTACTTGAGTTAATTTGTCAGAAAAGTCGGACAAGCCGGGCCAACACACACATACAATATGTTAAAAATTATTGAAAAAGTTTCGAGTGGAAATGGCAGCGAAAGATGCCAACTGATGGTTTTTCATTAAATCGCTAGGCTACTAGGCAAGGACTTGCCCGTCCCTCTCTTAACTACTGTTCTGTGGACCAAAGCAATTGTTGTACATAGAACATGAATAATGCATGCTGTAAAAGTTTTATGAAAATTCACCGACAAGGAAATGCCACCGAAACGCCACGACGGAAAACAAACAAAATTCGAAAAGTGTGCCATCCAGAAAATATTAAAACTAGCTGGTAACCAACGTTTGCAATTAGTTTCAGCTTTTCAGATTAAAAAAAGTTACAAATATAATTAGTTTTGAATTTTTTTAAATAAAAAAATCGATTGTTTTTAGAATCTGCCTAAAAAGGTTCTAAAATCCAAATTATCAAAAGTTTACATAATTTTCTGGCCAAGAAATTTGTACAAATATTTACGTTAAATTATTTTTGTAAAAACTACCTTTATTTTCTCTAAACATTTAATTTTCCTGTCTCTAAATTTTGTGTTGATATTGTGGAGAATGTTGCTCCGAAATGTGTCCTGCTAAGTGCTGTTGTAATTTTAAAAATTCCCAGCTGCAGAGAAATGGTCCAAGCCATTGAAGTTGCTATCGGGACTTCTGGGTGTCCTTTGTTTTTGCGCTTAGCTTTGGATCAGCTCCACTTCCGCAGCCAGTGTCCTTTGTTGTGAGTCCTTTAGGGCTCCTTGTGCTCCTGCTGCCGTTCAATAAACTGTAATTCGTGCGCCACTTCCATGTGCATTCATTTGTCGCCAGCTCAGACACTCGCACACACTCGTACACTGACGACGGCACTCACTCGCACGCACACACACTCGAATGGGTGGCGGTGCACATGGCGTATGAGTGACATTTAATTAAAATTTATGTAGTCTAAAAAGGCAAAAATTTTTCTACAACCCAAAACGCTGCTACTGGTGGTTGTGGTGCTGTTGCTGCTGCTGCTGCTGCTTCTACTGCCACTGCTGCCTGTTCAAATTTATGCAACGCACCATTTTGTTTGAGTTGTATTAAATGTTCGCAGTTTTGTTGCCTGCCCAGGCCTGGTAATCATGTGTAAATTTGTTTTTACACCCATTACAAGTGCAGGACCCGCCTGTCCTGACTGTCCTGACTGTCCTGACTGCTGCCTGCTAGGACGACGCCAGGACGCTTGCTATATGGAAGCGTAATCAAATATTTAAATGGAAAATTGCACTTTTGCAAACAGGACGAGATAAGGTGAGAAAGTGAATGGAAATTTCGTTTTGCCATCGCTTTTACAAATGACTGAAGCTTAATTTAAGTTTTCTGCCATCTTTGGATAGATCTGATTTTTTTTTTCGTAAAATAAAGATTTTTATCATATATGAAGAAGTCATTTATTTTTTCCAAGGATTATAAGCCTTGAAAGGTTTCAAGGCTTGAAAGGCTTAAGTTAAAAACTATTAAATACCTATAATATTATCACTATTTAAAATATCACTTTAGCTGTTCTAAAAATAAATATATGAATTATATTATTTATTTTCTTTGGGAATTGTTTTCTTCTTGTTCATCATCCATTGGTGCATTTGCATCCGTCTGTAGTGGAGATGGCGTTGCAGAGACTTCTTGAAGAGCGTCTCCCGGGCCAGGATCTCCAGATCCTCGAAGCTGCACTGCCTGATGTTCTGCTTAGTCCTGGCGATTAGTTCGCTGGTCAGATGAATCTTTGTTACAGAAGCCCGGGAAGAGTGAATCTTTCGGCGTCTCAGCTCCTCGCGGTGCATGAACATGGCATATGCCGCGGTGGGTGAACGCGGCGGCAAGTTCTCCACTCCCCCCTGGCCAGGACTCTGCTCCTGTCCGGACTCGCCCTGGGGCACACTTTTCTGTTGAAGGAGGCACATGTCGGTTCTTGGATGGTTCGATTGCGATTGCTGGTTACGTCAGCGATGCTTCGCTATTTTATACTCCGGCGGACGATTTATTTCTGACCTGCCCATTCATGAGACCCGGGCCGCAGGTCAGTCGGTTTCCGCCAGTCCCGCCAAAATTGACCTGGGCGCATTTTTTTCGTGGTCATTACATTTTTTACAGCCAGCTGCTTGACTGCGCGCAGTGGATTAAAAAAATGTAATCCCATTCATTACCTAAAAAGTGTCGTAAAGTTGGCAAAACGGTGAAAAAAAGTCCGTTCTGCGTTGCTCGCTCGCTAATCCGGATATATAACCGGATTAAGTCAAAACTAAACTGTTTATGCCTTTCTACTCCTGTTGCGGTCTCTCCGGCAGTTAGGTGGTTCCCGCAGCTAATCCTTTTGCAACAGTCCTTTAACAAACAGCAATACCGTCAATTAGCGTCATCATGAAGCGACAGCTGATGGCCCGTCCGATGTCCAGATACCCAGAGATTCTTTGGCTCTCAATTTTGGGAAATTCACATCGTAACGGGTTACGAACAGGCGCCAGCCCCGGGGCGAAGGAGGGTCGACTGCATAGCTGAAGGCCGGACTAAAATGACCAGCCGACCCAATTTGTAAACATCCAAGCAAAATATTTGACTTTGATCGCCGGCCACGACCGCAACTTCTTTATTATTCGCCAGCAGTACAGTAGAGACAATTTTTAAGAGTTTTTAAAATAATATTTATGTTCCAAGATGTCAAGACGTATTATCCAATTTAGGGCTATCAGTATTTAAAAACAGTGTCGCCATTAACTTTATTTATTTCCCATAAAAACGTTGTCTGGCAGCTAACCTCTCACATTTTCTATCCGATTTGAATAATCTCATGAGAGCCAATTCCACTGTACTTTGTGTTATTTTTTCATAAAATCATGCTCGAGGGCAAAAGAGCGATATAAACTCATTACATTGGCTCGACTGCTGTTGATGTTGTTGCCACTTTTGATGGGGCCGCTGTTGCTTATTCCAGCGTACTTTGCAATGAGGTCCTGGGGTGTCCCGGCTACCAGCTACCAGTCTACAAAATATTCGGCATCTCCTTTTTCGGGTTTCATTATGAAAAGGGTTTGGCCAAGAGTCTGGGCCGTGCTCTCTATGTGCGAAAATCACAGCATTTTAATCTCATAATCTGAATTTATGTGCGGACTCAATTTCGTTATACTTAAGGACATTTTATGCGGTTATTTTATGCAGCAGCCGAAACTATAGAAGCTCAAAGGAAGTCGAGAGCCAGACAAGTTCCTCTCCCTACGTGTCGGAGCCCCGTGTTTCCCCAAAAACCCACTTGCACACATTTTGCGGTTCCGCTAGCACCCTTCAATTTAAGGGAAACTAAAGGATATGCACTCGACAAAATAAAATATTAAACTCTATTTAAGAATTGTACAAAAAGATTTAGTTGGCAGTTATTTTAATAGAGTTTTAATAGTATTGTTTAGAGTATGGAGTTAAAAATTGTACAATTTCGTAAAAATTGGATTTTTTAAAAGTTATCTCTGAAAATTTTGGACAAATCGGACTAGTTTATGGAGATTAATAATAGTAGAACAACTAATCGAACTGTAATTCTATAGATTCCTTTGAGGGAAAAAGTAATGGTAAAATGTTTGTAAGAATAAAATTCTTTCCTTTCAATATTTCTCATTATGGGGGATCATATCATTATTATAAATAAGAAATATTCTTCAACAGAATATTGAAAAGATTTTCTTGGAAAATAATAAAAAAAAGTTATATTAAATTTATAAAGAGTGATGAATGGAAAAAGTACAATCTTGGCAAAATTTAAAATCATTTTTTTTGCTGTGCTTGCATTAAGAACATCAAGTATGGGAAGGAGCCAAAGTATGTGTGTGAGCACTTGAGATTCTCTATGGTCGCACAAAACACATTAGTTAAAAGTACTGACCAACAAAGCCACTAACAAGCTGTTGGTTACCTCCACCCCCCCCCCTGCACTCCATAACCAGCCCCGATAAAGCCCCTCTGGTAGGACTCTCAGCATCCAAAAAGTCCCCCCTGGGTTGGAGGGTACATCCCACATATTTTCGCCTCACATATTGAAGTGCCATTATGTGCGCTTTACTTTTTCCATCTTCTCCGACTTCATCGCTCCTTGTTGTTGTGTCAATGTCGATATTGTTGCTGCTTTCTCCGCTTTCTCTGCTTTCTCTGGCTTTTGTGTTCTGTGTTCTGCGTTCTGTGCTGTCGTCAGCATTTCTGTTGTTGTTGGAAAGTTTTTTAATAAACGCATTTAAATGAATTGATGTATGGTCGAGTTGTTCGGCGTAATTTCTCATCATTTAATATGAAAGAAGTTTAAGTTAAAGTTGCTTCATTGCCCAAAAGAACTTTTATTACCTTCGTATATCACACAGCATGAATGAAAATTACAAAAACAAAAGGGAAATTGCACCGAGGCAAAATAATGAAAGTTGTGCAATTCTTAAAACTTAATGGAGGCAACTTTGCGCTCCAATTTTTTTTACAGCAAAAATTTGTGAGAGCGCTGTTTTCAGCTTATCTTAAATGGTATTATTTTACATTTAAGTTTATGAACTTCAAAGGAATATTAAAAATACGAGAGTATTAGAGAGACACTTCTTAATTTAGGCATTAAATTCTCAATGTGTGATAGTTACTTAATAGAATTTTGTGAAATTTCTTAATGCTATTCTAACTATAAACTAACATGGTTTGCCTGAAAAAACTTAGTCCGTAGTTCGTCTAACTAATTCTAAGAAATTTTCGAGTGTTTCAAGAGATGAATGCATGTAAATATATTTTTGTTATTTATCAAAGTTAAAGCCATAGTTTTGAATTCCTTGCACAAACTTTGACACATAGAGTTTCCTGCCACGTTCCTGTGCAAGTCTCGTTCAGTTCAATTTTCGGTTGCTTTGTTCCGGCATAAAGTTGGTTTCTGCCCATTTTTAAAGGAATATTCATGTCGATGGGCAGACAGCTTTCTTTGTGCAACAATCCAACGACTTTTCTCTTTTCAATTTGTGTTATTTGTTTTGCCTCTCGTACTGCCATACTGTCGTACTGTCGCACTTTGACTTTGTCTCAGTGCCAGGTTTTTATTTATACAAATTGCTTTTGTTTCGGCCCTCATGCCTTGCGCTTTGTTTATTCTAGCCGGCTGTGTTTTCTTGCCATCAATTTGCCTAAATATTTATGCTTT
This sequence comes from Drosophila atripex, assembly GCA_035045925.1. NCBI lineage: Eukaryota > Metazoa > Arthropoda > Insecta > Diptera > Drosophilidae > Drosophila > Drosophila atripex. The sequence continues at coordinate 7,799,787 of JAWNOP010000012.1, forward strand.
TTTACATCCTTTGGCGAATGCTCTCTGCATTCGTCTCGGTGGTTTTCCGTCAGTTTCGGGTCGTTGTGGCCCGTCTATTGACGCCATGGTATCCATTTTGCTTGCCGCCCGACTTGCGACTCCCGTTGCCATTGCCATTGCCATTGCCATTGGAGTTTGAATTGGAGTTGGCCAAATCCACATCCGTTTCGGCCACGATTGGCGGGCCCCAAGAAACTTGTCGCCGCACAGTTGCCGGTCCAGCACCGCCAGAACCCGAGCCAGGACCAGGACCAGGACTAGCACCAAGGGCACCTCCTGATCCCCCGGATCCTGGTTTTCGTCGTTTGGAGCTGTGCTGCTGAAGGGTCGCCCCTCTTTGTGGCATTTGCCGTTGTTGTTGCGGCAACGGCTGCTGCTTTTGAATTTCATGTGGCTGCTGATGCTGCTGCTGTGGCTGTCAAAGTGCAGAAATGTTTCGGATTGCTTTTTATTAAAAACTTTTGCATCCCATATTGTTCTACGCTTGTTACATATTTTAATTTTTGGCTTACAAGTCATATTTCATTCCATTCCCTTTATGATGATAGTTGACATGCAGGTATATTAACTTGTTCATTAGTGGTTTATTCAGTGAGTTTGGCATTCCAGAGATGTTAGTGGTAAATATCAGATTAGAGAACTCCTTGTTATTTGTTCAATGCGATTTAATATTTATTTTACCCTGGAGATTTCTCGGAAATATTAGACGTAGCCCGAAGCCCAACTCATTGTGTGACTTTCATTGTACTTTTTCGTGCATTTACTTATTTTTTTCCTAAACATACAATGGCAAGCTGGAAGTCATACACGTATTTGCCAACTGCTGGCTAATTAAAATTTTCTGCCATAAAGGCTACCTACCTACACAGGGTTAAATATTAAATTGTCTTTTTGAAAAGCGAAAAAGCATCGAACCAACATTATTTTAATAACAGTTGATAACATTGCTTGAAATAATTGTTTTGGTCAACAGCCCCGAGCGCTTCTCCTTTAATTAACTTAAAATTTCGGTTATAAACAAATTGAAAATGGATCCGCTTTTGACACAAAATTAATATAATTTTCGTATAAAAGTTTGCAGAGTTTCAATCACACCCACCTCCCTTGTTTATTAAATTGTGGCTTTTGCTTTAATTTACACATCATTAGCTCGGGTCGACTTCTTTGCCTTCATTAGGATTTATAGAAAACTTGAACAAACAACACACAATCTATGATTTGGTCTCTGTATGTGGGAGGTGGGCGGTTGGGCGGTTGGGCGGTGGGTGGTGGTTGGTGTGAGTTGTGGCTGCTTTTGTGTGTTTTTTAGCAAGACTTTGCTTTTAGTTGTTGTTGCCGAAGCTGGCGTTGCAGCTGGGTGAGCTTTGGGGTTTCGTTTTTGCATTCTAAGCTCGTAATGAGTTTCACCGCAGCATTGTGGTAGCTGGCAAAGTTAAGTGCGTGCTGCGTTTGCGGCAGGCCAAAATGAACACCAGCAGTAGTAGTAGTGGCACTAGTGGCAGAAGTACAGGGCTAAACCTGGAGCTGGAGCTGGAGCGGTACCAGCAGCAAAAGCTAAAGATGAAAGAAAAGTGCCAAGACGCCCACAAACATTTCTGAATAAAAAGAAACTTGGCATGCATGACAGCAGCAAGCTCAGTGGCGAACGCAACAAAACCAGCAACAGCATCTGCCACCATCTGAGGCACTTGCACTTTTTCGTTCTCTTCACACAAAAGATGCAGCTTTGGGTTTAACTTTCACTACAGTAACCACAGATTTAAAGTAAACCTAAATGGCCAATTATGAAAATCATTATGGTAATAAATGAAAACAAGTATTTGTAGGATGGCCACAAAATGGCATCATTTATCAAGCTCTATTTGCAGCGCCTTTTCCTCATTATATCCTGAAAGTACCCTTTTGAGAAATCCTCCCTATCGAAGGACCTCTGTACAACCCCTTTGATGGAGAGCCAAAGCCCCCGTAGACCCCCTGGCGCTCTATTTGGGTGAGCAAAACTTTTTGATTTTGAGGCAGGAAAAAAGTTTTGAGTGCGCTTCAATTTTGGTTGCTTTGCAATCAGGCTCGGGTAGACGCCGCAAGTCAAGTGGAAACGGGGAAAGGAGCACGGGAGCAGCGGCAGAAGCCTAGACAATGGGGCACGGCACGCATTTGGCAACTTTCCCCATTTTTTGGGGTGTCGCTGGAAAAAGCGGGAAAATTCATCGCAAGATTTGAATGTGCAGCGATTGGGCGAAACGATGCGATGCGGTGTCGAAGCCCGGGAAATTCAATTTGGTTGCAGCTTAAGCTCAGACAAAGTACATGCTAAGTAAGCTCAAAAGTAACATGCGACGATCCCGGCCCTGCCGATAGACACTTTTCCAGCTAAAACTACATAAAAGCCAATAAGTTCAATATTTTGCTTTTCCAATTTCCCCAAAAAAGTGAACGGATGGAGTTGGTGGAAGTTGCCCTGGAAGTTTGTTTTTGGGCGTGCCGAAAAGTCGAAGGCAAAAGTTGAAAGTTGATGTTCGTTCTTGGCGCGTTTGCTGCTTAGCTGAAGGTTTTGTCTTAAGTTTTCCGGCCAAGGAGTTTCTGGTCACCCCCATGCATATACAATCTGTATAAATCATGGACGGGGGCCCACTTGATAAGCACAAAAAAGCTACAGCTTCTCCCATAAATTGTGGCCTGCACCAATTGTTATTGTTGGTCGGAAAGTTCATCACAGAGAAATAAGTTTCCCTCCAGGAGATTCTCCCCAACGCATATTCATTTGGTAAATTTCTCTTTTTATCCAGGCCCCCCTCCCCCACCAAACAATGGATTCGTTGCAATAAGCTACTGGCCTCCCTCCCTCAATGCAGTTCAATTTATTTTTGGAATGGCTTTGAGAGGTATTTTGGCTTTTGTGCTCCTGCGGGCCACTTTTTTCTATTAAATAACATTTTAGACAATTGGCTTGGCGGCAAAAACCAAAGCTGGGGCACGTCCCCCGAGCAAGAAACTGCACTGATGCCGCTTAAGAAATTGTCCTGGCCACAACAGCCGGGGCAGAGGTTTCATTTTCTTGGCCAACAAAGGAAAACGAATTGGCCAATATACAAAGAAAACGAGAGTAAATAATAGTGGAGAGAAGCCTTTACATTTTTATAGGTAATTATAGAGAAAAGGTTGCTTTTTTGCAGATTTTTATAATAATAGATCCTTGAATTAATGCACCAGAAGGATTGGCATATTTTTTTTGGCTCATTCGTTCAATCCTCCTTGGCTGCAATTAATTTATTTAACTCGATAGCGCCGTTAATCGGCTTATACAATAATTGAGAAATAATTGAATTGACTCGTTTGGCAAAATCATTGTTCGGGCCAGTGTCTATTGGCCCGGCCAATTTCGTCTGGTTTGCGTCTCGTTAAGCCAATTGTCAATAGTTTCCCTCTGTTTCAGTTTTAAACCAGTTTTTTGTTCTCAGTTCTTGGTTGGTTTGCGTTAAATTTAATTAAACAGTCACACTATAAGTGCATTCAATATCAACAATTAAAATGGGCCGGGCAAAAAAACAATTCACACATTGAGGCATAGCATGCACCATTATATACCGATTATATATACATATATATGTTTAAAAATCCATGGCAAAATGTCGGCTGGAATTGGAATTCAAATGTGCAAACTGAAAGTGAAGAAAACGCTTTTCCATGCTTTGTTTATTTAGTTAAATTCAATTAAATGCTATTTAATTAAACGGAACATTCTCGGAAGTTGATGATCGCCGCCAGGCAGTATTTATCCACATGCGGGGCAAACAAAACGAAATACTCCACAAAAGGGCACATATATATTTCATTAAGTTGAGGACATGCTGCTGTTATATGTATGGTTAATGATTATAACTAGAATAATATGCAATAGATTGCAGGTCACTCCACTAATGTCTGCATTTTACATTTCTAAGCCAAAAATTTTTCGGTTTATTTAATTATTAAATTGCTTATTTATTTACTAACAAAAATTCCAACAATTTTCCGAAATTAAAAATTCAAACGCTGAATGAATTCTAATTAGTGGAAGCTAGTGGGCGCACAGAAACAAAAATCCGATTAACTGGTTAAATATTAATACTCCATTTGCGTTCCGTGTTAATCCCCATGAGTTGCAATTACCAGTGGTTTCCTGGCAGTGTGTTACCCTGATTGTACTTGACATTACAGCGTTTTGTTTGAACAACCTGACCGTACTAATGTCCCCCATGGCCTGTCCAAATAATGGCCCATGAAAGTGTGTGCCAATGTGTTTGTCTTCGGAGATATCCTTGCAATTTCAATTGCAAATGATGCAATTTCATGCCTTACAGCTGTCGGGCTATGTACTCGGATGCCATTTACTTTGCTTATATATTATGAAGTGCCATCCCACTTGCCTCTCCGTTTGGCTTCTATTGTGTAGGGTTGTGTTGTGTGTGTGAGTGTGTGGTTAAGTGGGTGGGTGTTGTTATTTACATGCCAATGCCAAGGCCGCGTCCCTCAGCTCAACTCATGCAAATCGGTTTCGCTGATTGTGACGAGCGGCGCCATTCTGATAAGGTTTTCATTGGTTTCGTGGAATTTGGGTCCTCTGCTTACCGGTAGAGTTGGCACTTCCTCCCCCGCCTTCTCGGTCGGCGAGGATTGTCCGTTTTGGGTGGCAACTGGCTCGGCCTTTGCCTCTGGCTCCTTGGGAGCTGAAAAGTTAAAAAGGATTTTTTTAATAAATCATTAAAACTCATCAGGCTCATTTAAATATTTCAAAATCTCAATTGAATCTCAATTAAAGTAACTATTAGCATTATGAAATTGAACTAAAATAGGCTGACTGAAAATTTGACAGAAGAACTAGTTATTTATTTTTTATAATTAGTTTATAGTTATTTATTTCCAACAGAAATAATAAAAATTTATTGCAATTAAAATAAGAAAAATAAATTGAAAGTAGCTTGTATCATGTCATAATAACTTACCATTCACTTCCCCAGAGGCATCTGTGGTGTCTGCCGACTGTTGCTCCGGTGACTCTGCCGCCTTTTCTTCACTTTGAGGTCCTTCTTTTGGAGGATCCTCTTTCTCTGTGCTTTTCCCTGTTGCAGGCTCCACGACGACTTCTACGTCCTCCTCCTCTTCCTCCTCTTCCTCGATGCGTGTGGCAATGTCACCGTTTTTGGACAAGGCAGTGGGCGTGCCGGGCTGCGAAGGCGTGGCACTGCCGTTCTTTAAAATACCGACCAAAGGGGCACCGTTGCCTGGCTTTTTGTCTTCCTGCGGCAACTGAATAATTTGAATCAGAAATTTTCAACTATTATTTTAAAGGGAAATGTAATTAAAAGTATTACAAAATTAAAGCCTTCTGTGTGAGTAATTGTTGCCTTTTAAATACTCGCATGTCGGAAAAGGGAAACTGTATGCAAATTTAATGGAAATCGTGACCAGTACTTACCACCTTGTACGAGTAGGGGGGGAGGCCGTTTCCGGAGCCCGCCGTCACTCCGCCCAAACGACCCGCCTTCACACCTGGCGACTCGTGCATTTTGGTGGCCTGCTCCTTGGACCAAATAATGTCCTCGTCGGTCTCCCGCTCGATGCGCTTCTTGTAGGCCAGGTGGCTGCGATACACCTCCAGCAGGCAGCAGATCACGATGATGACAAAGACGCTGGTCAAGGTGAGGAAGACGACCTGCGTGGAGTCCTCCTTCTTGTTCTCGTCGTACACGAATCTCGGTACGTAGGGGACGCGGGCTGGGGGCTCCTCCACCCAGGGTTCGGGTATCTGCGGACCAGAACAGGTACAGGATATTCATTAGAACAATTTGCCACCTGGCTGGTACAGGTTCAAATATTCCAAAATTTATTGGTTCAAATAAAACTAATTGCATTCAGATAAGTTTCAGATAAGGGTTTTAAATGGGAAATACTCCTAAACCCTAAAATTAAATCAATATTTCTGGCATATTTTAAAATTGGTACAAACTAGTTGCAAAATGTCAATCTAAATAAATAAAATTATTCCTTTTTGTAAATAAAAATAGGTTTACCTGTTGGCTGTTATTTATCTACCATTTTAAATATTTGTTATTTAAATAATTTTATTTAAATATTTATGTTAATTTTTTTTATTATGCATTGTTTCATACAAACCTTTTCAATAAAAATCAATATAATTTAAAAGTCAAGTGTTATTTAAATTAATAAAAGACAGTTAATAAAGGGCCTGGTGATACTGATAGAATCTTTTGATGTAAATAGTTTAATTTAAAAACTATAATACTATCGATGATATTGTGTTATTCTTAAGACTTTTTTAAACTATTTTACGAATGTCATTAATCCATATTATTATGGAATCCATATTATTTAATCCATATTATATTAATCCATATTATTTTTAGTTGATATCTCATGGCTTCCTTGAAATATATATCCCTTCAATTAAAATCTCCTCTTATTGCCCCATGAATTGAGTTAAACCTTTTCCATTAAAATCATAGAACCAAACAGAATTTCCCTATTTTCCCGAGTGGTTACTCACCATGCTGACATTAACCATCGGCTCCTGGGTGGGCTGCTCGCTGACATCGAATTTGGCGTTGCACTGGGCGGAGCGCACGCCCTGCGGATTGATGACCGTTATGTTGTCGGCGCCGTTCTTGGTGAACAGCATGTACTCCTCGAGTGGCTTCATAACGTGCCCGTTCACCTGAATATAGATGTCTGCCGGTGGGGGAGGGTGAATCATAGGGCATAGGCGGTGGCGGTCAGTGGGTTTACCCAATTTGCGGTTGCCGGACAGCGGCCGAGGGTGGTGTGGGGGAAGGAAGTTTTCATTAGTATTGGTCATTAATTCAAATTGAAATGCAAATGTGTGTGGACGGCGAGTGGAAATTGGAATTGCGTTTGCTTTGGCTCGCTGGCTTTTGGCTTGAGTGGCTTCGGTTCCGTTCAAGGTTCCCGGCCAGGACCCAAAACAGGACCCCTGGCAAGTCATTCGTGCGTGTTTTACGCCCGTCCCGAAATTAGCAATAAAAATTTTAATGCCTATTGGTAAAATCCCAGGGCGCCGCGGTTGTGTTTTCTCTGTGATTGTGTTTTATTTCGGGGAGGGGGGTGTTCTCAGGGGGTGTGTATTACGAGACTTGCAATGTATTAATAAAAGGCCTCCAAGTAATTTAAAGGTCAGTCAAAGCTATCTGATTGGGTTCTAACGACAATGGAGTTTAATTTTGGGAAATACAAAGACAAAGACTAATTAATTGTGCTTCGGAAGAAATTAGACAAGTTTACGTAATAAGAATTAATACATTTTAAGCCTTCATATACTTTAATTTCACTGTTTTAATTAATTTATAAAAATTATTCCCCTTATGTTCCACTGTTCTCACAAGCTGATTACGAGTATCTCCTGTTTATGACCCAAAACTATCGCACTTCGATGGCTTTTTAATGGGATGATCAAGTACGAGGACGTTTTACAGCCCGCCCACATGTGGCAATGGGCGTGGCTTCAGCCCCCTCCCGCCACACGCTCTACGAAATGGGGCATGGAAGTGGGTGCATTTCGGTGGGCACATGGGTGAATTTTTAATCAAAGTGTTGGCCACTGCGCTGCGGTTTGGAGTGGCAGCAAAGCAGCAATTTAAATATGAGCCACTGTAAATCTTGAGAGCAAAAACTGACACAATTTATGGCAACGACGCCATGGCCACGGAAATGACTTTTTATGGCAGCGAATAAATTTAATTTTTTGGTCAACAATGTGAAGCAGTTTATCCCAGCCCCCCGCCAGCACTACTATCACCTCTTTCCACTTGGTATTTTGGGAGCTGAGCTCAGTAAGTTCATAAAGTTGCAGTAGTTAAAGGGCCAACACTTTGGGAAAAATGTTTAAAATAAACTATTGTGTTTACAATAAGCAATAAATAGCTATACATAATGGTTTTAAAGAAGCTTAAATTGATTTATTGGCTGTTATAAAAGGTATCTAAAGGCGAAAGAAATTCGTATTTAAAAGAAAATATCTTTAGAGTTCAGAGAGAGTATATGGTTCTGAACTGAAATAAATATTACAACTGACACTGAAGTTTCTAGCAGTGCTTTGTAAGGGACAGTGAATAGTGAAGGACGTGTCAGCTGATGAGACCGAAAAGTAATTAATGGCAGTGCAGAATAAAATTTACGACACTCACTCGACAGGCAGCCACTGTAGCTTTTGAAGACGGCGAATCGCGAGTCCGTGCTGTTTATGCCGCCGATCTGGACCCGGTTCGAGCCTGCATCCCCGCCGGTGGTCAAAACCCGGGCCGCAAAGTCCGACAGAGGCACCTGCTCGCGATCGATGAAGAGAGTGGCCTGGGTGCCGTTGCGGACGTAGTAGACCGAGTGCCTGGCGCTGTTCAGGAAATTCCGATCGATCCGGGCGCCTATCGTCTGGCCATTGTCGAGGTCCTCCTCCAGCTGCAGGTAACCGTCGGAGGTGATGGCCAGCAAGAGGTAGTAGCTCCGCTCCGAATCCGTCTGCATGAGCAGCATGATCCGATTGGCCCGGCGCAGGTCGAAGGACGAGAAGGCCAGCTGCAGGCGCACATAGTCGACGCGGGCTGTACTGGTGCCCAGTTCGAACTTGCGTTGCAGGGTCGACTCTCCGCTGAAGTCAGCTCCCTTCTCCTCCGAGCAGAACTCGCCCAGGAAGCTGGTGTGTTCGCACTCGCAGGTGGAGTACTGCTCGGCGAAGTGCTCGTGGCAGGTGCCACCGTTCTTGCAGGGCTCTGCGTCGCAAATGATCTGGCAGTTGGGCAGAACGCCGTCCTGGACTGGAGAAGGAAATAGCGAGTTAATAATATACATTTTCATTATAGATTTAAGCATTATAGTACCTTACGGGTCCCTTGGAAAGTTAAAAATGATTATCAAACCACTATATTTATACTTTTATCTAAAAAACTACGAACCTTAACAGAAAGCAATGCCCAGAGACCCTCAAGAAAAAACTACACTTGGCCTTAAAAACAGAAAGCCTGAACTTGATGTATGTTTCAATTTCGCAATCGGTATCTTGATTAAAGGCAAGACCGCCTCGTTCCATCTTGGCCACAAGCAACTTGTTTACTTTCGACTGTGGTCGAGTTTAATCGCATCAAAGTCAGGTTGCAATTTCCGCGATGCGTGGTCGCATAAATCATACGCCGTGTGGGCCGGCAGCTTATCGCATTGGCATTAATCTTGGCGCGCCAACCGAAGTGGCCTCTTCAATGGCATGGCATGGCATGGCCATTGGCCGTCTCCATTTTCGTAGCAGTCCTCGGCACTCAACGGAAATTGCACGCATATTAAGTTAGTCAGGCAGCAACCACAGATGCAACCACAGTGATGTGAGCTACAGAGTATTCGGTTCAGGGGCACATGAATTAGAGTCGGAGCAGCTCCAGTCGGAATCGTAGCTGGAGCAGGAACCGGAGCCCCAGCCGCAGTCACAGTGCTTAACAAAATGGCATTAGGGCCGACCGAAAATTGCACTCTGTGAAAATTGATTTATACTGGCTACTTACTGGGCGCTATATTCCTTTCATTGATTTCCGCCAAGTCGATCAAGTGCGCCCCGATTTTCAGGCCGCGCACACATCCGATATACCCGTCCAGAGCGGGGGCATCCACGTTGGGCCGCAGCAAATTCGCCGGATCATAGCCGCCGACATGGAACTGGAAGTACTCGGTGGGCGGGGCGGGCGGCCTATGCGGCGACAGGACCTCTGCAAATAAACAAAATCGAATGAGACCTATGGGGTATGGAATAGTGCAGAGCTTAGAGCATTCTAAACACTGGAAAAAAGCAATATTGAGTAGCTATAAGTATAATATCAATTACTAACACTAAAGTAAGTAATATTAACAGATACTGCTGATTAAAATTGTTTAATGTATAGGGTCTTGAATTTAAAAATCTATTTTTCAAGTGCACTTTTTGGGTTTGTTGCTTTATGTAAGCGATGCCGCCTATTGCTGTGTGCGGAAATGAGCCTTCATTGCCGTCGCATTTCGAGGTTTAGCTAGGCTGCCGGACCCGTAGCCAGTCCCTGTCTAGGGCCCGGACTCGAACCCACCCCGTTTGAGGTTTAGGCCCATCAATTTCCAGTTTAAGTTTGTCTAATTGAAATGTTTGCCAGGCAGACCCGGCCAGGCCAGGCAGAGCGTGCTGGGACCAAACTAAACCGACTCGACCGACTGCTGCATGCCACAATCCGGGTTCTGATGCAGTCCATCTGGTTAACGTATTTAATTACAAAAGTGCTTATGCTTTATTTTGTGCAAAATATTGACGATTTTGCTCGAAATGAAAACGAAGCGTTATGCTTTGACGTATATTTCCGACCAGCGAGGAGTAATTATGATTGATTTTACTGGGAAATCGCATTGGCATGGAGTTACAGGCAATTTGATTGATTTTACCCTTTCGACCAAAATGTCCATTTAATGTACTTTTCCATCAAATCGGATTGCCAGGTGAGCGGGCTGCTGATGGATTCGAAATGAAATTGTACGGACCTATTTGATAACGTTCATGAAAAAGATTTAATTAATGAGTCATAGGCCGTTGAAGGTGATCGAACTTGTGCAAGAATAAGTATGAATTACAGAATCTAATATAGCATTTACTAAAGTATTATATATATTATCTTATATCATTTCCAATCTATAAAGGACGTCAGGATTAAATAAATATTTTGACAAAAAACAAGTCAAAAGGATTTCGATGGCAAAAAAGTAAATTTGTAAACAAAAAAGATTCCTGATCATAATCAAGTGGATATGCATATCCACGTTTAACAACTATTTCCGCATACTGTTTGGCCATTGAAATGCCGTTTAATTTACATATTGAGTGAACAAAGTGAAAAAAGCGCTTTGAACATTTTCAAATATCTACAAACTACAAAGCAACTCGTTGTTTTTGTGCCACAGAGCAAAAGTTTATCCATTCGCTTGGCGTTTATTTTCCAACAGTTTTCTACCGAGTTTAACGGCCGCCCAGCCAGACACACATGCACATGTTGGCGCAAACAGACTTGCTGGCTAAAACTACAAAAAATTTCAAGTGCACATAATTTGGCCATCACACAGTGCACAGATTTTCCGAGGCTCGGCTTCAGTTTTCTTCTTTTTTTTCCCCGTTTGGCGTTTGGCGTTCTGCGATTTGCGTGTGTGTGTTTCTGTGTATGGGGGAGCAAAATTTTTGGCATTTTTGCAGCTTAACTTGCTAAACTATTCGGTGGAAATTTCGGTGCAACGCTTGGCGGAAAAACAAAAAAAAACAGGAGAAACAACCAAGGCAGCCAGCTGCCAGGCAACCGCTTACAAAAAGGATTGCTAATAGGTGCAAGTTGTTGGTTCAATAATCGGGCACCTGGCAACATGTCCGTTGTTTGGGCGGATGGCGGACCGTGGCGGCTGGACAGTCTTCAGCCGACCCTCCGCCCGATCAGTTCGGTCTGCAGAATGTTCGGTCGCCAAGCGGGCGGCGCCAATCCGCCGACCGTCAGCAGCACCGCCACCGGAGCGGCGAACAGTGGTGGGGCCGGCGGCGGCCAAGGGCATGACAAGCTGAAAATCGGCTTCTGCACGGACCTGGACAAGTCGGTGTTGGTCAACAACTTCGAGAAGCGCGGCTGGCATCAGGTGAACGGCGACGATGACTGGCACTTCTACTGGGCCGGAGTGCAGACCTGCCGGAATATCTTCAGCGTGGACAGCGGCTATCGGATGCACGACAACCAGATGATCAATCACTTCCCCAACCACTACGAACTGTCGCGCAAGGACCTGCTGGTCAAGAACATCAAGCGCTACCGCAAGGACCTCGAACGGGACGGCAATCCGCTGGCGGAGAAAACCGAGTCCAACAACTCCAGCGGCACCAGATACCTCTATCTGGACTTTGTGCCCACCACCTTCGTCCTGCCAGCCGATTACAATATGTTCGTGGAGGAGTATCGAAAGTTTCCGCTGAGCACTTGGATCATGAAGCCCTGCGGTAAGTCGCAGGGTGCCGGAATTTTCCTAATCAACAAACTTTCCAAATTGAAAAAGTGGTCCCGGGAAGCCAAAGGACCTTTTCACCCACAAATTGCCAAGGAGTCGTATGTAATTTCCAGATACATTGACAATCCCCTGCTGATTGGTGGTAAGAAGTTCGACTTGAGACTTTACGTTTTGGTGGCATCCTTCAGGCCCCTGAAGGCTTACCTCTTCAAGCAGGGATTCTGCCGGTTTTGTACCGTCAAGTACGATACAAGTGTCACCGAGCTGGACAATATGTATGTGCATCTGACCAATGTCAGTGTGCAGAAGCACGGCGGTGAGTACAACACCCTGCACGGTGGGAAGTGGTCGGTGCAGAACCTGGCCCTGTACCTCGAGGGCACCCGGGGCAAGGAGGTTACCGACCGGCTGTTCGGTGCCATATCCTGGCTGATAGTGCACTCTCTGAGGGCCGTGGCTCCGGTGATGGCCAGCGACAGGCACTGCTTCGAGTGCTACGGCTACGACATCATCATTGACAACGCCCTGAAACCCTGGCTGGTGGAGGTCAACGCCTCGCCGTCCCTCACCTCCACGACGGTCAACGATCGCATATTGAAATACAAGCTGATTGACAATATTTTGTCGGTGGTACTGCCGCCCGATGGAGTGCCGGATGTTCGCTGGAATAAGGTTCCCAGCGCGGACGCTTTGGGCAACTTTGAACTGCTTATCGACGAGGAACTGGCCGCCCAGGAGGAGCAGCACCAGAACAGCAATAATGCTCACAGCAAAGCATCCAAGATGGGCAGCCGCTGGAAGTGACGAAAGTAGATCCAGAGGAAAATTCGTCACTTCCCGTCGACTGAGAATAGTGTCTCTGTATCGGACCAATATTAGTTCTCTAAATAGCAGTGCAACTAGATTGTAAGTGAATTGTTTTAGTCATTTGATAAAAAATTAAAATGGTTTTAAAATATTGAATGCTAAGCCTCATGTCTATGGAGTTACCTTTTTCCGGATTGCTCCACGGCTTGTTGGCGTACTCATCCAGCAGTAAGGTGCCTCGATCTATGCTCACACTTTTCTGGTTGACGTGCATCCTAGTTTCCTGTTCTCCGCGAACAATGGCAACTTGGATGCTCTTGAGAGTGGTAAGTGTGTCGTCCGGCAGGGTGAGGTTCACAATCTCATCGCCGTAGTTGTAGAGGAAAACAATCTCGCGCCCCAGACTGATGTACAAATGCACAAAGTTGTTGTAGTGGTCGTTGGCATAAAGCACCAGGGCATTCGTGTCGTAGGTTCGCAGATTGATGAGCAGGTCCTGGTTAAGGATGCCCTTGAGAACTTCGCGTTCGCCCTCAGTTCCATGCAGCAGAACGGCGGGCGTGGCGGCCACACTCAGGTAATTTCTCATCAGGAAGGACTCTCGGTTGATGAAGGTTAGTGCTTTTTCGTTAATATCTGAGGGGAAGGACAAAAAATTGATTTTCAGGACCAATATGCATTCCAGTTATGGCCCCGCACTCACTTGTCTCACAGAACTCTCCGATGTGGGCCCAGGGATTGTTGCAGACACACTTGAAGCTGCTCCACAGCTCCTTGCACTGGGCTCCGTTGCGGCAGGGCGAGGGGACGCAGGAGGGCTTGCAGTCCTTGATAATCTCCGACAGATGCACCGACATGTAGCTGTAGATGTCCAGGATCTCGCCATTGACCACCAGGCCACGGAAGCAGCCAATAAGGCCGGCTTTAACTGACAGCTTCTTCAGCAGGTCGCTGCAAAACGAAAGGATGCGGAGTCGAGTCAGCTGGGGATTACTTTACTTTATGACTTTATGACTTGTCATAACTATTCAATATCCTGGCCACTTGTGCTTAAGCTGCACCAGCTGCCCTAGTCGTTGCCTAACCCTATCAATATTCCATGCCACCACCCACTGCCACCATGCCACCATCCACAGACATAAAACATCATCGAGGTATTCATATATTTGCCCCGTTCGTCACCGACTTTATGCAAATAACCTGTGACCCGTTCGATCGGATGCGACGCGTGCCAGTTTTAAACTTGTCGAGCTGAAAATCGAAGTGGCATCTTTGGCGGACAACTGTGGCAAAAGTTTGCAAACTACTTTCCAGGAAGTTTTGTTTTTATCTGCAAAGGGGCACATCACTTGAGGCTAAGAAGGTTTCCCAAAGAGAACATTCACTCTGTCTCTTCGTGTCACTAATAATATTCAAAAGCCACAAATAGCTTATTACTTAAGAATAACCTATAACTTAGGAACTTGTAATGAAAATTGGCCAAAAAAATAATACCCCTTTCAACAATAATAACACAATTGTACGCCCTTAAAGTTTATAAAGAGCATCCCAGCTTCTTAGCAGCCAAGTTGAAGTTTTTTCTTTGGCAATTTACTTTTTTCTTTCGCCTTTTCGCAAGTTCTTCTCCCACACTGCACTTTTCCCCCCTTCAGACCATGGCCAACAATGAATTGGCCAATAAAATCTCAAGTGTAAGCTTTTGAAAATTAAAGTGGCGGAAATGTCTTGTTTATACGCGTACAGCGGCAAAAGAAAGTTGCTCAAATGTCTTTCTAAATTATGTAAATTTCATTACGAGACATTCCACCCACCCACTGCCTGATCCGAGGTTCCACCACAACTCTGCGCCCGAGTGTTGGCTGAGCAAGCGAGAGTTTCAACTGAAATTAAAATTCTTGTTTCAAAAAATACGAAAAGTAAGAGGCTTGGATCCTTGGGGTTTCCTGGTCCTGTGTCCTGTGTCCCTTTCTGTTTGAATTTATTACAACTTCTGAGCGTTTTATTCGCCGGTTTTTCTTGTAATTGTTTGGCAAGCGTTCCATAATCGCCATTTAAGCGATAAAGTTATCGAAGGCTGTCAGACGAATTGGCCATAATCGGCCAGTAAGGAGCTCCACTTTGTGATTTGCATTAACCGAGGACACTTCACCCACTTTCGCATCTAGTGGAGGCACTGAGTCCTCCCGAACGCGATGTCCTTGCCGCCAGCCAGCGAGCTATTAAGTCATTAGTTTTTGCAACGTGTGCTGCATTTCTTTTTGCGGGCATGTCACAAATGCATTTTTAATTTTTTTTACGTCAACAGCCCCAGGCAGGTGCACTGCGATTTAAAAAACCTACTTTTATTCATTCAACCAATTCTCAAAAACAAAAATGTATCTGGCCATCTGACTGTATTTTGATTTGAAACAAAAGCAACATATAGAATATTTTAGCCACAATTTACCTTCTTCGATATAGGAAAACTGAATAATTGGCTGAGTGTATATGCAGGACGGTGTAACGAGGACGCGTGGGAGGACACGCGTGGCACACGCGTATGTAAAATGAAATTTAGCGCTTTGCCTTGCAAATGATGTGCCGCCTGCCGGCTGGATGCTCTGGCCTGGATGACACTTGGCTAAAAGGATTTGTACGGCGACTGGCCAAAATGCACAAAAAAAAAACGAAAATAAAAAATAAACCGAAATTCCTCGGAAATTAACGGCAATAAAACGCAAAGGAAAGACGTTTTTCGACCAGGAGCGGCAGGACGATGGCGTGAAGAGCAGCCGATGTGCATATCCTGGCGACATGCCGGCGACGGAAATCCTATTAACGTTGCAAACGCGCAAAGTGCGAAGCAATTAAGAATTTATTTAACGCCGTCACAAGCAATTAAGCACTTTTCATTCATTCATGGCCGCGGCGACAGCACCACATTTTACCCCAAATGGTGGCGCTATTTGGTAGTGCCACTCCTTCACTATCAGGCCACTATACTCCAAGGATTTCCATCAGCAGGACCCCTTCACGATTGGCATTTAGTTTGCACGGAAAACAAAAACTATATTCTATTCGGGTTAAATGGAGGAACTTTCGTCTATTGGTTTCTGAAGACCAGGCATCTCCTAAAGCGCGACATCTCTTTATTTTTTCCACATACCTTAAATTTTGAAAACCAATATTTTAAAATCACTAGCAATATTGAAGGCTATCCCATAACTGGCTATCGTTTTTACCCGTGCACTAACGTCGTCCTGTTTCCTGCAGAGACCCAAAATATATCGCATATTTGGCACGCCAGTGGCCTGTGTTTTTCCCGTGGCATGCGGTTCGATGTGGTAATCGATGGCCATGCAAATGATGAGCAGGACTTCCGTGCAACAGCGCCAGCAGCAGGAGTCGAACGACCAGCAGGTCCTGCAGCTGCTGTCGCCTTCTAAACAACATGACATCGAACGGAACGCGGTCGGACCGCATGCAAAAACCGATTACAACAATCATTAGCAGCATCGGCCATTGTAATTTTTGGCCCCCCACTTTGCATAAATTTTCATTCATCCTTTGGGCGTTTAAGCTGTTTGAAAATTCCTGTTTAACCCATTAACTGAATGGTGTTAACCTGCTCAAGTGTGCATGGAGTATTTTTGAAAAGTTTCCTATCGATAGTGGGAAAAGTTTAAAAAAAATAGGGGAAACAATTCATAAAGTTGTGAGGCTAGAATCGATGTTATGCATTATCTTTTGGGCTTCTAAAGTTAAGCCAATAAGTAGCTTTTCACCAATGAAAATCAGTGATGCGAAATAAATCTTAAGCCTCTTAGCCGCAAGTTCTTAATGGGTTAACACATGGCTCTTCTGTTTTTCGACTCGTCTCGCCTGAAGTCTCGCCGTGTCTCTATCAATATGTTGATTAACTCTTTTATTTATGAGCCTCAGCCGTTGATTGCACTTATTGGCTTACGTTCAACCTTATATACGGCCGATCCTAGCCGTCCCTCCACACTCCACACTCCACACACCCTCTTGGCCATAAGCCCTCTTTCCGTTCGTCAGCAGACCCTCGAATTTTCCGCGGCTACGAGGGCCAAGTGCATCAATATTGCATTTTCCATATTACTTGTATGTTTTACTGAGCTTTCTTTTCCGCGATAAATAAATTGAATAAATTGGCTCAGTGAAAGCGGATTGGGCTGTTCTGGCCTTTATAAAGCGTAGCACTTTACCGTTAATTACTCTGCGTGTTTACCGCTCATCGAAATTTTATGAGTGGCTTGCAGCGTCGGTACAGAACTTTTCGGGGTTAAGTGGCAATGTGCACATGGGTATACACACATATGTACATAGGTAGATATATTCCTATCCCATGAGTATCAGCTTGATTTGTATACATTTTCAATAATTAAAAGAAGAGGGCGAGTAAGCGACAACCCCCTATCTCGTATACACATGTGTGTCTTTTTTGGGAAAAAAATAAAACAAAGTCGAAATGATTTTTAGCCAACGCTCCTCCATACATACATATGTATATCTCGTGGGCGTGAGCAGCCATGGCAGCAGGGAAAAAAAAACTTTATAAATTATGCCAATCAAGAATAAGCGCGTTTTAAGTGCGCTAACTTCCTAAGGGGATGAACTGGAGGAGTCGCCGTGGAAAATTCTGGGAAAGCCAACCGGTTGTGGCCCTTTTCCCCTTTTCAACGCTGTGGCTTGATTATTGATAATGACTTTGGAATGAATTTTCAGCGAAAAGTTAATTTAATTATGGCAATTCTTTTTATACCCCCGACGGATTGGGTTTCCCCCAGATATGAGTGGGAAGGTGGAGAGCAGTTTGCGCATACAAATTATGCTTTTGATCAAGTTGTTGAAAATCAAAAAGTTAATCCAACCCCAGGGCGAGAATTTCTGATATTTGATATTTATTTTCAAGGATTTTAATTTGTTTGTTTTTTTTAAAGGTATGTGTTATCTGAGTTACATTAACTATGTAATAAGTGATGCGTTCCAATTATCTCACCAAGCCTGGTGTGCCTTCCTGTACACAGGACCCCCTTCTGATGAAATCCTTCGGATGGACATGTCATTGTTAGTCCCGCTTGGCAGCTAGTCGCGCGTTTATAATTAAAACGTAATTGCAGCAATAAATAGCAGAAACCGCAACTGCCAGTGAGGGCACCCCCCAGCAGGAAAGGCACCACTGGCAGTAACAGCCACAACTTGGGGGAGCAGGAATAGAGTTTTTTCAACATCGATTGCCATTACAGCTGCCACCAATGCAGGCAGCCGTAAAAAGCAATGTCTGATTACACTGGGTAGCAGTTTGTGAAATGGGAAATACTTAAATTAATAAGATGCTTTACCGATTCCCAGTAATTGGGTTTAAAACGGAAATAATAATTAGATCAGATATTGTGTCTTATAATAGTTTAATACATTTTAAGAAATATCTTTTCATATTGAATATTTCCACTTGTGGTTTAGTCATTATTTGCAATACTCACAACGTGGCGCCACCGATGAACATGCTGCCCTCGAACGGTCCGAACTCCTCCTCGGGCAGCAAATCGAGCATCTGGTAATCGGTGTTTATCATGAAGCGCACATGATACTGGTTGTAGTCGATCCATATTTTATGCCACTCGCCGCCGTTTAGCCGGCGGTGCGAGTTAATGACCAGCTCGCGGGTGGTGCCCGTGCTCAGAGTGAAGGTGAACGTGAGCTGGTCGTCGCCGGTGAGGGCCACCATAAAGGAGGGGTAGTGGGCCCGTATCGGTGGCTGGAACAGGAGGATGGCCTTCTCGCCGGTGGTGCGGAAGGAGAAGGCGATGTCGCCCTTCCGCCATCCTGGCACCTCGATATACGACTGCGATGTTGTGAAGGTGACCACGTACTTCTGGGTGTCTGTGGAAATGGGGGTTCGGGGTAGTCAGTAATTGGTAGCTAATAGCAATAGCAGTAAATAGCAGTAAAGTGCCATAAACTATATATGTATGTAGTCTTTAGTCTTATGGAAGGAGTGAAAAAGTAAATTAACTAAAAATAAATTTAAAACTCACTTGTCTCGACACACTCCAAAGGACCGAGAGTTATGCGTCCCTGGGCTTCATCGTCGAGATCCTTCTGCTGCAGGAAGTACATGTTGGTGATGCCCAAGCTGTGCGGATCCTGGTAGTAACCCTCATCCGAATTCCATTTGTTCTCCTTTACATCGCAGTTGCATGATTGATTCGGGTCCACACACGTCTTGTTAACGGAACACGGACAGGCGCCTCTGCGGAAGAGTCGGATTCCGATTTTTTTTCGGGGGTCACAAAGAAACAAAAAACCAAGAGAAAAAGGTGAATGGTTTTTAGGAACAAGTTCGCATACATTTGCATAAATTCGGTCTAGAGCCGGCGGCGGCAGTTTGACGAGCCCGTTGAGTGACCAACTGAGCCACATCCGCCACGCCATCCCGGCTGCCATTTTTGTTCATTTTCTGCCAGCGACATTTATTCAAAAATATTCGGGAAGGTATCACAAGAATTTGTGGATATATCGTTGACAAGGCAATTAAGGGACAATCAAGTTCAATTACTAACCCAGAAAAGGGGAAAATTCATTCCTTTCTCTCTAAACACTGTCCCCGTACAGGATGGAATTTAAATTTAGTTTACTTGTCCAATTTAAAGAGTATTGGGTGGACCAAGCACTCTTGTACCGGTGGCCCTGTTTTTCCGGCTTATGTTTGGGTTAGGTTGGGTGCGGTTTATGCCCTGCATGTGCCGCATCCGTTTCCGCCTCCGTGTTGCAAGATCCGCAACGAAGCCGCAGCAGGAGGTTCACAGAAATAAACACTGAATTATTTGCTTAACAGTATCAGTAAATTAATAGAAAGTTACCAAGCAAGTAAAAGGAAAAATTTTTAATTGAAAGTGTTAAAATTATTTTTTAATTTCACATTTATTAATTTTTAATAATTTTTTTTAGTGTAGCATCACCGAAACAAATAAACAAACGATGCTGTCAAATTTTGAATGAGTAAAGAGCGAACTACGAGGCAATGATGGATGGGGCCAAATGGTCTGAGCCAACTCATACACACACACACACACACACACACACAGTCATGAACACAAACACCCAAATCTGGCTAGAAGCCGTTTTTTCTTGAGCATGCCATTTCGTTTTGTGCATTTTCCGGCCGAAGCCAACCAGAACGCCATTCATTCATGGGAGGCCTGGCAGGGGGCAGGGCCACCAACTGGCAAACAAAACAAGCCGAACCAAAAAAAAAAATTTGAAAGCGAAACCAAAGTCAGCGCTGTTAAGGGTTTCGAATTGATTTACTGAAAGCGGAAATTAGTGACGCAGGCCGAACATAACTGCCAAAACAAAAGCAACAAGCTACAAGCGACTTGAAATTGCTGCCGCCAGATGTTGCCTACTTTGCCGCGCATGATGTATTGTCAAAGGGGCCCACGTATATGTATGTATGTATGTACACCCGCCCACCCACTGGACACCATGGGGATGAGGTTGCCGTTTTTTCGAAAAGGCAAAGAAATTAGGCGTAAAGACTAAATTTGTGTGCTCAAAGCCATTCATTTTAAAAAGGGCTGCTATAGCAAGAAAAATTACCCCGACGGTCTTGCAACAAAAAAGTTACCAAATATAGGACTGACTAATCCCTTAAGTCGAATGAGAGATACCTGATGAAGAAAAGCTTTAAAAATAGCAAAAAAAATATATATTTTTATAGGTTACTAGATTTTTATTAAATATTTCTGTGGGTGTCTTTAGGAAATATATTTTTGTTAAACACAACCTCTTAGATCCTCCATGAAAGTATAAAGGGTATCCTCTATTTTCAAATAAAAAGAAACACAATAAGAAAAGACTTGTTCGACAATATGGTGGCTAAAAATTCAGCCAAAGGAGGAAAAAAAGAGCCTCAAGAGATACGCCAGGACTCACTCATAAACCTTATTAGCGCTGAGGCGGAAACATATTTGCCTGACATAAATACCAAACTCGGTCCTTTTGTTTTGCACTTTTGCAATTTTCCCGTATTTGGACTCATATGTTTTTGCTCCAGCCTCCGCTCTCGGCCAACGGCTTTCGGTTGGTTTGGCTTTTTTAAAGGGTTCGTCATTAGTTTACCTTGGATGAAGGGCACTTGGCTGCCGGCAGAGCCGTTCGGAGCTTTCGGCACCATAAAATTTTATGCTCCAATGCATGGCAACAAATGCCGCAGATATAACTTTGGTCAAAAGGGTCTTCGCAAGCACATGCGAAAAAACAAATTTGAAGAGCTAAGCCAACACTAGAACCCAGACAACAGTCTGTCGATTCAGTAGGCCGGAGTCCATGACAAATTGTGGAGTCCCAAGCCAGATGGCATATGGCTTCCAAGTATTGCCACACACAATTGTCAATTGCGGGCAAGGCTGGAATGCCGTTGCAACGACGTCTTGCGAGAGTCAAAGTGAAGTTGCATTCTCGGTTGCCTCGCACAGAATGTGGAACAGGGCATCTGGTTGTGATGTGGGCAAATATGTCAGTTAGCGTTAAGCGGAGAATCCTGCCTGGCATTTATATTATGCATGTGCGAGCAATTAATTTAAGTTTCGTTTACAATTGAAACACCAGCACTCCTCGGCACGCAGAGTTGCTCTCTGCTGGGAAATTTCGGATTTATATTGTTGGATTACCGCACGTATGTAGTCCACTGAAGCAGAATGCACACAACGCCAGAACAGAGGCCAGGATGGTGGTGATAATCCCGGGTGCAACAACAAGTTATGCAAATAGACTGCAACATTAATTGTGTGGCCGGCGGTGGACCAAAATCATCCGCCAGCCAGTGCCTAGTGCCTAGACATAGCCACGTATGGTGGGCATAATCAGGGAAATGGCATCATGGGGCATAGATCAGGGTAATGGGCATTCGTGTTTCAGAAAATTGCTTACAAGTTGCTTTGTTAAAGGAACATCTAATGATTTTAATTTCCTAATTTCCCATATGATTTTTATTAAATTTTAACCACTTTTTGTCAACTTTTTACCCACTGTACTGAAAGCCCTGCTCTTGTCATCCAATTTTGTGTTGTTTGCGGTGACGTGGCCCTGCACGTAAATCACAAACGCCCCCAAGAGGAGCCTGATTCTTGACTCCTGACTCCCCGGAACTCTATCGCTTACCTCTTGACATTGCCGAGGAAGTCGACAGTGAGGTTTTTGGCCGAGGACGTAAACCAGGTGGCCGAGTGCAGCTCCAATTGGGCCCGATAGCAGTCGTACTTAATGTACTGTGTGCAGTACAGTGAGTGCGAAATAAGTTCCTGCAGCATGTGAGGCGAGAATTCTCGGTAGCGGATATTGAAGCTGAAATCGGTTTCTCGGGCGGATCGAACATCCACTTGGCTGGGCAGGTTGTGTTCGACAATCGTCTTGGTGGCGTTCTCCAGGCTCTGGAAATCACATTTGACGTGGGCCGGGGGGAATACTCCATTGCCGTCGATGTCAATAAGATAGACGTCCGACTTGGTGAAGCCGAGAAGGGCCAGCTCCTCGCAGGTTTTTCTATACTTGGTGAAGTGACAGTTCTTGCCAATGTACCCGGTGTGCTTGCAGTCGCAGGTGACGCGATCGTCCTTGACGAAACACTTTCCACCGTGTTCGCAGGTGTTGGGCCTCTTGCAGGGATCAATGTAGTTGCAATTATCCAAAGCAACCTAATGGGTATGAAATAAATAAAATAATTGAATTGAATGACAATAAAAACACCTACCTCTCCCACAACGCGCTCCGTTTTCACAACATGCCGTGGCTCGATCAAGTGTCCATTGATCTCGATGTCCCGGATGCAGCCCACCAGCCCCATGGCCGCCGACTTCAAGCTACTGCCAATGATCAGCTTGTCGCCAATGTTGAAGGTTAGGCCATACATCTGGCTGAGGGTGTGGCGATAATCCACGGTAAATCGAATCTCGCCCAGCTTGTAGTCCAGCTCGACGCTGTGCCAGGAGGTGGCCCTGTTGATTTTAATGGTTGTGGAGTGTGTAACGTTGTTATTGACATCGGGCACCAGGTCGAAGCTCAGCTTGTCCGACGCGAGACGTATCTAATGGATGGCAGCCATTTTGTAATTTCCGTTAGTCGCACATTTCCGGTGGAGTTTTGTGGCGGGCGGAGTTTTTATCGTCAGGATCGACGCCGACGGATGTTGCACGTAGCGTTGGACAAAACCCGAAGCCCCGCATTAGCGTGTTTCCAAATATTAGTTTTTGTCGTCGACGGCCATACGCACACCCACGGACATACACACACACACATCCGCGCACACGTAAAGGAGAGAAAAATACAAAATTCTGTTAGTATTAGAAGATTTGAGAGGTTTTCGGGATGTGTGATTGTACGTCTATGGAAATAAATCAAAATTGCGAAAATGCCAAAATGCAGCTCCGCATAACCACATACAAACATTCCCGGCCTTCGATATTCCCACCTCGGCCCCCTTTCGCCGCACACATTTCAATTTAAATGCCTTTGTGCATTAGCTTCACTTAAATCATATTACGCATACGCCACGTGGCCGCGCTCAGTCTGGCATTTGCCGAATCAATCGACCGGCTCCGTTCTGTGCAGTTGTTGAAATGGCTGGCCATTAATTTGTTGCAAGCCGGGAGGGGTGTTTTAAAGGGACTATTTACGAGATTGGCGGGCGTGGTATAACCAGGGCTCTTTATCATTCGATTGTGCAGTTTGGGGCCATGATTAAATTCTGTTCTATTACTACAGGGTTAAAGTTGGGCAATATTGAACATTACACAAAACAAATAACAACCTGCCCTTGAAAGGGCTTAATTTGATTTTAAAGAGCACTCTTTTCACAATGGCTTATAAATTGGACTTTAATATCAGCCATAGATCATGGCTATCCACTGGGCTTAGCACACAAAAATGTGAAAATGTGTGTGTTGGCCAAATAAATTGGACAGATAACCTTGCCATAAACTATTTATCTAGTTGGCAACCGTTTTGCAACAAACTGGCGCGCAATAATCCAACTAATTTCATATCCATGCGCATATATTTTTTCCACCATTGTTTACTGCAGTCTATTATTTTCGAAAATCTATAAAAAGACGAGTGTTTATTGAATTTTCATGAACCTTTTGGGCTGCAACATGTCACAGACTAGTGGCAGTGTAGCACCACCCAACACGGTTTTGGAAATCCTACTTGCAGAGGACCAGCCAGCGAGCCGTCATATTTATCTATCCTCATTGCGAATAGCGCTTTGGCGTCGCTTATGCAAAATGGAAAATACTCAAATTTTATTGCATATTTCATTAGATTTTTGTCAGAGCCGTTATGTTTAAAGGCAAACACTTTTCCCCATACACCCGAATACACATTTGTCGCATACTGTGACAATATTTCAAATGATTTTTATTCCTCCAACGCCAACGACAACGCCATCGCTGCCACTTTTGTTTTGTTTGCCTATTTCGCCCATTTGCGCGCTGTCAATAAATTCGATTTTCGATTTGTGATTCGCGATTTATGCGGGCGCATAGTTTTTATGTCACACCCTCCATCCACATTCGGTAAGCCATCCCCTCGGTATAGTCGTGTGACATGACATTTCGTGTTGCATACTACCCTTGTTCTGGCCGTTTTTTTGTATCAATTTTTGTTTTTCGTTTCTTTTCGGCACTGAGGTAGGAGTGGGAAAATACTGTTGGCAATTTATTAGTTTGCCGAGCTCCATACGCAGCACGCAGGTGGCAATTTTGTGGCCGGCACTCTGGCAAATAGTAAATAAATAAAATCTCTCGTAACTGATGCGTTTTTGAAGCTCGCCGCCAAATGTAGATAGCAGAGCTCGAATTGACAGGCTGCGCATTTGAGTTATTTGGCGAATTTATAATAATACAAAATAAAAGTACAGAGAGTCGTATTATAAACCTGACACAATCAATTTAGTATTAATTTGGCTGCGCATAAATCGTGAAATGGCAAATAAGCCGCAGAGTCCCTGGATGCAAAATTAAATGCCTTGCGGCATAAATATTCATTGGCATTACAGCAACAACATTTTATTGCAATGCCAATAAGTCAGGCAGTCTCTGCATTGGGAGTGGGAGAGGGGGAGCCCCAATGCTGGGGCTCCTTGCAATCAAAAGGGACAAAATCAACAGTAAAATGCAAATAAATATTGCCCACACAAAAACACAGCCAGACACATGCATTGCCTAAATGTCAAGTAACCAAATAAACGTTTTCGGACAGGCCGAGAGCATGGCAAGGAAAGGTTTGTTTGCTTAAATACAGATAAATGCTACTGACATTCATATAAACATCAGAAGCAGCATCAGAACCATCGAGGAGTATAGAAGTGGAAAATGTGGGTGGACATGGGTATATATGGCCTCTTAACCCACAGGGCGGTAGTATTGTTCTCCGACAGGCATTAAACTGTTGAATTGTTTTTGTGATCGATTACAACGCACTTTTATGCTGGACCTCAATCTGTTTTTCTTTGCTTGTCTGGTTATAAATGGGTGTTCCATGGAAACATTTAGCTTGCTTTCAATTGTTATGCCACGGCCATGACATAAATCCATAAAAATTGTTATTTGAGATAAAATACGGGCCACAGAGCTGAACAGGACTGAACGGAAAAGAAACAATTTTAAGGCCATTCCTTTTCGGAATAGGATTTATTTTTGCGTCTAGGATTTATGGTAGCTGTATTGCTAAAACATTATACGAATTTTTATTGATAAAGAATCTATGAAATTGTATCTATTTAATTAAGCTTGCTCCTTGGGCAAACAGTCCCCCTTGGCAGCCAAAGAAATGAATAATGCCAAACAATTACAAAGCACTAAGCTCATTTGACTTTTCATTGCATTAGCCGGAGTTCAGTTTCACTCAGCAGCGCTTAAATTTAATTGCATTTTCCGCATTCCCATTGGCAACCAGTATTTTTGGCTGCATTTTCGTATGCGCCACAATGTGTGGCACACTGTGCACATGAAGCATGCCTCCTCCAGTTCCGGATTTCGAGTTTTGGGGCGAAATGTGGAGGAGCTCCGGGCACTGCAAGTTTCATACACAATCCTATACAGAAGCATGTAGGACGCACCTACACAAACACACACTCACACACACATTTCCATTTGATTTGCATTTCATTTGGCGTTGACTCTGCCTCTGCCTCTGCTTCTGCCACAGTCGCAGTCGGAGTCTCTGCCTCTGCCACTGGTAAGTCTTCTTAAGCAGCACGTCGTCAGAGAAGACGTCTGTCCTTTTTGGTCCAGCTGTCGCTTGCATTGGAATGTGTGCGTGTGTGTGTGTGTGTGTTAGTGTGCAGCTTAAATGCTCGAGCAAGGAGCACAAGTGTGTGTACACAAAACAGTGCACATAAAATAAAAATTAATAGTTTGAGCCAAGATAAAGATACACTTTTCTATAAAAAAAATAATTTATATAGATTAAAATATTATATTCATTTGAAGAAACAAAAAAAAGTCTTTTTCTGAGGGGTTTTGATAAGAATAATGTATCCTACTTGAAAAAAAAACTTCATATTGTAAACTGTTTTAAGACACAGAAATTAATTAATCTAAATCAAGTATACGCCATGAGAGCCAGGTAAAGTGTTCTTTAATAAAATAGATGATTACTTGTGATAACACTTAAAAGTTAGAATATCTATTGATCTAAAGAAAAACTTTGACACAAAATCAAGACAAAAATTAAACTAAAATTTTCCCAAAATTAAATATTTCTTCAAGCCACTGATTTGTTGAAACTAAAAATCTTGTTTCAAACAATGTATTTTTTTAATTACTGAATATGAATTATTTATTTATTATTACTCATACGCCTCGTTAGCCAAATTCTATTGAAATTTAGATGCTTATTAATTTCACATTTCTAATCTTATAATTCGTAATAAAAGTTCAAGATTTTTAAAATTTTTTGTACAGTGCGTGTATGGGATAAATGCTTGAATGCTCACACTTACCTCCCAGAAGCCATTTCCGGCACTGGTCGTTACGTCACTGTAGGCCAGCACCGCGCCCGGCCGACTGCTGCGGAAATCGAATTTAATATTAAATTCTTCGGCGTGATTTATGGGCCACCAAATGTGTGATGTCGCAAAGGGATAGGTGATGGGTATGACATTCACTTCATTCTCGACGAACTCCGCCTCAAGCACGCCTGACCCAGAAACCGGACCAGGAACCGAATCGAAAATGGAAACAGAGATAGAAATATAAACAGATGTCGTAGTAGGGAGACGACTTGCAATAGCATTTCAAATATGTTGCCATTAAATCGCTGCAATATCGCTCGATATTAAGATGGCCCATTGGCACTTACCGTGGTAGTGCACTTTGGGATTTCCCCGCTGCAGTTCGTACAGGATGGAGATGTCGTTGTAGTAGACATATTTCAGGCTGCCCACAAAGTTGTTGTGTGATGCCAGGCCCTTCTTCTTGTGCAGCTCGGGTCCGCCACCGAAATATATCTCCGGATCGAAGAGAAGATTGCCGCTGGCCGTGGCTGGAAGTTCCAGGACTTTCTGCTGCTGATCCAGGATAATGCTCACCGTTCGCTGTTCGTGCAATATCGTCAGATTGTGCCAGTACCCTCGGGTTAGGTCATCCGTCAGTACAGTGCTCATCACATTGTCGCCAAAGTCCATTTCGACATGAATCGATTGGTTTTTAATGGCAGCCGCTATATACTGATGCTTCAAGGACTCTCCACTGGCGTAGAATAGGGCCGAGTCATCGAAATTGGTCCGGAATATCAGACTTATTCGCATGGTTGAAGAATGCACACGATCCTTCCAATCGTAGATTCTGTACGACACATAACTGGCTCCACGCAGAGTGATTATTGTGGCCGCTGCAAGAAAGCATTTAATTCCTTAAATAAATTTGAACTTGTGCTCTCATGAAGTTAAGCTTAATTCCGCCTTTAACATATTTGCTTTCACATTATCAGGGTCATGCATAGGTCATTTTTCCACAAAATGATTTCTTTGATACCGTGGAAATTAAAATATTATTTTATTCATTTTAACCAAAAAGCCAAATGAATTATGAATTTAAGTTGAATACAATCCT
The DNA here is from genome assembly GCA_035045925.1 of Drosophila atripex. NCBI lineage: Eukaryota > Metazoa > Arthropoda > Insecta > Diptera > Drosophilidae > Drosophila > Drosophila atripex. The sequence continues at coordinate 7,827,779 of JAWNOP010000012.1, forward strand.
CATTATACCCTTTTTTTCTGTCAACTAATACCTTAATTCCTTTAATAGTATTTTTATAAAATGTATTAATAATTTTTTTCTCTTTTTAAAATAGAGCATATTTATAAAGCAGATTCGTTTATTTAAAAATATCTATGAAGTGGAGACCAGAGTAATTCAAACTTCGACCCTCGTTGGCAATTTTTTCGCCCTTTTTTTATCCCTTGCCACTCGTGCATTATCTTCCTGCCACACACACACACACACACACACACATTCCTTCAGCCAACGCAAAACTGGCAAAAAAGATGGCCAGAAAGAAAAAACGTCAGTAGGACACAAAAATAGATTATATTGTTTGTTCTATGGCGGCCTTTAGGCGTTTGCTTGCCATGGACCAAATGTGCAAATCGTGTAACGCGCAATTTTCATGAAATTTTTTGCATTGCCCTCTTCTGGCGTTGGTGTCTGGGTGGTGTAGTGGCTTGGGGCCTGATGATGCATCTGTGGTGCAGTGGCGGGGTGACAGTCGCCGCGTGTTGGCTGCTTATCTGGCACAGCACACGTGGGCCATGCTCAGTCGATAACGCATCGCAGTTCCCAAGGATACTTTTACTAAAACACCAAAGAAAGTTTGTATTTTTAGGCGGGATTTTAATCCATACGGACAATTAATATTGCACATTACATAACCAAAGTTCCTTTAATTTCTGGGTTTCCCTATTATTCAAGACGTCAGTAGAGTCTTTGGAGTATTCGTTCATTAAAGTCTCTTATTTCTTTTACCAATTTCTCACGGTGCACTCCGCCCAAGCATTACTAGCCTTACTTCATAATTTTATTTGCATATTGCTGGAGTAAAAAATTTCTGCAGCATTGCCACCAAAGTGTATTAGATTTTTTTTCATGTTGATTCGCGGGCACCTTCATTGGGCTTATGTTAATGCAGAAGCATAATGAGCGGAATGGTGGCAGTGCCATGAAGGATGCGTACACCCATTAGAGCAGTCCGCACCGGGACACAACAACTTTTTTTTTGGTCTTGCCATTTTTTGTGCCAAAAGCGCGGCAGTTCTGCAAGAGCCTCATACCACTGCAAACCCTCCCAAAGACGACCCGCTGCAAGGGCTCCACCGCCAGAGGCTTGAAGCTGATGGTGTAGCTGAGCAGGCCCTGGGGAAAGTGGCGGCGATAGTCCCACGGATATGAGAGTATCCCCGTCAGCTTGCTGTGGTCCAGAAATGACCGCTTCACGCTGTGGTGTTCCTTCAGCGAATCTGGTGGGTCCGGAATGATTTCACTCTCCATCCAGAGATCGGGAAAGATCCGCAGCACTCTGTGGCTCTGCACATCGTTGTGCGTGGCCAGACGCACAAACTCCAATACCACCTCCGGGCTGATCTCCGTATACAGCTGGAGGCACATCCTACCCAAGAATTGCTGGTTCTCTCCCACTGTTATATCGAAGTACAATATGGGTCGGAGCAGGATCTCTGAATTCCGCTTTCCCAGCCGAGGCGATGGCAAGTAGGGTCTAAACTTGGCCACCGTCTCGTCAGAGGCCTTTTGTTGGATGGGCTTCAGGGGCGCCACCCAGGGATTACGGGTCTTGACCTTAGGGAAAAATGCGCAGAATAAGAAGTTCACTTTTGGAGATACTACATTGCTTCATTACCAACCTTTGCTTTAGCTTGGGACAGACGACAGCCCAATTGTCTATTTTCTTGGCTCAGACGTACCACCAATTCCCGGATTTTTCGAGAGTGCTTCTCAACAGCAGGGGCTGTGCGGTTAAAACAGTTCACACTTCCATTCAAACGCTGAATCTTGTTAATGCGCCCGAGAAGCGATAGGTTCGTGTGTAAAATATGCTGTTTTTGTTGCAAATCCGTACAAAGTTGGGTGCGAAACAGTACATGGTTGTGGTCGGTGGGCCTCGACCCCAGTGAGTGTCCGTATGATTTCACCAACTTGAGGCGCTTGTGATCGATTTGGGCCTGGCGCATCTCCACCATACTCTTAAAGGTCGTCAAGTTGATGTCCGAAGGCTTGACATTCGCAACGGATCGCATCACTTTTCGGAACTCCATGTAGTTGGGCACCCGATTTTTGGGTAATTTTTCCTGCACCAATTGTGTGTTGGCCAGAAAGTCACCGGCCACTTTTTGGGCTCGCAACTGGCAATTTCGCGTTGTCTGAGCATTTGCATAAAATTCAGAAAAGGAAACTGAACGCCCTGCCATTTTTGTTCGGGAATTACTTTACAGTGTACGCTCTACGATTGCCGTTCGAGATAAACTAGCAAATTTGTGGACTCAAGCAATTTGTGGGTGTATGTTTGGCGTGTGTGTCTATGTTTGAGCTAAACAAACCAAACACAGACAGAGTGTAAAAGTTTGATTTATTAATGGAAAGCCAGCTTTGATGGGATAAACAAATCTCGCTATCTAACCCATTGACATTCGTTTACCAAACAGCAAGGTAAATATTTTGTAATAGTATTTATGTGAATCGAATTGCTTTTGATTGAAAAAATCCTAGCCAATGCAAACGTGTTTATTGTTTGACAATGTAATTAAATTATTTTAAAATTTTTCGGCCTATCAAAGCTCTATTAAAAGATTTTATTTTAGTCTTTAATCGTGTTAATTTACATTTATTTGACACATTTTCGAGGGCTATTATTTCTTCATTGCTTTTATGAATAAATTTTAAATAAAACTCTTAGCTCTAATTAAAGGTGATAAATGTTTTAATTAGGAAGTTGATATGTGTAATAGAATTGAAAATATGTTTCCATTAATTTCTTAGGCAATTTCAAGATAGTTTCTAGTTTATGAAGTAACATAGTCGAAATGTTTAGCTTTTAACTCGCTATAATTCCATCTCCGGACAATGCATCCCGACTGTCCTTTGAACTGACAAATGTCGGTCGAAAGCCGGAGATGTACTTAGCCCGGAGAGTCATCATATCAGCCTTGTTGCCCTCTTTGTCCGACTGCCTGTTTGCTGCCTCTTTCATGGTTGCCATTTCAATTCGTTCATGCCGGAAGAAGCCAAAAAATCTTGTAGTCTCTTTCAGAAATGATGATGCCTGGTTTTTCGGGAGCTAATGATTTCCCCAACTGAACGCATTTCGGTGACACTTTTGGCACGGAAAATTGTAAAATCAGAAAGAGTGAAAAGCCAGCTGCAGGATATGATGAGGGCTGTAAGAGTGGGGGGTAAAGGACGAGAACTGGAGCGGGTATCAGGACGAGCTGCATATGAACAGGCTTGTCCTTGTACTGGCAGTTGTCGTTTTAGTTATTGCATTACAAAAGCGTCTGCGTTTGATTATGTCTCATGTCCTATGCATACCCTGTATGAATTTTTATGGCACTTGAAGAAATCGGAGTTAATAATCCTTATAGTATAAATATTTAATATGATCTTTGATAATATTTATATATTCGATTATGTATTTTCTGTAATTTTTTAAACAATTGTAAAAAGTATTTATTTATAAACATTATCAATGATGCTTTGTGAATGATGTTATATCTCGAGTACAGCTTCAAATATTACTATATGATTGAAAAAGAGTAGGCCTTGTAATTGCTCAACAATTTTCATTAGATAATAGCATATCTTTTGAAGTTGACTATGATTCTGTGACACCATTTGCTTAGCTTTTATTTGGTGAACATTTTTTTGGTGTAATTCTTTTCTCTTGTTCTCTATGTGCGAGGTTTTAATGGCCTGACACTGTTTCCGTTCCAGGAGCAGTTCAACATGCAACCGACAAACCATAGGGCAGTGGGTGGTGGTACGGTATGGGGGTGCTCGGGGCTCGGAGGCTCGGGCGTGTGGGCAACAGAGCTACATCTGTGTAATTTGCTTGCACTTGCCGGCGCTCGTTACGTAATTGTGATCAGTTGCAGTTGCAGTCGAGGCACCAGGCGCCGTAAATGCTTGACAAACTCGCACGTCATGGCGGCCTCTCTTTGTCCTTGACAGACGCCATTTAGACAGACAGGGAGGGCTATATAGGGGGGCGGAGGGGAGTGGAGTTGCACGCAGCATTTTCCAAAATGGCCATCGCTGTCACGGTTGCTGGCAGACCGTTAGCGATGCTTTTTTTTGTTGTATTTTTTGTTCATTTTGCAATTTGCAGCTGTCCATTGCATCAATACGTGGCGTAGCCCCTTCCAGCTTCACCTCCCCCCGGCACTCCACTATCATTTCACTATCCGCGGAGTCAGGATTTTATTTTGGATTTTCCTTTTTCTAGCTCATGGTGTGTGTGCTGGTCATCATTTGCATGCAAATTTTTGGCAAACATTTCGGATGCAAGTGGGCCAAATCTGCAGAATGCACGTCGATATGCCCTGACAAGAGTAAAGGGTTTTCCGTGTTCTTTGATTTTTATTAAAACACAAAGCATGTAGCTTGTGAATTTTATTTTGAAATATCCGCAAATTTCAAGAAAATTAATGCTCATTGTTTTGAAATTTGTCGTAGAAAAGTGAAAAAGTAGGAATAAAAGATATTACTATTTAAGTGGCAGTGAAAAGAGAATTGATGAATACGTTGGGTTCCTTATAAATGGAGCTCCAATTGTCCTGCCGGAATGTTGTTTTAAAACCGTTTTCGACCCTTCTGCCAAAACCTGTACAATGTCGAAAAACATAAACGAGCTGGTCAATTTTTAATAGGCCTGCCGATATAATGGCCTCGCGTGACTTAATTGAGATTATGGCGGCCTGGAATTGGCTTTATGTCATTAACTAAATGTCGGATGTTGCTGAAGGAAGAGGAGGGTGGGGGGCGAAAGGATGCAGACGGGCTGGAAAATGGCGTGTATATATTGAGCTTAACAAACTAATTTTGCGCACATTCTGCCTGGTGTGGCCTGAGCTGGTTGGGCAGTCAAAAAGTCAAACACTATTTTGCATAATTTATGGTCAGGTCATTAGCGTGTTTAAAACTATATAGTGGCCGGGGGGTAGGTTCTGGAGTTGACGGCGGTTGGCGAGGGAGAGGAGTGCGGGCGGAGCACGGTTAGATGGCTAGTGGCAGTGGCTAACCGCTAGCAAACAAACACAGTTTATAATTAAAACAAAATGGCGCCCCTAGAGCCCCACACAGACCTACATAGCCAGATGGATTGCCTTTAGGCGGGTGTTCAGATGGATGTTAAAAAAATAATAAAAACGAATACATATTTATTACAAGTTTAAGAAATAAAGGGTTTTACACTAAAATTAAAAATATGAACTGTATCTTGGATCCGAAAAGTCTGTAAATTACTTGTTATTTATCATATTTACTTTCAAAAAATAAATTACCTCAATATATCTTATAAGACATATATGTCCGTAACTATTATCCTTAAAGAAACCTTTAAAATGTATACTTTCTGTTATATACTCACTGTAAATATCGCAATGCTCGCCCTCGTAGTGGGTGCCGAAGCAGTCGCAGGATATACCGCCATAGTGGTTGATGCAGCGGGATCCCACGAAGCAGAGATTGTGTCGGGATTCGCACATGTCGGAGCAACCCTCGTTGACGTTCTCGTGCTTGGTGGCCACCAGAGGGGCGATGGGCAGGAGGTCGGAGGCGGCCTTGCCGGAGCTCAGGACCACGTTCCTGATGCAGCCCACAAAGGACTCGGTTATATATTTCACGCCGTGCAGCTTCTCCTCCGAGGAAAGGCCTGTGAAATTGCAAAGGCATAAGAGGGCGGGTCAGTGGGCAGTCTACCACAGATTAATTAACATTCTGAATATTTGGGAATGGATTTCGACTATATCTGTGTGTGCTTTGTGCTTCAGTGAGGGAATGGGTTGGTGGTGTGCGGTGGGGGCGTGGTGTGGCCATGTCGGATGACCATAACATAATTTCGTTGTTTACAGTTGAAAGTTTTGATGGAATTTTCGGACGCTGCTGTTGCTAGAGATTTAAATATGGCTTAATTAAAAAAGTTGTCTCCGCTCAGTTTTTGGATCAACGGGCCAAAAAAGTGGAAAATACGTGGACTATCTTCCACGAATACTAAATGGAAGCAAAAGCAATTATTGTTAAAGTCTATTTTTATTTAAAGTCTAAAGTTATTACATTTTAGAGCTAATAGACTTGTGGCTCAGGAATTGCTACTCCTCTCAACACTTATTATTAAACCGCAAAAACCTATTTAAAAGTAAGATACTTGGAATTCAATTGATTGCCAGCTTTCCATTTCACTTCTACCATTCATTGTGTGCCAGACTCCTGGGTTTTTCTTTGAAAAGCAACCACAACAAATTTATTTTGCCAGGGCGAAAAATGCACCTTTACACCACACACACTCCAAATCGCTTCATTCAATCCAAACGAAACTCTGCGGGAGGTGGCTTGGCAAAAACTAGACCAACCAATGTCGGTGGAGTGCAGTCAATGGCCCATTCTGTGACGGCCTGCTCCGCAGACCCTTTCTGCCATGGTCTCTGCTGTTTCCAACGTGAAATAATTAAATTTTCAAATAACGGACAAAAGCAGCTTTCAAAGTCATACACACAGCTGAACACTTACAAGTTCGATTCAATGGGAAATGAGCAAGTTCTCTTCCTATTTTGCTCTTTTAGTTTCTCTCTGTGTGTCGGATGAGTTGTCTAATTCCATTTTCTATTTTCAGTTGCTGGTGTCAGGGTGCTAGTCTGCATATATACAAAAGTATAGATATATGTATACCTGTATGCTTCCTAAACCTTCTATGCACGATTTTGATGCGATGGTACATGTGTGAATTCCGCGAACGAAAATCATAGCATACATTCGAGCGCCGCCTTTAATATGATTGATTTTTGGGAAAATCGGTTGGACTGGCAGGAATGAACCGTGGTAAAAATATTAGGTTTATTTTATTTTTGTTAAAAGGTTAGTAATTTAGATCTGACAATTGACGATGCAAAAATTTATTATGAAAGTGTGTGAGACAAATTTGGGAATAAATGTAATTTCCGTAGGTTTATTTATCTAAAAAATAATTTCCGTTCAAAAATCATGCCACAAACACTATTTTTTTTCATTTTATGATAATGATGAGAATATATTTATTCTATTTCTATTCCGATTGTTATTCAATCCAGAAATGATTTGTATACTCACCTCCGACCAGGACCACCGACGGCAGATTCGTGGAGACGCCGTAGTTGTACTCGTGATTCAGTCCTTTCAGATAGACCTCCTCCTGACTATTGTCGACGCGTGCAATTAATCTTGCGCCATGGACATCGATGCGCACCTGTGCAACAGACAGCGAAGGATGGGTTATAGAGCGCAAAACCAATAAACCAGCCATCTAGCTGAGGGATGGGGGCGTGGCATTCACACACAGACAAATGATAAAAATTTATGAATTTATGCGTTTTGGCTCCGAGTTGAAGTTGCAAGTTTTTGGAAAGCGGCAAGCGATAAATTTTTGTTGCTACAGTTGTTGTTGCTGCTGCTGCTGCTGCCGCTACTGCAATTGCATGGCTAAAAATCTACGAAAATGAATTGCAACTGCTGTGCGCACATAGTTGGGATCAGCTGAAATTCATTACGAATTTGCGTGTTATTTATGAGTGCCTGCCGTGTGTCTATATCAGTGTGTGAGTTGTGGTATACAGAGGAAAATGTATGCAAAACACTTAAACTCTCTAATTGACAAATTGAGTTATTGAGTGGCTTAGGATCGCTTCAGAGCGACGGTGACACAGTTCAAGGAATGCTATTCTTTTTTATTAAGAGATTTAAAACTTTTAAAACATTTTCTCTGTGCACTTTTTTCAGTTTTCAGTTGTGTGGGGGTGTTATTAGTAGGGATTCTGCTTGTTTTAAATATGAAAACATGAACTAAACTGGTTCTACTGCTGCTTTCCCAGTAGCTCCTGCCACTGTTATTGATGATGATGATGCTGACGATGCTTGAGGGATTGCGGTTGAGCTACATGCGTGGAGATGAAGCAGGAATGGAACCAGCAGCCGGCAGTCAGGAGCACAGACCGGACCAGTAACCACCAGACCCATGTCCGAGGTGAGTTAACAAAGTTGAACGCACATAAATCAACTAGCTCGCTTTGTTATAAAAGTTTGATAAAGCGTTTTGCACACATGCACACAGGCAGCAGCAGCACACATTCCGCATTGCAATCTTGCTAATTGCTTGCTGAACGCATGGCCATGCTAATGTTGGCTCTTGGCCAGCCAGTTAACCGAATTTCGAATACCCTGCAGCGTCCTTGCAGTGTTAAGGCCACTCATTAGCCCGATAGCCCCGATGAGAGCCGCATTCGGGTGTCAGCTTCCCTTTGGGACATGACCCCGTTTTTGGACCCACTCACCATCACACTGTGCCATTCATCTCGATTCAGACTCTCGCCCACAGTGACACTCGTTGAATGCTTGCCAAAGACATGGACCACCTTCAGCTGGCCCTTCTCCACAATCACATAGAGTGCATAGGGGTCCAAAATAATGCGATCCGGATTCTTAACGTTGTGATAGACGAGCAGGCCGTGCGGCAGTCGGGTCCGGAATTGAAATGAAATCTCACGACAAAGTCTGCAAAGACACAAAGAGGTGCATTACCATCAGTGTTGAAGTTGCAGCCTAAAAAGAAATGCTAATTCTAAATCTTTTCGGGTAATTTTGACAAAATTTGGAGAGGAAAACTTTAAAATGGGCTACTATTTTAAGTTATTGTATTTTTTTTCCAGGTAGTATATACATTTTTTAAACTTATTGTAGATAAGGGTATAATGATAGAAGTTTTTTAATAAAACTTTAAACTTGCGTTGCCCCCCGTTTTTCTTTAGTTTAATGAAATTGTAATTTTTAACATTCTGTAATACCTTTATATATTTAACTGACGTACAAAGTTGACTGAAAATAGCCAAGACTTCATCACTTATTATTATACATGCGAGGGAAATGAAAAGGAAGCATAGGAAGGAGGGCTTGCCTGACACAGTTTTAAATTTATTTGTTCGTTGCTCTTGACTGCTGGTGTTTTTGTTGCTCCTGCTGTCGGCAGCCACATGAGTTACAATTAAAACTACAGCACAAATTGCCAACTTGGCCAACTAGTAGCCACTGACCAGCAACAATGAAGGCAGCAACAACGTTACAGCCGGAGCAGGTCCTATTTGGCAAAGTTATGTTTAATTTTATTTGCCTGACTGTCTGCATGATTGTCCAACATGTGCACAATGTTTGCTCTGTATGTGTGTATTTGGTTTCCGTAAATTTAAATAATATTTTTATCTTAATTTTATATGCAAATGTCAAATGTTTCTAACCAAATTGAATTTTAAATTTTTACAGGCCGAGAGATCTTGGGCCCAAAGTCGTTTGGACTATTTGTGTGTCACAAAACGGACAGAAAGGTCTTGCAATTGAGCAGAAAATTAACTTTTGACCTGATTTTTGGATGTCCTCAGTCCCTACTCTCTGGCCGTTTTCCGGTATTTTTAGTGTCGGATGTAAGTTACGGATAAGGTTGCAGCGCCAAGAAAATTGCTGAAAGAAAATCAATTTTCAAACTATGAAAGCTATGTCAGTTAAGCTAATTGCTTTTGTACACGACTCTCCTTTTTAACCCCACAAAGGTGTCATGTTTCTAAAGAAATATGTTTTCAAGAAAACTAATTTAGGGCCCTAATCAACTCTTAAAAATCAACGTCTATCTGTCATATTAATATTGATATTTTTTTTTTTATATTTTTTGATATTTTTTTAAGAATATAGTTTCCGAAGAAAATTTTTCTGCCTTTCTGGTGTGAAATAAATCAAGCGCATTTGAGCCAAAAGGCCAACAATCCGCTAAATGCATAGAGCGATGCAAGGTCCAGAGGCTGGCACCTGCCAGGTGGTCAAAAGTCCCCCGCCGAACTCCCGGCCCACTCACCTTAATTGAAATGTCTGTATGATGTCGCCGTCCATTTGGATGAACGTGTTGTTCTTCGCGAAAACGAAAGTTTTTCCCTGCCCGGTCTCCGCGAAAGTCAGCTCAGGGCCTCGCTGCTCGATGGGCACTGGGGTTGTGCCATCCCCGCCCTCGGCACCGCCCATTCCGTCCGCCGCCTGCGCCGGACTCTGGGTGTACGGAGAGCCGAGGAGCATGGAACTTTCCGTGGTGCTCGGCTCCCGGGTCGTGGACTGCAGGAATGGCGGCAAAGTGTCTGCAAGTGTTGTGACGTCAATTAAAATGGCCACAAAGTAAGCGAAAGAATGCTAATTAATCCGGAAAAAATAGAGAAAATGACCAGTTTTGCAAAGTTTCTTAAGTTTCAACTTTAAAAGAACTTTACATTATGGAGACTTTTAGTGGTAATCAAAGGCTTTCTTACGTGGTCCGCCAATGCAGTGGAACAGGCACTCGGCCTCGGTGCTGAAGCGATTCTGGGGATTCCCCTCGCAGCCGCCCCAAATGAAGTTGGTGCACTCGTTGGTGGTTGGCTCGTAGCGCCATTTGTAGATGTACTGCTTGCAGGGTCCCGGGTCCCCAGGACCTGTGCACTTGTCATACTGCTTGTCCTTGGGCGCCTGGATCATTGCCGAGTTGTTGCCGCTGATGGCGCTGCTGCTGCCGCTACCGCCTCCGTTACTGCCTCCACCGCCCATCGGTGAGCCTCCCGGCGCGATGCCACCCCCCGAGTCGCTGGGCAGCAATTGTCCGCCGGGGTTGCCGCCGGGCAAGCCGCCAACTCCAATGAGACTTATATTGTTGCCGCCCATGCTGCCGGGATTCACGCCTAAGAGCACTGGAATATTAGAGCCGCCGGCCGTGCCGGCGTCCGCCGACGTCAAGTTGGGCAGATTCAGGCCGGCAGCGGAGCTGACCAGTGGCACCAGCACCACCAGAAATTGTGCGAAGGTCATTATGGGGACGGAAGGCAGCCCAAGCTTGCAATTGGGATGTTATCTGTAAAAGAAATAAGAATATTGACACAAGGATGTTTATTTTTGATCTTGATATAAGGATGTTAAACTATAAAACCAGCGAAGGTAGAAAATTGTTTCAGAAAAACTTAAATTAAATACTTTAAAGAGAGTCGCATAACATGTATGCATTAACAAATTTTGTACGTATTACTAAAACAGATTAGACGCATAATCTTTGGCCATGTATGGAACTGTTTTTGAGGAAACACTCCATTTTTTGCATATTTCAACAATTTTTTGGTTATCATGCTACGTATGCAGCTGACTTACTGCTGGGAAACCAAGATCCAAGATTGATTTCCTTTTTTGTGGCAGCTTAAATCGAATGTCTTTATGCCCGTTCTGGTACTATTTTTCGGCATTCCATCCCCTCGTTGTTCATTAGATTCCCTTGTAATTGCACAATAAATTTACCAAGGCAATTTACTTGCATGTCACAAGAGCAGACAGCACAGCACAGCACAGCACTGAGTCGAGCCAAGCAAGCAGGGCTGAACGAACAGAGCCATCACAGCTTATGATTCCCGGCTACTGGAGAAGTTTACTATTGTCATGTGCGGCACTAAAATCCCATTTACATCATCATCCTCATCATCATCAGTCAATGTCTCTGTTTCTTTCCCTCGGAGCTGGCTGGGAATAAAGCGAGGCTGCTGCATTTCTTGATGCCATTTAGCGAAAGCGAAAACGAAACGAACTTTTCTGCTTACACTTCCGCCGGAAATGTGATACTCACACACACACACACTCATCACATATAAAAATGTGTATAAAAGACACTGGCTAGAGGAAGACGCATGAGCTTGGGTTGATTTACAAGTAGCTTAGCACCATCAACCGAAAAAAGTGTCAAAAATTTCAAAATAATGATGCGCACAGTTTACACTAAACGGGCAGGACAGCAAGCCGGGCGGGATGTCTGACATGGGGGACTGAAAGGAAATAGGAAATTAAGTTTTCCATCGCCCCCACCATGCCCCATACTCGACAAAAAGTGAAACTTTTAGAGCTGCTTTTCACATGGCTCAGCTTATGGCCAAAACTTGGAGTTGGCTCGTTTCCATCAGCTTCTCTTCGGGAGGCGTTCTTTTTTGTCTGCCATTTCCGTTCATAAGCAATTTTTAATTGTGGCTTTCGTTGCCCAGGCAGCATGAAAAATGAACGTAAAGTTGAGCTGCCGGGCAGAGTTCATGCGAATTAATAAACCTCAAAGTGTTGTGCGGCATTAGACTTGGGCCCGGATCGCATTCAGGGTGTTCTACTCCCGGTTTCTGGCCCAAATAAACACTTAAAAAAATTCTATTTCATTTATGATATTTCAGTTACGAATTTATGGAAGACTGGTGAAAAGCTGAGTTATTTATTTAAATATGGAGTTTGAATTAAATATTTCTTAAAATAGGTATAAGTCTATTACTGAAAGTATTTCATGTAATTTAGATGATGGTAGTGTAGTTAATTCTGTGAAATTCCATACACTTTTCCCGCAGTGATGCGTCATGCTGGCAAAAATTATTGATGCATATGCCGGGCTGTCCAGGACGTGCGTGCCATCCGGTCGTTGAGTGGATGCGGAGGGCGATGTCTCTAGATGGATGGCCCAAAAATTGCAATGGGTTTTTGGGTGAAGAGCTGCATGACCGAGAAGTTTGGCTGCCACCCCGGCAATCCCTCGTTTCCCGTTCATGGGGTAAGGAAAGCGTGAAAGTTTACCTAACTTCGCAGAAAGGATTTCAAGAGAGACTAGAAGCACTGCCTAAGGACCAAGTGCAAAGGATTTTGGGGCAGGCCGAGGAGAAGTACAGAAAACACTGTTACCTGCGGCCACCTAATCCGGCCACTTAGGTAAAAAGGTGTCGCCAAAGGATTGTCGCGAAAAAATCACGGTCCAAACGAAAGGCCAAAACCGGATTAGCAGGAACGTGCATGCATAAAACATTTGACCTGGAAAGTCCTTTAAAAAGCCGATAAACCTCGATATTGGTATTCATTTAGCGATTATCCGTCAGTATGGAAGCATCTGTGGCATACGCTTTGTTCTTGCATCGCCAGGAGCTGCAACGCCGTGAGGCAGTTTATGTCCACGTATCCAGGACCAAGATTCAGCTGACAAAGAAGCTAATTGCCGAGCAGAAGCAGCGATTGTCCTCCTGCAGTCCCGAGGAGCTGGAGATTCTCAGCAGGGAAACCCAATTCAAACGACAGCTCCAGCAAAAAGTAAAGCACAGAAATAAGCAACTTAAGGCATCCAAGTTAATTACATCAAAGATGATGAATATTAGTGATTTAAATTTAGTTTAGTTAAGTCAGTTTAGGTTAGCCAAGTTTTGAAGAAATAAAATTTCGTTTAAAATTAAATCCAACTGTGTATGAGATATTTAAAATATTTAATAGGCTTCTGAATAATTTTCGTTGTGATACTTTCTGATGTTTACCCATTTATTTTTCCATCAAGCTATTCAATTACTTGAAAAAAAAAAAATAGTACAATTTTATTTACAAATTCAATCATTTATCAGCGGAATTGGTGGCGATGAATTCAAATTTCATGAGCGCTACCAATAAATTCTCACTTGCGGTCGTAGTGCCCGCCGCTATCCACCCATTTATATTTAATTGTTTGTATTTTTTCCTATCCCTACACAGGATACTCATTGATCGATGCACTTTCTGCAACTTTCATCTCACTTTTCCCCGCTCTGATTTCATTTCCGCGCTTTTTAATGTTTTCCCAGCAAACTCAAAGCGATTTAAATTGAGCGCCCTCTCGCTTACAACAACAATACCAATATCAACAAAAAATGGAGTAAAGAACAACAACAATCTAAGTAATAACAGCAACCTGAGGGCATACCCTGCACTTTCGCCCCCACTTCCCCCTGGAACACTTGCAGCTAAATTACACGTTTTGTGCTCAGCGTCGACGCCTTCCGCGCTATATACCGTTATAGCTACATATCCGTATATGTATATGGCGGAAAAAAAACGCCGGAGACAGTGCCTTGAGAGGAAAGGGAAAGAGCCGAGGAACGAGAAAAAGCAAAAGGGAAGAGAGCAAATGAAAGCAAAGTGAAGTCAAATTAAATTAAATGACAGATGTCTGACATTTTGATAGTCGTGCGTGAGTCTCTATACTCCTTGGTGTTTGTGTGTGGATGTGTGTGTGCAATATAAACACATGCAAATAGCCAAGGACACTGCAAAAAAATAAAAGAAATCAAAAAAATGTAGGGAATTTTAAGGGAAATATGAATATTTTTAAAGAATTAACTAAATTCATTCTTTTTAATTTTGTTTTAAGGTAAACTTTGCCATCAATGATTACCATTTGTATATAGTTTTTTACTTAGTGTATTATAGTATTAGATTCCATTGAAAAGTATAAATAGAATTGTAAATATTTATGTATTAAAAAAAATTAATAATTCGAAAATAGGCTAACCTTTATTTCCATTTTAATATTTAACTTTTAGCCTGATATTATTAATCATGAGTTTTATTAAAAACTTAATGTTTTATTAAAAAAATCATTTTTTTTATTTTTTCTCACACTTTCTGCTCTTTCAACGTATTATTTCTATTGATCTTTTATCATTATTATTTTTTTAGGAACTATTTTTCTCAATGTTATTTTCAGTGTCCAACCGCCTGTGTGTGTAAATGTCAAGTGTCGCAAGTCGAAATGCACATGCATTTGCAGAGACATTGGCGTGGTTAGGAGGGGACCTTAGGGGAGGGCCCTGCCAAGGCATGCCAAGACATTTGCCCTCACGGGGAGTGAGTGTTTGTAGTTGCTGTGTGCGTGTCGCCCAAGTGTTGGTCGCATAAGGGTAATGAATTAAAATAACTTGATTGCATGAAATTGAACGAATTGTTGCCCAAGGAAGTCAAGACAGAAAATGGGAATTGTTTGGGGGGGAGGGGGTAGTGTAGGGGCGGGCGGGGAAATGCAAATGAAAATGAAAAGGAAGGAAAATCGTGCCACGATGCGAACACTGCTCGCGGATATTGCACTCCTTGTATTCCGCTGCATGTGCCCGTGCATGTGCAAAAATATTTACTGAAATTTGTATATTAAGTGACGACGACAATGGCAAAGACAACAACAATGGCCTTTGTCGTGCATGTGTTGGTTGGTCTTTGATGGCGTCACGGTCGCGTTCAGCAAGTGTGAACGGATATGTATCTCAGAGCATATATCGTACAGATCTATGTATGTTCCACAATAGAAGTCAAGCGGGCAGAATGTGCACTGCTAACTGCGTAGGAGTCGTCGCTACATTTTCAGGAACAAGTCGAGATCCGGGAAGACAAAGGACATGAGTCAGGATACTAAATAGCGTGGAGGAGTATATGGTACGAAGCTGCAGGCATTTAACCGTGGCGTTCCGCTCCACTAGATTTCTTTATGTGACTTCAAATTACAGTAGAAATTGGTTAAAGTGAATTTTTTGAAAAATTTCATTGGTTAAAGCGAATAACTGAAGTCGAATATAATTTTTTGTTCCCTCGAAACTACCATAAAATCGGAAAAGAGTTTAATTTTCCGTTTTATATAAAACACATCCTTTTTATCCGAAAAATACTGTTGGATTCAAGACAAAGCCAGTCTTTGTGCGAGTATTTTCGCACTAACAAATTCAATTATTTGCAAGCACTTTTAAAATGATTTAATGCCGGTCGCCCCTTGGCCGTCGCCTCGTTGAAGCACTAAGCCATTAAACGAAACTATAAATGTTTGTATTTAGAAATAGTTTATGTCACACACCCGCACTGGCAGACAGAGTCGAGTAACACTGCATTTTGGGCCAGCTTAGAATATTAAATGAAATTTATACGCATGGCTGGGTGCGTTGAGCCCAGTTTCGGGATTGTTCGACTTTCAGAGCTGTCCGTCCGTCGTTTCGCCCGTTTCCGTCTGGCCAGCTCCATATGAATTATAATTGCCTGTTATTTGGCTATTGTATAAATAATTATTATTTAATTTGCTCGCACTTGCTTGGGCAATCAAGTTGCTTGTTTCTTTGTTTGCCAGCGAGTGCATTCGCCCAACGTCCGGCAGCAAAGAAATGTGCAAGTTTCTGATTTCTGAGCGCTTTTTAATGGGCATTGGAAGCGTGCAGGGCATTTTAATGAAGTCACTTTCCTGTGACACAACTGTTTAGAATTAAATTATGAGTTTACATGAATAAATCTCTCCTTACCCTGCCGGTGTATCATAAATACCCCATTGCCATTGCCTTGTCCAGGATATCTCTTCGCTTTGAATTAATCAAGGATGTTTTCTTTGAAGATATTAATTTCATTTATTTCTGAAGTCCTGTTTTAGTTTTTAAATTATAAATTAATTTATATTGCAATAAACACAATTTTGTAGACACTTTTAAAACCTATTCATCTGAAAGTAACATATAACTTATTCATTTCACAAACTTTGTTATGACAGCTGCTTTTCGTTAATTAATATTAACACTTATTCTTAATGCCATTTTTTTTTATTTACATCCACTTAATATTTGTAGCACAATTTGTACTATATTCTCTTCCTGTTGCATCATCAAACTATATTTTATTTAAATATTTAATAATTTTTATTTATTGATTTGCAAATGGAGTGTCTGTATTACATTGGAAAAATTAATTGGCATCATTTATATTTGACTTGCACTTGTTATTCCATTATTGACCTCGTTTAATTTTAATGCGGCAATAATATTTATATAAATGCATTTCCGGCGATAAGCTTATTATTTTTATTAGCTAAAAATGAGCATGTTAATAGAGGAAGCACAAAAATCCTGTTTTTATTATTGTTATTCAAATTTAAAATGAGCCACCAATTTATTTTGTTTCACTTCATATAAGTAGATGTATTATCGAAATTATTGAATTAAATACGCGTTTCGTGCATTCATTTTCATTAACTGGCCTGAAATGGCTTTATTTTGCCATTCATGCAAAACTTAAAAGCATATCGAACACTGGGAAAAAATTTCAGTAGCATGGGAACAAACTGGAGATCTTCAACCAAATTGATTAAATTTTCTTCGTATGCGGGGTTGCATCTGGGTGTATTTAACACACTAACGCTCTGAAGTCATTATGACCGAAAGGGGAGGACTAGCGCAAACACATGTCGAATATCGGACGCGATTGGGGCGCGGGTGGGACAATGGGGGGCGTGGCAGGGTCACACACTCGAGCGTGAAACGGTGCCCAAAATGAGGTCAAAGTGCGCTGGCGTTTTGCGTGACTGAGCGCTCGTTTACTGGCGCTCGTGAGTGTGTGTGTGTGTTATATTCAAGGATGTGTCGCTGCACTGGTATTGTGCTTTATATTTTCACTATTTTATTTTTTTGCTGACGCAAACGAAAGCAGCGCGCTTTTCGCTACTCGCTGCTCGGCCAAACTCATGTGAACTCATCCAGCTTTGTTTGTTTGTTTTCCTGCTTTTATCCTGCGGCTGATGAATCAACTTTTGCCTTTTACTCAAGTCACGAAACACAAACTGAACCGCACCGCACCGAGCCGAACCGAAACGAAACGAAACAAAATCAAGCGGTCGAGGATTACATTTGCGTGAAAATCAGAGACAATCGAATACGGCCGACACCCCGAAAACAGGACACAGACACCGAGATCCGGCTAAGGATATCCGCAGTCGTGGCTGGGGTTCACAAAAGCAGACTTGATTAAACGAGAAACGGTCTGGACAACGCGACGTATACGCAGTGGCAATCGCCCATCGCCCCTCGCCCAACGGGTCGTATGAGCAATTTCAGGTATTCCGATGCGAACCCTTTGAGGCATCGACATTGGCATCGAGTCCTTCATCTGGTGACGTGCTAATTGCATGTCCAGGATAATGAATAGCTCAACGAAGGACTGGGACTCGGGCTGGTTCGTAATCCGTAGTAACCATTTAATCCACTTGCCTCGACCTACGCGGTGCGACTAATTCAAGCGACGAAATGTTAAAGCAACGCCAGCAGCGACTGCGACTTCTAGTTAGTTAGCGTGCTAAGTAGTAAGAACAACAATAGCACACCCATGCACTGAGAGGAAAATATAGGTCTTAAGATCAAAAATATTTCCTTTGCTCAATCAACTTAATGTTTTGCTTTGTTAATAAGTATTAGAAGATTAGATCAAACTTAGTTACGAAAATAATTTCCAACATTGGGATTTCATTTTAGATCCTAAAAACCAAAAAAAATATAAAAAAATATTTTTTTGGGAAATGTAGACACGCAGCATGGTGTTCTGAATGGGTTGCTTGGTGCTATGGTGGTGGTGGTGCTCCAGTGTACGAGACAACGATGTCGTGCGGTCATGTGGCGGTTTTGTAGTGGGTGTCGGTGCGAGGCAAGGGAGCTTGGGATTGACCGGCCGATTTGTTGCGGCTAAGCCATTAAACTGGGCACATTATTAGTTTAAGTTTGGTTCGGACTTGGGTCACTGCTACGATTAACCGTAATAGGCGTCAATTGGAAAATTACCGCTGATCTGCCGCACATCTGAGGCAATGTGTCTGAGGCGACGTATTTGATACGACAATCTGTTAGCGAGTGGGGGTACTTCTGACTCGGAAGACAAAAGGCCAGGGACTAAGATTTATCAGATTTAGTTTTAAGCGCTTTAATAGGTTACCCGACTTTAGAAATGTCTACTTTGACAAAGATCTGTCAGATACGAATTTTTAGATTTAAGCGTGGAAGGCATTGGACATTTTTACTGTGTTACTGGCTACTTAAAATAAATAATTTATAATTGTATAATAAATAGTAAAATATTTTTTGCTTAAATATTTAACCTATTTTTGGTTTACTAATTTTGACAAATAAATTTGTTTCGTAAATCACACTTTTCTAGAATCCAGAGCATCGTGCCGTGTGATGTCCTCTCATATCTTGCGTCTAGCCTTGGGCTTTCAGTCCCCGGTGTTATCTAAATATTTGATGGCTCTTGCCGAGGTTTTACGACGTTCATTTAAAATTCAATTTATTTTGGCAGCCGCATCACCAAGTAACACGAGTCGGACAAAAAATTTGCATTACTTTTGGCATTGATTTTTTGCAAAAAAAAAGAATACAATACGGAGAAAAATGTCTTGGGTCGCTTATCTAGACGGGGGCATCTTTGGCTCCGTAATTCGTGTGGCAATTGTCTTAATTCGAAAATTGCAACTCTCGCGGCTCGCCATAGACAAATTGTGGCCATGCACGACTGTGTACGCATCGGGGCAATGATAATGATTGTGTGTTCCAAGATGCCAGATCAGACCAGATGACGTCCCCATATAGACACATGTGTACAAATATGTATATATTTGTTGCTGCTGTTGCGGCTTATTTGTTGTCCATCAAGGGAGGGATAAAATACTCTGAGGCACTGATAAAAATTATTAAGCATTGTATAAGATAGTCAATGAACTATGAACAATGCTTCAAAATAAGATAATACATTTATTTTAAACTCAAACTACATATATTTGTCTGTTAAATTATCATATTCAAATCATATACAAATTTATATTTTAGAAAAATCAAAATTCAGTATCAATCATACAGTTTCCCTCCTCAATTGGCGCCCTGTAAGTGATATATTATGTGTATGCCTTTGTCATAAACGTTGACATGCGAAATGGCGGCGCGGTCGAATGAAAAATGGGCGATTGACCTTTGACCCCGGCTTTTTGCGTGCCCACTTTAAGATGGGCATTTTTATTGCGCTTAATTGACTCGAGCCGATTGTTAATTTGCTTATTAGTTAATTTCATTTAGTGCTCAAAAAACTTATTCGGAAACACCAGTTTATACCGCCGTGTTGTCATGTGACTCAATCGAGATTATTAAACCAGTTATGGATGCAAGTGTGTGCCCTGTGTGTGTGGGTGTTTGACATCAACAGTGACAACAATACAAAACATCAAGAAGAAATAAGCTTAGATCACGTGCGGTTTTCTCTGCCCGTCTGAGGCTATGGTAATGACATGACACAGACTCGCAGAAACCCGTAAACACAAATACACGCGACTGCCGCCGCCTGTCTGTAGCTTTGTCATTTCAATTTGCAAAACATTAGCTGAGAAGTGTGGAATTGAGTACAATCACTTGAACAAGATACTGACAATTATAGTAAACATTGATTTCTATAGTTGCAAAAACATGCATTAGTTGCAATTAATTTGATTTTGAAAGTGAGCACTTGATGCGTATCAGCTATTAATCGGTTCTGCTCAATCAGGCCAAGTACAAAGTGTCTCAAAGATAAATAGTTCGGAAGAATCTATTTCCAAAACTATTGACTTAATAAAGAGCATCCCTTAGTCTCCCACCGTTGACCCACTTTAATTTAATTATTGGCATATTTAATTTTTTAAGCGAGTTCTTCTATATATTTATACTGTCACAATGCAAACCGCAAATAGTTTTGTTGACACGTTTCGGTTTGCCCTATCAATTGTCTTCTCATTAATCGCTCTAACCAAACATTAACTACATTATTGCGTTCTGCAACGACGGGGACGGGTGAATCGAATTTTAATTTGATTTCTGCCGCTTCATTTCCAATTAAAATTTAAACAAATAGGAATAGCAAATCGCAATAGCAAAATGCCAGGCGGAGCGTGTTAGTTTGCATCATTGTTTGCTGTTTCTCGATTGTTGGCAAATTATTATACAGACAGCATGCAGCTAATTAGAATTTCTAGTTCAAATAGCCCGTTGCCATAAACGATGGACGAAAATATATCTCAAATTTGTGAACAAAATAAATATTACTTTCACTGCCATAAAGGGCAATTAAGTGCCGCTTGGAACTTTAATTAAATTTATATTTTATTGAAACGATTCATTACTGATGTAACGAAAGAATCGTTTCATGTTTCAAACTCTTGAAATTTCGGAATTATGAAACCCCCTGGCAAATATTAAAAACAGTTGCCTATTTACATTGGCAATTTACATGCTTTAATGAAGCCGGCCGATAAGAAAACAGAATTCTAGCATAGCTTTTGGTAATTACCATTTAAAGTAAACAAAAGTAAACTTTTAATTGCCCTTTGGAAAAGTCAACACGAAATAACAAACCAAAACTGGAGCGAAACGCTGTGCGCGTCATTATCTTTTTTTGCTTATCTGGGGTAAATAGCCAGAAACAGTACGGGGATTATCTGAGGTGTATGCAAATGATAAATGCCAAATAATTTACATGCGACCCACTAAACAATTCCCCACCTGACAGCCCACAATTACCGACATTCAAATGTTTTCCCTCAACGGTAATCGAAGTGTCAAATCACTCGACTCGACACTGGAGAAATTGCAGTTTACTGCCAACGTCTGACATGCAGCCAGATAAAGTGCGAGATAAGCGATTTTCATCTGCATATATAGTGATTTATGAGGTCATAATTCTAATAAAGAAATGTGCTCAAAGTTTCCGTGGCCTTTCCATCATCACTCTTTAAGGCCCCGAGACTTTATGACAAATTGCTCCGGCAATCAATGAGTCAATGGAGCCTGTAAATTTTCTCGACAGTCGGGCGAGCGATCAATCAATCACTCAATCGATCGATCGCCGGCGTTAGCGATAGGGCCTGAAGACCTTTTCCTATCTGAAGGAGTGCCCACTGTGCCCGTCATAAAATTCTTTATTTCTGTTTCGTATTCGAGATAGATTGATTCTTATCGGGGTCCAAGCTCACCTGTGTCAAGTGGGTCTGTCGGCTATTCCAGTAATTTACAACGACGACCAGGGATTTGTCGATGTCCGGACCAATTCACACCATAAATAATTATCACTTAATTACTGATTTATGTACGTATCTATCTGGTAGTGGGGTAGCACACACATGATTCCATTTACATATTTTTATTTGGGCAACAGAAAGGCACGACTTGGGCGATGTCGGTGCACAATAACCGCTTTCAGATAGATGGGAAGACGGCACTTGAGCCGCGAAAACCTACAAGTTGGATTATTTGGTTGCTAAATTAACACTTCCGCGGCAAAAAGATCACGTTGATTCATCCCGGCTGAGTGAGCGATTTCCTTTACAGATCTTCGGCCGTCAACTTAAGTGGCTTCAATTGAGAGATGCCGCCCGGCCTAACTCATCTCCCAGCACAGAAGCAGCTTAGTTAAGGAATCCCGGTCCCGCCGATCCGTACCGTTCCGGTCCGCTCGAGAGTCTCGAGTACCAATCGCAACCGCAAGCCCAACCGCTGGCGAACCGCTCGATCGAAACGTTGGAACGCAAGTGACTTGGAAATAATGCCGGTACTGGACCGGCTGATCGCCGAGTCGACTGATAAGCTCTTCGGAAAATAAAGCCCAGCTGATCGTCGAAGCGGGACGGGTAGACCAGTGGGATAACAAGTTTCTAGCATGCGACAAAACTTGCTGATATACATTTTGTCTTGGAATACCACTTATATGAAATCCTACAAAAGAGAAATGGATCACCGATCTATAAATAAGTCTTTGGGGTTTCTATCTTCTTTCATTAAAGACTTATTTAATACACATTTGTTTCACGAAAAAGTTTAAATTCAGACTAGTTAGATAGTAAGATCGACTTTAAATATTGGACTCAGATGTGTCACCCAGAACATATTTTTTGTAGCCTTTGGTGAGCTGCTCGAGAAATATAAACGCAAACACTGTATGAGGACCCAAACGACACAGATATGGCACAAAACCCTTCCAGAGTGAGAAGAAACCCTCGTTTTTGACCACTTTCACAAGAACATCCATTGTGCCCTTGTACTCCGCGGTCTTTTGGTTCTGTATTCTGGTTTTGGCCATGTCCAGCGGCATGGAGGCGATAGTGGTCAACAAACCGGACATCATGGCGGCACTGATATGCAGACCCAAGCCACTCACATACTGCGAGAAGTAGTTCTTGAGCTGTGAGTAGGAGGCCAGTTGCACCATGTTGACCACCATGGCACGGCCCACGGTGGGGAGACACCCACGCCACAGAGCAGTCACGCCCTCGTCCTTCACAATTCGGATGAAGGCGTCGGCGACGTTCTTGTAATTACGCCTCTCTGCCGGCGGCAGCCGATTGTCAGACATCATCCGGATGAGCGCCACCTCCGCCGGATTACCCACCAAGGCACCAACTGCCCCGGCCATGATTCCCATACCCATGCTGGCCCACACTGGTGGCTTGCCCTGGTAGGCGTTGGTGTACGCATCCACCTCCATTTGGTAAAAGCCCATTCGCGCAGTCGTATAAGTGGCCTGCCGCATCAACCCGGCGCTCAATCCATTGTAAAAGGCCAGTACACCCTCGCCCTTGAGTACTTTGGCGATGCAGTCGAGGGAGGACTTGTATTCTCCAGTGGTGGCCGAAATCTGCATTCGGGTCTTGACCAAGTCCAGGGGTTGGACAATGCAGGTGCCCAACATGCCGGCGAGACCGCCATTGATGTACTTGATGTAACCGGGAATCTCCTTCTTAGGCTTCTCGGACATACTCGATTTTGAAAAAAAATAAAATAAAATAAATAAAAAGGCTAAGAAACTCGAAACAAAATTTTAAAAAAATTGTGTCGGACTATAATTACGAAACTGAATGTTTGATGACCCATTATTCAATAAATAAACAAAAGGCTGAAAATTCAAATGCCTGCTGAGCGTGTTATTATTTTCATTTCTTTGTGTATCACATAACTTTTATTAACTCAGGCCGACTAACAATCTATCCATCTGCATATCGAAAGTGCCATAACTTTGCCAAATCCTTAAGCTTAAAAGATATGTAGGATCAGAAGTGTATCGTAAATGACAGATATAGTTAGCGGATGATAATGACAAGCCAATTTCGTGCTTATGTCGACTCAACAATGTAAAAAATTCTCAATCTTAAAAATTTCAACTAGTGGCCACCCTCTGTGTTCAGAATTTCAGCTTGCAGAAATAATGAATTTTAGTCCTGCTTAAATAGCGCATCCAAGTGTATATACACAATGAGTTTCCTTGATCAGTTTTTATTTGTCTCAGATTATATACCCACTTGGTGTAGTATGGACTACAACCAAAATTAGTACAACTTTTATGATTACATCGTTATGAGTTTTCTGCGTAATGAGATCGATTTCGACAGAGTATCCCCAGCCTTTAACTGGAATTGGATAATTAAGGCTGGGGCTAATTGTTGGCTAATTCTCAACTGTTGGTATCACATCCAGTTAATCAGAGTATCTAGTTCAAATAATTGCCTATTGCCATTTTCGTGGTATTAAATTGCTTCATTTAATTAGTATATTTAATTGTATTTATGGTTAATTTAATAGCTGTAACAATTGCTCTTAAAAACTGAAGTTTTTTCTCTTATCATACCTTTTTTTTACCTTACATAATTATCATTTTTTTTTAATTTAAAACTTTAAATACTTTTATTTCACTTTATATGCAAATAATTTATAGAACGATTTCAAATATTAGATTCGGATGAGTCACCAAGAACATATTTTTTGTAGCCTTTTGTAAGTTGCTCGAGAAATGTAAACGCAAACACAGTGTGCGGACCCACTCGACACAAATACGGTGTGAAACCCTTCCAGAGAGCAAAAAACCCTTCGTGCTTGAACACTTTGACAAGGACGTCCACTGTTCCCTTGTATTCGCCGGACTTTTGGTTCTGTATCCTGGTTTTGGCCATGTCCAGCGGCATGGAGGCGATAGTGGTCAACAAACCAGACATCATGGCGGCACTGATATGAAGACCCAAGCCACTCACAAACTGTGAGAAGTAGTTCTTGAGCTGTGAGTAGGAGGCCAGCTGCACCATGTTGACAACCATGGCACGACACACGGTGGGAAGGCATCCTCGCCACAGGGCTGTCACGCCCTCGTCCTTCACAATTCGGACGAAGGCGTCACCGACGTGTTTGTAATTACGCCTCTCCGCCGGCGGCAGCCGATTGTCGGACATCATACGGATGAGCGCCACCTCCGCTGGATTACCCACCATCGCACCAACTACTCCGGCCAAGATGCCCATGCCCATGCTGGCCCAGACTGGTGGCTTTCCACCATAACTTTTTACGTACGCATCCACCTCTATTTGGTAAAAGCCCATTCGCGCCGTCGTATAAGTGGCCTGCCGCATCAGCCCGGCGCTCAATCCATTGTAAAAGGCCAGTACACCCTCGCCCTTGAATATTTTGGCGATGCAGTCGAAGGAGGACTTGTACTCTCCAGTGGTGGCCGAAATCTGCATTCGGGTCTTGACCAGATCTAGCGGTTGGGTAATGCAGGCGCCCATCATGCCGGCGAGACCGCCGTTGATGTACATGATGTAACCGGGAATCTCCTTCTTGGGCTTCTCGGACATGACAAAATTTAGAGAAAGGAAAAGGCTAAGAAACCGAAACGAAAAGGTATAAAAAAGGCCGAGAACTGGCTTCCATCATTATGGAAGTCTGCATTTTGAAAAATTTTATTGTGACAATAAGTGCTCAGATTCGTGATGAAACTTTTTAAGTATCTATCAAGCGGCTATGAAGAAAACAGGGCGTATGAGTGATATAAACCAGTAATACAAATATAGTGCCAAAAAAATTATGATCCAAATGTTGTTTTGAAATTGGATTACATGGAGTTACATGTGTATAGTTATATAATATTTAGAATTAAGTAACGCTTTCCGAAACACCCAACACCTTATACTTTATAGAAAAAAACCTGCTTTTACAATGAACATTCATACTCAATGTTATTAGACACAACATATACATTTTGCATATACATCCGGCATATGGCGAAAATTTCAAGCTGGTTATGGAAATGGAAATATGATATTTGGTAATTAGGGATCTTTTGCTTAGAGACCCGAACCAGGCTGCGCATCCGGCCTGCGGAAGAGCTTGTTGTAGGCCTTGTTCATCTGCTCGAGGAAGAGGAATGAGATCACAGTATGCGGCCCCACGCGGCAGATGCACGGCGTAAAACCCTTCCAGAGTGCGAAAACGCCTTCGGTTTTCACCACCTTCGCGATAACGTCAAAGGTGCCTCTGTACTCCGGCTTGCCGTTGAGCTGGCCCATCTGCTGGATGCGGGTCTTGGCCAAGTCGATGGGCATGGCGGCCAGAGTGGTCAGCAGTCCGGTCATTATGGCTGCGCTTCCGTGCAGTATGGGCCCTTCGTCGAGATAGTGTTTCAGCTGCATCTTCAGCTGGGAGTACGAAGTCAGTTGTACCATGCTTACGACCATGGCTCGGGTCATCGTGGGCATGCTGCCCCGCCAGAGGGTGGTCACACCCTCCTCCTTCACGATCCGCACAAAGGCATCTGCCACGTTCTTGTACGCTCGTCTCTCTGTCAACGGTAAGCGGTTGTCGGCCATCATACGGATGAGGGCCAGTTCGGCCGGATTGCCGATAAACGCCCCCACAGCTCCGGCCGTTACACCCATTGCCATGGTGGCCACCAGAGACGGATTGGTCTCGAACTGCTTGCGATACGCGTCCACCTCCATCTGATAAAAGCCCATTCTGGCCGTAGTGTAGGTGGCCTGTCGCACTAGTCCGGCACTCAAGCCATTGTACAGGGCCGGAACGCCCTCCCGTCTCAACACCCTAGCCAGGACTTCCAAGGAGTTATTGTACTCACGCACGCCGCCAGCTCCGGACATCTGCATCCGGGTCTTGACCAGGTCCAAGGGCTGAACCAGACAGGTGGCCAGCATACCGGAGGCACCGCCAAACATGTACTTGACGTAGGCGGGCGTGGTCTTCTTTTCAACTCCGTAAACGAGCGCCATGGCGTAATGATGAAACTAATAATGCTTGAAAAATGGGTGTAGAAAAGGAAGTGTATGTTTTTTTTACCAAAGCAAAGTCCCTATGTTAACCGTATCAATGTTGAAGTGATGTACGTAGCCTTCCCCTAATCCAAGTTCTAAAACTACTCTCCCAGATTGCTACGACCAGGATTTTCCGGTTTTGCTTAGGAACTTCAGTGGCCCAAAAACTGATTTGGGTCACCTTTTTGGCATTGATTTTAATTGTGGCAGTTAACAGGCCAACACCTCCGGCCAATTAACGAACGCCTCAAATTTTCCCCATATGCCAGATAATTGTACAACTTTTGGGCCACCCACAAATTAACGACACCCTGGCAAGCGGCTTATTATCTGCACATGCCTCGGTTTCGATACAACCCTTCACCCTTGCCGGCTCCTCGTCATTAGATGAGTACACAAAATTGTTTGGCATCGCTGGAAATGCAATTAGAGAGCAACTCAAACCGAAAGAACACTTGGATGAGGCGCAGGGCCGTAATTAGACAGCCCAAAATTGTTATGTCAGGGCGGGGCAAAAAACCGAACTGAATTTCATGTACTCGCAAATGACGTATCGACAACTCATTGCGGGCTAATTAAGAACTCATGCGGCGGCAAAGACCAACAAAGTGTGGCATGGGGAAGCGTAAAAACCTTGTGTTGATATTGCTCGCTGAACTGCCAAAGAAATAGCATGCGATATTGCAATTAGTTTATTTGCGCGCTCCAAAAAGTATGCTGCAAACTGTTGATAAAAATGTCATTCAATAATATACCGCTGTGTGGCGTCTTCCGTCTTTTAATTGAATGGTACAGTGAATGCTCAATAGCACTGAAATAAATAACAACTTAACTACATTTAGGAAAATATTTATTAAGAAAAGCTTAAATACATAAGCGTGGAATTTTTTTTAAATAAGGATTGTTCTTTAATCTTCAATAATTTTTAAATACTATACATAATAAACCTTTGTACCTTCTTCTTTTAATTAATTTAATTGACTTACTCACCAATTTTAGCTCAAGGTGTCTACCCTTGGTAATAGCTTTTCACATTAATTATAGAACGGCTTCCAAGTCAGTCTCTAAGCCACAAGGAAACCCCTCAGGGATTTTAAAATAACTTTTGGCAGCACAAGCACATTCCAATACATACTCCCCCATCGAATTTGAAGCATACTTGTGTTAACTTGGCTAACGATGCAAATGTTATCATACAGTTTACAACATAAATAGTCTAATTATTTATGTGCATAAGTAAAAGTGGGGCAACAGTCTGCTGCAGCAGCCGCAGCAGCAGTCATGACAATAGCAACAATGCAATCAAACAATCAGAGACAAGCTCGCTGAACTGAAATGCCAATTGTGAAAATTGTAAATAAATATTTTAACAGTCGACGGCAACAACAAGAAGTCGGGAAACTACAATAAATCAGATCATATCGGCGGTCGACTGTTGCGGTCTCAGTTGTGGCTGAATGTTGATGCTGCTGCGGCAGCAACGGAGCTATATACCTATATATACCCTATATAGCAAGCAAGGCAGCCCTACAAGCGTAGAAGATATCAGTGGCGGTGCTCAAAAGGGGGCTCTAAGGTGACTCAAGTTCCTGATAGACTAGAGAAAATTTAAAATACAAATTCTTTAATGCTCGAAATTTAAAAATTTCAAATTCATGAGTAGTAGCAATAGTTGTTTCGAACTTAAACTGAAACTTTTTCCCGAATATTTTTTAGCTGAAAACGCCTCTGGAAGGCTTCGCAGGGAAAACTATCTAAAAGAAAATCGCGAAAACCAAAAAAACGAAAAAAGCGACAACAATAACAATAAGGCGAATGGCAACAACGACGATGACAATGCTGATAATAGCAAAATGGAACCCGGCGGATGAAAATGAAGACGGAGGGGTGTGGTTGTTGTTGGCCAAAAGAATCGCATGGAAACCGCAGAAATTTACGCTCAAGCAAGCCGGGCTGAACTGAACTGAACTAAGCGGAGTTCGCCGGAGTTGAGGTGAAGCTCTTGCTAAAAGCAAAATGACAATAACAGCTGCAATTCCTGGGTTTTGCGAACCACCTGGGGGTGGTGGAGCGCAAGGGGGCTGTATGGGAGATAGCCCTATGTAAGAGCCACACAAAGCGACAAAAAATTAAATAATACACTGTAAGAAATAAATGTTAAATTAGAAAATTGTAAATAAATTTTAAATACTTTGGTGAAATACTTTAGGTGAAGGTGCATGCTAAAGTATATTTTTATAAAACATACCAATATATCATACCTTTTTTGGAACAAATAATTTGTTTTGTTTTTGTTGATATTTTACTTTTATTTAAATGTTTAACATGATTTCCATCACTTCTTTTCCTGCCCAGGGTATTGTATAAATACTGAACAAAAACGTTTTAGTGTACTTATAAAATGTGGTACTAATTTTTTAACTTTTTTCAATAGTGTATAAAAACGAGGCATTAAGTGGCAAACCGTTAAGAAGTCATTTCAAGTTGGATAGATCGAAAAAAACGGCTGAAACAGCACTTAGCTGTACTTGGGAGTGAGCGAGGCAGTACTATGTGGTAATTTTTTAAGTAAACAGAGCAAGAGGGGCGAATTCAGAGCAAAAAATAAAAAAATAGCTAGCGACAAAACGCTAAGTGAGAGCAGTGAGAGCGCCGAGCTAAAGAGTAAAAGTCTTTGAGCAAACAAGAGCAGATGGCGAGAAGCGAAAGTTAAAGCCATAGATCGGAGAGCGGAAGATTAACCGATCTGAGGAATCAACAAATAACGTCCGAAAACCTATAGATCTTTTCCAGAAGTGTGTCATCCAAATCCAGCTCCGGCCCTCTCTCAAGCTCCATGGCCATCTCTTTTACCGAGCAACAATGCAAAATACAGTTATTGTCGGACAATAAATCAATAGCAACAACAGTCAACGAATTCTAAGATCCAAAAAAATACAAAAACAAAAAGACAACAAAAAACCCCAAAGAAGAAAAACGAATGACTTAGGCAACGAACTTGCCAAGATCTTTCTCTCCCTCTCTGGCTCTCGCAAGAGCGGGCTTTTCGAGTGCAAGCTGGCCGATAGCCGGGCCAAAACTTTAGGCCAGCTTCATTCGCCAGAAAACCGTCGTGGAGCTCGGAACGCCGTGGAGCTCGCGATCTGAAAAATATACGAAGCTACATCTATATAAACACGATTCTTCTTCGCCGAAGAACGAACGTTTTCCCAGGCCGCGTTTTGTGCGAGTGTGCGGCGAGTGTGTCTGTGCGCGTGTTACCATTTGCATTACCAATTTGGCTTCAAGCTGCAGCTTGCTTTTCGTTCCATTTCGCCGCGTTGCATTTCTCGGATCGGTTTGCCTTACGTCTCGTTTTCGTTATTTTTGGGAGGCCTTAGCCGTAATTACTGGGCTGGCCGCAAGAAAACGTGTTTGTTACAACAAGAGCACCAGCTGCATTTCACTCAAAAAAGTGTTTGCCGAATAAAAGGCGAAAGAAGAAAATAAAGAATACGTGTGCCCCGTAAAAAAATAAAAATAAATAAATAAAAGAAAACGTCACTCGGTGTGCGTTCTTCTCCTATTTGTTCGCCAGTTAACATTGTGCTCATAATTTATTGTACCAGCGATATGCAAATAGAAAGCAACCAATCCGTACATCAAGTGGAATATTTCAACATTTAGTTTGTCAAACCGAAAGGTAAAGCCAATGCATTCTAACACATAACATAACAAGAAAAGAAAATATAGAGAGAAGTCGTAAGACACTAAAGAATCATATAATTTAACCTCCGCTAATGAGGCGAATTGTGAAAACGTCAGAACTGGCTCAGGCCTGAACTTGATTTGGTTAATATATTCATTAGTATACATTTCTCCGAAGTGATGATTTGCATATCAGTAGTCACAGGTTCATAAAGGTTGACGAAGAAAGCTTTTGATTTTGGTTAGATCATCGCGTCTCACGTTTTTCCGCATAGACTGACTCTCTACGTAGACCCACGGACGTTCCTTCTGCTCCTCTGCAATCCCCTAAATAACACTTGCTGCACGATTGAACTTTAAACCGCATTCTTGGCCTGTCTGTGGCAAGTTTGCTTGGCTCTCTGGCTCGGACGCATCTATCAGCGATCGGTGAGTGGCCAATTTTCAATGGATCGGCAGCTTCGTGGGAACTCTTGACTCTCGAGCTTGGATCTGGGGTCTGGCATTTTGCGATATGCGGCACACATTTTAGCCCTGGCTAGTCGCAAAAACAGAGCCAAAAACAGGCTTACAGAACAGGAATTTCCACTCCTACAACAAAGACCCGACAATTGACATTTTTGTGTAATTGCAAGAGTTTTTGTTTCTGTTCAGTTTTTAAATGTTGAATATTGTGAAGTAATTTTACATGTTTTATGGAAGTGATATATGAAGGTTTTTCTTATTTTTCCTAAAAAAGATTGTAGATTCATGCAAGCTGTTGATTAAAATTCCTAGTGATCTGTAAATAGATAAATGCATTTTTTATTTATTTAAAGAATGAAGAGTATTTGATTGCTTTGTGAAAGTATTTATTTTTATGTTTGTTTTCATGATTTTTAATCGTCAACAATTAAGGATAGTGTGTGTGTGATATTCTAGCTTAAAATGGTGTCAAGGCAAAGTCTTTAGACAAAGATCTCGGGTCCAAAGATGGACACTTTTGGGGCTGCGCCGCTGGAGGAAGATCGAGGCTTGGGCGGCGTGCTCGGGGCCTTGACACTCACGGCTGGCACAGTGACAGTTTTGTTGGCAGTATTGGCAACACCGGAAGCCGGAGCGCGGCGGCGACGAATTCCTTTCAGTTGATCACGCAGCTGCTCCTTGTAGACGAGTCCTCGCTTGCAGGCTTGCAGCTCCTCCACGCTGCAGTGCTTCAAGTGTCGGATGGTGCGGGAAACCAAGCCGTCGATGATGTGGATCTTGGTCTTTGAGAGGCGCGTGGGCTCCGCATGCCGGCGGGTCAGCTCATTCTGGTACTGGAAGAGCAGATAGCCCACGCTGGGACGGGCTCCGCGGCGGTGGTTGGTGCGTTGGCTCTCCATTTCAAAAATGTTATGGATTTTTTTGTTGAAGGAATATTTGTTGAAGGAACGAGCTGTGACTGCTTGGCAGCTTGAGCTGTGAATGATGTCCTGCCGTACTTTACCAGGATTATTTATATCTGGGGCGCTTAGCTACCTGTTGACCCGTGAGCTGACCTGCTGACTTGTGTAAGTCGCGTAATTACCTGAAGTGCTCCGGGTAAATCCAAATATTCCGAATCTTTTCTTCGGACTTGGCCTGCTGTAAAATTTGCGAGAGTTCTAGCGCTTCGATGTGTGGGTGCATTTTGGCTTTAAAATGCGCAGCCTCGGCCCGGGCGGAAAATGTTTATGGCTTGACCTTTTGCATAAAGATGTCTTCAGCGGCTGGTGCCCATCCGGCTTGGTTTTAGCTGCCGAATAAATATGGGGATAAGCAGTAGATTAAACGGTGACTAAGTGCTGGCGGATTTCTGCTCAATGGTTTTGGGCCAAGATTAACTAGTGGCCAGGTCCACTTGCTAGTGGAAAATTTCTCAATGAATCTATGGAAATAACTATTCTTCCCATCATAGTATTTATTATGCATAATAATCTATTTTCGTCAGTTTATATACCAGCTACTCGTAAAAATGTTTTTATTTATCACCAAATATATTTGTGAGATAAATTCATGCGACTGGCTTTCAGCTTTCATTTAAATCCATGCCGAAAACTAAATAAATTTACTCAGGACTCTCGACAAATAAAAACATTTTTGTTTAACGAGTTTCCATGAAGTGATAAATATTATCCCAAAGTGGCACTCGTCCATTCTCCTCCTTTTTGGTCCGAAACCAACCCACGGCAGAAGGACTCTGCGTGTTAAATATTTATTTATGAACGAAAGTCTGGCCGGAGAGTAGAGGCTTGTGACCTTGGCTTGATCCCCGCCAACCACCCACCCGCCGAGACAAAGCCATTTAATGTGGGTGGGTTAGATGATTTTAAAAATGCTTTTCATGTAATTGTAATTTCACTTAACGTAATTGACACGCAGGCAGGGCCGACTCTAAAAACGGCTTCAACTAAGCTAATTTCAACTTAATTATCGCCGTATATATTTGAGCGGCAAAGTGAGGAGGAAAGTGAAAATTCCCTTTTACATTGTCTGGGGCTTATCAACGAATTCTTTGAACAAAAATTTATTGAGCTGCATTAAGTCGAAAGGGCCGCCGCCGCAGAACAATAATAATAACGAACGACAATGGTAATAACAATAACAATGACCAGTGAAAGTTGTGCGAGGTTGGTGTTTTATTTTATGGTAATTCTTGGAGGGAAATAAATTATGATTCAATGCCCATTTTGGTGCTAAATGCAAGGGCCTTGGGGCCAGCGAGAGTTACAAGAGACGAGATGCGCTGGCCAGACGTAATGATGATGATACAGCAATCATTACGATTGTCTCGTCTGGTTACTTTGTGGTGGAATATATGCCTCGACACGCACAGATTTGGCCCCAGCTTCGATTACGATTCAAAATCCGATACCAAATACATTTTCATTTCCATTCCCATTTCCAAGCCCAGTTCATTGAGCGCGTTGAATTGGAAGCTGTCGGCGGGCTGTCAAAAGCAGTTGCTCAAAATGGCTGAAAGTGGCCCGCATGGCCTACCCAGCGATAGCCTCTGGGCCACCGTTTTGACCTCTAACTCGCCCATCTACCTGCCTACCTGTTAACTGATACTGGAACCAAAACGATGCCCTGAGGAAGGACGAGGGTCATAAAACGCTGATGCTGCGCATTTGCTTAATCCGGCGCGTGGTCTTTCCCAAAGTTCTTAATCCGGTTTCGAAATCGTTTTGTTTTCGCTACATTTCAGCTACTAAGTGCAATTATAAAAGGATTATGCCATTCCTGGCCATTTGTGACCTGTGGCCAGGAAGACCCTCGATCCCTTGCATCCACTTCCATTATGACACATTTTTAATGAATTACCTGGAAGTAGTTAAGTGCAAAAAGTCTTTCTCCTTCTGCGGCGTTCGGGAACTGCAGCTATGCTAATGACGCTGTTGAGTAAAATCATGTATGTGAGCATCTACTGTACGCGTATGCAAATGCAATAGACTCATGTGTAAATTAACGGAGTTTACGTTGATGTCACTCTGCGGCTGAGTCAGAGACCTCTAACCGGCAAAGAGTACAGAGTTACATGGAAAAAGCATTCTTTTCGAGGTTCTACACTGGCGGTTCATTGAGAATCCCCAAGAATTCTCAGGAATAGTGAGCGGGTTGTTAGCGAGTGGTTTCTTTTGGGTCAAATGCAGTAACCGAGTACAAGTTCTTGGGAACTGCAGAGATACCTATGTATATGTACATACGTATGCACCTACTTGCATGGGAAATCTAAAGGTGAGAAATAGCTATGCAGAGCAGCTACTTATCCACTTAACTGATGGAGTTCTTATTTAAGATTTTTTAATTCAATTTGATGTATGATAACACTGCTTAAACATACTCCATGCTTAAACGATTTATTTTAACATTTTTTCTTTAAAAATTAAAGAATATAGAACAATTGTGTTCAGTATAGTATAGTCCTCATTTTTCCTCCTTTGTTTAGTGCTTCATATTATTTTATGATTATATATATATGTATATGTATATATATAGCACTCCTCATTTTTAAAAGATTTATTTTTAAATTTATACAAAGATTAAAGATTATAGACCAATTGTGTTCAGTATAGTTAAGTGCTTTTTATTTAGTACTTCATATTAATTTTGCAACACAGCCCGCTGCACACTTTATTAATGAATCTCGGCTTTAGTCCTTCAACTTAATCCTTTTCTCTGAAACATTCCTGTTCTGGAGTATTCCGTGACAGTTGTTATATTCGAGAATATTCAGAGACAAGCTCGTTCTTGCTGTTTTGCAAACGTGTTTACCCCTTTTGGCCGCATTATGTATAATAATGGCTGGTCAACCGAGGAGAGGCTTAGGTTCCAAGTGGGGATTAGACCGGATTAGGTCCTGAAATATTTTGGCACAAATATTTACTGACGGGACCAGTCATACTTGACCTGTCCTGACTTGTCCGGCCTACAGGTACCTGCAATCTCCCCCG
Source organism: Drosophila atripex (assembly GCA_035045925.1). Lineage (NCBI taxonomy): Eukaryota > Metazoa > Arthropoda > Insecta > Diptera > Drosophilidae > Drosophila > Drosophila atripex. The sequence continues at coordinate 7,862,669 of JAWNOP010000012.1, forward strand.
GACAGGTACCTGATAATGGCCCAGATAGGAGCATAAGTAGAGCAATCAAATCTCTAGGGTTATCATTCGGCAGAGTGACGCTAAGGCGAAAGGAGCTCACATACTTTCACCCCGGCATTATCTTATTCGAAAAATATCGACGCAATGGAGCACGACAAATTTTTGAAGCCCACTGTCACCTATCATCTGTTCATGTACCGCGTCGAACTGGCACGGCGCAATGCTCGACAGCTGCGGCTTTCCCGGACCAAGATCGAGATCACGGATGAGCTCATATCCAAAACCGTTCGCAACATCAAGACGTGCAGCATGGACGACTTGAAGGCGGTCAACCGGGAGCTGATGTTCAAGCGGAAACTGCGAAACAACGTATCCAAGCTGAAGAAGGAGGCCAAGCGGCAAAGCCAGGCGAGCCAGCAGACGGAGGAGCAGAGTGGCCCCAAACAGGATTAGAGAATCAATCAGACCGCTTTGATTTATTGTACATATACCCACTTGTAAATAAATACTTTTGATAAGACTTTTGCATTGAAATGGATTTTGAAACTTGTTCATTTTATTGGTAGATGGTACATGGTAGATGGATGGGAGGGGTAGCTGAAAACTGGTAGCTGAATCAGCTCAGTTCGGTTCAGCTCAGCCCCGTCCCCAGTCCAGCCAGCTCGAGCTTAGAGCTTCTCGTTTGCATTGAGCCATGGCTAGAAATTAACGGCAAAGCAAAGCAAAGTCACCAGAGATCCGCTCGAAAAGAGACCTCTGACGACCAGTGACTGACCCAAACCAGTTGGAAACTTTATTATCGTTTTTGCATCGCCTTGCCGCCTTTGTTTTTATATTTTGTCGATTTTTGTTGTTTTTGGGACCCAACTTAATTAGAAACTGCAAATGCAATTAACAAAATGCAAACGCTGAAATGCCAATGTTTTAATAAAATTTTAATTCGTTATAAACATATATGTATGGGGATGTATAAAGATATTACGATTTGTTGACGCACAGAGGGAAAAACAATTCAAGATTCGACATAAAATAATTTTTTAAAAATTTGTGTTTATTATTCAAACACTTTTGATCTAATTTACGATTCACAGAACAACTATAGTTTTAGGTTGAACATTTTAATGGTGAGTTATAGTGTTTTTTCCTGTGTATATTCCCGCTGACACTGAGCGAGCGCCATGGAAACCAAACAAAACTGGTTCGTTGCATAAATTAACCAAAAAGCCAAGCAGCGGCCAACAGCAACAAAGTCACAGAGCCAAGAAGCAAAGGCAAAAGGAGCTGCGGGGGTGAGCAGCAACAATAAAGCAAAAAAAAGTTAGCAACTTGCTAAAAGTCAGCGAAATAAATAAAAATCAGCCAACGTTAACAGACGTTAGCTGAAACAGTTTGGCTTTGTTTCGGCTTTCGGCTTCCTCTTCTCCTTGTCCGAGCTCCAGACAAATTTATTTCGTGACATTGTTCAATTTATGTGGGTATGTGCCCGGCTCCGAGATGTTGTAATAAAACAAGACCAGCTTATAGATCGCACCAGATGTCGTTGCTGGAAAGAGGTTGCTGGCGCCAGATTTCGAAATAATTGCGGCGATCATTCTTGTTTCCATCCCATAAATCATAAGCATTATAAGTTTTATTTCGGTTTTTATGATTTGCCAACAATATTGCAATAATTAAAATAAACAGGCACCAAGGCAATGCCTTTTATGGTTTTATGCAAAATAATCACAGAAAATAGACTAGAATTGAAAACTTCATAGTCATAGTTTTAAGATCAAATAAGATCAAATCTATAGTGACTCAGTAAGACCTGAAAACAAAAGATATCCGTTACAATTGAAAACATTTTGTAATTAAGAAAATCCCCCTGACATCGTTGCGGTATTTCATAATTCATCATACATTCGGGCAAATCAAAATTTTCATGCCTCTCCGTTCTGATTAGAATTCTCTTTCTCCTCCAATCACAATTTGTTGGCTTCAATAATTCATTGTTTTTGCCGCCGTCACTGCTTTTGGCAACGATTATTGAAGGACAGGCGGGCTTAGAATCGCAGACAGGCGGACGGACAGGCAACTTGAGGTTGCTGTTCTACTTGACAAATGGATTTCTGTGGCCTGACCCGTGGCGGCAACAACAGAATCACTGCGGCATAGGAAAATCATCAAATCACGACTTTGAGCTCTTTTGATTGACATGCACAAAAAGGAGCAAAAAGTGCCAAGAGCTGCGATAGAACAAACATTAAAAGCAACAACTACAGCCGCCTGATTGTTCATAATTAAAGCCAACCAGCCAGCCAGCCAGCGAGCCAACAAGCCCGAGGCTGTTGGCAGAAAAATTTCGCAATAATTCTTGGCGTCACCAGCGTCGCCGTTTCGAGGTGACAGCGAAGGAATCCGCCAGTTGGAGCAACCGAGGAATTATCTCACACACAACACTGCAAATAACTAATACGCCCCGTTAGCCAGAGCGCTTATTAACGCATAATTAGCATATTTAGAGTGGCCGCAGATTGCATCCCCCCAAGTAATTACATCGATACCCTGGCTTAATTTTGCCTTCGAGACAGTGACATAGCTTTGTGGCTACACAGAACAAAAAACTTCCAATTTTTTAATAGTAAACTCTATCTGAAAACAGACCATAGTCTGAACTTAAAGCATAAAATCAAGAACTTGTAGATAAACTTTTTCCTTAGTGTGGTCATTTCAAGTTAAGCCTCATTTAGTGCCGCACTCTGTTACCATTGCCACGAACCAATTGACCAACCCACCAAGTTGCCAGCTTCCCCCGGCGACCCGGATCACCCCCATGATGCCAGCGACTCCATTTCCATCATCATGACCGCTCAGCTTGTACCGTTCACTTTGCGAACATTTGAGTCGCCAACGCGCAACAGCTACGAGAGCAACTAAGCCAACAATTGTCGCATTTGACATTTAGCAACAATTACCTTTTTTTCAGCCGACTTTGGTTGGTTATATTTGGCCCGACTCGCAGTCGCAGATATCCCCCTTTTGCATTTCCATGGCGAAACTTGTTATATTTAAAATATGCACACACGCTTTTTGCCCCAGCTCCCCGGCACTTTTGTTTTCAAGGTATTGCAGGCTATTAAGTTGGATAAAAAGTCGCGGAAACAGCTGATCCGAGATTCGCTAGGCTATTTTTAGAAAGTATCTCACGTATATGGTTAATAAATCGCTTTTAGTCTTAAGAGAAAATACTATCAGACTTCATGGCGATTTGATTGGAACGAGTGTACGTCAAAGATTGGATTGAAAAACTATAAACCTAAACCTGATATTTTAAACAAAACTTGCCAAACCACACAAGAGCAATCAAGAAACTGCTTAAATTATCCTTTTCCGATGAAACTTCTTTGATTTCTGCAGCTCATGCCAAAATAGGCAACCCGATGCCCCTGTGACTCGGATTGTGGCACTTGAGGTGTGGCACAATACCCTTCAGTGGTGGGCGGGAGGCACTGCCCCCCGCCGAAACTGGAATTGCAATTGTAGGCATGACTTCTTGGGGCGATGCCAGGGTGCCTTTCTTGCTAGTAACTTTTGGTATTTACAATATTTAATCATATTTCGTGAGGACCGAACGACATTTGTGTCGTTTGAGCATAACTTATGGATACTTTGTGGGCCGTTTGACTCGGCTGTTGGCCGCATGTGTATCTGCATCTTTCCTTCTGCAATTTAACCGTTTTCATTTTTTATGCATGTGCATTGCATTTGTATCTCATTTGCATTTGCGGTTGCTGGCGTCGTCATCCTCGAGCTGGGTTGCTGGGTGTCTGCCATGCAATTTGCTGAAAAAAGGGAAAAAATGGAAATGAAACAAAATTGAAAAAAACTCGCTTCGAACATTTGGTAGAATTAAATTTAATTTTATTAAAGAAAAAACTTTTGCTCTCGAATGGATGTATGTGGGTGCTGTGCTGCCTGGGAATTGTACAAATGACAACGGGCGCAACTTGCTGTTGCAGTTGCCGCTGCGGCTGTTGTCGCCACATGTTGTTGACGTGCATGTTGCCGCCGTGCGCCTTTTGTTTTATGGTTGGCGCGGGTGTCTGTGCGAAGTTCGATGAAGTTTTCCGTTTTGCTCCAACGAGATTCAAACTGTTGCAATTACGTATATACGCTTCACAGTTGCGGCTTGTTTCTCCCCGTTGTTGCCGGTCGGCTATTGTGGGCTATCTGCCTGTCTGAGGCAGCAACAGCAACAGCAACACAGGAGCAGTCCTTTGTGCTGTAGTTCGGCGGTGAAGCATCTTAACCTGTTCGATGTTGCATATTCATTGGAATCCCAAGGACATTTACTCCGAAAGTTATCATCGTCAGTGAGCGGCTGCCAAAAAAGAGTTGTTGAAATACTCAATAAATGGGTTTAATAGTTTAAGGTGAATATTTTCCAACACAACGTACTTCAGAAGGTACCACCACAAGGTACTCTTTCATTTCAATCCAAACTGAATTTATATAAAGAGGGAAACATATTTTTCTTTCACTGTATTGACAGAAGAAGAACTCAAAGTCGCGGTATCGAACTGCTTCTCATCATCATTTGCATATGTTACACTTTATTTATTGTTGCGGTTGTATTTGTTGTTACTGCCGTTTGCTGTGCTGCTCTGTGTTATTCGAGCATTGCATTATAAGGAAAATGGGAGGAGGGGTGTGGCATCTGGGGGTAGAGGAGGTACTTTGCAGCGAAGGCAGATATAACTCATACGCAACGTTAACCTCGCTCTTTCTTGCTCGCATATTTATTGCAGTTACGTGAGACTTTGTTTATGTGACAATTGCTTTATTGTTTCACAGTTCAGCTTCTGCACACACATATGTTTACTCACTTTATATACTTGATGTGTTATAATTTTTCCTCTTCTTTTTGGAAGTTGTAATTTATGTTTTTCGATTGTGCAAGAATTGAGCAAGCGTTTGATGGCACCTCCTCTGATTCATGCTGTTTTGTAATGAGGAGAAGCCATTCAAGTTCTGGCTCGAGTTAATTAAATATGCACTTGAACAAAAAAGGTATCAAATATTACATATATATATTTTAAAATTACAAGACATGTTCCAGTATATCCCTACTAGAAAAAAAACAGTCTTTCAATCTTTCCAAGTTAATTGAATTAAAGTCATACCACTTTTCTTCAAGATCGCTGGCTGCTCATTATTGGCCAACAATAATAAGGGACTTGAGTCTGGGCCACTATAAAGAGGGCTTTCCGGGGCGGGGTAGTATCATTTTCGCATTTTGATGTCCGATTACAGGCAACGCTAACTAGAGCAGCAACAATAGAAAAAGGTACAAAGGCAGCAGCAGCAGCACAGCTAGCAACAACTATTATGACAGCGAGTATCTGAAGCAAAAGCAATTTGTTGCACTCACTCAGATACACACACACACACATATACACCAGAATGGTCAGAAATACCAGATACAATCGTATCTGTGAGAGACAATCCAATCCTCGGCTCTCTGTTAGAGTTGGCGGCTATGAAAAATGGATCTGCTCCAGAAGATTTCAGTAATCTCGTTCGTCACACTTGGCCGCTCAAGTACAAATTTATGAAGACTCTGTACCCCTTTGGGCTCCGCCCCCGCCGCCATCATTTTTTCGACCAGGGCTATGTCCGAGTGGCTTTTATTAACTTGTAGATGGTTCTATCTGAGGAGATGCACTCAAGAATGTCACGCTAGAGTGGCCAAAGTGTCAGTGGAGTAACGCTGAGCATTGTGGCATTCCGAGTGCCGCTCCACGCCGGTTATGATGTAAGTTCAATAAATTTTCCATTGCAACAATGAGCCAGACAATGGCAGCCGACAATCGGGGTTGCCTCAGTCCCCAGACCCATTTGCATGGCAATCTTTTGCGAAATCCCAGCTAAATGACTTCGGCAAACTTATCCCCCGTCCTGTGTGAAGAAATGGGCGTTGTTGAAAGCGCAAAACAATTAATGTGACGGCGATGGGCTTAATGAACTTTTGTAAAATCGAAAGAAAAATAATAATAATAATATTGGGGAGAAAAAAGTGTGAAAGGGAAAACCTACGCGATTGTCTCTGGGCGGGCATCCCCTTCACATTCGATTTAGCATTTAACGATGCACGAAATCAGCCTTCCTCCGGTGGCCACTATCCAGTAATATCCACAGCCATTTCCACAGCGATTTCCACTTCCCCTCGGACGATGTATAAGCACATATTTCCACACATTTTTCAATTAATTAAACCAAAAATATTCTGGTTGCTCCTGCAGAGCGATCTGCCTTTTACAATTGACGTAAAATATAATTAAAATTGTTCATGTCAATACGCAAAAGCGAGCCCGTGCCGGAGTGGTGGGGTTTGAAGTGTCGGCAAAAAATCGACAGGATGCGACGCATTCAATCAATGCATGGCAGACACAATGCAAAATGCGCTTTTATTGTATTTTAAAACAAATTGAAAAGCCAACAGCCAGCTACAAAAAAAAAAAACGGGGGAAAATTCTCTGACGCTGAAGTAGAGCACACTGGATGCTCTAAAAAAAAAAACAAAAAAACAAAAGCCAAACTCGAAGTGATGATATTTTCGTTGGGTTATTCAATATTGGAATGGATCTCCTCAGTAAAATAAAACCCATTTCCTCTACGAGGAATATTAATCTTGCTTTTCACGACAATCTAGTAGACTTTTGTGTTATTTTTCTCAACCATGTTACCAAAGTTATTTCGGGCGACCTCGATCCCTCCATTAGCTATTTTTTGTGATGGCATATCATATGATAATCATAATTTATGACTTAATTGTCGGATAATGGAGCAAAGAATTAATAACCATGTTCCCAGGGCATTAAAGACAATTGAGCCCCATATATGCCAGTTGAAAACATACATATCTGGGTTAGGGTATATCTCTACAAACATTTAACTGCATAATAACGCGGCAAGAAAATTCGCATTGCTGTGTAATAATAAATATTTTGTTTGGCTTTGTTTTTGTGGAGCGTTTTTTCTGGCGAATGCCACGATTTTTTGCATTTAATCTGGCTTTGATTTTGCTGTCGCTGCTGTTGCAGCCATGTAAATGGGCTGAAAGGGCGTGGTTCTTGCAGCGTGTTTTCATGCCTGCCTAGTTTTGTGTTTACAGTTTTTACTTTCACTGGCGAATGCAAATTGTCATGCCAGACAATTGCCGCCAATGTTGTGCCGGGCCAGAGGACTGGCCCCCCGACCAGACCATACCCCTGGGAATGAATGATCAATGTCGAGCAGTTCGGGAGTTTGACACCAAGGTGGCCGCAGTGGCCGATGGATGTACCGGGCTCGACCCCAGACGTCTTTTCACCTGCCTAACGACAATGCCACAAAACGCAGAGTCAACATCATTATGGTGTTGCTGTTATAGCTGCTGCTGTGCTGCCTGATTTCTTTTGACGAAAGCGCAAAAATTTTCCTAATGATGCCGCGCAAATTCAACTGCAACTAACTGTTCGCTTTCCCTCCCCTAAAAGCAACCCCCCACCGACTGCAGTAATCTGGTCATGGCCAACGTGGATGATTGTTGACTTTTATGATTTCCATTTCTTAGCATTATTATGGACGTGTGGCAAATCAAAAGCGGCAAATAGAAAACGCAGCGGCAACGCAACAGAGAGCATCGAAAAAAAGGTTTAGCCTAAAAGCTCAGCTTAAATAAAGTAGATTAAATTGAAGTTTTATAATAAAAATGAATAAAAAAAATATATTTTTTGATCCAAAGAGTATGTAGATTTTTTCCCATTGAAATCCCCTATCAGAAGACCTACAACATTTTCTCTTTGTGCATCGGCAGTGAGGGGAAAAAATCAATAGAAATTCCCCAATGCATAGAGCCAAGCGGATGGAGTGTGTTTGTTGTGGGGGCCCCCATTCCACTCCATCTCATTCCATGCCATCTCTGCACCGTTCATCTGTTGTGCGTATGCCATAAATCGTAACAATAACTGCTTGCCACTTGGCCAGACAACGAGCAGACACCGAGTTGGAATCAGATTCGTATTCGTAGTCGGAGCTGGACTTGGATATAACGCCATAGCGCTGCTGCAGAAGGCGGCATACGATTTCACTTGACTGACAAACAGACATAAGCAAAGTGTTTGTTGCTGGCCATATCCCTCAAGTGACTTTCTAAGCGGTGTCCGAATGCCTGCAACATGAAAAATGTGGAGCGAAGGCAGTGCAGCCATCAGCCAGCCAGTGGCCAGCATATAGTAGCCAATCGCAATAACAGTTCAATGCTATTATCTGCGGAGTATTGGCATCGAATCCCCCATTTATTGAGATCGGCACTCGTAAAATATTGGGGTATACTGTGGGCCTGCCACTTTACAAGCCACCTGAACCGGTGGAAATCGGAGAAAAAAGATATTAAAGTTCGTGGAACCAATTTGGATAAGCGGATTGAAATGGTTTTTAATATCAGGCATTGTTTTATCGACTATTTTTCGATAAGAATCGGTAGTATTTAAGAGTTCACTTATCAAAGAACTTCTTATGGTGTCATATCACTCTTACGTGTTTGATATGGCCCATAAGTTTTAGCACCACCCACTGACCACCGCCCAACCCATTTGGGTGGAACCACCCACCGCCCTTCAACTTGTGTCCAGTGTAGTGCGCTCACAAATATTGTCGCACACAACTCATAAAAAGCCCATTTATAACTGTTAACTTGTACAAAAGTATTTACAGACGATTTAGCAGCTCGCAGAATTACAGCCATCGCCACACAATTGCAATTGTTTATTTGTGTTTACTGCCCTGCTCCCGATAGCCCCGCCCCAATCGCCCCAATCGCCCCAGCCTTCTTTTCGCAGCAACCATTTCTTCTGCTTTGGCAACTACTCCATCTCCCTTTTGGTAGCAATAAAAAGTGTTGTTATTTGTACAATGTTGTTTGTGCGAGCCAGAGTGTGTTTTTTGTTTTGTTTGCCATTATTGTTGGTATTATTACAGTTGTTGTTGCTTTTTAGTAGTCGGCACAGCTGTTGCTGACACGCAGAATTCAATGCAACAAGAGGCAACAAAAATAATAAAAACCAAAAATGTAGAAAACAAATAAAGCACCAGCAGCTAAATTCATAGAGAGTGCTCTCAAAAGGGGGGATCCAACGTTTGCTATTATCCCATGAGTGAATGAACACAAAAATAACCCATTTCGTTAAGGTGTTAAGCGGTTTCTTCCACCCACAAGAATCAAAAATTAAATACTCCATTCTACACAATTACAAATAACCATAGAGTCCTTATAATATTTTTATCGAAATGAGGGTATTAATGGAAATTCTAACTCAATAATTAGCTAGTATTCCCCAAAGTTTTATATCCTGGCTGTTTATTTTAAAAGCAACAATTAAAAAATTACAATACAGAGGAAAAGTAAACAAATGCACTTTATCTTTTGGTCAACAGAGTGCAGTGGCATTTATACATGAGAAAATGGGTTATGAAAAACAATTTGAAAAGGTATTAAATTTATGCCGGTCCCTGCCCCCGGGCTGTTGTAAAATTTTATATGCATGGCCACTGTCAGCGGAATTTCTCATATTGATTTTGCTTTAAATAATAAAAACGCTTTTTTCTTATTTCTGTGTCTCTTTCAGGTTGCAGCGCTTAATGGCCGATGGATAAAGTGAGGTAAGTGAAACAAAAAGCGAAAAAATAGTTTTTTTTATCGGCTCTGCTTATTAAAAATAGCATCTAAAAAAACATTAATGTGCATGGACAGGCTGCAGTTACGAGGCTTGTTGTAGCATTTTTTAAGAATTGGGACAACAAGGCGCATAAATAACCGACATGCCGACAAAAATATAAAAAAAATGAAGAAAATGCCTGTAAAAACTAAGCGAAACTCGACAAGACTGCACTTAGAATAGTAAACAAGCTAAAATGCACAGTAAAAAAATATTGAAAATTATAAATATATTTAATAAATTTGATGCTAAAGAAAGGCTTTAACTTAATCAAATATTTGGAGCTATGATTAGCTGGTAATTGGTAGGACGCTTTCTTTAAAACTAATCCCAATTTCCGGCAGTGATCTTTTGTTGACTGTAGTGGTGGGAGGTGTAAAGGAACCAGTGTGCGTGCAAAGGAATCGCGGCTAAATACGAGTGCTAAGATGAAACGCATCCCCTTCGGCCTCCTCCCTCCTGTCACCTTCAGCGGTCCCCACTCAAACCACAGTGGGAGCAAAAAGAAAGCGCACATACCGGTTTTCCACGGCCCAGAGACAGTACACGGGACAGGTTTATTTTCCCGTTGGGACTCTGTGACAAATCAAGCGCGAAGCGAGAGCGAAGACAACAACCGCGGCCATGAGGCAAAAAAAAACAACATGAGCGCGAAAACGTCAATGGCCAGGAAAATTCTAGGAGGGGGAGTTGGGAGGGGGCTATGGTGGAAAGCGACGAGCAGCAGAGACGGCAACAGCTGCGTAATGGCAGCAGGAAATTGAAAAAAAAGAAAGAAAAACCTGCCGCACTCACCTTTGGGCTGCTTCTGCTTCTGTTGCATTTCCTTGTCAGTTCTTTGCGCGTTTTTTCCAGCAAGGGGTACTCGTAGAAAATATGAGTACCTTTGCGACAATTTCAGTGGAAATAAAATAAAATTTTTATTAATACCTAAAATAAATAAAAGTTATAAGCTATTTGTATAGATTTTCTCTAATTGATTTAATTTTAATTTAATTTTATTTGGGGTTTGATTTATGCATGATTCAATCCAAAAAATTGAAAGCTTTACAAAAGAAATAATATTTGTAATACATCCTTTTATCATTTTTATTTGCATTCTGCAACTGACAGATGACCAATTACGTTTTAATTGGCGATTTTTTTTGTATTTTAGTGGGTATTTTTTATTCGATTTCCCGCAGTGTTGGTTTTAGTTGGCCGGAATGCTTTTGACAGTTTCTCCCACCTTGGCCGTCTAGCAGAGAGTGCCAAAAGTCAAACACTTTGGCTTGTCTTGGTCGCGATCTTTCCAATTGTGGCTTTGACAGGGAAGCTTTTTTTCTTGACCCTTGAATCTAGTTAGACCTAGAGGGATTTAAAACCCTCAAAGACAAGACATCTTAATGTTTTTTCCATATTAGTATTTTTATTAAAATACAAAAAAATGACTTAGTAAATACAAGTAATAATATTAGGATTTAGTAAACTATTTTCGCTATCACATTTGGAAGGAACTCTGAGTTTCTGAGGAATTATTTCTCTAGATTATTCTAAATACGCAGTTTTTGTCTCTGTGCTGATATCTGATATCCTAAAGCTTGCCCATTTGCTCGAGATGTTGGCGTTGTCGCTGCTGCTGCTTCTCGAGTTGCCGCTGCATACTGCGCTTCAATCTGTCGCGATATTCCCGCTCCCGGTTGAGGGCGCTGCTCTGCTGGATGCTCGCCTCGGCATCAAAGTTGGGGTCAAAGGCCGACTCCCACTGCCGGCGCTGCTGCAGCTGGATGAGCTCGTTTGTCAACTGCAGCTTGGTGCTGGCAATTCGCATCAGCCGGCGCTTGGGACGCCCCAGCTCCCGGCGGTGCAGATAGAGGGCATAGCTCACCGATGGTTCTGTCATTTTCCAGGATGTATCTTGGCAGTCGTAGGTACGAGTTCCTCTTACTTGCTATGCAAATCGAATCGGAACGTTCTCCTTACTCTCCGCCCGTTGGAGGCCAAATGATGCAATCAGTGCGTGTGCGGGCGGCTTTTAAGGCTGCCAGGTAGATGGATCGCTGGATTCAGGTAGGAACTGCACGGCCGCGGGCTGTCTAAGGTATGCAAAAATCGTGAATTTATTGAACTAACCACCGGTGTAACTGAAGAGCTCAATTAGCTGGCTGGCAGGCTGCTGGAGAGCTATGGGCTGGATGGGAAATGCACCCGCTCTTACCTGCAGGTAATCTCGGGCTGCAACTTGAACTGATTACATTTTCCGACTCAGACGCCGCTGTTGTTTTTAGTAGTGCCACTAGTGTCATTTGCCAGCAGGCAGTCGGGAGTAGACGCGGAGCAAAACTCCAGGTTCAATGCAAATGCGCTTTGCATGTTGCCGCTAATTGGCAACGGTTGTCGATGCCACTGTTCTCTAGGCGGCACATTCGATTTCCTCTATTCTGCACTTGCAGAAAACACTAATGATGTAATATTGGCTGGAAGTGCCTTAAAAGTCTTTATTTGAAATCAATCTCAATATCAATATGGCTATATTCCAAATTGTACTCTACTCAAGATGTCTAAACACTATTTTTGACTTGATAAATTAATCACCGTTCTGAAAGATGCCCACTCAACCAATTTGTTCTCATTTCCGAGAGCAAGTCTTGTCATTAAACCTTTTTGTATTAGTGTAGACCCAAAGTTCTTTTTTCACCTCGACGTGGCCTGCATGATTAATGAACGCCGTTATGCTTTTACGGTTCGGATCGTATCGGACCAGAGCGGATCGGACCAGCCAGCTGGCAGCGGCCCTGCGGAGCGGTACGCGTTTAGTGTCCATGTGTGTAACTCGAACGCATGCGTCGCTGCCTCGAAAAGGTGTTGCATAAGTCCGTGCCATAAAAATGAACCGGCATAAAAACAATAAAACACCAGCAAATTAGAAATTACCTTTATGTGCAATACCAGCCATCACACAACACACAGTAACAGAAAAAATAAAATTAGAGAAGCAAGAAAAAATGGTAACAAATTTACACACAATGGGCAGTTAGTCTGGCCAAGGGAGGCGTTCGGAGGGGCGTGGTTGGGGCAATGTCTTGCGGCAGTGCGTGGCATTACATCAGAGATATATCTCATTAAGCCGGGCTTAATCGGAACTGTATTTTCCAAGGCAGTGCGGAAACGGGCACGCGTGTGCATGAAGATACAAATGTATCTGGAAAGTGATTTCCTTTAATTTTCAGTCGGGAGTGAGCCGAAGCGGCTGCAGCTGCCACTAATTAACCCACATGGCTGGCAAGGAGTGTGAAATGTTCTCTATGTTTCATCCCAACTTGTCCGGCGTGGAAAACTTTGTATCCCAGCTCAGTTGCATTACAATGTTATCCGAATGACAATACGCAAAATATTTGCACTCATTCGCCATACCGTCCGAGTCCCTCTCCTTTCGGAAACTTTTCTGGGCGGAGGAGACAAATTTCCCAACTAGCAGCAACTACATGTTACAACAAAAAAGTGTATTTTATTTATTTGTGGACACAGGGCAGAATAAGAAAAAAGTCCATCAAAAATATAACAAAACTGGGAACAAAAAATGTTTTCCACATCAAAATGCACATAAATAATAAATGGAACTAGACCAAACGGCCGGAGAGGACCGGACAACAGGACAACCGGACGGACACGGCTCGGAACCAGAAACAAAAGCGAATCGAGAACTGAAAACTCAGAACTGAGAGAACGGAAAATGTTGGTCACCATCAGCTTTTGTTTTTCGGACATTGGACTTTTCTCTGGCAACTGTTAATAATGAAAGCGCTCGCAAAAATTATGAAATTAATTTTCAAATTTTAATTATGCAACAGTGCTGGGGCAGTGGCAGTTGCAAGCAACTTCCAGCTCCTCAAAATGTAAATTGACCCACCACCACACCACCCCATCACACACACACTCCAGGCACACAGAATGCGGGATGCTGATGCTGAAAGTTTGTGTTACCGCTCATGGCTCTTTTGTGATGATGCCACCGCCCAACCACTAGCCACCCAATGGATTAGCATTTGCGATGCAACTGCACCAAGGGGACCACGGCACCACTGCCATCACCACCATCAGTTCAATTGGGACCAGGGCACACGCATCCGTGAGATTCTGGCCGGGTGTTCGGCTTTGATTAGAGTTAAGCCCCAAATTAGTTGCCACTGCCGCTGGGTCATTTGACGGTATGACCTTTAGGCCTTCATATTAATGCTTCCTCTGCCAGCCACTGCTAGAGAGTGCCGGCCATGGGAACTGTTGCGGGTTCTTTGATGAAGTCATCGAGTTGGTACAGGAAACTGACTACCGGTGGTTATTGTTTTTATACTTTTTAATGATATTATATAAAAGTAAATTATTATAAATATGTATATATTTATTAAAATATTAATTTGTATTTTTCAGAGTTTCAAACCTATTTATATGGAAAATATTTTTAATTAATAAGACTTCCAAACTCTTAAAAATGTCTAAGAAAAATCTTTTTGAAGGAATTAAAAATCGGTAACTTCCCAGAATTGTTACAAGGTAACAAGCCAAACAATGTTCTCAATGAAACTGTTCTCATACGCCACCAGAACTGTGACCTTAATATAAATTTGTAAAGGCATCCGACTGTCGGATGTGGTTAATCCAGCTCAAGGGGACTTTGGGCCAGGTTTAGAATATCGTTAGGACCAGCAGGCGCACACTGGCACGCCATTCCGTACACCATATGCTGTAAACAATCCGAGTGTTAATCGTTTTGATTCTACGGCGGCTGACAGCCGGACAAGGCTGAGAACAATAACAAGTTGGGACGAGCTCCGGGGCCTAGGGGAAGAGAGCTAGAGCAGCGCCTCCGAAACTTAGTTGATGCCCAACTTATTAGCGAACACCGTTTAATGGGTCCAATTAATGTCAACCAAGTTGGCCGGCCGGGGCGCGCTGATGGTTTTCTGGGCGAATTTCAGCGGCTGCCTTTGGGCCAAGTGAAATTTACTTGAAACGAAAGTTTTGCTGGCCATTGATTGGCTCGCTCCGTTGCACGCGAACAAAAAGCCAAGATCAAGTCGAAAACTTTTTCGGATTGAACATTTGTAGAAATGCATAAAAATTAATTAACAAGCAGATGCCGCACCGCTCGGTTTTAGCTGAAATTATTACTAGCCGGGAGGCCGGGAGCAAGGAAAGCCAGGGGCGCATTGAATGAAAAGCTGAGGAAAAATTAAAGCAAAAGCATAAGAATTTTTAATTGGCTTTTCTGCTTCATCTTCTCGCTGCTTTGTTGCCATTATTCCTGTTGTATTTGTTGTGTTTCCTACTCAATGCCGGCCTCGTCATCGTCGACTTCTCGCACATTTAAGCCTAATTAACTTTCTACTTAGAGCCCAGTTTTCATCTTCTCGATGCGGCATAGAGTCGATTTACACTGCCGGAAAAAGTGCTATACCAGAGTGTGGCACAAATGAATACCGTTTGTTTTAGGGGATTTGTCTTAGGAGCTTTGGTCAAACCGCTTCTCGAATTCCCCGCCCTTTTCAAAATCTTTGAATGGCAAAGAAACTCGTTTTTTAAGTTCCTTAGATCGCTGGCACTTTCCAAGTTCATCCTATTTTCTTTTGATTCGAGTTCTCTCCTTAGATTTGGTTGTTTGTGCATTTTGCATTGTTGGCTTTTTGTTTTAAGCCTTATTGTTTGGCCCGCCTCTGGTAGCTGCTGCCTTGGCCACCGCCTTTCGCACTGCGTCAACTTCTAATTTCAGTTGGAGCCTCCGCTGTCCGCGGCTCGCTGCAAAGACGATGATGATGCCAGGGCCAAGCGCAGAATCTCTGCTGCTCCGAGGTGGCTAACAAGGTGAAAAGTAGGTGAATGTTAAGCAGTCGACGGCACCACCACCAGCAGCAGCAGCAGCAGCAACAACAATGTTGGGAAAACAAAAGAAAAATGGCAACAACACTAACAATGACAAAGAGTAAACAACATTTAGCGAAAGAGTGTTGGAGAGAAAAAAACAACAAAACACACACACAACATACCAACAAAGGCAAGACAAAACGTGCCAAAAAGGGTTAGAGCCAAAAACAAAAGACAAACAAACAAACAAACATATTAACGTAAAATGTTGTTGGTCCGCCGATGTTGCTGCTGTTGTTGATGGCTCCGATAAGTTGCTGCTGCTGCTGCTTGGGGAACTTGGTCGGAGCAGCACTTCTGGGATTCCGGGTCTGGAATCTTCTGCCTCCTCGTACTACATTTTGGAGGCCCTCGCCGGAAGTGCACATTAAGCGTTTTTAATTTCCAGCTTCGCACAACTCGGAAACTGTTTGCCAAGCAGTCGAGGAAAGCGAAAGGCGCGGGTGTGGCTGGAAAGTGTTGCTGCTGTCTTGGCCTCGCACAAATCATTTAGACTCATTCAGAAGCTGTCAACAAAGAAAAAAGAACAGTGGGAAAAATATTTAGTTTAAGACAAGTTTTGGAGACTATGGAAAGCAAATAAACTTGTATTTATTTACGAATAATTTCATACATGTGCAATAGGAAGAACTACTAGTCCTGTGACTTAATTAATGATATTGAACATCATGCAAGGACAACCTGTCAGTGTGGGTGATGTGAACTGAAAGACTGAGACTTCCTGACCTTGAAAGATAGCGCCAGAGGATAATAATCCAGTGCCGGAATGGCGTGCAGTTATTATGCGTTCAATTCCCAGATTCACACAAAGTCACTGGCTTCATTTCTTTGTCTGTCGAAGAAAATACAATGGATGGCGAGATATGGAAAATGCACGTAAATGAATGCAGTTAATACGATACACCCGTACACACATATTATTTTTTGTTAAAAGCATGTATGGGAGTTCACATGTTATCCAGTTTTTGCTTATTTTCATGCTCATTGTATCTTCCATGCGAACGACGAGATTACATTTTATTTTTTCGACAGGGGTTAAGCTAAAAAATACAACAACGAAAATACCCATAAAACATTTTCGTGTGAAAAATTTGAGTAAACCTTCGCGCTTGCAGAACCCAATTGGTTTTTACATAATGATCAGATTTAACAAAATTTAATTATTATTTTTGCAAAAGGCTTCATTTTAGTTCGCTCGCTGACTTTGACATTAATCATTCGTGTAGTGTGTTGACTGGCCGTGAAGTGTTGGCCAGAGCCGATGGAGTTGATGGGCCACTAACGGACATTAGCAAACAGATTTAAAAACTATTTGCCAAGCAAATGTGCAACTAACTGCATTTACCGAACACAGCTTGAATTATTCATGACTGACTGCGAGGATAGCGGCTTTAATGCACTGTTAAATTCATTTAGAGGATTGGAAAATTCTAAAAAAAATTACAAAACTTAGTTTCAGATAAATGGTTATACCTCAAAGATACCATTCATTAACCTTAGTTTTCTAATAGAAATTTAGTGGAAAATGGTACTGGTATTATTAAGTGGTAATGGAATTTTTAATTAATGTTCTACCTTAAACATAAACTAAATATTTTCCTTTTATTCTGTCCGTGTTCAACTTAGTGGAGCCCAATAGCGTTTTTCCAATTTTAACGATTCAGTGAAAATGTCACATAGATTACGTGACTTTGATGCGATTGACTCGGTGGCGAGATTTATGCGTGCCCCGGTTGACAGGTGGGCGTGGTTGGTGGGCTTGGTTTCGTTTTGGTTTGCTTTGGTTTCTGGCCCTCACGAACGTGCGTTGCCAGCAATTAGGAGAAAAAAAAAATAGAAAGAAACTGCGGAAAGCCAGCAACAGCCGAGCGGCGCCCACAACTAATTTGAATGCCTTAGCGTGTGTGTTTGCCAGTTAGCCGGACGCATCACTGACTCCAGAGCCCGGACACCGTAGCCCCGCAGCACCAAGCCCGAAGCCCGAGTGATACATCCAGTGAAATGGCGAGTGAGTGAAAGATCACGACCGAAAAGTTGGCAGCGAAGGCGGCACATGAAAGTTTACGACGTCGCATCAGCAAAATGGGCAAAAATTGTTGGTGGCGGTGGCGCTGGCGCTGTTGTTGTGCCAGCTATTTGCTATGTTTCTTTCATTTATATGTATATTTCTTTCTCCTCTCAACATACTAGCGTCGAAACCTAATGGCCGAAAGAAAAGCGAAACTTACGAAAAAGTGAAAACCTTAAGTGGGCGCGGGCTCGTAAGAATTCTTTAATCGGCGTTGAGAAGTGGAACGGGCCACTTTGAGTGGTAAAATCTTTTTTGACTTTAAAGGCCCTGGTTTTGGTTGAGCTACTGCCTCACAAAAATGTTTACATTTTAACAGTTTTATTATTTCTAAAATAGGTTATATTACCACTTTAAAACAGGAGTTTAGAGGTGAAAAAAAAAAATTAATTTCATGTAATGGTTTTAAGGAAGGCTTTTCCTTTCTTGTAATCAATACTCCCTTAAATCCCCTCTTAAAAAAACTTCAAACTAATAAGTAAAAGGCATTCATGTCGCTTCTTAAAATTTAATACATAATTCCGCAACATTTTTAGCTTCTTACTTACCTTGTCGAACATTTGAAAGGCTTCCATTTCCGCTCCCAATACCCCAGGTGACTTGTTTTCTTCCACCGAGAACTTGGCTTTGTGGGATGTGTTTGTCTTTCATTTCGTGGAGGACGGGTTGTTTCCTTTTTATTTTTGCCTCGCAATTTGTCGTCGGCATTTGTCCAATTTCCTTTCTGCGTAATGCAAAGAATTGCAAATGTTAAGCATACGCAGCGTTGCCACGACATCTGAAATGGAATTGCAATGCATTAGGTTTTTGTTTCGGTAATGGCTGGAATGGAGCGTGGTACCCCGCCCAAATGTTTTAATATGCTGCGTTTTGTTGGGCCATTTGCAACATTCTTGTAGCTGGCACCCACTCACTCGTTCACTCATTCATTCATTCATTTATTCGTTGCACTCGTGCAACTTTCATTCATTCAAAACGCTACACTGGAGGCAAAAAACACAAGTAGAAAAAAGTTGTAAATAAAAAGCGCAAAGGCTGAAAAATAAAGCACTCGCCATGCACACATATATACATATATACTCCTTTGGCTGGAATTGTGGGAGGGCATTCGCCACCCACTCAGTTTATCCAGACCCAGACCCAGACCAGACTCAGATACAGATACAGATACAGATACAGTTGTAGATGCAGCTATAGATTCAGATGCAGACAGGCATTCCTTTGCCGGCAGCAGAGGAGGAGCATTTTTCTGCACAATTTATGTCTTTTAATGAAAATTGTGGAACGAGCAAAATATATGCTGGGCTAAAATAAAAAAATGTTAAATCAAAAAGAAATGCAAAAAATGGCGCTCAACACGCTAATAACTTTTGAAAAGAAAATGTGCAACATACAAATTTATGTACTATGGGCTTTGTATATATGGCGTATGGTGGGCCATAAGTCACGCCTCGGGATGGTGGGATGGGGCCTTTTGTAGGGCTCCTTACCAAATTAGTGTGCAATTTGTAGAAAAGCATTATGGCGGGATGTGGAGGGGAGGCGAAGGGCGTCGCGGCTACTTTGCTTTGGGCATTTGCGGCTTTAAACTCTGGCCCAGACATTGGTCAGCCAATTGCCTTTTCGCCTTGGCTAATTATATATCATTGGCGGCGCACACATGCTGGGCCTGGCCGCCATTAGTCAAAAGGGGAAAGATATAAGGCAGGCCACTGAAAAACAGGTCATCAATTAGCCCGGTTTATGGTTACTGCAATCACTGGAAGCTCCGCTCAGAAGAGTTAGTATGAAATGATCTTTAGTCAGCTTGTTGCAGATTAACCTGAAATGTCCGATGATAAGTGCCAGCACACATAATTCCATTATTAAATTTACGACTCTGTCTAAAGCATTTCACGACTGAGACCGAAACAAAAGCAAATCCATTAACGAAATTAGAAAGAATGAAGCGACGAACAAAAAGTGTTGGCCAGACAAAAGCCGATAATGCCGGACCACTAAGCCAAAAACGGTATCTTCGGTGGTAGTGGCAGCCGCCCAGCGTCATTGTCCCAGCTCTGGCTTGATGTCTGCCATTTCCTTTAGTGCTCCAAAACTGAAATTAGCTGTTGTTTGCTTAAATCCACATTGAATTAATTCAATTGCGGCTCAGAGTCGAAAGGCAGGCGCTTAGACCACGTCTTAAATGCAGACGATTAAAAACTTAATTGCGGCTAATTCGTTATACTCCAATTTGGGCTTTCGACTTTCTATTTAAACTATTTTTTAGTTGGCCGAAGAATTTCTGTGAATATCTCACAGGAAATGCCCAAAAATTGTAATTAAAATTATATATTGTTCAGGGCTTTGTAAATACTATTGTAGTCTGATCCATTGGAAATGCCTTACAGATGGCATTTAGTTTTTAGTTTCATCTCTGGGGATTGAGCTTGGGTAAGCTTAGCCTTTATCTCAACTCAATAGCCGACTTTGTATGTGACTCACTATCACCATTTCGATATTTAACCATTACTTACGTGATCGATCGCCACATTTAAGTTAACAATCCACAAAAAACTGGCAAAGGTCAGCAAAGAAGGGAAACAGCCCAGACAAAAAGTTTGCCAAAGTAATTGAATAACTGAACAAGCAAACTTTAATAGCGGAAGCCACTTGCAACCTCGCGAACAATGGAAGAAAAAACGGAACCCCCGAAAAAAAATCGGCTCATTTTTCAAGTATTTCATTATCTTGACAAAAAGTGCCAGCTCACTGAACCGAAGCGCGGCGAGGTGGGCTAAAACGAAGCAAACCGATCTATTTCTGGCAATATAACACCTCTCGTATAATTGCCCGTGGGGTCAGTAGACCGGACCCTCTAGAAAAAAAAAACCATAAAACCGAAGACCACTGAGAAGTCAACAAGCCAACGCCATCATCTTTTTATAGCCACAAACATCTTGACACAATCGATTGGGTTATGTCTTGCCACCGCCACAATTAGAGACTGACATTGATATTCGATGTGATTTTGTATGCATTTCTGCTTTTGGCCACGCTCATAATTGAGTATTTGTTGCGGTCTCTAGACAGTTATTATTTAAGCTTAGTTCGGACTGGACTCTGATAAAGACAAATACCGAAAACGCAACTCGATTCAACTCGAACCGATTCAAGTCGGTTCAGTTAGCCTTGACTCTTGAGCTTGTTGGCCGCTTGACTTGGCTTTTGTTGTGTTATTGATTTCGAGCCACAGAAATGCGCAACAATGAGAAATAATTGATCACGTTCATGGTCCAATTTGGCGGGGAGTTCAGTTCGGGTTTGGACGGGGGGGTTGGGGTTTCGACCACTTTTCAGGGTTGCATGTTTTTCTTGGATACACACATTTTAAGCCTCCTCCCAGTTGCCAGATCGTAATTGTTCCTATTACTTTTGCGAAGAAATTGTCAAAATAAGAATTTAGGCTTGTCTCTTATAACTTAAATACTTTTTACAGGATTTGTGAATACTACAGGCTACATCACTTTCTATTCAATGGAATTGACAGCCTTCTGAAGTATTTTTTATTGCTGTTATTTGAGTTTTTCTTTGGCAATTAAGAGCATTCAAAAATGGCCAAAGGCTGTCTTTCTAGGATATTATTGTGCTGCTCTGGCTGCCTCATCAATGTCCGAAACTTCATTATATCCCTGGGCCAAGTGAGAGGATGCAAGCTCCTGGTTGGCCCCGTCTCGTTCTGCGGGCCTTCTGCTTCCGCATATTCTCCATAAACTTGCCATCTTGCAGTGGCCTATAAACCGAAAGTAACACACACTAACACTTTCACATGGATGCAGACATTTAAGACTTGTTCCCTCTTCCTCGTATTTTTCCTCATTTTTTTTTACAGGCGTTGACGTTGGCAGCCACGAGAAAAAAAATATATTTGACCTACATCAAGTTTTCAAGTTGCTTGTTTGGGTTTCGTCTTCTTCTCGTTTTGCCTCTTTCTTTTTTTAGTCAGAGGCTTCTTCTCAGCCACCATCATCATCATCATCATCATCGTCGTCATCACCGTCTTTATCGTTATCATCGTGTTGCTACGCTTTATTTTAGCCAGTACCGGCTTTGCTGGCTCGTTGCAGCTTTAGTTGTTGCTCGTTTCGAACCACAATATTTGCGCATATTTGGTCAACTGCATTTTCTATGCCCCGTCTCTTTCTGGGCCTGTCTTCTCATCTCTCTCTCTCTCTTGGCCAGCGTCTATTTCTGTTTCTGTTTCTGTTTTTGTCCGCCTGCAACTTGATTGTTTTCAATTTGGTCAGGCATTTTCATTAATTTTTCAGCATCTTGTGTATGTCAGTGTGTCGATGTCTTACCTTCCTATTTTTCAACTCGACCCACGCATAAAATATTGAAAGACATTCTGTAGGCTTAGCCGATGACCGGCCAAGCGAACATCAACACAGTGGCATCCAAAGCGTGGGCCATGTCGTTTGGAAAAACAAATAAGACATAAAAAGTATTACATATTTCAATCCAGTTGAAATTTTCATTTGAACTTGACGAGGCACATAAAGAAAAGGTCTAAAAAAGTTTAATTTGTGATAAAACATAAAATTTATTCACTAACCTCCATCATAACTATTCCTAAAGTGTCAGTTCGTAATTAAATATATTTAATATCTATAAAGTTTTCTTTTCTGTGCACTACTCACTTCCCAGACAGCTCTCAAACTTTGACCAAGTCTGCTATTCAGTCACGCACTCCCCCGCCCACGTGCGCCCATCTTACCTGATTCATAAAAAATTTGAATTTATTTTGGGGGCCAGAATTGTTGTTGTCTCTGTTTTGGTCGTGCTTTGGTCGAAAATTTACATATCCCACCGAGGGCTGCAGTGACTGTAAAATTGCAATGCCAGCCAAGATGCCAGCAGATCAACTGACTTTAAAATTAATTTTCTTTCGGGAAATGCTAGCGGATTTAAGCTGAATTTAGTTTAATGGAAGATAATTCCAGAGTTTTATTCGCAGTTTCTTCAGGGTGGAGTTTAGTGCTCGTATACATGCTTTGGAGCGTGCTTAGGTGTTTTCCATTTTGAAACAACTATGGATAGAAAAATAGGGGCACTATTTCGAGAATCTTAAAATAGTAACAGTGTTGTGCGAAATACTTTCCCGTCTTGGTGGCGATACTTTAATACCCATTACTGTTCGTGTGATTAACCGCCAGACCGACCGTTCAACATTGCCCAATTTGAACATGGCCTGGCGGGGGCAGCTCGTGTCGAGTTTTCCTTGGGCTGCAACCAGAGTTTCCATTTCGGCTGGCTGGCACTGGCCATAGATCGCTGGCGGTCGTGGGTGTTTCGGGGGAATGCGCTCCACTGCACCCCTCAAAACAGCCCGAGATGCAAATCAGTTGCGAAAGGCCCGGAAAATCTAGAGGCAGCGCCTGCCCCATGCAAATGAGCGCAAAATTAAATAATTAAACCAACGCCACTCGGACAGACGGACAGCCGACTAGCATGACTCGACTCAACGACTGTCGCAGGCTGCAACTGTTGCACAAAGAGAAAAAATAACAAATAAAACCAGAAACTGGCACAGCAACTTTTTCTTCGAGCCAGAGTCCGAGACGGACTTGCAGCGTTTCTTTCGTATGTGGAGCGTTAATGAATTGCCATAGCCGAGAGACACGGACTCCGGACTGCGATCCGCTGGCCACATTAGGGTGCCTTGGCAGCGAACCGGATGGGAATGGTTTGGAATAGCTGCAAGTCGGCTTTGCAATTAAAAGCGGCCAATTGTCGCCTAAGTTGGTCAAGAAAAGTCTTGCCACAGCGATTGCAAATCATTAATATATTAACATTTAATGCCGGCTGCTGGACACGAAGTCCGAATGGCCCACTTGGGTGTCATTCAACCGGATTGCTCTCAGAAATTGCTCATACGCCCCATTGGCCAGTGACTCACGCCCAGTTTACTATCCCAAAAAACGAAACGAAAATTACTGACTGATTTCTGACTGATTTTTCGCATATCAGTGCTAAAAAGTCTACAGTGCTGCAATGTGTAAACAATTTCTCTACTCTTCGTTTCAGGTTAGTGGGACACTACAAAAATAAAAAGTATATTTTTCGCTGTCTTGGCCCACAAACTTTGACTCGGGAGTCTTAAGTTCACTCCAGGTAATTGTTTATAATTGGAATTATACAGCGATTTGCTGTGAAATTCAGTTCAGTTTCAGTTCAGGCAAGTTCAGGCGAGTTCAGTTAGAGCGACAAGTAAATTGCCAGAACAGGAATAGCGACTGCCGGCGGCGAGCTGGCAGCAGCGAGAGCAAAACAATTGTGTGCCAGTTTTTATCGCAAAAGAAAAAGTGCTGGAAATAATTGTCTTAAGTAGTTTGAACTTTGCGCATAAAAACAAGCTGAAAAAGGGGCGGGTGGGGCTGTGGAGACAAAGAAAGAGGTGACTGAGTTAACTTGGCCAACAACGACTAAATGAATCGGTCTCAATGCTCCACAACGCGAACAGCTCATTTTCGTGTCACAGAACTAATGCGTGACATTAGTTGGCGAGAATTTCGAGGTCAGCATAATAAATATGTTCATTATAGAAGAGTACCTAATAATTTGAAGAGTACACCTTGCTTTCTCTCGGATATACCCTAAAAATAACACACACGTATTTCCATCACCTCGCTGTGGTTTTTGAGATCTCGATCACTTGCGAAACATTATAATAATTAGAAATGAAAGTAAAATTGTTGATTTGGTGCGTGGGGCCATGACCGGGCACAAAAATGTATATCAGCTCGTGGACTGGCCATGATTGGGCAAAAAAAATCAAGCAAACAAAAATGTTTAAAATATAAATAAACAAATCAACTCATATGGGGGGAAACTGTAAGAGCTTTTTTGTGTGGTAGTTGGAGAGCGTTCTTGAAATTTCAATTCGGTGAATTGTGGATTTTGCACAGTAGCCAATGTACACTGGAATAGTGGTCGGCATGTACGAGCGAGTATATGTAAATGTACAAAAATGTTCAAAGTCATAATCGATGACTCCCCAATGCGCGGGCCAACTTTGGCTTAACTCGGCTCAAACTGAAACTCACTTTCTAAAAATGAGTTCAGTTCAATAACAATTTTTGCGCTTGACAGATGAAAATATTCGGCTTGATAAATGATGCCGAGGCGAGGCGTGCTATGAAAAAGCACGCTCATATACAGCAGTACATACATATATAAATAAATATTTTTTGATATATTTTACAGCGCGGCATGGGCCCTGGATTGGAACTTGGCTCTTTCAAAATTGATTGCCCACAATTAAAAGTTAAATATTGAAAATTAAAAAGCGAATGCCAAACACTACAAAAAGCTGGCTCGTAAAATTTATGCTTTTTCTGCGAAATACATATACATCATTTTTTTAATAGCTCGTTATTTTATTTGTAGCAATTATTAATGCAAACACGAGAAAAAAGGAAATATTTATATACATTTCATGTAGAAAGCGACAATTTCGTTTGTTGTCCCCTGATTCTTTCAGGTTTATTCCATGCATAAATCATTTCCCCAGTTTTTTTAAAACACACTATTATAATTACATTTTAATTTATGCAAATATGTGTGTATGAAAAATTAGCAGTAGCTCGTTGTTGATACTTTTTTATGTGCGCTTATTTGCTTAAACTAATGACAGAGATCCAGCCAGCAGTACGAGGGCACAAAAAAAAAATATTAAAAAAAAAACAAGTTAAAACAAATCTTGAAAGTTTGCAATTTTTAATATGTTAAACGGGGAGCAGTGGTATAAATTAAAGTCAAACAATGGATAACTAATTGTTGAAATTATTGGAATTATTGGAATACAGAACCGTTTAAATAATGGCCCTCTTGAAAGAAGCCCTTCTTCATTAATAGTCGCCAGTCAGCCCATTAATAAAAGCCATTTTCTGAAAAGCGAAATCGTAAGTAGCTCCTGTCTTACATTTCGCAAATGCGAATCGATGGACGGCCTTCACCATTCACGCCGAGAATTATTCCACTCAAGAGGCTGTCAGATTGTCGGCAGGAACCCACACATGTTCAGGCAATTGTTAAATTTCAATTTGAGGCTTCCTCCTGCTGCATGTCAAGATGCGGAAAGGAAAACTTTTGGCCAACATTTGACTGCCGTGTTGGCGCTGCGGTCTGCCTGCCGAGTGACCTTCTCTTCTCAGATAAAGTATCTCTGGCCTGTATCTCTACAAAATGAAACCGACGAGCAAAAAACAAAGGAAGGCAAATGCGTTGGGTCGTTCATCATGCGTTTATCGAGTGGGAGCATCGGAGCTTTAAATGATGTTGTTTTCACTTCCGTTTGCGGGGCAGAACCAGCCCAAGTGGCAAAGTTCAATATCTCAAATGACGTCAAACACCTGCTGGAGAGCTCGGATTACATTTTCAGAGAGTTTCGCATTTCATAACCGAACAGCATTATGTGTCCGTATCCGCTGGCCTGTCTCTGCCCATAAGTATACAGATCTGTTAATTTTGCGGACAATTAACGGAGTTTTTCAATAACAACCACAGGAAGAAAGACTGACAAACAAGCCAAGATACAGATACAGATACAGATACCGATACAGAGATACAGATACATTCTGTGCGGTGACCTGTCAATGCGGATTTGCGTCTCTGTCCAGCTTCTCCGCCCCTCTATCGAACTAATTGCCGTTAATGATGCAATTATGGCCAGCCAGAAGGCAACAATGAGATCAATAAAATGCCAACCGAATTTGCTTAATAGAGCACAAGAAAAATACGAGCACAACCCAAAAAGCGGGGACACCGAAACCACTCCAAATGTCAATCAAAATTTGATCAATGGGCTCAGTTGAGTGAGCGAGCACTTCGATTTGCATCCACTGCCAGTGGGCGGATGTATGTAAGTCTATGGGACAAGGCTATTTGATGCCTCTAATTGAGTTTTGTAATGCAAATCACTTTCGGTTTTCACTGAAATGGATAGTTGAGGCTGGGACTCGGAGCGAGGCCTCGGCCAGTGCGTATGCGTCAGCATGACAGCGGAAACTCAATCAAACTGAATTGTAAAGGCGGGAAATAGGGTTAATATAATTACAGCTTAATATCCAAATGATTACTCACCAGGAGGCGCTATTAACAAATATAGACCTTTATTATATTCTGTGCAGTTGGAGGTCAATTAAGCTTGCATAAAATTACTCGTTTTTCGAAAGTGATTGAAACATTTTAATTACAAGTTTTCGATATGAAAATCGATTTGAGAAAAAAAATAACATAAATCTTTCAAATTGATTTTAAAGTTTCCCACAGATGAAAGTGAAAAATTGAAAAAAAAAAGATATGTTCCCAAGATGTATTTTATAAGTCCCTTTGATTCAAGTCTCCTCGAAAAAAAGGTCATGTAAACCTTTTATATGCCAACCGGGTTACTGAACCTTATAATTTGTGGCGGCTCTTATTGGAAAAATACCTTTTTAAGCCCCATGTGATATGCATTTCAGACCAGATTGAAAATCGGTTCGAACCAGTTCTGAGTCATCAAGAGCTCGAGTCAACCGGCTCCGACTTCGGCTTTTGGCAAATATTTTTATGGCTAGGCTGCACGCGTCGCTCAATTTAATTGCCGCCTGACTAAAAAATGCAAAAATTTAAATTTTTTTTAATTTACATTATTTCCTCCAGCGTCTCCGCTCGTCTCTCAGCGTCTCAGAGCCCCTCGCGGCTTTCAGTTTTGTTTGTGTTTGTTGTTTTCGCTTTCAGCTTTGTCTCGCTTAATGTGCTGGCAACATTGTTGTTTTTTGAGATTTATTTAAATGCATTAAACTTTAGAGGTCAACTTCCTTTCACCGGCGACGATGACGACGTGTTGGCGGAGATAACGGCCTCAGATACAGATACAGATTCACATTCGGCTTTATTCTCCGACTTGAGCTGAGCTCCCTTAGCGTCTCCAACTTGGTTCGCCCGGGGAAAAAATCCGCCAAAATAACAACAAAAACATATTCTCAAAATTGGCCGCAAATTGTGACATATGACAAGTTGTTGGCTGTATTTCAATGCCATTTGGTCCGTTGAGCCTTTTTTGTTTTTCTTATTTTTTTTTTCAATACACATTTGCATATGGCTCGGCATGTAATTTTCCGTGTGACCTGCAAAAGAGGGGAAAAAATTATTGAATGTGTAAGAAAATAAAATGCTCATCCGAAAGTTCATTTAAATTGAAATCCTTCGCACACAGGACGAAAGGAGAGTTTACACAATATATATATTTACATTGTCGTTGTCAATTTTATGGGCCAAGCCGAAGAGAAAGGAAGGATAAAAAGGAGCCCTGGCTTCAATGAAAAGAAAGTGAACAAGGAGCATGTCAAAAAGTAACTGCATAAAAGTTCCTTGTAAATTTAATAAACTTTTATGGATGTGTGTGCTTGTGAGCGTAAGGAGCAGCTGCCGTTAATGCGTGTGTGTCCTTGCGGCCCTAACCAATACTGTTGCCGTTCGCTCTTGTTGTTCCCATCCTGGCTGGCATCGAGTGATTGCTCCATGGGGTGCACTTTAGCTGCTCCTCGCGTCCTGTCAACCATGAAAAAGTAAGGCAAAAAAATCAGAAAAAAAGTCGAAAAAAATACAAGCAAACCGAAGGTCCTATATTCTATTACTTAAGGACAAGGACAAAATTGTATATATCAGATTGATATTTGTTTGTCTATGGAGGAACTTGTTTTTAAGAAATGGATAAGACATAGTTGAACAAGCTTAAAATATATTTTTACCTTAGTTTTTTGAAAAACTTGGATATAAATTTGTTTTATTATGGTTTTGATAATGCGACCTAATTGTAAGCTATCTAGGAAAAAAATTAAATATGCGTTTTAAGGGTATTACCAACCAGAAAAATACAATGGTGCGAACGGCCCAGAGCTAGAGGAAGATGGCACAAAAACATACACACCAAATAAACTTTTATTGTATCCGCATTTCAGTGTCACACGACAACGACAACGACAACGGCGACGACATTCTGCCTTTCCTTTCTTACTTTCCTTGGACTCGTGTGCGTTCCGTAAGGTTCAGTTTCAGTTCAACTTTTGCCACATGTCAGAGATTGATACTTGCGGCGAAAGTGATTTATGTACTACTGGCCTGCCTTCTGCGCTGCTTCTGGGCTCCGTGCGAAACTCCCCCATCGAATGCTCCAAATATGCAGCCGAGAAGATCCATGATGTAAATTGTGCCAAATGGCTGGCTCATGGCAATTTGATAATAAAGCTGTCAGCCGTTGTTGCTGCATCCTCGGAATTCGGTGCACTCACAGTTTTTCGCGCCAGATCTCGGCCAGATATTTTTCCGCTTTAATAACGAGAAATATTTATTTTATTTCTCTCTCCGTTAATATTTTAAAAATATTTATTTGACCATTCTTTAATAAATACTCTCCATAGAAAATGAAAAGAAATCCATGTATTGATACTGTCTGTTGGCCATTAAAATAGCAACAGCCATGTCCATTGATGCAATTGTTGCAAATGCCAGAGCTAAAAGGAGCGAAACCGAAACCAGTTTGCCTTTGTCCGCAGATCTCTCGGATGGGAGATCCGAGATGGGAAAATGGGGAGTCTTTCCCACACAGTCTTGGGCACTAATGTAATGCAAAGTTATCGTAGCCATTGTGTGCGGCAACGGCTACGGCAACGGCAACAGCAAAGGCAAAACGAATGCAGTGCAACAAACGAAAATGACCCAAACCGAAACAAAAAAAAAATTGTTAAAAAAACAACATGTATACCCTGAGCTGACTGGAGCAAAAAATAGTACAAAAGCACCACAAACAACAAGAAGTGGCGGTTGCACTCCGTTTCCACGGGCAATTGAAAGCTAAAATTGCATTTTGTGACTGCAGTTATACGAGAGAGCTCTAAGATGTTCGCTATGGAACACAGTGGAACCTCCCGCAGGCGGACACCGAAAAGAGGGGCACAACCATTTTCCAGGCCTAAGGGGTTTCAAAGGTTTCGCTTGTTTAGTAACAAAAACTAATGGGAGAAATTTAAAGAGGTAGTTCATATAACAATCTGATTAGATTAAATTTTTAAACTGCAACATGCTCTATTAAGTGGAGGAATCATTATTAATATCTTTATTAATAGACCTCCTTAGAAGAACCTCTGAAGAAGTCTAGCTTGTCCGCTCACCTCAGCTTTGACGCTACCATTTCTGAAAATAAATCGGGCAGATCCAGGGCCTTGGACGAACTTCTCCAATGGCTGGCCTGCGTATTGGATTACTTTGGATGTCGGCCTTCTCTGGCCCGAGAGAATGGCATTATAACTGAGCCATGCAATTTGCATTTCAGTTGCATCGCCGCTGCAACATCTCTGGATCGGGGCGGGAGACCCATCACGTGCATATAAATCAATCGAAATGTGGAATTGTATTCTATATTTCATTTCATTCCATCAACATTCCGGCTTCTGTTGGTTTTTCCGATGGGATATTTTTTGACATTTTTTACATTTTTGTTGTCGTTTTTGGGCTTGTTGAGTCACACAATCCGCGAAAGTCCTGTCGCGCAGCTTACAACAACATTCGTCGGGCTTTTGTCGCCTTTTGTTGGGTCCTCAAATTGCTGCCAATTTGTTTGTGGCTAGCTACCATTTTGGTCGTTTCTTTCCTTTCGCTCCCTCGTTTTTATTTCCCGGCCAGCGTCCCGGCGTTGTCCATCTATGGGCAACCATGGTCCATGGGTTGGGCTCGGACTCCGGTTTGGGCATTGGATGGTTGGAGGTTTGGTGGATTTTTTTGCGGCCCTTCCTCCCTCCATTGGCACACAGTGCATTTTGTATATTTCCCGGTCTCGAACAGGGAATGGAGGATTGGCAGCGGGAGCGATGGCAGCCCGGGTCCTGGCCGAAGCTGTCGTTGTCATTTGAGGTCAGTTTAAATGGTTTCCTGTCAGTTGCGGTCTTCGGTTTACCAGAAACGGGCAACATCCAGCGTGGCTGGCCATCATTCTGCATACGTCGCACAATATTCAATAAAGTATTCATTCATATTTCTGCTGGGATTTTTCCCCGGCTGTCTCTGGCAATAACTCTTCGAGTTATCGCTCTCTTCAAATTTTTGTTGGGCCGTAAAACTTTTCCAGCCAATTGCCATTCTGTTCCAATACCCGCCGCCGCAAGTGCAGCGAATTCCGTATTTGGCCTTGGGGCACGCTCCAGTTGCAAGACATCTTGCGGCCTCTAAAGCAACAAAAAAAAAAAGGAAAAAACAACGACAAAAAATGTGCAAATAAAAGAATCGCTTTGCTCGGCCGCATAATTAAGCGCATTTTCCTCTGGCATGAAAATGAACACCTCAAGGTGTCGGAAAATGCATTGAATTCAATACGACAGGCCAAATGAGATTGTGGCATCGTGCTGCCGTTTCTGTTGTTGCTTCTCATTTACGTTTTACTTTATGCCACAAATACCACAAGAATTGCAACACAGCCGGGTCTTTTCGAAACGCTGAAACTCTGCAACTCTGAAGCTCTGGCTGTGACTATGACTGACTGACTGGCGGCGACGAATGTGACACCCCGCGTTTGCTGAAGTGGAAATGCAGCAGCAGCAGAAGCCCTAGGTTTCTTTCTCGGTTAGAGTTGGGTTTTGTGTTTTTTCCTTTTTTTTGGGGCCAAGCACTTGAACATGATAGGAGCTTAGCCAAGTCAGCCGAGCCAAGCGAAGTTTTGTGGCAGCCAAACACGTAAGTGGCACATGCGCGGCACAAAATTGCAAATGCCAACAGCAGCAGTCGCTGCGTTAATAATACGGCTGTCTAGCTGGAGAACCAGACTCAGAATCAGAATCAGATGCAGAAACAGAACCGGCATACCTGACTCACAGCAGCCTGTCCTGTCTCTCCAGCTCCCCGATCGTCCAATGTGGCGTATGCGTAATGTTGTCCGGACAGCTGGCATGGCTACCTCCTTTCCGCTTCTGACTTGCGACTGCATCCGAATCGGATTTGCGGGTCAGGGACATCAATCGGGGTGCCAGGTCTGCTAAAGCCTGAGCATTCATCAATTATGATTGATGTGGAAACCATTATCGGATTGATACGGATATTTTTCAGTTACTCGAAAAGTGGGTTATTAAATGGTGAGACACTTTTTGCATTTGGAGTGGCATGTGGAATTACTTTATTATCTGAAATGACAGCAGGAATTAATAAATTGCAATGGCTTGTAATTTTTCAGCTGAATTGATATTTTAATGGGACTTTTGTCTAAAAGTGCAATAACTATTTAAAAACTAAAACTTGTTGGCATCTAATAAAAAAAACACTTATCTAATTGATGAGAAAATTTGTAAAGATAAAGCCACTCTCTACCCACTCTCAACAAATTATTTTAATCTTCAAGCAATTGTGAGGAACACAATAAGCTTCCATAGAACAGAATCTGTCAACATAATAACTCACTCCTCGGCGAACAATTTTTGAGCTAGGTATTGTCATTTGAATTGCTATTCATCGTGCATGCACACTGTCTCTTATTAATCAATTTTCCTTTTCTGGCCGGGTCCAACGCTAATGTTCCGATCAGAACTGCCTGGCGTTGACAGCGGAGAACCGAGCCGAATAGAACTGAGAACGGGGCCAAGTCCTGTCCATAAACAGAGTGACATGGCAGCCAATTAATGTCTACCATGTCACGGGTTTGCTGTGCCCTCTTTACCATTTTACCATGCCCGTCCCCCCCTGGCTGCCCTCTGCCCCGCACTCCTCTCATCATCATCATCATCATCATAGCCACCGTCTTCTGTGCCAAATGGGCAATTTGTTGTCGTTTATATAAGGCGCATTCTGTGCATTTTCATTGTTATTATTGCGCCAGCTCCCAGCTCTCCGTCTCTGTTGCTGCCTCTGTTCCTATCTCTTTCCAATTCCCTAGCCCTCGTCTCTTTCTTCGGGGCTGTGCTATCTTTCTTGCACTTCCTGCCGCACTGCCTCGGTGTATATTAATTTTGATGCTGGGCAGAAAACTGCACATTTACATGCAAAGCGGCATTTGTAATTTGTGGACTCTTAGCCGGAGTGCCTCACGTGACCACGCCCCCTTTTTATGGGAATATAGCTGTGCATAGTAGTGGTTCGTAATTGAGTTCACGTCATGTGCTGTCGATGTCTATGTGGCTCCATGTTCTCCGCCGCCACACTATCTCGTTTAATATGCCCCGGAAAAACTGCTGAAAGTTGCACTTAAAAATATGGTTGCACATTATTCTTCAGATGCGAAATCTCTGGCGGGGCAAGCTTAGCTTCATCCCCAGCAGAGGTCCCGGTCTCGGGAAAACTAAAAATTTCTATAAATCCGCACTTATTCCCAAAACAATAAAACGCGCAACAATTGCGCCCATTCGCTCTTAAATATGCAACAGCAACAATAAAACCAAAAACGTTGCAGGGGCACCAGCACCAGCAACAGCAGCAACAGCAACTGCAACAGCTATTCCCCATATTAGGAATTCCATAATTCAGAGGAGAGGGCTGGGGCAGTAGCAGTCCTCGGCTCGAGTCCCTGCTAAGCCCACTCTTGTAGTCATTTGCCTGAGACCTAGACAAAAGCCACAGCAACAGAATCGGCAACACAAGCAGGCAACACCAACAGCAGTCGCAGTAGGAGTAGCAGCAACAGCCGCGGTGGCCACTGCAACACAGTTGGTCGCAGTGACACACAGAAAGAAATAATAATATTATGAAAATTACTATCAATAGTATTAAGAAGAAAATAATGTTTCCAAAATGATTTTATGGGAGGCACTTCAGATGAGGCTTTAACAGTTGTATCTTGTATACTTTTGAAATATAATCCCCAGAAGATTGATTTTTTGTTGGTGCAGGAGCGGCAGAATATATGCCAGCAATTTAGACAACTTCGTTGGGGAGTGCAAGCTGGCTAAATTATCAAAAAATGGAAAAGCTAAAAACAAGAACCAAAGGAAGCGATAACTTGCAGCGCTGCTGGACCTGGCCTGGCCGTAGGGGGCGGGAGATTGGTAAGCAGGGGAGCTGCCATCTGAGGGGGTCGGTTTTCGGGGGCGTGGGCACACAAACACAATAAAACTTATTTACGAGTCACGACGGGGTGGATGTCGGAGGGCTCCGGCGTAGTTCATTGTAATGCACTTAACGGGGGCAGCCTGACACGGAGGGGCTTCGAAGGGATTCGCGAGGGGGGGCAGTCAAGATTCGCGCAAATGATATGCAAAAAAGAGGGCCATGGCGACGGCGACGGCGACGGCGACGGCGACGGCGAAGTCGTGGGCGTGAAGGCAGTTGAACGTTTCGGTTAAAGGGTAAATGAGTGCGCAGCGTGCGGCGAATGAATGAAACCGAAGGAGAAAGGGGAAGTCAGTGGCTGGGAAATGCAGCCGGAGTGCCGGCTGAGCGGTCCGGGTAATATAAATGAAAGCAACAAGGGGCAAGCCAGAGAGCAGTAGCAATAATATAATAACAACAGACATGGGCAAGGGCATGCCATCACTGTAAAAATTTTATTCAAATTCAGGAAGAAATATAAAAACATCGAAGACCTAAGATCTCCAAAGAATAACCTCATACTAATTTACGTTCCTCTTTTCTTTTCCATTTTAGTTACGAACCGAACAGTATCGGAGCTTACTCCTCGGCATTTTCCACGGAAAGGTAAGCAGAGTTCCTCGAATTCCCCGACTAATGAGTCCGACCACGCCTCTTTAAGTTTTAATAAGCGCGCACATTACGCATACGCCCCATTAGCGCGCGCAACGTGCGTTCAGCGACTCAATTTTCGTTCAGTGCACACGGTGCACAAGCAGGTCCAAGGGGACAACCGATGGAAATGAAGAAGGAGAGGCCAGGGATAAGAGGGATACTGGGGCCACTACTAGGCAGTGGGAGGCATGGTCCTCGTCACAGTACGTAAAGTTCTCAGTAGTCAGTGAAATTGCTGCGCGTCTTGTTTATTGTTCTTGTTCTTGTTGTTGATGTTGGTGTTGTTGTGGCCGCCTGCGATGTTGCTACTTTGCTGCTTGTACTGTTGCCGTTGTTGATGTAGCTGCTGCTCCGGTGGATGTTGCTGCTGCTGCTGCTGCTGCCTTTATTATGGCGCTTTATTGTCGACTCATGCTGCATGGAAATTGCACGAACCAAGCCACCTCCATGTACAATGGCTGAAGTTGCTACTTTTCGGGATGAATATTAATATTCGAAGATAATAATTTCACTTTCAAGACTATCATATATCTTTGTTATAATATTTATTTTTGTAGTTTCGTATGAGTGATTTTTTGGATTTTTGGATCTTCTCACTTTTAAATAATATTTTTAAAGCAACAGAAACTGTCCATTGGAAAGTATAAGTTACTATGAAAGTATAGTTGAGGGAGTAACCACCATCTTGCCACATCTTGATTGTCGCCTCGGTGGGAGCATCTTCATCCGCCGATCCCGAGCTTTGGTATTTATGGCCGACAATACTTTGTACGATTATTTATGCCTTCGCCGCTGCTGCTGCTGCTGCTGCGTTGGTTTCTTTGTTTGTTTACCCGGTGGGTTGGGTCGGTGGTTGAAAACCATATGAGCGACCATCGCGAATGCGAGTGCAGATGCAAATTGCAGGCGGGCGCGGGTGCCAAGGCTCATTAAAATGTATGCCACGCCGAGTGGGGCGAAGAAATGGTTCGAGTGTGTTGGCAAGAAATGCAAAAAAACGGAAAAGGGAAACAATCGGGAGCTGAAAAGAAAAGCAAACAATATGCATATCCTGCGAAGGACACCAGCAAGGACACCGTCTGGCGAGGGCGGTGGGTAATCGTGCGTGTAATAAACGATAATCCATTATATATCAATTTTTATCGCACCCAAAGCCGGGCTAAGAGCACTGTCGCTACACTTTATGGCTCAGCGTTGTGGGCCAAAAGTTGAGTGGGCCGGCTTAAAGTGGGCATGGCCCTTAAATATATTGACGGCCTTATATGAGGTCTTCGAATGCTGTGATTTAAAATAAGTTTTCAAGCAAAACTTTGGGTTCTTGGGCTTATTAAGCTTGTATTTAAAAAGTAATCTATGGTATAATAATATCTAATCGAAAGCATGTTGCTAGTTGGTAGTAGTAGATCAACTAACCCTAATCATAGTGCATGATTTCCCTTGTTTTCGTCAGTAGATTAATCCCAGTGCCAGTAATCATCAGAGGGGTATTAGGCATCAACCTGCCGCCGACAAACGACTTCAACAAACTGAAATCAGAGTAACTGTAATGCGTCACGCCAAATCGCAGTTAGAGCGTTTCGGCCAAATTCCGGCCCAGAACTTTTGACAGTAACTGTAAACGCTAAGCGTGTGTTACGTTTTTTATACTTCATCGACTGCTAATTAGCTACCACAAAATTGACGCATCATCGCGGGCAGAGGGCCCCAACCCGAGTAATACGTATAGTAATACGTATATATATCGGTCGTCATTATAGAACCCATCGCCCACCGACTGTTTGCATGTGGCAAGCGGGCCGTGGTTAATTAGGAAGCGATATTTAACGTTAATGCGAAATAAATCGCAGCCGAGTAGAAAAAGTCGATGTCGATGGCGATGGCGATGGCCAAAGAAGTCGCTCACTTAATTATGTTGACGTTTATGCCGGCATCTGCCAAAACACCCACACCATGCCGCTGGAGGGGAGAGTGGGCAATGGGAGCCAGATCCCCAGCGGTAATCATTATTAATGATGACTTTTAGTTTACAAGCTAATTATTTGTTACTGTTACTTCCAGGGCATTGGAAAAGAATAGAATGGCCATGGCAAGGGAATGTTCTCAACATTCGCGTTTTTTACACTCAAAAAGAAGTCGTCGGTCGTATAATCTTATTAAGTGTAGTAGTTTTAAACTAAACATAGTTCATGATTCATTTCAAAGCTATTTCTTTTCAAGTCTCTCTTTTAAACAAGTTTTATATCGACCTAACTTTTCTCCGAGTGCCAAGTTCTCTGATTCTCAAATTTTGAACTTTCGGCGCCTTTCGCTTTGATATCGGAGCTGTAATTAATTTATTATAAGGCCGGGCAGCGCTCCGGTTTTTGTTGGAGCTCTTATTAATTACCATTTGGAGTGCGAAATGTTTGCATATTGTGTTTGTCCGGCACAGTGGCCAGCGAATTGTGTAAGCCGGCGTATTGTTGCCATAATTTATGGCTGAAATTGTTAACCCGAACGATCTGCGGTCGGATAATGTGATCCCAAATGGTAATCTAAACGCTCCGATAATACCCAAAATGTAAATTTAAGCCGCTTATAGATCGAACTCAAAAGAAAAGCACAAAAGAAGTCAGAAGTCGGGCGAACATATAGCCAAACTGTGGCATTTGTGTGTCGGTCTGTATGTAAATCAATCGCAACGCCCACTAGGGGCGGCCATAAATTAGCAGACACAAGCGAATCGGGCCAACAATGAATGAGTTTGGAAACCTATTCGAAATTGGGTCACTAGAATTGCGCAGACGCAGCGGAAGTTGAAACAGCAAATATGGGTTGCCTTGTTTTTTTTAATCTTTTTGATGTTTTAAGCTCAAAAGTAGATTGAATTACAGTCATACATATGAGTAAGAGTTCACTGAACCGATACAGTACAATCTTACAAGAGCAATGAACCAAAGCCGGAGGAACTGTTACGTAGTCCGATTCAAATTATATAAATTTGCATTAATTCTCCGGCTGACGAAAAGTACACTTTCATGACGTACACTCACACACAATGGTGCCAGCAGTGACGAAATTACTTTGATGATTTGTTTTGGTCTTGGGCCTCGAAATTACGCAAACGATCGCACGACGCCAGCCAACACAACAGAAATATCTGCAAGTGCGTGGGAAGCTCTGAGCACGATACCAAGAAAGCCAAAATAAATCCAGCTAAAACAAAAGCTCAGAGACCCAAAACAGTAGCAAGCGGCAAAGGAAAAAAATTATTACAAAATATCAACGGCGAGGGAAGCCAGGCCAGGCAAGATGACGACAAATTAGATGCAGCAAAGGTAAAATTAAATAAAAATGCAATTAAAATGCACGACAACTGGTGGGTGCGGGTGGGGTAGTTGTGATGAAGGGGTCGCTCACGTCAGGAATAATTAAAGCCATTTTCGCCACTGATTGTATGTGTGCTTGTGGCACAAAACAAAAGCGAAAGTGTTGAAATATTTATGCAGAAAATGCACAACGAGAGCGAGAGCAAGTGTCTCCGGTTATATTCGAATTAAGTTACAACTGGCAATAGCCAACACAACGCCACGAAAGCGCGATATTGCAGTGATAACTGAGCCACAACAACCCGTCGAATTTTAATTCGAATTTTTAATGACACCGGCAACTACGATCTGTGGAGCGGAATAAAGTGTGTTGTCAAAACGAAAGGCGATCCAAGAGTTTTTGGAAATCGATTTGGCATTAATAATAAAAGTTTTCAAGCCTTGAATTTATGATTCATTGAAAACAAAACTTGTATGCTTTTAAATCAACTTTAATCAATTAAGACTAATGAATAGGTTTTTATTCTTCATTAAGAAAGCCATGGCTTTGAGTTAAAAGTTATATTTAATTTTTCATTATATTATAGGCCGCATATCCTAATTAAAATAAATGACAACTTGGCATTGATTTAAAAAGTGTTCGAGCCTTGAACTTGCGAGTCATTGGATATAAATATCCTGGGCATTAAATTAATTATTTTAAGAAGTATTTTTGCATCCAATGATCTATGCAAAAATAGGCTTATATGCTAGTTCTTTAATAACCTAGTTACTTAAAATAAAAGGTATATATTTTATCAAATTAAAATGAAACCAATTTTTATTTATATCCCCCTACCAATTCATCAATGGAAACATTTTCATAACTTTTTTCAAGACCTGGTCATGTACATTTGTGTTTTAAACGATGCACGAAATGTGTGACTAATTTCTGTCGTTAAGTTTTTGTATTTTTTTTCTCCATTGTTGGATGATGTAGCTACTATGTTGCTAGTGTTGCTGTCGTTGTTGTTGCAGGTATAGGTGTTGATATGGCTGCTGTTGTTTTGTGCATTGTTGTGCTGCATGTTACTTATGCATCACGACGCATGCGCCGCGGCCGGTGTCGTTTTGCTTGTCTGCCGAGCGTCTGCCTTTTGGCCCGTTGTCGCTGTCGTTGTTGTTTCTGGCATGGCTGCTGCCTTTTGGTGGTAATTAAAATGGAAATTGCATTCACAGTGGCTGGCCAGACGGGCGAATGCGAACATGCGAACAATACACGAGTATGCCACGTCCACGTCCGCTGCCTCGCCGGCTGCCACAGTTAAATGCGCTAATAACTTTATTCAGCCGTTGTCGCTGGCGTTTGTTGTTAGGTTGCTGCTGTAACTGCTGGCATTGCAACATTTTGGCTTAGATTGCTATCAGCAGAAGCTAGACGGACAATCGCACGGAAATGGCAAATGATGTTGTTGTTACCAATTCAGTGCTCCCGATTGTTGTTTGTTGCCAACAACTCTTTTTTATGTGCATTGGCCAAGTGTCTGAACATTCAAAGTTCAAGCGTGTGAAGGGTAAACAAAGTGGCCAAAAGACACAACAATAAAGGGGGAAAAGAAATACAAACAAACTTTGAAATAACCGTATTTTCACGCGAACTTAATTTAATTTTCATGTGGTCATAAAAAAAAAAGAGTAAAGACTGGATTTGCCAGCAATTTGTTTTCGGGATTCGAACCGGAGTTTTTATGTGCAAATCGAAATGTCAATTAGCATTAACCTTAATTTACATCCTTATGCAACCGAATCGATTCGGGTCACTGGCTGTGCTGGGATGTGAAATCTTCGAGCAAAAACGAATAAAATAAAATAAATGTAAAATCTTTTGTTCTAACTGCCTGGGTTTCGGACGGGGCCTTTACGCCTTAATCACGCCGTTGACTAACCACAATTGTTAACGGTTATGGCGCCAAACACATGTCGAATCTCGATGAATGCCCACAAATTGGCAACAAGCAGCAAAATTATTTATTAATAAACATAATAACAGGCGGAGAAGAGGCATCCAGCTAGCCATAATAAATAGAAAACGCACGGAATACCAATTAAAATTCAAGCCGCATCGCCGCTTAATGTCATAATTATGAGCCAACTAAAGAGATTTACGTATTTTATTTCACAAAACTTTTTCGACCCGGTGCCGCCTGCTCTTGGTTAAATTATTATTATTATTATTGCTGTTGTTGTTGGGATTTTGTTGGCTGCTGGTGTTGGCTTGGCCCCCGTGCGTGTGAGATTGTTGGCCAAAAAAAGTTGCCGCTTGCCATCGATTATGCAGGAACAGGAAGTGGCACGCAGGAGCAAAATAGAGATGGTGGCTTTTGGAACGGAATTGTGGTCGAGGGGCGTCGAGGAGATGGCCAGACCCACAGACAGTTGACACGTCAACTTCTCGGCGTGTTAACGAACAAATCTATCTTGGCTGGCCATAAAAAATCGTCATAATTAAAGCATCATGCCAACCGTCACCACTCAGCAGTCACGAGTCACGTAACAGAAATAGCAAATTTAATTTGCGAATTTAGCTCTCACATAAAATTCCCCAGCAAATTAATACTTATTATTCAAAAAGTCAAAGCACAAAAAAGTTTTGTAGGAGCGAAAAAAATAAATGGGAAAAAAGTTTTACTTCAATTGTGGTAATAATTGACGAACACTGAATGAAATTAATCAATTACTAAAATGTTGTTAAAAGCCAGCCTAATGGAATACGATTGATAAAAATCATGCTAATGTATTTTTTCCAGGAGGAGGGCATTTCCCTAACGAAGTTCTAATACTCTTAACGGATAATTGCGGTAGTCCGATAAAAAATAGCATAAAATTCCATAACTTTAAAGCAAAAAAAGAAAGCCTCTTTAAGAAAAAACATCTTTTAAACCCTATTTTAATTTTGGTGCATGAATTAAGGACACTGCCTTAAGGGATATTCCATGAGACTGGCAGACTATTTTTGCGTACTTAAATGGTTCTGCACCGTCGAAATCAATTTAAAATTTAATGGGAAAGTTTAACCGGGCTGATCTCTGCGTAATCTGGCCAGGAAGCCAGCTGCCTGAGCGTTGACCTGAGGTTTATTATTCTGCTATCTCGCCCATTGTGGCTCCCTCACACACAGAACACAGAGGCCATGGAAATTTAATCAAATGAAAGCTAGAGGCAATTATCCTTTAAACACAATTAATTAATCACGCAAACAAACACACGTGCCCTGAGTTATTTACACATATAGTATTTTGTTATTTCGAGCGTAAAGTGCAACGATTTTTCCCTTGTCCAGTGTCCTGTGTCCTGTGTCCTGTCTCTTTTATGTGTTTGTGTTCATGCGCCACAATATTAACATATCCTGCGTGTTTAAGTTACGCATAAAATTATATCCTGATTGAATTGCACTGTCCAGAGTCCGGAGCCTGGCCCAAACCGGCTGGCCGGAAAGTCTGGCACCCAGAGTCCTGCGTCCTGCGTCCACGCCCACATAAAATATGCGGCTTTCAATAAAGTTACCATCAGTTGGCCGTTTGCATGCTCCTGTGTTTGGACCACGGCCGAGAGCCGGACCAAAGGCAGGATCCTTGGCACTGTCGCCGCGTTAAAATGCGCACCCACGCACATAAATCACGTGCGTGAATCCTTGCGCCCTGGCAGTGGTGGGAGCTGTGGTGGGTCACGGAAGCTGCGGGCAAACGGAAAATCAGTGGCAACAGATTTTTACCAGCCTCTGTTTTACACAGAAGAAAAAAATCGTAAATGGTCTTAATAATATTGAAACACAAAAATATGAATAATAGGAATTTGACTTATAATTCAAAATATTTCTCTCTGTACATGCGTATGAGTTGGGGTCCTATCAGCTGCACAGCATCCGCCTGGAC
The DNA here is from genome assembly GCA_035045925.1 of Drosophila atripex. NCBI lineage: Eukaryota > Metazoa > Arthropoda > Insecta > Diptera > Drosophilidae > Drosophila > Drosophila atripex. The sequence continues at coordinate 7,904,331 of JAWNOP010000012.1, forward strand.
ATTGGCCATTGTTGATATTCCTATTGTTGGTATTGGTGTTGGCCACGTTATTGTTGTTGGCGCTGTTATGCACACGTGTCAATGGCAGCGCGAGCACATTTTCACTGTCGTGTTTAATTAGACTGCTGCCCCGAAGGTGCACTTGCCACCAAAGCCCCCCAGCCCTCTGTACCACAACCTAATGCCATTGTCAAAGCCCCCTGCTTAGCCACTCTCGCTCTTGGCCTCCTCGCCGGATTGCGAGTGAAGCGAAATCGGGGGAATCACATGTGAAACCTTAAAGGTGTTAATGACTTTCAATTGTCGCTCGAAAATGAAGCGAACACGACTCCCACAGAAAAGTTGATACTTAGGACGATAACACGAAAGATAAGTAAGTGAAGAGTTCTTGGTTTACTTGAAGTGGTTTCAAAACCCCACATGTCACGATTTTTACAATATGATTAAAACAAAACGCAGACGTCAAACTAAACATTTTTAGAAAACCCAATTTGTTTTCACACCTGAAGCAAAGGAAAAGTTTAGGCCATCGCCTCTCAGGTTTCACCTGTCTGGGCACTAATTTAACCCCATACTCCGCCCACAAACTGACACGTGATTTCTCAGGAGCCGAAGGAGTTCCCCAAGCCCAAGCCCAACCCAAGCCGAAGCCCTGCTTTTCACAGGCTGCCACCTTTCACCGCGAACTAGATGATTTAACATTTTCCCCATTGCGTGCCATATTATTTAGTTAGGCAAAAGTGAATAACCGCTGACGGGGGAGTGCATATATTAAATATGTACAATAGAAACTGAAAACAAATTGGACGATTTGTTTGGGCCAACGCCTCGTTTATTGTTGCGCATATGCCCCGGGTGCCAGCATTTTATGCGGCTTTAAAGTGCAATTGTTACGGAATTCGAATTCGTGTTTTTTTTTTTTGCGACAAGCTTTCCTCCTTGGGCGGGAAACACCTAAATGGCCATGCAGCGCCTGCACATTTCTTATCATCTAAACCACATAAACGTGTCACGGGCCTAGTCTGGCGTTTATGGCCGCTTAAAGTCAATCCCAGCCAGTTGGCTGGATGGGAATTCTGAAGAGCTCGTCAGCGGATGGAATGGGGTGGCATGGGATGGGATGGGAAAGCCACGCACATAGCTATCCCAGCTGCCAATCGTTGACATCGCCGACCAGCCGCCAGTCGCCAGTTTTAGTTTTCAGTTTTAAGTTGGCAATCTCTAACCGAGGGCCAGAAACGGCTGAAACGATGAGCCAGCGAGCCGGTCGGTCGAGAGGCCCATGAACGACTCGCATGTCGCCCTGTCATATGCGCAAATTAGTCGTTAGCCGGCGTTTGGCCCAGGAGTTGGAGTTTGGACAAGAGGAGTTTTGCCGGAAGATCGTAGATGAAAATGGAAATGGAGATGGAGATGGTGGCACCGATGGTGGCTGGCGACGGAGACCGAGCAGGAGATGGAGACGATGCTGTGAGAGTTTAATGACTTTGGCGTTAGACGCCAAGAGCAACGGCAACGGCAACAGCGGCGCTGATGAGGCACATGATAATGGCCTCTGATGGCCGCGTTCTTGTCAAAGTCGCGAAGTGAACGTGAACGCGAAACGTTCTCGTTGGCAAAGGCAACGGCAACGCCAAATGTCAGGCAAAAGTTTGCCGCTGAGCCAAATGGGCTCCTCTTATGCACTTGAATGCACTTCGGCACATATGCACTCTTGCACTTGAAACAAATAAGAGTTTTAAAATAATTTTTCAGAAATGTCATAGAACTCTGGAATTTTTGAAACAAAAACTTATCTCTTAGAAATAATATTTTAAAAAGGAAAAACTTAACTATCCTACTTCAGATACTTAATATCTGAGTTTCCCAGTGTAATGTCGCACACATGGAGACTTAGTTCCGGGGTCCGTGTTTTGTGCTTTGCACATACATAAATACAGCATAATTAGCATGTCGCTCTGGCATTTGAGCCCTGATTCCCTTCCCTGCACCTCCGTGGCATATTGTCAACGCTTATGGGTTCCTTGACTTGGAGGCGACTCACCTTACAAGTTGCGACTTTAGTTCATTTGATTTCGCTTCCCACTGATTTGTGTATGTTTGTTTCTATGTCGGTGCCTCGGCGGAGTCTCATTCTGTGCTCTTCCATTAGCAATTCTGCATCTTCAGAATTATGCAATCATCATCTACGGGCTGCTTTGTGGCATCAGTATCTTTCTCCGTTTGCATTCGGGTTCAGTTCCTCATTTTCCGCTAAATTATGCATAATTTTTGAGACTTGAGGATGTGTGTCTCATGCGCTTGAAGCAGTCATTCCATAGAAACAAAGTACAAGTGGACTGGGGGGAGACAGGCTTAATTAAAGTCCTTAATGTCAAAAGGGCCGAGAGCAAAATAGTAAATGCTGATACTTAACTTGGCCTGAAGCACACAAGACGGGTGCATACTCTTAAAAATAAATCAAGTAGAAATTGAATAAAGGAGGATTTTAAAGCCTTAAAATATAATTTTAGCCAACATTAAAGAGTATATGGTTGTAAAAACATATCGAAAGGCAATTAATACCATTTTCTTGGCAATATACGACTTAAATACCTGTTGGCGCAGTAGCCTGGCGTAAAAAATATTTCTCCATCTAAAATAAACTGCAACCATTAATTGTTAAATGCCTCGTAACCATAATTATTTTATGGTATAATCCAAGATCCTCCTCCTGCGCTCCACGCTGCAACTTTCGTGTCTATCGATACTTAGCCAAGCTTTGCATAATCCCGCACAGATACCCATCTGTCTAACGATCTATACTCGCATACGTAAGATGCCAGATGATGGTAACATTTCCAGCTCTAATTGACATGAATCCCAGTCAGTCGACTGCAGTCCCTCCCCCGACTATCCTCTCACGTCCACTCGAAAAACAGAAAAAAACAAAATGGCAAAACAACTTATGGCTCTCTGCGGCACCTGCCATTAGCAGTCTCACTTTGGATTCACTTTCTTTCGGCCAGGCTAAAATCGGGCAGGCCGAAATGAAACCAAATCAAGCCAGAGCGAATCGCCGGCCATGTAATTGTTGTGTACGAGCTGTTTGGATTTTTAACAACAACTGTGCTGCACTGGCACTGCAGTTTCACTTTCTATGCTGCAAAGTTTGATGGCGACACTTGCTGTGTGCTGTGTGGAAAGTGCACTTTTTTCGCCTTGGCCAAGTGTCGTTAACCCAATTTGAAAGCATTTGGCCAGGAGACGTCATGCAAATGCAGAGGCAACTTTTGCTTTCGCTGTAAACCAGTTCAAAACTTTGTCAACAGTCGATGTGTTGCAGCATCGCATTTTTTACTTTTCCCTCCAACATCCATTTAGTGTTTTTCATTTTTAGGATCTTGGCATGATGCTCACATATGGCAGATAGCATGGCAGCCAATTAGCCAGGCTCCCTGGCCGGCAATTTGGATAATAATTTTATCATAAACTTTGCATCTCCCAGGGAGATGGATCCTGGGTCAAGTGCAAAGCCAAGCCAAAGAAAATTTTCAACTTATGAGCCATAATTGCTGCTCTGGGCCAGCTATGGGAAATGCCCGGCAACCGCATGAAAATGTTGCAAATTGTTTACTGCAATTTGTCTTGGCCAAATATTTACGTACATATATGGTCGTCCTTGCGAAAATATTATTCAGCTGGTAAATTTATGTGGTCGAGATGGGAAAATATGAAATGCCAAAAATTCTCGTCATCAAAAAAGGTCTGAACAATTAGGAATTGGAATCGGGCGATGGTGATGGGGCGGGTTGCGTTGCTTTTTCCAGCCTGTCACTTTGGTCTAGACGGGGCCATAAATTATGCAAGGCAGCAGCAACAGCTTGCCCAAGCCCAGGACTCAGGACATAGGACCCGGCCAAGAGCAGGCCAACACTCTGTGGCAGCAATTTTTCCAGCATTTCTCCGGACTCCCAGGCACTTGAATGTTGAATCAGTTGCAATTTGCATGTGGCGGTCAAGAGATGCACTTGAAAGAATCGATGATGGATGTTAATAAAAGTAAGCTTGGTTTCTAAAACATATTTTTGGTTAAAAAAAACTATAAATTTCATCGGCAGGTCAACTAATCTATTATTTTCAACAAATAAGTTAATTTTTTACGATTTGAGAATACATTTTTTTCAGTGAGTATTTTATGCCTTGCTCCTCCTGCAAAGTGGCCAGCTCTTGGCCCAGTTAGGGCTCAAGAGTTGCCAATGTATTGACCATCGGATGCATAATTATGCCCCATAAAGACGCCTACTCGATCTGCCTGACTCAAGTGCAACTTTAACTTCATACTGGTCTCAATTTTTGTGTATTCGACACAAGCTAATGGCTTTGGGGTCTTCCAAAATGGTAGCCTTCCTCTATGCACTTGCCAAAACCTATCTGTGGCTTTTAGAGTTTTATTTAAATTCTCTTTGCGGCGTCAGGTGGATTGTAATTTTGCAAAGGCAATGGAGCTACGCACTCGAAGCGAAATGGCAATTTCCACTACGGCAGCCAGCAAAGTGTAAAATAAATTGCCAAATATGTGAGAAATATCGGGTATGAAAAGCCAAATGAAATTGATATACAATTGTGGGCGGCGAAGAGGAGGCGGAGAACGAGGTGAGGGCAGGTAGCGCTTGCTGAGTTGATTTTTGCCAATTTGTGTGGCAGCTGAGAACGTTGCAACAAAATATTTAAATATGCCAATGCAGGGAGGGAGGGAAGACTTGCTGGAGCTCGGCTAACGAGCCAAGCCAGCACTTGAATACACAAACCCAAAACATGCATGTTTTACCAAAGGTACACACACACATAGAAACACAAATATATTTATGCATTGGCTAGCTCTGCTTTAAGCCAGAACTTTATGTATGTGGCTATGGTATATTCAGAGTCAACAACAACGCACAAATTTTTAATGCCGAAAAGTCACAACACAAACACACACGGACCAGGGCACTAACTTGGCCAATAAATTCTGTCTCAATCAATATGGCGGGGACGGGCAGAGATGCAGCATTCGCACGTATCCGCCAGATACTCGGCACACACATTCGTACTTACACACTCGACTGCCACTGCCACTGCCGCTGCCGCTGCCGGCGTTAGATAAATTCTTCCTGCAATTCAATGCGTACACAAACTGACAGCAGCCAACTGGCTTTCCTATTGCCTCAGTCTACAAGTGCACTTGGAGAAATATTTTATAGTTGCTTAATATTAACAAAGGATGATATTCTAGAGGAAGTGCTAGTACAAATTAGCAATAATTACTTAGAGAGAAAAAAGTATCCTTTTTTTTTAGGACTATTTAGGCTTAAGAATTTTAATATTTATCTATTAAATAGGATTGCTACAAATTTTGATCCGAAGCCAATTAGCAATTTTCTTTATTGGCATTCTTTTTATCGATAATTTTCCAAGTAGGCGTTGAAAACTGAAATTAATCGTTCAGAGACAGATTTCGGGTATAAATGAAGGTTCTGCTTAGGATTTTAGTCAGTCGTTGCCTGGCACTCTACCATATTACGACTCAATCGGGTACTTTATTCTTTTTATTTAATCATTTTTTTATTTATTTACTTTTTGGAATGAATTGCATTAGTTTTTTATCTTCCATCGTCCGTTTTGTATGGGTTTAAGCTAGCTCCGATTTTTTCTCCAGGGTTTCATTTTCTAAATATTTTTTATACATTTTTTTATCTTTGGTATTTTATTTTTGAAGCATGCGTGGCTAGTTACGTAAGCTTCTTAATTTTTTTTTTTGTGTTCCTTAGAGGTCAGTTTTATTTCTTTCAATATTAATAGTTTTTCTTTAAATATTATTTTTTTTTAACTTATTTCCCATACTGAATTTAAGTTGTATGAGATATCTTGCAGTGTATTTCGGTGTGTGTATAAAACTAAATTTGCACAAATATGCACTACCCTGTCATTTTCCTCCCCATAACAGATCCCTCCCGCCCTCTGGCTGTCGCGGTCCTGTCAAAGACATATCTTATCTTCATTTGCTGAACCGAACAGAACCAAAACCAAAGCCAGAACCGTACTGGACTTTAAATTCTCAGCTGAATCTTCTTTGGCCAACTGCCGGGTCCAGTATCCCAGGCTCTTGGTCCCTGGTCCCTGGTTCCGACTACCGCTCGCCCACTTTTTCACATTCTTGGCAGCGTTTTCTATTAGCCAGCGCCTTTGTAGCCTGTCCGAAATCATTTGGGCTATTTAACTTTTAAGACTAATTAATTACGAAACGACGAAATGAGCAATGTCCGACCGGAGCGTAGCAGCTTTGACTGTGAAGTTTCAGTTACGTGGCTCAGAATTTTCCCATTTTCTTTGGGCTGATTTTTCTCGACTCGTTTTAATTACTTGCCCGGCGCCCGTAACCAACTGAACTCAAGTGGCCAGGCCGGGCACATCGATGTGCCAGTGCGGTTAAAAGTTAAGCTCGTCACTGGTCCCGCCCTGGTCGGCTCTGTTCTGGTTTGGCTTACTACATATTCGCCTCCTAAGTAGCCGTGGCTGCCGCCGTGGTCTGCACCATCTTGGCCACCATTTATTCCCGTGTAATTGACGCCGTTGCCATGGCTCTGTGAGAAATTCTTAGCTTTCTTGAGTTCATGAACTTTGCTTTATTTTTCGTATTCTGAACTTTGAAGCTTTCAAATGTTCTCACATTGGGATGAGCAACTTTAAGTGTTTCGGTAGTAGCCAGTAGCCAGTAAACAAAAAAAAAAAACCACAAACATTTATGTGAATTTAAGTGTAGAATGGGATTTTGTTTTATGGGACATTCTGGCTACCATTGTACGCGTCATAGATCCCAAAGAGATTGAAAATTAATTAGGGAAAGACAAACGGGAATTTCGAGTATTTATTTTTGGAATATTTAAACAAAAGCCATGATCATTTGATTAATTACGAAGATTGTTGTTTGTCTGTTTTCGAAAACGATTCTGTTCTGAAACCCGTTCCTGTTTGGACCGTAAGATACAGTACTTTATGTGGGTTCCCCACTGCGATCCTCGGCTATTTTCGGCCCAACTGCATTGTTGTTCAAAATTGTATCTCTCTGTTCTGTATCTGTATCTGTATCTGTATCTTTCATGTTGTCAAAGTTGTTGTAGTTACTGTTGAAATGACTGCTGTATTGGTATGGGTTTTCAATTTATTTGACGGTTAATTAAAAATTACGATGATGTTGCCGCTGACGCTGATTCGACGGCCACTTCGACGCCAATTGATAGATTGAGAAATTGAGCCATTCAACTTGAACTCGGCTATTAGGCAAACGAGATTTTTGTGCTCGATGCTCGGTGGCCGCTGCTGCAATTTACAGTTGCTCGACCGCTCCCCGAATAATCCGGCTTTGAACGACGAGCCAATGAACGACGTCAACTCCTTACGAAAATCAGCTAAAAAGTTGTCAAAAAAAAACACACACACACACAAAATAAGAAGAAAACCTCATCGACAAGCTCATTCAACCCACCTCCTCACCTCACCTTTATTAAAACTGCACAAAATGGCGTCGATTAGCGTTAATCAATTTGCCAGTTAGTGCTTTGTTGGTTGTTTTTTATTTTTGTCTCATATTCTCGGGGCACGCACATAAAGTGGCACAAGGTCTGGTTTTGGGCTTGCGGTTGTTGCGTTGTACTCGCACATATATCTGCCAGCTATCTGCCAGATACAGATACAATAAGATGTATCGCATATACACAGATGTAAGTGTAACGGCCAAAAGCGGATCAACTACTTTTCGCCGGCGTGTTAATGAAAAATGCGTTGGCCGGCAGCAGATAAATCGATGGTGTTGCTCGTTGATAGGGAGGTTTGGGGAGGGGGATGGAACATGGGGATGAGGGTAAACCCAAAGCCGGAGCGAGTTCATCAGCGGAGCAAAAACCTTGTCGCCACGAATCGAATCGAAACGTGTTCCATTCCAGGAACTTTCGGGGAGGAGGAGGAGGCGGAGCTGTCTGCTTTTTTCTCTCCCGCCATCTAGTACCCCCTCCTGACTGGTACTGACTGGAGCGCCCCCTTTCTCTACGACCCTGGCCACGCACGAAAGTTGTTATCGCTGCCACAGTTAGGCACTGAGACAGTCCCCGGCTGCTACTGTTACCTAGTGCACACATCTAGTGGAGGATGCGAGTCACTGGAGTAAAGTGGAATGGGGTGGTACACTGAAAACTTACCATAAAAGATAACATGACAAAAGAGACGAACAAAATATTATCAATATAATATCAGTTGAATTATAAGACACACTATGCTTAAATTTTTTGTGAATTTAAGACTCTTAAATCCCTTTACTCTCTTTATCCCTTTTTCTATATAGTAATTTTTTTTAGGTGCCACAACCTATGAGGCCAAGTAGTAAACTCTCCTCTATTGGTCAGCAGGGGCTCCTTGGCTCAAGCAAGACTGCCTTGAAGGCATTTAGGAAAATCGTTTGCTTTTGTTTTCCCTGCTTTTTGCGGGCATTTTATGGCGGCTTTAGTATTCGCAGAGGCTTACTTGTGCTGTGCCGCTGTCGCTTAATGTTTGCTTTTAATTATCAAATCAGCACATGATCATTATACTGCTGACAATGGTGACAATTATCTCGGAGATAACGACGACGATAATGATGATGTCCCGGCCACAGGCATTTTCCCCAAGGTTTTCATTTAAACATTTTATTTGAGCAAATTTTTATTGTTATTTGCCAAGCAAATGGCACTCTGACAAGTGCATAAGCAAATATTATTATTTGCAAATAAAATAGAAATAAAATAAAAAAGAGAGAGGATCTGGAAGTGTTATTAAATTTACGTAATAAAAATGTAATTTCGCTCTGGCAAGCCCTGACAATTAACTAATTGCCGTGATGCTTTTCTTTCACCTTTCCCGACTTCGCGTTTAAAAAATGAACACCTCACCTTTTGGCAATCAAATCTCGGCCCTTTTTAACCGACAATCGATGGCTGTTTGCGTCTGTTCCAGGCCGATAAATCAGGCAGTGAATTATTTCATTGTTATCGTCGACTTCCATCCGATCCGATCCGAACCAAAATCGATCCCGTCCCATCCGTCCCTGAGTATTTTCCTTTCACCTTTCGAATTCAATTAACTGCAGCCAAGTGCCAGAGACAATCTACCAAATTCGTTAAGCAAATGGAGAAGCGTGGGAGCTGCCGTTGTTGTCTTCGATTTTATCCCCCCCAAGGCCCCCGTCCCTCGGCAAATATTTGCCATCAACATTTTTGCACGCTAATTTCCTCTGCACATTTTTGGGGCTCTGACATCACGCGCGCAACGCATAAAGTTGGTGGGGCTGCCACGGGCGAGGGAAGACAGAAATTTTAAAATTGAAGAAAAAAAAAACACGAAACTGTTGCAGTTCAGTAGACACTCACAGTGAGAAGGGGGCCAGTGGGGGGGAGCTGAAATTTCGTCACATATTTTTGCGTAAATTGCCGGAAAATCGCAAATCATTGGAGATAAACATCCAAGTCAAGAAATGAACAGAAGCCAAGAAGTCGTGGTGGGGGGAGAGTGGGAGCCGGGTGCCTGTGGGAGTGGATGGGTTGGGCGGAAAGCGGCAACAACCGCCGAACCAAATATCGAACAATGTTAAGCAAACACTCACTCCAGCCCAGAGTCGAACTGAAATTCGGCAAGTGGAGTGCAGTTGAGGGCGAAATCGAGAGCCAGCCATCAGGCTGCATAAAAAAGCCACGAAAAGGAAACAGTTCCAGGACACTGACAAAAAAAGTTCGTAAATAAAAAGTTTTTTAATTTTGGACATTATGAAAGATAAAGTAAACTATAGTATAACTATAGTAAATAATAGTAAGTTTTTTTTTTTTAATTTAAAGGGAAATCTTTTAACTTTTCCAGTGTAGACAGTGGCACAGACTTAGTTCTGCGGTCGCTGCCTGTCGACGGGCCTTCGATGCCAATAAAATCTGAGCAGGCCGGATCCGGGTGGAGTGCATCCAAGGGGCGCTAGTGATAGAATAGACAGAGGGCAAAAAGCAGAGGCCAGAGCTGCCGGCTCAGAAACGTTTTTGCAACGCTTGAATTGCCAGAAAAGTGGGGAAGCCAGTCAGTCGAAAGGGGCACAGAAAGCGGTGGCGACAGGGGGGCCACTCCCACCTGCAACTGAAGCAAGCGAGCTGTCGCTGGTGTTGCAGCTTCCGCACGCATCTTGAGTCCACTTGGAGGTTGCAGATTAGTTTACCTCACAACAGCAAGGCTTTGTGGGAAAATGAATATATACAAGCTTCTCCTTTTATTCAGACACCATACCCCAATGCCATGAATGCTTAAATTTTAGGCAAGTATAGGCTGCTTTTAAACCGATCCTTGCATCCGGCTCTAGTTTCAGCACAAACAGGCGTATCTAATCAATTCCCGGCAATATTTGGGGGCACCTCAAAGCGAAAGGAGCCCCAGATTGTGCCTGAGATTGAGAGGTTGAAGCTGAGCTTGAGCTAGTAATTTAGACGCTTGCTGGCTGCCAGTCCGCTCCCTTCCAACTGACTTGACTTCAATTGCAGCCCGACTGCTCCTTGCTCTTTAGTCTCCAGTCTGCAGTCTGACTTTGGCCATTAAATTGAATTTAGTTTGATTGCATTTGATTGTAGCTTATCAGCGAGAAACAAGATGACGGCGCACAGATTTATGCTTCGTTAACTTTTCCATGGAATCGAGGGGAGCAGGATCTAGAGTCGTAGTTGGAGGAGCATTTACATAATTCTCCAATGCCAGGCAAAAGCTCAACGTTTTTTAATTAAAACCGCTGACTGCATAGGAGTATGAGAATCTTATAAATGGCTTGAAGGCCTTGGGCTTACACATCCGCTGATGATGACTGCATCTTGCCGTATTCCTGGCTTAAAGTGCACACTCACTTTGCCATTTTTGCCATTAAGACCATCAGTCACAGATGCCTGACGCATCAGGGCTAGGAAAGTCACACTTTGGTCCACTGACGAAAGTCACACTTAGCCCCTGATGGGGCTAGATCATGGTACTCACTAAATATTATAATTTTCTATAAAGATTATGACTTGGATGCGCAGAAGCAACTTAATAAATAGTATATTTAGTCCAACTTATTTAGTTTGGGGAAAGTGTTAAAATCTTAGACCAATCCAAGTAGAGTTGAAATATCATCAAGTTGGATAGAAATGATGCCGCGTTAATTGCGGCGGCGGCCTCCAGGCAAACGCAATTTTGCCTTCACTTTGCTCGTTGAGGCGTTACGCTGACAGTTACCCGCCTGCTCCCGGCCCGCCTCTGCCACCTGCACCCTTTTGCCCTCAAAACGTGGCAGAGTGCTGCTTTTTGCCGCTACCTGCGCTTATCATTTGGGCCTGGCCCTGACGCGTGATGATGCGTTTTGATAATTGCATGCGGCAAAGTCAGTTAAATGTGTATATTTGGCAAATATATATTCAGGAGCATTGCTCACCTCGCTGCACAATTAAAAGCTGTCAAAATTTCACTTCACTCTACCAGCACCAACAGCAGTAGCACGTCGCTCTTCTCCTTTTGCTTTGTTTTCCGCCATTATCATCAACGCCATTGCCTTTTGATTGTCTTTGCACAATTCAGCGCCAATTTTAAAATCATTTTCACACACGACTGCATCGCACCTCGGCCCGGAAATGTTAACGGCCAAAGAAATCAACGCCCACGCCCACGCCCAAGCCCCCCATTTTATCCGGTGGGGTGATAATGAAGTTTCCCAACCGCCCAACCACCCAACCACCCAACCACCCAACCACCCAATGCCCACTTTCCGCTACCATCGATCCGATAGGCACGCACTCAGTGTGTTGTTTATCTGCAAAGCAAACCAATGCAAATTCAACAACAAATACAAATAGGAATAAACATGGAAATTAAATAAATTGATGCGTTGCATGGCTGCTTAATTGCGCGCAACTTTCGGCGGCTAAATTAAACGTAAAGATTGCAATTCGCATTCGCATTCGCTTCGCAATTGTTTTGCTTTTCCACTGAACACTAAATAACGTGCTGAATTGCTGTGCTGTGCTGTGCTGTGCTGGGCGATGCCCGAAATTCAAATACCAGTCCGATGCCACTCAGCACTAATAAGATAACAATTCATTTATGTTTACTTGCAGTGGGAGCAGCAAAAGCATCAGGAAAAGCCACAAAAAACAGCCCAGAAAAATAACCAAAAGCCATTGAACGGCCGAACGGAGAGACTAACCAGGTGAGATAGTTAGCGCAAAAAGATACAGATACGAATATCTCAATACGTGAAAAAGTATTTGCTTGCCCCATCGAGGCATATTTAATCTGTTTTATTGTATTTGCGCTTTCGAGACTCTTTGTATGCCGCAGCCAAACATATTTCGATTTGCAATCAAATATTTATTTATTCCTTCCGTTGAAGCGTCAAACGATCAATAGTTGCTCAGCAAACGTCAAGTGATTTGATTTTTCATATTTTTGGAGAGATAATAAAAAGTTGAGAAAGTTGTTGTCTTGAGTTTAGCTTAGTTCAAAATCTAGTCACAAATTAATTAATAACCTTGGCTCAAGTAGATCAACTTTGGCCATTAAGTGTGTCGGCAGGAACTCAACTTCTGCTGACCAAATACTCGCATTTGAAGTGCCCGAAAATCTCGAAAGTTTGCGATGCGGTAGGCAAAGAATCGCGTTGCCCACACAAATAATCATCGCTTAATAGTCAAACCTTTGGCGACGAGGTCGCGGGGTCGACAGGCGGATACCGCAAGGCCAATCAAAGCGTCATTGAAACGGAAACGGAAACTGCAAGTCAAATGGCAGTCGGCCACAGGAAATGAGGCGCACAAGTGCCCGAAGAAGAGCGCCGCGAGGGGGCTACTACCGCATTCACTAGGCCACCGCAAATTAACGCGAGTTCCCCGACTCACACTGGGATCTCCACTTCTTTGGATGTGATTCTGATGTCCAATGCAGAAGCATCGCCATTTTCATCTTCTCGTCACTGGCTAGTGAGTGACCAAGGCAACGTTTGTCAAAGTCTTTTGGGCGGGTTCCTCGACTCTGCGGCCTCCGGTTTGCGTTTGGCTTTTCCTTTGGTTTTTGGTCTACTGCCTGAATGAGCGCTCAAATGAACACCGCAATGAATGTGCGCCGCATGACAAATACGTAAAGTTTCTTTTGAAATTAAGCAGCATTTGCTGCCAATTCTTAACTACATCAGCGCAGCGCAAACTTTGTCCTCTCCCCTCCCGCTGCCGAGTAGTTTTTCCCCAGACTTCCTTCTTTGCGTTGGGTAGTTTTTATTGGTTGTTCCAAGAACACGGTAAAAATATAAGCCCCATTTACAGAAGTAGAAACAGTACTCCTCTCTTCTACTGAAGAAGTTTTATGAATTTATGGATTTTCGGAAATGAACATTTTGTTGCATAAACTGAATATTTATAAAATATTTGGCTGATTTAATTCATTAAATATTTTGAAATTCTGGCAATTGAATTTGATGTTAATATGATATGTTTTTGATATTATGATTTGATTATGATATTACAAGTTTTAATTTAAAAGCAAAAATGGGCACTATTTTTATAAGTCATACATGCATGCCTGAATGAGTAACAAAATTGAACCTTGGCTTTTTACAGTGCAATAGCCGTAGCCAAGAGGAGCTTGCTCATTTCAAACTTTTGACACAGAAACTAATTTTGGCAAGCGGGCGTCAGCCAGCCAACCGAGACGACTAAAAAGGAGAAGTCGGAGCAGGGCTGAGACGAAGACAGAGCTGTGGAAGAAAACCCAAAAGCTTCCAGCGTCTCTGGCTTCTCCGACTAACCAGCGACCATACCCTTCTGCGACTGCCCCGCCATCTACGCCATCTCTTCCGCATTTTCCTCCGCCTTCGGTGGCTTTTCATTCTTTTAGTGATTGCAATATTTCATTGCCTTTGCGGTTCGTGTGTTGCATACTTTTGAGCAATGTCGCTGAGGTTTGCCTTAATTAATTGCCACCACCGACCCACTCCTTTCGCTGGCTTCCTGTCCCATTTTTAGCGTTCGAGTATTTGCCAGCTGCACTTTTTGCATGCGACTTGAATGACGCTTTAATTGTCATTTGATTTGATTTACACCCGATCCAGAGAGCGACCCAAAGTCCCCTGTTTATCGTGTCAGCTGTAGTCCAGCGAATTAACGCTTAGCTGGCACTTCTCAGTGCCTGGCCGCAGGCCGGTCCGCGCCGAGCTGTCACACCAAGCCTGCCGCCCCAAGTTGCCTGATTTATGACATTTTGATTAGGCGATAAGTGTCTTCAAATGTTGTGACACTGCACTTTCGGTAACCGCAGCAGTGGGAGAGGGCACCCAGCAGACTTGAGCCGGCCTTTAAGCACCCAGATGGACTTTCATCTGCATTCAATTGAATTTGCCACTGTACTGGCAGGATCTCTCGCCCCAGTCCTTGCCTGCCTTTTGACGGCCTAAGGACGAGAGCTCACCTAAATATGTTTCAATTTCATTGTGCAGTCAGAGAAGCCTTTGCCTTTGCCTTAGCCGGGATACACACTTGTGCATATAAGATGCAGTTGGATGGCTGGATGCCTAGATGGAGAGGAAAATTTGTACAAATATCCTTGCAGAATAAGCCATTAAAGGAGGCCCAATATGGATATTGAATGTTTGCCCATCATAAATTGCCAGAAATTGGCAGAAAATTGGCCTGGAAAAAAGGTAGTACTTGAGACGATTGCTGTACCATTTTAAGTGCTTAATGATTCGAAAATTACCATCTTCCTTGGTATTTTCTTTCGAAGTTGTTGCTCTTAAAGTCAATTACTACATTTGTAATGATCCGTCCAATTGCTGCCTCAATTAGACGACAAAAATGTTGACACCTCCCGTTAGTAATTCAACTGCAAATGGAAGCACGTCCAGCAGATACAAATACCCATAAAGATTGCAATGCAGATACAGATACAGATACTGATTCAAGCGCCTCTGAGCGGCAAAGAAGTGCCCCAAAGAGCCCAAGCTGATTGCATTTCATTTTCAATTTAACTTACTTTTATTCCGAATGGAGCTGCTTTCGCTTCTGGTACTCGTAATACTGTTATGCTGTTCGAGCTGCTTTCCCGGTTTTTGCAATTACCATCGCACGGGCAGAAGGGCAGACAACAGTTGGAATTACATTTTCAATATTTCCCAGCAGCAACAGCAACAGAAATAGCAACAGCAACTGCAATACCAACAGCTATAGCGGCATCAGCATCATTTTTTTATTCACTCCGCTATGTTTTTTGCCTTTTCCTAGATTCTTGTGCACTATGGCCATAAATTTTTAACTACAAGCTCTTGAACGCAATTACTTTTCAATTTTTTTTTTATTTTCTCCTTTAGCCCCATCTTATCTAGTCCACAGTATGTGTGTACTCCATAGTTGAACGCGAAAATTGCTTATTTCAACATTTAACTTTGAAAAAGTTTCGTTTCGTCTCGTTACGTTTCAAGAAATAAAAAAGCAAAAGTTTGCCATAATTTTGCGAGAGGTCTATCACTTTCCTCGCCGACGCTCCTCATATTTTCCCACTTCTCTTGGCTGTCACAACTGATTACTTATATTTTTGTCTTGCCTAGCCCCTTCCTGGGCGTATTTATTTTAGCTCACAAAAAGTAGGTTGAACTTTGTTTTATTTTATCAAGAATTTGACATGATGGTTTATGCAAAAGCAAAAAAAATGTATAAATGTGCAAAAGTTGCCATGAAATCTAGGCGACATTTTCCATTCCATTTTCATCCGAGTGCACTTTGCATCGCTGCCCACCGCCACTGACAACGCACTTTGAAAGTTGATCTCGGCGCTTCTCAAGTAGCCAAGTCATACTTTGTACAAGGATTCAAAAATAATGTCTTAACTTGAGGGGAATAAGCCAAGTTGCAAATTCCAAACTAAAGTATAATAGCTTTCTGAATACCAGAGATGTGATATTTAACATTGTTTCTAATAAAAATTGTGAATAGACATTTTATTCATTAGAATCTTCAAAACCATAAATCCTTTTCTAGATTATACATTTATTAAATAATTTTCTAGAAAAGTTCTCTTCATATTTTCCTCCTGTGAGATTTTATAGTTCGCGAAGAGAACTCATATTTCTACCGTCCCTCTCGGTGATCATTAATGAATCCTGGAAGGCGGAGCAGCTGCAACGGCTCACTAATCCTGTTCGGCTGGCATCCTTCCTTGGCTTGCAGTTTACCCTTTTCTAGACAGGAAAGTGCATGTTCATCGGCATTCGCTGAATTTTTCAGCTGCTTGGGAAAATACGTTGTGTAATGTCACTTAATCTTTTTATACGCGACAGTTGAGATGTTTTTTCATGTTGTAGATTGTCAGGGCGGCCGCGTGGGCGGATTAGTGGAACGGATTAAGAATGAAAGTGTTTGCAAAATACGAAAACTTTATAGCGGTCGCCAGATTAAGAATGAATTGTTTTTTATTGCGGCAGTAGCTGAGACATAAGTCAAATGGGCAGGTAGCGGGCTGCTGGACGAGGTCTGAGGGTCTAAAAAAAGTCGGGCCGAAAGGTCGGGTCAGGTAAGTAGGCAGGATCTATAAAAATCACTGCGGGTGGTGGAAAGGACATCAAACGATCAGCAACCGTTGAACAAGCAACATCGTAAGCAATAATCTTGCAACCGACCGCCAACCAAAAATGCCGCGCTACCAGAAACTCATCAACGAAAGCGACAACACGCCAGCAGCAACATCGCAACAACAGCAGCACTGTTACCAAAAGCAGCAGCAACATCCACCCAACGTGGGATACCATCTGTACCTATACCGCCAGCAACTATCCCGCAAAAATGTCGAGTACATGCGACTGTCCAAGGCCAAATACGTCATAACGGATACACTTCTGGCCAAAACTGTGCGCAACTTGAAGGGCTGCAGCGTCGAAGACTTGAAAACCGTCAACAACCAAATCGTTTTCCGGCACAAGCTCAAAAATCAGATCCTTCGGCTACGCAAACTGAGGAATCTTGGAATTAAAAACGCCAATCCCCAAATGGAGAGCACGGAGCTGTGAGAATTTTACGGAAAAGGATCAATCCTGACTTTGACTTGAGCAAAGTGGGTTAATTGTGGCCTTAAATAATGAAATAGTTATCAAGAAACAGACTCTGTGTTCGTAACTGCAATGATGTTTTCATCTAATTATTTTAATGCTTCGATTAATGATAAATAGTTTAAGTGGCGGGTACTGCATAAATCTATAAATCTAAAAAAGGTAAAATGTTAGGCTAGGCTTCGATTAATATTAAGTTAAAATAAACCAAAATCATCTACAAGCAGAAACAATTTATTTTCATTTTATAAGAAATGATTTATGATTCGCAGAAAGGTTTAATTTCATTCTTCGGTTTCAATTTGTTTCTGCATATTGTTGTCTTTATGATGACCGCCTGCTGTAAATATTATTTTTGCAATGTCTATGCCTGTCACAATGCGGAGACAAGAAACAAAGACACAACCAGCATACGTGTGGACAGAATCAACCTCAACGTAACTATTTACTGAGGCCAATTTGTGGCATCCACTAATTGAGTTGCTGTGCAGCATCTTGACATGTGTCAAGTGAAATCATCTTTTCCATGGCTCCCGCATTTCGGGCTCTTATCTGGAGCACAATTCATTAGGAATTTATGAGTTTCTCGGGTGCATTGAACCGCCGACATCGACATCATTTTTATTCAACACAAATATAAGTGATGACGATGTGGAGAAAGGGCTCCGCGGCCGGGCCGGGCGGATTGGTGACGCTTTGGGGCGTGGCATTTAATTGGAAAATAATTTTCACAAAGTGCTTTACACTTAACTTAACACCAACATCATTATTTTCACTCAAATATTATTAATAAATGCAGGCAGCGCTCGCCCCCGTCGCTCGCAAGCAGCCCTCACAAAATAATAAATAAATGGTGCACATAATGCGGCCAGTAAGTCAATTTTATTATTGAAATGAGTTGCGATGCTCAAACAGAAACCTCAGCCAAAGTGAATGTGAGTGTTAACAATTAAAATACAAAATACACACTCATCCCGGAGCAGTGGGTGTGCTGATATTTTACATATGCTAGCAATTATGCAGAATGTGGGCAATGCCATTTGCAAACACTCAAAAGTATGCTATGAAATATGTCGCACACACTCACATTAAATTTTCCACACAATCAATTCCAAAGGCCAAAGGAACCAGCCACGTTGCTGCCGCAACTCCATATGTTCATTTTCTATATAAAATTTATTTATTCATGCATCGGAATTTGTCGTCCTCGCTTAATCGTTCAAACTTCCCCTCGAGCCATTTTCAGGAGAGAATTTAAATCAATTTCATATCATTCTGGGGCCTACAACTTAAAGCGGCAGCAGTCGATTAGTGTGCTTCATTATGAACAGCATTTTCATTACTTTTATTATGAGCAGCCAGCCGCGGTCTCACTACCCTGCCCACCTCCGAACTACGACCTGCGACCCGCGACCGGCGACCTGCGTTTCCACGCGGTCTCGAGTTAATGCAATAAATAAAATTTCAACTGCACCGTCGGGCATGTTTAGCCGCATGAAAAGCGACAGTGAGCCGGGCCTGCATAAGAAGTTGCCTGTTTATCTTGGCCAGGTCTTTGCCTTTTGTTTATCCTGGTGTTCAGACCTACTCCTGTGCCCCACTACAAGCCAGGACCTTTTTCCCCCCCATGACTCTGACCCTTTGTTACACAAAGAAAAATTTAATTTCCTTACATTTTAATAAAAACAATTCTACAATTTTATCTTTATCTTAAAATGTCAATTTTTTACTCAAATTTTCATCTTAATTCCTCCAATTTTATAATTTTTTAAGCCTTTTTCTTTTAGTGTACTTTACTGTCACAGACTAGCTGTTTTCTTTCAAAAAGTTGCCTTCTGTGCCGCCCGTGTTGGCGGCTGTGGAGTTGGTTTTGGCCCGTTTGGTTGGCGCAGTCGCTTGGCTGCCTGCTTGGCCAACTGCCCTAATGAGTTTACAAAAAGTTTTGCTTTAACAAAATGCGAAGTAACGAAGGGGGACTCCGCCTGAGTTGGCAGGAACTGCCCAGCATGTTATACAAATTGCAGGGGCCCTGGACAAAACTGTCATCAACGTGTCCTCTGCTTCTGCCTCGGCCACTGCCAACGGCCGAGATTGCATGTGGAGGATGTTGCCACAACAGTGAACAGAGTGGATGCAGGAGCTGATGCTGTTGCTCCGACTTAGGCTGCCATCTATTTGTTTACCTATCCCGTTTGCTGGCATGTTGCATTGTTGCCTGTAACTTGGCGACTAAGCGAAAGTTTTCGCATTTATGTTGCCACTGGCAAATGGAGGAGAGCGATGGGGTGCGAGGCAAGTGGTGTTGCACAGCCGGCCCAGTAGAATATGCATTTTAATTAGTTTAGCAAAGTTGAGCAACTTCAGCCCAGACACAGTCTCCGTTTGCGTCTGGTTAATTGCGCAAATTTAATGGCTGCTCCTGCAACTGTCGTTGCACTTTAATGTCCTTAAGTTTGTGTGTATGTAAGTTTGAGTGTGTGAGTCTGGTCTGGATTGCGAAAAGTTTCCTTTCCACAGCCTACAGCCTACAAGCAAATGTCCCACAAAAGTTGTTAACATTTCACATTTCACTAAGTAGCAAATTCAATTAGTTGGTTGTCATCTTGGCCGCCCCCGCCGGCGCATCCTGCGAAGACCATGTGAACGTTTTAGTAAATTACTTTAATGCCTGGAAAGTTCCTTCCGGGTTCAGTTTGCAAATTTATGCCTGCTGTAATTTACTTAACTGTCTGGTGCATAAATTAATTTGTCTAGGCATAAATCTGCCGACTGTTGGCGATGCATTGTGGCCGAGACCGAAACGAGCTGGCAACTGATGTCAGGAAAGATACCTCATTAGGTTTTTCAATAAATTTAATTCAATATAAATAGAGTGCCGGCTCAGGCGCCACTCTACCATTCCGCCATCCGTTTCTTGGCGCCGCCTTTGCTGCCAGTCAGCCGTCAGCCACTTCATCTTCGTCTTCGCATCCGTCGGGTTCCTTTGCCAAGCGCCTTCAGCTGCTGCCATAGCTGGCCTAGAAAGCAAGAGCGGGATGGAGATCCGGGAACCGGAGGAGCAGCAGGAGCAATAGTTGAAGCAGGAAGCAGCCTCAAAGTTGCACACGTCGCCTTCAACCAGGACTTAAGGCAGCTGATGCTGCAGCTCCTCCAGCTTTGGATGATGATGCTGCTCCTTCTACTTCAACGCTCGGGGAGAAACATAAAATGGTACACTTAAAATATTATTTTTGTATAATTTTTGTAGGAAAAGATTACACATTAGTTATGATCAAACACTTTATTGATCTAGAAGTCTTTGAGGAATTGAACACATTGGTTCTAGTTTTGAAAAGTAAAAAATTCATAGAATTTAATAAGCTAATGCTCCTCGCATCCTTAAAATAATCAAATTGCTTAGGTTTCAAGTGCTTCTAACTATAGTCCCCACCAGTTCTCACTCTCCCAGCTACGATTTTATGTTTCGCAGCCTGAGCCGCGCTTAGCTGAGCGCTTGCAACGCGTAAATTTGGCGCTCCAAAGCGGTGATTATGTCGTCGTCGTCTGGTTTTACCGCCAAAGCCCCCCGACCCCGCATCCTTCCAGCCCCACTCTCCTGTTCTTGGCCAATTTTTCTTACTGGCTCCTGCAGTGGCGGCACCAGCGTCGTCAACGTCATCACTCGAATAAATTAAGTTGCTGGCAAACAGCTAAATGAAATTGTTAATTCAGAGCTGCACAACGGAGCGTATGCTTGATGTGTCCGCTGCGCGGGCTGGGAGTTGTCTCAGTTACCTGGATGTCTGACGTCTGGCGTCCGCTAAGCCGCTTACGGCATGATCCCAATCCGACGTGCAGCGTATGCTCACATCAATGGAGCCCCGCATACGGATATTCTGCGATCTGAGGGATGAGCTTCTTTTCTCTGCAATTTGCCTTTGTCTCCGGCAGTGCCTCTGTCTGGGGTGCTGGAGTAATTGCATTTGAAATGTCCGTAGCTGCTGCTGGGCAACTGCAAATGGGCAAATGATTACTTGAATTTATATTAAACTTTAACCCTCAGTCACTTAATTAGCCCGGCTTCGAGTTGGACTCGGACTTTGGCTACAGTTTCGATTGGGCGTTAACTACTTTTTCATATGACCATCAATCTGTGGCGTGGAAAAGTTTCTGGGTGGGCGGTCTCTACCCAGAAACGGACACCTAACTACCAGGGGCCAAGACAATAACAAAAACGAAAATAAAAACGTGAAGAAAAACTTGCTCCAGACTTTTGTGCACAGAGTCAACTTGAGAATATATTGAAAATGCAGTAGTTCCTTTCCGACCCGATTTTCACGTCTTTTTTCTCATTGTATTTCTGACAAACTTTTGTGCAACTTCTCTGCGTCTACTGGCTGGGTGCGTCCGCCGCTGCCCCTCTCGATCCTGGCCCAATGCCTTTGCTTAAACTGACGTAAATTTATAATGACAAATTGCATTTGGCGCAAATGCGGCGAATAAAAAACCTAGGAAGGTTTTGGCGAAGCTCCTGAAGTGCCGGCCAATTGAGCGTGAAAAATTATGAAGCTGGAAAGAAAACGGATTAAGGGAAAGCCAGTCGGTAGACTATCAAAGTGCTTAATTATACCTTAAATCCGCTTAAATGAAAATTCTCCTTTTGACTGCTGATTGTGGCAAGTAACAAATGAATATGTCAGGCAGGAAAGTTGCAGACAAAAGTAAAATCCAACAAAAGAGAATATTAAGTCGGGGAATTCTC
The DNA here is from genome assembly GCA_035045925.1 of Drosophila atripex. Classification (NCBI taxonomy): domain Eukaryota; kingdom Metazoa; phylum Arthropoda; class Insecta; order Diptera; family Drosophilidae; genus Drosophila; species Drosophila atripex. The sequence goes on from JAWNOP010000012.1 coordinate 7,926,203, forward strand.
ATTGAAAATGACCTCTCATATCACACCGATTTATTGTAGTTTGAATGATGTTTACTATGTCTTAAAAAGAGTTGAGCAGTCTGCTTGGTGGTTTTAAAAGCCATTAGACCACCCTGCGTATGAGCAATGCGGCGGGAGGTGAAACCCTTGTTCATATTTACAGTCTCTGCCCCGCCAACATCAGTCAAGCCGGCAACAAATAAAAGTGGCTTAAATTTCACCCGCGCCCTGTCCATGTTGCTTTTGTACTCGTTTGCGTTCCTGTGTTACTTTTGTTGGGGTCATGGCACGAGCCCTGTACTGTATTTCACTGTACTTTGCCCATGGGCGCCACCGCGTCAGGCGATAAAGCAAAAAATGACACGTTTTTAATTTTACTTCACACCTACACAAGAGCAGCGACAACAAGGAGTCGCTGCCATGTAATCAAAACTGCAAGAGAGCAACAGTCACAACATCAACAGCAGCAGCAGTGGCAACAACAGCAACAATTGGTGGCGACAACAATGCAACAACTGTGCCAACTAAAAGAACGCAGCTGAGGAAGTGGAAGTGGATGGAGGAGTGGAAGTTGAAGGCGAGCCAGGACCAGAGAAAAATTAGATTTATCACGAGTGGTTGCCGGAAAAATTGTCAACATTTATCAACATTTTTCAACGGGCAGCGGGACGTGTTTTCAGGCCGGTCCGGGCCAGCAGCAGCAACAAAAGCAACAGCAACAGAAACACAAGCACCTCAAGATACAGAACGACGGAGCAACCGAAAAGCAACTCTTAGGCAAGGTCCAAAGTGTGCCAACACCTCTCGGCTTTAGTCGCGTGGGAGTTCGCTCCGCATTTTGATTAATATCCAGGATGCAATGTCTACAGCAACGGCAATAGTAAGAGCAGCAACCACTACAAGTAGCAACCAGCAACAAGAGAAACGAAAGTTGCAACAACTGAGCGACAATCGCAACAGAAAAGATTCTTGCTCCTTGTCCAGTTGCCACTCTGATTGTGAAAAGTGGTCACGATGATGACAAAAATTCACTGGCGAAATGAAAACAAAGTTGCTCGCTTTTCAGCCAGTGTGTAGGTGTTGCAAGTTGCCAACTCGCCACTCTCCATTCCGCACTCCAAATGTCCAATCTCCAGTGAAAGCCAGCCTGAAAAGAACTTTCCCAAAAATAAAAAGGAAAGCCATGAATGCGGTTTATATTCTTTTGACTGGTTTATTTGATTTGGCATCCAGGGGGTCTGGTCGGCCAAAACGGGGAAAATTTCTAGGATTTGAGTCTGGCAAATTGAGTTTCTCCCGCCCCGCCGCCATTAAATAAAAGTGAGCAAACCATTTCAATTACTTACAGCGAGTTTAGAGCTAAATTAATTAAGGTAAATGTGAAATATTCAGTGGCCGTAAAAATGGATCAATTTCCCGGGCTAATCTCAGTTATCCGTCAGCCCCTTTTCATTAGGAGACTCAAAGCGAAACACAAACAGTAGATAAACCCTTACCCCACTCCCCACTCCCCCAGCCCACACACACATATACACATAATCGCATTTTAAACTTTTTCAATAATAAAACTTTTCTAAACGGATTTCCCGCTGGACGTTGGGACGTTGCGCTTTAATAATTTTCCCTTTTTTAACATTTTTGTTATTTTTTTACATTTTTTCCAGACAGCAGGCGGTTTTCAGCTGATGACGACCCAAGGACAGAGTGCATCAGGGCCATTACTTTAAATTGGGTATTATGTGCGCACTAGCAACGAGGACAGAAAGGTGATACCATAATAATAATTCCATAATTTGAAAAAAAAAGCTTGTAACTAAATTGGGGTTCGGATTCTGCCGATTTTTCTCGATTTTTTCTCGATAAAAATTGTCACTGGTTACACCGGTAATCAAAGGATACAATTACATATTTCATTCACATCATAATTTTAAATAAAATTACATAAGCTAAAATAACATAATTATATAAAATATTAACAGTTTTTATATTCTTTTTGCAGCTCATGTACGACAAGTCCAAGAAATCGTGGAGTCAGCGGCTCAAGACCCTCGGCAGCCCTGACACAAGCGACAAGAACGCTTCTCTAGCCGCCGTCAGCGGCATGCAGGCCATGCAGCAGATGCAGCTGCACCAGCAGCAGCAACTCCAGCTGCAGCAGCACCATCTCCAGCAGCAGCAACAGCAACACTTGCCCCACCACGCCCACCAGCAGATGGTGGCCGCCTACCAATTGCCGCCCGTTCCCGCCGCCGAGTTCCTGCCCAGCGCCCTGTCGCGCTCCATGAAGTATGCCGAGCCGTGGATTTATGGGACGGTTAGGGGCATACCCGCCAGGCCCTCCTACGGATACCATCCCCATGCCGCGGCAATTTTCGCGGCTGCCGAGGGGGGCGGGGGACTGCTTCCCGGCGGCACCACAGCCCTGGCCGTGGTGATCTGTTCGTGTCCGGAGTATCTCAACGGAACGAAACGTGATGTGAAAAAGGCGAGCGTGTGCAAAAAGTGCAAGGGCTCCCGTCTGCCACTTGCCACAATCGGAGGTGGGGGAACTGCTGGCGGGGGAACTGTGCGTCTGCCAGCTGTCAGCGGAGGGGCCAGCACCCGACGACCCATATCCGCTACAATGCGTGTGGTGAGCAGCTCGAAAAAATCACGTCCCTCCATTCTGGATCCGCAGAAGGATCCCTACGACCTGATGCGGCGTACGCGACTGCTGTCCCCCGAACCGAGTTCCCAGCACGGCCAGCAGGACTCGAAGGATGGCAAGTCACGTAGCGGGATGGGGGGAAATCAGCCCAGGGGTCGACCGCGCACCAGGGCAGCCCCTCCGCCGCCAACTTCTGCCGCCGTTTCCTCCGCTTCCTCGTCCTCCTCCAAGTTGCAGGCAGTTACCCCGCCAGCTCCAGATCCCTCGGACTGCTGGCTAATGGAGGACAACGAGTCCTTGTTGCTGAGCAGCGGCCTGGCCTCGAGAGCTTCCAGCCGACGATCCATCCTCCGCTGCCACGTCAATCCCTATGACCTGATCTCAAGCGAACACTCCGGCAAGCTACGGAAGCACCACGACGACTTCCATCTGGCCGACGCCCAGCTAAACGATGATGAAGTGCAAGAACGCCAGAGGAGCAACAGCAAGAAGTTATACAGCGGCAATGTAGCGGCCATAGCTGGCCAGAGAATCAGCCTGGGGGCTGAGAATGATAATGCTGATGCGGGCGACAGCTACGAGCGAATTATTATAGCCTCCAATAGCGAGGGACCGCGACGCCCGCCGCGCAATAAAAAACAGGATGAGCCGCCGGCAACTCCAGCCGCCAAGCCGTCCCCTACAGCCTCGCCTGTTGCAACTCCTGCGGCAGCCACTGCACAGGCAAAATCACCAGAGAACAAAGATGACAATGATGATGGTGACGATGACGAGGGTTCGGCTTATACAGTGCTCACTGTGACGCCCACCTCGCCGGCCATCAAGTCTATACTAAAACGGCCCTCAACACTTGAGCTGCCAGTCACAGCGACCATATCTTCGAACATATCTTCAGCTGCAGATACTGCCACGTCGACCGAAAGTTCTGGTGTCTCGCTAGCGACGCCCTCGGGCAAGTCCCAGTTCTATATCCCAACGCCGACAGGGACAGCTGGCACAACCACGCCCACGGCCACATCAACACCTACGCCCACACCCACTGACATGGCAACACCAACAACTCTGAGCTCTGGCTCACGCAAAAAAGTGCAATTTATGGTCGAGGATAAAATCATAGCCACGACTGCGACAGCGGCGACAACTGATGACAGTGATGCCAGTGTTGTTCCTGCCACGAAAACAAACTACGAGTACTACAATCGCAAGCGGAATGCATCAGCAGCCACAGCAGCAGCATCTGTATCATCTGCAGCAACAGCAACAACTCCTGCAACATCCACAGCAGCAATATCAGTTCCAGATCAGCAGGAGGCCCCACTGTTTGCAGCTGACGTTGATGATGAGCGAAACTTTACAGCTTCCGCTGGGCCAACGCTGCACATTAAGCCGGATAGTTTGCATTATGAAGATGTTCTGCCGGGACCTCAAATATTTGACAGCAGCAACAGCGAAAAGTCCACCAAATTATTATCGCCAACGGATCCTGGGTCGCCGCATGTCACTGCGAATTCTGGTGAGTGCAGAAAATCCATAATCCCTCCCTTCATCCATAAAACAGTTGACTTTTAATTATGAGTCGGGACGGTTTGGTCTTTTGCAAGGCCAGCAGGTTTCATTGGCAAGAACTATCACAGTACCGCATTTTATTCCCCCGAGAAAGAGTCTCTCAAATTCGCTTCCCAGTCTATTCCAGCTGTCTGCCACAGTCATTGCCACTACCAGTGCCAGTGCTAGTGCCAGTGCCATTGCCATTTCCATTTCCACTGACACTGTCATTCATTTAGTCATTCTCCGGCACTCTGGACGCTATGTGTTTATTTTTGAATGAAAATTCTGCAATTGTTTGCTAATTGCTCATCATCACGGCACGGTCTACAGAGTTTCCCACATTGCACATTACGTATACGTAAAGTTGGCGACACTTTATGCATTATACAAATTTCCTAACAAGCATGAAAACTGTTTTGGCCAGGGGTTGTGTGAGCCAATTGAAATGCTGACATCTGAATGGTTAGAAAGGGGCTTGTGGGGGTGGGGTGCTGGGGTGCTGGCCCTAGCCGGGAGGCTGGGCTTGGATCTGGGGTCACACCTGGTGCAGGTTCACGCAGGGGTTAACACCATAATCAAGCATCAGACGGAGCCGCAGTCAGACCCTTTGACACAGTCTCCCTGTCAACGGCACACGCTTCCAGCACCACGCTCCACCGCCCACCCTATCCTATCCGCCCAACCACCCAGCCATTGAACCACCCATGGCACGTATGCATGTAGTTTGGTGGCTAACAGAACAGCAGTTACAAGTGCACAGAAAAAAAACGTTGTACAAAGTAATTAGTTCATCAAATGGGAAAGGATTTTTTCAGTATTTCAGATTTAATAGAATTGGAATAAATCCTAAAATGGATGTAAGTGTAAGAGGATAATAATTTTACTGTAAGTCCTTCCCTTTAAGATTATCCCATTGATTAGACTTTCCGTTGCCTGTATTAACCATTAGCTATTTAAATATGCATGCATATGACAAAACTATCACATTTTGCACTGTATTCATCTGAAACGAATAGTGGGCCAAGTCAACGTGACATTTGCACCCACAAATGGCAACGATATGCCAGCGAACTTCCCGTATTCGCATCTGCACTCGCACTCGCACTCCCATTCGCATTCACATTCACTTCTCATATGCATACCGGCTCCAGGTGAGCGGGACAGGAGGCGGAAGGTGGGGGCGTGGCGCACATGTTCGACTTCATTCAAAGCAAATTAACAGCCGGCACACAGGGACATAAAAAGCGGCAGGAGCCGTGGGACACTGAGACCCATAGACAGACAAAAACTTTTCATTCAATTAATTTTCGACGGTTGAGAAAAACTTGTGTCCATTGGGAAATAATCGAGTGAGTTCGCTCGCTTGAGTTGAACTGAAGAAAAAGTAGTTTTGAGCTTTAAAAAAGAAGAAGTTCTAGTTGAATTATGAATTAAATATTTCAGAGACCATCTTTTGCGAGATAATATCGCTCTCCTTGTGCTAAATTATTCCAGCTATTTGGCCAGACAATGCCAACGCATGCCAACAATGGCAATGACTATGGCTGTCTATTATGGCCCCCAGCGATAGCACCAGGAAATGCCATGAGGAGGTGGAGCACTGTCCTCCAACCAAGATCCAAAGATTCTTAAGTAAAGGTGACATGGTCGTGGCAATGGCGCCCACGTGTCTCCGCGAGACAATTACAAAGTTCCTCCTTCGTTGGCTGCAATTTGTTGCATTGTTTGCCGGGAGTTAAAGCACTTGGAACTTTTCAAACTATTTTTGATTTGATTTTTGAAATTGGTTCGCTTCGGGCTCTCGGCGCCCCCGCACACTCACTCACAGCCATGGCAACTGGCGAGCCCACTCACCCACTAAGTTCCGCCAGAAACCGTCAGGCGACCACCTCCCGAGATGATTTATGGCGCACGTGTTGCATTCACCGGGCTAAAATTTGAAAGACAAAAACAAAAAAATAATCCAAAAAAAAAAGGAGGCGAGTGGGTCGCCAGACGGGCCAAATCGCAGTGAAAGGCATTAAAGTGATAGAGTCTGGCTGGTCGACGGTGAAATTTGCATTTTTAATGCCACAACGCCAACGCCAACGCAAGCGTCCGAACTTTCAGCCATGACCATGGCCTGGCCTGAACTCGCAGGATTATTAATATTTCACTTCTGTCTCTGATGGCCATAAGTGCGCCGTGATGTCGAGAAAAGAAGTCGAAGCGAATGCCATTGAAATGAAGGGAATGAAGGGTTTCCTAGATTCGATGAAACTTTTTGCCTTTGCATAAAATAACTGGGAATATTTGAAGGCAATATATTTCTACAAGTAAGTCGATTCATTGAAATTTCTGTTCTATTAAGTGTAATACCAGCACTCAATTTATTTATTTGTTTTCCCTGGCAATTACCTTTTGTTAACACCCATTAGACAAGGAAATATAAGCTATTGGTAACATAATGTGGTAGTAGTTGGAGTTTCAAAGTTGCTTGATAAAGGGCCGAATGCAGAATTTAATCGAGCAAATCATAATGTTATTGAGCCAGAGCTTGAGTGCAGAAACATTTCCAATTAACACGTTCAAAGGAATATCTGTTAGGTGGGGGATATTAAGTCATTAGCATTTTGCAATCCCATCGGTCTCTGGCATTCCCTGAAATTTTCACTTTGCTTTACTTTTCCTGGCTGCTCAGTGCAATTTGCTTCACTAATGTTGCTTCTCTGTTTTCAAACGTCTCTCCATTCATTTAATGGTGTCTGCTTTAAATTTCTTTCTGTTTCTATTTCTGTCTTTTCCCCTATAGCCGTCTCTATCCATTAGGCGGTATGCGTCTCTTTCTGGCTCAAATGAAGTGTGAATGGGAAAATCGTTTGGAGAGCTGGCTGAAACGATTTCAAATGAGATTTTTAAATATGGCCAGCAATTGTAATTCCAAATGCCAATAGCACTAGCACCAGCAGCAGTAGCAGCAGCAACAGCAACATCTACATCAACAGCAGCAACAGCAGTGGCAACATTGTTACATTTTGCATTTTATATTGCCATGCTCAGCGGAAGTTGAGCCTCATGTCTTCATGTACTTTGCATATTTACACTAATAGAAATTGTGGCAGGCAATTGAAAAAAGAGGGCGCCTCGCAAACTTTTGTTGCTTCTGCTGCTGCCTCTGTTGCCTCTGCTGTTTTATGTGTGGCAATAAAAAGTGTCGCAGGGGCAGTTTTACGGCTCTTTATGCTGCTGCTACTTCAGCCACTGCTGCTGCGGCTGTTTTATTGTTGCACCAACAACAGTGGCAACACTAGCCATTCGTCCATTCCTCAAACTTAATATATCCTGTTTCCTGATTTTCATGACGTACTTGGGGATGGTCCTATAACTGCCCGCTCTCTCTCTCTCTCTTTCATACTGCGGGCTCTGTCTCCTTCTGCTGTCCAGCTATGGCCGCATTTTCTTGGTTTTCCGAAGCCCACTACTTACCCTTTCCGCCCGCACTCGCCACTTACCCCTTCTATGTGCCATTTTCTGCATTTAAGTGCAATTCTATGCAAGAATGTGCCGACATGCATATTTGTGCTAAAGCCATTTCCTCCCCCCAGAGTCCTCCGGCTCCTTTTCCACCCCTTGGGGAGCCACCCCCCTGCTGGCTGGGATGCCATAAAATGTTCGTTTTGCCAGCTAATGCATACAAATGCCTGATGCGCTTTTTGCATTACAACAAGAACAGCAAAATGAGTACAAAAAAAATGGAGAAAGGGGAGAAAACGGAGAAAGGGGTGAATGAGGTGAGAGACAGCCAAACAACAAACAGAATGGTAAAGTACGCTTATGTGTGTACGACACGGGACATTCACTTTCGACTTGGCATTCAAAAAAGAAGCCATTGAATCTTGGCCAGAAGCTATAAGGAAACCAACTTGAAATTCTCTTGCACACTTGCCCGAAAAACGAAATTGGGCAAATTCAGAAAGGAAATGGAAAAATGCATACAAAATTAGACAAAAAACCCTTGCCACTTAAAAAGTGTTTCGAGTTAATTAGTAAGTTGGGTTTGCAACTGAGGCCAAAACCAATTAGCATTTTCTCCTAAAAAGTCTCAACAAAAGTAAAAACTTTAAACCCAAGTTTTCTTTTATTTCTTTTGTTGGTTTTTCTAAACACATATTTTTGAAAAAATATTAACCAGGTGTACCTGGGCAACTAAATTTTTTAAACTAACTTCCAGACATTTAACAATTCATTTATTTAAGTTTTCAGCCTTTGCCAATTAGGTTCAACAAAAAGTCTCAAATTCAACTTAGTTAGCTTTGAGAAGATTTTCTGGCTTAAATGAACTGCGTCGAGTGACCGAGCCCGAAATAGGAAATTAGCCAAGCCATAACCCAGGAAAAGTTTTCCTGCATTCGGCCAAGATGCTGGCTATTTAAAGCAATTGTTCTTCCTGGTTCCTGGTTCCAAGTCCACTTCCTGTCTCCGTTTCTATTTTATTTATATTGTCATGTGGCTCTCAGCTCTCGGCTCTCAACCCTCCCCACTCGCAGTTACTGATGTTGTGTCTGCAATCGATTTAGTTGGAAAATAAATTAAATTTCTGCATGTGTGCGAGCTCAAGTGCAAAGCCACAAAGTTTCCGGCGAACAGGATATACGCCGTTCACACAGACACACAAGCACCAAAACAGGATAAGACAAATGAACTGACAGTGCCTTGGATGTCCGTGTGCATCTCCATCCCTGATGCTAACATATGGAGTGTCAATGCCAATTTCTCACAGTGCAGCAGTGCAGCAAGGGCTGCACTTGAAAAATCCATCATCGAGTGCCCTGTCTGCCGGAAGGATGGAAAAATATTTGGCATAATAATAAAAGCGCATGATGCCTGCTGTCCACTGCCCTGTGCCGATGGCCAATGGCCAGTATTCAATTGCCATTCTCTGATTACCATGGACTTGGTATGCTGCTCCTGATGCTGCTGGCATGCAAAAGTTGCCTTTTGTTTTGGGGTTTTAAACAAAATGAAATTTACTATCAGTTCTCCTGAGAATCTTGGCCACAGCAAATCGAAACCGCAACCTCGCCGGTGTGTGAGTGGGCAGCCATGGGAATATATATACACTTTTTTATCGAACACGGAATACCACTCCTGGTTAGGGTTAAAAGGAACAAAAGAGACGGCTACAATGGAGAAGATAGAGAGGAAACTATGATTGTTGTAATGAAACGTAACGAAACAAATCAAAGCATGTGGCACGTGAGTAGCTGAACATGCTCATCTCGGCATCGCAAAGCCCCTTGACCAGTGGGTTACTGCACTGGAAACAAAATAGTTTCAATCCTCAAGCCTTCTCTCAACAAAGATTTAAGTTCATAATCCCGTTTTTTACATGTTGTACACAGTAATGCTGAATATACACACTCCATAAAATACGGCACATTCTGAATAAATTTTCCATTTTTCTTAGTGATAGCCCCTGTCCTCTGTGCTGTTGCTGTTGGCAGTCAACGGCTGGCAGTCGTCGAAGTGTATAAAATGCATGCATATTACTTGTATTTCTTTCTGGTCTGCTTCTGCTCCTGCTTTTGCATCTTCTCCCCGGCCCTGCCCCACTTTGCGGTTGGTTCCTCCGTTTGATTGGCTATATGCTGCTCGGTGCAGCAACCATACCCCATACCCACTGGTCGGGCTGGGGTCACAGGAACTGACCCGAGGTATTATTGTGAGAAAATTGCTGGCCAGGCCAACGGACAGAGAGCGGCAACTTCTTCTGGGTTCGACGACAAACTTTCCGGCGAGTGCAAAAGTTGTAGGTGCAAATAGTTTTTTGTAGTTTAATTTGCCAATCAAAAGTTGAAATTACCGAATTACGTCTGCCATCGATTGATAACTCTTCGAGTGGAATTTCCCAGCTGTCATTAATCGCTGTAGTCATTGGTCCTATCTCATAATTATCAGGATGTGCAGATTTCATTAGGAAACTGTCAATCCGGATGGCATTCGATTTGAGGAAACTGTCTGTCAATCGATCAGCCATACAAAACAACTTATTCGCATTTCGATTTAACAATTTGCCGGCAGAAGTATTTTTTTGACGATGACTACAAGTTGTGTGCCATTTTCAGTTTTTGGCAACTTCTGTTGCCAACGACATCCGTCAGTCAGTTAGTCACTCAGTCAAGCAATCAGTTAGCTGGCCCGAGGGCGGCCTAAATGTTGGCACTTTCATTTTTGCTGCCACATGCTGTTGCTGCAACGGCAAACTGCAGCTGCGACAAATATTTATTCATATTCATGGAAGCAAATACAATTTTTGTTTATTTATCGCGCCTCACTGGGAGCCGGTGGTGGCATGGGGAGTGGGTGGGAAATTCTTTTTCTCTGCGACACTTTTCGCAGCGCGCTGCGGCAACCTCTTCCCGAAAAATCAACTGACAACAACACGCAATTTATGGCATTTATGTAAAAAGCGAGCAAACAAGTGCAGCAATTTCGGTGTTGCATACAAAGCGGCTGGGCTGTCAACTTGCAACGTCACTTGCACAGAAAAAAATTGTAAATCAATAGGTAGTATAAATTGGAAAAAATAAAGGTAGCCCAAAAATTCCCAAAGTCAGCTTTAGTAATATTCATATAAAGCAGCTGTGGGGTAACTAAAAGGTTTCAAATGAACTGCCAACAAAGTATGCCAACTACTATGCCAAATACCAGAAATATTTGTATTTTATTTGCTCTATCTTTTATAATAATTCCCAATATGACCTCCCCAATATCCAGATATTAAATTTTTTGTAGTTCCAGGGTGTGTAGGGTGGCTTGAAGGTTGAGTGCCAAATTGTTACTCGTGTCTGCGCTTGGCATTGTTCTGAAAAATCAATTAACTCCACTTTGAATTGTTACGTGAGCAGCGCCTCGATCCCCGTAGCACCTCCTTTGTGGCATTATAAACTGTTGCTTTGGCCCACCTATATGGGGCATATACTGCAGCAATATATGTATATGTTTTTGCAACTAATATTAAAATTCCGGAAGCGTTGGGGCAAATAAAAGTAAATCTGACACAGCAGCAAGGTAAATATTTAGTGAATCGGCTCAGTCAACAGTCAGCCGGGGCGTCGAAGGGCGAGTTCGCAGTCTGCTGTAGGGCCATCGGAGCCTCATAGGAGCTTACTCCATTTTTTTTTGTGCGAACCAAAATAGCCATGACGCCGACAAGTGCACTTGACAGCGCACTCCAGAGGGCGGAGAAGGGGCACGAGTGGGCGTGGCAGGAGCGAGGGCATCAGTAAATATTACGGCAGTAGTCACGCAACGTGGGGATTTTTCGAGAAAAAAAACGTACAAAAAATGGAACCATAAAAATGCAACTAGTTCCCGGCATAAAAGTTGGCCAACTGACTGAGCCGCCGGCGGATGCGGATCCGAGTGCGGATCTGAATGCGGATGTGGGTGCGGATTGGAAATGCGAATTCAGATGCTGCCCCAACCACAAAAGCCAGACTCCATGTTAGAGGGGCTTTCCTTTCTATTTTCCCTTCATTTTTTTGGTGCGTGGAAGCGCAAAAGTTATGAAAACAAGTGGGGGAAGGAATCCAGGGATAAAGAAGTGAATGGCAAAAGACAACTAGGAAAATGAATTTTCATTTGCCTTGCTTTCAGTTATCGTCGGAAATATGCGGCAGAAGCCGCTCCCGAAATCGTTTGAAAAAAAAAACGAGAAACTAAACCAGACAGCCGCAAAGCTCGCCCCAACGTCTCCAGAATCAGTCAATGAAAGCTGGACAGTTTAGCTCTCAGTTGGCAGGGGGACTGTCGAGGGCTTGTACTTGTAAACGGCATTTCATTCCATTTCAAATCAAATCTATTTCTCTTACATTCTGCATTGGGCCCCAATCAGTGCAACTGAATGTCAACTATTGGCAATTGTAGCCAAAAAAGAGGACAAACCCAATAGGAACATAATTCCTCGGAAAATGAATTTAGACAGAAAAGCAAAATTGTTGGAATATATCTCCAAAAAAATCTGCTGGGAGGAGTAAGCCATAAGATGAAACAAAACGTTGTTCAAACCCTCTTTGTGTTCAGTTACTTAACGTTAAGGGTTCCATTTTTAAAAGGGCCATAAACAAATTCGTGGTACATTTGCATTTCCCCACTTGGCTCGGACTTTCCCTTTTTTCCAGCCTGAGATTTGTCCCATTTCCAGTCACTTGTCTCCCTTTTGTTTATTTGGCTAGTTTTCGAGCTGCATGTATCTGGCTGTTTGCATATTTGCACTCTTAACAACAGCAATAAACATTTAAAAAAGTCAGCAGCCAGGGAGCGGCGGGAAACGGAGCTGGAGAGGAAATACTCGCGTTGCAGATAAAACAAAAATTATTTGCATTTCACCTGCATGTTGGCACCTGATTGCGGCCACCCCTGGACTCTCCATCCCTTAAAGCTCGAACTGCAGACTCCTGCCGATCCTGTTTGATGTCCTCATCCCTCAGATCCTACCGATGTAGTTCTCATTTAGTTGCTCGCTCGCCACAGGACTCGAAAATATTTGTGGAGCCTTAGTCGGGGTAGTGGGGTACCTGGAGCCAGTGCATCCACCTGCTGCAGCTGTGTAGGTGTTTCGCAAACACACGACCAAGTGGATGTAGAATGTAAGCGGTGCACAGAGAGAAAAGCACACTCTCTTTGAAAATGATATCCACACTCGTTTTTCATTCTAAATCAAGTTTCTTAGACTGCATTTAACTTTCTGTCTCTTCAGAGGCCCATTCCCTTCAGCTGCAATAGCGGCAGCACTACGTGCAGGTCCTGCAACAGCAGCAGCCATTTTTGTTGCACCATCGACCCCCAACCCTCTGGCCCCCTGGGTGTCATGTAGCCGAGGCCGGAATGTCAACAGTTTACTTTGCGCCCATTTGGAGCACGCGGGGATTTAATGGGTATCTGCCGCTGCCTTTGACCCCTGGCCACGCCTCTACGCCAGCCCGCCCCCTTTGAATATGACAAAAATTACAAAAAGCTGTGTCGTCGGCAACTTCAAGCAAAAGTCACTTTTTGATTTGGCCATAAAGGAGCCGGCGAGTGAAAAAAAAAAATATTAATCGCGTGCTCGCTTATCTGATTTGTGGCTCCAGTCTTGGGCGGACGTTTACTTCAAAGTTGATGAAGTGCCAGAAAGCTTCCGCGACACTTGACACCGACTTCCGTTCCCCCACAATTCCGATTCAATGCGCTTCGAGTTCAAGCGACACTCAAATCGCACATACGCCACGTGGACCCAACCCCGAGTCGAAGGCGGAAAGGTGCCAGAAGTGCTGTGCCACCGGCTTCCTTGTTGGCCAGGACATAAATAAAGGCAAATACGCAGGACGTTAAAATATATGGCATACAAAACGTGGCGGAAGTGCCAGCAAAACAAACCTGGAAATGAAAATACAACTTGAAGGAGTCTGCAGTGCGAAAACGAAGTCAAGATACTCTGGCCGAGCAATGAGGGCTTTCGCTATTGAGCGTTTGGATATAATGGAATTACATGAAATATAATTTTGTGTCCATAATCCTTTTAAGGATATATCAGTTAGTTTTCTTCTTTCAACTATACTTTTCATACAAATTAAAAACTTTCCTTAAAAACCCTGTCACATAAGCAAGCTTCCCTCACTTTATTGTAGTGTGAACAAAACAAAATGTTGTCCACTTGAGCCAAAGCAGCCAGGTGAAGCAATCGCAGGCCAAAGGAGTCCGTTCCCGCTTTCCACTTTCCACTTGCCGGCTTCTGGTTCTGCTCCTTTTGGCCATTACGCACGTGATTCATATGCAGAGCTCCTTAGAACCGAGCAGCGCGCGTGTGTGTGTGTGATTGGTGTGCTGGGGCCTTGTCACAATAAATTTAGTAAAAGTGACAAATATTTTATGCTTAAGAATAATTGATGAAGTGGCTACAAAGCGGCAACGGAAGCGTCCTGGCTGCTATTTTTACAGCGAGACACGGTCACGTCGAAGCAAGTTGGCCAGGTTGTTGAAATGGCTCTCCTCGGCAAAGAAAGGTCCTGGCAAATAATAAAGCGCTAAATCATAGCCACGCTTAGTACTCTCAACTGAACTGTGTGTGCCCGAAAATAAAAGTATAGGGAAAGGTGGGGGCGGGGAAGATGGAAGCTTGCCCAGGAGGAGAATTGCTGTCAGTTAGCTCATATGTCCTGCGTAGGCCATACAAATGTGTGCGTCGCAAATAAAAACAGCCAGTGCGCCGGATATTACGACATATTGCTCCGTACGGTTTGTGTGCAGACAAAAATTGCGCCAAGGATTATGGCACTACATTACAGGACCTCTAGTCCTAGCCCCCCGCCCGCTCGTGCCTTGCATATGAGTGATGGGCATCATTTAATCATTGTCTATGACTCCGACACCTCCATCTCCGCCACGTGGGTTCGGGTGGCGAGTGTGTTTTGTTTGCCTGTTTGTTTGTGCGCTGCGCCTGACATGTCCTTGGGTCTGTTTGCCAGGGAGTTTAACGCGAATGGGGCCAGAAGCATTTGGCTTTAAGTTATGTACTTGGCGCAACCACTATCTCCCCAGCACTGGTATCATCCAATGCAAACATTACATACTGCCAACAGTTGAGATTAAACGTTGCGGAAAATGATTCGCATTGAGGGCGGTGGCTTTAATTCCCAACCGTTTGGCCCTCGTCCTCTAAGCCAAATTCAATTTCCAGCATATGCAGATTACCATCCATTTACTTGGCTACATTTTTGCGCCCTTTTAACAAACAATTATTCGCCATGAATAAATTAGCAGGACTTTCCCACTGATGCTGATCAATTTAAAAGAAGTAATAACATTTAAAATTCAAATGCAAACACCCAGGCTGAGGAGGAGAGCAAAAAATTGAGCTAATAAAAGTGGGCGTAACCATAGGCGAAACCTTGAGACACCGCACATATGCAGGGGGGGAGGCAGGATGATGACGGGATGACAGG
The DNA here is from genome assembly GCA_035045925.1 of Drosophila atripex. Lineage (NCBI taxonomy): Eukaryota > Metazoa > Arthropoda > Insecta > Diptera > Drosophilidae > Drosophila > Drosophila atripex. The sequence continues at coordinate 7,941,362 of JAWNOP010000012.1, forward strand.
GCGCTACAATGGCAAGGAGTGGGACTCTGAACCGCGTTGTCTGCGTTGGCTGTGCCGGCACTTAGATGCCCATTATGCCGGCGGGCCACAGACAACGGCAAGGACATCGGAACAGGAGGCAGTGGCAGGAGGGGCCAGGGGCCGGAAGCTCGCTGGCAGGACAAAACAAAAAGCGCCTTCAGCACATCTATGGTATATGCGAAATTAATTGTCTGTTTGTTGCCAACAAATTTGAATTTAAACCGCATGCAAGAGGCTCCAAGAGAACACAGGCCACTGCCATAAGTGGGTGGACTGAGAAAAATAATTCTGTCCCAGTCTGTAGTTACTTAACTGCTCTAACTCAATTTACAATTTGCCTCAACCTCAATTAAAACTACCGCAAACTATTTAGCCACAAATAACGTATTTGAGGTGCCAGTAAATGCTTTAATTACCTCTTGATTGATATTTACGATTAAAAATTCATGAAAACTTTACAGTTGAATAGTGAGAGTATGTTTTGGTTAAACTGCAATTGTTATAATTATACATTTATGCTAAATTGTTTAGTAATAATTTTATAAATTAGTAAATGTTTATTTCGAGGTATTTTCTCTTCATGGGAAGTCATAAGATTTTCAAAATAATTATTATCAAGTGAATTTAATAAATAGTATGAAGTAATAAACAGTAATGTAACTCAGATTATAAAATATAATAATAAAATATAATATATATTTCTCTCAGTGGCCAAATAGCTGAAATGTGTGAAATGTAAGCGGCAGCCAAGCATACCCGCATCTCTGGAAACTGCGACTACGAATGCTACTCCGATTCCAGTTGACTGTTTCCTGCCTCTGAATCCTGAATCCTGGCTCCAGCGTCCTTGTTGTTGCCGTGTGGGCGCGTTTGTTTGCTTACGAAACAACTTCAAGTTGAGGGGCTTAAGTTGCCAGTAGCTGTTGCGGCTGTCGCTTGTTGTCTTGTTGTTGCCCAGCGCCGTTCTGTTCCGTTTCGTTCACAGTTGGCCCAATGTGCGGTTTGCTAACTGTGCCGAAAAGTTGGAGCCTCTACCGAGACTGGAAGCTGAGAAGAATGAAGAAGAAGAAAGTTTCCACGCAATGCCCCGACGATTGTCTGGCCAAAGAGTCCTTTGGCCGACGTATCCTAAGGTCCCCTGGCCAGCTCACCGTCTGTACGACTCATCCACCCACCAGGACACCCTCACACGGGAGGGAGCAAATTAATTGCTGCTGTTTTCGGCGCTTATTTGTCTTTGAAATTTGTTTCATGCCGAGAACTGGACCCGACAATGTCCTGCCAGCCTCTTGTTCTACTATTGCCCCATCCCGCCGCCTGAGTTTTCCTCTTCGCTTCCTTGGCTTTTCCTCTCCAGCGTGTTGTGTTTGCCCCATGCCTATTTGCTATTTAAATTTAATTTGCATTACTTAAAGAATTTAAAAAGCGAAAATTTCTCATGCGTAATGCGGCGAAGAGGCTGTAGAGGTCCGGTGTTCCTCTGAAAGCGCCCACCGAGCACCAACCACCTCCTTTGTCCTTCATTTCGGTTTCTTTTGAGAAGCTTTTCTGCTTCAACATTTTTATTTACTTGTGGCCAGCCCGCTCCTGGTCCCCGGACCCCGGCCATTTCTGTTTATTTTCGGCAAGTTTTTACGGCAGATCCCCGAAATACTTGGTATAGTTTAATTTTTTATGGTACGCCATATCTTAAATTGTTGAAATTTGTGCTCCCTAATAGCCCGCACACTCTGTGATTGCAAATTGCTGACCCGCTGTTAGGGAAAACTTTGCTGACCCGTTCTAGGGACAAGATTGCGCATACGCACCATTGGCCACCGCACAACCACGTACTCAGTAACTCCATATATTACCCTGCATATGTTCGTTTGGCCGTGTGCTCAGTCTGGGCACTAAATTGCATATTACCGCAAAATCAATTTACATTCCTAAACTGATTTTCTGAGCCCGGACGCCCCACGCCCCACGTCCCACGGTCGCGGAGGAAAAAGATTAAATTAAAATTATTCTGCTGCTCCGCCGACCTCCAATTAGAACGCCAACGCGGCACTTGGCGTCCAACTGGAACTCAAACCAATTTGGACATCATATGGGAATTGCCTTTTGCTCCATAAATTAACCCGTTGCCGGTTTAAAAGCCAGAAACTTTTAAAGTTTTATGGATTTTATGCAATTGTACTTGGTGTATTTAAGCTCGAGTTGCAGATGCTTTAGCTGATTTTAATAAACCGGCCAAACACTTAGCCGAATCCCAAATATTTTTAGTTCTTCTCTGGTTAATATATTTTAATACTTTTCCCAGCAAAGTTTTTAGAGCCCACATTAAAACAGTATCACCAAAAACAGTTTAAACATAAGAAAATAAGGACACTATTTTCTTTTATGTGCAGGATATATTTGACAACTTTTGTTACCCTTTTCAAGAGCTAAGTAACAGAAATAGAAGAAAATATTTGTGAAGCCTAAGGAGTATTTTGTAAGGACTGGAATTCAGGTTTCTTTTTCCGTAAAGTTCGTTCTACCGTGAGCGGGTTAAACGGGCTGTTGGCCCGGCCAAGACCCGAGCACGTAGACAGGTGCCTGGCGCTTTGTTTCTGGCATGGGGCACATGGCTCATATCCTGGCAGCGATTTCACTTTCACCCCGTGTGCGTTTCCAGTTGCCACTCGCCGCCGAGCAGAGGCGTCCTTGGCTCGCTCACGTCGTCGGGGCCATTTAAGCCTTAAGCAGGCCACTTTGTGGCGCGGACATAAATCTGTGCACCAAATCCGAGCAATTAAATGCATCGTAATTTAGCCCGGTCTGCTTGCCAACCGCCAGCAACCTCCTCCCCCTGCCTCCGTCGTTCATGGTCCTTTTGTGCCCCGCCGCCAGTGTCGCTCTTTAGTGTGCAATTAAGTAGAAGTGCGCAGACCGATACCGTGCCACGCCCCCCGAAAGCAGACCTCCCTCCATCCTCATACGTGTAATAATCTGTGCCCTGTGCTTCTGCCATTTTGTTTCGCCTTGCCACGCTCCACAATTTCTTATTAATTGACGCGAATTTATGTATTTGCCACGCGTTATTGCTGCCACCGAAGAAATTAAAAAATATAAACAGACAGCCACCCGGGCAAACACCGGGCAAGGCGTATCCTGATTCAAAGCCACATAAAGCACACAAAGCATATCGGTTATGGGCGGAAGGCAAAGCCAGGCCGAGGGGAAGTCGAGGCGGAGACAAACAACAAACGCATTTTTATGGCACTTGGCAATTAGATCGGGCAACAGGAAGTGGGTGGCATTCCGGATTCAGAATGGGGAGTGGGAGTGCCAAAACGGGAGTGGAAATGGAAGTGGGTGGGTTGCCCACCCAGGGCCGTTGCGAAATAATTTGTGTTCTTTTTATTTGTACTTTGAGAAAACAGCAAGTATCAACAAGCCTTAATACTCTTAAGAAGTCCGTGCAGCAAAAATTTATAGCAACTATTTATAAGAATATTAAAAGCTTGCCATTTAAAACAAATATTCAAAAAACATTTCAATTATTTGTAGTACCATAATACCAAGAACTATAGCTTAATAATTATTTGTTTCATTTTTACTGAGAAAATATTTTAATCTTGAATATTGTTGCTAGAAATGCACAAAAAAACAAAAAAATAACAAATGTAACTTTGAATCACATTCCGAAGAAAAATAAATCCATAAAACTTAGCATAAATAAATTCGAGAGGATTAGATACTTAAATTCTTGATATTTTGTATACACACTGGCACTTTATTATAGGGCATCCCCCAGTTTGCACTTATATCCGCTTCTACCTAAGAATGCCCACCCACTTTGCTTTTGGCCCTAATGTTAAGTTAACGTCGGCCGCTCGTTGTTGGCCCTTGTTATGGCCCCGTTCGGATGTTGGCTATTAGAGGACCATTAAATAATTGCTGGCAATTCCAGAACAACACAAAGGCAACAACATTTTTGTGCTTGTGTAGCTCTGCTCTGGTTTCTTTTTATTAAAGGCATCTAATTGCTGGCAATTTGTGGGGAGAGATGGCCAATGTGGCGGTGCCAGAACTTTAAACAACCACATCAACTCTCGTTTAATAAACAGAAACTGGAAGGGGGTTAGAAAACAGCAATAAGCGTATTAACAAGGTCCGCACAAGCCCCCGAAATAATCGTAATAAAGTTAGCCGGCAACGAGCAAACCGCACACGTTGCCCACATATAGACGGCCCGACTGACATGGCAGGATGCCTAGGAAACGGGTCAGAATACTCCACCTTGGTGGCAGGAATCCCCCGGCCCGAAAAGAGCCAACCAATCCCCAAAACCCCAACGGGGCCCTGAAGTCCCTAGGCGAAGGGGTGGAGCAAATCCAACAACCGCAAAACAGTCCAGAAACCAAACAACAAAATGCAGTTACACAACTGTAAGCCCAGCAACTACCATAGCAGTTGCCAAATTCCTGTCTGCTGCATTTTGGCCAGAGCTATGAAATTAATTAAATAATATTTATTTGTTGAAAGAATTTATTTGGCTGGGTAGCTCATGGGTAGCTGACGGGGGGGGGGGGCTGGGTTGGGTGCACCTTTGTCCGACAAGGTGTGAAACTTCGCCTTAGACAACAAAATCCGGCACTCACACACCCTCGGAAAACTGTTAACTTAATTGTTAACTGTTGGTGTAGCACAAAGTTTCGAAAAAGAAAGGAGGGGCAGGATGGCCAGAGGATGTGGAGCGCTTAGAAGCACCTTTAATTGTTGTTGCCGTTCCACAAATTGCAAATGAACACGAAACTAGAAAAAGTTACCCTAGCCCTCCGGGCGTATACGTAACATTTACAACATTCGACTCTAGCGCCAATAAAATGTGCTTAGGATTTAATCGGGCAAATCGACTCCAACTTAACTTTGCCCTTCCCCATCTAATTGATCAGATTTACAAATTGTTGAAAACAAAACTTAAATTTCATTGTTAATTAATTAGTTTTTTGCAGGGGCAAGTGCCCAGAGACTTTCTGTAAATATGAGCTTCCATTTAATTCTCTAAATGATTTCAGTTTCATGCCATTTGCATATTGTTTGGCTCTTTTCACTTGAAACTTAAATTTCCTGCTCGAATTTCCCATTGAGACTCGCCCACCTTAAAGTGCGTAATGAAGCTCTCTACTTGAGTGATTCAAGTTTCCTGGTTGCCAAAATGTTTTATTCTCCTTTATTTCCTCCAAAAATTCAGCTTGCATTTTGCACTGGCCCTCCCCGGGTGCTCCTTTATCCTGCAGCATGGCTCCACGCTCCTGTTTCAGAGTTTTCTTTTGTTTTGCCCGGCTCCTTTTTGTATTTTTTGTTTTTTGGCAAAAATTATCGTAAAAGAATTTTACCTGAGCTACGTGACTGCTGAACTTAATATCCGTTTGTCATAAGCGTTTCTAATGCTCACACACCGGCACACACGTACCCCTACACGGTCATATCCAGCGACTTGGCTGCTGCACTTAGCCCATCTCACCCATACCCCTATCCATTTGACGGGGCACGTACACCAGCCTGCCGGAATCGAGTCGGATTCAGAGTCGGAGCCGTACAGATCTAGGAGGTGTGGGGCTCTCCGGATACGATCTCAAGGCAGGAACTGTAAACTTGGAACGCGCTCTACAAGAACAAAAGCCAACGACATTTTCAGCTAAATTAAGTATTTTTAGTATTTTAGAACACGCCTGCCATTTGTGCACTGGCACTGTTTTCGGATTTAGCACTGAGAGAAAATATTATAAACTTATAACATAATTCAAATAATTTTTTTGCAGTCTAAAAGGCTCCATGGCATAGTCCTATCAGTACTAGTATGAGGCAGTGATAGTAAGTGTATTCTTTTCTCAGTGTAGCCTTATTTCTTAACCGCTTTTTGTTGTTGTTGCCCCATGTTGTGCGCCGTTGTTGTTGTTGCCTGCCAATGCATGTGAAAAGTTTGCAAGTAGATTTTTGAAAGGTTGCTGGCTGAGGAGCGGCGCTTTAATTGCATTTCGCCGCGTTGCCATCGCCGCCTTTACTGACCCGGGACCCCGGGAACTGCACACCACTTCGGCCACTCCTTGCTCCTTCCATCCCAACATCCTTGGTTCGGCTCCTTTAAATAATGCAGCGCATTGTCTGAGCTGCTGCATCAGGTGAAAAGAAGCGGATCCGCCTCGACCACGCCCCTAAAATGCTGGCCATAAAAACGCCGGCCCCCCTACATAGATATACTAGATTCACTCGCTTTGCTCAATTTTTATGACATAAAAGCGCCGAGACTGCCATTAAAGAAAAGTGTAGCACGCTTCTTGGCGCTGGCAAATGGAGTGGGATGCCATGGAATGGTATGGAATGGAATGGCAACGGAGATTTTTTTTAACATTTCACGGAGCAACAAAAATTTTCCAACACATTTGCCAAGCAAGATATTCGGTGGCGGGAAACAGCAAAAAAATAATAAAAGGCAAAAAAAGAGAGGCCGCGAAGCATCTGGGGAATCGGTTTGTTTTGGCCAACTTGGTACGGTTCGGTCTCAGTTCCAGTTCCAGTTTCAGTCGCCCTTTCAGCCACACTCATTTTCATTTTCGTTTTCATTTTGCCTTCGCCCCGGTTGCTCCTGCTGACTCCTGCTGACGTCCTTGCGCAAATAATTTCACTGATAAAGGATTTTCATCGCATCTTATGCCCGCTGTTTGCACTTTCGCAATATGTTTGCCAGCAGTTTGTTTTTGTTCATTGCCCGTAAGAAGTGTATATTATATTTTCTGTTTCCTTCACACACAATTGCATTCAGCTGCATACAGCTCGCCATCCTTTAGCTTCTGTTTCTGATAGACATTGTAAGCTTTTGCTAAGCAAAATGTTAATTAGAGCAATGTGTCTTGTACTAATGAACAGAACTAAAAGACTAAGCCAGCACCTAGCTCTAGTTTAAGCCTATAAATTTTGATAGTTAATTAATTAATAGACAAGGACCTGCTGCTATTATTTTGCCTCTCATTGTGTTCGGCAGCGAGGATGCGCCTGTAAGTAGTTTACGCGCGTTTAAAAAGACGAAGGAGCAGTCGCTGGAGCGGCAGCCTGAATAAGACGGCTTGAAGCTGCCAGAACAAAGGAGCCAAGGGATGCCAAAGTGGAAACAAAGGAGGAGAGGTGGGGATGCTGGCCATCGCAGGACAAGGAAATGAATGTTGTGCACGGCCGGCAAAACGTGCTACAGCAGCAGCTGCAACAACTGCAACAGTAGCTACCTTGCAATGATTGCTGTTTGTGTTGCTGTTGCAGTTGCAGATGCAGTCGCTGTTTCTGTTGCTGTTGTGCAGTGGGCATTGTTTACTTGTTTCATAGCCGAAATGAAACTCAACTCAACTCGTGCATTTCTAATGCGAATTTATATGTTTTAACCCCGGCGCTGCCATCAAAACGGCAATCTCTTCCCTCCGCTCCAGCTCCGGCTGCCGCTCCGGCTGTTGGCTATTTTCTGCTTTCTGACATGTCCTGCTAGTAAAATTTTTGCCCTTATTGAAATGAGCCAAAATGTACACAATGTTTGCTGTGGACCCAATAATGTTGCAGCTGTAAAAGGGCATGTACTATACACAGAAAAATAACTATGATATCTTCCTCAAGAAAAATACGCAGCTAGTATCCTTTATGATAAATCGTAAAGCATGGTTTTTTTTTTGCGTGTACAGATTGGTGAATAGAATCGCAATTCCAATCGGAATACGAGTACGTTTACGTATCTCAATCCCTGCTCAGCCACTATAATTTCTTTCTTGCTGCCCTCCCTGGGTCCCAGCCCGGACCCTCCTTGCGAGTACTTCGCCGCCCAGAAAAGTGGCCGGCAGATTGCCAGACTCCCTCGAAGACTCGAGTCAGTTTGTCAGCTTGTCAGCACATCGGAGGAGTTTGCCGGAAAAGGGAAAATGGGAAAAGCGATGGGAAAAGCTGGAGCGAAAAAGCTGAGCTCACATAGCACGGCTCTGACTTGCTTTTGTTACTCATTTATTTTGATTTGTTTACCATTGCGATTTATATTTCTTCGTCCCGCTCAGCAGAATAGCTCAAGAATGGCGCAGGGGAGTGCTAGAGGGGGTAGGGGAGGGCGAAAGAGCAATAAAATTAAGCTCGGATTTATTGACCCATTTCAGTTTGACTTGCTGCCAGTTGCCCTGCCAGTAACCCCTCTCCGTCGGCACTCTTTGTTATGCATGGCAACTAAATTAAAATGTTTTTACTAATCCCGACAACTTACTCTTTTAATTACTTTTCCTTCTCAAATGAACAAAGCCGCATCGGGCCAAAGGATTCATTTCGTACAGCTACTCCGCGCTACTCCTTCTGCACTCTGTTTACATTTGGCCTGCTTTGTTCCTGGCCAAGACGAAACGATTTTTATTTAATTTGGCAACCAAGCGGAGAAACCCAAAAACCTATTCTGCTTGAAATTGATCCAATTTAAATGTGGATTTTGAACTTACCAATATTTCTACCCACTTGCCCTCTGCTAATTGAATCCTGCAACATGCAGCTTGAAGACAAAGAATTGAACATCCTTTGCTGTAAATATATTCCCTATAAACTGCCTTTATTTTTATTTTCGAATCAGTAAAGTTTCCCCAGATACACCTAGACCGAAGGCAATTAAATAAATGAAGGCCTTTGTATGCGCTTGGCTTGTCAAATTTCAGATTTATTTGCTGCTCCTTTGCAGGCCCTCTCATTGTCGAAACTCAGCTAGAGTTTAGTGTATACACAGCCAGTGGAGCATCGCATTCTCTTCCCAATACAATACAAAAGGCGTTAATTAAATATTTTTGCTCAAAGGCGACTCGGCAGCCAATTACAATAGTCGGCAACTGAGCGACAATGCCAGTGTAGTTCTCAACAAAAATCTCATTAAGTGGCAGCGGAAAAAGAGCAGAAACTGAGAAAAAAAACCAAGCAACTAATTCACTACATATTAATAAATAAATAAAATTATAAATAATGTTTATACTAAAAGTATGTGAACTCAAGGTTAAGCCTTGTCTTCTTAATTTTATTCCAAAGATCTTGAAATATATCTCAAGTAGCTTTTCTTTGTGCAGACACTGTTCTAAGGGGAGTTCGTGAACAAGTGTTAGATGCAAACCGAGCTACCTTTTGACACTCGCAACACTTAAGCCATTTGCACCGGATCCACCTGCTTCTCTTGTTACCAAATTTGTCCCTGTTTTGCATGCAAAACTATTCCAAAGCGGCAAGCTAATGCGATTAGCAAATCGAGGATTGTCGATTGAAATTCAAGTGGCTGTCGCAATTAATTAATTTCATTGTTCGCTGACAGGGTCCTGTCCTGGCTTTGGGGCGGGCTTATTCGATCCGCTTTTGGGTTCAAAGTGCACTAGCTGAGCTCCTCAAATCTCCGTGCCGATGACACTCATTAACATAAAACGCAAAGGTGGCCGCAACCCATAAAGCCAGCTCACTTTTCACACTCATTAAAATGGTCGATGCTTTTCGGGTCTGGACAGACTGGGCCGTCCGGGTTTCTTCTTATCTGCAGACGGATGCGGAGAGCGGGGCGAGGTGGGGAATGCTATCATTTCATTTTAGGACCTAACGTCAGCAGAGACACTCAAATTTCGGCGACAGAAGTAAACCCTTTTCGCAGCCCCAAAAACATTTAAATGTAATCTATTATCTTAATTCCAACACAAATTGTTTGGCGGCGCACTGAGCCGGCCACGTTCCCAGTCGCGTCTTGGAATCCGCAATCGTCCTTGTGCGGCTCTTAACCCGGCTAACGAAAATAAAAGCCCATTTACAGGCCCAGTGCCAGTGCCACAGTCAAGGACTTGAGCCGCTTGGCAGCCTAGCAATTCAAATGCCAGAGACGAGGACAGCCGGCAAGCGCTGAAAAGCAAAGCTTATCGGCCGCAACGTAAATCACCCAATTTACCATAAATAAAGATACGTACATATTGTCAGCCGTGGGCGGGGAGGGGTCCGTGGTTTTCCGTGGGAGGTGGGGCGGGAGGGAAAGCTGGGGCAGGGATGGTGGCGCAACCACAAGCGTGGCCACCGCCAAAAACCGAAAACCGACAGAGCCGAAACAAAACACCTTATCGCGGCCAGGCACATCTTTAAGTGGCTGTCAACGGAAGTGGAGTGGTCGGGGTGGGTGGCTCCTTGACTGGGCATTCGGGGGATGGATAATAGTGTTGGGTGGGGAGGAGGTGGATGAGACTATTGGATGGTCTTGGCAAAGGATCCGAGGGCCACTACGCCATTTGGCCGAACATAAATCTGCATGAACCGAACCGAGTGAACAGGCAGAGGTTCTGCGAAAAGATAAATAAATGGCCATAAAGTCAATTGGGGGATTCCCTGAATTACAAGTAATAATACCTCAAATACGGGTAAAGTAAACTGCGAAATAAGTTTTCAGTTTAGGTATTTCAAGGGGGGAGCTATGAACTCCCAGTTATATTTATTGAAGGAAGCTGCAAGTCGCAAGTGAATTTGAAACTTATTGAATTGAGAATAATTCTAGTTCATAAAAAATAAACACATTGGTTAGCTTTTAAAAACATGTTGGACTTGAACAAGATCTAGCCAAAATCTAGCTCTAAATCAGATCCAAATTCCCGGGTTAGCCATTTAGTTCGGCCAGCCCTGCTGCATTCGTTGTCAGTCACATTTGATCCAAGCCAAATCCCCTTCGGCTCTTGGCTATTACTCCCATGATCAGGCAACAGGCAGGGGCAGAGACAGAGACAGTAACAGAGGTGGGGTAGGTAGGGGTATGGATAGGGGTAGCGGCTCCTCGTCGCATCTTGCTCTTAGATTTACTTTACAAAAGCAACATTTTGCCAGTTGCGACACGCCACTCACCACTGTCACCATCTAACAGGCTTGCCATCTACTCTTTTGCAGGCACATCACCAGGATCCGGGGCAGGAGTTGCAGGAGTAGGAGAAGCAACAGCAACGGCAACGGCAACGCCACCCCAAAAGACGACAGCAGCAAATCGCGATTATGACGACGATGATGACGAGCACAACGACAAGGATGAGAGTCACGACAACAGTCCTGGCAAAGGCAACAAACACAGGACGAACAAGCAGGAGCCGGAGAAGCTGAAGGAGGTCGTCGCGGGTGGCCAGGAGGCGGGGGAGGTGCAGGAGGGGGCGTCGAAGAAGGATGCTGTTGCCAAGCCTGCGGCAAGTCAAAAGCGTGCAGCACAAACGACACAATCGCGAAATCCCATCAGACGAGCGCACAGTGAACGGCATTTGTCGACCGCGCCCCTAACCGCCCACGCCCACGGCCACGGGCACGGGCACGGGCATGTGGCCTCGTCTACACCCCACTCCCCCCCAGCCAGGACTAACCACACCCATGCCCATTCCACGTCCATGCCTTCAACTCCAGCCAGCGGGCCGGCGAATGTCATTTTAAATTTTAAGGACACAATGGCACTGCGCATAAAAAGCAACCGCAGCGACTCGAGAGATTTATTTCAAAGGCGGCCAACGGAGCCGCCTCCGCCGCCCCCATCGCCTCCCAAGGCCAAGGAGCCGCGAGGAGCTGGCAAAGGATTAGAGGAGTCGCAACCACAGCCGCACGAAATCAATAAGTCGACTCCTTCACAGATTCCCAATCCCCAGAGGACGGTGGTGCGAGTCGCGCCATTCAAGCAGCAAAACGGGGAGCTGGAGGTCCATCGCCTCAAGATCTCCCACAGCGAGGAGGACTCCGATCTGGGGGTGGAACTGCGCCGCAGGCCAAACAGATTACTCCTCACCACCGGCGAGCAGGAGGAGGATGTGGCGCCCAAGAAAACTTCGATTCTGATAAGCGGCGATGATTGCTATTCCACGATGAACCTGAGTGCGGATGCGGCTCAGCCCTTGTACCAATCATCGGTGGTGGTCAACAGCCAGTCGACAACCAGTGTGTGCATCAGTGTATGCGGCGGCGAGGAGCGCCAGGACCAGGACCAGGAGCAGCAACTTAACCAGCTGAACACTCTAAGGAGCCAACAGATGGGCATAGCCATCATTCCGATCCGGGGCAGCACAGAAGTCAACCTCCAGCGCTCAGTGTCTTGCATATCTTCCACCTCGAGCAGCTCCACCTCCAGCAGCAGCAGTTCCAGCGGCCGGGGAAGGACCCTCATCCGCTTGGACTACGAAAGGGAGCGCAAAGGAGCCGCCACGAGCAGTACGGCCATCAACGCTCCGCCTGTAATAAGCTCCACGCCAGCCACGCCTCCACCCCCGGAGTCACCCGATTCCAAGCTGGTGCCCCATGAAACGGAGCTCCTGAAAATCCTACGAAACCCCGTGGAGGCAGTGAAACTCAATCTAGTGCCTCATGTTTGCGGATTGAGGGCTCCAGCCGCCGGGGAGGGTGGCCGATCCAAGAAAATGCAAGCCGAGGTGACTGCTTCGCCGCCAAAGGAGTCCGGTTTCATTGCCAAGCTCTTGCAGGATCCCATGCTGGGCCAGGTGGCCGAGGGCCTCGAAACGGATACCGTGGCGGAACTGATAGAGAACTCTCTGCAAAGACTCCAGCAGGCCCGCCGAGGAATCGATATGAGCGGCACCAAAGACCACGACGACATGAACCGCCTGATCAGCGCCTCGCTGCAGCGCATCCGCCTGGAGAGACAGCCGGGAGATGGGCCGGCTCCCAGCCAAGCAACCAAAGAGGAGGACCGCCTGTCCAATCGGGGCAGCATCAGTTCCGCCAACAGCTTCGCCTCCGCGCACAACTACGAGCTGTTCGATTTTGATTCTGGAGTCAATGGGAATGAGTCGGACTGTTACCAGAGCTGCTCGAGCGAACTAACTGCCTCGGGAATCCTCGAGGAGGAGGCCGAGAAGGTTTCCGAAATAGATTTGGATGCTGCCACGCGGGCCAAGTTCTATCAACTTCTGGTGGATGCCACTCTGGCAGAGATTGAGCACTCCACACATGCGGATCAGGAGCTGGGCAATGGAGAACACCATTACGAGTCCATAAGACACAACGGGGACCCTATATACGAGGAGATCCACGAGGTGCCGCCACCACTGCCACTCTCGGCTCCTCCTCTGAACGATGCCGAGCTGGAAAAGAAGGCTGCCCGTTCCATTTTCGAGGGAGCCTCCAAGTATGATATACTCTCGTACCTGGTCGATGCCAAGGAGCGGGGCTTGGCGCGGGAGGAAAGCTTCGACTACGGAAATAATCCGAAGATTATTGAGGAGGAAGCCACCGACACACTGAGCGAATTGGACAAACGACAAGCGGAGGAAAGAGAAAGGGAACGGGAGAGAGACAGTGGACAGAGCAGCATGAGCTCCTTGTCGCCACCACCACATAGCTTCATATGCGGTGGATCGGGTGGCAAGTCCAGCAGCGATGTGGAGCGCCAGGATTCGGGGGTGGGCTCCGAGACCAGCAAGACATCCCGCAGCAAGTACCAGGCCACGCCCACCGTGCTCCACCTGTGCGAGGACTGCGACGGAGCCGTAGAGATGCAGGTGGGCGACGGGGGAGTGCTCTACGCCCCGCTCGTCTGCCGGAAGTGTGGAAAGAAACGGGTGGAACGCAAGGAGATCATCACGGAGATCGTGGAGACTGAGGAGAAGTACGGACGGGATCTGCAGATCATTCTCGAGGAATTCTGCCACCCGATGCTGGTGGCCGGCCTGCTCACCCAAGAGCAGCTCTCCGCGATCTTCCTCAACACGGAAGATCTGCTCGAGAACAACCAGACGCTGGCCGAGCGGATGCGGGACGCCCTGGACATGTCCCTGGAGCAGGGGGACGACGACCTCCTGACTGTCAACATTGGGCGCATCTTCCTGGACTTTACCCAGATGCTGCACGCCTTCGAGAGCTACTGCGTCCGCCAGGCGGGAGCCAGCCTGCTCCTGGCCAATCTTGAGAAGGAGAAGGAGCTGTTGCGCATTTTTCTGAAGGTCTCCCAAATGGAGAATGCCGTGTTGCGGCGAATGAACCTAAACTCCTTTTTGATGGTAAGCTTTGCCTTCCACCTTCCACCCTCTTCTTCCTAACTCAGTTTCCTTTTGTCCATTAGGTCCCGGTTCAGCGGGTTACCAAGTATCCCCTGCTGCTGGCCAGGCTGTACAAGGTCACACCCAGCCACCTGGACGGACGGGATCTGCTGAAGCAGGCCCAGGAGAAGATTGAACTCCACCTGAATCACATCAACCAGGAGGCCAAGGATGTGCCCACTAAACTGTGGCGCCGCATCAGCTCCTCCAGCCCCAACAGACGCGCCTCCTGCGAGATCGACATGATCAACATTAAGCTGCGCAAGATGGCCATCGATGTCCTGGAGTGGAACCACGACGAAGTGCGCTTTGCCATGGAGGGCAGACTCTTGTACACCCAGCCCACCGACAGCAACTGGAAGAAAGCACGAACCATCAAACTGACACCGGTCAACGCCCTCCTGGTTACCAATGGCAAGGTTAGTGACTAAATTTTCCTACATTAATTTCCTAAATTTAAATTATTTCCTAAATTTTCCTAATTTAAATTTCTCCTCCTTCTGATTTCTCCCCTCTTGATAAAAAGTATAAATTCAAACTTTAATTTCTCTATTGGGTCAATTAGTCCATATCGAAGCCCTCTTAGTTTTTATTCAATCTATTTTTTTAACGCCTTGTTATGGCTGTACCTGCTCCTATATCCTTCCGCCTATCCTGATCCTGTCTGGGTCACATTTGACTAAGCCCCAAGATACGTTTGGGCATTTGACGTCAAGCAAGTCATCGGCCATGGAGATGGATGCGGCGATGGTAAGGCAATTAGCGATTGATGCTAGAGGCCACCATCCTCCGGGTAAGGTTGGACATAACCAGAGCTGTCCTGAGCTGTCCCGGGTGCCATGGCAACCATGGCATTTTCCGTGCGATAAAAGATTTCAACAAATCAGAGCAGGACCCAAACCGGAGCTGGAGCAGGAGGAGCAGGAGCAGGGAAGGAGCCGAGCCCATTGAAGCGAGACCACATTCACCCTGCCAGTTATCGGTCCGAAACACCCACTTCTAGCCCCTATTCCTCGTTCACTTCACAGACCTGGTTCGGTTTCTGTTTCCACTTTTTTTGTTTTCCTTCTAATGAAAAGTGCTTATCCCAGCAACTATCTCTGGCCCAAAAAAACAAAACCAGTTTAACGCTTTGAAGGGAAACATGGGTGTAGGCATGTGAACGGGCAGCGACATCCGGTTTGGCCCCTGGGCCGGGGTTTTGGGATCGGGACCATAATCGTACTCACGAACAAGCGGACACAGGCGGACGCAGTGCGTATGTCACATGTTTTGTTTGGTTTTTCTGTCCCACGACGCCCTGCTCTAAATTTCTGGCCCAGCCACCACAGTCGACAAATGCTCAATTCAAGAACGGTCAGCATCTCGTTTACGGGGTCTGCTCTTTTTAGTTTTTTTGAGCTTTTTTTTTTAACATGAGTCTTGTGGCTGCAGTTGCTTCTTGGTGCCGCTTCCTGCGGCAGTTTCTCGGGCTGACACGCTTAGTGCGCTTGCCAAAGCCTTATCTAGGATGGACCCCAAGACACCCAGAGAAAATTGAAAATACATTTTCCGCAAAAAAAATTATGAATTGAAATGTTCTAGACGTCCTAATTTGAAGAAAAATATGTTTGATTAAAGCCATAATATTAAGAGTAATTCTTAGATTTAGGGCTGCTATAGTAAGCCGATTTTAACAAATTGTAATAGAAACTATTTTTTTATTTTTAGAATCTTTGTAATTTAACAACTACAAGTATTTGCCATATAGTTTTAGTATACACAATTTTGAAATATTTTTCTCAGTATTTGTTCTGTCCCCACATCTATTTTTCAGTTGTAATTTTGTTTAGTTTCGTTTTACACAATTTTCTATTTTTTCTTATTTCTGTTCTTTTGCTTCTATTGTCGTCGCTGATGGTGCTGCTCCTGGTGTCCTGGTACTGGTACTTTTTTTTATGCCACACCAACCGACATCGACGACAACTAAACCTGAAACAACTACAACTAAAATCGCAACAACGACAACAACAATAGCCAAGTGCCAATTACAGGGCAGAGAAGGCCATGTCGGAAAAACTGAATTTCCCGAAGCACACGGGCATCCGCGAGGCCTCGCTCCTCCTGGTGAAGGAAAAGTGCGGACGCTATACGCTGATCCGGGAGCCGCTCTATCTGGACAGATGTGTCGTGTGCAGCGAAGCGGATTGGGATGATTATTTCGAAGTGCAGGAAATTTCATCGAAGGACACATTCATATTCAAAGTGAGTAACATACGAGAACGGGAACGAGAACGAGAACGAGAACGAGAACCAGTATGGGTATCAGTATCGATACCACCACTCCTCCTGGCCCTTTATTCCCCACCATCGGAGCAAGCCAATCCTAGTTCATAGTCCGGTTGAGTTGGCTTTTGAATAAGTGAGAGCGCCCTGCCTTTTGGCTGTTGAATGCCAGTGTTTTAGCTTTGTATGTTTCCAGCTTAGTGGGGGAACGAATGGTTTTACGAATGGGCCTGGTCGGAATGATACTTTTTCTATTTTTTCCTCTCATCCAGAAAGTGCGGTTAATAGAGCAGCACAACCGGATAGTAAAGTGGTTTAGAAATGGTGTACTTTTTCAAATGGTTTTAATTAAATTTGTTTTACAGCCTATACCTTTAATTGAATTATTCAGCAAACGCAATCACCGGGGCTATTGAAATTTGTATCTCAACAAGCATCAAGCAGAAAACATGTTTTGGAAGTTATTGAAAAATATTCCAAATCCTTATGAAATTTGCAGCCGAATCAGCTTAAAGGGCTTTCCCCACAATCATCTTGGAATGTAATAAAAGTCACCCATGGATAGCTTCTTCGTTGGCACTCACATGCTCATAACCTTCTCTAGGGGAAATCCAACGAATTCCAACTCTGAGTGGGCGTGGCAGGACAATGAAGAGCTTCCCATCAGATTTACCTGCCGCGTCTCTATGTATGAATTTCTGAGTTTCTGGCGAAAGTAAAGCAATTTTAATAACAGACAGAGCGCAAAAAGCGTATGCAAAAATCCATTTCAAATCTTTGCTCGTCTAATGCTTGTAGTATCAACCATCCAACCATCCGCCCGACCATCCACATTTTAGTCATGCAAATTTTTTTTTGTTCATGGTTTTCGGTTCAGACCAGGCGACTAAGCCGTTCGGGGAACGGGTCTGGGAGGGGGTCCGGGGACCCGCAGGCAAAGAATCTCCTTTCAGACGCGCTCAGGCAGCGCACGTAGAGCGGCTGCCAAAATGAATGACATTTATTGAAATACGTTATATAAAGAATGAAAGAAAAACGCACGGGAGCGCAACAAAATGGCTGCGTGAACGGGCGCCGGGAAAGGGGGTCAAAAAGAGATAGCCAGGGACGGCAGAGACAGAGTCGGAACAGACAAACGAATAGGATTATATATACACTTAAAATAAATGATTACAACTTGAATGACTTTTACGTTTAATTACTCAAAGACTATTAACAAAAAATTATTAAAGTCAATGTTACATTAATTAATTCAAATAATCGAGTCCGTAAAGGTCGATATGGTTAACTTTGTTCAGATATTAAAAGATAAACAAAATATAAAACTTAGACAATAAACAAAGTATAAATCATAAAATGGACAATTTTTTTAAATATAATTGAAAGCTTTTAAGGACTAAATTCAACATTATTTAAGCTCACGAGAAATAAAACAAATTTTCAACAATTTGAAAATCGTCAAAAGTGTTGAGTATATTTATTGCTTTTAGAAGAAAGCTTATTTAAATTAATGTTATTACATTTTTAAAAAAAAAGTTTTTGATTTGTATATAGCCCTTTCTATTAGGACAAAACCTCTAAAAACTGGAATAAATTTGAAATAACTTTAAATAGTAAACGGGGACCATTTTTCGAGTGTTGGGCGTAGGCATTTTGGAGGTTGTTGGCGCATAAATTGAAACGTTTAGTTCCGGCCAACTGAGCAACTGACAGGCACACACACATACACACACACACTCACACACACATGCATGACCTGCGAACCTGTCAAAATGACAGGCGGGGGTCGCCTGGCCCAGTCAATCAAATACGTCTAACGGGTTTTCACGCCGCTTTATTTATTCACAGGCCGAGGACGGAGTGCGGACGAAGCAGTGGTACACGCAGCTGCAGTACCACGCCCAAGGAATGGGGGCGTGGCGCAAGAGGCGGAACGCCCTGGCCAACATCATGATCAACGGAATGCTGGCAAGGAGCTAGCCCATCCCCGGACATATCCCCCCATATATGTATATGTATGCCGATTAGATAGCGAATCGAAGGACGTAAAACTCAACAATTGGTTATGCATTTAATGTGTATTTATGCGACAATAACCGACGAGCGATTTCGTAATTATAATTTAAGTGATATACAATTGAATCGAGCACGCATAACGTTAGTTAGTGTTTACATAATAATACCTATACCTATATCTATACAACTATACTTTGCATAACCATAATACGTACACACACGAATACCCTGATTACAATGCAATAAAATACCATACATTAATTAAACACTCGAAATTGCGTAATAATTGAGAGGCGATTCGTTTTAGGTCCACCCCATAAATTGTGCCCCTGGCATGCCTATTGATTCCACCTGGCGGAGCTCTTCAATAAATCTTACCTGGCTGTATTATTTTTAAATTCAGCCCCAAGATTTATGTGAAGGAAAATTATACTGGAGCATGGAGTATCCAGGGCAGGCACGCACGTGGCAGCCCAGACCGACATAAGTCTAGAACAGTCGAAAAGTGCTTGGCCGAAACGAAAGCCAAACCCATAAACACACACACTTGATATGGTAAATATTTTTGGAATTATGTCGGGGCAGCAGCAGTGGCAGAGTACACGGCGAGTTGATTAAGCCATTTTAAATCCAATGAACTCATATTTGGTCAACAATAAAAACACTCAAGTGGCAAGGGCTTGGATTGGGCTGGGACCAAGCACCACTCTCTGGGCTTTATTATTTGTTTAATTACACAAACAACTGGGCAGATTATTATGGTTAAACACGAAACGGTAATTGTTATGGCCAGCAATTGCTGCGACAATTGTAAACGGGCGAAAATGTAAATAAATATGTTTGTAAATAGCACTGCTGTTCACTCTGTTCATTTATCTATATCTGCGGTTCCATCTGGTTTAGAATCTTCAATCTATGGTCATATTTTGCTAATGGATTTCGGTATAATAATTCCATAGCATACATTCCGGCGCAACCGACACTGTGGTTATTAACTTTTCATTAGTTTATTAAATCCCCAAACTTTATTGCGAACGAGATATCCTCTGCTCTTTATCTGGTTTCGATGCCCAGGCATTTCAGATGCCAAATTGTTTAATGGAAACACTCGACTCCGTTCGTGTTCGTCCTTGTTTTCCCTGCGGTTAGCCACCCGGACAAATATACCAACACTCCGACGGCGGACACGATGAAATTAGTTCGACTAAGGCAATGCGAAAATAATTTCCAGACTCGCCTGCGGCGCATCAAAGCCTTTGATGGCTTCCGTTCCGTAAATTATACTAATACGCCACGTAAACAAGTTCCAAATCCTTTAAAGCTTCCCATGATGGCAAAACTAGGGAAAATTGAAAAGCACCGGCAACACCAGCGTCCATGGAAAAATCCAAAAGAAAAGCAAATGCAAAAGCAACAGTAACGTTTTGAGGAAAATGTTGTAGCAAAGGGAAACTGCATGCTGAGCGCAATTATGCTGGACAAACATTTGCCAGTCAGGCGGAGCAGCCATGACTTATACAGTGAGAAAACAAATAAATATTTATGATTTGCGCGAGTTCATTTGACTTCGTTTTTACTTTATTGCATTTTTTGATAGTCTGTAAAACTAAAGGATTTACACATTTCTTGTCGGAATATAAATGAAATTGTTTCTATTGTTAACATTTCACCGACAATTTTGTTATTAAACAATAAAATAAATAAATATTATGGCCTTGTTATAAAACTTAATTCAATTGTAAAAACCCTCAAACACACATTTCCTTCAGTGCAGGGAAAAAAACGGTCTTAGGATGGGGGAAATGGGTTTGGAGGTCGGTACTTAGCATGCACCTTGGCATATACACACACTTTGCCCACGGCCGGGTCTGATGGCACTACTTTCCGTGTGCTTCGATGCTTGCCAAACACAGACGGAGCCGGAGTCTCCGGCCAAGTCAGCTGGAGATGTTGACTAGGTCGTGAACGTGTTATAACAATAGGATGTCACGATGGCTGGCGGGGAATGGGGCAGCTGGAGAATCGAGAACTGGGCGATGCAGAGACGACCTGGGAGATGGAGCAACATCAGCCGACTAGCTAGCGACTAACACTAACGAGCAGTTAAACAAGTCTAAGATTTGCCGACACAAATAAAAACAGAGTCGGAGACTGGGAGATGGGGGAAGGCACCACTGACGGCACCGGCACCGGCACCGGCACTACCATTTCCCCTCTGGGCCACCCAAATCCTGGCCAGAATTGTTGGCAACGGAAGTGCGGATCGGCGTGCAATAACACAACCAAGGCACGTAGCACAAACACGGAACATTATATTGTATAAGCAGACTTCATTACGGTATTTAAACAGAATATCCACAAATTCTGACATGCCAACTCTGCACCATGGGTCGAAATCTATCTTCGGCTTATCGTATTTATATATGGAGTATACTATATCAGTAGGCTTTTATCCGGCTCGTGGCTGACATTAACAGCAAACCTCAATTGCATTATCCATATGCTCAGTAATTGCTCTACCGCCGTAAAATCCATCGGTTTTTTGTGGCTGATTTTCGACGATTTTATCGCCGACCCCATAAATTCAATTATCCACGTTCATAATTTCTGTATTGAAACGGACTTGATACCCCGGAAATACCTTCGCTTAACGCTCCCTCTCCTCTCGGAATTGATTTTCAATATCAAATTTAAATGGAAGCCATATAAGCATCAATGTTATTGGAAAACTTGCCAAACTTCAAACATTTTCGAAATAAAACTTTTGCATTTTACCCATGGTGCTTCGAGGAACACGCACACAGGGAAACCCACATCAAAAGTCAAATTGTAAGAAGTTGAACTATCCGAGGACCACAACGCCCTCCATCCGTCTCCGTCCGTGTTTCCCTTTCCGACCGAGTGAACGTCTTGTAAAAAATGCATCACGTACGGCGAAGGTTGGCGTCTGATTCCTGATTCCCGGCGCCTCATGCCTGGCAATGTGATTAGGCCCCAGGCACCGAATGCACAAACTTTTCCGGAGGAGTGGAAGACCGCACAGACAAAGTCCGAGAAGGCGGCACTGACAGCACGACTGTGGCCAAAACTACGGTTGGGCAATAAAAATTTGTCGCCGGTCCAATAAATGTAGGCTAGTGGCTTACCGAGAAGCCCAGTGCGAAAAAACACTAACCAAAAACCATTTCATTGCTGTATTTAAAATGCCGCAAAACTTGCAGCACTCGCGCCAAGAAAAAAAATATAAAAACACAATGAAATAACAGGTGAGACAGTTTGGCTGCAGCTTATGCCACGGCACCTACCCCAGCTACTGTTCCGGTCCTGAGGCCGGCTTCTTCTTCTCCCTGCGCAAACAGATTTGAAGTAATAAAAAATTGAAATTAAAAGTTCCACTTCAGTTGCCCAGTTTCCCGGTCACCGCGAATAGCAATGACGATGGCGATGGCGATGGGAACACAGTTTTCACACGAAATAGGTCGTAAAAATTATGACCGAATCCCTGGTTAAAGGCCACAGGAACAGCCGCCAGAGATGCCAACAATTTGGGGCAGTTATTCGGTTGAGAGTTTCAAACATTCCTTTTTTGTATGGAAATAATACAATAATGTTCTCTTTTATTTCATGCCATTAATAGTTATAAAATTAGGCATGATTGGTATATAGCTATCTAAATTATTGATTTACAATAAAAAAAAAACAAACAATATATGTATGTATATTTGAAATATATCTAACTTTTTTCAACCGAAATGCATTTAATATAATTTAATAGGTTAATGGTTGATAGCGTTTTGTAAAAGCATAAAATATGAAAAATTTCTACGAAACGGTCATTCAATTTGCATCTCTAATGTCCGTTCTAAGCTTAACCTCCTCCTCCTTTTTGTTTTCTCATCCACTCTAGCTGGCTGCTCAATGAGGTCAATGGGCAGGCATTTCATTTCCATAATTTTCATTAGTTCGCGTTTAGTGCAAATCAAACAAATCGTTTTGAAAGCAACAAAAGAATTTTTAATTGTTCCATGGCCTTGATGTCAACTTTTGAATTCCTGTTTTATGGCAGCTCGCGTGTGTGGGTGTTCATTTTGATTTTTTTCCTAATCCAAATTGCTCTGCACACACATTCAGCATATTTCACACATCGTAGCCGACAGAGAGCACATAAGAATTATGTGTGACACGTTCGGGCATAAACTGAATTAAGTATACGCCGCGTTTGCCAGGCAGTCAGCCAGCTAGCAGGACTTAGCCCGAAGACCCCGGAGGCCCGGAGTCTAGAGGCGGGAGTCTGGAGTCTAGAGGCGGGAGACTCCGGCAGGGCCGGAGTCTGACCCGCAAAACTAACCGCACACACACACATGCTCACACGTAAACACACTTACGCCAAGTCGCATCTTTATGCGTTGTAGCTGCTCCAAAGTGGCAAGCAAACACGCTTTCGAAAACCCCAAGCTCCCTTCCTCCCACTTCCTCGGCTCCACCCCCGCAACCGGCCGTGCAGCATGTGCTAAATATGTATGAAAAAAAAAAATGGGAAAAATAACTAACTTAAAAATGCTGGAGTTGTTATACTCTCCAAGTGGCACAATGAATCCGAAGGATGTCACCTTTAAATTAAATTATTTTCACAGAATCATAACTTTGACTCCAGTCAGGCAAGAAACTCCCGGCTTTATAATAAGGATATTTTTAGAAGCAGGACTAAGCTGCTGCCCGAATATGGCCGCCATTAAATTTAAAATTTATACTGCATGAAGTGGTAAAAACACGCTTCCATGCTTTGCAAACACCGGACCGAAAATATGAAACCCTCTGCTAGGGTATACAAAAAAACGAAAGAGTGTGGCAGAAAGTTTTTGTGCGGACGCCGTGGAAAGGCCAACGTCTAAGTGAATTTGCCATAGTCAAATTTTGTGCGGCTGGCCCCGGCATTGCCTTAGGTCAGGCATTAAGGACGAACGCCGGGTTGCAGAATAAGGAATGCGGAATATGGAATACGGTCTCTGGACTGCGGACTTCGGACTCATTCAGAGCGCCTTGCTTGGAACTGCATGAAATTTGCATTAATTTGCGTGGCCAGCCCATTCAAACAATTTCGTTTCTCTGCAACCCATACACACAATAAAATCCCAATCCCGAATTATTAAAAAATTTCAAATAAATCACAAATTTGACCAACTTGCAACCGTGCCCACAAGGGGGTTGAGCCAAAATAGGGTAGGGGCAGTTGAACAACAGATGCCGGCGAAAATCGTGAACCGAGTTCAGTGTGTCAATCGACCTCGAGCTCGGTTTTGAATAGCCGAGTGGTGTTTACAGAGAAATCTGCTGACAAAAGCGCGCGCTTGAGCAGTGACTTGAGTGAATTTTAAAACACTCAAGAGCAATGGAGTCTGAGTTTGAGTTTGAGTCACGGAGTTTGAGCGGACCACTCAAAAGCGCCATATATCCAACCGTCAGCAGAAAACGGAACCATCATTGAAAAAAGTTGAGGCTTCAAAGTGCTGGCCCAATTCACCAGAGAAGCTAGTTCAAAAAGCCACCGTTGTTAAGCTTTATAATAGCCAGGTTGAAGGACTTAGGCAGCTTGATTATTGCAGTACTGAAGATCCTTAATAACGGTTAGGAAAATACAAGTAAAAACATGTTGGCTTCTGGTTATTCTGAAAGAAAATCATTTTCTTTAATTTTATTTCATTAAAACGTTTTTACAAATAGATACAAAAAAAAATATATACAAATACAATTATCCCAACTCACAAAAAACACCCATAGCTTGAACTTTTCACCCTTCAATTCAATTTAAAGTTTTAGTTTTTAACCAATTCCCAAATTGACCTTCTGTTTGCCGGCAATTGGCCATTGACTAGATGGAGAGGGTCAACGGAATCCTTTAAAGGACGTCAATAGGCTCTAAGCGAAACGCTGCTAAGACGCTAAGATGTTTGCTTAGCTGGCAGGAGACTTTAAACTTGGGGGAATTTGCATACATTAAGGGTGTTTTGTTAGCAAAAGGCAATTCAAATCCTTTTACTTCCGCTTTAGGCAGCAACGACTACGGCACAAGACAGATGCGACTGATAGCAGGATTCACACTCGCACCGCCTACCTCCCATTACCCATCACATCGTCCGGAGCCCCGCCCACCAATCCATCCGCATTTAACTGTGACGCGTGCGTAGCGTATAAAGAAAAATATGATTACATATTGTTGTGTTTTGAAAAGGCGGGAGAAACGAGGAAAAGGGTTGACATTTTTTTTATACATACATATATATTTTTTTCTTTCAAACACCGTGCCAGAAAGCAGAGAAGGGCCACTTGAAGGCAATCAACTCGGCATTCCTGCACAGAAATAAATATATTTCCCCATAAAAAATATATCCAACCCTTGTTGAGAAACACGTTTTGGAAGTTTGAGCATTCAAGACTTGATCAATAACTTTGGTATAGTATATGTATAACTTCAAATTTCATTCACCATTTGTGAAAACTTTTTCCAGTGCAGACAACTAACAAACATATAGGGAACGACACGAATTGCCGACAACAAGGACTATAATAGCGGCATTCAATTTTTAATATTTGCCTTGCAAATTTTCTATAAAATGCATTTGTTGTCTACAGGTCGGCGCCCGCCCAATATCCCAGGTCCCGGGAGACTTGTCCGGATGGCAGGCAAAGACTGGGGGTCGGTAGAGCCGGAGACACACTATCGCCCGAAAACGGGCAACCGGAAGCCGCCAGCGCCGCGTCAAAAGTGGGAAAGTGAATGGAACACGGCAATGTCAACACATGGAAATTGCAAGGACAACGAACAAAAAGAAGAACAGGAAAAGACGAAAAGGAAAAGCAAAAGCGGCCGGGATACCAACTATAAACTGGAACTGGCCACGGAGCACAGAATGGCTCAGTCAAAACGGTAGGAGCGCCGAACTAGGACCCAGTCTAAGGACGAAGGAAATAGCTGGGCCGGGCGGAAGTAATAAATTGGTTAGGTAAAAAGCTTGTCGCAAGCGCAGACAACGGCAAAAAGCGGCACGCGATGCCCGAGACAAGCCGCCCCTCCTCCATTACCAAAAAGCGGGTAGAAGAGTCTAGAAGTTGAGATGCCAAAGGATACTTTATTTGCGCATGAGGTTGCAAATTAATAATAAACGTCTGGAATTGAAATTTATAATTGACTTTAGACCGGTTTTGAAGAGAAGGAGTGGGAGTATATTATAGATACCAAAATAAAGTAAAATCTCTTATCCTAACTCAAAATTACAAATTCTAAAATATTTTCAAGGGTGTGTAGTGCATATATTTTCAGTATATTAGTAGGGGAATTAAATATTGTCCATATTTTGGATCATAATCTTCTAAATGTTCTATATATTCTTCTATTCGTCTTCTATTTTCTTGATTCTGACTTCTAATCCGTTTGCACTTTTTTAATAGCCACACTGGTTATCTCGGCCTCTTTAAGCTCCTCGTCTGTGGTGCCATTATAGATGTGCTTTAGATAAAGGTTGAAATAATCCGTATAATTCATTGGCGTGGAGATCTGGTGCTTCCGAACCGGCAGTCGAGGCGAAAGGGACAACATGCTTGCCCACTGGCCATCGCATAGGTCATCGTATCTCAAAAGACCGACCTCGTGACCCCCCAAGTCCCCGGGACCCCGGCACATCGGTTGTTGTCCGTCCCAGAGTTTAAGAACAAACTCTCGAATCCACCTGGCCAGATAAAGAGCTCTGCAGTCGCAATGCCAAGGATTCTTGTCCAGCTTAACCGCCACTAATTTCTCCAGACCATGCAGGGCTCCAGTGGGAAGAAACATCAGTTTGTTTGAGTCAATGCGACTAAATAAGTAACGAGTAATTTAAAATAATTTTTAGAAAAATCTCCAACTTACATCTTTTCCAACTCGGTAAGTGGTTCAAAAGCCCTAGCATCAAAGTTTTTTAAAACATTATTGTTGAGCAGAAGAACCTTAAGATTGCTCAGTCCCCGAAAATCGCCGGCCTCCAAAGTGGTCAGATTATTTGAAAAGAGGGTCAGTCTGGTGAGGGCACTGACATTCAGAAATAGATCCGCTGGAATACTTGACATTGAGTTCTGTCCCAAAAACAATTCATTCAGATTCTTGAGCTCCACAAACGCATTCCCATCGATCTGTTAAAGATGTATTATAATCAAGAGAATTATGAATTAAAAAATAATGCCCACGTGACTTATTCGGTTCATGGTTAAATCCAAGGTTTCCAAATTTATCAAATTATTGAAAATAGTGCCAGAGATCGATGAAATGCGATTATTGTGCAAAACCAAAGTACAAAGATTCTTTAAGCCAGCAAAAAAGTCGTCATCAATCTTGCCTGGAAATATAGTTCATTATAAAATTAATTTTTTATTCGTCTAATATTGTCGTCTTACTTATTTGATTCCAACCAAAATCCAATGTCTTCAGCTTAGTCAGATATCGAATGCTGCCCGAATTGAGCTCAACGATTTTATTCCGGGACATATCAAGCTCTTCCAGCATTAGTTGATCTCTCAGAAGATTTGGTGGAAAGTTTGAAATTTTATTATCGCACATGTTGATCACTGTGAGCCGTTGGGCATGGTAGAATATAGACTCTGGGAGAAGGCCTATCTGGTTCTTGCTTAGATCTAGAAGATTGAGGTTGCGCAGCTTCCATAAGGTTCGTGGGTCAATGTCCTCCAAATGGTTGTTTTGAATTCGTCTGTAAAAATACTTTAAATGAAGGAAAGTTCAATTTTTTACACTTTACACTATACAAATGCAACAAACTATCCAAATCCTGGAACAAATCAAATGGTAAAAAATCCAGAACATTGTTGGAAATATCCAGCTCTTTGAGAACCGTCAATCCTCGAAAGGTGTCCTTGTGCAGGGTGGACAAAATATTCCTAGAAAGATCTCTAAAAGGAACAAAGGCTTAATGAACGTTTTTATTCGATTATAAATCTAACCCACATTGTCACCATGTTCATGGGTATAACCTGGGTAACTGGCACCGATTTGAGGTTAGTGTTCCAACAAATGAAGCTCTTGGTATCCGGATTGCAGCGGCACACTCCAGACGTGCAGTGGTTCCACTCAATTTCACTGCCGGTCGTCAAACGCCAGACGGGCTGCTCCACGGATCGCAAACGGCTCTCGATTTGACGCACCCGCTTCACCAGATCAAAGTTGGCCAGATGAGACATGGCGTTGACTTCTCCGCTATTAGCATCGCCATTTTTTGGACCATTTCCCTGCGGCCTTGGTGGTTTTTGGTTCGTGGCCTGCGTTCCATTGGGCATCGAATTAATAAGCATCAGTAGCTGGGAGACAATCGCCAGTGATTCGCACGCGTTCAAGCTGCAGTTCCTGTTGTCCGAGGAGATCAGGGGCAGGAGATATCTCTGCCGGAACTCGTTAAGACTCTGTGCAGTCAAATCCTTGGAGGATGGTGAGGCTGCCGTCACCATTAATCCATTCAGTAGCAGGACAAGGCCTATTACTCTTAGGACTCTCAACGACATGGCACCTCCAATGGCACTCAACGTTCTAAACCGACAAATCCGATCAGCGGCTGCATTTATGGTCGCTTAACTCGAATAATTTGAGAAAATTTGCATTTACTGCAATTACGCTTAAGTAGCTCACAGCGCCGCATAGCGCATATTTTGTGCCGCAGAGAGATGAAGCGTATCTCACGGTCGGCAATGCCTTATCGCACAGAAACGTACTTGCTCTCCGGAATTTCGGGATCCGGCTAGAAACCGAAAGTCTCTGCGGGAGACAATTAGGCATGTTGGCACGCTTAACGATCAGTCAAGATACTACTACAGCTGAATAGCTATAGCTGAAGATCTTGGCAGGGACAGCAAACTTACCTTTACAAGTTTTAACTGGATAATTTTTTTGAATTTTTGATAATTGATGTTAGAAATTAGAAACATTTGCTCACAAATTTTAGCCCATACCTCGACTTAATTTTATAGATGATTTTTTTATAGAATAAGATATAGAAAATAAGAAGTAATTGCATAGTGTAATAGAAAAAATAATACCTTTAAATAAAATCTTGATATCAAGCAATTTCGAAAATAACTCATTTTTTTCTACCCTTGCAAAAATTAAAATTTTGGTCAAAATTGTGCAACGCAGGGACCTATCAACTGTAGCCGATATTTACGATATTTATCTTAAAATATAAGCAGCTGAACGGCAGAGGTATTTGGTTTTGCATTTCAAACAAAAGCATATTAATTATTATTATACATTTTAGACATCATAAAGCGCCGCCTTTCGAAACTGGGAAAAAATTTATCACCAATAGGTGGCCGAAAATTTTGGGATATTTTTAAATAGTACATTATATTATATTATATTATATTATATTATATTATATTATATTATATTATATTATATTATATTATATTATATTATAATTTATTATATTAAATTATATTATATTATATTATATTCATAAAGCGCCGCCTTTCGGAACTGGGAAAAAAATGAATCACCAATAGGTGGCCGAAAATTCTGGGATATTTTTAAATACGATTTAAAATTTTTGGATTTTCAACTGTTTATTCTAGTGAGCTTATTTATTTATAGACATGTATTCCTCCTAGCTAACCAATTTTTTGCTTCGTCGCTTATAGGATTTGGAACAATTCCAATTGAGTAAATTCGGCATTACTTTCAAATAAGGACAAGCACCCAAATTCGTTATCCATTTTCGCAAACTACCTTATGACTTAAGCATTTTTAATCGGTAAACCGATCCAAGCAACGAACTGTTAAACGCGTGTTTTAGCGCGTGGAAAGCAATTTCCAACAAGATATATATAATATGACCTAAGGCGATGAATAGATGCGCTTGAAACAGCGACAGCTAGCGACAATACCGCAATACCTTTTCGACATCCTTAGACTTGTGAAAAGCGGGCAAGATGCGAAAATAATGCACGCCACCTGTAGCTAAAGAGTGTTGCATCTTAATATATTATGAAACATCGTATTAGTTTATATTATATTATTTTATATTATAGTACTTATAATTTCTGGCTCCATTTCTTGCATTTATGTGTGGAATAGTCGAGGTTGTCAGATCTAAGGAAAACATTTTGATGGGGTTATTGTGTTTGGATTTAAAAAGTAGAAAGGGACGGAAAAGGCATGATTAATGCCTCCCGCAAATCACAATTGATACTTAATGCTGTCTGGTGGTTGCAATTCCCCCCCATTTGATCCTCCATAAGGGGTGTCCACTTACGAGTATTACGACCCCCACCTCAACCCACCTGCTATATTCATTTTAAAAGTAAATTTCAAAATGTACACATGAATTGACGAGGATGTTAAAAGTGATATAATATAAATTTATTAGAAATAATAACATAAATATAAATTTCAAATATTAAATTTATAAAGAATTTATAAAGAAAAATGTAGTTTTCAAAATGTGGCAATATCTTCTATAATTTTTTCAGCAATCTCTTGTGATTTGAAAATAAAGACGTTAAAATATAATGATCGTTTATTCTCTTGTGCGTAAACAACATCGTTGTGCGAGTAAAAGCTGTTTGAATAAAGATCGCCGTGATTATCTCCTTTTCCTGCCATCCCCATTGTTATCTGATCTTGATGTATGTCAGTATTGCCATAAGACGGTGCATCTCTCTTAACACGGTCGTGTTTTTTCCATGTACCAGCGCGATAGGGATACACAGTTACACCAACTTCGTATCGGAATTTCGACAGGTCTCGCCCATTTTCTATAAGCTTAGTATTTTTTAACAAAAGATCATAATGAGAATCGCCATCACGAATGTGGTTGAATGTGCAGACGCCGTTTTCGGTGCCAAAAGATTCTAATTTATGCTTTTCGTGGTTTGCACCGGAATCGAATAACTCGAAGATGTATAAGTGACCTGGTTGAGGATTATTCCATTTGACAGTAAAAGTAACAGCAGTATTGTTCGTTGATATGACAACGTTAGTCCAGGATATAGCCCGATTGTTTGTTGATCGAACGTCTTTTAACCCTAAAAGTATCTTGTCCTTTGGCGACCGAGATTTTATGTTGAGTGTTAACTGATCATCATTAAATTCATCAGTTCGCGATCCGGTGAAAGCTACTTTATGTTTTTCGTTGACGTCAACATAGTATAATCTTGGGATGTTCGATTGTTCAGTCTTATAAGCATATTCTTGTATAGACAATGATGCCTCGTGAGCGTACGGTGCAACCTGTTGAGTACTAACTACATTATGGCTTTTTACCTGATCGAGTAAGACGCGTTTATCTCTGGCTAACCAATTTTCTGCCAAATCGTTTATAGGATTTGGAAACAATGTCTTATCTGGTAAATTAAGCTTAACTTTTAAATTAGGACAGGAGTTTGGGGATGTTATCCAATATCGCAAACTACTTAATTTCATGAGCATATTCACTTTTACTCGATGACTGTATAAAAGCCACGTAATATCCAAGTTTGTCGTATTGTCCATAAATTTATTGTATGCTTCAATTCTACCATTTTTCAAAATATTTTGATACGGTAAATTTATTTCTTCTGATGGCTGAATGTCTTGCCCTTTTTCATTTTTAAATACAATATCTGCACATTTTTCATTACGGTAATAATTGGGCAACGAAGAGAGCAACTTATCGCGCAAGGTATTGACCTTTGCGTTGTTTTTCAAGACGATTTTTTTGCATTGATCGTTGTCAATGCAAACTGGTATCGTAGATTCTCCATTTTGACTGATAATAGCATAACACTCTTCCGGAGACAGTAACATCATTTTCTCTTTTTTTATGTCGATGATACCATCGTCTTTGCTCACAAAAATTTCGTCGT
Source organism: Drosophila atripex (assembly GCA_035045925.1). NCBI lineage: Eukaryota > Metazoa > Arthropoda > Insecta > Diptera > Drosophilidae > Drosophila > Drosophila atripex. The sequence continues at coordinate 7,972,597 of JAWNOP010000012.1, forward strand.
TTCTTAAATTCAGTATTCTACGTGCAAGTTTAAACGAAACCATGTCTGATTCAAAATCCCGTCTTACGTTAATACCATTTCTAGTGAAACATATATCGACAGACACGCAAAAATTGACAGAAAATGACAATAGTATGAATAGTAACGAGAAGTATATCGACATTGTATAGGATTAAAGTGGTACTTGATTGATATAATTTTAAATTAAAACTGACAACAAAATTCACTGCCTCATATTTATACCCAGAAAGCTCTCAATGCTACAATGATGTATAATCTGGAACTAATAATTTTAAAAACTCTCTTGTTATAATCAGTACTCGTAGAGTACAAGGGTATAATGGATTCTTGTGAATCTGTATAAAAAGGCGGGGAAAAACTCGACTAAAGCCTTCCGGTTTCCGGTCTCGTTTTTTTCGAATATCTCTGAACAGTACGGCCACGGAATTCGCAAATTTTATGTTTTTACACTGAAAAACGGGTTCTAAATTTGACAACAGAAAATTCTTAAAACAAAACTGAGGATTTCTTGAATCAATAACGAATTCGGAATTGAAATTGGAACGAATTGGTTATTGATGACAGTTTGTTGGAAGGGGGCTGAGGAGAAAGTAAAAAGCAGCTAAAAATTGTGTATTACGATTTTGACAATAGCTGAGTGGTTAAAATGTCGCATTTATTAACATTCAATAAACATCTGTTTAATAAAAGTACAAAAATAAAAAAAAAAGTAACTAATCAAAAAAAATAAAATATTCAGAGATATGAATTAAACAAAATAAAATTTAGATATTAATTTAAAAATTTTATAATTTAGATATTTTACTTCTTCATGAGAAGAATTTTTAATGATTAAATAAATAAAATAAGCAAAGTCTTTCTTCGTCAACTTTCAAGTGTGTTCGTACTTGATCTTAGTACGACATTTTAGATTTTCTCTGACTGTATAATTCCTTTGCTTTACCCTTTCAGAGAGTATAACAATTTTAGTCAAAAGTGTGCAACGCAGCGAATGAGTCATCTATATGACCTATTTAAGTCTATATAAGCCTAGAAGGTTGGGACATTCTATATATATTTTTAGATAACCTATAGACATAAAGAGGTTTAATTAGGATCATCGACTATACACCATTGCTGCCATATAACTGTTTGATCGGAAATGTCATAACTTTGGTGGTTCTTACATTTTTTTATTGGTCAAATGATCCGATCTTCGATTTTAAGGATCTGCTGCCTACATAATATAATTTTCAACTGAACTTTAAACTTTAAAAATCGGCCGGAATTTATAATTTCTGAAGTTTTTTAAAATTTTTATATCTATAAGATTCTATATTTTTAGTTATTTTATCCTTTTACCAAATTTTCTTAATTATCGGCCAACTATATTTGCCTTTCGATCCGATATATATCGTTGACTAAAAAACTTCCACTTGACTGCAAGAGTATATCAACTTCGGATCCGCCCGAAATTAACTTTCCTTTCTGTGTGTTCTCTTCTTATTGAACACTCGCATAGTGCGTGGCTGATTACGAATATCGCATTATGGTTTTTCTAAATAATTTTAATGGTCACAAGTTCAAGTTGTTTTTATACCCTTGCAGAGGGGATTCTAATTTTGGTCAAAAGTGTGCAACGCAGTGAAGGAGACATCTCCGACTCCGAGTATATATATTCTTGATCAGGATCACCTCCTGAGTCGATATAAGCATGTCCGTCTGCTACGCAAGCTAGTCTCTCAGTTTTAAAGCTATCGTCTTTAAAGCTTTGGGCCAACTTTGCACACACCCTTCTTTCCTTTGCAGGCAGTATATAAGTCGGAACGGCCGGGATCGGTCGACTATATCCTATAGCTGCCATATAACTGGTTGATCGGAAATGCCATAACTTTGTTGTTTTTAAGATAGAAGGATGGGATTCCACTCTGGGCAGACTAATCTGATCTGCCAAATATCACAAGGATCCGATATATATCTAATAATGAAAGCAGCCACTTAACTGCAAGTGTATACAAACTTCAGCTCCGCTCGAAGTTAGCTTTCCTTTCTTGATTCGTATAGTTTAAATGTTCCTTTCCCTGTAATTGGCTTATCGTTGTTCATTCCTTGAACAATATCATTTTAGCTAGAGTTAGCTTTCCTTCCCTTCCCCGAAATTTGCTTATCGTTATTCATTGTTTAAACAATATAATTTTTTATGAGTTTTATTTTTTAGTCATCACATAATTATTCTTTTTTGAGAATAGTTTTTTCAAAAACTGATTTCGAAAAATCATGATTATTTAAAGAACAAAAAATACAAATAACAGTTTAACAATGAAAAAAGCTAACTCCGGGCAGCTTATTTTATTGGATATATATCGAATCGTATATAGACTATATTCTATTGCTTTCATATAACTGATTGATCGGAAATGCCATAATTTTGGTGTTTTTTAAGTTAGAAGGATGGGACTATGGATTCCATTTTGGGCAAACTTATCCGATCTGCGACATTTCATAACGATCGGCCTGCTACATCCTATAGCTGCCACATAACTAACGATCGGAAATGACACAACCTTGCTTATTTTAAAGATGCTTGGGGCAATTTCCAACATTTGAAAATGACATTCTATATTAAAATTATAAGGATAGCTCAACTATAATCGATCCGATACGTATATATAATAAAATAAGCTGCAACTTAACTGCAAGTGTATTTAGACTTCGACTCCGCCAGAAGTAAGCTGTCCTTTCTTGTTTCGGTTGAAAATTTTCAGTTCTTAATCATTTGAATGCTTGTACAAAAATCATCCGAATACAATCCGGAAGTCGAAATAGTATAAATAAACAAACGTTCGCCTAACGGAGCTCAGTATCGTTTCGGCAATCAACTTAATTTGTAATCGCGAGCTTGTGGAGGCAAACAAATTTATATAAAAATGTTGTCCATAAAGTTTTTCCTCGCATTCATGGCTACTTTGCTCTCTTTTGGGGGTAAGTGTTTATATTTAATTTGTTGATATTGGTTATAAGTTACATAGATGGTTTTTACAACCAAGCAAAATTAAGTATTGATATGCGAATAAGTCCTCGATTGAGAAATTAATTGAATGACAAAAAGATATAGCTGAAGTTGGAGCTCTGTCGTAATATAAATCTTTATCCAAACCTACCATCGATATATTTTTTCTATTTATTTATTAATTTTCTGAGGGGGGACCCCCAGATCAAAAATCTCGAAAAATGCACTAAAGGACAATATCACCACCATCCATGACTATATCTTGGCCAATTTTCATCCGATTCTTGAGCGGAATGCCTTAAACGACTTGTGGATTGATTCTCCACCATTCTGCATCAAAATCTAAGAACAGAATATTTTATCGATTTTTTTCTAAAATTTCCTGGGGGGTCCCAAAAAAAAATCACGAAAAACGTATGGAGGACCAATATGGCTCCCAGCTATGGCTATATCTTAGCCAATTTTCATACGATTCTTGAGCGGAAAACCTTGAACTACTTGTATAGGTACATAATTAGTTAATTATGGGATGCATATTATATATTGTATTATACCATATGTACCCTGCCACGCGTCGCCGTGTCACTTTGTCCCAAATGTTGCCCGGGATTGCCAAATAATTATTTAATTTTATAAACGGGCCTTTAGTAATTTAATTACAAATCAATCAATTCGGAAACTGCAATGTTTAAAATGGAAAAGGGGTATACATATTCACATATACAATATATTTTTCTGTTGCAGATACCTCGACTGCTTCAACGCCTGGACATTGTTCGCATATTTCGTCGCAGATCAATCTCTTGATATTCGATTTGGAAGATGTCCAAATAAAAGCGATTCTCTTTTTAAACGTCAGTATATTCCAAAATCAAACTGTAGACGAGTTCCTATATTATTTGGAAAATGAACAACATATTTCCCTGAGTTCACATACTGTATCTGTAAGAACTTCGAATCTACCTAAAGATTTTCCGCATTTTACAATCACACCTCTAATGACACCGTTGTGTCAAGCCATCGATGTATTTTATAATGCACTTATTGCTGATGCACAATACACATTATTTGTTGGATCGGAAGTGACTCCACGACAAGCAATAATGAAAAAATTTATGAGAGGTCTTGTCCTTGACTACAATACGGGTCTCTTCAAGGTAGGCCTCTTGTCGCCAGTTATCTTCAACAAAACCTATGAGCCAAGTGAATATCTTTCATCTCCAACGATCCTGACCGAAAGTTACATTATCGAAAGCGTTTATGCAAAAGATTCGAAAGCATCAAAGCAAAATAGATTTTTTGCTGTATTGTCAGAATTCATAATGTCTGGAAATGCGGAATATATAGGAAACAAATATTACAGGTCAAATACGTCATTTAAAACCAGGAATGCAGTCGCTTCGCTATTATTCAAGAAAACACAATTGTTTATTGAAGAAAACAAAATAGATCTGAATCCGTCATTCATCGATCAACTTTATTCCATCGTTGACGACAAAAAGTCATCACCGTACAATCGTACAAAAAGTGTCGTCAAGTTATTGAACCGATACGGATGGTATGTACCCAGTAAATTTACTCTTGGAGGACGAGTGGACCTTTTCAAACCATTGAATGAATCGAGTGCCTCGTATGAGAGGAATGAACTTGAAGATTTAGAGAAAAAGTTGAGGGTGGCATATATTAAAACTATGGGTAATTTTTCTAAAGAAGCTTCGATCTCTGTTAAGGCTGCATCGGGTATTTTTCCTAATGAACATTTCACGTCAACTGTAGAAGGAGCTATAGATATACCGTCTTTCATGCAAAATGTGGAATTTAAAGAAAATTGGCGCATCATCGCATTGGATAATATTGTACCGACCTGCATATTATTATTAAGAGATCACAGTAATTTGTTTGCTGAAATTCGACGATTGATCATACAAAAAGGCCAAACCCCATCCATCCAAAACTTTCAACCCCACATAAATATGATTCAATATGTAAATAATATATGGGACGAATATGTTCAGCCTTTCTGAGCGAATTGTATTTGAAAAATTTTCAGTTTATTTAAAATATATTTTATATAGTTATTTTCAATGAAATAAATGCTGTTATATACATTTTTTGTTTTTCCATAGTTTCCATAGTTTTTCCATAGTATACTATAACCATATTTCATAACTGTACATTACAGTATATATTTCATAACTGTGTAATTCAATATGTACCCGCTCCGCATATGGCTCCGTCCGAAGTTGGCTTTCCTTTTTTGTTTTTTCTTCAAAAATGGATTACAATGGGTTGAAAAAGTCAAATAAAATTAACTAGCATACAATTATGACCTACTACCAAAGCGACTAAAGTCTTTGCTGCGACTGATAATGAACGGAAATTTCATAACACGGTATCAGGTCGCAAACATACTAACTTATCAAAGGTCGGTCTATGCCGATTATATACGGGATTATTTTTATAGAATGGAACTAGATGTTCCAACACCTGACCAATATTCTACGGCAATAAACTTGTATTGCATCTGTGGTAGACAACTTCCGTATCTCGCTTGACCCCCCTATTAAAGCAGGCACTGGAAGTGGGCCAAGATAGATGGCTTAAAGATAATGGTTAAAAACCCGTTACCTTCCACTGGTGTTGTAAATCATAACAATCTCAATGGCACGCAATCAGGGAAAAGTGGGAAGTGGAAAATTGTTAACTTATTCTATATTGTAGAACATTGTACTTCATTATATTATATTATTTTATGTTATACTTGCTACTTAAAATTTTTGGCGCCATCTCTTGTTTTTATGCGTAGAAGAGTCGAGGTTGCCAGATCTTTAGAAATCTTTTTATGTAACTTATAAAAAAATAGGACAACATTAGCAATCTTCAAATCCTCATAGGTCAAATCAATGATGCAATGAGGCTAGGGCAGGATTTAAGCCAAAAGAAAGATGCGGCTAGGATTTCAAAGCGTTAAAATATATTTACGGGTTGCTGGGAATACATTTAAATAGTGTAACTGGATAAGGTGGTCCTGAAACATGCTTTGATTCGAGCACAAATTTTGCTTTCCATCTAACTAAGTCGGATCTCAGATCAAAATTTGTTCTAATAACTGCAAGTTTCAATATTCAAATATATTACGTTTCAGGAAGCCTTTACCAGTTTTACTTCTTAATTTTTATAGTTTTCAAACACAGATTCATAAATAATTCATTTATTTGAGTAGCAATATCAAGAGAACTTCGTTAAAGATCATAATGCTTTTAAAAGCGTAAACTTTAACTCTAGGGATATTATAGATTGTGGATTTTAAATCAAAATTTTGTATATTGCATACATTTCTGTAATATGGATTATAATATTTTTATTGGGATCGTGCATTTTAAATGTTGTGTTTTATTACTCAGATATAGTGGATATATATGGATATCGAATCCCAAATATTTGTCGATGGTGCAACCTTGCACTTAATTCAAGGCGGTAGATGTCAAAACGGCGACGCCACGCTCATAGAAACTGTGCGAATCCTGTCCAGCAGCCACAGCCAGGTCCACGGTGAATAGAAGCTCTGTTCGAGTGGAGTTCAAGTAGACGGGCAAAGTGAGCTTGCTGATACGAGTCTCCGAAGAGATCCTAGTAGATAATTTGGATTAATAAAAGATTCAGTGGATCAGTGGAATGTACTTACTTGACCCACTTTAATATGGTAAGAGACAGGTCCATCATGATGGTGGAGGCCAGCAGCAGCTCGTTATTCTTGCATTGAGCACCTTGGAGCTTCAACCCGGTTACACCGAAGCAACAATCCTTCTGATCGGTCTTCAGACCAGCATCCGTGATGGTTACTTCCAAGGCCAGCTCCTCGAGCGACCAACTGTTAGCTTGGGCCACACACTGCCTGGTGGCCGTAATGTAGGCCTCCGGATTGAGCAGACCACCTAACCAGACGGGGAAGCCCTGCAGCTCCTTGGCTCCTGCCTGCGAGACCAGTTGCGACACCTTCTGCAGCTGCTGCACCCGGTTGCTGAAGTCCGTGATCCACTGGATCACCGTGCAGCCAGCAGGAACAGTGTATCGCTTCCAGCCCTTCGGTATGATGCCGCGCACCAGTTCGGAGAGCATGGAGCGGTGGTGGTTCGTCTGCTTCTTCTCGCCCTGGCAGATTAAGACCACATCCTGGAGATCTAGGATCACCGTCTGCAGCAGCCGGGCGCCGCTGGTCACCTCGCGTTCGAAGTAGCGGTACAATGGGTCCTTGATGTTCTCCACTGTGCGCTTGAGCACCTGCAGGCTCTTCGGGAGCAATTCCAGCCAGGCAGTGGCCGAGTTGTGCAGCGTCTTCATCCAGGATGGACGTCCGTCCTCGCTTCTTGCAACCGCAGAGGAGGACTGCTCCGATTGATCATCCACGCTGTATGCCAGCTCATCGTCGTCCTCAAGTTGCTGCATCTTGAGCAGCTTGCTCACAAGGTCGGTTCCTCTGGTTGTGAGCAGTACCTTTTCGGCGTTGTTGGGCAATCCCAGCCAGGAAGGCGTCTGACGATCTGTGAGGTTCTCAATCCACTTCAGGAAATGATCGCGGCGTGTTCCGTCTGGCATAGTGATGTGCCGGAGACCTCCGGAGGATCCATCTACATTGGCCACCAAGGCAAAGTCTGCCTCAAAGCTGCGGGCGGTGAAGAGTTTCTTCAGGAAGGAGGTCAGCAGACGCTGATCGAAGTCGTTGTCGATCTTGCCTCCATATATGGACTGGGACAGAAGCGTGACCAGAGCATCCCATGGCACCTTCTCCGGCGGGAGGTTAGTGCGACCCATGGCCGTGGTGTCGATCCAGGTGTCCAAAGTATCGCAAGCGACGCGGAGATCCGACTCGTTGAACTCGTACTTCTTGGCCCAACCCAGGGGTACGTAGCGGAGACGCTCCTGGACGATTGCATGGAACCAGGCCAACAGGAAGTACAGGCGTGCCCGCTCGCTGGGGGCCTTCATCATCCTAGCTGCTGGAACAGTCGAGAAGGTGCGCAATAGGTTGGCCCGAATACCCGGAGGAGGTTCGAACACAAAGATGCGTCCGGCACGGAGAAGGTTGACCGGCACCTTCGGGTTTATTTCCATGGTGAGGAAGAGTCGGAAGCCCGAATGTGGCTGCAGGGAATGCATCTTTTTCTCCAGTTGGACCAGCCATTGAGGCGCCAAGTGGACATTCTTCAGCAGAACCCAGCGACCGCTCTTGCAGGCCATGTTGATGGCCCGTTCGGCCTGGTTGAAGCCCTCGGCGGATCCGATGGCGATACTGGATATTTGCTTATTCTGTTCTGCAGCCAAGTCATCCACGCGTCCAGAGGCATCGAATCCAGGAACGGAGCACAGCAAAGCTGGGGTGTTGCAGTTCAACTGCTTGTCCACCACGTTGGCAAAGTCCAGTTCCTGCTCGGCGTTGGGCATAAAGTCCTCGCCCAGAACCGTATTCACCACATTGTGAGCGGCGGCGATAACACGGTCCGGCCGGAAGGCCTGGATCAGCAGCAGCTGATGAACGGAGCTGACAATCGGGCTGAGGGCCTTTGACTCGTCCCATAACTGCGGCACTACCTGCTCCGGAGAGCTCTGCTGCAGCCAGGCACCCAGCTCCGGCATGCCGCGCACTTTCTCAAGCAGCTTCCGGAAGATGGGCAGCCGGGTGGCCAGGCGGTTGACTCCCTCCACCTGCTCGCCAGACAGTCCCTCCACGGGTGTGGGATTGGCCAGCAAACCTTCGCGGCTGCGTAGGAAGAAGTTGAACTCAGCATCCAGGTTGGACTCTGAGGTGCCCTTCAGATGGATCTTGCACATGAGCAAGGCGAACGTCAGGCGGTCATTGTGGAGCATTCCACGGGCCACTCTCTCGTAGCAGACCTGGAACAGATCCTTGGTGACGATGCCCAGACGCTCCGAGTAGTCTGACTTGCCCTCCAACTTCGGGTTGTTGTACAATACGGTCGAGAATATGTCGAGGAACATCTTCAGCGAGTACTGGTAGAGGAAGTGCACCTGGTTAAGGCTGTCCATGGTGAAGTAAATGTTGCTGCACGCCACCGAGAGTGGGAGATATTGCTGGGATACCGTCTCAATCTCAGCTATGACCTTGTCAGTCTCATCCACCTTCTGGTTGATGTCGTAGGCCTCCTTCTTGAGTGTCTCCAGAGTGGTAATCACCGAATCGTCGTCCAGGATCTTGCCCTTGGCATCGTTCAGCGCCTGAAGCAGGCTCTTCTCCAGCTGGCGGAGTCGCAAACGGAACTCTCCCTGCAGCTTCAGGAGATCGGAGCGCTTCTCATCGATGTCTGGACGCTCGGCCTTCAGTACTTGGTTCAAGCACTGAGACTGGAGTGAGCTTCGGGTTACAGTGAAGTTCACAAACGTAACTCTGGAGCAGATGTCCGGCGGGAATTCGACTGTGGGATCCCGAGTAGACAGGAATATGACGAACGAGGGCGACAAATCAATGTCCTGGTCACCAAGAGTGATCAGAACTCGACCACCGGTGCGACGCAGTTCGCGATTGAGAACAGGATTCAGAATAGGATCGTAGTTCTCCACGTCTTGCACCAGCAGAGGATTACCGAAACGGAGCGCGGACTCCAGGTTCTTGCGGAAGGAGTCGTCCAAGAAGGATGTCTTTGTGATTTTCTTTCCAGCGTATTCGTTGAGCAGGAAGGTAGTGGCCTGACCCGACGGATCGATAATCAATGGGTAGCGGTTGAAGCGCTTCAGCATAATGGCGTTCTCCGTGCATAAGTCATCCGTGGGCAGGGCGTTCGCCTGCCACCTGAGACGCTCGTCGGGATTGGACAGATACTCGGTGCGTGCGATGTCTGCACGGTATTGGATACTAGCCGCCTGGAGATGCTGCGACCAGGTGGTGAACAGATTCAAACGATAGTGCTGATCGAAGTAACCACCGTAGGCTATGAAGGCTGCGGACAGCAGCACGTCGCCCACGATGGTGGACATCTGGGACTTGAATGTCTCGCTGGTAGACTCCCAACGTTCTCGCTCAATGTTCAAGCTCTTGAGCAAAGCAATCGAGCGGTCCACCTTGGCCTGGACGTTCTCCAGATCCGTTTTGATGGCCTGGGCCTGGGAAATCAACTGAGCATACTCCTCCTTGTAGGCAGCAATGCTGCGCTCCAGCTGCTCCACCAGGTCCTTGGTTTCCTTGGCGCTGGCCAGGTTAACGTCGGCCTGCTCCTCCAACGAGCGCAACTCCTCCCGCAACGGCTCCACGCGCTTCAACATGTCAGCGTACTCGATCTGGAAATGAAATACATTTAGGGATATGGACTCCTTTATTCACTTTCCTTTGAAGAGCCCACCTGAGCTATGGCCCATTTGACCATGGGACCGCAAGCCATACTGGCACGGTTGACCTTCTCGAAGTTGTAGTCCGGGTTGCTTAGGTACTTCGACTTCATCTTCTCGCGCACCTCATCGCTTTCGAAAAGAGAGTATCATTATTGGCGAATCGTCGTCAAAATGAGTGTTTTGATTGTGAGTGATTAGTTTGAATGAGTTAAGCAGGCAGGCATTTGGAATACTATGAAATAGCGAAAAATTTTACCAAAACCATTCAAGTTCAAACAAAAGCTACAGCCAATAACCGAAATTAGTTGGAAAATCAGTAAAGTGATTAGAAAATACAAATATTTACAAACCATAGGGCAGCTCGCTTGTAAAATCGTAAATTTGTAAAATTGTAAAATTGTAAAATTGTAAAATTGTAAAGAAAACAAAACTACTACGTAACAAAATCAATAAAATTAAATGCAATTTCTACGCTCAAAACTAGGCCATAACAATATCAATGTCAAAAACATCAACAACAAGAAACAACTGGATTTCGAGTCGAGAACAAAATGGATGTTTTGTGTTGGTAATAACTTGTTTCATGCTTACGTTATGTTCTCGGTACCGAAGTTAGATACAATTGAATTTATAAAATTTTCGCGCATGATCACGGCCCGGATCGATTTCCAATCGGTCGCATTCTCGCCCAGCAGCAGGCAGATCGATTCGAGTGCCAATTTGACCACCGATGGTGGATTAGCCATGGTTCGCACCTCAACGAGCTGTTGCTTGCGTATCGACTTGACCGCTGCACATCGTCGATGGATTGGTTGGTCGGTTGGGATTGGTTAACGTGGAGGAGGATCAGAATTAATATACGGATGTTATAAGATTAAGTTTGTTATACCATCTATAGTTATTTATCTGGCACCTACTAAGTAGTTTTCAATTGGGGTTACAACTTCTAGTTAATGATAACATCATACCCTTGCACCTATGTATCTCTGCTGGATTAAAACATCAATCAAAATGCAAGAGTACAATATGTTCGGCTAGCCGACTATGTCATATTCTTAGGAATATCCCACTCTCGGATGTCCAGTCTTTAGTTGCACACACACACATACACACACACATACATACATACACACACAGAGGCAACAAGGTTTATACAGCTTCGGACACCGGTTAGGTGTCCTCGATATCAGTTAGGGATTATACATATGTGGTATGTTGAGTTTAGCCAGTGCGCTGCGTATGCTTTGGTGTTTATTGGAGTTTATATGGTTTATAGTATTATGGTTTGTGGATGGGGTGGGTGTGGCTTGGATTATTCATTCATGAAAGGAATCGAGTCGATGATCGACGGGTTCGGGCTAGATTGAATCCCGGTTCGGATTAGACAGAGATGAAGTGCTGGAGGATGAGCGTGATGCTAGAGAGAGAGAAAGAGTTGCGTACGTGATCTTGTCAGTCTCCAAGTTAACGATCGAGGAGATGAAACTGTCTTTAACGAGGATGCCCCTAATGGCCTTCCAGTCGGTGGCACTCTCGTTGAGCAGCTCGCAGACAGACTCCAGGGCCAGCTTGACCACGGCCGGTGGATTGGCCATGGATCTCACCTCGGCCAGGTGTTTCTTTTTGATCGAGCTAACGGCTGTCGATGGAGTGGGAGTTGGAGTGGAAGTGTGATAGTGAGTTGGGGGTGGCGGGGTTCAAAATTAAAGACACGTAATTATAATTATTGAAAATAAATCGATGTGAACCAGCCTTGTGGACACAAAACAGTCTCATAACATTCGTCCTTAGGGTATCTTAATCCATAGACCTACAAAGCCCCTCCCTCTAGTGAACTGTCGCCCGACGGACTCACCTTGTTGGGCTTCGATAACAGCAGGTTCCACCTGGGCCAAATCCGCCATCACATATTTGCGCTTCTCCTCGATCTTCACGGTTTGATCGGCCAGACGGATCTGGATCTCCTGCGACTGGATCTTCTTCTTCTCGGCCTCTTGCTGATCCTGGAACATCTGCTTGAGCTTCGCGTTGGCCGCCTCGTTCTTGGCCTGCAGTTCCTGCTTCTTCACTGCCAGGGACTTTTGCATTTCCTCCACCTGCTCCACAGTTTCGGCAATCTTGTTCAGACCCACATTGAGATGGAGCTGCTGCTCCTCCAGGTCGCTGCGCTTCTCATTGTACAGCTTGACAAAGTGATGGATGAAGTCCAAGTAGTGGCGAGGAGTCACCGCCATGGTGCGACCGCCGCGTTTCGCCAATCGAGCATTGGCCTGATGTAGTGTCTGGTGGACATACACGCAGGAGTTGATGACGGCATCGCGATGCGTGGGATTGGCCGGCACCAGCGGGCAAACGGAGGGGAAGAAGTCCGGTGCGTGCCAGTTGGGTTTCTCGAGGTCCACGCGCGTGGTGAACTCCTTGCCCACCTGGAACAGGGCCGAGTCCGACCAGTCGCCGAACCAATTCAACACACATCGATTGAACAGAGCCGGCGAGGTTGCCGCGCGGTCCTTTAGGCCATCCGTGGAGGGGTTCATGGTGAAGACAACGTGGAGATTGCGCATCACCTGCTGGGTGAACCACTTGTACAGTTCGTCGCTGGAGTCCAGCATTAGGCCTTCTCGCTGAGCACCCTCCTTGCACTGAGTCATCAGGGTGGTGTACTCGTCTCCCTCGAACAATCCGGGCACTTCTCCGTTGGCCAAGAGGGTATTCATGCGCTCCAAGAACCCAGAGTCCAGCACATTGGACTCGTCTAAAATAAAGGCAATCTTTTCGTCCTTGCAGCCGGAGCGACGGAGAACACATCGCAGATCCTCGTCGAAATCCTCACTCGTGTACTTGTTGTGCACCTTGATCTGGAAGATGGACAAGCCGTTCATCCAGGCCACAAATCGGGAGAGCGTAGTCTTTCCGGCACCAGAAACTCCAATGAGCAGCAGGTGACCTTGTGGCTGGCGGAAAATACGGTCGATACGCAAAACGTGATCCAACACCTCATCGAACAGAACCAGCGGCACGTCCAGCTCCTCCTCGTAGAAGACCTTTAGCCTGGCGCGCACGTAGTCGCGCAGCTCCTCACGGTTCACCGGCATGTAGTCCTTGCTAAGCCAGTTACTGTAGAGGATCGGGCGCTGGAGAGCCTCCTCCTGATTGATTCCAGGGAAGTGCTTCTGGCCAACCAAATCAATGTTCTCGTTGGTCCAGCGACGCTCTGAATCATCTACCAGCCGGTCCTGGAACAGACGTAGGGCTTCGTGTGCCCAGAGACGCACCAAGCCTTCAACAGGCAGCGAATCCAAAGGACGAATAGCTTCGCAGATGCCACGCACCCAGCGGGTCATCTCTCGAGGAGAATACACATAATGCGGCTGCATGTCCTGGGTGAACCGATCCTGGGAGGCCAGGTAGAACTCCACCATGGCATTGGTCAAGGGCTCGGCGTAGCCACGAAGGGCGGGCATCAGTCGCAACATGGCCCGCGAGAAGGTTCCATAAATCTGCTTCAGCGAAGTCTCTCCAGGGTAGTCCACATAGATAATGGGCACGTGTCGCAGGAAACGATGCGACAGGGGCTTGCGACCAGGATCGGTAGGCGGATTACAAGCGCCCACGAACTGGATGCGCTCCAGAGAAACCCAGGCCTGATCGCTGGCCCGATAGAAGCCCTTGTGCTCCACCAGCTGTCGCAGGAAGGAGATCACACGCTGAGTGCCATAGCTGTCCATGTCCGGAAGATTGATCTCATCGCAGAAGAGCACCAGCCACTTGCCAATCTGAACGGGCGAGAGTACCACTCCGTTGGGGGTCTTACGGTACTCGCAGTAGTGGTCGAAGGTCTTCAGCAGCAGCTCTGGTGTGGTGGCCGAGGAGAAGTTCAAGCCCACCACTTCCATGTCCGGCAGGGCACGAAGAGCTGAAAACAGGGTCATGGTCTTGCCGGAGCCGGGGGGTCCGCAGAGCACTTAAAAGAAAAATGATGCTTTAAAATCCACGAAAGGATTAACGGAAGACCGTTAGACTCACCCAATGGTTTGTGCTCGGCCAGCCAAGTGTAGAGTAGCGACTCATGGCGCACGGTGTCCAGCGTAGGCACCACAATGTCCGGCGAGGCAACCTTGTGTGTTTCCACCTCGATGACTGGCACCTTGTTGCTCCAGGGCACCCATTCGCCGTTCATGCTCACCTCGAAGTCAATAATCGGAGCACCAGCTGCTCCGGGCAAAGGAATGGTGGTCACACTCCTCACAAAGTCGCCGAGGTCGGTGCGCACCTTGAGCTTGGCGTCGCCAGCAAAAGACCAGAGAACCGAATACACCAATGCCTTGGGAATATAATGTTCCAGTTGATCGGCGGAGCACGGGAAGTCCGGATGCTGGGCATTGAAGTTCAAGACGTTCCTGGCCGACTGATTCAGCATGGAGAACAGGGAACTGAGGGCCCGCAGTCGGGTGAAGTCCATGATGTGCTCCTGGTCCATGGCATACTCCAGAGTCCGCACCACGATACCGTCGGCAGAGAAGAAGGGCTGCAACAAGAGGGCAATGTCCCTCTGCACCTGGAGCGAGGGTGAGACCTCCTCCTCCTTGTCCTTTGCCGGCTTGATGACGCCCACAAAGTCCTCGTCGCCGTCTTCCAGCGGAATGCTGCGCAATCGCGACAAATAATTTTCGAATATCATCTCCGTGGAAAGGACATCCTCCGAGAACCACACCATGCCACAGCGCGACACAGTGGCCAGCGTGGCGAACTTCAGATCCTGTACCTCGAACATCACTCGAACGTTAGGGGGCAGGGAAAGACGCTCTCCGTTGGGCAGGGTCAAGAGCTTGTTGTCATCCAGTACGGAGTTGAGATTCTCCACCCACTCGGGATCCACGTCGCCATCGAATATGATCCATTGGCGCTTGTTGATCTCGCCGCGCACATTGTCGATGATCTTGCGCAGAATGTGAGTGAACAAGCCATCGGTCCACTCGCGGGTGTTCGGGTCCAGGACACCGTAAAGGGCCTCCTTCGAAATGGCCTTCGGGTCAATCACATGGGCCACGCCTTCAACGCCCTCGAAGCGCTCCAGGGCCTTGAGAAGAGTCCTCCAAGCGGTGGATTTGCCGGAGCCAGATGGGCCGACCATCATGAGACCATGATTCAGATTGGATATCTGGTACAGTTGCAGCACCTAAGGGGACGGAGGGGATTGTCAGTGAATGTTAGGAGCCATTGATGTGGACTAGTTACTTTGTCCACCCAGGTGGAGCCGAGTCCCTTTTTGGTTAGTAAGCATGTGTGAATCGAATGGTTATGAAGAGAATTAAAAGTGATTCTATATTCCCCGTCCAATTCCACTGGGTTGAATGGAATTGGGGGAACCAATTCCAGATCAAGCCACCCCACTTGGCTGGCCCCCATCTTACCTTCTCCATCCAGGCAGCGCCCTGCTCGTCGCCCTCGCCACACACCAGATAGTCCTCTTGGCACACCTTGCGAATCTCTTCCTTCAGTCCCTTCATTTCAGCCCGAGTGTAACCCACATTCGGGAACACATCGCTCAGGAGTGAGAAGAGCAATGGAATGTCCTCGGCCACCAACTTGGGCACCATGGTTTCGCACACAGACTGGATGAGAATCTCCTGCTCCGGCAGGTTCTCGGCTACCGAGGCCTCGTCGATGTTTTCATCGCCGCGCTGCTTCATCTGCTCCTTGATCTTCATGATGCGGTCGCGTTTCACGTTTCCGGCCGAAATCAACACGGACTTCAAAGCACGCAGCCCAAAGTCGTAGTGGCTCTGGTTGGAGAGCTGCTCGTCGCAGAGCTTGAAGAAGGGTACGATCTTGCAGGCCAGTTTCTCGGCGGAGCGGAAGCCCTGGGAGAAGAGCATCACCTCGGCAATCAACTGGCGATCGGGCGTGGTCATGGCTAGCGAGCGGAAGAGCTTCTTCAAGTTATCCGGCAGATTGGAGCGGCCGGCGTAGCCCGGGTTCATGGTGATGAAAATGGCCATGTCCGGCGAGACGCGTACCTGCTTGCCGACCAGCTCCACGGTGATGCTCTCCTTATTGCTGTCCATCTCGTACTTCAATGCCTCCTGGATCGTTTGAATCTGCTGCGAGCAGGCGGAGAGCATGCGCTCCTCCAATCGATTGAACTCATCGAAGCATCCCCAGGCGCCCACTTGGCACAAGCCGACAAAGATGCGGCCCATGGCCTGGAAATCGAAGGTCTCGTCGCAATTGAAGACCAGAACGAAGCGACCCAGCTGGTTGCCCAACGCCTTCACCGACTCGGTTTTTCCTGTGCCTGCCGGTCCGAACGGTGAACCTCCCAGCCGCGACTCCAAAGCCTGGGTCATGGTCAGATAGCAACGATCCGTCAGAGGCGTCTGCACCAATCGATCTTGCACTCCCAAATACTCGAATCCATAGAAGAAGCGAGCGTTCGCCATGTGGATGGTCAGCTGCTGCAGCACCTCCGTTTGGCGGGGATCGAAGTAGAAACGCATCTCGCACAACCACTGGAAGGATTTGGGGGAAGTCACCCCGTTGGTTATCAATCGGCGAGTCACCGTGCGCTTGTGCACAAACTCGTTAATCAAGTGCTCCAGCTTGCGGCGGCGGAGAGGAGGCTGCTCTTGCAGAACAGAGTCCGCCAAAACATTCAGAGTGCTCTCCACGTTGCCAAGGACCCGCTGCATAGGCTTGGCGTTGTTGTTTTCAGAAGCCTGCTGCAGAGCTGTCTCAACGTCCTCCGACCATAGAATTTGGGCGGCCAGGACGACGATCTGGGCTTGGTACTTGTCGCACCACTCCATGTAAGCCTACAAGAATCAAATGCCAATGAAGAATACCTCTTAAGTATGTGAAACAGAAACCCACCTGAGGATCAATCTTCCCGTCGCGGAACTGCTTGATGTCCTGCACTGCCTGAGCCAGAAGAGAGGCCAGAGTGAATCGCATCTGCTTCTCCACAAGCGACAGCCATTCATTAATCTTGGGATGCTCCACCGTGGACACTGGATTAATGAAGTGCACCTCCTCGCCCTCGCGCGACGATATGCCCAGGATCACATTGTTCTCCTCGTTCAAAAGGATGGCGGCGACGCCGGCGAACATCTTCTTGAAATGCTTCTGCAGACGGGCGATGTTCTTGCTGTTGCCAATGATTTCCAGCAGATCCTCATCGCCCACGAAGTAGAATCGCGGGAATGAGGTTCTCTCCCGTTCCAGGTACTCTCCCAGGGCCTTCTGGATCTTTCCCAGCAGGTCTGCCAGTCGTTCCAGGGACCTCTGGACAGCAGGGATGTTCAAAACATCCATGACCTTGGGCGACTTGGTCACCTTCTTCATCAGGCCAAGGAATTCGGAGCTGATGCTCTGGAACCGAGATGTCTCCACGGGGAGCAGAGTCTTGATGTCCGCGCTTCCGGAGAATATGCCCTCGAGGTAAACCCAGCGCCTTTGCACATCGATCCAAACATCGAAGAGGGCGTTGATCCTGTTCAGCTTCTCCTCCCAGGTCAGGGCCTCCTCCTCAAAGACTTTGTAGTACGGCGACAGCTTCATGGCAGCAACAGAGTTAATGTGCTCCTTCACCTTGTTGAACAGATCGTCCCATCCGCGGATGATACGGCACTTGTTCTGATAGTTGATGAGATCCAGTTCGTAGTTCTGCCAGGACTCGCGCACTTGCTTCAAGAACTCCTCCAGAGCCATCTCGCCCTGGGCCACCAGGATAATGTCCTTGACGACGCCTTCGTTCTTCTGTAGATTCACATCCCAGACCTGTCCCAGGGTTAGGTCAGAGATAACCCAGTTGACGCGCAGCTGCTTGGTCAGCTGCTTCCAGTGGCGCTCCTTGAGGGCATCGGACTTGAGCTCCACAATCAGCATGTTCACCTTGATGTAGCTCTGAATGAGCTTCTTCACATACTCGTAGGACTCGTACATGCGAAGGCGAGCCGGCAGCTCCTTCAGCTGAGCCATCATAGCCTCCAGCTGCTGGCGCAACTTTCTGGGCTGAACCGACAGCCATGGCTTCTCACGCGTCTCATCGATCTGGGTCCAGACCTTGGAGAGCTCGCTCCACACGCCGCGCAGATCCTGCAGCTCTTCCAGGGCTACGTTCATGCGTTCGGAACTGTTGTTGGGCACAGCCGACTCTTGGAGCTCCAGGGCTTCCTTGGCCTTGGCCACATTGTCCCGTTCCTCCTTCAAGCGGGAGTACTTGCTCTCGAAGATTTGCAGTTGCTGCAGAGCATCATCGGGCCGAATCTTGCCGCCTGTGGGCTTCGTCTTCTCCCAGTCGTTGAGGAAGTCTACGGTGCGAGTCTCCACTGCCTTGTCCTCGGCCACAATCTTCGCCTGCAGGCTGGCCACTTGCGTTTGGATGGCGGTGTCCTTGCGCTTAATAATTTCGTTGAAGGCAGACCACTCGCCCTCAATGTTGTCCACATGCAACCAGTTGTTGGGAAATTGGAAGCGCTGGCGCTCCAGAATGCGCTGGGCCTCCCTGAACACCTCCACCTGCTTATCCCAGGCGATCATGTCCTTCTTGAGGGACTGAACGTAGGTGATAAAGCTAACAGCGTCCGAAGTGCTGGCCGCCTCGATGCTCTGCATCTCTAGATCGGTTCTTGACTTGGACACCTTGCTGTGGAAGGTGCTCATCTCGGTGCCCAGGAGAGTGCCAAACTTGCCCAGGGCCTCCTTGTGCCAGGAGTCATACTTCAATGTTACCTTCGCCTGCACCTTGGCGTAATCGATGATGATGGGCCCGTAGGCTCGTCGGGTGTCCGATGTGTCGAAGGTCGTCCGAGACTGCTTGATGTCGTTGAGGCACTTGATCCACAAGTTAACATCCTCTCCCAATCGTCCGTAGAGCGTATCCGCCTGGAGATCCCACAGGCTCTGGTAGCGCAGCCATTCCTCCACATAGTTGCGGACCTCGCTCACCTTGTTCTCGATGGCTCCGTAGGCGTTCTCCAAAATCTTTCCCTCCGGCAGCTTCGTCAAAAGATTGCGGTACGTCTGGGAGACGGGCTTCTCCAATCCCACCTGGTAGCGGGTAGACTGGAGGCGCACCTGCGAGGTGACGATGGCCTGCCAGGCGAAGAATTGTTGCATGATCTGGAAGCGAGCCTCCTCGATCGAGGGATACAGATACATCTGCTGATTGGTTATCCGGATCTCGTGCACGGCGTTCTGGATCTGCGGCTCTCCACCAAGCTTATGAGTCGGTTGAGTTGGAGCATCTGTGTCCATGGAGGTGTCTACCTCCTTCTTGTTGCCAGTCAATGCTTCTGTCCAAGCCTGGATTCCAGCCTGCAATCGCAGGGCCAGCTTCTTCTCCACCTCTTCATCCAAGCGAGTGACCCACACGCTCAGATTGGAGTACTGGCGCAGCGACAGATCGTCCACGGCATGCTGAATCTTTGAAAGAATCTCCACAAAAGTGGCGGCGCTGTACGGACAGGTTTCCAGCGAGCGAACATCCACGTCCAGTTGCTCCTCGACGACGAGCAAGTCATCAACCTAAGAATTAGAGTGAGTTATGAATAAGTAGGAAAAAAACAGACAAGATAGCCATTACCTTCTCCTGGAATTGAGTCACACACTCGGACAAACGAAGAACGTACGGATCCAGCTTGTACGACTCCCAGATGAGCCCGATTCCCTCGGAGACAAGGTTGAGAACATCCTTGCGCAGTCCTGCCACAAGAGGCACAATGCTAGCGCGGTCTTCGATCTGCATGGGACGCAAAATGGAATTAGTAACCATCCTAAAATGTGGTAGTAACTAATTGAACCGTCATTGGCATGCGGGGATTTGAACAAAACTAAAGTAAGGTTCGGAACAAAAGGGTTGCATATACGCCACTAAGAACTGTGAACAAACTTTGGGGGACAAACGACACTACCTTGAATACGGAATTTTGTGCTAGACTCCTATAATTAAGCTGCATGAAAGAAAGGTTGTTGGTTGTTTGGTTGGTTTAGTTCAAGAGTGGATCTCATAACTAAGACTAAGGTGGTATAAACGTGTGGGTGTGTTCAGTGTTCGAAATGTGGTGGATAACAAAATACAAGCTGCACGCCAGGAACAAAGCAATGCGAGAAAACAGAGCGCTTGCTCCAGTATGGTGACATCTTGTGATTAGGTGGAAGTGGAGTGGCAGGTGTGTGTTTGTGAAGTGTAAGAGCTGGGCAGAATGGTTTCCAAAGAAAAGCCATAGACGAAGTCCCATTCATATTCAACCCAATCGTCTGATGGTGTTTTTCTAAAACATCGCCTACCTTTTCCAATGTGCGTTCATAAGTGCGAACACTCTCAATCAGCGATATAGCGTAGGGATAGATCTGGTTTGCCTGATGGGCCTTGTTCACGATCGTCAATGGAACTCTAAATATAGAATAATATAGACATCATAAAATCTATAAATAATAAACCATTTTATTATTTTTAAAAACATTACCTGAAGCCCAGATTCTTAATGTTGCGCACTTCCTTGGCCAAAGTGATGATTTCCGGTAAGAAGTTGACTCTTAAACGCAACACATTGCCACGTCCGATGCGTGAACGAGTAGACTCAATGGTGAAGATGCGACCAGTGCTACCAAAGTTACGTTCCTGGACCTTACGGGCCCACTCGTGGAAGACGTCCGAAATGGACAACTTTGCACGGAAGCTATCGCCGTCCGCCTTTAGCTTTTGGCCCTCGATGTGGGTCTCCCAACCCTTTCCCAGCACATCCTCGACACGCTTCAAGTACATGGTCAACTGATTGTCGATCTGGCGTGCCCAGATGATGGAGCCAGCGACTGGAGGCAGATCCCGCACCGATGATAGGCGGCAACTCTTGCTCTGCGGGTACTGCACCTTAAACTTTTCGTGCAGGGCCTCGATGTCGTCCTTCACTCGCTGAATAAGTTGCGTTTGGTACTCCCGGATAGCTCCGCGAATGTGCGGTCGCACAAAGAGAGCATTGAAGCGCGAAAAGATGCGGAACATTTCGTTGGCGTTCTTCGCAGTTCCTAGCTGGTCGCGCAAGTGAGCTGTGATGCGAGTTTCCACGCGATCTAAGTAAAAGAATTCGAAATATATTAGTCTGCCTGGAGGTTACTTTTTAAACAAGAATACGAACCAATCTTCTCCTCGTAACGCTTGACAGCAGCCTCCCAGGCCTCTGATCCCTCCTTGGTAATGTCCAGGCAGTCTACCTCCTTGACATTCTCATAAGCCAGGTTCACCTCCTCGATGGCGTTGGCATCAGCAGCATCCAGGCTGTATGGCTGCTTGGTCTCAGCTGTGGTGCCATCCTCGCTGACGGCTGGCTTGTTGGGCCGCAGGACGCGCAAGATAACAGTGCGCAGCTGTTCATGCTGGCGCCGGAACTTACGCATGTGTTCCATGCGCGTCTGCAGCTTCTTGTGCGCCGGTGAGACGCGCCAGACCATCTTAAGGTGCTCGTCGCGCTTCTTTTTCACAATGTCGCGCAAGAGCCCCTGCAACTTGTCGTACTCGTCGTCCCAGCAGCTGAAGATCTCGAAGCACTGGTTCATCACGCGCTCGAATTCATCGAAGGGAATGTGCATCAGACGTCGGGTGCCCAGCACCTTCAGCAGTTGCTGCGATAGGTCCCGCGAGATGGCCTCAATGAGCTTCAGGCATCGCTGGATGGGATACTTGGTGTTGCGCACCTTGCGCAAATGCGAGAAGATCTGCTGCACGGCCGGACGAATCTTCTCCAGCTCAGTGGCAGAAAGCAGATCGTTAATGGGAAAGTCCTTCATTAAGGGATTGTAATCGGCCACAGTGGCTAGTGCCTGTTTTAGGCCAGTGTCCGTGTCGAAGGACACGGTGGCATGAAAACGCTTGCCATGCTTCAGAATGTCCAAAGTCAGAGCCACCTCTGGCGACTCGCGCTTCTCCTGAATGCGGTAGAGGGCACGCTCCAGATTCAGCCAAAAGGAAATTTCCTAAATAAAAATGATGTTAGTTGATTGTAAAATCATATATTTAATTGCAAATCTCACCTGCAAAGCTGTTCCCGAACCCGGGTCACGGTTCAGCTTGGTCACCTTCTTGATTTCGGTGATCCAACGATTAACACCGGTCTGCAGCTGATTCAGGAACGAGGAATCTTCCACCCTGTCGCCAAAGTCAGCCACCTTCGCCTTTCGGCCGTCGTCGGCGCACTTGCGAATCACGTTGTTAACGGTTTGGTGAGCCGTCAGGGTGATCTCCGGTATGTCGATGTTCTGCTGCAGATGCAACAGTCCCATCTCCAGCTCGGCCAGCTTCTTCTCCACGGAAGGAGCCATCTTGTCGCCGTCGCGATCTGCGCGTCCAGACTCTTTGACGTAGGACTTGAAGTACGGCGCCAGGGACTTGCTGATGAACGCGTGCAGCGTCTCGTAAGGTGATCCGTCCGAGAAGTTAATCAGCCGCAGCTGAGAGTGAATCGACTTGTCCGCCTCCACCACCAAGCCGCGCTTGATGCAAGCCAAGGAGGCCATGCGGCTGTTGGTGAAGTGGACATCATTGCTGATCTGGTAGGTGACCTGCTCCTTTTCCTCCTCGCCCTCCGCAGGCTGCTCGTTGTCGTCCTCTTCAAGGATAACATTTGTATAAGTAAACCATAAAAAATGCACAATAAGGGAGTAGAATTTAAATATATTGCCATCCTATCCTGTTTCTACATTTAACCCAGAAAACCATTAAAGAGATAAGGAGTTGAAAAATACATCATGCGATAAGAACAGAAAAGCGAATAAATTACCATTATAACAAATTAACTAAACCCCACAAAACCCAGGACCCCTACCTATGAGTAAGTAAGCACTCGCCCTCACCCACAATCAACACGACCCAATTGGCATTGGACTCAATGGCACGGCACTGGCACAGTTTCATTACCAAGGCGTCGACCTCCGGAAATTTAGCGGCCAAGGGAGAACCTTCGAAATTCGTGCGCTCAAGGCTGGACCTTGGTGCTGTCATTGCTCCCGCACAGGTGGCCCTGTCGGCAACGCCAATGCCAATGCCATTTCCCAGTGCCAATGTCAATGTCACCCCCAAAGTCGCGAGTAAACGAGTCAGTGGGTCAATGTGTGCGCAGCTGCCAAGGTCGCTTCCGTAAACAAATCCAACCTGTTGTGCGCTTTGTTTACAAACAAAAAAAAGCCGGCAGCCGTCAGCCGGCAGATGGGAAAACAGCTGTTCGAAGTTATCGAAAGGGCGAAGTCATGGCTCTATCGTTATCGAAGTATGATTCACAAGAGCTGACGTCATGCGCAGAAACTTGTTTTTATACACTAACGAAGAGATTAGTTCTTTTATCATTTAATCAGACTCACATATGTCTTTACTAACACACTAAAAAAGATTTGCTAAATATATTCTTATATACTAAAACTTATTTATTTAACATTTAATTCATGATCTCTTTCTCTCACTAACAGGTTTTTTTTATTGGGAAACCAATCATCCATGGTATTTATGTAATGTTTTAATAGGAATTAACAAGAAATTACTACACTTTTAAAAAACAATCAATTTGGGGATATCTAACAATATAATACATAAAATACATCAGTTCCAATAATCTGCATAACCCTAGAACTCATTTCTATTATTCGGATATCTTAATTCCAGGAGTTATAAATTCGGTTTAAATTTTGAACTAAAATCTAAAAATTTTGTAAAATAAATATATATATATATCCCAGACTATTCAGGAACGAATAAGTTGCTATCAAACAAATTTTAATGGGCAGTAGAGCGACCAAAAGTCGACCTTATCAGGAATCGGACTTCTCCAACTGGAACTCAACCAAAACCATCTGGCCAATTGATTTTTAACCAACTCGTTTTATATTCTGATAGCGCACCGAAAGAATGAGTCATTTTCCAATAAGAAGCCACATTTATCCACTATTTCACTAAAAACTTAACCTATGAACAATCCTTCTATGAATTTTCTTTATCTCCCAGCAGACGCCATTTTGTGCTTGCATGTTTGCCAGCGAGGCACAGAAACTGGACCATACCTTTAATGCAATTACGCTGGACATACAGAGCCTGGACCTGCGGATCCGAAAGGAACTTGCGGATGGTCTCCTGGTTGATTGGATCATCCAGAGCAGCGTTTAAAGACACGGGCACCACATCATCGTCCGGCAGTAGGATGGTCACCGCCTTACGCAGATAGTTGGCAAATGCATCGTAATTGGCTATAGACACATTCACGCCCGGATCCACCGAGGTGTCGGTGTTCTCCAGGGAGTCACCCATGGCCGTAAACGGGTTTTTGTTCGGTTTAATTGAGTTAAATTTGTGCAATTGGATTTTTCACTTCCAGTGAAAATTACGTGTGAAATTTCTTTCGCGAATGCAATTATACGTAGCCACCCAGTCAAAAACAAGGCAATAATCAGGCAGCGCTGCCATAAAACGGCGTATATCGAAAATGCACAGCTGGGTCGGGCGTTGCCACGTAGTCGAAAAGCCTTCCCGCCAAAAAACCTGAGAGTAAATATATGCCTCTAAATCGATGTGGCAGTTCTGCGGTATACAACAGCTGTTTTACTGTGGAATGCATTTCGGATTTTGTGATCTTGTTATTTAATAACTCATAAATGTGTAGTTTAATCAATTAAAAATATTAAGATGCTAATTTTACGTCACATGCGTCCTGGTAGTGGACTACCATGGATTAGCTGGCGTCGATTAATTACCCAAAGTTGCACGGGAAACAAGGTAAATGGAGAAGTAACAAGTAGTAACACATTAAAACGCTTACTATTTTATAGACCTTAGATCTGACAAATGAGGTAAAACATAAAATAGAAGGTCACTGGAGAGAGCAGCTAAGCGGTGGGCAGTTTGACCCCCAGGAGACCAAAAACAAGTACTATGTTCTCTCAATGTTTCCATATCCATCGGGCAATCTCCATATGGGCCATGTGCGAGTTTATACCATCGCAGATGCTGTGGCACGTTTCCAGCGTATGTGCGGGAAGAATGTGTTCCAGCCCATGGGATGGGATTCTTTTGGCCTGCCGGCGGAGAATGCTGCCAATCAACGGGGAGTAGAACCGGCTTCTTGGACGGAGCAAAACATTGACCAAATGAAAAAGCAACTTAAGAGACTGGGATGCTCCTTTGACTGGAACCACGAATTATCCACCTGTAGTCCCCAGTACTACAAGTGGACTCAACACCTGTTCCTCATGCTTCATCGCCACGGGTTGGCCTATCAGAACGAGGCTTTGGTGAACTGGGATCCTGTCGATAAGACTGTGCTGGCAGACGAACAGGTGGATGCCAATGGCTGCTCTTGGCGTTCCGGAGCTAAGGTGGAGAAAAAGCTGCTGCGACAATGGTTCATTCGGACGAGTGCCTACGCAAAGCAGCTGCTGGATGGACTGGAGGATCCGACACTGCGGGACTGGCGGGATATTATTAACCTGCAACGCCATTGGATTGGCGAATGCGATGGTCATGCCTTTACGCTGTTAACCTCCGCCTCCGGACTGCTACGTGTTTGGACCGCTCATCCCGAACACCTTAAGGATCCTCATGCGTTTTTGGTCCTTCGCAGCAACCACCATTTGTCGAAGATAGAAGATTCCAGCATTCTTAGCGTGGAGAACCCCTTTGCGGGCACTACAATGCCTGTGGTATTTGGTGATAATGTGAAATTTCCGTCAAAGTGCGATGTTTATCTGGCAGCCCCCAGTTTCCGCAGCGAAGACAAAGAGCTCTGGGACTTGTATGGCCTGGCGTTTTGTTCCAATGGTCAAGACGAAGCAAGTCTGAATCCTGGTAACTGGGAGCTACTGCGAAAGGAGGTCTTGCAGGCAGCAACTCGCTTGAATGTGGGAGGCTATCGAGTGTCTTCCAAGCTGCAAGATTGGCTGATCTCGCGGCAGCGCTATTGGGGAACCCCAATTCCCATAGTTCACTGTTCCAAATGTGGAGCAGTGCCTGTGCCAGAGGAACAGCTGCCAGTCACCCTGCCGCCAAAGAATTCGCCCAAGGAAGCATTCCTCTGCGAGTGCCCAAAGTGTGGGCAAAAGAATGCTCGACGTGAAACCGACACCATGGACACATTTGTGGACAGCTCCTGGTACTACCTGCGTTACTTGGATGCCCACAACTCTGAGCGTATTTTCGACTCGGAGCTTGCTAATCGCTTCATGCCCGTTGATTTGTATATCGGCGGAAAAGAGCACGCTGTGTTGCATCTCTATTATGCTCGTTTTATGAACCACTTCCTGCACAGCTGCGGTCTTTCCCCCACAAGCGAACCCTTCTCCCGACTGCTGGTTCAGGGCATGGTCATGGGTCGCTCTTTTAGGGTGAAAGGCAGCGGGCGTTATGTTCCCGAAGCAGAGGTGGAGGTGGTTAACGCCAAGAAGAATCAAGCCGTGCTTAAAGATACCAAAGAACAGGTGGTCATGGGCTGGGAGAAGATGTCCAAGTCGAAGCTGAATGGCGTGGAGCCCAGTGACATGTTCGATGAATATGGTACGGACACCACACGTCTCATTATCCTGGCCGATGTGGCGCCCACTTCCCATCGCAATTGGTCCAGTGCGAGTAAGTCTTACAAAATAAATGTGTATCCGACATGACTGATAATTTTTAATCGTCAGCGTTTCCCGGCATTCTAAACTGGCAGAAGCGTTTGTGGCTAACTCTAGAGGACTTTCAAGCCGCCAGAGAGGAGACAGCTCCTGCGCAAGTGGACGTTAACAGCGAGGAGTTCCTTGCGGACGATGCGAAGCTCTTTGATGCAAGGAACTTTTATGTGAAAGGAGCTACCTTTAACTATCGGCATGCCCATCAATTAAGTGTGGCGATCTCCAAGATGCAAGGACTGACCAACTCCCTGAGGGTAAGCGAACTTAATTATAGCTTCAAATCATACGACTATTGTTCTAAATTAAATTGCCACTCTAGCGAACACCCAAGCACATTCTGCGCCATGGGAAGCAATTTGAAAGGGCCCTAGCAGCCCAAATCATCATGCTGGCACCGATGGCACCGCACTTTGCCTCCGAGCTGTGGTCCAAGTTTGTGGCTGTACCTGGAAGACTGAATCCGGCCAGTCAGGAGCTGCAGTGGACTGAAGATGTGCTGGCTCAGCGTTGGCCGGACATTGACGCCGCCTATAACCTCGACCTGAGCATCAAAGTGAATGGATTTGAGAACTGTGTGATCAAAGTCCAACGCACTCTCCTCGACAAGGTTACGCACAGCGACGCTTTGGATATAGCCTTCAACACGGAGTCTGTGACCTCTTACCTCATTGACAAAAAAATTCGGACCACCAACTTTGTGCTCTATCCGGGCATAGAAGCGATTTTGAATATCTATGTGGATAAGGTGCAGAAAAAGCAAAAGCCGGAAAAAAGCGATGATGCGGAGGCTCTGCCCCGGGTGTAGGATAAATAAAGTAGAAAGGGTCGATTATAGGAAACGGAGCAATACTATTTATCTAAAACTAGGTAGCAAAGATGGAATTATTTTAAATAGTTAACATTTTGTTTATACTTCTAATTTTCTAAAGTTTGTTAAAATTTTGGAAATATTTCGATGAGTTCTATGAGTTTTCGATAGTTCTCTTTCATTGCAAGAATAAGTTTCTTATTTTTATAATATTTATTCGCCAAGAATTGCAAAGGCAATGAACCCCAGGGTGCAACCCGCCCAAATGCATTTCCTGGCCAAGTGCTGGACAGATAAACGGCATCCTAGTTTGGTACTCTTTAATTAGGTTTAATGTTAAATATTTATAAAAATTGGACTAGTTGTAAGCAGCTGCTTTACAGGATTGGTCACGAGGGACAAATGTAAATGCCTAGATTCGTAGGAATGTAATGGTTGCTCTATTGGTGCACCTCTATCTAAAAAAAGCCAGTATAACTAATAACTTCTTTTTGAATCTCTCGTGGGAAATGGCCCATCACTTCATTAGCTCGCACATTAGATTTCGCAGGTAAACATCCAGCTGGGCGTAATCCAGGAGCGTGTTCCGCACAATATCGAGGAGCATGCTCGGCCACAGTGTCTCCAGTTTGTGCAGCTTCTCCACAGCGTTGCAGGTGTTTTCCAGCAAGAGTGCAAAATGTTGTCGACCCCTATCCCGGGCACTGGGTGCCATGGCCGCAGTGCCGGATTCCTGCGTCGGATTCAAAGAAATGGCGGAGGACGAAGCAGCTCCCGGTCCTGAGGCATTTTTCTTCCACTGAAGCGCCTCTTTACCCACCACCAGGCGCAGCGGCTTGTTGTCGGCGCGGAGGAGCCATTCCTTCGGCGACTGCTTGCTGGCCGTGCAAGTCTCATCCAGCCGGAGCCTGGCCAGCAATGGCTGGAGCATTACTTCGGGCATGGACCATAGCACCAGGTCAGACAAGCCGGCGTACATGGCGTTGGAAGCCTCCACCTCTGCTTCGGTAACCTCCTGCCCGTTCAGCTGCTTTAAGCCCCAGTGCGAGAGCCTGTAAATGGCATAGGCTCGCCAAGAATCCTTGGCAGTGATTCCATTGCCCTCCGAGTCTATCAACAGACTACTCAAGCCCTGCAGCTCCGCCAAGCCATTCAGTTGTCCCAGGCACGAAATGTTCGTCTCCCGAAAAACAAAGTGCTCGGCGTGTGGAAAACGCAGCTTGATCCTTCCCAGGACGCACACAATGCTGTTGAAGTTTATGTAGCTGAAGTTCAGCGTGTGCACGTCGTTGGCTTTGGCCGGATTCCACTGCTTGTCGATGAAGCGCAGGGCTCCCTGGCCATAGATGTTAAGGTATCTGCCACAAATCTCTATCAGGTAATCGCCGCCTTGCTCCCTTTCCCTTTCAGCGGCACTGGGCTTGGAAACCGTCATGGCGGCAGCGGGCGTGGCTGCAGCTCCTCCGCCTCCTGCAGACGATGCTCCTGTTCCTGCGGCGCTACTCCCCCCTCCTGCTGCTCCGGCTCCACCTCCAGCTGCTGCACCTTGTGAGGATCCAGCACTGGTTTTCGGTTGTGTGGCCACCAAGGAAAGCCCATTGTTGGTGGTGGCCTTCCCTCGGCCTCCGCTATTGGAACTGCTACTGTTGCTAGTGCTACTGCTTACGGTTTGCGCTCTCACCAGACTGCCGGGCATATACCGCCTGGAAGAGGAGCCACCTCCGCCCCTTTGGTTAATCTGCAATCCCAATTGCGTGATAGGAGCGTGCCGGGATCTCTGTTTACTGCTGGTTGGCCGACTTGAACTGGAGGATCCATTAGCAGGCACAGGCAGGGAATTGCCAGGCGGACCTGGAGGCGAAGTGGAAGTGCCGCTGGGTATAGGAGTTCCTGGCACAGCCGGGGGAGTTAAAGTCAACGCCGGGGGAGAGGGCGAAGAAGCCACAACAGCCAGTGGAGTAGCCTTGGTGCTATCTGGTGATGGTGTGGCCGGAGCAGGTGGAATCGGTGAGGATGGAAACTTTTCAGTTGCCACCACCTTGTTGCTGTTTTCGTCGATGTGCGGGGTCTGGGGCTTAACTTTGCCATTAGCATCCTCGTTATCCGTGCTGTAGCAACTGGAACAGGAGTCCACATTGGGTCCCAGACTGGAAGCCTCCGAGGAGACGCCTTCTTCTTCTAGGGGACTCTTCTTGTCATTAGAAATTGGTGGTAGCTTTATCAGAGCTTGTAGCTCGTCCATTATCTCCTTGGGCTGTTGAGACTCCTCAGAGGTCTCGGTCTCGGGCTCCTCGGCGGGTGGGCCTTCGTTGGACTCGTTTATTTTGGCCAGTTCGCTGGTGAGTCGGCTTTTCGGACGACCCACAACTGTTTGTTGAGATCGGAGAAGCTCCCAGTTGGTCCGAGCATTGGATATCACCTCCTCCCGCCGGATGCTCTGATAGGCCTCCGAGCTTCCAGCGGCAGCCTGCGCCTGTTCCTTATGCTGGCGCCAGGCTAGGGCAGCCCGGCGTACTTGCTCCGTGATGGGCATTTGGCTGAGCGACTGCAGCAATGGCAGATAGGAAACCAAGAAGGAGACACAATCACCAGCCAGGGACACAGGATTATTCTCTATGGTGACCTCCAGGAGGCGATTGGCCCTTGCAATGCTGGCCATGTCATCCACTTTGTGCAGATCATTGTGGCACAGCCAGAGCCTCTCCAGAGCCACAAGATGCTGGAAGCCGTTGATACGCCGCAGCTTATTCCTCTTCAGGTTCAGTTCTCGCAGGCATCGTAGTCCGAGGAAGTCCTGCTGGTTGATCTGTCGTATTTGGTTCCCGGCCAGATTCAGCGACTTCAGCTGCTGCAGGCAGTTTATCTTACTTCCCAGGCTAGTGAGCTTATTTCCATGCAGATCCAGCACTCTCAGTGAGTCCTTCAGGGACGCCAGTCCTCCAATGTCCGTTATCCGATTCTTTCCCAGAAGCAGCACAGAAAGCGACGGCAGTCCATCCAGATTGGCAATTCGTTCGATTTGGTTATCGTACAGATCAAGGAAGACCAGTTGCTGGAAGATGTTCCCGTAGCTGGCACTTAGGCTAAGTTGCTTGTTCTTGATGCTCAACTGCTCCAGGGCGGCGAAGGAGCTCAGGACACTGTGCGGATCCTCCTCCTCGCCACAGGCACCGCACAGGGAAAGATTGCTGCTGTGTAGGGCGCTGCTCTCGTCGCAGCTCTGGAGGAGATTGCTGGTGCCACCGCCTATGGCCACTGCTCCCTTGGTGGCCTTCAGCAGGGCCCGACGTTGGATAAGCTGCTGCTGGTGCTTCATAGCTTGTAGACTGTTGCTCACAAAGCTCTTGGACTTCTCCAAGCCATATCGCAACCTAAGAGCTGGCGGGGGCGTCAGCTGGGCCTGACCGTAGTTGTAGCCCCTCTTGGCCAGCTTGGAGCGTCCGGCAGCGCCGCCGCCATTGATGGCCAAGGCCTGTGTTGTAAGTGGGCTTCCACTGCCGGGACTGCCTCCGGACTTGGGCGATAGTCGGTGGTTGTACGAGTTCCCACCGGCATTGGTCATGGCGCGGGTGAGCCTGCTAGCTTGATGGCCTCGAAGGCTGGAGCGGCTACCCTCCGTCTTGTTGCCATTGGTATTGCCGTTATATTCTGAAATATTTAACATATATTTTTCACAAAAGTTTACATTTTTTATTTTTTTATGGAGTATGCATACCATTCTGCTTATTGTTATTGCCTTCCCTGGGCGTGGAAATGGTAGGCGGCGGAGCCACCGGGGCAGGAGGCGGTGGCGGCGGCTGCTCCTTGGGTATGTGGAAGGTGTTGATCAGATTGTGCTGCAGCGAGAGTAGTCGCAGATTAGGCTCCTGCTCGAAGATGGGAATGGCAGTGAGCCCTCGACGATCGTAGTTGATGCGATCCGGCAGTTCCTCCCGCTCCTTGGCCAGTCTTTGGATCCTGCATATGCCATTTGCCTGGGGAGTCACTATGGCGCCGCTCACCAGAGTGCCCCCCGTGCTGCCAACGAGGGTGTTTGGAGTGGCTGCCGCAGTGACCGGACGACAGGTGTTTGAGGCTGCTGATGAGGAGGTGGACTTGGAGCGTTGGCGTTGGATGCCAACACTGCGTTGCAGATTCCTTTGTGGCTGGACCTGTGGTTGCTGCTGTTGCTGTTGCTGCTGATGCTGGCGGATTTGTACATAGCTCCTCTTCAGCGGCTGCGGTTGGCCCACCTGGAGCTCCGACTGGGGCTGGATCTGTTGGACTGGTCGCTTGGGGATGGCGTTGTGGCTTAAGGTGCTATGGGAGCGACCAATAGGACGCCGGCGTAGTCTTTGATTAAAACTAGGAACGAACGGTTCGATTTTCAGCAAAGATGTTTGAGGTAAGTAGTTCTGTTGTTGTTGTGGTTGCGGCGAAGGATTTGGTGGAGCAGGTGCAGGGGCTGGAGCTGGCGCTGGAGCGGGGGCTGGGGCTGGGTTTGGGAGTGGTATAGGGAGTGGGCAGGAAGGCTCTGGAGCTGGTGCATCATCATTCAGAACCGAGCGACTGCGGCACTTGGCCATGGAGATCAGCTGGCGCCGCCTGGCATGAGTTGCCGCCGCCGTCACCGTGCTCGTCCTTGATGGCACCTGCCCTTGCACTTGCACCTGGACTGGTAATTGCCCTTGCCCCTGGACAGACACCTGGCCCTGTCCCAGCCCCTGCCACTGCCCCTTCCCCTGCACCTGAACCTGACCCTGGCCCGTTGCCGTGCGTGTGGCACCTTCCACCTTCGAGTTTCATAATAGTTCGATGCGGGCTAGCGATTCCTGAAGAGCTTCGGACATGGTTAATTGGATACAGATGATCTCTTATCCCGTCTCTATATCCGTTGCATAATATGTACTCCGATTAGAGTCTGCAAGGATATTAAGCAAATTAAAATAGGAGCAAACTTCAAACTGTAAACTTTTTAGTTTCGAATGGATTTTCTATCCGAAAGATAGTTCAAACAATTTATTGTCTACAGATGTATCTTTTATGTATGTTTTAGGGACAAAACATCATATTTACATAGGGAATATTATGATTTTCTTGAAAAACTTACCCACTTGTGTGTTGAAAATTTGTGGGAGGGCGAAAATCCAGTCTTGGTTATCTAATTTGAAACTGCATTCAGCTCTGGTCGACGGATTATGGATTTGTTTGGTTCCTTTTGGGGACACACAAATAGATACAGTGGGCGTGCGGGTTCAGAAAATGGGAGCGACTGCTCCACTTGAGCCGCTGCTTTTCCCTTCAGTGCTCGTCGATTTTTACTATTTTTTTGGTTTGTTTGGTATTCAGTCTTTTGGGGTAAAGGTATAGTGTATATATCAAATGGTATCTGTGTGCTCCTCGAGTGTTGTTGTTCGTCTCTGTGGCAGCTCTGAGCCTGGATTCTCGGATTCGTGGGCTCAGGCATGCCGTGGGCCTGTTTTATTAGTTTGTTTATTCGGGTTATACATTCACGATTTTGGCTGGGCGCGGTTGCCATAGACTGCGGTGCATTTGGGAGACAGTTGCTGTCCTTGTTCCACGAGCGCTCTCTTTCCATTTGAAAATTTGAAAAAAATATTTCTCAAACTTTTATTTTTAATATTGAAACGAGGTTAGATAGGAATATAATATATTATAAATAATAGATGTACATTTAATCAATAAATTCAAAAAAAGATTAGAAAGTGATCCTAACTCCCTAACACACTACCATAAAATTAGAGAAAAATAATAGTTCAAATAAATAAAAAGTTCAACAATTTCTTCGTCAGGTTTTGTTTGGAGTGTGGCGTTCAGGCTATTGCTTCGTGATTTCTGTTATTAGTTTGTTTATTTAAAGCTCTTTTGGGGCGATTCGAGGCCCAGGCAGCCAGGCCGACGACTGTCGCCCCAGCTGACGGTATGGCTGAGTGACTGACTTACGGGCGGAGAGAGGGGCGGGCGGTAAGTTGGGCGGACAGATAGACAGACAAGCAGCAGCGGTCCGCTCCTGCTTTGGCTTGTTGCTGCCACTGCTTTCGCTTCTAAACATACCAAAACATTGAATTTCTGGGCCCGTAGCGCTACAAGGCACCTGGTGAGGTCCATAGCAATTGATAATAAGCCTGACAGGATTACAGGCTAATGGGAAACAATTAAGAAATTACAAATAAGCAATCAAATTTTGTTTTCAAAATAAGTTTTAGAAGAAAGTATATTAATGATAATAAATATTTGTATTTTAAGTAAGCCTATTAACATTACTTCTTCTGTCTTGCTAAATAAAGATTTAAAAAAGTTAGAAAAATTTACAATCCCTTATTAGAGGTTTTCTCGTTTGCTCCGTGGTTTTCCCTCAGTTTTCCTTTTGGTAGCCCACGGGTGAGCGCCCTCAGTTTTCACCTTGGCCGTGTGCAATTGGAGGGAAAAGTCGTTTGCATTAAAAACCCATTTCGTGGCTTTTCCTGGCTGTTGTTGCAGTTGTTGTGGCTGGATTTTTTGTTGCCGGTGGAAACAGTTTTGATTTTGGCATACATGAGCGAAAGAGAAAGGAGAAGCACGCACATAATTGCCTGCCATCGTAATGGATTCACGTGCCGGCTGCCATTCTTGCCGTTATGTTGTTGCAGAATATGCAAAAGTTAAGCGACAACCGCAGGCTAGAGAGAGATGGCGCAGGCGAGGAGAGGCCCAAGTAAAGAGAGAAAGTACACCCACAAACACCTAAGCAATTAAAGAACGAGCGAGACACACAGAGGGATATTCGTCGCCTGGGCAAATTGCCTAATGCACTTGGAGAAATACCCAATGGAAATTGCATAACTATTTAATTTTGAGAACTAAAGTATTTCATGGCTCGATCTAGTTGGAATTCAAAATAAAAACCCAATCTATCAAATTCCTCAATCTCCTAACCAATCACTATTTTGAAGAGTGTCCTCAGACTGTGTGGGAGCCAGCAAGTTGGACGCATCAATCGAAGACACTGCAACAATTTGAGTTTAATTGATACCAGTCGGCGGCAAGAACAAAAATCGAATACGCCAGCCGGCAGCAGAAGGAGTGTGCGTGCGTTGGCATTTATGAGCAGGCGCCTCGCCCCGCTCTCGCCGGAAAGGAAAGCCAGTCGTCTAGCCTCCGGACCATCACTGAGCCGTTGATTGGCAGCCAGACCAGGTGCGAGAGATCCTGCTAAGACCACACCCGCCACCTCCTCCACTGGGTGCCATCTTGTTTCAATCCTGCCATTAGTAACGTCGCGACGGCGACCATTGAACTTTTCCAGTGAGTGGCGGCAACAAGTGAGTGGCGAAATTATTTGGGGAAATTGGAAAGTTAAAGTTGTTAGGGTTAAAAAATAAATATGAATATTATATTTGTTAAATGAGTGGCTTAAACCTTATAAAAAAATTATTGTTCTTCTTCCTGGCATAAATAAATTTTTTAATGATATTGCTTATACGACACGTGGCTTCTATGAAAATATCACTCATACGCCTTGTGGTACAAATCTATTTACGTAGATACGCTTCTTGTTCTACGCTTCTAAGTAAAGTGTCATCACGCTTGACGAAAATAAAAGATTTACTAAAAATATCTCATACGCCACGTAGTTTTTATTAAAATATTACTCATACGCCATGTTACATTTTGAAAAGACGTATACCTTCAAACATTTGTCCTGCATGGAAAGATTGTAACTTTTTTAAAGTTCCGAAATTCAAGTCACTTAAATTCGAGATAGCTTCAAACGGAAATTCAGCCTTTCCTGACTTCCAATTTAAGCTTTTTTCAGGGTTTATCAAAGCTGTTGCATGCTGTGATTGTGTTGTTGCAAGTGCAGCTGGGACCGTTGCTGCTGCACTTGGGCATTGTTTACATTGATGGTCCGACCTTCCCGCTGCGCTGACTGTTAACCGTTAACCCGAACCCTGTTTACTGACACTGCTCTGCGGTGGCTTCCACTGCCGTTGACATCCTTGTTGGCCATTAATTTTGCAGGCTATTGCGTGGGCAAAATGGAAAACGTCCACGCTACTGTCCCGCCACCGCTCTAGATAAAGTGTGCAGCCGGAATCGGGCGGATGACTCTAAAGCGCGACGTGCAACCTTCGGTCTTCCCTTTGCAACATTTTTACTTTCACTTTTATGACTGCACTAAAAGAAACTTTTATGTAAATTCCGATTATAATGTCGTGAAAAGGAGAAGAGTCGTTTGCAGCAGTTAGCCAGAAATGTAAAAAAAGGACCTTCTATTAAGAATGTTAACTGGTAAAGAAAGCCGCAGTTTCTTTTCAGTGCATTGTTGCTCTTGTGCTCATTATCGCGATTGTTTCTGATGTTGCAGGGCTGTGGCTGTTGTTGTTATTTACTTTTTAATAATTACAGAGCTCCACTGCAATTGTCCCTGACCACAAGCTGAATGGGTCAGACAGAGAAGGCGATAGGGGAGGGGACAACGACGGGACAGATAGCCGGACAAGTTGATAAATTGCAAGCAGAGCGCAGGGACAAAGAATGCCAGTTTGCAGACGCCCTCGCTGAAACGGACACCTCGCTTATTAGGAACAATGCCAGCAACAACAATAGTCTTAATAGTTTACAAACATTATTATAAACACCTTTTTTTTTTTAGCATTTTCCATACTATTTAAGCTTATTAAAATGGGTGTGAGGATTTTTTAATCTTTCGTTTTAAGAGATTAGAGTTCTGAACATTAAGTTTTTCACTTTATTAATTAAAACTAAGAATATTAAAATACTCTTAATAATATTAATAGCTACAAACTAAGAAAATTTAAAATAAATTTATTTGGAAAGTTCCGATATTGAGTATTGAGTTCCAGTATGTTGGTAATAAAATGTTGACCTTTGCTGTAAGTCCAAGTATCTCTTCACAGCTCTTCGCACCCAGCACTTTCATTCCTTGAACTTTTCATTTGCGATGGACCAGCAATTTAATCAGCCTGGCGGAGCGCAGAAAAGCTGATAATACCGTTATGAATAATTTACACCCATACGCACTCATTCGCTGACAAAGCCCGAAATTCGCTTTATTTTTGTGTCGGTTGTGTGGTATATACATATAATTAAGAGGGCGACATCAACAACGAATGTAAAAAACCACCAGGAAAATCACTTGTTGTTTCCTCTCATAGCCCTGAATCTTTAGAGTTCTGCGTGTGAAATCATTTTAATTAGATGCGGTAACTTGTTGCAGCTTAAATGGGACAAATTAATTTGGATGGAATTTGGCATATTCGGTTGACAGTTCAGTTCCGGAGGTTCCTGCTGGTGGCGGCTCATGTGTAAAATCAGAGCTCACTGCCACCGCAAATATCATCAAATCATCAAAGATGTTTGCGGTGGTGGCTAATATCGAAATGTTGCCGATGTGAGCGACCGCAGTAAATTAAACAATCACGTTGGAATTGCTAGACATTTCATACTCCATTAGAAACTGGAAATCAATATAGACTTCCTCTTTCGCAATTAAGACAATAAGTTTTGTGATCAAAATAAATATGGTATTTATAAACAGTCTTTATTTGATATATGCTATGGTACGTATGTTGGAATATTGGTTAATATTGGTACATTACCAAACTCATTATATTATTCGTTGAACTGGAAGAGGTTGTTCTGGGCTGGTAATTGTCTTAATGGACTAGATTTCAGAGAGACAATTAATCTGGTGATTGGAGATCATTTGATCGCTCCGTTTGTTTTCTGTGGATTCTCCTGGCGAATCTCAGCAATCTTGATCGTTTATGGGTGGCGTCCTTCCGTTGAGACACTTTTTCCAAGCCGAGCTCTGGGTCCAGTTCCAGGTCGCTGGCATTGAGAATTTGTGCTACGTGTGCCTCGTCGATTGTGCCTTTAAAGATGAGCGGATAGGGCCACTCGTGGCATACCGTGGGTCCGCTGTAGTCCCTCAGAGCCTCGATCATGGCGTCCAGGCGCCGCATCTCCTCGCAGTCGTCGTTGAACTCACGCACCTCATCCAGCAGAGCGGCCACATCGGATTCTAGCACCTGTTCGGAGGAGAGGCGGTTTAAAATTGGATTAGCTGGAAATCGCTTATTTTGCTCGATTTGCATCAGGGGTAGGGTGTCCAATGGCACTGACAGCGACAGTGACGGCGTTACGGTCATTGATAGCCTTACCCGCCCAGTGGCAGAGCTTCTCTGCCTCCAATAATGCCATTCATCCGACGATGTCGGCTCGGATTTCAGTTACAATATCTACCCTTGGGCCTCCCCAATACTGTGTCTATAAGAGCCCAATTAGCAAGCCTCGGAGACCGACCATAT
Organism: Drosophila atripex; assembly: GCA_035045925.1. Taxonomy (NCBI): domain Eukaryota; kingdom Metazoa; phylum Arthropoda; class Insecta; order Diptera; family Drosophilidae; genus Drosophila; species Drosophila atripex. The sequence continues at coordinate 8,010,713 of JAWNOP010000012.1, forward strand.
AAGCTCATGTTGGGGGCTTGTTACACGCAGGGGTAACCGCACTTGCATCTTACACTTGTTTGCATGCAAATATGACTAAATAAAAATAGTTTTAATAGTATACTTTATGTGTAATCTCAAAATATTTCAAATAAAAATGATCCATATTCTTACCCTTGTATTTTTAATGGAAACTATTAAACTTTCCCTGACTGTTGCACACATTGTTAACCTGTTCGCTTGCGGCCTAGCCGACATTGTCTAATTAGAGGTGCAAGTAATCACTGCCACCACCTCCTTTCCCGCTCTAAAACCTGTGTATGCACCTCCAGTGTACACCCAAACATTTCGTTCCCAATAACGGGCTATAATTGCATTAACATGTTCCCAAAGCCTCAACTTTTAACAGAGATGCCGGGCGGCGTGCAGTTTCGGCCAACAGGTGATAACAAACCACGTACGAGGGAAAAGTGGCAAATGGGGCTAATGTGAGTTGGGGATTGACAAATGCGCTCTGGTATAGTTTCAGTCAACAAATATTTCAGCAATTTTGTGACAATGTGACGACAGATGATTGATTTACTTTAATTAACTAGCTACAGTCCAATTCAAAATATAAACTCGGCAACTAAAAAACTTGACACTTTTTATTTCATTTTTTTTTTCAAGCGGAACGCTTAAAAGAAAGTGTTTGGTCAACAACTGATAACGATATTGTATGTCGATGGACTGATAACAAAAGTGGGACAAAGGCCAGATAAGAAGGTAATGAAAACAGAGAGAAAAACAGAGAGCGTCGGTGTGGAAACCGTCTCTGTTAACAAGTGTCGCGTTGTGTGGCACATGTGGGGATCAGGGGGAAAGTTGAGGTCTGGAGCTTCGCTCGTTCAATTACCAAAAACTCGATATGCAAATTAATAACACATTTTAGCACTTGACGGACCCGACCGCGCAAACTTTCAACCCTGCACAGCAGCTGCCGTCGCCGCTGCACCGCCGCACTAATTGGCGACGTCATCGCGGCATTTGTGACGTTGCGGGGTTAGTATTTTATTGCCCAACCGCCGGCGACACTTGTCCAATTTTCGGAGAGTTTTTTTTTTATTGTACTTTTTACATAGCGCTAATTTGTGTGAGCTTTTTCCATTTATTTGCCCGCTTTCGGTTAGTTCGCGGTGGCTTTTGCTCGTTTGTTATATTTTCGTGGCATCCGCTGGTCGCTGGCAATTCCGTCCCCGAACAACGCTCGGCGTTGACTGAGCCCCTATACTCTCGAAAAAAAAAAAAATGTTTACATGCGTCAATCAGTCAGATACTTAAGTGCATATGTGTGTACTTTCCACCTCCCACACAATGACATTTGGGGAGAAAATAAAGAACGTAATGAGAGCACTGTTTCCAGCGAAGAGCTCTTTATCCACCGGCAATGTCTGTATTTTTATGAAATTATAGTGGATTGCAGATAAGGAACATTACTAGATAGTTTTAAATCGAATCAAATATGTATTAATAATTATATGGAAAGGAAGTGAAAACAGTACCACTTTTTTGTGAGTCCTCCTTAACTATATTGTCCAAAGATGTAATCATAATAGTGATGTAATAGATGGATAGTAGATAGATGGAATCTAACCAGTTAGAATTGCTTATAATTTCCATTCCAGCCTCCTACTAGCGAGCAATACATTCTCTGAGAAAAGTATCTGGTGAAGGCTAAAAATCTGCAGCGTCTCCCCCATTTAAAGACGCCGAGAAGTATGCTGCAGTTTTCGTATTCATATGCAAGCCACAATGATTTTAGAGCAGCTCGTAGTCTTGGCCTTAATCGTGCTTTTGTTTGGCCAAAACCCATCCCGCTGAAAAGCCAAGGCAAGCCCCAAGGCAAAACCAAACAAGCATCAGATGCTGGCCATTAAAATTTTAATTTTGTGCACCATTTGCCACCATCTTGGCCCACTGGGCATCAATGGCAGCAGTAGAAGGAGCACTGATCCCATCGCTGCCATCGCCATCGCCATCGCCATTGCCATAGCAATCCCGTCCAAAGCCCTTGGCTTGAGCGATTATGTTGATGGCCAGGCCGAGGCTGCTTACCTGCAGTCAGTGCCACGCCCATCACCCCATCGCTCCAGCGCCCCATCCTCACTGTCGATAATACGCTCAATTCAATTTGCATATTCAGTTGTCCAATGAAGCGCACACCACACGGGAGCAGCACAGGCGATCCAATCCCGGGGAACCGCTTCCATCTCCGCAACGGAGCACGTCCAGGCAAATGGTATTTTTTCAAGGCGTCCCATCCAGGTTGCCGGCCACTTGCAAGCAGCCGAATTGTGCCGCTGACAGCACCGCACACATGAGCTGCATGAGCAGCTTCACTTCAGGCACTTGGAAAAAATTTAAAAATGAAAGAAAATTATAAATGATTTGAAATAAATAAAAAATGTATCTTTGACTTTTGGCAACGTTGCGTATGAGTAATCACTTAAAAGGAAGTTGTGTTTTTGAAAGTATTTTGACTTTTCCTAAAATTGAATGAAATATTTATGAAGGCATTTAAATCATAATATTTTAACTTTTTCTTGTAAATTCCTCTTTATTACTTTATAGGGTATATCCTTTAACTTTCAATTATTTTCTGTCTGTGTATTTTCAGTTCTCAAGCTTGGATACCGCTTCGAGTCCTGCCGGCATGGAGTCCTCCTCACCTGCTGTTAGTCCATTACGTTAGCAATTTAACTTGCGCCACGTAAACATGATTATCATCTTAAGTGCAGTGGGTGCGTGTGTTTGCGGGCGGTGCAATGTGCGTGCCCGATGGGAAAGCGGAAAAGTGGGTGGGAAAACTTCGCCGCCAGCTGCGGGCTGTAAGCTCGTTGGCTCGCTGTTTAACAAGTTTCAATCTGCTTAAAACTGCAATTAATTTAAACGATTTCGTTCTTTTGCCCCATTATTGCCGAAAACAGTGCAAAAATAACAGCTTCTCCAATGCCAACCCACCGCCCAATCCCCATGCTGGACCCAATCCGGATTTCAATCCGGTTAGAGTGCTGCTGCCCTAATTGAGCTTGTCAAAATCAGCCAGCCACCGTGGCCTGCTCGTCCATGAAGGATCCGCCTTCGGAGCTGCCCAGGTGGTGTTTCAGTCCGGATTCGGACCATGTCACCTGCAGGTGTCCGGTGGCGTCCACTGCTGATGCTGATCCTGACGAAGCAGATTGCAGCCGATTGAAGCAAACGAGCAATCGTCCATAGTCTCTACACACTCCTGGTGGTGTGGCGGGAAAATTGCAACAGCCGCTTGATTAATTTGGGGGCGGGTAGAGATAAAATTCGTGGGCGTGGCTGAACGGCAACACCATTTTAAGGTCTCCGGTATGATGGGTGTGTCGAGGGTATCGAGTTGTCAAGGGTGTGCTGGACGAGGGAAACAATTTGGTGCCATTTGGTGTCAGAGGGAGGTATTCCAAGGGTACCATAAGTGCTTCTGATATTCGAAAAACTTTTTGTTACCCATTTCGCTTGACTCACTGGCTGACAGGATAAATGCGAGCCCGAAAAACAAGGACCAACGGCAAAGAGTCCATCAGAGACAGACGGCCAGAAAAAAAGAGAAAGCACAAACAACTACAAGTGCATTTATGCATGCAAATATTAATATAGATATACACTCCCACACACACGCACATCCACTCGCAGTCTCTGCCAGGGACAGGCAGACAGACAGACAGACAGAAAGAGAGAGAGAGAGAGCAGCACAAAGTACCGTTGACAAACCCATTATCAGGAAAACAAACCGGAGATTAACTTGGCAAAATGTCTGCAGACGTAAAAAAAAGCGCAGTGGCGACCGGGTGCAAGCGAGAGAGCGACAGAGGGACAGCCGCCAGATGCTGAATAAAATATGAGTTCACACAGATACTCGCCAGCACACTCACCGATGCAAAATTAGAGAGAGACGGAGCAGTACGCATCGGACGAGCGGCCCTGCAGATGTGACACATGAGCGTAATAACAGCTAAGACCTTGCTAAGCATCCGGCAGTCAACAACCACTTGCTGGATCCACGCTCATCCACGTCCTCTACGACCCGCTACCCATCCTCCGGCACGTCCTCGATGCGAGTCCTGCTCTGGTCGAGCATCCCCCGGCCGGATTTTGGGCCGTCGCTCCTGCACTCAGCATGATTACAAATTATAACGTCTGAGCAATCGCCGCCCGTTTTCTAACTCTAAATTGGTGACTGCGAGAGTGTTAGTGCAAAAGGGGCGTGCCTGGATGCCGCCCATAGGAAATATAACTCCACAACTTTTGCCAGATCTACTGAGGGAAATAATAAGGATAAAAGGGGGAACTTATATTCAATACGAAGCGAGTATATTTTTAAATTGAACTTTCTTTTTCTCAGTGCATTTAGATATTGCCACAGGATATATTTTTTCCAGAGAAGGGGGGAGGCGGACTGGCAAACGGTTAACGAATTTACTGCACGCACCGCTCGCCAGATTCCGCTCTCTGCCTTCTGGTGGTTGGCCAGACAGGATGCCCCGCATGGCTTGCCACTGGTTGGTCCTGCGATCCCAAATGCACGGTACCGTTACCATCCCCTGCTCGCTCCTGCAACCCCTGCAGGCGGACGCTTCCGCCTCCCCGGGTCCCTGCTTAGATAATTCCGTTAGCCTGCAGTGTTTTCGTTGTTGTCCTAATAACTTAATTATGCATTTACCAGCAAATTGCTGGAAGTGTTTTTTTTCTCGTTTTGGGTGCAACGCTTAAAATGGCGTCTGCGCCTCTGGAAAGTACAGTGTGGGAGGGCGGCAGGTTGCAACCGTCTGGCTGCGGCTTTGGGCCTTAATCTCAAAAGCCTGCAACAGATTGGGGCTAAAGGCCAAGGTGAACATGTGTATCTGTCGTGTTTCCGCAGGCTCTGGGGATTTACAAACGAAGCCCTTGTTGCTTAAAGTTGAATAGTAGATTTCGCGAAACCTTGAAATGAGAAAATTGAAACATAAACAGAAGACTGCATCGAAACTGTCCCTTGAAATCCGTCAACTAAATAAAAATGTTCAACATAAACCTAAAATAAAAAGGATTTACCTTCGGTTGTAAAAGTTCTTAAACACTTCCGTCTTCCCAAAAACACTAAGTCCCACTGCCACCCACCCACTCCCAATTTGAATAATATTATAATAACAAGAACTATTCCGGGTTGCAATTGAGCAACCTTTTTGCTATCAGGACATCATGTCCTGGCATCTACAACTCACTTTTAGTACTCCACTAAGTTTATGGCCACTTTCGCTTCAAATCGCGTGGGAGTGGGCGGCCCGGCGGCTGGGTGGCAGAGTGGCAGAGTTCGCGATTTTTCAAGGCGCAAGGTCAAGCCGGAGTAACCCATTGCTGTGGCCGTGGCTCTCCGGGCAGCCCACGCACATCCGGCCGCCAAACCGAGTCGAGCCCAGACCTAAATCCTTTTTGATTAAATTCAATGGTTTATATCCAATATCCCCCCTAGCATTTTATATGTCTTTGAAACGCATTTTTCTCAGAACAATCCCATTTTTGTGCTGCTCACCGCCCAAAACCGACCCACACACACACACACACACACCCATACACGGAGACATAAAACAAAATGGAGACAGTCGACCGGAGGAGAAAATAGATTGAAGTGTAATCATGGTTTTGAACTGCTCCTCGGTCATACATTTAATCCGAGCCAACGTAGCAGACACAAAATGGCCAAAAACGGCCAACGAAGTGAGAGAGAAAGTAAGCGTTTAGCTCTACCCCCTCTACCATAGGTTTTCTTAACACGAAACACTCAAAAATATCCCAGTAACTAGATTTTCAGCAATATCATTAAGAGCAAAGATACTTTGCTCACAGTTTCTCTCAGTGTGGATAGTCACATATATAAAACAAAAGACATTGTAATTGGAAGAGATTGGAACTGGGCCAACGAGGACGAAGAAAAGTTGGAGGGCTCGTGCGGTGATGCTTATTCCGCCTGACTGATTGGTGGCTCCTTTGTCTCTGCTCCTTGCCTAGGATGCCTCCCCATGCCTGTCGCCCCGTGCAATGTCCTTCCCCCATCACCTCTCTGGGTCTTCATCGCAGACCCAGTCTCCGTTTTCTACGAGTGTTATCTAAGTTTGTTTGAATAAACTTAAGCGAATGTTTTGTAAGAAGATTTCCTTTATTGCCAGAAAGTGACTTGGCTATGGTTGACATTCACATATGGCTAACTGGGGAAGAGGACGAAGGAGAGTGGATAAGAGACAGGAACTGCAACTCCTCCGGATTCACCCCTCATGTCTGAAATATCGTTTCAAGTTCACTTTGCATTCTGTCTGGATTGTCTGTCTATTTGACTGTTTTTCTTCCCCTTGTCCCATCGATTTGATTCGATTCGATTCGTTTCGGTGCTCCATAATACCACCTAAAGCCAATTTAACAGCACCAGTACTTGACCCGGACTTCAGTGTATCATAATAAAAGCTATAATTTCAGCAATCTAGAAGCACCGGACACAAACAAACAAAGGCTTAGCTGGGAGTGCGGCTCTGTTCGATTTTGAAATAATAGTTAATGGCCGTAAAATTATACGGCACGGACAAGTGTCCTTTGGATAGTATTTGGCTTCTGCGGTAGAGTCAGAGAGTTTGCTGCAATAATCGTTTTGCGGTTGAAAGTTTCCTCCGGCAAGATGATTATTACAAATAATCATATAGTGCGTTTCCGTATAGTAGTATATAGCAGGGAGCGTTAATTTCTAAAATGCCAAGCAGAAGTTCTATCATTTGTGTGATGGGATCAAGGATACACGTGGGGAAAAGTACAAGTATCTTTGAAATTCATTGCCTTCCAAATGCTTTACTAAAATTTGAAATCGAACAGTCTTAGAGAAGATGCTTTTATATTTGTTTCCTGTGCAAAATCATAAGAGAATGAATGTATAATCCCAAGCAAGTAGCAGCAATCTTGATTAGTTTCTCGGTACCCGAAACGGTAACAAAGAACATTTAAAGGAATGCCAAATGAAGCCTTCTCCATATTATTTATGCAAAGCGCTACAACATCAATTCATTAAGGAAACACAAATAATTTTCAATTTAGCAAAAGCTGAAACCGGACCTGAGCTCACCCGGAATGATTGAATATTCTAAACCAATTTTATACCGATTCCATCTCACTTCTTTGACCCGAAGCACTTGGCCCATGTCCATCCATCATACCCACCGTTCGGCCCCAGGGAAACTCCAAGTATTTTCCGAGTATTTGATACGTCTCTATCATGGTGTATCACCACCATATACGAGGAGTGTACGTTGCTGTTGTTGTCATTGTCTTAACCTATGTCAGGGTGTCGATGTTCCCGGGGATGTGTGGAGAATTTTCAACTCGGGACAGGCTCTTAAAATGACCATAAAGCAAATTGTGAAAAATTATTGTGTATATAAAATTTAATGACATGTCAAAAAGGATATCCGGCATACGGTCCTCGGCATACGGGTTTGTTGTTATTTCTGCTGCCGGTGTTGTTGTTGTCACTGTTCGTTGACGAGCTGGACAAATGGCCAAGGTCCTGTGGCCATCAGATCTTCGTGGGCGGACGTGTAATGTCCTGTAAGTCCTGCCGCACATGACTCTGACAATTTTAGTCTAGTTGCCGGCGTATTTGTATTTACTTCTTTGTGTCCGAGCAAAAGCCAAAGCAACACCCACAGCGAGACACATAATCAAGCGCAACTTTATTATTTCGCCCCAGCAACCCGGGGGCTATGAGATGAAGGGGCACTGGGGTTATTTTTATGCCCGGCTCAGCTCTATATGCTTATACATACATATAGCTGTCTGTGGTGCGGTCTTTATGCCCGTCATCATTATGCTCTCGCCTTGGCTGGTTCGCCATTTGCCATGTTCCGAGCTGCACATTTTATAGTTTTCAAAAGTCACAAAAATGTCAATTGCTTGTCTTGCTCCCCCGCCTTGGCCTCCGCCGAATGGCCAAATGGCATTGAATAAATTATATTGTGGTCATAAAGTTGCTGCACCATGTTTACCACACAGTGCGAGATATAGCCATGTCCATGTCCATGTCCCTGCAGAGAAAAAAAATTGTTATCCAAATAGTTTGTTGGTGTATGAAAGGGAATTTAACGTGTTTAAGCCATGCAACTTGTAAATTCCCTCAAAGTGTCAATTTTTCATTGAAATTTTGATTAAAGTTTGATGAAAGCTCCCATTTTCTTGACTATCTGATATCATTATTGTTTTTCCTGGTATTTGAGCCTCTTATCCTTCCTCCGAAATCGTTCCATTTCCATGTCAGCTAATACCAACAAAAACAAGCCAATAAGTGACAAAAATTGATTTTAGCTCGACTGTTGGATCAACAAATTACACCCACTTCAGTAATGAGAGGCCATTAAATGATAAATTATGGCTGGCAGTCACATGAACTTTTTGAATTTTAATCAAGCTAAAATTTCCAGGCAGTTGCCATCGGGTCAGGGCCGAAGGCCATAATTTTACTTTCATTACAGCGGCTGCTCCTTGGAATGTCCTGTTAATGTGCCATGCTCGAGTGGAGCATAAATCTATTCATGCGGTCCTCCGCAGCTCGAACCCTTGGTAATTGAAAATATTTGAAATAATTCATAAAATTTTTATGTGATTTGCCCCCCAAAAAATGAAACTATAGTTGGATGTGGGTTCTGTCTGGAGTTATCGGATCGTATAATTTAGCGCAGATAATTGTTTTAATGATGTCATAATTTCGGCATGATGGCGTGCTTACAAAATGGCTCCAACTGATTTATGCTGCCCCACAGCCCTTCTTCTCCAGAGATTTGTGGGCCGCTGCCCAGTCCCTCGAGTGGTGGCGTTAGCCCGGGGCTGTGCACTTGTAGATACCACAGATAGTGGCATACGTAACCAGTTTGCCGCTCGACAAAAGAGTAAATAACGGCATTGTGTGATTTATGTGTCCAAACGAAAGGCAACAAAATGGTTCACAGTCAAAAAAACAATTGTCAAAAGTTGCTGCTCACTTTGTTCAGTTGAGTATATTTTTAACACGATTTCCATCTCAAATTTATTTATAGAAGAATCATTATAATAGGATTAAAAATAAAGCGTGTGGCTGATATACCATTTTTTGCAGCTATCTTTCAAGTTTTCGCTATTCGTTCCCCCAAAGAGCATACACATTATTGTATAGTGTAGGGGAGCCACTACCTGACCCCGGGCAATGGGAGCCGGACCACCTGAGTGCCCGAATAGAGCCGAATCAAGTAATATCGCTGACGGGTGTCCCTGCTCCACATCTGGCAGGCGAGATTGTGTGGGCGCTAACCACTTGAAAACGTTAAATAAGTTGTCTAACCACACATTAAACCAATTTGGCACTGCGCTGGCCGCCAGTCTGGCACCTTGCTCTCTGCCAGGTCCTGCCCGACTCCACCTACTTTTCGTCCTTTTTTCGGATACGCCCTCCCGAGTCCGAGTCCCTGGCTGCCATAAATCATAGGGCGACCCACGTATGCGACTGCTTGGGCTAGGGGATCGATAAATTATTATTAGTTGGTCTGTCCAACGGTCCCGCCCTTTTCACCCTCCCGCTCGTTGGAGGCGCGTGCAAAGGAAGTTGTTAGATCCTGGCCGAAATCCTTGGCTCGCTGCGGTTCAAATGCCTTTTAACTTAACAACTTTTTTTCCTTGCTGCTGCCAACACCAAACAACGTCCCACACCCACACACATTCTCACAAATCAATGGGTGACTTTGTTGCTGGCGGGAGGGCCAAAGGATGGAGAGACTACGGTGGCAACCAGGGCAGACCCTTGGCGTTGTGTGTAAAGTGGACTTGACATGAGATTAACATCTTCAAAAGCATAGCTTAAAGTATTTGCTAGAGTTCGCCGAAGTTGCGCTGGTTACGAACAAGGTGCCAGGACCTGTGACCTGGACGGGATCCGGTCGAGTCGAGTCCTGGCCAGCAGGCTGACCCTTCACCTCACCCCGATCTCCGACCTTTTTGGATAATTGCGTTCTTGTGCGCTGAGCCATGAGCTTAACTGTTGCTGTCATAACTAAGCGAAAAGGTGCACAATTTATGGAATCGAGTCCGGCTTCCACTCCCAACAGGTTAGCATTCACCCATAGAGGAGACCTCTAGATTATGGTATAACAATTTTTGTTGGATTTATTCGCTGATTTCAATCGTTAAATAATAGAAAAACTTATATCCTAGTAGGTTGGTGGGTGCTACAATCGTGAGCGAGCAGATCAGGTACAAATTCGAAAGAAGTTACAGACACAGGCATTCCAGCTTACAGAGCACGGCGGTGACGCAGCTTCAGGCGGCGGACAGTCTTGTAGCGGTATCCCTCGTCCCCAAGGACGGCTGAGTCTTGGGCAACATCCTCGATGGGGTCTGCAGCAGCGGCCACCTCCTCTGTGGGAGGCAGGTATTCGTTGGCGATCTCAGAGACATCACGGCGCTGGCGGTACTTCAGGCGACGGACAGTCTTGTACTTGTATCCATCAGCAGAAAGAACGGCGGAATCCTGGCTGGCCTCTTCGACGGGAGCTTCCTCAATGGGAGCATCAGCAACAACTTCCTCAGTGGGGGGCAGGTACTCGTTGGCGATCTCGGAGACATCACGACGCTGGCGGTACTTCAGGCGACGGACAGTCTTGTATTGGTAACCATCAGCAGCAAGAACAGCGGAGTCCTGGCTAGCTTCTTCGACGGGGGCTTCCTCAATGGGAGCCTCGGTGGCCACCTCCTCAGATGGGGGCAGGTACTCGTTGGAGATCTCGGAGACATCACGACGCTTGCGGTACTTCAGGCGACGGACTGTCTTGTATTGGTAACCATCAGCAGCAAGAACAGCGGAGTCCTGGCTAGCTTCTTCGACGGGAGCTTCCTCAATGGGAGCCTCGGTGGCCACCTCCTCAGATGGGGGCAGGTACTCGTTGGCGATCTCGGAGACATCACGACGCTGGCGGTACTTCAGGCGACGGACAGTCTTGTACTTGTATCCATCAGCAGAAAGAACGGCGGAATCCTGGCTGGCCTCTTCGACGGGAGCTTCCTCAATGGGAGCATCAGCAACAACTTCCTCGGTGGGGGGCAGGTACTCGTTGGCGATCTCGGAGACATCACGACGCTGGCGGTACTTCAGGCGACGGACAGTCTTGTATTGGTAACCATCAGCAGCAAGAACAGCGGAGTCCTGGCTAGCTTCTTTGACGGGAGCTTCCTCAATGGGAGCCTCGGTGGCCACCTCCTCAGATGGGGGCAGGTACTCGTTGGCGATCTCGGAGACATCACGACGCTGGCGGTACTTCAGGCGACGGACAGTCTTGTATTGGTAACCATCAGCAGCAAGAACAGCGGAGTCCTGGCTAGCTTCTTCGACGGGAGCTTCCTCAATGGGAGCCTCGGTGGCCACCTCCTCAGATGGGGGCAGGTACTCGTTGGAGATCTCGGAGACATCACGACGCTTGCGGTACTTCAGGCGACGGACTGTCTTGTACTGGTAACCATCAGCAGCAAGAACAGCGGAGTCCTGGCTAGCTTCTTCGACGGGAGCTTCCTCAATGGGAGCCTCGGTGGCCACCTCCTCAGATGGGGGCAGGTACTCGTTGGCGATCTCGGAGACATCACGACGCTGGCGGTACTTCAGGCGACGGACAGTCTTGTACTTGTATCCATCAGCAGAAAGAACGGCGGAATCCTGGCTGGCCTCTTCGACGGGAGCTTCCTCAATGGGAGCATCAGCAACAACTTCCTCGGTGGGGGGCAGGTACTCGTTGGCGATCTCGGAGACATCACGACGCTGGCGGTACTTCAGGCGACGGACAGTCTTGTATTGGTAACCATCAGCAGCAAGAACAGCGGAGTCCTGGCTAGCTTCTTCGACGGGAGCTTCCTCAATGGGAGCCTCGGTGGCCACCTCCTCAGATGGGGGCAGGTACTCGTTGGCGATCTCGGAGACATCACGACGCTGGCGATACTTCAGGCGACGGACAGTCTTGTATTGGTAACCATCAGCAGCAAGAACAGCGGAGTCCTGGCTAGCTTCTTCGACGGGAGCTTCCTCAATGGGAGCCTCGGTGGCCACCTCCTCAGATGGGGGCAGGTACTCGTTGGCGATCTCGGAGACATCACGACGCTGGCGGTACTTCAGGCGACGGACAGTCTTGTACTTGTATCCATCAGCAGAAAGAACGGCGGAATCCTGGCTGGCCTCTTCGACGGGAGCTTCCTCAATGGGAGCATCAGCAACAACTTCCTCAGTGGGGGGCAGGTACTCGTTGGCGATCTCGGAGACATCACGACGCTGGCGGTACTTCAGGCGACGGACAGTCTTGTACTTGTATCCATCAGCAGAAAGAACGGCGGAATCCTGGCTGGCCTCTTCGACGGGAGCTTCCTCTACTGGAGCATCAGCAACAACTTCCTCAGTGGGGGGCAGGTACTCGTTGGCGATCTCGGAGACATCACGACGCTGGCGGTACTTCAGGCGACGGACAGTCTTGTACTTGTATCCATCAGCAGAAAGAACGGCGGAATCCTGGCTGGCCTCTTCGACGGGAGCTTCCTCAATGGGAGCATCAGCAACAACTTCCTCGGTGGGGGGCAGGTACTCGTTGGCGATCTCGGAGACATCACGACGCTGGCGGTACTTCAGACGACGCACGGTCTTGTACTTGTATCCATCAGCAGAAAGAACGGCGGAATCCTGGCTGGCCTCTTCGACGGGAGCTTCCTCTACTGGAGCATCAGCAACAACTTCCTCAGTGGGGGGCAGGTACTCGTTGGCGATCTCGGAGACATCACGACGCTGGCGGTACTTTAGGCGACGGACAGTCTTGTATTGGTAACCATCAGCAGCAAGAACGGCGGAATCCTGGCTGGCCTCTTCGACGGGAGCTTCCTCAATGGGAGCATCAGCAACAACTTCCTCAGTGGGGGGCAGGTACTCGTTGGCGATCTCGGAGACATCACGGCGCTGGCGGTACTTCAGGCGACGCACGGTCTTGTAGCGGTATCCATCTTCTCCCACAGCGGCGGAGTCTTGCAACGGGGCGATCTCATCAAGAGGAGCTCCGCGAGCAACTTCGTCCGCCGGTGGGAGGTACTCGCCCACGATCTCGGAGACGTCGCGACGGTGCCTGGCTTGTTCGACAGGAATCACTGCAGCCGTCGCGGCGGCAATAAAGATGCACGCTATAAAAAGTTTCTGCAATCGGGAAAGAAACAGTTAGGTAAAGGATATCCTGTAGGTCCTGCTCCTGTTCGGGTATTCACCATTGTGGTATAGATCTCCAAGCTAATTGCTGTGACGATGGAATCTATGGGTCGAATGATTAATCGTCCGATTTGTCGGCATATTTATACGCTCTAATGTTTGCCGGGCCGCGCTTGGCTAAGACCAACAACGAGAGGGAGCTTTGTTTGCCAGCAAACAGCAGCGGAAACCGAAACCGATTCCGATTCCGAGTCCGAATCTGAATCTGAATCGGTAACAAAAACAATGAACCTGTCCAAAGCCCCAACATGCGCCACTCGAGCCCTCAAGTGCCCCCGTCTCCTTCTCCCAGTTACGTAGATGTCTTGGGATTGGGTCCATTTGGAAGCTGGTTTAGTTCGGTGTACAGTGGGCAGCCCTTAAGTTGTATAAATAAAAAATAGTAGCATAAATTAAATACTTAATTTCGAATAAATGGTTAGATATTGCTAGTTTATCTATAATGACTTACGAGGTATTGTTGTTCCATCAAAACATTGTCAAGATCTTATATGTTTCTTAAAACATTTAATCATTTTATTGGTATGTTGTGTTTCATATTCCTATTAGCATTAATCATTTAACTCCCAATACGTGCATTTTGGCCCATGGTACTCAGGTGGAGGTGCCCGTTGAAGAGTTGCTCAGTGCGGAACTAAATACTCAAATAAAAATGCTCGGCGTTTCGCTTTCGTTTGCCGTTCGCCGTTTCAACTTCGATTCGATCCGATTGCTATTGCTTCTGCTACTCCTATATGGCCAGAGATATGGCTTCACGGTCAAGAGCGAGCATCGGGCCCTCTTAACAAGATCTAATGCAAAAACAGAAAACCATTTGAACATTTTAATGACACCATACATACATTTACTCACACAGCATGGGCATTTATTAATAGTTTCGAGCGTTAATTTCTCAAGTGGCTATCGGTAATTTGCGTACTACTATAACATACAATAAGTATAATGCCCAAAGACGGATGGAGTTCAACGAACCGCTCAAGATTGATGGCCTGCAAAGGTCGCACGGGCCGCACGATCGCACAGCTGTTTGATTCGTTTTGCCAATATTTTCAACGTTTATTTGACAAAGAAAAGTTACTACATTTTTATAATTAACTCTGATAGAGGGCAAATATTAATGAAGTATTTCGAAGCGGAAAAATAAAACGTATATTTTTCATTCTCAACTGGGATGCTGCGAAACGTAATTCAACTGAATGAGTTGCAAATTGTGTTGTGACCGGAAAATCATTTCGAAAAGGCAAAAAGTAAATAATAATTCCAGTCAATACTCATAGCCAGTTCTATTTGCGGTTCTGTGTAAATGCGAAAGGCTTAATTATTATATAATATTAATATTTTCGTACGCATTTAATAACGTCGCTGGATCCAAGGCTAATCGGAGTATTTTATGGACGCAGGTGCCAAGGCTTAGCCATAATGTATACACACATCCGACGGTTTAATATCAAAGATTTCTTCGAAAGTATGTTCCTAGAGCTAAGGACGAGACGAGACATGAAAATAAGCAAGGAGCAGGAGCAGGAGCAGGAGCCGGAGCAGGAGTAGCTTACAAGTTCGAAGCATGTTATGCGCTGCCGAAAAACTTTGGCTATGAAATTCATAAACTTGGCAAAACAAGCTGTTCGCTGGGAAAAGAGGAAAAAGTGCCGGGCGGTTGTGGAAACTTTTCACAAATCATGCATATGATGTCGGGGCACTTTCACTTTGCCACTCCCGCGGGTCCCCCTTCGCGTTGTCCTTGGACTAATTAAAGAGACAAAATTGTGCAAGTATCGTTGTTTTTTTTTGTTTTTTTAATGTTTGGCGAGGAGGGCACTCACACCGCACCAAGACTCAAGAGTCATCGTCATCTTGAGGTTTGGTCTGGCCCAAAATGTGTGTCAAGTGGCAGCGAGTGCAAAACAAAGCAAATGGGGTGTGCAATCTGGTGTAAACAACCATAAATTTTGCGAGCTTTGCGTTTCGGTTTCAGCTAAGGACTGGAGTCGGAGATGGTGCTGGTACATGGCTGTTGCTACGGAGACTCAACTATTGCCCTCGGAAAGGGGCTGAAAGTATCCCACGTCCTCCCGATACCCAGCAGCGCCATCTTTATCGCAATCATTCACATCGCCACTTGTGAAAACATGCCAAACCATGGAGTTAAGGATGCTAACATAGTGGAGTTTCCCTAAAACGTATTTTTCATATAATAAGGAATAAAATTTAAATAATATAAGCTTTAAGAGAATGGTTACAACGCTTAAAAAATATTCATTAAAATTCTTTCGAATCTATTGACAAATCTCACATTATTATTTTTTTTAAGTTATACAACATGAAAGTACGATCCCATTCGAAGTGGTTAGTGATTTTGATCATTTTTGGTAAAGTACTTTTTAAATTCAATAAACAACCGCGAAGAATATAATTTTTTCCACTCGAAAAACCTCTCAACGCAAATTTAAAATGCAGCAGATGGCCGTTGAAGTTATGGAAGTTGGACTGTGTGTTTTTCGGCGGATTTTGTTTCGTCCTAATAGTATGTAGCGAAGCATGAACATCCGATGACACATTATAATATGTATAAACGATGTTTCATGACAATCAATTTGTTTCAATTCAATAGGCACCACCCGCCACATGAGTGTTTGTGTGGCGGTGACATGGTCTCATTTATGTGATTATTTGATTTGTGTTTTGACGTTGATACTCGCACACAAAACAGATTTCTGGTTCTCTTTCTGCCCTGAATCAGAATCGGAATCAGAATCAGAGCCTGGAACTCTGGCATAACGAATTTTATGAACTAGAAAGTATCATTAATTTAATACGCATTCGCAAAGGCAAACAAGCACATGATATGGATGGGAATTGCGAAACTGGGAGTGGGGAAAGTGGAGTCGCGATGGAAATCAGGGGATGTGGCCGTTAGTTATGCTCTTCTGATCATTGTAATGTAAATACGGCCAGACCCCGGCCCAGCCGCGTGCAATCATAAATAAACATTCGACACAAACACAATAAATGTCAAAAAGTTTCGCCATTATCCGCTCGCCAGTTAATATCCTTGTCGCTGTTGTCAGCGTCGTCATCGCGTCGTTGTCGTCTTGAAAACAGCGAACGGCTCTTTATTATTTTAATGATTTCGCAATGGCCCCATCCCGTGTCCTGTAGTGCGCTGTCCTGTCCTGGAGCTCCTCTTCTGCTGGTCCTGGTCCGTGGTCCTGTGGCATTGTGTCTACATTTGTAATTCAATTCGCGACCACCTCCTCCCCCCAAAAAATAAAACCCCGCTCACCAACTCCGTCCGCTTGTTATTATTTTACATGTCGTTCGCTGGTTCACTATAATTTATTAGCAATTTGCATAATTTTCTTTTATAAAGCATTGCCTCTGTTTTCCGTTGCTTTTAGTGCTGACATCGCGCCGTCAACTCTTTTGGGCCAGTGTTATGCAAATTTCCCGGCCGTAAGGCCCATTCTTCCATGGTTTCCATCCAAGTTAAAAGTTAAGTTACGGTTATGCACGATCGTTATCAATGGGCGTTTTGTTGCTCCGATTATTGCCCCTGAAACCGTCTTGAAGTTTGCATTCACAGCTGCCGATACAACTCAAATCAAGGTCGCAGATCGCTGGGTTAAGTATTTCGACAAGGACATCTGTAGATTCTAAATTTCAAAGAGAGGCGATATTAAATACTCATGTATACTATCTAAAAATACATTAACTTAATACTCATAACGAATCATAAGTCATAACGAAATTACTTTATGAGTCTAATGAAAATCGGTTAATTATTTGGCTCGAAGGACCAAAAAAACAAAGAAAGAACAAAGACATCACTGTTACCTCTTAGAGTTAAAACAAATGGGTTTTATTTTTTCCACTGTTTAGCTTCTTCCACTTTTACTGAACTCTTTCTGTATAAACAATTAAAAATTAATTTTAAACTTTTGGCCAAAGATAAACGGAGGATAACGGTGAGCGAGGATTCAAGTGGTAGAGTGGGTGAAGTCTCCCTCGTTTGGATCCTGTTAGCTCATTAAACCTGCCACATGGTCCTGTGGTTGTGTTTTCGGTCGAACTTTCCAAAGAAGAAACGCCTGTCTGGATCATTACGCCATCTTGAGGGCAACTACTTACTCGGCCAGATGCTTTGAAGTCGCTTTTAAATGGGCCAAATTAAACTAAGCGAAACTATTTAAAATACCATTTACTGTTAATCAATCGACGCTCTCGAAAACGGATGAGTTTTGTAATTAGGCGACCGGCAACAGCACAACTCCGCAGGGCCACCCACTTCGGGGGTCTCCCCAAAGTGTATAGACTCGGGTCAACGTTATTTCATAAACACGCTCAAGTGATTCGGCAAACTTACCCGGGGCCAGGACCTGAGGGCGGAATGCGACCATGCCTGATTGGCCGGAGAATCGCAGGCTCAAAGCTCCGGCTTGAGCCTGTCTGTTTACCCTGCTTGCTTGCTTGCTTGGCAAAATCAAAAGCAAAGCAAAGGCGGAGGCAAGGCAAAGGCAAAGGCAAAGGCAAAGGTCTCCGGGTCCACTGTTTGACTTGAAGGTATTAGAAACTAATTTGTACAGCAGCCAAAGCGGCCGCAGTGGCCAAAGCTAACCAGGATACAAACAACAATTGTTTGCCCGTCCATCCATCTATCCCGGGCTTTGGACATAGCCATATCCCATGGCCCATTCCCAGACAGCCATCCACTTTTGGGCTTTTGGCCCTTTGTTTAGCCCTGCAGCAGCAGAAGACAATGAGCAAAAAATCCAAAGGCAAGCCAAATCCCCAACAATACCACCAACAACAACATCACCAGATGGC
Source organism: Drosophila atripex (assembly GCA_035045925.1). Classification (NCBI taxonomy): domain Eukaryota; kingdom Metazoa; phylum Arthropoda; class Insecta; order Diptera; family Drosophilidae; genus Drosophila; species Drosophila atripex. The sequence goes on from JAWNOP010000012.1 coordinate 8,028,843, forward strand.
TAAATCATATGGCCAAAAAAGGACTCTGGTTGTGTTTCGTTTCGACTCGTCTCGTTTTTAAGTCGCTTGCGGCTTAAATTTTCTTAAATGCTACATTGTTTCTGGCGTAGACAGGATGAAAAAAGAAACTGTCATCCGACCCGGACATGCCAGCCTTTTTATGGTTTAGCTAAACAATCTCCTCACAAGTAAATATTTTCGGGCGTAAGGCAAATGCAAAACTCTAGAATGAACTCCTGAATGGAGTCCTCCGGCTTCTGGCCAAGTACATTTATCGTTAAGACTGGAAAACCATAACAATTTCGTGTTGGAAATTTTGAGCTACGCATTGCAGAATTTATTCACACATACTCCGAGCCAAAGCAAAAATAACACCCACATGGAAACACATAGTTGGGCATCAGGGCTTATCCGTCAGATATTCGCACAAATATTTACCCGGGTCGAACATTTTATCAGACTTTGCAGAATGTGCTTTGCTAAGCAGACTTTTGTTACTGCAGCACACTATCCGCACAGTTTGTTTTGGATTATTTAATATAAAATTTAATTTAAAAACTATAAGCTGAATGAAGAACCTTCTTCTGTAAAAAGTTTTTCTCTTCAAAATTGTTTGTAACTAGAGTTGGAGTATCTTTGGAGCTTTAGATATTTTCTCTGGTAATTCATAACTCTATGTTGGTCATAACATTTTTTCTTATATAATTTTAAATTTGAACAAATGTCACTCGATCACTCTTGTGTCGTAGGATTGGTAAAGCACGCATTGGTAAAAAAAAAATGGCATTGATGACTGTTGACATTTAACACAAATATGAATGAGTGCCCGGTAGATTTCAGTAACCAATTTTTTAGTAAATCGACACGCTGGAAAAAAACAAAAATATAGTTGCAAATTGTCATGATTAATATGAGCATGATCTGGTCAGATTTTTCATTATGGACATTAAATTTTTGCACATTTTTTAATTTAATTGAATTTCGCTTTATTTTTTATCGCGCTGTTCCAAAGCTAATTTACGATTGCTCAATGCGGCATGTAATTGCATACAAAAGCCTTTAATGATGGCCCGTTGTGCGCAGTATCTGAGAGATGCTGTATCTGCATCCGTGTGTATATCGGCATCCGTATCTGCATCTATGGCCATAAAGTGATTGTGTTTCGCATTTTTTGTTCATATTTTTTTTGTGTTCTACCCACTTTGACATTTCATAATTATATTCATTATTAATGATAACAAAAGCGTACGTCGTACCGTCGATGGGGAAGCAGAAGAAATATTAGCAATGAAAATTGATTAAAATTTAAGCGCAGACCGATAATTAACCAGTCATAAATATAGACGTGATTTAAGCCATTGGCTTTAACAACCGCTTATATATCTCAAGCCGCAAATCGCTTGACTTCCGAAGCTGCAACTGCCTCGATGCGTGTGTCTTTCATCTGGGACCCAATTAGCGACCGGGAATTAAGTGCTCATCAGCCGTCTGCCTGGGCAACTTAATCCCAATCCGTACCCGATCCCAACCCCATTCCATTCCTATTTCCACCCATGCATAATAGAGCCAACGCGAATTAGTCAGACGCTGGGCAAACTTGGCTGGATGCGGGTTTTGTTGGCGTGACGTCGTAAACAGAACTGCAAATGCGACGCAACATGCACGAAGGACAGCCAGACAGGAGCTAGGATCTGCTGGACAAACGGTACAGCGGTTTGGCCATGGAGCTGGAGGATGGAGGTGCTCCTACTGGACTCCTGGCAATTTGAACTCCCAGTTTGGTCGCACGATTAATCGTCGTTGCAAATTGTTGGCACGTTTTCAATTGACAACCGAGTGCGTTGCACGGCAGCGTCAACCCCTAATTTCCACCATGACCCAATCCAACCCAGTCCACCCCATTTCATACCCCAACCCTCGGCCCGGGTTGCGTGTAAATCACACGGTGTTTGCTCTTGCTCCTGTTGCATCTTTTACGTGCGTCCTGATGCCCGATATGCGACACTGCCACTGGCCTTCTTATCCGTGGCCCCTTCCCCATCTCTTGGGGTGGCAGCCCCTGCCCTCGTTTACGTGTGACAGGCCGTTTTAAAACGCCGACCACGACGCCTCTGTCGTTTATTTTGAATGTAATTTTTCAAGTCGCGACGTCTTCCAGCGCTGCCCATTAATCACGTGGACAAAATGCGATTCTCCATGCCAACAAACAGCAAAAAAGTCGGAATCGAGGCAAATAAACAATGGGGATGGAGGCAGGGAAAAGGAGACAGAGAAAGGTATAAAAAGGAAGAAAGAGAGCGACGATAAAAAACCTTTTCCTTGACGAGGCAGTTCTTTAATTATACTCTACCATTGAGGTGTTCAAAGAGCAGACTTCGTCATACAGAATTTCAACTTTCTTTTAAGGCATATACAAAATTTACTAATTTAAGTACTTTACTGTATACTAAGTCATTTAACACTAAGAATAAGTATTTAAATCTACAAATATATAAGAAGGTTTAAGGCGAACATTTTTTGGAATTTCTCAGAGAATAATGTTGTTTGGAGAAATTGTATTGAACAGAAGAAAATCCTATCATAATCGAAAATATTCGAGGATTTACCTAAATAAGCTCTATATATTCTCGCATATAAACTTTTCATGTTTTCCATTTACTCAAATGTCAGTGATTTATTTATGCTTTTTCCTACCAAGATTTATAACTCCTTTTGTGTTCGAAAAGGCGCATCCGATATCGAATTTCATATCCTTGTCACACACTTGAAAACTTTCGTCCCCAAAAGCACACACATGAGTTAAGCTTCTTAGGGTATGATTGGATTCGACTTATTTCCGTTTTCGGGAAAAGTGTTGCATACTCGCAGGCTCCGGACTTTTGTTGCTGCTCGTTGACTCTGTTAATAATGATGTTGTAGCGCGCCCTCCCCCCTCGGCTTGGATATATTATATTTAGCAATGGGGTCACGTGACTGACAGCCGTCGCATTACGGCCCTTTGTCTGCCGGATCGGAGGCCCAACCCCAAAACTTCCTCCCACCCGCAATGACAAACTAAATGCAATTTGATGCGTGTCATGCCCCCCGGACTACAGTCCGGAATCGAATCGAATCGATGCGAATGGGGTCGAAAATGCGTGGTAATCATTATTTGTGACAATTGACGAGGCAAATCAATTTTTTATTTGCTCGCTGAGCCAAGTTCCAGCGTCTCTAGCTGTGGCAGTTAATAAATATTTGTCACACAGGGCTTTGGGTGCGCTGCAGTCCACGATGGTTACTTTATGGCCTTGCATCCTGATCCCCGCAGGACCTGTCGGTGGCACCTGCATTGCGTTGGAATCGCAATTGCTTAGGCACGTGACAGGCGCGAGCTGGATGACCTGGTTCCTGGATCCTGGCCCGCAGGATTCACACGACTGTCAACTCACTCACAAACACTATTCCGCATGTGTGGCAGCAACCGCATTCGCCATCACCCTCAAAGTTGGTCAAAGTTGAATGCCTCTTGACTCAAATGGAATACCGCAACGACTAGGCGACCACAATTGCCCATTAATCAAATTTCCAATTAATTTGCCACAACTAATTGTTGCGCTAATTGCAAGTGCAACGACATCTTCATCAAGATATTGTATTCCAATTGTGAATCAAGTTCCATTTTCATGCATAATCACCAAATCGGCTCACGACTCTTGTGAAATGAATTCCCCACCGATTTTCCGCTGGGAGCCCCATTAGATGCTCACAATATGCTGGTAATATTATTTTTCATCATTGTCGACACATAATCAGGTTCATTGACGAGACCTGCCAGGCTCATGCTTCTCTAGCACAAGCTTCTCCCGTCAGACAGACAGGATAATAAATGCACAGAATGCCATGAGCTCTAGGACCAGTTTTTATGCAGTTGTAGAGCTTTATTGGAAAATGTGTGCACAATTCGAGAAAGGCTGCCGCGTTCCCCACCTGGCAAACTGTGCACTGCGGAAATAAGTTTAAATAATATAGTCAATTATAGTTTAAAAATTACTTCGCAATATGTCCCTCAGATTATATAACAATAAATTCAGAGTTTCTCACTTTTAAACATAAATTCAAAATTACAATCGAAGTTTCAAGGTTACTTGATCCGATACCAAAGAGACTAGCAACGTTTAAATCGAAAATAAAGTGAAATTATATTCTACCATCATTCTAACATCATTTTTTTCTGATATTTTCCCTATTTTTATCTCGAATTAAATGTACTTTGTTATTCCTGAATTATGTTGAAAATACCTATAAAATGGATCGTAATAATTATCTCAATTCCTATGTATATGCACTTATCCAAAAGCTTTCATAAATTGTATTTTTTTTTTTGTGTAGTTTCTGTAGCAGATGTAGATGCTTTTCCAAAGCCAGACACAAATATCAAATATTATCGAGGGAAGCTGAGCACGTTGATAGACGAGCCATTGACGGAGTACCATCGTAGCTGCCACCTTCAGTAGCCTCCCGAATCCCTATGCTTCTTGCCAGCAACCGTCAGCCGGTCCCGGTTGCCGGGCTACACGTAAGCCCCCGGTCCTGCACCCAATGCCATCGGTTGCCATGGTTGTGGCCATGCCCATTGTCTGGGCCTCGACATTGTTTGTAAACATTTCACGTTCGTTGCTGGCCCGCAAATATTTCGCTGCTGCTGTGTAAACTTTCGCCATCCGAGCTGTAATTTTTTCATCTTCCATTTTTTTAGAGCTGGAAAAGTATGCCCCGCACAGAGTGAAACAAATGAGAGCAGACTAGAAATCGTTTTTCGTTGTGTTGGGTTTGAATACAATTCGTTAGCAAACCGACATCGACGGAAGGATCACGCACACACCGATTCAAGTTAGAGCCGCAACCGAAAGGCGCCACCTCCAAGGACCCTTCCCGCATCAATCCATGACTCCGGCAGAATGCAGAAGAAGGTAGCGCCCGAGCGTCGTCCGTACTGCGATCCGCGTCTGCAGGACGATAAGGTGAGGCGTCAAAGGACCCTCCACCTGCACCGAAGCTCACAGGCCCATAAAAAGGGCGAAAAGCGGCAGCTAAACGACTGCCCCTTCTTCAACTTGACGTATGGTTTTGATCAGCTGCCCCTCGATCCGGTAAAGGAGTTCCTGCAGGAGAAAATATGTGAGTATTTCGTTTCTGAGGAGTACTATTATTTTTTTTTTAATTATTCGCAAAAAGAAAGGTTTTTTGAGTTTTTAAATTAATCTCACATATTCTCTTTCATAAATAGCTCACATGCAAACTGACAGCATTGTTGGGGCTTGCAACCGTGAATTTGATTTCTTCTCGTACGATCTGGAAAACGTCAAGGAGAAGTATGACGAGTGCGACGACGACAGCCTGCAGGAGTTGCAGCTGGAGGACATCGTGATGCCCGAGCAGTTTGAGGCCCTCCGCGACGCCAAGGATCACACCTATAACTTTGATTCCACGGGTGAGTGAAATTAGCCATATTAAAAGGTGTGGGCCAACCACAGAGACAGCAGACGATTAAGTGGAACAACATTTGCGCATTATTCTTGCAGCTGGGAGTGGGCGAGGCGCAAACAGATTGCCAGACATTTTGCGTTATTCAATGAGTGAGAACTTCACCGCAAAAACATAACACTTAATACTTTATTAAATGCGAAAACATGCCCTGCCCACTCCGTCTTCTCCTCCCAGTTCCCACTTCTCGATTCCTCCACCTTGAATGGCTCTCCCACACCTCTCCGATTCCCGCTCCCTCGGCGCAGCCCGTTGGAAAATTGTTCACCTGTAAACATAAAAATTTCAAACATTATCCTTTTAACATAAAATTTTATAACCGAAATGAGAAAAAAAGGTAAAACCGAAAAACAAATGCGTATGACATTTATTTGAATATCCTTTGGGAGTGTAGGGCTTTTGGGGGATGATGGGGGAGTGGCTGGTGCAGGGTCGGGTCCATGGGCGGGTCGAATGACTCTCCAACATGTTTATCATAGTGTTTTATTTAGCATTTACATGGTACATTTTTATGTTTCCCTTTTTTGCTTCAAAATACTCTACAAATTGAGGTGAAATTTTGTTTTTCACTCATCATGGTATTAAAAAGTTTTTTAAATTTCAATTTTATTGGAAAACTTATTTCCAACAATAAATGTGCAAAAATGTACTCTAAATAGGAGGTCCTTGAAAGTTGTTTACGTCAAAAAAGAGTACTCACACGTCCTTGCTGGGTGCAGAAAATTCGATATCTCTCTTTTGTCCTGACTTTTGTCGCTAGTTTGTAATAAAAATGTTTAATTTTTGTGTCTAGTTTTTTAATATTTAATATATTTGAATGGAAGCTCCCACCCAGTGGGATTGTGGGCGCGTAGCCTAATAAGGGAGCATGTTACACATCGCCATAAAAGCGTGTTTCCCATAGACATTAGCATGCAAATGTGACAAACAAACCGATACGGCACTATTGTAGTTGCCGCTGATAGCCCGAGATGGTGGCGCATCCTGACCCTATCCCTGGCCGATTCACCCTGGGGGGATTCTCTTTGTGCCGGCCAGAAATGGAAATTAATTTCAGTTGAATCATTTAAAAATCGAACTTCGCTGGCGTGACTTTTATTTAAAACAATTTCATTTATTTGCGTTTCCTCGCGGGCGCAGAGAAAGTCACGTCGAAAAGGGAGAAGAGAAAGGGCAAAATCAAATTTACAAAGTGCAGACAGGCCGATATGATATATATACTATATACGACCCCCTCATATCAAGTTCGTTGACAAATATTAAATGCGATTTTCAATTTGTTTTTTTTTTTTTGCATTATTTTTCACCTTTGGTTTATTTTTTGCTTCCAGCTTGTAATCAATTTCCCTGGATTGACAAATGGATGACTGGCGGTAATAAATAAACCTTCATATTTATTCAGCGGACATTATTAAAAATTTGACACTTCCCCACCACATCATACTCCATACCATATTGACAGTGAAACCCAGTGAGCAGGAAGTCTATGAGATGACCACCCAACTCTTGGACATCTACTGTCAACGGCGAGTACGGATTTTTTTCCCGGACTGCGGCACCAAATCCGCTCTCTGGACAAATAAGCTGAGACGTCTACACGGCTCTCCCTCGGAGCTAATCGGGGCCTACAGAACTCCCACGGCACGCCACCTGCGAGTCAACAATCTTAAAAAGGAGAAGAAAAAGGAAAAATTCACAGTGGGCGATCACTACGCTTTTCGCACACCCCAAGGCAACTATTTGTGTTTCCTCTTAAGCATTGGGAATTAAATTTATCATTTCATTATTTTCAGAGTGTCGGAACGAGTTGGTAAGAGTGGGGAAAGTTATCGATGAGATGCTGAAACCCATTGTAAAAGCGGCCGAACACAATATTGGACATGGACTGAAAAGTACACCCGATCCTAATTTATGTAAAAATAAAAAACGTATATCAACGGTTAGTTTTTCATTAAATAAAAAAACTTTTGATGGTATCTAAAATTCCTTTGATAGAAAAAAAAAGTTTGCGGCCTGCAAAATAAAAGGATTCACCGCGCGGACTTTCAAACCAACGAAGAGTTTCTACACTGTCTTAAGAAAATGGAGGCCACGTGAGAATCCTCGTGGAATCGAATATATTTTCGGAATAATTAACATAACTCTAATTGCAGACGTTTCCCCTATATGGCACCCATGCAACCCGTGACTCCCGAGGAACAGAAACGCCAGATGATGGTCAAATACCAGGCTACGATGAAGGCTGCTAAAGCAAAGTTCACTCTAAAGATCGAAAAGCGCTACATGTGTCTTATGAAAAGCGTGAGTTCATTTGCGGGGAATAGTGTCGGGGGGCTTTCATCCAGGTGGGGTCCACGTGTCGTTAAGTAATTGTGAATTATGCAACTGTCCAAACATATGCTAAAAAAAAAACAGGGAAAAGAAAGCCAAATGCCCGGCCGCAATGACTCCCTGACCGAGACCATAAAAAACCCATCAAAAGTGAGAAGCAGCGACGGGCGTAAATAAATTGTATCGTTGACTCTCCGACTCTGGCTGTGGCTCCTGCTCCTGCTCCCACTTCGTATCTATATCCGTGTGCTTGTATCCCTGTATCACTGTCCGTGTCCGAGGCGTACATAAAAAATGATAATAATAAACTTGATACAAAGTAAACATGTGTGCGTGAGCGTGCGAGTAAATTAAGCTGCGTTGGCTTCGGGAAACGTGCTTATAAAAATTATATAATTCATACCTCGTAAATATTATGGTCTGGGGGCGTGGTCAGAGTTATGAATAACGTGATTAGTTGTTAAAAAAAAAAACCAAAAAAAAAGAGAAACCACTTGAGTGACTTTAGCACGAATCGCACCCCATTAATGTTTTCTCCATAAATCCTTTTCCCATTTTAGATGTCCATAACACAACTGGCGACGTATCCTTCGCACCTAATTCGCAGGGCCCTAATGCTAGTAGATCCTCGTAGCAGAATTCAAACTGAAGCCCTCGCATACCTTCAAAGGGAGGAGGTAAGTCTGTGGATTGAAAAGGTTTGGAGGCAAGATTAATATAATTAAAGTAGCATCATCGAATAAAATCTAGAATATATTAGTTTAAGCGGGAAATATTTTACAAAATGGTAATAATACTATTATGTAGTTTTTTAGTTTTAGTTTAGTTTTTAAACATAACATTTATGTTTGAATTTTATATGAGTATATCTTTTTTGAATAATGAAGTAGTTAATTAAGTAATAAAATATATAAACTACATCGTAGATAGTTAGATTTCAGTAAAGGAAACCACTGTTTACTTTACGGGTTAATGCAAACAGAGATGGCGTCTCGACAACGAGTTAGCGTCGACATTATTAGTAAACTTAACTGGCGCTCATCAGAGGCTGGCTCAGGACTTCGGCGGAAGTTTTCGGCGAAAAAGTTTGCCGGCAGTGCGAGCATATTAAACAGGCTCCCGGGCGACGTGGCGGGAGAGGAGTTGATGGGGTTATTGGGATGACAAGTAACGGGCGCGTGTTGATGTTTTGACGTGAGCGCAAAACAAACTTTGGCAGGGATTTAAGCCAAGCACTTGCCATCATCTCTGGCAAATCAGTGCCGGCAAGGGGGCTTAATGAGCATCTGAAGATGTTTGGCAGAAAATCCCGATACCGAACCTGAACCTGAACCCGAACTTGAACCCAAACCAAAACTATTTGAAATGGCCTGGGGCGCCAGTAAAGTTAATGCCACCTGTCGGCCCCTTTTCACCGCCTGCCCGTATCTAATCAACTCATTACAGAAATTTTGGCCCCACCTGACGGCAGAAATTATATTAATGGATTATCTGTTCGGGACCGACCTTGTTAAGCGTAAGGATAGGGCCATCCTCATGATGGTGTGCCTCATCGACCTGCAGGAGGATTTTCGCTACCATGTGAAGCGCGCTTTTCTCAATTATCTTCTGGGGTGAGCGGTTCATTGTGTTGGTTCCAAGCTATAATAATTTATTATTTTCAGGTCCAATATGGAGAGAAAGCGCTTGCAATTGGAGCAGGAGCCCCCAGATTTTCCCATCTTTACAATAATTTCGCCGGTTCCGTGGCGTTCGAATCTGTTGCGGGCCAAGTCCCGCATCGGAGAAGTGCTTATGACCACCCATCCCACAGTCCAGGCGGTTAATCGCCTATGGCACGACCTGTACGAAGATCTAGTTGTGGTGGACATGGCGCAGTTGCTCCTGTCCAAGCGCCCCTTGGACGCGGATACAGTCCAGCTTTTTGTTAAAGAGAGTTGCGCCAATGTCCGGGATGTAAGCAACCATTAAGTAGAGTAATCTTTTCAAATATCCATAACAAAAAAAAAACCCATTCGACAGTTACTCCTCAACGATTGGCTACCCCGCTGCGCAGATTTGATGAACGAAATGCGAGGCACTTGGAAGGACATGGTTCCCATGTCTGGAAAATATGGAGGCCGGGCGGCCGTTCTCTTCCGCTGCATCCACTCGGCCATGTCTCGCCACCTGAACAGCCTCATCAGCAAGAGCATCAACTACATGTTCAAGATTCTGTGTGCCTTCAAAGAGGGAAACCGCATCGATACGTACTCCATGTACGATTCCAAGCTGAAACGCAACCCGCTGGTAACGTTGATCGCCTCGGTGGTGGGTGCTCATTTTGACCATGAGCCCATCGACATGGGTCCGGGGGTCAGATCGGCGACGAATATATATGTCTTCGACGAGGACGACGCCGATCCTTTCCAACAGCCCCAGGGCACCGTTCTAGTAGAGACGGTGAGTGTACTTCTAAAAGAGCAGAATTTATATACATTTTTGCTACTAATTTCTCAGGCTCCTGAAATCGATGATGTGGCGCAGTTTGAGTTGGACCATAGCCATAAACTGTACATATACCCCTACATGCAGGAGCTGCCCCGTTTGTTTGTCGATCACTTCAAGAGCATTTTGGCCGTTGGGTATGACATACCGCGCCTCGAGTATGTTATGTCCGGAGGCGGTAGGTATTGATTACTTATAGTTGGGAAAGTATCTTCGTACAACTCAATTTTCAGATCCTGAAACGCAGGGATTCCTGCACTATATCGACGAAGATCACACGGACTTTATGGCCCTATGCGAAAAAGTCGAACAGATTGTCCAGGTGAATTGGCGCGGAGTGCATGTCTACCTCAAGCCCGTCTACAAGTACTACTTCGGACTCTTCAACAAGTTGATAATGCCCATGGTGGAGAAGGTTTGGACGGAGAATACCTTGCCGGAATTGGGGGTGAGTGTATGGGTCTCCATCCTGCAATCAGTTGGCAGGCTTGAGGCACCGCGCCTGGTTCGCGTCTTCAAACGTATTTAATTATTTATTTGGATTTGATTACACGCAATGATGCGTAGAATTAACATAGAATTTCATTATGCAATATTAATAGACTGCCGACAGTCAAGCCGGCTGACAGGACTCGGTGGATGTAAACGTCAGGGTAACGGGTTGAGGGGCGCCTCGCGGCAAAGTGCCTGGCAATTTTGTGTAATTTGACAAGCTCCACCTTGTCTGAATTCGGATTATAACGCCTGCCATGCAGAGTTCCCCTCGTTTCCGCTCTTGATTTCTGGCAGTTGGCTGACTGTGTGCAATGTTTAATTAGATGCTGTTTGGCAGTTTGGCTTGGCAGCCTGTTGATTGTTTAAATTTTGGACAGCCGTGCATTACAGATGCCATCTCATGCGCTCAATTTGCGCCGCAAACTGTCTCTCCCGCATCCCCCAGTGCAGTTCCCAGTTCGCATTCATTAAGTTTTATGAAACGACCAGCAATTTCCTCTCCTCTCGATTCGTTTGGTCTGGTTTGCTTTTTTTATGCAATTTATATAAAATAAAAATTACTTCCGACTGCGTATGCTGCTGCCTGCTGGCTGTCGATGCATGAAATGCGACTGCGTCTCGGTCCGCACCAACAGGAGTGCTGCACTGCACCGGATCAGTGGTGGCGCCACGGAATGTGCGAGGGGGTGTTGTTTGTTGCATCCTGATTGCACTCATTCGATTAGTCGTAAAATCGAAGCTCTGCTAATTTAAATTAACAAGCACTGGCTCTTACAATTCACTCGATTAAATAGTTTTCTAACTACAAGGGTGAACTGGGTGCCTTTTTAAATAATATTACTGCATAGTTTTTGAAAATAATAGTTAAAATAATTAGAAAGGCTTTTCTTTTACCAAATTAACTTTTTTTTTATGAAATTAGTATTCATTTGAATTTATTCAATTATTGTAGAGTTACAAATGAAAAGTATAGGAAACCTATACCAGCACAAACCATAATCCTCACGAGATATGTTTTTATTCCATGATTTTTCTACAAGTCCTTATAACCTTCCTTTCTTCTGCCCCTTGGATGCCACACCCCTGGACTGCAGGCGGTGATGGAGCTGCTGAAAAAATTGCAGGCCGTGAGCGATACGACCTATTATCTGCGCGATTTCATTCCGCTCAACCTGTTCATGCTGGATAACCGCCACGTGAAGCTATCGCTGCGGATGTATGTGCGCGAAATCTACGATTTCATAATTGATTTTTACAAAGCCCTCAATTGGAACGAGAATCGAGCGTAAGTAGCCAAGCGACGGGAACAGATTGCATCAGCTAAATGAAGTGCAAGTGCTCTTTCACTTAACTTTTATGCTGACTGCCCCCCAATGCCACTTAATAGATAGCCCCATCCATATATATATATATATACATTCACATATACTTATATATATCTGTTTCATGTGGACTGATTTTTTCTGCCACTTCAGCATCTGCGAGGAGCTGGAGGAGATGTCGATGAAGGCGGGCGAGCGGCCCGAGGAGACGCCGGAGGTGGTGGCCCTGCAGAACTACATCAACGAGTGCCGGGAGATGCGCATATTCGCCATCAAGGATGAAATCAAGAACGTGTTGAAGCGCGTCGTCTTCCTGCTGACACACACCTACCTGTCCAGTGAGTGATGCAATTGGTTCGGTGGGTCCGGTCTGCTCTGATCTGGTCGGGGCTGGAACACCCTTGCATCCAGGCACCCATCTTTTCCACTCTTGCGCTTCTGTTGTAGCTTCCTGCCCCTTTCGCTGTTTGTGCAGCTGACCAAGCGACCTCTTTCTCCTATATTCCTGACCCATACCCATACACTGAGCGAAAAAAGTGGGAATTAATTGAGCTATTCTTAGGTCTATTTATTAAAACATAGATAAAAATTAGTCCATCAAGTTCAGCATTCCATTTCTTGATAGAATGTGTTTTATAAAAAACACATAACAAATGTAGACCCATTTTTTGCTGTGCAATTAGTGTGTTTGCTCTACTCATGGCTTTTGCCATGGGGTGGGAGCAGGGGACCCGGGAAGGAAGTCAGGAAGGATGGGTCGGATGAATGGTTAGCGCGTTTGCGGGGGGAGGGGCAGGAAGTGCAGCTCGCTTAACATAATTAACCTCAACTAACAAGCTGAGTCTACTAATTGGTTTTATAATTACTTGCGGTGAGACACCAAACATTGAGCTCCGCTAAAACCCCGAAAATGCAACTTAATGAGCTTAACAAATTCATGAATGTGTGAAAGTTGCTTTGACAACCGACAAATGCAGACGGCAAATGCCCACAGATACGCCAGAGATAGCGAGATACTCGGATACTCGGATACAAAGATACTCATGCACACACAAACCACCAGTAGACAGGCAGACAATTGCGAGTTATCCTCAAGTGTCGTGTGTATCTTTCGAATAGCTACAATGTGTACTTCAGATTGTCTGTCTGGCTGGCTCCTATCCGTGTGGCTCTGTCACACCAAATACGGACGGATGCGGCTTGTCAGGACCCTGAAATACTTAAACATATGCGTATAATTAATTAGTTTGTCTCGGGGGAAAAAGAAGGACTCGCTGGGCCAATTAATTAGGAGTTAAGCGCAGTAAATTAGCAGTCGGAAATCGAGTGGATTTCTATATCGAGTCTCCATCTGCCACATCCACAGGCGATGAACTCCATCTCAACTCGCGCACATTCATCCTGCCCGGCGAACTCGAAGAGGTCCTGGACCTGAGCGCCGCCCGTCTCTCGGTGGTGCGTGATAATCTGGAGATGGCCCTGCGGTAAGTGGCATGCAGATTAGACCCTGATCCCGGACAGATCCCGATACTAATACTCCTCATCCTGACAGGGAGAGACGGCTGGAGTTCGAGAAGCTGCTGGCCCAGGAGAAGCGAACGATGGACGGCTTCCGTATCCGGGAAATCCGGGATGTGCTCACGCTCGACGAGCTCAAGGAGCGGGTGGATACGGTCGACTTGCTCTTCACCACCATCGAGGTGAGCGATTGCAGCAACTTATCCATTATTTATGTATACGGTTTGGTTTGGTTTCTTGGGCTTCAACGTAAAGGTTGTTGGTTGAATGTTTTGGTTTCCCAAATAGAAGCTCTTTAAATAGCACTCCATTGTTAGGATTGGCATTATTGGCATATCCATTTTTTACTATTTTTGTTACCAACCTGTTTTTGTTCTTTAATCCCCAGAACCTAAGCAAAGAGGCCAAGGCCATTAATATAGAGGAAGTTCTTCTCCAAATCGATGTCTCCGCCTTTCCGCTCCTCGCAGAGATTATCGAGAAAATGGAGCCCATCGAGAAGCTGTGGAAGACATCATACGAGTTCGAAAAGGATTATCTTATTTGGTAAGGCTGGGAGGGAATGTGAAGCCGCCCAGGGCAATTATACTTTAGTCAGCCCGGGGGCGATGGTATGACACTTCCGAATATTCGAAATTGAAATGGCCCCGGTCCGGCAGTCATTTCCATTGACATTGCTGCACGCAAATCCCAATACTAATTCCCAACCCAGGGCGAAATTCCGGCAAAAAGTTGAGTGGTTCCGATTCTGAGCCACCGCTTATGATGACGACCCTCCCTCTGCTCCTCATCCCCTCGGCTGCCTCATGCACCGTCCCCGTCTCCTGCCGTTGGAGTTCCTTTTTCGTGTATTTCTATTTACATCTGCTCTGGTGTTTCCAGGATGTTCGAGCGCTTCGAATGCCTTAATGCGGATGGCGTGCGGGAGCAAGTGGAGAATATGCACAAGGTAAGTAGTTGCAAAGTCGGAAGTTGTCATTCCAGCAGCTCCAGCAGAAGCCCCAGTAGCTGGCGGAAATAAAAACGAGCAACGACCGACAAAGTTTGAGCTGTTGTCGGATTTCTGCTGCTCAACTGCCCATGCATGGGTCCTGCTGCAGCTCCTTTGTGTCCTGTCGTTCTGTGAGTCCCCGCCTGCCTGTCTGTCGGTCTGTCGGCCTCCGTCTGTTTGCCCTTCTGTAAGCCAATGTAGCAACTAAAATGCTACTAAAAACCTCAGGCCACCTAGGGCAGCAATAGTAGCCAGCCAAGACCAAGTCGAGCTGCAGCCATTTGTTGGTTGTCGACTGCAAAAAAAAGGAGGAAAGTTCCACTTGGCAGCCGAAAAGTATGCATAGAAAAAATGCCCAACATATTTGGCGGGAAAAGATGAGGATTCAAAGTAGGGGATTGGCTTAGGTATTGGTGGATCCCACTCTGAAGGCCAGCCAGGGACAAGGGCCACCCCTTTAGGTGCCTGTGGGAAGCCATTCCGAAGCCACGAAAAAAAAAAATCAGCACAAAGGCGCAAAAGGAAAGTAAGTTGAATTCAATTTTTTGGCGCAACTGAAGCGGCAAAGTGGGGACATAAGCAGACTTTCCAAAGGCGAAGTCTAGGATACTCTGGGGAATCTTATTTCTTTCCTGTTAGGAGAGTAGTGAAAGTTAGGAAAATCCAAAAATGTAAAATTTCAGAAACTATTGCGAAAGAAAACATTAAAAGTAAAAAACTAGAAACAACATTTTGGTCAATTCTATGGCAGATAGGAACTACTTTGGGGAGAGCCACAAAAGGCTACTATCCTAACGTAATATGCAACCTAATTAAGATGACATTCTGGGCAAAGTAATGGAACCCTTCGCTTGGCCTTACCCACTATAATCTCTCATCCTTTCCACTATCAGATCATGTACAAGCTGTCCCGGCAATTGGCCTACAATCCTGTGGCCAAGAGAGCCGCCGAGCAGGTGCGCATGAAGATTGAAAAGTTCCGCGTCTATCTACCCGTGTTGGACTCGATTTGTCGGCATGGATTAGAAAGGCGTCACTGGGACCAAATCTCAAAGATCTTGGGTCGCAAGGTCAACCCGAAGTTGTACCCCACGCTGAAGGACATGATCGATGTGGACATAATGAGCATTTTGCCGCAGCTTGAGGAGATTGCTAATGCGGCAGGAAAGGAGTACGATTTGAACAACGGACTGAGGATCATGCAGAGCGACTGGAAGGACGTGATGTTCGAGATTATGCAATACCGCGACTCGGACACTCACATTCTGGCCAGTATCGACGATATTCAGACTCTCCTGGACGACCACATAATGCGCACTCAGGCCATGAAGCGATCGCCCTTTATCGTGGCCCTCGGATCGAAGGCGGATGATTGGGAGGCGCGACTGCTGCTCATCCAGAACATCATCGATGCATGGACACAGGTGCAGATCACTTGGATGTACCTGGAGCCGATTTTCAGCAGCGAGGACATCATGCGGCAAATGCCGCTTGAGGGACGCAACTTCAAGGCTGTGGACAAGCTGTGGCGGAAAATTATGAAGCACACTTTATTGGATCGGCATGTGATGGCGGCCACTGAGTATCCGGAAATGTTGGAAATCTTCACAAAGGCCATCGAGGACCTAGAGACGGTCCAGAAGGGCTTGAACACCTATCTGGAGCAGAAGCGACTCTTCTTTGCCCGTTTCTTCTTCTTGTCCAATGATGAGTTACTGGAGATCCTTTCGGAGACCAAGGACCCGATGCGAGTGCAGCCACATTTGAGGAAATGTTTTGAGGGCGTAAGTTTCTCTATTAATTAAATTTAATATTTATTTAGAATTTTATTATTATTATTATTATTATTATTATTATTATTATTATTATTATTATTATTATTATTATTATTATTGTTAGATTGGCACTCTGAACTTTGACGAGCAGATGGAGATTACCGAGATGATTAGTGACGAAGATGAACGTGTTGCCCTTGTCCACAAAATCAATCCGCAAGCGGCCAATGTGAGCTTCTCTCTCTGCCTTGGCTTAAAAATTTCCATTATTCATTTATCCATTGGCTTTAAAAGGGCCTCGTCGAGATTTGGCTGAAGGAGGTGGAGATGGTGATGCTGGAAAGCGTGAAGGAGCAGATGCACGAGGCCTGGGAGGACTACGCCATGGTGGAGCGAATTTCCTGGGTGGTAAGCTGGCCCGGACAGGTGGTCCAAGGCATATCCTGCATGGCCTGGACCTACGAGGTGAGTCCATCGACTTGACGGAAAACCGCGGCAACCACAAGGGCGTCGTCCGCTGGACAACGGATGTCTATCAGCCGGCTGTCAGAAGGGGCACTCTGGCTCTTTTGCCTCTGACATTGGGATTAGCTGTTGTTTCCCACAGCAAGGGGTTCTTTGTAAGCGTTTCCTTTTTGGGCTTTGACTTTGGGGGAGAACTTTGCCAGTCCAACAGCGAAATTGAAAATCATATTTCGCTCTTTATTTGCCTTCGCTTCGTTGCCATTTCTTAGACACTTTATGGCCCTCTGTGCTGCACTTTTTCCGTTTTTCCCGCAGGTCGAGGAGGCCATCGAGACGAAGACGCTGCCGGCTTATTTGGAGAAGTCCAATCTGCAGATTGCCGACCTGGTGCAATTGGTGCGCACGGATCTGCAGGCCGGAGTGCGGATAGCCGTGGAGGCGTTGATTGTGTTGGATGTGCACGGTAGGTGGGGGAGAGCTACACGTGAATAGTTTCATAGTTTCACTGCCTGGTTGAACAAAACCTTCAACATTCTTAAATTTTGTAAACCTAAACTTTACGAAAATGTATTTTTTTTAAATATTATTGCTGCGGTTTAACAGATCGCGATGTGGTCAAGTATCTGACGGACATAAGGATATCAAATATACAGGACTTTGACTGGATCTCCCAGCTGCGCTACTACTGGAAAGTTAACGACAGTAAGTGGCCCTGTTTTGGGAATACTGAATAATGCCACAACTATGGCCATAAATCCCCGAATATTGTACCTTACAGAGAACGAGGAATGGGTGTGCGTTAGCATGGTGGTCACAGATGTCCAGTATGGCATGGAATACCTGGGCAATCTGCCCCGCCTGGTGGTCACTCCCCTCACGGATCGCTGCTACCGGTGGGTACCTGCCATACGTACCATACTGTACAGTGTGGACACTCTATATCTTACACAAATCCCGTGCCCTTGTATGAATACGGGAAATATTAATTGACAAACCGTTGCAAAAACCCCCCAGACTACCCTTTTTGCGACACGTATCCAGGCTGCATCTAAAAGTCAGACGAGAAGCCGGCCACGTTTATTGGAAAAATATTTATTTTATTTCGCTGCATTTTAAATTTATTTTCATTTTCCAAACAAAATACGCAAAAAGGGCTGAAAACCTTTTTGATGTTTAAGCTGCCTACGACAAACAATAACAATAACAACAACAAACAGGACAACAAAGTCCTGGATTCAGGACTAAAAGAAGGACACACACAAACTGGTAGCAGGCTGGCTGGCAGGCGTCGTTTGGCAAGCCGGCAGAAAGGACATTTTAATGGGGTTTCCGATAAAACTTTTATATTAAACAAATAAATCAATGTTGGACAGTTTTTCACACACCGCCATACAACACACACATACACACACACACTCGCTTATACATAAACACAGCACACTAACACTCATGCATGGATAGTTAAAAAAAAGGACGAAAAACAGACAAACAAAAAACCAAACCGAGTGTATATGTACGGTTATGCCGGAAAAAGCTAAAAAATATATGCACAAGCGACCAAAGTGGGGACACTGCCAATATGATAAAAATATGAACTTGCAAAACAAGCAGAAAAAATAAGGAATATACGGAATATAATGGTATGGTTTTCGTATTTGAACAGGTCGAATAGAAAGATGCCTTCAAAAGGTTGCTTCTGTATAAACGTAATAGAACGTAATCTTTCAAAGAATTAATGAGAGATGTTACTCATATATTTTATATTTGATAATATTTTATATACCTACGACAAACACTTAAATTAGAAATATATAGAGCTTGTTAGTTAGAAAGTTAGCTTCGGACGTATATTGTCCCTCGACAAACTAGATAATCCAGTCCATGTTCCCCAAAACACCATTATACTTCCTGTTTGGGGGTGGAAAAAATTCCCATAAATGACAATTTTTTAAGCTGCTACCGTGAGAAATGTGAAAAAATGCAAAATAGATATTAAAAGCATTCCCCAAACCCTCCCATTCATCAACTCTTTTTGTAAAACCTTTTTTTATTTTTTTTCAATTCCACAGGACGTTGATGGGCGCTTTGAAGCTATGCTTGGGAGGAGCTCCCGAGGGTCCAGCCGGAACTGGTAAGACGGAGACCTGCAAGGATCTGGCCAAGGCAGTGGCCAAGAAGTGTGTCGTCTTCAATTGCTCCGACGGCTTGGACTACAAGGCCCTGGGCAAGTTCTTCAAGGTGAGCCAATAGACGCGGAGATACATACAGAGATTCCCTGGTTTTTTTTTTTCGGAGCGTCGTGCTGTCTGCGATTTGCCACTCGACTGCTTTCTAATTGATGGGCCCCACAAAACAGAGCCATTAATCTCGCAAAGAACTCGTCTTGATGCTTCGGCACACGCAACAATCGTGACTTTCAATACCACGACACGAGCATGGTTAATTTGCTTGATGTCAGACACACTGGAGCCTTTCGATTCGATTTTCCCTTCCAATTCCCCGTGCGGCTCGTATGTTTATTGAAATTTATGCAGCAATCGGGATAATCGCATTTTACCCAGTCCGCCGTTGACTAATTAGGCAGTTTGCGAAAGTAATGGTCCAGTTCCCCACTCCACTGTGGAGTGGCTCTCCGATCCGATCCACTTCAGACCACTTTACTCCACTCCATTGGGGCTTATGTAAATTTTTATTTGCAGGTCGTTAACTGTTCCCTCAGAACCCCAAGAACCCCAAGAACTCCAAGAACCCCCATAGGCACACGCACATCTTAAGTGGGTGCTGAAATCGTGTAGTAAAATTTATGTTTTCATAGGCTCTAATCGTTTAATGCCCCGACACTGCCATCCCCGGCTCGCTAATTGCATAATAGTTTCTAAGCCACTAAAATGGATAAATATCGAGAGGTGAGCGGGCTGGCCGGCTACTTAAACTCGAATCTGTTCGATTCGACAGAGTGAGCGTGCGACCGCCGGAGATCAACTAAACTTCTCGTTAATTTGCATGGGATTTGTATTAATAATGCCTCGTCTCCGTCGGCCCCGCCGTCGGGGCATCTGAGCATCTTTACTTTAGTTTGCCGATAGTCGGTGATAGGAGAGCCCATAAATAGCCAGCGAGCTTCTCAACTTAAATTAATGAATTTATGCGAAGGGGACCCACTTGAGCTGGACGGTTGTTTGTTCTTTTTTTATCGCTTAATTTGGGTCCGATGAGTCTGGTTTTAGAAAGTCGTTCTGTGCTTTGTCACCAACTGGATTGGCATTTGTTCTAATAATCTCTAGGAAGTCGTAAATCTCCGGCCCCCGATGCTCACCCACTGGGCAGGTTTCTGGTGGCTCGGTGGGGCTGTCTACGTAGTTGGGCTGCGAAACAATGTTGCTGCAATAAAATAATTTGCAATTGACAAAATATGCGAAATATGCCAAGGCAATGTCTGTGCCCGGAGCGTTGTTTGAGAGGAGTAATCGTAAATAAATTAAATGGAAATAAAATGGCCACAACAATGGATGTCGAGGCGAACAAAAGGCGCATCCGAACGGCAGGAAAAAGTTATCGCAGCAGAAGCAGCAACCCCCAGAAGTGGGTGGTTGGCAAACCACTCTAAACAAAGTTCAAAGTGTGCAAATGCAATAGCCACTCTCCTTTTTTTTTTTTTTTCGTTGGCCTGGCCAAACAAGTTCCTAACACAACAGCGGCGTCACCTGCCGGCCCCTCCTCTGCTGCACGGAGGCGCTAATTGTACAATGGTCGGCCAGGCGAAACTGCAAGGACCACACCGCAGTGGTGCAGGGGCACAACAGTGGCTGCAAAAAGCGAACGTGCGAACGCACAACAGAATGTAAACCAACTGTGAAAGGTGCATGGGGGAATCCTTGCGGAAGTATCAACAGAAGCCACTTGCCAAACAGCCAACACTGGAACATTCGGGAGCAACAGCTGCCCCCGGGCGCCCAAATTCGATGGGCGACTGTGCTTATTTTGGCCCAGGGTCAGAGGTCGGTCGCATCACACACAATTGAGTGGGGTCTTTCAGTTTAAGGTAATGGGTTGCAAAGTCTCCTCACATGGGCTTTGAACAGGTAGTTGGATTGAAGCCAAATAAGTATTTTAGCTATTTCCAAATTCAATCGTCATTTCAACACCTTTATTACGTCTTCGGAACATAAATTCTGTTAGCATAAATATTTCCACTTTTCCCTTTCTTGATTCCCCAATAATTGCACATGTAAATACAACTTGAATAGTGAACAGTACAGCTTCCAGCTTTCGTTGGATGGCAGCCTTCTTGTCCATTTTCAAACAAAGGGCTTCCCTAATTAGGAGAAACTCAAACCATTTCTTCAGTTAACCATCGAGCAATGGAATAGCTGGTGCATGACCGGGGGCAGCTCACAGGACACATCAGCTATGGATATGCCACTCCCCCACAAACTGCCCCCTCCGATATAGATACAGCATATGGAGCACAGCATATAGCATTATATGTACATAGCGTGTAGCACTTGCAGTCAGGTCAGTTGGCTGCTTTGGCGATGTGCTCCGAGGGTAACGGGGCGCTGGAGGTGGAGGTGGAGCAACTGGGGGCTTCCAGCTGGGATAAAACAGCATATTTATTGCAACATGCAAAAGGAAGCATATCAAAGGGTCGTCCTGCCCATATCGACCCCGCCGTGGCCTCTCAAAACCCTGGACACTGAAAACAGAAACCGAACCATGAGAAAGAGAAAATAATGTTTATGCTGCTGTTTGCTGTCCACTTTCCTCATCGCCTGTGTTACAGACAAAAAAAAGTATGTATATTTTGTAAATTTGATACATGCAACATTAATTTTCCAACTACAAAAGTAATTCAATATGGATATATGTATTTCAACTCAATGGTGTTTGTGGTTATTCTCCAATTATTCAAATTTTTTCTCAATGTACTCGAGTGTGGGTTGAGTCCCTGGCACTCTTGCCCAGGAATTTCTGTTTCTATTTGTGTGCTCTATTTTTTCAGTCCTGTTCGGTTTGGTTCTGTGCTATCCTGTTTACCATACCACTTTTTCTTTTCAGGGATTGGCTCAATCGGGCGCCTGGGCCTGCTTCGACGAGTTCAACCGTATCGAACTGGAGGTGCTCTCCGTGGTGGCGCAACAGATCCTGACCATCCAGCGGGCCATCGGACGCAAGGTTGTGAAATTCTTTTTCGAGGACACAATGCTAAAACTGGATCCGACTTGTACCATATTCATAACCATGAATCCCGGGTGAGTGGAGAGGAGATTCGAATTGCGAACCTGGGCAACAGCAGCTGCGGTTTCACGCATCGCATTTTTTCCGCACTCCTTTCCCTTTTTGTTTTTTTTTTTTTATTTTCTGATCGGGGCCGGGCATTTGAAAATGCATTTAGTTACTTTGTAAGCCGGAACGGCCTACCACTGCCGAAGAGATGGCCGGAGAGAAGATACGGCGGCGTGGTGGAGTCGGGTCGAGGTTGAGGTGGACGCAGTGCGTTCCGATATTGGTAGTTATTGCGTTATTGGAGATTTTCCCAACGGGATATTTATTGCTTTGGCATGCATATGGAACAGCTGCGACAAACATGCATATTAGCCCGGCTACGGCTACGGCTACGACTACGGCTATGGCTGTCTCTTTCTTTATGCCGGCACTCCTCTCCGGCCGTAACTGATTGCGCCATTCAGCGAAGGTCTTAATTTCGATTCGACGTCGCTTTTGCTTTGCTTTTGCCAGTGTGCTTTTGCTTTGCCATTGCCAGCAGGCAGACACATCCAGCCAGCTATCCAGGCCAGGACCTGTGACTGTGCCGGTGTCGGTGCTTGTGCCTGTGCCTGTGCCTGTGCCTGCCGGTGCTGCTTTTTCCTCTCCGGTTTTTCTGCCAGTCTGCCAATTTGTCACGCAACCAGACGTTCTTAAGAGCAGTCACTCATATTGGTTATTGGCCATGGTATGGAACTCAGAGGGGCATCCGGGGCCTATCCGGAGGAAAATGGCCCTGTGTTTAGTATTTATGCCATTAGCACTTGCACTTTGATGAATTTGATTGCCCAACGGGCTCTAATCCTGTGTCGCCTCTGTGCCTTTTTGTCCCTCTTTAATTTCGTTTTTTTATTTCCACAGTTATGCCGGCCGAACGGAACTGCCGGACAATCTGAAGGTCCTGTTCCGGACAGTGGCCATGATGGTGCCGGATTACGCCATGATCGGTGAGATAACGCTGTACTCCAACGGATTCGATATGGCCAGGAACCTCTCCCAGAAGATCGTCCAGGCCTACAAGCTCTGCTCCGAACAGTTGTCCTCGCAGTCGCATTACGATTACGGTAGGTGGATCCTTATGGCTGATATTCCTAATCCTTAAATGGGGACAATATAATATTATGGTTAGCAACAAGTTTCTCTTCAATGTGGTACTATCCTTTTCTCAAAAAAAAAAACTTTGAGGTAAAAACCTCGTAGAGTTATCCAGACATTGGACCTACACCTGGCTAATAAGGCGCAAAAGTAGTCAACAACACATGTTATTCTTTTTTTTGTTGTGCCAAGTTTCCGGGGAGCTGGTTTTCAGCAGGGGCTTTTCATTGGAGAGGCCACCAACTTTCCGGATGTCTCATGTCCTCCTGCGTGCCTGTCTGTCCCTCCTTCGTCCTTGTCGCCAGCTTTTACTTCTTTTCCTCCTTTCTGCTTGTTTCAAGGCAAAGATATTGCTCCTTTTACGACGTAACATGTCATATGACATTACAGCATGTCTGTGTATGCCACTCCGTCCGGATTTCCAGCGTGTGTGTGTGCGTGCATCTTTGTCCAGCCGCTGGCTGCAATTGCAGGAAGGCAGCTGTGTGCAAGTTTATGTGCAAAGTACATTTGATCAGTATCTTATTTTGAGTTTAAATTGAAAAACTTTCTTGCAAGTTTGCTGCGCTTTTGTGTTGCGTGTGTGAGAGACAAATGGCACATGGACCCAGAGCCGCACAGAGCCACATTGTAAGCACATGTGTTTGTGATTGTGTTTGTTTCTCATGTGCCTGTGTCTGTGTCTGTATTTGCCGCTCTGCCAAGTAATAATAAAAACTATTTGTACATTTAGTTGCCGCCTCACTCGCACTAGCACTCCCACCCCCACATCCATGGCGCTCCTGTCCAGATGTTTTTGCAACGTTGCAAAAGTTTAGCATTTTCCTGGCGCTATAATGAAGCCAGGAACCGGTGTGGGCGGCAAAGGTGATAGAGGCAGCACTCGCAGGACTCTGCGACGCCATCAGCGTCCGCATCGCCAAATACCTGAAACGGAGCTACTGAGTTATGTGCCGCATAACTGTCAAGCTAATGCCCTCCAACCTGCACTATGAAATATCAGCAGATCTCCACAACAACATAAAATGTATGCTTCCTGAGGTCCAATTCAAAATATTTTAAATTTCTTAATTTAATAGCGTATCATAGAACATGTCAATTGTAGGTCCTTTTTAGGCCCTAGAACTAGTGTTGTTTTATTTTATTTTCTATAAACACTATTTACGAATCCTTACTGTACGTTTATTTGGCAGGAATGCGCGCCGTAAAGTCCGTCCTGCTGGCCTCCGCCTCCCTGCGCCGACTCTACACTGACCTGCCGGAGCCGGAGATTGTCCTGCGTGCCATCGTCGATGTCAATTTGCCAAAATTCCTGGAGCAAGATATTTCCCTCTTCATTGGCATCTACATGGATCTATTCCCCGGCGTAGAGCTGCCCATGGTAAGGGGCAGGTCATCTGTCCAAATCATTTATCATTCTCCAGGTGTAATGACCCGCAATTGGCGACAATTAATGCGATAATGAGCCGATGATTAATACACAAAAATGCTATTTTCGGTTCTAAGGATGAGTGAAAAATACGAATATTCCATTAATTTCATTGAATGATGAACCATTCATACATATTCCCTTTATTAACTCCCACTTTGTTCACCCAACCCCTTTTGCCATATTTTTCATACTTTATTTACGGCATCCTCCTCAACCTCCTCCTTTTTCCGATGGATAGCCGCAACGTGGCGACATACTCAAGTGGCTTCACGTCAACCTGGAGGAGCGGAATCTGCAGGCGACGCCGTGGTATTTGGAGAAAATTCTGCAGATATACGAGATGTTGCTCGTGCGGCACGGCCTGATGATTGTGGGAGGTGCCATGGGCGGCAAGACCACTGCCTACCAGGTGGGTATCTCAGATTCAGGACTCCCATGCATTGCTCGTTTAATAATTTTGTGTCGGCCAGCCAATTAAATGGCCTGGAATTAATGGCTTAACAAACGACTCAATCAGCCAGGGGGAAAATGCGGCATTAAAGGTGGATTCTTTGGGTCTGGTTATAAAAAATTAATAGAAGAGGCAAAAATTTATAAATACATTGAAAATGTAAATGAATTCAAAGTTCATTTATTTTGTAAATCATTTAGGTCCTCGCCCAAACGCTGCGAAATGTGTCCAACGACGAATCGTGCACCTTGAAGGAGTACCCGGTCGTTTTCCGCATCATCAACCCAAAGGCCATTACCATGGGACAACTGTACGGACGCTTTGATCCCGTTTCCCATGAGTGGTACGACGGGGTCTTGGCCAAAACCTTCAGGGAACAAGTGCAAGGACCCAAAACAGAACGCGCCTGGGTGATGTTCGACGGGCCTGTGGACGCAGTGTGGATCGAAAACTTGAACACCGTGCTGGACGATAATAAGAAACTCTGCCTGATGTCTGGAGAAATCATGCAGATGACCAAGCTGATGAACATGATGTTTGAGCCGGCGGATCTGGAGCAGGCTTCTCCGGCCACCGTGTCCCGTTGCGGCATGATCTACATGGAGCCGTCGCAGCTGGGCTGGCGGGCCTTCCACAAGAGCTTCATCAATGTCCTGGTCAACAAGGTGGGCCTCAACGAAATCTACATGAACCTGTTCGAGGACTTGGTCAACTGGCTGATTCCGGCTGCTCTGGAATTTCTACCGCAGTGCAAGCAAATGCTGGAGCTATCGCCCCTCTATCAGTACCAGATCTTCTCGCGCTTCTTCCTCCACTTCCTGGAGAAGCACAAGCAGTTTAACCAGGCCTGGTTCCAGCAGATGTTCCTCTTCTGCTATGCCTGGGCCTATTGCTCAGCCCTCACGGGAGAGGGCCAGAAGACCTTCGATGCGTTGCTGCGCAAGGTGATCTACGGATCAAACGAGAGCTATCCCAAGCCGAAGTACTTCTCCCTGAACCGCGGCCAGATGTTTCCGGAGAAGCTGGTGTTCCTGGACTATCGGTTCGATGAGGCAGAGAACTGGTGGACATGGCAGAAGAGTGACGACAGCGGCTCTCCGACCACTTTCCCAGAGGAGGCTCAGATCAGTGAGCTGATCGTGCCCACCAAGGAGACGGGCTACATTTCTTATTGGCAGGACTTTTGCATATCCAAGTCCTACGCCATGCTGGTCGTTGGGCCAACGGGTACGGGAAAGAGTGCCATTATCACCAGCAACCTGCTGGGCCTGCCCAAGTTTGCCAACCTCATTAACGTCATCAACTTCTCGGCTCGAACTTCGGCGCAAATGGTCCAGGACACGATCATGAGCAAGCTGGACAGGCGACGCAAGGGAGTCTTTGGACCCTCTCTGGGCAAGAAGGCAAGTCAATGATTGGCTCATTACAGTTTTCTTACAATTCCCTCTTTTTTTCACAGTGCACCGTCTTTTGCGACGATGTGGCCATGCCTGCAAAGGACACCTATGGCTCTCAGGGACCGTTGGAGCTACTTCGCACTTGGCTGGACCACGGCTACTGGTCGGACCTGGTGGACACCACCAAAATCGAGCTGGTGGACATGGTAGGTGGTGGCCGAGAGGCCAGTTGACAACTTATTCCGTTCGTAAACTGGCCATAATTTACTGGTGAAGTTATCGTGTCATCCTGGTCCTTTCCACAGTCTCTGATATGCGCCATGGGCACTTTGGGCGGCAGCAACTTCATTTTTCCGCGTCTCTATCGCCACATGTTCGTGGTGGCCGTTGATTCCTTTGAGGACTCCACCATCATTCGCATATTCACATCGATTGGTGATTGGCACTTTTCCAAGGGTTATCCCGAGAAGGTGGCTCTGTTATCCCGCGTACGTATCTCATGCTCGAATCCCAAAACAACAGTACACAGAAAAGAAAACTGGTTCTTATTTACTCTATTTTTCATTTAATTTTTTATACTTTAGGTTTTGAAATTTTTGATATTTTTGATCTTTTATTGTAAAAGTTTTTCTTTTTAAAACCAATTTGATGCAAAAAATGTATCAGTGTCTTAACCACAAAGGAGGGGAAGTACTGGAGGATGATTGTCTGGTCAGCGGAGTCAATGGTCCATCCATGTGTCTGCCATGTGCTTGGCTGGCATCCAACCGACGGGCGCATAATAAAATTAAAATGGTGTATTTTATAGCTTCATTTCCCAAAAACTTCGACTGGCTATCATCCTCCGCATCTTCCGTTTCCACATCCATTCCACGACTCCTCTTCCTGTTTGTCCTTTTGGTCGTTTTTATTGTGCAGTCCGTGAATAGTCGTGATATCCATTCGCAGGGCTTATCGGAGGCCATGGTCAGTGTGTACCGCGGGGCAATTCGCACCTTCCTGCCCACGCCGGCCAAGTCGCACTACACGTTCTCCCTGCGCGACATCACGCGCGTCTTCCAGGGCATCGTGATGGTCCCGCCCAAGCGGATGCCCGACCCAGAGAAGCTGGGTCGCCTCTGGGCCCATGAAACCTATCGCGTCTTTTACGACCGGTGAGTGTCGGCAGGAGTGTCCTCATGCCCTCTGGCTAGTTAAATTACATGACTTTTCCCACCGTTGCGTCTCTTGCAGTTTGGTGGACCAGAAGGATCGGGATCGCCTCCTGGTGATGGCAATCGATGCCTGCAAGAGCAACCTGCGCTTTCCCTTGGAACAGGCGTTTGCCGAAAGAATCGAGCCCGGCGAGAAGCTGACGGACAATGACCTGCGGAATCTCTTCTACGGCAACTACATGGAGCCGGATGCCGAACCCAAGTACTATGACGAGGGCGAAACCTACGAGAAGCTGGAGAAGCTTATGAAGTACTACCTCCGCGAGTACAACTCGTTCTCTAGTTCTCCAATGGACCTGGTCATGTTCCGGTTTGCCATTGAACATGTGAGCAGGTGGGTTAAGTTATTAATTTATGCAATTAAATTTTTTAACACAATGTGAGGCTTGCGATTCAATTTGTGTAAAATATTTCAGGGTTTCCCGGGTCCTGCAGATGCCGCGTGGCAACATCCTGATGGTGGGCATGGGCGGATCGGGTCGCCGCAGCTCCGCCCGCCTGGCGGCCTACATCGCCGACTGCCGACTGATGACTGTCCAGGTGTCGAAGAGCTACACCCTGTCGGACTGGCGCGACGATCTGAAGAAGATTCTGATGGCCGCCAGCTTCAACCTGAATCACACCGTCTTCTTGTTTTCGGACGCCCAGGTGAGTTAGCTGGAGATCCATTCGCATTCGGAAACCAAAATCCATTTGGTTGTTATGCTAATCCATCAGAATGGCAATTTAATAAGGTTGTAAATCGAATCGACATCAAAACTGAGCCAACAAACCCATAAACTGGCCGTCCGTCTGCTCTCTAATCAGTGTATGTAAATTGATAAATTAAATTGAAATCAATTTGAATGCTCTTGGAAATAAAACAGACTTTACATGGTTGAGTTTATCGCACGAGCAGAGACAGGGACAATTAAATTTGGCCTGACTCGAGACATGAGTTTTGAGCCCACAATATTTTCAATACGTAAGCAGCACTTATTGTTCTGTCACAATTTGCATTTATAATTAGGTTAATTGTTCAACTAACTTGATTATTGCTCGGCTATTTGCATAGGCAGCAGCTCAAATTATTGCAAAACCAGAGCAAAGAGCACATGAGCAGGCCTTAGAAAATTGCCGAGCTTGGAGTGGAGTGGGGTGGAGTGGAGTGGGGGCTAAGCCCACCTTAAATGCCAGTCGATAAATTAGCATGGCCGAATTCCGATCGATACACACGGCAAACAATATACAGGTGTTTACACATTGTCGTTGTATTCGCATAATATGCCCTTTGTCCGCCCGGCCACCATCTCGGCCCTCTCCGTCACACCCAAGTTTTTGTGGGTGGGTGTGTGTTTGGAGCCACTTGACCGTGAAGCGTGACCAAAAGCAGAGATTCGTACGGAGAGCCGGAGAAGCCATTTGGCTGGATTAAGACTGCTTTAATGCTGTTTGCCAAATCTGAATGGAAATAGCTACACTGTCGGGGCGAAACAATAATCAATCGATTTTCGGCAGCTTACCTTTCCACAAAAAGTTGCTTGATGCATTCGAATGTTTTCGGTTCCTGCCGACTGACTACAGATCCTTTCGCCCCCCAATCAATTATTTAGCCCCCCTCCCAGGCCGTACTGTGTGCCTTCTGCTGTCTGTGCCAACAAAGCCCCATGCAGATATTAATTAACAATTACACTAAAATGACCAACAGGCAGGACTCAGAGCTCCCATGCAGGCAACACGATTGCCGAGTCCTGCGACAGGGCAACTTGGGCGAATGCAAAATGCATGTCCCAGGTTCTCGAAAAAAGGCTTTTGCTCCGACTAGAACTCCGGATAAAAATGCATTTGGCCCGGACCGGGCTGAACTTTCAATCCAACTTCCAAATGCCACTTCACCCGAACTGCACTCTGTTTCGCATTGCTCAGTTGCTACTTTCCTCCCCTTGCTTTTCAGGCAACCGATGAGGGCTATGTGGAGGATATCAATGGCATACTTAATACCGGTGATTTGCCCAATCTCTATCAGCTGGAGGACAAGGCGACCATCATGGAGAATATGGCAAATGTGGCCAAACAATTGGTGAGTGTCAATCGAAATAGTCAGGGCTGGTGTGCAAAATAAACATTGCCCTTAGATCGGAATGGTTGCTGGGGATTCGGTTCTTTTGGCATTTTATTTTTTAAAGCTTAGCTGGTAAACTTAAGTTTGCTGATCAACTTCTTGCTCTCAACCTTTGGCTCTCATTAGGGAAAAATCCTGGACACCCTACCCAGTGAGGTGTATGCCTACTACATCGAGCGAATCCGGGAGCAGCTCCATATAGCTCTGGCCTTCTCGCCCATTGGCGACTCCTTCAAGGAGCGCATTCGAGTGTATCCTTCTCTGATCAACTGCTGCACCATCGACTGGTACATGCCGTGGCCGGAGGAGGCGCTGTCTCGTGTGGGCATCTACTTTGTCACCTCGATGAAACTGAATAAGCCACATGGCGAGGAGCACGAGGAACCAGCACCGGTTCGAGATTCTGTGGACCAAGAACATGAAGAGACGAAACGGCGTGAAACAATAGAGGGGGACCGGGAATTGACTCAGCTGGAGATGGATCTGGTCGACTGCGTCATGTACTTCCACAAGTCGGTGGTAGACGCCAGCGAGAAGTGCTACATGGAGTTGAATCGTAGAAATTATGTGACCCCGTCCGCGTACTTGGAGTTGTTGAAAGCGTTTCGTACCTTCTACAGTCGGAAGCTGGACGAGATTACTCGCTTGAGGGATCGCTACACCACCGGCTTGGAGAAGCTGGACTTTGCCGCTGGCCAGGTGGGCGAGATGCAGACAAATCTGTACGACCTCCAGCCGAAGCTGAAAGTGCTTTCCGAGGAGACGGACCGCATTATGGTGAACATCGAACGGGAGACGGCGGAGGCTGAGAAGAAGAAGGAAGTGGTGGGAGCGGACGAGGCGGCGGCCAATGAAGCCGCCGCAGCTGCTCAGGCCATCAAGGATGATTGCGAAACGGATTTGGCCGAAGCCATTCCCGCCATGGAGGCTGCCTTGGAGGCCCTGAACACCTTGAAGCCAGCGGACATCTTCATAGTCAAGTCCATGAAGAATCCGCCCTACGGTGTCAAGCTGACTATGGAAGCAGTTTGCGTATTGAAGGGCATGAAACCAGACAGGAAGCCCGATCCCAGTGGCCACATGGTGGAGGACTACTGGGGTCCCTCTATGCGCATGCTCAGCGACATGAAGTTCCTCGACTCCCTCAAGACTTTTGACAAGGACAACATTCCACCACCGATTATTAAAAAGATCCGGGAGAAGTGAGCTCATCCATTAACATAAACAATATAAATTTATTTATTCTTCCTCTCAGATACATTGCAGATCGTGACTTTGTGCCGGAGAAGATCAAGGCCGCCTCCATGGCCTGCGAGGGCATCTGTCGCTGGGTGCGGGCCATGGACGTCTACGACAAAGTGGCCAGGATTGTGATGCCCAAAAAGGCTGCCCTGGCCGAAGCCGAGGGTGAGCTGTCCCAGCAGATGGAGAAGCTGAATGCCAAGCGGGCCGAGTTGCAGGTCATCCTCGACAAGTTGCAGAAACTCAATGACTTCTTCGCGGAGAAGTCCCGAGAAAAGAAGCGTCTCGAGGACGAAATCGATAATTGCGAGAAAAAACTAAACAGGTGGATAGGTGGTGGAAGATGACACTTAATCCCGTGGGGGCCTCATAAATATCCTTCATTTGAATCTGAAATATTTGTTTTCCAGAGCGGAAAAACTGCTGGGAGGCCTGGGCGGAGAGAAGACAAGATGGTCGGAGGCGGCTAAGAACCTGCACGAATCCATTAGCAATATCGTGGGCGATGTGTTGCTCGCCGGTGGCTGCACCGCTTACTTGGGCTACTTCACCACCGAGGTGAGTGTCCGGCAACGACAGCTCTCCCATGTCCTGCACCGACAGCTAATGGCAACGTCCACGTTCGGAAGCCGTTCCATAAAGGCTTTTAATATGCATGAGCACGTGACATTGATTTTCATCTCGGCTCCGTGATTTTTCCGCCTCTCCTTTCGCTGTGGTCCTTTTCCATTTGCCGCGCTTAGATGGCTGACAGGACATTTTGCTTGCCTCCTTTATGGCTGTTTAAATTCGTATGCAGCCGGCACAAGCGCTGACATGTTAATATTTAGCAGCAGTCGGGATTAATTTGCGAATCCTTTTATGTTTTTTTTTTGTTTTTAGTATCGTGTGAGCATACTGGACGACTGGAATGCATTGTGTTTGAAGCTTCACATTCCCTGCAGTGAGACCTTCTCGCTGGCCACCACCCTGGGCCACCCGATGACCATTCGAGCCTGGTCACTAGCCGGTCTGCCGGCGGACAACTTCTCCGTGGAGAACGGCATCATAGTGACGAACTCCAGCCGCTACTCTCTGCTCATTGATCCCCAGGGTTGGTAGAGAGCCGCCCAGTTCAGACGCAATGTTACCATTCTATTTCCCCATTTCAGTGCAAGCCAACAAATGGATCAAGAACATGGAGAAGAGCAACAACCTGAAGGTTATCAAGCAGAGCGATGCCAACTACATGCAAGTCCTTGAGGTAGCCATATCCTTTGGCCTACCTGTGCTGATCGAGAATGTGGGTGAGTTCGAGTTTCAAATTCGTAATTTGTTTCCAGCAAGTCCTAACCACTATTTGGGGGCAGGGGAAAAACTCGACTCGAACCTGACGCCCATTCTGGAGAAGAACGTTATCAAGCACAAGGGCGGGCTGTTCATCAAAAGCGGCGACCAAATGATAGAATACAATCCCGATTTTCGTCTTTACATAACGACCTGTCTCCGCAATCCGCGCTATCCGCCGGAAGTGATGGTTATGGTAAGTGGTGGAGTGCGGGATAATGGTGCCCCAGTCGGAGAACCAGTCTGTGGCAATGATGACGTTAGTTGTGTAATAAAACGACCAACTTAAATTGATATTTGGAGCATGCGATGCAGCGCAGCAGGCGCTGGGAATATGCAAATTTTCGTTGGCATTGACGATGACATGGCGGCAAGGATTGGGAGTGGCAGTGGTAGTGCGCTGATGTACGTGCTAGGACATCTATCCTCCTGCTCCTACTTCTGGCACTGGTCCTGTTCCTGCTCCTGCTCCTGCTGCTACTCCAGCTCGGCGTGTTTATAAAATTTTTCCAGCATTCGCTTTTGCTGCCGTTTGCCATCGCTTTTTATGCTGCAACTGTTGTCAGCAGTTTTCCTTTAACCATCTCTATTTTAGCTATCTACGGCACCCCCCACTTTTCCCCCACTATTTTTTTATGTGGCACATTGTGTGTTTATTTTGAGTTTTCCTTCCATTCGACGTGCAGCACTCCAGCACACCATACTCTAGCCCCATTCCATCCTACTGATCCTGTCCTGTTCTGCCTCCTCCGCATTCTCTGTTTAGGTAACAGTATTAAATTTCATGATAACGGAGCAGGGATTACGCGAACAATTGCTGGCGATTGTGGTGGCTCACGAGCGTCCCGATTTGCAAGAGAAAAAGGAACAATTGATTATTGAGTCCGCTAGGAATCGAGATGCATTGTACACCATCGAATCGAAGATATTGGAGGTAAGTCTCTTCTTTCTGGCTCTTTCACAACTTATCCTGGTTCTTCTGTTGCCCCTGGCATAACAAATGTTTTTATTCCTTCGCATGCACTCTTTGAGAGCTTCTGCGCCAGCCACCAGATTCACATTCCCATCTCACATCCACAACTGCTCGATACCATTCCACTTCGCTGGCTCGGCCAGCTCTGCAGATTCAATTAGAGCCGGGCTAGCAATTTATGCTTTTGTGCCTGGCCAATGACAATTCAATTAACCGGAATCAGAGCGCTTAAATCGCCAACTTAGCCGTGGGCTTTCGAACAGAAGGAGTAGCAAATATTTCTTAATCGGGATAAATGTTAGAGTTTCCATTCTCGTAATGTGAAAAAAACTAAAAAATAATTGCCATTATTAGCTATTCAATATTAAGCTTGGATTCTAACAGTTCATGGATCCTATAATTTCCTATAATTTATTCAACTCTAAAATCCTTCAGGTCCTGTCCAGTTCCGAGGGCAATGTGCTAGAGGACGAGAACGCCATCAATATTCTATCCTCGAGTAAAATCCTGTCAGAGGACATCCAGGAGAAGCAAGTAGTGGCAGTGGCCACAGAAATAGAGATCGATGCTGCCCGACAGCAGTACATTCCCGTGGCCAAGCACTCGGCCATCCTGTTCTTCTGCATCAGCGAGCTGGCCAACGTGGATCCCATGTACCAGTACTCCTTGGCCTGGTTCCTCAATCTCTTCGTCGGCACCATCCTTAAGGCGCCCAAGTCGGACAATCTAGCCGAGCGACTGGGGAACCTCAATGACTACTTCACCAAGTCCATCTACACGAATGTGTGCCGCTCGCTGTTCGAGAAGGACAAGTTGGTCATTTCGCTGGTCATGTGCCTGGGCATCCTAGTGTCCCAGGGTCGGGTGGAGAAGGCGGCGCTTCTGTTCTTCCTCACCGGAGGCATTGGCTACAAGTCAATTCCGCCCAATATGTTTCCGGGTTGGCTGCCGGACAAGTCCTGGGCCTCGGCTTTCAGGGCCGCCTCGGATCTAGAGGGGTAAGTTTGGGATCTCAACAAGAATGTTCCTTATAGTTGTGGCTTTCGTATGTGCCTCTGGTAGCATAAAGACTCTCATTCAAAATATGGAATCCAACACCGATGCCTGGCACAATTTCTACGATGACATCAATCCCGACCAGATTCCGCTTCCCGCGCCCCTGGACAAAGTGAATGAAATGCTCTACCTGATCGTCCTCAAGGCCCTGCGACCGGATAAACTAGTGCCTGCCGTGCGGGTAAGTTCAGCTCTGGGCGGTCCATGTGTGCATTTAATACCCGTCCATGAACCACATGAACCTGAACCTCGTTTATCCCCGCCAGGCCTTTATTACCCGCAACCTGGACCGGTCGTTTGTGGAGCCGCCACCCTTCGATTTGGGGGCCTCGTTCGCCGACAGCTCTCCGAAAATTCCTCTGGTGTTCCTGCTCTCGCCCGGATCGGATCCCATGGCCAGTCTCTTCATGTTCGCCAAACAACGCAACATGTACGACAAGTAAGTTAATTAACGAGAGTGGCTCATATTTCCGAGTCCGTGTCCGTGGTGGTGGGTGAACGGATGCCGTCGCTACTTCTTGGGGTGGTGGTAGCGGCATGTTTTCGATTAAGCGCGACATGTGCGCCTTGTCGATATGTGTGTCCTGCAGGCCACCCCGCTCCGCCCATCCTAGGAGAAAATTTAAGAAAATTTATGCTAAACTCATTATGCCACCGAACAGATTGAAGACCATTTCCCTGGGACAGGGACAGGGTCCACGGGCCGAGAAGATGATCATTGAGGCGGCCCGCCACGGACAGTGGGTGGTGCTCCAGAACTGTCACGTGGCCTTCAGTTGGATGGGTGACCTGGAAAGGATCTGTAACGACACCACCCTAACGGATGGAGCCCACCACGACTACCGATTGTGGTGCACCTCTTACCCCAGTTCCGTCTTTCCTGTCTCTGTGCTCCAGAATTCCGTTAAGATGACCAACGAGCCGCCCAAAGGACTGCGCGCCAATATGCACAGGTCCTTCACCTCGGATCCGCTGATGCGGGATAAGTTCTTCACCAACGCCTTCCTCTTCTCGGATCAGGCCAACAAATGCTGGCTGCGGGGCGTCTTTGCTTTGGTGTTCTTCCACGCAGTTGTCCAGGAGCGGCGAGAGTTTGGTCCTCTCGGCTGGAATATCCCCTACGAATTCAACGAGTCCGACTTGAAGTAAGAAAATAATTCTGTTTTACAATCCTATTACAACCACAATCTCTTAATTAATTCAAGTGATTTATGTATTTTTAATGGTTAATCTTAGAAGACTTGGGAGAGCGCCATAAAAGAGTTGTAAAATTCTAACAAGTTTTGCTTTAGAAATCTTAAAAACCATAAATTGATTTTTATGCCCGAGTTTTATAGATATTACTATATAGCTCGAAAGAGTACTTAACAAAGTATCTTTTCCGTAGGATTTCTCTCCTACAGCTGAAAATGTTCATCACCCAGAGCCAAAGTATCCCTTTCCGGGGACACGTTTATCTGACCGGAGAGTGCAACTACGGAGGTCGTGTCACTGACGACAAGGATCGCAGACTGATTTTGTCCTTGCTGAATATGATTTACAATCAAAACACTATAGAGGAGGATAAGTGCGAACGAATTCGTTATTTTCCAAACATTACTAAAGCGACTACCATTCCAGCTATGCCCTCTCCCAGTCCGGCAACTATCGAGTTCCCTTGAGTCCCACACGCCTCAACTCCATAGAGTATGTGTCCAGTTTCCCACTGAGTCCTCAGCCGGAGGTTTACGGTCTTCATGAAAACGCGGATATCAATCGCAATGTCAAGGAGACCAATGCGGTGGGCATGGAAATATTTTAATCATAAATTTATTCACATTGTTTAATACTTCCTTGCAGCTAATTAGTGGCGTTCTTCTCACCCAAACGGATCTGATGGCATCGGTGAAGGCAAGCTCAGCGGGCGGCGTCAAGGAGGACCCAGCCATTGCTATTTGCAAACAGGTGCTGTCCCAGATGCCCGAGGAATTCGACATTGATTTGGTTTCCAAGTCGTATCCAGTGATCTACACCAATTCGATGAACACGGTGCTGCGCCAGGAGCTGATCCGCTTCAACCGACTGATTTCCTATATCCGCAAGAGTCTGGTGAACGTGGGCAAGGCGGTGGTGGGCCAGATTGCCATGATACCGGAGCTGGAACGCACCCACGCCTCGATGGTTATTGGCAAGTTGCCGGCGGACTGGCTGAAGAAGAGCTATCCATCGTTGAAGCCATTGGGCAGCTACGTGAACGACCTTTTGGCCCGGTAAGTTTCTCCATCTCTGTGCGCTCTGTCATGTAAGATGCACTGAGAAAATGAAGTAGCAGAGATTGCTTTTATTCTATTTTTCTGCAATTTCCTACAACATGTTCCCAACTATTTCCCGCAAAATGGATCTTATTTTTTCGAGTGCTTAGTATGTATTTCTAGACATTCGGACTACCATCAATGGCATTGTATTGAACTGACTTGAGTTGGCTGTAATGCGCCGCGTGCGCTCCGTCCTGGGTTGAGTCCTTTCGTCCTTTTTCTCCTTCCTTGCCTCAATTGTGCAAATATAATAAATGTATACGGCACACACATCCGATGCTCTTCCTCCTGCGGTTGCTGCTACTGCCACTGCCATTCATGGCAAAAATCTTATTTGCTTTTGACATCAAAGGACGTTGCTGTTTGTGTACTCCTGCTATTGCTCCGACTCCGGCTCCGGCTCCGGCTCCCGCTTCTGCTCTTGCTCTTGCTCTTGCTCTGCTTATGTCCAAACGGTTTGTGTGCACTCGCCCCATTCCCAGTCCAGTTGCTATTTGCCCATTCCCATTGTTGTCGCATGTTTAATATTTATTAATAAATTGAAAAATAAGATAACTCATTGGCAATGCCCGCTCCTTTTCCCAACCTACCGTCTCTTCCAGGTTGGCCTTCTTCCAGGAATGGATAGACAAGGGCGAGCCGATGGTTTATTGGATTTCTGGATTCTACTTTACCCAGTCCTTCATTACGGGTGTGCTGCAGAACTACTCCAGAAAGAACCGCTTCCAGATTGACATGATCTTCATCGAGTTTGCAGTGACCAAGTTCGAGGCGCAGGTTCCCCAGGTTCCCGAATTGGGTGCCTATATCCGGGTGAGTTTATGAGCCGTTTTATTATTCTGACGCAAAGCGAATGGAACTAAATTGAAACGAGTTTCTAAATTGAATTCAACACATGCCACACAGGAACAAAAAGAGGTCAACGACGAGACCAAATTTATTGAAGTAAGACAGTTGCTAAGAATTTCTATTATTAGCACGGTTTTTTATTTTTGAACTAGTTGGTGATAAGACAATTTTAATTTTATTTAATTTTTAAACATCTTGAATTTGATTCTAACAGTTTTTGTCTTCGGATACCCATTTCCTAGGGCATTTTCATAGAAGGAGCTCGCTGGAATCGCAAGAGCAAAGAGATCGACGAGTCCTTCTCAAAGATCCTGTTCGATACTCTGCCCGTCATCTACCTGCGGCCCGTTTTGAAAAACCTGGAGGATGTGCCACGTGGCACTGGTGGCGCCGAGGTCGAGACCTACTACGATTGTCCCGTTTACAAAACAAGCGAGCGCCGCGGTGTCCTGTCCACCACAGGACACTCGACCAATTTTGTGATGTACCTGCAGCTGCGATGCTCCCGGACCCCAATGCACTGGATTAACCGGGGCACGGCCTGCCTTTGCCAACTGGACGACTGATGGGGATTGGGAACGCCTACTGGGCGGCTACCGATGCCTTCTCTGTACTTGTGCTTGTGCCTCCTGGCCCTGGCCCGACACAAAGGGCCGTCCCATGTTGCCCCGACTCTGTATGCAACTGCTACGTATTTTGATTTTATTTCGTTTGATTCGTGCCACCACTGCTTCGTGCCACCCGGGAAGCCCCAAAAGCGAGCTGCGAGCGGTCCTTTTTATTCTGTTGGCTCCTGTTTTCCGCATTCACCTGCAAACTTTTTGGGGACCAGGAGGGGCCAATGCGCAGTGGCATTTTTCTGATGATGATGATGATGATGATGATGATGCTGATTGCCAGATATAAATTAAATATGCAGAATACTATACGGCGGGAAAGGACATATATATTTTTTATGTGCGCCATTTACAAATGAATAAACGAATGAATAAAGCGCCCACCTCTGTGTGAACATATTTAAAATTGAGCTCGTAGATTGTTTTTTTCCTTTTGCAGGGAGATCTGACCAGGTTAATGAAAGAAAGATTTCGGAGCGCGGCAGGGCAGCTTAAATCTGAATTACAACCCAACAGGATGTAATGTCCGAATCACGCTTTAAAACACTCCAATCAATCAGATAATTTATAAAAAGCACATGCCGTTCTATTCTTAAATCGAATCTCCATATCAAAACATTGGACAGGCAGTCCACTCGAAGTTCCATTGCCATTGCCAGAGTCGAGAGGTGCTTCATCATCTAGAATGGATGGAATCCATGTGAGTGGGCGACTGTTAAGCCGTTTTGGCTTATCCGCAAGATATATTGCGTGCTTGTGGCTCAATTGGAGCATCCAACACGAATTAAAATAAAAATTATAAATTGTGGCGATCGAATGTGGCGGGCTCTTAAATCATGGGTCTATTAATAGAAGCCTAATGGAGCGTGGCCGGCGAAAACCACGTACGAAAATAGCAACACTCGATGCTCGATGCTCAACCTTAGACTCTTGTCCATCAACGAGCATCAATCCGATCTTCGAGTGGATCGGGGAAGTTAACCTTAAGCCCCGGAGATTGGCGATCCGAGATCGAGCGTCGAACAGCGAAGACTGAAGATGGAGAGCCTCCAAAAATCGTATAGAAGATCGAATTGAATGAAAAGCGGCGACTTCCGCTTGCAATTACCATGGAATGACACAAATGTATCTCTAAATGGCGGACATAAATCGATGCAAATATACCGCCGAGCTTTTGTTCCATCTGCCTACGAATGAGTGGATTCACTGGCATTGTTTACTTTCGTTTTGTTTGCTGGCAGGTGGCCGCGCTAATCATTTTTTATGGTCGTCTCCACAGCCAGCCAGCTAGAGTTCAATTGGTGCTTGAGACACTTTTTGACAATAGCAACTAGACAATCCGCATCACCATTTTCGGCCCCCGGACAAGAAGAAGCCATCGATCCGACAGGTCGATCCATCGATCGATGCGGTAGTTTGTGGTTCGCGAACCGGTTTACCCGGCGATCATCGTAGCTCATCTCATCTCGATACCAAAGTGAATGGAATGGACATCGGCCAGCCGAGAACTTTTCGCGTATTTTGTGTATAAATAGTGTCGTTGGGTCTGGTTTCGAAACAGAATCAACTTTGGATTAATCTAATAGACATCGTCTTGGATCTTCTGGGAAAATGGTTCGTTCTCTCTGATCCACACCGAGTCCTGCGACCATCATCGGAGTAATCTGACATCCTTGCCTCTTACAGAAATTCTTCGTCATTGCCTTCGCTGTGATCGCTGCTGCTTCGGCGGCTTCTATTGCCACGGATTACCTGCCACCCGTGGACAACAACCTGGAGGCTGCCTCCGAGGTGGTGGAGCTCTCCGCCGACCAGGGCGCCCTTGCCGATGATGGATACCGCTACAAGACCGTGCGCCGCCTCAAGCTCCGCCACCGCCGTGATGTGAGCGAGCTGTCTCCTGAGTACCTGCCCCCTGTGGAGGCTGCTTCTGAGGAGGTTGCCGTCGAGACTCCCCTGGCTGATGATGGCTACCGTTACAAGACCGTCCGCCGTGTGATCCGCCGCCGTCGTGATGTCAACGAACTGCCTTCTGGCGAGTACCTGCCCCCTGTGGAGGCTGCTTCTGAGGAGGTTGCCGTTGAGACCCCCCTGGCTGCTGATGGTTACCGTTACAAGGCCGTCCGCCGTGTGATCCGTCGTCGTCGTGACGTCAACGAGCTGCCTTCCGGAGAGTACCTGCCCCCATCTGAGGAGGCCGCTATTGCCCCCGCCGCCACTGAGGAGTCCGCTGTCCTGGCCGATGATGGTTACCGCTACAAGACCGTGCGTCGTGTGATCCGTCGTCGTCGTGACGTCAACGAGCTGCCTTCTGGCGAGTACCTGCCCCCTGTGGTGGAGGCCTCCGAGGCTATTGCCGTCGAGACTCCCCTGGCTGATGATGGCTACCGTTACAAGACCGTCCGCCGTGTGATCCGTCGTCGTCGTGACGTCAACGAGCTGCCTTCCGGAGAGTACCTGCCCCCTGTGGACGCTGCTACTGAGGAAGTTGCCGTTGAGACCCCCCTGGCTGCTGATGGTTACCGTTACAAGACCGTCCGCCGTGTGATCCGTCGTCGTCGTGACGTCAACGAGCTGCCTTCCGGAGAGTACCTGCCCCCATCTGAGGAGGCCGCTATTGCCCCCGCCGCCACTGAGGAGTCCGCTGTCCTGGCCGATGATGGTTACCGCTACAAGACCGTCCGCCGTGTGATCCGCCGCCGTCGTGACGTCAACGAGCTGCCTTCTGGCGAATACCTGCCCCCTGTGGAGGCTGCTTCTGAGGAGGTTGCCGTTGAGACTCCTCTGGCCGCTGATGGTTACCGTTACAAGACCGTCCGCCGTGTGATCCGTCGTCGTCGTGACGTCAACGAGCTGCCCTCTGCTGAGTACCTGCCCCCTGCTGAGGAGGCCGCCGCTTCCGCCGTCATCGATGTGCCCGCCGAGCCCACCGTCCTGGCCGCCGATGGATACCGCTACAAGACCGTCCGCCGCCTGAAGCTCCGCCGTCACTAAGCCGCCGATTGGCCCCCACCACCTACCCACCCACTGCACTATCGATTGAGATTGTCGAGGATGTTCCCAGAAGAAGTCCTGTAACCGAAAGTCTCATCAAAACACTAACCATAAGTCGAGCGTATTAGTCAATTTGAATCCGTAATGACAAATCCCAGTACAAACACGAATTACCAATAATAAAAATTTTAAAAACAAATCTACCAATTTTCTAATCGAATATCATTAAGAGTGGATTATGGAAAGATCAACTTTGAATTAATTATCTACATAAGTAATTGGTTATAGGATTGATGAAGATAATAATCATTAATTGGCCAAATAATTACTACAGTTAAATCTCAAAAAACACAACATTTTCTTCATGTGTATTGCTGACCTCAGAAAAATCCAAAGCAGAGAGCGTTAAACAACACATCATATCTTATCTTATCTATCCATCGGATACGTTGTGATAAGATACTAGCACCTGCCGCTGAATGCAATCAGACACAGGTTTTCAGTTCCACTCTGGAGTTGACGACGTGCGCGTTACAAACTTGGCCAACAGCTAACAGCTAAAAGCGAGTAAACGTTTTTGAAGCGAACAAACTGAACGAACGAGTGACGGAAATGAAGTTGGCTAAGAAGTGCTCCACCTACTTGGTGATATGCCTGGGTAAAGTTCTGCATATGATTCCGCTAAGTTTTTGAGTTTTGCGCATCTTTGAGATACTTTTCGCGAGTACCTGCCAGTGTGTGGGAGTGTGTGTTGCATTTCTGTGTTGAAATGGCCATCAAAAAGCAGTGCTGGTGCATCATAATGGCGGAATACTTATACGCCGTGTCAGTTTTCCGGCTAGTGCATTCAAAAGATAGTCTTGCTACCAGAAGGAGTGCAGGTGTGGGATTTTAATGAGCCAACTTTGGCAATTGGAGACTTTAACGATGAGTAACTGGGCCAAGTGTGCGTCACCCAGTCCGTGGAGACTTTTCTCATGCCCAAGCCAACTCTACAAATGTGTTCGCGCTTATCAGGGAAGCGGTTGAGATAAGCCCTGTTTACTCATTGTTGGCCCATTTTGGGCGTGTTTTTCTTGGGCGCGATGATTCAGTGAGCTCAAGGAGAAAATCAAAGAAATTCCAATCGAATTGTGAATGAATTTCTGCCCTGCAGAAAGAGTTATTTCGACGACGGACAAAAGATTCCAACAAATTGTTTGAACGACAGCATTCCAGCTGTCCTGAATAAAATTGATGATTTATTCGGCAGTTAATAAATTCGAAAACATTTTCATTGAATTCATTAAAATTTGATAAGGCCGATAGCACAACTCACTACAGCCGGAAGTGGTCAAAGCTCGGTAATCATTTCCCAAATAAATTATGAAATAGCCCGAAAAAAATCACACTTTATTTATATATAATAGAAACAATTAATTTTGGTTAGCGGCCAGCCGACGAAATTCGGTCGGGCTCTTAGCCACATCCATTTGGCCTAGGGTTTTTGTCACAGCCCCCATTCCATGCGTCAGCCAGTCCAGAGGGGGTGGGCTAATCAAAGCCATCCATACAAAGCAACAGAGTGCACTGAACAGAAAACCGATTTCCATATTAGCTAACCTCCTGTTTAATATTTTATGCGCAAAATATGCCGAATGAGCCGAACCAAAACAAACAACTAAACTCGAAAAATGTTAATTAAAAATACATTTTGATAATTTTACGTGAAATCGAGTCTGACATCCGCAATCAAACAATGGTTAAGAATGTGCCAAAAGACAACAAAGCTCTGTGTTCCGCCCTCCTTCCCCTCAACAATACAAAAAAACATCAATTTTTTTGGCCAACAGAAATTTATCATCAGGTTGGCGCGCGCGCGCGATTTTGGCTCAATCGGAATCAGCGGTTTTTTGCGCTGCTCTGCTGGTTCTGTTGTTAAACATTTTCTCAACAATTAATTGTTAATATCTTAACAAGTCTTCGCGCTTCGGCCCCAACATGTTGAAGAGATCCATATGATGAATGGCCTGGGCTCCACGTTGTTTCAATGAGTTCCGTTCCGAGCGGCTTGGCTCGCTTACTGCCTCGCTTGATGGATGCTTCAAAGCCATTGCCGCACTTGGAATCCGGCTCGAAATCGGAGTTGGAGTCACCATCGCAGCTGGCCACACGCTCCGACCACATGTGGCGCGTTCTTCAAATATATGTTCTGCGTCTCGGACAAATTGTTTTACTACCAACATGGTCGAGTGGGCCCTGTTCGGAACTCACACAGGAAAAAACAAAGTCTATCAATCAATTGTTGAATTAATAGCTGAAACTTATAGTATAAGAACTTAAGATAATCGTTAATGATATAATTTTGTTGTTTTTTAGGAATAAAAAATAATGGCTAGAATTTAATTAATTATAAAAAAAAATTAATTTCAGTGCTGCTGGCTTGTTGCATGCCGGAAACGGAGGCCACGCGCCGTGTGAACCGCGGTCGTCGCACCCTCACCCGCAGATACTTCAGTAAGTCACGGCGTATACTTGATATCTTCTCAAAAATCTACTGATCCTTGATTTTTGCAGCCGGCCTTGCCATTCCCGGATGGGCTCTGATCGTGTGTGTTGCCTTCGCGGAGCTCCTGATTGGCGGTGCCCTCTACTTTATCCTGAAGAAGGTGATCCTGGACCAGGAGCCCGACGACAAGGCCGCTTCGTACACGCCCGCCCCCACCACTTACACGCCGGCGCAGACCCACGACCCGGAAACCGTGACTCCCCAGCCCGCGCAAGTGACACCAACGCCCACACACGCCACTGCAATCGCCTAATCGCCATCCGGAAGTGTCATCCATAGCTAATAGTTCGATTCAATCCAATAATCCAGTTCAAATGCCACCATTTACATAGCCATTTATAGCCATTTAATTAATGCCCAGCGGCTGTAAGTTCTGTGCCCTTTGTTTGCCTTCATTTTCGAATAAAAACATTTGCTGCCAATGTGGCGCCGAATTAACGCGCGGGTCTTATTGAAACGAGTTCACATTCACATGGCTAATCGTTTGTCAAGCGATCATTTGGCTGGATTTTAGCATTTTATTGCACCGGCTATCCGCCCCTTTTCGATCGAGTTTGCCAGACGATCGTCTGCACCTCACGCACGCTGTTTAATTTGAATTGTTTCAAACTGGTTTTTGGCTGCCATTGCTTGGTGGGGCCTACACAGAGGCGGAAATGAAAAGATCACTTATTGTATCCCCTAAAACAATGGCCTATTTTTAGGATTAGTCTGAAATATATTAGGCCGTTTTAAAAATGCTAGTAATGCTAGCAAGGAATTTTTGAAAATCACCCCTTTCAAATGGTTATCATTGTAGCAAGAATATCATCGTACTTTATATACCCTTACAGAGGGTATTATAATTTTGGTAAAATGTGTGCAACTGCCCATCTGTATGTATGTTTCCACGCGATCCAGTCTCTCAGCTTAAAAGGAATCGATTTAAAATTTTGCACACATCCGAAATGCCATAACTCACAACCTGAAATTAAAAAACTAAAAAACTTCTATTATGCCAAAAAAAGTTACATACATAC
Organism: Drosophila atripex; assembly: GCA_035045925.1. Classification (NCBI taxonomy): domain Eukaryota; kingdom Metazoa; phylum Arthropoda; class Insecta; order Diptera; family Drosophilidae; genus Drosophila; species Drosophila atripex. The sequence goes on from JAWNOP010000012.1 coordinate 8,073,626, forward strand.
ATTTATTATGGAATGTTCTGCCCAAAGGTAGGCAATGGGGAAACGGAGTCGATGGCCCATTCGTAGTGTGCTTTATTGGGATGTTGTGTTCGTTTTTGCAGATCAATGTTAACATTACTTTCTGTTTTAACTTAGTTAATCAATTTATTTTAAGGAAATACCCTGTTTTATGAATCCTAACTTTATAATACTCTTTTACCTTCATTTAAACAATTTTGATTTTAGTTAGGGAATAACTTTTAAGGGAATAACATTGTTTCGAGACAAAAAGTTTGTACGCAGGTCCTCTTACAGACATTATAATCTACCTCCAATTAGTACTCTAACCAAAACTCCTTTAGCATATGTTTTTGATTTCGATTATTTGGTATAAAAAAAAAATGGGCTGTACACTTTTAAATTTAGCCAGAACTATTGGGAAAATGTAAGTGGAACTATAGATCTTTTGTCTTGCAACATAAAATGTGGTTACTTTTAGGGGCGATTTCCAAACAGATTTCCACAGGACTCGTTTTCGACGCAACTCAAAAGTTAAAGTTAAAAACTAAATTTAAAAGAATTTTCAATTTCTAAAGGTTTGAGATTATCTGGCCCTCAAAAAAAAAATACTTAAATCTGGATTTGTATTTGAGGCTATATCGCTGACTGATTTTGATGCCACTTGGGAGGGGAGGCACTTGACGCCGTTTTCTCGCTTTGCCGCTGACAAATCGAAATTTATTATAAACGCCATTGAAAAATCCCCAGTGTGGCACTTGAGCCGGATCTCTAAGCTGCAACAGAGGGAAACATAGAAGCCGTGCCGGAGAATCCCGGCCAAGTCAAGGGCCCGGCAGCCAAGTAGCTGTAAATGCCAACAATTGGCGCAACCAGAAGCTTCTCCATAGCGACACGCTGCCGTGGGGCCCTTTGGAGTGGTGGAGTGGTGGAGCGGATGGGATAGGAGGTAAGGGCAGGGGAAGGAGTCGAGTGGCGTAACCAAAGCGGATTCCAAAATTGACATAAAACAGACAAAAAGCGAATCGCTTAGGCGCAACCACCCGCAACCGAGGAGCAGCAATGGTGGCAGTGCCACACACAAGCACACGAGTGCAACGGCAGCCAAAAATTGTACAACGGAAGCAACACAAGAATGTTGCACAAAAAAAAAAAAAAATAATAATCCTGACTGAATTTTTAAACAACATATTTTATTTTGTATCTAAAGATACAATCAGATGTTGTCTCGGCAAGAGTTGGTGAAAAAATGTTTTTGTTCAAGTTTTAGATTAAATTTTTGTAATCTAGATTGCATTTTCTCACTGTGCCATCTGGCCAACTAGGATACCTCTAAGGATATTTGGACTGGCGCAGCAAAGCCACACAAAAGAGTCCTGCACGCCGACTATGTTCCCGAAAGGACTTTCGCCCCGAATGGGAATGCAAACACTTTGCATATGGTCAGAGAGCCGTACTCTTGCAATTGTTATGCTGGGCCAGCTGGAGGACCTCCGGCGGGCGGGAGTCCTGGCGTTTGCAGCTCTCGGAGGAGCAGGCACTTGGCTGCAGTTTATGCGAGTGTTTGTGGGGTGTTAAAGTTTATCAACATATCGTCAACGTTGTTGTGCCGTTGTCTGACAACAGTGGCTCATATTTATTTATGGCTCAGCCTCCACTGGCCCAGACTCGTATTTCAGCCTGACCCCAACTGGCCGCAACTTGGCCGGTTCTAGGTACCGGGTCCAGGGATCTGGGTCGTGGGATGTGAGCTGGGTGGAGCACTTGTGGTTGATGCTTTGGACTGTTAGCTGACAGTTTGGCAGCCGCTTCACAATGTTATCAAACTTTTTTTTCCTGCCTCTCAGTGGGCCGTGTGCCTTGCGAGGGTGTGTGCCGGGATGTGTATTTTCCTGGTATTCGGGGATTTAGACATGTACACTTGTTGTAAACAACAACATTAACAAGGGTTTTCCAGGACACTCATAAGCATTCATTGGAAATCCTTTTCGATTTATTTGCGTATTCAAACGGAAACATTTAAAGTGATTGCGGATGCAAATTTCCCTCCCAACTAGGCAACAAGAAATTTCTCTGATGTACTACCTTTCCCCTCGACCTGGCGTTGCCCTCGTTTCTGTGCTTTCTCTGCGCCTTTCTCTCCTTTATCTGCTTTCTTTCTTTGTTTGTGTGGGGCTGTATCTTTACACGTGTGTGTGGATTTTCAAGATCTGAGCGCGTGCCTGGCAACATTTGCGGTTTTTGCACAAACTTCACACATCTTCTTATGTGAGGGGTTTGCTTGGCCTTACCTTTTTATTGTTGCCAGCGCCATGAGAATTTCAATTTTCACACAGGTGCGCTTGTGTTTGTTGAAAAAATAAATATCAATCATACGCCCCAGTGGCCTTTGTAGGTTTTTGGCACAGGGCCCCTCTATCCTGGACAGCTTACCGCATTTATGAGTTTTTTGTTTAATTTTATTTTGATATTTGCTTTAACAATTAGTTGAATGCTCTCCCGCTTTCGAGCCGCAAACCCTTTGTGTTCTCAGAATTTTTCGATTATATTTGAATGGGCTCGAGTTACTCCAATAAAATAGAGTGAATGCACTGCGAGGGCAACAATGAAATAACTTAAGAAAATAGTTTGGATTGGGCATCTGATGTTTCGATATTTCAAACTATCGAAGCTTTTGACACTTGCGTGCGAAGCGTTCCGCTTTATATGCTCATCAAGTTCGCACTAAGCCACTAAAAAAGGCTGTTAATCAGCTGAAATTGCTTCCAAAATTAAAGAAAAAACAAAAACACCGACCGAGGGGCTCATCAATGAGCTGCGATCTGCTATCAGCGATCGAGTCAGATGCTCTACTTGAGCGGTAGTTTATTTTACTGCCGCTCGTTTGGACTGACAGCATGTTAATTATTTTACTGTTTTTGCCGAAAGAGAGTGGGATGTTGTCATAACGACAGTAGCCGACTGTATTTGTGTCTTCTGGGTAGCCCACCTCCACTACCGCAAGTGCCACTTGACCAGAACTGTGATTGCGGCTTATCAGTCAACACAAAGCCCCAACCAATCAAGTGGCTCAACCGATTGGCCCAGAGTCAATGGAAACACCTTGAATGGAAATTCATTAAAGTTTAACTCTCAGCCACTTTCACCTTGCAGTCCATTCAACGCCGTTTATGCAAATCGCTCGGGTAGAACTCTAAAATGCAGTCTGAGGATAAATTTGTAACGAATTACCAATCAATTGACCAACGAAACAAACAAACCAAACCGAAGCCAGACTTTCGGGATGGAGGGAAGACCGCAAAGAGGTCTGGGCCGGAGCTTGTAAAACGATTTGGAATTGGGATTGAAATTGCAATGCAGCCGAACCAAAAACAAAAACAATTTAAATATAATGGAACCACAACGACTCGGTCTCGTGGGGCTCTGTGAATAATTCAGCAAGAGCTGGAGCCGTTGCAGCAGAATCAGTAACAGAAGCAGCGGCAACAAATTAAATCAAATAGTTATATCATGCGAGCAAATCGCTGTGGATATCGCACATACGCCCCGTTGACCGCAGACTCGAGTCGCGGCTACTTACGCGCCGCACTCATCGCTCGGGGCATCAGTGCGCGCCCAGTGCTCAACCGCAGTAGATCGCGAATCGGGAACCGTGGATGGGGATACATTGTCAGTTACACAAGAAACAATTTTGAGTGAAATATAAAATTTGAATTCAGAAATTTTCCAAAGATTATTATTCACTTCTATCTTACAAACGTATTCCTTTAACTTCGTTTTTAATTTCAATTCAACTGTATTATTTTCTTGCATTAGTTTTGTTGAAAAAAATTTATCATTTAAATGGCTAATTTCTGAATTTTAGTGACCTAACGTTGTAGTGTGAAAATCTGCTTTTCGATGCGAAAGAGATACAGCTGAAAAGCGCACAAATATTTGCACATCAGTTGAGGAGAGCTGCGCCCCAGTCCGCAACAGCGACTTCCTGTCCGGGGCACTTACGGCTGCTAAATTCACCGAACACGTGCTGCAGCGTCTGCGGCCTGGATCTAAAACTCCGTCTACGGTTTTAACTGGAACTCCAATCAGGAGACGTATTTTTTTGTTGCTTCAGAGACCAGAACCGTGCCACCTCCTGCCGCCATGCACTCGCCGGGGGCCAAAGTGTCGGGCTATGTCGTCCTGATGATTGTGCAAATAATTTTCCTGGTCCTATTCTGGCTGTTCGTGCGTTACGAAAAGGAACTCCTGCCGCCGGCAATCGATGCCGAAGACGCTGGATCAGCAAAGGAACACGTTTCAAAATATCCGCGTGAGTAGCAGGGATTTTGGGTCTCATTCCTCCAGATTTTTCACTAAAAACTCTTTCATTATTATTTTCTTATCAAATAAAATGAATCATCTACTCTACACCTATTTTAGGACATTTTTCCTAGAATTAACCACAGATGTGCGAAAACAACTTTTAATAGCCATTGTCTGTTTTTTTTATTTTTGGTTTAATTTAAAAAGATTTATTTATGGTTAGTTTGACATATTTTGATTAAAACAAGTCACTGCCTAGCAACAGCTGGCATCTAAGCGATATTTTTGTATAAACGATGTTTTATTTTCTTTCATTCGGCAAAATTCATATTTCGGAATAAAAAAGTTCATCTTCTGACAGGGAGCACCCCAAAAAATACCCCTTGGGACGGAAACAGGTTTTGTTTTTAGCTTTACCCCCACAAAATTACCGAGTAGATTTGCAAACATATTTATTTTAAGCCTTCAGCAGTTTAGTGTTTGTTTGTTTTTTATGTATTATTTTAATGCGGTTAATTAGCCGTATTTGCTTTAAAAAAATTAGTAACAACAGAAGTTTGGTTATTTAATGTCAACATTTTCAAATAGACTCAAAAGTTATTTCTTTTTCTAGTTAAGTTATAATTTTCTCTTATGAAAAAAAGGAAAACTTGATAGCTTTGAAAACAGCTGAAAACAATTAAAATAAAAACTGTGGAGTGAGCTTTAAATGAAATGACATATAGAGCTATTACCCATGCTACCAGGAAACCTCTAGTCTGCTCTATTCTGGCGGGGATGGGCAAGTCAGGACCTGGTGAAGGACCCGTATTGTTTGCCAAGTGTTGGCGGGTCATAAATAAATGAAGTTCTTTTTCGCACAGTCTCCGCAGTCTTTTGGGTCCCGTGGCACCAATTCCATTAATTACTTTCTGCCACTGGAATATATATAGAATGTTCGGATACTACGGGCGAACCGAACTGAAATTCCGAACAATGGAAAACACACACACTCGCACAAATGAATAATTAAAGTCATTAATTTCAATTTATGCAAATGCGTCTGTAAACAACTTGTTGCAATTCATAATAAATAAATTAAACCGTATTTCACACTAATTGCACCCGCGCGGGCACACACACATACCCTCGCATACACGCACCATGGGGTTGTGTGGGGGTGGCTGGGTGTTGTTGATGGGGCGGGTGGTTCAAACAACATTGGGGACCCGGCAGCCGCCTGGCCAGGGTGTCTTGGTGCCCGGGTGACATCAATCTCAATGCAATTGACTTTTGGCAGCAGACAATTGGGCGGTTAATTGAAACGACTTGACTCAATTAATTGGCATCCCCATAGGCCACTATTGACTGTCCTCTGACCAGTCCTGAGCTAGGATGCTAACCCATTTGCACTCTTCCTTCCCGCAGAGTTCCAGGACATCCAGGTGATGATCTTCATTGGGTTCGGCTTCCTTATGACCTTCCTGAGGAAGTATGGCTACAGTGCCACCGGCTTCACCCTCTTTATGGCCGCCCTGGTGGTACAGTGGTCCGTGCTGATGAAGGGATTCCTTCACATGGAGGACGGCAAGATCAGGTAAGGAGTGACACATCCATTTATTAATTGCTTCGCCTTGCGGTCTCCTTGCCCAAAACTGACAGTCGGCAAAGCAAACAAGGTCCTGAAATGAAATGGAGAAAAATTGCCTGGAGCCAATGGCAATGAATTCAAGCAATTACTTTAAATGAAGAAGTCAAGCCAAGTGTGAGGTGGTTGGGTGGGTGGTGTGGGTGGGTAAGGAAGTTAAGTCAACCTGTACTTATTCTAAGTGAAATGGGCAACAATCTCAAGCCAAAGTCAAACGACAAACAAAGGACAAGAAGCGGCAAACGAGTAAATGGATCCGACTTAAAAGTCCACTGGAAACGATTTCTCAAACACAGAAACTGTAATAAATATATGAATGCACGAAAGAGCGTAAATATTGACTTAAGTTCTGTTCTCTAGAACAATATATTATAAAGATAATGCTTAAAACCTATTTTAAATATTAAACATGCTTTAATAATACTTATTTTCTGTGTAGAAACATTAACCACCATCGCAAATGGAAATGCTTTAAAATGTATTCCATTTCATTTGGCGGCCATTTCTTGGACATTTTTTATGCGAAGAGGGCGTGTCACCTGTCGCTCTCCTTTCTCATCGTCTTCCATGCCCTTTCCCGTTCACAGCCTCTCCTTGGAGAACATCATCGATGCGGATATTGCCGCCGCAGTTCCTTTGATTAGCATGGGCGCCCTCCTGGGAAGGACCACACCCATCCAACTGCTCTGCATGTCCATCTTCGAGGTGGCTCTGTTCGCCGCCAACGAGTATCTGGCTCTGAATGTTTTCAGTGTGAGTTTATTTTAGAAGGCCAATAAAACAAATTGCTTCCTAGCTAATTGCTTTTCCCTTTACACTTTAAAATATTTAAAATACTGAGAGCTGGACCATAATAATAATATTTACCTAAAAAATTATGCGTGAAAACAAGGGAAAATAGGTCGCATTGAATGTGACACTCTGGGGGCTCATAGGTCATATCATATGCAAATAAAATGGACATGAATACAATATATTCGGCGCTAATTTTATGCGTACAGGATGTATGATTTTTACCCTCGTGAATTATTCCGAAATGTTACCTTTGTTTTATTTTGAGGGTTAGATTTAAAGCTGGCTATTTGCGACCTATAATAGGTCAAGTTTTAATGACTTTTTTGGTAGATTTGTATTTATTATTTTTTAGTTGTCAAACGTATTGGGAGATAAAAATTGTCAGGATGTTGCATAAATTGATTTTTTTTTTTAATTAGTTTAGTTTATTTTTTGTTTGTTAAGTTTATATCGTAAATATAGTAAGAGAAATAATATTTCATACTTTTTTCGACAGATCTGCGACTGTGGCGGCTCCATCACAGTGCATGCTTTTGGCGCCTACTTTGGCCTGGCGGTGGCCCTGATGCTGCGTCCCTCGAGTGACCAGAACGAGGCCGGAAAGCTGGAGGGCGCCAGCTACACATCGGACATATTCGCCATGATCGGCACCACCTTCCTGTGGGTGTACTGGCCCAGCTTCAACTCGGTCCTGGCGGCTGGAGCCGGCGGCGAGCGAGCCATTTTGAACACGTTCTTGTCATTAGCCGCGGCAACAGGTGAGTCACGTGCTCCGGCAATTAGCCAAGACTCAAGTGGAGGACAGCTGGAGGACACAATTTCATGCCCCGCCCGTCATATCCTTCGGGCTGTCTTCGCCCACTCATACTTGCGAATATCTTCACGCTCGGCGAGGGCATTCCTCCGGCTAGCTTTGTTAATTATAATGTTGGCGGGCCTATTAGCACGGCTACCGATGAAATTGAAAAGGCCCAGAGCCATGGTCCTGGCGACTCCTTTAGGTCCTTGTGCATGCGCCTCACAAACTAATTAAATGTCAAATAGTTTCGTTAACACATTTGAAAATTTATTTTGAGCACGTAGCACACATAAAAACGAACCGAATGGCATCGGGTGCCATTGCCAGTGCCAGTGTGGGTGTGGGTCAGCCTGTCCGGCATTTGCTTAGCCGTATCGAATAGAGGACCAGGCTCCGGACCAGCTCACACATAGAAAATGTGCTAAAAGCAGCACCACATCCCCTGGTCAGGGCTCAGGGATTCCGGTCTGGGGTCGGGATCTGCCTCGGTTGACTCGCTCGGTTAATGTAAATAACAAAACACAAATTAAATGTATACAAAGGATACCCAGCAGTAGCAACAACAGCAAAAGCGGTAATAATAGTAAGGCCAGCAGCTGAGATAAGCCAAGTAGAGGACGGCGACACTTGGCTGGCTGTGGCCAGAGCTTCTGTTCTGGCCATTTTGCTCTACTCTTCTGGCCATGGTATTAAAGCCCTCACGTAACAGCAGTGTAGGCAGCACCTAACATGAGGCACATGAGTTGGGCGGGTGAAAGGAGAAACCCCTTGGTCGAAATGGAGTTACTCTTTATTTTTCTAAAAATATAAAACATAAAAACATAAAGTTAGTCAGCTTCACAGCAGGGTTTTCATTTATTGAAAAAATAGCTTCCACATTCGGTTCTTGTTTGCTTCCGATTTTTCCCAATTTCAAGATTTATTTCAAAAATAAATACTTGTTTGTCTGAAACTTTATTTGAATAATTTAACTTCCTAATATTTCTAGAAAAATATGCAACTGCAGTGGCGTTTTTTCCTTTCCGAACAAAGTTTCTTTTTGCTCGGCAAATTGAGTCATGAATTCTACTCTCAGTAGAGTGCATATTCAAATTTAGTGCAAATTTATCTTTGACCAGATGAAACTTAATCAATGGATTCCAATCTCTGCAGCAGGACGGGACGACCTCATCCCATAAATAGATATCGTAGAGTATCCACTGGAGGCACTAGAGGTAGAGAGGGAAAGTGGAGGCCTGTCGGAGCATTTTATTCGGAAGGATGTGCGATTAGTTGAGTCAACGTGCGGCCTTTCAGTGCCCCCCGTTTGTTGCAATGTACTTTTCCCCCTCACAGACCCCCACACCCTTCCTCCATTTAGTGGCCGGTTGCTTGGCTCACTAGTTGTTGCCTTAATTAAACTAAAGCTGGGATTCAGTTCGATGCTGAAATTAGAGGCGGCCTGGTGGGTGTGGTCCACGGTCCCCTGTCGGCCATGTCGGCCATGCGGGCGGACATGCATGGTCTGTCCAGGAGACAGGGACGACGGGAGGATGGCAGGGCGGATCAGACGACGCCATTTGGTGTCCGAATGCGGCGCCAACAGCAAAAATACGCCCCAGTTGTTGTTTTCACACCAGGCACAAAATGAGCCGGAGCGTCGTCTGGACATTCTCCTGGAAAAGTAGACAAAAAAAAAATGAAATCTAAAATATAAATATTTTTTAATTCTACCAAAAATTAAACGGGTAAAATGACTAATAATAACTAATTCATTATTAGGAGCTATTTTAAGAGGTATTCACCTCAATTATGTAGAATATTATAGTAGATGATGGGCATTTTTGTCAGTGCCTGTTTTAGGTTTGGATCTGGTTAGGACTCCAGTCTGGTCAGCCTGGCGGCTTTTTGGGGGCAACGCAAAATGAGGGGGACACTGAGGACGGAGGCTGCCCGCATTGGCCAACAACGTTAAGCACAAAACACATTTTACAGTCGCAAGTGACACCATTGGCGTTAATTTAAATTGTTTAATGTTCGAGCAGCAGAAGCCGTATCAGGAGCAGGACCAAGAACCAAGAACAAAAACAAAAACAGAAACAAAAGCCAGCACAAACAAGAGAAATCCTGAATCTCGGATATGCCGTTGGCCTGGCTTTGGTTTAGACCTCGAGCTGAAAAAGGACAAGAACTAGGACGGGAATGGGGGCTGTAAAAAAGCTGTTTAATTGATTTTTAAGCCAGAACTTGCTGTCCTCGTTGTTTTGTGTCGCCCGGACAACGTCAAAAGCTGTTTTGAAATTGTTGCGGTTCCTGCCACATAGCCCCCAACTCCATCTGGTTGAGATTTGCCTTACTTATTTGCAGTGGCCAACCGACGCCTGCCCTCAACTAATTTATGCAAATTATTATGGCTGCAACATATGCTCCGCCATAAAATGGAGATTTTTAAGTATTTAGTGTTATTCAGCCGAGATTTATGCTGGCTGCCGGTCATAAACTGAAGCGTCCTTGTTGTAGTGCGATGTGGTGCGGTGCGGTGTGTGTTGCTCGGCGCTGTGACCAGCGGAAAATCAGAAAAGCCCTGGGGGCCATCCGGAAAATACTGGAAATCCGGGGGATCTTGGCACTGTCGTGTTTACATTTTTATTAGTTTTGTGTTTATTGCAAAAGTGTGGCTCAGACCAGAAGCAGTGGCCATGCCAGTTGGGTGTGTCATTTCTACTGGCCGAGTGATTAGCAAAGCTGGCTGTCAGTGTCGTTGGCCCATATTCATAAACAAAACTGAGTTTCATATTACTGATTTAATCGTGTTAAATTAAAGTTTTTAATCTGTTTAAAGTTCTTTAGAAGGACTTACTATCAAATATGAAAAGTTATGGAGGAGCTACGGGTTGTATACGTAATATTTTGTAAAGTATTGAAGATTTTTGTGCTTTTAATAAATAGTTGCTATGAATCTAGAGGCTTGGTATTAATATTTACCAATTATTGGGCCTCAGTTTTACTAGTTCTACAGAGCAGATAAGTTATATAAGTTTTATAAGTCCTATAAGCCACAACAGCACATATTCTCTATAGAAACTGCAGTGCTCTTAACTAACAATCCAAGGAATAAAGCAAAAACATAAATGTGCATCTAAATTTAACTGCAAACCTTTAAAGACCTCTTGCTTCTTAATGAACTTGCCCAAAACTCTTTCAAAATGGAATCAAAATCACGTAATTAAACCGTCCCACCTGGGAAGCATTCAAAATAGACTCCTGCATTCAATTGAAAACATAACTGTGAGTCCGGAATCCGGGCTCCAGAGGACCACAGACTCCTACCTCTTTTTGGCTCCATTCTTTTCCGTGCCACTTTAACCCTTTCGCTGTGGATCCTTCGTTCCAGTGACCACCTTCGTTGTATCCGCGCTTGTCAGCCACGAGAATAAATTGGACATGGTGCACGTGCAGAACTCGACTCTCGCCGGGGGCGTAGCCGTGGGCACGGTGTGTAACTTGCTGCTCGGCGCCCATGGAGCCGTCTTAATTGGCATTATCGCCGGCACGGTCTCGGTGCTCGGCTATCGCTATTTAACAGTAAGTTTTGATTCCCATTCAAGGGTGTAAAAAAAATTATTAGGAAAAGTAAAATCAAAGATTCCTACAATAATATTATACCACTTATTTTTGGAAAAATAGTGCTATCTGTATATTAAAGCAAACAATTTTAGTTGTTTATTTATATAAAATAATTTTTCAATTTAATTTATTTTACATAATATATCTCACTTGTTAAACTAAGTACTTTTTGATAGGGTAAAATAACTTCCAACGCACTCTACGCCAAAGTTACCGTCTATTCATATGCCAGCAGTCCTGGATTGGATTCGCGGTGAACGAAAATTTTTAGGGGGAATAGGATGTAGAACTAGAACTATCTGGCTGGGGCTTCACTTTAATTAGTGCGCCCAGGAAAAATGCGACGCTAATGAGTAAAGTTTGTTGCCCGCCGGTCAGCCGCAGCCGTAGCAGGATTTTATCCCGGACAGGGACTTCGTCCTGTAACCAGGCCGAATTGCCATTTGCATTACAGCCACGCAAAATAGAATATTGTATAGAGGGATGTTCTTTTACCTGGAGGTACAAATAAATTTTTATAACTCTTCAAGCACTCGTATACTCGTATTCCGCTCAAGGTTCAGATGATAATTGCCAAAGATACAGCCTTTGATGGGGCCTATAAAATCGATCCATGCACTTTTCTAGATTTCTGATCCAGAAGGCCCCCCAGAAAATTTGAAAAAAAATTTTAAAAATATTTTGTTCCTAGATTTAGATGCAGATTGATGGAGAATCTATGTACAAATCGATTAAGGTATTCCGCTCCAGACTCAAATTATTATTGTCAAAGATATAGCCTTCGATGGGACCCATAAAGGGGCTCCATGCACTTTTCTGGACTTCTGAAGGGGATCCCCAGAAAATTTGACAAAAAATGTGAAAAATATTGTATTCCTAGATTTAGATGCAGATTGATGGATAATCTATCTACAAATCGATTAAGGTATTCCGCTCCAGAATCAGATTATTATTGCCAAAGATACAGCCTTCGATGGGACCCATAAAGTGGCTCCATGCACTTTTCTGGACTTCTGAAGGGAACCCCCAGAAAATTTTGACAAAAAATGTGAAAAATATTGTGTTCCTAGATTTAGATGCAGATTGATGGAGAATCTATCTACAAATCGATTACGGTATTCCGCTCCAGAATCAGATTATTATTGTCAAAGATACAGCCTTCGATGGGACCCATAAAGTGGCTCCATGCACTTTTCTGGATTCTGATGGGGACCCCCAGAAAATTTGACAAAAAATGTGAAAAATATTGTGTTCCTAGATTTAGATGCAGATTGATGGAGAATCTATCTACAAATCGATTAAGGTATTCCGCTCCAGAATCAGATTATTATTGTCAAAGATACAGCCTCCGATGGGACCCATAAAGTGGCTCCATGCACTTTTCTGGACTTCTGAAGGGAACCCTCAGAAAATTTGACAAAAAATGTGAAAAATATTGTGTTCCTAGATATAGATGCAGATTGATGGATAATCTATCTACAAATCGATTAAGGTATTCCGCTCCAGAATCAGATTATTAATGCCAAAGGTACAGCCTCCAATGGGACCCATAAAGTGGCTCCATGCACTTTTCTGGACTTCTGAAGGGGACCCCCAGAAAATTTGACAAAAAATGTGAAAAATATTGTGTTCCTAGATTTAGATGCAGATTGATGGAGAATCTATCTACAAATCGATTAAGGTATTCCGCTCCAGAATCAGATTATTATTGCCAAAGGTACAGCCTTCGATGGGACCCATAAAGTGGCTCCATGCACTTTTCTGGACTTCTGAAGGGGACCCCCAGAAAATGTGACAAAAAATGTGAAAAATATTGTGTTCCTAGATTTAGATGCAGATTGATGGAGAATCTATCTACAAATCGATTAAGGTATTCCGCTCCAGAATCAGATTATTATTGTCAAAGGTACAGCCTTCGATGGGACCCATAAAGGGGCTCCATGCACTTTTCTGGACTTCTGAAGGGGATCCCCAGAAAATTTGACAAAAAATGTGAAAAATATTGTATTCCTAGATTTAGATGCAGATTGATGGAGAATCTATCTACAAATCGATTAAGGTATTCCGCTCCAGAATCAGATTATTATTGTCAAAGATACAGCCTTCGATGGGACCCATAAAGTGGCTCCATGCACTTTTCTGGATTCTGATGAGGACCCCCAGAAAATTTGACAAAAAATGTGAAAAATATTGTGTTCCTAGATTTAGATGCAGATTGATGGAGAATCTATCTACAAATCGATTAAGGTATTCCGCTCCAGAATCAGATTATTATTGCCAAAGATACAGCCTTCGATGGGACCCATAAAGTGGCTCCATGCACTTTTCTGGACTTCTGAAGGGAACCCCCAGAAAATTTTGACAAAAAATGTGAAAAATATTGTGTTCCTAGATTTAGATGCAGATTGATGGAGAATCTATCTACAAATCGATTACGGTATTCCGCTCCAGAATCAGATTATTATTGTCAAAGATACAGCCTTCGATGGGACCCATAAAGTGGCTCCATGCACTTTTCTGGATTCTGATGGGGACCCCCAGAAAATTTGACAAAAAATGTGAAAAATATTGTGTTCCTAGATTTAGATGCAGATTGATGGAGAATCTATCTACAAATCGATTAAGGTATTCCGCTCCAGAATCAGATTATTATTGCCAAAGATACAGCCTTCGATGGGACCCATAAAGTGGCTCCATGCACTTTTCTGGACTTCTGAAGGGAACCCCCAGAAAATTTTGACAAAAAATGTGAAAAATATTGTGTTCCTAGATTTAGATGCAGATTGATGGAGAATCTATCTACAAATCGATTACGGTATTCCGCTCCAGAATCAGATTATTATTGTCAAAGATACAGCCTTCGATGGGACCCATAAAGTGGCTCCATGCACTTTTCTGGACTTCTGAAGGGAACCCCCAGAAAATTTGACAAAAAATGTGAAAAATATTGTGTTCCTAGATTTAGATGCAGATTGATGGAGAATCTATCTACAAATCGATTAAGGTATTCCGCTTCAGAATCAGATTATTATTGTCAAAGATACAGCCTTCGATGGGACCCATAAAGTGGCTCCATACACTTTTCTGGACTTCTGAAGGGAACCCCCAGAAAATTTTGACAAAAAATGTGGAAAATATTGTGTTCCTAGATTTAGATGCAGATTGATGGAGAATCTATCTACAAATCGATTAAGGTATTCCGCTCCAGAATCAGATTATTATTGCCAATGATACAGCCTTCGATGGGACCCATAAAGTGGCTCCATGCACTTTTCTGGACTTCTGAAGGGAACCCCCAGAAAATTTTGACAAAAAATGTGGAAAATATTCTGTTCCTAGATTTAGATGCAGATTGATGGAGAATCTATCTACAAATCGATTAAGGTATTCCGCTCCAGAATCAGATTATTATTGTCAAAGATACAGCCTTCGATGGGACCCATAAAGTGGCTCCATGCACTTTTCTGGACTTCTGAAGGGAACCCCCAGAAAATTTGACAAAAAATGTGAAAAATATTGTGTTCCTAGATTTAGATGCAGATTGATGGAGAATCTATCTACAAATCGATTAAGGTATTCCGCTTCAGAATCAGATTATTATTGTCAAAGATACAGCCTTCGATGGGACCCATAAAGTGGCTCCATACACTTTTCTGGACTTCTGAAGGGAACCCCAGAAAATTTTGACAAAAAATGTGGAAAATATTGTGTTCCTAGATTTAGATGCAGATTGATGGAGAATCTATCTACAAATCGATTAAGGTATTCCGCTCCAGAATCAGATTATTATTGCCAAAGATACAGCCTTCGATGGGACCCATAAAGTGGCTCCATGCACTTTTCTGGACTTCTGAAGGGAACCCCCAGAAAATTTTGACAAAAAATGTGAAAAATATTGTGTTTCTAGATTTAGATGCAGATTGATGGAGAATCTATCTACAAATCGATTAAGGTATTCCGCTCCAGAATCAGATTATTATTGCCAAAGATACAGCCTTCGATGGGACCCATAAAGTGGCTCCATACACTTTTCTGGACTTCTGAAGGGAACCCCCAGAAAATTTTGACAAAAAATGTGAAAAATATTGTGTTCCTAGATATAGATGCAGATTGATGGAGAATCTATCTACAAATCGATTAAGGTATTCCGCATATAAAATATTAAAGGGATACACCTAAGAATGGCATTCAAATTTGGCAACGTTGTCTATCGCTAACAATGGCTTTATCTGAAAGTTGAGGATTCATTCTTCATAGGCAGCCTCTTGTTAATCTATTTGCATTGTGATGTGTTTCAGCCCTGGATGACTGCCAATCTGCGGCTGCACGACACCTGTGGAGTGCACAATCTGCACGGAATGCCGGCCCTGATTTCTGCCATTGCCTCGGCCATTTACGCCTCGATGGCCACCGTGGGCGACTATCGATCGGAGCTGCAGGACATCTTTCCGGCCATGGTGGGAACCAACGGGACCGAAACCAAAATCATGGGCGTAAGTATCCAGAGTGCATCTCTGATTTGATATCCTAATTGAGTTTTTCCGCAGGGTCTTGGCCGAAATGCCAGCTCGCAGGCAGGGTACCAATTGTTCGGCATAGCTGTGACCCTTCTCATTGCCATCGGTGGAGGCATTTTAACAGGTTTGTTTATGGAACCAGTTAATGGATTTGTTATAATTTTTTCTATAATAAAAATAGGAGCCGTTTTAAAGTACACCAGCTTCCGGAATCTAAAAAAGGACGAACATCACCAGGACGAGCATTACTGGGAGGTGCCTGCTGTGGAGAACAAGGAGGAATAGTTAAGTTTTGTGCCTGTCCCAAGAAATTGATTCCAGCTCACTGTCTACGCCTCAACGACATACGATTACTTTATAATTTTATTTACATTTTATTTACTTTACGAGATGCATGTATTGTCCTTGTGCCTGCCTGCCTTTCCCCTAAAGCCCACTCAACCAGCAAAGTTAGCAAAATTATTTGGAATTTTTGTTTTCTTCCCAAGTTCTGCATTCGCTTTTCGCTGATTTGATTTGCCGCCTTTTTTGCAGTGAACTAGAAAGAGTTGACGAGCTTTTGTCGTAATCCGAAATACCCAAGCAACATCAACAGGACAATGGGTGCCAGCCAATCCTTTTGTTGTCCTTGCCAGCTCCGCTTAATTTTTGTAGACATTTGTCGCATTTAATTAAAAACTCCAACAATTTACACATTTAATTAGCGTAGTGCACAACGAAAAAGCACAACACATCACAACAAACCAAATAAAATCAAAAAAAGTATTAGCAATAAAAATATTTTAAATGTGACATTGCCTCTTTCTGCTCCACTCCCCCGCACGACTGCCCCGCATGGGTTTCGCAAATTTTAATGGAATTAAAATTATACACATAAAATCCAACAACGAACGAACGACCAACAATGGTGGTACTACTGGCTTCTACCCGGGTGATGGCGAAAAAGTTTAAATATGCTCGCCAAACTTTTGGATGATGCGAATGCCGCCGATGCCGCCGCCATCGCCGTCGCCAACTATGGCTCCAACTCCAATTCCCAGGCTGCTGCCAACTTTAATTGGCGCCCGTTTCTGCTGCGCAACTGGAATGCAATTGTCCCCGCCAACAATTTGTATGTGCGCGGAGCTCTGCATTAGAGCCCGCTAATTAACTGGCCCAAGACAAAGTGCTTGGCTAATTAGCCGACTTTTGGCCACCGAGACACTGAGACAATGAGACAATGAGACACCAAGACCCACAGTCATCGTCTCGGATCCAATTCCTCGCCAGTCCGATCCGGTCAACTTGGACGGCTCAGCCGGCGATTAGCGCACCTGGCGCCCAAGGCAAGTAATCGCCGGACAAAAGCGAACCAAGAATAATGTCTTTCGAACGACTTGCGATAAGCTGGCGGCCAACTACTTAACTTGGCTTTGTCACCACACACACTCACAAGAAATCCAAGCAGGACACAAACAAGACAGAATATAAACAAAGCCCAAAAGGCAAACAATTACAGGAAAAAGTTCAACAAGTTTCAATAAAAATTGTCAGGCTGTCAAAGACTTTTGGTTTCTCGTTTTTACTCATTCACAGCCATAGAAATAAACAAGAGTGGTTGAAGATTTTAAGGGAATTCCGACACACGTAATCACAAAAATTGGTAATATAGCTTTAAGTTAAAAAATATTTCTGCAGACTTCAATAAAGTGTCGGAAACTATCATGAAGCTTAACTTCGTATTCTGCAATACTTCCAAAACTGAAAGAACGCCCAAAATAGAGACTATTAGCTTCGACATTCGGTGAAACTAACTATCAGAACGCACCTCTTGCCTACCGAAAATCAATAAAATTTAATGAATCCCAATAAAAGATGTCCATTTCAATAAAATATGACATTTCAAAAGAGATCTGTTGACACAAAATCCTTGTAATTGGCTTTTTCGTTTTGCTTTTCTATCAAATGGCCAAGAGTATCATTGCTTCAGATCTAAGGCTAACAAAATACAGGTAGTGTTCAAGTTATATGAACTAAGCGGCAAGGCCTTTATATTTTTTGGACGACCTCCCAAGGATGGCCAGTGGTAGTAGCCGAGTAAGCAAATGAGTGGCCAAAGTGACTGCTCTGCTTCCACAGCTCCTGTTTGACTGCCAGACGAGTCTGGCAAGACCAGGCGTTCCTGGACATGGGGAAAGTCCTCTGACAGGAGAAGGGGAGTTCGGACAGGAGACAGAGTAGATTGTGCAATTTGGCAAAGTATTCCCCGGTGCACCGTTCTACTCTTTGGGCGGACAGACGTTGAGGTCTCTGTCTCCTTGCTTGTGGTTGGTTTTGTGACTGCACTGAGAGAAATTTTAGAACAAGATAAGTTTTTGTTTTCTAATTATTGTATAATAAGTTGTATGTATAATAGAGACACCAATCTCTTCAAACCTGAAGACTAAAAGACTTTCCACGACTCTTTTTTCTCAGTGTCGGCCTTTGTCAGTGTCCATGTCTAAGTGCTGTTTTATTGCATGTGGTCGGATGGTCGCCGACCTGCCCGACCTCTCAATCCTTCGATGGCCGTGTGCCGTTTGAGTTTGCCATTCGGCAGCCCAGACGGGCAGCCGGCGGACCCTCACACGTCTATAATAATAATTAACAGCCTGAAACTGAAAGGAAAATATGTCGTCAGTCCCAATTTACTCCTTCCAGAGACCTTGTCTTTCTTTCACAGAGCCACGGAGTATGTGGCATATTTTATGCATGCCCCACCGCTGACGACAACTGTCGACTGTCGCCTGTGACATGGCTGCCATAAAAAGTGCAGGCAGGAGCACAACAGGAGCAGGAGCAACAGCAAAAGGACCAAGGAACAGCAACAACAGTGCTGCAATTAAGGCAACTTTAAGCGCGTTGACAACTCTGCTGGCATCCCGACATTGACTTTGTACTTCGTTCGTCCTGCTCCTTGCTACTCCTGCGACTCCCACTGCCTCTGCCTCTGCTCCCCAATTTTTCCCAACTTGTTGTCTGAGGCAACAAATTGTTGGCCATAGTTCTTGCCATTCTAGTTGCCTTTGCTCCGGATTCCAGAATGTTGGACGAGCTCAGGAGCTGGGGATTTGTTGGTGTTAGTGTTAGTTTTGGAGCTCCTTGTTATACCCGGTAATTGAAAAAGTCAAGGGTATATTAGGATAATTCCAATCCTATGGAAACAGATTTTGAAATCAGTTAATAAGGTAATTGTCCGATTTGGTTTCCATTATGAGCTAAAAAATATATAAACTTTTATACCATTTTCTATGAGAAAAAAATTCTCCATTTTATTCAAAGAATAATAAAAGTATATCCTATTCTAGGTACAGTTTATTTTTAATCCAAAATTGGACAGTTGGTAAAGAAGCATATTGTAGTCTAAACACTTTATGAAACATCTTCTTTTTGTTCCTATTGTAGTTGTTACAGGAAGCCTCGGACTCGGAGACGGAAACTTGTACAGCATTTTGCAACAGTAATTTTTTGGGTGTTGTTTCCGCCGGCGCTGACAGTTCCTCCTCCCTTCCGATCCGAGCCGATCCGATCCGGTTCGTCCTGCTCTTCAGCTTCTTCGCTCTTTATGGCCAGACAAATGGCCACTGTGTCCCCGAGAAGGTTGTAGCCCGATTTGAAAGGGTCGCCATTTGGTAAATGTTTCATCGAGGAACTGCTTCTGCCTTGGGCTGCTTGCAAAATTCATGATTTACGTTTAAGTGTCATTGGTGTTTAATTATTTAACCAGCCACGGGTCGTTTAAGCCGGCCTGTCAGCCGGGGAATCGACTGCGTTGCAGGTGCCCCAAGAATCCGCCGTGGAAAACACACAGACTCATGTACACGGGTGGTATTTGCTCGACGTGGCTACACTCTGGGGCTACTGCTGTTCCTCCGTTTACTGCTGTTCCTGGTCGCGCTTTCCATTTCATTGTGGGCTTAACACTGGACAAAATTGGGTATCAGGAAGAAATGGTAAGTCTATAAAGAAGAGGAATTATTGTGATTGCTTAGGTTTTTTGTCGATTATAGATTGGGTATGGATTTTATAAAAAAAAATTTGTTCGAATCGTTTTATTGCAACCTGTATTTTTTGGGCTTACTTAGTAAACTAGCTTTAAAAAGAAGTTTTTTTTATTAATTAGTTTAATAAATTAAATAAACAGTTCGTGTTGATATACAATTTTCTTTTGGTGTTTCCACAAACGACTACCAAAAATTCGAGCGTGTTCTCTGGCTTGCTTACATAAATATGCGCACTGGGCACGCAACGTTGGACCAAAAAGGGACCAGGAGCCGGGGAAGGATTTTGGGGTAGGAGAAGGGCAGCCCTGCACAATTTGCAATACACCAGGGACTTTTCACTCCACTGCCAGTTGATATGGATATGTCTGTGTTCGTTTTTTGGGCAAACGGGGGGATGGGGATGGGACACGGCACGGTCGGTGGCAAGTACATATGTGAGTGCGTCAGGTAAAGAACCACGGGGTGGAAGGTGGGCTGAGAACAACTCCTTTTTGCATGTGAGACTCACATTCCGGGGGCCGGGCCAGTGTCAGGGCAACAAAACGTTCAGGCCACTGAGAGCAGAAAAGTGAAATTAAATAAATTTTATAACATAATTTACGCTATCAAAACATGCACTCCCTTGGCTCCCCGAGCCGCTGCACTTGTGCTTTGTGTTTGAAAATGTATAGGGGAGTGTCCTGGGACCTGCAGTATCCACCATTTTGCCCACTTAAGCAGGATTTGCCCGTCTTCCTGGGACCGTCGTTTTTCGGCACTGTTGAAGGCACTGAGTTGTAGGCTTCAATTAAATGTTAATTTTACAGAGCTTAAGCATGAAATTCGGTTGTTGCGGGGGTTAAGTCCGGTGGGATGCGGCTTAGGTCTTCCTGCTTTACTCCAGAAGCTTTTCATTAAGGCAATGTGTATAAAATCGTATATTTTATGGCTGCATTTTAATCTTTTTTATTGGCAGCTCACTTTTCAGCCACACGAACGGAGCTCATTTCTTTGAAGCTGGCTTACCTGGTGGAAGGAATTTCCCTCCCGCAGGTGCTTAAATTATGGAAGCTTCAGAGAAAGTGCTTTAAAATTTCATCGACAGATATAAATAAAAATTTATCCGTTAGATCCAAAACACAATTTCCGAATGTCTCTGGTGGCATTCTGTTTATCGATGTATTTTCGATAGGTTTTTACTGTTATAGTAGGCTTTGAAAATAAAAATTAATCGTCAAGAGACTGATTTCGGGTATAAATGAAGGCCCTGCTTGTGATTTTAGTTAGTCATTGCCTTGCATTCTACAGGCAGCGACTCAATCGGGTACCAAATTTCTTTTTATTTATTAATTTTTTTTTTTTTTTTACCTTGTGGAATGAATTGCAATCGTCTTGGGTTTTATTTTCTCATTTCTGTCTGATCCTTATTATGTTTTTACAATTTTTTATTTTTGGACCTTCAGAGCTTGCCGTATTGGGTTACCGAGGTTTCCTATTTTTTTTTTTTGGGGAGACGACGATTTCTCGTCACTTTTTGTAGAAATATTGTTTAGTTTTCCATGACACTTTATTTCTTTTATTTTACTTTTACTCTGTGAAACGGTTTGGGGTGTTGGCTTGCACTTGACTTCACCTTTAACTTTGCACCCACATAAAACATGTTGCAAATAAAATGCATTTGCCACTTGTCCAAGTCGTTTGTTGTTTGTTTCTCTGGCCCGCCCGAAACCCATTCAAAACACGCTGCGAACTTGAATACTCTCAAGTGTTCATAAAAAAGCAACCCACTCCCCCACACAAACCCATAAAATCCATATTGACAGTGTGGCACTCCCAACGGATCAAGGGGCCGTGCAGTTCCGTTCAGCATAAAAAAAGGACCATTGTAATAATGTCCAAAAATATGTTACCAACACGTGTAGCCTGCATGCGAAAAAAGTATGGAAAATAAACGAAATGTAAAACATTCTGGCCTGTTGACTGGCGTGTGGGTGCAGTCGGTGGCTTTTCTGCCATCCGAACACACAGACCCCTTTGGACATGCTTAATCGATGCCGCCTCTGCGCTGGGTATTTTATATAGGAGAATATTTTATTTAACGCCAGGACGCAGCTAGACAGACTGGTGCAGCTATCCAAAACCAACCATCCAGACATTCAGACAATGTCAATGCACAGGCCGCGTTCATCAACGCCCGAGGGACACCATATGAGTGGGTGGCGGCTCTGAGCCGACATAAAAACATAAAAAATATGCTGACAATAAAAATTTGCTGAGCGGCTCAGCAGCATGCAACATGCTGTTGCACGCTGCCGCCAGCAGGTCAGACGGAAGCTTCCTATACCGTTTCACCCACAAATGTGGGGAAAAGTTGGTGTGGAAATATTGGTACTCCTTGAATGAAGGGTATTTTGTTTTTTTGGGAAAAACTTGTAAGGATTATTGTTATTTATAAATTTTAATTGAAATTGATTACCTAAGTTTTTAAGAACAACCGATTGTTATAAAATCCAAATGCAGTTTCGTCTATTTTTTAAATACAAAAAACCTTAAAGATACTTAGCTTGCTTACCCTAAAGTTGTTGGCAAAAGCAACCACACCATATTGCCACATCAATTTTCTCGTATTGAAATTTATATATTTGATATTTAGTTTTAAAAATTTGTGTTTCTAAATTTTTTCAATGTATTCCAGTTTTTTTTTTTTACCTGACACCATAAGTTCAGTCAGAAGAGTAATGTGCGGTATCCTGGGCTTACAAGATCACTGGGGAGGAGCCTCACAGTTCAATGCCTGGCGGGGTTCAATGGAGTTGCAATAAAAAGCGCGGAATGTGCCACTGCAATAAAATAGAAACAACTGTGCCTAAAAACCACTCAAGCATGCTCCCCAGCCTGGGCAGTGGCAGCTATTGTATGCGGAGGAGTAGCTGGGGAAAGGATATGCTTCCTTCCCGCCATTCCGGACAAAGTCAAAAGTTACGAAATCGAGCCGTGAGTGAATGCCAAACGGAGGGGGGATGAGGGTAAAAACAGACATTGACTAGGTAGCAAAAATAAAGTCGTAAACCTGAAATAAGCCATCAATGGCATTAAAACCCCGGCGATGGCGACACAGCCCTTTTACAGGGCTCATCATGTGCTCCGTGCTCCGTATTCCCCACTCTTATCCGATCCGCCGTTTTTCGGGCCGACGCCGTGTTTCATTTGTCAAAGTGCTCGGCGGCTTTCGGAGTTCTTTTGGCGTTCAGAGCTCCCCGGCATGACTGCCGCTTTTTGTGGCTTTTTCGTATGGGTAATCTTATAGGCGGGCATTACTCATACGCCCAAATCACGCTGCCTTCGGCCCCTCCAGCTCTTGCTCTCCGCCGCCTGTTCCTTCACATCTAAAGTTTCCTGATTACATTGCAAATTATATAATTTCGTTGTTGATTTTTGGCCAAAGAAAGTTCGGCATCCGTTCGTGGGCCGGGGTTGGGACTGGGGGGGAGGGGCGATGGAAAAATAGGGCGGGTCAGGTGGAGTGGCCCACTTTCGTGGCGTCATCTTATTTAAAAATCAATATTTGCGGTGATACGTGTGCGGCATATTAATCATACGCCGCGTTGTCCCAGCAGAGTCGTGTCTGTGATTTCTTTTTCAGTCTTTTTTGTTCTCGCCCAGAATTCTCTTCGGGCAGATATCATTTTAGACACTAATAAAAAGTTTCGACGTCAATACGTGTGCGGCTTTCGGCTTCTGGCGGCGACGGGCACGAGGATGGGGACGGAGACGGAGACGGGTCCTCCACCACCAAACTACTATTAGAATATGAAGAGCTCCGGAATGGGACATCAGATTCCGGCAGGAGATGGGCAGGAGATGAGATGACTTGGCGCCCATACTCGGGAATAGTTATAATAAGCAAAGTTTTCTGCTGACTGGAAAGGAGTCTTTTTTTCGGATAATCAAGTTGGTGTGCCCGGGTTAAAAGTGAGTAGTCGGTCCGTTGTCAAGGCTAATGAAAGAGACATCAACAGCCGTAATCACGCATTACCCCAAGGAAATGAGTGGACTGTTTGTGGGGCAGGAAGCACTTCATTAATTTTCCTCCAGACTCTTTAAATTAAGTTCAATCCGCAATAAACGTAGTCCTTGCATAACTTTGTTATATTAGCCAAGTGGAAGAAATCTGCGCTGCCATGTGGTCACTGGTTTTCTGTTCACACAACTTCATATGGCTAAATGAAGGCATTAGCAGGTGGCGTATGAGTATACATCCCGATTCCAGGAAACTCCCAGTGCTTCCCACACCAGTTGCATAATTGCCAAGCCGCAAATTAGTTTTATGCAATGCCGCAGTGTTGGTGAAGCACTGAGATAAAAATTTAAATTAGTTAAATATTATAAAGGAAATTGATTCCCTTGAAACAAATACTAGTTTATGGTTATGTGCCAGTCAGTTTAACCAAGCCATTCAATTTGGGGATGTCTACATAACTAGTTTGTTTTCAGTGTAGTACCTCTCCCATTTCAGGCTCATCGCCGTCGTATAGTGCTGTCTAGCTGTCCTGCGCCCCCAAGGATATTAACTACGGCTTCTAGAGTTGGCTTAGACTCCCAGTTGTTTGTGCAGCGAATAACCCGTGCCGCCAGCCAACTCCTGGGCGCTGGTGCTCCAGTTAGTGTTCCTGTTCCACGGCGTCCTTTGCCACTTCAACCGCTGCCCAGCTCATAAATGTTTGAAGAGTACGGTATGTGGCTACGGGTACGGCTGCGACGTTTCCCGTTACTCGTTTCCCGGATCGTGTGCCTTTCCTGCGCCTTTCCGCTTCCGGCTGGCGAAAATTAAACATGGCGGCTGGCGCCAGGTGGGCGGAATTCGTGGCGCTTGTTATTGTTGTCTAGCTGCGTTTTTGTGTGCATATTAATTGGATTATCTGGAAGGCTCCCCCCGCTCCAGAGTGCGTGTGTGTAGTCACGTTAATCCCTGGGGGATTCTGTCGGTCCTGGCATGCAATTGTTTAAAAAGCATTTGGCCAAACAATGTGCGAGGATGGGCGGTGGTCCAAGCTTCCCTCTTCCGACGGCAAGTCTCTGGCGGCGGTGGTGGTGTTGGTGGTGGCCAGTAAAAAGACGCAAAATCAACATTAGATGGCAAGCCCTCGCTGAATAAATCTTTCGGCTCTATGACCAAGGGGCGCTGGTATTGTAGGGCAGGGGCTGGGCGGGAATAAACAACAGCTGCTCTCGCGCTGTCCAAATATTTACACAATTCCAATGTAAATTAAAAAACAGACAGCGGGCAACAAGTTGAGCACAATGGAAGCAATACAGCGAAAATAATAACTTCGTTCCTGCCGAATTCCTGCCAAAAAGCCAAAATACTTTTAAACTACGGTTTGGGCAAAAAAATCGAATACTGTACTTTCATTGGCTTAAATGACTTCTGGCTGCCGTATGCAAATGAAAATTATTATTTGGACTTGGCTTGCGAAAGTCACTGAAGCGTTAACCAAGGGACGGACCAGCTACAGAGCACATGGATCTGAAATCGAATGAACATACACTAGAAATATAATTTCGATTTGAATTAGCTTTCTAACACAATATTTTTATTTAAAATATTTTTAAGGAATAAACACTGAAATATTATGAACATACTATTGGTTAAATGTCTGAAGGACATCCAAAAGTATTCACTGGAAGAAATCTATTTATGGAAGATATTATCAAGAATGGGTTCATTTTCTGCGAGTGCATCATATCCTTGGCCAGGCATCATTAGCCGCCTGTCTGTGGACTAATAAACTGAGCATTCAGACACAAACGGGCCTCGGACAGAGCCAAATAAGACCGTAGCCACTACAGGCCAATAGAGGCAGTCATCCGCAGCGGATTACGCAAACCAACAAACAAGCAGCTTAAAACCCCAGCACCGCACGGGGTTGTCATGGGCTTGTGCTCCGGGTTCCCGTTCCAGGATCTAGACTCCTTAGCCTGAATTCCATGCCTGATGCAGTGGCTCACCTGGACAGAGTAAGGCCGAAATAAGGGTGCTATGCCCTTGTTGGTTCCACATATTGGATGCTGTGTGCGTAAATTAACAAATATATGGCATTTTTGTTTGTCTCAGTCCAGCTACCCTTTCAGCCCTTTTGTTTGGAAACCGACCTGGAGTTGGAATTGCAACTGGACTGCTGAGGGGATTGACGATTGGGATTGGTGCTCGATTTAAATTTCATAAATTTTCGTGCAAAATGTGTAAAATGTGTCCAGAGGACCTCGATTGTTGTCTGGCCGTTGCCCAAAAAATGTCAACAGGAGCCTTGGCACTCAAAAGGCACTGAGAAAAAGCGTATCCCTATTTTTTTTAGATTTTAAATTGGCTGTACCTGCCATTATATCTTAAAGTGTTGAACAATCTCCCAGTGTTTCTATGATTCGAATGTATTGTTTCCCTTCGTGAGGGCCTTTGATCGTCTCTTTGTCTTTGACCACAAACATTGCACATTTCTTTTGTTGCATTTTTGTTTGTCGGCCTGCCCCACCCCAGAGCCCGCCTCTAACCGCCTTTTCTAAATCCGTGCAGGTGTGCAGTTGACATAATAATTTTTCCCCATGTCTGGAGGCAACTGTGGTTGACTCTTAGCCTGCTACTTGGAGATGCACCGCAGACGTACACTGCACTTCTTGGGGCAATCATAACCGCTTCCTGGCATCTGACCGCAACAGAAACAGGGACACATGTGACACGGGTGTATATAGTATGGTATAAGATACAAATTGTAACCTAAGGCTAGCCACTTTCTGCGGCTGGTGCACATTTGTATGTCTGACGACATTGTCAGCGGCAGGAGAGTTTAAATAATTCCTGAAAGGCTAAAAGAAAATTTCTTATTGATCGCCGCCTACCCGGGACCAGTCCACAATTTACCTTTGCTCACCTGCCGCTTTGGACTGGGACTCGTCCAAGGCATCCAAAGGGCCAACTCAGTTTGCCAACTTCTCAATTAAATGAAATGAAAACGGGCTGGAGATGGTGCATCCTTCTACCCCTCCACTCCGTCCCTGCTCCGTTTGGGTGCTGTAAATCTCGTGCAGGGAAAACTTTTTTAAATTAAATGACAAACACACATAAATAACTTTCGTGTGAGCGTGCGTTGCAAAATGCATTTAATTTGCAGCAAAGTGGCCCAGCAAAAGGACGAAAAGGAGGAGAAGGCTCCAGTCTCCTCGGCACCGTCATCAGGACAACTAAAGCGGCTTGAACGGCGGGCGGCCTGGTGGTTGGGTGGCTCGGTGGTTGAACGTTTGGGTGGTTGGGCGGCTTTTAAAATGATAAAAGTCGCCGCTTGTCGCGACAGGGAGACGCCGACAAAGCGGCGTAAATTTCAATTAAATGTGAAAGCAAAACAAATTTTAACTTTACTGAGTGCGAGCCCCTGAGCTCGGCCACTGAAAGTGAATGCCCAGCCATGTTTATACGACGGTAATTATAATGAATTTTATAAAGAATAATTTTTATTGAAAGCAGTCCTAATAAAGTATAGTTAAATATTTTTTGTAAAGTTTCCCAAATAAAGGAAAATTTTAGTCTTTAATATTCTTATTTGTTGTAAAAAAAATAAACATCCTGTGAAAATATGTTTTCTTCCTTGTATAAACATCCTGGAAATTGCGGCCGTGAGAACCCCGATCTGGGACTTTATTCGTCGAGGACTCGTGCGCCTAAATGTAATTGTGAATTCCATATTTTGCCGGCCCTGAATGTGTGCTGCCATGTAATTGGCATTGCCAGTGCTCTTGTTGTTTTTGCGTTTGTTATAATAACAATTACTTGAAAAATACTCCGATATCAGCATCAGCGTCGACAGCGCCGCTGGAATTATTTAAATGCTTTGTTGTGTGGGGATTACCATTGCACTGTGGGGTTTTTTGGATTGTTATTGGTATGGAGAGTTGTGGGATTTGGTATGTGTTACGTACAGAGATAAACTCACACACGCTCATGCACGCACACAATCATATTTTCAACACACACACACAACACCCACTCAGGAGCCTTGTTAAACAATCACAAAAACATACAAGAGCTCCCATTATCCTCCCGACAGAGTGGCTGGAGGTGCGAGAGTGAGTGCTAAGTACACTGAGGGAATATTCTATATTACTTTAGAAGTGAAAATTTTTTGTTCAGTGCCTATTGAGAGGTTTCTTTAACTTACAAATAAAAAATAGATTATTTATCAAAATGGCAATATAATTAGTGCTATTTTCCTCATTTAAAAATTTGAAAAATTATATATTTTCTAGAGCAACAATCTTGTTGTTTAATTTTTTGTGCCAAGTTTTTAAAGCTACTCGACCCCATGAAGACATTTTCTCGCAGTGTCTGGGAGTGTGTGTTTGGCATGCGTGTGTCTGGGAAAGTTCCGGACTCTCGGCCCCGGCGCGGCCGTCAGACAATTTGGTTTAATTGATAGTTTGGATAATGTAATTATAGACAATTGCGTTTCATGCGAAACCGATTTGCCACCGTAGTCGTTGCCATTGGCCGTTGCTGTTGGCTCGGCTGACGAATATAATGACCAACAATGCTCAAGTGGGGTCCACTGGCCACGGATAAGAGAGCTATGTCCGGCGGAAAGAGTGCACTTGCTAAATGAAAGCGGGCGCCAAATGAAGTGCGTCGCCATCAAGTGTTATTAACTTGTAAAACAAAGGGAAATCGCCGAGAGATATTCGAGAGCATGGGGGATGGATGATAGTTCTTTGAATCCAACCGGGCTTGCCGGAACAGAGTGCAAATTAATCAATGTGGAATGCGGTGGATCGGCGCAAAAAGAGCCAACCGGTCTCTAATTGACAGGCTGGATCCGGGATGATTCGGTCGCATGGCCGCAGGTACAGGCAATTAATTATGGTCATTTTCAGGTGCGGCCCATCAGTCTGGAGCCCATTTTGCAATTGCGGGCCAGATGCAGTCGGCGGCTAAATAACATAGCGGCGCCAGTGATTCCGGGAGTGACTGTTCCACACACTTTTCCGGAAGGGGTCGAATACCAGAAAGCGGGGCTGCCGGACGGGGAAAATGGGCGCAAACAAGCGCGTAAACGCCGCCCTCGGATGTCCCATCCAAATCGCTGAATTAAAACAAATGATGAGGTTTTTCGGTCACTCCCCGGGAGTTACAATAACCGTCGTTCTTGTTTTTGTCGGCGGGCCAGTAAAATGGCGCCCAATCGGCAATTGGCAATTGGTCCTTCCGGCGGCTCATTGGCTACACCGTCGTATGGATACGCAACCCACCGTCGGACATAATGCACATCCGTATCAATATCGATGACAATCGACAATTGTCCTGCCAAATGCACAGTCACCGACCAAAAACAGTGAGAGAAAAATGCCTGTGCTTGCCTTAAAAAGGGTAAATTATTATTATTTAATGCTTAAAAATATAATAATAAATTAAGTTTGTATAGGTTTTAAAAATACACTCTTTCCTTAAGGTAAAAGTCAATAAATGAATAACCTTATTTTCCCCCAGTGCCTTGAAATTGCATTCCCGTCTGCACTCCTTGATGCATTTTTATGATGCGGTGTCTGATTTGCGGCAGTTGAGTGAAAATCGCACGAAAATCGCATTGCCATCATCCTGGAATTTAAAATATTCCTTAAAGGCATTCATTCTCATTTCGACAATGTACAAAATTTGCAGCTGCTGTGCAGTAAGTCCGATAAAGAAGCAATTCGCCGTTCGCGGAACTCCTTAAATCCGGACGAGTGAGCCCGGACTTTCTCTTTTGTCGCTGCACTAATAAAATTAATCAACTTTAATGCACCGCCTCCCTGGAGCAGCACTGAAAATGTTGAATGGCTGAGATAACAATAAATGAAATCCGGCCGTGCAATGCAGCTCTAACTACTCCTGCCGCTTCAAGTCCTCTTCCTGCTGCAGCAGCACTAAATAATTACTAATAAAATAAAATAAATAATGAACGCAGTGGCAGCTCAGTCCGGCCAGGCTTTGCCAATACGGGCTAGCACCCACGAACCAGCCCTGCCAAAGCCCCTTCCTTCGATCCCCAGGAGCTCCGGCCCGGCCGGATAGCAGCCTGGCTGCCATATTGCGCAAATATTGCAGTAAGTTGCTTTGGCAATGTGTTTTACTTTTATTGCACTCGAGCCGCCGGGCGCTGCACATTTTTAGCGCCAGTCATAAAATCCGACGAGCTAGAGCTTCAGCTTCAGTTTCAGCTCCATCTCGGGGTCTCTTGGCTGGCACATTTTTCCAATTTTAAGGCTGAGTAGCGCGCACGGCGAACGCCAAATGACCGTAGAAATGATTGCCATTGGCGGGGCTGTAGTACATTGAGAGGAATTTCGAGTTAATTTATCCTGGTGAATAAAAAGTATAAAAAAAAACTAACAAGTCAGATATAACATATTTTCAGTTTTGCAGAGTACTCATAACAAAACAGTTTTCAAATAATAATTTTAAAAAAATATTAAAGCATACTTACCCTTGTGACTAATCCTTAAATATTTTTGAATAGAACATTTATTTTTCTAAAAATAAAATAAACATTTTTACCTCAATTTTCTTCGCATTGAGGTTGGAGGAGGAGTGGTTGGAGCAGCCAGTTGCGTAACCAGGCAACACCAGAGCAGAAACAACAAGGGTCATTCAGTCAATTCAATGAAGAGCGAGGGCGTGGCAGGATGGGATGGGGCAGCAAAGCCTTCTAACGCTTCCCGACGCTCTTGTTATTTGCCTCGGCTTATTTGCTAAAAATAAAATCAAACTGCAATGCCGGCCAGGACATAATAAAAGAAATTGCGTGAAAGGCGGCTTAAAGAGTTGGCCAAGAGACGGGCCCCGACCCGGGGCCAGGGCCAGAAGGTCCCCCGTTTTACGACTTCAACTAGCAAACATTGAAAAAAAAAAAAAACTTGGTGCTGAATTGAAAGAAAACAAAATAAGAAAACAAACATAAGGAAAAATAGTCGTAGTCATTTGAAATAAAATTATTGCTGTTATTTTCATAATTTATTTTTAATTTTGGGACATATTTTTTCCAAGTATTCCATTCCAATCTTGGATAGAGATTATTTAGTGCAGTTTCAAATGAATGAAGAAGCCCCAATTTTTATGCTGTTAAATTAATAAATAAACCTTTGATGATTATTTTCCTTTCTGCCATGCTGTCAACGCAGTTTCAATTTATATTTACGAGCTTTTAAAGCCATTTTATGAGCTGGCAACTAACGCCCACCGGCACTCCCATCCGTCCGCACATCAATTTTCTGATAGGTCCGTGTCCTCGGCCATGTTAAGGTTATGGCGCATTTGCCGATTTTAAAGTAATAAACTCGGCCCATGTCCTGGCCATCAAGCGAGGCCATTAAACTTGCAAGGAGCCGGCACCTCGTAGTTTTCGGAAATTGGCGCTCTCTCCCGGCCGCATTGAGTGACATCTATTAATCGTCCGATGGGTAGTCCTGCAGGAGCAATGGCCACAGACCGAGTACGATTCCTGAGAGCAGATGTAGACGGAGATGGAGATGGAACCGGCGGCGGAAATGTTCGGCCCATAAATCACCAGAGAACTTCATTAGACACATTTCATGTTGGCCTCCGTTTCGATGTGCAGATGTGGTCGCAGGACAGCTGTCCTGTCAGTTGCTTTGGGCTAATTAAGACACCGCCTTCGATTGGCTGCCACCGAAAAGGTTATTAATAATGCCGCTTCGATTGTGAACTTAAAACTCATCCAGAGTGGCTCCTTAAAATGGAATTGTTTTTCCCTAGACTCCCAGAGTCTATGAAATAAGTGAAAAAAAGGAAAACCAGGACAAATGGAATAAGCGCATTATTTGTCGAAGTAGTGGGCTCGAATCCTTTGGCCAAGCCTGCGGCTTTTGGCCAACCACATTTCGAACTGGAATTGTGGTGAAATTGTCATTCACCAAACTCGTCTTTGGCCTCTTGTCTTTTATTGGGCAAACACGAAGTCGACTGTTGACAAACAGTTTGCGGTTTCCATTCGGGGCAAAAATTGTAGACATTCTGCCTTAAAAACGCATACACAAATCGGTTTATGGCCTAATCCATAAACCCGATGAGCAAACTTTTGGCCAGCCAACCTACAACGATGCCGAATGCCACTAAACATCACTCACACTCTGAGTAGGTGAGCTGGTGAGTGCTGATGGACGACAAAGTTATGAAAATAGCAGTGCTCTTAGCGATGTTGGCCAACACAAAAAATAAATCCGTTTGCACTATCACATGTGAGTCTGGAATGTTTATGTTTTATTAATACCACTTACTTGGCTTAGGGACTTTAAGCCGAGGACTTTTTGGGGAATGCGACATTTTTCGTAAATCCTAATGTACTTAAAATGGAAAATTCAATTACTGCATTTCCTTCTTGGCGTGAATAGAACTTAATATGCTGGCCAGCATCATAACCCGCTTGGGTTGCTGGACCCAAAAAATGTCCCCTCCTCTGGCATAATTGAATAATAAACGACGCGCTTCTATAAACTAAATTTTGAGCTGGCATTTTGATGCACGGTGATGCAATCATATCCATTACTGGAGATGTAGGAGGGGCGGACATTTCGTTCTGCAGAATATTTGATTTGAAAAGATTTGATTGATTTAATAAATAATGAATTGAAACTAAAACATTTTATGGCAATGTTCTCTAACAATTCCCCATTATCTTTGCTTACTAGGCGGTACCTGGGAGTCGTTACCAACCTCCTGGGTGTCATCTCTTCTTTTTTGGTGTTTAAGTGCACGGTTCACTTGGCTGGAAACCTTTTACCAATAGCTCTGCCTCCACCTGCGCATCTATCCCGCTTTTCGTGTGCTCGCTCTTGTTGGATTTTTTGCCAAAAGCTTTTAGCTGGACGCATCCGACGGAGCGTGTCGACGTCGACGTCGACGTCGTCCTCGTCATAGTCATCCTCGTCGTCATCGTGTCGTTGCATCAAACGACATTTAGCTTGTGCATAAAGTTCACATCATTGCCGGAGTTGTTTGCCATGTTAACTTTATTAGTGTTCAGGGTCCTGGTCCCGCCTCCTATCCCGATTTCGACCCGATTCCACTTCCTCCAGCCCCCAGCTCTCAGTTCCCGGGAGCGTAGTAGTGCTTCATTTGCCTTATTGATACGCCAGTCTGGTGTATTTCATTAGCCGCGTGCCGGCTTGGATCGGCAAGTTTCTTTCAGCTGGCGGGAAATGCAATTTGCTAGCTGCCATCATATGGGAAAATTATAGCAACTATGAACCTGAAAATGCACAGGTTAAGTGTGTTATGACATGCATTTCTTTTTCGGGAAGCAAGAAAAGAATTGGGTGTTTAAAGGTATTATTTAAATACAACTACAGAAGTATTTATTGGAATTATGATACTTCTGAACTGAAAAATGGATAAACTCAAACACGAAGCTATAGCTCAAATGCAAACCAG
The DNA here is from genome assembly GCA_035045925.1 of Drosophila atripex. NCBI lineage: Eukaryota > Metazoa > Arthropoda > Insecta > Diptera > Drosophilidae > Drosophila > Drosophila atripex. The sequence continues at coordinate 8,106,741 of JAWNOP010000012.1, forward strand.
ACCAAGGTCTAATCCAAAAACTAGAAAACAGTCCTGCCTTCAGAACTAGATTCAAATCAATTACAGGGAAAAATCGACACTTTTGATAATGTCGTAAGGCCGAATATAAATTATTTATGAGGCGGAAAGGGCTGCAGTCTGCCATGCCATTTATTACTCATACTTGCCCCAGCACAATACACCCTCGGCGTGCTCGACGAGTGGCTGGCATAAAAAATACATATGTAGCGAAGGTAATAATAAAGCCACGTAAATCGCACGCCATGTTGCCCCCAGTCCATAGACAGATGTCAATCACGAGCATTGGCTGGAGCCGCCGTCATCCTGGGTGAAAATAAAAAAGGAAGGCGGAATACAAAAGGGCGGTTGGTGGAAATGGCTTCAATCCATAACTGAAGGGTTGCGAAAAGCCAGCTAAACTGCGGTGGAGAGTTCACTCAACGGGGCTAAGGTTGATCTAAAAGCGCATTCTGGTAATGGAAAAGGAACTGCGAGCTCAAAGCAAACAGCACGGAGGTTCCTTTTGGCATTTTCGCATTTCCGGTCGGAGCTCGGGATATTTTCCTTTTTTTTTCTTTTTTTTTTTTTTGCCACAGTGCAGTGTCAAAGCTGGGTCCTGATTGATTTTTTCTCCAGCTGCTGCTGGCATATCGCGTAATAATAGCTCTGGCTGCACGATCTCCCACCACCTCAGCCGCCCACCCACTTCAGATTGAGCCGCGAGCACTTGGCAGGCCGCACTTAGCTGCCGCTGCCTTTGCTGTTGCCGTTGCCGTTGCCGATGTCGTTGTCGTTTTGTTTGATAACATCGTCTAGCAACGTGTCTGGCAACCAGTGTGACGCAAACCCCTAGCACTTGCCGCCCAAAAAACCCCACACCCACCGTCCCCGGCACCCGCTCATGCATGCATTGTGAACTCCAGAGCTGGCGCCTTTGGCATAATCAGTTGCAAAAATTTGACACGCTGGCAGAAAGCAGGCAAAAAGCGCGTGGCGCTCTTCCTGGGTGCTCGCCATTTTCTACGCCATTTTCTGGATAACTAGTACACCGGCGATCAGATATATAGTGGCAAGAAATGATTCGATCCGACTAGATAATTTCTTAACAAATAAGTATTCTGCGATTCTAAATCTATCTAGCTTTGAAACTTTTTATCTATTGATGAAATTTTCCAAAAAAAAAGGGAGCAACTACTTGAAAACAAACACGAAAATTCAAACTATTTATGAAACGTGAAATATTTACTTTTAACTTTAAAGGCTTAGGAGGAGGCTTAGGGCTCATATCATATCAATAGCCACATAAACCATATACCAAATAATTAATTTAAGCTTCTGCTAATTTTAGAACAAAATAATCGTCAACAAGAACGCTAATTTTCTGACCGCACCTGTATGTAATATGTGCCGCAGTTTTTACATGTGTGCGCCTTATTTGCATATCTGTTTTTGATTTTTGTCGCCGGTGGCGTCTATTCAATTTGACGTGCCGCTTGGTTGCTCACCAGCCAACATCGAACAGCCGCCCAATGAAATCAATAAATCTGCTCCACCGTTTCAATCCAATTTATCACTTTCAGCAGCAACAGCTGGAGCTGGAGCAGGAGCACGACCAGGAGCAGGAGAGGGAGTATTGGGTTATCCTTTTTGCCCGCCATTTTCCACTCAGTACACTTTCTACTTTCGTGTGCACTGCACCACGCCCCCAAATGCGAGCGAGGGCGACGATGACAGCTTATCGCCCCCATCTCCTCCCACCAAACGATGTGCATACAACTTTATTATTAGGACAACGCGGCGTATGAGTGATGTGAGCTGAGAGGCATTAATGGCCCGGCAATTTCTTATGCCAACCTGAATGGCTGAAAGCGTATGCTCTTTTTTGCTCGGATCGAGTTTTGGTTTGGGGTTTGGGTTCGACTTCGGCTACGGCAGCATGGCTTTCAGCTGGCTGTCTCAGTCAATAATGAAATTTAGCAAAATACTCGCGCACAAAGGCGCGAGTCCTGCGGCGTTGAATTTCTGAATTTCTGCGGGAATTGTGCTTGGCTGGGGCTTTGCATATTTTACGGCGCCATCGAGCCATGTGCCGAAATGTTTTGTGCGCGCTTAAATTGCGGAAGTGATAAACAGGCGGCTCCGGTCCAGGAACCATTTTAATATTTCAAGTTTTACCCAAAAAACCAGAGGCATAGACGAGCCACCCAACCCTATGGTATAGACAATGTTGCTGAAAACGAATGAATGATAGGAAGAGAAAAACAGTTTTGGTTTATTTTTTTTACATTAAATATATTTAGATGGTTTTTCTTTCAAAATTGTTTTCTGGATGCCATTCCGCCAGACCACGACGAGTGGCGGAAACTTTTTGAGGGCGGGGCGCTCTTAGGCAATTGCCAGTAAAAGTTAAAGTTAAACAAAATAATACCACTGGAATGTTTTTTTTTGCATATAGTTCTGCAGATCGTGCCCCGCCCCGTTGCCGCCCATCGTTTTGTGGCCATCGCATCCTGGCTCCTTTCTTGTTGGGCTGTGGGGTTGACATTTCAGTTTTGGTTTCAATTTAGCAAACTTCTTACATCAAGTACATTTATATTTCGGTTATATTATTTGCTGCTTGGTTTCACTTTCGCTCTGTGTACATTTAAGTTAAAATAATTAAGTAAGCTACGTTTAGTTTTTAATATTTTAAAATTACGTCACTCGCCGCTCAAATCGGGCCGCTTCTTAGGCGCAAAAATCATAAGTGAAATGGCACATACACAAAAACAAGGGACAACCAAGTGTTTTCCTAGGCAACGAGAGGAACGCAAAATCTTTGGTTAAAATTTCTCAATTCTTAAGGCTAAGTATTAAATAAGTGTCCATGTCGTTATTAATTTATTACAAGCATTTAATGCATTAGATAGAGTGGCTAAGTCAATCGAATCGCGCCCGACTCCTTGAGGCAACTGAAAATCCATTCACAATCTCTAGCATAGTAACTTCGTGACAATCGAATCAAATGAGTGTTAAGTGTGGATGAGTATCAACAATAATGAACGTAGTGCCCTGCATAGATAGAGTTTAGACTTGGAATTCGTGTATCTGTTTTAATTCACTGTTTTCTTCAATTTCATAATTTGCACATTTATAGAGTACTGTTTGTGTGTGTTTTTTAAGGTCTTATTAGCTAATCAAAACACTAAATACATTTAGCTTATATCCATTTACTTAAAATAGGTTTGTGTTTTTCTCGTTTCGCCAACGTCTGCTCTATTATTTTGCTTTCTTTTGAGATTTCTATGGCGAATTTCCGCTTTTCCGCTTTTCTGGGTTTCTGGCTTTTTTTCTCTGTTCTGCTGATTCAGGGTTTCCCCAGATGTTCTTGCTTTCTACTTTCACTTTACTTATCCTTGATTGTCCACTAAAACTATGCTTGCTCCTGCTTTCTTTCACTTTTCTACTCCCACTTTTCGGGAATTACTTTATGTAAATTTTTTCTGTTTTTTTTTACACATAAATTTGCATTTTGGTTTGCTCTTACTCTACTTTCTCTTTGTATATGAATTATTAAACACATTAATCAAATAGTTTTTTTTTTGTAGTTTTCGTGTTTTGTTATTTGGAAATCATAATTTTGTGCATAATTAAATACGTTATGAATTGCCAAATAAAGTGTAATATGCATTTCATGCTCTCATACTAATTTGAATGCACGAATCTGTTGGTATCGATCGGCTTACTTTGTTTTCTATATCTCTATATATATATATATTTTTATGCATATACTTTAATATATAGAAATGACATTACCCTTTCCCCCAGCTTGCATTTATTACAATACAATTAAACATACAGTACGGTATTTTCCATATAAATATTTTGTATATTTTAGCATAATTTACCTTTATATATTCAGTCTTAAGCTACAAAAATCGTTATGCATATTTCTGTTTTCTTTTTTTTTTTTATTCCATTGTTGCCTTTGTTTTTTTTTGTTCTATAATTTGAATCTATCCAAATAAGTTATATAAATTCGCAATGTAAGTTTTATCTTGTTTTTGTTTTCTGGTGCGGCAAAAGTAAGAGTGAAGCGGAAAGTTGTTTCCCCCGGGAAAGTGTCACTTTTCCGAGGGGTGCACGGGGTGTGCGTCTGGGGAGTTGAGGGTTTCGTTTTGAAAATTTAGGCGACAGTTCCAGGGAAGCAAAGCATTAGGTCTCGACTTACAACTAAAGAAGCTGACTTAAATTCTAGCTAGAACTTCGGGTGGCCGGGTATATTACCTAGTACGTTTATTAACTATCATCTATCTGCTATCAACTATCGACTATCTTCTATTGACTAACGGCTATCGTTGCAACTTTCAGCGGTTTATGTTCTGCGTTCTGGTTTTTACAGGCATGCCTCTTTTACTGGATCTTTGGCCAGCTCTGTGTCTCCATGTAAGACGTTTAGCGCTTTCCAAGTTTAACTGTAGTATGTACCTTGCTCAAGTAAACGAAATGTGACTCTATGGCTAACTAACTAACCAGTTAAACTATTTCTATCTCGTAGAGTGTAGCGGTAGTTGAGTATCTTTGTGGTTTTTTCTTTTAAATGAAACGCCAGTTTGCTCGGAGGTTCTCTTTTGGATTCGTTTTGGGCTTTAAGTTTCTGTTAGGTTTAGATTTTTAGATTTGGTTTTCTGTTTTTTGGTTTTAGGTTTTCGGTTTTTGGTTTTTGGTTTTTGTGAATCTGAATCTGCTGCTGAAGATGTTGGTGAAAAGTCGAGTCTATCATTACAGCTATCAGCTAGGTTCATAATAGTAAGTTTATCGAATTTCGTTTACCATTTTTTCACCCCATTCTTTTTACATATTTACAGGACTGCAGCTGGTATAGCCATTCGTGTGTGTTTCCTTAATTTTTGTTTTGGTTTGCATTTTGAAGCTCGTTTCCCAAGGGCACCACATCTCCAAGCCAGTATGTACAATGTAGAACCAAACTCAGGGACCCAGATTAACACTGACCGCCGATTCAGCCCTGGCTGACTGCCAGAGCCAACAGGACGACCAGCAGGCCGAAGCCCTTGGCCAGGGCGGCGGCTCCTCCCAGGGACGACTCCTGGCCGACATTGCTGCGCACGTCCATTAGATCGCGGGACAGGGGCAGCTCAGTGGGATCGCTCAGCTCGTCGTGGCACGGCAGCATCTCCGGCTTCAGCAGGAACAGTCTCACGTTGATCGTGTTCTTGTTGGCCATCGCATCGAGGGCGTCGCCCACGGGGGTGTGCCCGGAAGAGAGAAGCACATCGACATCATTGTGTCCCGACACCGGGGATGCGGCTCCGTAGAAGGATCCCTGCTTGTGCAGGTTCAGGTTGTCGTCGAGGTCGAGGCCATGGCCCAGGGACAAGCCGCCGTTGTTGTCATCGTAGTAGTCGTACCGTTTGTGGGTGGGAGCTACGGCAGCCAGGTCCTGCTCCTTCTGGGCAGCCTCCTGCCTCTTGCGCCGCTTCCGCATCTTGGACTCTACCGTGTTCTCCTGGCTGGAGGCAAACTGACGTTGTCCTCGCAGGGCCTGTCGCGATCTGCTCGATGAGTGCTTACGGGAGTCGTCCAGACCCATTCCGCCATAGCTGCTGCCCACCACACTGTTTCCCACACCGCCCATGCTGGCGCTGTTGCTGCCAATCGCCGTGAATCCTCCGATATTGAGCACGTCCAGGATCTGCGACGGCACCGGGTCGACGAAATGTGACAGCTTGGGGTCCTGCAGCGAGCAGGATAGCTCTTCTAGGGAATCACGCAGCTGCAGGTGACGTGTGCGATTTTTCAATTCGAAGATCCACTGCAGCCGACAGTCGCAAATGAATTTGTTGTCTGCAAGGGACGGGAGAAAAAAACAAGAGCGGGGTTAAATTTATAACTAGCACAGGCTGGAAGGGAACGGGGAGGTAGTATCCTTGAAATTGCTTTTGTCAAATCGTCGCCCAAAACCGTTCATGTCCGGATCCGGGTTCAGGTCCTGGTTTTGGTCTGTCTGGCCAGGTAAGCGAATGATTCCCCCAGCAGCTAAGTGGCCGACTGCAACAATTGGCTGTCATTTGCCGGCCGATTGCTATTCCAGCATCAGGTACATGGCAAGAAAATGTTTAATGTTTGAAATTCGAATCTAGTTCTAGTTCACTTATGACAACATAATAAAAGAGAAACATTATTATAGAAGAGAATTAACCATTTTATTGATATTTTTTTGAAAACAAACTATTTCCTCCACCCTTCATTAAATTAAAACCACTTTCATTTTTTTCTCAGTGCATGTCTCAAAAACTTGGAATTCAGCTTGGCTGGATTCTGCCAGCCGCTTTTAAATGATTTTGCCCACGTTCGACTCCGACTCCGACTCCGAAGTTGGATTCAAAGTTTCAGCTTGGGGCCGGAGGAGTGGGAGTTGGAGTCGGACGTCGATGTCCTTGTCATTGGGGCCGGCTCACGTTAAACGCCTCAATGACATTTCCAATTTAGAGAGCGTCCTCCTCTCATTGCGGAGCGATTGCAGCTGCAGCTTGTTGGCCTGGGCTTTGACCATTCCCGTCCGGACGGACTGGCCTGCGTCTGTCACTCCAACGGACAGCGGACTGCTCCAACTCCTTCTTTCCGGACTGCTGTCAATTATTTTGTAGTCAGTCTGGCCATGCGTGGAATAACCCCACTTTGGCTCTAGCTCCTGCCTCCTTCTGCTGTAGCTGTGGCTGCTTTTCATTCCCCCCATCCGAAATCCCTTTCAATTTGCTGTTTGGTTAGAGGAGCTGGCCTGACTGGGTCCCCAATTGAGCGGATAAACAAGTGCCAGAGTGGAGCTAATCGCCGGCAATGGTCTAATGAATAAATCAAATTACGTTCCAATGGTTCTCCCGAAGGAAGCTCGGAATGAATGGGGTGGAAATTGGCCGCCCTCGTGGGTGTAATTAGGGCCCAGAAACACTGTGACACAGTGTGCCATGTCAACATGCCGCATAATTAGCATAAGCGTTACAAAAAATATTGACTAACACAGAGGTCCACATGTAACATCATAATTATCAGCTCGCAGACACACAATGGGCCATTTGGCATATGAGCCAGGCCACAAGGAGGGACTCGTCCCCCCCCCGAGCACTGACAATAATAATCCAAGGCATATTTCTGTTGCCGGGCCAAAAACTTGCTCCGAACGACAAAAGGAAACTTTGCTTTGCAAAATAGTTGGCAAATTAGTGCCGGGCCAGAAAAGGAGCAACTGGAGAACGGGAGAACGGGAGACCAGGGAGAAGTCAAAAATTCTAATTTTCCATATGAAAGCCGGCAAAAACCATAAATAAAGTTAAATATGCACAGTCAGGGGTGTAGAGCGGGGTAAGGACTCTTAGAAGCCAGTCCGGAAAAATGCTGGAAAAATGGCCAACGACTTGGCAACATTTAGCAAGCAAATTACAACAAAATTAACATGATAATGAAGTGACCCATGGAGGCAGGATGAGGGAAGACAAGTGGGCGAGTTGGCAAGTGGGTGGTGCAGCTGTGGAAACTGGCAGCTGTTTTCAGCTTTTCAGCTGACCAAATGACAATGACTTGCCCCCAGACAACGTACCGAAAAGTGCTTAAAAAAATAGAAATTACAAAAAAGGAAACTGTAAGTAGGAGGTGGCAGCGGTGGTGGCGGCAGGAGGGGAGAGTCCTTTAGATAGGACGCTAGACTCTGGCATGAAATACTTTTTTATTTTTAATGATACTTGGCCAAAGCGGTAGGAAGTGTTTTGGTCTGCTGCACACACTCTACCACACACACACTATGTATCTATATGTGTATATTTTGTGCCCCTCTGCCTCTTCTGGCATGCAATGAACTCCACGCCGCTCTTACATACATATATATTTATATATATATATATATATATATATATATACATTTGTACATATGTAGCCAGAGAACTGCGGCTGTTAGTCAACTAGATGACTTTCAACTGTGGTAGCTTCTCCTTCCTCCGGCATGACGCTGTAGCTTTCTTTCACTTCGGAGGTACGGAGGGTGTTGCAAGGATCCAGGGGCGGTGGGTGGAAAACTGTCGGAAACGTTTTTACGGTTTGCAAAAGGACATTTACATACGAACAGTGAGGAGGTGGGTTAGGGCGCCCCTAATAGGCGACTACATGCACACGCGTCTGTGTGTACATTAAATTTTATTATTGTCATTTTCATGGCGATGTCGGACGGACCTCCGGAATATCCTTTGGCCACCTCCCCCTCCCTCCCGCCTTCATTCTGCTGCCGTTCACCCATAGGTTTTCGGTCAGCACTATTTGCATAAGTGCATGTATGTGCGTCATGGCCCTTTTGTGTGCAGGCAGCCAAATTAGACTCAACTGGAACTTTGTTTGGTCAGTTTTAATGCCAGAGCGTCCCCTGGGTATCCCCATCCATGTCCCCCGTGTGTCCTGCGTACGGCTGTGTGTTTGGCTCTGTGCATGAAAACATATTCATAATTAGTTGTCCAGTGTGTTTACTTCCAGCGGACTCTTTTGATTGGCTTTGTTCGAGCAAGATGTTTGCACTTTAAAGGGATTTCGAACGGGTATATTGGGTTTCCATCTTGGCTCCCCCGTAATGAGTCCTGACAGCGGTTGTCATACATCAAGTCGGGCTCCCTAAATGGCGTTTCATTAGCCCCTGCCATTGCGCCTCTGCAAAAGGAAGAACATTTATTTTAAATTTAATACTCGCACAGCACGCCCGTAACCCATCCCGCAGAAGTTTGAAAAGGAAAAAGGCCGCCAAAGAGGCAAAAAACTCGCTTTAATTGGTTGGTTTTAGGTGCTGCCTGCCACATTAACCCATGCTGGCCGGCTCACTCCCAGCTCGTTACTCGTTTATTGAAAAGCGCAAAAAAATCGCTTCCTCCTGCTGTAGGGGCTGTTGGTTTTTTCCCCACTTTCCCGCATTTTTTTTCTCTTTTTCTTTTCTCCCTCCTGGTTTATAAATTTTTTTTTTTTTGGGGAAATATCAACACAAACGCCGAAAGTTTCTGCACGCCCCCAAATCAGCACAGCTGCTGGCCTAGTTCTCCGGCCTTTGTTTCACTTCGGACTTTTATGCCACTCCGCCACTCTCTATCCCCGCCCCCTGACCCATGCACCAGGACCTGCCCCTTGGGGTCGCCAGGAATCCATGAATGGCGCAGCCAGCGCGAGCGCAGCTTTGTTTGAAATCAGCTCATTTTTGGCGGCCTGGCCAGTTGGCCAACTGGCCAACACCGGGCAGCCGGCCAACTGGGAGCGACTAGCTGTTAACTAAAACACAGAAAACAATTTCCTTATCCAAATTCATTCAAAAACCTTCATAGTTGTGCTTATGTTACTCATACTTTTTTCCAGTGTCATTCCGTAACTAGTAGCTGGGATCTGGGTTCGTTTGCGGTGCTCGGGGTTTTGGGTCTGACTTGGTCCGCCTTTGGCTTTCGCTTTGGCTGCCGGTTCTTCCACCAGGGGACAGCACGCACAGCTACCAACCTAGCAAGGGGGGCGTGAAGAGGTCAAGGGGCGCGGCACTAGGGTTGTCCTCCGCGCTAATGTGTGTGTATGTGTGTCTGTGGAGTGGCGGCTTGTGTGGCTTCTGCCGGACTGGGCTCTCCCGAGGATTTTATCATTTTTTATTACATTTCTCGAGAGCGCTATGTATGCAAATGAAGTCGAAAGTTTCGCTTTGTATAGTTGCTAGTTGCCGATGTTGTTCCTGCTGCTGCTGCTCCGCGCTGTGGCAAGGCATGCTGCAGAGGCGTGAATGGGACCGAGTTCGCTCATTGGCTTCGGATACCCTTTTGTTGGAAAGTCGATGACATTTTTGGGGAGAGCGTTGTAAACTATGGTACTTTAATATTTTTAAATTTGGAAGTGAATCCAAAGGAAGAATAACCGTACTGATGAGCTATTCAGTCGAAGGATTCTTTGCACTCCACCCATTACTCATATTGAGTGAAATGTTTATCAAAACTAAAATATATCTTTGTAAAAACCATCTTAGAGTTGAAATAATTCGTTGTTGAATGGAAAAATTTTCGATTCTCTTTTCAGTTGTAGAAAAGTTCCTTCATTTGTCCATCGACGGAGGAGCCTTCAACATGGGGGGACCCTCTTCTTGCCGCCCTTTTTTTAATGAGCTTCATTTTCGGAGTTTTTCTTTGGCCACTTCCCTTTTATGATTTTTTTGGTAGTTGCTGCTGGCTTGTTTTCTGGCTTGTTATGACTGTGTGTGATTTTGCCGGCTCATTCGCATTGCGTGTATTTAATTTTGTTCGTCCCTTTCGGAATAACCGGGGGACGGATGGGGGCCGGGCCGGGCCGGGCCGGGCTGGCAATTTTCACCAAGTTCATTCAAAATCAAATGGGGTTCCACTAAGTTGAAAACGAAGGGCGGAGGAAAAAAGCAGCTACAGCCATTGAAAGCCATTTGAATGGCCGTCGCTTTTCTCGCCAATTTTCTTTATTTGGGCAAGTGAAAGCTTGGCTCATTGAATGTTTTTTATTAGGCCAAATGAATGGGAGTAACTGGCCAGTAACTGGCCCAAGCTCGGCCGGACGGACCCTGGGTCCTTTTTATTTTCGCTGTGCGAGAAGTCGTAACATTAGATGCGCCCAGCACACAAATATTGTATCTCTGGTGTGTTGATTTTAGGAGAGTATTGTAGTTTGTAATTTTAATAACATTTGGGCAAATAATTCCGACGGCCATTGGGTTTCCGGTTGAAAAACGCGATAAATGAAAGCGCAGGTTTTTGATTGAGGATTTTTCAATCAGTCGCCGCCACAAGCCGAATCGAAAAAATTAAACTGTATTTCTTTCATATCAAATTATTTTTGGCAATCGAGCGTGAAGTCAAATAAACAGTCGGGCAAGATCAAACACTCGCTGGGCAGGCACCCCGCCACCCAATTGCCACCCTCTCCCGCCGGTAGTGGGAGTGGGAGTGGGAGTGGGAGTGGGAGTGGGAGTGGGAGGAAGCTGGCAAAAGGGAAAGTCATTGCAGGCGATTTAACAACTACGCCCGGGGATAAATATTTTATGAAATCGCATAAACAAATCAAAGACGAATCACAGACGGAAAAAAAGGAAAATCACTTACCAAAAAAATGGAAACGGCGGAGGGGAGCGGACTCTTAGGGTGGCAGGCAGGCAGGGAGGCAGATAGCAGAAATCAAGGGCGGCGATCGAATATGACCACTCAACCAAATATACACATTAGCCCTCGAGCATCTTTGCGAAAATATTTGCACAGTTTCGGGGAGGGGATGGTTGTCTGTCTGGCCAGGAAGGGGGCGCGCAAGTAATGTGTTTGTTATATGGTAAATCGCATAAAAAATACAGACATTTATAGAGGGAGATTCAGGCCCAATAACAATAACAACTTGTTACCCTCGAGAAGCAACCCTCTCCCACTCGACTGGCCTAATGTTTGCCAAAATAGCCCAAGAATCATCACCGAAGAGCACTGCCCCCACTGCCCCGTCCCAAATCCAATCTTTCCTTTGAATTGAATTGTATTTAATAAAATATTCGCGAGGGTTGCACCAGAGGGGAATCCTCCCAAGAATACATTGTATAAATAAGTAATGAATCTTTTGTTATTGCTCTGTGATTTGCCAAGTCAAGTGGATATTCTCTTTTTTTTTTTTTTTTTGTTGTTGTTCGGTTTTGGCTTTTTGGGGTGGCCAGTCTATTATAACCGGAGATATGCATTATATGGGGACATTGGCCATATATCAAGCATCAAACTGACATAAATTGCCCGACTGATCGGGGGGATATTCGAGGACCTGGCCACATGCAGCGTGCAGGGAGCAGCGTGGAGACGGCCATCCATCAATGCCAACACCCTCGAGTTCTCATGCAGCTCCTCGTCTGTCAGCCTCGATATATCGGTGTGCCCAGCCAAGGAGGCTATAGAGGGATAAATTGCAAATTGAAATTATTACATTGTGTAAACCCTGGCAAGGAACTGGGCTGTTTATTTATGGCCAAAGTGCACTGCTAATCGATTATGCGACACTCCATGTATTTTATCGAATGCAGCATAAGTTGGCCAAAATATTCAATTAAATGCTGCTCGCCGCAATTTATGTTTGCCGAGAGCTGGCCTAATGAGTTTCAGCATCGGAACTATGCAAATAAATATCACCTGGCAGAGTCGTCCTGGCAGATAGTTGCACGTTCTGGGTGGTTATTATGGCAAGGGAGGGAGGAATAGAATTTTAAATGAGGCCATCAGTGGCTTACCTGTTTACTGTCAAAGCCGAAACGAGTATTGATGAAGGGTGGATGTCTATATCCGTCTAATGTTGGCAAAAGCACACACTCACCCTCACACACAAAGCCCAGAAATTAAGCAAAGCAAGCGTGGTGGGTACAACAACATTCCAGTACATCAATTGCTAGCGAAAAACCGCAGGCAAACATTGCCCCAAGGATTGTGAAATGGAATATTTCTCCCGGAGTGGGAAGGTAGGCAGGTGGGCCGGTGTTCGCCGGGCGTGCATATATTAAGATAGATTACCTCACAGGCACACACATGTCGGCGAATAAGTGCTCCAATGACAGCCATGAATTCGCATTAAAAGCAAAGCCAGCAAAGCAAAGCCAAAGCCAAAGCCAAAGCTTCCCCTTTGGAATCCATACGCTTGGCTTTATGCGGGGAAATTAACACGCCTAATGCTGGAACTTCCACCATCGCACCTTGAAGTGCGCATAAATTATAAACAAGCTTCATTATCCCGCCGACGAAATGCCGAAATGCCAGAATGGCGAAACGCCGCGATGTCGGGTCGTCAAACTTTAAGACCCTCAACTATGAGCGCTGACAATTATAATAAATTTAACTAATAAACCGCTTTAATGATCAGCCATCAGCGGGCTCAAAGTTCCTCAAGTAATTTAGACAAAAGTATTAAGCATATGCACAGTGAATCGCACGGCTTTAATTGCCCGGACAGAGGATAAACTGGATTAGGTTGCGGGTTCCCGGAGCCAAACCCGCTTTTCCGCTCAGTTCCGTCCAAGTGTCAAAGTTTAAACTTTTAAATCTGTCGTTCAGTTTGCCGGAATCTCTGGCCCAACGAAAACATCATGAAATATGCAACCGATGTGTGAAGATATGGGAAAAGCGCATATGGCCATCACATGTGAGAACCCCTCAAGGTGCACAAACTTTTTGCCCATTAAACAATAAAAACTCATTAATAATATGCATTCAAGTTTTAATTGAACTACTTAATGAGGACAACGGACAAGAGGCAAGGGGCAAGGGGTGTGGCCTGTGGGCGAACAGGACACTGAAATGCTGAAATTGCTGGAATATAGTATGTCCATTAGCCTCGGTTGCCGCTTCCTGAGTTGCAGCTTCCCCATCCGCAAATTGCCGCCGCCCATTGTTTGTTTTAAAAGTATTCCGTCCGTGTTCCATCCAGTGGCAGGCCATCGCATAGTTTCAGTTTTCATTCAATTGAATTGTTTCCTGCGGCCGCTGTTCACTCTTTGCTTATAGAAAAAGGTGCGTAATTAAAACGATGCCTGGCGCAGACAATTAAATGCATGCCACACCGATACGCTCACAGATACTCAGATACACACACACACACACCTACACTGCGGCGAAACAAAAGATGAGCGATGAGTTTGCGTTTAATTACGTGGACAGGCGCCGGAGATTTTAATTTATGATGCGTGAATTTGAGTGCCGCCGCGCAGGAGCTCGAAATCAAAATCAGAATCAAAAGGATGAAGGATAAAGGATGAAGGATGAGGGATGAGGGCAACGCGACGCCAAGGAAGCGCGGTTGGAGTTGTCAACTTGACAGTTGGCGAAAAACGGAAATTGAATTCTAAAATATTTATAGTTACCGCCCGCAATCGCCCCTGGCCACTCCCGCCGTTCGACCGCCCATCGCCCATTTTCTATTTGTGTGGGTGTGTGCGGTTTTTCAAAAAGCTTAGCATAGTTTTTGGGGCTGCCCAGTGATTTATGCAGTGCTCAGCAACAAATTGCAAATGAAACGCAATGAAACGAATCGGAACGGAATAAATTACTACTTATGCATGCATGTACGCCGCATAAGTACACAAAGTTCATAATACACCCAAGGCCATACAAATAGAGATGAAATTAGCCATTCCTTGTGAGCTTCAAAGTGGCATTCATTTGTATTCAAAGTAGATATCCTATATCATGAACACTATGCTCATTCAAAAAACATATAGAAATGAGCTGGTCTAGGCCTATCAAATTGGAGTTCCACTTATTAGTCGCGGATATGCGGATATGCTGCCCCATCGGAGTGGACACATGTTACACAATGTTGAGCCATTGATTTATTGCCAACAATCATCGGGATTTGCAGGCTCGGCAGGACACGAAACAACTGCTGCTCCGACATTGACTATTGAAAGTCAATTTCGGGTGCGTGCCACACGCTCATTTGTCCAGTTTATGGCCGACGTCATTTGTTTAGGCATTTTTGCCAATGAGGCGCAAACGCCTTTTATGCGTTCCAATAAATTCTCGCTTCCGGCGTTCAAGTTCTCTAATACCTGTTTATTGTTGCAGTTTTGCAGGCTCTGTTCTGTGTTTACAAGCATGCTGATGTTGCATTACAAATGAGCTGGACATTTTCAAAGTTGAAAGTTTAATTTGCTGTTGGGTCAACGTGGCATGCCAGACTTAAGTTCAAGTATTGTACCGACTTCCAAAGGCATTCATCTAATGGACAGTCATGTATTATATTGCGGACCCGAAATCCCTTAATTAAAGTTTCCAAATATACGATAGCAAATATTAAATAAAATAAATGTTATACGAGTCAGAATTTTAATTACCAGATGCATTGAATTTCAATTTATGGGCAACGTTTTCGGTTAAATGTTGAAAGGGAGCATATCCGAATTGCATTTAATTTCCTTTCGCTAGACTTTCCCTTTGCCGTCCTCATGAAAATTTATGAACTCTCACATTTCACAATACGCTATTAAGTGCTTCCAAGCCAAAAAAAAAAAAAAATAAAATAAAAATAACGAAAAGGGCGGACCAAATAATCAAATTGCAGTTTCCAGCTGTCATAGTCATAGTCGTGTAGCCGCACCCGTTTTCGCATTCATGTTTTGGGGTATTTTCCAGAAAACCCGACAAAAACGGAGCTTGCGAAAAAAATCTGTTAGAAATCCTATTTATATTTCGAAACAATAACCATTCAATTCCATCTAACGACTGGGCACTGGGCACTGGGTACTGGTCACCGGCGAGCATAACGAACCAATTGAGCCCGATCCGACCCTTGGGGGCGGCTAACTGGTAAAGAGTGGGTGTGGCACGAGCAAGGGGCATGAGGCATGGGGCAGTGGCACTGTTGTGGCATTTATTACCAATTGCTATGGCGGCGCCTTCTGTGAAAAAATCGCCCTGCCTTTAAAGCGGAAGCATTTGCAATGGCTGCAGGACATGAGCGGCAGAAGACCAACAGGACACCGCAGGCGCGACGACACAAACAAAACGTGATTCGCATACAAATAAACAAGGATATGGAGGACATCCCACACAAACACACACACACACACATACACACGTCTGGGTGACCCTTTGGCTGCTCGGAATTGAAACAAATGCCACAGCACAGGGCGTGCCTATAAATTTTTCACCAAATGCATTGGCCATAGGTGCAACTGCAACTGCAACGGCCGTGTGTGGGTGGGTGGTGCCTGTGGCTCAGGCACAAAAGAGTCGTGAAATGACCAACAGGGGCATTGTTTAGGGGCCGGTGTTTCACTGCCCGCACACGGACAACATTTGAATTCAAAGCAGGCCCTGTCGAGCTCTGATATTTCCACTCAGAGTTGGACACTGCAATAATAGTTGGTCGAGGAGTAGAAACATCCATTGCTTATTGGCCAGAGAAGAGGCACTTTCTATGTTTCCAGTGCATGCTGCCAATCCTCCTCACATCAATATGGCCCGGACATCTTTACCGGCCAAGCTGCTTAGCCGCCTGTCAGTGGCAATTACGTCCGGGTGGCGAGTTCAAGTTGCTGCACAAATCACGGCGCGAAATGAAGAGCCAACTATCAACCTCAGGCTGCCTCCAGCCGGCTGCCCTTGCAGTTGCACCTTGATGCATGTGCCGCAATTCCGGGCGAGTTCATGCCGATCATTTGTCCTGGCCCTGCTGCTGCAGGAGGATGGAAAGCTGGAGAAAATCCCTCGGCTCACGCCAAGCTGAGTGTGACGAGCATTTTGGCAAATAGTTTTGCTGACTCGGCCAACTGCTCACCTCGACGGCAAATCCCTGGGAACGAGCTGCCCAGGAATTCCATCAGCTGATCGATTAGTCGTTGCCGGCGAAGCGAATACTTTCGTCCTGGGAACGCCTGTCACTGGCATGTGGATGTGGCCAGTTTGGATCCTTTCCTTAACCCATCTGCCCCCCAGTCATCCCGCCCAACGCCCCCGCCACCCATCGGATGTCACGTTTTATGGCTGCCAGTGCGAGTTTATCTTTGGCCAACAGCGTCAACGTCTGTTTCGAGTCATCGGGCCACGTTGCTCGCATGTCCTTGGCCATTTTGTTGCAATTTTTATGTGCACTCTTATGCACTCGGATGGCGACGTCTGCCCAGTTGACCCCGCCCTCGGTATTGGACGCCTTTTACTTGGGCGGAGAGTATATTGTTCGAAGGATGTTAATAAAACTGCAAAGGGAAAGCAGGATTTGCTCCGACTACAGGGTATCTCCATTTCGTCTCCCACTCCGGAGTCCGGACTCCGGACACACATTCCTTTTTGATTTAACATCACCACTTAACCATCGTCCTGGTATTTGATTCAAGCATGGCTGTCTTGCCACTTGGAAAAATTTTTCGTTCGCTAAATTGAGCAGCGTTTTTCCAATTTGATGCAGAAAAGTAAAAAAAAGAAAAAAGAAATCGAGTGGCCCGGCACACTTCGTTTGAAGTGTGTCGGAGCGATTTGCCTCATTAGGAGCGCAACTTCTCCGCAAAAGTTGATCAAATTTAATCAGGAAATCGTATGTAAATATTTGAGCGACCCCAGGACCGCCTTTAACTTTAGGCCCTGGCTCTAATGAACCAGTATTCAGCAAATACCACTCAGAAAGTCGGAAAACATACGTACGAGTGCGGGAGCGAGTGTGCGAGGATAATCACTGCATATGAATTAAAAAGTTTTTTGGGGGAATGCGAAAATATTTTGTAGTTTAAAGCAATTTGAAGTCATTTGGAGCCAATTTACAAAATGTCTGTCTTGGTGAGAGTGTGTGTGCAAATGCAATTACACCCATACATACATACGAGTCCTGCCACCAACACATTGGAAACTGTTTGTTTGGCAATGCGCTCAGCCATTCCGACGTTTCATCGTCACTCGTCCTTTTTGTGTTTTTTTTTGTTTTTAGCTGCAAATGAGTCATGCTAATGGCAAACCATTAGCAAAAATGCTCCTGCATATGCGAGTGTGTGTGTGTGTGTGTGTGTGTTTCTGTGAGGGTGAGGGTGATAATTAAGTTGGGCGCTGGTGTGCGTGTGTGTCTGCAGCGGCGAAATGAAAGAGAAATGTGATTTTGAAGGCTGTTGTTAAATATTTAAATGTATTCCGCGGACCAAAGCCATTCGCTGTGTCAGTAGTTGTTTCTGCCGAGGGCCGCTGATTACTCTGCCAAGTCTAATTGCAGTGTAGGCCCAAAACAACAATGACTGAAATTGCACACAAAAGCGAATCTTTCAAGGTGCCACCAACTGGGTTAGACATTTAGGAAAGGCCTTGAAAGCCATGGATTGGATGGGACTCCATGGGAATATTCATGATAGCACCGAATAAAGTGGTAACTAATTTTCGTGGAACAACTATTTATGATTGAAATTAATTGCTTACAACAAAAGTGCTTGTAATTCAAACTAATTAGTTTACTCTGCTGTTTAGCCAATGCACTACACCTTGAATATTTCATTTACTTGAATATTTTATTGAACCAATCATCGCGCTAATTGCAACAGCTATTAGGCTCCCGGCAAACAAAGCGCCAGCGGACAGCCAGATACTTTATTGTTATGGGTGCGAGCAGCGGGGCAGTGCTTCAAAATTGCACTTTAATGACTAATTTAGTTTTTGTGGACTACGAGCGCTCACACAAGCACGGCCTCGTAAAGACAGGGCATAAAGGACGGCCGGGACAGGCCGGGATAGTGGCAGGACATGAGTGTCAGCGGAAGCGCACACTTGAGCAATGGCGATACGACATTTCCTTAATGAAGCCCACTAACACAAAGTGCCGGCCCCCGGTCCGCCGCCCCCCTTGGAATAATTGTGCCCGCAAAGGGCATAAAAGTTTATGGCCATGGCATCTAACTCTGCTCATTTGGCTGCATACGAACTAGACGGGGCCGACAACAGGGCGTATGGGTAATTATAACAAGTTGGAACTTTTTGACAGCTCTCCATTTGTGCACTTGTCAGCTTTTTGTCATGTCACCCATGTCTCTCGATGAGCTGTCAAAGTCCGCAGTCTGCAGTTTGCATTCCGAGTTTTCCGAGTCAGAGTTTGGGGATGGGTTTGGACACTCACCTGACACCAGCAGCTCACTGGTGCTGTTGACCAAATTGTCCATAATTGGCTGGAATGTGTAAAACGTCAGCGTTTCCAATTTGTTGGCCTGCACGTTGATGGAGAGGAGGGCCGGAGTGCCACGGAGCAGGCCATTGTCGATTTTCTTCAGGAGATTGTTGCGCAAATTCAGGGTCTTTAGGTTGTTCAGGCCATCGAGGGCGCGCTCAGAGATTCGCTGGAATGGATTTTAAAACAATGTATAGTATTTTATTAAAAATAATTGAATTATTTTGCATAACTAACTTGTGCTTGCATCCCATTTTTAATTACATTAAGTGCGAATATATATTTTCTAAGCTGCAAAGTTCTGGGTTAAAACTAGGTTAAAAGTGCCATAAACATTAGACTTTTACTTTTTTCCTTAAATTTGATTAAACTAAATTGTTATCGGTGGCGAATTCTGTGCCAGGGTCTCGGGTCTCGTATGTATGGCGACCGCAGAGCAAACAAAAACCGAAAAATATTTTCGTGCTGCCATTTTTCCGCATTTCTGCGTATTATTTTCATTGTTTTTCACAGAGTTTCGCTTTTCGTCGGCCATTGTTGTTGTCATTGTCTTCATTGTTTGTTTGCGTATTTATTTATGTGTATGAAATAGCAGAATCACACACACTGGCACACTGGAACACCCGCACACCCACACACCCACACACCACCACACCGACCAAACCATATGAATGTGCAAATTTGTATACACGAGTGCTTGTTTTTTTAACTTGTATGTCCCGATTCGTTTGTCTTGAATTTTATTATACGGAAAAAAAGTGTTTTCTTTTATTTCATTTCGGTTTCTGTTTTGTTGGCCGAATAACGAAAGTGAAGGCCCCACGCCTTGTTATTTAATATTCAATATGCTTTGTCTGGGGAAATGGAAAAATTATGCATATTAAATGCCCAGTCCAAGAACGGGGAAGCATGTGCCAAAGACCTCTACTACCGAGATGTGCCACTGAAAAATACCCACGAAATCAAGTATCCTTCAATCATTTCAATCTCCCTCACACCACCTGTACTTGTTTGTTTATTTGCCAGGATGATTGACATAAAAAATATATTTTATTGCGATATTTTGTTAGTTTGATGAGCGATTCTGCGATGCCTACGGCCCAATTTATTAGCTTTCCAACAGCCAAAAATAACATATAATTTACGAGCGATTTATGTGCGGATTGAGTAAACAAAGTTATGAAAAAGGCAGTAGTGGGTGGGTGGCCTGAGGTTCGACTGATGGCTGTCAGAGGAACGTCACTTAGGGGTGTAGAGATTTTGCTTTAATAATTTCTTCTCTATCCCAGATTCTTCTCTCCTGAATGTTGTTAATTTGCTCCACACTTTCACCTAATGCACTCGCTTAGGTACTTATCCCCTTAACCCGATTATCTGTTTATCTCCATCCCTGGACGCACTCTGGAAGCGCTTTATGTTGTGTCAGTCCTAAACCTTTTAACGGCAAATGATTTATGAAGTGAGCAAAAAAAAAAAAATGGGCCAAATAGAAGGGGGAAGGAAGCCGGGGCCAAACATGCAACACAATTTGCTTTTATTGAAGGCGACAATGGAGCACGGCGCACGGACACCTAACAAAGTCGCCAAGAAAGGGATATTTTTTTTGCTCCGATGCCCCAAACTAAAGCTGGAAAAATCCCGGAACAAGGGAGTCCCGGGCTGGAAACAATGCGCAGCGTAGGCGATAACAAGCCCAATCATTATGGCCACGACAATGCGGCAAGGAAGATGGATCCAGGACCCCACTTGAGCGGCTGCTCTCGAGTGTCCTGTCCTAGTGGCCTGACACATATGCGAGGAATTGTCTGAGTGTGACATGATATGCGAGCACTTTGTAAAATGGGAAAAATGAAGCACGGTTCTCCGAAGCTCTGACGGAGCACCAGGAAAAAGCTAAAGCAACAGACCCAAAAGGAAAAACAAGGAGGGAACGACTATGGGAAAGGAAGGAACATTGTTGGCCCAGGATATGGATATTCAGGATTTACGCTCATACGGCTGCCCTGCATATGTACATTCATATACATATATATATGTATATATGGTCTTACATAACTTTGTGTGCCCCGCTTGGAGTGTTAAGCGACATTTTTCTATTTACCATGGCCATTTTTATAGCCGGACCCGGACAGAAGGGTCCCGCATATCGGAATATCAGATGGCAGAAGGGCGAGCGAGGGGAATGCGAGGGCAACGGGAGAAAGGAGCGCCATAAATCCATTATTCCCATGATTTGTTATTCAATATTTTGTAAGTAGATTAACTTGCTGCACACATTTGTTCGCCGCACCGCCGAAAGGCGACTGTCAGCGTGTGGCCCGCTGGGTCTGAGGGTAAATGGGCGAATTAAGCCACGATCCCTACAGGACCAGAGCTAGTAGCAGGACAGCCTTGCTCGTCTCGTTTGGGTCACACCACCGCACCGAAACGGAGAACACATAATTTACCAATCTATTTATCATATTTTCGCCCCGTCGCTCCTGCTCCGCTCCAATGTTGAGTGACCACTTAAATCACCACAAGAATAGACATTCGAATTGAATTTATGACACCAGTAACACACACAAAAAAAAAAAAATAGAACAGTGTGTGTGCTTTGTTTCCGCTCGCCCCAAGGCAGTGCCATTTATGGTCCTGTCCCGCGTGCCTCCGTCCCTTCTGTTTCTTATGGCCACTCGGCAATTTATGGCCTCTTAAGTCAGTTGGCCCAACTTGACCAAGTGGCGCTGGCAGACAAATCTTTTTAATCCACTTGCATTAGAGTTGATTGAGAAGTTTTTCCCTCCCGTATCAAGTATGTGGCATCCCCTGGATTGCACTGCTACGTGGGGTGTCATAAATAGGCAGTCAAAAAACTATTCCATGGCCGGTAAGTATGCACTCCAAAGGCCAATCAATTTGCAAATTAATAGCGACGTCTTTAGTGTCCTGCTTAGCCATCCTGCCCACAGAAGTATGCTACACTTTATGCGGTACTCACCTCAATTCGATTATCGTCCAACTCCAGTTCGCTGAGGCTCCACAACTCCGCAAAGACAGTGTCGCCGATGAAGTTCAGATTGTTGCGGGTGAGTTTCAGGACATTCAGGTTGCCCAGGCCCCGGAATATTTCGCTGGTCAGCACGTTGATCTGGTTGTGGGCCAGGTTCAAGTACGTCAGCCTGGCCATGTCGGCGAAGAGTCCCTCGTGGAGGGTGCTTATGTTGTTGTTGTTGAG
The DNA here is from genome assembly GCA_035045925.1 of Drosophila atripex. Classification (NCBI taxonomy): domain Eukaryota; kingdom Metazoa; phylum Arthropoda; class Insecta; order Diptera; family Drosophilidae; genus Drosophila; species Drosophila atripex. The sequence goes on from JAWNOP010000012.1 coordinate 8,128,621, forward strand.
GAACAGCCTCTCGCAGAGCGGCAGGTTGCGGAAGGCGTAGCGATCCATCTCGAAGATTTGGTTGTGCTCCAGGTTGAGGTCCCGCAGCCTAATATGGTTGGCGAAGGCGTCCTGGTCCAGGGCCATTATGTGGTTATTGTTGAGGATGATTCTCTCGAGGAAGGGCAGGTTGGCGAAGGCATAGCTCTTCACAATCTCCACCTGCGAGTACTCAATCACGATGCTGCTCAGGTTCTTCAGGGGCTCAATTATCATGGTGGGAATGTAGTCAAGTCGGGCATTGTTCTGGATAACGAACTTCAGCTCCCGCAAGCGCTTCTGCTGGTAGAACCGGGTCCAGGTGGTGTCGTTCTGGTGCAGTCCCTCCGAGAATATCCAGCACTCGGCCTTCTGGACCGGCACGTGGTTCTCGTCCGGGGTACAGTAGCACATCAGCTTCATGTCCCGTCGTCGCGTGCAGAATCCAGTACTGTCCATGGGTCCGCTGTAGCCGACGCTGCCGGAGTTGGCAGCACTGCTGCTGGTGAACACGTAGCCGCCGGAGGAGCCGGGCGCCGTCGAGGAGGATCCCCCATACCCATAGCCGGTGTTGCTGCTCGTGGATGCTGCCGCCGAGCCGTTGCTGCCACGGCCCCGGCTGCGACGCTCCTCCTTGGAGCGGGCATCGGTGGGCATCATGGTCATCAGCAGGACGAGAGCGAGCAGGAGCATCGCCGGAGCCGCCATTTTATGGCGCTGATGATGCGGCAACATTGCGATCCGGTTTCTAAGTCCCAATGGAACGGGTTCTGGAAAAAGGAACCAAACGGAATGACTCGGTCAATAAAAATTGTTAATCTCATTCGGAGGTCTCAGTTGCACTTGAAAAAATTAAGGAGATCTTTGAATCAAATTTGGACGAAATGGAGTTTTGTGATACTCTGTAATATTGGGATAAAAGATGAAATTATATGGCCATCAAAAAGTCTCTTTGAAACATTTAAGGTAACCGAAATTTTGAACTCTGGAGTTGATAAAGCATTCATTTAGGCCTTACTCCTGCTTTATCGTTGCCGGGCCGTGGAAAGTGCTTCATAAAAATGCTAATTAATGTTGTTAACTTTCTCACTTTTGCTCATATTTCATTTGGCACAATTCACGAAATTCCGCGGTGGGCTTCATCCCCAACCGTTGGCAGTTACCCCCATGAAAGTTGAATTGGCCTGTTCCGCCACCTCCCGCTGGTTTTCATTTGACGCTCGGCTGCTCTGTCACTTTACCCGCCAGATATGGGGGATGGGATATCATCTTCCCATCCCACGCTTGCCACTTTCCACTTCCCACTTTCCACTTCCCACTGTTACCCCCATAAACAAATTTATCGAGCTCATAAATAACTGCAACACTGTCGCTGATTGTTCCCTCAATGGCAATGGCAATGGCAATGGCAACGGCTTTGCTGGAAATTGCCTAGAAAGTTTTCCCTCTGGTCCCGCACTTTTGCATTTCAAGTGTCATTGGGCAAAGTGCTCTCTAATTATGCTCGTATTTTTTAATAAATTAATAAGTCACACTGACACTGGGCATATTTTGGATTCTCCGGCTGCCGACTGCCGGCAGACTGCCGTCTGGACGGCATAATGAAGTGTAAATAAGTTATTGTCAGTTGTCAAGTGAGTTATCGTCGTTATCGACAGTCAGCCCAGTGATTTGCATAAAATATTGTCGCAATAAAAGGCCAAAAGCATCCCAGTGGGAGGTGGGGGTGGAGGTGGTGGAGGTTTTCAGAAATCACTGGGATTAGACTGATGGAAAGCCGAAAGTCACTTGAGTTATTGACTCGGGCATGCTTCATTACATTGATTTCGATTATAAATTTTAAATAAAACGATGATAAGTGCTGCGTAGCATGATGCCGTGCTTATTCCGGCTTAGCCGGCTCTCCGCTGGTCCTCCGGCCCGGAATTCCCCTCCGGATTCCGGAACCTCTTGGCCAAAGTTCAGGGCTCAAGGAGCCTTAGAAGTGGCTCACACCGCAGGATTAAGTACTCAAAATATACATGAAAAGTTTGGCGTCGTGCGGTACCAGACGGCAGCTGAAGATGACTTGATGACTTCAATTTAAATATCAAAGCAAAGGCAAAGCGAAACTAAAATGTCCTTGCCAAGGCGCACCGACACACTCTCCGACAGATAAGAGCGCTCGGATACAGATACACATCTGGCCGCAGCAGCCGCAACTCGGCTGGGTAGATATTTCTGGGAGATGTTCTGGGAGTTTTTAAGTGTGTCGTCGAGCAGCAAATCAAAAATTCCACTCTTGAGAAATGCATGTGTGGGTAATTAGATTTTAAAGAGATTCCAAAGTCAGTGTACGAAGGGTATCCAAGGACACTTGCACTAATACGAGAGTTTTCGAGTTTTTACTTCTACTTCTACTAATGACTCCTAGTTATTTGCTAGTTCTTGTAAATAACAATTGTTTCTTGAACATAAAACTGAAATATCAACTTGTAATCTTTGATGAAATAAGAGCCACTTTATAGAAGTGTATGATTGTGCCACATATGCAGCACCGCGACTCTGACAGCCAATTACTCAAAGGCATGGAAGCCTTGGAAATGTGAGGAGGAGGGAAGCAGTGAGGGCATTACAAGAAAATGAAAAATCAATTTGTTGATTATGCATAAATCATAAGATTTATGCGACTCCTCGCTCGGCATTCATGAGTCATTTATCAAACGGGCCAGCTCCTTTTTTGCCTTCATGTCAGAATCACAAAAACCGAAAGCGACGAAGCGAATCACGATTCGAAGTGGCAAGAGAAGGTCCATCCATTCAGATCCGAACTAAATAAAGGGCATGAATGAATATCATACCACAAAGCAGATAGAGTCTGTAGCAGAAATCATGGCTAGAGATTAAACGCAAGCCGGGATGGAATTGATCTTCCAGGCTTAAGTTCTTCATCTCGGAAAGTGAGCAAGCTCGGTGGCCGCCAGAAATAGCAAGCCTTGGCGACAAACAATTACCAAGAAAATTATTCCCCCAGAGGGAAAATGGGAGCAGCAGCAAGATGTTTGCTCCTCGACAGAAGCAGCATTTTGTAGGCAAAACAGCAAGGTTTCTCCTACGAAACAACATCTTCCAGGAAAATTGGGCAGGAGCCACATTAGAGAGTCATCTTGGAAGCACAAGATATGAGCACGAGGTAACTTGAAGACTTACTTCAGCAGAATTAATCAATCAGAAAATGTGACGGGGCAGAAGCCCTATTATGTGTATATTAAATATTAAACTATCATAGCTATGCATGTTTGCTTTGCCTGCAATATTATTTAGTAAATTAAGTTTACTTAATTCAGCAATAACTACTGTGGCTGGCAGGGCAGCAGCGAACGAAAGTAAGAGCAACTGCAGCCATAACAGGGCCAGCAACATTAACAACTACAGCCGTGTCGAGAAAGGATACGGGGATGGTAATGTCGAGGAAAATTGCAACAAGAAGCAATTTGTCTTGTTGTTTATAATTTCGATTAAACTTTCGAGGCATAGGTTTGTGTGTGTTTGGGAGTCCTGGCGAAAGTGTGAGTGTGCGTGCAAACAATGTGGCATGCAAAGGGAGCAAGTCCTCGCCAAGGGGACGGAGCGTGTGAAAGTGTGACAGAACTGTCGACAAGGCGAGGAGCAGCAACAGCAACAGCAGCAGCAGCAACATCAACCGCAGCAACAACAATGATGACGGCGACCCAGTGGGAAATTGGAGCAAAGCCGCAGCTAAGCTGACAGCCCGACTGCGACTGCGGCAATTTCCCAGGGAGACCAGCAACACACACTGGGAGCACACTCATATCTGCGCAAATATACACTCGTATTATATTTTTCAGCATTTGTTAACTTTAAAGAGACCTGAATACCTAAGACCTGCAAACTTTATGCAAACACAAGGCCCTAAAGAGTCGTCCGACTCTGAGGTTGATCAAGACAAGAGAGTGTCGAGGAATCTGCCATGCGGCTGGGATGTGTGTGGAAATTGTTTTCAATTTTCGTTATTTGACAAATGGTGACACTTCCGCTGTGGCAGCCAGGCCAGGCCGGCTAGCATCATACCCAGGACCCCGGCCAGGACTCTAACAATATGTACACATCCTCCACCCCAGCCAGCATCAGCGCCATTCCCCGTCTGTGTGTCATGAGGTTTTGTCAACAATAAGTTTTTACGCCGGAAGACTCGTAGTTGTTTATGGCAGTTTCCCATCAGCTGCCGCATCCCAAGCTCCCTAGCCATGCTCCCGCCCATCCCCATGCCTATCCACAAACCCGTCATCGTCTTCATCTTAATCAGCAGCGGTAGCTTTGGGTACACGTAAAAAAAGTCGCAGGATAAATATGTTTGATTATTGAAATGTATACTTTCTATAGACAAGACTTTAAATTACTATTTTTCATAGCCACTTATTCAAAAATCATATTTTTTATATCTCGAAATAAAATTGAATTGGACTTCTCCGCCAGTGTACAGAAATAAGTACAAGACCTGTGTCCCCATCATGTGAATATAACCTTAAGCTGCGACATGAACGCAGCTCGGACGTGCTTGACATTGACTGACTGAGTCGTGAGGTGGATGTGCTGGAGTGAGTGCCCCCCCCCCGATGGGGTCACTAAGGATGGTTGCTGCCATTTAGTTTAGCTGCAAATAAAACGGGCAGCTAAAGGAGGCTAGTAAAAGCAGAAAAACTCGGTCCAACTTGGTCAGTTGGACAAACTGCAGTTCCTGTCCGAGTTGCCTGATCCATATCCTCCATTTCGTGTCTGACAAATGACGCAAAGCCAAAACGGCAGACGAAACATAGCCATCAATCAGCGGGCCAAGTTATGACGTCCGCACGTCCCTATCGTCCGCTCGTCCGTTCGTCCGCTCGTCCATCCGTCCTGGCCACGTTTTATTCGCATTTTTATTAAGGCTCCCAATCGTTCGGATTTGTCTTTGGCTTGCGTCACTTGTCAGCGCCAGTTGGAGTCTGCTTGGATCAAATCTGGGGGATTTGCTCAAATCGTGGCTCTGTGGGCTGAGTGCGGTGGGTGGCCTTCCTCGGATATATATTTATTGTCAGCCATGTCACACTTCATAAATATTTCATAAATTGCTTCGCATTTATTTTGACAGTCGCGCCAAAGTTTCGACTGCCATTTGTTAACCCTTTCAGCTGCCGCTGTTGCTGCTCCTGCTCCTGCTCCTGGTTTCTATTTTTTTTTTTTTTGTTTCTTGGCCCGGTTATTGTTATTTCTGTTATCATGCGAGGCAGTCATTGCCAGCTGTCACACATATTGTCCTTGGGAGATCCCTCACCTCCTGCTCCAGTTCGAATACATATTGCCGAAGGGCCAAAATCGTTCCCCCAGCACATAAAATGGTATTCATGTTCCGCTCCTTCTTAGCCCGGCCCCCGCCGAAGGACTCGCACTTTTGACTACTTTTAACTTCGGTGCCATTTCCCAGGATCCAGGATCTGCTCTTCATCGTTTTTTAGCTTTTAGCATACCTGTCAGCAAAATAAAATGAAAACTAGTTGCCAGAGCAAACTTTGGCTCTTCTTCGCCTTAGAAGCCTGTCCCAATATTGTTGACACATATTTCTGAGGAAGAGCCCTAGATGGCTGGCTGGCTGGCTATATGCATATGCCTGCCACGCCCCTATGCGGCAGACAGACTACGCCCCACTGCACTTGAGCTGGCTGGCACATTACTTTGGCCGTCACTTTGCCCGCCGCTTTTTATTCCCTCGATTTTAACGCCGAATTTTTTGTGGCCTCCTTTCTGGCTTTAAGTTGTGCTGCACAATTTGTTTGCTCACCTGCCGCCCCTCGGGTGTCCTTCTTTCTTTTTTTTTCCTGCCACTTTCGTGAGTCCTGGCAACTGCTTAACGCCCAAATTGGCAGCACCTGGCCAAAAGTGTTGGTCCTGGCAGATAAGTAGTCGACGGGGCTTTTCTTCTCTGGCTCTCCTTTGCTTTTCTTGAGTTTTCCTCTTTTTCATTTTTATTTTCTTTTTTTTTTGTATTTTGGTCTGTGTGCTTTGACTTTCAACGAGCAGCGAAATTATTTTCGCTGTTGCAAGTTTGTTGCAACTTTTGCCTAACGCAAAGTGAAAATTTGTCATGCTCGTTGAGCTTCTTCATTCGTCCCCGTGCCCCCGTACCCCGTCCCCCCGATACATATAATAAATTCCTTCAGTTAGGGAAAAATGCTCCGCAAAGACAAACACTAGCTCGGGCACAAACACGGCTAAACATAAATACGGACTTGGCAGACAGACTCCAACTTTTAACTCACTTGCCAAAATATTTTAGCAATTTTTGAATAAAACATTGCCAAGATTCCAGACATCGCAGTCCTTTTGACAGCCCCCCACAGTGAGCGAGTACCTGTTTAGTTTAAAAGTGAATTTCATAGGGGGTCTGAACTTAATTAGTTGGAATTCCTATGTATGTGCGTTTCTGAGAACTTGTACTTGTCAGAAGCCTCTCACAAGCTCCTCTTACCTTTCGATTGAGTCCTGGAAAGGGCCGAGTCACGTCGATCTGCTGACTAATGCAATGTCTCTGCAAGTACATAGGGAGAGGGGGACACGAATTAGTTGGATATTACGTATTATAATGTCATGTTTTGGTCTTATTACTCGGACAGGCCGAGCCACCCCTGAAATTATGGAGTGCCTGCAATTGGATATTCCTAATTCATAAGCCCCAACGGTGGGCCTGAAACGTTAATGGAAATTACACATTAAATAAACCATGCAGGAATATATTTGATGGAAGAGGGAAAGCCCATTGTCAGGCTAAGGAATAGGTGGAATTTCAAGCTAAAATACTAAAAAGCAAACACATCTCAGTTGTTTCACGTCCAAGCCGTGCTCTCTGAAATAAGCGTTTTTTGCACAAAGGAGCCTGGCCCAGCGCCTCTCATAATTCCTCCATTGTGCTGTTTTTTTTATGCCTGTGCTGGCTTTTAATACCCATTTGTAGGCCTGGAAGATCAAAGGCTTGGCCCGGGCCCAATCTAATTGCGTTAATTTTCCAGTAATTGTGGTCCAACTAAGTTCGCCTCGCAGCCGGGACATGCGATAACGTAAACAGCAGAACAGAGCCGGGCAACAAAGGAAAAACTATTAACACGAAGGGGACACTGGGCGAGGTCCTGTCGGGCGCACATGTGTGCGGGGAGTGCGTGGATCGGGTGCAGGGTTCACCCGCCACGTGGGCGTGGATGGCGCGTTATTCAAATAGTTTCGTTTGCCGGGCAATGAGAAGGCGATAACCAACGGCGATGACGACAGCCCAAGTTGGTTTCCCCCCGTCCCCCGAGGGGTGCGGGCCACGCCCACATATGTGGAGCTACATATATGATAAGGAGGTGGGCTGGAGAGGCCGGTATGAAAATGAAAATGAAATAATTGCATTGGCTACGCCTAAAGAGGAGGCACAAAAAATGCTGACCTCGCCCCCCGGCTATTTTTCCGGGAAAGCAGAGGATTGCGGGGGTGGTTCCAGTACTTCTGGGGGCTGGGGTTGTGTGCTTGCTGCAATCATAATAGCCTCCAATGTAAACTGACCATTGCTGGCGGTTTTTTACTCATTGCCGTTAATTATGCCCGCATTTCTGGGCTCCCCCGATCGAGTTTTTTTGTTTTTCGGGCCGAGTGTGGGCGAATCCACTTTTTGTGCTATTTGAATATTTAATAAGATTTATGCCATTCATGCCGCCGATGCCTTCTCGTGATTAAGCATTGAATAATTGCTGACGAAGGCGAGTTCTGTGGCAGGGGCAGTGCTTTTGTGGCAAACCGAACAATTGTCTGGTGGCATAGTGGAGGCGGGTGGAGTGGTGGAGGGCTGATATCAGGCATCTAAATTTGATTGTCGGTGGAATGTCAAACAAGTTCAAACGGCGGCTGCCAGTGGCAACCGACCAAGTCGACGGACCGACCGGCGAAGCCAAATGAAACCTCAGAAAGGCTGTCGAACAACAGCGGAAAAATCAGGAAAATGCCATGCCCGGGGGGAGAACATATGGAAAATTGGATTCAATGACATTGATTGCTCAATTGGGTGAACCTTTCGCCGGAGGTGGCGGGAGGGTGGTGCTGGTAAACATTGTATTTGCTCCGTAATCTGATACCGGAACACAAAAACGATATAATGTTCGGATCATTATGGAAATTATTTGGCTTATAGTCCTTGGAAGTAAATTACAGTTGGCAAGTAGGGAACTAATGTTTTTTAAAGTAAGTCACCAACTTACTTCGAAAGAACACTCTTCCTGGATTTGATTAAAATTCATTGCTCATCCATTCACCTGCCAGGACACTCAGCCCACATCTAAGCAATTTCAACAATTTGCATGGATAACCCAGTGAGTCGCTTTCGGAAAATGTTTGCAACGTTTCCATTTCACGTGTGTGGGCCAATAAAAATTTAATATAATTACGCACAATTTCCAGTTCAAGTTTATGGCAGAGACATGTCCGCCCAGTCGACCCACCCAGAGGAAAGAGAAGCTCATTCTTGGCAGGACGCGACGTGACTTTTGACAGCGCCCGGGCTGAGGTCCTGGCAGCTCGCTTGCTAGGCAGGCACTTTATGAGCCGCCGCCTCGCCAAGACAAACATAAACACTTGTGCCTCAAAGGCGGCCAGGGGCGGCGCGAGGGCGTGGCACACTGCAGCTGATTTCATAAAGTGTAACAAGCCAAAGCTTTGAGCTCAAATGCTGCGACAAATAAGCGACAGCAGAGCCCAGAGCATCTCGGAAACAAAAAGTTTGCCAAGTGTGTGGCGGCAGCCTCCCTTCCTCACACTGCCAGTGGCACACACATCCGCATACAGACACACGCACAGGACACGGAGGAGTCACCGCTGCGGGGGCCGGCGAGTTAAATATTTGTTTCGCTTGTTTACATTGAAGACCCCAAAAGCAAAGTTGCCACACGGTTCCCGGGCCAGGGGCTGGGAATTGTGTCGCCACGCCCCGCAGGATAGCAAGTCCTCGAATGCCCTCGGCGGGTTGTTATTTCTTAATATTGAGAGCCGCGAATGATATGGGAGGGGAAAGGGCATATACATATCTATATCTACATATATATTTTATTTAACTGATATTTTTTGAACACTTGCAAGTCATTGGGGGAGGGGGACTATCTCCTGCTCCTGCTAATGTAATTGGGTAATAAAGTTGCTTGGGAGAGTGTTGAGCAGCACCTGTCCCATTACCAACTATATAAACATTAGTGACAAAAATTAATTAGGCCGACACAACAGCAACCGGACGAACAACAAACAGTTGGCCGCATTTTCGGCTCTGCTGGCGTTCTTCCCGCCGACGCGTCCTGGGCCAGGACTCCTGGCCATGCTAAATGGTCATAATCAACTTCCGTTATGTCCACACCCACGGCCATGGCCATGGCCCGCCTACTGGCCCGCCTCCTGGGCCACCAAAATGTGCTCATTTACAACAAATAAACAGGGATATAAAAACCATGAAACTGATTTTTCACGCCATTTTCATTTACATTTTTGCGGTTATTTTTTGGGCCGCTCACGAGCTATCTCCCTCGCACACGCATACGCCGGCAGCGGCAGCGGCAGCAACGGCAGCGGCAGCGGCCTCGTTGGGGGAACGCATGTGTAATTAAAATATATATAATTTCCCCGAATACCGCAACAAGCAAATAAACAAACAAATAACGATGCCCTGCGAAAGGAAGAGCTGGAGCAGCGAAAGCGAAAACAAAAGGAACCAGCGCCCAGGAAAAACACAAGGCGAGTCCTGGAAAATGATGGAAATGGGGGACAGTTTTCACTCAAAACAAGAATACCAAATACCCTTGAAATTGAAATTGTTTCTATTCAAAATATTGTGTTTAAAGCTTGTTGTTTTGGGTGAAAAATTTTACTTTTCATATCCTTTAGTTTTCTTTTCAGAATTTAGGCTAAAGGACCTGGAAGCCTAACAATCCTAGATCCTGCAGATATACCCTCTGCAAGGGCATTCTTATAGTAGACACTGTATTTATGATGAAAGTTTCGAGTGGCCCAGGAGAAAGTGGGGCGAGATTGTCTCTCCCGGGGGCAGGTGGGCGGGGCAATGCCGAGGCACAGGGCCATCTGCCACAGTCGCTGCCACTGCCGCTGCCAGTGCTGCCAATGATTATGATGATGGCAATCCTGCACGCACAATAACCAGCACAGGTGAGGCCCCCTCCCACTGCCACTCGTCCTTCACCTCCGGCTGCCTCCAGCACCCAGCCCCACCCACCCACCTCACTTTGTTTTGCGCACATTTGTTACGCTCAATAAATGAAAATGTTCATATAAATATTTCATATTTCTTTCGGCTGCCGCTACCGCTGCCGCTGCTACTGTACTTTGGCATGTGCCACGCCCACGAAAAACAGTTTCCGCCCATTAAATTGACATACGCGCATTCGTATTCATTTCCCTTTTTGCGCTTTCTCCTTGCCCCCCCCTACCCTCCCTCCACCAGGAGGGTGGCCCTCAGCATTTCTTCACTTTTTATTGCTCCTTCTGTTTGCACAAGTCCTGTAATATTTTCGGTTTATGTTTACAGTTGGCAAACGCATTAAAATCACAGATTTACATTTTTCTCCTTCGTTTCCGGCTCTCGCCCGGCCGCACGCATCTGAATAATTTAGTGTCCTTATTGTTGTTGCTGTTGTTGTCGATGTCGCATTATTGAATTTGCATGAGGGGAGGGTGGCGAGGGGGGTGGTGAGAAGGGGTGGGATGAGACATTGACAGGACCCACCCAGCGAGCTTATTGTTTCAAATGTTTTCTCTGGGATACTTGAGAATGCAAACTGTTGATATCACACCCGCACCAGCACACACACACACACAGCTTTGATGGGCATAAGTATGTACACCGGAAAAAATTATAGATCAAATAATAAATTTTTGGCAAAAAACACTAGATCTGTAACTATTGTATTGAATTATAATGAAATAATAACAAAAAATTTCATAAAAAAAAGAGTTCAAAACTAAAATTTATTTTATTACATATACATATGTTTTTGTATGTTTTTTAAGGAAATTTTGTATTTCCTATTGTGGGGAAATAACAGCTATTTTTTCGAGTGTTTCGAGGGTGCACTTTGGGCGGCTATATGCGACAGCTTAGGCAACATTGCCAAGTTGAGCATGGAAATTATTTTTTAATAAACACGACAGCAAACACACAGACACAAAGGAAAGAAACGCTCATCCGTCCCGCCACCACCACCACTACCGCCCATTGGAACAGCCCCCGCCACCCACTCAGACACACCCCCTCGCCCGGCGTCCTCGAGTTGCGTGTCCTGTACCTTTGGCCAAAGTGGCAACAGCGTCGAGGGCAAAATAAATAAACCCACTTTAATATGCGCTCGTTATATTATTTTCTTTTCATTTTCTTGATTTTCATTTTTCGCCGCTTCTTCCTGCAGATTTTCCCCCGTGTCGCGCTAGCCCCATCCCCGTCCCCATCCCCATCCCCTCGATCCATCCAGCACTCTTCCTCGTTCACCCTGTTTTTCTTTCATTTTTGTTTCCCTCCTTTTTTTGTGTGTATTTTTTTCATGTTTTGTTTGCTGCAGAAAAAAGTGGGTGGCACTGGAGTGGGAGTGGGAGTAGAACTGGGGATGGGGGTGGGGCTGAGAACGGCTTCACTTGTTTGAAGTGCCACGCTCTATTTAAAGGCAAATTGTCTGTAGTCCCTTTTACAAATATTGCGAATTTTTTGCCGCCCGCCCTTCACCGCCCCGCCCCCGACCGGCTTCTTTATCATTCTTTTGCATATTTTTCCGCCGCTTTCTGTTGCAACCGTCCGAGAGTTGTTGCAAGGATTCAGCTCCGGACCGCTGATCCTCTTCGGATTGGGGCTCGGATTCACTTTTCTTTTTGTATCCTTGGCCGTCCGGCGAAAAGACAAACTCGATGAAAAGTAGCGCTCGAGTCTAGACACCGTGCAATGGAACTAGAACTGAAATGGACTCGCAATTGGGTGGGGCGAAGGGGTCAAATAGCCATCTCGGTCCGCCCATTTGGGGCAGGGGCCAGGGGGCAGGGGCATGTCCTGTTTAGTGCACTGACCTGCAGAATCGGCATTTGTCTACTTTATTGCATTACAAACGAGATGTTCAGCTCGACAGTGGGGGGTAACTGAGTAGAAGGACCATCTGACGATTAATTTAAATGCTCTTATTAAATCCTTAAACACCCTTCCCCCCCCTCCCTCCTTGCCACATTTTTAGAATGTGGAACAGATATTTTCCAGCCTGGCGAACTGATCCCCGCTCACCTGCCTGGAAAGGCTCGAGGCCGGAAATCCTGGCATTAGTTCAGCGGCCTCAGAAGCTCCTCCGGGGACCAAGTACGCCCATATCCAGCTGAGGCGCCTAGTTTCAATTACACACGCACTTGTGGGGAGGGCGGAGAAGTGGGTGAGAATGAGGGGGCGGCGCCCGATAGGGAGAAAGTTCCACATTCCCTTTTGCAATTGTTGCGCCTTTTATTTGTTTGCTTTCTGCTGCCTGGCTGGCGTTTTTCTTGCCGTTGTTGTTAGGATCGTCGTCGTCGTCGTCGTCGTTTCGTGTCATTGCCTTTGTTTGCTTTCTGCAGCTCCCGGCCGCCCCTTCTCCGGCCTACAGCCCCTTCCCCTCCCCGAACCCACTGGCCCTCTTGTGTTTATTTTCTTTTTATATTTTGTTCGTGGGGCGCGCGTTACAGTTACGCACAGAAGCGGGAAAAGGACACGCATGTCCTCCCTAACCCCTTAGCTGGCACTCGTTAAAGGTAAAAATTTATTGTATCTTATTATTATTTTTTTATTGACAATACGTGACGCGTACACCAGAAAAAACCAAAAACAAAAAAAAAAAGGGAAGAGCAAGAAAAGGACAAAGATCCTTGCTGGCATAAAAAGATTTCGTCCAATCGATTCTCTCGCCTCTTGCTCTTTTGTTATTTTATAATTTTCGATTGTTTTGTTTTCCCGCCATACATTTTCCCACTCATCCCATGGCGTTTCCTGCTTTCAGGACCTTTCTTCCCGCCCCGCCCCGCCAAGGCCCACTTTTTTCGCTGACATTGCCCTTTTGTTGGCGTTGGCCCGCATGTCAGGAACTAAAATCGGATTCAGGACGCGTGCGGCCTCTAGCCCTTTGTGCTGCCTAGTTTTTTTTAGTTTAGTCCCGTCTCGAATGCCATTAAAAGCGGCTTAGCGGCGATCCTTCATCATCCTTCGAGGGGGGTTGGCGTTAATCATTGTTTACGGCCAGAAGGCCAGAAGGCCAGACGGCCAGGAAATTGCGACCCGCAAATCGAAGATTACCGCCGAACAATTAAGTTAATCAAATCCGCACAATGAAAATCAAGACATTACATTAGGGCGAAACTTTCACCAAGGATACCAGCCTCGAAGATGGCCGCCTATTCACCCTTTTGATGTCCTCAAAGAGCAGAAACAATTTGCTGCTACCTTTGTCGGATTCCGAACACACCCACAGGCGTACGCACACACTCTGACGCAACGAGGCACACACATACGGAGAGGTCCTTTCATCGGGCGCTTTATCTACGCAAGGCGAGGCAAAAGTTTTTCCCCATTTCCCCAGTTCTTCTGCGGAAACCCTCTCAACTTGCTCCGCCCGGGGCCAAGTTTTTCGTTTGCTTCAATTAATTTTCATTTGTTTACTAATCTAACAAATTAAACTAACGGTTAGGAAACGCTCACCCGCCGTCCGGGTCATGCCCTGGGAGGAGCGGAAATTGAAAGGATTTTTCGGGCAGCCCCTCGGCACAGCAGTGGGCATGACATCCAGCCATCGGCTGGGAGCGGGAAAGGGCCGTAGTTGCGGTGGAAAAGTGGGTGGAGGAAATGGAAAATCGTTGCCTTGACACTGCCAATTGAAAGTTTAATCATCGTGGCCTCCACCATGGCGGAGACACCGGTGGCGATGATTCGGATTCCAGTATTTGTACGCACTGATTAGAAAATGAATGGCTATTTATTAAAATCATTTTCATGGATTTGGAACCAGCAAGAAATATTTGCTTAATTCGACTCTCTCTTGATATCCATCTGGAGAGTGTCCTGGCGATCTGACCTAATCAAATCCTGCTTCCTCTTGTCCTAACATAAAGTTCCCCCACCCCTCTGGCTGGCAAGTTGAATCATCATCAGATTCCTTATCAATTTCTGTTGCCGTTTCCCATTTCTGTTGACCCTTGCTGGGTGTCGTGTCCCTTCCCCATTATCCCGTATTCTTCTATTTCCGTATTTCCCATAATTTCCATTTGCTATTTTTACTTTTCCTTTCGCTGCCCGAGCGGAACTGATTTCGGTGTGTATTTTATGCTAATTAATTTTTCACAGAAAAAATACTAGCAGAAGGAGACATTCCGATGGGGGAATCTGTGGGGAATCTTTGTCTGGAATTTCGTGTGTGGGTGGCATAGAAATACGATGTAACATGAATATTAAAGTTCTGTCATCACTATTGACATTTAACATAAAATTTTGAACAAGTTCTATCTATCGAAACTTTCAACTAAAAAGAAATGGTTGGTAGAGACTTGAATCCATTTGAAGATATCCTATACCATCTGTCACCTGCCGGCCATCCCAGTCACCTTTCCTGAGCTCAAGCTTACCCTACTCCAAAGCGAAATCTTTGATAAATGCCCAAATAATTGCCCGTTCAGGCTAAGCGTGATTAGGATCTTGGCCTTCCACTTCCCGCCCCGAAATAAAACAGAAAAAATGGCCAAACTTTTCAGGTTTCGTTCTGGGAGACGGAAGACTGGAGACGACTGCCCGGGTCGCGTCAAATGTCGCGCCGAGAATTATACCTTTTGCCAGGAAGCACCTTAAAAAAAAAATGGCCAAATAGCTGTGTACTATGGACCCACTCTCGTTGCCATTATCCTTGTTCTGGCTGATGTTGATGTTGTTGTTGTTGTTGCTGTTATGCGGTGCGGTGAGGCAAACAACTTGGGCATTTTTCCGGCTTTTCTTTGGCGCTGACGTTGATGTTGCCTTCAGCTGCTTCTCGTTCTTGTTGCGTTGTATTGTTGTTGTGCATGCAACCACGCCCCTGACTGAATGCCTTTTCAATGCCTCTGAATTTTGCGTACACAGGAAGAAAATTCGGATGGCATTGCCTGAATAAATTATTCATATACACTGTATCCTTGTTTTTCGGGTGCAAGTGCAACTTTTTTCGCAGTACATCCCTTTAACCCTTTGGCTCTGCCTCTGACTCGTTTTATGTATTCAGTCTCAGTGCGCTCACTTGACTTTAATTCTTTTTTCACACGCCCACTTCGCGGGAAAACTGAGGGGGAGTGGCAGTGTGGCAGGGTGGCTGGGTGGCTGGGTAGCTGGGTGGCAGGGCGCGCAAGTGCAATTTCCTAACGGCTCTTAAGCTCCACAACAACGAGAACAAAACTATATGCTGCGGAGCGGGGCGGAAAACCACTGAAACATGGCCGGGCTTTGCATTCAGATGAGCATGTCAGCTGAAAGGTGGGCTACCCCTCCACCCACCCACTCCGCCAGACCAACATTGAGTTGTAATTGCTCAACATGCCACACATTTCTACAATTTTATGTAGATTTAATAGCTTCCTGACGCTCCCAGGCAAATGGCACTGTGAATCCCGAGCCAGGATCCTACAACTTGTCTCGCATTTCATTCGCTTGCGTGACATTTCATTTGAGCCCGTGTTCCGAGATTCCTCAGATATGTGCCACAAATTGCTTGGGATTGGTCACTGGCCTCCTCCGAAGGCAGCCCCTCTCCTTAATTGATTTAAAACAAAGTTGGACCCGGTAACACGTGTCGGGGAGTGTTGCGGCCGATCGCGTGGAAAAGTTGCCACAAATGGCGGAGGCAGGGCGGTGGGTAGGAAGAGCCTTTCGCGAGCCAGAAACCTCCAACTTCCGGCACTTGATTTGACATGTTAATTGGCGGCCAGTCGGGCAGGTACAATCATCTTGCCAGTTGACCTCAGAATTTGTGATAATGCCTTTTTATTCAGGACTTGTCAGCAATTGTGATTGTTCTGAGCTACCTTTCCTCTAACTAAAATATTTTAATAAATTCCCAACAAATTCTACATATTTCCTCTTATTTATAACAACTGCTTTGACCTGAAAAAGTATCAAATATCTTAGCTTTAAATACCGAAAATTGTCTTCGATTTGAATAGGGTTTCGGGGAGCTGGCCAAACTCTGGCTGAAAATATCCTTAAACATCTCATTTGGCATTTCCTTTGAACATCCCTAGCTGCTGGCTCGTACATCAAATATGAATTCGCTCGGCATTCCCAGCCAGTCGGCAGCCCCGACCGCCTCCTCCAGTGCTGCTGCTATTAAGTATCTGTCAGATACTTTGGTGCACATTTTGCATCTTGCTTGTAATTGTATGCAGTTCAGTGCAGCAAGTTCCGCATATGAAATTGCCCTTCCCCCGCCCGCCTCGCCCCGCAGCACCATGCTTTTTTTGCGCTTTCCCAAAGCAGTTTGATGGAGTGCTTCAGTAGCGAGTGGAAAGTGGAGCCCCCTGCAAGTAGTTTGCCAAGAATTGTCGCGGATTGCTGATGAGGCTGAATGCAGGATTGGAGCTGCAGTAGCAGGGTGCGGCAGCCTGGCGGAGTGGCGAAGGGTGGACATTTGGTTGCCCAGCAATTGACGGTTGTGGCAGCAATTTTATATATTTCCCGGATCCGTGTCCTCCTTTACCCCCTCGGATCCTGTCAGCTTTCGCTTTCCGCTCACCGAGCTGAAAGCCAAAGCAACCCAACAATCCGCAAACTACAGCCGCAGCTGCAACTCAGTATCCGCCTCGCATCCGTATCTGAAGCCCCGGCTCTGGCTTCGGCTTTGGCTTTGGCTGCATCTGCAGCAAGCCACCGAGTATTTGTATCTGTATCTGGGCCCTGGCTCGGTGCGTTTGTTTATGGTTTTATTTGTGCACGGCTTAACTGGGCGCACTGACTGGGCACCCGCCCCCCCACCCACCTCAGACCGTTTGTCTTTTGCGGCTGTGAATGCATTTTTCAAACAAATTGCAAATCATTGCCTAACAATAGTGCCTCTGTGATTCCACTTCACTTTGCTTTATCTCCGGGTAAGTCGCCTCCCTGTGTCCTCCCTGAGTCTCCTGCTCACATCTGGGCCGTATCCCCCGGCATGTGTGTACCGTTGGGTTGCGAGTCTCCGACCGCAATGACAGTGATTTAGTTTTTGGCTGCGACTCTATTACATTGGGGTTTTCGGTCAGCAAGGGGCAGCGGGACCCGGGCACCAAGGTTAATGTTAAATTCCCAACTTTCGACCCCAGCCATTTGTCAGCGTGGGGAGGGGCCGGCAGTGGCAGTGGCCCAGAGAGTTGCACAAACTTAAATTACATTTTAAAACCCAGACAAGACACACTTTTTCCGACCGGATCTATTTACGTTTGCGATTTGTCAAATGGAATTTGGCTTTGCGTTTGCTTTCCCTTTTTCTGGCTTTTTTCTTTTGGCCAAGTTAATTTGCAGACATTTAGCCGAGAATAAAGAATCGGCAAAAAATGAGAAACAACTCTCGAAGCTAGAGTGGAAAAGGATACCCAACCCAGAGCCCCAGCAGTCACAGTTTGGAATTCATTTTATTGAATTAAATTCCGAGAAATGTCCCAGGGATTTGTTTGTCTTTGTTTGCTGCTACCACTGGCACTTATTTGTTTGTTTGTTTGTTTGTCTGCCAGCCAGCGTCCTTCGTCCCGAGAAAAGTTGCCCAACTTTTTCACGAGGAATCCGCTGACGTTGTTTAGCCCACTTAGCAGGGCAATATGTATAAGAACGTATAAAGTACACATCATAGAAACATGATTTCTGGCGTTTTATTGTGCTTGCTTGTTTACTGCTTCCACTTTCGACTTTCTCCGAGTGTTTGAGCGTCCATTGACCCACAAAGAAACAACACAGAGCCTCGGAAGCTGGCTTGCACACACAGCATAAAATTTCAAGCATTTTTCACTAAGAACCCGCTGTGACCGAGTGGCTGCCTTTGAAGTTTTTAAAGAACAGAATATGTTTTACTCGAAAATAAGATTTTTGGTTTAAGGTGAGTGGGGAAAAAAAGAGTTGGGAAATGTTTTTAAGAGGAAATCAAAAGTGGTTTCCAAATACCTCACTTTCTGATCAGAAAAGAAAATACTCGAAACAACTTGACAACTTTCTTCCAAAATAATATTTTTGCAAAAAAATTGAAAAGTAAAGTAAATATTTTTGTTAGACATTTATTAATTTTTTTGTTGTTTTAGAAATAAATAAAATAATAAAGCCACTGATTATTATTCACTTGGATATTTATTTTTCAGCTTAAGGCAACACTAGAGTAATTAAATAAAAACAAGCACATATTTTTTTAACTTGCGAAGTTATAGGTTCTATTTTGGATTTTATATATTTTTTTTAAATAATTGTTTCCATTGTCCACTTTTTTTTTCATTTTTAAGAGTTTGCCCCCAAAAGCATGCCGCAGAAATTCACAACTCTGTCTCTGATGTTCTTCCTTCACGAAACTCTAACTTACTTGGCTGGCTTTATTATTTTTGGTCAGAACGATGATTGTTCTACTTTGCACGGACACTGATATATCCTTGTGAGCTTTCACTTGTTCGCAAGGGGGGAAATTGTTGCAATAAAATCAAGTCGCGACTTGTTGCACTGTGGCACGCACACCGAAATCGCACATTTGCACCGAAGGAGCTTAACGGGCAGTGCTGGGCTGGCTTTGCTGTGTCCTGTGTGATGAACGAGCTGGAAATCGCGAGCGAGCGACCAGGGACGACTTGAGGGCGACTTGGGAGCGACTCTGCGACGGAGGAGCGGTTCTGCGGCAGAGCAACACGTTGTTGACACAAAGACAGCCTAACGAAGACTAATGATTCGCACGCACCCAGGACTGACAACGGCGGCAGCAAAGCAGCGAGGCAGCGAGCCAGCGAAACACCGAAGCAGCCACCAGCAGTCAGCAGCGAAACGAGTGGAACCGAATCGAGCCTGCTAACAAGGCAGCACTCTCTCTTCGCTTTCGCTCCGCACTTTCACCCACCCCCGCATTTCGAATTGAGCTATCAACTGTTCCATTAGCCATTCGTTTCGCTCTTTCGCTTTCAGTTTCCGGTCGCTGCTTGTTCTACTTTCAACCCGACCATGCGCAGCTCTCGCGGGCTCTCTTCTTCCACGCTCTGCCGTTCAACCAGCCATTCAATCTCGCTTTCAACCGCCGCTCAGCACCTTCGGTCGGTCTCTTTGCTGCACTTGTTGTTCGTGCTCCCAGGCGGTCCGTCGTTCCACTTCCGTTCCATTCCTATTCATTCCGTAGCGTATCGCGGGCTCTGTGACTTTTCGCAGGACCATTCTGTTGTTCTGTTGTTCTTGTTGCTCCTGCTTGTGTCGAGCATTTTGTTGTGGTGTGCGCAACAGGTTCACCCCACCCCCTCGGCCGACCGCTTTCCACGCCATCCCCACCCCACCCCACCTTCCTAGCCTATTTTCATTGCTTTGGTTTGCTTTGCTTTGTTGGTGTTTCGCTTTTGTTGGGGCCCCGAAGAAGGTCCTTGTGTATTTATTTGCAGGCTTTTCGCTTGCCGGTTGTTTTTTATGGCATATGCAAATACGTGTGAAAACTCTTGGATATCAGACCGAGAACTACGAATTTTAGATACCCGACAATACAAGGCTTAGAGTGGTTTTAAATAATTACAGATAATTATGGTAATTTAATATAGAATCAGTAAATAATTCAGGAAATTATTTGAAATATTTTTATTTTATGAATCAGTTATAATATGAGAAATATTAATATAGATAATAAAAATATAAAATACTTCAATGCAAAAGAAATATATAAAATTTTAATTATTTATATATTCTCTTTAACAAAATTGAGTTTTAACATGTTTTCTTTAAACTTTTTTCAAAAACTAAAATTAACAAAAATATTCCCTAATATGAAACAGTCTCCATGAAATAAACCATTTTATTTGAGTTTTTCAACTATAAGTACCGACTATTTTAATGGCCAAACCATTTTAAAATCGTGGCCTAAAATAAACAAACTTTATGACTGTTTTAAATAAAATTTCTTGTTACGTTGTGTATTCCGAAATCAGTATACCTGAGCAGTAAAGCCTTGAGCCTTCTTTGACTTTCACTGCCGGTCC
The DNA here is from genome assembly GCA_035045925.1 of Drosophila atripex. NCBI lineage: Eukaryota > Metazoa > Arthropoda > Insecta > Diptera > Drosophilidae > Drosophila > Drosophila atripex. The sequence continues at coordinate 8,148,880 of JAWNOP010000012.1, forward strand.
CCTTGCCACCTGCTCCCACCTGAAACGCTTCTTTCTAGCTGACTATGTTGGCTATAAATAAATTTGCATATAATTGTTTGCATGTTGAGTGGCTTTTAATTGATTTTATTGGTTTTACAAGCACTGCACACGGCAGAAAGCAGTAAACCAAACGCAGCGAAACAACAACAGAAGCCTTTTTGTGGCACTGTATGTAAAGGCATACATATCTCTGTGTATATATCGCTTAAGCTCTTATTCGCCGCTTTTATCTCCGTAGCTGCATCTGCATGAGCACCTGCATTTGTATCTGTACTATTTGTATCTGAGCCTGTGGCACAATTTATTTAGTTGTAAGCACTTTTGGCCCAACAGCCAACCGAGTTCATATATGAATTAACAATGCTTCATATCTCAATCTGACTTTGTTTGTCTCTCTGTGTGAGTGTATGTGTGTGTGTGTGTGTGTGTGTGTTTGTGTGTGGGTTCTGTATAAATTATGCAATTTATAAGCTGCATATTTTATAGGTCGCAGGTCGTAAATTGTTACCCGCTATTCCACCTCCCGCTATCTTTGGTAATGAATGCACAATCGATCCACAATTTTTGCTGCATTATTGCATTTGACTTAAATCAATTTTTGCTGCAATTTAAACAGTGCATATTGGACAAAGTAAATTAACTAAATTTAATGCCTAATGCCTATTGAGATGGGATTACCATATCTATTTATACGGAAATGTTTCCAAAAAAGTTTACAACATTTCCCCCTTTGTAATCCAAAACTAAAACCCAATTTCGAACGGGCAAATAGACTGATCTGTAATTAAGACCAACTGAATTATGCCAAAAAGAAAAGCTGTGAAATCGTTGCCACGGATATATAATTCAATGCCCCCTTCTACTCAACCAACCCAGCACCACCTTTTTGATCCTGTCATCCGTCAGGACCTAATCAAAAACTGCGATTCATTGCCGCAGCAAAAGCAAGGCAAGGAAAAGCAAAGCACAGACTGGAGGGATGGAAATAAAGCAAAGCAGCAAACGACTTCTGCCACTGGCAGACACTAGAGGGAGCCACTAGACACTGGGCGGTGGACAAGGGGCGTGGCTGAGGAGAGTTTTCGTAACTCTGAGTTCCAGCAAAAACACTGGGACTCAACAATACGTAAAGGATTTGTTTCCGAAATAGGGATTAATATGGGATATTATTTTTTTTTTTTAATATCTTAGTAAAGTAATTCATTTGATTAATTAAATTTACATTCATTAACTAAGATATTTATTTTATAAATTTAAATAATAATCAATAATAAAATCCATAAATAAATCAGAAAATAAACTAGAACCTGAACATAGTTGTGAAAAGACAAACATCGAAATTAAATTCCCAGTGTGCTAGCCAACTCATCAGGAGCAAGGACGAAGGAACAGCAATGGGTGTCAATGACTGGTCGGACAGTCGGAAGGTGATAATAATCAGTTGGCAGTTTTAACAAGACACACGCACGCCCCAAACACTCTGGCAAATATACACTATACACACACCATCCCGAAAAAAACTGCTGTCGCCGCCACCACCATGGTAATCCATCTTCACAATGGTTGCCCCGGACACCAGTTATCTGTGCCCCGTCCACCGCCCCCCCACTTGACGCACCACTCCACCGGATGGGTAGTAAATCCAGCCGTAAAGAAACTAGATACAAATATCTTTAGTCCGGCTGTGAGCCTTTGGCCTTTGCTGTAATTATAGTGGCAGCTTATTCCCATCACCAGGCGCCCCGAAAGCCCAGCTCCTAGCTCCAAGTTTCCATCTCCCATTCCTGCCATTGACAAGTCCAAGTTGGTCGCAGATAGAGAGTGAACATATCAAGTGAACTGCCCAAAACACACAGGCACATAAAACGCACACAGAGAACGTTTTACACAGAGAGAAAAACAAAGTAATAAATAAGTAGGATTTGGCTAAAAATGATTAAAATCTTCCTGTTCGTAACTCAGTCCTTAAAAGCGCATTTCTAATCAAAACTATAAACATTCTTATACAATCATATAAAATACTTAATTTTCGCCCAGTGTCTGGAGTGACAAGTGGTGGGGGCTGGCCGTAAAGCAAGTCACATGTGTTCTCCATGTTCGTAAAGTTGATTCATTCATTGCTGAAATTTATATGGCCCCGGACATATAGCACGGATTTTCAGCGGTTCAGCAGCAGAACTTTGACGATGATGCGGATCCAAATACGAATAAGGATGTGAATGCGAATGCGGATAGGGACTCGGATGGGGATGGAGATGCGGATGCGGATGCGGATGCGGATGTGGATGATGATGATATGCCGCTGACAATGGCAACGACACTGGCAGCTAATACCGCCCGCTCGCTGAGCGACACCGCGTGGGGCATCCTTGTTTGCAGCCGAAGCGGATGATTTATCTCGCAGCTGGCTGGGACAGGAGTGTCCTGCCATTGGCTCGGGGCTCACTGTACGCTTCCAATTAGATGGTCATATGCTGCGACCAGGCCAGGCCAGGCCAGGCCAGACCAAATGGGTCCGGTAGCGAGGCAGAAACCAGCCCACCTCGAGCAATTTAAGACGAAAACGCTCTGCGGGAAACTCAATCGCAGTTACTTTCAAGCAATTGGTGTTGGCCAGAATAAATGGCTGTTAAATGGAGTTATAGAATCAAAAATGATTTCAGTATTTTCTGACTGGGATTTGTATACTTTGGCTTCCAAAGGATAGCATTAAATGGCAGAGTATTAAACAGAAAATTTAAATAGTTGAGCGTGTAACTGGCACTTTGACTTTAATTTTAGGATCAGCACAGCCAAATAAATTGTTACTCCGTAATACACTAACCCTTGGCCATCTTCTTTTTTCGCCTCTTGATAAACTTGGCCAACTCCTCCTCCGTGGGCCGGTGTTCACTGTACTTCGTCACCCAGGCTTCGGCCATCTTGTAAAACTTTTTCGGATCATTCCGGAACTCGCCGGCCATTTCCACGCGCCAGGCATTGTCCGGCTGGGGATCGTTGATGGTGGCCAGCAGGACCTGCAGGACCTGGTCGATCCGCGTGGTGGGCAGCCAGTGCTCGACCTCCAGGATGGGCACACACAGCTGGCCCCGCTCATTGACGTTCAGGTGATATATGCGCGTGTTGACATGGATTCGGGGCGGCCTGAAGGGATAGTCCTTGGGAAAGTCTATTTGGATCTTGAAGGCCCCCTTGTCGTAGGGCGGGTAGTTGGGCATCAGCAGGCCGAACCACTTGAAGATGTTGTCTGGCTCCACCTCCAGGTTCCGGAACTGTAAGTTCGCCTTATCCTCCAGCATAAGGGCCAGCTCGCGGTTGAGCCGCTTGGGCCCCTCCATGAGGAGCTCCTCCTTCTTGGCCATGACGAAGGCCTCCTTTCACTCCTCGGGGTGTGGTTGTGTTTGAATCTGTGTAGTGTTTCGGGGGATTTTGTTAACGTTATTTGCAGAGACTGCCGAGAGTCAGGAATGGAAGCACTCAAAAAAAAAAAAAGGAGTCGAAATGGGGAGGATTCCTGTTACTATTTTCCTTTAATTAAAAAAAAATATTAAGAATATATATTTACTAGACTAACATGAAAGAGATCCTCTTGCTGGAAACTACCCTCAAAATTTCTCCAAGTGAGCGGGAATAGGAATGGCATTTCGAATAGTGACGACCCCTACCGAGGAGGAGCATGGGTAGTGGGTGAATTCCAATGCATGGCTGAAATCCTTTCACATTGACATTAATCCCCGAAATAGCCGGCAAAAGTCCGGCTGACGTCGACAGGCTCTGACAGCAGCACATTAGGATCAAACGTGGTTGGTTGGAAGCCAGCTCTCCGGAGCACTGGAGGTGGAAGCGGAGATTTCACTCGGCTTGAGGCTACAGACTGCAGCCCGGTGTCCGGAGCCCGGAGCCCGGAGCATTGGCAATACAAATTCCGGGAATGAAAATCTGTTTCATTTTGGGCCGTTCGCCTATCACTTCCTCTCTCTTTAATCATAACGCCCTTTCGTATTTTTATTTTTCCTCGGTTCCTTGATATTTATAGTGGAGATTTGATGACCTCGAGCAGCGGCGGTTGAGTGGCAGGACTGGTCGAACAGAATGATCCACGCTGGCAGATGATGAGATTGCTATTGGCATTTTAGTTTTCAATTAGTTGAACGAAGCGAGCACTACGCGGGGGAGCCACTCCATTCAGGACTTCCATTCCCTCGGGAAACCGGCGCTTGTGCTCCTCATAAATATGTAAAGCCCTGCCAAAAAGAATCCAATAAAAATGCTGTCATGGGAAGGTAGCATCCTTGGTCTTATTTACCTTGTACTTGGCAGATAACAAAAACACAAAAATTAAATATCAAAATGAATGCGAAAACAGTGCACAGTGCGTGTGTGTAATTATTTATAAGCAGAGATGCCATCGTCATGTAAATGAAACCAGAACTCCCAGGGACACTGCGTGGCCCCCGAACCAAGGATCTCCATGGCAACGGGAATGCCAGCTAAGCATAATTATTTCATCTCCTTGTATGCATACAACTGTGAGTACAGGATTCTCGGCAGTGTGATTGATGGCTAAAGGTTCCCTGGTCATGTCCTTTGCCATGTCCTTTGCGAAAGCCCCTTTACCATGATGTTCTCTGATAGCTTTGAAGTATTTTATGATTCACTCAGTTTATGGCAAATATAATGTTATCGTTAAACATTCAAGAGTATTTATTGAAACTGCAGTTTAATTCGACTCTATTAGTTTAATTAAAGGGCTTAGAACACTTCGATTTGGGAATCGAAATTTATTTTCCTCAAGAAGGAAGATATGAGAGTGACTTCCCCTCCAGATGGCCGTCTAATCAATAGTTTCTTCATAGTTGGCTTTCCTTATTTAGCATCCGATTCGGGAAATGCCAAAGTTTGGTGCAAACTGAGCCCGACATGATAGATGCCTCCTCATCAGAAGGCAGGACGAGGAAAAAAATTGGTGGCAGCCAAGGCGTCTGACAGCTCAGCGGGTTGCAAAGCGTCAAGGAGGGGGCTGGGGCTGGTATCCTGGCCCACCCATCAGTAGCGTTGTCGCCGGCATACTTTTAGCATAAACAGCCGGAAGCGGAAATGTTGATGACGCTCGCCGTTTGTGTCTATGAAGATGCGATTGTATGTGTGTGTATGGGTGTGTATGGGTGTGTGGGTGACGGCCTGGATTCCCAGGATCCAGAACCCCGAATCCATCCCCCCTCGACTGACATCCACCGCATTTGTGTCATTTGTTTAGCTGTCATTGCCGGCGTATTGCCGCTGACAGCTCTCAGTTGGTTTGGAGCGATGGCGCCAAGATTCAAACGGGGATCTGAAAGGGGCTGGACTTGACGGGGTGCCAGGGTAGAGGGTAGAGGGGCAGAAAGGGGGTCCTGCCACTTTCGCATTTCTATGAGAAATCGCCCAAAAATTAGCCGTCGCCGCATTAAAGCTAATCTGATCCGATTTTCTATTACCAATTGCCTTCTGCCTGCTGTGAGGCTTTCCTTTTGTCCTTCGTCTTCCATCACGTATCCTTTATTTGGCCATGTGTTGGTGTTGGTGTGTTTTATCTTAATTTGCCTGAGGATATGTTTTCTGTGTGTGTGTGTGTGTATTTGTGCAATTTAATCTTTTTATCGTACTTTAACACTTTGCCACTGGTTTCGTTGACTTCGCCGCTTTGTTCTCCTCTTTTTGGTCCTTGGTCCTTCATTAGCCTGAAAAACAAAAAAAAAACAGGGACATAGAATACCAACAACAGCGCGCGAAAAATGTCGCGTGTTGATTTGTCCTTTTTCCCCTGCTGGCGTTTTGTTGTGACTTCCGCCGCTTGTCATCGACCTTTTTGGGCCTCCTTGTCAGGATCCGGTATATCGCTTACCGCTGCCGCTCGCCACCACCCGGCGCTTAGACAGGGATAGATGCAGGGTTAGCGATAGAGCCTGATATATGGAGCGATTAACATGAAAGGTTCCTAATTGATTCGGGCAGGCTAAGCTTGACCGGCGGACGGGGTGGGGCCGAGCGGGCTTATCGGCAAGTGTCAATTTCCCGATTCGCGAATTGTCAGTTGACATTTGGCCAGAAAGCGATTGTCGCTCGCGTTCGAGTGCGAGTCGCCGCTGCTTAAAGCTCAAATTAATTAAGCGGGGCTTATCAAAAAGCAAATGGAAACAGGAGCCGGAGCACAGGACCGAGCACACACGCAATGTGTGTACACTGTACATGCAACAGATTATTTATGCTTTCAGTGGATCCACGACATCCTCGGCGTCATCCTCTGATGCCAGCGATGACGTGGCCATACTATGGGCATAGTATTAAATTACGGAAAGTAAATAAAAGCCAACAACAAGTCTACTCTGAGATCCTGAGGTTTCCAAACAGGCAGCAATTAATCCCAAGGATATCACTCATGAAACGATTTTTAATCTTGGAGCATCGAGTGAAAAATGAATTTCGTACAAAGACTTTCCAAGTGTGTGTGTTTTTTGAGTTTTAAATTTAAATATTCTTTTGCCACCTTATACTTCATAAATAAGGAACACCCTTTAAATTCGTGAAGCAAGCCAGGTCCCAAGATTCGAGCACTTCTGCTTGACTTGCCCGGTTTTCCAAGGCGGCTTAATTTGGTGCTGGCTTTGTCATAAATAATGCAAGGCAAACGTTGCACACCATCCCTCTGTTGGCTTCTGACTCCTTCTCCTGCATTTGCTCCTGATACTGGGCCTTACCCCAATCCTTATGCCCCAACCTTTGGACAACCCAAGTCCCGCCCTTTCCCAGCTCAGAAGCAATCCTGCTGCCATCGTTGTCGTTCGCTCGCGGGCATTACTCAATATGCAGTTAGCTGTGCTCAAAACGTGCTGCAATTACGGCTCCAACCTGAGCCTCCACCCGGCCACGCCCACTGCCTGCTTCCCGCAGGACGCAGGACGGCTTTTTGCAGTGAGCAACGTCATTTGTACTTAATGACTTTTCAACGTCGTGTGCGTGCAACGTCATTTTCTTGAGGCTTTTTTGGCTGCTGCCGCTTGGCTCGTTCGTTGTTCGCTCATTTGCTTATTGCATTAAAGGGGAGAGGGGAGGGGGCGTACGATGGGGCCTGGGGCTTGGGAATGTGAGCCATAAATAAAGGACGCACGCAGCCCACGAGGCGGATACGTGATGCGTGCATTGCACCTGTTGCAACCGCCGTTTTGTGCCTCCGTTTAATTGCAAAACAAGTTGCCGCTTCGCTCCGGTATGCCTGCACATGTATGTAACCAGCACCACCACCACCCCCACATTGTCTTAAGCCTAAGTAAGTGAATCTTATATTTCAAACAAAGCCCTCTCAGACATCAAAGTGATTCCCGGGAAAATCCCAAAAAGAAAATGGGTCGAAACATGAAACAAATCGCTGCTTATGCAATGCAGCCCACTTATCTGAAAATGTTTAATAAAACACATCTGCCCTTCCAGAAAGAAACTCACAGCAGAGTGGCAAAATTATTATATATGGGCCACGGTGGGATTTCTGGGCCCAAAAATGATTTAAAATATTTCTTTTGACAGCTCGCACCAAGTTGTGCTCCGATTTAATCGCCCTATAAACGGACAGGCGGACAGGCGGATAGGCGGACGGGGCTGGGCCATTAATAACACACAACAAGTAAAAAAGAACAGCCCTGAGAAAAATGAAATTCAATAAGCGTGATTTGGATAGCCAAACGAACTGAACTGAATCGAATCGGGGGCGAGGCATCATCATCATCCGAGCAACTGGTCAAAGCATTCAACCAACCCTCGGTGATTTTCCCTTTTATTCCGTGGTACTGGGAGCGGGATGATGGGGAATTTTGGCAAAATATTTAAGGCGCTGGCCCGGGGATGCCAATAAATCAAAGGCCCCGAAAAAGGTTGCCCCCAAACAATGCGCGGCATCTGTAGAATTCTCCACCGGACCACCACACTCAGATACACATCAAATGTGTGTTTTGTGTTTGTTATTTGTTGTCGGTTGTTTGGTTGTTTGGTTGTTTGGTCGCTCGGCTGCTCGGTTGCTCGGTGTGTTGTTGTTAGGCACACACTTGGCGAGGTGGTGAAGCCTTTTCCAGTTTGTTTGTGACTTCCGGGAACAACTTTGAAGCAATTAAGTTCTCAACTTCTTCAACTTTTATTCGATATTGAAGGGCTGGCCGAGAAATGCAAGAAATATGCCTTTGGCTATCAACTTATTTGGAAAGAAATTCAAGTCATATGTGATCCTTTTAATAGCTATCGGTTTCCGAGAACATTTTTCTTCAATGAAACCACAAATTTAGTCAAGGACTCTGTACACAGGATATCCTGGAAATGCAATACAGCGCGATTAATTCCAGGAGCCTGTTGAAATCATGTTCATAATTGGTTTTACACACACTTACTCCTGTTGCACTTTTCTGCCATGTGCATGCAAAAACAGCCAAACAAAGTTTTCAACCCAGTTTAATAAAATTAATGGCCTCACTTTTATCCAGAAAAGTGTCGGGATTTTCACGCTGACCAATGCAGCCCGCTGGCCTGGAGAGGAAAATCATCTTGCAGGATTTTCCGAGTGCCAAAAGGGGGGGTGGTGGTGGAACAAAAAGGAGTGGCAAGGAGCGTGCTGAGAGCACAAAGCTGCTAAGCGGCTTAAAGTTGTAGAAAGTTTTTCTAAACGCATTCGCGTCACCAAAGGCGCCGCCAAAGTTATGAGTAGCAATGGATGTGGCTGCTGCAGCACTGAGAGAAATAAGGATAAAAAAGGATATTTTTTCATCAATCTTAAGAGAACATAAAATAAATTGTATATATATAGGGCTTATTTATGAAATAAAATGATAAAAAAAAAAGGCGAAACATATTTTATGGAATTTTTGCAAGTGGCCGCCATAAGGACGAAACGCGGATGGGTGCAGTTTATCCTGCCTCCAATTTCAGCGCCACAAAGAGCCTCCGCCACCGCCTCCAACAAGTGCAGGACCCATGTCCTTTGTCTGGGCGTACTTTGTGTCTATTTTTGTGTCTGCGTCGCCATGGCAAATGAAGTGAAGCACAACGAGTGAGAGTAAAAGGATTAAGTACGTTTAATATCATTGATGAGGCTCGTCTCCACATTCACATAATGCCGCTATTTTTATGAGATTTTCGTCAGATCTCAAAGGAAGAGCTGAGCCGAGATTTGTGCCGCTACTCAGCCGGAGCAGCTGCATCGTTCCCAGAAGCCGCCCAATTCCAACAACCAACCAGCCAGAACACCCACTCGAAAAAAACCACCCCAAGGTCAGCAGCTGCCTAATTAGGAATGCAGCCGAGAAAAAAACAATTTCACTTTCGAAAACTTTATGCAAATAAGCGGCAAGTTGCGACTCTACTCTGCAGATTCCAAAGAACTCGGGGAACATACGGAACGGATCTGTAATGAATATTTACGAGAACAATGGAGTCGTACCACTGAGGACACTACCGAGTCCAGAGCACGTGCGGAATTTCAGGAAAGTTCCCACACACACGGCGAGAAACGGCGGACTGCTCCTTAAATTTACGCTCGAAATATTCCGGCAAATTTTCATTTAATTATGAACTGCCAAAGCCCCCGAACTGGGATGGAAAAAGTCTGCCGTTGCTTTCCTCACCTCTCCACCAATCTAGTAATTAAAAGCCGGCGGCAAGGTGTGTGTGTCCGGATTCAGGACACGGGACGGAGTATCCAGCCCTTCGATGAACAACTGCAGCTCGGGGGTAATCAAAAATGTATCTTTCAGCTTGGGACTTACCCCGAAATGCCTTCAAAAGTGGTCTCAGTCGCCGGGGACTCGTTAGAGGAGCTGCAATGAAAAGAGTAGCAAGGCATTTACTTAAATTAGATTTCTGAATTCATATAGAGGTTGGGTTTGAAGGACTAATGCCTCCAAAATGAGTGTTAGTTTTGGAAATAGGATTACGGCTATATTGATTATATATTGATATAAATAGGATTATTGATAATTCTTTTAAATATTTTTAACCCTCTTCTGATATAATACTCAACATATTCTAATTTAAAAAAATATAAGGTTCTTATGTTTAAGTTTTAAAGATTCATAGTCTATTTTTTGTTAAACCAGTTTGTCTCACCCCTCTGGTTTATATTTTTGTTTCTGTTGCCAGAACATTTCGAGATTTTTTCATAATTGGATGAAATTGCTGCTACTGTTGCTACTGCCGAGGAAGCTCCAAATCATCGCCGGCGTCACTCGCAGAAGCGGAGACTGCAACTCCCCGACTTCGCAACGTTTTTGGGTTAAGTCCGGGAAGCTTCCCTGCGTTTCTGCCAGTTGGAGGATGCTTCTCGGAACGATTTCTCATTGCTTTAAGTTGGAATACCCGGGCTAAGCTGCTCATATTTACAAAATGTCTAATGAAAATATTTTTCTGCTGCTCTCTCAGCTCCCACGCCCCGGTGCCGGCTACCCGTGGCAAGCAGAAGCTGCTTGCCTGAAAAGGCAAGAAAAAATCAAATTAGTTGCATGAATGGCGTCGGCAAATGCGCTGGACGGATTAAGGGGGCGTGGCGTGGGAGGATAAGGAGCAACAGGAGCAGCAGCAGCAGCTCCAGTTCCATGTGGATTTTGTGAATCATGTTTGTGTGCTAATTGCAACACAGGAGGAGGTCGGCGGGGTGGCAGGGTCGGGGTCGCATCAGAAATTCTTATCGCATTACTTACTTATGCCGTTTACTTGGTTATTTGTCATAATTATCTGGCAACTGGGAAGATTCATTTGGAAAAGGTCTCTATTCCGGAGCCATCTCCACTCCATTCGAGGGTTCTTGCATTGAGAGCATTGAAAATTGATGTCCTTCAGGACTCCCCATACCAGAGTCCCCCCCAAAACTGTCACATGAGCGCCCGCCTTGCCCCAAAAGGCATTGGGAATCCAAACTTTTAACTCCGTCCGCTGCTGGCAAGCTTTTGAATGCTGCATGAGCCGAACAAAAAATCAGATAGCGCATTTAAAATGGAAAATCGGGAGGGAGGTGCTCACAAGGCGCACGACTGAGTAGATGAGCATAGAAACAACAAGAAAATAAAGGACCTGGGTGCCTGAGTTACAGAATTCGAAGGCAAAAAAAAAAAAAAAAAACAGACCAGGGGGCGACACACATACAACAGAAAGAAAAGCAAAGGGGAAAAAATAAAAATCAAAAGAAAATTGCAGCCAGGAAAAAAAAAATAGAACCCGAGACGTATATATGGAGCTAGGGATTTTTTTGAGGGATGCGGAAATCTGTATCAAGTAACTGAGCCGCGCCAAGCGGCAGCATAGTGAAAATGCAACTGTGCGGAAAACTGTGCGAACATTTTCATTTTCAATGCAGCTCTTGGCACACAAAACACACATACACAAACACATACACATGCACATAGAACATTAACAGCAACAACAACAACAACAATAGTAAGAACAACATCAAGAGTAACAAGAACTAGCAAATAGACAACTTTAAGTACACGCATGGATACACACACATACTGTGGCAGGGACTTGCAAAGCAAGAAAATCGCAGAAAATCGCTTAGAACGCAGAGCCCAAAAAAAATAGTGGTAGTAGAAATTGGAGCCAAATACTAGAAGGCAGTACACAGAACACACAAAAGCATATGGATGTGCCGCGGGGGAGTAGGGGATGTGGCAAGGAGAGTGTGGCAAGGAGGGCACTGGGTCGCACACCCACTTGTACTGCCCACTCTATTTTCCCCGCGGAAAATGTTGAAACCTGTGGAACGTGGCAGGGATCAGCGGGGAGGTCAGGGGCCAAAAACGTCTCTGACTTTTCTTTCAATTTGCAACATTTTCTGTTGCACGTTCCAAAAATAACTTCCGCCAGCGCAGTCGTTGCTGCAGTCGCAGTTGCAACCTGATTTGGTTCCGCCTTTTGGAGCGAAATTGCAGGAAACATTTCTATTTAAAGTCTGCGCCCGATTCTAGTTCCCTTCCACCAACCAACCGCAAAGTGGTTCCGTATTCGCTAATGGCTTCAGCCTGACCACAAAATTTAGACATGGCATTTTTTAAATCATTTAATCTTTTCCTTAAAAGTACAGTAATATTCTTGTAGTTTGTTACTATCATTACTCGTCGAGTACAAGGCTGTAATAAACAACATCTCCGGCTCCATAAAGTATATATTTTACTGATTTTTAATTGGCAAAATAATCAAATTTAAAAAGAAAACGGTGTTTTGAAAATATGAATCAAATTCAAGAAGAAAATCATAAAAAATAATTCTCTTTTTTTCAAAAACGTATAAAACTTGGATAATAATTTAACGTGATGGCAAAACTATAACATTTTACAAATGGGTCTAAAAAGTGATAATTATAAAGACCGCATTCTATACAAAACACAACAATATTGGCTCGTAAATTATTTGTATTATTTTGGCCAACAGTTGCTCGGGATATCGAACTTTTTATATCTATTTGTTTATAATTTACAAAAAATTCAATTAGCTGGGCTGTCGAAAACAGCAAACATTTGAAGCCTGAGTGAGTTGGGGTGTCCTTCACCCCTCTCTGTACCTACTCCTCGCTTAGCCACATTAATAAAATAAACTTTCTTTGACTGGGCTGCCAATCAGTTGGCTGGGAACTCGGGACGGGCCCAGGGAAGCCCTCAATAAGCCCACATAAAACTCGAGCAACAATGGCCGGCCGGTACAGTGGAGCCAGCCGAAATGAACTTCCAGCGGAAGGTGAAACAATGACAGAGCTTAACTTACAAGTCTCGTCTTTATCAGCCATAAGCACTCGTCGTCCTAAACGGTGCCCGTCCACAGACTTTCCCAACCACTGTGCCCGGTTGGGGGCCATTAGCAAACTTTCCCGAAAACGAAAACCGAAAAAAACGAGTTAGCTGTTAGCTGGAGAGCGGCTGAAAGTCTGCTTCTATGTTAAATGAATTGTTGTCTTAACTACGAGACAAGCCCCCCCCTTCTCAGCCCCTGCCGCTTGGCAGCCACAGGTGCGAGGTGTGTGTGTCTATTAAAATTGTGGGCGTGGCACAGCAGCCAAAAAAGTTTCAAAAAAAAAAAGTTTCACAATTTTCATTTTTCGAATGGTGAGCAAATAAAATAAAAAAGGGGATTCTGTTAACGGAAAAAATAAACTGAATTAAAGCAATAAAAACTGTTTAGATTGTGTAGATAAAGGTAAATACTCTAAGGAGGATAACATTTCTTGAGATACGAATTCGAGAATTTCCGTGTTGGCACAAATTTTTGACTTAACACCGCAGTTCTAAACCTAAACAGTTCACCTTTACTTCCTTCCTGGCAAACTTCTCGCCATAATTACAGTGCCTGCTGCCCCGTTGAAGAGTATGAAAAGTTTAAATAACTTTGGCAACTAAATTTAAGTTGCGACGGGATGGGCTAGGTGGGCTGTAGTTGGGGCTGTAGAGGGTCGTGACAAAGTTGGGAGCAGATAAAAACTGCAGCAGACGCAAAACTAATTTGCGTGGTTATGTAAATTAGAGTCGGGGAGCTGCTGCGATAAACTTGTTGAGGGCGAAGCAGGAGCGAGTAAAAAATCGTAGCACAAATGCGTAAACAAGGTGTGGATAATGTCGACTAGGTGGTTGTGGGTGTAACTGGGGTGGGGGCTAGGGTTAGGATTGTGGGATGCATCTAAGCCAAAAGCCCCACCACTCTCACCTTGGAGCTCGGTCGAGTCCAGTTGGTAAGCCCTGGCAAACTCCCACAGTTCTCTCACAGCAAAAGTTCAAACACAGCTGAGGCAGTTTAGTTTACCGAGATGTGGGCGTGGCAGCGTTCAAGACCTGCTTACGAATATATATATTTGTATATAGGGATATAGTGTATGTGTGCCTTGCAGCCGTAATCCTGTAACCACAAACAGATAACAGAGTCCTCGGCACAGGAGACAAAGACGCCGTCTGCCTGAAACAACTAAATAATGTGCAGTAAATTTAGTGCCAGTGTAGGAGTATCTCAAAGATACACAGGCACTGATAAAAATTCTAGCATAGCCATGACCCAAGAATCCTTTTTAATTGTCCGCCTAAAAAACTTATCACAGACTTAGAAGGTTTACTTGTGTATATTTAAGTTAATTCATATAAAACTAATACTTTTTTAAGTATTTTAAATGCGATTACCAGATACTGCCAATTTCTCAGATCAACAGAAACGCACTAACAATAAATACATTTCTTCACCAAAGCTATTCAATAGTTCTTAAGAACACTGAACAAATATTTTTAATCTAAATTGCCTAGGGATTGAAATTAATAATGCGACTTAAGAAAAATATACCAGACTTAGGCCCATTTAGAATTAATCCTCTTAAAAACAATTTATTTGTTTTCTGTGGAACATAAAGAATTTTTGCCAGAGCCTAGGCATAATTTGGAGCCAGACTGGCAAGGGCATGAGTGAAAATGCATCCTGCAGATACATTGTCGGCTGTCTTGGCAACCGCAGGGGGCTTTGTGGGGATGGGTATCCTGAGCCCCCCAGCCCCCCCATCCTCTCCAAAGTCATATTAATAATTTTGTTGGGATTTGAACTTCATCCAATGCTAGTGCTCATGTACCTCAGACAGAGGCAGGAGACCACAACAACTTGCAGGATGCAGCCTCCGAGCCAGTGGGGAGTGGGGAGTTGGGAGTGGGGATACGAGCTGTTACCATGGCCATTAAAGCTTAGTTACAATTGCCTCCCCCGGCCCCATACATTTCATTATATACCCATTCGTAGTTTTGTTTACACTTCTTACTATGCAAACGCAAAAAAGACGACAGCAAAATGCACACGAAGGCTTTGCAGATGAGCAAGTGGCACCTGGCTGTGCTGTGCACCTGTTGTGGGGCTTTGATTTTGCTCAGATTTAGATAGATTGCCACTCTGAGTACCTGAGTACTTGATGGCAAATTGAAGAACTTTTGCCAGCCTGTGTGTAAATTTTCTGTCGAGGCTGTGCGACCGTTCCCAGGAGGAAGGGTGCATCGCCAGCAACTCATATTTTCATGGGAAAATATCTGGCTAGAGATTGATAATTTTCCCCAGGGTAGCGCATCAGTATTGACAGAGTTTCCCACAAACAAACACACAAACACGACGCCCACACATTTTTCCAAGGGCTCTAATTAGTCGCCTCCTTGGCTCCGACATGTGATATTTTTAGTGGCAGCCCGGGTTGTTTACTGAGTTGCAGCCGCAACAGCGACCCTCGTTTATTTTTAGCATCTGCGCCGACTGCGATGACTCGATTCGATTCCGGGGCCGATAATGACATGGAAATCAACTCCGGTGGTCCTGGGACAAATACGCCCGGAAAACCGTGTTCTTTCGACGGCTGATTGTTTTATGGAAAAGTGTGGCACGGGCCGGGAAAGTGCCACCACCTCCCCTGCTGCTGCACCTCCAAAGGCAAAGGCGACAAAGAGCAAATAAGCAAATATTTATTGTTTACCTTGGCGGCTCTGTGAGAAACTCATTAAATCAGGACTGGCTGAGTCCAAACATCCACGGATATAAAAATATCAACAGCGAATTCAATACACAGCTCAGCCGGATGGAAAAACTAACCCAAAGAGTAAATAATACAAAATTTAATTAGAGTTTTCAATATTAAACAAAATGCCGCAGAGGAGCAACAAAGTGCCACTAAATTGAAAATTTGAAATCGAGCTGAAACAGGAATGGCAGGAGCAGAGGCAAAAGCTCAGAGTCTGTGAAATTGGAAATGGAATGAAATAAATCTCTGGACAAACAAATATGTGCCCGCTAAGTTGGACCTGCACAGAAATTTCTGTTGCACTGGAAGTGGGTATGAGGATGGATATGGCCATGGAAATGGCAATGGCACTGGCCATGGCCAAATAAAAACTAATGGTAAAAATGTAAAAGGTATTTAAAATGTTTTTCAAATGCGGTTGCAGTGGCTTTCATATGTGGCCGGCAAAGTAAATGAAACATTTTTGCACCAAAATGAGAAATGAAATGAAAAATGCTTCTGTTGGCGACTTTGTCTGTGTTGGGACACAGAAGATTAAATAAATCGTGACGGGCATTATTTATTATTAAATTTATCTGTTTACATACGATATAAATAGAACGAATCTGAGCGGATCTGAGACTCGCCTAGCCCCTTCGAGTGCACTGCACTTGAATGACAAATTTTAAGGCGTGATTTTGGCCTGGTCGCGGCGAGATAATGAGAAAAAATAAATGCGAGCCCATAAAACGTCTAGTTCCGCACATAAACCTGTCTCTCTGATGGTTCCATTGCCTCTCCGGCTGGCACAGATTTCACCATTTTACGACCCTGCCACTCGACTCCACTCCGCTGTCTGATGTCAGGGGCATAAACCAGCAGATCCGCCCACGCAATAAAAAATATAAAAAAAAACACAGGAAGGGAGAGCAAATCGCTCCAGCGGGTAGGTGGAAACTGTACACAAATTACCAATTTTTAATTTGAAAATGCGCCGCAAACTTTAATTAGCCATTCCCTTGTCCAGGCTAAACTTTATGGCACTTGGCGCCGGGACGCGGCATCCTGGACACCAGGCCAGGTCCGGTGCATATCAAGACTTTAGTATTTATTGGCCAACAAGGCGCTGGTGCAATTTATGGCCCAAAGTGTGAACGTGTGTCCACACCACTCGTACAAGCCAACCCGCCACCAGCGAGGCCGCAAAATCCACAGAATAATTTCGGTTTCTGGCTGTGATTTGGCTTTGGATTTGGCATCACCATGGCCATCGCCATCGCCATAGCCATAGCTGGTGTTCTAATTTGCCACGCTTTTTTACGGAACATGTGTGCCGGCTTTGGTCAAATTTGGCCGTGGGAGTGCGCGAGTGGAGCTTGTGGCTTCTACCACGCGCTAGAAATAAATTTCGCCAGCACCAAACGATTTAATTTGCGGTTTCTGTCACAGGCAACGCACACGCGCACTGCAAAATTGATAAAACTTATTTGCGGATTGGCTGGCGATAAAAAAAGTCGCGGATCCGGGGCCACAACAAACCAACAAACGATTAAGCAACAAATCAGATATAAATTCTGTCAAATGTCTGAAATTTAAGACCAACAAACTGGGCTAGTTTATCTCAGAAGAGATAATCTTTAAATGAATAAATGTGGCATGAATTTAAAATTTATTCATCAACTAAATAATATTCATTTTGAAATACTCTCAACAATTTTAAACATCCAGAAAAATCAACAATGCAATATAAGAAATTAATCATTAATTAATTCCACGCCGAGACGAGAGGCCATTACCTTGCAGTGCTTATAGACCTTCTGTAGGTAGAAAAATGTGAGCCATTCGAATTTCAACTCGGACAAAGTCCTTGGCTTCTCGACCTCGAGATTGTTGAGGACAGAACCGGCCTTCAGCCACAAGTGATACAGGACATCGCACAGACCCAGGAACTCCTCCATCCTGCTGGCAAAATGTCCCCTTTGCATCTCTTCACTGACTATGTCGCTTAGTTGCCGGAGAAACCACTCGTGCTCCTGTCTCAGTCCACGGATCGTGCATCCTTCCAGATTTTCTTCGCTGTGATTGAGGATGTCCGCCAACTGCTTGGCTTTTCCCGATCCCCGAAGCTCTTCCTCGAGTGTTTTTTCCAAAGCGCCGCGAAGGGTCTGGAGGACCACCTTCAACTCCCCAAATCTGGAGTTCTTAAGCGGAGGTAGTCTCTTGAGCCTATAAAGGGTCCAGTGCATGCTGAGAACCAACCGAAAGCAGGTGTTCAGCTGCTCGAATTGCCCCTGGGTGATCACCTGATTAAGAAAAATATCATAGCCCACCGACAGGGTGAGGCAGTCGGGACGGGTTCCTTTGAGGTGAACAGTGAAGAGATAAGCCAGGTGGGGATCCTGGGCATCTACAATCTCCTTCATTTTCTTCTCAGCTCTCCTCAGACTTTTCCTTAACAGTAAGCGGAAGAAATCTTCAAATTCATTTTGAAGGAGCTCGTATTTTTCCAGAGTGTATACGGACCTCAGGTGCTTCACAGTCCTGTGGAGCTGCAGCTCCGTCTTGACCAAATGCGTCACATAGGAGTTGGCCAGGAGAGTGCGTCGCCTAAGACCAATGGCCAACTGATCGCAAATAATCTCCACGACTGGCGTATAGTCGACACAGGACTGGAAGTTCTTGACCAACTCATCCACCGAACACCTGGCCGGATGTCGGGGATCTGGCCTCGTCTCCATGTGATAGGCGTAGAACAACCGCCTCACAGTCTCCTGATCTACGGACTTCATCTGCTCCATAATGTCCGGCGCATAGCTATAGTCCTGCACCCGGTCGGCCTGGTAGGGCAGCAGTTCTTTGAGCACGGCTTCCATCAGGAAGTTGTGGAGCGACACCTGGAAGATAGTGCCATGCAGGGCAACGAAGTCGCCCATTCTCCGAGTGTCGCAGAGCATCGCCACGGCTTGGCTGGCCTCGACAAGGTGATCTTTTATCACCTTGAATAGACATCCACCCAGGTGGACCTCCTCCTCCTGCAAGTACTTTCTCAAGTCGTACTCGGTTCTTCCGTCGACTTGCAGCTTCTGGAACGGAAACTCGTCCTGCCAGTCCTGGAACTCGCCGCAGGTCCACCAGCAGTCTATGAAGTGGCAGTAGGCCTGGAGCGAATGAAGGAGCAGGCTGGCACTGAGTGATATTTCCTCTTTGGTCTGCCCAGGTGTATAACAATTCAGGACAAGGGCGTCCAGAAGTCCGAGGCTGCACAGCGAGGCCCGCCCCTCGACCTTGGGCTCCGGTACCTCGAAGAGCAGCTTGAGCCGCTGCATTGCATCCTCGGAGACGTGGAGAAAGTGCTTAACGGTGGCTGCTTCCTTGCCAGCTGCCAACCGGCGTTCGTAGTAAACCAGAAACTCAATCACTGGACGGAGCAGTCGACGTACCGCCACGGTGAAGGCCACAACTGTCTCCAGTCGATATCCACCGACTCGGGGCGTGGCATTACTTTCGATTAATTGCCGCAGGTAACCCATCTGCTCCAGATACTTGAAAACCCGACCTAATATGGCTCCTTCCAACAATTGACTCAGGGCACAGGTTTGAGGGCCGGCAGTGAGCACCTCAACTCCTTGGCCCTTCACCTGGAAGTGGCCACTGTCCAAAGAGATGAAGAACAGAATGAGCAGCTCCCTCAGCAGCTGGTGCTCCTCAGTCATCCGGCGCACAGAGCTCTGGCTCTCCCGCAACTGATGGAGCAACCACTCGCCATAGTTGCTGGAGAAGCTGCTCGGCAGAGTCCGAGACTGCTGGTGCACGTGTATGTCCACCTGCCACCAGGGAGTGTAGATTCTGGTCAGTAAATCGTTCATGCCCCGGTAGTAGTTAACCTTCGTTGGCTTCTCTAATGAGGATTCCACCTGCGTGAGATTCATCGACAGGTTCATCTTGGCCTCGTTGGTGGAGAAATTCTCAGTGACGTGCACCTCGTTCAGATGCTGAGCCAGGGAACTGGAGTCTAAGGCCGCCCTTGGCTGAGGCGAGTCCAGCGAAAGATTAAAGGTGGCATTGTCCAGATTGGCGCCAATATCCGGAACACAAAAACGATTTGGCTCGTTCTGGACGGTGTTATCCGACTCCTTGGACCATCTTCGTGCGCCGGGTATGAAGAATGCAGGCTTATTCTCTGCTCCTTCAGATGCAGTTTTCTCCGCCCATTCCAAGGTCGATGTCCTGTCAAATGCTCCCATAGAGCCTCGGGCCGAGCCTCCTTGGGGAACCCGCAACACCTCAGAGCCTTCGGTGGCCATGGCCAGAGCCTCCAGAATGTGCATACGTTTCTGGAGCATCTCCCTCCGGTTGCGGCGCACCTCTTTGAAGGCCTTGTAGTTCACCGAGAGCATAAAGTCCATGAGGCACCACTGCAGGTTTTTTTGCGTGTGGTTGGCGCAGAGCGGATGGTTCAGCACCACATTGGCCAGTTGCTTGAAGGTGTCCGCGAATTCGGGCAGGTTTTCGCTATGATACCTCTCGATAAAGTGGTTCATGTTGTGCCACACGGCCTCGGGGCAGCACTCCTGGCTCTCGAATGGCTGCAATCGCTCCTTGGCGAAAGCTAAGCACCTCTCGAAAGTGGCCTGATCCGCCATCGAGTCCACGTGGCCACCTCCCTCCAGGGGAGTGTCCAGCAGCAGCCTGACCAACTGCGGCACGTTGCGGGCCATCACCTGCTGGTACAGATCCATCCTGTTCTGAATAGTGTTTTGGAAAATTATCAATGTATGTATAAACGTACAAATGACATTTGTGAAGTGATAGTTAAACTGGAAAAAGAAGGCCGGCAGTTCTCACACTGATTTCAATAAGGATAAGTTCTATTGGAGAAGCTTCCGTGGCAGTGTCGTATTATACGCTATTGTGTTCTTCGAGTAACTTTTTTGTCCAGTGCCCACGTACAATGCGTCCTGCAAGCAGCTTACTGTGTCTCTCAATGGCCAATACCAGCACAGCTTACAAAATACTTAAAGAGTATTCGAACATGCAAATTCCTGTGGCACTCAGAAGTGGGGCAGCCATCGGAAGGACCTGAGTGACCCACTTGGGCATCCTTTTCTCGTTTGCCCGACACTCCACCGGCTTCCCGGCAAAACACATACGATTTTGCTTTATTTTATTGTCGGACAAGATAAATACCAAAATATTGAATATGTTCCATGGAGGGATGCAGAGAACAAGGAGCACATGGACACGGAGCAAACATTCCAAGGGCGACAAATGCCGGACCAGAGAGCTCTTTGCAGAAGGGAAAAGGACCCGGGGAGGAGCATGTCCTGTGGTCCCGACCAGAGCCATAACTCAAATGCAATCGAGCATATTTGCTGCAGCAGAGCGCAAATAAACCCAGTTGCCTTCTTTCCCAGATTCCCACACAAATGAGCTGATGCTGGATGCTCCTCAAATATAGTTTTTAATATTCACCCGAATTTGTATATTCCTCGAGATGTGTACGCAGATGAAAATGTATTCCCATTCGAAAACATTAATTCACTGCCAATACCAAGTTTTTTCGCCCAACTCTCTTGGCCAGAAGTCCAAGGGGAGGAATAAGAATGGCCGAGAGGAATAACAGCCAGCCGCAGTGGAATGACAATCAATGGAATCTTCAAATTGTTTTCTTTACACTTTTTAACTTGGCATTTGGAAAGGGAAACAGGGACAGAGCCAGAGACAGAGGAAACGGCAGGAAACTTTGCCAAATATTTGGGAAAATATTAATTTGCTGCCAATGCAAACTTCGTGCAATATTTTTTCTAGTGACCAGCTCCGATGTGCATCCAGCGGCAAATCTGAAGGTGGCCAGGAAAAAATAAACGCAGGCAAGTGGGAGAAATGCGATAGACCACAAATTTGCAGAAAGAAAGTTTTGCGAGGGCAGGACGAGTGGCGAGATGAAATCTGTACCAGAAAACAAAAGCCGAAATCTAGAAAAACAGGGAAAACTGTTTGAAGGCAAACTTGCCGCACCAGAAACTTTCTTTCGCACTTGGCGAAAAGTAAGCGAAAACTTAATAAAGATCGCAGCTGACTTTCAGGACTCAAGAATCAGGACTCGGGTCTCCGCACTGAAGCATCAGAGCACTCTGAAGGAAGGACGCGATGTTGACAGCTTTTTGGTCAATGGGCAGAAGGACTGCACAGTCGACTGCAGTGCGACCGCAGCCTGTCCAAATTAAACCAAACTGAATTTGCACTTACACTTCGGCCAGACGCCACCCACCGAAGGACCTGCACACCAACTCCATCCGGGAGCTGTCGAAATTGTCACTTTCGCAATTCCCTCAATAGCTGACTGGAGACAATGCCGGGAATCTGGCGTCAAGAAGCGCGTAAGTGACATTTATGCGCCTGGGCCACGGCAACTGGCAACCGGCAACTGGCAACTTGCAACTTGCTTCTTGCCGCTTGCTGCTCGCAACTACTTCTCTAAACTTTCGCCCAAGGCCAATGAGGATGCCGCATTCGACCCAAGTTTGTTTTAATAAATACCTTCATTGTCTCTGCCACCTGGCTGGCAGTGGGTGGATCAAAACTTTTCAACAACTCACCCACTCATCGACCGTTCCCGAGCAGTTGTCAGTCCGCGGCACAATGGAGCCAGTCGCCAGGAAACAATCAGCCCCAGAAGCCAAGGCAAATGCGAAAGCCTCAATCACAGCCTCGGAATGCAAACAAAACTGACTTCTTTTAATGAACTTTTTTTCTCAGACGGCCACGATTGTTGCAATTAACGCAACTTGGCTTCGGGAAGTTATTTCGAGGCATATGCTGGCGTCCAGAGATACCACAAAAAAACTCAGAAATGGGAAGACGTAAATTGCGAAAGTTGAAAAATATTTAAACAAAAAGATTGGGGCTTCTCCTTTATACTTAAGAGAGATGGAAGTGTATATAGTATTTTAATTAAAATAAATGTATTGTAATTTTTAGTTACTTATTAATTTACTTTATCAACAAAAAAACGAAGTATTTATTTGATTATTTTTTGTAATTATATCTGATGCTTCTCTTTTAACGATCTATTGTTCTTTTCATTAAGCTTCAAAAATAAAATATAATTAAAAAATTGATGTAAAATATTTATCTATTAAAAATATATTTATCTCAAGTGGCAGGCCCCAGTCTGTCATAGAAAGTCAATGTCTCCTTTAAATCTGGCAGCAACTCACCTCTGTCGCTGATGGGCCTCATTTAGCAAAGATTTCTTATCAAACGGCCGGATGTCGGATGAACTACCTCATCTTGAACACGTTGGCTATTTTTAAACACAGCTCCCCGAGATGGACCCACATCTGGCCGCCAGGAGCCACCGAGTCCCAAGCCAGAAGCACACAAAAAACGCTTCCCCAAAAGCCAAAGGGCAATAGCACCTCCCCGTCTGCAGAAAATCATTCTTGTAATTTGGAGCTATGGGCAAAGTTAATTAGTTGTGATTTTTCAAAGAACATTCAAAATCGATGCCGGCAACCGAAAACACAAACAAATAATGACAGCCCGCGGCTGTCTGGCGATCGGCGGGGGAAACATCCGTGGCGAGTGTGGGGAACTCCAGCCAGGCGTGGCACATGTTGAGTGTATAAAATTTTGATGAATGTTTTGTTTACAGCGTCAGTCGAACAACATCCCCCTGCCCCTGGCCCCCTTACAAGGGGTTGATTACGTGGGTGCGTGCGAGGGGGAAATCCTGGGGCAGGGGCGGCGGCTGCAACAGGGCGCTGCATTTGACGGCATCTGGGATGCGACACACACATGTGCCCCGGGTGCTGCGGCCGCAGATTGGAAATGGAAATTGAATGTGAATTATATCGGGTATCCAGACGCAAGACCCAGAGCCCTGACCTCACGCCTCTGTGAACTTTACACCGTAACCAAAAGAGTGTCTTTACTTTAACAAAAATAATGACAAACTTCACCATTTTAATAGATTCAATAAGCTATACTTTGTGTTGTAAAGAAACTACTAGTAAAGAAACTACTAGAGTTTCCCATCTATGACAATCTAAGACAATTATTTTTTTTTTGTGCATCGATTGGAAGTTCAAATGCAGAGCAGATGCCATAAATTACGGAGCGTAAACAGACTGCAACTAATTAACAAGAAAATGCATCATCTGCAGCTCAGATATTCCAAAATAATTTCAAGCATATTTTTTTCCTACAGGACCTTACTATTTTTGGATATTCTCACAGCTCACAGGTGAGATGGGCTGGGAACAAAAAAGTAAATTGGCTCAAATTGGAATGACATGTTGAGCCCCTCGGGTAGCATTTATTTTCCTAATCAAATTTTCCTTTCTTTGGCAGTGCTGAAAATAATAATTTAAATATTTCGCCCTGCGGACACGGGCGGCAGGAAATGGCATTTGGGCAACTGGATGGCTAACAAGCTGGCCAACAGCATCGGGAAACAAGGAAAAACTGGAGTAAAAGCCTCTCAACAATGGGCAAACTTAACTCTGCCGCGAGCCACGCACACACCCACCCTTACACCCTTACACCCATACACCCATTGGACAAACACACACAGAGACACACCAACAAACGATACAAAAGAAGCCGAAATCCTGGGAAGAAATTAGTTTCCCTTCGTCGTGCCCTCGTGGCCCGAGGTCCTTGCAGTTCTGTTCTCCTTGTTGCTACCACTGCTCCTGCTTCTGCTGCTGCTCCTGATGTTCTTGTTGTGGGCAGCTCACAAAATTGGCAAATACAAGCGGCTTAGGCCACTGGAGCTGGCGAAAACAAAAAGCGGAAAATTCCTCAGCGGCGACAAACATACACACCAAAAAATGTTGGCAATGCAAAAACTTGTATCGTCGCAAAGGGAGAAAAATGCAGGCCGCAGACAGACGCAGACAACAACCCACAAAGTGGGTGCCAACAATAGGAGAGGGGGTGGCATCTCCACGGGCAGGAGCAGGGGAGTGGTGGCACTCCACAGATAATTGGAATTGGTCCGGCCCCGTCAGCTATTTAACCGAGTCCCGAGACATTTCCACTGGGAATTTTCCGACCAAACACTGTTTTATTATTAAAAATATAAGCATAATTTCTTAAAAAAAAGTTGCAGTGAAATTATTAAAATAAAAATATACTTTTTAATTGTATACTTAAGTCCTACATGAAATTATACATTTTTATGGTATAGAAATGATTATAAAATATAAGTATTGGTTTAATTAATATATATTTTATTTTTAAGGTATCTATTGAGGAACCATATATGTCTATAAATAAAAAAATTATTACAAGCTCAGCCACAGTGTTTTATTTATGATTCTCCTCACACTTATTAGACTTAAGCTAACCTAAGAAAAATAACTATATATTTTAGTATTGCTACTACTACAAATACTATTTACTTTCTCAAATTATAACCCATCTCAAAAACCAATATTTATGTGGTAAAGTGACTGAAACGTTTTAAATAAGTAACAAAAATCATAATAAATTCTGCACGTCGAAGTTCCACTGTCTTCGTTGTGGATAACCAAATTCCATGGAAACATAATCCATTTTTGCAATACCTTGTTATTTTTGAGTCTAGCCAAAGTTATCGTAGCTTCTACATGCGTAAATATGAATACAAACTAGAGCCGGGTGGAAAAAAGGCAAATAAAGCCCACGTGCTTGCCTCAGCCATAGAAAAAATAAGAGAATAACAAGAAAACATTCAACAAGATGATGAAATTCCAGGGATGCCAGGTGAGTGTCGCCGCCATTTTCAATGCCGTTCGTCGTTGGCCTGGCCAAAAATTTTTGGCCACAAACCGACAGAAGACAGAAGCCCAGGAGAAGGCTCAGGAGCAGGTGTCGTTAGGGCCGCACACGCCGAAAATTTCAATAGTAGCGAAAGTTTCATTGACTTGACAGGTGGGATACGCCCACCCTACCCCCAAAAGCAGCTGTAATTGTTGCCGTTTAAATTCCCATTAAAAGCGGCTCGGCTAGGCAAATGGCTTCCACTTGCCCGCCGGCCGGGAAGCTGGCCAGGAACCGACACGCCAGTGGGGCATCCCGGGCAGCATACAGCAAAATATGTCACAGCATTTAAGCCGAGTCGGGGAAGACAACAGAAGGCCTCGGGATCGGTGTCTTGGCTGCTTTTCGAAGAGGCCGCCCGCTATTAACAAACCATAAAGTAATTTCTTGCTTTCCTGCACGGAAATTAGACATTTTGTCAAGGGGGCACTCTCTCCGGGCCAGGATGGCGGTGCTACTACCGTCAATGCTCCGCCTGCGGGCCTCAACGGCGGGGACCACAATACCAAGAACCATAACCGGGAAGAAACGGAAGAATTGTGCAGTTGGAGAAAGTAAATGTGATTTAAATTGTATAAATAATGAGCTTCAGTTTCTTGACTGCCAGGAATTTAGAAAAGTTTTCTCAGAAATAAAATAAAGTCTAAAATATATCTCCTAATGTTGGGCCATGAAAAGTGTTTCATTTTCCCCGGTGTATATAAAGCCCAGGGGGAGTGGGGTTGGGCCTGGGAACTGCCTGGCAAGTTGAAAGTGAAAATATTATAATGAAGTATGTTGTTAGCTGTTTCGAGATTTTCAAATGTATCCATCAGATACGGGGCTGCTGCTCATCTGGCCGGGGACGAGGCGGCGAAGAAACATTTCGAAAGTAAACAAGCAACGGCGGCAACAAAAGTTTGTCTATTTAAAAAGTTTCTTGCTGCACAAAAGTTATAAAACATGAAAATATTTCTTAATTATTTTTATAAACAAGCCGACAGAGGCCCAAAACCCGTCGCCCCCTGGGGCAGCCTTGCCCTTGTCCTTGGTCCTTGGTGCTCGATTGTTAGTGCTTGGTCCTTAAAGCTACCCGGGTCTGCGGTGGCCAGTGCTACTCCACTCAATCCCGGATTTGTTTGTCTTGCTGATTTCGAGGCGTATTCTGCCCGAGGTCAGGATTCTGTTTGATTAGCATAAGTATAAGGACAAGCGGGGAAAAAAGGGAACTTTTCTTGCCCGAGTCCTGGGTTTAAATGTCTGAAAAATTAATTACGCCGGCTTGGGCCACAAATCAGCTAAGAATCTAGTCGATATCATGCCAATGCTTGGCCAAAGTCCGGAGAATTCGGGACTCCTGGATGGCCAGATGGATGGCGAAAGAAATACGAGATGTTAGAGAGGTATAAATATTTTGTTAATTAATTGCCTCGCTGTTTGTATGGGGAATTATTGAAATATTTTTATTCGATATTTTCCTTCCATCCCGTTCTGATGCTCGCTTATATAACCGGATGTATAGCCCCTCCTCTAACCACTCCAGATGCCGTGCCCAGTAAATTTGATTGCCGTTATCTGCATTTTATTATGCTTTTGCCACCGCAACAGCGACGCACAGCCATTTTGAAATGGTTTTTGATATACGAGCATGAATATGAAAATGGTTGCCATAAAATCATCCCAAAATGGATGAGTGTGGCGGCTGAATATCTGAATATCGTATTTTTTGGTGGCTGTGGGCTGCATCGGTGTGGGCCGAGGTTGCCTCTACTTCAAATAAACTAAGCCAATGATTTATAGTGCGCTGGGAGCGGCCAAACAAATTTCTATGCCAAAACGAAATTGTCAATACTTTTCAAGATGGCCAAATATTTGGCTCAATTTTTTATTACTCAATTAAGTGAAATTCAAAGTGCAATGGCAGCTTAAAGAGCAAGGCTAACAAAATTAAAAACTCTTTCATAATACCGGTCCAGGTAATTTGTCAATGATTTCGGACCAATTCCACCCACTGGCCTAGAGTGGCGGGATACACTTTAAATATTCATTTGTTGACCAAATGGAATGTGTCGCATTTTAAAGTACGTCGCTTAGCCGCCATCCATCGTGCGGCATCGCGTGGCATCAACACGCTGCAAGCGTAACATTTCAATTTGCTGCAACAAATGCTCATAATTTATAAATTTTAAATCTATTTTCGCCACAAACGACCTGAACGCTTCCCATAGAATAGCGCAGGAGTTGGGAGCATTGTGTTTGGTCCTGGGATTGGGGGATGTATTGTTGCTGATTTATCGCGAACCGCAGTCAACGTTTGCCATTGTCTGCGTTTTTGGCACTGTTAACCCGATTTTCCACTTTTCATGCGACAACGCGACACACACACAAGGACTAGGATGTCCGTGCACGGAGGGGTACGGATGGAGGGTTAGAAGATTATGTTTACGTTGTGCCACCGTTAGATGCCGCTAATGTGGCGGAGCACGTAGCAGCCAAGTCACGTCATTCCGGCCAAGACAGAACGCATCGGGAAACGAGATCACGTCTGGGGACCGTGCGAGATTTCTAGCAATTTCATATGGCTTCCCATCGAGAACTATCTTTCAATTAAATTCCTATACGGAAAGACGCCACTTGGCCACCCATCCACCAATTCCTACTTGGTTCCCAGCCGCGGTTCAATTTCAATCAAGCCCAGAACCGCTGGTTCCGGCACGTTGCCCCAAAACTAATTTCCCCCCCCTATCATAAGTTTAAACTTTGGCAATAATAACTGGCAGAGCTACTGCCGCACAGATTGTCCCACCTTAATTTGATCACAGAATCGAGCTGGGAAATATTTTCATTGCATTTTTGCGCTTGTCGCGTATCATTTTAAGCTCTTTTACATAAATTTTCCCCGCCATAAACAAATATTTTTCGGTCATGGGCGACATACCGCGCTTTGTCGCAGTTTTCAACTTCATTTAATTTAATTTATTTTTCAGCAGTTGGGAAATTTATGTAACAACTTTTTGGCTGCTGTTTGGCTGCGGCTGTTATTTGAAACTAATTTGCATAAAACGAAAGTCAAGTGTTCCCTGCTTACCTGACACATATGTATGTATGTTGGGGATCCCAGGATCCCCAGGACGCTCGAAACAAAAAATAAAAATAAGAAGAGATCTCGATTATAAAGCAACAGGATCCGAACGGGGCGAAACGGTCAACTCGCCATAAATTGCCCCTTGATGACTCTTTTGAAAAGGGCCACAGACTCGGTCCTCGGCTGAGAGTCGCAATTCGATTTCATTTTTATGGCGCATAAATTATTCAGAGTTTGTCTATAGTCTATAAAATGTTGAGCTTCGTTGAGCCAGCACTAAACAGGACATCATTCTGTTTGGTCGCCTTTGTTGTACCACTGACCCCGCTGGCAAAAGGATGAGCAACAATCCACGGGCAAGGCTCCACGGACAGGGACCCACTGACAAGGAGCAATGGCTGACCTTGTATCCCTTTTTCTAAATAGACAATTTGCCCATCTTTACGCACTATTGTTTTGTATTCTCGAGGCGATGTAGCCCCGCCATTTCGTCCCTCCCGTTCGTTGGCATAAAAATCAGTTTAGTCCTGCGACAGCGCCTCGATTTATGCTACAGTCCTTTGTTGTTGCCCAGTTTCTTGTTTTCTATTTTTTCTGGTTGTGTTTGTTTTTTTTTTTGTAGCTTGTATTTCTTGTGTATTTGAGTATGTAAGCTGGCAACATTTTTACGACTAAATCGAGAGCCACAAAACGTTACGGCAAATCACTTTTCAGCTTCAACTTTCGAGCCAACAACAGCATATGGGCATCGTTTAAAAACAATTGGACCTTAAAGCCAGCATTCAATACAATGTTGTTGCTGGTGTTGGGGATTTGTCGAATGAATAGTAAAATCTTGGGGCAGCATGAAAAAGGAGAATCTTGCCTGGGCAAATCCAATTTAATTTCCATTGGTTTTTAATCCATTTAAGATGTTCTGTCCGTCCCGTAAAGTGCAGCCTCACTGTTTGCCCTCGAAAATCAAATAGCAGTGATACTGCACTTTTCCGCCTTTATTTACCAAAGCAAAAGGATAAACAATCCGGAGGAGCAGAGTGGATTGTGTGATTGCAATTAGTTTTTGCTGTCTCGGTGTATTGCCGGAAATAGTAATATTTTTATGATAAGTACTCAGGACACTACATTATTTATGAGTGGCACGGCTCGGCAATCGCCTGACAGTTAATACAATAATGTATGAATAAATAAAATTTAATTTTACCTAAAAACTGACAACGATCCCCAGACAAATTTTGAGGACAAAAGTGTGGAAAATATGAGGAAAAATGGAAAATGGGACCATCTTGGCTGGCAGAAGGGAAAGAAAAACAGTTTTGTTTGTTTGTCCGTCGACGGTTGTGCGGCATATTTGAGCGTATTTGCACAAAATACGTGAAATTACGCGAAAAGTTCTGACTGCTTGTCCTCTACGTAGTCCCTCTGCCAACAACCAGTGTCCTTTGTCCTCGACCCAACTACCACAACGAAAAAAAAATACAAAATATGAAGGGAAACCAAGAAAGTTTCAAGGCAGAAGCTAAGTGCTGGCGAAAGATGACTGGGTAACTTGTTATTCTGCATTTAATTTCGATGTCAAGCGATGTCGAGCAACCCCAGGAGACCATCCCGGCCCATCCGGCGTATGCGTAATATTTTAACACGAAATATAAAACGAGCTTTCCTGGTAACGACCTTTGTTTAATCTTTGACGCATTGAGAGTTTCCCTTTGCCATTTCATTTTATAAGCGAATTATTAATGAGCTCCTTGCCATATAAGTTAATAATCCGCCGAACGCTGACACAAAAAAAAAAAAACAACACGAACAATAAAAACATGAACAGAAACACTTTATGCCCGGACCGTGGCGGAAATCTCATTTGTCATGCAGCCTGGCCATTTATCAGTTGGCATTTAAAAAGCCATTAAAACCGAATCCGGCAAAAGAGGAATTGAAAAAATAAAATTTACGCAAAATACGAAAAATGCACAAACAGGACTCGGCAAAGGCAGCAACGAACCTTGAAGTCTCGACCTCGAACCTGCGCCAGGTTTCAGTTTCAGATCCAGTTCCACTTCCAATTCAATTCATAATTTAAAAGCCGGCCGACCGATTGCCGATTACCGATTGCCGGCCTGCTGACTTCCACTCGAGTCAGACCAATAAATTAATATAAAAATTCCTCACGCCCAGCCAATAAGTGAACATTGAGGCGTTTTATCGCCCCGTCCAGACTCGCAGGAGGCCGGTGGCAGGAGGATGGCCAGGATACGCAGGATAGCAGGCTCTCACCGCCGTCGTCTTGAGATCGTGAGATGTCTGAGATGCCGGCACACTCGAGCCGTTTGCTTTGGTCTTGGATGGCACCCAGGGACTTGGACTTTGCCTGCCAGTGAGCTAGGGAGTTGGCGGATCCTAGTCCATGGGGGCCATCGTCGACCACTTGGTCAGACATTTGTGGTATGCGCAAATAGAACATGGCATTAAACGGACCTCGGCACAAAACCATTAAGCATTTATGGCCCGACGGCGTTGGCCAAGACTCAGTCTGCTGAAGTCCTTCCTGGTTATTGCAGAGTGTCTGGCCATGAATGTAGCAAGTCAAATACCCACGCATTCCAATTGGTACAGTGACAGGTCCAAGAAGATAGGAAGCCTTTACTATTGGTTTTTATAATTCCTAGATATATATCTCAATTACTTGTTTATTGTGAGGCTATTATACAAAATATCCTTTAATTACAAAAGTATATCCAGCATAGGATGGAGAGAACCGATTTGGCTTAAAACTTTCAATTTGTGAAAAACGAAAAAATTATTGAATTGTTATTATGGAAGCAATAATACTTACAAAAGACCGTAACTAATTGATAATATTATTTATGAGAGTTAGCATAAAATATACATATATGTATTCCATAGATTCTTCTTTAAAACAGAATTTGTTGCCATTCGATAAAAAGCCTTTTTAAAATTTTGTTCAATTAAGGGAAATAGTTCTTAATACTTTTAGTATTGTTAATTGATTCCAGATGAAATATGAATTAAAGCTACATTAATGAGCTAAAATAAGAGAAAACATCAATTCAGAATTATTATGAAATATTTATATAAAAATGTAATGATGAAAGCCATCATAAATTAATCAGAATTCAGAGGGAAACATTATTTAATATTAATTTAAAATGGAAATATTTGATTTCAACAACATTTGGTATTTTATTTCAACCTTTTGTATTCCCTTGCTAATTGGAAATGACTCTTAAATCGTTTCGAACATCGATTAATGCACAAAAAGTTTTGACCAAGTGAGTTCCTTAAATCTAAAGACACGTCAGAAAATGGCTAGAAAGTTTTGGATGTGACCTCGTTGGCTCGTGGGCGACTGAAAAATGGCTTGGGCAACGGGACGGCAACCGCCAGCGGCAACTTTGTTAATGGTTTTGTCATAAATTTTAATTCGATTGCATCAGAGCAGACGGCTATGCACGCCGAGACTGCCATTCAAACTGGGCATGAAAAATGCATTAGACGCTGCAGCTAGGACTCGAGGAGTCGAGAGGAAAACTTTTTGATGGTGCGGTTGCCCACGGAGATGAGTTCCCAGAAAGGCAAGCCGCAGACACAGTCTGTTGTTTGAAGACTCAATTAATTTATGCAGTGTGAAGTAAAGTTTTCATCTGCAGGACGAAGGCTTTAAAACTGCACTGTGAAAGGAGCCAAAAGGAGCAAAGGGAGCTCAGCTGGCCTCAATTAACGAACATGAACGGACGGCTTAACAAGGAGGCGGCAGCGGTTGCCAGATCGACTTCGAATTCGTTCAGCAGGAAATGCGTTCAATTAATGAATTTTAAATGCCTTCTCATTGTCACTTCCGCACGCAGGCTTCCACGGGCATACGGTGCGTATGCGTAACGCATTATTTTCCAGTCAACCGCCAAGGAAGTAAGTCAGTGGGAGGCGGCAGGGCGCAGGTGGCTGATGGCTGGTGGCAGGCAGGTGAGCCAAACCAAGGCTGATGAAGGATAAAGGACACTGCGGCATTATTATCTCGACTGCGGGGCATTTCCGACATCCAGCCTTTTATTCTTCCGACGACGGTACAGTGGAACTACAAACGAACTTTATTGGAAATCTACAATGTGGATTCTACATTACGAAATTTTTAAAAATATGTGAAAAATAATTCATATTTTAGGATTATTTTTTCTTATCATCGGTTTTTGGGTTATCCTTCTTGTCATTCTTATTGTCTTTTCCTCCGGCTTTCGCCTTCTTTTCCTTATCATCCTTGCCCTTTTTGGGATCGTCCTTTTTATCTTTTGCATCCTTGGCCTCAACTTCATTACCTTCGTGGTCCTTCTTTGGTTTATTCTCGGGACTAGACAATACATATATATTTATATATTCATAAAGATAATAATAAAATCTGTAGACTCACAGATCCAAAACCGAAATGGGATCGATGTCTATATCGGGTATTTGAAATTTGGGAAACTCGAGCAAGTCCACGCCTTCGCCACCACCATAATTTTTGGCCAACTTGCAAAGGGCCTCCTCCAACTCTTGGTAATACTCGGGAGTGGGATCGACCGGCTTGCCATCGGGACTCTTAAGGCGGTATTCGCGTACCTTCTCCTCAAAGGCCTTGTAGCAGGCATCCCTTTGGCGAACAGTCGAAACGGAAAAGCTACGACGCCAAATTAGGCTCGAAGTGACAAATCGCGAAAACATTTCGTTCGGGTTCTAGTTTATTTCAGTTGTTATGCTTACTGGCAACCGATGTTGAATGTTTTCTTAAATAAATATTTTTCGATGATAACTTGATATTTTCAAAAATAATGGTTCAAAGGAGCTATCACAGAGAACAAATGCAATTCATAAATATATATATAAAATGTTATTAATTATTTATTAATGTTTATGATTTTTTTACCCACATAATTAACTTCTAAACCCACTGTTCCCACTGTGTGGGAGCCAGTGCGTGCAGCGCCTGTAGAAGGCAAGGCGCCCACATTAACTACAAGGATAATGTCGCGGCCGTCCGCCCAACGTCTGCGGCATGAAAAAAATAACAAGAAAATGCCAGGCATCGTTCATTACGAGCGCAGACCGGTTCCAGCCCTTTGGCTAGGTGCGTGGATGCGTCCTGGCCAGAAGGGACAGGACCCCAAGAAGCGACAAAAGCGAGAGCAGGATCAGAATCAGGGGCAGGACAAGACGGGAGACAAGACAAGACATCCGAAATGTTTTATTGTTGTAACTGTCGCCCGGCGGCATAAAATATAGTCTGGGACATATCCTGGAGCACGCGACTCCGCCGCTGACACAAATCACATGTAACCTTTCCAACATTGCCGCTTCCCTTTCCCAACGTCCCCCAAAAATTAAGTGGAAGGCAGGACGAGGGGCGCTTTTTGGAGCCCGTACGTGACCGCATTGGCCCGTTTTGGGAACTGAGTTCACCTTTCTTCGGGCCACCAAATTATGTAAGCTTAAAGGGGTCTTAGTGTGGTATGTGTGTGTTTGCGGGTCGTCCCGAGTCGTCCTGTGTGTTTGTCGTCTTCCGTTTTAGCAAATGTTTTGTTAGCGCACTGCTCTCCAGCTTTCCGCTTGCAAAAATTATGCGGAAACGGAAGCGACAAAAGGAAAACCACAATTGGAGGCATTGGGACTATCCTGTCGGCATGTGTGTGTGTGTGTGTTTGCGTGTGAGAGTGGCACGTGTCCTGTTCACAAGATGCCTTACCTGGCCTGGACTCGACTCACTTTGTCATCAGACCGAATTAGGACTATTCAATTTTCATTATTAAATAATGCCGGGCCATTGACGGGCGACTGTGTCTTTGCGGACGTGTCACTTGACAAAATTAAATGCACATCGGAATTTATGATAGTGCGTGCCTCCTTGCCACAGGAAGTACGGGCCAATCAGTAATTAAATTTGTCCAAATTCTGTATTGCACAATCATAAATCTGCTCCTAATCTATGCCAGCCCGGAAATCCAAACCCTAGCCAAAATCTACCAGCCATCAGCCAAATTCTCAGTTCGAGCGAACACCACTCTGGCGGCGTCGCAGTGATAAATCAAAATGAAACTCACATAATTTTTATCGTTTTGCACAATTTTGCATATGTCTGTAGGACTGTAGGTATGTGGTTCGAAGGCGGCAGGCTCCTCCTTCTGGTCGATTCGGTTTTCGAGTTAAACGTTTCAATAAAGCCAAGCACCTGTCAATAAATCGAAATTGCCTCTCGTATTATTTTTATCGGCTACGTTTCGTTTACATTGCACAAGATGCTTCACTTTCAGCATTGCCGGCGGCCACGCCTGGAAACAGTATATATGTTTCTCTATACATATATACCTATATATCGTACGTATACCAACATACATATATGTATGTCTAAGCCACAGACATGTGTCAGTATGTCTCAAGTTTGGGGGCATGTGTTTGGGGAAAAACCGGAAAAGCGACCTTAGCTATCTCTCACCGCCTCGTCATCGCCATCATCTTCTTCCAGTTGAGCGAATCCTGCGGGTCCTTCCTCCTATCTTCTGGCTTCTGTCCTCCGTCTCCTGACCTGCAATCTCTCCTGTGGTTTCCAGACTTCGCCGTAGGATTTCACCTCCGTCTCAGCTTTGTTTCTTCGCCTTTGGACGTTCGAGAGCCGGTCGAGAGTTCCGTTTTAATTCAGTTTCGGCAATCGAATTGTGGACAGTTTTCATGGCTTTAATTACGGGTGCGCCTTTGAAGTTGCCCGCCGCTTTAATTTTAATCCACTTGCCCATTTAAAAGCAACCAAGTACAATTTTTACGAGCTCCGAGCCCTATGAAAATTTAATAAGCAGACGAAGCTCGTATAATGAGAGTGGCAGCTCCGGCCAGAAGAATCGGGACATGGTGGAGCAGCAGCCGCATCCTTATCCACTTCCTCATCCTCACCCACAACCGAATCTGAATCTGAATCTGACTCCTTTGGCCCCAAGACGTACGTACACCCACATCCACCCACATATGTCATGTAAAAAGATTGTTTAACAAGCGGGGCAAAGATGGAGGAAGCTTAAAAATGAAATGCGTTTCTCGTTTTCACATGACTGCCATTGGATATGTCACAGTGGTTCACCGACTTGTAATTAAAATGTATTTAAATGTCAAGGTATATGAAGAAACCGCAATAGAAGCAAATCACTGAAGCGTAATGTCTTGCCCTTCAAGCTGAGGCAGAACCATGTTCGAATCCTGTAGCGCAAATAAATAATATTTTATTTTAATAAAAGTACAACTGTTAATTGATAAACGTTTTTTCTTTTCTTATCCTATTAGTTTTAAATTTAAATCTAGACCACTGTCTCCGTTCCGGCCTTGTGGAAGACGTTGCTCTCGTTGAGCGGAGCCAACAAACAAGCGAAATATTATTTACGAGCTGTCAAATCCCAGTTAACATGGCTTACACAAGGCGACCAAGGACGTCTTCGAGTGTGTGTATCGTGTTTCTGTGCCCCTGCGTCTGTTTGCTCGATGCGGCCGCATAGTTCGCTAAGAGACAGCTGAAGCTGGAGATGCGCCGCCACAGATACAGATATGGGCCCAGATGCAGATACATCTACAGATTAACATCAACAGAGATACGGTTCAAAAAGTGTGCCAGGACGTCTCGCCGTATCCAAATGCCGGATCCTTCGAATAAAACGAAACGCAGAGACAGCATAATAAAATAAAAAGCATAAATGAAAGCCGAGGCGGCCTGGCGAGGAGACCACGAAAATAATTTAAATTTATGTACTTGTGCGTATTTATTTGTTCGTTTGGCTTTTATTTCCTCTGCTGCCTCTTGATTTGTTTCCCTTTCCCTCGTCCTTCCCCCCCAACCAGCCGCCCCATTCACAGGCGCTTCTCTCCACTTTCTCCGCGAAGGAGCAACGGCAGAAAGCATTAAATTCAATTTGCTTATGTGAGTATCTGTGTGTCTGCCACTCAGCGTCAGTTACAGCAAATGAGAAGGCGACTCTGCAGGGAAGGGGCACTGCCAGGGCAGGAACAGGGGCAGAGGCGGAGGCGTCAGGGACATGGAGGTCCTGGCAAGGCCGTGCCAATGGCGGCGACCTGTTGTGTTGTTTAAGGAATTACTTAACATGGTAAAAGTGCCAGAGTGTGCGTGTGTCCTTAATAAATATTCGGAGTGTCCTCTTTTCAGACTGGGTCGAAAATAAAGCTTAATCTTATAAAGGATATTATAGATGAACTAATTTTTAGTTTAAGAAATATGTTGATTATCTGTAGAAATATTTAATTTCTTATTTATTTTATTAAAAAAAAAAATCATATGTTTTTTATTTGAAATCTCGAATTGTTTGTCATTCCTCAAATTCCGGCCATCACAACTCAGGCATGGCGTTTCGTCCTATCATGGAAAATTTTTTACGCGCCGCCTGCTGCCCATTCTTGTTTTTCCGGAGAGCGTGTAAGATTTTTCCTCGGTCTGGCTCTGGATCTGGAGCTCCTTATCTCGGGTATGTCTCCGGGTCTGAGTGCGCTTGACAATGCGTGTGCCATCTCGACAAGTTTTTCTCAAAAAGTGAGACAAGTGGAAATCCGTTAAAGAAATACGTGAAACACATAAAGGAGATGCCGTCGCCATTGCTGAAGCCTGTGATGCCCCTGTTGCTTTCTTCCCACATACATACATACATACACACATACATACATAAATGAGGATATGTATATCAGGATATATTCTGGTTGTTTTTTTTTTCGGATGATGCTCAGAGCAGCGGCATAAATATATGCGCGTGTGTGAGGACAAAGAAATGTCGTCGGCAGCAAATAAAAATTAATTGAAAAATGTTTATCAAGGACTTTGGCTGGTAAAATTTAAATGCGCCGAGGACGGAAAACGGAGAACGGTGAACGGAGAGCGGAAAAGTCTGATAATTGATGGGAAGACATGGCGGCGGAAAATTAAAATTAATATAAATTTCCATCAACGCCCCCGCTGGTGTTGGCAATGCGGCTGTTGCAAATAAATGGATCATTGTCGCCCGGTTGAGTGCAGAATATGGGGCTTCTAAG
This sequence comes from Drosophila atripex, assembly GCA_035045925.1. NCBI lineage: Eukaryota > Metazoa > Arthropoda > Insecta > Diptera > Drosophilidae > Drosophila > Drosophila atripex. Next base: position 8,186,340 of record JAWNOP010000012.1, read on the forward strand.
CCGGGCTTAATCGACGCCACATGCAGCATGCCACATGCAGCTCATTTCAAATGCAGCCGGCACTTTACACTCTGCCACCAGCTGCCCCGCCACCAGCGAGCCAACCATTCGAATTAAAATATATTTTGTGCAAAATATTCTCGCCGAACTAAAAATTATGCAACGCATTAAAAATTTAACAAGCGCTTATCCGCTTAGTGCAACGCCTGCCGCGAATGGGGAATAGCAGGGATAATGGGTGGGTTCTGGGTGGTTTTTGGCTTGTTTTTCACAGAGGGAGCGAACGTTGCGCGAACGTCACTTTCAATATTTAAATTTTGACATTTTCAGCATTTGACGGCAGCGGCTGGTGGGGGAGTGGCGTGGGGGAGTGGGCTTTTGGGGCGACACGGACAATATTGCATCAATGCAAATTGGGCAGAAATAATATGCAAACATTGGCACAAACAGAATGGCAACCTAATTGGCAGCAATAACAAAGTTGCCATGCATTAGCGGCGGCGGGAAAATGGGATAGAAAGGGAATTCTCAATTACGTGTGTAGAATTTTCGAATTTCCTAATTGCAATTGAAATTTCTAATTTACAGACCCATACCTATTGCAATATATCTCAATCTTCATGGCCGTTGCCAAGGACTAAGCCACGCCCCCGCCATTTAAGTCGTTTCCCCTAACTTGGTTAGAATTAATATTTGGCTGCACGCAACTTTATTTGCCTTGCAATGTTTTAACCTCCCCCGGCTGGCAACAAAGTGAACAAAGTATCTGCGGTTCCTTGCCAATCCGTATTCCGTATCTGGTGGATCTGGTGTATCTATGTGTGTGTGTGTGCGGTGTCTGTGTCTGTGTGAGTGGTGGTGTGCGTGTTTTAAAATGCAACAGATGCGCCAAATTAATGCGACCATTAAATTGTATTAGCGTGTGCAAAATGTAAAGCGCATTTGCTGGCAGATTGCTTCAGCCAAGTGGGAGAGAATCCTGTTTGTACTCCTAGTTTTCCTCCTGCAACTGTATCTGTATAGCTGTAGCTGTAGCTGTGAGTGTAAATGTATCTGCATCTGTGTAGCCGTAGTGCAAATGTATCTGCACCGCAGTTGCGTTGCGCTGTGCGTTGTATTCGCTGCAAATTTGTGTGTGAATAAACATGAGAGTCGTTGCATTAATGCGCATACAAAAGCCAACAGCGTCGAGTCCTTGCTCCACCTCCCATCTCCCAGATATCCCTGGGAACAAGGATTTAAATATCCCAGTGGCAAACGAGAGGGGGGCGTCCGCTGGATAGAGAGCTGCTCAATGCTAAAATATCACGCAGCGACTGCGGCGTCAAGTTTATGTGGCATGCCACAAAGTACACACACACACACACACTCACACCCAGCCACAGTCGTAGTATGAGATACAAAACTGCATTTGCCTGTATTTGCGCTTTTCGCAGCGTTCTTGTTAGACTGGATTCAGATCCAACAATGCGGCACCGAGTGCAAATAAAACTTCATTTAGAAACCTGAAAAAATCACTACGTAGAAGCTTGTTGGCTTAATGTAATTTAAATAGTTTTCAAATGCAAACAAAAATGTTTCAATTATCGTACTGGTATTTGTTTCGTTGCAAAGGTTTAGGTTTTAAAAGCTTGTATCTGAAATAAGTTTAATACCATTTCCCCCGAAATACAACCTTATTATATACCATTGCAGATCCCCGATTCTAATCCTTTTTTCAGACAGAGGAGTTTAATAGAAAAATATACCATCACTGGGCCAAATACGGATACTTATTCACCAGCCATTTGGCATAATTTGTTGCCTTGCCCTGGGCTCTCCTCGATTCGTGTTGCAATTATTGCAACCACAATGGAACAACTCCGCAGCCACTCCGGAGGTAGGGGAGAGAATACCACTAATAGGCTTCTAATTGGGCATTCGCCGCCTTTTTGTTGCCGGTTTTGATATCCTTGTTTCTTTTTTTTTTCTGTTATTTTGCCATTTCGGTATTCCAATTAAAATGCATCTGCTTGTGATGTATTTGAACCTCCCACCAACCGGCACACACCACCCCCAGCCACATGCACTATCCAATTTTGCCGCAGGCAGTTGCAAGTAATTTTACCCATATACTGCCACACACTGCCACAAATAGAAGCAACTGGAGTTGCCCTTAAGCTGCACACAGAGCTCATTAGAGCGGACCAAATCCGTGCTTAGTCGGGGGCTCCCGCATCGATGGGTGGCCGGGGGGAGTGGCTGGGAATCAGATCCATTAGCGGTACCTGCTTGATTATACATTTCGGCTGGGAGCCCATAGGAAGATGCAGCTGCTGCTGATATGTACTATTATCGAATGATGCGATGAATCCCAACTGGCTAATGGCACGCCGTTCGGCCAGTGCTGGCTTTGTTACAACATTTCGAAAGAAAGTCAGTGTGTTTCTAATACATTTGTTTTCGTATCGTGTTCACATCGCACGCCTGTTGCGGTCATAATTATATTAATGAACATGTGCCCTCGCCCCGAACAGTCAGCCACAGTCAGATACAGATGCCAGGCCGGTCAGGTTGCCGGGAACAAAGGACTGGTCATATATTTGCATAGGCATATTAATGCCATAATTATTTGGCACATGGACACAATGCACAAGATGTATGCAATATTTAGCATGTCAGTTATAGTATTGGTTAGCTGCCTGCAATGTGTGTCCTGGATGTCCTGCCCTCTCTGCCCCTCTGCGTTCCATCTCCGATTGCATTTATTGAAACAGTTCGGACGGCTGTGAAATATTTCGGCCTCACTTGCCAACTGATGCATAGTTGTTGGCCAGCTATTTTGGGGTTTTGCGATATGTCGACGGACACTCACATCCAGACACCCGCACACTAATTCATAATGTAACTCAATTAATTTGGCCTGCCTAGTATTCCAAGCAAATACCGAGCACCGGTTGCCAGAAGAATCTCCACCGCAGTCCGAAGGTCCTGCAGTCAACCTGTCACTTCCTTCGACCATATTCATCTAATTTGGTCTGCTCCAGTGGCTTAAACAATTCTCCTTATTTTGGCCACAACTTTGCCCTGCGACTGGTCAAGTATTTGATTACTTATTCATTAGTCTGTAATTTCTGATAATTGTTGCGCTGTTGAAAATTCCATTCTGAGTTGATTGTTTTGATTCCCAATTGTTTGATTTTCCTGCTGCACAGATCTAATTGAGATTTCTAAAAAAAAATTGGATAAAACCTTAATTAGCTAAATTACTATTTAAGGGTTAATATTTGGTACTAGGATTTAAGTTCTGGGATAGATTTTGTGGCTTGATTTGGATCTTTCATCTTATATCTCTTATATCTATATACTAAAGAAGATCTATCTATTTCCAGGTCTTACTTTTCCTACTTATGTTATTATTATTTAGGAAGGATTTTCCCTTATTTTTCGTTAATATATTTCACTCACGATTTTCCGACTTAAGGACATCCTATTATAATGATATGGATACGGCGGTAAGTGAATAACCCATTTAGCTTCTATTCCATTATGTCTGTAAGTGCAACCCTTGTGCTCCCCTCGACCGCAACCGAATTCCATTGTTTTTGGCTCAAGAAGCATCAGCATTGAACCGGCTACCATTGAAATAGAGGGCAAGAGGCATCATGCCATGAAATAAACAAGTCCAGCATCAATGGCAATGTGGCAACGAACTCCGATTCGAAGGGAGACGCACAGACCGATGTGGTGCATAATGAATGGAGTGCATTTGCTGCGGTGGTTGAAGTGTGGGTGAGTGGGTGAGTGGGCGGCAGTGGCCGTCTAGTGCTGGGGGTGGTGGTGGTCTCAGTAGCAAGCCTGCCATCTGTTTGCTGTGCGCCAAGTGCGGATTAAAGGTGAAATAACGCAGTTTGCCATTCCAAGCAACTTCAGGCCAAAAACCGTACAAAATCAACCCCCAACGGCAAACACTCGAATCCAGGAGCAGATTGCGAACGATCCAAAAGCATAATGCCTTGCATTAGCGTGCAATTTGCTCATTTCCAGTCAGCTAGTTTACGACTCCCCTCCCCCACCGAGGAGTACTTAACGTTAATCCTATGCCCTGTGTCCTGGCCCCTGTTCCGTGTGCCTGATCCTGCTGCCTGGTACTGCGCCCCCGGAATGGCATTTGTTTATCAAACAATTCCAATATGCTTATGGACCTTAATCTTCAATCTATCTTTCTTGGTTGCACAACAAAAAATGATATTTTTTTAGTCTCAATAGACTCAGGATACCATATTAGCTTTAACTCTAAATAATTTAAGACTAAACTAGTTTCTAACCAAGTGTTTATAATTTAAACATTATAAAAGTAATCTAATATTAATAATCTAATAATAATCTAAGCTAAGAAGTGTAATTTTTAACTAAACTAGTATCTAGTTTAGTATCTCAGGCGTTCGTGAAAATTATAAATAAATATCTAATATTCACTGCTCTTTTCTCACTGTGCACCTATAGAGCCACTCTTTTCCGGCATTGTTTTATTGCATAATGGGTGAAGTGTCTGCTCAGTCGAGACCCGTCCTCCCCTGTTTGTTTAGGATTAGAGCACATCCCGAGCCCGGCTGGATTTAACAACTTGCATCTTTTGTTCGAGCGACTGCTGGTGGAGGGTCGACCCTTGACCCTGGGCTCTAATTTGAGTTTGACATTTATGTCAATATTTGGTCAGTCATTGTTCGCACTCACACATCCGCTTACGTTTAAACACTCACACACTCGCACACTGCCGTGGATGCGGACAGCGGAGGGGTTGTCCTTTATTATATTGTTACGCTCGGTGTCCTCATTGTGTCGTTTGGGTGTCTGGTTTTTGCCCCACGTTGCGTTTTTGCGGCTTGCCACATGCGGGTGCAGGGACACTGTCACTAATATAAATTTATTGCACGCACTAAAATACAATTAAATAAATTATGAGATTTGCTCAAAGCGGCAACGGCTGGCGTGCATTTCTTATGATTCCGAACAGATTCAGATTCAGATCCGGATCCGGAGCCCCGGACTAAGCCTAGTAATTACCATGGGACCGGCGTATCCTTCGGAGATAATCGGCGGAGAGTTCAGGTGAGCGAGAGCCACCGAATCGGGGCCAAAGGATTTCTATTAAAAGCCGCAACAAAGTAGCGCAAAGTAAGACAAAGTAGACACTTCCCCCAGCACCATCCGGGGCAGTAAAAGCGCAACATGTTGCCTCAAGTAGCACAAACACACACACACACACACAGAGACGCACACCGAGGAGATACAGATACTAAAAGAAAGATACAAACAGCCCGGACTTTGCCTACTTTGTCTGCCGGAGCCTCATCTACATGCCGTGAAAGCAGCCCCCACCCCCGTCCCCTGTAAATTATGGAGCCGTGCACGTCTGGTCATTAAGCCAAATAAAACCGGCGCAAGATTTATACACGCGCCAAGAAACGGGCTGGAGCCGGGGCAGGATCTGTGGCAGGGTCTGCGGCAGGGGCTGGAGCAACACCAGGAAATAACAGGCAACAGAAGGCTTCCTTCCTGGCAACAGCTAACGTTCAAATGGACTCGGACTAGTCTCGATTTTGGGTGCGGTTGCGCGTTGCGTTAACTTTTCGATATAAATTTCCAGCTGCTTGTGCGGCACTTAATTTTGCAGCCCACCTCCGGCCACCCAAGCCCACTTCTTTCCAACAGGAAAGGAAAAACTACCCAACTCTATCTGGAGACCCATTGCCATCTCCATTCAGTGTCTGACTCCGGGACACGTTCCACGTTTTTGCCACCTGGCCCAGGTGGGGTATGCACCGTGCAACAGTTAATCTTAGTTACGTTTAGTCGGCTGGAAATAAACTCACATTTGGACTCTGTCTATGCCAAAGGACATCTATTTATTCGGCCTAGCCCCAGACGCGTTTAATAAGATCACGTAATTTATTTAATTTGAGTTGCCACTTATGTGCTGGCTGTATATTTTTTCGGTGGAATTGTGGAAGAGATATCGGATCCATATTTATAATATTAATCAGGTATGATTAACAAAGATCTTATGCATAATTGAAGCTGTAGTCGCAATACTGTAATGAAATAATTAAGTAGAATTATATTCCATTCTCTCAAGATTTCGTAGCCAAAAGATTGCATCAGTGGGTTATTAAATAATTTTATAAATATTTAAAACCACTTACCAAGTGTTTTAAATCAAACCAGAGAGAGTAAAAACTTTTAAAGCCAAGGAGTTCCACAAACCCATTCAGATCTCTCAGGTCTCTTTACGGCTCTCAATCCAGATGGAAATTGGTCGGTGGTCCCCGACACTTTAAAGTTTAATAAACTTTATCAAATGCACTCGAAATCAAGTTGCACTTGCCACGATACAGCTGCGAGCACCACCGATCTTCATTTCGATAACTTTTCTGCGGCGAGTGGAGGGGATGCGTGGGAGTTAAGCACACATTTTGGTCTGGCAAGTCAACAAAGTGGCGCCGAAACTTTATCTAACACTTTGCAGCTTGGCAAGATACAGAGAACAGCCTGCCACAGGAAAATACCATACTACTCGCTATAGAAAAGAGAAATCCAAAGTGGAGGATTTGTAGGAGTGGGAGTGGGAGTGGCAGTGCTAGTTTCAAGTTTCAAGTGCAGCCGGAATGCGTCACGCACTGGTGGCACAAACGAAACCAAGCACTTGCCTCATTGTTTTAGGGGCCAAATGGTTAGTGGTACGGGCGTAGAGGGAGTCGTGGAGCTGTGGAGGTGTGGAGGTGTGGCAGGGCTAAACTTTCGGCACACTTGGCGCAGTCATAAAAAGCGAAATAACGGCAACAAAATCCGTATCAAAGGCTTGGCATAAACCAAACCAAGCCAAGCCAGCCAGCCAAGCAACATCAGCAAATGGCTAAAGCCCAAAACTAACTGCTAAATGGTTTGCTGCGGACTTTTTACTCAAATGCGCTCTGAAAATTGCGGAACACTATTTTTTTTTTTTTTTTTGTATTTGGGACACGCAACTTGGCTCGTAAAGTCTGGCCATTTCATTCGGCATTCAGTGGAACCTTTAAGATTTCGACAAGATGCTCAAAACTTTTCCGTAAAATCCTGGAGAGTCTGCTTTCTTTCTATAAGTTTTAATTAAGAACTTCCCCTAAAGACCGCTCTTTAAAATTCAAATGTTATGTTACTTTAATTGTATTTAATAAAGTCAGAGGTGGCTGTTACATTTGTGTTCCAGTTTTGGCCAACAATACTCGGCCAAACAATTCGCATTGGAAAAGTTTAACTGCAGGGTATCCGCATTGTCCTCACTTTAATTTCCTCACAGCTAACTATTGTTCGCCTCTATTGTTTGTCTTTTGTTTCATTTGCTTTTAATTTTGCGAGTGTTTTCGGTGAGTGCAGCTGGAGTCTGTGCAGCATCTTTTTTGGCGCCGCGTCGAGTTGCAATTTCCAATTTGCAATTTGCCCGAGGGCGCCATAATTATTTTGTTGCAATTAAAAGTCTTGACACTGCCAAGGCGAAAGAACAGCACCAGAATTTGCCAATTTATGCTCGAGCCTTTCTGGCTGTCATTGGCTTTTTGTGGCTAAAAGGAAACAATTACATTTTCTATTTAGAATTATTCAAGGAATCAGCCACAATTGAACTGGAAAACAGATACTGGGGGTGTAATTACCTCAGCGGGCTTATCCCGTCTCGGTCCTCCGCGGTCGGTCAATCGGACAGAGTCACAAATCCGGTATTACACAAATCAAATATCAAACGATCCGCCATAAATGTTTGATGGCCATAAAATTTCAATTTGCCCTATTAATTCGGCACAATACACAATTCCAATTCCGAAATATAATATTTCACAGTCATCCTGTGTAGCCTGCCACCTCCTCTCCCGCCCTTTCCCGCCTCTAAGCGATGGCGAAAATTTAACATAGAACGAAATTAATTTTAAATTATGCATGACCTGCTAGCGAAGCGAAACGGAGCGGTGCCCAAACCGCCGGGGATTTCGGAATTTCCACCTGCCAACATTAACCCAGAAAGAGTGGTGGGTGTCTGTGTCTTGTGCAATATCCCCCACCGGATGCCCTCCCCCTTCCCACGCCCCTTGCTGTAATTTAAGCCATAGCTCCGAGGAACTTTAAAGGACGCAGGAAGTGCAGCATCTCAAAAAAAAAAAAAAAAAGGAAAGAAAAGAACGGCTATGGAAAAGGGGTTTCTTTTTTCTTTACGAGTGGCGAGTTTTTGCATTTATTGAGTAATAAAATCGTAAATTTTCCACGCCATGTTGCAAGTGAGCTCCCTTTTTCCCCTTTTTCGCCATCCGACTTCGCTTTTTCCCCCGATCTCCCCATTTCATCATTGAACCTTCAGGCCCTGCAATTGCTGGACATTCAACAAGCGCAACTCCGACTGACTAACAGAAGAGGCAACACTGATAAAAATAGTGGTTTTTACCAAAAATAAGTTTACTTTATTTTTTTGTACCTTTTTAATTCATAATGTGAAATAAACTATATATCCAAGAGGTACAAACAATTGTTAGACTGTTAGACTATTAGTTTCTTCATCATAATCATCATCATTTTTTTTGCCTTGATTTCATCAAAAACTTTCCATTATTTCCATTAATAAATTGTTTCCCAGACTTTTACTTTTAAATCTGCAAATGCAATCCTATCTTGATATATTTTTAAGAAACCCCAGAGATTTCTATTTGAATCTCTTGACTAATTTTAAGAAAGTCAACCGCAAACAAATATACTTCAGTGTAGGAAAGTAACCAGGCCACAGGTACGGGACTCTGGGCCGACGCTCACTTGCCTCCTAACGAGCCGTGGCCAGGCTGTCGCTCCACCACCCCCCTCAACCACTCGCCGCCCCATCGAACTACAAGCCCACCCACTCGTCCACCCACTCCACAGGCCATGGAAACCCTCAGAAACCCAATGGCAGGCCCGTGCCCGTGCCCGTCTGTTGCCGCTGATGCGACGCGATTCCTTTGTGTGCCATTGTCGAAAATTGAATTTCAAATTATTTTCACAGCTCTCTGGCCTAGTGGTGCTCCACTTTGGAGCCCTGCTTGCCACGCCCCCTTCCCCCGGCGTCCTCCTCCGGCTGACTGACATTGAGCCGTAACTGTCTCGGTGGTCTGGTCTCCGTATAATCGCAGCTTTATTAATTTTTTATCGCCTACTTGTGCGGCGATTTTTTGAATTTTTATTGGAAATTAAAAATGCTAATGTCTTGAGTGGCGTGGCACTGCTGGGCATTGCGGCCAGGTCCTTTCTGGTCCTGCCACGGCCTTCACCTACTAGCCGCCTAGCTGCCGCCTCTTCATCTCTAATGCTTTTCTAATTCGCGCTGGCAAATGTATCCAGAAAGTCCACCGACCGACCTGTCAGAGTTTATTAAGCGCTTTGATCTCCTGCTGGCCTTTGGTTTCGGGCTTCGGGGTAGTGAGGACGTTAATGATGTGGCAAATTATTATGGCAACTGACAATTGACCGGGCCCTGAGTCACACTCCTCCGGAAAATAAGTTTGCTCCAAAATGCATTCAACTTGAATGGCCATTGATTTGAGTCTTAGTCTTGTGCTTCACTCTTGATTGGCTTTGACTTTGTGGGTTTTTCTGGCTTTTTTCCCCTCCACAACAATTGCATTTATTGAAAACTTTCAGACTTGGAGGGGATGGCAGGAGAGTGGGCGCGGCCACATGTCTGGGTCGTAACATTTAGCTTGGATTCCAAACAATTTGCCAAATTGAATCTGGCATTATTTTTTCCGCCTAAAGACTTTTAGAATAATAAGACGGCTCAGCGGGTTTCTTGCAAAAACAGAGCCTTTCGCCGAAAACTTTGGCTTTCCATACATGAGAAAAAAATGTGTTATTTTAAGGAATAACTTTACACAATAAATAAAACTCAGGAAAGTAATAATATTTTGTTCATGTACAATGGGGAATTTTCCCCCGGAAGATTTGTGCATTTTTGATTCGCGTGCCAGCCTGGGGTTTATAATTTCTTAACAAAGGTGCATATGATTTGTTCGGCGGCTAAGCGCGGCCAGTCACGTTCCAAAGAGGCTCCGGAGGACACCCCTTAGCCATAGAAGGCTGACAGGGAGTCGGGTCTAGAGGAATAAACAAAACACATATTTATATGAAAAGGAGCCGGGCGAAAGTCAAATGTCATGTTTATGTCATGTTACCATTTCGTTGACTCCTTCCCAAGCCAGTCCACCCCAGGAGCTTCCACTCTTTTCGGGGCATGCCACGCTTTATTTCACTTTCAGTATTGTTTGTCTGCTCAGAGCGCGTTTTTGCGGCGCATTTCATTTTATTTGTTTGGAAATATTTCACTTACTCTGACATCCGCCAGCGACGCTGATAAGCCCGAGGCAAACGAAATGAAACCGTGTCTCGGGGCCTCAGACGAGCCGACGCCAGTCACGCACCCACAGCCACCCTCGTCTTAGCTCTCGACAGGACCAGACCAGGAGCAGGATCAGTTCCATCCATCCCCCTTACACACACGCATTTCTTTATGACATTTACGTTTATGACAGGTGTGTTCTGGGTGAGGAACTAAAATATTAATTTACCCCCTTCACTGCTCATTCCAAAATTTTTTATGGCGCTTGATTTATGGCCCATCCTGCCAATGTGCAACAGGAGGCCAAAGGGTTCAGGCATTCTTTTGCCGGAGAATTCAATTTAGCATATGGCCCAAAAGTTGCCGCCTTTAATCAGCATCAGCATCGAAGTTTCAGCTTTCACTCGAAGAGGGGGAAAAATTGAAGGAAAAAATTAAAAGATTAAACTAAACGCCTCGTTGCGCATTTGGAGCCATAGATAAGTAGCAGGAGCAGACACAGGAGCAGAAACAGGACCTGCTCGCAGCTCGGAGTCCGTGGCTCCGAGAGAAGCGCAGTAAAAGGAATTAATTCAGTTAAAAGTTTCACATTAAAAGCAAAAACAAAAAATAAATAAATAAGCTCAAGGAAAGAAGCGTTTTAAAGGAAGAGCAGCCATCGGATGCGGATGAGGGAAAAAACTCACACAAACAATAAAAAATGGCAAATAAAAAATGAAAAGGAAGAGTAGCAAAGTTGAAAAACAAAAGTTTTTAAATATGCTCGTCTGCTGGTTGGCTTTGCCTTTAACTCCTTTGGCCGCTTTGTTTTCCCCATCTCTTCTTTTATTATTTTTCCCAATTTTCAACGCTTTTTTATTTTAAGGGAAAGTTAGAGGATAGGGGGTGGAGTGGAGGCAGGAACGAGGTGACTGCAGCAAAACAAATTGCAAATTAAGAACTAATTGGCTTACACAACCTAAAGCAGCCATTTGAAAGGGCTGAGGCCAAAGGTAGCGAGCATTCACTTTAAACTTCTTAGCCAAAGTTTCTGCAACTCACAGGTCACAAGTTAAAATGCTTAGCGGGAAAATCAAGGAAAGCGGTGGAAGCGCGAAAGGAAAGGAGAAAAGAAAATCAAATAAGGTGGCGTGAGGCGCCAAACAACACTGGATCGGAGTGTCCAGCTGCCAGACCTGTTGTTCTACATAATTAAAAGTGTAACACCAGAGCGGCATCCTTGACGCCCAGGCGCCGTGGCGCAGTCCCTTTTCGGGATCCCTTTTTCAATTATTTAGATAATTATTTGCACATTTACAGGTTTGCACTCTCACGAATCGAAAAGAGCTGACGGAACGGGAAAGGACTTGTCCTCCTCCCCGCCTTGTCAGAATCAATTATCACCTGGAGATTACATTACGCATTCGCCACGTGGGCCCTACTGGACTGGGGGCTCTCGAAGCACTTTTTTTTTTTTGTTGCTGTCGCCAGTACGTGCATTTTCTCTTAATTTATGCAATTAATTTACACTCCGGCATGTCAAATGCTCTCGGGCAGCACTCCTTTAGCATATTATGAGCATCAACATCAAATAAATGAAAAGGGCTGGTGCAAACAGAAGTGAAAAGCGAACAACTTGCAGTGACAGGCTCTGTCACTGAATTGTGTCCTGCAATCAATGCAAACAGCAGCGTAATCGCATTGACCAGGCCGAGCCACCCCGGCATTAACTCGCACAATATTGCCAATGACATTTACAGCAACTGCCCCACCACCGGCCAGCCACATCGAAAACAATAATAAGAATAATGCAGTGGCATAAATAAACATCATGGAGCGCTTCAAGTTGAGTTGTCTCCGAGGCAGAACATAAAGTTGAAAATGCATTGAAATTATCAGAAATAATTGAGAGAAATGTTATGGTTCAACAATGAAAGAATTTCCAAGTTTTAGTTAAGATTTAATCCTTTGTTTCATGTTATTCAGGTGTACCAGCAGCTTTGGCCAAATTATATTCTAAGCTTGGTTCATTGTTTGTGTGTTCTATCTATGCTCCTTTAATTTGGAATTTTTGATAAAACAAGCCATTTATTACACCAGACATTCGCTGGGAATGATTTTGAAAAGCAGGGTTCATTGAGCCCCCAAAGGACCGGCCAAAACCTAAGCAGCCGAAACGAAACGCATTAAAAGTGCAACAGTTTCAAGCAAAGTTATTCCTGTTTGACCGCTGGCCATTCGCAGTGAAAACAAAAAACGCATAACAAAAAAAAAATGTTGAGGGAAAAAGCTGCTTTTTCGGTTGGCACTCTCTCCGGCTACTGCAAAGTAATCACAGCAATGGGTTTTGTGCTATTTCCATTTGCCGCTGCCGCAGCTGCTGCCGAGTGCCGAGTACTGAGTTTTGAACTGTAGTACTCCTTGTTTTTGGCTTGCTCTTGGGCAGTTTTTAAAAATTAACACATAACAACACAGAGGCGAGCAATCACTGCACTAGCTGCCAGCACTTCCGCTCTGAGAGATGCAGATGGTAGATGGTAGATGGTGGGGGCTGCTACAAACATTTGAAAACTTTCTGCATTTACATCAAGCGTTTGCTGTTAGAGCGTTTTATTAAATTATAACACACACAGAACACACTCATAGACACGCCGAAACGCAGAAAAGAGCAAACTGATAGACTGAAAGTTGAGGCTTTATGAGCTGCGTCTAGTTTTGGCCTGTTGGGTCGCATAAATTTCCGTTTCCGGCGACTGCAAATGAGCCACAAGCGGCCCCCTGTTTGGGGTCAGCTAGCTAGTAGCTACTCTCCGGGCCGCAACTAAATTTGTGGCCCTTTCGCGGCACGCATTACAATGCCGGCCGATGGCAGCAGCAGGAGGCCAGGATGGGAAGTGCGGCCAGGATGGGCAGTGCGGCCAAGATGGGCAGTGTGCCCAGGACATCAGTCAAGCCGCCGAGCTTAATTAATTATGTCGTCTTTTAGTTTAAAGGCGTTTAAGATGCCCACAGCGAGCTGGGCCGAGGCAAAGGGATTGAAAAATGCGGCTGCCGCATGCCGACAATGAAAAACGCGACCACAGCAGCAAAAACAACAGAAAAGGGCCACAATGCAGCTGACTAACTGCCGCCAAGTGACCCAAATTATTCACGACGAGGACGATGATGAGAAGGACGAAAAGTCGGCGAAATGGCGGAGATGAGTGACCCACCCAGACCACTTCAGGGCCTTCAGTGTTGCATGAATTATTTTATTCTTTTCCTTTACTTTTTCCACCTTTCTTTTTATGTTACTTTTCTCCTGCGCATTTTTCTGACAGCGGCCGTCAAAAGGGCGTGCCACATTGTGACTGAAAGTGTTAAGCACCCGCGTTCCACCAGTCTCCTTTGCCAGAAGTTTAAGATATTTTCGACGCACCCAAAAAAAAGAAACCATCTTCTCTATAATGACTATGAAAATACGTTTTATTCATTTAATTCTTAAACAGAATCCTCTTTAAGGCTGATCATTACTTGAATTAAAAAAAAAAAATTAATATTAAAGCCTATTAAAATATTAAACTGTTTATAAAGAGGCAATCTGTGGCTATTTATTTTCATTGCTAAGCGCCGTCATTGCCAAGGAAATCATTTGGCATTAATAAAATGCAAATAAAAACTCTGTCAAAGCGGGCCAGGATCTCTGAATGGGGTACAAAGCGGCGTATACTTGATACGGGCTTAGCTGCTATGTGTTTATGTGTATTGAGTGTAGGTGTGCCCCTGTGCGGTTGTGTTGGTGCTTAGCTTTGGCAAGCGGCACGCAAAGCATTTTTGATTAGGCGACGCTTTGGAGCGCGTTCCGTTTTTTGACTTTGGGCACACGGCGTATACGCAATGTGAACTTTTTCTCCTTCTTCCGTCCCACAGCCACCCCTTGGGCACAGGCCCCTTGACTTGGCTTATTTAAGCCCTGCCATCAATCCTTTGACTAACCTTTCCCCCCCATTCCTCCCTCCCCCGCAGTCTTTCTTTTACGCGCTTTGACATTTTAAAAGCATTTTTATGTAGAAGCGGTGTGTGTGTGTGTTGTTTATGACTTTTTGCGGTTTGCATTTCTGGCTATATAGGAATGTTTGTGTTTAAGTGTGAATAGACTGCAATGCGCTCATAGTTTTTAGTTTTTCTTTTATTTTTCATATTTTACATTTTATTTTATTTAACAGTAGAACGTTCCTTTGCCGTCCATTTAATGGCATTTTTGTGTAATACGTATTGCAGTTATTTAAAACATTTAATAACTATTATTTCCATGTTAATTATGAGGCACAGGGAGTCGCACCAAGGTGGCGCCAATTCCCCATAGCCGGCAACAATGAGGCGTTTATTAACAACTAATTGCGAATCGCGAACGCGTAGAAAAAGTCTGTCCTGACAGGTCACTGTTTTTTAGTGGCTTTTTGTTCATGCTGTTATTTAATTTAATGAAAATTGATGATAATTGTTTGCTAAATTAATTGAATATAGTTCATTTGTGCGGTTTGGCTTGCGCATAGAAATGGCCCCGAGGTACGTCGATGGCATCAGCTGCGATTACAGTTTACATTAATAGGCTGGCATTCGATTTTGTTAAAGAATCAAGAATTATCCGATGCAATTTTATAATCGGCATCACAGGTGATTAAATTTCTCGACACTTTTAATTAAAAGCTGCTAGACATGCTGGCTGATGGACTTTTTTCCGAAAATCGATGAAAATGGGAAAATGTTACAAAAGTATGTTTTTATGAATAATTATTTCTAGAAATTGATCAAGTGACTTTGGTGTAGTTAAACGCTTTACCATTACCTTGAGGAACATCATCCATCTTTTAAATTTCATCTATCCATCCATCTGCCAGCTGTTCATTCATTTGAGTGTAAACATCTTTCATGCATCCACTTTTCCCTAGTTTCTTGTGGCAGTTGCCATCGTCCCGGACCTTTTCTTTCCTTTCCGTATCTCTCTCACCTCATCAGCTCCCAGAGATTCCGTTTCGTTTGCATTTACCAAGGATGCCACGCCCCTCTCCCACGCCCCAGCCACGCCCACCTCCTCCTTTGGCAGCTGGGAAGCGTATGCCATTTATTAAGAGCCAACTATCAGTTTCGCCTGCAACGGCGACCGTGTAAAATACTTTTCGAAACTTTTCCTAAGCCAACAGAATACAGGAGGGTAATGGGGTGTGGGCGGTTGAAACAGGGACCAGAGAGGAGTGGGCGGGGTCAGCCAGCGAGGGGTCAGTTGCCGTCTTACGCTCAACTTTCGCTTGCATGCACTTTGCTCACTTTCCACTTCTCGCTCCGCCGTTTGACGGTCAAAAGTCAACTCGAAGTCGAGTTCACTTCAAGTTGAATTTGTTTGCCGGGCCAAGTGCCGGGGTCGTGGAACAGAACACAAAGATTGCAGAGGGGAGTCCGTCCTGGGGGCTCCGTCCTGGTGATTCATTACTTTGATTCCTTGACTTCTATTCACTTAGTTGTCCTAGTTGCGTGCCATTTGGCGAGCTTTCGTTTTCACCCAGAACTACATAATAATGTGGGTACTAAGCTTAAAGAAAATTAAAAAAATGTATTGGTTTTAGTTTCATATATAAAGAGTCCTTAAGGAGTTAAGGAGTGGAAGGTTTCTCCTTCCACATATCTCTTTATAAAACTATATAGTCCAACACATAATGACTCAATTTTTTGGTATTTTTATGCTCATTTCATCCTTTTGAAAATTTGCAGCAACCCCCCATTTTAACAAGCACAAAAGCAACAACATTTGCTGCCGTCACGCATAACAAAAATCTGCAAAATATGTTTTAATATAAGTCCAAAAAACAAAAAAAAAAAACCTGAAAACATCAACTGCCATCCAACGCTTGGTGGCTAAAAGGAATGCCACAGAAACCGGGGGTGGTTGGCTGAAAGTTTTCGGGCCAACTCTAATAATATTAAGCGTATAGCATAAATATTTAAATTTCATTGTCACTCGCACTCGGGCGCCCCGCATTTTTATGCAAATACTCTGCAGCCGAAAAATTTATTCGCCTTTGTCACGCCAAAAGCCAAAGCCAAAGCCCAACTCGCAGCTCAAGCCAAAGATACACATGAGTCTCTGGGTTGGCAACATGCGGTGGCTAGTGGCCACCGGCAAGACATGGCCATCAACTGTGGCCAGTCGGAAATATTACCAGTTGTAATAATATTTGCTACCCTAAATGGAGTCGGTCCTTATTGGTTTGTTGATATAGAAGCGGGTATATTAAAATGAAAATTCTAAAAGGGGAACTTTAAATAATAACTAAATAGATTAATCATTTTAAAGGCCATTTTTTTGTAAGGTTATGGTAAACCTGCAAAAAGAAGGGTATTCCCTGCAGGTACAACTCCATCTTTAGTTTTTGGAAAGGGCAAAAAACAAAGGGCTCCAGTAGGCTGGCAGTGGGGGGTCGTTCGGTCGAGTTGAGCGGTCGATGGGTGCCAGCCAAATGAAAACATCAAATGGCTTGTTTGCCTCTGCCAGGTGGGTCGACAACGACAACGACAACGACTACGAAAACGACATTGTCGTCGTGGATGTGAATGTCTGGCTGATAACTTGGCAACTTCAACGGCTGAAATTATGCCGGCAGACGCGAAGCGAGGACGTCGACCGCCAAATGACGGTCGGGACAAACAAAGTCCATGCACACACAGACACCCGGAGCCCAGGACATGGACACAAACAAGGACAATTGGTGAACGTGAGCGGCGCGACATGCCAAAATCGAAAGTAGGCAACATCAACATCAATAGTGGGTGTAGCAGAAAGCCACGCCCTCTGCCTCTGCCTCTGCCACTGCCACCGAACAGACCAAATGGCGGCTAAAAGAAATGAACTGAAATAAATTGTACGTTTCCTGAGCAATTTCCATGGCCTGGCCACCATCGTCCTGCAGGATCCTTCACCCCTGCTCGGCCCAGGCCTCCCGCCCATCCCACTCTTGTTTTTTTTCCGATTGCCACTGCTGTTGCTGGCAGGGCATTAAATAAAACGTCAGCTCCAACAATGCTAAAAGTGCCAGCAATCAAATAAATTCAAACGTGACCAAAAATATCCACATATTCGTATTATCCACTTTTGTCGGTCTGCGAACTGAGGATTGAGGACTGTGGACTGTGGAGTGCCGACTGCGGGTTGCATTGTGCAGATTTGCGTCGCGCCATAAATTTTCCGAGAATGTCCACATTGTCCAGCCAGCCAGCCAGCCAGTCAGCTTAGGCAACATCATCAACCAGAATCGGGCAGCGTCTAGACCAAACGACCAACAATAATTCCACAGAATAGGTAATCATAATGGAAATATTGCTGCCAAAAACTGTTACACTGAATAGCAATTGGAATCATGGCCAAAAAGTGTGGCCACCAAATGTTGAAGGGCTCTCTGAGGCACCTCTGTAGCTATGCTATGTCAGTAGGGCTTCGAAAACACTCTTCAATTTAACGCAATGATATGCCCGATTCACTTTGCTCCCCTCAAGTAGTTTAATATTTAAATCGGAAAATGTAATTAACCATCAATATGCAATTGACAAAATATATCCCCATTTTTTGCACTCTACCAGTAAGCTGCATCAAGTGTTTTTTGTCCCAAATATGTATGTGTTTTTTGGCATGGTCCTCCAACAAAGCGATTGTCATTAAATAAAGAATTTCAGGAATTGTTTAAAAGACAAAAAAGTGCGGCATGACACATTCAATACGTGTATATATGCATAGGCAAATGGCTTTATTAACACGGCCAACATATATTGATATTGTCTACAAACTACTGGCTACGGACTGGGCCAAAAATATTCCACCGATTTTGAACGAAAAGGTAAAAGACAAACAAGCCAGCCAGCTACGTGACATGCGGCTGAATCCGTGCATTTTAATTGAATAAAATAATATTTACTCTGCTAATGGCTTCATTGCACCAGTCTAAAGCCACAGCTCCAGACAATTACGCTTTTTAGTGTAAAATACTTAAAATCCGATTCATCCATCCAGTCCCGACCTATTCGCTATTCGTGCTGGCATTCACTCTATGCGGCTTTATCCCTTAAAATAACAACAACAATGTCCGGGATCCGGACAGAAGATGCAACCGCAGGACCTCCGGGAGAGCGAACCAAACCGACAACCGACAGCCGACGACCGTCGACCGTCGACCGAAAACCCAAACCGGACCCGTTTTGTGGTCCTTCACAGCTCAGGCCACCAGCGGACGGCCTCCTAGTTGCCGCTGATAAAACGGATTAAGCGCTAAAAGCAAGGATTTAATCTCTATGGACGCCATTCCAGTGGCACACAAAGACACGACTTGAGTTGCATGCCACTACTTACGATTTGAAGTCTTGCAGAGAAAAAACGTATATAGGACCATTAATTGTAATGTACACTTTATAAATTAAACTAATAGAAAATCTTTAAAAATGTATTTGCATAAAAACTTCAATTTGAATTATAAATAGCCTATAATTCGAAAGTATATCAACCATTTTCCCCTGTGTATTCATTAGTAAGCGAGTGAATGGAAATTAGTGGGCTTGTGTGCTTGAAGCGGGGATGGCAGGTGGCTCTCCTCTGAGCAAATTATATTTTGTATCTCTGATAAAAATCATTTAATGACAAGACGCGCCCGTCTACACAATTAAGCCATTTAATTTAAATGAGATTAATCATAATTACTAGACACGAACCGAAGGCCACCGAAGGGCGTAGGGTGAGTGTGGGTGGCTTGGTGGCGAATTCAAGTGGTTTCCGAGTCCTGGGCTGTTTTTATGAGAGTTTGCCTTGGATGCGGTCAAAGCACTGAGTGACTGGCGCTATGATGCTGATGACACTGATTGACGGCAGTGGCTGTGGTTTGGCCATGTGTGCCCCTTGGGCACCTTTCTTCTCCTGACTCGTTGCCTGCTCGAGTGCAGCGAGAGTTAATTTAAACACAAGCCACTGCAAATTAACCTAATGCCAGTCGCGGCTCTTGGCCTCTGCATTAAAATGAGGCAGGCAACACATCAAGTGGCAGCCAAGTGAGTGGCATGCCCTGCCACCGACACTTGCGAGAAAAACTACTTACGGCGTCCAATTGAATGTTTAGTCGCATGGCCCCGGCTGCTTTAAGGATATTTTGCCATTCACGCCATTTCCCTGCGCCTCTGCTCCTGATTCTGGCTGCAATGCAATTTATGAAAAATAATTTAAATATCAAAAGGCTTTCGTTTTAATTACGCGCAAGACAAAAGCCAAAAGGCAAAGTCAGAGCCAACAAAAAGGAAACGTCAGTCGTCAGTAGTGGGGCCTCGAACCGAGTCCCAGTCCCATTTTTACTTCGACTTGAACTTTCATTTAAACACGGAAAATAATTAGATGGTAATTTGATAAATTGTGTATTTATATTTTTGGGCCATTATTTCTTCGGTTCAATTCTTATTTTTGTGCCCATTATTTCAAGTTTTTTATTATTTGAAACTATTTTCGGAAACTGTGTACCAATTTCTTTAGCCGCTTGATTGAAACAGAATATTATTTTGTACAACACTATTTTATTTTGTTTTGGGACTAAATTTCACGATAATTTATGGCACTATTCTTGCATCAAATAGAAAATATCAATTCGTTTAAATTTCTCCCAGTGCAGTTGCCAACTACAAGCTGTCGGCTACATCGCTGTTGCTTTAATTCCAAGCGACGACGCCATTTCCATGCCCGCTGCGTTTAAATAATTAATTAAGATTGATGCAGACTCATTTGTCTTGTTGCGCCAAGGACGAGCGAACCAGGATGCGGCATCCAGAGCTTGGGGTCCCGAGTTCCGAGTCCCGGGTCCTAGGTCCTGAGTCCCGATTCCCGGATCTCTCGCCCACTTTGCATTTTGCTTTTCAATTTATATTGTTGATGTTGCTGGAGCCGTTGCTGTTCCACCGACTGCGTTGCGTTGCCGTGTTTTATATCGAAAGATTCTGCATTAGTTTGCATTAAAATTTCACTTTGTTGTTTGGCGGCGCCTTTAAAAGAGGCAGTGTCGATGCCAAAAAAGCGGAGCCAGTTCAACATTTTCGCCTACGCAGCAGGCGAGAGTGCCTTGTTGTCCCGGCCCGGCGCAACTTTGCCGCCGCAGCTCCCGCCCCGCCTGCCCCTACATACATAAATTTCTCCCCGGCCCCAGACAAAGTTGCATTTGCTGTAATTACATTGTAATGCTCGATCCGGCCCATTGCGCCGCCATCATATACTGCCTGGCAGTGCACAAAGGCGTAGTGGGACGGAGAGCGTGGGGCGTGGCATTTCGCTTAGTAAGCACGCATGCAGCAGGCAGTCGGCTGCCAAATAGGCGGATTACAGCGCAGAAATGAGTTTATAAACAAGCCCCAGACAGCCACACAGATAAAAAATAATTGCAATTGCCGGGGCGGACTGAAACGAAATCCGATTGGAGTATTACTCCAGCTATAATTCATTCCAAGCCGTTGGAACAGTTTTGAGCGGTCTTTGCATTGAAAAAAACTAGATACCATGGCACAACATATAGTCACATATCGACAACGAGATCTGGATCTCAAATCAATAGAAGCTTTGTATTTCGGGTTCATGGAAAACACATCCCAAAACTGAGTGCAAACAAAATTCCCTTATTTTCTCTCAAATATGTGATTACCAACGAATGACACAAATTTTTTACCATTAATATCTGAAAACAATATTTGCTTTAAATTTCATTTTTTATCCAACATTCCCTCCTTTGTTTGCCCGATGCAATTATATTATCCGTGAAAGTATTTGGAAATGTAAATTTTTGTTGGTCGATATTCGGTGTCGGCGGGAAACATTTTGTGTTTTTTATGCCACAATACGTAGCGTGGCTAGCTTCTTGATTTTTACACACGAATTTATTTATTTAAATAATCCCATCATTGCAGTGGCGGCGGCGGCGTATCAAAATTTAAATTTAAATAATAATTAGTGGCGCGAAAATCGCTTTCATCGAATGAATCGATGCCCGGCAAATTGGCAAATAGCGCACAAATAATTGCAAATAAAAACATAAAATTAAAAAACAAAAGCCTTTCTGTGCGGCTACTGTTGCTAATGAAAACGAAATTAATTAATTTAAAACAACAATTGGCCAACTGGCAGGGCCATTACGTGATCGAGCTGAAGGGCTTGCGACCCACACGGCGTATGCGTAATTTTAAGAGCACCCTCTCGGTAGTGGATTGAACCTGACTTTCCCATACATATACAAGCCATACTACTATATCTGTATTGTGTGTGTATGTGTGTGTATAATAAGAGAGCGATTGAAAACGCCCACACTTTGACTGAGGCTGTCATGCATATGTAATTATTCCATGGCAAGCAAAACGATTCGCACGGCAAATGTTTGGGCCGTGCAAACAAGCTTTGAGAGAGCCCCACTCTGCGGCCCCCTGGGCAACGCCCCCATCCTGCTCGCTGGCATATTAAAAAAAAAAAAGTAGGTAAATCTGTAGCAAAAGTTGGGCAAACAGCGTTGAGCAGGCAAAAATTGTTGCATATTTTTTCGGGCCACCACCATTGGCAACGCAGCAGGACTGGCGTGGCGCAGGGCTGGCAGGTAAAAGACCAAAAGACCACGTACTTAGCCTGATTTACACGTTGCCATGGCGAGGCGCAGGATCAGGGGCAACAGCCGGCGAATTTGCATCACAAATGTGTCTTTTTCAGGTTGCTTGACTTTGCATAACCCCTTTTTAGAGACCCACCCACATTGAGAACGAAAACTCAAAGTAATAGAGCAAGGATGACTTCATTTCATATTTTTCTCGGGCATCATTTGCGTGCGATTTGCATTACAAAGGGTTGTACTTTTTTAGCCTGTAACCTGCATAAAATGTCCAAAGGCTTACTCGTTTTTCATCTTCATGTTCATCTTCAGAGGACTAATTAGCAAACATCTCTAATCTCTGTTCGGGGCTTAAATGCGTCGAGTGTTTTCTGAAAATCTACAATTTCTAAAAATATTTATAAAATATTTCCCCCAGATATTGGCCATTGCTGCGTGAGCTCCAATTTGTTTCGGCTAAGACGGGCTCTGTTGTTTACTAAATTTGTTTGCAATTTGTAAAAGCAATTGAAACTGCTGGGAAGCCGACAGAAAATTCATCAGCTCAGCAATGCACACAAAAAGGATATTCAAATGCGAAAAATAAAGGCTCGTATTGAAAGTGATTTATGGGAATGCATATTGATATTGATAAATTGCAATCCAATTCGAATGAATTTCTAGAAACCTAAAATTTTACAATAAGAAACTAACCCGAATCTCGTATTTGTTCACTTGTCGAAATCTGCAATGGAAAACATTTGAAAATCATTGTAGCAAATATTTCACTGGCCTTCTATTTTCTATGTATTTAAATTGTTAGTCAAATTATGCTAAGTATATGTTTGGCTGTGTCCTATATTTGCATTGTCCGACGGTCTGAAAGTCCTCGCTATGTGTTTATCCTGTCCGCAGTGTATGCCGTATTTGTTTAGTGTTCAGGTGGATGAGCCGAGGTGGATGGATTAGGGATGTAAATTTAATATACATTTTCATAAATCATTATAATATGTGTTTAGAATTGGAACTTATTTCTAAATCGCGAAATAGTTTGTACTTTTTATCAACTAATACTTTAGTTTTCCAATCTGAATATTTATAAAAAAAGGGTAATAGCGAATTCCGATTACCATCTCTATATCTGCAATGTGTCCCATTTGTTTAGACGGTGTCCAATGGTCTGTGAACATTTCCCAACATGACATCGCGCTAAAAGTCTGCCGGACAAGGGCAGTGGAATATTTGGTTGAATTTTAAGAGTGGATGAGGGGTGTATGGGTGGCTTAACAAAAACAGTAACCACTACACTTACAAGTGGATCAATAAGTGAGCTTATCGTCCGTATTACACAAATACTTTTTGTACATTTGGCATTGCAAATTTGACGGCATTTAAGTGTCGCCCAACGAACACATCCTCCTGTCCTAATTTTTTGTTTGTATTCCACAAAATACACGTATGTATATGCAGCTGTTTGACATTTAATACCAATTGCTTTTACCTGCAAATTGACATTTCATGCTACATACAAAGTGGCGACAATATTTCACATCGATGTTCCCAAAATCAATTGCAACTAAAAGGCACAACTGCAAATGAGTCATATTCATATTTTGTGTGAAATTGCAAGAGATTTTTGTTTATGGAACACACTGGCAGGACGTCCTTCGCCTTCTCTCTCTTTAATTGGTTTTACTTTCTCACTCTCACTCTTTCTCTCTCTCTCTCTCTGTCTACCTATCCTTTTCTCTATTAATATATATAAAAAATGGAGCAAGATTGCTACATGCTGGGGCATGTATATTTGGCATTTGATGTATTACCATTTTAATTGCCATAAAGCATTTCCATGTTGCTAAAAGTCTTTCCCGATCCTTCCCCCTCTCTCTCTTTCTTTGATGCATGTTTTTCTATCTCTTTCTATGTACCTGATAGATTTGTGTGTGTGTGTGTGTGTTTTCTATGTACACCTGTCCAGGAGCTTATGCATTGTGAACATGCAAGCTAATAGCTGGAAAGCAAGTTGTTACCTGAATTGCTGATTTTCCGTAATTAAAAACATCTCTAGAGGACCACATCGTCAAGTTCTACACTGAGAAAAAAGTCTAAATATTTTGTTTATGAATATTAGTAAAAAAAAAACTGTATAGGCCATAACAATAATATCAGCCCCCTTAGAAAGTAGCCGACCCATTTTTAGCCGTAATATTGTCACATAAAAAGTAACAACCACCTTTACTTCATAATACCTTTGTAGTGTGTTCATAGACCCATATTATTATTATTTTTTTTGCTTCGCCATCGGCTTGATTAAGTTCATTAACTGTAGTTTGCTCGGCAGTAATCACATTAACTAATATTGATTGACTGCTGCGACTCGAACCATCGGCCCATCAGTGGGTGGACATGAATGCGCGATGTCCAGAGTCCAGTGTCCCTTACACGCTCCACCGAGTATAGAAGCGTGTAATTTGCTCTAACAATAACACAGCACAGTAAGTACGAATGTTTACAAGCAATAAAACTACCAACACAAGCTCCTCACATGCACTCGTAATGATATATAGACCGCAAACGAGCGGCGCGCACACAAAAGCTTTAATTGTTATTTTAATGATAAAAATGGAGACAAATTACGAAACTGTTGCCCCTCCGAAAATGTGGATAATTCGGGATGGCGGAGTTTGGTGGTGCCAGCGGCAATAACAATGCCAACAGTTACGGCAACAGCCATAAAAACTAATAACAAACAATAGCAACAGTTCATTACTGCTGTCTGCTGCCAAGCAGCACCCCGCATTAGGCCCCATTTGGGAGTCGAGTGGCTCCCAGGACCCTTCCCCGCCACTCTTGGCAGACGGCCAGAGGACGCTCGTGGGTCGGTGGGCGGGTTATACCTACAAATCGACTCATTCGGCAGATTTATCTGTTTGCATTAGCGGCAAAGGAAATCGATAAAGCGCCGCTGGGGATTAATGAGCCCGCCATAAGGGATAAGTGGGACACCGTTAAAGGATTCGGGCCTGAGAGTAAAAGTTTAGGCGATTTATATTAAAGTACTGCCTCTCCTTTGACAGAGCAATGTTGATGAAGCTACTGCAGCATTACTATGAACTCGAATGTGATTTTTCGAACACAAGCTTTAAATTAATATTTAATCCCCTAAGCCTGCAGCAATTACTTAATTTACTCGAGCAATCATCGACTTTGCTGTGACCCCCTTTTGCCCAAGGCATTAAAGTGTAAAACTTCTTAAACATGTCAAATCCAGGACATAAGCCCTACGAAGCCAGGGAATTATGAATGCCCAACCAGCGGTGGGCGTGGCCCGCCTTGCATGTCAAATGTTCATTTGACAAAATCAAAATAGAATAATTTAACTTTTAATTGGCAAGGAGCTGAAAGTTCACGTTCTTGTTATATGTAAATATGACAAAGTGCCTCGGCCACAAATATGAAGCTCCGAGTCAAGTCGAAGTCAAGACCGCAGGACTAAGAATATCTCCTCAGGCGGGGAGCTTTGATCCCTCCACTTTAAAACTACTGCTTGTAGCTCACCGACCTACTGCCAGGAATAGTTGCCCATAAATTTCTTGGCCCAAATGTGACCCAGCGAACATTCCCGTCCCCGCCACTTACGAATTCATTTCACTACCGCACTTTATCACCAAAAGCCGGGAATGTTTTTCGGGCCAGATGAGAGGTTTGAAGTCGTTCTGGGACCCTCTATCCCCCCGAATCCTCCTGGATCCCCGAAAAAAAAAAATTGAATAAAAATGCACTTGGCGTGCAGGAGCAAAGGCGAAATGTTGTGTAGCTACGTGTATTTCAAGTGCATATTTTGTTTGATAAATTGTTTGCCACGTTCCGAAGCGAAACAAAAAGGCGGACGGGCGGTGGGCCGAAGGAATAGGAATGGGCGCCCGGGGAGACACAAATATGGCAGCGGCTCTGCAAAGTGTATAAACGTGCGGGCTCCAAGGGATCCCTCCATCGTCCCATCTTCCCATCGCCCCACCATCACGGGCTACATGCAAAGTAAAAGTCTGGCCCCGGGGCGGCCAACAACCTGCCGTCGACTTCCAGGACGACGAGGACTACGTCGACAAAATATGAAAGTGTTAAATGGCCAAGGGACCCCAGCCATGTGGGGCTGACTGGTGACTACCATTTGGCCCTTAGCCCACTGACTGTTGCCACTGCCACTGCCACTGCCAGGGATTCTTGATGCGTCTACACCTGGAGAACTGAATCAAATTATTTATTCAATAAGTGAATAAACACTTTATTTTGGTATTCAAATAAAATTCAAGTAAATTTTAAAGATGCATCTTGGGTCATGTTTTTTGGAAAAGTTTACTCCTTCAACCTTAGAATCTACCTTATCTACCTTAGCATAGTAATATGTCTTTGTATATATCATACCTTACATCTTAAATGAAGTATTTCAAGTATTTCTCTCTCTGCACCATCGCACGGAGGAGTGAGCTCATATCTTTGACTGGTGTCTATGATATTTTGTTGACAGAATTAGGTCATTGCCTTCCAGCGCCCACAAGTCATGGCTAAAGATTAACATGCAAAGCAGCCCAACGTGGAGTTTTAGTTCGCAAGGCAACTGAAAGAAGCTTGAGTGTCCTGCTATTTATAAAGGGAGTTTTTTTCCGCAAACTTCTAGTTTCATGTAACATAGGTGTATCATAGATCTGGCAACTAAACTACGGGCCTCTTAACAAAATCTGTGCATCCCTGAATGTAAATTGCCAACTTTAAAGCACGCTTGTTGTCATTTATGCTCGCATTCCCCGAAAAAGAAACCAAAATTAGCCAAAAACCGCATAGCCACAATTATATGGGCCAACCAAATATTTGTAGTGCCATCCGCTCCGCTCCGACTCGCAGTTGTAAAAATATTGTGGCAAGAGTGTGCGTTGTCAATTGGGGCTTCTGGTTTTTGCTAACAGCCAACCAGCTGCATATCAAAATATTTGTGGAATCCTGTGACAGCTGTCCATGCGGCTGGAGCTGGAGACCCAAAAACTTTCTCTCGGGCTGCATCTGATTTGGGTTCTAGTTTGGTTCGAGTTTAGATGCTGATTCTGATTCTGATGCTGATTCTGACACCCGCCCTGCTGGAATCGGGTCAGACCACAACGGGTATGGAAGATGGTTCAAGGGGCAGCTTCAGCCAGCCAGGACGAGTTGGTTCGGTTGGTTACTGGCTGAGGTCTCTCCTTTTAATGAGACGCATTTCATAATCAGCGCGTGTGCCTGGCCTGGCCTCTGCAATTGACGCCGTCATCCGGTTCCTATTTCCGTGTTTGCCATAAATTCACATCCCAAGCGTTGCCACTTGAAGGCAACTAGAGACGTCGGTGGTCGTTGGCTTTGTCGTGACTGCACTAAGAGAAATAATCTAGTAGTAATAGTGTAATTTCTGACTTTAGGACTCCCTTTTTCTTAACAATTCTTAACAAACTTTTCAAGCGCTAAAAAATATATAAATAAAATAAATAGAAGTCGTAGCCCTTTTTTGGGCAAGTGTAGTGTCGTTTTTGCTACTCCGGCTCACATGAGCGGCGTTGGTGCGATGACAGCAAGGCGTAGCCGACTCATATTAGTAATGTGTTGTCGGTGGTGGTGTCCTGGCGGTGGCAATGGTGTCCTGGATGTCCTGGATCCTCTGCGGCCACTGGTGGGAGTTGCAGTCGAGCTCAACGCCGTGCAACGAATGCTTTAAATCAAGAAAGGGGAAAAAAATAAGTCAGCAACGCAACAGCAACACCAAGCCAGACTGTTGACTTCATTTGTTACGATTGCTTTGACAATGTTGCTGCGTCATTTGATGCCCATTTGCTGCGCTCGCTTGAACACGGCAACACATATCACACATACGCAATGTTGGTCGATAGGTATTGGGTTTTCGGATTCCTGTGTGCTGGCTCTGGCTCAAGTGGATTGCGGATTTCGCAATTTCCCTGATGCTGAGATTTGCTTTTTCAGCTGATATACCAAACAAAGGACTTGTGTAAGCAAATGAGCACTGTAATTGGAGCTGCTTGAAAAACGGCAGCCAACCCATTTGCATATCCATGCATGCTTTTTAGATGTCTAATCGTGTGTGAGAATATAGAATACCTTTGATTCTTACAACAATTATTATCGAGTTAAAGCTGCCAACCTCTTTCGAGTTCGCACCATTGAGCTAATTAATGTTATTTTCCACGCCCAAAAATCGGAGTGATGGGAACAACACAGCAACAAAGCATAAAAATCATTATTTCGGTTCTGTAATTTGGCCAAATTGAATATTACGCATACGCCCCGTTAACCAATCAAACGACACTTAAAACCCAACAAGATGGGCCATGAACGGCAACAACAATGCCGTTAAACAGGGCCTAATCACAGACACAAACTCAAATAAAGAGGAGGAGGCGGCGGCGTATTGAGGGATTAAATGGGGGAGAGACGGGTGGCGCTGTGGCGTCTGAATGGGCTGGAGGGGGTCTCAATGGGGCACAAAGCGAAAACACTTTGAATGCTCCACTCACTGCTTACCAAAGCCAATCGAAGGTGCTGCGCCGGCCAACATACCTGGGGCGCATTATCCACTCTATTAACGCGATTAGTTACACAAATACAAAGGCACAAAAGCGTCACACTTACACTCAAGCTTGGGGTTACACTTGAAGAAAAAGTGGGGTGTGATAATTGGTGTGAGAGTGGAAAGGCGTAGAACGAGTGCCTTTCGATCTGTTTACATTTTAAATAAAACATTGATTGCCAAACACTTTTTGCCAAACATTTATTTTAAATGTTACCCTATTCTCTCGGTGTAGCTGGGTGAGAGACACGCATGGCCGGAAGTAGGAAATGGCGAAAGGAAACAAAACATCAGGCGGACAGCAGCAGAATGCCTTGCCCCCCGGGCTGGATAACCGGTTGTCCGCCTCGAGGGCGAACTTACTTAGCAAATAAACATTGATTAATTTGTTGACAATCTACACACTCAGACACACACGTTTCGGTGTGTGTGTGCGTTTGTTAAAGAGGATTAGAGGGGAGGGGAGGTGGAGAATATGGGAATATGTGCCTGTCTCCTCGACCATTGAGTAATGGGTGTGTGCCGTCCAACGCATACCAAATGAAAGCCAAGGAATCGGATCGGACCCCAATAAACTTCAATAAATGTTAAAAGGTTATGTGCACGCACAGACATGCCCGTTCATGCCCCGACAGTTCGAAGCGAAGGCCTTGACTTAATGGATGCCACATCGAGGCACATAAATCTTGGCCGGCCGGAAACTTCCGTTTTCGGTTCTTTTGCTGACAGGTGTCACCCGATGCGGGATTATGCTGATCAACAGTTGCCTCCTTGACAATTATGGCTCGATTGGTCAACTGGTTGCGGCGCAGTCTGATTTGTGGCAAGGATTAATCCAACAAGGACCGCTCCGACATTTATCATCGGCTTTTTTGGCCTTCGTGAGAGACTCATTTATTTGTCGAAACACTTGGATGGTTTTCACAGCAAATTTATAAAACCACCAGCCAACTGAATAAAATGAACAATGCCACGACTAATCAGTCTATTAGTGAATCAATATACATTGTTTCTTAAAATATGAATTTAGTTGAGCCGAGGCAAATAAACGGACTTCATTTATGGTTAACTAGTATTGATCTACTGGCTACTTCTTGGGGGAAACGGAGTTAATTTGTTAATGGCATTGCTCGGTGCACTTCATGTTTAAACTGAGCAAACTGAATGGCATTTGCGAGGCCTTTATGGGCAATTGCTGGCACCGCAAACCTCATTCAAAAGCAATTTAAATGCTCATTACGGCTTTAAGCAGCAACGGAAATTAATTGAATTGCCGTTTTTCAACCGCAGTACTCACCCACCCACACACACACTCGTACACTGCACTTCCTTTGGGATCACAAACACCCACACTCACACTTATTTGGAGGCTTTCAGCCAAGCCACAGCCGCAACCGATACAACACTTGATCGAATATATATATAATTTTTAGTATAAAATACTATATTGCAAAAAGAATCGGATTTCAATACCTTATTCTTTGAAGAAAAATAGTATTCAGAGAATTAAATAAATTAAATAATCACAAGACTTTAACACAATTAAATAGAACTAAAGAAATTTTGTCTCTGTACATTTAAGCCCAAGGACCATCAAAGGGGTCTTGGCTCAAGTTCCAACAACACCATCGCGGACAAAACAACAATCACATCGATTACTTTGCTTATTTCATTAAGCGAAAGCCTTGTGCTCGGAAAATTAAAGGAAAAGAACAATACAGAACAAAGATAAAGCCGGCGACACAGACAAAGCAAATAAGGGGCTAAAAGCGCAGCCATTCGCAGACAACTAAAACAACAACAACAGCGAATATAGTTAAATAAAACAAAGACCCCCCTTAAGCCCAAACTCGAACTATTCGCGAATTGATCCGCTTAGCGTTGATTGCTTGAATTTCATTTAAGCAAAAATATCGCAGGGATTTGCACTCTTGCTCGGCGGGTTTGTTTGATGTGCCCCCGATGGTGTTAACCGATTGAAACCCCGCATCGAATCACAGCGATTCGATTCGAATGGAATCTGTTACCTTCGTTTTATTGAATGCCCATCGAAAGGGAATGTTTGCCCAGCTTGTAGCTGAATGTTAACTGCAATTTACAAGGCATTTGCCAACAACCGCATGCTACTCAATTATTGGACTCGAAACGGCCCGAAGGCTGAAATGGGGCCCAGGCTCTAATTTATGTACACAAGCTGGTGCAAACGCCTAACGACAGCTACGATAAATTTAAATACTCATATCCTGTCAGGACGAGAAACAGTCGATAGGAGCCTGACTCCCCAGGCTTCCCAACAACTTACTCTCACAGCTCCCTACGAGTAGTTCCCTTGAAGCAGTCGAAGAAAATATTTGTTTTAGAAATTTATTTTAAATATTATACAACTTTTTATAATTAATTTATTTATTTTAATACTAAATTTTCAATTAAATAAAAATAAATTTATTCATAAAAATTTTCCATAAAAATTACAACTAAGAAAAGTTTCTATTGAATCTGAAGATGACTGCTTTAAGTAAGTTTAATAATATGAAATAAAAACTTAAGAGACAAAACATAAATTACACCCACATCTCACATCTCTTAAATATAATTTAATATATTTTTTTTCTGTGTATTTTCAGCTTTTGGCTGACTAAAGATGCAAACGCCTCCATCGCCTGGCTGGCTCCAAAGTGGAAATTACTTTGGGAAAACCACTCGAAACGCTGCGCTGCGTTGCGTTTATTTAATGGCCTTGCATACCCCACCGTCCTCCCTCTTCCTTCACCACACCCCACACCGCCCCCACCATCCTCCAGACTCTTCAGTTGACTTTGGCCTGGTCAACTGGCAGCTCTCGTTGCCAAAAATCTTTCTGGGCGTTGGGTAAACATTTGAGCGCCCAGGTTTATTTGGCCGCCTTTGATAACCAATTAAAAGCAGCATCACAGTCGACTGGTCCAACACCCTTTGACACTTTCCCCACTGGCAGTGGGGGTGAGGTGGTAAAGGGATGAGGCCAGTGGCGCCGAGGGGGGCTGAGATTTATGATGCAAGCCGTGACACTAAACAGCATCCGCCATTAAACACGAACACGAGCCGCATATAAGGATATCAGTTCGAATGCACAAGTGTGGCTAAAATTTAGTGGCAATTAAGATAGCTCTAAATTTATAAATATATGAATATATATTTGAATTAAATGTTTAGCTTGAAATAAATCAATGATAGCAACACATAAATTTTATTAAAAAATATTGCTTTGATGTAGAAGTTTTTAATTTTAAAAATTATTCCGCTTATTTGCCTCTAATGGGTTGACCTCAATTGTAAGCCTTGTGGCGGCGTATTGCCTGTTCTCCATAAACCAGCCGTGTTTTTGCTGTTGTTGGCCTTTTGGCTGCTCACTTTGCGACACACTACACTCAACTTAAATATAAATTATGAGCATCTTAAAAAGCCACAGCGAAAGGATAATTTTCATAAATATTCCAGCCATGTGGAAGGCTAAGTGTTCGTGTGTGTCTGCTGGGCGTATGTTTGTGGCAAGGAGAGTAGCATCTGAGCTGGTTTTGGCTTGCAACCAGGCTTACTCCGGATGGCTGCTGCTTTTAAATGCTCCTCCTTGCTCCTTCTCCCCGGCTCTGTGCATAAACACACAATTAAAAATAATATTTTCAACGCGGTGGCAATTAATTAGGCGCCTAGACACACACACACACACACACACAATCTTCCTGCCACCGATACACCATGAGGCAGATGCAAATGGAAACTTGTGGCACATGTGGCAGGAAGCAGAAAGCGGCAGGGGGTGTGGCCTGCCTCCACGATTATCGCAGCCACTTTTTCACTCAAACTTGGTCTGCAATGGAAAGCGTTCAGAATAAATGGTTGCTATTAGAGGCGCTTAGCAAGCTCGCTGATAATCGGGAAATTGGAAAAAGGAGAGGTTTTTCTAATTTTTAATTAAAGTATGTTTTAAATATATACTTTCAACAAGCAAAAAATGCATTCAATACAAAATTGATAAAAACAAACTATGGTAACATTCCCCTGCTAAAAAATGGAAACCAAAGATATGGCTGGTAAATCTAGTGTCTGCTTTCAGTTGTTTTCTGGATATAAAGTTCTTGTTATTTATGTCGCCATGGCCAGAATGAAGCTAGCCAAAAGTCCTCACCTTCCTGCCATTTGCCACTTATTTGTGGAACACACTATTAAAAATGAGGCTGTGGCACAGATATTAAAAAAAGATGTATTCCAACGAAAATATATAAAAATTTAATACCTCAGATCTGAAAGGAATCCCTTCAAAAATTGCATTTATTATAGACCATTATTTTTCTCAGTGCCTTCAACAATATGTGCCAAAGCGCGAAATTCGGGACATAAGCACGAAAAGTTGCAAGTCGCTCGCCTTTTCGTATCCTCCCGTCCGTGTGGGCGTAACATGGCTTCGCCGGAGTGCTTAGTCCTGATATATCACTTACGGCTGGTCCTGCTCCATCTTCCGCCGCCTTGTTGCTTTCGGCAATGCTCACATTAAAAGTTCATTGCTTGCGCATAAAGTACATCAAAAGCTTTGCGTACTAAATAACCGCAGTTTGAGTTTTGTCGCTTGTCGTTGCAGCCATTAAGTTCACACACACCCAAGCACACCGAAGGACACCGTTTTAGATGGTGGCTTGTAGCTGTGTTGGTGGGGCTATATTTGTATATTATGCAAATCCAAGTTTTGTTTTGGTTGAACGCTCGTAAAAACTTTTTGGTGTCCGCACGTCTGTCCGCTCGGCATGATAGTGAGTCCCGCCACTGTATCGTTGTCCTGTTTGTGTTTGTCCTGCCGCCGCGTCGGCCGGCGGGTCAAATCGAATTTAGCATTTGCTGGGCGAAAACATTAGCGGATAAATAATGACATCTACAGGCATTTAAACTGTCTGTCAGTGTCGTTAAAGTAGACAAAGATGGCTTGATTGGAGCCTTGTTTTCTCTACCCCGTAGGTATAGTTTGAAATCATTTTGGGAGAAAGGAGTATTATTATTATTGTACGATGCCATCTGGTTTCAACTACGGGTGTGCAGGAGCCTCTAACTTAATAATTTAATAATGTGGACTATAATCAGCAGTAAAGATTTATTTAAATAATTTATACAAGCCTTTGTGACAACTAAAATATCCCCTTCTTCAGGATAACTAAATGCTCATATATTGTAAATAGCCGCTTTTCAGGAAGCTTTTTGTTAATTGCTTTATGGGTAACCGTAAATTGGTGCACATGCTAGTACAATTAGCCAACTTCATTATTAGCCTCCTGCTAATTGCAACAAAGTCTACGCAAATGTGTAAGCCATAAATGATAACCGGCAGCCACAAAAGCAGTAACAACAGCAATGTGGGCAGGCGTTACCGACGACAACCGACCGAAAATTGCCGCCAAAAAGGTTGGCCAGGGGATGGATAGGGGATGGAACCCCAAAACCTCGTACCCCGGCAAATTGGCCAAAGCCGCTTATAAAGGTAAACGCAGGGCAACACACTTTCTGGGCCAAAAGTAGCACACAAAGTGGCGTAAAATAAAAATGAAAAACCAAAGCCACCAGCCAAAAAAAAAAATAAAAAACAAAATCACGCAGCACCCAACAAGTTGTGAAAAAGTAGCGCAGTAAATGAATAAACGAGAAACCGAAAAGAGTTGCGCCCTAGAAGATGGGGGATTGAGGGGCCGAGTGCGTCGGGGTCCATGCCTAGAGGAGCTGTGTTGCTTTATTTCAATTATTATGATGATGACAATATTAAAATGCCCCAAAACTTTACACACAGTCGGAGGGCTGCTAATTAAAGGACCTAAAAAGCAGGCTAACTGGCAGCTCCTTCTCTAGGAGCGTATAAGCCAAAAGTCCAAAGTCACGGACCAGGCCAGAAGAGAACAGGCTTTCCAGTGCCATGAGGCGGGGAGGGGGCGTGGGGGAGCGCCTGCCGTGTTGTTGATAACCCAAACAGGTCCTTGAGCACACAAATCACATAAATTCCAATTGAGTGCATATTCAACGAGTAAGTGTGGAAAATTCAAATTTTACTGTGCAGTCGACTGGGATCTGAACCGCTCTGCCCATCTCTTCTCATCTGCCCCTCAGGCTCTCTCTCTCTCTCTTTCCCTCCAGGCTCGAGCCCACAGTGCGTATGATTAATTTGCTTAATTTCTGTGTGTGCGCCTACTTCAGAATGAGCATAACAGCCGCGATGATTCTTCACTCACACATGCATGGAAATAAGAAGTGAAAAAGGACGAGAACAAGGAGCCTGGGAAGGATAAAATCAGGGAACAAGTTTCAGCAAATTCATTAATTAAACAAATTAAGCTAATGGCTGCGGCTTGGCTGCTGCCAGCAAAAAGTGTTGCCTTGTTGCCACGGAAAACCTCGTCAAGGAGCATCGTCGAAGAAAAAGCAAGAAAATCCTTTCTCCGGACTGCAAAATTTTAGGGAATTACATGAAAAAAGCCACAAGCGGACGAAAAGAAATATTTATATTTATCTTCACTGCAGGCCAAGCTTGAAAGATCCATTAAAATATAAATAAATTGGTAGCAAAATATTGAACCTGGCTTTTCATATTCAGAAACACTAAGACTAATTAAGGCTTGATATTTTAAAATAAAAGCCCCATAATATTGCAAGCCCGGATAGAATATTTTATATTAAATATGAGCTTTTGGACAACACATTTGTGAAGCAAATAGTCCACATTGATGTCTCTGTAATGAATTGCAAAATATGCGATAAAGGTTGATTAATCCTTAGATTAACAGTAAATTAAACTCGGAATATGCACTTCGATAAAAGTTACCGCCAACTCAAAGTACCCAATTTAAACAAAATAACCATTGAGAAAGTTTTGGGCGGCGCTGGCAACACCAGGAAATCACCCCATATTAAATGTCGACTATTGAGCCTTGTGCGATGGCTGCCGCGAGTTTGCCGCCTGCCGAGAGTTCCTCTCAAGTATATCCTTTTGTCTTTAAACGGCGTTTAAGTTGAAGTGCCTGGTGCCGGCTCAAACTTTTGCCAGTCAAATTTGTGAAATTAATGCGATTTGCCCTGCCTGACTCTGCTTTCGAACACTTTTTGAATTTGGAACATTGTCCCAGTGGCAGCGTCAGTGGCAGGAGCAGCGGCAGTTGTCGTCTATTGAGTGCGGTGTTGCGGTTGCCCCAAAGTTGCTTAAAGTTTTGCAGCAGCTTTGCAGCTTGTGAGGATTTGTATGGGCGCAGCCAGAACAGGGAGAACAGGCAGGAACTCCAAAGGCTGCCAAAGGAACAGACGGAGCTCATCCACTCCGGACAAACTTATGTCATGCATGCATAAATATATTTATAGTTACAAGCAGAAAAATGTATGCCAAGGCTGGGGGAAATGGTGTTCCTGCCGTTCTCGCCCGCAAAACGTTTCCAACTGCGTGCCAAAGATTTATTATGGTGATTTATTTTCTGCCCTCACAGCTTCATCCTCAGTGGGTTCGAGTGTGTGGGCCAGGCTCGAAGCTTATTTATTTATTCATTTTCTAATTTATTGATGTTTGTCTGACCCAAAACGGTTCGACCCGACCCAGTCTCCTCGTCAGCTGCTCCCCTGATTAGCCGAGTACCTCATTCAAAATTGGGCAACAAAGGGCACTTAAGCATAGACTATGACTTGGAATTTAATTACCAAATAGTTTTCAACTAGTTTAGTTTATAATTAGTGGGTTTTGCTGCACCTCTTTCCTTAACTCTTATAAAAAGTCCTTCAAAGGAAAAAGGTTATAATTAAATACTAAAATATACTTGAACCATTAAGCCTTAAGGCCATACAAAATTAATAAGCAAGCCCTTGTTTAAGATATAAAATATAAAAATAAAATATTATATACTTGATCCTAATTCAAGACTAAAACAAATTAAAGCGCTCTTCAGACATAAACTAGATTCTAATTTTTTTCTCCCATTTTCTACAGGATTTTTCCTTTTGCTTTTCTAGCAAAAAATAACATGGCCAGCAGATCCGGCAATTTCCATTCCAGACAGGACTCAGAAAGAGATAGACGGAAGCAGAGAGCGAGACAGCCTCTAACATGGATTTTTGATATACTCCCGCATTGCTCCATTTGGATAGGGTTTTGTTCGGCGGTAGCGCCTTGTTTATTTGCCTCCAGTTGGTCTGCGTGGTATTTTTTATGCATTTGCATAAAGCGAAATGTATTTCTATGCTATATTCCACGCTTTTCCTGCTGCCACTCGTTATTTGTTGGTCGTGTTGTTCTCGTTGTCTGGTGGTGCTCTTTCTGGGGACTGCTTTTATTGCACGTTTCCCTTTCTGGCCATTACCGCACACAGTTGCATTTTAATGAGCGCCAGCGATGGGCACCTGTGCGCACGTGTGCAGACTTCTTTCAATCACTGTCTGCCCGAGCCGGAGCCCTCAAACCTCAGCCCACAGCCAGTTTGTTTGTATTTGTTTTGCCAGCGATTTGTTTGTGGAGCAAAGTCCCAATGCCCCTAACGCCATGCCCCCCTCTATCAACAGGATCTCCAGGATCGTTATAATGCAACTGGAACTTGAGCGGAGCTGACGCCTTGCCCTCGTCCTGTCACTTAATTAAAAGGTTGGAAAATCAACATAAGCAGGACCAAAAAAAAAAACACCACCAAGAGGGGGGAGCCTGAAAAGCAGACTCCTTGAAGTGACTGTGAGGTTTGAACAGTGGCGTGCGATAGAGGGTCCTTATCCTTATAATCCCTAAATAAAAATAAAATAAAACTTCTTGTCTTTTTAAAAGGCTCATTTTGTGTAAAGTTTAGAACGGATTTAACTTAAAGGATTATGCAGTACAATACCCTCCCGTATACGCCCCTGCACTCAAGTAAGCGCCCGGAGGAGACGCGGATTTTATCGCTCTCGCCTTTGGCTGATTGTGCCAATTATGCAGCGAAATGCGCTGCTCCGAATCCGAATCGCCCTCAAGTGGTTTATGCACTTTCAAATCATAATAATAAATCCAAAAAGGCGCTGCCGGGCACCAACAACAACAGCTAGGGCCCAGGACCAGGCCGGGGCCGGGGCCGGGCAAGTGCCATTTGGGTTTCTGGTTGGATGGGAATCATTTAAATTTATTGTGCTCTGCATTTCACGCCCTGCACTTTTAATCAGCCAGCGCCGTTTTTTGGCATTATCCGTGGCACATTTTCCGCCCCCATTCCAGCCCACCCACTCCGCGCCACTTCCCCCGCCAATTTTCAATCGCGAAAATTCAATTTTATTTTTATGCTTGCCCGAAAAAGCCAACTTTTTCGCTGAGTACCGAAGTGAGTAGAAGGAATGCGAGGGAAAAACTTTTGGAAAACCCAAAAGCCAGCTTAAACTTCAATAAAGTAATGGTACCAACAATTCATATTGAGGTCACCGTTCGGTCAGCCATTTTTAATCCGATCTCAGCCCGAGGTAGTTTTCACATTACCATTTTTCACCAATCATACATAATTTTTAATCCATAACTCATGCGACCAACAGTCAACAATAATTCATATTGCCCTAATCAGGGACTCAGCGAAATGTAATTTTAATTTCAATGCAATCTATTTGAATTTTTTTTGTTTCCATTGGTAATTTTAAAACATGTATCACAGGTTTCATATTTTTAATGGTCATATAGTCATATATTGGGCGGGGCTGCTGTCATAAGTGGCGTGATTGATTGATGATGTCATTTAAAGCGGCTCACAAAATACATTTTTCGCCTCAAACGTGCAAACGTGTAAATAAATAAATAAATCAAATAAAAACTTATTGAATCAACAACGTAAAATAATTAAATCAACATGAATGATTTAACGCTCCAAATGTGTTGAAACAAAACTCATCTGACACATTCACTATCTCCTTCCACCTTTTCCAGGAATCCCCGCAAAAGCATCCAATCGCCCCCACAACCAGACACACACCTGTGCGGCTGAGCTGCGCACCTTTTTGCGTTGACAACTGCTGACAGGACACACAACACAAAAAACACCAGCAGTGACACCAGCCACCAGGTCTATGAAATATCAAATATATAAAAAATTCAGTAAAGCTATGGTGTATGGTGATGTAAAAACATCAAGACAGCCAGAAGAAACAGATATCCTCTAGACACCAGTTATACTAAACTTTCGTTTTTCTAATAAATGGAGAAAATCATTATGACTTAGGCGAAACGAAATTTAAAAGTGAACTCAAAAGAATAAATAATTTTTACTACAATAAGTGTAAAGCCGAAATTTCCTATAAATATTTAATCCCGCCTATAATACTATTTTTTTCTGGTTTCAACAATAGACTTGTTAATTAACCGATTTAAAACCGAGTCAATAATCCTTTTATTAAAAGCAATACTTCAATTCATCTGTGCAAATTCCCAATCGTTGCGACACAAAAGATATTTTACGGCATTTTTTCCATCACTTTCTCCCGCGGTTCAATAAATATGCATTTCTCTAACCCACAAAAATCAGCTTTGGGGAAAAAATGCATGCAGCAATTGTTTCAGTTCGCTTTATTTTGCTGCAGAATGCGAAGCTACGGATATTTGGTAGCTTACAAAAATGCATTTAAACGGCTGGCCCTCCCAGTGGGGTGGTAATAAAATGCTGTGACAAACGTTACGCATTCGCCGCATGGTCCGCGCTTCGGAAATGGCCACAAGCTGGTAAAAAAAAAGGACGAAAGAACAGGAAGAGCGGCGCCAAAAGGCGCGGGGTAGAGAGACAGTAGCTTTAATCAATATTGAAGCAGTTTTTGAGGCCAATAAATCATTTCATAATCAATTTTGCCGCTGACATGTTAGTGTGTGTGAGTGTCCTGCCTGTGGGTGTGTGAGTGAGCAAAAATGCAAAAAGAGGAGGGACCAAAGAACACAAAAGAAGCGAGTGCCACATGGACAAACACAAAAACTTTGAGCCACCTTGTGCCATGTGCGCTATGGGTGCGGTATGGTATGCTGTGTGTGTGTATGGGTGTGCGATAAACATGCCACACCTACACCACACACCGACAAGTTGTGCACTGCACGGTGGAAGAAGTTTTAATCAAAAAGATTTTATATTTTTTTTTTAAATTACAACGTTGGAATCGAAAACAATCAAAAATATATATCAATATAAGAATATGCCATAAATGTATGTATGTAATAATACACGTTACTTATATACATCAAAATAAAAAAATATATTTATTTTTAAATAAAAAATATGTAACAAAGAAGAAATCCGTGCTTCCATAGTACATACAAGCTGGAGTGCAAAAAGAAATACTGGCCCGAAAATAATCAACAGATGTTGCCAGAAACACCAACAAGAAGGAACACAGGTCATGGGTCAAACAGCCCTCCCTCCGTCCCTCGGAGGGGGACACAGTGCGTGTGTAAATGAAAAGCGGATGTTGGAAGTTCAGCGCAACTGACAGGGCCAAGCACAGGGCTGCATCAACAATGACAGCAGAAGCAGCAGCGGCCTGCCCCAAAAAGTATGCTACGACTGGGAAGCGGAAATTAAGTGTGACCTCTTCGCGAAGCCGAAAACAAAAATGGAGTTGCAAAGAGAGGGAAGAGGGAGAGGGAACGAAAGAGATGAATGTGAGAAAGGAAAAAGAATTGCAAAATCTACACAGGACTTGAAAAATATGGATCTGAGGTGCACTTAAAATTTTAGATATAAGCATAAAAATATAAAAAAATTATTTTACCATCTTCATAAGAATTCTTCATAAGAAATAAATACAATAATAACAAATAAAAAGGGTTAGAGTTCTTCAATCCAACAAAAGCTCATCCAAATACAATATACCCTTTGATTCTAACGGTGGAATAGGAAAACCAACGCGCATATCAATGGCGAATACGGACGGACAAGGGCCAAGTGCTGCTCCGACACTCCATTTTCTGTTTCTACTCCACGTCCCACCACGCCCACCAGCACCCTCCGCCCTAGCAGAATTCTTCGCCCATTTGTGATTGTGTTTGCGTGTTGTGATGCGTTCAAAATTGTATTTGGCGAGAAGCAAAAAAGGGCCCGGATACAGCTCCAATTGGGCTCCGATGTACACGGATTTTTTCATTGCATTTGACGAGTACGCTGCCAGAGTTCATGGCATAGAAATGGTTTTGTTATCAAACGATTTTGTTTGGCAAACAGCCATTGAAATTCCTCCATATGTACATGCATCCATAGTACATGTCCCTAGGAATAAATTCGGCGCTCGATGTAATAAAGCCGCTCAACTGAAGCCAATAACCACGCCTTCAAATACAATAAACTAGCCACTGCGTCCGAACTCCGGG
The DNA here is from genome assembly GCA_035045925.1 of Drosophila atripex. NCBI lineage: Eukaryota > Metazoa > Arthropoda > Insecta > Diptera > Drosophilidae > Drosophila > Drosophila atripex. The sequence continues at coordinate 8,227,241 of JAWNOP010000012.1, forward strand.
GGCAGGACCAATTGAATTCGGAAGCAGAAATCGAAAAAAGTATTCCCCCAATTGTTGCACAACCTGAGGGCCCTGTCTGTAATAGGGAAATATAAGCTCCGGATAAGCTTTAAACTTGATGAATTGGCGAGCCTGAGCCAAGACAGAAAATTATACTCATACTCCTGGAAGGAGCCAACTCGCACACGTGTCCTGACAAAGCAGCCGACGGAGAAATAAAATACGATAAAGTGCTATTACAAAGCGCAAAGTGCAATGATTAATCAGATTTATTTGTCAGTTTTATTTCGTGCTAAAAGTGTCAAAGAGAATATTTATAAAAGTTTATTAACACTAAGTACTTTAGCACAAGCACACTCTCCGGCAGGAGCAGCCCGACAACACAGCAGCACCCGGCGAGGCACATTAGAACTGACCATAAAACACAAGCAAAACAGTTGCCAAGAACAACAAACGGCGACGACATCCGAGGACTCCAAGACCGGAGCAAGTTGAACGCCCTGGAGCTGGAGCTGATGCTGGATTCTGGATGCTGGAGCGATCCCAGAAGCAGTCTTCAAGTGCTACCAGAAACAATACCGACAAAAATAAGAACGCCAACAACTATAAGGGGCAGATGCTATGCGTGGGTGTAGCAGAGTGGAGGTGATTTAATGCAGAGTAAGAAAATTAGCCGAAATATCAGATTTTATTTTTATTTGGGGCAAAAACTGGAAAAACAACCATATATGCCATATATTTTATCAAACATAGCATATATATGTTTGAGTCTTATAAAGCAATATAATTAACAAACCAAAATTGTAACACCTATATTATATTATATTTCTGAAGTTTAATAACTTTTTTATAGTTTTCCAAGTATTAATAAATTTTTTAATACTTACCTTTAATATTAAAATATACCTTTTCATGAATATTTATTATGATCCATGATTTAAGATTTTTTTTTTATGAATAATAATATTTTAGAAAATGTATTACATTTTAATTATCTCGCATACTTCCAAAAAGAAAAATTTAAAGAGTTTTTATACTATATATATGAAATCAATTCTCCAAAGTATAATCTTAACATAATAAAATTACTTTTAATAAATATTTAAATTAGTCCTGAACTGAAATGCCCTGAACTTTTTCTCTGTGCATGGAAGTAAAAGAAACTGGCACAGTGCGAAGTGCACAGAAAGTACTTAGGATGTCTTTAAGTTCAACATAAAAAACATTGGCGCTTACAACTTGGCCCCAAACATAAATCCCGCAAATACACAAACACACAAGCATGCAGTCGGAGAACACATCGCACATATTAAGACAGATTTTGGCCTAAGGCGGCCATCTCAGCCGGCCTGACCAGCATATTTAGGCGGATATTTATTGCCCAGAGTGACGCGAGCCAGCTCCCAAGCAGTTAGATATACTCATGGCAACACATGTATATATTATCTGTGGCCTGTGTGAGTTTTTCAGTATGTGTGTGTGTGTGTGTGTAGAGAGAGCATCGTAGTATCCTTGCAAACATGACTGGAAAGCTTCAGAAAAAGTTTCAATAGAGAAATGCCTATTGACGGCGAACCAAACGGGAAATGAGATGCTGCTGGCATGGAAAAAATGTCTTCCTGGATGCCGGGCCACTCAGCTGTCAAGTGGCAAGTGCTGGGCGAAATACCCAATCCCACATAAGTTTACTGTACAGTGGGACCAAATAAATACATTATTATGGGCTGTTAATGATTTCTGGTAGTTTAATTTCAGGGTCCGTAACTGTTACACTTTTCATAGAATTTTTTTTTTTAACTTTTAGTTTAGGATATTAGGATATTACATACTCAGAAAAATAGCTGCGTAAAAATATCTGTTCAATGTTCGCCGCGTAATCTCTTGACAGCCGTAAGGAATTTTTCCGTTTTGCTTCGAACGGAAAACATGGATGATGTCTGGCCGTGGCCTTTGGGAAGCTGATTGCGAGACCCAGAGCCCAGAGATGCCCCAGCCCAGTGCTTATGTGGGAATGGGATCTGGCCGGCTGTCACATGTTGTTGTGGTGGCTGGGATGGAGTGGGGTTGCAGCCATCGGACAACGGGGCGTATGAGTAACTTAATAAATTTGACAACAATGCCGCACAAAAGCAAACAAATGCAGCTAACGTCCAACCAGAGCTGTCACCAATTTGTGCAGCTCGGGCCATTGTCGGAGTTGTTATTGTTCGTTGGGGGTCGTGGTGCATTTTCAATTTGTTTTCGTGCTCTGCGGCGCGGCTTGTAAACAAAATCCGGCGGAAAATGCGAACAAGTGCCGCTTACGAGAAGTCAAGCGGCCAAAAAGTCAAAAGGAAATGCTATTTTGTCGCACCCACACCCACACCCACACCCACATCCGCATCCAACATCACACCCATATTCGGAGTCACACCGTCCGACAAAATGCACGGAATAACCATCAGTCCCCTCCCGGCGGGATCGTTCGGTCAAAGTTGACAAGCGTGTGTTAAAGTCAACACTCCTATTCGTATATATCCCCACCAAATATGTATGTACAAATTGTCCAATGTTGTTTGTTTGCCCGGCGGTCGGCAACTGCTACTGATGTGGCTCCAAAAACGTTCCTCCTCTTCGCCACTCGAAATGAATTCCATTTGAAATAGCTCCAGCTGGGATGTTTTTAATAAATATTCCGTTCCGACCACAAAACGCACTTTGGCTTATTGAAATTGAAATGACAGTTAACACACACGCCAGCACCAACAATTCCCATAAATGTTCCGGCAAGCTATCTGGTGTGTCTTGCCGAAAATGAATAGAAAAAGGATTGAGTGGACTGACCGATAGGCTAGTGGTTCGAATGCATTAGCCAGGATGTGCTTCTACTGAGCCCAATTAGCAGGAAGCAAGCCCTCAGGCCCATCCGCCCCACCCCATACCACTACCACCTAGTGGTGATGAACCATCGTCATCACAGTCGTCCTCGTCATCAACAGAGTCCTCGACAGCGTCGCCTCATTAGGGCAGCTCGTCAAACAATCCGCGAGTGCAGGCCGTTGTCAGTGTCATCTCTCATTTAATATTTTTTCAGGTGTTTCCACTGGCATACAGTTGCCAGTGCAGTGAAAAAATTAAAGCCAAGACAAGTTTTTGGATTTGTTTTGAATTTCGCATGAAAAATATACACTTTGTAAAAAGTTAAAAGTGAGCCAAAAATATTTATACTTCCCATTGAAAAATTTTACCCATTAAAACCATATGAATGAGAAAAAAAGCCCCCCTTCAACAGTTGTAAGGATATAATTTGTAAAAAAAGATGCCAAAATCTGCTGCAGTTTGCCAGTGGAAATAGTCTTGAAAAAAAAGGCGAAGCGCACACGCTGGTTTTTGTGAATTTTTTTTACTATTTGCCCAGTGCCGTCTCACAAAAGCCACCTTACACATGCTATTAATGGCAGAACCACCAAGCCACCATCCAGCCACTCTTGGGTGTGTGTGTGTGTCTCTCTGTGCTTGTGTGTGTAACTAAACATTTACATTTCATTAAAACTAAAAACAACACACAAAGCAGTAAGCACGACACGAAAACGAATACGTAAACTGAGTAAATACATGCCCAGAAACAGTAACAGTAGCAGAAACAGAAGCTGAATCTGAATCTGAATTTGAAACTGAATCTGAAACTGAGACTGAGACCTGTGCTTCGTATAGCCATAGTTTTTGGGCAAGTGGGTGAGGCAAGTGGGGCACGGATGGCTTCCACCTGTCCGCCGCTCACGATGAGTGCCACTCGAGGTGCCGAGGCAACCAGCTCAGGAATGTAGGAGGCACCTCAGATGCATAGGTGTATCTGTGCCGGTGACTGTTGCATCGTAACGTTCTTTTTTTCCCCATTTCTTTTTTCTCTTTTCTGTGTAACGCGCACAACAAACAAATGCAGAGGCAGACAGGGACACACATACACATACTTAACTCGACGTTTTTCACTCAACGAGCTTTTTACATAACAGGCAACAAAAGTGCAGAAGTGCAACACCAACAACAATGCAGCTTACCTGCTTCCTCTACGCAAAAGTTGGAATGTGGAATGTGGTTCATTTGGGGCATAGCCGGTCGCCCGTTCTCGGAGCGAGAGTAGCGAAATAAATAGTATATTTTACCCGAGTGCCACTCATGAAAATTGCAAAAAAAAAACAACAAGTGCAGTCCAGGTCGAGTCCTGGGTGGGTCCTTCGTCTCAGTATGCAGGTGCACTGTGAGAAGGGATTGGTTCCATTTCAAGATTTTAGAAAAATAAAAGGACCAGCACCTCATCTCTAACTTAGAACTCGACTGCTTCTCATCCTTTATTTGCTAACCAATCACATCACAAAGCATCCTGCCAGCTGTGTCCTACATTTTTTTCAAGTGCTTGTCCTGCGCCTACTGCGGCGGAGTGCCAGTCAAATATGAATTGGTAGTTGCCTGGTTTGGCTTGGCCTGTTCTGACTCTTGCAGCATAATAACAAGAAGTTATTGTGCCTCTGTCTACATGCAATGCAACTGCTGCAACACAAAGCCGTCCATTCCCCTTCCCGGCCCGTCCGGCCTTCTAGCCCATTGTTTTTGGCAGAGCAGCTACCGCAATTTCAGGGAATTCAGGTGGCCCCCTGGAGAGCGGGAAGCGGAGAAAAATGAAGCCTAATTACGGCTCATGTTTAGCCGTTCCTCCATTCAATTAAATGGAATGCACGTGACCCAAACCACAGCCCAAGCCAAACTAGAAGCCAGTAAAAAATGCAATAATCATGGCGCACAATGTACGTATGCTCGGGGAGCATTTCATAACTGGCCCGGACTGTACCATACTGGTGTGTGTGTGTGCTGGTCTGTTGCATTTGGGAGCTAAGGGATCCGCAGATTCTGCTGCCACTTCACTCGCTTTGCTCGCAAATGTTTAATTAAAAATTAAAGCAGCTAGTGTTTGCTTGCTGCTGTTTGTCTTTGAACGGAAAAAGCAATTCCTTTTGGTTGAGTTTTGCAGACCTCTCTTCCTGCAATCGTATATTGTAGAATTTTTCACATTTACAATGCTACCTAGGCACTTTTTGATCAAGAAAGAATGCTTTACATTCCATCCATTTAAGCCAAATATTTCCCTTCTCATAGGTCCGTAAATTTAGCCTAGAAATGGAACCTGGCAGCGCGAGGTGAGGGTATAATGAAAAGTGTCAAGGCTCTCACTGGCAGCCACTTAGCAGCCAATAAATTGTAATTCGACACGAGCTAGTTGCCGACACATGCAGCATGCGGCAAGTGGCAGGCGACACTCTGGCCCGTTCACTCCTTTTCCTTGTGAAATGGAAAATTAATTTTCAAACGATTTCGTTTGTCGACGGCTTCGACTTTCCCGTCGCATTTCTTGAAGCTGCGCCACCCCGATTGTCGCCGTGGCTGCTTTTCCGTTCTTTTTATATTACATTCATTTATTTTGCTTTATTCGATGAACGGCGCAGAGCCGAGCAGCTCAGATTGCAGGCCACGCCCACGCTGCCAGCATACAAGTGGCAAATAAATTCATTAGTGGCACAAATTAGTTGCATGCAACTGAACGCCAGAGCTGATTTCAGAGCCATGGCCGAGAGTCAAGGCTGGTCCGGAGTCCGGAGTAAGGAGTCCGTAGTCTGCACTCCTTACGCCCCAGAATCAGCGTGTGGGCCAAAGGACACAAAAGTGCTTTCAATTTCAATTAAATTTGCCACTTGCATGGCTCCTTGGTCCTGCAACAGTGGCAACTGCAGCGTGCAACTTGCAGCTTGTGTGGGTGCTATTGTGATTGTGATTGTGTTGGTGGGATTGTGCGATTGTATGTGTGTGTGTGTGCCTGCTGACTCAGGGGCACATTTAAAGCCCGGTTAAGCGCTCGTTTCGTTTCATCTGCCCTGATCCTGGTTGCCTGATTAAGTAATCAAAGCATTTGTCAGCTACTTAATCTATCGCCAACCACTTGGACAACGCTGCGTATACGTAACCAGTTGGAAGGGCTTTAAGGACTTGAAAGACAAGCTCCAAACGGAGGTCAAACAGAACTTCAAATAAAATTTAGCTAATACTATAATAGACTGTAAAATTTTAATTTATGATTTTTATTATATTTTTTATTTTTTTTATTTATATTTTATAGTATAATTTTTTAATTACTTTACTTTACTTTTATCAATCATATTTATCATTATTCTAGAAAAAAATCACATTTAATTTTTATTCATTAAATTTCTATTAGAATCTTTTTTCATATTGTTTTTTAAAGGACATTATGTTTTAGAATCTTTCTTTTGTACAGAATGTTATTACAGAAATCCACACTATTTCAAATATATCTAGTAAATTTTTGAAGTAATATTCCCACGGGCTAAAAATGGGGAATAAATAGTCCCACATTTGTTGGACAACTTGAGCCCCCAAAACAGTTTTGTTCGCAATCTGTGGCACCTAGCACCCAAAAACAAGCGACAGCCAACAATCAACAAGGATATTACAAACATGTGTACGCTGCCACCAGGACCTCTAACCACTACCCATCGCCCCGCGCCTCATTTGTCAATACCAATACACCCACACACGCACACACGCACCCACACACACACACCTACATGTTTGCCTTGGTTGCCACACCAGTCTCTGTGTTTATGTGACCTCCCCGAAAGCTCCAAGCAAAACAAGCGAAAAACACCGAAAATGTTTTATATTTTGCCGAAATTTTTGAAATATGTTGCAAATATGTGCAGATGCGTAGGGTTCGCGATTCGCGATTCGAATATATGTTGTGCGTAGCTGTGGGCGTGGCAGTCACGTGCCCGCTGCTGTTAAATGTACTTTAAAAATCACTTAACACATTTAGCATTGATTTTCTAGCAGCTCCGCATCGTTTTATCTCCTTACGCCATATTTATTTTGCATATTCTCATCGGGGATTATGGCTGCCATCCCGATACCAATTTCCTCGACTTTCTTTTCCTTTTTTTTTTTCCACATACGACAAAACGGAATCCTTGAGCAGGCAGCTCGCAGAGAGAGCCATTAGAAAACTGATATTAAATTCAATTCAATTTCGGTGAATTTTAGCTTTTCGCTGCTTATTTCTTGCGTTTTTTGTTTCTTATTTTATGTATAGCAAAATGAAATTTCAAATTTTAATGAGCAATCAACAGAAAAGAAAAACCGGAAAATAATAAACGTAAATGGAGCCCACGCAGGATATGCTGGATACGAGATGCGATGGCGCAATGGTGGCACTGCTGGCACTGAAAAACAAAGCAAACAAAGCCCCAAATGCTTAAAGTAAATTCAAATTTAATTAGGATTTTTTTCGTATCGTTTTGGGACTTAAAAGTCGGTCGGTCGGTCGGTCTAAGGGAATGGAGGCGGAACCACGCCCCAGTGGACTAAATGTAAATGAAAATTGACGCAACGCAAGTTTATTAAAATGCGATTTGCATAAGCATGTGGCGGGAGTGGAGGGGCAGGCGACGCGTGGCAGAGACCGAAGTGGCACGGATGCCAGGTGAGGTGGCCAGGCAAGTGAGGCCAATGAATTTTAAGGACACTCCGGATGAAAAGTGGCAGATGTGGCAATGAAAATGTCACAAAAGTCAACTGGCCGCATTAATTTTCTCCCATTTCGGTGACCATTTTTCAGTTCGCTTTCGCCCACGCACATTGAAAACTCAATTAAAAGTGCCCCAAAGTTATTTTCAACAGGTATACCCATTGGTATCCTTAGCTGGGTAATAACATTTAATAAAAGGTTCTCAATTGGTTAATCAATTTTTGTTGAAAATATCTGAATAATAAGAGAAATTTTTTGGTTTGGTTATATATTATCTAAAAAATAATAAATATTTTTCAGTAAGAATTTAAAGATCTATTGAGTTTAAGAGCTGATTTTTTTTTTCAAAAAGAATCTCTTTAAGCACTCAGCGATAACTGACAATGAAAAATTATTACTTCAGAAGCTTTGGCAGCGTTTCTAGAAATCATGCTCGCCGTCCTGCTTGCCACAAAGCGAATCAACTCAATTCATGTCAATTTTCCTTTTTACCACTGACAGCCAGGTATTATTCCCTTTGTATTGGCTTGTGCGGAGGGCAGAGTGCAGAGGCCAAAGGGCAGAGGGCAGATGGCAGCGCGCAAAGTGGGAAAATGGCAAATAAAAGGTCGATGGAGAGAATAGCGAACCACACGTGCGGCAAGTATGCGATAAATGCGATGATGGCATGCGGTCGGTGGCGCCTGCAATCAATGCAGCTTTTCCAGCAGCAGCTTTTTTTAATTGCTTAGCGTGGAAAGCGAATGTCTTCCATGCTATCGGCTCCATGCCAATTGAAAAGCGGAAAAAGGAACGCTCCAAAAACCAGCCATTGTTGACGTTGATCCACCTAACAAAGAGCCACTCGCCCGCTGGCGGCCAGAATGCAGTCGAGCAGCGGCTTAAATTGAAATTTGTTGTCATCGCAAATTGAGAATAATTATATTTAATTGTATGCGTCACACACACACGATAAACCTCATGGATGCAGAGCGCCACTCCAGGTCGGGTCAGCACATCAAGTATACGCCGAGTTGGCACATAAAAAATGCATTAAGCAAACAACATTAAAATTAACTTAAATGCTAAATGCATTTGACACATTTACTTAATCGCATTTTACCAAAGCTGAGCCGGCCCATGAAAAACTGCAAACAAACTTGGTCTGCAACTCCGGTAATCCAATAAAGGAAATCCATATACGGATATACGGGGACAGTTGTGTTTGAAGTTCGCATTACAAATTAATTACATTCACCGGGGATGGTCATGCAATTTTAATTAATATTTGTCATGCCATTTTTACGGGGAATGCCAAATGCATTTTTGCCAAAGCCATATCTGACTAAATGCCCCTGTACACACACTTATTATGTACATACGGGCGTACTTGGATTGAAATGTATTTGCTTAGATAAATATTTGTTTACAAATAAGCAGAATTAATTGGAATTGTTTCTAGTTATATGTGATTTTTGGATATTTGATAGGCCAGAACAAACATAGCCATATACCCATTTGCAGCCTCCACACCCATCAGCCATCCCAGCCAGCCTTGGCGCTTCGGTGCAATCATCAAACGAAATTAATTTACGAGAGCAAAAAAAAATAATCTCTCCTCTTGCCCATAATTACCATGCGATTTGAAGGGAATCAAATTTAAATTTAAATTAATATTTCGAAACAAATGCATCTGTGAAATGGCAAATGGCCTGATTTGCATACGACAAGGAAGTATATCCTTGAAAACCGACACTTGTTTGGAAACTAATGTTTTCGATTAATAATTCAAGTGGCATCGGACTACCGAGCTTCCGAGAAACTTCTGATTGGCCTGTCAGTACACATTAACGACAAGTCGCAAGTCGAGTCTAATCCCAAGTTGAACTTCTCCCCATATCGCTCGACAAAATATGAAACAAAAATGTGCTGTGGCTGCAGGACATTTGTGTGCAGAGTTTCAGTTTGAAATTTCGCAAATATTTGACAATGCCATGTGTGTAACCAGCAATATATAACCAAATATATAACCGAATGTTTAATGGACGGGAAGCAATTTATAATGGATGGTATTTTTTGTTTTTTATAATAGAAAATAGTACAAATGGGAATTTCAATCGATATCTTTGTAGTTATAATATTTGTTGTTGGTGACACAGATTCAGTGACACATTCAGTGGTACAAAGATTCGCAATTACCTGATTCAACTTAAAGTCTAAATTAAAAAACATTTCAGATATTAAACCACTTCAAGCTGATCAGTGACACTTACCCAAAAACAAACTTTCCGGCCGAGAGTCCAAATTATTATTTTTTTTTTTGGTGCTGTCTGTTTTGGACACGCTCTAAACTGGTTGGTGGCTCAATAAATTAACCGGCAAAAATCCTGTGCCAATGAGGCTGGGGATGTCCTTTCCTCTAGCACAACTCAGAGGCACACACACACACACTTGCACAGGACAACGCTGCAGAGGAAGCGCGGCAGAGTATTAAAAACTCATTAAGCGACCGTCGAGGACCATGGAGCCTGGCGATGCTGCTATAAGGTTTTTTTTTTTGGATCTAGTCGTTTTTCTTCTCAGATTTTATGCAAATATCGACCGCAGCCCACAATCACACATATGCAAGCGGAAGCAGGGGCTTAGGTTTGGGTTTCTGAGCCTGGACTGCCAAAAAGTCTGCTGTCGGTGTTCCGTTTTTCAATTTTTTGCTCTTTGTGCCCGGCAACTCGGCGAAAGTAAATCGAATGTCAACCGCACACATGCAAGGCGAACACTTAATCAAAAACACACACCCACACTCGCACGGCGATGTCCTTTCTGTCAGGAACACGTGCGATACGTGACCTAGGCCAAGCGTTAAATTCACGCGCCAATGTTCGTTCGTTGGATTTCTTAGGAGGAGAACTTTGGTTCTCCAGTTTCTGTATCTGGGTCTGTATTTGTATCTGTATCTGTGGCTGTATCTGTAACTGTGGCTGTATCTGAAGTTAAAGTCAAGTCTCAAGCCAAATCAGAAGATGTATCTGAATCTGAACCTGAATCTGGATCTGAATCGGAATCTGAAGATGAACACACCCTCACACACATACACACTTGTCGACCAAATCCGCTTAGGACACACTGACGACTGATTCTGCAACTTGGCCAAAAACTTCGCATTGGCGGCTATGCTCGGCACATCCCATCCTCATCATCCGTCGGCCGACATCGGCTCCCATATATATATCCCTATATACATATATAATTCGGTGGTTCCAGTGTTCCGCCGTCCACGACCTGCGACACTCCTGCCTAAGAGAGCGCCGCGAGGCACCGTAAGAGAGCAGCCTAAGAGCGGCCACTACGTTTCATTTGCCAAACGTTCCGCCCCGAAAGCGCAACTAGTACGCCAGCCTGGAATCGAAAATGTGTGGCATTGGAAACTTTTGAAGCGCCTCAATTTTTCCCCACCCCACCTACACCGCCCCCTGGCCAAGTAAATACCGGCCGCCCGTTATGTTTGCCCAATTAAATGCCACATATGTCATAAGCATAAGTTCAAATCCCCCTCTCAGCCCCCCGTTTCCTCCTTGCACCAGCTGAAAGCAGTTTTTTTAATTAATCATTAATAAGAGCCACGCTTGGCTGGCAGCTAAAGCAGATAAAAGGTGCCCCTTCGTCGCTTCTGCCGCCTTGCAGAATCCGAAATTGCAGTTGCACCCGGGACCCGGGCCTTTGAAACGTCCGCCCTACCCTGAGCCGGCTCCGGCCGCAATTAGCAAGTGGCCACAGTGACGCCCCCCAGCCGACGCCCCATCCAAGACCCGACTCAGTTCCCACACAGATAAAAACGAAACGGTTAAAAAAATATATAATCTAAAATACAAACTTACTACTAACAATATTTTTTAATTCGATGACTTACTTGCTTGCTATTATCTTAATATTTTAAGCCAATTTAAAACTCTTAAGAAATTTTAAGACAAAAGGATATAGAACGAACATTAGAGTGACTTATTTTCTCTTCTTGGGAAACTACATCAATAGGTCTATATGAACATTAATTATTTTAAAATACAAAGAAAATCTAATTAATAGAATACAAATTCCAAGCATATCTGAGACAAGCTTACATTATTTTTTAAGAATTTCTTTCAGTGCAATTCGCAGTTCTATTACCAGCTGCAAAACAGAACCAGATCACGTACCCTTCTCCCAAGGGTCACGGGAAAGACTCCAACTTTACAAGGAAATCTAAAAATAAAATTAGCGAAAAAATACGTAGGCTGACTGTGAAATGCTCTTGAGTTGTTTACAAAAAATAAACTCTTTATAAAATCTTAATAATTATATAATTTATAGCACAAATTTTGCAATATTGTTGGTAGCACAGATTATATAGTGTTCAGGGGTAATTAAAATAATAAATGCAGAAAAAAATAATATTTCTTGCCAGATAAAATAAGTAAATTCTATGTCTCATAGTAGTCACATGACATACTATGATATATCTCCTCAAAGAGCATATTGAAAAACATTCGTTGCACAAACAACCGCAACATTCGGCCACTTGGCTGACGACTCGCAGTGGAATCGATGGCAGGCTGGAGCTCCCTTGAGCTCCTACGGTGGCTCCCCAGTTACCCGGATCCGGCAATTGGCCCGCGGCAGTTGTGACTCCGCCACGGCGGCTCAACTGCTTCCATATGCTCGCCGGGTGATGTGCGGTAGTAAATACAATTTACTCCACTCGGTCGCACACATTCCGATGGCGCATAATTTTATTGGCTTGCATGCTATGCCCTCTGTTGGGATGCGTTGCGTTCTGTGGACTTCGATGACAGCAAACAGAATCAACAGTCCCTAGGTGGCACTGTGGCACTGGCACCCTCCATTCCACGCCCATGCCCCACCACCCACCACATTCTAATGAGATATGGCCCTGGAGTCACACTGCATTTTTCTAGGCCCAACATTGGCAAACAGCAAACGGATGGGTTGCCATCTGCCAACAGCTATTACACTGGAAAAACAAAGTGTTGACACGTTGAGGATTCAGGAATTCTGAAATCCCATAATCCAAATAGAATCAATGATTATGATTTGATTCAATTTATTTTGTATAACATTTTTTTATTTCCACTTTAATCCCATAATCTAAAAAAAAATTCAAGACTAACTATTTAGTAGAAAACTAAGACACTTTCTATGTGGATTTTTAAATATTTAATGAATATCATTTAATATAAAAATATATCATTGAAGCAAATGTACTTTTTAGTTGGAATGTATATATTTATTTCAGTGCAGTCACAAGATCCCCTTAGTGCCCGAAGGCACTTATGTTTTGCATATGAAATCGGGCACATAATGAGGAGGGACGCGGCCCGGGAACTCTGACTCTGGCAGAGACTCTCGATCCCCGGCCGCTTGCAGAAATGCTAATTAGGCGTAATTCGCATAAAATTCGCAAACATTTGCTGTCACTGGAGTCCCGGACTCTCCCGGGTGGCAATGCAGCCGGCATTTGCTTTTGATTTACGATTTTCAGGGCTTGGCTGCCAATCTGGCCTATCAACGGCTCATCAACAAGGATGCCAGTCAGAGGGTCGTCAGAGGACCGCCAATCAGCGGTCCATCCGTCATCGTCCCGGAGCCCGCTTAATTACTGAGAGTATGTGTAAGCCGATATGATTCAGTTTATTATGGGTATTACGGGTTTTGGGCTTCAGCTCTGAGATCGAATGGAGTAGTACGGACTATAATTAAAGGAATGCAATCACATTTCATATGATTTTCCATTTAAAGTCAACTTTAAGTCAACAATAAGCCATAAGTTTCTTGGAAGTCACCGAAAATAATGAAAGCAATATCTAAATTACATTTTCAGTTGTTTGTGTTAATTAAACGGTTAAGTTGCTCGGCCGGACTTGGGCAGCAGTTTTCAATTCAAATCGAGTTTGGAATAGTTGCCACTGGCCCAGGGAGTCGATTATTCGCTTAACGCAAGTACTTAGCATTCCACTTCCGTCCCGGCCCACCCCGGCCGATCCCGTGGGATGGTCCGTAACTATTGTCAAGTTCTTTGGCCAAAAAGCACTTCCACTGCTTCCTGCCCGGGCGGCACTGAAAGGATTTCAATGTCACACCGCAGCTGTTCGACTGCTCCTGGATGCTCGGACCATTAAATTAACCCACGGGCACAGAGCACCAAGTTTACCGAGGCGACCACAAAAGCGACGAAAATGAAAATTCATGAAAGTTTATCACAGCAGCCAAAACCACCTCGCCGCACTCCAATGGATACTGAGTTCCGGGAGCCAGGATCCGGGATCCACAATCCAGAATCCGGGCTATAGTTGCAGACGGAGTCATGGGCTCCACTTTTGTGGTCAATTAACGGCCCTCGGCCAGCCTCGAGTTTGTTTTTGTGTAATGAATTTAAATGACCCACTGCGCCGGCTCATCATCAAGGGCTGCAAAGTGTTTTCCAAAAGGACCTCGCAAGACAGCCTCCCCCTGGACTGTAACTATGGCCCGGCTGCCTCAAGAGCAGCCTTAACGCCTTAAGCCCGCCCAGCTCATACTCAACGTGACAGCACCTGTCGCCGAAAAATTTCCAACAATTTGGCTAATGACTTCTATGGTAATAGGCAACAGTGCTGCCACCATAAGATTCTCGAAAACAAATAGCTAAATCCAGATGTGATTTTTTTTATTCACTAACTAAAATGGACTCAAATTTACAACGGTTTTCTACAAAAAATGTATAATTTTTAATTTATATATTTCTTTATCCACGAAAACATTTTCAGATTCTCATGGTTTTAGTTATAAATATATATTAAATAAATTACCTTAATTTATTTAACAACAAAAATAAAATATTTCAATGTTTTTGGCTCTCAGATCTAGGCAATATGTCCTTAAAATAGCCAAGTTGACACCATGGGAGGGCTACCTAAGTTGGCCCTGGGTAAATACCAAATTAATTATATTCCATGCAGAGAAATTAATCAACCGTTCCGCTGGCCAAAACCAAAACCAAAACCAACTACACACTCCCGATGAACTCTATTTAACCCCAAAAACAAGCCACGCCCCCCAACTTACGAACAGGTGTGAGCAGGACTTGTGCCCAGCTTGCGGCCATTTCATTAATCACACTCAACACTTAGTGGGATCCTGGGCCAGGACTAGGACTCTCACGTTTCGGGCGGGGGACTTTCAAGCTAAATGGTGGCCAATGTCAAATGGTTTTTAGGTGGCCCGCTCCCTGTCTGGGCCAACTTCCGATTTTATTTATTATTGTGAATATTTAATGAAGCAGGTTCTAAGGTGTTGCTGCAATTGCACCAGAAATACAGCGACAAACTTTAATTCCATAATTATAGGAAGGAATATTTTGTAAAATAAATATAGTTTTTTATAATTTAATCACAAATATTTTTATCTAAAATATATCATTTTTAAAGTATTTAAATACAAACATTTATTTTCTTTAAGATTTCCTAATATATTTCTAATAATTTTATAATATTTTCAAAGCAAGGTTACAACCATGAATAGTTTTCAAAACGGAAAATTTGACCGAGTCGGATTCAAGGATTTACCGGAAATATGACTTGGCAGTGGCGCCACCTTGTGTCGTTTGCCTTAATACTCAGAAAAGCAAAAGCTTGACTCCGAAACTCAACGAAACGAACAAAACTTGGTTTTTATAGCAAGAAGCTTTCACTCTTGGTACTTATAGTATGTAGCTTTCACTCATTTTTAATCCATGACACTGGGCTTAGAAATAGGTTACAATCTTGGCAGTTTATAATTACATGTTCATTTAGTAAAAATTAACATTAATTTTTATCCAAATTGACACATCTTTTTGAGCAAAAAGCTATATAAGCATATTAGCATATAATTCATATGGGTAATTCTCTATGTCGAACGCGACATTCGTACACATTTCAACTGAAAAAAATGCATATGCTTGAACTGTTTTCTATTTAAAAAAATTTAATTCTATGGCTCTTGACAAGTACTATAATTGATACAAAAAAATATACATTTTGGATAAAAATTTGGAAAAAATCTAAAAAAAATTATGGTCTCCGATTTTAATACCAATTTATTGAGAATCGCGAATAGTGTAAGATACCCCCCTGCCAAAGATTATTGCCAAAGATATAGACTTCGATGGGAGCCAAATAGTGGCTCCATGCCTCCTTGGAAAGGGTCATCCAGAAAAATTTGAAAAAAATCTAAAAAAAATTATGTTTTCAGATTTTGATGCAAATTTATGCAGAATCGAACCGTGAATCGTTTAAGGTATTCCGGTCATGAATCGGATGATTATTGCCAAAGATATAGGCTTCTATGGGAGCCAAATAGTGGCTTCATGCCTCCTTGTGATTTTTGGAGGGGGTCATCCAGAAAAATTTGAAAAAAAATCTAAAAAAAATTATGTATTCAGATTTTGATGCAAATTTATTGAGAATCGAACCGCGAATCGTTTAAGGTATTCCGGTCGAGAATCGGATGATTATTGCCAAAGATATAGGCTTCGATGGGAGCCAAATAGTGGCTCCATGCCTTCTTGTGATTTTTGGAGGGGGTCCTCCAGAAAAATTTGAAAAAAATCTAAAAAAAATTATGTTCTCAGATTTTGATGCAAATTTATTGAGAAACGAACCATGAATCGTTTAAGGTATTCCGGTCGAGAATCGGATGATTATTGCCAAAGATATAGGCTTCGATGGCGGCCAAAAGGCGGTTCCATGCCTGTTTCTGATTTGTGGAGAGGGTCCTCCAGAAAATTTCGGAGAAAATCTAAAAAAAATAATGTTCTCAGATTTTGATGCAAATTTATTGAGAATCGACCCACGAATCGTTTAAGGTATTCCGATCGAGAATCGGATGATTATTGCCAAAGATATAGGCTTCCATAGGAGCCAAATAGTGGCTCCATGCCTTCTTGTGATTTTTGGAGGGGGTCCTCCAGAAAAATTTGAAAAAAATCTAAAAAAATTATGTTTTCAGATTTTGATGCAAATTTATGCAGAATCGAACCGTGAATCGTTTAAGGTATTCCGGTCATGAATCGGATGATTATTGCCAAAGATATAGGCTTCTATGGGAGCCAAATAGTGGCTCCATGCCTCTTTGTGATTTTTGAAGGGGGTCCTCCAGAAAAATTAGAAAAAAATCTAAAAAAAATTATGTTCTCAGATTTTGATGCAAATTTATTGAGAAACGAACCATGAATCGTTTAAGGTATTCCGGTCGAGAATCGGATGATTATTGCCAAAGATATAGGCTTCGATGGCGGCCAAAAGGCGGTTCCATGCCTGTTTCTGATTTGTGGAGAGGGTCCTCCAGAAAATTTCGGAGAAAATCTAAAAAAAATAATGTTCTCAGATTTTGATGCAAATTTATTGAGAATCGAACCACGAATCGTTTAAGGTATTCCGATCGAGAATCGGATGATTATTGCCAAAGATATAGGCTTCCATAGGAGCCAAATAGTGGCTCCATGCCTTCTTGTGATTTTTGGAGGGGGTCCTCCAGAAAAATTTGAAAAAAATCTAAAAAAAATTATGTTTTCAGATTTTGATGCAAATTTATGCAGAATCGAACCGTGAATCGTTTAAGGTATTCCGGTCATGAATCGGATGATTATTGCCAAAGATATAGGCTTCTATGGGAGCCAAATAGTGGCTTCATGCCTCCTTGTGATTTTTGGAGGGGGTCATCTAGAAAAATTTGAAAAAAAATCTAAAAAAAATTATGTTTTCAGATTTTGATGCAAATTTATTGAGAATCGAACCGCGAATTGTTTAAGGTATTCCGGTCGAGAATCGGATGATTATTGCCAAAGATATAGGCTTCGATGGGAGCCAAATAGTGGCTCCATGCCTTCTTGTGATTTTTGGAGGGGGTACTACAGAAATATATAATTTTTTACACATATATTGCATTTATTCGTGATCAAAATTAATATCAGAAATTTTGGGCGGGGCATGTCTGTTCGCCATAGTTATTTTATTTGATTGAAAATATTTTCAAAATAAAAATTATAAACATTTTTCGGAGAAAATGTGGATGGAATTTGGTTTATCCTCTGCGACGATTTCTGTGCTGGGCAGCTCTTCTGCGTTGGTTTCTCCTCCTCCGGAGGTTTCCTCGCCGATGACGACGGTGGTGGATCACGGGTGCTTTGGTAGAGGTTGTAGTAGTTGTCGTGGTAGTCGTTGTTTCAGTCTCTGTGCCCT
Organism: Drosophila atripex; assembly: GCA_035045925.1. Classification (NCBI taxonomy): domain Eukaryota; kingdom Metazoa; phylum Arthropoda; class Insecta; order Diptera; family Drosophilidae; genus Drosophila; species Drosophila atripex. The sequence goes on from JAWNOP010000012.1 coordinate 8,245,040, forward strand.
CCTCAGAGCTGTTTCCCGTTTCGGAACTGCTACCGTAGTCGGAGTCTACATCTGAATTGGAACCCGAATTGGAACCCGAATTGGAACCCGAATTGGAATCGGATGAAACGCCTTCAACGAGTACGCAAAAGGCAAAAACAGCCAGAGCTAGTACAAGAAAGACCCTCATGTTGGTGTTTGGAAATAAAACTGCGATTGCTACCTCAAGATAGGGCCGCCTTTTTATAGGGCCCCGAACTGCGAGAAAGGAGTGGAAAATTTTAAAACAAATTGCGTATAATCAGACTGATTAAATCAACAAAATAACAACTATAATTACCATTTCAATTACTGTCTTTTATTGTACAGGCTTATTCTATTTTTGTTGCCCAAATATTCTTATTTGCACATTCTGTTTTTTCTTTTTTTCAATTTTTACACCAAAAACACAGTTGAAGCCCCATTGTGTTTGCTTTATTCCGTTTTAAAGTTGTGGAAAATACACAAAATCAAAACGATTTGCGCAATTCTGTCTTATTTTTGGTCAAAGATAGACAAAATGTAAACACAAAAAAAATGTGGTTATCTTAATATTATTATACTTGCATTTTTTTCAATATTTCAATATTTTTCAATATTTTCATTCAAATTAATAAAAAAAAGGCAGTGGAATAAAAGTAAAAGCACATATCAATGACATAAAAAAATTAAATATTTATTTCATTCGTCGTCCCTCATTTCTTGATATTTGTATTCAAAAATAAATATTTATATTGTATTCGGTTGCTGAGTTTTTTCGCTTTTATCTTGACGTCCGATTTTGACAACTTCCCTTTGAGGAAGTGGCAACATCCATTTGATGCATTGGCGAGCACCGCTTGTCATAAATCAAAATGGCGTCTATGACAGCATGGAAGGCAAGAAGTAAGGCATGGAAGTAATGAAGGCATGGCCCGATCGCAGCAAAATTTTACACACTCTTTTCATTGCAGTATTGTTGAGTATTTATTGAACTACAATTTTGAAACTTTCGTTATAACATTTTTTTTTAATTCATTAAGCATTAAAAACGAATAAACAACTTTCTAAATTAAATATCCAATTTGGTGACCAAATCTAAAAATTTGCCGAAAACGTGCCGAATAATTATAATGGATATCAGATATAAGAGTTTTTTCACCGACACACATATGTAACTATACATATATATATATATATATATCGAACGCAATGCTATAACTTTTTATATAATAAAATGTAATTATTATATAATTAATATATAGTAATTTTTTTAAAGAAACCATATTTCCCATAGAAACCATGCCATTTTATTTCTATTTATTTTTAAGTTTATTTACTATTATTTATTTATCTTAAATGTAACAAGAATATTTTCAAATAACATCACACATTTTTTTAATTAATTGTTATAATCCTCACTTTATCCAGTACGTACTTAGAGAACATCACACATAAAAACATACAGCTTAAATATTTTTGTGTCCATCTCATTAGGTAATCTCTTAGACATCAAAATCAAGTGCGTCGCTTTATGATGGCCATGTTAGCCAGCTGAAGGATACGATTGAAATTGATCTTAACATGAGCTCGCCAGAATTTGCAACGGCCCCACATTACGGCCGGATAGTTGGGGCTCTGAATTCCGTGAAAGATGCGAGCTATGTTCCTGCCAGTGAATGTATTATCCGGATACATGTTGATCAGCGCGTGAACATCATCTACGATGTGCTCATCCGGCACGGTACTAGGCTGCAATAAATAAAGGACTTGAGTAAGAATCTTAATTTAAAGCTTAAAGCGACGTCATTACCTCCACTTCCAGTTCCAGATCCTGCGGGTAGTCATTGAGAAAATAGTTTCGCACGATTGCTTTCAGCTGTTCGCATCGATCTTGCGGGAAGTCCGCACTGCAGCACTGGCCAGCGGAACTGTATGCAACTGCCGCCAATCCGTGGGCCACGTACTGCAGTTGAATTAGCTGGGTGCGTTCCTGTTTCACGGATCTGGTGTAAAGAGTATCTAGGGCACTATCGATCTCCGTTTCCGAAAAATCCCCCGGAATCTTGATGCGAAAGCCTAGATCGTAGAAGCTCACCGTAATAGGGGAGCGTTTAGGAAAGCCATTTACTATAAAAAAGAAAATGAAACTATTAAGGGAGAGCTACCATTAAATAGAATCCGCCTCTTACCCTTCACCCACTCCAAATCCTTTAGCTGATACTTGACCACGCCACTGTTCCAACCAATGCCCGCTGCTATGTCGGTCACCGAGAACTCGATTATATTGGAGTCCTCTTGAAAAGTTTTATCCCGGATCTGCAGTGCTATAGCCATGGCCAGCGGCGGGCACTCCTTGGCAGCGTGCCTATTTTGGTTAAATATTAATTAAAGAGTTTTTTCATTTATCATTCTAGGGCTTACTTTAGGTACTTGGGTCCCCCATATGAGATCACCTTCGCCATGACATAGGCCGAACTGAGTACGCTGATGCACCAGCGCGGATCCAGCTCCATATAGCAGAGCAGTGTGGAAATGTTCTCCGCCGGGATGTCCAGCATCTCGACTGTCTTTTCCACAGAGAAACCGATCTCGTGTCCGGGACACACATGCTGTCGCGGACCGTCTCCCTCAGCGGGTATAGATTGAAGGGCGTCCTTTGCCATATTTTTATCGCAGCTGCATGGCACAAATACTTTTTGCAACAGTTTGCGGATCACGTGACGGTCAATGGAATTGGCATATACATGCCTCCGCAGCTCGCTCTGGTCCCCGCCCTTAGAGTCCAGGAAGAGATGACAGTGGGAGGGTAATCCATCGCGCCCAGCACGTCCGATTTCTTGAACATAACTCTCAAAATTACGGGGCATATTGTAGTGGATAACAGCTCGGATATCTGGCTTATTAATACCCATTCCGAACGCAATGGTAGCTACAACGATGCGCAGTTCGTTGCTCATGAACGCCTTTTGAATGGTACGCCGCCTGGAAGCAGGCATTCCAGCATGGTACGGCTCCGCCTGCCAGTTGACCCGCTTACGTTTCTTCCCTTGGTCTTGAGATGGTTGCCTCCGATCTTGCACACATGTCCGAATAAAGCCTGCAATCCGTTCGCACTCATCACGTCGGGTACAGTAGATAATGATAGACTGGCACGGCTCAAAGCTATTGATATAAAGTATTATGATTAATTATTAAATTATTTATTAATAATATTAAAATTACCGTTCACTATTAAGCAGCTGCAACAAGGCTGCATCCCGATTATCATCCTTAGAAACGGAAAGGATTAAATTATCGGGCAGTGGCGTATCGCTGATTATGCCGCGCTCGCCATCTGCAATTCCCAGGTGATTAATGATGCTCACCCTAGTGGGCAACGTAGCAGTGGCCGTGAGTCCCAGCACGGTTTCAACGCCGAGATTTTTGCGCAACACCTTGCAGATCATTAGATAGCTGGGACGGAAGTTGTGACTCCACTGGGACACGCAATGGGCCTCGTCAATGCACGCAAACGCAATCGGCGGCAAAGTGCGCAAAATAGCTCCGAACCCCGTGGCCCGCTCGCCAGAGACTACCGCCTCCGGGGACACCAAGAGGATGTCGATTTCACCATTGGCTATCAGCTGCTGGATCTTCATTCGCTGCGGCGGCGTCTGATTAGTGTGCAGACAATGGGCTCGCAGAAAGTGCGGCACTCCAGTTACTTGGTCCTCCATCAGTGAGACCAGGGGCGAGATGACCAGTGTAATGGCCCCCATCTTGCGGCTATAGAGGTAGGCGGGTAGCTGGTAACACAAGGACTTGCCGCTGCCAGTGCTAAGGGTTACCAGAGAGGACAGGCCCGAAAGGGTGCGCATGATGGCCCGATCTTGACCTAATGATTTGGGAGATATAGTAAGGAAAGACGAATTTTTAAAATGATGCTACTAACCCTTTCGAAAATTGCTATGACCGAACATATGTAGTGCCTCCATGACCTCCGGTGTGGTATCTTGGACACTTCCATCCGGTAGCAGGTCATAGAGGGGCTGTACTCCGCCGTGCCGGCTACGAGATGAAGTGGAGGAGTTGGAGTCTAGGCCAGCCTGCTTGAGGAACTCCTCGGGAATCTTGTGGCCCACATACGTTTTAATGGGAGAAGCTGGTTTGGCTTCCGGCTGGCTAAGTGAAGCTTCAACAGCCGCATCCAAAGCCTCAAAATCAATATCCGGGTCATCGCTGGACCAATCCGGTTCCGAATTCCCGTGTTTTCCTTCATCATCGCTACTTTCGGGTATTAAGCCCTCCTCCTCATTGTTTTGCTCGTCTTTATCGATGGCCATTTCATCATCTTCGGGCTCGTGTCTTTGCAGGATTGCTGCATTGGCTGCTTGAGGCAATCTTTCTATGTTGCGACTGTGAACCACTAGTGCGCTTTGAGTAGCCATCTCCTGAACTTCGGCGAGAGTTGGGAAAGGCGATGGATCTTCTTCCAGCTGGGCTGATAGGGGAAGTAAGCTGTCCCCCTTGACCTTACACTCTCGTGCGAAATGACCAACTCCACCGCATTCGAAACACGTCAGCACTCCGCCATCACAGCCTCCCATGTCCATGTCCGGTCCACTTAAGGCAGCCACTCGTTTCTTGTGTCGCCACTGTTGCTTCTTGTATTTGGAGAAATTCACAGACTTCTTGCCGCGCACAAATTTCTTCTTTTGTATGTTGATGGTGACGAAGTTTTCGTTGAGCTTACCGGCTGCAATACGCTCCTCCAATTTTTTGCGAGCTGCCATTCGCTTCTCATCCACCTGAAAATTGGATCCGCTGGAGGATCCAGGAACAGGAACAGAGGCAAAGGTGCTGATGTAGCGCTGTGCTGTGGCATCGGCCTTTTCCAAATCTTGAGGATTAATACGGGGCACGGATGTGATGTCTCCTGATTCCAAGGCCAGTACATACTTAAGGTCCTCCGGGTCCAATGGCTTACTCTGTGCCTCTTCTTCGGGATTTTGAGGAGTAACCTCGGCAGTGGCGGTGTTTTTAGTTTTTTTCTCCGCCTTGGGTTTCTTCTCAGCTTTGATTTTGGGCTTCTTTTCGGCTTTCGCTTTAGGTTCCGCCTTGGGTTTGGTGGTTTGTCGTTTCCCGGCAGCTTGTTTTCGCTTGGATTTCTCCTTTTTCGTCTTTGCCGGCTCGTAAGTAGCGTCATTCTCTTCGTCAGCGGAGAAGTCTGGTAGATATTCGTCCTTCAACTCATTGGATGGCTTATTTTCAGTCTCAGTCTGAGGTTCAGGATTCTTGGGTATGTCCGCTGGAGGAGCTACTTCTGATGTTCCTGCTGTGGTCGGCACTATTCTGCGTCGCTTGGCTAGCTGTCGGTATTCCTGCGGCTCCGGTTCCTCGTCACTTTCCGCAACCACAGAGTCAGAATCAGAGCTACTTTCCTGATCTACAGGAGCTTGTTTCTGTCGAAGAGGCGATGGTTTATGGTTCCCATGTGTAGGTGCATCTGGCTGATCCTTTTTGGAAGCTTGTTCCACCACAATCGGATTCTTCACCTGTTCAACCTTGACTGGCTCTTCTAGAATTCTTGGCTTTAGTTTGCTTAAGTCTAGATTGGTCAGTCCGAAGTTAGTTTTTCTTTGCGGAGTACCATTGTTATTGGGCTCCACAGAATGCGTCCCCACCTCCAGAGTATTCTCCTTGGTATTCCGTTGCAGCCAGCCCTCGTCCACCTGAGTTTTTATAGGTTCCTTGGCAAGATCGCCGGCTAGGAGAGGATTGGCTGCTATGGTCTGCTCTTTCTCCTTATATTCCTGGGCCTTGCGAAGAAGGATGGTTTCAAAGTCGGGCAACTCCTCTGAGGCATTTGCATCTCCAATGTTGAGGGACGTGGAAGAGTTTTTAAAGACATTAGAGGAGCTTCGGGAAAGCGGCTTACGAGGATTTCGTTTGGCAAAGCCGCGTGTGGACTGAAATAACTTGGCACTTAGGCTGGGCTTCAGACTAGCCGCCGTACCCTTGAGTGGTTTTCCGATCTGTTCTGGAGCTGAAACAGAAGGCTCGAGGGGAGCGGCTGGTTTCTTGCTTACATCCATTCCCCAGGCATTCTGATTGATTTGAAGCTCTTCCACTGCCTCGAACTTTCGTATCACATGATTCTCATCGCGGTTGGTAAGATTACTGAGCGCCTGCGGATTGGGAAGATCCTGGAGATTTGAAAACGCGCACTGGACCTGAGAAGAGTTTTCACTATTTGAGGACCTTTGTGGATCCACTAAGGCGGAAATGTCCAACGGCAATTGCGGGCCCCCACTGACACTAATATCCTGATCCAGCAGGCTGACACCCAACTCGCTGGCCTGCGACATTTCCAAGATATCGTAGCCATCTTCGCAGAGCACATCATTGAGGGTCTCCTCCAGAAACGAAGTCTTCAGCTTGTAATACATCTTGTAGGAATCGCGAATCTCTTGACTGGCTTCTCGAATATCATACTAATAAACAGGATTTAAATTTCGCAGGTTTTAAACAATAATAAACATTTTAAATCTTTTCAATATTACCTTTGAGGGCACCCTTCCATTTTTCTTTTTAAAATCCTTCTCCCACAATTTAACTCGCAGTTTGTACTTTTGATATTTCTGTTTAAAGGCCGAATCATCCATAGCAAACTTCCTTTTACAACAGAATTAGAATGAAAACATTTAGAAAACGACTTCAACTACTAAAAGAAACTAAAACGATTGCAGCTGTTTTTGCTGATTGCGCGCTTTTTGATTTAGTGCTGCCAGATAGTTGCGGATGCACCAAACTGGCCAGACAGTTTAAAGCAGAAACAGTGGGATAAGATCTAAAATATGCAGTTAAATATCTAAATGGAATAAATTTTAAGATTAAAATTAAATCAAGTTATTCTAGAAATTAAAGTTACCATGCCTTAGACACCCAAAAATAAAAACAGATATAGATTGTATACATATTGCTGCGCATTTTATTCATTTTGTGTTATCGTGTTTTTTTGTTTTTGTAAAAAATATCCAAGCTTGGCCGTTGCAAAATGCAGTTTTCACAATGATGCTAGATAAGATGACTTTCCCCGCCAGAGCAACTTAATATACGGGATACGTGTGGTAGTATCGTGAAGGAGGCCCAAGCAAAGCTGCCGCAGGGAACTTTTTTTCCGGCGGGGCAAACAAAGCGAGCGGCGGCGAGAGGCAGGGCGAGAATGTGAACAAAGGGGGAGCTAAATGGGATGCCTACATGAGTATCAGGGCGATCTCTTCGGGCTGCATCGTTGGGCAGCGCCAATTGTACAGGTAGTATTGAAGATTTCCATCGCCGGCACCAAACTTCAGAGGAGCAAAGAACTTTTTATTCTCCATGAGGTCCAGGGCATTGTAGACGTCCATCTGGACATTCCTGGCCGAGATCAAGGCGTCATTCATCAAGTCAAGCCAGGGCGTTTTAGTGGAGACATTGTAGAATGAGTAGGCAGCACGTACGGTCTTATGCACCGGATGATGCATAACAGACGATGGCAGACAGTAGTAACTCGTTAGATCCGTAATGTTTCCTTTTTCATCCGCCACCACGAAGCAGTCGATGATTCCCTCTTTTGGCGTGAACCAGTGGCGGAACTCCTCCTTGCTAAACGAAGGACATAGCTGGAACCGCTTTAGGTACTCCTCGACTAGCTTGTGCGCCTTGTCCATGTCCTTGGCCGTGATCCTTCGGTAGCCTTTGGTTTTGGGCTGATCTGGCAGTTTGTACAGCTTAATGGTACGTTGCATGGTCATGTTTCTGGCCAGATGCGAGAAGCGCACATCAACTAGCTTTTTTGGGTTCAAGGAACGGTGCCAATAGCGGCAGGTGGCCACGGGAGTGGGCAGGACCACGCCGGCGGTATAGGCAGCTTGGAAAATGCCCGTGAGATTGACACGCCGTGTTATCTCCCGTATCAAGACGGGAGCCACACGCTTGCTCCGGAGTTTCTTGTGCACGCACAGGAAATTTATATCCACCACCTTTAGTACCTTGTCGTAGGCTTTCAACTTGCTGGGAATAGCCGATATGAAGCCGACCAGCTTGCCGGACTTCTCCACACGTACTCCCACGTGCCAGTCGCGTTTCCATCCCGGTGGCTGCAGTGACCATTTGAGGAATTCCGGCTGATAGTCGAAGCGAAACATGGCGTCGTCGTCCTCCACATAGTTCTCATTCAGCAGAGTGTACAGCTCCTTGAGATCGTTAGCATCGTTCAAGTCGAGTGTGACCCACTTAAAGCCACCGGGCAAGGTGTACGGCTCCTGTCGAATCTCGCTGACCTCCTTGTTCGGTTCGATGCATTCATTTGTGGTGACCTGCTCATCCAGCTTCGGGACTGGCTGTGTGGACCAGAAAGCAAACTTTTTGGCCATCTGGCGAGTGCTGGCCACCGCATCAGTGACGGCTTGTAGCAAGGCCTGCTTGCCTGAAAGGAATGGATCAAGGATCGTAAATCAATAATTGCTTATCGAAAGAAAAAAGACATGACTTTCCACTGATGGCTGTTCAAACTTTGCTGTTGACCGTGGCCAACATTTAGTCCAAGTTTACGATTAAATGACTAAATAAGGAACTCAAAAGTGTTTTTAAGTGGAGTCTCAAGTAAAATCAATATGACTGGCTTATATTTTCGATACTATTGCATAGAATAGCTTTCATGAACTTTTTCTTTGATAATCTTCAATCCTTTACTCCAAAGTTCGACCTAACGATGCTTGCCTGTACCGCCAAAGCAAACCTAACCTCATTTTTGTCAGTCTTAAGGAGGGGCTTTCAATAACTCCGTTTTCAACATTTTATTACACTTACTGGCATCTGCAGAAACTGGAGGCCTGCTCTGACTAGTACCAGCGCCCTCTTCAGACTCGATTCCTTCTACTTTGGCCAATCCTGAGTCCTGAATCTTTAAGCCGGCAACCGCCTTTTCGATCAAGTCCTCGGATGCTGCGGTCACCTCCTGGACCTTCTGCTTCAGCTCCTGGCCCGCCTGGTCCTCCGCATTTTCCTTCGGCATCTTCCTCACCAGGTAGCAGTTTAAATAGTTTAGCAAATTAAAATTGCAATGAAATCGCAAAACTACAAGCAGCTGACTCAAAAAGCAGTGTGACCAATTTTGGCGCTAAGCTTTTGATATTCGACATTACCGATATTATTAGTGATGAGATAAGCTTTAATTTTAAGATATTTTATAAGCACGATATTGAAAACATATTACAATGGGTTTCATAAAAGAATTTATAGACTATATCCTTTGACTATCTGAATTTTGACATCGGCTTCGACCGCTTTTTTTGCCTTTTCGCCTTTGACGTTATTTTTTCTTAGCTTTCTATAAGCCACTTGGTCACTCTAACCTGATAACATTTTCGCCGTATTGTTTATATAGTTTAAATAGCTGACCGAGGATGCAATGTGGCGATATCAGTCGCTGATAAGCACTGGGAATCCGCAACACTCAACCTCCGACTCCGCATCCACTAATCTCCTACGATGACTGCCACCAAGAAACGCCTGAAGATCGTGGCGGGTGTGTCGCTGTTGCTTCTTCTCGTGGTCTACCTGTACAGGGCGGTCAGTATTTCGGCGGGCACTTCGGAAATGAGCCCTGCAGAAGATGCCCAAGCCCGATTGCCTCCGACCGACAACTCAGTCCAGAGCAGCCTCCAGATGGCCTACGAGGAACAAGGTTTCTTGATCCGCGAACAGAAAGCCGAGTTGCAGCGGACCAGGGAGCACCTGGCTCATCTGGAGGAACAAATCCGGTCGTTGCAGACCAGCACTCCTCGAAAATATCCAAAAGTCAAATACCTTAACTACAAAAATCGAAAGCGTATCCTCATTACGGGAGGAGCAGGATTTGTGGGTTCCCACCTAGTGGACGACCTAATGGTCCAGGGCCATGAAGTAATTGTCGTTGACAACTTCTTTACGGGCCGCAAACGAAATGTTGAGCATTGGCTGGGCCACGAGAACTTTGAGCTGATTCATCATGACATAGTAAACCCTTTATTCATCGAGATCGACGAAATATACCACCTGGCCTCGCCAGCTTCGCCACCCCACTACATGTACAATCCGGTGAAGACCATCAAGACCAATACTATGGGCACCATTAATGTGCTCGGCTTGGCCAAGCGTGTGATGGCCAAGGTTCTCATAGCTAGCACCTCGGAGGTTTATGGCGATCCCACCGTTCACCCGCAGCCGGAAACCTACTGGGGCCATGTGAATCCCATCGGACCTAGGGCCTGCTACGATGAGGGGAAGCGGGTTTCCGAAACTCTCAGCTACGCCTATGCCAAGCAGGTAGGGTTAATTGAACTACTCCCGAACGGAGCAAGTAATGAGCAAGCATCTTACATGAACTTTGTCACCTCCCGGAATAGTGTTTTAAACAACAAGATAATGTAGAAAAATCCCCCATTCCTGGTCTTAATCTTTTTTTTCTTCGAAAGGAAGATAAAACCAGAAATGTAGCAGTTCTTTCCTGATTCCATCAGAGCAGTCGAGCATTAAATGATCTCAATTGGTATTCCATTAATTAAGGGTTCCGCTTGGCCGCTTGTCACGAGATAAGATTCCCAATCTCTGACCACATTTCTGAAGTTTTGAAATCAATCTTGTGGCGAGACTAATTGCGCCTGCATTTATTTCCAGGAAAAAGTGCAAGTGCGAGTGGCGCGCATCTTCAACACATATGGACCCCGGATGCACATGAACGACGGACGCGTGGTGTCCAACTTTATACTGCAAGCATTGAGGAACGAAACCATCACGGTCTATGGAAATGGGAAGCAAACGCGTTCGTTTCAATATGTTTCTGATCTGGTGGATGGGCTCATCGCCCTGATGGCTTCCAACTACACACAGCCGATCAACCTGGGCAATCCCGTGGAGCAGACAATTGGAGAGTTTGCCCAAATCATAAAGCAGCTGGTGGGTGGGCCCAGTGTGATCCGGCAAACGAAGGCCATGGAGGATGATCCGCAGCGAAGAAAGCCGGACATCACGCGTGCCCGCCAGCACCTTCACTGGGAGCCGAAGGTGCCTTTAGAAACGGGACTCAAACGGACCATCTCCTACTTCCGGAATGAGCTGGCCCGCAGTGATCGGTTCCAGGAGAGCTCCAACAAGTACTTCGAGTCGCCTTAACTTAGCAATAATGGGGATTAGCTTTAGTTGGTGATGATGCAACGTCTCTAGTCTGCAACTGTAAATATGACCATCGATAGCACTAATTGTAAGCCTTAAGACCACTCGATATTCTTTGCATTGTTTTTTGGAAGAAATCCTAGTTTTAAATGGTATGTGTACCCTTGGGAGCCACTGTCGTACAAATGCGGTCGAAACTATAGCACTAGAATCAGGATAGAAAAAGAAAACTATTAAATATTGTAAGGTTCACAAAGTACACATTTATTTCATAATTATTGGGGACCTTGGGGTCAACTAATCGAACAGATACCGAACAAAGTGACAGGCAAACTAAAAGTATTTATTTTGGCCTGACATTGAATATCTCTACAGAAAACTTATTCTTAGTTTGTAGGCAATTAAAATTTCCCTAAATATTTAATTACTCGGCTCTGCAGTGCACTTTATGACCGCATTTGAACAACAAATTCTCTAGGGATGAATGTAACTAAGGAAAACTACTCACAGTTGTAAAAGAACTATTTAAAACTAGTTTAATGTTAAAACCTAAAACCGAAACCCAAACGTCCCTGTCTATTTCTGTCACATTTCGACCGGAGACGGAAACTTAATCGCATATCATTACCAGCGAGACTTCGTTTCAACAAATAGTCGGAGAGACGTGACTCACTCGCTTATCGTGGTGGTATTGTGGTACGATTATAAAAATAACCTTTATAGACACGGCCCGATCCTAGGCTTAAGTAGGGATTTCAGTTGCTTTAGTTGGTAAAAGAAAATTAAAAAAGAGGTTCTTCTCTGCGCACTAATCTTACCCGACCAGTATTTACTATTTATGTACACGGGCTTATCCTACGCTTAATCTCTAGTCTAGTATACGTCCAACTTATGACTATATTGCACCGTTGCTTATCAGCTAGATCAACTAGATTGGCCGCTTGGGTTTCACCTGGCCAGCGGTTCGAGCATCTCGAGAAACAGTTTCTTCATGGTGACCGCCTCCTCGCGGGCTATTCCCCGCCAGAACCGCCGCAATATGTCGTCCGCCTGTCGCAGCGACGGCAGCAAAAGAAGTAGCTGTTGCTGATGCGATACCGCCGACGAATGCCGCAGAAGATAGACGACATCGTTCAATGAATTGAGAATAGTATCGCGAAAGGCGCGCAGTGAACTCTGGTCATCCAACAGAATATCGCAATTGGCCAGCATGAGGGCTTTCAGTAAGTAATATTCTTCTCTTCGGGGGGAAATGCGCTCCATACGCTGTGCGATCTGCATGCAATGGTAGTAGAACTCGGTGTAGCCACACTCCTTCGCCAGGAGCTCGTCCATCCAAACGTCCGTGGCGAAGCACAGTTTACCATTGAAGGGCAGGGATCGGAAGGTTAGCTGCAGCGTTAATATCTCGGCCCAGGACACCTGCAGTAGCTTCATCTGGTCGTTCAGAGGTAGGTCTATAAACCCTGGGATCTGCTTCGCCCATCCAATGACGCTAACGAGCTCCTTGTCGTAAATGTCGCTCAGGACACTAAGTATCTCATTGGGATCGTTGTGGTTGTTGTTTTGAAAAATGCACGTTCCACTAAAAGTGACCACACTGGCACTGGACTCCAGTTTGATGCTCCCGGAGGAGGACGAGGCCTCATCGTTGGCACTGGATGTCGTATGAACCTGCTGCTGGGGCGACGGCGACTGAACACTTAACACGTCCGGCTCATAGGAGTTGAGCACCTCCAGAATCTTCACGTCGCAGAGCGAAGTGGTGTTGGACTGATAGAGCAGCTGCATAGTCTGGTACGAGTTGGACACGGGATTCCGCCGGTATTTCTGCCTTCCACCTCGTACTCTATCCAGCCGCACGCCCTCCTGAGAGTGAATTACGGTTTTTTTAATCATTCATTTAGAGATCGAACTGACGGATTACCTTAAGCATTCCCATGAGAAGGCACTTTTGGAAGCGACACGCCTGACAGGCCTTGCGTCGCCTCTTGTTGATCTCGCACTCGTTGTTAGCCGGACACGTGTATTCAATGTTGCCTTGAATGGTGCGCTTAAAGAAGGCCTTGCACGCCTCGCAGCTGGCCACGCCGTAGTGGAATCCACTCGCAACATCGCCGCACACGAGACACAGTCGCCGCATTTCATCCCGCACGGATCCTGATCCCGCGCCTCCGCTGACGTTACTGGCATTTCCAGCACCATTGGTTCCGCTGCCAACTCCGCCCCCTCCGCTGGTGCCACTACCTGTCCCACCACCCTTTATACTGTCGGCGTCGTTGCTCAGCGAAACGTTGTGGAGATCGCAGGAGAGGGATGTCGTTGAGCTGCACAGCTGCCTTTCAGGGGAGACCGATGGCGAGGACTTCATGCCATTGCTCACGCTCTGGGTAGTGGTTGGGGTGGCTTTGGACCCCGGACTGAAGCAGGAGACTCCTCCACCCGCTGAGGAGGTGTCCACCTCCTGCTTGATGTGCAAAATGCTCACGCCGTCTGACATTATGGACCGTTGTCTGGAAGAAACCACACATTAAAAGCTATTAACTGGTAACTATAAAACTGTAATTAAAATCTATAATTTAGATTCTAAATTTTAGAGGAGTGGAGCAAGCTATTTGGACAACTACCATCGGACTCAAGGGTTAGGAGTGGGGGGAAACACATGGAATCTGCACAATCACCTCGATAGGAATCGCTTTTGCTAAATGTCAAAAAGTACACCGTGCACAGTGGGCCTCCACCGTGGCGAAGCGGTCTCTACTGCTCTTATCGGAACTCGTTAAAAATTCATTCATTTCTCGGGACACTGTGTGGGCTTGTCGCGCGAAAGTTGGTCCGACAATGCCTAATGAATGCAAAATGTAATTGTAATTAAGCTGGGCAACACAGAGCAACAACAAGCAAACAGCACACAGACTGCAATGGGCTGCGATCCCCACAGTCCCCATGATTCCGATCCACCCCCACGTACCCTTCACCTTCCAGGAACTTCATCGGTGGTATGGAAAAATACGGAATTCGTACAACTGAACGGTACTTGGTAGGAGAACTGAACAGAACCCGAGGAGAGCGATAACGGTACTGTGCGTGGAGTACTACCATCTAACGGTTCTACAAATCACGACGCACGGTGCTGACGCTGATTAGAAAAAAATTAAAGCGGAAGACAAGAAGGGAAGACCGAAAGTTGGATACCCTTCAATAGGGGTTTGCTAAAAATTATACAGAAAACCATTGTACTTGTTTTATTTTATTTATTTTTATCTGCTTATAGTTTAAATGGTATTGTTAAAAAAAATGGTAAGCAATAATTACATGTATAATTAAAACACACTTTTAAGCAAAAACACCTTCAGTTAGGGTATAAACGCGGGCTGGCAAAGACAATGGGGGGTAGTAGTGGTATGTGTAGTGAGTACTACAAATACTAGAGAATAGAACAGACACCGGACGAGAGCAGCCAGGTTGGAGATGAAAGATAAGCACACGTTTCTTATCAGCCCTCGCGGCATGAAATAAACGCAGCACACCCGATTATAAGCCAAGGTGGGCCTGTCCACCCCTTTGTTTACATACTTACATAAATATTTTTGAGGATTTTTGTGTAATCAGCTGAAGTAGACTCGAAGCTGGTAGCCTGAAAAAAGTAGCCCCTCAATACATATCGGCCCCCTCGACTGTCTGTTGGTATGTATTTATTTTGGTTCGAGCACCTTGTTATTGCTTTTGTTTCTTGTTGTCTGTTCTGTTTGCATCTTTCCGAATTGGAGTCGGGGAACCGCTTTTAACTGGTTTTTCGTTTCTGGATTACTTGTCCTTGCCTCTATCACCAGGTTTTTTGGATTCTATGGCCCCATATCGCTTAGCGGACCGATTTAATGCACATGCACTTTTTCCCAGACAGCATCAGCATCGATTTTGTCGTCTGGACCCGGAATGAGATTCCTTGGAGAAGGCACGAAATGTTTCGATCGGAGACACCCACGTCACATTATTTAAGGCCGTTTATTGACTGGATCTCTCAATATTTCGTGCAAAAATTTGCATATTAAAAAGATGGAAATGTAATTTTACTTTATTTTTTTTCATATGGGTATCAGGGATGGCCCTTCGATTAACGAACCAGGGCTGAGGAGGAAATCAAGTTCGTGCTCTAGACTCAGTGGTTCATTTTACTGGTTCCCTTTTGTTCACGCAAGGTTAAGGAACATTTAAGAGTTAATATAAATATTCCTATATTTTATTGTATATAAAGTTCTAGAGAAACGATTTTTTAGAATTATTGATTCATGATCACATCCAAATTTGTAAGTCAATTGGTGTGTACTTTCTCACAGTGCTTGCAATGTGATAGTTGTTGGTGATGGGAGTTTTCCTGGAGTGATTCAGTCATCTGGCAGCACGGCTTGTGTTTATGTGTGGGTTATGTGGGGAGCAAAAACAATTGCGCGACAAGAAATCCAAATACCATTAAGTTTTGCGTAGCTCAGTTAAATAAACGTCGTGCAGCTCTAAAGTCCTAATTTCAGGTATCCCGCAAATATATAAAAAGAAACCAAGGTAGAAGCGTCAGCGTTACAAAGAGGTAAAAATAAACGATTCCCAGTCACGTAGATTTCGCACGCGTGTGTATGAGTGTGTTTTGTTTGTTGTTGCTGGTATTATCAGCAGCAGAGCTAAATATTGTATTTATTATTGTATTTACTTCTCACTTCTGCCCCATGCGTTGTTTGCGCCATTCCCATTCGCCATTCGCCACTCGCCGTAACTGGCACTCGAAGCCAAAGTGAAGCAATTCTTTTCATTAAAATGTTAATCCTGTATCCCCAATCTGTTGCAGGACTCTAGCCCCTCCCCAGAGAAGACACCCACGCCCACAAGCACAGACACAGACACCCGCACAGAGGCACAGTCACAATGATGTCCCTGCTCGGGCGCCCCGACGTGGATGCGGGGGAAGTGTTTACCAACTTTAACCAGAACATAACGTAAGCATGGGTGGTTCTTACAGTGGATATTGGTTAAGAGAAACCTTTTACAAAGAACAGGATTAAAAATAAAATGTGCCTGTATCTGTATCTATTTTAAACTAAGATATCTATACTTAAAAAACATATATCTTATCGTAATAAATCCATACAGTAATAATAGGACAAGGTGGAATCCTTATCAGTTTCCAAAATTGATTTTTTTATCAAACCGAATTTAAGTTATTTAAAAAATAAATGAGGCAACAATACATATTTACATTATTTTAATTTATTTAATTGTAAATTGCATTCTAACTTTTCAAGGACATCGTGTTAGACCTCACCTGTAATCTAATCACATTATTAATCATTTTATTTAATTGCAGTTCTCTTGCCGTGGCCACCAGCGGAGGCTACAGCCTGTATAGCTTGGGCTCCGTGGACTCGACCCTGGACAAAATCTACCACACCAAAAGCGATGAGCTGTTCCTCATCGAGCGGCTGTTCGAGAGCTCTCTGGTGGCCATCGTCTCCCAGCGGGCTCCCCGCAAGCTAAAGGTCTGCCACTTCAAGAAGCAAAGCGAAATCTGCAACTACTCCTACGCCAACACCATCTTGGCCGTGAAACTCAATCGCGAGCGGTTGATCGTCTGCCTGGAGGAGTCGCTATACATCCACAACATCCAAGACATGAAGGTGGTGCACACTATCCGGGACACGCCGTGCAATCCACAGGGACTGTGCGCTCTGTCATCCTCCTCGGATCACTGTTATCTGGCCTATCCGGGCAGTGTGACCGCCGGAGAGGTGCAGATCTTCGATGCCATCCACTTGCACGCTAAGACCATGATACCCGCCCACGACACTCCGCTGGCGGCATTGGCGTTCAGCCCCTCGGGCACCGAGATAGCCACGGCCAGTGAAAGGGGAACAGTGATCCGGGTTTTTAGTTCCCAGGACGGTAGCCGACTCTTTGAGTTGCGGCGCGGCTTGAAGCGGTGCGTGTCTATTGTTTCGCTTTCGTTTAGCACGTGCGCCGAATATCTGGTGTCCAGTTCGAATACGGAGACGGTGCACATCTTCCGGCTGGATCGCACTGCCACGGAGACCGCTGACAACCACACTGGCAAGCAGACGAGCGACGACTGGATGGGGTAAGCGGGGTTTCAATTGAAAGCGCTACTAAATTCCTGTGCTTTGTAGATAGTTATGGTCGCAGGGTCCGTGTTTAAGGTGTGGGTGTGCTGTCGTCTCTCGACCCATTCCATTTTCCTATAATTCTTTCATTTTTATATCCATTCATTTGTTTTTTTTTTTTTGGATTTTTGTTGAGTTTTTCAGAAGCTTAATTATGAATTATTTTTTTTTTTACATTTTATTAAAACCCTTTCGCCAATTTAAATATTTTCCATTTATCCAAGAAAATTACATCCTCCAAAGAAATCAGATATTTTGTTTAGGGACGTAATCTTTCGGTTTCTTATTTCGTTACTTGAGTGGCACTTGACATTTATCTATTTTTCTTTTCTTTCATTTTGCGAAACCACCAAACACAAAACAAACCAACCAACCACCTCAACAACAACAACAACCACAACTCAACCAACTCAACTCCACCAATCACCAAATCTACTCTCTCATGCAAGTTACTCGTTTTTTAGATTCTTGGGCAGGACAGTCACCAGTTACCTGCCCACGCAGGTGACCGATGTGTTTAGCCAGGGAAGGGCGTTCGCCTCGGTCACTCTGCCGGAGGCGGGAGTCCGCCGGATGTGCGCCATCGCCACAATACAGAAGCAGCTCAGGTGAGGCTCCACATTGCCTGTTCTCCAAAATGTCCTCCAATGTGTA
Source organism: Drosophila atripex (assembly GCA_035045925.1). Lineage (NCBI taxonomy): Eukaryota > Metazoa > Arthropoda > Insecta > Diptera > Drosophilidae > Drosophila > Drosophila atripex. The sequence goes on from JAWNOP010000012.1 coordinate 8,263,036, forward strand.
ACCTATTTTATAAAAAAAAATCAAAATTTCACCAGATTACTGATTGCCTCGCAGGACGGGTACTTGTACGTGTACTCCATTCCGGCCGTCGAGGGGGCAGAGTGCCAGTTGATTAAAAGGCACGACCTGCGGCTGGAGGACCACTACGCCATGGATATCAAAGGTGCCTAATCAGTTCGTTTCTCGCACACACTCCACACTTACACACATCCACAACCAAATCAAAATCCAAACCAATTCTCTAGTTGATTCACCTCAAACTCTAGGCCTAAACAGTGGCGTGAGCATCGGCGGAGCAGCCGGCGTTCCGCCGAGCGGAGCAAGCGGGGCTGGTGGCAGTGGCCAAGGCGGCGGCGATGCCAAGGCGACACCTGCAGCGGAAAAGCCAGGTGGATCATATGCGTCGGCCGTTAAGGGAGACGAGCCAGCAGGACCCTCCTCCTCCACCTCCGCTTAAAGGACACGATGATCATGATGGGAATAACTGATGAAGATGTTAAATGAAACTCACTCCTCAAAGTACTACGGACGATGATGCTAAAGTGATTGCGATGATGCTTGGCGAAATGATAATGATGATTTGAATGCGGTAGTCAAGCGTATTTAAGTAAATAAATAGGTCATAGACTTAATTTAGCCTAGAATCCAAACGTTGTCAGTGACGATTCTTCCTCGTTTTTTACCAGCAGCAACAATATTCCTTTCTACCGGTTCCCCCAAAACAAAAACATAAAAAAAACAAACAACATAAACAAGAAACCCAAGCAATTTTTTAGTTTTAAGCCCCGTTCGTGTGGCGCTGCCATTGGAATAGGAAAATGCTTTTTGTCATACACTCCTAAGTTAGTTGTTAATTAATAATTTAATGCGATTTATAGAATTTCTTTGATATTTGAGTTGCCTGCTTTTTATATAAAATAAACGGCCTTTGCAAATTATTTTCGTTTACCCGCATATCTTTTTTTTCCCAAGCCAAAAAAAAAAATAAAACGAAACTTTCATCCCTTGACAATCCACCGAACTCGATTTAAATGTAAAGTTCTCGCCTAGCTCTTGTTTAAATCAATCAAAATAACTTGGATTAAGCAGCACCATCCATCACCTTTAACACATGTATTTAATCTTCAATTTAGAATCAAACATTTAGCAAACAGATGAGTGAAAAAATTCAAGAAATTCAGAGTGCGCACTGGAGGAACAATTTTCGGCATACATATATTATAGGATATATTTTGTACAAAGTCAAATATTTTAGAACATACTATTTAAAAAAAAGTTTACAAACGAAACTCATACGCTACTTTATTGTATTCAATAAATTATTTGAATTAAAACATCTTAAAATGGTTGTGCGTTATTTCCTGAACAGTCGACATAAAAACTTAAAAAATCTCATTTTCAAAACTATTTTTACTTATGTTTAATTTGAAGTTTTATTTTGGTAATAAAAGTAAACTAAGTTTTTCTAGTAAGCAATACAAACTTAGAAAAAACTAATTTTAAAATAACTTTTGTAAGTCTATCCGGCAGCTCTGTTCGCGCCCAAAGTTGCACGTTTTACAACACGCGTGACAACTATCGATAAAAAATGTTTCTTAAAGTCGCATCTCTAAATAATTTTACGTTTCTGCCATCACTAGTAGCGGTGCAAAGAAGAAGAGTCGCGTAGAAAGTGAAAAACTCAAACAAAACGCAAAAACTAAAGCATTTTAAGAAAAGTAAAACATTTTGTGGTCGCGCGGGATGAAGGAGAACAACAAGATCCTCCAGCTCATCTATGTGGCGTGGCGCGAGCGCTGGTCGGACTCTCAATGGGGAATCAATATCAAAAAGGCGAGAAACCAAAGAAAAAATACACCTCCAATATTCGTGTCTGCCAAGTTGTATTCGAACGAACTGAAGCACGTACATTGAGAATTTGAAAAACATTTGTAAAGGACGACGCACTAGTCCGCCACCTTGTTATCCGTTTTGTGCTCGAAAAGGGGTTCCTCGGCCTGAGCCAGAGCTAAAACCAGTTGGCGCTGCTTCACAGATAGATTCTTAGGAATGCGCACCTTAAGTGTCACTATGTGGTTGCCTATACCCTCCTTGGAGCGAACGCCCTTGCTCTTGAGAATCACCTGAGTGTGCGACTGGGTTCCGGGCTCAATCTTTAGTTCAACGGTCTCGTAGAGGCCGCGGATCCTGAAGGTTCCGCCCAGGATGGCGTCCGAGATGTTCAAGTGCTTGTCCGTCAGGATATCATTTCCCACCCGCTTGAAATATTCACTGTAGGGCACCTGCAGCTTGTATGTTACCTGTTGCTTGTTGTTTGGATTGGAGATGGTCACCACATCCCCGTCCTTCGACCCAGCCGGCACCGGAACCATCACATCTACAGTGGCGATCACATGTCCTCGGTTGCTGCACGTTTCACAGTCGTTTCGGTTCGTGAAGCGCTTGCCCTTGCACTGGCTGCAAGGGGCTACCGAGCTGTATGTGGCTGTTTTGGTTGTTACCTTCCCGGTACCGTTGCAGCGCCGACAGGGCTCCTTGCCCACGTCCCGGTGGGTCATTAGTTGCGACTTGCCCTTGCAGGTATCGCACTTGCGCAGGTACTTCAGATCCAGTCGCTTCTTACAGCCCACGGTCGCCTCCTCGAACTTAAGCGGCAGGTCGAACTCGTTGCTCTTCACCCTGTTGATCTCTGCGTAGAGGAGGCGAAGGATTAATGAGGATTAGTCTGAGGATGTCTTCCCCGACCAACCTTCGTTGGACCACTTCTGGGATTCCAGTTTCTTGGCCTCGTCGAGGTCGCCCCTCATGGGATCGCCTGCCTGTTCGAGAAAGGCCCGTTCGTCCCTGACCCCGCCCAGCTGATCGTACTCCAGGCGCTTGGTCTCGTCGGTGAGGATGTTGTAGGCGTTAGAAAGCTCCTGGAAGTGCTTCAGCTTTTGCTCTGAATGAGTGGAGTCAGGATGGTAACGCTTTGCCAGCGCGTAGAAGGCCGATCGGATTTGCTGGATGGTGGCATGCCGGTGGACGCCCAGCACTCGATAGTAGTAGTCTCTGGGCATTCCCCGGTTCTGGGCATTCACGGACTTCACGGCGGGGAAACTGACCTGTTGGGAGTGCTGGCCGGGTTTCGCTATGCTTGGACGCCTCGCTTCCAGCTGGCGATCCGGATAGTAGGCCGGCTTCTGGGTCCGAAACTGGTACTGACTCATCAGCCGGCCCCACAGCCAGCAGGCGGCGGCCGCCGGTGCACTGTCCACGTCCATGCATGGCAATGCCCGCCTCCCGCCCCCAGCTGCCACTCCCCCCGCCAGTCCGCCGCCACCGATCAGTGTGGTGAGAATGTCTCCGTGGTTGCGAAAAAATTTCAAACGTAACATCGCGCTCTTACGGTCTTAACTAAGAATAGAACTTTGTATAATATATAATTGGGAATGCCAACTCCAAGTTTGTTTATCTGTCCTTGAATTGATGCGTATGTAAGGTCCTGAATCTATAAAAAATGTTGACAGCGAAATGAAAGAGAAATGTTATGAAAACATTCGATTGACTCTCATATTGATTGTGTTTTCAGGTGCTGCCGCGGGGAGTTAGCGGCGATGCCTACAACCTGGCGGATTGCCTGATGCAGCAGGCCCTCATTGGATCCACAGCTAACCCGGTGAGTTTCTCCATTCAACAAATTGAATAATAAAGAAATCTAAAGCAATATTCTCGTTACAGCTGGTTCTGAACTACCTGAAGCACTCACTGTGCGCCCATCTCGTTTCCCACGCCGCCGTCCTGCGATGCATCGCCAAGTACGATAAACTGGAGAGGGTCTATTGCATCACAGCCTTGCTAGAGTTTCTGGCTAGTATTGTGGATGGTGTGACTTGTCGGTGAGTGGATATGGGCCACTAAAACTTTAGTTTTTCTTTATAATTTTTTATTTATTTTTAATTATTGCAGCATTAAGTCTGAGGAGGCTGTCTTGCCAAGTGCCATTGTCAACCTGGTCTATTGGCTGCTCCAGATCTTTGCGCGCACCGTGCAGCACTACGAGCTGTATAGCGAGATCAGTGCGGAGCAGTCGTACCTGCTGGACCAGACCTGCGTGGTGATCGACCGCCTTAGCCAGCACCAGTTTCTGCTTTCCATGTTGTACGTGGGCTGTCACGAGGAGCTGGAGATCTGTGCCCGCATAAGAGACAAGTATGCTACCATTAAGGGTTCCCTGACAAACTCCAACTTTACGCTCAGCTCTCCCAATGTGGAGCAGCAGCTGCAGCAGTTGGCCTTCATTGAGCCCAAACACTTGGATATGCAGCCATTGAACCCGGCACCGACGCTGGAAAAAATCTCGTGCTGCGTGCAGCCGCTCCTCGCCGTCGAGGTACTCTTGAATCCCTGCAAAGACACAAGCTACTATGTGGCCGAGCTGCAAATGCTGCAACGGCTGAAGCGCTACTCCAACACCCGCCTCTTCTATGAGATTATCCGCGCCGGCTTCCTCACGCTAAGCAATGTGGCCGACACCAGCCCGGACACCATGTGGGGCGCCTTCATGTTCTTCAAGATGCCGCATATCATCAAACAGCTGCATGCGCTGCAACGGATTCCCGGGGAACAGCCGCCTATGACAGATTATATTCCCGAGCTGGTGGAGGCTCTGGAGCTGCTCATCGAGGACAATCTCCTCCTGGACTTTATGGACACCAAGTGCTCGTGCAACATGATCGAGTTCCTGCTGAATGACTGGACCAAGCAGCAGCTGGTCAGCGATATCCACGTGAAAAAGTTTGCCAGCCAGAGGTGAGAGATGCCTTCGTCCTCAAATTCGACGAGTACTTAAGAGGATTCTTTTTACAGGGAGGCAGCTGCTCAGCTGCTGAAAAAATGCGACAACGGCCAGCAGACGCCGTCAAACATCAACATCATCAAGCGCGCCGAGGTGCCGCTGTCGGGAGTTCTCAAAACGCTCTGCACCAACAAGGTGCAGGATATGGTGAACGTGCTCTGCCAGGTGCCAGTGGGCAACAGCTTTGAGCTGATCCTCTCAGTGGCCACCGTAGAGGGGCGGCTGAAGACCTTCGTCTCCCGCCTGATTCAATGCAACGAGAACTCGAAGCCGGTGCCAGGCGAGTTGGGGAAGCTGTGCGTTATTCGCTCGACATTATTCGATGTATCCTTTTTAATGCTGACCAGCATCGTTCAGACCTACGGATCGGATGTAATATAACAGTTTTCTTTAAAATAACCATTTTTAATATTTGGATCCTAATTCCAGGTGGTTCTGTCGGAGCGAGGAGATTCCTTTTTCGAGAAATGGGTGCGAGAGTGTATGGTGGAGCGGAACAAGCTGAAGAATCCCCGCCAGATACTTGCTCTGTGCGACGACAGTATTGTGGATGAGCTGTTGCTCAGCTTAAGTAAGCCGGAGGCTGCCCAACTCAAACCGAGCAACCTAAGTTGGCAGGAGACCTGCCTCAATCTCCCCGGGGTACTCCACCATGTGCTCATAGCCTGGGAGCAGGAGACTCTGTCCTCGGCGGATGTAAAAAGTATTTTGGACAACATTAAACGGCGTCTGTTCAGTTTTTCCGTTTGTGCCACCAGTTTTCTGTGCGCCTACATGTACTCGGTGCGGGAAACGGAGCTGCTGAAGCCGATGAATATGATCCAGCAGTTCCTGGCGCCGATGACTAGCGAAGAGCTAGCCAGCCAGGAGAACGCTAAGGAGCGATTAACCCTGAGCTATCAGATCATCCGAAAGATGCAGCATGACGTCCATCCCGCCCCGAATACCAAATCACGCCTGATATCCCACACCCCGCTGGTGGAACAGTTTCGGGAGGTGTGGAAAACGGTTCTGGAGGCGGGTCACCTGCCGGTGCGTGCTGCCCAGACACTGGAGTCCCTGCTGCTGGCCGGCGGAGCAGCGTGGCTGGCCACGCAGCTCGTGGAGCAGTTGCTGAGTTGCAAGTACACGCGAGATATGTCGGTCATGATGGATGTGGTGTTTGCCGTGATGCACCTGGACATCGAGAAGACCACGGAGGCTCTCTTGCAGTATGTGGTGGCACCTATGGTACTCCGGCGGCAGGGGTAAACTCTAGCATGCAGATCTAGCATAGAAACATTGATTAAATGATTTTCTCTTCTAGCGAGGACATTAATGAGCCACAGTCCCTGATTCTGGCCCGTCTGTGCGTCTACTGTATAATCTCATGCTTGGAAACTCGCAGTGGCACTGCCTCCTCCGCCCTGGCAGCCATGAAAAAGCGTTCACGCTCCCATGACGAGGAAGAACTGGCTGCCAATGTGGCCAAGGTTCGCAAGGTGATTGGCGAGGGAAATGAGAACTCCAGCGACTTTACAGATCCAGGGAACTCTGTGACGGGCTTGGTAGGATCTATGCTGGGCGGATCTAACTCAGCAGAGCTGCGGACTACGCCCATGACGCTTCAGGAACCATTGCAGTCGAGTGTGCAGCACATATTTGGAGTATTCATGCAGTTCGTCAGCGGAGACGAATTGTCGCCCAAGGCAGTTTTTGTCTACCAATTCATCTCACTGCTGGTGGAGTGCGGGGGCGAACGGGTGGCGCCTGTTTTGCGGCTGCTTCCTCCTCAACTGGTGCAACAGCTGCTGAAAGTGCTCGCCACTGATGATATAAGAGTGGGTCTAATTAGCAGACTATACGACCTGCGAGTACCGAACGGACGGCAAGCGGCTGTGGCCGATCTGTGCCTGTGGAGGAATATGCAGATGACCCGACATAGCATACACCTTTGAGGTCCAACTAGATTAAGAGACGGGCGGGAGAAATTGCTAAATGAATTGTATTAAAAACTAGAAATTGGTGACTCGACTCGGCTGCTTCATCGTACAGTGTTTTATCTGGTTTATTACAATAACTTTTTGTCGCCGATTTACGTCGCTGTTCGCATCATCATCATCATCATCATCATCGTGAGGGGGGCATGCTTAAAGTAAGAGACCTTGGGATGGGAGTTCCCTATATCACTTGTGCAGGCAGCACTCGAAGTAGGTCTCGCCCACGTAGCCGCCGCGCATCGCCTTCTTTACGTTGTACTCGAATTGGCGTCTGTTGTTCTGGAGGACATCAGCCGCCTCCTTGTTCAGCGGATCCTCGGGATTTGGTTCCTGAAGGAAGCATTTTGTTTTTAGTATACAAAATTGCTAAACTTTCAGTTCGAATACAAACCAAGAAAAGAAATTGCAAGCCATAGACTATAGAGTTGATGGTCAGCACTGGATTCCAGTCCTCGCGCAGAATATTGAGGCAAACATTGCCCTCGAGGTCGATGTTGGGGTGATACACTTGGGTGCTGCATTTGACCTTCGGCGGCTCATGCGGGTAGTTGGAGCCGACGCGGAAGTTGAACACGAAACGGCCGTCTCTGTAGAAGCCCTCATCGGGCGAGATGATTAGCTTGAAGTTGAGCAAGTCATCGGGGTCCGGGAAGTCTGTGGCGCAAGTTTTTGGCAGGTTGAGTTCGCTAATATCTGTGAGGCACACATCGCAATGGAAGAGATATAAAATGTAGCTAGTATATATATATAGATAGCCAATATATCGCACCTTTCTGTATACGCAGCTGGGCGGCCGAGGCCTTCTTTTGCTGACCACCGCTTCCCTTCTGCTCGCCCTCCTTCTTTTGCTGCTTCAGCGTGAAGAGTTTAATCATCTTGGCGTCCTCGTCTCGCTGGCGTTTTGTTTTCTGGATTGCAAGTTGTGTTTCGCGCTGTTCCTCAGCTCTATTTTGGGTTTATTGATGCTAGCTATTGGGTGCAGGGCATGATCGAATGTCAGTGCTTATGGAGAATTTGTTTTGATTTCGTTCACCTACCGTAAACGGAAATTTTGATGAGAAATTCGCTTCAAAACGGGATTGCTTTCTTCAGTTCGTTTCTGATAGAGCTGGCACACAGCCGATAGTGATGTATCGATAGTGACCTCCTTGTTGCTTGCTATTGTGCCCCGCCAAGTTATTTTTCAAAATAAAAACGATGAGCTTGTGAAAGTGTGAAGATTTTGAATTATTAGCAATAAAATATTAAACTTCCATGTTTAAACATATATTATTTTTTATTAGCCCAACGGACAACTCTGCCACGGTTTTCTAGTGTTGAAAAGCGCAATTTCGATATCGGCACATGTTGATTTGATTCGCAAACACGTCGCTACGTTTATTTTGAATTCAACCATGTCCTCAGAGCCCGCGGTAGCCAAGGACGCAGTGCTGAAGCGCAGCGAAAGTTTGGCGGAGGACACTCCAAAGGTGCAAGGCTATGACTTTAACCAGGGTGTGGACTACAGTAAATTGTTCGACTCCTATGTGAACACTGGATTCCAGGCCACAAATCTGGGCCTGGCCATGAAGGAAATAAATCGGATGGTGAGTCTTGTAAATGTCAACAGTTTATGTAATTCGTTTCAAGCACCTAACACTGGTAGCTGGATTGCAGGGCCCAACCGCTGGAGGAGGCGCAACTGGACAGCCATGAAACTGACGATTTCATTCGACGGAGAAGCAAGTGCACTGTCTTCCTAGGCTATACATCCAACCTGGTGTCTTCAGGAATGAGGGAAACCATACGGTTCTTGGCCGAGCATCGTATGATCGACTGCATCGTGACCACAGCCGGCGGAGTCGAAGAGGACTTCATTAAGTGCCTGGCTCCCACGTTCATGGGATCCTTTGAACTTAGTGGCAGGGATCTGCGCGATCGCGGAATCAACAGAATAGGGAATCTTCTCGTTCCGAACGACAACTACTGCAAGTTTGAGGACTGGCTTATGCCCCTTCTTGATGAGATGCTCGAAGAGCAGAACTCCAGTGGAACAGTTTGGTCACCCTCGAAGATAATAAATCGCTTAGGCGAGAGGATTGGCGATCCCAGTTCCATATACTACTGGACTGCCAAAAATAAAATTCCCGTGTTTTGTCCAGCCCTAACTGATGGCAGTTTGGGTGATATGATGTACTTTCACTCCTTTCGGAAACCTGGACTTGTAGTGGACATTCTCTCCGATCTCCGGCGACTAAACACAATGGCCGTTAAAGCCGTGAACAGCGGCATGATCATCGTCGGTGGCGGCGTCATCAAGCATCATATCTGTAATGCCAATTTAATGCGGAACGGAGCTGATTTCTCGGTATTCATTAACACCGCCTCCGAGTTTGACGGCAGCGACAGTGGTGCCCGGCCGGATGAGGCCATATCTTGGGGCAAAATACGGAAGGATGCCACGCCTGTTAAAGTTTACGCGGAAGCTAGTTTGGTTTTCCCACTGATTGTGGCCGAGACATTTGCCAAACGGCATTTTGCCGGCAAGGAGTTGCCCTCAGAGACTAACCAAGTATAAATATATTTGAGAAAACTAGGACAGCGAAATAAACAGCCAAATGTTTCTTATTACGACAGTGTTCTGGCCCCCAAAAAGGGCATATTCTTGTCCCCGAAGTGTTATGTACCACCCCCAGAAACAAACTGCCCCAACAGGAAGCTATTAAGCGTCGAAAATGTTGTCTTGCATGCATTGCACTCTGGTGACTCCATTCGTAGTAATGGTTATGCCACAAAAATGCAATATTTGCCTGCGCTCTCAGACGCCATCTTTTTAGTTTTAGGCTAAGCCCCTTTTTCCTTTCCGGCCACAATATTTGTCGGGGAATTGTCCAAGGCGAACAATGGATCCGCATAAGCCCACAAAATGTGTCATTAATTTTATGCCACTAATGTAAGCGCTCGACTTCCGCTGCTGCCTCCAATTTTCCACCATTTTTGCCCGCCAACTTCGGGTGTCTGTACGCATCATTAAAGCCAAGGGGAAACTTTTTTTGCACACTTACTTTCCGCTCCGGCTCCTTCGACAGTTGGCGCTACATATTTTGAGCTATTGTCATGCTGCAGTGGAGAAAGATGGACTGGTTGAAAGTTGGATGGTAGCAAGGAGACTGCATTTTCTTTGGCAACTTTTTCCCAACTGCCTCCAAGTTTTTGTCGACTCTTTTTTTTGCGCGTTTTTGAAAATGAATGGTTCTTCTGTTGCCGTAAAGAAAGAGTGTTATATACTTATGCATGCATATAAAGAGCGGAGATGGCTTTATCAAAATTTTTGAAATTTATACGCTACTCGTAAGGAGGCTATTTCTTTTTGGCATTCGCATAGTTTGAAAGTTCCTTTCATAATTCTAGTTCATTTAGTGTTCTGGCACGAAAATCAATTGCATTTATTTTTCTAAAGGCCATTATCGGCAGTCAGCCATCGTTAAGAAGTGCTTAGCTGCATGTTGTCATAACCAAAGGCACACACCACACACATCTTGGACCCACTTAGGATATGGACCCACTTACCCCGCCCACTCTCGAAGCGCTTAAAAACTAATTACGAACAAAGCTGTTGCTGCTTCTCTTACTTTGTTGTTTTCTGCTTTTCGCCGACTAAGAAGTAGCCACTGTACTGGGAAAAATTTTGAAAAAATGTGTATTCTAAAATTTTCAAATAGACTGTTTTATTCAAAAAATAAGGAAAGTCAAAACAGGAAAAATTAAATGTTAATACATACATGGATCGGGTTTCATGAATTGGTTCTGGCCTTTTTGATTTGTGTTGCGATTAAGGAATAGTTTAAACTTTAAAGTTTTCTTGTTCAAAAGAAATTTACATACAAAATTAGCTTAATTTAAAAAGTAGTATAGTAAATTTATAAAATATATCTTTTTTTTACAGTGCAAGTGCGTAGACATTTCAGGACTAGAGCCAAGTTGCCTTCGTGATTACGAGAAAATTAAAACTACATTAAAAGTTTTGCAGTTGACAGGGATAGAGCCGTCGGATGAAGGAGAAACAGGCGGAACTTTTCAACCAACTGAACGATGTATTGATTCAAACTAAAAATTGGTAAAAATATATATAAAGAGTATTAAATGGGTTCATCAGGATTATGGCTTTCCATCGGACAGATCACTAAGGCCTTCGGCGAGCTTTTCCAGGTCCTCGGCGAAAATAGACTTCCTGCGACCATTCCTGCGTATGACATCCTTGAACCTGGTTGGGCTGCATTTTTCCACTTCGCAGATCTCGCAGGGCAGCACCTTGGGGCAACCTTGTCGCTCGGGTGGACGTAAAGACTTGCTTTGGGGCTTTGATGCCTCCTGGCAGAAGGCACATAGCTCTAGGTCACCTGAAGCTGACAGATGCCTTTGGATGAGCTCTTCCCGGCGCTGCAAGTCTTCGGAAAGAGCACGTACCTTTTTGAACTCCAGCTTCAAAGCTTCCTGTGCCTTTTGCATCTGTTGGTCCTTGAATGTTTGGGCCTCCTTCTGAGCCATGATAAGCTGTTCGTACAGGATGCGTACATTGCCCTCTCGCCGATCGCACTCCTGAAACACCATTTTCTCCAGCATTGCATTGAAATGTTGGTCAAGCTTGTAAAGCTGCGAGCTTATTTCGGGTTCATTCTTGAGGAGCGGTCCCAAAATGGAGGACACGAAGTCGAAGGGGTAGTCGGAACCAGCCCATTCGCTCAAGCGTCCTATGGATTCCACCGTTGTTTGCCAGATCTTTTCCTGCCAGGTGCTCAGCTTTCTGACCTTAGGCTTCTGGGCCAGCTTTTTGTCCAGCAGTTGGTGTTGGCATCTGTACATCTTCTCTGTCTCTAGGGTCTTGGAGTGCAGCAACGAAATCTCGTTGAGGAGAGCCGCATTGGCTTGTTTAATGGACACAAAGTTGGGGTACGATCCTTCCATAAAGTCTACTTCAGAAGTGCAGTCCTGGGAGCCACACCGGCTGCTCCCTACATCACAATCCTCCGAAGCATTGGTCTCCGTGTCGGCGGCCTCCCCTGCGACCGAGACATGATCCTCATCCTTCCGGCCCTCATATTGATTGAGGACATCGTCCAGTCTTAGGCGCAAGTTCTCCAAGTCTAGGAAGGGCTTCTCCAGGCGGCCCAGTTCCTTCAACTGGTCATACATTAGCAGCATCAGGCAGTTGCGGGCGTACTTGTCCTGGCGCTTCGCCTGCTGGAAGAGCTCCAACCAGCGCTGGCTCACCTCGAGATCCTCGCGGCTGATTTTCACGTACACATCGCCCATCACCCGTAGCTGGCTCTTGAAGTGTCGGTCTAGTTCGCACTCGTTAAGGTCACTCATGCTCGAAAATCCTTTCGGCTTTCCAGGGACAACAATTTGAATTTTATTTAGTATTTGTAATTTTTTTCTGTGCTAGGAAACGAGTGATGTGCTGATCGAAAATATTGAATCAAGTTTATATAAAATGTTCAAAATGAAATGGCTCAAAAAGTTTATAAATAATTGAATTTATATTAAATAATTTATCCAGTAAAATATATTATTTTTATTTGACACAGAAACTTTTGTTTGCAGCCTTCTGGCTTACAAGTTTAAGTAAGTATAATATTGCGTATACGTAAAGGCTTTCTTTATATGTAAAATTTATTTGCATCTCCCACTACATTTTTGCAAGTTAAGCCATTTATAAATTAATCTAAAAAGTGGATAGACCCTCCGATAAAGAAAATTCTTTAAAATGGAGCGGGCTGAGGTTTTCTCCATCGCATTTTTGTCACCTATCCCAGCCATCCACTTGCCTTAATGGCACAAATACCGGAAATACTTTCAAGACGCCATAATTTTGCCCTTTCTGCTGATTTTCTCGCTTCCGATCGGGCCCGACTTTCTTATTAATTTCTTGAATGCTGCTTTGGTATTTTTTGCAGACCGCCTTCCTCTCATAAATTGCGCAAATTCCTTTTGTGAGCACCGAGAAAAAGTGGCACAGGACGAGTGGGGGCGCACTCCGGCTCCGAGCAATGAATTGTGTGGTCACATCCAATTTCTCTGCATGTCCTGAGCACGCTTATTAAAGAATAAATCATTTGATGGCCGTCACTTTCCGTCTCTTCTGCAAAGTGACCAACATATTCGTCACAAAGAAGAAACCGGCAACGACAATCAAACCACCAAAAAAAAAAAAAGGAGAAACCATAAAAGGAAAGGAAAACCCAAGAAGCAGAAAGGGGGAATAGGTAAAGTCGGGTCAGCACTGCCCGGATGGTTAGCCAAAGTACATTATAGTCCTTGGTCGGTTGCAGCCTGCAACAAATGTAGCAGAAAACCGCAGCCGAGAGTAGTGCAATTAAATACAGGAAATAATGGCCACCACAGCACCAACAGTGCCAGGCGAGCAGGCACTAGAGCGATGGCTAGGAGGCACACAGGAAACGACAGGATGCAGGAAGCGTTCGCACAGCATCTTGGCCTGGCCAGAAGTAGCCAGCAGTTGGCCAACAAATTTAGAGGCGGAAAAGAATTCAGCAACAACCGCCCAGCCAGACAGAAACCGGTGAACGCTATTATAACATTGCATTAAATGGAGACGACTCTTGGGGAAAACCTCAGAAACGGATGGGTTGGTCCTGGGACTATTTATCTTTTAACTATTTACGAGGTGCATGTAATTTCCTGGGCCACTAACTCCGTGGATTTTTGAACTTGCTTGGTTTATGATATTTTTAATAGATTTCGGAACTTTGGTTTCATATTTAAGTTAATGGATATAACCTAAATTAAAAACTATTTAAAGTTTCTTTAACTTTAGATAAGTTTCTAATGGAAGACAAAGTCAAAAGTAATAATATTAAAAGTAAGACTACTCCACTCCAACTTGAATATTTGTTGTAAACTTTATTCATTTTTTTTTTGTTCACAAAACAATTTTGTTAGAGAACTTCAGAAACACCATTTTAATCGAAATTCTTTTGTAAATAGCTTTATTTACAGCCAGAACAGTTGACTTCTTAATGTACGGCATTCCAATCAGGACCACACACCCTGATCTAACCAATACAGAGACAACATCTGGTTGCGGTTTCCTGTGTCCTGTATTCCTTTTTGGAAAAGGACATTTCTTTGAATATTTTTGCCTCCGAGTATGTTTGCCTGTCTACGTCTACGAGTACGTGTTCGCTTTCGTGTTCGTGTGCGTTTGTGCGAAATATTTTATAATTCAATTTTCAATTGGCATCTGCATCATACTCCAACATATCCATGTGGGGTGCATATCCGTGTAGGATGCATGCATAGTCGGGCTCTAATTGAATTCAGTGTGCACTTAAGCGACATCCGTCCATAATGAAATTTAGCAACAAAATAGTGGTTGAAAAAAGTGTGGCAAGGACAAAAGCGTCGGCAAATATTGTTGCTATGCTAATGCAAACTTTTGCTTACCGCCGTCCTCCCACATACTACTATACAGATTTTTTTTTTATTGCACCATAAATAATGAGAAATAGGATGGAGCTGAAAGCGGAGCCTGGCAACGAAGAAATTGAAATTAAATTGCCGTTCGACTGAAGGCATCCGATGTCGGCAGTTACTGCCAGAGCATCTGCGGGGCTGCATAACGATATTTTATTGTATATCTCATCGTCGCTATATATATGTAGTACAATCTATATACACATTTTATTTCAGTTGATGTTTTATTCTGCACTCTGCAAATAATCGATTGTCAGTCAGCACCAATTGCTGTCCGTCGGACTGACGGACCGCTTGACTTCCAATTGGAATGTTAGCTGAAGTATGAGAAGCTGCTTCAATATTGCGCATAGCATTTCAAATTTTCCGGCACTGGGAGAAAAAAAGGATGCTACTCGTTTTTCCCTCAAAAGTATTTCCTAAAAATTCCCATTATTAAGATATTTTTGGAAAAATACGAAGTATCTTCAAGTTATCTTCAAGTTGCAATTTTTTTTTTTTTAATATTTTAAAATTCTTCACTTCAAAATACACACATTTTAATAGAAAATTCAATCTTTTTATCGCTTTTTCACAGTGAAATTTTGCAAAGCAATATGGGTTCGATTGTGTGTGGCTAAAAATTCCTTTCGATTGACTTCGCTTGGCGTTTTATTGATTGATTTGCAATGCCCAGAGCCTCAAGAACTCCTCTGACTCCTCAAGAACGGAGCTGACAATCAACTTCTTGTCCTTTCGGCGCCTGAGACAGGGCGCACACTGCGTATGCGTAATATTTCTTTGCCACATCCTTGCACGCTTTCCGTTCAGCTTGGCCTGCAAAGTTTGCACAAGAAATTCAAGAAATGATCAAGTGTACATTTTAATGAAGCCTCCTTGCTGGCACAAGCACTGCATATAAATACAACAAAAAATAAATATATTTTACGCAAAAATCAACTCTATTGCATGCCAATTTCCGGAGTAAAATATGAGCATGTTTGTCCGGATCCAGGATTCGCATAAATATGGGTCGGGTAGTGGGTAGAAAAACTTTTTTCATTAAAACTCTTGGGTGGCGGCAAGTGAGGAAGCCCAGCTGGGCTAAGTGAGTGCAAAATGTTATTTTATTGTCAACATGGAAAGTTACCGAAAACACTCCGAAGACGAAAGCCAGGACCGGAGGAGTTGTTGTTTTCGTAGCTGATGTCAAATTTATTTAATATGCAGCATAAATAAAGCAACAAGGACACGACACGCTCATAAACTCATTTGCCAAGAGGAACAACTGCTCCCACTTGATGCCGTTCCTCGGGAATTCTTAATACTGCCTCAAGGACTTCACACCCAGCAACACGCCCCCCCCCCCCAACTCTCACTCCATTCCTCCTCTCCTCTCCGGTCACAACGCGCCTTATGAAAAATAAATATTTTTGTGTTTTATATCCGACTCGGCCAACGCCCACAACTTTTTTCATTAATTTACAGAAATCCAGAGTGCCAAGGGGCCCGATTAGTTCCCGGAAAACCCCCTGGCCGGCGTCCCCCGAAAGTCAATAAAAGTGTTGTTTTAACTTTTGCCACTTTGGCTTTTCCTTCAACAGTCTGCCACTCATTATCAACTTGGCCTGTCAGCGCAGCTCGGGCAGCATCTGGGGAAATTTTCATAATTTTTGGCGACAAAATTGAATTGATTAAAAAAGCAAGAAGGGATGGCTTAGAGCCGCCAAAAAGTATTTTATATTTGCATGAAAATGGTAGAAATATACTTTAATGATGACACCAACAAATTATGAACAACTATATTTGTATTTTTTTAAACATATTTAATATTAAATTCGCAAATGAAATGAGGACACCGCTTTTATATTTCCAAAGTTATTTTATACCTATTGCTATACTTTATTTTATATAATTCATAGAAATATTTCCTTTATTTAATTACCCTCAAACGGTGGCGTATTATTATAATATTTTCCTGAACAAAAGCAAACACATTTATATTTTTTCAGGTGATGGGGCTCGCATTTCAATTATGAACATATACAAATTTCTCATTTTAAAGAGCTCTTGCTAGAATACTGGTTTCACCGAAAATACCATTATCCATGTGCCATCTAGCCAAACAAAGAAAGGATAAAAACACAAAAACAAGGATAGTCATCCATATGCATGATGCATGTCGCTAATGGCATTTCCAAGCCAACGACAAGTTGCTTAAAAAATCATCAAAAAATTCGCGTTAAGTGCTGAAAGTTGGTAGTTACCTCCTCGCATAGAAAATTCGCATCCGTATCCTGAACTCAATTCCCATCCAGCTTCCACTCATCCACATCTGCCATGCTCTTTGCTGCAGCTGCGGTTAGAGGAATGCTCGAAAAAAGGAGGGACAAGAACGGAACTAAAACCACATCGAAAAAGCTGGAACTTGGTCTGGTTTCTGAGTAGATTGGACGGAGGGGTATGTTACCCTTAAAGCTTCAACGCAATATGTGCATAACTTTCGCTTTCCGGCGACGGATCAGCCCTCGACTCCCTTTTACAATCCGTTGTCCCCGGCAATCTGTGACCCAAATCCCAAAGACCGTCGCCTTAAAGCCCAAAACAAACTGTGTCAGTTGGCAGCCGCTGTTCCGCTCCGTCCCAGTCCACTCCTCCACTCGACTCCACCCCTATATCCTTTGCCACTTTCGCATCAAAAAGCAAATATTGGCACTTGCCGCAATAACCAGGTAAGCCCAGCCCGAGTTTCGCTTTATCAGACTGAAAAATGGGTCATACTACAATAGAGTTTCGGATATTAGATCCATATTCCGAAAAAAGATTAAAATGTAGAGAAATGTAACAAAAGTAGCAACAATCTTAAATTTTATTAAATCAATTACAATCGTAGATTTTTTTCTTAACAAAAAAACAAAAAAATATTCAATTTGAATGTTGAAGTATTATTTATCAAACTCTACTACTACTAATTTACTAAATTAGTTTTAATATACAACTAAAAAAAAAGTCAATATGGTACAAAAAATATCCAACTTCGTTTCATTCCGCTTTTCTCTCTTTTACTTCAAAACATTAATTTTTTCTCTAGTTAGTAATATTAAAAGGACACTCTATTACATTGATGAGTGGTGTACTTTTGAAAATCGTTGTCCGCCTGCTGACATGGTTACGGCAACTGGAGGAAAATTAGAAGCAAACTTTGAGCCATTGTAATTGCGTCACATATGTGGTGGCTTCATGACTTGAACCCTTCCATGGAGAGTTAGGCGGAGTGGCTGAATGCCGTGGGCTCGAAAGTCGCACATCTCACTACTAGGTTGGCTTTGAAATTTTAATGGGCTTTAAGTGAGTGAACAGGGGCGTGGCTGTCGCGCTTGAATTAACAAATTAATGCAAATGCTTTTCGAAAACATACAGCTTCCATGAAGAAGTCTCGACTTTGTGCTCAATTTAATGAATATTCATGACGCTACGAGTGTTTTTGCCGCTTCTTATTTTCGCATCATCTTGTTGACTGAAGAATCAGTGGCTGGGGAAGGGGCAGGGGCAAAGGGCACTGGTACTGGTACTGGTAGCAGCTGCATTTCGATTTCAGGCTCTAATTTAATTGCAGCCCAGAGAGGGAGCAGGATAACAACATCCGTTTCCGGCTGCCACGACATCCCGTCAAGTGCGGCAATCGCATTAGAATGCGCAGCGGACCTGTCCTTCGAATCTGGCTCTGATGGATGAGACGGCATCTGGTGCTTCCAACTCCCGCCCATCCTCCATCCGTCGATCATTGCACTCCGGCGCTACTCCTCCGGATCCGAACACAATGCCAGCCTGCGGCTGTCGCTCCTGCTTACTGCACTCATTTAATTGCATTATGCCGCAGGTTGTCGCATCGTCCTGAAAGTCCTGGCACTCCAAAGACACTGCATTAATTTGCATGTGAAAAACTGCAGTGCACAGACTCTCTTTCCTGATTTTGTTTTTCTTATTTACTCCCTCTGTACTTGCCCTGAGTTAATGAAGTCAACAAGCTGCGGCGGCTGCTATATTTTTGTTAGAACGGGAGACTCCAGGTCAAAGGTATTTCATAAACAAGACAATGAACAAATTCACGGAACCTTCCATAGTTAGGGGATGCATCCTGTGCTGTCAGGAACTTGTGTCTTACTTTTCTGTTGGGATTTTATGTTATCCAAACATTTTCCCTTCTTTTTGCTAAAAATCTGGAGAAACATCGAAGTCTGTAAATTTTTTTTTGGAAAATGTATTGGAGTTCAAGTCCCATAATCACATTACTGCTTAAAAATAACTAATTTAGAAGTGTAGAACTCAAACAAAAAATAAGAAAATGGACAAAACTCTTTGGATTTCATGTAACAAAATATTGGTTTAGGAAATCCTAAATCCTAAACTAAAATTTAAAACAATTGCACTTGCTTGGATCGGGCAGATTAAAGTCTTTGTCCAGCTTCTGGCAGCATCTGGATCTGCATTTCTTTTCGCTCATCCAGTTGGTCGAATGCAGCCAGGCGATATGGGCATGGGAGCCGAACACCCGGATTACGGCCCGGATATTTTGATGTGCGTTAGCAGCCTGGTCGTTGTTGATGTACCCGAAGATGTACAAAAACTCCCGGGGCCGGTGTTCGTACACCCGCAGGGAGGAGAACTGACACACCTTTTGCATCTCCTGATAAACCTGGACCGGACTGAGCATCTGAACCTGTCGCAGCATCAGCTCCCGCGTATTGTTCGATTTCTTCACTGCGATACGTAGATTGGCTGCCTTGAAAATTTTTGGCAAGCTGTACTTCCATAAAATATGGTTATTACAATCGATTCTGAACTGAACTCCACTACTCACCATTTTACAGCCATTTTCATAAGGGATGCATCAATGTATTGCAAATATGCAAACCCACGACAAATGCCCGAGAAATCGATCTTGTATCTTAGGGCATATATATCACCCAGAGTGCTGGCCAGTTCCACGATCCTCCGCGGAATATTCACGTCCGATTTCCTTGGTATGTTGCTGAGAAACAGCTGAAAAAATTGCTACAGCTGAAAGGCTTGTAAACTTAGAAAATGGATTCCCACCTCTCCCTCTCCAGATTCTAGGGAAGCTCGTAAGTCCCTGACGAGGAAGTTTCGGGTTTCTATTTTTAAAGTGCCATTACACTGACTCATTCGGTATTGGTATTCAAAATCCATTTCCAATTCAAAAAAAGCACAACAGCAAAAGAGCCACGCGTGCGCAGAACTTGACTTTTTAGAGTGACCAGCTGGGTTTTGATTGAGCAAGTGTTTCCATATTTTCTTTTTTTCACTATTTATCGATTTTTTGCATTGTTAACTTTGATAAGCTTTTTCAAATTTAATTGATGAAAAATATTTCTACTTACTAATCTAACTAGTTTTTTAAAGTTTATTTAATAAAAGTAAAATTTTCCAAATTAACTATTCTAAATACGTTGAAAAGGGTTCAACTCGGGTCGTCTAAAGGCCCTTGTTGGTAACGTGTCTTGCTCTAGAACTACGGTATTCTATTTATGCAGAGTGCAGTAAGGTTACTTCTTTTAACCGCTTTGCATGTCATGCCATTTCTCGGCTCCTGCCCGCTTTTTGCTTTGTTTTGACAGGCTGCGCGTGCTTTTTTCTAGCTCATGTTTAACAATATAAATTTATGCAGGCTGGCAGGCTAGCGTTTCCCGCTCACAACTCGCAGCTCACAGCTCGCCACAAGCCACAGCACCTACGTAACGGCGTTGTTGTTGCCGTTGTGGTTAGGCCGTGCCTCCGCCCACTCACCCCATTTAGGGGCATCTTGCTGGGGGGTTGTGTTGCGGTGCACTCAAGTGCCTTCTGCTGCCACCGCCGCTGCTGCTTCATTTTCCTAATTTATACGCGCGCTGTGCTAATGAAAATTTACGTGGCAAGGCGACCGCACTTTGTTGTTGCTGCTGCTTATGCACTTGTAATAATTTTTACTCTTTAAACTAATTTATTTTTTTTTAGCATTTTATGTCAGGGAGATGGAAAAAGATCCTGTGTAGCCAGGTAGGATGTATTTCTATTTGCATCCTAATATTATAAAATATTTTTCGGTTTAAATACGCTAGAATTCTTTTTTGTGTTATTGCTCCTTGTGCTTATTACTAGACCTGGGATGCCACTTGACGTATCCTCCAAGATGCTCTGAGCTCCACTTCTGTAACCTCACACCTTGCCCCACGGCCTCACCCCCCCTTGCGGCAGAAAAACGTTCAGTGGATGCCACAGAGCAGTGCCACATAATCCTTCTCCGTTTCCTCCTCCGAAACTTTCCGCCGATCTCAGGCAGCGGGTTGAGTTCATTCAAATCATTTAAATTTTCTGTTGGTAGAGGAAAATAGTTATATGGGAAAATTTCCTTTCTGGCTGACAATGCGAATGCAAGAATGCAGGATCCAAGCGAGGAAATGCTGGATCGCCATTTCCGACAGCAAGTGGCCCGGTTTCACGATGTGGATTATTACAAGGCCTGTCCGTCTGATCGCCTCATAATGGCCGGTTGGATGAAGGTCTTTGAGGCGGCGCCCCTCAACCAAAAGTTGGCCCGCAACGGTCTGATGCTACTGATCCATGCCCATATCAAGGACTTTGGAAACCTCAGGGCTCCGTTTACGGATGTTAGAAACTGCAAAAAGGATCTCAACGAATTACTAGACAGCTATCGGGGATTTCCGGAGACGAGTTTTAAGGATTGCTCTGACAACTCACCTTTACTCAACTCACAGGAGACCATTCCGAGTGCTCCTTTATCCAAGAAGCAGCCACGCCTAATGGCTGGCATATCCACTACCCGTTCCAGAGCACTATCCCTCAAAAGGACCAACACCACCAGTCAGGCACATCGAATGCAGTTTCAGCCCCGTCACTTGGCTCCCATCATGGAGGATACGGAGGACACGGAGCCCTCAGAAATGGATCCCTCCACCGGTAAACACGGGGCATCACTAATCGGAGAGAAGAGTTTCGGTAAAAAGAGTCCAGGCGACCGCTCGGGTACCATTAGGACCTATTTGGGCTCTAGTCCTGCAAGGACACAGAACAACCAAAGTGTGAGGCAGAAAATCTCAATTTTCGAAAAGGAGAACATTGAAGAAAATAAGCGAATGTGGAAGAAATCAAGTTCCACGGCCACTACAAATGTAAAACTGGGAGCTCACTCCAACGAGGTCATGACCAGGAGAGCCACATGTTCAAAGCCTCCGTTACCAGAGCAAGATCACAGGTCCAACCACATCCAAACCCATTTACCCCGACGGTCGAGTGCTGTGAGAAATTTGAAAAGTTGCTTTCAAGAAATGGCAGAACGCTCCAGAGACCGTCCTGAAAATAAGCAGAAACCCTTCGAAGCAAAAGCTCCAGCTTCAGCACCGCCAAAAAAGGTTGCTTTTGCTACAAGGGACGCGATTTTAATTTCCAGACCCTCTAGCCTTTCTAAGGATAACGCGAAACGTAATGCAAGTCCAGGACCTTCGAACAGATTATATGGCGGGTATAGCGCGTCATCCGATGAAGGTCAGAATGGAGTGCTTGGGGATTTTTCTAAAATCAAGCCACGACTACCCGGTATCCTTTGTACTCCAAAGCATCGCAATGAATGCCATCCGCCGACAGACGAGGATATCAGGGCTTTTGAAATTGGTGCCAACGAAGCCTTGCAGCGCCTTAAACTCTGGAAAGGAGCTCCAAATAGCTTGCATTTCTTCACAACCTGCCTGGACATAAGCAGCCGGGACGCGGGATCAAAGGAATGGCAAGATCTGGACAAGCAACTAGAGCACGAAATCATCCGGTGGATTCGACGTGGATCCAAAAAGAGAATCAAACGAAACCGAAGCACGATCAAGCCGGAATCGAACCTCTTCGAGGCCAGCGGAGAACTAATGTGTTGGGAAAAACTGAGGGAACTGTGTGCCCTTCATGGCAGCGGAAAAATGAAGTCGGATGTCCTTCGAAAAGTCACCAATGCCATGGACGAAAAGTGCCATCAGTTGAGGGACGAGATCAACTCGGTGAAGTGGGAGCAGCAGAACATCTCCCCGTAAAGGATTGCCTGTATTCGTATATTTCCTCGCTCCTTTTTTTGTAATCTCACCTGCACTTGTAACAACATTAACCACCCCAGCCAGCGCTGCTCATTAATTAATTTAAATAGTGCGCTTTATTAAATTACAAACGGGCGAAAGGAGCACAAAATAAAGGGGCTGGGAGCGGGGCAGCATGGACCAAAGCCGGGGATGACTACACAATAAACAAACGACCTACTCGTAAACAGCAGCTATTTTTTAATTATGCAATGCTTCCGCTGCAGCTTTGCGAAAAAAAGGTAAGCTGAGCCAGGCTGAAAGGGTTGCATGGTCCTTTGGGGTATCCTGTTTTTCGATAGACAGAGATTAGGATCTTAAAGGTTATTGCTAAAAAAAATATATATATATTTAACAAAATAATATCTCTGGTCAAAAAATATATTCCATGAAACATAATATTAAGGAGATAATATTTTGGCACACTAATTGTAATTTTATTTTAATTAAAATTTATGGATCTTTCAGGTTTATTTATTATAAAGGTATAGTTAATATTCCCTGTTAACTGATACTTATCCAGGGTATCAAAAACAAAGCGCAATTCAAGAAAAATGGCTGCCAGCTGCGACTATTTGCCATTTGGTAAGCAAGATGGGAATTAGCAGCAGAACCAGCTAAAAACAAAAAAACAAAAAATCAAAAACAAAAACACAAAATACCCAGTTGGGATAAAAGAAATGGGAAACTGTCGCTAAAAGCAGTTCTACCAAGTACTTTCCATTGAGTCGCCTGGGCGTGGTCAAGCGGAGTTGGGAGTTCGGAGCCCGATGGTCAGTGAACTTGCCACAAACATGTACAATATAATTATGAGGCAACTCAAACATCTCCGCCACTATATGGTGGAGTATGCAAAGCATACACAGTTATAGGTAGGGCATAAATGATGGCTTCATCAGGTTTTCGGTTCTGGCTGAATTTATGGTCTATATTCAGAAATTTGCATAGAACGCTTCTCGTCTCATTCGCTTGTCTGCGTCTGCATTAATTAATTATTTATAGCTTGCGAAACACGAAGCCCTACGTCCCGACTCCCAGCTCCCAGCTCCCTCCTGCCCTCAGCCTGGCCCGAATCGTTGGCCATGTTAGCTCAGTTGCAAACTTTGCTATCGGTTGTGGCTTAAAGCCGGGTCCTAGAGCTTTAAGCAAGACGTCACCCTTGGGCCTTATCTAACAAAACTGATCGCAAAATATGGTTTTGTTTCATGGCTTCCCATCAAAGTGCCTGAAATCCCTGATTTCAAGCTCATATGCATGGAGGGCACGCACACATAATTATAATTTTTACAACGTCTAAATAAACGCAAATATTTTGTGCACGGAATCTGATGCCGCGGCGCGAAGAGGGTTTCTGTAGTGGCTATGGTGATTCAGGTACAAAGCTATTTGCCTGTAATAATGAATGACAGTCCAAAGAAGGTAGCGCGACACTCGCATACTGTCATTAATTGTTGAAAAAACAAAGGGTATCTGGCTTACCAAACGTTTCAAACTTTTCTGACGCAGCCGGAAGAAGGCCAATTATGGCACAGGTTTCTTATTGTGCTTGGAGAAAGGGAAAGGAAACTTTTAATTAGAAAATAAATCAATTTAAATAAAATGTATTTACCATATAATTGCAATTAAACTAAATATTTATGAATATTTTATCATTAGGTAAGTTTAAAATATATTTTCTAGGCGTGTAACCTAATAGGGTAAAACCAATATTTTTTAAACCCTTCGTTAGTCTGCGAAATCATCAAAATATTTATAATTCATTCTTATTTTTTGTTTTTTTTTTTTTAATTTTATTACTTTATTACTCATACCCTTAAGCACATTTTAATACACCTATTTACGACCCAAAGAGTATACAAAATTTCATCAATTATTGTCTTTTTATTGGCCGTTTTCTTATATGAATTCTTTCTCAACAATTTCAAATGGCATTAAGAATATAATTTATGCCGCTCAGCGAGCTCAGGTCTAGCAATATTAATGGGCTGCCAGAATCGCTCCGGGTCTCTCCCGGACTCTCCACGATTCTCTGGGCGGGCCTGGGCCTGAGCCTGAGGCTATAAATATGATTGACTTGCCGGACCAATCTGGCAGTAAAATTTTTGAATTTAGCACGCCAAGCCATCGGCAGGAGTAGGAGCATAGAAACACGGAACAGCCATGTTGGTCAAGGTTTTAATGGTGAGTACACACATTCCGGATGCACACAGCCATCTCTACGGAAATACAATATGCGGATATTTCAAACGTATCAATAATCCTGCCAGCTTGCATTGCTAGTGGCTCTGAGCCAGGCGAAGCCTCAGCTGCTGGTCGCCGCGCCAGTGAGTTATGCAACAGGAGTGGGCGGTTCCTGGCTGGCCGCTGCCACGCCCTCTGCCTATTATCCGGCGTATGCCAGCTATCCGGCCTACGCGTCGTATGCGTATTCTCCGGTTTATGGCGCATACGCCACGTATCCCTACTACTCCTACCTGAGGCGCTGAAGCGGAAATAGATTTTCAACGCATTTCGTGAATGCATCTTGAATTTAAAAGACATGTAGATTAATTTCATTAAATCTATGTTTAAATCTATGTTTTGTTGATGAATGTATGTAACTTTATTAACTATAATTAAAAAATAAATGTAGAAACCAAAAAGATACTATGTATATGGGTGTTTTTTTGAAAGCCATATAAGTGGTTTATGTTTAAAAATTCATTTCCGAAAATATCATAGATTTGGAAACTTTATAATACCATAACTTTTATTTATGAATTGATCAAAACAAACTTTCAATTTGATTATTTTATTTGATTTTTTTTTAATTTTTAGTTGATTATTTTAGAGACCATCACTGTTTCTATTTGTGTTTCCCTATTTATGTATGCCCAGAATAATCCTGTTCGAAGTGTTTTATTTTCTCTCGAGCTTGATTCGATTTGGCGCCTGAAATCAAAGCGGCAACACTCGGCCGCATAAATACATAAAATGATAAACAAATCAATAAATGGCAGAGGCATCATCTACCTACAGGTAGATTTTCTGTGGGATTTTCCATTTGGATTTTCTCGCTCCTTTTTTCCTCGTTGCTCAAATTTGCTTACATCTGCGCATATTTTCACTTGTACGTCTTCAGATGGGAATAGGGAGTTTCCGGCGGCGATGGATACGAAGGGGCAGGTCTGAATTCGAGGAGCTGAGGTGGGGCTGAGGGACTCAGGGGCAGATCCCTGATGTCTGTGGGTATCTTGGTAACCCGCTACTGATTTACCTTACGTGTATAAATCTTTTATTCATGTAATCCATTTGAAAAACACGTTTGCACATGATTGTGTTTCGTTTGGAAAAGGGAATCTTTCTAACATATGTACAAGGCACTCTCTCACACACTACACTCTAGTATGGTGTAGAATGGCAGTAGGGTTTCGAGGGAGAGTGTGTGGTTGATTTGAAAAATCGTCAAAATTATATAAAGTGAATACAAATTTCATTTGCTTGGTTTTATTGCTTCGCCGGTTGCCAGACAAACATTGGTTGCCAATCGTTATTGCCACAGTGCTGGCAATCAAAATAGAAACACTTTGACTGACTTCTGCCACGGACTTAACGAACTGTAAAATTACTTTATTTCATAGCCAAATAAAAATAGGGTTTGAACGGGGTTCAATAGTTGTCAGTTTGAAAATGGAAGATTTTTGAAGAGGTGCCTAAACTACATAGCTACCATTTGCTTCGTCCAAACTTTTGCTCATTTAAGTGACAGAATCCTTTCACTTGACTTGGCCCTCCTGCTTATCATATTGTGGCCAAACTTTTGACAACTTTTTGGCCGGCCAAAAAAATAAAAGATGTGGATGACAAGCCCGATAGCGCGTCAACAAGTAATACTTAGCATGGAAAGGCACAAACTTCGCGCAGCTCAGAGCAGTGTTATTGAATAAAAGGTCATTAAATTTGGACGCTATCTGTTGCGAGAACTTGCGAAAATGGAGCAGCCGGAGCTTACCATGCCCCTTGTGGGGTTTTACTAGCCTCTTCCGCTTAGGTAGGAAACTTTACAACTACTTGGCGTTTACCTGAGGGCTAAGAAGACTGGCGGAGCAGGACGCGCGGCGATGCCAAAGTTACGATAAGGAGCAGCAGGATACCGCCGCAGAACTCGAAGAAGGCTCCGCTCGGGCCATTCAACGCGCAGGACAAAGTCAAGCTGAAAACTTGACTGCTGCCGCTGGCTGCGGATGCTACAAAAAAAAAAAATCTGAAAAAATATAAACGGATAAAATGCAGGGGGTAGCGTAGGAAACGCTGAAAGGAAGCATATTTCATATAGAAAAGAAATCCTTTTAAATGGAAAGTTTAATCCAAGCCAAGGCGAAGCGCAAACTTGCCGCCTAGGTGCCAATTTCTGGAGATGGAGGAACAAATCGGGAACCGGGGGACTCCAGATGCCGGGCTTTCGATAAAAACTACATAGAACCGACCCGAGTGGAAAATGCAGAGAACAAATTGCTCCCCTGCAACGCTCAAAGTGAAAGGAGTTCATTTTGTTGCAGCAACTCGGGAGATTTCTTTGCTGAAAAGCACTGTTAAAAATATTAAAAAACTCAAAACTATTTAATTTTTTATGGATTTCAATTTTCCATTGCTTTTCCCCAAGATGAATTTCAGAAATGTTTCGTAATTCGTACTTTTAAATCTGATCTAATATTTAAGCGAAAAAGAGTTCTATTAATTTGATCTTTAATGGAGTCGGAGTATTTCTAAATGTTAATAAAACTCCTACAATAATCTAAAAATTGAATATGCTAAAAACTTTAACCCTTTCACACAACTTTCTTTAGCGAAGTGCCCTGAACTATATGCTTTATAGTTATGTAGTATAGTTTTGTTTAACAACCTTTTTGGGATCTATTTTTTCAGGAGTAGCTCTTCATTGGTTGACCAGTTGACTTCCGAAGATTAAATTTCTTCCAGTGATCCTTCTTTCGCTAAAAAAAAATTCTTTTGTTTCGCTTGGTATGTACATTTCTTTATTTACACAAATTGGTCAAGAGGATTAATTTGCAAGACGGAGTGCTTATTTCTTCAGCAGCACCGGGGCAGCGGCAGCAGCGATGGGGGCAGTGTAGGCAGCTGCCACAGGGGCGGCAATGGGAGCGGCTGCGTAGCGGGCAATGGGGGCGGTGTAGGCGGCGGCAACTGGGGCAGCAAGGGGAGAGGTGTAGGCGGCAGCCACCGGGGCGGTGTAAGCGGCAGCGAAGGGGGCGGTGTAGGCGGCGGCGACTGGGGCGGCGACTGGGGCGGTGTAGGCGGCAGCAACGGGAGCGGCGATGGGGGCGGTATAGGCGGCAGCGGCAATGGGAGCGGTGTAGGCGGCGGGGAAGGCGGCGCTGTGGGCCACGGTGTTAGCGGTGTAGCTGGAGGCGTAGGGAGCAACGTAAGCGGCACTGCCGACCACAGCCGGGGCGGTGTAGGCCAGAGGAGCCACAATTCCGGGCTTGGCGGCAGCCACAGCCACAACAGCGAAGAAGCAGACGGCGAACTAAAATCGAGGATCAAATTTTGTTAAAAGTCCTGGGCCAGTTTGAAGTACTCGGAGCACTTACGAATTTCATGTTGATGGGTTGGGTTTTGTTTTGGTTGGTTGGCTAGTTGTAACTACTTGAAGCTGTGAGCTTGATTTGATGTTGAGCTGATCGGGCTGGGCCGCTTATATAGCAGCCACTTGGACACCCGGCGAAGGTCGCACTTACACATGCAACTGACATCGCTGGCGGCCCAAAGACTTTGACTCTGTTCCAGTTTAGTGGGCCAAAAAAATCCGATCCGAGTCGATTCGGCTGGCTTCGATCCATTGTGGCTGCACACGCACACTTGGCACGTGCCGGGCTTAATTCGATTTGGCTTTGCAACCGGGGGTCTGGGTAATTGAAATGCTTCAGCCCGCAAGGCGGAACAAAGGCCTTAAACCAATTATGATTGAAGGAATATCCGAGGAAATGGCGGAAGACCCCACTTTCATGCCTTACAGGATACCATTGTCAAAGTTCATCAAATAAAATGAATATTCAAATACCTATATTATGATTTTTCTCTACTTAACTTCATATCCTTGAAGGGGGTTACATACTTATTGTTTAATATAAACTAAGTACTGCTTTTAAAATTTAATAAATTCTAAAAGTATTATCGTAAAATATTAAAACTTGAACAGAGTACAATATAATAGGAATTCACTACCACGACTTTATTCTCATGAATAATTTGTGGAAACCACTTAAAGGCCACTCTGCCCCAGACTCTTCCGCTGGCAAATGTCGCTGGGACTTCAATAGAAAAATTCCCCACAGAAAAGAGAGAGCAGAAATTTTTAATAGACTTTCTTTGACTTGGGGTTGGGACTCGAATATGGATACGGATTAGGCTTACTTGAAGGTCGGGGCGAAGGTGTGGGTGCTTCATGTGTGCCGTTCGCTTTTTACGGCACTTAAACGACGCATTAACGCGCACGCACAGCTGCTGCCACTGCTCCAGCTAGTAAGGATCGGGGGTCCAGATGCAGCCATAGCCCCGTCCCAGTCAGCGGCAGTTGGGCCTTTATTATGGCAATAAACTCAACTTGGGCGAGACTCTTTAACGGGTGGCGCAAAAAACGGCAAAGTCCTGCGAATATTTCACGCAACTTGTTCAAAGTTCCTTCATGATACCATCTAAAATCTAATTTCTAAGAGCATTCAAAATTCATATTAAATTAAAAATATAAACAAAAAAACAAATTGAAAAAAAAATAATAATTAGGACATCTTTTGGAATATTTAATTTTTAACAATCTATTTATTATCAAGGGGCATGAGGGATATCAAGATGTCGAGATAAAATTCGAACTCTATTCGTTTGATTTCAAAGTCCTCGTCCTGAATTTTGTCCTCGTCAAACGGAGGGAATTTTTTTGAGCGGCTTTTTGTGGAAATTTCTTGCTTTTTAATTACTTGCTGGCACTCATGGATACTGGCACTCCACCCTTAGGTCCCGAGGGATTGCTCTTTGATACGCTTCCTGCTCCCAGTTCTGGCCACTTGAGAGTTGCGGGCGCTGCACTTGAAATGGCTAACAGAGAGATTCATGGGCAGGGCCAGGATAGGAGGGGCAGGGCGAGAGAGGAAGTGCCACCAAAGCTTTTAGGCGGATTAACCAATATAATAATTTCAGTAGCAAGTCCTTGCCACAAACTTGACAATGAAAGCCAAAGTGGGAGGAGCAGACCAAGTCAAGTGTCAAAACAAATATGTTTGCCGCCTGCGGTTGTCGCAGCAGTTTTCAATTTTCGAGGCCTTCTGCCGGCTGCATGATTGTGCATTTAGTAGAAGATAGACCCCAGATCCACAAAGAAGCCCAGGACATTGGCAATAGGCTGGCTCGTATGCACAGGCACATGGCAAACACTTGAGCCACACAAAAGCGGCAAAGGAAGGAGCAGGATGCGCGCCAAATCCTTCGCCAGCAACATCATCGTCAAAAGTGGCAGAAACAGGCAGTCAGAGAAACTTGCAACAATTTCTGGCACAGCGAAAAAAAAACTATATTAACACGATGGGACATTTTATTTTACCTTTTAAAAAGGTTACGTTTTTTTTAGTCTGGACTAAGATTAAAAGTCACAGCCAGTATAAATCCTATTATGAATGTTTCAATTGAACAACCTCCTGGAAACACCACGAATTTTTTTTGTGTTCCAAGCCACAACCCCATTCGAGTTACCACCCTTTATGTTCGGATTCCTTCCCTTCTGCATTGCAATTGCTTTTCTTGCCACACCACCTCCCAATCCATTGCATTGCTGAAATCGTGTAATTGGCATTTTTAAGCAAAATTCACGCTTCAACACTTTTTCGAGTGTGAGACTTCCAGGGCAGGAACGAAACATAACATACGTATTACGTGCTCTCTGTATGTGAGTCCTTCGGAAAGTGGGTGCAATGGTGCATCCCCATAATGGGTGCTATTGCACACACGGAGACCGGCACTCGATATTTCTAATTAGTGAGTTTTAAGCTCTTTGGCTGCAATTTGCGACATTTATTAATTAATTTCTGCCAGCAACAAGAGCGGATTATAATTATTAGACTGTGATTAGCTCCGCATTATTCTGGGCCATTGAAATAGGCAGGCCGTAATGGGCCGGAATAAGCCGACTGTTTCCTGTTGAGCGAGCTGAGAAGGCTTCAAAAAGTGTCTATATGATATAGACTATATCATAAATTGTTCAGTTAAGTGACTCCAGCTACCGTTCGGTAGCGGTTAAACCCGCTAGCCCGATTAAATTGTAAACGCATTGCAGTCGCCAAGGTCAGGGCCAAATGAAAAAAAAAAAACGCCGGGGGATTCGAATTCGGAGTAACAGACGCTCAGGCACGCACTAAAATAAGACACGGCCAGGTCTAGACCAGCAAAATAATGGTCGAAAGCAACGATCAGCCAAGAATTGCGCATGCGCAACGTCAATCGCCAGTCGTTGACTTGGCAGCCATCGATGGCTAAAACTACGAGCGTGATCGGCCTGGCTAATGGGCTGGCCCGGCTGGTCGAAAAGTGTAAGTGGCTATAAAAGCGCCGAGGCGATCTCAGCTGAACATCACAACCCAATTGGCCATCCACCAAGTGACAATCCCAAAAACCCAAAAATCATCAACATGTTCAAGCTCGTAAGTATTCGAAAAATGTTGAAAATCAAAAGTTCTTTTTGAATTGAGAAATTGATTCTTAAATTAAAATAATTTTTCAAAAATAGTTTTAATTCATTGCAAAATTATGTCAATTGTAAAAAATAAATTAAAGAATCTTCTCTGCATTTAAAATTAAAAAAACCATTTAACTTTTACAGGCTGCTATCTTCTTCGCTGTTGTGGCTGTGGCTGCTGCCAAGCCCGGAATTGTGGCTCCTCTGACCTACACCGCTCCGGCTGTGGTCGGCAGTGCTGCCTACGTGGCTCCCTACGCCTCCAGCTACACCGCCCACACGGTAGCCCACAGCGCCGCCTTCCCCGCCGCCTACACCGCTCCCATCGCTGCCCCCATCGCCGCTGCTTACACCGCCCCAGTTGCTGCCGCCTACACCGCCCCGGTGGCCCGCCTTGCCGCCCCCTATGCTGCCGCTTACACCTCCCCCCTGGCCTACAGTGCGCCGTACGTTGCCCGTCCGTACGTTGCCGCCGCTGCCGCTCCCCTTCTGCTGAAGAAGTAAATCAATGGACTCTGAACTCAATGGAAAATATTGCCCCATGAACTTGGATCATGGTCTGGCATTTATTATCCTCAACCCCCCAGCTTGTGATTTTGTATATGAATTAAATTTTTAAAAAACAAATCGTCATGATTTTGGCTAATGGTTCTTGGGAGAATAATCAAATAATAATGTAAATTAATATTTGGATTTGAAAAATGGTATAATTAAATGTCAGATTCATATAAATCAATCATGGTTCCATAATCGCGATATATTTATTTATTCTTCCATAGCATTCCTTCAGAATTCCCCAATTTTAATAGGTATTCGGGATTAGCATGCTTGGAGTTACCCCATATCGAATATTTAAACTGCTCCATTAGCAAATGCTTTTTGTGGCCATTATTGCTATGTGTCGAGGTTGCGGATAGGGCCTGAATATCAATGAGTCTGCCCCCTAAAAGCCCCTTTCATTTGCGATGAAATTGTTGTGCTCGAGCTGCCGGCTTCAATGAGATATCTTTGGATATCCTTCTATTAAAGTAAACCGAAATTACCGCAGAAGCCGCAAGCCACCAAAATATGGGTTAACATTCCGCCTCCATTGACACCACAACCCACCACCTCCTCCACCCAACCAAGGCAAACAAACATCGGAGATGACATCCGGGGCACGAGGCAGTAAATTAAAATTGACACCTGATGCTGACACAATTTGAGAGCCCCTCGTCGTCTCGAGCTTACTTGACTTGGCCGCCCAGCTCAGCCTGCCAGCTCCCGGCGCTAATGAGGCCTGAAACCAAAATGCGTCAACAGTCACGAGGCCGGTTCCGTGATGACGATGATGATTCTGATGACATTCGAATAAGGCGCTCCATTTACTCGACGAACGAGTCCTTTACCCCCAATCTTTTGCTCCCCACTCATTGCAATCGTGTACTTAATCATTATTAAATGGCATATGAAGTGCTTGGCTGAGCACTTTAGTGAAGAGATTTCGTCCTGAATTATATGATTTGAGAACAGCATTAGTTGATGAATTCGGGTCAGGGATTCGGTTTCTTGGCAGCTGCTCTAGAATAGCTGTTATTACATAAAAATAAACATATATGGGTTTTTTTTAGCTATGCCCAATTAAGATTTATTTGCTTTTTAATTTCTTTTAAAAATGAAAATTAAATGGCATTAGTTTCTAGCGCTTAGATCTCTAATAATGTGAGTTAATGTGAGTAATAAAAAAAATAAATTAAAAATAATTAAACGGATAATTTAATATATCAATAATAGTTGATCCAATATTTTATTTTATATACATTTTTGTTTAATATTTTATCCAAACAAGTCTACTTTTTGAAGACGAAATGAGTAAAGTTTTGGGCAAGGTTTGACTTAAAAACTTAATTCATTATTGGATTTTTTTGTGGCGTTCTCCCAAAATGTCCAATAATGTAGGAGGAGGTAGGAGTGTTCCGACTGTTTGACTTTATTGTTGACTTCCTTAAATGCGTCTAAATAGCCGTAAATGGCCAGCAACAAAAACAGAATTGCCATTGGAGAAAGCAACAGGCTTCCGTCGTTGCTTCTTTCCATATATTTACATATGTATGGATGAGTGTGTGTGTCCATTTGTGGAAAGAGCAAACATAGAAGGGTTAAGGGTTAAGGGTTCAAAGTTTAAGCAGTGCGTGCTTCCTGGGGTCCGAAAACGAAAACTTTCTGCATATGCTTGTAAGCTGTCCGGCGGCAGATTACGGGAAAATTTTGCGCTTGAATACTCGCCGGAGTTGGGTCGAGGCTTGGGGTAGGCAGCATCCACTTTCATTACAAAAACTGACAGCGCGTAAGGAACTTCTTGCGGTTGCTTTTGTACGGCAAAGCCAGCGGCATGTAAACAGGTGGAAGCAGGGGGCTAGGGGTGAAAATTAGGGATGGTAAATTCTTTATTAACATTGTTACCAATACGCTACATTTGTCCTTAATAGTATTTTAAAAAATTGTAACAAAGATCAATATGCTAGCGATGTCCCTAATAATATGTAGAAATAATAACTGAATGTTAAAGATTTTAACACTATAACTATTTATTTAAATTTATTTTTTCCCCAATTAAAAAAGTATTGATTTCATTAAATTCTATATTTTTACATCTCTAGGAGAGAAGATAATGCAAAGGATCCAAATGAGAAGCAGAGAGATGGAACAACAATGCGGAAATACCTCATTACAACAAAAAATCGTTGGGATCTTATGCTCCGGCAGTTGCTGTCCTGCTTGTTGTTGTTGTTGTGCTTTCTCCTTGCTTTGGAATTATGCGGCATTGTCTAAAAATGAGTTTTCGTAGCTTGTTGCTATTTTTACGTTTCATCGAACAAAAGCAAAGTACCTTGCCGGAGCAACAACAATACGAGGAACACGAACAACGGCGAAAACATGAACAAAGAGCTGAAAGCTGGAAAGCATAAAGCATTAAGCAAGCTTCCGCTTGAAAGGACCCCATTGGGATGGTGGGGGAATCGGAGGAGAGAGCAGCAAAAGGATAGACAGGCGAAGAAGACAAGCCACAAAACACTCAGCAAAGGTAGCAGCCCAACGAACCATCACTGTATCCCAGAATTTCTGCATCCTGCCCACCTTCCTCCAGCTTCAGCATTGCCAGGATACTCGTTGCAGAGAGCATAATACGCACGCATTCGTGACGTGTAATGCACAACAACGCCCAGGCGACAAAATTGTCAAAAACTAAGTCCAAGGGGCTGAAAAAATAATAGTTTTAATAATAATTTTTTTTAATTTTTGAAAATGTTAAATATCATTTAGCAATCAAAAAAAACTTGATATTTTTTACTCATATTTTAGTTAACATTTCAATTTCAACGTTTAAATAAATTTGTTTGCTGATTAATAATATAATCTTACCTTTAAAAATATATTATAGATTTCACATTCTTTTTGAAACCACAAATATTTTATTTTAACTTTCAAGAAAATGCAAATAAAAAGTATTTCTTATAAACGTCCCGATGGTGGGACTTTTTGGCAAACCACAATTAAAAATCTAGTAGCCTGTGCCTTGATTTTTCTGTTTTCGCCAAAGAAATGCAGCTGCCTTTGTAGTTATGTGCATGATGAAGAAGCGAACTCTCTTTTCCCTCAGAGCCACCCACCCACATACCAACCCAATGCCTGGCAGGACCCCCCGCACAAATGCCTGGCTCCTGGCAGTCGTCGCATTAAGTGAAGCACGCGGCATGCTGGATCAAAATGAAGTGCTGACAACGCAATGCTCGCAATGTCCTGGCAGCCCCCGAACGTCAACTCTCAGGTGCGTTGGGAGGAGGTGGAGAGCGGTGTACCTGGTAAGCGTCTTAGCGCAGACCGCAGCCCTAAACAAAAGGATATGGTAGGCAAGGGGCGAAGGAGCATTGTGGCAGGTCCTGTTTCTCGATGGCTGCCACTTCAATGGCTCTCTATCTACTTTACCATTTCTCCATTCCATTTCCCCACGCATCTACAGTTTAACTTTAAGTATTTTCCATTTATTGAATTTTTTTCAATGAAGGCAACTTTATTTGGTAATCTTGTTACATTTTCGGAGTCTTTATTACCAAAATGAGAAATTTATTTGATAAATATATGTACGAAGATTGTTTTCAGTGCATTCTTCGGCTCCAACGGGCTGTTTAATTTACGCGCAGCTATTATTTTAATCTTTTACGCTACACACAGCGTGAAATGACTTTCACCTGCCCCTCCCCCCAGGACCAAAGGACTTCCAGCTTCAAGTTGGGGCGGCCATCGCCCAGAGGCAGCATGGTCCAAAGCATTTAGCACCATAAACAAGCACATATACCACAGTAATGACCAGGATAATAGTCACGACCACTGTTATTTAATTTGTTTTAAGTAATAGCTGTAGTATAGTTATTTAAAGTTATTTTATTTATAAGAAAAAAAATTGAATAATATTATAAAAATAAAATAGCTAATTGTTTCTGAAATTATAAACTTTATAGTATTCATACATTTCGCCTTTTACGCCTCGGACAGGTGCTCCAGGTGGAACGGGAGGCGTGGCAGAGGGCGCCGAGATGTGCCGGAAGCTTGTGTCAGTTGGGTTGGCCTCAAGGTGCTGCAGGATGTGTTGTCGCTACCCATCCTTGGCATTTACCGTTGCTTTTTATTGTTTTATGTGGCTGTCTCTTCCTGAAGTTTCGCCCCCCGTTTGGCATCCACCGGCTTGCCACTTCAAGGTGCAAAATGTACGACGTGCGTCGTTCCGTACATCATCGCATGCTTTGTGCTCTCCGCGCTGAAATCTTTTACAATCAACATGAAGGAGGAGCAAAGCAATTTTGTAGCCAAAAAAAAAAAGACATGAAACGAGACAGGCTCCAGAACGGAAGGAAAAGCTGAGGAAAAGTGTAGGAAAAGCGGAGCCAACATAATGCCTCAAATCATTTTCATTTCTTGCCAGCGCTTGTCTGCACTGAGCTGCCTCAAGATGGGGTCCTGGAGTTTGGCTCCTTGGATCCTTGTAACCTTCTCTATTTACGCGTTTTTGCCCTTGCCCATTTTTTTTGTGAGCGTTTTTACTGCTCGGCACTCAAAGCGCTTAAGCTGCTAGTGAGCTCTCCCCTTTCCACCTTCTCCTTCCTCCGCTGCCACCCACTAAACATTACAATATTTTAAAAGATTTACTGACCATGTATTTTCAGCTCAGCCAGCAAAGTGCAAAAAGCTGTAAAATATTGCGTTTAAGCCAAAGTGCCACCTGAGAAATTCTGCAGAAAGTCAAATCCAACAAACCATACCTAAACTAGGAGCTTAAATAAAAGTTTTTACTTCTCAAAATATATATTCCATCACTGCATTAAGTTACTCCATTTTGTGCAGTTTGGTGGCCAGAAATTATTCAACCAATTAGGCTAAAATATGGTTACTTTTGGCCTGCCTAAAAATGCACACGACTTACCGTCTGTAGCGGCGGCAAGAACTACTTAAGACCAAAAATAAATAGAATTTTTAAGTAAATTGGAGCTGGAAGACAAGTTTTCAAAGTAAGGAGGAAGGAAAACCGAAAACCAGTAACAGTGCCAACACTTTTGTTCCGAAAACTTGGCCAACATAATTCACACGAGCAGCAGGAGATGCCAGGATGCGTCTTCTTTGGCGGCACAACCGATCCAAGAGCCAAGAGCCACTGTTCCACCGCACCACCAGCCGTGCAACAAATGGTGCACATTACAAGGGTCCCAAAGCCACTTTACCAACGCCAAAGGAGCTGCCACGTAGCGACTCACATATTTTATTATCAGCAAAAGGAGGACGATGAGGGGAGACTTTCCACAGGACCGTGTGCAACAAGGCGCACAACTTAACCGGCGAAGACAAATTTTTATTGCCACAAGCCCAAGTCGATTTCGATTATTGACTGCAGGCCAAACTGTTGCACGAGGAGAACACAAGGCAGAAGCAGTCGAAAGCTGGAAGCCAGACATGGGGAGGTCTCTCATCCTTTCCTTTTTCCCGCTTGAGTCCCGAGTCCTGTGCTCTGAGTCTGTGCTGCGGCAGCTGTCCCCGTCGCTCATTTGAGTCACATTTTATTATTTTCGTGCATTTATCGTATACTCGGTGGCATTTTATTTTATTAGCGTGACATTTCAATTGATAGACTCTTGTGGCCGTGCCCAAGTGATTTAATTCGATTTTTTGAGATAAAGTGTGCGATTGGGAGTTCGCAGGAATACTGGAAGATAAAAATAGATTTAATTCTTTATGAAGCTACGATTGATTATTTAAAATACATTAAAGAATAAGCTTAAACCAATAGTGCGAACATATTTATCGATAAATAGTTCTTGACCAACTTTCCAACACTAATTTTCACTAATTTAGTTGGCAGCTCCTTTAGTGTCATATTTTATGATGCCTGTTTCTCGTTAGGCTTTTCTCATTACTGATTATACTTTGCACGGAACCATACACAATTCTGACAGTAAGGAGTTTTGTAAAAAAATAAGTCGAACGAAAATTAACATAAAAACTACAAAAATAATTTGATATTTGGAGCAACATTAATAAAAATGGTATTCACCGGATACGAAGGTTTCGGATGTCAACGTCCAGAAGATTCCGGTGAGTTAAAAATGTACATACGTGTTTAGTTTTCTTTCAATATTATGGGATCCGTGCAAATTACTGTAATAGAATGGCTGCCCTACGTTGAGCATGCCGACTGGGAACAGAACCTGACCATGTATGGCGATGTGGATCTTATGGCCGCCAAGGAACAAGAGCTTCATCCCTCGTTGAATCGAGTGATGAGCCTCATTGATTACGATTTGGCCATGAAGCATCCGTTGGAGCACACTTGGACTCTGTGGCATTGGGAGAACGATCGTACCAAGAGCTGGAGTGACATGCTCAGTGATGTGACGAGCTTCAATACCGTAGAGGATTTCTTCAGTGTTTACTATTTCATCAAGCCACCATCAGACTTGAAGGTTTATAATGACTATATGGTCTTCAAACAAGGTGTCCGGTAAGTTTGCCAGTCATAGTTTTGCAGGCTAACTTTAATTTTGTTTGCCTATTCCCAGTCCCATGTGGGAGGATGATGTCAACAAGGAGGGTGGTCGTTGGATAATGCTTTTGGACAAGGTTTCTAAGACCTTTATAGATAAGATGTGGCACGATCTGGTAACAAATCTCATATGCCAATAATGTTATTATTGCTCACTCAGGGCTTAATTTTTCAGCTTTTATGCACCATTGGTGAATGCTTTGAATATTCTGAACAAATTTGCGGGGTGGTCATCAATGTGCGTAATAAGGCAAACAAGTTGTGTATGTACAAATCGGTTTTTAAAAAATTCATAGTTATAGTTATAATTCCTTTATTTTATCCAGCTCTTTGGACTAAGGACTCGCGCAATGTTCAGGCGGTCCTTGCCATTGGCAATCAGATGAAGCAGATGCTACAACTCGGGGAACTCGAGATCCAGTACCAGGTGCACAAGGACGCCATGGTCCAACACGGCCCGAATGTGAACGCTATATACAAGTTGTAGACGCCGAACGAACCCTTTCCGATACGGTAAATTCACATCAAAGTACAAGAATGAGGGATGACCGTCGGAAGGATTCCCAATACTCGCGAGTACGCTATCGTAAATGCTCAGTTCTTG
Source organism: Drosophila atripex (assembly GCA_035045925.1). Lineage (NCBI taxonomy): Eukaryota > Metazoa > Arthropoda > Insecta > Diptera > Drosophilidae > Drosophila > Drosophila atripex. Next base: position 8,301,834 of record JAWNOP010000012.1, read on the forward strand.
GCTAGAAATGTGCATATACGATCGTCTCGCATTAAGGCATAACTTTATATATAATAGTATAATATCAGAAACACATATCATCCATGCACCGATTCTTTAGGCACGAATTCGGTTGAACCACGAATATAATACTTCACGGTGAAATAAAAGCTAGTTTGCCACGTACATATTGTGTCTCACGTTTTCCGGTGTGGGAGAGGGAGGCCCTCGCTTCCCTGCGATTATCCTTTAGCGTCATAATTTTGGGGAATCTCGCCACAATCCCCCACATCTTATCCTGTCACGGCCACCATGTCGCAGCAAGTGCTTATGTGTCGTCCTTTCTGTGGGATCAGGGCTCTTGTATGGGCGGCTGCTGCGCATAGCAAATTGTGACCAATTTATGGAAATATGCTTGGGGCAGCCATTCCCTGAGCTTTGGTCGTCGGAGCTGTCTCTTTAGCCATTTTTAAATAATCTGTGTTAAGAGATGTAAATAGAAATTAAGGTTTATTGAATAGATAATGAGGAAATTGTTGGCTGGGCCATTTATTATTTTTTTTAAGAAATATATATCTTAACCATTTAGCTTTACTTTTCCGACACCACTGTCATTCAAGCGCCTCATATGGTTTGATTGCTGTAATTTGTAAGGATTTGCTTTTATTGTTTTATTGAATTATGAAGTGGCAGCCACCAAATGACTGGAACGTGATACACACTATATGCTTCTGGTAATGCCATTGCCAATGGGAGCGTATCCCTATCCCAGCCGTGAACATATCCTGACGTCCCAGCGGACGATGACACCACCCCGCTCAATATTCCCTCTGATGTGAGCAGGATTCCTTGGCGCAAATGAATGCATGCTGTTATTCGGTCCGTAACGTGAATTGATATGCCAGCACGTACGCGGCTGGGAACAGGTAACAACGTGGGTTATGGCGGATAGTTTCTGGGTGCTTGGAGTCGGGCACTTTAAGCTCAATTTAATAACCGCCCTAAAAGGTTTAGCTTTCTTTCCAGGCATCGGACAAACAAAAGCCAGTGGGTTGCGTCCGCTCACTCTCCGTTCTCTCGGGGCGAAGGGAAAATCCAAATAGGAGATAACTGGTTGAAAACAAACAAGGAATATCCGGCAAAGGGCAGCAACTAATGTTGTAGTCGTAGTGCTTTTTAGCCCTTTCCGTGTATTAAATAAAATGCAAGCTTAATTGAAAAACGCTGAATTTGCTGGAGGAGAACAGTTGTTCGGGCTTGCCCCGAGGATTCCTGTTGACGCCGTTTTAAGGACTCTGTGTCTATATAGCCTGTTGCAATTTTAATTAAACAAAAAGCGTAAAATGTTTGACCATTTCCACCATTCTCTCTGTGCCAGTCTGGTCTGTTTGCCCCCCAACTCCAACGCTTTGCATCTCCCAATTGTCTTTGGCACGTAAATTTTCTTTCCCAACGAGCACGAAATTGTTTGTCCCTCCGCTCCCAGGGTGTCCTGTGCCCTGCGCCTCCCCCTGTTTCCGGGTGTCCCTTTGGCGTTGCAAAACAAATTAATTGTCTGTTTTTCGCATAAACTTTTGCTGGTCTCCGGTTCCCGTTGGAGCTTCATCGCCGGCTTGAGGTCTTGCGGTTGTCCTCGGCGCGTCTGTCCAGTTTTTAGCACTCTGTTTGTTGCGTAAATGACCATGGCCACGCCCCCCGGTTTCTCGAATTTCACTTCGCCCATTCACTTAGCTCATTTGCTGCACATCAGATTTGGTTCGGTAACAGGGGCTCCCGTACCATGTCATAATTCAAACGTAATTTCCCACCCACGTCGCCACGTACCCACTAAAATCCCCCGCTTCCCTTGTCGCTCATAATTATTTTTTGATTAAAGATGCCATCCCGGCACTTTTCTTCTGACCAGAAGACATCGCAAAGTTGACGCTGGGGAGCTTTTCTTTTGTGCACTTTCCTCAAACTACTGGGGAGAAGTTGTGCCAACAAGAGGAGAAAATGTTGATGGAATCTCTTGAATTTAAATTCGAATTTAATTTAAGTTGGAACATTTTTTAGAAGAATAAAGTGATTGATGCTGGAGAAGAACTGGTCCTCTCCTCTTTGAAATAACATCATTTTGTTATACGAATTTCACGTTTTTTTCCAATCTAAACTCAAATCATCTTACTCTCCGTCTTTTTACGACCAACAGTCGTTTTTGCAAGATTTACTTCATTTACTTTATGATTTCATTTTCACCCTCCGGTCAAAAATGTATTTTTATTGGAATAGAATTCATAAGACTGTAAGGCCTGGGAAGTGTTAATGCGATTAAACAAACGAAAAGTGGAAAATGCAATAATCTCTTTCCGATTTGTGATTTCCAGACCAAGGTACAGACGGCGTATTAACAGGATTAACACTCTATGAATCCTGCAAACCTGTTTGGCACTTCCTGGACGGACGAGTATGAGAAATACCCAGTTCTCAAATGAAATTAAAGGCATTTGATTTGGAAAGAAGATTAAATCGAAACAACAACGAGGAGCCAGAAGTTGTGTGGGTATTTTTCTGGCAGTTGTAGGCGATTTGCATTTTAAAATAATGACTACATAAAAAAACTAGTTAAAAGTTGACAACAATGAAATGTCAAAAGCGCTGGAAAACTTTATGCTCCATTCCCACCAGACCCCGCTACCGCCACTCCAATTCCTCTACTGACTAAAACTTTTTTGTGTCTTTCTGTTTAATGCGACTCCCCCGAAGTCATACCTTTTTGCTTACCCATCCGATGCCACACCATCCTTTTTCCAGGATCTGCGCCAGCCTTTTACCCCTTTTGTTTTGCCCGAACAATAACAGCAAATTTTTCTAAAATTTCATGTCGCCTTTATACTACTCTCGGTCCTTAAAAGATGTCGTTTTAGCCTTTTTCCGGATGAAAAGTCGGATTATATAAATGGTCGAGTTTCGAGACTGGATATGATATCCGGTTATCGTCTCTTCCAATCTAATCCTTTCAAAACAAAGATTCTGAAATTTTGTTGCATACTTCTGGGTGCTTTTGACGCCAGGCTTAAAGTAAGAGATAGAAAATGACATTTAGAGTAATTTGATATGAAAACTCTAATTTTCAAATCCATTAAATGATTAAGAATATATATATCTTAAATGCATTACATATACATAGCTTTTAAATCTTGAGATTTTTATTATAGCCCGATATTTGGCCAAAAGTAAAAATATGACAACACTGTCTCCGCCTCCAACTGCCACGCCCCGAGTTAAGCCCGGCCCAAGCTATTTGCAATTTAACTTTTACCTCGCCCCCCACCCCAAAACATACACACTCACACATACATAAATACATATATAAACAAAGTAGGAGATGGGGGCAAAGGGCAAGTCAAAACAGGGACACGTAGCCAACTCGGCTTTAGTTTTTAGTTGGCTTTTATTAACTTTTGTCTCTGTCTCTGTTGTGTGTTCTTCTGTGTGTGCCCAATGCTTGTACTCTGTGTCTGTGTGTTCGTTTCCAACAGCTCCACTTATTTTTTGGCATTAAAGTTGCACTATTACCGAGATTTGGAGACACTAAGACGTTGGCGGGGTCTTAGTGCATAAAGCAAACAGGAATCGGGGGAAAGGATTCCCACAAACTGCTTGGCCAATTTACAGTTCTGCTCAAATTTCCAAAAATCAACAAGGGAAGCTCAGGGTGTTTTTTTTTTTTTTTTTTTTTTTTATGTTTCCCATCCATCCACAGAACGTTCAACCATCCACAACCAGCCCCGCCACCCACATCCTGAAATACGCCTGCCTCACTGCCTGCACCGCTTCTGGTCAATTTACTTTTGAAGGCTTACTGCGATTATGCCACTTCAAATGCTTCTGCGGCGTTCTAGCAAATATGAATTCGTGTCGAGTATGGGCATTTTTTCCATATAATCCTCCAAGGATTGCCAATAGCAAGTCGGTGCCGGAGGGACGTAGATGTACCGGAAGAGTCCGCGAATAAACTCTGTGTCGATCGCATTTACCCGCAACGCCTCCGCCAGTACAAAGAATATCCCCTTGGCACGCATCTGCTGCTTTCGGACTCCCAACACTCTGCTTGTTTTGGCATCTTTGTTGCCCTTGATATGGGTGCCAAGAACGTCACAGAAGTTGCAGAACACCATATGGCCAAAAGTCTATGAACGATTAGGAAAACGCAAATAATATTAAAATAAGATCCATTTAAATACATATATTTTTAAATTTTGATCATTTTTACAACTTTTAAAAATTGTTTTAGACGTATTTTTAAATATAATAATATTAAAGGATTGTCAATAAACAATATTTTCAACAAAGACACGTTGGGAAGGCAAGGAATTTCCGTGTTTTTTTTTGTTTTAAATATATACGTATGTTTACATTTTTTAAAACAATGTTTTACTCTAAGGAGTATCTGAGAGACAACATGTTTCTCATAATTCTAGATTATTACCTTGGAGAGGTTCAAAAGAACCTATTTACAAATTGTTAGACCTAACCCTTGTATAATTTCCAGAAATGATTATAAAAAAAAACCAAAATATAATCTCTCACCGACAGCATCAGATCGGCTATGCCTAGCTCTTGATAGCTTTCGCCATGTTCCTCGGTGGTCAGGGCGAAACCAAACTTCATGGAGGCAGGCAGGGCGTAGCAGTGGCATTGCTGGGCACGCAGTAGTCGGTGCAAGATGATCATGGTATTCAGATCCCTCAAACAGGTACCAGCATCCGCGGACTGCCATTTCGGAACAAGGACAGCCCACTCCGTAGGGTTTTGGGTACCTTCTAGTGGCACCATGCCATAGGCTATCCACCGATGGCTGATTGGGGCTTCGTAGTACGGAGGCAGGGGCAGATCCGTCCCATCGAATTCTAATGCTAAAACGAAGTCGAAGCGAATGCAGCGTTGATGTAGATTGCCCCGTTCCACAGCCACCAGTTGGTGGACGAAGGGCACCTTCTGGTAGCTCCACACTGTGTACTTCAAATCATAAATAGCTTCGGTGTATCCCCGGACACTTCCCAGCCTGTCAACAGCTCTCTTAATCTCCTTCTGGAGCAAAAGGTTCATGCACTTCGAATTCACCGCATTGCCAAAGAAGATCGGATGCTCGAAGTCGGTTCGGTTGAACTGCACTGTCCTTTCCCTCTTATTGTAGGTCGGAATCACAGGGACTGGAAGCCGGATAGGCAGAAATATTTGAAAGTTTAGCGGCATATCCAGATTCAGATCATCCACGTGTGCAGCTGCTCTTTGGGTGTACATATTTTGTTTATTAAGATGGTCCAGATAGTTGGCCGAACGAAGCCCCTGCATCACGTCTCACCTGTTCTATGCAGCTGACCCATATGGTGCTTGAATATCGCGTTGTCCAGATACAACTGCTGTTGGATCGCATTGCACAGAACGCGGGCGTCGTGGATAAAGTCCTGGTGCGGCTCCATGGCCACCGTGAACATGTACGCCAAGTCCTCCATAACATTCATAAAGTTATTCAGAGTCATTATAAATTAAACAAAAGTGACTGGGATAATAAAATTCGTTCGCCACAAAAAATTGTAAAAAGTAACAACTAAAGTAATAGGGAATAACTTTATAGCTGTCAGTGTTGCATAACAAAAATCGCAAAGCTTATTATGATTTTCGATAAACCTATCCGCTTATCGCCTCTTTGGTCACAAGTGTGTAGAAATGTCTCCGATATATGTATTCCCTGTCAGGATCTCCTTCTGAGTCGATATAAAAATGTCCAATATGTCCATATGCGTTCTTCAGTTTCTACACGAACTACTCTCTCTATTTTTATTAATATTTTAACTAAACTTTGCCCACAACCTGTTTTTCTTTTTAAAATCTTAGTAAAAGAAACAAACGATAGAGCGACGCGAAGGCTCAATAAGGAACTATTAAATACGAATTAAGTGAATAAATAAATTTATCTACATTTTTTTTTTCAAATCTTTATTAATTAATATTAAATTGATTAAACTTCAATAGTCAATATCAGCCAAAAGCTTGGAATTTCCCGTCCCATTTTTTTAAATGCAATATTTTTAAATGAAGCAAGAAGAATTATAAAGAAGGATTAAGAAATAATGTTTTAAAATTTTATGTGGAAAAATGGTTCATAATTTTTACAGAAATCAGTGTGTCAACTGGTTTTTAAAAAAGTTACTTCTATTTTTGTCGGGAGCATGGTATTGATATTGATGTAATTTTTTGTGAATGTCCTGAAAACAAAAATTTTCTAATTTTCAGCACCTGTTTTTTAGTTAAAATGCGTACGAATTTCACATTACGTACATTATAGAAATGCCATTATCTCTACAACAATAAAACACACATGTTACTCCTTAAGTAATCCAAAGAATAAACATTTATTATTGTAGTTGGGGTTATATATGAGTTGCAATATAATTCCTGATATTGAATGTTTTTCTGCCTACTTAGAGCACAATAATAAAATTCATAATACAAAATTTTGAGTTGAGGAAGCAAGTAAACGATCAACAAATCATAGCTGTTTGAGTTATGAGAGCACGGATGTGAATGAATCGCGAATGGAATCCAATTTACTACGACTTTACTACGCTCCTGTTGATGCTGACTCCGGACATGCGCAGTGGGCACAGCATCCACCACTGGCCAGGTAGGGAGGACGGTGGATGCATGTACGAAGATATGCCCACTATGGAAACGTGCATCTGCACAGAAAATCCTGAGGGCCAGCGCAATCCGAAATCAGTTGCTGTTCGACGTTGCTCGCGTGCGGTAGTTGTCTGCTCCTTTTCCCTGGAAATAGAGTTGGATGACGGTGTTGTAAGTGTGGCAAGGAACAGGGGACCGAAAGAGACCCTGTCTCCGGTTGGAGAAAGTGAGAAAAGGAGAGGGACAAGCAGAGAAGAGAGACGGCGGACCTGTTATCAGGAAAGGCAAGAGAGTGCGCCGTCGCAGTCTCAGTTGCCAGTTGTTGTCAGTGTCGCAAGTGCAATTTTCGTTGCAACAGCAGCAAGAGAAGCGGCAAGCGTGCGTGCCGTGTAAATAACGCCGCTTTATGTACCTACATACTACTATCTATATACAGTGTCGGCAATAAGTGTAAGCGTGTGTGAGTGCAACGTGAGCCGGCCGCCAAGACGACGGAGAAACGGAGCAAAAAAAAAAAAACAGGAGGAAAAACAGAGCACGAAATTTTCCGCCAAGTATGCAACGTTGCTAAAAATCGCGCTGTTGATAATGTTGTGTCTAATGAAAGGTGCTCCATTTTCTCCTCCCGATTTAGTTTGCCCTGTGCCCTCCCCCTTTCGGCTACCTTTGGAAAGTCCCCTCCTTGCATGCTCGCAAATTGAAAATAAATTGAATTGCAACAATGTGCTAAAATCCGAAAAAAAAACACCTGCAACCCCTCAGTTTTTAGGTTTATTTTTTTTTTAGGGTTTCTGGTTGTTGTTTTTGGCTGAGACATCCTCGTACAAAGTGGAAAAGTGATTTCCCTCATGAGGGAAAATTGCATGCAAATTTGTTTTAGCTGCTGATGGTTTAACGGGCGGATAAGAGTGTGTCTCGGTAATGGTTTTATTTGGAAGAGTTTATGTTAACGATAAGATGGGAGGAACAGTTTTGATAACGATTTTCAGCCTAAAACACAGTAATTTTTTAGATCTCCTTAAATAAATATAAACAAAGTGATTAATAGAGGCCAATGTGTTTCTTTAAATGTGCTTCACTTATGAGGGCCTAAGCCCTTAGTTGGTTCGCTGGCCCACCTTGGCTCATCAATAAGGCATAATGCAATCCTGCTGCCTCACTGCCTTAGCTGCCTGAAGTGTCCCTCGTCTGTCGTCCTTGCCGTGTCCCGGTTCAACCCCTTTTGACAAGCTGGAGACACGTTTAGCAACGCTTTCACGTAGCACAGAGCCCCTCCCACTACTTCCCGCAGCACTTCCTCTGCACCACAATCTTCTGCTCCGCTGCTGCTGGCACTCTCGAGCTTTCTGCTAATTGCCGCTTAATTGTTTGACATTTTCCCCGTATTGTGTTGAGGGCAAATGGCATTTATTTATATTTCTTTTGTGTCGGAGCATCTGGAAGACTCCTTTTGCTTCTCGGTGCTCTTATTTCTTTGCGTTTCGCATGCAAGCAATTAGTCCTGCGTGAGTCCTCCTTGAGGAACAAATGTACGTATATATATTTTTCCTATTTTTTTTTCACATATCTATATATAAAGTGAAGACCGGCCGGCTAATGCAGTGAGTGCAGTTTGTTGTGGGGCATACATAGAAGGTGTTGTAGTAGGAACGCGGCTGTTGGGGTGGCCTATTGATTTTATGAACGAAAATTTCAGGATGGCTCGTGAGCGTGGAGAGAAGCTGCAACTATTTTGGCCAACCGGCCGCCATGACAAACTATAAATCTGTCTGTGCCGGCATATATACACGGATCCGGATACTCACGCTCCGCACTGTGCGACTATATATGTGCATGTGTGGGTTATAGTGCAGCTGCTGCCTCAGTTGTTGTTTCTGTTTCTGTAGCCTGCACACACAAAATTTATCGATTGCCGCATACACACATGTCGCATGTTGCAGCTTCTGTTGCTGATGTGTAGTAAAAATCGCTCGTATTTCATGCGTTTCACATCGGAAGTGACCAGCAGACACACACAATCCTCACACACATACTCGTATGTACAGTGTACACACACACTGCAAGTGGTAGTAGTAGTAGTTGTAGTTGTAGTAATAGTAGTTGCTTTTGCCGGCAGCCAGTTTTGGTTTATTTAAATTTTCGGTCATCGTTGCCGATGCTCCCTCTCGCTTCTCTTTGCTTTGTTCTCTCTTTCCTGGCCTATGTATTGTTGGACGGTCAGTTGCAACTTGCAACAGCTGCCAGCAGTGCGTATACGCAATTTTTGAATTGCTCACGCTGCGTATGCGCAATCTGGCGCGTAAATAGCAAGATATGAAGCTCCTACTGACATTAATTAGCAGATGCAATGTGAAGGAGGAACAAGTTTCACTTTTCCAGCCCCATCACCCCACCACTCCACAGCCTGCAATAGCCATACAACTGATCCATCATTTTCCACAAAAGTCACGTACACATTTTTCCGGGCCAGCTCAAGGAAAGTTTCCTTCCTGGCACTTTAACCCCGAGAAAGGGGCAATATACAGAAGCCCTTCAAGAGGGAGGGGCTAAAGTTTTCTGCAACAAATTAAGAAATCACTTTCGCCTGCGTATATGCTTGGGTATGCCTCGAAAATACCCATACGTAGGGGGGAGCCTGTCCGGAGAAGTTGCCCAAAGTTGAGAAATGATATTTTGTTTGGTTGTATATTTTATTCATACTTAAACGACGTCTGCCTCATGTTTATTTATGCTGGCAAACATGCTCTTGATTGGCGGGTGACATTTTAAGCGTGGGCCCGGCTTGGCATTTCAAAATTATTGCTGTGGGACGACGGCTCATGATTGATGGGCTGCAGCACGAGGCACCGTTTTTGTTTGTGCCGAGTGCCGCATAAGACACGCGATCTGGCGGTTCTCGAAGAGGTCGATGTTGATTTGATTGGCAGTCACTTGAACCATGGTGCAAAATAATTACGGAAATGCCTCAAGTTTGGCATACAGTTCTTTCTATCCTGGATCATAAGATCTGCATAGCCCGGCCCCTTATTTGCATTTCCTGAGCCTTCTCATTATTACTTTCCGTCGGAAAACGACTTCAACTTCTGGGCATAGTTTTTCGCTGGGTTTCCATTCAGTACATATTTTACTTAACCCAATATTCGGCTCGTTAGCCAAGAGGAAACAAAGGAGCAGCAAAGCGTAGCATAGTAACAGGCGGGGAAAAATCACTGAGCAACCAACAACTAAGGTAGCAACAAAAACAAGAAACACAACAAGACCAGACCAGCCAGTGGCAGTGGCAGTAACCGAAACGTGTTGGCATCAGCTGCTATGTGAAAAAAGTTTATGACTTTAGACCCATTTTGTGTACATCCCTTCTCTCGACATCCTCTCTGTTGAACTCAATTTTTTATACCCGCTACTTGCCACGATCTGGGGTATATTCCTGTTATAGTTATTTTAAATATTAGGTCAACTTGGTAAGCTGATGAATAATTATAGATGTGATGGAAAAAAAGGTTTAGCCTTTTTGTAGGTTCTGTCTATAAGTTTCATAAAATCCCCCCAAGTACCGGGTATCTTGTAGTTTATAAAATACAGTCATTGTCGTGCTCTGAATCACGGCAACATGGACTTACCTTGGGCCGCTCTGGGAGAGGTCTGGCTCCTTCTTTCTTCCGTCTGCTTGGCTGCTGTTTTTAAATGATTTTTATATGCACTTCAGTGCAAGAGGGCGGACCACTCGCCGCGCCACTACCCGCCCGCCACTATGTGGTATATATGCATATAATTTCTTGCACAATTTTGTTCCTGGCTTTTCATTTTACAGTTTGTTATGCATTTCAGCCTCTTTCCCTGCTCTGCCTTGTTTGTTTGTTGCTTCATGCCTTTGCTTTATTGATTTTCTCTCCTTTTTTAGTTTCATTTCTATTTCCATTCCTGGTTTTTATTTTTATTTTTCGTGTGTCTGCTGCTGCGGCTGTTTCTTTGCTTGTTTGTTTGTTTGTTTGCGGCCAGCCGGTCGGCCAGTGTTACAATGCAACAGACGACAGCCGGCTGGCCATTACAATTCCAGCCCACTGTCCAGCGACCACTGTCCCCAGTTTTCTGCGTCCCCGTTCCCTCGGCCCTCTTTTCCCCCTTTTTTTTCCACCCCCCACCACCCCTTTGAATTCCTTTATAAAGCCATGGCTTGCCCGCCCTTTTGTTTTGCCAGCCGAGATTCCCATGCACTGGCTCTGTTTCTGATTCAGATTCTGGCCTGGCCCTGTGCATTCTATTGATTTTTTGTGCCTCCGCCGCCAGAGACGCCGTAAAAAGTCATTAGCAAAAGGGGGATGGTGACGAAGATGGCAACGGGTATGGGGGCCGAGGCCCTTCCCGGTCCTCGAGTGCATAATGGCACAATTTAAATACGGCTGCGGAGCGGATCTGCCATGTGAATAAACCGTGAACTATGACCGGCTGTGGCAGCTTCTCTAGGCTGCTCTAGGGACTTAAAGTGTTTCCCTTTTTAATGCTATATATGCAAACGATTTATCTTTAAAAGGGCTATTTAGATTTGTGTCACTTCCCATTAGAAATATGATAATTATTTAAATGTTCCCGAAAATCTATTGACTTAACGACTAGACAAATGTTGGCCGTTCCACTATCCCTCCTCTTGGGTTCATCAAAGTGCAACCTAATTCGAGGACTACATCTAACACAAATTTATTACATTTTTCTGGCTGCTTAGAAGTTGTACTAGCAGGTCGCACATGTCCTCTATTTACCCACGAAAAACAATAAGCTAAAAGCCATTTGATTTTGATTTATTGGCGCACGTACGAGGGAATTGAGGCAAGAGAATGGGGGCATGCAACAAGCGAAACAGACTCCAGACACGATAGAAATCGATGGCATAATGATTATCTATTAAAATAAATCACGTATTTGGCAGACGATACGACGGCTGCCATAAGGCGGCAATGGGTGGCAACTGCTGGGGAGACATCCGAGGAGGCATCCAGACAACCAGACCTGAACGCTACGGAGTCCGGACTCCGGACCTGGCCAAGCGTTGAAGTCTATAAATTGCACTTGTCTTGGCCGTCAGCTCCCACCCCACGTGTGTGTTTGTGCCTTACTGTGTGGAAAACAACCAGATGGGTGGGACGTGGTGGCACAAGGGCAGCCTTTAATGCATTTTCCCTTCGCAAATTGTCACAGACAGCGCCGAAGCTTCGGTAGACAACGTTAAGTGTAATATAAATAAATCGAAGCTGACTTCAAGTGTTTAAGCCGTTGGCAAAGACGCCTCGGGCCAAGAAAAAAGTTCAAAGTAAGGGAAGCGATGAAATAGTAGAAGGCGCTTACAAAGGCAGCTCACAAGTGTATTCTTGCTTTGATACAAGCAGGGCCCTCTTCATTGAGTCGCAGACTAAGTTTGCCCAGGCATTAGAGACCATTTTAATGTTTAATTTGATGTACTTAAAGGTTCTTTGATATCTTTCGCTTGGGTTGCGAAATTTACTTAAACACAAAGGCCTTCCATCGTTTATGTAATGCAGCTGGCATATTATTATGTTTAAACGACATTATATGTTTCTTCTGTGCGTATACGTAATATTTTGTCACTAATATAATTACTTATATGAGATTCGAATCTTTAAGTATCTCTTATGTAGTTGATTGAAAATGGATTTCTACAGAAGTTCTATCTTTGTGTATTAGTCTACATTGCGTATACGTAATATTGAAAAAAAAAGAAAACTTTTATCTTAGTTTCCATCTTCTTAATATTCCTTTTTTTATTTTTTTTTAACAGTGTCATATAAATTTAGTTGATTGACATTATTTATTATTAAGTTTTGAGAAGATTTTATGGATAAAGTTGGTAATGTTTTCGAGTTTATTTAAATTTTAAAAATATTTTCAACCCTTATAATGAACTATTGTTTCAAGAGGGGATTGGATAATAAGAAGAGAAGAATTCCACCTTAGATTTTCATCATGTTGGCCAACATTGCGTATACTTAATATTTCTGGCACTGAACTTTGTTTTGCTATTTTTTGGCAAATTGTTTGTTTTGTTGGTAAAATCAGACGATGTTTAGTTGTTTTTTTTACCCCTTTTTTTCAGGTGACTTTGTTGTGCGGAACATTTTATTCCGTTCCTGCTGTCAAAGTAGCTTAGGTTGGCATTTTTGGCTTTTTTCTGTTGCATTTTAAACTAATTGCCAGCAATTTAGCAAACGTTGGCAGTGCAATGCGGCGTATGCGTAATATTTATGACTGTCTCCCTTTGCCTAGTCCCTAGTCCCATGTCCATTGTCCCCTGTTCCCTGTTCCCTTTCACCCTGTTCCCTTGGTCCTTTCATCTCGTGCGTATGTGTGTGTGTGTGAGTGTGTATCGCTTTTCCTTTAGTCCTTTTGTTTGCCAGTACTGGGATGCCCAGTGCGCACATTTGCCGCATAATTGCCAAGTCATGATTTTTTACACACCAAGCTGAAACGGAGACAGAGAAGAAAAATACAACAAGTAACGAAGGAAATAAACGAAGCATTTTCACCAGCCCCATACCCCAGGCACCCTGACTTTTCCTGCCATTTACCGACCGTTCCAGCCATTGTCTGTTCCAGCAGTTTGCTGATGATATTCGCACTGGGCATAATTTCCATGTTGCTTAAGCGGCATTTTGTTGTTACTGCCGCTTTTGCTCCCCATTTCTGTCTTTTTTCCGTCCTCTGCTTTATCGTTATTGACAGTTTTATACGTTTCTTTTTTTTTATCTCTTTCGTATCAAGTTGCCGCTTCCTGTCCCTTTTGCATAGTTTCAAGTTTCGGCAAATAGCGTTTGGTTCGTGCCGCATTTTTGCTTGCCTCCTCCCCTGCCCTCCCAGTCCCCCGTGTTTCTTTTCTCTCTTTCTCCATTTTTTTTTACAATGTCCAGAAGCTTACCTTGGGGAGTCGTCTGGCTTTGGGGAGGTCCTGTCAGTTCTGGCCACAGGCAAAGTTAATGTAATACCCAAGCAGGCAATACTGCTACAATGTGGATTGAATAGGGGACGACACTAACATAGACGAACATGCGTGTTTTAGCATATTTTTGTCATATTTTGCATCCACGAGATACTCGCACTCGCACTCGCACTAGCAATCGCACTCAGCTGCAGCCCCAACTTCAGATGAGGATGTCAGCACTTCAGTGGCAACTTATGGCGCTCCAATTTCGCGCTGATGCATAATTTTTTCGCCTTCATCTTCTCGCATAAAAATGCGCTCAAAGGGGCGCAAAAGCCGAAACCCGGAAAAGGGGAAAACTATAGGGAGCCAGGCACCACACACAGAGCAGGAGCTCTATCCGAGGCAGCTAGGGAGGTTTCTACACTGAAACTTGTTTCCAACTTCATCGCATAATTTTAAGTCTAAATAGTCTTTAGTTCAAAATTCAAATACTTAAGATTCTCAAACAAGAGTTAACTATAATTCTAATTATTTGTTTTTAATATAATTTAATTGACTTTATAGTTTTATGTTTTTTTTCATCGTGTTTTCTGTTGTTTTGGGCTCTGGAACTGATGGAGCTGCTGCTGCCCCAAGTGGTTCAGCTGGCTGGGATGGGTGTGCGCTTTGTGGCGCTGACTTGACATGATTAATATCCTCGCTGACATGCGAATCGCAGTTGACTGAATGCCGTCGTCAAGTGAAATCAAAAGCAAAGGCAGTAACTGTTACAGCGACAGACTTCAACTCGGCGTTAAATAAATTCACATGAAAAAAGGCTCTCCAAACCAAGTCAAAGTTCAGGGAACTCACCCAAAAAACATATTTTCCATTTTTATTTTCATCCTTTTTTTTTTTAGAAATTTTTAGGAACACAAGACATTTAAATATCCAGCCGCATAAATCTCTTGCATCGCATTCCCAATTCTAATTTCCGTGCCGCGTAATACGGAAAATAAACAAATAAAAACCGAGTTGAGTCAGAAACCATTAACATTTTTGGCTTAAATGTGCAAGTGAGAAAAAAAACCAGAAACAAACAGAGCAACGCTTACAAAATTCGAAAAGGGAAAAAGTTGAAATAAAAATAAAATCGACAGCCATAACAAACAAATCAAGCGAAATTCGGCATTTAAAATCCAGACATAAAAAATGTAATGGAAAGCATTAGTGCTCATAAAAAATGGATTTACACAGCCTTTTTAAGGCCATCCTGATCCTGTATGTCATACGAGGTGAGTATTTCCAGCCAGTTTTTCTCCATTAAGCCCCGTCTCTAATCGACAGCATTGATTCGTTTCGAATTGAATGTCATTTTCTAATGGAAATGGGCACTCATTAATAGTTCATGGTTTGTGACGATGACTTTTTTAGGACCTGAAAAAAATGTATGAGTATTTGTGTAAAAAGTGTTAAAAAATATACAAAATTTAGTAAACATTTTTTAAAATAAATTTAGAAATTTATTAGAAATGTTTCTATTTTAGAAATTTCTATACTGAAGAATGCCGTTTAATAAGCAACTTTAAGCTGTGATATATATAAAATATATATAATTTATATGACAATCAAAGAATTAAAAAAGTCAAGAAAATATTTTTAAAATTACAATTTAGTGAATATTTACAAAATCGTAAATAAAATAACATTTAAATTAAATTAAGTAATTATAATTGCTGGAATTGTCCACTTCGGGTAGCCTAAAGTTGTCACCACTGCCCACCAGCCCCCAGCATCCATCTTAGCTTTGGCCACAAAGGCATGCAATTAAATTTGCCACATAAGCCCAAGAAGGAAAACGGCTGGGTACATACGCTTGCCCTCCCCCCGAGGGTCCTGGCTGAGTTGAAAAGCGAAAAGCATTTCAATTAACGCAGCGCCGCATATCGCCGTTAATGAGCGTCCCTCGTCCTTTAGCCCAACTTTCGCGGGAACAAAAGGCGGGCGGGTGGCGAAGTTGCGGAGTTTGTGCCATAAAACTGAATTATTGAAAAGCACACGTTTCACTTTTGTTTTTGTTTGTGTTGCGTTTGCACGGCTCAAAGAAACGGAGTCAACAGCAAAAGTTTGCATGCCGAGACAGCAAAGGACGACCAGGAACGGCAGCCGCAGGACCCGCAAGAGAAGGAGAGGCATTTGTGAAACTTTCTGCCGGTGGCGTGGCTCGACACTTCATGGCACACACACACACACACACACACAACAAAGGAGTTGCCACACATACGCACGTATGGGTAGGGAGCGAGAAACTAAAAGGAACTGGCAGGATCAAATGTTAATTGCAGTTTTCGAGCCATAATTAGAGATCCTCATTGTCTAATGTGTCATGGCATTTAGCAACCGAATACGTATGTCTGCCCCCACGGTTCCACGTGGAAAAGCTGAAAAGAGCTGAACGAGGCGAGACAGGAGCAGGACTAAGTTGGGCTCACCCAAGGCACATGTGGGGGGGCTAAAGGATACTTTTGCAGCAACTTCACAAATATGTTAAATAGTTGGAAAAAAATATTTTCTTAAAAGAGAGGACAAAAGAGGTTGATTTTTTCAGGTTCTGAGTGATAAGTTCATCTGGACAAGAGTTCATCCTTTAACCCTTTAGTGCTAAAATCTTGATTATTTTTCGCTCTGTGTAAACATAAACAGTCAGGTACGGACTTCACTGGCGAAGACTGGAGTTCCCGCAGAGTGAATCTGACAAAAATCCCTTGGATTTGAGTAAGATGCCTTCTCCAGATGGCTGCGATCCCCCAAAGTCCGCTCCTGTGAGCCTCTATGCCTGTTTGGTCTGGCCTCCGACCCCGCTTCACACCAAGTTCAACAACACGCCCTCGAAATGTGAATGACCTCGAATGTCACGTTTGCTGAGCGCATGAAAGCAGCGGCCAGTGGGGTGGGCCAACGAGGATTCGTAGTGAGGACCTGGCAGGCAGTTCGTCACATTGCACAGCACAGTGCGGCCCAGCAGGGGGGCCAAGATTATGCAGCTCCTGGCTCCTGACTGCTGACTGCTATTTTATGAAACAAAAACAAGCTAGGAAGCACCAAAGCCAAAGGCAGCCGGAGAGCTTTTGTAAGGACCTGGCAACATTGTCCAAGAAGCAGACGCTCTTTGGGCTTAAGTCCAAAGCATGCAGAGCATAATCAGCTTCATCATCAGCAGCAGCAGCAACACAAGCAGCAGTTGCTGCAACAGCAAAAGCAATAGTAGCAACATGCTGCAAGAAAGAAGGGCCTTTACTGTCACAGTCAGCAGCAACATCACAGTGGCACAGGCAGTGGCGGCATCAAGAGATTTTATCGGGGGGTATTTAAAAAATTATTTATGATTTTCTCCTCTTGTATGAAATATAAAATATGCAACTTTGCATAAATGTCTCTGAGAAAATAGATCAAAATAACAACATTCGTTGTTTTTTAAAAACAATATTTGAGTTTATGTTTTTTGGAAATTTGTTAGAATTTTTGTAGAATTCCCCTCAGCATACGCCACTGCAACCAGCAGCTGCACCAGCCCGCAGCTTACCAGATGCGAGACAAAGCGCCAGGAAAAGGACGACGAGGATGACGATGAGTAGGATGATGACGAGGACATGGCCATAGATATGGACTTGGCGCTGGCAGGGGCACTGCCGTTGATCTTTTGCTGATAACTTTGGCTTTCTGAGCGAGTGGAACTCAAAAAAATGAGAAATGCTTCATCCCTCTCAACGGCGTCAAGGAAGTGGGAAGTGTTGCTGCCACAAAAGGAGGATAAAGGGCCTCAATCACACTGGCGGGCAACGCAGCTTAATTATTTTCTTGCAGAATGCAAGAAATGAAAAAATATTAAAAAAACAAGCCGAGCAAATGCATCTTGGGATAATGAGATTGTCGGGTCAGATACAATTCTTTGGTTGCCTTTTTTTGTTTTTGAAAAGGAAATGCGGTTTTTTCCGTGTGTGCGCAGTGTTAGTCGGGGTTAGGACATTGAAGCTTTCAATTTGAGCAATTTTCCTGTTTTTCAGCTTGTTTAGTCAAAGCAAGTCAAGTCGGAGCAGGAAGCTCGATGGCCCTACGTGCTCTGACCTAAGCAAATACACTTTACACTCAGGATTCCGCTTTGTTGCGCAGCCAGACAGATGAAGATTTTGCCAGCAGGTCGCAGGACGCCATCCTTCGACATCGCATTAGTCGGGGCTTTTAAGCAGAAAAATGCGTGCACTTGAGGGCCACCCCCAGGATCCCTGTCCTCAATTTTCCCAGAAATCCCCAGAAAGACCTCCTCCATTCCGCCGCGTCACTCATCCGCCCCGTTTCCCCGAGACGGCCTATGTACACTGTGCTACTTTAAATATTAAACGCTGCCTACTTTTCGGCTGCCTGAATCAAATTTGTTGACATTTTTTTTGAATCCTTCCTTTCTATTTTTCTGAAAAAGCATTCCTATGTTCGCCTTTTTGTGAGTTTTGTGATTTTGTAAAGTTTCATGTATAATATTATTATATTATTCCTGAAATGAGACAATATTTTGGTGAATCGATTAGTGGTAAATAAAGCTATAAGCCCATCTAATATATCTGATATATTCAAAATTTGAATCTAAATATTAAAAAGTATTCTGAAAGCATTCGAAACAGATACACCCAAATTTTGTTGAAAAAAATGTGGCGAAAGTGAAAATGGAAGCAGGTTTTGTACACTTTGTATTTGTCAAGCCATTTCCCCTGCGAGCAAACAGACGGAAGTCAGGTATATAGACAGCCAAGACGCGACTTCACTTCCAGCTACACCTCCATCTACACCTAAGCCTCCACCTACATCCTCCAGTAGACACTCCACCTCCACACACCCCACATCCATTTAAGCCATATGCAAATCAGCTTTAATGTGGCTGCTCTTGTTGTTGTTCGGGCTCTCGGCTCTCTCGCGAAATTGCGTTTTCATTTAAATGGGGAAAAGCGGGAAAAGTTTTTCTGATTTAGTGCTAGCGCTTTGAAGCTGCCAACTGGCAACTTCATTATTATTTGCAGACACTTTCCAAAAAGACTTTTCCGCTCGCTTTGTCCCGTCCGAGCAAACATAATGTGAATTAAAGTCGCCATCGCAGGCGACTGTTTTTCATTTCACTTGGATTTTCTTCTTAATTAAGCAAGTCTACACTCGAGGAAAGCACAAGTGCTTTCATGCCCCTCTGACATAGGTGGGTGTTATGCGTTTCTTTCCGTGCAACTTGGATCTGAGACTGTCGAGAGTCGGAGCTGCTGTTGCTCATTTGCATTTTGTCTGCTTGGCTGTCAACCGGGTACTATTCTCCTTTCTGCTTTTCAGATTTTCACATTTTCCCTTCCCCTTTTCCCATTTTCCTGGCGCATTCATTTCCTTCGCCCATTCCGACCTCCACGGCAATTTTTAATGATCCGTAATAATGACGCAGTCTGCCGCTGGCAGCGCTAGTTCCATTTAGTTTTCCATTCTCCGACTTGAGTATTTTCTTGAGCGTAATTGATTTCAGCCAAGAGAACTTACATTAATAAGCCAGCTTCCCTGATTGACAACGCTGACAAATGGAGACCACTGAAGCGCCGACTTCGAGTTCCAAGTCGGATACAGATGGCAGCCATTGTCCGGGATCATCGGTATATGGTTGGCCGGCCCAGCATCCGTGGTGGCCTATGAAACGGGAGACACTTCGATGACAGTTGGAAACTCCTCTAATTAGCCGCAACTTGTCTCGGGCCTAAGATAAAGTTTTAATTGAAATCCTACCTGCAAATCTCAATCAACCCAAGGACCCACACATTCTGCAATTAAGCTGATAGAGCTAAATAAAATGAGGAGTACAAGAGGTCTTTGGATAGATAATTAAATTTTCATTAGACCGTGTCTGCTCCGGAGTAAAGTTTGTCGGGCGAAACTTTATCTTAAGTGACTTAAAAACTAAAACTGCAAATTTAATGCGCTCCCCCGTCGTCATGTGGCCGCAACTGCAACTTGCGGCAAACACTTTTTACTTTCCGCAAACATTTTGCTTTTCGTATATTTTCTACAATATTTTTTCCCCATTTTTTTTGAGAGAGTATTCCTCCTTGTGCGGCGCATTTCCTTTGGGCATTGCAGTTGACAGCGTGTTGCCAGGCGGAGGAAAAATGGGTTGTATAACCAGAGAGGCTGGATGCTTTGGCTGGACTGGATGGGCTGGATGGGTTGGATGCGGGGGTGGAAATAACGATATGAAAGCGACAGGATCAGAAACGGGGGCTAGGTGGTAAGGCGGATGTGGGGAACTGCACCGAAAGTGGCACAAAAGTTTCCTACACTTTGGGGCTTTTTTCGAGCCAGGAGGAGTCGTTATCTCCCGCCTAATGCCTTTTTGACAAAACAATTTTTCATATTATTGCTCGACTGCGGCGCTGCTGGGGTTGAAAATTGCTTACAAATTTAGTGTTGCATACTTTGCGGCTGCTGTTGTTGAAAGTGCCAAGTCCTGTGGCCAGGACAGGCCAACTGCCAAGATAGGATTCCTCAAGTGGCAGAAAATGATAGAAATATCTGTAAGAATCATATTTTCCATAAACCTATACACTACAAAAAGAATTTCTTTCTTTGAAGGTTTTCCAGCAAAAAGTAACAAAATATAAGCTCCTTAAAAAGCAATCCCTGGCTCCTACCATTCTCTGTCCCTTCTTGGAATTCTCCAAGTGTAATGGGAAGGGCGAAAGTCCATTTCTTAAATTATTCATGTGTCATAGTCAGCTCACTCGCAGCACACGAATTTCTGGTTATTTTCTGGACAGGCGGCAACGCCTCAACTTGCCCGGCCCTTCGGACGTGGGCCCCTAGCTCCTGGGCCCGGGCCGGGTCTCTGAATGAATAATAAATAAGACATAAAAGCCGCATCAAAAGCAATTTTAAAGCATGGCCAAAAATTATGCAATCCTGCCACCGCTCAGCACACAGCTCAGTGAAGCAATTAGAGGCTGGCTTTTGTGGCCAGCGACCACAACAATGGCCGGCAGGTAAAAAGCAATTGTCTCCGCAGCCTTTGTTGTGGGCCAACGGCACTCACGACGCCTCATTAAAATTTAGGCCAACTCCTGTCCCATCCCGACTTTCCACTCCTATGCCACGCCCACTTAGGCCAACTGAGCCAGAGCCAACCGCCGCTGGCGTTCTTGCTACTTAATTTGTGAGGGGAGCGGGCCAAGAAAAGTTTCCTGGTCTAACAAAAATTGAAATTAACTTTGGCTGGTCGTGCAAACCAGAACGCCGTTGTAGAGAGTCGGCATTTAATTAAAATTTTAAATTTCACCAACAAATTTCTCTCCCATTTCACCAGCAACTTTCTCTCCTTCCTTCCATACTTGCAGCTGAGACCAGCCAAATCGTAAATGGACTGGATCTGCAGGGACCGATATTTCTTCATGAGCCACCGCACCGCGTCGAGTTCTCCAACAATTCGGGCGGCCTTATAGAGTGTTCGGGCCATGGAAGTCCCCCGCCGGAGGTAAGAGCTCCTTGGAAGTGGCAGTGCCAGGAGGCAGGTACAGGAGGAGAGCTTAGTCCGAACCGAACTGGACCGACTTGACGGCTCCTCCGTTCCCCTGCCTCGCCACCATTTAATATTCCTGTTTAATTATGCATGGCTGTGCGGCATTTTCCGCTGCTCATTTCCAAGTTAATTGACTGCCCGGCAAACAAATGCTAAACGCTCTGCCTATACTTGGAGAAATTTTTTATTTTTATTTTAGTTTAGCAATTAGAAAAATATATATTAAATTTTTAATTATTAATTGTTAGGAATTGTTGTTTAATTTCTTATTTTTTAACTTAAGATGCTTTAGGTTAAATTTGATTACACCTTTAAATTTGATTGCATTTTAATTTATTTCAATAAATTGACATATTTATTATTAATACATATTATATAGCATATTATTACTACTATAATAAATAATTATAATTAAATATATTAGAGCATACCATTGAGTTTTGGTTAAGCCACCTAGAAACTGTATAGTCAGTAATATATTTCTATGAATATGTTTATATCTTTAGAGACTATTTTTTTTAAGTGTATTTCTGACTCCATCGTTTCGTTTTATCCCCCAGGTGGAATGGACACCTATCCCGCCGCAGCAGGATACGGTGTTCCAGCTCTCGAACGGCAGCATGATGTTCTATCCCTTCACGGCGGAGAAGTACCGCCACGAGGTGCATGCCACGGTCTACAGGTAAGTCGGAGGAGGACCGCAGCACTCCCCACCATCCTCACGGCAGATTGATTGTTAATCCTTTGTCCTTTATCCTGGCAGATGCAAACTGCGCAATTTGGTGGGCACTGTGCTCAGCCGTGAGGTTCACGTGCGCGGCGGTAAGTTGAAATAAATTTTAATTAATTTGCGAAAAACCCAACCACCAGTGAGAAATACCCGAAAAAAATAAAGGACTCGAAATTTATGGCCAGCAAGTTGATTTGTGCTGACGAAGTGAGTTTGGCTTTCGACGCTGTCGCTGCTCTGGTGGCTTTTTGGTCTTGCTGCCGCTGTTGTCGTTGTTTTTGTTGTGGTTGTCGAAAACTTTGGCCTAATTGGAAAGTTTTTCGCGCTGCCCGGAGCCACCCAACTCCCTCCTCCATCATAAAGCCGGCTCTCCCTTATCGGGCCCCTCCACCCGAAACCAAAGCCTAAAAGCAGGCAACGCAAGTTTTAATTACTATTGCTGCCGGCGAATGCTGTCCGCCAGACGCCACTCCTCCCCACACCATCTCGCTTCCCCTCTGCCACATCCCCGGGCCTACTTGCAACTCCTCACCAACATTTTCCCCCAAATGGGCTCCAAACCAAGCGAAAAAAATTGTGTGCTCCGCGCTAATTTGGCGCCTCAGTGTGTGGGAATTGACTGCGGGAAGAATACCCTGATTATAAATGGATGCCTGGATTATTTCATGGGTTTGGACCTAGACGAGCTCTCAAATTATATTAGTTTACACCTATATGCATCTCTGAAATGTTTTTAGTAAAAACATGAATAAAAATACAAATAAATCAAAGAGTTGAGATAGTTATCTCCCTAAGATGTCTGTGAAATAGCGTTTCAGGGAGCCCAAGATAAAAAATATTTGACTTCTCTCAGATGCAAAACTAATTTGAAATGAAGTATTGAAAACTTCAAAAAAAAGATAGGCAATTTAACTTAAAATTAAAATTTTAATTTTTTATGTTAGTTTTTTGAAAAGTATACTAAAACAAGGAAAACCTTTTGGGTTTAAATGACTTGAGCTATTAGTTCGATTTCAGTAATGAATAATCCTATCAAATAAAATTGTTATGTATTTAAATTTCATAACTGAAATATTTTCACTGCATTATTTATTTTAATAAACTGACATAATTGATTAATAAAATTGTTAATGTTGTGTCACATAAATAACCTTCTGATAAATAGCCTATTAAAAATAAGAATAGCATTTAAAGGAATAAATTCTCATGAACTGTTTGAGTAAATGAATTTATTATTGATTGTGGGATTAAATATTAAGAATTTATTAGTGCATTCAATATTCAACCGACATAAATCACATACTTCCAATCAATATTTAACTCTCTGGGCCATTTGTATTCAATATTCATTTTATATCGCCCCCGAAAACTACTGCTAATTCGGTCGAAAAAGTTTCCCATTCTTCGCTAAACTGCATTAATGAACTGAGAGTCCAGACAGCGACTAAGACCGAGAGCCGGAGCCAGCTTTTGGGGCAATCATCTTGATTGCCATCACATGTCGCATAGATTTTGCGGCTCATTGGACACTTGGCCGAGAACGGAGAACTAAAAGGGACGAGGGCGACTGAGAAACAACAATTAGCAATGACCATAAAAGATATGCCGTATAAATGGTTTCGGTCACAGAGGCCAAAGGCTAATCCTCAAAGGGTCCACTTCAGTTTTCGGGGTTGCGTTTAATTAACAGGCAGCGGATGGACGGACGGACCGGAAAAAAACCAAAGGAGAGAGAGCCCACGAGAAGTCAGTTCAAAGTAAAACAAATAGCACAAAGTCGCAACCGCAAAGATCTAAGATAGAGCTGGACTCACGCATATATGTATGCATGTACACATATACACAGAGATTGCACATACACAAATACATGCACAGACTATGCGTATGGCCATGCAAAGTTCTAACATCCGGCGGCCATTTTTCAGTAGCTAACTCAACGTTACGTATACGCCATGTCCGCCGGCTTATTTTATTTGCGGTCTGTCCTTCCGTTCCCTTTTCGCCCTTTCTGGTCCCTCTTTGTTTTCCGCTCCGTTTTTATGCGAGCCAGAAATTGTTTTTTGTCCCCCCCCAGTATTTCTCCAAGGGAGAGCTTTCCGCTTCAACAATTTGACAGCGCGTAGATTTGGCGCAAAACGTTTTGCCTAATTTGCAAAAGTTCTGGACGAGAATCTCTCACTGGCGATCTCTGCCGGCCAATTATTCTGTTGCTAATGTGTGCCTTTTGCCTAGAAGTTGCCGTCTTTAATTGGCAGCGCTTAGTTTGATGCGGGCCCTCGCTTTCGACTTTCGGGCTGAAGGACACCACGACCGCTTTGGTTAAGTGCGCGTAATTAGCGCAACTTTGCGCCAAAAAACTCTTGACAAATTCTATCCCATATATATAGCCAAGTCAGGCATAAACGCAATTGCTGGTGTTTGGTTTTGTCAGGCCACAGGACATCATCCCAGTATCTAGTACGCTCCACCCTCCACCCTCCACCATCCACCCTCCAGCTCCTTGGTAACAGAACTTCTGCTGACAGTGATGAATGATGCTTGGAGCCACAAAGTTGCCTCAGCCACGACTTTTCAGCGCTGACTTTTCCTGCACTTTTGCATTTCATCAAACAAAAACTCGCACACACACTGGCAGCTAGACCATGCATAGGTATCCTGTGCATGGGCGAGTCCTTGGCACATCCTCGCAAGATTTTCTGAGCAAAGTTTGTGATTGAGCTAGAAAAGTTTGCTAGCCCGCCGCCGGCTGCTTGTGTATGAAACCTGCGTAATTTGTTTCTAATTAGTTGAATGCACATTGTTGAGGACGCTCCACCTAAGAAGTTCCCAGTCTCGGCTTTGAAAATTTGCAATAGGATCCTTGGTTCTAGGAGTTTTGCATATGAAAGTGCTCATTTGCCAAGGCAACGGAACTGGAAACAAAAAATAGTCGCTTCTCAAGTTTCCTCATACATGGTTGCTACATTAGTTAAATTCAAATTCAAAAGTATCTATCTGAAGTATTCTACTTCGTTCATTAAAATAATTGTTCAAGTAATTGTATCTGTGTGAAAGAGCTCAAGTTATATGTTGGAATGCCAGGAATAAATAAATATTTTTAATTGACAATTGAATCACTCGCGAAACATCCCAACAGCATCAAACGATAATTTAATAGCCACAGAGCCATCCGCAAAAAAATAAACATTTCGAGGACGAGAGAAATCCGCACAATAACTGCAAATCAGCGAAGACTGGCATACCAAAGGCATCTTTCCGGCACGCACATCATAAACATAAATTCCCCCCCTTCTCGCTGCAGTAGCATATCCCCTTCACCGCCCCCTCGCCCGCTTGTGGCAGCTTCCCACACACAAAACAAAACGGAAATGAATTTCCGCACAAAATCCGAGTGCAGCGAATGCCGCCCCCTTCTCTTTTTGTGTTGCACTTACTTTGTGCGGCGACTATAAACTTAGCTTTCATACTTACTTTCCTGCCCAGCTGTCCTGTTCCTGTCCTGTCT
Organism: Drosophila atripex; assembly: GCA_035045925.1. NCBI lineage: Eukaryota > Metazoa > Arthropoda > Insecta > Diptera > Drosophilidae > Drosophila > Drosophila atripex. The sequence goes on from JAWNOP010000012.1 coordinate 8,327,215, forward strand.
ACTGGCCCTCTGTCCTGTCCCCCAACCCCCCGCTAGACAACATTGTTGCCATCCCACCCCCCCCCCGCCCACTCTGGCTGTCCTTCAGTTTGGAAATTTCCATGCAAAATGCAACATGAAAGGCGAAAAAAGTTTGCCGTTTGTGAAAATAGAGAACTTTGCGCCCGAAAAATAGAAAAGTAAAAAATAAATGCCGTCGAGGGTGTTTTGGGAGACTGGCAATACAAATAATGAAGATGCAAAAACAAAATTGTACTAAACTACACTGGAAATAGCTGCAGCACCGCCAGTACCACCACCACCACCAGTCAGAGGAATTATAATAAAATGTTGTCACAAAGTTTTCCAGTGACAACAACAAATACACAGAAGCAGTGGCAGTGGCAGTGGCAGTGGCAGTGGCAGTGGCAGCGGCAGAACAGCAGAAAGCAAACAATAACAACAAGTTTTCAAATTAAACTTTTATCCAATTTTGGCATATTAAAGTTGGCAAACAAATGTCGAGCCAGAAAAAGCCAAGCGTGAGCGGCATTTCGGAACGATTCCCCCCCAAAAAAAAGGCCGAAAAGATCCCAGCGGATGTTTGCATAAGTATCGGATCGGATGGCCGAGGGCCAAATGGCCTAATCCATTTACGATTAGCCCTCGAAGAGGAAGGCCCCAATGAGCTCCGACAATGGAACGCACTTTACGCACGCCAGTTGAAAATTGCCTTTGTCCGTCTTAATTAATTTGCCAACTGCCAGGCCCAGAGGCAACTAGACCTGGCCGGGCCAGGCTTTTAACTGATGCTAAAGCATTGACGCAAATTTCATAGTGGGTCACAAGCCATAGAAAAATAAACCCATAAGTTTAAACTACACAGAGCTTAGAACATGAGAATTCCCATTGTTAAGTGGCACTACCTTCATTTGAGATTTGACAAAATATACATTCAATCCGTTCTAAAAATGGTTATTTTATTAATATATATTTTAAAATATTTTAAATAGATACTTGTTATAGATGATATGTTTCTGATTATCCTCTACATTTCATTAATATTATAAATAAATTTTAGTTAGTATTTTAATATATTTATTTACATAAACTTTGAAAATATAACATAGCATAGGTCCATTACCTTAGAAAAAAAAAAACAATGAATAACAGGCTTCACAAACAAAACTTTCTTTTTTAATAAAAAAAAAGCACCTCTAAAAAAAAAAGAAAACAACCTTTAATTTAAATAGTTCATTTTTTTTTTTATTTTTTTTGTTCTTTACGATCTTTTCTTTCTAATTATCATAATCTAAAGAATACTCTAAAGAACTCCTAGTTTCAGACCACTGTCCATGAATGTCTTACTTTTGTCATTTTTAGGATCCTTGTCATTCTTAATTTCGCGCTCAGTATTTCGTCCGGACACGGGCAGCGAGTAAAAAATCTTTAACTCAAATTGCCAAATCCAATTTTTTAACGGCCTTGTCGCCCTGCACCCGCCCACTTCCCTGCCGAGCAACCTTCGTCGAGCTGACAAACGGCAACACTTTTGTAAAGTGTCACAATGTGTTGGACATGTTGGGGCCAAAGAGTTTTTCCGGCGGGCGAGGGATGGCTGAAGTTAATGTGCCACATATTTCGGCTGTCGCTGGCAGGAGGGAGTCCCGAGACCTTTTTTATGCGGTCCTGTCGCATTAAAAATTAAACCTCACACAAAACACAATGCGAGGAGCAAATACGAGGCCCTTAGCTAATAAAAACAAACTGACGAGGACAAAACATAATTGCTACGGTTTGTTCTTTGGCTCGGCAGTTGACTGTCAACTTTTAGGACGCCGGCCACGGGGCGTATGCGCAATATTCCAGTCAGCTATGTTACCACGAAAAAGCCAAAGCAATTTACATAAAATATGCTTTTTAATTCTTTACAGTCGTCAACCAGAAGTACGCGGTCCAGGTGCACGACGAATACGTGATGACGGGCAACACGGCGGTGCTAAAGTGTCAGGTAAGCAAAAAGGCGAAACGCTAAAATATATCTGGGTATCCGGGACTCTGGGTTGGTGTTTGTCAGATGTGAGTGCTAAGCTTGCCACCCGAAATTTTCATTAAGTTTGCTCAACTCAGACCGCGATTTTCGAACGGAAACTACAAGCGTTTATTATCACAGGTGCCCAGCTATATGTCGGAATTCGTAATGGTCACCGCCTGGGTGCAGGACACCGGCATGCATCTATACCCGAACACGGACATCGGCGGGAAGTACACGGTGCTATCGAACGGCGAATTGTACATAAATAATGCGGGGCCCAATGATGCGTACAAAAGCTACACATGCCGCACTGTAAATAGACTGACAGGTACGTGATAATCGCATTTTCAGCTTAATCGTCCAGCTGACCGATGCATGAATTGCCCTGCCCAGAGTCCACACTCCGTACTCCGTACTCCGGACTCTGGACTCTGGACTCCGGTTTGTTGGTTTAGGCCGGGGCAGCTATAATTAAGTTGTATAAATAAGCAATGAACACGGCATTTTGTGCGGCAGGTGGTGCGTGTGCCACTTGGATCGACAATTAAGAAGGCCTTCTTATGGAAATGCACGATAATGCTCAAGCCTTGAATACACAATTTATTTTTAAATATAGAGACATTGATATTTAACATTGAATTTACACAAAGTATTGGCTAAACTGAGTTTCAAGTTTTTGAATCTTGGGGAAAATGTATTATTCCTTTTGTCTTAGTTATCAACAATTGTAAGCTTCTCGGGGCCAGAAAACATATGTAATCAAAAATATAATTGACCAGCCACACTTGGCCATGTTTCATCTTCAGACCTGAATTCAAATAGCAGCCAACAGAAGTAGGTTTGTTCTTTTTGGCCAAAGTCAATTTGTCGTTTTGTGCATAATTTATGATGCGTGACATTTAATCGCCGGGCAAAGGGCATTGAGCTCTGGGGAGTCCTGCCTCAAAACGCTAGCTCGTCCTCGCACATACGTGTATGTGTACAGTCCGATACATATATATATATCTGATTCTGGTTGTGTGCGCCGACAGTCAATACGTGAGATCTTTTCCAGATAAATTCTCTCCCTTATTTGAAGTTTATTGTGTGTGAAAATGCGCTTAAGCTGAATTTCTATTAGCCTTTGTGCGCATATTTCCCATCATCAATCAATACGATAAAAGTTGCCCCTTTATCCACCTTTTCATCCTCCCCTTGCCTTTGATTTCCTTCTTTTCAATCTTTTCAAGTCCTTGGGAGAATGTGAATGACTGTACGACTGTGTATTTGTATTGTTTGCCCGATTTATTTACAGTTCACCCTCAGTGTTTGCATCTCGAAGCTTGAATTTATATTCAGTATATATATATATTTATATATATTTTCCAGTTACATTTAATAACGTGTTGCCCTCAGTTTTCCCGGTAGATGGTAGATGGCCCGAAGCCAGTTGCGGTTTCCATCTCGCCTGCTATTTGCTTAATTAATCAAATTGAATCGAGCCACAAAAACCGCAAGTTGCACTCGAGTTCTGGCCAAAAACGAAAATTATGAGCTGCATATTAATCTGGCCAGAGGAATGGAATGCAGCCGAAACAATGCCAATTCAGGTGAATCCTCCACCAGTGCCCCCCACTTAGTGGCAGCCACCGAAACCAGCTCGAGTGGCACTCATTAAACGTGTAATACGATCCGGTGTTCCGTGGCACAGAAGTGCAGGACGGCGTGGAGTGGTGTCGGTCATCACTAATTCATTTATCATGCTGGACGTGAGCACTCTTGTTTAACCCATTTGCATTCGCATTAACCCTTTTCGCCACAAAACTAAGACTTCCAATTATTCATAGTTTAAAAACTGACAAAAAGAGTTGAAATTCATTATTACTTTTTGGAACTTTGTATTAAAATCTTTAGACAAAATCAGGTCCAAATAGAAAGTCCATAAGGGGTTAAGGCCTACAGTTTTCGGCCCTGTCTGTCGGCCCACATAATTAAAATTCAAACCAAAATTCCATTTATTTTGGACAATAACTCGACGACCGGCCAACACAATGAGGCCGAATCAGACAACAGCTACCTTATAACTGAACAATGCAGGCTGTAATGAAGAATTGAGTTAGGATGGCTGAGAGTCTTGGACGAGATCTCCTTGCTTTTTAAGACTTCAGTTGGGCATGCCAGGCGCCCTGTGCATGTCCTGTCGGCATATGTAATAAAGGTTGCCAAACTCTGCCAGGATGAAGAAAAAAAATCATAAAAATACACAAGGTAGACTGAAAAAAAAGAAAGAATAACATAGGAGGGCAGGTGGCTCAAGCAATCAAGTTGATTGCTTTCATTTATTTTCAATTAATTAAAATTTATACATGTATACGGTATGCGAAAACATTCGCAATCCGCAGGACATGCCGGGCACTTTTCGGTCTTGGCAGGACTCGGCGCTTTAAATCTAAGTATATGTCGGGGCCACTGTCAGCTGCCATCATTTGGGCAATTTTTTTCGCATATTTTCCGGTGGCTCATCCAGCGTTTCTTCCCCTTTATTCCCTCGCAGGTGAAATACAAATTTCCACATATCCCGGCCGCATTATTGTAACCGAGCCCAAGGGCATGGTACAGCCGCGCATCAACGTGGAGAAGCATTCGATGCGGCATGTTGTCCTTAATGGCCAAACAACGTTGCCGTGCATAGCTCAAGGACATCCGGTGCCAACATATCGGTGAGTAAAACACAACAACCATGCACAAAACAAAAAAAACCATACCATACGCCACAAAAAAAGAGAAAAAAATTAAAACCCCAAAACGTGAAAAAATCAACAAAATAAAAACATCGCGAGGCATGTGCGGGACCACTTGGAACACGTGGCCGTGTCACAGGACACGGGACACAGGACACAAAACGCAGACCAGGCGATGGGTTTCGAGCTTCGTAGCCGCAGTTGGCGCGCACTTTATGACAATGTGAAATATTTAACGCTCTTGGCAAGTACAACAAAAAATAAGCGAAAAGAAACGAAATGAATGGAAAAGCGAAAAATGTGAGGCACAGGATGTCACAAAAAAATCATAATAAAAATGTCAGCCAAATTGTCAAAATGTAGTGAGGTGGTGGGGGAAACGGTCCGCTAGGCCGCCCAGAGAATAGGTTGCAAAAATGTTGAGTTTAAGCCAAACGCAGCATGTCCTTTTAATACAATTCCCTAGTCAAAGGACTTGTTTTCAATAAATTATTTTATGATTATGATTAGCTTCTAATTAAGGGTTTAAATAAATACTTTATCATAAATCAGCCTAAAAAAATAAAATAAGGATTTAAAGATAGAGGGTTTCTAGTTCCTAGAGGGTTATGGCATTCTAAATTCTTTACTTTATGAGGTTCTGTAGATCCCTAGATTCTTTAAGATTCATTCATTTTTTAGACAACAATGTCGTGCCACATCAAAGTGGTGTTTTTGTGGCATGTTAAGAGGCGTTTGTCTTGACTTGAACTGGGGAATTCCCCATCGCACAGAAACACAAATCAATCAAAAGCCGCGGTACGTTTATGACCGAAAATGGCAAATTGCTTTCTGAAATGTCGTTCAAGTTTTTATCACTCCAAGGAGAAGGACACCCATATACGGGCCACTTGGCACTTGGCTCATCATGGTGATTTTCAGGCACTAAACATGCATGGTGGGTGGGTCACCACCCACCACCCTTGTCCAAGCAGGATGCCATGTAATATGCCATTGTATTTGGCAGCTCACGGTTCATGGTTGTCCTCGGTTCTCTGTCTCCGTCTCCGTATCCGTTCTGGGTTCTCGATTCTCTGTCGCTCTGTCGCTCTGCCCTTAGCATCGCTCTGTACTTCGAGCTGCATGCATAAAAAATGCGCCCAGGATGTGCCACATCGCGAGTGCCTTTCATTTGATGTCGCCCGCTGCGGCGTCGAGCAAAAACCAAAAAGGAGACCTCTACACAGAGAAATATTTAAGAAAACTTATTCCCAAAAATAAATGAAACAAATTTCAAAGCAGTAGTTTATCTTTTTTTGTAGCTTTTAATGTTTATTAAGAGAGATTTGAAAAAGGTTTTCGGTGTACCACCAAGCTCCAAAGAATTGCGATGGAGGCGATGAGTTTTGTTTGCAGCTGCATTGTTTTCCGACCTGGAGGTCCTGGCTCATAAATGTGGAAATAGTTGGCCATGTTGTTTCGCCACTTGGAACTGTGTGTGGGTTTTTCGGTTATTTTTTTTTTTTTTTGTCTGGTTATTTGAAATCGCTTTTTATTGCATAGTTTCGGGCAAACGAAGCTTTTGTTTCGGTAGAAAATTCTTTTGTCTAGAGGACATTTCTCCTGCTTCGATGCCATATTGCATCAGTTGTTGATAATCACTGACCATATTTCCAATTTAAAAGCATTTCATATGCAAATAGCTCAGAGTCCCGGAACCGGCATACAAACACATATTTTTCATACACACGAGACACGTGGGCCTGCTAGTGAGTGGGGTTTCTTGGGAGTAAAGAGGCGGTAATCTTCCCCGTTCGGATTCTCGACATTTTCCATGATTTTAATTAAGAAATGCCATTCCAGGGGCATCGGGCATGCCTTCGCCGGCATAGCCATAGACGATGAATGCACTCAAGTGCAATTAAAACCCAATTAAAATCAATAACTTTTATTGGAAAAACCCAATGTCTCTTCCTAGAAGAGTGTGTATGGATGGGGCGGTGTAAGGGGCGTGGCCAGCTATCAAACAGATTATGACACGCGCATCAGATGAAAACGAATATTGTATGTTGATTTACGCAATTGAGATATTTCCAGACTGCCTCCCCCACATGGTCAGCCATCGAATACCTTTTATTAAAAAAAAATTAATATTGAAATTTACATATAGGCGGCAGATATACAGATGATATGTATGTGAGAAATTTAATCACCCATCGAATAGCCCAATGAATGAGGAATTCGAACATAAATACCCTTTAAATAAGGCAATGAATATGCAGATATGAATAAATACCAGACCACCAACCCACTCAGCTCACTCTGCCGACTCAACCCAATTCCCATCGTTATGCCCACTTAAGTGCAATCATTTTTACGAACTATTGAAATATATTTCATCGAGCATATGCACCTCGACCTGCACGACCAGCGAACAATCAAAGGCTACGTGAAACGTGCAACAAGGGGAAAAAGGCAAATAAACAAAATATGCGAGTATAAAAAGAGACGAGCTTGGGGGAAATTATTGATAATTCAATCGTCATTTCATTTTGTTTAAAGATCGTTCGCGTTCGACTTCGCCTTTCGCATTCAGCTGCCAAAATCCTGGACAAATAAAACGGAAATGAATTTCCCGATTCGCAATTTTCACGATTTTACCCGTTCGCCCTGTTTGTGTTTGCCTTTGTCCTTTGGTTGGGAAAGCATTTCAACTTCCATCATTTTTTGTCCTTGTTTTTGTCTTCCAGTTGGTTCAAGGAGGAGAACGAGCAGCTCCTGCCGCTGCAGCTCAGTGAACGCATAACCATTGTATCCGCCGGGCTCCTCAAAATCACCAAGGTGCGTACAGAGTACACTGAAAACAATCGAATAGACATTTTATTTGCATTTATTTCAATGTATTTACTATGTGGCTGGCATAATTTTCTCCATTATCTGGAACGGTTATGATTTTTTTTTCATATTTGTCCTTGAAAAATAATTTTTTTTTACTTGTACTGGAGAGCCAGAAAAAAAATCGATTCAGGACTGATTGCCAATTGATTTCGTCCATTTCAGGCACGTCTCGAGGATAGTGGAAAATATTTGTGCTGGGTGAACAATACGGCGGGCGAGGAGACCATCCAAGTGTCGCTAACGGTGACAGGTGAGTGTGACTGTGTGTCTCCCATATCCTTCCTATCCTGCTTGTTCGGTAGCATCCGAAAAAAATCAAAAAAAAAAAAATAGAAGATACTCAAAGCGATGACGTCCACTTTGCCCCGCTATCTCTTTCACAAACACAGCTCCTTTGACGGCACACCTGCAGCCACAGGTGCAGACGGTCGACGTCGATAAGGATGCCCAATTCCAATGCATTGTCTCGGGCCATCCGGTCCACGATGTCAACTGGCTGCATGACGGCAAGCCCATACTCAGGGATAACAGGGTGGAGGTAAGTATTATACTTACATCAATTTGAATTATTTGGATACTAAGCACTTTATTTAAAAAAAATTATTATCTAAAAATTTGTGCAGGTTAAATATTATTAAAGTGATTATTAATTATCTTATTTAGTTGTATGTCCATGTATGTCCATTTATATATATATATATTTTTCTAATTATTATTTATATTCTTAATAGATCCTCACCGACCCACCGCGACTAATTATTAAAAAAGTCCAGAAGGAAGACCCCGGCATGTACCAGTGCTTCGTTTCGAATGAATGGGAGCAGATTGAGTCGACCGCCGAACTGCAATTGGGCGGTAAGTAATCATTTTTCCCACCCACCATCGTTGGGCTAATAAATTGGCCATCCATCCTATTGGCCATTAATAACCACTTATGACCACACGCACACACACACACACACGCACACACACAATACATAGAACAGCTCAATCAAAAAGCGTAATTTCCTCCTCGTAGCCGGCGAAGGACGACCGCAGACCGCACAAATAAATGTTTGTCATAATTGCATTTCATTATTTTCTAATTTAGCAAATTGCTAACATTTTTCAACAACAATAACAAAACGAAATAACGCAACGACAACAAATCACAGCGGAGTAGCAAAAACAATGAGAAGCTGGCCATAAAACGCAGCGACGACGACTTAATTTTATTACCAGCACTAAAAATCTAGCCGCAGACACTAAACAGTGGGGCGGAATGTGAACGGTTGGCTCAACGGGGGCAGGGGGGATTATAGATGGGGGGGAGCCCAGTGTATCGCTTAGATGCCTTGGAGCCACAACTCACACACCCACATAATGGACAACATTCTGGGGTTTACACGTGCCCCCAATTCTATTATCTCTAATCGGGGATCAGCAGTATAAGTGTAGGGGAAATATATAAGCTTACTATTGGATTACTCTTTGGATAGGCAATATTTTGAAAAGGCCTAAAAGTAAATTAAGGGATTAAAAGGCTTTAAATATTCAAAATCAACTGAATTGCATCTCTTGTTGGGATTTCTTTAAAAAAGTTTAACGGAAATCTAGACAATTTGGCAAAATCACAAAGTACAATACCTATTGGTTATTTCCTATTAGAATTTCAATCGTCCTTATTGGCCTTTGATCCGTATTATCACGATATCCCATCCGCATCAACATCACAGCGGACACATTCGCGCATTGTCGCTCTGGCAACATTTTGTGATTTGCTTTTAGGCGCAAGCGGAAATTGATTTCGATATATTATTGGCATGCTTGGCACAATCGGCGGGAGAAGAGGGTACGGTGAGAAGGATACCCTGGCCTCCTTCTTTGTGGCATTCGGTGTTAAAAGCTCACAGCCCCTGTAACCCTGTACCCGCCCTGGTAACCACCAGCCACTCCTCCCCTTGGGGCAAGTCAAGCGCCATTAAGCGGCCGGATATGGCAGCAATTGTGTCAACGCTGCAATTGTATGTGTGCGGAACACACACACACACACACATGGAGAGTGTGTGCGAGCGAAAATAAATATGGCAGCTTATAACTGGAAATGTCAGGCGAGTATCGTCGCAGACAGCCGAAAAATCCAGCCATTGCGCCAGGACCCAGAATCCAGAGGAAATTGATACGATTTCCATCGGCAGGATAACATTTGCTGGCTTGTCAAATGCATTTTCCGTTTGCCTTGGCAAAACATAAGCAATATCATTGGGAGAGAGCTGAGAAAATGGCAAAGAAAGTGCAAATCCGATTGCGGATTAAATTTATCAAAAATGTGGCATGAACTGTGCAACTTGGCAACACTTTCATAAAAATTACTCATACGACACGTAGGTCAGCTTTTAAATCAAAAATATTAAGAGCGAAACTTTCATTTCGATGCCAAAGCAATCATGATCATAATTAGGAAACTCAGAAGCCATCTCCGTTTGGCAATCATCGTCAAAAAAGTGAAATTAAAGGAGATATCCCACACACATGCCCAAGGACTAAGACACACACATCCTGGCGAACCCTTTTAATGAAAGCCATTAATGAAGGCCCTTCGTAGCCAAGCAGCACATGAACACCCAAGCCCCCACACCAAGGCCTACTCATTTGAGCAAAGTTTCCAAATGTTACTCCAACTCCCTTGAATTTAATGCTCATTCTAGATGCTTCGCCGGAACTGCTATATTGGTTTTCGGAGCAGACGCTGCAGCCGGGTCCGACGGTGTCATTGAAGTGCGTCGCCACCGGAAATCCACTGCCTCAATTTACATGGTCCCTGGACGGATTTCCGGTAAGTTAAGCCACCAAACTCCGGCCGAGCCAAAGACGGAAATGCAGGCAACGTTTCCGTTTCCGTCAAGCAGCTGCTGATAGTTATAGCCACCCATTACGAGCTCAGATATATCGGGCAGATATTTGTCGCAGCTATCTCGGTGCTATCATCCCGGAGCTACCCCAGAGCTACCCCAAAGCATGCATGAATATTTTAGGAACCGACTTTCCTTTTTGCACAACGAGTAGCAAAGAAAAAACCAAACTGCCCAACCCCTATGCCCCGCCCTCTTTCTAATCCCAAACTGAATCCCAAAAAAAAACACAAACCACCAGCCTTGTGAGCCGACTCTAGAGCATACTTTGGATTCCCAGCTTTTGCTTTGCCTTGCTCTGCTCGGCTCGGCTCCACTCGAATTTTTTCGTTTCAAGAATTTCTGTTGCCTTTTTATTTTTCTTGGTATTTTTTTGTCCTGGCCATATTATCAAGGATTTGTTTCGTTTATTTGCATAAATTTTCATTTTCTTTCAGAGAGTCTGTCTCTGACTCTATTCCCACTTTTCACTTTTGGGCAGGCCAGTGCAAATTTTATGCAATTTCAATCAATTCAATTTACGTGAATTTTTCATTTCCCCCCGACTCTCTCCGTTGAGAGAGTCTGGCTAATTGGCCCACTCCGATAACTCTGAGGATACACACATCCGTAACTCTTGTCTTTGCTCGCCCCGTTCAGATACCAGACAGCTCGCGCTTTTTAGTGGGTCAATATGTTACCATCCACGACGATGTCATCAGCCACGTGAATATATCAAACGTCAAGGAGGAGGACGGCGGGGAGTACACCTGCACGGCCCAGAATGCAATTGGCAAGTGAGTAGCCCGCGTTCCATAAATAAACCGCACTCGGGTGGCGTTCGCTTTAAATATGGATATGGGAGGCATAGGTTGGATAGGCCGTACGGCCAACTCGGATAAGGGCTCAGAGCATTTCCCTGCTAAATCATAAATTTAGTTGTGGCATAGGCAGCAAAAAAGAAAAAAAAAAGAAAGCAAGCAACTCAACATGAAAAAAAACGGGCATTGTTTGCAGGCAGAAGTGTGGTATAAAATCCAAACAATTTGCTGAGGCAGCCAAGGCAACCAGTTTAGAGATGGAAATATGTTGCAAAAATCACTCACGAAAATATACGGAAATGTTGGACAGAAAATGTATTATACTTTTATTTAATTCTCCAGTGAGAGCATATGAAAAATATTTTTGAATGTGGAGATAAGAAAGAAATATCAAATCGTTTATCTATTACAGGCTATTAGAACATTGCTTATGTTAATATTGAGGATTATTCCACGACAATATAATTCTGTATTCATGAATAAAACATTGAGATTGAAGTAGAATTTAATATTATTATGAGAATAATTTGTTTGTATTTTTGTAAAAAAAATGGGATGAATCTGAAATAGATTATTTTATTTACAAAAAAATATATACATCTATTTGCGAAATTGATAAAATTGTTATTTATGTTTAAAAAAATTAGGCAATGTATTTTATTCCAACTCTACTGAGATCCCAAATATCGTTATATTTTCCAACCTCCAACCTATTCCCATTCCGAACAAAAAACATAAAACTAAACGCCTGCCAATATTTCATGTCGTTCTATTTGCTCAGAGTATCGCACAGCGCCAAAGTGAACATCTATGGACTGCCTTACATTCGCGAAATGCCAAAAATAACCGGAATCTCTGGTTCTGATTTGATTGTTAAATGTCCCGTGGCTGGTTACCCCATCGATAAAATTCACTGGGAGCGAGGTAAACATATATAAACAAATATCCTTATACCCTCATATGATGCGGTGCGATATATGAAAAATATTTGATTTTTTGTGCATTTTGGTCATTTCATTTTTCCGCTTTATGCTTATTTGCCTCTTGGCCAGTTGTTTGTTATTAAAAATGGTATGTTTGTTATTGCGCATATCAGTAAAAATTATTAAAACTTCAGAGTGAATGCTGTTTTTTGTGCTTTTGTTTCGGTGACTCTGTTTTCCTTTGGATTTTGAGGGAAATAAATTTATATTTGTGTGCGACGGTTTTTTCTTTGTTAATTATTATCTTTGCTCGTTTGCGTATGAGCGTGTCAACATGAGTTTCACAGAATCTCGCCAATAAAATGAGTTTATAAATATAATAAAAAAAAATTGTTATTTAAATGTTATTAAATCAAGGTAAAGGCACCTTTAGATCCGATTTTTCATGCCATTGCCAGAGCGCTAGAAAATACCATTTTTTATGCTCCGTGAGATGCGTCTATAAATCCACTTTTATTGAGTTTTTAATTGAGGAGCTTTTAAAAAAGTCTTCGCCCCCCTGATAGTGCTAGTGCATGGATATAAATTAACCTGGCCAAAAAAATAGAGACACCAAATGCTATATGGCCAGTCATAAATCGCATAACTTTGTTTTATGCGAGCCACCAAATTAATTGCCAACGCATCGCCGTTCTGCTTTCTCCTTTTACTTTTCTACCATTTTCCCAACAACTTTCAACCGGCATGCACTCTTCGGGACGAAGATGGTCAAACGTTGCCCATAAATCGCCGGCAGCGTGCCTACAACAATGGCACCTTAATTATCGAGCAACTGCAGCGCCTGGAGGATGCGGGCACGTACACGTGCATGGCCCAGAACAAACAGAAGCAGACCTCGCGGCGGAACGTGGAGATCCAGGTCCTGGGTAAGTTTCCAGCTCGCAGGGAATCATTGTCCTTTTCCAATATTAAAATTTTACAATCTAGTGGCTAGGCTTTTGAATGCACAGAAAAAAAGTAAGCAATAGTTGGGAGTCGTAGATTTTTAATGATAATCTGTAGTATTATTCTATTAATATTTTAATTATTCCCATTTTGGGTATAAAATTCGGGTTTATTTTAATTTTTCTAAATATCTATTATCATTTAAAATATATAATTTATTGATTTGTTATTTTTGCAAATGAAACTTATTAAATATTTTTCGATTTCATTTGGTCCGAATTCAGTTTTCAGTGAGATATTCCCAAATCATAAAAATACAAAAATTTATGATTTTGGAAAAAATGCATTTCAGTCTTGAAAATGATTCCGCTCTGTGCTGAGCTGTTACAATGAAACTATTCCAATTAGAGTGGCGAATGAAACTATGCAGCCGCAACAGAAAAAGCAACAGAAACTATTTCTCAGTTAATGCACATGCAGGCGGTGGGTGGATGGGTTGGGGTTGGGTGGTTATGGGCTTGGCAGACCCACAATGAAGTCATTGACTTTTGTGTTCTGTCTGCGGCAACTCCGCCGCCGCCTCATCATCCTGCCACTCATCATCCTGCTGGGCCGCCTCACTCTTTGTAATAATTCACTCGACAGCTGTTGCTAAGCCGCAGCTGCATTGATGCGAGTGCCACGCCCACAATTGCCACTACCAGCCTTGATTATTGGGCTTGGTGGCTTTCGTGCCCAAGCCAACCAATCCGCAGCAATTGCAAGTGACTTTTGTGCGACATTTTCACGATTTTCCAACCAAAGTGCTTTCGGCTTTCATAGTTTACGGCTTGCATTTCATGTTTGATGTTTTATTACTTCCCCCCCAACAGTGCCGCCGAAAATAATGCCCATCCAGGCGATGACAAACATGCTGCGGGAAGGTATGCGGGCAGCCATATCCTGCCAGATCCTCGAGGGCGACCTGCCGGTCAGCTTTCGCTGGGAGCGCAATGGCAAGCCCCTCATCGGAACGGGGTTAGTACTCGAATTTAAAATTGTAAGAGGAAATTTTAGAATTAAATTCATGTCCTTAGGAACGAAGTGGTTCGCCGCCTGGACGAATACTCGGCCAGCTTGGTGATCGAACACATAACCTCCGATCATTCCGGGAACTATACATGCATCGCCAGCAACGTGGCCGGCACTGAACGATTCACCGTACCACTGACAGTGAATGTACCGCCGAAGTGGATCCTGGAGCCAAAGGACTCTAGCGCCCAGGCAGGCACGGATGTCCTGCTGCATTGCCAGTCTTCGGGGTATCCCAAGCCAACTATTACCTGGAAGAAAGCCATTGGGCCCACGCCCGGCGAGTACAAAGACTTCCTGTACGAGCCAACGGTTCAGCTATTTCCCAACGGCACCATCTTCTTCAAAAAGATTAGCAAGGAGTCGCAAGGCCACTTTCTGTGCGAGGCCAAAAACAGTATTGGATCCGGAGTGAGCAAGGTCATCTTTTTGAAAGTTAATGGTAAGATTCTCCCAGCCACTTGCAGGAAATTACACATTCTTTCCAGAGATTATTTCAAATAAACCTATATTGGATAAGACCTCTTATTGCCGATGTTCCTGTTTAAGTCTTGTAATGCCACGCCTCTTTTCTTCACTCCAGTTCCCGCCCACTTCCAGACAAAATCAAAGCAAATCTCGGTGGCCAAAGGCAAGCAAGTCCATGTTCAGTGCAACGTTCAGGGCGACAATCCCATCGACTTCAAATGGAAAATCCAGGCAACGCAGCAATATCTCGACGAATCACTGGATTCTCGGTAAGAGTGGCTCCTCCATTGGGTGTGGGAGGGTGAATCCCATCTGTTCGTAGCACAATCCAATAGCCCCGTCCCCCTGTTGGGTCTGTGAGTCTGGCGAAATCAATTCCAAGTCGATTGCAAACAACAAATTGCTTTTAATTAAAGGAGCTCAGTGCAGGTTGGATTTCGTGTGGGTTATAGCCATGGATGGATGCCGTACTTGGCCAAAATGTCTAACTTGATTTGCACCAGCCAATGAGATTTCCCTGGCCTGTCTGCCTCATATTTTTGCAATAGGAATTCGGATATTTCCCAGACGAAATAAGATTTTTCCTTTGTCAGTTGTGTTTGCGTTTTGGCAAGAAAATATTCATTTTGTTTTTCATTTCTATGGGTTTAGAACATACTGGTTCTTAAAATTAAAAATACAAGAATAAAAAGCAAGTAATTAAAATATGGATTTAAAAATAGAGCCCAGGTAATAGTTTTTTTTTTGTGATTTCTTGTTTTTAATAATAACCACTTTTTGGCCTAGTGGCTCTTGAAGAGCAAAAAATAAAAAGAAAACTTCGCCTTGCCAGTTTTCGTTGGTTCTTAGTTGAGCAGCTCCTTGGAAACAGGTCCTTCGGCTGTTCCATTTTAGTGCCCACTTGTGTCCTCCTGCCTGTTTGTGTATCGTAAGTGTTTTAATGTATATGTATTTCCGGCTTTCTCTTTTCCTCCGCCCCAATGCACCTTTCTCGTGGACTGCTCCTGGCCAAACAACTGCACATGCACACGCGTTTTATTTATTTATGCCATTTGCACACGCACACACAAATGCCACCGGTGTGTGTGCATTTTGGCCTCGTATGTCTTCGTCTTTGTCAACAAAACTACAATTGCAACAAAAATAATACCAACACTCGCAACAACTGCTTCTGCTCCTGCTTCTGCTCCTGCAACGTGAAAAACATTGTTATAAAATTGCATCGCTCACGTTGCGCAAACACGTATTCCACATTCACGTATTCTACATTCTGTATCTGCATCTGTATCTGCATCTGTATCTGGATCTGCCTGGGTATCTGTATCTGTATGGCTGTGCCATCGTATGAATGCGTCGTCGTGTGTCTCTTAAATGCATTTACTTGCATATAAATCACACTGGCTGCACTCTGCCGCCGTACAGCTACACAATAAGAGATCAAGTGCTCGACGACGGCATGGTCTCCGAATTGGGCATCTCGCACACATATCGCCAGGATACGGGCATTTATATCTGTCAGGCGAGCAATGCCTTCGGACAGGTAAGTTGCAAGGCTGACACTTTTGTGTGGCACAAAACATGGTGCAAGGATATTATTATGCATTCGCTTGACTTAAATCAAACTGTCGCAGGACTAATGGAATCGGGCCGAGCGCTAGTTCATTTCGATCCGTATCATAAATCACTAGGATACACTGCAAAAAGGGGAATCTCGATATGATAATAGTCCAATAAAATAAACTAACTTTGTGGCCATAAAGTTGTTACCTTATGACCCTTCTAAATACAAATTTTTATAAAAATATTTGAAGTGACTATGCGTTTGGAGATTATCGTAAATTTTTGCCTCAAAGCTGCCCCAAAGTTTGAAGCACGCACATCTCACACATCACCAGCAAACTTTCGCCCCAAAACCTGTCTGTCCGCCAGGCTGGCCAAAGAAACCCTTCCTTTTCCATGATAATGCTCTTAACCCTAATTTATGGCAATTTGAATGAGATTCCCGAGCAAAGGCATCAGCAACAGCTGCAACTGCCTGCCTGTCATGGCTCCTGCTCGGCGCAAATGAACTCTTAATGCGCCAACTCGGCCCTAGTCCATTTCACCAGCATCAGTCGCATCCGATGGCTCCCAAAGGGAGGCGGAAATATGTAACCCAGAACCATTTCGAATTTTGGCAGGACGAGATGTCCATCCAGCTCATCGTCCAGGAGGTGCCCGAGCAGCCCAAGAACCTTCGCATCAACTCGCAGCAGTCCCGCAGCCTGCAGCTCACCTGGAGCCAACCTTTTGCCGGGAACAGTCCCATCGAGGAGTACCACATCTACTACAAACAGATTTCAGGTGAGAGTATTGGGAACGGATAGTTTTAGGCGCTCATGGGAGGGTAAATTGTTCAAGTCAATGTTTCAGGAGCTGAACTTGGATATTTTGAGAATTAATGAAGGTTGGACAAACTTAGGGAATTGTTTTAGACAAAAATGGTACAAATTTTGGGACTACTTTCGTTATATTATATCGATTAATTATAATTAAAGTAAGAGATCAAAAGTATAATATATTTCATAAATATATTCCAAATCGTTTAATTTTACTTATACTGATACCTATATTCTTATAAAATTCAGTATACAGTTTTGCACCAAAAATATTTCTTAAAATAATTAACTGATGTTAAAATTAATTGAACTAAATTTAATTGATCACTATACGAACTGTCTTAGGTATTCCATTTTAAAATGTAAAGTATTTACCATTAAACATTTACCACTAAAGCCTAGAAAATATATACAACTACAACTAAGTTAATCATTATTTAATTCGGTCGTGACTCAAGAAAACAGAATTCACCAAAAACTGATTGTTTAATTTTGATGTTTTTGGTTGGTTTCCCACTTTCAGACATTTGGCAGAACTCTGAGCACTTGACCATAGCCGGAGGCCAGACTGTGGTCAACATCCAACAGCTGCGTCCGGCCAAAGCCTACCACATCCGCATGTCGGCGGAGAACAAGCTGGGCGCCTCCGAATTCTCGGAAGTGGTGCAAGTGACCACGCTGGAGGAGGTGCCCTCCGGACCGCCATTGACCGTGCGAGCAGAGCCAAAGAGCTCCACAGAAATCTCGGTGACCTGGGATGCACCGGAACGGGACCACTGGAACGGCATACTATTAGGCTACTATGTGGGCTACCAGATGTCACTGACGCCCGAGGACAAGGAGGTGAATCCCACCCAGGGCTTCAGTTTTAAGACCGTTGAGGTGCGAACCCATTTCGGGGGCGAGACGGTGCTCAGTAACCTCAACAAGTTTACCCAGTACCACGTCATTGTCCAGGCCTACACGAGCCAAGGCAGTGGACCGCCCAGCAAGGAGATTTCCGTTCAAACAATGGAGGATGGTAAGCGGGGATTGGCCATCGGGATAATGGGATAACGGGCTGAAAGGAGGATGGCCTGGTGGCTTCGTGTCAGCTGGCATACATTGATTGGATCTGTTAATTGTCCGTGCACGAAATCTGACCAGGACCACGGCGAATGGCTTTCCTATAGTCGAAACTGTACAGAAAAAAAATGTGTACTCTTTTATTAAATATTATTTTAGTCCCATAGTCTAGAAGTTTTATACCAAATTCATGGTTTTCTTAAATTAAATATAAAAGATTTAAATGGCTCTTAAAATTATTTTTAAAAGTGTAAAAAAAGCATTTAATAAAATTGTTCCCCTCAACCACTTTGCTTTTTTTCGATTATAGTGCCCTCGTCGCCACCAGAATCGCCGCAATGCGATGTCCTGGGTTCCACCTCGATTTATATCACCTGGTCTCCGCCGGACATTGACGGCCAAAATGGAAAAATCAAGGGCTACAAAGTGTTTTACATATCGATCGATGAGCTTTACGGTAAGTTTCAAACATTATTTCTTTATATCTTGTAAACAATCTCTGTTGTTATAACAAAATCCAAACAAAATTAAATTAAATACCATGTCAACTTTAAGTTTCAAGAACTGGCTGTGTATTTTGTTATTTAACTGCTCATTAATCGGAATCCGAGTAGATTATTGGGCAATTACTTCACTTTAATTGGGATTCCAGTGCATTTATGTAATTATCCTGCAGGATGTGCAGACATGGACAGTAGCCAGCAACCGCCAGGGCAGTCGAACGTCGAAACGACCGCTACTTGGCCAACTTATTTTTTGAAATTTATGGCATTCGCCAATTAATTAGTCCACTTCATGGTCCTCATATTTCCAATCAGTGCTAATTGTTCTCGTTTCGCCCCCTGCTGCTTCTGCTCCTGCTCCTGCTCCAACACGTGCTCAGAAACCGATCCGGAGGTTGTCAAGTCAACAAATCAATACGTCACCATCGAGAATCTGCGCAAATACACGAACTACACGGTCTGGGTTTTGGCTTACACCAAAGTAGGCGATGGCATGAAAACCAAACCGTTTTATTGCCGCACCCACGAGGATGGTAAGTGGCGTTCGGTTCAATGAACGCAAACGAGGTGCAGCACCGTCACTGGCACCCTTTCCCGCCAACACCGCCACCCCGCCCATTCCCCAGTCCTCTGTTCTCTGTCCCCAGCTCCCAATCCCATCCTGCCACATCCTCATCCCCTTGAATCCTCATCCGAGTCGTTGCCGCGCTGGCAATTTCCATGGAGAGCCCCGAACACACACCCATCTGCTGATATATACATTTATTCATATACTTCAAACATATATCTATATACATATACATATATATATCCATTTATTTGTGCAATCGCAATTGTGGAATGCAGTTCCCTCCGCCCCGCAGGCCATCAAGGCGATACCCGCGTCAAGCACGAAAATCATAATATCCTGGCTGCCGCCTGACCTGCCCAACGGTGACATCGTAAGTATCAACCATTGCACTGGAAGAACATTTGTAGGATATAGAATAGAAACGAACACAATCTAAAATACAATAGAAAGTATTGTTGCAGTGCACCATGTCCTCACTCTTCTTGTGTAATTAGGTGATAGTTAAGTGCTCCAAGTGTCCAAGTTACCACTGTTTACTGACTCTAACCTTTTTGTTTCCCCTTGTCAACCTGTTCCAGACGGGCTACACCTTCTACATGTCCATGCTGGAGGGCGGACGGGAGGAGGGTACCCACAAGCGACTCCTGGGACCCTACGTGGAGATGCACGAGACGGTCCGCACCCAGGAATCGGCCACCTACCAGTTCTGGCTAACTGCCTCCACAAAAATGGGCGAGGGCGAGAAGACCCAAGTGGTCACCGTGCCTCCCAACAACAAGGTGCCCGCCCGGATAGTATCCTTTAGTCAGCGCATAGTCACGCCCTGGAAAGAGAACCTGGAACTGCCCTGCCGGAAGGTGGGCGCCCCGGCTCCAGTTACCATTTGGCGCCAGGACGGGCACAACATGGAGACGAGTGCTCGGAAGACGATAGCCAAGAACGGCACCCTCTTTATGAGGGAGTGTCAGGCCAGCGATGCTGGCAACTATACCTGCAGCGTGGAGAACACCTGGGGCAAGGACGAGATCGTGTACAACATCGTGGTGAAGGTGCCGCCAGAGGCGCCCAACTTGACGGTGATCAATGCCTACACGGACAGCCTCCTTCTCGAGTGGATGGACAATAGTCACGGTGGCAGTCCAATTCTCGGGTACGTCATCAACTACAAGCGGGACAACGGCGACTGGGAGGAGCTGCAGGTGGACGCCAAGACCACCTCGCACCTGCTGACCAACCTGTGGTGTGGGACTCGCTACCAACTGTACATCACCGCCTACAATAAGATTGGAACCGGACTGCCCTGCGACATAGTTAACTCCTACACCAAGGGCAATCCCCCAGTGCAGCCGAAACACTCCCAGATGATAACCAACAACTCCACTAGTGTCACTTGCTGGCTGGACTCCTGGGGAGACGGTGGCTGCGGCATCCTCTACTTCATGATAGAGTCTCGCATCTACGGCAGATCCTCGTGGACCGTGGTCTCCAACCATATTCCACCCACAGAAAGGATCTACACGGTCAGCGACCTGGTCCCGGGCACCAAGTACCAGATCAAGGTGACGGCCCACAATAACGCAGGCTCCACGACGGCCATCTATAACTTTACAACGCTGTCTACGGCAGGAGGTGGGTTTCCGCTTGTATTTAAGGATCTTAAATTAAAACTTTTACCAAACATATTTCTGATATTAACACATTCGTATCCCTATACTTGTAGAGTACATGGGTATATTTTATTCTAGGAATGCTCATACCAGAAAGAAGAAGGGCCATTCTTCATAATTTTCTTTCAATATCCATCTGCCTGTTTGTCTGTCTATATAAAGTTTATACCTTATACAAAAAAAGCGGGGATAGCAACGTCTTGAATTGAAGAATTGAAGAATTGAAGACATACTACTATGAAACAAATTTCCTGGTATCCCCAAGTATCCAAGGAGTTTCGTAGCCCCAGATTCGTAGCCCAGATTTTGATGCAGATTTATCGATCTACGAATCGTTTAAGGTATTCCACCCAAGAATCTGATAAATATTGGCCAAGATATAGCCTTCGCAGTGGGCCAAACCGACCTCCCCATGCATTTTCCACATTTTGAAGGGGACCTCCCACAAATTTTTGGAAAAAATCTAAAAAATATTATGTTTCCAGATTTTGATGCAGATTTATGGAGAATCGATCTACGAATCGTTTAAGGTATTCCGCTCAAGAATCTGATAAATATTGGCCAAGATATAGCCTTCGCAGTGGGCCAAACCGACCTCCCCATGCATTTTCCACATTTTGAAGGGGACCTCCCACAAATTTTTGGAAAAAATTTAAAAAATATTTTGTTTCCAGATTTTGATGCAGATTTATGGAGAATCGATCTACGAATCGTTTAAGGTATTCCGCTCAAGAATCTGATAAATATTGGCCAAGATATAGCCTTCGCAGTGGGCCAAACCGACCTCCCCATGCATTTTCCACATTTTGAAGGGGACCTCCCACAAATTTTTGGAAAAAATCTAAAAAATATTATGTTTCCAGATTTTGATGCAGATTTATGGAGAATCGATCTACGAATCGTTTAAGGTATTCCGCTCAAGAATCTGATAAATATTGGCCAAGATATAGCCTTCGCAGTGGGCCAAACCGACCTCCCCATGCATTTTCCACATTTTGAAGGGGACCTCCCATAAATTTTTGGAAAAAATTTAAAAAATATTTTGTTTCCAGATTTTGATGCAGATTTATGGAGAATCGATCTACGAATCGTTTAAGGTATTCCGCTCAAGAATCTGATAAATATTGGCCAAGATATAGCCTTCGCAGTGGGCCAAACCGACCTCCCCATGCATTTTCCACATTTTGAAGGGGACCTCCCACAAATTTTTGGAAAAAATCTAAAAAATATTATGTTTCCAGATTTTGATGCAGATTTATGGAGAATCGATCTACGAATCGTTTAAGGTATTCCGCTCAAGAATCTGATAAATATTGGCCAAGATATAGCCTTCGCAGTGGGCCAAACCGACCTCCCCATGCATTTTCCACATTTTGAAGGGGACCTCCCACAAATTTTTGGAAAAAATTGAAAAAATATTTTGTTTCCAGATTTTGATGCAGATTTATGGAGAATCGATCTACGAATCGTTTAAGGTATTCCGCTCAAGAATCTGATAAATATTGGCCAAGATATAGCCTTCGCAGTGGGCCAAACCGACCTCCCCATGCATTTTCCACATTTTGAAGGGGACCTCCCACAAATTTTTGGAAAAAATCTAAAAAATATTATGTTTCCAGATTTTGATGCAGATTTATGGAGAATCGATCTACGAATCGTTTAAGGTATTCCGCTCAAGAATCTGATAAATATTGGCCAAGATATAGCCTTCGCAGTGGGCCAAACCGACCTCCCCATGCATTTTCCACATTTTGAAGGGGACCTCCCACAAATTTTTGGAAAAAATCTAAAAAATATTATGTTTCCAGATTTTGATGCAGATTTATGGAGAATCGATCTACGAATCGTTTAAGGTATTCCGCTCAAGAATCTGATAAATATTGGCCAAGATATAGCCTTCGCAGTGGGCCAAACCGACCTCCCCATGCATTTTCCACATTTTGAAGGGGACCTCCCACAAATTTTTGGAAAAAATTGAAAAAATATTTTGTTTCCAGATTTTGATGCAGATTTATGGAGAATCGATCTACGAATCGTTTAAGGTATTCCGCTCAAGAATCTGATAAATATTGGCCAAGATATAGCCTTCGCAGTGGGCCAAACCGACCTCCCCATGCATTTTCCACATTTTGAAGGGGACCTCCCACAAATTTTTGGAAAAAATTGAAAAAATATTTTGTTTCCAGATTTTGATGCAGATTTATGGAGAATCGATCTACGAATCGTTTAAGGTATTCCGCTCAAGAATCTGATAAATATTGGCCAAGATATAGCCTTCGCAGTGGGCCAAACCGACCTCCCCATGCATTTTCCACATTTTGAAGGGGACCTCCCACAAATTTTTGGAAAAAATCTAAAAAATATTATGTTTCCAGATTTTGATGCAGATTTATGGAGAATCGATCTACGAATCGTTTAAGGTATTCCGCTCAAGAATCTGATAAATATTGGCCAAGATATAGCCTTCGCAGTGGGCCAAACCGACCTCCCCATGCATTTTCCACATTTTGAAGGGGACCTCCCACAAATTTTTGGAAAAAATTGAAAAAATATTTTGTTTCCAGATTTTGATGCAGATTTATGGAGAATCGATCTACGAATCGTTTAAGGTATTCCGCTCAAGAATCTGATAAATATTGGCCAAGATATAGCCTTCGCAGTGGGCCAAACCATCCTCCCCATGCATTTTCCACATTTTGAAGGGGACCTCCCACAAAATTTTGGAAAAAATTTAAAAAATATTTTGTTTCTAGATTTTGATGCAGATTAATGGAGAATCGATCTACGATTCGTTTAAGGTATTTCTCCCAAGATTCTGATAAATATTGGCCAAGATATAGCCTTCGCAGTGGACCAAACCGACTTCCCCATGCATTTTCCACATTTTGAAGGGAACCTCCCACAAAATTTTGAAAAAAATCTAAAAAAATATTTTGTTTGTAGATTTTGATAAAGATTATTAGATGGTATATTATGCTAGAGCTGCTGGCAAAAACCCCAACACTGTTTATACCGGGTACTCGTTAATTATTTATATAAATATAAAAAATCCTTTTGTGGCAAATGATACTAGACATTCATGATAATGGATTTGTCTTTAAAACCAACAAATCTTATTCTTTTTTCTATGTATTTATAGTGGTTTACAACAACGACCATTCGACACCTGTGTCCCACCTGAGCGACTTACCCTTCTATGCCAACTTCAAGCTTCTGCTGCCAATTTGCGTTTCCCTGCTGATGTTGCTGGCCCTAATTGGAGCAGCGCTCTTCCTGAGAAAACGAAGTAAGACTTGAATTAGCCCAATCAAGGATGCATTTAAGACATTTATTCAATTTCAATCCAGAGCTGAGCAATCAAGCCCGATTGGCCAGTACCTCCATGTCGGAGTCGCCATCGCTGGCTAATTTGCAAAATAAACAGAATCGAGATCAACAGTATCTGGCCGTTCGCTGTAATCCTAGCAGCTCCGCTCCCCGGGGGTCCAACTCGAACGACTCCGGGAGCTTCGGCAAGGCGGAGGGCAACGAATATATCGAGGACATCTGCCCGTATGCCACGTTCCAGCTGAACAAGCAGACCTACAGCGAAAGCTCCTATAGTGGCAACGTGTACAGTGGTCCCTACCACTCGGTGCGCGGTTCTTTTGTCTACCACGATGTCAAGCCGGAAAGCTATCATGTAAGTGTATTTCATATTTTTCATTTCAGCAATATATTTATTTGGATTTTTTTTCAGTCAAAGGAGCCGGAGTACACGAAGGTGCGGCGAAAAGTCGGCCGTCTACGCGATCCTCACTCGGAGAGTCAAGGTAGCTATGCAATGGAATCACAGCCATCCCTTCCGTCCTCCCACTGGCATCCTCTATTTCCCAATAATCCACAAATATCCCCTAACATAGCCCGTAAGCCAAATTAAATCATCTTTTGTCACAGTCGCATTCCACCCAAAATCCTTGCGCCCATCTTATTTCTCATTATTGCTCTCAACGTTCTTCTCCATTCTCATTTCAACTTCATCTCGATATAAAATCAAAACCAACAAACTACGTACAAATCCATCGAATCGTACTAAACTTTTTAGAATCGGACAATCCAGGTTCAACAGATTCCGAAGTTAGGAAAATCCTAACGCTTCACATCCCAATTACAGAATATGACACACTCGGCTCCGAGTCCGACAATGATGTGTCTGCACGCGCTCTAAACTCGGCCAAGTATCGCACTCAACGGGGTAAGTCCTGGGGAGGAAAGGGGCTCATTACATCTTCATAGGGATCACAGGTGCATGGCATCATTATATTCTCAAATAGAGAAAAATAATAGACCAAATTAGACCTAATAAAGCTATTAAAAAAGTCAGATTATTCTAAAAACCAGTAGAGCTATATGAAAAATATTTAAAAATGGTTTGAAAAAATTATAAAAATGTAAGGGGTCATGACAATAACTACACAAACTATAGAAACAGGAGAGTGTATGTAAATAAAAAAATATTATTACATTTATATTATAAATTGATTTGAAAATTAAAATTTAATTTAATTCACTCGATAATAAGTTGAGTCGAACTTTTTCAATTTCTAACCAATGTCATATGTCATTTATATGTAGATACCCAGGATGAGACATCTTCTTCGTCCGAGACCACGCCCACTAGCATGAACCGGAAGTCGAAGCCGCCATTTGCAGCCCGGAAGGCGGGAAAGCCAGGCACCAGCGGCAAGCGACACGTGCGAAGTTCCAGTGGCTATTCCAGTCACAATGAAGAAACTACTTTTAGGTAAGTGATCCGTAGATGAGAGGCCGAGTACCGATTGCCGCCACTTACGTAATCAGAACCCTGTACGTTTAGCATATCCAACTATCCACCAAACTATCAGGACCACATAAATCCACCAGCTCGTTTTTCGGATGCCAACGACAAGACGAAGACCCAGACGTCGCCACGAATGCGTGCCAATCAGAAACTGCAGCGGGAGGCTTTCCAGATTAATGTCTAGGGCCCCGGCCCCCCATGTGGGGAGTTCATTTTAAACGTAATCTTAAATTGAATGTAAAAAAAAAAAGAAAAATCGAAAAAAAATAACTGGAAATTGTAAAATTTGTTGTAAAATCTACTCTCTTTAAAAAACAAAAAAAAAACAGACATGAAAATGAATATAGGAAAAAACGAAATCGTAACTAATAACGAATTTTCGACAGACTTTACCGAAGGCCCACTTCCAGCTAACTAACTCGAAAACAACAATACCTAAAATCAGTAAATCTACAAAGTATTTCAACTATTTACAATAGAACATACCAGAACTGGCAATTAGGCAACGGGAATCGAATATTATAAATTTTCGAGGGGATTTTTTGATTTTCAACGAACATCAGTTTTCAAGCCGATCGAATGAAAACAGCACGAGAAATAAACAATAAGACTTATTTACACACTGATTATGCTTAGTTGATACTTGAAAATGTGCATAAGTGCAATGAACATAATTACAAATAAGTTGAGACCGGAGCGGAGAGCGGACGGATATAAATAAATTAATGTTATAGATCCTAAATTAAGCATTTAATGTATGATAAACGAAACTGCGGCAGGCCGCAGATGAAGTGCTCCGCCGGCCCAGGAAATGGGTGAAGACAAGACCAGAAATCGGGCCAGAGCTAATAAGATATTGTACTCTATACTACTATATATATACATATAGTATCGGACCGACGGCCTTCGGCGTTGTGCGATAATTGCAGATTGGCATTCTTGGCATTTGTAGTGAATTATGAACATTTCGTTGAACTGCATTGTTTGTTTTCATTGATCCATTGAACCACTTTTGCATCAGTTTGTAAGTGTTTGCGGCAAGAGTACTTGGCAACTGTTAGCTAGTTACTTAAATGAATTATATTAATTTACGGGGATACAATAACACGAATGCATTAAAATAGTTTATGAAACTGTTGTACATAGCTAAGCGTCATACAATTACTTCTACAAATCGTAATATACATATATAAACATATATGCATACACCAAAAGATACCGATACAACGTATTAAATGTTTTTAGTGGGAGAAATATATTACCGAAAGCCAAAGTCGTAAACCAGCATGCATTTCCATAAGCCGCCAACTAAGCGACCGCTCATCCCATACACTACGGATCCGGATACGGATAAGATACAAATCCAGAGATACATAGTCGTATATTTGCCAAATAGGGTACACAGACCTACACACACACACACATATATACACACACACACTGCTCCTGTACCATATAGAAAAGCTTATATACATAACTCTATTTTCCAATAGCTACAACGACAAAAACCAAGCAACCAATTACATGACAATATGACACAAGTACATACATAACTTAGAAAACGCATTATCGTGAAAAATCAGTGTAAACGTAATTCAAAACGCGAATGATTAACTTATAAAGTTGAAGTTGAATAAATTAATTAGTATCGAGAGTATTTGGCAAGGCAACTTTTCAGACTGCACAAATTGTAGGCATTTAAAATTCTCCAACTGCAGTACTTGGTTGTAAATTTAAAAGGTGTTTTGGCACATTGATATTAAGAAAGAAAAGAAAAAAACATAAACAAGTTGTAAAATTACACACAAGAAATTCTTCTAAAACAGCACAGTTTATGTAAATTGAAAACAGTTCGCGGAAAATAATGGAAAAAAACTTCAAACCAAATACATGACATGATATATGATAAAAGCAAACGAGAGTTGATCTTTTATTTTGGAGATAACAAGAAGTCGCATTTATTTACACACTTGACAGTTCGGGAAAAAACGGATGTTGCCGGGCGAGAGGGAGGAATATGGTAATATATACTCGACTCGTACGTATGCGGATATACACATTTCTATAGATTCACACCGAAGAGAAAGCTAGCTCACTTATGACTACGGATCCCTCACATCGTCCTTTTAGCAATTGTTGCATTTAAAGCATTTTCATATAGATATACATTACAGTTAGAAAGTTTCGGAACTAGGAGCTATACAATGATTGTGTTTCACTTACACATAACTTAAGGCTAGGCAGGTTACAGTACATCTTAGTTTCAATACCGCGATTACAAAAAGAGTTCTAACGTTTCGCTTACAGAACACACTCGTTGTCGTACGGAAGGGCAAAGTGCTAAAACTCAACCTGTCAACGTGTATAAAACTGGAGTTGAGGATAGAGAATAGAGTTCTTTTCAAGATTTATGATATTTAAGGAAAAAGTCCCCCCAGCCGAATGCACAGTACGATTCAGCTTTGATTGGTATTGATTGCTTTGTTGCTTATGGCAAATATCAGAACATGATGGGTTTGTCCTTGCACTGGTCTATTACGTAGCCGGTGAAGCGCTTCAGAAACTTTGGATATTCGCGCTTATAAACGGCCCTCAACGCGCTGGCCGGCGCCCAGCCTCCAGGATTCACTGGGGAGAGAAGACCGAGCAGTGAGATATGCCAAATACGATGGCGGTTCGAAACACTTACCCACGGAGCAATATGTTATTTTGCAGGTTAGATCTTCGCGGTTTAGGGGCTGACCTTTCACGTAGCCGTCGGGCAAGTGGGTCTGGCAGGCAAGGATGACGGTCAGGAAAATACGTACGCACTTGCCATTCTTCGACTCCTGCTTGGCGTACTCTGTTGAGTTGTTGCACACCACCCACATGTCGCGAGCGCCAGGTTCCAGATCGTCAGTGATCTTCCTCATGTGCGACCAGAACTGCGCATCCCGCTGGCTAGCCGGCCAAATGCGCTTGTGGGTTTGCAAAAACAGCAGGGTATCCGCCGAGATTTTTTCCAGAATGGTGCAGTCCTCCAGTGTGGCTAAAATAGCAGTTAATAAATAGTTTCGAATAAAACCAAATTCCAGTTGGCCAACTTACTCTCCCAATCGTTGCGGAATTCTGGCATGAAGAAGTAGTGGCACATTTCCCTCGCCGTCACCCCTTGCACCGTGTGATACGCCTTCAGGGGGTCCATTACCAACCCGTTGACCTCCTCCTCGCGTTTGTACATCTTAATCTCACCCTCGTCGGCAAAGATTTGCCAACCGTTACCATCCTGGCCGACGCCCTCCCTGGCATAGTGCAGCTGCTCCTTGCACACGCGATCGATCTGAGAAATACAAATGCAATTAATGGCTGAATAATCACATGTCAGATTGTCAATTTCCGGTCTCGACTCGACTGGAATGGACTGGACGCTTACCTCGGGCCACAGGGCATGGCTCTTGGCCTCCGCACCCGTGCCGAACTCTTCGCGTGCCTCCTCGCCCTCGGCCACCGCTTCGTGTGGGACATTAACCAGAGTTTGTGAGATTTGGGACTGCAGTTTCAGCTTGAATCGCAACTGCATGTCCTCCTCGATTTTGTCCAGGCCCGTTTCAACAGCATCGAAGAACTCATCCTCGGGCAATGTGGAATGTGGGCCCTCCTGGAAAACGAAAGGAAAATTGGAAAAAAATAGGAGTTAGTTAAAAGTCACGTTCTGAACTTATAAACTAAGTCAAGTTTAGCCAAAACATCTTCCGAGGGTTAGGCATAATTAATTTTAATGACGAAACCGCATTCAATCCAATTGGAAAGAAATGGAACGTGCTTTGTATAAATTAATCGCCGACACTTGTGCGGCCAAATGGCCCAAGAAATCCAATTTATGCTGTTGTTTTTTTTGCTCTTCCCATCCATCTCTAACCGGGGAATGACGTCGGCAGGCGTAGGTTCTCGGCTGGCATGCGTAATTGGGCGAGCATAATGGACACAAAGGCGCATCATTGTGCCATGAATACGTAAGCAGAAGACTGCCAGACGGGGCTTGGAGATTGAATCCCATTAAAGCAGTGGAAACCCTTTTGGGGGAAATGAATAGTAACTTTAAAATGTTCTTCAATCAAATCAAGTAAATGGATGCTTAAAACGAAACTTCCAACAAGTTATTAATATATAGAGTAAATTAATTTTATCAGCCTCTATTCATGAGATAATTTTTAACTCTTTTTGAATTTAAATAATCTGAACTCGGACGGGTATTCACTGTACTTTTTGACGTACGGCGCGTGTATCCCCAGAACGGCAACAGGCGTGGAATAAATGCCGCGAATGGAATTTTTGTGGAATTGAATTTATATTTATTAATTAATACAGACATGTGCGCTCCCACAAGCGCTAAAATAAATACACGCCCCCCTATTGGGAAGTCGAGTGCATCATCGTTGGCCACCAACTGGCAAGTGGTAAGAGCGGCAAGTGGTCCCCGATGAAGTCATTGGCTATATGTACTTATCCCTGCGACGTCTTCTCTTACCAGGCTCTTCCTGCTTGTCGCCACCCGCAGTTGTCGAATTTTTGGCGAGAAAAAACCCAAATAGTTTCGGGAGGGTACAAATTTCCTGCGCTTTCCACCTGCAGAAAAAACTAAAACTGCGAGAGAGCGCAGGAGTGACAGGACGACAACTGGTGAACGGTTTGCGCGGCAAGCGAGAGAGTCGAGCTAAATATGTCAGCGAGCCGAGGTCCTGGCAAATCCCTCCGCCTAACGCAAGGACACAAAACAAACTGTTGCTGGTGGCCACCACTCGACGCCAGAAACACGGCCAGAGAGAAAGCAGCTAAGAGAGAGAGAGCGGGCGAGAGTGGAAAGCCCGTTGCGGAAAGCTTTAATAAAAAGGATTTTCTCGCATTTAAATAATAAATCAATGCGTGGGGTTTTGGCCACCGCACTTACTTTGCTGCGTGGCGGGGGCGTGTTGGTTCCTACCCTTGGCTCACAAATGAGGCCAATTTGGTTTCAAAGCAACCCGCCAACATTTTATCCCTCTCGTTTGGAGCCAGCCACCAAACACTAACAGAAATTACACGCAATTCGAGTAAATAAACCTATAATTTGTACCTTATATTTGCTAAAAAAATAAATGATTATAGATATATTCTTATCAACTCATTATAAAAATGACATATTTTAAGGCTAGTTCTTGAAAGTTTTCCTTCTAAAGTGTATAAAAAATTCCACTCAAACAGCACTCCTTAAATATAAACAAAAATTTAGATTTTATTATGCATATATACCGAAATTTGTTTCACTTTGCCCTTCTGAAAACCGGAGCGCCAAAGAAATCGCACCGAGGGCATACCGCCGTTTTTGTTTATGAATTTGTAAATATGTGCTTTTATATTTGTGCGTGCTGCGATTTTAGATTTGCAACATGAGCAAGTATTCGGCACACTTGGGCAGTATACACATCAACTTATTCGTAATGGGTCTTTTACTGCAGCTGAAGGATTTCACAATCGCGTCACACACAATTAAAAGACTCGACAAATATGAAAAAGAAACGGTTTCGTTTTGTTTGCCTAGCAAATCTGTTTATAATTTGTACGTGTTTGCGACTCGATCGCTGACCGCCGACTGACCAATCTAGCTTGTAAGCCACAAAGGTAACAGCTATAGGCCGGGCACAAAGCCAGAGGAGCGGCTTATCGAAAGCTGGGGACGTTTTAATACCCTTTGATTGATTTTTCTTAAACATTTCAACATAAAAACATCAATTGTATATTAACAATATTTGTTATATATAAAAAATTATTATTATGTTACAAATTATTTTTTTTTATAGTTGAAATTTTTTCAGTGTTTTGTCTGCAATAGAAAATGCATTGTATCTTTGCCAACCTAGATGGCTGATATATTGAGGCAAAGTAATTCTTCAGCAACGTCAAACCGTCAATCTTCGCAACAGAAGACGTCTAGACGCCCACCTTTGTGGGTCATCCGCCAAGTGAATGAACCGAGAAGCCCAACAATGTCGAGTTTCTGCACAAAGCGACCCAATGTCTGATTGGGCAAACTAATTATGAATATTTCCATTAAAATGCAATTGGGAGGGACAATTACAAACAGTTGACCGGATAACCGAGGAGGAAGCGAAACGGTAGCAATTAAATGCGGAAGGGATCGCATGCCCCCAGCCAGCGATAGGATCAGAACATACAAACTCCGTGTCGGTCAAAAAAGTGATTCAATCGAAATCGCTTAAATAATAGCACGGCGTGTTCTACTTTCCGTACGTATGATGAAATCTCTTCTCCGGCACAGCGTCGAACAAGAGAGTTTATTTTAAGACGCAACCGAATCGCACGCCACTCTCGCGTTCGACGTTTGTTTATTTTTATTTATTTTTCTTGTTTTGTTTTGTGGGAACGTGTTTGGCCCCGATACCAACAGCAATGACCGTGAATGAGATTTCGTTTTTAATAGTGGCAATAAATGAGCACTCACCTCGAAATCTGGGCCAGGATATGATAATCGTTTAATTTTCTCAATTTCGTCCTTTAACTTTCTACAAAAGAATGCCATAATTCAATATAACCATTAATTAGATTGTGTTTGAAGCTTTAATATCAACTTACTTGTTCTGGTCTTCCGAGCGACGGCGCTTATCAATCTCACGGTCCAGTTTCCGCTTCCAAGACTCGTCGTTTTCGGCAATGATTTCCAGGCAATGTTGCAAAGTGGTCAGCACCCCAGAGGTTGTCGCCCGAAACGTAATGGATTCCCCCTGGAATAGAGAAGTATTAAGCAAACAACGAACACAATTACCTAATGACTTACCTTGAAATCGATGCTCTTAAGGCCATCCCCCAAATCGAGAGGTTGGGCAATATTTTTGTTCAACTCCGAACAGGCGTCAAAGTACCGCTGCAATGTCTCGATCTGACCAAATAGGATATCCTTAAAGGTCTCTAGCTCGCCGACCTTTTCGCGTAGATTACGCTGGGTTTTCTTCAAGCTACCACCACTGGTCAGCGAAATGGTGTTCGACTGTAGGCTCATGGTGCTGCCATGTCGTCGCAATGATGTTGTATCCGTACTGCCGGTATCCTCCTTGTATAGCTGCAACACCTCCACCCAGTGCATGCGATCCTCGGATGTCTCTGCACGCAGGCACCAGTTGTTCAGGTTATTGACCACCACATCGAAGCGTAGTTCATCAGATTCATGAGCCTTTGAAGCAGAAATTCACAAATTATTTAAATGTTTCAAATAGTTCCAATAACATATAAAATATGGAGGGGAGACCACATTTGTGATTTACAATGAATTATCTGAAGAATACAAAATATCAAAAACAAAAAGGGAATATATCTATTTTATCGCATTTCCACAGCTTTTCCATATTTCTTTCCGTACTCATCAGAGTTCAACCCTATTCAATATCAAAAATGAGTGCGAATTACAGGAACGGGCCCTGCGTGTGAGTCAGCATAGTTTCTGTGGTTTGGCAGCTTCGTTAGTATAAATAGATAAGTACACTCGTTGTGAAACACCCCCCTAGAACAGAAGCAACACGCCCTCCTGTCAACAGTCCGGCCGGAGGCATTAATGGCAGCGTGCGAAGGAGAGGGGCGCCCCACTTACATCGATGACTTCAATTTGGTCTATTTTCGTCACCGCCAGCAGGCCAACGTTAATTGATTGCGCTGCATTGATTGTGTCGCTCGGAATGAGAATCGAAGTAGGAATCAAAATGGGAATGGGAATTGGCATTGAAATGGAATCGGGGACTGGGGTCGTGGCCATCGAGGCGTTTGCATTGGTTAATTTGACCAAAACACATGCGCACACACTCACGCCCATTACTTTTTTATTAGTCCAATTGAAAACACTTGGTGGAGCGGCTTCCCTCCTCTAATTCTCTGACGAATGCCCTACCTTAATTGTGGCCTTGGCCAGGCTGATGGCTCCCCGGCAGCCGAAATCTGACTCCGACTCCGACTTGTAGTAGGACAGAGTGCCGTCCTTCAGGACAATGTACCGGGGCTGCCATCCATATATGTAGTTGGTCCACTTGCTGAGGTATCCGCGCAGCTCGATGCTGTTATCCAGATACTCCTCCTCCTCGGAGGCTTCGCTTTGTGATCCAGCCGCTGCCTCGTTGCTCGATGGCGGCGAGGCCGACTCCCCAGCATTGTCCATGGCGCTAAAGTTTCGGAATCCAGTGTCAACCCCAGTCACCAGTGCCACCGCCAAGTTATCTACTGAAACATGAGTATCTTAATCAGCAGGTTGCCGCAGAAGATTAAAAATTTATTGCGCCACGTCCGCGCTATGTAAACAACTACAACGCCGGCTGAAAGGCAATTGAGAGGCCCATATCGTGATAATCCAATTCAATCAGCACATCGCCTGACTCAGCGGCTGCACTTTGTTGTTGTCTTCCCATTCGGTGGCCGGTTCGTCCAAAGAGCTTCCAGTTTCTGTTGGCTCCGGGCGCCTACAAATCCCCGTTGGGATTGAACTTACCGATTGCTTTTCAGTTTCCTTGGCGGTTTCCCGAAGCAGGAGTCCAGAATTTGATAAATAACAGAACAGAACGCAACACCGAAAGAAATAGCCCGTAAACCAAAACAAAAGTGTGACCAGGCGGAACAAAAGAGAACAGCTGTAAAAACATCGATATTCGATATACATTCTAGGTCTTATCGGCTAATGGTGAAAATGCCATGTTCTCACTAGCTCGCTATTTAAAGCTGTCGTTATTAAATTTGAATATACGATAAGGGCTTTATATATATATGTATAAAAATAATCAACCTCATAAAATACTTATAAAATCTGTAGAAAAGTAAAATATTTCAATAAAAATACATAATAAATCCAACTTTATTTATCATTTGTATCACATAATATTTCTGAAGAAATCTAATATTTTGTCGAAGTAAATATCATTATTTCGATGGAAAGTTATGAAAACCGTTGGCTCTGGCGACTAGAACAACTGTTACTGGCAATTGTGTTCAAAACATAAACAAACAGCATATTAAGTTACCCACTGGAAAATCGTATTTGCTGACTGTAGCAGTTGCCATTGCACAGTCGCCGGGGATACTTCCATAATGGAGCAAAGTAAATATAAAGGAGAAATAACCATGTACCTGCCGGAAGGACACTCGTACTTTCACGATGGAATCAAGATAATCTCGGATTACGGCGAAATTGATGCAAGTGACGCGGACTGGCTGATGGATGCGGAGGCCATAAGCCAGATCTTGACAGAGGCGATGGCCGAAAAGGACATGGTGTACAAGTACATACTCCAGAACCTCTTGACTACGGCTACCTTCTACAGGGGCTCCAAAATAGATTTTCCTTTGAACTTTGAGCAATACTTGCGCTTCCAGATGCCCTTTACAGTCACTCCGGTTTTTAATTCCTCCAAGCCAGGATACATAAATCTACTAGCACCCACATCACATCCCATGATCAGCAACGGTTATGTGAACCCGGAGAGCATACAACTTCTGTTGAGGGGCAATCTGCGGGACACTATCGCCCAACTGGACGTGATCTATTGTCCCAGCGGAGTGCAGTACAAACTCAGTTACCGGACACATGAGATTGGGGATCAGGGATTCGTCCACGAAATCCTGGCCAGCGAAAAACGCGAGGCCGGCGGAATGCCCAGCATGGTGTCCTTCGTCTTTCTGCCAGCACTGCAATTCGAGTTTGCGGAGCATCCGCTGCCCCCATTCGTGCCATCGGGTCCGGCATGGCTTCATTGCTGCAGCAGTACCATCTACTGGCTGGCTCTTTTCCAGGTCTATCCGCAGTACGACCGACGCAGCTTCTGTCCCTATGTGCCCAGAATGCAGGGCATACAGGACGAACGGATGGTCAAGTACCGAAATGTACTCCGACTGCTGCTACGCATCGGCACTGGCAACAATATCCCTGACCTTTCCGACATATTTGTCCTAAAGGGCTTGCATTTTTATAGGTTGCGATACAACGCCACCTGCGATTGCAGTCTATCCCTGGCCACGCTTTTTATTGAGGTGATTTTCTTTGATTACAATTTTCTCGATTTAAACGTTATAATCAATATTTGCTTTATTTTAGTTTCTTACTATCCACACGGAGATAACCTACAACGAGGCCATGCAAAAGTACATGACCTTTGGTGGCCAGGAACAGCATTGGTTGCGGGGTGCCCTCCAGTTGGACAGCATTGTCAGAAACGTGGCCACGTTCTACTACTTGAACTGCATCCACGTAGACCATCTGAAAAACCTATTTGGTATAATGTAGGGAAAGAGCATTCTCATATTACGTATACGCATCAAAGTCCGCGGATATGGATTTCTAATTTTTTATTAAGGAAAACCGGCTGCGTCAAAACATTTGTTAATCGGAACTAATTCTCTATTTATTTGTCTGGGCTCCCGTGTATTTGGGGGAGGAAAGGAATATGCCACAATTGTAATTATTTACAGGCCATATCGCAAACAGAGCTGCGAATCTAAGCAGTTAACAACGCCTAAAGCTAACAATAAATACGATAAGTAAATCAAATAAATAATAATAAATTAATTAGTACGCGTTAATTACAAACAAGTGACTTTAAGCCTAAAAGCTAGACGAGGTCAACAGTGGGAGTCGCTGTCGGGAGGAGGAGGAGGTTTCTTCTACATGAACACATCATTGTCCCGATCCCGTGTGGCGGGCAACTGTATCACCTGCTGCTCGTAATACTCTCCCTTGGGTCTTTCAGTGGTTTTCGGATTTTTCGTCTTTGTCGCAGGTGCCGGTTTGCTGTATTTGCTGGCCAGGGCTTTGAATATGCTCTTCGGACAGGCCTTGTAGTAAGGGAAACACTCGCCTGGAGCCTGCTTCCCTTCACCGACTTCCTGGGCTTGTACATAGTCGGGAACGAGATCCGCGAACGGTGACTTGGTCACCCTGGAAAAATATGATATATTAACTAAAATCTATTTCGATTTGAATATGGACCAACATACGTTAGAAACAACTTCGAAATTTCACCAAAGACGCCAAACTTCTCGAGACTGCGGGAGTGCATCTCGCAGATTGTTCGCAGCAAACAGGCTTTGCCATCCATTCCGAACGTGGACAGAAAGTCCTCCACTACACCGTACAGCAGGACCCTTTCTCCGCCGTGGAATATGTGCTGCAGTCCGGCGGGCAGTTCCGGAAACTTAGGTCCCTCTTCCTGGGCTTTGAAGGGATGATCCTCCCCGCTTCTACTCCGCTGCTCGCTGAGATCTCTCTTCCGCCGCTGAACATGCAGATATCTAGCCACGTACTCGCCTACCATGTGACCCGCCTCATGTCCAAAGGAGCGGGCAAACAACGGCGGCAGATCCCCCAGAGGATTCTGATTATCCGTCAGTCCCAGCTTGTCAAAGTCAACTATGAAACGAGGGACATATACCAATGGAGTTAATTGAATAATCACAACTCTGGACGGCACTCTGGAGGTACTCACTGGTAACGGGGAAACTGATGGTCAGGTTGGAGAAGAAACCCTCAGGCGGATGCCGCACCAGAGGCAAGGAGATCGTTGGAGTAAAAGTCAGTGCGGTGCCCGGGGGCAGGGCCAATCTTCCATCGTCCGTAATCCAAATCAAACGTTTTCTGCGTATGTGCGGTGTGTCTGGGGAGTCTCCAGCGTAGTCTGGTCTCGCCTCGGCCTCCGCATCCGCTAGTTGTGCTGCCAAATCCAAATCCGCCTGTCGATTAACCGCCAATGTGTTTCGACATAAGGAGATAAACGACAGCAGCCAAACCAGAAGGAGGAGGTGGCTCCTTAACGTATCCGAAGCCATCTTCATGTGAGATCAGGTGCTAAAATGGCGGTAATTATGATTAATGCAGAGAGAGCAGTATTTACCCAAAAACTACTTAATAATCAAGACTTGCAACTCTTCAATTGCAATCAAATAATACGATAACTTGTCACTTTCAATTTTTAATACAGTTCTTAGTTCTATCGTAATATTTAATGGAGAAGCGAGTTCCTAACTGCCCTCGTTACTTAGGTGATTGGAAAAATGGATCCTAAATAACAAAATGGATGGTGGTATACCCACCCAGCTATTTTCCAATTAAACTTTCACAAAATTGTGGCGGACTTGTTATGCAATTATTAAAAAATTGATATGCATTAAGTGCTCTATATCACTAAAGGCATTTATTTAACACATTTTTAAACTGATAGCCAGACAACCTACACTTCCTTTTATTAACTTGAATACAATAAATATTAATGAATATCACCCGCTAAACCATTGCAGTCAGTCTCCCCTCCAGTTCGCCCCAAAAACAAAAGACTTAGGAAACAAACTAGTCTAGACTTGGACTGCAACTACGTTTAGCTCCCGATTAAGCTGCAAAAACCCCAATCTAATGGCCTTCATTATTCAACAGTTGTATAACAGTAATTGTGGAGCACACATGGACCCGCCAACTGTACTCCACACCCCGTTCTGCATTCTCCTCCAGCCATTACAATCCCCCATCAAATATCCCCTCTGTATCTCATCTTTTCAACTGGTTTCGATGCTTTGAGCACTTTGTTTTGGCGCCTGCCGAACGATACTCCGTTTTTTGTTTTGTTTTCTTAGTTTTTGGGAAAGCTCTCTTCTGGTATTGTTTTACCCGATGCACTGGCTCGAACCGTTAGCCTTGGCAGTTTGGATTCTGATTACGACTTGCCAGTGCGGTCTTAAAAATGCACAAACATCAATAAGAGTCGGGTAACAAGAATTGGCAGTATGCGTGTGTGTATTCAGTGAAAGCATGTTAACAAATTGATTTATAATTCTTAAGGAAACCTGTTGAGGCAGTCGGAGATTTCACCCCGAATAGAATCTAAATGGAGCGATATCAATTGCTCTCTCCATTCGCCTGCACGACGCACTTTTACGGCACCATCAATGATGCAACTAACCGGAGAACTGGCCACAGCCGGTTGCCAGCCCATACAGATGGAGTGTTTCTGGCGTTGGCGATCCGTTAGCCATCCAAGGCACCGATCATTAGAGACCGGCCATGGCCGAGGCCAGGGGCTGATCACTTTCCCAAAGGCAGCAATTTGACGGCCAACTGGGAGGTGCAGGTTTTCCAGGTATCTAGACCAAAGCATTCCAGGCTACTCAACACACACCGCCTCCAACGCAGCGCATTAATTGAAGGAAGGTTAGGAAAGCCTAAGTGTTTCACAATTTGACACTAATTCTGAACAGCAGAGAGTAAGAAAGACGTAGCCTTGGGAAGTTGAAAGACGATAGGTGAGAGTGTTTCAGTTACTTTTAGCGAAAAACGTCTTAGATACAACCATAACCAATTAGGATTTTAGTTCAGGGGAATTCCGGGAAATCAATTGAGGTTGAAATTAATTGAATTGTAAGCTTTTAATGCCTTTACCGATTTCTCATCGAAAAAAATCACACAAATGTATTACCAAAAGCAGCCCCAAATTTCTCTACAACAGTTTGGCCAAAACAAACTCGATTTCTAGATATCACTTTGGGCCGACAGGCGTACAGCCGGTGGGCCTGGTCGGCAAATAAAACCAAAATGCAGATGCGATTAATTGCAGTGCTATGATAGACGTGAAAAAGAAATGGGGTCACTAACTAGGCTAAAAAGCACAAGGGGACGCGAAGTGGCTGCTACCAACTGGGCATGTGCGTTGAGGAAGCGCCGCAACTGGCATGTCCAGTCCGCATACCCCACCCCACTCCAAACATCCACTGGCGTCCACTCCTAACCAATCCAAATGCAGTTGACAGTGACTGCTCGCCGGCGACTCTCGCTTATGGCAATGAATGGACGGACTAACACATGTTGGCCAACGAATTGGCCAAGGATCAAAAGCAAACCACTTCTAGTCGAAGCTCAGATGCTTTTTATGCTAAATTTACATAAGATATTCAAAGATCCTATCTAAAAAAAATATATCATGAGACTATAGATTCGTAAATATAATTTAATAAATTTCTCTTTCAAAATATTGGTTATACGAATCATCCTGTTCTAGGCGATTTACCCTTTGGCACAAAACATGGCAGACACAAGCAAATAACAAACACGCAACAAATGCCAGATCGGAATGCCAGGTGAGAAAAGTGAGCTGAGACAGGGACAGTGACGGAGAAAAAGACAGTAGCAGTGGCAGACGGAGAAAAGCCTTGGCAACTTATGGCGAATTAGTGCAGCTGAGCTTTAATTGGCGCCTGCTAAGTATGGACGATTCGATGTCCGTCTCTTCCGTCCAACTGCCAGAATCAAGAGAGTTTCAGGCGACATAAAGAAATTTACTTAATTTTTGTAAATAAAATGAAACAGAAAACTGGGTCAGCAGGTGAGTGCTGGCACTACATATCGAATAATAAAATTGATTATTTCATTCCCGATGGCAGCCGAATCGGCACACGCCGAAAAGTTCGTTGCTCAAGTCTTTCGTTTTAACGGGCACGTTGCACCCGCACTTTTGAGTAATGGTGCTGAATAATTAATTTGAGATGCGGCACAAAAGAAATACAAAACAATTGTTGCGAAAGGCAATTTTGTCGGAGGAAAGTGCAAGTGGCGGTGGCCAAGTGTCCGGCGGATTCCGATTCGAATTTGATGTGGATGTGCGTGCCTCGAATGAGCGAAGAAATCAATCAAAAAGAGCGGGGGTAGAAAGTTGACAACCGTTAACGCCGGATGCATGGCAATTAGGTAATTGGGGTTTTTCTGCGAATTCTCCACTCGGAGGAGTCTTGGCCTTACATAATCTCGATCGCCTGGGAATGAGCTCCCTGGTTGAACTTGGACTGCCTGGGATAGGACTTGGCCTATTTTCCGCTTCTAAATTCGTTTTCCTTTATTTTGTTGCAATTCTGGCGGAGATCAAGCGAATGCTTTTTGTTCAACACGCTTTTCACTTTTCACAACTGCCCGGTGCTGCTGTCCTTCGAATATATGGAAGGAAATCGGTTGTCAAAGACTCAATGGATTTTATGTTTCGTTTTTACTTTTTTTTTTTTGGGGACACGTTCCAACAACCGCGCGCGCTAACGTTTGAAATTCAACTGAAGCGTCCAACGGTCGGGGCAACCGATAAAAAGCAGCGACGAACGATCCAAACTACAATGCATAAGCGAAGTCGAGAATCCGGGGAAATCGGTGGATTCGGGGGGCATATAGCTATCGAGGCACCGGGGCAGAAGCTACCCGCCAGCCAAAACGGCAAACCAGTATGCCAGGCAGGCCTGGTAAATATTCGTTTGGTCTTGGTCGTGATTGTGTGTGTTTTAGGCTCTGTGAGAAGTTGCCAATTTGGCGTTTGATTTCCTTTTGCCAGTTATCCAGGTAGTAGGCTGGCAGAATGTGGCGAAGGTGGGAGCGGGTCTTGCTAAGAGCATCTCCAACCTTTCCAGTGACTCATCTGTGAGGGCTTTCCTGGCTGGAAAATGGTTCGCAAATGGGTCATTTTAGACAAGTAATTAAGTTTACGGCACAAATGTTTAAGCAAATAATTTGACATCAAGTTGGTCATAAACTCATTGTTTTGTTACCAGCTAACCATTTAACTTTTTGTTAGTTTCAATAATTGAATTTACTAAATAGAAAAGGAATTTTTTGCAGGGGTTTTTCATGGTTTAGTTTTGCGAGTTAGGAGAGAGGCGAGGGATGGCTTTTTAATTTTCTTAGTGTGGAAAATGTTCATCATCAACCCGCCTAATCGTCGGACAAGTTCTCAGGCCAGACTTAGGCCGGGCGCAATTAAACTTTCCTCGTGAAATGAATGCGACAGTGCGTGTGCGCAGGCACATCTGGGATGCTATGCGGTTTCCAACTCACTTGGCAATCGAAGCAGTTGGTCAACTTATTTGCATACAACTTATTTGAGATACATAGAACATGTTTCTCAGCCGCTTCCGCTGCGGTTTGAAAGTGAGTCTCGTTTCGCTTTTCAGAAACAGAACTCTGTATGTGGGCCAAGGTCTCTATTTGGTAAGTAGTTAGAAATTTCTTAAAGAAAAAGTTGAGGAATTTTTCGAAAATCCCCACATAAATATTTACAATCCCATAAAGGTAGCTCTTTAGCGTCAAATGGCGCCATCATCAAGGTACGTGGTGAAAATTTATTGGAGTCCCAGGCGTTATCAGAAAGCCTGACCTACGTGATTGCCGGCTTAATCGGGCTATGTACACCGATTCACATGGATTTGCACGCACTAGGACTTTCCATTTGCGAGTAATTAAATAAACCGTTAACACATTCACAGCTTTATTGCATAACGAGAAAATCGACCAAATAATTCGCATTTTCTCATTTCTATTGTGTATTGGAATTTTACATTTTATTCAAGATTAAAACCAGAATTAAATTTATGTAGCGGGAAATAAATTAACAAGCAAAAAATAAATAGATATTATAAGAAATATTATTTTCTACTAAAATGATTTACTTTTTATTTATGAATTAAAAAGCAGTGATTTAACGGATTATAATTCAAGCTGGC
This sequence comes from Drosophila atripex, assembly GCA_035045925.1. Lineage (NCBI taxonomy): Eukaryota > Metazoa > Arthropoda > Insecta > Diptera > Drosophilidae > Drosophila > Drosophila atripex. The sequence goes on from JAWNOP010000012.1 coordinate 8,369,445, forward strand.
AAAAATTTAAATTTAAATCACGATATATCGATAGGCGGCAAGATCTATCGATTCATAAACAGCTGCTTATTCATGTAATGCCAATTCTCTTATACTTTTCGTTTTGCGTTTTATTTGCGTTTCAAATATCAAATTCATATTCATATTGATGTTTTCATTTAAATTTATTTAAAAATAAATCAGCATATATATTTTTTAAATATAATTGTATTCTTCTATATTAAAATTCTCAACACACAACTCAGTTGGTCTGTTTTGGTGGGAATTATGCCATTTGGACATCACTGACGCTTATCAATTAAATTTATTTATACTTTCTTTGTTGTCATTGGTAAGCAAACGGTCAAAGGCAAAACAGACGAGTTTGCGCCCAGAACGGTGGCCAAAATATGACGGCCCGTAACCCACAGACGCTGATGGCGCTTCCCAGCGAGGAGAACTTTGATTTCCTGTTTAAGATTGTCCTAATTGGCGACTGCGGAACGGGGAAGACCTGCATCGTGGACAGATTCAAGACTGGGAACTACATAGAGCGCCATGGGAATACTATCGGAGTGGACTTCTCAATGAAAACCATCGCCGTGGAGGGAAAACAGATCAAGGTATATTATTGTCAATTTCATGCTTCCTACCGATGATGACTCACGGGCTACTATTCGACAGTTGCAAATCTGGGACACTGCTGGTCAGGAGAGGTTTCGCACCATTACACAAAGCTACTATCGCTCGGCCAACGGGGTCTTAATTGGTGAGTCCGTATCCGGAGCATACGCCCATCCATTTGTCATGGCAAGGGGCGCTATCAGTACGCCACGCTTTAAAATCATTGCCTAGCAGTGATTTCATTAGCGGAGCACCTTATCTGCCAGGCCCAGGTGCCGCTGAAGGTGTGCGGTTTCGTTTACTGATATATTAAAATGTTTGCCCCCAGTTTATGACATCACAAAGCGGTCTTCCTTCGCCAACCTGCAAAAATGGATCGAGGAAGTGCGCAGGTACACGGCTTCCAACGTACTGATTATCTTGGTGGGCAACAAGTGTGATCTGGAGGAGGAGCGTGAGGTGGACTTCGAAGAGGCGCGTCAAATGTGCCAATACATACCTGAGATCCTGTTCGTGATGGAAACCTCGGCCAAGGAAAACATGAACGTGGAGGACGCCTTTCGATGTCTGGCCACTGAACTTAAAGTGAGTGACTAAAACTTTATTATTCATAGCCGATATTCTGAATCATTTCTATTGCAGCGCCAACACGACGCCAACAGCGTGGAGGATGTGCCTGAAAATACGATTACCCTGGGCCAGGGCAAACCTCTAAGGAGCTGTAGCAGCTCGTGCAATCTCACCTAGGCCATGCTATTTCCATCACAATTCATATATTTTGCTTTTATTTTTTGTGATCAAATTGTTCTTGTGGCTATATTTTAGTATGCTAATGTTTTTACCTAATCTTAGACCGTTTTAGGCGTTGCCTCTTATTTATACACTAACTTTTACACGACCATGTATTTATTTTAGACGATAGAGTACAAAACAATCTCACACATAAACAGCAAACGAATCGAGCCAACAATGTCAATTACAAGGCAATGCTCAGAGGTGGAAAATACGTCCAATTCTGTATTCAATAATGATGTCAATGATGATCGAAATAAACAAGTTTATTTTGTAATTTTATTGGAAGTATCATAGTTAATCGGCTTAGCTCCTAAACATTATCCGTACACGTAAATTTTATTTATATATATATATTTTTTTTTTTATTATCATTGAGGGGTACTTCTCTCGTTAGTCGTAGTCGTTAATTTACACTAAATAAAATTGGCTTGGCAACAACTTTTCAAACAATTTGGAAACGCTTAAAAATTTTTTATATCAAAATTGGTTTCTAGACAGCTAGATTTATTTATTAGCTACTACCTAGCGAGGCGTGTCATTTGTTTTTGATGCGCTGCACAATCCACTCCAGACCTTGGTACAGTCCTTCGCCCGTGAGCGCGCAACAGGCCTGGATGTGCCATTGATGCTTTTTGATGGAGGTGAGATCCAGCTGTCGTGATATCTCCGCGGCGGACATGGAGCCCTTTAGATCCTGCTTGTTGGCATAAACTAGCAGACTGGCCTTGGCCAGATCTTCATGCTGCAGCATACGATAGAGCTCCTCCCGTGTCACCGCCAGCCGTTCCCTGTCCGTGGAGTCAATGACCATAATCACCAGTTCTGTGTTCGTATAATAGGTGCTCCAAGCGGCCCGTAAACTCTGCTGTCCGCCGAGGTCCCACACCAGAAAGTGGATGTTGCGCCAGACCACCTCCTCTACATTTGAGCCGATCGTGGGACTCGTGTGCACCACCTCGTTCATCAGGAACTGGTACAGAATCGTGGTCTTTCCGGCATTGTCCAGTCCCACCATCACCAGCTTGTGCTCCTCGTTACCGAACATCCGCCACAGCCGGGAGAGTAGCAGGCCCATATTTTAATTTTTGATTGACTTATTGGAGCGTAATGGGTGTTTCTGTTTTCTGTTTTTTGTTTTTGTTTTTGTTTTTGTTTCCGATTTGAGGAGATTGCTTCATACACAGGTTATCGCAGTGCGTCTGTATGCGTGTGGGAGTGAGTGAACGTGAGGCTTTGTTGTTGCTGGTTTTGCTCGCGGCCGAGGGAAGGCCAAACGGTAAAATATACACTCAGCTTTGAACAGATTTTGGATTTGTTGATTTAAATATGCATTCCACACACACCAACTAACATAAGCACACTCGCAATTGTTGTTGTTTAATTGCCAAACGGAGCTTTGAGAGACTGGCAACTTCTTGGGGGCAGTAAATTTCTCTGGTTCCTATTTCTGGATGAGTCTGGAGGGTGCTGCTACTCTGCGTTACATTGCCCTTCTGCGGTTGCCGTTACTGATAATTTAATTAACGCAGTTTTAATTAAAAAGTAAACAGTAAAAGTGATTAATTAATAGAGGTGGAGAAGCATCGATTTGCTCATCGATTTATCGATATTTCACTTTCTTCTTCTATTTTGCTATCGACATTTGTTTACGATAGTCGCTGATGTGGGGCATCTCTGTTGTAGTGGGACCAGCCTTTCGTCTGACATCTGTTTTGGAAATTTAATTACCCGGTGCAATGAAATTAATTGCTCACCTGGTTTTTTTGTTCTTTTGCGGTTTTACGCTCCTATACGCAATCCCCGACCAGACGACCATCACCGAGTGCCCCAGCCGCAGCGTACCACAGATTCGTGCGGAGGCGGCGCAGAATGACATTTCGCTGATTTTTTACTACGTGTCGTGGGCCAGCGAAGCACGAAGCGCGCGCCTTGTCTTCAACGGTCTTTCCCACTACTACCAGGAGTACGCCTACTTTGGGGCCATCGACTGCTGGCACCTGCTATGCAACTGCAGCCGGACCTTGATGCCGGCACCGGGAGTGGTGGGCGCTGGCGGTTACCCGGATAAGTGGCCCACATTGGTGGTGCGCTTCGGCCAACGACAAATGCTGCAGTACCATGGCGCCTGGAACTTCGAGGACCTCGCCCGCTTTATGAACTACATCATTCAGCCGCTAGATCGGGCTCATAGCAGCCAGGAGCTGGCAGTCATCAGGAAGCATTCGGACGCAGTGGTGCTAGGCTTGCTGAACTCTCCCGACGATACGGAGTATCAACGATACCTGGCGGCAGCGGTACGCTGGCTGGAACTGGATCCGGAAAGGAATATCCGTTTTACAGTCAATTTCGGCGGCAGTGCAAAACGAATGCTCAAGGCCTCAGAGGCTACACTTCCCCAATTAGTAGTGATCGATAGCTTGAACGGAATCCACACCTTTAACAGCAGTTCGGCAGAGTGGGAAACCCTGGACATTTTGCGATGGGTGCGGTACACCCTCAAGAACACCTCCCTGTTCTCAAATGGCTATGGAAACCCAATGACTATAGCCATGAAAGCCAGACACGTTCCAGTACTGGCCATGGGCGTACGGATGAACCACCCACATCATTTAAGTGCCATGCCATTGGTAATGGGCGAAGAGATGGCCTCGGCTCAAAAAAAGCAAACGGACGGATGCGAAGAGTACTGGAGCATGCAGGAACATAAGACAGACGATTCGATTTCTATAATGCAAATGCCCAAAGAACTTTATAGGGAAGAGAACCGCGCGGATAGTTGCTATCCCGTTTGGAACAGGAACCTGGCCACCTTAGCTAACTACTATCGGATTAACAAGTACATTGGCCATCTGTGGGACCACTACAGCCACAAAAACGAGCTGGGAAAAACGAATGTGCCGCATTTGCTGGCACTGCACTCGAGGAATCTCTGCCTTGCGCACACGCAACACGGAACACCGGCTATGAAGATTGGGATTGCCAAAATGGTCACTAAGTATGGCCAACTTATCTGGCAATATTCATCGGATCGCGCTGCCCATAATCGCTCCCTTGGCGTAGTGATTTTTGACTCTGTACGATATAGGGATTACCTCGTGAAACTGGGTATTCATCAACAGAATCAACAGGTTCAGGTTTTCATCGTGGATGTTGCTGAAGAGTCTCTTTATGTTATGCCCCAGCAACATCAGTTTTCATACGTGGCCCTAAAAGACTTTATTCGACAATTTTATGCCAGAAGCTTGCCAAGGATTCACCGGAATGTACCATCATCGAATAATTCCGAACTAGCCAGGGTCTATAACAGGCAGCTGTTACTACAGGCGCTCCAGCAGTCAAATGCAACCAATGTGGTCTTTCTGCAACGTCCGGACTGTGCCTTATCTGCTGTTCTGTCACAAGCGTTCCTGCAGGTTACCGCTCTGCTCAGCAGCCCCGAAGTCCACTTCATCCGATTCGATAGTCAAGCCAACGATCTGCCCTGGGAACTAGCCATGCCAATCTCACCCTCGCTGATAGTCTTTCCCAAAACCAAGCCCACAGAATCAGTTGTGTTTCCGAGAGATGTGCGGATCGACGTACAGAGTGTTTTCGCCTTTGTTATTGCCCAACTTGACCCCGAGCAGCAGTTAAGGTCGATCCTAACCAGCTGCAGAAGGCGAATGCGGAACGTAAGGAGCTGCCTCGACTTTGCTCGTAACTTGGTGCTCCAGCACGTAAGCCAGTACCTCAAGTTCTGGGAAATCTACAAGCAAGAGAGGGACTCGATATTATCCCATCTAAGGGAGTTTAATGAACTGCACATGACCATCGAGAGCAGCATCCGGTTATAACAATGTCCCCCATTCCCATCGGACTTTTAAACTTTTAATTCGTTGATTATTCCTTGATAGTCAGATGCACAGTAGCATCTGTGTCCATAAGTCCAAAGTTGTCTCTTCTTAAGGTATTTAACACTCATAGCTGTAAATCTAGGAAGTAAATAATTATAAATAAAATATAATGTACATACGAAGGAATATATTATTCGCTTCTTTGAAGACCCTCTGGTGTGGGAAAGCCCTGAATTGATTCGGATTTGTTCATCGATTACATTGAGATCGATCTTTATCAGGTTAATTGGTATACTTAGACCACATAATGCCAAGTAAATGAAATACACTATGCATCCGCATTGGCCAGGATCCAGTCCAGGTAGCGATCCACTCGGGTGTAGATCCCCGGGCGACCACGCTCGCCACAACCGATGCCCCAGGACACAATGCCGATGGTGCCCCAGCGCTGGTTGGGCAGCTGAACCAGCAAGGGACCACCGCTGTCGCCCTGACACGAATCCAGGCCTCCCTCGGGTAGACCAGCGCACATGGCTGTGTCCGGGACATGCTCCACCAGGGTGGCTCGACACTCCGACTGCTTCCACACCGGCAGGGTGACCTAAAAATTTCAAATAATTAGGATAAGTTTTATTGCGTGTTTTATTGCCTCACTGGAACCTACCTCCATAAGAATGTTGGAATGCGGTCCTCCGAACTTTTGGGTGCCCCAACCCGTAACAATGGCATTTCTTCCGGACCAATCCTCGTTCGAGGGCGGCATGCAAACAGGCCAGATGTATGTGTTGAACAGGGTGGGTCTGTCGATCCGCACAATGGCTATGTCGTTGTCATAGTTCTGCGGATTATAGTCGATGTGGCTGACCATGTTGGCAATCCGGAAATCTCTGACCCTCGTCTCGTTCAGCAGGTGGGTATTGTACTCCCCGAGTCGCACAAAGACTGTTTCCTTCTTCACGCCGTGAATGCAGTGGGCTGCCGTCAGGACATGGCGATCGGTGATCAGAACCCCACCGCACCACACAAAGGACAATCCTTCACGGAGCAGAGCCGCCATCCAGGGCCACTCGTCCGGCTCGGCTGGCCGTCCGCCCGTGAGCCGCGGGAACTGCCTAGTAGTGATGCCACAGCCCCGCTGCTCCGGTCGATTAACCATTCGGGGCTCATCCCTCTCCGGATTAGTCGCTATCTGCGGACTGAAGCGGTTGCTGGTTGCCCGATCCGTGCAGCAAATGCCAACGGAGCTGAAGAGGGAAAGGGAATATTATTTAAGAATTTCATGTAACCTAACCTTTTCTAACCTTTTCTCAATGACGCATAGTTGGGACACCAAACGCCAGACATCGTTTTTCAGCTCCGGTATGCGGCAATAAATTATGTGGCGACATCGTCCTGTTTCTCCCAAGGGAGTGCTACAGGGACCATAATCCTTGTTCTCCTGCAGGATCACAGGAATACAGTATTGTTAAAAAAAAATAACAATGACTCACCAGTAACTGGGTGGTGGGAGCCTGTCGCTTATTAAGACGGCGTTGGGACAGAAAACTCTCGGTGTGGTTCTCCTCGTTGTGGTTGTGGAGTCCATAATGCAAGTTCTCGGACTCGCCGCATTGGAACTCATCGTTGTCGCTCAAGTCCAGCAGATCTTTGTTCAAAAATATTATATATTGTTTATTTATTAAATTATGTTTTGTATTTGAAACCCACCTGACCCAAAGACCTGCTGAAGATATACTCCCAAGAACAGGAATAGAGCTCCCTAGAAAGACATCATTTTGCGAATAAACTGCGATTTTAATCGCGTGCCGCTTCCACTTCAAGTTGAATCACTTTTGCCTGAAATTATACAGTTCCCCTATAAGCTCAGACCGGGTCAGCTTACAGTTTACCTTGGGAACTTAACTCGTTCGATGCATTGACACTTTCGGGATTTGCTGGCTAAAAAGCCAACGTCCAGATCACTGCCCAGACGAATAGTTTCTGAGGGAACTGAAAACTTGTACACTTTTATGGAAATATTATTGATGCGAGGGCTGCTGGGCTAATCTCTTGAGGGGCTCTGAGATGCCGGTCATCTCTTTAGGGCCTATGAGTCAAGACTTTCGAGAAATGTCTTATTTTTAAGGATTATTTTAGATTTGTTGTCAACAGTTTATAAACCAAATTCTGGCCATGATTATCTGCTGTCATTCTCCGACAATCGACCAAGACGTGATGTGCATCTCTAATGATCCGGTCCGTTGGGTTTTAATTCCATAGAAGTACAGATAACTAATATTCTATATTTAATTACCTTTCGAAACAATACAGATATCACTGGCATGGGAAATCAAGAAAGAGTAAGAGTTGATATAACTTGGATTTTAAACATTGTTACACTTTATTGCTGATATTTTTAACTAAATACAACAGTTTTATGTTTGCACTTTGCATAATTTTATATATAATATTATAATTTATAAATGTTCAATTGGCTTAGCAACACATACTCGGGGGAACTCAGGGCGATCTTTGCATTCGGGAGGTTACAAAATAAATGCAAAGCCTTGTAAAAAAAACTCCTTTCTTGCAAATACGTCTACAAAGTTCCAGATTCGGTTAAGAGTATAGAGTATCTCTCAAAAAGGGCCTCACAAAAATACATATCCGTATAGAGAGCGTAATGACATTGGATGTTGGGATGCGGGAGGAAACCGAGGTGAGGTTTTCAGAGGAGGGTCCAGTGTAAACTAAACTAAAACTGGAGACATTTCTTAACATGTTATGTATATAGTAGTTAGTACATTGTATATAAAATCAGTACACATTTATGCTTGTATATTGAACCTTTAGTTTCCTTTTTCGAAAATATAATCGCAACTACTACTACTACTACACACACACACACACACATAATTCTAAATAGGTTCGCGTAGGTATTGTATAATTATTCTGATATATCGTACAGTTGTAATTAGGTGGAGATTGACAGGCCTGTGTTTAAACTCGACTTGTAATGCCTAACATTGATTGTGTTGTGCGTGGGATAGAGCCTCGGGAGTACATAGGTTGGTGGTATGAGAGTGTTCGTCCTCCTCCACTTTCCCTAACTAGCCTAGAGTTTTGTGCTTCGTGTTCGATTTTTGTCTCTTATTTTCCATCGGGGATCACATTAGGGTTTCCAAAATAATAGAGATCTAAAGCTTTCATTATGGGTCCTTTTCCAGTTTCAAAAATTGTCAAAAAACTAAATAAATTAAAAATGGCAAGAAATCATTGTACAAGATTTCAGATAATCTAGAAATTAAACTTAAAATGATTTAAAATTAGTAATGGTTTATTAAAATATATGTGTATCTCAAAAAAATAATAAATTTAAACCAAAGTTTCAATTTCAAAAATTGTGAAAAAAAAATAAATTCTAAATGGCGGAGGAATAGTACCATTATATAGATCCTTTTAGAAAGATTATCCTTAAATAATTAAGGAATTGAACTCTTTTTTCAGTTTAAAAAATTATCAAAAAATAAATTCAAAAGGGGGGAAGAAAAGTACCATTAGATTATAGATCCTTTTAGAATGAGTATTCTTAAATAATCTACAAATTAAACTAAAAATTGTCGAAATTGGAAATAGTTTTTGAAACACATTTTAAAATAATAAAATATCTGAATATTTTTCACAATTTTTAACATCGAAGCACGACATTACTTCTTATCATTTTCATTTTCGAAACGGAAACAGGACTCTAGGTTTCTTATATAATATAAGGAATTATTTTAGGTCTTCAAGGGAAGACATCATGGAGTGGATTTTGTGCTTAAGATTGAGCAAGGAAATGATCTTGTTGTCGGAAAGGATGGGATCCCAGTATACTTCATGGAGGACAGAATGCAAAAGCTGTGATCGTAGAAGGATTGTAGATGGTTTTTGATTATTTTTTCCCATTGCAGGATGTCCAACCGACGTCCTTTATTGCTTCCTTAGTCCACCAGACGAACGCCGGCCTGGACATCGTCGGCCATGCTGACGCCCTTCTTCTTTTTGCCCTCTCCAGCCGGCTTCTTCTTGGTGAGGGCCAGGGTCTCCGGTTCGTCCTGGGATGGCTGACGCTTGCTACCGTTGCCACCAGCGCCTCCTCCTCCGCCTACTCCTCCTGTGCCGCCGCCACCACTATTGCTCCGCAGCTTGAAACGCGTCGTGGCCGCCGCCGCATTGTTGTTGGCACAATTGCAGATGGCATCGAAGATGCGCACCACAAAGCCGCGGGCTCGGTTCACCACCTTGCCGTTCTTAAAATCTGGTATGGCGAAACCTGAGAGATTAGTGCATGCGAGGCGCAATAACAACAGTGGAATAAAAAACAAACCGAAACCAAGATCAGTGAGAGGGCAAAAGACGAGTAAGGTGCAACAAAATATGGTGCATGCAATCTACTCCAACCCCTACTCCAACGGATGAAAATGGCGTGCGAGTGCGTTGCTTAATTACTGACTATCCTCCCCCCCTTTTAATTGCCACCACGGATCGGCTATAAAGCCCTCCCCAACCCCGACATTTTCCAGTTCCACATTTCGAGTCGGCCGTCATGCATCAGTGGGCTATTGCCATTATCCTGCAGGCTGTTGCCCTGCTCCTATGCGATCCTGTATCAGCGATGACCATGGATCAGTTCACAACTTCGCTGGACACACTTCGCGCTGGCTGTGCCCCAAAATTTAAACTCGACCCAGCCGCCCTCGACAAGCTTCGAATGGGCGACTTCAGCCAGGAGCCTACACAGGATGTGATGGTTAGTGGAAGTGTACTATATGACTACTGACTGTACCACTGACTTTGATCCTTTGTTACGCAGTGTTATGCCAAGTGCATTACTCTGATGGTGGGCACGGTGAACAAGAAGGGTGATTTCAATGCCAACAAGGCTGTCGCCCAGATCCCGCATCTGGTGCCGGCCGACCTGGTGGATATTTCGGTGCAGGCCATCATGGCCTGCAAGGATGTGTGTGAGTGGCACTTGAAATCACTAAGTAGTGCACCCCCATCATCCTTTCATTGTTATCCATTACTCGACATTTTCAGACAAAAACTACAAGGACTCGTGCGAGAAAGTCTACCAGACCGCCAAGTGCGTGGCGGCGAACGGCGAGGGAAAGCTAATGTTTCCCTAGGTCATGTCCCGCAAAGCATCACGAAAAGAAGCCAAAAAGCGATAGGTTACTGGACGGCAGTGCGTCGAATACTTACTCTGGCGCTTCTCCTTGCCCTGCAAAAAGGATGTCACAAGTGTTTCCAGTTAGTTTATGCAAATATAACAAGCGAAATAAAATATGCATAGTCAACCTGTTGCGATTTCTGGCTCTCAACGGCTCGCCTGTTGGCCTCCGACTCGGCCCGCTGGACCACATCGTCCAGCGCCTCCCGCAGTGCTGCCATATTCTGGGGATTCTGCCTGAAAGCCTCGATCCTCGTCTCCAGGGATTCCGTTTCGATTCTGTCCGCACTGTCCGGGGAGGCTGGCTCGGGATCCGCAAATCTTGCATGCATTTTTCCTTCCTTTCTGTCACAAATTCCTCTAGTCCTTGCGAAAATTCCTGGAGAGAGCTGCTGGCCTGTGCTCTGCCTTTGTCCTGCGATGGGTATCTACAAGGAGTGTTGAGCAGAGCTCTTTGTGCGTTCTGGGGCTGTGGTGGAAAAATCGATAGTCACTCGAAGTTCCTGGCTCGCACATGCGTGATGACTGCGTGGGTGAGCTCTCGCGGATTGTGGTGGAGTGGGATGCACTGGGATAATTTTTTCTTACTGTTCATATGGGCCAAAAAATTAATTTTTACTTCTTTACTTTAATTTTTGGTTAAATAAAATAAAGAATTAAATTTTAGAAAATATTTTAGTAAAGGATTTTTTTTTCAAAATGATTAAATTTATCTAAGAATTGAAATTAATATAATTTTATAACCAATCATTTTAAAAGTACAAACTTAAAACTTTTTAAAATTAATTTTAACTTTCTCTTGCTTGATTATTTTAAATAGAATTCGCATTCTTTTGTTTATTGCATACGAAAAGTTTACTTAGACTACAAAAAATTAGGTGGCTACTACTCCAGATGCGAGAGATCGTCCAGCTCGGGCGGTGCACGCACAATCTCCGCTTCAATTATGAAGGAGTTGGCATCTAGGGTGCTCTGAAAGATTCAACTGTTATTGCATCAACTGCAGGCGCTTCGCCACTAACAATCACATTGTCGTTGCTCCGCTGCGAAGAGGCGACGAGAAGGCTGCTACCACTGGCGCTGTTGCCGCTGGAGTTGGAGTTAGAGTTCGAGGCAGTGGCTCCGTTTGAGGCTGAGGAGAGGACGACGCTGTGGGGCGAGCTCCCACGACGCACTACTTTCCCCTGGCCCTGTTGTTGCGGCGAGTTTTGGGTAACTATCACAAACTTTTGTGGCGGCTGATTGGCCTGAATGGCTCGGATTTGCGGCAGTGCCGATACTCCAGGACTTCTAAGATAATATTATTAGGATAAAGTTATTAGAATTCAACCAAAATTAAATGTAACTATCCTACCCTTGCCTCTGCGTACTCGGCATGGAGACGCGTCCTATTGTCGTTGCTGTTTGCGCTGCACTCGTAATTGGAGCTGTGTTGATGGTGTTTGAAGAGAGAGTCACTATGCTGGTGGCTGGTGCGTTCCGCACCTTAACCACCGCCTGGCACAGAGACGGGCCCAAGAAGCCAAAATCGCTTTTGTACTCTTCCGCCGAGTCGGGTGCGGCTCGCATTTGTTTGAGAATGGGAGGGCAGCACTTCTGGAGCATGGCGCGTATATGGCCGGCGGCAGTTTTGTCCGTGTTGCTCAGAGATGTGCCCAGCAGATGAGGCTCGATACGTTCCGATATGAACTTCAGTCGGGGAATAATGAAAACCTTAATGACCTCGCCGCCCAGCTCAGCGAGTCCGGCAATGGAGCCATAAAGCGAGGACAGGTGGGTTTTATCATTCTGTAGCGCCTTGCTGAAGATTCTGTTGGGATTTAAAGAAGACATTTGATCTGGATTTCTTGGCAAAAAAAGGGGTAGTCTTACCGCGTCACTCGAGTCTGCAGGTTATTCGTCAGGGTGTTGAAGGTTTTGCAGATCTGGGCCATCAAACGGGAGGCAAAATCCCGCAGAGCCCAGTGATTGTCCAGCTCGGGACGCATGCACAGCTGCTTGGACACAATGCATGTCATCACCGAAGGTATCAACTCATGCAGCTAAAAAAAAAACAACAAAAATATTAGATATAGATTTATAAGAATGTAAAAAGATCCTTACATATTTCTCGAGGAACAGGGAAGGATTGTCTAGCAGAGCGCGCACCATGCGCATCAGATAAATTAGCAGCGCCAGGTTGTTCTGCACCACATTGACTTTGACGCCCTCGGCGATGAAGGTGCACATGCGGGGCAGCATTTCGTGAAGGCCGGGATCCGATCCCAAGGACTGTAGCGCCTCACCCCGCCTGGGCTCATCGGAGCCCACGCAGGCCTCGGTGATTTCTTTGTAGTACAGTTGCTGCTCCACGGACAGTTCGTGGGTGGCCAGCTGCTTGACGTGAATGGTCTCCACGTTCTTCAGCTTGTGCATCTTGCCGGTGGTGGGCTTGCCAGCAGCATCCTTGTTTAGGCCCTGGTCCAGCTTGATCACAGGATTAACCGAGTCAAGGAACTGGGAGTCCTTCGAGAGGGGAGGAGGATTCTCCGGCACTGTGGGCTGGACGCCCTCGACCACGAACCAGTGAGAGCGAAGGGTGATGTCGAGCGGTATCTTCACCGTGTTGCTGGAAGTGATCTCGCTCAGGTCTATCTCTTTGTCTTCCGTGAAGTGCAGCTCCCTGCCGCCGCCGGAGGCAAATCTGAATGGTATGAAATCCTTGGCCACGAATCCGTATTGCGGCTCCACATTGCGCACCTTCAGGGACATGTCGATGTCCCTCACAGAGAGCTTCTGTCGCTTGGAGTGATGCATGAACTTGACTGCATCCTGGATGATTCTCTTCAGCTTGATGGACACATCTTCCGCCAACTCCTTGGCGGCGTCATCCGACAACGAGCCGACGCCGATGCTTTCTGCAATCACCTTCATGGACTCCGCCGACATGCTGGAGCCATAAAGCATGCTGCTCGATGCGCTGCTTGATTTCGTTGCTTTTCCACTCATTTTTTTGAATATAAAAATTAACAAACAAAAAAATTGGGCCGAAAAATATGAGGCCAGTGAGTACACATAGAAAATACAAAAGCAAAATAGCAATCGATAGTTTAGGGTTGTAGCTTTAAGGGGCAAGTGACTTAAATATTTAATTAAATCGGTTCAACTGACAAAGAAGTTGAAAAATAATTGATATTAGTTGACTGTTTATAATTTAATTTCACAAATAAATAAAATATTCTTTTTAATTTTGAACAGTATTAATCATTCGATTGAATTTGTAATCGATAGTGATAATGTGTCTATCGTGATTCGCGTACAAGGTCACACTACATTACGAAGCCTGGCCACACCAAATCGCAGTGTCTTTTTCTTTATTTATGTTCGTAAATTTTTGGTTGCCTGGCTTTTTGTTGTTGCGCCACCTTAACAATAACAATTAATGCGCGTCCCCGCCGCCGTCCGCGATGCGATCGAGTGAATAACAGAAACAACATTTACATGTTCCACATGCGAAACGCGTTGCAACGTTGCTCCCTCGTCGGGCGTCGAACAAAGCAGCAGCAGCGACAGCGAAACGGCTGAAAACGGCGCCATTTTAAGAAACAAAACAAGCCACGGCCGAAGGCGCAGGAAAAGTGTCATAGTGCAAATGCAATGTGCGAAATAATAGTTACTCCACACACTCAGTACCCAACTGCAGACTGAAAGCCGCGAGTGAAGTGCCCAGCAAAGAAAACAATTCAACGTAAGTGGGGAGGAAAATCGTTTTTTTTTTTTTGATGTCGTCGCTGTTGTGGGCTGACCTACTTTAAATGCGATTAAAAAAAAACGAAATGTTGCTTTAAAAACACACACACACACAACCACAACCGACTGGCTAATCTCTTGCAGCTCCCAAGCGAGTCCAAAATATGAGCAGTGGCCAAAATGAGACGCCAGCAGCAGCAAAGGTCCTGGAAACACAAGAGTCCGGCAGTGAAAATGAGGTGAGTCTGGGACTAGTGGAGTCTGAAAAGGAAAGGGGTGCCACGGGAGACATTCACAAGCATAGCGAGACGAGTTTTAAATGCATAATATAAATAATTTGTAAATTAAACATAAATTATAAGCAAATATCCTTCAGAAGCAACTAATTCCGATGCCACCTGGCCGTTAAAATATTTATCCTTTTTGTTAATTCCCTTTTATTATGCAACAAAATATTCTCCACAATTCTCGTGGCAATCCCATCTATCATGAAAAATATTAACAATCATCATCCCCAGGAAACCGATTCTATTACGGATCAGTCCAGCCAGTCGAAGTCCACAAAATCCGCCACTCAGTTCAGCGTTCAGCGTTCGGATACCGATGGCCTGCGCATGAGAATCTCGGCCATCCGCCCCCTACCAGTCGCCAATCCAGTGGAAACTAAACCCCAACCGAAGCCAGTTGCTTCAAAGTCCAGAAAGATGTCCGCCCAGGACACGGAATCGGGTTGCTCAGAGGCTAAGAACAAGGCAGCCAGCAAGAAAGTCAGAGTGAAGCGAAAGAAGATATCCAATGGCGGCAACAGTGGAGTCAGCAAAACGGAGAGAGAGAAGCCCCAGGTGTCGGCATTCTCCTCAGACTCGGAGGACAATCTGCCACTGAAGGTGCACCAGCAGAGAGCGCCGCGACTCCTGCTGACGGCCATCAGCCAGGCGGCACAGGCCATTGAGAAGCCCTGCCTGGACATTGGCATCTCCTCGAGCGACAATGAGCTGCCCAGTCTCGTCCAGGCGGCCATCAACCGCGTGGAGAGCGACACCGAGGACACCACAGTCGAGGGCAGCTTCCGCAAGGCAGCCAAGGCCAAGAACCTCCCGCGCTACCAGTCCACTCTCCTCCAGGACTTCATGGAGCGGACGCAGATGCTGGGCCAGAGCGGCAACGTTGCCAAGCTGCCGGAGGAGACGGTCGTCAAGGCCAAGGAGGAGGCAGTTCTGCAGACGGCCACTCCCCGAAAGCGGCGAGGCAGACCCAAGAAGGTCGTCGCCGTGCTGCCCGCCGCCAGCTCTGGCCCCGCCATCAATGAATCCGCCGACTCGGGAGTGATCAGTACCACCAGTACGACGCAGAGCACCACGCCGTCGCCCAAGATGCAAAGCGACACTACTCTGCCCGCCGGAGCAGCGCCGGTGGCGTCGACTTCCAGCAAGCCCAAGATCGACATGGCCTACCTGGACAAGCGAATGTACGCCACGGAACGGGTGCTGTACCCGCCGCCGAGGAGCAAGCGGCGCCAGAACAACAAGAAGACCACCTCCAGCTCCAGCAACAAGGAGGAGTTGCAGCTGGACCCGCTCTGGCGAGAAATAGATGTGAACAAGAAGTTCCGGCTGAGGAGCATGAGTGTGGGAGCGGCGAGTGCCTCTGGCGGCGGCACCACCACCATTTGCAGCAAGATCCTAGCCGCCAAGAGTGGTTACGTCTCGGACTACGGAAGCGTGAGGCAGCCGAGGAGCGCCCACAACCACAACTCAGGCTACAAGTCCGACGCCAGCTGCAAGAGCCGGTACAGCACCAAGAGCTGCATGAGCCGCCGGAGCAGGGCCAAGAGCTGTGGCTACCGCAGCGACTGCAAGGAGTCGGGCAAGTCCGGCCTCAGAATGCGACGGAAGCGGCGGGCATCCATGCTCCTGAAGACGGCAGCTGACGACCCGACCGAAGACCAGGATATTCTCCAGCTGGCGGGCCTGTCACTCGGCCAGAGCAGCGAGGAGAGCAACGAGTACATCAGCAAGCCGAGCCTCCAGAGCCTGCCCACGACGAGTGCCAGCAAGAAGTACGGGGAGATCAACCGCTACGTCACCACGGGCCAGTACTTCGGGCGTGGCGGCAGCCTGACGGCCACGAACCCGGAGAACTTCATCAGCAAGATGATGAACCAGCGCAAGGAGACCCCAGCGCCCAGCAAGTCGTCCTGCAAGATCAAGTCCCGGCGCTCTTCGGCGGCCAGCATGTGCAGCAGCTATGTCTCGGGGATGTCCAGAGTGCGACGTCGGCACCGCCGGAAGAGTTTCAGCCACAACAAGTCCCTGAATATAGACTCGAAGCTGCTCACCGAGATCGAGATCATCACGAGCACCTTCCACACCCGGTGTCGCATCCAGGACGACCGCCTGACGGGCAGCAGTGGCAAGGAGAAGCTCCTGGCCGATGCCAACAAGCTGCAGGCCACCCTTGCCGCCCCCACTCCCGCCCAGCAGTTGGTGCTCAACGGCGGCGGTGCTGGAGGAGTGGGAGCATTGGCCGCTCCCATTCCGAAGCCC
This sequence comes from Drosophila atripex, assembly GCA_035045925.1. Classification (NCBI taxonomy): domain Eukaryota; kingdom Metazoa; phylum Arthropoda; class Insecta; order Diptera; family Drosophilidae; genus Drosophila; species Drosophila atripex. The sequence continues at coordinate 8,386,145 of JAWNOP010000012.1, forward strand.
GTCAAGCGAGGCTTCAAGAAGCGGAAGCTCAGTGAACCGCTGGTGGACTTCGCCATGCTCTCGGCCAGCGCCAGTGGGGCTCCGAACGGCAGTGGCAGCAGCACCGGCACAGCCAAGCGCCGCCACAAGAAGTCCCAGAGCAACGACAGCTCCAGTCCCGATGACCACAAGCTGCCGCTCAAAAAGCGGCACTACCTATTGACCCCGGGGGAGCGTCCGCTGGCGGAGACGGCCTTTGCCAACGGGAAACTGAACGCGGAAGCGTGGGCGGCAGCGGCGGCGGCTGCGAAGAGCACTGCCTCCACCAAGTCCCAGGCGCAGTTCAACGCCAAGAGCGCCAAGTCCGCTCTGACTCCCAAGAAGCGACATCTGTTGGAGCAGTCCACGCCCAGTGGGAGGCAGGGGGCGTCGTCCGCCAGCAACTCCCCCCTCAGGATCGTCGTCGACAACAATTCCATCAGCGGTGGTAAGCTCCTGGACATCAGTCCCAGCTCCCTGTGCTCCCTGAAGCAGCAGAGAAGAGTGGGCAGCGGCAAGCATAAGGCCATCGCCACCAGGGAGCTGGTTCAGATGCCCTCGCCAGCCGGCAGCTACCCGCCGCCTGGAGTCTTCGAGCCATCCGTCGAGCTGGAGATCCAGATACCCATCGGGAAGCTCAATGAATCGGTGATAACCAAGGCCGAAGTGGAGTCCCCACTCCTCTCCGCCCTGGACATCAAGGAAGACACCAAGAAGGAGATTGGCCAGCGAGTGGTGGAGTCCCTGCTCCACAAAACGGGTGTCAATCTTCTCCTGAAACGGAAGCGGAAGAAGATTAACCGCACGGGATTTCCAACAGTGCGTCGGAAGAAGCGGAAAGTCAGCGTGGAGCAGCAGCCGGCAGTGCTCATGGACGAGGCTGGGCAGGCACCGGATCCAGATGATGAGCCATTGCAGTCCATGCGGGAGACCAGAAGCTCCAGCAGTGCCCAGGTGCAGGTGCCTGCTCCCACTCCGCCCATGGACTGCGAAAGGGTGCCGCAGGCGGGCGAGGCGAGGGAGACCTTTGTGGCGAGGAGCAACCAGCGCGCACCCCGCCTCTCGGTGGTGGCTCTGGAGAGGCTCCAGAGGCCGCAAACTCCAGCCCGAGGCAGGCCGCGGGGCAGGAAGCCCAAGGACAAGACTGTAGCGGCACCACCGCCGCCTCAACCGGAGGTGAAGGTCGCCAAGAAACGGGGTCGGCATCCCAAGAAACCGCCAGTGGAAGTGGCTCCCCCACCGCCCACTCCAGCCCCCCCTCCCCGGCCGACGAAAACCAAGCTGCAGCCGAACATCAAGCTACCGGCGGGCATCGATCCCAACACGAATTTCAGCTGCAAGATCCGCCTGAAGCGGCGGAAGAACATTGATGCAGTTCACCTGGATCCAGCCAGGACCATCAAGATCAAGCCGGCAGCGCCACCCACCCCGGTGGAGGATGAGATCACCGCCAGCCAGGAGGAGATAGATGCCGAGGCGGAGGCCAAGCGACTGGACAGTATTCCCACGGAACACGATCCCCTGCCCGCCGGTGAGTCCCTCAATCCCGTGCCATTCGACTACGCCAGCTGCAGCGACACCAGCGAGGACAAGTCCTCCACTGTCTCCACCAAGAAGCTCTCCAAGGTGAAGAAGACCTACCTGGTGGCCGGGCTCTTCTCCAACCACTACAAGCAGTCGCTGATGCCACCGCCCGCGAAGGTCAACAAGAAACCAGTGTCGGAGGAGCAGCCGGTGGCGCCGGCCAGTCTCCTGCCGCCGCCGCCCTACTGCGAGAAGTACCTGCGGCGGAGCGAAATCGACTTCGAGCTGCCCTACGACATCTGGTGGGCGTACACCAACTCCAAGCTGCCCACCCGGCATGTGGTGCCGTCCTGGAACTACCGGAAGATCCGGACCAACGTCTACGCCGATTCAGTGCGTCCCAACCTGGCCGGCTTCGACCATCCCACTTGCAATTGCAAGAACCACGGCGAGAGCGCCTGCCAGGACAACTGTCTCAACCGGATGGTGTACACCGAGTGCTCCCCCAGCAACTGCCCGGCGGCGGAGAAGTGCCGCAACCAGAAGATACAACGGCACGAGGTGGCGCCCGGGGTGGAGCGCTTCATGACGGAGGACAAGGGCTGGGGAGTTCGGACGAAGCTACCGATCGCCAAGGGCACCTACATCCTGGAATATGTGGGCGAGGTGGTCACCGAGAGGGAGTTCAAGCAGCGCATGGCCAGCATATACCTGAACGACACGCACCACTACTGCCTCCACCTGGACGGAGGCCTGGTAATCGACGGCCAGCGGATGGGTAGCGACTGCCGGTTCGTGAATCACTCCTGCGAGCCCAACTGCGAGATGCAGAAGTGGAGCGTGAACGGCCTATCCCGGATGGTGCTCTTCGCCAAGAGAGCCATTGCCCAGGGCGAGGAACTCACCTACGATTACAACTTCTCGCTGTTCAATCCCTCCGAGGGCCAGCCTTGCCGGTGCCGGATGCCGCAGTGCCGCGGCGTCATCGGCGGTAAGTCGCAGCGGGTGAAGCCGTTGCCCACCGCGGATGCCAAGCCATCGGAGAGTTCTCCCGGCCGGAACGGTCGCCAGCGCAAGCACAAGGCCAAGAAGCACCAGCAGCAGCAGAGGGCACAGACCAAGGATGCGGCTTCCTCAGTGGCGGTGGCCAAGATGCAGCCTCTGTCCGATAAGGAGAAAAAACTAGTCAAGCAGTTCAACACGTTCCTGGTCAGGAACTTCGAGAAGGTAGGTCCTTTGAATCCCTTTCCAGCTCCTATCCAAAGTAATCATGTCCATCTCCCCTTCAGATTCGGAAACTCAAAGCTAAGCGCGCTGCCGCCCAGGCATCTTCAGCCGTGACTGCATCTGCCTCGTCGCCGGTGCAGGGCGTGGCGAATGGTGATATTCCGGGGCGTAGACCGTCCACGCCGTCCTCCACCTCCCTGCTGGCCACCCAAATCTCCGCGCTCTGCACGCCCCGCAACATGAAGACCCGCGGACTGGCCCAGGCCGTTCAGGATCCGGAGCTGGAGAAGATGGCCAAGATGGCTGTGGTCCTGAGGGACATATGCAGTGCCCTGGAGTCGCGCAAGATGTCCGATCTCCTGACGACCGTGTCCAGCAAGAAGAAGAAGGCCATGAAGAGCTCCTTGGGCGGAAAGCCTGGATCGTCGGCGGGGTCGGGGCGTGTGGAATTCCGATCCATACAGGCCCAGGTGGAGCAGGGTCACTACAAGTCGCCCCATGAATACGACGAGCACATGCAGCAGCTTTTCGCGGACGCCAAGCAACAGCATGGCGACGACGAGGGGAAAGCCAAGGCCCTGCAGTCCCTGATGGAGTGCTATGAGCAGCAGAAGTCGGCCAGTTACTCCCAGCTGGTGGAGATTCTCGGAGAATCGGAATCCCTGCAAAGCTTCAAGCCAAAGGAGGAGGAGTTGATGGTTCCCACCGCAGTGGAACTGCAGAAGGATGTGAAGAAATCTCCAGGAACAGGAGAAGCCACTCCTCCTCCCACAGTGCCATCGATTCCCAGCCATGTCCTGCCGCCCATTGAGGGATCCAGCGAGGAGGATGTGATCCGCTGCATATGTGGGCTATACAAGGACGAAGGCCTAATGATCCAGTGCGCCAAGTGCATGGTGTGGCAGCACACGGAGTGCACCAAGGCGGACATCGATGCGGATAACTACCAGTGCGAGCGCTGCGAGCCGCGGGAGGTGGACAGGGAGATTCCGTTGGAGGAATTCACCGAAGAGGGACATCGCTACTATCTCTCCTTGATGCGTGGCGACCTGCAGGTGCGCCAAGGAGATGCCGTCTATGTTTTGCGCGACATTCCCATCAAGGACGAGGCTGGAAAGGTGCTGCCCACCAAGAAGCACACCTACGAGACAATCGGAGCCATCGATTACCAGGAGTGTGACATCTTCCGGGTGGAGCACCTGTGGAAGAACGAAACTGGCAAGCGGTTCATCTTCGGTCATCATTTCCTTCGGCCGCACGAGACCTTCCACGAGCCCTCGCGTCGGTTCTATCCCAACGAAGTGGTGCGCGTCTCCCTGTACGAAGTGGTGCCTATTGAGCTCGTCATTGGACGGTGCTGGGTCCTGGATCGCACTACCTTCTGCAAGGGCCGGCCCATGGAGTGCACCGACGAGGATCATTGCTACATTTGTGAACTCCGAGTGGACAAGACGGCCAGGTTCTTCTCCAAAGCGAAGGCCAATCACCCGGCATGCACCAAGAGCTATGCTTTCCGAAAGTTTCCCGAAAAACTAAAGATATCCAAGAGCTATGCGGTAGGATCCGAAATTACTCCCATTTTAACAGAGTGCTTATGTTTTCTCTTTATTCCTATTTTAGCCACACGATGTGGATCCTTCGTTGCTTAAAACACGGAGGCACAAGACTGATTTAGAAGTAGCAGGAAGCGTTCCGGCCACGGCGCATAAGACGCCGGGCAGGCATGAGCAGCAGCAACAGAAGGCGGCTGGGAGGAAGCAACGTGGGGTCAACGCGGTCACATCGGAGTCATCTTCTGTGCGAGTCTTGCAACCAGTGGCGCCCAATGGACAGGTGAGTGATTAGGATTTAAATTAAATACTATTAGATTCTAATTCATTTGAAAATGAACATTCCAGATACTGAAAAAGAAACGATCGCGCTTGGAAAACGTCTTAATAACCATGAAGCTCAAGTGTCTGGATGCACAGACCGCCCAGGAGCAACCAATCGACTTGTCGTACCTGCTATCCGGACGAGGAGCTCGGCAGCGGAAGACGCACCACTCCGGCAATGGCAACAACAACTCGAACAACAGTTCTAACCAACATATTTAGCCAGCTATTAGATTAGGCCCTGTATATACGCGGATATTTTAGAGGCATTGCTTAATATTTATGGAATTTCATCAGACAGTTAGCCCCCTAGTTATGTAAGAAGTAACGGTGATAGTAGTAATCCTAGATGGTACATTGTTATGAACAAATTTCGTGAAGATAGAAACGGCCTCCGAACTCGGCTAAGATGGAACAGATTACGAATTACGGATACTCCTAAGAATTTATTTATATTGTATTTACTGCACACTGCATGAAGCCCAAGCCCCTTTTAGATGAATTTCTTATGTTTTTACTTGTTTATCGCATTTCAATATTAATCCTAGTTTTATCATGATACTATTCTACTCTACGTCTCTGCAACCGGAAGGCGTTTTAATTTGCATTGTTATTTTAAATTATTTTATTATGTTATGGCTGATTGTCGGAACTATGACCACTCATTGCGCTATTAGTTTTTAATTAATTTGAAATTGTTATTAACTGCTAACACAAATTTTAAAACTGAAATAAAATGTATATTTTCATTACATTCAGAGTGTTTCAAATTGCCCGCCCAATGTTTTTCGGGTTCTGTTAAGTATATGCTGGAGTTTTGTTTCACAACACTGGTTACAGGGGCGTATGTTTAAGTTAAATAATGAAAAGTTTTTTTTTAAGATTTTGTTTAAATTTATTTTATTTTTTTTGCATTTGTAATTTTTATTATATAACAATCACAGAATCACATTTTCTTTAAAACTTTAATAACCCTTTGGTAGTAAGTTTAACTACGCCCATGTACCAGCAATCATCTGTTTCATTTTCATCCAACATCATGTTCCACAACATCTTAAAACGGTCGCTTCAGTCGAGTTTTAGACAAATTTACACAATAAATAACTGTAATGCTTTGCGAGCAAGCTCCAGCAGTCCCCATGGCGATGTCAAGGACGCACTGGAGATCGAGGCTAGTCTGTTTGGGAATTCTGGACAGAGGCATGAGCCGGTAAACACGCGGGAGGCTTTACGCAAGAACCGCTCGAAGTCGTTTGGAGCTCGAAAGAGTAAGGAGCATAAGAGGGAGGCTCCAGTGAACCCTCCCAAATTCACTGCAACGCCGGATCCTTCCAGGTTCAGCGTCCCTCGAGCACATCCTCCTCCCGCTCCAATCATCAAAGACAGCGAACTGAACCTGGAGTTTGTGCGTCTCACGCTGCAAGACCCCCTGACCAGCACCCTTCTAACTACTGTGCGGTCCAAGAAGAGGCGCGACAAAAACCGGCAGATCATCCTCGAGGGCAGACGGCTCATCCAGGAGGCCCTGCAGTGCGGCCTCAAAATGCAGACACTCCTCTTCAGTCAGAAGGACCAGCTGGCGTTGGTCAAGGAGGAGGTGGGAAAGGCTCAACAGGGAACTGGATCGAAAATCTACAAGGTGCCACAACATGATCTGAAGACCTGGTCCTCGCTGGTAACCCCTCCCGGTCTGATGGCCATTTTCGATCGCCCGTCCGATAAAGGCCTGGAGAGCAGCCTGGCGGAGCAGGAGCGAGTGGGCACCAAACCCTTGCCAGTAACGGTGGTGTGCGACAACATCAGGGAGCCCAACAACCTGGGCAGCATCATCAGGACCTGTGCAGCCCTTCCATGCAGCCAGGTGGTAGTCACCCACGGCTGCTGCGACCCCTGGGAGTCGAAGGCCCTCCGAGGTGGCTGTGGGGGGCAGTTTAGGATTCCCATTCTGGACGATGTTACCTGGGAGGAGCTCTCGAACATCATCCCGCCGGAAGTGTCCAACGACTGTCGGGTGTTCATAGCAGAAAACAATCTGGAGAAGAGGGAGAGCCACGAGACGGTCGACTATGCGGATATTAGTGATGTGGGAGCTCAAAATTTTCTGATAATTGGCGGAGAAAGCCATGGAGTCAGCGAGGCTGCATACAGGTAGGTACATTACAAGTCAGTTTATGAATATGTCTTTAATTTATATGAATTTTTAAGATTTAAGAACCTGGTTGGAGGAAAGGGCAAGTGCGTCTATATTCCCTTGGCAGCTGGCATCGATAGCTTGAATGTGGCCTCTGCCCTCACGCTGTTGCTCTTTGAGCTTCGCAGGAAAATAAATCAGCAGGCAGAAGCTGGAGTTCTTTAAGATTTTGTTACATTTCTGAAACTATTGCCTAGAACTTCTATTAAAAATATTTCAATTATTAATTGATAATCAGCATTCTTTGTGGCTCACTTTAGGTAAATTTATTGCTAAGCTGTTTCACAATTATAAGGGAAAATAATATATACATTAAATTCAACTATTGGCTTCGATTTCCTTGTACACCTCTCGCTTGTATTCGTCCAGGCCGCCTTCGATGGCTCTGACAGTGCGGTTGCCACAGACCCAGAGCTCCTTGCAGACGACCTTGATGAGTCGCTCGTCGTGGGAAACCAAAATGACACCGCCCTATTAAAGACACAAATATAATAGACACAAGATATTTAAGACATGAGACACAGTTTCCGTACCTTGAAGGCATTAATTGCCTTGCCAAGAGCATCAATTGTCTCGATATCCAAGTGATTGGTCGGTTCGTCGAGCACCAGGAAGTTGGGCTCCGCTACAAATCAGTTAATTATAATTATTTTTAATGTTTCTTTATGAATAAGACTCACCCATGCACATCTTAGCTAAGGCCACTCGTGATTTCTGTCCTCCGGACAGGCTGGCAATGCTCTGCAGGGCTAGTGGACCTGATATTCCGAAACTGCCCAGTTGCCGGCGGTACTCCTCGTCGGGTCGTCCGGGAAACAGCTCCGCCAAGACGCCCACACATGTAACATTCATATTCAGATGGTCCACGTGGTGCTGGGCGAAGTAGCCGATTCGCAATCCTCGATGCATTACAATGTTCCCATGGATGGTGCTCAGTTGGCCCACGATGATCTTCAGCAGTGTCGACTTGCCCGCACCGTTCTCTCCAACAATACAGATCCTGGAGTCCGAGGTGGCCGAGAGATTAACGCCCTTGAAGATGGGCAGTGGGTCCTCCTGGTTGTAGCGGAAGGAGACCTCCGAAATTGCCATAACGGGTGGATTAAGAGGCTCCACGTCGGGAAACTTGAGCGTCACCACAGTCTCCTTTTCCACGGGCTTAAGTTCGGGCCTGAATGGTTCGTAATAGAATCATAATTTTTTCATAAAAAATTGGTGCTTCCACTTACAGTTTCTCGAGCATTTTGATTTTGGACTGAACGGATGAAGCGCGGTTGGCGTTGTAGCGGAAGCGATCGATGAACTCCTGAACATGAGCTCTGTGCGCCATTTGAGCCTCGTACTCCCTGCGCTGGGCCTTCAGCTTCTCCGTCTTGGTCTTCTCGAATTGCTCGTAATTTCCCCTTTTCAAGAAAGACAAGTTAGTTGTGCTATAAAGTGGGTGTTTGAATATATCTACTTGTAAGCCTCCAGTTCCTGGGAATGCAGGTGAATGATGTCCGTGGGCACGGTGTCGAGGAAATTGCGATCGTGGGAAACAACCAATATCGTGGTCGGCCACGTCTGCAGGTAGTTCTCCAACCAAATAATGGCCTTGATGTCCAACATGTTTGTCGGCTCGTCGAGCAGGAGGAGATCTGGCTTGGAGAAGAGGGCTCTCGCCAACGCCAAACGCATTCGCCATCCACCTGAGAACGATTTCGTGGGTCGCAGCTGCATGTCTGCATCGAAACCCAATCCCTTCAGTATCACAGATGCCCGTGCCACCGCCTTGTCCGCCTCAATGTTTTGCAGAGCAGCGTACGTCTCGCTCAGCTCGCTGGAAAGCGCCGCGTCCTGAACGCCATTGTTCAGGGCCGCCAGGATCTCCTTCTCGCGGTCGAGCAGCCTCGTGCGTTCCGTGTCGCATTCCAATACGCTGTCCACCGCTGCCGTATCGTCACCGACCACTTCCTGTTCCACGTGGAGAACGGATATGTGAGAGGGGATCTGCAGCTGACGCTCGGCAATCATCCTTAGTAGGGTGGTCTTGCCCAGACCGTTCCTGCCCACCAACCCATATCGCCGGCCGAAGGAGAGCAGCAGATTCGCATTCTGCAGAAGAACCCTGAAGGACATTACCAAGATGTTACCACCTGAGTGAGTAGCTTTTAGAGATCTCTTACTTTTCGCCAAAGGCCAGATCAAAGTTCTCAATCTTGATGTCCATGGACCGGTTGAGGCCCTTCTGGTCCAGCTTGGTGTTCTTTTTGTTGGTCACCTGGGATGCCGTTGCTGTCTGCAGTTTCACGGCGACGGGAATCATGCCGTGCTTGTTCACCTCCTGCCGCTTCTCCTGCTTCTGCTGTAGCTTGGCCTCCGCCTTTTCCAGCTTTTTCGAATCCACTTTCTATAACAATTCGAAATATATTCTTTCAAATATTCATTCTCATTGATCTGCTAATCTTTACTCACGTTTCCACCGTCCTTGTTGACCACCCAGATGCTTTGCATGTCCTTGTCCATGCGCTCCATATCCTTTGCCATCTCAGCAATATTTACGGGAGCGTTCAGAACCTTTCGTTCCACGCTGACCCCATTATTCTTCATTATGTTGAGGAACTGGTCGCACAGCTCCCGTATACTTTCCTCAGGCCGGTCGCAGTCAATGCTCTGCAGGATGTCGCCCACCGCATCAAAGACATCGTCGCCGGTCTCGAAGTCTTCCTCGCTGCCAGATAGCACTCCCACAACGTATGTCAGGAGCTCAGAGTCGATTTTAGGGAACTCACGCTGCAGAATGCTTGTGTATTCACTCATATTTGGGGATTCCTTTATGGTGGTTGTGGCGGCAGGATTTCTCAGATGACCTTAATGGAAAAATCGCTAATTGTACCGTGTGGCAAGCCGGATAAAGTAATTTTCCCGACTTCAACACCACAAGCGAAATTAAGAAGGGGGGCTGGAAGAAGAAGCAAAAGTCTCCAGGTGGTCGGTGGGGCTGTTGGGGGAGTGGTTGTTTAGTTTTGTAACACTGTTTCTTAGGGCTGGTAAACTATTAAAATTTGCATGTTGACTTAACATTTCATGTGGCGTGTGAATGTATTCTGTTAAGCTTTGGCGCCAAGCTTTTGAATTTGATTTATCGATTTTTTGTGATTTATTTTGAGTGCTATAACATTAAATTCTTACATGCAATGCTTATTTTTAATATATATCCAAAAAGTATTATAAAATTTAAGGTATAATAAAGATGTTTGTTGCGATATATTGACAGCGATATAAATGTATAATTTTTATATGGATAATATCGATATATGGTATTGATATTGACAACCCTATCGAATTGCATAAAATTCCGGTTGATTGCTACATTTACAGACGGAAATCAACAAAGTATTTAAAATGTTTAATAAAGCTGCTCTTGTCGGTGCTATGGTGCGCCGTTCCTTTGGAACCACCCAATTGATGCGACAAACCATCAAAAACCACGAACCCAACAATCTCGAGAGGAGGATGTTGGTGTGGAGCGGCAAATACAAGTCCCAGGCGGAGGTTCCCAGTTTTGTGAGGTGAGAAAGGGCATATATTTTGACTGCAACAGGTTGTTATCAGACATAATTTTTACAATTATCAGCCAGGAGGAGATGGAGCGCTGTCGCAACAAAATGCGGATACGATTGGCCAACATCATGATCGGACTGACGGCCATTGGCTGCGCGATCATGATTTATAGTGGAAAACAGGCCGCCAAACGGGGAGAATCCGTGACCAAGATGAATCTGGACTGGCACAAGCAGTTTAACGAATCCAATACCGACGCAAAAGCCGCTCCAGCCACAAAGTAGATGAAGTGGCTTTAACCATATTAAGGACCGCCTCTTCTCTTTTAATAATTTCCCATTTACTGTTTTGAATTTCAGTTTGTTATCGGGAAGCTTTTCAAACTTTTACTTTTAAAATCATGTTTATGCTTATTACTATATGGTTTAGTTAAAAAGAATATTAAAATTTGGAAAATTCTGAAACTGAAATTCAAAAGGTCAATGGACCCATGCCTTAGTTTCCTTCTGTGTGAAAACCCTATTTGCCTGGCCTGTGCACATGCGCCATATCCTTGATAGATATTCAGTGATATTTGTAAACTCAAAGTTTTATTTTATTTTAATAGCAAGTCAATAAATAATAAATGAGTAATTTCTGACTTTTGTTTTTGAGAAAGAATGGAAAAAGATAAGGCTTTTTTTGAAAAACACAATGAACTCTACAATGCTGATATGATACATTTCTTTATAATATATTCTTAATACTTAAGATTTCATTATGAATGAGATTTTATATTCCATTTTTTAGATATTCGATAGATTTCAAAAGGATCGGAAGTTGCAAAAATGTATGTATTTTTTTGTCAACCTATATAAGCCTATTACCCCCTTGGGAAAAACTAATTGGATTGATTTGTGCTATATCCTTGTGACATTCCCAGAAACTTGTTAACTCAGAAGCAATTGGCATTGTACTAGCAATAAATATTTTATCAGAACTCATTCACGCCCGCCACCGCTTTCGAAAGGCAGCAGCAACATCTGTTCTGTTTCAGTGGCCACCACTTGCTCCGGGCAGTGCGCCGACTCCGAGAGCATATGTATTTCTAGTGTCCCGGATTCGGATTCAGATTCGGATGGCGAGGGTCGGAGGCGCTGGCGCTTTTTGCCTTTCTGCCGTTTTCAATTTTCACTTTCAGTTTGTCGAGAACGTTTGAACTCAGAGCAGCGCCCAAAAAAGTTGAGCGCTTTCAGCCAGCGGGACGCAGTTTGGGCCAAGCTTTTTGGCCATCGTGCGTGCAGCAGGCTAACGCCAGGAAAAAAAGAAAATTGTTAATTCAAATTTGGCCAAAAGCGAGCTAAAGTTAAGCAAATAGTAATAAAAAGCCAAAAGCAGATGAGAAAATGTACACGGAGTGTCTGAAATAGTGCGGAGAAAAATGTGCGGCTAGCGGATCGGAGGAGAAGGAGAAAGAGCAAGGAGGAGGCGGAATCTAGTGTAAGAGGCGACAAGTGTAAAATGTAATAAACCGAAAAGGCGGATGTGTGTGTGAGCTAAACAATTTTCCGCAGATTTTAAGAAGCAGAACATGGTCCCAGAGATTATCAACAAAAGCGCATGTATTCAATAAATATTAAAAAAAGGGGAATAAAGCAATTGTTTAATCAAACATCTCAAAAAGCAGATTGCCTGCCCAGAAAATCCATAAAAAACGGCTTGCGAGAGATTTTCTCCTGTCTGTCTCTCTTGCCCATGTGTATGTGCGGGTAGGAGTAGGTGTGTGTGTTTGGGGTGTGTGTGTGTGGGAGTGTGTGCGGCAATATTCGTTTGCTTTTTTGATTTGTGAAAATGTGTGTATCCGCGAATGTTGCTGTTGTTGTTCTCTCTGGTGCTGCTGCTGCTACTGCTGCTGCTCGCACAAAAATACAACAACAGCCGCAAAAAAAATGGGGAAAAACAAAAAAAAAAACCTTTTTTTTTGTCCAATATCTACAATCATTTTTAACCGTCCATGTCCTTTTTAAGTGACCAAAGCTTTTGAACAATTTTTTAATTGCACCTCGTGGCTGGCGTGCAACACAACAAGTTGTTTTTGTTGTTCCTGCAGCTGCAGCTGCCTCCACTGATGCATAGTTGGCCTATTTAAAGCCGCCCCCGCACATTAGTCGACCGCCCCCTAGTAGCCGCACTTATGATATTAATTTATCCAGCAGCGGGCCAGGGCAAAAAAGTTATTCAAAAAAGTGTAGAACAAACAAAAAAATGGTTGGCCATATAAAAGTGAAGGTCGTCTGTAGGAGAGAAAGAGAGAATGAGGCAGCAAGGAGCAGCAGGACACTGCAAAAATGGTCTATAATTATAAAATTTTCTATAAACTTACAAATTTAATATGTATTGTTTAGTTTTTAATGGAAAGCGCGCTTAAAAAAGCAATATCTAAACTTGTCATGTCAACTTTTTAAATAATCATACGCCCTGTTGTCACTATTTTGTCTAAGAAATTAATTGAAGATTAGGTTTTAAAGAAACTATGTAGGTTTAGGTTTTAAAATCTATGTTATTTTAAGCCTAAATATTCTTAATTTATTGGTTTATCCTTGAAGTCCACCAGTTCTAGCTTTTAATGAACAAAATCATACATAAATATTAAGTATACGCCCCGTAGTTTTTTAGAAGAAAGTTTTAAATAAAACATCTATTTTATTCAATCATCTCAGCTTAAGAAATTATTTTTCTCAGCGCAAGTGATGTAGTCCATTTGCTGGCGTAAATGTGCGAAAAATCCTTGGCTTGGTTTTTGGCGCAACAACAAAGCCATTGTCCCTGTGCCTGTGCGTGAGTGTGCGGGTGTGTGTGTGTGTTTGTGTGATGACGCGCTTAATGCAGCAAAAGCAGCGCAGCAACCATGCAGCAGCGCAGCCTGCAGAGTCTTGTCATTGCAGCTGTTGTTTTGTTATCATCGGATTTGGTTAACGACCGACTGCATATTGTCCGTAAGCCCCCGGGAATTTCAACTCGGATAGTTTTCTTCCTCGTTTCATCTTGATCCTTGGTGGTTTATGCTCAGTTTTCTATAAAAATATTGCTTTTGTGCGCAATTATCGTGGGGATTCCATTGTTTTCAGTCTGTTCTTTATTTATGAGTGGATAGATATAGAAGTTTTTCTGGCAAGGCCCTCTGTAATCCTGAAATATTCCTTGAATAGTATGTTTCGTTTTTAATGCCAGCTTCTGTTATAATTATTTTGGCTGCTATTATAATTTGAAATCTTTTGTGCGACCCTGGTTGTCCCGCACTGTAATCTATATAAATATATGTGTTTTGTGTATCCCGTATATCCAAAATAACCACCCACACTCTCAACCGTACGTGGTCACAGTTGTATGCGTATTTATACGCAGATATAATCACATTTCACGCATGGAAAGGCTTAGCGGGCCTACATAAATTACGCCATTGGCCTTAGCCAGCCATTCCACCATTTTCCCCACAAATTCGCTGCCGCCTAGGATATGGACCGACAGCTCTTCGGGTCACTTGCACGTCCTTTGGATCTCACTCCGCCCACTCCACCCCACTTTATTCGTTCCTGATTTTCTGCTTGTCAGGGCCATCATGGCAAAAGTTTTTTTTCGGGGATTGGGGGATCCAGTGGAAGGGGCCAAGTAGATTGCAACCGTTCCAGCTGGCGATGCTGGCCAACTGATAAGCACGAGTCTCTAAAGTTTTTTATGAGTTTTGCAATTAATTTGAATAGCATGTGAAACTCACGACCAGCTAGAAGCGGTCAACATTCCTTCATTATGTAAGCCAAAAGTTGTACACTGATAGAACAGTGCCTACCGAAAGTATAATACATCCTTTTTGCTTAAAATCTAAACTGTGTGAGAATTTTTGTTGTGTAGGTGAACCCTCTCTTCGGTTCACAGTTCACAGAATTTCCATTTTCCTTGTTATTGCCAATATTTGCTTGGTACACGCAATTTAAATAATAAATCAACTTGTAATCGAATTGTTGTGGGTAGCACTCGAATAAGGGTATCCCTTTCTTATTCTGTCCCCTGGCGCAACATGACGTATGAGCAATGTTTTAAATGAATAATAAGCATACGCAGTGTTGGCCATCCAAATGAAAAAATATGCTTGAAATTAATAAACATTTCTGACTGAGTGCATTTTAATTAGTTATGCTTCAGTAATAATGATGGGAAATTGTTGAGGGCATTTTTTAAGCGGATTTCTAGGCAATAAAATATTTAATTCATTAGCAATAAATGATTAAGTGACTCGATTAAGTTTTTATATATGAAATACCTTAAATGTGTTCATCAAATGTGTTCTCTGTTTGATGGCCGAAAAACACGAATGTTTATAAAGGATTAAACATTATTTATGACACAGGGGCCGTAAACAAACATAATTAGCTTTTCTGGAGGGAAAATACGGATCGTCTGGTCCAAAATGCAATAATACTCTATAGACCATAGTCCATATTGCAGCAAAGATATTTATAGAGAATCGGATATTGGAAATAAATCGCTCATAAAACCAAATTAATTTCCATCAAGGAAAAGGCAGCAGCAGCAGCAGCCGCACTAAAACAAATTAGTTTCTTTGAAATGCTTGCCAAATAGACACCTTATTTGGGGAGGAGACACCTTCAATTGAGTTCTTGGCTGAAGGATACATAAGCCTCTACTTAAGCGTAGCGGCGGCAGGCACACAACCAGAAAAGTAAAAACACAGCGCCACGGCAATAAGGAAAATTATAAAATGCTCATAAGGCCCAGAGACAAACGGGCAGAAATGTTTTTTGATGTTGAGTCGACAGCGATGGCGACCCGAACCCGAAACATAAAACCCAAAGACCAAAACCCAAACCCCAAACCCCAAAAACCCAAGACCCAACACCCAAAGCCCCCAAAACCCCCAAGGGTCCCATGAGCAGGCGCAGAGAACATCTCACTCTCTTTTAGTCTCTTTTTCTCTTTCTTCCTCTCCCTCTCACTCTCTCTCTCTATCTCATTTCTCATTTGTACATATTTCTCATTTTTCATTAATCCAATGGCATAAAAATTAAAACACAAAAACAAAAATGGCTTGTAAACAAAAGAGGGCCAAGAAGGAAATTCAAAGCAGTTGTGAAAATGTTTGGGCTTTTCGGATATTTTCGGTCTTTTGGACTAGGGGGCTAGTCCGAGGATGATTGTTGGGATTGTTTAAAAATAGCCCCAAAACACAACTAAAAGTAAACATTGTTAACTTATTGTCAATAAAAATACAAAATTGAAATGCCCCCACCAGGCCATAAAATTGCGTTTATGATCTGGAAACTCTTCCATTTCACGTTTCTTTTTTTTCTCCAATTTTTGCTTCAAAGTTGCAATCGGTTTTTTCTCTTTTTTTCCACCTAAAATAGCTTCCGCTTTCTTTTTTAGCGGGTAGTGGGAGAAAGCCAACAGAGAGAAAGAGAGCGAGAGAAAGGCATACGGAGAAAGTCAAGGCATCATAATAACGGAGACCCACGGCCCACGCAACGGCTGGCAAACAAAATTCACAGGATTTCCGTAGATTTCTCGTGTATTTTGTACATTAATGCCTAACTAGCATTTTGGGGCCCCCCCAATTGAATGGAACGGTCTCGGAGGGCCGGGATCTGGGTGGGATGTGGGATCCGGGTGGGTGGTCCGGGTTGTTTGGCCCGCCTGTTTGTACTTTATAATAAACAAAAACAGAATCATAAAAAAACGACGCGCCGACGTCGGGAAGCACAAACAAGAGTGGAAAAAAACGAGCGATACGGCAGCCAAGTTGATATGCCCTGAAAGGCACATTAATAGATAATGAATGCGCTAGCCTGGCGGTGTAAATTGATATGGTTATTCCATTGTCAAAAGTCAAATAAGTATGCTACAAAATGTGAATTCGAGCTGTGATGGCTGTCGTTTCTTTACTGAGATTATTTGTTATCTTAAAACAAGTAAAATTGTAAAATATTGTATATTTTCATATAAAAAATCATAAAAACATAAAAGAAATTATTTAAGAAGATAATTATTTAAATATTCCTTATAAAAAAGTATAGCATGGTATAGGGAATTTTTAGGCTTTTATTAGATA
The DNA here is from genome assembly GCA_035045925.1 of Drosophila atripex. Taxonomy (NCBI): domain Eukaryota; kingdom Metazoa; phylum Arthropoda; class Insecta; order Diptera; family Drosophilidae; genus Drosophila; species Drosophila atripex. Next base: position 8,402,625 of record JAWNOP010000012.1, read on the forward strand.
TGATCAAGTTAACATAAATTATTCCAGAATCTAAGAAAAGCACTTAAATAATTATCAAAATTGTAGTCATATTTTATAGCTACTATAAAAATCAACAAGAAGCCATAAAAAAAGTATGGAATTTTGGAAAAGTTCATTCACTTGTATATAATTAAAAAGTAATAATTTTATTCTTGTTACTCGTCCAATTGTAAATAAAAAATGAATATTAATCAAATTCAAACAAAACCAAAGGCAAAGCCAAGGCAAACAAAGAACTTCTTTCAACGAAATGATTAATAAATGGAATCCAACTTGAAGTTCATTTCGCTCACCTTCGATTTCAATTCGAATCCGACATCCGTTGATTGAAATGTTTATAATGCCTGTCGCAGATCCCAGCCCCGAGTTCGAATCCTCCCACTCAAAAAATGAAAGAAAAAAAGCGCTACACAATGTTGGTTGATGAGAATAGGGTGTGGATGGATAGACAGATGGATGGTTGGATGGATGCGCATCATTATTATGATGAGAGATGAGAGATGCACGGGCTTTGTTGTCGCTGTTTTGGGCTGCGTGGGGGATTCTGTCTTTCCGCCCCCCCTCCAACAAAGGTACAACAAACTGCAACCTTGAGACGAAGCATTGGCGAGGGCAGCCAACTAACTGGCAAATAATTAGGAAGCCCCTCTCCATGCGAAACTAAAATAAACTGTGCAAATAATTAATGCTGCCCGAGAGTGAGGGGCAGGCTAACTAAGCAAAAAAAAAAAAATAAGAACGAAACAAATATATAATAGGGACATGTGGCGCCTTTGTTTTTTTGTTTTGGAGCCAAGCGGAAGTCACCGTCAGCACCCCAGTCGGCGCCAAGGTGTTTCGCCACGCTGGGCTGCTGGACGGCAGGGTAGGTGGGCGGATGGCAGAGGTGGTCACAACCGTCGACTTTCAACCTACTCGTCCACCGTCCTTGGCCCCACATTTGATGTTTGACAATTTATTTTGATGGCACACAACACGCACCGAATACGTTGATCCTGCTCCAGCCTTAGCTCCTGCTACTGATGTTGATGTTGATGTTCTCCTTGGATTGGATGGCCTAACGACACCCAGACATCAACATCAACGTCAGCACTGAGCTGTGGCCTGTGGGCGGTTGTGGGTGGTAGCTGGCTGATGGGAGGGGTGCAAGAGTGAAGAGCAAAGCAAACGGCATTGATTAATTTCCATTTCGTCCACAGCGAAACAACAAAGGCAAGGTCAACGACTACGTATACACTAAGGGAAAATAAAGCTAAAAAATCAAACGAATAAATAAGATTAAGTAGTTAATAGTTATTCGTTAAAAATTAATATCTTGTGAACTTGTCCCCTAAAAATTGTGCACATTTCTTATAATATATTTCATTTTTTTTTGTCTGTATTCAATGACTATGATGAACGTCAATCTATAGTGGAAAATTGTTGATAGGATAATGTGGCATTAAAACATTAAGGCCTGACACCAGCCCATTGTCTGTGGCTCTTTGGTGTCGAATAGTTCGTGGGGTGATGGGTGGTGGATGATGGTTGGTAGGTGGCTTTGGGAGGTAGCCTGTAGCCTGTGGAATGAGGACATCCAAGAAGGTTGAAACTGTCAGATTGTTTGACTCTTCAGCACTTAATGGACACGGAATTGGTTGGCATAATGTGCGCGAGTTTGTTTTTTTGGGGGAATATAGATCCAGTGATGTAAATGGACTGGATATATAGATAATGTCGATAAAAAGGGATCCTTAAATTTCCCATAATCCATAAATTGTCACGGAAAACAGTTATCAATTTGTAAAAGAAAAACAATCCAAAAGGATTCCGTTTAATATGCATTTTGCATGTGATATCCTATCCATTTAACAACCCGCAGCCCCAACTCGAAACCCATTCCCATCCATCACCAGGACTAACCTTGCCTAACCTTAGCCTTCGCATATCGACAACCTTTTTGTGGCCGTGTCGTGACATAGTGGTTCGCATTCAACCGACTAATAACTTCTAATGGCTATTGTTATGGCAACGCCAAATGACAAACGCATCATCCACTTCACCCTTGTGTAGTTTTACACCCCAAGGGAGACCCCTTTAAGACGTTTGCCTACAGAGAGAGAAATAACTTAGAAATTTCTAACTTAGAAAGTGTCTAGCCTCTCTTTAAAGGAGCGAAATATACTTACTATTTCATAGTTCTAAGAATATGTAAGCCTCTTCCCTTTAAGCCATTATTTATAATACATTATAATTATGAAATACCAATCATTTCTCCCTCTGTACACCCCCCCATAAATATGCAACTGTTTTGCACACGATACTCTGTGATTGGGGTATCAGTTTTCGGGAAGTGCAATCGATGTGCTCTCGGCCAGAATAACAATCGTGGCCGTGCCAGTGACACAGCTAGAGACAGAGCCATAAATATTATATAAATCAAAGACACACATTATATAGACTTCAAGAGCCTTGCCATGCCATGACATTTATGGAAACAAATGACTTTTTGTCACAGTTCCAAGATGGCCTGGGTGGCCTAGGGGGTGTGGTGTCTTGCAAGGCCGAAGGACAGACACACAAAAAGTTTTTGCGTTTTAATTGTCGTTTGGAAAATGACTTGTGGCCCAGGGAACGTAGTGTTTACTGTCCATACAAATGCACATAAATTTGTTGTGCGACTGGCCGAGCGGCAAAAAACCCACAAAGCCACCCACGCAGTTCCCACAAATAATATTACCAAATGTTCTTTTAAATGTCAGTGGCGAAATTTAAAGATTAAATTATTCCACAAACTATGGTTATTGGACAAGGATGTAAGAAATAATACTTAATGGGGGACATGAACATTATTACTTTTCAATATTTTGTATTTGAATATTTTACTCAAAAATTCTTTATGTCTTGGGCAAATTTTTATTTTAATAACTTAATGGAAAAATTTCCAAATCGCCATTTATACGTAAACAAAAGAGTATAATTAAAAAGATGTATAGCAAAAAACAAAATTTCTGCATTGAAAATAGTCAGTTTTGAAGACAAAACCAGTACCATCCAGACATGGTCAGATGGAAGACCGTCCTCTGGTCGTTCACATTAAAATATTCCCAGATACCGGCGGGTGGGAGTTGGGACAGCCCGCCCCTCGAGGGGTTCGATTCTGTTTGCCTCGTTTAAATATTTAGACAGAGCGCTGCTCGAAAACGCATTGAATGGCGTTGTCTGTCGATGAAATCCCTCCTGCCACCGCCACCGCCAGTGCCACTGCCACTGCTGCTGTTGCTCTGAATCATTGAACATGTGCAGGGGCGTGGGCCGAGGGGATAAATTGATAATATAAACAAGTGAAGCGAGGAATTGAAGAGTGGGTCGATGTCTGGGTGTGTATGTTTGGCAGAGCGGGTTGTTCCCACAGATTTATGATAATATTTATGCTATGAGAAAGTCGAAAAAATCCGCCGAATGCATAGAATACTATCCGGGATTCCCCATAAACTTTACAATTCGATTGAAGTGAATTTCAAACAATGGCAGCTTGCTTCTAAATTAAATGTGGGTGTTTCTATTTTTCCAATGACCGAACCCCCAAATAGAATACTTTTCACATGGCTTAAATGGCCTCTGGGAATTTGCGTGGTATTTAAGTGTAATTGTGGGTGTTGTTTTGAATTTGTAGAGTATTTGTTTAAAGAATAAACGAAAATATTTGATTTAACATAGGCAATTAAATTGCCACAAGTTTGTAGTGCATTTAGTTATTTGAAATGCTTTTTTTTTAACGCATGTTTGGAAATCTTTCCACGGCCTTATTAAATTAAATTGCTGATAGAAGTTTTTTTAAGATTGCCAAAATTGTGGCGGATTTGGGACACAAAAAGTGTCTGAAAACTTTCAACTGAAATTGCATTTTTTTCGCTTGAGATGAGAGGGTGAGAATGTTCGTGTCTTTGAAACTTTTCCTCGCATTAGAACACTCATACGCCCCGTTGTATCATATCCATCCCACGAGTCGACGTGTACTTAAAATCTTCCAACTTTTTTCTCTCCTCCTTGCAGTGCTGCACAAGGAGAACAACCGAAGGAAGCATAGACACACACAGGAAACTTTTCATATCCCCGCAGTGAACAATAAAAGCAAAAGTGGCAGCAGCACCAAACAAAAATGACAGCAATAAGTTTAAGCAATAAAACACAGCTTGCCGGGCACTGCGAAAATGCAGCCTGAGGACAAGAAACTGAGGCAGCGGGCTAAAGCTTTAAAATAGGAGTTAATCGACATAGCTCCTACCCCGATCCCAAAAACCAAAAAGAAACCCCCTTTAATACCCCAAATCAACTGCCAAATTATATATAGAAACTATTAAATTAAAGAAAATTATAAAGAGAAGCTGCTGAAAGGTGCCAGAAGGGAGGAGAATCACTAGAGTTAACCGGGACACTGAAACATTCCACCCCATAGCATGGCCTCGGTCGCCGCTTGGCTGCCCTTCGCCCGGGCGGCGGCCATCGGGTGGGTGCCGATAGCCACCCACCCACTGCCACCGCCGCCAATGCCCAAGGATCGCCGCAAAACGGACGACGAGAAGCTCCTCATCAACGTCTCCGGCCGCCGCTTCGAAACGTGGCGGAATACCCTGGAGAAATATCCAGATACTCTTCTAGGTAATCTTTTAGGAATAAAAAGTACAATTTCAAAAAACCTGTAACGTTTTTGGTCCTTTCCAACAGGTTCCAATGAAAGAGAGTTCTTCTATGATGAGGACTGCAAAGAGTACTTCTTCGACCGGGACCCGGACATCTTTCGGCACATATTGAACTATTACCGGACGGGAAAGCTGCACTATCCCAAGCACGAATGCCTCACCAGCTACGACGAGGAGTTAGCCTTCTTCGGCATCATGCCGGACGTGATCGGGGACTGTTGCTACGAGGACTACAGGGACCGGAAGCGGGAGAATGCCGAGAGGCTGATGGACGACAAGTTGTCGGAGAACGGGGATCAGAATCTGCAGCAGCTTACCAATATCCGGCAGAAGATGTGGCGGGCATTCGAGAATCCGCACACGTCCACAAGTGCTTTGGTGTTCTACTACGTGACGGGCTTCTTCATCGCCGTCTCTGTGATGGCCAACGTTGTGGAGACAGTGCCCTGCGGACATCGTCCTGGCAGGGCGGGTACCCTGCCTTGCGGCGAGCGCTATAAGATCGTCTTCTTCTGCCTGGACACAGCCTGTGTGATGATCTTCACGGCGGAGTATCTGCTCCGTCTGTTCGCCGCCCCCGATCGCTGCAAGTTTGTACGTTCGGTGATGAGTATCATCGATGTGGTGGCCATCATGCCCTACTACATCGGCCTGGGCATCACCGACAACGACGACGTCAGTGGAGCTTTTGTCACTCTCCGCGTGTTCCGTGTGTTCCGTATCTTCAAGTTCTCCCGCCACTCGCAGGGACTGCGGATCCTCGGCTACACGCTCAAGTCTTGCGCCAGTGAGCTGGGCTTCCTGGTCTTCTCGCTGGCTATGGCCATCATCATATTTGCCACCGTAATGTTCTACGCCGAGAAGAACGTCAACGGCACCAACTTCACATCGATTCCGGCGGCCTTTTGGTATACCATTGTCACCATGACCACGTTGGGGTAAGTCGGTCTTTAAACATAACAAATTAAATTTTTTTTAGGTTTCGATACAGATTGATGAAAAATTATATAAAAACATATTGTTTAAGGTGATCCGAGAGAGAATCAGAAGTAATAACACCTACACTTTAGGCCACATTTTGGGGATACGGAAATTAAAAAAAAAAAAAACATATAAAAATAAAAATCGGTGTGTAAGTTTTAATGCAAATTAATAGAGAATCAAACAAATCGTTGAATGTATCCGCTTAAGAATCGGATTGGGATTTAGGAATTATTGGCAAAGATATGGCCTTCACTGGGGGCCATATTGGGGTCTCCATACATTTTACGAAATTTGCAGGGGTACCATCAGAAAATTTTATAAAAAAATCTATAAAAAATCGATGTCTAGGTTTTGATGCAAATTAGTAGACAATCGATCTACAAATCGTTTAAGGTATTCCGCTTAAGAATCGGATGATTATTGGCAAAGATATGGCCTTCACTGGGGGCCATACCAAAAAATTGAGAGTGGATCGACCATTGGAGGTACTTCCGGTTAAAAATAAACAAACTTTATAGGGATCCGCTGGACTACTATGAATTCTGCAAGGGTATCCTAGGCTAGGCTGTATAAATCTTAAATCCTATTGTCTATTTTCACCATTATTAGCTTTTGACATACCTTTATACTAACACTGACATCCTTCTTTCCTTTGCAGCTACGGCGACATGGTGCCAGAGACAATAGCTGGCAAAATTGTGGGCGGCGTCTGCTCGCTCAGCGGTGTGCTGGTCATCGCCTTACCTGTACCTGTTATCGTATCGAACTTTAGTAGAATCTATCACCAGAACCAGCGGGCGGACAAGCGCAAGGCGCAGCGGGTAAGCTAGGATATATGAAAACTACACTTGGAAATATTTATGCCTAAAAATTGTTATTAAATAAAACGCGAAAAATAACATATTTCGAAGTCCCAGTGTAATTCCAAGTGCCATATTGGCAGCCATGTTTGAAACCGAATGTTGTGGAAAATAATTATTTTAATTAGGGCAAAAGTTCAGGTTGAAGAGTCTTCTTAAAATGTTTCTGCACCTGTAAATGGCAGTGCCACCCGCATTTACTCATTGTGTGTTAAATGTCCTTGCAGAAAGCTCGCTTGGCGCGCATCCGGATTGCCAAGGCCTCGTCCGGAGCCGCTTTTGTCAGCAAGAAGAAGGCCGCCGAGGCCCGGTGGGCTGCCCAGGAGTCCGGCATCGAGCTGGATGACAACTATCGGGACGAGGACATTTTCGAGCTGCAGCACCATCACTTGCTGCGATGTCTGGAGAAGACAACGGTGCGTATACGCGATGTGCAATGCAAATGCTTTATCCTTCGCCCCGCGGCTATCTGTTTCTATATATACAAATTTATAAATATAAAAAAAAACAATATATATTTATCTTATACATATATGAGAAATATTCTTTTCACACCACTTGGCGCGCTTTAGTGTTTAAATTTTTAATTTAACTTTTGATTTACTTATCATTTTCCGTGTTGTTTTTATTCCGTGACAGATGTAGCAACATTTGAACATCTCAGATATAGTAAGATATTGTAAGGTTTGCCACAAGCTCATTAGGCAAGCAATGACAACCATAACAACAACATCAACAACAGCAACAACAATAGCAACAGCAACCACACCAACAACAGCAGCGGCGACACCAAAAAATAAAACAAAAGCCATGTCGAAGGATATATTGTTAAGAGTTCTCAATCTGTCGCGTCTTCTCGTTATCCAAAATCGAAAATTGCAAAAAGCGTTTAGAAAACAACAACAAAAAAAAAAAAAAAACTGAACTGAAATGCAAAAATATTCAGCATCCTTAGTATGTGAACTTGTTTTGTTTACAAATTTTTATAATTTTCATTTCTTGTTTTTGGGCGCTTTTGTTTCCGATCTGTTTTCTGTACATTTATTGTATCTTCTGTATACGTGTGTCGGATTTGTTGTATTACGTTCTAAGTTGTATGTTCTAAGTTCACCATTTGTGTCATGTTTTTCACACGACCTGGTTATCATCTAGCTTTGGAAATCGAGCAAATATAAATACATACATATAGCTATATAAAAAAAAAAAAAAACGAAAAAATTGAAATAAAAAAGCAATGAATATCAATGTCTATGCTCTGATAAACGAATATAAATTCGCCAAAGTAAGTGCTTTCGGTTTGTATTTAAGTTCCGTTGTTTCTTCAATCTTTCTCTATCCCTATCTCTTTCTAACTCTCGTTCTATCTCTCTCAGCCGCTCTAACTATCTTTCTTGTTCATGTTTACGCGTTGCAATTAGTTTTTATGATTTTCAATTTCGCATTTTCATTTTATCTTTGTTGATTGTCGGTTGTGTGTTTCTTATTTTTTTTTAGGTTTTCTTTTTTTTTCATAAAAAAGTATTTAAAAAAGAAGAAGAACAAAAATACCCCTTTGTTGAAGGAAACGATTCGTGTTGAATGCTATGCGCTCTGTTCTGTTTTAAGTTCCTCGAATAGGTCATTACCGAACCGAGTAACGGTCGGAACGATATGAGAATGCTCCCCCACATGCCATAAAGTAATTTTCGAAACGTCCATTTAAGCCATATGCAATCGATTGCTGTCAACATAAAACCCAATACGAAACAAAAATCTAACAATATTAAAGTCTAAACAATTCCAAAACGCTCGGGAGCCTCATCAAATGGTGGGAGGGAACTCTAAAACCATGGACAGAATGCCAAATCACTTAGGTAGTGCTATAAAAAGCCCATTAAAACATTGAATTTGTTTTTCCAAATTTATTGGCTTTAATGATATCCATTCTTCTTTGGAAATCATTTCGCAATGGATTTTTAAACAGAAATTCTACGACATACGATTCGGTAGAAATCTTTAAAGAAAAGAAATCTGTGTATAGTGGATAATCATAATTTTCATTAACATAGGCTAAATTCTATTGAAAAAAATAGAGAAATCAACTTCAGAGAATATTTAATTAAAATATTTTTTAGAGTTTTTAAAACCGTAAAGTATTGTTTATAGGCTAGTAACTTACAATCATTTTATGTGCATTCTGAACATAAATATCCTAGCCCCCTTTGATGAGCTCTCTACTGAATCTCGTCAAAATATCATAAAATAATATTTGCTATAAATTTAAAATCGGTTCTAAGCGGCTATAAACGCGACCGCGTTTTAACAGCTAGCTGAAAAAGTCGCACTCGAATGTCGCTCGCTGGCGCTTGCTTGTACCACCCACGCCCCCGCTGTGCCCCAACCCCTACCATTACCGCTCTCGTTCCGCTAAGTGATTGCCCGCCCGCTGCCCCGCCCCCTCTGGCTGTTTAAAAAATTAAAAACAAAAAAAAATGAATTGTTCTCATAGTGTTTTTGTACAATTGTCATTGCTTAGGAGCCGCCAAAAACAGTAATAATAATGTAAACTTTATATCACATCATTTCCTTAAAGTTTAAGCGTTCAAATGTTAATAACTCGTCTCCCCAAAAATCCCGCCCATTTATCCCCCATAGACCCCGGCTTAATGTTCTAATTGTTGTTGAAACTTGAAAGAGACAAAAACTCTCGCTCTCTCCCTGTCTATCTATATTGGTCTTCCGTTTTCAGTATTTATGTTTATGCGTATGTATTTAACCCTTTCCTGTGTGGCCTTTGTATCCTTTTGTGTGTGTCTGTGTGTGTAATAGTCCCCCTAAATCCTGCTCCCCCTCCCCAAATTCTATATTGTAAAATTGTTGAAACCAAATCATAAAAAAGACAAAAAAAAAAAGAATCAACATTGTACTCTATGTATTCTTCGTTTCTCTTTGTAAAATTCTTTTCTGGCTGTACACAACTATCAATGCTCAAAAAACCGCAGGATCGAGAATTTGTCGAGTTGGAAATTCCGTATAACGGTCAGCCGAAGCGGCCGGGCTCTCCGTCGCCGATGGCCAGTCCCGCCCACTCGACAAATAGTGCCGCCGGCCTTCTGCAGTCCTGCTGCGGTCGCTGCTGCTCCCAGCGCTACCAGGTAAGTTTTATCCTTTCACTTGTACAAAGAATACACATACACATTATCCTTGCCCACCGTCCCCTCGTCAAAGTGTGTGTAATATGTATGCCCTCGAGGGGACCGAGTGCAACTGCAGGTGGGTGGCAAAGCCATTTTATTCCTTAACCCCTTCTACAATTATACATTATACAGTTCGTGTGTGTTGTCTTTGATATCTTTCTTGAATTGTATTTGTATTGTATATCTCTCACCCACACCCAACTAAAATAAGAATGGCATAGGCCTTGTGCCTTGAGGCATATACATTTCATTAAGGGCTAAAAGCTTTTGGGGCACATCTTAACATTTTAACAACATAATGCATTTTCATTAGTATTGAAGACATCGAGTTTTCAAAGCTATGTTTTTCATGAATGCATGATTTTATGCAATTTTTCACTTACATTAAAGAGTATTTTATTGTAAATAAATATTCATTTGGGTTTCGATAGTGCATTATGGGCAGTGAAATAAAGTCATTAATATATTTAAAAAAATAATAATTTCAGGGTCAATTTATTATAATCCTTCTTTAACAAATATACATTCGGAATGATGCAGTTCTTTCTCATAAAACTATATACAAATTAAAAAAAAAAATTAAAAGAATTGAAGTAAATAATATATATAATATATAATATATATATGTAACAAAAAACATGAACAAAATTAACAAGATATATATTTATATATTATTTTTGTATATTTTGAAACGACGTTTAAACATTTTTATTTCTTCAGAATCAAGTCAGCACAAAACTATGCTATACAATTTTTCGTTTTCCTAATGTATAGACCATGTAGATACATTTTTAGAAGAAACCTAAATTATTTAAGAAATCCCATTATTTCACAAATCATTTTAAGCTCCAACATATATATTTACGATTTTTAAAATACCAAACAAGATACTTAGACTTAGGATAAAAACAGCTGCTTTTTTGAGAGACTAGTCCGGCCGTAATCCAACGATTCGGCGAGCTTGGTCCACTTTTACGGCTTCTGTTTCTTTTTTGCTTTCAAGCCAATCATTAATCATCTTAAATGCTCCAATGCCCTAATGCACTTTTTTGGTTGTTCTCGTTCTTGTTTAGGCCTGCGGCAAATACATGCCCGCTGCCAGCAATGCTCAAAATAGCCAAAACAATCAGCCCATGGATGGCACCTATCTGGTGGAGGCCTCATTCTGAGCCGGCAGCGAGTTGGCGTCCACGTCCTCAGAGAAGCCTCAGAGATATGAAAGAGCACCAGCCACCACAGAAAAATCCACATCAAGAGCTACATTCACATCCCAATCAATGACGAGATCGAGATGATTTATGTTTACTTTACGTTTAGTCTAACTTGAAAAGTTTTTAAACTAAATTGAATTCGTTTGTAGGCATTGTCGTGTGTGTATTTAGTCGCCAAATGGAAAATAAAAACCAAAAACGAACACAAACTATAAGAAACACTAAAAACACAAAACAAATGAAAACGAAATACAAGTGTAATCTCTAAAATCTGATTTTCGAGTTTAACGAACAAGATATTTAATTAAAAGATCAACATTTGCAGACTCAAATGCAAATATCTCTAAATGTGTAAAATGTAAAAAGCACATTAAAAATTAAAAAAAAAAATGAAATAAAAGTGCCGAACCCAGTTTCTGAGGCGGCAATGTCGGATTTGATTAGCGCGGACCCGTTAATGAAAAACAAAAAAAACTTAAAAATACAAAAAAACCAAATAAATAATAATAATAATAATATGCAACACTATTTACTTTATTTAGGTGACAAGATAACAACAGCAAACAACCGAAACCGAAGCATTTTAGAGGAATTTACTGTGTATGTTTTAATAAAATGAGAATAATAAAGTAGTTTAGACCTAAAACAAAAATAGTTTGACGAAAGTACTACCCAGCAGGAGGATCCAACGGATTTGAATGCCCGAAGTGGGCAAGAAGAATACTCAAGCACGTTGCATTGGGTCCAAAAACCAAAAACTCTAAAGTATTTAAAAGAAAAACCAGAACACAATAATGAAATTTTAACAGAAAATGATTTGTGTAGCCAGGAAGGGGACGAAGAAAACGAAAGAATGTTGAAAAAACTATGAACAAATTATTATTACGAATTCGTGTATTTTTTAAATGGTCCGTAGTTTAGTAGGTATGATCTTCATAAACTAGCCCTTGTGCATTTTGTTATTTTCTCATCAAAATTTTCCGCTCGCCTTCATTTTCCCCAGACAGACCCCTCCTCCATATAGAGAAAAAGGTTTCAGTTAATCATTCACTCACTCCTACCCTTTTTCTGTAATACTCCAAAGTGAACTAATCAAAATCTATTGAAAAAAAGGTAACTAAAGAATTACAACTTTCTTCCAAGAACTAAGTTAGCAAAGAAACTATTTAAATGTATATGTGTGTGTAGGAAAGGCTTTAAAGAATTGGAGCATTAACTAACTAAATGAACTCTTAGCAAATTCTAACAGAAACTTAAAGTATATTAATTAATTCTAAATTAAAAATCAAACATTTAAAATTAGTTCAAGTAAACAACTTTAAAAAAAAACCAAACACAAAAATGAAATCGAAAACAACAACATAAATATGGAGCTTGTATGTATGTATAATAAATTTATTATGATTACTCTAATTATTATTATTATTATTATGGCGATGATAAAAAGAAAGACGAAACTGTTGACTATTTGTTTCTAACTCTCTAAGTTGCCTACTAATTTTCAAAATGCTAAATGCAAACCAAATTAACAAGAATCACAAAATTTTGTTTAGCGTAACAAAGTTGTGAATAAAATACAACCGAAACGATTACGATTAGATTGAAAATTTACAAAAACAATAACGAAAACCAACATCAAGAAGACAAAAACCACAACTTGGTTACTAAAACCAACTCTTGTAGCGATATTCTAAAAGAAAACCAATCTATCAAGAAAAGAAAGTCGATAGCCGTGAAAAAAAGAGCCCAAGAAATATCCAAGACGGAGGAAGACGACATTTCTCTTTTGATTTTTAGTGATATGAAATTCGAATTGAGTAACAGCAAAAAAAAAACCATATACTCTGCCACGGGTCTCTGCGAATGAAACAGCTAAAGATTAATAATGAATAAAATAAAGAAATCTGTTTACTTCCACCAAACAAACAAGTTACACTCTTAAAACGGCTATAGTTTTGTTAAAAGTTGGGAAAAATTGGGTGGACTTGCAAGGTTTGTATTTATATATTAATTAAATGGCTTGGATAATGAAATTTAATAATTATATTTCTAAAGTTGGTGAATATATATAAAGCTTGCAGATAAGGATCGGATTGGTATGAATTTATAAAAAAAATCATTATAAAGAACTAATCTCTTTAGAGATATGTATCTCATATGGGTTCACCCTGTTAGAAAAAACACCTGTATTGTTTTGAAACTACTCTCACGGAGACAACGCCTTGACTTTACCTTCTAGAGTCTAGACTCTAGCGAGAGAGATCAACCAAGACAGCAACCAATCGGATGGCAAAATTAACGGAAATTCCCACCATACATCATCGACTATATAACGCGTTAACCCAGCGCCGGGCCAGAGATCGCCCTCTATATTTGTACTAACTATATCCACCAGATCGTGGAGTAGACGTGGAAGCTTTGCCGGCATACCGTCATATGGACTCGAGGCTAAAACAAAAAAAAACCATAATTCAGAGTGTGCGGCCCGAACAGATGTTGTTCCGTGTATTTTGTATTTCGCATTTTGTTGCGGCTTTTGTGGCGATAACTCGACGGGCATATGGCCCAAACTAATTTGCATAGCCGTCTTTCGTGTTAGTCATATAGTCATAGGCATATGAGTTGTCGAGAGCTGTGAACTTCAACTTGGCAGCAGAACTGAGCAAAGATCTGGCTAAGAGCTGATTAAGAAGGTTTAGCCTTCACGTGTTTTTTGGCGACTAAAAATTACACAACTCAGCCAAGTATTTCCTCTTTGATAGATGCTCTAAGGAGTTTATTAAGATCCTTTAACATTTGAGAGATAAAAGTTGGTTGTTTTATCATTAACTTTACTTTATTTTGTATTATTATATTTTTATACAGACTCCCAAAATTAATTAAACACTTCACGGTTTTGAAAAGTCTATCATATCACAGAGGCTACTAATTTTAAGATTTTAGGCCAATCTTTAAATTGAAACCGATACGCCGTAGTTCGGGGCAATGAGTTACATTAATTGATTTCTTCTTTTTTAATTTCCCAACTCATTAGGTGGGTATTTGTCTTGATTTTCCACCGTCTTGCGTATGTGCCTCTAAATCGCGCTTCGTATCGATTTCAATGAATCAGTCGCCATCAGCTGCTCATTAGCAACGTCATTGAGTGCGCTTTGTGGTGTCGGCGCACCTCCTCTTTCTTGCCAGTCTCCTTATATTTCTATAAGCAGATAAAAAATATGAAAAAATTGAAAAAAAAAACTCCAAAGGTCGTTGCTATAAATCAAGGCAAAAACAGAAGACGAGTAAAGATACAAAGAGTTAAAAATAACACAAAACAAAACTTAAATGTTAAAACTTACTTGCTTCTATGTGCGGCTCTGCGAGTGTATGTCTATATAATTTGTGTTTTTTGTTTGCAAAAGCACTTGGTCATTAAAAAACAAACTGCAATATAATAAACATTTATAAGTCGCCAAAGTACATACATATTTGTATATAGTATATACATACGAGTAAACGAGCATGTACACGGTCTTTCACACGATTGCCTTGCAATATTGAGTATACGCAATGTGGGTTTCCTTTTTTGGACTGTTTCGCTGGACAGACGCTAATATTAACTTCGGTAAGCTAGCTTTATGACGTTATTTATCACTCATACAGCTAGATAACCAAAGACAACATAGCACCCATAGTGTTATATAAGATTTGTGGGAGTATTGTTTGAAAAAAAAGGGAAAGGAAAGTCTTTAACACAAATGAACTATTATATTATATTGTTTCCACTTTTATGTTTCGATTTTTGTTCACTTTTTTTTCTTATTTTGGCCATTGAATTAGTTGCGTACTTTTAATTTTTTTTTTCTCCCATGGACATTCACTCGATTTCTCGTTTCTTCAACTTGTCGCCCACTCACATACACAGACTTGATATATATATTTGCTTTTTTTTTGCGCAGGCGTAGCCATGCTGAATGCATTGAGAAATGCTACGTGGAATTTTTATGCATTTTGCATAGACAAATAAGTGAAAAAACGAGTTGAGAAACAGGGTGGCGGATGATAATGGTCGGAAAAAGGTCAAAGTTGGACGAGCGCGCGTTCGTCCAGAACCCCGAATGATTCCCAGGGGCTGCAATGATTTGTGTATGCTTGGAGAAATATTCCCATAAATATGCACGCTACGACGATCAACAATTATGCCCAACGTCCTCGTCGTCGTCTTATTCTTTTTAGTTTTATATAGCCTCTTTCGCTTTTCGTATTCTTAATGTTTCGGTTGGTCAAGTGACTGTAACTGGAACGACAGAATGCGAAGACGTCTTTGGGTGGTGGTGGTAATGGTAATGGTGGTGGTATTCGCCAGTGGTGGATTCGGACCTGCATTGGCATTATAGCGCCGGGTTTGGGATAGCTCTGAGTAAGCCAAGTGAACGGCTGACTGGTCTCAGTCAAGTCTACAACTCCACAAGTCTGCAACTCTTCAAGTCTTGAAGTCTGCTAGGCCAGCTAGACGAGCGTTCCGTAACGTAAGTTCCCACAATTATGCGCCTCGCTCGACTCCACAAAACTCCACAAAACAACGCTGGTAATAATCGCTGAAACATAAAGCGGCGGAAAATGTTGAAAAGCAGCCAGCCAGCCAGCCAGCCAGCCAGTCAGTTAGTCAGCCAGCTAGCTAGCTAGCCAAATAGCATGGGCGAATTTTCTGAATGTCTTACTTCACTCTACCATTTTGTTAGCCTCAAATTGTGCAATGGATATTGTGTGACGACAGTAGCAGCAACCACTTACGAATTCAAAACCAGTCCAACCCCATAGGCAACCAGACTAACACAAAAAACACAGATTTTCGAAAACATTTCAAAGTCTACGGGCCGCAGGTCCAACTGGATCCAGTTGAAGGGCTTGCGGGCTTAATGAAGGGTTCTTTAAAGTGGCTTACACAAGACTATTTCAGTTAACTGAGGCCTATATTCTTTCCAACTAAAACTGAAGGAATTCTAAACTTTCACAGAACTCATTGACTTGAATGAATTCATTATTCAAAGCTATGCATAATTTAATTGATTATTTCTTGGAAAAATGCTCATCTGTCTTTAATTAATTGTCTGAGAAAATCGCATCGGAAACCCCGATAAATACCCGATTTTAAGGAGTAAATGGTTTTTCTGGTTTTGATTAAATAGTAATTTTTAAGTTGAAAATACTATATTTTTTAGTGTAATAATTTCCCCATTCTAGGCATGAATAATCTGTTTTCAACAAATCGAAATTAATCATAAACTGCTAGTACACATGTTTCTAAGCAATTCAAACCAAATTGGGGATTTTTTCCTATAGATTTCTCCCAATATGTCATTAAGGTTAATTTGCACTTGTGGCCAACACACTCTCGAGATGAATGCCCCTTCACCCACACACTCTCTCACCATGTTTTCACCGATTCTAACTATTTTCTCGGCTTAGAAAGATGACGTGAATTACAGAATCAACATAATATCCATACCAAATATAGAAATGTATCTAGTCGGTTAAAGTTGACGCCTATCCGCTGACCGCAAGTTAAATTCAAATGCTTCCAAGAACAAATCACACATTGCGATACGATCAGAAAGAGAGGGGCTCTGTCGGGGGGATAGAGACGGCTAGATAAATCAGCATATTCAAATGGGTTTGGATGAGATGCCGCCGCTGATTGGATTGGAGCGGAGTGGAGCCGAAACCGGAGGTATTATTGCCTAGGCCTAGATCACAGATCTGCGCATATATTGTATATGTATAGGAAACAGAATTACCAAATCGATCTTGGATTGCCCCGAAACACGTTTTTTTATTTTTTTTTTTGTTAAATACTTCAGGCTGAGTTTTGTCTGTGCATATGAGATGAGGGGTGTACGATAAGTCTATTGAAAATTCTGGAAACGTGTGTCTCTCCAATAGAGCCGGATATCAAAAGAATTTGCTCACGATTTCACTATATATGTGTATAATATAAATATATATATGTATATTAGCGTGTACATACCTTTTTCAAACAAGACGGAGGGGGACTGAAGTGTGCATGTGATTATTTGGCTTGTGATTGTGATTGTGATTGAGATTGAGATCGAGATATTGTGACTGTGATTGTGATTGTGAGGATATATCAAACAGCTGCGAATGCAAATGACATACCTCGAACGGAGATTTGCGTTGAGTTTGAGAGTCGATTGAGAAGGTGGAAGAAGGTGCTGCTTGAGGTTCGATTTAACACTGAATGCTTGGGCACTTAACTTGGACACTATTCGGATTTGATTTGTACGATTTTTCGTTCTGCCGGGACTTGCTGGTGTGGACTTTGCTGGAAATGATGAAGGAATCTGATCTCCGAAAAAAAGACTTAATGTTATTTCGGCTCTGGGCACCGGATTGCTTTCGCACACACCTTCAACGCCGCCAAACGCTTCTAAACTAAATTCAGTTTTGGTAAAAATGCGACAAACGAGCTCCAGATCAGCTTCTTGAGACGTATGCGATGGCTGAGCCGTCGACAGCGACGCCGGCAGCGACGCGACGTCGGCCCAGGTGTACATAAGACCTGTACCGGGGGTTTCTCACAGGTATTGTGTATGTGTGAGTCGGTTTTTGCGTTGGTGTGCCGATGATCCGATCGCCGACGCCTCGCTTACCTGCAACGTCGACTGAGCAGGCGGCAGAGCTCTTACCTGATTTTCGTGTTTTTTGTTGTTGCTGCCTTTTTCCCGCCAAACGAGAGGCATACAGGTAAGAGCAAGTACAAAGCCCAAGTCTCTCAACCGCACTGGTGTGTGTAAGGCAAGGTGTACGAAATATACATACATGTATGCGGGGATATAGTATATAACTAAATATATAGAGTTGCCTAATGATTGTCTATGGCTCTGGCTATGGCTATGGCTATTGATTTTGAATTTCAACAATGCGGGTGAAAAATGCTCAAAATTATATTGCACGAAAGCTGAAATTATAAAAGTTGGCTTTAACTTGAGCATACAGGGTGCTATTACTCAAGGGTTTGATGCAAAAAATTACTATATAATATAAAATATTATATTTAATTTATCTTTTTATCTTTATAACATCTCTCATTTATATAAACTCCTTTTATGTCGATCCTGAAACCACAGCCGAAACCCTGTTAATCACATAAAAGTGGACGGTTTCAGGTTGGGCTCTTTTTATTTTGTTTGTCTTCGGCAAATTTGTTGTCTGGTAAGTTGACTTTTGCCAAAAAAAAACGCCAGAAAACGACAAAAACCCACAAAAAGCACAATACGGCGAAAAAAACCAAAAATAAAATGAAAGAAGCCCGCAAATATTAAGAGAAACTTGATCGAGAGTTAAGAGGTCGGCCGAAAGTTGCCCATCTGACTTAGACGAGTATGTGGTTCCTCTATAAAGATGAGTGTGAAAATTAACAGCTGATCTAAGATATGAATACTGCTAGATATTTATTTATTAAATGCTATTAATTTCAGCCGAGAATTTTCGGTTGGAGAAGATATTATCCAAGGTAGATGGCTGGGATTTAGGGAAATGCAACTAATTTAGAGACCCAAGTTTTTAACTTAAATTAATATATTTTGAACATTTTCAATTTCTGTATTTGGATATCAATTAATTTTTTTCATCGTAGAGTTTTTGGAAAACTCATTTCCGTGACTGCTTTCGGAAGTGGAAACTGATATACCCTGAGGTCTTAGTTATTTGAATACATTAGGAATGGTTTAAAATAGGTTTAGCTATAGTAACTTTATAATGATTGTTTATTCTAATAAATTCTTTTCAAAAACCTGAATTTTTATTTTTGTTAAATTTTCCAATAAAAATCATTAAATTTTTCGTTGAATTTAGAGACATGTGTTTTTGAACTATTCCCAAAAAAAAAACACCTTTAAGATAATCTTTATGCCACACATGAATCATAGTTTTGTAGAATCCCTGACAGGATCATCCCTTGCTTTCGAGACACAAATCCTGACACGCCGGACTAAGATCTTCCCTGAATCTCTTTTTCGACCCATTTCAACCAACTGCCGTTCGAGAACCCACGTACAGCACGCAATCAACTGTAGCGCAATGGCCACGCAACAGTCGGGCCAAAGAATACAAAAAAAAATCACTTTTATGGCAAAGATCAAACTGGCAGAAAAACAACAGAAACGACCAAGACGACGACGAAAAATACGTTACCAAGGTAGGCTGGCGATGTTGCTGCTGCTGCTGCTGCTCCAAAGAAATGGCCGTTAAAGTTGCCAGGCAAATGGCCAAAAGTCAGGGGCGTAGCTCGATCCAGAGTGTGTCCCAGTGTGCCAGAACACAAGACGAAGGTGTAGAGTCCCCCCTTTTTTTTTTTTAAAAAAAGGGGGTACGTGAGCGGTTCCCCTGGCACGTTTTTCACTTTTTTCTCGTTGCTTAATTTTATTTTTTTCCCCCTTGATTTGTTTTATTTTATTTTAATTTATTTTTTTTTTTGTTTTTGGCGTGGTCGACGACGACGCCCGTTTGCCATCATAAAAGAAGTCAATTGAATTTAAATTTAAAGTACATAATGGCCAAGTGAAGGAGGCAAGATCGGTGGAGGCCGGCGGGATATGGGGGGCTAAGCGAGTGGTGAAGGCAACGCTGCCGCCTTTCGAATTTCACAAAGTCATCCGTATGGTTTTTGTTGTTTCCATGGCTTTTTGCTGTTGGGGCCTCCGACTCTTTGTTGCTGTTGTGTGGGATTGAAGTCTATGTATAAAGATATATACACATTTTCATGTACAAGACCCAGGCACAGGCACAGGCCCAGGCCCAGGCACAGACACAGGCGCTGGCACGCAAGGCTTTTGGCTTTTAAGCCAAAGATATATCCATGTGTATTGGTGTTCGTTGCTCTTTTGATTTAAACGTGCTTAAATTTAAAGATCAAATTGCCTGAGTTTCGTTGTATTTTATTTTTTATTTTTGGGGAATTTATTTATTTTTGAGGTGGTAGTCGAGGTGGTGGGGATCGGTAGGCCCAGGAATTTTAAATTGTAGACAAGCAAAACCGCAATAATCGTCCAAAATTTGTATAGACATAAGCAAATTTTGTGAGTCAGAGATTGAAATGTCGCTTACTGCCTTCCTTTTTGTTTTTTTTTGCTTGTTGGCGGATATGGTTAGTAATTTATTTAGAAAGCCAGCTTCGAGTGCCCCCACAGACTCAGGGGCTGACACACATATTTCAGCTTTATTCACATTTCGCCCACCGTTCGGATAATTTCGCTAGAAAAGATGATTAAGTGATTAGTGGCTTTTTTGCAGCTGACTTGCTTCGAGCATAACGAAAGACTTAGGCAACGAACTTGCCGGTAACCTATTGACATTATGACGCGCCAAAGAAAAGCTAGTCCCTCTCTCCAGCCCTATTGCCCCTTTTTGGCTTTTTGGTTTCGTTTTTTTTTGTAAAAATTTGCATTGTTTGCCAGCCTTGCCACCTCCCGCTCCGCACTTCCCTTCCCCCTGCCAAGTTGCCCATTTTGTCTGCCCGCCAAGCAAACGTGAGACGAGCCGGGCTTTGCCTCCGCCGCTGGGAACGTGCAGAGAAAATATTTGACTTTTTTGTGCACACAGTTATGGATATATAAATATGTCAAACGTTTTGTTTGCCTTTCTGCCGCTGCCATTGTGGGAAAGTGTGAGGTTCTGGGCCCGCAGCTCTGTGACAGCATTTTGGCAGAGATTTTATCAGCGGGTTGGTAATTAATTGTCGGAATCATATTTGGTAAGAGGAAAAATATGGTTTTTGACAGCATTAGACATATTCTAACATCATGAAACGAAATAAAATAATTATACTAAAGATATGGTGTTGATTCTTTGATTTATTAAAAATTCAATAAATAGACTGTGTTTATTTTAATCGAAATTTATATACCATCATTTATTTATACACAAATTTGATGTTGAGTTCCTTAAAAGCTTAAACCAGCTCCGCCGCATAGAATCCATTCACTTCGTTTTCTATCGGATTCAAGATCATTTAACAATGCAAAGACCCGGCTTTTTGGCTATTGTCCAAGATCTCCAAATGGTTAATAAGCATATGTTTCCAACGGAAACCAGTTGGGGCCTCATGCCGGGGTGGGTCTATTTGCCCTCCGTCTTAAGCCCCAGATTGGCTTCAGCCCCATTGAGTTGGGGGCCAGAACTAATAAAACTCATTAAACCAAACATGTTTGGGCCTAAACAAAGGCCTCTGTCTATAACCAATTTGAATAATCTCCAACACAGCGATATGACAGAAGAGTGGTGGAAGCCAGAAAGTCAATAATCTGATTTTGTGGGGCGAATGAGAACGAGGTAAGGAGGAGAACGATGTTCAATTAAAAACAAAACTCAAATTAATGAAACGAAAATAAAAATAAATTAAGTAAATGTCGAGAGTCCAAGTCCGAATCCGAATCAGAGTCCCAAAAGAAAGCGACAGATAGCGATGGTGAAGGCGACGGTGACGGTGATGGTGGTGGCGACGGAGTAACCCACCAAACCAGCCATTGCCTGAGAGAATCAAAATGATAACTTTTCAGTTCGGAGCGAAACTGTACCCCCCTGTTCGGCATCGGGTCGGATCGGATCGGTGCTATAATGATCATGGATGATGCTGCGTGTGGAAGAGGAAGATGAAGAGCCGAGCAAAGCGTACGGGCCAAAAACAGAACACAAAAGGTGGCTAGCTGTCGGGCTAACTGGCTGACGGGGCTGACTGGAACCCGAACCTCCACCGCCGACCGGCAAATGGCCAAGATCGATACAATTTTCGAGCAACATTTCGGGTTTTCGGGCATTAAAAAGTCAGAGAGAACAGTAACAATGCCAAGTCACAGATACACAGATACACAGATACACGGATACAGATACCTTGGCCACTTGACAAAGGGGTGCTGTGGAGGGGGCGGACTGCTGGCGGCTGCGAGGGGCAAAGACAAAGTTGTACCTTTTTGGTTATACGAGGGGAGACAAAAGAAGTGGAATGAGAACAAGATCATTGCATTTTTGCTGGCTGCTGTCGTTCTTTTTGCCGATTTTTTTTCTCATTTTTTTTTATTGCTGCTGCCTCAAAGCCAGTTTCGCCCCAGCTTGGTAACAAGTTTGACTGAAAAATTCTAAAAATAATACCGGCCGGTTTGTCGTTTCAAAAAATCAAAAAACAAAAAAAAAACGGAATAAAAAAAATAAAAGGAGAAAAGAAAGAGTGGGCCCAACAGTGGAAATGATGTTGCATCTGTGGGTGTGCAGGTATGCGTGTGTGTGAGTCTGCAAGAAGTGAAAAAATAACCAAAATGAGTAACATTTCAAGGGAAGGGCCTAAGGATGCCGGCCGAGGCACAGGGCCAAGTGCCAAGTCACTCGTTTCGGCTTACAGGCAGCTGCAATTGGTCCAGGGATGGGCGCAAATCACAAGTGATTTTATTGCCGGAGATTTATGACAAAAGTAGGATCCACTTAAACACTATGTTTAGTCAAATTTGAGGGGTATTTATATTGAAACTCTTTAAGTTTTTAAACGCATTTTTGAGATTAGAGATATTTGGAACTCTTTTCAAATATATGACATAAAATTAAGATATTATATTATTAATTAAATTATTCCTACGCCATACTGTCTCGAAAAAAAAAAACGAAACTATGCAACCCTGATGCTGTCCAATGTTGCATAGTGGACCTTCAGACCCAGCACCAATCTCCAGCCGAATCCCGATCCGGTCCGGTCCGGGACCCTGGCTTCATGACGCTGCTAAATGTGTCTTGAATATATAGCTTGGTGCCCAGCATGGGGGGCAGGGCAGCAAGTCCATGTGTCCATGGTCGTTTTCCCTCATCTCTCTTAACGTTTGTTTGCAACAAGTAACGCGCATCAGTATCTGTATCCGTGTATCTCCGGCTGGCAAAGTGTTTGCCCAGCCAAAGAGTTGCTTACCTGTACTGGCTGTGCTACCTGCGCACAGGTAGGCGTATGCATGTATCTGTATCTGTGCTCTGTCCATATCCTTCGCCTTTTTACCATGGATGCAACCTCCAACCGCCAACGGTCAGCATCACCAGCATCAGCAGCAAGCCATCATTATATACATATATGTATTCTTAAATATATATGTAGAAAAAAAGAGTCCATATATACATAGGAACACGGGTTACTTTTTATACGAGATTGTGTCTCCTGGTATGACTTGGCAACTTGCTTTCGGCCTAGGCGTCGGACTCTTCTGCCTTTGCTTAATGGTTTTAGGAAATCGAAAATTAAATAATTTATCTCGATTTTATGACGTTACAAGCAGGTTTTTATACCCCCATCTTCTCTAGCCTCCCTAGCAGCCAGCACGCGATAAATCTTCGGCTTACAATCAGAAGAAATGCTGCAAGAACAAAAAAAATCATATATGCATGTACAATGCGATGCTTTTAAGTCCCCCGCCCCCACCCAGTAATTTGAATAGCCGCCGTTCTAATGCCATAAAAAAGAGATGCTGCTCCTGGCCCCTGACCCTTTCCGTAATCAAAATCAACAGTGGAGGGGAGCTATTTAAAAAAAAAAAGACCCCATCTTGACTCGGTCATTATTTTCGTTGGGTTTGTATTATTTTCTGTTTTTTTGGCTGGTCATCGCTCTCAAGTGGTTCGTTCGAGTTGAGATTGATTCGAAAGAAAGGTGCAGAGAAAGTGGTAAAGAGGCAGTGCCTCATGGAGCTGGACTGCGACCAAGTGGGTTGTCACTGGGCTTTCGGTAATGTACAGGGGAAAAAATAAAAGAAATTGCTCGGACACTTGGGATTTTCATACTCTGAAATTGTCTCTGATCTTGAATCTAAATGAAGATTATTTAGAAACAAAGACTTCTAATAGAAGCTAGGCTTCAAAGAAGACTTTTAAGTCCAAAGTTAAATAGTTTTTTTTTTAAAACCCACCCTATTGTCTGTGTTTAAAACTTATTCTTTTAAAAGTCTACTATTAAACTAGTCTTTAATATTTTCAATATATTTTTTAATATATTTAGTCTAGACCTTAATTATTTTCTGTGTACTAATGCCTACCAAACTCCAATTGCCGGCCGGGTCGCATGTGCTTGCATCGTTAGCGATTGATGGAAAAGTTTTGGGCTTAATATGGCAATAGCAGCTGGTACAGTTTTGATGACCAAGGTACTTTGGCATACGATGTGGTCAGTTTTTAAATGGCTAACTTGAGGTTAAAGAGAAGGCTTCACGGCTGTAATCTGCGGTACTTTAAGATGGCACAAATTCAGACAACTGTCACATTATTGAGGGCTTTTTTTTAAAATATATTAACAGCAACTGTTCATCCAAGTTTAATTAATATCTCTTATCCCATAAAGAACATATAAAAATATTTGATTATATAAAACTATTGAGCATCTATTGAGAAATAATAATTGATAATATAAATCAATAATTATTGCACTTTATTCATAAAGATTTCATTTAAAAAAAATTACTCTTTTTTTTTTCTTAAAAGTCAGGAGTTTTCTGGCAGAGCTGCTATTTATGAAAATCTGTGGACTGTATATTTTATAAAAACTGATGAATTTATTTACTATTTAGATGATTTAAATCAGAGGTAATATAAGATTATGAGGGTTTTAATGTGCCTTTAGTTTGATATAAGTACTGGACCCGACTTGGTACCCGTCCTTAATTACGTTAAAATATTTCATCAAATTGTAGTTGAAATTATTTTAAAATAAAACCACACCAGCTCCACCTAAACTAATAACATTTTTATTGACTAAAAATCCATCTTAAGAGTAGTTTGAAACAATCCACGTCTTCTTTAGTACAGAACCACTTCCTCCACCCCATACCACGTGGTGGAGTAGATTGGCTTTATCTGACGCTGCTCAACAATATTCGTCAGCAGAGGCAACACATTTGCGATATCAAACAAGCTCTCCTCATAGAACGAAAGCAGCTCGGCCCATTTGGTTAGTGTCAGCAGCAGACCTTCGTCTTTGGAGATGATCAGCAGGGTCAAGTGGGAGGTCAGGAGGCAGCCAAACCATTGAAGGGCTTGAACTTCGGTTTGCACCAAAGAGGAATCCCGGTTGGGACGCTCCTCCAGTTGAGCTTTGGGATCGCTGGCTAGGATATACAGATGATTCATCAGGTGAATGACATGGGGAAGTTCGAGGCGATGTCGCAGATGATCTTCAATGGCAGTGGCGTCAAAGCTGCAGGCGAGTACCGCATTTAGAAGCTCATCGTTGGACTGATTAGTTTCCATGGGTTGTTCTTTGGCATGACCATTAATGCGGGGTGGTTGGCAGTTTTTATCGAGGGCATACCGCAGTGACCAGGCCAGCATTCTCTCGGAGATGTTGCTGTAGCGCCGCAAACACATGAGCACATGCTCTGTGTTATCGGTTTTGATGAATAGGGTAAGTATCTTCTCGATTATCTCCTCCTCGCCGGCTCCACTTCTCTCCAGCTGCCGCACCAACGCCTGGACAGCTGTGTTCATCGGTCCGGCATCGAAGAAGCTGCTCATCAGGGTCACGCTCACATCCTCCAAGCCGTTTTCACAGCTCGCCACCTCTCCGTGGACATGGTGCTTGATAAGCTCACTGATCTCCTGCTCTACCAACTCTGGTGGTTCGTAGGCCAACTCCCTGCCATCTGCCTTTTCGACATTGGACGTCGGCACCAACTTATTCAATTTCTTTTTGATCGAACCATAATTTATCGGATTTGTGCTGCCATCAAACTTGATGACCGACTCAAGGTGTTCCTCCTCGTTAATGTGGTCCAGTTCGAGGGTTGTAAGGTGGGTATCGCTGAGCTGGGAGCCCAGCATGTCCACTAGGACTTCCTGGTTCATTCGGTATTTCACGGCAGCTATATTCTGGCCCATAGCCAAAAGAATGTGCTCATCTCCGGCCCAAAGCCGAGAGAAGTCCAGGTAAACCTTAAAGTACTGCTTTGCGTTGACAACCTTGAACTGTGTATTGTAAACCAGCAAGGAGGCACCCTCCTGTCCGTAATTGGCTCCATAGATGGCAGCAAAGTTGCGCGACACTCCGTGGACGGACATTTTGCTCTCCACATTTAGTTCAGCGAGCATGGAAACAAATTGTCCAAGGGAACGCTCGAATCCTCGCTCCGCCAGGTTCAGCATGAAGATGCGCTTGTCAGACCCTGAAATGGGATGTTTTTAATAAGATATCAATAGTGGCAGTGAACAGACTCACAAATAGTAAGCAACTGGGGAGCAGTATCGCCTTCAATGACAGCATAGCCCGTTAGGCGAACCTCCTCCCGTTTAATAAGGAAATATCTTCGGTCTCCGGTTGACAAAGACAGCCGGATGAGCTGCAGTTCCCCAGTGGCTTTTGTTTCTTGGAAATATGTGAGCACCTGATGTCCCTCGGGCATTGTGTAAACCGAGGGCTTGCTAATAATTTTACTGGCAGCCAGAGCCAGTTGCTCGGCGGTCTCCTCAACCTGATCCTTTCGAGCCGCGAGAGCCTGTGAGAGTGGCTGGCATTCTCCATCGCTATAAAGAAGCAAAGCCTCCCGACTTGTTTCGACCAAGTGAGCTATGCTTTTTTGGAACTAAATTTGTCAAATTAAAATTAAAGTAACAAGGTGAGAATAACAAACATTTGAACGCACTTTTAGCTTTTTCGATTTGGACACATCGCTGGTCTCCACATCCCACAGGCGCAGCGCATGGTTTCCGAAGACTCCCACATATTTCTGGCTGCTGGGATCGAAGATCACCTTGCTCGATAGCTTCTCCGGAAGGGACCAGCTGAGGATTTGCTTTTGTGTGCTAATCTGTAAATAATTTCGTTTGTTTTTCGTTTGTCGATTTGAATTTAAGGTTTGAAACTCACGTTAAGAACCACTACCACGTTGCGCGCCAATGTGGTCACCACGTTCCCCTTTTCCTTGTCCGAAGCCAGCCCCAGAAACTCCTTAGGGTCCGGTATAGGAAATAGGTTGTAATATGAAAGAAACTTGGACATAATTGAAAACAAATTGCAACACGTGCAACGCGGTTTAAAATTTATAGGGGGAGTCCAACAGCTGTTCGTATTAGTGATGGACTCTTATTCAAACCACCGATAACTTTTGTTTTTAAAATGTAGGCGGGAAATATTCAGTATTTTCAGTTTTAGTTTTCACTGAGAAATAATAAGAATATATAAAATATTTAAAAATATGTTATGAAAATTATAAAGATTTACTGTTAAAATACAGCTTTCAAGTTTTAATTAGGTAAAACGTTTTAGAACGCAAAGGGAAGGCTTTAAAGTCTTTAAAATTCTATCAATACATAGATCTAATAAATAGTGAAAATATGAAGCTGAAACCGGATCTTAAATAGTTTTTGTTAAATAAAAACAAAAGTATTATTTTTATTTATATTATATTCGATTAGCAATATAATCGATACCGTCTACCTAAAAGAAATTGCGGTCATTTTTCGATCATTCACGAACGGTCACTCTAATCCCACTATATAATGTAAAATTAATCACAATATATGTTTATTCTTAACTATAAATAAACAAAATCGAATGTGCAATATAATCCATAACTAAAATATCAAGACTCTCAAACATGTAACTAAGCACCGACAAATTTGGATCAACGTAAACAAGCATACTCCATCACTTAAACTCAAAAACTCGAAACAACGAATCAGTTCATATTTTATAAAATCGGATTTATTCGAGATATCAAAGTGCAGGGTCGGGCCACAGGTAATCTATGCAAAAATACGTGGTCCTGAAGGTATTTTACAGCATTGGGTCATAGAACGTTAAGGAGGGGGCCGGCGAAGCTCCTCGAATCTTCGAGAACGCACGTAAGAGCACAAATCCCAAAATGCTGGAGAATCTTCGTGGTATTTTCCGTAAACGTCGGCGCTGCGAGTCCGACCCGCCCCCAACACCGCCCACACCACCGCCCCCACCAACGCACTACCAGCCACCTCCCCCGGCCGATGGTCCTGGGCTAATGGGTCGTTATCCGGATGAGTTGTCCAACGATGGCTGTAGTGACTCCTGGGTGGATGCCTATTTTCACAGCACCCAGCAAATCGATAGGTAATTGCAAACTTCATATTCACGCTTCCTCTCTCTCTTCTTACAGCTTGCGTGTGTAAGAAAAAGAAACAAATAACATAATACAGAATAAGCAACAGCATCAAACACTCTTCGACACCCACTCGAAAAGCTTAAAACATTCCAAAAGAGTAGCAACCAGCGGCCTAAAGACAAATAAAAAAAAGGTAAAGCAGTAGGCGATCAGCGTCGGGGAGATCAAGAGCATTATATCACCGGAAGTATATAGGAGTGTAGAGATCGGAAATCTCCAGGACAGCGGCAGCGGCAGGTTCAAATCACCGTGGATCAGTCGCAGGATATGGAAGTTGATGCGCCTCTAGCGCAGCACAACAGTGATAATATTCTGAATCAACAGCAGCAGCACCATCACCCTCACCACAACCAGCAGAGACTTTCACCCAGTGACCATCAATCGGAAGCATCAATGAACTTCGATTACTTGCAAGACCTGCGTGCTGGCGCCACCTCCTCTTCCGGGGCCGGATCGGGAGCAGGCGCCGTTGGCAATAGCAGCAGCAACTCATACGGTCTTGTCGACGACAGTAGGACCCTGGACAGGTTGTTATTCCATCCTACATAAATCAAATCAGATACAATAGAAAAAAACTATAACCAAAACAAACAACAAAATTAGTAGCGAACTGAACACCAACCAAAACCTATAATTTCTTATCTATTATTTCTTCACACTGCTACCAGCTTCATTTGACTCTTTAGTTCCATAACAGTAATGGTGATAGCTAAAAGTATCTGCGGGGACGCCCACACAACCTCCAAAAACCGAAAAAAAACGTTGTGCGAGCGCCTCTTGTATATTTCTTTTGTAGACCTATTCTGGTTATGATTCGTTTCGTAGCTCTCCAAGTGGTTTTCCAATCAAAAGCAAATCGATCTAACAGCTTAACGTTGCTTGTTTCTTTCCATGACTTAACCATCACATTGAAACCGCCAAAACACTTAACCGAATCGCGACAGACCATATAACGCCAACGAAAGGTAAACCTGCTATTAACAGGCCATTAGCCGGGACTAATATAAGACTGACTTGCAGGTTCGTCAACATACTGGACCAGTTAGATGCACGGGTGGAGAAACTGCGCAAAGATGCACTAAATTTGCAGGAGAAGAAAGACTATCTCTTGATGTCCATGGATCTAATCAAGACCAACGAAATGATGCAGAACATGAGCGAGGGTAAGAATTACAAATTATTTTAGTTTAGATGGCTTTTAAGCAAATATTAACTATTATTTATTATTTTCGGATACTAGCTGAACGAGAAGAGATCATGTTGTATATTCAGCGAGTCAGCTCCCGGCTTGGCACCGTGGAATTAAACGTTCGTACTGTTCGCGACAATTCTCAGGAGGACTCACTCAGCCAGATCAATGCTTTGATCGACACAATGATCAAGATGGGTGATCCGGTCATCGCTCGCCAACGTTGTCAGATGTACTTAAATGCCTGCTGCAGCAGCTCAATGGATCCGTCTGGTCACATGGACACCGTTCCCGAAGCCGATGTGGGGCCCATCGACAAGAAATTTGAGAGTGTGCTCCTCGGATGTACTCTGGATGATCAGAAGAACATCAAGAAACGACTGCAGGCTTTAATGGGATATTTAAATAAGCAAACTGTTAGCCATTAATATAATTGTTTTTGGTCCTTTTTGGGTACTATTCATAGCATTATTATCAAACCAAACGAAAACATCATCACGCCAGATGCATATAATAAATAATTTAATGCGAACAACCATATAGTGTTAATCCTATATTTTATATTTATTTATAAGTTCGGAAAGCACATATCCTGTGCCTTTAAAACACGATCACTTAGCACCCATAAGGCTTCGTTGGAGGCGAAGAATATCTGTTGAATGTTCTTGGATGTGAGATATATGATTTCGTTGCTCTCCGCTGTGATGTTGGACAGTTTAGTACAACGGACAACTGCTCCGAATTTGAGGATTACGTAGTACAGTGTTCCAAATGAATCCATAATCATGCTGCGACTGGTGCCCAGTAAATTGCCCAAGGGAGTTAGCTCCAAGTCGTTGTTCAGAGAATTGGATTTTAATTCATTTTTTCCATTTAGTTCCATCCTATCCACGGTGCTATAGAGAGCTCCATCTTGGTCGGCTAGAATGAGTTCTCCTCGGAGGCCGAAAGTGAAGTCCACGGGCGTTATGGGAAACGTTTGGTTCATCGTCTCGTACTTGGGACTTGCCAGAGATCTGAGACTCCATGTCTGCTCCAGGATATCGAAGGCAACTATCTCCGATAGGTGGCCAAAGATAAAGTATATATGTCGCTCTTGCTCGCAATCAGAGCCCTTAGGACCCATTTGCACCACCAGGGTTTGGGTTTCCTCTCTAGGGATGTGCCTTCCACAATCAATGCGTAGCAGCTCTGCATTGTTGCGCATCAAGTCGAAGACAAACAATCGAGGTGGGCACTTTCCACCCGGGAATCCCACATCCATGACCCAAAGCCGACTCAGGCCATCCACCTGAGACCAGTGCGCCTGTTGCACCAGGGAGCAGTCCTTCTGGTCTCCATTGGCGTGGACGTCTCGATGAGGAAAGACCACTGTGGGCATGGGAAAGTACGAAACCGGCCACTGAGCTTCGATCAGTGTGGGTGAACCATTGTTTTCGACATTCACGCTGAGGAACACGCGCGAAAAATGCATTGAGAGATGACGCACATGGTAACTGGACTCGTTTAGGCCGGATTGGGCCAAAAGCCAGGCGTCAGAGGCCAAGGCCAGGAGGATATTTAAGAGCCCCAATCGGAGGACACCTTGTGTGGCCATCATCGAACGCGGATTAGTACTAAGCTCGGAGCAGCTCAGTTGCTTACGTTGTGAATGCCGGAAGAGTTGCACCAAACTGTCTACATCAGCAGTTGGAGGTATCGGGTGTCGCAAACAAACCCGAATATCGGCGACCTGCATTAATGCCCACTATTATTAAAGTGGATTTTTTATATAACGCCATTGCACTACCATTTCAAATAGATCAGGTCATGTGTCTAAACAAATGACTGGATTCACTTTGAAAATCATTTTTTATTACCCAAATAATTGCCAAGTTTATGGGTCAATATTAGCAAATAATAGCTGATATCAGGTGGATTTATTTGTATTTATATTTTATACAAAGAGTCTAAGAACTGGATTTTTTAAATATTTACACTTTTGAGGTAAGCATAGATATACTTATATCTATACTTACTATACTTATAGATATAAATTGTCTTTATAAAGGATTATAAATAGTTTTGTAAAAACTATAGGAAAAAAGACTCTTTCTAAATAAAGTTCATAACTAGGACTGGTAGCTCAAAGAGTTTCCATCAATATCACATCTAGGGACCAACATTGTAAGCAAGTAAATAATGTTTTCAAGAAATTCTGTGGAATTAACCTACCTTAAATATTTGATGTGATTAGTTTAAAATTAACCAATAGTTTTATAGCCTAATGGCTATAAATTCTTATCAGAGCTTTGAGGCTTTATTTTCCGTTTTATTATCGGTTTATGGGCCATGTCATCGTAGATTACAATTTTTTTTGGAATTGCCAAAATGCTTATGTAAATCCCCGACAAAATATTGAAGTCATGAACTAAGCCAAGAAAAGTTTTACGTTCAATACTCTTACAAAGGGTGCTATAAATTTACGAGACAATAAAGTATTTGACGTTCTTCAATTTGGTTGATTTGTCAACTATTGTCTCTGTAGAGTAGAGTTTTACTTTTTACTCTGTTTAATCGCTGATAACAGAAATATGGTAGCCCACTTAATACTTTAGAAATAGAGAACAACTAAATGGTAAAACCCATGCTTTCTACCATTCTGTTTCTTGTCTTTAATCAATCTATATTCTAGAAGTTATGTAGCTTATCTATTTCGGAATGGAGCCATTTATCACTGTCAGGGACTGTCTGACTGAATCATCTAGATAGGGCTCTACCATCTCAATAGAGGGGTTCCAGACTTTTATAAATTGTAAACAAGCTTTTAGGTCTGAGCTGGAATTTTATTTCGGGATCAGGAGTAAATAATCATTTAAAATCATCTATACAAATGTTCATAACATAATAATTTTATTATCATAATAATATTGGCCATAATCCTGTTTTTAAGTTAATAGCATCTAGATGAAGCCACTACAAAATCCATGTGACGCACCTCTGGTGTGGGAAACGAACCCCAATCTTCCTCGAGGGGGTGTAAGCTCATTCACCCAATATCTGTTCCATACTATCGCTTTCGTGGTGTTAATTATAACTGACTTGTTATCAGGTTATTGTTCTTTCCCCCCCGATATGATTAGAGCTTTCAATACCTGTATAACTCAGCCGCACTCAATGTTCCCTCAGTTATTCATTTGTTTTGGCCAAGACCACTCGTGCTCCGGCGTACAAAAAAGGATTGGAGTACCCACTGAACCCATATAGCACCCAATAATTGCTCTCTACATAACACTCGCTCATCCCCGACTGCTCCAACCATGTGCAACGCTCTCTGTGAATGCCTCAAATGCCCCGGCAAAGTTGTGTGCTGGTAAGTTTCCACCGATTCCTGACTCATTGATCACCACTGTTATCTGACCCGTAAACGGGATGCCTTGACCGGATATTGTTTATTTTAGAGATAGCATAATCTTGGGCAACATATTAATGGGAATGCTTGAATTTGATTTATTTGTGCACTTTCTTTTGATTTAAAATGGTTCTTCAAAGATATTTTATTTTTAAGCAACTGAAACTTTTATGAAATTGCACTCTTACTTTTATAATTATATCCCTGGCCCAAAAATCGATATGGTAGTCACATTAGTCGAACATGCAACACGTAAACTTAATTGTATATAATTAACTTGAAGTTCATACACCATTTAATAGGGTTTAATCCTAGGTTAAGGGTTAAGGATGATAACACCTAACATACAAACAATTTATTTCTATTAAAAATCGAATTTTATTCCAGTTGCTGCAACTGCGCCTGCAAAATGCTAATGAGCATTATCTTCTCCGCCCTCCTGATGGTCGTCGTGATCGGATTAATCGTCTACTTCACAGTCTTCTACCACAAGGACAAGAATGCCGACGAGGTGACGAAGCAGGTCGCTAAAATGGCCCCCATTGTTAAGCGTAGCATTCGCGACTACTTTAATAAGGAGTACTGATCTGAGGCAATGAATTTAAATAGTAGGCTAAATAAATTAAACAATAATAACTCCAAGAAACCGAAACGAAACTAGTCATATCGATGTATTTTATTTAATCTAATCAATTGGGATGCCCACAATGGGATTTATTTCTTATCTATATTGATTGTTTGGCCCCAAATTGAATGGGCCATTCGGTTGGCTTTATATTTTTTAATAGGGTTGGGCTTTTTTGTAGCGTCAAGAGTGACTCACACCTATTTTTAAGAGTTTAGTTGACTTTTCCGGTGTGATGGTATTTTGTTTAAATATTTAATCAACACACAAGGGGCACTATATATATATGTTCTTATCATAGATGTAAAAAACTCTTTACAATATAGATTCAGAAAGTAATACAAATAGAAGTCAAAGAACCTAAAGAGTATGAAAAATTAGGAAACAGTTTGTCCTTGTTATCATAATAAAAAAAATGTAAGATTTAGAACAATATGTCTAGCCAGGGTAAAAAAAAAACATGAAGGACTGCCCGTAGGGAAACCCCTCATTACCTCATTCCCACATATTCCGACTTACCAGCTGTTTTTCTAGTTTGTATGTATACCATTTTCGAGGATCAGGTAGGTAGGGTCCTAGAATATTGAGGGTTGAAAAGTAGCCCGGGTCTGGTGGCCTGTGCAAATGCATTTGAAACTCGGCGACCCCTGTCTGGCTTCAATCACTTTTCAACTCAGTTACTCGCCAGCATCAGGTTCACAATGTCCTCCGCCGATTCCACGCTCTACTATACGGCCTTTGACGACATGTTCAAGGAACTCTTAGCAATAGAGGGAGAACCTATGGAAGTAGTTGAAAACAGGGAGGAATCTGGCTCCGAAACCCCCAAACGCTATGTTGAAATTCGTAAGCAGAAGCTATTTTCCAAGGACTCTGGAAACTTTGTTATAAGCCGGCGATCGCCAAAACTGGAGAACAAATTTGATATGGACGTGGACTTGACACCCAGCCGACGAAGGGAGCTCCTCGGAGACGAAATCCTGCGCCTCCGCAAGGATCGATCGGAAAAGGATCGTCTGAAGCCGCAGCGACGTCTTACCTTGAGGATTTAAATTTTGAAAAGGATAAATTGTTGCCCACTTGACTTTTCGATGTGCTTCCCTGTTGTATGCAGCACTTAATTTTAAGTTCGTTTTTAAGTTCTTTCAAGTATGCAATGGTTATTTCTAGCAGAGCTCGCTGTGATCCTAAAATAAAGATCAATTATAGGGTTTTGTCATCTAAATATTTTTAACTGTGCCATGAATAAAAATATGTTATTCAAGAAAAAATAGTAGTATTTTAAATACATTTCCTGATCGTTACAGGTATACTATAATTAGTATACTACTAATTATAAACAGCTGTCATTTCGTCAAAAAAATTGAACCTAATACATGTAGTAAGGGTCCAGTAAAAATAACATTCTTTGGTTTTGCCTTCTAAGCGCGTTTAAAAAATATATATTTTTAACAAATAACAATATAGTTCCAGGACAATGACAACCAGCATATTCTTAGTCATTATAGTGTTCGCACATGGGTTTGTTCAATAAACAATATCCTCTTTCGATTATTTTAAAGGCTGTGGAAAATGTTATTTCAAAAATGGAAAAAAAATTATTAAAATCTAAACTTACGTGTCAAGCCCCTCTTTTCCCGATAACATGACTGCAGTTTAACCAAACAACTGCTCAAATTCGCATGGTAACAGATCCCATCAGTGCCGCAATGGACGTCAAATTCGTGTCCGCAGTTGTTGGGGCATTCTATAGCTTCTTCGGCTCTTCCAAATGCAAAAAGAGCTTAGAGTATTCTACTTTGAAAGAATTTCTTCTTATTATAATCCAAGAGTAACTCACCCAAGAGCAAAATGACGGAGCAATACAATCTCATCGCGATGTGGATAGTTATAGACGTGACGAGGAAATAAAAACATTTTCAACAAAGCTGGTCTTTAAATTTGAAACTTTTCACGATTATAATGGAAATTAGAATGAAAACTTTCTGTTTATGCAGGCAGGCTCTTTCCAGATTATATTTCCATATTGAATTTCAAACAATAAACATTTTTATGATACATTACGTATAACCAGAGAGGATGTAAATATTGGTTTAAATAAAATGCAAAAAATAATTGAACAAAAAAATAACTCCTCCAATGAAAGGCATATCTTCGCCAATAATCATCCGATTCTTTAAACTTTTTATAAAAATCTCTGATGGTACAAGTTTTGCAAAATGCATGGAGACCCCAATATGGCCCCCAGTGAAGACCATATCTTTGCCAATAATCATCCGATTCTTAAGCGGAATACCTTAAACGATTTGTAGATCGATTCTCTACTAATTCGCATCAAAACCTAGACATCGATTTTCTATTGATTTTTTATAAAATTTTCTGATGCTACCCCTGCAAATTTCGTAAAATGCATGGAGACCCCAATATGGCCCCCAGTGAAGGCCATATCTTTGCCAATAATCATCCGATTCCTAAGCAGAATACCTTAAACGATTTGTAGATCGATTCTCTACTAATTCGCATCAAAACCTAGACATCGATTTTCTATTGATTTTTTTATAAAATTTTCTGATGCTACCCCTGCAAATTTGGTAAAATGCATGGAGACCCCAATATGGCCCACAGTGAAGGCCATATCTTTGCCAATAATCATCCGATTCTTAAGCGGAATACCTTCAACGATTTGTAGATCGATTCTCTACTAATTCGCATCAAAACCTAGACATCGATTTTTTATTGATTTTTTTATAAAATTTTCTGATGGTACCCCTTGCAAATTTCGTAAAATGCATGGAAACCCCAATATGGCCCCCAGTGAAAGCCATATCTTTGCCAATAATCCTCCGATTCTTAAGCGGAATACCTTAAACGATTTGTAGATCGATTCTCTACTAATTTGCATCAAAACCTAGACATCGATTTTTTATTGATTTTTTTATAAAATTTTCTGATGGTACCCCCTGCAAATTTGGTAAAATGCATGGAACCCCAATATGGCCCACAGTGAAGGCGATATCTTTGCCAATAATCATCCGATTCTTAAGCGGAATACCTTCAACGATTTGTAGATCGATTCTCTACTAATTTGCATCAAAACCTAGACATCGATTTTTTATTGATTTTTTTATAAAATTTTCTGATGCTACCCCTGCAAATTTGGTAAAATGCATGGAACCCCAATATGGCCCCCAGTGAAGGCCATATCTTTGCCAATAATCCTCCGATTCTTAAGCGGAATACCTTCAACGATTTGTAGATCGATTCTCTACTAATTCGCATCAAAACCTAGGCATCGATTTTTTATTGATTTTTTTATAAAATTTTCTGATGCTACCCCTGCAAATTTGGTAAAATGCATGGAGACCCCAATATGGCCCACAGTGAAGGCGATATCTTTGCCAATAATCATCCGATTCTTAACCAAATTTTAGATCGATTCTCTACTAATTT
This sequence comes from Drosophila atripex, assembly GCA_035045925.1. Classification (NCBI taxonomy): domain Eukaryota; kingdom Metazoa; phylum Arthropoda; class Insecta; order Diptera; family Drosophilidae; genus Drosophila; species Drosophila atripex. The sequence goes on from JAWNOP010000012.1 coordinate 8,439,364, forward strand.
GCATTAAAACCTAGATATCGATTTTTTATTGATTTTTTTATAAAATTTTCTGATGGTACCCCTTGCAAATTTCGGAAAATGCATGGAGACCCCAATATGGCCCCCAGTGAAGGCCATATCTTTGCCAATAATCATCCGATTCCTAAGCGGAATACCTTAAACGATTTGTAGATCGATTCTCTACTAATTTTCATCAAAACCTAGACATCGATTTTTTATTGATTTTTTTATAAAATTTTCTGATGGTACCCCTTGCAAATTTCGGAAAATGCATGGAGACCCCAATATGGCCCCCAGTGAAGGCCATATCTTTGCCAATAATCATCCGATTCTTAAGCGGAATACCTTCAACGATTTGTAGATCGATTCTCTGCTAATTCGCATCAAAACCTAGACATCGATTTTTTATTGATTTTTTTATAACATTTTCTGATGGTACCCTCTGCAAATTTCGTAAATTGCATGGAGACCCCAATATGGCCCCCAGTGAAGGCCATATCTTTGCCAATAATCATCCGATTCTTAAGCGGAATACCTTAAACGATTTGTAGATCGATTCTCTACTAATTTGCATCAAAACCTAGACATCGATTTTTTATTGATTTTTTTATAAAATTTTCTGATGCTACCCCTGCAAATTTGGTAAAATGCATGGAACCCCAATATGGCCCACAGTGAAGGCGATATCTTTGCCAATAATCATCCGATTCTTAAGCGGAATACCTTCAACGATTTGTAGATCGATTCTCTACTAATTTGCATCAAAACCTAGACATCGATTTTTTATTGATTTTTTATAAAATTTTCTGATGCTACCCCTGCAAATTTGGTAAAATGCATGGAACCCCAATATGGCCCCCAGTGAAGGCCATATCTTTGCCAATAATCCTCCGATTCTTAAGCGGAATACCTTCAACGATTTGTAGATCGATTCTCTACTAATTCGCATCAAAACCTAGGCATCGATTTTTTATTGATTTTTTTATAAAATTTTCTGATGCTACCCCTGCAAATTTGGTAAAATGCATGGAGACCCCAATATGGCCCACAGTGAAGGCGATATCTTTGCCAATAATCATCCGATTCTTAAGCAAATTTTAGATCGATTCTCTACTAATTTGCATTAAAACCTAGACATCGATTTTTTATTGATTTTTTTATAAAATTTTCTGATGGTACCCCTTGCAAATTTCGGAAAATGCATGGAGACCCCAATATGGCCCCCAGTGAAGGCCATATCTTTGCCAATAATCATCCGATTCCTAAGCGGAATACCTTAAACGATTTGTAGATCGATTCTCTACTAATTTTCATCAAAACCTAGACATCGATTTTTTATTGATTTTTTTATAAAATTTTCTGATGGTACCCCTTGCAAATTTCGGAAAATGCATGGAGACCCCAATATGGCCCCCAGTGAAGGCCATATCTTTGCCAATAATCATCCGATTCTTAAGCGGAATACCTTCAACGATTTGTAGATCGATTCTCTGCTAATTCGCATCAAAACCTAGACATCGATTTTTTATTGATTTTTTTATAACATTTTCTGATGGTACCCTCTGCAAATTTCGTAAATTGCATGGAGACCCCAATATGGCCCCCAGTGAAGGCCATATCTTTGCCAATAATCATCCGATTCTTAAGCGGAATACCTTAAACGATTTGTAGATCGATTCTCTACTAATTTGCATCAAAACCTAGACATCGATTTTTTATTGATTTTTTTATAAAATTTTCTGATGGTACCCCTTGCAAATTTCGTAAAATGCATGGAGACCCCAATATGGCCCCTAGTGAAGGCCATATCTTTGCCAATAATCATCCGATTCTTTAGCGGAATACCTTAAACGATTTGTAGATCGATTCTCTACTAATTCGCATCAAAACCTAGACATCGATTTTTTATTGATTTTTTTATAAAATTTTCTGATGCTACCCCTGCAAATTTGGTAAAATGCATGGAACCCCAATATGGCCCACAGTGAAGGCGATATCTTTGCCAATAATCATCCGATTCTTAAGCGGAATACCTTCAACGATTTGTAGATCGATTCTCTACTAATTCGCATCAAAACCTAGACATCGATTTTTTATTGATTTTTTTATAAAATTTTCTGATGCTACCCCTGCAAATTTGGCAAAATGCATGGAGACCCCAATATGGCCCCCAGTGAAGGCCATAACTTTGCCAATAATCATCCGATTCCTAAGCGGAATACCTTAAACGATTTGTAGATCGATTCTCTACTAATTTGCATTAAAACCTAGACATCGATTTTTTATTGATTTTTTTATAAAATTTTCTGATGGTACCCCTTGCAAATTTCGGAAAATGCATGGAGACCCCAATATGGCCCCCAGTGAAGGCCATATCTTTGCCAATAATCATCCGATTCTTAAGCAAATTTTAGATCGATTCTCTACTAATTTGCATTAAAACCTAGACATCGATTTTTTATTGATTTTTTTATAAAATTTTCTGATGGTACCCCTTGCAAATTTCGGAAAATGCATGGAGACCCCAATATGGCCCCCAGTGAAGGCCATATCTTTGCCAATAATCATCCGATTCCTAAGCGGAATACCTTAAACGATTTGTAGATCGATTCTCTACTAATTTTCATCAAAACCTAGACATCGATTTTTTATTGATTTTTTTATAAAATTTTCTGATGGTACCCCTTGCAAATTTCGGAAAATGCATGGAGACCCCAATATGGTTCCCAGTGAAGGCCATATCTTTGCCAATAATCATCCGATTCTTAAGCGGAATACCTTCAACGATTTGTAGATCGATTCTCTGCTAATTCGCATCAAAACCTAGACATCGATTTTTTATTGATTTTTTTATAACATTTTCTGATGGTACCCTCTGCAAATTTCGTAAATTGCATGGAGACCCCAATATGGCCCCCAGTGAAGGCCATATCTTTGCCAATAATCATCCGATTCCTAAGCGGAATACCTTAAACGATTTGTAGATCGATTCTCTACTAATTTGCATCAAAACCTAGACATCGATTTTTTATTGATTTTTTTATATAATTTTCTGATGGTACCCCTTGTAAATTTCGTAAAATGCATGGAGACCCCAATATGGCCCCCAGTGAAGACCATATCTACGTAGAATAGCTCAAACGATCTCTGTTCTTTCGTGAATCGCCAAAGTGGAATCATCCAATAAGTATGCTACACTCGATTTCCAAATAGGTTAGTTGCTAATCAGATACGGTCATGACTATATTTTTACATAGACCCAAAGATTATTTACATTTTACTGACATTATGCTGCTGCTAAATAATTTTTAAAAGTATTGAGATTATTCATTTTAATCATAAATTTGATTATAGATGAATGTATGTATGTATATAGACAACCCATTTTTATTTGACAATCAATTCTGCAAACACTTTCGTGGAAAATAGAATTCATGAAACATATCCCAGAATTCGTATATTCTTTAAAGAGGTTAATGATCTTTATTTTCTGAGACCTTGCAAAGTGCCAACGATTTCTTTCAACTTGAAGATTATGTGCCTTTGGTCTTTCACCTTATCTTAGCCATGTTACCCTTGAAAGGCTTAACTGGTCTTAGTAACAGAATGCGCCACTTGAATGCTGGCTATAATCTGAAAAGGGAAAGGGCTTTAATCTGTGAAAGGATTAGAATAACTATGCTCCTTGGCCTACGACTTACAAGTCATAAAACAAACATACATGTTTTGTTTGGGACTTGCTAATTTACATAATTAAAATTTAAATTATGATTTAGTTGTAATATTCTTTATACTTGGAGAAAAATAAATAAATAAATAAATAAAAAAATCCTTATCGGAAAGCATGACTTTAAAATTTTCCACGTTTCCCTTAATCACAATTTTTAATTATTTATTTTTAAAACAAAATGATTTGCAAATATTCATGTTGTGTTTTTATTTTCCATATATTGCGAATATATTTTTGTTTCATGCAAATCACTTTGATTACATATAGAAGGAAGAGCCCCAGCCCCAATGACCTTTCCCTGGGCCATCGAAATCTTGTGCAACATGAGCACGACTCTTTTTAGACTCATTGATTAGTACAGCCCGGATCCCATCGCCTTTCGCCCCGATCGGCTATAGAAACTACCCACTATTATCAACCCGTGGGACTAATACAAAGAAAGCCTCGTCTCCGTCAACAACTTTTGCTTTTTTTGTAGTTGTTGCCGATTTTAGTTTATTATGTCTATCGGGCGTCTGACGAACGCTTCTCTTCTTCTTTCCCTGGCGAACGTATAACGGAAGATCTTGTAAAATTCGCCATTGCTAAAGTTTTCGGTATTTCCGGTTGAAAATTGGGCAGCTCATAGCTGTCCTATGGAGCTATGTCCTGTGAGAAATGGAAGGCGGTAGCAGTCCTGGAAACTCCTGAAACCGCAAAAGTTTCTCACTCCTCCGTAGAGTCTCCGATTTTGATGATTCAAAAGGAATCAGATACTTCGGTGGGAGTAGAACGGGCTAACCATATTTCATTCGATTCTAAGGACTCTCTCATATAGAAATCAATTAACGAAAAACATTTTAAATCTTTCATTCGCTGTAAACAAAAAATTCATTGCTATTTTCGCCTACTCATCGGTTTGCTCCGACTTATCGCCAAACACGCGGCGAACCGGCTTTTGGAGAGAGTCCCAGTTCAGAGAGGCAGATATGTATTTAAGTATAGTATATATGGCTTTCCGCCATGGCACTCGATGGGGAGAAAAGAATAATAGAGACCATGTGCTCCCTCTAATCAAAAATAATCAAGAACGGTCAACGCGGGAAAGTTTTGGGTTGAAGGTCTGGATAATAGTTCTTCTTATATAAATTCAAATTATATATTTCTTAAATATAAGGTGAATTTGCGATTTAAAACTTTCTTATTTTCCAAGATTTCCCACATTATTTGTAAAAAAATCTTAGGTTTAGTTTAATAAATAAATAAATATTAAATATTAATTTTCTAATTAGTTTTCTTTGTCCATCTTTAAATTTAATTTCAGCATCCTAATCAGTAAGCAATGAAATATTTTTCAAATCGTAAACTTTAGTTTAACTTTAGATTTTATTTCACAAATCCAATTAAACAATATTCTAAATATATAAACTACTTAAAGCATTTCCCCTAATCATATTTTTGCCCATGACTAGGTGCATTTCTATTTTCGATCAATTAAAGCTAGTCATTCGCACTAATTTATAGACTCTCAACTTAATTGTAAACTACCCCCCTAATCGGGGAGATCTAACCTTATGATAGTTTTAAGAATTTATAGACTTCATTCATATTCAAAAAGAAATATAACACTGAAATTAACCAACTATACAAAATGATCTATAATTAGTTTGGACAATAAATAGTGCCAAAAATCTGCAAGAGTTCAGTAACATTTGGTTATTGTCCTTGAATAAATCTTCCTAATTTTGAGGTCATCGCTTGAATTTATGCACATGTCTGTATATGTATTTATATTTATGAAAAAGAAAGGACTATCTTTTAGCTTAAAAGGTCCATTGGCATGTGTTGTATTTCACGACTATATATATAAAAAATTTTTTTTTGTATACGTTTGTATAGAATATTCCTATCAAAAAGTTCATTTGCAGCAAAAATTCGATCACTTCTTGACAGCAATGCAAACTCATTAAAGTTGAATAAACAAATGACCTGGCAGTATCGTTATCAGTCAGCTTGGCCCAGATAACGCAGGATCCTGGGCAGGAACTTAATATGACTTGCAATCTGTTTATCATCTCAGATTAGTCAGTTATCAGAGGCTATTTTTTTTTTTTTTTGCTCAAAAAATTCAGCACGTAGCTGAATATCTTTATTTGCAGGGAAGAACCTTTTGAAGCCCATTTTGAACGTAAGTGCTTTTGGAATCTTCGCATTTAAATGTATTTATCCAAATTCCACAAAATAAAAAGTATATAAAGTTTGTTTTGAGATAATTTTTTATTATTATAATAAAATGTATATTATTTTCAAATATTCCCTAAAATCTACATAATACAAGCTTTTGTTTTGAACAAATTCAAATCAGAAAACGACCCCCCTAGGTGTACGATCTACGCTTAACATCTATGCACAGGCGACCATGTCAGCAGTAGAGTCCCTGGCCCTCGTTCTGCTCGACATGGTAGTTGCAGTACTGGCGCTGGGTGGGGGTCAGGCCGAAGGTTTCCACCTCCGACTTGAACTGCTCGATGCCACCGACACCGGCCAAGTAGCCGTTCAGCTTGGTGGCCACGTAGCTGGTCTGCAGAAGCTGGGGATTAAGATTCAGCGAGGATGCCAGGTCCTTGTGGCCTTGCAGTCTGTACTTCTGGTGATAACTAAACGAAAAAAGGAAATATTTAAAACCATGCTTAAGAAATTTTTGAAGGAAACCTACGCTTCGGCAGCAAAGAAGTTGTTCTTCGGCGCAATCTCCGTTGTGATGATCTCCGGAGCCCGTCGCTCCTGTTCTTCCAGCTTAGATGCCTCTGCCACCTGCCTCTGCTCATCGTCGTGGAACAAAATCAAGGAGGCATACTGCCGCTTGATGGGCGTGGTCAGGCCATATTCGTGGTTGTTCCAGAACAGATCCAGCAACTCCTTGAAGCTGATCACCGAGGGATCGTAGTCGATTTCCAGGACCTCCGTGTGATCGCCCCTGTTGAGATTGCGTGAGTTAGTACGGCGATCCGAAAGGATTAGATTTGGATAGAAACACAACAGATGGCAGATAGATGTGGGGATATTTGTATGGAAAACAAAAACAAAATGCTCGTGTTAGGATGATCAATGTTCATGTCTTCGCCTCTTACATTTTACGGTACGTTGGCAAGTCGGAGCTGCCGCCGGCATATCCCACGGTTGTCCTCAACACTCCACGGGTGGCGCCGTACAGGGACTCGGCTCCCCAGAAGCAGCCCATGCCGAAGGTGGCAGTGGCCTTCGATATATTCACATGGTGAACCGGGTTGATGTTCAGTTCCTTCTGTTCATTGCGAACGGTGCTCTGGAAGAAGAAGAGGCAATAGCGGGGCGTATGAGCAACATTTCAACCAAAAATGAACAGATTTTTCGTTTTTAGGGCACACCAGAAACAAAAAGGTCAGGCCATAGCCAAAACCCGGCAAGCAGCGCATTTTATTAAATTTTTTTATATAAATTTTACACTAGTTTGCAGTTTATTTAAAAAAAAAAACAATATTTCGGCAGTTTTCGCTGCTTTGTTGGCTGAACGCCGCACTTTGGTCTGGCTCTCTTTTTTTTTTTTTTTTAAATTTTGTCTCTCAGCTGTACTCTTCTCTCTTTGAAATGCACACAAACAGCTGATTTTGAAATAGCCCCCCTTTCAGCCCCATCACGATTGCAAAAGCAACAACAACAACAAAAAATTACAAAATCAAGGTCAATAACAAAAATTGTTAAATGAAAAGTAAAAGTATGAGATTTCCGATTTTTCGTTAGCATAAGAAATAACATAAGAAAAAAAGTAAAAAATAAATCATAAAATAAATACTTAACTTCTTTTTGAAACGATTGAAACTTGCCTTGAAATTACGAAACAAACGCGCAAACATTTCGTGCAAACTGTTCAGCTGTTGGGAAGCAACTAAAGCTGGCCAAAACAAATCATGACAAATTCCTCAAGCCAACAATAATGTATTCGCTAGAGCTTTAATTGCGCTCGGTGAATAATTTACATTAGATGACGGAAACTGGCTTTTATGAGCAAGCATAAAAAAAAGATTTTTGGCCACCCGACCTTGGTAAGTTCAAGAAACTTGAGGTAATTTATAAAGAATTAAAATGTATTTAACTTCGATTAAAGGACATTTATTTTAATTAGAGAAACTGTTCACTTAAAAAAAAAAAACAGGATAATGGAAACTCACCAGATCCTTAAGTTCAGGATGCGAGACAGTTGGGGTAATTGTCAGGGACATGTTTTCACTTTTTTTTTTAGATTAAAATGTGTTGCTTGGGAAATTCAAAGCAAAACTGATGCATCTGCAGACCGGTCGGCCCAATTTATAGTGCCGACTCTCCGCTTTCTTTGCAAAGAGGCGAGCTATCTTTATCAATTCTCCCGTTCTACCACTCGCGACTACTCTCTACTCTCCCACTCTCAATTCTTCGCTGATTAAAACTGCGCAGCGCTACAGGTTCTTGGTAGCACAATGGATTGTACAGCTGGTAAATTTGATCAGGGTTAATAATTTAATAGACTTAAGTATTCTAATTTAAACAAGTCAAGTGCAGTCTTTTCTTGGATCCGGATTGTCATCCATATGCTATTTGTTAGGCTCATACTTCAGACGACTCAGACGCAAAATGAAGTCCAGCAAGAACATTTGTATTTTGATCTCCTTGGGGTTTTCAGTGACATAGAAGCCCGGCACGCCGGCTTTTTGAAGAGTGGACTGTTGGTCGTTAACCTGAAAAATATGTATTATAAGTAAAATGCAATTTTAGGGATCCAAAGAGTATCATCTACCTTCTGATCTAGTATTTCAATAATCTTCTTGTCAGACTCGACTAGTTTCTTTGTGTGCTTGATTTTCATTAATCCCAAAATGTGATGCAGCTCCTCAGGGTCTTTGATTTTGAGTCTCCACTGCGCCACTTCGATTTCGTATTCGTTTTCCACTTGCTGGCGCATTTTGATGAGGTGTCTTTCTGTCTCGTGTTGCAAATCCATCAGAGCCTTAACTATCACGAATATGCCCTCGTTCAGGACACAATTGGCGAGTTCAGTGAGCAAATCGTAGGATATGCGTGTCTGAAGGTTCCTGCGGGTACCAGACATCAATTAGCGTTTGTTAGTTAGTATTCAAATTTTTACATTACTCAGGCAGCTCCTCGTGCATTTTTCTAAGTTGGTCCACCAGGAAATAAATTTTGCGCTGTAGAAACTCCGGTGACGGCTGGTGTTGCTCCACTTCGCTACTGTTGGAACTCCCCTCGCTGGTTGTTGCTATTTCTGCCATCTTTGTGTCTCTCCGGGATTATTTGGCCGCAGTGGGTGCAATGATATTACTAGTAAACTGGAATAATTGTCTGACCATGCACAAACAATCTAACAACAATATTTTAATAAATTTTAATGTTTTGTGCATCCGCACTCGAATTTTTGATGTTTGTCACAAGAACAGCTGTTCACCAGTGCTACCAAGCATAGAATTACCAGTGCTGCCACCACGAGTTGAATGGACCACATTTTCAAAAATAAAGCGCGAATTTTTAGAAGTATATATTTTATTGTATCGGAGCTAGGACAATTGAGGAGTATTCGATTTGAAATCTGAGGTGCTTATGACTAAAGTGATTACATCGGACTATACGACTACATGATTAGAAATTCAAAGATTTGCGTGCCTTGATAAAATTTTTATCCCCCTCGTAGGCATAGACACGGTTGAGTTTGTTCTTGCGCCGTTTCTTGAGATCGGTTTGAAACTTTCCAGGTCCTCCGCTGCTGGGGGTGGCGGGCACTATTTTGTAGTTCTTGCTGTCCAGTGAGTAGCACTCTCGCTTTCCCAGCTCCTTTTTCTCCTTGGGCGTTTGGTTTTCCACAATATTCAGGCTAATCAGGCGCTGCAGGAGTTGGTTGGTTTCGTTGTTCGACATTTTGGCCAATTGATTTGATTTGACTTTACTTGACGAAGTCTGGCTGCTACTGACTTTCTCTCGACCCACTGGAGTCCTTATATACTCCTGATGTGTGTGCAATTTTAAGGAAGTCGTAAATGTCATTGCGGAAAATTCTGTCAGTCCCCATATGTCATTTTATGGTGTTACCTGCTCGGCATTTAATTTTACACCGAAATTTCCGCTAATCCGCTTTTAATGCTTTTGAAATTGGGAAAGCAGGTAGCTGAAAGTTCCGTCTGGCCCAAAGCCGCACTCTAATTTTCCCAACATCTTAAATGCCTTCTTGAAATCTAAATTTGTAAAGCCATCTGCTGTAGTGGAAATTCCAAACTTGTTGAAATAAAATATAAGTACAAATAAAATAATTTACGTGGCTGCCTCCTAATACACTTCCCTCCGACTATTCTGAAAACTGACGTGAAGACCTGCCGCCACAGTAATCAGATCTTAATGTATTTTAAATTACCCGCGCAGGTTGCCTCAACAAATTTTTTAGAACAACGGGTACACACTGGCTTATCTTTACACGTGTAAAAGTTGATTGCGTTTATGCGGAAAATGTATTTTCCACTTTGAACAAAAATTAATGTCAATTAATTATAATTAATAATAAAATAAAATCACAGAGATTGTTAAAAAAAGCCACCAAGAAATTTATTCAAGAAAAAAAAGTTCATAATGCTGCAAAAATCATGAATATCACCGTATAAACCGGTCGCGTAAGTGCGAGGTCTGTTAAGCGAGCCCCTCGAACGTTTCGTTATTTGAATGCAGCCGCATTGGAGCTCCAACCGTCGTCCGGTAAACGTTACAATAAAACGCACTCGAAGGAGCACACCCACTGACTTCCCGATGAATGAAATCAATTGATTCTGGAGAGGAAGGTGTCGGACACGGACGATAAACAAATCAAAAGCAAACTCAAAGCTAACTGAGTATTGTGTAACTATCTAAACGATGACCGGCGAAGTGTCTAGAAGGAGGCGCAGAGGAGACGACGGGATGCACTGATCACAAGATTGACCAAAGCAGCAGTGAGATCAAGAATAAATACATATATAGACGTCACTCGGGTGGAAAAAAAAAACCAAATTTAAAAACATAGTAGTCGTACAAATTTGCAAGGGAGCAGTCCGTTGCCAGATAAAATACAAACAGCAACAAGAACGCCCCAATCGAAAGGATAACTCCTTGAACAACAATGTACACAATCAACAAGGGACCCAGCAAAATAGTTGCTAAAACGCGTCGCGGTAAGTTTATTGGCATTGAATTAAATTCGTAAAAAGGTACAATAAACCCTTGCAGAGAAATGTTGCCCAGCTGTTATGTCACAACATTTGCCAGCTCTCGCTCTCTGCCGATGCTCTCTCTATTCTCCTATCACCTTCCCCCACTTCTTATCTAATGCTCTCCGGGAGAGTGGGGGCCTCTGTTAAATTTTTTGTTTTGCCGGCATTTTCCACTGTATGCTGATAATTTTCATCATCCTTTTCTTTCTTGCAGGTCTTGCACAAAATTTTGAAAAATTTGAAAGCATCAAGGAGAGCAGCCGGAAAAACGGCAGCACCTTCGACCTCAACAGTCCCGAGGAGCACAAAAAGTAAGAGAATCAGAAATAATTATTTCGGTGCTTATGCAAACACCACACATGTGGAAAACGTGGAAAGTGTCGGTGGGGAGCAGTGCCTCAGCGACCCTCGTCTTATCTTTGACATTTTATCTCAGGAATCCGCCGCGACCTGGCACCATCATGCTAATTGGAGCCTAGGAGCATTCTCGCCGGGAGACAACACGTGGGTTATCGGTTCCACTTGCCCCGGAGGCAATGACTTTTCCGACCGTTATGTCACACCGCTCTTAACCGAGATGCAGGCGGCGACATTTCTAGGTCGGCATAGCAGTATGCTCTTGAACTGGCTTTCTTATCGCCGAGAGCCAATCCTGGCCAATAAATATATACATATGTATATATATTCGTAAATCCATTTCCCACGCCGCAATCAGTAGTTATCAGTATTTGGATCCATAAGTTTTTTTGATATGAAGTTTATTAATATCGGGGGTAGCTTTATGAACGAATACCCACTTTTTTTTGTATCTCTATTAATTTATAGAGAATTTCAATTATTTAAAATGTTACAACCTCACACCTTTATTAATTGTAATGCCTTAAACGTTCCTAGAACTGACTAGCAAGCCGCCCAGTCCCCACCTTCTCTGCCAGACATTGAAGTGATTTATTTTCGTAGTCCACGCGTTCTGGGGAGTTCTGTTTGGGTTTTGCATAAGTGCCGTCTCGTTGAAATTCACTAGCATTGTCATTATAATTTTTAATACTCTTTTGTCATTTTATTTTATTTATTTTTTTGGGGAAAAACAGCATACCGCGACCTGTGTTTCAGCAAAGTTTTGCCTCCAAGCGGATAACACCGACCAAACTGATCGAGGATGAGGTGATAACGCCGCAGCATGAGGAGATCATTCGGTACATAAATGACTGTAAGTTTCAAAAACATTATATTATAAGAATTACTTATAATTTCAAAAGATTCGTAAAGTAATATACAATTTAAATTGAAATACTGAGCATATATTAAGCCCCGAGTTCAATGTTCATCCATTGTTATCTGAGTTCGTTAAATTTCATTCCCATTCCAAAGTTTTGATCCGCCTAGAAAATGTATATAGGGAAGGATTAAAGTTCAAGTTTTATGTAATTTATTTATTTTTAATAAAAATTAAAAAATATATTTTCCATTTTCTTACATAGCTTGGAACATGTTAGTGGCGCAAAACCCCTACGACTCGAGCTCATCCGCCAAGCCAGCCGAGAAGCCCCTGGCCGATGCCAACAACAACAGCGCCTCCAGCCCCGTGGAAAGCATTATCGCCAACTCGCCGATGCCTGTCCCATCGACCGCCACGGTTTGGGTGGAGCCCCCCAGCCCGGCGCTTCAGGACTTCAAACCCTTCGATCTGGAATCGTGGTGGGGACGTCGCTTGTTCCAGAACATAACCAAGAGCCTCTAAGGCAGGAGGAGGGAGAATGCTCTGTGGAGGATTTCCTAGTTAGCCGAGTGCTTCCTTTTATACTTTCGACTGCAAACAGGCGATATCACTTTAGAATTAGGCAGAACAGTGCGTAGATTTCGGTTAGTGGCTAAGTAATCACTTCGGATGTAAAGGTTCGGTAGACAGCCCCATTAAGGTCATGCCATGTTTTAAGTTTATCTTTCTATTTTGTTTTAGTGTAAATGAAGTAAAATAAGAGTCATCGCCGATGTCCGCCAATGTAAATAATGCTATATTCGATTAGCGACATGAAATGTGTTAGAGAGCTTTAAGAAAGGAAGCTGGCTGGATTGTCAGTTTTTAAATCAACTCTTGAAGATTGTGTAAACATCGAGGATAAAACTGACACTAGCTAGTCTGTGTATTTAGGTTTCACTAAAGTTTTCAATTGATTATGTAATTGTAAAGAATTTCCTGTATATACTTAAACAAAAAAATTGTATTTTATGTTCGTGCACTCTAATTTAGTTTTATTAATATTGAAAATGAATAATTAAGTGCCTCGCCGCTTTGCATCGCATGTATTTAGTCTGTCACTATAGATCATCTTATGTTTAGCATAAAAAATGTAATAAATAATATTGTTTTAATAAAAAAAAAATGCCAGAAAGTGTTGTTAATTTAAAAGCGCCCATATTTAAATTTTACAAAATTATATTAGAAAAAGCTTAGTAACAAAATTTAGTTTCCTGTTCCCCCACCAGGAGCGCCAAACTTTCTCAACATGGAAAGCCTGGTCCCACTGAAATAAAAATGTTGTTTGGTATATTTAAGAGGTATGGTAACACTGTTACTACCTGCCGACTTGTCCCCAAATTGCTTAGAATTGAATAGAATTTTTGTGATTTACTAAAATATTTAAGTTGAAAGAAATGGCAGGAGCGGAGAAGGCAATTTTGGAACTGGAGAACCGCCTGGAGGAAGTGAATCTGGAGGATGTGGCCGCCAGACACCGCCGGGAGAAGAAGGAGCTTCAGGCCAAGCTTCAGGCAATGAAAAAGAATGCCCCGAAGAACAACAAAAATAAGCGCAAGGAGTTCCTGGAGGAGATGGCACGTCTTGAAGGAGAGCTGGAGCAGCGGCAAAAGGCAGAGCTGCAGGCGGCAGAAGCCAAGGAAGAGCCAGGAAAAGAAGCAGAACCCGTCCCACAGGAGGACATCAAAAAGCCGGCAGTAAAGGATGATGACAACAAGGAAGAAGATGACGACCAGGACGACCAGGCGCCATCCAATCAGCGGGTGTCCAAGGCCCAGAAGCGCAGAGACAAGAAGGCCAAGGAGGCACGCGAACGTGAAGCGGAAATCAAGGTTGAACTCCAAAACGCTGCCAACCAGCCATCGCCGAAGCTAATCGAACTTGAGCAGATCACGGCCAAGTTATCCGGCCGCCAACTGGCCCTGCACCACATAGCCTCCGATGGCGACTGCTTGTACCAGTCCATACGCCACCAACTAATCGTAAACGGTCTTCCAGGGCACAGTGTCCAGGGGCTGAGAGAAGAGACTGCCAACTATGTGCGTGCCAACAAGGACGCGCTCATCAGCTACATGACCCATCCGGAGACAGGGGACCTGCTCGACGACGAGCAGTTCGACCAATACTGCCAGGATATAGAAAAAACTCATGCCTGGGGCGGGCACATAGAACTTAAGGCCATCTCATCGCTGCTCCGAGTGCCCATCGAAGTAATTCAAGCGGAGGGAGCTGCCACGGTGCTCGGACAGGAGGAGTTCGGCGGCTCGCCCTTGGTGATCTGTTACCACCGTCACATTTACCAGCTGGGTGCCCATTACAACTCTACAGTGCCAGCAAATGCCTAAAGTTGGCAATAACCGACAGAAAAAACGCATACAACGAAGGACTCATTCAAGAATTGATTTTGTAACAGATTTGTTTTTATTAATAATGTTGATTTTATAAATACGTATGCATTTGGAAGATTTGAGTTATTGTCAAAAATTGCAAGTATAGTATATATAGTAGTTATTTACAATAATAGTCAATATAATAACAATTCTAGGTTAGCTAGCAACTTAGCCGGATTTGTTCTAAGAAAATATTTCTTATATTTAGAAAAATAATTCGTCTAGCTCATATTTAGTTCCGTATTGTGGCGATTTAGTGTAAATTCAAGCAATAATTTGATTATTCCTCGAGCCTAACTACAATTACTTGGTAATTTCTTGTTGCAACAACCCATTATTTGTCCTTTTTCGGTTATCATAGCCATAGCTTTCAATTATTTATCCTTCTTGCTGTCCTTGCCCTTCTTAGCCACCGGTGTGTTGGGATAAATGGCAAACATGGATAGCTGGATGCCACCCAAAATAAACAACAGTAGATTCTGGAGCTGAATTATGAAATATTGGAAAAGTTAAACGAATTAGGGATATAAGAGTTCTACGTTTACTTACCACCATCACAGTATTTTTGATGGAAATGGCGTAAAGCATCCAGGAAACGGCGACCAGGTTGCCAGAGAGAATGATTGGGAAGGGCATGCCCTCAGTGCTTTTCTTCTCAATGATTTTCGGCAGATGGAGAAGGGGCGAGCCGACCAACCAGACCAGAATACCAGTGATCAGCATGCCCAGACGGAACTCCACTTTGGTGGGATCCTCGAAGTTGGCATAGGCAGTGGAGGCCAGTAGGAACACCGAAGCGTAGCCGACCTGCTTCCAGATGCCACCCTTCTTGCCGCTAGATGCGTAGAAGTAGAAGCCTGCCAGGAAAACGAAGTTGATGACCACACCAATCAGATTGGTGTTGATCATCGCAGCATCATTCATGATGTAAGCCAGCTTCAAGCTGAGAACGGTCCTGAAGGGTGAAAAATAAAATATTTTTATGGAAATATCTTCAAAAGATAGATAGTCTTTAGACCAGTTTCTCTCTTTTCATAATTCTTTCGAGTTTAGCTTGAAATTAGCTTTGAGAATGTCTGACAGAAATAGAAAGTTAGACTGGAAATGATTAAGGAAAACCGGATTTGTTAAGGAATTATGATATTATACCACAGGTGCTGCTGGCCATCTCAGACAAATAGTAGTTTGTAGAAACATGCTGACTCAAACGGGTTTTTTGGGGATAGACCACCTACGAAAATAATCATTTTTTCAATCATACAGCACGTAGCTACTGATAACAACAGTTCTCAATGCATGGAAAGTACAAATTATCCCACTTATCGATGATAAGTCGTATCATTCACAAAGCCAACGAAAATGGTGAAATAAATGTTCGAGGTGCGAAATTAAACGCCAGCTGGCCCCGGAATCGCCCTTGACCTAGACACCATGAGCTGGAATTCATTTACAATACAACTGTTGCTTCGCTTGCATGTCTGCGGGTCCTTACACTTGACACAGTCCGAGTTCGCGCCCGCCACCCCCACTCGAAAAGGCCAGCAGTGATGGGAAAAGTACTAGACGTACGAATTTAAATTGTACCTGTACTGCGAGTTGGAGCACACAATGTTTTTAATTATCTACGAAAGCTATACATGAATTGGTTTTTGAATGCAATTATCAAGGTATAGCTTAAAGTTCTATAATTAAATTGCATGAGTTGTTTAAGGGTTGGCTTTCGGAGATAGTTGTGGGAAATTTCACAAAAAACTAAATTGTTTTGAAAGCAAAGTTAAGCTTATAACTGCTTTAATTTCATTAAAAAGACCTTGTAATTATTGTACCTAGTGGTACTGATAGTCTGTTCTGGCCATCACTGGAGGTCACCCTCCCCCGGAAACTGTCACCTCCTTGGCTTATTCGGAGCACGTGGCAGAGGCGAGCCACCTATCTTTCAGTTGCCTCATAAACGGCCAGGGGCTCTCCCATAATTTCGAGATTAGCAGATCAGCATTCCTAATGCGCTGCGGCTACACTACTTTACACACTTTAGATAAGCAGTACGTGTGGGCTCTGGCTTCGCGACGATAAGAATCCGACGATGAAAGATTTCATCGACGACCAGATTGCCATTTCGAATTTTAACGGCCGAAGATGATCGAAATGGTTGTTATTTTCATGCTAAGGGGGTTCGACACTCGGGCTGTGATGTAACTTGGGGCATTGTTATCTTATTGAATCGAAGCAGAAACCGATTTAGGAACGTCCTTGGGACGAGCTGGGCCGATTCTGTAGTGTCATGGCGACAGTTCAAAAATTTAATCAATTCCCACACAGATGCAGCACTTTTGTTTCTCCACCGCATAGTTTTTCATTCGTTTGTCGTCACTGTGTGCGCAGTGGAGCATGCTACGCTGATTTCTAGGGTACTTACAGCACCACTCCGCCCAGGAATGGACCCACGGGGTAGACGTCGCTGCTACCCTTCTTCCGGATGTCGTTCATCAGCGCCACACCAGACAGAAATTGCAGGGTAGTTATGGTGCCGGCTACCTTTGCGATGAGTTCGCTATGAGGTGCCAGTAGATCTCCCAGTGCTTCCATGATTTCGTGTTTTTATATTCAAACGAGTTCTGTGGTGGCGCCGGCGGGGCGGAGTAGTTGCAGTATAAACAAACGGAGAACGAAAACAAAAACTAACGACCGACTGGCGGCTGCCGTAACAACAAGCGACTGAGGCCCCAACGGCGGGGCTGTCCACCTTTTATAATCGACCGGACACGTCTCCCCCCAGCGCTCTCAAAGTTATCGGTTGTTGGGGCTTATCGGATTCGAATTTGATTTCGAATTTCCAGCCAACATTGCAATACGAACTAAGACACATATCTACACAACTACTTATCTTAGATATTTATAGATGGATTTTCCAAATACTAAGTATGGATCTAAAAAACTCGTAGATTAAAAGACAGAGCTATTCCTATAAAAAAATGTATTTCCTCAAACATACTAACCTACAGCACTAAAAAAAACTCTCAACTAAACTTCCTCCTTGATAACATGCTTCTTCTTTTCGCTGACGTAGGGCACCTTGCCCTTCTTGGAGTGCTTGCGCACATTGGCCTCCTTGACCTGCTCCTTATCCTTGACCAGGCGCATCTTTCTCTGGGCATTCATGACATGGCGCGGCACCTGGCGATGCCGGGCAATGCGCTTGATCTGCGGATGGGCAGCATACTTCTGTTTCAGCGCCTCCTGGTAATTGAAGTTGACCCGCTCACGGGGCCGAATCACGCCCAGTTTCTCGGAGGCATTGGCCTTCCACATGCGCACGTTCATTTCATCGGAGCCGGAGAAGACGTATCGATTGTCCAGCGACCAGGCGACACAGACCACGTGCTGCATGCGCTTCGTGTGGTATATGTCCCGTGAGTGACTGTGGTGGGCGTTGTAGATGCGGACCGTCTTGTCGTAGCTGGCCGAGACGAACTCCTTGCCCGTGGGCGAGTAGTCCACATCGGTTACGGCGGAAACGTGGTCGAAGTGAACCTTCAACGGGGTTTGCAGCTTCCGGGTGTCGAAGGTGTAGAGACTAGAATAGTAAAGATAAATTTAGGAGGGTTTAATAAACTAAAAAAAAAGTTATCCTTACTTGCAATCCTCGTTGGCGACGGTGAAGTTAAAAGCTTCCATTGGGTTCCACGACAACTTGTTGCTCTTCATCGTCAACACAATCTTCCGCAGTGGTTGGGCCTCGCGCTGATCGTACAGGATGATGCTTCTGTCACTGGCACAGCAGGCCAGGATATCCGTTTCCACAGGATTGTAGGATATAGTGTGCAGCGTATCCACTCCCCACTTAAGGGTCTTAATGGGATCGTTGTGCTTCTCGTCCCAAATGGCGCACACCTCGCCGCAAGTGGCGAAACTGTTGCCCTTTCGATTGTGCGAGATGCCGTGAAGACCGTAGCGGCTCAGGATCGTGTTTACAGGCTCCTCCTCCTCGCCGACTTCAGGAGCATCAGCTTTCCACACCTTGATGGTCTTGTCATCTCCCACTGTGTAGAGCAGCTTGCCGTCCGGGGCGTAAGCGACACCGCGAACGAACCCGTCATGGGCCACGAAATGGCGGGAGCTGGTGCGGTTGGCCAAATCCCAAATACGCACCTCGCCGTCATAAGCACCAGTGGCGAGTTGTGACAACTGCTTCGGGTGCTTCCCGAAACAAGAGACACCATCTCGGTGGCCACTTAAGTTGCAAACGAAGGGTTTGGCAAACACACGGTCGAGTTTGGTGGCATTCAAAGCCCGGACATATTCCCGAGGACCCTCCAAGGGATGCAGAGCAGGATCATAGTTCCTGGCCACTAAAAAATGAATGTTTCAGAATCGCATTGTCTTGTTGATGTTTACTCACATTTGTGATGCTCCAGTTTTGTCTCCCGAACATAGTTGTCCGGGTTACGGCTAATCATTTTCACCTTCATCCTGGCAGATTTAAATTAATATCTGTGCGGCGCAATTATAATAAAATTTCTGTAAAAATGAAAACAAACAACATGTGCGTCCGAGGGGCTGCCAACTTTGTCAGAGATGGACTTTGAGATGGGAATGTTATCGGTGAGAACGATAAGCGATAATTTGAATTATAATGGGCAGCACTTAAATTCAAACTGACAATTAAATTTGAATATTTATTTAAATTAAAACAACTAAAACATACATTTCCTTAGTAAGTAATACTTTATAATTTTATTGATTTAGTTAAACGGCATTAACTCAGTACTGGTAGCAGCCAAAAACAGTGGCAATGCAAACAAAACTGCCACCATCAAAGGTATAGCTCAAATAGTCATCCGCGAGGGGATCCCAAATGGCTCGTGCTCCGTAGAAGCATCCTGCTCCAGTCTGCTGGTAAAGCATCACATTCACCACATGCTTGTACCTTGGACAGTATCCCGCCCCCTTCATTCTCAAATTGATATCGTCGGCCACGTCGCGGGCCAGTTTGCGTGCGTCCGTTGGATTGTAGGTCTTGTTTGTCAGCTTTTCCTGCATCACTTTGGTAACCATTAAACGTATATACGGCAGTGGGAACTTCTTTCCAAAGGCCGGTCCCATGTTGTACGAGTTGTAGATGGTGACGTCCGCGGCCGGTTTGGCCTCGATTCCGGGTTCGTATTCATCCTCGGTTGATTTATCCGAATTCTTGTCCACGTCACTAATCGTGCTATTCGATGATGGCCTTTTCAACGAAGACCTTTGCGACATTATTTCTCCTGATTTTTACGATTTGTATAATCTTTGCTTTGAAATAATCACAGACTGTGTGATTTATGAATAACAAACTACTTGATCAGGTTTGAAATTTAGTTTTTTTCTTGACATAAAATAGTTAGTTCTTTTTGTATAAAAATATAAATTTTTTGGGAGATCTTTGTGAGAATGTTTGTTGAAAAGATAATTTTGGATAAGTAATTCATTTAAAAAAATCTAATATGCATCTAAAATATAGTAAAATCTTAATAAATAATTTAATCCTTATTATTTGTTACTTATATTTTGTTAAAAATTAAAATCAAACAACACCTTTCTATACTTTTAATAATTTTTTTTGTATTTGTGTAAACATATTTTTTGAATTTTTTTTTCACTTTTCATTTTTTTAATGAAAATATATTTTTTTGGAGGATAAGAAGAAAGAAACCTATCCTTTCACAAGAAACCTAACGCCAAGGAGTAACTGAAAGTGAAGCTTCAACGATTGGAATGCCTTTGGCGTCGATGGCAGCCACGATGAGATCGCTTGGGGGACTCCCGCTCTGTTGAAGTGTCTGATGACGCCGCCACGTAGGTGGCAGTGCTTGCCATGGAGAGTGTAGAGTCCTCATCGATGTCCTTCTTGTCTTCCCGCTCCCGCTCCCTCTCTCTCCCCTTTTCTTTTGCCATTTTTGTTTCCTGCTCCTGTTTTTGTAGCTGTTGCTGTTGCTGTTGCAATTCGTGCACCTTTTGGAGGCAACAGCAACTCCTCAGGGCATCCATGAAGCAGTCCAGATTCTTGCTGAAATTCACGAGATTCTCCTGCGAAATGGGTGATCGGGAGCCCGAGCACCGGCAACACTCATCGATGGCGGCCTGGGCGTGGTAGATGCACTCGGAGGCGTAGCCCAGTGTTTTCTTCAGATTGAAGATCTGCTGCTTTTTCTTCATCTGCATCTGAATGTAGTGGGAGCAGAGCATCTCGAAACGCTTCTGTTCGCTCCGGTATTCGTCGAATAACTGATCGTACTTGGAGTGCAGTTGCTCCTTTTCGCATTTCAAGAGCTTCAGGGCCTTCTCCTTTTTGGCCAGTTGCCTGCGACTTTGGCGATGGGATAAGGAGAGTTCATCGTACCTATGGGAGGATATCATAGAATATAGGATATTAAGGACATCCGCGCTCTTTAATTATCCTACTCACCGTTGCTGCATGAGGAGTGGACTTATGGACTCGTAAAGATCCCCTATAGACTTGACATGAGATCCGCTCAGAGTTCTCTCCTCCGGTTCGCTATCCCCGGAGCTGGCGGTGTCCACTCCACGGAGCAGCTGCACCAATCGTCCGTTTCTCTGCTTCTCCGAGTCCAGGGAGAAGGCCAGCTCCTGGACGCGCTCCGTCTGCCTTTCGAGTGCCATGCGCAGCTTGAACTCCTGCTGCTGGTCCTCGAAGAGAGTGTGTTCGAGTTCGCTAACCTGGCGCAGGATCTGCTCAATGATCTGCTTGTAGGGATGTCGGCTCCTCGACAGTTGAGCTGCCGCCGAGGCCAGACGACTCTCGCCCAGAGTTGGCGGCTCCTCCTCGTCAGAGGGGACCAGCAGATGGGCAAACGGACTGTTGCCGGAGCGGGAAAGAGAACTGGGAGTGGCAGTACTGTCGGATATGGAACTGGGACTCGAAATGGAGCTCGTGGTGGAGCTCGAAGTAGTCGAAGTGGTCAAAGTGGTCGAAGTGGATCCGGAGCTGCAGTATGGACTCTTTTGGTAAGTGAACGGTGACTGCTTGGCCACCTTCGGCTGGTTGGCGTGGGTGGCTCCGAAGCCCAGGCTGTTGCTCACACTCTTTAGGATGGCGCTTAGGTTCATCCTTAGTCCTTGGTCCTTAGCCAGTTTGTGTCTCCGTCGACCGGAAAGGTTCACGTGTATGGGGCATTGTGTGTCACGAGGTTTAGTTTAATTGTCAGTCCATGAAAGCCTACTTGTCGGACATAGATTGAAACATTTTAATATGAGGCTTGTCTTGAAAGGAATTTAGTTATGGAGCTCCTTCCCTTAGTTTTTAATATCCATTTTATTACATCTGCTTAAAATGCACACAATCTCCCGTCTTAATAAATCCCCTGATTTTACAGGAGTTTTTTTTATTCCAAGTACACGCACGCCTATCCAAAACTTTTTTCCTGTTAGGCCCTCACTCACTTTCCATATGGTTTCGCAGAACTTTTTAAATTGGTTTCAGTTTTAACACCTTTGCCTCCAGTTTCCCGGGCACTCAATCAAAGTTGTCGTTTCTCCTCCGCCACCCTGTGTCTTCGTTCCTCGGCATATGTTTTGAAGTCCTGCGACTCGCCCCTCGCACCAGGACCTCCTTTGGCTGCCTCCTGGCTGCCGGGCTGCCGGTGTTTGTTAGTCGTGCGTAAATTGCCATTAGCCAAAAAGGGTTTCCAAGACTTGATACACTTATTGCATTTTTATGGGCAAAAGTTTTGTTGTTTTTTCTTCGTCTTTTATGTGCGTTTTTTCTGTTTTTTTCTTCTTTTTTTTTGCTGACTGAGAGCGATGCATGTGTCCTTGATTAAGGTAGGACTCGTAGTGGATTTGGATTTTAAACTTGATTGAGGTAATTTTGGCAACTTCTGGGAAACGAAGGATGCTGATATGGGGGAAATTGTGGTTGTGTCAAAACTTTTTTTTTCTTTCAGGATATTGGAATTTCAAAGGAAGGATAGCCACACATGCTATATAAATATAATAGGAAATAAATGTAATTTTAATACAAAAGCTAAAGAGAAATCTGAAACACCCTAATCTTAATAATTCTGGTTGCCAACTGCTTCTTGATATTACCAAATCTTATCTATACAAACTGATACGAGCCCCACAAATACCACTTAAATGCTAACTGCATTTCTAAGCTTTTCCTAATCAACAAAAGCCATAAATCTTGATATTTTCTCATCACATTTCCTGCTTCGAAAAACAAACGTAAACATTGAAAGGCTTTCTCTTAATTTCTTTCTCTTATCATCCGCTTATCTCTTTCTCCTGTTTTCTCTCTTGAACTCTCAGTTCACGGTTTATTGTCTTTTTTAACAGCTGAGGGGCCTTCGTTTGGAATTTTCCTCACTCTCTATCGGACAGCGCCAAGGGCAGGCCACATAAATAGAGTACATAGATGGAGAAAGTAAAATAATTCTTTAATTAAAATAAATAACATTTTTGCAGACAGAAGGAGAAAATGTCTCGCTTGATTTCGGGAGTCCGCTCGGCATTTCGTCGTTATCCTTTTGTGACCAACAGCGCCATCTATGGAAGCCTGTACGTGGGTGCCGAATATTCTCAGCAATACCTCTCCAAGCGCTGGTTGCCGGTAAGTTTAATATTTGATTTATACACAGTATCAGTTATCCTGGGGGCATATCTGGCGATTTCTAATCAGATTTATGCGCCTTGCAGCCCGCGGCCGAGCAGGAGGATATCGATTATGCCACAATAGGAAGATACGCCGTCATGGGCACTGCGGCCTATGCCCCCTCGCTGTATTTTTGGTTTGTGTTCAACACCCATATATAAACAAATATACATGAGTATATTATGTATATGTATATCTGTATATAAATACAAACAACAGAGGTCAAAATAATACGTCTTTAGGTCAAGCTTTAAGTTGAAAAGATGCAGTAGCTTTTTAATATTAATTTTTAGTATTTTTTGCTTAAAGATTATTTCAAAAATTAAAGGAAAGCTTATTTTAATAATATTTTTTTTTAATCTAGGAAATATTTATTTATGCATGCTTATTTTTTGTGTTGTTTATTTTTGAATTGTTCCTAGCATTGTTTCCTTTTTTTATTACAAGTACTTGTAATATTCCAGTCTCAACTAAGACCCAATTGCTGAAGCTTAGATTTCTGATCTATTATGTTGACCTCAGCTGTTTGTCATACGCATACATACTCACACATCGGTGGTCCATTCAATTACTCACATTTACATGCCCGCCATTTAACCGTTCTTTTCGTATTCCATATCGCCTCAATTTGCTTCGCAGTACGCCTCTGTTGTTGTTTTTGTTTTTGTCTTTTATCAATTTGTTTACAATTCCGTAAAAGCTTCGCCAGCACGTGTCGCCAAAGTCACGCCAAGAGCATGTTCGTCGCAACTCACTTTCTCTCCGCCCACACTCTCTCTTTGTGTCTCTTACTTTCTATTCACGTTTCTCTTTAGAAGCACCATCTCAGCCACCAAGAGCACCAAGCTTTCCACTGCCCATGAATAAAAACAAAGTGAAAAGCTCGGAGAAAGCACGCCACGCACTGAAGAAATTGAGGCATATGTGCACGACAATGTAAAAAGCAATGCAATGTAAGTGAAGGATGCTAAAAAAACATAAAAATGACAAAAATACACAACACAGAGCACACACGAGGATATATACTCAAGGATACTGAAATAACATAAATACACTACATAAAACTCAAAGCACAATCTTCCTATAAGGATATATGAACTAAAAAAAAACTATTTTTATTATTAACACAGCACTTAATGTTATTTACACTTACATTAACTCATTTTGCTTGCTTCTGCAAATGCCATAAAACAATAAATATTTTAATAAAAATTCATTTAATAATTAAAACGTTTCTTAGGTACAAATGGTTAGATCGCACTTTTCCCGGCACTACGAAAACCATAATAGTAAAGAAACTGGTCCTAGATCAGTTTATACTAACGCCCTATCTATTGACTGTTTTCTATGCCGGTAAGTTTTAAAATTCGTTATAAATTGAATCAAAAACTTTCAAACTTTAATCTAAATACAAAATGATTCGTTCAAGGAATGTCAATCATGGAGGGCTCTGAGGACATTTTCCTGGAACTGCGTGAGAAGTTCGTGCCAACTTTTGTGCGATCCTGTGTTTTCTGGCTTCCCGCTCAGGCCCTGAACTTTTCCATGGTAGCGCCCCGTTTCCGTGTTATTTATATGGGTGTTTGTGGCCTGATTTGGGTTAACATTCTGTGCTGGACGAAGAGGCAGAGCATCGCAGGCGTCACAAAGTCAAATGAATCACAAGAATCGAAAACTTTGCTATAGAACACTGAGTTATGAGCTTTCACTATATATTCCTATGTATATAGCCTTAGATAGACAGACCTATGCAATTGAAATTGGCAAATAAAAAGTCAAATGAATCACAAGAATCGAAAACTTTGCTATAGAACACTGAGTTATGAGCTTTCACTATATATTCCTATGTATATAGCCTTAGATAGACAGACCTATGCAATTGAAATTGGCAAATAAAAAGAGAGACGCCTAATTGTCTCTGGCTTCAATCGAGTTATTTATTTAACCTGGCTGCAAATCGTTGGCATACAGTGCGTATGATTGATGTTGCCATAAAAGGAAACTCATCAATTACTACTTAGCCTCTATTCATCTCTATTTCCATTGCTCCCGATGTGTGTGCTTGTGTGGGTATCTGCTGTTTATCAGTGTGTGTAAACGTGTTTAATTGTGTGCGTGTGTGCGTAAATGTTTCCATCAATATTTGCCGCACACAAACACCAAAAACAACATCAGCAGCAGGAGCAACAACAAATAACATCTCAGAATGGGGTTTCTAGCTCCACAAGATGGGCAACTATTGTAGCAAAAATGGGCAGGAAGATGGAAATGAAGGCGGGGTGTCCTTTGGCCGTAAAAAGGCCTTAATGTATTTTAGTCAGCTGATGAATTATCGGGTTTCGGGGATGGTATTATATCAGGAGGGGGTGGTTTAGAGATAGTGATGTGATAGGATAAAAAAAAGGGATATTTTTAAAGATATAATATTTATTTTTAATTTTAATAAAATATTCTTTAACTCTATTCAAGTTTAAAAGTATCTCTGAATAAAAGTATCTATAATAATTAGAGAAAATATCTTCTTGAGCCTCCTATTTTCCTAATGCTTTCCTTCCATTAAGATGTGTCCTTATGTAAATAAATGTATTATAATTTATTTGTTACTCTGGTCATTGTCCCCCTAATTTATGCCATATATTTTGACCTGCTAGACGGCCAGCTAGCCAGGATGGTCCAAAGCGCATTGTAATTCCCCCAACGCATTAACTTTTTGCCTAATTATTGCTCATCTCTAGTATCTCAGCCGATGCCTGCCCCTTGACCTCCCCCAGTGCCGTGCTAAACTAATTAGACGTGGCGTGTTTTTGGCTGCCTTCTCGCCTCCCCGCCCCACCGACCCACTCCGGCGAGTGTGTGCGTCTGTTTAACTTATTGCTGTCTATTTAAATTGCAATTTGTCAATATGCGTGTGTGTAGCACTACCGCACGCCCATCAGGATCCCACCTCCTTTTGGCCAAAACTACAATCTGGTTTCAGCCACTATTTCCTAGGAGGGCACTGCCACAAAAAAGGCTAATAATTAAAGCTAATACTAGAATTACTAATTGAGTCCGTGAATCTTAAGAGGAACTACAAAGAATGAAAAAATCGAACATCCTTCCTTCCTTATTGTATAATTAAATTGAAGTTTATACTTATTTCTCTCCGTGTAGGCAGTCCTACAATTAAACTTCTTGTACAGTCATTAACAGCACATAACGTTCGTCCAGCCCTTGTCCAGACTAAATTTGCTAAACTTGCCAGACATCGCATCTCCATCTCCAGCTCCAGCTTCAGGTCCAGGTCCTGCCTACGTCCCCCTTGCCCCAGCATCTGCCTAGTCCTTTTGGCCTAAGCTTTAGCTACTTCCTTTTGGAAGTCCTCCTCCCCTCCGCATTCTGACATCCCTGGGCACCCCGTCCTTTGACTTTGACGGCGATTTCTTCGCTGCTTTCTCTATGTGGCTCCTTCTCCTGCTGCTCCTGCCGGTTCCTGGTTCCATTTTTTGTGTTGTTTTTCTTTCTTTCTTTTTTTTTTATTTACATCCGCTTGTTTGTTCAAAGCGGAAAATTAATTCCATCTTGGCTTGTTTCCGTTTATCTTGAAAAAGTATTTCGTCGTCTTCCATAGGACAGGGTCCAGGGCGACTGGCCCCTCTTCAGCGCCGTTCCACTTTGTTTTACTTTTATTTTTCGACAGCCTGCTGACCAGCTGAAAACTGTTTTTCCTATTTTATATTTGAGTGCGGAGCAGGTCCTAGGGTCTATGTGAGGGATATGCTGGTTCCAGGGGTGCTCTCATGGGGAGATCAGGGGTTCTGCTGCCAACTAAACTAGTTAATAAATATTTCATCATTAAATTTTACAAAAAGGTAAAATGGTTTTTTTATCCCACCATTATTCGAATAATCTCTTAAATAATCCACATCGTAATATAACTAAAATATACTATATCCTTAGAGCATACAAACTTCAACTTGAAATACCGCTTCTTGTTTGGCTTTCCACTTTTGTTTTGTTTTGTTTTGCTTTCGACGCTGTTTGCCTTGGCGGTAGATGGTCCTGCCACGCCCTGCCATTGCCCTTGGTGCCGCCCACTTCCTGTCGCTCCAGCCATCGTGGCGTGAAACTAGCGCCTCGCCCACCACACGTACATTAAATTAAAAATTAATTTACAAAAATAAACAGAGTTATGCCAGAGGAAGCATCTCCAGAACGATACCACCGACCATAAGAAGCTAATACTAATGCTGCTTCATTTGATTCAATTACCGGAAGCAGTCTGTCCGCCTGTCCGCGTGTCCGCATGTCCGCCTGTCCTCCTGCCCGTCCATCCGCCTCTCAGTCCGTGGGGCGTTGCAAAGCGGAACGGATCTGAGGAGCTGAGAGTCACCAGAGTCCTGAGAGTCCTGGTAGTAGGGACTTTTTTTTTTATTTCTGTTTGTCCTCGCCACGCGGCAGAAAGTTGGCTCGGCTCTGTTCCTCCTACTCCAAGGACTTGTCGTAATTACCGCACAAGACAAATAGAAAATGGCGTAAAAACGAGAAATTAATCAACGTTTGGCACACCACCCACCCACTCCCAGCTCGATGATGTAGTCCAGCCATCCATCCAACCATCCAGATCGATGGCGAACCGATGTGAAGCGCTTCGCAAATATGGCATCCGGAATTGCTAAACTACTCCCGGCGAGGGACAGAACGCTCTCCGGCGGTTCTTTGAAATGGAGATGAGAGCGTGACTCTCGTGGCCATGAATGGGGGATTAATTTAATTATGGGGAGTAGGCGGTAGTTGGGGATTCATCTTTCTGGGGAAAGTATTTCTGAGAAGTTTACCGAAAAGGTCAGCAGCTCGAGGATTAGTCTATTTGGGAATCTATCAATGAGTCTATCAAGGATCATCAGAAATGGTCAGTTGTTTAATAAAATATATTTTATTTAACCTCTTTATTATTAATACTTTTTAACCCATTCTTTTTTAAGAATACTTTTCATTCAGTGCCTTTAAAACACAATGGACTTATCAATTTTAATTAGAACTTCAAACGGTTAATTAGTATTGTGTTTTAATTTGGGAAACCAGTGATTCGGCAAGTCATCTCTGGCGGGGAATGGGACTCTGATGATGTGATGTTTGCCCGACTTGATGATGGTCCACCATGATGGTTCGCCAGCGCCAACCCTTGATGAGGCATTATAATTTTAAACTACTTTCCACACCCTGGACTCCTCTCTATCCCTATACCCCCGCCCTCTCCAAAGACAACCCCTCCAGCGGCGTCCATCCCTTTTGCCGCTGAAGTCCCTCGGCTGGAGGGACATCCTGGTGCGGCACATTTGTTCGCCGGCATGTGAAAATTGATTGCTGTTGTTCATAGCTGCGGGATATGGCCAAAGTTTTTAAGTTCCCAATGCCCCCGCCGACCAGCACTCCCCTCTGGAAAAGCCGATGCCACGCCCCTTGCTCCAGCGCCCCCAGGCTTTCCGCTTTCGGTTGTTGTTTGGGCGCTGAAAAGCTGAAAACAATGCGCATTTTCCTCGCGGGTCTGCGTCGCCTTGGACCGAGTTTTCCGGCTCCTTCTTTACATTTATTTTTTTTCTGCTTCTCTGCTCGTTGTATTATTAAGAAAGTTTTATATTTTTTTGTCGGTTTGGCCGCCGAGTTGGGGTTGGAGTATATTTACATTTGGCAGTTGGCTGCGTTAAGCGGCTTGCGTTGCTAGGGAAATTCTGGGTGAGCATCAGCAGGAAGGGGGAAAGGACGAGCGTCTGACCCTCCCTACCGGCGTCCAACACCCCCTATCCACCGGGGGATAGGAAAATATCTCGGACGAATGCTGGTCAGAAAATTCTGATGCTGTTGCTGTTGGTGCTGAAATTTTTAATACTCTGTTACCTTGTCGTGCAGACAATTTGATGCCAATGGGAATATGAGTTTTTCCCTCTCGTTGTTCTGGCCGTAGTGCTATAAAAACCCATATATATTTATATGGAACTGTGTGTCTGTCTCGGTCTGAGTTGGGTTCCAGTAGCTTTATAATTAAAGAAAGACGAGGCGAAAACAAAGATATAATAACCAAAATAAGAGCTTGGCAACCGTTCTTCAAGCGATTTCCTTCATGGAGTGCCTGTTGATATGGCTCGCCCATCTTTAAATGCCTCAGGGGGTCAGGTGAACAATATACCTTAAACATTGTTATACCAGCTACCATGGCTGTTTAGTAGAATATTTAAAAATGCTGGTCACGGTTTTATTGTTTAACCTTCGCTTTCAATAAAATCAAATAATTAGCGATGTAGTGCGAGCGCCTAACTGATTCCATAAGGCGCCCGCATCATTGGCCAAACATTAAAACTGGCAAATTGAAATTGCAATTATGCATTATCTACATCAGTGGCCGGTCGATAAATTAAAAACGATAGCCTCTCCGCAAAGGCTAACCCATTAACCCAGTCAGGCAGCAAGGTCGGCTAAGCAATTAAAAGCGAAAACTGGCTGTGCATAAATGTAACAAAATAACAAAAAAACAAAAAAAAAACACGAACAAACATATACACAATGTGGTTTATAATGGCGCCACCCACTTTCCACCCACTATCCACCAAGTTGGCTTGACCTAACCGCCCCCCACACTCCCTCTCTCAGGCCCCCCTCAAAAAGCCATAACTTTTATGGCACGCACGCAGTTTTTATTCTCGCTTCTGATCTGCAGCTTGAAATGCCATCAAATGTTTCAACTGCCAGCCGACAGAGACTGGCATCGGCATCGGCATCGACACCGACACCTGCTGTCAAAGTCAGGCATGTAAATATCCTTGTATCCTTCTATAAAAAGAAAAAAATAATAAAAAAGGTCGAGGTTTGGCCCGTGTTTGACTTCTGGCTTTATGTGCATGCAAACGCATAATCAAGCGTGAAGCGCAGACAGTGCCACTCGGAAGGATCTCTCGGTCCACGTCCACGTCTACGCACGCATGTATGCCGAGTGTATCCCTGTTGGTATCCCTTTTATCCCTTATCCTGCTTACATTTAATTTCACCTTCTGGAGCTGGAATGGGTAAGGAAGCTGGATAGCGGGAGCGGGAACTGAATCTGAAGCAGAAGCAGAAGCAGGACCCAGGACCTTCTGCCACAACGCCAAGACGTCGTGTCGCCTGCCATCCAAGGAGCAATCCTTGCTGCTATACCGCTGCTTTATAATGTTCCTTTTTTGGTAGCGCTATACTCTACCAAGGGGTATATTTTATATATCTTTTCTATATATTTTTAGATTGTTCTAGAAAAGGGATAGTTTTTGTCAAACATTAATGTTTAAAATTGGTATAATACTTTGTCCTTAAAATACTTTATCCTCTGGATTAGTTTCCCTCCAAAAAAGAGTAATAAACCTTTGCCTTACTTTAGATGCTTTTTTAATGTTCTTTTTATTTTGATTTTATTATTTATTTTTTTTTTGGCATTTTATTTGGGGTTCCTTGTTGTCGTCTGTGCATTTGACAGGAAAAATTAGTTGGCTACGAAAACTTTTGGCCTTGCCGTTGTGAACATACAAACGTGACTGCGCTGGTCGAGGTGTATAAGAATGGGCAGAGGGTCTATGGGGGTCTATGGGGTGTGGGTATGTGTGTGTGCTCTATCACAGGCTTCGTCCTGGCAGTTGTAAAATTTTTGCTAACGAAAAACCATAAACAGGTGTTGTTTGTTGTTGACGCTGCATGTGGCCTGCCGCACAATCTGTTCGGTTCTGCTCTGCTCTGTTCTGCGTGTGTTCGTATGAGTTTGTATGGATGTCTGTTTTCTACATAATCCGCTCGCCAAGGCTGATCCTGGTTTTCGTTCAACCAAGCCCATCACTACCCACTGTCGCCCAGCCACCGCCCACCACCCACCACCTTGAATCGAACTTCCTGGGCGGTTGGCAGCCGGCGGGGATGGCAGATATTTCGTAACTGTTTCG
Organism: Drosophila atripex; assembly: GCA_035045925.1. Lineage (NCBI taxonomy): Eukaryota > Metazoa > Arthropoda > Insecta > Diptera > Drosophilidae > Drosophila > Drosophila atripex. The sequence continues at coordinate 8,470,570 of JAWNOP010000012.1, forward strand.
GGCACAGAAAGTTATTAAACTTAATGCAGTTTAATTGACCTTTTTGGGGGGCAAAAACTTTTGCACCGTCTGCTGCTGCTGCTCCTGCTGCCTGTTAAGGATGAAGGCAAGCAGGCAGGACTAAGGAAACCAGGAGAGAGAAAGGCAAGGACAAACACTCGCCTTCGCATTATTGCTTTTAATTACGGCTTAAACCTATTGACTGGAAATTTTAATATGTTATTTATTTACAATTAACGCCCCAGCAAATGCTTTCGTGTACAACTGGGCGTATGATTTATGGCAATCTCGGCCCTCACAGCAATTGTAACTATTGTTGAATGCAATTTCCTTTTGTTTCTGATTGTTGCTATATTCATATATACATATATATTTTGTATATGTGGTATATGCTATCATAAATATGTAGGTTTGCATTTATATTTGTGCGTGTAACAGTTGCTTCTCGTAAATTACAGGTTTAAAGGGTTTCTGTTCGATGGGTGGGTGTGTGTGTGTGTGGATGGTGTGCCTCTTTTAAAACCCCAAATCTTTGGGCAAAGGGGTTTTCGGGGTTGGAATGAAACCGAAATGAAAATGAAATTATTTATGATTCTCATTTGATGCGACAGCTTTCGACCAGCACGGCCAGTGTTCCGAAAAGGAGTCGAAGGATGTGCGACCAAGCGGAAATTTCTGAGGGCGATGGGTGTTTCCGAATCCTTTAACTTTATCAATTTATTGGAATTATTTTAATTGGTTTAAATTGTGTAACTAAGAATATCAAAAGTGCCCTATTTAAGGGGAATATAGTTTCGATTCTATAACATTTAAGTCCCAAATCCGATAAAATTCATTACATTGGATGCCATATTTTATGCCCCGTCCTCTAATTTTCCAAAATGCACCATATTTTACCCCTCAATCCGACATCTTGCACTATATCCCCAGCCCTAGCCCCCTGCACTCGGTTTCCCTCACATATATTTTAATTTGTTAATTACTTAGCTGGCTTGTTTGCTGCCAGAGTACGAGGCAGTAAATTCATACTCCGAATTGCTGCTGCAGCCCAGACAAAGTAATCAGCATACAGCCATATAGCCGGGAAATTGCAGGGGGAGTCGGTACCTGACCCTCGACCCTCCGATCCAGATGCATTTCGTTAAAAAGTGTCTGTTGCTTGCTGGCTTATGGCTCGGCTCCCTCAACCGGGCAGACAACTTCCCCTCTCTTACTGGCTTTGAGCCTGGGCCGAAGACATCAGAAACATATTAGCAGGCAACTGAACTTAAGAAGTAACCAAGGACATGGAATGGGAAAAAATTAAAAAGCAAACGCACGCACTTTGCAGGCAGGAGCGGTTCAGGAATAGTAAGCTGGGTTAATATTAATACTAAATTCTAATTCAAATAATTTTTAATATCAAATAAGAAATTAATAGGTAAACATTATATAATTTAAATGAGTTAACAATAAAGATAAATATTCTTGAAATTCCTTAGTATTGTAGACTTAAATATCTTCCTAATCCTCTGCAAATTTTAAGCCCTTGTGGCATTTGGGCCCAAAAAAGTCCGCTACACCAGTCTGCCTCCTTATTAAGCTCCGCAGCATCCCTCTCTGTCACTCCCATTCTATCCATCTCTCTCACTCCCCGTCACCATCCCCATACCACTGCATATAAGCGCTTAATGAGTATAAATGAGCTTGATTGCATATTCCAAGGTGATGCTGTGCATGTGAGCTGGGGTGTGTGTGTGCGTGTGTGTTTGTGCGAGTTGTTTTTTAATAGCCTGCATATGGCGTTGTAAAAGTTTTCATTACACAAACAGCAGCAGTGGCAGCAACTACAATTTACCGACAACGGCAACACCGCCAATAACAACAACAATGCCAACAGTAACAGCAACAGCAACAGCAACAACAACAAATTATTGGCCTGACTTTTAAGCGCATTTAACACACGGCGTATGCGTAATGTGCTGAGAGAGCGAGCAAGAGGCTGGCTGGCTGGCAGCCTCAAATTGAATACAGTCGCTCGTAAAATGCTTAAGCACCTGCACACAGCAACAAAAATTGCAAAAGCAACAACAGGACAGCTGGAAGGAGGACAGAACAAGGACTTTACCAGCAAGGACTACAGAGAAAGAAATATGTTTAATAAATTTATAAAGAATATTAATCTTAAAAGCATATAAATTAATATCAAATAGTTTTGGGGCTATAATTTTTAATTGGTTCTAGTAGTGAAGGCTTGAAGAGTATGTACTTGTACAGTAAAATCGAACTAAACCAAAACTAACTAAATTATTACAGTAATGTTTGAGTATTTCCTCTCTCTGCATACTTAACGCTAATTTGGCGTTTTACCGTCGAATGATTTTGAAGCATATGAAAAGTTACATTCCCACACTGACAAACGTTTCGAAAATGTTCTGATAAAAGTTAAACAATTTTTTGTTTTTTTTTCAACTACGAATAGCGTTACCCGTTTCTGTGGAATTTTCTGGGCAAAATTTCATCTGCGGTTGATTTTGATTGTGAAAGGATTTGCCAAATTGCTGTTTGCAACGGTGCGGCAAAAAATCAAAGGGATTTTCAATACCAATACATTCATGCGGCAGTAGATCGCCGCCCCGCCGTATGCGTATGCCTGTGTGAGAGTCTGTGCTGTGGCTCAGTTTGTGGTTGGCACAATGGAAACAACCAACCCACCCATCCATTCACCCACACTCACGATTCTCCGCCACATCTTTCGCCCACTGCCAATGCGTTTAAACAACAGTTTAACAGCAGTTTGGCTGCCTTTTGTTATTGGTGAGGCTTTTGCCTTTTGCAACTCTGCTCTTCTGCTTCTGTTGTTGCATTTACCGCCTTTGCCCAGCCATGTGTGGGTGGTGGCGCCTCAAAAAAAGGGAAAGCGGTCCGGAAAAACTGCTGCTCGATTTATGGAAATTGTACAATATTTTTTTTGCCAACCTCCAACTTTTGTTGGACCCTTCAGTGTACAGAAGGCCATGCCGAATGGATTTCATTTTTGTTTTCTTTACTTTTTTTTTTGTTATTTTAAGTCTTAGGCTTAGCAAAATGTAGGTGTTTCTTTTTTAAGGGAAACAAATTTAAGAGGCAATGTATGAAAAAAAGTGTTATACAAGTTTGTGTTTGAAAAGCAGCCTTAACAATGGATATTTTAAAGCTAGATTATAGAACAAAAATATTGTTAATAAAATTTCTATGGGAAAATTCAAGCATTTCCTAATATTATCTCTTCAAGCGCATACCACCCAAAAACCCCAATTGTCCCCATTTTATTATTAAAAAAAACCTTTGACTTTGTACCAACAAAATAGTCTCTTAGTCCCTTTCCCGCACTAATACCGTTGGCTATGCCAACATAGTGTACGGGGGCAACATCATGACCGGACCCGGGTATAAAGGAATGCCGCCAATAACTTGGCTCTTAATTTTTGCACAATTTTTGGCCGCCAAAGGCCAAATAAATAACTTGCTACAGCCAAAAACGGGCGCAAGAATATTTTAGCTTTTTCTCTATCCACTCTCTGGCGTAATTATGCGAAATGCGGACGCATTAAAAATTAATAACTAAACTGCCTTTGGCAGTATTTCCATACGCTGGCTGCTTTCATTCTTTTTAGCCAGGCCAGCCTCCATACTCAGCCAGTGTGGGCGTGGCAGTTGGGAAACTAAAAGCATATTTAATAAACTGCAATAGCTGCAGACCCGGAGCAGTCGAAGCAGCAACAATGAGCGGCATGCGAAACAGACTGCAGCGGATAAAAACCGAGATGGAGGCAAAAAGATGGGAACGCTGGTAGAAAGACGGCGATGGCATGCTTATTAAGTATACGCCATGCTGGCCAAATAATGGCAAAAGAGCTACGAGAATGTGCATTAAAATAATGAGAAATTAAAACGGAGATTATGCAAAAAAAAAAATACTGAAAATGTCTTAAAAAATGCATCTCAAGAAATTCTTTGACATCAAATTCAATCAATTTAAGGCAATGTTTTCAGATGTTTTACATCTTTTGCCTTGGTTTTAAGAGTAAAGTGATTTTTGAATGTGTGTGTTGTATATTTTTAGGTATACTATGATAAATAAACTGATTAATTATGATATGTATGAAAATTGTGTAATTGTATGATAAATATATGGCATTCTAAAATGTTGCAGATTTATGTAGAATCGATCTAAGATGTGTTTATTATTATATATATTATTATATTCCGCTCAAGAATCGGATAATTTTTGACAAAGTGACCCAAATAGTGGTCTCAGGCATTTTTCAGATTTTTGAAGGGGGTCATCCGGAAATTTTAACGAAAATTTAAAAAAAAATTGCGTTCTTAGATTGTGATGTAGATTTATGAAGAATCAATCTACGATTCGTTTAAGGTATTTCGCTCAAGGATCGGATGATTTTTGCCAAAGATATAGCATTCGCTGGGACCCAAATAGTGGCCTCAGGCATTTTTCAGATTTTTGAAGGAGGTCATCCGGAAATTTTGACAAAAAATGTAAAAAAAATGTCGTTCTTAGATTTTTATGCAGACTTATGAAGAATCAATCTACGATTCGTTTGAGGTATTCCGCTCAAGGATCGGATGATTTTTGCCAAAGATATAGCATTCGCTGGGACCCAAATAGTGGCCTCAGGCATTTTTCAGATTTTTGAAGGAGGTCATCCGGAAATTTTGACAAAAAATGTAAAAAAAATGTCGTTCTTAGATTTTTATGCAGACTTATGAAGAATCAATCTACGATTCGTTTGAGGTATTCCGCTCAAGGATCGGATGATTTTTGCCAAAGATATAGCATTCGCTGGGACCCAAATAGTGGCCTCAGGCATTTTTCAGATTTTTGAAGGAGGTCATCCGGAAATTTTGACGAAAAATGTAAAAAAAATTTCGTTCTTAGATTGTGATGCAGATTTATGGAGAATCGATCTACGATTCGTTTAAGGTATTCCGCTCAAGGATCGGATGATTTTTGCCAAAGATATAGCTTTCGCTGGGACCCAAATAGTGGCCTCAGGCATTTTTCAGATTTTTAAAGGGGGTCCTCCGGAAATTTTGACGAAAAATGTAAAAAAAATTTCGTTCTTAGATTGTGATGCAGATTTATGGAGAATCGATCTACGATTCGTTTAAGGTATTCCGCTCAAGAATCAGATTATTTCTGCAAGAAATAGCCCTCGCTGGGGCCAAACAGTGGCCCCATGTTGTTTTGTCAACTTTCGAAAAGGATAGCTCTGGTTCCATACTGTCCTTCATTGCATCTAAAGGACCGTCAATAGATTTGCTCCAATTTCCCCCCTGTATATATAGCTTCTGAGTATTAAACTTTTAATCTATTGCCTATCGAATGGTACATTTATTATTCATAAGCAAGTTTGAAACTAAAGCACTTACCATAAATTTGTAAGACTTCCTATGGGGCTGCCTTTTTATCCAATTTTTCTTTATTCTGGGCAGGCAGAGGAAAAGTCAAAAGGCGTTATTAATAAATACTAAAGAGAGAGAGAGGGGAGGGATAGCTAAAAAGAGACAGATACTGTGGCAGCTGGTTTTCATTTAACTATTTTTTTCATCTACTTCACAGTTCCCCCTAGCGACTTTGCCCATTTGGGCCAACTAACGCCATTAGCTGGCCCATTGAGCGCTTTGTTGGCTTTCAATAAAAATTTCCATTAAAATGACCCGCCGCCCATCGCCTCCACTTCCGTTCCCCTATCATCTTTAGTCTCTTGCCCCTTTACCCCGCATCCTCTCTTAAATTTACCCCCTCCAGTATCCCCATTTATCTCCCCTGCCCCCCTGTTTGCTGCATCGCATAAAATGCGTATGCATATTGCCAACTTGCAACTTGCTGTTTCTGCTTTTGCTTGTGCTGCTGCCACTGTTGCGTTTGGTAGCTGGGCAGTAAATTTTAACTACTGCCAGGCAACGAATCCTATTTTCCCGATTCGCCCCCCTGGAGCCCCTATCCCCGTGGCGGCGGTGCCGCAGTTAGACAGATAAATGGCGGCTAGTTTTGCGTTTGCATGGCTAATGGAAATTTGCATCCAGTTGGCGGCTTTCACAAAATGCGCTAAGCGATTTTTTTTTTCTGCCATAGCGCAGCACTTCCCCCTTTGGTCTAATGAAAGTTTTTCAAAAGTTATAGAGGCTGAATAATAGGCAGAAATTTTTATTGCTGATATTGGAAAGATAATATCTACTTTGAATATTTTTAAAATAATAATTCGTTTTAAATTTAATATAAATTGAATCAAGCTTAAGTTGAAGAGTTAGATAGATAAATGTTTAACTCTGTTTGATAATAAAAATAATGTTCACTCAATAATATTTCATCTAGAGTAGCGTATTTCCAAAATCACCAAGTCAGACCATTAAGCCTCTCCCACTTCAAGTGCTTCGGTTGGAAACTCCATTCTGTGCGAAATCCATTCGATATTGACTGTTGTTCTGTGAGTGGTAGCCTGTTTCCTCTGCGTGGGAATGGGTGTGAATGAGTGTATATAAATCTTAATTATGTACAATGCACATTTTCTAATTGACTGCACACACACGCACTCGCCACTCAAAGCAGATAGAGAGCGATGGGCTGCACTGGGATGTGGAGCCACTGCATGCGGCGCTTACCTAGGCAGTTGCATATTACGTATACGTTATGTCAATTATGTAAGAAAAGTTGCCGTTTCCAACGGAGCCATGCAGATTATTTCTGCGAAAGGACACTGAAAGAAACAAGGAGTTAATCCATAATTTTAATATCATTATAAGGACTAGAATACTATCCTTAGAAATAGGAAAGTTAGTCCGTTCTAAAAAAGTGTAAACCGCCATAAGCCATAAACTCTTTGAAGTTCTCAATTTTTTCTAAAGTGTGTTTTAAAATGAGAGTGGGTCGCGTAATTTGTTTACCAGCCGACCACTATTGGAGCTCGACGCTTCGTAAAATGTCCAACCAACTGTTAAATTTACTATTATACGGGCTATTATCCTGGCCATGGCACTTACGCCTTCTGAAGCCACGGCTTCTGATGCAGATGCTGCTGCTGGTGGTGTTTCTCTGCTGTTTCTGCAGCAGCTTTTGGCTGCTTTTGGCCCAGTCTGCACCATTAATGGGCGTTTGGGCCATAGGCAAAAATTTTTTGGCAGACTGGTGGAGGCATGGCCCTGGGCCTGGTCCAGGGTCTGGGCCTGACGTAAAGTTTATGCGCACATATGAGCTTTTAATTGCAATTTAATGGCCGGTCATTTATTATCTAGCGGCGACGACAACAACAACTGCCAAAACAACAACCACAACAGCAACAGCGACAGAGAACGAAAGGCCACATCTCATTGTCCATGGGCTTGAAAACTTTTCACTCTTCGCCTTATGTAAATTTTACGTTTATATGCAGTTTGCAAGCCTCACTCCATTTATTTTTTTCTTTGTTTTTGTTGTATTGTTGTGTATTTTTGTTTTTTTAAGAGAATACGCTGCGTATGCGTTATGTGTTTTGTTCTTTTGCCGTCCGGCTAACTGGAAAAGTTACTAATGGTTTGTGTTTCTGTTATTGTTTGCCATTTTCAACCAATTTCGAAATTTCTATACTTTTTGGCTAAATGAATGGCATTTGTTTGTTTGGCCCACAAAAAGTGTGTGTCAGTGTGTGTGTGTTTGCTAAAAAATACACTTTTTTCTATTTATTTTTCAGAAAAAGGCCGGCAAGCAATTTGGCCAGTTTTATTTGATATTTGGGCAGATATACAAGTTTTTTTCATCACAGTAAACAGAACATTTTGTTGCGCTTATTTAACTTCCACTAGAAGGTTAGATGTTTGTCAAAACTATGCGGAGATGTGTAAATTGCTTAATAAAAATATGAAACCATAACATGCCAGACATCTTTTAAATTCCGTAAAATATTTCCATTTAACTTTTGGTCGGCTAAATTTTAGTTGTCGGCATACCAGTCATACAAATCACAACATTGACACATTTCAGACAAATAAATTTTAGGCCATTTTCGGAGCGGCGAAAACAATTTCTGAAATTGCTTTCCAATGCGTTTATTTTCGGCCCAAAGAGTGATTTTTCTGGAGAGAGTGAGGGCGGATGGCCGAACAATTTAAATTGGCAGAAACCATAACAATTGACAGTCACATGCCACATACATGCCATAACACAGTCGCTGTTGGAGGCATTAGCCAAACTATTTCAGTGAGACGGGCTTCGAGTGACCGCAGCAGTGGAGGCCTGGACCGAACAAAACAGGCCCAGGAACAATGTTTAAATATTGAATTTTCCCGTTTAGAAGCCAGAAATGATTTATCTCCCGGGGCTATACTGGCTATAATTTTGGGGCCTGGTCCCCCTCAAAAAGGAGGGAAAAACAAAATGAACTTTGTCAATTAATTGCTCTGCAATTTTTCGACTGTCAAATGCAACCCATACACACGCAATCAAGCCAGGACTCTCTCACACACACTGACACTGGCATGCACATTGTCTGTGGATCCGTGTGTGTAAATTAGCAATGTAAATATAGCAATTTAAAATGCCGTACAATAAATATGAATACAAAAGCGGCGAACAAAAAACAAACGACGATATCAGCGGCAAATAATTGAATTTACCCACAGCAAGTGGAATACGGAGTGGCTGTGGATCAAGTGGGGAGGGGGAGGTGGTTTGGGGAGCAACCTTTGTTGGCCAAGGGCATGGCACAACCCGCATTCCACACACACACACACACTCGCTCAGAGTACAGAGACAGAGACACAGACAGACAGACATATTGTGGGCCTTTGTACGAATCTAATAAACCGAATCATGTATACATATATGCAAAAATAACTTCAACTCTCTGTGAGCCTGTTCGGTTGCCGGTGTGGTGGTGTATTTGCATATGTGTGTGTGTGTGTGTCTGGATCATCCAGTACACTAGACAACAAATTTTGGCTAGAACAACATAAGGATATAAGTTTAGAAGACTTATACAGATATACAGGCTTTTATAAAATATTGTTCTGAACTTTCTATGCGGTTTTTTTTTTATATTTTATTCTTTCCTTAGACAATTTATATATTTTAAAACACAAAATCTTAATCTATATCTTGTATAACATTTTTTTTAATTTTCACAGTTATAGAATAAATTAAATAAATCCTTACGAGACTACTCGGTTGCTTAGTTTAAAATTCGAATGTGGCTGCTTTTGCTTGATTATGGCGGCCAATACTCATGAAATATTGAAAAGAGCCCGTCACAGAGACTTGGCTGATCAAGTGAGAGGGCATGAGGGTGAGGGGGCATGTCACGCATAGTATACACTCACCTACTACTACACTCTGCCATAGACCACCCACACCTGCCACATACGATTGATGAAATATGCATGAAGTTGACTTTTGTGCCAAGCCAAAATCACAACAGAGCAGCCTCATCCACCTTAACGAGTCTGCCACCCCGTCCGCAGGCCCCGCATCCGACCACGCCCCCCTGCGCCACTGCCACCACCTATGCCCCTGACCCCCCTTGCAAACCATTGTTTGATGTTGGGGTTATGTAACTTTAATTGAAATGTAAACTGAAAACCGCACGCGGCTCAAACGATGTAAAGCGATGTTTTAATGTGACAAACAATGCAAGCTATTCTGATCCTGGAAGAGTGGGGCTTCCACAGCTTCTGTTCTATCCGATGTGATACAATATAATTTCCCTGTTCCATGTTTTCCCCGCGTTTTAATTGCGTCAAAAAGTCAAAATCATTTCCATTGGTCGAGAGTTCAAAAAGGTTGCTCACTTTTTCTGGTAGGCAGGGTAGAGGTGGGTGGGGAATAGGGGCGAGTGATTAATTTATTCAGGCGTTTATTGTTGTGTTTTTAGCTGGATTTATCATGCATATGGAATGAGCAGATGCCAAGTTCTATGGCCTAGCACAATGCACACCGAAAACTGAATGATTGAATAAGCCGCTAAAGCCGCACGGACAAGTATGCAAGCATTTTTTCCTACTCACCTCATGTATAAATATTTATTGGGCGGATAGTAGCTGTTGGCCACTTAAAAACTGACAAAAACAATACAAAATTTGTCTTACTTGATTTGAATTTATTTCAAAATATTTTAAACCTTTTATTGTGACTGATAATAAAAATTATAATAATATATTTTAAGCCCTAATATGATATAAAATCAAAAATTTGTATATTTCCTATTAAATGTCAATGAATTTTCCTAATCAAGGATAATCTTTTATATAAAGCCCCATTAAGTATGCTACATTTTTTGCAACTCTATGGGAATTTATGGCTTCAGCGTTGAGACTGCCACTTGCCATGCAAAGTTTCCATTTTCTTTATCTATAAATTATCCGGACATGCATCTCATACCCCCAAGTATTCTGTGGCTTATCTTTCCTGACTTGAAAATGTTTTTATAGTCATCGTATGCTTTGTCGCTGCCGTTGTGTCTGTGTCACGTTAATTACCCAATAATTTTGCACATGACGCGACTTTTTTACTGCGAAATTTTCATAATCATTTTTTTTGTTCCTTTATTATATTATTTTTTTTCATGTTAGAGGAAAAGTGCTCTCCAGTCATTTTGGCCGCTCCCAAAGGAGTGGTCGGGGGCGTTTCCTTCCTACTAATGACGGCGTCGCCCCATGAAGTTGTTACTTTGTTTAATGTCTAAGGAATTCCTGGTTCGTGGCTCCTGGATCCTGGCTTCTGGCTCACATGCAAAAAGCTAAAATCGAAAGAAGGAAGAAAAAAATGGACGGGATGGAGGGACTTTTCTTTGGCTTTCCATTTTTTGCGTCAATGAGCGGATCAATCAACGTGTCAAATCGTCTCGAAACGATGTGGATGTGCTTGGCTGGAAGTTGGAGGGGCGGCGCACGTGATATCTGCTGGAAAACCGCTTTAACAAATTACCACAGCAGGCATTTTGGTTAGTTAAATTTTTTTTCGCTTCCCTTTTTTTGGTAATAGGGATAAGGAAACCCCTAACGGATATGTCAGAATTCGGTCTTTGGAAATCACGAACGACTTAAGCGCCTTTGATTGACGTTTGATTGAGAATTACCTTAGCCATTGTGTCAATCAAGGTGTGTGTGTGTGTGTGAGAGAGTCCTGGCATCTTGGCAAATATCAAAATATGCCTAAGACCGGCCTTAAAAAATTCAATTGAGGTGTCAGTTGGTAAATTTAATTTGCCTGTCGGATCTCGTTTCGCAGGATTTTCATTCCCATCAGCTTTCTTCCCTTTTACACAAATTTTAAAACGTTAATCGTTGAAGTTTTTTTTTTTTTTTATTTTATTTTATTTTGCCGTTGATGTTGCTTTTTCTTTCGAGGACATTGATGAATGGGACATGGACAGTGGATAAAGGTTGTGCGGCTGGGGAGGGGTCAGATTGGAAAATAAATTGAAAAGTTGCTGCGTTAACGTTATTTTGTACTATTTATATACACAACCGTATAAATAAAAGAGAAGATGGCGTCTGCCGAGTGTTTGCCAAAGCGTAATTGAATGGCTCTGAAAGTAAATTTAGGTTGGTTAGCTTGCAGCTTTAATTGAGGTTGAAACTAGATTGTTTGGTAAGTTGTATTATTAAGTAAATAGGCGATTAGTTAGGTAGAATCTTAGATAATCACGGATATATATTTTTCAGAAAACAAAGTCCGCAATAGACAAACACTTTGGAAAGATAGCTATAACTAGCTTATTCCTGAATTAAATATAGATCCCCTTTTCCCTAAGTTCTTACTAATTTCATCTAATAACCAAAACATCTTTAAATCATTACCTTTATCTCTCGCATCAGATATTTCCTTCGCTTTATTCTCCTTCAAACTTTTTGCAGTATTATTCCTAACGCGAAAAACAATGAAATTAACGAACCAAACACGAATAAGAAAATCGCGATGCGAGACACTCTCTGTCGCTCGCCCCTTTGTCTTCGACTGAAATTTAGAAGATATAGCCAGTCCAATAGGAGGACGTCTTATCCTTCGTGCAGCGAGTTGTTAAGATGGTAAAAAGAGGGCCACGCCAAGAAAAAAATGTTCAAAAAAGCGTAAAATCAAAGCGCCCTCCAAGCGCGCACAGATGGTTCCATAATTAAATAAGCATCGACTGGCTTTGGCTAAGGGATGCCAGGGGGGGGTGGAATTGGGAGCTAGGAGCTGGAAAAACCGGTAGAGGGGCGGGGTAGGAAATGGTGGCAATACCGACACCATTTTTGAAGTCGTTCCAGAGAACGGTGTTGGTGCTGCTGTTCATGCATTTGATTATCATTTAAATATAAATCAAAATATAATTATTATTTTTAAAAAATAGTTTAAATAGGTAAGTTAAATACAAATAAAACTATTCTTCTTTAAAAAATATTGTATACGCAATTTATTTATTACACTCAAACTTTTCAAGTGTAGTCACTCCAACTTTAGCATTCCTCCATTCCAAATGCTCCCTTTTGGTCGATGTCCTTCTATGACTGCTGCTCCTGCTGCCAGGATACTCACTCATTTTGCCATTTTACCTAATTGGTAATTTTTAGACCCGCCCCTCGGATTCAGATACTCCAGTGTCTCTGCTCCGCTCAGAGATCCGGTCCAGTCCGTCCGCAATTGATTTCGGTTAGTGTGCGAGTCGGATGGGCAAGGACGATTGACAAGTTGCCTCGAGGACACTTCAGCGCGACACTTCAGGTATGTCCTGTGCATTGGCCTGGCTGCTTTTCACGTGCTCTTTAGCCTATTTCCCGTTTCCCTTCCGACTCCTTTCTGGACGTTGTTGTTCTTGTTGTCATTCGTTAGCCAAGGACCCAAGGGTTCCTTTTTGGGGGGGGTGTGGGGTGGAAGTGGGAATAGAAGAAGAGGGGACTGTGGCATGCGCATGCTAATAAGTAAATCCTGCGATCCAATCCAGAGAATAAATATTTGACAAACGTACGCAACGACGGGGCGGGTTGTTGGGCGGAAAACTTGGAATGTAAGTATAATAAATGCGATTTTGAATTTGAGTCCTGCTCGTCGTGGTCGTGGGTGTCCTGGGAGGGTTGGTGGATTGGTCCGCAGGAAGCAGGACTCTCTGCTACGTGCCACTTGTTTTAAAATTCAGCGTCAAAATCGTTTTATTTGCCAATATTTCATTGTGCGCCGAGCATGGCCCGGGCGCCGGGCAGAGTCCTTCATTGTCCTTTGCCCCGGCTACCCACGCATCTCGCCTTTTCCACGACCCGCCCTGTCCTGTCACTCAGTTTATTAATGGTGTTGGTTTTCGGATTATTTAACGGTGTATTATTTTATTATTTATTTTTGCATTAATTTTTGATGGCCGGCTCGAAATACTCGCACTTTACCCATCATCGTCCAATCCCGCAAACCTCTCTAATGGGTTAAGCATTGGTTTGCTGGCACTTTCGGGTCTTTCGTTTTAACCCTTCAATTATATACTTTATTGGTCTGAAGTTTTGCATCGATTTTCGGTTTGAATTCTCTCGTTCGTCGGACATCTGTCCGGTAATTATTTATGCATTTCCACAATGGTCTGAGTTAAATTGGGTTTTGGTATAGGTTCTGCTTTTGTTTCGAATGTCGAATTTCGTGACAGCTTGTGCCGGTTGCGATTTTTTAATTGTGTCTCTGGGTTGATTGGAAAAAATTTTCCTCCATTAGCTATTCAGCTATTCAATCGATGAGTAAAATAATTGGATAGGTTTTATCCAGTCAAAAATAAATAAAAAACTGATCCATGCCCTCGAATTATTAATTAAAACTGCGAATTTTTAATAAATTATATATGTTTGCAAAAAACTGATAAAAATACACAGGAATGCCCTGAATGTATGGGTCAAATTTTAATCCGATTTTATATGAAATGTACTATTTTATTATTTAAGGATTAGTGGACTCCCAAATATTTTAAAGTCTCGCCTTTAAGGCTCACTGTGCCATATACATATTTTCCTAAAATTCTAGATGCAAGAAGGTGTCCTCTTCATAATTGCATTATTCCTCCGAAACACCCATCTCTCTTCTTGCGACTGAATTTTTAAGGACCTCAAGTTCAGTGCCAAGTGTCGGATGGCAGTTTGTCAAAGTGCTCGCTCATTAGCGGGGCCAATGTCAAAGGCTACGTGTCCCAGACACATATAACTTGGAATTCCCGCACCCTCCTGTTTGCACCCTTCGATTGCCGGCACGTCTAAATTTTTATTTAGTCCTTTTGGGCGGCAGCACAAAATTTTACAGGTGCCGCTCTCCATCACTCTATCTATCTGGATTCTGTTTGCCAACTGTCTGCTGCCGAAAAAAGAAAAAAAAAATATTAAAAAATGAGCTGCCATATTTTTTTTTACCTTCTATTCGCCTTCTTCATGGTCCTGTCATCTTATCATTTTTCTCGCAGACGGCACAAAATTTTTTCCCATCTCCGTGCGAAAGGAAATCTTCTGCCATGTAGGGGTTAAAAAATTTTTTGGGAACCAAGTTCAAAGGCAAACGCAAATTGGCTTGGTGCAAATTACGACATATGAGGACTCAAAAAAAAAAATTAAAAAAAGAGGGGGACTTTGGTGGCCTCAGGGGCACCATGTCGGCTTGCATATGTGTGTCTGCCAATTTAGACACACTTTTTGCCAAATTTGATTAAAAGTGTTCGCCAGGTTTTTATTTTATTTTTTCCAGGAGAAAATTTGGCATTTCTAATTTGTGGAAACTTTTTGCACAGACTGCAAGGTGGCAACTGCATAAGGGTGATGGTTCTATGAAAAAAAATATAAAACAAAAAAATTTGGGTAATGGTATGCTTAATGTTGATAGGATGATATTATTTTCTTATATATGAATATTTTCTATAATTTTCAGCAATAATATCCTTTTGTGTCACAAATTTCTTGAACAAAACCATAAACCCTGCCATACTTATACGCCCTTAAGCACCTATAAAAATATCTTATTTGCTGCCAACTTAATTTGTCACAAAATGCAAAAGTCATCGCCAGAGAGCCGGAGTTAGAGTTGGAGCCTCGCAATACAGAAAGCCAAGCCAGGCAGGGTAAGAAAACAATTCATGCTAAATAAATTGCACAACAAAAAGCCAGCTAGCAATATAAAATGAAAATATTTCTCAACGCAAATACGTATGCAAAATATATAGCTTCTTCGGTTCCAGAAGCTCTTGGCTTGGCCTTAAGTTCCTCGTTCTTTTGGCCCGGCTCAGTTTGCCACTTAAACTCCGTGGCATGACTCTTTTCGTGGTGGCACGCTGTACTCCTTGCCGCTCCTAGGATGCGGCGTGGAGCTGAAGAAGTTGGCATTTTACTTTTCTACTTTGTGGCTTACTTTGCCTTTTAGCTTTTAGCCATTTGGTTGACTGTTTCTATTTTTTCCCTTCGCCCACGATTTTAATAAAAATGTGTATACAAAAAAGTCCAGGGGTATAGTTATAAATTTGTTGCAAGGGCGCAGTCAAAGCGCATTGTTCCCTGAATGAGGTAGGATCTGGAGGTTTCTGTCTTTTTTTTTTTTGGTTTGGGTCCAAAGGGTCTTATAGTGGGCGGGATCTGCACGCAAGTTAACCATAAACAAGTTGTCTAGACTGTGGGAATGTTGAATGCTCTATCGCCACCTCTCCTCCGTAGGTTTCTTGGGGGGAAAATGGCAACTTTTTGAGACAAACATAATAAACATAATTCAAAATTATTTTCATGTGGCTGGGGGTCTGGAAAGGATCAACAAAAAAATAAACTGGCTGGGATGGAAATCTTTATAATATACATTTGATCTGGTTTAAATTATAAAAGAAATTGAATCAAACCTAAATTTAACATATTTTACAGTCAGCCAGACGAGTATAATTAATCCAATTTTAAAACATGCTTCCTTTTTCTGAAAATAAAATAAAAAATTGTATTACTTGTCGGTTTCCTTGGTAATCACAGGATCAAACCCACCCCAAGACCTGCATTTGCAATTCCATACCCAATTTGGGGTTGAAAATACTAAAGAAATTCGATCCATAATTATATATATGAAAAATCCCATCAAAATTCAGTCAAAAGAAAAAAAAGAGAGTTTCCAGGAAGTGCAGCAAAAGTCCCTGTTTGAAAAGAATAAAGAAAATTATTCAATTTGTAACTTCATGCCGCTGGAGCCTTGACAAACCACAAAACAAAATGGGGACAGGAAGGAACACAAACAAAAACACACACACTCACACACACACTTATGTGCGGGGCACACACATGATGGAGAAACTTTAAATTAGCTGATTAACTAAGTAGTAAAACAAAACCATAAGCCAGAGGGAGGGAGTCGGAGCAACCAAGGCAAAAGATTGTCATGTCCAATGTCTACATAGGATTTGTGTCTGCCAGGATAAAAGGAGAGTCGGGCCAGGATCCTGTAGCAAGAGCAACAGGAGCAACGGACGGAGGCAATCACAAAGTACAAAAAATTATATTTTCTTTACTTTCTTACACATATACCCTTGTATATGAGGGGTGTCCTGTAGAGGAAAATGTATATTAAATGTCTCTTTTATTGAATATTGGTAGTATTTGTATTTTTAAAATAATTAAAAGTGATTTTAAAATATTTTTAAATATTTTTTTAATATACCAGGTATGTCTCTCTTCGAGTTTTTTAATGTTATTACTTCCTTTTCTTTTTGCTTTAGTTTTAGTTGCGATCCGCTGAAGAAAATGAGAAAAAAATCGCCGAAACACAGCCGGGCTAAAAAATCAACACAACCAGCGCCAAAATCAAGCCAACAAAAGTGGGGGAATGGGTGATATTTTTTTGGAGGGAGGACTGGATGGGAGTTAGGAACTGCAGCGAAATGAAAAACGTATTTTATCTTTCCACTGGCGAGAGGCGAGCGCGAAAAGCGAACCAAAGCTCAGGAGCAACATGATAAAAGAGCACACCATTTATCAAAAAAGCAACAAAACCAACAAGCACACACAGACACACACGGGGCCAAAAAATATATATATATATATTTCCAAAAAATATAGCCATCCCAGCTTGAACAGAAAAATATATGGCTTACAGTGGGCCAAGAAATCATCTCAACAAATGAGACCTTTAGGCCAGCAACTTATTTCCAGAACGGGCGACTGTACCTTGGAGCTAATTTGGGATGCAACCCTGTTGCTGGCAGGGTTGTGTAGCTCAGCTAATTGGTCTTGCGTTTTTTGCCATGGACATCTTCCTTGACCACTGTGGCAACTCTGGCAAAGCGGCTGCTGTCTGTCGTTGCCCTTTGCTTCTGACTTTTATGTTTTCGCCGCTAATACATATAAAAATGTGCACAGTCACGCACACAAAAATACACACACATGCCAGGATAATACTCTTTTGGTAGGTAGTATATGAAGTTGCTTAGGGATATACCATTAGGCAAAGGGATCAAAATTGCAAAGCTTAATGACGTCAAAGGACAAATATTATTTTTTAAAAAATTGAAAAATTATTGAAGGCTTTGGAAACTGAAAAATATATTTTAGCAATTTCATAAACCAATTAATGTAATATTTGTATATTAAAATCCTTAACTTATTCCTATTAACTTAAAATAAAGTGTATTTTTTTTCCTAAGCTGCTGCTTCCTTCATGGTTAACTCTTGCCTATTGTAACATGTTTAGTTTTTTCATTTTGCTTCCTGTCGAGCCAAAAATATTTTGTACGCTAACAAAAATAACAATAAACGTGGCTTACTAACATTTTTGCTGCCAAGGAATAAGGACGCATCGTAAGGGGTGCTGGTACAGGATACGTTGTAAAATAAAAGCCAAATATGAAATGAATGAATTTTTGTTACCCACTGACACGATTTATTTACGAGTATATCCCGCCATTGTGTGTGACCTCATCCACCTCTCTATTCCCTAAAATCCCACCAGCCGGGCGGTCCACCATTCTCACTCCCACAACCCAACCAAAAAAAGTAATAACAAAAAGAACAAAAATATAAAGAAAGCCAGAATAGAACAACAGTTTTTATTATCGTATGCTCACTGGATGGCCGTACTGTGTACATCATTATACAACAATTGAAATGTTATTTGGCGTCGTGTTGGCGGTAACGAACACATGAGATGAGAAGCTTACAGATGGGGTCACAAATAGAAGGACCTAAAAATAATTATTAACTAATGAAATAAATATTTTCAGGAATTTATTAAGAAATATTTTCACATGCAATAGTCTTCAAGGACTTAAGTAGATAAAGTTAATAAAATTAATTGAATTATCTTATATTATCAAATCTATTATGAAACTCAAGATTAATTTTATTAATTTTTCCACTCCCATTACTCTATAACCTATTTATATTTCCCCTCACTTGTGACGACTTGAGAACATACATGGGTCGAGGGCGGGTCCTTGGATTTTTGGCGACGTTACTGAAAGGGGATCCAAAGGAAGTCCAGACTGGAAAATCACTGCCAACTTTTGGGCAATTGCTAAGACGAGTGGAGGGGACCTTGGCATCAAAACAAAATAAAGCACTGGCTGATTTTTTTCAATTACCAGACAAAATATATGGGTCCTATATGCTGTCATGACCTTTGCACGAAATTAGATGAGTTCTCGGGAAGGGGGTGTCGAAATGGTCGAAAATACGGAGATGAAGTGCTGAACGTAAGGTGATACATATCGGATATTTATGTTGCCTGGTTCTCTTACCAGAGATTCGGGATTCATTTTGTTGGCCAGCCAACTTATCTCGACAATTGTCATAAATTCTGCGATGGCCCAAAAACGAGGTCACAAAATGTATATGCCTGGTGACCATTTGTTTGTTTTGTTTATTATATTTCATATATATTTAATATAGTTCAGTAAGCAAAACATTGTATTGAATGAGTTTTCAGTATTTAATAGATATACATATTTGTAGCATCAAACTATTTCAACCATGAAATAGTTTCAAAAAACTTTAACCCTTTTTTGGCTACTTCCTCCTCTGCAGGTCACCATCCATCCATCAAGATTCCATGGCTCAATTCTGTTAGTTCTTAGGAACTCGTTGCCTTTCATTTAAATTCATACAGAATGCGAAATATGAAAAGTTAATTTAAGTTTCACTTACAAATGGAAATGAAACAAAATGAAATGAAATCCATCTGTGTGCCCCCATGCCAGCAAAACCCAAAACAGCAAAAGGAAAAAAAGGGCCAGCTAAAATCATCCGCTGTCTGGGATTCCGGACTCTTTGCCCGGATCCTTTTGCCGGGATCCGTGGCCGTGGCCAGTGCTGAAAAGGGTTGCTCTTTGCTAATAGATTTCGCATAAATTTATGCGCCCCTTTTTCTGAAATATGAGCTCCACGACGAGTTCACGACATTTGTTTAGACAGAAAATAGGAGGAGAGTGGTGTACGGAGTACGACGACTGGAGCAGCAAATGGAAGCATGTTTTTCTCTCTATTTGCACAAAATTAAACGCACTGCCAGTTGCGAGCCAACAATTATCCTTCGTACAAATTCATTTGCCCCACTATTGTCTCATGCAATTAACAACAACGACTAACGACGATTTTTGATAAATGTCCTCAGATAAGCAAAGAAAAGGATGCGCAGGAGAAGGAGAAGAAAGCGGAGACTCCCGCCGCCACTTTTGATGTCTGCCGTAACTTTTGGTAGCTGGATTCTGGCAGCTTTACGGCTTTCTCGCATAATTGCTCTGTCATTGTCGAGTCTGTTCGAAGTCTTGTCGAAGGAAGCCGGAGACGGGATGATCCGGGAGTGGGTGTGGGATGGGAGATGCTCAGGCCGAAATGCCAATTTAGTTATAAAAAGTAAATTGCGTTGGCAAATTAGTTGCCATTTAAGAAAGCATCAAGCCAACGTTGTCCTGACAGAAACCATAAACCAGAGAAATAAACTGGGTTGTCGGTTCGAGGATATGAGTTACTCTTACTCTTATTATAAGATTATGATACCTATAAAATAAAATATATTACTTAACTGGGGTAGATATTTATTCTGAATGTAAGTAGAATATATTTCATATTTTATTTAAGAATAGCAATATATTTACTATTTTTTTTTAGGGTTATCTGACTAAAGAATGATCGCTCTATACCCTTTCTGACCACTCAGTTAATGCCATAAAACCTACACTCGAGACGGATGGATTTTTTTAGTCCTGGCTCATTGTCCTTGGCAACAATGTGACAAAACATAAAATTTTTGATTTGACAAAATGCATGTTTGAGAGGACGCGGAAATCTCAACGCAACTCATCTCCGAACGACAGTAGAGAGAGATCATGGCTGGAAAGCCCTACCTGAGTTTTCCACTTTTCTTTTTTCCATTTTTTTTTTTTGCGAGTTGTTAACAAAGTTTGTCACTGGCAGAGAGAAACAGTAAGGGCGACTGGAAAACGGGAGAAAAAGTTAGCAGTTAATGCGACAAAAGGGATTTACGTAGACAAAGTTGGGCCGCATTGCAGTCATCGCTGGCTTCGCCCGGTCCTTGGGTATATTAGCTGACAGAAAAGTGCACATGATGAGTGGGTGGAAGCTGGGGGGTATGGGGTGCGGTTGGTATCCCAAAAAAGGGGGAAGCCCCTTGAAGCATAATAAAGAAAGCGCACGCACATCACGCCGTCAGCACTGGCGCACTTCATGGCTCGAGGCTCTCCTATGGAAGAAAGAATAAGGACCCAGGATAGGGCTGGTAGGCTTGAAGATTTTACACAAGAAAAAAATGTAACATATAGATTAGATTTCTACCAAATTCAAGTAAATTCAAGTATAAGATAGCTTCCTTTAACATTTTAAATAGAAACGTTGCTATCCTATAAGGATCTTCATCAAAGGATAGCTACTTACTTAATTATATTTCTCTGTGCAGTTTCCCATCTTTACTGACTTGGAGTTTCCCGCTTTCATTTGCAGTTTGTGGTTTGCGGCAACATTTCACAAAAGGCGGCCATTGTGTTGCTTTAATGAAATGAATTGCTCCCAGGGATGGGCCAAGGAGCTGTTCAAGTGTCGGCAAACGGCTGTGGTGGCATGTAAAATTTAAAGCCACTGAAAGATGCAGCAAGCCGCGAACGAGTCCTGTCCCCACAATGTACACATGACCCACAATCAATCAATGGAGACAATGACGAAACAGTTTGGCAATGATTCTCAAGGTTTTCTCCCAAAAAGCCAAGAGTACATGAGAAACTTTCTGTGGCTATTCATACAAGATTAAGATACGATCTAGAAGTACGCTAAGAAAAAATTTTGTTGAAATAAATTGGTAACACAAACCCCTTATCATAAAAGGATAAATAGCTTAAAGTATCTAATTGTTACATTTTTTAATCTATAAGTAATTAAAATAACATAAACCCTAATATGCAATTTTCTTAGTGCAAACAGTCTCAGACTTCACTTAGCAATTTGAAGAACAACTCATATGCGTATTCGTTTCCGCTTTTGGCAACTTCTTCCATTCGCAGTCGAAACAAAAGCCACAAAATAATGTGCCATGAAATAGAAATTGTTTGCCACCAAAGCTGCAACTTGGGTTACACCACCGCACCCACCTCCTCCAACGTCCTGCATCCCCTCTTATCCTTTATATATTTGCGAATTTTCTGCAGCGTAACTTTTGGAGAAGTCTTTCCAGCTTCCCACTTCAGCATACCCCCTCCTGTGGGCCTGTCACTCTCACTTTGGACTTGACTTTGGTAGAATTTTTCAATTACACTACATTCAACTGTGTGGGCGTCGTTCTGGAGGGGGTAGTATCTTACACTTAAACAAATATTTCTATAATAAAATTGAAACAAAAATAAATATGATAGCATACTTTTTTGGATAAAAAATTGCGGAATTGGTCTTTTGTTCGTTTAACTAATCATTTTAAAAATTGTAATAAATTATATTGAAAAATGTGCAGATCCTGTATCATACATTTTTTGGAAACTATAATTTTTTTTGCTTCTGTAGCAGAGGTGTCGCGAAAAAAAACAAACTGGTAAAGTAACACCAATGTGGCACAAAGTGGCCTTCCGCCCCTTGCCGCTTTTTTTTAGTTCTCAATGTCTGTGCAAGCTGGGAGACATTTTTAAATCTTAAAAATACTTTCGATTGATGGCGGAAAGGGGTCAGGGCCGCGAGGGGAACGTGTCAGGATGCGATGCGTGTTTTTTGTGCCACGCCGCCGCGACTGGAATTTGGTTTCGCATTCGTTTGGAAAATGGCTAACGGTGGCATGAGTTCAGACAAACTGGACTCCAATTCCGATAACTACTTACGAGGGATGGAGATTGGATTTAGTAAAGGCTGTTCTAAATCTAATCTAATATAATATAAATATTTAAAAAAAGAAAAGCTCGATAGATTCTTTACAGTATCTTAATATAATAATCTATGCAGCTCCCACATATATTTTAATAAACCCGAGTATCTTTAATATCCATTTTACGAGTATCTTTAATAAAAGAAACTTCAAAAATATTTCCAAGACATGTAATTATATATTAAATATTTCCCTTACGTCTGCATAACTTGAGTTTCTTCGAAGCCGCCGTGAAAAGTTGATATTGGCAGCCCTGAAAGTGCCGTGAACCCTTTTCCCAGGCCCTTTGCCAGTCTGGTTGGGAATTTGTTGCACAGGCTATAAAGTCAGGTAAGCCGGCGGGGATATGGGGCACCCAGGGGTCTGGGGCAGAAACAGGTGAGTTCGCCCCGGTTCGGGCACGTGATGTTGCGTTTGTCGCCGTTGCCGTGGCGATTTTCATGTTACAAAGTCGCCATCCTCATAGCTATCGCCATTTCCCAAACCATTCCAGACCATCGTCAGCGTTGTCTGTCGCCTGTCGTCGTCTGTTTTCCTCTGCTGGTTTTTCCTCCGGCTCCGGCTCCGGCTCGAGCTCCGGCTCCAACTACAGCTTCTCTTTATTTTTCCAGGTTGGCAATTTTTGGTGCAATGGCGGAGTCCTGCGGTGAGTCATGTGCCCGCCCATCCATCTCCCGCCTGTATCTCTCGTGCTATCTACGTGTTTAGAAATGGTTACAAAATGCGTAATTAGCGTTATGGCAGGGCATTTTCCTGTTTTCCTTTCGGCCCTCCAGCAAATACGGGGCGTGTCTAATGGGCGTTAGCGGAAAATGTGGTGTTACTAAGCATGCCAACTATGACGCATTAAGGTGGCGCAAAAGTGGTTTTTGTCAAGGTGAAAGCTTTGAGGAAAACATTTACAAAGCAAGAGGATATTAAATTAATGGTTTTTCTTATAAAAAAAAAGTATATTATGTTTCAACAATTATTATTATTATATTATTCTCATTATTATCAGTAAAGTTTTGTGTTTAACATTTTATTCCAATAACTTATTTTTTAAACTATTGCTAAATAAAATTTCCCATACAAACTTTTCGTTTTAACAATCCTTTTTTTTTGCTTCAAGTTTTCTGGAAAATTGCTTTTATTGTCTTTCGATTTCAATCAAGGTCTAAGGCTTAGCCCTTCTCCGATGGAATCACATAAAAAAAAAGAAACTAATTCAATGTTTCTTCCTTCACATTCAAATTAAAAATGTCCAACGCTCCGGCAGTAAACTATATCCCTTGTGTAGATCTTTTTTCTTTATAAGTGTGTACGAGAATTTCACGCATTTTGTTTGTTTCGCTCGCCCCGACTCCCAGCATGTCTGCCTTTCAGTTTTTTAATTCGTTTTTTGTTGCTCGCCCTTGGCAGGAAATACAATAGGAGAAGACAAGTGGAGGAAGGTGCTTGGAGACGGGGAGCTTTGGGGTCCTGGCAATTTCCGTCTGCGTTATCGAAAACGTATAAACAATAAAAAGCTTGGAAAGGAGGAAACTATACACCAGACAGACACTGCGACCGACCTCCTGTGCGAAATGTCAACCCTTACATGGGAAACCCAACCCAATCTCACACTCTTTCAAAAATGACACAAACTCACTCGAATAGAAACCTAGTTGATGTCACCAAGAAAAAACAAAAAACATTTTATGGCCCTTGCTTTCGGGTTGTGTCTTAAAAGTGCAAACTTGTTGAAAGGGGTAAGGGGTCAGTACGGGAAGAGAGGGTTCAGGATTAAAGGAGATTCAATAAATAACTAATTCTTTACTCTGATTCTTTTAAGACAATTAAATTTAATAAAATACTTGTGTTTGTAGACATTCTTTCACATAAAGTTGGCTGACTATTTCGTCTTAAATGTTTTGTCATGGCAACCATCAATATCTGTATTTTTCCTTTCAGATCAACCCCAAACCTTGGGTAGAATAGTTCCCTGGTTCTTTAGCTTTTTTTTTAACTCTACGTTTATGTGGAAACTGGCGCCGAATTTAGTAGCAATTTTGTCTGCCGAAATGGGCAATAAAATGTAAGAAATAATCTCAATGTCAGGATATAAGAAGCATTACTGTCCCGTTCTTAAATCTTTGCCAGAAATAGTTTTTATGCATTTTATATATTGAAGTTTCTTTTTATTAATATAGTGTAGGAACTATTTAAGAATCCCATTATATAATGTGAAGTGGGAGCTATGGAAATCAATTTACAGACTGATTTGCATAAATTTCCTGAAACTTGTCAACCATTTGAACAATTGCTGGAGTTGGGTTTTAATCAGCGGACTTTCGATTTCAGATTGCGGTTAACTGCAACAGGGCCTGTAAATTGCCGATACCTTACCCTCTGTCCACCCCTCCAGTGCCATTTCCCCCGTGCCGCAACATCAAGCAATCGGCAACCCAACGGACATCCGTTCCGTCTGATTTCCGGCATGTGATTGAGTGCACAGCGATTGAGAGCGTGCGATGGATGCAATGCCAACGCCGTGATGACGTGAAACGTGTTTGGTTACAGGACGAGGTAGTCACATATATGTCCTTTACCGGGGGGAGAGTGGGGGTGATTTTGGGGGGCCCTCATCAGCAGCATTCATAAAGCGATTAGTCCTCGAGCGTGTGCCGATTAATTTGCTGCATGCTTTCAGATATGCGAGGCAATCACTTCTGTGTCAGCACAAACCGAAAAAATAGTATCAAATTACGTTTTTTTTGTCGGGGATCGGGCGTGAAGTGTTATTTAATGCTCATTCAGGGGGTGACTGGTCAGTTGGGGAGGTGTTTTTTGCTGCGGGTAGTTCAAAGGAATCACATCAAACGACTGCAGTGGTAAGCAATAAAATGTCAGGGGGATGAGATATTTATTCATGTATAAATGGGGCAAGGAAATCGCAGGGGTTACTCCAGGGGGCGTTTCTTTTTTTCGGGTTGTACTTTAGTTTCTATTTTACTTAAATGATATCTTCGGAGAGACAGATAAAAATAGTTAATTTAACAAAAAATAATAAGCACTATGTTGGTTGCACTTTTCTGTTTCCCTTTGTATGGCTTACTACTATAATATCCTTTAAGTTCTTATCTAGTTTTTTCCTCTTAACTCTCTTTTTCCACTCAGTTTTTCATTCTTATTTGTATCACCGTCCATGCTCATTTGCCATTCATTCTTTTATAAATATTCCACAGAATCCAAAAACGGATTTCTTTTGCTCTTTTACGCTTTTTACTTTTACGGTCCTTCCTTGGACGGAGTGGATGTGCGGCCCTCCTGCTCCTCCCCGACCTAGACTCCTTTGCAGGCCCAGACTGCTCGGTGACAATCTCTAGTGTCTTAAGCGACTATCAACAGATTATGCGATAGTTAAAGCCCGCCATTTTTAATTGCCATGGCAATGACATCTCATGCCAATCCCTCGTTATCCTGGCCTCCTCCTCCAGCCACTTCCGATGCTCCCGTTTCTTTTGCAATCCGTTGCCAGCCCGTGGGTCCAACTCCCAACCTCTTTCTGATCCGGGCCATCCAAACTATCCACAAAACTTAGCCACATCATAAAAAGTGCTGGCAGGCGCTGTCGTTGCCAGGAGTTTCGTTATGGGACCATCAGACATTCAAGGGCACTGAGAAAAACATTAATGGCTAAATAATTTAAAAATTACAAAATTAATATCCTATTAGGAAGTACTTTTCATATCTAAATTTATTTTTAAGAATGGAGTTTGAAGACTGGCTTATAATAATCTTTTCTTTTTGTGTGTATTGAAGGTAACTTTGAGCCACGTTTCAGCCATCCTGCAATGGCTCTAAACTTCTGCCCCTTCCGCCTCTCACCCAGCACCCTTTAACCCACGGCAACCCGCCTTTAACCCAACACTAACCCCTACCATGCCCGCTTGATATCCTCGCGCCGCACTTCATTTGAGACTTTGAACTGCAAATAGACAAACGTGTTTCACAGCAGATCCCACTGAGATATGGAGAAGGATGGGGCTGGGGCTGGGGCATGAATTAGAAGGACGAGGGGTGTCCCATCTGCTTTTCACTTTTCACATTTCCATCATCCCAACCTTTTGGGTCGCCTTTGCTTTCGTTTTTTGCTGTATTTGCATATCAAATTAAAAGCGCCCGAGTAATTTTAGCGCTTTCCACACAGCTATAGAGACGGGGATAGGGATCTCCGAGGGAGACGGCGCTACAGAAACGGAAGTTTGCCAAGGGGGAGCCATGGGGCTAACCATACCTCCAGCACCGCCAGCACCGCCAGTGTTACGCCACAACATGGCGCGTTTTTCCGGCACATTGTCTGATGAGGGCACAGCCCGTAGCTGTGAAATAAATAAAATACACGTTAGATGGTTCGGCATTTAAAAGCTATAATTAAAAAGCAACCAAAACCAAAAAACAGACATAGGAAGGGAGGCTGGGGAAGCCGGATGGATGCGAATACGAATACATAGAAGGATGGGTCTAAAGCTAGACAAGCCGGGATTTGATTTACTCCTGGTCTGGCTGGAATCTCCCGGACTTTGCTTTGTAAAATATTCAAATGGCGCCCGCGATGCGTCGACACACAAAATGGCATTACAATCATGTAAGAGCGACATGGCCCTTTGTACGTGTGTGAGTGTGTTTTGGGTTCTATTTTCCCCTCTGTGTGTGTGTGTGTGTGTGTGTGTGTGTGTGTGTGTGTGTGTGTGTGGGTGAGTGTCCTATCTCGATCTGTGTCTGTGCATTTTAAAGCAACTTGTTTGGGCCTGAAAAGCATGTACGACACACAAAGTGTTCCGATTTGTTTATCAATGAAGTAACAAGTGGTTTCGAGTGGTGTGTAGGCTTTTCTCTCCATTATTTCGATTAGTAAATCCTAACATTTAACGAAAAAAAAATAAGTATGTCTCTTAAATATTTTGGATTATAAGAATATATTATTTTAAGACAAATTTGGAGTATGTTATTATGAAATATTTAAAAAAAAAAAATAATTTTAGTTCCATTATTTATTCCTAATCATTTTAACTCCTGATCTCATCATAAAACGAAATCGACTTTCTTTATGTCGCCTGACTGACTTCCTTTCGCCATATTATGTGTGTTTGTGGAAGTTTGTTCGAGTGTCTGCCACTTAGGTGTCTGGGCGCTTGTGGGTGGGATTTTATTATTCAAGATTATCCTGCGGGTATTGAAGTGCCGTGCGATGTGCTGTTCTGTTGCTTGCTACCACGAGATCCACGGAACTCCCCCGACATTCTCCGATTCGATGACATGTTTGTGTCGCCAGCATGTCTGAGATTGGCCCGCCAAAGCCCACCCATCGGAAATCAGGAGCAACTATAATGGTTAAGCTCTTTCATACACTGAATCCTTAGTCACTCCACTCCACGCACTCGCATCCCATAGACTTTACTACCTTGGCTGGAGTTTTTGAGTTCACTGGGAAAAATGATTCAGATAAGAACTATGCTTATTATTATTTAGTTCGCTTACTATTCAGATTTTCTTCACAGTGCTGACTTTCTTTGGGTTGGCGAAATTTTAGTTACATAATTTGATTAGTCTCGGCTTAATTTTCAAGGCATCATCATAAATATTTGAAGCGAAGGCAGAATAAGATTTATTTACTGATTATAGACACATGATTTATGATTGCTGTCTTTGTTATACTGCCGACTTGTCAGTTGGGCAGTCAGTCATTCCGTCATTCAATCAGTGGGCCGTGTGATTAGTCCTGACATGTTATGTCAATTTTCCAAATCATTTTCTCCTTCTCGCATGCCGCCACAAATGCTGCCAGGAATCAAACAACGAAGGAGACTCGAACAAACAAAAAAGCGTATATATCCTTTAAAAACTTGCCCAAACAGCGTTCTTTCATTAGGCAAACAATAGCAGGACGCGACGCTTGATGGAATTAGTTTTATTTTTTTTTTTCGTTGCTTGCCAGGACTTTGCCGCTTTCCCATAGCTTGCCTCCCAATATTGCCCACTTTTTCTGGGGACTCGTGCAAACCATTTAAAACGCAGATTGTCATCCATTAAGAGATTAGAAATTTTCAAGGGTGTTTTTTTTTTTTTTTTTTTTGGACCCATCGGTGTGGCAGTCAGTACGTCTGTGGGTGTATGGATGTGTGGGTGTCAGTCCTTTGTCTCACTGGCCGAAATGGCATGAGTTTCACAAACAGGATATAGACAGGACATTCGGAGCCGCTCCGTTGATGATGATGGTCGTAAAAAATATCGACGCCGGATTTCAGGAAGCATCAGCAACTTTCCCATAAAAATCACTTCAAATGTCATATTAGGATGGCTGGTTGGTCTCGTCGAGGATGGCACGGCAAGGTTGGGAAGGCTGGCAAGGATGGTTAAGGATTTTCGGCCAATCCCCTTAGCCAAAAGGACAATTGGCAAAAAAAAAAAAGAAGCGAACTCACATCGTATCGTATCGGCAAATTGAAATCTGTGCGCCAGAGAGTCAAACGCATAAGTTTGGCCGGAGACGAAAAAGAAGTTCAGCCAGCCATAGAATACATATGCTTGACGTAATCCTTTTTGGCCAGCAATGTCCTAGCACTTTGTCCTTTGCTTGTTCACAGGATTTTCGACAAATTTTGTCTGTTTTGACTTTGCCGATGCTGATGCTGATGCTGTTGCCGATGCTGATGCTCCTTCCTGGTTCTGCCGTTGTCACTGCAAATTCGTTGCCGGGCGTTCCAAATCATTTTCAATTGCTTGGCCATAGGAAATGGGTGCTCATATTTTAAGTAGTGGCTGCCAGTGGGGAAACTTGCTTACTGTTACGCTTCAACGAAGATCCCTGTCCGGCAAAAGAAGCTAAAATCCAAAGGACAAAAACATGCAACCAGATATAAGTTACAGATGTGGTGAGAATTTCAGGGAAACAGTATATTTTTTTTAAGAAAGATTTAGTTTACAATTCAAGGTTTGACTTACTTTTTTTTTAAATATATTTTTTGGTTAAATTAATTATAATTATTTGGAAATTTGTATCCTATTTTCTTGTCCTCTGTGGTATTTTTTTCAACAAAGGACTTGTGCGTGCGTGTGAATAAGAATGAGACTGGCATTCGCCTCTCAAGTTAAAGTGTAATTGCATTAGCAAAGTGGCTGCAACATTTAAATTACTGCATATTGTTTCGGTTCGCTTTAATGCACACTTCAATTTCAATTTAAATTTCTAATTCAGTCGCTTCGTGTTCAAAACTGTAACCACAAAGCTTCACCATTTTTTCTGACGATTAAAATTTGTGAAAATGTGATAAAAAACGTTCCTAAATTATTCCCATCAGTCTGTATTTAATAGTACTCTTGTGAAATATTAACGCTGCTGGCGATTTGTTTTAACTAATTTTAAGCTCTCTTAAAAACTGCTAAAAAATTTAAAACAAAAAGGGGTTGGTGCTTGTTTTTTCAGTTATTGTTTATCAACTTTTGTTTAACTGCGAGCGGCGTTTTTCAACCCGGCTATAAAGTTTTCACCTAGTGGGACAGAATCCTGAAAAAATGGTTCCTTTTTTGTCTAGTTTTGTTGTTTGAATTTGAATTGAATTGTTAGGACAGCGAAATTGTAAGGGAGAGGATGCATTTATGGTCCCGCCAATTAGGAAGAGAAGTGGCGTGTAAGTTTACACTTCGTTTCGAGTTTTTAAATGGCATAATTTTTTGACAAGAGTATACAGTATTTTATTTATAATTTATTTTTTAGCTTATACAGTCACTTCTGTTTTGGCAAGTCTATAATTTTGGGGACTAGGACTTAAAAAAAAAAGTCTTTTTTAAGAGTTAAAAAACAAAGACAGTAGCACCTTCTGTTGCCCAAAATACAGTGGAAAATGAAAGACGAATACATCTCCATGTAAATAAACTTTGGAACGCAAGTTTTTAACACAAAATGATGTTAAAAAACTTTCTTGTTTATGAATTTATCTTTTCGCGGAGTTGGTGCACCTGAAATGTTGATTTATTCGCTGTTGGCGAGATTTCTTTATTGCACTTGTGCGCTTGTTTTGATTTAATGGCCCTGCCAGCTTCAAGCTGCACAGTTATCACTTTAATAACTTGTCAATATACATAAAATGTTGGTCGCTAAGGGTTCGCTGTGCTTCTAAATGCCGGCAAACTTGAGCTTTTCATCCCTCGGCCAGACCCTCTCTCCTTTTCCCTTGGCTTGAGCCAAGCTGGAACGTCGTCTCGTGTCTACTTTTAGTTTTCATCATGAATTTTCAAAAACTTCACTCGCCAAAATTGCAACAGCAGCGGCAGCAACGGGAAAGTTGTTATCGCTGTCGCTGTTGCCGTTGCCGTTGCCGTTCCATTCGCCGTCTTACTTATCTTGGCATAAAATTTGTTCCACAACGAGCCGGAGCACGTGAATCGAGTCTAAGGAGTACAGTGGTCATTGGATAAGGACTATTGACTAACAAACTTTCTTTTGGGAGTTTTTTTAAAATATTTTTTGAGTTTTGCTTCATAAAAAATAGTTATTTCTGGAAATAGGTGGTTTAAAAATTACTCATACGCCCCATATGCCCCATTGCCAACAGACCATTTTTCCAAGAATGCAAATTAATTGATTTTTATTTATTTTAATTAAATTTTTATATGAAATCTCTGGAGAGTTTAAAGAGAAAACTCTTGATTAGCTCCTAGTATCTCCACTGTTCTCTGTTGTTTGTTGTTGGCTACTTTTTGCCGTTCGCTTCCCATTTTCTTGGCAACTTATTCTTGTTAACGGCTCTTTGCTGCTACCGCTACTTTGGCCGCTTTTGCCGCTTTCGTTGTTATTGTTGTTGTTCTCTGGCTTGTTGTTTTAGGTGGGGAAAGAATTTGCGGCCAAAAAGCATGGAGATGGGTGTGGTATGGGATGAGTATAGGATGGGTGTTAGGGAGTAAGGGACTGCCTCTCATTTTAATATGTCCCTAGTCGCGCGAAATTGCTCAAGACATGTTTGTTTTTAAACAGATTACATTATTTTATGAACGCATTTCGGCTGCTGCCGCCACTGCCGTTGATAATATGCAAAAACTTGGCAAACAATAACACAAAACGCAACCCAGAAAATCGTCAAATTCCACTGAAAAGTTAGAGAGAGGAGAGCGTGGTGGCACTTTTCCACTTTTCCACCAAAACACACACACACTCTCGACTGTAATGCTTGTGCACACATTGCCTGGGAATATTGCCATAAGTTTCATCGACAAATTAATGATGGAAAACCATAAACATGCATTACATAACAAAACAAAGGCCTAGAGGAGGCGGAATTGGCGCGAGTCTTAGATGAGTTTTAGTGAGTTTTGCAGAAAGGCTTTTGACGCTTTCGACGCTTTCGACGCTTTTGTCTTTTGTGTTTTGAATGAAAAGTTCTCCCGCTAAGTGGTATAGTAGCTCTTAATGGAAAGGGTCGGAATATTGTGGCAGAAATGGTATGGAAATGCAATCGAGCAAGAGAAATCGTTCCAAATTATTTGAGGATTGGCGATATTTGGGGCCTCATACCATTCCAGATTTAGATACAACTTGATAAGTACGTTTTTTACAACCATAATCACAAAGAGCAACAATTTTATGTCAATTTGAAAATTTTCTCCTGTCGTGCTGCGTGCGAATTCTTTCAGAGAACTAAAGTTTACTTTTGCACTTTTGAAAAATGTTTATTTTTTACACTTTTCACTTGGCTTTGTGTCGTCAGACTAACGCACTCTGATGCCATGTCACTCACACATTGGCGCTCGGAATCCCCATTCCTTGATTCAATCCCATGCCGACACACTTCAGACGCTTTACACGTGCTCCATGCCATTCAAGAGCCGGCAACGGTAAAATGGTAACGGTAAAGGTAACGCCACCGACATCCTTGCAGCTCCTTGGCATAATCGCTCAACAGCTAAGGAAACAACAATTGCAACAACAATAGTAAGAATGACAACAACAAGAAGATTTAACAAAAGATACACAGAGAGAAATAGTATATCTCATTTAGAAGATTAGGATTAATGTGAGATGAGCTTAAAATATATTTATTTTTATTATTGTTAAAAATTATTATGTAAAAATACTTTAGAATATCAAATAAATAGTAAATATTTCTCTCAGTGTCACTACTAGAAGCTGGCTTCAAGAGCTAAGACATTTTATCTGCCTTCGCCTGCGCTTCGCATCTCGCCACGTCCTGCCTCGTCCTTGCTCCTGGCTCCTTGTTCGCATCTTTTGCTGTGGCGCGTTCCGTTGCGGATGCGGAAGCTTGTTGATGCTTTTACCATTTGTTAAGTGCTGCTTGTTGCTCCAGCTGTCGATGCTGAGGTCAACTGAATGCTCCAGGTGATGGAGCAGTGGAGCAGTCAGCCGGCGAACAGGTGGGACTGCCAGGAGGTGGCAGGTAGTCAGTTGTTGCTTTTGCCTCTCCTATTGGTTTAGTATAGTACTTAGACATGCAGAGACGACGACGACGACGCCGAGGACGCGGCAGCAAGGAGCATACATCACAAGCTCAGGCTAGATTTCCCACCTACCGTCTACCACCTGCCCCCCCTTTGGAGCCTTGGAATTTCGCTTTGTCGGTACCTGGGGATTTTCCACCTTTACTACGTGCCGTGGCGTTTGCTTTTAGTTGCGCTACCCGCTAATGCTAAGTAACTGTTGTTTATAGAGAAGCGCAACGTTGAGCTACTCCCCAAAAAAAAAAAAGTAAAACCAAAAAACTAAGCCATCCACACACACATGCATGCATATATCCTTCTTGATTTATGCAGTTCAGTCAAAAGTTGCCAAGTTTGGGATGTTGTGCTCCCTGCAGGGGGAAAAAAATGTTGCATGCCACAAGGGGCGGGTATTGGGGTTGCGTGTTTAATGCCCTTCTGGCGGGAAAAGAGTCTTGACTCTTCCGATTGTTTGACAAGCGGAATATGTTAATCTTAATTGCGCTTACTAAACTGTTTATTATTTGAAAAGTTTCTAAAAGGTAGGTAACTATAAGCCATTAATTTAAATCCAAGTCTAAGTTGAGAGTGAATCTAAAGTGTTATAGAACAAGTGCATGTCCTGTTTTATTCACTGTTCCCCATTCGGCATTAGCCTTGCATCCCCACAAAATGTCCTGACAGATTGCAGCCAAGGATGGCTTGGCAGCAGCGGGAGCTGCGATAGCTTAAAAGTGCATTTCTCAGTTAACGCCAAATGGCAATTTGTGTACACACCTTTCGCTTTGCTCCGTCTCGCTCTGCCGCCCCAGTTGCTGTCTCTCTCAAATTACGGGTTTATAGCGAGTATCGATATCTCAATACGCCAATATTAATGCCAGAAGCTTGTGACTGTTTGAAAAATGTGCATTGCATGTCAGCGATTTACCTTCTACACTTGCTGATCCTTCCTCCACCGTGTTCCTCGTATTCGTTGTTTACAACTTGTGTCCTTTTTTGTTTTCTGGTCGGGGTTTTTTTTTCCATTTCGTATCTTTCGGTTTGCCAAACAAATTGTCAAGGTGCCATAGCGTCAAATGCTCTACCCCGGTCTAGATACATTTCTGCGAGGGCGTGGCCCCCCATATCAATATCCATTTACATGCTTGCAGTTCGGTGGATAAAAATGCGAGACGACTTCTTGCGGTTAAGCTGAGTGCGTTTCGAGTGGCTAAATAAATCGCCGGGATAGCGCCTGAGGTCTTTGTTTCCCGCTTACAGGTTGATGGTTCGGGTGGGAGATTGATGGATCGGTTTTAAAAAGGTTGTCTGGGGACGGAAGTGATTGAAAAAGTGGCTGCCAACTACCAGTCAGTAATTACTTAAAGTTGTTATACTATTTGCTAGTTTGTGATCCGATATCTTGGATTAAAATATGAAAAACTGGTATACCTTTAATTTCTTTTTTTATGGGTAAACCCCAAAGGCACCCAATTAGTTTCAACAGCCTTTTAACCTTTGGAAAACTTTGAGAGCCGGATACCATCCCTTCTTAATATTCTTTGCGCTTCGTTATTTATAAATATCAATTAATGGCGCACCTCCTTCAAGACACGCTTTATTTATTGGCAATTTGTTTTGTTTACATAACGCAGGGATTAGGTTTCCTCCGTAAATCCTTTTACAATGCTCCCTCCTTCCCCAGATCCTTGGGGCAATTAAGTTTTTCAGTTGGGTGTGTGCTTACAGCATTTTGCCGCAGTTAAATCGGAGTGTTTATGTGCATTCCTGCCGCAGACTTTCAATTAATTTCTATTTGTTTTAATTGAGTTTTCTTTGGCCCGGCGCTAAGCGGAGTCTTTGATTGATGCAGTCGTGGGGGCAGAAAGTGGGGAAAGTGAAAACCCTCGACCCGGACACATGTTCTTTGGCTTTGCCTTTGCAATGATGCAGACAAGGTCACGGGGTGGCCGGAAAGGTCAGGGGGCGGCATCTCGAATGCAGCAAAATTGAGAATTTGGCCGCCTGCCCGTCGGCCCTGTATTTTGGCGCTGGGTTAATTAATTTCCTTTGGACCTTGTTTGAAAAATCGACGCCCTCGAAAAATGTTGCCAAAATAGAAGAGAGAAGAACAAACGGAAAAAAAAATGGAAGGAAATCGTCCCCGACAACCTTTGATGGGGCGTGTCTGGGCTCACCCTCCTTCGCTCTATCGCCATCACTAATAAATTACAAACAAAAGTCAATAAAATCATTGAATTCATTACTTTGGCAATGGAGAAGAGTTGGGGGCCGAGGGAGGTCTGTGTGTGCGGTTTTGGTAATTTAAGGCTCTGCTCCAGTTTCTTCTTTTTGGGGAAACGCCCTTGAGGTTGCCATCCCATCAAGGACAAGATTGGGTGCACTGGAATTGAAAAGCTGTGGGAAATTCTTGGTAAATACAAATTCAAAGTTTTACGAGGATTTCATTTCACATTTCATAAAAGATGTGGCATTCAAAGATATGGTTTAAAAGAAAAATAGCATATTTTTGATTATATCTTAAAGTCCGTAAATAATTATTCCTGTGTACACCTCTTCCACTAAATAAATTAAATGACTTGCGAAGAGAAATTTACGTAATTTTCTTGCTCAGCATCGAGAACATTATACCCAAAGCGTATTTTCCGAATGTCCATTCATTTGCATTGGTCACACGCCCCAAAAGGCCTCTGGCCGCCCATCTTTGACACTCTTGTGTCCTCTGTCCGGTGCAAATCGTCAACTAACGATGCGCGTAATTTTATGGCCAAGACACAACAACAGGAGGAGCTACAAAGTGGGTGAAGAGGTGTTCCAGGGGAGCAACGAATATTTCTACTTCATTTAAAGTCGGAAAACACAAGCCCACACATACTGAATAATGCCTCTTGGCCTTTAGATAAAGCTTAAGCTCAAAACCTTATGGGATCTCCTTTTTCCCTCACCTACCCCCTGTTTACACAATTTGGTTCGGTTAGATAATAACTTGTCCGGCTATTTTCTAATAAATTAACTCTGAATGAAAAATAAATCAGCAAGAAGCTTTAGAAAGCATCGCAAATACTGTAGGGGAATGGAAAGTTGAGGGGAGTTTTAAGGTCAAGCAAATACGACAATGGAAATGAGCTACAAAATACATTGGTCCTAGAAATATATATTCAAAGAACATATAATAATTAAGCTAGCCTTAAGCTCTATGGAAAAGTGAACAAAACAAAAATGTGATCCCAACCTTAAGGACTCTTCGACTTCCTTTTGGCAGCTCCTTTTGGGAGGCTTTCATCCGTAGAGGGCCCTATGAGTTTTTCTGCCTCACAATCCTTCACTTCATATTGCAACTTTCTTTGCAACAGACGACACGACTTCCGTTCCATGTCATATACCTGGAGGGGATTGCAAAAAGTCCAAAGTTTCATCCGCTCATTCTACACTCGAAAATAAGTCGCCTTTATCCTCTATTTAACAGTCAATCCAACCAACAAGGCTCTTACATAGGGAGAGTGGAGCCTGAAAGTTTGAAAATTTTTCGAGTTTCTCGTACCGGAAATTGCTGGGGATTGTTCCTAATTTCCCAGACAACGGGCAGAGCTTTTGGCTTTGTTGTTTGTGCCTGGTGATGACCACATGCTTGAGATGACATCCACTTCCGCATCCTCGCTTTTTGGCCGCAAAAGTAGTGACAATAGAGATGGTGCAAGATTTTGATTAATAGACTCGAACTTATTTGTATATTTCAATAAAAAACAAGGCAATCATATAATACAATTTTTAATAAAATAATTTATTTATATTATTCCACATTTTTAAATATTTTCTTTACCATCACCAGCTTGGACATCCTGAACGACACATTTTGAGTGATGCACACGCACAGTCCTCACACTTGGTTGGGATAATTTGTTAGTTGCAGCCCCAGGGGATTGCTTGCTCATCTCCTCCTCGCTCGAGCATGTCCTTTTTGGTCCTCACAATGGCAATGTGCGTGTGCTGTCGCCCAACTTTTGTCCCTGTCCCGTTCAGACGTTGCATTGATAACTGGTCTGAGGAGTGTCCTTATGAAAGACACTTCTTGGACCAGTAGCCAGCGGCTTGTGTTCAACTGTTTCCAGTTTGATGAGCTAAAAAAGTTACACAACATTTGCCATGAAAGGCTTGTACCGTTGCTGGGCTATTTCTGGTAATATATCCAAGAGTATATGAGAAATAGAAGGGTTAACATGGACTCAACGAAATTGAAATGCTCTGGAGAAAGGTTTTGGATTTGAAATAAATATGTTTATAATTAACAACTAACAGAAATCTTCAAACGTTATTGTATAACTTGTCAATAATCATTAGAGAATATTAAATTCTAGAATTACTAATGTCTTGTAGTAATCTTGTAGACTTGGCACTACAAATTCCTTGATTAACCCATAATACCCCGAACAGCTTTTGTGGCTCTATAACGATTTAATGGGCCCATAGTTTCGTCGACGACTGTCAGTGCTCATTAAGTTGCCTGCTTGAGCACCTCGACAAACACTTTTGGCACATTTGCACCTACTGCCACACACCTCACTCTCCATATGCCATAGCCTTTGGGAAATCCAGCTTTGATCCCTTTGTTCGAAGGGATTTCACAGGAAATCTGTCGGCTCTGGAGGGGGCGACAACTTTGTCGCCAATGTTGCGTTACATTTAACGCCCCTCCCTGCTTATTGATGTTCTAATTCGCACTTAATCCAATCTAAGATTCGAATGAGCAATTTCAAATTATGATTATACCTTCGTTAGGTGGGAAAACTTCTCCAGAGACCAGTCAGCCGTAACAATTCGAAGGGGACCGGAAAGGTACTCTTCTAGGAGGAGGGATGCCAACAAAAAAAAAAAAAGAGCAGCAACAGCACAAAAAACTGAAGCAAAAAAATTGGAAGGCAGGTCGGAAAAAAGTACGAAGAAAATTATTTGAAAATATGACGCTAATGAAATTTTATGGCCCATGCGAAGGTTTATTTTTATTTTGTTTTCGTTCTGGCCCCTGCCCCCGCTCTCGTGCCTCCCGCACTTTTTGCATTGTTGCAAAGCTGATGCCCAAATAACGGTAAATTAAGCGAGATAAATCTGTGTGGGTCCTGGGAGTGGTATAAGGACCGAAGGACTAAGCCGCGGGGGCATTGACAGGGGGGCAGCTGAGCGGAATATTACAGAGTCAAGTGTTTGGGCTGGGATTAAAATTTGTTTTTGTTCTGGCTTTGTTTTTGGTGCTCCTTCCGCCCCCCGTTGGCCACTTCTTTGTCTAATATCGGTGCTATTTATTTGTAAACAAGTTGAGAATTTTAAAAAATTTACATCATTTTTTATGCGCGCTTTGTTGTGTTCTAGCCCGCCCCAGACCTCATAAAAATTGGTTATAAAAATTGTTTTTAAGCGAAAATGAAGTTCGGCATCTATACGCGGGTATATCTTTTGATGAATTTGTTTTTTTCTCGCTCTCTTTGTATTTGCAGCTGGGAATGATTTTTATGGATACTGTGAAATTGGATAAATGCCATGAAATGTATTTATAATCTCGTTTTGAAAGTTTTTTATTCGTGCGTCGCTGATTCATCAATGTCACATCCCATTGCGGGCCCATATCCTTTCGAATAAATCTAGGGCGCAAACAAATTAAAATAAAATAATTTGAAAATCTATTTCATATCGCCATTTAAAGATTTGATCTAGAAAACAAAAATAAAACCATTTATCCATTTGGGTTATAGAAACGTAATTTATTCCTCCATAATCTGCATTCATTAACCTAATTGATAGTTCGCTCGGTTCCCTCGAAAATCGAACAAATCATATCTAGTCATGATTGATTCTACAAATGCAGGGGACTTATTCAGCTATTAAAATTTCTATCGATAAATATAATTAATCGTAATGTTAAATCAAATTACAGGCTGATCCGCTTTCGGTCCCCTCTCTCGCGGCACTCCATTGGCGGCCTTTGGTTCTGTTTTTGTTATTTTAAATTAAAATGTAATAGAAAATTCATTGGGTTCGCATTAAAAATGCACTTATCGGCTTAACCCTGGCAAATTGCATGGCGGCAAAGCGACACTTCCATCCATTCCCCCTTCCATCACACCTCCATTCACACACACACACCGATCCCCTCTTTTTTTCAATTTTCTCGCCCCTTCATCTCTTTTACACGCAACTTTTTGCTGCAGGCTGCCGTTGCATGTTCTTGTTGTTGCTGGTTATACAAATTGCATGAAATTAATTAAAAATGCAAGTGTGTGTGTTCGAGACGGGACGGGTGCAGGGGCAGGAGCGGCCTTTGGGGGTACGAGTGCGTTGTGGCATGCTTTTGTCAAATGGGCGGCCTAAAGTGCCCCACAGGCTGTTGCAAAAGCAAAGGCAAAAAATAAAGGGTACCAGCTTATGGAGATCTGGGAAAAAGACAGCTCATGTCAGAATAATAGTTCTATAAAATTATGTAAGCTATTTAACATATTATTAAAAATAAATTAATAGTTGAAGGTTAGTTATAAGAAAAATAAACTCTCTGAAGAGCATTTGAAAATTATACTTTTTTAAATTATTTGTTGGATTTGTAAAGTCTACAATACCGGGGCCAAACTTTGAAACTAAAATCTTTCAAATTCTATAAAATATATATGTGTATTATATACTTCTTCAGATGTATCTGTAAAATATGTGAAACTCGAAAAATATCAAATCCCAGGCCAAATTTTGACTCCAATTGTTTGCGTACAGGTGGGAGGGCTTTTCGTACATCGATTTATTAATGTCAGAGCAATGTTACATACACCTTGTCGGGCCTATATAATATACACATATTTTTATATACATACTATATCGGTTTTATATGCCTTTTTGGCAATGTCGCCGTGAAAAGTTGGTTGAAAAATGTTTTGGTTGGGGGTCCCATATAGAGATGGAAGTCAGCGGTTGTGGCAGCAGCATTTTTTGACGGCATCCATCAGTTATTTCCAATTTTGCATGTGCAATATTTATGTATGCCATGCGGGGGAGCGTTGCATGTTGCTTCTGCTGCTGCTGTTGCTGCTACTGCTGATAAAAATGCAACGAAGCAACAGCAACACATCTTTGTTTTCTTATTTTTTGCTCTTTTAGCCAGGACGGAAGGGGATAGCAGGGATATCCTCCATTTGGATAGGAGGGGGCTGGAGGATATGGGAGGAGGGGGTTGAGATGGGGCAGATGGGGCGGATAAGCCGACGGGAGGCAAAAGCGTGAGTGATAGGGCTGCTGAAACTATGGCAGCTCATGCCATCTCAAGCGAGGGTGGCTAGAGTAGTCTTTTAAAAGGTTAAACAAGATTTTTGAGCAAAAGTATAAAGGATATGTACCGTGTAGCATAGAGAGATGAAACTCTTTTTTAACTATAATAATTAAAAAATCCTTAATTTTAAATTCTACTCTCTTTTCAGTGAGACTGTGTCACTCGCACATCACAACTTTCGGCTTGTTTTATTTTCCGCTGCTCCAGTATTACACTGAACTGCTGTTATTTTAAACGTATTGCTGCAAGACTCCCCTTTCCCAGCCAGCTTTGTCCTTTCTACTTTCTCCCTACACCCCCCTCTCTTTCACCCGGTCTCTGGCTATCTCTTTCCAGAAGAAAAACGAGACAACGAACGCAATTTTTGCATAACGCATTAAATATTCCAGTTTTGTTTTCCATTTTTTTTTTTTTAACTTTCGCATTCCTGGTTTCAATTTAAACTACACCCAGGATGGCTGCCTTCCAATCTCTCGACTTCTGGTGCAACTTCAATCCCATGGGGAAACTTCAGTGGGGTTGTGCGCCCCTCTTTTTTCATCCTTTTTAGTTGGGGGCAATGCAATTTTTATGCAGCTTTTACTTTCAACAGGAATGGGTATCGAGGTGGGAACCAGGAGACGAACTGCTCCACTTTTCAGCAATTGTGTGTTTGGTAGCCTGCGGACAAATCTTCTCGCAGTATCCTGTTTTTTTTTTCAATATGCGCACTCGAAAAATATATCTATTATTATAAGAATTCTGTCTAGTTTTTGACATTTAATAATATTTAATCTTTCTAAAATCTTGAAAAGGGTAATAGAATTTGTTTGTTTTATTTAATATTTTGTATAAACTTAAGAGAATTCTTTTCTGTGCATTTCACTTGCAGCTGCATTCAAAAGTTAACAACCGAAATATTTTCATATACCGCCAGGGCGGTTTCAATCACTGACTGACTGACTGACTGTCTGTCAGATTGTCTGTCACCCCGTTTCCCTTTCTTAACATTTGCATGATAAATAAATTTGCTTTTTATTCGTATCCCTCGATGGTGTTTACTTTTTGTTTAGCCAAGCTGACTTGCTTCCTTCGTCCATTGTTCTTTCGTCCTGACTGTCTGCTGACCAGCAATTTGAAGTTGAATGCTTTCAACGGCGACATTTAGATGTTAACGCTAATAGCCGAGGACGACGACCACGAAGGCGACGCAATTTATGAAAATTACTCCACACCAGTAATGGCGAGGAGGAAGGATAACGTTCGCCATGTACAAGGACACTTAAAAATTCAAAATGAATAAAAAGAAACAACCAAAAAACAACGCAAAACGGCTTTTATTTTTGTGGTCTGCAGTGTTGTGCCTTCAGTTTTGGTCATGTGTTGGCGTTGTTTTTGTCACTGATGTTGTGACACCATGTGCGGCAAGTGTTGAAATATTTTTTTTAACGCACAAAACTTTACAAACTTTGCGTTTTAAATTGAATATACCCTTACACGAATGCAGGCATATTGTAGGCGAAGAAAAGTAAATATTTTCAAGGAAATATTATACTTTTAACCGGAAGAATAAAAATTGTTAAGAGATTCAAAGCCATTTATTTAGCTTATTTTATTTTTTAAGAATTTTAATCAAAATATTACAAAATTATTCACCATAGACTTAAAGTACCATCATAATTATTACTTAAAATGATTAATAAACTCTTGGCAATGGTTTTTGTAAATAAATATAGTGTCTCAGCCAGTCTACGTGTCAACAAAAACTTTCCCTTTTTTCACACTTCTTTTTTTTTTGGCCATTTTTTGGATAATTTCTTTTTGTTTCTTGGTCCGGTTCATTTAGCAAGCGCCGTCGCCATGCAAAATGTGTCCAAACAAAAAATGTCTGCCAAAGAGCACAATAAAAAATATATATAAAAAAAGTAAAAACAGGAGCAGAGAACTTTATATATATATTTTTCGCGCTATAACATTGCGTGGCAATTTTTGTTCGTCGGGATCTTCGTGTCCTCGGTATTCTCCTCACGCGGGTTGATAATAATTTTATGCTTACCCAACGTTCGCTGCGTTTTTTGCGCTCTCATTGCGCTACTGCAAAGTTTTGCTTAAACGGTCATAACATCAAAAAAAACAGCATACACTTAAAATAATAAAAAAAAACAACTTGCACAAATATTTATGCATAAAAAATTGAGGGGGGCCTTGCTGGCGACGGGGAAAAGTATGCAATGAAAATTGCATTGTGCATTCTTTTTTTAATGGCCGCAGCGCAGTTGCGTAAGTGAAAACTTGCCACACATTCGCAGATCGCATGCAAAGCAGGGTTATAACCAAATGTATGTGTGTGTAGCTGTGGCGGCAGCTTTGTAACTAAGG
The DNA here is from genome assembly GCA_035045925.1 of Drosophila atripex. Taxonomy (NCBI): domain Eukaryota; kingdom Metazoa; phylum Arthropoda; class Insecta; order Diptera; family Drosophilidae; genus Drosophila; species Drosophila atripex. The sequence goes on from JAWNOP010000012.1 coordinate 8,513,001, forward strand.
CGGGATTTTTCTTATATTTTGCTTGAAAAAATTCCTTGGGTAAAGTTTAGTTCCCCGGGATCCAAGACCCTTCAAAGCTGGTTAAAGTTAGTTAAGTAAGTTAAGGGGTTAAGTAAAGTTGCGAGAGAGTCCTTGGAAATGGAATTAAAATTAAATGCATAAATTGTCGTATGCCCATCTGTCTTTTTCAGATTATTTTTCATTAGCGGCTTGGCAATTTATGTCTTCAAATATATAATCTCTGGCTTACAAAAAGTTTTAGCATCATAACTCAATTTTCTTGAATCCAATTAAAGCCGAATACAAGGGAAGTGGCAAATCAACGTTTCCTTTTCCCCTATGCCACATTTTGCCATTATTTTCATATGCATCGCCCGTTCTCACTCCTTTTTCGAATACATATAATAAAAAATTGCGTATACGCCACCGTGTGCTTGGCCACTCAAGTTAATGCCACTTCTGTAAAAAGTTTTACTGCCATGCCATGGATTCCAAGCCCATATACCATCTAGTCCCACGGGAGTGGCGGAGGGGTGGCAGGGGGGATTGCGCTTTTTGAAGTTTTTAGCTGCGTGCATTTCGCGTTCGTTGCAGCCAACAAAGCTGCACAAGCCCCTCCTGCTCCTCCTCCCCCTCCCCTTCATCCCATCGCACCCTCTAAAAACCAGAACCAAAGCAAAGCCCAAGTTATGCCTGGAAGAGCCGCATTGTACAAATGGGTTTTAATAAATTTAACTTTCTATTTGTTTTTGTTTTTTTTTTTGCAACTCCGTTTGTGAAATAACAAAAGGGGCGCCTGCATTTGCATATGCGTAGTCAACGGGGGGGAGGCGGTGGGAGTTCTGGGGTTTTGGGATTTGTTGCCAGTCTAATTAAACCTTAATGCAACGCAATTCGATTTGGTGAATTAACGCCGCCCCAGCATCGGCAGCGGGTGCCTTTCTAATTTGCATACATTTTCGCCGACCATTCTGCAATTGAAATTAAAACTAAACTAATTTAAAAGAACCCCCATTGCAGCCCCGCAGGCCTCTCTGCTTGCCACACCATCCACCAGATTTGGGATTGATCATTAGCAGAGTTTCTATTTTTTTTCTCAGGGCCCTTTTGGTAAACTGCATCTGCTACAAATGTATTGGCAATGTGTTGCCAATGTCAAACTAATGGTTTGCCCCACCTCCTGCCTCCATTGTTTGGCAAGCGAAACTTTTTGCGATGGATGAGTGAGACGAGGGGTACACTGAGACTGAAATCTATTCATTTGGATCGTTTATACCAAGTAGTTTCAACAATTTCTGCCTGTGAGTAATTAAAAATAATAGTTTAAAGCATTGATGTCCTTCAAAGTAGTGATATTTCCTGATAGCTTTTGTTGTAAATACATTTTTTTCACTGCCTAGTGAGGGATGGGGGAGAAAACTGTGCCAAACACGGCATAAAATGACAGGCAAATGTCTTTTAAACGACGCGAGTGAGACACAAAAGGGAACGCCCCGCGGGATTTGGCAAGCCGAGAGAGGAATATGGCTAGGATGGGATGGATGGCACAGGGACCAGGATAGGATTCGTTGGGATAGCCGTGGCCATGCGCTGCCGTCAAGAATATGCTGCTGGTGTTGCCACAGTTGCTATAGCTGCTTTTATTTTCCCCTTTTTTTTGTATTTCCAGTCAACGTGGCTGGCGATGCGCAACTAAGCCCGTAAAAATCTATTTTTCAAACCAGTTGACAAGGCACCAGGCATCACAGAGCCTGGCGGAGCTGATTTCCCCCCCTGCCGCCTATTTTTCGCCTTTTGGGAGTAGTTTCGGAAGCGTATGGGAATATTTTATGGCAAGCCCCAAACTGAAAATGAAAAGAAAACCATGAAGATGAAAAATGATTTGCACGTTGATAATTTTCTATGACTTGGGGATGAATATAATAATATGCCCAAAAATATTGAAAATCTTATGAGTAGATGAAGCATTGAAGCTTCAAATGGAAAAAAATGAAAGTGATTTTTGAAGCTTCGTGTTTGCTTTAAAACATAAACACCAAAGTACTCCCAAAAACTTAATTCTTTACTCTAATTCAAATAAATTCTCAAGTCTCTTGACACAGTTCTGGAAACATACATCACCAAATGCTATAAATAGCAATGTTAGGTGGCATGTTCAATGTTCTCTCCTCACCAAACGTGCCCATGGGGAGACATTTCAATTATCAGTGCTCCGACCCAAAAGTAAGCCCAAGACAAAAATCCACAATACAAGTTGTCTGTGCAGCATATGTTCAAATATGGAGCACAGTTTGTCCTTTAATTTTTTGGTTTACATATACATTCATGTATATACGTGTTTATTTGCGTAGACGCCTCACCTAACCTAAACAAATGAAATAAACGACGTCCAGACATCGGAGGAGCGAGAAAAGGGTCTTCGAAGGTCCTGCTTCAGGACCAAGTCCCTGCCCACACAAACAAACACGGCAATCATGACACTTTTTATGCATTTGCATAAAAAATTCGCAGCCCAAAAGCAAAAAACGGTTGCCAACCTTCGCAATCACCTCCCTCGAAAGCTTTTTATTTATGCCTTTTTTTATCATTGGAGTTTGTGGGCCGAACGCAAAATCAATAAACTGATCAAAAGACTTTGGTTTAAAATATTGAGCTTAAAATTGGTGTATTTTTCAAAATTATGTTAGAATACATGACTATTTCTAAGCCAATTTCCATCCGCTTCTTTATTGGAATACCTTCAACTACTTGTAGATAGATTCTCCGTTATTATGCATCCAAATCTGGAAACAAAATAAATATTAGATTTTTGGTGAAATTTTTCGGAAATTGTGTGAAATGTATGGAAGGACAATATGGCCCCCAGCGATGGTTACATCATTTCCAATTTCCACCCGATTTTTAAGCGGAATACCTTAAACGTTTGGTAAATCGATTCTTTGCCATTCTGCATCAAAATCTGGCAACAAAATATTTTTCAGATTTTTTGTGAAATTTTCCGGGGATCCTCTTCAAAAGTTGTAATAAATTCTGGAAGGGCATTATAACCCACAGCGATGGCTATATCTTGGCTGATTTTCATCCGATTCTTGAGCGAAATACATTAAACGATTGGAGGACAATTTCTCCACAATTCTGCATAAAAATCTGACAACAAAATATTTTTCAGATTTTTAGTGAAATTTCTCAGGGGATCTTCTTTAAAAGTTCTGAAAAATTTGTGGAAGGTCGTGATTTGGAAGGTCATAACCCCCAGCGATGCATACATCTTTGCCGATTTCCACTCGATTCTTGAGCGGAATACCTTAAACGATTGGTAAATAGATTCTCCACCATTCTGCATCAGAATCTGGCAACAAAATATTTTTCAGATTTTTTGATTTGTTATAATAGTCTTGTGTTGTCTACAATATAATGCCCGTCCCCTTTGAACCGCAGTATTATAAGCACACATATTCCTCCCCAATCTTTAGATCCCACAATCACTGATTGATGGCGCATCCCGTGACCTTAACCGTGACCAATCAGCTGCCAAAAATTGTTCAAAAGGGTATCGTTATTTAGCCCTTCCATGTCGCGTTCGCCCCCTCGTATCCTTGAATCGAAAACCTTTTTACTTTTTACTTGCCTGCCCCCCTTATTCAAGTGTTTTTCGCCTTTGGGATACTTTGCTTTGGCCTGCTTATCAGTTGACAATAAATTTTTGTTGCCTACGGCACATAAATTGAGGGCACGGCCTTTTGTGTGATGTATTCTCCCGTAATAAATGGGCCGAGTAGCGGTGGTAGTACCATAAAAAATGCTGCATACTTTGCGGCATTAAACGTGAGTTTTATGCACAGAAATTTATGGGGATGCAGTTAAAGTGCGGAAAAGAGGAAAACCAGATGCTCCGAGAATCTCTTCTTGGGTGTTTTGATGATTTTTAAGTTTAATTAAGCTGAAAATATATTTGTTGCTTTGAATAAGACGAGTCCCAAGCAAAGGCTATAAAATCTATAACAATAAACCGAACGAAGAATAAGAAGGGGAGGACTCGCGGAGGGCTATGTGGAAATGCAAATCCAAAGTAAAAATGGGCCGCCCGGCTGCCGGAAATAAAATGCTCAGTATAACTGTAAATACAGCGTTGCGTATGCGTAATGTGAGAATTTTATGCAAAAGAGCTTTTGGCTAAGACGAGAGTTTCGGGGCCAATGAAGGGAACTTCAAAATAAAGCAGAGGGCAAAGGTGCACAGCTCAAAAAGTCTGAGTAGGTTTCATTATTTATAATACAATATTTCATTATTTATAAAATTAAAATTCTTTAAAGGCTTGTTGCAAGTCTTACAGCTCTCTTTGACGTTTATATGTTACATAATTGTTCCACTAAACTTATTAAAACTCTTATTTTTAAGTGTAATAAACTATACGGCGTCGCTTGGGTGCCTTGGACTGACTATAAAATGGCGCCCAGCGATTCGGCGAGAGTCCTTGCCTGGGCCACCATTTTTGAACATGGTCCTTGTTTGCCTCTTACTGTTACTGTTACTGCCTTGTTTTTGCCGCTGTTACGGCTGTTTGTTCGTTGCTGTCCCTTGGCCTCCTCAGTTTAGCCGTGGCCCGAAACTCTCACTCCACCACCATCCCCCTGCTCTTGGAGCGGCATTAAAATTTGAAGCACCAAATTAACTGCAGCTTTTGCAACAAACAGAAAGCGCGAGGAGCTTTACAGATGCCCTGTAACTCCATGGAAGAGGATTGGATGAAGGGTATACTGGGTTTAAGGCATAAAAAAGGGTTAAATAATTTATTTTTATTCATATAAAATAACTAGAGAGCTAGTATAATTAATAAAATGTGAAATAAATTAATTAAAAATAAAATTTTTATATTTTAATCCTTTAAAAGGGTATATTTGATCCTTTTCCCCTAATTTTTATCAAACCTTCTACTTGTTATTTTTATGGTTTTTGTATTTTGAATGTGAGACATTTCCAGTGGCCATTGCTTGGCTGTGTTGTTTTTGCTTTTGCTGGCTTTGTGCTAGTTTCGAGGCAATGTTGATGAAAATTAAAGTAAAATGAAATACATTTTTGCCTAAAATACAAACACAGCCATAGACCTGGGGAGAGGAGCTGGAAAAGGGAAGTGCCACCGCCAAGGCCCAAGCTGGAGACACAGTTTTGCGCCATTTCCTGTTTGTTGCGGAGGACTCTACTACACCAGCTGCTGTTCCTGCCGCTATGCTAATCGGAAACGGAAATGGCGCATATTAATACGCAAGCTGCTCGACAGAGGAAATCGCCAACGTTTCGTAACTGCCGCGGCTGGGCCGGGACCGGGGCCACACTGCAACGCGAATTGGCGAAAATGCCGAAAATAAGGCTGCGCATGAAAATTTTAAAACCTAATTAAAATGTTGAAATGGAATTTGTTAATTTAAAATTGGGCAATTTGGGCTAAGCGAACTAGAAGATGACTGCCAGAGCGACCCTGGAGAGCTGCTGGCTCTGGAGAAGCTGGGAAGCCGAAGCACACCAGCTGGGCCAACGACAGTTAACAACTTTGTTGTAAATTAACTACTCATAATGCCCCGAAAATAACGAAGCTGGGAGCCCCGCTTCTTTTTGGCGCCTCCCTATGGAAGCAGCTTCCAAATTGGCATTCTGCTGCAATTAAACGTTATTTATAACCGTCTACTACAGTTTCGGCACCTAATTTTTTCTTATTTTTCCGTTGCAGAGCACAGGAAGAAACCTTTACCAAATCCATAATAATAAATCCTTATTTAATGTATGGCCTTTTTTTTTATTTATAGCTTAAATGGTCATGGATTTGTATAATTTTTTATTTGATCTCAAACTATAGTTGTAGAATAAATTGTATTTAGAAATATTAAAGAAAATTCTCTTATTAAGGTGATAGCTATTATTTTCGACAATAAGACCATTTAATATATTATTTTTGGGGGATTTTTTTTTATAGATTTTCTTGGGGAGTTTTGGGGGAGGTCTTTGGCAGGACAATGACTTAACTGTTATTGCATTTTTCACCTTCTTTGTTTTGCTTCCGCCTTTCTTGCCATCTCCCCTTTTATTTTCTTCGTTTCGGTTTGCACAGTTTGTCGGCGACGCTTTTGGCATCCACTTTTGGCGTCAATTGACAACTTTTGTTGTCTAACCCCGGACTCCCCATTCAAGCCATCCGTTTGGTATCTGATTGAGACACCAAAAGTGGAAAAACGGAACGGCCAAAAAAAAAAAAAATGTAAAAATAAAAAAGGGAAAAATAGAAAATTGGGGGAACCGTCAAGGGACAAGTTCAGTATTGGGTTTGAACTAACCGATATCCTTTGGTTAAACTTCTTTGGAAAACTTCTCTATTTTTCCTGCTTCTTTGACTAAAACCATTATGCCGTCAGCGAATCAATGAAGGGGCAATCTGGAGACATAAAGCCCATTAGCACACAGTGCACCCAAGAAATAGAGATTGTCTGGAGAAAGATATAGAGTTTGCCGCCATCTATGTTTTCAGATATTCTGCGGGACAAAGCCAAACAGAAAATTTGTCTCTGGGTCTGAGGAACAAAAATAAAGATTTCAACTTTAAACTAAAATTAGTGTTTAGGGTAAGTGAAGCAGTTTTCTGTCTGGGATCTGTCACAAGGTATGACTCTATCCCTCTGCTTATCAAAAATCTTAATAGCTTCCTGCCGAGTACTTAAAGTAACTTTCTTTTAAATAAAACACTGAAAATCATTCCTCTTTAATTTAATCACTTTGCACACTCTTTTAATTAGCCAAGTAACCATAAAAAATGTTTAAACTGAGAGCTTCTTACCTCCGATTTCATTCCATCTTCAGCTAATCTGGCCTCTTCTTATCGTCTGCACCTTGGTGCTTCCCCCCTGCGATTTTTGCTTGACTTCACATAATTATTTGCCAACCGGCTGGCAGACCTCTCTCCTTCGATGACTCGCAGCTCCTGGCTCCTGGGTCCTGGCTTCGTGTCCTGGCTCCATTCCCTCAATCCAGTCTGGTAGAACTCCAACTCCAAAGCGAATGGAACCGCTTTTGTTTTTGTTTTACTTCTGCTCCTTCTGCACTCTGCCATTGTGTGAAAGCGGGCTCCTTTCTTTTTGTAGCTGTGGCTTCAGCTTATGCTCTTCGTTTATACAGTGTTTTTTCATTCCGGCTGGTCCCTATCCAGATGTATTTAGTTTATCGTTCATATTTTTCTTTTCCAACGAAACGGAACTCATTAAAATAATTCACATGCAAGCATATTTTATCGATCGCCGTTTGACGTTGACGAACGTCGTCTGGAAATACTCTTTACACTTGACTCCCGTTTACCATACATTTTGTATTATTATTATTATTATTATTTTTGTTTTGTTAGTTGCAACCGTTGGTGCATGGGGCAAATTTTCCGTTTTCCGCCGACAACGCTGCTGCCGCTGCCGCTGCCACTGCCGCTTTTCTTTCACGTGTCGTCGTCCAAACGTCTGAGCAGGAAATTCATTTGGCCCGCTCCACAAATTGTTCAATGCACGAGGCACACACTGGGGCATGCGAAGACCATTAAGTATTAATAATATTTTAAAATGATGGCGCTAATGATGCGATGAGGCAGGAACGCCCCGGGATGGCCAGGATGGCGATGAAGCGGATGGAAAGAGTGATGGAATGGGAACAACGCGGTGGCAATGGCGGTGGCATCGCACTTTGCGAAAAATCTGCAAACGGCAATTAACGGCAGACAATGAGCGAAAGATCGAACGACGGCTTTCACTTTGCTATAATCATTGCGAATAATGGCAAGGTAATGTAAATAAAATCGATTCCAGACTATTTGTTACTCTGGAAATATTATTTCAAGATTTAAAAATTTAAGAGCTCTCTATTTGAAAAATATGAACTAACCTGATCATATTAATCAGTCTTAAAGTTAAACACAAAAAACTACATTTTATGGTTCAAATTTTCCAATCATAAATGTGAAAAAATTTTTAAATAATACCAACAACTTTTAATCAAAGTAAAACGGATTATCCTTTTTTATCCTCATAATCAAATCCTTTTCATATAATCCACATTTAGAAGCCTTAAAAAAATGCAAATATAGCTCTGATACAAATTGATTAAAAATATGAAATGGCTCTACAATTCGACAACAAAAAATGTCAGATATGTCTAATAAATGAAACAACCCCATACGATAATGCATTCCCTGCCAAAAATGTAAAAAGCCTACCTACCACCATGGGTAATTGTAAAAAGTTATAACTTTTGTTTGATACTGTCTGACCAGGACCTGGACCAGGAACTGAAAGAAGAAAGCGGTGGGAGAAATGGTGGCCCAGGGAGAAAGCGAAGGGAATTGGGGAAAGCTTTTCTCTGCAGAATACTGATGAAGGTGCGTGTGTGAGTGTGTGGTTGTGAATTGGATAGATTGGCTGTCTCGTATGCCTGAATGGAATTGCATTACCGAACGCCGAGCCCATAGGACTGACAGTGGCGGGGATTTTCAGAGGTGCAAATAGGACAGCGATATGGGGCAAAAGAGGCAGCATGAGCGAAACGCTTCAAACCGAAAGAAGCCATCTTATTTGTTCATCATCAATTATTGGCGTGCATCAGCAGCATCAGCGTTGATGGAAACAATGGAAACGTCATGTATCGCATTCGAAATACTATATGGTATATATGTATGTATGTATGAACATATATGTATATGGCAATATCGATACACATCGATGATGGTATAAGCACACACACATGTGCCAGTAAAACCTTTATGCAGGAGTTCTGTCCGTACGTGTGTAAAGTGCACGGGTTAAGACGGATGGCGAAAAACTCGTACATCTCGTTGAATGCATAACGGATGCATCAGCTGTTGTTCAGGGGCGTAGATGCAATTTTAAGGATTTTTTTATAATAAAAAGTTTCGAAGACTTTAATAAGTTGGACAGAAGGTAGTTCCTAATGAAAAAAAAGTGGTTAAAACTATTTGATTTTGATTGTATATTAAATAGTAATCTATGTAAGAGCTCTAGTTAATTTGCTTTAATTTTGATAAACTGTCAGTGTTTTTTCTGAATAAATATTAAAAACACTTAATAGAAAACGCTTAAACCTTTTACATTCCTAAAATCTTTACCAAAATTTTCCAATTTTTCCGAAAAGTATAAACCATAAAAACTAAAATTATGATCCATTTTATACTTATCACAATTATGATTTATTGTTTGCCTATATTTATTGCTAAGCAGATTTCATTTTACGCACAATTGGTTAGTTTATTACTTGGAATATACGTCATGCGTGAAGACCCCCCTATAATTTTACCGAAAAATAAAGTTCAACTTCTGCTGCTGACGCTTTCGATTTATGTTAGGTTGAAAAATGCAACATGGTATAAAGTTTTTTCAGAGTAGCATACTCGAAACCCCCCCAAAAAATAATAATATAAAGCCATCTCCCCCTGGAACATTTGATGTGGCTTTAATTTGATCCCCGCAAATTGGTCTGACTAGCTTGCTGATGGGCTCCGGCGACCTTTGACGACCCAACCCCCGAAGAGCAACAGCATCTTAATGGAGTGTACTTGGAACCCTTGGATCTGGGACTATCTGAACTGGACCATCTTATAACCATTGTCCGACATCAGTGGCCATTTTCTTACCCTCGCCACACCTTCAATCTTTTGGCCTCTGTTCTGATTTCCAATCTAGTTAAGCTGATTTCATAACAGGGTAGAGTAATACGCCGGACAAGTCTGGTGTTTTTTCCGCCCCCCAATGACCATATCCATGTTGCTGGTTCTGGTGGTGATGCTTTAAATCAAACGATGCCGCCACCACCAGTGCAGTCGTTGCCATCTCATTTCACACTTGAGGTTTAAGTTTACACAGAAAAGTATAATTAATACATTTTTATTAAATATAATAATTTCAGAAACTTTTCAGAAACTGACATACTTTTTACCACTATTTTTCATAAGTATTAATTACTGCATTAATTTCTCCCATATTTCCATTAGATTTCTTTCGGTGTATAATCGGAAACGATTCGAATGTCCCCAAGAGTCTCCTGGTAAAGTTGTCTGGTCAGTTTTCCTGGCATTGGCGCGATATGATTGCCAACCGGAAAATGTCAAGGAAAATTACATTTCCACGCTATTTGGTGGGCCGGGCACGGCGGGGTAATGGGGAAACCACAACGAGGCATCGAGGGTGAAGAACTTCAAGAAAACGGAGAAAAAAAATAAAATTATGTACTACCCAAGATGCTGACTTCATTTATTTATTTTCCCTGGCCCTTATCAACTGGGAGTTGTTATTTATAGGTTATACTTCAATGTGGGTCTTGTACTTCCAATGTGTTGTTACCAATTTGTGTTGTTGTTTATCAGCAAAGTGCAGCAAGCAGAAGTAGCTGCCACAAAATGGGAACATATTTAATTCACAGGGGGAGCCTCTAGAAATGGGAAACTGTCCAGCGTTCGAGGGGAGGCATTTAATTTCTATTTAAGAACATAAAATCTACGAGCACACCAGGCTATAAAAACAAGTATCTTATTAAATTAGAGCACTGAAGGGAGCACTGATAATTCAAGAAGAATATACGTTGCAAGAACAAATTAATAACCCAAGTATATTTAATAGACTTCAAATAACTCTAGGAAAAAACCCATAATAAACTATAACATGTAATACATTACGTCCTTCACTTTTGTCGTTAAAAATTTATTTCGCATCAGCAAACGTGTTAGAATATAAACAAAAAGCCTTTTCGCATTTAAGTGGATTAATATCCAATCAAAGAAAGTGTTATATTAGGCCCTGGAAACATTTCCATTTAAATAATTTACTCGCACGCCTCGACCCAGCCCAATAATTAACCCATTGCTGACCCTTAACAGTTTTTGTGCCAGCTTTTAATATGCAGTTTGTGGCCTACAAATAAATATAAATATCAGGATATCCATATAAAACGAGGGCCCAGCTCCGGCGCACTAGCAAACCAAAAAAAAAAAGGCATAAATAAAACTACGCGAGGCAATCAATGTGAGTGCAAAATCGTTTACCACCCGCGGGGTGTGTCCACTGCTCAACCCCTCCCCCCGATAACCATGATTTTGTTCCGGGCTCTATAAAAAGCGAGGCTGGCAGGGGGTGGCAGGACTAACGGACGTTCAGCTGTCCTGAGTTGCATGCAAAATTAGCCGAGGAGCGCGTGTGCGGCGTGAAAATTTTTTGGCCGACCTCGAACAGTGTCGAATAACATAAGAGGGCGGTGGAGTGCTATGGAGGGCAGTACGAAAATCCCTGGAAAACGGCTTAGAGATGGACGCAGATTACGGCACGAAACTCTCAAAACGGCTTTCAAATATTTATATATTTTATAACAAACGAAACCCATAACGAAACTTGAAGAAATTTAAGCAATTTAAAGAATGTTTTCCGTTTAATAAATAGGTTTCTACTGCATCCATTTTAATTAAATAAATGAATCGAATATTGAAATAGTTTGTTGCGGAAACAGTGTTGATTGACGGACTGTTTGGTCAACATGACATTTAAATTCATTAAAGCTGATGTGGCTACCATTCAATTTTCTCTAAATGTCCAGTAAAAGCGTAAAATTTTAAAGGTAAAAAAATAAAAATAGGATTTTTGAACATCCTTGCCATCTCTAGCCAAAAGACGGCCTCTCCACTGGGCGTCAATACAATTTAAGGCCATTAATACTAAAGGCAAAATTGCAAACACTGTAAACGGAAACGGAAGCAAAACTCGCATACATGTCGGCTGAAAGGAGAGCCAGAGGCGGCGCCCGAAGGGGGGTAATTGTAGGTAGGAGAAACGCCTCCGATGACTACTTATACAAACCAAAAACTGCACTGGGGACCCAAAGAGTGTATCCAGTTGAAGGGGCAGCCGAAAGGGGCAAGTTGTCTGGTTGGTCTGGCACGTGGTTTGGTTAGAATTTTCTTCTAACCCCATGTTGCCCACTCCCGCTTCCCAGGCCCCCTTCTAATGTGCTTGTGCAGCGTATATTAAAAAGGGAAATGAAATGATTGCGATTGCCATTGCCATTGCGGCGGCATCGATATAAGTGTACACCACGATTTTTAGATGGTCAGTGATGCTGCTTTAGGACTTGAGGACTTGTGGGCGACAACTTGAAAGGACTGGTATTGGTATTCCCCATAATAATAGAATATATAGAGACTAGGACAACTTTAAATATAGCAACAAAATGTCTATATCTACTTTATACAATCATTTAAGTTTATAGCTAAAAATATTTCCCAAAAGATTACAAATTCATTGCTATTTTACTGAGATTTTATAAATATAATATTTCCTTTTTAAATTATATAGATGTGATATAAATATGATAGCCACCAAACGGCTAAATGGCCAACTCTTTTGGCAGACTCTTCCTGTGAATGACTTCGTCCAACTCCGGCCTGCTCCGTCCAAAGGCAATTGGCACAATGGCCGCAGAAGCATCCGAAGGATCAGGACCCACCGAACGAGCATTCAGCTCGAATCGCAACCCAGCGACGGAGTCGCACGGAACTGATTCGAATCGAACACTGAACACTGACTGAAGTCTCGCGCGCCAGTTGGGCAAACATTGAGAGGCTATCGATGGATGCTATTGCTATTGCTATTTGAGAAAACCGAGAGCAAACAGGAATCCGATATAAAAGTAATTGCTGCCTACAAGCCCACGAACGGCAATAAGGGGGCTAAAATGAGGCCTGGGCGTCGTCCTAGATGCGATATGAATGTGTTTTGGTTTGGTGGCGAGATTAAATGAGACCTGCGGAAAGCACTTTTCAAATGGTTGCTTCGATGGGGCTTAATTTTACTGCAATGAATTTAGAATTAATGGAAATTTAATTTCAACCTAAAGAGTGATTGGTTTTTATTAAATAGTATTATGGCCTGAAGTTGTTAAAGTTTCGAAAGCCCTGATTAATAAACTAAGATTATAATCGGATGATTTTTCAAAATACCCAATAAATCACCAGAAAATTTAATTGGAAACATGAATCAAGGACTTGGCAGACCTCAGATTTTTAGATTCTTTTCTCTTTTTCTGCCTATCACAATTAATTTTCCTGCCTATCACTCTGAAGAGTTATGTTTCACAAAACCATAATCAAACTTGCACTCTACCTTCGGCTGGCTGTGTGTTCCTTTGACTTATTGAGTCTCCTGTACCTAGCTGGCATTTCATAAGGACCTCCTAGTTAACTTCCTTTTACACCAAACGTTTTCTCTTCATTTTTTTGTGATAGTTTTTAAGCTGAACTTCATGCCTCCTAGATGTGCTACGTTGCATGCTTCTACCGATTTGCCTGCAACGAGAATAACGCAAATTGGCAATTCCACTTTCTGCCACTTTTGATGCTTTTTTGATGAGCGTAAGTCGGCGTTTTGGGGAGATGGGGCAGGAGAGTGTACGGTGTGTGTACCCAACCCGCACCTTTTGCATAAAGAAAGTCAAATTCCTTTGAACTTGGGACATTTTTTCGCTTCACATTTTTTTCCGGATTAGATGACTCCTTGTGACGAGGGGCAGCACTTAAAGTTCCCACACTTTTTGTGGGCATTAAATCTGTTCAAATAACCGCACGCATAACACAGAGGGAATCCAGGTGAAGTCGAGGGTGCTGATAGGAGCAGGGACAGATATACATATACATATATATATATAAATCCGACGACAGCTCCTTGTCGAAGTCCCGATGCTGATAAATCTTTGAACTCAGCCGCAAACACGTAGAAGCATTCGGTGGTTACGGCAACAATTTTTTCCTCACTTTCTCGTTGTCATAAAATGAAAATGTCCTCCACGTCGTCACATTTTCTGGGTGTCAACCAAGGCGGAGTGGGAGAGGTGGGCGTGGCAGGGCTTTTGGATATGTGCGTGTTGCCGATAACACTTAAAGCGCACTGCAGATTTCTCCTTACTTATAACGAGGTGAAATGTCCCCATACTTATACCCACCTCCCAAGCCAAACTCCCGCATGCTGTTCCTCTAATGGGGCAGGAGGGGGAATCCCCGAGTTACGGGGCCAGACCTCCAGACTGCCGGAATATCCACATCTCAAAGTGGGTGCCCTTGCCATGTGCAGCATTTATGAGTAATGAACTTCTCGCCGGAAAATGCCAGACCAGACCAGACCGCAAGGTGAGCGGCTAGCGCCCGAAAGGAAAACGAGGAAGTCGATCCTTCGAAGGGTGAATTGTGGAATTCCTTCTCATGGCAACCTTTTTGGGGCGACATAGCCGTACACTGTAAGTAATTAAGAGGTGGGTGTATTTCAATAAAAATAAATCTTACTCTTCTAAAGACTCTTGATCCCCTAAAGGATTAGGATAACATTTTTAAAGATATATATTTTTATATGATTAAATCTGTGATATTTTAAAGTGTAGTCTTTAGAGATGAGGGAGGAAACGCTTCTCCTGGAGAGTAACAAACTGTGTCAGCTCGACTGGCAGTTGCGAGACGTGACTGTATGACCTCCTCCAAGGCAGTCCCTCCTCCCGCCCCACACCTTTTCCAGTGCGAGTGTGTGTGTGTGTGTGACATCAAAACGACAATCGCGTGTGTAGCCAAAAAAAATTTAATTTATATTTTGACATAAAAATTATAGCAATAAGCAGAGCAACGCCAGCTCCATCGCCAGCTTCAGCAATTTCTGGCTACCAGCTCGGAGCTGTAAAAGATTTTCCACGCCCGGCTGATAAGAAATTTTTACGCCAGTAAACGAGTTTGTTCGGCGCCCGTTTTGTTTGCCTTCAGGATGCCACTGGCGACATTCGTCTGATTAACGCGAAATTGATTAAGTGACACGGCCAAAGTAATGGCCGAGGGGCCCTGCCGACTCGGGGGGTCGTAAAAGCGGAAAAGCGTAAAAGCGCAGCAAATGATGAATCTGTTTTTGAGTCGCAAAGCGAAGCGTAATTTAAGCTGATGGCATCACGAAGTGTGAGCCAAGATTCCCTAATTCGTGGAAAGATTAATCCACGTTTACAAATATCTAAGCTTGGCTGAGACACACTAAAAATATCATTACGCTATAATATTTTAATGATTTTATTTAACCATTTATGTTGGAAGCAAAAATGTTCTGTTTTTAATCTACGGAAATTGATTTTATGGAAGTACTTCCTTTATAGTTTCTTTGCAAAAAAAACCAAGAAAAAAGTCTTAATAAAGTATTTAACACTTGACACTTGTCATGGCAACCTCCGTTGTCCGTGGCATTGCGTTTTTTGCCTCCTTTGTTGCCTTCCCAGACTATTGAGACTCCCAATTGTTGTTTCCACTGCTGCTGCCACTGCTCATATTGGCCATTTTTATTTTGCCTTATTCCAGCGTCTTGGCACTAAATACGCTCGGGAAATTATACAATACATTCTCAATCAAACGTTCGCTCAATGCTGCGAAAATGGTTCTAAGTATCCCCCACTTCTGAAAAATATTTGCACTTGGAGAATTTTTTCAAAAATAATATGCAAAATTTATATTCTTAATAAGAAGATATTTTATAATAAATAGCGCTTTCTTTGGGCATAATTTTTGAGGTCTAGATTGACATTTTTTTTGGATACTGCTATAGATAGTCTTCACTTAAGAAAAACGAGCTCTTGTATGTATATTGTTTAGACCTTTTTTTATGGTGTATCTGGTGCAGTGCAGTAAGCCATCTTACTTCACCCTCCAACCCCCGATGACTGGCTGCTTTGGCTGGTTTTGGCCGTCTGGGGAAATTTGCCATTTTCTGCACAATAAGATTTACTTGTCTAGCTCGTGCTCTTGGCTGCTTTTGTGGCCGTCGGTGGTGGTGTTGCTGCTGCCACTGATGTTGCTGCTGTTGCGGCTGCTGCATTAAAAACTTTGACAGCTCATTTACTCGTTGTTCGAACTTGAATCCTCCTGCTTTACTATATTTTTTTCCTATTGCTGGCTGCTGCTTAGGACTCTGTGGCAGGTTATGCTTAGGTTTAAAGTGTACAACTGTCCTTGGCTTGGTTTTCCGCTGAAAGGATAAGGTTGCGCTGAAATTGCTCAGTGGTTATTTGGTCGTAAGTGCCGAAATAATGAAATTCGTTGCATTATCCGCAACATAAGTTGTTATCGTCTTGGCTCCGCTTTCCGTTGCAAGTTGCTCGTTCCGGTATAGAAATTTATTTTGCTGCACATTTCTTTAGGCGATAAGTCGCAGACGTGGCAAATGACGCTATTCCTGATTTCCCATTGAATGCCGGCCAATGTTGCACACTGCACAAATTGATATGCTCCATTAGAGGTCCATTTGCCGGGGCTAGGTGACTTGGTGAGTGGGTGTGCATCCTGACGTTGGATATGGCTTATTCGCAGCCATGCCATGCCAGAGGCTTGAAATTGAATGAGTTCAATTGGCAAAGCCAGCTAATAATGATTGAGGTCGGACAAAACAATTTAAATATTTAAACTCTTCCAGTTTCGTATTTTAATCACAGTCCCTGAATCAATTTGCCAGATGTCGCCTGCTCTAATATTGAAAAATTACCATTTCCTGGCTTGCTTTGTTCGCTTCAAAGGAAAATACATTCAAAACAGATATATTACGCATACGCAGTGTGGCTTTTTCACATCCATCTCCATTAGCTTCGCCACTATCTGCGATGTCTGGCTTGTCTTAGCTCCCATTTCACTTTCACTTTAAGAAATTAAAATTATAAATAGTTTTCTTTTTTAAAGGAATAAAAATAAAATTATTTATATATTTTAAATGGTTTATAGATTAAAATCAAAATAGATTGTGGTGGCAAAAGTGAGCTGGTTATAGACAACAAACTTGTAGACATTACTTTATATTTTCATTAAAGGTTTTTTTTTTAGATAACATGTAACACATGTAATTTTGTCTATTTGGTTTATTAAATGTTAATAATTTGCCCAGTGTATACACACACACACACCATTGACTGCTTGTTTCTTGAAACTGTTTGCTGTTAAATTCAATTTCAATGCTCGTTTGTTTCCATGCGTTTCGCTGCAAGGACTTCATGTACTCTTTCTTTGCTTTATTTCTTGCGGTGGGGCAGCCGGCAAAGTTTTGTGTAAGTGGCCGCTGTTCTAGCAACCACCAAATAACCACGCAGCAACCACCCAGCCACCACACCGCCCAGTAGAAGGCACTCCACCCACTCCGATCTCTCTTACCAGCGATTGTCGGGAATCCGCCAAGTTGTTTTTGGTTCTTGGCTGCTTGGCTGGTCGTGCATGAGAATGCAGCAAACGGCTTTTTTATTGTTGGCCATTTTGGCCATGGCAACGCCAATTTTGAAAGAGCCGAAATGGCCGCATCGAGCCAACCAGAAAAGCAGTAACAACTGTTGCGGTTTTCGCTTTCATATATGAGAGTTTTTAGTGCTCCCACTTCAAATTGCCCGCTTAAATGGGACCAGCGATTACCAGCAGCAGCTTCAGCTTCAGTTTCGCCCAAGAGCAGCAAAGTAAAAAGAAAAGCTAATTCTATTTTGCGGGCTGCATTAACGTTCAAAATGTTCGCTTATTTTATCATACTTTTTTTTTTCTTATGGCATTTTGTAAATTTATACGAGCATTATACGATCTGCACTCGTTGTGTGGCAATCGGCTTGCCCCTCCTTGCCCGCCAGCTTTGTGGCTGTCACATTTGGCAATTTCCATTATTTTATGTCCTGCGCCATCTCCTGCTCCTTGGCCTCCCTGCCCTGCCATCTTTATCGCGCATCCTTGAAGCCAAAGTAAATTTTATACGCCACTTTTCGCGGCTAAACAAAAATTAAATAAAATTTAGCGGTCTTCTTTGGCTTGCCCAAAAAGCCACGCAACCATCCAACCGTCCAAAGAGCCAGGACCTTCTAAATGCCACCTCCCGCCATTGGCTCCCTCCCACCAACCAACATCCCATCCTTCTTACTCCGGGAAATCGCTGGCCCTTCGCTGGTCTTGGTCTGGCTCTGTTTATGGTCTGTCTAACGATTCCCGTCCAAGTTGGCTGGCGTTGATTAGCCTCTGTGCTGAAGCCTGAATTAGAGCCAAAGACAAAAACGTGCCCCAAAAGCGAAACTTGGAGCCGATGGCGCAACTCCAACAGTGGAAAAATATCGGATATTTTTGGAAGCAATTAATGTATGTATTAACAGAATATTATCTATTATTATCCACTTCGTTTTAGTTTTTTTTTCGATTACTTGCCACCGAATGAGATGCATTTATTTATGCCAAGTTTTCTTGAAAAGTTTTAAATTTCAAGCAAAGTATAATTATGTTTCAGCAGCTAACAAAATAATAGACAAAATCCCAAGTTTTTTTTGGCAACTCTCCTGGGATTTCAGATCCCATTTTCTACCACTGTTCCGGGGTCCTCCGGCGGCATTATTTCCACTGTCAGAGACGTTACCACATGGTGACGACTGTGACGTCCTGACGCACGGACACTGACGGCTGGTCTCATCAGGGAGCGAGGTCTGGCCGAGGCGGAGGAGGGGCGAGGCTTGCGACGCAGACGCGAAGGTGGAGGGCAGGGAGCGGGGCAAAACATGCAAATGAGGCTGTCCCGTAGTTGGTTTTCTGCTTGGACGCTTCGCTGGCTTCCCTGCTTAGTCGCTTCCCTCACTTCTCTGGCCTGCCAGCCGGAATGCCAGGAGGATTCAGACTTCAGTCTTCCGGCCAGCCCCATCGTTCTTGTCATTGTCGTTTTTATGGACGCAGTTGTTAATAGAAAATGAGCTACACGCGGCTACCCAGCCATCCAGGCAGCCAGTCAGCTAGCCACTCTCCGCCATCTTGGCCAAATCATAAAGGCCTGGCCCCCCAAATCCGAAATGGAAAAAAGAGCCGGGCAGAGCGCAAAAAACCGAAATGTTTTTATTGATGTAATTTGCATAAATTTACACTTGCCGCGCAATCTGTCAAAATATTTCACCCCCTGCCAGGGCCCCTGTCTCTGTTATGTCCTGTGCCACTTGAAATCACCTCGGAATTTAGGACCCCCTTTTTAATCGTCACTTGAAAAGCTTTTGTGGCCATGGCCATCATTAAAATGGACTTAATTAAAAGCACAATGCAGCAGGCAGCACAGGCAGGCAAGTGGAGCACATTGCGTATACGCAGCGTTTGCCAAATGCGCTTAATTACGTCATTAGCAAAGTCAATAGAATTAGTTCGTGGCCATTGTTGTAGCTAGCACGCATGTCCCACAAAAAACTACAAAAGACTGCAGGTTGCACATTACAGCAGATATTAGAGAGAAAAAAGTGCATTTTCCTGACATTTAATTTCATACTTAAATCAAAATTAAATTGTTTAAGCACCGCTGCAGCTGCAGCTGGAACTGCAGCAACGAAATCAACAAAAACATCACGGATGTAAAGTCGTTGGCATCAGAGCTGCAGCTGCCACCGATGCACAGTTGCCCTGCCCCTCTGGTCGCCCCCTGTGCACCCTTTCCGACCTCCATTCGGACCAGTTTTCCCGTTTTGCAGCCAGCAACTGACAATAACAATAGAAACTGAAGTGGCAAAACAATAACTGGCGCGTCGCGTCGGGATTTTCCGGGCATCAACGAGACCGCACACACAGAAACACAAATACCCACAAACACACACCAGAGGCATGCTAAAATATGATGCCAACTTATGGGAAAGTCTGGTCTGCAGCGGAGGCTGTTCAAAAAATTGTTGCACACTTTTTGGGGAGAAACAGGATATTTTTCAGTTACTTTCATATTGGTTTAATTTATGAAATATTTTATTTAATCAATACTAATTAAAATCTATTAGTAAATCATTTGGGAACTTCTTGAACACACCTCTCTGCCGTCCTGGTCTTTTGTCTATATAGGCGCACATTACCATTTCCATTTTGCATTCCCATTCCATTTGGTGCTATTTTTTGGTTCTTTTTTTCCCAGTATTCCCCCTTTTTCATTTTCATCTTCTTTGGGGCTTTGTTTTTTTCTGTTTTTGGGGCTTTTCCCGCAGACCTCTTGACAAACTGCAGACATGGCCAATGTGCAATTCGCATCGACATCCGCAGCAGCCTCCGCATCCGCATCCGCATTCGCGACCACCGCATCCACATCCACATCCGCGTCCGCATCGGTGTCTGCACCGTGGATGGCCGCAACTTTCGGACAACCCAACACCGTGGAATTCCTTCAAAGCAATTTCAAATGCTTGGCACCTTGTGCATTCTACCGCCGCAGTGTTGCGAAACCCAATTGCATTTAAATTGCTCGCTAATCAAAAGCCCTGCCGCGCCGTGTGTCTTGTCATTTGCATTTTTCGGCCCATCGTACGGATACAGATGGCGACGATGAGGATGATAATGCTGGCCGGCGATTTCATTTCGTTCCATTCCAGACCATTGTCGGAAGCCTTTGCATTGTCCTTTGGCTGGTCCTGGTTCTGGTTCGGGGTCTGGTTCTGGTTCTGGACAGGGTCCTGGTCCTGGGACTTTGGACAGGAGTCGAGAGCCTCAACGCTGTCTGGCCGCAAATCGATGCGCAAATTTTTACAACGCGTTGCGGTTAGTAGTCGCCGCCTTTGCTGGGGTTTGTCAACTGCAATGTTCCATAAAATCGGGGTATATGAGCTAAAATAAATAAAATGTTAAATAAATATTTAATTTAATTATAATAAATTCATTTTATGAATAACAATTTTTTTATAATATTCAACAGAGGCTCCTACTTCACTGCTTTATGAAGCTTTTCAAGAATTAATTAATTAATACCATAACTAAGAGAGACTTATTCAAGAATTTAATATATTTGTTTAGTTTTTTTACCCTGAAACCGCTCTCTTGTATTTTTTGAGGGTGTTCAAGTTTTCGTTTTGTGGATTATTTCTACTTTGTTTCTTTTGCTTGATTTTTAATAAAAAATGTTGCTCTCAGTCCGGGATTGTGGACTCGTTTGGGCTGCCGCTTTCTGCTGCTGCTAGCTGCTTGGCCATTCATTTTTAATTTTTATTAAAATATTTATGCAAATATTGAACATATGCCGGATTCGGTGACCCCGGCCATCGTGAACATGGCCTGCTGTGCCCACCCGCCCCATCGGCTTTAATATTGAAATTTCATCTGGTGTGCAAAAATCAAAAGCTATTTAATTAGTTGAAAGTGTGATACTGCCCATCTCCACCTCTGATGGTGGCAGCGACGGGCGGCTGGTTTTCGGGGGTGGTGGCAGCCTCCATCGACACTTGACTGTTAATTAATGCATGAGGTTCGCTCCACCAAGCCAGACGACAGTCGATCCCAGTTGTCCGGCTGTCCCTCTGCTTCTTCCCAGTGCACTGAAACAAAATGGTCAAAATAAGAGCCAATTGGAAGGCAATTACCAGTGTGCTTTAACAAAAAATGTGTTTTCTTGACACTATTTTAATAGAAATTAGTTGAATATGATAAGTTTGACAACTAAAACTGTTTTTGAATTTAATTTTAATAAACACAATCAACACACCATACAGTCCCCTAAAAATGTCCATTTAATTATCTAATTAACAGCTCTTCTAACATTTAATCAATTAATTTGAATAAATTAAAACAAGCGCTGCTTTATAATTTGTTTTGGATTTTTTCCGGAGTGGACTGCCACTGCTGCATGCGCAATTAATTTCATATAAGTTTATTGTCGCCTCTCAACCGTGCACCCCTGCATCCCTTTA
The DNA here is from genome assembly GCA_035045925.1 of Drosophila atripex. Taxonomy (NCBI): domain Eukaryota; kingdom Metazoa; phylum Arthropoda; class Insecta; order Diptera; family Drosophilidae; genus Drosophila; species Drosophila atripex. The sequence goes on from JAWNOP010000012.1 coordinate 8,534,724, forward strand.
GCCCTCCACTGAGCCCCCCTCCACACCTCACCAAATGCAATTGCGGGCAGCACAGGAAGATTGAAAGGCGGGGGGCGGAGCCCAGGGGTGGTAACAAATGGACTTAATTACGTGCGCGGAAATCAAGCATTTTCTACAAATTTACGCTCTGCCACGCCCATGACCGCCCACCTCCGTCCACATCCATTCCACATCCGCCCCGTTGGCTGCGGTTTACAATTCTCTTTTCTCGCCATCACCATTTCGGTTTGTTTGTATTTCAAATTAATCATACGCCCTGTTCCACGCAGCTGACGAACGTTAAATGCTGCAAAAATAAATCTGATCGGTGCTGGATTTGGTATTGGTAGAGGTCCTATTTAAATTTGATAATCATAGGTGCATAAATTAAAATTCGTTAGCTAAGATCGCTTCATGATTAAATATAGAATTAAATATCATATTAAATATGTATTATTTTTTTTTAAAGGAACACACATCTCTGACTCCGATTCTCTCGCAGTTCTCCACCTCACTTGACCCGCCGTAGAGGCCTCGTCCTGCCCTTCACGAGTGTGTAGAGTTGTAAATGATCCAGACAACTGCCAATTTGCGCATCAATTGTTGAATAAAACATGATAATCATAATAAACCAGACCGGAGAAGGGAGACAGCGTACAAATAAAATACAAAAAAAAAAAACACGCGCATATACATATAAAATAAATAAATTGCGAGAAAAATAAAAATAGTAGACTATGACCACTGGTCTGGTCCCGAGTCCAGTCATCATGCATAAATGAAATGCGAATCAAAGCGATACCCAATTGAAATGGTCAATGACCAAAGCCAATCTAGGATGTGGCTGGTGGCGAGGCCGTCCCCTGTACAGGGCTGTGTCCTGTGCAAATAAATAAATGTAATTGAAGGCAATTATTGACGTGGAGATGAAATTAAAGCACGGTTTTCTGGCAGAAGGAGTTGGGAAGAATTTATGCTTAAGTTTATCAAATCACTCAAGTCCTTGAAAAAATATCCCTGAAGGTATCTCAACATTTTATGCTCGATAAACACTTTCTTTTATTGGATTCGCTGGCTTACATTTCAATAAACCAGACATAAAATTGACGCGGAACTCATTTTGATAAATAGCCAACACAGATACAAACCCATACATGTGCGGCCAAATGGCCGTATCCCTTACTATAAACATCCAGCCAAGGACCCACACGCCCCCTCTCAACCCTCACCCACTCTGCATCTATAATTTGAAAAGCAAACTCATAAATATTCAAAAAAGAAAAAAGGCGGCACCGTCCATCGTCGCATTATTGTTGTGAGTGTGTTGGGTAGTGTGTGTGTGTTTGTGTGAGATAGTATGTGTTTTATAGGATTCGCCCACTACAAGCACGGACATTGGGGGCGGGGAAAGCAGCCACGCCTAGCCAAAAATGTGATTTTCTTTTTAATACAACCAGAAGATGCCAAAAAACGCAAAAGGAGAAAGGGAGGAGAAAGTGGAGCGAGCCAGAGAGATGATGGGAGTCATTGTCGGTGTGGGCGTGCACGTGTGTGTATGGGTGAGTGAGTGTTTATGTGTGTGCCTGGCTTTTTGAAAAGTCCAAACCATAAAATTGAATAAACCGCATTGAAGCACATTATTTTTTATTAACTGCAGGGTAACCCTCCGATGGCAGGACAAGAGGGTTTGAGGTCCTGGAGAGTGCTAAACCAAAATCCCGAGCAGGTTGTCCTTACGGTCATCGCCTTTGCCCTCCCAGCGAGCAAGCATCCTGGAGTCCTGTACTTCGTCATGTCCTGTGCTTTTGACCGACGTTTGTCAAATAGTCTTTTGCAATTTACACTCTCGAAAACTTTTGTGCGACAGAGGGTTGCGCTGAGGGATTCCCATTTGGGGTTACCATTGGAGATGACACTATTGGAGATAGTTTTCAATGGAAATTTTCAAGAATGTAGAAGGACTGTACGATAAGAGAGTATTCTAAATTGTTTGTGATTTTATGAATATATTTATAATATATGTTTACTCAATTTATTTCATTCCACTCTTATTTATTTACTTAAATGTTAAAATAAGAATATATATAGGATATTTGTATAGAATATTGAGTATAATAGAATATTTACAAGACAGTAATAGTGATCTGTTTGTCTTGTAATTCCGTCACTGAGCCATCTCTTCGTTGCGGTGCCCATTTTTGAGGATATATCAGCATTGGGTGCAGCGTTTGTTGGTTATGACCCCATTGTGTGTTTGTCTGTGTGCGGCCGTATGTCCTTCTGTGTCCGTGTGTGTGTGCACTTGCCTTTCAAGCACCTTATTTATAAGCACTTTTAATGGAGTTGGCTTACACAGGACGTACGACTATGAGTATGAGTACGAGTACGAGCCTGAGTATGAGCATGGGTATGCCAAGCCAAGCCAAGGCTGGTCTCTGTCGCCTTTTTTTCCCAATCGAGCCATCTCTTTCCAGCCGACTGTCTCTGTCTCGTGGCCTGCGACTGTGTGTGCGCTTCAAAATCTGATTACGATTTTTATATGACACTTTGATATGATTTATTTGGTCATTCAGCTTTTCAAAGGCAGGCCTCCTGGCCGACCGGCTTGCCTTTAACCCCACAGTGGCCACGCCTTGCCGAAAGGGTGTCAATGGCTTTTGAAATATCTGCAGAGCATTTCATTTTTGTTTTCCCCCCACTTCGGCCGAAAAAGGAGAAAAAAAAATAGAAAGAAATAATAAAAGGGATCCAGACTGAAGGACCCGCTTCCTACTTGTGCTTATGGCCGGATAATGTGAGGCTTCAGCCAAGTTATTTGCAACTGCTTGTTGTTGTTGCTGCTGCTGCTGCTGTTATTGTCGGTGAAAGGCGGGCTGGAAGCGAAGGGCGTGGGGCGGGGTAGGTGGACCTCCTGTAATTGATGACCTTCGCGATACGTTGTCGTCATCCGTAGATCCTTTTTTTATTTTTGCTCTTGCCTCTGGCTCCTTTTCGGTTGTTGGTTGTTATTTTTATGGCAGGGCACTAAAAATTTCTTTTTTAAATTGAATTTAATGAAAGGCGTGATCCAGCCATGAATAAGTGAGGAGCAAAAGAGACGGCAATAGGCAGAGGGAGAGAGATGGAAAGAGGACTTGCTCACGGGCGCGCCATATTCAAATGGCATTTTCAGATAAATACGGTCTCGCTGGCCAAGGGATTCCCTTAATCGCTTTTCACAAACTGTCGCCTATAAATAGGGAAAATAAATCCATTTTTACGATTTTTGTGTTCCTCAGATATTGAAATAAACTTACACGAAACGATCGAAAAAATATGCTGGGGTTTAAAACAAAAATTTACTGGCTAAAAGGGACTCGGCATGTGAAGTAAGTAGTTTCTTTCAAGGTATATTTAATTTTATTAATAATATTTCTAAGAGAAGAAATATCCCTTCTACAAATTATTGAACTCGGATTTTTAGGAAATGCCCTTTGGGAATATTCGGCCCTCCTCACAGACTTATTGCAATAAATTCTATTGTGTGTAGGAACAAAAAAAGTAAATAAATATAAATGAAAAGGGAAAAAAATAAATCGCTCGATGCAAAGTCCAAGTGCTTATCCTGGCCATTTTTATGGGCCTGTTTCAAACTTTGTTTGCCACCGCTATATATATTTTTATTGCATAAAGAGATTTGCTCTCTTTGCCGTCTCGTGTTGCCCCCTACCCTACCCTACACTTCTCTGCATCGTTATAATAATTATTGCAGGTATTAAGTCAAGTAGCCGCAAAGAGCCCTCGTAACCCCTGGCTAACCCAATCCGCTGCCCTTTGAAACGCGGCTTCCTCATCCATGGGCAATTTTTTCCGTTTGCGGTCACTTTTTCGTTGCCCTTTTTTCATGGCTTTGCATAACAATACTGTTTATTTTGCTATCTCATTCTCTCCTTGATACAGAGAAGCTTCAATAAAACCCTCTCACATATATGTACATATGTGCATGTATGAGCAACATACCTTAAACGATTTGTACATCGATTCTCCATCGTTCTCGGATCGTTCTGCATCAAAATGTTAGATTGAAATATTTTTTAGATTTTTTGTAAAATTTTCTTTAGGATCCCCCAATTAAAGGACAGTATGGCCTCCCAGTAATGGCTATATCTTGGCCAATTTCCATCCGATTTTTGAGTGGAATACCCCAAATAATGCACCATCCAACTGCTACAAAATCTCACCAAAAAATGGTATACCCTGGAAGAAGGTATTATAGTTTCTGTGAAAAATGTGCAAGGCACTTAAGGAAACATCTCCGACTCTATAAAGTGTATATGTTCTCGATCAGAATTACCCCCATTGTCCATCTTTCTGTCTGGCGGTTTCTACATAAACTAGTCTCTTAGTATTAACGCTATCGACTCAAAATTTTCACTTCCTTTCCTCAGCACAAAGTTTAAAATAGGACCATAGGATGGTCGGTGTTTTTAAGATAGAATGCTTTCTACAGCTTTCACTATTTTTCAGCTCATTCGTTCTGTAAAATTCTATAAGTATTGGTTGCCTATATCTGCGATAATTCAAACCATTTTACTGAAAGGCTATAAATTCAATAATATAATTATAAGTCAGATGCCAGTTTGTCTCAGACTGTTTATATTGGTTAGAAGTGCACATTTTAACTAGTTGCTTACATTGACATTCCTTAGGTGATCAATTAATGGAAAAGTTGCACAAATAAATCATAATTTAAAAATATATAGTGTTCAATGGTTTTGTAATTCAACATTTTAATGTAAGTAGTAAAAGTATTTTCAGGAAAAAGGTGAGTTTTGGTTGGTTTTTGTTTGGATAGTGTAGTGCATTGCGCCATTGGGTTAAAGGGTCAAAATTTTAAAAAACGGCTTAGGTGGGGGTTTTTTTGGGATTTCCGAAACATTCCACAAAACTTGATGAATCCAGGGAAGGTAGTGCAAAACATTTGTATAAACGGTTTGTGAAGCCTTTGCATCACAAAATTGTCCATACGACACCACGGCCATTACTTCCGTTAAACAAGGCTTATAATATGGATGCTGCCGAATTAATGGGCTCCCAGAATCTCCTCCACATGCGTCAGAGTTATTGAAATAGCCTGTAACATCAATATTTTCGTAGTTTTCCCCATTTGAGTACTCCGGGATATAGGTTTCGTTTGGCCTTGCAATGACTTTCATTCTAGCCTTCATTAATACTTCGCTGGAATCCTGTGTACGATTTTTTCCTCCAAATCCGTACAAAATTAAATTGTCACTCGGTTGTATAGGGTATTCAACTGACGGTAGGCAAGCAGGTTTGATATTCTTATTAAACTTTACGGTTTCATTAAGCATTATCAAAATTATATCATTTTTGTATGTTCTTGAATTGTAATTATTTGAAATGTTGTACACCACTTTATAACGCTTAATTATACCACCATCACCTTCTGAAGCTTCAGTGCGATTATGAACTCCAAGGCGAACGAAATATTCTCTGTACAGAATCAAAAATTTATTGGAATAAAAACTTGCATAAAATACTTAAAAAACTTACAATTCCGGCGCATGTTCGTATGGGAGGTCTTCTAGAATACAGTGGGCGGCCGTGAGAACATATTTGTTGGTAACCAAGGCTCCACCACACTTATGTATAAACGTGTCGTTCACTAGTGCCTCGATAAGGGCCATGTATGGTGCTTCGCCTGGTTTCGCCACTGTTCCGCCAGTCATTGTCGCACTTTTCGGACAGATTGATTTGTCTCGAACGTATTCTTCGCAAACTTTAAAAGCCGTATATATTTATACAACAATATACATAAAAGGTTTTAATATATAAAAAATAAACTCGTTTTATGCTAAGTTTAAGCTTATGCTAGCTTTTGAAAAAAACAAAATTTACGCACTTGAAATATCCTATTTTTGTTTTATTTACGCACTTGAAATATCCTATTTTATGAATGTACATATGTATATAAAAATTCAGTAAAATTTTAAAATCTTGGGATCGTGCATCAAAATTGCTTTGTATGGATTTTCATAATTCCTTTCTAAGCATCGTATATAAGCATGGTTTGTTTTATATGTAATATACCTTTTTCAGTGGTCGAAGTTGGCTCGAAGAACGGACAGCACACATAAGCGCCGTCACTATTGTTACAGTGCTGGGCATAATGTTTTAAGGCGTAACCACAACTACCAAACGGCACGCATTTTGTAAACCTAGGGCATTTTTTTTCTGGAGAAAGAGCAGCTTGAGCCGCTTGCCAAATATATATTGACCAAATCACAAGAATATATTTGATAATTTTAATAATCATTTTAGAGAAAGTTAATATTTGCAAAAGGTTTAAAATTACTGTTTCTTTGGACACGACCGTTTCACAAGAGACTCAATGGCAAACTAACTTGAGGGCACATCACGACGGAAATAATGGAGTCAGAATCGCCGATTCAATAATTGAAAGGAATGAATCAATTAATGAAACGAATATGCACGCCATAGCTTGATACTTTCTAAATCGACCTATTTTTGGAACTTTTTATGAATTCCCAATTTACTTTTTATTAAAAATAATTTTTAATTAAGTAGCGCTTCATATGTAAGCATGGATATGAAGGACATCTCTGGGAAGAAGGAATCTACGACCCTATAATAAAATATGTCTGAATTATATATATTAAATTTTAATATAAAAATAAAATAATATAAATATTTAAAACAAAAATATATAAATTCATTTTATATATAATAGATTTTAATTTTCAAATTTATTTTTAATGAAAGCTTAATTAGTCTAATTTTAGAAAGTTTCCACAATATATGTACATATATGTATTTATTTTTATAGAAACCACAACGATTTTTACGCATCGCGGTTCTTTGTGGCTCACTTTCATCTCCGGAGGATGGGATTTACTATAAAACAAAACTAAAATGTGTTTAATTAATTTTATGTTGTGTAATGGGGATTAAAGTTTTTGTTACTGGAAAAATAAAAATATAGAAGCGCTTGTGGCTGTTGTTGCAGCTTTCTGACCGTCATTGGCCGTAACACATCTAACAGAAAGATGGAATTAAGCAACGATGGCAAATATTAAAGTTCCTATATGTTTCATATATTTGTTTCTATTTTATTTATCTATATATCTAAGTCGTCGATATACTGACCAATTAATTAAGAAGAGTGAAATTATTCCGGGTTCATTACAAATTTCGTATACATTAATAATATATGTATATCTCTTAATTTATTTTTCACCTGTCTTTGTATAATAGAAAACATTGGGTTATGCTTTAATAATATATGTTTATATACTTGTTATTTCAAATATTATAACATAATTATGTTTTTATTAATTTGTTTCTTGTTACAGGTTACTTATTCTACAATAAGTCCCAAAGCAAGGAAAGTTAATTCTGTTCATTCTTACTGTGGCCAGTTTTGTGTGTCCCGGACAGTCTGATTACACACATGCCAGAATATTGGAATAAATAATATTTATATACAGGTTTGCAGACAAAACCTGATCACAGTCGAAAAAAAATCCAAAACAGATAATGACTGGCCTCTAATGCCGCAGAACTTATTTTAAAAATTTTAATAAAATTCGGCGCTATTTAAACTAATTAAATTAGTTTCAGATTGTTTTTTAAGTGGATTTCCTTAATTCAATTCTTCTTGGCTGCGAACTCATATTGTGACACACACACTTTTGAATTAAGCGACGACAGTAGGTATTAAGTTTTAGAGTACAAAGTAAAGTTAAGTTTTTTAACTTAACTGTTTATGTTTTCATCAACTACACTGGAGTTACCACTTTAATAACGAATTTTTTAATATTCATTTTATATAGCTCTGAATCTTTGTGATTTTAAAAAGATCATTTGAACCAATTATATTACACTTTGTTAACCTTTTTTCTCTTGATGGTGAAAAAAGAAATATTTACGATTTTTGGTTTTTATTAAACAAGAATGTGTTTATGAATGCATAATTATATTATTATTATTTATTTACTTAAGAACTCTACAGCTAAAATTAGCACCAAAGCATGGGAAGTTACGAATTCTGTTTATGAATTTATCCACGCTTACGTTTGGTTTCGGACAGTCGGATAGTAAGACACAAGCCGGAATATCGGAATTAATAATATATCCAGGTTTGCAGACACAAGGAGCACCACAGTCACGTGGACAAATTTCAGGTTTACCCCTCGAGTTACAGGTTGGCGGACAAGAACCTGGACACTCCTTTTCAGTTCCATTGACAGTACAGTCGTATTTTGACTCAATGGAGACCACCATAGCTAGGAGGACGAGGAATCCCAATTTACCCATTATTGTAGATCGAGTTAAGACAGCCGAATGACTGGCCTATATTGCCGCAGAACCTATTTATATAATTTTAACGAAATTCACCGCACTTGACGAATTAAGTTAGTTTCGAATTTTTTTTCTTACGTAGATTTTCTTAAATACAATTTGAGCCGGCTCTCTGGGCTCCGCAATCATTTTGTGGCCATGTGACTCGCAGGCGCAAACACAGACACCGGTACAGATACTGATACACGAATGGAGATACAGATACAGATACAGCTGCAGATACGGATACACACAAATGCAGACAAATATCTTGCAATGTTGGCGGCTGCCGACTGTCATTTGTTTACTTGTGTAAACTTTAATTAAATTCCAAAAAGACGACAACAACTGATGGCAGCCGCAGCTGCTGCTCGAGCTGTACCCCTCTGACCCCACCATATCCTCCTTCGAAGAGCCCCTTCCAAGTGTTCCTACTGCACAGTTTGAGGCACACACTGCAATTTAGTCTGCCAATTGCCATAATTATGAGCATTGGACTGCCATCGGAGTTCCCACATCGGAGATCTCAGCTCGGCAAATGCAAGGACTTTGAATGCCGGAAGCCAGAGCCATTGAGGCAACATCTGCCACTGCCGACAAAACAGGGCCGAAAGTATTAGAACAATTGTCGATGGCGATGCATGCAAATTGTCCACTTCACTGGAGGAAGGGAGTCATGTGAAAATTGCTTGCAATTATTCTGGAATAAATCGATACGATTTGAAGAAGTTTAGCTGAAGCGAATGTAATCCAAACCATTTCAAATGGTTTCTCTCTAAATATTTTTTACCGACCATCCGTGTAAATTGAGTATCATTGACGCGCAATGAAGAAAATAACATTTCTTTTGTTAGCTGTGATCCTCCATATTTCGGCAACAAATGGGCATGATTGCACTGCGAATGGAACCTTTTCCGTTTGCCCCTCACCTTGTCCGGAAACTTGCGAGTTCAAGCCCGCAGCGTGCCTGAAAGTTTGCGGAGGCCCTTGTGTCTGCAAGAAGGGCTACATCATTGACACAAGTATACCTGCCTGTGTTTTGCGATCCGATTGCCCCAAAGATGTAGAACAGATCGAAGGTGTCTCTCGAGTGACAGAATTCACATGTTTTGGCTTAAATAAATGTGTGTAATGCAGATTTCATAACTTCCAAACCACTTACCAGCCTCACAAAAATCTCAGCTGTGACCGCAAATAAAATCCTTTTCCGTAACCCCTTAATGTATATTTTTGCTGCAAAGCTGCTGCGTTAATAAAGTGCTGGACAAAGGACAAAAAGTTTGCTTCCTGGCTAGACATAATTTTGGAGCTCTTGCCCATTTTCCCCTTCAGCCCACCTCCCACACCACCTTCTGATAACGAGAGTGGGCAGAAAATCCACAGGCACCCCTAAAAAACATGGTCCAGCCCAACCAAAATGTAATTTGTCCTTTGCCGCAGAAAGAAATGGAAAATGCGACAGCAGAAAAGAGATAGAGAGGCTGGGGAAGAAAGAGAGGTGCAGGTAAGGGCAAACTTGTTAGCCTGTGTTGTCCACCGACATCGTCCTGCGCCTGGAGGTCATTTTTGTGCATAGTTCATTACGATTGAACTGGCACAAAGGTCCATTTTCCACAAACATGTGAGCTACAGATACACCAGCTCCAGATAGACAGAGGGAGATGGGGATAGCGTGAAGAGAGAGACAACAAGTATGAAGATGCATCTTTGCAATGGAAAACTCTAAAGTTTCTCTTTTCTACAGACTAGGATTATGTATGTGTTTTTTTTTTCCTTTTTTCTTTTAAGAGAAATTATTAAACATATGTATCTAAACAGACTAAATATTTTGAAGATGTTGAATATAAAATGTACAATTTTTATGAATTGAAAAAATTATTCGATTCGATACACCCATTTTCGTATACGAGTCCTCCTTTTCCAATCACCAAGCCACAGTAGTCGGCACTTTGTTGCAAGTTGGGGCCGCCGGTTTAATGTCATAAAGTTGCTTCTTCGCCCAGCTACCCCCCTTTTTTGGTCCCGCCCCCCAATCCAATACTTACCGGCCCCTGTCAACCTGATTAGTTTGTTCGCCGGATGGGTGGGTGGTCCAGCAGTGGCTCCTGTTGCTTCTGTATTGTCCATTGTGTCCGGTGACTTTTCTTTTGGGCCATAAACTTTAAACTTGGAAATGCTGGCTAAGGTCGACTACAACTGCTCCCGGTGCTGATTTCACTTCCTGGCAGTCAGCCTGGCACAATGCCCCCCCAATCCTCGACCATTTTGACCGTTAAATGTTGACATTTGTGCATTTCATTGTGTGTGACCTTTTGGGCGCCCCGAAGAAGCAACAACAGTTGTAGAAAGTAGGCACACTGAAACGAAAATATTTACAAAATGGCTAACATCTTCTAAGGAATAAATATTTGAAAACCCATTTTTTCTCAGTGCCTCTGCGTTGGCCCAGCTGCAGGTCAAGAAGCAGAAGACAACGAGCACCAGGAGAACAATGTGAGGCACAAGTCTGGAAAGGATGCGAGTGCGAGGGAGGAGGGACCTTAGAGGTTAGAGGGTGGGGATGGAGGATGGTGGATGGTGGATGGTGGATGGTGGGGTCATCAGGACGCTTCCTCCCCACTATTGTCGTCACTTGTCTACTCATAAACTAAATGTAAATTCCTCCCCTCCGCGTGCCAACGTGCCACCACTTTTATTGCAGTGTTTCGCTGTCACTGCCGAGCAGTAACCGCCTTTACCTCTTTTACCCCCTGGTGTCGCCGAAGCAAGTATGCTCCATGCACCATGCTCCATGCTCCCAGCTCTTTGCTCCAAGCTCCGTGTGTGGTTGTTCGCATTGTCCTGGTTGTTCCTATAGTTGTTGTTTTTGTTGTCAACAGGCTGCAGTGCAGCAGTGGAAACAGCAGGAAAAGCTCGCTCCTTTGACTTCATTGTCTGTCCGCCCGTCTGGCTGTCTGTCTCCCAGTCTTTCTGGCTCGGATGCAGTGGCCATGATATTTGAATTTATAAATCTATAAAACACTGGGGGGTGGGGGCAATATGGGGAGGGATGTGTGAGTGTGTGTACGGGACTGAATTAGAAGGAAATGAGAATGCGTTTTGTTCAAATGGAACTGTTTGAGAGCGAGGACACCTCCGGGAACTGTTAAACACTTAAAGCGGAACAAAAGGACTCAATCAGTCAGCCAGTCAGAAATCTGAAAGAGTGTCGACTGAAAGATAAAATAGTAAAATAAATCACATGCAACTAAATATTAATTTTCGTTTTTTAGCAGCCGCAGTTCTTAGCTTTGAGCTTTGAAACACGGAAGATGCTTCAAATACCCGTCCATTTAGTGGTACAGTCAACATTCCAGTCAATTCCAACGCCAAATGACAGGAACATAAGAGCCAATAGAGAACAATCTATTTTGTTCCATATGTTCGAAATCTCAATTTTTGTTTTGAACTAAATTAAGTGGATAAATGAAGGCCTTGAAAAGCCAAAAGTTCTGAATTTTTGTTTAATTTAAAAGCGATTTGGAACGCATTGATTAAAGTGGCCTTGAGACAGAACCAGCTTAAAGGTAGTAAGTAATAAAGTCTGTTTAATATGTGTCTGACTAATTTACTCTTTTGTCAAAATATCACTTCTTGCTCTATTGGATATCGCCCTCGTTTGCTTCCTTTCATTAGGACCTGTTGTCATAGATAGTTATCTCTCACCCTGGGATTTCTGCAGTCATTGTCTGTCCACCAACTACTTTACAGCTGTCGGATTACGGAAGGGGACTGCAGAAGGTCTCTTCCGGGGGACGACTAAGGAGTAAGGACTTTGACACCACCCACAAAAGTCTCTGTGGCCACAACCCTTGAACCTTGTCTATTCACTTTCTAATGGGCCACGTTGACATTTTTAGACGGCTGCAAATATACATATGTGCTTGTTTATGTGTGCCCGTTGCATATGTTGCAAGTTCTAAGCTCTTTCCTTGCCCTTTCCCTCAGCCCCATGGCCCTCCCCATTCTGAATTGTCATCATGCAATTGTGAAAGCAGCAGAAGTGGAGTCCTTCAGCCCCCCTGCCGCACTTGTATGCATAAAAATCCGCAACGACAACTTGTTACATATTTCTTTCTGCAGAACAGATATGCCACAACTCGTGCACTTGAAGAAATTTTGAAATATGTGATGAGAATATTTTGAAATAAATATTTTATGGATATTAAATGGATGGAGTTTATTTAGCTTTTGCTTTCTAGGCCTAATATTCATGAAAGGATAGGGATGACATACATTTGCTTGAGTGCAACAATAACCCCTTTGCCACCTCTGAACTGCATTTGCCATATCATTTGCATTGTCGTGTCCATTTTGAGGCTTAGCATACGTCGCGTATAAATTGCATAATTTATGAGAATTATGCCGCATAACATTGTCCTCGTCAGTCGGTCTTCCTTGAGCCCCCCGCCGTGTCATTCCATCAATTGTCCTCCCTGTTGTTTAGCCTTTGGGGTGCAATGAACTTGCAAAGTGGCCTTGTCCAGGACATTGGCATGCCTTTGGACCCCCGACCACGTCCTTTTGTCACCGACACTTAATTGTGACAATTGTCAAAACACTTCCTGGATCCACCTCCCATTCTGCTGCCCCAAATCCAATTAGTTGACCCGGCTCGATTCGCTTTGGAGTTCGTGACACAATCACTCACTCACCCGCTTGCCCACTCAATAATTCAGCAAGGATTGGAAAAAGGACAAGAGGTGGCAACAAGCTCACTTCTACCTTTTTGCGAGTCATTTGGTAGGCAAAACGATTCGTGTTGTTTCAATCAATGATGCCAATCAAAATGAGAACGATTTTAATGCCACATAGCTTTCTAACCAGTGAGGGGAAGCTGGTAGTCCGAGATATGAGAAGCTGTTCGAATAACTAAGCTTATTTTCAAAAAATAAAAATAAATAAAGAAATCGCTACCAAAGAGTTGGCGTGTGAGAAATATTCTTTGAAAATATTTTACACTTTTCCTATTTTTTTAATTGATTACAGTACTTACAGAAACCTTTACAAGATATTAATTACTCACCAGTAATATGCATTACATTTAATTTATATTTCTTAGTTAAGCGTAAAACCATGAATGTTGAATATCTTGCCTGCACTACTTTGGGCTTCAGCTGGAAACTCTCGGAAGATCAACTTGTATGATTTATATGCAATTTTGTGGCAAATTTCGGGGCATCCTGGTTTTGGCTAAATCACATTTACGTTGCCTTGGTCGGAGATGTGGGTTTTGCAGACGGAGCCAGTCATTAAGCTAACAACGCTGCGTATGCGTAATAAATAATTGAAATACCCGCCCAGAGCCAAAGGTTAACCAGTGGGTAAGAAAGAGAGAAAGGGAGATGTATGGGAGAAAAGGGAGGCACGAAAATTGTGAGAAAGAGTTGTGTGCTTAGCTTTTGGGCAAGCGAGCGCACCAAAGCGAGAATGAAAATAATTTTCATTGCACTGGGGTTGGGGGGGGTGGAGGCTGCTGGGGAAAAGGCAAGACTGGAGTAATGAACACACTTTTCGCATTTAAGCTAGCTGCTTGCAACACGCTAATGGGACAACAGCAGCAACAGCAGCAGAAAAAGCAACTACAAGACAGCAACAGTTGCTATATTCCAACTTGCTCTTCTCACATTTTTAATTCCTTGGCACATTTGTGTAACGTGACATGAAATCCATTTGATGTCGCCGTCATCTTTCTCTCCCCTTCTCATTCCCCCACTCTATAGCTCTCTCTCTCTTCTATCCCCCCTGTAGCTATCCCCTTCATTCTGGTCCTGCACTTGTTAACAAACAAACACGCTTTTCTACTTTTTATTGCTAATTTTATTTTATTCTTTTTTTACTTTTTTTTGTATCTTTCGCGCTGCAGCATAAGAGGGAAGGGGGCATGGGAAAAGCTAGCTAGGGGCAGAGGAAAGTACAGCGGGAAAACAGCGAAGCATTTTAACGCGATAACTCCCCTGGCAGTTGAGCTCATAAATTTATAAATGAGCCAGCGACTGTAAAATGCGAAACGAGCCGCGACGACACTGAAATTGGTCGGTCCGAGGGGGGCTCGGAAAAGCCAGTGGAAAATTCGTGGTGGCCAGGGGGTAACTGGGAGATTGCCTTGAAAAGCACTCATCATTTTTTCGGAATTTATTTTTTTTTTTCATTTACGTTCATTTTGACAGAAATTGGAGATGAGTGAAGGGTATCCAGGCTATGTCCTGCTGTTTGTTTAGGACCTAGACTGTATACACAAATTTGCAGAAAACTTTTCGGATTGCAATTGCTTGATAAGGATATTAAAAAGCTTCCAAAGGGTCGAGCTTGAAATTATCAAGGACCTAATTGTTACTCAACTTAAGTGTTAGCTTAAATTTAGACATACTCCCTAAAGTTGGGTTGTGGGAAACATTTTAAAGGCATCGGATAATAAATCATTAAACAAACTATTTTCTAGAGTATTTGCCTGTTTACGTTTCCTAAATTTCAATCTCTCTCTTGTTGCTTTTGCTTTTATTTATTTGTATAACTTTTGTCATTCATAATTATTCGGTCTGTTTGTTTGTTTGTTTGTCTTGTTGTTGGTGCTGCTCTGGCTGTCGGTGGTTCCTGACATCGAAACATCGGAAACGGAAACAAATGAAGTATCAGACAGGGAATGTGTTTGCTTTACGAAAATTGACTGAATGACTGACTGAGTGCTAAAAAGCATTCGGGATACTTTTAATATTTCATTTCAAAACTCATGAATTTGTATTTCAGTCGAGCGTCGCCGCCATCAAAGAGGGATAGCGAACTGTTTTCTGTAGGGGAACATTTTAAATATGCATTTACGCTTTTATGAGCCCCCGAACGCGGAGGTTTGGGTGAAATTATTGAGGGGGAAACACGAGCACTCCCCAGTCAATTTTTGTCCATTTGGGCATACTACCATTTGTTTATGATTTTCTATGCCATGATTAAATTAAAATTTCTTTATTGGTTTCGATATGGTGCTGCGCTTGGCTGGTTTTTCTTTGTACTTCTCTGGTTTTGGGCCTCGGCAACCATCCCGGCCGAATGCCCATGCCGGGCAATGCAATTAGCAAAGTTTAATGTGGAAATATTGCCATGAAGCCAATAAAATTGAGAGTGCGGTCAAGCGGCATGATTGGATTTCCACAAGGTTAGCAGAGGCAATAGTATTGTAGTTAACATTTTTCCAACCATATACTTCCAAGCGGTTATGTTTTAAATTTATGGATAACCGCAACTGAAAGCTGTTGCCAATTTATTAAGTGATATAAGTCTTTTCAAATATTCAATATAATCGATTTAGTTAGCTTAAGTGGATTTGATAAGTAACAATTATTTGGCAGAAATTTGCCCGCAAGCCCAGAAAAGTATGCTACGAATTTTTATACTTGGTAAAAATTACTCATCCGACACGGTGGCTCTGCAATGAAGGCTACTTTGTTAAAAAAAAATACTCATACGACCTGTGTGTCAAGTAAAAAGTTGACAGTTGATGTTAAGTCCCAATTTAGCTTTTAAGCTCCATCATTAACCAAGTATGTGAAAAAAAGTAAAACATCAAGCAAGGACAAAGGTTATTGCCAAAAATTGTAAGATAAAAAAAAACCAACACAAAATGTCTAGACAAATTTAACTTAATAGTAAGGGCACTTAACCCACGCTAACCCCTATTTATTTTGACCTCAAACGTTGTCTGAATAATTGCCATTTTGACATTTATAAACATATTTTAAATAAACTTCAATCAATGGTCCCAGACGCAAACCGACACAACTTAGCCCAAAGCAATGCAAATGATAGACTCGCAAAAAGCAGAGAAAGTAAAACAAAGCCAGAGCCAACAAAGATGAGAAAACAAAGAGGGGAAATCAGTGAACAAAAAACGTAGGACGGGACTGGGCTTATGTGGGATGGCTGGGATATGCCTTAAAAGTCAATTTGCCGCAGGCACTGCTAACACAACATGAAGCGCGACGGCCAACAGACAATGCATATAAAAAAGGTGCCGAATTTTCACACACCTCCACACCCAAACACACACATATTCATCGAATTTCCATACACAAAAAAACAAAAAATTAGAGTGTGGGTCGAAAAATTTCACGCAGCTTAAAAACCGCACTCACGCACAAAATATTTTTATTTACCTTTTGCTGGAGATGCGGCGGTCTGTTGGCTGGGCAAACAATAAACCACCCGATTCTCCAGTTACGGTAACGGAATCCCCAACCCCCCTCTCCCTTCTACCACCCCCGCAGAATTACATCACCCTTACGTCCCTTGCCTTTTGAATTCTTCAGGACTCCAGCACTAAAAGCGCCTTATTTACGACGTTTACATGCAATATTTACATGAAATCTCTTACAATAACTGTTATGCTTGGCAATGAACCCCATACCCCCACTTACAACTCCAACGCCAACTCCATTCTGGACCCTCACAAAAGGCATCCACACTCAATTGTTATTGCGGAGCTTGCCTCGACTTTGGTTTGCTTTCCATCATCACGCAGCGCCCCATCTCCTTTATTAATTTGTCAAAAAAGGTGAAAAGAAACGAAATACAATCAGGGATGTGCGAAATTGATCACTTCAATGTCTCATTTTCTAGGGAGATGAATTAAGCAAGTTTGCGTTAAGTTTAAATATAATTTATTTTCAATTCCTAATCATCTCTGCCCGTCTACTTTCTAAAACTCGTCTTTTGCAAAAAAATGCCACTTCTGATTTAGAGACACTCGAAATCAATCTGTCGTCATCCCTGAAAAAATGTATGGCTTTGGCTAAAAAGCTCTGGTTCCGTCGGGTCGGCATATAATATTTTAGCATTACAACTGATTTTTCAACACGTAGCCTCCTAGTAGGCAGCGCCTCGGATCTCCCAAAAAAAGCAAAATATTGCCGTCGTCGTAGA
This sequence comes from Drosophila atripex, assembly GCA_035045925.1. Taxonomy (NCBI): domain Eukaryota; kingdom Metazoa; phylum Arthropoda; class Insecta; order Diptera; family Drosophilidae; genus Drosophila; species Drosophila atripex. The sequence goes on from JAWNOP010000012.1 coordinate 8,552,037, forward strand.
GCCGCATTCATATGCAAATACATAAAAGGCGTAGCCAGAGAAGAGTACCAAAAAGGAGGTGGGATGGGTGGTGTTCGAAATAAGTAAAGGGAGAATAAAGCGTATCCGCAAAAAGCGCGTTGCGCAAATAGCGCGCTTCCTGAAATAATAATTCAAATACTGTGATAAAAATCGACTATAAACTCGCATGCTGTGCGGTTTTTTTTTGTCGATGAGAGAGAGAAAAGGGGCCATGAAAATCCTCCCAACCATCCAAATACCCACCCACCCATGTATGCAATGCGAGGCCCCCCTCTACACTCGCCAGTCGGCGCCTGTGTCCCGGAGTTTGGTGCGTACGTGCGCATATTTCATTCCCTAACGACCCCTTTTAACTGAGAAAATGTGTTTTCGTTACTTTTAGCATCTTTATCAAATAATAATATTACGCCGCACGAACCCAAACGTCGTCGAGGAGACCGCCAGTCCCCATTTTCCCACCATTCCACCTATTTTGGAGACCCCTCCTGCTTTCAATACCGCCGAAAAAATATTTTTTTTGTTCTTATTCTCCTGCATTCCCTGCCATTTTGCACTTGGAGGTGGAGTGCCGAATGTAAAAAAGTATTATTGAAGAAATTGAAGGAAACGTGATGTATTCTAATGGAATTCTTGATGCTCTAGGAAGTTTTTACCAAATTTGGATTATTTTCATGTTTAAAGGTAATATATTATTAATAAATCTTATGAAAAGAAATTAGTAATTATTACCTTTTTCTTTTTGAAAAGTTTAATTTGGAAACATATTGGTCACTGTATCTTCAAATTATTTGGTTTCGGAATAATAAACATATGGCATAAAAAAGTGTATAGGAAAGCCATGAATATTCTGAATACTGCTAAGAGCTGGACAAAATATATTGAACCAAAGTTTACTGGGATGGATAGTGTTAAAGTATGGGCTTGGATTCGGCTCTCTTTGTGTTTTTTTTTACCATTTTTTTCTGAGCGAGGCAAAACACGAGGCATCGCTTTTATTTTTCTACGGACAGTTTTGTTTTTACTTGATTTCCTTTTTTTTGTGCTCAATTGAAAAATTTGCATGCCAAGAATTATGCAAAGCGTGGGTCGAGCGGGGTAAAGGTCAACCAAAAAGAGAAAAGGTTGCGCTTTTTTTTACGTTAAATAAAAAAATAAGAAAAAAGTGAAGCAGTTTGGCTTTGAAAAGAAATTTTTCCCTTTTGGCCGGTTTCTTGTTTTGCGAAAAAACAAGCAGCAATTGAAACAATCGAAGATCATTTCGGTTTTTATTTCATTTCCTTGCCCTTCGCATTGGTTGCCTTCGATTGGGTTTGTTTCGCTTTCGACTGCAACCATTATTCTTGGCGGTAATTGAACAACGTGGCTCTCTGTTTTGGGGGCGTAAATAAATGTTGCGAAAAAAATATACACAGAATGAAAATTGGTTAGAACAAATGTCCTTTTTTTGCAGCCACTCCTTTGCCACACGAACGCCCACCAATTGAAGGAAGATACAGCTTCATTTTCCTTGATGACATTGCCCGAATTTGTATCTGTATATTGGCCAGCATCTGTATCTTTGTGTGTGGAGGCTGTTGATTTGGATATTTTGAATATGATTATTTTCCGCCATTCTTTTCCCTTGGGTCTTGATTAGTTTTTTCCTCTGGCGAGTCGCAACGCAAATAGTGACCACAAAATGTTGATTGAAGGCTTAGGGCTTACATATTTCATTGACCCAAAAACGTTAAAGTACTTAAAATGGAATTCAGTGAAAATGTGAGCTCTCATGGGAGCCCGAACCCAAATTATAACACACGTTCACATGCATAATTAAAGCGTACAAGGCCTAAAAAACAGGCTGCAAAAAAATCCATTTATAAATGTGTACGAAAGGTCAATGTTCCCTCAAGCACGTTGCTAAAAGGGATCTGGTGGAATAAAAGCACAAAATAACATTTTATGCTTCCCAGCAATTTATGGGAATTTCAATATTTTACCATAGACCTTGGGGACTAAGCTCCTCATTCCCAGTAATTAGTATCATTTCGATTTCAGAGAGCCCTTCAAAGTTCACAAAGTTCAATTTCAATCGTCTTCGCTTGCGTATTGATTTCAAGTCAACGGTTTCCCCGGAAAATCATCCCTCCCTCTAGAAATTTTAGACATTTTGGACTCGCGGCTATGTTCGACACGTGTTCGATACATACTTTTCTGCCTCACTGTCAGTCTTTGTTTCTCAGACCCGACTGGTCGTATATAAAACACGTACTTGCAACATTTATATCGACAATGACAAGACGGCAATGGGGCAATGGGCATCGGGAATCTGGAGGGACTCCAATGGCAACCCACGCAAATTTGCCATAGATTTTTTTTGATGTGGTTAATTAGACTTTGAAAACAACAAAGTGGAAGCACATTCCATAGAGATGAAGAACAAATTGTACAATTGCTGTCTGCACAGCGATGTGAGAGGGCTCTGTAACTGAATATTTTATGCTTCAAGAGGATTTGACAATAAGGCTAAAGAAGAGCAGTGCTTTGGCCAAATCGAATGGGGGTGCTCTTCTTTGCTCTTCATATTAAAAAATGCATTAAGACTTGTAGCATATGAAAAGGAATTTCATCTTAAACCTTAACTGATTGAAATGTAAACTTAAGTATATCTTAACAGCAAACACCTAATGAAGACTAAATTAAAAGTTTCAAATATTGGCTAAAAATAAAATCCCAACTCCAAACTCCATAAGAAATTCATAAAACTCATCTTCTTATAGAGTAAGAAGCAACATGGTAGTTGGCAAATAAAAGTTTTCATTGTTTTTCCCGTAACTGGCTTTGAGGCGATCTTACCACTGCCACGCCCCTTTGGACCCTTTAGCTATCATCCCTCGCCGGGTTGCGCACCATTTAGCAAAGTGAGTCACGTTCAAGACTGCAAATCGTCGTTGGCCCTCCGGCAGTCAGCCAAAAAAAGAGGGCCAACACCTACACCAATACGATTTCATCACCACTACTTTGACTGCCACACTCTGCTACACGGCTTCGGTTATTGCAGGCGTTGTAATTTTTACAGCTTGTCACTTGTTGTTGAGTCGACTCCTCCACGTTGTGTTGCCCTATTGTGTTTTTCAGCCCCACAGCCACCCCAAAACCCACTCCACTCGCGCCTGTCATTGCCATTCAGTCAATTTTTGGTTACTAGGCCCCCGAGACGTCTTTAATTGAGACCGGTTGCTCCTGCTTCTGCTCCTGGTATCGTCTACCCTATCAGAGGGTATTGTAAATTTCCTATAAAATTATATTCATAATTAAGATCAATCCCTTTTCTATTTTTTAAAATTCCAACTGTCAAGTGAGGCGAGTTTGTCAATTTATATAATTTAAAGACATCGCTAGGGTATACTATTTTCGGTGCTACTCACAGTATCTTGTTGTTTTTGTTAACTTTGGGTTTATGGCCAACTCCCCCGACCCAATTTTACTCTTCCACTCCTCCCTGTGCCAGACAATAAAACTGAAGAGCTGAAACCTTTGACGTCAATAAAAAATACGAACATTAAAACAAGATCGTGGGCGGGGCTTTTAAAGTCATTGCAGTCACGCATTTTAAATAGATTTCCGCCAGCCATGGAATCCCAAAAGAAAAACCCGGTAGTCCAAAATTGAGGGAATCAATTTGTAATAGTTGGCATATCTCCAAACCGCATTGCCCGGGGCCACAACATCTTAAGGCCGTACCCTTGTCATTTCGGTTTTCATTTTTATGTCATATTATAGATTTTTGCCAGCGCACATCGTGGCGATGCCCTCGCATGTGTTCCGAGTTCATTTTTCATTCTTAGCATGGCTTACTTTCCGGAAATGTTGTCGAAATGAGCTGATTTGCCAGGACATTCGTTTCAACTTCTGCTAGCTGTGCTTATTTCAGATTTTTGATTAAAGCTTGTTGGTTCAAGGATATACTGGGAAAATACAATATACACAAGAAAGGCTTATATAGTAAGTACATCAAAAATAATTATTTGATCTCATGAATCAATTTCCTATAATTAATACAAATTCCTTCGAATATTGTAATACCACCACATCCCATTGAGGTCCTTTATACCATACTACCCAAACTACTGACCAACTATCTCTGCACATAACTCTCTGGCTTCGAATCTCCTCTGGCATATAAATACAATTATACATTTAATGAGGATGAAAGTTTTGGGTTACATAATCCAATATGTACGGGCAGGTAAAGTGCACACTGATGTGTTACACTTAACGGCAACGATAAACATATTTAATTGTTCAATTACTGCAATTGCAATCCTATAATGAGATTGGGAATCAGATGCTGCGAGAGTTCATTTGGTAAAGCCAATATGCATATGCATAGGATATGTGAGTCACATTCCTGGCCACTTTCTATATAAATTTGATATGAGAAGACGACTTTTTGAAATAGTAGTTGTGATTTTTTCTGAAAGAAAGTTAAGTCACTTATTTGTAATAGAATTTAAGTGAATTTTTATAGCTTTTTAGTCTCTTGAAAATGATTTTCTCCTCCAGTCGTTCCAATCCGAAAATTTCCACAATTCCTTCTTATTGCTTTGGGAAGATAAATTCAAAATTTCTTCATTGAATATTCGATCCCCAGCGTCCAACCAAAACCAATACAACTAGAATGCTCCGCCGGCTGTGGTTGTTGCCCTGCCGGTGCACCACCACTCCCTTTGGCCACTTTAGAATGTCTGATATTGCAAGCTGTTACCAATTTAGCTATTTTAGAGCTAGGAGTAATAGAAACAAAGAATAATAGAAACAAAATAAAAGAATAATAGTCTAAAATTGTTAATTATAATCATGAAACATTCGGGACATTTTTCTCATAATGGGCTTGCAATTTTTTATATTTTCCAAAAATCTTTATGGATCTATTATTTCCTATTTACTTGCGACAATTTTGCGGCAACACTGACACTAAAAACAACCAGATCCTTCCGCCTAACCCTGCCTCATGTTGCATGCCACGTCTAGTTTTTGTGTGGGCCCCAAAAGGAAACTAAATTCGTGGATTGTTGCGCTCTTTGGCGTTTTGTATGGGGTTAGCCTTCTACTGACATCCTAGGTTTCAGAGGTTTTTTTTACTCTGGGGTAGCAGAGGTTTCTCCGATTCTCTTCCCATTTCTCTCTGTAGCAACATTACAAACGACAAAAAAAATGTAAAGCGGATGGTTTGAATGAGAATTGTCGTCCCAGTCTCCCGACATGGCTATCTCTTTCACTGTCTCGGTATCTATCCTTTTCACTCTCTTGGTCCTTTTTGTGGCGGCTGTTGTGTCTTTTTTTATTTTATATTTCGCCGGTTCGCCAGGACTGCCATTACTTAAACAGTGCGCTGAAAAATCAAAGCAGCAAGATATCAATATTTTATGATCTACGCTTCCTGTTGCTAGACGACAAGGATTTCCCAGTCATGCTGTGGTCCCTGATATCCTGTAAATTTTAGGGGATAGTAAAGATTTTGGGCTACTTGAAATATTAAGTATATAATATTATTATTAGTAAAAGGATATATCCAACAAGAAGTTATATTACATCCCAGGAGCACTGTCTATCTTTTATATTTAAGCCCGAAATGCGCGATATCCTCGAGCTCAAAACATCCTTATTTTATTTTGAACAAAATGCACTTGTAGCAATAGTTTTCTGTATATATGTTATATATATATATATATATTATTATCCCGGGCTTGGTGTTTTGCCCCCAACCTCTTAGGGTTTTAGTTCAGTGATTTTAGGCAGCGACTTCCTGGGTCCTCTTTCACTCGGTAGCTGCAAAAAATTACATTTCCTTCAACTCGAAAAGTTTTTGGGCTCAGGGCTTGAGAGTAACAGCCAAAGAGCAGCAACGCCAACAGCAATAGCAACAAGGACAACACAGGAAAAGGATGTGTTCGGTTCTGCGTTGTGGTTATGTTGCTGGTGGTCTGCTCTATTCTGTTGCCTGCTTGTGCGCATTTCCAAATCATTTATCATAATTTTGTGGCATTGAGTGTGGCGCCCCCTTAGCCATCTAGCCTGCCGGCAGCCTCCCCCTTTCTGGTATCAGGAATCTAAATCGTTGATAAAAACGTTGAACCGGGCCTAATTTATGTGTATATTGGTATTAGTTGGCTCGTGTGCCTGTTTGTGGGTGTCGGTGTCGATGTATGTTTGTGTTTGTGCGAGTGTCAGGCGTATTATTAATTTCTAATTTGCATAACCTACAAAAGCTTTGAACTTTAAACTTCCCACTCCATTGGAATCCTTCACATCTGTAAGCAGGCCAGAGTGAGAGCAAGTCTATTATGCAAAAGTTTTTCCCAACAAAAGTTCCTTTTATAATTTTCTCCCTTGCTCTATATATACATATATATGTATATATATATATTTTCTTTTTTTTATGTTTTTTTTGAAGCTGTCAGAGCAATAAATCGACTGGAATGAGAAAGTAGAGGCGACGGGGAGGAGCCTGTGGGAATGGGAACGATGATGGGTTAGCTGCCCATAAAGGGAAGCCAAAGTTTCGGGCAAGAGTGCGTGAGAGCTTTTTAATGGTTGCACAGGATCAATTTTAATTATATTTCTGTGCTATGTGCCTGGGCATTCAAAACTCAAAACTTTCGGTTACGGCTGTTTGGGGAACTTTGACTTTACGTCTATAACAATAAAACTGGAGGTGCAAATGGGATTGCAGTGGAGATGCCTCTGCTTAAATCACACAACTAACCTGAGAATGATATAAAGTAATCTAAGAGTATCCATAAAAAATTAATACAGGCACTTGAATTAAATTTGTCGTAACTAGTTCAAGAAATATCCCAAATTTCATGCAGAATTGTTTCCTTTGTCTTCTTAATCGCATCCACACATCTGGCATTCATACTTTCTTCATTTGATCAACTCTAAATAACCAAAATCAATTTTCAGACATCTTTTGTATTTTGCAATCGACTAAAATCACAATGGCAATAAAAACCATCTCCGGATTAAATTTGGCGCAGCTCCACCAGAAATAGCACCACAACCAAAAAATAAATACGAACATGAATGGCATATGTTTGGGAGTGTGTATACATAAGTATATTGTCGCATATGAAACGGCGATTGAAAACTTTTTGTCTGCATTGAAGTTCGAGTTTTGGCAAATTTTGCTTGGCTGCTGCTGTTGCTGCTGCCAATTTGGCCCAATCGATTTTGTGACTAATTCAGAAAATTTTAATTGTGCATGCATTGGCAATGAATAAATAATATGCATATACATATATAACTACCATGCTGCTGCAGTTATTATTATTTTGCAGAGCTTCGGTTGCGTAGTTTATTTCAGCAACAGCATAAACTATCAAGTTTTATGGGCGTCCTGCACACGTTACCGCCCAAAATATGCAAGGAAGTTGCTTTTAATTCCAGTAAATAGTTTACCAAGGAGCTGCCGTTGCCGCCGCCGCCCAGACAGTACCCGGCCAGACCTCAACCAGACCAGAAGACGTTGGCCAAAGTTTTTGGCAAAGAGCATAAATTTCTACGCTTGGACAACACGCAATGAATCGCTCTAAGAATACACTTCATGCCTCTGTCTTCCCCCAAAACCTTTTCTCTAACTTTTTTCTGCCTTTCTGCACATAATCAAGTTTCAATTTCCAGTTGTTGCTTGGCAAATTTTTTGCAGAAACTATGCGGAAGCCTGAAAAGTGGGCGAGGAGGGTAAAGGGAAATAAAGGAAAAGGGCCAAGACTGACCAACAGTTGTCAACTGTAGTGGCTGCCTGGATTTCTTTTTTTTTTTGTTTTTGCCAGAAAGAGGCTGAGGCGTAATTACACTGATCTACAGGACACTTCTGCCCATTAGCCTAAGGATGCTGATGATTTTCAGTTAAACTCACTATTAAGACATTTTTAAAGGGCTAATTTATGAAAGTATGTTAAGCTATCTAGCTATAATCCACTTACCATTTATTCTTTCTTACAACCCATAAATTCGTGCAGCTTAGTGTTATCCTTCTAAGATGCATTTCCTTTTTTCTTTTCAAATCTTTCCCTTTCGCATTTTTCATCAAACCCGCTCCTCCCAATCTTTTCCAGATTTTTACCAGCAATTTAGCAAACGTCTTTTGGATTAAATTAAAAAATATAAAAAAGAAATCATAAGGAAAAAAACTGTACAAATCAGTTGCACAGCAAAAAGACGCAGCAGAAACTTTCGGCCTGACTTGGATTTTTGGTTGAGTTTTTCCTTTCTTTATAATTTGTTTTTTTTTTTTTTGGTGAACCATTTAGGACCTTTTCCTACTTTCTGCACTGATATTTTTTAATGTTTCCTCTTATATTTTGCGTTGCTCGTTTTCTGTTTTTGGCCACCAAAAGACGTTGCTTCCACCAAGGATTTCATTTAATTTGCTGTCCCCCATCCCACCGCTTGCCACAGTTTCCCAAAGACTCGCCTCTTTGGGGCCACAGACCCGACTCTAAAGTTCATTTCTACGCTCATTACACTTTTGCTTACGAAAATTGTTTTTCAAGCCGCACCACGAGGAGATAGAGAAAGATAAAAAAAAATACAGAGGAAAAGATGAAGGAAGTTGGGAGCGGGTTAAGCGACTTTTCCTTTTGGGGAGGCTTCCAGCTAAGCTATATGGTTGACTAATTCATTTAATTCAAGAGTTTTAATAAAGTTTGTGCCCGAGCACATTTCTCTGACCCACGTTGCCCCATCCCTGCCCCGGTTCGTTTTAGCCAGAAACCCAAAATCCGGGCCAGAACCCGGGCCATTCCCCCTGACCCTTGTCCGACACCCACTTGGTCACTTTATTAAGCGCATAGCTAGAAATTTTTGCGCTCTTTTCGGGGTCGAGGCTTCCCATTTTTAGATACAGCCGAAATCCTTTTTGCGTTGATAGAATCAAAAGTGTTGCGACTGCTTACACAGAGGAAAATAGTATAAAATATTGGTAAGAAAAATAGTTTTTAAATAAGAAAGTAGTAAGTAAAGTAAGCTTTAGTTGGTAAAGTACGTTTTGAAAACCCTATAGTCTTTTTTTTTCTTTTCAAACTTGGTTTTTTTAGTTATACCAATACGCTATTCTTTATAAGAAAATTTCTAAATTGTATTCCCAGTCAGGTTGAAAACTTCGGCTTCTTCTACTTTCCGGACTCTTCCCAACATGTGCAATAACTCATTTTTGTGTGCCTCAGTGGGGGGAGCCTTTCAAAAATGCCTTGATTTGCTTTGTGGCGTGAAAACCTTTTTTTTTTGCTTTCTTTCTTTCTTTCGGGCTGTGGCCCTCGCTTGTATATGCAAATTTGTTTGCTCTACTCTGTAATTTATTTTAAAAAATTTGTTAGGCTTATCTGGTTCTGGTTCTTCTGGAGGCCGACCCCTTCATCCACCTCATCGTCAACTTTTGGTTCCCTTTGCACTTGAAAGTTTCACTCCAAATTTAATTCTTTTTTTTTCATTTTTTGTCTGGCGGTCATGAAATTTTGCTTGAGTTGCCAGAAATTTGCATTTTTATTGTAGTTTTCATAATTGGCAAAAGTTCTTTTCGGTCTTGGCTCGCTTTCTCTAAATTATATGAAAAACTAATAAGTGATGAGGATTCGTTTTTTGCATTTTCGATTCGCAAAACTTGCGAAATAAAGAGCGAATTGCTAAAGGGAAGGATGCTCTAATGATGGGGAAGTCGATTACGAAAAGGAAAAGAAAGTTGTACATTTTCTAACTTAAAGACTGGTTTGAGCTTAAAGAATTTTGGGTAGAACATTTTCTGTTACATTTAAAAGTCAGTCAGTTTGAAAGAGTGAAAGTAATTCCATTCTTAGCTCATCTATCATAGTGAAGCCTCCAAAGGAAAGTAAACAAAAGTTTTCATCAAATTGAAATAATCCATCAATGTTCCGCCATATTTCCTTAAAGTGAAGTCCGCAATTTTTTAAAGCAAAAGTTGGGTATTCAGAATACCAAGATACCAAGAATAAAAGCCACTTGAGTACATCAGAGGCAACCATTGACTCGCTGCCCCAAGTCGCCTCGAAATCTCCAAGTTATGTAACCACATCCTGTAGAAAGAACTTTTCCCATCTAATCGCATTGGACGGTCGCTATCTCGCCCCCGATTTCAGATTTCTGAGCTGAAAGTAGTAAGTGCAACCGCAGCCCCGAGGAGGAGTTGAAATTTCTGAGCGAGACCGAAAGGGGTGGCTGAAAATGAATGAATCTTTAATAGGGTCCAAAGACCAAACGTCGTCGCGCCACAAATCTCGTATATAAACTGAGCCAAGTTGGGGGCAAGCATTATGCATTCTTTGCTGCAAAAACCACATAAATCTGCCAGGAACAACCCCTAGAAATTTGCGGGACATAGAGCTGCGGCATTTTCAATATGCGTTACACGTACGCATTAATAACTAATATATGCATATACAGTAACAGACTTGCAGGGAACATGTCTGACTTCCACATCTCATTGTTTGCCGGGCCCCCATTCGCCCATACCCTCCGTATGGGTTTTATATACGTGTAAATCTAAAAACTGCTCATATCCGAGCCCACACATCCACAGATATGTGAATATGTGAATGGTATTTGCAATTGCGCGGCACAAATATCATTACCAATGCCACAGCCTCGGCCTCGGCCTCAGCCACTACCACTGCCCTTGCCACAGTCAAGACAAGCAATTTCATATCATCCAGTATATCTGACAGATACTCTGAACAAGGGAAAGATTATGAGGCCTGGCCGAGAAGAGCCTCCCATTGTTCCCGTTTATATTAACTATTTTCCGGACTACGCCTATTGTCAGTGGGCTTACCAGTAACATTCAACAGCAAAGTCTACCAGAGTATTGACTAAATGTGATTGCTGAAGGCCGATTCTGTTGAATGGCAGGATAAGTCCGCAAGTCCAAGGATAATTCCCCCAGGCTATAGGTATTATGTTACTATCTTTAAAATACAATAATGCATGATATTGTTACAATCTATATGTTACTGCTCTTACTGCTTAGTTAGTAGTGTTTAGAATTACTCGAAAATTCCATCATGAAAACTGAACTGGTAAATGGGTTGTTGAAACGACAACAAATTTGTTGGCAAGCATCAGCTTGGCCTGTCTTTATCCTGGCTGGTACTCTTCCTGATTTACCCACACTGGGAGGAGGCCCCCTTCTATATTTCGCCGTTCACCCCAAAACCCACCCATCATCAGTGGATGCCAGTTTTCCAAGTGCCAAGTTTAATCTGTTGCCAGTTTCCTTTTGCTGGTTTGAGCCTCGTCCTGTTCCCGTAGTCCCTTGCCCCCTCCCCTCCGCTACATCCCCGCCTCTTCGCTTTCCTTTACATTGCCATGTCCGCTCTAACCGAAGTTCCGTTCGACGCCCCGCAGGCCGTGGCAAATGCCTCTCCGCTTACTATCTAACTGCACAAGGGCTGACTGGGTCAATAGAGCGGGATGGCGGACGAGAAGGATGCGGGGCGATTGGCGTCAGTAGGGAGGAGCGAGGCAGCTGCCATTGTTTGGCTGTTGCTATTTAAAGCGCATTTGCTGTTAATTTTGCCAGGCCGTTTGCGTTCGCAAAGCTTTCGACGCGCACATGCCCGGAAATCCGGTTTCCCACGCATGTGTGTACTGCGAGAAAATCTAGATACTAAAATTTTAATAGGTTTTGTAAAATTCATTTGGAAAAAATATTTAAATTTTATGCTTTTTTAAATCTGGATAGATCAGTTTTTGGTATACAAGTCCTATATGTAAGAAAAATTTGAATTATGCCTTCTGTTTTCTAAAAATCAAATAGCCATTGCGGGACATGTGTATATAAAAAATAATTTTTATTATGGTATAAAATTATAACCATTAGAAGCTAATAGAACATATAATGCGGCAGACAGTGCGTATACTTAATATAAAGTATAGTGATCGGAGTTTCGGGATCAGTTGATTTTGATTATATATCCCACAGTCCACCTATATTATATTTTTTTACTCCTAACTAATGTACATAGATTTTGCCATTAGACTTCTGAAATTTGAACGCCCTGTGTATTTTTCTCACATATAGTTAGTATGTTGAGCGTTTGTGTTGCTTCATATGTAAATTTGTGTGTTCACCGGCTGACTGCTCATTATGTATTTGACTGGCTGTGTCTGTGTTTAACTTGCTGCGTCTGGGGCATGGCAAGAACTTTAATTGAATAATTTTCAGCCATGAATATTTCTAATGGCCAAACAAATTTTTTTGAGCAAGCACTTGGCCAAACTGCAAGCCCGTCTGCATTTGTTCGCTCTGTCTGTTTGCCCAACGTGTTCCCTGCTGCGGCCCGGCCACAGCTCTTCCCTTGACTATCTCACTCCCGTTTTGTTTACCTTTCGAGGTAGTTTTTGCAGCATTTTTAATTATATGCACACAAAAGGCCGCCACAAAAGCAATTCGCCACCTTTATTGATGGTCGGTTGTTGATTTTTCTGGCCACCCAGGATCTGAACCCGGATCGGGACCAAAACACAGATGCAGACCATCTGCAGGCCATAGTTTTTCTGGGCTGTGTGCGGAAATTTCATCAACTTGTTCAAAAATTCAAATGTAAATAAATCTAGACGGACAGTGGGCTTTTATGGAATGGCCCAGGATCAGGTAGGTGGTCCCGTCCAGGGTCGCCAGGGTCCGGCGTCTGGCCAAGTGTTTTGTTAGCATGCCACAGCAATTTTCAATCGCCTGGACGAAAGTTTGTTTGTTTGTTTGTTTGCTGGTTGGTTGGTCGGTCGGCTGGTCGGGCCGGCCCGATGATGCAGCTTTCTGCTCCTGGAATATTCGCTGCACTCAGCACAATTCACAAACCAAAACTGGAGGCGAGTGCCGAGCCCCACCTTTTCAGCCAGCAAATTGGTACATTGTTGTCTCCCGAGGCTGTGGAACAGTGGACCAAGTAAAGAGACCTCAGAAGAAAAGGACCGATCGGGAGAATAAAAGGCTTTATGACTTTCCTCTTCATTCATTCAATTTTAATTCATTCAATTCATTTTTAAGCAATGTTGTTACCTCAAAATGAGCTAATATTATTTGGAATTTCAGACTTTTCTTTTATATAAATAATATATGTATAAATTGGCATTGCTTTCATAATCCATAAAAATCGTTTAATCTCACCTGTAAATTATCTAATCCCATTGTTCGTCTTATAGATGCCACATCTGGGTAGGCAACAATTGCAACCTTGACTGCTGTTTGGGGGGAGACGGATAAAGGATGATGGATATAGTGGGGTGGGGTTGCCTGGTGGGGGTTGTCTACAGAAGGAGGAGCCCTATTGCTGCTCTATTGGTCAAGCCAAGTGGTTTTGAAGTGCTTTGCCTGCTTGCAGGGCCTGTTGTTGTTATTATTGCCATGGGAGATAAGTGCCCGATAGGGCATGCACCAAATCACCTGGTCATGTCCACTGCGAGGGTCCTTGTGCAGGTACACTGTAAGAGAAATGTATTGAGCTATTAATTGATGCGGTGATTCACTTATTTAGATATTTTAGGGATGAATGTTGTAATTTGATAACATGAGCATTGTCCAGACCTTTACAAATAATAATACTTCACAAAGACCTCTCTTTATTTTCAGTGCAACCGAAAAGTGCTCCTGTGCCGAACACCATACCTATAATTATTTGCTATAATCTAAAATTAAATGGGATTTGACAGTTGATGAATTGCAGAGTAGTTCGATTGGAAATGCACAGAGAACCGAAGTGCCGCCAGTGCTGGAGGGTTGCTGTTCTAGTGGGTGGTTGATGGGTGGCGAGTGGGTGGGCAATCTCGGTATGCCCAGCGCCGCCCACAAATCCAGCTTACTTATGCACAGTTGGCAGTCAAAGAGTTTTAGCTGCTGATGCTACGAGTGCCGCTGTTGCTTCAGGTACACTAATAATATCTTATCTAGTAAGTGGTATGCCCAAATGAAATTGTGTTCGGGGGAACAAGGATTTGGGCCTCTGTCGATTTTCATTAATTTTGATGATGGACTGAACTCTCGGCTTTTTCCCAGAACACTCTTCTGGCCGGCTTATGCATTATAGAGGCTCTTATAATTGGGTACAAATCGGAATGGGGTGAAATCAATTAGTCAAACGGAAAACTAAGACGAAGGAAGTGGAAATTAATCACAGCTTGGGTCTTTGGAGAGGTCCAGCATGCTGCAGTTCCTCTTTGACAAATGAAATCTTCCGTGAGTAGGAGAGAATTTAAAGTTATTGAAAGCCCAGCCATTTATCTCCTTGTGATTTCCTTCAATACAATAGCCTGCTTCTTTAATGTACTCGTTTGATGTTTCGTTTCCCCAAAGTTGAAACAATAACCAGCAGATTTTTGCATTTGTAATAAGCGAATTTCCCATACCACCAGTCTATACATTATTTGCACAATATTTCGCATTTGCTGCATTCAAAAGTAAACAAATTTCTGCCTTATTGTTCCTGCCTGCCTCCATGCTGGGTCCTGGGCCCACGTAATTAAACTTTGTTGCTTCAAAGTCCTGCCATGGTCGCTCAATTTGCGGCCAACAAAGGCGCAGTCCAAACATTTTTTGCCAGCAATTGAAATGTGCTACGCATTGTCCTGCTCCCCCGGCAGACTGGACTCTGACTGGCTGGCTGAATTGCAGAGCAGGACATGCTCCCACCAACGGCTCTATCCGGCATGTCCTGTCTGTAAACTGTTGTTATTTTAACGCAATTTTCAAGTGGAATGCAAATTGTTTAATGATTTCAATTGGAAAATTGCTGGCATACTTGACGAGAGGAAAGAGATTCTACCAAGAAGCACGAATTAATGGTTGGTTAACCAAGATTTAGAAGTACTCTTACTATTATTTATCCTTTTTCTTAAAGGATTACCAATTTTTAGGTATAAAGTTCCTACAAAATTACAAAAACTATATGAAGGTTCAAAAATAATTTATTATATTGTTACGATTATCTTTTGAGTCGATAAACTCTTCTTCGAGAGTATTTAAAAAGCAAAAGCGAAGAATAATACAATAGAGCAGTTCCCACGCCATCGGTTTAACCCTGTCCCCTACAATTTTACACTCGGAAAAAAAAATTTATAAAATATACACTTGTAAAATAAATATTTTCAATAATGACATCTATGAAGCTATATTATTTTGACTTAAATTACTTTTCTATTCTTTATTTATTTTAATTCAAATGTTAAACATTGTTTTTTTTTTTCAGGTAAATCCCCTCAAAGCCCTCAAGTTACTTGCGCTTTGTGAGTGCATGCGTAGGCATATAAAATAGATGGAAGGGTAGTGTACGGGTGTAACAGTCAAAGGATGTGGCAGGATGGGGGTGCAGTGGTGCTACTCTTTGGCTGCATTTTTCGTATACCGAGTGTCTGATTAAATTAAGTTGATGAGACGGGCTCCACCCAGTGCCAAGCAATCTGTTTGAAGGACTTTTGTGTTATATTGATGCATTGTGTTCCTTTCTTTCTCCCCGCAGCAGTTACTCAAACACTCGACTACTTCACTCGATTCGTTCATTTAGTCCGTTTTCATTTCGGCTGCTTTTGGTCCTTGTCCTGGTCCTGCTTTCAGCCTCTGCTCCAGCTCCTGCTCCTGAATCCAATCCGGATCCAGATTCAGCTTCGGCTCCTGTTTTTGTTTGCCATTCACGTTGAACGAACGAATGAACGCTTCCACTTGAGCTTCTGGTGAATTTGTTTATCATTATTGGCATTAAAAGGATTCGAAATTGTTTATTGTCTAGCCAGGAGTTGGGAGCTTGACTTTGTCCTGGCTGCCAGTCATTTTAGTCACTTAGTCAGTCGTCCCATCGCAGCCAGTCTGTCCTGGCTACGTGCCTCCCAGTGCTGTTTACTTACATTTTTGTTTCAACTGCCTTCCATACGTCGCCAGTTTGTGCCGCAGACACATTCCCCATAGGACAGTGGCCCAAAAGTCTATGAAAATGTGTCCAATTAATTGATGGATGTTGACTGTGACCTTCTGTGAACTCACATGACTTGATTGAACTCATGGGTCTGTGAACTGAATGGCTAGACATCACAGATAGTCTAAATTAAAGAAAACACAGGCTCTTCTTAAATCAGATTTCTATCACTTACTTTTAAATATTAGAATATTCTAATTAAGCCCACCTAATTAATTTAAGTTTGTACCCATTGTTCCCCGCATTTCCGTTCTTTGGCAAGGGAGAAGGATCTCCCTTTTTTATTTGTGAGTCAACATGCTATTTGTAATTAATTGTTTTTGCCTGATAGGGCTTGCCATGGTCCGTCTCCCCGGTACAGTCTTCACTTCATTCAATCAATCGAGCCCTTTCGGTCTACTTCCCTTCTGAACCGGCTGCAGTGCAATGTACGATTTATTGAGAAATCAATTGTTTAACAACAGGCAATGGAAGCCACAAGAGTTCTTTGCAAACAAACTTCTCGCCTCGAGCCGTTGCACATCCTTTTTGGTCCTTCCATCCCCGATTCTTTGCGTCTTCCCAACTTCCGTTTGTTGATTCTTCAGAGGCTTTTGGGGGGGTGGTTCGAGTGGCAGTGGCGGATCATTGTATGGGCATTTAATTAAATCGATGACAAAATTACGCCAATTAAAGGCGTCGTGCTCAAATTGGTCTAGCCGGCATAACGTATACGCAGCGTTGTCCCTCTGTCTTGTCAAATTGTAGGTAAAAGTTATCAAAAAAGTTTCTCTTCCACTCACTTCCCGGGCTGCCCAGGACTTTCTGACATTGAAACCCATCAATTCGTGTCAATTAATTTGCCTGAGACGACAAAGCCACGCCCAGTCTCTGCTGCCCAAGTTTTGGGTGGCAATGGTACTTGGAGAAAAAATGATTCATATTTAAGAGGTCTATACATTTTTAATTTCAATTAAAGTGTTGTGTCTTCTGATTACGACTTTGGTTTGTTTATTTTAAAAAACAATAATATTTTATCATTTACAATTTGTAGATATTTACCATACACTCTTCGTGAAAATGATTTGCTTTGCGATAAAATGTCCTTAGAGACTTAAAAATTGTTCTAAAACAATTTCTTCGCGTGTAAGCCTGCAGCTGTGATGCCAAAAATGTCCCGTCCCATCCTATATATAGTTTGTACCCTAATATAATTAAAAACTTTTGCCAGGTGTTGCAAATTTCTCAACTGCTCTTCGGCAGAGAGTTTTGTCCTGACTTCCGCCATCAGAGAATAAGGAAGAAATGGAGAAAAAGACTGAGATCTCTTGGGGGTCGTCCTTGCGTTTGGGTCTGTTTTGCTTGTTACCTTTTTTTATTGGAGGACTCTAGCTTTCTCCATCTCCTTCTCACTTTTCCGCCTGAGAGTTCATAAAGTTTTGCGATGAAGGACTTTAAATTGTGGACTACTGGTGGATGAGTGAGGGTACTTGGAGGACTAGATGGACGCTAATGCTTTGGCTTTCTGCTTTGGAGAGTTGTGTCTCTAAAACAAATTTTCTGTGTACCTTGTGTGCCAGCATGTGTGCCTATCAGTGCCTGCTCCTTGGTCCTTGTTTACTCTCTTACTAGAGAGAATTGCCACACTGAAAAATGTTTTGGATGCTTATGATGAGGAATATTGCAGTACATTAACAATTTAGTATTTTTTATGGTTCTTTTGGCACTTGCAGTTTCTTAAACATATGCCTTTTAACTTTCTTGATTTTGCTCAGTGTGGAAATGATGAAAATGATGCTGGTGATGGAACAATGAGAGACCCGTTCTACGCATTATGTTAGTTTGATATGTGTCTTCCGATTGTTTGCCTTGAACTCGACGATTGAAGTTTGCCGTATACACACACATCCCGATATTGTTCATCGAGGTTGTTGACCACACAAACGTCCAGCCGCATGATTGTTTGGCCCATGTCTATATATCAAATATTGATCCTGGCTGAGTAAATTGGTATACCACGGACCTATTGTCTGGCCGCAATTTTTGAAGGAAATTGCCTTCGGGTGCGAAGGCCTTAGAGATTTCCTGGAACCCATTCCGGCTTGGATAGGCTTTTTCAAAAAAATGATTCAGTTTAACAAATCATGTACCATCTATTAAAAAATATTTTCAACTATATTTCCAATTATATGTTCTTGTATAATGAACAAGTTTTTACCTAAACTTTTGCATAACATCTTGTAAGTTTCGGTTTCACGAACAACCCAAAAACTGCAGCTCAACTTTGTGACTTTTCCAACAAGTTTCCATATTGGATTTAATGCTCCTGCTTGTATTTTTTTATGCCCCTCCCCCCCCCCCCTTCAAAGAAAATATTTGCGGCCTGTGTATATGGGGCTTTAAAACTCATTTTGCAATTTAGGCTCCGAGACCGAAACCGAGCCTGCTGCATTTTGCTGCTTGCTGCTTGGTGTGTGCTGTATGCTATGTGCTGTGTGCTTTGTGCTTAGCCATGTGGCCAGTAAATTCATAAACTGTGATTCCTCCGACAGTTGCGAGGCAGCCAGCAACCGAGTCGAGCTTGCCGGCACGAAAATCTTTACCACAAAAGCCCCCGAGTGTGTCAGCGGCAAAACAAGTGAAGAAAGCGGAGAAAGTCGGGGGCTTGGAGAGGCGGCAAAAGATAGCTGCTGAATGGGTAGAGGAGCGAGAGAAAATTTGAATTGACCGCCTTGTTGTTGTTACTTATCCTTAGCCGCTGCTGCAACCATTTTCCCCCATCCCCACAACGCTTCTTCCATCATTTTGGGGTCTTTCGGGTTAGTTCGGAAAGTGCAGTAAAAACTTGCGGTGGCATAAAGACCTGAGACCTCCACCTCGCACATACTACCCATTCCAATGTTGCTTTATAAAGCACTTGAAAAAAAAATGATTTAGTTAATGAAAATAATAATGAAAATATGATATGTCTTTGGTTTGAAAACCTCAAGGTAGTCTTTCCGCATCCCTTTATAAGAAGAACTGGGTATCATTTAGTTTGGCATTCAAATAGTTATTACCAAACGATCTCTACCCATTTTTACGGGCAGTGCCCCTTTCTGGCTGACACAAAAGACAAACTTTAGTGAACTGCAATGGAAAAGTTGCCGGCCAAGATGCGGAGCCTGGGGAACGCATGTGCAGCCTGTTTTCTGCGGCTGCGGCTTGAATTTGAAATTTTGCAGTTTGTTTTTAGCTCCACGTCCTTGGGAAAAAGGTTGAAGATTGGTCGGTGGGTGGTATGGGGGACAAAAGGCATAGATCACATTTGCCTCTTTTGCGTTTTGCGGGTCGCGAGGCTGTGGGAAAGATGTAAACTTTTTGTCAATGCGGTTCACAGCAGTGTGGCACTAAAAGTTCCGTCCAAGGACAACAAGCGGCAAGAGCACTAGCACCACCAACAAAAACAGAAACTCGAGAGGAAAAAAAAAAACATCATAAAATGTTTGCCAGCTGAAACATTGGGCTTGTTGTTGCCGCTACTTTGCCAACATGTTGAGCCTAAATCGTTAAAGTTTTTCACAAATGCACTTGCGGCAGATCTGGCCCAAAATCCTCGACACTCCCCTCCCCTCCCATCCCATCCCCATTCCACCATCGCCATCACCACGCTTTCCAGCGCGAAATTACATGAAACTTTTGCCTTGTATCCAAAAAAGCCGCTGCCGATGCTTGCTTTTTGTTGTTGTTGCAACTGTTACTGTTGCGGTGTTGCTGCTGCTGCCGTAATGTTGATGTTGCTGCTGCTGCTGCTGCCGCTGTTGCTGTTGCGTTGTTGCCGTTGCCGTTGCGCTGCGTTGGTTGCTGCTGGGTGTCGGCTATGTGTACTTCAAAAAATTTTAATTTAAACTTGCGCCATTTTTAAGGCTTTAAGTGGTTGCCAGCTCGTTGACAGTTGCTCCTGACAGAGCGGACAGCCAGCAAAGGCTGTCAGTCCTGCGAGTCCTGTCTGTCTCTCTGTCGCCTGTCCTTTACCGCCGCAGCTTGTTATTAGTGCTGTCTCTTTCTCATGGCCATCACTTCCTCCCCCCACTTGCCCCGGCAACCTTGTAGTTTTGTAGTAGTTGTTGCTGCTGTTGCCGCTGTTGCTGTTGCTGTTGCTGTTGCTGTTGCTGTTGCTGTTGCTGTTGCTGTTGCGTTTTTATATTGCTAGAACGCGTACACAGGAACACAATTTCACGCCAGGGCCTTGCGAGGGGAGATTTAAGGATAACATTTTATGGAATTGGATATATTTTATTTATCCCAAAGAGTATCTAATAATAGATTTAATTGAATTATTTTTTATGATTTTGCGATATTTATAGACTTATATACTATTTTATTTATTTGTCCACTTTGTGTATTTTTTCCCCCCTTTTATTTATTCAAATACTACATTTTACAGACAACCCCCTCAACTAGTAGCCTATTGCTGGCCCAGGGTTGACTATTCAGTCATCATCGCCATCATGCCACCGCTCCGCTGGCCTCTAACCCCAGTTGCCCCACGGAACTCATCAGCCACCACCCACTCGCCATGCCCCCTTTTGCTGTTGCACATTTTTAGCCAGCCTGCAGCCATGTAAAAGCTTTGAATATTTATGCAACAGCAGCAACCAGACGAAAGGACCTGACCACCCCACCACCCAAATCCGCCGACCCACTCCCCAAAAAAACAGCAGCACCCACCTTCAGGGGGTGGGATGGGGCTGGGGATTGGGGGGCCTTTTGCAACAGTTGCTCTTCACTTGTAGCTCTGACACATTTTCAAAAAAGTAGGGTCATCATCGGGCTGGCTGACATTTGCTTAAAACTTGCCATGTTGAAGAGGTTGGCGGCGGCAAAGTGGTGCCGGGTGGGTGGGTGTCATGGCGGTGGGTTTGTTCAAGTAAAGTTTGCTGCTTTTTTACGCCAACACGCGTAAGTGCCCTAATTTTTTTATGTGGGTGGCAAAATGTCCTGTTTCACAGTTCCCCTGTCCTGTGGTTCCCAGTTTTAGATTGTGGCCTTTTGTCTGCCCGCCTTGTGCGACTTTGTGCCAGTTTGAAATACCCTAGGAATTATGGTAAGAAAGTTTTTATTATGGGGAGGTTTTTTTTGGATAGCTTTCAAAAGAGAAGTTACTATAGAAGGTTATCATAGTTTCAGGATAAAAATAAAAATCACTATCTAAAAAATCTATCTATCTATTAAAAATTATATCTAACTTAAAAAATTGTATCAAAAATTGCTTAGAAAATGTGATTTCAGATTTGTAACTAATCCTGAGATTATATACTAATTAGTCATAATTGAGCATATATTTTGAAAACTTGAGAATCCTGTAAATTTGGAATTGAAAATTTTGGAATTTTATTACTATCTTATTTAAATATTAAATCTCTCGTTAAACAAGAGTATTAAAATTCAGCCAAGACCGCACAACTTGACGATGCTCAGGATTGCCATGCCGTTGATATTGTTCGATTGTTCGGAGGCGGCGTCATCGTCGTCGTCCTTTCACAGGACCTTTTGCTGGTTCCGTCGGTTGCGTCGGTTGCCCGCCCGGTGCGGTGATCTTTTTAATGAGTTGCGTTTTGTGGCATGGCGAAAGTTCTTCTTGGCGCCTTTTGCCGTGAAATGAGGTCGCTCCAATGAAAAGAAAAAAAATGTAAAACGGAAAAAACAGGCGAAAAGCTTTTGTGTTCCCTCTGAGTTTTCCATTGCCATTTTTTTTTCTTTTTTTCCCAGCTCTGAGCTGTTTTGCTGTGCAAAATACTTATTTGAAGAGAACGCTCATCGCGAATCCGAATTCTGGGGGATTGGCCTTGGTAACTTAAGTGGATTCGCTTGTTAGGCGATTGCTGGCTGCTGGATTTTTTGGTGAAGTGCCAGTAACCAACTGGGTTGGTTAAGGATTTGCAAGATGGTCGAATATAATGGACTAAATTGGCATAAATTCCCCTAGCCAACTGGATATGTTTTTACCAATGTCAAGATGGTGAAAATTGGTCCTCAGTAATCGTGTTTGAAGCTTAAGAAATTTTTTATCAAGGGGGGCCCTCTCTTTTCATTTATATATATATATATGTTTCAATTCGCTTAGGAATTTGCATTTAATTCAAAACAACCAGAGAGCTATTAAAGCAATTGCTAGATTAGTTCTTTATGCCTCACAATTACTCCTAGCTCTTGGCAATCGGTTTAGATGTGCCGGACCAAAAACATATTACTTCTGGGATCGTCCCAGTCAATCTTCTCTGTGGTTGAATAAACCAAAAACACATATATCCTCCTTAGTCCTTGTTTTTCCGTATCTCGACGACTATTTACGAGACTTTTCGGTTGCAATCCAACGGAGCGAGTAAAAGAAAAATGCTCTCCAGCCATGACCCATGACCCCAAGCATCGACCGCCGGTCCATGTCGCATAACTCCCCGTTTAATTATGAGTTGGTTTTTGAGTTCATTATGAACCGAAAGCTAAGGCCCCATCACTGCACTGCACAGCCCCCATCCGATCCTCACCCAGTGCAGTCGTCAGCTTTTGTTGGGTGGTCTGCTTCAAGCTCATGAACATTTTTGCACGTGAATGGAACAAGAACGAATAAAGTGCTCGCCAAAAGCTGGCACAATTTACATTTCTTGCATTTGCAGTTGCTGCTGCTGCTGCACTCAGTGCCCCCAAGCACCCCAGCCACGCCCATCGCTTCTCAGCGCCTTTTTGCCACGCCACGCCACGCCAGGCCAGGCCACCCGCCCAATTCCCATTTCCCTTGCCGGGCTGTCAACGCGGTTTTTACGCTGCTGTCACAATACACACACAAAAAGACAAATACGGTGGAGGAACAAGAAAAGAGGGCTATCTGGTTGGTAACGAGGATTGGTATACTCTTCCAGGACCCTCCTCACAATAGTCGTATTTTTAATAACTTTTTGTAGATGGTTTCTTGGTTAGTTATTTTAAATAACAGGTTATCGAAGGTCCTAAAGATTATTTTTCAATAAAAAATACATTTCTAAAAACATCTAATAAATAAATCAAGTTTTTTCAGTAAAATGTATTATTTAGTTTCATAAATATTTAACAATAGAATTTAAAAAAATATGACATTTACAAAATTCATTGAAAACCAGATGTTCTTTAAACAGAAAAGAGAACTTGTGGCAAAATATAAGACTATTTACTTTATTCAACTCCAAAATTCAAAGGACTTGATGGCAGGATATTAAGGAGAGTACATAGAGGGAGACAGACTGAAAAGTTACTCGACGATGTGACGTGACGTCAGAGGTGGAATGACGTACACTTGAGGGATTTGTGTGAAACAATGTTTTTAAACCAAATTAAAATACGCAACGAGCACTTTACCCGTCATTGCTTGAATTTGTTTGCCGTCTTCAGCTGTCCTTCTGATTCCTCCACACCGCTCTGCCTGTAAAGCACGAAAGCCAACTTTTCCACGAGTGTCCTGCGCGACTTTTGAAGGACTCGCCTTATCCTCTCGCCCGGCTATCCTCTTCAGTCGACTGTCAGAGGTTTGCCGGCACCACCCCCCCCCCCCACCAGCCCCCTCAGCAAAGTCCTCTCTTACCCTCCACAAGCTTTAAGTTTTATTAATTTAATTAAACTACTTACAAAGTTGTATCCCCAGCCATCCACGGCTGTCCAGCTCTGTTCCCCGGCTGACAACCGAACAAAACCGGGGAGATGTTCATGCAAATATGTATAGTTGGTAGAACACCGACCTGGTAGTTGGCATTCTGCGCCAGTAGCCTCTAAGTCAAGAATGGAGCCGAGCTGAACAGGACTGAATTGTTCTGAGCTGAGTCTTGCCATGCGCTGTTTGGCACCTAACTCGCCTTGGCCAAAGAGCTACAACACTTTGTTGTGGTTGCCGTTTGCAGCAGATGGGCCAATCTAAGAGTTTGTTAGGAGAAACTCTAATCTAAGCCATATTCAAAAATTGTTTTATTTATTGTTAGAAGGGTTGTTCATAATAAATAAACTATCCCTTTTCCTCTATTTTAGCTTTCAAAAGTTAGTAATATATCCTCAAAATAATTAGCCTAGTTCTCTAATTCTCTACACATACCTATAATTAATTTAAAGTTATAAATCTCCCCTCGTTTTAAAACATTCATGTTCCTTTCTGCTGGCCTGCTGTCGACCTTCTTTCGCTGCGTGTACCTACATTTGATTATTTAGCATTTAGTTGCTCCCCAAACCCATTCGTTTCCCCATTTCCACCTGTTTTTGCATATATTTTCCATTTCTATGAGAGTGAGCCAAATATGATTTCAGTTTTCTGTTCCCGCTTGCCAGTACTTACGCTCGAATAAATTTTAATAGACATTTGGAGTCATAGTTGGGCGACTGCTTCTTATTCCTTACCCCTTATTATACCTCTTAGAGGACACACTAATGGGGTATATTGTTTTGGGATTTACAAAAACAAAAAACATAGTAAATTACGATCAGGAGCTTGTTTTAGTACTTTTATTACTCTTTTATTAAAAACACAAAAATATTATATCAATTTTTAGAAATGCCTATTCAATATGGTTATCGTAAAGTCGCAACTTCCTTTCAAAAATTTCTTTTCGGCTTTGTTTATATGTATGTGCTGACTTGTGTGTTTGGACTTGGACCGTGTGTATTTGCATATAAATTATACGTAGCCGTTGACTTTGTGGCCTCCCCCGGAATGCCTCAAGCAGCTGGATGCAGAAGCTGGAGCAGAAGCTGGGACCGGAGAGCGTCTGTCTGGTATTTCTGGCCCTCTTCTGGGACGTCGGGCCGTCTGTGCCGTCTGTCCATGGGCATATGCTGTTTGTCCATTTCATATCCTTTGGCCATGTTATGTAAATTATTTCAATAGGCCTTAATATGTGCCGAAAAATTATTTAGACCTGCCCGAGTGAATGTGCAGAATGAACAACACGAATTAATTATTTAACAAACATAGAAAAAGCATGGCAGTCGGGTCAAAGCGACTAAAACAAGGGAAAATTATAATAAATCTGAAAGAAGGAGTCATCGATGTCAAAGGCAGAGACAGAAAATCCATTAGACTGCTTTTCCAAGCCAACAGAAATCACAGACGCCGACCCGCAGGCGGTCCAAGCTGGACAGTTTAATGACACAAGTTTGAAAAATATTACTCCAAGGGTCATGCTTTGCAATCGAAGACTAAACACTCTATATTCTTTTCTATGTTTAAGTATATACTTGCCTCTCCAATATTTCTTTTATAATTAATTGAAACTTTGCAAATATTTGGAATATTCTGTGGGTGCGTTTACCAAACTTCGGTTCCAATAAAACCTAGTTGTTCTTAATTATTCTCCGAAAACCATTAGTGAATATGTTATTCCAATTAAGCCAACCAATGCCAAGAATATGGCTTTAGGACTTGTTTGCTAATTAACCGAATTTAAAGTTAGAGTCCTTGCCACCGGACCCTGAAGAATTGATTGCCGAAAGGACTTCTGTGGGTTTTCTGAAAACACTGAAAACAGCTCTCTGCTGCAGAATCTCAACTCAATTTAAGATATTGTCCGTTTAGTCAGTGTGGATAGGGCATCGGAAAGTGGACATTTCCGTTGACATTGAATTAGAGAGATTGAGAGGCTGGACAGAAAAAGGGGTTTACACTAATAAACTAGCAGGAAAACATGCTTAAAGTGTTTTATGATTGCCCACCCATGCGAGAGGTCGAGATGTCGCGGCGATGGCATTTTTGTGCCACTTCGTCTCCTGTTTGGCACACCCCCTTTTGGCCGAGAATGTCCTGCTGCTAACCGCAAAAAGCAATCTACACGTGTTTTCAAAATTAATTGTTATGATGGCTTTTGTTGACGCCGTTTTTTTTCCAACAGCTCAACCGTTGACTGGGTATTACACGGCTAGAAAGGCAGGCTTTTATACATTTTGTATTGAATATAATTTTTAGCATACTTTTTAAACAAGTATGCCGAAAATTTCAATTTATTTACTAATAAATTTATCTCTTGACATTAAAGTATATTTTTTCCAGTGTTTGGATTTTGCAAAGGACAACCCGGCTACCGTTTGAATATTTGATGAGGGCGTTACGAAAGCACAAACACCGGCAATTTTATTTTGCTGTTGTTGTAGCGGCAACCGCTCCGGCTCCTACCCCTGCTGCCTTGGCTAGTGCTTTTGCTGCTGTTTTTTTAACGCCTAAAATTATGCAGCATTAAACAAAGCCCCTCGTCCAAAGATGGCGGATGAAGAGACAGAATGGCGGCGGGGAAGCGAGTGGACCGCAGTTAACCCCGGCGACATTTGTGCCCGCCATTTTTCACCTTATTAAAAGCTGCGCTGACCGCAAAAACCGTGGCCAGCCTGTTTGACAATTGTAAACAATTTGCTGAATAGAGAGCCGCGGTTGCGGGCGTGCAGGGTGTGAAGGGGGCGTGGCATATGCACATTTTTAGCCAGAGAAGAAGCAGTTGGCCAAACCGCAAGAGGCCCAAATGGCCCCCGGAGGGTGCAGGCATACATATATAAATTTTCTGTAATTAAGTTTGGGTTTGTTTCATAGACAGTTTAGTGTCAGACATAGTGGAAATTTATTATGGATTCTTGATAAAAAAATATGTTCATCTCTTTGGTATTCAACTTTTAGAGCGAAGCTTGTAAACGGAACTTTTCCTGTTCAGTTTCAATCAAAAAAATTGTTTACTCGCCAATCAATTAGTGTTTATGGCCTCAAGCCAAAGTTGCCGGACAATAGTGGGCACTAACAGTTTTCAAACAGATTTGTTAACCTTTTCGCAAGTGGAGTTTTCAACAATGTCCTCCCGAGTGTTAAACTAGGCTTATGCAAACCTCGTTTTAATTTCGCATGGCGGTTCGGTTTGCAAACCGCATTCCATGGCCAGTGTGAGAAGGTTCAGTGGATGTTGATTTTTCCAGCCCACAACCCGATCCCTCCCGCCCCATCGGTTGACCGCCTACGAAATGCCGTCAAACGCTTCGCTGCTTCTCAACTTTGATTTTTTGGCGGCTGTGGAAATTTTTAAATTGGTAACGCAGCCTCTACCCCAAAAAACCTACCGCCCTGCCGCCTTTCATTCTTCCTCACTCTTATGCGGTCAATGCCGTTTAGACGTTCGGTCAGCCAACTCAGTTAGAATTTCCACAGAGGATTGGGGATTTTGGGGGGCTATGGGCCTGTGGTTTGTTTGGTTTTTGTGGGATGGCAGCTGTTGATTTTTCGGGACCAATGCGTTATAATTTTCTACAGCAAGTACATATATTTGTTGTTTTCCTATATGGTTGCATGGTTTAAATTTAAAATGTGTCTACACATATCGGTGGTCCTGCGAAAAAGGGATAGTAAACTGGCCAACAATCAGGGGGAAATGCCAATAAATTAACAACGGACTATGGTACGTGTAGCCCTGTCTGGGTCGCCTGCATTTATTGGCTCGTAAATTAGCATGCAAGTCAAATAAATTAATTCTTTTTTGCAATATTTGCATAAACAATTTTGCATAATATGCCCAATAGTCGAAACAGGAGTAGCCAAACAGGTAAAATATATATATACAATGCAAAAACAGCGAGGGACAGGTGATGAGTTTAATAAAGAATTACTTTCTTAAAAAATTTGGCAAGTTATTGGACTTAACAATTTGTTTTAAATTATGGGATTATTCTTTGGAAATAAAATATTTGTCAGTTTTAATAGTTATAATAGGCAAACTAAATAAAACTATATAACAATATGTAAGAAATCCTATACAAATACTTGGCCAAAATAAATCTTAAAGATACTCAGAACTCTCACAGCCCACCTTGTTTGATGTAATATTTTTTTTCTACCAATTCCAATTGAATTTCCTTCAATTTTTTCGATCTCCCTTAACCATGTTAACTTTGAAAACCCACCTCTTAAAAAGTGCACTGTTTGCTGGCTTCCTGTATGTTTACCTTACCTTTTGCCTAGATGCATGACTAGACATTCTGCCGGCGCGTCTGCCAGGACGATAGGCCCGCAGATAGGAGACAGATAGTAGCCTATGCATAAACAACAGCAAGGACATCAACAAAAGGACTCGCCACATGGCTGGCCAATTGACCAAAGGCAAGTGAATCCCCTTTAAGTCCACAGCCTCTGCAACAGTATCAGTCTGCTGCCTGTGTCTGGCTTTTGCATTTGGCATATTTTAATATGTAAATGTAATTTCTCCAATGAGCTGACTTCATGGCGAGGTCTCAGGTCGTCTGCACTTGTCCTCCCTCCGATGCGATGTCTGCGGCTAATCAAAGACAAAAAGACGCATCACAAATGCGAATAAGGAAATGGTGATGGCATCAGTACAGTGGTTTTAGTTCTCTAGGGACCTTTTTGATTCTAAAATTAATTGAAAGCAAAGGTGGACTTGGAAGGAATCAATAATGTAGAAAGGTCACAATAGAAAAAAAAACTTGCCAAAATTAAGTTGATACACTTTAATTACTTATATTATTTTTCAGAATATTGATTGAATTGGTTTAATTGCTGGAGTTTAATTATTTTATTCAAATTTATTAAGAACTACCACTGTACACGGAATGTGTATCTGTATACTAACCATTATTTGCACTAGGGACTGGGTAGCATGTGCAACAATTAATATTGTTGTGCCCTTTTACCCACGTCATCGGAATCATCATCAGGACCGTCGGCACCGTCAACACATCGACTAACCGCATTACGCATACGCCGCGTATGTCGCGCGGTGTCGTTTAATAAAAAATGCAAAGGCTAATGTCTGCACCGCAAATTGATGTGAGCCAAATGTGCGCATAAACGACGCTAGATGGCGTACTTTACGCGTGCAAATTGTCGGCCGGAAAGAGAGGGAATGAAGCGGCAGAAAGAGTCGGGACCACACCGACAGACACAACCAACGACCTCCACGAAAAGCAACCAAACAAACAGAAAAGCAACAAAAAATACACAGCAGCACAAACTGTACGAAAGAGCACATCCTCGGATTAAATTTACGGCAATTTCACTTCAGTGTTCTGTTGACGGAACAAGACGCCTTGTTTTTCCATGAACAGTACTTCACGAATGTTGCAAAATTGGGTGTTTGCAAAAACAAAGAATATGGGAACGGAACGCGCATCCATACATACCCTTTTTGTATAATATTTGTCAAAAATCCGGCCTTTTTTTTGGAAAATTTTGTTACCAGCATTTGATTGGAAATTAAGCTACTCGGAGTTTTATGGCTGGGAAGATATGACATTTATGGATCTTTCAAATAATAGCCAAATTATACATATTTTTCCTCCAAGAAAATTCAAAAATTGTTACAACGTCTATGACAATTTTTTAATTGACCAAAATCCGAACTTTTGATGCACATTTTTGTGCATATCTTAGCTATTTTGTCGCCAATCATAGAAACAAATACCATTTATTTATCGGGGAACTATTCCTCTTCGATCTGCATTCAAAGTATACCAAAATGAAGGAAACGAAATTTGGTCCGATTTTCGGCCGAAATGATGATGGTACCCCTTTAAAAAATTTCGAAAAATGGATGCAAATTTTTGTTACTAGCTTTTGACTGGAAATGAAGCTATTCGGAGTACCTAGGCCGTGAAGGTATGACCCTTATGGATCTTGCAAATAATAGCCGATTTATACATATTTTTCCTCCAAGAAAATTCAAAAATTGTTACAACGTCCTTAACAATTTTTTATTTGGCCAAGATCCAAACTTTTGATGCACATTTTAGTGCATATCTTAGCTATTTTTCCGCCAATCGTAGATCGAAATACCATTTAGTTATCGGAGAACTATTTCCTTCTATCTGCCAACAAAATACAGAAAGAGTGATATTTTTGTTAAAAATTTTTTGTTTTTTAGACTTACATATATGTACCAAACTTTTTTGTTGTTAAATTTTGGCACTTTCTACTCTCATTCGTTGCCTTTAACTGCATTGTGAGCTTTTTGTTTAGTGATTTGTTTACCCCGACCCAAACATGAGGAAAAAACAAAAAATTGGAACCGAAATACGATGCCAAAGGCTGCGACCCTCACACTCTTCGGAAAATCTGACCCTCTCCGCCGGCAGCTTCTCACATCAAAGCGGAATCTCTGGGAGGCTGTATATAAAAGCTGTGCGGCAGACAGGCCATCAATACAAAATGGCATAGAGTTGAGTGGGCGTTAACAATATGCCACACCCCATCCTTGGACCCTTTGACGCCCCCTGAGGAATGGGCAGAGGGGAAATCATCGGCAAAGGGCGGGACATTCATTGTTGGCTGCCTTATAAATGCTGCGTATGTTTTGGTTTTTTGGCTGAACGACTCAACTCGTTTGCAATTTCTCTGCTGTCGTCCTATCAGTCGGAGACCCTTCATTTGTACACAGAAAACAATATAAGTTTATTATTAAAATATTTGAATTATTTAAAGACTTTTACCAACAAAATGTGTCGGATGAAATCCTTTAACAATTTTAGTTTACAACATTGAATTATAATATGAAAGCTATATAAACTTTTACATTTTTTCTCGGCCCATATGCTTATCATAAAAAGAAACAATATCTTATTTGACAATAATATTAATAATGAATATTCCTTATTTTTCTCAGTGTACTCATGTTTTGCTCCTTCTGATCCCGGGGTCCTGCTAAAGTGTCTGCGAATATGACGCGTCACTCTGGGATCACACCAATTTGTTAAAAAACGGGACAGCCCAGAGGGCGGGTGGGGGATTTTACCAGGGGGCGATGGCGAGGTGGTGGCTCAGAAAGGGGCGCGGGGTAGGCCCGCTCGTTGGTTCATTCACTCAAAATGTCATCAACGTTGAGACGACAGATTGCAGTCATTTTGCCAGCATTTTTTTCTGGCTTCGTTTTTGTTATCATCTGGTTTGGTTTGTTTGTATATTGGGTATGTGAAATGGGTTGAGTGGGAAGGGGAGATTCCAGTCTTTGGAGAAGGGTATAGGTGGGTCTGAATAATTTAAATAGGCTAAAACAATAACATAACAAGATCATTGTGTTTCAATAAAAATAGGTTGAAGTGTCAAACACCTTAAACAAGATAAAAATTTAGGCACACCAAAACAATACCCATTTATAACTTTTCTTAAAAAACCATGATGCTTGTAGTTTAGTATACCAAAAATATACAACAAAAATATGGAACAGCATCCTGTCATCCCATTTGAAAATCTCTTTTTGGATTTGTAGCTCATCTGGACTTCTGCCTAACCGAATCAATTATCTTCATTCTCCTCCGGTCGCAGCCTGTTGGCCATGCCAGTGGCATTATAGCAGCTCCATCAAAGCCACTCACCCCATGCTTTATTGCTTACCACTAGGATGGCCGCCTCCATCATTGCCGGCCCCATCTTTTTAGTCTTTTAGTGTTCTGGTGTGGTGCTGTCAGTCAGGGAGGATGCGTCACTCAACCGGCTGACAGTGTCGAGAGTGGAGAATTAGATTTAAATTCAAAATCAGTTTAAAGGCACTGCCAAGTGTGGAAGTAGAGTCGTCCCAGCGACTTTATAAATTCCTTTTATCCCTAGCACTATGTCTCGAATATGGGAATATCAAAACATCGTTATCGTCGTTGGGGCAGGGTAGAGAAAAAGGCCAGAGAGAAAACTAAACCATACCGAGCTTAACTCGACTGCACTGAACAGTACTGAGCCGAGCTGTGGAAATGCAATTCATTTTTCGCGCCATACCTGCACATAAACCCTTCATATTCATAAAATTGCATAATCTCGAAGAGTCATAATAATCAAAAACATATTTGCGGCATGCCCCCATCCATAGTCTACTTCTTCTCTTAAGCCATAAAACTTCAACTTTGGCTTGGCATGGCTTGAATGTACACCGAAAATAAAAATCACAACCGAAAAAATAATATTGCATTTAATTAAAGGAAAACTTGCATAGTAGTTAAGTGGATTTTATCGTAAAATAACCATTAGAAAACCGTTTTTTTATCCAAACAATATTTAATCGCGCATTAATTTTTTCTAGTGCAGTCAGCGAATAATGATGCAGTGGATGAGGATGGGTCTGAATGGGTTTTATTTTTTGATACAGCGGGGTGGCAAAGGGGGAGCTGCAACAGAAATCGGCAACGGCAATGGCAATGGCGCCCAAGTAGGCGGAAATAAACGTGGAGGCGAGCGAAAGAACCAAGTTGTATGATTTTATTTATGCCACTAGGTAGCAGGGAGGCGGAAAAACAGGACGAAGTGGCTGAAGGGCAGATTCTTCTCCTATTTCGCATCCTTGCCGGCTTGCTGGCTGTGCTGGCTCGTAAAGTTTAGTTGAACCCAGAAGCCGTAAAAGGCGTTGGCAGTGGCACACTCAGCAGTCATCATAAAACTATAAATTTCATATTTGCCACACACAAACACATAGAAGCACACTCACTGCCACAGGAAGATGAAAATGCAGGGGATGGGAAGCTGGGGGGGTGGAGGGATAGGGAACGGCATGTTATCATTAATGGTCGGCAGAACTATGATCATGATGATGATGACGTTGGCTTTGGTAATGTTTATGGTGACGCCTGGGAGTTTTTGGGCAAGGTTTGGAACAGCCTCCAGTCATGCACTGAGAGAATTTATTGTTAAGGGGAAAGACATATGGCAAGTCTTTAGGAATAGTATCAAAATTATATGAATACCTTTGCAAGCTACTTTTGATAGATTTATATTTAATTTCTTTAGAATCATATTATATAAAAGTTCAGCATGGTTTATTCCTAAATATTGAAATAAGAGTCACAAAAGAACTAACTAGTTTCAAACTACATAGAAGCACCAATTTTGGCATAAAAAGTGTAGCATACTTTTGTGCGCACTTGGAAAATTTGTGGCAAAGGACCAAAAGGATTCATTTAGTATTATAATTTTTAAAATACTAAAACTAATTATTAAATTTAATAGTGAATTGTTAAAGCATACTTTGGGAAAATAAGATTAAGAAATTTATATGAAAGAGATAACTCATTCGCCCAGTGTGCCTTCTCCGAAGCCCTACCTGCCGCTAAGTGTTTTGCAAGTATATATAGTATATATATTTCCCGGTGCGGGCCTGCGCTAGAGCTTGTGTGCTTTGTTATGTAGAGCATGCAATCATTTTATGACTCTGAGTCGAGCCGCAGAAATGTCAGGGGCAGTCCGCTAACCATCCAAAGTGTTCCGCCCCCACCGGGCTCATCCCCACGCTGTGGCAACTACCCTCATCGCCTCCGCTTCACTTCCCCGCATCGCACCGCTCCGATCCCCTGTGACGCCTGACCCCTGATCCCTCTTAGCTGGTGCCAAGTGTTGCCACAAATTTAATAAACTAGAGACGTGCGTTTGAGCTTTGGTTTTCATTTTGCTTTTGGTCAGAGGTTGAGCACTGCCTTTACTTAAATAGTTTAGCAACTAGATCAAAGTTTTGTTTTCAGCTTTTTACTGTTTCGGTCTCTGTTTTTGTATTCTCGTTTAATTTTTGATTTGGTTTGTGGGTCACAGGGGAAAGTTTTAACTTGGTTTGCAGCGAGCATGTAATTTATTTAAGTATGTTTGGACATAAAGGGAATGAAAAATGTTAGGTGAGTAGTAGTGGCAGGGGACGAATGTGTTTTTAATAAAATCAAATCAATTCTTTTTTTATGGCACAAACAATACGTATTATTGTTGCGAACTTTGTACTAAGTGAAGCAGAAATTGTAATTAAACTGAATATGTAGTATTTCATAGCATCTGCTAATAAATACTTTCCCAGCGACTCCATCAACTTTATTCCCAATCAAAAAGCTCATTACCAATTCAAAGAGCAATGCTCCCATTGGCAAACATTGGATGACTTCATTTTACCAATTATATGGCATATCTGTAAAAGTTAACTGTGCGAGTTATAGCCAAGTTCGAACCGTCTCAAATGATGTGCCATTTCTGCAGCATTGCATTAGTTAAAGTTCGTCCATATAGCAACAATCAGCAGCAAAGTGGTGCGATAGAGAAAGGGCTCACAATTGGGAATGGGAGGGGCACGATTGCGGTTATTGCTGCACGAAAATTTGTAAACGAAACGGAAACAGCTCGTAACGATTTCAATGAAGAGATGACATGGACATGTCGACCAACTAGGACATCGTCGATGCCTTTGCTCCTTTACTGATGCTGATGGCGATGGCTTTGGTGATGGCGATGGTGATGGTGATGGTGGCAATGGCTATGGCTATGGCGATGATGATGTCCTGGGAGAAGGCGAGGTGCCTAAAAAGGGTGGTCCATAGATCTGGCATTTCAGCTACATTTTAGGTGTATTTTTGTTGGGATACTATAAAAAAGGGACTACTCTAATCAAACCTATACAGTCTTTATAGAATACTATATAGCTTTTTATAATATACATTAATTTAATGTATTTTCAACCACTATGATGGTCAACAAAATTGCCTATAAATCACGATTGTTCCTTGAACTCTATAGTTATTTGTGCAATTTATTATTTATTTAGCCATCTAGTGTGCTTGTACCGTATTGCGACACCACTGACACTGGAGTTGGGGGACCAAGGAGAGTATTCCGCCAGGCTCCGATGATGACTGCCAAATCAGACAAATGTACGCAAAAACCGCACCGAAAACTTTCCGCCAATGCACAAGTGATGGAGCCAAAGGAGAAAGAGAAGGCCTCTGCTGGATAGAGAGAGAGGGGGGCTGGGAGACACAAAGAAGGATGGTTGGAAAATGGGGAATCACCTCGGGGCATTTGCTCTGCTGCATTGCAACTCAACTCGACGGAAGGCAAAACTTGAAAGTGCTGCCCCTGACCCTATTCGGTCCTTCAGAATCCTTTTGCCCGGCTGGCTGTTTTGTTTCGTCCGGAACTCAAATTGGCAGGGTATGGGTATTTGAGGAGGTGGGCCACGATTGATGTGCAATAATTATCCAAAGTTGATTTGTTTGTTTGCACCAGACCAACAAAGCGTAAAAGCCAAGCATACCAATCGAAGAGTCAAAAACGAAGGTCCTGCCTCTCGATTGGTCCTTCAAAATGCGGTAATGCTGTAAATGAGTATTATTATGGCCCTCGACTCCGTCTTTCCTTCTCGACTCTGCTGGGCTGCTGGGCCAAGTTTTTGGCGAGATTCTTCAATGTTGCTCTTTCCTTATAGTTTTTGGCGTAGTTTTCGATGTGGCTCTGCTAGATGATAACGATGATGATGATGATGGGATATATGTATGGGGATAAGGACTCTGCTGGTCCTGCTGCTCAATAAGATAAGTGCGCTGTTTAGTTTTAAAGCCACAAGCAGAAAAGTTTCTCAATGCGAACAATTTTCGAAGGGAAAGGGCCAGGGTAAGGGTATTTATGGGTATTTAGGATTTGGCAAAATGTAAAGAACTCAATTGGTTATTCTGTAAAGTCGGCAAAGTTTTCTTGGCAATTTAATTGAATGGTTATTAAGTGGAATTTTGATGATCGATGAAACTCTTGTGTCAGTAATTGCATTAATTGAAGTACTTGCCCCGAAAATATGGATGCCGAGAAATCTTTAAAATTATTTCCAGCAATAAACTTTATTATTCTATAATTAATATTCACTTTAAAACAGTATAGGGTAACTCTATGCTTTTTATTGGTTTTCCTATCAAGGTTCTGCTCGCTATTGAGAAATTAGTACCTTAACTTTTCCTTTGACGCCCCCAACAAATAAATGGTGGCATTTATTTGAATTGCTCAAACGAGTTTTGCTCTCCATATCCCTGGCACTAATAAAACGAAATGAAAGGAGCAAATAAAAAAATAAAAGAACACACAACTTTTAGTTAAACTTGCTAACCTCTACAAGCCAACTCACTCCGCTCCCCGGTCCCCCAGTTACTTGCTCGGTTGCTCTTACTGTTGATTTACTTTTAGCCTATTGCTTTGGCGTTTAGGTTTTTAGTTCTACTTGTTTGTTCCATTTGTGAACCGGAAATACGGAAGAAGTACAGGTTGGTGGGTTTCGAGGGAAAAAAACCCGAGGGATGGTTTCGGAAAGGATAACACCACTCGAACGCAATCAAAATACTTTGGCTATACAATTTATTGGCGCAAAAACAAGTTCAATTTCAAATGAAATTCGCTTTTCGGTAAAAGGGAGTCAGGGCCACTAACACACATGTAGAAAAGATAAACATGTGCACTTGAAATAAATATTATAGTTTATGATAAGCGATTATAATTACCTAAAAATAAGTTTTTGAAATAAAAGTAATAAGACAAAGACTATAAATATTCAGAGATAATAATTATCTTTAAGGACATAATATTAAAGTATCCTTTCACTTATTTATCCCTGTGTAATGTGGTGTATGAGCTTGTAGGAGACAGTCAGGATTCAAATAAATATCAACAAGGAACTCGCAGACTCCATACATAGTTGCACCTTTGTGTATGCCCAGTCCGGATTGTGTTTTCTAATATAGAAAATAGTTGAGAAATATTTTGCCAAGTAGCCAGAGAAGAGAAAGATAGGGAGCAGTGAAAAGAGAGGCATTTGGCAAGACAAACAATCAGTTAAGAGCTTTGCGAAAGACGATACATTGCCAGCATGCATGGCCGTAGTTGGTGGGTGTGGGTAGTTGGGTACTGGGGCTACTGGGGTATAACAGAGACAGATATAGATACTGTGCACTCTTTTTATTGAACTTACATAACATTTTTGGGCAAAATATGTGGGAAAGGAAATTACGGGGCAGTAGGAAGTGGCAGTGTGTACTGTGATTTCCGTTCAGCTGCCTCGCCTAGTCTGTGTAATAAATATACACAAGAGTGCTTAAGATCAAATCAATTGATAAAGAGCGTAATAAACTTGTATCCAACTATTTACATAAAATTTCTCTCTAATAATATTATAGGAAAAACCTGAAGAGGATGCCAGAAAGTTGAGAGAAAAGGAAGGCTGTGGGGAGTGGCGGGAGGGAAATGGAAGCACTTGAAACTCTTTGCTTTTCATGTCTCGCATATTTGGGTTAAAATGTATTAGTTTTTCTAGCCGTTCCCCACTCCGGCCATCTCATCCCCCCGCTTCCCCGCCCATCACATATTTTCTTATCGGAAAATGCTATTTATTTTCATCCTTTTTGATGTTGCAAAATATTGAAGGCTATTGCACGCACAAAGTGAGGAAACAATGTCGATCTGGATGGCAGCCATAAATTGTGTGCTTATGTAAGTCTGCCTTCTCCAAATGTGCTAATATTGGCTTAACTCCTGCAAACGAACCGACGTTTAATTTAAATTGGAAAATCAAACGCAATTTGTGTCACAGTTTAAAGTTCAATTGTTACTTTGCAGAATGGATTTAAAACCATTAAATAAAATTAATCAAAAGATTGCAGGATCACAATAATTTTTCATATTATGTTTAGTAAAGTGTCAATTGTAGCTTTCAAGTTTAAAATCAAAAATAGTAGTTATTCTCTTTTAAATTAATATTAAAAGGCCTCCAAAGCAAAGACATCTACAAACTTTTAGACACTTCTTTGCAGCTGGCTTACAAAGTATCCTGAAAAATATCTGAAATCACTTTGTTGGGCGTGCAATTTCATTTTTCAAAACCGGCTAGACATACTTTTCGATACTTTGCATATCTTGGAGCTGAAATCTCAGCATAAACAACTCCACAAAAATAGATGTGAACTCGTACTCTATAACTCATGCGGATGGTTATTCTAAGCAATATCTCATGTACATTTGCTCGATGTCAACTGCAAAATTTATGCACATGTACTATATGGAACTTGTGGGCTACCCTTTCGGTATCCTTTGGGTATCCTTTTTTGTAGTCCCGTTTCTTGTTGTATTTGTTGCTGTTGCGGGTGTCGCTTTATCAAGCCAGCCAAAGTCGCTAAACTCCCGAGGACTATCGTTGGAAAAAATTGTACTAAAATTTTTATTGGATTTCGCGTGTCGCATCGGCAACGTTTTACAGTTAGTTTTTGGTTTAGTTTGCCGTTCGTGATGTTGTTGTACGTATCCTTTTTTCTGGTTTGAGGTTTGTTGGCCTTGTGCCAATGGCTTTTTCAATTATACTAATGACATTCAAAAAGAATTTGTAGAAATGCCAGAATGTAGCTGGAAAAAGAGGAAAAAGGGGACCATGGCGGCCATTTTGGTGTATCACACATGCATGTGGCAACTCTAGACCCGCGCCGGCTATCCCTTTCTCATTCACATCCTCTCTCCGCCTCCTTCTCTTCCTCTGACAGTGTTTTGTGTGTTGTTGTTTGGCTTTGGCGACTGGGCAAATAAAAACAATTTGCGCCAAATTAAACTTATGAGGCATAAAGATATTTTTGGCTGCTGCCTGTTAATGCCACAAGCACAGTCCCAAGCGCACAAACAAATTCCCGACAATACGAGACGAAGATGAGAATCGGAGCACACCAAGCCATGTGGCCATGAAGTGAAGGCAGAAAAAAGACAACAAATCTGTTTGTGCGTGTGTATGTGTGTATTTGGCAAGTGATAAATCTAGGCAGGACTTTCTTGAAACCCACCCAAAACATTGGGGGCTTCCCTAGGTACAATTACGATCAAAATAATATATGGTACGGCCATATTATTCCATCATATAATGTGAAAATTATTTAATCAAATATTTGTCCTTTAATTAAAGGTTTTTTTTTGGCCACTTTGTCATTTAAAAATTATTACTGTAAAAAATTACAGACCCAAAAAAATACACTGTCTTTTATAATTGAAATACATATTTAAAAGAAGAACATTTTTTAATTAAACGTAAATATTGGTTGGCTTATTCATATTTTTAATGAATGCCCTTCGATAGCAATTATTAACTTGTATTTTTAATA
The DNA here is from genome assembly GCA_035045925.1 of Drosophila atripex. NCBI lineage: Eukaryota > Metazoa > Arthropoda > Insecta > Diptera > Drosophilidae > Drosophila > Drosophila atripex. Next base: position 8,590,871 of record JAWNOP010000012.1, read on the forward strand.
AATGTTTACACTATTTCAGCCTCGACTGTTGATACACATGCATGCGACATGGCATCACATAGGACACAACAACAAGGAACGCCAAAAGACCAAAGTCGACGCTAAGAAAGGATATTAAAGATTAAATGATATAAGCGGCAAGTTGACGTTGAAACAACTCGAGGGTGTTGGGCTGGAGAAAAGTTACCCCGCACGCGGAAAACCTAACCGAAACTCCTCCGCCCACTGAAATCTGAGCGCCATAGATAAAACACATGATGCGTTATATGTATGTGTGTGACATTGAAAAGGATAACCAAAACAACAACAGGGACAGGACAGGGACTCCATAGGACCCACAACCCCACAATTTCCGCCTTCCCTCGGCAGCAACCAAACCATCTTCCGATTCAGCCCCTCATCTCAGCTGTGGCCTCAATTCTGTGCTATGTGGCTTTTGTTTTTTGTTTTTTGTTTTGCCGCTGCTGTGTCTAATTAACCGCGTGCGTGGCGCATCATAAATCGTTTCAACCATGCACAAGGCCATTAAAATTCATATCAAACCAGATACCCAAAGAGAGGAATGTTCTTGTATTCGGTTCGCAAATTTTCCAGTGGCATTCTATTGGAAGTGGTTTCAAGTTGTTTGAGAAAGGAGGTCGTCGTTAAACAGATACTATACATTAAGAGAACTTTTAATGGATAAAAAAGAAAGACTTCTTGAAAATATTAAAACCTGTGCTTAAAAATAATATTTTTCTTTACCAAGTGCATCTTTTTACCATTCATATTTATATCAACAATAAACCCCATTGGCGAATTTGCTTTGGGGAACGTCTTTGCTTTAGAAAGTCATCTCCATTTTATGGCCACATATTTAAATATCATATAACCGACACTTGGCCATAAACAACCTTGGACGCATATTAATTATTAAACTCAAGTTGAAATTATTCCCCTCGGATTCATTTTTTCAGCCGCCATGGGGTCCGAAACTTTAATCATTTGGTAGACCAGAAACTACAGTATAAAACTTCACTCAGCACCTTACCGCATGTGAATGCTTATAATTATAATTTCCACTTATTATTTTTCGTTTTTTTTTTGTTGTTTTCTTTTTGTTCATATTAATTCAAAGTACTAAAGCTGTTTTCGACATTTTTGCGACAATTAAATTACTTTTCTGGGCCAGACATTCGCTGTATGAGTATTGAGTTCAAACATATGTACGTGTATTCCTATATACATGGCATATAGTTGCTTATGCTGGGCATGTTTATAATTTCATAATTTACCAAAAGTTTTGTGCGTCGCGCCACAGCAGCCTCATGTCCTGCTGTGAGTGCGTGTGGGGGCACTGTGGGGTTAAGCCTGAAGTTGGGCAGAAGTGGTCCAGCTTATGCACTACAAATTTGTTGGAGAAGTCTGAAACATTGGGAATAATTCATAAAATGTGGAATTCTGCTGGATAAGTATGCTGTTGACATATTTAATTTTCCAAAAGTCACAGACTAGGTCTTGAACCAATAATCCTGAAATTTGTCAACTGGATACTCCTGGCCATTGTGATTTATGTGCAACTCAACCCTTTGATTGAATTGCAATACCAGTAAAAAAATAATTCACTCCATATTCCGATTGAAATATCGCATTACAGCTGGAAGCCTTGTCGTAAGCTTCACCTCTTCCAATAATCCCAATCGGCTTATATCCCTAATCAGCTCTATTTTTTCGTCCTCTGCCATTTTTGTAGAGCACCCAGGAGTGCGGAATACCCTTCCATTCCACATCCATCGCTCATCAACATAATTAGAAGCTGTCGCTTGTAGTTGAAAGTAATTTTGCAACTGTTGTTCGCCGCCACCCTTGTCCTTGTGCTCACTCAGCCCATGCCACCTACCTACCATGTTGGCACTACCTACTCTTTGGACCGCCCAGGAGCGAGTGGATCACCCGCTGAGCGACGAAGGGAGTGCTGGCAATATGTTGATCGCAATCAACCCCGGAATAAAGGGAAAGGGGGTGGGCGAGTGTGGAAAACCAAAAGTGTTTATACATGATTTTTGGCAAGAGGCCACCCCATTGATGATATTCCATTAGGGAGGCTTCAGCACACCGGCTCCGCCCCACTTTCTCTCGCCTGTATCCTCATCCCCTTCCATGTAATTGTTGCCTGAAAACTAAATTGCAGACTGTCAATTACAGTTGCCGCCTTCAACTGGAACAAGGACTTAATTGCCGAGCAAAGAACTCTGGTCGCTAAAGAAAATGGAAAATAAATTCCCGGAGAGAGAAAGAAATTATTAATCAATGGCTGGTTACAGAATTGCGACGACGAATTCAGACACATAAATTATAGGGAAGAGATTTCTTTTGGTATTCGGGATTATTCTATAGAAGGCAGATCCTTACTACACAAATACTTTTTTAAAAATATTACCTATATACAATAGAACATGTCTAATACCTTACAATCCTTATTTAGTATTTACTCCTTTTAAGCTTCGGATTTTAATTTATGATCTCATAAGCTGTTATTGTCCTTACGACATATTTCACATTTATTTAATTATTGTTTAAGTCCTTTTATTGATTGCAAAATGCCAATCCCCATAATCCATTCTTGTTTTTGTTTGCCAATTTACAATTTTTGTGGCCTAATCCCTTGCTGAATTCCTAATGCAGAAATCCCTTTAATTTGGCGGAAGCTATGACAAGTCAAGTCATTATCATTCCGCCAGCTAGAGTGGGTGGCCCAGGACTTCTCGGCCGCTGCCGCCTCTTCATTTGTCTGTGTCTGCATCGGTGTGCGTTGGTGTTCCCTCTATGTGTGCGAGTGGCGTGTTGACGCAGTAATTACCAGATGATGGATTGTTGCGTTGCGTTTAAATTTAATTTCTCTGACATTTGGCGCCTTGGCACTCGCTTCACCAGCCCAAAATGGATGCGAGAGGTGCGTGTTCCTCGGCCCGGTCCAAAGAACTGTGAAATTATCTACATAAGTATATATATTCTATTCCCTATATGAGTATCTCACTGTGTGTGTGTGTGTGTGTGTGCGGGTATGTCAGGAAGCGGAAGTTAAGTAATGTGTCAGTCAAGTCAGCCAGTTGGCATTGATGCAATGGGCGTGGAGAATTTATATGCTGACTGACATTGGTGGCAGATAATTTGGGTTACGTTCGGTCTATTCTAATGCCGCCTCGTCGAGCTAATGATAATGTGCAGGAAAGGAGCGAGGCGGGGCGGGGGTGCTAATAGGTACGGTCTAGCTAAGATAATGGTAATTTCGAGCGCGTTACTCTTATTACCTTTCATGATTATGCCCTTGCTTCAGGAGATACCCACACGCACACCCAGAAATTGTCAATCATTAAAAAGGGAATACAAAATTGTAAAAAGCTAACCGACTTGTGGATATTTTTGAAATCTTAAGGACGTCTTCTTGGTCGTCAACCCACAATCCTGCCACCTCTATCGCATAAGCCTTAAAATTCGTGAGAACTCTAAAGTCCCTCCCCCATAATCTGAGGGGGTTCCTTTGGACTGAACAAAAAATACAAAACGTGCAGGCGAATTTCCATAAACCCAACGTCATAATTACTATGACATTTTTTCCATAACGACTTCTTCCTTGGAAAAGAACCGATAAGACCCAATGAACGGCGCTGGGGGGGTGCCCAATTTAGGGGGGGGGACTTGAGAAGGGGCCAGATATGCGTGTCGCAAGTTCATAGGCGCCTTATTACACACTTTAATTTAATAAAAAGCTTGTAAATGCCTGCACACATGCTCCACCAGGAACAGAAAGCGCTACGCCTTTTTATTACATAATGAGAACGAGACTTGGCTACACTTGCCGCCCCTCAAAAACGCTCACCCCCGACCCCTCATTTATATTCAACTAGCAACGTTCCACTTCCTGTGTCGAATGCGTGGTAAGTGCGTGAGTTTACTCTGCTCCGTGCACTGAAAACAATTCTGGAAAGATGACAGATGTTCCACATGAAATATATACTATGTGTTGGCCAAGTATTAGGCGGAATAAATGGAAAGGAATATAGTTTTCATCCCAGTGTAGTGAAGACTTGACGTTTGGCTTTGGTTTGCGTTTGAATTGGAGTTTGTGTTGAGCTCGGTGCACCTGCAAGGCCTGTGCCTCCCTGTGGCTCCCCCAGCCCCCTTCGTGGATTTGACGTGTCGGACATTACAAATTATGCCCGGGAGCACCTCGGCCGACCAGTGCGAGGATTGGCTGTGGAAGCCAGGGGACAGACCACCATCAATGTCCAGACAATGACGAGCGCCGACGTCCCTGACATTTGAGGAGGGTTCAATTCGGGGATACCGACCGATGCCCGAGCAGGTACAAAAAAGGAAAGCGACATCGAAAATGAAAATGAAAACGAAACCGCAACATCGGGTATATCTCCAGGGAATATCTATCTATATGTGTGTTATTTAATTTGTTCCGCTATACAACTTTTGAGCCGCTCGCTGAAAGATCCTTGCGTGAATAATTTATTGTTTTCATTCGGCCAGTATCTCTCTTGTGGTTTTCGAATTGTTTCCGAAAAGGTGTTATAACGATTCATGCCTTGTGTGAAATCTTAAATTGCAGTCTTCGGTTAATTGAATTCATTGTTGCGTGAGCTATTTCTTAAATTCTTTCACAGGGCCTTTTGTCTAACAGAATTTATAGAGCAATGCGGGCGGTCGCGACTATTAAAAAAAAGATAAAAAGTGCGTGCAGTGCATTTTGAGGGGAAAAGAACGAGTATTTAGTTATGCACAGCTGGTAGAGGAAATATATTGCATTTTATGGCAGAAATGATCGTTAATTTGTAGTAACTAAAACAGTCTACTGGGTGGCCAGCAAAAAGAGAGGAAATGGAATTTTCTTCCAGCACTTTGAAATATACAGGAAATAATAGTTGACTTGCGATCAGATATATTCTTCGTAGGACTTCCTAGGAATTATTATACCTTTGACTTTAAGTCCTAACTCAAATTCTAGCCAGCACAAAGAGGATTAATTTGAAACTAAGCCCTTTGTAGCCTCCGAGAGTCTCCACTTTTTCTTCCCTTAAACTTTTGACCGTGTTTAGTCTGCTTATCGGAGGAAATTTCGCTGAGCCTTCACGCCAGATTGAGTTCTGAGTTGAGTGTCAGGAAACCGAGCAAAGTTGACGAATATTAGGCGGAAATCTTTTATAGTCTCCCCGCAAAAGAATGTTATTGTTAACAGCTTAATGGAGCATTCCATCATCCGGGGGGACTGGAGGGTGTAATGCTGGCGAGGCGACACAACAAGGAACAGCAATAATAAAGATTATACACGGGCAATAATTACTAGAAAATTGTTGTACAGCAAATCACTGGCAGAACAGATGTCCCTTGTTCTCTGTGGGGTAGACAAGGGTGGCGTCTAAAGGGGGCACTATAAATACTTACACAATACTTATAACTAACTTATTTGGAATATTATTGTTAATATTAATAATACAACTAAACAAGAAATGCTTCTTGTAATACTACAAGAAGATACCCCCTTGCTTCCTAAGCCTTTGTAGCAACTTTCTCAATGTCCTTCTTACCGTACATCCTGCCTTTAATCCACCCCGACCCAACCGACCCAACCGACCCAGCCAGCCCACCCACCCACGCTCCCAACAGCCGAGCTGGGCTCGAGGTTTCGCGGTTCGTTTGGCCCCAGCTACTGCTACTCCAACGTAATATGCACCTAATCCTTTCTACAAAATCATAATCGCATAGTACGTAATCAGAGCGATGCCAGCAAGGACACTGTTGTTTGGCGAGGGTCTCCAGCCTCGAGTCTCGGGTCCTGCATCCTGCCAACAGCTAACTGGCAACATTCATTCAGTTTTAATGCCAGTTTCATAACTCGTGCGCTCACTGGGCCATGAGAGAAGAGTTGAGAGAAGAGCCCAGCAATTAACGCGAGTCCTTCGACTCCTTCGCCGCCGCAATATCCCAGCATCATTATCCTTTTGGCCTCTCGCTGCCAGCAGTGGGTTAAGGGTACACTCACACACAAGCACACTACGACACACACACACACACACACACACACATACACAAGTACCCGTACATCCAGTCACACATACTCGTATATATTTATGGGACACCCAGCGTTATAAAACCCAAGACAACAATTAATCAAGAACTCAAATTTCAACTCTTTGCTGAGGGGTAATCCAAAACCCAGCCGAAGGTTGCCATCCATTCAGCCCCTCTCTTCGCGATTCCCTCACCTAATCAGGCCTACAATAGGGAGGAAAAAATTATAAATTGATATAAATTTTTAAAAAATGAATTGCCGCCCCTTTAACCGCACAACCCTCGCGCTCCTCCCAGACCGTGTTTGTGACATTTGACAATAAATATATATAATTTTTTCTTCCCCGCCTTGTTTAAAATTATATGCAGCAGACAGTAACGGGGGGCCGCTGTTCGCAATGATGATGGATGATCCGGAGTTCAGTTTTTCATTTCGGAAAATTCTCCGGGTTGAAAAACGATTTGATTTTGATGGGTTCCAGGCTCTGCTTTTTTTTCTCCCCCCAGCCTTGCTGCGGTTGCTTTGCATACAAGTTGGAAGAACTGGAATTAAAAACGAAAAAAAACAAAAAAATTAAATAAAAGCGAATTAAAAATTAATTAAATCAAATTGCTGTGGCGGCTCCTGCTTTGTTTGATCATGGGGGCTAAATGATTCATAAAATATATGACAGTTACTGGATTATTTTTTCCCTTTTTCCTATCCCATATTTATGAGGGTGATGGCTCAGATTGCTAATGACTTAAGTATGGGGCCAAAAGTGCAGGGGGAGTGGACAGATTTGGGTCGGGAAGAGTTTTTCTTAAATGATTTGGAAGTAATTGGTTGACATCAGCGGTGATTGATCTTCGGGATGATATATCGAATCTTTATTAGGGTTTCTTTTTCTCAATAGGCATGAAATGGAGGTTTAAAGTTTTGAATTTTAAAGCTAAAGTTACTTGCGTTTCTATCCCTATGATTAGTGAAAAACTAAGTAGCTTATGGGCATGTGATTCTATTATTCACAAATCCAATAGCCAAGGCCACCCCATCTTATCCAGTTATAGCCTCACCTAAAGACACATCTGATAAACCCGTCATGACAAATTCCTTTTTTTCACCTCCGCACCCCGCTTGAGAAAGTTCTTAGAATTCGAACAGAAAGCTTCTGAAATGCGTCAAATGCGCCGCTCGTTGTTCAATCCTAATCAGATTAGTTTCTTTGACCTACCCTAATCAAATTTCATGCAAATAACCTTTTCTAATCTATTTGTTAACCGACACAGAAGCAAGCACGCAAACACACAGCCAGGGAAAGTAGAGAAGCTTAGTCAATGGCAGTCCTTCAATCAATCAGAATCCTTGCCAGAGTTCCTCAGCTGTCACACATTTCCATCTTCATCTGGTGCTGCGTCTCGGTTTTTTATATCTTTTGCATCCGTTGGTGTAAATCCAAGTCAATCCAAGGGGATAGAGTGGCACAGAAAACTACCCTTGAGGACTTTCACGAATTCCACCCCGATCCTGGCCCTTTGTGGAAATTAGACAAAAACTGCAAAAGATGCTGCGAATTTGTAATCCTTGAGGAATTTTTCACTTATCCCCTGGGGGGACAAGTCCTTTATGGGCGAATGGGACGCTCCTACAGGGGGTAGCTAAGTTACATATTTAAGTTTTACTTTCAGTTCCTTGCCTTTGCCTTCGCCTTGATTTACTTTACTCTACTTTGTTTGTTGTTTTATGATTATTATTTTTTTCGCATTTTCCTGACTTCAGTTTCCATTTATGCAACTATGCCTGCGACAGATAAGTTATTTGAGTTGCTCCAGACCCTTGCCGGAACAGGATGGCTGGCCATGGGGCTCAGGCAGGAGGAGGCAGGAGTGAACGAATTTGTAAAATTCCAATTAAGAATCTTTGGTTTACTTTGTAAGTTGACTCTCAACTTATTTAGACACTACACAACGACACATGGAACACAGCCACACCCACACCCACAGCTACATCCACACACACACACACACACACATCTACAGGAGACGTAAAGTAATACCCAAAGCGAAAGAGAGAGTGGGAGAAAGCAGTAGTTGGAGGCGGTAGGGAGGGGTAGTGGGCGAGTAAGTGGAGCTGGGAAATCCTAACACACACTTAAGCGAAACAAAGAGGACACAAGACAACGGACAAGCAACAACAGAAAATAAATAAAAGCAAAACACACTCAGAGGCTCACACACAACAACAGTCGCGGTCATATGGCGAGTAAACTTAAATAAAACTATTAATATAACTGCTAACAATATCTAATTTAATTTAGTTTCTTTCATATATGATCTCTAAAAGATTTCTTTTAAAAACAGGCTCTAAAACTTTTTCAAAAACAATCCTCTTCAACTCCCCATGGCTGTACACTTACACACACGCACTGTGAAATTCAAGAAGGGCGAGCGGCGGCTCTCATGTCCTGCTCCACTCGTCCTTGCTCTAATGGACGAATAAATTGCTCGTGAATGAAATGAGAGTACGCTGGCCGCTCTGTTCCTTTCGCCAGCGCCCAGCCCCTGCCATCTTCCTTCCGCTCACATGTGGGCGTGGCTGGAGACGACAACGCACTCATACGCAAAGCAAAGTAAACAGACAAACAACAAACTGGCAAACAGACAAACAAACAAACAGACAGACAGAGAGACAGACCGACCGACCGACAAACGGCAAGCTGAAGCGAAACGGATGCCCGAGACACAAAACTAAAACCTTAAAACTAAAAGCGACAACATGCAAGTGGCTAAAGAAATTGCTCTCGAAAATCTTTTTATTTTTTTGGAAAGAGGGGGACTGTACTAGGAGCTGGGGGGTCTGGGGCCTGGAATGGGGACAATATTGGCGATAAAATAAAATACGAGACGCGGGCTAAGACGATGACAGCATCAAGACAAGGATACGGATACAGATACGACGGGTCGACCCCTTCATTGTCTTGGGTCCTCTTGCCACAAATATTTATATTTTAGTTAATATATCCCAAGTCACAAAAGGGTTCTAATCGCTTCTAAATGGCATATGAAAAAGGTCGTTTCCCAGGCTCGGGGCGAAATTAATGCATATGGTCGTGGTTAATTTAGTGAAACAAGGACTTGAGGTTATTTTGAGGTTAGTGGCTTAGGCCTGAGCTTTTTTCTATGATATAAGACTACAAGACTATAAAAAGTATAAGTATGTTTTATAGCCACTTCTATAAGAATCAGATGGAAAATAAATGAGCACCGGGTATCATATACTCAACAGTATCTTCTATTTCCACTCCAAGTTTAAGTTTTATTATTTTAGTTTAATTTTAAAGCTAAACTCTTAAAGATACGCATGCCTTTGGCTTATCCAAGAGAGAATTTGTCTTGTCATTTTTCCTGCAGTAGTTTTTCGCATTGTTCTTTTGGAAAATGGCAGACTTTGGCTCCGACTCCCAACTCGCAATTCGCAATTGGCAACTCCCCGTCTCCTGGAGCCTGAAGCCTGGAGCCTGGAGTCTGAGCCCTTATCCCCATGTCCTGTCGCTGCCCTGGTCCCTGCGAAGGACAACAAGAACAACCGATAGCAGCTAGGGACGACGACAGACACATGGCCGTCGAGTATGTAGGTCAGGCGAACGGAGAACGGTCGGGCTTTTATGAATTGCCAGCAGCTGACTTGACTTGATGGCAGCAGATTTTGGTTTTCATTTTGCAGCCAAAAGAGCCAAAGCCAAGACGACTAAAAATCAATAACTGTCCGCAAGGACACCCAAAGTTCGAATGGGCGAGTGGGGGGGCTGCCGCTGATAAAACTGCGACAGAAAGATTTCAAATTAAGCGACAGGACGAACGAGGCGAAGTGCGGCAGGGCAGGACGAGAGCGAAGCCCCGAAACCGATATCGAAAACAGAGAATGGCAAACACAAAACAGAAGACAACAAGTCGAGCAATAAAGCAATTAGCAACCGACAAGGGAGATAATACAACTAATTAAAAGTAAAAGTTATGCGTCAGCGAATGAGATTTTTATTGAGAGCACAGAAGGACCTTGTGCGAGTGGGCGTGGCAGCTGTTGTATGGCTGTATAGCCATCCGCCTTCTGGGAGTATTAAAATGCGGTTAACCCCTCAAACTCAAACTCAAACCCACACCCACATCCCCATCCACCTACCGCCCACCGCCCACCTTTATCGCTATGTTTTGCTCTCGGCCTAAATTATGAGGTTATAATTCACAATTAAGCAAACGCAAGCATAAAACATAAGCACATGACATAATTATGCTCAGCTCTTTTGGATTTATATACTATATTATACTATAATATAGTGGGCGAAGGCGGGCGAGGCGAGACGAGGCCAACTTTTTGGCCATTGTGACCTCATCAGATAGCCAGGTCGGCAGGAGATTCAAATCAAATTAATGAATGACTTTTGCACCTTCGAGTAAAGGAGCCAAGAGTGGACAAGGATATTTGAGTGGAATTTCTAACAATAGCAGGATAATTAAGTAGGTGGTAGTAGGGTGATGAGTGTTTTAACAAACTAAGGCTAGTGCGTAGCTTAAATAGTATAAATATTGCAATTAATTTATGGAAAGTAATATTTAATTAAAGCCTTTCAAAACTTATCCCATTATTTAAATATTGCCAACACCTTCTACTTTATGTTTCCACAAACTGTGCTGCTTATTTAATTTCACAAAAATATTATTAACCACATTTTGTAGTATGCTTGAACAAAAATTTTATCCCAAACTTGCCGCAAAAATGTTGCCACAAGTTGGGGCAATATTTAAGCTTGGGCGAAGAGATTTTTGACGTACAATTGTAATTATTTTAGTGTGGCTTCTCCCACACCACCCGTGGAGTGTCTGTTTCGGAGACCCAGTGCCAGTTGGCTTAATTTTTGTCAAACAAATAGTGTATTTAATTTAGTATCCCCATGCAGATAATATAAAAAGCTTTTAATTTAGGCAATTTATTAATGAGCTTTTGGCATAGAAAATACATTAATTTGTTCGCTTTCCATTATTCGTTATGTTTGGCCGTGTGCTATTATTTATAGCTAAAATGCATTAAAACCGAAGCCGAGAGCCGCGGCGGGGCGGAGATTATTTATTTGGTTGCTGTTGGCTGCCATTAACTGACAAATTTTCACTAATTGCATTGCATTAATAAACTGGAGTAACACAAACACAAATAGCGCATAAAAATCAACTGCAAAAAATACATGTCCGTGGCTGTAAATTATGGCCCATGATGGGAAATGCTGTCTAATTGCAACTGCAACGGCACTGGCAACTGCAATAACAACTGCTGGTGGCAGGAGAGGGAGGCAGGATTCGAGGAATGCAGAAACAACAAATCAAAGGAATACCAATTCATCGACGACTGTCTGCGTATGCCATAAATATGCATTCAATGAAAGGCAAGGGTCCAGGCCCTCTTTACAGCGCCAGCCCCCTTACCAGGCATTATAATTTAAATGGACTTTGGAAAAAGCAATTATATGAAATTAAATTTCGTGTGTGTGTGTCCCTTAATCCTGCACTGAGCTGCATGCATAGTTCATGTTATCCCATAGCGAGGATAACGCCAACCAGCCAGGCCAAAATGGGTGCGGTCAATAGCCTCCGCAATATCCTCTCGCCGCCCACCATGGACACCCCGGCTGGTGGCTGGTGCTCTCCTTTTTTGGCCTCTTGTGTCCACTCCATGGAAAAGTGCGTGCCGACACCTCGACAGGTCAGGAAGGATAAACAGAAACAGGAACAGGAGCTGCGTGCCTGGCGAGTGGGCAGGGACAAATGGGAATAAAATTGCGTAATACTGATATACACTGATAAGAAATGGGGATATTCTTGTTTTCCATTAATAAGCACATAATTTATATCAATGAATATTTTATTCACTGTGCATATGTTTGTTGGTAGAGTGCCTTTCGTATGAATATGAATTGCTTGCGGTTGCATCAAGTGGCTCGCGAAATGCACTCCAAATGCATTCAAACACACTCATTGCAGACGCAAAGCGAGGCCCAGACAGAAAGTTGACTTCATTTGGCCATTGAATCAGTCGGTTGTGAGTATATTAATTTGGTCCATAGGACTGACAAATAATGGCCATCAATAAGCAATTAGCTTAAATTATTCCATTCCCAAACTATCCACCCATACAATAAGAAAACTCTGTAATTAATTTCAATTTTTGAAATAAATTTGTTTATTATAGTTGTTGCTTGACTGCATATTGTTTTGCTTCTCTTTTTCGACTTCATCGAGTCTATATTTTTGCTCTTATATCCACAAATCGGTTGTTTTTGCGATTATTTAAAATAAATTTCCGCTTACAAACTAAATAATGGGCCATGTTCATATCGAAACAAGAAGAGTTAAATGAAAATATGTATTAGTTGAAATATTTTGCCAGCCTTGTTTTGCTTTTTAATATTTCGTATTCATATTTTTGTATGCATAGAGTTGGTATTAATTTGCATAAGTGGCATTTAGGAACGCAAAAATCTTATAAAGTATTTTATCCATATTATGGGTGTCTTGTCGGCTGTCAGTTGTCAGTTGTCAGTTCCCTGGTCTAACATCGTTGCACTTGTGAGTGAGTGTGAATGGAGTGTGTTTGCAAAAATGAGTAAACGTGATTCAAATGTTCAAACTTTAAATGGCAATATATATTTTTTGGTTTTTTGTAGTTTTCTTGTGAATCCTATAAAATGGAGATTAAAAATTGGGCTTAATTGGTTTGAAGTGAAATTTTATTTTTAATGGCAATTTATTACCATTTGATGTTTTTGCTTATTTAAATTTAGCTAAAACTTTTGCGAGTAACTTGTTTACTTTTTGTTTTATTTTTTTGGGGGGCATTTGTAATGGTTCTGTACAAAATTTAAAAACTAAACTAAAATTATTTCCTTTCTGCTGGTTTTTCCACTTTTTTAGTTCGTAATTATAATGGTTAGAGATGATTTATTAGTAGTATCTCTATTTTAGGCTTGTCACTTTCTTTTTAAATAAATTCATCTGGGATGTATTTTTTTCTCCAACTTCTGGCTTTGTATACATTTATTTAAGTATTTATATATGTACATTTCGCAGCCAGACATGCGAAAATATTATTTATTCATGTATATTTTGTTTGTTGTTTGCTTAATGAAAAAATATGGAAAATCATAATAATGCTCCCCGTGCTGCCACTCGTGGTGCTTCCGATGCTGCTGTATCTGCACTCTTTTCAATCAATACCCTGCTGTTGTTCTTATTTGCTCTTTTGTTGTTTTAATGGTATGCCATTAAATAATTTCATTAAATGCTTTGTATGAGCAGCCAACAAATATGCAAAAAAAAAAAGCCTGAAAATATGCTCAATTGATTGTTTATTCGGTTTTATTTTTCCGCCTCTGACGGTTTCTTCAACCAAGTAATCGCAAAAACAAAGTAATGTATGAAAAAATTACCATCCAGGACCTTTTTACTTATAAATTAAAATTATAAGTCTTGGAATTTTTTATTCCAAATTAATATAAATTGTTTTTTCTTTTAGTTTCCAGGGTGATAGGTATAAAATATTAACTTTGAAAATAATATGTAAATATTTAATTTAAAATATAGACTGAGCTTGACTTGAAAAAATTCCAATAGCCATGTAAGCTGTAATAACTTTGCGAATCCGCCGCAAAAAAAACTACACATTGCAGACAGTATTGGTAAAAAAAAAGCCTATGAACATAAATAAATAAAGAGCAAAACCATTAAGCCCGAAACAGCATTGCGTTTTTTATTCATTACTCTCGATCGGGTTCCATTTGGAGGCTTAATTGTTATCAACGGCAGCTTCATGGTCGGCTCATCATTATCGCATCTCCCCGGCAGAGAGGGGGCGGGGGCTATGATTTACTATAATTTTATTTTCAATTCGTTGAGTGTCAGCTATTAATATTATTATGTATATATAGTTCTCTGTGTATGCGCACTTTCATCGCCGTTATTATTATGACTTTTTATTGTTTGCAGCATTTTCGCTCGGCCTGTGGGTGCGAATTTCACTTAAATTTGTTTTTGTCTTTTTGTTTTTTTTTTGCTCTGGTGTTGGGCTTCTGCTCCTTTCGCATTTCTGTTTACCAATGCCATTGTTTGATGTTTATCGAACAATTTCCTTACATGCTAATTAATTTTCCTGCCTATCTGATGAAGGGCGGGGGCGGGGGCTGGGGGGTTGGTGAAAAATTCTGTGGAAAGTTGAAAATGATGGGGGATTCGTTTTCGGTTTCTGTTCATTTTGTATTTTTATTGTAATATTTTCGTATTTGCATATTTATTCGAATTCAACATTGTTGTCTTATACTTGTCGTAGTTATGTAATATTAAATAAATTAATTTTCCGGCATTAAATATTTATAATTATGTACAGGCCCTTACATTAAAACCGTTCAAGTTCTTTAATCATTTATACAATTTTTAAACTATCGAAATCTCATTAGGGTTTAGCGTCTGCTTAGTTTGCTCTTGGGATCTATGTACAAGGTAATAATTTATTTAAAGAACTAAAAGTATCAGTCTGTTCGAACCATCCCAAAAAGTATGCTATCTTCCGTTCAATCCGCTTCGTCTAATTAGGCTTTAACTTTAGTTAAGGTTTAGAGTTTTCTTTTATCGTTTATAAATTCACTGGTTGCGCAGTCTGTCCCCTGCTTGGATTTTGTTTTTTATGTTTTTTGTTTTGGGTTTTCTATCAACCCCGTTACGCCCAGAGGTTCTTCTGCTGATCGTGATCCTCGTCCTCGTCCTCGTCGTCGTCGTTCAGGCTCAAGTTGGACTCGTAGTGCGTGAGCTCCGGCTGGCGGCTGTTGTTGCTGCTGCTGCTCATGGTGACGCTGCTCTGGGTGGCACTCTCCAGGAGATTGGCCCCGCCTCCACCGCCCCCGCAGCTGCACAGCAGGTCCTCCTCGCCGTTGCAGGTGCATGACTTTTTGCAGTTGTAGGATGCAGGACCGCCGCCCGGAGGCACGAAGTTCGAGCTGAAGCTGGGCGGCAGGCCGAAGCCCTTCATCGGCTGCGACCGCTTGGCCGTGCCCCCGCCCAGGTTGATGCACTCGCAGTTGCCCCCGCTGGCCCGCAGCTGCTGCTTGGCGTAGTCGACGCTGTCGTAGGCCGGAGCGGCGCTGGGCAGGTAGCTGGGCACGGCGTACTCGTGCTGACTCCGCCGATTCGGCTGCCCGTGGTGGTTGTGGTGCTGGTGCTCCAGGGTCTTGGCCATCCCGGCCACACTCAGATCCCTCTGCTGCTTCTTCGACAGTTGGTTCATGGTGTTGAACTTGCAGGCAGCCGCTGCCGCCGAGGCCGAGGTGGGAATGGGCTTATAGCCGCGTCCGGTGGTGCCCCCGCCTCCGCACTCGTTGATTGTGGCATAGTTGTTGCCGCCACACTCCGTGTAAGGGGCTGTGGGCAGAGGAATTACGGCTCCGTTGCCGGCCTGGTACTCGTGACTGGTGGCGTACATATTCACGGAGGGCGTGCGGGCGGAGAGGCAGCCGGAGACCACGCGCTTGTTGTTGTTGCTCCTGCCGTTGGGCAGCGGCAGGGCCAGTCTCAGCTTTTGCCAGAACTTCTTGTCGTCCCACTCGATGCAAGTGCTGGTCCGCAAATAGTGCCGCATGTCCATGTCGATATCCCTCTGGGGCAGATCACCGTACAGGATGAACACCATGCGCTTCCTGCGCTTCACCAGCTCGTGCAGGGCACTCTTGTACTCGAAACGGCTCCACTCGTTGTAGAGGAAGTTCTTGGACAGGACCAGAACAAACTGCTTGGCACTCTCGGCGGCTTCAATCAGGGCGTCCGTAATGTAGGCATTAATGTTGACATCCCTGTAGTGCAAACACAGCCTGTAGCCAATGTCGTTCTCCAAGGTCTGCGCCAGGATCTGGTTGACGAAGTGCTCGTCCTGCAGGCTGTAGGCAAAGTAGGCGTCGTTGGGCCGCTCCTTGTCGAGCTGGTCCACGAATCGTGGCGACTTGTAGCAGAAGTTCATCAGGCAGCTGGTGGAGTGGGCCCACATCTTCAGCTCGTGGCGGTAGCAGAAGAGGCCGAAAATGAGACCGAAGAAGCCCACAAAGGCGCACGTGGCCACCAGGAGCAGGGGCAGCAGGCCCTCAATCTCGTTTGTGTGCATGTAGTGGGCCACCCCGTCCCTCAGGGTGCACTTGGTTCCATTCTTCTCCCGCAGCACACTGGTGGCGTTGTTGTAGATGCAGCTCACCCTGGCGGCGTCGACAATCTTCTCGGAGCTCTGAGCCAGATAATTCCGGAATCTGGCCAGGTAGCCGCACTCGCAGCTCCACTGGTTCTCGGCCAAGCTGATTTCCACCAAGTAGGGATTAGCGCTCAGCTGCCAGACTTCGAAGTGCATCAGTCTGTTGCCGTCCAGTCGCAACACCTCCAGCTTCCGCAGCATCTGGAAGCTGCCGTTGGCAATGCTGGCGATTCGGTTAGACTGCAGATAGAGCTCGCGCAGATTCTCCAGATTGTGGAACTCATTGCCCTCTAGGGAGACGATGTGATTGTCCTCCAGGTGCAGGATCAACAGGCGCTTCAGGCCGCTGAACGTGGTGTTGTAGATGTGGGCCACGTTCGAGTTGTTGGCGTACAGGACGGCCAGGTTCTTGCGCCCCAGGAACGAGTGCCCCGCCAGCTCCACGAAGTTGTTGCCATCGATGTACAGCTCAGTGGTGTCCATGGGCACGCGGCGCGGCATCTCGGAGTAACCGGCGCCGGAGCACTCGACAATGTTCGTGGACCAGGTCTGGTCGTGGAAGCACGTGCAGTTGGTGGGGCAGGTCATCTCGCAGTCGCAGGCATCGAACTCGCAGCAATGGCATACCGCGAAGCAATGGGTCTTGTACGTGCACAGGAAGTGCTTGGGCTCGGCCTCAATCAGGGGGATGTAGGCCCGCTCCCGGTTGTTCAGCAGCTTGCAGTAGATGGTCTCCAGGTCCATTATCCGGGGGTACTGCCGCGAAGTGATGTGGTTAATCTTCTGCAGCCAATCGATGTTGCAGTCGCAGGTAAACGGATTCCCGCCAATGTAGAACTCCGGCAGGGCGCGGTGCTCCCACACGGGGAGAATCCTGAGCGACTTAATGTCCAGAGTCGTAATCTGATTCGCGTAGAGGTCCACCCTGGTCAGATTGGTTTTGTGCATGAACGTGTCCGGGTCCACAGTGGTAATCAGGTTGTCGTTGAGGAACAGCAGCTCGATGGAGTTGGGAATGGAACCGGGTCCGATGCGCTGGATTTGATTGAAGCTCACGTCCAGCGTTTGCAGCTTCAGCTCGGCGTCCAGGCCGAAGCGATTCGACAGGATGCTCAGGCGGTTCTTGTGCAGGTCCAGCCATTGGAGAGTGGCCGGCACGTGGCCGTAGTCGAAGGATTCGAGCCGATTATCGGATATATTCAGCCAGAGGAGCGATGGCATGTTGCTGAACAGCCCATTGATGTCGTTCAAATCGTTGCCGTCCAATCGGATGGCCTGGATGCTGGACGTCATCTCGAAGGCTCCAGGCTCGACGACTGCAATACGGTTCCTGGCCAGGTTCAGGATCTGCAGGCTGGGCAGGTCGCGGAACGTATGCATCGTTATATTCTCGAGGTAGTTGCCAATTAGGCGTAGGCCGTAGAGGTTTCCCAGGCCCTTGAAGGCGTTCTCCTCCATCACGGTTATCATGTTCTCGCCCAGGTCCACCGTCCGCAGATGGCGCATATTTCGCAGCGCCAGGGGAACGGTCTTCAGCTGGTTGCCGTTCAGGTTGAGGTCCTGCAGGGCACTGCAGTTCCGGAAGGCGTCCGGATGCACGCCAATCAGGGCATTATTGTCCAGCGACAGCAGCGAGAGGACATACAGTCCGTTGAGCGCGTACGCGTCCAGATACTTCAGCTTGTTGTGGGACAGGAGCAGGGTGTGGAGATTGTTCATCGGAGCGAAGGTGTCGGCCGCGATGTTTTCCAGCTGGTTGTGGCGCAGGTTCAGGATCTGCAGGGTGTACAGGTCGCTGAAGATCTCCGGCTCCAGCTTGGTCAGCTTGTTGTGCGACAGGTTCAGCAGGACGAGGCGGATGAGGCCCACGAAGGTGTTCTTGTCGATCCAGGTGGAGGTGATCTGGTTCATGGATAGGTCCAGGGCCTGCAGCTGGTCCAGATTGGAGAAGAGCTGCGGGTTCAGCACGCTGATGGAGTTGTTCTGCAGGTAGACCTCCTGGATGGTCTTGGCCTGCTCCGAGAACAGCTCGGTGGGCAGGGCCACGATCTTGTTGGAGCTCAGATTGAGGATCTGCAGATTCTTCAGCCCGCTCAGGGCCTTGTCGGCAATCATGGAGATGCCGTTGTTGTTCACGGACAGCACCCGGAGGCGTCTCAGGGTTCCGAAGCCATTCGCTGGCAGCACCACGAAATCATTGTGACTCACGTCGAGGTACTCGAGGTCCAGGGAGCAGCTGGAGGCGGTGCTGCTGCTCTTCTTGGCCGATTCTGTGGTGGAAGTGGCTTCCGTGGAGCCCGCTGGCGGCTCCTTGCTGCGGTCCCTGAAGCCCAGCTCGTTGACATCCTGCAGCCGGTTCTCGCTCATGTTCAGGGCGGACAGCTCGGACAGGGTGCAGAAGATGTTGTCGGGCAGGGACCAGATGTTGTTCGAGCTCAGGTCCAGGCGCTCCAGCCTCCTGGTCACAGCGAAGGCGTCTGCCTCAATCTCGAAGTTCAGGGCTGGCCACAGTATGTTGTGCGTCCGGAGGGTGAGATTCCTCAGCTGCTCGAGGCCGTCGAGGACCTGGCGCCCCAGGCGGCCCAGCTTGCAGTACTGGATGGACAGCTGCTGGAGCCGGGCCAAATGGGCGAACGACTGGGCCTCCAGGCGGCTCTTGGCCATTATCTCGTCGTTGCAGAGGATGTGCAGGGCCACCGTGTGCTCTGCGGGAATCACGCTGAAGTTCGTCGTGTCGAACTCGCTGTTCACCGTCCTCAGGTTGCAGGTGAGGGCTATCTCCGGCTGGTCCAGACCGGCCGCTGGCATGAAGTGACAGTCGTCGGGGGCGTCGTACAGCGAGGAGTCCGCCCCGGAGCCCGTGGTGAGGGGACGCAGGGTGCGGGCCGGAGTCGCCGGGTGCATCATCTGGCTATTGGAGACACCGGCCTCGCCCATAATGGCGTTCGAATGCGACTGCTGCTGGTGCTTGCTGGATAGGGACTCGGTCGTGTGCGACTGATCCTGGGCGGCGACCAGCACTCCCGGCAGGAGCATCAGCAGGCAGCACATGTAGTAGATCATGTTGGCGGCTTTAATATTGGTTTTTGGCTGAAGAGGCGCCAGAAGAAGGTCGGGGGAGTGGTTGCGGGGGAGATTGGGAGAAACGAAAAGAAAATCAATTCCACTGGCCGACCAAAGAAAAGTCTGCGCACATATTTTCGGCTTCGGCTTCCACTTTTCTCGAGCCAGATATTCTTTAGTTAATTATGCTTCTTTTTTTTTTTGTCGAGGGGGCCTCGGCGTGGCCCAACTCCAGTTGGCTTGGCTCTCTCTCTGCTCGGATTTTCGTTTCTATTTTATTTTTTTACTTTACACCCGGCACATTTTCTGGCACTTTGTGTGGTGTTATTCGAGTTGGTATTTAAATATTATTCGGGTTTTCGGAATTCGGTTTTCGTTTTTGAACTACGCGACACGTTTCTGTGTAGGAACCTTCGATGAATCTTAATTTTGCTGCGGGCGCGAATTCTATTATCACTTTGGTGTGTTGGGCACGAGATAGTGGGTGAGTGTGCGTGTGTGTGTGTGTGTGAGTTTTTTTTTCATGGGCTGGGAATTCGAGCGGTGCAGCGTCGAGAATTCCGGTTCCGGTAATGTGGCGCGCACGATGGCTGACTTTCGACTGACTGTCGCAACGTGCGCAACTCTCACTTAAATACACGGGCTCGGGATGCACGAAACGACGAACTCCCAGCCGAAGCGAGGCCGTCTGGAAAAACGAAGAGGCCACAAAGCGACAGGATCTGCACAAAGGGAAATTCTCACACACACACACACATACAGGGGCCAGCATGGAGAGAGAGAGAGAGAGCGAGGCCGTGGGAGAGTTGCGAAGCAAGAGAGCAGCATGACTAAAAGGAAATTCGCTCTGCTTCAGCGGATGCTGGAAAATGTTCGCCTTCTAATCGCATCAAACAGCTGGCGTTCTCCCGTCTTGTTGTTTTTCCTTACGTATATCCTTTTCATGTTGTTTTTTTTTGCCGCCGCCGCCGATTTGGAGATATCCCCGCACCTCCCGCTGCCACAGGACGACTCGGTCGCTGTCTCTGTTTTGATAATGAAAATATATGATGTGCATGGGCCAGCGCCAATCTTCATACAAATGTAATTTATTTTTATGCCATGTGGATGTGCCCTGCCTGTTCCCGTGCGTGTCTGTCTCAGTGTGTGTGCTTCTGTCGGAGGTCCTTTTTTCGGCGGCTCCTGTTCCAGGGGCCCATATAAAAATAATAATTCCTTACATTCCATTAAATTACTATAATAATTTTAATTAAACTGTTTTGTTTGCGCCTCATGTAGCAATTCCTGTGGTCTCATGACTTCTTTTCCGCAAAAAACTGTCCTTTTCATCAGGTTAATGGTAATGATTATGGGCCGCCATTATGGGGGGTTCTGGTATGGGGCCATGTGTGTGGAACTCCAGTGGATTTCTTTGCTTTAAAATAATAGAAGCTATGCAGGTTATTTTCTTTTGCTTGTTGAAGGATATAAAATTAGAAAGAAGTGATAAAAAAAGAGACCCATATCCCATACAAACACTGGCTTAAGTTAAATTTATAAACCTGTTTATAACTCCCTACCTGACGCTATTATTTTGATATATTCAAGATGCTCCCTTGAGTAAATCAATCTTCCATCCACAAAAAGGGTTCCAGCGGCTTATTCATAATGGAGATGTATTCCTTTGTTGCATATTTGGTTAACCTCTGGTCTGCATTGTTTTGATTGTTTAATACTTCTGTGAGTGAAGGCCAAGAAATATTGATGGATCATCGCAAGCACGAAAAATTGAATAGCGATTTCCACGGCACGGTAACCTTGATAGGCCCTAGTTCCTTTATGACTAATTCCGAAGAAAAGCAGCTGCCCAGGACAGTCACATTATCTGCGGTTAATTCGCCTTGGACGGCTCGAAAGTTTTCCCATATCCATGGGTATGTGTGCGGACTCTTTTGTCGCCACCCGAAAGCAAACACGTAAACATTTCTAGAAAATTGCGTCAGCCAAGGGAGCCCCCTCGCCGGGCTCCCATTTCGGTGCTGGGCTAATGATTTGCCTAATGTTTCTAACAATTATGTGGCTTGGCTACACAAAAGAATATATTATGTAAGTTATTAAAATTATATCACCAGCAGTGGCAGCCCCACCATCATCACGAACAGCAGCCAAGTCTAATAAGCCGCCTGCACTTGGAGAATGGAAATGGAAAAACTAATAGTTACATATATATAGGGGTAGAGAGATTAGTTGAGAATATGAAATATTACTTTAAACTCTCACTTGTTCAATAGAAATAATAACTCTGATTTTATTAGAAATTGAGTAAGATTATGAATAGTTTTATTTTCTACAGTGTGCCCCTCATTTTCCTCACCTTAAGGCTTTTCCAGGGCTCTTTCAAATGTAAATGGCGGCAAGGACGAGGTTTTTGTGGCCCGCTTTTCCTTTGTGTGATGCGACGGCACATGCAACCATCGAGGAATATTTCTTCTCTCCGGTCTTATTCTTTTTCGGTGGTTATCAATTTGGTGAACGCTTCTGGCTTTTGTCCGTGGTCCTCTGGTCGCAGCTCCTTTATTTATGTGGCCCATAAAGAAGGCTTCTTTCGTTCGCGCGCCGTTTTTTTTCGTTGCCGTAACACGAATGACAAGATTTTCATCAACGTCATTAATATTAACTTTTGCAATAATTCTCGAGCTGTGGAAAATTATGAGAAATGACCCAAAAGATAAAGCCAGAGTTTGGGCAGGACAAGCAGGACTAAATCGGAGTCCACTTTTCGACAAAGCCATAACTCTCAGTCTGGAGATTGGATTGGTTTGCCGGCTATAGGAGATGTCCTTGGGATGGCATTAGCCTGACGTCTGGACGGCTTTCAAGTCAATCTTAATTGTGGCTCTGCTCTGGACTTGGCCTAATGACAGCATTTCGGATTACTTTCACTCAAAGCCAAGGGGGAGCGAGAAAAAAGGTTGCATATTTTATGGCGCCCAAGCAGCTTTACGGATGCACTGTCAGAAAATTTGCACACTTTAGTTCATGTTTGCCAATCGAATAATTAGATTTATACACCCAGTATAATTAAAATATGAGGGATTAAATAAAGTTGATGACATTAAATCTAGAAGCACATGTTTGTTTAACAATAAGTTCATCCACAAATCAGAAAACAACAAATATTGCCGATTTGACAGCAATAATAATTATCATTTGTCCGTCGAAATAAAAAGGATTATACGTTTAATCCACAATCACTTGAATGATAGAATTCGGCATATTTAAATACAGATTTTGTGGACAGAAACAAATGTTTATTTAGGCCTTTACCTTTTGGCAGAATTTAAATATTTGAAGAGTGCCTTGAGAGTTTGTTTTCTTTTCCGATTTAAGATTATTAATGCGCCATTTTATGCTACTTGCACCTTGCACTTTCTCTCAATGTAAGATGTGAGGGGGATAGCCCCCCTATCCTGGACAAAAATCACAATTAAATGTAACAATTGCGTCTCTGGGGGCCGCAGGTCTCCGTAACAAGAGCATCAGAGCCGGCTCTTTCCTGTCAGTTGCTTGTCCGATGCCAGCTTAAATTGCCCATACACGTCAGAGCCACCCCCTGAAGAAGCGCCCACCCAGTCCAGCCACGCTCCTTACCCCAACGGCCCACCGAAACATCCTTTTTGGCCAGCTTTGGCTCGTCCTCGTTTGTCGTTTCTCTTTCACTCTGTTTGCGTTTATTAATTGTTGCCTTTATTTTGGCCTCATTTTATTTGATTTGGTTTTCCTTCGACCGGCTCTCCTTCGCCTGCCCATCCAGCCCCCACTTTTTTCTGCTCCTTTGTTTTCACTGGAAGCGGCTATAAAGCCAAACCTAATTGACTTATCTTGCCATGGGTTTGCTAATTTCTCGGCCATTGTGTCTCGAAGCTTCTGTTTCTGTTTCTGTTTCTGTTTCTGCCACTGCTTTCTTTGGGCCATAAAAATGCCCAGATAAGTCAGTCAGTCAGTGAGGCATTTCGGGCAGCTCAGACAGCCGGATAGGAATCTTCAGCGCACTAATTAGCAATTGACATGAATTGCTCATTAGCAGCAAACTAAAGCTAAAAATTTACCCAGGCTATCTGTCCAACTAGCCGGGGATCCGGGGATCTGTATCCAGAAGATACACAGGACCGCTCATCAGACAGGATAAAAAGTGCCATGCCAGTCATGGTGGGAGGCGGGGCGATAAAGTAGATGCTCCTGGTCCCCTAATCTCTAGATACACTTGTACAAAAATATCTAATGGAATATAATGGAATTTGCTTGACGCAAATCTAGTCCTGGCTGTCAACTGTTTTTATGCTTCTTCCTTGGCTTCCTTGTCTGTAGGATCTGCTATGAAATAAAGCAGGTTCAAGGTCATCAGAACATAGAATCTAAACAATTTTTTTGAAGATTTTAGTTAAATTCACTCTTCACTATAACTTTAACCATCACTATATTTTCTTAATCGTTAGGCAATCATATTAGTTACATAGTTACAGCCACAAAGCTGAAGTAAATAATATTTTACAGAAGGAAATTCCGCATCAAACCCAATTTTTATTGGAAAATATCTCTCCACATAGCAGGCCCTCAAGGAGGCTGCGGTTTCCCCTTCCAGCTGGCCAACCCCGTTCCCTCAGAATCACCAGAAACCACCGAGAAGAAATATTGCAACAAATCTTGAATGTAGCCTGACCAAAGTCCATAATGACAGTTGTGCCCAAAGAAAATTGCACAAGCCAAGGACGAACCGACGAAAAGGAAGCGTGGTGGAAAAAGCGGTAGCTGAAATTGCAGCAGTTGCTTTTGGCCAAGTAATTGCCCGGTCGACCTTCAAGACAGTCGTCCACATCCAGTCCGGTTCAGTTCAGTTCAGCTC
Organism: Drosophila atripex; assembly: GCA_035045925.1. Lineage (NCBI taxonomy): Eukaryota > Metazoa > Arthropoda > Insecta > Diptera > Drosophilidae > Drosophila > Drosophila atripex. Next base: position 8,615,125 of record JAWNOP010000012.1, read on the forward strand.
AGCTCGGTTCAGTTAAGTTCCATAAAAGTCCTGGCCACAGTCTTGCAGGTTATGAAAAGGTGGCAGCCGGAAATCGAACATGTGGCCAACTGAAACGGAAGACGAAGGGTGGCCCGATCCACCTTATATGGGTTGACATTTAATTTATATAGAGAGCCGTCTGGGTGGCTCACCTTGGGTGGGAAATGGCCCTGAGATGAGGCACCAATTTAGTTGTCAAAATACTCCAAAAAAGTAAACAATCAGTAAAATATCGAGCTGGAGAAAAAAAGATATAATGCATCCCAACTGGGCTGGCTGACTTGGCATTTACCTACATGTTAGTGTTTCCTGCTTCCGCTCCAAAAGAGAAAATACGGGAAAAAAGGACAATGCACAAGGCTCATAAAGACATTCGACCATCAGCAAACTGACAAACAAATTTTTTATTTCCGCAGACGGAAGAGAAAGGCCGAGCACAAGAAAGGACAAGATGAATTGCCAATGGCTGTAAAATGTCCTTTTAAGGCAAATAAAGAAGGACACTGGCAAACTGGACCACCACCACAACTAATCTTGAACATCCGCAAGTGTTTACCTTGGAGTCTCCATTCAATTCCTCAATCTGCTCAATCTTCTTCTCAATTGTGAGTAGTGTGTGTGTGTGTGGGTGCATGACTATTGGATTTTGCATTGAGATCGGATGTGCGGATGTGCGAGGTCGGAGGTCGGCGGTCAGTGGGCGAGGTGGACGGGGTGGGAATATAGAATTAGATAATATCTCCATCGACATGACAGTCCAACGGAGCCCACTAGTGCCAGTGCTCAGATGCCGAGCGATAACCCAACCTTCTGAAAAGGTTTCTGTTTCTGTCCTCTTCAATCTAAGATACAAGTGTTGAGAACTCGCCTCTGTTTACCCAACAAAGTGGCCAGGATTTGCAGTCCCAGAAAGGATACTGCAAAAGAAAAGGATACTAAGATGATGTAGATGAGATGGTTAACTTTTGAGATGCCGCGAATTCGGATTAGCACTTGTAATTTTGTTTAAAAGAGGAGTTGGTGTATCAGTGGGAAACAAGTCCTGAAGATGTCAACGAAAGAATGTACAAAGATTAGTCAATTTGTTAAGATCGGGAGCTGAATACAAAAAGATAAAGTAATCAGATTCTAAAGGATCTGTAGGAGAGCTACCGAAATTGGGTCCAGTAAGTATTCTAGGTTTCTAATATTTTAGATTAAAGTTCTAAGAACTCATTTAAAGCCTCTAAATATGGTTAAGCCATAATATCTTTTAATATGGCTATAAATAAAACCGTTAATTTGCCACCGAATACTTTTTTTTACCCCCGGAGGGGGTCCTTATAATCTCAATAACCATTAAAAGTGAAAGCCTGCCTTTAAGAATAGAAAATATATTTTTTACGAATTCAAAACTCTCACCTTTACGTTCCTCTATAATCTTCTCATTTCCGCTCTGGCTTCCCCAGAGATTTTTAAGTCTGACTTTTGGTCTGTGCCTGCTGTCAAAGCATTCCCCTCCCTTCCTCCTGCATTTTTGGAACGGAACCCTCGTTATCCTGCAGCAGGATTCCAGCTCTTTGCATGCGACTCCACAAATCATCCAACAATTTTCGATGTCGATGTCGGGACAACTCTCGGGTAGCATTTCTTCATAACTAGAGACTACTCGAATTTCATAAATTTCGAGGACTCACACCCCTCGCTTTTGGGACGGAACCAAATAAAGGACGAACGGTCGTCGGGCTGAAGAGAAAGTGTCAATTTCCTAACGATTCAATCTAACTTTTGCTTGTTGGACAGTTGGTTTTTTTTATGGCCGACTATAGTATAGTTGCCTGCACCTTTGGTTTGGTTTTCATTTTTTTTATACGCTCTCTGGCGAAAATTGCGATCGAAACAAAAGGCTCTGGTGGCAGGAGGCGGTGGTGCGAGGCATTACAGTGAAGTGGGTTGGGAAAACAATACGAAGGCATTTGGCATTGCGCCTAGCAATCAGTGTTGCCTTTGTCCTCAATCCTGGAGATTTCACACTGTTTAGCTTGACATTTAACTGTCAATCAAGACGGCACTCTGGCATTGTGGGGCTCCTTGCTGTCCTCTGTGTGAGTCCTTGCGAACGGCAATGTGCAATTGTTTTCAGCTACACTGTGGGAAAAAATGGATGGGACTTAGGGGAACATATTTCATATTTACAATAGATCTTCATACATTAAAGGTTGGAAATTATTTGAAATATCTTCACTATTCTTAGGTCTTTGAATAAAAGGATATTTATAGGCATTTTTCCCAGTGCATGTCCTGTCCAGCAGCCGTTAAGTGTGACTCGAATCGAGTTGTTTTAGGTGAATTGGTTGCGATTTGAGTTCGAGCCTCGAAGGTATGACGACTACCATAATTCCATTAGGCACAGCAGGAATTTGACTGGAGGAGCGCCACAGGACTTCACACCAAAAGAAGAGAAACTCATTAAATCAATGCTGAGACAAAGGGGAACAGTTGGATATATTGGAAATACGAAAACTGTTTAGAAGCGTCGAAGAAAAACCCTCAAAAGTGAAGTCAGTCGAACAATGCACTGCATGGGATGCAAAGAGCGAGGAAAACTGTGGCAGTCCTTTCAATGTTTTTCCTTATTTTTTTTTTTCTCATCTGCAATTGCGTGCGAGTGTGTGTGTGTGGCGGTTTGGTTGTGTGTGTGTGTGTTTCTGTTTGTGGGTGAAGTTTTCCGAGAGAACAGCGACAGCTGTTGTTCGTGGTGAGTTTTCTCGGTCACTTTGCAGACTTTAAAACTCACCACACTCTCTACTCTTCTCTCGGCTCTCTCGCTTTTCCGCTCCCATTTTCCGCACTGGGTCACTTTGGGAACTTTTCTCCGGCACCCTCTTTCGCCGCTTTCTCGCTCGGGCTCTGCCTCGCTTTCATTCTCTCACTTTGCGTGGGTGACACATTTTTAGGAACTCCAATTTGAGGGCCTGTTGTCTTCTTTTTACGTCTTTAAACTAAAATAAAATTTAATTAATTGCCAGCTAATCAATACGGGCGGGCTTTTAAAGAGTTCTCCGCTTAATTTCTTTTTGAGGATCCCTTTTGGGGCGAAAACCATAAATAAAAGTTGTCAGACTTTTGACACTTCTGTTTTGCTTTCAGTTTTTTGCTGCTTGGCTTTTCCATTTTCCTGGTCGTGTTTTTCTTTTCGCATTCCTCCTGACTTACTTTTCGCAGGACTATTTTTCGGTGTCAATGTCGGCGTTGTTGTTATCCTTTTATTTTTGCAGCCATCTCCTTCAGATTGCGCACATGCTTTCGAAATTCTTTCATATTTATTGGCAATTTCATCTGTTGCAAGTTTTTATTTTCCTATCGTTCTTTATTTTTATGTGGGAGCTATCTTAACACCCCTCGTCGAGTCATTAACGTGTTTTCCCGACTTGGGTTTTATGGAGGAGGGCACTCTTTATGGGGATTCAATGTTATAGACAGCAGGGTGACATAAAACTAAAATTATTGAGGCAGGTTAATCAAGAGGAAAAAAAAAATAAAATTAAAAGGCTAAAAAGGTAAAAATATGGTATGGTGTTTACAATGGCAGTAAGTTTCTAAAGGTGCAACTTTGGCTGCCCTACTAAGCCCACATTGTTGGCTCTATCGTTTCTTGCTCGGCATCTTATAATTCCATCTGAATACATCATCTGCATGGCGAAGTATCTTAAGACTTCATGTCCCACCCGCCCAGTATCTTTCGTCAAGTGTTCAGCTTTTTTTAGTGTTGCTTCCTCAATTTTTGACACACTTTCCAGGCGAGTTTCTGTTTTATGCTCGGTTGAACTGAATAGTTTACCCAAGCCAAGCGCCAAAGCTCCAAAGTTGAAAGCAAGGCAGCAGTTCTGCAACCGCAAATATGCAGCAAGGATATGCCAGCTGGGGGGGGGGTTGTGGGTGCTGCTGGGCGGCTCTAAGCCCAGTGGGGAAAGTGGCGGTGAAAGTGGGAGTGACTTAACCTGAACATTAAAGTGCCTCTCGGCTGTTTTGTGGGTGAAGCAACTGGCTTTGATTTCAGCGCCCCCAGGTGCGTGTGTCCCAATAATTTTCCCTTTCCGTTGAAAACAATTCGTGGATTTTTGTCTGCCAGGGTTGCCAGGGGTGTGGGCAAAAGGGTTGTTGTCACTCTGTGGTCCTCTCGTTCTGTCATGGAAACAATTGAAATAGCAACCGAACGATGGCATGCCGTCGACATCTTTCAGCCATAATCAAAGTGAATAAATAACATGAAAGAACTTTTTTTCCACCTCCGCACTCGGCACTCGGTGCTCGGTTAAAGGGAATATTCTCTCCTTTGCCGGAGCAGGCGACAGAGCAATTAGAAATCAAATTTTCCAAGCATGGCATGGGAATCCCGATGGTTGGGGGACTCTGAGGGAAATTAATTAAAATATTCCGGAAAGGCAGAAAAAATTTTGGGGAGGAGGGCCATAGCACAGGCCAATTAGATTTCATTTATTTCCCTCTACTTTTTTTGTTGTATTTTCTTTCCTTTTTTTTTTTTGCCCCTTCAACCACAACAAATGTTGGCATGGTCTAGGTTAAGTTGGGAGGTTGGGGAAGCAAGATGAAAATCCGTGGAAAATACTGAAAAAAGGGAAAATGATATTAAAAAGTCGGAGGGAAAGCTATCTGGACATTAATTGGGTAAAATGTTTTCATATTTATCCCTTATTATAATGGGGGTTCAAAGTGTAAATCGCTTATCTGGAAGGTTGGGTGACTTTAATTCGAAAGAGTCCCTAAGAGGTATCATATTTCAAGGATAAGACTAACCGAAATTTATATTCTTTAATATTGCAAAGCCTTCAACTAAAAATCTTTTTATTCAATAAAAATAATATCTTTTTTAAATAAATTTATTTCCGCTTCCAATTTAAGCCATTTCATGGAAAATACCATTAAAATCATGTCAATTGTAATTCGAGAGCAAAGCTTCGATGTGCCCATAGTTAAGCCTGTCTCTTTCCATTCTGATCCCCCATCTCACTCGCTCTCTGCCCTGATTCTGACAGTTGAATTTTTCATTTTTTGTTAGCTTTTAGTTTTGATGTGCAGGGCGTTAAATTTGTCACAATGCTTTCGCTTGCTCTTTTATCCTTGTTGTCCTCCCGGTGCCTGTGCATATAGAAAATGTCATACAAATAAATTTTAATGCCCACACAAACATCCCATCCACCCACACCCACACCCACACACATATGCATGCACTGTGAAAAATGTTGGGGCAGAGCCTGGAAAAGTTTCAAGTGCAGTGCAAAGCGCACACCTCAATTTTCCCGCCCTTTTTGCCCAGAGTGGGGGGCAACGGGCCAAAAATGCCATAAATTAAATTTTATAAAAAACAATTACAGAGAAGCTGGGACACGCCGTCCGCCCCTCACCGCCCCTCACCACTTTCCCGGCTTTTCCGCAGCAAACCTTGACAGGTCTACATGTGCCCAGGCTGTGGTTTACACTTGTAAGCATTTTCTGCCCGAGCATATTTCATGCAGAAGGACCTAAAATCCAACAAATACAAAAAAAAATGTTTAAAATGTATATGAAATCCTGGGACTAGGAAGCCGCATTTGCAAGTGTGTAAATTTTATTATTTCTGTGGGGTGCGAGGGCTGACTTACCTTGCATTGCTTAAATTAGCACTGCCAAAAATATGTGGGGCAACAGGTCGCCGGCAGGAGCTGCCTGGCTGCCAGGCTGCCGTCTTCTGGCTGGGATGGGTTTTACTTTCCTTTTCGGTAAATTGGCAAAAAGGGCTGCTTGGCTGGTGGCTGGAGGACTGGCTCTCTCCCCCTTCCACTTCCCCTTCCACTTGCTTCCTCTTTCTCTTTCTTTCTTTCCATACATCATTTCCGCTTTTATGCTTTTTTATGTCCTTTTAATAGATGTCTCTGCATTGGAAGCAATTTATATTCCTTTTTTAGCCAAGGAATCTGCAAAGGAGTTGCGGCATCTGCAGGGGGGGGAGCTGGCAATGTAAGGTAGACTAAAAGTCCTTGCCTGGGTCCTGTCGGTGTCGTTATTTGCATTTTATGTATTCAAATTGTGACATTTACACACATGCAATCCCGCATACTTATACTCGGGAGCATTCAACAAGACAGCAGCGGCTGAACTATAAGGATATGTTTAGTATGGTACTATGATTAAATTATTGGAGTTATAGAAACGAAATGGAATGCAAAGATAGTCACATAGCTTCATATTTTTCAAAAAATTTGATATCTGGAAATGATTTGTTCAACTTCTATTTGTCTGCCCACAGCTGTACTTTTATATCCACAGAAACACTCATAGATATTCATTTGTATGTCAGGCGACTCCTCTCTTTTTGGCCAGGACCCCCGCTACCTCCACTTCCACTCATCCTGCACGAATGAATCTAATTGCGCAAATGTGTGTTAAATTATATTTTTGCATACGCAGACAATCTGGGGGAGGGAGCCGGAAGGGGTTGGAGAGGTGGAAATGTGGCAGCTGGGCTCCCGTTCCCGCTCCTTGGGCTGCTGCTGTAGTTGTTACTTGGTGGTGCCACCTAAATCTAACTGCCAGGTGTGTGTTTGCACATGTGACTTTCTCTCTCGCACATCGCCCTCCTCATCGCTCTGGCTCCTCCGCCCCTCGTAGGTGCAGCACGAGGGTTGTATATGAAGTTTCCTGGGCTACCAGCATGGGTAGGTTTCCAAAAACAAAACAAAAAAATTGTAACACTTAATTATCGAATGAAATATCTTCTGGGAGCCCGCATAAAAGTATTATTCCGTATTCCGATCAAGAACATCTAATGAAGGCTGAGAAATGCCGGAGAAAGACAGCTGAAATAATTTAATGAAAGAAATAGTAACTAAACGCTTACCAAGGGAATTTGAGTTGACAAACACAAGATAAAATTGACAAAAATAAGTCCAAGACACATTTAAAAATATAAATATTTATAATCCCCCAATTTCAAGGTCTTTGCTTTACAACTTTTGAAATCCACCCAACATCACTCAGCACCATAATTTGAGCCGTGTTTCCGAGGGGGTTGTTGTTGGGGAAATGGGTAGTGAAACGGTGGAAGGATATGGTATTCTTTGGCGGTATGTATGGGTGGTGGGCCATAATTGTCAGTAGCTTTTGTTGAATAATTGCTGCCATGCCAGATGCCAAAGCATCAGTGTAGGCAACCGAGAGAGAGCCGAGATCCAGGGCAAGCCAAGCCAGAAAACTGGGTATATGGCACATTTATGGCAATGCCAATGGCACTTTACCTGTATGTGGTATGGTGGTATGGATGCTCCACCAACGATATCATTATCCTCATCATCATCGTTTTCTCCGGAAGCAAACAATGTAAAGAGCCATGGCCATGACTCTTATTTTGAGTTGGGGCGAAATTTAATACATTTGGATTTAAAAGTCATGACATGCGGCGTTGCCAGGGATTGGCCTTAGCTGAAAACAAGAAGGTGGCACTGGGTACCGGGGAAGTGGAAGTGTGACCCAGGCACACAACAAATTGCGACCTACACGTTGTTTTCTACTTTACATAAATTACAAAAACAGAACGAACAGAAAACAAACTCATCGCAACACACCCACAAAGTCGCCCATCACCAGCCCGATCCGGGAACGTGCAACATTTTTATCAATTAGTTTAATCTCCTGTTCCTTGGGGGATGAGTCCTCCCCATTTTCCTCGGAATCTTATCAAGCCAGCAAGCAGTTGACAGAAGTTTCTTTTCGCTTCTCGGTTTTTTGTTTTTTTTTTTTGTTTCTGGTGTCTTGGGGAGCTGCCACCAGAAATCGTTAAAATTGATTTTGATTTCACAAAGAAACGAGGAAGATTTCCAATCTTGTGGCAGACACTGAGATCTTCAGACAGTGGCAAATCAGGCAAATTATATTAATTTCCCACATTGTCGGATCTCATTGGCATGACACGAAAAATCTCCGTTTGAATTGGTTCTCGGCTCGGCACAAAAAATTACGCACAAAATCGATTATTTTAAAGCCCGGATAGGTGGAGAACTGGGGGAAAGGAGGCCAAAAGGAAGGTGTCCTCCCACTTTGCCTCCTCTGGTGATGTTTGGGTAGAACTTTTGGCAAACGGCAGAGACAACTGCCCAAACAAATGCCCGAAAAAAAGATTACTTGAGTGGGGACAAATGGACAAACTCAAATTATAGGGCAGTCCAAACCAAAAAAGTTAAAATTTTAGAGGCTTAAAAATGAATAGAAAATGTCCTAGTTGTATAAAAAATAACTAAAGCCATACAATTTTTAAAATAAATCATTTAAAAGTCTATTGCTTTTAATTTAAATTTTTTACAATTTTCTCCCTTTGGAATTTTTTAAAAATTCAATAGGCTCAAAACTTTTTTGGAAGAGTATCCGGCAGAAAGCAGAAAAAAAGAAAACAGCAAAAAGGCTGATGTCCTGCCAACGCATGGGTGTGCCGCACAGACACACAAAGGAAAAACAGACAGAGACTGAGTGGGGGACATATATATAGTTGAAAAAACACTAAAATGCTCTTATTCAAATGCAGATTATCCCTGGCCGCACCCACTCACACTCACACACACGCACACGCACACACTCGCACTCGCACTCTGCACATCCTTGCTAGGAGGCTTAGGCCAAGGATTTACTTTCATTTGTGCAAGGAGTGCGTGCCTGTCTCGTACTTTGCGAAGCCCCTAGAATTAGACAAATGAAGTAGAATCTCCTATGCGACAACGACACATTGAGACAAAATTTAAAGTGCAGCCTGGCAAACACAGGCAGCCCAGAAAGGACCCTTAAGTACCTCCTTGGCAGAGTGTTCACATAATTCGATTTATGTAGTGTAGATGTCGGTCCCCCTTCGGTGTCCTTCAACGTTACCGAACCGAAATCTCAGTTTTTGGTCATTCCAAAAATGACCAGTTGTCAACTGTGTCCTTGATTTCCAGTCTTTAAGTGTCCTGTGATTTTGGGGCTTCTCCGCAAACCTCACAATTGTCCTGGGCCGAATCATGTTTTGCCAATTATCGATTTGACACATTTGTGAGCTGTTGGCTCCCCAACATTGTGACATCTGCATTTCAGTTTGCCGGCCTTTGAATGGCGAAACAATGGTAGAATTCAATTGGTTTCTGGATTATCAAATTTTGTAGGCCACAAAGCGTTGATGAAACCGAAAACCAAATAGAAAATTTTGTCACTTGCCAGCTCGCCATTGACTGAATCGGCAAGCTTTGAACTGTTTGACAAGTGCAAACCGATGTTTAACTAATGAGTTGAACATGATTGAATCAATTAGAGAGGTTTCAAATATTAGAGATAGATAAGCACAAAATATTTTTAGTGAACGAAATTAGAGTCCTGAATAAATTATTTTTCTAGCCTATACATATTACACTTTGAAAGGGAATAAGCGTAGGATAATTTTGAGTGAAATTCAGATTTTAACTAGGTTTCTCGAGTGTCCGTGGTATTTAAAAAAATCTGGGAAAAATAAAACCAGAAGCCATGAAAAGATTTTAAATGGAACTACTTATTTGTATAGCAATTTTTTCTTACTAACCGATGTACTTCACTTTTTGTTCTACGATATTCTATTCAACTTTTTTGGGTCTCAAATTTCTTGTTGTGTCAACAACATTTGGCCTGAATGGGAGAGGAGCTCTTAGAGTTCCCGCCCTTCTCCGAATAGGTCGTAAATCCTATTAGATCCTCTGCAACATGTGACTGACGGCCAGTAAGGAGTTTGAATGGGTATAGCTGAAGCTGCAGCATAATCGGCTTAGGATCAATTGCCAACAATTGGTGCTGTCAACGAGTCTGAGGGGGAAAGATCTGGACAGCATTACAGTCCCTGAGATCGATCTCGAATTTATGAAATTAAGCCCATTTCCGAGTGATGTTTCTTCTGGCACCTATTTCGTTAAATATCAGAATCGAATGGTGATAAAAATCACATCTAATCTATGGGTCTAGGCTATCAAAAAAATTAATTATTCCATTTTATATTCTTGAAACATTTAAAACCCATCAACTAACTAATAAAAAAAGTAATGATATTCTAACCCTTAAGATTGTTTCTGCCATTTAAATTCTTATCGTAGGAAATTCAATCTATCTTAAGATGATCTTCACACCTTTGCATTTTGTTTCATTAAAAAGAAAACCATCTGGTAGCCTATCGGGAAGATTCCACAAACAAGGAAAACCAAAACAAAACAGTCCTAAAAATTTACCATAACTAGATCGCCAGATCAAACCGATCTCGTTTATCGGAAATGACTAAACATCTTTCATGTATCGATCTTACAAGTTCCTGCCCTGTAATTTTGTGCCTGGGCGATCCCATAAAAAATCAGAGAACCCGATACCCAAGACACCATTTATCAATCTGGTATATGGGGTTGAACTCAGATCAAACGAGATCGTGAAAGATCCAAGGAGTCAGCTGACTGAGCGACTGCCTTGACGACTCCCAGGAGATGACTTTGGAGAAATCGAAGCGAAGCGAATAGGAAACTCTTTGCCGGCTGTCGGGATCGGGTCGTTAGGGAAATCGTTAGAGAGACCGGCAGAGGGCCATATGGCAAGGCCTGCCTGTGTTCAGGGACCCGCCTATGTCTTCGGGTTATGCCATATGCTGCACTCTTTTTTCGGTAATTATCCTTTACTCTCCTTTAGGCTCTACACTGAGAATATTTTTGTAAAAGGAGAGACAATTTAAAGTAGATATTACCTCCATAGGAAAAATGTTGAGCATAAGCAGAGTCTTATTTTAACATCCTCCTCCTGTTCCTATTCAATCACAAATATTTCTCTCAGTGCTCACACGTTCCTAACCCAAAATTAGTTTCAGTATTTTCAGTTTTCGGGTCTTGTTGCACAGACCAAAGCGACTGCCGCAAAACTGCACTGGTCGGGAGTTCGGTGTATCTCATGGATGCAACCGCAGCTAATGCGCTTATGTACGCTCAATAAGATGCTGACAGCCGTGTTTTTGGGGGCCGTCAAGGTGAAGGGCGTGCCCGAGAAGACCCACAGACTGCAGACCATGTCTGGAAAAGGTTTTCCTTGTACTCACAAACTCATAAAACTTGCACCGGCTTGGCGGGCATTTCCCCCATCCAATGTGTGTGTGTGTGTTTTTTTTTTTTCAACGGGGCTGTCTCGTTGCCTGGTTATATCTTTAGCATAATCTGCATATGTCTCCTAGTGCAGGCACTAAATCTAACGCCCTCGAATCTAGAGCACTTAGCGCCAGCTGCCGTCACATCGAGAGTTTCAAGGATCCTTGCGCTCTTTAGTCAGAGGAGTTCCTCCACCAGAGTCCCTTGTATTTTGATACTTTCGGTGTCATTTATCATGACCTTCGGCTGCTCTAAAAATAGTCGCTCTAGTTGGTCATGATGAAGAGTCCCCGGTTCTTGGAGTGGGCATAAGTAAATAAGAAGGGCTATAGAGATAATGCGATCGGTGATGATGTACACGAAGTACTTGGGCTCTGTCAAAGTAATCAGCTAGCTGAAAGTTTGATGATCTTGAGGGAGGTCGGAGTGCTGACTCCATGCTGAGAACGATAAATATAAAGAATTGTTTATTATTCAAAAAAATAAATGCTCTCGCCAGACTGAAATAAAATAAGACATATCTGAAGGGCGACATTAACTGATTATTTTCTTTCAACGCAAGAGGCCACTCGTACTAATTGTGAATTATATCATTCCTCAAAAAACGTTTCAAAATATTTATTTTCCAACATCTGAAAATGCAAAGAGTCCACTTCCGCTAATAAATGTAAAAATGAAAGTTCCCTAATTTTAATGCTAATATAGGCAAATTTTTTTCTTTGGAAACTCCCATCCTTTATCACTTTCTTTGCAGGAAGCTGCCTTGATTTAATTATTTTATTGAAATTTCAATTTTCGTATATCATTAGCATAGTTTTCCTCTTCTGCTCTCGCTCCTCGTCTGCTTTTCGCTTTTTTATTTGAAATTCAACGAATTAATTTTGTTGTTCTCGCCAACTCAAAAAAAAAGAAAAAAAATCCAAAAGCGAAAAATCAGCGCACTTTTCCAATCGCCCGCTGACTTACTAACTTAACCAGAGAGCCAAGCTTCCTGCCACCGCTCCCTATTTCAGCAGTCCCCCTGTGACGCCCCTGGTCTCACCTCTTAGCCCTGCCCTGCCACTTTGCCCCGACTTTTTGCGTACAAGTGAATTTTAATTTAATTTCCCTACAACTAGACGTTGAGCTAGACGTGAGCTGAGCGAACAAGCGGTCCTCCCACCGAGAACCACCCATCCCCACCAATTTTCCTCAGGATCCTCTGCTAAAAACAGTCATGGGTATGAGAATAGTTACAGTTTTGGCGAGGTACAATGGAAATCTGGACTTTGGATCCATTATATCATAGTTCGAAGAGACTTAAGTATAAGACCTAGAATATCCAAGCTTAAATATTTCTAAAAATTTCTTAAAACTTAACCCCCACTGTTCCCAGGACATAGACATAGCTCTGCTCTCCAGATCCTGGTGCTTTAATTGTGTATGGCATGACAGCGCACAAAATGGCGTCGAGAGTTGCACGTCATCAGGCGGGAATGCCACTCCCCCATCGCCCCCCCCCGTTCGTACGCCCCTTCTCAGGCATGCCCCCGTCACCTCTTACTCTGCACTCTCTGTTCTGTGTGCGATTTTCGTATTTAGTTAAACAAAATTAAAACGTGATTTGTTTTCTTGTTTTTCGCCTGGCACTTGCTCCCATCCCCGAGATTCCCATCCCTCCCAGGATGTTTGCACATTTTTGGCATTCCTCGAGTGAACTACGCCGAATGTTGTCTCTGGGCCGGCCTTCTTCATTAGGTTGCAGTATTTGGCAGGCTTAAAGCGTTTTAAATTCAATACGCGCCTGCCTCGTCCTGCCATCGCTTCAATAGAAAATTTATTGCATTTACAAGTCGATTTATTATGCAGCACCGAGGAGTGGGGGTTGGGCTGCGAAATAGGGAAGCTGTTTCTCATCAAAACTGTCTTTTGGTTTTCGTTTTTTCCCCTCTATTTTTGTAGTTTTGTACTTCAGCTATGGCGGCTGCTGCTGCTGCTGTAGCTGCCATTTTCCAATCTGCACTTTCATTTGAAACGCTGCTGACAATTTCCATTTGGCGACTCCCAGCCAGCTGTCTCCCTCTGGGCGGCTAGAGCGCTCTCTTTCCCGCAGCGAACCACAGCTGGTAACCAACTGACGTACAGATTTGATTTGAAATGTTCAAATTACCAACATTATAAAAGATGAACAGCTCTAGAGCAGTCAACTAGCTAGACCAGGGAGACCCCCTACGGCCTTCCAATTACCGCCCACTCTTCATCCTTTCAGCGGAATTTATTGAGTGGGGAGTTCCTATAATTTTTCAGGAGATTTTCAAAATCTTTTCAAAAGTGTTTCTGACATATGGAAATTATTTACTTGCAATATTTTTTTTTTAATTTTTAAGGCACATTATTGAAAAGGTATCAATAAAACTTTATTTTAGGCATTATGCTTATACCTCTTAGTATATATAATTTATTTATATACTTAAAATTCTTTTTTAGATTTATTAATCAGTAAGTACTACCATACTCCATTCCAAGACTTCCTTAGTGAGTAGCACTGCCATTTTCTAACTCTATTAGACTACCCACCTTTGTGGCTTTCACCAGCCACCCACCCACCCCAGCTCCTGCCAACCCAACCATCTCTCTCTATATCCATTCATCTGCAGATATAGCCAGATATATATTCTATATGTATATGGTGTTTTGCACAACCCATCTGCGGGTGTGTGTTTAAACGCATCAAATGCTTGCGTGTGATTAGTTTGCATACAACTTGACAGACAGAGACGGGCAGGAAGACAAGGAGCTTCTCTACTGAAGCTGGTGATGATGGCAGTTCCAGTGGTGGGGCTACTGCTGGCGGTGTTGCAACTCCTGTCGAGTGGGTGGCTGCGATTTGGTTTTGGCCGGGTTGCCAAGGATGAGGAATCCCTTTGTTGACAAGTGCTGCATGGCATCATTCATTCGCGTTCTGTCATTTGGCGTTGCTTAATTTCGCGGTTTTAACGCGCTTTCAGTCCACCCCCCTCGTTCGGAAGGGGAGCTTCAAAGTCCTCCGCAAGACCTCCTGGCAAAAACCACAACGAACAAATGAATTTTTGAGGTTGTACAACGGAATATGTAATGAGTCCGAACTGGATTTTTTTTGGAACAAAGAAATTCTTTGGCATCCAAAAAAAATATTGAATTCTGATGAATTTCCACACCTACCTTGACACTTAGCATCAGTCATTCTGATTAGTACTGTCCTAGGCTTAGTTAGTTTGCAGCTCGGTTAGTTAGCTAGTTAGTTAGCCTGGAAAAATGGCACAAATTGCCTGTAATTTTGAACTGGGCCAACTGCTAACTAGCAGTGGTCCAGAGCGATTGCCAATGGCAAACAACACTCAACGGCAGTGGGCTGCAACTAGTGACGAAAAATTGCGGCTAATGAGCATTTGAAATACGCACATTTGTGACTATAACCCGGCAACTGTAGGCCCAAAGTTACCCTATTCTCCTACATTTCCAGGAGGGAGGCCCTCCCTCCCAACTGGCAACCGTTAACAGCTCCTGGCAACTTGTTAACAAGCTGGCACCCGCAACATGCTCTCGGTACCAAAAGGGGCTCGGAAAATCGGAGAAAAATCAAAGTGGGGCTGGGCCGAGGACTGGGCCAGAAGGCTACAGCTGCTGGCTGTGTTGACAATTAAGCCGGTTAATATGATTGCCACTTGATGTGCTGATGCTGATGCTGATGCTGAATGTTCGCTGCTGGCTGCCAACTGATGATGGCTCCTGATGAGGATGAGAATTGCGATTCTGGTATGATGTCCTTCCTACAATTTTGCCAACGAAATGAGCGAACGCGTTACGGCCCTAAAATGAAAGCCAAAAACTATACCCTAAGTGGTGCAATAGTTTCTGGGGGACTATCCTGTAACAATTACAGAGGTCCGTAAAGTTTGGATTTGGACAGGATATCCTTTAACAAAGAAAGGATGGTTGTAGGTCTAAATTAAAAATATTTGATATCTCTATTTACATAAAAAGTGCATTTAAGTTTCGTGTTTTAGCCAGGTATGATTTTGTGATAGATTTCTCCCCTCTCGCCGTTTACACCCACGTTCTCTAATGCGAACTTTGCGCGCAATTTGTTGCCGCTGACAGCTGTGAGAAAGGGAGAATTTGTTCCTGTTTCTCGTTTCTCGTTTCTCGTTCCTCATTTCTCTTTCTCGCTGTTTTCTGTTATTGTTGTCCTGGGCTGCCTCTGTCTCTGGCTCTGCATTCAGGCCAGGATGTCAACGGCAAATGCAACTGCAACTGCTGACATTCCCATTGTCCTGGAGACCTGAAAAGATAGAGTCAGAGAGCGAGACAGAGGCGAAAGAGATGGCGATAGAGTGGGTGGACCGGGGGGTCCGGGTGGTGGGTGGCACCATGAGTGTGTCACAAAATGCTAACGACATTTTGTTATTTACTTATTGCATTCATTTAGCTTGAAGATGCCCCTCCCACACTTTTCATGCAATGTCTCCTTGGGGGCACTATAAAAAAAAATGGTTTAAATTGTCATTTTCAAAGTTTTCTAAAGTGATTTTTTAAATAGGTTTCTTTCCATATTTCAAGAAGACTTTAAATAGTAATAAAATAATAATTTAATAAACTCAAATCCCGATCAAAATTCGAATCTTATTTGACCCTGCCTTTGTCTCAGTGCCAACGTCTTTTGCACATTTTTAATCTGGCTGCCTTTTGTATTGCACTTAACTAGGCTTGCAGTCTCCGCCCGTTGCATTCTAACGCTCTTCCCTCGCTCCCCTCCACTCCAGCGAAGAATGGAGAACGCTTCACCCAGCCCCTTGGATTCCAGCCAGGAACAATGGGCCTCACATAATGGGGCAAATTGAATTTGAATTGCTTGGTTGGCTTGGTTAACATTCTAAGCGCACTCACACACTTGGAAAGGGACAGATAGGGGGCAGTGAAGAAAGAGACGGGGCCATGGGTCTGAACGTGTGCAGGCCGGCCACATTTCAGATTCTCAATAATGCTTATTGTCAGGGAATTGAATGCGAAAACAATGCCATGTCCCAGAGTCCTCTTCCCTTGTGTCCTGCCATTGTGCGTGGCTCGGTAAATATTATTCTTCTTTAAAAATTGTCCAATGCCCAAGGATACAAGCGACAATAAGACAAGAAAAGGGAGATTTCAAAAAAATATATATCTGTATATATAGAAGAGAAAAAGTAGGAAAGGTTATGACAGGCACAAACCATTTCTACCAAACAAGATAAATGAGAAAAAATTAGAGGCACTGGCAGAGGATTGCTGGTAGAAATCAATTGAAGTCGAGTAGAAAATCAACAGCGTATTATTTTCCCTTAGCAATTCCCGAACCTTTTGTGCCTTGTGGCAAATGACAAAGGAGCAATTATGAGGAGCACCCTGGCATACAGAAATATAAGGAGCTAGGATTGGGATTCTTAATGGAGGAGCAGCAAAATTCTAAGAAAATTCTCAAAAATCAAGCCTGTGAATTGTGATGGAATTTCAAACAAAATCGTGATTAGCAATTGGCAAGGTGTCTGACAGTTGTAAGGTATTTTTTTATGGAGTCCAGGTAAGTGCTTAAGGATAAGGTAAATAAAAAATAAAAGTTGGTTTTGTGAGGGTGTGAGACCACACAAAAGGTTCAATCATCGATTGTAGTTAACCATTATATATAGGAGTACGACTTTACTCAAAATTTTACCAAAATTTATCAAGAAATCTTAAAGAAAATCAAATCATAATTAGAAAGAACCATCTGCATATTGAAATAAATTCCTTAAAATTTTTAAATAAAAGAAAATTAAAATTCAATTTTCTAAAAGGTTCCACCTATCCGAAGCCAAGAAGACTCCTGACAATTGTCTTGGGATTTTAGAAAAATCTTCTCAGCAAAAAGGCAACCGGAAATCCCTCTTCTAGCCGCAAAATTAATCTTCCCTTATTAATCTCCCACGACTTGACCTCAAGACCGCAGGATACCTTTCCGATCCCATTAAAGAGTAATTCATTTACCTCGCTCGTCCTGCTTCTGTCGTCAATGGGTTAATCTCATCCGAATGCAATTGCCTGCTTAACATATGTATGGCCAGACCGCAGAGCCAGAATCCAGGACTCAAAGTGCCGTCCCAAAAACCATATCCGTTGCTGGCTGTCATGGCCGATTGAGCAAACAGCTAAACCGAAATGCTAATCCTTTTTCCAATTTTTTTCTAGAACTGTTCCTGCATTTGTGCAGCTGTTGCTACAGGAATTAGTTTTTTTTTTGTTGCTTGTTCGAAACGAACAAATCCACTGATCCACTTTGCGTACAGTAGCATGCCGCCTCCGTTGTTTTGACAAAATGTTTTTGTCGAGTGCCATTGACTTTGGGTAGCGAGCGGTATGGTGGTAGGTGCAACTGTCCCGGCCCCTGCCCCTGCCACTGTCATAGCCACTGCAGCACCCGCATTTTACCATTTTACCTGCCACCGTGCGGACAAATGATGATGACAACTTCCGCTTCTGGCTGAAACCCTCAACCCCATCCCGGCCAGCACATATTTTAATTTTCGAAACAATTCAGCAAAACAAAATACGAGAAAATCAAGGAGACACTGTGTGCCTGGCCAGCCAGGCAGCACCAAAGTCGAACGGAATACGCTGAGAGTTGTCCGGCCAAGCTAAGAGGATTATGTCCTGCCAGAATGCGAATGTGGCTGCCAGTGTGTCGGTCTGGGTTGTCAGAGGTGGTGGGGGTGAAAGGCTGGAGGGAAATGGTAAAACTCGCAATTTTTATGAATATGGAAAAGCCGCTTTAGACAGCAGAGAAAATAATAACAAACTAACCGACTTCAAACAAAAACATGCCAGAATGAAAAAAAAAGGAGACGAAGCCCTGGAGTCGGAAAAAGGGGAAAATGTTATTAGAGCTGAGCAATGATTACATAACCGAAAACCAATTTGAAAGGAGACTATACCAATTGAAAGTAAGACTGGTTTAGAGCTTAGTACTTACACAAGAGAGAGAATCTGATGTGAGTGAACTTGTTCATAAAGGATGAATTTGAAAACCAAGGAAAACCAGTTTTTTAAATGAAAATGTAAGATCTACCATACCTTATCACTTAGTAATAATTCCCTTAATATTTATTTGTATAAACCCTTCAATGTACCATATTTTCCCCATCTTATTGCAAACACATGATATCATTCTTGCGAAAACTTATTCCAACTTATGAATATTTACCAGAGTGGAGTATTACTCTCCTTGTCCCACTTTCTGGAATGCAATAGCCAAAGTTCTCGTATTCCCCCTGCATTAATTAGTTTCGCTCGTTGCCAATTTGTCACAGAGTCCGATGTCAATACTCTGGCGATATGAGGGCGAGATCTTGAACTCCACCCGCACCCTCTGCCGGGACCCACTCCCTTCGGGTGTCTTAAAGTCTTAGCAAGGGGAGGACTTTAAGTTTTGGCGCCCATAAATATGCCATAAAACTATTTGAACGCTCGACTAGATAAAGGGGGCGGACAGCCGGCGAGCAAGTGTAGCGAACAACCAAAACAACCACCAGACGACGACTTCTGGGACTACTGAATAGTACTACCGACTGTCTGCCTCTGCTCCTGCTCTCCCTTCTGGCCCATAACAAAGTTAATAATAATAAAGCTGAGGCGGAGAAGTCAGGGGCACGCCCCAGACAGAGTCCCCGCCAAATACGATTACAATTTGTTACACTTACGCAGCACAAAAGTCGTCAGCCATCCACCCCAGCCAGATACCCGGGAACAGTCCATCTCCTCTGAGGAGATGGGACGCCAAACAGTCGCCAGTTGTTTCGTCTTCGTCTTGTGGTTACACAAATCTCCAGACTGGCATCACAACCAGCAGCAGAACCATCAGCAGCAACCTGACCAAAGAAATGCCCAAACGAATGTCCGCATAAATCAGGGCATAGTTTGAATCGAGGGGGAAAAAGGGGGAAGCCCAAGGGGATGTTTCCCTCTAATCAAAATCAAAGTAAAGGGGAATGTTACACTGGAAAGAATAGTTTTATTAGACAAATAAAATCATACATATTGCTTAAGTATTTTTAATGGAGAGGTATCTGCAACAAAATTTAATAAAGTTTGACTTCTCAATAGTCATTATCATAAGCAAAAGTATATTTATTTTTATTTTGTAAATATTTCTGATTTCCTGTGTATACATATTTTTGGGAAATCGATTCACCCGAGAGATCTTGTAATATCCGAAAGGGGAAACACACTCCCTGTATGAGAAGCACACACACTCCTCTCAACGATCAGCCGATACCAATTAATTTATCAAAGTCAGTGCAGCCGAAGAAGAACCATCTTCGGGACAAGGCCACTGGGAATTAAACGACAATGAACGATCCCCATTCATTGGGTTATTAATACAGCACACTCTACAGAAGATCATTTGGGAATCGATTCCGGAAGCGGCTGCAGTTGCTCTCAACATTTCTTTTCTTTCCATTCTTCCCTTTCAGGTAAACACTCATTTGACTTTTATTAATTACAACTAGATTTTTATTTATAACCAACAAATTGTTCACAATTTATCAACTCGGCTTAGTGATGCATTTGTGTATACGTATATACATTTATATAGATATGTCTTGTGTAATTATCAAAGCTTATCAATCAGAGGCGATCGCTATATTTGAGCTTCTGCCAGCCAGCCCGTTGGCGCTTCAGTTCCCTGTAGCTGTTGGGCAGTCCGTAGAAAAAGTATATAGAAAGTCCTGCATACATAGAACCGATTAGCATACTTAGGTATGTGGAGGTATCTCAGGCATGCACTAGGTTTTGACACGTTTAATACCATTTAATTAAATACTTTTGCGACTAGTTTTTAGTTAGCTAAGCATGCACATTAATTAGGGGGGATTGTTGTTATTGTTTGTGAGAAGGAGTTGCTTTGGAAACACGATATTTTAGAGAACTTGTAAAGCATATATTTTGTTTGGCTTAAAAGAAAATTAATGAGGCCCATTATATTGTCTCATAAACTCTCTTAAATTTATGGCAATCGAATTTAACAGATATGTGTTGAAAGAATGGTTTTCTTTTCAATGAAAACTAAAACACATTTCTGCCTTGAAGCAACACGCTTGCAAAGTATCTAGTTACCTTTTCCGGGCAGTCCATTTGAATGTAATTCCTAGGAAGCTACCGTGTGTTGGCACACTTCTTCTAATCAACCAACTCCCCCATTCCACCTGGTGCTTATAATCTAGAATTGCTTGGATTCCATGCTGACTACTAACAACTAGAAACTAGTAACTACTGCTATGCTAGATATGTACAATTCAAACTACATTTGCATTCCGGTGCGCATGCAAACCAACTACTCTCAACTGGGGGGAGAATGGCAACCTCTTTGGTTTCAAATGAGGAAAATGATGGGAGGGTGACCCCCCTCAGCTGCCGCTTTCCGCTTCTATTTCTATATAAGTGGACTGCGGACGATGGCGACGCACCAGGTCCGGATGTTGTTGGGTTCGGTGCGAGGGACCACGCTGCAATATGGCCTCCAATTTCGCCCGGAATGGCAACGGCTCCAGCGACTCCGGTTCCGTTCTTGTCTCCGATTCCGATTCCGGATTCGATTCTGGTGGCAGGAGGGCCGGGTTCCTGGCATCCACGATATGGTTTTGACTTTGCTCCTGATTCAAAGTGGGTCGCTGTTTGCGCAAACTAATGCTGTTGATGGTCTTGTACAGTACCGGATCGAATTTCGGTGGACGCGGTATGTTGTTGGTACTGGCAAGTGCATCTGCCACTGGTGCAGATGGAGATTTCAGAGGGGCTTCTGTGGCGGATATTCCTGTGGCGACCTCATCACCATTGCCAGCCTCATTATGGCCGATTTTCAGTTCGCTGATGGCCTTGAGCATTAACCGGCGAACATCGGTCTCGCTTTTCGATTGCTTCAGTTGCGGCCTTGCCTGTGGCAGGAGTTCTGGTTCCTCCTCCTCGTCCTCCACCTTGTTCTCATTTCCAGTCCCATCCTTTACAGGCGTTTTCACCTTGTGGCCATTGGCATTCATAATGATGTGGCTTAAGCGGTCTTTAAACTTGGCCGAATGCAGCGGATCCTCAATTTCCGAGACCTGGGATTTCAGTGACGTCTGGGACTCCAGGCGCTGCAGTTGAGGCTTAATTATGGGTACGGTCTCAGGTTCTTTAACAGCTTCCCCAACCTCAGGGGCCTTTACATTTTGAGCTTCGTAGACCTTTTCTAGCTGCTCGTAGAACACTTCACTATTAAACATTTCCTCGAGCATCTTCTGGGCCACTTGCTTGCATTCTT
Source organism: Drosophila atripex (assembly GCA_035045925.1). NCBI lineage: Eukaryota > Metazoa > Arthropoda > Insecta > Diptera > Drosophilidae > Drosophila > Drosophila atripex. The sequence continues at coordinate 8,636,608 of JAWNOP010000012.1, forward strand.
CGTAGGTGTTTGGCGGCAGGGAAGCGAGGCTCTTGGTTTCATCATCGTCGCTGCTGCTGTGAACCGTGGCCACTATAACCGTTTCAATGACACTCGGATACATCTCGGAATCCAGGCTGAAGTGTCTCTCGAAAATCATCTGCTGCTGCTTCTCCTGCTCCAGTTCCAGCTCACTTTGCTGTATTTCCACCGCGTCCAGAACATCATCTAGCATGGCAATCACCGATTGTTCATCCTCGCGAGACGGAGATCCATTGTCCCCCAAGGTGGCTGTGGAATTTTCGCTTCTGGTATCCTCCACGTAGAACACCTTTCCATTGGCGTGTTTTACTTCGATTAAGTCATCGCCCACATCGCTCAGATTTTGTATTTGATCCACGCTGCTGCTCGGACTCTTCTTCAATTGAGTTGCCAAGGTCAAAACACTCTCCTGGGACAGACAATTATTGTCCTTATCCGAGATAACCTCCATTCCCTTCAGGACCTTGTAGTAAGTCACCCTCTCGGGGTTTCTTTTATGGGGATTCTTACAATCGTACAGATACCAGCATGCAAGGAATATGGGTATACCTAGGTTAGTCGAAGTTAGTGCGAAATTACAACATGCATTAGTTCTACCACATGCAATTAAATTATTGTAAAAATGGGGAGAGATTTGAACTTACCAATAATCATCCATATACCGAAGCGTATCCACGTCCATGAGTCCAGCTGCAGCATCAGGTAAATATTTATGAAAATACTGATGGCAGGAACGACCGGTACGAAGGGCACTCTGAAGAGTCGACTTCTAACTTCTCTGGGCTGCAGACAAATCAGCAGGATAACCAGAAAAATCAGGAATATTAATATAACAAGGACAGCAAGGACCCAGGGCTCTTCGGAGGCGATGGAGTGATGTTCTTGCATTATCAGAACACCCAGACCCAAAGATAAAAGACCTGAAAAATGCAATTAAGTATTTTCTTCAATTTAATTAAGAGTATTACTTACAAAACACTGTGGCCAGCACTCCCACAATCCTGGAGGATATGGCGTTTGGCTCCCGAAGTCCGTGAACATTGAAAAGCTGTTTACACACAGAGCCGCAAGTAAAACGATCCGACCGCGAGGTCAGAGAGGTCCTCTCCGTAGCTTGACCCTCCTTCTGGCCCCGATTGTCCTCCGGCTCGCAGTAGTCCATGTATCGCAGCAGCATTATCGATATGGCCACCACGCTGTAGGCCAAAAGGGTGCCGATGGAAAGAAGGCTCACCAATTGAGCCAAATCGAAGAGTCCTGCGATGGTGGCCGTGAAGAGAGCAGCCACAATGGACCCCGTGACTGGAACTCGGAATCTCGGACTCACTTTACCGAGAAACCGGAATAGAAGACCGTCTTGGGCCATCGAATACATCACCCTTGGCAGGGGAAATAATGCTCCAAAAAGACTGGCCAGCAGACCCACCAGTCCACCCACCGTAACGATCCACATGGGCACCGTCCAGCCCACATATTCGAAGGCGTAGGGCAGCGGTGCATTGGCATCTTGCAGGTAGTACGGCAGCATTAGGGTCAGGACAGTGGACACTCCAAAGTAGCACAGGAAGATGATCAGCAGGGAGAGCAGGATGGACTGCGGGATGTTCTTGCGCGGATTTCTCACCTCTTCTCCGGTGGTGGCGATGGCATCGAAGCCAACAAAGCCAAAGAAGCAGGTGGCTGCTCCTTGGAGAGTGCCCTCGAATCCAAAGGGAAAGTAGCCACCCGATCCAATGGTCACATTTGCGAAGGTCGAGTTCTCCGTGAAGCTAGCGGGATCCACGGTCCAGTTGGCGAGGTCAGCTGGGGAAAGTGGAAGGGGTTTTGTTTATATAATTTTTAAGTAAAAACTTTAGACTTCTTACCTTTCAACGCTCCAGCTATGATAACAAATCCCAGAATAAATATATTAAGACAGGTCACAAAATTGTTGGCCATTGTTGAGGTTTCCACTCCAAAAGCAAGGGCCACTAAAAATATATATGCATTATTTAAATATTTGCGTTTTAAAAAATGTAATACTGAAGAACTTACCTCCAAACACAACAACCAATCCAAAGGCCAAAAAATCAAAGTAGCTGCCAAGAAAACTAACATCCATGGGGGCCACCTCGGCGAAAGTGGTCTTCAGGGTATCATTTAGCAAGGAGTCCAGGTACAGGCTGATGCCCCTACAAACGCTGGCAGTTCCGATAACATATTCCAGTATGAGATTCCAGCCAATGACAAAGGCAGCAAACTCCCCGATACAAACATAACTATAAACATAAGCAGACCCTGCTTTTGGAACTCGTGCTCCAAACTCTGCATAACAAATACCTTTAAAGGAGAACCAAAAAATAAATGCACAATCAGTTCACCTTCGCCAATCCAAACTGTAGCCGGAGAAATCAAACTCACCCGCCAGCAGGGAGGCCAGGGCCGCAATGGCAAACGATATCATCACCGAGGGACCCGCCTGATCCTTGGCTATCTGTCCGGCCAGGACATAGACCCCTGCTCCCAGGGTCGAGCCGACGCCGAGGGCCGTAAGGTCCCAGAGACCCAGCACCCGATTGAGCTTCGTCTCCCCCTCGTTGCCATCGGCCTGGAGGTGCTTGCGCCGGGTGAGAACCTTCCAAGGGGAGATCTGGCGAACCATCTCCTTCGTATCTCTCGGGCTGGGGTGGCGGGTTCAGTAAACCTTCGCAATTCTGAAATTGAGCAGAACCATATTCGCATAGACTTAGGTTGTGCCAAGATCATGCATAATGCACTTCGATCTACGTATTGTCCGGGTGTCTTATCTTGTGACGACGCGCTCGTTTATACAAAGCAAATAATTGAGCTCAAAATGTAATCGTAAATGGCAAGTCTATTGTGGGCTGCGAGTTTGAACTCGATTGCTCCACTTAGAATTGGGTATAGGTAATCTCTACATGGGGAGCGGTATATGGGAGAGTTTATGGAAAGTCTAAGCTATGATGGAAAAGTTTCTGAAGGCCTTCTTCAAGGTTGCACGGCTGAGGCTGATATTTTACAAAAAAATATCCTTTTGGAGCAAAGTATTTTATTCTTGAATTTAATTAATCATCCTCTTCTTGAATATATACAGCTTTTCTGTTACCAATAAATCCATATATTTTCTACAACCCCAACTGGTGACTAAGAAAATTATCCACACCCTTGCCCAAACGTTGACAAAAATAATTGTACACTCTTTGATAACAAATCGGATGCTCGAGTTTTTTTCTATATGTAGTATCTTTTGCAAGTTTGTTTGCATTTCTATTATTATACCTTATAATTTTTCTCGCTCGTGTTGCTTAACAAAGATAATTAAGTGGGTCTAGGTGAGAGCCTGCCGGACTTGTCGAACGAAAACTTAAACTGTTTTATTTTTTTTTAAATAATTACGATACACTTGACTCACCAACTTTCTGAATATTTTTTTCGCCTCTGCGGCCTGTTCTTTCCCTTTTATGTAGCACTTTGTTTTGTTCCAGTGCAGTCGGGGCAAATATTTTCGATTCGCCTTTGTCTGATTCTTATTAATGAATTGTAAGACTATTATTGATTCTCGTTCACACCAAACAATAAAAAACGGACAACAAACGTGTGACTGACATTCTTGGCGATCTGGGAGCGTCTGCGCTGCCGTTTCGCTGCCTTCTTCGCCGCCGGCTGCAGGTTGTCGCGTTACAGCCGCAAAATCGTCGGGTCCTCCTCCAAAGATAAGACCACCAGTCCAGGGAGCGGGATCCGCACCACCTCCACAGTCCGCCGACAGCGGCCGTGAGGCATTGGCGAAGCGAACGGGTGCACGGCGAGAAATATTCGACTGCCAAATAAAAGGGGTGGGACATAAGTACAGTATTTTCCCATAAGGATATACTTCATTGTATAAAAGTATGAATAATAATAGTATGAAATCCGAACACCTTCCCAGCAATCCCAATTTGGATTTATCATTTATTTAATGAATCGTTTAAGATTCCGTTTCCGATACGTATACGTAATATTACGCATGTCATGCTTAATATTATAGATTTCTAAAATTTACTTATAGACTTATTTTTAAATATATCCTAATTATTCAATAACATCTTGTTTATAATTATTTAAAATTAAATAATAACATCCAGTAGGAATTACAGCTTTCCTATCACTTTACTTTTGAAGTATTTTAAAATTTTGTACAATTTATTATTAATATATATATTTTTATTTAATTATTATACTTACCTCGTTGTTCTCAAAAATGTTAGACAGACTCTGTGTTTTCTCTCAGTGCACACACGAAGCTGGAAACTGATAAGAGACGAAAGACGATGCCGATTCGGATGGATTTCTGGAAGATAAGGCCCGGCCCGGCTGGCGGAGGGGGGTCGGCGGGATCAGTAGATGATCTGGGTTGTAATTAGAGCGACAACAAATATGAAAAATTAGCAGGTGCACGAGGCAGTGACAGGCGGGGAGGTGGGCGGGCGGAGACTGCGAGAAAAAGAGAAAGACGAAGGCTGAATCACACTGTGTGACGTCGCATGATTGTTAGTGCTGCTGCTGTGTTTTGATATTGCTTCTATTGTTGTTTTAGTTGGTGCGTTGCTACTTTCGGTTTTATGATCTTTGCGATAACAGATTTTTGTACACACCCACACACACACCTTCACACACACACAAACACTCACACAGTACCACTAACTCGACAACTCGAAAATTCTGTTATTTATGTTTCGCCAGATAAGGACTATATTGGTCTTGTTGAGTTTTCACTTCATTTCCGATCTGACGTATTTCGGCTTTAGATTTTAACGTAACATTCGCTTCACTCCCCCGCACCCGAGACCATCTCACTCGCACCCGTTGCGGCTGCCTCTGTTCGCTTGTTGACGGTTTCGGTGTATAACGTTAACTGAAAGTGTAAGATAATATTCTGGCCGCTATATACGAGCGAGAGAGCGGCAGCTAGCTGCTAAAAAATATATAGCGGGCAATGCAACAATATCGGGCTGGCGAACACAATTATAAATGCTCGTCTTCTTCATATTGTTTCTGTTTTTTATTTGTATTTTTTATTTTGCCAGTTTTTGTTGCTGGTCTAGTTGTTGTTATTATTGTCGTTAGCTGTCGAGTGTCAATTTGTAGATTTTATGAAGTGGTTAAGTCGGTTGATAAGCTCCGATGCGCTCTACCCAATGACTGGAGATGGAATTCGTATTGATTCTAAAATATAATATATGCACATATCTAAGCCAAGAGCTCCCTTTCATTAGGAAATTGGCTTCTTAACGATCACAATACACTTTTCTCAACCAATTCCCACTGTATATAAGTTCTTATCTCGATTAAATCTACAATTACGTAAACTCTGTTGATTCGAGAAGGTGAATGAATGACTTTATTTCATAATTCCAGATATGATTCCATGATACTATAGATAAGCCGTTCAAACAAATCAGCTCCGATTGTTTTCGTCGAGCTATAGCTTTTCATTTATCATTAGGAATTTCAACGATTTTCATTTCTCAAGTTTTACCATTATTTCCCGTGGTCTATATTCGGTCGTTAACCGCGAAAGAGCACAATCGTTAGCGGCTATTAAATTATCTATAAACTGATTACAAACGCTATTAAGCCAAACCCAAGTTTTACTTCTATGCGTCACGTGTTTATTATTCATCCACTACTTCTAAAGTCTGCAGGTGTCTTTCTATGTAACTATAAAGCTCTCGAAACACATTTCTATCAGAATTGCACCCATAGTGAAAACTATTAGGAATAATATTTATTTTAAAAAGCTTTAATTATTATTAATTATTCTCGTGCCTAACCAATTTAGTTCCAAGTATTCCGAGTGTTTGAAAAACTCATTAGCCGCCTATTTCCTGCCTGGAAAACTGCTGAATTGGCCAAAAGAGTGCTATCAACCCAATCGACAACAGCGAATAAATACTGATAAGATACTCAAAGTGCTCGCCACACTTTCACTGCGGGAAGTGAGGAGAAAAAATCACGGCATCACCGCCTTATCCACATAGAATGTTTGCTGGGGTATTAAAATTTTACTGCACCTACTTGATGCCACCAGACGGGCCTCGTCTATATACACAGACATGTACAAGAAAGGATCTAGAGGTGGGAGGATATGGAGCAGACTTTATCACATGTGGCGGTGGGTGGTGGGTGGTGGATGGATGGTGAGCGTGTGGCAAATTGGCCTTTGTGCGTTGCCGGTTGGCCTGGCGGCAAATATAAACGATCTAATTTAAATAATTACGCCCACAAAATTTGACGCGCCTACCAAATTGCCTTCGTTTAATGCTCGAGTGAGAAAATTACCCCCAGGCCAAACCGAAGACTAGAACTAATTTCAAAGTTGGCTTTGCTTATGGCCTCACAAAGTGCTTCCTATTGCCAAACCGATTTACCAGCCCAGTATTATTAAAGTTTTCCAATTGATTGTCGAAAATGACTGTTTCGTATACCGCTGAGGTTGCAACTTGTCGTCGCTTCGGTTGCTTTTGGAAACTTTTGATCAGGTAAGGATATGCTTGAAGGAATTTTACTGCCACCATTACATCCTTGCCAAAATCAACAGATGGCGTGCAAGCATCTACAAGATTATTTGGGTGGATCTCCTAACGTTTTTGACTTGTTTCTACTTCATGGCTATCGTTTACCGTTTTGGTTTGAGAGATTCCGACAAAGTGTAAGTTCTTAAATATAAACTTTGTTTTTAATTAACTCCTTTAAAACATTTTAGAATTTTCGAGGACATTGTGATGTATTGCCACAGTTATGGCAACATGATTCCTCTCTCTTTCGTCTTGGGATTTTATGTTTCCATTATAGTGGACCGCTGGTGGAATCAGTATATTACTGTCCCCTGGCCTGATCCTTTGGCGGTGTACGTTAGTGCCTTGGTCCGGGGCCAGGACGAACATGGTCGTCTCATGAGACGCACAATTATGCGGTACATGTGCTTGGCCTTAACCATGGTTCTAACGATGATCTCGCCGGTGATCAAAAGGCGCTTTCCGACCTACGACGAGCTGATCGAGGCGGGTCTTCTAAATACCAACGAGGCCAATATAATCAAAGCTATGGACGTCAAGTTTCCCAAGCATCCTAAGTACTGGATGCCCATTATTTGGGCCAGCAGTATTGTGACACGGGCTCGTAAGGAAGGACGTATTTGGGACGACTTCTCACTGAAGTCAATGATTGATGAGCTCAATAAATTTCGATCTGGATGCAATATGCTTACTCACTATGACATGATCTCAGTTCCGCTAGTTTACACTCAGGTAAGCAATACTTTTCAAAAAACTTTCTAATGAACCCATTCATTAATAATTAATTATTGAAATTTAATAATCAAGAAATTTTATAAGAATCGGATGAAAATGGGCACAGACATAGCGTTCGATGGGACCAAATGGTGGCCCCAAGCCTATTTCTGGTTTTTGAAGAGGGTCCACCAGAAAATTTTGAAAAAAATCTAAAAAAAATTATGTTCCCAGATTTTGATGCAATTTTATTGAGAACCGGATCACAAATCGTTTAAGGTATTCCGCTCAAGAATCGGATGATTATTGCCAAAGATATAGGCTTCGATGGGGACCAAATGGAGGCTCCATGCCTTTTTCTGATTTTTGAAGGGGGTCCTCCAGAAAATTTTGAAAAAAATCTAAAAAAAATTATGTTCTTAGATTTTGATGCATTTTTATTCAGAATCGAATCACAAATCGTTTAAGGTATTCCGCTCAAAAATCGGATGATTATTGCCAAAGATATAGGATTCGATGGGGACCAAATGGTGGCTCCATGCCTTTTTATGATTTATGAAGGGGGTCCTCTAGAACATTTTGATAAAAATCTACAAAAAATTATGATTCCAGATTTTGATGCAAATTTACTGATAATCGAACCATGAATCGTTTGAGGTATTCCGCTTAAGAATCGGATAATTTTTACCAAAGATATAGGCTTGGATGGGGGCCAAATCGTGGTTCCATGTATTTTTGTGATATTTGAAGGGGGTACTCTAGAAAATTTTGAAAAAAATCTACAAAAATTTATGATTCCAGATTTTGATGCAAATTTATTGATAATCGAACCATGAATTGTTTGAGGTATTCCGCTCAAGAATCGGATGATTATTGCCAAAGATATAGGCTTGGATGGGGGCCAAATCGTGATTCCATGCCTTTTTGTGATTTTTGAGTTGGTCCTCTAGAAAATATTGAAAAAAATCGAAAAAAATTATGTTCTTAGATTTTGATGCAATTTCATTCAGAATCGAATCACGAATCGTTTAAGGCATCCCGCTCAAGAATCGTATGATTATTGCCAAAGATATAGGCTTCGATGGGGACCAAATGGTGATTCCATGCCTATTTTTGATATTTGGAGCGGATCCTCCAGAAAATTTTGAAAAAAATCCAAAAATATGTTCCCAGATATTGATGCAAATTTATTGAGAATCGAACCACGAATCGTTTAGGATATTCCGCTCAAGCATCGGATGATTATTGCCAAAGATATAGGCTTCGATGTGGGCCAAATAGCCATCCTTGCTATTTAAAGCATAATGTCAGACTTACATTTCCCATCAAAGCTTTCATTACGCATATTTTCTGTACTCTTTCTTAGTGTTGTCCCTGGTTTATGTGGTAGGTGATAAGAATAAGTTTTAACGCATTGCGGTAATTTAACACATAATAGCCTGTATATTGTATATATGTAAATAGTTAGTGAATTGTTATACAGGTCGTATGGGTAATTTTTAAATTATTTTGTTTTTATTTATATTTCAGGTCGTCACTCTGGCTGTGTATACGTACTTTTTCGCCGCCATCTTCGGCCATCAGTGGATCGACAGAGAGTCGCCTACCGAGAACTATCAGAATATAGTGAACTACTACTTCCCGCTCTTTTCCACTCTGGAGTTTTTCTTCTTTATGGGGTGGCTGAAGGTGGCCGAGACTTTGATTTGTCCCTTTGGGGATGACGACGACGACTTCGAGCTCAACTGGGTGATCGACCGAAATCTTCAAGTCAGTTACCTAATCGTGGATGAGATGCACAACGACCACCCGCAACTGGTGAGGGATCAGTACTGGGACGAGGTGTTCCCCAACGAACTGCCCTATTTCGTGGAAGCCGAGAGGGCGGAGCATCCGGAGGCGTCCACAGCTAGGTTGCCTCTGGCTAAACACCATGCCCCTGCAGCGACGACAGCCCGCAAAAGTGACGAAACCGACTGGACCGACTTTGAAGAACACGAGGTGGACGTCGAACTGAAGATCCGATTCGCCCCGCGACAGTTCAAGTTCAGCCACAGTTCCATTTCGATTACGGACAGTCTGGGTGGCGACACCATGGACATGGGAGAGGAGGAGGGTGATGAGATGAATAGCCAGTTCTCCAGCCAGGATGAATTCGAGCTCCTGAAGGTGGAGCGAGAGAAACAACGCATGGACCGGCAGATGCAGCAGGCCGCCCTCACCTTGGAACTGATGAGAAACGAAATTGGCTCAGATGGATCAGAAACTCATTCAGAGTCCAAAAGCCGAGAAATGGAGGTGCAGACCGATAAGAGCTACACCAGCCAAACGAGAAAAGAGAAAAAGGACAAGGATAAAGATAAGGACGAAAAGAAAAAGTGAAATGTACTATTTTAAAATATAATAAAATATTGTTTTCGCCAAAACCAAGGTCTTTATTTTTCGTCGCCAGGTTTCTTATCAGTAGCTGAAGGCTTTTTGGATGGGGAACCTTTAATGGTGCCATGACTACTATCGCCTTCTGCCTCCTCCTCCTGGCCCATGGTCAAGTCGGAAGGGGGTCGAAGGACTGTGATCCTGTAAGGTGCTCCCGATGAGGCGTGCCGTGTTGTTCCCTGACGCATGTCCATGAGGCGATGGCGCAATCGATCCCTACGCTCCCGACGACGTTGTTCTATCAACTCATTGAAATCCACTACAAGCAGGGAGGCTGATTAGATTAATATTTATGCAATGTACTCATTCTCACTTGTATCCTGAGATTCTGTGCCCAGGTGCTCCTGTTCCGAACCAATAATAGTACCACTGAAGGCCACCCGCGACTGTCCCATGTTCAATAAAAAGGAGTCCGTGTAGCTTCCGCTGGTAGAAGGTCCCGGCACGAAGCTCGGGGTGAGCCTCCTATGGCGACTTCGGTTACTACGGGTGCTTACGTTACTGTGTTCGCTTCCGATCGACATGGTCGTGATTGAGCCCTTCGTTTTTTGCTGTTAACAAAACAACGATATATTATTGTTTAAATGACTTGAGCGTTTTCCAATAACCTTTATCGATTTTGATTCCGTATCTATGTGGGCAGTGGAGGCTTCAGGAGGACCCGAACGCATCTTTGGCTGATTGTAGGGCAATTCGTTTGGAAACACCTCATCCCAATACTGATCCTTGACCAATTCCGGATGCTCCTGATGCATTTCGTCAACCACAAAGTACGAGATTGTTATATTCCGATCAATAATCCAGTTAAGCTAATAGAAAACCTCAAATAAAATGGTTATTTTTGTAAATGAATGCTTAGGTTTTACCTCGAAATCATCATCATCCTCTCCGAATGGATTAATCAAAACCTCTGCTACTTTGAGCCAGCCCATGTAGAAGAAAAACTGCAAAATGGTCAGGAAGGGAAACCACTTCACAACCGATTCACCAACGCGGGAGCGTTCGTTCTGTGTCCACTGTTGTCCCAGGATGGTGAACAGGAAAAAGGAGTAAACTGCCAATGTCACAACCTGGGTGTAAACCACTGGAATACTGACCCAGTCGTAGTAGAGCAAAAAGCCACAATATCCGCGAAACTTGTTCAATTCATCAATTATTGTTTTTACGGCGTAGTCGTCGCGTATCTTATTTTCACTTCTGGCCCTCATCACAATGCTAGCCGCCCAAACGATGGGCATCCAGTGTTTGGGATACTTTGGAAAAGCCACATCCATATTTTCAATAATGGTCTTTTCGTTCTCCAGCAAGAAGCCAGCTTCGATGAACTGATCGTAGTTTGGGAATCGCCGCTTAACACGAGGGGAAATCATGGTGAAAACAATCACTTGACAGAGGCAAACGTATCTCAGGATAGTTCGTCGCATAGCCCTGGCCCGGTCATCGTAGCCATGGAGGTTGGAGCTGACCAAGATGGCTACCGGATCCGGCCATGGAATGGTGGAGTACTGGTCCCACCAGCGAGTCATCACGATGGACACATAGAACCCCATCACGAAAGACAGTGGTATGAGACCCACATTTCGCGTGCAATACTCGGAAATATGCTCAAAAAGCCTACAAATTAATGAAGCTATTTAAGCCAAATATTCAAAGTTAAAAACTTCGGAAATTTCAACGTACTTTTTGCCTTCTGCATTCATCAGAAAGCGATAGGCCACTGCAAAAATGAAGTACAAGCCCATAAAAGCCAACAGATCATGCCAAACAAGCTTGTAAATGCTGCCGCGCCATCTTGAAGGAAAATTTGGTTAATAAGACCTTCATTAGACCTTGGTTCTTACCTTAAAAGTAAACCCAAAAAGTTGCTAACAACACTCGAGGTGCTCACACTAGAGGTGTAGGTCACTGTCATGATTGCACGATCCGAATGAACTAAATTTTCTATTTTCCACAAAAATGACAAAGGAAAACCAGTTGACAAGTAAAGCAATGAGTGCTTGAATTTTCTGCTTCCAACAAAGTATTTATTTATTTCAAGGATAAGTTGGCAAAAATCAAAAAAGCCACAGGGAACCGTCATATGGTTTTGGCCAATTACATATCAAAAACCAAGAGATTTGATTATAAAGGTGACGGCTGGAAGACATCGAGAATACTTGTGTTTTTATTTGACAATGTGTTGCCAGAATAATTTTATTTTTGTAAGAAACCCATTATCCGCATTGTTTTCTTTGTTTACCCATTACCAGCAAGTATTGGGTTCATAATCCTTTTAATACCATTTGTATTTTAATTTGATAAAAAAAATTAAGAAAAACAAAATGCATATTTTCAATAATAAATGAATCGTGAAGCCATTTTCTCTGTTATTTTCCACTTTTCAGTTTCATAAAAAGCATGAGTATCATGATGTCGATAGCATTTAATTATTTTTTTTACCCTTTCGAGGCCTCCTGCTGAGCTCTGAAATCGAATTCATTGCTTCCTGTGACAAAGATTGCCTTTGATGCGTTAAGACAATACGTACAGTTTTGTGAATCATTTATAAACCACAATACCCATGTGCCAGTGTCATGCGCCTGAAAAGTCCTGTCTGACATCAGCAAAACCACACGAGCTCTTCCATAAAAAGGATATAACCAGAGGCGTCCATTGTGCTTTCCATTATCATAACCAAACATGGAAAATCTGACGCGATGCGTGTTATTATTTTTTACACTCGACAGCACTTCCTGTGCCATAAAAATCGCGACAAAAACGAAACGAAATTACATTGGCAGCGCACGCAAAAGGGGAACTATCACAAAATTGTATTATTTTTAATACTTTGATGGGTCATGGCTGCGGGAAACAATAATTCCGATTCTGCTCGCCACTTAACTCATTTGGGGCATTATTGGGGCTCGGTTTTTGCTCAGATCCATTTGCCTTTGTGTTTTCCAATAAAGTTTTCCGTATGTTTAATTACACATCGATATGTTCGCATTAATGGGCCAACGAGTCAACTACAAGAGGTATGCAGGGCTGCTCTACTGTTCTGCAGTATTTTCATTTAAGTTTAAGTTTACTTTTTGTGACAGCCCATTGAGATCTTTAAATAGAGGAAACTAATTGAACTGGCCGCCATTAATTTGTTCGTTAGTGCGAAGGCCGCAACCAATTCGAGAATCCCCCACATTCTCGGCTACAATTCAGGCGGATATGTGGCCATAAATATTTCATATTTGCACAGCGCGTAGTTTGTGTCTTGTCGCCAGTGCTCCTGATTGATGGCGCGGTTGGCGAGGATTGCCATGCGGATTTTTGTTCAGCTCAGTTCCGATGTTGCTGTTTTTGTATCTCTGTGTGACTGTTTCTGTTTCTGTTTCTGTTTCTACCGGGAGGGTCAGCACAAAAAGGGGTTAATTTAATTTCGTGCTCGAACGAATTTGTCCATAATTGGCAATTAGCATTGACCATTGCCACATACATATATATTCGCTTGGCGGAGCCATAGCAATCATCGCCATTCTGGCCATCATCTCTCATGGTCAACTTACAACATGGCCAACAGGACTCAGCGTTTGCATTTCTGCATTTGCCCAATGGCGGTAAATATTTGCCCGATGATTGTGCCCCCACTCGTTCCGCCCGCCTCCTTTTTTGTGACCATTTTTCAAACAAAAAAGTAAACCGGTCGACAAAAAATATCAGAACCGTTGAAGCGTTGAAACAATAATCATCGAATCGCTTGCCCCGTACACGTTTATATATGTATGTATGATTGGTGGCAGTGTCTGATTGCAGCTGCTCTCCATCGTTAATTGCAACACAGTCATGCAAAATGCGTTTAATGTGAATGCGAACTGTTTTTTTTTTCGCAAATCCTGTTACGGGTTCCCCTGCGTTTTTCACACCATTTTTCAAAGTCAATTTCGGTAGATTTTTAATGCGACCTTAGGGAAGCCGCATTAGATGTATGTTTTGTTCGATATCTGCCTTCCCTATAGCTTGATTAGGAATGATGAGGGTTGGGCCATAAGGACGGGAGACCGGGAGGCCCGAAGGCATTCAACAAGCAGAAATTGATGCGAGTGACCCTCAGGTAAGGATGGGTTAAAAATTCGACAACCCAGGGGGAAAATCTGTCAATGCCCCGAATATTAGGAGTTGAATTTCTTTTCAGAGTTAGCACTGATTTCCCAGAGAGTTTGTACAATAGGAGTTTCAAAAGGAGTTTTTAGTAGCTTTGCTTCTTTTCTTTTGGATATTTTTTTAATGTGCTGAATACATAATAAAATTAATCCAATAAAACCCTTTCAGGCACCCCAACACCCTTTCAATCCATCGTCTTCAGCTCCATCAGTCACTCTGAATCTTGATTCGAAATAAACACACCCAACTGCTTCAAAGATTAGATTGTTTCCGCAAAACAAAGACCATCCTAATCTTTAACCCAATCGAAACAGGGGCAGAAACCCCGACAATCCCAAGATGCATTCGGACATCTTTGGACATTATCGTTCCTGGCCATCTTTGACTTTTCACTAAACCAGGGCTAATGTCAGTAATTTCACCCTTCCATCGCCTTCTGATACCTTTTTTTGCTGGCTTGGCTCAAAGGAAGGTCGTCAGTCCGATTTTGGTTGTTAGAGAGAGCTAATTATGTGACAGCCTATTAGCAACTCGATAAATATGTGCCCGGCGGAGGGGCCCCGGCCGAAGCCATTCATGAAAAGTTTGCTTTATGGGGCCGGATCCTCTCCGGGCATTCTATTCATTCATTAGATATGCGAACCTTGCTCCCGGCCTGATTATGACAAAGCACTTTTGCCCAATTGGGTAAATTAGGTGGAAACTGAAAACTAAATGAAACGGAACTCGGCACACGCCCACTTTTCCACTTTTTTCTTCCCAGCGTCGCTCTAATTTTTAACCCAACCAGAGCCGGAAAAAAGAGGAGAAAATTGAAAGGGTCAGGGAAAGGAAAAGCGAGGGATAGAGAAAGAATAAAATACCGTTTTGACGTTTTACTTTTATTTTTTTTTGTCTTTTTTCTGGAAAACGGAACTCGGAAAACTCGGACCACGAACCGTAGCAATTATTTTGCATTAACGAAAGGGTTTAACATTTGCGTTTTAGCCGACATTTAACAACAACAAGCCGCACATTACGATGAAGCATTTGGGGTATTATGGGGTTAAGAAGAGTACGAGAGGCTCAGGGGGTGCTTCCAAATTGGACAGTTGTCCTAAGGGGTTGTACTCCTTGTAATTCGTTACGTTTTGTACCCTAGAAGAGGTGTTTTCTTCATAAAATGGGGGATATTGTTTTTTATTAAATTATTACGATTGATTAATAAAGTATATTTCGTTGTTTTAGAAATTTGTTGCTTTCATTTAATTATTATTATTATAACCTCATATTAAAATCTAATGTATGATTATGAAAGTTTTATTTCTTCATTACTTTATTATGAAATATTTTAAATTATACAAGCTAATAAATCTATTTATCCAGGGTAATCAATTAGTCGAATCCTAAGACTAAAACCTTTGGAACATTTTTTGTGGCTGCTGCGACGACGACGATAAATTGTTGTAATTAATTTTTATTTAACTGTGAAAATGGAAATGCTCTTTTTTTCGGCCATTTTCAAATTGGCTTAAAATGTAAATTATTATTGTGGCCAGAATCGTGCTACATCATGCCAGCACGGAGCTTGGAATCAGGTTTCGGGTGTTTCGGGGGTTTCGGGGGTTTTGGGGGGCTGAGGTGATTACCCCTCCAAGGGGAGCGCCACTTTGTGATGTCTATTAATTAAGCTGCATGTGTGTGGGCGGAGCCTTCAGCTCACACCCCGGAGTTTCGCCTTTGTGGTTGTCAGTTTTGTTAAACCTGGAAAATGGGGGAAATGGAATGAAAAGTGGGCGGGAGGGGGCGGTGTAGCCGGCTCCATGTTGTAAGTGATAATTACAAGTTGGCAAAACTTTTTACACAACCACCGAGTGGCAGAATGGCGGCGGAGTGGTGGACTGAAGGAGACAGGCAGCTTCGGCTTTTGCCAAAAAGTAATTACAATTAAGCCGACGAGCGTTTGGGAACTCATTTTATTAGTTTATCAAGCATCTACTCAGAAGTTGAAAGTATTTTTCGGGAATTTATTAAAAACTAAAGCAAAGACAAGAAATTGATGTACAAAACGCTTCTCTAATTCTCCCAAAAACTACGTCCCAAAAAATAAAAAAAAAAAACTCTACCAACAAACTTTTACGCTTCGAATCCTTTCACTTAAGGCTCAGCTGATTCTCTAGCTGTCTCCCACTGTCCTTCAGCTATCCCCCCCCCCCCCCCCTTCACTCGATGTGCAATGTGGATAAAGTTTTGTCTAAGTATTACCAATAAAATTGATGGAGAAATAGTCCAGAACTATTTGGCTGTAGATAAAAACTTTTTGGCCCAGCACACGCAAGGATATTAAGGGGGGCAGAGAGAGATTGGGGTTTCGACTTCGACTGGGGTTTCGAGAAAGTCCCAAACGCTGCAGAATAATACGAACAAGCTTAGCTTAATATTAAAATTTGCCAACCCCCTGCATATTTCTACCCTTGGCCAAGTGAACTGAGAACAATTTTGGTGCCAAGCTAAAAAGTGCAGAAACTGGGGGAAAATCCCATTGTTATGAAACAGGACGAGTGCAACGGTAGAATACTTTTGCAAGTAAGTGTTGGGGTTACTTATTCAACATTCCGGCCATCCCCACTCTCATTCTCGTTCCCATGTCCATGTCCCCCAATTTAGGGATCAAAACTCTTTGCCATTGAAGTTCTCAAGTAAAGACTTTGGCAGTTTTGGACTCTGAGGAAACAATAAATGGAATGTTTGGCAAAGCTTCAATGAATAAATGAATAAACCCGATTCAATGAATGAACGAATCGGTACAGAGCATTGAGTCAGGATGCAAGATCTGCAGTTTTCTGGAATTTATAAAGTTATTTACTAAAAGGGTTATTTAGGAATTATGAAGAATGAGGACCACAAATATTATGCATTTCTGAACTAAGATCTTCTATTAATTTATACTGCATATGTGTGCCCTAATCCCATTTATTTATCCTTATACCATTTCCCATTATAGCCACTATATAGTTTCCCATAAAAAAGGAGCCAATTTATAAAAGTCTGCTGCGGCTAGAAGATACAAATTTTGTAGGCCAATTATTGACACATTTAGCCGTAAGCTCTAAGCCTGGCCAAAATCATATGAAAACCAATCAAAGTTTTTCTTCGAACAGGTGTTTTGACTCCTATTTTCCTCTTACTTTCTCCATGATTCCTTTTTTTGGGCCATTGGAGCTGAAACACGCACAACTTCCAGCTACTTGTAATTAGCTTTTCTTGTTCGATTCGTTTGGCAGCAGCCAAAAAACGCTGGTCCCCCCCAAATGCTCAGCCCTCTTAGTGCCGCCCAGTACCGGCGACCCTGTCCCAAAAGTTTGCGTGCAAAAATGTTGCCTCTAACGCTGCGAAAGATTTAACTTTTTGATTGAGAAAACATCATTAACGCACGTAAAAGGTGAACTAACTATTTACGGTTTTCGGATAAGTCTGTCTATGTGTGGGGGAGGATGTGTATACATAGCTGTGTGTCTGTGTAGGTTAAAAGTTTTCGCTTTTTCCGATGCTAAAAATCAAATAGGGGAAAACAGCGCGAAATGCGGGAAACGCTATAGAAGAGCAGACGCGGCAGCAATGAGGCAGCAAAGTTTCTAATCACATTTACCGCAATTACTAACAAGGTTTTTTGTTAACTTGGCTCAGAGCTGGGGAATTAGAGGCTGGGAGTTTGTTGCCTCAAATATGTGTGTGCTACAAAGTAAATTAAATAATTTAATTAATTATGAAATTTGGGTTAGCAGAACGAAGCTGATGAAGCAGCGCCAATCAAGATGCCATTAAAGCTAATCTGATTTGGTTTGTCAGAAGACAAGAGATGGAAATTCCACTCAAAATTTTCTAAGCAAAAGATGAAAGAAGCGTTAATAAATTAGTTAAGAATTTCCGGAGCTCGTAGACAGGGACTCTGAATCTGTGTAGATAAAAATGCATAGAATCGAAATGACAGAAAAAAACAGAGAGATAACCGCTAAAGAAATCATAACAATGTTTTAATTTGGGGTTGCTTACCAATAGAATATATTAAAAAACAGGATTGCAGAAACCCTATTTACTTTCGGCCACTTAAACGTTTAAAAACCAGTTTCCAGTTTCGTTTTTTTTGTTATTTTAAATTTTTTTGGCAACCCACACACCCCTAAACAAAACTGAAACCACTACCCTATCAAAATAGTGAAAAATTTGTGCATAATCAATTAAAGCCTATCGGGACGAGATGCTACCCCTAAAACCGAAAAACAGCAACCGACAGACTTTTAAATCGAACTAATTCAACCCTAACAAATTGATAATGCATTATCTGGACGGCGATCGGGGTACCCTTCTCGAATGCTCCATCAAAGTCAGCGACAATTTTACCTGGTAACTGCCAAATTATTTATATCGCACTTAAATTGGCAATGAATAGAAAATTAGGGTTTCCCTGCTCAAAGGAAAAAGGGGTGAACATCATGTCCTTGGCGACAGCTGCTCTCATCGCACCGAATAATGGTTCTTAGACTTGCAGTCAGGCGTTAAGCCATTGATCGGGGCTCCTACCCCTCGCATAGGGACGGTTCCTACCCATCCTAAGTAAATAACAATCAAGTAAAAAATAAGGAAAAAAAACAAGGGTACACGAAACGATCTTAATCTTTGAACAATTAACGTTAGACTTTAATGACAGGGGCGGGATCTTAAGAGGAGCCTTAGTAACATATAAAGAATAACGAGGATAATCCTGTAAAGGTATTTGCAGTTTCAGTTCTCAAGTGCTCATATCCCATCGAAAACTTAAAAGACTTACTTATATTTCTTGCCAGATGTACTCTACTTTTCCCTTACCTAATTCCATATCAGTTCATTTTCTCTTGAGTTTTCCGGGACATGCTTAACAATATTTCAAACTGCAAACTTTTTCGCATGCCCACACAATGAGCCTCCGAAATGTGAGCATGAAAAGCAAACTCAGATGAGAATGGAAAAATACGCTTTGGAAAAGAGTTTAAGTTTCGAGCCACAAAAATGGATGGAATTCGGAAAATTCGAAACAGGAGGTACACTCTACAAGTACTACTCTCGTACAGTTAGTGAGTTTGGACAATTTGGGCATCGGTACTAGAGGCTTTCGAATCGAATGAGGTTTACATAAAATGTACAACATGAATTTTGAAGATGTACCATTATAAGCCATAATATCAAATATCAATTTGACCTTTCCAAAACAGATCTCAAATTGATCTTCCGCTTGCCAGACTTCCCCTTGGGTTCATCTCCTCTTTGGATCCTTGCCGGAAAACTCACTCTAGTAAATTTCAACTTCGTTATGCTGTCATTTGTCCGCAGCCACCGACAAACCTGGAAATAAAATTCCCTCGCCCGATTTCCACATGCGGCTGACAAAACACCCAAGTTCCCACATACACACACTCCCTCGCAGGAGCAACAACATTTCATTCATTCATTCATTCACACACACACACACACCCACACATACACTCGGAGAAAAAATACCCTCGAACTGAAGGCGGAAGAATAGAGAAGGGAGTCAGGGAAAAAAATTTGCTCGCTTCGTTTTCTGCTTGAATTACAAATTGCAACATCAAAAGTTTGACGTTCTTCGTTCGCTTTTCCCCCACTTATTTTTTTTTGTTGTGGTTGTTGCTGTAGCTGCCACCCTGTTGCCGGTTTTGTTGTTGTTATTGTTGGTTAACAATACTTTCGGGCTTGGCTGGTGCTCCTTGGTTTTCTCAGCTTTGCCGGCTTTCTGGTGCCTTTCCTGAATGCCGAAAGGAAAGCAATTTTCTAGCAATATGTTGAACGTATTAGAATTTTGTTTACACTCGAAATGGAAAACATGTTGTGCAATGCACCTCCCAGTATTTTGAGTGGGTGGGCCAGATATGGCGATGTGGCGTCAGGGAGAGACAGGATGCCTTCCACATATCTGTCGCTCATTTGTTTACTTTGAAATCTAGTTGTCAGGCCTTTCGTGAGTGTGGAAATGGATTTTGATTTTCAGCATAAAATGCCCAAAACTATTCGGCCAACAAACCATCCCTGCCAGTTTTTGCTTTGGCTGTTTTCAAGCCTTATAACCCCCGGCCCGGCCCAGTTCATTTTAGCATAGATCGTATGCTAATTACTTTCGAGGAGAAGCAGCAGCTGTTGTAATAACTCAGCCATAAACTGCTCAATGTATATACTAAAATTATGCATAATTATTTCAAAGCGTTTTCATTAATTAGCTTCCGGAATAGCCACTACAAGGACTTGGCCAACGCGGAGTGGTTTTCGTGGAGATGTTCTGGTTTTCTCACAACTTAGGAGATTAGGGGTGAAACAGATATTCTTAAATATATTTTATTTATTATCAGAACCAAATAATCATTATATTTAAGGTACAATTTTATCAAAATTTATTTTTAAATGTGTGAAAGTAAAATCTGGAACGTAGAATTTTCCCTGCCATCGTAGTACTCGCTATGTAGGTCGCTAGATGGCGCCAGCCGCACATAGCAGCGCAGATTTCGACAATTTAACACCTTCATTATTAATTGAAGATAGACCAACTAGGTGAAGGTGGAGGAAAGTGGCTCCAACTTGAAATTGGGTAAATTTTTACGCTTCTGCTGAAAATTTTTTTGTTTTCTTTTTGGGGGTTTTGCTGTGTTTTACTGAAAGCTTCGCCCACAACTTTTGGAATATTAATGATGAGCGCAGCTTGACTTCTGCTTTTTGCTTTCACTGCTTCTAGCTGGCTGCTCCTCCTTTCTACTTTCATTTATACATAAAGCATTGTTAACTTTTTTTTTTAGTTAGCCAAGAGGGCCAAATTGTTTTATCGCTTGCGGCTTATTAGGGGGATCTTTCCTGCAATCACAGGCACTGGCAAAGATTTTTAAGAAGATAAAACAATAGAAACTCTATTGAAAAAAATGTATGAAATAGTTTTTATCCCAATATCAAACCCAAGAATTCCACCATACCGCTTTTATGAAAAATAAAGGATAAAGCAGTTAACGCTTTTCAATTACTACCTGAAAGTTCAGCGAGTAGAAGGACTAGAGAGTTTAATTGATTGAGGTTCTCTAATGATTGGATGCCTCATTTGCTGCTCAGTTGCTCGTTTAGTTAAGTTTGACTTGTTTATAACAGAACTCGTAGTTTAAGAGGGAAATTTCTAACTTGAATAACTTAAAGGTATTCTAGGAGAACAAGTTTATCAAATATTTGTACCATAATGCTTCATAAGCATTTAATTCCCTGGCATCAATCAATAGTGAAAAGTTTGAGTCAATATTGCCTGATAAGCCCCTTCATTAAACCTTTCCTTACCAACATCTGCTATAAATTCCCTAATTTTGGTGGGTTGCATATAGCTAAGCTAGTGTTTGGAGTATTATATGGCTATAATCTGGAAAGGACTTTCACCAGGCCTTTCTCTACCTCTCTTCCTCGCGCCTGCCAATGCGAATTCCCCATCCTTGTGACTCTGCTCATTAGCGTTTCATAAATTTGATTAAGACAATCCCAAGGGGAATCCACTGTTGCTGTTTGCTTATTTGTTTGTCTGTGAAAGGGGCGGGAAGTTCAGTGACAACAACAAAGGGAAGTCACCCCCTCAATTTGGCAAATTAGCAGGCCGAGCCACCACCGAATAAATGCACATATTGCATCAAATACTTGGGGTTGATATGTATGCCCATTTATATGCATATATATCATGAAAGTCTTTTACAATTTCGACGCTACTTTAATTGGATTAATTTGCATTAATATTTATTAGAAGCAAATGCAGACGGGTCGTTCAAAGTGTCGGCCCGCTGGCTATTTAAGCAGCAAAATCCAAGGAGCAAACCCATTTTCATATCGACTGGAGATGACTGGGGGCTCTTTGGCTCTTCCTTTCGCACAAAACATGGCCAAGAGCGGAACGTGGCTAAAATGTGCACTTGGAACTTGGAACTGTCAAAGCAAATATGTCAAACATGGCAGCGTTTGTCCTTGGCTGCTGCACCATTTTTTCTTCGCCGCTCCGCTTCTATCTTCCTTTATTTGCTCTGCTCTCGAGCGATGTTTGCCCTCATATATGTATGAATGTCCTGGCTTCTGCTTCTGCTTCAGCTTCAGCTTCTTTTCCTTTTCCCATTGCCCCATCCCGAATCCTGGTTCTTGGCTCCTGGCTACTGTGCTCTTTGCTCCGGCTCCTGCTCCTGTTTCTGTCCTTGCTCCTGGCTCGACTCCTCTGCCTCTGCTTCTGCTTCTGCATTTGTTTGTTAGCAAACATGTATGTTGCCTTTGGCCAGTGCCGCAGGAAATGGGAATAGAAAAAAAGGATCAAGATGTACACTTTGAAAAATGAGTTTTTAATGTTTTATCAAAAATTAATAGTATACTATTTTTGCTGTCCATTTTAGTGCTAAGATTTTGCTTTCATTGTGACCATACTATATCCTTTCTAATTTTTAGTAATATTAATAAAATATATTACTTATCAAATAGATTTTTTTATGTCCTTTGAATGAGGTAGATAGTTTCGGAGAGAGGATGCAATGGAGAAGAAGCGACAGAGAGCAGACAGGCGAGACACATCGCTTACTTCAATCATCTGGCACTTGGCGTTCACTTTTTCCCCCGACACCCCTCTTCCCTGCTAAGCTCTCCTTTTCCTTTATGTCTACCAGAGCTGCCCATACCAAGCCATCGGCTAAATCTACCGCCCTGCCGGCACCCCGCAACGCAAATCTATTTTACAATGCAAGAAAAAGTCCTTTTGCCTCGGTGAATCTTCTCCAGCTTCTTGTACTTCAACTGCGATGTCTCTGCTCCCCGGGAGCTTTGTGCCCATTTTATATTTTTTGGCAAACACTTCATACTTTTGGCAATACCCGATCCCCCAGTATCCCCCAGTCCCGCATGGCACGCCCCCTCGCTGATGTATTTGATTTCGCAAAGTGCGCGCTGGAAATTTGATTTCGACTACTGCATCGGGACGAAGGATGTCTGCCATGTGCCATCCAATACACACATATGCACTCACACACTCATATCCGCTGTCAGCTCGAATGGCAATCACAGTCACGCCCCCCGCAAGCCCGCCCCCGATCCGCTTTTCCTGGCCTTTGTCCTGCCGCTGATGCACATTGTCATATGTGCTGTGTCTGGAGACAGAAATGGTGGCAAATAGCTTTGATTCTGTGATTCGGGCACATCACATCTTAAGCTTCAATTATCAACGCTGCTTTATCGCATTTTGTCATGGCCAGTGGGCGGGGCAGGGATACAGATTTGAGACGAATTTCGGGTTTGATTTCAAGACACGACGGAAAGAGTTAAAGGCTGTGGATGCGAGTTGAAGTTTCCATACCAGTTCTGCTTAATATATTGTATTTTTGAAGAAATGTATTAGTTCATCCACTTGATTATTATGCCTAGCGCTTTTTATAATCGTCCCAGGCATCATGCCATCAGCAATTTCAGTTTCGAAATTCAACATTCTCAGCTAATTCCCTTGCCGCAAGTTAAATCTTCAGAGTTATATTGCCACCCTTAGCCCACACACCCCTTTTTGGCTTGACTTGACACCTTTCCATGGAAAACAAAAGCCAAAATCCATTAACGTTTTGACGCCTGCCCCCCGTCTGCCCCCGTCCACCCTGCAATGACTTTCCCCAGAAGATCCGCACGCACCGCTGTCGAGGCATCATAACTATAACTATAATGCTTATCACGCTCCACACTCCAACACGCTTAGGACTTTCTTTTGAGCATTCCCCCGCCGCTTTTCCATTTTCACGATCCGACCAATGGGGCGAGAACAAATGACAAACTTTTCAGCGCTCTGGATTCGAATTTAACTCGTTAACAAACCATAAAGTGAAATTTATGTCGACTACGTGTGTGGGCCAAGGATATTCCGTTCTGGCTACCCCTTCCTCCCGGTCTGAAGAGAAAGGATTTTGCCAACCCGACCGACAGGTTGGTTACTTTTTCAACTAGCTATCCATCTAACTATCTGTATCTCATTTGTATCTCTGTCTACAGTGAGGATTAACTAAATTAAATGATTTTCAGAAGCCATAAATATTGTATAAAGGAGTGGTTCATAAAAGTATGCTA
Source organism: Drosophila atripex (assembly GCA_035045925.1). Classification (NCBI taxonomy): domain Eukaryota; kingdom Metazoa; phylum Arthropoda; class Insecta; order Diptera; family Drosophilidae; genus Drosophila; species Drosophila atripex. The sequence continues at coordinate 8,660,592 of JAWNOP010000012.1, forward strand.
CAGATTTAGGTTGTGGCTTGAAAATAAATAATTTGTATGGCATTTCATAGTGTATAGTTTGAGGTAAAAAATTCCACAAATAATATTATATTTTTAGTTTATCTTATCCGGGTACAACTGTAACTTTATTCACCTTTATTCCATCTATTTGCTCGGAGTTGTCATTAAACTTGGCTGCTGAATTTTCACTTTGAAGTTGTTTCGCTTGGGCGAGGGTGAAGGGGTGCTTAGAGGGTTAAACGGCAATCCAATGCCATGGAAAACGAAAGGATAAATCCCAGACAGGAAGGGGTAAAGGACAAAGTCGGAGAAGGCAGAGCTACCAGAGCTATCCCTTTCTTAGTCATTGTTCAAGTTGCATTTGATGCTTTGACTGCGTCACTGCACGTCCTATACGAATATATATCTATATGAACTTATATAGTGTGTAGCCTGTGTATAACTGATATTTTACGTGCCGCACACGCATGCCCCCCCTTGCACATCCTCCCCGCTCCCCCTCTCCATGTTGTACGTGTTTGTGTGTGTGTAATGATTCGTTGTATGTTTTATGTCCTTGGGTAACATAAATTGAATTTCACAAAATTGTTGAAGCATAAAACCTGCTTCAAGTGAAATTTTAGCGTGTTCATTCTCGTATAAAATAATGTTTTTTTCTGTCTGTCATTCCAATCAAGACGATGAGGAAGACAAAGCCATAGTGGATGGAGGGGCAGTGTGAGGGGTCGTGGAAGGAAACCCCTTTCCAGAGCCGACAAAAAAAAACTGCAGCGTCACAGGGCATAACAACAACACGAACTGGAGCAACAAGATGAAGCTAATTTACAAGGCGTCCCATGGACAACATTTAAGTCATGTCAGAGGACGTGGGAGGGGCAAGGCGGAAGGATCGGGGGAAAGGAAAAGGAAAGGGGATCCGGAAAATGCCAAACTTTTGGCCTTCTGTTCTGTCGGCCTCATATGATACACTTGCCAAAAAAAGGTGATCAGAATCATGGAAATAGTTAACCCCATCATATAACAAGAAATTAATATTTTTTAAATCAAAATACCATAATTATTTTGTCTAATTGTTTATATAAATTTATTCGGAATAGTCCTTTTAATTGTTTTTTTTTTTTTGCGGTGCATATTCATCCATCAGGAGCACACACATCCTGTCGGCTGAGCCTCAAGCGGCAATCGTCGCTTCCGCATCAGTGCTCCTTTTTTGACGCGAAAAGTCCAGCCAAAACGAAAAAGTCAGGAGGAGAAAGGTATATTCAGATCACCTCAAAAATATTGAGAGCTGCCTAAGAAAACAATATAAAAAATTGGTTAGGAAAAAAATATGTACATTTTACCAGTTATCTTAACCATTATTGTATCAAATTTCTATTTATTTCAGAGTATTTCGTATTCCGTATTTTCAAATCATATCCTTCCTTGCCTTCTGTTCTGTTTGTTATTGAATTTTTTGTTTAGTCACTTTGTAAATGTTTTTTTTGGCAATTAACCAAGGAGTCGAGGATGGTGGAAGCCGGCGGATGCGAAGGACACGTAATGAAGAGATTTATCATTTCATTGACTGCTGGTGACTCGAAGGTTTCCCATGGTACATATAGATTGCTCATTAGGAGCGTAACTCTATCCTTTCCCCCACAAAGAGGGAAAACGAATCCGAAGGCTTGATTTAATTTGTGCTTCGCTAAGCTTTCTGCCCCCTTTCTGTTAATCCACTACATATGTAAACTGCCACGCCCATGCCCTTGCGAGGAAACCGAGGAAGTTAACTTCATTTGGTGACGTCAGCTATATAAGGACTTCAGCAAGGACGAAACTGAACTTGGGGTAGTCGAGAGTCGAGAGGGTTGAAGGAGTCTCAAGGAACTTCCCTTTTCCACTTGCCACAGCCATAAGAAGTGCATCTAATTGACACTTGAGGGTGCTGTACCCAGACAAGTGGTTCAGCCAGAAAGGAAAGGTTCCTTTCTTTCTGGCCCTCATTTGGGGAAACCCTTTTGTGCGAAATTCCCTCATATTGTAATTGCCATTTTGGGCGGCATTAAACGTTTGCCACACTCCACTCAGGCACTTTATGGCAAACAATTTTCAGAAGCAAAATGAGCGTAAAACAGCTGCCAAGACGACCCCAAAGAAACACGAAAATCTTTGTGATTCTTGTATATGGGGAATAACATGTCAAAAGACCAGAAAGGGCTGAGAATCAGTGTTGGCCGAAAATATTTCAGGAAATAACATGAAGCCTATTTATGCTCTTAAAAAGCAAATACGCTTTGGCTATTTTTCGAAAGGACTTTGTAGAAAAAAGCCAAAGTAGCACTTCTCTTGAGAATTACAAGAAAGGCGGCCCAAAGGCTTGGGCAGCTTCACGCAACCATAAAAAGGGGCAACAAATGAGGTGGATAATTTCATAAGCAAATGAGCAGATTACAAACCAACAAAATGGCATATTCCTCGGACCAAAGACCCCATCATATTTGTCCCGAAAACCCCACAAAACAACCCCCCGCTTCATAACTATTCTCTTCGGCCATGACCCCACAAACAAGAAACAAGGTCGGTCGGTGTTGTCAAACCAATAAATGTAAAATTTCCTTTAAGGACATATCAAAAGGGATCATAAAATAAACCAATAAATATTGTAGTACGTAGAAGTTCTTCCCAGTCTTCGCTCCTCATCTCTTTAAACGCATTTTGGTATTTTATTGTGCAGTTCTTGGCTCGTTGAGGCCTCGGCTTTGCCATTGTTGATGTTATTATTGTTTGGCCGCCATAAACTGAAGGAAAACATCATCGTACACACAGATGGACGGCCGTATAATAGAAGAGACATAAAATAAATAAATTCATGCAAATGTCGGTGCGTAAACGGGTGGAGATATGAGCATTGTTTGCCTGAAAAGGTAAATATTCAGCTCTTTATACGGTTTCAGCTTCAATAGAGTTCGAGTATGGCCATTGAATATTAAACAGGTTAAAGTTCAAGCCCTAATCAATGAAGGATAAATGCATAAAATTCGTTCAATAACCCCGGGGAGTGTTTGCAATTGAAATGCATTGATTTCTTGGCCGTTTGTGGTTGAAACTTGGATCTAACAAGATAAGTAAAGTGTGTGAAAAAATTATAGGGATCTCCAGATTAATTGATAGTTTGAAGAAGACAAATTTTTAATAAATATTAAAATAAAATAATTTAAAATAAAACAAACATGGATATCATCAAGGCAGAGAATTGGGGAGAAAATGAAAATATACATACACCCCCCTTGTTTTTTAATACAACCATCCTCATAGTTAAAGGAATAAAGTGTTAATGATATGTTAAGAAGCTTTTGACGTATCCGGGAGCCTTTATCGAGAAAAAGGATTCTCTTCAATACTTAATTTCAGAGCAGCTCCTCATTTCCATTTCCTTTGCTTGCAATAATTTTCAATTCCATTTTATATGCAATTGCTTACCCATCGTAATGACTTCCAAATTGTTTTCCACTTGTGCTCCTGCTTTTAAATTTTACATGTCCTGTTTGTGGGCTTTTATGCCTTTGTGGCGGTGCCTGTCAAATGGCAATTTAACAGCTTTAACTGCCTTGTTGGCTTTTTGCCATGCACGTGCCTGGTTTCTGTTTTCTTTGTTTCGGGCTCTTGCCTTATCCCCCCCAGGATAATATAAACGGGGCAAATGAGAAAAAAATTCGATGCCATACATGTGCGTATAGGCTTGGCGAGGCTGCTTAGCATTCATTTGGTCAACTGCCCTGCCCCCGCCCTGCCCCTCGATCCGCCCTCAAGCCACGGCTTTCCTCTTACCAAAATACGCTTTCTTATCGCCTGGCCATGCGACGCGTTTTAAGTAGCCGCCAATGCGTTAAATTGTGTTTTGTTATTATCAGGAGCTCTATGTGTCTCGCTCTTGCATTTTTTTTCTCCTTTGCTCTGTCCATATGACAATTTTATTTTCTCAGGGAGGGAGGAAAGGGGAGTGGCCTTCGGGGATGGGTTTCCAGGTGGGCACTGCGAAAAAATTCTACTCAAGTTGGAAAAGAAATATATCAGTGATATATCACTCTTTTCCATCTGAAATTATAAACATTTTACTTACATCTTTATTCATCTTTAAATTTAAAAAAATATCCATAATTTTCTTAAGAACAATATAAAGCAGCTATTTATTAAAAAAAAAATGAGTAGCTTTTAATAATATCTATTATTTATTTCGGTGTACTTATAGCCCATAAAAGGCGTTGAAAGCGTTTACACCTGCGCTTCCAGGGGAGGTCCTTTCTCGCCCTCCCTTCAGTGGCTGCTCCTACCTCCCCACCCCCCGATACATCGCCCTCATCCCTCTTATTTTTTTAATGTGTGCGAGTGTGCGTGTATTGTGCAATTTATTTTAACGGCTCACGCTTTTGGACCCTGAAAACCGCTTTTAATGCCCCAAACGCGTCGAGCTAATTTTGTGGCATTTTTATGCCACCCCCCCCCAGGATATCGTCCTTTGTAGCCCCTCCCCGACCTAAGAGATGTCCCAGCTGTGCGATCGTTTCTCATTTGTGTGCTTTGTTCCTATATTTTTTGGTTTGTTGGACGTTATTACACGGTAATTAGATTATAAAATATCCCATAAAATATGCATGTGTCATGCATTGTGTCTTTTTATGGCACTAAAACATATTCAACCGCATAAATTTTGCACTTCCCATTACGGAGAACAGAAGGAGTCCTAAGTGCGATTCTGTTTGGCTCCTTTCTGGCACTCGCTTTGGTCAATTTGATGTCAGGGAAAGCGTTTAAAAGCCATGAAACGGCATCTAAAACACAGCACTGGAGTTGGGAGAGGGTCCACCCGACAAATTCACAAATTAAGCAAATCAAAGGAGAGCAATGGTGGCGGAGGACACGGTCGAGACCGGTCAGGATGGTGGGGAGGTGAGCAGGTGGCAAGGTCAGGGGGCATGGCATAAAGCAGTCAGCGCTAAAAGCGTGGCAAATGAATAAGTAATCAGGAAGCAGCGAGTCACTTTTTTGGTAAGCAATCACAGGGTATTTCTGGTGGTGATATGGTGAAGTTATTCTAGTTTTTTTTAAGTGAACAAATATTCTTCCTTTTCCTTTTATTATTATTGAAATTAATTCTTATATCATCTAGTATTCATAAAAGCTCTACAGGATATCAGATCGGTCTGGTTTTTATCATTCATTTGTGGCATTCCTTTATGTCCGCCGGAGAAAAAAACCTTTGATGTATTTGTTTGTCGGTGGGGGGAGGGTCCATCTGGTCCTGGTGCTGGTCCCGGTCCCGGTTCTGGTCACGGCCCTGGTCCTGGTTTGGTTTTCCGTCTGGCTGGCTCATCTCGCCATTTGCCAAAAGGCGAACACCAGCGCCAGGCATTAGAACTCATATAATATGGTTATATTCATAAAATATGAACTCGCTGCTTGACTCCGGGTGACAACTACCAACTGCTCCGCACTCAGTCGCCGCCCCTGCTAACTAGCTTTGTATTTCAGTAACGTTTTGAAGCGTCTTGCGGCGCATAGTTGCGGGTAACAAAATGCTGGTTGGCATTTCGGGGTGGCCGGGAGTCTGGCGAAGGGGCGGGCGGAGTAGGGAGCTGGCAGCGGGAGGGTCACAGGGGCGGCAGCCACATAAGTGTTTGTGTGTGCGGCAAATTATATTTGTACATTAAATTTTCGCAGCCAAAGGCTCTTGCCACAGAACCATCCCATTCGCGGCAGTTGACTTTGTTCCATCGCCCTCAGAGAGAGGAGGAGAGAGTGAGTGGTTGGTGAAAGTGGAAAGTGGCAGTGGAAGTGGAGGTGGAGGTGGGCGGTCCTCGACTCCCACTCCTTGGCGTTGCTGCTGTTTGCCACAAAAATTCCTAAGAGCTCATTAATTATTGAGATACTATAAACAAGCAGGAGACCCTTCTCTCGTCGCTGGAAACGAAGTCAAGCTCGTTTGCGGCTGCCTACAGCCCAGACACATTTGCAACGTGCCCCCATGCCCCACCACCGCCACCCACTCCTTTGCCACTCTGGCCCCATTCCTTGGACGTCCTGGTTCTTTCCAATGAAAGTGGACAGTTTTTATTGTGTATGCCCTTTCTTTGACGACAGAGTTGGTGAATATTTTTTGAGAAATAAAATCATTAACTGTTTCTCTAATTAGTTTAATAGATTCTTGATTGAAATACGAGAAAAGCAATACCAGTAAATTTTTCCTAGATAAGAGTTTGTCTATTTTAAGAAATTGCAAATTAATCCAAAAGAAAAATTTATTTAGAAAATGGTTTCCTTGGGCTAATGGGAATCTCTCTTATAAGAAAAAATATTTATTCACAGCATACTTTCGGGGCTGCAAAAAAATAAAATAAAAAATAATAAGTGGTGGATGGAAGACAAAAGAGTATTGCAGCATCGTTGGTCCCTGAATAGTTTCCGCTTCCCCGCTTGGAGAATCCTTAAGGCACTTGCTTTCATTTTATTCCCGACGCCGCTTTTACTTCATTTCGCTCACCACAACACACTCGCAGCACACTCGCATCCAAAACATTCTTGCTCACACACACACACACTTGCACACACGTGGGCCGCTCGCTTTATTCATAATTTATGCCAAAAGCACATTGGGCTCGACTCTCTCCACCATCAACCCGCCCTCTTGCCCTTTCCGCTGCCTCCATCTCGGATCCCAAGCGTTTCCCTTTCCTCTAACGAACACCGGAAATGCCACCATACATGTTGTGCGCCTGTGTGTGTGTGTGTCAGTGTGAGTGTGGGGGATTCCTTGGGGCATCCGTTGCGGATGGGGCTTCTAAAAGGGATGAGGCAGGGGCAGACGACAATGCGTGACAATAAGAGGCCACGACTGACACTTGAACTGCGCTCTTATTGTCATTTATTGTTGTCCTTATACTGAGAAAAAAAGCTTAAAAAGTAAGAGGTTAGGAATTATTGTTTCCTTTACGTATAAGGCGAGTAAGAAGGTGGAATGACAGCCCACCTACTTGGCTCAACAGTATAAGTATACGGCTACACATCTGAGGGTTCCAGTGGCATATGGGTTCGAAACGCACTCTGGTCAATGTCGTCTCTATCGTCACTGTCTCCTGTATCGAACTCAACCTTTGATCTGATCTCTGTTTCTATGTCTCTGCTGGTGTCTTAACACCTTGAACACACACAAATGACATAATAAAATAAAAAAAAATAAAATTTTTACTCCTTTTTTAATAAAAAAAATAGATATAATATTTTTTTGTGTGTGGAAGAACCCAACCCCAATTTGCACGCTTTTTCCATAACGGCGAATGCAGTTAGCCACACCACCACCCCACGGCGGGCACCACCCTGACACCTAACCTTTCCACCCACTTGCTAACCCCCCGCTGTTTCGGTTTCGGGGTGTGTGGCACATAATTTTTTTTTCCATCTTCCCTTTTCTTGAATGTCGCAAAGTGCTAAATTGCACACACCAAACCCCCATGCCACACACACACACACACACATATGCTGCCCCCAGGGAGGTGCCACAGACCGAGGGAGGGTGTGATGGGGCGGGGGGCAGCATTAGTAATAATATTTGACCCATGCACTGCAATTAACGTCGCACACAAAATAGACAACAAACGAAATTAGGACACACACATACTGACACGCACACTTGGACTGCAAGGATCCAAGGCTTCCAACTGTATAATTGTTATTATAATGGGTGAGGGGTTAAATGAGGGGGAGGAGTGACATATAACTTACACAGAATGTGGCTTAAACTATTTGATAACATTTTATTCATACGCATATGATGGGGGCCAGCCCAGGCTCAGGCCCGAGACCAAGTGAAGCACTGGCATTTCGGATGACAAAACTTTTGCTGTTTATCTGGGGTAAGCGTAAGCAATTCCAGTTACAGGAAACTTTATGCCACTGGGGGAATTCGACACAAATTTGGAACTAGCATTGCAAATAAAACAAGTTTGATGGAAAAATGACTGGTCCAATTGCAAATAATTTAGATGTTGTTATTGTTTCATAGACACTAATGGAGGGGAATGAATTCCAAAGCAAACAAGCCATGTTATTTCGAAAGTGAAAGGCAAAACTACAATCGAGAGATTCCTCCGTAAAGTTTATTTAAAGGGCAAGGATTCTGGCAACCTCTCGTCCTTTTTGAGTCAGTTTCCTCCCCAGGAATCTCTCCTATTGATCTTGTGCAGAATGTTGACTACAGAATCTCGTTTTCCAAAATCTCCAAATCACACAGCTAATTCCTTTATTTCACTTTCCCTGTTCTTCTCTACGACTGCAGTGGTTTTGGTCTTTGGCTCGAGTATTTTCGCAGGACTCGGTTCTGCAGGACTCTGTTCTGCTGGGTGACGCCATTCAAATTGCCAATCGATTTCGTTTGCTTTTGTGCCTGCATTTTCCGACCTCAATGTCCGATACCGTAGCCGATCTAATTCCAATTCCAGCTTGACTTCCCTCCATTCCTCTTGCTCCTGGGATCCTGGGCGAGATACGCCCATTACGCTGTCTGTGTAATTTGAGTGCAAACACTTTTTTTTCAAGTCGAAATGTATGTGATTTGGTGCCGGTCTCTGTGCCGAAACTTGGTCTCGCAAAAATTTTCTTTGATTTGTATGCCTGCCTGAACCGGGCTCCCCCAGCACTCCCTCTCCCGAATCCTCTGGCTTTCTCTGCTTTCCCCCTTGCAGTTTGTAGGTCAATCGTGCCGGTTCTTTTCTTTTTTTGCGTGTGTGCGTTTCTTCACACACAGACACACACACACTCACACGTCACCCTGGGAAAATGGGAAAAGAAGGAAAAAGAGGGCGCGATGGAAATGTGATTGTGACAGTGGGCGGGACTGTCAGCCACGCCTACCCACAGTTGTCATGCCAAATGCAGTGCAATCTCCTCCATTTCCCATTTCCCCACTACAGTGGTTGCTTCAATATGTGAGTTTTGTGAGATATTTTAACTAAAAACATAAATTTAAAGCATATACTAAACTCGGATTAAGTCTAAGAAGAATTAGTTATTCGTACGTTTCTTTAACTACGAGTTCTTACTGTATTTTTACTTGGCCTGCTTGTGTTGCATGCAAACGTCTCGAACAATAAATTCACTTGCATTTTTCGAACCAAAAATTTGTGGCCGGTCAGCCCGACTCTCCCCTCGCTCCCTACCATTTTCTCAAACCTTCACTCCCTGCCCCAGGACCCCAGGACCCAGTGGAAGTCCCCACCCCCCACCTCAATTCCCTAAAACGCGCCTGTCGCCTACTGCCACCGCTGGACATAGTGCATATTTGATTTTATCTGTTAACTCTTTTAGCCACAAATCTACACAACTGCCCCAATGCAGCCAGAAATGCGTTTGTTGGTTTTGGTTTTAACCCGCCCAGATGCAAAACCCCCTGGCACACCCGCCCCTTGTCCAGGATCCAAGGACTGCATGTGACAGCGTCGACCTAGGCCGGCTCGCTCGTTTCCGTTCCTGTTTTCTCATCCGATGATGCCAATGTCCAGCGAACGCTTTTGGCATAAATGCATGCGTCCAATCCGTACCACCATCCATATTCTATACATATATGCCCAGAACGAGCCACCCCGCACCACCCGACGATCCAGCAGGCCCCCTGACCTCCCCGGCGGTTGGAAATGGCAGTTGTGGCCACCCAATTTGTTTTATGACACACAGACTGCAGCCTCTCATTGTTATACCCCAGAGAAGTGCCCAAGACCGATATGGGTCACTCTACAGGGGGGTATAATGGGTACGTGACGGGGTTTGCAATCCAATCCAGTCCTCGCAAGGGTTAGTGTCTACTCGTACCAATTGGATAAGGAATTAATGCTCCTGCATAGGTGGAGTTCATAACGAGCAGACGAGTCTGGCAGTTGCGATGTAAACAGAAGGATATCCTTCCTAAAAAATTAATAAAGGCGGTCGCAGGGGTACGTCCATAGACCCATGGGGCCCCAAAGACAATCAATTCAAGACATTCGTGTGGGTCTCTAGAGGTTTTTTAAGATGAAACAGAAAAGTCTGAAAATAAAATAAAATTTATGGTATACTTTTAGACAGAATTTTTAAAAATATCTCAAAATAGTCATCATATATATCTTTATATAAAATATTTACTCAAGTGATTTAGCTTTTATTATATGAACTCGTCTATATATTTCTAATCAATATAAATTCTCTTCCTACTCTCGCTGATATTCAAAATTTTTTCTTATCTCTTAGCTTTTTTAGAATTAATTTCCTCTAATCTATTTTTAGTGTATTTCCCGTTCGATCATTTTTCATTTCCCCCTCATTGTTGTTTCTGGCATTGGATTTTTGCATGTGCGGGTCACATGGAAATTTATTGTTTATTGTCCAATGTGCAATTCATATTTTGTCATATTTTGTGGCCCAGCGTTGGCGGCCTTTGAGTTTGATTTTGATTTGTTGTTGCTGCTGCCTCTGCCTCCTCCTCTGATGTTGTTGTTTTTTTTCGGATTCATCCCGCATAAAATGTAGTTCATGTTCATCAGCAGTTGAGCAGAGTCCAATATGGCAGCGATTGTTTTTCGGGAATTTTCAATTTGCATAGCATGATTTGGCCAAAAGGATATAGGAAATTTCCGCTTTTGTCAAAATGCAATATTGAAATGTTTGAATCGGGCATGAGTGTCTTCAAAAGAGGCCAATCTATTGTTCGAAATTCCAAAAATGAACAAATAGAAAATTCTACACGATTGCTAATTAAATACATTTGACAGGCTAATATAATAATTTCTAAATACAAATTCAAAATAAATAAAAAATTGGTTTCACTTGGGCTCGTCCGGGATTTGAACCCGGGACCTCCCGCACCCTAAGCGGAAATCATACCCCTAGACCAACGAGCCAGTTGAAACAAAGGCGGCTAAAATGAAAATTCGAACTGGAAACTCGCTTATCAGTCTTCGAGTTACAACCACTCTTGGTTGGAAGATTTCTTTTTTTAGCTCTCTGGCTGTGGCTGGTATGCGTTTTGCTTTATCGTGCATATTTTAAGCGATTTCGATGGTAAACTAGTTTCGAAAGCCATAAACCTGCTCGCAACGAACCAAATAAATTTAAAAACTGTTTTCGTTTGATTTTTATGTTTATTTATGTGTATATACTATATAGAATATACAATAAAGTTGTATATTCTGTGTGTATTTTTGTACTCTGTTCCTCTTGAGTGGCCCATAAAATATAGTTCAACTGCATCAACTTTCAGTGGCCGTCATTGTTTGATTTTCAATATCAGAGCGCTTAAAACAAAGAGTAATAACAACAACGGGGAAAGCGGAACAAAAACTATAAAATAAAAAAGTATTAAAATTGTTTTTCCCAAAACGGTCCCCCTTCCCAGATACTTTGCTGCCAAGTGGAAACTGTCCGCTTTGTGTTGTCTTTTGTTTGCAATTTTCTTGCAAATATTTTAGACAAACAGCCGGGGAATGTTTTTTCCTCGAACCCGAGAAATAAAGTCAATGCAAAAGCAAAGAAAAATATAAACAAAACTGACCACTCACATACTTACTCGTACACGTCCGCCCACTTGGCCCACACAATTTCACGTGCCCACCAACGATTTGTTTGCCTTTTCTTCCAGTCTATCATGTTACAAATTGTTCAAGTGCACCAGGATATTGGCAGGAGGACGGCAGGACTTTGACTTGGCCACCTTACTTCACCCGCCTTTGTCCACATGCCAGTCTTACACTTGCCTCGAGGACAATAGTGGAATAATACTCACATGTTAAAATCTAAAATCAAAGAAATCCTAAACATATTTCTACAGTTCTCCTAGTTTTAGCATTATGTGATTATGTTTATTTTTTAGTTGAATTTTTTGATAATATTCATCTACCATTATTTTGACCCTAAGTGTTACTGTCCTCTCCCCACATACTTCTGTCTTTGAAATCATTCGAGGGTATGTATGTGTGCTGGGGCTTTGTTCGGCGGAAAAAGGGGGAAACAAAAGTTTTCCAAAGACAAATAAAACTGTTAAGTGAACTCTTGAATATTTGTTGCTGGCCTCGTCAAACGAAGAAGCTTGCTTAGCCGAGAAGAACAAGCCAATGGGGGTGGTCCTGGCAGTAACATATGAGGGACGAAGGGGGTAAACTGCTGTCGAAGGGCTTGTAAATATCAAATTTGTAAATACATACGGGCATGTTTAGCATTTGCAAACAGTTGTGCGCTTCAATCGGTTGACCTTCCCACCCTCACCCACCACCTGCTGCCAAACGATTTTCCGCCCTTCTTACCATGTCATCCATCGGGAAATGCCGGTAGTTGCGTTCAATTGAAGCCTCTCCAGGTCTCATCCACTGGGATAAGAACCAAACAGGTGGAATTTGTCAAAGAAAAGGGTTCATCCGTCGATGGCTGCGAGGAAAGTGAAAAGGTTCTAAAAGTATTCAGGGGGAAATGAAATATTAAATATGTCTTGAAATAAATATTAATAGTGCAGCTGAAATATGAGTATACTTTTTAAATTAAATATAATCAAAATAAAACAACTTTTTATCTTTAAGTTTACATTTTATTATGCTACAGTTATTGCAACTAAAGTAATAATGTTAGCTATCCCTCTTTAGGTAAAAATAAAAACAGTTTTTTAAACAAATATTTTATCCCTTGGCTTTTCGGAATTAATTCGATTATTTATATGGGTATAAAGCCCCACTCGAATCGTTGATACCTGAACATTTCCGCCGTAGTCTATAAATTCCCCAGCATCCTTTAGGTAGAAGTACCTACCTGCCCTCTGGCCCACTACGGTTGCGGAAATAAACTCTCCCTTGACCCAGCTCCTTCCGGTCCGGGTCTCTTTTGTCCTTGTCCCTCTTGCCCATCCCCTCGTCACTGCCATCGCCCACTTCCCCTTCCTTCCTCCTGCTCATTCTCCTACCTCTTCCGGTTGCTATGACAATGTCCGTATTTTCCGTTGAGTCAATATATTATACATTGTCGCTTCTGTATCTTGCTCGAATTGAAAGCGGGAGAGTGGGGACTGCCACAGGAGAAAAAGAAAGAGAAAGGGGGGGAGAAAGTGGACCGCTTAGAGCTTTGTTAGCAGTTTTTCAAGTGAACAGTTTGGCAGAGAGCAGGGGGGCAGAGGAGCGTATTGGGAGGGTAAAAGTGCACAAGTAGCACAAAATGTCAATGTAAATAAATAAATTTTGAAACGTATATCTTCCGATCTTCCACTTGCACTGAAAGAAATTTAATGAAAGACTCTAGGTGGAATAAAGAAAGACAATTTATGTAGCTCAAAGTGAATCATAAAATATAATTATAATTTTTAATAATTGTTATTGCTCTTAAAGATAATTCCAACTTTTTTCCTTTACATCACTTCGTATCTCTTTCGATATCTCTGACATAACATGCGTTTCGCCATTGTTGTTGTTTCTATTACTATGTTTTGCATGTGTTGTCCCTGCCCCGCCCCCTAACATCCCCACCCCCACTCCATGCCGCAGTTACAGATAGCTACACATGTTCAGGTTGGCAAGCAAACACCCGCCCGCACACACACTGCGTATACGTAACGCTGTGCAATGGGGAGAATTGCCGCTGTTATTGTTGTTGGTTGGGTTTTTATATGTTATTGCTTGGGCTATTGGGAAAAGTCGTACATTTTGTCCGCGTGTGGGAGCTTTGTGCTATCATTTCGTATGTTTTTTCATCTGTTCTCTTTTTTTCTTTCTGTTTGTTTTGTTTTATTGGTTAATTTTTGGTCATGAAATATGGAGCAATTGAGGGACTGAATGTTTTGCGTAGAGGAAGTCAATTAGACTGATGGCCGACTCCCAAGGGAGTTGGCTCTTAAAGTTTTAATATTCATATTAAGTTATTGCCTACAACTGAATAAGGTAGATTTTAAATTTAAAAAAAAAAAATTAAAATAAAAAAAATTTTAAAAAAAATATATTTCATTGTTTTTATAGTTACCCTTGTTTTTAACTTTTTTTTTATTTACTTACCAAGTAGTTTCATACAGTTTTAGAGGTATTGTTCACAATAATCTCTTTTGTACCAGATGTACCTAGAAATATAGCTAAGCCAAGATCCGAACCATTTCTAGATACACCAATTTAATATATTCATTAATATATTTAAGATTTTAAAAAATGTGATCTTCAATTCTTTTTTTTGATATTTGTTCACAACGTATTATAAATTACAATGTAAAATATATTCAATAAAATTATTTATATAAAAATTGAGGAATCTACACCTTTTACTATTTATATATCGGGACACTTAAAAGTATGCTATATTATGTGCATTCTTTAAAAGAAATTAACTTTCGTTTTTAATTTCTTATTCATAGAATCATAGCAGAATTTAAAAAAATTCATAGAAGAGTTTTATATTATTGCTATGCAATTCTTTTGTTCCTAATCAGATCATCATGAGAAGGAGCTGTATTTATGTTAGGTCTTGTAAGCCGTTTTTCTTGGCTGCTCGTTAATAATTTATAATTTCTTGACCATTTAATTCAAAATTGCTGTCTGCATCGATTACCATCAATGCAAAGTCCCCGGCCTCCCCTGCGCCATTTAGGCATCTGCAATCGATCGATGATCGAGCATATTTTTTCCATTTTGTATAATTCTCCTACGGCCTTGTCGGCGCAAACCACTTGTTATGGGCTACCGTTTTGCCGGCAAGTATTTACTTATCAGCCATTTGCAGCTGCCCGGAGTCGGGCTGGAGATCGCTCGTTAACGACCGACACACGCAGCAGAAATCATCAAATGTTTTCTCAAAATTGATGCTATCATAGTGAAATGATAATTATCAAAAGACAAATGGTGCGCCGTTCTCCTTTCCATCTCAGCGGTAGTTCCGAGGCAGGATGGATAGAAAAACTTTGGACTGACTTCAGGGCCCACATGGGGAAAAAATGTATGCCTATCACTGGGATGAAAATTGTCGAGGAAAATGACTGAGGAAACCATGTATTTTCTCTTGAAACTCATGTTATTTTTTTTTTTGAGATTGGCAAACTATCTTGATAAGTTGTTTAGGAATTTAGGTAGGTAGGTATCTATCTTTGATTACTTTAAGATATGCCTAAATATTGGTTAAAATTTTAATTTATATAAAAACTTTCATAAAACCCATCGTAATAAACCATACTTATTTTTAATGAAATTTTCTCTTGGTGCATAATCGAGTCAGGTACCCAGAGCACGGGCTTGCTGGAGAGGAATCCATCAACATGTGTACATATTTCAAATCCAATTTATGTACTTGCATAGCCGAAACGCAATTACTTCGCAGTTAACGCCCAGTCTCGGTACCAGTCTTCTCGTCTTGGCTCTTCAGGCTTGTGTCTTCACAACTGCAGTCACAGTCTTGGTCTTCGTTTTTGTCTTGGTCTTTGAAGACTTCGCTTTCAGTTGCGTTGAAAATCTTCACTCGCCTCAAGACCGAGCATAAAAATCAGCGCCCATGCAACAGCCAACAGGCAACATCCAAGAAACAGAAACAAAAATAACAACAAACTGGCCGTGAGTGCCGCCGGTTTGTGTTACCAACTCGTTGGCTTGTAAGCGATCCTGCGCCTATAAATTGCAACCAATACAGCAGAAGCCGCATCACCAGACCCGCGGCTGCTTGTTATACACCTGATATGTTGATGGGGTATATTGATTATATATATACCAGAACAGTTGATCGTAAAGTTTTAACTCGACTGGGGAGTTGGAGATCCGAGCAGGGGGGCGGCAGAGTAGAGGGGGCGTGGCGTGCCAAGGCGAGAGTAGAAAATGCACATTTGAGGGATTCCACATGGGCAGTGTAAATTAAAGTGAAAGAGAACAGATGCTTGTGGCACTGGATAACGCGATAATTGGCTGGGCTCGAGTTTGATGGTCCCTGCTATGATATGAGGAGTCCTTTCTCAGGTGTCTTAAAAAGTGAGCTGCCTCTCGAGCGATAAACATGAAAGGTGTTAGAAGTCTTCACAGTCCTACCTAGATGCCTAGAAATAAAAACAGACTTTTCAAAGGTTATAATAGTTTATTGTTTTTTCATGGAATGTTTTATGAAGTTAAAAATGGAGCTGTTTATATCTTTAATCTTAAAAATAATATGATTTACTGCTAATCCTAATCGGTTAGAATGTATGAATGCATTTTAAAGAATTTATTTTATGTAGAATTTAATAGAAAAAACTGTAGGTTCTCAAAACAAAAGTCTCCTAAATTCTGATTACCATAAAAATATGAGAAAGAAAGTTTAAAAAATCTATATTTATCTATATTAATAAAGAGTTTAAATATTTAATTTTATAACAAATAAATGTATTTGTATATATTTTATTCGCCAAAATAATCTACCACTCTTCGAGGGCATTAAATATTCGCCAGTCTGCCCCTCATTTGTTGCCTGCGTTGCATGCATATGTTGTTGCTCCCTCTCTCTCGCTCATGGTAGCCCCATCTCTTTCTGCTTTCTGCTGGCCAAGACTCGCATCCATGCCAAGAAGTTAACAAGTTTGCGCCAAATGGGAGAAAGGCCGGCGATGAATACCGACAACGATGATGACGACGACGAAGGCAGCAAAAATGCTGCAGTTGCTGCATGTTGCAAGTTGATGTTGTTGCTGTTGATGTTGCTGCTGCTGCTGCTGCTGCTGCGTTGCCTGTGTAAATTTTAATGGCTGTGGCAGTTTCTGCATCCGCGCTTCACTGTCCTCCCTCTGTAGACCCTCTTCTCTTCCTCCGACCCGCCCCAGGAAATTTTCTAGCCAAGATCGTTGCGTAGGGCGCTGCAAATTCTACTGCTGCTGCTTCTGCTTCGGCTTCTTGTGGCTCTGCCTCAGCTGGCGTCGCTGCGTAATTGTAGGCCGCTGTTTTAGCTTGTTGTCGATAATTAGCGCTTGTTACCGCCGCCGCGCCCCCAACCACCGCCTCGCCCCCCAGTCCCCTCGCAACAGACGCAGCTGAGCTCTCGGCCTGGTTATTATTTATTATGATCTTGTTGTTTTTCATCCTAGCTCATTGGCCATGACCATGACCATGCCCATGCGCGTTGGTTAAAAAGGAAACAGCTCCCCCGATCACTCACTCAAGCCCCCTCACTTTTTTCCTCATTTAGCCTGGCATTTTCCATAATTATTTGAGGTAAAAGGCTGCGTTTTAGACGGGACACACACTACCCTGTGGCACACTCCAAAAAAATATAAGGAAATCGAATGTAAATTTCGGTATGTTTTCGTGTTTGTATGAAAAGGTAATTTTCCGTGAAGGTAATTACACATTATTTTGAAAAATGGGTGATCATTAAAAAGGATCTTATAGGGCTAGGAAATATTATTTCTGAAGCGAAGGTTAATGGTTATAAATGAGAGACATTGCCTTTTCGAGAATCATTCTAAGAGGTTTTCTTTTATTATTAAAGAACAACTATTCACCCATAAATCCAAGATTTTTTTATAGTGAAAGTTGTAAATTATCTCCAGCAAATGTAATAATATAAATGAACATCAGCAGTTAGTTTTCAATCATGTTTTCTCCCTGTTTTCCTTAAAGCCTGCTGCCCATTTCTTGACTTTTTTTTTGTGTTCTTCCTCATGCGAAAGGCTTTAGCGGAAAGTTTAGTTTTTTGTTGTAATTTTTTTATGCCCCGCAGTTGTTTGAGCATTGAAAGCCGTTAAGGATGCCGGTCGTTTACACCCAGCTATGGCTACAAATCGAAAGGAGGCCCCCAACCCCTTGGCCAAAGGAGGCCAAATGCTCATGGGGTTGTGTATTATAGTAATTACAAAATGAAGGAGATGGGAGCCGAGAGGATCCATAAAATCTTGCCAACACGATCTGTTTCACTATGTGGCGAAAAAAAATCTTATCGAAATCAGATCAGATCTGATGAGATTGAAATCGCTTTTTCACCAAAGTTCCAAGGCGAAAAAATCCAAAGAATTATGACTTTAGTTTATAGTCTTTAGATGAAAAAAAAAATGTAATATTTTCAAGAGATTGTAAAATTTTCAAAGCCTATTTAGCCTCATTCCCACACACAGGTTTTTCTCACAAAATTCTAATTAAATTTTGAAAAACCTATGGGAATTCTCATTTCCTGCTATGATGTGGGTGTTCCAGGCTTTCTTTTCCTGAATTGCGTGTCAGGGAACAATCACAACAGATGCAGCCACATCCTTCCACTTTACTGAATTCAATTGCCAGTTCTGGCCAAGTGGGCCACAGTAGTTGACCATTTAGCATGTCAGCAGTGGCTCCTGGGCCACCTGGATTGTCATGAGAACGCAAAGAATAGTCAATAATATTCAAAGGAAATCCTTGCATTTGGTATATGTGTGTGGACATGTGCGATTTACTGGAACTATTTGTGAGGTGAGGCGAGACATTTATCCTCTTAGAAAGTAAAACGACCAATATTAAGACTCTCTCTGTATAAACAAGAGAAAGATAGAAAGGGCATTGAAATCCTAAGGATAAAGAGTTCTTAAGCCGTAGCAACGATCGATCAAAATAAATCACAAATGTGTACAAAACACAAACACACAGCTCGGCACAGCACTGGGCCATCGGAATGAAAGCCTGATTACAATTGCACAGACAATTTTCCAATTTTCCACACACTTTGTGTGTGTTTTGGGTAAACAAACGTTTCTACATTCTGCTTTTCCTTTTTGCTTTTTTTGCGTAACAAAAGAAGAAAATGCAGTCCAAGAAAATTGCCTCCGTTCAAAGGTACAAAAAGCAGCAGCTGTCAAGGCGAGAAGGTCGCAATTAACCCAGTCCGGTCGGGTCGGGTCCGATCTGAATGTGATGGAAAAAAATACATATATAAAATCGAAAAGGACAACATCTGCCGCCTTGCTGTGACTTTGACTAGAACGGGGGACTCATTTCGAGACGCCTGGCAGGACTCCTTTTTTTCCATCGGCCTTTTTTTTCTTTTCGTTGCGGGCGAGACCCCATGGGACGTAAAGACGTTTGCGGGCCATTGTTAGACACGGCCAATTGCTTGGAAATTTGTGGTGTCCTTTAGGGCCAGGTAAAATGTAAAAGGGACTTACATGCGTTCAGCGAAGATCGATGGCGGAACAAAAAAAATTATAAACGTCGAGATTGTGTGGTCGCGGTCAACGTGGCCATATATCAATGGCCAGAACCTGCGGTTGACCCAAGCCAAAAACCGAAAACTGAAAACTGAAAACCCGGCTTGACACTAATCATAGATCAGGCGTAAAGGCGTTGATTTGTTGCCTTCAGGTAACTTTTCAACTTTTCGCCATTCCCGCTAACTCATTAGAGCTCCTCGCTGCGATGTTAGCAAGCGTTTTTTCGCCACGAAAGAAAATCTTAATAAATTCATCAAAAATCAGCAGCAAGCATCTCACGATCCACCGAAGAAGGGGCATTGCTAGTCAGCCACTCAGTTTGCCAGCCAAACTTGCAGTTGCAACCAAAAAAAAATAAAATAAAATAAAAATAAAACAAGGTAAAAAAAAACTGCAAAAAATCAATGCCAGTTGATCGTCAAACAGAAAACTTACAAATATATTTAGCATTTTGTCGCTGCAGCTGGACACGTTTCTGATTCGGTTTTTTGGTTTTCGGTTGCCTGATTCTCCATTCTCGACTTCACTTCGATGGTTCTGTTCTGGCTCCTCTGATTTCTGAACTCAAAAGCGGCCTGAAACGCGGGCCAAGTCAAGTTAGCCGGTTTCTTCCTCTCGTTTGTTTGGTGGCGGAGGCGTCTTTACACATTTGCATGCTCAAACAGCAATCGATCACAACAGCAACTCCAAAAGCAACAGCAACAGCAACGGCAACGGCAACAGCAACAGCAACCAAGGGGCAACAGCAACACACACATATTGCCTGTTGAGCAGCAAACGCGATCAACCGTTCACCAAGTTTTCTACAGTAAACCCTTAATTTTTGGCAATAAAAAAATACTCCAAATACCAATATTATATGATAATCCATTTTAATTGAATTTAAACTATTCATACTCCAAGTTCATGAAAACCTTTGCATATTTTGCAGTTTGCAGTCTCCTTTCAAGCCTATTTTCAATACTTTCTAGCTTGGATTGTTAAACTTTAAGATTTCTTCAAATTCTTGAAACTATTTATTTTCCATAAATATACTCTATTATAATATTAAAAATTTATTTGCAATCGTTTTGTTTATCATTAAGATTCTTATAATGGAAATAAATACATACATATCGTTCATACTTTTCTTCAAAGATCTATATCATTTGTGTTGGCTTTAATTTTTATTTTAATTTATGTAAAATATTTCCAATTTATTATCTCCTTGGCAGTCTCCACTGTACCTGTTGAATGAGGAGCTGGTTAGTTGCAAACTGGTTTAGTCTGCGTACACATGCAATGGATGATGGTGGCGACCCAGGCTGAGATTTTCTTTTGTATTTTTTGTTTTTTTTTTTGTTATTTAGCTGCTCAGCCGATCGTTGTACGTACGTTTTTGGTAGTGTTGCATGCCACAGCAGC
Source organism: Drosophila atripex (assembly GCA_035045925.1). Taxonomy (NCBI): domain Eukaryota; kingdom Metazoa; phylum Arthropoda; class Insecta; order Diptera; family Drosophilidae; genus Drosophila; species Drosophila atripex. The sequence goes on from JAWNOP010000012.1 coordinate 8,681,140, forward strand.
CAACCTCCCACCCCCCTTTTGCCACTATGCCCGCACCCTCCCCCGCAGGAGCTGGCCAAGTGGAGGTTAAAAAAATTTGCAAAAATATTAACGAAACGTAGGCAGAGAGCCAACGGCGGCTGCTGTTCCTGTTGCAATTTAACACTTTGGGAAATTATTTTGCAATATTTTTAAGGTTTTAAATTAAATAAATTTAAGTGAAAAAATAGTCATTTAAAAAGAAAGACCTTAGAACTATTTAGCCTCCAGTGCAGCTCTATAATGTTATCTGTTTTTACGGACATATTTTTTCTCAGTGCTGCTCCTGCTGCAGATCTGAAGCTATGGCTGAAAATCTGAATCTTGGTCGGATCCCTGGGCTGCTGCTCGCCTTTTTCCACTCACACACATGCAGGCCGCAATTATAGTGAAGCTGCAGCTTTATCTGCCTTTTTCTGTGTCGGTTTGCCGGGGCGGTTTGTTGAACTTTGACAGGAAGTCGAGAGGCCCAAAGAGACAGGCTCAACTCAAGTTGAAGAGACGCTTTTTTGGGATGGAGATTGCTGTATGGAGCTTGGGCTGGAGGACTGCCGGCCTTTGTGGGATGGCATGGGATGGGATGCCTTTGTGTTTGGGTGAAGGTTGTGAGACATGCAGAGTGGCCACAAGACAGAAGACAGGAGACAATTGACAATGTGAAAACGATGTCGATTAAGTTGCTGCCGTTGCTGGCTGCCAGTCGAAAGCCCACAGTCCACAGTCCAAAGCCCAAAGCCGAAAGGTAAACTTAAGAGGTAAGAGGTAAACTTAAAGGTACTTGGTGCTGCCAAAGGGAGACAGGGAAGATCCGTCCCCGTCCCAAAAAGGGACGACAGACGATCGTTAAGCTGATCGAAGTCGAGCCAAAGGCAGAGTTATGCGAAAATCGTTGACTGGCCTGGGGGAGGGGAAGTGTAAATTGTTTTAACAGCCTTGAAGGACGAGCGGTCTTCTGTCTTCTGCCTTCCGTCTTCCGTCTTCAGGCTTCGGTTTTTCGATTTTCGGTTAAGTGTGAACAATGCCAGCGGAGGTCACCGAAAGTTGATTGAGGAAATGCCTCAAATTAGCAGGGGGTCGTCGGGGGTCGCCGGTGCCAGAATACCTCATAAGAACTTTATCAGGGAATTAAATTTAATTTTCAGTTTATCTTAAAGAGTAAGTCATGCGAGTAAATTATCTGGTATCTGGTAGATTTTAAGTCATTAAAACAGCACGTCAAGGAAACCCTTTAACGACTTGTTCTCTGCATTCAATATTGTATCTTTAATCACCCGGACTTTCTAGAAATCATTTTAAATAAATAAACCAAATTCAATAGCAAGTATCCTTCAAAACCGATCAATGTCAATGATCAAGAGAGTCTTTAATGATCTATGGATACTTGAAGATCTCATCCTTCAGCACCTTCAACCATATCCTTTTCATCCTTCTCGACCCCGCGAATCAATATCATATGCTTTTTCACGCTGGCCATTATCCACTCGAAATGGCAAACAAATACAATTTTTAGCTAAACACTTGAGTTGCTACGAACCAAAGGAACTCATCCACTCATCTCCATCCGAATCATCGTCATTATCATCCTCGAATGCAGCTTACCCGGAGCCCCTTCCCATTCCTTCAATCACTCAATCAATCAGCAGCTGGCTAAACCAATTGTAATCAGCCAGAAGGAAACTTAAATCCAACTTATTGAATGGCAAAATGCATTAGGCGGATACCTGTTTCCCCTTATATGCCCCACGAAACCCCCGGCAGCATACAAATCATTTTTCCCAGCATTCTCCCCAGTTGGTTAAATAGCTCTCCGGAATCGGAGTCGGAATGGGAATCCAATAAAGCTGTCACATGTGACCAACTCTATGAGGAGAAACCGAGCTGGATGGAAAGCAGCCCAGCTTTTGTGAGGCTCATTTTGTTGTGTTTTGGTGTGAAAATCGAAAAGAAACTTCACATGTACACGTTGTTTTATGCCTCATACCCCATTCCCTACTACACCCCATCCCAGGGTCCCCTACCCCTATATCACACTCCCTCCGCACTCAGCATGCCACTTCCCACAAAGTTTCGTGCAAATCTTGTTTGTCTGTATGCAGAACTTAACAAATTTCCATAACATTCACACCATACAATGAAAACCGAAGAACCAACAGAAATCCCCAGCTTTGGGTGCGGATCTCAATGTCCAGTTTGCTTTTACACTGAGAGAAATATTAGGGTTTGTTTTAGATTATAGGTGGTATTAGGTATTATGTAGTGGAAAGGTGTATTTTCAATAATATTTTTATGAAGGTTATCTTTTACTGAATCACATAAATAGTTCAATACTTTTAGTCAAATAATATTATTTAAAGTTTGAATAGATTTCTAATCCTTATTGATAAATTAGAAATATACTTTATTAAAATAAGATAAAACATATTTAATTTTGCTTTAGGAAATGGTACTTTTACAGAATTCAATAAATGTCTAGATAGATCTTTATTCTACACTCCTACAAATCAGTAGAAAAAAGAATATACTTTGAGTCCACATATTGAATAGATCTTTAGCTATTACTAAAGATTTTTTTCAGTGACCTCTACCCTTTTCCCACCCTCTCCCCCTTGTCCTTTTCAAGCTTCGCTCTGTTTTATTTGCCACGTCATTTTTTTCGGTTAACTTGCGGTTTATAGTCAGATGCCAGTATGCCAGCCTGTCTTGGAGTTGTATAACTTTTTGATGATTTTTTCCAAGCATTTTTATAGTTGTTGTTATCTGTTGTTGTTGTTGTTGTTGCTGTTGTTGTTGTTATTATTGTTGTTGTTATTATTGTATCTGTAGCCATACTTTTTGCCTGTGCTGTTGTTGTTTCGTTGATTTCTTGGTTAAGTAGACACCTAAATGTGAATAGCGCAACGAATCGTAGCAAGTATGCGCATCGCATCTGTCAGATATATATTTTTCTGCCTGCTTAGCGGCCCAAGTGTGTAGTTAGGATCGATGGACGGTTCGGGATCGTGAGCCGGTGGATTGAGGAGGGGGCTCCGAGCCGAGGGGTGTAATCGGGAGGAAGGGGGCGGTCTACCTTGTTTTCACCTCAATCCAACAGCCAAAGGAGAGGAGAGACTTGAGCGGTGAGGTGGCAGTCCGACTGCCAATAATGCAATGGAGAGGCGTGATAATGCAGTTTAGTCACTGCTGCCTCAAAGGGGGGTAGGAGGGGGGAGGGGGCTGGAGTCTGCTGATGTAGAGGGGAGGCCGGCCCGTGGGGGCCTTGAGTTGGGGGAGTAAGACGCTCTTCGACTGTCGTTAGTCAGCGCAAAGTTAAAAATTCACAAAAAATGAACATTAGACGAGGAGAAACGAAACACTCAGACAAAAGATTCAATATATTTATACTTTTAATATTTGTATAAAAAATAATAAACAAGCCATGGGTTAATATTTAAAAATATCTACTTAATCAAAAAGAAACTCTTCTTATACTGGCAACTATGGCTTATAATTTGTACGACCCTTTTAAGGAACATCTTAACCTTTCTCCTAACTTTTAATGCCATTAATACAACAACCAACCAATTAACTAAAATTATCTGCCTCAGATGTCAAGTTCTTCGTTGGCCAGTACTATTGTACTCCGAACCAACTCAACCAAGATTTCAAGCCTTGCCTCAAATCAATCAAAATCAATCGCTTCCTGGCCAAGTTATGGCCGTGGAGAGTAACTAAATAGGGCTGCTTTGGCCATTCCTGGTTAATGGGCCGACAGCTGGGGCCCGTCTGACAGCTGTCCACTCCCCTTTTCCCGAACAATAGGACTTTTCTCGCGGTGCAATCGATAGTCGGCAATCAGCACAGTCACAGCTACGTGGCCTCCGCCGTCTAACGGATTGAGTGACTGACTGCCGCCGCCTGAGCTGCAGAATTTTTACCTCCAAAAGGGGGCAGGAAGAGGTAGGAAAAAGGGGTCTGATCTACGTGCAATATGCAGCACTTGGCACGATATTTTTCGCTGTTGGTTTTAAATCATTTAACTTGCCTAGGAGACGACCAAGACAACCAAGACGACGACGATGATGACGAGACGGCAAGCTCCAAGCTCCAAGCTCCCAGCTCACAGCTCACAGCTCCTAACTCTGAATCCGAGGAAGGCGCAAGACACTTAAAACGTGATCGAAAAATGATGTTGCCCCAACCGCAAGCCAGCTCCCCAAACACCCCAGCATCCCATCATCTTACACAGCAAAAATATGGATTAAAAATATTTTTAATGTTTCTTGTGATATGATAGAATTCAAGAAATAACCTTGAACAATATCTCGAACACCTATTGCCACACCTCAGACTTTTAGGGACAATAGAAGATGTAATATTAATTGCATTGCAATTTTTCCAAGTGCATCCTGGCAACTTCTGAAGCTTGTCTAACTTTGAGTCCGAGTCCTGAGTCCGCATCTGCATCTGAGCAATTCTGACAGTGCGGGGGAAATAAGGTCACGTGCAAAATATGTTCGTGGTGGTTTGGGTTTTTGGTTTTTCTTCTCCCCAGAGATGTTAATGATTTGCAGCTCTCGACTCCAGACACTGGACGGATGGTCGGTTGGCTGGTCGGTCAGCAATTTTGCATATTTCTCTCGCCCGGCAAGATAGTGGGTAATATGCTCGTTAATGTGCCCACTGCTCCCTCGACCGACCGGGTTCAAAAACCAGGAAGTGACTCAACAACAGAAACGGCAACAACAGTGAGGTGAAATATATGACTTGGTTATTTATTGTTGAAGTGTTGCAGTGCAAAAAAAAAAAAGAAAACCGAAACAGAAACAACAAAAAATAATCATAACAACAACAATATGAGAGGAAAGGAGCCTAAACTTCAGCTTTGGGTATTTAGACTGTGATTTATTTTGCCCAACGCGGCGGGCGGTACGAGCAGTTCCAAACACCACCACCGCAAATTGTACCGGAGTGGTGCAGAAAACGGGGAAACCACATACCACATGATGCATTCCCCAACATCCAATCTGAATCCCCCTGCCCCTGTCTCCTCTGAACACCAGGCCCCAACTACAATAAGCCATAATTATCAAATGCCAAACTGATCAGATTCGAGGCCGAGTATTCTCGTCTCTTCTGGGAACCTTTATATGCCGAGAGCCAATTGCCAATGTCAGGGGGATCATAATTCATTAAAAATTAGAGAAGATTCGGATACGTATGGAATATTAATTGGGGGATTAAAAACGAGGAGATTTTAAAAAGGCGGAACAAACTCAATTCAAATGTTTCGAACCGTAATTAACCGACTTTGCCCAAACGGGAATTAAGTTATTTGTTACTCAATTATCCAATCAGTAATATAATTGTAATTGTGGCTTTAAAATAAGTATATATATTTTAAATAATAAACTGCAATCACTTTTATTAGCTACTTTTCTCTTTGATTACATCCTTCCTATCTAATTTGAATTTGGAAAGTCTCACAGATATTCTCTCAATAAAAAAGACTATTTATGAACAAATTCCATCCATGATAGTTCCATCTATGATGATGTAAGTTCCAAGAAACCCCCAATACCGTTGGATCCTTCATTAGGCGTATCTCCTAAGACGGATATCCCTTTTTAGAGTACTCAGTACTAATGAGATTTGAAGACCCATCACTGCTGACCTCAGATCGCATTAAATATTTGAATAAATGTCCCGTTTCTTGAATCGTGTAACCTGGAAGTCCTACAGCAACCAGAAATCGGATTGTCCCAAAGATAATCTCCCATGCTAATGCCTTCTCACGCCTCCTGTCTTCCCCTGCTATTCGATCTGATCCCCTGGCCATCCTCTCATTTCTATATATATGTATAAATTCACTGTCACATATGGCCTAGACCCTTCTCAATCAATTTCGATTGGTAACATAACTGCAGGCAAACACAAATCGAATGAGCGAGCAAACATCTAAGGTGCTCCGGAGTCCATCCAGCACCGACAATTTCCGTAGAGTGGTCCTCCATGCGGGGAATAAACGGGGTCCGGGGGTGGGGTTCCTGCTCCAAATGCTGATCGCTGTCCGAATCGATAAAATGCACCGCGATCCGTGCGGCACACATCAAATTAGTTATTAATTGAAGTGGAAAGTTCTCAGAATGTGTACGCTCAGCGGGCGGCCAACGCGCATGTGTCTTGGATCTTCTGGACTTGGTTTTGGTATTGGGATTGGGACTTTGACTTGGTAGTAGTGGACTTGGGTTTAAGGGGAGGAGGATACCCAACTGCCAAACTACCATACCTGCTGGTTACTCGGGGCCTTCGGTCTCGTTTGTTCGCTGCCTTGTTAACCATTTAACCTGTTTTTATTTACACTTAAAAAAAAGTACTACTTCTAGAACATTTTTAAGCACTCTTTAAGATTTTTAAAGGTTATAGCTTACATGTAATAAATTTAATAATTTTTTTTTATGAACTTTACCAATTTTACTCATTTACCTATAACTTAGAAACTGAAAACCCCTTACTGTATGTTCATGTGCCACTAACTTACCTCTATTTAGGTCACACAAATCATATTTTCTTCAGTGTAACCTTCACCTCCTTTAGTGTCTTCTGTGTTTATTTTTTTCTAACTCGGATCTCTCGGACTGTGTGCGCGCATTTAAATTTTCATTTATTATGGAAAATGCCAGGCACATTTCTAATTTGAGTCATGTGACCAAAAACAGTTTTGTCCTAGTTGTCGCCTGTGTGTGCCAATAGCTCCTGCAAGCCACAAAACGTTTTTGAACAATTGGTGAATGGCTGGCCATAAATCTTTTATTTCTTTGGGCCCCCTCTCGATTTGTTCGTACATTCAACGGGGATTCATGAGAAAGTATGTGGGGAGCAGTAGCCGCTGTCTGCGGATCTGCAGGTCTGTTTGTTTGCCTGTCATTAGAAAGACTCGAGTTGAGTCGCGTTGTGAAAAAAAAATAAACGGAAAATAAAATAAAATACAAAAAAAGTAGAAAAAAAAATGAAAGAAAAGTAAAGATCCCAATTCCAATCCGGAGCCCGAATCCAAAATCCGAGATGCTGAGATGAAGAGACACTAGACCGAAAGTCTACGCTCACTTGTGCTTCTTTAGATTGGACTCGAAACTCGGTTGAAGTGCACTTGTATGCCAAAACAAGCCACGTCACTTTGGCCACTCCAGTGTACCACCGTTCCACAGGTTAGCCAGCACCACCGCCCTACCACCGTTGCAGCATCAGCATCAGCATCAGCACCACCGCACCACTCGAAGCCACTTCATGCAACACACATGCGGCGTCATCATCGGCGAATGGCCATCACATCAAATCGCAAAGAGATCGCAGTCACACTTCTAAAAATAATAGATTTATTTTGTTAGAATTTATGGAATTTGAAATATTTTAAGACCTTTTATGTTGGCAGGTTTAAAAGCACTTGGGAATTCCAGCACCAAGTAAGAGAGAAAAGTACGAAAATTTCTAGCACATTCCTTTCACTTTCGTAAATACCCATTACCAATGTCGTTTAATAACTCTTTTCTTTCTGTGCAACTTCTTGGCCAGCTGAAAACAGTAACAACAAACGGACAGCTTTTGGCTTTCACTCGACATCTCGTTGTGTCTTGTAAATGGCATTGTTTTCGTTTTTCATTCAAAAATGTGTGTGCGTCTGCCAAGTCGGACAATGGCAATGTTTTTCAGTTTTCCATCTTTTTCTTTTTAGTCTTGAAGACGTTTAACAAAGTACTGGCTAACATTGCCCTAGACCGTCATCATATTTGTCATAAACTTCATAAATTTTCTAGCCCATCGCCAGTTGTAGAAGGAAGAGCAGTGCATCTCGATGCAACTTTTCAGGTATCAGGTGTTCCATCTGTGTGTGGATGCCATTGCATTAGCATTTGGATTTACATAATTATGTTTATCTATACGGCCCGATGCGGCCTACATATATCAGCGAGGGGTTTGCCCAATAGTTCATATCAAAATTTTATGCTAAATTACCATAAAACGGCTGTATTAAGATACAAGAGAAGATCACTTGGCCATTATCATATAAATGGTGCACAATATTGATCAGCTCGGGATTTCACCCGAAATATGTATTGCCCGAAATCTGATCTCCGATTTCTGAAATCTTAAAGAAGAGAGAGAAGCGTGAAATCAAATGCAAAAGTCTTATAAGTGATAGGAAAAATTAAGAGCAAGCTGATAGCCTTATTTAAATCGTATGCGATATGCTTTTTATTTCTATTTGATAGATATTTTCGAAAATGGAAAGGTGGAAATGAATAAATTTGTATTGCGTAAGTTTTTCAAGCTTAAAGTTGTAATATAAAATTTTATAAGGCTGAAAGTCGAAAGAAAATATCATTGGCCAAAGACTCGTAGATTAATTCTCAAAAAGTCTGTATCAAAATGTAAACACATTTTTCAGATTTTTTTTGAAAATTTCCTGGACCTTTGGAAATAATCCCCTTCGAAAATTACACCACGAGCCACCATTTGGTCCCCATCGAAGCCATCGAAGGCAATAATCATCCGATTCTTGAGCGGAATACCTTAAACGATTCGTGATTCGATTCTGAATGAAATTGCATCAAAATCTAAGAACATCATTTTTTTTAGATTTTTTACATTATTTCTGGAGGACCCCCTCCAAAAATCAGAAAAAGGCATGGAGCCTCCATTTGGTCCCCATCGAAGCCTATATCTTTGGCAATAATCATCCGATTCTTGAGCGGAATACCTTAAACGATTCGTGCTTCGATTCTGAATAAAATTGCATCAAAATCTAAGAACATATTTTTTTTTTATTTTTTTCAAAATTTTCTGGAGGATCCCCTTCAAAAATCAGAAAAAGGCATGGAGCCACCATTTGGTCCCCATCGAAGCCTATATCTTTGGCAATAATCATCTGATTCTTGAGCGGAATACTTTAAACGATTTGTGAATCGGTTCTCTATAAAAGTGCATTAAAATCTGAGAACAAAATTTTTTTTAGTTTTTTTTCAAAATTTTCCGGAGGACCCCCTTCAAAAATCAGAAAAAGGCATGGAGCCTCCATTTGGTCCCCATCGAAGCCTATATCTTTGGCAATAATCATCCGATTCTTGAGCGGAATACCTTAAACGATTCGTGCTTCGATTCTGAATAAAATTGCATCAAAATCTAAGAACATATTTTTTTTTTATTTTTTTAAAAATTTTCTGGAGGATCCCCTTCAAAAATCAGAAAAAGGCATGGAGCCACCATTTGGTCCCCATCGAAGCCTATATCTTTGTCAATAATCATCCGATTCCTGAGCGGAATACCTTAAACGATTTGTAAATCAATTCTCAATAAATCTGAATTTAAATCTAAGAACATCATTTTTTAAATTTTTTTCCCAATTTTCTTATGACAAAACCCGATTGCCCATTGTTATTATTTACAATGCTACTTAATTTTTTTTATAGAAATTTCAACAATAAATTATAAAGGCGCAGACCTTTAGGATGGGAACGGAAACTGTGAAATCAAGTGCAAAACGATCGACAGATTGTGATTGATCCTGATCGATGGTTTGTCTAGGCACAGATCATTTATTGCCGAACTGACAGCTCCTGAAAGTTCATGACTCAAGGATCATCTATAATTTGCTTTCTAAAATGATTCTCAGCCTGTTAAAAAATTTCCCCTGTGATCGATGACAAGGAGCGGAGCGTCGATCGTTGGTCGTGTGTTGTGCCATTCATTGAGGCATTTAATTGTCATGCGACAAAATGCAAAAATCTTACAAGTAACTGCAGCCGGTGATCTGCGGTTCAAAAGACCACAGACATGGCTTTGGAGTCCGCTCCCTTCTCTCCTATCCACTGATCTTGAACATGACCGTGATCGAGGATCGGCATCGGCATCGGCATCGAAATCGCGATTTTGGTGATCGGTGATCGGTGGTGCCTTGGCCTCCTTCATGACTTCCACTTTAAATGAGCTCGCATGTTTCAGGCAGTCCCCCTTTTTCATTTTTTTCCCTCTTAACTTTTTTTTTGCAGCTTTAGTTTAACCCAGACTCTAATTCGAATTGCATTGACTTGTCCGCTGACTTTTCATACATTCAATTCAATTAAACAAATTTCTGGTCGGTGGCCCGCTCTCTCGCGCGCCAAACTTTTCTATTTCGGCCCCAAAAACCAAAACCAACAACTAAAAGATCTCCCCGCAACAGAAAACAGGGAAAAGCTAAAGAAAAAAAAAATTGAAAAACAAACAAGCCAGCCAGCAGACAGAAAAGACCCAGCAACAAAGTGTTAAGACAAACGTGCAACGGTTTGGGGTCAGTACCATTCACTTTTGGCTCGTTTTAAACTGGAGTTAAGTGCTATTTGAGGTAAGAATTTCATTACGTACTCCGTACGTGTGCGCTTTGGATTTTTTTGTGACTGTGTTTTGCGCCATCCCCACTTTTTTGGGGGGACAGGGTGCGAGACTTTCGGGGACTTCCCATAAGTAACCCAACTGAGAAATGCACACACTGGAAAAAACCTATCAACGAGGTCATAACTGTCATAAATCGATGGCTTAGTTTTTGATTTATTTTGAAAAACAATTAGTGACTTACAAAACGGAAAACTTGTAGGTTCTTCTGATAAAAAATAGTGGTATGAAGGTATGAATAAAATGAATATCATTTTATGGCCTCATTAATGGATACTTCTTTTATTAGGTTTCTTAAGATCTTATTTTTTATAGGTTTTCAGTACTATTAAATAAACAAATAACACTTTGACTTCTCAATTCCATTCAAGCCATAAAAAAATCGTTTAAAGTTAAACCATTTTACAGCAGTGTTAAATGCAGAATGATTTTTGAAAGTAAAAATAATACAAAATCTGCAACCAGTCGGTAATTGATCCAAACTCTACACATTTGAAAGTTTTTCGCTTCTGTCTTAAATCAAATACTTAACAGGAATTGGCTGTGATTTTAATGAGGGTTAGAACTACTTATGTGAGATATTGTTAACAAATAGAGAATAGTTTTGCTCAGTGGCCGCTGGCAGAGATGCAACTTGGTCGGCAACTGCGACTTCGGCGACGACACGTTTGCATTTTGAAAAGTCACGACCCACTTAGCCAGCCATGAGTAACGTAACGGACGGCAAATGGCCAGCACCGAGCTTCCAGGCCCCCAAGTACTACTTGGCCAAGTGTTTGTTTTCCTATAAACAAATCGAACCGAATCGAATGGATTCGGAAATGGGATTGGAATCGGAACGCGACGATCGCCTCTAACGAAGCAACGCATTCTCAGCCCCATTCTCGAAACCAAGACCCACACCAGTTTCGATTCCAATCCACAAGACAATCTGAGTCACCTGGCGAAGATGCGTTGATTAATTGCCCAACTGACATCACCTCTCGGTTGTCGGTGGAACCGCAAAAAGCTTTACATGTCTCCCAGGCCCTCGGACCTCGGACCTCGGCCCTCAGTCCCCGGCCCGGCTAAAGTGAAATCTTCTTTCGGGTCGGAGAGCTTTATGTCTTATGTTTGTTCGTTTTCAACAAACATTTTTCTTCAGATCTCGGGAATCGCATCGCATCGCATAGCATGGCATAGCTTAGCATCGCATCGGATTGGTATGGGATCGTGTGAGAAGAAGAAAGTGAAGTTCACAGGCATTCGACACAAAACCAAGAAATAAACCTTTTGGTAACAACAATAGCTGATAAAACAAATACATTTGTCGCCTCTTCTTCAGCGAGAAATGTAAAGATATTTCTTCCACTCTGCCACTCAGCCAATGGTTGTTATTCAAAACCGAACCTCAAACTGGGAGTCTGAGTCTGAGCTAGAGTTTGAGTCTGAGCCGTGATTTATTTGCTTGTCCCCGACAACATTGGCTGGGTTTAAACGATGCGAGAAATTCTAACAACAAAGCACAACAATTTGACGTTTAACCACAGACAAAGCCAGGGCTAAAGCCAAGTCCAAAGCCAAAGCCAAAGCCAAAATGCTCGTGACCGTTAGACAAATAATATTAAAAATCAGCCACGATGGTGGGGCCAACAAAATAAGAAAAAAAAGAAAGAAATAAAAAAAAAAAACCGAAAAACTCCAATACGAAATTAGAGAAATAGAGACATTGTCGCCGCGGCACAACATCATCAACAGCTATTGAAAGACCCCGCAAGCCCCGAAACTCGATGTGGTACGTTCATTTACATAAACCAAAAGCCAAAAGTAAAACCAAACCAAGCCAAGCTGAGCCATCTCGGCCAGCCGACGCTGATGATGATGGGGCCCAAAAGAAATCCCATCAGCGGAGAAGACTGGGGACTGGGAAGAGTCGGTGCCTAAAACGCATTTTTTCTCTGTCGCTGCTGCACGCACGCGCTCATAAATCAAAAGCCAACTTGTTTATAACTGAAAGCGATCAATTAAAACGTTAACGCAAAAAAAGCCACAGCCGAGAATCAGAAATCAGAGAAGAAAAAAAGCCAACACATATACTATATATACAGATATATATATATAAAATTCAGATGGGAAGATGAGAGCCCAAAGAGCGTTGATCGTTGATCGGTGATCGCGATGCTTGATCGTGCCGAATTTGAAAACTGGCCAACGGATCTTCCATCTGGGTCTCCGTCTCCGTCTCCGTCTGGACATTCCGCCGGCCCAATTCTCTGTGAAAATAAAAAACAAACTTCAAAATTCGAAACAAAACAAACGAAACGAAACGAGAGGGAGATACATTTAAGTAAATTCCAGTTAAAAGTTAAAGCTGTTAACTGCATTTTGGTGTCAACATTATGGCTAAATGAATTGGGTTTTATGGTCAACATCGAAAGCTAATCAATTGTCCGGCCCGAATGAGTCAACACCGGAGACGGACAATTAAATTTTTTTTGGGGGAAAAGCTGAATATGTCCAATTTATGATAATTCAATGGAAGTGTGATTAAGTTGCTTTAATAAATGATCTTAGGGCGATGGAGGGGTGTGATTTAAGATAGACTTTCTAGCTTTTCAAATCATATAAGCCTAAATGTTATATCTACAGAATACCATAATAAAAATGTTTCACTTTATTGGAAGGAATATCTCTCAGCGAAGAATATTCTTCCATTTTATGAAATGAAAATGTTTTTATAAATCATAAAATCTCTCATTTCACTTTATAAATTGTCTATTTCATTAGACATAGAAAACTAAAGTTTTGTTGGCATGTGTATGTTAAATATTTAAAACGCATTGTTTACAAGTGCGATAAACACGTTCCAAAATGTTGCCTTAATTATCAGTGCAATCTAACGGAATACTTTTGCCGAACATTTAAAATGGGCTTCACCGAAAACAAAATCATACCTTATCGGTCAATACGGTCTTGACCATCTAACCGAACTGAAGATGGGACTAACCAGAAGAGGAAAAAGGAGAACCTTCAAGGAGGATCTCTGCGCACGATCAGAAATTCCAGTTGCCCAATCGAGCGCTAAAACGTCGAGACACAAAAGCGCCTCCTGTTGCAGCTTTCTCTTTACCACCATTCGATGCTTATCATCCCAACTTGCAACACCCCAAACAATGTTGCCTTATCATCATCATGGCATACAAGGGGGTTTCGTTTCATGTGAAGGCTGGGAGGTGGTTGGGTAGGTAGGTCGAAATCCGGGACATGACAACACCCCTGCTAACTTGGAAGGCCGCCGAAAATTCCGGTCACTCATATCGCGAATTATCAATAATGTGCATTGCTACAGCTCATAAAATTCATCCGGCAGAAGTAATATTAAATATTTTATGGTGACTGAAGAGCGAACTGGGATCGAAACGGATCGGATGGGATCGGTTTTGGATCGGATCGGATCGGATCTCCTTTGCCTTGATCAGGTGCCGCCAAGGTAGATCCCCACCGAACACTTAGCAAAGCAAAGTTCGGACAACAGACGAGGCTGCTCCTGCAGCTGATTTTGAATCACTGAGAAAAACACAGAAATATTTATATTTTCTCTAAGAAAAATAATTAAATAATGTTCTAATAGCTATAGGATAAGCCACTATAAGATAAGAGCTTCTTGAAGTTATTGTTGATTATTTTTATATATAAAAACAAAATTTTTATTGATTTTGTTTCTAGTGTCCTGCTGATGCTCACGGGCCATCTCCTGCCCCTTTTCGATGACCAGGACGAGGACGATCCCGATGCGTGCGGCGCGATAAGCAGCCGATGCAAAACCATTAATTAGGAGCTGCAGATACCTGGTACCTGTGCCACTTCCCCCTCGGTCGCTCTCACCCAATATTAAGGCTTTAATCGTGCATGAAAATACGTGAAACTTACGCGTCTTCTTCGGAGATTCGGAGACTGGGAGACGGTCAGACTGAGACTGAGACGGAGACGCAGACGGAGAAGAAGACTTTATGCCCCTGCCACACCGCAACATCGTCAGATGCAACGTGATCGCGATAAGATAAACTGCATACAAATTTGCTTTTATGCGCAGTCGTCAGAGTTTGAGGACCTGCAACTTTGGGGCAAAGTGAAAATGATTATTATTTATGCAGGGTATCAAATATTCCCTCAACGCGTGTGTCAACAGTCCGGTGTCTGTCATTTATTTCAATGAAAACAATCAGCACTACTCCCCAGGTCCAGACCCAGGTCCGGGCCCGTTCTTGTGGGCTCATTAATCGGCCGGCAATATGTCAATGTCTCGCATATATATGCGATATATCTTCGACGACCTCCCCGCACAGATACTGGTTGTTGTTTTTGGGATGCGGTTGATGAGGATGATGACGACAATGACGTTGTTGGTCGTCGGCTATAAACCTAAAACCAATTTTCCATTTGCCATTCCACACAGTGGCATAGGAGCGTTTGCATCGCAAATTATCAAAGGTAACTGTAAAAAATTAATGTTTAAAAAGGTCTTAACTGATAAATGAATACTCTATTTTATAAGGGAATATTGTTACAAAGATGGTAGAAAAATTATAGTATTATCTCTAGAGATTTAAGAGCAACTGATGGGTTTTAACGGAGTAGCACGGAGGTTAGAGCTCAAAAGACAAGTTCTTGAAATAAAATAAGATTAAAAAATAAATTTATATGTACATATATTTTATGTAATTTAACCAGGTAAATTATAAACTTTTCTTGAAAATAAATTTACTAAAAGTACCTAGTAAAATAAGTAAGCTTTGCAACTAAAAAGAGTATGTCCATATAATGAATTCCCCTACCTGATTGCTCTATACCTCTCACTCTCACTCCACCTCTCTGTCTGTCTCCCTCGGCTGGTTGGCATTACCTCGACTATATCTGGATATATATATTGCCTCTCACCCCTCGTAACCCCCGGCGACTATCTCTTTGCATCTGCGTTGAAGCGCGAAAATTGCAAACCAATGTTGTTTTGACAATGTGCAATAATTTGTAGTCAATTTTATGTGTCTACCGTGGAATCGGTCGGTTCAGGTCCGCTTGTTTCGGTTACCTCTCCGCATTCTCCCCTCCGCATCGATCCGATCCGATCCCATCCTATCCGATCCGATCCGTATCCCCCTCCTGCCCACACCCCTATAGATTGAATCCCAAACACACAACATCCCCCATTCCAGTGGTTACTTCACTGCCCACGGGGTAGACGGGCGGGCAATTTATGGCTGGTAAATTAGCAAGAAATGGAAATTAAGAAAAATGTTGCTTTTATTGCAAACAGTTGTAGTCGTCTTCCAATAAAAGCATATTTATTTTTACGAAAGACCAGAGACCAGGGACCATCGGTTCGGGGCGTCGGGAGCATCCGGAGACTTTTACGACTCTCGATTCGTTTGGAGTCTAATGAGGCAAGTGGTGGGTGCAATGATTGGGTGGCTACCTAATTGACGGTTGCACATGCCACAAATATTTCTGCCACCGAATGTTGGTTGTCGAATGTGTTGGTGCGGCCTCCTAATGAGATTGCTTCTTCGATTTTCCTTATTTCGTTTATTATTCTTACGTTTTTCTCCGATTTTTTTTCTTTTTCTAATACCTATACCTATTTTTTTTGGGCCACACTTCCCTTTTGCTTTTAGCCTTTGATAGATGACCGAAAAGTTCCGACTGATGGCTCTGGCATTAGCACTAAGCCTTAGCCAGGGCCAAGCACTTTGATTTGACTTTCAGACCCGCAAAAGGCGCACAAAAAACGCCAAAGAAACGAGAGCGAATAAAAACTTCTAAACTGCAGTCAGGGAAATTTTTGATGTAGGTTTTCGGCCAAGAAGATAACCTGGCTATCCGAAAATGGGCTAACAGGAGCGGTTCAAGATATCAAGGGGTTGAAATTGCCAGTTCTTAAAAACTAATTCCATTTTTTGAAACCGTCTAGATATTATTTTTTTTAATAAAGAAAATGTATTAAATTTTTTAAAAGAGAAACAAGATAATAGCTACCTCCCTTAGTCCCTACTCCCTTACTGAGAGACAACCCCACCTGCAGTTCCATCTAAACCCAAAGTTCGGCAAGGGCAATCTATAAATAAAAGGCATCTCTTTTGACACTAAACTGACTTGTAAACCGAAATATTTACGTCGACTTCTTTTCGCTGCGTATGCCAAATGACAGACGGAACCCCCCGTGCCAACCCCATTCCCAATAAGAGAATACGAACCTGAACCTGACAACCCAACCCCACCCAGAAAAGAAACAAAAAATGGAAGCCCCGACCCCAGAAGGCCTCTAAACTTTCCTTACCCGAAAGGAAACAACATGAACAAAAAATTCAATTGAAAGTTTGCCTCTTGGATTGGCGGTGTCTGCACTCAACTCATCCGTTACTTTGTAACAAATCCCACAGGCAAAATTGATAAAATAAAGGAAAAGGCGGGAGAGATATATGTGAATGTCGGGCTATATACACATATATAGGATAGGTACATATATATGTGTATGGCAAGCGTACCCAGCCAGAGAAAGTAAAAGCAAAGAAAAGTTTTTAATATTTGACGTGTTTTTTTGCAAAGTTTTCTAGGTTTTCGCCTTGAACCGTGCCGAATCAAGAGATGAGGGAAAAGAAAATATTGAAAAGGGTTTAACTCGAGCTTGAACTTCTCCAATGGTTAGGCCACAGACATGTGTGTATCTGCCAGATGCCCAGATACAACTGGAGCCCCCATCCTGCCACCCCATTTCTATAAAAAATAAAAACGAATAAAAAAACTGCACATCAAAGACTATTGGAATTCCGTTGGCCCGCTAATGATTGATTGTAAAATTTGCTAATTTAAGCAATGTGAATTTATGTTTCGGCGGTGGGGGCCCCATCAATTTTATTGCTCATTTAATTGATCATAAAAATTATTCATTCATCGGGAGCCCACGACGAACTCGTTTTCCAGTTGGCGGAATCGACGGCGAATCGGCGAAATAAGCAGAATATTTCGCTGTGGGCTCATTGAGTCAAATAAAAGCAGCCACAGCAAGTATAAACACACGATAGCCAGCAATTCCAAAGATGAGATACGACTGCCATATAGATATATCTTTAAAATATGCATGGGAATATATCTTTGAATCTTTGCCAAGAAGGCGCTGGCGCAGGCTTTGTTGTTATAATTTTTGTTCGTCTTTTAAATTAATTCAAATGGAGCAATCGTGGGATGCTGTTGGACTTTTAATCGATTAATGAATGCGAGGGGGGCTTGAAGGGTTTTTAATGGGCCTACAATTTTCAATAAAAAATTTACCATTGGAATTTGATTTAAAAAATGTCATTTTTTGGGCAAGAGAATGCATACGAAAACCCAAACGGTCATGGAATGATATGCTTCATAGTGATTATCTTGCAATTTTTTTTATTCGGACTGTAATAGAACACCACCTCTGGCATAAACAAAACTAGAGCTCCAATAGCTCCATGGAAACAGCGGCTGCTGGCATTGGAATCTGCTTTTGGAGTGGATTCCGTATCTAAAATCCGTATCAAGTGACAAGGCGAGATAGTTTATGAGATATCAGAGACAGACAAAAAATAATAATAAGTCTGGCTGTGGGGGCTGTGTGGGAAAGTAAGTAAAAAATCAAGTCTCTTTTTGGATTATCAATTTTTTGTCATTTATATATTTTTGTGTTGAGCTTTTTCTTTTCGCTTTTTTGTTCACTATAAACTAGAAAACATAAAATTACAAAATAAAATACATATTTGTGTGTAGGTTACAATATTTACAACAAACGACAAGTAAATCATAATTAAGTTTTATTTTTATGCATAGTTATATATAGTACACATGTAATCAGTCGATTTATGTTTTCAATTTGTTTGATTCGTGTTGCATAATTCGGTTTATTTTCTTGCTTCGTATTTGTGCATACAGTCCTTGTTTTTTTTATATACAATAATTTTATTATTTCATAGAATTAATATGGCTGTATTATAGGCGGGGGCGGTAGCGGATTCGATTGGGATTCTGATTCGGATTAGGTTTTGATTTATTAACTTACCATCTAGTCTAACTAATGAGGATAAGCTTATGGCTAGGTATAGGTTGGTAGGAAAGTGTATCTTCATAAATTAGAAATTAATTCTAAAACAAAATATCACAATGATTAAACAAATTAACGTAGAATTAACATTTAGGTTTTTAACTTATTTACACTTTAAACTTTAAACCAAGTGAATCCATCTAGATAGTGTGTAGTGTGTGTATTTTGTTAACTAGTTTTCTGGTTTCTTGCTTTTGGAATGCATTCTTAAATTGGCCCGGCAAGGCAGCAGAGTTGGAGATTGTCGCGATAGAGATGGGCTGTAGGGGAATAGAACGAGCCAGTGGGATGGAGGACCAGAGAGATAGAACAACCAGGTAGATTTTAATCGCCCAAGACCAAACTAATCTGTACAGCTCTGTGCCATGTCCCAACTCCTCCATCCACACTGGCCTTGTCGATTGGCCAGAAACAAAACTTTTTGGGGCCGAAAACTGAAAACTCGCTGGCTGGCACAGGCACACGTGCTGATCTCTCTCCTACGCTTCTCCTTGAGACTTTTCTTCTTGGGACTTTCTCGACTTCCCTCGAATGAAGTTCTCTACGCTTTTCTTTATTTTTCCTTCTGGCAGCACAAGGTCATCCGTGTAAGTTTCGCTCTGGGAAATACTTAATCTCTGACTAGCTGAATGGGGGGTGGCGTCGAAAGAAAGAAAGAAAGCGAGGTTTTCTAATCAAATCTTGACATAGCGTGTTTTGCTGAAACACGGGAATTGCCAGGCCCAAGATGTTCCTTGCAGTCCCAAGCAGTCTTGGCCTTTATCAGGGCTAAAATCCTACAAACAATTGTTTACATTTTTCCCACACACGAGAAATTTGTTGCATCTTGCGCTCTCTCCATTTCAGCCATATACCATTGATTAGCACATGTAATTGTGGCTCAAAGGGGCCAAAACAAAACAAAGAAGAGACACAAGACCCGAAACCAATTTTAACCCGTACAGCTGCTGCAACAACAAACTGTCTGTAGACGGTCTAGGTTTTCCTCTTTCTCTATTTTTTTTGTCAGATTTTTTTTCAGTTTTTTTGTGGGGGGTTTTTGGTCTGTGTCCTCGTCTAACGTCTAAGGTCTGCTTTTTGTTACAATTTCTTTTGGCCAGACATGGGTTCTCCCTGTGTGATGTGTTTTGCGTTGCCTATTTTCCTTTAGCTCAGTCCCAGTCTCTGCCTCAGTCACAGTCACAGTCACAGATACATTTACAGCTGCAGATACAGATACAGATACAGATACACGGGTGTATCTTCTACACACGTCGAGCTTGTTATAGCAAAATGCAGCAGTTAAGATGAACTAACGACGGAACATTGCAAAACAGAGAAAAACCAAGAAAAACAAAAATACAAAATAGAGAAGGAAAAACAAAAAAATGCAAAAAGGGGGATGGAGGATGGAGGAAAAACAGGCAAAGAGAAATAGTTTTGGGCCTTTTGTTGCTGACTGACTGGTTGTTGGTGTTGCTGCTTGGTGTGTTGCATGCAACATCAATTTTCTGAATCTTGCTGCGAGCCAGGAAACTGAAAATAGCTGGCCGTAAGAAAACAGAACAGGGCCAACAAACAACAATTGCCTGGCTCGCCAGCTATTTTACTGTTGCCTTTTGTTGTTGCCAAGTTTCTTCTGGCTGTTGTTGTTCTTCTGTGGTGTTGCCTGTTCTTCCTCCATTCGACTTCGACTTGGACTTCTTTTCTTTTTAGTATTTTAACAAGTAACTAGGCTTTTATCGCTAAACGCTTGCATTTGCATATTGAATGCAATTCCCCTCGTTTTCTTAGCAAACAAAAAAAAATGGAGGAAGTTGAACTCGTTTTTTGGGGGAAAGAATAAGAAAGCTAATAAGTTAAAAAAAAAAATAAATAAATATTTTCATCTCCAATATCCTACTCTCCTGACCTTGCCGTTAACCTATAACCCTTCTACTTATCGCTCAACCCCACTCACATGTGTAGATTTCTTGACGCCGGCGTGGGTTGCGTGGGTGGCGGTGGCAGACTCTGTTGCTGGATGCCCCCCGCCAGGGGTATCATCTGGGGGGCCGGCCCTCCCACCGACCCACCGCCCATGAGCATGGCTGCCTGCTGCTGTTGTTGCTGTTGCTGCTGCTGCTGCTGTTGTGTTGCATTTGCGCCCCGCAGTTGCTGCTGCTGCTGCTGTTGGTGTTGCAACGATGGCTGGCGACGGAAACTACCCGGTTGCTGAGGCGGCGGCGGCAGCATAAACTGCTGCTGATGATGGTGGTGCGGCGGATGGGGCAGGGGCAGCGGCTGCTGGTGCATGTGATGGTGGTGGTGGTAGGCGGCATGGTTGATCGGCACATGGCAACCCTGGCCGCCGCCGACGCCGCCGGCATTCGATCGCTGGGACGAGGAGACATCCGGCAAGGCGAAGCGCAACTTCTGCCAGAACAGCTTATCGCCCCACTGCAGATACGTGTTGGTCTTCAGATACAGGCGTAGATCCGGATCCAGTTCCTTCTGAGGCACCTCCCCGAGCACAATCACAATCAGGCGACGGCGCCGATCCCTCAAGACCGACTGATGGGCGGACTTGAACTCGAACCGGCACCACTCCGACTTGATGAAGTTCTCGCTGACCACCATTATGGTTCGCCGGCTGCTGTCGATGGCCTGGACAATGGTTTCCGGCAGATAGCCACCTACGGGGAAGTCCCTCTGGTGCAGGCACAGCTTGTACCGTTGCTCGCCCATCTCCAGCATGGGAGCCAGCTCCTCGTTCACGAACAGCTCATCCTTGGAGGAGTAGGAAACGAAGGCATCGAACAGCTTCTCCCGCTCGTTCTTGTCCACGTCCTTGTGGGCATTGTAGAACAGCCTGACGCCGAATTTCGAGTGGCACCACACTCGCATCTCCTGGCGGAAAATGAACACCAATAGGGTGCAGATCATCACGAAGATGAAGCCAGTCAGTATGGCCACCAGAATGGGGATATAATCCAGCTTGGGCGGCTGATTCAGGATCATCTTCGTGGATGTCGCATTAGAGACGTTGCCGCCACTGGCTGCCTGCTCAGCATAGATGAAGTTGTTGTCCAGACCCAATGGCAGGGTCTGACTACACTGCACCATCGGCAAGGTAGTGGCTTCGGCTCCAGATCCACCGGGATACAGTACCATCTGCTGGGTGTTGTTGCCACTGATAGTTTCGCACTTCATCTTCTGCCTGTCCATAACGTACTCATGGCGATTCATAAAGTCCTTCAGCTTGTCGATGATCTCGCAGTTGCAACTCCAGGGGTTTCCGGCCAGACGCAGCTCATTCAAGTAGCTGGGCAGGAAGTTCCAAACGGCAAACGAGGTGATGGCGTTGTGGTCCAGCCGCAAGATCTTCAGGTGATACAGGTGCGTGAAGGTGAGCGTATCGATGGTGGCGATGGCATTGTGCTGGAGATACAACTCCTGCAGGTTATCCAGACCCTGGAACTCGTTGCCGTTGAGAGCCGTGAGCTGATTGCTTTGCAGCTGCAGGACTTCCAGCTCCAGAAGACCATAGAAGGTGCGATTGTGGAGGATCTCGATCCGCGAGTGATTCAAGTGCAGAACCTTCAAGCGCTTGCGTCCAATGAAAGCGTGACTCTGCAGCTCCCGGAAGTTGTTGCCGTCCAAATAGAGCTGCGTGGCATCCATGGGAATGTGGGAGGGCAGGGCCTGGTCGTAGGTGGCCCGACTGCAGTCCACGACATTGGAGGTCCACGACTGATCGTGATAGCAGGAGCACCTATCCGGGCACTCCATTTTGCAGTCACAGGCCTGGAAATCGCAGCAGTGGCACAGGGCGAAGCAGTGCGAGGCGTACTTGCAGAGGAAGTCATCCGACTTGGCTTCGATCAGAGAGACATGCGACGAGCCGCGGGCATAGGCCAGGCGGCAGTGAATCTGATCCAGGTCCATCAGCTGCGGCTGAGTCCGCGACTCCCGGTTCACCTTCTGCAGCCAATCCAGGTTGCAGTCGCACTCGTAGGCATTGTGTCCAATATAGAACTCTGGAATCTCGCGATCCTCGGCAATGGGCGATAAACGCAGGGCATTGGGCTCCAGAGTGGTCAGACGATTCCTCACCAAGTCCACCCGCGTCAGATTCGGCTTTTTGAAGAATGTGTAAGGCTGGATGCTGGAGATTTGGTTGTCGTTCAGGTAGAGAACCTCCACACTGTTTGGTATCGAATTGGAGGTAATCTCCGTCAGCAGATTGTAGCTGGCGTCGAAGGTGGTCAGGCTCAGTTCGTTTTCGATCTGGAAGTGATTGCCCAGCTGGGTAATCCTATTGGCCCTCACATCCAGCCACTGCAGACCGATAGGAATGTGCGAGTAATCGAACTTCTCCAAGCGATTCCCGGAGATATTCAGCCAAACCAGGTTGGGAAGTTCGGTGAAGAGGCCGTCGATGGACTTCAACTGATTGCCATCGAATCGGATGGCCTGGAGCTGGATATTCCGTTGCAGGGAGCCGGCTTCAATGGACTTCAGCTTGTTACCCGACAGATTGAGGATCTGCAGCGAGGTCATGCGATCGAAGACTCCTCGCCGGATGTGCGTCAGGGGGTTCTCTGTCATTCTCAGGCCGTAGAGATTCTCCAGTTGCGTCAGACTTGTGTTCTCGATCTGACTAATCGTGTTCTCGCCCACATCGAGGGTTTTCAGCAGCGGCACATGGGCCAGTGCCTCGGGAATCGCCTGCAGCTTGTTGCCATTCAGATGGAGATCCTGTAGTTGGCTGCAGTTGACAAGAGATCGCTGTTCCAGGCGGGAAATGCGATTGTTGTCCAGCGAGAGCACCAGCAGATTGTTTAAGCCCTGCAGAGTGCGCTGCTCGATGACCGAGATGCGATTGCGGGAGAGGATCAAGGTGTGCAGATTCGTGAGATCCGCGAATATGCCCGCCGGCAACTGATCAATGTAGTTCTCCTCCAGTTTCAGAATCTGCAAGCTGGCCAATGGTCGGAAGATATGCGCCTCCAGGCGGCTGATTTTGTTGTAGGAAAGATCCAACATCATCAGCCTCTTCAGACCCACAAAAGTTGCCGCATTGATCCACTGGGAGGTGAGCTCGTTGCTGGCCAGATCCAAGACCAGGAGCTCGGCCAACTCGCCAAAGATTCCGGGAGCCAAGACGTTGATGGAGTTATTTCGCAAGTAGATCTCCTGCAACTGCTTGGTCTCGACGAAGAGTTCCGGTGGCAGGGAAGTCAACCGGTTGGCCGAAAGGTCCACCACTTTCAGGGAAAGAAGACCCTCAAAGGCGCGATCGGCCAGGAAACTCATGCTATTCTTGGCCATGTTAAGGTTCGTTAATCGTCCCAGAGCCGACAACATGGCCGAGGGTAGGCTGACCATCTTGTTGGCGCTCAAGTCCAGACTTTGGAGGGTGGTGCCACAAACCCTGGCTTTCCGGGAACTCAGCGAGGCGCTGAAGTAAAAGTTGCTGATATCCTGGATTTTGTTGTAGGAGGCGTTCAGGTGCTGCAGCGACTTCAGGGGGCACACCATGCCATCCGGTATCAGCCAGATGTTGTTCAGACTCAGGTCCATGCGCTCCAACTGGCGGAACTCCACGAAGCTGTTGGAGGCCATCTCCAGAGACATCGTGGACCAATCGCCGTTGTGGGTGCGAATGGTAAGGTTCCGGAGCTCGTGCAGGCCACGGAAAGAGCCATCGGTGAGGTTTCCCAGCTTGCAGTACTCGATGGTGAGGTCGCGCAGCTCCACCAACGACCTGAAGCTGTCCGGACTGAGGCTGCTCTGGAAGAAGAGGGCATCGTTGCACTCCAAGCGCAGGCGCACCGTGTTGTGCGGCTGGATGACACTGAAGTTGGTGTTCTCCAGCTCCGAGTTGATGGTTCTCAGGTGGCACACCAGGGTGATGTCGTGCTCCCCGCCACCGGACCAGCGGCACTCGTCCGGAGCCTGGTACAGAACCGTTTTGCTGAGGGCGGCCCCGAAAATGGGCATCACCCAGGTGGCGATCAATACGTACAGCATATGACTGGTGGCCAGCATTTTGGCTTCCAATGGGTTTCGCGATCCGATTTCGGTTTAATTCGAACGGGGGATCGGGGGTTATGTGTTGGTCTCTCAATCCTTAATTACTTCTTGCCCATTTTTAATTTGTTTTTTGTGTATTATTCATTAGGATCTTTTTAATTTATAGTGTAGCTTTGCACAATCGCCACTTTTCACAGAAACACCACATCAAAGATGCCAGAACTTAATCTAATACGATTTTCTTGTTTTTCTCGCTGGCTACTTATACTTTCTTCTTTTCGATTTCTTTGCTTTTTGTAGCTTTATATCTTTATATCTTTTATTTTTGTTTTGGTTTTTAGTTTTATATGTAGTTGTAGTTGTAGTTGTTTCGCGTTGACCGTAATCCAAGTGGGGGGTGCGTTAGCGCGTTGCTTTGATAAATTTGTGCCACTTCGTGTTCTAAATATTCTCTTTCTATCTTATTTTTTTTTGGTTTCGTGATCCGCAGAACGACAAACTCGCGTCCGCTCGGCTCGAAGTCAACTCAGAAACTGATCGCTCACATTAATTTTCAGCCAGCAGCAAGTGCCGCCGAGAATCACTCAATCGGGGTGAGTATCTCTATCTGAGTATCTGTATCTGAGTGAGCGAGCGAGTCTCTGAGTGCTCGACGGAGTAGGTGAATAGTGAGTGGCTGAGCACCCATTGAGCACGCACACAGAACCGAACGCCAGGAACTAGAGCGATCATCAAAACGAGGGGTAAAATAAACAAAACCCATGCAATGCAAACGCAACGCAACGCACCGTCATAACCCACCGTGCACCGTGGGCTGAATAGCATTGAATTGTGTTTGTGTTTTGGTTGGCAGGTAGAATTTGCATTTCCCAAACGACAGATGTGGGACGCTGTGGGAAACGAGGAAGTGAGTTTGCGGGAGATGGGCAGGTGAACTTGGCTTAAAAACATGTCGAAATCTGGTCCGAAAAGATTTAAGAGCTAAGGATTTTTAGCAAGGAGTAAGGCAATACAAGACCTAAGATCTTTTACTTTGATAGGAATAGGGTTTCCGTGGGAAGAAGGATTATCTAGCAAGTGCAAACATATAATCCTCAAAAATATGCTACACATTTTACTATGTCGCTAGGATTAGGGGCGGTCTTATTTTGCAAAAATATTTTAAGATTCTACTCTTTGTCCTTTATATAATCTATTTTTTTTGGCTTAAAACAAAGAACAAGTTTGAAATTCGATTGTTTTAAAAGAGCTTCAAAGCTGATAACTCATACGCAGTGTTGCCATAGATAAGATGTTGTGAATTTTTCAAAGGCCTATCGCTTGGTTTTAGAAAGACTGTTCTTCTTATAAAATATCAAAATTTAAGAATATAACCATTAGGAAATATTCCAGTTTAAACAATGTCCAAATATATATATAACTTAAAAGCTCATCACTCATACGCCATGTTGGTTAAGCTCGTTCCAAGTATTCCATTTAAAATAAAATTAAATAAAAATTACTCAGGCTCAAGCAGATGTTTTAGAATGCTGTTTAGAATACCCTTTGGGTTTGTAACTAATCGAATTGGTCAATTTGTCAAGGATATAGAAGATTAGCAAAGAGCAATTCAAACCTATTTTATGACTTCCGCCTGTATAGTCTTTGAATGCAAATCAAATTAGCCTACACCTCAACTATTTGTCCTTGGAACCTGAACAAAGGAACCTCACCAGTTCCGCACCCACAGTTAGCACCTCGCTGTTATATGGTCCCACTGTGCGACGGCACCGTGGGCTTGAAATTCCGATTCCCTGCTGTCGGTTCCGCTGAGCGTCAAAGCCGAGCAAACAATTCCAATGAGACATTGACACTCGTCACACCGGTTAGACGAGTTTTCCTCTCCAACATCCCGACCGAGTGTTCGAGTTTCCTCCGCAATTGAGTGTCTTTTTCATATTCAGCAGAGAGCTGTTGGCGATCAGAGTGGGAAAGAGCAGCACTCATTTCGAGCTTGCTGAATTCAGCAGTTGGAATTGAGTGCAAAGTGGCTGATCTCCGGCTTTTCTTAGCCTCCGCTGCTTGCCTTGCAACGGCAGACGGCCACAAAAACCGAAAACGAGGCAAAAAAAAAAAAAATATATACAGCAACGGAGAATAATCATAAAAAATTATTGAAATCAATTGTTAATTCAGCCAATGTCAGTTTGATACTGGCATACACTCGCACACTCATACTCACTTGAACACTCGAACCGACAAAAAATTGACTGATTTTTCTTGATTTATGAGAGCAACCACAGCAGTTGGTGGGTATGGTTGTTGTTACTTTTTTGTAATTGTAATTGTTGCTGGTTTCTTATATATTTTTCTTTTTTTTGGACCGGCTGGCAATCGAGATTTGTCGAGGAGATCTTGGGGCATACTCATTATGGAGCTCGAATCCGAGCAGAGTCCGAATCTGAGTCTGAATCTGTTGTCTTTTTTTTCGCATGATCCGGCTGCCCATATGTTGTAACCGCACTTTCAAACTTTCCCAAAAAAAATAAATAAATACTGATGGTTGCTAAGTTGTATAGAAAATGATGACAGCAGCGGTAAGAATAATAATAATTCTCGAAAAAAGTAGAGGGCCTTGGCCTTTATATTCATTTATTTTAATAATACATTTTTAAACCTATTTGCAAGACAGCAAAGCGCTTTAAATATCATTAATTATCATAAATCATAAAATAACACGAATGACCTAAAAATTAAACTGATTTCTTGTTAGCCTAGTCATTATACTTTATTATTATTTTTATTTTTCGATTTCAATAAATATTTGTTTGGCTATAATTAATATCCCCTCTACAATTTCCAATTAAAATTTATAAAAATACAATGTCCAACAACGAAAGATAACATTAAAGATGTAATCCATATAAAAACATGATTTATAGCCAACACATGTTTTCGGGTTGGCTAACGCAGAGTTGCATCTAATGGCCCAGCTCGATGTTACCTCTTATATAATTGTTTACAAAAGAAGCACTCAAACGGGCAAGTGATGCCGGTACAGAAATGAGGCTAAACCCTTGATTTGCTGTGCTATTATTTCGATCGCAACTGTATATATGGAGTGCTCCGTGAGCGCGTTGTAGTTGTACCTGTCGACGCCCGTTGAGTCGACAGGTGCTGATTAACCAAACACATCCCAGGCGATGCGTATCAGTCAGCCAGTTAGCCAAGTTGCTTGGACGGGACGGGGAATGGGATGGTATTGGATGGCATGGGATGGGACGAGATGAATCTCTCCTCCGGCCCGATATGGGCTCCGTTCTCAGGAAAACCCACACCCAGGCCTCCGTCTGAGCAAACTGCAGGTAGCCTACAAATTGTGTTGAAAGTTGACCGTGCAAACATCGTCTTGGTCTTGCTTTTTGGCCTTACCTCGCCCTCGTCTCCTCTCACCTCTCACCTCGACGATGTCAGGTAAACAGTTAAATGCTGCAGGAGCGATATCTTCGGCTAGGATTTTGTTGCAATCCTCGCTCAATTGTTTGTTCCTGCCTTGTACCTTTCTTGCTTTCTTTCCTCATTTCTTTTACTCGCTTTATGATCTTCTTTATCGCCCCGATCGATCGATCAGGCCAGTTGGTGTAAGCCAGGAAGTGCTTGGCTCTGAAAGAACGGGCTCAGAGCCAGGGATTGCACAATATGTTACGAGGACTGTCAGATGACACTTGGAAGAATTCGGGTCAATATTTTTTTTAGATTTTATGGAAACAGTTTTTTATTTATTTAAGCATTTACTTTAAGGATTAAGTGCCCTATTTCAATATTTGTTAAATGACATTGGATATTTGTTACTAAAACTATAACATGGCTAAGTTTTCAAGACAAATGATATGCAATTTATCATTTATTTTATTTAAAAAAACTCTCTTTAGGATGAGATATTTTTAATAATAATTTCAAAAACATATTCCGAAATTTCTTAAAGTGCATAATGTATGGTGGCACCAACATTTCCCGTCCAAGGGATTTGTAATTTTATACAAGAGGCGGTCCTGCCGGCATTGATTTGATTTGATTAGATTAGTCGAGTGCATTGGCCCGGAGGTACGGTTCCCTATTTCCCTACGATGACTGATCGTTCTGGCTTCTCTTTCGTTTTCATTTGCGCAAAATTTATTTTCTTTTGTAATCGTCTCGCTTGTCTCGGTCTCCGGCTCGGGTCTTGGGTTGCCAAAGACGTGCAATTCACATATCTGTATCTCGTGGGTGCTGGGCGCTTGTGTCTCGGATATTGCTCATTGGGTCACAGTCACATGAGTCATGGAAATGATTCTTTTGTAGATACCAGTACTTATTTTTTTTTGCGCCAGCTGCCTCTTGCGAAAATTTCATTTGTTATGTTGTCTTGTAATTGAATTGCTTTTTTTTTATTGTCCGAAGACAATGACCGCTTCGAGGGACGCCCCCTGCGAATGGTAAAAGGAAACCCTTGAGAGTAGCTGCCGAATGGAATAGTCAAGGATTAGGATATTGAATTCATCTGTTGGAATCGCTTGGGAAGATCTTGGAGGATCCCGAGGAACTTCCTGTTTTGTTGCTAAGATTGCCGGGGTTGTTTGCGGAACTTATTGAAGGGATTGCCAAATATTGAGAAACAGGTGGGTTATCTTATGGGTTAAGTTCTACTGCAATTAGGTCTTTGATGAATGAGAAATGTCACAGTCTTGAGAGTAGCTTGTTAGCACTAAAAATCGTAAATATTCTTCCCCAAATCCCACATTTCTCATTGCAAGCACTCATTTCGCTTTGTTCCCGCCACTTTTAAGAGGTCTTTTCTTTCCGCCCCGAGGGGAGTTTGCAATTAAATTCCCGGGCGATGACATGTCACGGCAATCGGCGATGGAATCCGTCAAGTGTCAGCGGCTGGAAAGAATGAGAAGTCTGAGAAGTCGGCACCGAAAGCTGGTACCGCTAACAAATCGCCAACTCGCCTTCTCTCTCTGTCGTCCTATTCCCGTCTTTATCGGGCACTGAATAAGTTGCCATTGTTCTTAATTATAACGCGTTGTCATGTGAGCTTGCCATTCATTCATTCATTCCCGCACTCAATTCACTCGACTTCACTCCGTCCATCCATCCATCTATCCATCCATCCAACCGTCCATCCATCTCAGCTGTTCTTTACGGCTTGACGCCTAATAAAAATTAATTTAATAATCTCCAGTGGTGTGCGTGAAAGAGACGGCATTTGGTGGCGAGAAAGAGTGCGAACGATTGCGGGTGAGCAGTTAACGCTTATGTAAACAGAGCCACCGAGGATGTGTGGATATCGCCTCGTATCTGCTGTGCAAAACATATTAATTAGCATTTCCAATTTCGTATGCATATCTCTCTCAACTATCTCGTGATGCAACGTTGCACACCCAAACGCAGATACTGCCCCTCGTCGCCGGCCCCTCTTCGAATGAAGCCACATTCGCGACGGTCAGCACAGTTTTTGCCTCATCTTGACTTTTCCCTCAGTTTTCTGCAGCTACTAAAGAACTTTGGCATTGCGTCTGGGCGACTTAACGAGAGCGTAAAAGCGAAAACATCAAAATAAATAGCTCAAAAAATTAACAAGACAGCGTCAGCAGAGACGTCGACGTCAGCGTTTCGTTAGTGATACCCTGTAATCTTAGAGGGTATGGGTGACCCTTATACTTATTCTTAGCCTGATAAAATATATATTTAATCCAATCCTTTATTATAATTATTTTTTGAAAACACGGAACAACCATGTTCACCTGCGTATACGTAATTTTTTAGAAGTCAAATTTAAAAAGCATTCTTTTTAGTTACCATTTTCATTTAATATTCATATACCATTTCAAAAGATTTTGTAATATTTTAAAGAGAATAAAAAATGAAATTTTTATAAATCGTATAAAAATAAAAAACGTATAAAAATTACGTATACGTGTCATTTCACATAAATGAAACCATAAAGGACATATACTCATATGTTGGTTTTTAAAATGAAATAATATTTTAAAATAGCTAACTTTGGGATAAGATTTATTTCTAAACCCTTTCAAGATCAGTTAAAAAGAGGTTTACAATATTGATAATATTATTTAAATGTCTGAAGCAAAAAAAAATAAAACAAAAGCCTTCCTAATGAGTATCCAGTAGTCGCAAAAAAAGGGTTTAGTCCGTTACTACTGTTGTTTTGGTCTGAACCTGAGTCTGGGTCTGATTCTGAGACTAAAGCCGAGGCTGATTTTGTGACGGAGGCCGAGGACACACCGGAGACCGGGGACGGCAAAGGGAAAGGGAACGCAGAGGGGAAGGGGGAACGGACCAGGTTGGGTCTTTTGGTCTTGAGTGAGCTGAACTGACTGACAGACAGCCGCCGCGTTGTGGCAACTAATCGAAACGCGTTGCAGCTGCCTCTAGTCCGCCGGTTTTCGCAGTCAAAGTGGTTGCCCAAGTTGTTGCACAGCCACACAGATACTCTCAAACACACACTCATACAGGAGGACGCACAACTCAAGAGCTTATAGATATTTTTAGGCGCGAGTGTTTACCTACAACGCTCTCCAAAAACTTGGCAGCACGACAGGCTCTAAAAAATGAGCGGTAGACGTCTGAGAAGGATGAAGAGGGGAGTTCGACTTTTGCGTTCCGACTGGACGCACATCAAAAAGACCATAGACGACGTCAGACATGGACATGGACAAACAACAACAACAACAAAAACACGCAATAACAGCAACAGCAACAGAAGCAGCAACATCAGCGACAGCAACAACCATACTGAGATCCAATTGTATTGTGCCCGAGGCCCGACGAATTGAAAGGATATGCTATACTCTACCATGTACGCAATGCAAACGAGGATGGCAGTCGGTAGTCAGGCCAGAGCTCTATATAATTTGATGAACAAACAAGGGACAGGCAGACAACCTTGGACCGAGACATGCCCCGAACTCGACTCCCCAACTAATCATCTACATACAGACACTTGGAAAAAAATACCTTTTAAAAATTCTATTTGAACTATACAAGTGAATGTAGTACTTATACAATTGATGATTCTATGCATATTGATATTCCTACCCATTGATGTAATTCCCTTAATTTTAAAGACAAATTTCCCATAGTGTATGATATGCAAACTAGCCGTAAAGACTTGCCCTGCCTTTGGCCAACCCAGTTCATAATAATAATAAAAAAGAAACTACTTAAGTCCATCCAAATGGGCCTACAATTGACTCGATCTGACTGGCTGGTCTGGCCTGGTCTGGGCTGGGCCCACAGACCAATTCAAATTAGCATAAGCAGACCAAAGTTGATTCATGCAATCCATTGGAATTAGTCAAATTATAACTCAACTGATTTTAATGGTGACTGGCAAATGACAGCCGTGTTGCCAGTTGGCGGGTTCTTAAAGTTCTCCGGTCCATATTTCTGCCGGGCCGGCCATTCATAAGTTTTCGCCATTCGCGACTCGTGCCTCCAAAATGGATAAAAAGAAAAATGAAAAGGAAGTGGAAGAGCCGAACAATGGCAAGCATTTGGCTTCTGTTAGTGGATGGATGGGAATTAGTTTCGGTTCGGCAATAAATAAAGCTCATTTTATTCAATTATGTTGAATGGAAGTCGTACTGTAGGTTGGCGAACTTCTTTCGTGGTTAGAAGAGTTGTTGTTTATAACGAGTCTCGGACTGATTTTGACTTATGGCTATAATCTCTTATCTATATTTTATGCTAAAATGCCAAACAATGGCCCAGTGATCTCATGATAAATTTGGCCAATGATTTTTGACAAAATAGTGAGAGTAAAAATTAGTCATGGGTAGTATAAGGTTGTTGATTGGGACAAAAATAAATAATAATAAATATTTTCCTTCTCTCCCTACAACTATCTTATAATTCATCAATGCTTAATGATTGTCATTACCCCAAAGATATTCAAAAGAAAAAGCTCCTAATCGGTCAAAATTTAAATACAAATTTGAACAGAAATTTCTCATTATCCATTTAAAAGCATTTCCCTCCAATGAAAACCCGTTTAAATTCCAAGCCAGTTTATCTTATCCCATAAACCTAGTTATCTTCCACCTACTTTCGGATAAGAAAAACCCGAAAAAGAGTCCCGAATGCCCCAGTGATTGTGGTTTTATTAATACCCCAACCCGACGTAGCTCTATATCTTCACTAATATGTCATCTATTTGCAACTAAATGCAATTAACAGCCAGGAAAGACAAAAGAGCGTCAAATCTATGGTGGAAGATTAGAATCGCCACAGAAGAATACCGAATACCGAAGCAATCAGGTTGAATCACATTTTAAATTCGATCTCAAAGACTACTTGATGAGTGGTCAAAGTGAATCGAGATGGAGATGGAGATCAAGCCGCGGATCGTCGGCAGATTAAATTACCATGATCGGAGGGGAATGAAGAGTTTCTTTTTCTGTTCTTCTGTTGGTGGGTTGCTAATTAAAAGTGAGTAAAACTCAAACGAAATAAAATAAATTCCCCCATGGGCTGGAATGGAATGGGAAAAAAGGGTAATAATTTCACAGACATTTCACATAAATAACATCAATCGAGAGCGCAGGCGACTTCAACGAACTTCTTCTAGGAATTCGAATCTCTGGGCCCACAAAGCAAACGTTTTTCAGTTTTTCGTTTTTTTTTTTTTTCTTCGTTTGAGGAGTGGAAACATCATTAACATGTCGTAGATACGCGATGAGATTTCGTTGTTCTTTTTTTCTTGTATTTTGGGTGTTGTAGGAGAAGAGATTCTTTACCTTTATTTTGTTTTATATCTAACTGATTAACAATCGACATGCATTGTTGTTGGGTTGCTGATGTTGTTGCCGTTGTGGTTGCTCCTATCAGTCAGTCGAGGCGTTAAGGCCAAAATGTTGAGTGAGGTTGCCCCATAGACCCATAGCTCGTATATCTCGATCGCGTTCGATCGCCGTCATCATCATCAGTATATCTCTTCTCCGGTTCGTTTCGTGTGAAGCTGCATCAGTTGGAAATTTTATTTTGTTTTCTTCTCTTATATATATATATATATATATATGTTTTTTTTTTTTGATTTTGAGAGGCAACAGGTTAACACGCCAGGTTAAACTGACCCTAGAAGACCGCAAACTGTTGTTGCCTTGGCCCCGAACATTTTTGATTGCTTTTTTAATGTTTCCAATTTATACGAATCATTGTTGTTTTATAGTCCGCCACGAGAGTCCATAATTTAGCCAGAAGAGCCAGCCGGCGAAAAGAAAGAACGAAGCCCACAATAAAAACAAGACAGCGTACATACAACAAAGATGAAGAACAAAAAAATTGTTTTAAGAAAAATTACAAAATAAATAGCAAGTTCTTCTCATCTTCTGGCTCTGCGGCGATCAACTTCAGATGTCATAAAGTCAAAATGCTTTTGTCGGCATCATTCCCATTGATTTCAGTTACGCACTGTGGCAATGTTTTTAATTAGACAGTTTTGATGTTTGCGTCAATTGTCAATTGGAATTGGTATCGGAATTGGAATTGGTATTGCAATTGGAATCGGTAATGGAGGAAGCCACTAACCAGCAGCCAGGAGCCAAAAGCCACAAGCCAGCCAGCCGGAGGATCCTTTTACAAGCCCCGGCTTAGACGCCTGGACCAAAAAAGGCGACGGCGTTGTCGCCAACTTTGGCCAACAAATCTGTGTCAAGGCATGGGGCAACAAGCAACATGCAACATGCAGCAGGCGCAGGCAGCGGGCAGCAACCAGTAAGCAGCATTCAGCCCGATGTTGAGCGGATGATCTGAAGCGCGACAAGTGATTGCCATCAGTTGTCAGGCCGCTATCGTTGATCACAATGTCAACAGCAACAGCAACAACAGCAGCAACAACAGCAGCATCAACTGCAACAACAGGCAGACAGTCAGACTGGCGACGGCATATTCCCGTGGGGAGCTGCATTTAAAAGGCATTTAAGCCACAAAATCTCAAGCAACAGTAGCTGCAGCTCCACCACCAACAATTACTGCAACAAGGGGAGATCATTTAGGGCTGGGAGTGCAACACGAAGAATAATTAAATACTCTATTTTACAGTAAAGAGAATCAAGTGTTTCAAAACTAAAAGAATGTTTAGAAACTCAACGTATAGTCGTAAAAAAATATAAATATTGATAGTAAATATCAGACCCCCTACCTAAGCCATAAAAAACGCCCTTTCAGTCATTAGCATTATCTGAAATATTCTCCCAAAAATAGCATTTACAACAAAGGTCTCTCTATCTGCATATTATAAAACAATAAAATATACGGCCAGGTTTTCCTTATGCTAATTGAAATGCTAGGGTTATTAATCCAGAGCCAAACCCAATTATAAAGTGACCGAGCCCTGAGGGGAAAGGGCTGAGTATACCACTATAAACAAAAAATGAGAACCACAATAAAGCTGATGCCGCCAACTGGTGGTGGACTTGGTGGCAGCCACAGTGCCGCAGTAGCAGAAGCAATAGCAACAGCAGCTGGGTGCTGGGAGCTAACTTTCGTGACATGACAATTTCGATGACGATGATGATGAGCTGGGATAAACTGAACTGAACTGAAGTGGAGTGGAGTGGAGTTGAGCCAGGAAGCTTGGCCCGATCAAGATCAAGGGGGTGACCAACCTTGGTTTTGGCTTTATTGCACTGAAATAAATAGAATAGTTATAATCCCTTACTGTAGCTTCTAAAATCAGATGATGATTTAAGCATTAGAAACCTTAATTTATTTAAAATATATTCCAAGTCTATCTAAATAAATATCTGTATCATACTGTATTTAATAATTACAAAAACTTGCTAAACACAATAACAAAATATAATTTATTGTGTGGTTGCTGCTGTTGTGGCTGCAACATGATGATGTTGTCGGTTGACAGTGACGATGACGATGAGGCAGATGACTGAAGCTGAGACTGAGACTGGTACTGAAACTGAGGATTGGAGATTGAGGTATGAGGTATGAAGTATGAGGACTGAGAGCTGAGACTGGGACGACACACCACGTTGACGATATGATAGACGCACTCATCACATCAGATCACATCACATCAGGCCGTGGACGTGCGCGTTGATTGTCACATCGTTCCATCGTTGAATCTTGGCTACCGAATTGGATGGATCGGCATGCGGGCACTGAAAATTGCAATTTGCCGTCATTTTGTAATGAGGGAGCGCCAACCGCCGCCAACCGGCAACCGGCAACTGGCAACCAACAAGTAACCGGCAACCGACAACCCGACAACCGACATCCTCGTCTTCGTCGTCGTTCAACAAAATTATGGCAAATTGTTTATGGGGTGTTTAAATGGCCCTGCAACGGCTGATGTGGTTGCTGCTTATGCTTCTTGTGCTGCTATACTTGTGTTGTGCCCCTGACTTTGAGACTATAATTTTATTTGTAAATAAATTCATGTGGAAAACCAACAGAGGTTAGGCCATGGCAACGCCTAAGCAGCAAGTGAGAGATAAAGATAGGTGGTTCTAAAGTCATTAATCATTTTCTCCCTCAACTAGCCATCAGGCCAGCCAACATCGGGCATCCCTCGTGCGTGTGTGTATTTAACTAACTCATTATAAGGCAGGAATCCCTAACATGCAATTAAATAACGTGGGTCTAATCCTAATGAGACGACAGGCACTATGTCATGTACAAAAGTTGCTGCTGCTGCTGCTGCTGGAACTCGCCCGGTTTTCCATGCAACATTTGCGTTTGCGCAGGCGCGTTCGCCCCGACTCTGTTTTGGAAAAGGGAGCCTTCCTCCACGCATGAGTGAAAGCTGCGATTTGAAAGATCGTAAAGTGGAGAACATATAGTAGAGAAGCAGACACACATAGAAGAAATGAAAACTAGAACCACCGGCCAAAAACAAACACGTGTTCCGGGCCAATTGCAGTGGGCATGAATTTTTCCAGCTAGCGAGAGATTGGTGCTGTCAGAGGCCTAAAGGAAAAATTAATCATATTTGGTTCTGAGCTGGAGAAATATGTGGTTGAATTCTTGTGGGCTGTTCCGGGAAAGAGCAGTCTTTTGTGTATATGCTGTGTTGTTGATCATTAGGGAAATCTACGTTAGATGCCAGTTTGCTGGACTGGAGGAAGTGAAGAATCGTGTTTCACCATCACCTTTCTTTTTCAGTTTTTCTCCAGGGGGGATACAAGCTTAGTCAACGAATATTGATTCATAAAGATCAGTGGATCTTCGGTTGATTAATTAGTCACTTTTAACCAGAGGAAAATCTTGATCGATTGGCTGGGGCACAGCTTAATTGTTGTTGATATTGAGAAAATTACGGGAAATACGATTAGAAGAATATATTAGAATTATCTGCAAGAAGAGTCTATGAGAAACATTAATCATTATATTCGTAACAGAGACACCAAGTTGCTCTTAGAATGTCTACCAAGAAGAACCCTTTTCTATAATTATATTCTTTACCTTAAAGTCCCGAACCTTAGCAACTACTGATCCCTTTCCTTTATCTCCAAACTCGTATAACCATCTACTAAGTAGCAAAAATATTTCTCTCACTTTTATGACACCCACATAAAGTAATCCGACCAATATCCATACTAATCCCTTACTGATCACTTTGGTCGGGAACCTTAGAAAGGAGACAATACCCTTTTTGGTGACCTTGCTTTAACTGTTTGTTGACTTTGGCCCACCATTGACCGGCGGGATCTATTTTACATGTTCGGCTTCCGTGTAAGGTCGTCGGGATCATTACAACACCCATTGTCTTCCGGCGTAATTGGGCCAGCGTTAAAGTTGAAGGAGTAATCCCTGGCGATCCTGTGATACACACAACCCACGCTGAATTCTCGGATAACTAATGATCCGCGGGCGGAGCCACAACTACAGTGAATTTCTGTGGAAGTTCTTTTACGATCCTCAGCACCCAAGTGGGTTGGGAACCCTAATTGCCGGGAAAGGTAAAGGGAACGGCGAGGAAGGGTCGTAAAAATTACAACCGCAGGATTTTCTCTGTCAGCGCAACCATTAATCCCGGCTCTTGGTTCTTTTCGGAGTTTCCAGCTTGGTTCTGGTTCTGGTTTTGGTTTTGGGTTCTGATACCGATTCGTTCCTTAACTGCTTGAAAACGCCCTTGTAAAGTGTTTCTTTTATTTCTGATTTTGTTTGCAGCCAGTGATGCAATGTTGGCCCTTTTGAAAAGGTTACTTTTCTTTAAAAATCAGGTAGAAATATATATTTCTATAAAAAAATTTCTATAAAACAATATAATTCCATTAGTTTTTTTTCACATTATTTTCATTAAAATTATCCTGCCATCACTGTTACAAAATACATGAGAATGATGCAGGTCGGCCTTTGGATGGCGGTCCTCTGTCGGCGGTTAGGCTCTAATAATTGTGTTCATTATGAATTAATTTAATTTGAGTCCGGCGAGGGGATCAGGGCCGGCCAGAAGTGAAAAGGTTTGCCCTCGAAAAGCCAATGGGGGGGCGCCACGGATTGTGTCAAAGATATGCGACGCATGCGGCGCAAAGTTCCGCCAAATGCACAGTTGGTAGTCGATTCGGATCGTTTCAGATCGGAGCATTTTTTGGGTGCTCTTTGGGGTATTTGGAATTTTTATATATCACTTCATAACCCATTTTTAAAACGGGCTACAGGTTTCTGTGGCTTCTCCCCTTTGCTCTTTAATTTTGTGTGAATTTCATATTTCATTTTGGATTTCGGTGTCTTGTGGCTTTTGAACGGAAAAAGGTCAAACACACGCAAAATTCGTTCACAATCTTTTGCTTTTGCCTGCCCGCAGACAATTTTAATGCTGATTCAAGTGGGGGGGGACTACATTGGGGAGCCCGAAAGGGGGGGGCACCAGCTCTGTGAAACAAGGCAAGAGTTTATCGCATCCCAGAAACTCTCAGGCAACGTTGCGTGTTTGGCCGGCTTTGACCCAAAATAAAGTTGGCATTTTGAGTGTTTTATTGCATGGACACAAGTTTCAAGCAATCAACAAAGCGACTGATCAAATGCAAGATCATCCAAATGGGACAGCCAACAGCCAAAGTGTATCCCTGCTTTGTCCGAGGGGCTGGAGTTCAGGGGGCTAAGAAATATGTTCATAAACATGCACATTTGGCACGCGATCATCAATTTTTGGTTCGTAACTGCCGCATGCGTACTGTTTCCATACAACTCCCTGGGTCTGCATCTTCTGGCCACTTTCTTGGCATCTTACACACTCCACAGAGTTGCAGTCGGACTGGAGGAAAATTGTTTGGGTTAATATGTGATAGATAATGGTTATTGATATGTGAGAAATGGGGAGAAAGTCCCCCCAGAAGAATTCTTGGCTGGAAAGCAAGTTTCAATTTGCTCGAATCGAGAGATTAAACGATTAATAGAAAGGAAAAGGCATCGCCACGACCATGAA
Organism: Drosophila atripex; assembly: GCA_035045925.1. NCBI lineage: Eukaryota > Metazoa > Arthropoda > Insecta > Diptera > Drosophilidae > Drosophila > Drosophila atripex. The sequence goes on from JAWNOP010000012.1 coordinate 8,720,088, forward strand.
ACTTATTCGAAAGGAAAGGCCTTTTTCCGATTAAATCTGACACTTGTTGGTAATGGTACAAGAAGGAGGTTATCCACATTTTAGTAGAAATAACTCACCTTACAATAGGAGCTACAAGAAATGGAATTTTTCACCCAAAAGTTCATTCAACTCGGCCAATCTTAATGCAATTAGAAAACAATAAGTTTGAAATACGATTTCATGCATTAATTCCAGCCGTATTTTGCTTAATTTGAAATATCTACCAACGCATCCTCCCAGGTCCAGAGATCCCAGAAGAACAAAAGACTGGGAATGAAAAAAAAAAAATGAAAGAACAATTACAGTGTTTCTCATTCCAGAGATTGTTGATCAGTGTTGATTCCTTACCTTAATTGTTACACAATGATCAGGCTGAATCTCGCTGGCTGTGGGCCTCTTGCTGGTTACCCACCAATTATAAAGGCCGATTAGATAACCAGAAAGGCGACCCCCTGCCTCTGTGCTGGCCATCATCATGTTTTATTGTTTGCTTGAATCTCCAACTCCAAACTCCAACCTCCAACTCGGAACGGAACGGATCGGATCGGATCCCCATATCTCCGACGTTTGTGGCACTGTTTTTGGAGGTCCCCAGACGACAACCAAAATGTTCAACTCATTCGATGCCATTTAGAGCAACAATAGAGAGCACAAGCCTGGTAAAATGTAAACAGAAACACCGGCTTACGTATCGATACGAAAATGAGCAATAACCAGGCTGGTGGAATAAAAAAAAAAATCAACAAAAAACCCAGAGGAAAGGGTAAAAAAAAAAAAGAACGCAGACAGCAGAAATTATACTGTGCTCCAATCGAGGGACCCAAGTAAAGTGGGATTGAGGCTCGAAGCGACCTTCTCTTTGGATAAAACAACAAGCATACCCAAATATGCGATCATTACTCATGCGCGATTTCACAATAAATCAACGAGACGTGTTCACAATAATTTTATTCAACTTATTTTCTTGTCGGTTGGTCTCCGGGCTGCCCTGACCAGGCCGGGCCGGGCCGGGCCAGGCCAGGCCAACCAGTACGGACAGACCGAAGCTCTCCTCCACCAATACGGTGGAGGAACTCCTCTGGCTCCACCGCCCAGTTCTGTGGTCTGGGCCGCCGCTCTTGTGTCGATTGTTATTATCCGTATCTGTGTGAGCCAATCTGCGGGTGTATTGGTTTTGGCCAGGCCACCAAAAGGAGCGCAGGCTTTCATGTTGTTGTCGGCAACAATGAAACCGTTTTTCGTTACCAGCAATGGCCCGGCAATGTGTTTGCTAAATATGCAAAGCACCAGAACTCACCGGGGCAGCCAACCTGGTGGCAGTTGCAGCAAGTCGCGCTGTTGCCAGTTGCAAGTTGCAAGTTGCAAGTTGCTGGTTCTGTGTCTGTTTCTGTTTCTGTTCCTGTTGCGGGTTGGCTATTATTACACCAAAAACTACAATTAACAAACAAGGTCCTAGATCAATGATTTAAATAGACATTAATTCAAATATTGTTAGTATCTAAAGATGTTTAGACATCAGAGGCTATGGACTATGAGGTTTTATTTTGTCTTAACCCGAAAACCCTTTTCTAGCCCCTTTTTTCTCAGTGTTTCAATAGCTTTTAGTGGCGTTGGCGTCGACTTCGTGATGTGACGCTTCCCACTCCATGGAGAGCAGGCTCCTTCGCATCGAGCGCCGCCGTCTTTGGGTGGAGTGCAACTATTTTCATGTCGCGGATCGTGATGAAGTTAGGTGCATGGGCCACGCAATCCCATCGAACTCCGATGCCAAATACTGGCATCCTGTGAGCCACCGAACCACCGAACCATCGACCCACCGAGCTAGCAAGCCACTGAGCCACCGATCATTTGCAAATTGTCTGCAGACACAAGAAGAGGAAGCCACACGATTTAATTGTTACGCACATTGACAGCACTTTCCGGGGAGCCCCCTCCCCGCGGCGGACCAGGGGCATTGTCTGGACCCGGGTTATGCGACCATTGAAAATGCCAGCAAATGCTAAAAAGGCAAGCTCGCCTGGTTAGTCAGAATTGCCCTTTTGGCTGGACCTCCATTGGGTTGATCACCAAGTAGGCATTGTTGCTAGAAAAGAGTCTTAAAATCAAATGGCTATTTTTTATTATTCTGCAAATTATATTTTCCAAGAACTACTGATATTACTGAATTTCTCACACTCCAGTAGATATCTGTAGTCGCGTGTCAAATTTGTAGATCAAGAGCAATTGTGTCAACGGGAGATAAGTGATCAACACGGAGAGATCTCTGAATGAAGTAATCATTTAAGCAGAATAGATAGATCAGCTTGGTGAGATCTTTAAATGAAATGATCTTGTCTCGATCACAACTCGAGTGTTTACAAAATAAAGGCCATTGGCATTGATCGAGTGTGACAATGTGACAAAAGGCAAGTGTGGCATTGTGGTTGATTGGAAAATGATTGATCGTTGGATATAAAAATGGGAATACTAGTGTTTCAGCATTACATTCAGTAAAATTTAATGAGTTTCAGTCAATGAAAAATATTTAATTATTGAGCAATTAGAACTATATGACGCCTTGCCTCAACAAACCTCATGAATCATACCCCCTAAAGTCGGGTAAGAAAATAAAGAAAAATTGAATAATCTCCGAGCGATTCGAAATATGCGGCACTTGTGTATAGGGCATGAAAGCTTCGTCGTGTCGCATACTTTGCATTTCGAACATGTTTTATAAGTAACGCTTCCCAGACCCTCTAAAGCACAAACTCCTCATCCACATCCACATCCTCAGCTTCAGCCTCATCTTCATAGAGGAGCGAAAAAAGAATAAAGTGCGACGATCTGGTCGTAGTGCGGCTCAAGAACATGGATTTCGTTTTAAAAATCGTGTCTTGTTGGCTGCCTCGCTTCTGCCACAAAACAAAAGGGTAGCAAAAATATGCAACATAGTTCGTGCGGCAAAAAGGCGAAAAGTGGCAAGAGGATAGTGTTGATGCCTCAGAACGCAGATCAACTTTTTGGCGTCTCTCTAAGGAGCCAGCCATACCCCCAATTACCCCGCCAGCCCACTTTCTCACTGGTTCCTGGCTAATATGCATGCAATCAGCCATGCCAGGCAGTTCACGAAAATATGTTTGGCTTGTAAACGTTTGCCACGCAAAAACCAATAGATCAGGAATCCATGGCTGGTCCTGTTCTTCCCCGAAAAAAAATGGGATAGCCTTCTGAGGATGTTCTTCGGACGCTGAGATACTCAGTAGCTACATTTAGGATGTCTCTTCTTTACAAAATGGTATAGATAGGATGTAGTTTCGAGTGGGGAATATACCCCAAGCTTACCCTTGGGATAAGGAAGCCTTCGACTAATATCACATCCATGGCCAATCCGAGTTTACATTCCCGTTTCACTTCTAGCTGTAGGATGACACATATTTTGCTTAACGAATGTCACACAGCATCGATGACTCTTCCTGGTGTTTGGTGTTTGGGGCACGTACAGCGATGATGTTGCAGTTGCTGGGTTGGCTGGGCTGGCTGGGTTTGTTGACTGGGTTGCTGCTGTTGTCAGAGGCCTCAACTGCTACTGTCAAAGTCACGTTTTAATGTAACGCTGCTGCTGGTAGTGCTGCTTCGGATGCTTCTGCTTGTGCTGCCTTGACTTGAGCCGGCTCGGTTTGGGCTCTGAAATATTGAGATTGAGTTACGAGCAGCCAACAACTTTTGTCAACACGCGAAGCTGCATAAATGCCGCTTAAATGGCATAAAATATGCATATGCATTCGCCAGTGCGCTCCTCCGCTGGTTGCCAGGGGTTTCCAAGCTGCCAGGTTGGCAGTTACCAGTTACCAGCCAACTACCAGTTAGCCAAGTTACTTGGCCAGTTATCGCACCACGCTCAACATATTTCAAAGTTACACGACCATAAGGTAGACGACGACACCGACCGGGGAAGGCTGGGCAGCAGGGGTAAGCGACTTGGTCGACACGCCCTTAGTTAGTTAGTCGCCGTGGCTGTCTGTCCATTTGAAAACTCTGCAACTCAGAAACTCTTTAGCTATGTGGCCAGTTTCCTGTTTTTGCCCCAGAGGGCTACACCCCCTTCCTTGCCACCGCACAGCACCGCACTCGCAGCACTCTACGATCCGCCCTCCCCCTTTTTCGAAACAGTACAAAAATTCTTTGTAATTTGCGTTTTTCACACCCATTTGATGTAGCACCAGGTCTTAATCTTAATCCCTGCCACCAAAACAGCTAACTACCATATAATACCGCTGGTCGGCGGTAGAGGGGTTCTCCGGACCTCTGACCATCATAAATCGATGGTGTTGGCATGATATCCGACAACTCCGGGCATTCCAGGTCGTAATCCAACTCCTTCTGGCCACTGGGAAAAACTGTCATGTTTTTGTGTTTTCTCTTTTTTTTTCGCTGAGCCGAGCTGAGCTGAGGGATGGCAGCCCTGAGTGAAATACGATCAGATAGCTATATCAAACGGAGTAATTATAAGTGGGAGAGCTGGATTCGAGATTGATACATCCACCGGTAGTACAAAGAAAATGCGGGCAAAATGAGAGGGTAATGTCGAGGTTAATTGTTCCTGACTCTTTAAGTTTCAGATAAGACATCTCCTAAAGAACAAAAAACAAATTACTGGGTAATGCCAAAATTGTGCTGGTATTTAAGGTATTTTTTAGGGAACTAATGTAACACTATATTCCCTTTATAACTATCAAGTTTAAAGCCCCCTTAGCCTATTCCTTTAAACCATTTTTAGACTTAAGAAATACCATTATCTTATCTTCAAATTACTTGTGTTCCATAAGCATTTCTTTATTTGAGTGCCTAAAGTTATAAGGACTGAATGTGAATCCAAATCCAATCACCTGCGACCAATTAAGATCGCCAGGATTAGCCGAGATTACATTTACATTATCGAACATGGCTTATTTATGGCGCTGATAAACCTTTAGCCTACTCATATTTTCAGTTGGCTACATGGACTCTTCTGGGTAATTTTCATACCTGGTGCCAGGATCGCCGCTGCCTTTCAGTCTCATCAATTGCTTTGTCAAACCTTGAAGCCTCGAAGCTAAAACCTGGACGGACGGTCGATGGAGAAAAAGCAAATCAACTTTTCAGCACAAGGCCCAAGCCCCGGTTATCAAAGTAATTGCCAATTGCTGATGTTGCTGCTTTCGTGGTAGTTGTCTTAGTTGCTGTTGTTAACTGGAGACTATCCCCATGCCATGCCACACCATACCATATGCTGTTTTGTGGATATGAGGTACAAGTTTATGTATGTCTGGCCTCCGATGAGCCACCACCATTCCCATATAGCCCGCAGCCTGATAAAACTCAATACTTTTGTGTGTTTATGGCCAATCAGAAATCATGCCCATGCCCACCTCTATACACTCTGCACTATAGTCTATACTATATGCATAAGCAGATCCCTCCTTTGATTTTTCCCTATAGCCCCTCTTAACAGAAAACAAAAATGGAAAGAAAAAACTAACCCCACCCCGCATTGAAAACGAGTGTCATTTTTAGCCAATTTCGCTGCAGTTGCGTGGCATGAAAACTCAATGGACTGGACACGAGTCTCGGACGCAGGGACTCGGGGACTCCATGGGCTGGCTAACTTGCCACAGCTACAACTACAACAAAGAGCTGAGGAAGCAGAAAAAAAAGTGCGAACGCGTTAACTACATGGCGTCGCCAATCTTAGCTGGAAAACGTACGACAAGACAAGACAAGCCAATTGCCGACCCCAGCCCCGGCCCTCTAGCTCTCGGAAAGGTGCACTCCGAAAAAAAAGGATAATGAATATATAGCTTTTTAACTTTTTTTTTTAATGAGCGAAAAAATCTAGAAGTCTAAACGATTCAAAAGATAAATCTGTGATTCCACATGGCGTATACTTTATATTCGAATTTTTTGCGAATAAGCAGCTTGAGCTTTGATTTCCTTAAAAATCTGATATATATTTAAAGGCTAAGATCTCAATATTAAACTGCGATATATGAACACTTATATAGCCTACTAGCTAAAATAAATAACAATTTTCCAAAGTGTAATAGCTGGAAGTGCAGTGAAGCGTACCAAGCCGAGCTGAGCTGGGAATGCTAACTGGAGAACTGGAGCTAACCCAGGGCTCCACGAGCGGATCGTTGGGTCCAAAGGAGGCAGCGGGAAAGGAGCCTGCACAGTAGCGCCCGCGGCCCAATAAGTGTGTGAAATAAACAATGTGCACACGTTGCCCCCCACCCCTTCTTGGACACTCATCCCCGCTCTGGGCCACCAATCCATGTGTTGGCTTGTATGTACATTTTTGTGCTCGACGAGACAACAACAACAGCGCAAAAAAATACGAAGAAAAATAAATAAATAAATTGCAACATTGGCAGCATATTTTTACACCTCTCCTCCTCGGCTTTCGCAGCCAAAAAGCCCACGGATCCATGGTCATTCCAAGGATGGAGAATTGGATGGATGGAGGCTAAGCCAAGATGACGAGGACATAAATGAAAATAAAATCGGTGTGGACGGAAAGCAACGCACTTTTAATAAGCAATGGCAAATGGGTTAAATGGTGTATAATTAGGAGGGCAGTGAGTTGGTAACTAGTTGGCCTTTGGGGGATAACTTGCTCTGATGGATTTATGGGGAAATATCCTTCACAGTCCCTGAAGAAGGGGCCACAAATTCCTTTATGTGGTTAAAATAAGATGAGTATGAGGAAAGTCTCACACCTATTACACATACTATTACTACAATAAAGTTACAAAGATGTAAGTTTAAAATCCTTACTTATAACAGTCACTTTCATTAATTTTTTCTGGAAAGCCTTTTATATTTATTTTATATATTATTTTTATTAAAAAAAAATAAGTTAAAAAAATATCTTTTGGCACCACTTTCCAGAAGATGCTTCTTCGTGCCGAGTGTTATTTTTGCACATCGTTGATAGAGCCCCCAGCGCACCTAGGCCCCTGGCACCCCTTTAGCAATTTTGTCCCCTCCTATGCCCCTGGCCAACACGATCTCCAACTCCGATCGCCGACTGTCAGCAGCTACGCTTGTGGCGTCCGAGGATGAGAATGAGGTCCAAGGTTCGCCAATGGGAGCCAAGACTGGACTCGAGTCATCATCCTGCCGAGTGGGCCTGCCCTTCGGTTGATATTTATTTTTTTGCTGTTTGGGCTGATTAAAACTGAGAAATCCAATTTATTTCAAAATTTATTGTGTCTCACACGCGCTGGGACGTTCAGGAATTGAAAAATATCAATAAAGGCATATGAATTGTTACCCAATAATAAATCAAGTCGGCCAGTCCCCGGTAAGGCAAACAAATATTCCTTTTATTGTTTATATGTGTGCATAAAACAGGCTCTGTGCATACAACGAAAACAAAAAACAAAAACAGAATTAATACAAAAAAAAATGAAGGAAAGAAATAAATAAATAAATGGCAACCCTTTCGAGCTCTGTGGCATTTTTCGCACCGAGCTGCCCAATGAGAAATATTTCAATGTGAAAATCACCGAAAAAAACGAGTGGAAGAAACGTGAGCAGGCTCCCCAGGTTATGCGGTCCATGATCATCATTTCATTTCAATTCGCTGTCCCAACTGGAAGACGGCAATTTTCTAAGAACGGATCCATCCACAGACGGAGACGGAGATGGAGATGGAGTCGGAATCGGAGTCTGAGACGAAGCGCATACCAAGGAGCCAAACGATTTCAGATTGGCTCCAACTTGGTGTTTCAGAAATATGTGCAAACAATTACCGGCTTCAGACGAACGCGAACCGAGATCTTCCCTTCTGGATCACAAACTTGCTCCGTTTGTCTTTCTGTCCGTCAGTCCGTCTGTTTGTATTTTTTCTCTGATTTTCGTCAATTAGAATGATGCTGCTCTCCTTAAAGGAAGCTGTGAATGTGCGAAGATCTCTTTTATACAAGTATATTCCTCGACCGGCACTGGAACCTGGACTGGGGCTGGGGCTGGGGCTTCTTTACTTTTTTTGGTTTTTTGGGAAGCCCTGGAACCATCAACGGCAGCTAAAATTAATATACCCGCGATAACTCAACATCAACATCATGCCCTGGTCACGGAGATGGGAAATACACTAAAAATTACTTGTTAATTGAATCAAAAAAATGTCCTTAAAGTTTTTAAGATAAATCTCCAAAGGTGAATAGTTTTAAAAGGATCATAATATAAGATAATAATATAAGATATGGAAATTCAAATCTATAAATTAAATAAAAAATTTATGAAATATATTAGTCAATTTTATTCCAAGTGCCTGGCATCCCCCTGCTTAGTGAATTTCCCCCTCGTGGAGCTTCTCTTGCAAATTTCTGCCCCACGTTCCAACATCCTGTTTCGTGCCGTTCATCTTGTCTCTTCAATTGTTGGCCCCGTCTCTTTGTTGCCTTTGTTGTTGGTGTTCTGGTTATTGTTATTGTTGCTGTTGTTGTTGTTGGCAGCTAGTTAAGCAGTTTCGCGTAAACGTTTTTCCAATATGAGTTTAAAAGTGGCAGCCAAAGGGGCCCGAGCCCCAGCAAGGGAAGAGACTGAGGTGGAGGAGGAGGAGCGGAGCTGCTGGCCGGCCTGTGTGTTTAGGCTGTCTACAGGGTTGTTATTTTAAAATTAGCACTTTGATTTAAGTTGTCTACACTCTTGGCGGCCCGTCTCTAGTTGGCCAAAAGGCCCGAGTCTCTCGGAATTGGCCCGGAATTGAATATACAGCTGCATTCGGTTGGTCGAGGTGTTGAACAGCTGAGTGAAGGGTAGAGGGTCTTCCAGTTGATTGCCGCCACGAAAGGTTGAAGGTTAGGGCAAGATAAACTGTTGTTGATGGGGGCCCCCCGAATGCTATTATCCACATATCATCGCGCCGGATGATTTCAGATGTGTTGCAACTAGCAACTCGCCACATTGCAACGCCGCGCAGTTGCGGGGGATCGCGGATCACACTCTACCAATGATTACTTGCTGAATGATTCGGACAGGCCATGGTAGTTGAAATGCCACAAGAGATGATGTCCGCCAACGGAATGGCAGTTGAATAATTTCAGTTGTTGTGGCATTCGTTTCCGGGTTCCTGATTTTATTAGTCATGGGTTTGTCTATTTAGTTCCCAGGCTTCATTAGATAAGATTTTAAGCTAGACAGGAAATATAGAAATGTCTTGATAGAGTTTAAGATAGTTTCCAAAAATATCTGTGACTCTTTTTGTTCATAAATTAAATTAAAATATATTTCTTTACAGTTTCAAGATGATTTAAACGCTTTTTAATTAGGCTCGTGATAAGAGACAGCTGCGGAATCCGCCGGAAGCGATTTACGTGCCAATGGAAAGTCCCCAACTCCAGATCGGTCCACACGCTTGTATTTAAATATATATACAATGTATATATATCTCCAGTGATTGATTACGCTAGTCAGACTGGGGTCTGATAAACGGGTTGATTAGCAACTGCGACTAGATCTCGATCTCGGTCTTGATCTCCATCTCCATCTCTCCATCTCGAACCTCCAATCTTGAGGCCTAGGCGCTTGCGACGTGACGCTTCTCTTCAGAAATTCAACGCCGTAATTGCGGCAGATGCTATAACGCTGGCGCCCCAGAACAGAGCGACGTGCTCTTTCTCACCTGGCCAATATACCCGCCAGTCTCCCCACTCCAAAGGGGAGGCATGCTTCTGGGTTAATCGTCTCCATGGAATAGCGGTCTTCGGCAACAGGAAGTTGTATTGATAATTGTGAGTCTATTCAATAATGATTTGCATAAATCAAGAAGATTATTTAAAAAATAAAATTTTAATTCTTAAATTCTATCCATTATTTAACATTTATTTTAAAGCCCAAGAAATGGCTTTTTAAATCGAAGTAAAGTGTGTTGCTGGACATTAAAATGCATTCGAATCAGACCACATTTCAATACTAATCAGTGTGATAGGCGGACGGACTGCGATTCGGAATACTCATGCATTTTTAATACCCCATTTTGTGGCCGGAAGGAAGCGCAACACGTAACCGTGTTAATATGGACAACACAATCTATTAATTTGTCAACAATAAAGTAAGACAACCGACAGGCGACATCGTCCCCGAATGAGAGCATTGATTGGAAGGCATCAGGATGGGGATGCTGCTGACCACAGTAACTTTCAGCATCTTGGCGCAACTCGAGGCCCAGCCTGAGGGGCAATGTGGGCTGCGAGGGGTGCCGAGGGGGCCAGGTTGTTGTCAGCACAGCAGGTACGAAATTAATATGCGAGCAACAATTAAGATAAGCGCGCAAAGTTGTGAAGTGGCTGCTGCGAGGAGGGCGCAGTCGGTGGCCCCAATTGAGGTTGTCCGGCGGCCACAGCAGCCGCCAATGACTAAGGCGACAACAAGCTGGCAAGTCGGAAAAAAGACGGTACTGGGGAAAAATACACTTCAAAAAATTCTATAAAAATCAAGGATATCCCTTGTGGAGACTCTAAAGACTTAGACTTAATTTTATTTATAAAATCTTTTTAAAAAAAAATCGAAATATTAAACTAAAAATACCTTTTTTTTTAACTGTGCAGTGCTTGTGAGAAAAAAAGACGATCTCGATCGTACCTTGCTTCCTTTTACAACAACAGACTCTTCGGCTCTTCGGTAGCCCAAGAAAACACAAAAAAAAAGTAACAAAAAAAAAATAAATACCAACTGCGGCAAAAATATTTCATATGAGTTCAAAAAAACTTAACCGCATCCATTAAGCAAGACCTTGATGACAAACGGCAGCCAGTCTTTTGGGCGATAATAATAAGTATTCATTTCAGACACAATTTCCGTGCTTCCCTTTGGCATCGCATCGGTTTTTGATATTTTTGGAATGTTCATAACCATAATAAAAATTCAAGCAGAAATATTGAATACCCCTTTTTTGTAAAATTCTTTTGTTAATTTCAAGGCGATAAATGTGACATCTGCAAAAAGTAGAATATTTTCTTAATGAATTTAAGTACTCTGAAATAAATAATTAAGGGGAACACATTATTTATTTTTAAAATAAAGAGATAGGTAAGAATTTGCCAGGGACTAATATATATTTAAATACAAATAAACTGAACAGTTTACAAGTTATTTTTCAAGCCAGATAAAAATATTCTGTTTTATAAAATTTCTCAAAATTTATTTATCCAATTTCCTCTTAAAAATTCACCGTCAATCTAACCGACAATTGTAACACGATCATCACCGATTAGAGTGCTCTTTTTGCAAAATACTCGAATTGCAATCGATTAAATTGAATCCAATTGAATTATGTGGACCGATTTCCACCTGCAGCCTGGACGGGCGTGTGAAATGATTGTTGTGTTAATTTATCCCATATATGACACCGACAGCCGGCAGAGAAATTTGAGCATTTTATGCGGTTTATTGGCTTTGATCGATGGAAGGCGTCGTCGCATTTTTTATGCGCCCGCCATTCGTTTCGTGTTTCTTGACAGCTCATTCAATGCGGTCTGTGGCCTAGACCCCCTCAGCCCCTACTCCCGACTCTCTAGTGGGCGTTGCTTTTTTAGCATATGTTTTAAGGCCCGTGGATTTTTTTTTTATTTTCGGTTTGATGAAATATTTCGAGGCGATTTAGCAGCGCGTCAATTACCGCTAGCCACCTGATGACAGATGCAATTAAAAAGCGAGGAAAAAATATGCCAGACACGATAGGAAAAACATGGGGAAAATAGTTACCAGTCAACATGGATGGATGCCTGTTAATAGACATGTAAACTGCAATTAAAACAAGCCGAGAGATGGGGCTCACAGAGACGAAAGGAGGGCCCAAAAATATTTTGACTCTGGCCGACTAACAACTACAAACAACATGGTTAAGACGCTGCCTGTTCTGTTGGTCGTGGCGGTTGGTCTTTTCTTTAATTAAAATATTTAAGCACGCAAATAGGCCTGCCATGTCCGACTGTCTATGGCCAAGTTATCCAGTCTGCCCCTATATGTTCATACTTATTCCGGGGATCTGCGGGAAAACTTAACTGGGCGTGTCCCTCGCTCCGTGCTCGATGCTCTACGTTATGTGCCACATGCCCCTGGTACTCCGTGGAACTGCTGCTGCCGTGGTGCGGCTTTAATCAAAGTTTTTGCCAGCGGGGAATCAATCATTTGAAATTTAAACGTCATCGTGCGTCAGACAACTCATAAGACAAACCAACAGTAACAGCGGGCGAACCAGCCCAGGTTCCACATTTCGTGATGGTAACGTGAGAAATGCCAATTTTTCGAAAATTTATGCGGGATTTTTAGAATAGAAATTCAAATATTATATGTTAGACATACATACATAAAAATTTTCATTTTCTTATCTATTCAATTAATCAATGATTTTTGGGATTGACTTGAAAAAGAGTTTATCGAAAACGGAAAACAATATTTTGAGAATAATTCTAACTTAAAATTTAATCAAAGGCTTACAATTTTCCCTTTAATATTATATTTTATTAAAAATTAATCCAATTTGAAATTCCCAAATTCTCCCGTGTTAAAGCCAACTTCTCGTGTCACGATCTCTGACTCCATCTCAGCCATCCCAAAGTATGGCTTGAATGCGATTGTGGCGTGTCCGAGTTTTTAGCGAGTTGCCTCCCAGATGAAGCAAAAATCAAGCAAACCCCCGGCCAGCGGCCAACGCAATCACAAAAAACATTTTTCTTTCGCTTAGGGTTTTTATTTAAGATTTTTTTTTTGTTTTTTTTTTTTTTTGGTAGATTTGTTGGCCTGCCGGCCTGTCTTCATGTTTCGCCGTATTTTTGTTAATGAAAGCCAAAAGCAAAATTAATGCGTGTGGCCAACGCCATCAGCAGCGCCCCCAGCTTATCACTGTCAAGCGATCTAAACTGGAACTGGACTGGATTTTAGCCAAGTTAAGCCAAAGCCAATGCCCAACCTGAACTGGCCAGGTCCAACGGCTGAGAATGAGCAATGCCGATGTTTTAGTGAATTTATTTGCCAAATATCCATAGAAATTTATTTGATTCGACTGGCTCATGGGAAATTTATGCGCCTGTCGCACGGCGCTTTTGTCTTTTCGAATTTGTGTGTGTTTCTGTGTTGCGCATAGATTTTTAATAAGTGATAAACATTTGGAATGACAATTTTAAAGTCGATTAATTAATTAAATAGCAATTGAAAATGCCAGATAGACCGAAACCGACACAAAAAACACCGACTCAAAAACATGATGGCACAATAAAATACACAAATTGATTGATATTCGGCTTTATACGCATATATTTTGATTTTGCTTGTTTTTTTTTGTTTTTATTGTTGGTTTTTTGTTTTAAGAATTAATGTGAATATTTTCGAGAATTGGTTTACGGCCGGTTTGTTATCTTGAATAAGGAAATTGAATGGATATTCGGTTTGGATCACTAGATAAATTATTGCGCTATTTATGGTTTGACATTTTCATGACACGATTTCAAATTTAGAGATAACCAACTTGATTTACTTTAATGATAATTTAGCAATTATTCACACGACAGGGGGTGGTGCTATTTTCCGCATAAAATTGTTTTGAAAAAGTACTCGGAAAGATAATACTATGACTATTTTATATGCTTATGATGATATTTAGACAGAGATATCATGTGTTGAACAAATTTTATGAGCAAGAAAAACACAAATTGGCATTTGTGCATTTAAGTGGAATATCTGAAAACGTGAGATCTGCATATTTGGTCATGTACACCTGGAAACCAATTGGCCAATAAAAAACAGCGAATATCTGCAATACATTTGCGCAAAAAATGGCTGCAAAAAACTGTTAAATCTTAACAGAGAAACAATTATTTCACTTTCAGTTTTAACGGGCCATGGAATGACCCGAAAATTCCAATCATGATGAATGGGAAAAGTCTTTAACTTTTTGAACAATATTATTCTGCTTCTGTTCCCATGGAACGCCTTCTGATATGCGGATAGTTCAATAGTTTGAACTCTTTTTAATTGATCTTGATTAATCGCACACACAACATACCACACCACACCGCCACCCAACGAGGAGGCGGCGGCGGCAGGCTGGCTCCCCATATCGAATCGGAAGCCGGACCATTAATTACGCTTTAATTACCAGTCGAAAAAAAAACTGCCCAGACTCCCAAAAAAAAAACCTTAATAGTTTCGCCTTATCAGCATAGTGTTTCGCTCCCCAGCACTCCTCTAATTTCATTAGTTTAATGGCACAAAACTGTGGAAAAACCAACAAAGCAACCGAAACACCCAATGGATGGCTAGATGGCTTGATGGCTACCAAACTACGCAAAACGTGCAAAGACCCAAAGAACAACAAAACAAAAAATTGTTAACAATTGTGAGAATAAATTGCTAAATAATTAAGTGGATCAACGGCCGGACCGACGGCGGGAGCAACTCAAGAGATCTCAGACTCCAAATTGCATATGATTAATTAAAGGAAATAAAATGCTGACGACGCCGGCAGCCGCTAGAGAATGAGTAGCAGAAAAAAATCCAAGCCAAACAGAAAACAGAAAATAATATAAAAAAAATATATATACATTTATACAACAAAAAAATGAACTAACAAAAAAAAAACAAGAATATAAGCGAAGCGAACGAAAATCTTTTTCTTTAATTAATATTGAAGTGAAGCAAACTGAAGTTCAGTAGCAAACCGACAGTCGGCACACCAGAAACGAGACTCGAACGAGAAAAATACGAAAAAATAAGAAACAAAGACAGGAGGCGTTTTTCAACTCATTAACGTTCAAACGAATTCATTTGCATATCTCTACCTACCTGCCCCAAATTAATATTCCATGGCTTCAACATTCTTCTTGACTCTTTATTTTTTTCCGTAAATTTGAAACGCTTAAGAAACGAGCTGAGAAATGGTCTCACACACAATTTGAACTGCAACAGTGCCCAGTCAGTCAGTCAGTTAGCCGAGTTAGTTCCCCATCCATCCATCCACCCCCACCATAGCCAACATCCCTCCTACCATTTCCCCCTGGTCGGCAGTTTCTTTTTTTTTTCCGTTCAGTTTCTTTTGTCTAAATGATTTTTATTAACATTTTTTGCGTCAGGTATTCGAGTGTAGGGACACGCATTTGCTGTGTCACTGCAGGTCGAGCGTGTCAGTGCTGTCGGCCTGGCTCTTTCCCCATACTTCTCACAAAAATGGTGGCTTTTTCGAGGACACAAAATGGCCTCGGATTAACTTTGAAAGGTGCTTTTAGGCTGAAAGGCTATACATTTTTTTAGAATAATTCATAATCAGTAGTATAGTGCAATTCCCTTAGAAACAATTGAATATGATACTCTTCAAAAGTATAAAATGAATTGGTAGGGATAATATAAAAAAATATAAAAACTATTGCTCAGACATAATAATTACTTTAGAAAAAATTAGTTTTCTTCCAACTTTAGCTCAAACTTTTTAGGAATAATCTATTTAATAAATTGATTTAAAGTTAAAGTCTAACAAAGCTTAGCCTAAAATATTATATATTTTTTTTAATTTTTATGTTGAAAAAACTGTTTTTCTAGCTATTTTCTAATCTTTTCTAGTCCATTTTCTAGCCTAGACTTTTCTCACGCAGCACCTCTTTCGAGGTCCGATCGTAGAAAAGGGCTGGGGAGTTCCGAGGGAAAGACGCCGGCGCATACGATCCAAAGGGCTGGGCGTCAAAGGCATGCCATGCGTAAATGCCAAAAGCAGCGACCCTCGTCTTGGCCCGGTCCCCCTGCCCTATGACCCTCTACCATGCCTCTCCCCCGTCAGCCCTCCAGAGCCGGTCGTCGCTTATCTGCTTGTATTCATCTTGAAAATTGTTTCTAGTTGAAGTTTGCCTTTTAATTGTTAGGCGCAAACAGCCGACCAACCGAGCGACCGACTAAATTAAATTTATACTGTTCCTGTCTCTGTTCATGTCGGTGTCGCGGACTCTATCGCACACCTTGACCCCCGTCAGTTCCATCTGGTTGCGTGTCTTTCGATGTGGTCGGTATGCGAAAGTAACCCCATACTAGAGTCCATATAGCCATCGTCGTCACATGTCGCCCATTGAGCATGTGCAGCCTTTCAGGTTAACCGACTATCTCTATCCCTATTCCCTGTCCTAGCTCCATCTCAGGCAGTCATTGTGGCAGGCAGGTCAATAAATTCCAACGGAAGGTGAATTATTATAACGTTTTTATTAAAGTATGCCCTTTTGCATCAGCATCTAGACCATTTCAGTATCTCACATAATTAGCATAGTTATAGGGGTACAACTCTCAATGTTTATCTAGGGGTGGCTCCGGTTAACTGTCTAATTTTTCACTCAACTGTCCACATTTGCCCGTGGAAATTTATTAATTTGTCCAATTCCACTGACAAATGATAAAAAGCTTGGAAATTAATGGGAATATCTGCAGGAGTAAAAGGTGTCGTATTAATTAGAATACAGGATCAGAGGGGGCCTCACATAGTGCTGATATAAGGGTGTTACCTCAGGGGTAGGTGGTCCAGCACTAGTCTAAAATTTATGACAACAGTACTCAGGAATAATATTATTTTAATGTTGGGGTTTGCTTTTACATGTCGCAGTTAATCATGATCAATTAAAAGCCCACTGGCGCAAATGTGTTAATTTTTTCGTGATACTCACTGAAATGTAAATAAAGATAAATGAATAATCATTTGTAAATGTATTTTTTTAATGGACTAATCGTTTTTCCAGGTGGTTCAGGTGTTGTTCAAAAACTAGGCTATGCTCAAGCCCTATTCGATCTCTAGGGAAAACTGTACTGTTTAAGCTTTCTTTTGTTACATTTTCTGTCCCCTGTAAAAAAACCAAAATGCATGTAGTCACTACATGGACAGCGCACGCTCTATCTTTAGCATTAAACATCCGATTTTTTTGCAGTTTTTTGTGAAATTTTCTGGAGGTCTCATTCAAAAACCACCGGAAACACATGAAACCACTATATGGCCCACAGGGAAGGTCATATCTTTGGCAATACTCATCCGATTCTTGAGCAGAATACCTTAAACGACTCGTAAATTGATTCTCAATAAAGAAGCATCAAAAAGAAGAACATAATTTTTTTTATTTTTTTTGTGAAATTTTCTGGCGGGTCTCCTTCGAAAATCCACGGAAACGCATGGAGCCACCATATGGCCCACAGGGAAGGCCATATCTTTGGCAACAATAGTCCGATTATTGAGCGGAATACCTTAAACGACTCGTAGATTGATTCTAAATAAAGGTGCATCAAAATCTGAGAACATAATTTTTTTTATTTTTTTTGTGTAATTTTCTGGGGGATCTCCTTCAAAAACCGCCGGAAACGCATGGAGCCACTATATGGCCTACAGGGAATGCCATATCTTTGGCAACAATAGTCCGATTATTGAGCGGAATACCTTAAACGACTCGTAGATTGATTCTAAATAAAGGTGCATCAAAATCTGAGAACATACTTTTTTTTAGTTTTTTTGTGAAATTTTCTGGCGGATCTCCTTCAAAAACCACCGGAAACGCCAGGAGCCACTATATGGCCCACAGGGAAGGCTATATCTTTGGCGATAATAGTCCGATTATTGAGCGGAATACCTTAAACGACTCGTAGATTGATTATCAATAAAGGTGCATCAAAATCTAAGAACATAATTTTTTTTATTTTTTTTGTGAAGTTTTCTGGGGGAAAATCCACGGAATCGCATGGAGCCACTATATGGCCCACAGGGATGGCTATATCTATGGCGATAATAGTCCGATTCTTTAACAGAATACCTTAAACGACTCGTAGATTGATTCTCAATAAAGGTGCATCAAAATCTGAGAACATAATTTTTTTTAGTTTTTCTTTGTGAAATTTTCTGGGGATCTCCTTCGAAAATCCACGGAAACCCATGGAGCCCCCATATTGCCCACAAGGAAGGCCATATCTTTGTATTTATATTTTTACATTTTTTGTCAAATTGGAGTTAAATTATAATACTGGAGACCGAACACCGTCCAAAATCTAAAGGAATGCATCAGAAATTTGAGTCCCAGGTTGATTCCCAAATTTAGACACCAACTGTTTGATGAAAATGAACAAATATTCATTCCCTCAATCAAACATCCATTCAAGACTTTGAATCACCGAAACGTTTGAAAGTCATGAATTACCATATCGAAGTCCCGCGAGTATTGTACAAGTGTATACACATGTTACTTATTCACGGCATTGTAGTTTCCATAATATTTTTTTCTATGAGGGGATAGCTCTTTGTATCCCCCGCCTTTGTGATTATTATGATTATTTTTTCGGGAGACCCCAAAGAGCGCCATTTAAGCCGCTTGTTGTTTCGTATTTTTCACAGCTCGGCACAAAAGATGGATCTTCATCTCCAGCGGAGAGTGCTCACGATCGATCTAAAATCGTTGAAATATTTCCCAAAAAAGAAAACTTTTATTTTTCTCAAAGAGTTTCATTAGTGTTTCAGGGGGTACACCTGATGTGGATTTTTTTTTTTTTTTGGAATTCTTTTTTTCTGTGGTGGACAATGGAACCCACAGGAGGCTATTTTGAATAACTCGAAATGAGTGAGGAAACAAAACGCAACTCGAGTCAATGGCAACAATGCTTTTGGTTCAGTGGGACGGATGTGCCAGCGTTTTTAGGGTTCATTGCGTTCACCTCACAAGATGTTCGTTCACATGACTCGACAGTCCCAAAAAAAAAACCTAGAAAAAATGCAAGACAATTAAACAAATTAACAAAACAACAGAGTGCACGGACTTACAGCAATTTTACACATGAGAAAATCGAAGAGCATCGAAATCGAAAACCATTACCCATTAGCCATTAACCATTAACCATTAGCCAAGGAAACCCAAACCATCCACCTCCCCAGCTCATCCAATTTTTCGGGCCTAACTGCGCGGGTGTTTCCCGACTGTCAGCTGTTTGTTAGGGAACTGAACTTCGCGTTGAACCTGCCCCAGGTAATTAAGTTTCGAATTTTACTTTTCAATAGGCCATCAGGTTTGACCTCCGCCTCCTACTTCTCCACCTCCTCCTCCACCGCCAAGAGAACCTCGGTTACCATCTGAACCCTTTCGATGGTCACATGTGTGTGCGTCTAATTTCATGGCTGTTAGCCGAAAGGGTCAGGTCCAAAAAGGTCGCGGAAGACAGGCATTTAATATGCAAGTTTTTCCCATCCCACAATAGATGACTTTCCTTAGGAACAACGAATTTTATTATTGACAACAAACGGCCAGAACAAGAATGATGACCCAGGCAATGAAATTACATCTCCGGAAAGAGGTCTCAACGAAGTTTTAATACTCTATCAATTCCGTATATGACATTTCTTAATAAGAAACCAAAAGAGTTATTAAAGAAAATTATCTACATAGAAAAAGGCATAGCTTGGAAACTTGAATAATTTTTAAGATAAATTCAAACTCCTTATGAGAAAACATAGAAAAGATTTCTAAAACATATCTCCGAAACATTCGATAAGCTTTCACACTTCAAAAATAATGTCTCATTAATAGAAAACAATTTCCGCCTTAATTAATTTGCATTTCCGTGTCAGAATCTGAGTAATCAGCATCTCACCAGAGATTATTTTCAACGACTCCATTGACAAATCAATCACTTAGGTCATTAATTACGGTTTCCCCGAGAGAACTGCCATAAATATGTGACTTCTAATCTCCATTAAATCCTATCGGAAACAAATGCATCCATCAGATCCAAACAAACCTCAACTTAGTGCCCACTCGACTCGACTCAACTCTTTTATGCCCTCCTTCGATTGAAGAGCATCCCAAATAACAATCGAAATGAACAATCCCACCAGAAAAAAAATATATATACTATATATAAAAAAAAGAAGAAAAAAAAGAGTAGAGAAAAAGTTCGAGGGCAGCAAATAGCGACAAAGAAAACTCATAAAAACGTTTAATGATGTCACAAAACGTAATAAAAATGCAATAAAATGTCAAAATTATTGAATTTACGATACGAAACAAGTTCAGAAAATAACAACAGAAAATGAACAAAAACAACGAGCGAACACAACCCAACAACAACACAATAACAAAAGAAGAAGCACCAAAATAACAATAACTGGGGGACAATAATTCCAAAAAATACAACAAAAAAAAGACTGGGATGCGGGGTGTTTTTTTTTATATATATTTTTTGGGCGGACGGAACACCTCTGTAACTCTTTGACCCATCAGAGGGGAAAGGGTTATGGCATTAGTATGTTCCATTGTTGTTACCGATGATACTTGTTGTTCTCTATTGTTGTTGCTGGTGTGTCGTGTGCGTTGTTGCGTTGAATGCAATGTGCGTTGTCTGTTGTTGATGCCGCAAGGTGTCACACACTGGGAACTACTCTTCCATAACCTTTAACCCTACTTGTCTAATTTGAATAAATTTCAAGTTCAGGACGACCAGGAAATTCTACCAAAAACTATTGAAGGCAGTAAGGCATCAAAATTATAGGCACTTTAACTCCGTTTTTCGAGTTTAATTTGTATGAAAACAGTGAAATATACATTTTTTTTTAACTTTCATAAGAATAAACACTTTCTTTCAGTGTCTTTCAGTTTTTTTTCTTGTCATCAGTGGAGCGATTGATTTTTATCTAAAGTGTAATCAAAATGGGTTTCCTTTGCCTTTGCTCTTTCCTATTTCAATTTTCTGTTGCACCGAGCGGTGGATAAAAGAGGGAATCCAGGCTGCGGGTCAAAGGATCAGGGCAACAGATTTTAAATAATGGACTACATGCGGCGATAAGAGATCCCCAAAAAAACAACCTGAAAAACATTAATCCCAAACCAGCAATTAACATATGCATATTCTGGGCTTAGACAGAGTGTCTCTCCAGGAGCAGACTGCTTGACTCTGGAAACTCTTTCGGTTTCCTGTCCCATCATCATCCTGGCGGTGCGATTCCAGACGCACCTCGATCACTTTATATATGCAGGCATGAGCGGGCATACTAATTAGATCGGATCAAAGACTGAGGGCCTGTGGCCGAGTTAATGGGGAATGGGGAGGGGGAAGAACTGATTCGATTTTTGATTGGGATCGTTCTCACTCGCTTCAATTCAATTGGGAGGAAGCACTAAAGTTGCATTCTTTATGGCCCGACGTGATGGAGAAAAGACAGCCTTTGAAAATCAAAACAATGAACAGATTCGAAAATCGTATGCAAGGTTCAAGTGTGTTGGAAAATATGGTAGAAGTTTTGAGTGCGAATAAAAAAATAAATTTCAAATAGGATTATAGTAAACTTTAAAATATAAATGCCTATTTAAGCTTAATTTCTCTTTTTCCAATTTAATGCCTTAACAATTATTTCTATACAAGTTACAAGTTAACAAAAAAATAAACTGACATATTTATGTCCTATATGGAGACCACTTATCTTCTTCCACATGATATTTATTATATTATAATTAAAAGTGAAATCTCCCTTCACTTGATAAAGATGCTAACAAGGTCGTAAATTAGAGAGACATCAGACATCAGCCCACCAGTAGACCAGCTCAACGTCACTTGAGTATCTCAAAACAGTCCACTCTATCAATAACAAAACACAACAAAGTTCATTCAATTATAATATGTTCAAAAAAGAAACGAAAAATACAAATGGAAGCTTACAATTTTCAAGACAGTGCCTCATTAGTGTATAATTATTTTGGCCACAATTCCTTCACTCAAATTGAATTGCGGTCACCTATCCAGCAGACCATTCCAATACTATACCATATACCATTCCACCTCATCTCATTTCATCTTGGCTGTAAACAGAAAATTCTTTAACCACATGCGGCGAACGCCTTGTTTGCCCCAATTGAAAATGTCAACCTATCAGCAACAAATTAACTTGAAAACTTACAAAAACACAAAAAAATTGTATCTCGAAAATACGAAAAAGAAAGCTACAAAACTGAGCGAGTCTATAAGTAAGTAAGACGCCGCCTGCTGTTGTTTCTGTTCAGTTTCTGATGCTGATGCTGGGGCACTGAGCTGATGGTCATCATGATATATGAACGGGCCTGGGCCAACATTTATGTACCACAAATGTCAACTGTCAATGTCAATTTATATTATGCTGCCACATTGCGGATATGTCAGCATATGAACATATGTATCTTAAAAAAAAAATAATACGAAAGAAAGATACAGAACCAACATTTTTCGGCCTGGGTTTTCTTTTTGTGTTTTGGCCATAAGTCCAAACCGGGACTGAGTTGACCGGCCTACGCAAAAGAGTCTTTCTTTCTTCAAAAAAACAAAAAACCTAAAAAAAATATATGTATTTGGGAACTGGGGATCACAAGTATTTATAACATTATTTTCGCACTCTTTGGTGTGGGTTGCTGTTGATTTGTTGGTGTTGGCAATGGTGTTGGTTGTCCATTTCGATTCGTTTGTTTGTCATTCGCATTTAATTTGCTTTTTCGGGTTAAACAAACAACGGTTAAGAGGTAAATTATTTTAGGGCTGCTGCGATTCCCCAATTTATTTCCGAATATGAAACGAGAACAAAGATACCAAACCCAGGTGACCATCAACAGTTAAGGTCAAAATGATAGGGTTAAAAGGATATATCTTTGATGAAAGACATGATATTTAAGATCTGAAATATTTCAGGATTGTATACTTTTATTACCAATAAAATTTATCTAGTTTCCTTCCCCCAACAACATTATTTCAAAACTATTTTTTATAGCTAATAATTTCAATAAATTATTATATCAATTGCTGCCTTTTCACTTTTATTTTCATTTTTGGCTTAGTTACAATAATTTATTTTACAGTTGGGCAATATCCTACAGGCAGTTTATTATACTTTTTGGTGTTAGCCCGTTTCAATTTGAAAACTTAAATGTTATCTTGACCGCAGGTGTACAGGGGATGTATCTGCATATGTGTAAATGTATCTGTATCTGTATAAACAAGCTGGCGCACATTAATAATCTTGTTGAACCCGGCAATTTCGACCCTATAATCAGCGAGTGAAACGCATATGCACATAAAGCCAGCCGGACAGGAGGAGCTGGACCTGGTTGGTTGGTTGGCTGGCTGGTTGGCTGGTTGGTCGATTTACTCGGTTTGGTTGGCCAACTCCGAATCCAACTCCAACTTGGAGTCCCCGAGTCTTTTTCGGCCCGGTACACGCCTCCGGGCAACGCCTGCTCATTCCATTGTCTTGCTGCCTGATATTTCTCCTTCTCGAGGAGACGTGGCTAATTTGAATCAACCGCCTCTCGCTCATTTTCGCTGTCCCAAAAAAAATATATATATAAATAAATGAAACCGAAAACAGGCGGCCGGCAGAAAATTAAACGCGCATGCGCAGCGAACGAACCAGGCTCGAAAGGTCTTCTCCTACCTCCTCTTCTCTGACCTAGGAGCTGGGAGCTGGGATCCCTCGGGCTAACTGGAAGTCTCCGCCTCCCCCTCCGATGCCCGCACCCTCCCCGGCGACCGGTGGTCAGCAAGCGTCGCTTCCGTAGAGAGAGCCAGATCGCTCCCCCACTCAGCCAAACAAGCATGTGGATAATTGTTTCCTGGACGCGCGGTAACCCGAACCCCACAGGCCCCGAAACGAAAACCCTAAACTGGCGGGCCTCAATCTGAGTCTGAACCTGAGTCGGAACCCGGAGCTGTGACTGGGTCTGAAGTTGGTATTGGATTTGGTACTGGGAGCTGGAGACAGAGCTTGGGGCGACTGCGCCGGCGTCTGGGAGACATAAATCCAACAGTAAACATATAAATTTAGCTAAGTTATTTATGCAGAGAGAAAAAATAGATAGCTATATGATATTATCTCACATTTAAAATTATAAAATTTTTATATTTTATAAAATATATCACATTTAAAAAAAAAACAAGTACAGAAATTAGGAAAAATGTATTGTGGAGCCTTAGATTGGACGTCTGGCGGTTACCTCATATTGAGGCAACCACCACACTTAGACTGTATTCGGTTCCTTGTGGAGCCTCACTTGTTAGGAAAATATCTACCACCTTTACCCACCTTTTTTTCGATTTCTTCAAGTGTAAAACCACTCACTCATTGGCTGTCATGTGTGTTGTTTATTTTACGTCTGGGCTTTTCGGGCTTGTTTAGAACGAAAATTATGCAATTATGATAATTGCCCAGCGGAGCAGTTTGGCCAATTATGAAAATATGAGTGTGCTTATATTTTTATTATATTTGTGATCGTGCCCGGGAGGCTTCCCTTCCGTTGGCACGCAATCGTCCAAGTCTAATCCCAGGTCCCAAGAACTCTTGAGGAGTACGTTGGAAAAACTCTGTCGATAAAGGGGGCGGTGCACTTGACTCTTGTCCCCGTAATTCTCCGGAGTAATGCTTATCATTGTCCACGAAGGAGAATTGTTCCAATTACGCGGACACTGCACGCACTTTCGGCACTCTCCCATGCAACGGACAGACGGACAAACGGACAGTTGGACATGCTCACGGACGGACAGCTAGCTCCCCGAGTGTAAATAATGCTATTTAATAGCTTGGGTTGGCTTTTTATAGTTGCCCTTTTAAATGCCGATAACCTTTTTATGCGCTCGCCTGGCGACCATAAAATTAAAGAACCCCGAGAAGAGACTTGAATGCATTAAATTGAATTCTTGGCCAGGCCCTTCTTCGTTATTCGTACTTGTTACTCGGAAAATGAAAATGGTCGGGCCAAACGCTGTTCTTAACGCCATGAAAACTAATTTTATAGTTGCACTCTCTCGGCACATTTCAATTACATGGCCCGAAAAGTCTCAGCGTGTATTAATACACTGAAATAAAAAAAAAGGAGAAAATAGTCAAATGAAAATCAAGATGTCCCTTAATCTGGAAAAACTTTATATATTATTGAAAAGAAATGTATATTAGTTAGAACATTTTTAACAAAACTAGACTGGTTGTTATTGAAAAACCAATATTTTTGGAAAACAATTTTTAAATTAAAAGACAAAAAATTTTGTGAAATAATTTCCGTAGATCATCTTAAAAAATACAACCATTTAGAAGTTTCATAATCATTCCCTGTGCATTACTCCTGGCTTCATTTAAATGGTCATCCAGACTTTGGAAACACATTTTTTTCGAGCTTGAAAGAGAACCCATCCATGTTCCCTTATTTTATTTCTATTTATTTTCCCCCTTCATGTTTACAATGCGTGCCCCGTCGTTCGATGAGCTCATGTAATGAAATGTAATGCCTTGGCTTGCAAATGCATTTTGCACTTTTAGTGCATGCTAATTGGCTCCTTTCGCAACCGAGGGTTGGCCAAAAGGGATGGGCCGGAGGGGGGTGTGGCCGCCAATGTTGTTTTGCATAAACCGTTAGAACACTCATCTGGGCAATTCTCACGATTGCAACGCGACCATCTAAATATATGGCAGCAGTAACTATCACATAACTATCTTTTAAAACCTTCAAGTGCCGTCGTTTTATTGTGGAATCGAGCAGAGCACTGAATGCCATGACTCTGGTATATGCATATAATGGCAGTAGTATATGGTAAGGAGCTGGGATTTGGTTTCAATGGATCGGATTGGCGTAATGATTGCTCGCCTATAACGCACTCGTTTGCGGCTTGTTTGGATTGTTTGGCCATTCGCTTGCCACATTTACAACTCTTTTTTTATTGGATTAGATTGTTAATATTTTATTTTATACGTTTCGGCTGCGCTTTACGACACTTGTTTATTGTTTAATGTTTCATGTTGGCCATTTTGGTTGTGCGGGAGTGCGGGAATATCCTTTCCTTTTTTTTTGTAATTAGGTGCAACGCTTGGCAGTCCTGTTTATGAGGAAAATTCCGACTTAATGACCCTTAAGTCGAACGCGAACAAATCGCTTAATTCCCGGCCGATGAGTCACCTCGTTATAATCTGAGACTTTTATGGTAGAAATAATAAAATAGTCGGAGCTTTATATTATTGCTGGTGCTTAAGATTTAACATTTATTTTGGTAATAAGAATTGATTCTCTTAAAAATCTGTAGCTTTAAAAAATTTGACATTTTAAAGACTCTATGTTTGTTTAATAAAAGACTACAATTTGTATGACACCATTAATATTTTTTCCTTTTTCTGCATTTATTGCAATCTCACATATTTGCATTCTTAAGAAAAATTGCCACTTGTATGTCAAGCACGTTTGTACATATCGTTTTTTTATCTTGGGGCTTTAGCAGTTTATTATTCCGTTTAGGTCGGCATTTATCACTTTTATACGATCTGAAGAAACGACTCTTATCAGGGTATATCACAACAAGTTAATCCCCAAGCAAGTAATATATTTCCTAAGCTGAGCTTCTTGATTCATAAACTAGGCCTATGGGGGGACTTCTTGCATAATTATCTTGAAAATTACTCAGAATATTGTAAGACTTCTCGATGGACTTCTTCCCACCACCAACAAGTACTCCCCCGACTTGGGTGATTTCCACCCAAGGAATTAAATATTTTATGACTCACCCTGAAGCTCATTACGCAGTTCTCACAGTGACCCAAGGAGAGTTAATTTTATTATCTAACCCTTAAGACGGTTATCAATACAATTCCGATTGCATTCGTGTGACCCCGTTTGATGGGTCTGTGAAGGCCATAAAAGTGAGTTACCCAGCACAACGAATTAAATGCAATTGCATTTATAAACTATTTTCCCCCCCGGAGAATCCGCTCGGCCGGCCATTATCGTTATTGGTTAATCATCGCCAGACATTAAACAAAATTAAACGGGTTTTATCTCATGAGCCTTAATCAACTTGCGACTAGATCTTCTCCATTTCGCTTCCCGGCTCAATTTCCAGTCAACGAGCGTTTGAAAATTAATTACGAAACTCTAATTTGAATAAAACTTTGTTGGCGGTTCAGTGTATGGCCTGCTACGTAATTTGATTTTCACTGGAATCGTAAATTAATTTTTTCCCGTAAATCTTCCCGCCGCTAGTTGGACATACAAAGTAAGTAGTTGGCTCTATGGGTATGGCTTTTTGTTTTTTTATTCGGTTTTGGCCACAGAGAGTCTGGCATATAAACCATCAGATTTCGATATAATCGTAAATTTTCGCCCAGCACACAAGGAGCCACCGCAAAGGAGAGGAATCTCTAACCGAACACACACTCACATCCACTCGAAAAAAAATCGTCACAATGAGTCGACGGCAATAAAATAGCTGAAATGTTAAAAGGGGAGGCAGGCGGATGGCAGGGAACTCGCCGGTTGGAGAGTCTCTCCAGTTGGAGGCGAAAATGTGATTAAGTTGCGCGCAAAATCCAATTTTTATAACTGCAGAATCACTTCACTTGGACCCGCTGTCCACCCGCCTCCCCACATATTTTCCAGCATTTTAATACTCTATTACAGGGTATTACCAATATTTTCGAAAGGAAAGTATCCTTACTTTGTGAAGACAAAAAATTTGATGAAACAATATTTAAAAAATTGAAAAAGATCTTCTCAAAACAAAAAACTTACTATTCCTATTCCAATTATGATATTATCCTATGAAGTGTATTTAGAAATACCTCTTATTTTCCAATCATTGAGATTTTTTTTTGGCTGAGCCAAGGCGAATTGAGTCCGCCGCTGTTATGGTTTTTTTCTGCCGTTGCTCGTAAGATGCTTGGCAGGGCAATAATCATAAATTTAGACAACAACGAACCGGCAGCCGCAACAGTAGTAGGCACCACTTTTTTTGCTTGGGTGGCGGGGAGAGAGGGTCTTTAGAGGGGAGGTGTCCAGGGGACTTCCAAAGGAGCCAGGGGGCACTGGGGGCGACAATCGGATGGCGTGGAGCTCCAACTCCAAGTGTGCCATGTGTTCCAACTCCGTGAATCCAATGACTACGACTCCACTTGGCCGTACCACTTGGTCTGGTGATTTTGGTTTTCGCATTTTTTGGGGGTCGTTCTAAGCAAACAAAATGCTTAAAGCATAAAATATTGATATTTTTTCTCCTGTTTTATTTTTTGTTTATTCAGCTCTGTCTGAGCCAAAAGTTTAAGCTGCAATCGATTTCGCTTTTCGGATTCGGGTTGCATATGAAGTTGTCTTTTTATTTGATTTTAAATTGTTTATTGCTTTGCAAATTTCATAATTTTTTTTTTTTTTTTTTTTTGCCCCCACAGTCCTTGGCTCCTTTGCTCGCCAGATAGTTTGTTTTTGTTGAAGCTGTTGTTATTTTTGCCGTTTGTTATTGTAAGGCTGTGCAAAAAAATGTTTTGTTATTTGGTTGTGGCCTTGGGTTAGTGGAAGTGTCGGATGGGTGACTGGGAATTCGTGCGGATGTTCAAACGATGTGGAGTACGGGTATCCGACAGATGGTTTTTGCGTCGCAATTCTGTTGCGGGTTCTGATGAAATAAGGAAGCAGATCAATGTGCTGACATTGAGGAGTCACATTCCCATGGATGTTTTGAACTTTCTGAACAGCAGACGGCCCTCGGAATTTGCTGAAATTTGAATATGTTTTCATTTTTCCAAAGCATTTCCTTGAATCCGAGAGAAGTCACCAAGAATACGAAGCTTTAAAAGGCCTTGTTTTGGTTTCAAATGGACTTAATGACCTGCCAAGAAAAGGATAATTACCCAATAATAATAACTAACTTAGCAAACAAAGACTATCCGTGTTTAAAAACTTGCAGGCATTCCCCAAGACCATGGCATATTCCTAGACGAGGCCACAAAACTTTCAACCATATTCGAAACCCCCGCCGGAGGCCAGAGTTGTGTCAGTTAATTTCCAATACAATTTTCCATGTGCCTAACCCACCCAGGGGCGTGTGTGCATCAATTGGTTGCTTATCAAAGGTGTCTGGGATGCGTGCGTGTGTTCCCCGTATGCCCGGGTCTGTGAGCAACTGCAACTTGCAACTGGATGCGGGGATCCGAAAAAGAGGAGCGGCCCAAACCCAAAACACTTGAATTTGCTCATCATTAGCGGCAGGAGGCAAGAGGAGTAACAGGAACAGGAGCTGGAGGTGAGGCACTCGAGATTGGTATCGATGGCAAGGCTGTCTGCCAGAGGTTCAAATACTAACACTTAATGAACTTAACTTTCCAACAACATCAAATTTCCATAAGAAAGGCAGCAAAAGGAAAAGCTTCTGGGTATGGCGGTGCTGCAGCTACTTCCACTGCGTGTGCAAGTATCTATTAGATTCGCTCATTGCAAGGAGGACGTCGATGCAGAATGCTGCAATGCAATATACCTACCTGCCAGCCTGCTTGCCTGCCTGCCACACTTGTTGTTGCTGCTGCCAGTATTACTGTTCTTGTTATACCCAGTAGCTAGATTTATTTTGGGTATATTTGAATCTAAAATTTAATCAAGAAAAAACAGATACCAGATAATTTATAACTCAATCAAAATAATGAGTGTCTTAACATTAGTTGTAATTCTTTTTAGACTTTCACAATTTGCTTACTACCTAGAATGACACAGTATCTTTTAGATTTCAGATACCGGGTATCTGAAGGTCGAAATCCGTAAGCATTCCGCTGCAACTTGTTACCGTTTTGGCCAAAAGCTGCCGTTGCCTGCACAGAGGCATCAAGATACTGGCCCCGGACTACATTGGTAGCTACTAACCGAATACGAGTATCTGAGCATCTGCTCCACCTTGTATCTTTCGGGTTCGGTTCGGTTCTGTCCTGTTCTGGACGTACTTCTTTCCCCCTGGCTCGACTCGGCTCGGATTCTGTGGGTCGGTCTCCCTGGCAGCGAGCGACTTTGGCAATCAGCAATTAGCAGATATGTTAACTTCATGTTAACGAACCAATTTGAAATTTAAATGCGGCACAAACCCGGGTGCTCATACGTCGTTGTTGTCATCACTTCTTCAACTCACCGATGCACCCAGTCCGATGTCGATATGTCGCTGTCGATGCCGGCAGACAGGAGTCGAACTCCAATGGAATCGAGTTCCTGGGGCCACACCACAGAGGCACCTCTTCTCGTCAGTAGCAGGTCGTAGACATCTGAAGACCCAGACCCAGACCCAGACCCCAAAAACCCCAATACCCACACACACACACTGATATTTTGTTTAGCAAAATTTTAATTCAAGCAGCCGGCAAGAAATCAGGGAAAATGGCAAACAAATACCAAATCGAACGATCCTGAGAGACGATACATATGCATAACCAAAAGCAAAGGAAGCGATAAGGAAAAGGATTTTTACGAACCAATAACGAAGATTTAGATACACTTTTTGACTATAATTCTATATAATAGTCTAGATTATAGACTCTACTTTAATAGTTTCTCATAAATTGGTTCTTTGGTGCAGATCCTTTCATAAAGTCATTATTTGTAGAGTGCCTAAAACTCCCTAAGACCAAAAGAACTCACTCTAAAAATTATCCTTAAAAACAGAAATGCTGCAACAAAAACCATAAAAACCGTCTACAAACTTACACAGGCACCTCCAGTTCCTTTCCCAAGATCCATTACCCACTTTTTATACCCTTTTGAAGGGCATTTAAAACAAAACAAAAAAGTGGAAAGCGGGTAAAAAATCTTGTCATCATACTACGTACCAAAGTACAAATGAAAAGAGTTCGTTAAAAGCTTCTTCATGTTTCTTGCCGTCTCTCTTCCGCCTGGATTCTCCATCTCTTTCTCGAAATGGGTGTGTGTGGTGGTGTGAGTGGAGCTACAAATTCTTTTGGGGGCCCAGCGTCGAAGAATCATTCCACCTTCAGTCGAGTCGTCGTCCGTGCTTTTATAAATCACAGAACGACGACGGGGACTGGAAGATGGAGCTCCTCCGACTGGAGGAGACCGGCTCAGGAATTCAGAGACTGACAGACAGGAAGGAATATAACGACGACGACAACTTAAGCGCGAAAAAAATAGTCAATAGTGCGCGGCTTTCGGCCCAACTTGCCATCCACACTAACCATGCAAAAAAATTGAAAAAAAAAAGAAGGAAAATAAAAGATAACAATGGCAGTGGCCTCATGGCCATGGCCATGTAATTGTTGCAACTTGCACGTTGCCACATGGCAGTTGCGAACGGTGCAAGAAGCGGTGCAAAATTTAAAGCGCAATTTCAAAGCGTATGACAAACAATAAATCAGCTGAAACCATCGACCATTGCCGACGAAGGAAGTGGTAATAGTTAAATAAGCACATCTGAGAAGCTCAGGAAAAACTCCAATGAAATTATCATACTAGCATATGAAGAAACAGTGCACAAGGAAAAAATAAGGCACTAATTTAAATCACAATTCAACGTATTAATCCAAATTTTAGGGAACTTAAGCATAACACTCATAAGAAAGGAGTTGAGGACAATGCTAGGACACCCTAACTATATAACTTGGTATTGAAAGAATAATTGATTGAAATCATTTTTTAATTTTTTTTCTCCTGTGCAGTACCTACTCTTTCGTTTACTCCATTTGTGACTTCTCCTTTTCATTTTTTATGATTTTTTTAACCTTTTTTTTTTGCATATGTATCTGTCGGATTAACTAATGCGATTTTCCATGGCAAGACTGCGACTCGTAAAAAGTGTAACGACTTTGCCAGAGGCATCGTAATGCCGCCTTTCGCGTACGTAGATCGCCGGCATCAACACCCGAGAAACTGGCCAAGTCCATGGGGGGCCGCATATCCATAAATGATCTTGTAGGTAGCCGGCAGTGATCGCTAAATATTGGATTGTCCAGAAATTGTGCGTATCTATTTGGCAGTCGCCGTGTGTTTATACGCTTATTGTTGATGTTACTGTTGCTATTTTAAACGTTCCTCGGACATTAACGCAAATCCCATTCTTTCATATTAATTTCCAAGGCGATGATCGGTTCGATCTAATGATCAGCATCTTAATGGTTAATATAAAGGGAATTCCACAGAGGTTTCAAGCATTTCTATAAATTTCAATTACCAGTTGAATTGGCACTTAAAGTTGGATTCATTAAGGTGGGAACATAAAAGCCAACATTAATAATAAAATGTCTAAGGTCAAATGGGGTTCGAAATCTCTCTTCTAAATACTCCGCATTTATCATTCTGGCTTAGTCATATTTTTTAACCTTTAACCTAAAAATCCTTTACCTTAAATCTTTCAATAAAATCTGACTTGACTAATCACTAGACTACGAAATATTGCATTATTCTATTTTTCCACAAAATGCCCAAAAACAAAACTCAGCATTTATGCCGTATTCTAAGACCAATTTGTTTAAAGAAGTCCCAGGCAAATTGCTTTAGCTTGTCTCTGACTAAATCACTGACAATCAAAAGACACACATAGCTCCATTGAAATCGCATTCTGTTGCAGATTTTTCAATTATTTACTCACAATTTGTATCACTTATACTGGGCTTCCTGTGCTCCTATGTACATATGTATGCCTATGCCAGGTTAACAACCTGGAACAAAAACTCATAAATGCCACACACATTCAAATTCGCATTCCCCATTTGGCATTCACATCCCCATGCCATGGGTTGCAAATGAAATTCGCATAAATGTCGCAAGTAAAAACTGGTAAATACAAAACAAAAATGTCTATTAAAGGCATTGGCACAAAATTTTTAATTGCTTGACAACATCAAAACACATAAAACCCGACAGCATGGGGTTGTTTTCTAGGAAGGATGAAAATGTGGGGAGTGCCACTCAACCACTCGGACCACTCGCCTCAAAAAAATATCATTTGGCTTGCCACCGACCAGAAATTGGTCCAGACCCGGAGACGAGAGACCCGGAGACCCATCAGCCCATCCCATTTGATCCCATCTCTCGAACAATTCCATCTCTGTGATGTCTGTGATTTCCAATTTTTCCATCGGTGAGCAACAAATAAAATTTTTAGTTGCAGCTTTAGTTTAGAGCCCTCTATTTTCCCCCAAAAAACTGTTCTGGCTTTGTGTCCATTTCGCATTCACGAGCTGGCAAAAATTTTGCATTCGATTTGAAAAGTCTTTTCGAGACGGGTTTTTGGTTCATTTCGGTTGTCTTTTGCTTTTTGCCTGTCTCTTGTTTATTTTGGTAAATTTCCTCTTTTTATGTTTGATGAAATCACGTACCAATGGTTGCGGCTTGGCTAAACAAATTCGAGTGCCATTTTGGTGCGAAGAGATGGCAGCGTGACAGAAAATGGAGGCCGATTGGGTCTTAATATTTTGGAACAATATTAAAAATTACATTTTTTATAGAAACTTATTTTCTTAAATATTATTCAAAAATATTCAATCTAATTAATGCCATAATATCTTATGTCTACTACTACCATTCAAAAAATCCCACTCCTGCTAATAAAAACTTCAAGACCCATTTTAATATTACCTATTCTTTAATTAATTAAATACTTTATAACCTCACGATCGCCTCACGAGCCCATTTCTTTGGCGGACTGAGATCGCTCAGGTTCCCAGGTTCAGTCCGTAGGTGCAACATGGTCGTAAAACAAACAAAACCAAGCGAAACCAAACTAAATCGGAAGGGGGCAGAGCGGAGGTTGCTTTCGGCCAAAGTGGATATTCGGTTGTTGTGCCGGCTGCTGCCAAAGCTTCCAAGCTAACGTGTCAATTGCCAGAGGGGATGGGAACGGTGGGGCAATCGGTAGTCGGAGCGGTCTGCTGCGGAGGTCCAAGGGAGGAAGGCTGTGCCAACTATCAAGTCAAATTGGTGGCACAGGATAATGTTTTGAGCTGTGGTTAGTGGAAGTTTTGCTGGTTGCTGTTGCAGCTGTCCTACCAACACCCCACTGCCCCCACATTCGACACCTTTTTTATGCACTGAGTAGAAAAGATATAGGCATCTTTTTGAGAAGTATGTATGATACAATTGTATGAACAATTTGCAAGAAATAATATCCCAATCTTTATTCAAGCTTTTATGTTTCCCCTACGATAATAAATATATTTTTTAGGAGCATAATTTTTGTTCTATTCTTAAGGTTAGTGTATAGTATTTCTTTTCAGTGCCTCCACTCTTCGATGTTTTATTTTTTTTTGCTTTGTTGCAAGTTGTCATTTTTCGTATTTGGTAATTGGTTGCTGCTTTGTCACACCGTGCCACATGCAAAATGGCATTCCTATCACATAGGTGCCGCAAGCCACCCACTGACCCCTCGGAGCAACCACCACTAACACCACCATGAGTCTGTGCACCACCTTTGTTGTGGCGGTGCTACTGCCAGAAAGTACGTGCTCTTTTCATTTGTTTTTATTATTATTAAACAACTCTTGTTGTTCCCGTTGTCGCTGTTGCCGGTCTGCCGCTTTCTGCTTGTTGTTTGTTGTCTGTTGTTTGGTGTTATTTGTTGCGGCAACTCCACCACGTGTCATAAAAGTTTACAGACACCCACATATCCACTGAGCATTGGGGGAGGTGGACACCACACGGACGTGTGATAAGTCCAAAGGCCCAATATGTCGCGCTTTTTACGACCCCACCGACCAATCACCGGGCCCTGATCTAAATTAAGTTGATTCAATCAAGATTTGCGTGTGTTTCTGTTTCTGTTTCTGTTTCTGTACGGTTCCTGTTTCTGTTACCGGTCAATGGATTTGTTTAATGTCCAGCATCCCCAACACAAAAACAAAACAAAAAAAAAAACATGAACCATGCAACTCAATATGGTACGTGAATCGATTGAATCTCTGATGTTCAATTGCTACAATTCTGGTCCGTGCTTAATGGTGTTCTGGCCAACACTTTGATTATCGGACTGGGTAGGGGAAGATTTAAGAAAGTGCTGGATATTATACTAAACTTTAGTATATTCTAAGACTTAAGACTTTCTCCAATTTTGTTGTTGATGAATTGAAACGAAGACTTCCATTACTCGGTTTAATTGAAATCTAACAAAGTGTAGATTAAAAATAAAAAATATTATACTGTAAAAAGAAGCCCAGAGGAGCAACCTCCTTAATCCAATAAAATCATCAATCTTTTATAAAATGTCACTAATCAAAAAACTCTACAAACTCTTAAATAAGAATAACTTGAAACCCCTTTTCCTGAAAAAATCCTTCAGAGTTCAGGTTCCCCCATTATACTGAAAAGTAACCAAAAACGCGTTCTTAATACCCGAAAGCCACAGCTCTTTGAAATATCCACACCGAATTATGTTGTCCAGTGTATATGGTCATAAATTTTACGAGCGCGATGACCGACGTAGCAGTAGAAGGATTTTGTGTGCGTTTTTGCCAAAACAGAAATCTAAAGAAAGGGAAAAGAGCAAACGGAATAGAAGTACATAAAACTGACGTAATTTCGAAATTTTATTTCTGTAAAATCTGACAGTAATTTCATTTAAATGACAACGCCACACGCCGCATCACCCGCATCGAATCCCCGTCCTCCCAATCCAATGTACCGCTCCACCCACTCCCACTATGTCTAAAGATAATGAAGACAGGAGGCGGCGAAGACGGGTAGGATGGAGTATGGAGCCGGGGTGTGGGCAGCAGATGGAATCGCAGTTGGACAGAAACGTTTATCCCTGTCAGGTATTAAATCTCTCTACTTCGCTCCACCTCGGGTCTTTGGACAGTGATTCTGTCCTGTTGTTTGCTTGTTTGGACCGTACTTTGTTATTAACTCATTTCCGTTATGCCATAAATATGCGAACACGACGGGCCCGGGCAATTAAAACAATTGCAAGTTTAAATTTACTACAGACTCAGCAGCGGCAGTTGCTCAGCCATTTCACTCGGAAGGACCTGGCCAGGCTCCTCTGTTGACTCATAAAACCAACAACATGGACATTAAAACTGGGTTCTTGCGATGGCCAGAGTGGGAGGGTCATTCGATGTCCAAGACGAGCCTGCCTGCCTGCAGGGGAGAAGGTTTACTTACCCTACCTACGAACCTCTTTGCACTCATTTCAGTTCAGGAAACTATCATCCATTTTACAATCGCAAAGGAAAATTGTTTCCGCTCAACGGAACACCAAAATTGATTGAAATCGAGTGTGGAATCTCGAATTGGAGTGTAAATAAAAGTTCCTATATCCGGATGGATAATCTTTGCTAAATAGCTAAATATTTAAGACTATATCTGGTCGTCGGAGAGGCCTAAAATAATTATAGTACCTTTAAAATTTAACCACTTACCTTAAGGAGATGCTTAAGCCGGCAATAAGATCGTTCAGATAAAATCGAAGCGATAAAGACGGTCTTGTCGGTGCTGGCCATTATCTTATCCCACTGCCAGCCAGCCAGCCGGATCACTTGGACTGGCTACCGTATCGGCCAGGGATTCGATTCGATTCCCCGGCTAATCCTGTAAACAGTAACTGTAATAAATTCCTCCACCTTAACCAATTCCCACTGTAGCCAGACCGTAAAAGAAGCGCATAACAATAAAATTGAAATGAGTGAATTGGATGCTGTCTTGGAGCTTCAACTTCTACCCAACTCCATCCAAGTCCCCCGGACGGATGCTATCCGTCTCGGATGCGAGGCCTATTGCCGACTTTGTCGCACATCTCAAATACTTAAAAGGCGACAAGACAAGCCTGACACTAAGAATTGAGATTCCTTGGCTTAATTATCAACGCATAATGTTTTTGGGTGATTTCATCTGCATATTTTCCAGCGGCCCAGCGGAGGACGGCCTCTGTCGGAGAGGGCAGAGTGGGAATCGCAGTGCCAATCTTAACAAAAACGACGGCGACATTGTGTAAACATTGTGAGAGACTTGAAATTTATGTACAATCACCGCCGAATGGAGAACGAACGAACGAACCGAACGAGTCGAATCGAATCGAATGGAATGGATTGGATTGAAATCGGAGGCAGAAGGCTGAAGGCTGGTGCCAGGAGGCCGGAGGCTCCAGAATAAGCCCGAACCAGATCGGTGGACTCAAGTCCACGGACCTCTTTCGCAGGTGAGAAGTGTCCATCTTAATCGAAGCAATAAATACACTTAATGAATTTCCTGCACTCGAGCGGAGGAAGGCCGCGTTTCGAGCTCCGGAGTTGGGACTGAAATCCACATTCTATTGGTCATACCATCCTATAGGGTTGTCGTTGTTTCTACACTGAGAATAAGGACTATACTTGGGGACTTGGGGGATAGAATAGGAATAACTGGAAGTAATAGTATTCTTACTGATATTTTTTATAAATTTTCTTTCAGAGTAAAAGTAAATAATTGCAATCCTTTTGTTTCTCCAAGTGTACAATTTTGCTGTTACTGGACATTGCGTGGCATTTTCGCACCCATGGAGAATGACTTTGCATCGCTTTCCCCCACCTAGCCCCCCCTACCCAGTGGGCTTAGCAGACGCAGCCTCGAAAGCGAACAATTCGCCTGGCGATCGCCGTCGTCCAAAGTGTCATTAAAGTCCTTTAATTTATAGCAGAAAATCAAGTAAGAAACATGCAACGACTCGGGCCATTTGGATCTTTTGGTCTTTGGTCATGGTCGTCGGCTGTATGGCATGGTCTCTGGGCCCTGTTCCCTGTTCCGTGTTCCCAATCCCAAGCCCAATCCCAATCCCATAGCCATTGCCATCCAGTTCCATCTTGCAACGGTTGTTTGTTACTCGATGGAAATGGAAATGGCAAAGAATCGAATTTTGCTTTTAGCGCGGCCTGTTTTTTTAAGTTTAATACGAGATGAAAAAAAAACAAAAATAAAAAAGAGAGAGAGTAAAAACGAGACTCCTCAGTCATGTCGTTTTCACCCGAACATATGGCTTAAATAACCAGAAATCGAGGGATCGCAGAGGAAGAAAGGGGAGGAACTGTGCGGTAGAATATCCTAACATCAGGGCCCAGTTCTCATCTAAAAGGTGTCGCCTGGGTTTGACGTTTGGTGCGGAAGTCGCCAGCGGCATTGGGACATGTTAATGGCCCTCAAGTTTATAAGTTATACATAAATTAAATCGCCCCCGGGTCCCAACTGGCCAAGAGTGGCAATTGGCCATCGAGGATCGGGCTAGGGCGTAACGGGTTCGGTCCCAAGTCATTAAGGCCGGACAACCAACCAGCTGTTCCCCCAATTGTCCCTTCTCAAAAGAGTTTATAGCTTCTGGGCAAGCCGAGAATCGATTGGGTAAAAGTGAAGTAGGAAGTTTCCCACTCTTCTTATAAACCTTTCTTTCAATGAAGATCCCATTAAACGGACCTAACTCAACCCTCAAAATTCTATCGATCTTTGGTTAATTCCACTTAAAATCTGTTGGTCTTTTAATGATTTTTTGATGGAAGATCCCTATCTTAATGAGATCCTTTAAGCCAGGATTATGGGGGCTTCCATTGAAGTAACAAAAGCATAATAAAACAGATGTTTACTTTATTGAAAGGAAGGCAGGAGAAAGTTCTTTGTATTGTTTTCACTTTTAAAATAAACTTAACTTAAAAACTATAAATGGGGCGCTATAGATTTCTGGGTATAAACCTAAGAACCATTTAATTTGAAACCAAATGAGATTTAATCTGTTTGATTACTTAAATTGAAATACCATAAAAAGGTGTCTTAGAACTATCTAATCTTTTAAGACCAACAGCATTCCCCCGTAATTTTTGGCTCAATTTTCAATTGCCTTTCTCGAACTTCCCACGAGCTCTAATGCCAAACAGAAACCCCAAAGAGAAGTCTCCCCCATTGTAATTGATATCCCCAGACCCCTTCTTCGTGGCTTTCTGCCCATTAGCCAACTTATTATAAACACATTTTTTCAATCTCTTAAGCATTTGATTTGTCTCGAATGTACAAATATAAACAGAGCAACTAGTCCGGCCCATTTCCCACCATAAATTCACACGGAACTACTCAACGCTTGATTTTGTTTTCCCCCAGAGAAGGCCTGACTGCCATCTTTCCTCCCCCAACAATAAAAAAAAAAAATACGGGAAAAAACCAAACAAACAAATCGAAAAAATAAACAAATTGAATGCCTGCCTCACTGCACAAATTTGTGACCTCTGTGTCTGAAATGGATCACTTTAAAAAACATAAACGAAAACCCCAATTCCGAGAGGAATTCCCCAAACTGACAGCTGTTTTGAAAATTCAATATTTTCGAGGTGGACATGCCACAATGGGCGGGGTATGGGAGACCAAACAGGGCTTGTTAAATTCTAATTATTGTAATTAATTACCCGAGAGTCAGGGCCGAGCAAACAATGGCCAGTCAATAATAATAATGATATTAATTGATTGAATTATGGAGCGTGCACCGGAGTTGCGCAAAATCACTGCCGTGGGGCGACACACCACCAGCACCACACAGAAATGGACAGATATCGAAAACAATTTGTGGCCAACTTTGGTTCGCAGCAACTTTTCAACGCTCGCCTGGGAATATTTATGAATGCCATGCCACAAATACTGGCAACAAGGGGCGACAACATACAGACTCGCCGGTTTAGACATTTATCCCAAAAAAAGAGTCAAATACAAACGTGCGACGCCCAAAAATAGACATCGAAATCATTGGAAGAGGGTGTTGCAGGAGATTCTTGTACGAGTATCTGTATCTTTTTTGGCTGACGATTATTGAATGGATTCCCAATCCGCCACAGAGGGAGAGAAGGCACAAAATTACAACCAACCAAGTCCCCTACCCTCCATTCCCCCCTTTGGGTCCCTATCAAGTTTCGAGTGTTTCGTAAGCGTTTGCTTATTTTTGGCATATGAAAAGGAAAAGTGTAGACAAGGCGACGTTTTTATGGTAAATGATTTATGCCACCAGCGGGCGAAGCTTCAAGGTAATTGAGTGGGAAATGTTGCCTGGACTTTTCCATCCGCCCGATTTGGTGTTGGATTTACAAAAAAAAAAAAGCAAAACCATAAATAAATAAAACCAGGAGACGGAGTTGAGCCGGCCATGTTGTTAGCTGCTTCAAAGACATCGCGAACGACTCGCAGCAAGTGTAATTAATGCTGTGAATTTTGCATATTAAAAGTCCCAACTTCTGCCATCATTCAGCCGCCAAGCGTATCGGGGCGAGTGTTTATTTTACCCTTAAAACTAGAGGGTATTATTGTTTTGAGGTGGATTACGATCTCATACAAATAAAATCCAGAAATAGTTTATAAAACAAAGATTATCAGCCAGCCAGAGATTTGGGAAATAAAATCAATGATTTAATGATCATAAAATCAAAATAATCTCCCATCACAATCCCGGAAATAGGATCCTTAGATGTTCTTCAACTTGCTGTAAGATGTTTACATATATGTATGGCTATATCCGATAGTACTTAAATGCACTCTTAACCCGACACCTGAAACTAGTTCGCACATATCTGTCACATGATTTACAGCCTCGTAAACAACTCAGGGCAAACTCAAAGCAATCTTGGGATCTCCCCTCGTGGCGCCCCAAATAGATCCCCATATGTATCTACCATCTAGAGGGTATATGGAGTTCGGCCGGGCATCGGCCATGCATTTCACCCATCGTGTGTTTATTTTATATGGCCGCAACTGCAGCTGATCCTCATAAAAAGCCGCGACACCAAATCCAAATCCTTGTGGCATGGCAAACGAGCCGTGGTCTTTTCTTCACTTCGGTCCGTGTTGCATGCAACATGCACAGACTTACAATAGCGATGCTATTTTAGAGGTTTTTTAAAATTATATATTTTGTAAGCATTTTTTTTTTAATAATTAGTATTAATTAAAGAATTAATTAAAATAGAATAACTATTTTTAAGATATTTGATAAAATTTTCTTTAAAATATCTATCTGAAACTGGAAAAAATATCATTATATAATTAGATTTTATATGATGTCTTTATTGATGAAAGAAATCTTCCTACCAACTGCTATATAGTCTTCAAATTTCTCAGAATTCATAGATCCTATAAATATCTATCCATTTTTTTCGAAATAGTAATAACAATATCCTGTCTTGGTAATAGGCGGCTGGCATCTCTGGCTCACACAGATACTAACCAACACCGAGGCACGGCACAAACGTGTCAAGTTAGTCGCCTGCTCCGCCAAAGGGGGAGGAGTGTTGCCTGGAGGAGAGCCGAGGGGCCAGAATAAGGGGGCCAAGAGCGGAAAGGAGGGACGCACAGACAGCCAAAAGACGAAAATTTATTACGGAAACTTCATTGACAATTGTCACTGCAAGCTGACGTCGCTGCCTCTACTTCTGTCTCAGTCTCTGTCTCAGTCAGCGTCGCAGTCACAGTCACTAAGTGCGTTGCGGTGTCGGGGATTTGTTGGTATGTACTTTGCCGTACATCGCATCTTAAAATAAGCAGCAGCATGCCTCCGAGTGGCATGGGGGGCGGACGGCGTCCAATACTTGTCTATGGCAGCCGTTGTGGCTGTGCCAGTGGCAGCTTATGGAAATCATATGGCGAAATGTCAACGAAAAACAAATACCGTAACCGACAACCAAAATACACGGCTATTCATATATGGATGCGATTTTTTCATTGGAATTCCCATAGACAAAGCCTGGGGATTGGGTGGGCGCAAAATAGGCGTGTCAACTGCCAAATCTGGTGAATTATATGGCGATTAGTTGTACATTAGCCGAGGCAATTAAAAAAAAAACTGTCACCCCTTCTATAGGTTATGAGTTATTTTATGACATGAAAACTATCCCAAAAACAAATACCATGAAACATAATGAATCCATAAATTTGATGATCACTTATAGAGCTGCGAAATGGGGATGGTGATCAAGTGATCCATACAGTTCATTAATCATTATTCGATTTAGAATAAGATTGCTGTTCTTTTTAAAGAATTGTAGTTAAAAAATAATAGTTTATCTATTTTTTTAACTATTTTGTATCTTAAAAATATTGTTAATCTCTAAATTTTTAGTTTATAAGTGATCTTAAAAGTGACTTTATTTTAAAATTGGGGGAAAACAATAAACTAAACCTACTTAGCACCCATCTGCCATCACTAAACATTCCCCATAATCCCTTTTTGGAAGAAGATCTCTCCTTTTCCTCTCATCTCGTTGGAGTGAATGTGTTTATAATTCCGAAAGAAGAACCATCCAAGTTCTTTCTTTTTCAATGCCATCATTGGGAAGCGTCATGCGATATTAAGTGAGGCACTTTGTCAACTCTCTACAAGCGGGGAGAGAAATGGTGCAGGGGATATGGGGAGTCGAGGAGCTAGGGGACTTGGGTATGGGGGGGATCCCCTTGATGTCCTCCGTTCCGGAGCACCGGATGTTGTTCGGTAATTATTTAGTGCTCGCTGCTGCCTTGGCATTGGCGTTTGATGTGTTTGCGTTGGCTTTGCTTTTTTGATATATGTATTGTATATAACAACAAATTGCTGAAGCGCGTCCAATAAGAACAACAAATACAAGAACATGGGACAATAACAACATCGGCCAAAGCAACAGCAACAGAGACAGCAGCCGAAACAACAACAAACAATGCGACAACATGAGAACAACAAATAAACAAAGACATCATCAATAAAAGGCAACAACCAACAACCACCTCCAAAGAGCCAACACAAACATCCATCCATACATACATATAAGACGAAGCTTGGGCCACCCTCTCATAACGCAGTGCCCCCACCCGAATTCCCCAATCCCACACCCATGGAAAAGACAAGACATTAACTTTCAATTGGAGAGCGAGATGGGGAATGTTGATGGGATTATAAGTGATTTTCATCAAAAATGCAGCGCACGACAAGAACACATATAGGAAGAAATATGTGGGGGTGCACTGATCAAAATTACAACTCACTATAGTTTTACAACTCTGTATTTTTACGAATTTAAAGCCAAATTGTAGTTTATACTTTTAAAATAAAATACAAAAGTTTCCAGTCTAAAATATAATTCGCTAGTATCGGCTGAGGATATATTTCTCTCAGTGTCTGCTAGGGATAAGGCCTTGTTAAAAGTTGCCGAAGACAGGCGACGTGATAACTCAAAGCGAGACATCAATCGATTCGTCACCGTTGCGGGCAATCAGCCAGCAGAACTAAGCCAACTTCGACTTTGGGTCGAACAGACCGATGACTCCTTGACTTCAGTTTCAGTTTCGGTTTCTGATTCGGTCTCAGTGTCAGTTTCCGAGGCCGATGGTAAGTGAATGGAGTACGGTGGACGGTGGACGGTGGCCAGTGGCCGCCCTCGGGGCCCTCTTAAAATATTATTCATAATTCCATAAATTTAAAGGCCCCAAGGAGCTGGTCGCCAGCCGATGGTGCATGGTCGGTGGCAGCCACAAATCTCGTTGGGGCCACGCGCCTGCGCCTTTGTCATATGCAAACGGGAAACCGGGGGCATCCCGGGGATGGGGATTGCTGTTCCCAGTTTGGTTTGGCGGACTGCTCCGCAACATTAAGCCTAATGAACGTGTTTAGCCGCCGAAGCGGTAGAGGACTTCAGTTCCACACCGTTCTCCGGGACCGGTGTCACTTGTCGGTTTAAAAGAAGTCCCTGCGTCCCGCGGAATGACCAAAAGTCGTCGTGATTGCCAAAGAAGAGGGGGCAACAGGCAGGAGGCTACTCACTGCTACGTCGGCATTAGCGCAGAAATATTTAATTAATGGTAATTTATGTGCACGTAAATTGTGCAAAGTGCGACCGGAGTTTCGCTCGAAGGCAGCTGCAATAAAAGCAACACCATTTGGTAACATAAGGATGATATGAGGAAGTGCATCCAAGTGCACCCCCTGCCGCTTCTAGTTAACATTGGAAGTAACAAAAGGTTAATAGGGTTTTCTCCCTGGCCAGTGGTGTCAGTAATGCAATTTCCATGGGTTAACAGTCACTGAGTGGCGGCAGTAAGTCGGTCTGTGAGTTAGAGGTCTGAGTAATCAAGGTTGTAAGAACCAGATGGGTAGCAAAAATTAAAGGGTTTTTTGTCTCAAATATATTTTGAGCCATTCTTTATTCAGAGATAGGATAGACTAATTTTCAGAGGCGGAAAAAGATTCTATGTTGATGAAAAATAGACTAGCCTAATAGAAAATGATGTTATTTGTGCTTACTTGTGCCCAACTTGTGGCCAAAATCACCATGGAACCGTCAAAACCCCTACCCTTTAAAAAATTACGAAATATTGATTCAATTTTTTTGTTTCCAGCTTTTGATTGGAAATGAAGCTACTAGGAGTTTTAAGGCCGGGAAGGTATAACATCTATGGATCTACCAAGTAATAGCCGATTTATAGACATAGAAAATGCAAAAATTTTAACAATTACCATGACAATTTTTTATTTGGCCAAAATCCAAACTTTTGATGTATATTTTAGTGCAAATCTTTACTATTTTGCCGCCAATCGTAGAACGAAATACCATTTATTAATCAGAGAACTATTCCTCTTCGATCTGCATTCAAAGTATACGAAAATGAAGGAAACGAAATTTGGCCCGATTTTCGGCCAAAATGATGATGGTACCCCTTTAAAAAAATGTCGAAAAATTACTAAAAATTTTTTCTCCAGCCTTTGATTGGAAATTATGCTACTTGAAATTCTGAGATCCGGAAGGTATAACATTTATGAATCTGTCAAGTATTAGCCGAAATGTGCACATTTTTCCTTCAAGAAAATTAAAAATTTAGAAAAAGGCTTACAATATTTTAAATCCGAGCTTATGACTCCGTCTTATCCCCTCATCCCCTCACACAAAAAATCTGTAATGGCAAACCCCCATTGAACCCATTGCCAATAAAGCCAGTGAGGAATGCAATAAGATGTCAACAGTAGCTGGCGGAATATTCGCCGGACAGGTATGCAAATTTTCTAGCTGCTACTGCTGTTCGATGTTAAAAGCATCTAGCGGACAACATTGCCGCACTAAAAACTAATAAGATGTTGTATCGCATCTTCCGCTAGTCTCTATCCGTATCTGTAACTGCATTGGGCCATGGCCAACTAGCTCCTTCGGCTCGAATAAGCCAAAACTAAAGAGCTGAACCTC
The DNA here is from genome assembly GCA_035045925.1 of Drosophila atripex. NCBI lineage: Eukaryota > Metazoa > Arthropoda > Insecta > Diptera > Drosophilidae > Drosophila > Drosophila atripex. Next base: position 8,765,005 of record JAWNOP010000012.1, read on the forward strand.
GGGCATCGGGCATCGGGCATCTGCAATTGCCAGATAGCTTCTCATTTTATTCCACCTTGTCACGTGCTGTGCCTGTATTCGTGTGAGTTTTGCAGCGGTGGCAATTTCTAGCATTTCAGCAAAAAGAATATCTGACTACCTACGCGCTCTCCGATTCCGGCTGTGACTTGGCCGAAGCGATGGCCAGGGGCGTCGGGAAATCGGCCCCCTCAAGAATGTTGCATAACTTTATCGGCCCAGGCGGCAGATGGATCCAGCATCTAGCATCCAATCCAGCATCCAGCAGAGATTGGGAACACAAGACACGGGGAGAAACTATAATGATTTTAATTAAAGAAACTGCAATGAAAAAAGGGTAAATGTTTAAATATTTTTCATATTATAGAAGCAATTATAGCCCGTAAGGAATATTGATCCTATTTATATTAGTTAATTTACAGTATAATTTAACTTAATTTTACACTTTCTTAATAATATTACATTTGTACTAATCATAATAACAATTCTATTATAGCTTCTAAAATAAAAATTTTGTAGTGCACTTCTTTCAAATATTTCCGACTACGCACCTGGAATCAAATACAACTCGTTGTATCTTTTTTTTGGTTTGGGGAAGCTGCTGGAGCTTTTTTCATTAAACGGTAATTTCACACCGCCAAGAAAAGGACGGCTGTTGGGCGGAGGATAGAGAGGGACTATCCGTGTACGCGGCTAGAATTTTTGGACATTTATCGCCAGCCCAAGCTGTCGTCGCCGTTCGAATCTCTCTATCGCTGCCCAATTACAAGCAAGTTAAAATCAAGTACGGGCCATTGATTAGTTGCCTGGCCAAGGAGCAGGATATAGACAGCGGATCCCGGGGGCCGAGGACAGGGACAGGCAGTGACGGCGCGAAAGAGACGGCCGGCAATGCGGAGAGATTAAAATGTAATCTTTAGCGCCGCAGTCATATGAAACGTGTTCGATTAGGCTTGCGGTGCGGTTGAGTTTTTGCCGGGTTCCGCGGCGGGCTGGGTTACCACTTCGGGTTTCTATTTCTGTTTTTGGTTCTTACTTTTTTTCCTGTCCACGCTCTTGGCCAACTGCTGTGCCGCATGTAGGTGGGCTGGCGTGGATTCTGGCCACAAGACCCCCCCTGGCCAGCGGTAAGTGCTGAAATGTGTCCTACCTACGCGGACAAACGGAATCGGTCCGAAATCAAATTTGCCAACGGATTTATAGTTTCTGTTGAACAAGCTAAGAAATTGGCAATAAAACATATTGGTTTATACTTTTTATTTCAGTATATTCTTTATTTTTATTTCCATATTTTTATTACAACTATTTTTCATTCCAAAATGTATATCAAATATTTGTTATTTTATGGATTTTTTGTCTAATTTATGAAAATTATTATTTAATTGTACAAATCATTCCATAATAAATTCTAACTAATAAACAAAGTCTATGAAAGTTTCAAGTTAATTAAGCTGGAAGTTTACCTTTACATTTTATTTATTATAAATAATTTTAAATAACCAACCAAGTAAAACCAAGTTTTACTTTACCAATTGTCTAAATTTCATCCGAATAAGCAAAACAACTTATTCCGTATCGTTTCCTACAAATATTCATATCCAGATCTACCATAGTTTGTAATTTGCGGTCATCAATTGAAGACGATACATTCACATTCCCCTGAAATAAGCCCCAGGACCGTCCTTCTCATTGTCCAAGTCTTATCCACACTTGACCACGTCCTAGTCTTATTAAGTCCCCTGGTAAATGAGCAATTTGAATGGGATTCTCTGCCAAAGTGTATGATAATTACACTGGAAAAGGGGCACAAGTAAAATGCAACCATCCCCAGCCATGGTTGCTTAATAACCTTAAACAGATTTCCTGCTGTCTTAGTAATGCTTTTCACTTGTTTACACAGAGGCTTAAAGGATTCGGCCTCCACTTACTTCCCACCGCAATTACAATCGCAGTCACACTTCCTCTCTCACCCACCTTGGCCATGGCTTTATTCAATTTTGCAATTTTGCGTAAATGTAATTAAAATATCCTTTTGCCCCTTTGCAAAGGATCCGAAATCTCTACCTGCGTGTGTGTGTGTGCTTGTGGGCGCTATGGTGCGGATGGCTGCTGGGTGGTTGCAAGGTGGTTTCGGGATGTTCTCGGTGGTGCAGCCTGGTCAGCTTTCTGATGTAAAGTGTGAGATTTTTCCTGGCATTAGCCAACCGCATGCAGCACTTGTTGTTAAGTACATCTCGCTAACAGTTGTGGCCAAAATAGTAGATGAAAAATTAAAAGTAGAAAAGTTTTTATAGAAAAAGCAAATCATCTGATTATCATTTTGTTTATGAGTTTCAGTAACAAATAAAGCATAATTAAACTTTAAATTTCAACAAACACAGATATAAACTTTTATTAATTTTTTTAATAAAACCATTGCTATTATTTTAACCCAAATTGTACACCTGGAGAAAAGAATGGGTGTTTTTTGGGCATTACACGCTCCTCTGCATATTGCGCAATGGGAGATGGTCGGCTCAAAGGAGCTGGGACGACGGAGGCAAGTGTTTTTGGAGCGGGTTAACGTTGGCTCTGTTTGTTTATTTGTTCATTTGTTTGGCTCGCAACCCGCTCGCTCGCTTGCTCTACCGTGACCTTTGGCCCCTCGCTCCACGGGGGCAAGTGCAACAATCAAGGCGCCCACAAGCCCCGCTTACTGTCAAAAACACGCAGCAACGCAACGCATCCCCGGCCAGCAAACAAACAAACGGCAAACAACAAACTCACTCTGTGCGGGCGCACAGTGGCTTTGGACTGGACGGGTCGAGTCTCTGGATGGGATTCGAATTTGTTTAGGGATTGGATAGGTCAACAAACGATTCGGTTAAAATAACATTAACAAGCGTCGGTTTGATTCCCAGCTTTTTGTTTGTTCTATAATTTGTAACTCGATCAAAAGAAGACTAATTGGCTGACTCGAGGCACCTCTCTCATGGTTGTTTATAAAAAGAAAAAATAAGCTTGGGACTATTTTACTCAGACTGTGAGTTATTTGATACTTCTTAAAATAAAGTACTTTTAAAATAAATTGTATTATTAAATAATTAAGCAAATGATTTTCCAGCTAATCTATTGTAAAACATATTATATTTTCAAATCTCTAACATGCCTACAGCCTTTGCCAGGACCCACTGTACCTCTGACCCCAAAAAGAGAGGTCTACAAACAGTCGAAGCAACGGCTGCAACTTCTTGACAATGATAACAATGCGGCGAGGTCCTTTCCAGGGGTTGTGACACGAACTGGATGGACTGACTGGCAGGCAAAGCAGGACTTTCAGGGCTCCTGGACTCTGTTGCAGTGCAGCGCTTTAGTGTGTAATTTAATTGAACGGACATAACGAGACGCAGACACAGATGCACAGGATTGAAGTGAAGTGGGGTCGGGCTTGAGTCGATTCGAGTCTGTTCGTGTGGGGGACTAAAGAGGACTCTTTGCTTAATTGAAAGCAATTAAGTGGAAAATTGAAAACTTTGGCAGCCATAACGTTGACGTCTGACCGCCACTGACACACCGCACGACCCCACCTTAGCCCCTAACCAGCCAGCCTGCCATTATTCAAGAACACTGGAAGAAATAAATGAATTGAAATATTTCAAATATATACTATTAAATTTTTGTATTATTTCTTTGTCGTACCACATACGTACATATGAGTAATATTTTACTTAAATAAAAACATCAAGCAATAAATGTAAGACAGATAGTATTTATTTTTCATATAATTTGATTGAAAAATCAAATATTATTTAAAAAATCACCTAAAACTAGAAATAGTCAACCCTGTTTCCAAAGAAAAGATGAAGTTCTAAAAATTTCCTCAAAAGTATGCTATAAAATTTTTTAACCTAAAACGAGCATATCTTTCCTCTTTTTTATTATGAAAACTATAAAGTTTTTCATATTTTCCAGAGAAGTATATTTTTTAAAACATCATAATAAATTGACAAAAAAGTAGCTTGATATATCAAACTGAAAATGACATTTTTTTTTTCACCGTGCAGAAGGACATACACAATGCATTTGCATTTGATGGTCCCGCCCACAATTTGGGGGCGGTGAGTGGCGAAAAAAAATGTGCAGTCACGTACGACGTCGACTGCGACAGCGACAGCGACAGCGGCAGCGGCAGCGACGTCAGCAGCCACGCCATTTTGTGTGCTACGCTCTCTGCTACTGTCACTTTACATGCCACAACACACAATTGACAGCGCGGATATTTATGTAAATAATTTTTCATGCTGCTGGTCGGTCGGCAGGCAGGCAGCCTAGCGACAACAAAAGTATGCACTTTTGTTGACGTGACCCGGGCATACGCAAAAAAAAAAAAAAAAAAAGAGAAAAAAAATATATAAATTTGCACACTGCAAATAAACAAAAATAGGCGAAAAAGGGACGCCCACACAAAAGGGGTTAAAGGTTGGCGCCCATTCATCTATTTCTCACCCTGGCATCGGTGGCATAAAGGACCCATTGTCGCGGTTCAGCCCACAAAATGGTTAAAGAGCAACAAGGAATGCAGCTTGTGAAAGAATTGAACAAAAGTCATACTCCCTAGTGGTTTGCACAAAAATCTGAAAAAAATTGCCCACTTTTTCGGCACAAAAACAGAATTTCAATTAATTGATAAAGGTCCTTGAATCATAATAAAAACGTAAGAATAAAATATGACCAGTGGTTCACAGACTGTCTTTAAAGTTGATCAAATATTCCCCTTTCAGGAAATCAACGTTTTGCATTCGATATTAGTCCCGCTCTACTTTCCAATTTTATAGTATCGATTAAGAATAAAATCATCAATTATAACACTTTTCAAATGCAATTAAACGGCGCGAGAATTAAAAGTAATTACCCCAAGAAATCAATAAGGATGTTTGATAAATAAATAATAATGCCATGAAGTGGCAATGGTGAGAAATGGTTTTGAAACATTTGTCGGCATTGCTTTGCATCCTAAAACCAGGAAATATGCTTAAAACGTGGCCAACGATTTGAAATCGTTCATTGCAGCACATGCAGATATATGTATATGGTATATATATGAAGGACTCCACTCGCACATTGCCGGGCACAATATATCGTGGCGCAGTTGACTGGACTAATTTGTCGGAAATGACGTTTTCGGTTTTAGCCAGCGGATGTGAGGTTATGTATGCGAATTTTCAGGGCACAATTTGGTGATTTTCGTGGCCTTTTTCGGGGGGTCTGAGGTTGAGTGACAGGAAACAGGTAAAGGCACAAAATATTTGAGGTCCTTGCGCGACACTCTTCCAAAATGACGCTTGCTAATTTAATTAATTTCCACCTGCCCGTTGGCCAAAAAGTTTGGTCCTGTGAAGCCCACCCAGTCCACCTAGCCCACCTATCAACCATTACCCACCGCCCATGGGCAATACACGTAATTGAAACATTCCTTGACCAGAGAAATAATAAAGGAGTCCAGGCCACAACCGAAAAAGGGAAAAAGTTACTTCTGCCGCAATTATTTGGCACGTCTCTACTAATTAATTACGCCTTTTGGGTCCACGTTCTTGGGCGGTTCGGTTCCTTCGGTTCAATCCAAGTTTTAAAATGTCCACGTTTAATTAAATATGGCCCGAGTGCGGCGGCCTTATAATTAATTTCGGCACTGCAATTTTGTTTAAAGCAAAGAATGCGGCGGCCCACAAAAAAAAGGATATATATATATCTGAGCCGCAAGGAGCAGGAACTGAAAACCGAATCGAATTAGAGCAGGACATCTGCACGACTGGATCCCAGCCTCTCTCGCGGGGATTCCCCCTGGATTCCATCTTGAAACTCGGAGTTTAAGTCAGATCCAGAATCCAGAGTCACAAACCGGAGCCTGAGTTGGTGGCCAGGGCATTAAAGTGTCAATATCCATTAGGCAGTCCTGATTGTTTAAGCTGCTTTACGCCAACTTCTTTCTGCCTTTCTTTCTGCTTTCTCCGAACCAAGTTCCTTGACACGCTGACTCTCAGCATCCTTCTCTCTCCCTGTGCTTTCTTTTGTCTATAAAGTCCTTTATTGCCTGAAAAGCCAGAGCACAATGACTCCTTCCTCTGCTATTTGTTCTGGCCGCTGTTGGGCTCATTGTTTCAAATAAGAAATGACGCGAATTGGTTAGAGCGAAATGGTTAGAAATGCAAATTAGTGCGAGATAAGAACGGGCGGAGTTGGGCCGGGTTCGGGTGAGGGTGAAGGTGGTGGTGGTGGTGGTGGGCAGGGTCGATGGAAATGACCGAAATAATGCCATGGCAAGAACCCGAATGCCCTATGGCCAGGCCATGCGTTGGGTTAATAAAAGGCGGCGTGAAGATGGTAAGAGATTTGTAATCACATAAATGCCATATCGTACTTAACAAATCTTTTAAAAATAAAGAAAAATACATAAAAAGACTAGAGTAATTTTTAAATATAAATACAAACCTTAAAATGTAAAAAACAGACATCAAAGTTTAATAATAAAAGAAAAATTTTTTAAACATATATTCCTTTTTTATACCCTTCTACAAAATAGAATGAAATAAGAATGATTACCATTAGCTAATTTTTGCAAGATTTCTAGCCAAGGTAATGACAAAAAAACGAGTCTATCCACCCGCACAAAGAAGGACTTGAGCTTAATTAGTAATTACACAAGTTACGTGGTGTGTTCTACACCTACATACAATTACTTGCGATCGGGCATTTGTATTTGAGGCTTCTAAGCTAAAAGGGGTTTGGTTTCAAGCCAGTCAACCGGCAAGCCATCGGGTGATTTATATTTAAGCGAAAACTTTTAACTCTAACCGAAATCCCCATAGTATAAGCCCACGGTCTCCTATTATCCTTGTTCCTGGGAGGCTGGGCGGTTAAAACTGCGGCCAGCAACCCCTAAAAGCCAGTAATACGCTGCGTGGGCTGTCGAAACTTGTGGTTCCTTTCAATTAACCTTTCATCTGTTTAACATGTATTATAAAATTAGACGCGGTCTCTTGGACCACAGCCGAAGCAGCATCCAATGGCTCCAAACCGGCAATAAATGGGTGGGGGTGGTGGGTGACTTTGCCTAATGTATGCGCAACCACAGCCTCAAGACATGACAACACTATTAAACATTATTCGCAAAGGGTGGCCAGACGGCGGCCATTAGCTTTCTCTTCCCATCGCCGGCCAACCCGGCGTATGCGTAATCAAGGGAAGAAGTGTCATATGAAGAAGGATAGTAAAAAGATTATTTTAGTTTGTAGATTTATGACTAGATTTTACTAATTTATATTCGAGACTGAACCTAGTGTTTATTTGAACTTTGTTTTAATTAATTTACCAAAATGGAAGCAAAACAAAAACTTTCAAAGTAAGTTAGCGATGTTTCTCATTATAACTATTTATTCTACCAAATTACACAAGAAACTAAACTATTAACTATTTATATTAAATAGAACATCAGCTCATAAATAAAACATCTTGTACAATACATTCTTGTTGGAATGTTTTTCTTAAAAATTTATGCATATTACAAAAAAATAAAACTTCTTATAGATAAGTATTTATTTAAAACGTATTCCGTTATTACTTTTTTATAAATTGTATTTTTAACTAAATTAATTCTTAAACTTAAAATGTGTATGCGTGGATTATAAAAAAAAATGGATAGGGATTAAATTTGATAAAAACATGATATCGAAACAGAAATTTAAAAAATCCATTTATTATTTTAAGATTTCAAAAATACAATTTAAAAAGGAAGCTAAAAACTAGTTTCTTATTATTATCTTTATTATTAACCCTTAATCTCTATTTTGAAATTTAAAAAACCAACTATTTTCACCAATAAGGTAACTCTGTAAAACATCTGGTCGTCGCTTTTGGTAATCTGGCAACCCAAAACCCGCAACCACGTCATTTACCGCTAAGAAAAACCATGTAATTTTATTGTTTACGTCTCATATTCGTGCTTTTGTGTGTTTCTGTTAACAAAATGAAGTTTGCCGACGTCCTGAGGCGTCTGGACGCCTATCCGCGAACCCTGGATGACTTCAGCGTGCGCACAGTGGGCGGTGCCGCAGGTGGGCCAATGGGCATTTCAATCTCAAAGATAAGAAACCAAACAACTTTTTTCCCTTCAATTTCCAGTCACAATTATAAGTACCAGCATCATCAGCCTGCTGATCTTCCTTGAATTCCTGAACTACATGCAGCCCACCATGAACGAGGAACTGTTCGTGGACACCACGCGCGGCCACAAGCTGCGCATTAATCTGGATGTCACCCTCCATAATCTGGGATGCAACTACGTGTCTCTGGATGCGATGGACTCCTCCGGGGACACACACCTGCGAGTGGACCACGATATCTTCAAGCACAGACTAGACCTGAAAGGGGAGCCCCTGAAGGAGACGCCCATTAAGGAGATTGTGGCAGTCTCTCCGCCCAATAAGAATGTCACTTGCGGAAGCTGCTATGGAGCAGAACACAACTCCACACAGTAAGCAAAATAATTGGAGATTCTAATAACTTTTGAGCACCTCCACTAATGAATCGACGAATAACTCATTGCAGTTGCTGCAACACCTGCGAGGAGGTGCTTGATGCCTACCGGCTGCGCAAGTGGAACGTCCAGGTGGACAAGATCGAGCAGTGTAAGGGAAAATACAAGCGTACAGACGAGGATGCCTTTAAGGAAGGCTGTCGCATTCAGGGGCACCTGGAGGTGAACCGAATGGCGGGCAGTTTTCACTTTGCCCCCGGCAAGAGCTTCTCCATCCGTCAATTCCACATCCATGACTTCCAATTCAGCAATGTGAAGCTGTCCCACACTATCAATCACTTATCGTTTGGCGAAAAGATTGAGTTTGCCAAGACGCATCCGCTGGATGGGATGCACGTAGAAGTAGAAGGTGAGTTTGTTTAACGTTTCTATTTCAATAACTTAGCGTAATTTAAACAAGAGTTGGTTAAGAGTTAAGGTTGGTTAAGTGACTAAGCTCTAAGTCACTAAGGATCAGCAGCGGATCCCTGTGCCGATGGCCATAAAGGTGCCGAAAGTACCGCCGCCCTGGACCATCACTTTGCCCACGTTGTTGATCAGTTCTCTTCCGCGCAGCCCGTATCTACGGAAAGAGAGATTTCGGTTCATTAGCCGGTCTAATTACATAATAGCTTGCCCGGCTTGCGTCACTTCGCAATAAAATCCGGGGCCGGGATCGAAGTCCAACTCACCTTAGCGCCGAAAAGCCGCCGAAGAGGGCTCCGCTGGCCATGCCCACGCAGAAACCAATGATGAAGCCCGTCTTCATCTTATCAAAACATGTGGGTCCCTGTTGGGAGAACGAACCAGAGGGCAGCGGCATTCCTGAATCGGTCTGATCTACCTTTGCTCCTGTAACTTCTGCCAAATGCCGAACGGTTCCGCTCCAACTAGCTTCCGATTTGTTCAGTCAAAAATTCAGACAATTCGTCAATATCGAGAATCTTTATAGTTATTCGACTCCGACTTCGTTGTGAATGAGATATATGTCAAGCAGAGTTGTCACATATTGGAACAGGGTTACCTGATGGTGGGTGGACACGATTCCTATGTGCCATCCCTGAATGGTTTGATTTTATACACTCTAGAGGGCGCCAGCAAAGATGTAAAAATTTGAAAAATTAAATTTTTAATTTGAAAATAAAAAAAAGGTATAAAATAATTCATATTTAAAATCTTAAAACTTCTAATTTAATATTAAAGATTTTGAAAAAATAATCTTGTAAAGAAAATAATTGAAAAACTCATTACAATTGCTTTTTTTTCAGAAAAAAAAAGTGAAATGTTCAATTACTATTTAAAAATTGTTCCCACACTATATATGCGGGATAGCGACGGCAAGCCCATATACACAAATCAATTTTCGGTGACACGGCACCGAAAAGACCTTTCGGATCGGGAACGCGGAATGCCCGGCATATTCTTCAGCTACGAACTCTCTCCTCTGATGGTCAAATATGCGGAAAAGCACAGGTCAGTAATCTCCTTTTTGAATTTAAAATTTTTTATTCATTTGAATTTTTTCCTAAATTTCCTAATCCGCTCAGCTCTTTTGGCCACTTTGCCACCAATTGCTGCTCCATCATTGGTGGTGTCTTCACAGTAGCCGGCATCTTGGCCGTGCTGCTGAACAACTCCTTGGAGGCAATTCAACGCAAGCTGGAGGTGGGCAAGCTCAGCTAACGACAAATGCAATCTTTATGTCAGCTACATTATAGCTTTACTACGCCTATCTCATTATACATTCGACAAATCTCCAAATAAAAGTGCTTAATTTTATAGAAAATCAAAAATTTGGTCTTTATGTTGTCCGCTGACCCACGGAAAGGAATCCAGAGGTGTTTGAAAAGTATTTGGCATTGGATTCGGTCTGCGATCGCTCCGCAGCCTGTGGGTTCACAATCTCCAGGCCTTGCAGCGGTGTGAAGGCCACACTCGAGGCTGTTCCGGATATCTGGCGCTTGACGGTAGTGTTGCCTCCGTAGACCTGCTGCTTCTGGAGATTCTTGTGCAGCGTCTTGCTGATGCGCACCTTTGTCTTCTCATCCACATGTGGCAACCGGATACGGCCCGTTCCAGTCTTTCCAATAGTGCCACGAGAGTAGCCCAAATCGCCCTGGTAAGCATCCTCTTCGATCTGTGTGGGATGAATAAATGTTATTGTATGTTTAAAGAACCTAAAGCTCCCACTTACATCTCCAAAATTCATGCGGTTCGCTTGCTTACGGAACTCTGTGAGTGCATATCGCTCCTTCATTTTGCGCACACGCTTTCCTCCGCGTTTCTTCTTGCTCCCCTCGATAGGTTTCGGCAAAGGCTTGATGAACTTCACCGGCGGCGGCTCCTGAAGCTTATCCAGCTTCTTTTCAATATCCTCCTTAAAGCGCAGACCAATCTCCCCGTGGACGCTCTCATGGCAGGCATCTACTCGAGCGGCTAGCACTGACTTGGCGGCTACCAATCGTGCAGCTTTGCGCCGCAAATCTGGAGCAGTGTCCTGGACGATCTGAGAGTAGTAAACGTAGCCGGTGTGCGGCAACATTTGAGTTTGGGAAAAGCCCGAAAGGGTTTTCTTTTGGGCTCCCAGAACTTGAACATTGCAGGCGGGCATTTTAGAAAGCTTGGATAGACCTCCTGCGATTCCCAAAAGCTTGGCGGCCGTTGATGCTCCCACAATCATTGAAAGATTGGGAGCTATGAATGTCATGCGGCTCTCGACGTATTCGTAGATTTTCGACTTGAAGTTGTTGAGTTCGATGGCCATTTCGCAAGCCTCATCTATCTTGGACTTTTCCGCTGGCGTTAGCATGGTTCTGAAAGTAAAAATTAAGATATTCAGTATGCAGCCCTAATCACAGGTAATTATGCACTTACCCCTGCGTTGTTGAAGCTGTGACAGACACAATCATAATAGTGGCCTGCGTAAGAATCGCCTGCAGCTTCTCGTTGTTCTTCACCTGGTCCAGGTCATTTCCGAGCTCCTTGACCGCCAGTAGATACTCCATCTCGCCAACAATTAGCGAGTCCAGTTCGGGGAAACGCTTTTGATACTTTTCTTTGGTGAATTTGTGCACAATAGAGATCTCGTTATCGATGTCCACGGCTATGGCATTAGCATCCACGATGAGGCAGTATTCCGGATCGGACTCCACACTTCCCAACATTTCAGCGGCGGTTCTTTGGCGACTCGCGTAGTGTTCGATCTGCTGGAGGGTTTTTCTCAGGCGCTCCGAGTCGCGTAGCTTGCAGAGCTCGCGCACGGATTGCACGGTCACATCTACTTCCATGAGATTAGGAGTCGGCTTCGCCAGTTTTTCTGCAAGAAGCTGTGGAATGGGAACTTTAGTCTTGGATCTTTTGCGGCATAAGTTTTATTTGCTTACGGATTCGTCCTCGGCACTAGCCATCTCCGCATCATCTTCATCCAACTCATTGTCGTTGTCCTCCTCCAGATCAGCAAGTAATTCGTCCGCCAGCGACATCTTAAGCTTCTTTTTAATAAGTTTTTACTGAGACTTGTGAAATGTGGTTTATTTTCTAAACAAACAAGGGTTTATCAACACAGACACTAACAACAAGTCTATACTGGTGATTTCCAGCACTGCTCTGGAGTGCTGCCAGATCAAGAAAAATATAATACCAGTTTAAAATTTGAAAAACAAATAAGATTCATTATTTAAAGGATATATGGAATTCTTTAAATTAATAAATTCCTTAAATGAATTCCTTAAATGAATAATCCAGCAAGTTAAAAATACGTCAGTCTGGTATTGTTTGTTCCAGCTGAGTTTCGCGGTCAATGGCAAAGACATCTGGCAGCCCACCTTGATTTTGCCGCTTATTTTGGCGTCTTTATCCTAGAATTTGCGACTTTTCGCAATCATTTCGAGGCTAACAACATGTCTAAGAAGTTGAACACGAGTGTGGGCGGAACGCCCACCAACACCTTGTTTAATTACTTTACGAAATCGCCGGCAGTTGACAAAAAGAAGTTGACGCCGAGCGGAAAAACAGATTCTGCAGTTAAATCGGAGGTTGCCGAAAAGGAGAATTTCAAAAATGGGCAAATTAAAAAGCCAGAGACACCAAAGGAGGCCAAACCGGCGGCCAAGAAAAAGCTGGCCATGTCCGATGAAGAGGCACCAAAAAAAAGGAAGCGCATTCAGCAACCAGAATCGGAGAGCGAAGAGGAAATGGAAGAAACCAAATCTGAGGATGACTTCTCGGAGGCATGCTCCGACTACGAACCCGATGCCAATGACGAGAGCGATGATAGTGCCAGCAGCGGCGATGAGGAGGTGGAGCCCAGCGATGCCAGCATGTCTGAGACTAGTCCCAGTCCCAAGAAGTCTCGGAAGAAGACCAAGACCATTAACAACAACGACATCGAGCCAACGAGCAAGAAACTTAAGCTCGATCCCCCAGAGGCTCTGGTTGAGGGTTCCACCTTCCAAGAAAAGCTGAAGAATCTGCAGAGCAACGCCAAGAAGGACGCGGCTTACGACGAAATAGTGACCACCACTTCGAATTTGGATGAGCCTGTGATATGGCCACATCAGAAATTGGATTTCCTGCAGCCGGACAAGATCAAGGACAAGGCTGGACGACGCCCTGACCATCCAGACTACGATAGCAGCACCTTGTACGTTCCGGATAAGTTCCTGAATTCCCTATCCCCAGGAGTTCGCCAGTGGTGGGTCTTAAAATCCGACAACTATGACTGCGTCCTGTTCTTCAAAGTGGGCAAGTTCTACGAGTTGTATCACATGGACGCAGATGTAGGCGTCAACGAGCTAGGATTCACCTACATGCGCGGGGAGTTTGCTCACTCGGGCTTCCCAGAAATATCTTTCGACAAAATGTCCAACATTCTCATCGACAGAGGCTACAAGGTGAGTTCCTGGAAGAGAGTTAGGAAATTAAGAAAATAATTAGAATTCATTCTTCAGGTGGCTCGAGTGGAACAAACAGAAACTCCGGACATGATGACTGAGCGCTGCAAGCGAATCAAGGCCACCAAGTTCGACAAAGTGGTGGCTCGTGAGATTTGCCAGATCACCAATCGTGGCACTCAGGTGTTTGGTTCGCAGTGCAAGATCGGCCCCAATCACCAGCCCAATTATATGTTAGCCTTGGTGGAGCAGGATCTGGGCACTACAAGCCGCTATGGGGTGTGCTTTATAGATACCTCCATTGGGGATTTCCATTTGGGCGAGTTCGAGGATGACAAGAATTGTTCCCGTCTGCTTACCCTACTCTCGCATAATATGCCAGTTTTGGTAAGAATTTGATGCAAAATTTGAACAGTAACTTGTCTCTATTAAACTTTCTTTATTCTTTTCAGCTCCTTAGTGAAAAGTCCGCTTTGAGCCTTCGCACCCAGCAGATTGTGCGCACTGTCTTGGGGGGAATACTCAAGGAACAGGTTCCAGCCAATGGATCCCAAGCCTGCAATGCTGAGAAGACACTTAAGCTCCTGGCAGAGCGCTATTATGCCGGAAGTGGTTCAGACGACAATTGGCCACTGGTTCTTCGAACAATGCAGTCGGATTTGGACCACCTGGGACTCACGCCAAACGATGACTACAAAATGGCTCTGAAAGCACTTGGCGAGTGCATCTTCTTCATCCACAAGTGCAAGCTGGAGCCAAAGGTATTGCCCATGGCGCGATATCACATGTATGTGCCACCCGATCAGATTGCGGATGCCAAACCAGCAGTAGCCTCCACTTTGAGGCGTTCCCACATGGTGCTGGATGCCACAACCTTGTCCAACTTGAGGATTATAGGGGAGGAGCACAGCCTTCTGGCCACTTTAGACCACTGCTGCACTAAATTCGGAAAGAGACTTCTCCACCACTGGCTTTGTGCCCCGAGTTGCGATGTGGCTGTAATCAAGGAGCGACAGGAAGCCATAGGAGAGCTGATTCGCCTGCCCAGCGAGCTGCAGGAGATGCGCGCTCTGCTCGCTCCGATGCCGGATTTCGAACGTAATTTGGCACAGATTCATCTCTTTGGCAACAAGCAACTGAAGGAGATGAACCATCCGGATTCCAGAGCCATTCTATTCGAGGAGAAGATCTACAACAAACATAAGCTACTGGGATTCATGGCCGTTCTGAAGGGCTTCAATGCCTTAACGAAAATTCCGATGATGTTCCATCAATGCGAGACAGATTTGTTAAAGAGGATTACCCAGCTGCCGGAATCCGGAGGATCCTTCCCCGATCTCAGCAAGGAGCTGAAGTACTTCGCCACCGCTTTTGATCACGATGCTGCGGCCAAAACTGGTGTGATTGCTCCTCAGCCGGGCATGGATGCGGAATATGATGCGGCTATGGAGGGAATTGCGGAGATCGAGAAGCGTCTGAAGACATACCTGGTGGAGCAGGAGCGGCACTTTGGGTGTCGCATTGCCTACTTTGGTTCGGACAAGAAGCGCTACCAGTTGGATGTACCCGAAACACATGCCCACAAGGCCAACAAATCCTATTCCCTGGAGGGACAGACCAAGGGAAAGAAGCCCTGTCGTCGCTACACCACAGCGGAAACTCGCGCTCTGCTCAAGGACATGCAGCAGGCGGAGGAGACCAGGAATATGGTACTTAAGGATCTGGCCCGACGCCTTTTCGAAAAGTTCTCCAATCACTATGAGCAGTGGAAGCAATGCATCGATTGTGTGGCTAATCTGGATGTCCTCGGCTCCCTGGCGGAGTATGCGGGCCAACAAATGGTCATATGTGTGCCGGAGCTGGTCTCTGGGGCGGAGCAACCATTTATACAGCTTGAAGAGGGCTACCACCCTTGTGTGAACGCCTCCACTTATATTCCCAACGGTCTGGAATTGGGCACCAAGTCGGAGGCGCCGCTTTCTCTGCTTACAGGTCCCAATATGGGTGGCAAGAGTACTCTGATGCGGGAACTGGGATTGTTGGTAATCATGGCACAGATTGTAAGTAGACTGTGGAAATGGTAGGTGACAATTATTTGATTGAATGAGTATTTCAGGGAGCTCACATTCCTGCAGCCAGTTGCCGCCTTTCGTTGGTGGACAGAATCTTTACCAGACTCGGCGCTCAGGACGATATCCTGGCTGGGCACAGTACCTTCCTCGTGGAACTCAATGAGACTTCACTGATTCTCAAGCATGCTACTTGCCATTCTCTGGTCTTGCTCGATGAACTGGGCAGGGGAACTGCTACTTACGATGGCACTGCCATTGCTGCTTCCGTCGTCAATTTTCTGGCCAATCTCAAGTGCCGAACTCTGTTCTCCACCCACTATCACAACCTGATTGATTTCTTCCACAACGACAAGCGGATAACCCTGGGTCATATGGCGTGCATGGTGGAGAACGAGGATAATGAAGATCCTACCCAGGAAACGGTTACGTTCCTTTACAAGTACACGGCTGGAGCCTGTCCCAAATCCTATGGATTCAATGCAGCCAAGTTAGCTGGCATGCCTCAGGGAATCATCAAGCGAGCGTATGAGGTTGGTGAACTGTTCATTTCTTATTTATAAAATGTTTAAAAACTATTTTCGCTTGCAGCTTTCGAAGAAAGTGGAGGCCATAGCTCTCCAGCGTAAGATTACAGCAAAGATTGTAGCTGCCGCTGGAGGAAAAGATAGTTCCAAATCGGAGAAGCTGAATGTTTTGAAGGATTTGCTGCAACAATTAAAAAAGTGTCATGTTTAATTTACACGTTTTTTAAACGTTTGAGGCTTGAATTGCCAAAAGGTTAATGAAAAGTTAACTCCTTGAATTTATTTCTAATTATTCGTTTGGTCCATTGAAGTATACGCTGCTTATTAAGCCTTGTCTCAGTATTTAGAAAATAAGATTTGGTTCTGAAATATTATTTTTTTTTTGTTATCCTAAGTTTGAATTTATGCCTGTGCCATTCCCAGTAAATATTACACCACCAGAAGAAAATGACAAAAATCACACACTTATCCTGCCAAGTAGATAATAAAAGTTTTTAAATCGTTTAAAGTATGTTGCCATTGTTTAATTCTTGTTATTATAATTATTCCTTTTTGTATCACAGTAAAAATTAAAAATTAAACAAGTTCACAATCAAAATACACACACATATGATATTATTCAATACTTATAAATTAAATGTTACACAATAAATACAAATATGGCTAAAAATCGTAAAAAACACACGCGTATTTTGAATTCAAAGAATGCGCAATGTGATGTTTTGTGAAAAATAGGAATGCATATAGTATTTGTATTAGCTCAGAGATATATGTTGGCTTGTGCGAATCGGTTCTACTACAGATAGTTATTAACTAGTTAGTCAACAGGCTGGGAAACCTCTTCAAGTAGCTCTACTACAGCTAACGTTTCAACTAAAAGCCGGACTAGTAGAAGGTGAAATCTAGAACTGAACATTAAGTATAGAAACTATAAGGTGCTCGGTCAACAGGCAACATATCTCTAGGACGATCCTTCAGTTGCTGGTTGCTTACAAAAAACACTTAAAAAAGATCTAAGCTACATACATATGTTAAGCAGATGTCGCATTCTTACTCCTTTTCATTCCAGCTATGGAATGTCGTGCTTTTTTAACTGTCTTTTCTTATGTCTTTTATGCTCTAAGTTGGACTTGCTTGTAGTTTAAACCACTAAATATAATTAATGATCTATATATAATTTGTATATCCATATATAACTAGGCTAGGTGTCTAGGTTCTCTTATGCATCTGGTATTGTATATGTTACAACGATCTGCACGGGGATCTTTTAGTCTATGGGCTAGTATGATTATTCGATTTGATTTAATTACCTCGAGCGACGCCAGCTCCTAGGATTAGGTCACTTACTAACTAACTACAAAACATTTACGTAAAACTCCGGCAAAAACGAAGCAATTCTTTACACATAGATAGCCTAGATTGGGTCGATTTCTAAAACTTTTAGAAGTAATTGGCTAAAAGTTACCATATCCAAAATAATATTGAAAGGACATATTGAAAATTAAAAAAATAGGTGTCCTCAAAATCATAAAAATCGATCCATCCTGTGGAAAGTAGATGGGGACAGTAGGAAATTGGGGATGCCTACGAAAACAGTAACAATTCAGAAGCGACTGACTCACTGAATCGATCGATGAACTCTGACCTACGTGATGTCCATGCCCACGATCTGGATAGCCTCGAGCACTCAGTCGTCGCTGATGACATCCTTGCGCGCCTTGAAGTTCCGCCAGGATCCTGTCGTGCACACACCAACTCCCCGCCACCAGTCATTGAGGTCACTGTACCATCTGGGCTTCCGGAGCTGCTCCTCGTTATGGAGAGTGGCGCACACCCGGCACCAGTAGTACGTATTGATGAACTCCCCGGTGCCCTTCCACTTGAAATAGGAGTTGTACAGCTCTTCGTCCCGATCCAGGATGTGCAGGTACTCCGCCAGTTCCTTCGGCGAGGCGAACTCATCCACGTGGATGTAGGAACGACGCGGAGCACTCACCTCGTAGTCTTCCGGACGGGCACCCATCACAATCGGCAGGACCTTTCGGTTCAGAGCGTTGACGAAAAACTTCTCGGTGATGTAGTCCTTGCAGTTGGAGTTCTCGAACGCCAGATAGAACTTGTAGTCGTTGTCGAGGATCTCGAAGCACTTGTCCGCCGTACTCCGGGAGCACTTGAAGTTGCCACACGCCCCATAGATATCAACCTAATAATGTGATATTTTAAATTAAATTAATTTTGTTTAATTATTTAATTAGAAGTCTTACATCAATGTGCTTTTGCAATTGATGGGCGTATTGGAGGCGACCGTTTCTCGCCCCACAGTTGGACACAAACCAGGCCACCTTTTTGGTCTTGTTGACGGCATAGTTCTGGTCCTGCTCCAGTTGTTGCACCTTTGGATCATAGTACTGCCACTTTTCGTAAGGTGCCACAATGGTACTGTCCCGCCTGTAGGTGGCCGTCCAATTGATGGCATCCGGAACCTTCACATTCTGTGTATGATATGGACACTCCAGGTAGTACAGCATGCTGACCTGCTTGGAGTTACTGGGCCGCCGGATGCCCGTGGGTATGTAGTGATCCTTGTAGAGGATCATGTCGGCCGAGCTGGCCAGATCGCGATTGGCAGTCAGTTCGCAGGTGTCCACTGGGCACTTGGCTTTCAGGAAGACTTCGCGTCCTTTCTTAACATTCCAAGGACCGAGACCATTGTACAGCAGAATGGTCTTCACTTTCCCACTGGATTTGATTTGCTCATAGTTGTGCGGCACGTACATCAGTTGGTTCAGTATCCGGTCCGAGTGCGGATCCTGGTGGGGCAGCAACCGCGGGGCATGCCGTTTCCGGGCCTTGCGATTACTGTAGGTCTTGGCCGGCTTCGGATAGTACTCTCCATTTTTGAAGAACCAAGGCTTGGCCTGCACAGCATCCTGCCGATCCCCATCATTCTCCTCCTCCTCCAGCACCGCCTGCTCAGGTATCTCCACCAGATTGGCAGCCGATTCTGGGAGGAGGGTGGCAGACGCCGGTGTCGGTGTGGAACTGGTGGCCGTCGGGTGCTCCTCATCCACCGCCTGCAGTTGGTGCTGCTGCTGATGCTGAGACATCAGCGTGGAGCGGGGACTTCGCGTCTTCCATATTTCGTGCTCTCTGGGGGGATTTTTTGTAAGAAATCTCATAAATTAAGTTCAGATTAAAGTGTATGACTAATCTATTTATAGCAATTTGTAATTTATAGCAATGTAATTCACATTTTCGCTTAGAAACTATATTTTTAAATATTCAAGCCTTGTTGAATTCAATTTGAAAATAGTTATTTGTGTGTTAATTTATTCATATTTGATAGAGCCGTTTAAAATTGCATTCAAAACTTGTCAAGACCTTGTTGAAACACCTGAATAATTCTTAAATAAGTTGCTAATCTATCAATATTTAACCAAAGCTAATATTTAATTTAAGTTTTTTTTTTTTTTTAATTTAATACTCACTTTAGATTGAAACCGAATATGAGAAGGAGGGCGCAGATCAGTGTGAAATAGAAGTACTTCTTGAGGGATATTTTTGGACGTCGCATGATGATGACCACTCCCAATCCTCAACGGGCTCTGGACTACGGGCTTGGTTATTATTCGGGAGGGGGAGCCAATGAACCACTACGCTCGTCTACCAACTTCAGCTGACGTTTGTCATTTTGCTGTGCGAAAAAGATAAACAAATATTACGGGTATTATTTATCCAAATATGTGTCTCTCTATCGGTTTCCATCATTTAAACACTAATTACCCGTGTTAATTTTTTGGGGCCAGTTCGGATTCTGATTCTGATTCGGATTCTGGTATGTGTTGATCGCTTCGATGCTGAGAGGGAACTGTTCTCGACATGGAGGAGGAAAGTGTTGTTTCGTTTGAGCGATTCGAGGGGCGGTACATTACCCACTGCCGCAGATCTTATTTATTTACATATTTTGTGAAGCGCACATGTTTTCCCCAATAATCATTGTCAGTGAGCTGGCATTATTGGCGACCAATATAATGATGATAGGAATAATTTTCGGGTTTTAATGGATTAGCTTTGGGTCAACGAATTGCATTTCTGGCAATTAGTTCCGATTCAAGTAGCCCATAACTAAAGTGCCTACAAATAGCGACAGTCTCGTGGGGTTCAGTCGATAAATACAATTCGAACCGAAACGTACAAACAGCCAAGCAGATGGCTATCTGCCTCGAGCGCCCTGTGCTCCACATCAACATAATAAATACGTAATACGTATACGTTATAAAAAGGGCACTAAGAGCCGGGGGGAGTCTTCAGAAGTGCCTCCCCAAGTAACGCAATAGATAAAGTCAAAGCAGGCTACTATCAACAGCCCCGAGGGGAGCCTAATTACGGGCAAAGGAATACAGGAGAGGCGATGCGAATGCAGCTTCATTTGGGCCATGTTCCTGGCTAATCCCCCAAAAGCCACACCAAGTGTCCATCCATCCATCACATGCCATTTATGTGCCACTACATCATGCGTCTCAGTCCGTTTGTGTGGTGGTGCAAGAGTGTAAGTGCGGTTGCAACATCACTTACGGTCTTGGGGGCTGGGGTGTCGCACCACCCTGGTGGCCAGGCAAACAAGGTGGTGCAAGATGTGGTCGGTGACTGCACCACAAATTGCCCGCCCCACTGGGCCTTCTACACTTGAAAATGTGAGATGTTCTCTACGAATTTCTAGAGTTCTAGAATTATTGAAAAAAGTATTATTTTTTGAGAGTGTAGCGCCCGCCCAGTCCGTCATTGGGGTCTTCACTATCGTACTTTTTGACGATTTTGACTGGCAAACAGCAGGAGACGGAACAAGGAACAAGGAGCAGGATAAAGAGATGGGCTTACCCCCATCGAATCCCCCGGCTTGCATGAAAAATGTAGTTAGAGTCATTCATTCATGTTGCAAAAGTAGGACTCGAATGGTTAAGGGATGCGGTTGGGGCAGTGGCGTGTGCAAACAGAACCACATGCAAAGACATCCACAGTCCAGCGGGTGGACTGGGGGCTGGCTGGTTGCCAGAGGAGCACTCCTTAATATCCTATGCCAGGGACCATGTAGAACATGATACGAGTCTATTTATTCACCTTTCATTTCACTCTATTGATTATCACAGTTCCACTTTTGTTATTAAAACTCGACACGGTTGTTTTTCTTTATGTAAGTAATTCAATTTCCGATCCACATTCAGATGTCCCATGAATGGTGTGTTTCATCGATGGTGGCTCTAAAGCAACTAACTACATTTCCAGAGGGGTTTGCTCTATTTAAGGTGCACCGCGCTAATTAGCAGGGACAGGCATAAATAAGGATTGCTTATCTAGGACTGTTCGAGTATTAGAAACCCCGGAAGTTCACCGATGTGTCTACCATTTACATAACTACACTGTCTATGAGTATCCTGATACAGGTTTCCGGAAAACGTACGATATGAGCTCTTTACGTTTTAAATAATTACTGAGATTAATGCGGCAAAGACACAAGAAAGGGAAAGGTAACTTTCGGCAAAGCATTCAAATTACAGGGATCCCTTCAAAATTCTGGAGAATGCATAGAGACCCCAGAGATGTCCATATCTTTGCCAATATCCTTCCGATCCCTAAGCGGGATACCTTAAGGGATTTGTGGAACGATTCTCTTTCATTTTGCATCAAAATCTGAAAACGAATTATTTTTAAGATTTTTTATCAAATTTTCTGAAGGGACTCCTTCAAAATTCTGGAGAATGCATGGAAACCCCAATATGGCCCCCAGAGATGGCCATATCTCGGCCAATATCCATCCGATCCCTAAGAGGGATGCTTTAAAGGATTTCTGGATCGATTCTCTTTCATTCTGCATCAAAATCTTGGAAGGGAATATTTTTTAGATTTTTTATCTTTATTTCTATAGGGACCCCTGCAAAATTCTGAAGAATGCGTGGAAACCCCAATATGGCCCCCAGAGATGGCCATATCTCGGCCAATATCCTTCCGATCCTTAAGCGAGATACCATAAAGGATTCGTGGAACGATTCTCTTTCATTCTGCATCAAAATCTGGGAACGGATTATTTTTAAGGGAAGGACATGATTATAATCCTATGATTATATAATAACCATGATTATATGACAGATTATATATGGGAAGGACATGACTAGGCTAGTCTCCACAAAGGTAGCTTTTCTTCAGGATAGAAATAGGGTAGTGGGTCTAATCTATTTTATTTTATGAATACCTAAATAAGCCCACCACATTATTTATAACGAACCAATTTCTTTTCCTGAAATTTCTGTGACGCACTTTTCCTTGCGCTTAAAGAGGGTCGCCGGCTCCTTCGTCCTTAATTTATGTGTTTATATTTAGTTAGGTGCTATGGCCTCTTGTCAAGGCACTTGATCTATGCCTTTAGTGTGTCAATATGCCTATATATACATTTATATTTGTACATATACCTACGTATACTATATGGGCCCATGCTTATGCTCATGCCCATGCCCATGGAGGGTAGCACCTAAGAGGGTGGCCATAGCCCGACTTGCATGCATTGTTTTTCTTGAAGAGCCCCACATGGTTTTCGTTTTGGGGGAAAATTTCAGTTCTTTGTTGTCTTCACGATGCCACACTTGACTCTCTTGCAACAAACTGTATACACTTGCACAGTGTTATGAATAAAAAAAATTAAAATTAAAATTAAAATTAATAAATATTAAAATAAATTTGTTGATAAAATGTAGAGGTTTCTAAGACCAGTTTCCTATGATAATTTATTTTATTTTCCCAACACACTTTGCATATAATGTAGGAGGGGTGTGCCAGGAAACCAAAAACTGACTTTCCCTGTGGATGCCTCTTGAAGAAGTCGCCTTATTGGAGGATTTATTGTTTGTTCGCCAACTATTAGTTAGTTAGTTTGTTGTTCACTTGTGGCCTGTCTAATAATAAAGTGTCCGTATTTTTAGGCCACATATGAGACGCGCTCCACCTCTTGACAGAGGGCCGTTACAACACCACCCCCTTTTACGCACGCGATGTCTGCCTGTCTCGGTGTCTGTCTGTCCTCTTCTGGCTCGGCGGCTCTGCTTTTTTGTCTTAATCAATAAAATGTGTTGGTCCGCGGCTCATAAGTTGATGGGTTAAGTAGGCTTTTAGCCTCTTTTTTTACCTCTTATTGGTCAATAAACATTTTGCATGTGCACTTACACAATGGAGCCACGGTTGCTGTTCTTGTTGTTGTTTGATGTGTTTTTGTACTGCTGTCCTTTTAGACTTTTCTCCTTCCAGCGGCCAAGCTTATTTGTAGACTTTCTCCAGTCTCTCCAGTCATAGTTGCACTTTTCGAAACTCTTCGGTTTGAATGTGTTTGGTTTAATTATTATTTTCTTTTTGAAAAAGAAACACTGTGATACATATATGTGGAGGAGAAACGCCAAGCAGACCGTTCGAAAATGTTATTGCCACCGATGTCCTTGCCTTTTCACGTAACTTTCGCAACTGCGCCCAAAATGTGAAAATGTAAATGTTCTTTTTACTAGACAGCTGGGCACCCAAAAGGAGCTACGAGAGAGACCCGTGAAGAGAACCCAAGCCGGAAGAGAGGTGGAAGTACTGCAGTTCACTTCCGCATGCAGCTGTACAAATATTTATTAATGCGAAACTTATCAGTAATTTAAAAAAATTTTCAAAAACTTCTACACCCTCTATCCAAAAGATATTTTTCATTCTGTAATATTTTGATAATTATTTGGTAGTTTATTTTTTACGAATTCTGCGCAAGTGCCTGGAGAATGAAAGAGAGCGGCAAGAACAAGAGAAATGGCAAACAAACAAAAGCAGCTACAGCTGTCTTATCACAGGGCGGTTTTTCTACCACCCCCTTTTGTGATAGTAGCTTAGGTTTGTGTCTTGGCTATGTCACGGTTCTGTTTCTGGATATTAAAATATTTCAAAATTATTACATTTATAAATTATAAATTCTTTATAATTAACAAAACCTAAATAATAAATATCTAATCAAAATAATTTAAAAAAATTTTAAATAAAAATTTTTATTGAATGTTAATTAATTAAATTAAACTTTTAAATAAAGAATCAAAAATTTATTACTAAAAGTCCACTATTTGAATTTAAAATAAAAAGAAATCACATATTTTAAAATATATTTTTAATGCCAAACAACCATTAGGTTATTGCTATAAATTCCACATTCTGTTTATTCTCAATGCATAAATTACATACTCCATTTATTTTAAAAGGCCTTCACGTTACTTGTTCTGAATGTCCCTGACTGAAAGGATTCCATCTGGACTGAAGTCAAGAATCTGCTTAAGCATACCTTATACACGCTTTGTTCTTAGGGGCTAATCTTAATACGGGATAGGATAGAATGGACACACAAAGAACGCTTTTGAGGATTAGGTTTCGATTTAAAAATATACATGTATATAAACTATATGCAATGTTCCAATAAACTTATCCTAACCTATGCAGAGATGCATAAGGTGTCTCCTGGATTTCTTGCGGCTCCTAAGCGGAACTAAAGGTCTCGTAGACATTCGCACCGAGCGTCTTTGTCTTCTCGGCAACCACGAAGAAGGTAAGCAGCTGGGTAGGCAGGTTCTGGGGTCGGGCCGCACTATCATATCCCCTCGATGTGATGCCACTGATGATCGGAATTAGTTTGGCCAGAGCCATCAGCACTGTGTTGATGTTCAGCAAGTTGTTGTTCTCCGGCGTTGGGCTGGTCATGTTCGGAGTGCTGCTACCCGAGGCCTGGTTGAACTTGAGCGGCTGCTGGTTCTCCTGCTGTTTCTTTAACTCGGCTGGTGACAGGTGCTGCAGTGTTTCTCCCATGGACTCTGCAATAGCATCGCAGGCCAGGACGAATCCTCTGCTAACATTATGCGAACAAACTCCGATGGCATCTTCGCTCTCCAGCAGATCCAGTGTCTCGTTGAACATCTGTTGCAACAGGGGCGAGTAGTTCGGATTCTGGCTGGGCATAAGGTATTTGCTCATCCGTGAGTTGGGATCCCGTCGCGGATCCGCATTTATGGACATCTGCAGGGACCAGAACAGCTGTTCCATGTCGTTCAAAGACAGCTGCCTGGACAGTGGCATCGATTTGACAACCGCAATAACTTGTGTGCGAATGTATCGCGCCAAATCCCGAATGCCAGATTCCGTGATGAAGTGTCGGATGAGGGAGAGGTACTGCTGCTTCAGTTCGTCAGTGATCTGCTTTTGTTCCGTCATTATGTCCCGATAGATGTAGCCCCCGAGAAGGTTAAGCTGCACGCGTAGAGCAATTACAAGCATGGAGGAGGCGTACACGAAGGTGGCCAGACGGGTGAACGAGACAATCTTCATGTCCTCCCATAGCTCCAACTTGTTCTTGGGATTCTGGCGCAACTGCTCGAGCAGCTCATCGGTGCTGCACTCTTTCAACACTGCCTGGCACATCTCCTCGCCCATGCCGAGTATTACCTGATTGCAGGTCTTCTCCGTGGACTCAAAATGATGCATCCGTCGCGTCCGCTCAAAAAACTCGCGCGCCTGCCGCTCCTGGAACTCCACAAAGCGACGTTGGGCATAGCGGGCCGCGTAAATCGTTCCCCCCACCAGCACACCGGTTACGATGAACTTCCGCCGGTGGCGTGACAGAAAGTCCTGCAGGCGCGACAACATGGTAGCGAGTGGAATGTGAATAGGCTGGCCCACTGGCTGGAACTGAGGATGCGGTGGTGCGTATATCCGTGTGAAAGGAGCCAACTGCTCGTGCCACTTTCCGCTTAGCCTGCTGCCCCTCGTCCGTTGTCCAAAAGGCGACCTGCCGGAGGTTAATGAATAGTTAATGTACAAAGTTCACCTGTGTGCGTAGGGTGGCGCGCAGCTGGCGTCGCAGTCAGCGCCGCCCTCATCGCAGCCGCCACAAAGATTAGATTAGCACTAATACCTCTAGCTCGATTCCAGTGGATACTGGCGCACGTTGCTCCGGCTTTCCGCTTTATCGATTTGATTGTATGCCGCTATCGCGCTGCTGGTGCATTAGCACGGATTTTGGTCTGGAATGTATGTATATATCTTGTTGTTGAAGTGTTTGGAGCAGCATACTGCCTCTTCGAAAGCAGAGAAATCTAACTTAATGTGACCTTTTCTTAAAAAAAAAATACCAGACAATTGTGCTTTTTATATTTTACATTATACTTCTTACATCTACTATGTAGACTTTACATGAAGAGAACAAATTTTCTTTTATATTTTAAACTAAACTTAATCAGGTGCTAATTATTTTATGTCCATGTCTGCAAATTTATATAATCATAATCTTATATCCTCAATATTGTATTAAACAAAATATAGCTTTTTAGTTTCAAATCTACATAGCTAGATCTCGCAATTAAAAAGCTCAAATGGCAGCCCAGAAAGATAACCACCATATGATTTCATAGTAAACACAAACACAATTTAATCCAATTCCCATAGGCAGAAGTAAATAAAGGTCGAACCACTAGTTTTGAGTGGGAGTGTTTGTTATGGCGTCGTCGGATCGAAAACTAATTGTAATATCTGGATTCGGGCCTTTTTTGGGCCACGAAACCGTCAATGCTAGCTGGGAGGCAGTGCAGCTTCTTCCCGAACATCTCACCCACAATGGAGTGGAGTATGAACTGGTGAAGAAGTTGGTTCCGGTGGAGTATGGAGCCGTAGATGAGGCAGTGTCCGAGATTTGGGACCTCCAGCCCGATGTAAGAATGCCCATATAATTGGACCATTAATAGCCATGGTGATGTCATTCTTCTCCACCAACAGCTGGTCATACATGTAGGCGTGTCGGGTCTGGCCAAGTGCGTTTATGTGGAGAAGCTGGCCTATAACCACAAGTTCAAACGGCCAGACAACTCCGGCCAATATTTGCCCAACGGCAGCTGCCAGCTCCCCCATCATGGCAAAGCCAATGTTCTGCGCTGTGGCCTTGACGTCGATAAGATTGTGGCGGCTGTAAATGCAACATGTGATGCTTGTGTGGCGCCCGCGGATTCTAATCAGGCCCCAAACGATAAATCTATGCCCCCCAGCGCTACAAAGGTCTCGAAAAATGTAGGAGACTTTCTTTGCGGCTATATCTACCTGAAATCTCTGGATGTGGACACCAAGAGGAGTCTGTTTGTCCACGTCCCGCCTATAGATAAACCATTTAGCTCCGAAAAAACTGCAGAAATTGTCTTTAAAATAGTCGAACAATGCATTCAACAGGTGGTCGCCTGTGAATGCTAATTATGATCGTAATTGTGCATTTTATTTGTATTTTCAAAATTATTTTTTTACGAAGCTCTTTTAATTACTGCTTTATGGAGAATTCTCTATGTTCAATGGTATACCAAAAATATATATATTTTTGTAAGTTTCATATTTTTCTTTAAACAACCGCACGAGCCGTTTTTATTTGCATTGTTGGGCGAATGACACTTTGTAATTGTTTAAAATAAAACATACTTTTTGCAACCTGCTTATATTTGTTAATAAATACCCTAAAAGGGCACACAATGCTTTTGTTAAATGCTTGCTAAATACTAAAATTTATTCAAATAACTCCATAGCTTTAATACAAACGAAAAATAAACATATTTATATAGTTTTTAAAGATGGATATTTAAAATTAATATAAAATAAAATATTACTTTCAAAATTTTAAAAATTATCATCAAAATTTAAAAGTTGTAAATAGATTTGGCGTTTAGAGTGACCAGCTTGGAGCTGGTCTGTTTAGATGTGGCAGTTTTTGCAAAGTTTCTATAAAATATCGATATTTCGATAAAAATGTATAATTTCGACAGCCCATCATTCTATTACCTTACCTGATAGGCCCCCAGATTCTACTAGCCCCATTTGGATACTAGCAGTACTTGGACGCAGTTCGGTTTTCAGTTAGACCGCCAAAAACACCCACACAGTCCAGAGGCAATTTAAGATAGTCGAGTGCCCGCGATGAAGTTCCTGATCTGTGCATTGCTCGCGGCGGCGTCCTTTGTGGCCGCCGTCTCCGGCTCGGAAGTGAAAGTGGAGGAGGGCGTCCTGGTCGCGACTGTGGACAACTTCAAGCAACTGATTGCCGACAACGAGTTCGTGCTGGTTGAATTCTGTAAGTGCCATTCCTCCTACAACCTTAATCAAAGAAATCGCAGTCAAATTGGCGGAGAGGTGGGCCGGCTTGCAGATTCCCGCTGATTCATTCGAGTTAGCGGCTACGTGTCTTTAGCGGCGGTGTAGCGTAAGAGAAAATCTGTCTGCGTGGCAGTTGCTGGCCGGCGAGAATCTCGACTTTTCAATGCCATTGCGCGGTGTCTCTTAATCATGGAAGGGAATAATTGAAGCCAAACATAAACTTGGTAACCGGGGAAAATTGTTTGGTTGATTTTCCTTCTTTTTTTTATCGTTTGTTTAACCGTTTTTATCTCGAGAGAGGCGCCGCTCTCTGGCGTTAGGCTTTCTAGCGCCATCTCTTTCCAACGCATGCCAGTGACGTGTATGTGCGAGAGAGAGAGAGAGCCGCTGCGGCAACAATTGTTGTTTGCTGTTACCATAAACTTGCTATAAATTCTAAAAGTTAAATGCCAAACGGCGATAACTTGTGCGCAGTAGGGGTATATATATTCTTATTCGTGTCTGATATTTCCATATGCTTCCTTTATCAGCTTTCTAGTTTCTAGTTCTCCCACCCAATTGGGCGTGGCCACATATCACACATTCACATCCGTTTCATCAATATCAGAACAGGCGGCCCTCTAATGAAACAACTAAGAACAAAAAGCCGTCTGACAACTCTTCTTCCCCTCTTTCTCTAACGAATCTGGGTTAGCCAACTACTTTTGTTCGCCATTTGCTTTCTATTCTGATTCTGGTACTGAGTCGGATTCTGACTGTGATGTTTCCACTCTGAATCTGGTTTCCGACCCTTTTCCACGGCGGCGCAAAAGCCACGCATCGGAAAGTTCATTCAACTCTTTCTCTGCGCGTGCCTAACGGTCTCCCCGCCGCCAGTGCTGTCCAGTGCGGGCAGATTTTTTTTTTAAGTGGGGAAAACAGGTGGAGTTAAAAGAAAAAAACAAAGAAATGTCATGTAAACAGGCAGAAAATCATGTTTTTAGATAGAAAATAAATAGAACCGTCAGTTTGGGAATAGTTATTAAGCTTGGAATATTATTAATTTCCTCATAAGTCGTTTTATTAATGGTTTTATGAGTTGATAAAATTTTACTTGGAAACCAAAAGATATTTTTCTTAACAAATAAGACCTAAACAAGTCTAAAGTTATCTAGTGTCAGCATGGAAGTCCACTTGAAAGATAAACCAAAATCATTGATAAAAAAAAAAAAAAAAAAGTCCCCCATTCGGCAGCTCTGCCGCCTTAAACCGCTAGATATGCTCGCTTGCCATCTCTGGGGGCCAACAATATGGCGGCCCCTTCGGTTTTGTTTACGCCAGCGCTTTATTTCTTTCTTTAATTAAGATTTGCACTTCTCGACGTGCTATGTGGATGTGACAACGTCACCTAAGTCAACAATTGGTCGCTCATCCACAGGGACGCTCTTATTTGCCGATGAGGTTCGATGAAGAAATAAAAGCGTACTCACTGCCAGGGCCACGTCAGCCGCAGCAGCGCTGAACTTATAGCCGGAGCTGAGAGCTGAAAGCCGGTGATAAGGCGTTCCTCCAAGATTGAGATTATGTCATCCGCCGGGTTATCTATTCGTGTGCGTGGATGCGCACCAAATTGCAGCCGTGGCGCTGAATGCTGCACTGGGCAATGGGAATCTGACACGTGGAATTTGCATAACGCCAGGCAGCTACTATACCCCATAAGGGGCCCTGCTCCACTTGGTTCCGCGGCAAATCTAGCGAGGATAATTGATGGTCCATATTTAGAACTTTACACTTGGCTGCCGGCATTCTGCCATTCATATTCCAAGTACTCGATGTAAACAAAGGGTTTTAGAGCAGCCGGGGAAAGGTCATAGGTCGGATTAAATTATAAATTAATTTATTCATTAAAACAAACAATTTTCTTGACAATTAAACTGAAATGCTTTCATTTTTCCATATCTGCTCATGAATTAAATTATTTAAATTAAAAAACAGCACACTTGTTAATGCAATTCACATTTAATGATTGGAAAGATTTAATCGACATTTTTGGTTAAAAATAGTCCGAATAACGAATAAAACTAGTTCTCCAGCCGGAGAAACCTTCTAATGAATTTCAAATTACTCATTAACCCATATTTTCTACAAATGCTAATTTTTTGGCCAAGTCGTAAATGTTTCTTTTCATATATTAGTCATGGGTTTTTTTTGGTAACCAGTTCACAAAATATTTGAATTAACAAAAGTTTGAGAGGCTTGGATTTCCTATAAAAAAAAAAAAAAGTTAAAAGCACAAATTGTAGATTGTATCTAAAAATAGTTTGGATACAAATGGCGAGCCATAATTGCATGACTTTATTTAAAAACAAGTGTCTATTTTGTCATTAGCTTATCGCCTAACCTAGTAATCAACTGAAAATATAATAATAGACCGCCATTTTCTGACATCTGTTCTTGTTGGAATCTTTTTTTAGACGCCCCATGGTGCGGACACTGCAAGGCTCTGGCTCCCGAGTACGCCAAGGCCGCCCAACAGCTGGCCGAGAAGGAGTCGCCCATCAAGCTGGCCAAGGTCGATGCCACCGTCGAGGGTGAACTGGCCGAGCAGTTCCAGGTCCGTGGCTACCCCACTCTGAAGTTCTTCCGCAGCGGTGCTCCCGTGGAGTACAGCGGTGGTCGTCAGGCCGCTGACATTATTGCTTGGGTGAACAAGAAGACCGGACCTCCGGCCAAGGATCTGACCAGCGTTGCCGATGCCGAGCAGTTCCTCAAGGACAACGAGATCGCCATCATTGGTTTCTTCAAGGACGCCGAGTCGGAGGAGGCCAAGACCTTCACCAAGGCCGCCAACGCTCTTGATTCGTTCGTGTTCGGTGTTAGCAGCAACGCTGATGTCATCGCCAAGTACGAGGCCAAGGATAACGGCGTGATCCTGTTCAAGCCCTTCGACGACAAGAAATCGGTGTTCGAGGGTGAGCTCAGCGAGGAGAGTCTGAAGAAGTTCGCCCAGGTGCAGTCCCTGCCCCTGATTGTTGACTTCAACCACGAATCGGCTTCCAAGATCTTCGGTGGCTCCATCAAGTCGCACCTGCTGTTCTTCGTCTCCAAGGAGGCCGGACACATTGAGAAGTACGTCGATCCCCTGAAGGAAATCGCCAAGCAGTACCGCGATGACATCCTGTTCGTGACCATCTCCGCCGACGAGGAAGACCACACTCGCATCTTCGAGTTCTTCGGAATGAACAAGGAGGAGGTCCCCACTATTCGCCTCATCAAGCTGGAGGAAGACATGGCCAAGTACAAGCCCGAGTCGAACGATCTGTCTGCCGAGACCATCGAGGCCTTCCTGAAGAAGTTCTTGGACGGCAAGCTGAAGCAGCACCTGCTGTCCCAGGAGTTGCCCGAGGACTGGGACAAGAACCCCGTCAAGGTGCTGGTGTCCAGCAACTTCGAGAGTGTCGCCCTCGACAAGAGCAAGTCTGTGCTGGTTGAGTTCTACGCCCCATGGTGCGGACACTGCAAGCAGCTGGCCCCAATCTACGACCAGTTGGCCGAAAAATACAAGGACAACGAGGACATCGTGATTGCCAAGATGGACTCCACTGCCAACGAGCTGGAGAGCATCAAGATCTCTTCCTTCCCCACAATCAAGTACTTCCGCAAGGATGACAACAAGGTCATCGACTACAACCTAGACAGGACTCTGGACGACTTTGTCAAGTTCTTGGATGCCAACGGTGAGGTTGCCGAGGCTGAGCCCACCGAGGAGACTGAAGAGGAGGAGGAGGCGCCCAAGAAGGACGAGTTGTAAATCCAACATGATGAACCACACTCACTAAAAAAACACATACACACACGAAAATCCAACAACTATGAACAGCAACATCCGTGCAAATAACAGCAACAAAATGAAGCCACAACTAGCAACGTACATTCTGTAGTTTATTTCTAACCCTTCGACATATTCTGGTAGCCAGAGTGGCCCCATCCTGCGGCTGAGTTTTTAACAGTCGCCGGGATGGGCTAGCTGGCCACAGGCATCTGTCTTTGAAGCATTTGTCCTCGGTTTTTTATTCGACCAATTATTTCTGTTGTATGTATTTGCAACGCATATTTTAACGCTCTCATTCGAACGCGTATACTTAAAATTCAGTTTTAATGAAGAATGAATGGAAAGCGAGAAATTTTAATATGTAATTCTATAAGTTTTCTCTTTTGGAATTTTTAGAACCATTGAAAGAACTGATTAATAAGAACGTAACAAATAAAGTTGGTAACAACATTAAAACGAGTCAAGTTGTTTTTTTTTAGGGGCTAAACTAAGACTAAATAATTAAACTGAAAAGGCAACTTAAGGCAAAGACTTTTAATTCCTTCTGTGACCTTGGCCATTGAAACGATATTTAAAAGGCCAAAATGCATACTTAAGAAAGTAAATAGTATTATAATAGCGAAAATTAAATAATACCTTCAAAATTGTATCTTTATTTAATATTTTAAATTAAAATTCAAATTTACGTTATTTTTATTAGGATTCATCGATTTAAAGTGTTATAAATGACAGTGTTGAAAAGCGCACCGACAGGCAGTGCTCGGAAACGTTAAATCGAATGTTTTTGTCAGGACTATCAGAACGCCTTGTGCCCTTTTTCGTTTTCCGCAATTTTTGTTAATTAAATTTCTACCTAAAATGAAACTTAGTATCTGTTTTAACTGGTGCAACCTCTGCATGAAAAGGTCAAATGAAACATCTGCCCATGAGGACTATTTTAATCAAGGGAATAAAAGCCGCGCAACGACCTTCAAACGGGATTACCGATGTATCGTGAGTGCGGCATTTCACGATATGCCCCAGACCTGAGAGACGTGCCGCATAAACGACACATTCTCTCGACGAAGCTCTTAATCGGTGCTCGAAGTTGTGCTCCTCGAAGAATAAAAATTATCTACCAACAGTGCACATATTACAAAAGTAATATGTTTAAAACGGCGCAAATGTACATTGCAGTAGCGTTTAGATTCCCTTCATAAAGAGCGTGTCTAGAGCTCTTCCCCCGAAGTCCACATTTGGTATGTTTTGCTATGCTTCTCTTTTTGGTTGTATTTTTTTCTTCTCGACGGTGGGCGATGATGGTGAGGGCGGGAGGCCCAGACCCAGACTACTTTCACTGCATTAACGGGTTTTCGCTCATGCATTCCTATTGAAAATTTGTTAATTTTAGTGCAGAAATGAGCTGCCTCTGCGAACCTCGTGTTTCTGGCGGGGATGGTGGTAGTGGCGATGGCAGCGGCGTCGAAGGAAACTGCCGTGCTCGGAGCAGGAATCGAAACAGTGACAGCACAATGGACGAATTCGACAAGGCCAGCACAGTAGCCCAGGCGGATGACACGGATTACATTGTATCGCCAGGCACGCCGGCCGATCTAGACCCGGATCCGGACACGGTGGCCGACACCGAAAAGAGTGACGAGTTTACTCATCTTTGCGCTTTCCGGCGAAAGGTATACAATGCCATAGCAGCCCTGAACGATGAAAGCTTCGACAAGCACATGGCCCGACTGCTAATGCACTTCGAAAGGTATGTCCAATCGACATGAATGTGAAGGCTTCGTTACAATATGCCTTTGCTCTTTCCAGTGCCATTCGAGAGGAGTTTGAGACGGCCCAGTTGTCGCCGGCGCGATGCCGCAAACTGGCCCGTATCCTGATCAGCCTTACTGACGTTATCCACATAATGGCCCGAGGTCAGGCGCAACATCAGGAGGATGGGTATCGCCAGCGCATGTGCCATATAATGGGTTTCTATATATCCTGCGAACTATGCGCCGCCCAGGAACCAGCTGAAAATGAACAGTGCGTCATCGACCGGATCAGCACCTGCCTGAAGCTATACGTGGAGTACGGAGAGGGTGGCGCTGGCGTCCACCGGGAGCATGTGCTGCGCACACTTCTCGCCGCCCCGAAGCTCTTCAACAGGGCCAGCATTTTATCTGTACTTTACAGGTACTTTCTGTCGTGATCCACTTAACGCAAACATTGTGTTCTATAAGCTACTATCGTGTTTTATTACCCGAAGCCGCTCTATCAAAAGAGAATTCCCGAAAACAATGAAATTTAGAAACGATTACTTTGCCATCTGTTATCATTGGCGATAAGTCGACCGAGTTATTGAGGCTTTTCGAGTTAGAGTTTGAGATATACTCTGAAGACCCGTAATCGAAATGATAATACTATTTACTATTTTCGATTGCTTCCTGTTTCTTGTTCGTTCTTTAGCCGCGATTCGTAATAATAATATTAATATTAAATCATTTGTTTTCTTTCCACTACAGCCGTCTATTCCCTCAGTGGAAAATGCCTAGCATTATGCTGCAATCGGAGCTGCCGGATAAGTTGTACATCGAATACATACTCATATTCTACTACTGGCAGCGCCTGGAGCCAGACAGTACCATCAAGGAGCGCATCGTGGACTTTGCCGACAAGTTTATGAGGCCCTCGAAATCGCTGGCCATGAGTGGGATGTACGCCAACTACCTGCCCAATTACACAGCCCAGAATGGGGCCACCCGCACCATTTTGGAATACCTGCGACTCAGCAGCTGCGCAAGTCTGCACGTGGCCAGCAAGGTGGACAATCGTCTGCCACAGTCCGATGAAGTGGTAAGTAAACATAAAGGTG
Organism: Drosophila atripex; assembly: GCA_035045925.1. Classification (NCBI taxonomy): domain Eukaryota; kingdom Metazoa; phylum Arthropoda; class Insecta; order Diptera; family Drosophilidae; genus Drosophila; species Drosophila atripex. Next base: position 8,799,898 of record JAWNOP010000012.1, read on the forward strand.
CAACATTACTGCTTGTTTTTTTTAACTGGAAACATTAAAAGATTTACAAATTTGAGAGATCTTTGTATCTTTTAATTGAATTTGGGCCAACTATGATGTCTTAGTAAAAGGTCTGATTCGGATAAGGAGGTGGGGCAGAGGCCATCGTCGGCGCAGTTAGTCGCGTGACAGGCGTTGGCTGGCTCCACTCTGCTATCCCCAAAATGACTACAAACCTTGCTGAGTGCCTCAAACTCCCAAAATAAAAGAAAAATCCCTCTCTCCATGAGTTATAATACATTGAAGTCTTGAATCCTACACCCACAGATACTCAGTTCAGATGACGAGGACAGCTGCCCGCTGTGGGATAGCATGGGAGCTGTCCCAGCACCGACTGTGAACAACCATCCGCCCATTTTTCTTCAGAATCTCTGCCAAAATGCCCGCAAACTGGAGCCGTGCAAGCGGGCCACGGCTCTGTTTAGCGGCATCGACAACTCCATCGAAATCGTCGAGTTGCGCGACTCCGACGACGAAGTAGAGATGTTCTCGGTTAACTTCAATGTGCCAGCCAACGTGGATGGGAACACTTCGAATTCCAACTCCAACGACACCAATCAGATCACAACGATACTCGTGGAGGACGATTCCATGGCCGTCACCCGCATCTATCCCAGTAATCTGCGAACCTACGAGAGAGCAGTGACCCTGGCTCCGTCCCCCACCTACACAGTTCCGAGAATTGTGAGCAGCTACAGCTGCCGGAGAGATAGTCTTCACTTGGTGTCCACCACAGCGCCCCATCTTGTCGATCAGGGCGTGCAGACTGCGACGAACCAGGACGAGCAGGACAATGAGAGGAATGATGTTGATCAGCTACACATCCGGAACCGAAACTTCCACTTTTTGCCGGGCCGAAGGACCAGCTTTAGCAGTGGCAGTGGATCAAATACACCCCTGCATCACAGCCGGCAGTCTTCTAGTCAGAACAGCCACTGCAGCGAAACATCGCTGACGAAGAAACAGGTCACCTTTAGTCCCCAGCACCTGGGAGCCACTGCGTCCAGCGCCAAGGCAGGTGCTCTCAAAAAACCAGCCATCAAGCGGTTCAAGTCCACGACGCCAGCTGATCGTTTGGAAGCTCTTCGCCAGACAACGCGCAGGGGTAACAAGGAGAATCAATAAATAATTAATCAACTTTTTGCATTAATTTCGATTCTATTTTCAGAGCACTTCCAGGCCAGTGCGCAAATGTTCGCCAAACTGGAGGCGAAGAAGATCAAGCATACTCGAGAGTACCCGCCAAGTCAGTTGACGCCAGCCACCACGGACTCATCGAGTGGCACCCCTCCCCGTAATGGTGTTACTCCCCAAAAGCAGAAAGTGGTTCTTCCCACACCGCCAGCATCTACGCACAGTTCGAACAGTCCATGCCAGATCCAAAGAGCCTCCACCGACACCCTTAGCTCCATTGAGCAAGAGAAGCTATGGTACCACAACAAGGGCTATGACTTCACGCGCCACTTCACAAAGGTTGCGATCAAGAATCAAGTGAAGTTCTATAATCAGCTGCTGAGTATCCAGCGGGAGAAAATCCGGCGACACAGATTGAAGGCAAAGGCCAATCGGGAGATGGAGGCGAAGATCGATTACCGGAAGCTCACGAGGCAGACTGAAAAGCAGTGCCGGCAGCTGCGGAAACTGAACTCGAAACGGCGGAAGGAGCTGAGGCAGCTGGAGCATAATCTGGCCATTATCAGGAACTGTGCTATTGATAGCTATCCTATTGTAAGACTGAAACGATGTAATCTTAAGAGCTTGGGGTTGCCTGCGGACTCAAATCAGAGGGCGCAGAAGCAACAGGGGGACAAGCAGGACGAGACTCCGGAGAAGGAGAATCAACTGAAGAACGAGAAACTCTTCAAGGAAGAAAAGCTTTTGTTGGAGAAGAAGAAAAAGCCTGAGAAAGAACGAAAGAAGAAAAAGAAGTTGAAGGAGTCAAAGAAAGGAAGAGAAGAGATAAAGAAAAGAAAAAGTCTGGAAGAGTCGGAAGAGAAAGCGAAAAAGAAGAAAAAACAACTGAAGAAGAAGTCCAAGAGCTTGGAAGAGCCTCTTCGAATGGAGAAGAGGGAACGGCTACGAACGGCGGATAAATTAAAAGAGAAAGATAAAAAGCCAAAAGCGGAGAAGGCAAAACGAGAGAAGAAACCGTTGAAGGAAAAGTCCAAGCGTTCGGAAGAGCACATCCCAACGGAGGACATAGAACGGCGAGAACCGGCAGAAGAACTGCAAGAGGAGCATCGTTTGGAGGAGCAGAAATCGGGTCAACCGGAAGCCCAAAAGCAGCCGCTCCAGAATCGCAAGCGACGGAAGCGGCGAAGGGCTCATTCTGTTTGGTCGCATGTGAAGAGCAGAAAAAAGAGACATCCTCAAATCGATGCTCCAATAGAGGAGTTAGACGCAGATTCCAGACCGGAAATAGAGCCAGTGGCCGAGGAACCCGAACCATCTGCAGAGGAAGTGCCATCAGCCATCTTTGAGGAGCAGGACCAGGACATGGTGCCCGAGGTGGGAAATGAACTGGAGGTTCCACCTGCCAGTCTAGAGCCGGGGGAGCTGGCGGATGAAACCAGTAGACTTCTCAGCCCTGCCAACGATCTCGATCAGGTTACCAGCCATGTGCCCGTGTACTTGCTCAACGGCGAGAGCCGAGATGTCAGCTCTCCCCCGCCCAGCAGCCAGTTAAGTGCCAGCGAAGGATTTAGATTAGAATAGGACGGACGCCCCGTCACGCCACCCACCAAGCCCAGTTCTCCAGTTATCCCGCTCTCTTGGCCAGCAATAGTATTTATTTTGCGTTTTCTTATAGCCAGAACCTGTGTAGAAGCACTTAACCTTATTTTAGACTTATTATAGCCAAATTGTTAAATCTTTTAGTTTTTTTTAAATTATTTTAAGGCCTTTTGTAGATTGCATAATTCTTAATTCTAATTCTTAATGAACTCAACTCGTACCAAATCCCGGCATAATCCCGTGTCAATTTGAATGAAATTATACATATTTCTGAATATAAAAATGTGAAATTATTGGTGTATTTTAAGTAATTCAAATAATTAAATAAGCAGCAACTGTTTAAAACTATTTTTCTTTTATTTAAGGGGGGTGGGATTCAAATATTTTTGAAACTTCAACAATCTAGCAACCAGTTTTACATCTTTATTTTCAAATAAAATAAAGGAAAACTTTATAGTCACTTGCGATCAGAGAGTTGAACAAAAAACATTAAATGCAACTGAAAAATATTATATTTTATACGATTAATTAAATAATTTATTAATGAACAAATAATGGCAAGCCGCGACAGAAACAAAAGAGGTAGGCGCCCTCCTTGAGAGTGAAAATCGAAACAAATATTTCATTAAAATAATCCCCAGGTCGTTGCGTCAGGGAGCAGCCCTCCAATTCCACCACCGGCTCCTGTCCCTTGGATCGCACTTCCTCCAAAATCCAGCATACACGGGAACACGTGGAGAATCTGAGGCAAAGAATAGACCATGAGCTGGATAAGCTGAAGAAATTCCGGGACTACTTTGTGGAAGTCGGTGACTCGGCGAGGAGCAGCCAGAAGCCGGTGCTGAAGGTGTTCCAGAAGAAGCATATGACTTGGCGCCAGAGCCTGGAAGCCAATCGGACGCGGAGGAATGGTCAGGGTGTTTCTGCGCAAAATAAGTCTGATAGGTACAAAGTCGTGGCTATCAAAGCCACACCGGAATCCGGGGACTCCGAAGAAAAGGGTACTCCCGATTCCAATTCTAAGGGACTGCCAGTCCTGCCTGCCGAGAAGAGACCGAGAGGCGGTTGGTGTTGGTGCTGCGGCCAGTGCAGTTATCCGTGCACCGTCTACCAGTCCAGCTATGGCGACCCATGCCACGGTTCCTGCAACTGCAACTGCGTCACCAATGGATGTTGCAACTGGAACGCGGAACAGGAGCAGCAACCGTATTCGCAGCAATATTGCAGGGAAGTGTCTCCCGTGCAGGAGTGTCACTTCGGAATACCCTATCGCGTCTTTCCCAGGAAGACTGCCAACCGACCAACTAGCAATCTGAATACTAACGAATATTTCAAAACTGTCAAAGACACTGCCGCCATGATGCCCGATCGGGCCAAGAAATGCCCCAAAAAAGAGCCAGTAACTCCTTCAATTGGAAGCAAGCGAACGGAGTCATCTGGAAGGTCTAAGAGTCCCACATGGGGGGCTAAGTTAAAACAGGATACAAAAAATATAAAACAATTTTATGAGAAGTGTCCGGTGAAGAAGGAGAAAAAGGACACCCGGCTGATGGACAAAAGAATCAAAGTTGAAAACTACGAGAATTACATAAAAATGTACAAAAAAGAGAACGCCCCGGAATGTGGGGACCAAAGTGGAGCCTATCCTTGTGTCATGGTCCAAGAGACCGTGCACCAGGTGGAGGAAGCGGGTTGTGTGAGGAATCATTCCGACTTCTCATCCACCGCCATCGATTCTGATCAGATTATGGAAAAGATTGAAAAGTGGATTGATAAGAGGGAGTTTCGAAGTCGTCCGCCATCCAAAGAGGAGCCCTGTTGCTGTAAGGCTTGCAAGGAGGTCCGTAGCTTGCCGAAGCTGGGAGGAGCAAGCTCGGAATTGATACAGTTTCCCTGGTGCACGTACGAGTGTGCGGCGGAGAAGGATCCATGTAATACCTACCAAGAGAACGGTTGTGAAAACTCCATTGGTGGAGGACCAACTGGTCCATGGCCTGAGGAACGATGTCTGACTCAAAATTTACGTAATCCTATAACTCGCACATATTACAAGCATTGGAAGTCGTCGATCGAGGACGAAACTCATCAGGTAATTAGTCGGGAGTCATGCGAGTGTCGCAAGGAGACCATTGTGAGAGAACAGCCCCGGAATGGAGGACCACCTCCTTGCGATTACGCCGGGAAATCAACTCAACCCGTGGTAGGTTCAAGGGCTAACCAGTTTAGGAGGGATTGCTCCGCAAGCCGAGGACCCAAAGAGAAAAGAAGGCCTAATTGTCTCAGGGAGAGTCCCACCCAAACGGAGCCTCAAAATATGATTGAGAAGGCTTTGCAGGTGAATTTGGTAAGGAAATGTCAAAGGGATCTGGGTGGAAGCCAGGGATCATCCCCGCGCAGCCAGAATTCATTCGGTTTCCGAAGCCGAGTTCCAACTACTCGCAAATATGAAACCCCAAATCGCCAAGATATCAAAAAAGAGCAGCCCAGACAATATAAAAAGGATTCCACCGATAATTACAACATAGGAGGACCGTGCGAACCAAAGCAGGAAGCCAGGAAGGAGCAACTCAATAGGACTTTTGATAGACCGCCCAGCGAGTTAAGGAAACATCGATATGAATCCTCTCAAAACACCTTCGTCATACCCCAGGCCAACCTCAGCCATGACCTACAGAGGGAGATCTGTAATGGACTAAACAAATATGTTGTGAGTGAGAAGGAGCCGATGTCCTTCAATACTCCACCTTCACAGCAAAGTAGTGACTCCCATGGTGGATATAGATCCTATAAGCAACCCAAGCGGAATGAAATTTACAGGGAAGGCAATCAGAAAAGAAAACAGGATCCTTGTAGTCAAAGTTTAACGAAAATGCCAAAGGATTCGGATTTTACTTCTCATAATGAAGGACAAGGATTGTATGTCGACTGCTACAGACAGACCAATAAGGAAAGAGACTCTCCTTGCAGGCCATTTAATCCGAAAAGAAAACAGGATCCTTGTAGTCAAAGTTCAAAACATATACGAGAATTCTCCCAAGAAAAAGGAGGTGATTCCTTAAGCCTTTCTAATCAGAAAAGAGCCGCTCCTTGCAAGCCATTTAATCAGAAAATAAAAAAGGATATGCATACCACTTTCCCGTCATTGCGAAATCAAAGGGATTGCGAAAGACAATACAATGAATGTATGAGGAGGCAGTCTGCCACCCAAACAATACCACCCAGCCAAAGATACAAGGATGCAAGGACTGATCCCTGCGCAGCCGGCAGTCCTGGCAGCCAGAGCCAGCCAAAGGAAACGAGTTCAGACTCCAATTTCGATATTTGCTATCAACTGAACTACCATCCATCTGAGTACTTGGTTCAGTGTCCCACTGGATATGACGGAATATTCAATGGCGGACCCAACGGCCTAGGATATAAATATTCGTATTATCCAAACCCATGTCAGCCTCAAAGATATGACTGTGAGAAGTTCGATGAATCCTGTAACCAAGGGGTATATGACAAATGCTACCAGGAGCAAGACAATGAATGTATGGATCCAGGATCGTCCAGGAAAGGTAGATCTCCAGGCCCTTCCCACTTCTATCAAACATCACAGGATCATAAAAACAAACAGAGAAACCAAAGAGCAAATAACCAACTAGCCTATAGTCCTGACAGGACCAACTATACCAACCAAAGACCCAAGGAAGAACCTAATGTACAACCCAGAAAAAGAGCTTCCAACTATTCAAATAGAGAAAGGATACCCATCTCATATGAAAATAGACAGATCCAACAGAGATCTGAAAAGGATAATTGCAAGGAGTTTCCGTACAAAGTTGCTTATCGACAGAATTGGGAAGGATCTCCCGGTGAAGGAAGAGACACTCCTCGAAGTCCCCAAAGACATCCGGATGAGGTGAAGCCATCTTCGGGTGCCAGTTATTTTAACAGAGAGTGGGAAGAATCCACAATAAAAGACACGAACATGAAACCCAAATTATGCAAGGAACCAGAGAGACATCATAAGCGTGCATCTTCTAGGGAAGCCGATAGGAATATTAGACAAAAATCTTCCAGAGAAGTCGACACGCATATCGAAGATGAATCTGCTAGGCAGAAATGCCGACCCCAAAGACATCCAAGTGAGTTAAGACCGTCTTCCCGCAGTGCTGGTTCCAATAGAAGCCATGCAGCCGTTGATTATTTCAAAAGGGGGATAGGAGAGTCCTTAAAAGTCTCGTGCATGGACCCTGGACATGGACAACCCTTTAAGGAGGCTGATGGGCACATTAAGCATGAATCTTTTAGAGAAGTGGATAGGCATAATAAGTCTTCCAGAGAAGGCAGTAGACACAGGCATGAATCTTCTAGAGGGGACGATAGAAATATTAATTATGAATCTGGATGTGGAGAACACAGATCTCAAAGACATCCCAGTGAGGAAAGACAATCTTTTCGAAGCATTAGCCCAACAAAGAGACATGACATGGCAGTTGATTATTTTAACAAAGATCTGAGACAATCCTTAATAAAAGAAACGTGTAAGGATATGAAACCCGAATCGTTCAGAGAAACTGATAGTCGTACTCAGCGAACCTCTTCTAGAGGAGCCGATAGACGTAGTAGGCCAGTATCTTCTAGAAATGAGGAAGGGCAATCTTCGCGAGCATATTCAGAAGCCAATAGTCAAGTAAAGTGCGAATCTCTTGGGGACCAAAACAGGCATCCCAAAGAGCGAAGATCAGCGTCTCATAGTGCCAGCCCGAGGAGAGGACAATCACTATTAGAAGGACTCAATTGTCCTGCATCCCCTCCCAAGAGATCATACCGGGAAGCGTCCCCAGGTAAAAGAGTCTTCAACAATTTACGATCAACTTCCAGAAGCACTAGCCCCCCCAATCGGGCCGATTCTAAGAGAGCAATGTTGCAGTCAATAATTGGTTCGTACAAGCAATACAATCCAGACTCTCGCAGAGAAGGGCGGGGATCACCACTAGCTCCGAATGATTCCTATAGGAAGTTCAGCCAAGAGATATCCCATTCTAGATCCCCCGAGCCATGTACCTCCAAAGCAGGAACTCCCAGAGGGTCGAGTTCACGTAAAAGTTGCCCAGTCCTTGCCGATTCTAATAGAACTTTGCAAAAGGAATCCATGCATCCTGCATCCTCTCCTAAGAAAGCAAATAATTTATTTAATCAGGAGCCTTGCGGCGTCCCACGCAGAGAAGAAATGGCAGCTGGGGAATCCAATTTATTTAAAAAATCGCACAATACTTCCTTCAATTTCATCGGCCAGGAGATGGTTAATAAATCCAACAGGTATAAGGAGAAATTGGCTTCTCGGAACTCCAGTCCAAGTAGATGCCTCGTGGCCCTTGATGAGATGAGGCAGACATTGCTGGACGAATCCTACAAGATGCTGCCAGAGTCGCTAAAGCAACCCAAGACGCAGTTACATGAGGAACCAGCTGGCCAAGACACTAGCTCCTGTGCTACCATTAAGAAAGGACCTCATTTTCAATCAAATGAAATAATGAGGGACAGATCCAATGGACCGAGTAGACAGAGCAGTCGCTCTCGAAGCTCCAGTCCAACCAAAAGATCCTTGACACGAAGCTCCCACAGCCGGCTTCCCGGCGATTCCTGTCAGCAATTAAATCCACGACCATTCAAGCAGGAATCTCCAGCAGAGTCCCGAAGCACTAGTCCCATTGCCAATCCATCAAGGTCCTTGTATCCAGGATATTATGCGAATGCTGATGAAGGATCCATTAAGAGAAAGTCATGCAAGCCAGCCAGTCAAAGGTCTTCGAAAAAGGTCCTTAAGCGTGTAAATGAAAACACGCCGGATGACAGTTACAAACAGATCAAGAAAAAACCTCCTGTTGCCAAACCGCATCCTTCATGTAGCCATTCTACCTCCAATCATGGTCCTAAATCTCCCAGGTCGTCCAGTGCGAGGTCTAAATCTCCTGGGTCTAACGACTCCCACCGAGGAAGCCGTAAGGAATCACCCAAAGGACCTCAAACGAATATGACATTGAAATCAGCCAAGAAGGCCGGATCTTCCAAAGAACTACATGAACCCAAAAATATAATTTCAAAGCCCTCTCAGGAAGTCGGTTGCGGATCTGCCAAAGTAGCACCTCTACCTCCTAAATCCCATGGGGTTAAGTGTCCTCCACCTTTTCGTATAGCCTCAAGTCCCCATCGGAGTTCGAGTTCCTATCAAGATTTCGATCCACTTTCCGAGTGGCAGGAACAATTCGAGAGCTGCGAGTGTCCAGATTCCATTTGCTATGAGCCCCCAGTGAGGGCATCTCGAAGTTGCAGTCCCCATGAATCCCAAGGACACTTTAGGAGGGATGATAGTCCCGATGGAACTTACTCCCTGCCAGTGTCGTATCGAAACACCAGTCCTTCCAGAAGCCAGACATATGACTCGTACCCAAAGGATAGTAGGTCCTCCAGTACAGAGTGTCAGGACGAACAAATAGGATATTTTGAATTCCCAATGCAACCTCCTACACCTTCGTGTCGTGTTTGCCAAGAAGCTGATGAATCGGATTCGGTTGTGGAGACTCTCTGCGAAAAGAAGGGTCGTTGTGTCACCTTCCAGGACGAGCGCAGCGATTGCAGTGCCATCGATTGGGATGGGGGGAGTCGGAAAGTAGATGTTCTCCAAACATGTAGTAAGTGAAATTATATTTTCAATAGATAGCAGTGGCGTATAATTAATATATATTTCAGGATCAAGCAGCTCGGCTGATCCCAATTCCGTGGAATCGACCTACGGATCAGCGGAGCACACATGCCTCGAGTCCCTATGCGACGAGGACTGTTCCAGCTGCAGGAAGACTTCCACACAAACAGACCGTGATATTCCACCGTTCGAGGCCTGTCCCTGTATGTATCAGACCTATCTGAGCTTGGCCGCCATGTGCCATCCAAATAGACGATACATACAGTGACAGTTCCTCGAACAAATACAAACAACAGACGGCTCCAGTCTTAATTTATATATTTTGTACATTTATTAAATTTGAGTTACACTACAACTAAAAAAAACGATAAAAGTGGAATGTTTCTGGGCAGGATGGACTTCTCTACAGTGTCTTGGATGGAACTCGAGGGCTGTGCTCCCGACTTCTAGCCCTGGCGAAGCGATCCTCGTTGAGATTGGATCGCAGTTCCCGCACCTGCTGCTCATACTCGGTGGCCAGACGCTCCTGGTGGCTGCAGCGCTCCCGTTCCTCCTGCAGATCTTTCTGTATGGGTTCATGGAGTCAATTATCATAGGAATGAGACAATTCCGATCCTTACCAAAGCCTGTTGGTATTGCCGTTCCAGCCGCTCCATGTGGCTCCTAGCTCTTATGTCCGCGTCGTCCTGTCGCTGCTGGTCGTTGTGCAACCGCTCCAGCATTTGGTCGGCGGTGTCGGTGGTGACCTGTTTCATGGCACTCGCCTGCTGAAGTTCATCCTTCAGCCGTTCGCACTGTTTTTCCAACTGAAACGATTAATTTACAAGTTAATTTGTGGCAATCGGAAACTAAAACTACTCACAAATACTAAGTGTGCTAAGTTAGTTAAGAAGCTAGAGAAGAGTTAGTAGTCTACGGCGGAGATGTCTAGCTACGATTGGGAATACTAATACTGTCTGAGGTCAGAGCTGAAGGTTACCTTCTTGCGCATGTCGTTGACTTCGCTTAGCTCCGCATTGAGCTTGACCTTTTCCGCGTCCAGTTTATCGCAGAGCTCTTTGCGCGCCTCGATGTCCACCTTCAGCACCAGGACATCACCCTGTGCCTTCTCCAGATCCCGCTCCAGACACCGTATGGTGGCCCTGGCGGTGGTCAGCTGCATGTCCATCTCCTCCAGAACACATTGCTTGGTGTGCAGTTGATTCTTCAGGCAATGGATCTCGCTTTCTAGATCGCAGATCTGTCGTCTGTGCAGGAATTGTTAACTATTTTAGTTTTTAAATTAAAAGAAAGAGAGTAGATTTGGCACTCACTTGAACTCGGCTGCCTCGCACTCGAGACTCTGATTGTTGCCTTCGAGCGCCACTTGGTCCTGGCTAAGGCAGTGATAATGATCCAGGAGCTCGTCGCGTTCCCTTTCCTTGAATTCAGATGACACCTGTACTCCGGCTCCACGACTAAGTAATCTTATCATCTAAGCTACCAACTAAACTGACCTTTTGGGTGAGCAGGTCCTCGGCCTTCTTCACCTCCTGGACGTACTTTTGCAGCTGCTGGCGCATGTTGGCCACCTGCTGCTCCGAGTCCTTCAGTTTCTTCGTCAGTGTTTTGACCTCCGCCTGGGCGTCGCTCATCTTGTCCATCAGTCGTCTGTGGGCCAACAGATTATTACGAACATGGTATTGGATGATTATAAAAACACCTCTAATGATTGAAGTGGCGGGCAGAAAGGAGAAGAAAAACAAGATGTGCCAGAGCGCGGAAGCCATTCTATGATAGCCTCGGTTCGCTAATGACTTTTTTTTGCTCACCCGTTCTCTGCTATTGCCTCATCGCGGCTGGCTTTGAGTGCCACGATCTGTTGCCGCAGCGTTTTACTTTCCGTTGAGGTCTCCGTCAGTTCTGAGTCGCGTTGCCGGTTCCTGTTGGCCAGTCTCCTGGAATACAAACACAAAATCAATTGGGAACCATTGGGATGCGAAGGCGGGGAGTCGGCCAAGTGCCACAATCAATGCCAAGTGCCTGCCAGAACCTGACCCTCTTCCGATGGCCATACAGGGAGCGGGTCAGCTTAGGCAGGCACTGTGAAAAAAATAAAAAACTTTCTAATATTAATAATCTTCTATTATGATTAATAATCATAAATATCATTGTGGTAGGTCGACAGATGGTGTTGAATCTTTGGGATTTATATTCCAAGATTAAAACAATTACGAGTCAAGATCTCGGATCGCAGTGGAGGGGAGGGGGCGTGTGTGTGTCTAGCTTTAAGTAGAGATGCCAGGCACGTAGCCAGCATATCCACATCCGCACATGGCCCCAGCCCGAACTGAAGCTCAAGAACACGCCGCAGTGGCAATCAAGTCGCCAGCCATCGTCGTCCGTCATTAAGGCTAAACAAAGTTCAAATACCCGTCTTAAAAGGCTAAGAGAGTTGGCCTGGAGCGAGAGAGAGAGAGGGAGCGAGTCTGACATTTTGTTGTTACCTTTTTGGCCAAGTGGTTGGCCAAGTCTGTGTCGGCTTTTGTAGTTGGCCCGAATGGCCAGAGAGAGAGAGAGTGTGTGGCTCAGACGTTTCTTACCTGCCCGAGCGAACGGATCACGGTCGCTTGGTCGGTCAATCAGTCAGTCAGTCAGTCAGTCAGTCAGTCGATTCTACCTATGGGACTACCTTAGTCCCCCAACTGTCACCAACAGTGTTTGTTTATTGTGCGTGATTGCCGAAAGGAAATCAAAACAAATTATCGCGCCCCCGCCAACCAGTTTGGATTTTGGATTAACAAAGAAGTGGCAAAAGGTGCGAAAACCAGGCCGGAGGGCAGCTCGATTCCCAGAAAGTCACAATAAATACATCAATTTGTGTTAAAAGAGGAAGTCTTCAGCCTTCAAGACTGACATTGGTTCTGAGGGTCTAGCATGGAGTGACTCACAAAATGCGATTCTTAGAAAACAAAAGTTGGGAAATAAAACTACAAGCCAAATTTAATAAAAAAAAAAACAAGGAAGGCATTTTTAAACAAAGTCTAAACAACAAACAACCAACCTAATTATAGACTAACTTTAGAGAATAAAAAAGAAAATGTTTTGTGCCAACAGATGTTGGAGAATCATGATCTTCAGAGTTAAAAAAAATAAATAAACAAAAAATATACCTTAGAATGTGACCTAAAAATTAAATAAAATCTAAAACAGATCTAATGGAATTTAATCTCTTAAATCCAGTTTTAAAAGAGACCATCCAAATTTAAGAAACCCAAAAGAAATTACCCAATCCTCGCTCCATTTTTATGACATTTGAAGTTCCCCGAATACATTTCTTAATTGAGTTTCATAAATCCAGTTTTTTTTTTTTTTTTTTAATAAAAAAGCTTGCCAAGTTCCAAATAAAAAGTAAGTGGACCGAAGGAGAATCCCTGGGAGGCCAGAATCAAATGGCCAAACCAGTTGGCTGCAGGCCATGATCAAAACTGACCAAACTGACCACAAATCATGCAATGGGCCGCCCAAGAGTGTGGCACCTTTCGTGTCTGGACAGCTCCAGTGGATCCAGCACCGCTTCGCTGAGTGTTGCTGCCACATGCAGCGGTTTCGTCATCGGCGGCTTGCCAGCCGCTTACATAAGAAGCGCCGCTCGATTATAGCCACTTGCTGCTCGGCTCCAGCAGAAGATTTCTGGCCAACACGGGCGAAAAGAAGTCAAGATAAATGGGTATTTGGGTCATGGTTAGCCGCGCACCAGCCGTTTACTGGTTTTCAGTGTTTTGATTTTGATTTTGTTTTATTTTTGGGGTTTTTGGCCGTTTTTGCGGTTTGTCCGGCCAACATGATAATCAGCTAGCTGCCCCAAAGGGTTGGCTAACACGCATTGGACCCGCTTTAGGCCCGGCCCGGAGCTGCAGCAGTGAATTGATTTTTAAGCAGCAGCTCGACAATGGAAAAGTCATCCATCATCCGGTTTAATGAGAGTTTCCTTCCCCGACTTGTATCTTTGGGATGCATAATCACCGTCTATCTTTAATTCGAACTTAATTTGGTTTAATGACTAAATTTGCTATAATTTCAAGTGCCAATATTTAATCTCTCGGGTGTAGCGAGTAAGTCACTGGGAGTATCTTAAAGATAAATAAAATGATAAACTATCTTTGTGTTGTGGCAGCGAAGCTTCATTAAAAAACAACATGTTGTTTGTTTTGTTTAACATTTACATTTTAGTTTGGCAATTTTTTAAAACTTGTTATTCAAAAAACAAAAAAATATAGAAATATTTCATTGATTAAATAAATATATTTTTCTTTTTTCTCCAGAGACGCCATGAGACGTCGAAAGATACTCATTTTCTGGGCCGCCCTTCAGGCGGGCAGCTCCATCCTCACCTGCCTGCTCCTGCTGCTGACCACCTCCCAAAATTCCCACCAAGTGGCGGCCGGCATCGTGCCACCGCCCTGGAGCGATCCCGCCAAGAACCCCTGCGCCAGTATGGCTGGAGGCTGGCAGTTCCTCTACTGGGCGCCACTGAAGAAATGCTTCAAGATCTTCACACTGGGCTATCCGTGTCCGGATACCATGGAGCTGAGTCCCACGGCGGTGAGTGCCAAGCGGAAGGATCTCCCAGCGGCAGAGTGCCGGTGTCCACCAGGCACGGCACTCAGTCCCCTGACCCAGAATGTCTGCTATCAGCTGTACGAGAAGGGACCCTGCCAGAAGGACGAGTACTTCCAGCCCATGCCGGATCAGGGCAAGAGGTGAGTGGGATTTTGGTTTCGAGAAACCAGAGGAATAAACCATGTTCCTTGTGCAGATCCAGCAACCGATGGGGCACCTGCAAGCGACCATTAAACTGCCCCGATGGCATGATCTTCTGGCCCAGGGACAACAAGTGCTATGCCCGGCACACCAAGGGTCCTTGCAGTCGCGGCAAGCTCTTGGTTCTGAACGAGGACGGACTGGCCGAGTGCCATTGCGAAGACCGGGGGGAGTTGTCCTTGTACTACTACCCAGCGGAGGACTCCTGCTACGAACACTTCACCAAAGGACCCTGCTCGACGCCGGGTGACATCTTCCTGCCGGGTGGACGATGCGACTGCCAAAGGCATCTGCCCCACTATCATGCTCCCCAGCAAATGTGCTACGAGCTGGGTACAGACTTTGGACTTGATTATTTCTTAAAATCAAATTAATCCCTCAAATGTAACATTTCCTCCTTTTCCAGACACCCCTGGGCCCTGTCCTCCAGGTCACATCTTCCGCATACCCGACGATGCCCACGAGGCGTCTGAGAGCAGCCTTCAGCTCCTACCCCGGGCCAAGTGCCTGTGCAAGGAGGGCTATGTGCCGTGGAGCGACGGCATCTGCTACCGGCTGTATACAAGAGGTCCTTGCGACGTCAACGAGTTCCTGGTGAACGGAACCAGTTGTGTGCGCAACTTCTGCGGCAAGAACCGCTTGTACTTCCCGGCCGAGGACTCCTGCTACCGGATCGGATCTCAGGGACCCTGTTCCCTGCACCAGGTGGTGATCTTTGACTTCACCGCCAGGCCGTCCGTCGACGGCATCTCGTACAATGGCATGTGCGGCTGCTCGGGAGTACTGACCAATCTGGACCAGCAGTGCTCGGGAGACGGCAGCGAAAAGGAGCAGAACATATGCGAATCCACGCCAGGAATGGTGGAAATCAACGGCCAGTGTCATAAGCTCTACAGTCGAGGGCCGTGCGGAGCTGGCCAGTGGCTGGAGCCTCTCAAGTCTCAGGCAGCGAACGGAACGGGCATCCTGCCGCACGCCAGTCGGGCCAAGTGCGTCTGCCGGCCAGGATACACGCCGTCGGAGGCGGACCAGCGCGGCATGAGCAATTGCAGCGCTCCCAGCGTGAGCCTGGCGAGGTATTTAACCATCGAGCGTCTCAACTCAAAATTCCTCAATGACCTGCACCTTGGCGGGGCCACCTGACACCCTCGATCTTCAAGCTATTCTCTGGCTTCTATCTGGTTGTGATTGCTCCTCCAAATCCACAAATCCTTCTCCTTCGCATGCCCACCCTTCTCCAATCTTTCCGTATCTGTTGTTGCATGCCCCGTGTTGTTGTTCGATCGCCCCCTGATCTCTTGTTATTCCATTAACCACTTTTTTCTCTTTTAGGTGGTTTTTAGAAATATTCGGTTAACGTGTTCGATAGGAAGAGATTGTGCCATGAATGTATTACATCGACTTGTCTGCGAGTTGTATTTAAGGGATCCTCCTCCCGTAAGGCAAACAAAATAATGTGAAAAGCTAAACTAAGCCACTAAAGTTTGTTGACTAAACAGTGATTACCAAGTAAATATTTTAAACATTAAGAAAACCATGTCTTTTCAATTAACTTTAAGTGATAGACCTTACCTCACTTGGTCCTCCAAATCCTTTACATTTTGCTCCAAACTATTACGTTTTTCCTTGCAATCCTTTAGCTCGTACTCCAGCTTATAGACCCTTTCCGTTTTGTTGTCCAATTGATTCTAAATATTATATTTTTAAACAAATTATTATCTTGGAATTGATAGAAAAATAAAATCCAATATACCAATAGGGTGTCCTTTTCGTGCTCCAAGCTTATGTAAGTCTGCCGCAGAGCTCCGATTTCGGTGCGGAGCTGGGTGACCTCATTGCGGTTGGATTCGCGACTGGAGTCCAAAGAACTCGCCCGGACATCCGCCGACTGTCTTTGTCGTTCGGCAACCATGAGCTTGGCTTGGTAGTCGGTTATGATGCGCTCGTTTTGTTCATTCAGCAAACTGTTAAAAAATAAGCAAAACAATGCAACTAAATGAATTTTAATTGAATTACATGAATCACCAACCTTATCTGATCATTTTCGGTCTTGAGTCTTTCGATTTCCGCCTCCAGGGGAGCTATACGCTTCCTCATCTGGACAAGATCCTCCTTGAGCAGCACCAAATTCGTTTCCACCGGCACCCGAGCTGAGTTTAGTTCCCGCTTCTCCCGCTCCAGCTGCCTCAAACGATTGTTGAGTTCCTCGTTGCGCACGCGCATGGTCTGCAGCTCCTCGGCATGCAGTTGGACGTTGCTCAGTTGCTTCTCCCTCAAGGTGTCTCGCTCGCAGCGCACTCTTTCCAGCTCCGATCTGGCGCAATCCCGTTCCCGCTCCAACCGTTCAATGGTCACTTGCACACAGTCGCTGTGGCCACTAGCCAAGGTGCTCCCAGAAGAGGCCGTGCCCGGAGGAAGCGTCTCGTATTGCACACTCTTCTGGGGCGAGAAGGGCGATTTTCCGACCGAAAACAGTTCTGTGCGCAGTGCTTTGAGTTCTTCGTCTTTGGACTTGATTTGGGCGTGGAGGAAGGCTATCTCCGTTTCGGAGCCACACTTGCCCATCAATCGGAGGTACTCCTTCTGGAAGAAGTCTCTCTCCGACGTGAGGCGTATTTTCTCCTCATCCAGAGTGCCGTGCTGGTTCTGATCCTTCAGTTCCTTTTGCAGTTCCAGAATCTTTTCCTGCATCTGGGCCAGTTTCTTCTTCTGCTTCTCGTTGGTGGACTCCAGTTCCTCCTCCCGACGTTTCAAGACGTTCAGGCGCTCGTTCATGTTCCGATTATCGCTTTGCGTGCCGCAGAATCCTCCTTGTAGTCGGTACTCCTTTGATTTCTGCAACAGTTTTATTTCTGATTGCATTTGCTTGATCTCCAGCTCCTTGGCATCGATCTCTGAGTTGGCCAGCTCTTCCACTTGGAGAGCAGCTTCCTTCAGCTCATCCAACTGCATCTGCAGTTTCTTGTTGTCCTCCTGGGTCTCCACAGCCCGCTGCATGGCGTCGTGCATCTTGTCCTGGAACTCTTGCAGTTGCGCCATCAGCTCGTTCTTCTCGCGCTGCAGCAGATCGATGTCCTGCGAGAGGTGGCCCACTTCCTTGTAGCAGCAGTCCTTGGCCAAAGCTGCGGGCGGTCGTCCACCCATAAGCAAGTCATTCAGGCGCCGGATCTCTCTATTTCTGGCTTCCACTTTCCGCTTGTAGAACTCCAGTTGTTCGCCGGCGGTGGTCAGTTCGTTCTGCAGCTTGTCCAGTTCCTCTTGGCCACTGGTCTGTGTCACTGTCACGCCATCTTTGGTGGTTGTGGTGGTCTTCTGGAATACTCCGGCATTGCATTTCGTGCATTTGAGCGCTGAGGATCCAATCACTATTGGTGGAACATTTCCGGCGCGCACAGTGCTTATAAATGGTTTTTTGACTAAAATAAAGGGAATAATAATTGAAATGATTAAAATAACAAGATTTTTTGTATCCTACCTGGAGCGGAAGCCCCTCCTCGCAATCGCTTAGCATTGCTAGCTGAAATTAATTGTTTGCTGAGCAAGGCATCGAGTTGGTTTTGTAGCCCGGCATTGTGGGTCTGTAGGTGCTCCTTGTCGGTTTGTAGATCACGGATTTTACGATCAGATTCTAGAGAGTTTGAAAATCGGAAGAGATCTCTTATTTAATTCAGTTTTCAGTTATTTTTTAAAAACATCTATTGAAGAAAAGTGCGTTTATTGTGTCATTTACTAATCCTAATCATCACTAATAGCTACTACAGTTTCTTAACTTTAAATACCCTTCTCCTAAGCACAATTCAAGAGTAACCCACCGCACTGACGCAGTTCGTAGTCCTCCCTTTCGCGAAGGAACTGCAAATGGAGTTCATTGCACTCGGCCAGAAGACGTGAATTGTCGCACTTGTACGGCTCCACACCCAGTTCCCAACAGGTCCTCTCCTGAAAAGCCACAACAAAGGATTGCTTAGCAACCGATTAAATGAAAAGGTATATAGAACATACCTCCAGCAAATCGGCAACTTTCTTTTTTGTGTCCCTCAAACATTCCGTCGTTTTTATCAAGTCCCCAAAAAGGGCCTGGACCAGGGGAATCGCCAGAACGGGCAGTGTCTGCGTGAAGCCCATGATATCCAGCTTGGAGCGAAGGTCCTTGAAGTCGCCATCGTTGATATTCATGGGTGGAAGCCTGCTTTAACCAAGCAATAAACAATAAATAAAAATAAACAAATTTCAATGCGCCAAGAGTCAAAATCGTTAGGTGTGCCCGTTTTTTTTTTGACATTCACAGCGTACGTTGCCAACACTATTTCATTTACTCTCCGCCAGGGGCGCCACTACGCGATAAAAACGTTACTTTTCGAATGTATTATTAAAATAATTAAGAAATAAACTATAAATACTATGATTGGGAAGTGCTTTTGGTGTTTATTTATTTGCTTATACTCATTTCCTCTCTAAAAATAGTTTTTAAAAAGTTTTTATTAAATTTATTTCTTGATCAAATGCTTAACAATAGCGTTTAAAATGTAAAAAAAAAGACATTTTAGTTTAGAAACCAAAAAAATACTTTATTTCAATAACTTCATTCAACAACAAAACAATAAAAATTCTTGAACATAAACGGAGCCTCATGGTCAGATATAAAATTGCGTTCTGGCTTCTCAGATGAAAAGGGATTAATGGTCGGTGGTAGAACGACATTTAGATGGCGATTCGATTGGTTAATAAAATGCACCATATCCAAGGGGGCCTCATATTTCGTGTAGGAAGTGACCACAATGGGGCATTCGAGATTCAAAGCAGCCTGAATTGTATCCGGCCAGGTGTCCTCCAGTGCATATCCAGTCGATCGGTAAAGACCCGAGTTAAAAAAGCACACTAAATGGATTAAAAACGTGTTATAATGTAAAATATTAAAGAAAATGTAATAACTAACCCAAACTTGGCTTTTGAAAATGCGTTTCCCTACAGTAATCGTGATAAAGGCTATTTTCAAAAAAATAATTAACCGATCTCTGAAACTTTTGGCATAAACGACAGCACCTAAAAAATAATTCAAAAACCTTAAGTAAAATATAAAAAATTAAAAATATATATACTTACTTAATCTTCTTCAACTGATCAAAGGATATATTATTGGGGTTTAGTTCAGGGCCAATAAACACCACATTTAGGGTCTTGACGACAGGCGTTATATGGAGCAGAAAGAGTTCCCACTTTTGCAGGACATCCACTTCGAATTCGATTTCAGCTCCAATCAAATGGACCGTTAATTCCTCACAACTCCTGAGACGTTCGCAGAGTTTCAGGGCAAACCAAGCAGTCAGAGGTCCTGTCGACACCTGAGTAATGGCTGCATATTCGCACTCATCTGTTACATCTAAAGGAAGAAGGAGCGTTTTATTATCCTTTCGTATAATAATTTTAAATATTTTTAGCTCACAATCCCTATAACCATCATAAATCTCTAGGAACTAAAATCCAAGAACATAATTTTTTTTATATTTTATGTGAAACTTCCTGGAAGATCCCCTTCGAAAGTTAGAAAACGTAAATTGGGAAAAATCCATGGAGCCACTATATGGCCATCTGCGATGCAAATATATTTTTGGCTATAATCATCCGATTCTTGAGCGGAATACCTTAAACGAATTGTGGATGGATTCCCCAAAACTCTGCATCAAAATCTAGGAACATATTTTTTTAAGATTTTTTGAGAAATTTCCTGGAGGATCCCCTTCGAAAGTCAGAAAAATACATGGAGCCACTATATGGCCATCTCCGATGCCTATATCTTTGGCTATAATCATCCGATTCTTGAGCGGAGTGTCTTAAACGAATTGTGGATGGATTCCCCATAACTCTGCATCAAAATCTAGGAACATAATTTTTTTTTGATCTTTTTTGAAATTTCCTGGAGGATCCCCTTCGAAAGTTAGAAAAATGCATGGAGCCACTATATGGCCATCTCCGATGCCTATATCTTTGGCTATAATCATCCGATTCTTGAGCGGAGTGTCTTAAACGAATGGTAGATCGATTCTCTATAAATCTGCATCAAAATCTAGGAACATCATTTTTTTTAGATTTTTTTTGAAATTTCCTGGAGGATCCCCTTCGAAAGTCAGAAAAATACATGGAGCCACTATATGGCCATCTCCGATGCATATATCTTTGGCTATAATCATCCGATTCTTGAGCGGAATACCTTAAACGAATTGTGGATGGATTCCCCATACTTCTGCATCAAAATCTAGAAACATCATTTTTTTTAGATTTTTTGTGAAATTTCCTGGAGGATCCCCTTCGAAAGTCAGAAAAATACATGTAGCCACTATATGGCCATCTCCGATGCATATATCTTTGGCTATAATCATCCGATTCTTGAGCGGAATACCTTAAACGAATTGTGGATGGATTCCCCATAACTCTGCATCAAAATCTAGAAACATAATTTTTTTTAGATTTTTTTTTAAATTTCCTGGAGGATCCCCTTCGAAAGTTAGAAAAATGCATGGAGCCACTATATGGCCATCTCCGATGCATATATCTTTGGCTATAATCATCCGATTCTTGAGCGGAGTGTCTTAAACGAATGGTAAATCCATTCTCTATAAACCTGCATCAAAATCTAGGAACATAATTTTTTTTAGATTTTTTTTGAAATTTCCTGAAGGATCCCCTTCGAAAGTCAGAAAAATACATGGAGCCACTATATGGCCATCTCCGATGCATATATCTTTGGCTATAATCATCCGATTCTTGAACGGAATACCTTAAACGAATTGTGGATGGATTCCCCATAACTCTGCATCAAAATCTAGAAACATAATTTTTTTTAGATTTTTTTTTAAATTTCCTGGAGGATCCCCTTCGAAAGTTAGAAAAATGCATGGAGCCACTATATGGCCATCTCCGATGCATATATCTTTGGCTATAATCATCCGATTCTTGAGCGGAGTGTCTTAAACGAATGGTAGATCCATTCTCTATAAACCTGCATCAAAATCTAGGAACATAATTTTTTTTAGATTTTTTTTGAAATTTCCTGGAGGATCCCCTTCGAAAGTCAGAAAAATACATGGAGCCACTATATGGCCATCTCCGATGCATATATCTTTGGCTATAATCATCCGATTCTTGAACAGAATACCTTAAACGAATTGTGGATGGATTCCCCATAACTCTGCATCAAAATCTAGAAACATAATTTTTTTTAGATTTTTTTTTAAATTTCCTGGAGGATCCCCTTCGAAAGTTAGAAAAATGCATGGAGCCACTATATGGCCATCTCCGATGCATATATCTTTGGCTATAATCATCCGATTCTTGAGCGGAGTGTCTTAAACGAATGGTAGATCCATTCTCTATAAACCTGCATCAAAATCTAGGAACATAATTTTTTTTAGATTTTTTTTTAAATTTCCTGGAGGATCCCCTTCGAAAGTCAGAAAAATACATGGAGCCACTATATGGCCATCTCCGATGCCTATATCTTTGGCTATAATCATCCGATTCTTGAGCGGAGTGTCTTAAACGAATGGTAGATCCATTCTCTATAAACCTGCATCAAAATCTAGGAACATAATTTTTTTTAGATTTTTTTTTAAATTTCCTGGAGGATCCCCTTCGAAAGTCAGAAAAATACATGGAGCCACTATATGGCCATCTCCGATGCCTATATCTTTGGCTATAATCATCCGATTCTTGAGCGGAGTGTCTTAAACGAATGGTAGATCGATTCTCTATAAATCTGCATCAAAATCTAGGAACATAATTATTTTTAGATTTTTTTTGAAATTTCCTGGAGGATCCCCTTCGAAAGTCAGAAAAATACATGGAGCCACTATATGGCCATCTCCGATGCATATATCTTTGGCTATAATCATTCGATTCTTGAACGGAATACCTTAAACGAATTGTGGATGGATTCCCCATAACTCTGCATCAAAATCTAGAAACATAATTTTTTTTAGATTTTTTTTGAAATTTCCTGGAGGATCCCCTTCGAAAGTTAGAAAAATACATGGAGCCACTATATGGCCATCTCCGATGCATATATCTTTGGCTATAATCATCCGATTCTTGAGCGGAGTGTCTTAAACGAATGGTAGATCCATTCTCTATAAACCTGCATCAAAATCTAGGAACATAATTTTTTTTAGATTTTTTGGAAGAACTTATATATGCCTCCCAGAGCAATCTATACCTCTCGCAATAATCATCCAAACTTACTGAAATTTAGTTTCTTCATCATGTGCCTTGTGTTGGAGCAGGCCATGGGCAGTTCCCGAAGTACTTTGTTGGGCAGCGATGGTTCCAGCCGCCCGAACTTCGCCTGGAAGATGACACAAGCCTTGAACAAACGGTAGGCGGGACACCACTTGGAGTGATCCGGACTGAGATGATCGGGCTTGTCCTTGCAGAAGGCAACCTCTCCACACCCACCGCAGGTGGAAAGACGCTTCAAGCGATGTTCCCGGCACTTGGCCTGAGAACACAGCAGAGGGAAGAGGAGTAGTTCCTGTTCCGTGGCCGTTAGCTGGCGATTCATCTCCTTCTCCACCTGGCGGATGCAGACGATCCGGTAGGAGCGGAACTGCTCGGCACTGAAGTCGCCGCACTTGTAGAACATATCGTGACCTGGGTCCGCACACCGATAATTGGCAATTAGAGTGATTTATGGATCGCTGACAGCAAGAATCTTTCTCACCATTGTGGGTGACCGTTTGGCGGATGGCATAGCACAGCTGGCGGTGCTCCTGGTCATCCCTCATGTGCCCAGCACTGCAGTAGTAGCTCAGTCCACAGCGGGTGCACGACAGTGGGTTTTGGGCACAGAGATCCCCTTTACAAAACTATTTAGTGGAAGAACAAAGACATTTTAGAAAGTGATTTAAAAAGAATACTTCTTTGTTCTAAAAATTAACAATATATTGTGCTTAATATTATTTTTAAGGATGTAGAAATACGTACATTACACAATGAGGACATAAAGTATTGCCTCGGTTTATAGATGTATTCAATGTACTCCGCCTCATCGTCGGAGGACTCCACATCGCTCGGCGGAGCCTGACTGAAGAGCTTGCCGAGATTACTGAAGAGAGCCGCTGTAGGGGATTCCCCTGGACCTGGATTAATACATTTTGTATTAAATTTAAAAGTATTTTTCTTAAGCTGTAGCCACCACCAACTAACCTTTTTGCAATTTACTCCCCAGGCACTTCAGCAGCTCATCCACTTCGTCGGCTTTGACGTCCCTTGAGGCTTTTGCGGATGGGATTGGGACTTTGGGTGCTTCTGGAGCAGGTTGTGGTGGTGCAGTCTGAGCCGTTGGCTTCTTGGACTGGTTAGCAATTAAGGGTAATAATTTGACTAGCTCTGCTGGGTTGATTGGCGATTTCTTCTCTTCAGTTTTCAGCTCCCTTGGGGTTTCTGGCTCACTGTTTGCAGGATTCGAGGTTGCCTTATTTTTGGCCAACAATTTCCGGCGCAACACTTGCTGTATGAGTTTGATGGCATCACTCTCGGGAGGCTTCTCCTCCGGCGATGGGCTATTTTTGACGGGAATTGTTTGCGGAACGTCGTCCTGGTCAGCCTGGACCTGGTTGCACTTGTTCCTGGCACGATTTCGGATCCTTGGCTTCTTTTTCTGACCCACCGACTGATGCATTTTATTTTCTCGAGTGCTCCACTGCGAAATTAGCCCGCGCACGTAACTGAATCGAATGAACAATGAAGAATGCACATTGTTCTTGGTCTGAGATTCGCGATCTGCCTCGATTCAATTGGCCAGAAGCCATAGACGCAGCCATCGCCATCGCCATCGCATCCCATCGGTGGTGCAAGCCCAAATGTATGCCCTGTCTATTTTTCTATTTTTGTAGAGCATGGCCCGCTCCGTCAGACATCGCCAGCCGGTTTGCGAATTTCTTT
This sequence comes from Drosophila atripex, assembly GCA_035045925.1. NCBI lineage: Eukaryota > Metazoa > Arthropoda > Insecta > Diptera > Drosophilidae > Drosophila > Drosophila atripex. The sequence goes on from JAWNOP010000012.1 coordinate 8,824,100, forward strand.
TATAATTTACGAGTACCAGTGTTTGATTAATTCTCTGACTGCTAATTGCGTGCATCGTAAGAGTCAACGAGGAGGAAAAAACTACTATAAGATCTCATTTAGTCAGGTTCTCTCAGGAATACTCAGTGTCAATGGGAAATAATAAAATATATGTATAAAATGGAAATTGTTTAAAGTTACGAAAATAAATGGGAAAAGTTATAAAAGCTCTGATGATCAAGAAAACACTTTTTGTTTTTATTTAACTTCATTTTATTATTAAATATATGTTTACCTTGAACCTTAAGTTTCTTAAACTGAAATAAAACTCCCACCGAAATCATAAATAATACACAGATCAGATTTAATTAATTCATGGGTTTATCTAAAAATATATGTATGAATAATGTATCGCTTTAGTACTTATGTTTTATTTTCGTTTCTTTAGGTATTGTTTTAAATGTAAACTTTAAATTAGAAACAAATATTCACTTAACTAACAAGCATCATAATCAAGGCATAATAATTATAATTTTAGTTTAGAGATTACAAACTAAGTATTTTAGTTCGTTTTCCGACCAAGAAGACACACGCGAGGTTATCCGGGCTATACACATTGGGATTCGTCGATTTTACTCCTCAGGGATACAATGAAAATACTAAATTGTATATTTTTTTCAATGTTTTGTGACATTATTGTATCAACTTCTCCTTCAAAATTTTTTATTCGACCATTGTTATATATTTTCCGATTAATTTCTATCCCTTTGATTGTAAATTCGACTTCATCCCACTTTACACACAATCGGATCTCTGTTTTCGTATTTTTAAGAATTTGTAGTTTATAACTTTTTATTGGTGGCCATTGGGGATATTGATGCCTCCCCAGGCTCCCTCGCCTTCGGAAGTGCTAGAGCTGCCGTTGCAGCCATTTGAAATTCCATTCCTTGGAGACGTGGGAAGTTTCAGGGCCTTCAGCGATTTTGTAGCTCCGGCCAGGACGCGTACTGTCTCCTCTTCGTCCGAAGAGGCGTCGGACAGCTGGCGGGGCGAAAGCCGGCAGCCACGCTGGATATATTGCGTTAATCGGTCCACGGATGCCAAAATGAGGCCAAGGAAGGGGGGCGAGGGCTTCAGGGGCCGCGACAAGTACTCCGGATGGTACTGTGTGGCCACAAAATACGGATGACCGCTCAGCTCGATGATCTCCATGCGAGTCTTCTCCTCATCGGTGCCCACAAATCGCATTCCCTGTTCCTCCAATCGTGGCACGTATTTGGGATTAACTTCGTACCGGTGCCGGTGTCTCTCCTCGACTGTCTTCGGATTGCCGTACAACTGACGGATAATGCTAGGACCTTCGCCGAAAATGGTTACCCGCTTGCCCAGACGCATAGTGCCACCCAGCTGACCCGTGTGATGTTCCGGCATATCGATAACCAGTGCGTTGGGTGTGTTCGGATCGATTTCCGTAGTGTTGGCGTCCTTGAGACCGAGTTTATTGCGAGCGAATTCAATGACAGCTGCCTGCAGGCCTAAGCAGATACCGAGAAGCGGCTTCTGGTTCTCCCGCGCCCATTGGCAAGCCCGGATTTTGCCCTCCATGCCGCGAGAACCGAAGCCGCCGGGCACCAGGATGCCATCGCTCTCGCAGAGCTTCTGCCACTCCTTGTGGTAGTTGCTGGGTTCGGTCTGCAGAGTTTCCTCCTCCAGCTGGCACGATTCAATGAAGACCAACTCCAGCTTGCGATTGGCGGCCAAAGCAGCATGCTGCAGGGCTTTCACCACCGAGGCGTACGAGTCCGTGAACTTGGTGTACTTGCCCACAATGGCGATAGTGACCACCCGACGAACTGTCTCCGTGCGACGAGCCAGATCCCTCCACTGCTGAAGGCATCTGAAAGTGACCAGAGATTAGTACCTTGGAGGTGGTCCCCACCTAACATACACACTCACTTGGTTCTCTTGCTCATGTCGATGTTGAGCTGCAGCCTCTCGTTGAGGTACTCGATGACACCATTCTGCTCCATCAGCAACGGGACGTGATAAATGGAGTTCAGATCATGGATGCAGATCACCTGGTCGGGACCCACGTGACAAAAGTTGCTGATCTTCTCCTTCACCTCGAGGCCGATGGGTTTCTCCGATCGGCAAACAATCAAGTCGGGACTCAGGCCACATCCTCGCAACTCCCGCACCGAGCTCTGGGTGGGCTTTGTCTTTGGTTCTCCGGTGGCCTTGGGCAGGGGGACCAGGGATACATGTGCCACGCAGAAGTTCTCCCGCTTTACGCGAAACTGAAACTGCCGGAAGGCCTCCACGAAAGGCATGCCCTCAATATCGCCAATGGTTCCTCCCAGCTCTACGATGCACACCTGTGGCTTCGACGAGCCCTGGACCGGTGTTTGAGCCACGCGCTCCACCCAGTCCTGGATGGCATTGGTAATGTGAGGGACAACTATAAATTAAATAAATAAAATGATTTGTAAAATAAATATTTTGTTATTAAACTCACCCTGCACGGTTTTCCCTAAGTACTCCCCAGTACGTTCCTTTTCGATGACCAGCTTGTAGATCTTTCCCGTCGTTATGTTGTTGTCCCTGTGGAGCGTAATGTCCAAGAATCGTTCATAGTTGCCCAGATCGAGATCCACCTCAGCACCATCGTCCAAAACGTATACTTCACCTAAAAGGCATAATAATAAATTTTAGTTTTTAAATTAAAAAATGTATCCCTCAATCACCAAATAATTATAAAAACAGAAGATCTTTAAAGTAAATACTTTTATTTTAAAGGTATTTGTGCTTAGGCGTTAATGGCGGACTCCCAGCTTCCCTTGGAGTGGCGCTCAACTAGAAATCATTCAAGTAGCATGGCATGGACAAAACTAAGCATAATCCTTACGGTCTAGGCTACAGGGAGTATGTACAGTCTTCGGCTTATTCTAGAGGTATTCGAGGTGTTTCACTACTTGGACTCCTCGAGATCCTCCTTGTATAGCTCCTTGAAGATGAGCTTTTGTATCTTGGTGCGGATGCGTAGTTTCTGGGCTGCCGTCAGCTGCTTCATGTACGGATGCAGGCTCAGCAAATAGTGGTAGTCGTCGTCCTCCGGCACCAGGGGCGTGTCCATCGTCGAGGAACCATTGAAGTTGCTATCTTCGGACAGACGTGGTCGCTTCAGCTTTAGGGCAGGTATCAGTCCATTAGCGTAGGAGTGTTGCGTGAAGTTCAAGTGCTCCCCAGTGGTTCCATTCCCTCCAAAGTCCTCGCCTCTTTCTTTGGCGGCGTGATGTGCGGCAGCCAGCGTAGCCAATGGGTGATGCGCCTTGTTGTACAGTGGCGGAGGCGACACCGATCTCTTGCCGCCCAATGGCACACCATTGGAGGACACGGAGGAGGCGGATGTGGTAGTAGCCGGAGCCAGAACGGCCGTTGAACCGGGCTGTGGAACTTGAGCAGAAGTAGTGGTCACCATGGGAGGCGGCGAGCAGTGAGCCGCTGGTGGCTCCACCAGCATCTGGACAAGAGGAACCTGCGGATGCTGCTGCTGAGGGGGCTTCTTGCTCAGATCCTCAGCCTCCTTGTCCAGCTCCAGCAACTGAGCTCGGAGTAGTCCAGCCTTCAAGAGGGCTTGCTGATGAGCTTCCTCCTGCGCCTTGAGAGCACCTGTGGCCAGGGGAGTGGTGCTCACTTGGTTGGTTTGATGGGCAGCTGGGGGTGTGGGCATCGCGTCCTCCATGGTGGCTTCGCTAGCCTCCCCGTCCGCCTCAGCCTCCATATCCTCCTCGTCGTAGTCCTCGTCGCTGTCCTGCAGTCGACGTATCAAGCCGTTGGTAAGATCCGGTTCGACGACGGTTTTCTCGCAATCCTGGCTTTGTTGATTAAAGTAGAAGGACTGATCCTGCTCGTTCTTAGGCAGGCGATGGCGCATGTGATCAGCTATAAAGTGGATTATTTTAAATCACAATTCCCAGCGATTAACTTAATAACTCACTTAGGAACAACAGGGCGTAGTAGTGCAGCCACTTGGACTCGAAAGTGGCGGGATCCACTAGAAAATCACCGTTATCCGCTCTCGGTATTCTCTTGTACTCCACTCTAAAATTATCTCTCAGACCCTTCCACTTGGCCTTGAGCACGATCTCTGGGAGAGAGCAGGAGCGGAAATGGGCAAGAGAGAGGGGAAAAGGGAAATAACAATAGAAGCTCCTTTCAGTTCAGTAGAGTCATTGTCAGTAATGCCAAGTTAGCTTTTGAATACAGCTGAGCGGTTTTATGAATTTGACAGTTTAGTTTTAATAATTTTTATTAAATAAGTAATCATACTAAAAAAGTTTCTCAAACTTTTACCGCAATTTTCTCATAGTTACTCTACTAACACGTTGTTTGTTTTTTTATTTTTTTTTTTGGCAACACTGACAAACCTTTTTGGCCATATGCTCTACTTACTCGGTAGCTTGTGCGCCCCGCTTAGCTCGTCCCACATCTGCTCGAGAAAGGCCTTGTTGCAGTGGAAATTGCGATTCCAGATGGCCGGACGCTCCTCGATGTCGTGAATGAACTGCTCCACATTGAGCACAATGGTGGACTTTTTTGGCGCCATCTTTGCGCTCAAATAGTTTGCTTTGTCTCACTCGCGCTCGTTTAATTCACTGCTCGCCCCCCTCTTCTGTTTCACTTGTCCGTTGGCGTCGGCTAACGGTGAATGCCAAATGCAGCCCCACCACTACCACCGGCCACCGGAAGAGAGCGCACTGAGAGGAATGAAGAAAAGCAATTAGGCGCTGAGCTCAACTCGTCATCCTCCCACCCTCCAGCTCCACCACAGCTCACCCACACCAAGTTGGTCGCGATCAATGAGCATCGGCCGGTGCTTCTCTCCAGGAGGCGCAACAAAAACAACAACCTCCAACTTAACACAATAACTTCATTAAAGATTCCTTCCTTGGGCCTAGGCCCAAAACGAGCCGAGCGACAGGAAATGCTGCTCTGCGCTACTCGCTTTACTCTGCTCTCCATCGAATTCGCCATCCCCACCTCATCCTCCTTCATCCATCTCTTCCCCTCCGACACTTCCCTTCTTGCGCGAAGGCAGGAAAGAAGCAGCGAAATCAAATTATAAACACGCCAGGCCAGGCCGGGCCAGCGACAGAGACGGCAAGACAGAGAGACAGACGGCGACGACCGAGAGACCAGCCAACAGTTACTCCACTCGCCTGGCCTGGCCTGGTCTGCTCTGCACTGCTCCCCCTCGGCCTCTTCCTGTCCACCGCCCCCCCTTTTGCAATAAGCGAGTACACTGCGACAAACTTAAATAGATGTTTTAAGAGAAAAAAAACAGTTGCTCATTTGGAGCTTCCTCAAATTGGGCCTACAATCAACTAGCCCAGATTTCCAGCCAATTGAGCTCCACTTTTTGTTGAGTGCATTGTCTGGCCCCAGTGCAACGGTGTGTGTGTGTGTGTGTGTGTGTGTGTGTGTGTTAGTTCGAGTGTGAGTCAGGCGCAGGCGGCGGCATTCAGTCAGTCATGCAAAAATGTTTGCCGTGCACAGAGTGCGAAATACTAAAAACGGCAGCGTGGAGTGTGGATTGCGGAGGCTTTTGGTGCAGTGGGGGGTTGATGAGGTGCGGATGCGGAGGCAGAGTCACAGGCACTGGCACAGGCTGTAGCACAGGCCGTAGCACACACACACATACATATATTATATATTCCAGCGAGCAAAAGCAATTTCTGGCGGCAGCTACGGCAACAGAAACAGCCACAGCTATAGCTTTGCTGCAGGCAGCAGACAAGAGACCCGAGTCCGGAGACCGGAGACCCAAGCAAGCCAGACAAATAATGCGTCACGTTGCGCAGTCGTTAAATTTTCGTTTTCGTCGTTGTTGTTGCTGCTGCCGCCGCCGCCACCGCTGCCGCCGTTGCCGTTTTTATGGGCAAAAACTGCCGGCGACAGTGTTGTTAGGTGAGGTGAGGAGGGTAGGTAGGGCCAGTGGAGGGGTCTCGCGCGAGGTAGGCTGGGGCGCAAATGCTGGCTGGCCCAGCTGCCGCCGAGGTGCTTGATTTTGCGAGCTTGGTAACTGGGGAGCTGGCTCCTCGGCTAGTAGCCAAGAATTTCACAAGTTTGGACCCGCCGAGGAAAGTTATGAGGCCTCCACAGCGACACATACACACACACACTAGCACACAAACTGGAAGCTGTTGGTTGGGAAATTGGCAGCTAAGTGGATCTGCTGGAAATTGTTCCCCGAACTTTTCGGCTTATCAGTGGAGTCTAATCGAGATAAGGCGTGATTCTAACACATTTATAGGTCAAATCTGGCATCAAAGGCATTGTATTCATCAAGGATTTAAAAAGATAACCATTTCCGCTCAACTCTCAGCTCTAGACTACTTGGGAGGTCCTTAATTATTCAAATCTCAGAATATATGTATGGTTCTGCTCTTCTTTTTCCCGTTAGCTTTAAGTCCTAACTCCAAAACTCTCAACTTTAAACGGTACAATTTCGCTTTCCATCAGATTTAATAGTTGCATCTCCCTCCCTCCAACTAAGCTTTAATCTCCTTTAGGCGCCCACTCTTAATTCATCTCGAACTATTCTTTCTCCTCCCCCCCTCCAACCTGGCCGCAATTTAAATTCCTCGCTCTGCCCCACTCTCTCGCTTCAACTGTCATTGAAATTAGCCCAGGAACGAAGAGCAAAGGAAGAGAGCGCCAATAGGCTGATAGCGAGGGGGGGGATAGTGGAAGGAGGAAGTAAACTATATATTTGTTGTTTTTGTTGCTCTATAAAATCAATAAAACACGCACACTCTCGCACATGATGGTATGCGTGTGTTTTAATTCGCACACACACACACACACACACGCACGGACATGTGTATGCAAAATTAGCGCGCCAGGAGCCGCAAACTAACGTGATGTGGGCGTTGGGTGGTAGGCGAGTGGGTGGCAGGGAGTTGGGTTTCCCCAGTGGGTGGTCGTCGTATGTTACCGCCAAAGTTTATAATCGAAAAGTTTGCGCTCGGACAGCGGCCCGTAGCCCGTAGCCCGTATTCTGTTTGCCCGTTTTGCCGTTATTTCCCGACGAGCGAGCGTGTGCCCTAGCGACAAAAGCGAGTGTCGAATCCGAACTCTCGGCCGAATTGCGAATTGCGAACCAAAGGCGAACCACTGCTGATTGCAGTCAGCTTACAACTGAAATTGAAAATTCAGCAGAGCAAAGTGCGAAGCGCCGCTGCCGCTGCTTGCCGCGGCGGCTGTTTCTGTTGCTGTTGCCATTGCCATTGCCGTTGACGCGCCGCCACCGCCACCGCCACCGCTGCCGTTGCTGTTGCTGTTGCCGTTGCCGCTGCCGCGTCCTCCCCCACCGCCAACAGTATATAGTCACTGCGTCAGGCTGCAGCCATCCGCCATCCGCCATCAACCGACAACCGAAAGCCATGAGCCAAGAGCCCGGAGCCGGGAGGCAGTGGCAGCAGTGGCAGTTTCAGGCCCAGTCACAGGTCCAAGCCCCCAAAAGCCAAGCGAGCCAGGCCAACAAAACGTGCCAGCTGAAACGACGCCAGGCAGCCAACAGCCAGCCATCCAGCCAGCCAAGCCAACTCAGCCAACAGCACCAGCAGCAGCAGCAGGCAGGCAAAATAATATGAAAAAAAAGGAGAAAAAAGTACAAAAGGAAGGCAGTCCAGGGCAGGCAGAAGGTGGTATACCCTTTCCTTATAATACTTCATATTATCGTTACAAGAAATGGATACTAACTTTAATACAAACATTTAAAAAATATCTACAAGATATATAAACTTAATAAATAATTAAATATTTTAAAAACTTCTGCAACTAGGATATGTATTATCCTTCTCTCTTTAAACACCTCTTGAATTTGAATGTCCTTCGGATAAGAAAGGGCATTAGAAGCGCACACTGAAACGCAAAAAACGCCAGCGAGGAGGCCCAGGCCCGGCTGTCGGGCCAACGAGCCATCCAGTGGGTAGGGGGGAGGGGAGTACTGGCAGGCAGGCAAACAGGCGCTGCGATGCGATGCGAGAGCCATCGCCAAAGCCACGCCACAAGCTTTTGCTTTTGCCGGCGCGACACAGGCACCACACACAGACACACTCGGAAAACATGCACAGACACACACACAGACAAAGTGAGTGTGTGTTTGTGTGGGGGAATTGGGATGGAGGGGGGGAATCGCGCACAAACGCTAAAAACGGCCGCCGACATCGTTGAGTGCCAGCCTGCTTTGCTTTTCGCTTCGGTCTGGTCTGCTCTGCTCTGCTCTGCTCAGCTCAGCTCCCTGCTGCTCCCTGTTTTGTTGTTGTTGCTTCTGCTGCTGCTGCTTTTGGGCATATTATTGCGCGACGGCGTTGCTTGCCGGCTATTCCAGCACACGCACACAGACACACATACATACATACAATACGTACATCCATAGAGCCGGCACACGCGAGAGAGAGCCATTGCCATCCAGCCGCGCTGTCTGTGTGAGGTGGAGCCGGTGGCCGTCTCTCCTGCTGCTCCCCATCCGCCCCACCTTTGCCCCGCCGCCACTTCTTCCTGGTGCCGTGGCTGGTGCTTCTGCTTCTGCCTACTGCATGCGTCTACTATCCCCAACAACAATCAAGGCGCGGAAGCGAGCAAGCTAGCGAGCGAAAAACCATAAACCATGAAGAGCGCGCGGACGAAATGGGGGCGGCGGGACAGCGGAAGGTGGCGATGGGCGGGTGTGAGGGGGGTGGGGAGGCTCGTTAAAATCACGCGACAGGGGCCAAGGGGCGGCAGGCGGCGGGCTGCGGAGGAGACATCATCAGAAAGCAGCGGGGGCGGTGCAACGTGGAATCGATGTGAATTTGGCTGTGGCTCCGTCTCCGGCTACCGCTCTTCCTCTAGGTTTACGCCGCCTTTTCCATTTCCTCCTCTCTTGCTGTGGCGCCTGTCGCTCAGATACGGCAAGTGTGGCGAGGCAAGGTGGCAAGCATGGAGAACTTGTAATAAAACGCCATATAATAAGGGGCAAGTACAACTGGGCAGCAGCAAGTAGCCTAGGACCAGATCCCAATTTCATTTCTTACAATTAATGAAGAGAATTACGCTCCTGATGCAAAACAACCGTTAGCTTAGGCTCTCCTTAAGCTTAGGCCAGGAAGCGCCAGGAAATTAAATCGTTTTAAAGATAGAAGCCTGTTTTTCTAACTAGACTTGGCTACTAAACCGAAAATAAAATGTTTATAAAAGCGATAAGGAAAATCTGAGTAAGATTCAGATTAATCCCAATATGTTACCCAAAAATATACAGTTATAGGTAAAAAAAAAAAAACTCAAAACACACTCTCAATTACTCAATTAACAGTATTAAATTACAATCACAACTCACTCACCTAAAAAAAAAACTCAAGATAAGGACTTTCTCTCATCCCAAAAATAAGCTCATTTTCTAACGGTCAATTAGGAATAATTCCTTGGGCTCCAATGTAATTACTTAAAGCGGTCCGCAAGCTCTGCTTAAAGTTATTGCACGAGAGGAGCAAAACTTTTGGCCAGACACAAGATTGAAGCTTATGAAGCCGTAGAACGCACGCACACACGGACACGTGCGAGCCCAGCAGGCAGCAGCAGCAGCAGCAGTAAACTGTACTGTGTGGTGGGTGTGCGTGTTCTGGCAAATGAGGGGGCGGTAATGGGGGGCGGGTGGCAGCGTTGGGGTGGGCGCTCGGGCTGGCTGGCACTCAACCTCAGACGCCAGCAGCGGACACATCCTAGTGGAGAGCAGCCACGAAATGGTATTTTCCATTTAATTTTTGCACACACACGATGGGCATATGTATATGAGTACAGTGGAGCGTCCAAATAATATTTGAGATAAAATTAAAAAATAATAATAGAAATTATAGAAATTAATAAAATAATAATAATCTTTTTTTTTTTTACAAAACAAAGTAAATACATGAAAAATTTATTATTATTATTTGAGAAGTAAAAGTTAATCGACACCCCATTGTATATAGCAGCACACGCACAGGGCTGGGCGGGAGCGTGATAAAGGGGCAGCAGCAGCAGCAGCAGAAGCAGAGACAGAGGCAGTGGAAACAACACCGGCATCGGCATCGACAGCAGAGGCCCAAGCATTTTGTCGTCGCGAAACGTGAGCGTAACGAATGCGCAAGCAGGAAAGCAGCAACAAAGCAAATGCAGGCCAAAAGGAGGCGAACAGCGAGGGGGTCTCGATAGGGTGGGGTTGGGGAGGGCGATAAGGGGGCAGGCCGGCAGTTAATGGCGCACAGGCAAAGAGCAACAGCTGCTAACGATGTTGACGCGCCGATGACGGCCACCACACAACCAAATGGCCAGACAGAGACAAAAAGAGAGAGGGAGAGAGAGACAGAGAGAGCCGGAGGCAGTGGAGTTGGGGGAGCAGTGGGGCTCTGAGGCTGGCTCTTTTATGGCTAAAAACGCTAATGTGGTGAAGGAGTGGAGGTGCGGGTGGGGGCATGACAGAGCAGAAAACACGCAAAAGCCTCCGAAGAATAAGCAAAAGCCAGCGGCAGATGACGAGCAGCAAGAGACCCAGGCAACAAACAACAACAATAAAGCACTCAAAGCTAGAAGAAGAGACGACACCCTCAAAGAAAGAACGCAGCGGCCAATATGGCCGCCCATGGCATTCTCCCCCCTCCACCCTATGCTCCCCCACTTCCCTTTTTATCGCCCGGATTCATACTCCCACTCACGTTCGCACTCACACCACTGAAATTAACGCAAAACAAATGAAGCACACGCATGTGCCGCAGTTGACGCCGACCGCGACGCCAACGCTGACTGCGACGTCGGCAGCAGAGATATCCCACCTCATCGCCCCGGCGGGCACAACAACACAATAAATGAGCAGAAATACAGAATTGCATTCTGCTGCAATTCGACCCCCAAAAACGAAGCTGAAGCTGGACGAAAAATGCAAATGACAGGCGGCAGACAGCAGTCCCCTGACGGCCGGAGAGGTTGACAGAGTGGGTGGTGGGTGTGTAAGTGTGTGTGCGCTGGCCGGTGGGCAGTTCTCTTTCTAAAGGGCACACTTACACCACAAAAGTTACATTATTACCTAACAGAAATTAAATTGTGAAAAACAAAGTGTAATTAAAGACTAGCTCTTTACTAGTTAAATACTAGTTACAATTATTAGCAACATTTTTGTTTTTAATTTTAAAAAGTAAAAAAAAACTTTCTCTGGAAAAGGCGTGTAGAGCGTCCCTGCAATCATGACAGTTCATGACGCTGCCTCACTTGCCGCACATACAAATAAACGCACTGTGCAACGCCCGCACCCTCCAATTGGCTCACCCATACAAGCACACGCTGTGTAATTGCATTGGCACGTTGCATAAATAAATTTGTGAGCATTTTGGTGGTTGGACGGGGAATGGGCCTCGCATGGTGAACACATGAGAGGAAATAACTGAGCTTATCGCGCGAGAGAGAGGCTCCGAAGCACAGAAAACACTGATTAGGTGTCAGTAATTATTTTTCTTGACCAAGACTCTCAGTTTTAATTGAGTGTCCATCACTTACAGATCGCTTGATTCTTAATTATTATTTATTATAAGTACGCACGTGGACGGTTTTCATTTTTTTTTTTAAGTTCAAATAAAGTAACATACATATAACCCCCCGCAATAAAAACCAAAACAAACAAAAGGAATGTGAACAAAGGAAAAGGGCAAGAGAAGCGGGAAATAAAAAAAACTTTCATTTTCAATGTCAAGCAACTGCAACAACAACAATAATCCACCGGCTGAGGACGGCTTTTTACAATGAGAGTCAAAACAGAGAGCGCAGTTGGGAGAGAGAGAGAGAGTGCCCAGCTGAGAGATCTTTATCGTCAAAAAGTTAACACGGTTTATAATGTGAAGTGGGTTTTATTAATCTAATGACGATTTTATTAACTGCGTTTTTATTTGTTTACAAACACAAGCCTCATGTATTTAGTTCAGAGAGTGAAGTAAAACGTGCTAATACTTGTTGTTTTTATTTTGTTTTGAGAGCGGCGGTAGACTAAATCAGCTGTCAGCTGACTGTGTACTGTGTTTATCTCGTTCACACTCCCACGTTATGGTTAACACGACACTTTTAGTTCATTTTACAGTTTAATAATTTACAACGGTATGTATATAGTTTTGATTTATAAATAATACTTGTTTATTATGTTGCTTGCTTTTTCATAATACTGGTTTCGCGCGAATGTTAATGATGTGGACTTTTGGCGCGAAAGCACTTTCACCTTATGGCAACAGAGTTTGAATCTCCCATTACCCATTTCTCTTTCTCACGCCTCGTGGCGCGTGAACTGTGACAACAACAACATTAGTACTTTACAACAATCTTGCAACGTTATATGCAAGTACCTGCAGATTCCGATACATACAAACACTTACACACACACACACACAAAGAGACGTTGAAAATTTGCCAAAAAAATCGTTTTCCTGCTGTCTTAAGCGCTATACTATGTACTATTATATTATATTTAACAAATTATAAAACTCACCGTGCTCATATGGCGAGAAGGTTCCAGCATCTATATTGATGTAGGGATCGATTTTGATCGAGGTGACATCCAGGCCGCAGGATTTCAGCAGCGTTCCAAACGAGGATGCTATCACGCCTTTTCCCACGCCGCTAATGACGCCGCCAGTAACTAGGATATATTTCATTTTTATCTCGATTTCCGAGACTCGATTCTCGATTTATCCGGGATCTAACGCGGGTCTCACTCAATTTAAAGTTATTGCCGAGAGACAATTGCGCCGTTTATTTTAATATTGGTGCACGTGGTGCTAGAGCTGGAAAAAACCTCGATGCAACATCGATACTATCGATGTTGGCGAAAATTAGAAAAATATAGATGTTTTATTTTTTAACATCGATTATCGTCACTTGCAACCGGGTAAAAGAAGAAGCATCAACGCGTGGTAAGGTAAGTGAAAATTAATGTGAATATTATTAACAAAAACTAATCCATTGTTATCTTTTATTTTAATAGAGTTTATTGGTGGTGTTGGCAGTCATCGTGGGAGAATTATGGACAGATTTTTGAAAAGTAAGTTCAATAAGTAAAGAACTGTTTTAAAATGACCATTTGTATGTTATGTATGTATGCATGCAGACGTTTATGTACATATGTATATATGTACATATGTATGTATGTACATATGCATGGGTAAAAATGTGTTTAATTCTACAATGCATTCATCTATACATCTTTATTTGCGTTTATACCCTTAGCCTTTCAACTAGGTGCCAGCCACTTCAACTGCATCCGAGAGAGCGTTCAGCAAAGCCGGACAAATAATTAGTGACCGCAGAAGCTGCCTAAAACCACAAACTGTAGATAAACTTTTATTTTTAAACAAAAATGCAGATGATCTCCTGTAAATAAATGTTGAAATTAAAAAAAAAAATATTTTTTACTTCGATAATCGATTATAATCGATGTTTTCCTTCTCAAACATCGATGTCACCGAACATCGATGTTTTTCCAGCTCTATGGTAAACGCCTGCGGTAGTAAACCCCTGCAAATCGCGATGGCATCGAGTGTCAAAAGAAAAATAAACCGAGTTTCTGGGTCATGGGTTTTCAGTTTTCATAAACAGAAAAGTGATTTAAGGATAAACGGTTAGGGTTTGTTTATAAATAGTATATTGAAATAGTTATGGAGCAAAGCTTGTTGTTTATTTACTTTAAAAGTATTAAGAAAATATTGTTGGGCCAAGAAGCTGTCTGAAATAATCTATAATATGACTCTGAAACTGAGCCGACTACTCCAGCCGACTACTTTTGTTGGCCGAAATTCAATTTTTAAAAGTTAAAATGACTATCAATGTTGGATACCGAAATTTTTCAAAGATGGCGCCACTCTAAACTTTGAAAATAACCTTAATAAAATTTGAATTAATCGGAAAATCGGAACAGCAACTCGTCTATTTATTCGGCCGCTATTAAAACCCATTAATAGCGTAACAAATACTTTAAAATTAAGGTTTATTGTTTAAGATTTAAATTTACGTTTTATTTAAGTTTTTATTTTATTATGGATATATATGTATAGCTTCTGAGTATTAAACTATAAATTTATTCGAAAACCTTTTTTATTTCCCAAAAAAAAATAACAATATATATATAAATTACCTTCCAGCGTGCAAAGCATTAAATTGTTCCATGTTTATTCAACTTTCGGCATAAATATAAAATTCTAGAAAAATCTGCAACTTCGTAAATGCGTCTCAAGCGTAAGAATATCGTCGGTGACCCCGTTACTTGGTGGCCTCCTGCTGCTCGAAGAGGGGATACTTCTGTGCCACCTGCTCCCAAGAGGTCCGCGCCGTCGACAAGTCCTTAACCACGCCCACAACCTCCTCCAGACCCACGCGCACCTGCTTCATCGTGTTGCGATCCCTCAGCGTCACCGTGTGGGGTTCCTTCAGGGTGTCGAAGTCCACGGTGATGCCATAGGGAATGGCGATCTCATCCGTGCGGGCATACCGCCTGCCAATGGAGCCGCTCGAGTCATCCACCTTGTGGGAGAGCTCCGCCTTCGTCAGGGCCGAGGACAGTTTTTGGGTGTAAGGCTGGAAGTCGGCGTTGTTGGACAGCGGGAGGATGGAGCACTTGATCGGCGCCACCAGCGAGGGCAGGGTGAAGTAGCAGCGCTGCTCATCGCCATCACGGCACTGGAAACTGTGCTCCAGCAGGGCGTACATGATGCGGCCAATGCCAAACGAGGGTTCCACCACGCTGGGGATAAACTCCTCCACGTGAACCGTTTTCGAAGAGTGCTTCACGCTAATGGTGTCCTTGCCCAGATCGTGGCTCTGGCCATCGTTGAGGGTTAGCTTGTACAATCCGTCGCCAGCCAGTTGCTGCTCCACTTTGCCAATTTCCTCCAGGGAAAGCTTAGCCAGAGCATCGGTAATGGTCTTTGCATCCTTCTTGAAAGTCTTTCCCAAGGCCTGCTTGTTGGGGACGATTTCGCTGACCTCCACGGTCTTGGGGGCTGGCAGACGCTTCTCCGCAACTAGTCTCACTCCGGTGGCCGCCGTATGCTGGCCCAGATCGTAGGCACTGCGGTCCGCACAGCCCACACACTCCACCCAGCCGTAAGAGGTGAGGATCTCGGCATCCCAACAATCGCAGGCGTAGTGGGCCATCTCGTTGGACATGTGCTGGCGGAATCGCAGGCACTCCGACTTGATGCCAATGGCGAGCAGGAACTGCTGGATGCGGGCCATGTAGTAGCCAAGAGTTTCGTTGGCCACCAATTTGGTGGCGACTGCTTCGCCGATTTCCACTTGGGAGGCCGACTTTCCGTCCATCTGATTGCAGGCGGAGTACAGAGTCATCTTTTCGGACTTGACGTTGCCAAACTTGGGGTGATCCTTGTGACTGGGATCGCAGAAGTGCTCGATCTCCGCCATGGTGAACTCACGCACTCGAATCAGGCCCGATCTGGGGGAGATTTCGTTGCGGAAGGAGTTGCCTATCTGGGCAACGGCGAACGGCAGCTTGCCCTGGTTGAATTCCAGCAGTCTCTTGAAGTTCACGAAAATACCCTGTGCCGTTTCCGGCCGCAGGAATCCCTTCACCAGACCAGTAGGTCCGATTTGCGTGGCAAACATAAGGTTGAACTCGATTGGCTCGGTCAGGTCGTTGCCGGTCAGTGGCGACTTGATGTTGTACTTGGCAAGGACATCGGCCAGCTCCTGCTTGTTGAGGCCGTCCAGCTTGATGATGATATCCTCGCACTCGGCTTGCAAGGCAGGCGTGGCATCCTTGGCCTTCGACAGCTTCTCCAGAGCCTGCTTGATCAGATGATCCAACCGGAAGCACTCTCCCGTCTTGACATCCTTGACCATCAAGTCAGCGAAGCGCTCCACATGTCCGGAGGCTTTCAGAACGGGTTCCGGCGTCAAAATCGAGCAGTCCACCTCCAGCATTTGCTCCTCGAGGGCAAAGTACTGTCGCCACAAGGCCAGGATGTTGGATTTCAGGGCGCAGCCCATCGGTCCAAAGTCGTACTGGCCGGTGATGCCGCCGTAGATGGCGAAACTCTGGTCGTAGAAGAAGCGGCGCTTCAGCAGGTCCTCCATCTTGGCGCGATCGAAGCTGACCACACTGGGGGTCAGGGCGAGCTCCTTATCCTCCAGCACCTTCTTCCGGGCTTTCAGCTCGGCCACGGCCTTCTTTACATCCAGCTCGGGTGCTCCCTTGGCCTTCAGGTCCCTCACCAGGTTTCCCTGCTCCTGGACTCGCTCCCGCAGAGGAGCCAACTGAGCTTCGATCTCCGGATTCGACATTATGAACTCGGCAGCGGCGGATCTCAAGTTAACCTTTCGCTTTTGCTTCTTGGTGCCCCAAGTGACTGGCGAACCTTGAGGTTGAGTGGGTGGTGGTGGTGGTGGTGGTGCGGTTGCAGCGGCGGTTGCCTTTGTGGTGGTGCTCAGAAACACTTTCGCGTGTGCTTCGCTGGCAATGTGACTGCTCCACGTTGTGCGGGGAATTTGAGATCTCAGAGATCCGGTGGCGCTGCGCAGGTAGGGTAGCGCTTTCAACAGCTGTAATGACATAAAGAAGGCTTTATATGGTCGGCTAGCACCAGCGAATTTATGTAATAAACCGTCCAATTGGTTTCTGTTGAAATACCTTCACTTGCGGCTGCAACTTCGTTGGTGGATGAGTGTTTGTCTGCCGGCATGCAACACTGCATCAGTTGACGTTTTACAATACTTCTAGTGTTGGACCACCCTACACCTATCGCATCATGTTGTTATCGATAGTTGTCCTATAGGAGAACCCTACACATGCGATAGTGCCATCATTACTTTGTTTTAATTATGTAGGCGCAGCACTGCATCGCTGTTTGCTCACGAGTTTTAAGTATAATTTGCTCAATTTTTTAATTTAGTTAAGCTAATCGCAAGTGCAGAACCCTAATTGCTCAATCGCGTACTATACTAAACTCGGCAACGCGAAATTAAACTAGAAAACACGGCTGTTTGTGTCCCCTTTTTTGTGTGAGGACGCGGCGCTGCACTGAAAGTGACGCTATGCGACCGCATTTTTGAGCGACAAACGAAAAGGTGTGCTTCTCTCTCTCACCTGAGCAACTAATACGGTTGTTTTGGCCAATTTGCCGAAATTTTAATTGATTTTGTTTACCCATTCACAGGCATTGCCGAACATAACGGGTCTGCTTTGTTTTTACGACGTTGCAAAGTCACAAAAACAACAGCAACAACAACGGCACTCACAAAGGTGTCTCTTAGGTGAGTTAAAAGTTGTTTTTGTTTAACAGTTTTATGTTCTTGACCTGTTTTTGTTGTCTTTTTCACGTTTTGTATCGTGTGTGGGTTTTATTTTTAATCGATCTTTGTAAATTATTCATAATATTTCATTTGTTGGCAATAGGAATTACACAATAAAAAATAATTCATAATTTTAAGATGTTCTTTCTGTTAAAAATTTTTAATTTTTATCAAAAACTATAACCATTTCATGAGAAAAAAAAAGCTCATAAAAGTGCAGTAGTTTGCTTAACCCTATAAGTCGGGTGCTATTTATGAACAGTGGAGGTTCTTTAATTAGAAACCAACCCCCACAGCGAAGAAACATGTGTGTTTTTGAAGGAAAACCAGTTTGGTTCCTCTCAGCGAGCATCCACTGTAATAGCACTCCATTCGACGACTTTTGCACGTTTGGTATTAAGTCATCGCCATCGCCATCGCCGGCTCTGAAGGCCGAGTCAACTAGACTGTACAAAACAGTAGAGTTAAAATACATTAAAAAAAAACACACACACAAAAAAAACACCTCATCGAAGTACTACTTTGGGTTAATGTTCTGGCCATTTTTTTGGAGAGGGTTTGCTTCAAGGCTTACAGTGGTTGTGGTGCGTGATGAAACGGGTAAAAAGTCTTAAAAACAAATAAAAACTAAGTCTGTACATATAAAACACAACAAGAAGGCAACTGAATCTAATCGACTAGTGCACGTCTGTTAATCCAAAATGCTAACTCTGAACTAAAAAAAAATGTGTTATGGGTGTTCGCAGCTCTGATAAGTGGCCCAAGATGTACAAATATTTAATTTTTCTTACTAAAATTCATAATTTATCAGAGCTAGCGAACTCCTTAAACATTAATCTATGAAATGTTACAAAAAATAAACAAGCTTAGAAGACGACTGATCAAAGACTGCTTGTCTTTTCTAGGATTCTCACGTTAATAATCGAAAAACCCGCACCACCGCACCAATCAACCCACCAACGAAGCCGCAGAACCCAACCAACCACTGGCGATGCAATTGAAAGCGCCCAAGAGCAGAAATATGGCCAGTCTTAAAGATGAGGAACGCGACGCGGCGACCACTAGCAACTCCATCACGAACAACAATCATTTGAATAATTTAAACAACAATCACACCACTAGCAATAATAACAACAACAACAACAATGAGGATGATACGAAAGTCAAGAGGGAGAATCTGGAAGCCAGGAAACAGGCACTGGAGCAACGTCTAAGCGAGAGGAGCTGGCTTCTGCAGCAGATTCAGAAGCAGGAGACGGCCATCATAAATGGCAACTACGAGCACATGTCCATTAATGAGTTCTTCGCCCAGTTGGCCCAACAGTACAAGCACGAGCAGCAGCTACAGGCCCTGGCTCGGGAGAATAGCTCCATTCTGAGGCGGAAGCAGAGCACCACCAGCCGGGAGAGCCGGGAAAGTCAGATGACCAACAACAACAATAATCGCCAATCGGAAACGCTCTCCAATCGGAGTTCGGAGTACGACAACTACCAACCGGCGACGTCGGCGGGGGCGGGAGACATGCTGGTGATAGGCGTGGCCCAGCAGATGGCACAACAGCAGCCGCCGCTGGTAAAGAGCGCACTGAAGAAGCGACCCACTCCCACGCCCAGCCAAATGCAATTTATGCGCCAACAACACCAGCAACATCAGCAGCAATCGCATCTCATGATGAACATGAACTACCAGAGATCCCAGCCGGATGTGATATCCATGTACTCGGCAAACTCCTCCAACGTGGCTACCCTGCGCCAGCCGCCCCAAGTGGCACCCCAGCAGCAACTGATCACGGTGCAGTGCGACAAGTACTATCTCTCGCCCACGCACCAGAGCTACAACGAGGGCGGCTTCATTAAGTCCAGTCAGAACATCAAGAAGTACGTCTCACCCCTGGCGTCGCCCAGCAATCTCAGCTACGAACACCAGCAGCAGCAGCAGCATCGGAATCCTATGCACCACCAAAGGCAACTAGATGCCATATCCCTGGCGCCCAGCTACGTTTCCGTGGACATGGAAGCCGCGCAACAGCAGTATCGCTGGCGTTCCCAATCCCACATAGCCCCCCTGACTCCTCCGCAGCTGGGAATCATAGATGCCAAGTCGCACTCCAGCGACATGCTGGCTACCAGTCGCTATGCCCCTCACGATGAGATCTCTCTGTCGTCCTCCTCCACCACCATCGAGAAGAAGGCCAAGCCCAAGCAGTGGCTGGAGTCCTCGTTGGATGGACCGCCGGTGATAAGGCAGATGGACTCCCAGCCGCACAGTCCGGCTGGAAGCAACGGCAGTAGTGGCAACCAGGCAGCCGCCATGGCCTCGAGCAAGCCCAGGGCCAAGCTCTCCTCGCAGTCCATGTCGGTGTCGGGCAGGCACTACTCCATGTCCAACCAGCGGTCCGCCCAGAACTATCCCAGTGCCAGCTACGCGGTGAACACGAGTTCCAAAGCCGTGCTGAGCCAGTCCACGTCCTATCTGAATGCCATGGAACAGACGATGGGCATATCGGCGTCCTATCCACTGGAACCCCTGGACATACCATCACTGAGGAACTTGCCACCGAAACCGAGTCAGATGCAGCAACCGACGCCGCCGCCCAGACCTCCGCCCGCAAATCAAAACCAATCTTCCAACCTGAATCTGAGTCAGATCGGGAGTGGCGCCGTGCCGCATGGGGTGAATGCCGTGCAGACTGCTCTGGTGTCGCCTCCGTTGACTGTCGCCACGGCCAGCTTGTCGCCGGACATTCGGATCGAGTCGCCGAAGAACATGACCGTGGTGCAGCAGGCCACGTTCCAGCCGTACAAGGAGGTGACCAAGCCGTTCGAGATGTCCGACTTCTACAAGTACTCCACAAAGTTCAAGCAGAAGGAGGGCGGCAACTGACCCGACTGACCTCCAAGGCGCCCAGGGATTTGAAGCACAATGTCAACCGTATCATGTGATTAACTAAAATTATTTTGTAGACTGGCGATGCTACAAAACTTTTGATTAACTTTTGACACAGAAATGCTCATTTGAATATTTGCCAAATTTGTACAACTTTTGACCATTTGTATATCGAAACTGTATTTGAAGTTATTATAATTTAATGGAAGGACGAATCAGGACAATACTATTACAAAATCGCCTTATGGCAGGATGCCTAAAAAGTATGGAAATACTTTATAAATCTAAAAATCATTTACAAAAACTAACCATAGACAAAAAAAAACAAACATGAAACTGACTAGCAATTGTTACAGAGTGTATAAGTTAAGATATTTACACTAAACTAAGGATATTTTTATACGGATATATTATACATGTACTTTTGTATGTGGGGGAGACTAATTATTGACAAGCAATAACAAATACAAATAAATATAGAAATTTTGTAACAAAATCCATTATCTATTTTAAAACTTGGCTTAAGAACTATCTATAGAACAGCTAATAAAACTATTTGGTTTTAGACACTCCCCTAGAATCCCTAGTTTGGAGAAGCAATGCCGCCTCTTGGCTGCCCCTGCAACAGTTTTTGTTTACGATTGATTATTTTTAAACAATCTCGTGTTGTGCTTCACTGAGCGTTACAGTATTTTGGTGGCCGGAAAGGGGGAGCGCTCGACTCTTTCGGCTTCTCCCCCGAAAACCCAAAAATAAAAGACTCTTCTCGATGGATATTCAACTCAGTTGCATTGCGCTCGCGATTACGTGCAACTGTTCTGATCGGTTGCACTATTGGTTTATTTTTTCTGTTCATTTTCCCATGGTTTCTATATATTTCTCCTAGGAGGAGGACTAAAATTCTTATAATGTTCGATTAAGTGACAAAGTTCGAGTAGCTAGTTACCCTCCATCGTGTTGTCTTTGTTTTCAAATCGGAACATTTCTGAAATTTTACGTAAAGTTTCCAACATAACCTACAAAATTATCCGTTGTTGAGTGTTTTTTGTAAATCAAGTTAGAAGATAAAAGAAATATCGTGTCATCCAACATCCCAACGTAAACATCAACAAGAAAATGGATCGCGTTCGGGCAGCGGCTAGAATGAATGGGAATGTGCACAACTGACAGGCACAAGTGTCAGCAACAAGGCGAAAGGCGGCCAAGAACCAGAGGAATATTTGGCCATAAATTATTCGGCCCAAGTGCAGTCCGCCATGAATCTGTACACCATATACGATTGGGTAAGCCCCCTAAGCGCCGTATTTCATTAAAGTATTAACCCATTTTGCCCGAAACATCCGTCATTGCTTTCGGGAACACTGCCAATACGATCCACATGGTACAGCGGCGTATCCAATAGAATCCAATCCACAAGCGGAGTGTGTTGGTGTTCGAGTTTGTTTACGAAATGAAATCGAAATTGAATGCGCCTTTGAACTTTCGATTAGATGGCCACAAGGCCCTTTCGAATAGTTCCAACCTACTACAGTGAAGTCTGCTCTAAAGAGGTTTATGAGAATTCAAAAATTGTTCGAATATTAGAGTTATGAATTATGAAGAAAAAATTAAGCCTTTAATATTCTAAATAGTTCTATAATCTTAATATATAAAAGAAAAGCTTTTCTTAAAATTAACATATTGGAGTTTTGCCAAAAGAATTTATAGAAATTCATTAAATTTGTCAAATTTATTTATTTTTTTTAAAGGGACTTTTGAGAATTTAAAAATTAATAGAAAATATCAGAATTATTAGGATTTTTTAAAGAGGAGATTTTTTAAATACGTATAAAGACTATAATCTTAAAAACTTTTTCTAAAAGTAACATATAGGAGTTTTTCGAATAGAATCACTAGAAATTCATAAAAATTATGTCTTTATTTTTGAATAAAAAAATTATAACAACTAGGAGAACCTAAAACCCTCCAATTAAATTGGTTTACTTTCTTTTTTCCCCAATATATATTGTTTATTTTAAAAGTGTATAACTATGTTCCCTTTATGGACTACCACCTGTACAGGAATTCTTCGCCCTTATCAACATTGCTTCATCAACATTCCGGCAACAAATGTTGCCTGCACACCCAAGCAGATAGGAAAACTGTCGTCCGATGTAGCCGAACCTTATATACCCTTTAAATTTAATAAAGAAACTTTGATTAATTGTTTTATAATAAAATATTGATACGATTGAGTTTTTTGTTACTTAAATATTAAATTAAAAACAAAAGCGGGCATAAAATTATAGATTTTTAAACTATGATATATGGTTTCATGGACTGTATCAACTCAAAAGATTATAATAAACATTATACCTATTAAATAGGGCCGTAGCTGCCTCCTGTTGAAGCCATAATACCCTATAAACCAGGGCATATAAACGAACCCGCATCGTTTATGTTCCACATATAAATTTTGTTTATAAATAAAAAATGGGAGCGCACGTTCGGTGCACGGAACCGCTTGGAACCGCGGTTGCAAATTTCTCTGGCTCTCCGCCGGCGCTCTTTTCCATCGCTTTTCTTTTGATTTTCCTCGGATTGAGTGACTGATTTCAATTGAATGCCTCTTCGGTCGTTTTATTTATAAAAGAACTTGCACTGCAGGCGGTCGCGTAGCTCCTCGTTCCGGCTCCCCACTAATTTGTACTCCTCAAGCTCCCCAAGATAAAAGTGCAGTTCATGTGCCTTTAAAGTTTATCTCTTCTTTTTTTGTTTTCTTAACAAAAATTTACATTTGTGTTGAAAATTTGCACATAATGTGACACATAATAGGATAGTTAATATATGGACTGTTTTTTAAGTGACCGTAAATTGCATTTAATTGAGATAACTTCATCGTGGAATTGGATCGAATGAGGAGGAGCGAGTGCATCCATCGAAATGGGGAAATTGCATGTGAGTTAGCATAGTTCTCGGAAATGTGATCTTTGACATCTTATAGTGACATTTTAAATAGTTGACACCTTGGGTGTTTATTTCATTTTAGTTTGAATGATAATGGAGGAAATGGGTCTATGGGTAGGGGTTCAAACTTAACATTTGGCTTTGAACTTTACATTTGCTTTTTAAAGTTCAAGTGTTTTTTAAGGGGTTTCTTAGCTACTTTATCTTACTACTTATTTATTTATAAAGTTAATATTTGACTAAAAAAATATTATGTGATTTTTACTACGTAGTTCTTTCAATTTTTCTGATATTTTATTGTCAACTTTTCGCCTCCGAAGCCCATTAATCTAATCATTTTTGCCAATATGCGTGCCTTATTGAAGGTCTTTTTGGGAGTATCTGATGGAAAATCAAAGGGAACAACGTAGCACCATTAATTTAGACATTGGGCTAGGTCCTGCGCCCATTTGGCCGCTTCATCCTTTCGGCTTTGTGGGGAGTGCTGGTGTTTGTTATTAGTTTGGTGGCGAAGTGCAAAAACCTCAGACGATCCGCTCCAAATGTGTGTCACACCCAAACAACGGCCCCCACTATAGCAACAAATTGAAACTGTTGTTGTTTTCTCCTTGGATTTTTGACAAGGAGCTGGAAAACTTTCGATTTCGCACGCACACTCGAAGAAAAGCCCGTTGCCATGACTATGATGGCAAACTTGTTATCCCGATATGCGTTCGAGGATACTTTTCTGGGCTGGGACCCTTCCTGGGAGGCCTGGTGCCTGCCATTTCTACTCAATGGGACAAGTTCAAGGACGTTCAAACTGCCGAGGATTGGAAAACTTTAGCACAAATATCTTTCCGCCAATATTCTGAAAACTTTGTCAACCGTTACGACCTGACCCACTTGGCGTATGAGTAATATGCAATTGGATGGCAGATGTTTATGCGAAAAATAATATGATTTTATGGATTTTTGTCATAGTGCCTTTTATGGTATGGGCTTAAAATACTGTATTCTTTATGGTGTCTAGTATTGGGTATTGTATAGTCTAGAAATTTCAAAAAAATTAATGAAAAAAGTGATGATGCATCGCCTCGTATTTCAAATTATTGTTTCATTTAATTTTGTTTATTATTTCACCGTCAAATGCATTGCTCTGGCACATGCCCACAATTCGAAAGATGCACCCCATCTAATTGGATCTCCAGCTGTGAAAAATGTAATTGGAAAATGCCTAAATATTTCCACACTCTATACGGGAGAACGGATGCATGTGTGGGCCACGTTTCGAACACCTTCGGATGGATATATAGATCACTCAAGTGGACAGAGTCGTCTTTCTTAATTAATGTGGGCAACAGACTAAAAATAAATAATTCAAGAAATTCTCTTACATGCACAACTCCTCCGCGAGGAAACTTTATTACCAAACATAAAGATGCCTCAAATGTTTCTAATTATAATTTAAAGGGAAACCCAACGACCGACGCAGCTGCAATCCATCAAAGTTCTGGCCTGTGGGTCTGTGGGTGGAGAATTCCTCCATCTCCCAATCTCCAAATCCAAGCACTTGAGATGCAGGTCGATTTCAAATTGAAAATCGCTATCTAGCCGTGGCTTCTCGATCGCATTTGTTTACGTAATAAAGTCGCTTTTTAATACCTCTCGTCCAAGTTTAGTGGGCCATCCGAGCAAAAGCATCCTCACAATGCGTCTCGGAGGTTGACAACTGGGTGACATCATTAAATCGAATCAAAATCTAGAAAATTAATTTATGGCGGCAGACGCGTGTGTGCCTCAAACTCAAGGAACTCAAGTGGCACGGCCTGGTGGCCCAACAAGTGGGGCACAACACAAAATTATAACATGTTCTTTTGTTTTCATTTGTTATTTCAACAAAAATGAATGTTTTCATGTGTTTTTTAGGTGGGTTACTTAATACTATTCCCAAATGATAGTCTTCTAACAGATTATGTTTTGCCAAAGTACCCATTATAATTTAATCTTAAAATTTTCAATGGAAATTTTATTCCGAAATCAATACTCCCTTTGTTCCCCATTGCCAAACTACTACAATTTGATGAGATATTTTGCGAGTCCATAAAGGCCACTATCTCGAAAGTTTATAAAATGCCGGAAGTAGCTTAATGGCTATTAAAATTCCACTATTTACATTCCAGATCACTTCGCTGCTCCGGCCGCACAGCGCCAGTGTCAGTTTCAAGGCGATCGAGGCGGCGGCGGCCGAAGAGTTGCCGGCAACATCTGCGGCAGCAACATCTGGAGCAACAACATCTGTCGGCTCAGCAACATCCCGGAGCTCTGGAGCAAAGATATCCGGTGGAGAGACCTGTTTCGCAGTCGATTTCGTACCGACTCTAGATTTTGAATTCAAGAAGCCATCGGCGAGTGAGCCAACCTCGGAGCAATTGCAACATGTTGCCAGTGGGTCTGATGATGGCCCTGCGGAAGATTACGAGTCCGACTCCGGCGATAACGATTCCACGCACACGTACATAATCTCGAGGAGCAGCTGGACGGGAGTCACTTCGAGCAGCACCCCGTATGCTGTGAGCTCCACAGATACCGCCGAGCTAATCAGAAGGCAGAACAATCTCAGTCTCACGGAGGAGGATCAGTCGGTGTCCTCGTTTAGCATAGAACCACCCACCAGTTCCATGACCATTGACATGGCCGAACAACAGACCACCACCACCACGACCACCACAAGTAGTGCCGATGTGGGGGCCACCACAGTGACCACCACGACAGCCACAACCACCAGCACCAGTAGCATCGAGGAGGACATTGAGGAGGCCATCGAGATCAGCGAGGTGGAGGAGCAGCTAGAAACGCCCCTGGAATCCCTATCAGAGGCAGCTGCTTTCGCCAGACCGAAACAGCAACCGAGTGCCAAAAGCTTAAGCAGCAATCCGGACGACCCGGAGGATGAAGACGAGGATGCGGAGGAGTTTCGCATCGATGATGCCCAGCTATCCGGTGGCCAGTTGGCGCAGCATTTCCTCGTGGAAAGCGATGAGAGCTCCGAGCTCCTACCAGCCGGCTCCAAGGCGGAGGTCAGCCTCTCCTCCAACGATGACGATGACTTCGACATTAGTTTGCCTCTGGAACAGAGGAAGCCAGTCCACTCGTTGCACGAAGACGAGGAGGAGGAGTCAGTCGAGCAGTCGGAGGATCACAGCTTAAGCAACCAGAGTACCACTGACGATGTCTCCGAATTGTTGGAAGAACCAGTCCATGGAGAGGAGGACAAGACAGAGGCCAGTGAGCACCAGGACACCCTGATGGACGACAGTCATGGGACCGAAGAGCAGGATCACTCAATGGAGGAAATAGTGGCCACCAATGAGTCCGTCGAGGTGACCTACGAAGCCGAGGAAACAGTCAACACTTCGCAGAAAGCAGATGTGGTGACAGATCTGGATGAGGAGCCCGGAGAGCCGGTCAAAGAGGTCATCAGACCCACGTCTACCGTGGAGACCCTGAAGCTGCCACCACTTTTGGAGACCCGCGTGATGGAGAACAAAGCGGCCAAAGCTATGTCGACCATGCATCTGCAACCAGAACTGATGGAAGCCCTGGAGGTAACCATTCTAGAGGCTGGTGAGGAGTTTGAAGAAGATGAGGATGACGAGGAGAGCTCCTTGCAACTGATGAAGCTGCGGCTGATGGCCATGAATCAGCAGATGCTTGGAGATAGTGCCGCCAAGCTGTCGCCCACAGAGGCGGAGCAGACGCAAGTAGCTGGGGGCAGTTTGGAACTAAAACAGATGGAGCGAGTTCCACTTAATGAGTTCTCCAAGGACGTACTGGAGGATATCACCGAGGAGAGCGAACGCCAGCTCTCCATGAGCACCACCATTGAAGAGGAGCAGGACCCACCGTCGCTGTCCCTGGATGAGTCCAAAACGCTGCTGCAGGCAGGGGCAACTAAGGTCGGAGGCAGCAGTTCCAGTTTGGCCAGCTTGCAAATGCTCCGGCAATTGGAGGCCAAGGTCCAGGAACTTCACACCCAGCTGGAGACCAAGGACAACTGCCTGGCATCCCTGAATTTTCAATTGGAGGCATCGCGAAGGGAATCCAGTGCGGGCCCAGCATCGGCTAGAGACACCAGCTCCTTGATGACCAACTCCACGGAGTACCGTACTCTACAGGATGAACTTGGAGGACCTGTAAGTAAATTACAAACATAACGAAGCTT
The DNA here is from genome assembly GCA_035045925.1 of Drosophila atripex. Lineage (NCBI taxonomy): Eukaryota > Metazoa > Arthropoda > Insecta > Diptera > Drosophilidae > Drosophila > Drosophila atripex. The sequence goes on from JAWNOP010000012.1 coordinate 8,851,477, forward strand.
ATATCTAATGAGTATGTCCATCCACAGACCCTGGACATCTACGTGGAGATGTCGCGCAGAGATGAAATGATTGCCAAGCTTACGGATTCCCTGCAGCAGTCCCTGAATGTCAGAGAAAAGCTCCAAACGGATGCAGATCGCCTGGGTGGGGAAGTACAGAACCTGCGCCGCCAACTCCAAGATGCCATCGAAGCTGTGAAACGCTCCAATACCGTGTGGCCAGAGCAGGAGAGCAATCCTGGCCAGCGTCTGTCAGAAATCTCAATGGACTTGATAAGCGAGAGCGATGATGATTTGGATCGCCACTTCCTGACCGACAACGAAGAGCGAGGATCTCGTAGCTCCAAGGAAAGACAGCTACCGAACATGCATCCCATCGATGACTTGGGTCTGGAGCACTTGAATCCGGAATGGACTCCGGCTTTCAGCAAGCAAATCGAGCAGTTCCACAGCTATCTGTTGCCAAACGAACAGCGCATTTTCCTGATGGTCCAACGCAAGTTCGACGACTACTTGAGCCAACAGCTTGCCCTGTGCCGGGACCAGAATGCCCAGGAGCTGAAGATCGCCCGGGATCAGTGGGAGAGTGAAAAACAGAGTAGCGAGCAAGCCCAACAAGTGGCACATGCCAAGTCGATGGAGGAGCTTAGAAAATACTTTGAGCACAAGTGCGCCGACCTGGAGAAGCAGTTCTCCGACGATGTCTTCTCGCACAAATCCCAGCACCTGGGTGGTGATAGCTCCTCGGAGTGCTCCGAGGTGGATCAAATGCCGGAGGAGATGGTGGCGCCTGCCCTGTCTTCCAAGGAGCCATCGCCACGGAAAAGGAAGCGGGCTGAGCTGTTGCTTAGTCCGAGTCACCTCCAAATGACGCCATGTGGCCTGGACTCCTTGGGCGAAACCACCCAGACGGATCAAGCTGGTCGAGATGTGAGTGCAAGTTTTCGATTTATTGGCTTTTGAAATTATAATTTTAATATTTTTCCCCTTCTAGCACACTCTGGAAGTGGCTGACCTGAAGATGTTCTACCAGACTCACATCCACGAGTTGAAAAGAGCGCACGAGGATCAGGTGCGCAAGCTGAACGATCGTCTCAGGTTCTATGAACGTCGCCAGGGTGATGATGACTACAAGGTTTGTAGACAAGTCACAAATAGTCCTTAAAATATCCTAGCCTGTCTCGACTAACTGATCCTAACCGTGCATGTCTATTCTTGTTTTCGTTCTCCAAACTTTATAACCCAATTAAATGAACTAAACCCATTGTAACTACCTGCAATCGTCACCCGAAATGCAAAACTAACCCAGCCCGAAGCCAAATCACCCGCTCGTACCTGCCCGGAACTGGAATCCGCGGAGAAATCATCCCCCGCAGGACTCGCCAACACCTCTCTCATCATCATCGACGAGGATGAGTTGAATTTTAATAACGAATCTCAGGTTGTACAGCGTATCATCGAGGAGTACGAGCGAAGGCTTCAGGAGCAGTTGGCTCTGGCCCGGCAGGACATCGCCAACGAGCTGGAGCAGCACATTCAGGTGAGCGGTACAGGCGGCAAGGTGCAACAGGGCATGTGGCATGAATTGTTGTTCAACTTACTGCACGTTGTGTTTTATGTTTTTAATTAATCAAAATTATATTGATTATGTTTCTTTAAGAGATTTGTTTCTAAAAACGTACACATTTTAAAAGTGAAAGTTTTTAATTTTAAGCTTTTGAAATATATGTTGTTTGAAACCCCTTTTTTTTATAAATATAAGAAACAGTGTAAACATTTGTCTGTGATTCACTCTAATGATTAGAGTTTTATCTTAAGGTATCTCTTTTTAAAAAAAGAAACTAAACTCTTTCGGAGCATAAATTATTTTTAAACTCGGCGCACGCAACCTGCCTAGTAAAAAAAAAAAAACGTGCGAAATTTGTCAAGTAGCCAAAAAGCGAAATTAAAGAAAAACAAAAAAAAAATAAAAATAAAAGGCAAGGAAAACAGAGCAACATTAAAATCATGCTGCCACAAAACGTGTGCCAAAAGAACTTTCAACTCACTTTGAATTATGTAGCATTAAATCCGTGTGCTCTTTGATACCTGGGGCTGTGTCTATTTATACCTGGCAGTCAATGATCCCCTCGGAACGTTGACAGAAGGCCCAATCCTTTCCAGCCGAGCCGCATCACTCCACACTACCTTACCAAATATGGTGGCCACGTGTCTCCGGAGTTGGGGAAGGAAGTGACTATATGGATGGATAAAGACCTCCCTTTCGGTGGCGCTTCTTGGCAGAGACAGTTTCTATATATCTTTTGTCAAGAACCAAAATAAATCCAACGAAGGTCAGACGACTGGAGGATACAGTAGATATTGGTATAAGGTCACTGGTGTTCTTCAGATTTGGTGAATAAAATTAATGTAATAATAGATTACAGATTAATTTTTTTAAGAATTTGAATTTGAAGAATTAAGTGCTCAACATAGTTTAATTTACTGTACCACACTCACTATACAAATAAGTAAAAACCCGAATCATTTGCCTACAAAACCCCACAACTGTTCAAAAAATATTTACCGCCCCACTTATGCTGTCAAAAAATAGTCTTTTATATGTATCGGATGGGGGCTATCTTTCTGTTTGCCAACAAAATTTGCAGACAGTCTGCCGAAGATTCTATAGACTATACAAGCATAGTAAACTATAGCCCGCCAAATGCTATTTGAATGAAAACCATGTGCTTGTCCTGTTTTGTCAAGGCATTATATGTATTTTATTTTTTTCACACCAAATTTAATCAAGTCGTGAACCGAAGATCATAAATTCAAAGCCGGAAGTGTGAAGACTGGCTCGAGTTGGGGATTGAAAATAATGGGGTGAAGTGGGGGATATGATGCCCTCCCTCTCAGGGAACTGGAGTAAATAAATAGAGAGAAGTTCGCTGGCTGGCTATTTAAAATTAACGCTCATAAATTTGAATTAAATTCAACACGCACAGAAAGAGAGCGTGCAAAGAATGCAGTGAACTGCTTGAAACCCACAACAAGCAGTGCAGAGTACTCTCCCCTCGTATAAAATTGGGCTGCCTGCTTCAAAGAGTGCTCATTCTTTTGCGTTATTTCAATCCGTACGCACGCTTCCGTCTAGATCGGATCATTTATTCAAATATATACAAGAAAAACGATTTTTTTAGAGAGAAAGAGGGATCAGCCTCCTCTCTCCTACATGTGCTTTAGAATCTATAGATCTTAATGATCTTCAAGTGGTTCTTGTGAAAAGTGAAATAGGCAAATCATTGCCAAAAAGCGGAACAAATAATTGTGCATACAAACAATTGAGTTATCATTGTGTCGATTAATTGGAAATTTGTGTGAAATCGCCGCGACTGGATTCAAATCTTAACGGAAGATTTTTGGAAGAATATAAGCAGGAAACTCCCCATCTAGAAGGAGAATAATTAGAGTAAGCAAACTCAATTTTTTGAAGAGTCTTCAGTCAAAATGTCCATCACTCAAATTCAAATTCGAAAAAACCTCCCCCAAAAACACTGACTAAATAAACAAACAAAGTCTGCACTTTGTCAAAGATTTGTCTTCTTCCAATCGAACTCGAAAAGTCGTTGCCCTTTCTTCCCAAAAACACAGAAATTAAGACCGAAGAATTTCCATTTCCAGGCGCATTTCGTTTCGGTAGGAGTTTATTTTTGTTTCAGGCACAAAATTTTCGGTTCCTCTTAGTATCTTGGATCTTTATTTGGTTTATATTTAGTCAACTTCCCGGGCTCTTAAAACGGCTTTAAAAACGAATATTATGATTTCCTTTGAGATTTCAAATTTTAATAGCATTTAGTAATTATATCCGATACTTATTGACTTGAAGTTTGTATTTTAATGGAATGAGTGCCTTTAATGGAGAAAAGGAAACGCAGACCCTTGTAAAGTAAGCCAACTGGCGTTGGTTAAGTGAATTTTAATTGAAAATGCCAAGGACTTGGGGCACGCCTTCAAAATTAAGCCATTAGGCAAATCAATTAGCGGTCTACTATAAAATGAAACCCTTTGTGAGAACTTGGATTAATTCAAGTTTAAAAGTGAAAAATGGACTACGATCTTGTGCGACCAGTGCGAATCCTGACTGGCATTCTGCGGGTTTTCCGCCTGTGGCCCAAGGAGGACACCTTGCCAGGAGAGGATTGGGCCAACTGGAAGGCATATTCGCTGCAAGTGCCATTCACCCTGCTCTTTGCCGCCTCCATGTGGGTGGAGGTTATACTGAGCGACGATATGCAGCATACCTCCGATGTCCTGCTAATCTGCTTGACCACCACAGCCCTGGGAGCTAAGATTCTAAATAATTGGAAGCTGTCCCATGTGGCCCAAAGACTGCTCCACGAATGGAGCACCCAGGACCAGTTCAAGCTGAAAAGCATGAAGGAGGTGGAAATGTTTCAGTTCGAACATCGCCGGTTCACCAGAGTGGCCATCTTCTATATAATGAGCAGCTTTGGCGTCATACCATTTATTTGCATTCAGCCCTTGTTTGACATTCCCAACAAGCTGCCGTTTTACATGTGGACACCCTTCGACTGGCACAATCCGGACCTGTTCTGGTATCCCTTCATATACCAAGTCATAACCATACCCGTCATTTGCATATGCAACGTAACGATGGATGCCGTCAACTGGTACTTGATGTTGCATCTCTCACTTTGCCTCAGGATCTTGGGTGGGAGATTGACTTCCCTGCGCCACGAGGATAAGAATGTTCGGGAGAAGTTCCTGGAGCTGGTGAGACTGCATCAGGGCCTGAAAAGGCAGGCCAGAGACTTAGAAACCTACGTGTCCAAGAGCACTTTCACCCAGATTCTGGTCAGTTCCCTGATCATCTGCTTCACCATCTACAGTATTCAGATGGTGAGTGCTTGGCAGGATAACTGCAATCAACTCTTAACTCTCTGTTCATAATTTTAGAGTCCCATCAAGCAGGATATTGGTAGATTCTATGGCATGGTTCAGTACTTGTCCTGCATGGTTATGCAAATACTTATTCCCAGTATTTATGGCAACAATGTGACCTATTCCGCTGACAAGTTGCCCAATGCTCTGTATAGCTCCGATTGGCCAGATATGAGTCCTCAAATGCGTCGATTCGTTCTAATGTTTATGATTTATCTGAATAGACCAGTGACCCTCAGAGTCGGTGGCTTCTTCTCAGTGGGACTGCCACTCTTCACAAAGGTTTTTAGGAGTTCTTAGGTTTAGAAATTAGAAAAGTTTTATCAATTTATCCATTTTTCAGACCATGAACCAAGCCTACAGCCTGCTGGCCTTGCTGCTCAACATGAAGAAATAGGAAGAAACCACTCTCTGATTTCTATTTTGGATTTTAGAGCATATATTTCGCAGCTCGTTTGGAGATTTATTGCCGCACAACTCGTTATGCAAAGATCTATAAATATATATAGTGGCACTGCACCAAGTATATGCTTTGTATGCAGCACAAAAAATTTGCAAATGCAAGTGACGAAAATAAAATTCAAATTTTTTCGCACAAAACGATTTTGAGGGGAAACTGCGCCGGGAAACTTTGGGAAAACGTGCCATTTCCAAATAAACACTGTGGGACCCAGAATATTTACCTACAGTGCGTTTCAGATATTTAGGAATGGATTCTTTGTTTCATTTTGTCTTCTAGAATGTTTAAAAAAAATTGTAAAATGTTTTTAAAAGTTTGTAACTTACTGTAAGCCTACGTAAAGCACTGAGTAAATATTGTAAATCGTTGAAAACAAAGAATAATCACAATCGCCCGGGATCACGACCCCTCTACATGAGTGTGAGTGGCTGAGATGGGTTTCTCATGTACCGCCAGGGCGATAAGAGAGTTGCAATGATAATCCAATAAAATCGTCACTCCTAGACCGCATACTGTTTTTATTCAATTGTATTTAATGTGGTTGAATCATTACACACTCTTGAGAATAAATAAATACAACATGGAAGTGCAGCACGATCCGAAAATAAAACTTCAGTTCCCTCTGGTTGGGGTTGATTTTTTTTGATTAAGATTTATGCATCTCCGCCTTGGCTTCCGTCATCGGCACCCTCAAGGGAATAACTCAAAATAAGATTCGAAAAACCGCATCGAGCATCATGTAAATATTTTGAGTTAAAGCCATAAATATTTATGTGAGAATATTTTCCCCTAAAAGCTTCAAGCTCTCCTTTACTTTTCAATGCAATATGCAGCCGAATGTTGCCACAGATTTTCACACATTGTCCATAAACACAAACTTTAATCGACGTAAACAAATTGCATTTTTTTTTTTTTTAGAATTTGCTGTCGGAGAACACCGTGGACGATCAGCATTGGCCCAAGGAGCTGATCTTGCTGCGGGAGAAGTTTACGGCCAAGAGTCAACTGGAGATTACTCAGCTGAATATTAAACATGCCGACGAGGTGGGTATTCTGGGGATTAATGGAAAATATTGTTTAATAAAAAACCAAATCGCTTTCCTCCAGATGTCGCGCCTGAAATTGGAATACGAGAAGCAGCTGAACCGGAAGAACAAGCGTCACCTCACCTTCGATGCGGCCCGTGACCTGGAGCAGGTGATCTGCGAACGCGATGGTCTGAGGGAACTATCGAAGAGTTTCCGCTCCGTTCTCTGCCGGCTGGCCAAGTGCGTGGCCAACTGCGAGGAGGATCTGAATGCCACTCTGTCCGAGGAGGTGCAGCGTCTGCTGCACCACAGCCGCAGTCAGGATGCTGGCGACGATCTGGAGGTTACACTCAGCAGCTCCCTGAACAACACCAAGCAAATGCTCCGAGTGCCGGATGTGCACAGTCTGCTGGAAGTGGTCGAGGATCCCAGTTTGCTGCAGTTCATCGACAGCAAGAGCAACGAAGAGCCCAGCGAGGACTTCGACTTGAACGACTGCCTGGAGAGGTTGAAGTCGGAGGCATCTTATCTGCTGCATTTGTCCGAGGACCTGCATAAGCAGCGCCCCCAAAACAATGAGTCTCTGGAGCACGTGGAGGAGCAGGAGAAGCAGGAGCATGAGCTGTGCTGCGAGGCAGAGGATGGCCTGAAGACTACAGCGGCTGCAGTGCAGCAGTCGGTGCTCGCCAAATTTTTGCGCACCAACTCCCTAAACGACCAGCAAATGGGAGTGGCCAGCCAGCGGAAGAACAGTAACCCAGAGGCCGGAAAAAGCCATAGCTCTCTGCCCCCCGACCTTCAGCAGCATGCCGGAAATGCGTCAGAGCTCTCTTTCCAGCTGGTGGAGCTGAAGAACCGCTTGATCAAGTCGGAGACGGATCGCCAGAAACTGCAGCAGCAACTGACCCACACAATCGACCGGAATGCCGAACTTGGCCAGGAGCTGCAGGCTCTGAGGGACCAGTTGTCCCAGCTGAATTCCCTCAACCACACGGATTACAACGAGGGCTATGGCCTGGGACCTCTGAAGAGCCTGGACCAGTCATCAGCCAGTTTTGCTGCCCTCCAGGAGCGAGCCCGTCACCTGCTTTCCTCCTCACCCGTGAAAGAGCAGCCGTCAAGAGATCAGGCCAATTCCACTGTGGTGCTGCTCCAAATGATTGAAGACTTTTGCCGCGAGGGAGACAAGGTGGTCGAGTGCGGCAAGAAGGATCGGGAAGATCTGCAATCCCAGGTGAGTTAAGGACAAATCCGGATTTACTTTTTAGGTTTCTACCCGTCCCCCTGAATAATGTCAAGTGCTAAACGCATGATCCGTAAACTTGTTTAAAATCCCAATTAAATTTCGAGTAGTCTGTAAGCCAAGTATAAGAGCCAGGTTTTTATGAACTTACCAACCAACCTCTGAACCCAACCTACCTGCATACACCCACAAACATAGATCGATACCGCTGACAAGCAGCTGAAGGATACACGGCGTTTCCTGGAGGATCAGGCCGCCGAACGCGAACAGGAACGTGACGAGTTCCAGCGCGAAATCGAGCGACTGAAGGCTCAATTACGCGACAAGGAGAAGGAGCACAGCTCCTATGCCAATGCCTCCGAGGAGGTGAGTCCTCATTCTCCGTTCTCATCCAGGATCGTCTTGATCTTGTTCGGAATCTTGGTTTTGTTTTATGGGCTTTTGGTCTGCCTTTCGTTTCTGTTTACTTTATTTTGCCTGGGTTTTCGAAATCTTCTTCTGTATTTCTTCTGTATCTTTTGGTTATATTTCCATAGTCTTAGATGTTACAGTTTTTGTTTTAAGTTTATTAAATAGGTATATATTTAAGGTTCCTTAGCTTGTTTTCTCCTACTTATTAACTGTTAATGTTGCACCTATTAAAAATAATCACAAATATTTACTTACAAAATCGCATGGGGCACCTGTTGGGCATAAAGTCATTGAGAATCCCCCTGGGGGGCCTACTCTTCTTCAATGGAGTCAAGGGCGGCATGTATTTTTCTGTATATACATATATAAGTATGGCCAAAGCTTTTGCAGCCATGTGCCGACATATTTATAGACCCTCGGATATACGCACTTGAATGTTTCAATCGGATTCCATTTAGGAAAGACACCTCAAGTTTAAGATCTCCGGGGGGGCTCTCTCAGAATCTTTTCAATGTCACTTTGGAAGAGTGTTTCAAAATGCCAGCGATAATTAATAAGTGTGAATGGAAGATTGATTGCAATATTTCCGCATTTATAAAAGAGAATATTATTGTTTAAGGATTAAATGATGATTGTTTAAAATGAATACAGTGTGTCTAAAATAGTTTCTTGTCTTTTAACCTCTTGATGTGCACTAATCTATTTGTAACTCCATACCTTCTAATGTTTATATTTAAAACTCTTTGCATGCACCTAACAAAATACAACCCCAACTGCAATTAACTCAAAACTGTTGCACTTGTTACCCCCTTTTTCCCCACTGCGTGTGCACCACTACAAAAATTAGTCGAATTTAGCGAAGAATCAGCATGTAAGTTTGTCACTAAACTGATGATCAGCACCACACTTTCATTCTTCACATCGCACCACACATATTTTATTGATTTTTGTTAAAAAAATACTAATTATTCACTTAACTCTGTACAGTATGCCCAACTGGAGGCCCAGTTAAGGGAAGTCAACCATCAACTGAGCGAATCCAATGCCAAGCGGGACAAATTCGAGGTGGAACTGAAGGCTTCGATAGACAAGATCTTTGTGCTCCGGGAGATCATCTCCGAGCTGGAAACCCAAGTCCAGACCAAGGCCCTGAATGAGCAAGTGCTGGCCGAAAAGGCCAAGCAACTGGAGGAGTATGTCAGTCTGCAGATACGGGACAATGATGCACTGCAGCAGGAAGTTCACAGCCTAAAAACCGACATTGGCGAGGGCTACCAATCCAGGATTCGCCTGCTGGAGGAGAAGTTGCAGCAGGGAAGGACCACCGGTGAACAGAGTGTTGTCCTGGGGCAAGTGGCCGAAAAACTGCGAGACATTGAAACGACTCTGGAGCAGAAGACCAAAGTCCTAGAATCGCTCCACAACTCCAACAATGCCTCCAATTCGTGCAGCTTGAGTGTCACGGAGGACGTCTCCTGCCCTGGAAGCAGACCGGTGACGGCAGACGGTTCCCCCTCGCATCCTCTGACTGTTGAAGGCGTCCAGCGGGTAACCGAAAAGCTGGACAAGCACACCCGGGTCGAGGAGGCGGCTATCAAGAGGATCCGCGACCTGGAGATGCAGGTCCAACAAATGCGCGCCGGCTGTGTGGTGAGTAACTCAATGTGGTGTGTGTCTTTGCTTAAGTTCGAAATCCGATAGGTTTGTTGCCTTGCTAAATAAAAAATTTGATTCTATTAGATAGGATTTTAAAGTAGGCCTGGGAAATGGAAAATCTAACTCAACAAGAAATACGATACATTTTCAAATTTAATTTGAACGCGTAAAATACAAAATATTGAAACCTATTTAATTTTTAGTTTGTTTTCTGGAGAGAATATGTAGAGAAAAACTCGGATCATCCAGTTTTCGCTGACATCGGACTGCATCATTTTTAGTGGTTTTCTTGAGAGAATATTATGAGATAAACATAAACTACTACCCAGTCCTTGCTATATTTTTTGTTTTTAGATAACTTTAGTGCGGAAAATGTCATGGGCTATGAAAAAGCCCTGATCACCGCTATGAAGCAAGAATATCTGGGAAAAGTTTTGAGGTACTGCCTCCTCACACTGCAAACAGCCGTGGACGTAGATCAGTACTCCACCATCGCAGGTGGGTTGCGAGTCCACGGACCGTACGATTCGTTTGATCCTTTGAACAGGCAGATTGTTAAACTTTCCACTAATTCGTGGGCCACGAATCTGCTCGCCCTGGAAACTCAACAGAGAGCTACAAGAATTATACCATTTGGACAGTTCCTCTCGCCTTTCAGGATCATCGAAGAGGGAGTAGTACTGCTCGACGAATTAACTGGTTATCTCTACGAAATCAGGACTCAATTCCATTCTCACGATTATGTTACTGAAACATAATTTCTGTTATATTACAATTTCAAAAAATAAGAAACTATTTAATTTACCAAACAATTCTCAAAACTATTTATATAAAAGTATTAGAAGCCTGGAAAATGATTTTGTAATGCCTAAAAAAATTGAAAATAGTATAGACGCAGGGAGAAGGGTCTACTTGGTTTTAAATTTAACAATTTTACTTTAATTCGTAGCGATTGGAAGTTTTCGAACTAGTGAGGTTTGTGTCTAAGATTTATCCACCAAAAGAACATTCGAATTGTACGTGGTTTGTGTTTTAGATAAACATATTTTGAATTCAACGCTTGGTTCTATATTTAAATTGTTCCTTCTCTCTTGTGATAACTCGTGAAACTGAGCATCAAGAACGATATTCTCTGGCATGCAGTCTATCAAAAAATATCCCTCATTTGCCTTCAGAATGGCATTGTGGACGGTTCAAAACGGGAGAAATGTCTTCTCATAAATTGACTCAAAATGTTTTTGAAACGCTAATAGCGCACATATGTGAAAGACATACATATATCTGTATATAAATATATATGCAATTCAATTAAAATTTATCTGATAAACCAAGAATAATACGCTAAAGATCCCCAAAATGTTTCAGTTCCCGAAGATTGTGCCCAATTTTGGGTCACTGCGAGTGAGTTTTTCGAGCGAAGTCTTTAATATCCGATCAAGGCTATTCTTTTGTGAATGTCAATTGGCTGTGGGGATGGATGTGTTTATTTGTTGTGATGAATTCCGAGTTGGTTCAGTGTCACAAAATGGAACTACATATAAATAAAATAATTGAATTTGCTGTGCCGCTAGTTGTCATAATATTTTCGCCCAGGCGTGATTTATGTGGCAGAATTGTGGGAATTTGGCACACAGTCTGGTGGCTCCCAGTTCCCGGTTTGTTCCACTTCGGAAATAGCTGCAATATGTATGTGCGTTATATTTTCACGCCTATTTCCGTGCCACATGAGTTGCCACTAGAATTGGACACAAATCACTTGGCGCCCTTTTGAAGCCTGCCACATTTCCATCACACTCCCGGGGTAGACCACTTTTTGTCGCTTAGAAAATGTGAAGAATGGAAGTCCAAACAAACTGGAGCTTGTTTACAATATGCGTTCGCACTGAACCCCAATCGAAAGACTTATATGCGGTAATGCCTCAATAAATTTCTTTATGCTATGGCATGATGCGTCCCGCTGGGCTGACAGGGTAATGGTTTATTTTCTTTTGGGGGAGCAGAGAAGTGAAAGCGAGAAACAGGGGCTGCCGGCGATTGTTGGGGAAGCTGTATGCATGCCCGCATAAATAAAACTGCATCCCATCCGAGTAAACAAAAAACAAAAGAAAAACAAGTACAACTTCAGAGATACAGTGTGAATGAAATATCAAAAGAAGATAGCGTTTATTAATTTTTTATGGGCAGGGGCTTTAAATTCTGAATCATTTTTAAAAGTTTGATAAAAAGGGTTAAGAGATAAGGTTACAGAGGTAGGATGTTTATTCATTTTATTTAAAACAGTCCACACTTCATCTGAAAAAGTTCAAATAAATTTACTTTGATTAGATAAGTGAGTTAATTTTTATTGTACCAGAACTCTTGGGGAAGACACAGCCAATGTAATTGAAGTTGGAAAGGGTTAAATGCAGATGAAGTCAATGGTCAAATGGTTGGGCAATGACTGCTAAACAGACAGCTCCCACACATGGTTCTCAAATGGTAAATTGAAGCAGACAGCCAGAACTAGCCACTTGACCACTTGAAATACTCTGTACACTGGAAAGAAATTGATTAAAAAGTGTGTAAAAAAATTTGTATTATATTGTAAATATTATTTACGTACTTTTAGGAACTCCAACATGAAAGGGACTCGCTGCAGGGTCGCATGGACGAGCAGACCCAAAGGATATCCACCCTGCAAAACCGCCTGGAGGAGCAACGCCAGCGGGCAGAGCAACTTCACAGGGCTGGCACCTCTGACCTGAATACCCGGGTCCATGAACTCCAGGGCGAAGTCCAGAACCTTAGCGAACAGTTGGCCGCACGGGACAAACAAATGGCAACCGTACGGCAGCAGCTGCAGCGCAGCAAGGAGGAGATCATGCGCCTGGAGGCGGAGCTAACAGTGCGCACCCAACCGGATCGCAGTCTGGTGGACAAACTGGAGGCCGATGTGCAGCAGAAAGGTGCCGAAATCTCTAAACTGAAGGAGAAGATACGCACCGAGATGATCAACCGACTGGCACTGCCCGATCTTATGGAAACCATGCTGGCGGACAAGAACGATGAGATCGATCACCTGCGCGATCAACTGGAGGCCAAGGAGAAGGAGCTCCAAGCTGTTCATCAAGAGGGCAGTCTGCTATCCACACCAGTAGCAGGACTAGCTGCGGGAGATGCGGGAGGAAAACCGGACTCGGGTGGCAAGTCGAGTGCCCGCACACTGAGCGACATTGGATCGATTTCAGAGTATCCAGAACCGGATGTGGACAGGAGAGCAGTGATGCTGAGCCTAAATGCTCCTGGCCTTCATATCAGCGAGGGCGCGGGTGGCTTCCTGCATCAGACAATGGTGAGTCTTGAACGAGGGTTGCTAACCTAAAACAATTACCTTAAATCGTTATTGTTCTTGCAGGAAACATCCAAGGAAGCGGTCGCCAACTTAACACACAAGCGCACGGACGATTTGAGTGGCTTCGTGGCTCCTTATCCCGTGAATACCTTCGAGCATCCTCACTACTTCCAGGCCCTTGGCGTTACAGCCCAGAGTAGTGATGGCCTCACTCCTGGTCTAGTGCCACGCCAAATCAACTTCTCCAACCTCACGGCAGAGGATTCCAAGCTAAAGACTCCCAGTCTTTTGATCCAAACCCCTGAAATGCCCAAACCCACAACGCCAACGGAAGTACAACAATTGCGCCAAAAGCTCACCATTTTGGAGAATGAGAAACAGCGACAGCAAAAGGACATGGAAACGAAACTGCAGGATTTGCAAAACCAACTTCAGCTGGAGCAGGAACAACTGGGTCGCCAAGCCCAGAGCCTGCGCAGTCACCAGGAAAGTGAGCAAAAGTACAGACTCCGCATTGAATCTCTGGAGTCCAAGATTCTGGAGACAGCCGCCCAGGAGGCTGCCGAGCGGGAGAATCTCCGCAGGGAACTGAACTGCGTCAGTGCTGCTCATGAGCAGTGCGAAGATGCGGCTGCTGCCCGCAAAAGGGAACTGGAAACCCTTAATGGCGAAGTGAAACTCAAGGCCGATCAACTGCTGGCTGCTCAGCGGCGCTGCACTGAACTGGAACTTCAAGTTCAAGGTCTAGAAAGGGATCTGGAGCGTCTCAAAAACAGCGAAAATAGCTCGAAGCAGTATTCCGTGGACGAAATTGCCCAGCAGGTGGAGAAGGAACTGAACTACTCCGCCCAGTTGGACTCAAATATCTTAAAGGCCATTGAGAGCGAGGAGGAGAACAATCTGGACAAGAAGCTTTTGCAGAAGGAGGTCCAAACGGAGGAGGAGCACCTGCCGGGCACTGGCAATGGCACCGATGATGAGAACTTCACCGGCGAACGGGAGCTGCTGAACCAACTGGAAGCCCTAAAAGCTCAACTGGCCGTGGAGAGGGAACAATGTGAGACATTGAGCAAGGAGCTGCTGGGCGAGAAGCAGCACTCGCAGGAAATCCAAGAGCAGGATGTGGTGATCATCGAGGCCATGCGAAAGAGACTAGAAACCGCACTGGACGAGGAGGATGAGCTGCACAAGCAGTTGGATCAGGAGCGGGAACGGTGTGAGAGGCTGCAGACTCAACTAACTTCCCTGCAGCGGGCTGAAAGTCGCCGGAATAGTTCTCTACTCCTCAAGTCCCCCAATGATTCTCCTCGCAAGTCCCCAAGGGCCGATTTTGAGACAGAACTTGGAGATCGGCTGCGCAGTGAAATCAAACTACTGGCGGCCCAAAACGAGAGGGAAAGGGAGCGGTATGCCGATGCCCAGAGAAGCAACGAACGGGAACGTCAGCGGTTCGAGAAAGAGCTCCAAGAGCGGGTGGCCTACTGCGAGCGACTTAAACAAGAGATGGAGAAGCTATCGCGGGACAAGGAATCAGCTGAACTCGAACTGGAGCACTTCAATGAGCGCCTAACTCTGCAAGCCACTGAGATCGAGAGTCTGGAGGCCAGACTTGTTACCCTCCAGGAGGCGGAAACGCGAAGAGCCAACACTCGCACCCGCCAGCACCAGGAAACTGTCAAGCTCCAGGCCGAGATCCATGAACTGAAATCAAGACTCCTGGCCGCTGAAGCTTCTCGGGACTGCCTGGACCAAAAGGTCACCCAACTGCGTTTCGATGTGAGCCGCTCCAGTCAACGGGAAGCCAAGCTGGCTGAGGCCCTGGCCCAGGCAAATGACCGTCTCGCTCACAGCACGGATGACAATGTGCCGGCACAGTTCCTGCAAAAGATGCAGGAGATCAATGCCCTGGTGGCGGAGAACACCCAGGAGAACAGACAGATGGCGGAGACAGTCCAGTTCCTGGTGGGTGAGAGGATTGCGCTGCAGAAGAAGTGCGAGGAACTGGGCGGATCTGGGAATACCAATGTGGCTGAGCTGGAGGAGCGTTGCCGGCAGCTAATCGGTCGCTATCTGCGAGTGGAGTCCCATCGCAAGGCATTGGTCTACCAGAAGCGGTATTTGAAACTCACCCTAGAAGGCTACCAGGCCAGTGAGCAGCTGGCTCTGCAAAATCTCCGCGGAGGACCACCGCCTGTCCAGCGAAACATTAAAAAGAAGTTCAAGTAAGATCGTATCAGATATTTATTGGGACTGTAATTAATAAGTTATTTTACCAACAGGACTGTAGCCCTGGCCATCATTGCCATTCAGCGCATCAAATACATTGGACGGATATGGCACACTGGGAAGCGAATTGTCAGCAAGTCGGTCTTCACCATAACCCAGCAGAGGTGAGATAACTTGGGAGTTCCCAACCAACATGCCAGCTGTACATAGAAAGCCTCGTCATAACCCTCATTTCTGTCATTTTCTTGTCCCCCGAAGCTCTAAGACGCCACTAGTGACGGTCAATATGAAAGTTAAGCTAAGCAAGGCCGAAATAGCCAAGAAATAGTGACCCCAAGGTCTGACCTCCCAACTGAAAGCACTTTTTTTGGTTCACCTATATTACAAATTCAAATTTTAGCATAGAACTTGGCCCTGTCACCAGAGTAGTTTGATTAGTTTTTTAACTTTCGCTGGCAGACATGCAAACTGGTGGTGGTTTTTAAAAAATAAATTATTATTTTATTCATTTTAATTATGTAACTATGTATTTAAACAAAAGGATTCTTATCGGTTTGCATGTCTCTATTTATAACTCACCTAAAATTGGTTTCAAATCACCCATTAACCTTAGAATTAGCCATTGATGAATCGAAAACTAATTAATGATTTTTTTGTAGAAACGGTCCTGGACTTAATGTGAATGTGGCACCGCCCCCCTCTCCACTGCCAGTGCCCAACTCGAATCTACCCACCAATAGCCACAATAGCAACAACAGCAACCTGACGGGTCGACTTAATTATGGGCCCGTATCGCCAACAATGATTAATTATGGCAACCTGCAACCGATTGTGTTGCCTTCGGATTTTGCCCTCCAAGCGCCAACAACATCGTTGCACACCACCTTCACCTCCACCAGTAACAACCATAATAATAACAATAACAATAATAATAATAATACTAGTAATGAGAATAGTTTGCCATCGTTGGCCCGACTGGATTGGCCAACAATGCAAAAACCGAAAAGAGCACATGCGCGGCATCACTGACAAGATTAGGCCGCAAAATGCTCAAAAGATAGGCCTTCATTTTAAGTTAAGCCATATCGAAGACACTTTCTGGCATGCAGCATCCAGGATGTAGGACAAGAGATCCATTTTAGTGTTAGTTACCTGTACCATTGCTCCCATCCATATAGATTTAAGCTGTTGTAACCTATTTTAAGTGAAAGCGCATCCACACCAAACTCTAGGCATGTAATCGTCTGTAAGTGTTATTTGTATTTACCGCCCAAGTGTAGCCATAAGCATAAACCTAATCCATATCCCAGTATTTTTGATTGGTTCGACTGACTAGAGTCGCTTACAGTTAGTCTTTTTTTTTAATTGATTTGCGTTTGACTGTATAAGTTTTCTAATAAGTTGATTAAACCAAAAAATTGATTTGAACCCAGTACTCTTTTTGTTTTATCCTTGGAGTTATTCTGTACATACATAAACGGAATGTGCCTTATAGGTGAGGACTCACTGGACAATTCAGAATTCAATTCGTCAATCAAAATATGTAAAAATAAATAACAAGTTAATGAGGAAAGAATAAACACACTGCGTATACTTGATTTGTGGCAGATAGGTCTAAAAATAATGAAAATTCGAGGGAAATAAATAAGCACTCGAACATAAATTGCTTTTCCAACAATATGCCAAGGGGCAGAATGGATTGCAGCTGTTTCAATTTCCCAATGCCGGGTGAGCTCAACAGGTTTGGGGGGACGATCGGGGCAAATGTCAAGTGCTGCAAGGACACCTAAGCCGTGTTGAAAGGAAAGTACCTTGCCTCGGGGCGGCTCTTCGGCGAATGAAAGCAGAAAGCTGCAACGCTTTGGCACGTCCAGCAGGGAATCAGTCCAAAAGCGACCGCCCTTCACCCACTTGGTTATGATGGATATAAATGGTTGCAGTTTGGTGATACTTCTTAGTTTCCATTATTTTTTAGATAATTGTTTTATTTCTTTCCAATATTTCTGACCAAAAAATATAGAAAATATCTTTCAAAATCAATTACGCATCCTGCTCCATATCCTTTTTGTTTTTGTTGATACCCTTGATAATTGCTGGCCACCTTGTTATCAGCAGCACACCGCCCACTGATAAGAAGTCCGCGAGCTTTCCGCCGGACTCGCAGTCGTGCTCGGAGCCGAGCTGAGCCGAACATTTTACGGCCGGAATAGAGCTTTCCCTGCAGCAAGGGCCACAAATTGCTAACATATGGTAGCGTTGAATGGCGCATCTTCTAGCATTGGCTATCCTGTCGTTGTGGCAAGCGGAGCGGTCCTTGCAACGTCCTGTCACTTCGCACTGCGGTTGCGAGCGGTTCTCTAAAATTTTGATTTCGATTCGAATCGGTATTCTGTTTTCTTGTTTTCCTCATTCTGTGCGTGGATCCCAAATAAGATTCAGTCGTTTGTAATTTAAATAGATTCTATTTCGCATAAATATTTCAAGTATTTGAGAAAGGAAACTCTGTGGATTGGTGTTGAATTTTTGGCATAATTTGCATTTGGCGGAGAGTGTTTTTTCAAAGTTTATTTGGATTATTAATGAGCTGTGCTTAAGGAGATGATTAATTATCCAGATTTTGGGTAAATGTAAACAATAATAAAAAATATTTAAGTCTAAAGTTGGCGAAAAAAGAAAATTACAAATTGAAAAGGTAAGTTTCAAAAACTCTAGTCCTTCGTAGAAAAATATAGCATACTTTTATGCCGCTTCTTGGCCATTTCTTAAATATTCTTCAACACAAAGGAGGATATTTTGCTTATCTTGCTTTATTGTAGATTTTTATCAAAAAATTCCAATTGACAATGTTTCGTCTTGAAGATGCGTCTGGCACTTTAAGCCCTCGAAACACTCTTAACAAGTTGGGAATTGAGAAGGCAGAAACGCTGGCAGGAAGGGGGCGCCAATGAAGAAATCCAATTTGATAAGTAATCGCATCAGGCAACAGCAAAAGCCTTGGAATTCGCAGTTAAAGCGTCTTCGAGCCCCTAATCCCAGCCATTTAAACACTAAACCAGCCAAAGAAAGTATTTTTTTATGGCATGCCGAGGACTGCCTGCCTGCCTGCCTGCCTGTTGAATATTAGCCGTTCGAGTTGCGATACTTTTCTTTGGGGTTTGGCTTATTAAATCTGTGATTCTTGCTGCTTGCCTGCTGGGCGGTCCAGGTCAAAGGCCAAAGTAGTTGAAGAGATTTCTGATTTGGGTCCACAACTTTATTTCTTTATTCGTTTTTCGGATTTTTTTGTGTGGATTTCCTGAGAGTGAAAGTTTGCCTTTCGTTTCGCTTTCCTTTCAAAAACATATATGCTTTTTATATATCCGTATCTGCGGTCGTATCTTTTATTTATTTTTTTTTTGATAAGATACTGGACCCTTATCTCCGGACAATATACGGGTATTCAATGGACAATCTTTACCTATATTCGTTACGCCTCTGCGGTTTTTTTTCCGTTCGCATCCCGTTAGTAGGCGTTACATAGAACTGTAAGGCTAATTGCTGTTATGCTTTTTTATTTCGCTTTTTTTGTCAGTTGGCTATCTAATGACGTCAAGCATGTGTTTATAAATGGTTGGAGAGTGTGTGTACTCGTATGACCAACAGGTAACAGGCCACAGATAGCCCAAATGGGTTATTCAACTGGAGACTAGAACTGTCGCACCAACAATGCTCTTGAGGGCGTATTTTTAGGTTAATTGTGGTAATTATGAATTTTTAATCGATAAAGAACTTGCTTGCTTAGGAAAATGTATAAATTATGTAGCGTTTTGCATATTTACTTTTAGTTTGAAAATATTTATTAGGCCAAAAGGCAAACACTTTAAGACTAAGGTAGTTGCTTTAATTTTTAGAAAAATAGTGTTTGAAAAGGTGATTTTTATACTGTTTTTTTATTTGTTTAAATAGACAGTTGTTATGAAACTTTAAATAGAATTTCGACAAAAATAAATCTTTTAGTTATAGTTCGATTTTCTAGTTTAGTTTCTACAATAGTTTTAGTAATAAGTCGATTTTCTTAATTCCACTAAAGGATATAAAGACAAAGGATGAAAATTGTTCAGTTTATGTTTTCAAGAAACGTAAACAAATGCACTTAAGACTTCATCAGCTACTATGGCCAACAGGTAATAATGCTCAACAGATAGCCAAGAGTCGAAGTGCCGCAAATTGGTTAAAGTTGCTGTGACAATTTTCGACATTATAAGTTGTTAATTTCTGGCCAACTCGGTTGCCAAAACTTGAGCAAAGCAACAAACTTTTATTGATGACTCGGTAGAATGGGGTTGCATGCTTGGTTGGCTTCACTGTCCCCAGGAGGAGGCATAAGACTAGAAGGGAAATAGAAGTGAACGAAGAAGAAAGAATAGAACGAGAAGAAGGAGGCACAGCCAGTCGATGGCGAGACAGCTTGTCACTAACATGTCCGAGGCTTAAATTTCATCTTTCACGCTTTTCCTCCAGCGCCCAAGTTCATTATTTTTATTATTCCCAGCCCGGTTCCACTCCTCCTGGGCGCTTTAAGTTTTTTAATTATGCTGCCTGGTTTAATATCGAGCTTAATCCGTTTTAAGGACAGGCACACATGGCGTATACGTGATGTGGGGGGAGTTGTGATTTACTTGATGTCTCGCATCGAGAGCGTTTACTTTAAAAGTAAATAGGTTTTTAGACATGTTTTGGTATTAAATGGAAACTTTTAAACTGAAATACTTGGTATTCTTTTATTTATGGAATTTAAAATTTAACAACCACAAAAATGTTGACATTTTTCGTCCTGTTTACTGTTGTGGGTGTCATTGTTCTCATTCCTGAAATGCGCAGTTTCCTTGACATTCTCATGTTGGGAGTGCATTGTGCTCCACTTGCAATTAGCTTAATTGGTACTCTTCAGGGAATGGCGAAAATATGGAAATAAACCCCTTAGCCAGTGATTCAAATTTATTTTTCACCCATTTCCCCAATGACAAATCCATTTATGACTCTTGCATTAATGACCAATGAGTTTTACCAAAAGAGTCATAATTAACGATTATTAAATCCTTAAAACCACTCCAGAAAACTTCCCTTTTTCGGCGAAAGAGAAATCCGGAATTAAAACCGACATGCAAGTCTAATAATTGCCGAACTGTGGAAACAATAGAACACTTGGGATCTTCAAACAAGCGAAAGTACTGAGCCAACCGCTAATGACAACTATTCAAGCGGAATCTGTTTTCAATTCCCCGTTCACAACGCGTCCAACTAACCAAATATTAAACTACGCAAAAGTGGTTAAATAATTTGCACGGATTCTCAAGGCCCGTGCGACAAACAAAGTGACAAAAATTCTCCAATTAATTGCAGACGAAATTTAGTTGAATCAATATTTGCATAAATTTTGAAAACGTGTACGGCATCCACAATTTGTATAAAATGAGAAAGTTTTTAGAGTTTAAGGTCAGTTGAAAGGAAATACTCGTTGGGAAAAAATGCGTTTGTTTGTCGCTCTGGTCTGTGTCAGTTTTGTGGCATGTGCCACCGCCCAGTGGCCGCTACGTGGCAAGTCTGGCTTGAATGCTCAGGTGAAGCTGGCCGTGGAGCCACCCAGTTTGTTGGTCAAGAATGCCGCCATTCTTCCATCACTCCAGCTGTCGGATTCTGTGAAAACCCAGGAGATTCCCAAAGTGTCGGCCGGAAAGCGCAGCATCTTGCCATACATTTATCCCAGCTACTGGCCCGACTATGGAGTTCCCACTAATAGCTGGTATCCTGGCGGCTGGAATGGTGGTTACTCTAACCCTGGATATTGGGGCAACAACTGGTACGATTATGGTGCTGGCTTCTACCCCAGGCGCCGTTTGGTGAAGCCAGTTGTCTCGGCTTCTACTGGATCTATTGGAGCTACTGGATCGATTGGAGCTTCTGGAGCTACTGGAGTCACTGGATCCATTGGAGCTTCTGGAGCCACCGGATCAAGCTCATCTTCTGGATCGACATCCAGCACTACTACCACTACCACCACCACCAGCGATGTGGTTCCTGCTGTGGATGCCACACTTAGTGCTGCTGTTGTTCCCGATGTTGTCCCCCTTCCCGATGTGGTCCCTGTGGCCGACCCTGTTACCCTTCCCTTAGTCCTTCCCGACGCTGTGCCTTTGTTAACCACCCAGGTTATCTAAGAGAAATCAGTTTGAAGATTCAATAAATATTTATATATATTCAGCAAAATTAGAACGTATAATTTTTTTTGGACGAAAGCCAATCTTTTCTTCTAAAAGCCGTAAAATATGCTATTCATTAAGAATTCCAATGGCAATCAAACCATTGGCCTAAAGCTCCTAACTGTAGTTCGCGTGTTCGATAATCAATTAATTAAATCGTGTTTTTATTCAATCAGTTTTTGATTGAATCAACTTGAAAAAATCTCGACCATTTCCGTCAAAGTTAAAATGTTAATTTACGACCCGAAACCGAACCAGACAGAGTAGCCCGAACGCTATCTTATCTCGACTTTACGCATCGAGTAGAGTGCAAACAGAGGGCTTCAGCCATTAAAGGTACCAAGTCAACTACCGTGGCCAGAACCACGCATTAACCAGTTCTGACCAGCCCCAAACCGAGACGAAACCAGCCGGCAAACAACCTTCCATATGGCACAATATTGAAATATCCAATCAAAATGTTAATTCGAGGATAGAAGAAGAGTGGAAAAAAACGTTAAAATCAAAGGGGCATTGTTCGCGAAAGGTTGTGGAGATCCTGTCAAAGGATCGTCCCCGTTCAGGTGCAATTTCATCGAAATTTGATGGGGGCTGGCACTCACATTATGCAAATTTTCGACGAGCGAGAGATGGATTTCAAAAAAACCCTTTTCGCACTTGTTGATTCATTAAACGGACAACGGAGATATAAAAAAAAAAATATATATATATATATAAAAGGGGTTTATTGTTATTTTTATCCTGCGTTTTGTTTGTTTATATGTCGGTATATAAATTTGTAAATAAATGTATACTATATCGGTAAGGCTCCTTTTGTTTTTGTCTATGTAACTGGAGCATATTGTGGGACATTCTATGCTCGCCGGGAGGGTGGCAGTTGGGCTGGGATGTGACGTGCTTTTTGCTCTGTGTTTATTTTTAGGGTTTTGGCCGGGGCTTAGGGTCTGGCGCCAACAGACCACTCCCACTCCGCCCCGAAATATACCACCGACTCCTCCCACGAAGCTATTCCCAGGCGCGCTTTCCTAGAGAAAGCTCTGGGCTATGCAAATGAATTAATGTTGGCGAAAGTTCACGGCGACCGGAGCGGGCGAGTGGAATTTCTTCTGCAGTTTCGACAAATTGCATCAATTATATATATATATATATGTAAATGTCAGAAGTTGAATTAGGTCTCGAATGGCCCTGTGTTCTTTTCGACTTGACTAAAATATTTGACCTGGCTGAGCACTATTACTTTATTCGTAATCACAAAGGCGGGCTTAATAAGCCGAGAGTAATGAATAAACATCAGATATGGGGGCTGCCTGGTTCTAATAATCCTTTTTACATGACAGCAAACAGCAAAACGTGTGCACTGAGAAAAATTATGCTCCATTATAAGAAAGTATTGTATATCCTATTTTTATTCAAGTTCATTTTATTTAATAGTCTATCAGACTCGATCTTAAACAAAAATTGTTTAACTTTAACCCAAGTCGTGACCCAAGTTCCTAGCAAAGTCGTGATAGTCCGGCTAGTCTTTCCTCCTCAATAAATTCTTGTGGTGACGGCTTGACACACAACTGACTTGATGAGAGAGCTCAGCCATCATCATCATTGACATAACAATTGGAAACACTTCCGTTTCCACATGAGCAGCCACAGGCTGGCTGTATTACTTGACTACACATAAATATATATGTATATAAACACATATAGATTGCCATTCCGGGGGGATCGGGGCAATGTGGCCTATAAGCAAACAGAAATTAGCGTCCGACGTCGAAGGAAATGATTGCCCATGAGATGAGCGCCGTTAAGGAATGTGTGTGTTTTTTGTCGGAAAAGGATAAGTAAGAGTTATGGAAGGGATTTCGTCAGCTATCCTAAAGGGATTTGATTTCTTTGGGTTTAGTTTTGTTAGCCAACATCTTTAGTGGCAGCTGCAAAGGGTTTTCTTAAATATAGTTTATAAAGTTTAAATATTTTTGTAGGTAATGTTCTAAGGAAATTATGAAAACAACAGTATTTGATTATTACATTTTTAACTCAAACTTTATAGATACATAACCCCTTTGCTAACAAGCCACTGGACCCAAATAACCATAGAAACTTGCACTCTCTATTTTTATTATTCTCATTTTTCTGTCGTAAACCATTTGGCCGCAAAATCAACAAATAATAATATCAGCCCGACACATGTCATATTCCGGCCCAAAGGGGGGCCCGACCTCGCCGACTCCCCTGGGACTAGACAAAGTTTCGTAATTTTTCGTATGCAAATTACCGTGCATGGGGTCCAGACCATGGCAAATTGACCAAAACATGACAACGGTGTCAACAAGAATTATCTTGTAGCAATTGCGCTTTTTTTTGTCCCGTTTGTAATAATTTGACCTGGCAAAGGTCGTCAAACAGAATTCGTAGAAACAAACTGAATTTTTTTCCCAGGAATTACCTTTCATAAAAAATCCAAAAACCTTTTTTTATTTTCTGGAATTTGCTGAATTAGATACTATGAAAAATCCTTTGAATTTAATTCACTTTTTATTAAATAAAAATTTTGTCCTTTCGTTACCTGTGACTTTCTATCAATAAATATTTTGTCGTTCCATTTTGTCCGTTCGATGGATAATTGAATAAAATTGTGGGATCCGCCAAAGAGAATTACTTTAATTGGCATCCGTTGGGGCAAGGTCAGCGGCAACTGAACGGGGTCAGTGGTTGGAATGTTTGCGGGATGGACAAACATTAACCCGGCTAAGGAATCGATTGCAATCACAGCCATAAACCGAATTGCTTTGAACCCGCAACACATAGACTACAAGAATGCGAGTTGGGTCAGAAAGGGGGGAGGGGGGAACAGATGGATGGTCGGATGGGTGGATGGGTGGATGGGGTCTTCAACGAGTTCAAGTGTAATGGACGTGAACATGTGATGCCTTTGTACGGCACGGACTGTTGACCAAGCCATATAGAAATGGAGCAATTGTCTCCTAGGTTGACTGAGTCAGCAAAGGAAATGTGTGCTTCCTATAGCTTATTTCCCTTTGATTCCCCTCCATTCAGATTGTCCACAATGCTATTCACTCAAAGGTTTCCATTTTAATTAAACAGAGTTCAAGATAAATTAATGCATTTACTTTGTATTTGCTTCCTTCTTAAAAGCATGGTTGAATGGCCCATTTTCCACAATGAACGATTTCTGCAATTAGCCAAATTTAATGCCACATAATTGAAAAAGAATGCCAATTATGGGTGGCATGCCTTAAATTCCTAAGCTACCTCTGGGGAGCCGATTCTTGGGGCACTTATTTTTAGCACGCTGAAATGTATGCTACGGTTTCCTTCAGCGGCACGAGGCCAAGTCGAACTTGAATCAAATTATGATTAAGTCCTTACGGACGCCTGTCAGGGGAATGCGTGCGTGAATGTCCCTGCGAATCAGTGTATGTGTATGCGTGTTTGGTATGGGTGTGACATTGATTGGCATTGAGCTGTGGGCGGCATAGGCAAATGGCCTGGCACTCGCCACTCCCACAATCGAATTAAGCGCGCATGTGGATGCCGTTTAAGCCGTGCCCATGCCCATGTCCATCTCCGACCGCCGACCAACTAATCTCATTGTCGGCATTAAAAATTACAAACACGCGCCGCATTATAATGCAATTCGCTTTTGTTCGACAGCCACCTGACCTGACGGCCACCCCCTTCGCTGTCAACGTTTCACATTTTCCTTTTAGCCATCTGGTTGTGCCTCAAAGACTGCTAACTGTTTACAATTGCGCACAGGTTGTTGCCAATGCTTGTGCTGGCCTTGTCCTTGCTTTTGCCTCAAAAAAAAATCTAGGGTTGTCAAGCAGAAACTGCTTTTACTGAAGGAGATTTTAAGTTAGATTTTTCAACATAATTGGATTTTTTCCCTCAAATAAAGTTACGTTTTTATTTGGAAATTGCATGAAGCTTAGAAATTGTACGCTTTCATAAGGATCGTGGACTTAAACTTAATAGGATTTTGCCACGCAAGTTAGTAGTATATTGTGGATGATTTTTAAGAATGAAAATTTGTTTTGTTGTTTTATATTTTAATATGTTTCTATTTGTATAATATTTTTGCTATTTTTTTTCTAGATTATGTTTTGGCTTTAGTTAGTGGTCTGCTCGATGAGCTCTTTTTCCAGGGCATCCAATTCCAAATCAGCCGCTTCCTCCAGAAGATCCGGCTGCTCGTCAGCCTCTTCCTGGCTTTCATCTCCCTGTTCATCGGTATTCTCCTCGTCATCATCCTCATCGTCATCTTCCTCATAGTCATTGCCCTCAGACTCATCCTCCTCGCTCCAGATATCCTCTCCAGATTCCGGATCACTCAGTTCGTGGCTCTCCTCATACGATTCCCCTTGGCTGATATCCAGATCCTCGACGATCTCACCGTTCGGACTGTCCACCTTACGCCAGTATCCACCGTAGAAGTAGGGATACCGGTAGTTATAGTTGTAGTTGTTGTTATTGTTGCCCGATTGATTTTCCGGCGGAGTTGGCCTGATGGTTCCATCATTGCTGTTGGCCACTGCATTGGCTATTCCAGAAGTTATAATGGTATTGTTGCCGAATCGAATTGTGGAGTTTATTTTGGCAGCTTCGGCCAGGAGGGTTTCCAAAAAGGCCAGGTCTTTGCGATTGAACTGGGGAAATGCACTAGTGTAGGCCAGGACTCCGGCCAGGACAACGACGGCAAGGGTCAAAGAGCGCATGATGTTCAGATCTGAGTGCAATTGTGACTATGACTTACAGAGTGTAACGCCTAGTTTTATACGATTTTTAATCAATTTGTTGATCGTGACATGGTTACAATAACCAAACATCCGTTCAAATTTCATGGCCTATGACATTTTTTGGAAAATAAACTTTTGTATACGAATACCCCAAAAAACCCTGAGATGGAACACATGCGCAAATATTAAGACGATTCTAGGAATCGGAGCTCGGCATATACCATAAATATTATATGAATCATAACTGAATATGTTTTTCAACTTGGTTTACAGTAAAGTCTAAATGATAAAGAACTAAATTTGATTTAAATGAGAGTTTTTTAAGTTAAAATTTAGTTAAATAATTTAATATAATCATGGCAAGAGTTGATTTCTCCAAGAATCTCACAAGCAGCATTAGTAGCCCTATGTTATATTGAATTTTTCACTTAACAACTATTCACTGTACTATGAACTTGTGCTGGTTTTGAGTTCGTCAGCTAAATATTTACGCACAACGTTGCCTCAATTTTGAAGTGCAAACCAAGGCAACAGCTGTCGCCGTGCAAACACTGAATAAGCCATAGAAATCGTAAGCCACGCCACCTTCTATTCCCTGCCAATCAACGGCTGTCTATAAAAACGTATTTTTACTCGGACTTTAGAAATAGTTGGAGACTAAACTGTAGAATGCGCGCTGTTTTATTGCTGGCCCTGTTCGGCTGTGTCCTCTTGGCCACAGTTTCTGCCCAGCCTCTCGAGCTGGACGATCTGACCGATCCCGAGGAGGCGGAATTCCAAAAAAGGATTGCAGCTCAACAGCAAAACGACGAGGGAGAGGAGGCACAGAATGATGACGTGGAATCCGATGACGATAGCCTAGAAGACGACGATGAGGAGTCCGAGGACGACGATTCCCAGGATGATGATGACCAGGAAAATGATTCCCAGGACGACGAGGAAGAAGATGCCAGCCAACCAGAAAAAACATATTAATAATTGATGTAATGGGAATTTACACCTACTTGTTTACTTGGCTTACCTGTTGATAGACGTTCGTTAGCAGTTTGAACAACTGTTTCTACTTTGAAATAGAAAGACACATCAGTACAAAACAAAAACATATCTTAAAGCCAAGGTTCCTATATATTTTCCGAATAAAAAACCACAATTCTGGCAATGCCATGATTGGGAGACAACAATAGAATTGTTTTCTTGATAGAAGAACCATAATATTTAGTCGAAACTTTTCATATTAGATTTTTCTATCTAGTTGACTGAATTAGCCAAATCTTATTTATTTATTCTAAAGAGTTTTCATTTATAAATGGAAAGTTTTTATTTATTGAATTGACCAGCTCATGCCCAAACTAGATTATTTTGCATATTAAAAACTTTACTGATTTGGGACAAAATACTCAATGGCCTATTGATAGGAAGCAACCACTCTGAAAAAAATTTGACGAAAGCACCTCACCTATCAGTTTGAAAAGAATTATATCGCGATAATGCGTTGAACCAATCATGCTTGATTAAGGTTTTTGGTCAAGTCGTGGACAAATCATATAGTTGCGTATTTCGTATAAAAAGGTATTGGGCTGTGATTGAAAATTAGTTTCATTCGAGATGCGTTCCTTGACGCTCCTTGCTATTTTGGCCTTCGTGGCCTTCAGTTTTGTGGCTGCCAGCCCCCTGATCGAGCCCCGGGAGGTGGAGGTGGACAACGATGAAGAAATCGTCGGTGACATGATTCCTGAAGCCCTCAGGAAGAAGTGGTGGAAGTACATCGACTGGGGCGGTTTCCTGGGTACCCATGGCGTACACTACAAAATTCGTCCCCGTGACATCAAGATCACTGAGGATGAGGAAATCGTTGGTGACATGATTCCTGAAGCCTTCAGAAGGAAGTGGTGGAGCTCCGTAGACTGGGGCGGTTTCCTGGGCACCCATGGCATGCGCCCCAAGATTCATCCCCGTGACATCGAGATCTCTGAGGAGGAGAACTTGGTTAAGCCGGAAGCCTACCGCCGACTTCGTTTCCCTCACTTCTGGGGTCTTGGTCCCGTTGTGGTCCGCCCCAGGTCTGAAGCTACTGTCGAGGAGAACAGCCCAGTTGAGATTGAAGAACAGCGTCTTCGCCTGCCCTACCATTTCTGGGGTGTTGGACCTGTCATCGTTCATCCCAGATCCGTGGATGAAGCTGAGGATGTCCCCGTGGAGACTGAGGAACAGCGTCTTCGTCTGCCCTACCATTTCTGGGGAGTTGGACCTGTCATCGTTCATCCCAGATCCGTGGATGAAGCTGAGGATGTCCCCGTGGAGACTGAGGAACAGCGTCTTCGTCTGCCCCACCGTTTCTGGGGTCACGGACCAGTTATCCATCACTGGCGGAAGGCTTCCGCCGTTGAAGCCCCTGAGAAGATCCAACCCATCGCAGAGACTCCTGAGAAGATCCAACCCATCGCTGAGACTCCTGAGAAGATCCAACCTTTTGCTGAGGCCCCGGAGAAGATCCAGCCCATTACTGAGGAGGTTGCCCCCGAACTCCAGAGGCACTACATTACCCACTGGCCCGCCCATGGTGGTCACGGACCAATTCGCCTACCCTGGCGTAGGTTGTAAGCAGAAATGCCCAAACCTTTTCTTACCAATTTATTAATCACTTATTAACTTTAATAACAAACCAAATATAAAAGATGGAATATATACAATAACAAAACACATCTGACTTTTTGTTGTAGGATTTTTAAGGGGATAAGTTTCAATTGAAAAACTTTTAATAGTTAGTTGGATTCTTTATTTTTAGCAACCATAATTAGAATACTTTAATCAAACAAACCTGAAAATTCTAAAAATAGTTTTTTTAAGAGTGTTTTTATTTGTTTTGATTTTTTTGTACATCTTTCGCTTGTCATTTTCTATAATGTTTAATGAAAAGCATTATCTCTAGGTGTTGTGTTAGATAATAGCTCATATCAAGTATTTTGTTGTTATATTAGTCATAATCAAAAAATTGTAGTCTTTTTGATAGGCCTTTGGCTTAGACTTCCGCCAAATCAAGTCGAATTATCTGTAGACAGGAAATGGAAGGTCATTTTAAGTACATTGTGTTTTTTTTTTAAATTAATCCACTGCTTTTAATTAAGAAGGACTGGGTATCTAAGACATTATTTGTTCTTTTCGTTGAAATAATAATACATTTTAAACATTGTTTTTTCATTATTAAATGAACATGTGTCTTCAATTAAATGTCAAAAGTACAAATATTTAATCGGATTACTCATTTAATTTAAATGCGTTTCGGATTATCAAGACCTTTTTAAAAACTATGACGTAGATATATAATGGTAATTAAAATGTTGGCTCTAAAGACGTAGATATACAATGTTAACAATATTTGTAAGGCATACGGCTCCCGTCCGATCCTCCCGTTGAAACATTTGTGCAAATATCAAATGCGTAAATGACATCTCCTATAATATATAAATATTTTGGCGAAATTAGGAGTATTTTTTTTATATAAAAAGCGAATGGTTAATACAATTTGAAAGCAGTTTCGTTTTGAGTTTTTTATTGAAGAAGTCGAAAATGCGCTCCTTTATGGTAATGGTTGTGTTGGCCTTCTTGGCCGTCAGTCTTGTGGCTGCCCGTCCAGCTGAGGATGATGGGTCCTCGGTGGTCCAATCTGAGGACGATTCCTTGTCTGGAAATGGTGACTCTGAGAGTAGCAATGTGGATGCCACTGGAGGAGATTCTGATGGAGAGTCCAGCGATAATGCTTCAGAAGGTGATGGCAGTGGCAACGCTGAATCCGATGGAGAATCTACTGTAGATGGTCAATCCGAGGAAGAATCCAGTGGAGATGGCCAATCCGAAGGGGAGTCCACCGGAGATAATGCATCAGAAGGAGAAGGTACTGCCAATGGTGACTCTGAGGGCGAGTCCAGCGGAGATGGTCAATCAGACGCCGAATCCAGCGGAGATAATGCATCAGAAGGGGAAGGCAGTGGAGACAGTGAATCCGAAGGAACAGATAATGGTGACAGTGCATCCGAGGGAGAATCCAGCGGTGACAGTGCATCTGAGCCAGAATCCACCGGAGATAATGCATCAGAAGGAGAATCTAATTCCGAGGGAGAGTCCAGTGGAGACTCTGAGGGAGAATCCAGTGGAGACGATGCAACCGAGGGAGAATCCAGTGGAGACAATTCATCTGAGAACAGCAACGAGTCCGGAAAAGAGCAGAAGAAGCCCAGGCGCCGTGGACCATATAGATTCGGACATGGACCAGTATTGTTCCATGCCAGGCCCTTGTTTCTCATCAAGGCCCATTAATATTTTTTTAACATTTTATTTGTAATTGTTTCCCATTGAATAAAATTCATAAAGTGCTTTTCAACTAGCTGGCATTTCTAGAAAAATTCAAATAGTTTTTCTTTTCCACTAGAAATTAATTAAAGAAAAAGAGAACTGTATTCAAGAGCTTTTATTTGAAATTGGGTTTATGTCAATATGCATTCGGATGTACCAGATGGCAGTTTCTATTTTCAAATTGATTCGGTTTGTTTGCCAAGTAAATACAAACATACAAAAAATATCGACAAGCAAGTTTTCAATCAACTTTTTTCAATAAAATATTTTTTCAGATAGAAATGATTACATATTTTCTGTATAGCCCTCTCTTAATGCCTTACTCCCGTTAAACTGTTTAATATTGATTAATTATTACCGCATCGTTTACAAATATTTATTTAAACCTGGTAAATATTTAGGTTCATTGCCAGGAGACGGTATTGCAGTTACAATAAGTCAATTAAACATTTTATTTGTTTGCATATGTAGCCGAATGCAAATATTAAACAGCTTGCAGTCGAGACTTTACTTTACACTTTTTCTATAAAAGGCATCCACCTTTTAAGATCGGTGGCAGTGTCTGTTTTAAGAAAGTTTGTAAAGATGCGCTTTTTAATTATCCTGGCTCTAGTGGCTTGCCTGGCCATTTCGCTTGTAACTTCGCGTTCATCTGAGGGCAGCGATGAAAATAGTTCGACTGACAGCGGGGAATCTGGTGATGCTGAGGTGATAAGTCCCCGTCCTACATGGCCTAGTTGGTGGGGAATCGGTCCTGTAATCATCAAACCCCATGATCTGACCACCGAATAATGGGTGAACTTGGAATAGCCCCTGACAAACAGCATCAAATTTAAACAAAAGCCCCAACTGGAACCGCTTGTAAAACTTTCCATTGAAACAATTGTTCAAACAGCCAAAGCGTAAATAAAGATTTTGGTAAATTCAACGATTGAGCCAAATTTTGCTAGACTTTCCTATAAATAGCAAGAGGTCGAATGAAATTGGAAAGTAGTTTTCGTTTAAACTTCACCAACTCAAGTTCAAAATGCGTTCCATCATTCTTGTGGCTCTTTTGGCATTCCTGGCCATTGGCTTTGTGTCTGCCCGTCCGGCTGAGGATGAGGTATCTTCTGATGTGGCGCAAAGCGAGGCTGATGAGTCTTCGTCCGACAGTGAAGCCACCACCGAGGAAGCTTCTGGCGATGAGGAATCTATCGATGACGAGGATGAGGACAGTGATGATGCCGAGGAGGAGGACAGTGATGATGCCGAGGAGGAGGACAGTGATGATGCCGAGGAGGAAGCCTCCAGCGCTGCTTCCAAAAAGGAGATTCGTCCTTTCTGGCCAAAATTCGGAGGACATGGTCCTGTTGTGATTCACCGTCGTGGTCTGCCCCTTGTTAAGGCCTAAGATTCTAACTACTTTTAATATCCAAAACAATTTCTTCTCTTCTTCAAATAAAGACATTTAAAAGTAAACATTCGGTTATAACCACTTGTTTTCAATGTTGCTTCCAACAGTTTTTGTCAGAACGTTGAAGAAATGTGTTCATGGAGTATATTCACTCTGATATTATGCTGGGGCATTGTTTTGATGTCTTCGAAGCCACTCAAAGACTCCCAGAATACCGGGAGAACAAACCCCTTGAATAAAACTGAAATCGATAGAATATTGAACGAACTAAAGATTCTAGAGAAAATGGCGAATGAAACATTGTACAGTAATGGCACTTATCTTAGCACAAGTCCAACTGTCAAGGATGTAGGCGATGATGAAACTAAAGATCCAACTGGTGAGGAATCGAACGATCTTGATGGAGAGTTTTTAGAAGAGGAAGACGATGAGGAGGAAGATGACGCTACTCTGGATAAGCCAACAGAACAGATTCCCACCATGTTTCTCAAATATCCTTATCAGGAACCGAACTTTACGCCATATCCTCGATTTGCTATCCTTCGAAACGGCTATGTACATCACATGAACCTAAACTTTTAGTGCAATTAGTCACAAAATAAAACATTACGTGTACTTTAAGATAAAGTGAGTCTATTTCGTCAGAAGGGGAAATTCCGACGTCGAATAAGTTTGAACAGTTGTGAGTCAAGACAAAAGTTGAAAAACCAGGAAACTGGGGTATCTGTACTTGTCTTTTTGTAAGTCTCTTAAAAAAGCGTAGTGTGCTTTAAACCACGCATTTGAATAGTTTTCCATTTTATATTCACAAAATGCGATCAAGTTTTGGAGTATCAATTCTAGTCGGCCTTTTGATGCTTTTGGGTCTGATTGGAATTGCCCATTCTGCTGGTAAATCGCGAAACCGAGAGGATCGCTTCGATCTGGAGACCGAGAATTACGAGAACCGAGAATCCAACGAGATCACCGACTCTTGCGAAAGTTCAGAGAGTTTGGAAAGTTTAAGTTGCCGGACAAGCCAAAATAAACCTTATACGCGAAAAACCTTTCGATTTGCTCTTTAAAAATGTCAATAAAACATGTTAAAATTTATTAAGGAATGAGTTTTATTTTTAAATTCTATTTTTAAACGACTAAAAACTTGTTAAATAATATTAGAAAAATTTTATGTATTTTCAGTGAAGTCAACAGAAACAGCTGAACAAAATGGTTATGGTTAGTTCAGCGGTCCTTGGAGCTGCCGCCGGCACTGGTCTGGCTCTGCTCCTGGCCGTGACAATTGTCATGTACCGATACTACCTACTGCGTAGGCGGGGCAAGGAGTGGGACGAACTGGATCGCTGGGAGGAGACCCGAATCATGCGGAAGCTGCAGATGAAGGTAGGTGAATGACGCAAACTCTCGGTTTTGCTGTCACTGTTACAGGCTGATACAAGAGTCCCGTGGTGCCACAAATGCCAAGCCGACACTGCCAGCTCCAGACATACTTCAACTGGGCGGAATATTGTGGGTTCAATGCGTCCCAAGCCAACAATAAAGTGCTGGAATTGTATCGGACATTAATTTTACATGTCTTTTTGCCTGGTAATTTGGTTGTTTTGGTAATACATATAAAACATGTATGAAGATAAAAACTTCAATTGTTTTTCTGAACTAATGCCATACTCATTCTTGTATGTTTGGCTTAGAAAACTAATTTTATTTTTATTAATCATTTATTGCCTTGCATTTATACTTTCTGAATATTACCTTGCAGTGGCGCCGCTTTTTCAAATATCTACACCGTGAGACTAGGGAACTATTCTTTTTACATGTAGTCTACGCGTACGAAAGTAATGGGATCTTGTGTAGAAAACCGTTTCGAGCCTGGGAAGGACAATAAGACTCCATCTACTATCAGAGTCCCTTTTAAAAAATCCAATTAAAACAATCAATAAAAAAACATAGGATCCATATTACCCTTATTTACCATTTTATATACCGTTTTCTTTGGCAAAAATCATCCGATTGTTGAGCGGAATACCTTAAACGATTTGAAAATCAATTCTCCATCAATTTGCAAAAAAATCTAGAAAAATAAATTTTTCAACATTTTTTTCAAAATTTCCTGGGGGTCCCCTTGGTAAAAATAGAAAAATGCTTGGAGCCACTATGTGGCTCACAGCGAAGGCTATATCTTTGGCAAAAATCATCCGATTGTTGAGCGGAATACCTTAAACGATTCGAAAATCGATTCTCCAAGGGGATGCAATGCTTGGAGCCACTAATTGGCTCACAGCGAAGGCTACATCTTTGGCAAAAATAATCCGATTGTTGAATGGAATACCTTGAACGATTTGTACATCGATTCTCCATCAATTTGCATCCCTATGAGTATGTTATTTGGATGTATACGAAATTTGAACTACAATTCATTTTAATTTGAAAATATATTATTGCATAAAAGCATAAGTACAGAATGAGTAAGACCAACATTGTATAGGGTATTGAGCGGCCATTTTGAAAAGCGTTAGATATCAAAAGGATCACTGGCAACCACAATGATACAAGGATACAAGAGTATCCTCGTGGCTGTGTGAACGGCTGCAGCCAAAGTAAATGGCCTGATGATGTCTCGAAGCCGTATCAGAATCTGTTTCATTATGCATTTGATAGCCCCCTCCATCCCAGCAATATGAGGGTTGTTCAGAGTTTTCAATCCCACCGCGTTTCCATGGCTGGTGACCTAACCCAACGCGTGCTGGAAAAAAAGAGAGGAACAGGGGAAGAAATTCAGGATCATTGAAGCGTTTTATGATTGTAAATGCTGTTTTTATTAACTAACTGGCTTTGGGCATTGACAACGGGGTAAGTGGCGGGCTCTAGGGGTGCTAAGCGTTCCTGGGTTTGTTTTGTTTGTTGCTTATTATATATAATTTGATTAGACGTTAAGTGTTTAAGTGTTTTTTGGCTTTACTCCGATGGGGTGGCCATCCTCTCTCCTTGTCCTCCAGTCCGCACCCAAAACAGGCCCTTCAAACTGGCCACAATATTGACCACTACAATAAACAGTTCCATTGAGGTATCCTGGCTGATTAATGGCACTGTCTAGTGTCCTTGACCACAGCTAAAAAAAAACTATAAACCTCCATTTAAATGGTGGGTATTGTCCCTAATACCATTTTTTTAAAGAAGTATTTTTAGCCTTACCTGCAAAAGAGTCCTTCGGGACAAAGGACCAAAACAAAACTGCAGATCACTGCAAGTGCGGATCGTGTGTGTGTGTCCTTTGTTGGATGTCCTTTGTCCAGGCACTGACTTTTCATTCATAAAAATAATACTCGAAAAAATAGAATGAAAAAGTTTCCATTGTTTTGGATATTTTTTTGGATATGAGGCGGTGAAGTACTTTGATATTTGTTTTCTATAGTTGGTAAAAAAAATATTCAAGAATAACTACAAAGAAAGTAACTTTCTTTTGGGTTACATATTTTATAGAGTTTGAAGAAGTATGTCCATCAGTCAACATTCTTAAATATTTTTAAACTAAAAAATATAAAATATTCCCCATTTGAATGTATAATTAAGTATAATTTCCCAACCATTAAAACAGGTCATACCGCATCCTGTATCAAGTATCCTTGGGGCTCTCCTGAGGCCTATTGACTCAGTAACACGCAAAGAAGCCAAACTCAACCTCAAAGCCCATTCGTAAATTATTCAGGGGTGAATACTTGTCAGAATTCCTGTTGCGGGATGTTCATATTTATATGAAACTGCTTGGACTATAATGGAGTCATTTTTGTTAAATCAACAAATATACAAAACAGAGTGAAGAGTGGATAAACAAACCCTCGGCTAAGTAGCAACAATGGCCAACTTATAACAATCAGTCAAAATGCAAATGTCACAACCAATTAATGTCAATAAATGATTAACCCAATCCCCGGCCATAGGGGCATCAAATGGTTTTAAAGGTGGTGGTTTGATATTCGTATGATTATTTTTCTCTTTTTTGTAGAAACACCCCTTTGACGGACAAATCCGGTTTGAAGTTCTCCCTTCCGGGCTTACAATCAGTTAGTTTTGCGTTGTATCCATATCAGATACAAAAAGGGGAATAAGCATTTCGTTATGCTTTCATTTGTTCAGCGTTTAGTCGAGTTTTGTTCACAATTAAAATGAAATTGCTTGCTTGAATGGATTTGATGATATCAGGCAGTATCTGAAGACATGGCTGTATTTTGAATGTTTGTGCTTTAGTTTTGTATCTATGAGATACTTAATCTTCAGGGGAAACTTCTGATATTTGGAATAAAACAAAATATTTTTTTTGAAGAAAACATTGAAATTTGTAAACCTTTAAAATATATAAATGTAAAAAAATTACTTATGTAGAT
This sequence comes from Drosophila atripex, assembly GCA_035045925.1. Classification (NCBI taxonomy): domain Eukaryota; kingdom Metazoa; phylum Arthropoda; class Insecta; order Diptera; family Drosophilidae; genus Drosophila; species Drosophila atripex. The sequence goes on from JAWNOP010000012.1 coordinate 8,887,894, forward strand.
CTTATCTGTTTGAAATGTACACATCCCTAAACCCTGAAGAATATTCACAAATAAGAACCATTTGTTTCTCAGAAAAATCAAATACAAACTCCAAGCAAATAGCACGATCTAATTTTGAAAAGGACAAAAAGGATAACCCGACTCAATCGTCCGTGCAATAGACAAAAAACGGAAGTGGTCAATGGCGAAAATCTCAAGTGGCCCATCGAGGATTAAACAATTGGTGAAAAGCCGGTCAAAAGGACCTCGCACGAGACCAACGCAACGCCCAAAGTGCACGATTTTCTGCCAACAGCAGATGCTCTATTCTGCAATATTGACCAGAGTCCTGCACCTTTTTCATCATTTTTTCTATGTTATTCTATTATTTTTTGCACGTCCCGCCAATTAAGCAGAAGCCAAAACGTTAAAAAGTAGGCGACAATTTGGATCGCCTACGTAGAAATATTCGGGCCAACAATTAACGTCAGCAATTGTGATCCGTTTTATAGCCACTTAACATATGATCAACTGCCAGGACTGGGTGTCCTGTGACAATGCCGCACCTACGAACAATGCCATGAAAAGGACAATTATAGGTAAATCCTTAAAGTCAGTTAACAAATGATAAAACTGCCGCCATAATTCTGTGTAATGTAACCCAAAAACAGCAAAGGGCATCCTCGGCGACGATCTGTCTGGCTTCAATGTCCTGGCCTGGCCCAAAACACACATAGACAGACACAAAACCAACAAACAAGAAAGGGACCTAACGTGCGTGTCGTGTTGAGGATTTGTTAACGGACTGCATTCATGAATGGGACGGGTTCTGAATGGATGATCCTGCCTGCATTGTTCCCCGGAGTTGCACAAGCCGAAGAATACATCAATAAAATTACGCCAAGACGAGGCCTAAAAGGAGAAACGGTTTACAATGTGCCACAAGGATCGAAATCGAAATCAGGAGCTGGAGGTGGAGTTCAAGAATAATGTCCTTGTAGAGGTAGAATCGAAACATTGGCAGCGACCACTTGGACCATAAGTTGCCATGAAATTGGCATTAAACGGATGGAGGGCTTGCATTTTTCAATGGTTGTAAAAATTAATCGATTAGATTGTGGAAGGTTTTTGAACATGTTTTCCTTCTAATTTCATAAATTACGAGGCTGAAATGGTGAAAATGCAATTGATTATTTAGGATGCAATTGATGATCTTTCGAGGTGTTTCGGAAAAATTAGGAAGTCTGCCATGAATTTCAATGGGTGAATTTTGGAACTTCTTTTTTATATACTATTTTTTTTTACCATAAGCCACTTAAAAATAAGTAAAAAAAATAATATGTAATAAGTAAGCTGCAAGAAATCTTTTACATTAACATTTTTGAACTTTTAAATTCAAATGAATAAAAGAAAATAAACACATTCCAAAAATGAACATAAAAATAACTTGGTGCATGATAGAAAGTTTAAAACTTTTCTAGAAATAATTTCGCAAAAAACTGGAAGAAGTTTGAATTCTTTCGCCTATGGTCCGTAATGATATATTTATTGATAAACTGAATATTTTAAACATCCCCTTAGATTTAATGTCCTTTAAATTAAATATATACTAATTTGCATCAAGTAATTTGATCTTGCTTAGGCTGAACTAATTCAGTTTCGTTTAAAAAGCTTTTACGAACACACTTCAAGTTTAAATTAAACTCGAGTGATAATACGAAATAAAAAGGACGATTCGTTATGCCATCAAACACACACAAACACTCACACAGCGACATATAGAATACGCCATTGTTCATGGCACAAGGATACCAGATACAGATACAGTGAAACATCGGATACCTGCCATTGTTGGTGATCGAACAAGGGCGGAGCGTAAATGGCAACAGTTGCAGCTAAATGGTGACTAAATGGCCGAAAAGACTCGAGGCAAACAACCCTCGAATTGCCCTCAGGGGTGTGTGCGTGTGTGTGTTAAGGGTAGAATCAACCCTTGGCGTAAAGTCTGGGAGTATATAAGAGCAGGCCGAGCAGCCAGCACCACAGACAGTCTCGCACAGTCAGCGATCGTGTTCAGTAGTCTTGACAGCTCAAAAAAAAAAACTAAACTTCCAAATCGAAAAATGTCTCGCTCATTCCTGATGGATTCCCTTCTCAGCGATGGACCCAAAAAGGAGACCCTGGGATCTCCGGGCGGAGGATCCTCGACCGCTGCCGCAGTGGCCGCAGCTGCCATGTTGCCTTCAATACCGATGTTGCCTTATCCGGCCAGCTACGTGGGCAGTTACCTCTTCTCCCTGGGCATCCAACAACAGCAGCAGCAACAACAACAGGCTGCAGCGGCCGCAGCAGCAGCCGCAGCGGCGGCAGCTGCCCTGCAACAACAACATCCCCAAGCCAGCTCCAGTCCCACTTCATTATATCATCCGTACGCCCAACTATTTGCCACCAAAAGGAAATCCAATGGTTTCGCCAATTACGAGAGCTGCTATCCGTCGCCTCCTTTATCCGCAAATCCTGTGAACGCCAGCTCCCAGCAGATACCTCTTCATGGCATCTATGGATCGGGATTGCCTTTACCAGAGCCCGGCAGCTTCTGCACTTCTCCCTCGGCCTCCTCTTCGGCTTCTGTGGATTACACCAACAACTTCGATGAGCCCCAGGGCAAGAGATTAAAGCACGAGTCCTCCTGCTCACCCAACAGCTCACCCCTGAAGGTCCAGGGCTCCACCCTGCCCGCGGAGATCACTCCTCTGATCAACGACTATGCCGACTCCAGCAAGAGGATCCGCACTGCCTTCACCAGCACCCAGCTCCTGGAATTGGAGCGGGAGTTCTCTCAGAACGCCTACCTTTCCCGGTTGCGCCGCATCGAGATTGCCAATCGCCTGAGACTCTCCGAGAAGCAGGTCAAGATCTGGTTCCAGAACCGACGAGTTAAGCAGAAGAAGGGCGGCTCTGAGAGTCCCACATTCAATCTGTCCACCAACTCCAGCTCTAGCCCACAGGCCTCACCCCAAGCCAAGGTCCATGAACTGAAAGTGGAGGCATAGAACGAGTGTCCTTTGGCTGGAGGTCACAATTGTACAGTAGAATTTAATTTGTTGTTAGCCTTAAATATGTTAAAATAAATCAATTTACAAAGAATATTGAAACTGTTTTTAATTTTTGAAAATTTTAAACTCTAGATCCATCTAGAATCCAGATTCTGGGTAAACTTTTCCAACACTTTTCACAAGAAACTGCCAATCACAGCTGGCCTTGCTTTTCACTTCACCGTCATTGAAAACGAACAAAATTGTATTACTGAAATTCAAGTCTCAGGTCTAAGCCCTTTTTGTTACGATCCTGGAATCATGGCTAACTTGTACAACGAACTGAAGACCGAATGGAACAAACACGCCCCGAATCTAACCCACTGCGCCCGTTTACTGGACGGATTCAAGCTGGAATTGGTAAGATCGGACTTTGGAACACCCCATCCGGCGTCGAATTCCAAGCAAAAGGATCAGTTGATGCGGGCCCGAGAAATTCTGGAGATTGCTGTTGAACACAGCATCACTATCAAGGACTATGCGGCCTTTGAACGGTACATGTCACAGTTGAACACCTACTACTACGACTACGACAAGTTCCTGGACTCCTCGAAGCACATGCACAAGTTCATGGGATTGAATTTGCTCTACATGCTGGCCACGAATCGCATCGCCGACTTTCACATTGAACTGGAGCGTTTGCCGTCGGCTCTTCTGCTGCACAATAGTTTCATTATGCCGATCCTGGCCTTGGAGAACTACTACATGGAGGGCAGATACAACAAGATACTGCAGGCCAAGAAGTCCATGCCGTCGGAGATATACACCAACTTCATGGACATTCTGGTGAATACCGCTCGTGAGGAGATCGCCTCCTGCATGGAGAAGTCCTACGTAAAGATCGATCCCAAGCAGGCGGCTCTACGGCTGGGTCTTCGTCCCGGTGGAAAGGAGTTCAACGATCTAGCCAAGAAACGCCTTTGGGTCCTGGATAACGAGGGAAATTACGACTACGCCGGACTCCACACCAAGCCGGTTGAAAAGGTTCCTGCCCGGGATATTGCCACCCAAAATCTAACCTACGCCCATGAGCTGGAGAAAATTGTTTAGCATACATATCCATATTTATTTCTAGTTCGATTGTTGGCCTTTAATCCACTTACCCAGAAAATAATGTTCGGAATTTATGCATTCCATCCAGCCATCAAAAAATATCGAACCGGAAATTTGTCAGATTAAATTTTTCACACTTTTCAACAATTTTGCTTCTCTGTGTGTTTTTTTTTGGTAAAAATTTGCAGAAATTGAGTTAGTTTCTGCTAAGCCGTTAAGTCGACAGGCTTGACAAATTATTCGGCCAGGACTTGTCTTTGGGGGAGATCTCGTTTCCGAATCTGTCATAGGATAATTGTTAGAAGGGCTTAGTGAGTGTCCTGCTAAATAGGAAGGCTGTTAGGATGTGAAGATGGGCATTATAAGGAGGAAGTTGAGTTGTGTTCTAATGGGATTGTGTTTTCTGGAATACATAAAAATGATTAAGAATGATTTTAAAGGGAGTTTAATATATAAATAAATTAGTTTATTTTTGAAAACTTCCATTTTGCTTCCTAACTCAATTTGCTTCGCTAGACATATGTGATCCTGGAAAAAATTTGTGTGGTCCTCCAATTTTTAACCGCATACATTGACACGAAAGGATTTTGTCAAATCATGGAAAAATCCAATTAATCAAGGACACAATTTGCCGTGGAGTGTAGAGGATTTTTTTTTAGAATTCCCACGACACTTCAAATTGCACAAATTAATGATGGCAACTTTGGAGATACTTATCATATGAGATATCGGCAGGATCGCTTAGACTTTGGTCCTTTGGTGACAAACCCAAAACGGAGCAGGCGCAACAAAACCTGCCCAGCCCGAGCCGACTCATTCAGCATCCATTCAACGTCGGACAATTCCTCAATGGGACTGGTATGTCCCCAGGAATCCGAACCGAACAGGGACATTGAATGCAGGACATTGTGCGATCCCAAGGGGTGCGGTGCTAATAAACGCAATTGCACCTACGCCCTTTTGGGCCCTCGGGGTCCGAAATCGGTATGCGAATGGCCAAAATAGCGCAGTCGGCGGTTTTAAACGGAATTTCGGTATTCCATTCTGTTTGCTATTCCCGAAAAATTCAACTCCTACCTGATCCTACCTTTTTGGCCCCGATCGTTATCTACTGGAGTTCCCCTAAGGTGACCTTTGGCTCAAGTGTGCGCCTCTTTCCACTTGAGTTGAAGAGCTCTTGTACTTGAGTCTCAAGTGCCGCATCAGCAGGTAGGACTCCTCTTGACTCCTTTCAGGATCTTTTGAATTTTTTTTGCGAATTCATTCAAGGAGCGTAGCGAAAACTGTTTTGCCAAAATGTGTTGCATAGGCTTCTTTGATCTGATTTTTGATCTGATCTTTGATCCTTGAATTTATTTGATTTTTCCAACTTGCTGATAACATTTAAAATTATTCAAGTGGATTACAATAACTTACTTACTTGACAATAAGTGATTTTCTCTTGAATAGTTTAGTTTAACTTTAAAACGTAAGTATTTGTAGCTAAATTACCAAACTTAATCCTTTAATATTTATTGTTAAATAACGAAAATGCCTTTTACTTATATCTCTGCCATATTATAATACAATTAAATTTATTTAATATAATTCACTCCATAATACCTTCAAATTTTATAATCAACTTGAAGAACGAATCTAAACACCTTTCAAAATTTCAAAATATGATCCCAAAGAAATTTGCATACACCTACTCGCCTGGTGTTACTTTTTTCAAGTCACCAGATGTCCTAGCAACTTTCGAATGTCCCGCTGATTCGGAGAATCCTTGCTGTGTTGGTCTCCCGCCTAGCAGACACTTCATGAATGAATACAGCCTCAAGTGCTGAACCTCTTCAGTTTAAAGTGGAATCTCTTTTCTCTTTTGATTGCTTGAATTGATCTTATGAATGAATGCACTGCACTGCCTGGCATCAAGGCTGGGAAATTCCCTCAGGCCCTTGGGTCCTGTTAAAAGATCATTAGCCCAACGATTCCGGCTAGAACAAATGAAATTCCGTTGAAATTTAGTACGCCTACCTGGGAATGCCAAAGAGAAATTTGTCAGGTGTTCGTTGTTAGAATTTGTGTCTAGACAGTCTGACGCCAAGTCGAAGAAAGAAGTCCTTTGCGTCCCTGTGGTGCAACGGTTGTGGTCTCAAGTGTTTAATTTGAATATTTTACACAAATAGTATTGAATTTCCAAGCCATGTAGAATGCTTTACTTTTTAGTACATGGTTCAACTTGATACAAGTAATTTCTAGGAAGCTCTTTGCTGCAAGCTACAAGGATATTCAAGCTTTGATAGCTTTGTGAGCTTTATTTTGGGAGCCACTCTCATCACCCATTTCGGGGTCAAGCTTGGAGCTTTCAAAGGACATTGGGTTGTCAGGGGGAGGACCGGCCATAAAACAAATGCAGACTGAGGTAAATCTAAGCTCGCCGTCTCAAATCCTTTAAGCTTATGCAAATAAAAGCGTACACACAAAATAAATAAATTAACTGTATATGCTTATGTGTCCGTGGGTGGTCAGGGGGACTTTGTGCCGGTCAAGCAAAGGTAAACATTATAAAATGAGTTCTTACTTTTGCCCCAAACTCAGTTTATATTCCCTTTTGCTTTTACTTTTTTAATAAATAGTTCCACCGAAATGGCTTCCCGGTTTCCTGGATGTGACCTAGATTAAAACAATATTTACGACAATTTTCTGTTAGAATCTAGCTCCAAAAGTGTAGATATTCCCGGGTCACGCAATCGTCAAACTATATGTGAAGCAGCTAATTGACCCATTAAAACGGCCTCCAAACATTGTTGCCCCTTGGAGGTTTTTTTTTAGGTCACAGGATGTGTGAAGCCATAAAGTTGTCCGCACTTATCGTGGTATCAGGACTATTTTCTATTTTTTGCGGATGTTTTTCCTGGTTTATGAAACTAATAATGCCACAAAAAAGTATGTAATTTGATTTTGTATTTAATGTGTCATTAATGAAGGGTTATTCATATTCATTCAACAATGTGGTAAATACTCTTTCATACTTTCATACGTTTTTATAGAAAAAAAATAGTAGTTTCTATTAACTTTTCAGAAATATTCAAGTAAAATGAACTGCAACCTGACTGTCTAGTTGCTAACAACAAACAATATTGGACATTTAATTAATGCAAAAGTTTCCCTGTTGCTCAGTTGGCAAACATTTTCAATTTAGTAGCAAAGTATTTCACTTGCCAATAATTATCCTTCCATAAAAGATTTCAATTTGCTAAGCATCCCGCAGCTTCTATGTATCACCGCCAACCACTCGCTCCCAGGGGTGTTATCTTTCACCTCCCCGTAATCGGTTTCCCTCGAAGGTTATCCTTGTATATAGCCAGGACGTCATCGTCCTTGGCCACTCTGTGCATTGTATTTAATGAACTTGTTGGTAACCGTACTGGGCTCATCATCCGCGCATTGACTTGGCCAGGGTTCTCAAGCTGAAACTGGATGTGGCTTAGGGATCCGGGGGCGGGAGCGGGGCTGGGGCCGGGGCTTCTGGAGCGGAACGATGGAGCAATTTCTGTGGCGCCCCACAGTCGTCGAGTGGCGCCTGTTTAAAATGAGTTTTGTCGCTTCGTTATGCAACTGGCGACCTACTAGGCATTGCGAAAGACAGTACACTGAGAGTATATTTCACAACAGAGTCCTGAAATGCCATTAAAAGTATCAGTTTTATACTAAAGTACTATACTAAAGTAAACTCGCACTACACTATATTCTAAGATAAAATAAATAAATATCATAGATACACCACCTTTCTCTCAGTGACATTGTCACCAAGTAAGAAAAATAAAATAAACCTACAAGCAGGAGGACTATCTACCCAGGACGATGTAATTATGATTGTAGCATATGCCAGGAGGCGCCTACACACTGTGAGGACATTGTCCTGTCTCCTGGCCCCGAACGGAGGCGAGTCTTCATTGGGGCCATAACCTCGATGGACAAAGTGAATTTACATATGGAGAGGAGTCCCGGGTTCCGAACTGAATTGTGTATCTGATTATGTGTGTATAGATTACAAGTGAAACTGAATTTATTGCCAGCATACGCATTGAGTGGCACGTGTCCGGATTTCAATTATATAAAGAGCTTAAAACACACACACACTCTGCGTAGAGGCAGTGGCATATGTGATGGCTCAGATACATCCATTCGCCATTCGCCATTTGCCGTTTGTGGCATCCGAAACGCATTTAAAGCATTTGAAATTTAAATGTTTGTGCCAGCTAGACAAAAGTTTATTCCACAATGAAATCAAAACAAAGAAAGTTCACACACAGCACCGGCAGGCCAAAAACAAAGGGAGGCCTAAAAGTGAATGAACTTTTTCCAGGACAAGAATCGGGGAAATGGGTTGTCTTAGCCTAGGAAGGTGCTAAAACTCAGTCTTTCCTTTTGGGCTAATCTTTAAGATTAAAGCCAAGCAGTGGCACGGATGAGGATAAATATTTGCCAGAGGGGCGGGACATGGCTTATATATAGATATATATCTATATGGGGAGTGAATGTGAAACCCTTGGAGAACAACATCTGCCAAAATACAACGAAATGCCTAAATTCAGTCAAAAAATAACGAAAACGAGAAAACAACAGTCAGATCTTTGTTATTAAAAAGAGGAAAAAATAAAAGCAGGCAGCAGCCAGAGCCAGAGATGAAATGAAATCAAGTCAGGACGAGAACAGCGAACTGGCAGAGCACATAAATAAATATGCCAGCATATCTGCAGGGCAGAAGCGACGACAATTTTCGCCAATGCCAAACGTCAAAACCCCCCACTATGCCTCCCATGCCACTTTCACTCGTCCCCGCGGCCACTTTCTCCCTGGCTGTCACCCCCCAAATGGGTTATAGTAGTATAGTCACAGGTGGCCTGGCGACTTACGAAATGTAAGCAACTTGTTGCTGAAGCAGAATCAGTAAAAAAAAGACATGAAAAAATGAAGAGCAAACGAAATGAAAGCCACACAAAAGTGCGGGGAGAAAGTGGAAGAAATTGTCAAGAGATGGGGGCAAAAAAAAAATATGTAGATGGAGAAAGGGGCTCTGTGCAGCGAGCAACAAGCTAAGCCGTTTGTCTCCGGTGCGGAGCTAAAAGTTTTTCACCTGCAAGGACCCGAGGTCCTTACGGTAGGGAATATATCCTAAAGAATACAAACGGCAGGATGTTGTGGATAAAATTAGACTTTAAATCAGAAATAGAATCCCGAGTGGTAAATAATGAGAAGTTAAAAGAATTCTCATTATTTTTTAATATTAAAAAAAAAAAATCCTAAATAGATCCTAATAGATCTTAAGCACATATATATACCTAAAAAAAAATACAAGATTATGCTCTCCTAGTAATAAAACAATTTAAACATCCTTTAGTAGAGACATAACAGATTATCAACGCCCGCAGGAGCATATTGTAATAAGGTCTATTTTATAAATAACTTTAAAAGTTTTGGCAATCGCTTCCACATTCTCCTACCCCGGGTTCCAACAACGGCCTAAGCCTCTTTTTGGCCACACCCCTCCGTTTGGCTGTCTATGTGAATGTCCTGTGCTTTAGTGGAATCGTCGATGAGGCGTCTGTACACGTCTGAGTCCGGTGTCCTTTTCCTTTGTCTGTCCCGCCATGTCCAACTTGAAGTCGTCTGCCTGAAAAGTTCCTATTCGCATAAGGTATCCACAGACACACTGACTTACAAACATAATGTGTATGCACACATTTAGGTTACGAGGAGCACCCACACAGATACACAGGACACAGACAGATGCAAAAAACGCCATTTTGGGTTGCCACTACACTATTCCTGTCGGTGTGTTGGTTTGTTGCAAACAATACTAGGGAGTGCTGTATGCTATGATGGGTAGAATACTCTTTGATATAATACTCTTTGTTGTATTATTGTAGAATAAAATCGTAAATAATTAAATAAATTAATACAATTTATTAAAAGGAAATATGAGAATCAAAATTGTGCAATTTTTACCTTTCTTTCATTTCATTAATTAGAATCGAATAAAATCATTTGGTCGGAAATGTAATTCGATGATTATTAATGATTTAAATGTCAAAGTACCCGCTGAAAGGATATGGCAGTCCTTAGTGGAAGAAGCAGCACGATGCCATTGCCATGGGTAAACTTACTTTGCAACTTGCTCAATGTCAGTCGCGTTGTTCTTGTTGCTTGTTGTTTCTGCTCTCTCTCTCTCTCGCCCTAGCTTTGTGTGTACTTTTTTCCTTTGTTTTTTTTTTGTGTTTTGTTTTTGGTTTTATTTCAGGGGCAAAGATGACAACAGGTAAATAAGGTAGGGGAGGGACGAAGGGACTGCCGTGCAATGGCAGAGAGCAAAAAGTTGTTGGCGCACTTGTGTGCGTCAATTAAGGTCGCTTATGGGTAACTCGAGCCGCAGTTATGGGCGGTCATTAGGACGAAAAAACGCCGAAAAGTATTCAACAAATTGAATCACTGGCACACTCACTCACACAGTCACACCTACAAGGGAACACGCACACACCAACACAGATGTACACACATTTCTTATCTCTGGCTCTCCAAAATTCCACTTGCCCGAGAGCTTTCAAGGTGAAGTCGCATACACACGTACCATTGAAACCATTAAAAGCTATCGGTTGTGCTTTTTCGAACTAATCTCTAAGGATTCCAGGTTGGTCGTGAGTTTGCTTTCAATCCCTATTCCTTGGCATAGATATGATACTGCATATCCATAAGTTCTTAGGTCACTAGTATAGTCTTATTATCTGCAAACTTTACAACTCCCAGGAAAGGAGAGAGCGAGTCCTTGGAGAGAAAGCGAGAGAGAGGGGGAGAGAAAGCAACAGCTGATTGGGCAACGCACCAGGCAACAAGTTGGGAAAAAGCTTTCGAAGTTCGCATTGAAAGAATTCAATGCCAAAGGAGCTTTCCACGTTTGATACGAACTATGGAGGTTACATTGAAATAAAATATAAATCATATATGTATTTAAAAATGAATAAAATAATTTTATATAGATTCTAGCTAAAAATAATATTTTAGACAACAATTTTCTTACACTTATTGTTAGTTTATCTCAGACAATATATATATTGATTGACACCATTTTTTGGTCAGTGCCCTCCCGTTCGTTAATTTTCGGGGCACTAGAACACGCGTTGCTGTTGCTTTTGTTGCTGCTCCTGCTGTGGTGTCGGAAGTGGCAAGGACGAAGACGAAGCGCTTTCGAATGAAGTCCCTCCTTTTTTTGCAACTTGTTGGCTCTGCATGAAAATGGAAAATCAGTAGCACGCGTCCTGCTCCCAAGTGAAGAACATTTCGCGGAACGGAAACAGAGGGACTTACATCTCTGAAAAAAAGGGATTTCGCTCAGAAATCGCTGAACACCAATTAATGAAAGCCAAGAGCAAACTTTCAATTGAGTTTTGTGTCGTCGCCGCTGTTCCCGTGTTCCTGTGTATTATTTGTACGGGTGTTTGAGTGATTTTTCCTGTCTCTGTGACTCTGCAATATGGCCAAGTGCTTTTGTTGGCTTTCCTAAATGAAATAAAAAGAAATAAAATAGAAAGAAACCAAAACGAAAATGTTTAACAAGTTTGGGCCCAACGCTCAGTAATCCCTTTTTTGTAGCTGTCGTTTTTGTGGCTTATAGAGTGAAAGAACGCCAAGTAGGTAAAATATCCTTAGAAACTGTTGCTTCGCGCTGCTCTGGCCTCCTCGCTCCATCTCCAGATTTCTCGCACTTTCTCACAACACAAACTTATCTCGTATCATTTATTATTAACCAGTTCATTTTCATAGCAAATCAAATGTGTCAGCAGCTGGGCAAGGCTATATCCTAGCTATACAGTATGTATGTATTTTGCATCTTGATTCCCTCGAGCGAATCGGAAAACTAATTGAACTCGTGGCGGTGGAGAGTAAATTGTGCATTAATTAGCTCGGTTTTGGGGGGAAGAAGAAAAGCTACCTTAGCTCTGATGTGGGGCTTATCTGTTGGCCAAATTGCAATTTAAAAATGTGTGGAATTTCGATTAAATTCCCAACGTCAACGCGGAAAAAACAAATCTTGAACATTTTGTCCCAAGCACAAAAAAATGTAGACAAGTCGTGCACAAAGAAAAACTATTTATATTTTAATACTTTTAATGGATAAAAAAAATGGTTTTTTGAAATAAACTTAGACACTTATCAGACATTAAGTTATGCAAAAAATCTGTATAATTTCATGGAAAATTGTTTTTCATAAACTTTTTTGCGGGATATGTTGAAAAAATCCATGTAGTTAAGCTTCCCAAGTGTAATATTTGTATTCCATATGGAAACGTGATAGCCATCAATAAACATATTTTTTCCTCAGTGTGTCCTTGTTTAATATTATCAAATGCTCTTTGCCTTGAAACCCGTCCGTTTTTATCCCCATTCTGTCGAATTTTTGCTGTCTTTCCTCTTTGAGATTTTTTTTCGGGGGATTGCCACAAAAATTTCGTATACGCCCTGTGAGCCCATGTGAAATCTAGGCGCGGTCTCCGAAATTCAAAAAGTTCCTATCACAGGCCCAAGTCCCAAAAACAAAATGCAGCTTGTTGACGGATGAGTCCTGCCATTGAGACGAGTCCTTTGTCCTTTGGCCTCCCCTCAACAATCCATAGGCCTAGTCGAGAGCAAAAAGCAAAGTTAATATAATTATTTATAGATAACGAATCAGGCGAGTGCACAAATTCGACGGGGCATGTCTCCTTTTTGCCCAGCGAGCGTTAATGGAGCATCTGTCTGGCTGTGTGGCAGGGGAATATCGCTATTAACGAGAGATGATGGCAAGTCCCTACACTAAAAAAAAATATTAGTATCCTAAATGGGATGAGAAGGTCATAAAAAACCATATGCTACATATGAAGATGGGGTCTGGAGTCGATTTTTAATACTTTTTCATTTAAAATTTATTGAAAATGCAGATCGTTTTCATATTTTAAGTATAAATCGTTAAATTATTAATGGCTTTAATACCTTATCGTTTAAAATTAATATTTTATGTTACTGTTGAAGGATACTTGGCAGTCTATATAAGACTGGGAGTCTATTATCGTCCAATTTCCTTCATTCCTTCCGAAAGGACTTTAAAATTTTTATTTTGTGTTAACCAGCTGCCATTAAATTTATGTATTTTATGTTTATTTTTCCTGTACAATAAAGAGTGAAATCTGAATATGTTTAGTCTGTCATCTCGGCTCCCAAGCGCCCATTAAATGTTATTGTTGTTCCTGCTGCTGTTCACGTGCTTCAATAGCGTCCTTACTGGATGCCTTGCGCTCCCCCCTGGATGAATCCCTCCCCGCTCCTTTCATCACCCATTAAAAACGCACACGAAAGGCTTCTGGGAGCTCCTCCCTCCCCAGATACTTTATATGAGGGTATATATGTATGTGTGTATATAAGGTTGCCTAGATGGGAGTCCATAAATTATATCAATGAGGGAGCGTATAATAGAAAAATATGTCAGCATTTTGTGGATAACAATAAATGGCAGCCAGTGTGAGTGTGAAGGAGAGGTAAGTGTATGCGAGCGAGAGGCAGCATGACACGCGTTGACGCACTCACACACTTGCGAGGGCATATAGCATGTTGCATGTGCCACACAATTTGTCACAATTAGAAAGATGAAAATGGTTGGCTGCAACACCGAGTCACGGGCCACAAAAAACTCCTAGAGGAGAAAACAAAAATGGAGGAGTTGGGGGCAGAAGTATAAGTGGATTCTTCAGCTGCCCGAGTGGAAGGCAGTTGCAGTTGCTTCTTCCCTACTTTCCCTATTTTCTTCTATTTTCTTTTTTCCCCTTCCAGTTGACTGCTCTCATGCAAGTCGTAAATCTCAATTTGGCATGCGAGTGAATACAAAACGCAAAGGGCCCAGAGTGCGGGGGAGTGGCAATGCATCTAAGCCAAATATCTTTCAGCTCGTGCAATTACTTAGATACAGATACTCTCGCACCCACTCACACCACACATGCACGGATGTATATCCTTGTGTGGGAGAGTGCTCATGCATGCGAATTGCATATGTATGACTTGATTGCGTTATCCTGCCACCCGTCGGGACCTCGAACCCGCTCCAGCTAATCCCCATTTCCCTCTTGGTTAGCCAATGCATTTCCGTTGAAATGCTCAACAAGCTGGAACTGGCCATAAATGCACTGGAAAAAGTATAAGCCGGTTTTTACTTTTTATTCCGGTTTTATTCTAGTTCTATTCTAGGAATCGAATATTTTCAATGTGAAGTTTATTAAACCGCCATATGTATTTCTCATCTTTTCTGTCTCTATATAATATTGACTTAATATGATTTATTCAAATATGTTCGTTTGTGCCACTATGCATACGTGTGTTTGTTCATTTATGTAGGTGTGCGTGTACAGTTGAATTAGTTTACTTGATTTCCGGCGGACATTTGGTTGGCGAGCTCTGATTTGATTGCCGCCAGCAATGCAGAAATCAAAAGGTTGAAAAATATGAAATTGCGAAGCAAATATGCACAGACCCTGACAGCAATGACTATAATGAAAAAAAAATATCCTCAGGCAAAAAACTTTTGTAAAAAGCTTAAAAATGTATATCCATACATAATCCTTTTACACAAAAGTTAATCTGGCTTTTGAGAAAGAACGCTTTATTGCTTATTTAATTTACTTAAAATTTTAAAAAGTCACATTACAACGAACCGTGTTTATGAAGTCTTCATGGACAGCACCTTTAGACTTTCATGAATTATTTTCTTTTGTTTAAATACAGTAATAAAAAATTCGTAAAAAGACACCCAAAAGACTCTTATCGAGACTTTGTTCCACGAACTGATTTCATTACGTCGAGGCGAAGACTTTGCCGACTCACTGTTTCCAGGACACATGCCTTGTTGTTTACCAGGCCTCCAGTCATTCATAAAAAAACGGACAAATACCCAGGCCAGGGCCTGGGTCTTGGTCCGGAGAGGAAAAATACATAAGTGGGTGGCTGCTGGGAGGGGAAATCTGAACTGACACAGAAACAGTCTGCAGTTAATTAAAAGCGCAATAAATAAACAATAAACAAAGTCCATGACGGAGCCAGGATGTGCGGATATGCGGCTGGGTGAGTGTATCAGCTGGGGAGTCCTGGCCAGGCTTAATGTGTTTATGGTCAGTGTGCAATATGCAAATGCAATTAAGATGCATGGTGGCGCGGAGTGAAAGCCATCCAGCCACCCAAGGCCCACTGCATTGGAAATGAAATCACGTAGAAGGTGGGAATCGGACCAAAATCAATAGTGGTTCCGTGGCATACTCGAATAGAAATTTGAAACTTTTCCTTTGCCATCGAGAAACAACTAAAACAATTCATAAATTTTTCTCTCTCGCATAACTTTTTCGCACAAAGTCCAAGCGAAAACAAGTCTAGATTTTATTAAGAAATAAGAACTGGAACTGGAAATGGAAAGAAATTAAAGAACGATACAGAAGTATGAATGCAATAAAGCGGCAAGGTATTTTTCATTTCTATCCACAAAAGAATTCCCCATCAAACTGCCTGTTCTTGCCGCCTTGAATGGTAGACGAAATCACGTAAAAAATCTGAATAGACTTTTCCAGGCAATTTGCACCAAACAATCGAGATATTGAATCTAGACTTATATGGCGGGCACATCCTACTCGTATGCTACATACACCGCAGGATGTATAGATTCTGTTTAACGTCCATATAGCACTCTGGCTAAAGCAAGCAAAAAGTTTTCAAAATATTTTGTATTGCCAGTTGACAGCGAGAAAGTCCTGGAAAAACAGGGCCAACCGACGCGAAGGTCGGTGGTGGCTGCATAAACCCAACGGCAAAGAGATGAAAGCCAAAAATGATGCCTCGATAACGATTCCGGGCTAACACGTACACTCGCACATATACCCACTTATTTGCACTCACACTCTGGAAGCACAACTCATCGATTTGTCAGAACCTTTTTACACCGGGAGTACCAAAGTGGGGGGACAAGGTGATGAGGTGGGCTGAGGCTGGGCCAGAAAGTTTGGGCCTTGTTCGGTGCCCGGGCAAATGGCAATCAAATTTCAGCCAATAATTAATTTGTCCATCAGAAACTGACAATTGAAATGTTCATCATCCGGTGGGGTCAACTAGGGGGATAGCTCTCAACTAGGATGGCATTTTGGGGCACAATTTATATAACTAGGTTGGGTTGTGCTATTTGTATGGGAAGTTAATGATATAATTTACATGTATGAGGCCGACATTATAGGCAGTATATGACTAGATTTTATTCACAAAAATAGAGCAACGATTATATGTATGAACTTTACTATGAAGTAGTTAGTTAGAGAAACATAATGGCATTTTATTTCATTTACTATAGTTTAGTGACAAATGATTTTGGCGTTGGATATTAATCACTATTTCTTTTCTTTAATTATTCCTTACCTCAGCGTATTACTTTTAACAAAATAGAAATTTAAAAATAAAACTCAGGACTAAAAATAGCGGCCAGTTCACGATCACGGTGGATTTCCCCTAAGATCTTGGCCCAATGTCATGCCCTTGTCAAAAATCAACTGTCCAACAATATTTAAGTTGGCTCAGCCAAATGAAATTATCGCAGCGCTAAAATAAGTCATGAAGCAAGAAAAAACAAAGATGCAGAATTTAGATAGGCTTTGTTTATATTTAAAACTTTGAAGGGAGAAAACGCTGCGACTAATTGAAACTCTTTTGGGCAAAGTCAACAAATAAACAGCTGAACCGAGACGACGAGTCTGCTGGGACTGGGACTGCGACTGGGACACAAAATTGAAGCCGCCGAGGCCATTGACGTCACAATATTTGAGGGGCTTGGAAAAGTTTTTAGCCACGGGGGAATTTTCCGGGGTGTGAGTAGTGGAGCCTGGAGGTCCTACTCCGGTGCCGGAGAGGTTGAATCCGAGGCAATGAATGTCCTTGATTTGTGCTGAATCTCAGTCGCGAATTCAGTCCGGGGAAATCGTTCCTTTTTCTTTTCTGGATCCCTAACGAGATTGCATACAACATGCATTGGATGCATTAGTATCGCCATCAGCATCCATATCCCCTGAATGGAGATAGCAAATCGGATCATGTCAATGCGTTGCAGTGCCCCCAGACAAAGGTCCTTTTGATTTGCGAAGGGTTAAATGGCCAAATTGTCGGAGCGGGTGCAGAGGGCGCATCGCTTTGATCTCAATCCTTTTTATTCCTTTGGCTCCTTTCGCACAGCGATTTGCAAAAACATTCTGCCCGATACATTTCTCCTCATGCCTTATGCCTCATGCATTGTATTTGTTTATGGCAATATTGAATCTGATTCTGATTTTGTTTTGATTGAAACCGCAAAGACGGATGCCATTGTCGGCCTACAGATGCTAAGAGTTGCAAACAGGAGTTTTCCATTTCGGCAGAGCAAGTTTGCTAATAGATTCTGACAACCAAATGGTTTGGGGCGGACATTGTGGCCATACATGTTGCCGATAATTGGTTTAATTGATTCTAATTTCTTGAAGAGCTCTTGTGTTTGGAATTTGAAAATAAAATGCATAAATGCAAGTTGAAGAGTTCAATCTTTGATTTCATAAATTTTAATAGGGTTGGTTGAATATTCTTTCAATTAAACTATAAATTTTCAAGTTCTTAAGCTAAAAACATCTTAAATAATATCCTTAATCCGGATTTCATTATCGATATCCATTCCATTATAAAAACCTTTCTATACGACTCCCTTCCCACAAATAATGAAAATAAATAAAACGCTCACATAAATAGAGCAAATAGCATTAAACACATTCCGACGCACCCTTTTGTGAGCCACTGTGCGTACGGGTGGCCCGGGGGCTACTTGCCACAGAGATTGGAAATGGGACTAGGGAAAAAGCTGCCGTCGCTAAATGCAATCGACGCACTGCAGCCGCACAATTTCCATTGTATTGGTGATTAATTTCTTGCCTCCGGGTGGCTACGGATGATGATGTCCTGTCTGGTCCCGCTGGTCCCGTCTACTCCTGGCTCGTCGCCCCGCCAAGGACTCGAACGAGTTCTCGCATCTCGCCTTTGTAAACAAGTTGACAGACAGGCATCCGGGTTGCAATGAGAGCTGTATTGACGTTTGATGAGCGGATTATCGTCGGCTGATTCTTCCTGCGAAGACAAGTGTTGGATCGGGGTTTCTCTCACCGCACAATAACTGCGCAATTTCCCACTACTTTCCACAACAATGTGTGCGGCAAACTGTTGAAAATCCGGAATGGGTTATGAATGGTTTCTTAAATGCGTTCTGCACTTGTTGCAAATGTTATACTACTTTCTTGTGGGTTTTATGCGAGTTTATAAATGAATAAAGTTATCATAAAAAAGAACTATAAGTGTCCTTAAACCTAAACTTCTAAGGCCAAGAATTTTATTTGAGCGTTTAGTTTTCAATTATCTCCAACAGAAGCTATCCAACATCTCTGGGATAGCCATAAAAGGAAAAGCCGTAAAGGAATTTAGCTTCGTTGAACCGAATAGAGATCCATGTCCGTATATACTATTATATTGTGCTTCCCCCATTTTTAAGTTGCTGCAATAAAGCTTAGTTTGTATGGGAGGCACAATAAAGTGCACCATGGCTGGGAGGACAAAGTTGGCATGTTAGTTCCACGGGGGCTGCACTTGCAGCACAATGCGAGTATAATAACTCCCACCCATAAATGTCAGGCAATAACGGGCAACACAAATTGTGTGCCAGGATCATAAAGTGCACGCCAGGAAAAAGGGGAAAAGGATACAGCGAGAAGGAAGAAATCGTGCAAGCGAGCAACCTAATTTCCTTTAAACCACAAAAAGTGCAAGATGAATTACCGTTTTGCAGGGTAAGTGAGTCCTGTCATTTCCTCTCGCCGCCCACTTTCTATCCATCTCTGTCTGTCCATATGGCTATCTCTTTCACTTCGCTATCCCTTACTTTGTCTTTTGTTGGTGTGTAGGTGAGCGTATAATGAGCTGCTGTTTTACATTTTAATTTCCGGCCACGTTCAAATGGCTGTCCGTCCGGCTAGAACTGGGTCGGACGGAGAAGCACAGATTTGCGGATTTGGTTTTTGTCTTTTTTCCCAAGTCCGTCACTGTCTGCCCCTCTCTTTCTATCGCCGTCGCCCCGTCTCTGTTTTTTCTGTTGTTTTGCCGCAATTATTTAAATGAGATTACAAAGGACTTATGCAGCGGAAATCTTATTGTGTGTGTGTGTTTGCTGTTCATTTGTTGGCGGCTGCTTGATGCCTTCTTCCTGGTTCCGGATTTCTGCTCTTGGCCCGGCTCACATTACGGCTTAGACGACGTGTGTCAAAAGTTATCCCGGCCAATTGTTTGCTCTTTGTTCCAACTACAATAAAGTTTTGCATACCTAATCTGCTTGTTAATTGTTCCTTTTTTTTTTTTTTGCCAAAAAAGATTAGTTTGGTAGACTCTATATTATATATATTTTGGGTTGGTTCTACTAAGAGTCTAATGAGTTTGTCACAGACAGCTGTCAGTTGGAAAAGTTTTTACTTGAGGTGCATGCTTTTAATAAAGCTTAAAGTTAATAAATTAATTCTTAATCAAGTGACTAACTTTGTGTCATAATGTTGAAAAATCTATTTACAATTAAAAGTGCGAAAATCCATTCGAAATTGTCAAGTTTTCTTTTCGAAAATATTTTCTCAACTTTTATTTAAGCCACTTCACTTTGGAATTCAAATGAGCTCCTCTGAATCTGCACTCAAGAATGCGAAAACCTTTTTCATTCCCACCCAAATCCTTGCCATCTCGTCACCGCCTTTCCTGGCGCTTTCCACAAGCCTTTTGCACCTGTTCGAAACACGCAGGCTAGCTTTCACTCGCCCCGAAGACGGTAAAACCACACCCAAGTATCCTGACCAGCCATCCAAAGCAGTCATCACCGCAGAATATTTGTGAATAAAATAATGCAAAAAAAAAAGAATAACAGCTGCTCTTGTAGAAACAACACCGGCGATGACAATTTCCATTTCCCAGAGGTAGTGTAGGTGGCATTGGGGCATGGGGCATGGGGCTTGGCCTTCAGCCAAGGCAGCCAAGGATGGGTGGCTGGTCAAGCTCAAGGACATCGGCGGACAAGAGTGACAGGCGTCCAGCTTTGTTGCTGGCATTGTCTGCTCTGCTGCAGGGAGAGCAATCTAGAAAAATTACTGCAATATGAAATAACAGTAACTACTGTGCTAATAGGATTAAAATATATGCGCCACAATGTCAGTTCTAGAGGAGCACTGTCTGCCGGTGACAGTCTGAAATGGGGAGGGCACGGGATATGGCTAGGACATGGGACAGGAACATAACCCGTCGTACAGGTGCCAACAGATGCTGAGCGGTTTTCCCTGGAAAACCTCACGTATCATTTGTTTGATATCATGACAAACTATTTTATAAATAAGAATATTAAACATTTTCTCAAATTTTTGAAGCCTGGCATATTATTTTTGTTGTATTGAGCACGGAATTAGATTTTGCCTATTATTGAACATTCGAATATGATCTATGAACTATGGAAACTATGGCATTGGTGGCTGCTGTTATTTAAAAGCCGGACTGGAGTTTAAGTGGTGTTTTTGGATTTTCTATTTTCCGGGTCGGCAGGGACCATCCTTGCAAGGATCCCGGCAGCGCTTGCCCTTCTCCTTCTTATTTTCCCGCCTGTACGGGTCTTCCTCTATTAGAAATCAATAAGGAACTCAACAAAAAATAATATATATAGAAATGGGTCTCCTCACGCACTTTTAAAGCAGCCACCGAAAAACTGGTTGCTACCGCACGATTTTCTTGATTTTTCGCAGTCATTTTTTTTATCCTTCTTGCTGCTCATGCCACAAACAGGAATCACACGATTTACAGGATTCAGCGAACGATGGAGGCAGCCAAATCGGTTTGGGATACGTTCGGCCAACCACAGGAGATTGAGGATCCGGACCGCCATTGCCACGTTTACAAAAAAAAATAAAATAAAAATGAAAATTAAGAAGGGAAACGAAACAATTTAGCTTGAAAGTCGAAAGAAAACTGAATATGTGGCAGGTTGACACAAACAAGGGCTCTCGGTTCCACATCCATGGCCTCCTAATCGAAACTTTTTCGTGAAAGTTACACCAGCCAGTAGCAACAAGTTTGAAATGGATTTGTGCAACTAATTAGAATGCACTTGGCTTACGAAATGCAAACTGCTTGCACTTAATCGAAAAACTTTGGCCAGATCCTGCGTAATTTCCAGTGTCATGTCAGCAGCCATAAATCCAAGTCAAAATGATTAAATTTCCGGAAATAGCTTTGGTTCTTTAGCAGGAATTTTAATGGAGATTCATTTAATTATAAAACATAATTGATTAATTGATTGCAGTTGGGAGGCTTTAACGATAAATGAATAAGCTTTGTTTTAAAGAGAAATTCAAACAAATAGTTTGACTTTTATTTAAAATAATCCTTTGAAATCATTTTATAAAATACATATTTAGCTGTAGTTCCATAGGTATATATATCAGAGATCTAGAATGTATCCTAGTATGCATCTCTGTGGCATCCCTAGTTTAAAAACATATCTTTGAAACATGTCACAAATGTCCAAGCTGAGCTGACTGAGAGCTTTATCATGTTTATATAGACTCAGCCCACATACATTCCATTTAAGTTCGAAGCCAATGTCTCAGCACTTAGTGAGCGAGAGTGGGCAGCCATATTGACACTGAGGAGCTGGGAAAAAATCCGATGAAAGCTTAAAGGAAAGGAAAAATATTAGCGAAATGGGGAGAAATGTGAAGGAGAAGAGCTAGATGCTCTAGCACAAAGGACAAAATGAGAATATGTGCGGAGAGCACAAACCATGAAAATCCCATTAATCAATCCTTCAGCAATATCAAACAAGCTGGAAAATTTTCAATTTCATATTTATCTACTCGAGTGTCCTGAGGGGTGTTCGGAGGTGGTGCGAATCTGGTCGTAGATGCGTTGATGATAGGTTGCAATTTGCCACATGCAATACAATTTCATTGCTCGCCATGGGTGCGGCGCCTTTTAGTTTTCACTTTTCACAATTTTGTATCCTTTTTGGGGTATTTTCGTGAGGATTTTTAGCTCATTTTCTGCATTTATGTGGGGTAAGGGATGTGGAAAGCAGTGGGCTGGGCCGCTTGCCGCTTTGATTGCAGTTTACAGGCAAAGGTGTCAATTAGCAATGGTGCGGTTGGCTGCATTTCAATGGCATTAGCGATGTTGATGTTTTCACAGGCGAGTCTCTCCCCCGACGCAGTCGGTTCACCCCTCGGAGTCGCAATTTTGGGTGACACTTAAGGGGATCAAAAGGGGATTAGTATGAGGACTTTTCACTTCCTATGAGTGTCACTCATGTTTTTGGTTTAGTTTTGCACGTTTTTTGCACCAATTATTTTGCTTAAACAAGTCCCTATGCAAGGGGGAGTTGCAACACGTGATAGATTTTAATTCCTAGAATTAAACTATCCCTTTTCCAGCTTTGGGAATCAATATCCTTGTTATTCGACTTTGTAGCAGCTGTTCCCATCACTTCCCAAGTATTTTCAGCCAAATTGGCGACACTCCAGCAATGAATGTGATGAATAACTCCGAGTAATGTTACCAAATCAATAAAAATCCTTTTACAAAATCTAGGACATCCCACAAACACACACGACACATTAAGGACTATGGACTTCTTTCCAGTGTGTATGCGTGTGTGTGTGTGTGTGTGAGGCAAGGACCTGGACAACATTTTTCTTTGACCGAGCACATTTTTATTATCCCAAACTAATTTGAGGGTTGGTCCTTGATTCTCTTCCCTCTCGCTCGCCTCTTCCCTCTCGGCTTCCCGCTCATTTATCGAATGTCCTGTTGTCTGTTTCCATGTTTTGATGTCATTCGCTACACGTGCTTAATTTCATTTAATTTATTTAATACTTGAAAAATAAGTTTTTTGTTTACTTTTGTATTGAACAACCCCTCCCGTGAGTCTCTGGATTCACTTCCCCGCCGGTATGTATCCCATCTCCTGTCCTTTCCATTAAACTTCTCCTGGGCGTGGACGAATGCCAATGAATTCGCATTTCGTCTTTCGACACGCTGCGTATCGAAAAACGTAGAGAAAAAAATATCCAGGAGCGGCATTCCGAATTCCGAGTGCAAGACAAATCGCTCGCTGGGGAATTGTGAGGTTCGCCGGAGAATGCCTCGTCTGCATATTCATGATACGACTGCCAACCATATCGGCGATGGAGGCATCATTCTCTGCATATTTATTGACTTGGCAAGTGGTTAGGCTTTCTAATATTAAACAGAAAGAGCTGCAAGCTGCTATAACTCTTCAAGGGCATAAGTAACTCTTTAAAGGTATTTAGATCGTGTATCCTAACTAATATTATCCCAGGACTTGTCTAAGTTTGCTATTATAATAAGCCCTTTCGAATTAGTCATTATCCGCTCGGACCACCGTAGCCGGAAAGAACTAGTTAAGCAGAACTAGTTAACTGATTAGCAGACTTTCCGTCATTCCTGAAGCCAATGCAGTTGGCATGACAGCCTTATTACAAAGTTCCTCTATCTGCCCTGACCCCCCTTTGGTACTGTGGGGATGCCACAGTTACAATTAATGCCAGTTCAAGGATGCCACGCCAAAACCGCACTCCTGTACGGTCCGGCAACTCATTCTGAGCCATTTCCTTTCGGGGGCGCTTGGAGCTCGGTGGGTTGGTGGTTCGATCTAATGGCGTGTGAGTGTATTTGCCTAAGCGGATTAAATGCGGCCTATTGTGTGGGTGCACCGAAAAAAATTAACAGTCTTAAGGTGGACGTTTTCGCATTACAAATAGTGGCTTATTTGTTCTTAGTTTAAACTATTCATATAGTTATAGTCGCTTTTAAGGAGGCGTGAAATACTTTTATAATTTTAATCCCCCCAACAACTCTCTCCCTTTCTTCGAGTGTAACCTGGCTAAGAGCATTGAAGCAGCAATTTCTTTTGGAGCAAAATTTCCAAAGTAGCCAAGCAACAAAACCATCTCCCTTCTTTTCCGCAGAAAACACAATAAAATAAAAGCGAGCTTCAGTGGCCTGGTAATTGGCAAAAGATGAGTGGCCTGGGTCCTGCAGCCTGCTGGCTGGCCCACAAGCGCATCGAATCCTGGTCCCGGATGGCCAAGGAGCGTGTGGGAGCGGTGCGTCGGGTTACCCTCGATAGGAATTCGGCGGACGAGGGCAGTGCCAGTGGGAGTGGTGCTGCCTCCACTGCTGGCGCCACTGGCGGGGGTAACGGGGTGGTGCACACCCTGCCCATGATCGGTGATGTTGGCTCCGGGGGTGGCACCACCCCGCCGCCACAGCCGATGACTCCGCCGCCCTCGGCCTCGTCGGTCACCTCGACCACCAGCGGCATTGGCAGCGTATCGGCCGGTAGTGTCAGCGACAGCTGTGATTTGCCCACGGACTCGGAGGTTTTTATATATATTCTATTTTCAGGGCGTTCCTCTAAAAGATTAAGCTAAAACGTGTTATTTTACAAATTCCCAGGAAGTGGCCATTGCCAAGGAATGCCAGCCCATCCAACCGGCCAGCCAAATGCATGGAATGGGTGGCATGGGTCTGAATCATCATCACATGGGCACCGTCTCGGCCACGGGAACGGAAATCTTGCGCGGACCCGCCGAAGTATTCCACAGTCCGCTCCACTTGCACCACCAGAGTCGCTCCTTCCCGCCGCGTCTCCAGCGCACACCGTCCATCTCCAGCCAGAGCAGCGTGGATAGTGCTCCCTCCAGGCACTCGGTTGGTCTATTTATGGGAGTCTTCTTGCCGCAAATAATAATTGTGTACCTTTCCAGGGCCATCGCGGTTCCTCGCCACAGATTCGCACCTTTGGACCGGACGGACGCAGCTCGCTGCCGAGTGAGCCAGCTTTTCCCCATCACCTGGCCAGATCCCCGAGTCCCATGCGAACCATTTCCCTTGATGCCCGTTGTGGAAGCCCCGCTCACTCCGTCACGGATCCGGGGGACATGCGTACGCCCAGTCCGTCGCAGAGCAGCTTAGCATCTTTGGCCGGAGCATCAGCCATCGTGAGCGGAACCTCCGGAAAGGGTGTAGGAGTGGCCGGAGGACGATGCCTTTCACCGTTGCTGATACCACCACGATCTCAGCCAGGAGTGGACCCGAGTGTGGGTCCCGCTTCGCCCCTGGGCGCCCTACAGCCGGACTTGTATCGTTTGCCGGACGGACCCGTATATCTGACAGCCCCGGAATCGAGTCACGCCGTGGGACGATTGCACCTGCGAGTGAAATACGATTATCACCTGTTCGATTTGACTGTGCATCTAATCGAAGGTGAGACCACATCCCAGGACCACCAGGTGTTCCGAATTAATCCTTCTATTAATCAAAACACAGCTCACAATCTCAGTCCCATTGAGGAGGGCGGTTTCCGAGATCCCTATGTGCGGCTCATGCTGCAACCGGAAGTGGACAGCCGTAAGCGACAGACCCACATCCATCGCGGCGAATCCAACCCATACTTTGACCAGCATTTCAAGTTTCCGGTTTCCCGTGATCAGCTCCAGGGCAAGGAGCTGATCCTCCAGGTGCTCGACTACGATCGCTATTCGCACAACGACATAATTGGCGAGGTTCGCATTTCGGTGGATGGCCTGGACTTGTCCAAATCTGTAGAGGTAATAAACTTACTTTACTGAAAATAACAATAATTTAATACAAATAATTTTAAGATCTGGGGCGACTTGCTGCGGACTAAAAAGCCCAAGGAGGACCGACCGGAGCTACTGTGCTCTCTGAACTACTTGCCTCAAGCTGAACGTTTGACTGTCAACATCATGAAGGCTAGAAACCTGGAAACTGTTCAGGAACCATACGTAAAGGTTGGCAGAACATTATTAGAATTATTAAATGAGAAACCCATTTAATATTATTATTTTCCCATAGATTTATCTAATCCAGAATGGCAAACGCATCAAGAAAAAGAAGACCAGCATTACGAAGTCGGACGATCCCACCAATCCCATTTGGAATGAGGCGTTCACCTTTAATTTGCAATCAAATTATCTCCACAATGCAGCCATCGAGGTAACCTTTAACCTTTTCCCTGGCCTGCTTTGGCCGTTTTGGCCATAAACCGTTGGCAGCCGCCGTTTTTAACAGCCGGACTGCTAATTCCGGGCAATAGCCTGGTTTTATGTCGGCCGTGTTTTAATTGAAAAATTCCCACCATCCCACCTAGTATATTCTCCCCTTCTCTTGGTAATTGTTACTTATTTTTGTTTCTATTTTTTGTGGCCTTTTTTCGTCCTTATTTCTAAACCGCAGATCTATGTGGTTGGAGCCGGGAGCGAGGCAACGGAAATTGGATGCTGCGGATTGGGGCCCCAGGAAAGTGGAACTGGATGTCAGCACTGGCACGATATGATTAACAACGCCCGGAAACCGACGGCCATGTGGCACTACATCCGTTAAATAATTCCCATTTCCGCGGGTTAATTGGCGCGAATGTATTTAAACTGTAACTGTTACCTTATCTGTGTGAATTTTTCAATGCATTTTCCAAACCAAAACTAAAAAGAAGCTTAATTGTTCATATTCGCAAGAATATCAAAATCTCATCTATGAATGTACAATATATATATATACACTGAAAATAACTTACTATAACTATGCAGAAAATTGCCCTCCAAGAAGCTCAATCAAAAGTTCCTAAGCAACGAAAATGATTCAGATGTTGGCAGGATAATTGATTTAAGGGATTTTTGTTGTCCATTTTATGCAGCGGCTTAATAGCGCAACCTCTCAACAAATTACAAAACCATAAAAAAAAAACACAACTCAGAAATATAAAAGAATACAGAAAACTGTCAACCAGTCCTGTTGACATTTCAATCGACGTCGTCATCAGACACTTGAGGAGCCTGACTCCTGCTCCTTCTTGTTATCCTGCGGAGTATTCAAGTGTGCATTTCTTAAATAATTATGAATACACCGCACACAAGGAATAATATTCGTATAGGTGAATGGTCGTCAATCATGCAAAAAAAAAAAAAGAATATATATGAAAATATAAAGAGGGAATAGGGAGCCCAACCCTGACTTGAGTTTGCTTACAAGGAGTCGCTCTTTTGTGACGGCGACAGTTGACAAATTGCCATCGTCCTGTAGTACTGTTGTGCCGTTGTCCTTTTGCCATGTGCGTACTCTTTTTTTTTTCCATCAACTGGTCGTCAAATGTTTGACAGTTTTTCTCCCACAGTGAGTGCAAGCGGGCCAGAAGTTATGCTAATTGTTAAGTTAAGAATTCCTTCCAGTCGAGTACGTCTATCAAGGGTAACCACAAAGCATTTCTGCAGCACTTTAACCTATTTTGTATGTACTTACAACGAGCATAAATAAATAAATGAAAAAAAATTAACGGATGCGAGCTAGGCGGTGGGGTTTGACGATTTCTCTCCCATAAATCTATGAATCGGTGTTTTCGGTGTTGTCGTATGATATATGTATGGGAAATCAGACCCTATAATGTGTGTAATATATGCTATTTAATCCATATAAATATCGCAGCAAGCAGCAAAATTAAATGTATGAAATTTAAACTTAAACAAAGACTTGAAATATATAAATAGCACAGCACGTGTTAACTTGACAAAAGGATACATGCTAGCCGGGTGCCAGCATAGAAAAATATATATACATATATACACATGACATAAATATATATATATATATATATTAACTTTACTTATACATGTTTTTCTATACAAAAAATACACCATTCTATGAATTGTTTCAATCCTATGACCGACGTCACACAAACAACATTGTTGACATCAAAATAGTAAGCCGAAACAACAGAATAAATGCTGAAATACCTCCGATTTAAGCGAAACTTTGTTACTTTACAACTCTTAGAAAAACACGAAGATATGCAGAAAATCTAAAAACTAAAAACCTAAAATCGGAAAGCAAAGCGAAATGTACAAACCTGCATATACAACAATATATTTCCTAAAACTTAGTGTTTATTTATTGTAGCTTGAAGGAGTGTCTCCTGTTTGAAACTAAACCATGAATTGGGGATTAACACCACCTAAAATATAAATGTACACATGCAAACTACAAGAACAACCTATATTCATATGAAAAAAATGTATATGTAAACCTATATGTATGTGAATTTAAATTATTCGATAAATAAATAACTAAAACCAAAAAGAAATGTTCAAATGGCTTTTTTAATTGAGAAAAAAATGGTTTTGTGTTTAAAGTATATTTGAAACAAATATATTCTAAATACATATTTTTATTTGAATTAGCTTAGATGGCTAATAGATTTTACTAAATATGTTTTGTTGCAAAAAATGGATTTTCTGATTTAAATTTCTGTTAAACAGCATATTTCAAGCAGTTTTTGCTTCAAACTGCTTGAAATTGGTTTCAATACGTCAGATATAGGTGGCGGCACAAGCAAAGTTGAAACTTTTCGAATTAGCAGTTAGTTTTTTGTTTATCTGTTTTCTCCCTCTAACAAAACATTATTTATCTATTTGATGTTTTATTTAAATATATTAATACAAATACTAAATGAGTAGAAAAGCTTTCGTTAATCAGGCAAATCACTTCGGGTCGCTTTCGTTCGGAGGTCCATTGATCAGTGCAGTTGCTTCACGCTAACATAGCTGCTGGCGTGTCCGCCGTGTCCGTAGCCACCGTAGTGCGCCACATCGTGTCCGTAGCCGTAGTCCGATCCGTAACCCTTGTGGTAGACCTGAGGGTGGACGGCGTGACCCAGTTTCTTGACGACGGCATTGAAGCCATTGTGGTCATCGGCAGTGTACTCCACCACACGAGTGGTGCCATCGGACTCCTTGAGGGAATAGCTGCCCTTGACCTTGTCGCCGTCCCTGGTCTCCCACTGGCTCTTCTGATCCCCGGTGTGGGCATCCTTGACACCGTAATCGAAGTGGTATTTTGGGTAGTGATCGGGTTCGTGCTTGTCGTAGCCATGGCCGGAATATCCGTGACTGGGATAACCGTGTCCATAGACTCCTCCGTAAGCACTGATCACATCATGGTCGTATCCATATCCGTAGGCCTTGTGGATGGGTTCTTCGTGTTTGGTCACCGAACTGTAGCTGGTGGCATGTCCTCCGTGAGGAGCCGCCAAGCTGCCGGCCACAAGGATGGCAAATATCAGAGCTCCGCAGAAGGGTTTCATTTTGATCGATGTCTTCTGATCGGATAGTCGATGATGAGTGGTGGTTCTCGGCAGACTAGCCTCTTGTTTTTATAGCCATCTAGAGCTCCGGGGTGGTCAGTCTCTGGGCCAATCCATTCACTCGCTAATTACCTCACTAACTCATAATTATTATTAATATTGTAGTTGGTCATTGAGCTCTATGGAAAATCGAAAACTTTTTGATATCGCACCCAATCCGTTACAATTAAATTCTGCTGAAAATAATAAACTATAACACAAATCCAATCGAGTGTGTAACTTCGATAGCCAAAGAGAAGGGCGAACTAACTGCAAGAATGAACTTCGCGTTTGGCCAATAAATTAGTATATTTGGAATTTAACAGCTAAAAAGGCGTAAGGGCAATAACAATAGTAAAAAGGTAATAAATGATTATTACTAATAAGGAAATGTTTTTATGCAAAGTACAGAAGGAAGGTCATTGAAAGAATTAGATGGTTTTTTAGGACTTTTGTTTATAATGGTATCCATTGTGATTAATGAAAGAAAGGGAAGTTTTTTTTTTTATAGGAATTTAAATAGTTAAGATATTAAAAAATATTTATGTAAGATACAGTTTCTAAAAATAAATGATATAGTCGAACTATTTCAAGGAAAATTATTTCAAAAATACACATCAACAATGCAAATCCAAAGATTATTAAATGATAATTTAAAGTCCTAAAATGTAAGGAACTAAAAATACTTAAAAAAAGGTTCAAAGTTCAATGATCTTTATTTAACAAGATATAATCAAAAAAAATCACCCAAAATGACCATTCACATTAATTATAAATATTTAGAAAACATAAACCGCTGGTTAGTGAGTTAGCGCCAATTCGGAAGCATTGGGTTTGGCCGAAAAGCAGACCCCCTGGGCCGAAAAGCGCCCAACGAGACTCCGTGCCCCACCCCAGCCCCTTCTGCTATGTTACTCAAGGTCACTCGTAGTGAAGTCGGAGCTGAGGAAAAAAAGAGGAGGCGGCAACCAAAGAAACGCAGCGAGGCGAGGCGAGGTGGCTATTGCTAAGATATTTGAAAGCGGGCCACACTTGTTGATTGATTTCTAACCAAAAAAAAATAATAATATTGCGTTTTTTACTTAGTTTTGGGTAGTGGGGCTTTGCTTACGCCCCGTTTGGATTTGTGAGCCACATTTAATTTGCCAATCGCCGCCAGTCGAGAGCCGAGATTATGAATACGAATGAGGAAAAATGAAAATTTGCACAAAAATTCAAAGCATTTTTCTTTTTGGGGCTCTTACTTTTTTCTAGCCTATTTAGCCTCGAGAGTAAATTGTAATTAATTGATACCATAGAATGGGCCAAAAAGTATAAAAACGTTGGGCATTGTCTACCGATTATCACAGTTCCAATTGCGATTTAGGCCAAGCAAGTCGATCACAAGAGAATCCTACGAAAATGGCTCAGAAGCTGACTCTAATTTGTTGTGCTCTTTTGGGTGTGGCAGCCGCTAGTTACATTCCTACCCATGGAGGATATGACCACGGACATGGACATGGTGTGGGCTACAGCATTCAGACGCACCACGAGGCGCCCAAGAAGTGGCACGACCACCAGCAGTGGGTGGAGGCCCCGAAGGTGCAGCACTGGGAACAGCCCCACCAGCATTGGGCTCCCGTCTCCCATCACCAGGACTACTCCCACCACCATCATGAGGAGCCCAAGCACCACCCCAAGTACGAGTTCGATTACGGCGTAAAGGACACCAAGACCGGAGACATCAAGCAGCAGTGGGAGACCCGGGATGGGGACAAAGTCAAGGGAGGCTACACCATGAAGGAGGCGGATGGACGGACCAGGATCGTGGAGTACACCGCCGATGCCCACAACGGATTCCAGGCTGTGGTCAAGCACATTGGACATGCCGAACACTACCAGCCCAAGCACTACGATCACGGACACGATCACAGCTACGGACACGGACACGGTCATGCCACCAGCTACGTGGATGTTAAGCAGGACACGGGTAGCAAGTGGCAGGACAATGGCCACAAGTGGTGGTAAGGCGACTCTGACTGAAAACTGACTGCACACGGACGAGGATGGAAATAAATTAATGTATTCTATTGGTTGTATTGTACAAATAACAAAATTTTTAACTATAGTTATTAATTAATAAATCGAAGCAAAATGCATCAAATGCGATAAAATATAAAATCTATTGAAGTTTTAAAATTTAATGGTATCTATTAACGTTAAAACTAAAGGTATGAAAATGCAACACATTATTTAAAATTAGTGGCTTACATTTTAAGTTAGTATTTGTTTCAATTCACAGTTTTAAACTCATCGCGGTTCTGAACTTGGCTTTTGCATATTTCTCTACCCTAACGAGTCCGTCTCTAGCAAGCAGTGAACTGCTTTAAAGCAATTTCAAGCAGGTAATGTTGAACAAATGGCGCGCTTAGACTGAATTGCAAAATTAAAAGAAATAATCTTTAAAATAGATTTATCTTAAAAATGTTACGAACAAATATAGAAGGAAAATATGGAATATTTTAAAAAATGTTTACTTTAAATACTTGCTGAAAAACTCCAAAAATTTTATTGAATACATTTTTAACCAATCTGTACCCAGTACAGATTGATGAATCACTGACCGATGGAAGGCCGAGCATCTTTTCCTTCGCCCAAATAAATTCATCAATTAAACATTAATTTATGCCGTGAAGCAAAGTTCTGCGGTCACATAAATCTGCGAGCGGAGTGCTGTTTGCTCGGACCGCAATACCAAAACTGAACTGAGCGCTGTGACCTCAGGACCAGCAGCCAAAGGACCAAAATGATTCAAGTCCCTGCGCTCTGCGAGAAGAATTCATTTCCAATGCCATGAGGATAAGTCTGTCACCAAAATGTAAATGATGTTGAAACATTTATTGGTTACAGAGAGAAAATTCGCCGACGCCGCGATAAGCGACAAACTGTTGACAGTTTGGATTCTTCGGCTGGGGATATGCAAAGGATATGTTCCGATTTATTTGCCAAGGTATATCCCAGAGTGTGTTTGAGTGGAAAACAAAGTGAATGGATGGAATGGGAATGGTATCTTGCCTTTGGCTCATAATTTGCAGCTTCTTCACACACTTTCGGCCAGTTTTTGCCCACATCGCCTCCTTCGCCCTTTTTCGCCTTTATATGGTTTCATTAAAAATGCAAATGAGCAGTGGAGATTGCAATCGTGGCAGTCGTCCAGGTGGGGTCAACAAAAAAAAAAAATAAGGGAAAAACAGGAAAGTTCACAGAAAGACCAAAATGCAGGAGTGAAATTTATGCCAAGGGTTCAGGGACTGAAATTTATTGTTGCTATTGGGGTATATTGCATACGAATAGGTGTTTGTTACAGCAATGTTATAGTTAAGAAAGAAATAATTAGCAACAGGTGTTCGTAAATGGAACTAAATTAAAAATGATTAAATAAATCCATGATATAAGTTTTCTTAAAAACATAATATAGCTGGAAAGAACACTCGTTTATAAAGATCGGTAGCTAATTTAATAATATTATTTTATATAATTTTGACTTCCGTTTTTTGAGCCAACATATAGAATCTAATCTTTGTAAAATACCCTATGTTCCACCCCAAACTCCTGCCTAATTTTCTCAAGTGCATCTCAATTGCATTCTTTCCGTAATATAGTACTGTTGCCCCTTTAACCTTTTTGTTGTCGCCTGGCCAAAGGCGTTCGCCAGACACAGAATGGGGAAAATACTATGGCAGCAGTAACTGAAACAGAAAGGGAGCCGGAGAAATTCCAGGCTGCTGGGCGGAGACGGAGATGGAATAGCAGCTCGAAAGCCGAATTAAATCGTCGAAAGTTCAAAATGAATGAAAAGCAGCCAGCGACGAATAAATGAATGAAACGAAAATGAATCCCAAAGGGAGGGGATTGGTTTCACGAGGGATTGGGACCGGGAGGGGAGCACAGAGTTGAAAAGAGCAGCGCTGCCTGGAAAACTGTTGTCCTTCTTTGGCCGCCTTCAGTTTTCCGCTGAGTTTCCCACCGACCTTCTACCGACCGACAGACCATTCCATTCTGTTGTTATGACAGGCTGCAAGGATGCAAGAATCCAGGCAAGGATTCGGGGGAGTGTGGCACAAAGTTGTGCCTGATTTCGGCGTGGCTCAAAGTATAATAATGTGACCCAACGATTCCAGGGACTCCCCTACTTCTTCTGCAATTGTGCAGTGCTGTTCACGGATAATTTTAGTTAAAAAATTAAAAAAAAAATTTCCAGGAATTCTTAAATATTTCTTGTATTTGTTTTTTTATATTTTTTGTTATAAAATTCCGTTTCAATAATTTTGTGGCATAGTCTGGTATATGTGGCACCACTACCACGCGTACCTTGTCGCGAAGTGGGCGTGGCCAGGACCCAGAGGAAAAGTGCAGGGCGGCTTGTGCTGCTTCAAGTGCACACTTTCTCATGGCTTAGCACTTTGCTGCATGCCTCGTTGGCTTTTCGAGAGACGTGGCGGGGAGAAGCAGCTGGTGGCCGGACGGGGCTTATGCAACAAATAATTTAATTTTATGCTGCATACAAAAAGGCGCAACTGGCAAACTAACGAAAGGACGAATGAGCGAAGCAACGAAGGGGTCGAAAAGGGAGCGACAACGGAAATGCCACTTTACGGCCTGTTTGATGGAAAAGTGGACGTTAAGTTGTGAATATGATGATGGAGATGAAGAAAGTTGATGATGATGAGCACGATTATGCCCACGAGCCCCCCCCCCCCCCCACGGACTGACTGGCCGAACAACAAGCAACACACTGAAATATGGCGCATCCGCCCCGTGGGACGAAAGGCTAGCAGACCGGCATTGAGGTCAGCCCATAAACTGGCCTAAATGTCATATCAGCTGAAGATGTCCCATGAACATAGGGAGCCTGTGCGATACTTGAGCGACATCAAAACGAAGGATTACGACATAAAAGTGTCTTAGAGGAATTTATGGATTTTTCTTTTTTATTGGATGATCATAATACACATGTGATAATTGGATAATAAATTATGTGGCGTTCTTGTAAAAGTAGCTTTAAAATTTATAAACGCTAATTGCGAACTTCTTTAATGGATGTCCTACCACAAAAGGCATTCCCTGACCATCCAATAATCCGCCCACCCATCCACCAACCGACAGACTGGGCCGGATTTCACGCCCTTTTGGACACCAGACAAATATCCCAATAAACCCAAAGTCGGCAATCGAATAGTTGAAGCGCAAAATATAAAACATAAAATATGATTAACATATCAAAATCCACCAGGCAGCGATTTCTGCCAACGCAGACACAAAAATGGCTTTACATGATTGGACTTGGGCCGAGAAAGGAGCCAAAAAACAAAAGGATAAGGTAAAAAAAAAAAAAAACAAATGGTAAGGATAACGAAGCGTGGAATATTTTGGGTTTGGAAGGCCGTGGAAACCCAAAAACTGACCGCCTCATAAATTCCAGCAACATCGCCGGTCAAAGAACAATACTAATACGAAATTCAACGAACGAATCGGATCAACAAATGAGCAAATATCAAAATCTATAAAACCATTTAGTCAGATGAGCGTGAAATTCTTGATATTTTTTTCATTTTTTGTTGGGTGGCCTTTGGGTGGGATTTCTCGTGGTTCACTGTAGAATTTGTAGAGTGGGAAGGTGGGCAGGGGGCTATTGCAACAAAAGGATGCCCACAAATTTTGCAACAACTGTGCGGCATTTTATGAGTTTGCCACGCCCACATAAACACACAAACACACACACACACACACCCATGTGGCAGAAACCAGTGGCTGGCAGTCATGACACTTCTGGGCCAGCGTTAAATAACATTTAAACAGAGGCCCAGGACACGTACAAAGCCAAGGGGAGGCGTGAGGAAAGCCCATAGACATGGCATAGAAGGATGCGGGTGCACCGTGAAAAAATTGACCTATGATAAAAGCTGTCTCTACAGAGAACAGAAGAGTATGTTAAATAGTGATGCAGAAATTCTAAAAAATAAATGGAAAAAACAACTATTTAATATTACTTTTAAAACCTTTGTGTTTCTGTGTATAAGCCAACATGACACAAGAAGGCCTTGCCAAAGCAGCACCAGAAACATTGGCTACAGTTTTTGGCGGTTACCCTCTGGTCCTTTGCCCCTCCCTCCCCTTTCCACCATAAGCCCCACACTTCGCTTGCTACTTTAGCTTGTCCAGCTGCTGTCCTGACTTGTCCTGGCTGCTTATGACGGCAGGAATTAAATTTCATTTAATGTGCCGAAACTTTCCGCATAGATATACACTCACACTCACACTCACACTCTCATACATGGCAGCAGCGGCTGTGGCAGGATTTTATGATAACAAAAGCAGGTCAAAGTGGACCTGCTGGTAAGTTACCAAAACCACATTCCACCCATAGCCCCCACTACTGGCCAAAGCTGAAAAAAATATGATTATTTTACGTAATTAACCCAAAATTATACCTATTTATGGAGTGTGTCAGGCGGTGATTTGCCTTGAAGGTCATCGCAGAGGGCCATTAAAAATGCTTTAATTATAGGCCAAGCAGATGTTGGCCA
Source organism: Drosophila atripex (assembly GCA_035045925.1). Lineage (NCBI taxonomy): Eukaryota > Metazoa > Arthropoda > Insecta > Diptera > Drosophilidae > Drosophila > Drosophila atripex. The sequence goes on from JAWNOP010000012.1 coordinate 8,923,923, forward strand.
AAATACAAAGGAAAACTTTTCCTAATGTTGGTTAGGCATTTTTTCGTTGGTTAGAATTTATTGAAACCGCTTTAGTTACCTCTGTAATAATATTTAAAACAGTTTGTTTAATAAGTATTATCCATTGTTCTTAGAACTTCTATTTAAGCCTATAATTTAAAAAATATTCCCTCTCATAACTCTCCAAACAATAAACCTCTTAGCCTGCCAGACTTTCATCCATTGAATCGGTTTATTAAGTCCCATTAAGTGTTTCGGCTTAGTCAGCCCCACAGGCCTGACCCATTTCAGACTGGCTTTTTGCATGAATCCCCCGCCAAAAAGGGAAAATATTCTTTTGGCCAGGAAACTGCAACGACAGGCTTAAAAAATAATGCCCCGCTGTGGGCCAGAAAAGCTGGCGAGCTTGCCCCAAAATGGCCCACTTAACGCTTGACTAGGCGCAAGGTCGATCTGGGAGGCAGGCGGACATTCGATAATTGGTGGGGATGGTCTAGCAGGACTCTCGAGGGATATAAGGGCCAAGAAATTGGCAAGGAACAGGGAACAGGGAACAGGGAACAAGGAGCGGGCCACTCCATCAGCGGGGCAATTGAAGCGTGCGCTCCCGGCACTAAATTACGTTTAGTGGGTTAATAAAATGCCGAGCACTTTTATGCAAATTGAATTAAATGGCAGACCGACGGCCCAGCTGAGGTTTGGGGTTATCATCTATATACCGCCAGCTTCCGACAGCTGCCAGGAGCTAAAAACAAATGCTGCAGGTCACAAGTGCACTGTGGAAAATAATTTTAAATAGTTATAGTTGAGGTTCATAGTTAGTTGAGATTATAAAATATTTTAAAATCTTTAGATTGAATATTTTATATTCCAAAACCCATATAATATTTATTATTTCCTATAATCTTGAATATTTTTGTCAGTGTTTTCTAGCATTTAATGCATTATTTATAAAGGATTATCAGGAATGAGGAAGCTTAACTGCCGTCATGCATGGCAGCCTAGCAGGAAGTCAACCTCAGCCTAACGAGGACATCTAATTGCCTCCGACAGGATCTCTCCCCCCACCTGCCGCTGTCTCCTTCGGCCCATCCACTGAATTATCTCTATTGTTGTTGCCTTTAATTGTATGCATTATGAGACGCTCATTAACAAAGCAAATGAAGAAAAGTCGAAGGGTTAGCTCCAGCTGAGAATACCAAAAATGAAATAAAAGCCCTACCGCCGACCAGGAAGCTGGCAGGTAGGGCATAATTCTATAAAACACCTGTACGTGTGTGTCGGAGTGTGTGGCTGTTGGGTAAACATAATTTAAATTTATGAAGCCACAGGAATTCCCAGCATAAAAGTGAAATTTCATTGTTTGACACAACTGATATGGGACATACTTTTTAGAACAGTAAAAGTAATTAGAATATATATTAAATAAGGTAACAAGTAATTTTAATATTAAAAAAAAATATATATAAATAAATATTTATCTAATCTAAAATATTAAAATTTTTATTAAAAAAATCAAGATGATAAACTACTACCTAGGACTACTCTTAGAGTGTAATCTATGGTTGAAAATACTGGATTTAAAACTACTACATATTTTTAATTACCTTTTAAGCCTTAAGTTTAAAATAAAAAATGAAATCCATTTCATGACAAATTTCCTTAAAAAACCATTATACCCCAGAGTAGATTTGAAACAACTTCACAATTAGGTTCCTTGACACAACAACTAAATGCAAATATATGCAAATACAAACGTACAGATACAGACATGAGACGTAATCGTGGGTGTTGGTGTGTTTGTATTTTTAAAGCGAAAGAAAAGTCCTTTTATGCCAACATTTTTCCTTTGGCAGCGCATTATACAAACATACTTGAATGACATTTTACATAATTAACTGACAATGACATTATATACGCAAACAAACAAAGGACCAACGAAAAACAGACGTATGTGCATTTATGTATATTTTCATTTATATATTCATATATGTACGTGTGCATTTGTGTGTACGTTTGTGCTCGTGCTTATAAGGACATAACCTTTCCCCTGGCCCTGCCTCGAAATTCTCAAAGGACTTAAGTTAATTATCACATTTTTTACACACAATTTTACTTTGCATTGATGCGTTGCACGACAAGACCAAAGGCCCCGGAAAACGATAGGCGAGCGGGAAAGTGCGGCCTAGGGGCTGTGGCAAGTGGGCGTGACAGGGGTCGGTTGGTATGGGCCACGTTAAAAGAGAGCCAGAGCTGGGGGCGTGGGTAGGCCAAGCATTAAAGCGTAATTATGTGTATAATTTGTTGTAATTTGCTGTGAAAAGCTTCACAAACAGCCGCCACACATGAGATGAGGGCGGGTGTCCTGCCCACCCCCGCCCTGACACCCTGCCCTGCCACGCCCCCTTACTACAATTTTCCAACGCCCCTCTAGGCCATCAATCGCATCGAAAAAGTTAAATAAACTCATTAATATGCGATAATCAGGCCAGGCCGTAAATGCTTCTGCCAATGCGTGTGTCTATAGAATTAACTGGGCATTAAAAAAAAGACATTATTTTGGGTATAATATCGTATTATTTAAAGTCAAAACCTTTTTAAGAATATTTAATGTAATGTGAAAAATAAGAAGCAACAATTTGTTTTGTTTTTCTAACAGATTCCTGCTGTATCTGTAATCCTTTGCCCCTGGACACGCGGGATTCACATTTTCCCAACTTGGCCACCATTGAAAATCGTTTTTCCTTTATGCCAATTGGCAGGTCACACCAATTGAACTTTAATCGCTGCTGACTTTTGTCATTGGTTTATCGTTTAGGCGACAACATCCCTATATCCCACTGTCCCTAGCGCCCAAAAGCGCTGCCAAAAAAAAAAAAAAATATAAAAGCGGTTCAGACGCAATCCCCAAAACGCAGACTCTCCGGGTCCGGCGTTCTTTGTCTCATTGAATAGATGCTCCGGCCACGCCCTGCCCGCCCTTCCGACTTTCTGTTTAACTACGCGTGTTCGAATTTTTATGCCCGTCAGTTGGAAAATTTTCAGCCATTTCAGCGAAAATGAAAAAAAAAAATCAAAAATAGAAGGCAGCCGAAAAAAAAATAAAACTTTGAAAAGGCAGAAGACGAGGAGGAGATGGAAAAAATTTGTCGTACAAATCTTTGAAATTGCTCCACCGAGAACTATTTTCAATGCGTCGGAATCAATAAATTTCGGCAGCGTTTTGTCCGACAATTTGGCGGTATTTCCTAGATTTCCCTCCGGCCATTTCGAGTTTTGTTTTCCCTCGATTTCATTACCCCCTATCAAGCTTCCACCAGTAGGGTTTCCCCAGTAGTTTGTCTGTTCTGTCGATAATCGTAATTGCGGGTCTGATAAATATTAATGCCAGTGCATGTGCGGATGGATTCTTTAAGGGAGAACGAGAGCCCGAAGACGCTTTTGGCCCCGAAACGTTTTCCGCACCAGCCCAATTTCCTGTTTGTCCGATGCACGTTTTATGGCCAAGTTAGCACGTGTGCCGGTCTCCTTTCTGACTCTCCGACCAGCTTCAAATATATTATTTGAAAATATTTTCCGTTTTCCCTATTTGTTTGGCTCTGCATTGGCGCAGTGACCATAAATTTCAGTGAAAGTCATTAGCAAATAGGCTTAGGAGAGTCATTCAGAGATCGGAATATAAATACCCGAAAAACTGGAGCATGTGCTTCAAATGGAAAGAGAACTAAAAAGAATCTAGAACAATAAATCTTGAAAAATAATATTTATTGGGTAAATGAATAGAATGAATCATTTATTTATAGATAAGAATAGTACATTTAAATTAATTGGCAAATGTTTATGGAGCCCTTTGATCCAACAAAATATAAAAAATAAACGTGGGCTGGACTCAAACTATTGTGACTGATAACCGGAATTTATTAAAAACTATGTATTTTTTTAATAAAGCACGTGGAAGAGCCCTAATCTAATAGGGTTATACATCCACATATTTTTCGTATGAAAAGTATTAACTTACATATGTGTATATGTTTCGAAGAATTTATTATTGTTACTCATAAAATTATTTTCATTACTCATATTCCAAGAACTAAAGTCAGGAAATTTTTGTAAATCACTTTTTAGAATAAGAACCTATAAAAAAAATGAAATTATTTAAAAATTATTTTCCTGACACGCGAACAAGGCCATTTATTTTCACTATTCGACTGCAAAAATGTTAATCGCTCCTCAAGCTGATGCAATTCAAATGTCAATTGCGTTGCTCTCGTAGTACATAGTTGCCATTATTCTATGCCGTGTGTGTTTATCAAATTCAACTTGAACTAAAAATAAAAAATAAATAATAATAAAACAACTAGACGAAAAGTTCAAGACACACTCTCAAAAGTCATAAACAATTTCAAAAGTATAGAGTATTCAACACAAAACTTATTTATTTTTTGGCTTTATTTTTGTTAGCCGGTAATTGCATAGTTCGGAAGCTGACAAAGACTCTGTTAACAGTTAATCGCCAACGTTGTCATTAATTAGCCTTAAAATTCAATTTAAACAACAATTAGTGGTGATCTACAAACACGGAGTTTTGACAGTCGATATAGCCAGTCGGATCTGGCTAATTAGTTCTCGTTCGCACAAAATAAAAGTCAAATAAGTTTAATCCGTTGGGCGATAAAGAGTTATTTTGCGAGGAATAGAGACGTTTGCTGACATTCCTTGTTTGCCAATTTGTGTGACACCAGTTCGCAAAAAAAGTCAACACAAACAAATTGTTCAAACAAGACGAAATTGCGAATACCCAACTTGAGTTATTATCTCTTCAGGGACAGAGTGTCAACAGAATGAACAAAAGCAAATAATTAGTGCAAAGAAACCACACAAAGTACGTATTTTTATGATATGTTTTATTTTTTTTATGAAGAGAAGAAAGTAACACTTTGTACACTTTTTAATTTCAAGGACAGAGAACCTTTCACGCTTATTGAATATGTTAACCATATACACCCCATTTGATTACTAACCTAGGGCAGGTTCGAACTTATTACATCAGGTTTAGTGTAAGTGCCCTTTAGTAATTAAAGGTGAGCTAAGCAAAAATTGCAAGTTTGTTGAAATATAATGATAATATTTTAATACTGTATAATTAAGTTAATAAAGCCTAATATAAACCCAAACAACTGGCCATCTCTATTCCAGAAATACAGAAAGAAAGCCAAAAATATTTTTTAAATATACAGGAGAGTACGTAAAAGACCCTCACGTCGTATAATGACTATGAAAATTATGGAAGAAATGTCCAACTTGTCCGGTAGAGGGCGTTCCAAGGCTAAAAATAAACCAATAGGTGGTCGGTGGGATTTTCAGCTACCGAAAAGTCGCGTTCCGCAAACACATGGCGTATACGTAATTGCCTGGTTCAATGAGAAACGCCCAATTAGCTGTGGGTTTTTTTTCTCGCTTTGTCGTTCAGTTCGCCAAGCCTGGCTTGGAATCTCGGCTGGAGCCGAGTTCGGTGGAAAGTGGCCATTAAAACAAAAGCAGCAACAACACGTGACGCAACAATAGCCGAATACCCCAGCGTTGATTTATCTCTCTTTAAGTTCTCCGTATCTAGCTGTCAACGCTTTATTTTAGCTTCGGACACGCTGTGAGTTGCACGCGCCTTGCAGCTCACATTAAAATTTAATCAAAATCGTAAAACAATTCGTAACTGAATTACAATAAACTCGAAAAGAATTCACAAAGCAATCGAACGCAAAAACAACAAATTCTGTTACCCAAAAATCTCGTTTTTGTGAGCGAATCGATTCTTCCGGTTTGGATTTTGGATTTGTATAAAAAGGAACACAGCCTCAAAATGATATTCGGCCGCTGGACGCGTAAACAAATACTCACCATGTTCGGTTTGGGAGCTGCCCTTCTGGGCGTCGTGATTCTGATCGGTGTGCTCAACAGTAACAGTGTGTCCTCAAAGGACCTGTCCTGGCAGGACTCGCAAAAATCGAAATGCTACAAAACCAGCCCCAATACAACGCATTCTACGCTGGAATTAGTGCACATTGTCTTCCGACACGGAATTCGTACGCCCGTGGATACGTATCCCAAAGATCCCTACTTAAAGGATGGCTTCAAGCCCACTGGTTGGGGGCATGTGACCAATGTGAGTGAATAAAAATAAAATTATTTGTAAAAATACTTCGAAATCAATTTTAAATAATATCATGTGATAAAAAAATCAATAATTTATTTATAAAACTGTTGTGTAACTTAAAGAAATAATACTTACAATAAAATAAAATCCTTCTTCTAGTCTGGAAAAAAAGAACTTTACGAAATAGGCAAATGGCTGCATCGTCGGTATGGTGACTTTATGGGACCCTACTACAGACCGGATGTAAGAAACATAGAAAGTAAATGGTATTTAGAATTCAAGTTAATATTTTTAGCGACTTCATGCCCAAGCCACTGCCTCGCCAAGGGCCATGATGTCCTTGCAAACCGCACTGGCCAGTATGTTTGAGCCAAAAGGAACCCCAATGGAGTGGAATAAGCACCTCAATTGGCAACCAATTCCCATTGTCTCTGAGCCTCTTGATCAAGATTCGGTAAACATTTTATTTAAAATAACAAAAACCTTAACCAATATTAAGAATACTTCTTATTCAGCTCCTGCTAGTTCGAACACCCTGTCCCCGATATTTTGAAGCCTTGGAAGAAGTCTTCAAGCGACCGGAAGTGATTGCTGAAACGGAACCCTTCGAACAAATGTTCCGCGAACTCACAAACCTGACTGGGAAATCAGTTCAGAGTGCCGAGGATGTCAACTCCTTGTACATAACCCTCTTGGCGGAACAGGAGTTTGGATATAAGTTACCTAATTGGACAAAGGATTACTTCCCTGATCGGATGCAATTTCTGGCCGAACAGAGCTACGTTTATAATGCCTACACGCCGGAAATGCAAAAGATCAAGGGAGGACCCTTCCTCAAGAAAATGTACAAGGAGATGGTGGCTAAGAGGGCCGGAAGTCTAAAGCCTAAGGATCGGGGGATGTACATCTACACAGGACACGATTGGACAGTGGGAAATATCCTTTCGGCCTTGGGGGTTTGGAAGCGTCAAATGCCGCGTTTTGCTATTATGGCCATTTTTGAAACGCACAGGGATAAGGAAACTGGTGAATACTATGTGGAGGTAAGTGCTTTTAAAAGTTAATTTTTTTCATATATATCATGTATATGTCATATTTTTAAATAGTTGTTCTAAAAGTTCAAGTTCAGGCTGAGATGCGTAATAAAAACAGATGTCTGAACGTTTTTGCGAATTGAGATTGCTTTTCCCATTTCATATTTGTATTGTTTACTTTTGGGAATTTTAATTGTGTAGCTCAGACTATGTATCAGCTAAATAATATTTAACCTTGCAAGTTTGCGATTATTTTTTCGGTAAAAAACTATTTTTAAATATATATTTTTTGGCGATGACTTCGTTGTCTGAACGGTTGAAAAGTAATAATATAAATACTTATGAAACATTTTTCCCTAAACTTTCAGATCTTTCTCCGGAACGACGAGCACGGCTGTGTAGAGCAGCTGAAGCTGAAAGACTGCGATCTCCGGTGCCCCCTGAGCCAACTTATTGAACTGAGTGCCGACGTACTACCCAATGAGTCGGTGGAGCAGCGGTGTCGACCCCATAACGATAATTTCGTGGAGCCGCCACCGCGAATAATCGATCAGGTCGGCCGTTAGCGAAAACCATTTGCCATAGAGAAATTTTTTTCGCTCAGTATTACAATAGCAGCTGATGAAGAGTTGTGCAAAAAAAAAATATATAAATACAGAATAAAGTACAATAAAAATCCCCAAAAATACATATTCAAAAGGTCGTTGAGTTAATTTCTGGCGGGGAAGGGAAATAATTTTCGTGTGAAACTAATTAAACTGAATTATAAATATTTTTTTTTGTGAAATGTTTGCTATTGTAGTTGATGATTGCGCTGATTGACTAGCTCGCTCTTCGCCGCTCTTATCTGTGGTTGTATTGCCGTGAGAGGATGTACATACGTATTAGCGGAATACATAATCGCGGCTTTAAAGCTGTCCGCAGTTCTATTGATGCAGTCACTCAACGCACAAGCCTCAACGAAGCCGGTCCACTTAATTCCAAGCGATCCATTTAATTTAGTTTAGCGAAAATGCCGAAGTTCTTTGGCCTGCTGGCACTTATTTTGAGTTGCGACTTAATAGTCAGAGGCGGTCTGGTGCCAGAAGTTCAAGTTCCCGAGATTCCAGAGGAGATTTCCCTTGACCCAGAAGGCCGAAAGGAATCTAATACAACTGAGGCCAAGTCTACCCTGAAGCTGGTCCATGTGGTAATTGAAAGATAATTTTTGAAATATGAAATCAGCCCAATTTAGTGCTTGTTAAAATTTTTTGGCAACTACTCGAATCGGTAGACCGTGTAATTATAGAAAATGTGCTAAAAACCATGTGCAATTGACTTTTGGCAAAAAAAAATTGTCTGATCATTCCCAAACAATTCAATCAATGTGTGCTCTTAGGTAAACCGAAATTAAGTTCTCTTTTCAAACATAGGTGACTAGGTGCTACTGTTCCTAAGCCAGTTTGTAGCTAACCTGACGTATACGTAATATTGCATTTAGAACCAAGACCTGAAACCAGTTTGGTGGAACTTAAACTTCAAACTTATGGAGCAACTTATTGTATAATAATGTTTTCCCTGATTGAAATTTGCATAATTATAACTCAATTAAAATTAAATATATACGGGAAAAAGTTGATCGAGCTGCTTAAACAATAATTTATTAAAATCAATGCGGGTTTTCGCGTAATTATTAGCAAACATCCAGTTACGTTTTTATTTCGGTTAACACATAATATTGATTAAATGAAAAAATTTGTTTACTTATCCGAGTGATGTAAAAATTTTTTAACTTGTTGAATGTTTTATTTTTTTGGATATTTATTCAGATGACTCAAAGTTTCGGGCTTTATTTTTTAGACCCATTTTATGGCAAATTTTAATAATGCATTTTATACGGTTTATATGACAGATATTTCGTCATGGTCCCCGCACACCGGTCAACACTTATCCGAAAGATCCGTATATAAATGAGACCTACGAGCCTTACGGATGGGGGGCGCTGACAAACGTGAGTATTTGGCAAACACACATAAGATTACTCGAATTAAAGTGCAATTCTCATTTGACAGGGCGCTAAAGTGGAGCTCTATAAAATTGGCAAACAACTGCGTCAGCGCTATAGAGATTTTCTGGCTCCCTACTATCAGCCCGATGTACGATAAGTAGAGCAAGCTCATGGACACTGCGGCGTAATCACATCCATTGCCATTTCAGATGATCCGGGCCCAATCTTCGGAGTCGCCACGCACCATGATGTCTCTCCAGATGGTGCTGGCCGGCCTGTTTCCGCCGGAAAATACGCCCTTGGAGTGGAACCTGATGCTCAATTGGCAGCCCATTCCCATTTTTATGGAACCCGAGGAAACTGATTTGGTAAGCAATCATTGATTATTCTTAGCTAACAGACTTGCTAATCATTAACTATTTATTTTTATAATTTATAGCGCATTAGAATGAAGGCTTCCTGTCCCCGGTACGACGAAGCTGTCCTGGAGATATTTGAGCTGCCGGAGGTGAAGAAAGTCCATGAAGAAAACGCTCAGTTACTCCAAGAACTAAGTGACTTTACCGGTCTGAATGTGACCCACGTCCATGATGTGACCAATATTTTTATTTCCCTGCAAACCGAGCAAACTTATGGTCTGAAATTACCGGAATGGACGAAGGACTATTATCCTGAAAAGATGCTTCCCTTGGCAGCTCTTTCTTATGTTTACGATGCCTACACCGCCGAAATGAGGAAACTAAAAGGGGGATACTTTATAGAATTTCTGTTGAATCAAATCCAATCAAAGATGTCCGGACTGTTGAAACCAGCTGATAGGAGAATGTTCATATCCTGCGGTCACGACTGGACCATCTCCAACATACTTTCAGCTCTGGATGTCTGGGAGGCGCAAATGCCACGGTTTTCAGCTCTAATCGCTTTTGAGCTCCATCAGAATGAAGAAACTGGGGAGTATTTCCTGGAGCTATACTTCCAAAATGATCCAGATGAGGAACCGAAGCAACTCCAAATTCCCGGCTGTGAGAAGCAGTGTCCGATCTCAAAGTTAGTGGAACTGACCCAGGACATTATACCCGATGCTCCATACAAGGATTTGTGCAAACTGAAAGGCACTTTGAATGGAGCAAAGATTACTTACCATTGAAGTCTATAACTCTGTGATTACTTATCCAGTTTGCAGTATTAAGATTATATAATAAAATATAAATATATATATCGCTATTTGATGTAATTGACAAATTTCCTTTTAATAGATTGGCGTGTTGGACGATAAGATCTAATGATCTCAGTTTTAATTGTATATTGAACTTTGAGAAGCTATATAGATTGGTATATAGGGAAGGGCAGTTCTAGAAGTATGAGGATTATAAAATAAAACAAGAAAAGAAAGCTAACTTCTGGCGGAGCTTATATTATGTATATTGGATCTTATGTAGGGGGCCGATCCTTATAAGATTTCTTTAATAAAATGTTTGGAACAGCCCCAAGCAAATTTTAAATGAGCAAGATTTTTTCATATTCGATCGTTCAGTTATATGGCGGCTGTAGGATATAGTCGGTCCATCCTTATGAAATTTGGCAATCGGATTAGTTTGCCTAAAGTAGAATCAATGGAAAGTCTCATCGCATCCTACATACTTTTGACCAAAATTATAATTCCAAGGGTATAATAATGCAAGGGTATAAAATAAATATATGTTGGTCTGGCTTTATTTTCTAAGAACATTTTCTAAGATTGTTATTAAAGTAATAGAAGTTCTATGATAGAACAAAAATTTTTTGGGGGTATACTTTCAGGCTTACTTATAGTTTTAAAGATGAAGTAAGTGTCTACGACAAAATGAAAATAAAGAAAATACATTTATGATGAATAGATTTTAAGCAAGCTAAGAACATTAACAATTTTTGTTTTATCTTTTTCCAAACACTCGTAATACCTATCCTTAATTCCCATTTGTAAAGCCCTGAAAATAAAACAATATTACATCTTGATCAACCCTCTCCATTAGTTGCCCCATTCATCTTATAAAATGCGACAAGCTTCACTTTAAGTCGAACAGTTGGCATTTGGGGCTCCACTCAGTCGATTCGGAAGTAAATCATATAAGGCGAAAAATAAATTCAAACAAAAGGGCAGTGTGTGATTTGTAATTTACTTTTAACAAAAGCTTCCGGACTATGACGAAACCATAAACCAAAGCCAGCCAAGCCCCGAAATGCGATATTTTCAAATAATTTCGGCAATTAAACAACGAAACCCAGCAGTCACAATATGGATAATGTTAAATTAGCATAATGAGCGATCGAGAAGCAGTACGATTTATTACCTCCAGTGCATACGCGATTTCGATGACAAATATATTTGGTGTCAAGAGCAGGGGGGCGGTGGCTGCAGCACCAGCGTCGACGGTACTGGTATTCTCCAGGAAAAAAGCGAAAAAAAAGAATTCAAATCAAGTAATAAGCGGAGCAAATCCGAGAGTTCATATAAATTAAAAGTCGCGGGCGCGTTTAAAAACGCTTCAAACGCTTCGGCATTGTAGTCGGTGCCACCAGGGCTATATAGGCGGGCTTCTATAGCTTCTCAACAATCGGTCGGTCGCTTGGTCGGTTGGTCGTTCAAACACACATACAATAGACATTTTTCCACCTACAATAATAATAACAATAATACTAATAAATGAAAGAGCGACGGTGACGAAAGCATTTTGGTGATAATGGAACGATAAAAGAGTCATACACTCATTCCGTTTTGACTATTCGACGACTTTTTTGCAATGATATGGTTCAGTAGTATTTTACCGGCGATACTACACAAAGACAGTCGCGTGCGAAGACCTCCGATTCGGCTATCGAAAGAACAACATTGAAATATTTAGGGTTTACCCCGAAGTCAAATAGAAGATAGGAGGTGCCTAGTACACTAGGAAAAACAAGCGTAATTTATGAAAAAAAAATTAAACGTATTGCCAGAAGAAACCAGTTCCCTTTGGCATAATTAATAGACGCACAAAAAGCAAACAAAACAAACATAAAATATATAACGATAAAGCAAAGAGCGAATATAACAAGTTAGTCTCTGATCTGTCTCGAGACTGTTGGCCAGCTCCTCAAAACGACCAACAAAAAAAAAAAAACGTAAAATCAAAGCCAAAACCAAGTCAGAGAATCCGAGAATACTACGGGTATATAAAAGGTCCACCAAAATGCCGCGTTCACATTTCACTAGAAGGCATTGTCTAGCGATGACGGGCGGATTAATTGCATCGGCGGTGCTGATCTGGTGCTTCGCCCATTCTACGATGGAGTCTACGGCCAAGCTCTACGATCCCGGGACTGATAAATCCACGCTCGAGCTGCTGCATGTGGTAAGTCAGTGATACTGCGTTCTCGAACAAAAAACAGCTGTACGGACGTAACTTCGGTGGTAATTACACTCTCCGGTAAACTGGGGATTTTTTTTACGCGAAAAAAGTGATGTAATGACAAGAAACCTACAAATACATACTTTTTCAAGGGCTTAAAATAGATTTTAAATTCCTTTAGGCTTTAATAACCTAAAACAGCATCAAAATACTTTTAAGTCCACTTTACCAATAGTGACAAAAAATATACAAGGCTACAAAATAGCAATCCAGCAACAAAGTATTTTTTTATTGAGATATTACATGTCCTAAAAAAATAGCATAGCAATTAACAATCCAAATAATAGTTCATACTCAGCAGATCTCGTCTTTATAAAGCGAAAAAGTATATGAATAAAAAATACAGCTGATAACACATATTACTGAATGCTGTCAAAAAATTGTGTATACGCCATGGAGAAATTTCCTGGCATTGACATTTACGTAGACAAACAGAAAAAAACAAAAAATTTGGTTGATAAAGCAAATGTTTATAAACATATTAAGCCAATGTGCTAACGCAGGCATATTTTTTGCTTGTTTTTGTATGCTGATGTAAAAATTAATTGTACTATAATTTAGTAGCACGTCGGTTAGTTAACAGATAAGACTTGTTTAACGGAAAGTGAATTTTTTTTTTTTTTTAATGAGTATTTCTAGCAGTCTTGGCTGTGTTGTATCAGCTGTTTTAGCCAAGCCACCTTTCCGATCCTAAATCAATTAAATAATATGCATATAAACAATTGCTGTAAATTACACTTGGCAAAAAAAAAAAACAGTCAGGTGCAACCAGGCGGAAAATATTTCTCAAGCTAAAATATATCTACAGATTTTGTTAATTTCTGTTTAAACTTTAAAGTGAGTTGCTTACAAAAAGCTTTGCTTGACCTTGGCTAAAATGTGTTTGAAACAGCTGCAGAACCGAACCAAAAAAATTCAGAATAATTCTCAAATTGACCAACCAAATTAATCAAGTTTTTATATAATTAAGGGTTTTGTTAAAATTCTCTAATTAAGAGATAACAAAGTGATTTGAATAAACCTGTATTAGCCCGCATACTTAAAATATTCATCGAAAATAACTTTTACTTTAAGACGATTTCTTTGAGGCTTACAGCAACACACACAAATAAAAAGCACAAATTAATTACAAATCAGAAATCAAAATAAAGCCAAAACGAAAAACCGGCTTCCAAAATACAGTTTGCACAAAAAAATAAACCTGTCTGCACTGAATCGTAAAATGAAATTATAAAACTGCGACGCACTTTTGTTTGCTGATGTTGTTTGTTTTTTGTTTGAGCTCCGCTGGCTTACGAATGTTGAACTGGAAACCCATTTGCCACAGTCGTGAAAATGAATTTGGTTTCAGAGATAGACGGGCAGATAGTTCAATCCAGATTTCAAAGCTGACCTTCCAATGAGACGCCGTCTTATCAGTGGGGTGTTTGCGGAGAATACGTACTTCCGCAAAAATAATACGATGTGTTGACTGGCTCGTGCGACCCGAGCCTCGTATTCACATAAATAAATCATATGAAAGTCGTGTGTTGAGTGATTTTACCTTTTATGATTATAAGAATTCAATTTTATGGCTTAAAGTTTAAAAAAAGAAAAGATATTTTGTTAGGTTGTATGATTTTTAAAAAAGGTATTCTGAAGGTTGTTTTTTTTAAGGAATTACTTTAAGAACCTTAGAGTAACATTTATACAAAAATATCTAAATTTTTATGTTTCTTCAGGTTTAATAATTTTGTAACAGTTTCTATCTAAGCTACATTACATAACCCTTTTAGCCCTTTGCGAAGAAATAAATCATTTAAACAATTTCCTCAAAAAGGGTTAAGTCTGTCGGCTAATTAAAGTGTTTCTGATTGGCGATTGTCTGAGACAAAAATACCCGCAAATCCTATATGCATATTGCCTGAGCATGTGGTGAATCTGGTGACTAATAAAAATTGTAATTGCTAAACTTCAGGTATTCCGACACGGACCACGAACGCCGGCGGATACGTATCCAAAGGATCCATATGTAAATGAGACCTACTATCCATTTGGCTGGGGACAAATAACAAATGTGAGTAGAGAAAAAGTTGTGCAGTGAAAACTTTTGCCTCGTCATCTCCCTCCCCCCCCAAAAAAAAAAAAAATAGAGCCCTACTATTTCCTCTCATCCCCCGGAGTCCTTCTTAGCCAGCAGAGCATTTAAATAAATTGAAATGCAAATGTTTTGCTGGAACTGCAGTGGGACGGGACATATGTATGTATGTTAGGGGGAGGGGGGATGTGGATTAAGGGCTGGGGCAATGGGGGACGACGGTGACTGGTATAGCTGCATTAACATATACACATGCATATGTTTATGCAATTGCAAAAATGCAAGGCATTTATTATTTTATAACACTTCTCTCCATCTCTGTCTGTGCCTCGGACTTTGCTCTGAATTTCTGCTTTCTCGGATTCCCCGCTCCGTTCCGTTCCTCTGGTGTTGTCTCACGTGCCATCCGCTCATGCCATGCAATAAATCAACGCTCCAGAATGGCAAACGCGAGCTGTTCAACATTGGTACTTGGCTGCGTAAGCGTTATGGCAAATTTCTGGCGCCCCACTACAGTCCCGATGTGAGTAAGCAGTCACTAACGAACCGACACGACACACAACACAACACTATGCACAGAGAGAAAATGGTTTAAGTTATTAATTTATTGCTTGAAGATGTTATTCCTGTGATTTCAAGGCTTTAAACTATCAAATAATTTTCTGAAATACTTTTCTTTTTGTTTCAAAAATAATATCTTGATAATTTTCTCTCTGTGTACCAACACTAACACGTCCGTGGGTCGGTTGCCTGATAGTGCGGACGTTTACAAATTGCAAAGCTCAAGCGCGCCCGGCTCATCACTCAATTCCTTCTGCTCTTTTTCGCCCTTCTACTTTCTCCGCTTTCTCCGTTCGTCGCTCTCCGTTCGCCGTTCTCCGCTTTCTTGGGCTTTCGTCTCCACAGTCGGTCTACGCCCAGGCGACGGGTGTGCCAAGGACTCACATGACCATGCAGACCGTTTTGGCCGCCTTCTTTCCACCAAAAGGAACCGACATGGAGTGGAACAGTCGCTTTAATTGGCAGCCCATACCTGTCTTCTCCCAGGAGCTCAATCAGGATACGGTGCGTATACTTGATATGTGAAATGATTAATCAAATCGTTCGATTAACTTAGGAATATTGATTATTTAATTAATGTTCTTAAATTATAACATCAACATACCTTTATTCAGCTACTCCTTGTGCGAACTCCATGTCCCCGATATTTCGAGGCACTGAACGAAGTCTACGAACTTCCGGAGGTGAAGGCGGAAATCGAACCGTACCTGGAAATGTTCAAGGAACTGGAAGAGCACACGGGTCTGAGTTTCAAAGAGCCCGAAGACGTACAATCCCTCTATTTGACCCTGCTGGCGGAACAGGAATGGGGTCTGGAACTCCCCGAATGGACGCACTCGTATTTCCCGGAGAAGATGCAATTCCTGGCCGAGCAGAGCTATATCTATAACGTCTATACTCCGGAGATGCAGAAGATCAAGGGCGGACCGTTTCTCAAGAAAATGTTCGACGAAATGCAGGCGAAGCGAAACGGAACCTTGAAGCCCAGTGACAGGAAGCTATTCATTTACACTGGTCACGATTCCACGGTCGTGAACATCCTTTCGGCCCTGAAATTGTGGGAGCGCCAACTGCCCCGCTACTCCTCGATGGTTCTCTTCGAGCTGCACAAGAACAAGGAGACCGGTGACTACTGGGTGGAGATCTACTTCCGCAACGATCCCAAGGCACCTGCCCAGAAACTAGTACTACCTGGCTGTGACTTCCAGTGTCCTCTGGATAAATTGCTGGCCGCGACCAAGGATGTGGTGCCCACGGAAGCGGACGCCAATCGCTGTCAATCCCGAAATCACGCCTTCACAGAGCCGCCCCTTCGAGGACCGTGAGCTCCGAAAATATTTAGTTAGTGAAAAGCAAAAGAATAAAAATCCTACAGGTGCTACTCGTCTCAGGGAACGGGACTGCCAACAGTTCTACTTTAGTTAGCCGCAACAACCTAGTTAAGACAACCGTTTATCCTAAGCAAAATAAATAAATTACCTCATTTATAAAATTTTTAAATATAGATTTGTATCTAGCGTCCCTATCCATATTGCAAGCTCCGTGTTTGGTGTCGGATATTGTCAGTCGGCGACGACTTCTTTCACGCCCCATGTGGCAGCCAAGTTGACTCATTTCCGGTCTGTGGCGACAGGCGACTGCTGTCACTGCCATTGCCCAATAGGCCGCTTCCGGTTGGCCTTTGCCAGCGGCAAACGCAAACAACTTCCGCACTTGTTTAGCCAGTTGGATGCTCCACTCCGTTCGGAGACTCCATCGGAATCTTCCATCTGCACGGCCATCTCAACTGCCATTCCCATTTCCCAGCCCCACTCCCTCGGCCTGCTCATTTTTGCCAGGAGGTGACATTTTTCGCATTGCGGTTTACCATAAACTATTTCATTGGGGAGTCGCTCCACCTCGACAATTTCTTTGGGCGCCCAACCAGCTGCTCGCCCTTCGGTGGCCCATTGTTTACTCGTGTGCGTTGCCATTTCTCTTAACTTCCCCCCAGTTTTCCGCTTTTCGTTTTTCCTCCGCTCCGTGTGTCAGTTTTCCCCCTCACCTCCCCCATGACCATATCTGTAAACTTTATTTGTCAACGGGACGCATATGTTGTATGTTTGCCAAAAAATAAACGAATCCCAGTGTATGTAAAGCGTACATAGGACGTCGGGCAATCCCCGATTGCATTCATAGTTTGTGTTTGTGTTTCTTGTTGCGTTTAATTTTAGCTTAATTTGATTTTCCGGCGGGGGGGGTAAAGTGTGGGTGGGTGTCAGACAAATCTATAACTCCATGTATTCTACAGCTTGTTCTGCTTTGATGATTAATGGTGGCGAGAAGGATGAAAAGGGTGCTCTCCTGAATAAGTATACGCCATGTGGGCACCCATTTAATAGTTTCCAGAAAATAGTAGTCACCAAGGGAGTAATCTGATACAATTTAATTGCAATCCTAAAGTTCTAAGTTTCTAAATTAAAGGCAAGCCATTCTTCTTATAGAAAGATATAATTTATTATTGCTTTTCACCTTCTGTCACATGACTTAATCCAAGAATTCTTCATCACTCCCAGTCAGTAGAGTTTAATCAAATCATAAATATTACGGGGAGCTTGTCGAGGGAGCTCTGGGCTTCCACTTTCATAAATTTGTTCACTCCAGACTCTTGCTTCCCAGACTAGCATAATTATTAACCCTATTATGCAGTTACTTATGGAGTGCCACCCTCGGAACTGAGACATATGCCGGAGCCCACAAATCTACTTAGGGCTTGGCCGAAGCTTCAGTTTCAGCCTCAACCTCGGTGTTAGCCAAGGCTTCAGAGCCAGCTCAGTGGAAAAAGTTGGCCAATGGCAGGGAAACTTTTGTGCGGGCTAAGTGCAAGTCTTAGGGCAAAGTTGGACATTTTTTGCTCCGATTGCGACTGAGACGAAAGACCTGAAGTTTCAACTGAGCCCACTGCGATGTCCGACTGCACTTTCGCCTCACATCTTTCTGCGGTCAGCTTACTAACGACTTTTCGATACGGACCGGAGTGAAGTAAAAACTTTTCGGCTTGGCCTAGGAGATAAAATTTATCGATTGCTGGAGCGAAAATCGGAGGCCACACCTGCATTTCCAGCTAATCTCAAAGGGGAAGGTGCGGGGCGTGCATATTAATAAGCTGCACAAATGTTTGCCGGCAAACAAAGTGCCAGGATGCCGGGTCTCAAGCTCGGAAGCTGTGTAGTTCAGTCTATTAAAAGGCACAATAGACTTCCTCTCCCCCCAGGCACCCGGATCCGAGTGGGGCATGGTGCATGTGATGCTTCATTTCCGCTTTAGCATAGAGCACTGAAGTGCAACACACAGTGCAAAAATAAACTTCTATATTGATCCATCCCATATTCACAGAGATCTTTGGTTCAGGGAGATTCAGGAATAATTCTGGAAAGACTGGATTTCAATATTCTTAAAAAGTTTATTTGCATAAATTTGAATATTTGTTCCAGTGTAGAGAGAGTGAAAGCTTTCCTCACTCAAACTGTTTGCCGTTTAGTTTCGCATAAAGCGTAGTCTGCCCTGTAAAATGCATAAATCTTTGTTGGCACTCGAGCCGGGCTCAGTCCCGGATCCTGTCTGCCGTTTTCAGGGTCCCAGGACCTCTATCCTGGCTTGCTAAGGACTCGTCCGGATTGCTTTGCCGCCTGCAGCTGCTTGGGCGTCTTGTTTGTTGCACGTTTCATTTGTCAAAAAAGGTTTAGGAATTTTATTGCCATCCTAAGCTCCGAGCACTGAGAAGAGAGTGGTGGTGCAACATCCGTGTGGGGCACGAACAGGGCATGGATGGTAGTGGTGGATGGTTTGTGGTAGAGTTGCAGCTGCGCCTGTCGGCTGCCCTAAGTGGCAACTGCTGGAAGCCCATTGAGGTGCCACTGATAGCACAATAATTTGTACACGGCTTGCACCCGACACGGGCAGAAAACAGCAAGGTTAACTAACAACCAGCAGAGGAGAGAAATTAAAGCCAGCAGAGGGAACTGAAAAGTACTGAAGATGCGGGATAGAACAGGTGAATATTTCATGGATCTTTGGGGAATGGCAGCGAGCTGCCAATTTTGATGAATAAGTTTATCAAAGTAGTCCGAGGTATTAAGTCACAATTACTACATGCTTAGCAAAAGATAAAAAAAAAAATAAAACCAAAATATAGTAATAGCAAGATGGTTCATACAAAGGAAAGTAATATTATATTCTTCATAACGTTCTTCATAATGGCTGGCTGTGTCTTCTGCATTTGCAAGTTCTCTGGATTCTCGCACGAGGCCGTCAAGGTGAACAAGATGATGCTAGTGTTTATATCGGTGTGCTTTGTTCAGATTGTATTTGTTGTACCTATCAAATTCGCTATCATATCACTCGATGCAGCCCTGTGGCCACCGCATCAGACCACCATAACGACAAATTCAATTGCCAGAGTGGAAACTTTGATGGGAAACTTGCGAAGGAAGCTCCAGAGCTTAAAGAGTGAATTGATGATCACGGAAAGACATCGATATGAGAGGCTCAATCTGAAGTACAGACTGATTACTGAGGAGCTTCGTGTCTTTGGGAGATTGTTCTTGATCTTGTTCATTTTCGTATTAGTTATTTTCGATAATCTGCTCTATTTTAATAACAGAATTACGCAAGACCTCTTTGAACACAATCATGTTGGCACGGTTGGATTGTCCACCGTGTTCCTCCTGCCCAATATATATCTTTTCCTTGAGACCTCCATAATTAAGGCATTCACGGATAGGGGCAATTCCGGTTCCGGAGCTCCCTGGGTCCATTCAGAGTCTACTAAAATGCTGGGCCTGGTGAGGTTGCGACAGTTGAGAACCGTTGACCGTCACGTGGGATTGCAGGAGCCCGAATTCGATGTGAGAGACCACTCCGAGGGCTGGAAGCTGCCATATGCAAGGGAAGCCTATACGGATAAGTTCTGGAAAATTCATCAGCCCTGGGTGATGCGCGAGTCCACCGTATCGGAGCACATCATGTTTCGTATCAACCATTATGGTCACTTCATTAGCTATCCGGAGTCGATCGGATACCAGAATCTGCTCTCAGACAACCGGAACAAAAGTCTGATAATCCTGAGGTACTTGAAAAGAAAGAGGTGGCTGGATCGAAATACGACTGCGTTGTTTATTGACTTTACCCTGTACAATGCGGATGGGAATGTGTTCAGTGTGTGCACACTGTGGCTGGAGCAATTCCCGTTCGGGGCGAGTGTCACCCACATAACTGTGGACAGTGTCGTTTTTGTGGAGCGGATGCGTGACTTTTCGCCTTTTGGCATGGTGGTCCTGTTTATATTTTTGATCTGTTGGCTGCAATTTGCCAAATTATTCTTCGCCAAGGTCTGGTTCGAACCAGCCCGGTTACGAGACATCTGGACCAAGCTGGATGCGATAACCTTGACGCTTAGTGTCCTGCTTGTGGGATGCATGGCCAGACGGGATAAATTGGTCCAACAGATGATCCGTGACCTGGAAACTTCGATGAATGAAGAGTTCTTAAACTTTCATAGGCCGCTTCGATTTAACGATGCCTGTTACGTGTTTATGGGCTTCACTGTGGCCCTGATCACAATGCGTCTGTGGAGAGTGATGCAATTTGCTAGGACATTCAAGCTGTTCAACAAAACCCTCAAACTGGCCGGGGGTACATTGGTCTCCACCTTTATTGTGACTTCCATTTTCTTGATGAGTATCAGCACCTCGGCGGTCGTCACGAACGGCAACTTCTCGCCGACCGTCAACAATCTGAAGACGGGCATTATTTCGGTGGCCTGCTTTTCGTTTGGCTACAGTATTGCACTGCGCGATTTCATACGCGGCGGCAAATGGCTCGGAATTGTGCTCTACGCCGTACTAGGCTTTGTGGTAAAAGCTCTGCTCCTTAACATGATCAAGTCCATGCTGGAGAGTCACCTGGCCGATGCTAAGGCCCAGCGGGATAGAAAAGACATCTACCGCATTACCTATTGGGATTTCTTGCGCGTAGAATACGCCGATTCCATAAAGTTTATAATGAAATTGTTTCGCCGGAAGAAGGGCTACAAGCGAAACAATCGTACAGTGGCGGAGAACATCCAGCGGAAGCTACACAACCAGGAAAGGATCGGTCCCAAGGCGCAGAGGCGGAAGCATCTTTCATTGACTTCTCGCTCAAAAGCGCCACCAAATCAAAAAGTTCTTCAGTTACTATACCGGGAACGCATCGAAAAGAGCTTGGTGGTGTTTGCCATTTTGAGAACCCAAATTGAGTTGTTGGAAAGATTAAAGTTCGGGGATGAGGAGGGAAATTTATCGGATAGGGAGGAGGATATAGATGAAGAAGAAATGGACCCTGAACCGGATCCACCGCCGCCACCACCACCACCACCTCCACAACCACCATCTTTAAGGCATCAAATGCCTCAAGGAATATTAATAAAAAAATAATTAGTACTAATTTAGAACTAGTTGCCTTCTACTTGTGTTTTTAATATTTCAAATTGGAACATTTATTCCCCTAATCATTGAAGTAAATAGTTTATGGGCTCCTTAGTTTTTTGTTTATGTCATGGCTAAATAATTATGCGCAAACAGGCAAAACTTTTGACTTGAAAAGGCTTTTAAGGCAATTTGGCGCTCGCTTTGTTCGACTTGTTTGCCATCCAAGCATTCTGGCTGTGCTCCAAGTCGACAAACTAAATGACTTATATAGGAGACCCCACCAACCCACCACTCCACACCAGTCTCTATTCCAATCCACTATTGTTATGAAGTAAGCAAATAAAAATTTAATACTCCAGGCTTTTAGGCCGAGCCGCGGCTGCAAAACTATTTTCAACGAAATCTGAGCTAAATGCATCATCGCTGAAAAGGACTTTACAAATATTTTTGGATATAACAAGGAAAAAAAGCCAAATACTACAAAAAAACTTTTGTAAACTAAACAATTGTGAATGAAGCGTTAGTAAGCTAAACTTTTCCTACCCTTTTTCCATCAGACAGATAGTCTGGCAAGTGTTTTTCTATATATTTGTGCGGTACTTATGTCACTCGGTGGGGGTGGGGCGCCGGGTGTCTGAGGAAAACTTTTATAATTATTAGCAACAAATGAGCAGTGACAGAGCACTTTTGCAATGCCTGTAACTTGGAGTTTTCCCAGCTTTCTGTTACCACTTTTCAGCTTTTTATTTGCTGCGCCCAGACGGCAGAAATCACAAATGATCCCAGCCCCGCCCTCAATTTAAAAGTTTTAACTACCTGACTGTTTCTGTATTTCGGTTCATATGGGTATAAGGGCATGTGTATGTGTTACCTGAAGACAAACGGCAAAAGAAAAAGTGGCCAAATCAAAAGCCATCCGGAGTTTCGGGAGTGAGTTAACCGAAAAGTTTTTAATTTTTGATCGCTTTTTGTATGGCTCCACAATCAGCACTAAAAGTATGCGATACTTTTTGCTCAACTCCCATTGCAGTTTTCCCCAAATAAAAGTATTATCCCCAAAAGTAGATTCGAAGAAGATAAAATAAAATTTTTAGAAAAGTACAGTTATAGAAACTGGATCTTAAAAAGTGTTTATATTTATTAAAATTAACAAGTATACTGCTACCTATGTGACAGCTTGGGAATCTTAAAAAGTGGAGAGTGGGGATATAGAGAAGCTTGATTATGGTTTGATTGAATAAATAAATGCTTCCATATTCATTAAATGTTAATTTATGCTTTCAGTATTCATTACTGTTATTTAAGCATTAGCATCTAGCTTTTTTCTAGTATATTTTGGCTTCATTTACGAATGCCCAACACTGAAAGGATTTTACAACACGGATCTGTCACTTCGGGAAGAAAGTTCTGCCTTGTCATACCCGTGCGAAAAAGTGCTAATATTCTAGAATATTAACAAAAAGTCTTAATCAGTCTTAGTCTTTTGCAAAATGCCGCGTCCAAGGAAAGTGAAGCAGGAGACCAATCCTTTCACTGGTACACAGAAAACTTTGGATCCGATTATTGTTAACCTTTCGGAATCCGATACTGAGGCAGATGAGGAGTACATAAGGCATTTGTTTAGTGAGGATATCCTCAAGCAACTGGACTTGGACGATAAAAAGCAATCCGACCTATCGGATCAACACGATGAGGAGCGTACCGGACATGAAGATAACACGTCGAAGGAGAAGAAAAAGAAGCGCAAGAACAAGAAGAAAAATAAGAATAAGAAAAGCTCCAGCTCGGAAAAAAACACAAGTGTCAAGACCGAAAATGTAGTTGCAGAGAAAGATGATGGGTAGGAATTAATGAATTTTACTTTTCAAGAATTAATTTGAATCAGTTTATTCTTAAATTCTCTCATTATTAATTAAATGGCTCATCTAGCTGAGTCATCTTTAGGAACTTTTTTATTGCTAATGAAAATTATTAAGTTCATTTATCAATTCAATACATTTTAATGACGAGTGAATGAATGCCATTCATAGAATTCTGATTTATTCGTTTGTTTTTTTTTTTTTTTAATTTTATTTTAGCTTTTTGAAGCCCAAAGAAGAGCCAGCTAATCGCGAAAATACCTACATTAACCCCATACTGTGGTAAGCTTAAACTCAAATTATTGTTTTATATTTTATGTTAAAATAAAACTCTATATGAATGATTAGTGCCCCAATGCTGAAGCCACTTCCCACAAAATTTTGCATTGGGGATGTAGTGCTCGACTTTGGCCTCGATGAGGACTCCGAGCCTATGCATGTTATCCCTGAATTGGAGCCGAGGCAGCCATCCAGCACCCATCGGGTTGTTAAGCCAAGACGTCTGCCAACCAAGTTCAAGGATAAGCCGCCTCCAAAGCCACGTAAGCCCATAATTAAACCAACGCCCACTACTGAAAAGAAACCAATCGATTGGGATTGGCTGATGGACAAGAATTTTCGTCCTGTTTCGCCGATACCAAGATCTGCTGTAGACGACTTGATGGATCTTCCCTCCTCGCAAGACATTGTGGATAGCTACATGAAGGCAAAGAATGATTCGATACCCATGTGCCAAGCGGAATGGCCGATTTGTTTGGTGGGCGGTAAACACAACGTCAAGACTCCGCCCCGGGAACCTATCGTGGACTCTGACAGAGAGTCAGACAAGGAGGACGCCTTGAAGGACGCTTGGAATACCACAGGTGAGGAATACTTCAATTGGGAGAATTGGGATAGGAACAGACATATTGAGAGCCAGGCTAAGCCAAAAGTAAAGGAGGAGGAAATGCATATGGGTCATTTGGAGATAGGGCCGGAGGAGGAACGGGCCATGAAGGAATGGATCAAATCGGAGTTGCTAAGCGAACCCTTAAGCGATATCGAGGAGTTCGATATGCTTTTGAGCTTGGCCAAGGACTATCCTAAAAACCATGATCTTCTGTTCGACCTACTAAGCCCCAACAGTGGAAAGAATTCGGCAAGAGAGGTCAGAAAACCACTTCCCCCTCGTCCAATAGACAGAGTGACCATTAAAGTAGAGCCCGCGGATCCACAAATCCCCATAAGTCCAATCATTCAGCCTATTCTTCCTGCTGTTAAGATCAAACAGGAACCAGTTGATTTCGACGAAATGCCTGAAGCCACTGTGCCATTTATGACTGACGTTACTGTGCCATTTATAAAACAGGAACCAGTTGATGATGGGTACGATCGCGTAGTTGAGAACTTCAGACCAGAACGTCCCGTCATTTTGGATGTCAAGGATATAGGACCGGTGCCGCCCAAGCCGCAGGACGAGGCTGCTATACAGGAGTGGTTACAGCAGTGCAGCGTCACAATTTCCCAGCAGCTGCAGGCACTTATCTATGCCGAAAATACCCCCAACGAGAACTCCACTGCACCGGGAGCCGTTGACTTCGAGACTGCTATCAGCATGGAGCAGCAAAAGCCCCCCTCTCCGGAAAATCAAGCAAATAAAAAGAATCCTATTCCGGATAATGGTTGGCAAAATAGCTTTCGAGTGCGTCTGGAGGACTTTGAGGACATCATCGATCAAAATATGACGGAGTTCAGGGATCCGCAGGCCAAGAAACTGCGCACCAAATGGAACCAGCAGTTCGGCTGCAAGGCGGCAGAGAACTTGAGGCGGAACTTGCTGATGCCACCGCTTCCTGTACACTTGGACCAGTGTCTCCAGAAGATCAGGATCCTGCGACGTCCCACCAAACGCAAAGTGGAGGATCTACGTCTACGCATCGAGATGAAGTTCTGCAAGATGTTCTGTACTCTGCAGTTGAATCGAAACATTGTCCTTAAGGCTGCTGTCAATCGACTGGATAATTCTGTCTATAGTACCGACATCGATGTGATCCAAAAGCGCTTTGTGGCCACCCAGATAGCCTGGATTTGGCCCAACGGCACTTTAATGATCATCAACGGTAGGGGCCAGAACATGCTGGCCGAAACCCAACGGGAGCTAATGTTAAAGTTGACGGGTCAGGTAAAATTCGTTGCCGAACCTGCCAACAAGCTGCTCCATTTGCGCCTCGTATCGTACGCCTATTATCCCTGGAGGATCCTGCTCAAGCAGTTCAGTGAGGCATACGCCTTGTGCTCGGAGCCGCTCCAGGCTGACATGCACTACGTCTACTATGTGGACAAGACCATGCCGGGAGTGGCAGCCCGGGTCCACGAGTCGGGGATGATCCACGTGTTTGCCATGACCACCGCCGAGGCAGACAAAATGCTCCAAAAACTTTACCTAATCACGGCCAATTATCGCAAGCTCGAACCCAAAAGAGAACCCAAATCTTAGCTTTGTCGTACAAAAAGTACTCAAGAATTTATATAAAATTATTGAACTTTAATAATAGCCCTTATAATTGTAATTTAAAGTAATTTTTTTAATTAAACAATTACAGGCAAACAAGGGGCTACGAAACCTTTACGTAATCACGGCCGACTATCACAAGCCCGAAACCAAAAATACAGCTGGTCGTAAAGCTAAATAATGGCTACAAAATTAAAAAACTCTTTTTGAGACCTAATTTTGAACATCATTAACTATGAACTAATGAACTTGGAATAAACCCTGAACTTTGTGATACAAATAACACTAAATAATTAATTATAAAATAGAACTATAACAGATAATATTATTAAATATTATCATACCATTTGTATTTCCAAACTTGGTCTTTAAATCAATGAAATTTTGAATTTAAAAAAAATATCAAAAATTTATACCGAGAGAAATATTAAAATATATTTTAAAAATGTAAAAATATTAATCACTAGTATTATTTTTATTTTAAATTAGCATCCTTGTCTAGATTTTAAAATACAAACTAGTAATACAAACAAGTAATACCACTATAAGTATGATAACCCCACGAACATTTCCCATAGAATATCCAAAAATTTCTCTGCTACTTTCTCTAGCCCAACGCTTCTGAAAAATTTCTCTTTGGGGAAAAAGCTTTCAGCTAAGAGCAATTGCTGAATGGAAAATAGGAAACGTGAAGCTTTCGCTCCAATCCCAGAGAGCCACATTTCGTTTTTTGAGCCTTTTGGGTTAAAGTTTTCGCAGAGATGCAGAGATGAATGTGTGTGAGATACCTATCTCAGCGGGCAGGACTCGTAGCACGATTCGTAGGAGGATTCGTGGCAGGATTTGATTCATAACTCGAGTGTCGTGTCCTCGGTATACAGCCAAGGTTAAGTGCTGCTGCCACTGATGTTGCAGCGCCAAACACGTCACTCCTCGAGTCCTGAAGTCCCGAGGCCTCTATCCGGAGTCCGGAATCCTTCGAAGTAGTCTGTCAGTGTGTGTGGAAGTTTTCCTCCCTGCGGCTAGGGATTCGCCTTTTCCTTTCCTTTTATCATATACGCGCTTTCTTTATTTTAATGTTGCCCGCCACTTGAGCACGAATCCCCCCACCGAAAATAAAGAAATGCCTTCTGTGGATCCCGAATTCGGAGGACTCCATAAACAATTGCCTGGAAATATAATACACAGGTCCTTTGTCTTCGGTTGCTTGAACTTCCACCATATATTTAATCCCCCATTGAAATACAAGAATCCTTTTCATTGAATTTTTCCTCTTGGTGGCATTTTAAGTAAATGACATTGACTCCGATTAAAAAAAGTCCGATGAGCTGACCAAAACCCGAAATAATTAGACCTTGTCACGCCCAAAAAATACCATAATGATTAGCATAAAACTTTGCAGAGAAAATTTCAAAGTCTCGATGACCTTTGGCTTATAATTTTTTTTTTTGGCAAAACCGTAAACCAAAAACACCCAAAACCTTTTTAATTTGCACGCCACGTTTCCAGAGTCTTAACTTTTTCTGATGGTTTTTGATTTTTTTTGTTCAGGGTGGTTGAAACACCTACATCAACGGCGTTGGCCATCAACAAAAGCCAACAGCAATGCAAGAAATATTAAGGCAATCAAAAATGCAAATGTCACTACGTGAATTGTTAAATCGGAGGACGAATCCTTCCTTCAAAACAACCCCCCCGGGGACAGTCTGCCTTTTGGGGGGCGGGGTCAATAAATCTGGATTCCTGCAATTCCACGGCTCTTTAATTTATACGCATATATATTGTATGTATATATATTCCATTGTATTTATCGCAAAAAGTTAATTGCCAGGCCGTGCTCTCTATTAATCATATTCCATAATTTGTTTAGCCTAATTAGCCATATAGATAGGCCGATGCGGAGGAGCGGAGAAGGATACAAACGCCTCCTTCGTATCCGTGGTCCTGGCCGAAAAGCATAAGGGCCCAAGATTGACTTTGTCCTGGGTCATTAGCCAAGTTTTTATGGAATTTATTTTCCAGGGCGTTTTGCAAGTGGGCTGCACAGATTGGATTTCAGTAGAAAAATTTAATTAGATATGTTTGCATATATAATATATAGAATAAATTAACTAATAAGGATAAATATTTTTAAAAAATAAAATATTCCAGAGAAATGATGCTTTATTAAGCATTTGTTATACAAAAAATAAGAGAAATAAGGTTAGATACCTGACTCAGATTAATCAGAGGTATATCTTTAGTATTCCTATTTTAATTAAAACTTAAAAAATTACTGGATGTTTTCCAATAAAGATGCTGGCAAATGCCATGCCAACTTCAAAACACACTCATTACACATTGTCAACTCCGGTAATCCTTTTTCATAATCAAATTAAATGGCTAACAAGAAAATAATCTTAGCCAACACATTCCGGGTGTTGTATTCCTGTTTTTTGAAGCATCCTGCATCAGATTTCGTGTTGCAGCCAAGTCAAACATAAAGCGAGATGTCGGATGGCCATTATTCAACCATTTTGCGCCTTGTCGGCAAACAAAATTAACAGCCAGCAGAAAACAGAGAGCACATACCAACAAACAAACAAACAACGAACATAAACAAGTCATAAACTTTTGTAACTAGGTCCTGGTACTGCTACTGGTCCCTGTTACGTTTACAGGTCTTGCTTTTCGTCCTGTTCCGGGTCGTTTGGATGTAAGGCAGCAAATTCGGAATCTGAATCTGGCTGCTGTTCACTCGCAGCAACTTCATCTATGCTTATGGCCTTCACGTTTGTTATACCCTTCGGTAGAGACTTTTAACTCCAATAAAAAGTTACAAGATAAAACATTAATGAATTGGAAATGAAACGTGTTTTTTTAGATTACAAAATAATGCATCTCTTTCATTAATTTCGTTTCAGGGTATTTAATCATTCGTTTTTTAAGGCCCCAAAAAAAAAATATATTTTTTACTGTAAGTCCTTTCTCGACATGCGCGGGCTCTTTTTTAATGCAGAAATCGTGTAACTTTGGGAGAAAATTCGTCCTGCCCGCTCCTCAAATTCTACCGAATTTCCGCAGACGACGCTGCGTCCTGTTTTGCTTGTTTTTGCCATTAACAGCAATTAAAAAATGGCAAACAAAAACATAACCAACAAAAAGGAGGCGTGGACTTTGGGCAAGGGCGAACTTTTAATCATTTAGACGAGTGAACGCAAAAGTCGCGTTTCTACTTTTTGCTTTAATACTTTGTATGTTTTTTTTGGTTTTGAGGTGACTTTCATGTGGAAGACAATATTCATTATGTACGTCATTTTTTCCTCGATATTTTCTCGGGTTTTTTAATCAGAAGTTGCAACTAATAAAATTAAAGGCATACCCATGCCCTTGCCGCTTTTCCGGCAATCGAAGACAAGCGCCAACGCGCAAATCCTTGAGAAAGTGGGCCGGATTTTCATACTCGTGTCAGGCGATAACATATGCCGGGGATTCTCTTTTTTTTGTTGGGGCTTCCTTTGCCTTTTGGCAGCTGGCAAAGAACTGGCATCTTCTATCTAAACGCGCGAACGCAAAAATGGCCATTTAAATTGTGCATCAATGCATGAAATGCGCCATGAAAGCGTTCTAGATAAGCGGAAGCGCGAAACTAACAAATAACCTCGAGCCCAGGGCGCATCTGGGCAGGATTATGGCTCTACACTTGAAATAATTTAAAAAATATAAATAAGTTGTCATTAGGGAGAGACGGTCTTATCTTTTATGACTTTGTCTATCAACTTGGCAAAATAAAAACTTTAACATTATGAATAAATAATAAAACCAAAGCTTTTTTGTTAAGTGGGTAGTCAGTCATTGTCAATTTAATTTAAAAATTTAAAGGTTTAAAGCAACAGTGAAGAGGAGTAAGCCAAAGGAGAAGCCAGAGGAGCTGCGGCATACTTGGCAATAACCGGAGCAGCAAAAGGAGTTGCCACAGGAGTAGCCAGGGGAGCAGCAATCGGAGCAGCGGCGTACTTGGCGATCACTGGAGCTGCCACTGGGGCAATAACTGGAGCCGCTGCGATTCCATTGTAGTTCCTGGCGATCACTTGGCTGCTGGTGGCAGTCACAACTGGGGCAGGAGCAGCCACCACGGCGGCAGGAGCGGCGTAAGCCACAGGAGCGGAGTAGGCCAGAGGAGCAGTGTAGGCCAGAGGAGCACCCAGTAGTCCTGGCTTGGCAGCAACGCAGGCAACGATGGAAAGGACAACAACGGCCTATAAAGGAGAGGAAATTGTTACTCGCATTTCATGCTATCCTTCCTTTGAATGACTTACGTATTTGAACATATTTATTGAATTGGATTGGTTTGCTTCTTGGGCAGACTGATAACTGTTTGATGATCCATAACCCCTGGCCAAGTGTATTTATACCCAAAAAATGTATTCAGCGCTGACGCATTGGCTTCATTTAAATGCTGGGCCTTCTTCATTTGCTTCCATTCGCACTCTACCATTATTTATGTAGTTTCCCACTGCTGAGAGTGGAATATCTGATAGCATGTATTGGCCACTGAGGTTACAAGCTTAAGGTCACATTCCAGTCTCTTCTTGGAGTATAAATAGCTCTGCAGAAGGTGTTGGAAGGTATCAGACAAGTTCAAGTTTTCGAACCACAAACTTCAAAACAAAACAACCATCAACATGTTCAAATCCGTGAGTTTTTGACGCAGAAAGTCTGAAGAAAGTTATTTAATTGTGATTCCATCCTCAGGCTATCGTCGTCCTCGCCATCGTTGCCTGCGCTGCTGCCAAGCCAGGACTTCTGGGAGCTCCTCTGGCCTACTCCGCCCCTCTGGCTTACGCCGCTCCTGCCGCCGTGGTGGCTGCTCCGGCCCCAGTTGTGACTGCCACCAGCAGCCAGGTGATCGCCAGGAACTACAATGGAATTGCTGCGGCTCCAGTTATTGCCCCAGTGGCAGCACCAGTGATTGCCAAGTATGCCGCTGCCCCGATTGCTGCTCCTCTGGCTGCTCCCCTCGCTGCTCCAGTGGTTGCCAAGTACGCCGCTTCTCCTCTCGCCACTCCCCTGGCTTACTCTTCTCCTTTGACCTACAGTGCTCCTCTGAGTTACGCTGCTCCTGCCCCTCTTCTGATCTAAAAAATGAATGCCAATAACTGTGATAATCATAAACGATAAATATATAAATCAAATTTCATTTGGGACTATTACTGTATATATTTTAATAATCCTAATTCAACAACGTAAGGATATATGAATGCAGTCGTTGGAAAATATGGAAAAAAATTCAAAAATAAATCGATCATGGATTATGTTACAGATCTATGAGGATTCGATCTAGGAATCTTTTAAGGTATTCCGCTTCAGAATCGGATAATTATTGGCGTAGCTATAGCCTTCGCTTTGGGCCGAATTGGGCTCCCAATGCATTCTCAAGATTTTTGAAGGAGGCCCCCAGAAAATTAAGACAAAAAGTCAAAAAATACCACCATCCTAAATTATGATGCAGATCTACGGAGAATCGATTCACGAATCGTTTATGGTATTCCCCTTGACGATCGGATAGATATTGGCAAAGCTATAGCCTTCGCTGTGGGCCGAATTGGGCTCCCAATGCATTCTCGAGATTTTTGATGGGGACCCCCAGAAAATCAGGCTAAAAATTCAAAAAATAAATCGATCATAGATTATGATGCAGATCCACGGAGAATCGATTCACGAATCGTTTAAAGGGATCTGCTTAGGGATCAGATCATTATTGGTAGAGATTTAGATTCACTTAGGGCCATATTGGCCTGATATCTGCTGTCTGTCTAAATTTAGCCATCGCTGAAGGCCATATGGTGCTTTCAATGCATTTATAAGAGTTGTGGAGGATCCATATTAACGGAGATATTTCATCATTTCCTTTTTGGTAGGTTTTTTGTCAATGATTAACAAAATTGTTAAATTAAATGTAAATTTGAATCCGTTTATTGGTAACTTAAATTAGAAGAGCGCCGGAGGCTGAGGCATAGTGCAATGGAGCATTGTACGCCAAAGGGGATGCGTAGGTGAGGGGAGCGGCAAAGGGAGCAGCTACAGGAGTAGCCAAAGGAGCTGTGGTGTATTTGGCGATCACTGGAGCTGCCACTTGGGCAACTACTGGAGCCGCTGCGATTCCATTGTAGTTCCTGGCGATGACTTGGCTGCTGGTGGCAGTCACAACTGGGGCAGGAGCAGCCACCACGGCGGCAGGAGCGGCGTAAGCCAGAGGAGCGGAGTAGGCCAGAGGAGCTCCCAGAAGTCCTGGCTTGGCAGCAGCGCAGGCAACGATGGCGAGGACGACGATAGCCTGAGGATGGAATCACAATTAAATAACTTTCTTCAGACTTTCTGCGTCAAAAACTCACGGATTTGAACATGTTGATGGTTGTTTTGTTTTGAAGTTTGTTGTTCGAAAACTTGAACTTGTCTGATACCTTCCAACACCTTCTGCAGACCTATTATACTCCAAGAAGAGATTGGAATGTGACCTCAGGCTTGTAACCTCAGTGGCCAATACATGCTATCAGATATTCCACTCTCAGCA
The DNA here is from genome assembly GCA_035045925.1 of Drosophila atripex. NCBI lineage: Eukaryota > Metazoa > Arthropoda > Insecta > Diptera > Drosophilidae > Drosophila > Drosophila atripex. Next base: position 8,956,513 of record JAWNOP010000012.1, read on the forward strand.
GTGGGAAACCACATAAATAATGGTAGAGTGCGAATGGAAGCAAATGAAGACGGCCCAGCATTTAAATGAAGCCAATGCGTCAGCGCTGAATACATTTTTTGGGTATAAATACACTTGGCCGGGGGTAGTGGATCATCAAACAGTTATCAGTCTGCCCAAGAAGCAAACCAATCCAATTCAATAAATATGTTCAAATACGTAAGTCCTTTAACGGAAGGATAGCCTGAAATGCGAGTAACAATTTCCTCTCCTTTATAGGCCGTTGTCGTCCTTGCCATCGTTGCCTGTGTTGCTGCCAAGCCAGGACTACTGGGTGCTCCTCTGGCCTACACTGCTCCTCTGGCCTACTCCGCTCCTGTGGCTTACGCCGCTCCTGCCGCCGTGGTGGCTGCTCCTGCCCCAGTTGTGACTGCCACCAGCAGCCAGGTGATCGCCAGGAACTACAATGGAATCGCTGCGGCTCCAGTTATTGCCCCAGTGGCAGCTCCAGTGATCGCCAAGTATGCCGCTGCTCCAATTGCTACCCCTCTGGCAGCGCCACTGGCCTACTCCACCCCTTTGGCCTACAACGCCTTGCCAGCGGCTCAGGTTCTAGTCTAGGTATCTCTCAATAAAATCAAACCGAACTGAAGTTACAAAGTCTTTGTTTTGGGCGTCCGCTAATTGGATTTACCAGTGGCATACAAAAGGCCACAACCATTCGAGGAGTTGGAAATGCTGGTCACGTTTTGGCCATAAAAATTATTGTCAGCTCAGCAGCAGCAGCTGCCGTCGAATGTTTGTTACATTAAATTGTGCGAAATTGATTTGTATTCAAGAGCTTTTATTTTTCAGCTTTGTGTGCAGAAGCGGGCCATTATGTCAAGGTCAAATGGTGACCTGTGACCTCCGCTCCTACGTCCTGCGGAACTCTTACTCAGTGTACTTAGTGCCTGCCAACTGGTTACAGACCAGAATGGCCAGACGGCGCTTAGCCAACTTCTTGTTGGAAGCACTAGCTTTGAAGGTGGCTCCGTTGAGGGTCAAGGACATCTCATGAACCGTGGTGGAGCCGTCCGAACAGGTGCTGCTCTCGCTATTCATATGAGCGAGGGGGAAGAGATGGTTTAGCATGGTAACAGGATGTTTATCAGCCCAGTTCTTGAGTACTTTTTTCTCCTGCGGCTCATCATTTGTGTCCTTAGTGCCACCAGGGTTAAGTTCGGGTACGGCATAGCCCTTGCTGGTCCATTCGGCGAAGAGCTTGTACAGTGCCAAGGATACCAAATTCCTCATTGGAAAGTCGTCATGCTTGTTGGAATCGTCATGGTTATCCTTTTTGAGGTCCGGCGATCCTGGCTTCGGCTTGGCCACCGCCTTGGCCACATAATACTCCCTGAGAGCGTTCTCGAACAGAAGATTAGCGGCTGCAGATTTCGAATCTGCCTCAACCACATACGGCTTGGAGTTTATAATCGCCTTGGCAATAAATTTGTCGCCTTCGTTACGCACGTTGTAGTCCTTTATGGTGATTTCCTTCAACTCGTTGATGGCCATGTGAGGGCTCTTGGGGGCAAGCTTCCTGCGCAAATAGAGATCCTTTAGGCGATTGCGAACTGAAATTCAACATAGATATTCTTTAGAGTGACGAAGTAGAGAACTACATAGAACCAGCGACTAGAGGCAATGATTGCCACTACCATACTCCAGCCAGCTATCAATATACTTCACCTTTTCCCGGCAAACGCTTCTTCTTAGCAGTGAACTGCACCATTTTCATGCCTTCTTGTTCCAACTTCACCTCAAGTGAATCACTACCCTCGGCCAATGACACTCCCGAGGAATTCGAAGAAGAGGCACTCCTATCGAGAACTACTCCCTGATCCTTGCTGCCAATAGGGATTTCCTCGAAACATTGCTCGATACTTTCAGCTTCCATAGCAGAAAGATTTTCTTGAAAATCGATTTGAATCACAGACTCCTCTAACGGATTGTTTTCCATCGTAAAAAGATTAAAAAGATTTTACAAATATAGCACTGATCTGAACGCTTCGGCTCTTGGCTTCGAACTGAACATTTTACGTCGTTTAACAATGGAAAAGATTCTGAGGGATTGACGTTTATTGGCAGAGCCTGCTTGACTCTTTCTTGATTGATACTCATATATTTTCAATGTATTCGCCTACTTCTCTATACAAATTTTACAACTAATGAGGGTAAATATTAAACATTTTGTCGCATTATTAAGTATTTATTATCACAGGCCACACTTAAACAAGAAGAGGAGCGGAGTAACTCAAAGGAGCCGCCAAGGGAGAAACAGCATACTTCGCAATGACAGGAGCAGCCAGAGGATTCGCCACAGGAGCAGCAGCGTACTTGGCAAGCACTGGAGCTGCGATGGGGGCAGCCAAAGGAGTTGCCAGAGGAGCAGCCAGGGGAGCAGCAATAGGAGCAGCGGCGTATTTGGCGATCACTGGAGCTGCAACTGGGGCAATAACTGGAGCCGCTGCGATTCCATTGTAGTTCCTGGCGATCACTTGGCTGCTGGTGGCAGTCACAACTGGGGCAGGAGCGGCGTAAGCTACAGGAGCGGAGTAGGCCAGAGGAGCAGTGTAGGCCAGAGGAGCACCCAGTAGTCCTGGCTTGGCAGCAACACAGGCAACGATGGCAAGGACGACAACGGCCTATAAAGGAGAGGAAATTGTTACTCGCATTTCAGGCTATCCTTCCGTTAAAGGACTTACGTATTTGAACATATTTATTGAATTGGATTGGTTTGCTTCTTGGGCAGACTGATAACTGTTTGATGATCCACTACCCCCGGCCAAGTGTATTTATACCCAAAAAATGTATTCAGCGCTGACGCATTGGCTTCATTTAAATGCTGGGCCGTCTTCATTTGCTTCCATTCGCACTCTACCATTATTTATGTGGTTTCCCACTGCTGAGAGTGGAATATCTGATAGCATGTATTGGCCACTGAGGTTACAAGCCTGAGGTCACATTCTAGTCTCTTCTTGGAGTATAAATAGCTCTGCAGAAGGTGTTGGAAGGTATCAGACAAGTTCAAGTTTTCGAACCACAAACTTCAAAACAAAACAACCATCAACATGTTCAAATCCGTGAGTTTTTGACGCAGAAAGTCTGAAGAAAGTTTTTTAATTGTGATTCCATCCTCAGGCTATCGTCGTCCTCGCCATCGTTGCCTGCGCTGCTGCCAAGCCAGGACTTCTGGGAGCTCCTCTGGCCTACTCCGCTCCTCTGGCTTACGCCGCTCCTGCCGCCGTGGTGGCTGCTCCTGCCCCAGTTGTGACTGCCACCAGCAGCCAAGTGATCGCCAGAAACTACAATGGAATCGCAGCGGCTCCAGTAGTTGCCCAAGTGGCAGCTCCAGTGATCGCCAAGTACACCACAGCTCCTTTGGCTACTCCTGTAGCTGCTCCCTTTGCCGCTCCCCTCACCTACGCATCCCCTTTGGCGTACAATGCTCCATTGCACTATGCCTCAGCCTCCGGCGCTCTTCTAATTTAAGTTACCAATAAACGGATTCAAATTTACATTTAATTTAACAATTTTGTTAATCATTGACAAAAAACCTACCAAAAAGGAAATGATGAAATATCTCCGTTAATATGGATCCTCCACAACTCTTATAAATGCATTGAAAGCACCATATGGCCTTCAGCGATGGCTAAATTTAGACAGACAGCAGATATCAGGCCAATATGGCCCTAAGTAAATCTAAATCTCTACCAATAATGATCTGATCCCTAAGCAGATCCCTTTAAACGATTCGTGAATCGATTCTCCGTGGATCTGCATCATAATCTATGATCGATTTATTTTTTGAATTTTTAGCCTGATTTTCTGGGGGTCCCCATCAAAAATCTCGAGAATGCATTGGGAGCCCAATTCGGCCCACAGCGAAGGCTATAGCTTTGCCAATATCTATCCGATCGTCAAGCGGAATACCATAAAGGATTCGTGAATCGATTCTCCGCAGATCTGCATCATAATTTAGGATGGTGGTATTTTTTGACTTTTTGTCTTAAATTTCTGGGGGTCCCCATCGAAAATCTTGAGAATGCATTGGGAGCCCAATTCGGCCCAAAGCGAAGGCTATAGCTTTGCCAATATTTATCCGATCGTCAAGCGGAATACCATAAACGATTCGTGAATCGATTCTCCGTAGATGTGCATCATAATCTAGGATCGTTTTATTTTTTGACTTTTTTCCCTAATTATCTGGGGGCCTCCTTCAAAAATCTTGAGAATGCATTGGGAGCCCAATTCGGCCCAAAGCGAAGGCTATAGCTTCGCCAATAATTATCCGATTCTGAAGCAGAATACCTTAAAAGATTCATAGATCGAATCCTCATAGATCTGCATCATAATCCATGATCGATTTATTTTTGAATTTTTTTCCATATTTTCCAACGACTGCATTCATATATCCTTACGTTGTTGAATTAGGATTATTAAAATATATACAGTAATAGTCCCAAATGAAATTTGATTTATATATTTATCGTTTATGATTATCACAGTTATTGGCATTCATTTTTTAGATCAGAAGAGGGGCAGGAGCAGCGTAACTCAGAGGAGCACTGTAGGTCAAAGGAGAAGAGTAAGCCAGGGGAGTGGCGAGAGGAGAAGCGGCGTACTTGGCAACCACTGGAGCAGCGAGGGGAGCAGCCAGAGGAGCAGCAATCGGGGCAGCGGCATACTTGGCAATCACTGGTGCTGCCACTGGGGCAATAACTGGAGCCGCAGCAATTCCATTGTAGTTCCTGGCGATCACCTGGCTGCTGGTGGCAGTCACAACTGGGGCCGGAGCAGCCACCACGGCGGCAGGAGCGGCGTAAGCCAGAGGGGCGGAGTAGGCCAGAGGAGCTCCCAGAAGTCCTGGCTTGGCAGCAGCGCAGGCAACGATGGCGAGGACGACGATAGCCTGAGGATGGAATCACAATTAAATAACTTTCTTCAGACTTTCTGCGTCAAAAACTCACGGATTTGAACATGTTGATGGTTGTTTTGTTTTGAAGTTTGTGGTTCGAAAACTTGAACTTGTCTGATACCTTCCAACACCTTCTGCAGACCTATTTATACTCCAAGAAGAGACTGGAATGTGACCTCAGGCTTGTAACCTCAGTGGCCAATACATGCTTTCAGATATTCCACTCTCAGCAGTGGGAAACCACATAAATAATGGTAGAGTGCGAATGGAAGCAAATGAAGACGGCCCAGCATTTAAATGAAGCCAATGCGTCAGCGCTGAATACATTTTTTGGGTATAAATACACTTGGCCGGGGGTAGTGGAACATCAAACAGTTATCAGTCTTCCCAAGAAGCAAACCAATCCAATTCAATAAACATGTTCAAATACGTAAGTCATTTAACGGAAGGATAGCATGAAATGCGAGTAACAATTTCCTCTCCTTTATAGGCCGTTGTCGTCCTTGCCATCGTTGCCTGTGTTGCTGCCAAGCCAGGACTACTGGGTGCTCCTCTGGCCTACACTGCTCCTCTGGCCTACTCCGCCCCTCTGGCTTACGCCGCTCCTACCGCCGTGGTGGCTGCTCCTGCCCCAGTTGTGACTGCCACCAGCAGCCAGGTGATCGCCAGGAACTACAATGGAATCGCTGCGGCTCCAGTTATTGCCCCAGTGGCAGCTCCAGTGATCGCCAAGTACGCCGCTGCTCCGATTGCTGCTCCCCTGGCTACTCCTGTGGCAACTCCTGTGGCTGCCCCCATTGGAGCTCCAGTGATTGCCAAGTATGCGGCAGCTCCTTTGGCTGCTCCCCTGGCCTATACCTCCCCCCTGGCGTACAGTGGCATCCCAGCTGCTGCTCCCGTTTTGCTTTAAACTCGTTGACTGAATAATAAATATAATGTGGAATCTCAATAAAGGATTTATTTAATCTCAAACTGGAAGAGAATCTGTTAAACTAGCGGGGAAGTTGAAATTGAATTAGCAACTGTCGTCGGCTTGTTGCCATAAACAACAGTAATGACTGGCCATGTACTCCCTGCACTCCATTCGGAGGCAGATCACGTAGTCAGTGGACAAGTTATTGGCCACCGGTGGCCTTCAATGGATGCGTGACATTAAAGAGGGCCTGCAATTGTTTGTTTTTAAGATTTTTGTGGTAAAAATATGTAATTATGTCAAGGTCGCAGGGCCGTTTTGGCCAGGCTAATGAACTTAAGGGACTAATGATGAATCACTGCTTTCGAATAACATGGACTATAAAGTTTTATGGATAACATATTTTGTTTTATGTGTTATTTTTAAATGGTGAGAGTTTACCCAATAACTCTTAAAGGTCTGACATTTTATAAGTTGAAATGATTAAGTAAAGATTGGAAGGACTTCCTGCTTTTTGCCTTCTTTTTTTGTTTTTGGTGAATCTAAAAAACATTCTGGCTAGATGACCGTTCACCGAATTCGATTTATTTTTATGGCGAATTCGAAAGCGAACGTGACGGACTTGTCGTTAAAGAATTAAAATTCAGAGTGTGCAACACTCGACTAACTGTAATAAGCGTGCTACGGAGTGGCCCGAACAGGTATACTTTCAGGTATTATACATACATACATCCACACGTAGGAATATGTGTTGTTTCTTAAATGAAACTGAAAGTGAAAATTTCAAGGTGTCGTGAATTTAAAATGGAATTCTTAAGAAGAGGTTGAAAGCTTTCTGAAAGACTTTTGGTTTAAAAGTATTTTGTCTATTTAAAAGTTAAATGTTGAAAGAAGATATTCATAAAACAACAATGAGCATGACTACCATATAAGAAGATTTGGTTTATTTAATCAATAACTAACATTCATAAACACAGCTATAGTGACCTGCAACTGAAATTAAATAAAAGCCAAAACAAACAGCCGCTCATTCTTTTATTATTATAACCTGCTGCAGTTGTTTGCTTCACAAATGCCAAAGGTCATACGGCTGTAACCGCATTTCAACCTTGACCTGAAGCAGCAAACGTTGTAATGTCACCGGGGAGCACCCCAAATTATTCGAGTGAGTTCATGTGTGCTTTCTACTGCTGAGCAAATTCGGCACGTGTTCAAAATGTTTAATTGGCCAGTATCCCTGGGATGTAATATACATAACATATATTCCTTAAATGCCAACAGGTTTGTTCCCATCTAGGTGCGAACTCGAAAAGCCAGAGGCCAGAGGCTAAAGGGTTTGGTTATCGCATTTGAGGATTTTATTTGATTCATTGTTACCTTAATGCTACACGAAAAAAGCCAATACCAAATACATTTTCAGCAATATCCAGGCAAAGAGACCACAGTCCGACCTAAATGCAAATTTTCACAAGTGTTTTCCCATCACCCATTAACCCGATTGTAATTTAATATAGCTTTCAGCAACCAAAAGTGGTAAATTCCGACTGAAATCGAAATTGCACTTACCACGCATTTGTGTATAATTACCAAGCAAGTGCAATTGGCTGCCCTTCGGGTTTTATGCCGGCCCTCGAAGACCCAAACCTAAACTACCAACTAATATTTTTCAGACACTTATAATGGTCGTGGGCTGGCGACATTCTCGGAATATTAAGTAGCCGCCGTGTGGCTCGTTCGGTGGTATAAATATGCCATCCGCTGTCTTCGATTGTCATCAGTCAGCGCCTCGCTTTCGAGTCAACCAAAGCTTCAAGTCTAAAGAAATCAAACGTTTCAACCCCAAAAACTCACCATGTACAAATACGTTAGTATTTTCAGATAGTTTTGTCTGGACTTTTATTCATTTGTATTATTTTTAAGGCTGTTGTCATTTGCGCCTTGATTGCTTGTGTGGCCGGGAAGCCTGGACTGCTTCATACTCCTTTGGCCGCCGTTCCTGCTCCCGTGATTGCTGCTCCGGCACCGGTTGTCACTGCTGCCAGTAGCCAGGTGGTGGCCAGGACCTTCAATGGCATCGCCGCAGCTCCAATCGTTGCTCCCGTTCCAGTGGCTCCAGTTCCAGCTCCCATTGTGAGGACCGTGGCTCCCGTTCCCGTGGCTCCTGCTCCAGTTCTGAGGACTCTGGCGTCTCCATTCGCTGCTCCCATCGCTGCTCCTCTGGCGGCTCCATTCCCTGCTCCTCTGGCTGCTCCTTTGGCTCCTCGTTTTGCTGCTCCTATCGCTGCTCCTCTGGCTGCGCCTATCGCTGCCCCTCTGGCTGCTCCTCTGCCTGCTCCCATCATCAAAACTGTGGCTCCGTTTGCTGCTCCCATCGCCCATCCTTACGCTGCTCCCATCCTGGCCAAATACTCAGCTCCTTTGGCCTATGCCCCCGCACCTTTGGGCTATGCTGCTCCGGCTTTGTGGTAAATCAGATATATTACACTCCGAACCCAAGGACTAAGCTACCTTTTGTATGCTCAATGACTGATAGACCTTAATAAAAATCGTTTAAATAAAAGAATGTTTTATTTCATAAAATCTCAAGGAACTGGGAAGTTTTCAGAAGAACTCAAAGGTATTTTGGAAAAAATATTAATACGGAAACCAATTACTCCAGCATGTTCAATTAGTTTTCTTTGAAATAGCCTCCACTTATCATCGGTCTATTCCGTTTTAAGCTTGAACCCATCACTCCATCTAGTTGGTCCTTTATTCTCCTGCTCAGGTAGCTATGTTTCCCGCCCCAAAAAAAAAGTATATGAAAGGACACATGTAGAGTCAATCGTTTTTGTCGCGTCGTCGCTTTTATTCAGGTCATTTGTGTTCCATTGTCCCACATTGGCTCAGTCTACTTCAGTCCAAATAACGAATTATGGCACATACATCTGTGCACTTGTAGTGAGTGTGTGGTTGGCCAGGGGAGGGGCTGTCGGGGCTGGGTTTGGCGGGTTGATTGGTGGGGTCAGGTTGCCGGACATCTACTCTCGGGTCAAATCGTTTTTCATTTCCTTCTTGTCCATATTTGCCATTCATTTGGCTCCAGCAAACAATGCACGAAGCGATGCGCAATAAATGACCAATAAATGTTCAAATGGTTTCAATGGTATTTTCCTTTCTATATTTTTTAAACCATTTTGTACACAACTTTTCCACATACCTTAAAGTTAACGTTTTCCAGCGAACAGAAAAGTGCGGGAAAAAAAATGAAAGGAAATTAAGAAAGTAATGCCGAGTTGAAAGCGAAAACTTAAACAGCCAAAGAGATAAGAGGCAAACATACACGCAATTCCTACACTACTAAGGCCTCCTGGCTTTTCCCATTTCCCGGCTTTTCTTGGCGCTTGGTAGTTGGGGGAGAATTTTCCATGTCGGCGTTGGTTGATTTTCAACAGCAGCGCAAACGCAGCAAAGTTTATCCTCAATTAAACTTTTTGTTGTTGCGTAAAATTGCGCTTGAAGTTCGCCTCTGTCTTTGTGTGAGTGAATACGTGGTTGTGCGAACGAGGATGGAGCTCACATATACACACACTGAAAAACATAAGGACTACGATTCTCAGACTATCCATTCTCAGTTAATTCAGCTAAAAACTGTTATAATCTAAAATATTATATTTTATATATAGTTTTGCGAAGAAATTACATTTTTTTTGTAATTTTTTTCAGTGCCTGCATCTGCGATAGGCCATACGTCAAGCCCAGGACCTCTGCACTTCCATAACCCCTCTCTAGCCAAGCCCAAGCCCAATCCCAATCCCATTCCCCATTTCCACTACCATCCAGCATCTTCATTTGTTGGCTTAACTTTTAACTCCACTTGCCTTAATTTTTTGGGCCAAGTTTATTGTTGTTGCTCATCTGCTCGGCACAATTTTTCGGTAATTTCCGCCCTTGTCTATGGAAGGAGTTTTGGTCTGGGAACCCTTGAACTTTCCCATTTCCCCATCCTTCCCATCTTAGTGAGTGGGAGGAGGTAGGTGGCTTGGCAAACCGTCGCAGCCTTAGAATTTCATTAGCTCGCTTCGTATGCGTTTTAATTTGTTGCATTATTGCCTTGTCGAGTTTTTCTTTTAATTGATTCAATATCAAGTCCTGTGCCGAATTTCCTCCCCATTACAACCATTTTCTTTAGCTTTCGACTTTTTCTTTATTACCATCTGTGGCTGTGGCTTCTGGTGAAAAGTTTTTAATGCATATTTTTAAGTAATTACCACGTCTCTTCCATTAAGGTGCTGCGTAATGATTAGGAACTTCTGCAGGTGGTTTTATTATAAGAAGGTTATATAAGCAAATCAAAAGAGTTAATAAATCTGAAGATCGAACTTAGAAATTAAGAGTTAAAAGAAATATTATAATCTTTTCGATATATCGTTGGACTTTTTTTAAGACGATGTTCCTTTTGATATTAACCTTCTTCACAGAATCGGAATTACCCATGCTCATAGCAATAGTGCGGTAAATTCTTAAAGGTCTCCAATATCGAATCCTTACAGGATATGTCCCTGAGTGTGTGTGTGTGTGTGTGTATACTCTCACACATCGCTGAAATCCAAGCAGACAAAGCGAGCGAGACGTTTGGTCGCACCCGTTTCCGGTTGTGGTTGCCTAGGCCCCATGGATCCTGGTTGCGGGATCCTGAATTCTGGTTACCGTTAAGGACGAAAAAAGGAAAAGAGAGAGTGAAGAGTGGAGACGGGGTGGGTAGTGGTGGTGGCGGCGTGCTTGGCCAAATAACGGCACTCAGTCACTCAATGCGGTTGCTTAGCCTTTCAGCTACAGACCGCAAAAATCCAGCAGCCTTTTCTGGCTTTTGATATGACGACAACGGAACAGGAACGACGCGCATTACACGGCGTATACGTTATATACAGATGGAGAAAATAAGGATACCATAAAATACCAAACTAGGATTGTATATTTTATAACTTTAAGGAAAGGGAAACTATCCATAAAGGACTAAATTAAAAAAAAAAAAAACAAGAAACAACAGCGTGAGAGCTTCCTCTTGAAGTCATTGATTTTCTCTCAGTGTAGGTATACGTGATTTGTTTGCCAGAGCAATTTACATGCCCTGGCGATGGATGAGATGCGAGATGCGGGACAGAGATGGCGCTGCCAGATGCCAATGGAGATTCGGATGGAGATGTCGAACGCCGGATTCTTTTGCGTGTGATTGCGGCGTGGTGTGGGCGGGTGTTTTACGGGTGCGGGGGTTGGTATCGTTCGGGGGTGTGGCCGCTGGCACTTTGACATTTGGCACCCTCGCCAATGTCGCGGGCGAAATTTTCAATTTCCAATTTCCGTATACCAACCAGGTGACGCTCCCAGTACGACAACCGAGCGCAACTTTAATCGCCCAAATGCAAAGCGACGCGTGGTTAAGCGTCTAAGTAATGAGCAGCTGTCGAATCCCAATTTGCATTCACGCCAAATCGAAATCCAAATGCAATTGACAATGGAACGGAATCGACACGGGGACTCTCGCTTAATCAGAACTAATAGAAAAAACCAACGAATGGAAGGAACGAAGGCTGGGTAGCTGCCATTTGCCATTTGCGTTCTGCGATGAAACAAAAAGCTCCGACATGTCTGTGTTCTGGTTCCCGGATACGCTTCGGTTCCTGTCAATTGCCATGAGCCTGGGGACTTAGTCGAGCTAAGCCTTTTTCATTGAATGCGGATTATTGCATTGATTTTTTCCTTCAATATTACGCATACGCAGTGTGTGAAAAACTTTAGAAATGCCTAAAAAAAAGTACAATCATTGAAATGGCTGGCACTGTTTTAGGTTTAATATTCAAAAAACTATTTATTTTTTTAATGGAAAATCCTGATATTTGGATGAGATAAATAATTTCCAGTTGGTATACAAAATCCTATTTCAATTTTGAGCCAGTTTAGAACCAAAAAAAAAAAATAGCACTTATGGGGAAATGGGAATTTTCACTTAACTGCATTCAGGCAAAGGACATCGAGATACGAATATTTCCAGCAAATTTCCTCGTTCGCACGGCCTAAACAAAGGAAAGAATTTCTCGGATACCGTCTTCCGGTTAATAACCCCTTCTTTGTACTTGTGCCATGAAGGAGAAAGTTTTCCATGCCGAAGTTTGTTTTCCACACGGGCATCGTGTACGAGTTCGTGTTTGTGCCAAAAGGGTTTCCTTCACACACATGCTTGTGGGTGCTGACACAGCTCCTTCAAATCCGCTTTGGGTAACGAAAACGAAAAATAATTAATTAAGAAGTGCAAATCATAGCAAAATTATGCGGGCTGCCAAATTAAAACGAAAGTGAATGCCACCAACAGACACATCACCAGAGAAAAGCAAAGGATATTTGGGGATGTAAGCAAAATTAAATGTAAGACGACAAGAGATGAAAGATACACATATTGGTGAAGGGACAAGAATTGGTGGAGTCACATGGGAAACAATATAAGGGATCTTGATTAAAAGGACTTGTGAATGAGTTCCTGAAATAACTCAAAACACGCTGTGAGAAGAGAAATACAACTGGATGAATGCCGAAGGCAAATGCATGAGAAAAATACAAAATATGAATGCAACTTTTAGGTTTTCCATTATGACTGTTAACAGTTTAGTTCACACTTTAAAGTTTCTACCGTCTATCCCACAAAACTCCCCGCAATACGTTTGAGGTTTACCAATTCTCAATCTCAAGAACCATCTGTCTGTCTCGAATAAACTGCTGGCCAAACAATTTGCGGTCTGATGACATAGGTTTCCCCCCATTTTTCCCACTTTCTCTGCCATTCCCAACCTTTCACCTCAAATTCTGGGGTTGAGGAGGAAAAAAAAAAAGGGAAACTGCTTTGGGAAAACTGTGAAAACAAGTGCAACTGCCAAGGCTATTTAAAAGCTTCAACTCGAACTGAATTCAACTCCTTGAGTGTCAGTTCGGATCCTGTCTAGTTGGCCGCTCTTCTAGCTCCAGCTCCCCTCTTCTGTTAACTGGGAAGCAAAACTCAGTCACATCACCTGAGGGCAACGGGCGAAAGCTCCGGCACTATAATCACAAGAGTTCCCAGGGTCGACTCCATCTGTCTGTGTATTTAAACTTTTGTAATAATCTACGGCAAATGCGCAATGTCAGCGTCTTTAGTTGGGTGTATTTCCCGCAAAAGTTGTGGGGCGTCATTTTGTTTTTGCTATTTGTGTTGCGACTTTTGTTGACGATGTCTCCGGCCTCAGAGATCCCCAGATCCCCAATCCGCAATCCTCAATCCCAGCCCCAGCACCGGCCACGAAACTCTACAACTTCAGTTCCAGCTCGCGGCGCACAAACTTTACCTTTGGCCAAATTTCATTTACAAACATTCTGGAAGAGACTGCAAATTGAGTGTTTAATTGCAGTCGCATTCTGGAAAGCTGCAGCATATGCAGTGGGCAGGATATCCGTTGGATTTCATAAAATTATTTTTATGAATTTGAGGGTCCTTCTTATCCATAACCTTTCCACTTTTGAAACTCCTGATTAAAATACACATTATAGTAATAAAAATAAATAGATTTACCTCATCATATCATCAGTTATATATCTATTAACTAACTCTTTTTAAAACTTGATCAAATATTTTTTCATCTACCTCGAAGGGGACCTCTAAGCCTCTAAGTAGTGATGTCTTTCCCTGTGATCTCCAACCCCCATAAGAGATTTGAAACTCCTCATCTGTTAAGACGGTGAGCCAATCATTTTACTTACGTTTTCGTTTTCTCAAGCGTCAAAAGTAATTTGCATTTAGCAAATATTTACAGGAGGTCTCCTTCCCGGGCGAATCCTGTGCGAAACCTCTTGGAGGACGAACATCAAAGTGGCGTCCCGCCATGCGTGTCAAAGGCGTCGGCATAGCTTTAAGTGTAACTCGCCTCCCATTACGACTGTCAGTCAGTCAGCCACTCAGTTTCAAGTGAAAAAACGGATGCTAGATGGGGTCCTGGCCTGAGAGAGGGCCCGCTTAATTTTTTTACCCACCCCCTTTGGCGATTTTGCGGTGAAGAGGCGTCAAAAGTGAAGCCGTCAACAGCGGCGGCAACGACGTGGCTAAAATGAGTTTTTAACTCAAGTGGTGCCAGGACATGGCCTTGGGCTAACCAGCGAGGCTAATTTTTTGATGGATTTCTGGTCTGCTCTTTTTTTAAGGGGGTACTTCAAGGTTTCGCAGTCTTTGCAGACCTTCGACTGACTTGTTGTGTTAAGATGATAGAACTTAAAAATATTTTTAATGTTATCTAAAAAGAATTTGTGTATAATTTCTATAAAAAAATCTCCATATTTTGCTCTCTGCACATGATCTATTCAGTATTGAACTGTGTCCATGTTATTGTTTCGTCGCGTGTACGAGGACGATAACTTTGTGTGATTTTTTAAGCTGGCAAAGCGGTGTGTGGTAAACTCATCGACCGCCTGAAAAGCAAGGAAAAGCGCTTCGGGATGGTCCTTGCTGTTGTTGTTGTTTGCTTTGAATTTTTCAAATCGGCCAAGCCAACAACCATTTGGAAAAGCTGTTTCTCTGCCACCGCCGCTGCAATGCTTTTGAGCATTTTGTTGCACATTGGTGGTGGGGTGTCTGGCCCCGAGGGTGGTTCCATGAATTGCGGAATTGATGACCGGGGAGTAATTCCATTAAATGCAGATTGAGTTTCAGTTCGATGAGGTTTTACCCAAGTTGACTTTAAAAATACTGAGATGCTGAGAGTAATTGAAAGCTAAAATATACATATCTACTTTTAAATAAGAAAATATTCATGTCATTTTGTGCTATACATTTATTTCTAGCCCGTCTTAGTTTTCTTAAATATAACAAACTCCCGGCCAACCCTCTAATACCTTTTCCCATACATTTCCGTGTTGTTGCTGGAAACTTTTTAGCATTTTTAAGCATCGGAGCTGGGCTAGAGGAAAAACCTCTTTGTTTTGCTTTTGACGATGGCTCTGTCTCCGCTTCTTGAAATCCCTATTCCGATCCCACTTTACTTTTTTTTGTTCCTTCTGACACGGATGCACAACGCGCACGTGTTCAATAACAATTGTGTTGCATACTTTAGTGCGCCAGGACAAAAGGACCTGGAGCGCGAGGCGGCACGAGGGAGTGCTGGGAGCTAAGAGAATGGCATTAAATTTTAAAGTTCAGCTTGCAGGCATCGCCGAGCAAAGCGTCAAACGGTTTACAGCAAATCAATTAGAGCTAAGAACTTTTCCAGCGCTAATTGCAAGAGATTTTCTTTTCTGTTTTCCTGCCCGCCGCTTTGCTCTGCTTTTCCCGCGATTTTCCCCGTTTCCCTTATTGACTTTGTTGTGAGAGCGAACTTAGCGGCAGAGCCAAAAAAGCAAGCATGAAACTGAAATAAGTTCCAGATGGACAAAGGACGAGCCCCACCTCCAACATCCAACTAGTTTCCACAGAATTGCCGGGGATTTATCATGGAGCGCTTTGTAAGGCTTTTCGGTCTTTTGCCGGCCATGTCTGCATTGCGTATTTCCTATTCGTGCAGTTGAAATTAATGTGCAAGCCTTTTAATTACACGACAAATAAGCAAACAGCCCTAAAACTTTTCCTTCGTTCGCCAGAACTTCAAGATGAAGGCTGCGGATAGAAAAATCACTTTGAATGCAAGGGCTACAACTTATTTAGGTTTAAATGATAATTACATATTTTATTTTAGAGCATTGAATAATTTAAATATATAAACAAATATGTAAAACCTATAGTTTTCTTAT
Organism: Drosophila atripex; assembly: GCA_035045925.1. Classification (NCBI taxonomy): domain Eukaryota; kingdom Metazoa; phylum Arthropoda; class Insecta; order Diptera; family Drosophilidae; genus Drosophila; species Drosophila atripex. The sequence goes on from JAWNOP010000012.1 coordinate 8,972,145, forward strand.
GAGAAAATATTATAGACCCTGTCCATCCCTGAAGTGAAAAAATCCTGAGACATTAGTTTGGTTTACATGTCCCAGTGTGCCTGTGCTTGTGTATATTAGCCACTAATTAATTTGGCTTTGGCTTAAAAAAGTTGAGAAATCGTCGCCTGCTTTTGTGGAAATATTTTTCTTGAGGCCATCGGCAATGCGGTCGATTCATGCATTTCATTCTCCATTCATTTTGGTTCCAACTTCCCCAGCATTTCAATGTAAAAATAGAGCCAAAGTTTATCAAAATGCTGCTTAATCAGCTTTATTTACATTGATAGCATTTGCATTGCGTTTTCCTAGGGAAAGAAAAAAAATAAAATAAAAAAGCGAAAAGCTAAAGGAGATGGGATTGAAGAAGGACGAAACCCAGCGTGGCGTAAAATGCATTAAAAGCGTGGCAAACAAGTCTGAGGGGAATTTCGCAGGACCTTCACCACCGCACCTCATTCAAAAGTTATGCATTTTGAAGTGCCTGAATGAAGGTTCTGGCACACAGGAAACATCTACGGCTACAATAATCATAGTAAAGAATGGAAATATTTTTAAAATATTCCGAAATTACTTTTATTGTTCATTAGATTTTCTTAAAATTATCATTTACATTTTTTAACTAACGGACGGATTTAATTTCTTGTTTCCGTTTCAACAAAGTCAAGACTAGAATAAATGACGTATATTTTTTCTTTGTGTTGAATGACTGTGGTCCAAGTGTGGGATTGTAATCGGGTCCTGTTCCTGTTCCTGGCCGCTCCACTGGCAACTCCTGCTGTTTACAAAGCTACTTAATCGAAGTGCTGCCGATGCCACCGCCCCTGGTACATCCTGAATATCCTGGTCGCTTGCCCCCTCTGTCTCCTTCCCCTCACTCCACCACTGTGTACATTAAAAATGTTTTCTCCTTTTTGGTTTTTGCAGTTTTTTCCCATTTTTTTGTTCTTGTTGTTGATATTTGTGTGCATCCATTTGCTCTCTGTTTGCTTCCGGTTTTCATTAATGGCCTTAACATAAAAATACAATTTGCCATCGTTTAACTGGCTTGGCGGACGTTAATAAATTTTTAAGCGTTGTTTGATTTAATTTTTTCTCCCTTCGCACTCGATATTTGTGATTGCCCCCCAAATGTGGCGCCAGTATTGATTGATTGCAACGCCGCCTCGAGAGATACTACATACCTTCCAGCTGGAGGCCTTTTCAGTTGGGCCGAGGTGTTGGGTAAGTGTGTGGCCCGGAGGGTTTTCCGCCTGATCACCCTTCCAATCAATCTGTTTACGCTTATGGATACGCCAGTCTGAGTATTTGTTCGCCAGGGGAGTATACGGATAAACACCGAGATTGCTAAACGATTGTTTTGAAAGGAGGGATGGCTAAATCCAGAAGCAGCTTATTGAGTTAATTTGCTTGGAAAGTCAAAGAAATTGGTTGGTTTCAGCAGAAAACCAGCCATCAGGCTGGTTTGTAGACCAAAGTTGACTACCATTTAAAATTTAAACCTAGCTAGGCTAGCTGCACTTTCGACCAATTATCCCAACCATTTCCAGCATCACCACAACTCTTGAAATTTTTAATTAGCACAATAAAATGTGAAATGTTTCTGTTAATTCGATTCAACGGTGGATTCAGAATCCTGGCCACCTGACAGCGCTGACAACTGCAGTGGCGTCGATTGAGGGGCCTGCTCCCCCTGCGATCCTTGACCTATTACTGCAGCAACTCAAATTTCTCTGTTGCACAATCCGCAATCGTAAATGGTAGAGTTCCACCCACCGTTCAGTGTTCCTGCCAGCCTTTTCATTTAATTGCGGTTGACTTTTGGGGTTTTGACTTACACAAGATGGGGAAAATGGAGAAGATACTGGGAATTCCCGTTTCCCCGGCACCTCTCCGACACTCGGAGGCCCCATTCCACACCCTCCACTTGGCAACAAAATGCCAATCATCAATCAAGGTGATTTGTTTCAATGCCCACCCCTCCCCACCAGCCACACATTTCACGCTGTTGTGCATTTCGGAATGGACAGACACTGATAGCGGTCAAAGGGGGGTTTCGGGGGGCAGTGGAGTGGAGAGAGGGGAGAAGGGTGAAGGCAGCGGGAATTAGGGGTTGCGGTAGGGTATGCAGAGGTTCATTCAGCTTGGCACATGTGGCCAATCACTTGCATACACTTCAATAGCTGTGGTTTACTTACTCTTGTTTCGGCCAAGTTTATGCCACTTTATGTCAACTAATAAAAAAATTATAAAATATTTTTTTTAGTAAATTTAATATATTTAAAAATAGATCCCTTAATATTTTTTATTCTGATTTTTTTTCAGAATCAAATTCATGATCTCTGATTGCGTTCGTATGCCCTCAGTTTCTGACTCTTCCGTTTGTCTGTTGTTGTTCATCAATGAATTCAATCACGAAAATGCTACCCCATTTGGCCGAGTCCCTTTCTCTCCCACACACACACACACCCGGCCTCACACACTCAATCGCCCACTCACATACAATACTCCTTGCCACACTCATTCGGTCGATGCATATTCATGAGCCATTTGCCGGCCGCCTTGTTTGAGTTACTGACGTGGCTTTGATTTAATTGCCTTGATTTTGTCTATAATTTATTTTAAGCCTCATCCCCAGACAGATATCCAGAAATTATTCCTTTTTTTTATAACAAAAAGCAGGTTTTCTGTTGGCTGAAAGTAAGTTATCTTGTGGGAGCTGTAGATAATAGTCTGTAATTGCTGTTTGTTATAACTTCCTTTCTTAGTGGGCTTGAGGAAATATTTTGTATTTGATCCTTTTCCCTTTTTTCATGGCAGTGAAAGGACAAAGCCACAACAACACATTTTTGACGCTTTAAAAAGTTGTAAGGCTACAGCCATTTTTGTCGCCATTTTGCGCGCCCCAAGAACAAGAAGAATAACAAGAAGAAGTTCCTGTCTCCCGGGTCTTCTGTCTCTCTCCTCCACCTGTCTCTGTCCCTCTCTATGCGTCTTGCTTGCAGTCATGTTTCATACTTTTTTCACAGATATTTTTGGACTTTCTTTTTTTTTATTTTAAATTCCGAAAGAGGTGTGCGCATAAATTTTTTGGTGCCCTGCAGGCGAATTCTTTATGCAGAATATTCTGCAGCAGCTTCGAACAAAAAATGTTGCAAAAAAAATAAGGAGAGGTGGAAAAATCGGGAAAGAAAGGAAGATCCTTGGGGACTAAATTCAGTTTAAAGCCAGACTGATTGTAATTTGATTTGGCTTTCGCCCCATTTCGCTCCGCCCATTACCGATTTTGGTTATTTCATTTTGGAGGCGACAACAAATGTCATTTCCTGTCGCCTTGTGATTTGTGACCCAAGAAATCGTAATCACACTTTATCTATTAGTTACATTTTCTTGGTAGCTCCATGCCGACCTCTTGACCCCAGCCCCTTCTCCCCCAGGACACCGTCTTGCCATGGTCGTTGTCCTTTAATGAAATTTACTCGGGTCGCTCCGTTTTCTATTTACTTTTGTGGCACGAAATTAATAAAGGCCACCGAACAGGTTCCACCTCGTTTTCCCATTCCCGAAGCCCCCCCGACTTCGATCCGAATAAAACCAAGTGGAAACTTAATCCCCGAGGAAATTATGTGAAAAATGTGCGTTGGGCTTGCCTTTTGTCCGGGGTTTTTGAGCGGAGGTTTTGTATTATTTTTTATTTTTTGTTCCGCTCTAAGTTGTTAAGCGGCGAATAGCTGCAAATATTTTTGCTGGTTGGCCCAAAACATTCAGCGTATGGCCGAAAGTATAAACTTCAAGGGGCGTGGGAGAAAATGAAGGGAACGGTATATCAACAAAAGCATCGTGACCCCTTTTTCATTTTGGGCTGACCGTGTTTAGGGTCGCCCGTTTCCGTATCCCACCTTCGAATGGTTGGTTCATTTTTAAGCTGCGCAATTATCATTAAGTGGTTGGTGTTTTTTTTAAACAGTGGTGGCTTTCATTAGGGGATACGTATTTGTTGGAATGATATTTTAAAAAATTTTTAATCACTTTTGGGTGAATAACTTGTCTAGAACCTTCTCTTCGATTGATAAGAATTCGTCATAAAAATTATAGCATCTACTGCCTGTTTTCGCCAACCCCTTTTGAATCCTTTTAATGCCACCACTGCCGTTGGTCAGCATCCTTTTTATTCCGGGACTCATGGCATGTTTCCGCCTCTTATTTTTTCCTGGGTCGCTTTAGGTTTTTTTCTGGTAATTGTATAAAGGTTGCCGGCAATTTTGTTCAATTTGTACGAGTCCCTTTTTTTTCTGGCTCCTCGTGCGGATGCTTTACGTAACGAATAATTTGTGCGCCACACTGCGTATGAGTTATGCGATGACTGCATAATCCGGCTAACACATGCGCTTAGCACAAAGGGAGTGGGGTCCGTTTGATAGATAGATTTACTTCATTAAGGGGGACTCCACTCCGTCAACTCCATCTAATCAGTACAATTGTCTTTGAACCTTTGTGGGGGCCCTCAGACAGAGGCAAAAGTGTCAATTGCAGTCGTCCCCGTGAACGTGGAAACTATGGCGACACGCAGCTGCGGGGGCGTTTACCTAATGTTTATATAATTGTCAGCCCATTGTTTTAGCCCAGATGTAACGGCCTAATTAGCCAGCTACATAAGCAATTAATTAGTGGCGTTCAATGCGACTGGAGGTGCAGATCAATGTTCAGCTAAAATATTTATATAATAATAATATTTATTCTGTTTATAAGCAGAGCTTGCAAAATTTCCATCGGAAAATATTGACCATACAAATTTGATTTTGTCGACTGGACAAGTGAAACAAACAGATGACCAATTCGACTCCAAAAATCACAATTATGAGAAAACGTAATCAATATGAAGCCATCTGGAAAATGGCTGAGCCATTTTCAGAATGTGTGCGATAATTAAATATGCAGTATTAAGTCCTTAAGCTCACCGGCGAATGCATCTAAATAATCTCTTGTCCAGGCTTTCCAGTCTGGGATCTCCGGGTTGACTCTTTCACCTGGCTTTCATCACACCTGGTGTGCCCTCTGTACTCCGTCTTTATTTCGTTTTAATTACATTGCATTTAAATTTTACATTGCTCGTAGCCTTTTGATGGCCAGCTCCGGGGCTCTGGCAGTCAAATCAGGCGTATGATAAATTGATTGCAAATGTATGTATATGCATATGAAAGGATGTTCTTTGCCGTACTTGCTGAATATGTAGACACATTTGCATCCTATATGTCCACCCGATTTATATATTCATCTTCCTGTTTGCCTGGCATTGGGACTTTTCTGCTTCGCCCAGCAGAGCTTTAATAAAATTGTATGGATAAATTGCCTTTAATTGAATTATATTTAATTATTTCACCAGACTCTGCCGAAGTCCTTACGCTTCGGTTCCTGCTTCTTCGCATTTCATTTGTCACTGGCGCCTCCGATTGGGCTCTGATAGAGCCAATATGCTTGTCTAAATAAATACTCCTCACTACCCCGGGATCGTCTTGTCCTGCCTTGGCAAATTACTTAATTTTCAACAAACTAAATGCTATTAAGCATTTAACTCATTTTGCCGGGTCCTTGTGGAGTGAGATTAATGACCAATAACTCTTAATTTGGATGGTTTGTGTGATTTAGATCGCAGTACTAAAACACTTTAATGTTGAATAGCTTCTTCTGCAACAATTTTATGAACTGAAAATATCAGTAAATTGAAACTTTAATTAAACTTAAGCTGACTGTAGAGTTCTCGGCTGCGAATCGAAGCTTGCGTTTATCCCAAAACCAAAAACCAGCCACAGAGCAACGGACCAGCAACCGACGGCCGTCGACCATCGAAACATTTCAAAGACAAGCCACCAACAGCAGAAACACCGTCAACATCCACAACACCAAATATAACAACACGACCAACACAACAACACCAGCAGCGGTGCGGATGACGACAATGGATTAACTCAAACCTTGTAGCTGCCTGACCGCAGGACACAGAAAGAGCGGGCGGTTTGACGAGGATTCGGCATTCAGGACTCTGGATTGGCGGGCAAGAAGTGTGGGTCAGTCGATGGCCACATGTCACAGACATTATGGAATCATGAACTTATGTGCACCTGTGTGTGCGACTGTGTGGTACAGACAGGGTGGCTGGCCGGTGGACTCCATTTCGGTTAGACCCGTGTGGTTGGGAGAGCAGCGATTTGTGGTCCGTTTGGAGATGGTAGCGTGACTTGGTTGCAATCAATCATGGCTGCAGTTCTTTTTTCATAATACAAATTCTTGAAATTTGTATTCCTTAAAGTAAAATATAGAAGTTTCTCTTGCTAAAGTATATTTATTCTTTAAGGTGTAAAATTAATTTAACATTTAATAAGTAAAATGCGGGTTAAAGTATAGAATGAATGTAATGCTTTTTAGCTTCAGTAATTTAATAAAATCCTACTACTACCTGTTATATTTGAGAAAGATGCTCCTTGGAATGGTACTTTTCACGTTATCATCTCTGAGCCAGGACCAGGCCATTTCAATCATCAATCAAAGTGTTTTGTTACGACTTTCATACGTCATGTTCATGCCTCGGGACCAACGCTTTTGCATGCCAGTAGCTGCTCCTTCATCCACCCACTGTCTGCCCCAACTCCAATGCCAACGCCAATCCCTACACCCAGTCCCCAATCTTTTTACCAATCCGGGGAGCAGTCATGTGGAGGTGTGACTGTGGCACAACAGACGACATTTATGGTGTCGTCGAGAAGGATTCCCGTCTCGGCCGGCAGACAATCAATCACATGCGCCCCGAATTCAATTGTCGGAGCTTCTATTTTCGTTTTCGTATTCGATTTCACTTCGCTAAATATTTATGAGACCCACACTTTGGCCCAATTTTCGATTTGTAATCCTAATGAGGCGTAATTAGAAAACATTCAATTACATTTCGGTCGCATCAATCAATGCCGTTTTTTATCAGCTCACCCGTGGGACGATTTCTTGTCTATTTTCGAAAACACAACTTTAACTAACTCTGGATTCAATTTTCTAGCGCATTATTGGTAATCCTCCTAATGCTCTCCCCCCACTTTTTATCCACTTTCCCGAATACACCCCCACTCCCATCTGTTTGTTGTTCCTGATTGCTGCTTAAACTTTCTCTCTCTCGGCCCACTTGTTTGTGATTAAGCTTTATTGTAAAGAGGTTTTTGTGCGCCTTTTGATTTATAGATATTGGATCAAGCCACATCCGCCTCTGGCCCACTCACCCGCTCCTTTCCACCGACTGTTGGCAGTCTTTTGTGGAACTGTAAACCGGAAGATAAGGGCTTTTGGGGGTGTATTAGCTTTAAAGGTAGAGTTGTTTAGAAGGGATCGCGGAAAAATAATGCTGATGAAGTAAATTTTCAAAAAATGAAAATATGAAGAATTCGGAACATTTTATTCCGTCTTATAATTTATTTAATATTTAAGCTTTTCATAGCTATTATATGAACTATGTCCTGAAGAGAAATCCCTTTTCGTTGTGGCTCAAAATCGGCATTATAGCGTTTCTTACTAGTTCCTTTGTTGCATACTTTTAGGCGCGCGGCCGAACTTGTTTACAGACAAACGCCTGGCCCTTGGACCAAGGACCTAGGAACAAGGACCCTGGACATTGGCCCAGCTTCTCTGGCATTCGGCATCCTTGACAGCCGCACAATTTGCTGCTGCGTTTTTGTATCTCTCGGTGCTTGTTTGTCTGCTGCAAAGCGTCCTCCGTTGGCCCTGTTTGTATGGAGCGATGGCCGGCAAAAAGTTTGCGCACTGATTGCAAACTTGTTTCAATTGTTTCGTAAACCAAACCAAAGGGAAGGGTCCCGAGAAGAGCCCTGGACGGGCTCCCAAGTGGGGTGAAATGGGAGCCCGGATGGCCGATTGTGGGGGATGGGTTGCCGTTTGGCGGTCGGTTTCCCGCCATGAAAGTCAAGGCAAAAAGCTGAGCTCAGAGCTCCCAGTTGCTTGTGTTCGGAGGCCAAGGCAATTCGCCTGCATATTTGTGTGGCTTAGTTTCCGTTTCACAAACGAAACGAAATGAAACGAACGGCATAAAAACCCATTGAAAATTTGCATACGAAAATGAAATTCAAATAGGTTTGCCATGTCCCTCGCAATCACATCCGGCTAGCAGGAGTCCAGGACCGAATTTGAGAACACTAGAGCAAAACTTTCGCTTTTATTTTGCCATTGAAGCCCATATATTTATGATCCAATATAATGCATGGGGTTACTTAGTCTATGAGGATACTATATGTAAGCCATGCAATTCGGAAATTTTAATCTAAATCGTTCCTCTGATTTGGTTTATCGGGGCTTTCGTACGGACGCTTTTACCTCAACTGCGATTCGAACACTAAGTGATTTTTCATTGAGCGCTTTGCTTTGACTTTGTAATGCAAATTGCTTGTCTATGTTTCTTCGCCCTTTATCGTTCCCCAGCATTGTTTGCCGTCTCTCTCGGCAATTGGCAGGCATCTTTGGGCCTTTTATCAAAGGAGGCCTGGGTTACAGCCCCTTGAACGATTCGAAATCCAATAAAATGCAAATTTTTTTCATCGCGAAAAACAAATCCTGGCGAGAGACGATTTTAATGTAGGATTTTAAAGATTTAGAGCTTTGGGGTGGAATTTCTTGGACTCAGAAAAGTACTAACTACTATAATATTTTAAAATTTATTCATTATTAACTCTCTTAAGTTGATTATTTTACAAATTAATCCAGTATCCAGACTTCTAATACTTCCCTGCGTAACCCCAGGGCTCACGGTCTCATCGCAAATTGAATTTGAAACCCAAAAGCAGAAAACCCGAAAACCAAAGCTCATTTCCATCAGCATTGGACTTGACTTGAGTTGGGCCACTCGACTCACAGCCATTGATTTAATTGTAAGCTGTTGAATTTTGATGGCTTTTAATTGTCTTAAGACCGGTTGAGCAAAAACCCAATCAGGGCTCCTTTTGATGGGGAATGATGGATGATGGAACTGCCTGGATAAATTAATGGCATGAGGGGGTCTTCTGTTGTCAGCAGAATAGTTGGGAATTCCACTTAGTGCTGACTACTGACCCACTTATTGGTCACTTCTGGGTCTGTGTTTCCGCTGGAGTCCGAGCCACCTCCCACCGAACCGACCCATTCCTCCCCCCCAAAGTCAACCACTTGACTAAACAGCACTCAAATTTGATTTTGATTTATGCTGCCCAACAGTCCGCCGGAGACTGCCACCTCTGCCCACACTCTCCGCAATTTCCACACTTTTCCACTTTCTGCTTCCTGCTTTCGACTTGCCCCTTTCCCAGGACCTGTTATCTCAACTACAATTGCAGGCTCATAACTTTGGCATCTATCGTCGTTCGCCTTTCATATTTACATGCTCCTTACACGCGCATTGGCGTGTAACGGAAATTGAGTAGAATTCGTGTACTGAAAAAAATTAGACTAAGATGTGGAAATTATTCATTCAACGGAGGTATAAAAACATTTCTAACATTTTTCTCTAATAGACTTTAAGCTTATTATATTTCTGCCTACTATATGATATTTGATATTTCTGCCTACCACAATGAATAACCTCCCTCAAATCCCTACTAATTCTTAAACTAATAGGATAAGAATTTCTTTCAGTGCCCCTACCCCTCTTATGAAAGGGTTGTCCAAAAAGGTTCACCCTCACTGCTCCGTCCCCCGAAACCTATTGAAAGCTGGCGGAGCAAACGTTTTCGGTATTTTCTTTTTGTTTTCCGCCTGCATCCTTTTGGCCAAGACATGGACCCTTTGCCCAGCCCCCACCCCCAACACTTCGCCCCTCTCCCGGCTCACAATGGAAAATACAATTTTCGCAATCTTTGCTTATCTTTTCATCTCCCTGTGGCTGCTTCGTTCGGTGCATGAGTCATTGTTGTTGCCGTTGTTGGCCAACCAGAAAATCGGTAAAAAGCTAAGGCAACTCTAAAGAAGGCTGATGCCGAGGGGTGGAGCGGGGAAGGATGTGTTGGCGGTACATCCTTTGTTTGTCGGTAGTGTCGGTAATGCCGAGTTGGTGGAGTAAGCACATAAGCATCGGTTATGAGCGAGATTCGCTACAAAATATTTATTGAAGAAATATTAATAGTTGTATGACTAAAAAAAGGACAACTCTTTCTGGTAGAAAGGATAATGCTATCACAGCTAAGATAAACATATTTATTATAAATTTTATTAGATCTATTAATGGCCCCTTTTTAAATGAAAAATATGAAATTTAGGTTTGTTTTTTTTTTATATAGTTCTATTTACCCAATAAAACTTCAATCTCCCCACTTGTTTCCTTCCATATCCTTTATTTTCCGCATTTCTTATTGCCTGTACTCCGCTTTATTGTTGTCATAATGTGGTGGCTTGTTGCTGCTCGCCTGCCCTCGATTTTCTCCGTGTTTCTTGTACTACTTTAGAACTATTGCCACTATTGACTGCCTTCCTTTTTCCGCACTCGCCCTTCGTTCATTTCTGCATTTTTTACTACTTAATGCCAGGACATGGACACCGAGCACAAGCATATATTGCAGAGTCCTTGCCCACACCTCCGCCCTCCAGGTTTTGCCCCAACAATTTATGCTTTCTTTTTTAGCTGCCTGCAGGACTTCCACCCTAGCACTCCTTTGCAGCGTTTTTTATAGGCAACACACAAAGGTGTATTTTACTTGCTATAAACAAGGATTGCATACATTGTTTCTTCTCGACGGGCTCTTGTAGTTGCCTCCCCGGTGCGTCAAATGAGGATATTCAATTTGAACTTGATATGCATTTTATCCCGTTCCCAAGCCAATGGGGTGGTGCCACTAAACTAGATTCCAAAGTCAAAGGCTCAACAAGGATATTGAAAATCAAAGCAATCATACTTATGGATGGGGCTAAGGGAATCGGAATCAAATTCAATGTGACTGAGCATTATGTACTTATGCATTGAATGTGTTTGCTTCAGATAAATGGCTAGTATGCTTAACTATAAACTGAAATATTTAGAAATGCTTTGTTCAGGTTAGTTCCAATAAATTCATTGATAAATTCCAATGCCCATACATATATAAAGGACCGTTGAAACCAAAGCAATAGAAACTTCAACAGCAATAAGTGTAATGCAAAATTATTTATTTACTTTGGTTGCACCTGTAATTCTCAGGATTTGAGGGCTCACGTTTCGACTGCAATTTCCTCCTGCCCATTTCCCTCAGGCTCGAGGCATCTCGAATGCCTTCGCCTAACAATACGCACGCAATTACCGCAGGACGAGCAGCCGAAATGCCGAAAAAGGCGAAAACTTCAGCTCCCCAATGTCTGACGAAAGTTTCACAGTTGTCCTGATGATGATGATGATGGCGATGGGGATGGGGATGGCGATGGCGATGGCCATAGCGCGCCACTGGACGAACTTTTCCAGGGCTCTAATTGCCCAAGTGGCTTTCGAGTCGAGCGTCGCCACGTAATGGAGAAAGGAGACCGAAACTTTTCCCCAATTCAGCAGAACTACAACATCTTCTTCAGCTGCCGGCACCACTTCTATTTCACTCACAAAATGCACAATCAAAGCTGACCGTTGGCGTTATTAACACAAACATAAATTCTACCCATACACGTAAACAAAAAATATTCCAAAAATATGTGTAAGATTCTAATTTATCTTACAATAAAGAGAGTACATCTATCGCCTATATATTATTGAGAATAATATTTTTAACTTTCATAAATTTTATTTATCATTAGGCCATCTCATTTAATAAGGATTTCATTGTTTTTTAAATCTTATTACAAAAGTCTTCCATATTAGTCATTGTTTGAGACATAAATATTTTCACTTTGGCCATAACTATTTTTGGACTCACTCTCAAGGTGTTACTTATATTTCAATTTATTAGATGGTCAACTTTTTGAGAGGGATGGTCAGCAGAAGGAGGTCCACTTGCCCTAATGAAGTTCTGGCTTCTGGATGGAACCTGCAACCAGAAACTCCGACTCCGGCTCCGGCTCCTCCTCACATATGCAGTCCAATAAAACTTGCACCAGGACAAAGGCCAAGACAGGCGAATCCTGTCTGCATATTTACATTTTACCTTCTGCAGGCTTTTAGGGCGATGCTTTAAAATTTAGCAACCTGCACTTAGCTTTTTGGCATTTGTGCAACTTTTAGCCCCAAATAAACTGCATGGCAAGTAGGGGCAAAAGGACCTGAAACGGGGAGTTTGTGGCTGTGGAGGTGCCAAGATTAAGCAGTTTATGTAATTACCTTTGCTGGCTGGTGAAGTTCAAGCGGTGGCCTCATTTTTGTTTACATACATTTTCGGTTGCTGGAAATAAACATCATTAAAACTTAAAACTCATTAAAATGGTGTGCTTTATCTGAATCTTTAAAACATTTTACTAAAAAATATTGAAGAATATATTTGAGAATGTCAAAGGAACCTTTAAAACACCAAAGACACCACAAATCGCCAAAACACATTGAGGTTTAAGCTTTAACCTCAATAAATAAGCCAACTAACATGTTGTCATATCCAGTGGCTTGGAAAAACTTCCGCTTAAAGTCAATGTATTCAAATTAATCAAAACCGCAATCAAACCCCTAACTTGAAGAATGACTTCCTCCCCCATAGAGCCAAGACGAGGTCACAGTATTCAACAGCTTGCGGTGTGTTGTGCGAATCTGTCAGCAACAGATACTTATTTACGTTTATATAGAAATATATATCTGTATATAAGATCTCAGAGTGACCAATGGCCTCATTCCACGGCTCATTTGCATTATCGATATAAGAGACTATTTCGAGCTGAAGATGAGGAATTCAATCTTGTCGCCTCGCCTAATGGCTTCACATTGAATTTTTAATTTAATTTAGCTGTAAGCTAACATCGCACAGCCGAAAGAAATTGGCTTGGAGAGACCGCGAAGAAAAGCCAATTTGTTTTATTAAACTCCTGGCGTTGATTTTTGCATAGAAATTGTCTAATCAAAAACAAATTTCATTTGAATAGTGTTTGATGTTGAGACGTGACTTTCGCAGGCTATCCAGCCCCGAAGATTTCTGACAGGTGATAACCAATAATGAAATGAATACTTTTCTCCCCACTCGGGTTTCTGGGGTCTCCGGCAAAAGTTTACCCTCATTTTCCACTGCCAACTCCGTGTGCTTCCTGGCAGACCGCAAGCGCCAAAAATTATGCTATTAAAGGGAATTTTTTTCAATTAGCTGGCAACGCGGGTGTTCCTTCGGTTGTCTGTCAAAAAATATGCGTGTATATTTTTTTTTGGCGGCATTATTAAAAGGTCTGTGCGCAGCTTGCGTTTGTGTTTTCGGGCTGGGAAATCAACCCTAATTAGAAAAGACCAGCAGCCCAGACGAAAGCAACCAAAAACAAAAAACGACAGGCTTTGTGTTGAGCAAACAAATTTTAATTAAAACCGCAAAATTAACTAGAGAAAAAGTGCCGAAATGTGAGAAAGTTCACCCACAAAATGTTGCCAAATTATGTGGTTGCAATTTTTTTTTTAACTTTGAAAAACGAACCTGAAACTGAAGCTATCCTTTAGCAACGAGTGTGTTAAAATTCAATTAAAATGAATATGGTTAATCATAAATTTCGTATAATTTGGTTTTAAAAAATTTGTATCCAAATTTAATTTTTATTTTTATTGAACACATCTTGAGTCTGCAATTATTTTTAAATTATTTTTCCTGATAGTTGGGCAGAAGAATAAGCATATAATCGTTTTTAACTCAAGTATCCTTTTCCCTCACCAACTGTCCACTGACAGATCAATTAATTGAATAAAAATCTTCATTCACATTCGTCGGGTATTTGATATTCTCGATTTTTTTCTTGGCTCGCAGTTGCTCCCATTAAATTTACGCCGAAACTGTTTGCCATATAACAACTGGCAAACATTTCTCTCCCCATTTATATCCATCAACTGCCGATAAATCATTACAAAAAATCGTTTTATGCTAAAAATTATATGTGTACCATGGACATGTGTACACAGTACACATCCATACACATATACAGGCAGCCATTAGTCTTGCGAGTGTGTTTGTGCACGGGAAAAATCCCGCAAACAGCAAGAAATGTTCAATATTTGCCAACAAGCATTTTTTGGTAATGTTTCAATTAACTTGAGCAAAAATATTTATGAGCCTGCCACATAAAATTTGTTGGGCATAAAAACGCATACCAAGTACCCAGACACACCCACACTCGCACACAAGTATGAGTGGGTGGCGCTTTCCCTACTTTCTCCCCTTTCCCCTCGCCAATCATTTCTCTTTGCTCGCATCAACCGACAACATAATTTGCGTCTATTTGAAGCGTAGCATACTTTTTGCCGCTGAACCCACAGTGCCTGAAAAAACAATAATAGCAGCAGTGGAAGCGATGGGAATTAAATTATGGGAATACCGATTATTTTTATACTCTTGAAAAAGAAAAAAAGGATAAAAGTATGTATACAATTTATGATTCATTTTGGAGTAAAAGTCATTAAATAAATTTAAAATATTAGAAAGTCATAGAAGTGATCTCCCCCAACCTTTTCCATAAAACAAACTGTAGCTTACAAAATAAATGATTCTAACCTGTCATAAAGAAAAAGAAAAAGGGTAACGTTTCTGGAAGGCACCGGCAGATCATGAATATTTAAACAGTCACGAATTGATGTAAAAATTAGGATACCCTAATCAAGGGTAGAGAAGCTCCATAGACAGACCCACTCACACTCGCAAAGGCAATCAAGTGTCGGTGAAAACAAAACACACGAAAAATATAAAAGGGGTTGGAGAGGTCTAGGGGTCTGGTGGGCTGGGGGTCGAGCGCCAACGGCGGTAGCTTATGCGTGACAAGCAACAAAAGCATCAGCGGAATATCTTTAATGTTCCGCTTCTCTGCCCTCCGAAATCCCTTTTCCCCATTCAATTCGTCAATCAGTTCTGTCAGTCTTTAAAGCGTCCTTTTTTTCGGACAGGATGTTGGAGGGAAGAGGCCAGACGATTGGGTCCTGAAAATCCTCAGATGACAATTATTAGGAGCTTTCCCTAAGCCCAATCATGCTAAATTTCTCGAACTTTGTTGGCTCGTTTAGACTTTGGAGAATTTAACTTCCGGAACACCCACAAATACACTCACACATCCACACACACATGTCCGTGGCGACTTCATCAGCAACGGCTGGCAGCCCAAACGACCAAAAATCAATGGGCTGGAAAATATTTATGATGGCCCCACATACACACAGAGACGGAGAGTGGGAGTGGCAGTAGGTGGCATCTCCCAAACTCACCCAAAAACTGGTGTGAAGTTTGGCGAAAATGGCAAAAGTTGACAGTTGCGTATGCAAAGTGGCGAAAAGGGTTTAAAAGATGGGCCAGGCGACAATTAACAGGGCATAAAAAATAAGTTTGTGCATCTGAATGGGGCTTTCCCACTCTCTTTTTCTCTTTGCAGTGGAAAAAATTGTAATATAAAATTAATCATTTTTAACTATTATTAATAAATATATTATTTATTTATAAATGTTTCAATAATCTTCAAAAGATATATATGTTCATACTTTGAAAATATACATTTCCAATTTTGTTTTATTTGGTTTCAAGCTTCAGCATGGATAACAATGTTTCATATAGTAGAAAAAATACCTAAAAATATATCTAAATATCTATAAACTTTTTCCCTGTGTTTTTGTCAATAAATATTTGATGCAACGTTTTACCAACAGAAGCCGCAAAAGAATTTGCCACTCCAATGGGCATCCAAAGGCACTTCTCTACCCCTTCCCATAAAAAATATATATATAACTGTATAAATCGAAGCCGAGTCTAAAAGAGCTGCCATTTTGTTTGGGGTTTTTGGTTTTCCTTGTTCTCTGTCTCAATTCCTGTGAACTCCCCCGCCTTTTTAGGGCTTCATTCTGTCTCTGACAATTTTCTTTTTCCATTTTCCCACAATTTTTTCTCCATACTGTTTCGGCTGCTGTTGCCACTCGTCGAATGTGTTTTGCCTTTTGTTCAAATTTATTGTCTATGTTTTTACGGGCAGGGGTGTGAGGGAAGCGGGAGCAGATAGGTCTTATGGCTTACAAATCGTTTGCTCCTACCAAAGTTTATCGATCTCTGTTTGTCTGCCTGTTTTTCGAGGGCCTTTGTTGGCTGTTTGTTTCCGGCTTGCCGACTATTCCATTCGAAGTAATTATGTTTTATCGGAAATGGGTCCTGAAAATGAGTGCAGGCTTTAAGTTCCTAAGATATTAATCGGCTTAATTAATGGCCATGTTGCGTTAGATTTTCTTCAACTCAAATATTTAGACTTTGGATACATTTTCAAGCCCAAAGGTGATGCGTTCAAGTCATGAAGATACAAAAACAACCGCCATGCCATACAGTAAAAACATTGAACTTGTTTTCAGTTCAATGTTGTTGTTTGCACTATTCCCCATATACATATGTGCTCCTCCTCCCCATCGTCTGGCGTATGTGTTTTGGCCATAAACCAAACAAAATCGTAGGCGTATAGTACGTATATAAATTTCGGGTGTCGGCCATCAGTGGGCGGGGCCTTCAGGCATACATATATCAAATTGACAAACGCTTGACACAACTGATTGATCATATTCGTATTTCATATGAGAAACTAAACACAAAAGAATATGTCCTGAGATGTATTTATTTTGTGAAATTTAAGGACTCAAGAACAGGCAAAAACATTGTATGGAAAACTTCATCAAACTAACTTTAACAAGGTACAGCTTAATGCCATCATTCAATTGATTAACCATCATTATAACATTAAATCATATGCCGGTTCAGTCTTCGACGAGCAAAGTCGCATTTAATTTCATTACGAAACTTCTTTGTCCTGGATCTTCTTAGTAATCAGCTGAACGCATCCTTTTAATAAAAGGAGAGCATTACCGCGCATATATAATTTTCGCTTACCGTTGCACATTTACAATTTTCCCGTTCGCCTGCTGGAGCCGGATTACATGGCAACTTTTTCTTGAGCTCAGCTGCTTAAGATCTCAATCAAATTTACATTCCCGACCCACCTCCGGACGCACATCCTTTCTGCCGTATCCCAGGGGCACATGGGAACACGGCGACGGCAACGGCAACGGCGATGGCGGTAAAATCCTCGCCCAACTTGCCCTGCTGCATTGGCAGTTGGCCGTAAAATACTTCCATTCCGGCTTCCGCTGCACATTTCCACAAACAATTGCTGAATCGACCGCAGCAATGGCGGCATCCTTTTCGTCCTCGTGCTTAATGGCCTGGGCTATTTCGGTGGAATTGAGCGCGCCGAGCAGGGGGGAAATCATTTTTATAAATATTTTGCACTCGCACAATGAGCAGGATCTCCATCGCTCCTGGAAAAACGGGTGCCCGCAAATGTCCTGAATGGGTGTTCGATGGTTTTTTTTTTCGCCGCGTGTCCGAGTTGCTCATCAATTGACACGGCAGCGTGCATTTAATTTTTTATGCATGAAGTGTAAATTAAAATTAAATTGACTGTGCGGTGTCCAGTGTTTTACGTTAGAAAAGCTTTCGCCTGCAGGACACTGCGTATGAATAATAAAAAACGATCATAGCGCAGAACTTAAAGTTACCGGCGACCTCAGGAATGCTTTTCCCCCATTCATTTTTATATTTATATATGGTGGGTTCTTGTTTCGTTATTTTTACCGCTGCGCTGTCACGGCCGCCGCTGGAGCTGTTGTTGTTTTTAATTAAGTTATAAAATATTAATTTGCCGTGTTTTTATGGTTGTTTGTTCGCGTTGTCGTTGCTGTTGCCGTTGCTGCGGTTGACATGCATTTTGTGGTTGCAGTCCCAATCCGTAAGCCCATCCACGGCATCCTCCTGTGATGCTGCCAGCGAAGTTTCAGCCAGTTTCGGCCAAGTTTATTACGCCTTTAGTTATATAGACCGAAGACCAGGCCACCACACTTTACTCATCTTTTATGCGGAAAAATTAAAAAAAATATTTAAAGATTTTCCGAAAGCATTACTAGCAGAAACAATCATTGTAAGAAAATTTTAAGTAGATAGTTGATGCTTCAATTTGTATTTAATTCTTATTTCAAAACTTTTTATTTGCAGTGCATTTTCCATCCTGCATCGACTGTCAGAGGTTGCCTTTTAGCATTTTACGCGTCATTTAACCAGCTTCGATTTGCTGCCTTTTTCCATCATATGCAAAAAACTACCAGACTTCCAAGGCGGAGAACGTTGACAACTGTTGCCCGGATCCGGGATCCGGGCTCTGGCACTCCTAGGTCTCCTCTAACAGAGGCTGCTTGTGACTATAATTTGCAACGCAGTAGTTGGTTGCGTATTGGATTTCCATAGGGCTGAACGTCCTGACTGAGTTTGTCTGCTGCTGATTTGATTTAAGTTGGGGAATTGAAATTTCCTACTTTAAGGTCTTTCTACTTTCGCAGTTGAGTTGTGGGGAAATGGGGTTAATGTCAGATTAACCCACTTTCCGGGAGAATAATCTTTTTAATTGATACTCACTGAACATATTTATTTGACATTTAAAGGGTTAAGGCACATTTGGCTGCTAACAAGCTATTGGTTATTCCATAAATTATGGATTTGATGAAAGTAAGAGGTCTTAAAAATATAATCTATGCATTAATTTGACTATTCAAAAATATTACTATTTTATTTGTTAAGTAATCGGAATTACGTTTTCGAATGTCCTTTCAAACTCCAAGCATTAAGTGCATTTTCCTTTCCATAAACTTATTTAAAATACTTTTACTCCTCTCCAAAATTGCAATTCATCATCCCGGAGCGGGAAACTGTTTTAATAATCCATTTAAGGCGCTTCCTGTCTGATTTATCCTCTCATCCATTTCATTTATTCATTGACAACTTGATAATCCCTGCCTGCAACTGTTAATCCTGTTTCCCTTTTTTCTGCCATAGTCCTGGCATCATCCTTTTCCGACTGCTCCTTTCTAATCTCACGATTCCACAACCTAACCCAACTTTCATTGCTGTTGCTGCTAAAGACTGTAACATGACAGCTGTCATATGTTGCCATTCCTGCACTCGCACACACACACACGCACATGCAGGCATGTGTGGAGATATCCTTTGTATATATAGAACATTTCATAGCACATTTTTCTGTATTTTTACAATCCTTTGTCTCTCTGTGTTGCCTTCTTGTTTTGTGTCTTTCTCTTTGTGTTTCTCCTTCCCTGGCACGTGCTTTGCGGGGGCTCTCTTTCACACTCCCTAAATGCCTCTCTTTCGCTGACAAAATTGTGGAGAAAGCTTTCCTTTCTTCGCGCCTCTCTTTCTCTCTCTGTTTCTGCCACCAGCTGACTGGAAAACGGGCTTAACATTTGAATTAAACATAAACTGAGCTCGGAAAGTCCTCCCTTCTCTCACTTTTCCCTCATTTTTTACCATTTCCACAGCTCGACACTTTTTTTTTTATTGCTGCTCCACATTCGGCCGCTGTCTCTGGCAGTGCGTAGAGCTCAGTTTTCAGTTGGGGAAGGACTGTTTAGCATTTTCTAAGGAAATAACGATTTCATTCGGCCGAGCATAAAATATTTGCACAGCCTGGGCTTTATGACGCAAACACCTGTATATTTCTCCATTTGGTCCAATAAAGTATGAATCTCCTGAGACCCATTGATGAAATATATAGTTGAAGGCAGTTGGATGGAAAAATAAAATATAGAGATATACTATCTAAAAAGTACTTTTATACTTTATATTCTAGTTTAGAAGATTTTCTTTGTTTTATTAATATGTTTGAGCAGCTGAAAAAATAAGTCAATGTGTCGAAGGATATTTAATAACTTTTTTTATGAACCCCCAACGACCACCCGAGTAAAAAAAGCACTTTGAACCATATTTCAATCACAGTTTGCAGCTTAAAGTCCACGCCCAGGGTTCGATAAATAAGAACATAATCATAATCAATACCTGTCAAATGCATAAGCTGCCAATTTGGAGTAATCGACAAAGAACAAAATACAAATCATAATGGAGGATGAAAACAAGAGCGCGCCGACAATGTCCAGTGCTCGGGTGGCCCTTCAATAATGACATTTTCCACTGGCCGAGACAAAGGCCAAGAAAAGCGGAAAAGAGAGGCAACGAGCAAGCTCATTAATGTTGTTTTTTATCCCCCCACCCACTCGCCCACTCAGCCACTCACCCCTCAACTCGCTTTTTATTCCCCGCCTTTCTCGGCTGGCCAAACTACTTCAATTATTTGCTTTGCTTTCATTTTTGCCATTGAATAGAATTTAACGCTCATTGTTTGGCTGTTCCGCTTCGCTCTCCTCTTGGCTGGGCTTTTTTTTCTGCTGCTGCTGCTGCTCCGCCACTAACCAACCCCATCATCATCAGCACCGTTTGGCCCGCCTTTGTTCTACGCTAATTAAAAGAATTTCCAGCAGGTGTTTGTGGTTGTCCTGGACAAAGACGGAAAGGAAGAACGATGGAGGACATTCGGGCAAACTGAAAATGGTTAACTCGCTGCATTTAAGCCACTGCTAATGCCTGGCTAAAAAAGAAAAGTTGCTAGAATTATTATTAGAATTGATTGGAAATGACTTAATTTGTGGCACCACCCCGGAACCGTATTAGATAACTTTGTTCGTCAATTTGTTAGGTTGAATTATCCGCCCCGGCCCCATTTGTTGTTTAGCGGCACTTAACAATCGCTTTATTCTCCGGCTTCCTCATTCTTTTGTCGGTCGCTGGCCCAGAAAATGTACTTTTTTATTATTATCATTTTTTTTCGCCATCGCGGTTATTTTTGGTCCTAGACATTTGCATAAAATGTTTTCCAGGGAAATGTGAAGCTGGCCCATCGTGTGTATATGGAGGAATCTGCCCTCCAATTGCCGGGGATTTAATTTTTCCTTTGTTGTCCTCGCTTTGGGTATCTTTGACGGCTAACGAAGTGTAAATATTTACACAGAAGCATCTGATAGAAGTGGTTTCAATTCTATTTGAGCCTCGGAGAGTGTTTTCCGTAATGATCTATTTGTAATTTGTTTTTAATGTGTGTGCCGAAAACGCTTTCTTCCTGGGAAGGTGTTTATGTGGCACCATTTTCAAGGTTAAATGGTTTTTTAATGGCATTGTTTTATCTGGGATGGGGACTGCGATAATATATAAATGTTTAAAGGCACTCATGAACTAGATTTTGTAGTTAAAGTAGAGTAACATGTCTTACCTGAAGTGAATATCTCCTTATGAATTAAGATTCGTGGCTGTATAAAAGGATGGGAAGCGCATACAATTAGCTAAGTAAAGGTTTCCCATTCATTCATGTTTATTTTAGCTGCTCCACCCAGCCGTTTAATGACTAGACGTCTTAAGAAAAATACTCCAACCATGACCTGCCTCAACTTTGTTGCCTTTCTATTTTCCTGTAACCACACTCGACAATTTTCACACCTCGTCCCACCACTCGACATAAGGATTTTGTAATTTCAATATAATTTTCTTTGATGCACACAAACACAGCACGCGCACGTTAAGTATACGACCGGGTGACGCAATGCGCTTGTGGCAAAGCGAAGGGATGTGTTTGTGTGCGAGTATTTGCTGCAGCTGCTTTTGTTTGCTAATATAATATTTTGTAGCATACTTAGCTGCGCAGCCCCCCCCCCCCCCAAAGGCACGGGATTGCAATGGCATGCGGGCTTGATTTTCCTCCCCGCCACCCTCACCCCGCCCTTGCCAGACCGTCCAGGTCCAACCATCGTCGAGGTTTTCTTTTTCTGCTTATTTGTAAGCTTTTGCAGTTCACTCAACTTTTACTTTGGCCTGGTCGGTTACCTGGGCAAAGTCTAGACGAGAGTCGAACTCACACACTCGCGCTTCCCGCTCCGGCACACACTCCGGCACAAATACCATCCTAATATGATAGACGCGTTAAAACCCCTTTTCACTTTATTTTATACTTTTTGCTTTGGCAGCTCAGCCTTTCTAGTCCTCGTCTTTGCCTTTACGTGGCTGCGTTGCTGTGGCAATTTAAGCAGCAAACATTAAAACGATAACAAATTTCCACATGCCAGCGCTGAGATTACAAATTACGACACAAAACACAAGCCCTGGCCATGGCCAAGAGGGGGCTGTGTGGGGGCCATGGCCTGAACGCAGGAGGGGGTCGGAGGGTGGCGTCATAACTTCAAAACAGTTGCAATTATATAATGAGGCACCAAGTTGGCGCTGAGAGTTATCCAGCATATGTCCAAAGCTTTTCTCCAAAGGGGTTTGATTAAAAAGTTATCGGCCTATCCAGGGACTTCAATTTATTAAGAAAATAGACATATTAAATAGTTAATAATAGGGCTAAGGAATATCATATATTTTATATATGATGAATATCATATATATCCAGACTCAGATTTTAGAGTTATTGATGCTTATAACTTATCAAAATATATATCCTCTCAAAATATACACTCTCCCTCGCCTTATATATTGAGCTTGAAGATAATTTTCTTGTATATTTGTTTTTGCAATTTAACTTTTCATAACTTGCTAGTCCTCCCTCTATGGGCCATGTGTGCTTGCTTTGGTTCTTTTTTATCTTTTAGTTTATCAGACATTTCCTGCGGCGCTTTTTGTGATTCCTTTCGAGTCATAGTGCGAGTGTGGCGAGAGTGGAGCGGGGAGACTCTCAACTTTTGCAACTATCGGAAGTCGTTAACGCTTTCGCACAAACAGCTGTGGATGGAGCTCTGGGAAAGCCAACCATCCGACCACCCACCACCCATAATCTCCCAGTTAATGGGAACAGCTGCAACCCCATCTCTCGATCCATGCGGAATGGCCCACAGTATGCCAAATCTTTCAACTTCCTGGTCAGGGACTGCCATGTTTGATTTCTTGCTTTATATGTAGGCTAACTAGTGTTTGCCGCTGTCAACTGACGAATCTCCCTCCACCCATCGGCCTTCCCACATCTCTGCCTTCTCCATGAACTATACGTCCTACTACGCCCACAATGTTGGCACATTAATTAATTGAAATGCTGCCGGCCATTCTGGGAACGTCAAAGAGGGACCACGGCTGGGGTAGGTGGAGTGCGATGGATGAAGGATCAAGGATGGAGGGGCAGTGGTGCATGAGTGTGTTCTGCTTGTTAGTTTAACTAGCGCCTGGCAATTAAACGAAAATTAATTATGCTACCTCGGTAGAAAGGAAGCCCGTCAGGCAAAAAAAGGCGCTAACCTTGAACTTAGCAGCGCAATTTAGTTGACGCTTTTGAAGGAAAACTGCCGCACACATTTCCATTACCATACACGCTTGGCAAACACTTGAAAATAGATGAAGGTGAGGGTGCATTAAAAGGGTGTTTAACCCTAGAAAGTGGCAAAACAAAATATAGCTTAACAATCTTTTGAAGTGTCTACTGTTCAATGTGGTAGTGGGTTAAATATTTTTTATTATTTATTGTCAGTTTAAACGCGAAGCCTAGGGTTAAGCTACCGATACTTGAGAGGCTCGTTCTGAGAAGCCAATCAGCTGGCTTTTCTCCATTTCCACGATGCCTAGCAGGAAATGTGGCCATCATAGCGACGCCTGCCAGAGGCCCTATCTCTTATCTCTGGCTAATACCTACTTAACTTTGACTTTGGTGACAGGCGACGGCTTTAATCAATGCCACGTCCCTGCCACCAACACAAGGTTAAAAAGTTCGCCCTGGTCATCCAACCCACTGTCCCATGCCCCTTGCCCCTAGCCTTTTTAACCTCTGCTGCCGCGGCGTTTCCCGCTTTGAAAAGTAAGATAGATGGATGGTGGGGGAGGAAAGGGGCAGTGAAAACGAGGAAAATTCATAATCCGCGCAAATCATTTTTCATTTTTTCACTAGTTCTCTGAACGGCAACGGGAGCAGAGAGAATTCTGGCCATCAATCAATTTCATGCTGCTTGAAGATGTAAAACTGCTTAAGTTACGTTGTACTTACATTTCACTTCACGGACTTCCACTGCTCCAAAAGTTTTCCATACCCCGCGCCCCTTCTCTGCCCACCAAAACGGAGTCCTCTCTAGCCTTTCATTCTCAAGCATCTCTGACTATATTTTTTCTATATTTCCCTTTTTTTTTGGGGTATGTGGGCTTGTCTAAAAAGCCAAAAGTCAGGCAAGCATAAACTCATTTTTATGCCCACTAATGGGTCAAGGATGCTGTGGGTATATAGGACTATAAGATCATTTGAAAGAAGGGTTTATAAATCTACAAGAAGTTTAATGCTTAATAGCTTAGAAAATATAATATTAGAGAGATAAAACTTAAAGAGTTTAATATATAAACTAAAAATGTAAACATAAAACCAAGTACAAGTTTTAGTTTTTTTTTTAATATTTGTTAGTTTAAAATATATTTATATTGTAAACTATCTTAAGCTTAAGTTGCAACACTATCTAAAGTAATGAATGTCGCAATACTCCCCATTAGGGTCTCATATCTTCTAGGGAATTCCTTTTGGCCATCATCCATCAACGTTGCCTTCGCACTTGTTAAGTTTTCGCTTGGTCGTTACGTTTCGTTAGCCTCGTCTGGCCAGTTCCTTTTCCCCGATTGCCCAGCTCCAGCGCCTGATATTTGTCCTGATCCTGCCAGAGCCCTCCACCCGCACTTCCAGGATATTGGTTCGCTTCTTCGGCGTCCCCCCCTGCAATTCTCTCGGCCTTCTCGTCTACTCGTCTTTCTGGGCCACCTTGTGTCGCTGCTGGTACATTTTTATGATTTATGCCTTGGCCGGCAGTGTCATGAGCCCAATTAACATTTTGGTCCTGTCCAGCGGACCAACATTTTCTGGCTTGTCAACATTTTCTCGTTTCCTTTTTTTTGTGCCTCCTTCTCGGTTTTCTTTTGATACTCGTAATTTGATTGCTAACTGAGCTCTATTGCATTTGCTGGTGCCTGCCGCCTGCTGCTGCCTGCTTTCTGTGCCAAAAGTTCACAGCAATTATTTGCATATGGTAGGTCCCTTGGGTGGTGTGGAAAGTGGGTGGCTGGTGTATGGGTGTATGGGTGTTTGGATGTTTGGGCGGCTGTGTGGGTGCGGTTCCTGCTTTCAACTCTCTTTGCTCATTTGCTTTTCACAGTCGCCGCACAAAGTAAATTTTCGCGATGAGGGCCAGCGGCTTTTATCTTTTATTTTATATTTTTTCATATTTTGCTCCGTTTCCCCCTCTTGTTTTATCAGCAATTGTCTTGAGTGCAGTGGGGGAGTTGGGGCCAGAGTGGTAATGCTTTTATTTTGTTGTGAGGTTAGAAGGTTTTCGACACGTCAATTAGCCAACAATCCCCACCTCCGGTGGCTACAAAGTTTTCGGCGAGCAGATTCCCCAGGTGTGGACTAGCTTATCTCGCAAGTCATGCACTTTAGACTTGTAATCGCCGGCAACAACATCAAAAGCAGTAAGAACAACCAGAACACGCATGCATAGTTAATAAATGCTAACGGGCAAATGGAAATCGGGGCGGGGAGAGCCATTTGGGTCTAGAGATGAGTTTAAACGGGCAATAACTTGTTACATTTTAGAGCTTAATGGGGGATGCATTTTGTAACACAATCGGATATCTGGTAACTAATTAAAAGTGATAAACTATTTAGCAGAGATGCTTATAATATTAATCCATAAATAATGTGTCTTATTCCAAGTCAAATAAGATTGGCAAGGTTTATAAAAATCTCAGTACTGTAATGTTTATTTCTTAAATCTATCGCTATAGGCTCGATCTGTACATCTGCCAATTAAGCCTTCTTCGTGACACGAGACCCACCATCACGATCCCAGCCCTGGACTCACGCACATGCGTTTAATCTGCCGTTAAGCCAAAATGCTCTGCCTCGGGTCCTACCGTCTCGACTTTTGGCAATTTAGTTTATTTATAGCTCCACAAAATATGAGCTCATGTTCGAGCTTATGCTTGCTAAGGGTGCGAGCGAGCGGGAGAGCAGCATCAACATGCTACGCTGACACATCATAATTTCTGTCAGTGTATGCGTGTAAAGCGGCTTTTGCATGCGATGGTGTGTGTTTGGGTGTGTGTGCGGGTGTGTGTGCGGTTGTGTGAGTGTCTCATCGTGTTCATGTTTCCAGTTCATGTTGTAATATTTTAATGTGTGAAGCGACAACTGCTGCCGATGTCGTTTTCAAAGGGAATCAGCTCCAAAGGGGGTGAAAGGGGGGCATCCCACCCAAGAACGCCCTGACACAGAATTAGAAATAAATCAAACATTCTGATAGCATTAATTTAACGCTTTCTCAGAGCCCTATATCATTCCAATATGCTGGTAGGATCAGATTCAGAGCATTTTGAAGAGAGATATCCTTGCCATTTCCCAGTTACCCAAAGTCTATGACTTTAAATGGCATGGAAATGATTGTTTTTACATTCCTGAATTAAAAATCCATTAAAGCTTAAATGTGTATTATGCTCAGGAAAGATTAGTCTTTTCCTGGAAACTTTATTCTCAAAAATTTACTTTACAAACTAAAGAACCACCTTGGTGCTGTTGCGCTTAGCTGTTTCTCTAAATTTACCTTTTGATGTTCCATAATTAACTCTGCTGATAGCTCCCAACCTTAACATCCTCAAGGGTCAAAACATTCAATTTCATTACATTATCAATACCCTGTTGGGTGTCAAAGCCCGCCCTGAATCAACATTGGGGAGAGCTCAGCTGAGCTCACGGAAAGTCAAAACCCTTTTCAGCATCATTCTTCATTCATCATCATCGTCAGGCACTTGGCAAATTTACACAAGCACCGAGATGTGTCTAAGTGGCTGGGAGGAGATGGCTGGGAAGCAGGCCAGAGCCGAAATACAATTAAAACCCAATCTAAACTCAAATTTTAAATCACAAAAGTTATCAGTTACCTTTTCGGCCAGCAGCAACAGTAGCAGAGTAGCAGAGTAGCAGTAGCAATAGCAATAGCCGCATGTAAACTTTGCCCGGCAACTGTAAGTTTTCAGCTGGATCCTTGGTCAAAAGATACGCTCCAAACTTCCAACACACGCACCTTTCAACAAACACACTCAATTATAGATACAGACAGACAGTCGGACAGATGGAGAGTCAGACGTTTGGGCAGACAGGCAGGCACACAAACTTTGGTGGAAAACTTGTAGGGCACTTTGAAAATGAAGCTGCAACTGCCTTACCATCTAGCAAGTTCGATTTCTGGCATTTGCTGTGCTGGCCAAAATGCATTTGCCATTCCAAACTAGTTCCAATTGATTAAGTTTCTGGTTAATGGATTGTTTACATACCTAAGCAGGCCGACTCGGTTGATTGTGCGAAGTGCAAGGCAGCCACTTTTGGCAGCCCCCCTCAAACCTCAAATCTCTTAAAATTTGGTAGCTGACTTGAGGTTTCGATTAGACCCAAGAGGATATTATGTTTCTGGTTCTTTCCGATATTTAAGAATTTATAAGAAATGAAAAAAAAAATTAGAATGGAAAAACCCTTTTCTCTGTGTGCACATTGAAAACTGCATAATTATTTTACTTTATGCCATAAAGAAGATTAAAAAACTTTTGTTTTTAATTAGAAGAAGCGCTGTTTCGAGAAACAAAAGAAGGCACGGAACTTGCGAGTAACTTTGCAAACATTTTTTTGTGCGCATATAAATTACATGAACAAAAACAAAAAGGCGTGAAAAGCGCGAAAACGGGCTACATTCTTGCCAAAAAATGGAATGAAATAAAACCAGATGAGAATCAGAATTAATGCAAAGCCCTCTTACAGCAGACAATGCGGCGTATGCGCAATGAGCTCTGCAATTCTTGGCGAAATTACGCATACGCCCCCATGTACGAGTGAACGAGTGTGTGCACATTGCGGGTATCTTTAAGTTGCTTCGCGGAATCTGAATTAATTTCATTTTAATTAAGTTCCCATAAGTTTATTAAATTTAACAGCAAGCCCCGAAAAACACATCAGCAAACCACCAGGCAAGCTGTGTCGCAAGGACCCAGAACTATGGAGGACGAACGCCATTCCTTGCACAGAAAACGTTTCAGAATTAATTAACAACTTATTTACATAGACATTATGACGGGCTTAGCGATTCCATAGATGGTGAGGATTTGTTCAAGAGACACAAGTTGACTACATCTTTAATGGAGAATGGGTTTAAAGATATTGCCGTGAGATTTTCTTACACAAGTTTCTTTCCCATGGAAAATATTTATTAAAAATTAGCACCAAAAATGCAATTGATTTTATAAATTAGCTTTTATATATGAATAGAAACTAAAGTCTTTTCAAACGCGTTTACCACAATGAGCTGACAGGCTAAATCAACATCAAACATCAATTAATGTACCTGAATAATTACTTTAATTTCAGTCTTGGGCTCAAGTTTCCCACTGACTTGGAAGTACTCACTTGGCTATTCGATTCATAACAATCCGTTTATAAATTATCAATTAGCATAAAGTTTTGAGTTGCACAAAATCCGCCTCTGTGCAAATTGCCAAAACCCGTTCAACCAAATTAGTTGTTCAATTTTCTATTCGCATGATTGTGGAGGTCTCACACTTTGCGGGATAGTGCGTTGGGTGTAGGCCAATTTCGTGCTTATCGTTTCATTGTTTATGTTAATTTTAGCCCATTTAATTTTAGTATTTTACAGTGGGCCTGCCAGCCATGCTAGGCTGGAATGTTTTGCGGTCCGTTTATCGCCTGATGCGAGGCAGCAAATGAAATGCGGTATGCAAATTGTGACGTTTTTGTAAAACACCAAATAAGCTTCTAATTAAGTTTTCATGATTGCTGGCATAACAATGTTTCGCAGCGGGATGGCTACCAGAGGCCGAAATTGGTGGTCAGACCTTATCGGGTGTTGCACGGATTTAATTTCAAATATTTGCACAAGGAAACGCTCAACAAATTCCTCGTTAAATTTTTGGAATACATATTTACGGATAATCTCTGTGAAAATTAAATAACCCAATGTTTAGGCAGACTTAATTTGAGGCCTTAAACGAGTGTCGATTAGAGCCATTTGTCTCGCTCTTAATGCAGCTGAAATTCATTCATCAAATGCAAATCGCCTGAGATACAAGATATTCCCCAGCCATCCCGTCCGGGTGGAAGCTTTTTGCTTTCACTTTCCCATAGCCATAGCCAGAGCCCAATGCCATTAACTCATTTTGCATGTCAGCTGAGCTCGCAAGAAGTAAAACACCCGACACAAACGCCGATGCATTAGGTTGACTGTCTCCAGCGCCGCGATTTCCTCCGCCCTGGGACTTGACACTAAAAAAATATGGAAAGCAACTCGGAGAGCATCGAAACAATGAAGGCGACTGTCGTGCATAATTTAAAAGAAAATTCTGCGGAAAACGATGTCAAGGTATTGCTGAATGAGTCCTCCTGGGGGTTGATAATGATGGAACACGTCCCAGAAGATCCTACTTCATGGCATTAGCTCACACTGACTAACTATTGGTTTAAAATTCTGGTTTGAAATTCTCCCATAAAACACCAACAACACTATTCATGCAGTTTTAAATGAATGTCTTAAATATTTCACAACCTATTTCAAAAAGGCAAACCATTTATGAATCAGACAACTATTCAATCTACATCAAAAGATGGCAAAAATCGACCATACAAAAATTGACCTAATTTTTCACCAAAATCATGATGGTAGGCCCTTAAAAAATTAAGAAAAAATGATCAAAAATGTTGTTACCAGCTTTTGATTGGGAATGAAGCCCCTCGGTGTTCTTAGTTCGGGAAGGTATAACATATCCGGATTTTTTAAGTATTGGCCGAGTTATACACATTTTTCCATTAAGAAAATTCAAAAATTTTACAAACGTCTGTGCCTGTTTTGTATTTGGCCAAAATGCATCTTTTTGATGCACTTTTTAACGGATGTCTTAACTATTTAGCAGGCGATCGTAAAACTAAATACCATTTAAGACAAAGAAAACTATTTCCCTTCGATTTGCATCAAAAGAAAAGAAAAATTAAACAACAAAAATTTGACCCTGTTTTTGGCCAAAATCATGATGGTAGGCCCTTAAAAAATTAGGAAAAATGGATCAAAAATGTTGTTCCCAGCTTTTAATAGGGAATGAAGCTCCTCGATGTTCTTAGTTCGGGAAGGTATAACATATCCGGATCTTTCAAGTATTGGCCGAGTTATGCACATTTTTCCATTAAGAAAATTCAAAAATTTTGAAAACGTCTGTGCTTTTTTTGTATGTGGCCAAAATGCATCTTTTTGATGCACTTTTTAACGGATATCTTAACTATTTAGCAGGCGATCGGCAAACGGAATACCATTTAAGAATAAGAAAACTATTTCCCTTCGATCTGCATCAAAAGAAAGGAAAAATCAACCAACAAAAATTTAACCCTGTTTTTGGCCAAAATCATGATGGTAACCCTTAAAAAATTAGGAAAAATTGATCAAAAATGTTGTTACCAGCTTCTGGTTGGGAATGAAGCTCCTCGGTTGTCTTAGTTCGGGAAGGTATAACATATTCAAATTTTCCAGGTATTAGCCGTGTAATGTACATTTTACCTTTAGGAAAATGCAAAAATTTTAAAAACGTCTGTGCAATTTTTGTTACTTTTTTACGTATTTTTCAAATATAACTATTTTTCTGCCGTTACTATTATTTATATATATATAGGTTAATTAGACATATATTTACACATATTTGAGACTTATAAAAAGTAGCTACGACAATTCATACTCCTGATTTTCTTTCCAAAATGTTCAAGAACATTTTTTTGGTAGCTGGTTAAAGATTTCCTATTCCTTTCAAGAGTTTTTTGCGCTTTTTGTGAAAATATTTCTTTCTTCTAAGGGGTCCGCAGTCGACAGGCGACCTCTACTTGCTTCATAAATCTATTTGCCATTCAAATGCAAACGCTTTGCTCATAAAATTGTGCAAGCTGCAAATAAAAATATTCAAAGAAGTCTGTATATACAAAAGCATTTGTCAACTGTTCCGCTCAACTTCCCGCTCCGCCGGCCATTCGTTTACCATCCCACCATGGCACGCCTTCTTCCCTGGCACCGCCCTTGCCTTTGGCAAGTTATTGAGGCGGCTCCTGAGCTGATCCTGTTCCTTGTTGAAAGCTGCATTTCCGGTCACTAATACAAGTCAAAGTACAAAGTTGCTTGGCTGCCTGACTTCCCACACCAGCCCACTTATCTTTCTGAACAAAAATAAACTTTTATACAAATATTTAAACAAAAATATTGAAGAACTAGCGCCATGTTAAATGTACTTTGTGTAATTTTTAATAAATTGAAGGTAGAACTTTAATAAACTAAAATTGCAATACTTCAGTAGATTTTCTCCATGTGTATGCTTTGGTCCTAACTCCCTGCCACGGCACTTAGCCAACGCCATTTTGGGGCGGCCATCTCTATCTGCGACCCACTGTCTCTCTCCAATTCTCATAGACCCTCTCTTTCTGGCCCTCTATCTCTCTGTATGTCGCCGTGCCTCGCTGATGATTTAAGTGCACTTTGATGCACATTTTTCGTTGCTACTTGCAACAGAAGCAGCAGTGGCAGCATCACCAGTAGTAGTAGCGCCAGCATCAGCAGCTGCCCCAGATAATTTAATTAAATTATACGCTTCCTTACGTGCGTGGTGCAGGGCAAGAAGAGCTCGGGCTGGATGGGGGGGTGGCCGGGTCGAGAACGGACGGGTTCAGAATCGGAGTCAGGGAGTAATGGGTTAAGGGGGCAGCTCGCATTTTAATAAGGTTTGTTGGTTAGCTAGTTTTGAGGTTGAGCTGAGTGTAGTTTTGGTTTAGTTTTATGCACCCAGCCCCTAGACTCTTTGTGCTTTTGGGCCAAACCAGCCATCTGGGTTGGAAAGGCAAAGAAAAGTGGTCATACAGAGATGGAAAGGGGACTGACGGGGGGGGTAAAAGAAAAATGAGAGGTCGAGTAGTTGATTCTAAATGGATACACCATCAATTTGTTGCCAGTAATCAAGACTTAAAGTTGGGTAAAGGAAAAGGCATGTGGTATTATGGGTAGGAGCGTCCAGGCATTTTCTCTATTTAGTTTATATCTTTGTCATATTTGCATAGTTCCCATAAATCAACGTCCTTGTCATAAATACCACATCTTCATCATAATGTAAACTTATTGCATTGGCTCTGCCATTTTTTTCTTAGCCATGCGAACGAGGCAACAACTCTGCGGCATTCACAAAAAAGTGTTGAAAGTTATTCGTCAACGTCACGGCTTGGTTGTTGATGCCACATGTGACTGCCGACAGAAGCCGCAACCAGCACAAGATATATCAGCCAAAAAATAAAAAATAGTACATAAAAAGCATACGGCAAAACACATTTCGTGTTCATAAAGTGATCATGTTTTCATATTTGAAGACTGAGACCACATTTGCTGTTTGCTCATGTTCTTAAAGTGTGGTAGATGGTCCACAAAAAAAAAGGAAATCAACAGTATATCTGGACAAAAAGTTCCTGGCCAAAGCAATGGACGGCAAAATGTAAACAAACTCTCGCAAAAATTCCTGGCAAACAAACTTTAACTTTAACAACAAGTCCACACAACGCGCACACACCGACTCACACTCAAAAAATGTCTTCATTTTCACCTGTTTTTCAGGTGTTGTGCCTGCCTGCTCTTGCTTTTCAGCCAAACGCCTAACACAGTTACAAATGTGCAGGAACAGCAACTCCGCCGGCAACAGCCAAAGAAAACCTCAGACCCAACATATTTGCATAAACAGAGCCCCACTTTGATGGTTTTGCGGGATGTGAGCTCATCGTAGGTGTATTCACTGCCATACAATGAATATAACTTTTGATGAAATACAAAAATAGAAATTTTAGTTGGAATTGAGTTTTCTCTGGGGATAACTTTGAATTTCTGCATTTTGATGTTCATATGTGTGAATTTAAAAAAAAATTATAAATTCTATCTTGGCCCAATTATATTTAAGTTTTATTCTAAATTGAAGTAAGTTTATTACCTGAGAGCCAATATACAGAGTATTTTGGCTTCGTCCTTCTGTTTCTAAAAAATATCCTCAAAGACCTCTCCAAATTCCTAGCCGTTGTGCCGCTGTGCTTGGCATCAGCAGGTTAGTGTTTAACCTCTGCAGAGTACTGCAGTCCACTCAAAAAGTCTTTGACTTTCCTTTCAACCACTATGCCACCCCTCCCTGGGAGCAACTTGGACGGATGCAAAAAACTGAGGCAACCAACCAGTAAACCAAGGCAGCAGCCAGTCAGGCAAAGTTAACCAGTCGCCGTCGCCGTCGTCATCATCGTCATAATCATTATCATCACGGCAGTCATAGCTTTTAACCACTCGGCCAGGCTCTTTAACGCCTTAACGGGTTAAGTTGCCTTTTGTGACGATGTTTTTGTTTTCAGCCAAGCCTAAAACAACAAGGTTACACAACGAACAAAACTTACCAAAATACATGTATTAATCTTTTGGAGATTATTTTAATACCTACTTTATTTTTAAAATAGATAACTAACAGTAGCTAATCAGTTGAGATTCTACTGTTAAAATTAACGGACATGGTACCCCACCTTTACTGTCCATATTGATTGCTTTCAATGTGCCTTCTGCGGATGATTTTGGATTGGACTATAGATATATAGAAAAGAGATATTGGATAAAAATGACGACTGTAACACTTGTTATGCATCATGGACAGCAACTAACAGGATGAGGTAAGACTTAAAATAGGAAATGGGCAGAAATTATAGATAGAGACTATGACACATAGCTTGCATATTACAGAAGTACTAGTACCAAACACTACTTATATATTAAATATACACAATATTTGTATATTTTCACAAATCATATAAAATAGTTATATAATTTATTATATATATTTAGACTCCGGTTCATATTTTCCTCAGTGCAAAGGGTCACGAAAGCCATGTGTAATTAGTCGCGCCGTTTCTCATAGTCTGTGTTACCGCACGGCTTAACGTCTTTGTGGCCACATTTTAAAGTCAATTCCGAGGTGGCTTAAATATCCACCGCAGTGGCTAACCAACAAAATCCAGTCCAAATGGTCGGGAGGAGGCTCAAAAATTTCGCAACTTCAGGAACTTAATTTTCCTGTTCGCAACAACTGCGACCACTTCAAATCTTCGACCGCGCATTCATCTCTCACTTGCAGGCCGGTTGAGAAAAAAGGATCCTGAGTGACAGGACCTGCCGGCTCCCCGTCGATGTAGGCGCGATGTTTTGTCTAGAACGTTTTCCCGACTTCCCGCAGTCGATTTGCCTAGCTGCCTCGTCTCTGTCTGCGGGCTGTCGCCCCGGCTGCGGTTTGGTTTCCTAAATTTTTTCCCCTGACAAAGTCCTTAAATTTTAAGGCTTTCTCTTTTGGGTTTTTATTTTTGGTTAATAAGCAAAAAAAAGAATAGAATGCCACAGTATTAAAGCCGTTTAGAGCCGGCAAGACTAGAAATATCTATTTCAGGACATTTTGTAGGACTATTTTGCTATTTTTAAAGACTAAACCATTTTCAAGACCTTATCTTATATAGGAAAATATGTTTTCCGGGTTTTATTTGAGAGCATTTAATTTTTTTCCACGCCTTCTGCGGCATTTTTCTTCCGCAGAACTTTGTCATAATTTTGCAGCGAGGCACGTCGACTTCTCCGGACTGCGGACTTCGGAGTTCCCCTCCTGTGAGTTCCTCCGAGTCCTGTGACGTCTGGCCCCCGGGTTTTTGGCTAGGCTGTCAGCGTGATAACTCCTTTTCGTGTTAAACATTTTCAGCTCGCCTTGAGTGCTTGGGGGCGTATGGAGTACGCGGGGAGTGGGAAAGTTCTATGGGTTATGCAGCAGCTGTCGGCTCTGTGAACGTACACAAATAAGGTCCTGCACTCGCACTTGTATGCACTCTACCAATTATTTGATATTTACATTTTTTATTTGGTTTATTTGTTTTTAGTGTGTAGATTTTAAACTTAAAATATATATACTATTAGGAGCAGAAGAATTTATAGAAATAGCTAAAGTTACTAAAATTTCACCAATAGAAGCAATTTATTTTATTTCCTAACATATTTAAACTCAAATAAATTGATTTATATTCTTCTTAGTGTAGCCACGCAATTCTGACATCCCCGGTCACACTCTCAACTCTCAAGCGTCCATTGCATGGCGGCAGGCAGGCCTCCATCTCCACCAACTCCTGCGCCACCTTGTCCTCGTAGTGTCCTCGTGTCCTGCCAGGCTACGACTCTTTTGGAGTCAACTGAATGTCTGTTTTGTTCGCTCCTCCAGCTTTCGCCTGCTTTTGATTACAATGCTGGTTATGTTCTCACCCGCTGAAAGTGTGAGTGTGAGAACGGGAATGTCCTCATCCTGTTGGCTGCCTTGCTGGATGGCTGGCTGCCTGGCTCGCTGGCTGGCATCGCTTGCCTCTGATAACACGTTAAGTGCGCTTGTTTATCCAGCAAGATAATTTGGACAAGTGTCACCTCTCGGATTTTCACGCGCCGGCTAAAAATAAAAAGCCACCGCCGTCGACGCTCCATGGGCCCCAGCGAAAATGTCGCAACTTTTCCCAAAATATGTATGCATGCTTGCAGGTGCCTTCGCAATTTTTGCTTTTGCATTCCCGTCCTTCCCGAAACTAACTAACTAACTAGCTGCAGTCCGGGTTAACTGTGGGATCAGGTGCGGCTCCAGGTCCTGGACCTTTCCCATTTTATTTTGCGGTCTCCGGCCATAATTTCACCAGGCAAACGGATTCGTGACATCCTTCCTTTTTTTTGGCAGAGGAGCATACGCGTAATTGGTGTTTGCGGTTAGTTTTTGGTTTGGCCTTAGCAGAAGGCAGATGTCACCTGGCCGGAAAGTGGGTGTCGGTCATTTAATATTAAATTCGAGTTTGTGCAAACTATGTAAGACTAACAGCTACTTATTTCATGTTTTTTCATAAAAGTTTTTATTAGAATAATTGTGTTACTTGCACTTAATTTAATTAATTTGTGATGGACCGTATAATAAGTTTTGTTTATAGAAATAATATAATAAAAATCATATATATCAAATATTCTTCCCAACAATTTTAACAATAATATAATATGCGTTTTTAAATTATATTAAAATAAATTGTCCAAAAATAATAAGGATTATTATAAAAAAAATGGAATTAACCCACATTGACCAACGCCAACTGCAAATCGGTCGAACAGTGGGCGAAAAATGCGCATGTCCAGCCGAGTCCAGACACATGCAACACTTTTTGACAGCAGTCAGATGTTTTGGAATGTTGGCGCCCAGACTCGCACACACTCGCAGGCACACACGGACGGCAGATAGCAGCGAGAGCTTTGTTTTTGTTAACCTTGCCTAACGACGAATGACGAAAACAAAACAAAAACGTGAAGAGCCCAAAACGAGAGGCGGAAAAAGGAGAACACGTGCAGGGAAAAAAAGAACCTGGGCCAATGGGGCTCAGAGAGAGTCCCAAAAGCGCCGGCGCCAACAATGGCGCTGAATGGAAGCCTGGTGAGAACCCAAACACCCAGACTCGCTCACGCTCTCGCTACGGAGTGAAAGCTCAAGCTTCTGGCCTGGCCAGGATTCCGAGTCTGTGGCCAAGTCATTACGTTCGAACGTCAGTAGTTGGAACAAGGACGCGTTATGTGCACAAGCCTCACAGCACGAGCCGCACGAGAGTCGATGAAAAATCGAAAATCGCTACGGGAAAAGCAATAAATAAATCTAAAATAAATAAATAAATATTTAAAAATAAAGTAAATAGTAAAAAAATATATCCTTCTGTCAATTTCACATCAAGATGTCAGAGTATCAGGTGCTCAAGTGTGGTGCGTGAGTGCAGTTGTGTTTTTCGGCCAAAAAGGAAAGTTTCGTAATTTGTGCCAAATCAGCAGATTGCCGTTACGTATTCGCAACGTGTGCGGAGTGCGGAGATCTTTTATTGATTGTTACGAGGTGAAAACAAAAAATAAAAACCATTCGAATAACGAATAATCGCAAAATGATGCTGGCCCAGTGAGTTTTCCAAAGCGACGCCTCGTTTCGGAGGCCTCAGCAGTGAAATGTTTGCAGCTGACAGTCAAGGTCGCCGACGCTTTTGACCGCAAACATGTCGCCCACAAAAACATAAGGATCCCAGCTCGACAAAAAAGTGAAACAACAAACAGTAAAAATAAAAACAAACGAAGCATTTTCTGCAGGCAGTTTAAAATCATCATCAGCTCATCAGGAAAGCGAAATTAAAGTAAGCAAAGTGTGAAGTCACCATTTATTTTTTTGTTGGCAACAAACATCGAAAATTTCCAAAGGAGGTAATCCAACCGAGGATGGCATTCTTTTTTGGTGTGCGTGTGTGGACCGCAGGGTTATCTCCTGGTTTTAGACACACACTGCTTCACATTATATAGAAATATACGACAAGGTGGTTATATATACAAGTATATAAATAAAGCTGGAGAGCAATCCTTAAGCCGACTGCAAAGACAAGTCTGCCACGTTGTTGGGACTTTTATTTTTTTCTTGTATCCTCCCCTTGTTTGTAGGACAACGAACCGAGTATCAACTGTTGGATTATTTTTGTATTGGTTATTTTTGTGGGGCGGCTGACATAGTTTTTGGCTTTTGTCTATTATTCGTGTCCTCTGACTGCATTACAGGTAGGCCTCTGATGAGGATTTTGCGACAGGTCAGGGCACAGATTTCCTCTCTGGTGCGCTTGAGTAATGAGAATGTGGCTTTTGTACTTTGTCTTTGAATGTCTAGCTGCCATAATGGAATTGAATGAGCAAACTGGTTGGAAGAACATTAAGTTAATTTCTGTGCTTATCCTTTATGACTAAAAAGTAACCAGACACAATAAAGTTTAGAAGTTAGATGACTCTTCTCTCATTTCATAAATTTTTATGAGAGAAGAAATATCCTTTTTCTTAAAGTTCTTTTAAGAACTTGATGTCATGATTATGCAAAAATTCTTGTGACATTTTTGATATTTGATACCAAGAAGCTGGCTTGATTTTTTGCCCAACCCACAATGTAATTCAAGTTAATTTCGCTTTAAATATTCTTTATGATGTCCCATTATGCTTTATCTACACTCGTACTTTTTAACATTGTCATTGTACAAGATCTCGGAGCAGGGGGCCGACATCAGCTCACATGGGGCTGATTGTGACTGCCCCGCCCACACGGCGTATGAGTTATGCATTATGGCCCGGCTCTCGCAGACTTTTCCCAAATATATTCCCATCATCTCCGGCACTCTGTTTGCTTTACGCATTACGACAAATATTTGCCCATCGGACAACATATTCTTGTGTTGTCTTCTGGCTCTTTTTTTTTTTGGTTTATTCGGTCTTGGTTTTTGTTTTTTCCTCCTTGTTTGTTACTTTGGCTTGTGGGCTGTGATGGAGAACGAGGTCAGAGCTGAAATCTAAGCCGTAAGCTCTAGACAAAACAGCTGATGTCAGCAGAAATTGTGTGCACGTTACGTGTTTTTTTGTAACACATTCACCTAAAAAACAGCACGGTAAAAATTTAACCGAAATAAAATTGTTAAATCAATGATTAAATTGATGGAGAGAATAATAAAAGCTAAATAATCATCCTCAAGTAGCCTATACGGATGATGAATATGTTTTAGATGAACAGTTTGTTTTCCTAAGTGCATTCGCAGACGTACAAGTGACCGAAATGTGGGCGTGGCCATGGAGGTAGTTTCCCAACAGCCACTCGACCATGGCCGAGAGCAGTGTCAAAGACTTTTTGCGGGCTTTGATTTATCAGCAATGCACCCCGCAGGCCACACCATTGCACACTCCTCTGGCATAAATTAAGTGTTTATTCTGGCTTCAGCTGGGATATCGTAACATTTTATGCATGCCAAGCTCCCCGTTGCTGGTCATCATAAATTTGTTGCCGCCTTTCTTGAGTTGGGCGGAGAAAGTTGGCCACAATCGTAAGGAAATATTAGGAATGAACTCCATTAAGGCGTTGGAGTACTCGAATCAATTTTATTTGCAAGAGATTTATTTAAATTTATTGTTCTAGTAATCGCTTTTTGAATATATGGAATGAATAAATTGGGAAGTTTCTCAATTTCTTACAATACACTTTTATTTATAAATAATATGTTTAATTTTTATGTTTGATATAATTGATATAAATATTTAGATATCAATTATGTTATAGTGATATAAGAATATTTTCTTTGAAAAAAGATATTTAACTGATTTAGAAAACTTTAGGGTATCGAAAAAAATCTTTAAATAATTCATAAACTCTCACAGGGTTTTATTTTATTTTTAGATCCAACCATGTCTATTAATATGAGTAATAAACATTTTTGTTGCCGCTCTGCCGAACACACAAGATTCATGTTATTTATATAAGCTTCTTCCATATTTAAAGCTAATGCCGTATGCACATTTCAATCTCGAAACTGGGTAAAAAAAAAAAAACAGTAGAAAGTTGCCATCAAGGGGTGAAAGGTGGCGGGAAAAAAAGGAAACTCTCGCTGATTTATGTGCTAGTTTTGCTAGTGATTTCTCGTGTTGTTGTTGGCACTTTTTTCTGCGCGTTCTCCGTTTCGTTCCCGTTTCGTTTTGCCTTTTCTAACTAGTTTTTGAGAGTTGTGCAGCAGCATTTTACTCCAATTAAATTTTCATGCCATATGAGCATTTTGCACAACGGCAGCCCCAGTCCCAGAAACAGCAACAGCAACAACAATAAGGACGAGAGTGGCACACAACGCGACGCTATTTTCAATTTCCGCTGCACAGAAATACGGAAAGGAATGCGATTTTTAACACAATTTCACTTTGCCAACCGAACAACAGACTGACTACGAGTGTGAGTGTTCTATGTGTGTGCTTGAACGGTACTTGGCATAGAAAATGTTGACGACTAAAAACAACAGACGATACCTCCCATTCTGGCCCATTCTATCCTATCCCATTTCATCCGATTCCATCTGATCCAACTCAGCCCAACGACCCGACACATCGACCCAGAAAACCCCTTCGCCTCGCTCACAGAGTCGCCGACTCACCGACTGACTGACAGTTCAAGTCAAAATGCCCTTTTATTGAGATTTAAGCATTTTTGGGTCATTTCCGAATTGTGTTTGCGCAACAGGGACAGGGACAGAGCTGAAAAGGACAGCGACCGTCCGGCGTTTAAATATTAAAAACCTTGTACCGAAACTACTAGGATTCAAGCGAAAAAAAATCAATAACAAGCAGCGGCCAGAGTTGAAGGCTAAACGTGGTCTCTACAAAAATAAAAGCGAACCGGAGCAAACAAAAATACAGAAATAAAAAAAAACCATTTAGCCGACAACCAAAATGGGCATTTTGCATGCATAGATACATGAGAACGGGCAAGGATAGCCACACATGATGAAAAAGGATACACACGAGCTAGCTAGGAAAAAAGGCCAAAAAAAACCAAACAGAAAAAAAAACCGAAAACAAAGAAACTTTTTAAAAAGCTTGTTTTATTGCCATTTTAGCTTGAACTTGTTTGAGAACACAATATATAACATGATATTGTAATGTAAATTGCAAAATCAACACACAGTTTTTCATCAATTGTTTTGAGTTGTAAAGTCGGGATTACATTTCAAGTTGATTTTTTTCTGCAACCCCAAATAAACGGTGTTTGAGTTAATCTTTCTCTTATATATTTCATCGCGAGAAGTGTAATACTTATTGAATGTTTTATGAATATAACGTCATGATTATAGTTAAAGAAAGTTGCCATTTTTAAAGCCCCTTTACCTAGAATCGATTCGTGTCATGCCGCAATACCATAATAGACACAAATTCCCATTCTAACATCAATCAAATTTAAGTACCAGACATATGTAGCATACCGTTGGCCAAAGGCGGAAACGGATTCCATTTTCTGGCCAACATATCAAATATAAATTACCATAATGTGACCGACATTTTATTCGGGACTTCCGTGATACTTTCACTTTGACTTTTGGCCTGGGCCTGGGCTGGGTCTGGGCCTATTTTAACGGTTCTGTTATCCTTTTCCCCTTTTTGAGTGAACTCTTCCTTGGCCCAATTTTGTTCGTTGTTTGGGCCTCTGCTCTTGGCCCTCTCGCGTGCATGGGCTTAATATATCGCGGCCATATAATATACGTACTGATGTTTGCTCTTTGCCTCGCATGCTGAAAATGGAACTCGGAACTCTGCGGCTAAAACCAAATTACAT
The DNA here is from genome assembly GCA_035045925.1 of Drosophila atripex. NCBI lineage: Eukaryota > Metazoa > Arthropoda > Insecta > Diptera > Drosophilidae > Drosophila > Drosophila atripex. The sequence goes on from JAWNOP010000012.1 coordinate 9,013,454, forward strand.
ATGAGTTAGCTGGCCCCGGCCCCTGCTTTGGCCTTTTCACAGCCGCTTCAAGGCCACAATAGCGGTCAGGCCTTAGTCGGTCAAAGTTGGTTTCTGTTTGGGTTCAGCTATGGACTTGGACGTTTTGCAATTATATTGTACTTTTTTGTTGAGTGAGGGGTTCTTCGTGCGGGTGGAGAACAACTCTCGGCTCTAATGAAAAATGTTCAGGCTGCTTTTCATGTTTTCATAAATAATTAAATTTTTCGTTAGTTCTGGTGGCCTTTGTGTGCGGAGTGCAAGAGTGAAAACGGAGGAAATTGTTGAAATGGGCACAGGGTCGCCACTAATTAGAAGCGTATTTCATTCAGACTTCGTTCACTTGACGGATGCATTAAATTTCCACCGAAAGGAGCGGGTGGACAAGAGTAAATGTTAGGTCCTTCCGCCAAGTTGTTTCGTGTCAAGTTTTAGTTGCCAATTATACAAAGTTTTTGGGTGCAACTTGACTCGGCCATTGGCAAACTCAATATTGTGTTTGGCTTTTTCACTGTTCGGGGTATTTGTGTTCAATTTCCAGCCCAAGGACTAATTTATGTTACCAGATACTTATCACACATAAGAGGAATTCAAATATCTTGCATCTATATAGCTTATTAAATGTTGTAAATTATTATTAGCCTATGTTTTGTACTACACATGAAATGCTTCAAACACATTCCTTATATTTCATATCTATATTTCCTAAAAGGAACTCTCAATCATAAAATTCTCTGTCCAATTTGTAAAGAATTCATAAAACTTTGTTGTGATTAAATCGATGACAACCATTTTCAGCAAATTTCGATTTTCTATTCGGATGGCTTGTTTTATTTTTGTTGTTGATCTAAAATGAAATTGAACTGTGCCATTGGCAGGCCCAAGAGTGCTGTTGTTTGTTTTTCGCCTGCCACCTTATCCCCGCCAGCCCTGGAGAGATGTAACTTCTCCGGCTTTTTACGTGTCCGTTGCGCTCTGTTTGCGTGAACTGGAAAAATGCAAGGACCTCAGAGTCCTATTCTCACATTTTCCACACACATGCCATTTCATTTTCTGGCTTTTCTCTTTCATTTTATTCTCAGAGCCGTGGCCCATTCCGACTTTTGTTGTCGAACTTTGTAAGTTTCGCAGCATTTTTCGGTATGGCATCGATTTTGGGCAATGCCCCAAAAGCCAACCATCATTTTGATCAGGTCTTGGCGCCAGTCTTTAATATGTTTTCTTATTCTCCCTCCGCTCGGCCCTCCACTCGCCCTACATCTTCATATGTCGAGGAAAACCTCAAGCACAAGTTTATTGTTTTCCTTGCTCGAAGCTGGTTACACGCCATTTAGTTTCACTTTGCATATGCATATTCATGCGGAGAAGCAAAAAAAAATAAAAGAAAAATGGAAAATGTTTGCCAGAGCCACAACAAATGCGAAATGAGAAAATATTTCTGCAGCGCTTAAAAATTTTCTTTAGAGCGCATTGCTTTCTCCAAAATGACAGACAAAGTTGGTTGGAGAAAGAGTTTCCTTGGCCACAGAAATTGCTTTCGAGTCCCGACTTTTATTGCTGGATTCTTGTTGAACAGCTAATTTGAAAGTTTTTGAGCAAAATATTATATATGAGAAATAAGGAATCAAAAGATTTTGTCACAATATTTGTTTCTTTCAGTTAGACAAATGCCAAAAAGTCAAACAAATACGAAGGACTTAATCGTTGGAGGGCCACAATATCTCCGATTTTTATCGAAAACAAATTTGCTCAAACTGATTGAAATTTAAAACATGAACATGTATTTATTTGTTTGCCATCAATTTCCATCAGGGCTTTGTTCGATTACACACATCCTTGGCAACTGACAGCAATTGTTATCTATCGCCCTCAATTTGTGGCTGTCACAAAAATGCAATATATTAATTTAAAACGTAGACTTATGAATAGTAAAAACTATACATAAACGTGTTTATGCACAAACAGAAAAAAGTACAAAAAATCCATATATTTCAATGGCTTGAAAGTCCTGGAGCAAATATGAAACAGTTTTTTTTTTATGAATTTTTGGACTGGTGTAATTTGATTTGCATAAAAAGTAAATAAATTGCCAAGATAAAAGTCAGCAAAGCTCTGACAGCACACAAATGAAAAGAGAACGAGACGTGACACTCGGTTACAGGCCACAAAACATCAAGTGCCAATAAATACCAAAAATTTCAAATAAACACGCGCCAGTTCAAAAGTGCAGACCATGTTAGAAATCGAAACAAGTGGATATAAAATATCAACTGAATGATAGTAGTAAAAGTTATACTGAAAACTGAGTAAAAACTTGCCAAAGGTTGAAGTGGCTGCTGAACAGGGTAACTTTTATTCAAATAAATAGAATGAAAGTAACTTTTTACTTAAAGCCATTCCTCTCATTTAAAATTCCCCTAAATACCCCATGGAGAACTAGTTTGGGCCTCTTGAATACCCTAGCCCAATTACCAATTCTCACTCTTTACTTTCTCCTCCTGCCTTTCTCTGGTGGGAAATTTCATTTTCTAATATGCGCCAATACCGCTTTGATTGCTCGCTCCCCGAAAAGTAGGCCACAGAATACAACAAACCCAGAAGACAAAAATTGAGGACGTCTTCTCTCCCTCTCCCTAGTTTCTATGTCCTTTTTTTCACTCCTTCTCCTATTCCGGCCCCTTTATGCTGCGGCAGCTTGTCAAGTGGCTGCTTCGGAGCTTACTGCTCTGAGCAATGTGGGCTAAGTTGAGCTGTTCTCGTCGTCTATTGATTGCATTAAAGGCGGGAAAACTCGGAAGAGCTGGCGAATATTACGTATACGTACATTAAAATTCAATTTACGTCCGTACGATTCTGCTGCTGCTGTCTGACAGTTTGAACTTTAATTAAAGCCACCAGCGACAGGGTGATAAGGGTCATTGATTAGGAGACATGGCCAAACAGTTGGCAGGCACGTGGGCACGTAGATGGAGGTACACACATCCGAATGCTATGAAAAACCTACACACACCGGTCCGGGACATAATCAAAAATCAACAGGGAAAAAGCTAATGTAGCTAACGTAATTTATTGTGGCCGACGATGCGATGACACTTTTCGAAGCATCCGTTTCGGTTCGTTTAATGGAAATTGTACAAATAGAATTTAATAATAGAGTACACATCGTAGAAATTCAATAGAAATAGATGGTATTCCTATTATTTTAAAGAGAAATATGTGTTGACCTTTTTTGCCTTAAATTTTTAATTGTAAGCGACAATCCTATTCTTAGCTCTCTATTTATCCCTGTGACACTCCAGCTCAGGTGCAAGACATTGCCAAAATTTTTGACTAATTAAGTCATTCCTCCGGCAGGCGAGGGAACAGCCAGCCAGCCAGCCATTCGTGGTTGTCTGACATTCTGGCCGTAATGCCCGGGTGACACGCAAACACGTAGACAATCAACACCATCAAAGGCAATGACAATGGGATCCCCAACTTCGGGCTCCGGCCCGAAAACAGGCATAGAGGCTGAAACAGAATAATTTCTGGAGTCAGTGGCAGGCTTGGCATATTTGAAAGTTTTGTCGCAACACTCGAAACGACTGTGTTACTGCTCCAGCTATTATTATAGTTATTTGTCAGCATTAGTGCAGTTGGAAAGTGGCGCTGACTAAACAAATTAGCACATTTTCATGTTGTTATGCAATGGAATTGCTGCTCCTGCCTTTGCCGGTGACAGTCAGGTAAAGTGTCCTAATGAAGGTACGAGGAAAGCGCCAACAAATGTGTTGTTGCCATTAGTTGGATTGGGGCAGGGTGGCTTTACGGTCCGCTTAATTAGTGGGGATTCCCAAATTGGGGTTGGAAATCTGTGAAAATTGGACCAGGATTATCCGAGCCGGGCAGGAAATTGCTTAATTTTCTGCATTATACATATTTCAGAAAAAAATTGCTTAGATCTGTTGATGCTGTGTTGGTTTCTGGTATTTTTAATGGGCCTAAATGAAATTTATTTGGTAACGGATATTGTATATGAAGGTAATTAATTTACTCTCCTGACGATTTTTAAAACTTTTTAACTATGAAATAATATTGAAATAGTTAGCAACAGACAGCTTTATTCAAATTGAATTAAAATTCCTTACGGAAAAATCACACAAAAATGTAATCAACGTTCATTTCCGCCAGCCATTAAACTAAGAAAAAAGCGCTCCTCCCCTCAGCTAGTTAAGCATATTTTACTGTTTCTGCTTGATGGCAGACACATTCCCCAGATTCCCCCAGTTTTTACATTCTGCCTACACTCCTGCCTACCTGGTCTTTTAATTAAAGCCACAAAAATGCAGCTAACACAGGTAAGAGGCTAAGAGAGGTGGGGCCATAGGAGGCTGAGAGACACGTTTTACTGCAACCAATTAAACCATAACGCATACATTATAATTTTATTTTTATTTTAATATTTATGTGTTTTTTGCTATGCGTCCCTGGTGGATAACGGCATCTGGGTATGTGTGCAGCCCGGTGCGTCTGTGTGTGTGTTAGTGTGCCATAAAATGGCGCCCAATTACTTAAAACTAACGAAAAATTCCCACACCAATCTCCCCGAGTCCCCAAAGCCGTACAGTTTTCCTTTCGAAAATATAAACATCACACCTTTGCTGGCGTGTGTGTGTGTGTGTGTGTGTGTATCCTAGTTTTTCCTCCAAGACAATGAAAGCAACTAGGATACCACAGTTTAGCTATGCGTATAGTGTAGTATAGTGTATTCCAAGTAATCAAAAATGCAAATCGAGCCCATGAATTTCGAATTAGTTTTTAGCCTGGCAACAATGCGCAGGACATGGCGGCAAGGACGTGGAGTCCGGGTGCTTAGTCCGCGCGGATTTTAGCCTAACGAACACACGTACTCCAGGACGGCCGTATCTTTCTCCGGCCGTACACTCCCACACTGCCACTTCCAATCCTCTTGTCCCCGCAGCTGTACGTGTAGCAAATTTGTATCAGTTAGGCCGTGGCCAAGAGGATGCGCTCCCCGGCGGCGTTTACCTGGCCCACAGTAACCAAACGTAAGCAAAACGAAAAACGGGTCCACCCCAAAATGAAAAAAAGGAAGTACACGAAAATAGTTCACGGAATTGCACGTGAGAAATGGATAGCGATGGGTGCGTGAGGTGGCCCATATACTATAGAGTTAGTTGGCAGTATGGTATTCTATTTATAGTTATATAGTTCTCTAATGTGATTGACTATGGAGTATAAATGTTTCTTGTCATTTAATGATTATTAAATATGAATTTATACACCTGTCTATACCTTTAAATGTATGTAAATTGTAAGCATTCACTTTGAAACTCATGCTCCCATCACCAAGTTTAGGAAAGAGGCTTAAACCGAAGTGTGGCTTGTGATTTGTGGCCTCTGTTGGTTTTTGATTCAGGCTCATCCCGAACCATCCCACTTCTACCCACTCCTAGTCACCTCCCACCACCCGCAGTATACGTGACGCGCATTTCCGCAACTCTGCCTATCAAATACAAAGTGCCAGCAATTTATATTTCAACGCAGTCGAAAGAGGAAGGCGGCCGGAAGCCGCTGGCTGGCATTCAAAGCCGGGCAAATCAATGTAAATATTTTTAAGGAACATGCCAAAGCCAACACCCAAACAAACAAAAAAAAAGTAAGTGGAAACCGAAAAGGTTTAACCGAAAATGGCAATGCAGGCCAAGTCAAGAAATGCATTTGTCGGCCTTCGAGTGGTATCTTCTTCTATTTCTTGGTTTTCCTCCGCTTTTCCGCCCTTTGCCCACTCCCAGTGGCATTTTCAATTTTACTTTATATGCAAATTTGGCATTTTGTAGCAACTGCTGCCATTGATAGCTTTCGGTCTCCCCGCAGCTGTCCTATCTGCTGGCTCGGGCCGGGTCTTTAAGCCAGCTTTACTTTTGGGGCCTTGCATTGCATTTGAATTTGTATAAATTTTTCATTTTCCATTTAGTTGCAGCGCCACACCACAAAATAAAAAGCAACATTCGGCCCGCCACACACAGGCCCCCAAATCCCCTAAAATTCCTCCGACGTATTTACGGATATTTTTCTTTAATTTGAAATGTGGCCATTTTGGAGAGTGTTTGGTCAATGAATTCGAAACGAATCAATAGCACATATTGTTTGAAACTAAATAAATTAAATATCTAACACTGTGTTCTTTCAGCGTTTGGTTTGTCTTAAATTCTATAAATAGAATATAGAATATTTCAATTTAATGTGTCAAATTATTTTTGTAATGTCCTTATTGAAACGTTAAGAACCCAAAAACTATTTTCTTAGGGCTGGGAAGTCCATTCGAATCAGAACATAAAACTGGGCACTCAGGCACGTCCCTCTATATTCGCACAACACCTAAGAGCTGAATTTTCCCAACCAACTGCCATTAATCTAAGATACCCACGTAGATGGGAGCCCACGTTGCCTCCTCGCACACCACCACACTAATGGCACTTTATTCCTGGTAACAAAGTCTAAAAAGCCGGCCGAAAACTGTTTGCCAAGGCCCGACACTGCCGCTGCCTTCGGCGATGGGCAAAAGTGTCAAAGTGCTAAAGTATGTTCAAAGATTCATAAGATTAAATGCAAAAGCCTATGCCACCGTATCTCCTTCGCCCAAAACCGCCACCTCTGTTGGTGTCTGTGTTTGCTTTTTAGGTGATTCGTAGACTCTAGGCTATACATTTTCAGCCAAATGGCAGACAGATTTAAAAATAAACTCCAGAAATAATATTATTTTTTAATATTTAAGAGAATCATCGTCTAACATTTCTCCAGAAAAAAGAAAAGCCCGAACCGAAGTCCATTTTGTCAGACATGTCTAACATGGCGTATGCGTGATGTATGCACTGGAGCCCAAGGAGCTGAAACTCATTACGCCCGGCTCGAGTCCTGAAGAAAAGGAAGCAAAGCGAACGTAAAGAAATACTAGAGTCTAGTCCCGATGCCGAAGGCTACCGACAATGTCTGGCCAGTCCTTGAACTAACCTCCAGGAGTATCTTGGCCTAGGCCAATGCATTTTCCGCATTAGCTTTATTTCACCTTCCTTTCCGCCAGCCGGAAAGTTCGTTGCCCTTCGGTGGGGGTTTTATTTTTTAGTTATTCAAGAAATTACTTGCCGAGATGGCGTGAATTTCAATTTTCGCCGGGTTTCGGGTTTCTTTTGCTTCTATTTTGAATGCCGGGCGAAGTGAGCGCGAAAAATTTAAATTGAAAATGCAAAATGCTCATATGCAATTTGTTTGGCAAGACAGGAGACTGGAAAAGCTGCCCGGGTATGAAAGGATCCGCGGGGCTGGGGGCCTTTTTTACAGTTTGCCGGGCATAAAAATCCACGACGGTCTACATTGTTGTCAGTTTGTAGCTTTGGCTACAATCGTTTGCTTTACGAGCCCACCCCCGCACAACCACACACACATCTACACACACATGCCGGCAGGACCAAAAGCATTTGGCATTTTATGCGAAATGTTTTCTCAGAGAAAGAACCGTCGGGATTCGGCATTATAGTTGTATGAGATCCCAGGCCAGACCTCCAGACCTCCCCGCCTCGGTTATTTTTTTCCTTTCCCTACCAATTCAAACTTTAGCTACAAATTCCCGCCATTCCACACGCAATCTTTGCCCGCTCTCTCCGCCTTGGCTTTAAAATTAAGTTTACATTTTTAATGTGGCAAAAAGGACTCGCACTCCCCCTTCGGACGGCACTGCGTCAGTTTTATGTTTGCCGGCTTTAATGCTCATGACTTTTGGTATTTCTGGGCGCTGGCTGATAGTCAGCATGAGAAATAGTTAAATGAATGAGAGATAAAATTCGGGGAGTATGTGGCGAATAAGTCATATCATACGGCAAATGACTGAGGGAGTGCAACATGTCAGGCAAATGCTAAAAGTAAACGACAATTTGATTAAACTCCTGTCCAAGGGCGTGGAAAATAAGACAGATTTACAATTATGACATAGAGTTTATTGAAGGGATAACATTTGAGTATTTAATTTGTAAAAGTTTGATTGAAGTTTCTTGGTCTAATCTATTAAAATAAGTATGACTATAAATGAGTTAAACCAAACCATAATTTGCCACTTTATTCCACAATTTTCATAGATTTCTTCCAAACAGTTAATTTAAATTTAAATCATTTGAAAGCATACATTGAATAAATTAAAATTATTTGTCTGAATAATATGCCAATAAAATTATCACTAGATTTATTTTGGATTTGATAAATGAATTCGATTGTAAAATTATTTATTATTGCACTCTATCATTTTTCCCTGATTAATTTGATTGCGGGTGTTCTCAATTATACATTACTCATACGCCGCATCGTCTCCCAGAGCGTGTAACCAGAGAATGACTCGTGCCAACGTCGCTCTGCTCCTCAGCCCTCCTGATCCGCTGTGTTGGCCAAATCACGTTGCAATTGCCACAGACGACGCTGGGGCGCAAACGAGAGGAGAAACGAGACTCATTAGACCGAAGCGTGATGCGTGACACCAACTTTAAATTGTGCAAAGACAAACGACAGGACCTCTGCGCCATCCCCCGCATCCTGGCGCCCTTTTCGACCATTTCCCGCTTTTCCCCAACATTGCAGCGTAATCTTGGCTATTACTCAAAAAGTAGCTTCGCACGTAGACTACGGCTGAAAAAAAAGAGAACGCAGAAAAATACTATCCAATGGAAAAGTACACCTAAAGAAATACAAGCAAGATATATAAGACACTAGTGTTATTTGAAACTTTAAATAAAAAACAACTTGAGTAACTTTACATATCTCTAGTTTAAAAAATATATATATTTTAGTCTACTAATTAAGTTGTCAAAATTGTGTTTATTTCAAGTGAAGAATTATCTCTCCGTTGGCCATATTATGAAGCCCTCTCCCTTTTATTTTCGTTCAGCTTGCTCTGCGGGTGACATTCGAAGTCTGTTTGTGTTTGTGTTGCCGTTTTGCGCCTTTTGGCCAGCACCACCCCCACCTCCACACCAAACTTCCCCTGGACCAGGCGCCTCTGTCATTGCCACCGCTGGCTGTATTCTGGCTTTGAAATCACAATCCACTGGCGCTCCCCTGTGAGTCCCCTAATGGCTTTGTTATGCTAATTTCCCGACGCCTTCTGGCCATCCGCGAGCCGCCTCTTGGCCCTCTGCTCCGGTCGTCTTTTGATGCTGCTTCTTATTAATTTAATTATAAATATTATTATTTTTTGTCAGCTTGTATTTGTTTTTTTTTTGTGTTTTGTGGAAATTATTTCATTTTCCGGAAAATGAAATACCCACATTTGCCTCTTGATTTCTGGGAGAGAAATTCAAATATTATTCCGTAGCTTTCTACTTTCTTTCCATGTCTCACAGCTTGGGGCTCTTCACTTTGGCCTTCCCTGGCCCAGATGCGTTTATTTAGTGAAGTGAGATGGACCAATAGACATCATGGGCTTTTCCATTTTCCCTTTCGTTGTGTGCCTGCAAAAAAGTGAAACTCTGTCATTTGGTGAAGGGGTCTTAGCTTCTAAGCCCTTCATAAGCGTCGCATAAATTCTTTGTCAATTGTGGCAAATTTTTGCTGTCCTATCCCCTTGCTTTCTGCCTTCTAATTGTGGCCATCCGATTGCATCCGAAGGACTCAAAGTGTAACTAGAATTTGATTGTGCCGGGGCATGGGAGTGCATTGATTGGATTAGCTAGTCCTGAGCACAGTCGAGTGTCCTTCCAGTCATGTGGCCATAAATTCAATGCAAGACCTTTGAGAAGTCGGATGATGTTTGGTAAATAAGAGGTTTTTTTTGTTTTTTGGAGAACTAACTAGCTGGAGAGGATCTGTTAGTGATTATTAAGGACTGTATTTACAAGGGGATTCACTTTTTCGGACTTTTTAAAAAGTCTCTTTAATATTGTAAGAACATGGTATTTTGCATTTTTTGTGTATACACAAATTTATTTGCCTGCCATTCCCTGAGAAGCCTTTCATTCGATGTTTCTTCTAAAGAGCTTCTTGCCATTGTTGTTTCCTGGTCTTTCTTTTGACCACGTTGCCGTTCTTTTTAGCCTTGACTGGCCTGTTTGCCGGCATGTGGCTTAGAGATGGCTTACAAGCTGTTTCCTTGTTTTTTCCTGGAACCTTTTGAGCCGGGAGATGGCTTGTGCTGCAACCGATTATCTTCCGACTCCGACTGTGTACTATCCTTCCTTATTCCTGGCCATTATCCTTTCAGCTGGCCTGCAGCCTTATTCATAGCCCCCACTTGCTCGTAACTGCATTCCTAAGCTCAATCACACAGGAGTCGGGCGGATCTGCATTGAATTAACTGAAGTATAAACGTATTTTTGTGGATGCCAGACCGAAAATCCAGTTGAGTTTATAATTAAAATTCCTCTGACCCGGAATCCTGGGGCATAGGTGCTTGCCTGGCATTCTCCCCCCAGAATTTAAATGTTGTTTTTTTTCAGGAAAAGCCGTCGTGTGTGTGGGTGTGCTCGACACTCAAGTGAAACTTTAGACATAAAAGCCAGACCCCTTGAAACCTTTTTTTTGTGCCATGTCCACCCTTTCGGGCTTTATTGTTGTGGCAGGGCTAAAGCCGTGCAGACATTTGGACGTAACTACTTGAAGTTTTATGCCCCGTTTCTTTTTTCCTCCTGCCACATGGGAGGACTTTATGGCTCATACGTGTGGGTTGCTTTCGGCGTATATTGAAAACCCGGCATTGTTATGACTTTGAAACAAACTGGGCGGCGGGGAGGAGGCGCAAGCATCTTTTCTCCTTAGCCCTCGACTTAATGGCAGGTGCAAGAAAAAAAAAGCGAAAACACAGCACAACGTCGGCAGTGAAAAGGGAAAAAGAAAACTGTTATCGGTCGGGGTGCTCGAAAGCGCACTTGATTGCTCAAATCCATTGTGTATCCCCTTTTAAGCCTTTTGTTTTCCATTATGCGCCGGAAGTGTTGTAAACACTTTGGCGCAGGACAGCCACAGCCAAAGCAGCCAAAGCACAAATAATAACCCAAGAAGTGCCAAAGGGCAAGGAAAAGTCCAAGTCCAAGACAACGTCTCAAAAGGCGTCGCCAAGATCTCTGCAAACTTCTTGAATCACGGAAAGAAAATTTCTCAAAGAAATATGTACAAATGATTTTCAGGATACTATTTTTTATATGAATATATATATTTTTAAATTCAAAAACTTTATTATTCTAAAATTAAATTGTAAATATTTCTTCTCTTATCTGTCAAAATTTATAAATTTTTTTCAAGTCTATTCAGATTCCAGGACATTTTTTAAATAAAACACAAAGAGGACACACGGAAATAAAGCATAATAATGTGGCATGACAGTTTCAAGGGAGGGGGGACTGGGGAAAAGCGGCGCGTGCCAAACAGGAAAGCACTCATAACGCTTGGATCTCCCCTTTTCCCGCTCCCATTATTTCAGAGGCGTCCCCTCGTGACTTTCTCCTGTCAATATGCTTCCCGCTCGACTTGTGCTATAATTGTGTCCTCACCTCCAGGACATTTTCCGTGTATGTGTATGTGTATTTGTATCAACGAGGGTTAAAGAATGAAGATAATGCCAGCCGGGACACTTTCAGTTACTTAGGTCGACTTGAAGAGCGTCCGTTGCTTGGGGACCCACGATGGATCTGAGAGTTTTCCGCCCCCTTGCCCTTCCTGTTGATTTTAGAAACTTACAAGTGGGCAACGAAAAGAATTCCAACTGAAGCTAAAATAATTAGCTTGGGAGACTAAGTAGAAATTGCAGAAAAATGAGAAGGCCCCACGGGGCAAAGCTGGCAAAGATAAATACAGAAAGCGGGTTGGAAGGAAAAAGGGAATAACTTAAAGGTACTTTAGCAAACGGATTACAACTTCATTTAGCAGAAAAAGAGTTAAGAAAGGGGAATTGAAAAAAAGGCCATTTAACGGCCACCTATTATAAAGTAACTAAAGTATTTTACGAGAAATTTTTTAAAACTATCCTGACCACATGAGTTTAAAAATATCAGCTTAAGTCAAACTCCCTTTAGGTCAGCTAGAGGGCATTTTGTACGACTCACCGCCAGCTCATTTTCCGGTTGACAGGAGCGCTTTGATTCCAGCACATCACCTGACAATTTGTTGACTCAACTAATCCCTTCGTCACCACTCCCATTTCCAGATGCCGAGGATGCCCAGACGCCACAAACACTGCCACCACCGGTTGTGGGGCTCATCTTCGTCGGTGCTGCGTCTGGTGGAGCTGCAACTGCTGCTGCCCGCGGTGCTGGTCCTCCTGCTGGCCACCACGCTCGGATTCGCCTGCCGTGTCTCTGAGTTTTCCTGCAAGGGCAGCGGGAACAGCGGCAACATTTGCGTTCCACTGGACAAATACTGCGACGGACGCAGCGACTGTGCCGATGGCACCGATGAGCCCAAACATTGCTCCGGTGAGTAAATGCCAGCAGATGGCAATGTCTGCTTTTTCCTGACAAAAGAAGTTAAAATATACAACGGACAGTAAGCCCTGAACAGAGTTAACCTTAAAAGAATAACATTAAACTTTTAATAAATGTGTTTAGTAAAAATATCCAACGGTGCGTATGAGTTATATTTTATTACTCATACGCAACATGGTACTTTTCAAAATTCCACTTACGCACAGTTATTTCATTATTAAATTTTAAACTCGAAAGTAAATCAAAAGATGTACACTCTCTCGTGGGCTTACTGTAGTTTACCGAATACTCAGCTCACATTCTACTTTTTCACTCTGTCGACAGTCTGCAATCGGACTTATTATGGCGATATTGGACGCACCTATGCCATAAAAGTGCCAACGCCACAGTGGAATAAATTGCCGTTCCTCTGTCACTTGACATTCACAGCATCCGGTCATGATCAAGGCGACATTGTCCAGGTGAGTAAGGGGTTTACCTAAGGGGTGGTTCTTTTTTTGTTTTTGGGGGTGGATGAGCTGCCAAGTCCGTGCAGTGTTTGCTCGGTTCGTGTTGTTGTCCGCTGTCCTCTGTCCATTGTCCGTGTGTCCGTAGTCCGCTGTCCGATTGTTGGCTTTAGTGAGCCGTAGGCCAAAGATTAGCCGTGCGTCAGCGACATAAAAGTGCAATGCACACACATCCGACGGCCTGAGAGGGTCCACGGTGTACGGGTGTACGGGTGTGTGTTGGGCGGGGCAGGTGGGGAGCCTCCTCTAACAGGAACTGACACACAACACCCACACAATGTCAGACGACAGCGACATGCACAAATGCACCGCCGTGAAATATTCCGAGACAGAATTATTCCCCTGCCACAACAATAGCTTCTGGTCAGGATGAAGATACGGGCTTGTGGTTCTAACGGGTGAATAATCTGGATATCTGACTTCAGGATCAGGATCATCTTGAACTAATTAAGATATATTATTTATACCTTCTAAATTAAATAATTCGTTTAAAAAACAATAATCTATTTATTTATGATTAATAATGCCAAATACAATCGGGTTATAGTGTAGACATAAGATATAAAAACTTGATTGCCCAGGGTATTTTAGAATCCATACTACCTCGTTTTCTCTCTTTATTTTAAGCTCCATCTCTATCTCCATTCGTGCTTGCCACGCAGAATGTCTCCATTTCTCGCCTCAGTGGCATTCTCCTGACATTTTCGGAGGTTCTAGCATTCGGTGCGTGCTTAATTAGGACTCCTGGCGATTTCAGCCCGCGCTTTAAGTGGGGCCTAGCTCTTTAAAAAGCCTTTGGGGGACACTGACATAGATGGTGCGATAGGCACCATAGAATAGAAAGAGACTCTGAATAAGGCCGACAGATGGAGTAAGAGAGATAGATGGATAAGAAATAGGCAAACAAATCGAGCGGCAAGCGACGAGCAGCAAACGGAAAGTGGATCCCACCCACGTTGACAATGAAATTAGACACGCTTCAAAACATTTTTGGCGAGCTGTCAGAGAAACGTCAATTTCAATTTCGAAAATAATTGATTTCCCTTGCAATTTGCGTAAACATCGCAATGAGCAGTTGAGTCCCAGGAAGTGGTAGTCAGCAAATCTGTTCCCTTGCCGCCCCTGTTCCGGCCACATCCTCCCGGCAAAGTTTGCGTCTCGAATTTTCATCCAATACTCTGGGGAGTCTTGCACACACACATTTGAATAAGTAGGTACATCCATATAGAATGATATATGCAAAATGTTCCTTCGTGGGCTTTGCACCTTGCACAAATCTGTCATGCATAAGTTATAACTTTTTATTTTGTGTTTCCGCATTTGTAGACCACATTTTTTGATAAATTATACACAGCAAAAAAAAAAAAGGAAAATGAATTGCAATAAATGTATGCTTAGATTTTGTTTTTTCGCTACAATCTTTGAAAATATATAAAATATTCTAAATTGAAATTAAATAGAAGTTTTTCAAGATACTTTTTTAAATAGCCACTTCCGTTCTCTGTATATTTTTTGCCTTTAACTCTTCATCGCAGCATACATATAAATCATGCGGTTGGCTTTTTTCTGGCTTCCCGGGTTTCCCGCTTTCCCAAAGGTCTGAATACTTTTTTTCCTCCTACTCTGGCGCGTCTGTGTGGGAAATTGCTTGAAATAATAATGTTAGACATCCGCGAGGACGAGAGCCGGAGAGCCAGGGAGCCTGGGTTGCTGTTTCCCTGTCTGTTTGTACATATTGATTGATGATTGTCAGCCGGAATACCAGACCCACGCAGAAGTTTAAATTGCCTGGGAGTTTGCCATTTACCCATGGGCTAATTTTTAATGGAAATACCTTAACCCACACTCGGCCCTGAGTTTGGTTAAATCGAATGGCCAAAAGTGTATTTTTTTCGTGTAATTTAAAAACTTAAATGGACAGGAAAAAGTGCACATACCATGCTGGCAAAACTCTGCATAAATTAGCATATTTTTTTATCGTAAATAATATGAGCTTATATATTGTCTGCTATCAAATAATAGTTTGCCATTCTTTCATCACCACCTGATATTTTTTGAATGTATAATCTCTATTGAATAAATGGTATTTTTGCGGTAAAAAATTAAAGGCAATAAAATCTAATTTACGGACACAAACAAGTCAAACATGATATGGATAAAACCACAAGGGCTTATTGTTTTACGAAACCTTTTTTATGACGATCTTGAAATGTCTGATTTAAGTTTCACACTTTGCCACGTTGAAGAACCAAAAAGTTCACAGCCAAAATGCAAAAAGCACATAAATTATGTCCCTGATTTGCCCAGGAGAGTTTCCTCCCGTCCACGTCCAGCCAAACTTGCAAATTCAAAAGTTTTTCTCGGATTCTCCCCCTATTGTCCAGTTGTCGCCTTTAATGAAGCCACAAATGCCATGTACGATGTGGATTTTCCATCCGAACTCCTCTTCTTTGGTCGCTGTCATGCTTGCCTTTGTTTAATATTTCAAATTGGAAGTGAAAATCTCTCGAATGCGTAGGTGTTTGCAAGCTTGAGTAAATGAAAAGCAAGTGGCAAGTGAAACACGAGGCAGAACCCTTTTCATTTGAGTTTCTTTCCAATTTTCGGAGCTTCCGCAATCGGGCCCAGCACCACACACACACACCCTCAGACTCTGGCACTTATTTGCATATTTTATTAAGAAAAATACATGTGTACACATAAGTACATAATGTACATATTGCATACCAGATTAGATACTTGACTTTCCGCCTCAGAACTTCCATACTTTGACCTTGACTTGACTCTCCTTTTGAGTGTGTATGGGTGTGTTGTTTTTTTTTTATTGCCAATCAAATATGCAAACAGTGGGCGTGCGCCAAGAGGCGTGGCATGGTCCCTTACAGTTTTTCGCAAATGGAATTTCATTTGCATAACTTTTAGCAAAAATAAAATATAGTTTTAGTTCTAAGGAGTGACGGGATAAACCAAGAATTCGTTAGTCGTTCGGTTTAAACTTAAAAAATGATTATTTTTAAATAAGAAAATACTTTCCCCCACAAGCAATATGAGTGAAAAAAATTGTTGTATTAAAAAACCAAATTTCCTGGCCCATACATACCTATTTTTAAACCGAAATGTCTGAATAAATAATAGTTTAAAGCTTTCAATAAATATATATGGAGTTTATTTAACCAACCCTATTTATTTACCTTTGCAGATCATCTTTGATGGCTTTACGGTGGGCCGCTTCGATGAGGGCATGGTCGACACGGACGTGGATGGTTACGAAACGAGCCTTAGTCCCACCGGCGAGCTGCCCGGCTGCCCCGAGGGCTTCATGCAGGTGAGAGTGGTGGAATTTCATTTATTAAAATTCATGTTACGTGATAATAAAAATAGTTTTTCTCTCCGCCCCGCCCCTCCGGAGAGTGGGTGGATAAATTTTGTTCGGGAGTTTGCACTCCATTTGCTTGCGTTGTCGTGGCTATAATTTTATGCCCAAGCCAAGGGGCGGTGGATGGATGGATCTGCGAATGGGTGGGTGGGTGTTCTGGAAATCCTGGCCACGACTTTGGCTTGTCATCATTGGTAGGTTTCGTCGCCAGGCGTTGCCATTGCCGTTGATGTTGCTGTTGCTGTTGCCGTTGTCCTTTCCTTTCGTCCTTTCCGTCGTTCGATTCAATCAATGTCCGAGTAATTCTGTAATTTTCTGTTTGGCTCTCTGTTGACAAATACCACATTAGCCTGGCAAATTGAATTGAATGGTGCGCCTGTGTGCGTGCCCCTCTGCATCTGTGTGGACCATGTCGATCCCGGGGTCTGAAGCTTGAGTGCTGTTAGTGTTGTCATTGGGTCATATCCATTTAGCCCCGTCTCTGGAAGCTCTGGGATAAAAAGGAAAACTATTTAACATGTACCAAGCACAGTCCGTCTCTCTGTCTGACCCTGTGGTGTATATTTTTATCACAAATTTTGCGGACACATTTAGTGAGCTATGTAGTTCTCTGTCGTCGCCCTCGTAACGCCACTGCCAACACCCAAATCCCGGCTAAATGAAATGTACAAAAAAGCACACTAAATCCCTGTAATTGACTTGTGCAATATGTTCAAATGGCTCCCTTCGCTTCCATCCGTATTTGTTTCAGTTTTTGTCCCAGTTCTCGCATCTGCATTCGTATCTTTCAGGTTGACTGGCATCGCTTGAATCGCTTTTAATAAACTTACAGTACTTTAGTTCAGCTACCAACTTTATTCCCCCTTCACTGGCCATAAGCTGTTTTAATTTGTAGCTTAAATGTAGTGTTTGCACTAAACAGCTCGAGTGGTGCAATACTGAATAGAGATGTTAGGTCGCTTAATCTTCTATTCAAAGTAATTTCTTCTTTAGTCCTTTGCCATGTGCATATGCTTGCTTTTATTAAAATTCGTCTTATTCTATCGCTATTTATCCATTTGATGCTATCAGTACTTTCCCTTGATTTCTCTTAGCAACGGTGAACGCTTTGCTCTTGGGACTGTTGGAAAACCATAAACCTCTATTAGTTTAGCTCTATAGGCTCTGTTTCGGATGTGCCCCACTTTACCCTCGTTCCAGTCCCTCCAGCATCCTGTATCTTTTTGGCCCTTTGTGCAACAATAAATTTTAACAAGCGTGGGGCGTGCACTGACATTCTGTGGTGCTGAGGCTCCCGAAAAAAGGGAGCCCTGCCAAATTGCAGGACTATGGGCCTGCGATGCCGTGCAGTCGTATGCATCCTGCGATGTCCTGTTGAGGTTTCATTTGGCGCTTGACATGTGTACGAAGTTGAGGGATTTCCGCAAATGGGATGAGGGGTGAGCCGATCCGGGAACCCTCTAGTTTTTCCTGACATTGCACTTTTCCGGGCACCATCAGCTGTATACCCTTGAAGAGGAGAATGTGATTGCTACTGTGACCTAATTTTGTCCAAACAGCCAAATTTTTTTTCTAAGCAAAAAAATAACAAAAAATTAAGTACTTGAATGTTTTTTTAGTTCCTATTTGTCACTTAAAAAATATTCTTAGTAAGCGAAAGCACAATAATACTCTAAGCTTATTCTAGAGTATTTCCCAAATCGGTGCCTAAATTTTTCAACTTTTGAAACACTTTTTTTGCCTTCCGTTCGGATTTTAAAATGCAGTTAAATATTTTCAATTTTTTTTCGTCGCTCCTCCATTGTTCATTGTTTTCGTGGCAGTTCTATATAGACTCGTAACTAACCGCAGGTTTGTGTTCTGTTTTTTCCCCCGCCGTTCAAAAACCCTCCATTTCCATCGGAGCTGGGCGTATTTATTTTCTGTTTTCGTTTTTTTTTTCGTGTTTCTGTAGCCCCCATTGAAGGCAATTTTAACTGCTGACGCGGTTTTGTAAACCCCCGGCCCTTGGCTCTCGGCCCCTTGAACCTGTATAAATAATGCGTGTCATGGCCTGGCCACATAAATTCTTGACCGAAACGGAAAATTTATATCCGCTGCCTTTCCCACATAGTATACGCTTATATATGATTTACCCAGGTCCAGCGCCAGGACCATCACCCCGTGTCGGGTCTGAAGTTTCAGTTTAATCATTTATTCAATTTAGTTGGACATTCTGTCTCATGCATTTTGTAAAAGGCCAAAAGGGGAGCGATGCCGGGCTGTCCTTATCTTGACCTTTTCGGAATTATTTTTAATAATTCAGCAAATAATCTTTGGCTGTCAGTGGGCCTTAAATACAGATACGGCTGAAATTCCGTAACTTGAATACTTTTTTGGGTGGATCACCATTTTAAAATATATTCAAAAACAGGACGTGGAGCGACTGTGATTCTTCTATCCTAACAACGTTAGTCAGTTTAACTGGGGCTCAACTGTATTTTAAGTTGGCCTTACAAAATCCCAGTGTCACATCTTTGTTTATCTGCTTAAAACTCCTGCCAGGACCTTTTGTCTATTTGCTAATATTGCTAATCATAAATAATAAAGTTTATGCATAAACGTATTAACCTAAATCAACAGCAACAACAGGGGACACGAGGAGCCTTCTGTTATCCTTGGGCCCGAGTGTCCTTGTGAGAGCAGCTTGAGCAAATGACTCAATATTTGACAATCATAACATCCCCATCCTTGTGCTCCACCCAAGCAAAACAGGACAGCCGAAGGAGTAGAAGCAGCTTGGACATCTACCAGTTTGTCAATAGTTTTTATGGGGCTCTGTACATATAGAATTATATATATACGAAATATGTATATGGATTATGCAACAACTTTGCCATGGTTAAACTCATAACTCAACGTGGTCGAGGACTGACCGCGGAAAGTTAGGGAAAATTTACGAGTTTTTGAGTGGAAAAGGCTCCAAGGTCTGGAATTTTTTGTTTTACTTATTTATTGGCTTGTCTCTGGAGCATTTGTATTGCAAATTAAAAGCCTTCACCGTTAAATAATTTATTTTTAATATGGCAAATGCCTTAAACTGCAATAAATCAAACGGCCAGCGGGGACAGTGCGACGTGGCTGGTATTATGCTCTTAAATTGTATCACAATTAACTTGATAGAATGGACACTGACAAGCGGCAGCTTTTGTTTATTGTTTTCAGATTATGCGAGGAGGAAAGGATTCAGTGGATGCCAGGACATCGGCAGTGCAGATAAAACTTTTATCGCACTCACTGACATCCCTTAGCCCCCAAACAATGCATTCCTTTCACTTTTTAGGGTATTTATATAACATTTTAATTTTTAAATTGAATTGAGATAAAAGAGCAACTGATAGCTTGAAGGACTTTCAATGCCCCTTGAACCATTGACGGAAAATAGCTTCTAGTTTCAATTAACTTTCAAGTTTTTAGTAGGCCATCATAACACGTGTGAAAATGTTTGGCCAAGAAGATACTCCATTTTATTAGCCCTGGCATAATCAAGTCAAATTGCTTTAAAATGTAACCCGCAGGCAGAAGGAGGCAGAAAAAATGTTTCTACAATAATAATTCAATCAATTTAAAACCAACACAAAACGAACCAGAAAAAGCAAGTGCAGATAGGCCAAAGACGAGCAAAAAAGGCTCAAAAGGACCAAGGACCTCACACACAACGACGAAAGTCCAATAATTCGTTATGAAGTCGATGCTAATAACGCTCCAATGCACACAATGGACATGATGACGATGATGAAGAGGAGCGACCAAAGGGATAGCCGGGAGAGTAAAGGGTGGCTAGGGTAAATGGATAGATGCACTCACAGAAAAAGTTAAATGTAGGAATTGCAAATCGAATTGAAAACTTAGCCAAGAAATCAGACACGTGTCGCCTAAGCAACATTCTTCCAAGCTAAGACCACCCCTTAAAAAAATGTTTCGACCTTTGTAAGCATTTATTAAAAACTAAATAATACCAAAAACAATTTGTTTTTTTTTTTACAAATTTTTTTTCCTGTGTAAGAAGAAGGGGCCCAGGTCCTGGAATCGACCAGTGAGTCTGCAATGAATTTACACAAAATCGAAATCAGAAAATTACCATTATGCCGGGCAGTCAAGCCTGCTTGTGGATCCTACCCTTTCCTACCCCTTGCCCCTGCCACACCTACCCCAATCCTTGCCCCTCAGGCTCCTTCCTCCGCTCCAATCGGTGACCCATTCATCCTGCCCAGGGATAGAACGGGATGGCCAATGGACTTGCCCTGGTCATCCAATATGACAGCAGCAATGGACCGACACGACTCCAGTGCAACTGCAACTCTAACCAGTTACAAATATTGGCCAGACCTCGATTGGCGACTTTGCAATTACAGCAAAAATTGTTGTTTGGGTTTGAGGCAGCCGCAGGACATGTCCGGCCAGGCCCAGAAAGGACACACTGGCCAGAAACAACTGCCGCCGGCTCAGGACGGTGAGTCGGCCACGGCCTGGCCTCGGCAGCGGCATCGGCCATAGGCATCGGTGGTCGGTTCAGTTCAAATAACCCATTAACTAAAAACTTAATCAATTGGAACCCCAGTGTAAATGAGCTGCCATGGCTGTTGCCTTTTCCATTTTCCAATCCTCCATTTATCGACTGCTGGCCACTGACCCATGCCGCAGGCTGATAAAAAAAATAGGGATGGGAAGCGGAAAATTCTCCCCCCTCAAAACGCCAGTGGCCTCTCTCCCTACTGGTATTAGCAATATTAATGCCGCCGATGGATGGGAGCAGGCTCAATAAATGTCAGTTGTCCCGGAGCGAAGGCAAACGTTTGTGTCGCATAATGGGGCAGTGATATTCTTTATTCAGCAGGGTACCCTGGGTATGTGGCAATCAGGAAATTGTCTAGACTTCGATGGAGTCGAACAGTGGTAATAAAGTTTGTTTGAAAAGTTTCTTTATACATATTTTCCTAATGTTTTGTATATGTATTGACAAATATATACCCTTGGTCTATATTGGGGATATACATACATATATCCATGAAGAGTCGCATGTTCGCCATTTTTTAAGGGGAACCCCCTTGCTTAATTGTTTCTTCCCAGATTTAGATGGAGATTTACGAAGAATCGATCTACGAATCGATTAATGTATTCCGCTTGAGAACCGGATAGGTATTGACAAAGATATATGCTCGTTATGGGCCATAATGGGCTTCCCATGATTTTCAACTTATTGAAAGGGATCCCCCAGAAAAAAAACGAACATTTGAAAAAATAATTTGTTTAAGATTTTTTTTGCAGATTTATGGAGAATCAATCCACGATACGTTCAAGGTATTCCACTTGGGAATCGGATGGGTTATGGCAAAGATAGAGGCTTCGCAATAGGCCATAATCGGCACCACATGATTTTTAACATTTTGAAGGGGATCCCTCGAAAATTTAACGAAAATTTGAAAAAATAATTGTTTTCTAGATTTTGATGGAGATTTACGGAGAATCAATCCACGATTCGTTTAAGGTATTCCGCTTGGGAATCGGATAGGTTATGGCAAAGATATAGGCTTCGCAATAGGCCATAATCGGCACCACATGATTTTTAACATTTTGAAGGGGATCCCTCGAAAATTTAACGAAAATTTTAAAAAATAATTGTTTCTAGATTTTGATGTAGATTTACGGAAAATCAATCGTCGAATCGTTTAAAGTATTCCGCTTGGGAATAGGATAGGTATTGACCAAGATATAGGCTTCGTTATGGGCCATAATCGGCACCTCATGATTTTTAACATTTTGAAGGGGATCCCCCAGAAAATTTGAAGAAAATTAAAAAAAATAATTTGTTCCCAGATTTTGATGAAGATTTTTGCAGAATCCATCTACGAATCGTTTAAGGTATTCTGCTTGGGAATCGCATAGGTATTGGCCAAGATATAGGCTTCGCCATGGGCCATAATCGGCTCCCATGCACTTTCAACATTTTGAAAGGGATCCCCCGAAAATTTAACGAAAATTTGAAAAAATAGTTTTGCTTCTAGATTTAAATGGAGGTTTTTGGAAAATGGATCTACGAATTTTTTAAGGTGTTATTCTTGGGAATCGGATGGGTATTGTGAAAGATGGGTAATGTTGGGCTCCAAATGATTTTAAACATGCCAGAAAATTTAACGAAATATATAATCGCTGTGGACCATATTCAGGGCCCGAAAGTTCGAAAAAATATGGGTTACAAAAATGTGGGGTTGTGGTGTAAAATGTAGACTACAAATACCAATATCGAATAGTGTTGTATTGTAGTATTCAAAACATTAGAGAGTGCCAACAAATTTTAAAACTCCCTTAAGCTTTAAAGTAGAGTATTTTGGAAACCATTTCGCATCTGCCAGTGACAATTCATGACCGTTTTTGCAACTTTGACAGTGGCGGTAATTTAAACACTACTGCTAGCTCCGGGCGCCTCTTTTTTGGTCAAAATGTAAATACATTTATGGAACAGCACTTGCAGTCGGAGGGCAGTGGCCATTTGTTGTTTCAGCTGCAAACGTGTCCACCTTCGACGATTGCCAACAGTTTTTCGCTTGCATAAAATGCTGGCCCAAATGTATAAAAATGTGTTTATTTTTTTCTGTTTTGGCTGCCCGGCTACGCGGCTGCCAAGTGCACTCGTATGTCGAAAATGTCGCGTTGGAGAAGAACGGAAAGGAAAACAATCAAATATTGAGTGCAGTAGGTGGCCGAACAAATAAGAAATAAACGAAAAAAGCAGGATACTGAACAACTCGGACTCATAATCCATTAGCCCAACGCCAGATGGCCAACCGATACGTGCGTTTATTAATTTTGTATGCGTTTTTCACTTACCCTCTGATGGCAATAAAATCAATACGAGAGAGCGACCGACTATAACTTAACCCAATTTTTTAATATGCCAGTGCACCCAGCGCTGGTGCGAATATCTGGGCTTTAAATGTTGCGCAACAGCATTTGGTGGGGCTTGGTGGGCGAAATTGCTTTTAGCCCTTTGGTGTATGGTGGGTGGTGGGTAGTGGGTGGTGGTGTGGAAGGCGTGTCACCAGCAAGGGGAAAGGCAGCGAAACAAACTTGATTTTTAATTAATTAAATTTTTATTTATTTACTTGGCAGCTCAGCGAATTGGGACGCCCGTTCACCGGCGGCTCCTGGTGCGGCAAGGCCACTGGACCGCAATTATACTTCAGCGAGACATCCACGGTGACAGCGTCGGTGAAGGTGAGTACGAGTGCAAGTGAGAGCAAAGATTTGCCAAAGGGACGGGAGTAGCCTTGGGGATTGGGCTCAGAAGCGAGTGGAAATTGTGTAACCTTCATTCAAATGTTGGGATTGCTTTAAAATTGAGACACCCTACAATTCAATCTTCAGCAATGATTTATTTTGAGTTTTTATTACTTATTTATGTCATTTAATTTAATTAATATCGGCTTAAGTCTCATCAAAAGAAGAAAAAATGCCAGCTGTACTGGCTGCTGTTTCATCAGCAATCCTGCAATATCTGCATCATGTCCAATTACTTGGCCAGAGCATAAAATCTTTCGAACATTCCGAGATATAAAGTCCACCTCTTCGTTTTCATTTAAAATTGAACGAGTTTTTCCGCACACGCTGCACACGGCGTATACGTAATGTTTACTTGAGGCAGTCAGTCGACGACGTTGTTCCATTGCCACTTTTTGATTAATTTTTAAATAAACGCCTTGCCATAAAAATGGCCAAATGGACATGGTGGCACAAAGGACACGTCCTGAAAAGAGCCAGAACGAGATTCTGGTTGCCGTTGCCGTCGTCGAGATGGGGCGCATAAATTATGAAAATTAATAAAAATTCATTCGGAATGTAAGAGAGAACTACTTCAGACACTTTGCTCCGGCAAAAGTGTTGATGAGGAGTTGACATAGCGATGGAGAGAGCAAAAGCAAAGAAGCGATCGCAAATTGCATAATTAAAATGGCATTGCTTGCGGCAACGGCGATTTTTAACTCATTACCCAGCCATTCCAATTGTTTTCTGTCAGAGAGTGGGGCGACTTTATCACTGCATTTTCACATTGATTGCACTTTTTGGCAAATCAGCATTTCCAATTTCATCCAATATCTAACAATTCGTTGCAGGTATTTCATCCGCCACGCAATATCCGAGATGAGAAGCCCTTTGAGTTCAGCATACGATATAAGTTTATAAGCCAGTCGGATGCAGTTGTGAGGTAAGTAGAACTGAATTTCACCGACAAACTGACAAATATCCCAGCAGCTTGAGAACTATTCAATTGCCAATGGTTTGAAGCATTTCTTTACCCTGCTCCAATTCTCCCAAATGTCATCTGTATCCGTCACCTTCGGCTGCTTCGGCATGGATGTTTCTATTTCGAAGTTTCCTGCTTAGAACTTAAATCTTTCTACCTGAAAGAACAATGCCACTTGGTTGCCCGGGGTGTGGCGTTTTCTTAGAATTTGAGGGGCGAGGCATCCTGCATAAAACATGAGTTCCATGTACTAACTGTCTAGGAGTTCAATTGAATTCAATCCTCACCTCAGAGTCTGTTGTGCAATCTATTTGTGCATGGTGCCTAGGCATGTGTCAAATTTGTCTATTCATCCAACTGCCTTTTTACCGGCTTCTCAATGGGCCGCGCTTTTGGCAAGAGGGCCAAATTAGAGAGAGCGAGGAAAATATAAATTGAAATGTATTTTTACGCCTGAATAAATTACACACAATTTACCAGAGAATGAGGGATATTCAACCAAACTGGGACTCATTTTGTCTAATACACTTGAAACATTTCAATGGGTTTAAATGGCTTTGGACTTCTTAGGTGCGTTTTTCCGTTCATTCAAGTTTTTGCCAGTGCCCTTGCCGTTGTCCGACGTCCATGAATCGTGTGCACACCATTAGCAAACTAAACAATGATCGGAGCCCCAGGTACACTTGCCTGAAAACAGGCATATGAATATATGGAGTGCTAGGTGTGGGTGTGCGTGGGAAAAACCAGGGGCACATTTTATGCAAATTTCAGGTCTCTTGGTTGTTGCTACTATTGCTACCAGCCTTAAATACCATTCAAAATGTACTCGCACGAACCGAAAATGAACCGGAACGCAAATGCGAATGGAAATGACAAAATTCACACAATACTTACTGGAATTTGGCTGGAGAACCTGGTCAGTAACACCCTTTCGGCCCTCTTTTTCAGATACGGACTGCCCGATAAGCCGCTCGAACTTGGCCGGGTGACACCTGGCACCTATTGTACCAGGCAATTCGATGAATGCTATCGTAACAAGTGTCGCCTGCAAAGTCCAAATTATCCCGGTATGTATCCAAGGAATGTAACTTGCTATTGGACGATCCGGCAGAAAGAAGTGCCGACCAGCAAACATGCCATGATTGCCGTCAGCCAGGAAAACCAGCATAAGGCTTTGGTAAAGCGGTAAGTACGGAATGACTACACAGAAATTAAATCCAGGGAATCCATTAAAGACACTATACTACCTATTGAGCCAGGTCCAATACAATCACTGTAAACTATTTTTATGTCCTTCTTTGCATCCCATCTAGTCATACTCTAAACATTTTCTTACTGTGCATCTAAAAATTCTATGCAACCTGCAGTGGAGAGCATTAAATAAGCATTACCATTCTGTCCCCTCAATCCAAACTCTATGAATTGAATGGAGTACAACCACCCGAACAAGTAGTATATATGGGTGTGTGTTTTGCCAGGAAAGTGCATCTGCATTTGTATGACAAATTTCAATTTAGCAAATTGCTAAGCGAAGTTCCAGTTTGCAGTTTGTTAACTGACGGCAAAATGAAACAGTTTCGTGTCCGAGAATGTTAAGCATTCGTCGCCGAAAAGTTGTGTGTATGTTTCAATTAAATGCAGTAAACTCAACAACATGCACATCAAATGCAATTTGTATGCAAAACTGTATTAGAGGCCGGCATGCGAAGTACGTAATTGGATTGATGGGATTAGGTGAAATGTATTTTTGATATTAGCTACCATTTATTTTCGATTTTCGAAAAGAACAACTATACCGGAGTGGAGTTATTAACTCGTACGAGCTATAAAATCAATATCCTGGCCATGTGTCAGCTGTTGTATCTTCTACCATGGCTCTACCAAATGAAAATGTTTTTATTAAATTTCAATTTGATTGCTCCTGGCCTGGCTAACCCTACCATTTGATTTTTTCTTACAGCTCGATAGCCAGCTTTAACAAAACCTCACGTTCCATTCGAGCCTGGTCCGACTGTACAGGTGAACGGGATCACCTGATATTCTACGACGGCAGCTCCACCAACGATCCCGTCTTGGCCAAATACTGCGGAGGCGACTGGCTGCCACGCGTAGTTTCACGGTAAGTCCAAAGGAAATGCCCCCACAAAAGTGCTCACATTTCACAGAAAATCACGATTATGTGCCCGATGAAAGAGCAGGGGTGATTGTGGAAACAGAGACAGAAAAACGACATAGAGACGGAGGACATTTATTTAACGCCACTTCTCCCTTTTATGAAAAAGTTAAATATGAGCACAGCAAAGCTCATAATACATTTACAAGAAAGGATAGACAGACATTTTTAATGAGCGTGTGTGCATGGGTGTATGCCACTGTGTCAGGGTGTTAGTGTTGTCCACAGAGATGATACAAAATGCTTTTCAAAAATGGAAACAAATTTAAAGTGTGAGACATGAATTGCTACCGAGGAAAAAGGAACGTCAAGTGGTTAGAAAAGTATGAAAATTTTAAGCAAAATAATACGAGTGATATGAGTGAATATATGAGTGATTTTATTGCATGATAGGCTACAAATAAACATTCAAAGTTTTATTATATTCAAGTGTAAGAATTAGATTTAAGATCACAACTATTTTATTTACTTTTTAAAAAAAGACGACCACCCTATGAAGGATGGCTTATCTCTTTCCTTAAATACCTAATAAATCTCTGACATTTCTCTACCCAAAGTGATTTCCCAATCACGGTGATGGGATATCCTTTTTTCCGCATCACTGCTGTGTGAGTGTATTTTAGTATGGAGTCTGAGTGTGAGACTTGGAGGTTGTGTGGAGACCACAGCGTAGTGCACTGCACTGCACTGCAGTTTTGGCCTGGGGCGCATGTGTTCCAATTCAGTTACACATAGATACAAAGACAGACTGGCTGGATGGCTGGTGGATCTGGGTGGGCCTCTGTGCGCCTTACAATTGTGCGCAATGCTTAAGCAAAACCGGAAATTGGGTTGCTCTGCAGACAGAAGCCGGTGGACGGGCATAGAGATCGGGCGACAGAAGGACAAAACGACAGGCGGAGCGAAAAGTGAAAAAGAGATACGAAATTCGAGATACAGATACATATACAGATACACACAGTCGCAGGAAAAACATCCTGGCCCACATACATGGGCAAAGAAATAAATAGATTTATGTTGCCGCTTGAAACTTTGGCTTGGGAGCCGTCTATTGAAAACATTTTGATGCATGTGATTTATGCAATGGCAAAATTTTTCTCATTAGTTGCCAAGTTGGCAGCATTTAGATCATCAGCCATAAATTCTTAAAGACACCCCAGCCTTTCAAAAGCAATTTCAAGTTTCCAAACTCCCAAATGCTTCCGCCCATTCAGACACATACACCTATGCCACGCCCACCTGCTGTGGCCTAAAGTTTGGCTCTAGCAATTAAAATGCAACTGCTAATCGGTGTAGTTTTAGTTTCTGCATCTAGTTTCCTCATTAGTGTACTAATTTTTGTGTTTTGCAGAAGTTTTCTGCAATTTTTGAATATTTATGTATTTGGTAGCAAATGGTTTTTAAATAAATAGGAACTACTTTTCGAATGCTATACCTTTCTAATGATTAAATTTGAAGCATTTTAATAATTTTAAATTTCCCATCAATTAAAAGCAAATACTATATTGATTCTTTATAACTTTTCATATTTAATTTATTTACCTTAAATAATTCATTTTACCTTTAACAAAAAACTCATATATCACTTGAAATACGGAACCACCGGCTCATTTGCTTTGGATTGTCATAAATTCTTGCGGCTCGACTCTCCAAGCACTTATAAACACTTCCAGGACATGCCCAAAAATGCTCGAATGCAGCCCTCAGCCACACCCTTTATGTGGCATTCAAGTGGCCCAGCAATGCCCCTTTCTACTTATGTAGTTTATTTTCCCCGCCCCTGGCCATTCATCTAGTACTTGAGAATGTTTTTTTGTTGTCTTTCGGTCTTCGGTCAGGGCCAAAAGTTTGCTCTTTTTCAGTGTCTCCTCAGCCCACTTTGTGGCCTCTTGAGACATGCACATAAACTTAGATTTTGGGAAGGGGCTATGCAGCTGCAAAAAATATATATATTGGCCTAATAAGAGGAGCTACTAAATATTAAAAGTCTTCGTTCCACTGTTAGAGACCCATCATTTGAAAAATATTATTTAATAATAATGATCGCTCCGGCTTGTGGCCCTTAATCTCTTAATGAGTTGCACTCTCGCATTTATTGACATCCTTTTCGTATCCTTGGTAAAATCCTATAAGCCCGCACAGGTGCCGTCGAGGAGGGAGCGGCAGGATGGGTGGGTGCATCAAATATGCATAGAGCGTAATATGCACATGAAGGAGAAAAGCGAACGAAGCGCAAGACGCTCCAAGAGCTTGATGGAAAAGTGGGTGCCCAAGAAAAACGGCATTAAGAAGCCAGGAACGTAGCTCAAGCAACGCCTTTCCTACGTTCCACATCTCATTTTCCGAGGCAGCACCCCGCTCCTTGAAAATCCACAACCATGCCATCGTCATACGCGACATGAGCATACGAATTATAAATGCACACATACATCTACACTTGAAATAAAATTCCTATAAAAATATATTTATACTAAAATAACGATTCTCATTTTTATTATACATGTTTGATAAGAATTGTTTTTTCTTCTCGACCTAAATAATGAAATAAAAATTTTATGGTGATTTTTTTCCAGTGCATATACATATTCAAAGTCGTTTCTTTTCCGTCTGCAAGCTCGTGCTTTACTTCTCACCTCAGACACGGTTCTCTGACTTTGTACGAAAATCGCATATGCATACAAGGACGAAAGAAAATTATAGCGTCGGCGCTAGGGCGAAAGGACATGGGGTGGGAGGAAATGCTACATGAAAATTATTAATTTCCCAGTGCAACTTAAAATTGCAACAAGCTAAAGGTGCCTTGAGTCGTGGGTATTTTATACCGTTCCTGTTTTTTTTTTGAAGATGTGGAAAGCCAAAACTTGGAAAAGTTGCTGCAGCAGCTGTTGCTTTTCCTCTAAGTAAATGTTAATTTTTGTTAGCCAAGAAAAGAAAAACTCAAAGCGATAACTTTTTAAATTGCATATTAATTTTTTATGGCGTAAATTTTCTCTCTCCCCTCCGTTTACTTTTTTGCTTTTCATCTTCCTTGAGCTTTTTTTTTGAGGTTGCACTTTGCGGATTAGGTTTCCATAAAATCGAGAGGAGCTGTCGAACGGGGATGTTTGCTAATTTTCGGATAAGAGATTTTGCATAACTTTAAGTCTGATGAGACAGAGTTTTTCATTAAATACAAAACTTGTATACATTATTTTTTATTGTATATATTGTTATTATTTATCAAACCTTAAATGGTGTTATGAGATTGCACTCTATTGTGTTCCTTAGAGCCATTCAACCAAACTGAAGTAGCTTTGCCCGAATTACCAGAAATCCCCAAAACAGAAACTACATTTGCAGCTGGTTCAATCAACTGTTTAATGAGCTCGCTGAGCTTTTTGGTCTGCAATCGAAAACGTTGGCGCGGTAGCCGAAATTTCGCATAATTCACTTAGGCTCGGGTCCTTTAATCACTTGAAATTCTCGTGTGCTGTTTTAAGTGTGTCGCTCCCGATATCCCCCAAATGTCAGGATCCCCAAAACGCCCAGGGGGCAACCGCAATTCCGTAGAGCCAGGTCCTCGCTGCCATTTGCGGTCAGGACACTCTGACGCTTTGGAGAAGTTTACGTGTATTGATAACCGACAAAGGGACAACGTTTTAGGAGAATTCGGGCGGAGGAGTGGTTGGAATGTGCCATGGCCATGGATTCGTGTTGATTTTACGACACCCACAAGTGTGCCGCAGGCCATAAAGTAACCAAATGCCACGCAAGTACGCACATGCATATACATGGGCTAACAGGAGGAGATCACTTGGAAAAACAATTATCAGAAAAGTTATTATTTAAGTTTACATTAAAAATTCACAAAATATATACATACATCATTTCTATCATTATTTAATGATTTTAAAGCTGGTATTCAGTTTTTGATACAAATACTTCTCTTTCCAACCGATGATGGAATAGCAATTAAGAATCTCACAGTCTTTCGATAAAATAATGGAAAGTATTTTTTAACTGCATGCCCAAAGGACACTCGCAAGAAACCAACGACCTACCCTCCTGGGAAGAGCATGGGACCCACCCACCGGTTGTGTTGCTTTATTAAAAATTAATTTACTTTTCATTTGCAGTTTATTGCAATGACAAAACCATTGCAGCTGCTCCACAACTCCTCCAGGATACGGGATCGTGTCCTGGGTACTGCCCTTCTCCACCTCTAATCCAATGGCCCATCCCGGGGACACGTTTCGCTTAAATAATAAGGAGCTTTGCCGCTCACACTTGGCCACACTTACATGTATTAAAAAGCCATTTCGTTGGCCATGTTTGATGGCTTTTGACATCGTCTGCGTGAGCGTTAGCGTTTGCGTTTGCGTTTCTTTTTAAGTGTTCAAAGTCCTGGCTTAGGTGGGTGTCTGACGGTGAGGGCAAGTGTGGTTCGAGAGCTTCCAGTTTCTGTTTTATTTTATACCCCAGCCATATTACGCATACGCCGTGTGTGCGCACCTCTTGCTTGAGCAATAAAAATTCAATTTGATGTTTAAATTGAAAACTTTGAACATAATTTATATGGTCATGAATGCGGCATGCTAACGAGATGGAAAATGTGAAAGAAAGCATGGATCTTATATTTTTTTAAAGCATTTGAGGCAATAGTTCTTGAAGAGTTTTAAGTTTCCCCAAATATGTGTTAGGATTCAGAGTTTTATGAACACTTGATGTCATTGCCATGGCTGGGGACTCCACCATTTCCATTTACCATAAAATTTGGCGTCGCGCCGTCTACAAATACAGAAAAATACCGGAAGGGGGTGTGGAACTCGTGGCAGCAGCTTTGGTGCAACACCCACGAGCGAACTGACATTTCATAATTTTTTTGGCCAGAAAAAATCAAAAGACAAACGGCCAAATTTTTGGCCCAACTCGACTCAGTTACTTTGTTATGCCAAAAAATTTGCCTAAAACTTTTTCAACGCCCACCACCCCCCCACCCCATCCTGTGAGCAGACAATGGCGAAAAAAGTTAATTTGGCAGCAAAAATGCAAACAACCAGACGGAGCGGACACTTTAAATAGCCCAAAACAAAGCTGAGTACCACTGCGTCATACTTTAGGGCGTGGCCCGACGAAATATTTTTTGGCAAAACGCCCACATTGTACTTGTTGTTTTTACCATTTCATGGGGTTTGCTGTGTTGTTAGGTTGTTGGGTTGTTGGGTTGTCGGTTTGTTGCCTCTTTCGTGGGCAAAAAGTTTACGACTTTTCTTGTTTGCCGAATTGTGCAAATTAAATTTATGTGAGCCGAAGTTTTTTCACGCCTCTAATTGGAGTGCCAGTGGCCCGGTTATGGACAAACATCATCAGCAGCGCCAGCAACCAAAAGATACAGCCAGCTGCCTATGGGGCGTATGAGCGATATTGGCCAAAAGTTTCCAGATTTCTTCCCAAAAAGTTTCAAGTGGGTGTGTGAGAGTGGGAGGCAAGCCGCTTATTGAAAAGTTTGTTAGAATTTAATAGAATCAAATTTAGTTGTATTGAGTTAATGCTTTACTTATAAAGAGCTCTTGTTTTTATAATAAATAAAAAGGATAATGGAAAATATTCTATTTGTTCCACAAAACATAAATAATTGATATCCAAATTCTTAATTTTACTTTTAGTGGCCCTGAAATGCTGGTGGCCTTTCACTCCAGTCCCTTTTCGGCGCCTCTGCAGCAGGGAATCCCGAATCGAGGCTTTGAACTGGACGTGGACATACTCTTCACCGACTCCGACTCGTTTGACTTTGCCCAGGGCACCAAGAACCTGTGCGAATTCCACATAAATGCATCGAATCCAGGTAAGCGAAACGCAAACTTCAGTCCCCTGCAGAGTATCAATAACCATAATTATTGGCAATTAATGCGAGGCCCAGGTGCCACAGAGGTAAACTTTCCCCAACCGGACACTATCAACTAGGTCAGCATTTTGCATTTCCACTTTTTCCTCCGACTTTTTCGCAGCTCTCTCCGAATGGCTCCTGTTTCTGTTTTTATCGGTTTCTCCATTAAATTGCACTTTATTCTTTGCACTTCACTTCAAATTATTATTTATATTGCCTGCTGATGAGTGTCGGGCCGGAGTGAAGAGCACTCACTCCATTTCCTGTTTAATTGCCAGTCAGTCAGATGTCGTAAGCCAATTTCGTCCGTGTAATCGGAGTAGTTGCCGAGGTGCTGTAATTTAATGGGCGTGGCCGCAACTATATAACACCCATTAGCCTTTGGCTCTAATCTAAGCAGCCTAAATGAGATTTTAATTAAATTCAAGGCCAGACGAAGCCCCCATGGAAATCTAAGACTACCGCTGGCCCACTGTCTTTTTTTCGGCCCGTCCAGAGGGAAAGTATGAGTAATTGCTTGGGCGGCAGATTATTTCGACGTAGATTGGAGGTTAGGACAGTGGGTATCCATCGGGAATAATGTTCCACGAGCAGTCCTAAAATAAGAATCGGCTTGTTTACTAGATTTTTAGTTTTGAAAAAATAAAATGAAAAGAAATGTCAACATTTTAATTTGTTTATGCCATATTGTAAGAAAATATCTATGATCTTTTTTTCTACAGTTTCGCCATCAGAAAACTTTTAAATTTAGTGCTTGATTAGATGGAATTATTTCCTCGAATAACTTCCAACTCTTCACTTTCTATTAATTAGTTTTGCACTCAAGGGGAGTGAAACTGTACTCTTTTCTAAGATGATTTTGCCAAGAACCTTCCTGGCTTCGCCGCCACCTAAGCTCTCCTTGTGGCTTAACTTTCAGTGGCTGGCAGGAATCTGGGGCTCCCTGGTCAGCAGTCAGCTGCATTTAATTGAAAAATTATTAAATGAAATTTCAGACTGCCTTCTTCGCCGCTTTGGTGGCTCCAACTCCCCCATCTCCATCTGCTACTCGGCTCAATCAATTTAGTGCAGCAGCCGCAGCGGTGGCCAAAAGTAGGCAACGCCATGGCAGCCGCTAATGTTCATTAATTTGCACTTAATAACTTTTGAGTAGATTTTATTTTGCCGACCGGCCGGCCAAGTACAAAACGCTGGCCATTCATTATATTTCTCCACACACTTTGTTGGCTAAAAAATAATAAAAAAAAAAAAATTGAGAGGAATTCTCATTCGAAATTAGTTTTTTGGTTGAGCAAGCAATTTTTGCCTCGTTCTTGGAAGGGAGAAAAGTACGAGGCAAATCAACTCATTCCCAGCTTCTTTTAGCCATTTTCTTCCCTTATGGTTTACATAACAGCTTTTCTATGCCTTTGCTGATGTTGTTTTGGTTTTATTCTTCTTTTTTTGTGCTCATTAACTTGCCAGCTTATATATGTATATACCAAAATATATACATATATAAACGGTTTGTTGTTGTTTCGGTTGGTGCTTAATTTTTGACCGTTTAACTTTTGTGAAATGCCTTTCGCCTGGCTTTCTCACTTTGGTTTTGGCTTAATGCGTTGGCTGGGAAATCGAGCAGATGTGTCTGGCATCATTAGGCCAAATTAAGTGGGAGGATGGCATTTTCAACGATCACCCCGTTAGCTATATTCATCATAGTTATAATCCGTTTGTGCTTCAAACTTTGGGATTGGAATTAATGGAAGTAAGAACTTTGCCTTGTTGTCAGATTAAAGTTAAAAAAAAAAAACTACATTTGAAACCAATAAAATAAGCAAAAATATATTTAAAATAAGCTTTCGAAGCAGACTTTAAATCTTAAATAAAATCAACGCTTTTCGCAAAGAGAATTAATTAAAAATGAAAGCTTTTAGAGAAAATGGTGACCAAAATAGAAAATATCTGCAAATGCCTTCTGTTTGGGTAACATTTTGCGGCGTGTTCAATTAGTAGAAGCCGGCAGTCGTTGGAAACATTTATTTATAATGGCCAAGGAGCATACAAGGCGAAATTTGTTGGAGGGGGGCTGGGATGGGAAAAGCGGAAGGAGGCGGCCAACAATTCGTGCAAACAAAGCGGTATAATTGTTTTGTTATCGACACACCCATACACCCATACACTGTCGCACACACACGCACACACAATCGCAATCACACCCCATTGAACCGCCCACAATGCTAACATTTTTGCGGAAGAAGCAGGAACATGGCGCGCGATACAAATAAATTATTATGGGGGGTGCAACATGATTTTAATTAAAGTTTTAACGAAAACCAAATATTTATCGTTTCATTTTGCTTTCATTTGTTGGCTGTGTGCGGTTTTATTTGCCTCTGCTTGTCCTAACCTCTCTCATTTCTTTTTTTTTTTTGTTCAATACAAACAACAACATCATTAAGCATGTGAACCCGCACACCAGAATGCAAAAATTCAATATGCATTTTTATTTGAATATTTGAAAATTTTATCATAAGAACCACTGGGAAACAAGGACAATTTATTATGAGCAACAAAGGTCAATTCAGTTTCATTTATAATCATGGGGATATGGGTTATATTTGCCTATGTGTGTGAGTTTGATTTTCAATAGAATTTCCGTAGAATATTCAATGCAAATAATGCGCTCGGCCAACGTGGCGTATGATTAATAAACTACAGACGCAGATGCCATTGGCTTTTGTTGCTTCTCTGGCAGAATGGGTGTATGTAGTGAAGCTTTTCATGGGTTTCACTCATTTCGTTGATTACGTAACAAAATCTGTTGCATATTTAATTCGGTTTGATTTGGCCATAACTTTTTCAATTACGTTTAATTAAATGTGTAACTTTTCACCCAGCCAGAGCCCCCTAACGAACGAACGAACGATGAAGAAAACCCTCTGGGTTTTGTGGTGTGTCGATTTTAATTAAATTTTGTTTGCTTGTATTTCCCGCTGACAGCCCTTGTAAAGTTCGCTTAAAGCATGCTAAATTCAATTGCCTTACCATCCCACCCTAATGAAAGTTACATGCCATTTTTATGGGCCGAAAATGATTGTCATAGTTTCCGGACTAGGATCCAATTATATCCCAAAAAGGATTTTTCCGTCAGTCAAGCGTTATCTGACCCAATCAATATCCGATTCCGTACCCCAGTATTCAGTCTAGCTTCCCTAATTAGTGCTAATCAACTTCAGCCAAACATTCCGCATGCAATAACCGTTCACACATGCCGGAAAAAAATAGCTTCCACATGCCCGTCGTCATGGCAACTTATATTCTCACATCCAGTGACGCCAATCAGGACCGGGACCAGGACCAGGACCAAGGCAATAAATTACCGAATATGAAATCGCTGTAAGATTTGCCTCGAATCATTTATGCCAACTAAGCAGGCACACTCGGAATACACAAACACCGATGACGGGGAAAGGGAAATTGATGTTCGGACAGGACTTGGAGATCACAGATGTTGGAAATTTATTGCTTTACAAACTGCGAAACAGTTCTGCTTTATGACCTCGAATTTGACCCAGTATACATAGAGGGGAAAAAAATCCAGAGAGGCTTTAACTTTAGTTTTTACTAATATCACAAGCCTCCAAACCATCTCCAGTTTGCTGTATACGATTGTTGTTTTGGCATTTTTCGTTTCATTGATTTACGGATTACTCCTTATGGCCCCATGGTTGAGGGAAATGCCCCATCTACTCCCGCCAGGCTCTACTTCCTTTACCAAATAATTCTTACAATGCCGCTCCGCTCTCAGCTGTTATTACACCTAAAGTTTTGTAAAGTTTTTGGACAAACTTTAAACAAAACCTTTCAATTTTGTTGCCTTCTTTTTCATTTTCTTGCCAAACATTTGTGAAAATTTTCCTTTTTAATTTCCCAAAGTCAACAGACGAAAACAAAGAAAGAGAAAGCAAACAATGAAGCGTGGAGCTGCGGCCGAAGACAAAAGAAAGTTATATTTAAAGTGATTTTTGTAAAAGAAACTTAAATGAAAAGGTCTAATTTTAGTTATAAATTATGAAATAACATTTAAATTATAAGAATATATATATATTTTTTTTGTATAAATTTTCCCAACATATTCCCAACAAGTTCATATCCACTTTTGACTTCTGGCTTACAAGGATGTGAAGCGCCAAGGATATGGAAATTGAACTGGGAAGCTGGCGAATATTTGCTGTTTAGTTTGCTTATTGAGTTGCAATTTTGTTTGCAATCAGCGGATAGAATGGGAAGCAGTGGAAAACAACAAATGGTGGGGATCGAGGGTGGGAGTAGTGGGCGTGGTAGGGCAAATAGCAAATTAGCATATTTGCACATAACGGCAACATTTTATTTGCATTGAAATCTGTGTTTCTACGTATGTATTGGAGCTATCTGTGTGTGTGTGTGTGTGTGTGTGTGCTGCGTGGGTATATGCGCTTTTATGTAATATTTGAATATCAATATTTGAACGGGAATTTGTCAATGAAATCGTTGTTGCTTTTGCTGACTTTCTAAAATATTATTAACTGTGAGATATTTTTCATTTTTATTATTTGGGGGATTTGATTTTAAGTCAAATATTGATAATATGGCAGCTTGTTTATTTAAAAATTTATTCCGCTTTAGAGAGCTGCGTAGTTAGTTTATTTTAAAGTGCTTTGAATAGAATATGTAAATGTGGCAACAGTTGGCCATATTTCCATCGTTCAATATTATCGAGCCGAAAAACTGCTCCACATCTCCCCACAATTAATTGGCTGAAAGCTTTGGCAACTTAATTTTCCATGGAAATTAATTATTAGAGCAAACACACAAAATACGGAATTTGGCATTTGGGGACACACGGGGCATGCCTTTGAATATATTTATTAAGCTACTTTCTGTGGCCCCGAGCTGCAAATTTTGTAATTTTTGGTTTTGGGGCTCTCTCTTTCTGCCGAAACATAATTAACTTCCTCGATGCGATACATACACTTACATATGGTCGAAAAATGTGGCGAAAATAGGGTCGAATGGTGGAACAAAAACTTGTGTGTTTGTTTGTCTCTCTTGTATTATTTATTACGTTTAATTTGCTTGGCATTGCCGGACCAATCATATTTTGCTCTCTGGATTTGCATCTGCGATATCTGCTAAAATTTTCACACTTTAAATTAGGTTAATTATAAATTGAATGAATTAATTCAAGACAAATATTATTCGGTAACTTGAATAATTAGAAATAAATAATCGAATTTGGCATGGAATTTTTTAATATATTTTATTCTGGTGATAACAATACTTTAAATAAATATATTCACAATAATATATTCTAATATCTTATAATATTTTTTAATTAATAAAACTACAAAATAAGAACCAATGTTCAGCCAAAATATAAATGAAAATCAGCCCGAATCCCTTAGTGTGTTTATCAATTTAATTTTGAATGACCATTAGGCTTATGGCGATTTACCGGCAATTCAACAAAAACCGAACCGAATCAGCACCATCAAATATGTGTGACAATCCATTAAGTGATATATGTATATATTCACTCTCGAACCCTCTTGCATTTTAAATGGCGGAAGCTGGAAACTGGACCTGGCTTTGGCTAATTGTTTGAATGTGTTAAATGTAATGCAGCATAAAACAAAAATAAACAGGCCGAAACGGGAGCTCCCTCGCGCCTCTGAATAATAGCCGGAAGGTATAGCGTTCTATTTAATTTACACGGGGGGCTTTTGCCCGAAAATTGAAAAACAACAACAGCTTCATCAGCACAATCCAATAAACAATCAACATACCAAGGGGATGAATGGAAATGGTAATAGAAATTCTACTCAATCAGCAGTAGTTAGCCAGGATTCTCCCTTTTTTTCCTCCCATTTCGGTGCCGAAACAGAATCCGTAACCGAATCTGAGTCCAACTATTCCCGCCTCTCGGGCAATCAATAAAAGTAACACCCCATAATTTAATGCCCAAAATGTGTTGCGACTACATTTTGTGGTTTTCGGCTTCGACTGCCACACCCAAACCCAAACCCAAACCAAAAATAAAAGGAGAGGTAAAAAAAAATTCGCAAAAGCCAACATTCCGTGGCCATCATTCGCCAACGGCCCAAATGCACTCTAATAATAAATCGCAAAAATAACAATTTTATTGCCAGCCCTTGCGGTTTCTGCTACTAGCGTACTACCTGGTCGAGAGTTTCCCCATCCGAAAAATTATATGGAAAAGCACCTGACTGCCACTCGATAGTCACACTTTATGGCCGGCTGATAAGCATATTATTATTATTGCTACTATTACGCACCCACACAGCTTGGCTTTCGAATCGCAATGCCTTGAATTTATTCCAGCCCTGTAGGTATACGAGCCTCGTATGTGGGGTAGGGTGGCTGGTATATATGGAGGTACTCCCATTGTTGAATGGCCCCCGCAGTCAGCGCAAATGTGTCGAAGCTAAATTTATTACCACCGACTCGTGCCTGCTAAATCCAGCTGAGTACCAGTCGCAATTAGAGATGGGTGCGTGAGTTAAAGTGAAGCTTTGGCTGCAGTTAATATTTAAGATTCCATAAAAATATATCTCATTCTAATCCAAACATGTAAATAATAAAAGGTTTCATTAAGAAACTCTTACTTCTTGAGATGAAAATGTATAGAACTATAATATTCCCCATAAATGCCCCAACACGCTTACATCCCTAGCCAAAAGTGCTCCCGGCCATCTGTTAACTAATTCACATGCCATGGCAGGAATGTCCAATGATTACATTTCATGTGCCATATGCATTGCCGTACTTTCATATACTCTCATATCCATACATATGTAGCCATCCATGTGAGCATTTGTACATAAGGTATATCCTTTCACTGCGGAGAGCTGCCGATTATTTTGAGCATTTTAGTTGCCATGTGAAATCACAATTCCCCAGCGAGTTGAAAAATGTTATTGAGATTTCTGTTGACAGTTTTGACTGCAAATTTAATGAATGTTCACTTTGGTTGATCCACAAAAGGGCCCGAACCGAATCGCACACCCGAGAGGGTGGATGAGAATGCATTCGAAATGCGAGTTAAATTTGATTTATATATTTCAAATGGCACAAAATGGAATAAACAATGGATTTGAGGTTTCAGAAGCAATGTATATATTATTCGTAGAATTTCTCATACGCGCCCTCAAATGTAGGCAACACTTTTTAAACTCCCATTCAGCTTCCTCGAAGGAGCAGAAGCTACGCTCATGTTTAAAGGCCACTTTACTTTTATATGCCACAACCAGCGGAATGTGACAATAAAAATCTCATAAAAACGTATTACTTAGCTGGCACACTTACACACACACACACACACACACGGTATATCGCGATGGAAAGGACACAATAAGCTAACATTACACGGAAAAAAATGTCATAGCGCTATACACTCCCAATGGAGTTCCATTTAATCCTTTAAAACGAAATAAAATTCCTTTGATTTTATTGAACAAAATCTTTGCTTTCAGTGCATTGAAGTGTTAGACGTCGAAGTAGGGTTAGAGAGCTCAAACAGACTTCATTCTTCAACCGGGACACCCAAAAAAAAAAAAAATGTCAAGCTCGTTCGGGCGGCAACTTTTGCCTGTGGCAGCTGCACCAACTTTTCCCAGCTGTCTGCCACTCGAAGCGGCACGGCTCACATCAAAAGACTTCGGCTCTCCCGCCACTCCGGCGCGGCGAGTAGGCAAGTTGGAAAAGCTGTCGTAGCGGCTAGAATCGACGCAGGTGTTATCATCGATACCGTTGACGATTGTTTCCTTTATATCGACTGGCACTTCACCACCCCCACCTGCGTCCTACTCCCCCGCCGCGTCGCTCCATTTAGCCGCGATTCCTGCTGCCGCATTGCTGCAAAACGTGGCGACTCTTGCCAATTGAAACGCCGAGTAGATGTTGCCTTTGCTTTTTGCCTTTGCTTTCGTCTCGGTTTTTTGTGGCGTTGTTTTGCTTTTGTTGCCTTTTTTAATTTGTCACTTGAATCAAAAGTTGCCAAAGTTGTCCCGACCGAGTTGCAACGGCGCTGGAGGAACTCCGGGCTTCGGTTTGCTCTGCGTTGTTAGCCCGGTTCGTTTCGCCGCATCTTTGTTGCCTTTTGGCAACTTTAATTAAAGTCAAGTGACGGAATTGCAATATTAGAAGCTTTAACATTGTGGATACGCCACTACGAGTGCGTTACAAAGTTGTCCTGACGAATTCCAGCGCTCCCTGGTGGGGAATGGAAATGCCATGGGAGTTTGTGAAGCTAAAGCATTTCTGTATCTTAGATGTATGATTTTAATTATTACGTAATCTTTATGTTATTTAATTTTCTGATATTCTTGTGTATAATAAAAATAAAACTGTTAGTCCCTCAGCCAGCCACATTGTGCAAATTAACCTAAATCACTTGTAAGCCGCTTGTCACACAACGTTCTTAGGACATATTAAAAAACGTCGAGAAGCCGAGCTATTGCGTACATATTTGTATCATATATATATAACAAATACATATACATATATATATTATAATCCCTGACTCCCATCTCACTCGCTCTTGTCCTTTTTTTATCCTTTGCAGATGATGTACTCTTCTCGCGCCGCGGCCGCATGGGGCGCATTGTGAGTCCGCGTCACACGCTTCCGCCGAATACGACATGCACGTACCACTTTCACGGATATCCTGGTGACCTGATTTGGTTATCGTTCACCAGCTACAATCTGCAGATCCTGCAGCAGGCGATACACGACAACAATACGCTGGGACGGGTGAGTCGGGAGGAGCGCCGGGGTTTGCATCATAAAGCGTTTTGTGTTCAGTGGGGGAGGGCGAAGAGTGGAACACTCGGAAAAAATCAATTTTTGATTAAAATGATCAATAATTAACGATATGTGATAGATATAGATTGTATAGGGACTTGTTAAATTATGATTTATTAAAAGAGTTAAGCATAGAGTCTGAAAAGGCTTCCTTCTTTTGATTTCTAATTTTAAACATTGTTTGAAAACCCATTCGCCAAAGATTTGATTATTTTTACCAGTGCTTTAGTTTGCAATGCCTGTTATAGTTAACCGTTTACATAAATGCATAAAATTTTCGCCCAAGGGAGGGCGACAAACAGTCATAGTGGGTGGGTAGGTGGCTAGGCTGGGGTGGCTGCCACAAGTTTGCCGTGGCACATTGTCTCTTAAATGCATTGCGTCTCGCCAGCGGCGTCTCCTCCGTAAGGCCATTGTCTTCGGTCTCCTTTCCCCAGCTCCCTGCCATATCCTTTCATACATGTTTTGCTATTAGTGCCAGTCGGTCGACACTTTGTCTCCGCTGGCCAATTAAAAATGCAGCTATAGAAATACAATGTATGAAATGTATAATTAAGTGAAAGCTTACGCAACTCCTAACGAGACATTTTTGAGTCTGAAGTCTGCCCGTTGGCAAAAGCAACTGCGTCGAAATGCGACACTGCCGCCAAACACAAAGGTCCATAATAATATCCTGCTATCTCTCTTTCCACCTGGGGTTCTCCAGGGGACTGGGAAAAATGAGAAGCTTTAAAATTAAAATCTCATTATAACACATCTGAGTATCGTCCCTGAATATGTCACTAAATGCCCCTATTTTCTCTCCGTGTTCTCATCATAGTGGCGTGTGCATTTTAAATGTTCGTTGTCGCCTGCCTAACGGTCCGTGAATTGTGTCAAGGTAGAATTTTGAGTTCACCTGGACGAACTACGATAGCGCGTAATGTCGGGTCAGTGGGTGCCTCAAAGGCTGAGAGGCTGGAGAGCCTTTCCCCGCCCAGGTCCCCAGATCCCCTCATCCCCAGAGATACCTGAATGGTCATTTAGGCTAGGCCAGGCGTAAGTTCATTTGAACTGGATGGCATCCCAGCGACAGGTGCTCGTGGTCTGATTTATGAGCGAGGGCTCCTTTATGCTTAAGCAAATGGAAATTCCAAAGTAAATAGAAAATGAAATTGAAACATTCCATGGGTGGAAAATTTTACAAAAAATAACATACATTTTTTTTAAAGAAAATATTTCTTTAAAGAGCATTTTTTATACAAACTTAAATATCATCCATAAATTGCAGAATAATTGTATCTGTAAGTTGAAACTCTTGTCGATTTCGCCA
The DNA here is from genome assembly GCA_035045925.1 of Drosophila atripex. Classification (NCBI taxonomy): domain Eukaryota; kingdom Metazoa; phylum Arthropoda; class Insecta; order Diptera; family Drosophilidae; genus Drosophila; species Drosophila atripex. The sequence continues at coordinate 9,056,288 of JAWNOP010000012.1, forward strand.
CCTCCTGATCCAGGTGTTTGGTACTTAATACCACATTGCCCCTGCCACTGCCCCTGCCCCAGTACACTTGCTTTTTGATCACAGGATACAAATGGCAGGTGGTATTATAGGGGGTATGTGTCAGCGCTTTGTGCGGTCTCATAAATGTCGTCGCATTACAAGTATTTTTAACATTTCACTGCAGCCATACTCCAATCATTCCCGTGCCGTCATTTTTTTTCTTTTTATTCCTGTTTTGTGTTTTCTGTAGGAGTTTTAACTTTGCTTCTTAATTTAAAAAGTTTGTTTTGGCCCGCTTTTTGTTTGGTTCTTTTTTTTTATTTTTTATACGTTTATTCTTTTTTAGAAAAGTCCCATTCACTTGTTTGTGAGCTTGTTGTTGAACCCCACACCGGTAGAAACAAAAAAAAAATATATATATATAATGACGAGTATATATAATGTTTCGCCCACGTTGCCACCAATGACTTCAGTTTCCCCTCTCCGCCCCACCTGCCCTACACTACGTTGTTGTTTTTGTCACTTATTTTTTGTTGTTGTTTCTGTTAAAAAATTCATGAACTGTTTTTTGCCGTTTCCACTCTCGTTGTCCCGCCCACCGGAGTCGCCCGCTTTGTGTTTTATTTTTCACATATTTTTGTTCTGTCACTTTTTATTGTACTCGCGTTTGTTGTCGCTAAAAAGAGGGGTCGGGTGGGCGGTAAACTGTTCGGTCGGTGGTGGGTGGTGGGCGGTAGGTAAAAGCACGAAAAAAAAATTTGACAATTAAAACAACAGTTTTCAGACAAAAAAAAGGAACTACAACAGAATAAATCACAAAGATTGGTTGAGGTCTTTTGTATTTATTTTCTATAGCATTTTTTTAAAAGAAAACAGCGTGAGGAATCTTTTTCAGTGTATGGATTGTAGGTGTTACTGCCAAGTTGTCTTGCTTTATTTTCCTCGACACTCCCCTCACTCTGCGATTTCCCATTTTTTCGGCTTTTTTTTTTTGTTTATTTATATGCTCCTGGCAGCTTTTCATTTTTCGCAATTTAAAGTGTAGGTGAGGCAACTGCAATTGACACGGACAGAGAGGAGCATCCTTGGGGCGGCGCAGAACAGTGGGAGTGGCCCAAAAACGGAAAAGGCAATTGTGTGGGTGTTGTGCCGAGAGTTCAGTTCCAATTCATGTGGCATGGGGCTGCCAAATTAATTGGAACAGAAATTTTATAAGCGTTTTCACGGATCTGTCTACCAAAAATAAATTAAGATGTCATCGTGTTATTTTGGAATGCGTCTAGACAGAGAACGACCTTGAGAATGTGTGTGAAAAGCTTTTGGCAACTTATCTGATTGGACGACAGGTGCGAAGCTTATGCAGCAAACGATTCTCCATCCAAGAGAGTCAAGGACCTTGTGTGTCCTTTGCTTTTGTGGCTTAGTCTTTGGAATGTGTAGGCATTGAAAGAAATGAAAGTAATAATTTATGAAATATTTATACAATTCACAGGAATTGTCTGGAAAGAGATATCTTCAAATTTAATCATTTTCTTTAAGATTTCTCTCTACCATTCCATTAGAAAATTCAAAAATAAGCTCAGCAAAGTTCTCAGAAATCACCGAAATGAAATGAACAGGGCCAGGGGCCTTAAGTGGCTGTCAGTTAGTTTGTGGGCCGACACTTCTCGAAGCAGCCGGCTTGTCCGCGTCCGGAGTCTGTTACTCCAGTCAAGCCACAGCTGCAACTGTCTTTTCCATTATTAACACAGTCAACAATAATCAGGGCCTAGGAACTGGAATGGAACGGAATGCGCCGGGAAAACATAAACATTGTCAGCCAAGGAGGCGTCTAGGAAAAATATTTAATGCCTGCAAACAACAACAGCAGCGGCAACAAGGCGACTCTGAAGAATGCAAAGACTGTGACAACACGTAGTGGGTCAGGGGTGTCGTGGGGGCCCAGTGACAGACGACAAATAACTCACACTTGCAACTGTTTGAATATGACATGTGACAAAAAAAGAGTGGTGGGGGAAGAGGGGGAAACTAACAAAGGGACACACATCCTCGTCAAAGGAAAAGCATGAAAAACGCGTGGAACTTAAAACAAGGCAGAGTTTTTCATGAACTGCGGAAGAAAATAATGGCTTGAGGACTTTATTGAAAATACTAAATAAGAAAGTCTCTGCCTAAAATATTATAATAAATATTTATGACTAGTTTCATGGATATATTTTCCTATAAACCATTACTCTATTAAGAGCTATGACTATTTTTCCGAGTGTATATAAAAATCATGTCAACAAGAGAATTAAACAATAACATGTGTTCTCTTTTATATCGTTACATCCCATCTCTGTTTCTAGAGCGATCTGCCGCCTTGGATAACCCGCCTGAGGATGTGGGACAGCTATGGAACGTATGTGCCCATGAAATCGACAAGTTCAACCACCGGGCAACCGCCCCCGCCTCCCCCCGTGGCCTCGTCCGCCGACGGGGGCAAGCCCACTCTTCTAAATCAGAGCAATTACGGCAGCTACTACTACAGCGCCAGCAATCCGAAGCTAAACCGGAATCTGAGGGTGAACATCGACAATGCCTGGAATCCGGTGGACACCTACATCTACGGGCCCACTCAGTCCAGTGTCTTCAACCAGGAGAACAAGTACAGTGGCTACCAGGGCGGTGGACCCGGAGGATCGGGAGGGGGAGCCGGCAAACAGGTGGGCGGCGTAAAGGACAGCCTTAATTTTATCTCGAGCGGCAAGTCCTCGAAGGAAGTGTCCGCCGCCGCTGTGGTCAGCTCGGACCGGAACAGTGCCATCGCCCTGATGAGCTCCAAGGGCAAGAGGCGCCTCATGCTGGAGATCTACGACTACGAGACGCCCAAGCTCTGCGATCACACGGCCATCGGAAGCGGCGTGAGCGGAAGTAGCGCCATTATGGGCGGAAACAAGCAGAGGCCCTGCAGTCCCCTGGAGAGTTACGTCAGCACCGGAAGGGACTTGGTAAGTTGACTATTTTTGATCCTTGATTTCGATTTGGCAGGCTCCTGCAATTAAAGCCTCCAAGTCAGTCGCCAGCCGGAAAGTATGCAATTCCTGTAGCTGTGCTAACGAAAACAGTTGCCTACCTTTAGGCTTCGTTTGCTATCACAACGAAATAAAGGAAAATAAGGACTCAAGCAAAGGACATTTCTAATTTGCCAGTGCCCGCTGTTTTTGTTTGTTCGCCGTGTGCCATGGCTAAAAAAAATATAAATGGAAAAATAAGAAAATTCGGCTTTTCGACTTGTCGAGTAACGAATGCCAAATGGCTGGGGTGCCTGAGTGCTGGAGCTGTGAGTGCCGAGTGCCGAGTGCCCAATTTGCCACGCCCAAGGGCTCTCACAACAAATACAAAAATGCCAAAATACAACTGAACGCTGGCAGTTATCAGGGGGGCGGGACACATTCTCTACTTTTTTGGCAGAGTGCAGAACGCTTCGTGTTTGCTTTAAACTTGACAAAATTAATCAAATTAAACACTCGACTGCATCGCCAGACGTGCACAAATAACGAAGGAGCATTGCTGGGGGCGTGTCCCACAGGCGGGCGCCAAATTCAAATTCGCCAAAGCACCACAGCGCACAAAGGCAAATACGAAGGGGCGGCTGGAGTGGGTGGTGGCTGGGTGGGGAGTGGGTGGGGAGTGGGTGGCAGTGGGGCCGGATCTGGGGGTGGTGGCATGCACGGACAAACAGACAACCGCAATAAGCTTGCTTAGCCTTTTTGACGTCGCTCGGCGTTAACAAATATGAACTGCAAATATTGTGATGCCAAATTGAAGCCTTTTGCGCATTGTGCATCTGCTACACTGTTAGAAATATTGATAAGAATATGTAGAATTATAGCAATCTAGCAGTTACAAGCTAAACACGAATATCTTCCTGTGCAACCAATCACTCAAATACCAAAATTTTTATTGCAGAAACTGGAGTTCCACACGCATACGGGCACCGCCTTGTTCCCGGCCCAGTTTGCACTGAATTACGAGTTTGTGGACACGGAACAGGGCGGAGAAACCTGGGCTGGACGACGCGGCGAGGATCCTGTGCCGCCACTATGTTCCAGAGTCTTCCGCAAGAGGAAGGGCAACATCCAGGTGCCAAGAAACGTATTCCTTTACGGACGCGGAGGAGCCAAGAACATAACCTGCCTGTACCGCTTTGAGGCTGGTCCTTCGGAGCGGGTTAAGCTGGTCCTGCACAACGTGTCCTTCGGCGATGGTACAGCCTGCACCACGGACTCGGATTTGCATACGGGCAGACCACGCTGCAATCAACTGGACCCCGAGGGTCGCATCACGGAGCTGCGATTATTCGATGTCCCCTTCAGGGACGTGAAAATCCAGCTGGGGTGCTTCTGTGACAATTCGAGTGCCCTGTACAGCAATGCTCCGCTCACCTTCGTGTCCCATTCGCGGATTATGGAGCTTACGTTTACAGTCACGAGACTGAATATATCCGAGGATTTCGCAGATGTTTTCTTCTCAGCTTCATATGAGTTTAAACGGCAGCCGGACTGCAGGAAACAGCTGAAGCTGAAGGGCGCCGGCGGAGAGGATGACTTAAAATATCCTCTGAAGACCCAGGATGCCAGCTGCGAGGGTCTGGCCTGGTATATCGAAGCGCAGTCCGCCGAGAGATCGCTCTTTGTCCAGACTTGGGGTGCTTATCTGCCGGTGGATCCCACCTCCGAGGATGCCATGAGGTGTCACACCAAGAATCGATTGATGGTCTACTCAGGACGACCTTTGCGTCCGATGAGGGTCGTGTGCCCAGCCCAAAGTGGACCCAGGCCCACGTCCCTTCACATTTTCTCCGAAGACTGGACCAATGGACAGCCCCTGTTCCTCAATAAGTGAGTCTAAATCCTCTATAAATAAATACAATATCAAATATTTCCCTAAAAACTTAAGCAATTCATTGCATTTAAGTCCAACTCCTTGGAATTGTGATGTCCTGAAATAAAGCCGTATTTTCTACAATTTCACGCTATGATTTCGCCCACACATCCTGCCTGACCAATTACCCATTCCCCTTGAAAACGCCCAACATCTCTTCAAGCGAAATAAAAATGGAAAAATACAAATTCCAAAGAAGAACCCGAAATGGACGTGAAAACATTCAAGCCTAATGGCATGCCGACTGAGACTCCTCTCCATTATAAGTGCATATGAGCTAGGACTACTCGAACAACTGGGCACTACACAAAAAGCCTCTTAGTTTGAGTGTGTTTGGGAATTTTTCGCTCAAAATTAATTGCATTTTAATAGTTGCTAATATTTCAGGAGCAAAAACTTTTGCATTTCTTTCACAACCACCAGTTATTCCAAGCTCGACACTCGCCTCACCTCGGACCTCCATCAAGGAGTCCTGCTTAAAAATGCAATAACAGGAAATGGCTACGACGGCAACAAAATACAGGAAATTGAGCGCAAAGAAATATGCTATAGAGTAGGAGCGGGGAGAAAAAATGGAAACGCAAACGAGACAAAGTCCAGGCAAACAAACATGGCCGTCAGACAGGAACACATGTAGACAATGGCGGCCAAGAAACTAGAGAGGGGCATTATTCATTATTTGGGTATTTAATAAATAAAGCAATTGATCTACGATCCACACAGAACAGTTTTATAAATGATTTTAACATTTGAACATTTATGAAACACTTTTTAAAGAATTTTTTCAAGTCTGAGTCCCACTTCTTTTCCATCTGCTGTACAAATGGGACATGCAAAACGACCATAAGGCAAAGACAGGTTGAAAATGCAAGGGGAAGAGCGGAAGGTGTGGCATGAATACAGGTAAAAGGATATTTTACCTCCAGGAACTTGGCCGTATGTGCTCCGGCAATTTATGTCCAAGGTGCGTGCCACCGAAATGAACCGTTGAACCTGGACTCGTTGGACTCGTTTCTTAGGGGAAAACTCTGGCCAGTTGACCAACCTCTCTGCCCCGCCTGCTTTTAACGTGTTGCCATTAAATTTTATGGTCAACCTTATACTTTTTTTCCTGTGCTTTCGCCCATGTTTGCATTTTGCTCAATTTTGTCGCCGCATAACATAAAAAAAGTGGGAAAAAAGGATACCGAGTACCGAGCAAAAAACGGAGGGAAGAAAATATTGCATTGTGGACGACATGTGAAAACATATTTTTATGGGACCCCGAAGGGTAATTGGACAGTGCACTGGATATCCGTGCCGGCTAATGAGTGTGTTGAGCCTTTTTAGATAATTAATTGTCAGCTTTTCAACTCATCTGTGAATTAAAATAGCCCAGCTCACAAGCAGGGCAATCCGATTACCAGTTTATGGGTGAAAAATGGGTAATGTGATAAAGAATACTTTAAAGACTCAACATTTTACACCAAAATGCAAGTACTGGACCAATTTTTGGGTTTACATGAGATCTGGATGATTCCAATTCCCGGGAGGTTCTCTCTTCTAAACTTTGATGGGTAACTCGCTTAATGCGCGACTTAAGCCAACTCTGAATAAGATATTTTGTCTGTGGAAACTAGAAAGTTGCGCGTAATTAGTTGCACTTGAGCAAGTACTAGGCAGTGGAGGTACCAGGAGCTGGGTAAAGGATACCCAGGACGGCATATCCCTCCGTCCGCCCATTTCATTCCCTGGCCAAAGAAATTGCCACAAAAGTTATGTAGAGCATGACAGAAGCGGTGGGGGATAGCGTCAGACTCCTGCTAAAATGTTTACAACTTCTGTCGGCTATTTTTGCGTATCTAGCACTGAGAAAAATATTTTCAAAATTAAAAATCGCATGGCATACCCATTAGCCCATCAAAGACTTAAGATTAATAGTTAGAATTAAGTATCTATTTTATTTCAGTGTTCTAAACTTCCTTCTTAATTCATTCCTTATTTCGCAGACCCGTCAGCCTGGTACTGGAACCCATTCTCAAGGAGCCCGGCGACATAGCCTTCACGTGGCTGGAGATCCATCGCACCAAGAACGCTCTCCTGCAGCAATTGGACCTGCATGTGAATGCAAGCGTAACCACGGGCCTGGGCACTCAGTCCTCCTCGCCCACCTCCCATTCGGGTGGCGGAGGGGTTGGCGGGCTGGGTGGAGCGGGCACGGGTGGTGCCGGATCGGGAAGCAACGCCGGAGGCTCTGCAGGCGGGGCGACGGCCAATGAAACGCTGAACGAGTTCGGCTTCTTTCCCAAGGAGTCGGATTGCGAATACAAATGTCCTGAAATTGATGCATGCATAGCGGCCAGCCTGTGGTGTGATGGTAAGTACAGATTGCAACTTGTGGCCACAGTCGTTTTCCAGAGGGTTGGCAGAAGGGTTTCGTAACAATAATTGGGGCTAGCTTTATTTATTTTCTGTATGGATTTATGCAAGGACTACAGCCCCCTCCCTGTATCGATTGCAGTTTTTAAACAGAACCATTTATATTTATAAGGAAAGCCCATAAATTTAAGCTGTATTGACGTCCATAAATAAATTAAAATTAGCCAAAATATTCCATTCCATTCTAATAAACAGATGTCTAAACAATCTACAATAATATTGACTGAATGCCTTGGCCAAATAATTTAAAAAAAAGCTTGAAATATCTAGAATATCTGGTAGAGTTTCTATTAAAGTCTACGGACAACCCTCTCAGCCAGATGCTTTGCATTATTTGTACGTGATTTGGCGCTCGGGCTTTGGCTTTCCATTTGCAGGACTTGCGCCCGGAAAGCAGGCAACCAAAAATTTCACTTGTGGCCGGCTTGTCTGTTAATTTCAATGCAAGCTGTCCACGTTTTTGTAATCAGGCAAAGTTTCCTGACAACTGCACCACTTCTGCTGGTTGCAGCAAGTCGCTGCTTCGGACTGATGATGTTGTTGTTGCAGCCGGCTGGTTGGAGCTGGTGGTAGCCGGTGGTTGTACGTTGGTTGGTTGGTTGTTGGACAAACCCGCAGCAGCAAAACCCCAAATGTCTTGCACAAAAAGTTTGTCCCAGTCCGGCGGCAACCCAAATGGCCGCAACAGCTGTGCCAAACTTATTTGCGATGCACTTGAGAGATGAAGAGTTGAGCAAAAAACTGCTGCAAAAATTATAAAATACTCATACACTGGTCTAGGATATACCCTGTAACAGAATAATCTTTCATTTCAATTGAACTGGCACACAAAATGTTTAATATTTTATGTTTCGAGCATCGATTGACCAAAAATCATGCCAAAAAAGTTACTATCTTCCATCGAAAAATATATTTCACTTTAAAACTTTGGCAATAAAACTATTTTCAAGCCCAACCAACTCGAATGAATGCTTTCCTAGAATGCAAAAAAATACCAAAGGCTGGCCTGGACTTTGGCTCTTTAGCTTCAATTATTTATGGGCAGCCAGGCGCGTCTGCATCTGGGGCTGGTTAACCACAAAAGCCAGGGCATTAAACAAGCTTTCGGACCCCAAGGGCCACTCAAGTGACACTGCATTCAATTTGTAACCTTAGAGGAGTCCACGCCACCGCACCCCACCCGACGGCCAGATCCACTTTCAATTTTTCAATCAATGCGAGACTCCTTGGGTTCTATCTCTTGGTGCTCCAGGGTCTGTATACACTGAAAGAAAACTTAAAGACGGGAATTTTGTCACTTACTTTCTTTAGTGCAAGTCTTAATTGTATGAGGTCTATAAAGTTAAGTTTATGTTCCTTTATAACACAAATATAAATATTTTTTCTAACTGCCTCTCTTGTGGCTCCACTTACAGGTCATCACAACTGCCCCAGCGGCTTCGATGAGTCCGAGGAGGAGTGCGGTACCGCCCGGAAGCTTCTGGAGTTGCCCGGCGGCGTGTTCGCCGCTCTGGGCTGCATTGCTGCCGCCCTGACCGCCTGCCTCATATTCTGCATGTTCGGCCTGATGCGCAAACGGAAAAAGTCGGTGGTGCAGAAGGGCGGCGGCATGGGCGGCATGGGCGGCGTAGGCGTGGGTGTGGGAGGCATGGGCGGTATGGGTGGCGTGGGAGTGGGGGGCATTGGCTTCATGAACGGAGCTAGCAATGGCAACTTGTCGGTGGGCAGCATCGGCACTTTGAAGAAGGACTTCAAGAAGGAGGCGCTCTACATCGACCCCGCCTCTTGACACGGACTTCAGCCGGTCGAATATATTCACGTGGACCGGGAGACCACCGTGTGATATGTTGCCGCCGGCTGTGGCTTTACCTATGATCATGTGGAGCTTTGCATGGAGACGGCCTGACCGGAGGATCACCGGACAACGGCTGATCCTGAACCCGTTCACAATCTGGCCTGGAGATTTTAAAGATACAGAGGCGATGCCTGATGGTATGAACACTATATGCAACTATAATTAAGTCGAAAACTTTTTCTAAATGCTTCTGGGAGTAACAAATTGAGCGCGAATGTGTGTGGTTAGTCATAGGGAAAAGTTGATCAGCCGCCTAGAGAAAAAGTAGGTCTTCAAACTTGAGTTATTTTTAGTTCTTCCACTAGCTAGTCAGTCTGCAAGTCTGTATATACTTTCGTTATCAGGGATTGGTTTTAAAATAGAAGTCAAAGCTTTGAGAGTATTATTCAAACAGTTTTTATCAGGATTGTTGATAAAGTAAAGTAATGAGAATCTGGAAAACTTCACCGGAAAACATTCATTGAAACCACTTTTCAAAACAATCTTAACAGAATACAATTTTCTGTCTTAAAACCAGTTTTGACATCGATTTGCATTTATTCTTTTTAATTACCAGTGAATATAATGTTTTTTATCAAGACTTAAAGAAAAAGAAAGAAAAGCAAAAGCAAAATAAAAAGGTAAACAAATCAGAAATAACTATTGTAAATTAGGTACCTTTAATACATTTAGATCAGCTAGAGAGCAAACAATTTGTGGGCAGTTCGTAGATGCCATTGGCATGTTTAACGTATAGCACATAGCACCCATTAAAGGAAGTAAACAAATTACATTTAGCAACTAAATGGACGAGCGAAGTAACTACAATGAAATTGTATAGATCAGACCCCCTCTGACACTAGGTTCTAAGGCAGTAGGATAAGACTAGAGGCAACTGTTGGCAGCAATCGTGAATGTGCGCTTGGGGAGGAGTATTCGAGGAGGAAAATCTCTACAGTGTTGTGATCTAAGGCATGCACATACTGAACTATGTTTAAACACAAGCAAATCGAAGCATTTACATGATTAATGATTAATTATTAATTCAAACTGAGGTCATTATACGATATACACACATATGTATGTATAGGCAATAGCTAGTATGTAGTCTATTAATATGGCGGCACTCTTGGGTTTTTATATCGTACTGCACCGAAAACACGTAAGCGGAGAGCATCACTTAGTGGTTCATTATATGCAAATCGATCAAACAAATGGAAATAAAGTAAATTGTTATTAACGGATTAAGTAGAGCTCCAAACCACAGATATGTTCACTTTTTCATATAAATCAAGGGAACTGCCAAAAACAATTCTAAAGTTTTTAATATAAATCAGATGTAAATAATTTTGTCAGTTATTTGTCAGTAATTCCTAATTCGACACACGCGAATGGTTCAAAATAAGCAGCTGCCATGAATCGTATTCCTAATGTTATTCAAACAAATAAAGAAGAGTCGTAAATTGTATTCCGAAACTCTCATTTAAGCCATGGCTAATAATCCAGACACCCAAATAAACAATCAAACTTTTGGCAGTTGTTAGAATTAAGCAAACACCAAAAAAGAGCAAAAACAAGACATAAGTACTTTATTTTATAGACTCTAAAGCTAGGAAAAGAATTATAAAAACGATACATACAAAATCCAACTGGCTGCAATGAGAATTTTAAAAATTTAAGAACCTCCGCCATATGCAGACGGAACTCACATCCATAAAAACCCATTAAAATTTCAACTTCAATGAAACCTTACCAAAATGCATGTGTATAAAAACAAAAACAAGTAAATATATACAAATGATTTAGTCACCATAAAAAAATTAAAAGGAAATATATGCATAAATAAAATCAAATATTTTCTGTTGGCATTTTTTGATAGCAAATAACCTAAATATTTATAGCCGAAAAAAAAATCAAATGAAGCGCACTTTGTACAATTTTATGGAAAACAAAAAATTATTATTTCCAGACATACACAGGCAGTATAGGATATTTTACACGCATCCATATAAGAGATAAAATAATAACGAGAACTATATAAAAATGAAACGAAATTAAATTAATTAAAATTGGCAAATAGGCCAGAGAAATGCATTTTGTCTGCCAGCCATTGAGGGCGAAGAAAAAAAACAAACACGAGGTATAACGAGTAAATATTGGCAGATAGGCAGTGCGTTTAAATTGACAAATTTAATGCCCGAAGTTGCTACTTCACTGGCCGGCACTGTCGCCTCAAAAAAGACCTCTCCATCACCATCATGAGTTCGGTTCAGTTCCTTCTCTCAAACCAAAAACCAAACTATGAAAATTCTGTGCCAACTGTGTTTAAAGTAGAACTCAAAGATAAAGTACGAATAAACTACATGAAAGGAGAAATTGAATTATGACCGGTCATAAAAAACTGCATGTAATTTATTTGAAATGTTCGAAAATAAAGTAGACAAAAAACGAGTAACGCAATGACGACTGGGGCGAACCGTGTGCTCTATGATAAATATTATTAAAATACAGACATCTGTGTAAATAGTCAAACTGCGTACATTCTACGCATACTTAATTAAAAACCCCAAAAAAAAAACCCATGAGAAGTAGAATCTTAAAGAGTTATAATGGGAGATGAAGTCTTTTGTTGCCACTTTCCATCACATTTTGAATTCCCCATATGTTTTGGTCTTTATTTGGTCTGGCAGTTCGATAGCATAAGTTTCACTTGTATGATAAATAAAACTAAACCAAATATTTATATAGAGATATTATACGTATATGGAAAAGGAAACCTTAAAATAATGACGCACTGAATCAAATAGAAGAAACGAGTATTTAAAAACCATGACAATTAAAAACCATGAAAGAACTTTAAGCAAAACCAAACAAAAATAAAACACAAAAAAAAACTGAAATTTAAAATAGAACACCTGTCTAAAATTTAGATCAATTTGGGAGGGGCTTGTGTGACGCCTGGGGGAAAACCGTTAGCCAAACTTGGGCCAAACTCAAAATCGAGTCCAAATAGCTGGCAGTCAAGTAGGCCACAGATTTTGATTGCCCGCATCCGGGCAACCGCCATTGGACGTCGTCCTCGTAGGCCTTCAGCTCCTCCTCCTGCTCCTGGAAAATCGAACGAGATGGTGTTGAAGCCAGGTTAAATGCTTCAGGCTTTGGTTTTTGGCCCGGACTGGATTGGGCTCTGGCTTGAATGCCACCCAGCCCCCGAACTGTTAACCCGCATAAAACATAAGCCACCGAATGTCGTGTTGTGTGTGTTTGGCCGGAGCCTGAAACACCCTTGCCGAGTTTCGGTGACTCTGTGTTCATGTCCGCCAGCTCTGTGGCTGACCCTGGCAACTATGGCCCCAGGACTTGGCCGAAATGGTTTTGATAGCAAAGGGTTTAATTTCCCTCAATGTGTGCTCAGCAAATGTTCTGGATTATTGAGGCAATTTGGCCTCTTAAAGGCAAAGAAACGGTAATGTATTTGAATGTGTACTTTATTATTATATTTCCTGCCAGAAAGTCTCAAAAAATTATGAGAAAACCTTAAATACAAGGCTGTTAATTATAATTCATTACTTAGCTCTAAAAGCCACCCACGAAACTTAATGTAAAGCCCACCTGCCACAAGCACATAGCTATGCATATTTACTCTTAGAGCCAAACTGCAATTGTTTACAACTGAGTAGCAAACTCAGCACAAATTGGTAGCAAAAAGGGCAAAAGACACAGCCAAGTTTGTGGTGAGTAAACCAAGTTGGACAGCTGATAAACGCTGAAAATCTGAAAACCACAGACAGACTCAAATGTTTCGAAATTGAGGGAAGAGTCCGATCATCCATCTCAATCGGTGGAGACAATCATCATCATCGCCTGCAATTCACAAGCGCTTTGCCAATTTTCTGAAATCAGAAGCTCTTCTGGTTTCTGCAACTCACCTTTCATCTATCAGGTGCTAATTACAGAAATGCTTTCCATTATCCACACTTTTGGCATGTGCCGCCAACATAATTTCTTTTACTTTTTTATTATTACATTCTTTTGAGTATTTTGCATGTTGACGTTGGCGTTTTTTCAGTTTTTTTCCATTGTTGTCGAGAAATTTACACGAATTTTCAACTTGTTGCTGAAAAAAAAAATTAGTAAGTATAAACAATCAGTTTTTTTGTCGTTCCAAAAAAATGTAGACCTAGGCAGATTTTTGTGACTAAATGCTTGGCTTAAACACAGCCGTCAGACGCCAGCCGGTGGGTAAGAAAGCTACAGTGATGTTAAAAAATATTTAGCTTAAATCATAAACCACGAGTGGGGGAATATTGCTGTAATTAATTGATAAAATCTCTTTCAAGAAGACACTGTAGTGGGGCTCTTTTACTTTTTATTTAATATTTCTTAATCGGTAGAGCTTTGTCCAGTTTTTAATCAGAGAAAGTCTGTTTCTAAAAATCTAAAAAATTGTATAATATTAAAGGCAAAACCCCACCAATTCCGACATCCAACTTTTGAAACCCACTGTACCTCAAGTGTCTATAATCCAATAAAGGTCAATGTGCTCAGCGGACAGCAAGTGCGGAGTTTGAGCCAACGAAACTTCTATAGAAATTTCATAAAACTACTTTGGCGAAAAATATATATATATGGACATCTGGATTTAGGAAACGAACCATCCGAGAAGACCAAAGAATGGAGGAGAATCTTTATTTATGCTCCGGCTGGCAAAAATTAATCGATGGAAATTACAAAAGCGGGAAGGTCAACTTTTCGACTGCCCATTAAGGGGCGATAAGTTCAAAGGTAAACCAGTTTCTAATTCTAATTTTCCCTTCCCCCCAGACACCGAAAATTAGCTAAAATAATCTTTCAGCTATGTATTAGATATTTTTTTTTAATTTTTTTGCCACGAAACTTGTTTCATTTTAGGGTTCTGGCCAACTGGTTCAATAAAGGATATTTAGACAAGTGTGGAACATTAGATTCCTTCGTACAAGAGCAAAGAATAAAGACCAACTGTTGTTTGGACGACCTAAATAAATACGCTCAAGTAGATTAATGTCAGATGTCGGGTAATAATAAAAATGTTACCACAGACAAATGGGCTACAGTCACGTCCGAAAAAATTCCGCCACCAGGCGGTAAAAGAGACCTACCTACCTGGCCGAAAGAGAGCAAACACAGGTAAGAGAAGAGTGATCGCAAGCAGCGAAGAAAATGGTAAAAGCAAACACAGCCAACTGCCAACAACAATGAACGGTAAAAAGCGTAAGCCAACGCTCGATCGACGTCTTAAAGTTGGCCAAAAAGGCGGCCAAGAGCCCCGAGGAACATTCAGTCAAGCCGCGATCGTCGAGCTCAACGGACGTCTTTCCTGAAACCCGTTCTCGTACCGGGAATCGAAGTGAACTATTTGTTGTGTACTGACCGGAAAATTCTTATTGGCCAAGAAAGGTCTGCCAAAGATCCCAAGATCTCAAGCGATCTCCGGCGCATTTATTGTGCTTATTTTTGTGTAATTTCCATTGAATGTCTCTGAACGCCGAACGTTCGTACAAAATGAAGCTGCGCGATGTGGAAAATGCCTTTAAATATCGGCGTATACCGTACCCCAAGCGGTAAGTGCGATCCATTCGAAAACATTAAGATACCAGAGTTCGAAAGAAAGAAAGACTTCTTTCACTTTACGAGAATGAAGTTCAATTCGAAGAGGAAATGCAATTGGGTTCCCAGTTTCAGTTTAATTGAAAACCGGTCATAATTGGTTATTGAATGGCCTGGGAATCGAGTTGGTTGCTGGTAGTTTAGATTGGATTGGTCCACCGGCTGATGATTATAAAGAAGAAAAAATAAAAAGAGTCTGCTCTCGATTCTCCATAAAAAGCGATTAACTTTCCGTTTTTGCAGCTGGCTAGAGTGAAAGACATTTCAGGGCCGACGCATTTGATAAATATAATTAAATCAAATCTCAAATTGCTGGCAAACGTTGTTCAAACATTTATGTTGGACTTTAAGTACTGCCAGTCAGCAAATTAATTGCATCTGGTTCTACACCAAACGAAAAGATTTTATTTCTCAAAAATTGTAAATGAAATAAAGATAAAAAAAGAGGCACTACAAAATATTTAAACCTTTGAATTGAATATTTGATAGTTTTTAAAAAGAGAATCATTCAGCATCCCTAATAAAATTTAAATAATCTTTTTTAATAGCTCTTTTTTTCTCTGTACATTTTTGAAGCTACCGTTTTTTATTTGAGTTTGTTGCTCTAGTTTATATGCTTTTATTTTTTACTGGCGTTTTTTTATTCAATTCTTCTCATAATTCATTTGGTGTAGCACCTTGGGGCCAGTTTACAAAGATGAAAAGACGGAAAGCCACAAAAACCCAAACTCAACTTCAACTATTTCAAGTGGCCAAAAGAGCCGAGCTGTATCTTTCCACCTACCCGCGTTGCATTGTCTTGGCCAACATTTTTCGGTGTTTGTTCTGGCCTTTTACAGAACTCAGCCCGGCTTAGTTCAGTTCAGTTAAGAGCCAACCCCGTTGACTTGACTGCCCGCTCATTAGTCGATGGTTGATGGTCGACGGGCGGACGGTGGTTTCGGCGGTCGCCCATAACAATTTTGGCCATTCAAAGGTGTTTAGGCCAGAGATCCGAGCCACTGCGTCCGCCATTGTGCAATGTTCGCTCCTTTTTTTCTCATTTTTGGGGCCAAAACTGTTGCAACGAGTGCGTCGAGATGTAAACTAATGATAAACTAAACATACATGTTATGGACTAATTGGCTTTTGGGAAAAGATCTTTTCAAGCCTTTGTTGGTTTCTCGAAAAGGGTGTGAAAATTAGCTTTTCATTAAGGCCAAATGAGCTCCAGTTATGGTTAGTAGATATTACCATAATTGGAATTGGGAGAATTTATATTTACATCTGAATACATTCCAAACGAATTCCATTCAACACTTAAAACCCATCCTCATTTTCTGCATATTTGCCCAACCAATTATTAGTTTTAATATATGAATTACTGGCATTAATTAAACACATGTTTTAAAATTTAAACACAAGTCCTGGCATTGCACAAATTTTACGCTCATTTTGACAATTTCATGCAGCTGCCGATTTCAGTCAATCAGTTGGCCACTCAATCAGTCCGTCAGACTGTCAGTCAATCGGGCGATGAGTAAACATTTATTTATTTTCTTTTTTCATATCATTTTTCAATTGCCACTGCAATTTAGCGAAAAGACAATCTTACTGTTTGGACAACAAAATTATGCAAATATTGGTGTATGGATATGATTTGTCGCATGAGAGAAATGAATATGTATGCCACGGGAGCAGCACGGGAACAATAATTCCCCAGCCATATGGATGCGTGCACTTGTCGTTATTTGCACAACTCTTTTGTGCATTTCCAAACTGATATTAATTAAATCAATTAATTGGTTTGGCTTAAACAACTCCCCGACAGATGTTTGGCAGCTTCATTAACCAGACACGCGATAAATGCGGAGTTCAATGCACTCGCTCGATAAAAAGGCTGCCAAAAACGATTTATAAAGTCAGTAATAATCACCAGGGCCATGGGTAGAATCAAATTCGGTTACGCAATATGGCTTACTTGCGCTTGAATTAGCACTAATTACGTTTTCTGATTTGTTTCCCATACGGATTACCCATTAGGGCTTACCTAACAAAAATTTTACTTTCAATGCAAGCCGAAGCGTGACAGAAATTATTTAGAACACTTCGCAAGCAGGTCAAGTCAGAGAGAGATGTGGGGATAGTCAGTGAGTGAGAAGGAAATTCAAGCCGGGCTTGAAGAGACTAACTTGGCTCTTTCTTGGCCATTTCTTTTCTGTCTTTCTTTCTTTCTTTCTTCAGCTTTTTTGCGATCAGACCCTGCCAAGAGCTGCAGTCAGTCACATTCGTGTAATTACATTCAGTGATGTGATGTGATTTGTTTTGTTTCTTATTTTGTCTTCAGTTTGTTTTATTTACTCTGAGTTATTGCAATGGAAATGATGTGTACTTGTGGGGCTTACACGCTGCGAAAGCTAATTATTACCGTCTAGTGGATACTGGCGGGTGGCAAATTACAGCCATAGAGAAAAAAAGCTGGCAAATAAAATTAACGCTTTTTATTAACAAACCAAAAATTTCACTTTTCCCCAAAGCATATATAATATTTTACCTGAAATACTATGATTTCAACCTAGTTTTAAATACATACTGGCAGTAAAATCAGCCCTAGAAATACTTGAAAAATTGTAACAGAACAAAAATGGAAAACTTTACAAACATTCGAGCCCGCAGTTCACACAATTTTCCCGAAAACTTCACACCTAACCCGCATGATCTGGTGAAACTATGGGAGCCCTCCGCCAAAATCTCACCCTTTTCCACTGATAATTTTGCACGCAACTTTTGGCAAGTGAAAGCCCACAAAATGTTTTGTATATTATTAAAGCAATTTATGACCGCAGCCGCTTAGCACCTTTCAGAGATGGCCAACAAAAATGTAAGCGCCCAAACGCCCACATGCAGCAAAGTCCACAGCACTATGACACATAAAAACAAAGACCTACCTAACTAGTGACCTGTTCCATGACTAAATCTGTTACTTTTCTACGTTATTCAAGAGTCTGGATTACAAAAAAATTACTTTATTTTTAGCCAAGTATGTAGACCGTAAGAAGAAAAGCAAAAGCTGATTAACACAATCATGTGAAAAATGTGCAACACTTTTTGGTTAAAAAAAATCGCATATACATATCTGTATGTATTTATGGAGACAAGTGGAAATTATGTGTATAGCTTTCACTTGATATACAAATATGGGCTCCGGGGGCCAAAGGGGCGTGGCCAGCAATGCGTAACAGTCAAGGGATGATGACAATGATGAATTTTTTGTCTCTTCTCGACGGATTTCAAGTTTGAAGTTGCCGGAGCAAAAAGTGTAAATTGCTCGGCAGAAGGTGAAGTCGAGAGGAAGGTGGGATTAGTTGAAAGGTGTAATTGGTTCAAAGTCAGTGAGACAGTCGAGAAATTAATCAAGACGAGGGGTTAAGGATTTCAAAGTGTTTTTATTTAATAACTACAAATCATGAAGAGCCAAAAATAGAAGGGGACGTATTCTCATTATCTAATGTACCTTTCACTGCCCAGTCCAAAAAAATGAATACGACTCATTAATAACACATTCCGCCAAATCAGTCTCCTTAATTTGTTTGGGCACTTCCTTGCCAAACAATGGGGAAAAAAAACACAAAACACCACTTTCATAAAAATGATCTTTATGCAATGCAACCTCCTTTCAATTTTCGTTTTTCCCAAAAAACATATAAAGATGTTTGTCTCGTGCGTATCTTGTACTTTCTCATAAAATTTTTGTTTTTTGATTGTTTTTGATCAAATATGCATGCAAAATGCTATAAATAAGCAGCAACAGAAATTAAAAGAAGGCGAGCTAAAATTGTGTTTACTTGTTTGCCGCTATTTGTTGCTTTCCTTCAGTTTCAGTTGGCCCACTGCAGACGGAGCAAATTTCAATTTAATTTCTTGCGCGCTACTTTGCTCTCACATAGCGAAAGTGAGTTAAGATCCGAAAACTTGGGGCTTCCTCGAGTATGTAAATCACCTTTTTACGGCCAACAAACTGCTGGAGATTTATGGGCGCCGGCTATTTAGGCGAGCAGAATATTTTATGCCAGTTTTTTTGCTCCCTCGGAGATGGTGGGACATGTCTGGGTTCCCAAGAGGCGGATTACCAGGTGGGTGGCATCTTAAGACATTTGGGGAATAGCCTGACAATGTACAGGTGAAAAAATTAAACTGCAATTAGCGAAGATCACATTTTAAAGTTCTTTTCACTTTTCTGGCAGTCAAGCTTAAAAAACATTACTTTTGGCAGAGGGATGATAATTGAAAATGTGTACGAGCCTTGTGTGAAACCCAGGTCCCTTGCACTTGAGAAGTCAAAACTAGCTCAGACTTGGCGAGGCATACCATAAAAGAGCATTTCATCAACTTTTTTGTGAAAAACTAGAAAAAACTGCAATAAACCAGTTTGATAGTTGGCAAATATTGGCCAAGACCGAAACAAATGCACTTTCAAATGCGAGCAAAAGCCAAGCCGAGTAGTCAGAGCAACTGGCGAAACCAATGCCGAGACAACGCCTCTGAAACAAAAACAAAATATAAATAATACTACAAGATTCCGTGAGCATTTTGGAGACTCAAGCCTAGAAACCGACCCCCAACAATGGACCAGGCCAAAATTGAAATTGTAACAAAATGCTCACGACAAATATGCGGTTTTTTCTGTCTGTCCCGAGTTGCTAGTTTTTCCCCAAGTTTTTCCGCCTCCTCTGGCCACCCCGGCCGCCACCGTTTTGCCATTTTGCCTTTTGGCCAAGCCACTCCAAAAGCTGCATCATGACGTAATGACCACATGAACCAGCCCGGCCAAGTCATGTGCCTCTCGCTGGCTGGAAGCTAAACCGCAACTGGAAAATCGGTCCACAGCTCGAGGAGGATCCCGAGCCCGGACCCAAAACCGAGCCTTACTATAATTAAATATTTTTTAATTGCACTCTCTGCGGTCTTTTAATTGCCAGGGGGATTGGCCTAGGCATGACAAGTATGTGAAGCTGGCAAAAATATAAAAATCTTGCCTGTATTTTCTTCGAGCGGTCATTCCAGATTTAAATGGACGACCGATTAGAGTTATTATGACCCACAAACAAATTTAAGTTTATTGGTACTTGGAGAAGGGGAAGAAGCTTAATTAACTCAAAAAGGTGGCAAGTTTTGCTTAAAAAATAAATATAGAAACTGTGTAGAGGCTCTTTGGAATTTTCGAAAAGACATAAAGTTCCCATGAATAAATTCCAAACTTCATGCCACATTTAAGCATTGATTTGATTGCTTCAAATTGCTGACCCCACCAAGAGGTAACCATTTGGAATTGGTCCATGGAAGAAAGTCAAAATTGATCCCTAATGAATGTCGAATGCTGCAAGTTGCAACCTGCCACGGAACACCCCCAATAAGAGTTACAGCTCCTCAGAGCAGGGGCGACAGCTGTTAGTCGGAACTCGGTGAAAGGAGGTTGGCAAATCAAAATTGATTTTAATGATGCCTTCTCCTCAACATTGGATTATCGGACATGTTCCAGCATCATGTTCGTAAATCATAAATCTTGCTATCATTTCGTTTTGTTACCACCTAAGGTAGACCCTATATTAGTATTTTTTTGTTGGTTCGTTTTGGGGAAGTTTATACCCCACGTGCTGTTTCATTTCATTTTTTTCCCTCCCCGATGGAGGGAAAAGATATTAGGGCCACATTTTTGGTTCACTAGAGGAATGATTGTTGAAAGATGTGCTCTCCGGAGGGGTCAGTAGACACATGCTGTGCGTGTACTTTCGACGGTAACTGTTTTAGAGTCTTGAGCAAATATGTTTGGATATTAGGCGGAGCCAGTGGTTTTTGTTTTTGGTGGCAGGTGCAGCCGGTGGATCGCCTTTCACCAAACAAAGGCCATCATGCCGGCTGAGTTTAGTTTAGCGCTTACTTAGCTTACATCTTTTGTTTGGCTTTGGTCCGGCTGCTGCATTTTGATGATTTTGATAATGGCGGCTCATGCCTAATCCCTCCCGGACGTTGTATGTCTCTTTAATTAGCCGGGCCACAAGTGGCTTAAATGAATGTTAGGCGGGGGATTGCGCTTACGAAACCCATTGCAAATACAAGCAATAATACATCGAACGACAACAAAACAAAGTCACTTGTGCAATAAACTTGTTAATAAATAGAACGATTATATTATCCTCTTATAGCCACTTGCTGGAAAAGTCCCCTTCCGTTTTTATCCTTTCTCCATGTTGATGGCATCCAATTAACATAAATGCAATTGCAACCATACGATAGACAAATACCTGCAAGGGAAATTGAATTGCTTAATTAATTTCCCGCCTGACTTCCTCCTTTTTGCAAAACATGGGATCCGAGCAAGTCGGAGAGACAAATAAAATTGCAAATAAAATTTTATCCTAATGGAGCTTAGACTCGTTTAGTCAAAGATGTCCCACATGATGCATATCCCTCTTTTATTTTTTGTCACTGATGGCTGGGTTTTTATCCTTCGGTTCATTCTCTTTGAGATTTTCATGTGCAAAGCGAGTTTTTCCTTCGTTGGTTAAACGAGTTGCCTGCTGAGACAGTGGCGACCTACTTTTGGCATCGCCTGTGACTGGGACTGCAACTTGGTCTTGGACTCCGACTCGGACTCGAACTGAGACACTGCCTGGGCGGTGTATAACACAAAAAAAAAATCAGGAAAAAAAGACAAAATACAGAAGAAACAGAAAACAGCAGCCTCGGCTGTGGCGCCACTTTCTTTGGCGTCCAGTTGACTGGTTGACACCAATTTGAATGGCAAGTTTCTGTCAGACGGAGCGCTCTTTTTACATCACAAATGAGCAAATCGGATCGGGTTCGCCATGTGAAAGTCAGGGAGTGATACAAATACTTAATGCCACCCCTTGAGGTGGGCACGTCGACAGAAAAGTCGGCTACGGCTAACGCAAATTGGTGAATGTGGCCCACGGGTATTGGCCAGATGGCTGGGAGAAAGGATTCTCTCCTTGGGTCATGGCTCTTGGTAGGGAAAAGTAAATTGATCCTATTTACTATCTTTGGGCAGACTTATAATCACTTTAATTGCAAAATTGAAGCTTCTCTACTTCAGGAGCTGCGTACTGACAGAGTTCCATTTTCCACACTCTCTAAATTATTTTCCCCAAATTAAATACTTCTCCAAATTAATGGCCCCTTATGTAGACTAATTATCCAAATAGCAGTTTAATTTTCGCCATCTTTCTTCGAAAACTGGTGCCCATTTGCCATGTCTTTTGGAAATTATCTTAAAGCCCACTTTGTCAGTATCAATATTCCCCCGTTCCAAATCGGAGCAGGTAAACTAAAGGCACCAAGGCGAATGGTTATCATGGAAATGGCAGCTCGGAAAAGCCGGCTCGAATTTCCAAGCCAAGACACAATATTATGCCCCGTCCCCGATTGCACTTTGGAACCCATGCAGGCGTTAAATGAGAAGCGTTTGACAACGGGGAAGCCACCTTCCCGCCCCCATCTTGCCTGCATGCTGCATACTTGTTCTTGTTGTTTGCTGCTTGCAACAAGCCAGAGATCAGAAATTAGTGTGCCAAGTTATTTGGCCCCGGTACCGCCCACATATTCTTGGTCCTATGCACGGAAAACTATATTATTTTTCTTGCGAATAATATTTTTGAAGGGAGGAGTTTCCTGGATATGTCATAACTGGTACTAATCACTCCTTTGTTCTTTGTTTTGAGTATAAATAGCTTCACAATTAGCCACGTTTTTCCCCGGTGTAACCCCATTTGTGGCGCCTCCATTGCCACGCACACACGTACACACAGAGAGCAGGCAAAAATTAATTGCAATGCCGCAAATGACAGCGTCAAGTAGTAAAAGTAAGCACCCAAGAAGGCGAAGACGTCGCCGACCAAGAACCAGAAAGTTCGAGGCTGAATTTGGGCCGGGATAGAAGGAAGAGGGCGTGCCACGTAGGCATGGGTGGTGGGCGGTTGGGGCGTGTCACGTGCGCTGCTTGCAACAAGGATGAGCTCGTTAAAGGAAACGACAACGGCGGCGACAACAGAAGCAACAAAACATCGCCAAGTTGTTTCGCTTCTGTTGTCGAGTGCGTAAATTTTGTTTGTTGCTGGTGTTGTTGATACAAAATGTTATTAACATTCGTTGCAAGTCAAATAAGTGAGAAATGAAAGGAAAGAAAGAGGCTTAAAGCAGGTCTCTTGCCACAGTTTTGCTTCGCATTCAGCGAGGACTTTTGTTGTGGCTGAAGTACAAAGTTTGGAACCATTTCGTGCCTTAATTTCAATAAAATATAAGCAACTAAAGTGCACTGTTAATTTTCCAGACTGTCTTTGAGATTATCAGTCATTAAGAGAAGTTGTTGCCTCTTTCCTTGGCTGCCACTTAAATGGCTGCCACACACTCCGCCTTGATCCATTATCGCATTTAGGCCACAACTTCGCAGCGAAATCAGTTGCCATAACAGTTAATTGTTTACAATTTGACCCACAAAAGCAATTTGGCACAACGCAGAGTACTCTTGCTCACTACCCAGGGCTATTCTACACTTCAGCAACTCCGACTGATTTATGGCCATGATATGAAATTCGTTAATTGTCAACAAACACACACATCCCATCCATCCCTCTTATTGGACAAATTCTAGCCCGGCAGCCAAAACAAATGACAATTGGAGTGTGTTAATGGACTTTGTCAACATGAAGCTGGCAACATGTGTTGCA
This sequence comes from Drosophila atripex, assembly GCA_035045925.1. Taxonomy (NCBI): domain Eukaryota; kingdom Metazoa; phylum Arthropoda; class Insecta; order Diptera; family Drosophilidae; genus Drosophila; species Drosophila atripex. The sequence continues at coordinate 9,079,835 of JAWNOP010000012.1, forward strand.
GGTGGCAGCTGTTAGCTACCAGGTAGCAACACCTGCAATTTAAATAGAAAATAGAGCAAAAAAAAAACAAAATAAAAACAAAGAGATTTGAAGGAGAAAAACTAAGGCAACGCCTAATGAATTTCCAGTTACATTTCTACCACAACTTTTCCACCGCTACCCTGGCACAAGGCACCCGACACACATATGTGTTGTGTACTTAGGACTTTTATGGGTGTACTAGCTGAAATTTAGGGTTACAGAATGGAGGCCTGGATGGGTGGTGGGGCCATATCCTTGAAAAGCCCGCACGTAGGTTTTACAACTTAATTACAAGCCGCGTTAATCTAAGCCAAATGAAGCTTCACCTCACTCGTTCACTTTGCATTTGACATTTGCACACATAGACCAGTAGTAGCGCCAGTACCAGTACCAGTAGCAGTACCACCAAAATGGAAAAGGGAATTTAAATGGGAGCATAAAAGTAAAAAATGGAACTTCCTACGCAAAGTGGGTTGGATGACATTTTAATTGGACGGTTTATAAAAGGGCTATGTAGTTTTCATTTGAATGCATACCAAAGGAGACTTCAAAATACCTGGTCCATGGCTTTAAGTCTTTGATGCATTATTTAGGCTTTTCATTAGAGTATTTTATAACCAAGTGACTTTAAGTGACTTTACAAAAATATTCTTTAACAAAGAATTCCTTTTTGTAACCCCCACAATTCAAAACTATTCGATAAAACGTTTCGCAAATATTACTTCAACTTCACTATAAATAGCTGTCACTTTTGTGAGTTACTTTCCATTCAATTTTTGCCATCACGTTTACTTGATTTTTTTGGCCAAGAAATTTTTGAAAACAAAAGAGCAAATTGTCTTGCCCCTGATAATGATGATGGCGATAATGATGATGACGATGATGTTGGCCAAGATTGACACTTTTATTCAACGACCATGACTGTGACTAAGACTTTAAGCCGCAGACGGATTGGCACGGATGTATCTAGATATTTAGCTATCTATCTATAGATGAAATACTTTCTATAAAAATCTTTAATATAAAAAGCCATCATTTAACCAAATCTTTGATCCATAAGTCCCAAAACTTATTTACGATTAGACTTATGGCAGTTGCTTTTATGGATGTCTGACTGTATCTACATATCTATTAGTATCTGCATCTGTATCGAGAAACGCAAAAACGATTTGTCGTGCTGGGCGCGGGGAGTGGCAGATTTGTAGATTTGCAACGAAGCGTTGCAGTTGCACGTTCCTTGAAAACGCCGCACAATTTGCAATTGAAAGTTGAGTTTTTTTCAGACTCTTTTTTTACACAGTAACCACAGTTAGCCATTTGATCGAAAAGAAGACTTTCCCAGCGCAGAATGTTGTGTCCGGTTCAGATTGAAGTTGATGTTTTATATTTTCAGTTTTTTTTTACACTCTTTATGGGATCACGTTCTATTTGAGACGTGAATTATTTGCAACAAGCCAAAGAAAGAGAGGGACTTCCAGGCCAAGAAAGAGATGGGGCTACCGCACATTCAACTCCATTTTCAAGTGCGTGTTAAGCGCCACTTTTGGCCACCAGACATTCGATATTCAAGGCGTGAAATGCCTCCGAAAATGCTTGTACATTTTTTTTCCTGCCAGCATCTCTAGGCGGTTGTTTAATCGTTTTGTTAGTTTCTTGCTGATTATTATTTTGCGGCTGATGAACACTTTGGCTGGCAAAGTCATTAACTTTTATTTTGGCCCACACCACGTTATATTATATTACTCTTGAGCGTGCTGGAGAAGATTACAATAATTTGTAATCTTCCAGCTGGTCGACGGTTTGGGCCTAATTGTATGTGGATTTTGAGGCTGCACTAAACTAATGAGTGTCTAACATGGAAATCGAAGAAAACCTACGGTCTCTTAGCTTTAAGAACAAACTATTTGGATGTATTTATGTGTGAAATGCATAGCTCACTAAATTTAAAAAGCGCAAATCAAACTTTCACCAAAATGAGCTTCAAAAATCCATTAAAGTCCAGGCAACTGACCCTCTGCTGCCTGTTTAAACATGGTCTAAAAGCAATTTTGTTGACCCAACTTTGGTTTATTTTTGTATTTTTTGAGCTCCCCTCGCTTGTTTACTTAAAATTTATCACAATTACTTTACCACATAAAACGCACTGAAAAACGACAAAAACTGCTTTTTTTGATGAGTTTTTAAATGCTGACAGAGTCTTGTTATTAGAGTAAACAAACCACAAAAAATATCGCAATAAAAGAGCAGCGGAAAATACAAAATAAAAGATGAAGAATAATGGTAAAATATAGTTCAAAAATGGCATAACATTTGTGAAATTAAAATAAACACAATTCCAATCTAGGGATGGTTTTTTGATTATTTTTATTTTTTTGTTCATCCATTGTTGTTGCTGTGGCTTCAATTAAATCATATGGCAAGCTTTGGTGGCTTTTTCATGCAACAGAAAATTGTTGCTGTTGTTGTTGCTACTTATACAATATTGTGGCGCCTCCCCCTGCTCGGAGGAACGTGCAAAAACAAAACCAAAAACCGAAAACTAAAACCCAAAAAAAAAAAAGCTGAAAACTGTAAACTAAAAACTGAAAAGAAAAACAATTGCATAAAAAATTCACATGCCTCGAATCGTACGCTAGCTCGTCTCGCCGAAGATTATACAACTTTCTAATCAAAATATTATTTTATTATTATTATTACTCATGGTCTGACTTTGTTTCGACTCTTCGCTTCACTTTTTTTACTTCGGGGGCTTCGTCACTAAATTCAATTGCTCAATTGGCCCAATCAGCCGCAACTAAAAAGTTTGTTTCTTCCATTTTCTTCGGTTACATTTTCGATACACCAGTACCGTTTCCGGTACGCACTTTTCGTCTCAGTTTCTGTCCGAATAAGCCAGAGATGTGGGTCACTTTGCCTCCATCAGGCTGACAAGTAAACCGAAATCCATCGAGTGGGGCACGTAGAACGTTTTAATTACAAGTGGCCTAGTTTGGCTCCGAGCCGAGATTTTGGCTCTTTTGGGCCGGCTCCTACCTGATTTGTATCTACAAGCTATATGCTGGCCCCTGTCATGGAAACCAGCTATCAGATCGGAGTTAATAGTTTAATTGGGAGTGAGCCTGGGGAATTGCTCACGGACTTCTGGGCCAAGCCCCGAGGGAAATGTGATGAAATGTTCGGAGATAAATCACTTGTTTAGGGTGGAAATGTGGGCCTTACTTTTTTAAACATAAGCTAGGAATTAAATTTAATAAAAGCTAAAAAATGAAACCAGAAATCAGTTTTCATTGATAAAGAATTATTTATAGTCGCAAAGAACCATAAGTTCCGCTAAAATAAATTACCACAAATAACTTTTCAACTTTCTATGCCCTACCTTATTAAGAAACCTTTAAATCAAAGTCTTTGAAAATAGTTCTCCCTCCTATCTTCCCATCTTGGGCAAAAAAAATCAACCTTTGAACTCGAAACACGCCAACCTCATTAGTTCTGACCACAAATAGAGATGAACCTCCCAAAAAAACACACTGTTTCCTCTTACAGATGTAATCCCAGGAAAACATCTATAATTGTTTTCTACAAAAACCTCGAAAAGGCCTAACGGAACCGCTCACTTTGAGGTCAAAAGTATGATCCAAGCGACCTCATTGCACCTTTCTATGCGCTTCTCACACACTTTTCCTCCGACCTTACACAACACCATTTCGGGAGACCTCATTAACTGACCTCAGTTGACAATTTTAATGGGTCTTGGAGCCGGACCGGACGAAAATTGCCTAATGAAGTGCCCATGGATTGCGAATGCCAGCCAAAAGTCAAGCGAAAGGTTCCCCTCCAAGAAAAAATATGTCCATAATGGCGGACAGAAAATAAGCGGCAAAAAGTTTGTTGAACTTCTGTTACGCCAAAGAAGAAAAAATGTGCTGCGGAAAAAATTCAATTTCTTTGCATATTAAATCAGCCAAATCATCGTGACCCGGGGGCAAACTAGTTATAAAAAGATCTACCGCCAAGCCGATGGGTTATGTCATGGCTGGGCCAGGCGTTTCCTTCAAAATGCTAATGTGCCTCAAAGAATATTCGTACAAAGTCAGGGCCAACATTTCTGCCTGTGTTCTTGTGGGCCCATCTATGAATTCATAATTCTCTGTAACCCGTTTGGCCACTTCTAATACCAATATTTAGCCTGGGGGGCAAATCTGGGTTCAAACACCTTTCGAAAACTTGCCTAATGCGTGTGTAGTATTGATTGGATCGGAGTGTGTATCTATGGCTTCCAAAGCGCGATTCGGTTTTTTCATCTTCGCAGCGAATCCCCCCCAAACCGAAAAACGGACTCATTGCGAAAGAAATCTTCATGTCTCGAACAATTTGTTGCGCCTGCTCTGCAAGTCAACCAAGCTGGTGCTGGAGCTGGGGTTGCCTCATTGTATATCACTGAAGCATATTTTCAAGTGGTTACCTACAGTCCAACTCCCCTAACCCAAACCCCAAGCTCTTCATCAAAAAAGATACACAGACAACAAGGAGGTTAGAAAAGCATCTTTAAGTATCTATAGTTATCTAAATGAAATTTCTTACCATATTGAGTTTTTATCTCAAACCATAGTTGACAATTCCTTAGTATTTCAGATACATTGATTGCGCTTTTGCAATCTTCATTTCTAATGCCTTGGAAACTATTTGCAATTTTGTTGGCTGCTCGACGTTTTACAGTTTGATTAGCTGGAAAATTTGCCATCGTTTAATTAAATTATGTTTGCAGTCGGTAGTTACTAGATGGTTGTTGGCTTATGGGTGCTTACGTGTATGGGCAGCCAAATGACAATGAACGGAAATGGCGAGCAATTTGCATGCAACGGCAGCTGACTTATTCCGTTTCCATCTCTCCCGCCACCCTCCCGCCATCTCTTCCTCTCTCTCCTGCTCTTGCCATGAAGTGAAAGGTGCGGTCTCTTGGCCAACAAAAGCTGACGGATAAACGGAAAGCATCTTGGCCAATGAACTTTCCGTTCTAAGGTAACTTCTTGGTGATTGTGCAATTTCTCCGCACCGAGATGGTAATTGAATTCACTGAAGAATTTCCTGATATGCATGAACCGTATGAATAATCTCGAGTTTAATCATCTATCTTATCTTTTGGTGTGACTAAGGGAGCTTTCCCATAGAAACTTTAAATGATATAATGATTGGAAGAAGGCTTTCTTGAAAATCGTATGTGGTGACTAGTTTTTGGTCACAAATAACCTAAGAAAATACTCTTACGAGTGACTCAAACATGCAAAACAGTTCTTTAAAAATTCTTGTTAGCCAAAAATAAACTTTATCGCATAAAAATCTATAACTCTCCGCTCCATTTGACTCATTACCAACATGCACGCACATATTTCAATCATCTTGATGAAGTTGCAGCCAACTGTGCCACTGTGGAAAGCGAGCTTCTAGCCATTACTCTTGGCCTGCCACGCCCCGCCCAACAACGCCCCCACATGTCACGGAGGCAAGGGAAATAGAATTCGTATCGCATACATAGAGTAACAGACCCGGAGCCCCAAAAAAAAAAGCGCTAACGAACCAAGTGTGGCCGAGGTCCTGGGCTTTGGGTCCCTAATGGCCTGCACATGTGCTACGTGGCAGCAAACGAACTGCAGTTGGATCTCAAATATTACCCCTTAACCCCCAAATCCCCAGAAACACGCCCTCGTTCTGACCAACAAAAAATTTCCAAAAGAAATCGACGCAGTCACGTAAAATTATTTTAATAATCACATAACTTTCGGCATTTACACGCCAGGCGTTCCAATGGGAGTAGCATTCTCACCAAACAAAATGTCAATAAATTTCGTACTTTTTCTTTGAGCTGACCAACAACAACAAAAAAGTCCAGAAAACAATGTGTATACGATATACATATATATAACAAAGTTGGGATATGCAGAAGAAAAAGTAGAAGTTTTGGCGGACAGAGCGCTTAAGTGGGATTTGCGGGGCACTTTAGTGTCAACTTTAACAATAAGTTGAGTGAGGCAGAACACAAAATTCTAGCCAGGGAACCAAACTTTTGGCGGCCACTGTGGGCTAATGAAATGAAGCCTCTTACGCCCCCAAAACAAGCAAAAAATAAATCCACGTATACCATATACTTAGGAACTTGAGCTGATTTCACACAGCAGGTGACCGCTCGAAGGATTCTACCACACAGTTTTTAGCTATCAATTGCATCTGTCCATCTGGCAGATACATTTCACGAAAGTCAAGCCGGCTTGGACACTGGCTGGATTTTTCCAAGACTCCCTCGGGTCTCTTTGAAATTCTGCCCAGCTGAACAGCTCCGGTGCAGTCGTTTGAAATAAATTACTCTGTGCACCTGATGACAAACTAAACAAGACCCCACCATCTAAACTCTGGTCTAAACGGAGCAAAGGGGGAGACTCCTCGCTGTCATTATGCACTCTTTGGAGAGTTTCTTATAAGAGTTGGGAGTTGAAATAATATTTAAAATTAAGAAAACTGAGAAAACCGATATTTTTTAACTTCAAAATTGGTTCCAACTAGCAAGGTAGCGTTGGAGATAATGTTTTTAAAAAGGTTGTATGGATTGTATGGACTTCTGATCTAAAGAACCTTTAAGATTTTTTTATATTGATTATAAATTTCTAATATATTTCCATAAAAAGTGTAATTAAATATTCGGTTACTATCTCTGCATCTATCTGTATTCTCTACCATGGCCGCATTTATTGTCATTATTATTTTGATACCGCCTTTTTTTGCTGCAAGTTTTCTGTTGTTGTCTGCACAGTTTTCCTGCTATCAGACCCTAGATTTATGCCAACAAAAACAAACAATAAAAAATATATATTCGCCCTTTTTATTTTTTATTTGCTGCTTTTAATTTTGTTTCTTTCTTGTGCTGTCCAGCTGGAAGCAGCGGACAGCTACAGCTGCATTAAAAAAGTTGCCAAAGAAAACAGTTTGCATTGCAATTTTTACTTGATTTTATTTTTCATCTCCCATTCTTTCTTTCTATTTCTTTCCTTTGTTTTGCTATCAACGTTGGGGAAAAGTAAAATAAAAATAAATAATAATTTGAAAACAAAATAAAAAAATTAGTTATATATATTGTTTGTATGTATATTAGGACTGCTGGACCCACAAAAGGTTGTCCGGTCTGTTGCAACTCGGTTAAGTCCACCCAACTAGCAACATCCAACTGGGTCATTGTTGTCCGCCCTGGCTTGCCGACTTGAGCAGAAGTAATGCCGAATCTGACTGCCGCAAATTCAATTTTATACAAAACTGTAGAAAGGAAAACAATCGAAAGTCCTATTGGCTCAGGATTAAATAACATAAAATCCAAATAAAATATAAACTGTAACTTATGTGTATTTCAAAGTGAAGAAAATTGGAAGAAAGTATTAAATGAGACATTTTAGAGATTTTACATTTTGTTGTAGATATTTTTATGTCAATATGTTACTCAAAATCAATCACTATTGTTGAAGTAAAGTTTTGTTTTCAATAGTACATATTATTATTAAAAAACCTTCATCCCTGGATAGTGCACCGGACAGAGAGAACTTGTAGCTTCCACCCCAAAACCCATCCCATTGTTTTCAATTTTTTGTATAATTTCTTTGACTCTGCTGATTTTTTGCCTTTGTTGTTCCACTTTGTTTCCGCCCCGGCATGGCAGAACTCAATTAAATTCTGTCACAACGCACACCATGTAGTCGCAAGTCGCAGGTCCTTTGGCTCCGGGAAATACTTTTTATCCTTTGGAGAGAGAGGTGCCTCCCTCTACTGTTTGTGACAGCAATTCGAAGTGTAAATGAAATAATAGCTGCTAAAAACCAATTTGGCGTAAATTATAAAAGCTTAATGACTATTATGAATGGTCGTAATATATATGTAGTGCGGATATATCCTGCACCCATTTTTATTGAGCTGTCATGGAACCTTTGACTAACAATTTGTTCACTTTTGTTTCCCTTTTTCAGGTCCGTGGAGCTGATAGCCCTGCTGGCTATTTCGTGCACCTTTTTCCTGTTCATGCACACGAATAAGCTGAACAGTCGCCTCAAGGAGATGGAGGTGAAGCTGCAGCCCTCGGAGTTCTCGGCCCTGGGTATCACCGGCAATCACATCAGCGGACACGATGCGGGCAGTAAGTAACTCCCTCGGATGTATCTCATCTTAAGTGCATATCTAACGCATCGCATCTCACCTCATTTCCATCTCAGAACAATGGCCACAAGGTCGGATTGTGGGCCAGAATTTGCGCTCGATTGCATTTGCAGTGCGTTTCGTATCGGCAAATACATCAGTTGGTACAGGAAGTTTAGCAAAGAACAAAAATCTTTGGGGTTTTATACGAAAAACTAGCTAATAAACTAAACTAATAAATATACAGCTTAGAGCAAGACAAATCTCCTAAATACTTTTAAAACCATAATGTTTACAAGTATCTACAAAAGAAGATAGAAAACATATCGAAAAATTCAGTTCAACTCACTCTACCCAAACCCATGCCGTACCTACCGTGCTTGAAAGCTGGTTCCGGCCAATTGATTTTTAATTACCACATTGACCCGGACCTCAAGCCACTAACCAGCCTCTAACCAAAACAAAAAAAAAAATAAAAAAAGAACCGGCAGAGAGACCTTTGTTAAAATTTTCCGGCGGCATTTGCCATAAATTAGTTGATCGTTTTAAGCTAAATTAGTGCACATTGCTTTTCGCATGAATAAATTATGGAACAATGCAGAGAAGGAGTCCAACAAGTAAATATCTATGGGCTTTCATTTTTGTGTGCATTTGGAATAGCACTAATAAACTGGCAAATTAAAATCAACATAATATATGGCCGATGCATCCATAGATTGTAGTTGCAAGTTGCAACAAATATGTGCAGCAAACTTTTTAATTACAATATGCATGTGTTTACATATTAAACGCATAAATAGACAGAGAGAGTTGAGCTTTTTTTTTTAGCAATATTTTAGTGCATTAATAAATTATTTAGAGGCGACAGGTCCGCGGGGGAAAAGGTTAGGTTAGGGCCTTCGCCGCGTGACTGGGAATTTAACCTTTTGACATTGCTTTAAGCGCAATTTTGTTTTTGTGGCCGAGCTAAATAATTCAGCATATTGATTGTAAAATTATTAATTTAATTAGCAAATACAGATAACGGTAAAAAGCCAGAAAAGGGAAATCTGGATTAATTGGCGTGGCAGATGAAATTTATGAAATCTTTTCTGTGGTTCTGGAAAATCTGGTAAAAAGAATATTAAAATATTTATTTCAACATTAGTTTAACAAATATTTCCAGTAAGGTTTATCCTTTCTTATAGCTGACTTTGAAACTTTTATGGTTCCGGTTTCCCTTTGTGGCTTTTTTCCTTCAAACTTTTCGAAATACTTCCATTAAGATCACATTACCATAGACCACAACCGCCATCACTTGACACCTTTCGCTCCATAAAAATATTTGTCGAATATACTCCGGATTCCGGTGGAAGCCAAACCAAACCGAAAAACCGAACCGCACTTCAAGTGCACAAACAATGAGGTTTTCGCTGAAAAGAGCATAATTGCTTGCAAACGAATAAAGAGCGCTTTTAGAGCGTCACTTGAAGTTCTGCCTGCGACTCGATCGGCGTCATGCCACAGCCCCCTAATTAGGCCGCACTCCGCCAACTAACTAACTAACTAATAACGCTATTATTAGGCAACTAGGAGGCAGGTACGGAAAAAATCCAAAATCAAATCAAAACTCTCTGGAAATGCAAGACCCTAATTTCCATGCCGGAAGTTTGGCGGGTTGCTCTCGGTCCGTGCAATTCCACTTGCAAATTAGGCAAAAGTTGCCCCAACAGCACCGCCAGCTGCACCAACTGATCTCCACAATGGGTGGCAAGACAAATGGACGACGGGGGAAAATGTGAGTTTTTGGGGGGCAACTGAAGGAGGAAAACAGAAGACTTCACGCCTAACTGCGGTGATTGCCAAACACCACAGCAGTCAGCTGACGGTGAAAATGGTTAAAAAATTGCTATTTTCAGGCTTAAACTAAAATTAAATACCCTAAAAAGATAAGCTAAGATTGTTTTAAAATTAATAAAATTTTAATGGAAAACGTCAAACTGGGAAGAAGATGAATCCTACAAGAATTTCGATACAGCCTATTAGAAAAACAAAAAATGTATATAGTATACACTTTTATTGTTATTAATTTCTCATTATTCTCCATAATTAAAACTCCTTTGGTGAGAGTATAGAAAGGCGTAAATTCCATAGTTCAAGTTGATCTTCCACTGTACTGTTAGTGACGATAATAACGATGATGATGTTGCTGGGGAAGTGGATAAAGTCGGGGCAGATGCAACATAGCAGCCAAGTGCACTTGTGGGCCATGTTTGTTGCACAGCTGGTGGCATCTTCATTGTTGCTTTTGTTGCATTTGCGTCTGCGCACGCGTCAATTGCCGACAGTTACAAATTGTCCCCGGTTAGCCCCTCTCCAAGACAAACCGGGCTAATGGCCAAAAAAAATAACAAAAATATTTTAGGAAAGCCAGAAAAGAAAAAATAAGACAAAAAGAAAACGAACACCACGTGACGTTGATGGAGTTTTTCTTTTGGGCCAGAAGACAAAACGAAATAAGCACTGTGAGATGCAGAAAAAGGTTTACCTTCAGACACTCGTTCATCCATTCATAAATATTTCATTTAATTGACTCACACGACTTGGGGGTCGAGTGCGAGATAAAGATACGAATATGACGACGTACTCAACATGCTCGTTTAAGCCATCATGATGATGATGGCACCGTTTGTCGGTTTTGTCTGGCTTTTTCGTATATTTTTTTATATATATTTGTATATGTACATGTACTTGCTCATACAGCCGGCAACATTGAACTTGACTTAAGTTAATTAACGGTGCTGAACGATGCAAGCCAAGTTGGTTGCTTGGCGGTTGCTCAATTTCGTGGTCTAATGAGCAAATGGAAAAACTCATGGTAAAAGCTTTAAAGCTAAGAGATTCTTTATAAGACAGGTAGAGAAAATGGGGTATAATTAAAATTTAAAATGTAAAAATTAATTTTTTAATAAATAAGGTAAAAGTGGCAAGCCCTAAAGAACCTTTCATTACTCGACCTATCGCACGTCATTGTTTTCCAAGTTGAAACCCGCAATTGTCTGCACCTTTAACTTAAACTACTACCAAAGTCTTAGAAAAAATGTAGTAATGCCAACTTTGCCCCTGGCAAAAATGCATTGCAAACCAGTTCTTTACACTCACTACCGAAGCAGGCAGCTTTATTTTCAATTAGACACTCGCCCAGACACGAACTAACCCATAAAAAAGCAGCCACGGCCCCACCACCTCCTACGAAGTTGGCCAAAATAAGTGTTTTTTGGCCGAAGCTGGAAAATGCAGACAGGCAGGCAAGCAATTTGTGTTAGCACAGGCGGATAATTTTGGAGTCGGGTCTTGAGATACGGAGTGATAGAGAGATTGCTAATCAAAACATTAAATTAACACAATTACCTGGCTTATGGGTGGGTCTGGCCAGTAGAACTCAGACTTTGGATAGAACAATTGCAGTTAGAAGAGCGGAACCGGTGGGATAATAAGGAAATAATAGCAATGGCACCACTTTTTTTTTGTCTGCTAGACCAAATCAGGGAAGACAAATCATAGATTATAGAATTGATTGAAGCCTAACTTGGTTATGAAAGTTAGGGCAGGTAATTAACCAAACCACTTTATTTAAAGCCCTTTATTTTAAAACCTCCTTTGATCGCCTTTGATCAAAAGTGGACACCGCCCCGCCACTGAATGAACTCTCCCAGATATAAATACCTCATATTCAATAAACTGCGACACCTGGTATGTGGTTCACCTTCGCCGGCAATTGAAGTGGCCAATAACCGGAGCTAGGCCAAGACTGAAGGTTGCATTAGAACAGTAGAGAAAATCGCTTTTGGGGCCAAATCCAAAACAGGGCAAACAAGTGCAAAAGAGCTGCAGGCGACAACTGCATTGGGATGTGACCCAATTTTTGAAACCACACAAACCAAAGAAAAAAAGTACAAAAACCGAAATCCGAAATCCGAGAAAGATTCAGGCTGTAAAAAGTGTCAAATAAAAGGAGAGCCGGGCTGGCAGGCTTCTATTTTAAGGTCTCAACCGCAAAATGTATTTCACTCTCGGTTCAGTGACTTTGTTGCCGGCGGTTTTAGGCCAAAACTGGCTAAAACCAGTTGGTCCAACACTTTCATTCACATTTTCCAGCGAAACTGCCCAATTGACCAAACACAACGGATCTGGTTTAATGGCAATTGGACTGGATATATGGACTTGCGTCTCAGACTTCCTTGTTCGGGTTAGCTCGGTTCGGTGCGAATTATGAAATACTTGGCCATAAAACTGAAACGAAACGAATCGAAACCAAATCGTCCGACCCACACCGCACCTGAAAATCAAGATGTTTTCCGCATCTCTCTGTCCAGGTGATCAATAGCAGTCATTTACCAAATTATGTCTTAAATTGTACAGACTCCATACAGACTCCAAGTCCGCGTGAGGAGGACAAATGTCTGACATCAGCATTTTAATTGCCAAACGAAATGGACATGCGAAAACCGCCATTTGCATGCGTTTGCGATTGCGTTTACTTCTGGGGAAGGAAATGGAGGGAAACCTTTCAAAATCCGCCGAGGATGATCCCTATCGCATCCGAAGTGAGCCGGAAAAGTGAAAGGAGTCATCATGAGCTTGCATATTTATTGCACTCGTCTTTATTTATTTATCATAGCTGTATAAATGGCTCCGACACTGGCTGGAGCCCAAAATTCGACTTTGGCTTAGGCCTCCTCGTTCAGGTCTTCCCATTCAAATATTGCATAAACACTTTTTGGGCTCAAGTGGAAAGTAAAAGTATGCGGCCAGCTTCCTTTTTTGGCATCAGTTTTTGAGGTCATCAAATATTTTACTGTAATTGGGGTCGCGATGATGGCTGATATTATCGCACTAATCGTGAGGATTTTTGTATCAAGGTTTCTGCCATAATAACAAAATATTTGCTAATCATTTTTCAGAACACGACGATATCAATACCCTGCATGGCACCTATCAGTACCTGAAGAGCACCGGCCAGGTGAGTTCATTTTTTATAAATTTATTTTTATTTGCATTTTGCCATCTCGCCGTAAACATTGTTGCATACATTATTGGTGGCTCATGTAGCTGGAAATGTAAGAAAGCATCGAACGAAGCCCATCAAAGCAGCCGACATGTGGAAAGGTGGCTTTAGCTCCTTGGTGTTTGATATTGCATACTGCCTGCCCCAAAATATTACGATCACCCATTCGCCGTCTCGCCCTCTAATTGCGCCCTACTCTCTGTCGCACTCATCGTGAACGTGGCATGAACTGTCATCAATGTCTGTAGCATCTGCCATCTGCCCCACTGCCCGAAATCTCATACACATACAACACGAACAACACCACACCAAACCACCAAATACACTAGAATAATGCAGTTTAGATAACCAGCCATCTGGTAGCCTCTAGCTATTCCTATTCCTAAACCTATTCTATATATCTGTTCCTTTGCCGACTCTGGCTGTGATCAGTCCCCTCTTTCTGAAACTATCCTATAACACTAACCAAACTACGAAATTACACTTCGACTCTGTCCTGAAACCTTAGTCAGCGCAGTTTTTTTTGACCAGTTAGCTAGTTGCAACATAGAAGCGATAGAAAATCGATTTATAAAGATTAAATAGTAAAGGTAAGTGGTCGCTATGGGGAGGATTACTATTTATGCCCCCACATACCCAGCTGCGAAACATTTGCGAAATATTTTTTAGATGATGGGATGGCTCCAGGTGCCTTGTCTGTTGCTTCAAAAAAAAACGAAAAATGCTCAAGTAAAACCGCTTAAAGTCTATTTTTATCAAACTCTGTGTGCTGTCCTACTTGTGTTTTGACTCGTTTATGTTCGTGTGCCTCTGTGTTTGTGCTCCCAACTCCACGCAGGAAAAAAAAGTAACTAAAAAACTAAACGAACCTGCAGCCTGAAAACTGAAAACTACTCCAACTAGCACTCCCAACTTTTGCAATCCGGCAGCTTACACACCTGACCGCCGCCGATCTGAACAACACGGGACGAGCCCAACTGGATACCATATTCTTTAATCGGGTCACGAAGACTGGCAGCGAAACGATGATGGAATTGCTCAAGATTCTGGGGGAACGCAACGACTTTGTCGCCCGTCGCGATGCCGAGGGATTATACGAAATAGTCATCATGGATCCGGTCTACGCCAAAAACTTCATCCACTCCGACATACTGAACGAGACGAACGCCAACACCTATTCGAAGCACGTGGCGTTCATAGACTTTACTGCCCTGGACGAGCCCTGGCCCATCTACATAAACTTGGTGCGGGACCCGATCGAGAGGCTGGTCAGTTGGTTCTACTACGCCCGAGCGCCCTGGTACTGGGCCGAGCGGAGGGAGACCTTCGGCGATGCCATCCAAATGCCCGACATTAACTGGCTCAAGAAGGACTTCAACCAGTGCATAGAGGAACACGATCCGGAGTGTGTCTACGAGCAGATGGAAATGGGCAACCTGGGCGACCATCGACGACAGTCACTCTTCTTCTGCGGGCAACGGACGGACATCTGCATGTGAGTAGCCGACAATCCAAGTCGACAATCCACCAAACACACCATCTGCAGGCCCTTCAACTCCCACGAGGCCATGCAACGGGCCAAAAAGAATGTTGAGGAGCGCTACGCGGTGGTTGGAACATGGGAGGATACCAACACTACTCTGACGGTCCTGGAGGGTTACATACCCCGGTTTTTTGCCGGCGCCAAGGAGGAGTATTACAAGATGCGGCATGTCCTGGCAAACTTTAACAAAAACCAGTTCCGGCCCACTCTGAGCGACAGGGCGAGAGCTGTTCTAAGCAAAAACCTCACCCGTGAAATAGAGCTGTACCAGTTTATCAGACACCGGCTCTACAAGCAGTTCATAGCACTCCATCTGGAAACAAATCCCAAGCTGAGGGCTAATTGAAAAAGAGTAGTAAGCTATGCGAACAGGCCTAGCCAACTTATTCTAGATAGGGACAGTAGTACACATGAGTTATTTAAAGCCTAAAAATAAAACCCTTTTCTCTCGGGATTTCTCCAAGATTTTTTGAAAATTCGCCAAACTCTTTCTGGGATTAATAAGCAAAGATTTCTTAACTTTTTTGATGCGTCACAGGTAAGGTGACTGCGTCACGAGGTGGATTATTATTTATGCCGTGGACAACTTTACGAAATTTCTGTTGAAGATGTCCTATTTGTTGCTTCGCGAACCGTTTTTAAGTTAAACCGCTTAAACTTTAATCCTTAAATTCTTCTCTTGTGGAAGTCTGTGTGTTGTATTAGTTGTGTTTTAACTCGTTTATGTTCCTGTAACTCTGTGTTTGTGCCGCCAATTGCACGCAAAAGTATCCTAGTAATGTAGCACATCGAACCTGCACACTGAAATCTAACAAACTACTCCGCCTGTCAAAGAGAAACAACTTTTTCAATCCGGCAGCTTAAGTACCTGACGGCCGCCGATCTGAACAACACAGCCCGGGCACAATTGGATACTTTATTCTTCAATCGGGTACCCAAAGCCGGCACTGAAAAGATGATGGAATTGCTGAAGATTCTGGGAAAGCGGAACAACTTCATAGCCCGCCGCGATGTCGAGGGATTCTTCGAAACGGTCCTCATGAATCCCAGTTACACCAAAGAATTTCTCCACACCGACGTACTGAATGCTACGACAGCCAATAGTTACTCCAAGCACGTGGCGTTTATAGATTTTAGTGCCCTGAACGAGCCCTGGCCCATTTACATAAACTTGGTGAGGGATCCGGTCGAGAGGCTGGTCAGTTGGTTCTACTACAGGCGCGCTCCTTGGCACTGGGCCGAAAGGTACGAGGTCTTTGGCGACGCCATCAAAATGCCCAGCATCGAGTGGCTGAAGAAGGACTTCAATCACTGCATTGACGAGCACGATCCGGAGTGTGTCTACGAGCAGATGGAGTTGGGGAACGTGGGCGACCATCGACGACAGTCGCTCTTCTTTTGTGGTCAATGGAAGAAGGACTGCATGTGAGTAGAAGGATGAGAGGATGGCTAGATAGCTCTATAGACTAGATAGAAATATTTTTTAAGGATACAGCCTTTTTGCTCATGTGATTCCAAGTGATACTCATAAGAAACCCCCTCCTCAGACCCTTCAACTCCCACGAAGCCATGCAACGGGCCAAGAAGAACATTGAAGAGCGCTACGCAGTTGTTGGAACCTGGGAGGATACAAACATCACTCTGTCGGTGCTGGAGGGCTATATTCCTCGGTTCTTTGCCGGAGCCAAGGAGGAGTATTATAGGATGAGGAAATTCCTGGGAAACTTTAACAGAAACCAATATAGGCCCACCGTGAGCGACCGGGTGAGAGCAGTGCTCAGTCGGAACCTCACCCAGGAAATCGAGTTGTATCAGTTTATCAAGCACCGATTGTACAAACAGTATATAGCGCTCCAACTGGACTTAGATCCCAGGATGAGGGAATGATTAGACTCAAAATAATTAACCATTAAGCGATTTCCTTGAAGAGTAATAAACTATGCTAACTTTAAACCTGGCCTGATCTTTTCTGGTTTCAATCTAACACTTCCTTGGTAAATTTCGATTGGTCGTAGCAGCTTCGGTACATAACGCTCAGTTAAGCCCCATATACAGCCTATTGTCCATGCAGCGAATCGGATACAATGTCCACGATCGGAGGAGCAGCGAGGAGGAAATTCGGGGTGATCCGGCAGATGGACATCATCACGATCACCACAATCACCACCATCATGTCCATCACCAGGGCAATCGCCATCCGGAATCCAGTCACAAGGCCTCTCATGACAAGCAGCTGGCTGTACCAGAAAACAGGCCAAAGATTATGGATATGGACTATGAGGACGATGATGACGATGACTTGGATGAGGGAAAGGACGAGTGGGAGGAGGAGGACGGTTTCAACTTTGAGGCCGACTTGCTGAATAACACCAAGTTCGCCGAGGCGGACTTCGTGTTCTTCAATCGCGTCCCTAAGGTGGGCAGCCAGTCGCTGATGGAACTGATGGCCCGATTGGGAAAAATCAATGGTTTTACCCACGCCCGGAACAAGGGCAGTGCCCACGAAACCATCCTGATGAACAAGCAGCGACAGAACGATCTCATTGGAAACCTCCTGACCCGTCAAAAGCCACACATCTACAGCCAGCATATAGCCTACATCAACTTTACCCGATTCCATCTGCCAAAGCCCATCTACATCAACTTGATCCGCGATCCCATCGACCGGATCATCAGCTGGCATTACTATATCCGAGCTCCGTGGTATTACCGGGATATGAAGGCCAAGCTGGGTGACCAGGCGCCGCCAATGCCATCGGATGAGTTCCTGAACCTCGATCTGGACACCTGTGTTCGCAACCACGATCCCCACTGCACCTTCAACCAGGGGGAGATCAAGAACGCTGTGGGAGATCATCGCCGGCAGACGTTGTTTTTCTGTGGAATGAATCAAAAAGTGTGCATGTAAGTAGGCAGTAAACAGGGACAGTAATGCAATAGATTTCCTGATCGGAGAACTCTTCGATAGGCCTTTCAACTCAAGGGTTGCCATGCAGAAGGCTAAAAGAACCGTGGAGACTGAATACGCTGTGGTGGGCACCTGGGAAGACACCAATATCACACTTTCCGTTCTGGAGGCCTATATTCCTCGATTTTTCCGCAATGCCAAGGTGGCCTACTACCGTAAGACTCTATCCCAGCTCAAGGAGTAATCTTAACTACAAATGTGGAATATTTTCAGTGGGAAAAGATCGTCTCTCGCGAGTTAATCGCAACAATGTCACACGCATTGTTAGCGACGAAACCCGCACCATTCTCCGGAAGAATCTGACCAATGAGATCGAGTTTTATGATTTCTGCAAACAGCGCTTATACCTGCAGTATGCTGCCCTGAGTCATGGGAAAAAGTTCGGGGAGGATGACTACCTCCTGGTACCAGAACAGCACAACAACTCTGAGGAGGAGTATTAATAGGAAATAGTTTCAATAGAAACTTCAAATTCTAGAGTTAAGCTAGCAACAAATGTACTCAGGACTGTTTATCCTTTAACAGAAATATACGGATTGTATTCTTAAAGATGATAAACCATACTACCCATAATTCTTTAAATACCTCGATTTGCTTTTTGTGTGAATAACTTTCGTTAAATACCCAGTATTCGAATGCTTTCTGTGTACCTCGTTTCTCGCCGGGAGCTTTCTGTGTATCTTCATCCGTGTTGTAGTATCTCGATTGTAGTATCTGGCTCGATATCTTTTCTACAACTGTCCCCTGACCTTTTCCAGCTATGGAGGTTGAATCCCAAATTTCTCAACAATACCAGATTCCACACCCGCGACCTACTCTTCTTCAATCGAGTTCCCAAAGTTGGAAGCGAGACCCTTATTGCTTTAATGTACCGCCTGAGCGAAAAAAATAACTTCCAGGTGGAAAGGGCGCCTTTCTCGAAGCCCGTTGGAGTATTTTGGACAGCCGAACGCCAAAAACAAGAAGCTAAGCGAATTTTTGACCTTCAGGAGGAACCGGCCTTCGCCTATGTGGAGCACATGAACTTCATGAACTTCCGACCGTTTCATCATCCCCAGCCCATCTACATCAACTTGGTATGAGAGAGGAGAACGCGACGAAGGATTACTGATTACTGAACCCTTTTACTTTGTCAGGTTCGAGATCCCGTCGAAAGAGTGATCAGTTGGTTCTACTACAAACGCACACCCTGGAACTCGATTAAAATGTTCGAGGTGACCGGAAAGTTTCTGAATCGATCCCATTACGTTAAGAACTTTGAACAGTGTGTGCTAACACACGACTTAGAGTGCCGATATGATTATGGGATTCGCTTCAAAGACGACACCGCCGATCATAAACGGCAGTCCTTGTTCTTCTGTGGCCATTCCCCACTTTGCGAGTAGGTAGTCTAATGTCCATTGCCGGTTTAATGTCTTAATCGATCGGGTTATCCTTTCAAGACCCTTCAACACCCCGGCAGCCATTGCCAAGGCGAAACAGAATGTGGAACGTGACTACTCGGTGGTTGGGAGCTGGGAAGATGTGAACGTGACTTTGGCCGTGTTCGAGCACTACATACCCCGTTTTTTCAAGGGTGTTACAGACTTGTACTATGGTAATATTAGCACAAAAAACAAAATTTATGCAATTGGGGTTTCCTAAAGCTTGAACCATTTGTCTGCAGAGCCCGAAGTAGGTCTGGCCTTCAAGAAAATGAACACGAACCACTGGAAACCAAAAATTAGCGAGCGCATCAAAAGGATTATGCGGGCGAACTTCACCCAGGAGTACGACTTCTATCACTTTATCAAGCAGCGATTGTATAGACAATACTTTGCAATAAAAAAAGACTTGGAACTGTAGACAACAACGAATTTATTGAACTTCTACTTCCATTAACTTTATGTTCTGTAACCAAGTATTTCGATTTATTTGCCCGCATTTAGTTTTCATTTCTGTATGGGTTGATTTTTGGTTTTCTGGTCTAAGGAAGGCGACTTATTTTTATCCTCACTTTCAAGCTGGATTACTTGGACGCCGCCCACTTGAATAATACACCCAAGGCCGAGAGAGATTTTATATTCTACAATAGGTTGGAGAAGACGGGAAGTCAGTCGATGACGCGTCTTATTAAAAATCTGGGCGATCGTAATGGATTCGAGACTTTCCGTAATATAATACGACCCTGGCGAGCAATTACAGACAGCACGGAAGAGGTGCTGGATCTAGTGGATCAGATAAGTGAGCTCCCAGAGCCAGGAGTGTATGTGGAGCACGCCAACTATGTTAACTTCACGGAACACGACATGCCCCGGCCCATCTACATCAACATGGTGCGCGATCCCATCCAGAAGGTGATTAGTGCCTATTACTACCAGAGGCACCCTCTAATCTTCGCCCAGAGCTTGATGCGGAATCCCAATAAGAGAATGGAAAATAAACGGTTCTTCGACACCACTTTCAACGACTGCGTCAGGCAAAGGATAAGCCCATATTGTGTGTTTGATGCCCACAATCCCTTCAACGGCGATTGGCGGAGGTTTTCACTTCATCTGTGCGGCAATAGAGAGATTTGCACGTAGGTTCTGACCCAATTAGATAATACAGGTTCCATGCTCCAAGACTAAAGGTTTATAAACGTTTCCAATTAGACACTTCAATTCGGAGACGACCACACAAATAGCCAAGATGAATGTCGAGCGGGAGTACTCGGTGGTTGGCAGTTGGGAGGACGCAAACGTGACTTTGGCTGTCCTGGAAGCATATATACCCCGATTTTTTACCAATGCCCGTCAGGTCTACTACAGTAGGTGTCTCATGTGATAAAGCGTTCGCAATTAGGCTAAAACTGAATCCTATTCCCTTTAGATAAAACCGAAAAGTTCACCGTAAACAATGTGTCGCATGACACACATCTGGACGAGGATGTGGAAGCATACCTGCGGTCCAGTTTCAGCTTCGAGATAGAGCTGTATCAGTTCATCAAACAGCGACTCTACAAGCAGTACATTGCCGTCCACAAGGACGAATTCGTCTCCTAATTTTTTAATTAAAATTGTACCAAAAAATATACAGGAAATACAACATATGATCTTACACTATAAATTTAAACCAGAGTTTCAACTTTTCCCCTCTTTCCGCTACTAATCATTGGGATATATAGTATCTTGCTTGACATCACTCTCCACTGCACTGCCAATTTAGAACTCGTTTCAAGGACGTACCGATCCTTTGCAGATCCTTCACTTAAGTCCCGATAAACTGAACAACACACCCAAGGCGGAGATTGACGTTTTGTTTTTCAATCGGGTGCCCAAAACCGGAAGCATGCAGCTCATTGAGTTGATGAGGCAACTGGGAAAAGTTCACAACTACGATGTGGAGAAGGATCCTCAGAACGGAGGAGTCCTGCCCATCCTCGAACCGGCCGAGGAGAGTGACATAATTGAGAACATTGCCAGCCTGGAGGATGGCTCGGCATTCGCCAGTCATGTGAACTTCCTCAACTTCACCAAACACGATCAGCCCAGACCCATTTACATCAACATGGTGCGGGATCCCGTCGAGAGGGTGATCAGTTGGTACTACTACATCCGGGCGCCGTGGGTCTTTGTGCCGGGAAGGAGGCGCAACAACCGGGAAATGCCCAATCCCAAGTGGGTCAACACCGAGTTCGATCAGTGTGTCTTGAGTGGCGAAAAAGTGTGCACCTACATCGAGAATTCGTTGCTGGAGCACGTGGGCGATCATCGGCGTCAGACCCTGTTCTTTTGTGGCCACAACGAGGCCAAGTGCACGTGAGTTGGCCAGGTAGAAATTCATCCTTTTCCGTCTTAGTCACCTCTTGACCCCATCCCCTAGACCCTTTAATGGCCGCTTGCCCCTGCAAATAGCCAAAATGAATGTGGAGCGGGAGTACTCCGTGGTGGGCACTTGGGAGCACACCAACGAAACCCTGGCCGTTCTCGAGGCCTATGTCCCCCGATTTTTTGCAGACGCCTCTAAAATGTACTACTGTAAGTTGTCGCTTTGGGACTCTGAGGTGTCGAATGTTTATAATTTTCGTGTCACAATAACTTACAGCGGGTCTGCACTCGGATGTCCAGAATAGCAACCCCATGAAGCCGCACATTCCTCAGAATATAATCGATATGGTTCGCCGGAACTTCACTCGCGAAATCGAATTCTATCAATTTTGTCGCCAGCATTTGCACAAACAGTATATAGCCATTAAGTTGAACGAACTCAAGAAAGTGGACAAGTCGCTGGCCATGATGGAGGAGGCCAATGAAATGGCCATTAGGGACTAGTTTAATAAGTTAGAAAAAGTTAATAAAAAATTTACTGAAACTGATGGATAATTCTAGGGTATATTTTCGCCTTTTTCCTATTAACCTAATAAACCGAGCTTAAAATTTAAGACCTAAAATATGAATGCTCTTAACTTGAAAAGTCTTCGTCTGTACCTTCTTGACTTCCTCAAGTATCTTCGATTAATTTTCGCATAAAAAACCCTTCTATCGCTTAAAACTTTCCAAGGATATTGAAAATCGGTTGCTTATTAACCTTGGCCAGTTAGGATTACGTTCTAAAGGATGTTCTGCATCTCTAGCTGAAGAACCTGAATGTCAACCGTCTGAACAACACAAAAGACGCCGATATCGATGTACTCTTCTTCAATCGGGCCGCCAAAGTCGGCAGCGAATCAATGCTGGAGCTGTTCATGGCTCTGGAGACATACAACGAGGACCTGATCCTGGAAAAATCGGGCCTTCATACACCTACCTTCCGCCAAATGAATAAGAAACAGAGACGCGAGTCTGCGGAGTATGTGGCGAATCTGGAAGAGGGCACAATGTACATAGAGCACATCAACTGGCTGGATTTCGACGAATTCGACTTGCCCAAGCCCATTTACATTAATCTGGTCCGCGATCCAGTCGAGAGGGTCATCAGTTGGTTCTTCTACGCCCGGAGCTCCTACAAAAACGCCATCGAATATAGAAAGAGGCCCAATCAGAAGATAAAGCCCGAATCGTGGTACAAGAAAAACTTCAACGAGTGTGTTCGGAGTGGCGATCCCGAGTGTCAATATGTGCCACATACCTTTAGGGATCCGGTTGCCAATTTCAAGAGGCAGTCCTTGTTCTATTGTGGTCATCACGATGATTGCATGTAAGTAGACGGTAGTCAAGGCTATTGGGGATTTATTTGAACAAAAAGCGATCTTCTAGACCCTTCAATTCGCCAACTGCCGTGCAAATGGCCAAGGAGCACGTGGAAAGGGATTACGCAGTGGTGGGCAGTTGGGAAGACACAAACGTAACTCTGACGGTCTTAGAGCGCTATATTCCGCGATTCTTTCGCGGGGCCAAGCTGATGTACGAAAGTAGGTTCCGAATAATATCACAAATCCCTTCCAGTCGCATTAACCTTCCCTGTGTTACACCCACCTGTAGTGCACAATAACAAGATCACCAATCGCAACAAGAATAAGCGCAAGCCGTATATTGAGCCGGAAGTCAAGGAGATGATTCGGAAGAACTTCACAAACGAATATGATTTCTATTACTTTTGCAAGCAGCGTCTGTACAAGCAATACCTGGCCCTCAATTTGAAGGAGCTGGAGAAGCATGGTCTTTGAAATTAGTCGGCCTATAGCCCGAAATCTAGATATTAGTCAGTGATAAATGTACACTTTGCGATCAAATTTTCTTATACGAATAAACAGTAGTGAGTAAACCAGTAGAGTAGACCCCACACTCTTAGTACACGTCGAACCCCATTCTTGTGTCTCATCGTTTGTTGTGTCGGCTTGTTGTTGCTGTTTCTTAAACCATCTCCTCATCCCAAAATAGTTAGGTTCCTTGGCTCCGCGTGAGCTAAACAACACAGCCAAGGCGGAAATGGATCGTCTGTTCTTCACAAGATGTGCCAAAGTCGGCAGCGAGTCCCTCATGGAACTCATGGAGCATCTCCAGAACATCAACACCTTTCGAGTGGACAAAGCCGGAACTCAGAAGAAGTCGAAGAGGCAACTGGAGCCCCAGGGCCAAGCCGAATTGGCTGGCTATATATATAATTCTGATGAAGGCTCGGTTTACGTGGAGCACATTCCCTGGGTCGACTTCAATGCCTACAACCTGCCCAAGCCGATCTTCATCAACTTGGTGCGCGATCCCGTCGAGCGTTTGATTAGCTGGTATTACTATGTCCGGAACTCCTACAGGAATGCCATATACTATCGTCGCAATCCCCTGGCTCCGATCCAGCCCGCTGGCTGGTTCAAAAAGAGCTACAACGAATGCGTCAGAAACGGC
This sequence comes from Drosophila atripex, assembly GCA_035045925.1. Taxonomy (NCBI): domain Eukaryota; kingdom Metazoa; phylum Arthropoda; class Insecta; order Diptera; family Drosophilidae; genus Drosophila; species Drosophila atripex. Next base: position 9,103,882 of record JAWNOP010000012.1, read on the forward strand.
GATCCCGAGTGTCAGTACATTCCGTTGTCAGTTCGCGATGCAGTTCCCAACTTCAAAAGGCAAACCATTTTCTTCTGTGGACACGATCCGGATTGTTTGTGAGTTTTGGGAGCGATGTGAGATCGTTTAGAGAGAACCCATTACCTTTAACCCTTTTCAGACCCTTTGATTCACCGCTGGCCCTGCAAATGGCCAAACGTAGGGTTGAGAAGGAATATGCAGTGGTAGGAACTTGGGAGGAAACCAACATCACCCTCACCGTCTTAGAGCACTATATACCGCGATATTTTTCCCGTGCCACGACCATTTTCCACAGTAAGAAAGTGGGATAAAGCCCCTCCTTATAGATCACTCACCTGTTATCCTGTTTGTAGTGTACCAAAAGAGCTTAAAGAATCGAAACCGCAACAACCGGAAGCCCCAAGTGGACGACGATGTCAGGGCCATGGTCAGACGTAATTTAACCCATGAGTACGAGTTTTACTATTTCTGCAAACAGCGTCTGTACAAGCAGTACATAGCCCTTAAGCGAAACGAATTGGAATATTTTTTCAACCCCTAACCCATTAAGACTGTCCCTCTTTCGATCCTGTTAAAGTTGTTCAGTAGTTGATTAATAAAGTACTCCGTATAAATAGTAACTAACTAACCTGTAGAGACTGTAGAGAAGGGAAAACATTAGCTAAAAGTATGCATTTTTGAAAGCAGCTCGCCTCGTTGAGCAGTCGTGCGTTGAACAATACCCGTCATTCCCGGCTGGAGGTGGTTTTCTTCAATCGTGGAGCCAAGGTGGGAAGCGAGGCGTTGATGCAGCTGACCCAAACCATGGCTCCATTCAACAACATGACGGTGGTGACCAAAGGACCCCTGAATATACACACCCGAACTAGATCTCCCCGGGAGCAAATGATCCAGGCGGTTTGGGTAAACGATCTGGATCCTGGCACCATTTACATCGAGCATTGTAATTGGCTGAACTTCCGGAGATACCAACTTAAAATGCCGATTTATGTCAACCTCGTTCGCGATCCTGTGGAACGGATGGTCAGTTGGTACTACTATGTCCGGAGTAGCTACCGAAATGCCATATTTTTTCGGAAGAACCCCAATGCCACAATTAAATCGGAGAGTTGGTACAAGAAGAACTATAATGATTGTGTTCGCAGCGGCGATCCAGAGTGTCAGTATGTGCCGGGGAGTGTCATTGAAGCCGAGGGTAATTATAAAAGGCAAAGTCTATTTTTCTGTGGCCACGATAGGCAATGCTTGTAAGTAGTGTCTGAAATCAAATTCTGGAATCAACAACTCTAGAGGAGGGTATTTTTCAGACCCTTTGATTCCCATCGTGCCATCCAGTTGGCCAAAATAAATGTGGAACGCGACTATGCAGTTGTAGGAACTTGGGAGGAAACCAACATAACCCTGGCCGTTCTTGAGGCCTATATTCCTCGATTTTTCAGGGGAGCCAGGCAAATCTTTGAAAGTAGGTAGAAATTGCTTTATCTTTAGCCAATCTTGAACACTTTCGGGTGGCTTAGTGACGGGAACACTAAGCCGACTCTATCGACACCACAAACATTAAGTGTTTCACCATCTTGTGCTTTTGTGAACTTTATTGGATCTATGGAATATAAACCCACAAAACCCCTCACTTCTCAGCTAGGACGGATTACCGTAATGAACTTAAATAACACCCGATTTGCCCGATTGGAAGTGGTGGTATTCAACCGACCGACTCGGGTAGAAAGTGAGGAAATGTTGCCACTTTTCCGCCACCTGGCCGCCATGAATGACATCAACGTGGTGCTCAATGGACCCATCAGAACGATGAACAGAACCCGGACCGAACACGAGCAAGTAGTTGAAATGGATTGGACCAGTGAAATGGAGAAAGGGTCCATCTACATGGCCCACTCCAATTGGCTAGACTTCAATGGCTTTGGCTACAAAAAACCCATCTACGCATCTCTAGTAAGGGACCCCGTGGATCGTATGGTGGCCGACTATTACAAGCGTCGATCTCGGACGAAGAGGATGATCTACAGGAAAATGTATCCGGGACGGAATGAAAAACCAGAGAAGTGGTACAAACGGAGCTTCAACGAATGTGTGAGGAGTGGCGATCCCGAGTGCCGATACATCCAATATTCAGTGAAGGACTATATTGATGATTTCAAAAGGCAATCCCTTTACTTCTGCGGCAATGATCCTGATTGCTTGTAAGTAGCCAGGTACTAGAAAGATTTCAGAAATCATATATACCTTCTCTAGACCCTTCAACTCCCCCAATGCCATTCAAATGGCCAAACAGCGCGTGGAAAAAGAATACTCTGTAGTCGGCACCTGGGAGGAGAGAAACATAACACTCACTGTCTTTGAGAAATATATACCCAAATACTTTAATCATGCCCGATTTCTATACAAGTGTAGGTGGAACCCGAAAGTGTTCAAGTGTTTTTATTTTAATAATTATAATCCAAATTAAATGAAATACGATCTTTCAGTGCACAGCCAAAGTATTCGAAATAGGAATCGCAATAACCGCAAGCCCCACATTGATCGCGATGTTAGGGAAATGGTGAGACGGAACTTTACCAACGAATATGAGTTCTACTACTTCTGCAAACAGCGTCTATATAAACAATATCTAGCCCTGCAACTAGAAAATAATCTTAAATAAGATACAGATCATATTTATTTATGGCCAAAGGATTTTTAAAAATGGTTCCTAATAAAATTATCTGGAAAACTGTATTGTATTTTTAATAGGTGTTTTCAAGGTAAAATAAGGTATATAATTAATTATAAATACCCCCTCTTAAGCCCCTCTCCTCTTCTCCCTAAATCCAATGCAAATATCAAACACCAAGGATCTAAAGGTAAATAAATTCAAAAACAATAATTAACTTAAGGTAAATTGTATTTTTAATAATTTATTTATGAACTCCATCACAGATGGCTTCTCTTAATGTCAGGGACTTGAACAACACTCGTAAGGCTCAAATGGAACTGGTGTTCTTCAATCGAGTTCCCAAGGTGGGAAGCCAAACATTTATGGAGCTCCTTCGCCGCCTTTCAGAGCGCAACAATTTCCAGTTCCATCGCGATGCTGTGCAGAAAGTGGAAACCATTCGACTGGCGGAGGATCAGCAGCAGGAAATGGCCGAGGTGATCAGTGAACTGCCGGAGCCATCCGTGTTTATAAAGCACGTTTGCTTCACCAACTTCACGAAATTCAATCTACCCAAACCGATTTACCTGAATGTGGTTCGTGATCCAGTGGAGCGAGTGATCAGTTGGTTCTACTATGTCAGGGCTCCATGGTACTTTGTGGAGCGTAAAGCTGCCTTTCCGGACCTTCCGCTCCCACACCCTGCCTGGTTGAAAAAGGACTTTGAGACTTGTGTCCTGAGCGGCGACCAGGAGTGCACCTACACCCAAGGAGTTACTGTTGAGGGCATTGGCGATCATAGAAGGCAGAGCTTGTTTTTCTGTGGCCACGACTACGAATGCACGTAAGTTTAAAAATAATATAATATTTTTTAAAAAATTATCTAGGCATTATTAATTTAATTTCAGACCTTTTAACACTGTGGGTGCTTTGGAAAAAGCCAAGTTCGCTGTGGAACAGCAATATGCCGTTGTCGGCGTTCTGGAAGATCTGAATACTACACTATCAGTGCTGGAAAAATATGTGCCGCGATTCTTTGAGGGTGTTCGAGATATATATGCAAGTAAGTTGATTATAGTCAAGGCGGATTCAATTGAGAAAGGGCAGCTTGGCTTAAATTTCAAGTAGAATTTACTTCAATCAAATCCACAACAGCTACTTGACTTTAATACAATGCTGTAACACAAACAATTCCCCCCTTCTGCCATAAAAATATTGTAAAATCTTTTATATTTTTACCCCCTCCAGCCAGTGCCGAATACTTGACGAAGATCAATAAGAACAACTTCAAGCCGCCAGTCAGTGAGCATGTAAAGGACATAGTGCGTCGCAACTTTACAAACGAGATCGAGTTCTACCAGTTCTGTCGCCAGAGACTCCACAAGCAATATTTGGCCGCCCATTTGCCACAGCGCATTATTACAGATTCGGCACAACATTTTCCCGCACTCTTGGGCAATTAAATTGTAAAATGAAGAAAAAAAGCTAAGAAACTCACGAACAAATTGTAAAAACAAACAAGACATACAAAAATCTTACTCGAAACTGTAGTCAGCTAAGTTCCCCCAATACGTTGTAGCAAATTAATTGTTTTCTCTTGTGTATATTTTCAAAGTGGTTATCAAAAATATGACGAATCCATCTTATATTTATATTGATTAGTAAGTACTTAAAGTTAGAATGACCTGAATTTGAATTGTGATGTCTTCAAGTGAACTGTTGAAATTTTTGTTTTAGTATTTTAGTTGTAAGAATATTACGATAATACATTGTATAAACTAATAAATGAATATTTTAAGAACACATTGCATTTGTACTTTGGCTGTTAAGGCAAAACGAAACAGAAACTTATTCTGAATAACTGACTAAATCAAAGATTTTCAACATAATATGGGATAACAGTGAAACAAAGCTAGCTTATAACGAAGCGCAACTTAACTAGCATGATGTCACAAAGTATTGTTTATTAAAAAATATATAACCAATCAAAAAATCATCTTCTTTCTATTTTCGTAACAAAAACTATCCTATAATCTGGGTCTGGATGGTGTTTCTTAAAGTAACTTATAGATCTTGCTGATGATTGTGGTTTCCAGGCATGGGTTGATTTTTCGCATGTTGCTATAATAAAACATACACTTTTTAATATGAATAGAAGGCAAAAGAGTGTTTAGCTTACCGTTTATTACCAAAGAATGCAAAATCCCCATTAGATTGCGTATAAAAACCAGGCCCTGGAATTTTCCTTTGGACTTTCATGATATTCGGCCCCTCAATATCGGTGGATGGCACTTCTACAACTCTTTTAGGTTCCAGCAAATAGACCGCCTTTGGATCAGACTGAACAAGTTTCAATATGTTTTCGTCGTGCAATTCCAGCCATTCCGGCGATTCCGATCGAATTTTTAATTTTTCTGGAGTCACTCGGATAACCAATTCAGCGAAAATAGAATCCAGAGCACATATTAAAGGGTGCTGATAAACTGCAACGTGCAGCCGCCATCTGGCTTCGAACAAACGATAAATTCGATGATAGTCTTGATAGCGATACTCAATACGTTGACCGTCCGCTGAAATGCGGGCCTTAAGAAACACGTCATCAAAATCCATTTCCTCGGGGCTGAGTATCTTCAGACGCTTGTTATCCCGTCTTAGATAGTCCCACTTATCCACATCCAAACCACAACGACTATTATGAACGATATCGAAGATATAGTTATGGCCCATCATGGGAAACGCCAAAGAATCGCTGCAGCCCAGAATTAAAGCCTTTATTAGCTGAACTCCCCGACCACTTCCATCGTCCCTTAAGGAGACCAGCTCCTCGTTACGAGCATCCTCGAAAATTCGATCTACACAAATAAGCGCATTCTCCTCGTGCTGCAAGGTAAGAAAAATAGATTTTAAATACTAGTCATTTGGTCATTAGTCATCAGTGGTTTTGCAGATATTTGCAGATATTTTTTACCGGAAACAACCTATAATAAAATTTATAAGAACGGACAAAAAAAAAGCGCAAGCCGAGATAACACTAATCATAACTGATAACATGGTTGCAATTTTTATTTTCATTATATTAGATTAGTTTTTGAACAAAAAGACTATTAATTCAGGGTTCTAAGGAAAGGACCCCAAGGATTTAATTGTAGATTCTGATTTATTAGCATCAGTTCCTACAGAAAGGAAACTTACGTCAAATTCCAAAGGAAACTTACGTCAAATTCATGATCACCAAGACGTTCCCAAGCATGTGACATTGGCCCATGGCCAATATCGTGAAGTAGAGCGGCTATTTCCACCGCTTGGCGACACCAGTCCGGTAGTTTTGGCTCATAGTGCGAGTTTCGCTCTATGGCTCTCAGATGGTCCTGGGCACTTTTGTATGTTCTAAAAAGAAGAAGATTAATATTAATGAATTGAAAAAGTAAACAAGTTACATTATCCTACCCAAGGCAGTGGTCGTAGCGCTTGTGATTGGCATTTTTGTTAAGGGACAATGGTATTAGACCCAACTGGCTAACCTTCTTCAATCGCTGAAACAATGGATGCTCCACTATTTCCTGAATGTGACTAGGAAGTTCTATTACACCGTGCACTTCATCCTCGATGAGCATCTGAAAGGTTTGTTAAATAAATAAATATGGTATTAAATATGCTTTATAAATATATTGTATTTAATGTATTGATGTCTATTTATCATTTTCTTTATCTGTCGTATTGGAATAAAATGTATACCTTACTAGATTAGTAAAACGAGTGTATATTTATAGAAAACAAAAAGTTTGCACTCAATTTCTATTGTTTAAGGTTTTGGCGCAAATCTTCCATCTAATCTAAAGTGAATTTTATATAAATGATTCTACTAGCAGCCACACAACCACAATTTCAATTCTTTAAATGCGCCTTCAGCGACGGTCAGAGTAGAACTGAGTTCTCGATTTTTTATTTTTCCCCTTCTACTGCGCAAAGTAGGCCTCTTTCTGAGATACAGTACAAATTCTTTTACAGATCTTGTACAATTTGAAGCCAAATACATATTTAAATTTTTAGATATTAAAAATACTATTTTTCTAAGATTTAAAGATATTTTTAATTCAAAAGACACCCCCGCCTTTACTTTGATCTTAAGATGTTCTATTTTTAATTCTTCATAAATAGGCTGATTGGATGGAATAACTTTAATTTGTTTACATTATTTTTAAAGATATTAGTTTTATTGAAAACAAAATAATTATTTTAGAGTGTATTGACTTTACTTGGAAAACGAAGGCCAAACTAGTATGTTTTATATTTTTAATTGTGCCAGTGGAATTGGGGCGACCGTTACAATATCAAAATTTCAAGTTTTTAAATCAGCTGATCGGCTTCGATAGTTGGAGCCTTCACCATGGCAACCAACAACAACAACAGCTTACTTACAGCTTGGCGCCCATTTTCCGTTGCCTTCACTTGTGGTTGGTGGTGGAGCAACGGGAGCCTCGAGTTCGTTGGTTTGGATGACGGCCGGGGGGGCGGTTGAACCACTGCGCTCACCAACATTCTGACTAGTTTCGTATTTTGATTCCTGTTCCTGGCTCTCAACAACACGCAACCAAAATACCAACGAAGGCGCCAATTCGACGTCGTGAATGCGTTGCTCCAATCGATTGCGAATTTATTTATTACATCAGGAAATTTGTTGATAGTCGAAATTAGCACACAATCACAAATTGGAAGGAGGACAGCTGATTAAAAAAGTGTGGCCAACAGAGCTAAGAAAATTCGGCCAAAAAATAATTATTCAGTATTTTTATTTATTTTTTGATAACGGTAATTTTGATGCAATATTGCGCGACAATATTTTAATAGTTTACGAATGAAAGGAAAAACAAAAACCCAAGTCCAAAATGTTAACAATTTTATTTTCAGTTCGTGTATTTGATTGACAAAATAACAGTAGAAACTAATCGGTTATCGGAAGGAACTTCATGTTGCTAATCACAAAAAATTGTTTAGCTTAGAATTATTCAAATACATATTTAAAACACAAATAAATGAATATTTGATTTTTTAATCTTAATTATTTTATAAGCTTACCATTATTTAAATCCAAAAAGTATGCAGTTAAATTAAAGCAACAGAAACGCCATCTATGGGTGATAAACGCTTTTTGTCGCACATACTGATGGTTATGGTTATTAGCCGGCTCTTCATTAGAAGGAAGAACGTATTCCGCTCGATAATCGGATGGGAATTGGCGAAGATATAGTATTCGCTGGAGCCATAATTCCCTTCCAAACGTTTATCATCATTTTTGAAGGGGACCCCCCAGAAAATTTGAGAAAAGATCTAAAAAATATTTCGTTCTGAGGTTTTGATGCAGAATGGTGGAGAATCCATCCACAAATTGTTAAAGGTATTCCGCTGGTGAATCGGATGAGAATTGGCGAAGATATAGTCATCACTGGGATCCTTTATATCCCTTCCAAGCGTTCGTCTTCATTTTTAAAGGGGACCCCCAGAAAATTTGAGAAAAAATCTAAAAAATATTATTTTCTGGGGTTTTGATGCAGAATGGTGGAGAATCCATCCACAAATCGATTAAGGTATTCCGCTGGAAAATCGGGTGGGAATTGGCGAAGATATAGTCATCACTGGGAGTCATATTTCCTCTCCAAGCGTTTTTCTTAACTTTTAAAGGGGTCCCCCAGAAAATTTGAGAAAATCTAAAAAATATTTCGTTCTGAGGTTTTGATGCAGAATGGTGGAGAATCCATCCACAAATCGTTTAAGGTATTCCGCTGGAGAATCGGATGGGAATTGGCGAAGATATAGTATTCGCTGGAGCCATAATTCCCTTCCAAACGTTTATCATCATTTTTGAAGGGGACCCCCAGAAAATATGAGAAAAAATCGAAAAAATATTTCTTTCCTGGATTTTGATGTAGAATAATGGAGAATTGATCTGGAAATCGTTTAAGGTATTTGGCTCCAGAATCGGATTGAAATTGGCGAAGATATAGCCATCGAAGGGGGCCATATTGATCTTCCCAGCATCTTTCTGGATTTTTAAAGGGTATGCCCCAGAAAATTTGAAAAAAATCGAAAAAATATATATTTTTTAGGTTTTGATGCTGAATCGTGGAGAATCGATCTACAAATCGTTTAAGGTATTCCGCTTAATAATCGGAGGGAAATTGGCCAAGATATAGCTATCGCTGGGGGCTATATTGTCCTTCTGGGCATTTTTGAAGGGTAGCCCCCAGAAAATTTGAAAAAAAAATCGAAAAAATATGTTGTTTTTAGATTTTGATGCTGAATCGTGGAGAATCGATCTACAAATCTTTTAAGGCATTCCGCTCAAGAATCAGATGGAAATTGGCGAAGATATAGCCACCGCTGGGGTATACTGTCCTTCCATGCATTTTTTTGCCCCATAAAATTTGAGATCAGATCGAAAAAATCATTTTATTAGAATAAAACTTGATGCAGAATTATGGAAAATCGATCATAAATTTGCTCATAAATCGGATGGAAATTGGTATAGCCAAGCTATTGCCAAGATATATAAGGGCCAAATAGACTGTAGACATTTTACAGAATGAAGAAACACGACTAATACAAGTTATCAAATAGTGTGAAGATGACTTCATAGATCAAGTGACTAATTAGACACCCGAATTTCAAAATTCAATTACATCTAATTTAATGTCATGTGATAAACAAAGCCGATTTAAAACAAATAGGAGAAAGGTCTGGGGGTTCCAGTATAGTTTTCGTGGCAGGAGGGAGTGGAGAAGGTTGGCACGTGGAAATTGTTTTTGCCGAGCGCGCCGACGCATTGAAACGAAAGCGAAAGTTTTCCCGCTGACCCACAGCTGGGAAAAGAGAGTATCTCGGGCAAAGAGAGGGTATCTTTGTATCTCTTCTCTTCGGAACGCTAGTTCCATTAAAGTGCAACTGCAATTTATGCATCTTCTCTGCAAAGTCAACGCACTTTAAATACAACACAGACAACACTACAATCAGTACAACGAGATATAATTGTATCTGTATCTCGAGATGTAAATGTAGAATCAGATACACAGACGAAACTTTGCAAAAAGAGGATTAATTAAAAATTTATAGAAAAACAAACAAATATCGGAGCAAACAATTTAAGAAAGCAAATATAAACAAAAAACAGAAATTAAAAAAATAAATGCCGGCTCCTCACCTGAGTGGAGCGATAAAGAGAACTATTTAGAATTGAGAGAAAAATGCCAGAGAAATTTAAAAAGCAAACAATTTAGGTACAGTGGTTTAAAGATTAAAGATAAAAATATTGCCTATTTTTCAATATTATAATTAAAATATTTATTAAGAATAATTATAGTCATTAAAGAATGTATTATCTATTTAAAAAGAAATTTATTCATACCAAAAATTAAAATACAAAATAATAAGCCCACTGTTCTCCACTTGAGCAATTTATACTGGTTTGGCTCTCTCATCGTGACATTTCGAACCCCAACCACCCAAAAGCAACCCACTAAGCGTGCCACCCGTGAGATACGGGAGTCGCTGGGAATGAGAGCGAAAGTGAGAAGCGTCTGGTTGGCAGATAAGTTGCAACCTTTGGCGAAATCGGTCTCAGTTGCCACACGACAGGACGGCCAAACGGGCGAGCCAGAGCAGACGAGATACACGGCCTACAGAGGCGAATGTATCCACAAGATACACGGCTAGGCAAATTAAATATAATTAAAGCTCTGCGTGACAGGTCTCTCTCCCCCCAGCCCTCCCCTTTCTCACTCTCACCTTCTGGCTCTGAGTTCGTGAAAGTAATATAAGAAATAAAATAAAAATAATAATATACGAAACGAAATAATTCTCAAATCGAGTCGAAATCTTTGTATCTGTGTATCGGAGAACTGAAAAAGAGGCCGCGCGCTCTCGCAAATGTATCTCAGCCGGCAGTGGGCGAAAGACGCAACTGCTGCGACCTTGCAATGCCCTTGAATGACACTCTTATTGCGACCAAGTCGCCAACGTTGCCACTACAACGGGCGCTGAAACGGGCCACGGCTGCCACTCAGCGCTGGCAGAATAAAGGAGTATAAAAATATTTAAAAATATTCCTAATAATTAAATATACACATCAAAAATAGATAAATAATGCCAAAAAATATAAACGGCTTTAAATGAAAGTGAAAATATTATTGGAGTCAGAATAGTATTCGCGAGAGTGAGAAAAAGTGAGGGTACCGAAGACACAAAATAATAACATAGAAAAGCCGAAGAACCCCCAACGGAATTTCCTTGACATCTCCCTATCTTAAGCCTTAACCCAAATCAAAAATCGTGTGTGAGAAATTCACTTTTATTTTATAAATATTATTTATAAATTTTCAAATAAAACCTATTTGAAATTCAAGCAAAAAGAAAGTGTTATCTAACTGGCGCCCTCTGGCGGCGAGTGTATCCGTGCGGGCGTGTGTATGTGTGTGGCCGACTAGAAAGTGAAAGTTCTCGACTGCGAATCCTGCGGTAACCTTTTACCCCACATTGGGTCACTTCCTTGAGAGCGACTTCTACATAAACGACATCGCGGCACGCAAAAGGCAATAAGGCCAAGAGCATATATCCGGACTATATATACAACGAATCGGTATATGTAGGCGATATTTATGCGACAAGTTCTGACAACTAATTCTTTTTATCGCCACGCGGAGGAATACGCTGGCAAAGGCCGAAACGGGAACGCCTTGGAATAATAATAAAACATCAGGTTGGTAATCATAATTGTTGCAACATGTCCTATACATAAGGTGGAAGCATAATTTAGTGCGTGTTTCATACAGACATTGCGTGTTTTATTTTACTTACCAATTACATACCTTCAACTGATGCTGCAATTAGCATGTGCGTGTATCCGGCAGATACGTTTGACATTGATTTTGCCATTTAAAGTCAAACGAAAGCAAATTTTCAGAAAGAAAGGAACTATGCTTTAAAAAATTGGCTAGAGAGGCTATAAGTATATATATTTTAGATCATATATACTATGTATTTTTGTCTTTTATATATTTACTTTCTACAGAGCTGGTTATGAAATGCTTATTTATACAAATATTAAACATTTCTGGTATACATTCATAAATTATATAAAGAAAATTATGAAATATTGGCAAAACACACACACTTTTAATGAAGAAATTAAAAAAAAAAAATTTTTAAATAAAGCATAGATAATCAAATATATAAAACAATTAAATGAAACCTCGAAAAAGATCTTCAAATGTCCTCTGCCTTTGAAATCAATATCCAGGATTCATCGCATCCTGCTCATGTCCTTTTTTTTAGCAACCACTATCAAAACAAAACAATCCAAATACCGTTATCACCACAATCAAAACAAACCAAGAAACCTAGAATAGCCTTTGCCCAAAACAATAACCATAAAACAGGGAAATGGAAAGCGAAAGTGCGAGTTGAAAGCGAGAGTATCTTTCCACTTGAGTATCTGTGTATCTGTAACTTAGTTTTCAGAACAGCGCAAGCGTTTTTCCAGTGGTTTTTGTTGTTCACGGTGCTTGGCTTTGTTTGCTTTTGACATTTCGTTGGGTAGCAATGTCATACAAATATAAATAAAAAAAAAAACAAACCACGCGCTGTCCAAAAAGCAAAAAAAAAGAATATGGAAACCACCCACATCCAAGCACACGCACCCACACTCACGCAAAGTATCTGTTAGATACGTAGAATTACTGAAAGCAAATTAGCGCTTCAATCGAGTCTCGTGTAAGCTACTTGAATTGTTATTGATTGCGGTGGGTCTCCTATTCAAATCGATTGTTTTGGGGGCAAAGGATTCCAAATCCAATTCGGAAGCCCGGGAACTCTAGCTAATTTACCATAAAGAATATATATTATTAATTTCGGGATATTTATAAAACCAAATGCCAGTCAGGCAGTCAGCTGTTGTGGTTTGTTGATGGCTAGAACACGTATCTATAGTCAATTCTGCTTTGGATCGTGGGCGGCACTTGCCGGTCTAAAGGAAATATATTCGGAATATAATTTATGCTAATGATATATGCGACACAAAATGACAGCCAAAAATTATATTTATTTTGTGATCCATAAGCTGGGAAATTCAAGTTTCATAGTTTATTATAAGTAGTCCTCCACTTCTAGGGGGTATTAGTAGCTTTAGATATTATTTTTGAAAGTTCTGTAGTAAATTTATATTTAACAAGGCCCCTATCTTATCGCCCCTCTTCACATAAATAATTTCTTAATTAATTGCTTCTTCAAATATTTTTAATTCCTAATATTCTCTATTTGCTTCGTAGAGCAGTTCAATGATCCGCTTAGTAATCTTATCACCCTATGACACCCATCAGTTGTGTACTTCCAAATCACAATTACAAACTGTTCCGGCGCTAAATCCTAAACACCAACAATTTGTTACCTAATCGGGGGAAAAAAACCGTTAGCTGATTAGGCCAAGTTGGCATAAAAGACCACAATCATAGCGGGCGGTCCCGGATAAAGCACATCGGGCTTAAATGTCACTAAATATGTATATATTTGAGCTGATAGTTTATCTGTCGGTCTAAGGTGATATTGGTATCACCAGCACACTATATTTTTTTTCAATTAATTGAAGTAAGCCATACCCATCGAATAAATGGTATAATATATTTTATAAACTAGGATATAAGAAAGTGCCTTCAAAATCCTGCGTAAAAAACTGGAAGGCTTATTCAAAAAACTTAAAGTTAAATGTGGAAAATATTTTGTAGATAAGATATTACTATTTTAAAATAATTTAAAGAAAATCATTCTAACTGATCCTTTAGTCGGCATTACCTAAGGGCATTAGGTAGTGCAGTTAGCTAAGATTAAAAATCAGACGGACATCCGAGGCTGCAACGTCACTGATCACGAGAATCTTTCTATAGCGACGACTGCCTGCCAGAATCAGTTACCTTTTGGGATGCACTGCGACTGCAGATACCAAGGCACAGATACCCTACACAGATGCATTAACAGATACAGATAGGGATACAGATACAAATGTAAGAGGAGGCGGATGCGGATGCGGGGTGAGTGCAATCAGCGTGAGGGCAGTGTTTGGCTGCGATTCGCGATTTCGCTCCGCTTTCGATTCGATCCCAATCCCATTCCCATCCTCGTCGCATCCCAGCCCATCGGATCCGATTTTGCCTTATCAATCAGAGTGGATTCGCTTTGCTGAATGCCAAAAACACAACAAAAAGATCGTTTGGTAGTCAGTGCATGCCCGACACCGTGACGCTGCAGACGTGGTGCAGTTCGAGTTTTTCGGAGTGGTTTTCCGGAGTCAGTCTCCGGTGTTTAGTCTCCCAATGTTTGACGCTGTTCTCTAGCTGGTGATATATAAATTCGATTAGAATATAAATAAATATATTTAATAAATCGCAAAAAAGGTGGCTCTCAGAGTAATCAATCGGTTATATCATCCACAGAGTGTAAGTGAAATATTTCACGGAATGTGCAATTGCGGGACGAGAAACGTTTTGCGGTTCGCGGGTCAATTCAGATTTCTATAAATAAAATTGCAAATTCGTTATCAGAATTCATAATCGAGAAACCGCCGCAGCATGATTAAGTACTTCACCCGCTGAACTACCCAACCATCCACAACCCACCCACCACTCATCGCCCACCGGCAAATATCATGTGTGGTTCAGGTGATAAGCCGGCGACCGGCGTTTTTTTCTGGTCCGATTCGTAGGCCTAGAAACAACTAATCGAACGCTTTAAACTGTGTGAAAAACTAATGGCGCATCTATAACTAGAACAGTGACTAACTAATTGGCTTGAGAAGTGTAACTATGAGATGCAGTTGATAAGATACTCGGGCTGTCTGTCTAAGCAATCATTTGCAAAGCTGGCAAAAGGTGTAAAAGGTGTAATCTGGGAAAGTCTTGCAATTTTGTAAACTGAAAACATCAACTACTTTATACGAAGTATATTTTTTTAAGTGATTTAAATCTTTACCTAAAGAAGTAAAGCACCTAATAAACAATGTTATTTACTACCTATTTATATCAAATGTTCCCACAAAACACACCTTGACTTCATTTCAAAGAACCCAGCACTTAGAAAAGTGAACCAATCAAGCATAATTCAGAGTTCTTTTTTATTGCGTGAGTCGTTAGAGTGTCCACTTTAATACCAATTCTGCACATTTCCCCCAATTTAATTCAATTAAGCGACTTGATGGGTGTCGTCTTGTCACTGAATGCGTATGGCTTACATACGGTAAGCGCATTCTTCAGGAAAACGTGTCTTCAAGATACGCAGTTACCGTCAAAACAATGAAATAAGTGGGCGAATAAAAAATCTAAAAAACGGAAATGTTACTTTGGCCGTAAAATAGAAGTCAAAGACATATGTTCTCTAAGATTTATTTATAGATTTCTTCGCGTTTTATTTATTTTCATTTCGAATTTTCTGTGTATATATTTTATTTATAAAATGTGAGCTTCGTCGAATGCATTAATAAATATTATTCATAAAGAAAATATTTTAGAATACATATGCGAATTGAATTAGACTTTTTAGACGCCTTAATATTTGTCGATGATCTGATCCCTAATTTGGCAATTCACTTCGATAACGACCATTTAAATTTAATTCATAAATACATGTTTTTTGAAGAGCTTTTCCCACATGTGCATATTTCAGTTTGAATATTTTTCTTGACCCAACGTCATCGTCCACCAAAACGCATTTAGCCACTTGGCCAAAAGCCAAGGAAATTTTAATTTGTATATAGGGAAGAGAACTCAAAGGTACCAAGCCACAAGGGATGTCTATGAATCATGAAATATCTGCCATAAGTGGCATCACCTCATATGCAGAAGTCTATATTACATATATTGCTATAAACATGCATTCGCTAAATTTTTGAGGAAATTTCAAAGAGATCGGCATTTTGACCTCCTTAATCGATCGATTGTCGGACGATCGTTTATTTAAGACATTGTCGACGCCATTCAGCCAGGCATGAAAGAATAAAATTCGAATCATTTTTTTACTCATTTTACTGCTTAATTAAATTTCCTATGCATGCTGCCAAATATAAAAAGTAAAATACATAACAACCAAGAGAGACACAAATTCAAAATAGACAAAAAGAAATGCCGCTGAAAGTTCAAGGCCAATTGACTTTGTGTCTCGTCTCGATTGGCGCATCTAATTTCGAAAATAAAAACTCTGATGTCTTAATTGGGCGGAACTTCCTCACTCTACCCTCCCTGTCTAATCGTTATCTCTCGCTCTATCAAGGGGCGTGGCGCGGATTGGCTTTGCACCTGATCAAAAATCAAAGGTAATGCACGTGCAATGATCTCGATCTCGGAATGAAAACAAAAATAAAACCATTTGCCAAAAGCAAAAGACAGAGGTGTTAACAATTTGTTTTTGTCACCCGATTTTCGTCACTTGACCAAAAATCAATATTGATTTATTTTAATAATAATACTTTGTCGTCGGGTAACTTTCTTCAAAGAATTATTAAAATTTGTATGGCAGTGAACTAAATCAAATCGAAAAGACGACGCAATGAATATTTTAAGAAAATGAGATATGCCTTGAAGATAATAAAAAATGGATATATTTTAAAGTATATAAGCTTACGATCGGATATTTTCCCAGCTGTTTCCAAATGCCCACTGAAAGAGAAAGCTAAAGTGATGAAAAAAGAACATTTCGAGTGAATTTATTTGTTTACTTAAAATTTGCTCATCGCATTTCAATATATCACTCACGTCATATATTCGAATTTTACTATATTTGCAGATATTCCGCAGATCCGTTGCAGCAGCCCCGACGTGGTGTGGTGACGTGACGTAAATGAACGATCCCGGAGATATTCCACTGACCCATACAAGTACCCCGGACAGCAGGCCGCCCTGCAGCATTATATCCATTATACCAACCATAGGCATGTCCTCATGCCGCGGAAGGGCCGAGGCATTCGCAAGGAGTCTGTCCTCCAAGTTGCGGACCTTGGGATCACAGGTAAGGACTCTACGTAATGGGATGAAATCAAATATATGGTTAAAGTAAAATATGATTTCATGTTGCCTACTTTGGGGGGAAACTTTAAATAAACTAATCTTCCAAAATAAGTAAAACTTAAAAATCAAACTACTTATTATTAAAGAATTAGTATTATATTTAGCTGCTTGCACTCTTGTGTAAAAAAAGAATGGTGTATTACGGTAATCAGGTTGCATGTTTGAAGTAATCCTCCTTGCCGGCGCTATCGGGTTTGATGCTACGCCCCCCGGGCCGCCAGTTGACGGGGCACACTTCCCCGAATTCATCTGAGAACTGGAAGGCCTGGACGAGACGCAGTGCCTCGTCAACACTGCGACCCACACCCACGTCATTTATGGTGATCTGACGAATTCGTCCCTCCCGATCAATAATAAATAGAGCACGCATTGCCAGTCCCGTGGCTTCGTCCAATACTCCATAGTCCCGGGCAATCTTCATGTTCTTGTCGGCCAGGAGTGGAATGTCCATTTCCCCCAGACCCCCTACCTTCCGTGGAGTGTTCATCCAAGCGCAATGCACAAAGTGACTATCCGTCGAACAGGCCAGTACCTCGCAGCCAATGTTCCGGAATTCCTGGGCCCGATCACTGAACGCCTGCAGCTCCGTCGGGCAGACAAACGAAAAGTCCGCCGGATAGAAAACCATAAGCACGTATCTTCCACGCAAATCCAAGAGTGACAAATTCCGGTAACCTCCGGAAATCACCGCCTGAGTATTGAAGTCCGGAGCCACTTGATTCAAGTTTAGCATACGCATCTTTTTAGGTTATTTTTGTTACTTCCCTTCGACTTATTATTGTTTTTCCAGTATTTTATTTAAATCTATATTAGTGAAGGTGAAGACTTGAAGTGACCCTTTTGTGCACAGAGTTATAAAGTGCCCAAATGAACAATATTTCAAAGGCTACTTAGGTCAAATCAACGGGCACTCTGACTTCGTTTTCAAACTCCCAACCACATAGTAGGCTTGGGTAAGATTCTATGAGTATATAAGCAAGGATTTTCTTCCAACACTTAGTTCAGCTCCAACCAACCAGCGGAGCGGTTCTCTTTTTATTATAATTTTTCTTATTCTAATTATTTTTCTTTTCAATAATTTTATATTTCAAATTTCAATGGTGCCTCGTACTAAAGGGCTCAAGGCTGTTAGCACCATTTTGGATCTTATTTACTTATTTGTTTCTTATTTTTATTTTAATCGTAAACAAATATGCAACCTCATAAACAATTATTTTGTTTTTAAACCACTCGCTGTTCCATACATATAATTATAACCTATATATATATATATATAGGTATATATGCATGATGGGCTCTTATATTCCTATAATATAGCAACAGCATTATTATTATTGTTATTGTTATTATTCATGGTTTAACTGATTTACTTATTTTTCATTTATATATTTAGTTGACTCTTAGTTTATAAGGTACTACCACGGTGAAAGTAGGAATTTTTTATGAAATTATTTTTATTTTTCTGTAAGAGATTTTTATTTTCTTTTCTTGCAATCGTTCAGTAGTCTAAAAATATTTAAAATATACTTCGGTGAACTGAGGCCTGATTTCCTAATTTAATTATGTTTCAAAATTTATACAAAAATTTTTGTTTTGCTTTGGGATATGAGAAAAGGGTGTGATGAGAGTGCTTGAATTTTTGTATTCCACTAATTTTTGAGATAACTGTTTAGCCTATTTATTTTTATAAAATGATATCCTTATTTGAATTTAGTTTCATCATTTATTTAAAATATTTAATTTTACTTTGGGATATGAGACAATAGTGTGACGAGAGCTTTGGTTTTTAATTGTCTTTTAAATTACTTATTGAGGCAACAGCTCATTCATTTAATATTAATCTATTATTCATTTATTATTATTTTTCTTTTTTTTAACAAAGTCTGATTGAATTATTTACCAAATAAATTCATTGGCGTTGTTTTTGTTATATTCATTTTTAGACAAACGAAGAGGGCGAAGGCAATGCCGAGGATGAGCCCATCATCAATGGCACAAACACCAACACCTGGGTGAACTCGCACGACTCTGAGCAGACCGTCACGGACCTGCAGCCCCTGCGACATGAGTCCGACTCCTTCTTCGACTTCGACTGCGAGCTGGAGTCTCCCGGCAGTCCCGTGGACGAGTGCGAGTACCTGCGCCTGATCGAAACCGCCTCGAATACGCCGCACAACTCTACAGCGGAGTCGGGCTACGCCTGCGCCTCGGTGGCCAGCAGTCACAGCAGCAGCACCGATGGTCCTTACTTCGATGCCTCGGCTTCGGGATCTGCCACAGTCACAGTAACAGCTACCCAGGCTGCCCAGGACCAAAAGCTGCCAGCCTCGGAGGCGAAGGACTATGTCAACAGCTTGAAGCTTAATGGCAATCATGAGCTGGAAAATGGGCTAGAGGAGCTGCCATCCAAGAAAATTGAGGTCCTGGATGAAGACGAGACCATCCTGCAGGCCCAAATCCTCAGGGAACTGCAGAAACAGAGCAATAGTTTGAGAAGCGAGGAAGAAAAGCTGACCAACGGTCATCTCGAAGATGAAGTCCAGGAACTGGTCGTCGTAGAAGCGGAAGGCAAATCCCAAACGGAAGTCGCAAACATAGAGGAAAATGCACCTGACAGGACACAAGAAGAAAAACCAACAAAAGAAACAAACTTCGAGGAGGAAGCTCCTCTAAAAATCACAGAATCAATCTCTCAAGACAGGATTCCCACAGAAGAGGAAAAGCCAACACCAACAGAGGATGTCGCATCGCCCACTGATACAGTCGACACAGTCGTCCCTGATGAAACCAGCAGGGACATCGAACTCTCTCCCGACAGCGGGGTGGATGAAACAGACAAATCAGCCAGCAATCTCACCGTGAATGTGGAACTGGCCCATATCGAGCAGGCCAAACAGGATGCAGCCGAGGCGGTGGAGAAGAGGGGAGCTCACAGTCATGGCATAGACACCACCGACGACGAAGACGATTGCCGGCCTCAGAGGATCAGACGTTGCTCTTCCCTAAAAACCGGAAAGACTCCTCCAGGCACTCCGGGCCGCAAGAAGATAGTGCGTTTTGCCGATGTCCTCGGTTTGGATCTGGCGGATGTTAAGACCTTTCTGGACGAAATACCAAACATACCCAAGTCGGCGTTCGAGGATCTGGAGATCCTGGAATCGGAACCGCCTCTACAACTGGGTCCCAAGTCCGACAAACTGCTGATGCCACTCTTCCAGCAACCCGGCGGCCTTGCCACATTCCTCGATGCGGTCAGGGAGAAGCAGGTGTCGCTGGAGAATGCCGCCGTATCGGATAATATCAACCAGACGATATCCGGATCGGTGCGAGTGAGAAACCTGGATTTCCACAAATCGGTTCATATTCGGTACTCCCTCGATGGTTGGCGCAGCTATGCCGATCTTCAGGCCAACTACGTGGAGAACTCCTGCGACGGATTCTCGGACAAGTTCACGTTCGTGCTCTTCGGGAATTCCCTTCATGTGGGACAGCGCCTGGAGTTTGCTGTGCGATTCCAGTGCAAGGGCCAACAGTTTTGGGATAATAATTACGGCGCCAACTACTGCTTCCAGTGTCTGCCCAGCTCGACCCATCCCTCGTCCGGCAGCTCGACGGCATCGCCTCCGTCCGTGGCGACTGGCGCCGTTACCTCCGGACACGGTGCCGGACTGGTCGGATTGCTAAGCCCCACGGCGGGCGATGCCTGGTGCAGCTCCTTCTACTAAAATCTGGCCGAGATGGGCATATCCGTATCCGTATCTGCATCCGCATCCAAACTCCATCCCCATCCCACTTGGCATGAGATCAAAGCCTGGAAGACTTTCCAGGCATGAGTTCATGCTAAAGGCTCCTTCAAATCAAATTATCCCAAGTCATGGCAAGATGAGATGAGTGCTAGAGATCACAGATTAGTTTTGTTTACCTCATTGGGCTGTCCCTCATCAGGGTGAATGGATACCGCAGTTTTTTTTCTTTTTTTTTTTTGAAGCCTTAAAAGCACCCTTGAGGGTAATTCATTTGAGACAAATCAGTTTGGAATTCTTTGGAATATTATAGTGCGTGTTTTAAATTATTGTTTTTTTATGAACTTTACGAAATTGTATTTATTTAATTTGTTAAAAACAATGATTAACTTGTATAGTTTCAAAGAAATAAATACAAACAATTATTGGAAGATTTATCAAATTGAAAAATAAAAGTTACGTAATATTTTTATGCAACAAAAATTTAAAAACCTCAAAATATGTATATGTCAGTCTTAAAATATCCAGAAAATATCCAAAAACCCTCCTCCATCTAAAAACATGAATGAAAATGGTTTATATTTTTACGGCACAGGCAAGAATGAAAGGATAATGAAAGGAGTAGCAGGAGCTAGAGGAGCTGTTGAAACTAAAAGAGCGCCACAAAGAAAGCAAGAAATAAAACTAAACAAACCAGAGTAGTGCGAACATGAGAATGAGATCCAGAAAAGTTCGAATGAATCCCAAAGATAGTTGTTAGTCGTACGTTTTAAGAAGAGCAAGTGATAACAAACTAAAAAAATCTGATCAATTTCTTTAATGATTTCTTCTGTTTTCTGTTTTCAGTTTCGAGTTTTCAGTTTTCCTTATATGAAAGTTTAGTTTGTTCCTAGGTTTGTGTGTTATTGGAAAGGGTTTTCAGATCGCTGCCAGCTTATGTACTTTTTTCAAGACACCAATTTTTGTGAGAAGATTAATGGCGATTAATCAAAGTTCAGCAATAGTTACGAGAAGTATATTTACAGAGCTTAGACATTTTACAAGAAGCCAATCATAGTTCCCAGATCAAAAGTTAACTATAACTAAGCAACATCTATTATCTAGTCAAGTCGCGTTTACTTTTGAGAGATTTTTGGGCTTAATGGGTCCACCATTTAGTCGTATGTGAAACAATACTCCAGCCTTAATTACGAACCCCGATCAAAAGAACTCTTTCTATCCAACATGGCAGGCAAACCTGAATTTTTGTTTTTCCTTATGTTTGATTTTTTTAACCTATTCTTTAATTTTAATTTAAACGAATTCAATATTTTTATGTATATGTTGATGCGTAATATATATCTTAATATTATATACTATATATACAAAATAAAATAAACATAAAATTTAGTTTTTTCACCTTGGTTGCCTTATTGAGTTGATTTTCGAGAAACTATTATTTCGAGAGCTAACCCCAAGATTCCCAGCGAAAACAATGCGAGCTCTTCTTATCCCAAAAACTAAAAAAAAATTAAATATATAGCCAATAGCCTATATCAGGGATTGATAAGCAAAGAACTACTTATAACAATTACAAACGCAGCTACCTCAAGGTTTTCCAACCGAAAACGCGAAAAATAATGAATAATAGTTAAACAAAATATATGATTAAAATAAAAATAAAAGTAAAAATAATATTAAATATGTTTATTGCATAGCAAAAATGTAAAAACCAAAAAAAGCAAAACCAAAACAAATAAATCGAACTTTAAAAGTTACAACTATTTACATATGTTAAAATAGATGAGACACCCGATTAATACTATATTACAGAAGTCCCCTCTCCAAAAAAAAGACTTTAGACTGAGACGTGAGTATTTCGAGGAGAGAACTAATTTGTTACGAGATCTGCCCGAAAACCAGATTAATGTTAAGGTTTGTGTGGGCGGGTCTCTTGTCAGCATGAGAGTTTCATGTCACAGCAATACAAAATTAATAAAGAAACCACAATAAAATAATAAAGCCAACACCCAAATGTCTTTTGTGAAAGGCAGAACTTAATTTCTTGAACTTAATTTCATGCAAAATGGTACAAAATTTTCCAGCAGGTAAGTTATAGTTGCTCTGGTTTCCTTCTCTAAGCTTTATTGCTGCTTTGGCATCATTAGTTTATCTTTTATCACTTATCTATTGTTATTTATTGGGCTAATTCACTTTTCATGGCTCAATCACCGAGTCCATAGTCTGGTTTAGTGTGAAAGTTCTTTCGACACATTCATTGATTTTTATGCAAATTATGCTAACTTTATAAATAGTTGGCATAGTTTATTAAACAAGAGACATTTGCATAAAATACATGTTTAAGACAATCGTCTTGCCATGTTTATAAATCTAAGAATGAGCTATTCTAACGGTAGTTTGAGCGATTCTTCTCGATGGCCATTCTTTGAAGACGATTCTTTGTTTCCATATAAAAAGATGGGACAATGATCTGATTTTGGTTAGTTCTCGACATGGAGTGGCGTGTGAAAGTTCCGCTGACGAATTGGATTTTGTTCGGAGTGTTTCTGCTCCCAATTCTGGCAGCAGTCCAGGCAAAGGATAATGCCTCTGCGCCGCGTCTAATTACCCTGCAAGCCGGAAGCCCCGCCCCGGCTCCCCCACCCCAGGAAGTGATTATCGAAGGGGACTACGATCACCATCACCATCACCAGCAGTACCCGTACCCTCCCAGCTATCCGTACCCTCAGCCGCCGGCTTCGCCACAACACTGCCACTGTCCCCCCGGACCTCCGGGGCCTCCAGGGCCTCCGGGAATACCGGGGCAGAAGGGCTATCCCGGTCAGAAGGGCTCCAAGGGTGATCCCGGCGAAAAGGGTGAGAAGGGAGAGAAGGGCTACCCCGGCATGCCAGGATTGCCAGGTCCCCAGGGCCCGCCAGGATATCCAGGGGGATCCTATCCTCCTTACCCTTATCCTCCGCCGCCACCACCACCTCCCCCACATAGTGGTCCCCAACGCTACTACGATGATCGGTATTACGAAGGAGACGAGGACTATGGCCGTGCTTTCAGCCTTATAGAGGAGGAACCCATTGGCCCCCAGCCCATCATCTTGACCTTCAGCCACCGTAACAATCCGTTCACAAAGAAATCAAATAAAAAACATATTTGAAAGAAAGTAACTTTGTTTTTCGAATACTGGGAACTGCACACATTAAAAGTCATAATGCAATAGGGGATATTTCATTTGAAACCTTTATACAACACTCATGTAATAAACAGATACTTCCTAAATAAAGCACATTAAACCAATCCAAGATCTCACATTGCATTCAGCCAACACAAATTTAAATAAGAACACAATGAGATATATATCTTGACTATTAGCAAACATCATCATCTATGGTCGGATGGTCGTCGGCCTCCTCCGCCTCATCATCATCATCATCCAAGGCCGTCTGCGAGGCGCTAATCCCCGCGAAGTCGTCCTCCATATTATCCACAAAACTGGAGACCCTGTCAAGACAAAACAAACAGACATTAAAAACAAATACCGGCGAAAGTTCATCATTGTCTGGCATCACTTTTCAAAGTCGCACTGCGGTAAGAGACCTTCGTCCTTCGAAGGACTAAATCTGAACAGCGTGCTAAGTCTCAGAAGGCCGAGCAGTATTAGGAACATTCCGGCCACATAGCTGAGCCACAAATTGTGGGGATAGAGAATTAGGCAGATGCCGATGACCGCGTAAACGGGCGTGGGGCGCCAACCTCCGCAAATGGCCGACAAACGCCAGCAGGCCAGACAGCTGCAGGACCTCCGTTGGTAGTTGTCCCTAATAGAAAATAAAACAATATATTTCACACCTCGACTTTATGCTCTATAATATCTCTACTCTTCTGCAATCTAAAATATTTATTTCTGTGCAATTTAACTCACTCTGCGCACTGAAGCTGCAAAAATATGGTTACCAGCCACTTGATCTCAATGAACATTACCAGCACGGCTGAAAAACTAACCAGAAATTAACATAATTCTTGGGGGCATCGGATATCTGACTTACACTATGTAGAGCCCGGCCTGATAGCCATGCATGTAGACATCAACGCCTACGCCGCAGATAACTGAAATGAGAAATGGCTTTGGAAAATTTTTGGGTACGGGGGGTTCTTGTCTGGGGAATGGAAAGGAGGACAAGGAAGTGTTATCCCTGAATGAGCCTATAAAATAATGTGATTTCGTCTGGCCAAATATATTTATAAGCATATTTATTGAGTTGGGCCGTTTTTGTTTACCAAG
The DNA here is from genome assembly GCA_035045925.1 of Drosophila atripex. Lineage (NCBI taxonomy): Eukaryota > Metazoa > Arthropoda > Insecta > Diptera > Drosophilidae > Drosophila > Drosophila atripex. The sequence continues at coordinate 9,128,669 of JAWNOP010000012.1, forward strand.
CAAGGGCCATAAAATGTAATACAAAACCAGCAAAGGGAAACGAGGGTTTCTTAAGATGTTTATGAATGTCTTAAACATTTTATAACTATAAAACTTCATTATTTTGATTTAAATTTCAATAAATTATTCGCAACTTAGAGCTAAAGTCATTTTTATAATTTTTCGGAGGCAATAGCCTACTTGTTAACCCTCGAATTTTTTCTCAAACCGCCCCCTAAAATATTCATATTCCAACCACATTATGGACCCCCCGGTTTTGGCCCAAATCCACTTCCAATGTATAAGATATGGCCGACAAAAGCCACCACGCCCCAGTCTCCGCTCATAAAAACTCAATCTAATTAAGTTGTTTTTATTATGCCAAGCCGCGAAAAACAAATCAGATTAAAGCCCTCAGTTATATATATGAGCCATATATTTAAATGGAATTTCAGAACCAAAACCAACGCAATTACATTAAATACCGCCAATGGAAGAGGGGAAAACAAATCGAAAAACCGGAAATCGAAAAAACATGCAAAAATTATCTGGATAATTGAAAGCGATGGGGGGAAAATAGATTTGGTCAGGACATTTTCCAAGAGGAAACTTGGCGGATGGCTGGCGCCAAAAGGCTAACAACAAAGCTCATTGTCGAACGTATGGCAAAGTTGGCCGAGAACGAGGGCAAAGAGGGGCTAGGGGACTAGGAGAAAATCAACTCTTGGCACAGGATGCGAACTGCAAGCTGCATAGAGGCCAATGCCTTGTTAATGGCTCTGACAGAATAACCTTACGTCGACTACTCTGTTTTTTGTCCTCTATTCAGTGGGGTTTATGGACTATATCAAGCTTTATACTATGTTTTTCTGCGCTGCACTGCATTCATAATAGACCCCACAACAATTTGTAAGGAAATTAGTCTGAACTTGACCCGAAAGTTTTTGTTATGCTACCGCCAGCAATTTATAAAATGGCCAGATGGTTGGAAAAAAGAGTGGCCGCACTCTTTTAAGCGCATTAAGGAAAACTTGAGCCGGCGGCTGACTGGCCGTTATGATTGGCCGTGATAAGCGTTTAAGCAAAGTTTGATAACTGCACCAGATGGCCATCAAAGTGGGGAAAATTTTGTTTTTTCTTTTGATTGCGAATAAGTAAAATTTGAATATAATAAATAACGGTAGAATAAGTTCAATCAAATTGGTTTATTTCACTTATTTACCTTTAATATACCATTTATTACTTAAACTAAAATTTTAAATGTTTTACAAAGAGTGTTTAAAAAACAACTGATACATCGATTCCATTAAACCCAAAGAAAAGAAATATATAAATCAAATGGATACAATAACAAGAAATAGTTTACTTAAAAGAGTGATTTAAATTAAACAAAAAATAAATAAAATAAATTACCAATAAGGAGTCTAATTCTGATGATGAATCAACTGGAACTGATACCTACATATACGTTGCTATTAAACACAAAGTATAAATATACATATTTAAAATTGATAGAAGAAAAAAATATGCCTAAATGAAAATAAAAACTGCAAAAATAAAACCGCCATAACAATGGTGTTTCGACAGATGTCACTGAGCTCAAGAATCATTGCTCGATTAAAAATAAAAAATATTTTTTGTGTAAATAAGAAAATAAATAACGATAAGGTGTCAGACTCCAATGATGAATAAACTGGAACTGATATCTATATAATTCGATCAGGCCAAATGAAAAAATAAAGTTTTTGTAAAAACAAAATATAGTCAATTGAAAGAAGACTGCAAATATAAGACTGCCACGACTTTTTCGACAGAATCATCCATCCAGGAATCACTGAAACTCAAGCGTTTTAATAAAAAAAATGAATTAAAAACGATTTAAAATAAAAAAAATAAAATCAATGATGAGGATTCAGACTCTGATGATGAATCACCTGGAACATAGCTATGCTTTTCGATTTAACCCAAAGTAAAAAAAACAAAATTAATGTAAGAATAAAATGTAGTTAATTTGTAGAAGATTGCATGTATGAGACTACCACGACTTTTTCGACAGTCTTCACAGAGCTCCAGAATCCAAGACTCATTGCAATTCTAGAGATTTAATAAAAAAAATGAATTAAAACGATTTAAAATAAAAAAAAATAAAAATAAAATCAATGAGGAGGATTCAGACTCTGATGAATCGCCTGGAACATACCTATGCTTTTCGATTTAACCCAAATTAAAACAAAATAATTAAAACGTATTTAAGAATAAAAAGTAGTTTATTTGAAGAAGATTGCATGCATGAGACTGCCACGACTGTCTTCGCAGAGCTCCAGAATCCAAGATTCATTGCAACTCAAGCGATTTAATAAAAAAATGATTTAAAAACGATTTAAAATAAAAAAAATAAAAAAATCAATGATGAGGATTCAGACTCTGATGATGAATCACCTGGAACATACCTATGCTTTTCGATTTAAACCAAAGTAAAACAAAATAATTAAAACGTATTTAAGAATAAAAAGTAGTAAATTTATAGAAGTTTGCATGCATGAGACTGCCACGACTTTTTCGACAGTCTTTACAGAGCTCCAGAATCCAAGATTCATTGCAATTCAAGAGATTTAATAAAAAAAACTGAACTAAAAACCGATTTAAAATAAAAAAAATAAAAATATAATCAATGATGAGGATTCAGACTCTGATGATGAATCACCTGGAACATAGCTATGCTTTTCGATTTAACCCAAAGTAAAATAAACAATTAAAATTAATGTAAGAATAAAATGTAGTTAATTTGTAGAAGATTGCATGTATGAGACTACCACGACTTTTTCGACAGTCTTCACAGAGCTCCAGAATCCAAAATTCATTGCAACTCAAGCAATTTATTAAAAATTATGAATTAAAAAAATAAAAAATAAGAAAATAAGTGAACGAGAGGGATTCAGACTCTGATGATGAATCACTTGCAAATAATTCATAAAATTGTTAAAATAAAATAAAAAATATAAGAAAATAAGAAGTGCTCCGTTGGAAAGCCAGCACAAGAATGAAACAATTTGGAGAGTTCTGTTGGAACTACGAAAAGCAAAGCCTACTTTATACTTTTAAATGAAAATGTAAATAAGCCTACTATGACATGGTTAAAAGAGACAAAATTTGATTACATTTCGATATATTTAGTTAGTGTCTAGTAAGGTTACCTAAAGAAAAACTGACTATTCCAAAACCAGAAAATGGCTTTGAAGCATCAACAATATTGACGCTGAATAACAAAAAAGAATCCAATATAAAAATGTCCCCATTCACCAGCTGGGTCTTAGAATTTCCATTGAATGCCAACAAATGTAATAAGCCATAGCACTCAACATATCCTCAGGCAGGATATCCACTCGCAAGCATTCTTACAATTTGTCAAGGGTAAATATTCCGAAAACAGGACCTGCTGCTATGATGTATATATGTGAGTACATGCAGCTGTATATTCACATGCTCATGCATCCTATAACCCCATCGTGATTGGCATTATCTAGAGGCATGGGAGGTCCACCTGGACTGTGAGTTATTTTATTTCGCTTGGATTTCCAGGCACTTGAGCTTACCGAATGAAGTCAGCAGACCAAAAACTCTTATCACAGGACGTAAACACTCGCAAGGCTCTGACTGGTGATTATGACGACGTCGTTGGCGTCGACATGGCTGTTGTTGGTGTTGCAGTTGCATTTGGCTCATGGTTGGTATTCTAGTTATTCCTTTTTGATTTTTTTGTTATATGTATGTCCCCACAAAAAATGGGCTAATAAAACAATCAAAGAGCCGTATCCACATCACAAAACTTTGCTACGTGCTTGGCATGCTAAGTGGCCAAAATGCGACAAACATTTTCAATTTCAAAGCGAGCAGGTCGTTAAGCTTTTAAATTTAAGTATTTAACTCGGGCATACGCTGCGTATGCGTAATGTGACACTTTTCACACTTTTCCTTCCATACCATTTAATCACCGGTCTTTCTGTGTGCGTGTATGTGTGTGTGTTTGTGGGTGTGGGTGAGAACTAATGTCTGCAAATTACCGTTAGCATTTACACTTTTGCCCCCGCACGTTACTTGCCACACTTTTGTTCCCTTTTCATCGGTGTTCTAGGTTTAAATTTTTTTTATTTTTATTTTAATTTTATTTTTTTTTCAGTTTTTTTTCTATTAATTTTTGTTATATTTTTTGTGAGAAGCCAGTTGCCACTTTGCCACTTGACTTTATGACCGTGCTCTAAACAACGAACGTCCGTGCGCTTCCAACACCGCCAACTGAATGAAAGGACCAAGCACATTGCCCACATTCGTAGTGGAGTCACAGCCAAAGGATCCACAAGCCAAAGTCGCCGTTGAGGCTGCTGCTGCTACTGCCACTGCCACTGCCACCACAGTAGACGCCAACTTTGTAGCAGCTAGAAAGCAAAGTAAAGTAAAAGCAAAAGCAGAGAAAAGCAGGAGCTAGCCAATAGGACGGCTCTGCATGCGAAACCATCGAGTTGATTTGTTATGAACTGTCACTATGGATATATTTCTCTTTGAATTTTAAAAGTAAGAATTTAACAGATATTAGGAGAAAGGAAACCGTTTTTAAAAAGTACTGTCTGTTCTCTTGTTTTTTATTTTTTGACAATATTGTTGTTTTGAATCTGCCAAATTGCAATGGTTTTCGGAGTGGCTTTGATTTTTTAACAATATATATTCTTTATATATTTCAATGTTATTAGATATTTTATTTATTTAACTTAGTATTGAATTGTAGTTGAATGGTGTCTTTATTATTGCCTAAAACTGTTGTATCGTTCGTACTTTGTTCAAATTTAAACTTTGTTATCGAAATGGACTAAGATACTATAGATTAATTTTTTTTTTACTTTCCAAAATATAATATCCTCCGCTTTAAAGTGGAGCGCATGGCTAAAGTCATTATTACCCTGAAGCTCTTCCTACCATTTCTAGCTGGATTTTATTTGTCACGTTGTCCTGTATGTGTTGCCTTTGCTAGCGTGTCCTTGTGTGTGCGTGCTCTCGTCCTGCTGGTCTTTCCTCCACCCGTCTCGACCTGCTCCCCTCCGTTTGGCTACGTTTCAGTAATTTTCATAACCGGCTAGATGGGGAGCGACGAGTGTCAGGGACGAATGGAAGCTAAAAAGACGACCAGGAGCAGAGCTGAGCAATTGCCAAGTGCCAGGCGGCTACGCAGAATGTGGACAAAAACATTTTCGGCTGCGGCACCCCCAGACCCCTCCTTCCCAGGAGTCAGGAGTGGGAGGCCACGGCGGTTCAGGGAGCAGCTCGAGTAAATATTTTTTTAGCTTCCCTCGCTTATTGTGCTGTGCATTTGCCAAGGTGCCTATCGTCAGTCTTGTTTGCATTATGCGGCGTTAATGACATCCAAAGTGGAAAGCCACCCCGGCACCCCCGAGGACAAGCTCCAATGTCTCTCCAGCATCTACGACATAATTCACAGCGACCCCACACTCAAAACATTTCATTTCCGTTTGCAACATCGAGGGAAGTAAAAATATAAAGTCTTACAACTGAGCTCTAAGCAATACATTTTTTTACTACAATATTTCCACTTCGAATTGTTTTCGGTGCACTTCAATGCTAATGGGCCTTCACTTGGGGAACTCCTTGCGCCGCTTCATTATCTTGGTAATACCAGCCACCATGGCTACTTCGGGGAGGGCCAGCTTGGCATCCTCCTGAAAGTCGCAGCGTCTGGTTAAATGCAGCCATGTCCTCTCCGGATTTAGCGACAACGGCATCTGCAGCCAGCTGACATAGTCTATTTTCATGGAGCCCGTTAGGAGCTGGTCAAAAGGCGTATTATTGCCAATAAAGAACATGGACCGGAGCACCGAGGTTTTCGCCTCCTTGATATTTTGGCCCTGAACTCCCTGAAAAGGACTCGGATCGTTGTCGCCCGTTCCCAGTTGCTCCAGCAGCCAATCCTTGTTGAATTTCAGATAGTTGTATACCACTTTCAGGGCCTGTTTACCAATATTCGTGGTTAGGACATCGCTGACCAAAACTTCGGCTATATAGTCAGCGATTCCCACATCCATTTCCATGGCATAGTTGTTCGGGGGACTGTGACTGAGGCGATCCGATTCGGCATTCGTGAGGGCCAGGTCATCCATTTTGATGGTGCTCACAGCACTCATGCCCCCGGCCCCTCGATTGTTGCCCCCCACTGTCCCTCCGAAGTCGGTGTCCAAATTAATGCTCTCCTTGGCCTGCTTGAGGAACAGTTCGATCTGGTCCGTGTGCTTGTCGTCCTCGTCAATTGAGCAAATGGCCTCGGATATGGAATAGCAAATGGAGGCCTTCTCCTCGTTTTTGTCTGTAGAGAAAAATGTTTAGGTTTTTATCCACATCCTTATCAAAACTCACTTTGTTCGTGAACCTCTGCTGTTTTTATGAGCTCCGTATATAGAGCTGCGAACACGACTTGCAAGAGCACCGAATCGCCGAGTGGCCTTGTGGAAACCGGAATTATGTCCTGCAGCAGAGAGGCGATCTTGTACAGACCCTCGGGTATACAGTCCCAAATCTCCGAAACACAAGTTAGGGCCAAGGACATGGCCTGGTACATACTAGCACCATTTTCCACGGCGTTGATCAGCATTTCCACAGCGCAATCAAGTACGGGGTATACGAAGTGCATGATGGCCTCCAGCCAGGGAGTCCTCTTCTGGTTCCACACCTGACGCTTGTCGAGACAATCGCTCCATCCGGCAACCGCGTTTTCCTCCAGGGTTTTGATCAGACAGGACTTGATGTCAACGGCTTTGCCAACAGCCACCACCAGGTATGTGAGGGAAAGGACTATTTGGTAATTTGACTGGCCCACAGGATCTGTTTAGGAAAGAATAAATGGAATTTTATTCAATTAATTTAATGAAAACCTTACCTATGTCTCCAACTATAGACTCCGTCACGTTGAAACACTCTCCTCGGCACAGAAAAGCCTCACATTTTAGGGGAGCTCCTTCGGCGCTCGTAAACGAATGCTTGGCCACATTCTTGAAGTTCTCCGAAGACGGCAAGTGCTGCATCAAATGTCTTATTATAATTCCCGTCAAATAGGCATCTCTCATCAGCAGGATCTTCAGCAAATAAGACCAGTCGGCTTCGGGGAAGGCCAGTAAGACTCTCAAGTCCAAGGATATGGCAGTATTGGTTGAAAGATCGGCGAATTCTGTAACCCACTGGCAGGATTGTTCTTTGGGAAAGTATCGTGGCAAAGCGAATATAATCCAGGCACTCGGAAGTCCGTGACGCGAACTAAACATTTCCATGTTGTCGAGTCCTTTGCGAAAGACCTGATAATAATATCTTCAGAATAATCATCATAGCCAATGAAGAGAATACTTACTTTGGAGAGCACGCCCAGAGGAGCTCCTCTCAACAAAAGACAGTAGAAGAGTTCCCGGCACTTGGCATGAATGTCTCTGATAATAACACTCTGGTTGCTAAGTTGCAGGCCCACATATGCCTCACCACTCTCGCTGATATGTGGCAATAATTCCGCTAGGCAGAGCAACATGTTGCATATATCCACCAGATGCAACTGAGATCGTGCCACACTGGTCACTATCTGGGTATAGCGAACAGTCAAGACACTGAGGGTCTCATTCAGCATTCCAGCGAATATTTTCTGGGCCATTTTCGGAGGCACTGAATTCCACAGGTCGTTCTTGGAGCCCCTCATGTAGTGCCACCACATCTGGATGGTGTAGGAACCTCTTTCGGATTCAAAAAATGGCTGAGTATCCTCCCAATGCAAACAGTCGGCGTCTTGGATAATGTAAAGCAATAACAAACGGCAGTGAAGATCCAGGAGCCGTTCAGCCAAGGCCTCGGACATTTGTGAGTATTGCTTGAAACTAAGCTTTAGGGCTCCACCCTTTTCATCTCCCTTTGGGGGACAAATCGTTGTCGTTGCCGCCTGCATGTAGACACTCAGGGAGTTCTTGACCAAGGAGGCTGCTCCAATTGTGGCCGTGAGTACAGACAGATCGGCATGGTCCAAGGACTCCTGAGAAAGGCGATGGATATGCTCGAGTAATAAATCTGCGGATTTCGTAACCAACTGCACAAATTTATCCGGATCGGAAGTTTTAATCGTGACACTGGTCTGGAATACAAAAAATATTAATATGGCTTTTTATAAATATTCTTTATTAAACCCTTACAAAATGTCCCTCATTCATTTCTTTTTCGGTATGCAAGAGTCCCGATGGCTTTCGATAAGAGGCAAAGTACTCATCTTCCCACCTGCAATAGAATTTAAATGAAATGGGTCTCATGAATGAAATGAAATATGAAATATAATTTATAGAACTCACCACCGAATTAATTTAATGGCTGCAAAAGACGCATAACGTGGAAAGTCCAATTTCCCCCCCACAACTCCAGAACAAATTGGTTCCTGAAGGACCCGCTGATGTGTCTGCATAAAAAAGGTCGGTATTCTATGAAAAGGTAATATACAAACACCGTTTTGATTATACCTGATAAAATTCGAGATCTCGCTGGAGTAAGATAGGAACTCTATCCATTAAATTGCCCTCTTCCAACACCTCCATTTTTAAGAGTTCTTAATTTCCTTAATTTAATGAACTAAATGCGAATTCTTTGCTAACGAACAAACAATCTATTGAGTTCACAGGTTGTCAAGGGTAACAGAATGTGAATTCTGTGGCGAATATGGCGACCACCGAAGGCTACAACTGTATACAAAAAGATCCGATTTCAATACAAAATACCTTAAACGATTTTTAGATTAATTCCCTATCATTCGGCATAAAAATCCTGAAAGATGGAGGGGAGGTCAATCTGGCCCCCTTCGATGGCTATATCTTCGCCAATTTCCATCCGAATCTTGAGCGGAATACCTTAAACGATTTCCAGATAAATTCTCCATCATTTTGCATCAAAATATAAGAACGAAACATTTTTTCGATTTTTTCCAAATTTTCTGGGGCATACCCTTTAAAAATCCTGAAAGATAGAGGGGAGGTCAATTTGGCCCCCTTCGAAGCCTATATCTTCGCAAATTTCCATCCGATTCTTGAGCGGAATACCTTAAACGATTTCCAGATCAATTCGCCATCATTCTGCATAAAAATCTAAAAACGAAATATTTTTTCGATTTTTTCCAAATTTTCTGGGCCATCCTCTTTAAAAATCCAGAAAGATGCTGGGAAGATCAATATGGCCCCCTTCGATGGCTATATCTTCGCCAATTTCCATCCGATTCTTGAGCGGAATACCTTAAACGATTTCCAGATCAATTCGCCATCATTCTGCATAAAAATCTAAAAGCGAAATATTTTTTCGATTTTTTCCAAATTTTCTGGGCCATCCTCTTTAAAAATCCAGAAAGATGCTGGGAAGATCAATATGGCCCCCTTCGATGGCTATATCTTCGCCAATTTCTATCCGATTCTTGAGCGGAATACCTTAAACGATTTCCAGATCAATTCGCCATCATTCTGCATAAAAATCTAAAAACGAAATATTTTTTCGATTTTTTCCAAATTTTCTGGGGCATACCCTTTAAAAATCCTGGAAGATGGAGGGGAGCCAATATGGCCCCCATCGATGGCTATATCTTCACCAATTTCCATCCGAATCTTGAGCGGAATACCTTAAACGATTTCCAGATTAATTCTCCATCATTTTGCATCAAAATATAAGAACGAAATATTTTTTCGATTTTTTCCAAATTTTCTGGGGCATACCCTTTAAAAATCCTGAAAGATGCTGTGAAGATCAATATGGCCCCCTTCGATGCCTATATCTTCACCAATTTCCATCCGATTCATGAGCGGAATACCTTAAACGATTTCCAGATTAATTCTTCATCATTCTGCATCAAAATATAAGACCGAAATATTTTTTTGATTTTTTCTTAAATTTTCTGGGCTATTCCCTTTAAACATCCTGAAAGATGCAAGGTAGGTCTAAATGACCCCCTTCGATGCCTATATCTTCGCCAATTTCCATCCGAATCTTGAGCGGAATACCTTAAACGATTTCCAGATAAATTCTCCGTCATTCTGCACAAAAATCTAAAAACGAAATATTTTTTCGATTTTTTCTTAAATTTTCTGGGGCATCCTCTTTAAAAATCCTGAAAGATGGAGGGGAGGTCAATATAGCCCCCATCGATGGCTATATCTTCACCAATTTCCATCCGAATCTTGAGCGGAATACCTTAAACGATTTCCAGATTAATTCTCCATCATTTTGCATCAAAATATAAGAACGAAATATTTTTTCGATTTTTTCCAAATTTTCTGGTGTGGAAAGATCAATATGGTCGCTGCTGATTTTTAAATCGCTGCTGTAAGAATATTTAGCCAACTGGGAAAAGTACGAATCGCATGTAGACTTTTGACCGGCACTATATGTACCATACATATGGCAACTGATAAGACCTCCTCTTTATTCCCTCTCTTTGGAATTAATTCAACGTACGCTGGTGATAAGCCGCCTCAATTGCCGACTGCCCAGCTCTTTTAGTATTTAAGCTGCTCTCAGTTGACAATTGACTTGCGACTTGAACAGTCGAGGACCCGCGATCCGGAGGCGTATACACAATGTGAGTACAGTGTCAATTAAGATGCTATCAGTAGATCCGCTCTGCTGGGGATCTAAAAAAAACTTTCCAGCCAGCAACCAGAAAACAGGCGAAGCGAGCAGTTATCGCTCGATAGCCACGGTATCAGCATATAATCAGTAATCCATAAATCTCCTCTTGCTCTGCTCCATGTTTGAATGAGGATTTTTATGTACCTAACATACAAGAATTGAGGTCTCGAAAAGCAGGGTAATATATACTTATTCTTTTTTTACAGGATGATGGCGAATTTGAGAAACCTTTCCCGACTGGCTCTGCCCCGTCGACTGGCCTCACAATCCTACTCCTCCTCCTCATTCCTGATCGACCAACCGGAATATAGTTTCCTGAAGGAACTGGGATTGGAGCGAGAGAATCCTGGAGTGTACTCCGGTCATTGGCAGGGACGTGGCCCCAGCGTCACCAGCTACGATCCTGGAACTGGCCAAGCAATTGCCACAGTGCGCCAGGGCACGGTCCAGGAACTGGAGCAGACCATCGGATTGGCTGTGGACGCCCATAAGCAGTGGCGGAAAGTACCCGCTCCTGTTCGAGGCGAAATAGTTCGCCAGATCGGAGATGAGCTCCGCAAATACAAGGAACCTCTGGGAAAACTCGTTTCCCTGGAGGTGGGAAAAATCTACAGTGAGGGTCAGGGTGAGGTGCAGGAGTTCATCGACATCTGCGACTATGCGGTGGGTCTCTCCAGGATCTATTCTGGTCAGTTGATCAACTCGGAGCGGGCTGATCACTCGATTCTGGAGGCCTGGCGTCCTCTGGGATTGGTGGGTGTGATTTCGGCGTACAATTTCCCCAACGCAGTGTTCGGATGGAATGCTGCTATCGCTCTAACCACTGGCAACAGTGTTCTGTGGAAGGGAGCGCCCAGTACTCCCTTGGTTTCCGTGGCCACCACCAAGATAGTGGCCGATGTTTTGCAGAGGAACAACCTGCCTCCGGTGGTTACACTCTGTCAAGGAGGCACCGATGTAGGACAGTCCTTGGTTTCCGATAAGCGAGTAAATCTGGTCTCCTTCACGGGCAGTTGCCAAACTGGTCGGGATGTCGGCGTAGAAGTTCAGAAACGCTTTGGCAAGGTGATCCTCGAACTGGGCGGCAACAATGCCCTGATTATCGACGAATCAGCCAACGTTAAGATGGCCCTGGATGCGGCTCTTTTCGGCTGCATCGGCACCAGTGGCCAGAGATGCACCACCACCCGAAGGATCATAGTCCACGAGAAGCTCCACGATCAATTTGTCCAAGCTCTGGTCAGCAAATACAAGCAACTGATACCCAAGATTGGACACCAATTGGAGGCACAAACTCTCGTGGGTCCCGTTCATACGCAGCAGAATGTGGAGAACTACAAGAAAGCCATCGAGGAAGCGAAGTCCTTGGGTGGAACGGTTGCCTTCGGCGGAAAGGTTATCCAGCGAGATGGTTTCTATGTCGAGCCCACTGTAGTCACAGGATTGCCACATGACGCCAGCGTTGTTCATCGCGAAACTTTTGCGCCAATCGTCTACATCCTGAAGGCTAAGAACGTGGAACAGGCCATTGAATGGAACAACGAGGTGGAGCAGGGTCTCTCCTCAGCTATTTTCACCGAGAACATCGGTCAGGCCTTCAAGTGGATTGGAGCTAGTGGCTCCGATTGCGGCATAGTCAACATCAACACCACTACCAACGGCGCTGAGATTGGTGGAGCGTTTGGTGGCGAAAAGGCTACTGGCGGTGGCCGGGAGTCCGGATCGGATGCCTGGAAGCAGTACTGCAAGAGAGCCACCATCACAGTTAATCACTCGGGAGAGTTGGCCTGTGCCCAGGGTGTCGTCTTCAACGTAGAGTAAATTTTATTAAATTAGAGTTTGTACAATCGTTCTATTTTCAATAATTCAATAATTTTAAATACAAAAATAATTTCCAAAATGCCATTGCGTACGGTTAGTTCTTACTGATCTCGAAGCGCCAAAAATCCACCTCAATGTCTTTAGATTTCTGCTTGTGAAATTTATAGCTAGCGTCGATGTTGTAGCGAAGTTCGGCGACCACCGAGGCTCGGGCACCCCACTCCAGGGCCTTTTTTTCAATGTAGGCACTGCGAAACAATTAAAAAGGGACATTAGGAAACTGTTTTTGAAGCTTAAAACGTTTTAAAATGTATTCTCTACCGTGTGGAGGTCTTGTGCAGGGAATAAACTGCGCCAGTGGCTAATTTTAAAGCTATCTCCAAAAACCGCATATCCATGCCGGCGTTGTGTTTAGTTCCAAATGGTGGGTTCATGACCACTGTATCGAAAATTTTCTCCCATTTGCTGCCAGCCAACTGCAGGACATCCGCCCGCACACAATCCACATTTGGCAACTCCATGTCCTGGACATTACCCCGAAACGTGTCTACCGCATCACCATCCAACTCAAAACCCACTGTAAGTTGGGCGCCCATAAAAGTAGCCCCAATGCTGAGCATTCCGCATCCACAACCCAGGTCTCCCACCAATTTCCCCTCTATATCCTCATGCTGAGATTGCATATGATGTATCATACAGGCAGCGATGTGTGGCGGCGTTGGATACTGCTCCAAAAGGATCTTAGGCTGCTCAAAACTATCAACACCCTGCAGATACTCCTCCAGCTTCTTCAGCTTTAAACGCGCCATTGCGGCTTTATGTAATGAGATTATTTGTTGTTAATGGGGGTGGCGGGGGGCGTGGCAATTGACGACGGCAGCGGTTCAAGGCGAGGCAGCACGGGTAGGAAACTGTTTCCAAAATACGAATCCTGAGGTACAAAGAAGCCCAGAGTTGTAGAGCTCGTTGGATTAAAAGCAGCGCGGGCCGTAGGCGTGGCATTGGCGGCAATGCCACCCACGCCAAGCTGAAAGTCAGGTGTCACAGTCGTCGGTTGGCCGAGTAACTGAGGAGTGGACATCTGAAAAGCATATATTCATTTCAATAAGTGACAAATCCTTATCAGTTCAAAAAGATCGAGTACCTGAGTGTTGATTCCCAGATTTATGATCCCCCCGGCAAGCAACTGCTTCTTGGTTTGGATCTCCTCAAGGATCTTGCGGGTTGTGTCGGCTTGCTGGGCACTTGTAGTGGGAAAAGCCATGAAATAATCAAAGATTTATTGTGAAAACAGAAATAAATAAAACTTGCTGGCGTTGACTTTCTGAATTTGCTGATTTCTTATGTTTTTTTTTTGGCGTGACATTGCCCACATATCAAGGAACGGTCTCACTACAATTACAATATAATATATTATTGAATTTTGTAAATTTTATAAATTTTATGCTAGCACCAGAATTGTTAATTTGGTACTTTTAAAATAAAACAAATTTTTTAAATTAAATATAAATATTTTGAAATTTACCAGAATAATTTTATGGGTAATGTTTTTGGTATTTTTTGTGAATCTGAGCGGTGAGTTGCGTCACCTTCAATACGGTCACATTAAGGCCGAGGAAGAACGTGCGATACCAACAACAAAATAAGAGTTTTATTTACAAAAATTATAAACATAAACATTTCCCTGCGTTTATTAAAACTCCGAGTTCACTAGGGAATTTCGTAAATTACAGTGTAAGTGCCAAAAGTTACAATCAAACCATGAGCATGAGCGACGACGACAGGGACATTGATATCGAGAGTGACGTAAGCAAATGATTAAAATCATAAAATTATTTATATACATGGCTAACATCTCTAAATAATCCTCATTTTCAGGATGATGGCGACTCGGACAATGGCCTCGGCTCCTCTAGACACACAAGCACTGCAAATTTCACCCAGGTGAGTATCCTGAAAGCAAAAGGTGTCTGCGCACGTTGACTTTGTTGATAAACAAGACGCACATGTGATTGTTGTTGTTATTGTTCTTCGATAAATTGTTTGCATATTTATGAGATTTTATTTTTGTTTATTTTGAAGGCCGAAAAGCGAGCACATCACAATGCGTTGGAACGTCGGCGGAGAGACCATATCAAGGAGAGCTTTACAAACCTCAGGGAGGCCGTTCCCACTCTGAAGGGCGAAAAGGTAAGAGCAACAGCTTGTAGAAAGATTTCTTTGTTTAACTTAATTATATTATGAAAAACAGGCTAGTCGCGCACAGATCCTGAAAAAGACCACTGAATGCATACAAACCATGAGACGGAAGATCAGTGACAACCAAAAAGACATCGAAGAGATAAAAAAACAAAACATCATACTGGATCAGCAAAGTAAAAACTATTTCCATTTTGGCATTGATCTTCAAAAATCTATAATCTATCTTTTTATTCTTCAGTTCGAGCATTGGAATGTTCAAACGGCGACGATGCCTTTGCCGAATTCCTGAGCGAGGATGAAGTCGGGAGCGAAGAAGCCGACGACGATGATCTAGATCAGCCCGACTACAGTAGGCGGAACAAGAAAATGAAAACCTTCCACGCATAGCTGCTGCCACAGATTAGAACGCAGCCTGTGCATGGCAGTTGCGGTTTTCATTTTCACTCATTTTACTCGAATCGAATTCGCACAAATGTGAATATTTCATGGTGATATAAAATCCCCTTTTTATAGAATCCCAAACTCGCTATCTAACAAAGGCTTACCCCGACAAATGGTATTCCAAATTAAGTCAATACATATGAGCGATTAGAATCAGTGAAAGCGAAAACTGTATCATGTCCTATAATCATAATCATCATTAGTCTTAAGTGCAATGTCTACCCACCCATTATACCTTAATTATATACGTGTCTTTTCTACTTTAAGCTGAAAATTATTCTCTCTTTACGGTAAAAAATAAAATTTGTAAGAATATATTTTAATAAAAATGAGAACGCTCTTCTTTGTAGTGATCTAGAAAATTAAAAACTTAAATGTATTCGTTTTCCCTTTAAAAACTTTGCAGAAATATCTCAAATACAATTGACTCTTTAAAAATACGTTAATATATATTTTAGCAAACAGAAAAAACTATTTAAACTTGAGGGTTATCCAAAGGATGAAGAAAACGAGGAGGATGAAAAGGAACATGTAGCACATCTGGCGAGCTCCGCCACCCTGTTTGGCCAGCCGTACTACCCGCGTCATTGTATTCCCCAGAAAGCCACTTGTCCTATCCATATCGTCGTCGATGCCGCGCAACAACTTATCCTGGTAACGGACTTCATTTCCTATATCTATGGTGAGGGATTTGAGGGCACCGATCTTCTGTTTCAGCTCCTCGGCAGCCAGTTCATTTTCCGCCTCCAGGGAATCATGATTGGCGGGTCCGGAACCCGATGGCTGCTGGTTCAGGGGTTGATAGGGATAATTGTTGCGTCGCATGCTGTTCCCCGTGTGTGCCAGTTTGGCATCAGGATTGCTGTGATCCAATAGTTTTTATTAGTTTTGATAAAATCTACAAAGTTCAACGATTCCATGCCAGTGACACGTAAACGTTATCACAATATCTCACCCAGTGGCAAGCTTGTGGTTGTAGACCTGTTTTTTTCGGGCAGCTCCTTTCGCTGACTGGTCATAGACCCTTGACCCTTGGCTTTAATTTCGAAATTAGTCTGAGTAATCAATTTACATGAGTAACTTTTTAAAATCTAATGCAATTGTTGGTTGGCCTGCAGTGTGACCAGAGAGCAATTCTAAAAACTTGTTGCCATTCCTTTAGACTGTTTATTAACCCTTAATAGCCCTTCTAAATCAAATTCAAATGGGTGTTTATTTAATTTCTAGTGTTATTGAATAAATATTATTCAAATAGTTACAGTTTTGAGTTTATTAAGTTTATTTTTGTTAGATGCATAAAAAGCCATGGGTTAATCCTATTACTGTCTATTTCTATTTCTGCCCTATCTGGCCACACTGGTTCAGTTGGCTTTAGGTAATTTTGGCCAACTTTTAGATTTAGCTTAAGCGGCTCGATTGTTTCGCCCCATTCATTTCTTTCGACTCTTGGCCATTAAATCAATAAGCATAAATTATTTAAATCGACGCGGGTGACAAGTGCGTCAAGGAAATCATCTTTTTTTCGGCGGAGACACTACTACGTCATTGACGTTTTCAGTGACCCTGACCAAGTGCACTCGTTTGTTGTTGTTTGATATCTTCCCCTGGTCCCTTTCCTCCTCCAATCTACGATCAGTAACAAATTTGCGTAATAAGCGCCATTAACATAAATAATAACAACAATTGCACTGATAAGGGCCCCCGAGAACATTGAACCACCGACCGACCGACTCACCACGCGAGTCGAATCACTGATAAGATGCGAACCTCTTTATTTCAGATTTGGAATGCCGGAATACATGGAGGTCTTGCCCCACCGCTCCCTGATGGATGGAATAGCCGAGACGGCGGGCGTTCCCGTGGAGGCGCTGCGACTGCTGCTCACCATTCTTGCAGGTGAGCTGGCCGTGGGACTTGGTAGTTCCTCCATTCCTCTAGAGGTGTTGGTAGTGAGTCACATGGATGGAGTTATAGAATAGCAGGCAGGTGTTTCCCCAGAAATATTAGGTTGCAAGCATTCAAGCAAATAATGGTAGAATGTTTGCACAACTGTCATGCATTAAGCCTTTCAACATTCTGGGAGATAATCTCAACCAAGGCACTAGTTAACTGGACTAGAAGTAACTATCTACTAAGCAGTATTAGAATAAATACGCCTACCATTGTAATCTCTAATTGATAAGTTCATAGAACAGATACGACCATAATTGAAAAAACTGTATAGCTTCACTATCAATTTTTTTTGTATCACCTTAGGAGTGTGACTCATTACGATATGGTTCTTTATTTATAATAAATGTGTAGAAAAATCAAAATATGACATACATTTTCCATTGTAGGCTACCCAATAGCTGCCATCTATCTTAAATTCCTTGCCAGCATTAATGACAAGGTTGTGCATCACATGTTCTTCGCTTCTTGCGGCGCTGGACTGTGCTACTTCAACTACGGCAACGACACATATCACTCCCTGCTGGGCATCCTGACCACATACTTCCTGGCCCTGTTTCTGCGCGATTCAACGACCCTCTTTCTGACGATAAACTTTGTGTTCCACATGACATACTTGCTGCTGGGCTACTACTTCACGGCCAGCAACGAGTACGACATCTTGTGGACGATGCCGCACTGCATTCTGGTGCTCCGGATGATTGGGTTTGGCTTCGATTTGGCCGACGGACTGAAGAGCGAAGATGCCCTGTCCAAGGACCAAAAGGAAACGGCCCTGAAAGAGCTACCAACGCCGCTGGAACTGCTGGCCTTCGCCTACTTCCCCAGTGGGTTTCTGGTGGGACCGCAGTTCCCCTACCGTCGCTATCAGAACTTCATCAACGGCCGATACCGGGCCTACGAGGGAAGCTATGACGCGGGGATGCGACGTTTTGGAGCGGGAGCCTTCTATCTGATCGTGTGTCAGGTGGGTCTGAGCTATCTCCCCGACTCGTACTTCCTCACCCCGGAATTCGCTGAGGAGCCGTTCTTAAATAGGATCTACATGCTGGGATTCTGGGCCAAGTTCAGCCTCTACAAATACATATCTTGCTGGCTGCTCACCGAGGGAGCCCTGATCTGCATCGGACTGACCTACAAGGGCGTGGACAGCGCGGGGAATCCGGACTGGTCGGGATGCAGCAACGTCAAGCTGAGGCTCCTGGAAACAGGCAACACCATGGAGCACTACGTGCAGAGCTTCAACGTAAACACCAACCAGTGGGTGGGTCAGTACATCTACAAGCGGCTGAAGTTCCTCAACAACCGCACGATCAGCTATGGAGCAGCCTTGGGTTTCCTGGCCGTCTGGCACGGCTATCACAGCGGCTACTACATGACCTTCCTCATGGAATACATGGTCGTGAGCACCGAAAAGCAAGTGAGTGTTCTTCTGACCTTTAGAATTAAGGCTATTTAAAGACTTCAAATAACACTTCCTATTCCACTTTTAGATCACTCGCTTCTACACCAAAGTAGTGCTGCCCAAATGGGGTCACATTCTCGAGAACTCGGACATCTACAAGCTCCTGTACTTCCTGGTCATGAAGTCATACAACATTGTCTACATGGGCTGGTGTCTGGTGGCCTTTGTTTTCCTGAAGTACGAGCGTTGGATTATCGTGTACGGGGCAGTGAACTACTACGGATTTGTTGTCCTGATCGGGTGGGCTGCCTTCTATCACTCCTACCGACAGCTCGTCCGAGGAGGATCGCGCCGGGAAGCTGGCGAAGAAAGTAAGCTGAAGGAGAAAAAGAGCGAAGAGATATCCCCCGCGACGGGCACTCAGTCGGAGGAAAAGAAACCCGAAGAAAAAAAGGCTGATTAGCGAGAAACGAGAAAGCGTTAAAGACATTTCAAAATTTTAGTTTCGCCTTGACGATTATTTGGAATTGGAGAATCAAATTAAATTGGAGCTAGTTGTACTAACCAAATAAGTTTTACCAAATAGTGCGCCACTGTAACTAGAAGTTTGTTAAAAATAGCCGTTGGAGAGCAGTCCTGTCCACATATATAGATCGTCGGCCTAGTCAAGGAGGAGTTATCCCCAAAAAATAGTGTTTTATGATCGAAGAAAACGCACTTGCAGTTTTATATATGTTATGGAATTGTAAATTGAATAAGTGTTAACGAAAACTAGCAACTAGACAGATCAAATGTGAGACTTAATTAAGACCTGAGTCATGAATCAAATCAAACAAACTCTGCTACAGATTTAATGTACTTGAACTTCAAAAGGAGACTTACCTAAGCCATAAAGTATAAAGTTTTATACAACGCGAGAATGATGCAAATATATGTATATTTTGATATGCTCACGCAAAGTGCAAATTTCAATAATTGAAAAACGGAATAAATGCAATTATTTTTAGGTACAAAGTTTTTATTTAATGCATTATTGATATTGGGGGTCTTCAGAGCACGAAATAATGATTCAAAGTCTTGTAAATAAATCTTATTCGTGGGCAGGGACCAGAAAATGGAAAAATTCGGAATTTTATTTCGGAATTTCTGAAAATATCAAATATAATCTATAAACATCTATGAAAATGAAAAATATACTTTTGAAATGGTTGTTTAAATGCTGGAATTCTTCAATTGTGATTCTAAAAATATAACAAATCTATAAAAAGTATTGTTTATAAGACAAATAATTAAAGAAAATTAAAAATGTGAATATTGTTTAAACTCTAAATGTTATTGAAACTCATAAAAATAATAAAATAAAAGCATTGCTTCATTTAGATACAAGGAAACTTATTTATTGATCATAAAATGGTCATGAGAATGTACGAGGAGGATGCACTTAAAAAATTCTACCCCCTAGTGCTCCATCGGCTGGGCATCTCCGCCGCCAGACTCCACACGGCGCTTGGCTCCCCCGCCGGTGGCAGAGTCCTGCTCCTCCTGCTCGTTTATCTCGCTGAACATGTAGTCGTCCTGGTACTCCTTCAGGATCTTGCTGGAACGGTTCTCGTCTAGGAACAGCGAATAGACCTTTTTGACATCTTCTGTGTTGACTTCGGTGGCCTTGCGACGGCGACAGACCAGATTGGCGGTGGTGATGAGTTGGATGGCATAGCGCAGGCTCGTATCAGTGGCGATGCGCGTCAGGATGGTGAGAGCATCCGGGTGCATGACGCAGTCCTCCTCCTCGCAACGGATTTTCAAGATCTCCTTCACTTCCTTCTCGGAATAGGGGACAGTGCGGATGATGATCATGCGGTCGAGCAGATCGATTGGAATGCCGTGGGGGCTGCGGTAGTTGGTGCCCCGGATGCGAGTGATTCCTCGATTGGTGGCCATCACCACGACGGGCGCCATGTCCGACTCCAAGGCGCGATTTAGGAAGGAGAAGCATTCAATGTCCAGCATATGAACCTCATCGATGAAGAGCACCCCCGGGTTGATTTCCGCCTTGCCCTCTTCGCGCCACTCGAGCACCTTGTTGTTGATTTGGTCACGTACCTCCTGCTTAATCTCGCCAGTGTCCCCGGAGAACAGAGCGAGGAAACCGTGAGTGCGGCTGTTGATCACATCGATCTCGTGGAGGGTCACTGTGTGGACCACCTCCTTGCGCTTCTGGAGCTCTCCCTCGGGGCACTGGACGAATCTGGTCTGGGCGCCAGTGGCGTCGTAGTCCCGAGCCCTGGTGAAGCTTCTGCCCAGCTTGTTGACCTTTCCCGACGCCTTGTCGATGGTAATCACATCACCTGCCTGGATCTTTTCCTTCATGAAGCACTCGATGATCTTGTTGCCCAGGTCGTAGTTGGTCTCCATTTCGGTGGTCTTTAGAGTGACTTTTCCCACCTTCTGGCCCGTACCGCTGGCGGGACGTTCAATTTGAATCTCCACCACCTCGCCTTCGATAATCTCGGTCTCCTCCTTGATGCGAACTCCAATACTCTTGCGCAGGGCCTGCGACAAGGCCTCTGTTTTGCTCATCTCCAATGAATAGATCTCCGATCCAGACATGCTGGTAAATGGTGTCTCTGTGCCCAGAGCCTGGGCCATTCCGACGGCAATGGCCGTCTTGCCGGTACTTGGCTCCCCGGCCAGCAGGATGCATCTGCCGGCGATCTTGCCCTCGCGCACCATCTGCACCACCACACCGGCAGCTCGGCGGGCGTCCTTCTGGCCCACCATTCCCTGGGAGACCGCGCGAGCCTCCAAAACATCGTCCAGGCCCAGTCCACGAATGTGCGAATGGGCGCCAATGCGTTCGATGCGCGTTATATCGCGGACTTCGATTTTCTCCGTCTCGGCCATTGTCTGTGCTTCTGGAATATTTCGCAAGTTACTCGATTTTCTCGATACTAGTGTTTTATGGGCTTACAGTTGTTTATGGAGCTAAAATAAGTTGCTAAGCAAAATGTGAACCAGAATGCCGGGCCTGCTTTTTAGGGGGAAGTGTGGTAAGTCGATGAGATATTCACGTTTTCTAACACTGAACCCAGCAGCATGCTGTCTCTGATGTCAGTTTTAACAGTGTTTCTTTATGTTAAATAACATTATGTTAAATCATCTGTTTTTCGATGCGTTAGGGAATGTAACCTTGTCTATTGTGAACACTTCCAACTGTTTTGAGCTTCACCGATTTTATTGGGATTTATTTATGCATATTTTGAGTTAAAATCAGCACAAAACGATGTCTTTTCTTGCGCAGACTGTGCGCCAAGTGCTGCGCCAGGTGCCCAATCGCTCAATGGGCCTAACAAGTAAGTGGAAATCTCAAATACCAACTATAAACAATGTGACATAACAACTTCATATTGTGAAGGTGCCATGCGTTCCTTGAGCATTTCGCCGGCTTTTCACCAGCAAAACAAACCGGCCCCTAGTTCGGTGGATGCCTCTGCCATAGCCAAGGACCAGCAGAAGGAGTGCCAGAGCATTTGCGAGCGAATCAACCAGCAAGTGGCCAAATCCGAGCAGGGGCGACTCTTCGCTGTGGTCCACCTCTGTGGAAAGCAATTCAAAATCACCCCAGGCGACATTATTCTGGTGGAAGGCTACTGGCCCCCAACGATAGGCGACGAAATCAGTCTGGACAAGGTCCTCCTGGCGGGAGCCAGGGACTTCACCTTGGTGGGACGTCCTATTCTCGAGCCCGGACTCGTCTCCGTGAAAGCCACCGTGGTGGAGAAAACGCTGACACACACCAAGACACATTTCCGGAAGAAGCGCAGGAAGCAGTACATGAGGATCAACTTCCAGCGCTCACCCAACACCATGATCAGAATCAACTCGATCGAGTTGGCCCGACCCGTAGATGCGAAAACTGAGCCGGAATCGGAGCCCTCGAAGCGTTTGTTTTAGTTACAAGTTGTTATTCAAGAAAAAAAAATGCAAATAAAATCTTGTAAAGGTAATTAAGGAACTTATAAGCTTATAATTATTTCAAATATATACATCTTAGCTAGAGATATATGGATGATTTGGAATATATGTGAAATATTCTAACTTCTTAAGGTCTAAAAACTATATTTTGAATAGTCCAGGCATTATTTTTACCTTTTTATGAACACATTTTCCTGATTTAGTAGCCAATTTTAGTTTTAAGAAGCTCTTTTTCTACCATTTCTGATGTATTTTGTTCAAGGGATTGCCCTTCTGCTTTCGTTTTATTCTCATTTGATATTCCACTTTCATCTTGATTCAATGACTTCGACGTGTTCATCTCGACTCGGTGGTATTTACCTAAAACGCAACCTAGTTTGGACAGCCAGCCACCCGGGGCCACCCACAACAAAGATGCGCCACAACAAAGATGAGGCGCCATCTCTAATGAAGCAACCAGAGGAAAGCGCTGCAATTTTAATGACAACCTTTTATCGTTGATGTAGTTGTTGCCATCTTTCATTAAAAGGGGTGGCGCCCTGGTCCCCCTCTCATCCCTACCCGGTCGACCATGCCACATGCCACATACATGTATATAGGATGCCTGCTGCTTTCTTTATCAGCAGATGTAAGTTGCTCCCGAGTCGTCGGCTGTCGTATTTGTTTACGCTGCTCTTTCACTTTTCACTAACCAAAGGCGTTTACTTTTTCAGTCATGCTTTTTGCCTTTCCCTGGCCCCATTTTCCGTTTGGCCTTTCCGGTTTCAGTTTGATTGGGCTTAAATCAACGAGAACGATTTATGGCTTGCCGAAAAACTTACAAGTATTTATATTTTAACGGATTCTTGGCAAGACACCCCATTCCCTGACAAAATGCCATCCGACAAAGTGATTTCATCGTCGCATCAGTGTTGACATCTTCGAAATAAAATCACTTTCGCTCCATATAAAAATGCCATTAAAAATTATGGCTTCACCTAACATGGCCATCCTCTGGCTCTCCCTCTCCCTCTCCCCAAGACCGCTTCTTTCTTCGGCAAATGGGAGCCGACGTGGATGCCTCTAATGGTGGCACATCAAATTTTGCAAATTGCACAAGCAGCACAAATTCAATTGTCGACACTTCGGGGCAAGTTTTGCTCAAATATCCATCACAAAAATGTATATTCCAGATGCACTTTGCCGTCGAAAATCAAATTTCAATATGGGTTGCACAAAATAAAAAGAGTAGTGGGAACACAAATTGAAAGCATTTTGGTGTGATGGAATGTCACCTGGAAAACTGCTTGTTTGGGATGAAATTTTCGGAGAGTGGGGATGGTTCCAGTCTAGAGGCTTACCCAACCCCTCTACTCATCCCCGGCCACTATTTCGCTTGATTATGTTATTTGCCCAGGAAAATTGCATTTGATGTGCGTTAAGTGACAAAACGGAAATTGCCGCCAAGCGGAAGTCGGGTTTGTTTGTCTTCCTACGGCGGGTGGCACTCCGAATGCCATTGCCGCTCTAACCGCCCACCACCCACCATGAAGCGGCCATCTAAGCCACCACTCTGGGTCGCCCTTCTGCTCCCTGCTCCTCGTGGAAATCCCATGTAAATGCGGCTCAAGTTGGGCCAAATTTCGTAAATTTATGCGTAGAAGCGTGTGATGTATGAGGCGAAAAGGGAGAAAGTAAGAGAAAGGGGCAGTCTACACAGGAAAAAATTAAATATATTTCAAACATAGAAAATATAAAAATTAAGTTAAAAATGTTTTATAAAATATAAACAGCGATTTATTATAAAATTCTTCATAAATTATTATACTTCCCTGAAAAAATACTCATATTGAGGTAAGAAATTGTTATATTTTATAAGAAAAACCTTTCGAAACACCTCAAAAGTACTATTTATTTTTCAGAGTGCTGGGCAGGACGAAGGATACTGTATTAGGATCGCCCATCCATCATCAGCATCACTCAGTTTTGACATATCATTGAAATCTTATGCCAACGTCGTCATCATCTGTGACGTTTCATTAACCCACCTCCGCCCCGCACACCTCCTGGGGGAAGGAGTGGGAGTGACGGCGGGGAGTGTGGGCGGAATGTGTTAATATCAACAAGCGAAAACTGTGCGAACGCAATCTACCGATTTCCGCTTAACCAAGCCAAACATTGCATTTTTGATTAGACACCGGGCCGTCAAGCCCCCAGGCTGGTCAAATCCTGTCCCAAGACCGAGGATGTGGCCTTCCAGGACTCGCAGCCTGTTTGCAGGGGTGGCTTTTTGATGTGGTTCCAGGATTTAAAAGGGCGGTGGCGGTGGCGGTGGCGGTAGCTCTAGCAATTGATTGTAATTCCACTTTTATTGAGGATTTATACACATTTCTTTTTCAAATTACATGACTTCTTTTAGGTTTTAATAATCAAGGGTTTTTAAAAACAAGGAAAATATTAAATACTTCATTGAAATTTCAAACAATTTGTTTTCTAAATCTAAAAACTATATCTTAAAGTTTCTTAAATGGTTTACACAAATTAAAATCAAATAATATAATTTTAAAGACCTATATTGTCAAAAAATATTATTAATATCAATGCAAATTTATTATGCAAACTATTATCCAAGTTTTCAGAGAGCTATAATGTGAAACCTCCACCTTAGAACCTTTCAAACGCAATCGATTTCAATTTAAAATCGGTTTTCTGCCCAGAACATCCCATTTATTTCCAGCGTGCTTTGCATATCCATCAGTTGCCTTCCTTTTCATAAAAACTTCACCATCCATAGATGTATTATTTTCGCATTATATCGATTCCCAGGGAGATCCCAGAAGATGCCACAACCCTCGTCTCCATCAATTTGCCTAAAGCATATTACATTCGAATTATAAACTCACATATCATACATCCCCCGATAAGGGGATGATGACGATTTCTGTCACCTTACGCATAACTTGAAAAGTTTTTCTTAAGAATTATGCAAAAATGTGGAAAATGCCCGTTCCACACTGCACTCCTTGGGGATATTTTTCAGTTCACTGAATTGTTGTTTGCGATGCCAAAAAAAAAGTGATTTCCCCATGAAGTCAGCGGCAAGGGTTGTCAACGATTTTTCCTCTTTTTTTTTTTCCTTTTTTGTTACTACTTTGATAACCTGATGTTGATATGACAATCTACTCGAACTCTCTCTCTACCCAGCACGTGTCACAATTCGAATTTAAATAAGTTCGACGAGCATCAAAGTTTCGGGTGGCGCCCCCATTTCCCGGCTCTTAATGATGAAATTTCAATAACTGTCATTTGGACTCGGCAAAGTGTCAACATGGCACCTACCCGCCACCTACAGCCCCGCCTACTTTTAGCCCCCTCCACCGCCCCCCACCGCTTTTGTCAAGAGTGTGCGTGTGTGTTTGGGGCTGCAACAGCTGTCAGGCCCCGCGTTCAATGCGTTAATAATGACAGTTTTCCCAATATTTCTTTTATTTTGCTAGTCTAACTAGCTGGGCGGGCATTGACAGAGAGCCGAGAGGAGAACACAGCGCAAACGATGCAGGACGCAGGACACAGTAGTCCGAGCAGTTCCCATTGCTGTCTGTTAAATTTAATTACTTTTCCATTGCTCATACGCACTGTGTGTCGGTTCAAAGTAGTGGAAATAGTGCTGTCCGGTTTTCAGCAGGGAAATTAATATTCCGTACTAGGTTTGATTTTATGGTCCACGTAAAAACTTAATTATTATATCCTTGTAGAAATAAAAAGTAGGTTGATATATTTTAAATAATAAATAAAACCCACTTTGCTAGATCCGAACTAGGCTTCTTTAGTTCCTTAAAACTCCTTTAAAGTCTCTATCATTAGCCTTAAACAGTGTCCTGGCAGTCCTGGCCATAATCTGAACCGTCAGCACTGACCAAGTGGAACAAAGAGCTGCAGTGAGTGCCAAGTTGTGATTGAAAATCGTTGAAATTTGCATTTTACACGAAGAAATTGCCAACTGCGTTTGTGTCCGCTCTACTCGCACCGAAAATCCTTTTTAGTCCTGTTCGATTCCCTCGCTGATTGCAAGCGGCATCTATTCGCATGGTGGAGGAGCTCCTTTGGTCCTCGGTGTCCCCATCATCATCATCATCATCATCAATAGTTGACAGTTTCATAGCCAGTTGGCGGCGTTTGTCACAATGGCATTTAATATTTGGACTCTGGCACACCCCATTGGTGTCCCGGTGCCGTCATCAGGAAATTGTTGGTCGTGACAAAATATTTGATCAGGTTTTCCTCGTCCTGTGTATATCCTCGCTATATATTTATACGCCGCTTCGGTGTTGAACTTGTGGATTCTACAATTGCAAATGGGAATCAGTGCAGTTGTGCTTACCAATTGCAAATTTTTCCAAATAAAGACAAATGTTTGTATCAGTTTAAAGGTTTATAATATTCTTCTATTTTGACAGTTTATGAAAATTCTTTTGCTACAGCCTTCATCATCTACAAGTATAACTTTTTTATATTTCATTCGAAAGCATAGCTTATAAGATTTTTTTTTTTTGAAAAATGATATAAGAATCCTATTGGTAATTGTTAATAATTGTATTTTAAGATATTTAAAATGTTAATTCATAACTTTGCTTTATAAATAAATAACCAGCTTCGTAAATATAGATCCATTTTGAATGGAAATGTCCCAATTTTTGCAGATGAGGTATGAATTTTTTTAAAGCCTGAAAAGATTCCAATATTATTAATCAAGATTATAGGAAAATTGTTAAAAATACAAACTCAATTATGGTGTCTATGGGATTATTCTATGGGATGATGTGAAGAAAACAAAAGTTTCACGGCCATAGCCTCGATAGAACGAAGACGCTGGAAATTGATTTCGTCGAATCTCCGGACCATTGTCCTTGGCTTCCGTGGCGCTCTAACTCGAGGGGAGTACTTCTTCTTGTAGAGGTTGATTTCTCTCTCCAGTCTATTGATGGAGCGTTCCAATTGAACAAGTCTTCGATCGAATGGAGTTTGGAGTCGTCGAATTTTAGCCTGATTGATTCGCTTCCGGCGCATAATGATCTATTATTACTCTGAGTGTATGTGTTCAAGGTGATATCTAGTAAGCTTACCATCTTCTTGTTATACTTAACGCGAGCAGACATTTCTTTTAACAATTTCCCCAAATTATTTTTTCCGAAATAAAAACATGCAGAAAATATGCCGCTTTGGAGCACTGCATGCAGCTTTAGAGTTTTCCAGCACTTTTTTAGAGTTGCATTTTGTGCTTACTCACCGATTGGTGCTTTTTTAACCAAATTCATGAGAATCGCAGTACAATTATATTATTACTATTAAAAAGTCATCATGAATCTAATTATAATATTTGAGCTGTCTGCTTCATATATTGCTTTTTCTGCAAATTCGTATTTAAGTCTCGCTTTTGGGGCTTTAGGGCTTTTCAAGCTGTCCCGAATTTAATGCATCATTATCCATTATGTGACCAAACTTGGCAACAGATTTCCATAATGGCTATTTCATTGGTCAGCCAGGGCCGAAACGGACCCACAACCTCATTTTCCTGTTATGGCCATAAACCATGCCGCCTACTCTTCACGTTTTACTTGCGGTTACGTTACGGGTGACTTTCCAGGCCCTACGCCCCGCCCCAACTCCGGCTCCGTATCCGGACTTCCACTTCCGGCTGTTGAGTCGTGTGTGAAATATTAAAATTCAATTAAAATGGCGTTAATTCCAGCAGCAGCAGTAGCAGCAGCAGCGTCTGACAACGATGGTCGATTGTCTGTCTGCGTCTGTCATAATTGTCAACTCTTTGGATCCGTGTCCCGATCCGCAGGACAAGCTGCAGCAGGACAGCATGTCCCCGCTTTAGCATAATGATGCTCATCAACGGACAGGTTGCCGCCACGGCCGGAACTCCCTTCTCTGTTGGCTGTTTTGTGTCGACATCTCAATGGCATCAATGGCTGCCGCTGATTTCCCGCCTCCCTTGATCCCTTCGTCCAACCCTTTGATTCCTCTCCGTTTTTTTTGTTCTTCTCGCATGCAAATTGCACTTCAGACATCAATTTATCATCGGTGCCAGTGGCCAGGAATCAGAATCAGCATCAGGGCCAGAATCGCCATTCAAAACGAGTCCGGCCAGCGATAATGGTTAATTAATAAATATTTCCCTCACGAATAAGCGCCAGAAGTCGAGGGAGTCCTTTTGATATATAGGATTTGTATGGAACCTATCTGGCAGTTGGGGTAGGTCCTGGCAGTGACTCTTTTTATTCGGCGTTCATTTGTAAAGCCATTGACCCACTCGTGTTAACTGGTCAACTGTTGAGTCTAGACTGGAGTGGGATAATCCCACTAAAGGAGACTTTAATTAATCCCATTTAAATCTTTGTCATCCAGCTGAAAATCAATTGAAATATAGACAAATCAACAAAATCAGAGGAGCCCAGGACTCATCGCCGCTTCGGCGCAAATTCAATCCCCACGAATCGGATGGCATCTGCTACCCCTTTGTGTCTTAGTCCCTTAGTTTATTCAGACCCACCTTCCGGCTTAAAGGCTTTCCTTTTCGCCCAATATTAGTTGTATTCTGTGTGTTGTGGGCTTGAGGAGCTCTTCAAGTACCCGTCGACTGTTTGATTAGGCATTCCGGCAGTCGAATAAATACCAATAAAGAGACTCCAGCCCGGAACGGGGACTCCTGGTGTCAGGGAAGGTGTCATCCGTACACACGCACTTACACCCACTTCAGACTTGCCTCGAGTTGAGTCAATATTTGATGTCGTAGCAGAAAGTTTTTCCAAACAACTTTTTCGGTTCGTTTTTTTCCTCATTTCGAGTCAGCGTCTGCGAGGGGCGGAGTCCTGTGTCTCCTTTGTCGGAGGTCAAGTTATTGGCTCATGTTTGTTCAATTTTTAAATTTTATTTCCAGATAGTTTTTCGGTGGAGTTCCGCCACAACCCTCCTGTTGTGCGAAAACGCCTCATTGATTGCCCATTTAGAACCGCAAAATTTAATTTATCTGCCATCAGTTGATGTTCTTGCGGTTTGCCAATATACATGCAGCGGCCGAACGATATCGAAAGAAGGTCCTCTACATACGCTATATGTATCTGACTCCCCCACCGCAGCTTGTGGCCCTTTGTTTGGCTAACCCATGTCAAAAATTGTACAACAGTTTTCCTTTTTTTTTTTTTGTGTGTGTGGCGGCGGTGTGTTGTTGGTCCTCTGATAACATTCGGCTGGGTAGCCATGTGTGATTGTCTGAAAGTGTGTGGATATTTAAGATATCATCTGTCTCTGACGATACCCAAGCATTCCCCATAGACCCTAAAAACCTCAAACCCCCAAACCCAAACCAAAATCCGAATCGGAATACGACCCCATTCCGCAATCGAAGGACGACAGGCACTTCCGTTGCCTGCCACTGCCACCTGCTGTTTGACACCTAAATTCGCTTATTGTTGCCTGCTTTGGATTTACTTTTATGAACTTGTTCTTTTGTAGGGGAAATCCATATCTATTTCTTGATGTACTCTGAAAAAAGATTTAAAGTTTACTACTTAGTGTGTAGATCTACATTGTAGAAGGACTTCAGAAAAAATCATATCTTTTTGGGGATAATTTTATCTTAAAGGGAAGCAGATTTACTTAATGAATAATTTATATTTTATTAATATTCATAGTTTATTAAGAACTCTATTTAGATAATATTTAGATCTATAATTAAACCAAATAACTTTTATAAATATATTTAGTTTACTTATCATTAAAAACTTATTGTAAACTTCAAGAATAGTTTTTCAAAAATTTGTTGTTACTTCTTACATTATATTTTTTGTGATATATTTAAAAATATATTTAAACTATTTTTTGAACAGTGTCTTTAGGGGTATCTGGTGAAATTTCAACACTTCATTCAATTCGCAATTCGTTTCAACAATTGAAATGCGATTAGCGCCAAGGTGCACACCGGGGAAATGAACGAATGAATAACTGCGGATGGGGCGGACGTGGGAGAGTTGGAGGAGGTTATTCGGAGCTGGGGGGTTGGATACATTTTTGATTTATGTGAAATTGAGTTAAATTCATCCACACACATGCACACACATACATATCCTGTGAGGCCCGCAGGCTTCTGTGTCGGCTGTCGGTTCGCATTGTAGCGAGCGCGTCCTAATCAAGGCTATTCACTTGCCATAAATCAAATTAAATGGCTGTCACATATCGCCGGGGCGCCACTGGGCCTAAAGCCCCTCCTCAGCCTAATCCTCCTCTTTGTCCTGCTGCCCCCTTTCCCCTCCCCCTGATCCCCCGCTGCCCATCTGTGTCCTCATCCTGATCCTCCTTCTGCCATTACATTGTTGTTGTAGTTGCCCCTGTCAGCTAAGCATAATTAAAAGCGAGGAAAATACGAAAATTGTGAGGAAAATACGGGCTTAGAATCGCCATATTCTTGGCCATGATGTAAGCATTTTTTGTGGCGGAAGTACTGCCACTGATTAGGCTTAACCACAATGGGCTATAATTTAAAGGATTAGGGTTACATTCTTTGAAATGTATAACAGAGCTTTGCATTTTAAGCACACTTGTATGAGTTGTATATACAAATTCATGAATAGTTATTGGCTTTTATTAATATTTACATTTTCACGAAATATAAACTTTTTTATGCAGTTTTCTTATTGGAAACTAGAACCTCATATTCGCTGAGTCTCACCATTGGCTTACCTTCGGGCCAAATGTAGCACAGTCCTTTACTGGGATACAGGGACCCAATGATCACTCCCGATGTAGTCGATCCTCGGCAGACAATTACAGATTCCCCGTGTTCGTTGGTTCCCGCAGCCACGGCTCCAGGCTCAAGGCGTCCACTATCGGAAGTGGTTTCAAGGAATACTATTTATCCAATAATCCATGATCATAAATTTAATTATGATTTATTAAAGGAATTTGGGGTAAAAGAACTCAAGATAAATATCTATTATTTTTCAACTCAAATTCAAATTAAACTTTCAATTAGCTGGAAAATTATTTATATATAAGCTAAGAACTAGTTATTGCTGTCTTTTGGCTTGCCTTCCTCGCAAGCTAATCTCATACCCCGATTAATTTTCCACCTTGATTAGCCAGATGGAGCTGTCACTTTTAAACAACCCACCCACTCCGGGGAAAGTCCTTTGGCCCGGAGTGGAGTGCAGCTAATTTACTGTGCCTGCGATTTTTGCTGCTGCAGCCTGGGAAAAATCCTTTTGACTTCAAAGAAGAACTGTTGCTTGGAGTGCGTTCTGGGGGTCTGAGAAGGAGGGGGCTGGGGCGGTGTGGAAGGTCCAACAATGTTGCCAAACACTTCACGTGGTAGGCTTTCTCTCTCTCTCTCTCTGGGGCTCTCCTTTTCGTCCTTTGACACTGTCAAACGCGTTTGGGCCTCCACCCCCTCGAAAAGGAGGAGAAAAAACTCCCTACTTTTGCAGCTTGGAGTGCATTTGTTTTTTGGCTTTTGTTTTAATTGGCTTGCGCCCGGGCTTGAAGGAGTCGTTGTGTCCTGATCCTTAACTCCTTTCTCAGCTGCAAACTACATTCCCCGTTCGCCTCGCTCATTAAACATTTACTCTCGACGCTTTGTCGGCGTGAACTTTGATGTTGACTTTGGTCCCCATGTCCCTCAGGTCCAGAGGGCCTCGGAGATAACCACTTGAGATTGCATCCTCCTGCGTGTCCTGGAGCCGCCTTCTACCTCCCCCACCCCACCCCACCCTACCACGTTTCGCCTTTGAAAAATGCGAATGCATTCTGCCGCAATTTGTGGCGCTCGTTTGGCCTAACATTTCAACCCCTCTGCTTTTGAGCCTAGCCGAGTCCTCTCGACTCTTCTGCAGTTGCATCTTCACTTAGTTGCTGCCGCTTGTGTTATCCTTTTATGCTGCATCTCTGTCTTTGCGTTTTCACAAAAATTAGCATGCAGATTTTAGGAGGAAACTGTTTTAGAAAGCTGTCAGACAATGAAGAGCGTGTTCTTTCTTTGATTAAAATAATTTGAGAATTAGGAAGTGTTTTTTTTTTACAAAAACAAGTTCGACAAGTTTTCTGAAATGTTTCCTTATTTTGTAGAGCACATCCTAACCAAAATTCTACATAAATCTCTCTACAAGTTCATCAAGAATTTTAATTGCTAAACAAATACACGTATTTCCCTTTTTTATTTCACTCCCCCCGAAGGACATTGCCAAACCGCAGGACGTGTGCAACAATTTCGCTTATGCCAATTAATAGAAGGGGCGACTGTACCAACGACTAGCAAACTTGCAAAAAAAAGAAAAAATAATCAAACTTAAAACGCACATGTCATAAATCAAAGAGGCTTAGCAACTAGGGGAAACGCAGGAGCTCAGGATACCAGGACTTTGGCAAAACTATGCACAATGCAATTGCAGTAGAGAGAGGCCCATTGTCATGAAGTCGTATGTGTACGGCAATTCACTTAGGACTTCAACTCTATTTCTGACACTGAGGAATAAAATACACAAGCTCTACATTAGCTTTATCTGATGCTGTATAGTGAAGGATGGAAATTTTCTCTCAGTGCCATTGGAACTCCCCCACTTGGCATCGTTTACGAAGCCATTCAGTGTGCGACTACCTGTATTTATGGCCTGTAGCCTCCTGTGCCTGTGCCTCGGCTTTTATCTGCCAGCGGTAGTTGCATTCCATTCATAAATATTTTTTCATTCAGTTATTTGTGGCTCACCCCTTTCTCCAACCATCTCCACCCTCTGGAAACAATTTTTTTGCGTTTAGCTTTCGCCTGAAGTTGCATTTGTTATTGTTGTGATGCCGCGCCACTCGCTCGGAGTTGCATTTTAAGCGTCCTAGCTGCGAGTGCGGTTGAAAGTTCGAGGAAGTATCTATGGGGCTCAACAATGGGGCATATGTTTGTCGCTGCCTTTGATCTCTTGCCAAAGTGAAAGCGATTGCATCTTGCTGCTTTTTGAGCGGATAGTCGAGATCCCACTTCAGGCGGCCTTTGCCAAAGTTAATTGCAAAAAAAAAAAAAAACAGAAAATGTAGAAAACAGGCTAAGGATAACATAGACCTACGTTTGGCTTCTAATTAAAAATATATATGTTTGTATGTTGGCATTTTTTATTTTGGTTCTGCAAGTGCAATTAAAACAGACATCAAGTTTTTGAGGGCTAAGGCGTATACGGATGTACTCGCATTTTCAGGACTAATTAGAATTTGGAGCTATCCAGGCGAGAATTCAAATTGAAGGCCAGGAAACTCTGACGAGTTTCTGAGGTTGCCAGAGTAAAGTTAAGCTTAGGCCTTTTAAATATTTTTTAAATAAAATTTTGATAAGAGGGAGGGCAGGAATACACTTAAAATTAATTCAAAAATGTTCTCTTATGTTCATAAAATTTTAATCATATTTGTTATCCAAGCCTGAGGTTTTTATCTTTTGCAAAATAAATATTATTTGCCTTTTGGCTGTGCTGCATTTTTTTGGCGCATTTAAAATCAACGCCTGCGGCTTAGGCAATAAAATTCGTTATTGCTTCTTTAAAACACAAGGCAAAGTGAGGTGGAAGCACGCCACATGCTCACTTAATCATTTATGCAGACCTTATAAATTTTCATTAAAGTTTGATACCAAAAATCTGCTCCTTCCAAGCAGATGTTCCCACTGAACTCCACCCGCCCCCGCCAAGAGGCAAGACTTGTCAGCCATCTTTTGCACTGTTGTCAGTCAGTGATTATGTAAATATTTCAACACAAATTAAAATCAAAATTAAAATTACAAAAAGCTGCCACAGGCAACACATGTCTGTTAGGGAGCGGATGTGCAAACTCCGGCCTAACACTTTGCTTAGAGGCTCCTGCGAAGCTTTCAGGGGTATCCTTGCCCCTACCACTTTCTGGACCATTTATCTTGCCCTCTCTTTCTGTTCTACAGCCTCCGTCTCCCTCTAATGTGTAGTCTTCGTTCATGTGTGTCTTATGGGAAATTTAAATAAAGTCAGCAGGCAATTTATTTGCATTAACATTTTGTGTGTCTCTGCCAGTGTTCGTCTAAACGGAGAGAATAAATATGTAGGTTAGAAAATATATTAAAAATATTAAGGTACAAATATAGTAGTTATAGTAACTATCCCTGAAGGTTTTAAATTTTTACTTTGGATGTGAATAAATGGACTCATTTTAATTTCCACTTTTTTGGATATAATTTTTCGCAGTGCATTTGGGCCTTATGTTTCCTGTTGGCATCAGTGTGCATGTGTGTGTGTGTAGTTGCCTGTTTGTGTGATGCAAATTTTTCGTGTGCCTGCTGTCAGGTTTTTGTTGGCGGTACCGCTTCGTCGTTTTGTCGCTTGCTGGTCGCTTCATTGAATTTTGCACATCCCGTAAAATTGTTAAAAAACAAGCGGGAATAACAATAAAAAAAAACTGCATCCATGGTGACTGCAACAAAACGCGTTGTCGCCCACTTTTACCATTTACTGATTTATAGCTTTTCCTGAAACTGCAGCAGCAGCAGCAGCAGCAGCAGCAGCAGTAGCAGGCGGGATAGCCCCCGAAAGTGTGCTACGCCTTTCTGCACTTCCCACTATAAATCAAAAGCAACAAACAAATTGCCGTTGTTGTTGCCGTCGCAGTGTGACGACGCTTTTGTTGTCCAGCTACTGTGTTTAATCATTAACGCTTTTTTCCATTTTCCCTTCACTCTCAATCTATTTTTATTGTTATTAATTAATCAGTGGAAATTGCTGCAAATAACAAAAATAAAAGTTTAAAGGACACTACTTTTTTTGTTTTTGGTAAGCCAAATGCTGTAAGGACATGCACAGTAGATGTGCCAGGACTATGGTAATAAATTGTGGTTTATCCAGGAGCTCTATCTGAATCTATTTAAAAATTCCGACAAATTTATTTTACATTTAATCTTAAATCATGCCAGAATTTGTCGATAATTTGTTGGTAATAATTTAGTTTATACTTCTAACCCAAAAAAAACGTTATTTGTTTGCTGTTCTTAATATATTCATTAATTCTGGTCTTTGTTACTTAACTGTCAGCATAACTCATACGATTGCATTTAAAATGAAATTTCTCTTGATGGGAAAAAATTGCTTTCAATTGCCGGTGCCGACATTGAAAGCCCAAAAGTAAACACTTTATTCAACTGGCGTTGACAGATAACCGAGCAAACAAGCACACACAACTGCAGTTATTGTTTATAATATTTATAATTTTAATTAAATAACACATCATAGATTTTGATTACAATGAGGGAATGAAACTGACGGCTCACTTGCCAGTTGAGGGCCTGAGAGGATGAGGAAATGGCTGAGTGACTGAGTAAGTGTTGGCTCATCAGTTTCAATTTGGTCTCGGGATAGTCGATTATTTCCTTTTTACACTGTCGGAAAATGTTATCTATTTACCATAGTTTTCTAAATTTTTATAGAAAAAGTATTTCAATGGCTAGAAGTTTTTTTTTTTTATTGAATGAAAACGTATAGTTCTTCAAATGATTGCTACTAACTTTATAACATAATTTTCTTTATATATTTTTTGACTGCATCATGGTTGTGTTGATGGTAGACCCACTTCTGCATTGAGGTCACTTCAGCTTGACAAATGTCAAATGGCATTTAACGGCATTTGCACAAATCATTACGATTAACAAATGAGGGCGAGTTCCCTGAAAATTGCAAGTAAATTATCTGCAAGTGGGAGGCAACCGTTCTCAGATCTGAGGGCCTACTTCCCTCTGAGAGGCATGATGGTTAACGTAATGCCCCTAGAACTTCATGCTGGTCTTCCCCAATCCCCAATCCAATCTTTTCGACGATTGTTTATCCCTCGACATAAAAATAAGAACAGAATAAGAATACAAATGAAATATCTCGTGGGCTGTTTTCAATTCGCTTCCAAGCGCCTCATAAAAATGGCAAATTGAGTGCCGCCCCCGTTGTGAATCGGACAGATATAGTATGCCCCCAGCCCCGCCCTCCTTAATCCGCCCCCTCGACCAGTGCTTTTTAACTAATTGCCCAGCACGCGTGCCATAATTTCTGGGCGTTGTTTTTTTTTTTTGGGCGTCGTGGCAGGTAAACAACTGCTCTCGACCATCTTCTGTTTTGGCCATAAAGTATCGCTTGGAACAACAACCTGACCAGACCAGACATTCCTCGGCCAAGTGGCTCCTCGGGGACCTTTTAAACAACGAGTTCCCAAAAATCCGCCACCCACCAGCAATAATAAAATTTCTAATTGCAACGAAAACAAATTTTCGGTTTTCAATGCACTGCAGGTGAGCCCCGCAATGTGTATCAATGGAATTAATTGTTGAGAAAATATTGCGGCGGTGTCGATTGATAGATGTTGCGGGGGCTTCGGTTAAAAAAAAAAATACCCCACTTCTTCTCTGAATTGAAAAATTTCGGGTATGAGTGGGACTCATTGAGTGGGAGGTACTATAATTGCAAACAAAACAAAGAAATATAGAAACCCAAACAAGAAAAACTTGAACAACTTGAGATGAAAGTGTTAAATACATCCGTTTTTAATATTTTTTTTTAAATCAAATTTACCTCTGATAGACACTAAAATCTCCCAAGAGGGGTTAATAAAACCAAACATTTCCTGAATCCATTCCCACTTTCATGGCGGTCTCCCCTACCCCTAAAGGACTAAAAACCAAACTGCAGCTCAACATTTGTCAACTGCAACAGCATGGCTATAATTCGATCCTTCAGGTAGCCACTCGGCCACTTGGGCTTGGGGCTGACCGCATTCAGTTGGTTGTTGGCAGTTGGAGGCTCAAAACAGGCCGGCCGGCAGTTCTTCGTCCTGGCTCCTGGCTCCTGCTGCTGCTGCCATTAGCAATATACACCCACCCGGTGGGTGGCCCCGGCCCCTGCCCCCCGTTTCTCCCGCACCATGTCTCTTGGCCCTCTCGCAGACTTACCCCCTTTGGGCAGTTAGCCAGGCTTTTGTTTTTGTGTACTTGCGAGAGTCCTTCTTAGAGAGTGAGAGAAATGTGGCGAGAGGACCTGCGCAGTGGGTGTTTCATTTTCAGATTGTTCTTAGAATATAAAGCCTACAGGAATGTTGAGAGTTAATATATGTTTTTGAGTTCAAAAATGCTTCGGTTTTGAAGTTTAGCTTAACAAAAAAATGTTATTTATGGAATAAATAATTAATTAATATGTATATTATTAATAAATTTAATGAAATATTTGCTAAGGTTTGCCTTTAATATTGTATTTATTTTACAAAAACTATACAATTTTTGAATTTTGATTCAAATCGGAATGGTTGGGAAATTGGAACTGGTTGTGAAATAGGATATTCCAGACCGGCGCACAGCTGACGGCTCTCTCCATTTCGCTGGGGCTTTCTTTGCTTTTCTCTGCGTGGATTTTGCAAAACAAAACGCTGCTGGGCGCTTGGAAAAGTCGGAAGAAATGTCAGTTAGTAAGTGGAAATCACCGGAAAAACTACACATCGCGGCAGATAGGGCGGCAGAAAAGCGCTAATATACCGCAAACAGGCTACAAGCAGGAGCGGAATGCTGATAATAATAACAATAACAAAAGCTCATCCCGCAAACACATAATATAAAAACAAACGACAAAAAAAATAGCGAAAAAAAAACCAACAACTAGAAACAAACAAAATCGCGCGTTTAATTAACGAACAACGACGTTGGCAGCGCAGTCGGTGTCGAAGTCGCCATCGCGTGGCGGGTGCTTGGGTGTGTGGGTGTTTATGTGTGACGGTGACTGTGACAGTGGCAGTGTCTGTGTGCGGCGGATATAAAACTGCAATTGATTGCAATTTCGGCGGCATTTGCAAGTCGGCAAGCCGGCGAAGAACACAAAACCAAGAAATCAATAACAAAACAAAAAGCTGAATATAAAAAACATCAACAAACAAAAACAACAACAAGCAACAACACACTAACAACGAAATCAACAGCAACAAAAAAAGAAAAACAACAAAATAGCCAAACGGTAAAGCGACAAAAAGCTTCCCCATGTGTGTATCCCCAAACAAAAAAAAAAAACAAAAAAAACAAAAATCCCCACAAAAAAAAGAATCATAAAATAGTAGAAAAGAATAAAACTTCCATTTGTGTGAGCGCAGCTGTTGATGAAAGTGAAGGAAAATCATTCACATTTTCTGGGGGAAAATGCGAAAAATAACAACAGCAAAATACACTCGCACAACACACACACACAGCTGCAACACAAAAGAGAGCACAGAGAGCTGAAAACTCAGACGACGCCAAGTTTTTTTTATTGTTTGCTTTTTATTTTCTTTAGTGTTTTGTTTTTATTTTTTACACAGAAAGAAAGTATTAGGTATAATTAGAATTTCTCATAAATTTCTCACAAAATTAAACTTTTGTCCCTATTTTGTTCTAAACTGTCTTCCCAAAAATGGTTCTAAAAATTACAAATTTCTATTACAATTTGCTAATATTTTCTTTTTAATTAAACTTAAACTGTTTGATTATTTAACTTTATTGGTTTGAACTTTTCAAAGATCCAGAATTTCTTAAACTAAGCATTTCCTAGAGCCTCAAAAATAGAGCCCCTTAAATACTTAATACAATTTTTAAACATGACAGTAACTCAATTTATATTTAAACTATATATTATACTTAAACAATAATGTATTTATCTCTTTTTATTATTGTTTAAAAATGTTACATATTTTACAAATTATCATTTATTTTCTTAGTGCATATTTAGTAGACGAGTTTACAAGCCCAGACATCGCTGTTGCTTTTACTGTTGTGTTTCTGATGTGCGAGTATCTCTTAGCTAGCTAGCTGCAAAAAGTATCTAGATACTTTTTGCCAGTACTTCTCTGCCGGTTTTTGCCGGCTGACTGTTTATTGAGTCGCCCCTTGAAGTTGCACCGAAACGCTCCCAGCTTTAATGCCACAAATTTAAAAACTAAAAGCATTTCAGCCGCTTCAAAATATATATTTATTTATTTCTTGCCACTCGTCGCATGTTGGCCGGAAGTCAAAGTAACACTCAACTTGCAACTTCTGTCTGCGCTCTCTAATTGAGTTAGTCTGGCGTTTGAATGGGAGAAGCAAAATACACGCATCGTTCTGGCCCAGGGGGCGAAATCGTATTAGCAGGAAAATGCGGGGGGGATACGCTATACAAGGCGGGTGGAACAACCGAGTCGAGGGGGGCAGAGCTCAACCCGTGTGTTAAATTATGCAAAATGTTCAGGGAATGCCTCGGCAATAAGTGCGGCAATGTTTGCAGACTTTGTCAAGTAACAAAATTATTTAAAACTCGGTTTGTTTCAAAATAAATGTGAATATTTCACATGAATTCTTAAAAGTTACCTCTTCAGAATTATACGAATTAAATCCCTATTAAAAAATCACTCCAATTAATTCAATTTGCCATCAAATATGAAAGGATTTAGTAACACACATCTCCTAATAGAATGTTGTATCCATTTAAGAGGAAATTTAATTAAACGAAACATTTATTTTATTTTTTTAATAGAATAAATGCAAATTATTTTTAAACTATTTCAAATTCCAACTGGTATTTGCATTCATACTCATATTTTTTCGGGAATCTACAATACAATAACACTTAAAACAAGTTTTTATCAACGTCCCAGCCACGTACGAACATTTTTTGTCGGCCATTTTAAAGGGTTAACACACGGTTTACGAGCGCCAAACTTTTTCCACGTTGGGTCCTTTTATTTTTGGGAAAATGTTTGGCATTTTTTGTATTAAATTGTCAGTGAAACGAGCGCCGGACCATTCCGTGGGGCATGGCAACAATTCAAAACGTGAACTGCCACTAAAACATGCCAAAAATCTGCGCATTTAAAATATTTGCCCCAGAGCCCATTGAAAGTCAGCCAACCGAGGGCCAAAGGAAGCGGAAGTGCCAGCCGGGGGAGGCTGGAAGGTGAAATCCTGGCATTTGTCTGCGATTTGATTTAGTTGTTGTTGTTGTAGCTGCAGGACGGGTTACACCTTTTTCCCCATCCTCACACCTGACGAAGCTATTTTTTCATCTGAATTTTTATTGCTCCTAGAACGGTCCTTTTGTTTGGTAGTT
Organism: Drosophila atripex; assembly: GCA_035045925.1. Lineage (NCBI taxonomy): Eukaryota > Metazoa > Arthropoda > Insecta > Diptera > Drosophilidae > Drosophila > Drosophila atripex. The sequence continues at coordinate 9,169,241 of JAWNOP010000012.1, forward strand.
GTTTCGGGTTTTAATTGCTATTTACGCCACTTGATCGCCAATAACTAATTTCAAATATCTTCTCTAGGTTCGTCGAATCAGATGTGAATTTAATTTGAAGAATTCCCATTCAGCAATCCGATGTAGCCAGTCCGATGTAATAAAAATATACGAAAATGCAACCATTCCGTTCCGTGCCGTGCTAATGCAAAACGTATACGATTCCAAACCGATAAATATTTAAATATTGAACTGAAAGTGAAATAAGAAATCTACAAATATATAATCTCTAAAAACTAAGAGTCTTATAGTGTAGAGAATCTACGGACAATTTCTAAAGGTATGTAATGATTTTGATTAAATTTTTTATATACAGACTTGTGAAGAAAAGTATAGGCTGTTAAATGAAGAATCTATAAACCTTATTTAGAAAAATGAATGAAAATCTTAATAGGAATCATATTTTTTCACACATATGGAATCCTGGCGTTTTCCGGCAAATCCCCTCCGTTCAACTTTGGTTCACAGCTCCATGTTATTATTTTCATATGTTGATTGCCTTTAGCTCTTCCTGGACTTCTGTTTATCGACTTCAATTTGCTCTCAAACACCGAGCCCCAAAACTCAATTGGAAGCCGGGGAAACAGGGAAATGGACTCAACCTAGAGAGACAGAGAGGCAGGAAGAGAGAAGCCTAGACGATTGAGGGCAGGGAATTGGTAGAACCAGAGCATAATCCAGAAAACACCATTCAAGGGCAACTTTCACCAGCTTGCCTGGATGGATAGATGGATGGATGGATGCCGGAGGGGAGACGGCCATGAAGGCGAGGCGGTATGAGGCGAGAGGTCAAACCACCCAACCACCCGGTGGCAACTGCCCATCCATCGCTTAACATTTTCGTCTGCCATTTTCATTTCGACCATCAGTTGGGAAAAGGAAAACTCTGCCGCAGTGGTCGGCCGCATTGGCAGTTTCGGGTCTCCACAGACATCGGACATACATCACAAGCCCAAGTTCAAATTTCCTACTTCCTCTTTGCCACCATACACCCCCACCCGGCCCCCTTTGCTTTTGGCTCCTGATCCTGCATGGTCCTTCGTCCTGTGCCTTTTTTATGAGTGGCAAAATTGTTGTTATTTTGCCGAGTTTTCCTCCCAAAAAAATCCAAATGGGGGAAAATTTACCAAAAAAAAAAGAAATGCAAGAAAAAAAGAGAATCCTTAAAATAAAGCACTAAACAAATTATTTTGAGATAATTTCTAAAATAAAAAATAAAGCTATATTTTTATTTGTTTTAAAATATTTTCTATGATTTAAAATCCAGATTTTTCTCAGTCGTTAAACTTTAAAATCATTTCTTCTAAAAATATACGAAGACATCTTTTGTTTTCTTAAGTTTAATTTTTAAAATTAAATAAAAAACAGATTTTATTTAAAAACTAATCATTCGACCAGTGTATGCGGAAAATAAAGAAAGAAAATTTTTGAAAATGCCTGCCAGAAGATGAAGAAACAAAATAAAGAGGCAAGGACATGGAGTGAAAACAGTTGCCGCCGCTGCCGTCGTCTGTCGTCCTTCGTCCTTCCTTTGTCGTTCTGTCGCAGTCGCACCTTCTTTGCCCACACCCGCCATCCTGGCATTCGAGCCACCCCCAAAAAGCAAGGCGGCATCCATCCAAGTCCGTCGACCCGGGCTCCTGGGTTCCATGGGTCCCTGCGTTTCTTCGCTCCTGAATTCCCACATAACGATGCAGCATAGAACCATAGGATGGCTGCTGGCTGAGAGGCAGGCGGCATTTTCAACAATTTCCACATTTTATCTAACCACCCCCAAAGTGTCGACTGTAGAATATATACGTGTGTATGGGAAAAAAAGGGAAAATCCTGCGGGGGAGAACCAACAACAGAGAGCGTCGAGCGGTAGAGAGCGCGAGTCCTAGAGAATCCTAACAGATATGGGGGGAAAGCGGGGATCTGGTAGACAAAGAGACAGAAAGAGAGAAAGAAAAAAGAGCGTCTAGCAGCAGACTTTGCTCTAGTTGTTGTTATTGTTGTTATTTACCATAACCTTGGTAAAAGGGGTAAAGCAACTTTCCTATGACATTCCATAAAATATGCAACTCCTTATCAAAAATTGAATTTTTTTCTTTAAAAACATGAAGCGATATTTTTATCATGCTACTTCCCCAAAAAGAAGACTATAAAGGATTGCATTTTAAAATTTCTCCAAACTATGCATTTTTAAATAAAATGTCATGTCATATATCATGTATTGTGTAATATTTGTTTGAAAATTAAATTCATACATGTATGGCTTTTTATCATTCTGATGGAAATCTAACAAAAACTATCATCTTAAAAATCATCCCAAGCCGCATTTGATTAAAATTTACCCAAAGGATTTTAGCACAGAGCCTCACCTGAAGCATTTCAACTTTTTATTTTGGCCAAGAAACTTTTCAACTTTTTTTCCTCAACTTTTGTTTGTTAGTTTTTCTTTTTCCTGTTGCAATGTTTTCCTTTTATTTTGTTTCTTGATTTTTCCTCATTTTTGCACCTAGACAAATCACACAACCTGACACGAGCCAAATAAAGAAAAGAAGAAAACAATTCCAAAACGTGTTTAACATTTTCATCTTCATTTCGCATTTTAAACAATTTTTCTTTTCCTCAACTTGGGTCTCCGAAGATTTTCTAACCCTTACAATGGGCATACGAAGAGGGGGGGACTGTGGAGCGGTGAGCGGCGAAAGAAGTTTGAAAAGGAAAAAAGAGAAAATTGTTTTTCTTTTTTGCTTTAATTTCGGCAATTTTTCTTGTGCCAGAAGAAAAATCGAGTTGTCGTTTGAGGGGTTCCGGCTTGCGTTGGGTTTTCCGGCCAAAAAAAAAACCCCCGCATTGAAAATTGGGGGTTGCTTTTCTTGCTTTCTTTTTGGATTTTCCTTTTTGTACTAGCTGATAGTGGAGTGTTGGGGTATATTGTATTCTAGGATATGTTTCAAAAGTATTATTCTATAAAGAAAATTGAAAAAGATTTAAATAAGAAACGAAATAACTATCCGCAAGTTTCAGAAATCTTTACTGAAAGTCATAAGCCGTGAGGTATGCAACAAGATATATTAAGTACTGGGTATCTCATAGTCTCTTTAAAAAACTGTATTTGTTAACTGTTGTTGGTGCTACTGCTTTTTGCCGTTGTACTCTCCACTTTTGTTGTATGTTTATGCGCTACGCGTTTTTCCTAAGATTGACTTTGACATTAGCCCCACAAAATACGCACACAAACGCATTTTACAAACACACGCACACTGGCACACACACGCATAGCTTTCGACACGCTTGGGTGTTGTTGTTGTTGCTTGGGTTGTCCGCCATGTTGTTTTATTTTAGCACATTTACGTCATAATGGCATTTCCTTCCGCTACTTTTTCCCTTTTGGGTCCCCTTCGGGTCTCCTTTGACTTTTCCTCGTGTTGCTGTAATTTTCATTGTGTCTGCTTTAGAAATTTATCTTAGTCCTTGCTCTGGTCCCTGGTTGCCTTAAATTTTCGCCTCATCTCGAGCTCCTTTCACTGCCTTTATCGTTCCTTTCCCGGCATTATTGTTGTTGTTGTAAATGCCTTGCTTTATTGCGGCCATTCGCATTCTATTTTCCTGTTTCTTCCGCTATATTTTTTTCCTGTCTGTTTAGCTGTTTATTTAATTTGATTTCATTTTGATTTTTATTAGTTTCATGCGTTGGCCTAGTTCTGGTATTTTTTGTCTATTTTTTGAGGGATTTATTTCCGTGTCGGCGGCATTGGCGACATTTCCTTTTGTCTGCCCAGAAGGGACAAATATTTGGGGAAAAGTTAACACACTTGCTGGCAATATTTACTATTTTCACTGAGGAAAAAATATATATGAAGTAGAGTGTTGTTTTAAATAAATATTTTAAGGTATTGAAGGATTTTCTGAAGTCTAGATGGCCATCTATGGGCTTGACTTTCACTTTATATTACTTATTTTATCATTAAAATGTAGAATTTTTCCCCAGTGCCATTAGAAGTAATTTAAGTTTCGGGCCTCCATCCCTCAATCTGTCCTGGCGTCCAGCCTTCCACCTATCCAGCCATCCATCTAGCCATTCGCTCATCCAACCCCTGCCGGGCTCCGTTGGCAGGCAGACCACAGAATTGACAGGGCATTGACAATGATTGATTACCTAGCCGAAAGTGGAAACTGTTTTTAGGGCTAACCAACAGTTAGTGTTGCCACCAACCACCCACTGCCCTCCACCTGCTCAGCCACACACAGGAAAACACGCACACAGTACTACGCATTGAACCTGCCTCCCTGCATTTCGCTTATCACACATCCCCGCCCACTTGGAAAAAAATGATTTCATTATCTTTTTGTCCGTTGGCTTTTCCCTCGATTTTCTCCAGACCAACCACCCACCACCCCCTATCCAAAGTTAATTGTAATTACACGTAGATAGTCGCACGATTAGATTCAATTTGTGGGACTCGCTTATCTGTAGCCTTAGCTTTTCATTCCCTACCCGAGACTGGGGTAATCTGATTCGTTTTTGTGTACAATAGGAATTTAGTTTTTTGGTGATTTTGTAATTTCAAATGTACACTAAATTAAAGACAATTAAGGGCGACATAACGCGACTTGACTGCAGGTTCTGATAAGTGGCACAGAAAAGTACGAGTTGGGCAAGAATGGCATCGGCGGTCGAGATTTATGAAGAGGTACTCGTTCAATTGTGCCATAGAACTCACTCAGTTGACAGTTGGTTGAGATTTACGATGATGGCGATGGCCGCTCGGGATGTGAAACGTGAAAGAGAGTGGCTCGGATAATGGCTCTATCCCCAGCGATAGTGTTGCAATCCTCACCGAACGTGAAAACTGTCCAAACGTATATTTATTGCCAGTAATTTATGGGTTAATAATGGTTAAAAAATAAGAATTATACATTTCAATTGCATAAAAACAGTTTCAGTTGGTTAATATCATTTATTGATCTCAGACCTAAAATAGAATCTGACAACCTCTTGAGATCTTAAGTTTTATTGATTATCATAATTAATCAGAAATATCCCTGCACATCCCACAGTTTTCTCCATCAAGTAGTCTTTTTAGGAAACAGCAATCTTTATGGATTTGTGGCTCTAAAACAAATATAAACATCCCCCTTAAGCGTAGGACCTCCTTGAACAGCACAATTATTTGACGCTGATCCCCTCATTATGTACCCCTAAAAAAAGTGTATCCCCATAATTGCATAGTCCTACATCTGACACCCATCTGGGCGTTAAGGAACCCTCGTCAAGTCGACGTGTGAACCCCATACCCATCCCTCCCCACCAAAAAACCGAAACAATTTCAGAGTTGACAGTCTTTATTAATCAATTAAGCGGATGTAGGAGTAAAAGTGTCTTCGCGTTGGCTCCTTTCTCAGCTCGGATGCTGTAAGTAATTAAATTAAAATGCTAGCATGTGTTTTTTCGGTTTCGATCGGTTTCAGTTTTCGGTTTTTGTCTTCCTCGAGTCTGAAGGCTTGAGGCTGGGGGCCTCCAGCATTCAGTATTCAGTATCCTGTATCCAGCTGGAATCCCCGGGGGATTTACCCGCAGACGGTTGACAAAAGCGCTGACAGTTTCGTCAGAGGAGTTCGGTTAACAACGGCATTTAATCAATCAATTTTGAACGGTAATCAAGCGGGCAGCTTAAACTAAAGTAGGGGATGGTCCAAAGACCAAGGACCAGGGATCCCACGGGCAACTCTAGGGAGCTGTAGCTGTCTTTGATTGATTGGTTCTGGCCCGGCTCAATGGATCACGCGTGCACTTCTCGCCCAAGTTTAATTTTCAAATTATAAATATGTAGGAAGCCCCGGCGAGCTGGGCGGAATAAAATAGGACGAGATGGGCAGAAACATCTGGCGATTGAAGAAGTAATTAAGTGATTAGCATTGCCTCGCTTTTAGTTTAATTAATTTTAGTGTTTTTTTCCTCCGCTGATGGATGAGGGGATTTCAGCAATCAATGGTGGAAGCTTATCAAGTTGGAATGATGGATCGGATAATCTATGAAAAATAAATAGTTGAGATTTGCGATTCCAGGAGAAGCAAATAAATTGTATGGACTTTGTGGATGGGACTAAGGATAGGTCTCTGCCAAAAACATTTTCATTTAATTAATATTCTTTTGATGACACTAACTATATGTAATATATCATGTAGTCTCTGTTTTTGCGTAAAATCCGTTAAACGGCTGCTAATGATAGCCGAGAAAAGCTTCTGTTTAATAAATTCCAAATGATAAGCATTCCTTATTTTTGTTAAGAAGTGGACCTAAGCCTTTTTTTGTTGTCAAAAATCAAAGCGAAATAATTAAATGCAAAATCCCAAACGAATGCCCCATAATTTCTGAATAGCGCCCCATTTGCATATCCAAAAACCTGTAGAAAACTAAGCCAAAAGACCAAGAAACCACAACAGAAAATGCTATAATGAAACGAATTCATTTCGTTGGCACCTTTTCAGTTTCAGAGGCAATAAAAATACCAAATAGATAATTAATAATGGCCCACAAATAATGGCAATAAAAATTAATAAGCATTAATTTGAGTTATGAAATTTCTGGTGGCAGTAGCAGCATAGCAGTAGCACAGGCAGTCTGAGTATCAGTCCTAGAATACCGAAAAACTTTGCCGCATAAATTTTGATAACCTTTTGTGATATAAAGCCAGTGTAACAAATCAGTGTAACTGCAGTTGGGTAATTATTATTTATATTTGTTCTTGTTTTCATTCGGGCTGGTGGGTGCCAGGTGAGAAGAACTTTTCGGTCTGCCAACTATTTTGCTTATCTATTTGTTACGGTTTGGCAAAAAAGTTTTCATGGAAACAATATAGACACAACAATTTTTACAGCGTCACCGAGGTAGTCGTCGGCATTTTTCCCTTTGATAGCTGGAAACTTGATTGGAATTTCGCTGCCACCAGCACCAGACAGAAAACAAATACAAATGCAAAAACAAAAACAATATCAAAACCAAAACCAAAGACAAAAAGCTGAAATAAAAAACCAAATTGGCGCTTGAAGATCAAAAAGGTGCCGCCGGTGAGTGTTAGACGACAAATAGACGGCAATCGCGAGGGCTCCCCTTATTATTTATGCAGATGTTTTTTCTTGCATAACCCTCCCCGATTTGATAGCTCTTTAAACTGTTTTGATCGCTCTTTATCATCATCATCAGCAGCCAGCTCTGATCATTAAAATATTCCCCCAAAACAAAACAAAAAAAGTAAATAAAAAAAAGTTAATCAAGAAGCGTGAAGCGAATTATTCAAAAATTGTGTGACAAAATTCGCCTTTGTAGCAAATGTGCAACGGGTGTTGGGAATTTATTTTATGGCCCACTATTTGTCTCCGTTTCTGATTGATATTCATAATTAACGCCAACAGCTGCCGGTTTCGAGTCCCCGGAAAGAAAGTTCAATTAGGGAAAACATAAAACACTCCGTTTTCATGAGCCATTTCATTCCAGTTTCTCAATGAAAAATTCTTAAATAATTTCCATTTTTCCCTCAAATTTTTTAACAAAAAAATGGGCAGGAAGTCGGGTTTAAAATAACAACAGTAATATATTGAAAATGATATTTATAAAAACAATATTAGTTATATTTGATATGTGCAATTAGTTGTATAAAAAAGACAACAAAATAAATGACAGGATTATGTAAATGGGAAGAGAAAAGCCATTTTACAGAAAGCAAAAAATGATAAAACAATATTATATAATTAATACAAAAAAGTGAATTTTAATTGGACAAAATATAAGCTATTTTGCGCAGATTTCCGTCACAAATAAATCTCATGAAATGTCTCACTTTAAGACCTTCTTTTTCCAAATCTGACATTTGAAGCTCATTCCTACCAAGTTTTCATACATAGAAACCGTCTGCTCGTCTGTCAGCAACCGTAATACAATTTCCCTTTTGGCAATGGGTCTGGCCAAAAAGCAGAAGGGCCAACATATGAAGTAGCAACGTTGACAGCCCGTTGAACACCGAACTCGGCACAGAAGGCACTCACTAACGCCGACTCTTTTTGGCCAAGCCAAGTAGCAGGCTTTTGCCATTTCATTTCCTCAAAAAAATAGAGAAAAACAAAAAAAAAAAATATAAGGGAAAGCATAAAAGGGGAAAATCGCAGAGGAAAAATGCAGTTGGAGTCCGGAGTTTGTTCATTCGTTCTGGCGGCGACACTTGCTGCCGAATTATTGCAATAGTCAGAGGTTGCCATGTCGCCCCACCATGTGTGTGGCAATGTGCCTGTGTTTGTGGGGGCCAATTCCCCCTTTTTCGGCGGGGCACCATCATCAACGTTATTGCCACAAAATGTCGCGCCGCAGTTGTTTCTACATGGAGAGAGTGTTGCTACTCCTTTGGTTGCTGCTACGTTAGTTGTCGCACTTCATTTAAAACTTCATTACATGACGCCACCATCATCGCTTTGTATTTGTACACTTTCAATGGGGTATGATAATTTGTCGAAAGTTCTACGTATATTTGAAAAATAGTAATATTTTTTGTATCATAAAATTAAGGATAATAGCTCGCTTACAATTTTTTTATATTAAATTTATCAATAAAACTGAAAAACTATATAAAAATATTCATAAAAAATAGAATTAACCAAACGCAAGCATACTTTATTTTATTATTTCATAAAATCAAGCTCTTCAAATCGACTTGGCTCTTACTTCTAGAGTACCTCCATTTTTGACAATTTTTCTCACATTTTCCACTCCTCCGTATGTGTTTCAACAGCCGTTGCCAAGTTGCTAGTAAAAACCAGTTGAAATCCAAAGCGTTTTGTCTCCTTGCGTTACTGCCTGCATAATTGAAAAATTATTTTTATGGAAATTCCACTCACAGTGAAAGACAGACAGACAGACAGAAACTCACAAACTGGAAACTTTAAAATTTAATAAACTTTTTACGCACCATTTATAAAATTGCAACGGCACGCCAACAAAAATATATGGAGAAAATCAACCGCGAAACATCAAAAGTCAATTTGTGTGTATTTTAAAAACTTTTAATGCACGCACAACAGGCAACAAAATGGTGAAAGGTTGGGGCAAATGATATTGCAGGACATAAATGTGGCAATTTTACGCTTTTGCGGCGTTAAATTTTAATAACGGGGCAATTCTGGTAACGAACCAGAAATTGCAGGCCCTGACTATCTGGGGTTTACACGCTGAGTTTGTTTTGAGTTTATAGTTGAAAAGTTTGGGTTTCAAGAATATATTGGGATCTTGAAAATAAGTACTTAAAAAATATAAAAACTTAGTACTATTAAGCTTATTTCATTGTTTTCTATTTTACTTTTAAAAGTTAAAAGTTTTGATCGCCTATGATTGAATAATCCTTTAGTAGACATTCAAATAAATCATGTTTTTTAAGTTTTATTCAGCTATTTGTAATCATAAAAAGTGTCAACATAGAAACCATTTTTCTGAATGTCAAACCATCAGTCTGTCCATCATTTTGGCCAACATGTAGTGCGTCCGTCAGTGCCGTGGGCGATGGTACCAACCAACCAGGCTAATAGTTGTGCGGTTGGCTGTTGGTTTTTTGGCCAATTATGAAAATGACAGCCCTGTCTGGCATCATTTGGTGCGGCTCCTAATGTGATTAGCATAACAGCCAATAGAAGCGACAGCAGCCGCCTAAATTAGTTTGATTAACAGGCCCTTAATCGGGCTGGGACTCGGTGTTGGGGCGAAAGGACTTTACAGGACTCAAAAGCTTTACCGATTTTTTGTTTGCGAAAAATATTCATGCCATAAATTTTCCATAAATTTCACTTCAGTCGAGTGCATTTGACGTGTACATTGTGAGGGGATTTATTTATTTATTATGTTGTTAAAAATCCAAAAGCGTTGAGTAAACAAATGCAATTAAAATTTTAAAAGAGGAAATACCGAAACGCCAGTGTGAGAAATAAGCTTGAATTGTGGTGATGGAAAGGGCTGGGCTGGGGACTGTGTGGGGTTGTTGAAAATGTATTTGCATATGTAAAATAAGCAAAAATATGTTTTCTCCATTTTCACAAGTGGCCTGTCATTGAGGCACTTGAGCTTATACAGCGACAGCAACGGCAGAATGCAAATTTAATAAAAACAATAACAATGTGTAATTAAAGACACGTCAAAAAGATTGTAAAAGTGCCAGAAATTCGGAGAGAAATTAATTTGAAAATTGTGGGAAAAATTTATCGAGTATTTGATGCATGTCCATAAATAATAAAAAGGTTTTATTCAATTTGTTTGTCAAACCGTACGGTATTGAGGGATTTCAAGTGTCCTTGATATTTTTGTTTAATTTTAAAGATTTATATTGGCCTCCTGAAGACTCCAAGTTTCTCAAATAGTTTTTGCTGGGCTTTCATTTCCCCATTTATCCTTAGACCTCACTTCATCTCAAGGACTTCCCACTCCACCGCCTCCATGTCCACGTCCACGTCCATCCATCTCAGAAACAACGATGCGGGAGACACATTTACAGCTTGAAGTGTTTCCTTGGGCAAGTGGCGTGACCAAACGCGGAGCAAGTGGGTCATCAGCGCCAAAATAGTTGGCCACTCGACTCATTCATCTCATTTGTCATTAGGATCGTTTGCCACTTGCCACAGTTTGCACATTTGATTGCAGTGCGGCGTTTATATTTGGGCAATTTTTGCAACTAGTTTGCTGATTTTTGGCGTTTTTTAATTTAATTTTTTTTTTTTTTTAATAGACCCGACCAAGTTCTGACCAAGTTGGTCAACTGGTTTTTATGGTGGCACTCGTCACACCTAAACCGAAATTGAGAAAATAGAGTCATTTATTTGGCGGTTGGCTGGAAAATTTAATTGAACCGAGAGCCACACCATGTGGTGTGGGCACATTTCAACAGCTTTGGCTTAATTATAAGCCCGAAAGCAACGACACTTGAGAGCTCTCCTTCGGAGACTTTGATTGGACAATATAGAAATTGAAAGAGTCAACACAAATTATGCCTTTCTGTTATTGTTGGGTTATTATTTTTACGCATTATTTGCCCACACCTTTCTGGCCATGTTTACATTACCATGATGATGATGTTGGGCTGGAGGCTGTTGGCTGATGGCTGTTGGCTGGAAACTGGAGGCTTTACTTTTAAGCCGCAGCTCCGTTGCCCGCTCACGTTTTTTGCCAGGTGGGAGCAGTTTTCGAGTGGTGTAAGAGGGTGACCTCGTGGTTCTACAATTTCAATTTCAACGCCTTCTCAGCACCACTCTCCTTCTCCGGTTACAATGGCTCGAAAAATTGGGGGGACTTTACCGTATCGGAGGCAGATCAATTGACAGCGGCTCAATTTTATCATGGCTCGTTCGGAATTCTCATTTGCGTGGGCAATACGTTGTCGATAATTTCTTAAGAGGCTTTTCCCCCGCCTCGTGTCTGCAACACAATATTATTAACTTGAAATTAAAACTTCCTTTGGATGGGCCGCGTGAAAAGAGTTATTCGAAGTGGCCAACGGAAATGATTGCGTTTAAGTCGCATATTAAAAGAGGTGACGCTAAAAAAATTAATAACGATTGATGGAATAAGTTTACAATAAACATACAGGAGGTTTAAATCCTAAAGTATAAAGAAGTACTTGAACAGACCATTACGCATTAGAAAGGCTAAAGTGTCTGTCTTGTTAATCCCAACTAGCTTAGGGAAACGTAGAATTTACTCCTCAGGCACTCCATCTGGCAAGGCCCTAACCCATTTACATCATTTAAGCTCATCCTGGAGCCTAAAAACCCAGGATTAAGGTGACTTTCCGGCTGCCTCACCTGTCAGGCTTTGAGTGACCTAGTCTCCGAATAGTAAGGCTCAAGATTATCGCAAACTAACGTTGACACAGGCCAACTAAGATATTATTTCACTTCCATTTAATGGGTTCTTTTTGAGGCAAATTCAGCAGCTGGGCGGCTAAGCCCCACCCACCCCCAATGGTGGGGCAATGAAGGTCATCGGGGGCCTTTCCATTCGACGTCTTGAGCATATCAGTGCCTCAAAATCGTCAGCCATTAAAGCCGGCAGTATCCATTATAATACACAATAGTGTCATTGCCAAAAAGAGACAGAGAGGGCGAGATGGAGATAGAGAGAGACGGGACAAGAGGCCTTCTCCCTCTGCTTAGTTATATAATGGCGGCTCGAAAGAAATGGCCAAAAAAAATGTGAAATATTTAAGGCAGAGTGTCACATAAAAATGACTTATCTTCTTGTATCAAGTGGCGGGTTGGGAGAAAAGCTGCTCTGCCACGCGCTGGAAAATTGTCAGAGACCCCAGATGGGGGGTGGCGGGGGGTAAGGATAATAAGGGTGGGGGCTTTAAGGAGAGGCGGGGACTTTGGAATATTGCCCTCGAGCAGCAGAAGCGACAGTCGAGTACTTCACTGTTTTGGTCGTCATTTTATCTTTATGCCAAATCCAGTTGGGATTAATTGGTGGAGCAGGAAAGAGCAAGAAAGAGGGGCTACCGAGAGAGAGAGGGAAAGAGGCTAACGAAAAGAGATAGCACCACCAGAGAGGCCACCAGATTCGTGAGTGTTTGTAATTTAATAATGTGAGGCAGGCCCAGACTCTGAACCGACTCTGATATCGTTATCATTGTCATTGTGGTAGTAGCTTGTGGTTAATATGGAGCTCAAAGGGTATATTAGACAGAAGTATCTTCAATTTTTATATCTTGAATTACTATTATAAATGTATTAAGATTATTATTTATTATTATATTAGTTTATTAGATATTTTAGGGTATTAAGTGGTTGACTCCATCGTATAAACTTATTCTTTATTTTGCTCTGAAAAGACACCCATGCAACTGGGGCCATCATCCATTCATTCATTCAAGTGGCTCGCTCAATTTGCTCTGCTCTTGCTTAAATCGCATTAAATTGGGCGCCTGCCTCAACGCTGTGTCAGCATACAATTTGCAAGAACTGTACATAGATATACGCGACAAATACATATATATAGTATAGTATAGATATATATATATATAAATTCCTACTTGTATCCGCCTCTAAATTGAGTTTTAGTGCATGTTTACCCACGCAAATTGCTCGACTGACTTTGCCATAAATCTAACAAAGTGCGATTGCGGGTCGGCGGGGGATTTGGCCATTGTGTAATGGACTGGCGAGGGGGTACCAGAGGGGCATGGGGCTGGAAAGGCAACTCATATGCGTTTGCCATCGTTTTTATGCTTTTTTATATGCAAAATAAATTATAAGTATTATGTACTTGACTATTTATTGCTGACTAGCAGCCATCAGATAGATGAAGTCAGTGACGGCTGCCAAGGGGGGGTTATTTGGTTCAAACTGGGCCTGGGGGAGGAGGGCGGCCTGGGCTTAGTATGTGGAGCAACGGCAGCGCGGCACAGTTTTCGAAACTAGCGCCTTCTTAATTACCATTTATTGGCGCTCTGAAAGCAAATCAATCTCCCATGTCGATGGCGTCAGCTTTAACTAACTGGCAAGCGCAGCTGGGACTAGTAATTAGTTTACAGCTTACGGGTTTTAAAAGAAAAAAAATATCGACGAAGTCTTCAGACACTTTAATATTTAATAAGACTTGCATTAGGGATGGTTTATATCCTTTTTTTCTGGGCAAAATGTTAGCCAACCATTCTCCTATTTAGCCCGATTATAAATCTTTTCTTTAAACTGAGAATTGAAATATTTAGGCTCCCAGACCCTTGTTCAGACGTCCCAGGTCGAGGGGCTTCATTATAGAGTAATGCTTTTGAAACGGCCTGAAGCAGCCCGGACTTAACTAATTAAAGCAACTCAAATAAATTGTGTTTTCCTTTCAAACTGCTGTCCCGCCCACTTGGCATCTAAGCAAATGCATTTGCTCTGGCCTATAAAAGGCAATGGGCTAATTAAAAGAATTTGCCGACTTGTTCAACTCATTCACCCAGAACTGTCTTTCTCTCTCTCTCTATTCGCTTTGTTCCCGTCTCTTTCTGGAGCTAGAACTTAACTAAGTATGTTGTATCGTGATGAATCAGTTGTGCAAAGTTTCCATTACATTGCTGAACTGAATGAGACATGCAAATGGATTTCTATGTCAATTGAGACTCTCTGATAACTGGGAGGAAAATTCCGTCCCATATCATCAGCTCTCAGATGCCATCAAAAGTCACTAGTCAATGCACTTGACTTATTTTTCCTTGCAGCAGCAACGAGGAGGCGAATGTTGACTACTTATTTGCATACAAATTGCTTTAGTAGAGAAGGAAAAAATATTATACATAAATGGACTATAGTCCAGATATATAGAATGTGTATATAGGGGGCGCGTAAATGGATCTAATATGTCATTGTCAGCGACAGACTTGCATCTTCCATCATAATCAGCAACAGAAGCTTCAAAGGCATCGTACATACACACGGCGTATACTTGATACGGCGCGAGGGTGAAATCAATAGGCCTTTTGTGTGTGCGCCAAATTCAATTTGGAGTAATTTGGGTGGTGAAATTTTAAGTTGGGCAATTGTGGGCTACACTTTCGCCACCACCCGCTGGTCAGCTCGTAAATTACACTCAAAGTCTACCCCCGAATCCTATATATACACAGATCTCGACGGCGATAACCCAACCAGCCTACCCGCCCGGGCGCGGAAAATCAAATCAAGGCCCGGACGAAAGACAAAGCACCTTCACTGCCAGCGACGTGACTAAAAAAGAACTCGCTTAGAATTTGCATGTAAGAGTAAAATAAAATTTAATTACGCTTGTCGCCTGTCAGTCCTCATTAAGCGAAAAGCGAGACAAGGCTGCTCTGGGCGGGCGCAGCAAGGAGAGGCGGCGTGGGAAGGAGAATCGCCGGACGAATTACACGAATTCAATTAAGGACCTCGAAAAGTGAAAGAGAAAGGTGTGAGGATTTGGATTCAGTCCGAAAGGAAGGCTCATCCAATGAATAGAAATGGGCCAGCATGTATGGCTCGTTGAGGGTCAAATTCGAAGGTCCAATAATAAAAGTGGGAAAACAAAGAGTCTGGTAGGCAAAGTCTTGGGTTTGGTAGTACCATTAAGTGTAAAAATAAATGGCAAGAGTATAATACATTGAAATATTTAATCAATAGCATTGGAAATTAATATTTATTTTCATAAAAAAACATTTTCAGATAGATATAGCTGAAATTAGGGGTCTATCCTAATAAAAATCTGCAAATCCTACAAACAATACATTTGTTCGATTTTTCAATAATTTTTTGGGGATCCCCTTCAAAATCACGAAAAATGGATCAAGGACCAATATGGCCCCCTGCGATGGCTACATCTTGACCATTTTTCATCCGATTCTTGAGCGGAATATCTTAATCGCTTTGTGGATTGATTCTCCACCATTTTGCATCGAAATCTAACAACGAAATATTTTTTCGATTTTTTTCAAAAATTTCTGGGGGATCCCCTTCAAAATCTCGAAAAATGCATGGAGGACCAATATGGCCCCCTGCGATGGATATATCTTGGCCATTTTTCATCCGATTCTCGAGCGGAATACCTTAATCGCTTTGTGGATTGATTCTCCACCATTCTGCATCTAAATCTAACAACAAAATATTTTTTCGATTTTTTCTCAAATTTTCTGAGGGCTCCCCTCCAAAATCACGAAAAATGCATCAAGGACCAATATGGCCCCCTGCGATGGCTATATCTTGACCATTTTTCATCCGATTCTTGAGCGGAATATCTTAATCGCTTTGTGGATTGATTCTCCACCATTTTGCATCGAAATCTAACAACAAAATATTTTTTCGATTTTTTCTCAAATTTTCTGAGGGATCCCCTTCAAAATCTCGAAAAATGCATCAAGGACCAATAAGGCCCCCTGCGATGGCTATATCTTGACCATTTTTCATCCGATTCTTGAGCGGAATACCTTAACCGCTTTGTGGATTGATTCTCCACCATTTTGTATCGAAATCTAACAACGAAATATTTTTTCGATTTTTTTCAAAAATTTCTGGGAGATCCCCTTCAAAATCTCAAAAAATGCATCAAGGACCAATATGGCCCCCTGCGATGGCTACATCTTGACCATTTTTCATCCGATTCTTGAGCGGAATACCTTAATCGCTTTGTGGATTGATTCTCCACCATTCTGCATCTAAATCTAACAACAAAATATTTTTTCGATTTTTTTTTAAATTTTCTGAGGGATCCCCTTCAAAATCACGAAAAATGCATCAAGGACCAATATGGCCCCCTGCGATGGCTACATCTTGACCATTTTTCATCCGATTCTTGAGCGGAATACCTTAATCGCTTTGTGGATTGATTCTCCACCATTCTGCATCTAAATCTAACAACAAAATATTTTTTCGATTATTTCTCAAATTTCCTGGGGGATCCCCTTCAAAATGTCGAAAAATGCAGAGAAGGACCAATATGGCTCCCAGCGATGGCTATATCTTGACCATTTTTCATCCGATTCTTGAGCGGAATATCTTAATCGCTTTGTGGATTGATTCTCCACCATTTTGCATCGAAATCTAACAACGAAATATTTTTTCGATTTTTTTCAAAAATTTCTAAAGGATCCCCTTCAAAATCTCGAAAAATGCATGGAGGACCAATATGGCCCCCTGCGATGGATATATCTTGGCCATTTTTCATCCGATTCTCGAGCGGAATACCTTAAACGACTTGTGTATTGATTCTTCTCCATTCTGCATCGAAGTCTAAAAACAAAATATTTTTTCGATTTTTTCAAAAATTTTCTTGGGGTCCCCTTTCAAAATCTTGAAATGTGCATGTCCAATATGGCCCCCAGCGATGGCTGGCCAAATTCCATCCGATTCTTAATCAAATTGTATTATAATTTAATTGAATTTCCTTAATCCCATAAAACTCATTTATTTAAATCAATCATTAGCTATTAGTTTCTCCAAAAATCCCCATACAATTAGTTCTCCGAATACTGCTATGATTTCGCAAAATCCTTTTGCCTATCAATCTAATTTATGAAATAAGTAAATTATCTCGCAAAAACTCGCATCAGCTTCAAAAACGACGAGAAAATTGATAAATTATACACGGGGGGAGTAAAAACTTTTCCAAAAGCGAGGACATGAAATAAAATTGCAAATTAGTTGCATATCAACTGGCCATTAGCATTTCGTTTTTGGCATTTTAATTGAAATTTCATATGCCTATGGTGGCAGTTTCGAGTGGCGTTTGGCGAAGTCATGACACAAAAACTTTTTGTCAACGTATCAGCCCAAAAAAAGACAGAAAGAGAAAGAGAGATAGAAGGGAACGAGATGGGAAATGGGAGAAAGGAGAAAGCTCCGCTCTGTTCTGTTCTGCTGCTTTGCATATCAATCTAAAAATCAATTAGAACTTGCCGGGGCCACAGCGGCCCCAGTCGAGGGGAACTTTTTTCATTAAAAATAAGCGCCTGGTCGGGATTGGTGGCCCAAAGAGTCGAACCCGGCAGGAGGAACTTTTGCAAAAATGTATAATTACTGGCGTTTACGTGGCGCTCTTCTAGTTTAGCCCCACAAAATGCCCCCTTTCCCTCAATCTCTACACCATGTTGAATATCTGTTTTTTTAAAAGCAAAGCCCGCTTACAGTTTACATTTCAAAAATATTCTACACACAACTCCACAGGCACGCATGCTTCCTCTTTATGTTTTTACACGGAGAGAAAATACTGGTTCCAAAGGAAAATATTACAATTCAAACATAAATAGAGATAATTTAGTGTTTGAGTAAAACGTGTTCTGGTAGTAGCACTGCTTTCCGATAAAATATATTATACAATTTGTAAAAAATATAAAATTTCTGCCAGTGCATTTTGCTTGGTTGGTTTATAGAAAAAATTTGCATAAAGTGCGCATAAATTATGCCGTGAAAAAAGTTATAATACCATACTTACTGGGCGAGGACGACGAAGACGCGTTGTGCGCCAGATACTCGTTGAATATCCCTCAGCCCATCCTTTTCCAGGACTCTCAGGTGTGTCCGGGTGACACAAACTGAACAACTTTCTAGCTCAGGCGTGGAGTTACTTTTGGGGTGCTATGTGCCCGTCGCCCTTCCAATTCTGTTTTACATTTTCTGTGAAACACCATGCCTGGCAAGCGCGCAACAAATTTGTTTAACAAAAATTTTCATAAAATAATGCAAAAGTTTGTTGTTG
Source organism: Drosophila atripex (assembly GCA_035045925.1). Classification (NCBI taxonomy): domain Eukaryota; kingdom Metazoa; phylum Arthropoda; class Insecta; order Diptera; family Drosophilidae; genus Drosophila; species Drosophila atripex. The sequence continues at coordinate 9,187,479 of JAWNOP010000012.1, forward strand.
TCCTGGCTGCTCCTGCTATAATTCATTTGAAGGAGCCAACAGGACTCTGTCCTCGACAGTCGCAGCTGTTGTCGCTCAGTTAGAGTTCAGTAATACTTACTTATGTATGGATGCAGAGGGGGGGAATTCATTTCCCCATTATCAATTCAGGAAAATGCGGCTCAACTTTCTCCAGCCAATCCAGCCAATCGGGGAAAGCTAATGACCGATTTGAGGGAAAATAGTTGGGTTCATTTGGAGACTAGGCCGAGTTGGGGATTAGTTTGTATTAAGATTAACGGGGTTGGCAAGCGAGTTCCTTATGGGCTCATCACAGCCGCGCCAGCTGTCACAAAACTTGATGATTCGAATATAACTTTTTGACAACTAAATTGTTATGTGTTTACTATCAACAGAGTAGAAGATACTAAAGTGGCAATAGCTTAAGGAAATCGCATCATTATGGGGGATTACAAAGAAGTTAGAGACTTTTCGTTCAAGCCTACTTAGATAGTTTTCTCTATAAACTATCTTTTTTACTGAAACTTTAATCAAAACCTTTAAAAACTTTAAAATACCCCCACTATCCTACATTGTTAATGGCCATGACAGTGGAGCGCTGGCTTTGCATTCTCTCCATATCTATTCGGAGTATAGTCCGCATAAAAAAAGGACTTATGCACCGCTTACCATATCTCACCCCAGACCGCCGCACAGCCCCCTCTGGGATTCGCACCAGCTGCACTTTAACTAAACTCTAATGCAAAATTCATGGCCAGGCAGAAAAATAGCCAGAGCTGCGTGGCGCGCGGAAGACTTTTCTGCATTTAATATGCAACCAGAGTGGAGTCCGGAGCTGGGTCCAGAAAATGACCATCCAGACACATCCAATGGTGACCACAACAACGGCAACAAAACTCCAAAGCCATCGGGGAACACAAAAAGCTCAGCACGAACTAAACTAAAATTGGAGTGACTTGGTTGGAGGCTTATTAACATTTCATAAGGAAAGTGAGCAATGTCTGGCAGTCGGTTTTCTGCAACTGATTGATCGTTTAGGGTAGGAGTAAGCCATAAAGAAATGTCTTCATCCGTAGTGCTAATGATCTCATAACTCAAAAGTTGACTGAAACTGGGCCTTTTAATGTACAGCATAGTATTGCACTTTAAACATTTGTTGGCTTTTAAGGAAAACATTAAAGACAATCATTATAAAAATAAATTTCTTAGGCATCCTACGGCTCCTTAATTAATGATCCAATAACTCAAAACTGAGACCTAATTTCCTTGTCATTTTGCATCTCACTTTATGTACACAACACGACCCGAAAAAAGCCAACCGCAAATTAGCTTATTTGGCATTTTTACAGTCGTTTCATTTAATTTACACAAACAAATTTGCGCCTGGCCAGACAAACAGCCCGACAACCGAACAGCCAAACGGCCAAACATCCAAAGAGCCAAGCCGAGGGAAACTGGCTAACTGGGAAACTGGCTAACAGACAATGGCGAGCCAACGAAGCGAGCCGTCAGTCCCATAAAAGTAATGAAGCTGTTTAGGCGTCTCTAAGTAGTCGTCGGAAGTCGGCAACGATGGCTCCTCCATGTCTTGTGTCAGCGGGAAAATGCCCTTGTCTGTAGTTTTTCTTTTCCTAATACCCTTTCAGAGGGTATTCTAAGTTTATCATAAAGTATGCAAGGCAATCCTTGACTCTGTAGGTGCGTAATCATTTCCACCTCCCATGTCACCCATTTAATCCCCAACAAGTGTATTTAAACTTCGGCTTTGTCTTTTACGATTGGTTCGGTTGTCTTGAAGCCACAGAACTGGATACGCCCTCAGCTCTTCCTGCAGAAAGACTGGCATTAGTTTCTGCCCTCTATGTTCATTCAAAATTCATGAAGTTGGCTTCAGCTTGGCGCCGTTTTTATATGCCAAGGATGGGCGGAGGCGGTGGCAATCCCTTTCTAACCAAAAGCGGTTCCTTCCACACGTTGAAAGCTTTCCGCAAAACACGCACACACAAATATTACGCGATATTGCCTAACGATATGGCCGTAAACACGAAATGCAGCCAATTGTGTGTTTGTCTCAAACGTCTCATTAGATTTTTTCTACACCTTTACGGCTGATGATGTTTCATGAACTGTTTAGTGGAGCTATTTGCTCCATCTTGGAGAAGCCAATTAGCGCGTCTTGCAGTCGTCTTAGCTTGATGGCATTTCCCTTTGTCTCATATCCAATTTCTGGAGCCCGAGTCCTGATAAACTCAAAACTATTTTGCATTAACTTATTGCCTGTCGCCATGGCATCGTCACCTGTCCAAGGACTTGCCGACGGAATGAAATCTTCTTTTGTAGCTACTTAGGATTGAAGATGTCAGACTGACGGGTTTAGGGCTAAAATATTGATACAGGGAAGGGGATTTCCTTTTTTTTTTTTTAATCTCTATAAGAAATATTCATAAAATGTCAGAGTTTCTATAGATCTATGTTAAGTTTAATTTCAATAATCTTTTTATGAAAAAGTTATTTTATTTAGAATTCATATGTTATATATTTTTTTTCTGAAAAATCTCTGACATTCAAATAAAATCTAGCCAAAGCCTAGACATCACTGCTGAACCGTGAACAAGTTCTTCTGGATAAATGTCTTTTACTTGCCATATTTTACTGCAGCCAAGTTCTTTTTAATGAAATCCACTTTCATATGTAATTTTGCCATCAGAAGGAGCTTTGCTGTTAGCCAGGCTGACTATATAGCACCGCTTCCTTGCCAGACAGCCAGGAGTCCTTGTCGTGGATGATTTTCCTGGCTAGATGCCGCTGATGCCGGTGCTGTTGCTATTCCTGCCGTCCAAGACAAAAGCCGCTCGACGTCGTTGACGACGCTTTTCGCTTTGTGTCTGGCCATAATTTCCCCCAAGAGCTGCCTGAATAAAATCAAGGAAAGGGAAAAAGGACGAGAGGCCAGGAGAAGGACGTGGACGAGGACGAGGATGAAGACCAGGAGCTAGAGCTAGCGACTTGCCGCAAAGTTAAGCAAAACTTTGTTATTTGTTTTAAGTGGCAGGTTGTGAGGCGCACGCTAGCTACTCGCAGACTGCCTCCGAGGGTTGTTCTCGTTCACGTTCACGTTCACGTTTCTCGTCCTTGTTCGTCCTCGTTTCATTCAACAGTTCATAAAGTTAATTTTACCACAGAAATTATGTTAAAACGATATATGGCGAGGCAAGGATTTTTGGCAAATGTCTCCGCTTTTTGCCATCGTTTTCGTGGGAACTGCAGCAGAAGTTATTGGAAATGGCATTAGGGCCAGAATAGGCCAGAGGGCTGATGGCTAAGGGCAGGTTAAGGAACTTTTCCGACTAAAACTTCTGCCGCCCCCTCGTCAGAGACAACGTTGCGTATGCGTAATTAGTAACCCTGCGCCCCCAGGTAGGAAGTTTTTTGTTTTCTGGGGTTATTTATGGATATTAAAGAGGAACTCCCCCTTATTGAACTGTCAACCTTAAGCCAAACAAATTGCGTTCGCCCCCGGATGGAGAATCATGGAAACTATTTTGGCAAAAGTTGTGATTTCTTTTCCTTTTTCGTTGGCCGAGAGAAATCAAAGCATCGTAGTCAAGAACTTTTGATTATAACAAATGTTTTGCGGGTCCTGGGAGAGTGGGAGATGATTGCTGGTTGCGAAAAAAAGTACTAGACATATCTGGGGTGTGTGTGTGTTAGCCGGCGAGTTCCTCCAACAATGACAGTCGATAATAAATCTCTTGGTCAGTCGCTGTGTGTATGAGAGTACTATGCGCCATTAGAAATGTCAAGGGACGTGGCCAACAATAGCGCCAAATAAGATGAAACCAACAAAAAAAGCATTCTGGGCGTATAAATGTAATTTCTGTTTGGCACGAAACATGTCTATTTTTTTGCGCAATCTAATGGCCATTTCAGCTTGAGACTTTTCCCGAAAGATAGTGTGTGATGGGAGTTTTTTAAGTACCATTCCTATGCCTATCAAAATCACATTAAAAGTACTCTCTAGAATGGTCGATGTATTTTTTTAGGAATTTTTCTCGATCATTTACTTTTATTTAGTTTAATAGAAAGCATACCAAAGTAACTGCCTGTCACAGGCCATAACTGAACAAGGCTTTTTGCAGATTCTTACCACTTTTGGGGCTGGTCCCTGGAAAACTTTTCCATTTCCTCTAGTCAATGACAGACTCTTTTCATTAGGCAGAAGGCACTCGACGGAAAGTTGGTGGACGGAAAGTTTTCCCTTGTTATGGCTGGTTCCAGTCTTCCTGGTCTTGGCCAAGTCCAGCGGCATGTGACAAGGGCAGACATTCCACAAGTCTACTGTCCGGTACGACCATGTAATGGCATGTGTTTCGCCGGCTCTCAGGAGTAACTTCGTCGTCGTCCTCTCGAACTTTGGACTAACAAACATTTTCGTTTATTTTTTCCTCATTGCAGGCATTTGTTATTTGGACAAGACAACAAAAAAAAAATTAAGGAAGAGCGAAGCCTTTAAGCCACCTAAGAACAGGAATAAGCGGTAAGTGTCAAAAATTCTGCAGATCCCCGCATTTAATTTCCCCTCTTTTGAGTGAGTGAGTGACATTTGCCAGAGCGCCTAATTGTAGGCAATTAATTCCTGGCACATCAAAGCCACGGAAGGGAAGCTTAACTGGCAGGACGAGCAAACAAGGAAGACAGAGCAGAGCAAATGCAGCTGGTGTCCGCCTTTTGTTGTTTTACTTTCAACCCTTCTGGGGGTTGTCGGTTGCTCCCCTTTTTCCCTGCCACCGCGACTCTTGGCCAACCGCACCTTTTTAACCCCTTGTCTCTTTTCTGTTTGGCCAAAAGGGGAAAACGGACGACATCGAACCGGAAACTTTATGCAGCTCAAATGTGATGGCCACACAGAGAGTGCTTGGCCGAAAGCGATTTGCCTGCCATTGCCGGCCGTTAAGTAATAATGAAGCCCCGAAACGTAACGAAAGCCATACTAGATAGCCACTGTGGCGTATACGCAATGTCTATGAGTTATACATTTTTTCCATTCTGGTAAATGGTTTATACAGAAGCGGTTAAAATAATAGCATAGAAGTTTTAGTTTATTTGATAAATAAATATTTGGTTGGCCTCGTAAACCAAGTAAACACCATACCCTTATGACTTTTCCCACCTCTGTCTATCATTATTTAGGGGCTCTACCATTTTTTTTCTTGGTCAAGACTTATGGATCGGGTCAAAGGGTGTGATGACCAAATAAAATATTTATGAATTGCCCGGCCAACGACGAACCGAACATTTTTGGGGAGCGATTTAATTGCATTACCTCCCAGAGATATCTCCCAGTCGATAAGTCCTAAGGATATATCTCTCCGCCCACTGCCCACTCTCACCCTTCCTCCCTAAGTAGCATTTGGGTTCTGAGGGTGGCAAGAGTGTGAATGTGTGTGTGTGTGCAAGCATGATGGGGTGGTTGTGGGTGGATTTTTGGGGACTTGGGGGAAAATGGGAATCGGTTCGGCTTTTTGGGTAATTGTGGCTACAGGGCAAAAGGCATTACAAGTGTAGAACCTGCCTGGGCTGCTGTTTGGTTATTTTCTGGTAGGTGGAGGGAGTTTTTCCGGTTTCCGAGGGATGCTATAGCCGCCAGACTCTGTTGCGGTGAAAATTTGCGAAATCAATCGTGTGGAAATTGTACAAAATGGCTTTCCGAACACTAAATCAATGGGAAGGAGAAGTCAGGGCAAGTGGCAATAAGCTTGACAAAGGTTCTTTGCCAGATGACACAAAAAGAGGGAAGAAAAGTACACAAAAATTAGATACGAAACAGGAGAATAAAAGAGCTTAAAGTTCAAAACCATCACTTTTCCATAGCACCTTAACATTTTCCATTTACTATCTATTTTACAATGATTTTTTATTTCTATAGTTAATTTCTTTTTATGTACTTGCGCTCTTAAAGTGTCTTCTTTTATTTATATTAATTTATTTGCTGCTCACTTCCATCGTCAAATTCTATTTCGACACATTCACATGCAAATGGAAAATGTCTTCCTTAGCCCCGTCTCTTTCTTCGTCCATTTCTCTTCTCTTTTCATTGTGTATCTCTGTCTAAGCGTTAATGTGCTCAATTGTTTGTTTTTCTTGGGCCAAAGTCGCAGGATCTACCTCCTCCCTCGCTGTATTGTCAACGCAGCATTGTGAAAATTAATCAAAAAAACTTTTGCCAAACAACATTTTCAATTGACAATTTAAACTTTTATCTGGGAAGACATTTTACATAAAAGTTTTGTGTTAAAAATTTGCCCCAACTAAAAATGAAAAATGCCGGTTGGCTTCCTTTAAGGGACAACTGAAGCTGAAAGCAAGGGGAGCCGAGCCAAGTCACTTGAGTAGGCAGCTCACAGGCTATCAAAACTTTTGACGCCTAGCTCGGTAGCACCGGGAGTCTCAGAGACCAGGGGGCTGGCTTTTGTCTTGGTCCTGTTGTTTTCTGGCCGATGATAGCTGCGTAAGCAGCACACAACACTCGGAAAAGTGGGACTCTGGAATAGGTAAATATTTGTGGGGCAGGGCTGCAAGCCAACACCCCTTTTGGTGCAGGTTGAGAGGGGCGTTGAAACTGGATCTGGCACTTTATATTTAAAAACTGTTCATGCGGAACGAAATATATATACATATATATTGTTCTCAAAATAGACTTAATATTTTGTATAAAAATAGAAGACCCAAAAAATTATATACAATATTGTAAAATATAACTTAAATTATAAAATATCTTCGTAGAAATTCCATCTCATAAACCTTTTATTTTCTGTTAACTAACCAAACAACTCCTGCTTCCCTTCGGTTGTGTCTCTGACTATTTATTTACATTTTACAAGGCACAACAACAGTACACACGCAAACACACACTTTGAAAAAGTCCTGGGGTCCTGGTAACATGACAACAAGGCGCAAAATTATGCACAGAGTTGCCATTTTGCGTCTCCCCCACTCCTTCCCAGAAGTACCTAGGCAGCTTTTGGGCCAAAACGATGAAAATCCCAGAAGCGTTAGCGATGTCAGCGCTGTTGTTGCTGTTTGTTGTGTTTGCTGTTGATGTGTGTGTGACAGGCAGCAACAAGGTGGGATGAAACCAGACACAGATACTCCCTCCCACACAAGCACACGCACATGTGGGGGGTGGGCTGAGAGGGGGACTGGGTGCCACACAGGAAAATTCAATATGGCGGCAGGGTTTCTGCTGCCAACTTCTGACGGATGACTGTCCCTGCGACTCTGCCTCCGCCTCTGCCACAAAGTAGGGCTAGAAAAACCCAACCCAACCAGCAATCAAGTCGCAGCTGGTTTGTGGCATCATGTGCGTAGATTATTTGCTAAGACTGTCAAGAGTCTGGTAACGAGATAATACCCTACAAAATCGATTCAAAATATAGGATTTGGGTTAAATATTTTATAATAATACAAAATGTATATTTTTTTATAAGTCAAGTTATAGATAAGATAAAATATAATTATATTACCAGAGCTCCTTGCATTTTCTCTACATCTTCCCTAGACAGTTTCCCCAGTTCATCAAATTTTCCTCCACTTTCTTTATTAGCTTTCCGTCTCCTCCCTCTGGCCAAACAAAACGTCAATCCACTTTTGATGATGCCCTCCCCCGACGCTTTGAACTCCTCTCGTGTCACCATCAAGCATTTTATTGTAAGGATCGTTTTGAGAATTTGTGCTGATTCCGATTGAGTTTGATTTCGCTTTGAGCGAGAGGCGCAAACAAAATGCTTCGCAAACTTTTCAGCGGCCGAAACTTTGAACATAAATTGCTTATCGCATTCCCCACTCCCCTCGTGGCGAATATAATATGTTTTTGCAAAATACTATGGGGCCTAAACAATAATTTTCATTTATGCTGGTAGAGAGGGAGGACTAGGCGGAAAAGTTTTCGCCAGTTCTTGCCTGTAATCCAATTTACCTAACAACAATTACCGAAAAAGGCAAGCACAAATTATGTATTATAATTTATGTTAATTACTCAATTACATTTGAGCCCCCAGACGTACAAGGAGCAGCCACAGCAGCAGCAGCCACCATCTCTCCTGCCACCAATTATAAATTCCAAACACAAATGCGCCTCATTAATAAATATGAAACGTCAATGGGGGCGGGGCCGAGCGACACTATCAGCTGGTAGGGGTGGTGGCGGCCGGGGAGGAAGGTGTGGGCGTGCCACAAAGATTACGCAAGAAATCAATATTCAAGTGGTCCCAAAAAACGGGGTTGAAGTGCCCCTGGAAGGGCTAAGAGAGAAACGAAGTGTCGCATACTCCAAAGCCCTTGACTCCTGATCCGGAGTTTCGGGCCCTTAAATTTAAATAAATTACACACGTTCGATTTTTTTTTTCGATTTGACTAACTTTCGGCATCTTACCAAATACTTCCCCCTAGTACCTCCTTCCCAAGGACCTTGTGCTTATTTTTAGGGGTTGACATACGAGCGAGCAATTTTTCAAGGGCAACTTCAGTCGAACTCCAAAAGGTAAAACAAAGGGGAGCCAGTGCTAGAGACACTGAGAGAAAATTTTTAATAATTCAGGAAATATTGGTCTTTACTTGTCATTAACTATATCTTTCTAATGATTATTTGTTCTCAAAGTAATAACTATATTATATTGTAATATTTAATTCCTAGTGTATAGAATAGGGCAGCTTTGGGTGTGTTTTTGGAGGGGTGTCCCCGCCATTAAGCAATTTCCTCGTATGTTTTTTTATCCTGCTCCATTTTCATGCCATTGCCAGGCTGGGAAAGATTAATGAGTTTTTTTGACAGCGAAAAATTAGGCAAAATGTGATTTAAGGGTTGCTTGGGCCCTCAGCCAGCCAGCCCACCTCACAGTCATTTTCCCCATTTTTAGGTTGCTGGTGCGGCCAGAGATAAGCCTAGAACGAGAAGGGACTAAGGCGAGCGAAAAGGACGGAAGGTGCGGAAAAGCCCGGGGCAATTTATTTTATTTGCCAAATAGTTATATGGAGCACGGCAGTAGCCCGGGCAGCACTATTTATTTGATGATGTATTTTTATTACGAAAGAATTTATTAGATCGTGTTTGCTTGGTTCTCCAAGTGGCGGAAAAAACAGATGTTGGCCGAGCTTTTTGTTTCACTTAAGTGGGATAGGCTGGGGATATTTATGATATTGTATGAGGGCTTTTTGAAGAGGTTCCTGTACAAATTTAGGTTGATTTATAATGGCTTCAATTTGATTTTCAATTTCTGCTTAAATTCTTGCTATTTTTACGTTCTTTAAGAAACCCTTGATTGATTCACAACCCCTGGCTTAAATTATTTGCAAAAATAAATGGGGAAAGCAAGAGGAAAATTGCTTAATAATGCATACTAAGTGATTGCCACAACTCGGGATGCCATTTTTTACAGTCTTCCTCAGTCAACAACTGTTTCACGCCATTGGATGATTACAGGGCGGCTTCCTTTAAAGCTGGCATGGAAAATCCATCAAAATTAACTCGCCCCGACTGCGAATTTTCCTCTGGCAGAGACAGCGTTGAGATGTTTTTCGCGCGACGCACTCAGCAGCCACTTCCTGTCTCTGTTTCAGGATTTTTCAGTTTCAGTTATATCCACATTGTTTTTTTTTCTGACCTAGGCCATCTTCCTCCCTTTGGCTCATTTCCGTCTGAACAGTTGCTGACAGCTTAATGGCCGCCTGCTCAAACATTTAAAAATGAAAACGAAACGCTCATCCAAGAGCCAAAGAGCCCAAGAGCCCAAGAGCCCGAGAGACCATGAGACCGAGAGGAAAATCTCTTTTCCATTTGAATGAAATTGAGGAAAAATATTCTTTGTAATCATTTGATTTACAGACCGCCAACGACTCGCCTTCATCATCTTTTTATACGCCTCTCGTCCCACTCACTTTTGTGCCTTTTTTCGCAATCTGCCAATGAAATGGTTTGTCAACGCATTAATTCTTCAGCCAGGAACTGGTTCGATTAATTTATGCAGTCATTTGGCGATTGAAACGTTTCCAAAAATTCTTTCAATTGATTGTGCAATTAATCAAAAGCCACAAATTTTCAAAAATATTTCGAATTTTTCGATCCATCGGCGCCTAAAAAATATTCTCAACGTATAGCATCTTGATATAGACTTGGTTGGGCCCCCCGATTTATGGGGGAATGGTTGGGGTCGGAATCGTTGAGTGCTTTTAGATCAAAGTGAAGGAGAACGTATTGCAATCAATTTCTGCGTTCGGCTGCTAATGAGGTAAATTTGATTTAATTGAGTTGTGCGATTCGGATGGGGGTAGTGCCGGAGAACCGTTTTGGTTTTTGGCCTGGTTAATGGCAAACTGACGTCAAGACATCCAGGGGAGATGCTGATAGATAGTCGGTTAAGGTTAAGTTATAAGTTTATTCCTCAAGGTTTTCTTTTCTTATAGGAAGTATATTTTATTTTATATTTATTTAATTATATGTATCTTTTTCCATGATTTCCCCAATCTGTAGAACCTTGTTTTGTGGCTTTCCCTTTTTTGATTACATCGTTTTTCCTAATTTTCTGCTGTCTTGTTGGGAATCCCTGAAGTAGAAAAATAAAATGAAAGCCTGTAAACATTTTGGGCCTCCTCGGGCCTCAGTTGGGTCGTCCCTACAAACTCCCTTCTCGGGTCCTGGCGAAATTAATAAATTAACTTCCTTGTGTCATAAATCATTTCGGTTCTTCTTCGCCAACTGCGAACATTTTGCGCCATTAAGCAGGAACGGTTTCCTCTGGTTGCGGTACTTTTCACTTACCCTTAACCCAGTGAACAGAGTGCCCGAAAACCCCCAAAAGAAACCGCAGAGACCCCAAGCACCATTATCATCATCATCGTCCACATTCCAGGGATTTCATCATGAAGCTTGCATAATCAACGTGTTACAGCTGCTGCTTCGGTTCGGTGTAGTAGGCCTAGTTGGAAGGATGCCATTGGGTGGCATAGATACAGTGAGAGAAATATTATAATACTATTTTTTATAATTCATATAAATATAACTTAAAATAGTCAAGTTTCTTAGGAATCTCAGGCTTCTAAACTATGCAATTTTAGACCTAGAACTATTCTAAAACTATTTCGTTTCCTAAGATTTATTCTCAGTATCGCCCCTGACCAGCTAATATTTTTTGCCCACACCAGCCTATCATAATTTGTGCTTTACATAAATTAATGACCCACCCCCTGGGTAGAGGTCTGTTTTTGATTTCATTCCGAACAAAAAATGCTCGACCATAAATTTTACGAGATTGCCGGCAGTTGGGGGCTGACGTTGGAAAAACGCGAGGCAAAAACAGATTCTTAAAGGTGTCCAAAGGTTTTGGCCCACTAGATTTCAACTACTTCCTGTTCAGTGGTTGCCTGGTTGTTGTTTTCTCCCTCCCCTCCATCGAATGACAACCATCCTTGGCCGGCTCCTTCTGTTATTTACACACTTCTTCATGTGTTTTATGGCATGTTCTTTTGGATTTGGCGAGGGGTTCTGGAAGATGGAGATGGAGCTGGAGCTGGAGCTGGAGCTGGAAGTCCCATGCTAAGATTTATGAGTTTGTCCTCGGTTGTGTGGGCTTATGTTTCTCTCTGCGTGTGTGTTTTTCGCCCTTTAACCCCTTACTGCTGCTTAAGTTTAATATTAGTTGGCGAATGACTCAATAGCATCGATGAAAGTCAAAACTAATTCGGCCTCGAATTGAGTCATTGGTGCTGTTGGTGCTGCTATTAGTGCCCTTGTTGGGTCAAATCAATATTTACGAGCTTGTTCGAGATTTGCTTGCCTTTCTCCAGTTTAATTGCCCTCACCCACCCACACTCGGTGTAATTGTCGTAAACTTTTACCCAGTAAAAATTAACGATCATAAAGTAGAGCCATCAAAATTATATCGAAACGTGGAATCGGGGAATACAAAGGAACAAAGAAACAAAACAACAAAAAAGCTGAAATCATAATAAAAATGCATTCATAAACATGAAATACGATGTGTGGCTGGGGCGGGGGCCCATCGCAATGCGATGTTCTAAGCGTGAGTCTATTAAAAGCGCATAAAAATAACTTCCCGATTTTACGAGGTCTACTAAGCCCCGGGGCCTACTAGAGTGTAACCCCTGGAGGCCGAGGGAGACAGTGATACCCTCATCATCGTCATAATCATCGTGTGGTGAGCATTTCAGATCAGGAAAGGGTGGGCACTATGACAGGGCACCCCTTTTCGGTGCACTGGCGGGTTAATTAAATGACGCCGCCAGTTTAGTTTTCAACGACTGCACACGCCGCACACGTGTTGGCAATTGCGGGCTACAGAGTGCACTGGAAAATGCATTTTCTCCCCCCATTTACGGTGTCCCTCGGCGTTTTCCACATTTTCCCCGGTTTAGTTGCTCCACTGATGGCCCATGTAATGGCTCACATTGAATTAGAAAAAGTCTCGTAAATGGATTAGTGAAACTATTTTATGGCTGAGAATTTATCTTTGGATGTCTCTTTTTGGATTGGCAGACTTGTGAAGTGGGGCAGGCGATGATTTTTATGGTTTTCAAAAGCTTATAGATCCATTGCAAGCTGCTCGTTGTAGGTTTTATATTTTTTTCGGGATATTTTCTTTGATTTTTTGTTCGGTTTTATTGGTTCTTGTTAGCAGACTTAATGATTAGAACTTGATTTATTAGTGACTTCTGAGCTGAGATGTGAGCTTGACTTCAAAATGGCACTGCAGTCCTTGATTTTTAATTTATTTCCTTACACTTTTTTCCCCCTTCCTCCTCTTAATTGAAAAAGTATTCGTTTTAATTTGAACGTTGGTCGAACATTTCTGGCTACACCATCGAATACCCCGCCTGACAGCTGTCAGTCTCCGTACAGGAGAGGCCCAAGCCATGACTCCTCCGTAAATACCCCCAACCCATTGGGCTGGCCAATCCCTACTACATGAAATGTCCAATGTTGTCCACATAGCCAGCCGTCATAATTGATGAATTTATGGCATTTCTCGGAAATGAAACGCAACGAGCCCGAAGTCAGGCCCCTGCTGGACTGGCTGGCCAGCCGTCAATATGAAACGCTACTCGAATTATTTTCTGTATTCCGTATTCCGTATGCCGCATGGTTCAATCTCTTTGTTTTACTTTGTCTCGAGTGAGCCAAACGTGCGAATTGCTCAATTCCTGGGCAGCGTCTTGCCACGCTTGAAAATCTTGGCGCGGCGGCTTTTCATTGACCGCAACCGAACAGCCCAGAACAAGAAATATGTGAGTGTAAAACCGACAAAACTCATTTTCAAATTGTTCGACGACTACGTGACTTCCGCGAAAATAATCTGGAGTGTGTGGGATGAGGAGGAACCTTTGATGGTCAGAAGTGTAATGAAAGTTTTAGTCGAGTTGGCCAAGCAGACGGATGGAGTAGAGCATTGCCACTAATAAGGAAAATGGTTAAAAGAGTCTACACATTTTTAGAGTTCTTAAGTTCATTTATACAAGGCACTGAAATAAAACTATGATTTTTCTGCATTGGATTCTGTATTTAATAATTTATTCTTACTCACCCGTCCTCCAAATAAAGTCCATAAATATCTTATATCAAACTCAACCATCGGACATGGGTTAATTGCATTTCATAATTTCCCAACTCCATCCCATCCCGCCCCCATAGTCAATTAAATCGGGCACAAATCATTTTTGATAAGCATCGGGCCGATGATCAGAGCACTTATCTGTCAATTATTTATGGCATTTTAAGCATTCAAATCGAATTGTATTTATATTTAAATGGCAAGTAAAAGATCCGCAGCACACGGATGATGTTGATGTTAAACGGAACGAATTCAAACAGAAACAAGGTGATATCAAAATGCCTTTAATTATAAACGGGTTTTTCGTTACGGTTATGATGTCTCCTTGATTGGCGTTTACTGTAGCTGTTCATGTTGTTGTTGTTGTTGTTACTGTTTCGTATTTATGGTCAAGATGGAAAAAGTCTCATTACCACTGAGGGGGGAATAAGGAAAGGTGGCCAGACGGCTGCAAAGTTGTCAAGTTAAATAAGAGGCAGACTGCCAGAAATAAAAAGAAGTGCCAGTCGTCGATCTGGAAGTTTTTCCTTTCGCTTTATATTTCCGGCTTAGTGTTCCCGATGCCAAACACGTGCTATAAGAAAAATTCTGGCTTAAATTTCATAGCAAAGCAAAGCCAAAAAAGGAGAGCCAACAGGACAAAAACAAATAGAAATAAAATATCCTAAAAACCCTGAAAACTTTTTCATTCACTTGTTAAGCCCTGAACAACTTTACTGCTTCTCTAGTTTCGTCTCATTTTCAAGTGGACCGGCCATAAATCTTATGTTAATTTATGCTAAAACTAAAGACCAAAACAAATTTCTGTTGTGTGTTGTTACCACAAATACATATATATATATGGTGTAAGAGTGTATGGTATATACGCACACGAAGATCCACCCATATAAATACAAATATTTTGTTACCAGTTTTTATGCCTTTTGTCGTCGTTTGCTGTGGCTGTTGATGACTCTTTGGACCGGCTCTTTAGAGCTCCTCCACTTCACTCCATCCACTCGGAACTTGACTTGCTTTTGGCCCGAACTCGACTCGACTCGACTCGACTCGCTTGTCATAAAGAAATTTTAATAATGTGCGGCGCCAAAAAAGTTTCTTGTTGTTGTTTTTACGAGCCGGCGACGTTTTGGGACGTTTCATATAAAAGTGTTAAATTCAAATGAGTTCAGAATGGGCCAAAAGCGAAGAAAAAGAAGCAAAGCGCCGGACAAATGGCTTTTCCAGCTGGGGCCAACAGGGCGTATGCGTGTTGTGGCGAGCAATCAATAAAGCATTTCGAAATTTTATTATATAATAATTTCTGGTTAGCCTCAGAGCTGTGAGACATAACTAACATCGTAAAAGTTTAATTATCTTTAAAATTAATAGCTTTAAAATAATATTTATTTTTCCTTTGCAGGCAAATCTTCAAAATAACTTCGCAGAGTAAGTAAATTGAAATAAATTAATCAAAGAATTGACAACAAAACCGGAATAAAAGCATCTTTAGAGTGAAATTTCTTTATCAGAAATTTACCATAAAATCGAATTAAACCATAATTTGTTTTCTCAAAATCTCGCCTGCCAAATGCCAAAGATTCGGTGAGCTTTATTGAGGTATTTGCCCAATTTGACTAAAGCAATCTTTCCATCTGGCTGTGGGATTTCCGTGGCCAGACTGACCCACAAATCAAGAAGCATTAAACTGTCTATCTGTCAATCCCCTCCGAAAAGCATTCAACCATCTATTGGCCTTTATCTATGGGCATCGCGAAGACGGCACATTTACATCAAAATATATATATCCGGAGTAGGGCGATTACCACTCCCCCTTTCTTCGCGGCGGCTGCATTTTCTACTCATTTTAATGATGCGCATAAAATCCACAAAATCATTTACACAAATTAAAAGTTAACTCTGGCATAAAATTACCAACTTAACACCCGCCGAAATGAGAGGAGGGGCCCATCGCTCGTTCAAGCCAAAAACCCACCTGACTAGGCCATTTCCAGCCGGTTGCTTGGTCAACTTGTTGTTGGTTTCGGAGCTCCACCCCGGCGCTTTGCATTTTCCTTTCATTAAAATATCCGCTCTCCGCCTTTTTGTATTTTTTCCCAGCTCAGAGTTTAGCCTGGCTAGTTTCCATGTCCCCATGTCTACTATATCTCTATGTAATTTGCAAATTTTCTAATTGTCGTTTGAAATTCAAGCCTTTGGCCAACACTTTGTTGGCAGTGGACGTCCGGCCCGGGCCGGCCCAGCCCGGAACCGGCTCTTCAGCAGTCCGGGTTTCGGTTTCCCCGGTTCTTCGTGTCTCCAGTTTTCAGTCTGGGTGTGTTCGGGGTGCAAAGTAGGTCGTTGGCTAACGCAAAACTCAATTTAATTGAAGGTGTTCATTTCGCTCGCGTTGCGTTCGCCGGCTTTGCGCTTTTCCTTCAGCACTCAACTTTAATTGCAATTAAGTTTCAGTTTCAATTTAACTTTGTTTTTTCCTTTTCCATTTTTCAAAACTAAATTGAGCACAAGGCCTTCGGGCCAAACAAGAAAATCCAATTTGTGCAGCGCTCACTACACTTGTGGTTTTTTCATAAAGATATGTGAAATATTTATTCAACAAATTTCTGACCAGCAGATAGTTGAATCATTGCATTTAATTATTATAAAAAGTATTTTTTGTGATTTCCGAGCCTAGCCAGATTGCTGGCTCTTCAATTTTAATCTATTTACTTATATCCATGTTATTTATTTATCTGGTTGACAGTTTTTCCCGGGCTATCCCCCATAAATAATTCACAATTCATTGACATATTTTTATGAATATAACTTCCGATCGTTAAACAAGGCGTTTAAAAAACTGCGAGAGCAGCCCAGAAACCGACCATCAGCATCTGTCTACCCTCATAGAGACCCCTTTTAAAAAAAAACGTATCCCCATCACCCCTGGACTTTTATAGGAAGGCCCATTAAAACAACATGAACGCATAATTTAATTTATATTTTTTCAAGCGTGTTCTCGACTCTGGGGCGACACTTCATTGTTGCTGAACAAACAGCGGCAGAGTGGGTGCTAGCAGGCTGCCCCATATAAACCTCATACATAAATACATATATCCACAGCCTCCCGCTTCTCGGATCTGGGATCGGCGACCAACCTTTTCGAAAATATAATCACAGCATAAAAATCAATTCCAAACGCGTGTGCAGAGAGCAAACAGTCGAAGCGGACCAGAGTCGTTCCGGAAAAAAGGGGGGCGAAACCGGTAGGGGTCTTCCAGGGGGATACGCACACATGGCATCTCCTCATGCCCCATAGTAGGCCCCCCGCCCATTCGCCAATCTCCTCTCCCCAATTGCTTCCATGCCACCGCACAAAAATGTCACACATTTGTTAAACATTCGTGAGTCTGCAACGGGTTGAGGCAACACCCCTCATTCCCCGCCCCACTCATTTCCACCAAAAAAAATCAGCTTGTCAGCTAAGTAAACAACATTGCACTGCCAAACTGCGGACGGGAAAATCAGCATGCAAATAAAATAAAATAAAATAAGCAAATAAGAAAAAACAATCAAATAAATGTGAAGGAAAATGATGTTGAGAACTCGACATTACCCATTAAATATAGAAAATAATATAGCCAATGAAGCTTTTATTTCTCCTTCAGAAGCAGGAATCTATCAGATATTGCATTATTTTCAAACAATATTTTGAATCAAACATAAAAACAGTGAAATAATATAATAAAACAAAGTGATACAAAGAAATAGTTATTTTGAAGTTAAAAATATATAATATTTGTTTTATCATATATTTCATATTTAAAATCTCAACATATAAGAGTGCTCTGTCCATCATAACCTCCGTTTTCCAGGGTACTAGACTTAGCGAAAAAATTGTCGCGCGAAAATCATAAATAGCCAGAAAACGAAGTCAGCGCCTGGCAGGAGCCAAGCCAGGAGTCGTTCCGGCTTTGTAGGTCCTCTGGATTTTCCAGGCAGGGACGAGGCGAAAATAGGCTGTCAGCCACATACCAAATATCCAACACACACACACACCTCCCTTACACTCCAGCCCATGGCAGATGTGTGTAGGCGCATTAATGTAGCCGGCAAAAAAAATCTATATATATATGTGGGGAGAGGAGGAAAAATGGGAAATACTTTTTTGTGATTTATGGGAATGTGTAGAGGAGCCCCGGAGATTTGCTGTAAATGCGTGCCGCCCCCTCTTCGCCGCCATTTTCTCAATGTCACACAGAAAAATGTTTTACAAGCAATTTTCCAGCTGGTTTTTATGTGTGTTTGTGCATTCGTTTAACTATTTGGGCATAAAATATGACAACGATCCCCCGATCCTTCGCTTTTCGCTTCGCTCCTTTCTTCCTTCAAGCTGCCCGCCAGTCTATAAGCTAAATTGTTTTTGCCTGTCGCCAGTTTATGGCCACGTGTTGGTGTCCTTCTGGCCTCGGCTCTCTTGGCCAGATTTTCCGCCTCTGTCTTGGCTCTTTTGTGCTCGAAGTCGAGTATGGAAAATTTTTATAGCCAGTTGGCATTTTTTTCGAGCTCAAGGCAAGCCTCCAGCAAAAAGTTGTCATAAGTTGTTAAGATACAGTAAAGATTGGTTATGAGGGAGAGGTCATAGGTCTGAAATGGGAATTAAACTTTATGCTATTATGACTATTCTTACTTATAAGCTTTAAATTTACCATTTTTTTTATATTGTTTTAAGTGGAAATGATACTTTTTAGTCAGTACAATGATTTGTAATTTTTATGCCATTTTTTAGTCTCCCACATCTTCTGGTGTCAGGTCGTCACTGCCTAGGTGATTCCCCATTAAGTTGTAACTTTTTTAAGTTGCGGCTGGCGCTCTCAAGTGGCATAAATCTTCAAGGCATCAACTTCAACAATGTATCGCTGTCTCTTGAGACTGTCCCCCCGAATCGCGGTCTCTTTTCACCGCCGTAGCCCCATCTCTTTCTCAAAAACGTCAAGTTCAAGTGGCACTTGTCGCGGATTTTAACAACTCCATGTACAATGGGCAGAGGAAATCCGCGGAAGAAGAGGCTGCCACAAAAAAGTTTGTGGTGTGCCACTTGTAAGCAATTTGAACTGTCAATAACAACAAATTGTGTTTGTTGCCGCATTGAAATCTGAATACCAACGAGCATAAACAAATGAGCGAAACAAAAACTGCTTGGGTTGACACCCCAGCGGGTCTAATAGCTCAAAAAAGCAAATAATACAACAAATACATCGAAGAAACAATAAGAAATAGCCGAGCTAGCAATGGAAACTTGTTTCTTGCCGCAAGCTGTTGAGTCTCCCACTTCCACGTTTTTTTTCCCCTCCATTCTTCAAACCAATATGGTATGCCTGGTATTGGCAAACCCATTTGCTGATTTCGCAAAACCGAAGCGTAGCGAGAAATCTGCAAGATTTGTATCTCGTATCTAGCAGATACAAATGTGCGCGGTAAAAGGCGCCAAATGATGCCGGCCATCCATCAGCCGACTGTGACAAATGTCCGTTTTGCCACCTTCGGGTAGCCTCTTCAAATCAATTTACATGAAAGACGACCAAGGACCCCTCCCTTCCCATCCCACAGCACCACACAAAAGCCATAACTAAATCATAATTTATAGGGCTCTAACCCCAGTTGGATCCCGGATTCCTTCCTTTCCATTGCCCACAAATAATTTCATTTTTTGCGAAGCTCTCCCGGCAGAAAGGAAAACATTTTCAACAGTGGGTGGAGCTGTGAATATTGGCCATTAAATTTATGCCCAGAGATAATAACACAAGCGGCAAGTCGTTATAAGTACAGAGTATATATACCTATGCTGGGGCAAAATCGGCCGGAATGGCCGGGGGATTCCACGGGCTGTGGAGCGAAAGGAGCGCGGAAGATGCGATGACTAAAAATAAAATTATTGCTTGGCAAACTCGTCTCGAGATGCAAAGGCAGCGATAGAGAGACGGACTCTTCTGTCTCATGAAACAGCTCCAGGTGGCAACTGCAGTGGAATTGGATTGTCAAAAGGGGGGCGGAGTGGGAACGGAGGGGCGGACCCTGGCCGAGACTGGGACCTGGGCACCTTGGCCAATTACCCAGAGCCC
Organism: Drosophila atripex; assembly: GCA_035045925.1. Taxonomy (NCBI): domain Eukaryota; kingdom Metazoa; phylum Arthropoda; class Insecta; order Diptera; family Drosophilidae; genus Drosophila; species Drosophila atripex. The sequence continues at coordinate 9,207,193 of JAWNOP010000012.1, forward strand.
CGCGCTCCGTCGGTTGCTCGTTTTCTTTTCGAACAGGAGGCTGTTCAAGTACAGTGGTTCTTGGGGCTTATGAACTTATATATCTGGTAGATATTATATGCATATATTTTAATAAAAAATATCTAGAGGTTTTTGTTTGAAAATATTATACAAGATATTTTATATATATATATTTTTAGTCTTTAATCCATAATTTTAGAAAATCCTGTTTCCAAACCACTGTGCTATCCTGCGACTTGTTTTGTATCTGGCTGCAACAATATTTGGTTGCCAACTTTACCAATGTATCAACAGCATTTAGGCTGCGGCTGCTGTTGTTGTCGTTGGTCCTTCTCCTCCAGATTCGCCTGGCTCTGTCCACTTTGCTTCTGTTACTCCAGGTTGTGGTCGGGTATCGTTCCGTTTGGTTTGCGTCCGTGTTTGTGTTTGCGTTTGGGCTCGGGCCTCACTTTTGGTAAATATGTGTGGACAAGGGGAGCTAGCTGGAGACCCTTGGCTAGCAGACTTACTACTTGTACCCATCCACAGCCACAGCCACAGCCACATCAGCATCCAGCGTCCTTTTGCTTAGTTAACTATGCAGTCGGCCTTTCGTGTGTACTGGACGTTGGCTCGTATCAGATATTGCCAGCAGCTTACCTTCTGCCAGCTCGTTTACCCCTTTTGTGTTGCTGTTGTTATTGGCTAACATCGGACCGGCAAAGTCATCTGTATCATCCTCTGAGAAGTTTGCAGCAGCGGATCCTATGGCCCAGTGGAGAGCTGTTTGAATGTTTGACTCACCCACCCAGGCTGGTGGCAGGCTGTTTGGGCTGCTAATATGCCAACAGAGCTGCCAACTTAATGAAATTGAAATGAGCAAATTAGACAACGTTTGTGCAATGGCCAATAAGGGATTTAGTTGCGATGACATTGCCCTGAAAATATGCTCAAGGGTCGAATGATAAACGCTGTTAGAGGCTACATTAGACCAGGGACTACATACTAGTTAAGTTTTATGAGAAGCGCAAAGAAGGGCGCAGTTTTCTGCTCCTCTTAGTTTTTTTTTTTTTTGAAGCGAGACGAGAGGCGGATCTAAACCAAGCCCCATTCTATACGAAACCTAAAGTAAAATGCAAATAAAATGTCATTTTCTTTCTTTTTGGGGAAAGATAAAAGAGCTCCGATGAATCAAAGAAAATGAACTGCCGGCCAACTCCTATCGCCTGCAACAGCTACTCCAAAAACGAAATCATTTCAGACATTTCTGCAGTAGCCAAGCCCCATAAATCTCTCATCTCAATTTCTCAACTTAGCAGCTGCTGCCACATGGAAAAACTAGTCTAGCCATTAGGACACTCTCCAATAAAAATGCAACTCCCACAAGTCGCAAAAAATGAAAGGAGAGAGGAGGTGAAAGCTGGGAAGTCGGAGGAGACACACTCGTACGAACTCACATGTCATGGACTTCACTGGGACTTTACTGCAACTTCCATTCGCTATGCGACCAAAACATACTGATAGATACAGAACGACTCCATGGCGATACAACGACTCCTCCCAATGATGATGATTTGCAAAAAGTAAAAAAAAATGGGAAAGTTAGAAGTTTGGGGCGGGTGGCGAAAATGTATTTTTTCAACCATAGTCTGCATCATTGAATTGGCTAAGCAAACGAACGTTAGATGCGGGCAAATTGATGAATTGCCCGGCTCAAGTGGCAACAGTTTAGACCAGAGATCGATATTGGAGCTGAGAGCTGGGAGCAGGGAGCTGGGAGCATGGGTCTTGGAGCTCGGCCAAAGCCATTTGGCTCTGTCGAGTAGAGAATCAACTCATTAGTTGAACTCTTCCCCCGAACTCCACACCACTCCATTCCACCCCACTCCGTGGCTCTTGTTTATTGAAGTTTAGCATAAGGCAGAGTTAAACAGTCATGGTCGCACTCATAAAAATTTATGTTAATTTCATTTAGAGCCCTGGCTGCAATCTGTGACTGCATGCGTAATGAGCTGTGGGCCAAGTTAAGTAAACAAAAAAAAAAAAAAAAGAACAACATCTCCCCACCGAACGCAGCTCATTAAAACATCACGAACAAATCAAAAATTTAAATAATGATTAACGCCAGTCAGCTCTCAACGGAGAGACTCCCAATCTCAAAATCCACCTACAACGCCAGAATCATCCCTCTTCACTATTTCTCCTTCTACGAAAACTTCATGCAACAATTGAGAATTCCTATGAATGATGCCGTTTTGTGAAAATGCAGTGTAAACATTTCGAGTAAACAAAATATCTCGACGCCGACGTGAGTTCAACAAATTAACTGCAGCAGTCGCTCTCGAGGAGACAACGCGTCGTATGAGCAACCCGCCAGCAGCATCTAGCCATTTGTGTTGATTTATTTGTATTTATTTTCCAGTCAATATAAACTATGTGAATTTTTACTGTACATAAAAAGGAAATATAGAAGCAGTCTCATAGACGGGGCCAAGTAAATAAATCAAAAGCAACAACACACGATCCAAATAGTCGAGATGACTTCAGTCGCATCGTCTTCAGTTTAGTTTTATTTTTTTCCTCTATTCCATAGACTCTATAGTATAGACAATTTCCCTAGAAATGCAAACCAAGCTGGTGGGGGCAAGGGTTTTGTAAATAAACAAAACTGATCAACTTTGAAATAAATTTTATAGCCGGAGTTTGTAATCTCTCTATTGAAAGGGTTCGAGATTTCTCTATTGATTCGATTTGAAGATATAAACGATGGATAGTCGTTTTTGTGAAGATAAAAATAGAGTTTTCTGATTTGCATTTAAAAGGCAGTTTAGTAATATTATACCTTGATTTCTGATTAATCTACAAATATGTGGGCTTAACTTGTGATTTATGGCTTTTATTTTTGTTGTCTTTTATTTGGATTCCGCACCCAACCAACAATTAATAAAGGAATTTCAAGAGTTATTTACTTTTAGAATTTTTTGTTGAGATACTTTTGCTCAGAAATACTTTTAATATAAACTGCAACTTGCATTAATCTCCAGTCCATGGCAGAAATTCCTATCCGCTTAGAGCAAAAACCGCTGGGGAATAGTTTTTGTTGGGGCATTAAAATTCCTTGGGTGTAATCTACTAGAAGCGTTACGCTTGCAACCTGCCAAAACTTTACCCTGCCACACATACACAGTTATATATAGTTACTCCTGGACTTGGGGCCTAATCTCGAGTCCCCGGCAGGAGGAACAAAAAAGGACAGCCAGCCAGGGGAATACCGGCTTCGAGTCAAAGTCATTTGCCAAAAGCTGAGCAACAACAACAGCTCATCAACACCTTTAGTCAGCCATTTTTCAACATGGCGATAATATGGCCACACAGCCAGGATGTAGAGAAGGACAGCTACAGGGCAAGAGAGATAGATAGAGAGAGAGAGAGATGGAGCGAGGCAAATACGCAAAAACCCGGCGCACACTAAATCCACTTAAATTAATTGCAAAAGGTGATTACGTTGCTGTTTTGCCTGTGGAGTGCGGCAGCTTCTGCCTGGCAGCAAACAGACACCGAGCAGACAGCTGAGAAATGAAACCAGGATCCCCGCCTTCGTCATCGCCTCCGCCTCTATCCCGGGCCCACGCAGGATATCAAGAAGCTGCACAAGGAAGCAAGGACCTGCGACCGGGCAAATGTCGCCATTTCTCTAATGCCGGCGGGCAATGGCAAACACTCGACGACAGGCAACGAAGCTGGAATAGATATGCAAGTCCTTGGTCCTGGCTACAGGATTCTATCTTATCTCCCACTGGCCTTGCATTTGTACACTCGCAAAATTTAAATAGTGCTTAGGAACTTGGTAGATATTAATTAAACAAGTTTGGAGCACAGTTTGGAACAATTCCGAGTGAAAAATTGCCAACTATTCCAGGTGGGTTTTAGAAATGGTTTAAAATTTTCAAAAATAATTAGTTTGCTGTGCGACAAGTGCGGCAAATGTGGCAGGTGAGAGTGGTAACTGTGGCGACTGTCTCTTCATTTTTGCAAAGTAATTTGCAAAGCGGCGAAGGGTGGAAAAACAGAAAGCAAGTGCCGCCAAAATGCAGTCAAGGATAAGACAGCAAAGGCACAGGATGCCGGAATACCAATAACAGGAGGCGACGGCATCCTCAAGGATCAAGGCTGCTCCTGGTCCGGGTGTGCTGGCAGCACTTTTGTTGGGCAGAAAAGGTGTTAAGGTGTCTCGATGTCGTTAGCTGTCATCTGTGCTCCCAATTTCCGTTTATGCGTGATGGTGTATTGCGAACAAACAGAAAATGAGGTTTTCAAAAATGGAGATAATGATTTGATTTTTGATTTTATTTCTAGTTCTTTTCTCTTTAAGAATATATATCCTATTATGTTTTAGTTAATATTATAAATATGAAAATTATCATCGCATAAACCTCCTTTACACGGAGACTGCGTTATATTTCTTCCTGCCGGGCTTTCCATACGTGCGTGTTTGTGCGCTTAAAATGTCATTAAAGCACGGCGGGGGCGTGACTGAGAGGCGGGGTGGAGACACAGGACACACTTTCAGGATGAAACCAAAAACCAGAGGCAGAAACAGATCCAGACTGGAGACTGTGGACCAGACCTGCCACTCGGTTGGCAAATATTCCCCACTCGGCAGCTCATAAAGACCATCGAGATGTCTTCGACATCGGCGATAAATGCCAAAGACAGGCAGCTGGCTGCGAGAGGGGGGTTGGGGAGGGGGGACTGTTTTGCAAACACATCCTTAATCAGCGCCCAGAGCTTTCCAAGTGGGCGTTGGGGCGTGCCATCGGTTAAATTTATTGATAATTGATTATTGCTTCGTTAGGTCGCGTTTTAGGCGGCATTCTGCGGTTCCCACACTCCATCTCTTCCCCCTCACCTTCCCTCGTGTATCTCTGCCCCGTGTTTGTTGCCACAAATTGAAAATGCAAATTGCCCAGATGATTGCTCCTGCGATCTCCGCTCCTTTCTCCGGATGCTTGGCTTTGCTTTCTTTTTGGCCTTTTTCCCTCACGATTGCAGTTGTGTCTTTTGATGTTTGCCGGCTTGGGCTTCCTCCTTTGGCTCCTGCTTTGGGGAAAAACAAATTTTCATAAATTTTTAAAACAAACACACGAGTTGAAAGCCCAAAAAGAAGAAATGGAAGGAAAAGAAAGCAAAAGCTAAACCCTAAGTGGAGTTGGGTTTGGTGGCTTTTTTACGCCATTTTGTGGTTACCCTGCAATGCTACAAAGATGGTTGGAAGTTAGAGGTGTTTTATTCCATATTTTATCTAATATAGATTATAATCTTTTTAGTCAGAGATTAAGTGGTCAGCTTATTCATTATCCCTAACAATTTTGAGCTCTTTATTGACCCTCTTAACCAACAAAAAGGGTATCCTATTATTCATCAATCTCCGCCATAATAAATACAATTTTTGCCGGGCTTTGTTGGTGCCTTTGTTGGCGGTGTTGTTGCCAGGACGTGCCTATGTGCATTGCTTTTGCTCACCTTTTGAGCTTTTAAATTATTTTCCAAGCACGTAGCTTCTGTCGGCTGTTTGCGTATTTAAACATGGCCAACATGGGCCTGGGGGGTGCCCTGTTCTTATCGAGGGGGGGTGTCAAGGAGTATGGGAGATACGCGTAGAGCAAGGATGACGGCACTCGCTTTGCCGTTGCCTTTAAAAGGATTTGCGCAATTTGCGTTTTTGAGGGGTTTTGGGTGGGAGGGGGTTCCCTTTTTTTTCCCCATAGAGAAGTGAGGGTGCTGATGGGTTCGGGTTGTTGACAAACAAACAGCGCCGTTGAGTGACGCCGAAGACAGGCGGAGCGAAGGACCTAGGATATGCTGAACTGGAGAAGCGGCGAGCTTTGTGTTTGACAATGTCCTTGCTGATGTCGCGCTTTGGCCCACCCCCCGCTCCGGCCCACCCATGTACGTGACTTGCATTTTATTTTTTCTCACCCTCGCAAAAATAGAAGCCGAGGCCCAGGCTCAGGCCCAAGCCCAAGCCCACCCACAGCAAACCGAGGGAACTCGTTAGTAATTTAGCAAAAGGAAAGAAAGATTCAACCAGAAGATAGAAATGCGGAAAAACCCGGAGATTCAACTGTATGTTTTCAAAGCAATCAAATACTCGTCTATATTCATACGGGAATAGTAGCCCCGAGAGCAGCCAACTAAAAATATATCTAAAACCTGTTCAAGAGCCCACGGTTCTATAGTTTTTCGGTCAGAAGATTTTAACTGCAAATAATTCCATCATCAGTTGAGAGGAGCAGGGAATTTTTTTGGTTTTTGGTATTAAATAGAAACAGAAACCGGCAAGGGCAACGATTGATAGCCACTTGAAGAGCGGTCTCTGTTTTGCCTCCACTCTTGGGTACACTGGAAAAAAGAAAAGTATAAAAGAGTTCATAAAGGAAAACTTATTTACATTCTTATTCCCAACAAGAAATTTCATTTTCTCTTCAAGCAAAAATCATTAAACAGGGTCTACATTTTATTTCATAAGTTTGTAGAACTTTTTTAATATTTGAAAATATTTCCTCCAGTGCCTGCACTGACATTGCCCAGTTCACTGAAACCAGGGGCTCATTGGGCGGGCTTTGGGCACAGTGGGACACTATCCAAAATGCACTCACTTACCAACTACGTAGAACTACTCTTGGGGGCTCCCAGTGTGTGCCGTTGAAAATATTTGTGGGGTTATTCGGCTCTGGGTGGTTCTGGGTGATTTGGAGGGGTTTATTCAATCCTTAATGGTCCCGTACCCGGTCCTGGTCCCGCTCCCGCTACCAGTTCCCAGTTCTAGTCGCAGCGTCGAAAGAGTTATTGAAAATGTTTTATTGTGTGCATTTGATTGCTGTAAGTGTTGAGGTCTCTCCGGCGCATGTGTGTGCATGTGGGTGTCTAACTTATAAATATTTCAATAACATTTGGAGTGCAGGCTGCCTGCTGGTTCAATTGGAACGCCTGCCCAGTCGGCCCCCCATGCCCTTCGGCCAGAAATGTAAATGCACTTTCCATTGTGTGCGGGTGTCTAGTGCTTTTTGGCACTCCAGATCGGATCGGAGTGAAGCGGCCAGGCTATAGCCATGCCGTATTTGGATAACCAGTCCAAAAATCAAAAAATATCAAATAGAAATGGGAGGTGGTAGAGGTTTATACGACATTGTAGTGCTAGAATTACTTATTAAATTAACTTTTTATAAAATATTTTATTTCTTTGCTTACCAATTCAAACTTAAAATTAAAATCAGACAAACGATCTGACGATGACCATCTTCATAATTTTCCACACCGCATAAACGCAACTCCTGACCACATTTCAATGGGTTTTTGGCTTGTGTTGGCATTTGTCGGTTGGCTAGATGAATTCTATGGCACGTTCGATATATAGTTCGGATATGCACACACAGATGGCAAACACTTTCAATTGTGTGCCGGCCTTAAAAACTTTCCACTGCCGGGGCCACAAGAGTTTCAACCTCCTCCCATCGACTGATGCAATCGCTTGGCTCACTCCGCTTCCAAACGAAACGAACAACACGTCGTCGAAGCCTTTGGGCCTGGCCTAGAAAAGTTTAACTCAATTACGACCCCGGCCAACTCGACTCGACACACGTGACTAACTGGGATTCTGTATCGGATGAGGTGGTTCACGGTAAGGCACTGTATGGTAAGGTTCGGTGGGGTTATGCGAGATTGGATGACCCGCTTAGTCGTCCGGGCGAGAAACTGGCCAAGCATTAAGCAGGTCGACTCGGGCCACCTACAAATCCCTTTTTCAAAACTCATTAGCACAAATTTGTGCCTTTCAATACGAGTGTGGAGTGCACAAGGCGATGGAGTGTCTGAGGGGGTCTGGACCTAACCATTTCTGTGGCAGTCGCTCCCTACTCAGACTCTGCTCAGGCTAATTTGGGCTAGCTGACAAAATTTATGCTGATTGTGGGGCAATTTACGAAAATTCCTTCAGAATACAGTTGGAAAATTGGCCGCTTGCCTGCCAGCCATGAATGCGGAGCCTTTTTCCCCAAAAGTGTTTTCCACAACAAGTACAGGGCACTCAGCCTTGAAACAATGGAAGTAAAAGAAATAGAGACTTTTGACCTTTTCTTTTTCAACATTTGTTAACCCGGATGGATATTTTAAATCGATTAATCTAGCATTGAAATAAAATATATTATAGAATTCATATTTTAAAAATTTTGGAAGAATATTAAGAACCTTGACTTCTTATTCAGTATTTACTTAACTTACTTAATTATTTAATGTATATTAACTTAGACCTCCCTTTTATAAAATAAAAGCCCCTACTATCCTTTGACTTTTTAACTAATTTTCCCATCCTTTGTTTCTATTTTTCAGGCCCATGTTGTCTTCTGTCTAGTTTATAGAGTGCTCCCTCAAAAGACGGTAAGCGAAAAAAAAGAGTTAACCTTTTTTCCTTGGCAGACTTTTTATATGCAAAGTAGAGTTAAATGATTCTGAGAATCAGGGAGTTCGAGCCGTGAAGAAAGTGGGTGAAAAGGCCTCTACCATCCACCGCCCTCTCGTCCTCCCGCGTTCACATATAAATTGTGTGAGTCCTGGCGCTCCACTCTCCTCCGAGTTCTTTCGGTCGTCGCTTGGTTTCCGTTTCCGCTTTTGGCTTTCGCTTTTTCATTTCCGCCTAATAAACTACATAATTAAACTGGCAGGCAATGGGATTAAAGGATTCAGTAGCAGCAGAGCCCCGAAGGAGTCCGACAAAAACACACACTCGCACACACACTCAACTACTGGCTGGAGTATCAGAATCCAGAATCCTGAATCCTGGTTTCTGGCCTCCAACTTGAGGACACGCTCAACCGAAGTTTCGTGGACGAATTAAGCTAAATTAATTTTTGTTCTTTGCCGCTGTTGTTGCCAATGCTACTTAAGTCCTTTGACTTTTGGCTCGTTTGATGATGAAGCTCTGCCCGTTAGTCCTTTCTTATAATACTGTATTTATGTGTGTGAACGGGCGTGTGTGGGTTTGTGTTGTGTTTGGCCCGCAGCATCGTCTTAAATTAATGATGTGTTTTATGCCATGGCCAGGGCCAAAAAAGAAGTAAGTAAATAAGAAAAAAACGTGGAGAAAAAATCACAGCAAATGCGATTTAGACGTCAAAAGCGCAACATTAGCAGTAAATAAAATAGGATAATGCGGCAAGCCGACCGCAAGCAGAAGCTGACTAGCTGCCCGGGGCACAAATTAAAGCCAGCCAGAAAAATAGGGTTTATCTTCGAGACTAAAAGATACTTTTTGGCAAGGTATAGCCGACAAATAAAGGAGCTACTTGATGGAGCTGAAAATATATCGTATTATTTAAACATAATCCTATTGAGTAACTCTAATTAATTAAACTACTCCCACCTAAATTACCCATTAATAAAATTTGTTTTCCACAAAAAATACAGCAATATTTATCATGATACACATGAAAAGTAAGCCTGGATTAGATGTAACAGCAAAAGCCTTTTAGAATTGAATTAGCCCAGTTAAAACGATTTATTGCCCCGGAAGAGTATCGCAATGGGACAGATGCTGCAATGCAGGAGACTCGGGACTATGCGAAATTCTTTGCTATGACAGGGCTAAAGGATTATGTGCTCTTAGCTCATCCCCTACCCCCCAGCCCAGGCCAGACCAGGCCAGGCCTTCCTAAGCCAGCTATTTTTCATGGCAAAGATAAAGACAGGAAGCAGAGGCGTAACCGGCAACCGGCAACCAACAACCAACAGTCAGCATCCAGCACCTGGATATATGAAGTTAACCCACAAAACCCAAGGGAAAACTCTTTTCTTCCAGACGGAATGACTTAATACTATCTGACTGCAGGCATCGATAAAGACAAACAGAATCGGGAGTGTAAACAATATTTCGGGTACAAATCACCCTCATAACCACAAGCCAGAGTTCAGAATTAGAATCAGAAATCGGTTTAGCTCAAAATGTGGATGGCTCCGACTGAGGTCTCCTTTCCACCGTCTTACACAAATATTTTGACAAAACGCCTGCTGTTTTCCACATAAATATTTATATTTGCCCTGCCTGCCAGACACACATAGTACAGAAGGAGAGAGAAATGCAGGCAACCGAAAGGATACATGCAGGGTATCTTATCGAGGCATCTTTACCTGCCGCAGACTCCAAAAACATGAGCCTCATGCTTTCGACCAGCATCTTTTTCTTGTATTTGTACACAAGGAGAAATTTATTAGAGAATAGTATATAAATCAATTGAAATAAGAACTAAATAAGTAGGAGTAGGAATTAGTACTGGGTAGCATATAGTCAGGAATCTCTTTATTGCCAAACCCTCTTCTTTTTTCCTAAAACTCCCTGAATCCCTGGATTTTCTGAGTGCACCTGTGTATCTTTGTGTATCCTGTGTATCTGTGTACACTGGCGCATTAATCTGTCGTGCGTATACAAATTCAGCGCCCCTTGGTTTATCCTCGGAAATCGAATCCACAAAAATGCAGTTAAATAAATTACAAACGCTTTGTCACCCAGCGGTCGAGCCGGGGAGCAGATTCGAGAGTCGCATGTCGTTGGCTTTATCGTTCGCCGGGCATCGTCTTGATTTTTCTTATTCGAATTTTTTCTCTTTAATGAATTTCTTTGGTCTGACTGGGTCTCCTTCGTTTTCTCCTTTTTCCCTTTGCGTTTTACTTTTTTTATCCTGTCCCCCGATCTGCGTGTTAATGAAATAAATGCCCGGATAGCCGAGTCGTTTTCGAATAAGTTCTCAAGTTACCCGCTGCATTCGAACACGAACATGAGCAATCTGTGACATTGCCCACATATGGTAAGCGTTTGCGGCTGATAAAAAAAAAAAAAGTTAAAAAAAAATAAAATAAAATCCTAAGGAGAACACAAAAATACGATACTGAACCGAAATGCATACAGAAATTATGAGACAGCCATGGCCCATAAATTCCTCAATGTGTGTGGGATCCAATACAAAATGCTGGGGAGTGTTTCATTTTCGAGCTTCAGAAAAGAGTAATCATGCTGGAATCTTGTTAGGGTTTCATTTTTTTTGTGGGGATTGGGCGAACAAGTTTATTAGAATGATTTATTTAATGGGATATGCGAGGGTTTCAAATGAAATTGTGTATTTAATTTCATTGGAAATATGGAAAATCAATTACTTTTCTTTATAAATGTTTTTTAAGAACGGTGAAGGTTAAGATAAAGATTGTATTATGAGATCATATATTTCTCACTACTAGTAGTGGCTCAGAAAACTCCTTCTAGACACAAATGTAATCACACTTCGTATACAAACCAATTGACATTGGCAATAAATATTCCTCAACTTCCTACTTTCCGCTTAATTATTAATTTCGCATTTGCCGCAAAACGTTTATTGGAGTTCGTGTGTTCGACTTGGCCCCCATCCATCCGACCCTATTGGCAATCCAAGCCAAAGACAAGCCACAGCCCGAAAGCAATCTTCCTCAGTCGTCGGACTTATTTCCTCAATTGCATAAATCGAACTGAAATTTGTGTTTTGGCGCGTGTCACGAATGAGCAAAACAAGTTAAAAGACCCGAAAAAACCTCAACCCCAGTCCCCAGAAAGCCAAACGGGAAAACTGAAAGCACAGCGGCAAACTCCTTCTCTCTAATTTTTCCTGGGCTTTCGAGACAATGTGACAAGGTCTGACTTCCAGCCCACTGCCGCCCCCAAATATCAGTCTATAGTCTGTTTGTCACCCAAGTCATTTACATGCTTCGCCCGGGTACGTGACTCAAATACATATATAGTTTGTCCGGACTCCCCTTTGAGATATTTCTTTGGGGATTTCTGTGGCTTGGGCCACATATTCGATCAAAATGCGAGCGTCCGCCGGGAAAAGGCGACCAGACTTAGACTTAGACTCAAGTGAGTCACGAACGTGCATCGATAAAATATTTAAAATTCATTTCTAACATTTTAGCCCGCTCTACTCATCATCCACGTCGATTACTCATGCCACTGCGGCTGAGGAAAAGCAGAAATGCAGCAGTTATAGGCACTTGGGGAAATTCTCAGCTCCATAATGATAAGGCTTTTGGGGGATGACTAGCTATGATGGTTCATAATGTGACTTGTAACTTCATAGCCGTTTCTTCGAGTGCTGATAACTGTTGTTTCAACTGCAACTTTCCTGTTGGCTCTGCCATATCTTGATAAGTCTCGAGTTGTGCTTTGATTTATGCCCGTGCCGGTTGCACTCACCTGGCCAAGATTGTATCGAAGGTAAACAGCGCAGGAATCGCATGGCATCGCCGCCACACACCTGGGGTGGTCGGTCGCCTCAATAAAAGTTGCATTCGCATTCGCATTCGCACTCGCAACTGCAATTTCCAATCGCATTGGCAGTCTATTAGTTTTGCTATTGAATTACATATCAATGCATTTCTCATTCGAATGCCTTGCGAATGTGTCCACAAATAAAAGATAGATAAATATAAAGATAGATATTGTAGTCGGTATATATAGAATATATATATAGCTTTCAGCTACCGGTACAAGCCATGTGTGTTTGCTGAGCTACGAGTGTGTTGATTGTTTGTCATAAATATCTGAGCTGGATTTTATTGGCGATCAACAGTTGCTACCTCAGGGATTTCTTTGCTGGGCGAATCGAATCTAAATGTTAACTTTAGTCTTTGATTTAAAAGGGAATCAACTATTGATTGATATATAATACTTAAAATTGTAAACTCTGATTTTCTATGCTATTTACCTGGATATGTTAACTGATATTATATCCTTAGCCGTCAGTTTATCCTTAGCAAATAGGGTAGCCGCGCTGCAGTCATAAACATTTCACCGATTCCGGGTCTTATCAAGCCAAACAGTTCCCTCTGTCATATTTTATATATAAATAAATATATACCTATACTTTTTTCTATTTATTATTACATGCTATATGAGGTCTTGGATACCCCTCGCCCACAGTCTGTTGATAAAACGGGCTGCCACTCACCCAAACCCCACTCATTTCAGTTGAGTTCGAGTCTTTTGTTGGTTTTTCTAGATTTGAAGCACTGATTGTGCGCATTTTACAACCGTACCTCCATACCCAACCGTAACCATATCCCCTATCATTTTTCAGGGCAAGGTGTGAATTGTGCCGAAGAACCGAAGAAACTGCACTATGGAATTGGAACTCGGTCTGGGTCTCTTTGCTTTTTTGATCGACAGCTTGCCTAAAACTGTCAACGCTTTTCTTTATTTCTGTTTCAGTTTCTGTTTCGATTTCGGTACGAGTTTGAGTTCGAGTCTCACCCTCTCCACATCCTGTGTTTTATGGCGCATTTCTTTCGATTTCCAGCGATTTATTTTGAGACCGCTGCCCCTGCCCCTTGCCACTACCACTGCCACTGCCACTACTGCCTTATGTTTGCACGGTTGCACTCTGAATTGTCGTAGTAATTTCAGTTGTCACCAGGCAGAGCTATCGGGAGATTTGTATCACACAGTTGGCAGTCCGGATCGAGGTTACCCCCTCTGAACTGACGCTTAGATTAAGATTAAGGGCGTCAATTGTCGGCATTTGGTTTCATTCTTACCCATTTCTTCTGAGGCCTGTCAAAATATGAATACGGATATCATAAATCAGTAGCTTTGTCAAAAAATAACAGGGTTTGGATGAAAAAAAGTTACACAATGGCATTAAAGTATTTGAGTATAAGTTCAATAATAATGAAATAAAAAGCGCCTCTTCTTACTCTCAAAGAAACTTTAAGCAGCGTAGAATATTTAATCAATTTCCCATAAATCAAATGCCAAATCATTGCCCTGTCTGGGGCTACTCGAAAGGTTATCCTGCCACAATTTTTGCCGGCACTAGTGCATATCATGAACAGTAGAGGAAATTGCTTAACTATATGGAAAATTGACAAGTTCTGATGGCTGACAGTGCGGTTGGGGCATGTCCCTTCCCACCTGCCATCGTTATGCATGATTTGCAGTGAAAAATGCATAGATGGAAATAGGAAAGTTGATCAAAAGCTGCAGGCCAACCAAAACGCTGGTTTAGTCCTTTTTACCCTTCGGAGTTTGCTTTTCATTTTTGACGTGGCGTGTTGTGGCATATTTACCATTCGGAATTATTTCAACGTTTCTGGCCAATTTTCGAAATAGAAAAAGTTTCCTTTTTATTCCGTTTGTTGCTCCGCTCTTGTTTTACTTTTGACGAGTGACACACGATGAGGGGGCGATGGTAGATGGGAGGTCAGAGGTCGCGAGTTGATTGAACCTCGGCGACAGTTTCTGCTGCCATGAGTCGGTCGCTTCAATTGATTTGAGGAAAATGGGTAAACAATTTGTCAACAGTGGATGGCATTAAACGATCCATAATATTGTCTAAACAGAAAGTAATTTCTAAAGCGCTGTACCTTCAGCTGTTTAGAAATCCTTCCTGTGTCCTGGCAAGGCACAGGCACTGTAAAAAAATAGGTAGCCACATATGGTTCTGATTTATTTAATCCAGGTCATGGCTCTACCTACTGTAACAGGCTTTTTTTCGAGTGTACCTTTGCCTGGCCCGACATGGGACCAACCGCAGTCGCAGACGAGACATGTCAACTGCTAATGTCACTTAAATGCCAGTGGCATGTCTATCACAGCTCTCATCCCGTCTCCTTCTTTTGCACGCCGGTGCATGTGTGTCCTTTGGTTTCTTTTGTGTCCTTTTCGAGAAAATGCCAGGACTACATCCGCTTAGGCGTGCTGGAAATTGGATTTTCACAGCTGCCAGACAGAGACAGGGCCGGCCGCATTCAATGGCTGGCTAGACGACTTGAAGGCCAACGAAGGCCATTGAGGGACCCTGAGATTTAACACGCTCTGGAATCTAGATCCATGGGAATTTCGCATAGCTCGCTGTCCAGTTAATTCGTCTCCTGGCCCTAGGATTTCCCCGATACTCTCAGCCATTCATTATTATTTCTTTTTGGGCAATTTCAAGGCTCATTATTAGCAATGGCTGGGCAAACAATAAACCAAAACCAATTCCGACTAATTACATTGGCAAGAACTCATTTGGATTGAGTATTCAGGCATTTAAATTGGATTGAAATGTGCAAGGACTACGAGAAGGACTTTATTTTTTTTTTTTTTTTTGAAGCCTTAAGGCCATGGCTTCTTTCTTTGTCTTGTCTAGAGTTTAGTCAACTCTTCAGAATTCCTTCTATTTCCATTGTATTATAAGCCTTTCGCACATTTCCCAAACACCTTGCTCCACATTTATCCGAAAGGATTCTGTCAGACAGCCATCCATCTAGCCAACGGAACGACCATGGCCAAATCCATTCAGCTCGACCAACTTCCGTCGGCCATTTTGTCGGAGTCGGAGATCCAAAGTAATTTCCTCCGCCACTAAACTGTGCGGTTGATGACGGATAAGCTGGAGAGTCCAGGATTCGGGGTCCACTTCTCATGAACCGCAGCCCCATGAATAATTCGCAACTTCTCCGGAACCTGTGTGTCTGCCTATCTCTTTCTTCCCGCAATCTCGCTCTCTTTCTCGGTAGGAGCCTCCTTGTGTCCAAAATGGCAAATGCATTGAATGATTTATTTGGTGTGATTGCCTTCACACACACACATACACACACACACACATGTGCGTTGATGATTTCCCTTTGGCAGCAATCAAACAGCAGTTGCCGTTTGCGGTCAACAGAGAACTCCATCCCCACATCCTTCCAAAAGGAAGAGCGGAGTGTAAAGGAGTGTGAATGAGAGGGTGGGCTGTCCTGTCGGAGGAAGGCTCTGGGCTTTTGTGAATTTTAATTGCCACGTTTGTTAAAGTGTTTTGATTGCTTTGTCATTGCACTAATCAGCACTTGTTCTCACTGCCTCACTTGGGGGCATTTATTAATTATAAATTCCCTCCGATTGCCCAAAGGCATCAGCGACAGGGGGCGCCACTCAACCGTACGACCCATTGATTTCTTTCGAAGCTCAAGTGAATTCCAGCTCTTCTCGTCTCTTTCCTGCCCACTATAGCCCTCTCTTTTTCCGGTTGCTGTAAAAAGCATTTTCAATTGAGATTTATTGTGGCGTGTATTGGTTTAGGGGGCGTGGCAGCTACACTCGCTTTGCATTTTGCAGCTCACTACTTTACCAAAGGAGTTGATTTGCTTTTTTTGTTGGATGTGCTCTATCCAAAGGATGTAGTTGTAACGCACTAGGCTAAATGTCCGTGTGTCCGCATGTCCGTTAAGTACTTTAAAAGGTATTTGTCTATTGTAGAGTCCTATAGAGGCTACTACTAACGCATTATTTTTATTATGTATAATCTGTAATATTAGATAGAATTATAACTATTGTAATTCTTTTTAAATAGTGTATTAAAAATTCGTCTTTATACTTACTTTCTCAGTTCAGCTTGTGTTTTTTTTTCACTCAGCTGAAACAGAAGCTCGACTCTCAGTGCCTTTAGTTAAGTTTTTAGATTGAAATTTATTGTGGGGGGATGAGGCCCCCTTTCCGCCTCTGCTGGCAAAGTCAATTCCTTTGATTTGTGGCGCTTTTGCGTGCAATTTTTTAAATTGAAAATCACTGCCAGAGCGCAATCCTTTTTACATCCTTTGCCTCAAATGAATTCGTTCCGTTTCGCTTGACTTTTTTCACAGTTTTCGATTCGTGTTTTTTTTTTTTTGTGTGAAATATGCAGCACTCGTATTTACTTTTATCGAGATTTATGCGCCACAATTGATATTGAGGTTAATAAATTGAAGGCTTCGCTGTGCCAGAAACCAGAAACCGAAAATCAGAATCGAAATCGCAGCTCTCAAATCCGACCCAATCACTTTTCAAATTGAGCTCAAGTGCAGCCAAGGCGAAAAATATTTTCGTTTCATTTCGTTTTCCATTTCTTCTTTTTTTCTTAACAGAATTACAGATTTTACAGAAAGAAAAAGGTCACTTGACTAGTTAACCCTTTGGCTTGGATTTCGGGTTTCCGTTTGACTTGACCTTGGCCAGTCGTTCTGCTGTTGTAACTGAGTTTCCCTAAATACTTTCAAAATTACCCGGAACTTCTTTGTTTATTTTCGGGTTTCCTTTTTATGGCTAACGGGCATTTTATGGCTGTCTGTCCGGGTCTAAAGGTCAAATGGGCATATTTCGTCAAGGGGCCTGGAGGTGTTAAGTAACTTTCAATGGAGGCAGCTGGACAAGATAACTATTAAAAAAAACGGAAATGTTGAAATGTTCCCTTAAACCTAGACATTGTTTTGAATAATATAATTTCATTAGATTTCAATGAAAATAATATGGTTCTATTCCACCTTTATTTTTATGAGGTAATTGATGTTTTGGGTATCAACTTGAATAGCAATCTAATGCTAGTCCCTCAAAGAAAACTCCTAAGCTTCCTGGTAAAAACTTTACCTTTCCTGCAACAAGAACTTTGTCAAATGACACGCACTTCCGAAACTTTCCTCCTAGTCAGCTCATAAATATGATTTTAATCGATTTCGCCACACTCACATTTGTTCCCGGCAACATTCAAAAATCCATTCGAAAACAATGAAAAAGCAATCAAATCGTGTTCCCCTTTTTTTCCAAAGTATGCTATGCTAAACTTAACCACATACACGAGCGCCCAGGCAAATTGGAAACTTTGTAGTAAAAGTTTGCCATAAAAAGAAAATGCAAGATGAGAGGAACAAATGACAAAAATTTTGCGCATATTTTTCCAGCCAGGGAGTCAGAGAGCCAGGCAAGTGCCACTGCCAGTGCCAAATGCGAAACTCCAAACAAGTTGAGTTAATGTTGGGAGAAGAGCAGAAAAGCACAAGCATGGAAACTTAGTGTAAAAGTCAAAGTTTGTTGTTTTCCCAGAGTTCTATATAGATATTGACAGTCATATAACTCGATATGTGTCGATAAACTGTCCCTACTATTCTGCCTTTGGAGAATTCTGTGAAACTCCGGTTCGTTTGGTCTTTGGTCTTCTGGTTTTTCGGTATCTGATTTCAGCAACTGCAGTTGGCCCCACGACCTGACCTCACCCAATATAATCCCCTCCAGCTCCCTGACTAAGCTCGGGTCCACCCCCCTTTGTCACTAGTTTTTGGTTTTGGCCAAAGTTTTTGGCTTTCAACTTTTGTTTAGTGGAGCAACAGCCAAAGCAATGAACTAACCCACAAAAAATACTTATGTTTTTACTAAAAAAAAAAAGATAGATTAAATAGTTTTAACAAATAAAACAATTATATGGCTTCTATAAAATATTGTTTAAATATTATTTGGCTTAATTTTAATATTTTTCTATCATTCTTGATTTTTCCAGTGCCATGATTCCCTTTCCCTCCTTGCCACATTTTTTCTTGCCCCCGATGCTTTGGCATGTTGCACATTGTTTGGCGCACTGCAATTGTTCCGCTTAGTTGATCGGAGGACCCCTTTAATCTTCTCCATCTGCGCCCCTCCATCCTTAAATGTCAAATTTTTATCACAGCACAAGTTTTTTCATTTGTCTCAAAGTAAAGGGAATTTCCTTGATGTCGGTTAAGGTTTTCCCCGCTCTGGCTTAATGAATTGGAAGCGATTTCCGGACTTGGCGACATCTGGGCCAAGTAATTTTGGAGGCAAAAGCCAAAGCAATACTTCGTATGTGCACAGTTCTGGTAATTTACAAGCTCTATTATGCGGTAGCCGAAATTATATATGTTTTGTTCTCTGTTTATGGAACTCTGGCCTTATATATCAATATATTTTGGGGTAAAGTCACCCCTGCGGCCCTCCTGTCAATTTAGCTGCCTCATAAATTTCAATATGGTACTCGGTTGTTTTTTTTTTTTATATTTTGGATGGCTTGAAGTCGTAGAACTCTGGGGAGCGATATCTATGCGGGTTATCTTCGGTGTGACGTGCGGTTATCGGAAGAATGGAATACTATCCCAACTATGCTATAATTTGCTTCAGAATGGTGTGAATTATTTTTTCGTTTCTGATGTCGGCCTGCTTCTGCCGTTCGGTCTCCCTTTCACATTCTCGTGTGGAGTTTTTATGGCCTGAATTGTTATATCTTAATTTTCTTTAATGGTTTATTATGATCCGGACTGCAGTTGGATCAATGTTTGCCATGCGTGCCAAACCCTCTGGCACCTCTTCTCCCATTTTTCGATACTGATAATTTCGTGTGATTGACAATTGTTTTTCTCTTTTTCACATCAGCGTTTTTTGTTCATTTGCGATAATGATAATTATATGTAATAGTATATATTTTGATGCCCCGCCGTCTGTGTGTCATAAATCGTGCTTATTTATGGAATATGAGATTTGTACTGGCGCATTAAGTTTCCGTCCATCCGCCTCATTACTCAGTATTTCCTTCTCTATCAACAACGTTGGCACGATCGGAATTCGTAGCTCCGATCCCCGGGGACTGAACTCATTTCTGTGGCGATGACATTGATAATGGCTATCACTTGCAATTGCGTTTTACGAGCTACTAGGGCTGCTAATGAGGGATTAATGTTCTTAATTAAATTGTTTACTTGATTTCGCCGATCTTTAATGGTGTCAAGGATGTTTATAAATATTTTTTTTATTTAGATCGCGACATTTCTGAGGGTTGTCTAAACCATCAACATTTGATCATCCTTTTGGAAAATATTTTAACTTCTTCGCAACCGAATGAAAAAAGGATTTATAAATTTATTCCCCTTCAATTTTCATCCAAATATTGGAAAAAAACAAACCAAAAAATAATCTCGTATTTTTACGATTTTTTTTTTCAAAATCATGATGTTGAAAAATTTTGAAAATTGGGTCGAAATTTCGGATGCCCGATTTTGATGGAAAATGATTCTGCTTGAAGTTCTTAAATCGGGAAGGTATAACATTCTAGGATCTTCCCAATATTAGGCGATACAAATTTTTAATTTAAGAAACTGAAATAGTAGAAACACCGTTTATGAAATTTTTTATTTTTACAAAATCGAAGCTTTTGATACACCATTTTTGAAATATCTTAACTAATTCGCATCCGATCGAAAAACGGAATACCATTTATGAATCAGAAAACTTTTCCCCTCCAATATGCGTAAAAATATTTGTATAGTCGAACAAAAAATATTTGACTTGATTTTTGGTTGAAATCATGATGTTACCCCTTTGAAAATTTTCGGAAATCGGGTCAAAAATTGGATTGCCATATTTTAATTTTAAATGATTCCGCTCTCAGTTATAAGATCGGGAAGGTATAACATTCCGGGATCAGCCAAGTATTAGCCGAGTTATGCAAATTTTTCATTTAATAAACTGAAAAAGTTGGAAGCCCATTTATGAAATTTTTATTTTTCCAAAATGTAAGCTTTTGATACACCATTTTATGAATATCTTAACTAACTCGCATCTGATCAAAAAACAAAATACCATTTATGAATCAGAAAACTTTTCCCCTTCAATCTGCGTAATAATAACTGTATGGTCAAACAAAAAAAATTTGACTTGATTTTTGGTCGAAATCATGATGTTACCCCTTTGAAAATTTTCAAAAATCGGGTCAAAAATTTGATTGCCATATTTTGATTTTAAATGATTCTGCTCGCAGTTCTAAGATCGGGAAGGTATAACATTCCGGGATCAGCCAAGTATTAGTCGAGTTATGCAAATTTTTCATTTAAGAAACTGAAAGTTGGAAGCCCGTTTATGAAATTTTTATTTTTCCAAAATGTAAGCTTTTGATATACCATTTTATGAATATCTTAACTAACTCTCATCCGATCGATAAACGGAATACCATTTATGAATCAGAAAACTTTTCCCCTTGAATCTGGGTAAAAATATCTGTAGAGTCGAACAATAAAAATTTGACTTCATTTTTGGTCGAAATCATGATGTTACCCCTTTAAAAATTTTCGAAAATCGGGTCAAAAATTGGATTGCTATATTTTGATTTTAAATGATTCTGCTCGCAGTTATAAGATCGGGAAGGTATAACACTCCGGGATCTGCCAAGTATTAGCCGAGCTATACACATTTGACCATCACAAATATTGAAAAATTTGGAAGAACGTTTTTGAAAGTTTTTAATGAGTTCACCATTTACATCCATCTTACATTATGATTAATGATCCTTCAATTAATCCCCAAGATTTATGAGTTTTAAAGTGATCCAACTCATTTGTAAATTGGTGTCTGGGTTGCTGCTTAATTCCTCAAGTCCTTGGGACCGAATTGATTTGTCAGTTGGTGGACTTTGCAATGGCAGGCTGGTCCGGGCCAAAAACTGAAAATCGTCTTGGAAATGGATGCTATGCGAGGCTTGAAGCAATTCCAGGGAAGTGAGCTGTTATGGGATGTCTTTAATGCCCATTGACGGAGCGCCGGGTGCAGTCCAGACTACAACAACCAGCAAAGTCCCCAACAACACAAGCGACAAAGACAACAACGCCACTGGTTGTCTAGTTAAAGTTAAAGCGAAATTCCCCCTGAGAAACAAACAAAAGCGCAGACGATCGATCGACAAAGTACAAACAAAGGGCATGTCAGGCGGAGGGGTGAGGGGAGGCAGGGTATATAACTGGAGACAAGGAGGGGATCTGGTACCACCCAGGAAAATCACGATGACGAACTGATGCCTGAGCAGATACAGATACATGGGACTCCAAAAGGCAACAACGACAGAGGCAACACCTCTTGTTAGTTTTACTGATCATGATCATGACGGCGGGGAGCGAGTTAAGGTCTACGCTGTAAAAAAATGATTTTTTTTATTTAAAGATAAAGAATTATGAAGTATGTAAATAAATATTAAATATAAGAAAATGTTCCTAGAGGTAGTAAAATAATAACAATAGAGAGCTAAGCTTATCTTACCGTCTCTTCTGGTCCTTGCAAAAAGTGAGGCATACAACTAGGCTGAGCTTAACCTTTGAAAAATATTAATCCCTCTACTTTTATTTAATGCTTATTGTCTATATTTTTTCTCTAACTGTATCTTGTTGTGAGCCCTGCCCAATGGCCAAACTGATTGAGGCACGAACGCGGGAACCTCCTCGTGGGTCAATCATCGGGTTTTGGGATCCAGCTTGAAGTTTCTGTTGGCCATCTAGAGTCGAGTTCATGTTTCACAGTTTGCAAATAACTCTAATCGGGGGGGTTTCGGCATTTGAGTGTGTGGGTGCTTATCCCAGGCCTCTTATTCCTCCCCCTCCTCTGCACTCCCCAGTGTCCCCTTTTCAACGATCCTGCATTTTCCTCCGGTTTTCGTTTTCGAACTACAAGCCATGCATTGTAAGTTCATTAGCGGCCCAAGTGCACGATTCGCTTGTTGCTGTTGTTGTTTATGCTCGATGTTGGACGGCGGATGGCGGATGGTGGATCTGACTTTAGTGCTTCCTCTACCCCCAGAAATGCATATAAACATGAGATTTTTCTGCACCTCCTGGTCAGACTTTGAGTTTAAGATACTCTTGAAAAAGGATAGGATGAATAAGGAGAAATAAGCTACACATGTTTATGAAATATTTTTTTAATATATTTAAAAGTTCTTAAATAATTATTATTTTAGTTTAATCTCTAAGAAAGTCTTAGATTAGTGTTGATTATCAGATATTATCTTACTTAAGGATTATCGAATATTTTATGATGCAAGATACTCTCAAAGTGAAGTTAAAGAATCCTATAATGCTTTCAAAGTCATTCGGCTGGAGCCGATACCATCCCTTCAAAAACATAGGGTATTAATTATTCGATCTCCATAACCATATATAATTCCTTGTTTATTTTTTCGATGCTTCAGCATACCTGGCAGCTCCGCCTAACTAACTAGGCGAAATCACTCATACTTGCAACCACAGTGCACCACATGTGGTCTGTAGAGAGAGGAGCAAAGAACCGGCTTGCCAGGAGCTAAACAGGGGGAGGTGGGGAGGCGGAAGGAGCATGGCCAGAGATGGGATGGAGAAATCTTTAGCCGGCACCCTGCAGCTAAAAGAACAGGGTGTATTGAACCGCAGCAACAACAAAAGCAAAGTCAAAGCCAAAAGTCAAAACGTGAGCCTGGATTGCAAGCGATCTCTCCCCCTCTCGCTCTTACTTCCAGTCTTCTCCCCCTATGTATGTCTTTCTCCTTCGAAAACCTGACGGGGATCTGGAAGTTTTTATTTTTATTTTTTTTTTATTTTGTGTTCTACCTTTTTATCGCTCTTTTAGCAAGCCAACGATGACGCTAACAAGGCAAGAACAACAACACAGGAGAAGACTAAGCAGAAGAGTCCGTACGAGGGGGGGACGCTTTGGGGGGACGGCGTCAAGAATACCTGGAGAGGTGATAGAGGTAGGCAGCGAGACCCACTGAGAGAGACGGAGAGGGAGAGAAGACGGCGTTATCTGGTAACAACGTGTTACGAATTACTTTTAACAAGACCCTTAGCAGATAAAAACCAGAAAACCAGTTGTGAGAGACCGAACCTTACCTGGAGAGTTATCAGAAAAGTGAGAGGACATCGAAGAGAGGTGAGAGAGAGCCGAAGAGCACACGATTGGAACGTGCGCTCATTAGCAAGGTGAGCATATAAACAGGAAGGAATTGCAATTAAAGCCTGGCCTGGCTCATTTAGTTCCTGTGATTTCCCGGAGCGGCGAGGAGGGGAGAAAGTAAGCTAGGGGGCATAGACCACAATCGACACCCTATAATTATTCTACCACCGGGGAAAGTAAAAGAACTTGCAGAAATGTCAGCAGGGTGCACTGGAAAAATCACTGGGAGAGGGAGCCGGAAAGAGTGCGTTGGAACCAGAAAATCTGCCAGACAACAACAGATGCCTCTGAAAGTGCGTCGGAAAAGGGGGTGACGGGATCGAGAGGGGGTGGTGGATTGGTGGACTGGCATGCGAAACGCAGCACATGTGCAGGCGACCGGAGGAGGAAGAGCAATCAGCCACAGGAACAGGGAGAGGAAATGAGCAGGGTGTCTGGGAAGTGGGAGGGCAACAGTAGCCGTCAATCTAGTCAGGGATTTGTCACCCGGAGAGAGTTGACAATTTTTTTCGGGGGTTGAGAAAATGCAATTGGGTTAAGGATATCCAAATAAAAAATTTATTTCACTTAAATGATAAAATATATTCAGTCATTTCAAAGGAAGTCAGCTTTAAAAAATAGTAAATAATAGATTGCATAAACAGTGATTCAACCCATAATTCCCAACCGGAAATCGCCTTCATAAAAATCCATTTATATCGCGATGAGAAGCATTTAACTCACCTTAGATAATACAAATAAAGGGAAAACTCCTCGACTTGTTTATTTTCTTTATGCAAAAAGTAACGAAATGCAAGGCAGGGCAAAAACAATGCTATAAGAAAACAAAACCATAAACAAAACATTTATTTTGCTGCATTTATGGAATACTACACTAAAATGTTTAAAAGTAAATAAATTATTATTGAGTATATAGAGCTAAATTTATAAACACAATATTAAAATAAAATTCTACAAAATTTTTTTAAAAATGTTCCTTTATTTCATTAAATATTTTCAAAGTATCTCATACTGTCAAAGTATCTCAGACTATCAAAGTCTCTGTTAGATTTGTTTACAGTGTATAGATACTCTCGTGCTCTCCCATGCGACCTCTCTCACCGCCCGGCACCCCCACCCACTATAACCCCGTGCTCGGGCCGTCGCTCTTCGGTTCTGGCGAGCGCTCTTTCAAATGAGTCTCGACGATCGCAGCGTTCGGTTCGGTGGCGGATGATTTCTCGCTCCGCGTAGCCAACACAATAGGCCAGTCTCGCGAACCCCCCAATTACACCTTTCAAACGCCAATTAATCAATAAAGAAATTACAAATAAAAAGTATCTCCCCAGTGCGGATGCTTTTGTGCACAAATCTTAACCGAAATAACAATAGAGTCGTGAATGAAAGAAGTTTAATAATATTGCCATCGAGTGGCGTCGAACGAAAAACGACAAGAAATACAAAACGAGTTATGAAAATACAAATTGTGGCCGTGCCATGTGAGAATGTGTGTTGAAAATTGCTATAACGAAACAAGATTTGTTGTTATTTTTGTTAGCTATTCTCCACCGATCTGTGATCGATGTGGCTGACGACAAGCGTCAACAGAAATTGGATTTTTGGCCAGAAAAGAAAATAAATAAAAATAAAGCCGAAAACAACCTCAGCCTACACCTCTCAGCACCTGAGATAGCAACATTTGGCGCTACATGAAATATTAATTAAAAAATCTGTACAAAAATAAAGTAAAAATTACTTGCAAGACGGGTGGAAAACAGCCGCCAAAGTTTTCGACGAGACACCGGGTGCATGTATCTGTGCATCCACCAGATACTCCCATCCAGAGTATCTGTGTGCCGCTTGCATCTCCAGGTGCTCGCGCGTGTGTGTGTGTGCCAGAGTGTTTGATGTAAGCAGACGTGAAATTGGATTAACTTTGACAGACGCACGGCGTTTTTTAATTACCACCAAAGACTCTTTTTTTTGGGATTAACAGCGAAAAGTTTGGACCAGCTCCGCAGGTAAATATCATTTACGCGGCGAGGCGGTGGTGCTTCGACCCGAGGTGGTGCAGATTTCCATTACCCAGGGGGCCCAGAGATCAGCTGCCAGAGATCTATTTAATGGAATACGTCAATCAGTCGAGATTCAGTCGAGGGGGAACTGGCAGCAAATGAAATGTATTTTTAGTTTTAAGACACAGAGAACCCCGAAATATCTAACTAATAACTAATAAAATATTGAGTAAAAATTTCAAATAAAAACCATATTGATTGAAGCCTAATCACTGTGGGAACTGTTGAGTAGATCCTTTCGATAATATCACAAATCCAGAGGGTCTAGAACTCATAGAACATGTACTTTACTCGTTATTTTTACCGTTTTATTCGTTCAGTCTGAATCTTATCGGAGTTCGGTTTCTGTCCGACTGGCTTTTGTTTACTCAACAACAAAAATTGCGGCTGTTTCGTTCTTTTTTTCGACAATTTTTTCGTTTATTTCTATTCGAATCGATATTGCCGTCAACTGAATGGGGAGCCACGAACCGAAATCTTATCTCTCTGGCAGTGGGGGAAAAGTGGGGTCTGGAATGCGTGTGTGTGTCTACATTATTTCATTATTTGTTGTCAAAGTTTGGCTGCCGAGGCAGCGACTACCAGAAATATACTACCAACCAGCCCAATCGATAGAGGGGGGAGAGCCACACCACTATAGAGATAGAGCCGGATCGGAGATTGCAGGTGCTGGTGGCTCTACCTGGAAAAATGTTGGAGTTGTCTCCGGTCTTCGGCTTAATCTGTAATCAAGATAAGCCATTGCATGTCGATCGTTTCGTGTCCGAGATCCCACAAGATAGTTTTTCTTCTTTCTTTTTTTTTTCTTCTTGTATCTGTATCTGTTGTATCTGTATCTTTTGCGTGTATGTGTGGAAAATTATGTTTCTCTGCGGTCATAAATTATGCGTAACGTGACACCTTCCCCATCTACAGGTTTCCCCATCGATTGCCACGAAAAATGTGTCGTTAAATATTTTATTTCATTTTTATTGCCAAAGGAGAAGGACACCTCTGGCTCTGGATCGCTGAGACGAGAAATGATTTCATTAATTTTTGTTCAGCTTAGCCGCGACAGACGCTCTCAAGGTTAGGGCCTCGCAAAAGGTGTTGCCTCTGGACTTTTGTCCAGCCGAACCTGGCTGGAAGGAGAAAAAAAAATATCAATTTACATACAGGGACAGGGACATCATGCGGTGCCCTCGCAGCTCGCAGTTGGCAATTCTCGATTCTTGGTTTCTTGGTTTCTCCTACGGGTCTCCCGGGCCCGCACTTTCGCAATTCGAAAATTTCGAAAAATTGCGCTTTGTCACACAAAGCAAACGACTTTCGACCGCCTGCTGGGAGCGACACTCAAATGCCTTCTCTGCTGGTTGCAATTGCCGAGTGTTGCCTGTGTTGCACAGTGGAAATAGTTTATAAAAAAATATAAACATCCTTTTTAATATAAAGAAAGAGTCTAGACGTCTTAGGACATTTAGTTATATTGCAGTTTTTGTAATAAAATATTATTTAAAAAATATATTCATGATCAGAGATCCTTGCCTATTCTTTACCACTGTGCCTAGTGACCTCCCGCAGCTTTCTGGCCATCTCCTGTCTCTACCCTCAGAACAGGTGATCATTTTACAAACGTTTCTGGGCTACCTGGCGTTCCTCTGCCCCGCAACCCGGCCATCCAAGAATCCCAAAAGTCGGCCATAAATTATGTTTTGTTTGGTTTCTGTCGAGCCCTGCTTTTTTGTCTTCTCCACTGGGCCTGGCTATAAATTCTGCCCTCGGATCTCGTCCCTCCTCGTTGACTTTTTCCACTTGTCAGAGTCTTTTTCATTTTCTTCCAGCCTTGTTAGTGTCTTTTTTTTTGGGTGTCTGGTCCATCTTAATTGTGATTGGGAGGGGATTATCTCGTTTTTATTCGCAGCAATTGGCTGACGCGAAAAATTTATTGACAATCGCTATGACACTCGGCCGGGGAGTCAGTCAGTCAGTCACTCGATCCGGCGGGGAGATGTCAGTTAACTTGTCACTCGCGGCAAGTTTGTCAGTCGAGTATCCTGTTAAGCGTTTTTTCATTTTTGCCAATCATCCGTGATGGAGCTGTCAGCTTAGGCGCTAATGTGCATACTAATGTGGCATGGTTCAGGTTTTTGGGACTCGGGGTAGTTAAATATCACTTTATACCTCACTAGCCGAGGCCTATTTTTAAACCATCATCACTCCCATTGACAGTACCACAAGGTTGTCATATCATTTGGAAATTAGGGTGACCGCAATCATCATCTGCCACCACATGTGGCTTTCGATTGCGGGTCTGTGGCATTACGTTTGCTGTTCCCATGATCCATTACCGATCTTGTTATAATTATAAAACCCACAATTGCTTGTCAGTATCCTCTCTGCCCAGGAGGTCACTCCCTCCGAATGGAGCAACCAATAATTTACGAACAACCTGAGCAACGACCCTCGCAATTATAAAAACATTTCCCCTTTTTGTGGGCCCTGTCGACTGGGGCCCTGTGTACACATATGGCTTGTTTAAATAACAACAACGTATTGATTAATTTTTGAGCCAGGACTGAGGACGGGCCAAGAGCAGGTCCCGTCCCGAAGTCGTCCATCAAACTGGCCAAGTCAACTCGAACCCCGTGCTGCAATTCATCAAACCGCGGGCCAGCCAACCAGCCAGCCAGTCATCCCATCAGAGTGTGTCTTAGCCTCCTTTCTTGGTTTTTTCTGCTCGTTTTGTTTGATTTATTTTGCAGCTCCTTCAGTTTTCCCCGTTCACTCAGTCATATCATTAGGCTTGGGGCTGTATTGCTTTTGTTTTTGGGTCCATACAGTTTTTCCTGCCCCCTGACTTCCATCTACCGTCTTCCATCTTTGATTGTGGTTAGCCTCTGAAAAAAAAGCGAAAGAAAACCGAAATCAATTTGACATGATTGCCATGGATCATAATTCTCCGGTTGATTTCTCTGGCAGACGACGACGACGCTTTCTTTGGGCCTCTCTGGCCACCCGGAGGAATGTGTGTTTGTTTTGAATATTTTGTTTGCCGGCTATTAGGCTTTGATTATTTATGAGCTGGACCCATGGGGCATACACATTCATGGCTCGTTGGAATTGGCTCTGCAATTAGCCAAGACAAACGCCTCTTCCTCTCTGTCCCTCTATTATTTGTTTTTAAATGAAAAATCACCAAAAAATCACCAAAAATCACAGAAGAACTGGCCAGCCTTCGGTCTCCTTAGATCTCCAGCTTTTATTATTATTTTAGCATGCCTCCAAACTATTTGTCTTTGGCCAACAATCAAGATTGAAATTGCCTTTTAATGGCAGTTTACTTATTTATTTATTTATCTTTGCATATATTTTTTTTTCCCCAAAAAAAGGTTAAAAACCATCTTTGAAAAGGAGAAAAAAATCCGAAACCCAGAGACTCCCCAAAACCGATTTATCTTTTATAATTTTTCAATAAATTTATTGTTCGTCGGTTTCTATTTTTTTCTTCCGATTCGATTGTTTACGAAAAACATTTATTATGCATAGTTTGGTTAGACAGGCGAGCAAGCTATCAATTTTTCACCTTTCGTATCTGGCAGATACATCAAACACAAAAAGTTGAAACTTGTTGCTGGAGGTGCTTGCTTGGAGGTTTCTGGTAGTGGCTGGTTGCTTGCTAACTGTGTCGCTAAATGTGCTTGCCTCTTGTTGTTCTTGTACAGATAAATTCCATAAAAATCAACAAAAATAATACAACAAAAAACATTCTAAAATCGACGACTACCTAAACAACAAGAGGAACAATAACAATGAGAAATGACAAAGGCAAACTACGACGACGACGACGACGACGCTATCTGAGGGAGAACTGATGATGATTTATGAGCGTCAGAAATCAAGTAGAAAATTACGGTAATAGAAGAAGACACAAGGCAGTCTACACACCCTGACACAGAAACAGATACAGATACTTGCCTACACAGATACAAGATACACCTTGCCTCCACTACCTCTTCTACTTCTACCTAGATTTCCAAAATACCTACCTTCGGCATTGGGCAATTTTAAGAATAGAATTCATTTCCAGTTAGAAGTAAGAATGCTAATTGCCAATGCAAATATCGAGCATACGCCTGGTTGAAGCAATTTGCATTTTATACGAGAACAGGCCAACAAAACTAAAAGTGTCAGTTATAAATCTCATGGATACCCGCACGTGTGGGAGCCGAACACAGATCCAAGAGTGTGCTGGAGTATGATATTTACGACATTTTTTTTTCTTTAGTTTCGCTTCGAGTCTAATTCATTTAGCAAGACGACACCTTGTTAGAGCCACCGAGCGAGGGGGGCGTCGATTTTTCAGCTGCCCCGGGTGTGTGGGTTTTAGCTGGAAATGTTGCGACTAGGTGTTAATTTTGTTTGTTATACGAGCCCAAGGAACAAATAGTTCACAAGTCATCAAAAAAACACAATTCTGAAATGAAAATTCCCATCTAAAATGAAAATTAACAAGCCATGCGGGTGGATGTAGGTGTTTATAGGGGAGTGGGGAGTTGCAACAAGTGGAGGAACATTTAAATGGAAATTTAGAGGCTAACAAGGGATCACCAAAAAATATATCAGGGCTATCAGCTATTTAAAATGCACAAAATTAGGCGACTCAAGCTGGAAAATGCATTTAAAATTTTCAAAAAATATATGATTCTTTAAAATATTTTTTGTAAGAGTTGCCTTCTTAGAAAGTATCCTTTTGATCACTCATTCTCTACAAGACTCAAAAAAAAAGTGGCCCAAAAGAAAACTTATTTAATATGCCTTATAAGGCTTGTAGAGAAAGCAGTTAATTAAAACGACCCTGTAGGAGGGCGACTGATTCCTCAAGCTTCCCCTGAAATCAGTTAACAAAGCCCAAAGATAAACAGAGGAGGACGAGGATGCAAAATAAAGGGGCAGGCAGGGGCGACCGCACAAAAAATCAGAAAAAGACACGAATAATGAAAAGGAAACGAGAAGAGTTGGGGCAAGAGGCAAAGCAGAGTGGAGTGTATAAAGATGCCCAAGTTTAAACAGAATTCAGATCGGGATCCGAGGCAGGAGAAGAAGGGCAGTTGAGCAGGCATCATTAATTCTCACCCAAGTGTTGCACGACGACGAACTCGTCGTTCAGGCCCAGTCTCAGCCCGCTGTGCATATTTCCAATTAAAGCAACTTGCAACTCTAATGAACTTGAAGATATCAATCTACGCGCTGTTAACCCTAAAAAACGGCAGACAGAGCGAGGGACAGACAGGCCCAAAAGGCAGCACGACCAAATAAATGTCAAGCTAATTAAAAAGCATCTCCGAGGCGACTCCGAGGAGGAGGGAAAAAAAAGAATCTGCGACTGCAATCGAGCATGCAATATTAGTCATAAATTTTGTCGTCTCTTTTCGCTGTATCTCACGGATGCAACTTTGTTTAGAGGCCTCTAAAGTAAATTAATTGAAATAATACCAAAAATAGAAGCAACCGCCGCGCACCGAAGTTGCTCTTGCATGTATCCAACAGATACGCATCTCTGGGATGCATCTACAAGCGCACATGTTCCGCTCGCTCGCTCGCTCGCTCGCTCCATCTCTCTTCAAATGAAAAGGAAACGCTCCTGCTCGGCGAGCCGAGTCTCGTGTTAAAACAAACAAAAACATATTTTTCTTATAAACAGAATAACTCTGAACAAAATAATTTTATTTTCAGCCAGAAGGCAGCATCAGGTTCTTTTGTATCTGTAGCTATAGCTGTATCTGTATCTGTATCTGTATCTGTGCATACGAGTATCTTCCTTTCTCCGAGTATCTTTTTGGGCTCTCGCATCGAAACATAATTAATTTCTGTTTGTTTAAGGTCTGCGCCTGCGACTGACTGCTGCTTCCTGCACCGATGACGATGGCGATATTTGTTTTTTCGAGGGGATAGGGTAGGGGGTTGGGGGTTCTGCTCCTTGAGATTCATTGGAATTTCAATTTTCAAAAAAAAATATACTCCTCCCGGCACAATACATATTCATTGTCGTCCCTCGTCGTGTTGGGCATTTAAATGCTCACTCATAAAATTTGTTTTCAGTTTTCTGTTTTTATTTTTTTTCCTTCTGTTGTATATTTTTTGCAATGTCATAAATTAAACATTTTTCGAAACTGATACGCCTCAGTCCTCCTCCCCCTCCGACCGGCTCTTCCAGCTTTTATTGATCATCAAGTTGACAATCGACAGAGAGGCAGAGCCAGAGACAGTTGGGGAATATTTTGTCATAAATTATGCGCCTAATTAATTGGCCTACAAATTCCAATTCCAATTCCGCCAAGCAGAATCTTTCCCAGTTAATTAGCCAAACGGGTCTGGAAAGCTCACAGATTCTCAATCTTGTTTTAGCTTTTGAATTTCTTAGATTTTTATGGAAATCTCTCAGAGTGTCGCAGATTTATAGCTCAAGATGCTGATTCTTCTTAGAATTGGACTTCTTCGGGCATAATTTCTGAGACTGATTTCAAAAGAACTTCAAAAGAGGTCGTAAATATCTCGAGCCAGATGAATTATGAAACCCTGTCTTGTTTTGGGAAGTTCCCCAAACGGGGTGATACGTACGAATTCAATTACCCAAGAGCATCTCTCTCCAATACCTCGGTAGTCCTAATCTCCAGAGCCCTATCTCAATTAGCGTTGGAAAGCGTTCGTAATTAAAAAATTGTCATTTTGTTGTCGGTTTGCTTAACTTTATCTGGAATTGGTTACACCGGAGATTACACCTGAAGGCTCTGCAAATTGTGGGCCAAAGGCGGCAAATTGTGACCAGACAAGTACTGTGTATTGTTTCGCTTCGGACTTATCTCTGGCGAGTCTAGAAATAGACTCCGTTTGGTTAGGCAAATCTTTTGCGGCACCCACACGAACCAGATACAGATACAGAGATACAGATACTGGCAGCAGGGGCAACCTCTTCAACGACTCCGGCGGCTTTTTATTTGTCGCTGGCTGATTAAACTTGCATTATATACACAAATGCCCATGAATATATGTACAAAGAGCGCCGTTAAAGCAAACAACAACGAGGCGCGCTCTTCTTTAATAAGAATCGGAGGAAGACCAAAAAAAAGTCGAGAAAAAAGTTAATTAAATTGTAAGTGAGCACACACGCAACTTCTTCATCATCCGGCGAGTGTCTGGCCCCTTAATCCCGTGGCGTGATTAAAGTAGTCCACTTTCGAGGGATAACTCCCGCCAGAGTCCAGAGGCAGACCAGCCCATCCCTATCCCCATCCCAGGCCCCCCTTTTTCCTGTTTGCTTTCGGGGGCCGCTACTTTTTCCCTCTGTTTTTCTTTCGCTTTCCCATTTCCCCGTCTTTTGAAGTGCTGCCGCAGAGACAACTGCAATTGTTCTTTAGCCGCCCACAAATTTATTGTCCAAATATTAACATATTTACCCCCAGATTCCAGCCCCCACGAACATAACTCAGGCCGCAAATTGTGGCAACTCTTTTTTTTTTTTTAATTTTTTTGTTCTTTTTTTTTGGGGTGCCGCCGCGCAGCATTCCTTTTCGGACCGACTTTGCAGTAAATTATGTCGCCTGTCCTGTGGCATTGTCCCCGAAAGTTTTTTACGCCAAAGGCATAAATCCCGGTTTATGCTCATTGCATAATTAAGTTATTTAGCTTTTAATATTTTCTAATTATACGAGATTTATAAACATTTTTTTACGACCTTTGCCGGCTCTGCGATAAACCAGATCCGGAGATCTCTCGAATGGGGGATTTCGTTTTATGGGCCTTGCTTAGCTTAAGCTTTATGGGGGATCTAAAATCGCCATTTATCAGATAACTTATCAGGTGTTTTCCCCTTTTTTTGCATTTCATTACAGTTTACAGCGGATTTGTATGAAACAGAAATTCTACCAGAAAGCAGCCAAGCCAACGGAATGGAAAAAATGGTAAGTTTGGAGCCAAGAAGAGGAAGTTACGGGATACACTTCTTTAAGATCTAGCCATCGGACAGACTGAAATATAAATAAGAGGCCAGAAAACTTGACCTTACCACCAAACCCTCCGGCCCCTTGGCTACTTCATTGCGCCTAGTTTGCCGCACAATCGAGAGAAAAATGCAAAGCCCTTTCATGTGACCCTGCCCTGTGCCTCCTTGGAGTCAGTTGACCAAGGACCAGGAGCAGCAGTCCCTAGGAGTCTGCATTAAAATCGCCTTCCTCTGACGCTTGTTGGCAGTTACTTTTCAACGCCAATTTTGCTCTTCAAAACGAGCCATCTCCTGGTTGCACTGAAAAATATTCAACAACCAGCTATATTTCTTATTCAATCTTGAAATTTTAGACTTTAAACATTTTCCCTTTGTGTACCAACTCCACTTTAGGTATTTGGTTCGAGCCTGGTTTTCTCGTTTCGGTTGCCGTGGGCGATGCATCTTCAGACGCGACTTGTTGCCCCATTGTTGGCTTACCCTTTTGAGCGGAGGAGGAGAATCCCGGAGAGAAAGAGAGTCTGGGGAAGAGAAGACTGAGTCTTGGAGCATATCTCTTGCCACTTTAACGTTAACGAGCTGTTGACTTCTTTCTGCTTTTGCCGGCAGTTGAGTTGCCAAGTTCTCTCTGCTCTGGCTGTGGCCTATCCATCATTCTCTCATATTGCAGGGTATATACTATACAGTCTTTAATGCAAAATATCCTGGGCCAAGCCTTTCTAGTTAGCGTCTGTCTCTTTCGCCGCCTTGGCTTGTCTGGCCAACTGTCGAAGCTTTTTGTGTCTGGCGGGGATCGACTTTTTCCACGACTCCTCGCTGTTGTATTATTTTGTGTGTGCACTGCGGCTGTGGCTGTGTTCGAGGCTCATTTGTTATGCGAGACATTTCGAAATGTTCTCGTAATTAAAACATGAGAATATTTCCATAAATACAAACATTGATTCAGCCAGATGGGCAGACCCACTGCAACGACACATCGTCATCGTCATCATCATTCCCAATCCGTTCACTCGATCTTCTTCTCCGTCACATATCATTCTCCTTTTTTTTCTTTCTTTAATTTTGTTTACACGACTTCTAGGGGCTTTTGTTTAAAATTACAAATAAGAAATAACACAAAAATTAATATGCCAGGCAGGCAACGTCTCCCTTCGCAGCATGTGGCGCTCTTTTTCAGACCGCAGAAGGATGGAATTATTTTGTTAATTGAATTATAATTGTAGAAGGCAGGCTGGCAGGCAGTCCCCCTTCCAGCCACTCCCTCGCAATAGTCACGTCGATCATGTCGAGAAGTCAATCAATTTTCTAAAGATACATTTTCATATTCCTGCCCTCTGTTTATGGGAATAGATCCACAAGTTCATTAGGAATGCCAGAATGTGTTGTTTAGATATTAGTTTCAGACGGGTCTGAAATACTGAAATATGTTATGATATATTCTAGGGAATTCTAGTGTACTATATGGCAGTAATAATATCACAAATCTCAGTGCCCGTTTACGACACAAAGGGGGTAGATAACACTTTATGGTGCATGGCCAGACAATGAAGCTAACTGAATTGTTTCTGGCATTAGATAGGCCAGAAGCAAGACCAAGGGCCTAACTGGCCAAGTCAGTTTGCACCTCCGATTGGCCCTGATTCGATTCAATTGAACTCAACTTTCTGGCACGTCGGCATAATGGCGTCAGTGTAAACAACGTAAGGCGAATCACGCACCGAACGCACCTCAAGGCGAAAAAGTATCTTGAAGATACATAGCATTTGCACCACCCGTCGAGTGGCAGGGGCGGGAGGGGGCATTCTGGAGTGGTACATCATCCGACATCCCTTCGTGCTGTTTCCTGCCCCGAAAAATGCGATGGAAAAACAACACGCGCTGATTGCTTTGGCTGTTGAAATGCGCTTGAAAAAATAAACCAAGAGCCGAGGGAAAAAGGCATAAATTATTTGATGCAACACCCCCCACACCGACCCTCTGACCCTCCTGCGGAAATTAAGGTGACCATATGTGGCCGGAGGGCACCCGACTGAGAGCAAGTGAAGCAAGAAAAACAGTTCATAAAATCAACAAACAGCTAAAGCAGCAGCCAACAGCCAACAGCGAACAGCGAACAGTACAAGCAAGAATGAGAATCTTGAACAACATTTGAAATGCCATGCAGGGAATTCCTGTGTTGCTGTTCGTGTTTCAAATAAACTTCGAAATGCATAAATAGTTTACAACAATAACAAGAAATCACCAGCCAGCCAACAGAGGCTACACCAAAAGTAGAAACATCAACGGGCTCCCTGAGAAGGAAAGAAAAACAGGAACAAGTGCGTTGATTGCAGGCAGCCGCCTGCACTTTACAGAGGTGGTGGGTGGGTGGGTGGTGGTGGTGGTGTTGGTGGTGGTGCAGTGGAACAGGGGCATCCAGATACTGTGGACCATGGACCTGGGGTCTGTGGCGGAACGTGTGGGTCGAGCTATTTTGAAAGCGAATTCAGAACTCGGAATGGAGAATGGAGAATGCAGTTGCATCTGCAGCATACCAAGAGTTCATTGGTTCTCACTTCAAATGCTCTGGAAATGCTTTTTTCTTCTGGTCATTTTATGTTTCAGCTCATTTAATAGTTTCTAGTTGTAACTACAGAGAGGAAATCGGAAACACACAATCTACTAAAAAGAATGTACTTGATTTTTTAAAGAGTTTACAATTTAAAGAGAAGAGTCTTTCCTTTTTATGAAAATAAAAGTCAAACATAGCTCCCTCTTTTATATCTAAATTTCAAATCAGTTGTTAGATTTTATCTTTCAAGCAAATTGGTTTTCCTACAACTTTTTAAATAAAAACGAAATAAATTCCCCTTGCCCCTAGACCACTCTCCAAACTTCAATTTCTTGTTGCAAGTGCAACATTTTATTAACCCTCGGGTCGTAGGAACTCCACTCCCCAGCTCTAGCGCTTGTTTGAACAATTCCTATCCTATCCTACATATTTGGCGCTTTGGCATCGTAAATATTTTTATTGCAGAGCCATAAAAAAAAGAATAGGAAACAACATACAACAAACAGAGCAGAACGAAGGAAAAAAGTGCAATAGACTATCAACAGTTTCACGCCTTCCTCAGCCGTTTGCATACTTCCCTGTATACTCCCATACTCCCATATATCGGTTGATATTTTCTGTCCATTTTGTATCTTTGTTTATGCCACACATGTTACGCCTACGAAAAAATCGTATAAAACATCGGGGGAAGTACGAAAACGCATACACACACAAGCCCTGTCGCATGTCCCGCAGGCCCATTGTCTGCCTTTGAGCCGATGTTGTGCCTCCATTTGCCAGCCATATGTGGCATGGAAATGCTAATGGCTGTAGGTTTTCTCCTTCCAAAGTTCTACTAAAAATTGTACAAGAATTGCTATATATAATTCCGTTCACCTTTGCCTGTCAATCAGCTCCCTGTCATTTATGCAAAAATATTTATTTAAATACCCGTTGCATGACCTGAAAAAAGCATGCTTATCGGGTACAGCATGACCTGTCTGACTCTTCAAAAGTCACTTCCAAAAAAGCATTGATATTGTGGCGTACAAAGTTCATCTGTCAGCGAGGGATTCGGGATCGGTATCAAGAGTCATGTGCTGTCCACTTTCCACTTTTTAGGGGGAGAACGCGGCGTTTTCCCTTTGAAATGCCACAAAGTGCCACAAACGAAAAAAAACTGATAAGCCCGCGATTTATTTATGATTTCGGTTCGATTTGGGGCCTGATGCTTTCATAAATTTAAATTCTACAGTGGCCCTGGCGTTTCAATTAAGCAATTGTTGTAAATTGTTTTTCGATTTTTTCTTCTTCGACTCGTATTTTTCGTATTTCTGATATTGATATTGATTTTGAGTGATATATGGCAGCAGCAGCAGCAGCTCTTGTGTATCGATAAGATTTTTGTAGACTGGCCACAAAAAAATATATAATATATAGGAAAAGAAATTAGTCAAAGTTGGAAGCTCTTGCATGCAAATTATTGTTATGGGCAATTTGGCCATTAGCCACAGCGCCATAAATTATAAACAAGACCCCTTGGCAGAGTCGCCGAGATGCGAGATGCCTCATTGAAATTCCCCTCTAGCCGGAGCCCAAGGGGCAGACATGTGCTACGCATTTCAGATTTACACTCACATCCAAAGATATATACATATATATTTAAAGGCCCGAAGATATAGATTGAATTTGGTAATTTGTGGTGTCTCGGATTGGTTTATGCATTGGGCTGCAACTTTATGACTTCAAGAGGCTGCTAAATTAGTTGGAAAATATTTGGAAATATCAAACACACTTATAGTGTGTGTGAAAAGTGAAAACCGACCACAAATCGGTATTTATAGAATGTCTCTGGCCAGGTTTTGAGGTGGCAAATTAATCAGATTCCAAAACGATATTCGTTTGTTCAACAAATGTGTGTCTCAGACTCCCCTCTGGAAGATGAATGGATGCGGTTAATATTATTTATTTGGATGGCTTCTGAGCTGCTGAGGGGAGTGTGCTATAAAATATCATTTTTATTAATAAATATGAGCTATAGACACTCTGGTTTTTCGAACCATTTGAAAGCTGAACCGAAATTTACGCAACTAATTGATTTTGATATTTATTCAAGATTTTTACAAGAAGACCGAGAAACAAAAATGCAGAAAGGGAATTCCATTAAAAGCCATTAACTGAAAACTTAAACGCATGCCAGAGACACATAAAAGGGGGGGGTGGGGGGTAGGGGGGGGCGAATGGCATGAGAAGGGTTGAACCGGAGGGGCGGGGATGGGGTTCCAGCCGGCAGGGAAACCGGCGACGGTGGCTGCCGCGTGTTTATCGCTTGGCGTCGGGTCGCGCACGCATGCCAACAAAATAAACCGAGCTAGAAATGCCATTAAATACATGAGAGAAAAAAGCAAGAAAAAATGGAGGAAAAAACGAGGAAAAACATATACCAAACACATATAATACAAATACAAAAGAAAGCCAAAAAGAAAGGGGGGGAATGAGCAGCGACAAACAAACATAAAAATCAATGCCAGGCGAAGGAAGAGCCACCCACCAGGACAGCACTGAGGCCCCCGAGGCGTATGCGTAATATTGAGAGAGCAGGGTGCCGAGTGCGGAGTGCCGAGTCGGCAGGCACAGTGGCGACAAATTTATTGCATTGAAACAGAAACCAGACATCGAGACGTCAAACGGCCAACACAAACCACTCAAACAAAAACACAAAAAGGCAAAATTTCAAAGTCAAAAACTATACACTGGCTAAAACAAATAAATAAAATTCCTAAAAGCAGGCAGCTCCCTTGCTAAAAATGAAAATTTATGAGCCATGTGAATCGGTGTTTGCATTGCATTAAATTGCATAAACTAATTGCCGGCGATGGAGATTGCTGCCAAAAGCGTTGGCGACCGCTCATAAATAAATAAATAAAATAAATGCCAGGGAATTAATTACCAAAATGTCGGCCAAATCGTAAAATTGACTTTCAAAGGCAAAATATAAAATATTCTCTGTTCTAGTGTTATGGACTTGCGTGAGCCGATTCTAGTGCCAGGTTAGTGTCTCATTAAAAGTGTTTGCATGGACCTGCTGCCACTAAACTCGGTCTGACCCCGGCAATTAAGCACCTTCCGATGGCAGAGGCAGAGACAGAGACAGAGGTCACCCAAACCCTCTGACGACTCGACTCTCCACCTCGTAGCTCACCATTAATTATCCATGTCAGCGGCATTTTGTCACACAGCTACAAAGGGGCACATCCTCGCATTTCTCGGGAGCATGTTGCAGATATATTTCACTTAATTTCCACACTGACATTAATTAATACGTGTGTATGCTAGAGGGAGGAGTGTAGCATATCAGGAGGCACGTGTGTGCAAGGAGGTTGTTAGTTGACAACAAAGGGCACTAAAAATGTTTGTACGCCGTTGTCGCTAAATGGGGAGGTGGCTTCACCTCAGGCACCCCATCAGACGTCCAGAAAGAGACGGGACTAAGCAGATGGAGAGGGACAGCCAGCTGGAAACTCATGCTAAATTGTCAACCTAGAACTTCAGACATAACATGCATCATACCATGTACATGGATGTGTTTTGGGGGCCCTTCTAGGGTCCCCTCTTGGCGCTGCTTTCAAATGACCATAAAAATCGTTTTTATTGCATGTGTGACAACAGCCGGGAAAACTCTTACCCTAATAGTTTTTTTCATACACATTTGTATGTCAATGTCGCCGGCAGTTGGTTATTTTTTACTGCGGTTCCCTTTAATTGCCATAAAAATGAAACAGCCACCGGAGAATGTGGCCCACAGACCAACCGGCGACAGACCATCCATCCATCCATCCATCCCGACTCTATGTATCGTCATGCAATTCCAATTAGTTTCCCATCGACAAATGTCACCATATTTTATTTCTTTAGTACCCAGGCACTGCATTTATGATTCAATTACTTTTATTACCAAATCGGGGTGTAAAAAATACCGCCATCAGAATTAGCCATTAAATGTTCGATTATCAAATACGATCATAAACGTAAATCGCTGATAAATGGCAATAGCAGTATTTTTATTAGAAAATTTGAAAGTTGAAAACCAAAAAAAAAGAGAATAAAATGAATTTTCCAGGAATGGAGAATGGAGATCATTAAATG
This sequence comes from Drosophila atripex, assembly GCA_035045925.1. Lineage (NCBI taxonomy): Eukaryota > Metazoa > Arthropoda > Insecta > Diptera > Drosophilidae > Drosophila > Drosophila atripex. Next base: position 9,247,428 of record JAWNOP010000012.1, read on the forward strand.
GAAAAATATTCAAGTTCAATTGCATGGGAAATGTGGACAATCAACATTTTTTTATGCCTCTCATAACAATAACAATAAAACATAAAACCAAACAAACTAATTGGAAAAAGTTAATGTTAGATTTTAAAAAATATATTGAGGAAACTGTGAGAGTTTAAGCAACATCCTTTCCCAAATCCATAAAGCTGGCTAAAGATAATTTCCGCTTTTCATAACTCGACACTCAGTATATCTTTGTGGCATTTTTATAGATCCCTGCGCACCTCTGCTTTACGAGGCGTTTAAAGTCCATCATAAAACATCTTTTCCCGGCTTCCTCCTCCCCCCAAACACAAAGTGTGTATATTTTATAAATGTGCCACATCCTGAAGCAACATAGATTATATATAATTTCGGATTTAATTTGTGCCCCATGGAGGGGTGTCACTGCACTGCACTGTCACTCCGAAGTGGAAAATGGAAAATGGAAAATGGGAACGGGGAATGCAAGGCAATTCGTTTTTAATTGTTTTCCTTCGCCCCCGAAAGTGTGCTACATGGGGAGTGGCAGCAACAAAAGCAACAGCAACAACTGTCAAAATAAAAATGCTTGCTCATCCTGCAAAATTTGAAAAGGAAAATAAAATCTGCCAACAGGACACCCACTCCCCCTACCCCCATATGTACATGCAGTACATTTTTCGGTTTTTTGCCTTTTTGCAGGGAAGACACTTGACACTCTTTTGTGTTTAGTCAGCCAGCCGACAGCCTGCACCCCTCCAGGACACGCCCTTCCACCCACCCACCTCACCTCCTCTACGACAAATTTTTTCCCAGTGCAGCTGCACTCTCGCCTTGTTATTAGCAGAATTTAACAAGGAAAGGAAATTTAATTTTATTTTCATGTTTTTGTTGTGCCACGACCTCTGGCCACCTCTTGTTTGTACACAGAGAGAAAAGAAATTTCCTTGCCTATTCATTGTATTTATTCTTTGAATTAAAAATCTTTAGCATAAAATATCCCCATATATAATATTTTCCTGTGCATTGCCACCCCTCGGGCTTTGTCCTTTTGGCTGTTCCAGTCGCTTTCTGCGGTGTCATTTAGTCCGCACTAAGAGTTTTTAGCAAAAAAAACACAGGGGCAAGAAATATTCAATAATAGAGAACCATACCCCGAAAAACCAACCCCTCTAAGCGAACCCTTTTGTGTCACTCGTTTTTGGTGGTGCAGCGGTGGTGGCGGTGCAGGGTGGTTCTAGACAACGCAACAACAGTTGCCACTAAACACAAATTTGACATTTGCAAATCGTTTTGCGTTAAGTGCTCTCCGGATTTCCGGTCGATCTCCAAGGATCTCGAATACCACAGAACCAAGGTCCCCGGGGGCTACAAAAAGAAAGAAGCAGGGTCGGAGGCAGATAATCATAATCAGCAGAGTCAGCTCTTGCAGGTCCACTTAATTAAAACTTAATTGTATAGTCGGAGCCAACTCACAGTGGTTAAGCAGGTCCTAAAAAGCATAGTTTTTTTTTGCAAAAAAAAAACATTTAATGATGGGCCACATACAAAAACAATTTTCGTTTTGCTGAAAACTTCCCACAAAGCAACAAAAGCAGCCAAACATCAAAGGATGCAGAGGGTGCTCCAAGGCCCCAACTTGCCAACTTCATCCCCTTGTGAAAAAATAGAAAAAAAAGAATTATATAAAAAAAATGTTTCAAAAGTGTGACAGCAAAAAACAGTGAACCAGAGCCCACCGCCCACGTTTAAATGTCAATGATTTTAATGGGCGGACGCGCAAAAATCTTGAGCCAGTTTTGTGTTGATTACGTTGACAAAGGACACGAGCAAGGCGCAGCAAAGCTCCTGGGGAACCGTTCGCAGGAGACCAGCTCGTCAGCCACGCCCCCTGTGCTAGGGTGCCTGCTTCAGCCGCCCCCTTTGTCGTCATTTTCCCATTTGAACCCGTTGCGTTTGTAAGGTCATGGAACTTGTCTGCATTGACTTTGAGGGGAGTGAGTGGTTGCAACTCCAGGGGGAGGGATACCCCCGCTTGGCTGCAAATAAAAACTTTTTCATTTGCCATCTCTTTCGTTAGGGATACGGTCTTTTTCTAGTACACCTTGAAAAAATACTGATGACTGAAGGTTGGCCCTATGTGCCCAGCAGTTATAGCCATCATTTCATATAACTTTTATTACCAAAACATTCTTGCAATTTTTTCTTCAAGTGCAGATTGCCGTGTCGACAAACTGTTTTCATTTTGCGCCGCTACGCGCTTTTTGATGCCGCCGCCAACAAGGCAAACAGTTGCTCCTGCTTCGGCTCCTGCTCCTGCTCCTGCTCCTGCTGCATTTCCCTCTGGTTTCCCGCTTTCACGGCGAGTTTTTCAATTGATTTTCGCGGTTTGCTTTTGCCAAGGCCACAGGATGCAGCAGCCTGATGGGTTGGCTGGGGGGGGGCCTTGTCAGAGGGGAGCAGTTGCACCTGTGAGCCCTTCGAGTTTGTTGCTGCTGCTTCAACGCTTCTTTGTGTGCTGCACCTGCGAGGGGGAAAATGGGGATTTCCCCCAAAAAAAAAAAAAATGAAAGGAAATGGGGGAAAAGGGATTGGTTCCATAGAAAGTTAAGTGCTTTGTGGTTGGCAAGTTTTTCTTTTCGGTTCCGCTTCTTAGTTCCCGCGAATATTTTTTTTGCACGCGAGCGTTTTGCGAGGCTTCCCCTTTTTGGGAGCTATTTTTTATTTATTTTTTTCACCTTTGATTGATTGATTGGCCGCCATCAGGGCGATAAGTTATCGATTAGCATTCTCTTTAGCTTCAGAGGCAGAACGATGCTGGTTGGTCATTGTTTTGTTTAATGGCTCATCATCATTATCTTGAGGGGAAAGCCGGATTCACTTCCTCCCTTCCGGCCCTTGTGTCTTGCCATGGCCTTTACTTGTTAACGGAATTGGCAATTAAAAAGTTTATAATTCAATGAAAAAGTAACAGAGTTTAAGCTTTAGAGACTTGAATCTGATCCCATTATTTGCATTTTTTTTAGCATTCCTGAGCGTCTTGATTTGTTTTTCTCACCTTCTCGGAAACCCACACCTTGTGCGGTTTGTTTGCCATGATGGGTGTCGACTGTACTTCCAGTAGCCGGCAACACTTGCTACTTATTTGCTCGCTGAGGTCTCTGTCTCTGCCTTTGCCTTTGCTTGTTTGTTTAATTAAAACACTCGACTTGTAGTTGTCGCCGTTTGCTGATGTTGCTGGTTGCTGCTGGCAGGTTGCTGATGTTGCTGCTGCTTGTTGGTGTCTCATGTCTCATGTCTCATGTGTGGCAGCTACCAACTTTGGTCACAGCTTCCGCCCCAACGACCTCTTTAGTGCATTGAAGCGCAGCCATTCACCGATCGTTCGGGCGGATCTCTCTTGTCTCTCGTCTGATTTCTCAGTTTCTCTGCATTCTCAAGTCTTTGGCAAACATGGCCAAGAAAGCCATGACCAGATCTTCAGGACAAGTCTTTTGAGAGGCGCTGGTTGGGAGGGAGGGAGAACTGGAGAGCTTAGACAAACATCGTTGAGACTGACTGGCTGGCAGCGTGATTTTGTATAAATTCTAGCATCGGGCCATGGATGATTGGCAAAAATGCATGCGTTTCCAGGGCGAGTAATAATTTGTTACTCGTAACGAGCTTGTAGCGTCTGAGCTCCACGCTTGTTAACAATTAAATAAACAATATGAGTCTGCACTAAAAGCGACTCGGGGAAACAACAAATCATTAAACAAACACAGTCCCAGCACAGTCTCCGGTCGTCGATCGTCGAAATACAAACATTTAGCTACCACTCGTAGAAACCGAGAAAATAATGGCCAAGAGTTTGAGAGTCTGGGATTCGGGGATTCGGGGAGAAGCGATCCATTCGTCACCGCCACTTGAGACATTTTTCTATATTAAAAACAATATTTATGCATTCTGGGTTTTTTGTGGCAAGAAGCACGTTTGCTATTATTTCCAGGCCATTTCCCATGACCACACATCTCCTACCTACCTATTCTGGATGTGCTGGACCGGCAATCAGAACAGGGCACGGCCTAAAAAGTGCCCAAGATCCCACTTGAGGCTTTAATAACCAGAGCAAGTAGTTGACTCTGCCATGGCCAAGTGTGGTAGCCACACTGCGAACGTGGATTTTTCCATAAAAAAAAAACATATAACAAAACACGAGTACACATTTTCCTTTTCTCGCCCGCCGCACTACCATTTTGGTCACGTTTCTGGCATTTCAATATGATTTTCCTGCGTCGGTGGACAAACCAATTAGACTCTTCCCTTCCGTCCAGTGCCACGAGTGGTATTTGTCGCATTGCTTTTGGCTTTCGGCTAATTTTCACTCTCGATTGGAAAACGGAGACAAATGTTAATTTGTTGGGTTGGGAAATCGAGGAACTTGAACGGAATTTCCTGTCTTTCTTTTTAGGGGAGTAGCTTTAAGAAAGAAACTCAAACTCAGTAGAAACTTGCATTAAACATAATCCGATGCCACTTAACCTTGATTTGCAACAAGCTGGAGGCTCATATTCATAGCCAGCTGGCTGTCATCCGAGTAGGTTTCGAGAACGTTGCGTAATCATTATGGACCGCAACCGATAGATTCCTCAACCCAATATACATAGTCGGAAAAAGAGTGTATATAGATGCTTTTTGCTCTGAAATCGATAGCCAGCTCACGCCTGGCATTGTTTCTCACGATCCGATTGCCTGGTACTGCTGCTGCCATCCGATTGCTGCCCACATTTCGATATTGGATTTCAGCTCAACGTTTATTTTTGGCGCTACCCTCCAGTTGTAATCACAACACTTGGGCTTTTTGGGGCCCCCACCCACAATCCCTGTCCTAGAAACATTTTCCGTGGCGTATTTACTTAATTATTTTGAAGTGCTCGGCAAACATTTTAACACGAAAAATGTTTCAGAGAGCCAGAGAACTCCGGAGTCCCGGAGTCCGGACCAGCAACTTATTTTCGGGGTTGTATCTGAAATTGAAATGGAGCATGGAATGAAGATTGTGGGAGGATTGTGATGGACGACAACTAACACACACAAATGTTATTAATTAAAATGTCATTCATTCAGAAAAACAATGGAACGAAAGGACTTTCCGAGCCAAACAAAAGATGGGGGACGCTCCAAGGGGCTGGAAGTGTAAACTATTTTGTATTTGCAGCTGTTGTTGACAGTTTCACCAAAATAGTACGAACTAAAGCTTTAAAGCTGATACTTTTCATACTTCGGGACTAGTGGACCACACGCAGCTGGGTATCCCAAAACTGAAAACTAAAAACTTGAAACTTGAAACAAGAAGCTGGCCACAAAGCCGCAAGTATGTATGTCACTTGACACTTGCTAAAAACTGTATCTCGTAGATAAAATTCGTGACTTTGGGACCACAGTAGCTGAAGAAGCTGGCGAGCTAAATTGCCCTTCACTTTATTCCTTCCAGCTGTCAATTTTTTGGGGCGGAGCAGCTGCCGGTTGGTTAACTTGACCACAAACCGCTGCCATCGATATCAGCAGCTGCCAAGTCTGTAGCTCCGCCACCAGAAAAAAAGGTGTCATCCATAAGATACTTGCTTATTAAGTGGGAGATGGGCAGGACACTTGATGGGTGGCTCGGCAACCACCATTTTAACTTTCGTTTCAAGTGAGCAATTGAGTCTTGAATTAATTTCTGCCCCATCACATCCAATCCATCAGCGATTCACACCCTTCTTGGGCCCGAAAGCCAAAGCAAACACTTTCATCAAGCAAACACTAAAAGAAACAATAACTCCAAAGTAACTACAGTAGAAGCCATGCCATCCCAGCCCAGTAGTTTATTTTTCTCACTGCATTAGAGCGATGCGTTGGCCGCCAGCAGACGCCGTCAAATTTAATAAAAATCAGTGATTTTGATTGATGCGCCTCTTGGTCAGCAGAGCAGTTCCAGTTTCCAGTTCCAGTCGGGGAATCAGAATCAGCGTCCGAATCGGAATCATCATCATCATCAGCAGGGACAGCCCTCAGCAGCGACGACGTCAGCAAATATTGGCGGAAGGGTTGACACTCGACGGGTGGACGGGTGGTCGGATGGTCGGATGGTCGGGTGGTCGGGGGACAAAAAAAAAGAACCAAACCAGAAGGAAACTGGGGGACCGGGGTGCGAAGTACTTGACATGTGACATGGACATGTCGTCCAAGTGTCGCTCCGTTCAATTGAAACAAATGAAGCGCAAAAGTATCGCCGGAGAGACCAAATACCCAGAAACAGGAAAGAGCAGTTGCGACTTGTCGCCGCCTCATCAGCGATCCAGATTCCATTCCTCATCCAATCGAGGTTTTCAAATCAGTTGATTTTCGGAACTCAGACAGTCAAAAGCTAAAAATAGGATAGGATAGGCTCTATATATTTTGGTGATGGGCTTTATTGATTACTTTATTTACTTTATTGATTATCAGGGAATTCGTAGAACCATTGTTCTGATAGCTGCTAAAAATAAAAAACAGGCAATAAATAATTTTTTAGAGGGGTTTATCTTTAAGAAAATATTACCAAGACCCATTTAAACACAAAACTAACTCTGTTATCCTTTTCCGTCTACTTCCAGCTAGGCCATGCCGTTTATCGAGCGTTGACAATTTGACGCTGAGCTGTGTCTGGAAGAACACACTTCTCCGGCTCTCGAAGCGCCTCCACGTGGAGTGGCAAGGTGCAACTGCAGAGAAGGAGGTAGTAGGTAGGCCATCAGCCCAAGGAAGGCCCCCAAGTGGGCACTAATTTAGCCAAGCAGCGAATTGCAGCAAAATCCCCACAAACGCACAAAATGAGACACAATCGTCTGAAGGATCTGGGACTGGTGTTCCAGTTCATCCTGATCCTGGCATCCTGCCGAGCTGACGGGCCGCAGCATGGTTTGGACCATGGCATGGGAATGGGGGGACATGGATTGGATGCGAGTCCAGCGCCAGGATACGGAGTACCAGCCATTCCCAAGGACCCCACATCCCGATGCGAGGAGATCACCATACCGATGTGCCGCGGCATCGGCTACAACATGACATCCTTTCCGAATGAAATGAACCACGAGACGCAGGACGAGGCTGGCCTGGAGGTGCACCAGTTCTGGCCCCTGGTGGAGATCAAGTGCTCCCCGGATCTCAAGTTCTTCCTGTGCAGCATGTACACGCCCATTTGCCTGGAGGAGTACCACAAGCCCCTGCCCGTCTGCCGGAGTGTCTGCGAACGAGCCCGCTCCGGATGCGCGCCCATTATGCAGCAGTACAGCTTCGAGTGGCCGGAGAGGATGGCCTGCGAGCACCTGCCCATCCACGGTGACCCGGACAACCTTTGCATGGAACAGCCGTCCTACACGGAGGCGGGAAGTGGCAGCAGCTCGGGTGGATCGGGCGGAAGTGGCAGTGGCGGCAGCGGTGGCTCCAAGGGCAAGGGCAAGCAGGGCGGCAGCTCTGGCGGCTCCGGATCCGGCGGATCGAGCTCTGGAACGAGCAACAAGTGCCGCGGACGCAATTCAAAAAACTGCCAAAATCCCCAAGGAGAAAAGGCAAGCGGAAAAGAGTGCAGTTGCTCGTGCCGCTCCCCACTCATCTTCCTGGGGAAGGAGCAGCTCATGCAGCAGCAGTCGCAGTCCCCAATGATGCATCATCCCCACCACTGGTACATGAACCTCACTGTCCAAAGAATCGCCGGCGTTCCAAACTGCGGCATACCGTGCAAGGGTCCGTTCTTCAGCAACGACGAAAAGGACTTCGCCGGCCTCTGGATAGCTCTGTGGTCGGGTCTATGCTTCTGCAGCACCCTCATGACCCTAACCACATTCATCATCGACACCGAAAGGTTTAAATACCCAGAACGTCCCATTGTCTTCCTCTCGGCCTGCTACTTCATGGTGGCAGTCGGTTACCTCTCAAGGAACTTCCTGCAGAACGAGGAGATTGCCTGCGATGGCCTACTGCTCAGGGAGAGCTCCACCGGACCGCACTCGTGTACTCTGGTCTTCCTGCTGACCTACTTCTTCGGCATGGCCTCCTCCATCTGGTGGGTGATCCTGAGCTTCACCTGGTTCCTGGCCGCCGGCCTGAAGTGGGGCAACGAGGCCATTACCAAGCACTCCCAGTACTTCCACTTGGCCGCCTGGCTCATTCCCACTGTCCAGTCGGTGGCTGTGCTCCTGTTGTCGGCCGTCGACGGAGATCCCATTCTGGGCATTTGCTACGTGGGCAACCTCAACCCGGACCACCTGAAGACCTTCGTGCTGGCTCCGCTTTTCGTTTACCTCGTAATTGGCACCACCTTCCTGATGGCCGGCTTCGTGTCCCTGTTCCGGATACGCTCGGTGATCAAGCAGCAGGGCGGCGTGGGAGCCGGCGTCAAGGCGGACAAACTGGAGAAGCTGATGATCCGCATTGGAATTTTCTCGGTACTCTACACGGTCCCAGCCACCATCGTGATCGGTTGCTATCTGTACGAGGCGGCCTACTTCGAGGACTGGATCAAGGCCCTGGCCTGCCCATGTGCCCAGGTGAAGGGACCCGGCAAGAAGCCTCTCTACTCCGTGCTGATGCTCAAATACTTCATGGCCCTGGCGGTGGGCATCACCTCCGGCGTGTGGATCTGGTCGGGCAAGACCCTGGAGAGCTGGCGTCGCTTCTGGCGGAGACTTTTCGGGGCGCCCGATCGCACCGGTGCCAATCAGGCGTTGATTAAGCAACGTCCACCCATCCCACATCCATATGCCGGTTCTGGAATGGGAATGCCGGTGGGATCAGCGGCAGGATCTCTATTAGCCACTCCCTATACCCAGGCGGGTGGTGCCTCGGTGGCCTCCACCAGCCACCACCACCTGCACCACCATGTTCTCAAGCAGCCAGCGGCCAGCCATGTATGACATGGAGAGTCGGGGGGAGCATCCACCATGGGCGGCGGCGGCGGGGGCGGCGGCAGTACCATCGGCGGCGGCACCCTGGGCGGTGGCAGCATTCTCGGCGGCCACGCCGGCACAGCGATGAGCGGCAGCACGGTCGGCATGGGCGCTCCTCCCGGCACCCTGATGCACGGAGCCAACGGCGGCAATCCCGGCGGCAATGTCTACGGCAATGGCAATGGCGGTGTGGGTGTAGGTGGCGGCGGCGGTGGTCAGAACACCGCTCCCGGTTCGGTTATCGATCAGCGAGCTGTCTCCGTAGTGGTTACCCTACCGGGCGGACCGGGTGCCCAGCATCCGGGGCAGGCGCTGAGCGACTACGGTCCCATATAGTTAATGGTACGCCCGGACACCGCACACTGGGTCTCGACGAGCAGCTTCAGTCAGCTGTAGCCGCTCTCCTTCCTCGCCAAAGAAGAAGCAGACGACGAATCGCTAGAATCCCACGCCCGGCCTCTGTCTCACTCGCACTCTTAGGCTCTCACTCGCACACCTATTTGTACACCTCTCTCTATCTCTCGCTGACTCTGTCTCGCGTTAGCAAAGGTTTGGAGCCATGCCATATTAATTCATGTAGCCGTAGTTTTTTCAATGAGTGGAAAAAGGTCCTGTTTTTGTTTGCTTCCATTTGAATTTTCAAGAAATAATTCTCTAGATTTCATTCACTAGACTCTTCTGAAGAATTCTATAATAGTGTGACCAAATAAAACTGAAAACAGGACCTGAACAGCATTAGAGATTGTGGTAAAGAACCATTCTGCATACAAGATTCTAGTCGAAAAACAAACCTTTGTCTTCAAAAAGCAGATGAGCAAACGAGCATAAGTCGTGGCTAAAAATGGGTTTAAATTCCAACTCCCAGCAGTAGATACGCGATCGAATCCAGTTGAAGTGCGTTTGTTCCACCCCGCCATTAACTGCTTTACTATCTACTTATATTCATAAAGCACATATTTTTTTTTTGTTGTTACTACTTTTTCCTTCCACAAATACTTTCCTCCACGAAATAGACTGAGAAATGCAAAAACCAATTAAGTAGCCGCCACGTAGACCACTCGGGGGTATCAAAAAACAAACAAAAAAATACAAAAAATAAAAGTAAAGAGCGGAATCTGCCCACACTGCCAAGTCAGAGCCACGAGCCATATTTCGAAATTACAACTAACTTTTAATCAAACTAACTACACTATTAACCTTAACCTAAACGTAAACATTAAATATTACAAAAGCAAACACATAAAAATAAAATAAATAAACACTTCGAATGCCCGTAGAAAGTTAGTTGCGATTTTAGGGTTATCGCATTATCAAAGAACAGGCGGTCAGTGTTGCCAGATACCATTTGTAAATTATTTAATCTATCCTAAGGCATTATCCAACACTAATTTTTGTAAATATTTTCAAAACGCGCCTAGTTTGTAAACGACAAATTTATTTGTTCAGAGATGAGATGAAGAACCCTGGGAACTAAAATAGAAATTTAAATATAGTGACTTGCATTTCAGAATCAAAGGCAACTCTGCATTTAAGCTCAAAAATTGAATTTAATTTTTTTATATAAATATCCAAAATCCCAAAATCGAGAAACACTACCAAAACTTCCTGACCTTTTCCCCCATAAAGCTAAAATGAAGAAATGAAAATTGCCAACTTTTGCAGCCGACGCAGGGCATTTTTTTGCATTTATAAAAGAAGCAAAAAGAAAAATTGTATAAAGCTAAAACACTTATATAAGAGTATTAAATTAAATGTAATCTTAGTTTTAAACGAAGGCAAAAACCAGAAAAAAAAACAAACAAAAATGGCAAACGAAAGCAAAACAAAATATCTATCAAGCATTAAAAACTATTGTATTTAAATTTAATATTTATATTACATGGTAAAAGCAACAATTTAACTGTTAGCATTTCAAACCATTTCACATACGAAACAAAACGAAAAAAAGGATGAACTTTATATTATAAATTATATGATATAGCAACAACTATGTGTGTAATGTTTTTAGCAACTATAACTATTTCTATAAACAAAACGAAAAATATGCGAATGCTGTAATAAAAACAATATACAAAATATTTTTATTTTGATTTCATTTCTTATGGTTTTTTCTTACTTTCTTTTTGCATGACAAGTAAGTATTTTTTTCTTTAGCAGACTTTATTTTTAATTTCCTGCGATTTATTATTTGTTTTTAGCATTTACGTGAGAATCCCTCGAACACTTATACGTATCATTAAAACGAAGCTCTCCAAGTTAAGCAAACAATGCAGAAAATAAAACCAAAAAACGAGTAAACAATTATTAGCAAATTTCTCTACACGACGTACAATGTTTAATAAATATATATTATAAATATTGAACGCAACAAAAAAAAAAAAAAACAAAAGAAAATCCAATACAATACAACCATTTACGCGTACTATTTGATGTTGTTAATAAGCTTAAAAAAATATTGCTAGCTAGTAGCGTTTAGTTTAGTTCTCCACGGAAAATGGCAATGCACTTTTCCAACCTTAGTTCGTGGCGTAAATAGCAAACGCTTTTATCTATATATTTAATAAAATATTAAAGGCTAACGAGTGTAACGAATATACGTAAATGAGAAACCAAATGAAAATGGCAAAATGTAAAAATAATTATTAAACAAAAAAAAAACACTTCAGTTTAAGCGACTCGAAACCATTTTCCGTTGATTTTTTGTGATTGAAATTTATTTACTAAATTGATGAACAGAAATTGATTGCAATTTGCGAATGTATACGATTTTTTAATTTTAAATGAAAGAAGAATGGAAAATATTTCATAATGGAGTGGAATTTTAGATGGATAGGAGAGATGGATTGAAGGATAGAACGATTTACGGTGATTGATGGATTAGTTGAAGTTACACGGAAACCAGAAACTTGACGTCAAGTGTAGTTGTGAATTGTATTTTGTGAAATGTAATTTAATAATAAATAAAATAAATGAAAACCGAAAGCAAATTATATATACAATGCATATTTATGTGGATCAGAGAAGCGCAGATGAACTGGCAGATAATACTTTAATAAAAATTCATGCAGACATTATTTTATTTACAAACGAAATGCATTTTAAAGATATAAAATCTAAATCAAAACAAAAAACGAAAAACGAAACAAAAAAGTGGTGTTGTTGATTGTGAAACGATTTTTAAGCTCACACAAGCCCGAGTCGAGAATCAAATTCGTTACCAAGAACAGCAGAATATACGAAAACAAAAAACAGCAGCAACAACAATAATATTAAATACATTTGTAATTGAAAAAGAAAAACCATTTAAAATAAAATTTAACAACATAAAACGTCCACTTTATTTTTATGGGAATGGGTATGGCCGCTGCCATCGGTTGATTGCCTAAATGGTCAATCAACGCCTGGTCAATGGATGCTGGACTGGCCACCCGCCGTGAAAGGAATGCTTCCCTTTAAAATGGAACCATTAAAATACTTTTTTCGATTTCATCCAGAGCCAGAACTTTGAGTTATTTTCATTATTTTGAACCTCTCTTTTCCGTAGTGCTAACATTGCTTAGCTTTACAGAGCTCTGTTAAACAAACTCTTATACACCATGAAGTGTCATCTCTAGAAAAAAGTGGTTGATGTACCAGATAGAGCTGGATTCACAACCTGATGGCACGCAGACAAACTAAAACTTTATTTTACAACTAAAATATGCTAAAATATACTATACAAGGTCATTACTTGACCAAAATGAAGGATTTAGTGAGAATAAATACAGCCAGATTGAAGGGCCAATATATTCGAACGGAATGTTCTCAATATAGACACATTTTTAATTTACAGGTCAAAGAATTTCCAGGTTAAATCCTAAATATAGTTAAAAATCTAGCATATATAGTTTTACATTTACAACGAAAATCGTAAATAAATTCCATCGCAAAGTAGCTCCAGAAAATCGTAACGATTTATTACATTTATTCTCATTTCTTAAAACCGTGCTGCCAGATAGAGAAATGTAAAAATACCACAAAATATGAGATAATATACCAGAAATAATTGCCGCAATTTGTATTTACAATTTTGAGTTATTAGGCAATTCAAACGATTCCTCAATTTCAAATTGTTTCACGGCATATTTTAGGATATTGGGTCGAAAAATAAGAGAGTTCTTGTTTTAGAGGATTTGCCTAGACTTGATCGTTTATTAGTAAAACCAAAGTTTGAAAATAAAATAGTTTTCTGGATATTTATGTGGAAAACTGCACTTAAATTAAAAAAAAGGTGGTTTTTCGCAGTTCTATTCAAATAAATAACGTAATTAATTAACATTTGCTTAAATTTCTCTTACTAATTTATTGAAAACATTTAAAGCCACCGCCGGAGGGAGGTGAAAACAAAGCCATGTCGCTGGAACTTTCTTCAAGAAAATAACTTATAAAACTTATAATTATTAATAATAACTTATAACTAATTTATTGATAACTTGGTAGTTAGTTCATTTTAGACGCTTCACAGTTCCTCCTTATCGCCTTTTGAGCTTATCCTTCTTGGACTTCTTTCACGCCCTTGTCCACCAGGCCGTGGAGCGTTTGGAAGGTCTGCAACATTCCTTTGGTGAATCTTGTGCTATCTGTCCGTTCCTTGTGAAGATTGTACTCCAGAACCGTGATTCCAAATTCAGTGACGAAAGCTTTTTAACGAAGTTTGTAGTCATATTTAGGATTTTTCGCAACCAACCGTTTCCATAAGCTTCTAGAGCTTATATGGCTTATGAATTGTTTTTATACGTTAGAGTTTGAAAGAAAAATGTATTACAAAGTTTATGTATATTCTTTTCAGTTAATATGTAACAAAATTTTTAACAATTTTGTGTTCAATATAAAGCAGTTAATGTATTCTTTTACTGTTAAAATTTTAGGACTCTAATTTAAAAGTTTATTCAACGACTTTATAACAAATCGCAACCTTTGTTTCGTAACAAATCACATTGCAGGCTAAGTTGCTAAATAAGTTGCCGAAATTGCAATTCATCATAGTACGGAAGGCGAAAAAACTTGCAAAATATGAGCTAAATGCAATTATTGCAATTATTTTTCAATTATAGACTTTCATTGTTGTCAGACACTCGACAAGGGCCAAGCCTTTCATGTCCTTGCCGAAGTATTAAGAACACGAAATTTCGCCTGCCCTGCCAGACATAATGGTGTGGTTGTGTGTTTATGCGAATTATAGTTATATCTACTTACAGAACTTATTTTTAGTGCCAGCTGAACGGAGTGCAGCCAAATAGCTCTGATGACCTTACATGCATAAATATTTCAGCCGACTTTAGCTTTCCTTGTTGCCATTTTCAAGAGCAAGGCAAGGTCCTTGCTGCTGCTGCTGCCGCTGCTCTGGCAAAACTATTCGCAGTCCGTAGAAGGACAACAGTTGTGTACCACAATCCCCCCCCCTAAGCTTGGTATCCCTCATGCCAACTGGTCAACAGGTTGCAAATAAGCGCATTTGAAACTTTTTGAAACTTTTTACCGAAAACCAAAAACTAGTGACTGCTCATAGCCCAACCCTGTCCACTAATACCACCCACTGCCACCCAATGCCGTGGCCATGAAAATTCAATTAGTAGACCAGGCGCTAATTAATAGCAAATTGAAAGCTTTCCACTTGTTGAGAAAGGTTCTTTCGAAAATGCCACACGGCCATTGTCCAGGCAAAAAAACACACACGCCTCACGTGCTAAAAAGCTCCGCACGTGTCCTGCCGCACACGTCGTGGGGCAAGCGAGGCAAATAGGAGGGGCATGCGGTAAAGGGGCTGGCAAAAGCTTTCACTGCCAATAGCAACAGCGTGCCCCAAACACGAGCTCCACAAGCTTTGGTCGACTCCAATAGGAATTTTGGCCAACAGTTTGTTGCTCAAGCTGTTCCCGAACGGACGTCTCTCATCCAGAATTGTTTGTTCCCAACAGAGATATTCGGACATTGATTCGGATTCGGCCATAAGTTCCTCTTTAACAAAAACAAATATATATATATAAAAAATAAAAATATTTTAAAAAAATATAAAAATAACAGAAACATTGGTGGGGAGGTGCTCCCGTTAAACGAAAAGTAAAAATGAAGGTGTGGTGCGGAGTTTGTTGAAATTTCTTTGGCATTTTTCGAGTAAAACTAAAGTTCTTGTGCATCTTCGTGTGTGTGTGAGTGTCTAAATATTTAAATAACACAACGGAAAAAAAAATGAAACAAACAAACACCATAAAAGCGCCAGTAAAACGAGGATAAGGGAGTGAACCAGAAAGTGTAGTCTACTTTTTAGGGAGCAGGCAAACTTAGGGCTAGGCTAGGCTAAAGCCAAGTCGGCTAAACTGCTAGTTGCCAGTTAGTAGACGCAAGACACGTTGAAACATGCAAAGCCAACATTAGATTGTGTCAGCCAAAGTGACTTTAACTGGCAGGCCAAGACGGGTACATGACCAGCAGATTAGCTGACTTTAAAGGTCTTAGGTCAGTTACCCAACCAGTTACCAGAGTTACCATTTTCCAGCCCAGTGCATTTTCCCCAAAGGAGTCCAGTCCGGGCCACTTAATTAACACAGCACATTAACTTGTACAAGCGACAGGCCAAGAGGCACTCTGAACTAGTTGTAACAGGGCCTAAATCAAAGGGAATTCTTTAGCAGATTCTTGGCAACAGTTTAATTTGGACAAAAATTCGCTACAACTTTATCATACAACACAGAAATAACTTCATTGCTCAAGATATTTGAAGAAGTTTCGTCTTTTTTTAAGAAATTCAAAAGTTTAGAGAGCTAAATATAATTTTAAACTACATAAAACAATATATATTAGGCAAAAATGTAATGCTTTCTCCTTAAACTATTTAACCTGAATTGTGTTTATATGAATAGTGCTTATTTTCTCACTACATGAAACAAAAAGGAACTAAACCTTGCAAGATAATTTTTCAATAATAAATTAAAACTTAAAATCACTAAATATTTTCTTCTTATAAAACTATAAATATTTAATAACACAAAAGCTTTCAATTCCATACCATCTTTATTATCCATAATCTAGTTGCTATTTTTTCACTTATCACCCACCAGCTATGAAATAATCCGAGCGATTAAAGAGTTCCGCATCGTTTTATTTTATTAGCATATGAACAGAAATCGGAAAACTGCTAAGTCAGCATTGATTCGAGGTCATAATCCAAAAAAAAGAGGCAAAAACAAAGACCCTGTGACTCTGGACTCCTTTTGACTGGGCGACTCTCGGTGGAAATTGTATGGGAAAGTTGGTGAGATGCCCCCCAAGGCTCGGGCTGCCATTCACATAGCTGTTCGCAGTTTTGTTAAGAGTTTAGCGCGAACATTTTCGGGCGAAGCGCTCAAAGTGGAGCCAAGGGCTAAATCGTCCAAGGCTATCTGCATTTCAAATGACCAACGCAACAATGAAGGCTGAAAATCAACAAAAGAGGAGTGCCAGTGCCCCTAAAAACAAAACAAAACATCAGCAGCGACAATAACTGAGAAGAGCCAACTGAGAATTGTCGCATATGCAAGGGTGGGGCTAACACATACTCACCCACACACACACACACACACACACACCCGCGAAAGGACTAGTAAAAGGAGGCAGGGGCCATCAGGCTACTTAAAAACAGCACACACATGACGTCATTAAGAATATTAAATGAGTTTACAACGCGTTTGTTATTGCACTTGGGCAAAAAAGTTCAGAACTAAAAATATAGTTTGGTTTTTAAATATTTTAAAATAGATATTAGAACCAGAGATAAGCCTTTTCAAGGGTTAAGGGTAAGTGAAAATTAGTACCCATAATTAGTCCTTAAAATCTTCGTTTCCCTCTTTTCTCTGAGTGTCCAATTGCATGGCGTTTAGAGATGAGCAGCAAAACGGTAAAAGGCCATTAACAAACGCCTAATGGCGCACTTGAGACACTGCGCAGCCACAGGGGCGTGGCTAGTGTGGGAGTAGGGCGTTACCATAAGATAGGGTTAGGCCAAAAGCTGATAATGCGAATAGATCTGCGGTCTCCGACGCCTTAAATGCCCCCCAGAAAAGTAAGGGGGCCCACTCTCATTATTTTTGCTCATTTGGCTGGGAAATTGAAGTATTAAATATTTATTCAACTGCAAGGAAGAAATCACATAATCCATGGAAATGTGTCGCGGTCATATAAAACAACCCAAATTAAAATGAAGCGTCTAATGCACATGCCATGCCCGTGTATGTGAAATGATCAACCGAAGGGCAATTTATCAGCATCCCCGAAGTGTACTGCAAAAAGTGTAAAAATAAACAAACAACCAGCAACTAACAAGCAAACAACAGCAATAACAATTTGTCAAGTACACACGTACAGGTCCTACACCTACCTGGCTAACAAACACACATAAGCACATATAACACATCCCAAAAAAAAAACAAAAAAAAACACAAAACAGGTGGAACAAATTCAAATAAGCCAGGAGTGGGAGAAAGCGCGAGCAATTTTAAACGCCTGAGAGCGGCAAACAAAGGATTATAGCCATGGCCAGAATCCTGGGCCCGAAGCTGGCGATGGTGGAGCCTGCGAAATGGTGAGTTGATGGATCACATTGGTAACATTCCTAAAGGAAATGATTTTTGTCTGATGATTGTTATGCAATTATCATATATTTCTATATTTTTTAGGCCCCAAAGTTAAATTTTTTAACCAAAAATTGTTCAAATTTCTTTAGCAAAAAGCCGAACATGCTCGGCTCCTTTTAACCAATCAATATTATCGAGTTAGCCATCGCGAAATGCGAGGAGTATCTGTATCTGTGTGTGTGCCCGAGCGAGATAGTATTGGTGAGCCCGAAAAAGCACGTGGAGTTTATAAAATATGCAAAGCAATACATATTTGAACAGCCAGGAAGAGAAGACCTCCAGCTCATCCGAGCAAAAGATGAACATGTCGAAGCCGGCGGCCATTGCTTTTGTTTTTTTATCCTTACACACTCGTGGACTATAGTATGCCTGTGTGTGCGAGTGTATGAGTATCCGTATCCGCATCCGTATTCTATATAAAATAATGCTTCTGCTAAAGAATCCATTTCGACAATGCAAAAGCCAGCAGAGAGCAGCAAAGTGCTCTCGGTTGAGCCAGGTCGGGCCAGGATAATGAAATAATAATCTGTATCACCGGTAAACAACCATTAACGAAATGGTCGGATTAGGACAGAATATGCTTTGATGAGCTTAATGGAGTTGCGGGGTAAACGATGAGATGAAAATATGCCACTTAAGTGCTTTGAAGTGATTTTGAATAGACGCTTAACGTTGGGAACTTGACAATTTGTGAGCCGTTCTGGCTCTAGGCAGTCTATTTGAAGTTTGTCCTTTGAAAATGCAAATAGAATGTATTTCATTGTTCAAAGCTCAATGTGAGTGTTGTTTTAATTAAAATTCTGGAAACTGCTTAGGGGTTTCTAGTTTCAATGTTGGTGAAAATGCAAGAATTGTTTCTCGAGTAGTAATTACCTAAGGTTCTTAGAAGTTTGTCTCAAGAAAATATTTATTTCTTTGCCATGGTTTTAATTAAATTTGTTTCGATGGTTTTTCTTTTTAAAAATTGCATAGAAAAACTCAGTAAAGTCCTAAATATATCAAAATTCTCCTTAAAATACTGCGTATATTTAATCGAAAAAAAATCAAAATATGTAGCTCCCACAATTTAATACCGTTTTCATAAGCCAAGATTTACATAAATATGCCACGCTTACGGAGGGCCCTCCATCCTGTTCTTCTATTGCCATTCAACAAAAACAATATAATGCCCTGATAACAGACAACAAGTAAATATTTGCATTCAACAGATTTTATTTGAATACACATTCAAATTCCTTCACCCATAAATCCGCTGCCATTGTGCCATTTAAATCTATAAGGCAGATGTAAACAAACCGAAAGGACTCTCATTGTTCGGCAAGTGACAGGCTGGAGACACTGGGAAATCTGATGCCAAAACATGTCGAATTTATGCAACAGAGCCGTCTCAGTGCCTTACTTGTTTCTTTTCGCTAAAAATAGCTGCAGGCCTAAATAGCAAGAGCCGCTGGAATGAATGCTTAAGGAAGCCTTTGTGCGGGCCATGGAGTTGTAATTAAAAGGAAATCCATATTCATTTCGTGTAAGCAGTCGCAGCAAAAAAGTGTGGCATGCACGGCGAAGGACGAAGGACGTTGATGGAAATGGTGGAAAAATGGGGAAACGGGGCGTAAGGGGTCTCGAGTGTGGCATGTCCCTTTGTGTATTTGTCAGTCTGCCCGAAACGACACTGAAGAATGCTGACAGGAGCATTCCTGGTCCCTGCTTTCTCATACTTTTCCGCCAGGAGAGATGCGAACGTGATTCCAAAACCCACATAATCTTGGCTCACTGTAAGAAAATGTCCTGCCAAGATCAAGATAACGAGCATTGTCTGATTAAAGGTTTACACATTTAAGAGAAAATTGAGTAGTGGGCTGAATCCTTAAACAAATCTTAGATATTAGAGTCCACCTCTTAGTGAGCCTCTAATATAATTATAATTTTTAAAAGTGTAAAAAAAAAGGTTGGAACTGAAAGCATTGGCGGCTCCTTGACGGCCTTCATGCCATCTCCAGTGTACGACCCGGTTGCATATTTGCTTTCGCTCGAAAGGATCAGGGTCTGTCGGGGGTCTGCTGTGGACTTCTGTCGGCCTATTTTGTGGCCGCCACTTTGCATGTTGCTAACAATTTTCCAGAGCAGCCGGGACTGGCTGCCATTTAGTGGCACACGGCAAAGCGGCAAAATGTTCGTGCGACTAATTTGTGAAAAAAAATAGCACAAAAAAAAAAAGAATGAATAAGGAAGAAAGCCCGGCCAAGCAAAAACAACAAAATCAACTGGCACAAGACGTTAAAATCAACGGTCCGTGTCCATTAAAACGGGGCAAGGCAAGGCAGCAGGAAAAACACAAGCCAAGGAAAACAGCACAACTCTCTGAATTCCTGTTAATGAGAAATAATCAAAAAAAAAAAGGAAATTTACGCCAGAATGAGGCAGCTAAAAAAAAGGCGACCAAACTGTGGCACACTTAATGCCACCCACGTGGCAGCGTGTGAACAAGTTGGTTATACGAGCATCCGAGTGTGTGTACAAAAAATATACATATCGGTATGTGGTACACAAAATCGGTAAACACACAAAGCTAATAAAAAACTGTAAAATATTCAACAATTGGCAAAGCTTTTAAGAGTCTGAAAGAC
Source organism: Drosophila atripex (assembly GCA_035045925.1). Taxonomy (NCBI): domain Eukaryota; kingdom Metazoa; phylum Arthropoda; class Insecta; order Diptera; family Drosophilidae; genus Drosophila; species Drosophila atripex. The sequence continues at coordinate 9,267,648 of JAWNOP010000012.1, forward strand.
GCCCCTGATATTGAAATGTAAACCGTGCAATTTTCCGCCACTTGCGAGCGCCAAAAAATATGCTACACATAACGCCGCTGAATGAAAACGATGGGGAAGTTATAAAATGGGAAGGAGATAAATAAGTGGTTCATGTTTAAAAAAACGAACAGAAAAATATGGATGAAGAAGGAAAGAATATACATTGCGGCTGTGTATGAAAATGTTTTCATAAACTTTAAGCCAAAGGTACTTTAAGGCAGCGGAAGTAAAAGAGATAAATTTTGGTTGAAATTAGATAATTATAAAAGTTATAATTGAAACAACAAGGCAGAAGTTTCAGATACTAAATGAGGTTATCCCTTTTTTGAAAAGGATATTATTATAGGAAAACACACTAATCAACAATAATCTTATAAACTTTTTTGGGAAAATTAATTATTTCAAAACAATAGTCCTTATTTAGTAATGACAATCATAACACAATAACTTGATAAAAACCAGTTTCAATTACTAAGAAATGGTCATTAAAAGTCCATTAACAAACTAAATCATTGCCATTACAAGTTCTATTAAAGGCCGCTCTATAGTTCAGGATATTGGTAGTTGCTTTAAATACGCACTTGGGCATCAATCACAGCAAAGTCCTCACCTAAACGGTATAAAAGATAATCTTTATTGCGAGGGCCACGCCGAAGTAGTCTCATTTATAAATAGACGACTCCTAAGCGTGCCCTTCGTGGAGGATATAGCCAGGATTTTTGCCATAAATTACGCACCACGAACAATACACCTGCACTCGCTCACGCACACCACAAAAAACAAGTGGCTTTGGGTAATTCCACGCTTTCATAATAATAATAAGCATAAAGGGTAACCACAACAAAGCCCGGGAAGCCAAAGTCCTGAAAGTTGGGGCATCTTCTTACAGAATATGCATAAAATTATGATCTTACAAAATTACAAATTAATTGAAACGAATGGGAGGTACAAGTGGGGATACAAGCAAACTTTTTTGCAGTAAATGCAAAGCCAACAGGCAACAGAACGCCGGGAAACAGGAAAGCCAACTGACAAACAAACTAACAAACAAAACGTAAACATTTCAATTATGTCGCTGCGGTTGCCTGAAACTTTTTTTCGTGCTAATTAAGCTCAATGGGTGCTCTGAGCTCTGGGCTGGGTGCTCCAGTAATTAGCTGGCAAAAGTCTAAACAAAGCCAGAAACTCGAAAACAAATGAGCCAAAGGAAAAGGAAGAGCCCAAGCAGCCAGAGTGCCTGGCACAGAACCGCGAACAATGGCAGCAGGCCATTTCCGGTTTGTTCATGTGTGCTGTCGCTTTCAGCGCCAGGGGGCGCTTGAGTGCTCACTTCCTATGCGGATACCCTTGCAAGGATTTTTCAGAGAAAACTTTGTACAACTTGGAAAACTTTTTATTTAATGAATTTTCTATTTGTTTCCTAATATTATTTGTCACTTTCTAGATGTCCTAAAGGTCAGGGCGTGATTATATTTAATTATTTTTACAGAAAAGTTTTTCTTCATGTTAAGGATCAGTGATTTGTAGATATTAGCAAACAATTAAATTATTAAAGGGTGGTTTTAAAGGGTATTTGTATTTCCGGCGCCAGAAGCACAATATCCTTTTTCATGTATGCCTGCGTTGGTGTATTTGTATTTATGTGTTGGTGTTTGTGTTCGAGTGGGCGTTGCAGCAACAGTTTGTTGCTTTGTTTGGCTTCTTGTTTGCCAAGACAACGACACGCTTATAAATTTTTAATTAAATTGTTGTTTTGTAGTTCGTCGCCACCGCCACCGCCATTGTCGTTGCTATTGTTTTTGTTTCTGTTTTATCTAGTCACAGGAAAACGCATTGATTGTCCCCTCACACGTGTGTCAGTGTGTATGTGTTTTGATGGTTATATCCTTTGTATAGAATTGGGTTGTTATATTCTTGTGTTTGTGCAATTGCCTGTCCATATCCGATAGCTTCTCCGGGGAAAATTGAGTTGTTTAACTTGCAATTGAACTGGGTCAGAAGGATCAAGTGGTTCAGGTAGTTAGCTGAAGGCAATCTGATTTCATTTCTTTACTTTAATTGGCATTACGAGGTGGTTTTTTTCTATTTTAAATACACTTTTCTAACTATTTCTTAAAAGAATGGCAAACCAGAAATAGTTTTTACTTTGTAATAGCTAGGTTTCATAACAAAAATGGGCTATTTTTCAGATTGAATTGAAAATAATTTTTTAATCTTTAAAGGTATAACCATTTTCACATCTTTTAGCAATAAAATCACATCGTTAGAGTTCATCCCTTTGGCATAAATAAAGAAAGCACGCAAGTAGTTTATTTATCCTCTGTACACATGTCTAGACCATTAATATCCAATTTATTATGTATTCCCTATCAGAGCTCAGCGAAATGCTAAAGCCAAAACCCCATTGAGACCATTTACATGTCTGAACAATGTTTTTCTTACTATTTTTCTTTTTTTTTTTGGTTAGAGCTTTCCTATGACAAATTAACTTATTTAGTTGCGGCAGCAGCGGACCGTCATACGAAATAATTTATCAAATTCCTATATAAATTATTGATGTCCTCACACACAGGGACTGTTCTTTTCGACGTATCAGTGTGTGTGTGGGAGTGTGAGTGGGAGTGAGTGGGTGCATGTGTGAGTTTGTTTAAGTGCTGGGCTAACGCCCACACACTATTACTGGGTCTTGCACCGAGGCGGAGGAATAAAAATTGTTGTCAGGCGTAGGCGTTGTGCCAAATGCCAATCACGGGCATTAAGTCGATGGAAATGGAAAGCCACGTGAGCTGGGTGGTTGGCGGTGGCCGTAAGTGGGAGGCATAAAGAGTATTAGAGTGCTGGAGAGCCAGCAGTCGAGTTCCGAGCCATAACTGAAAGCCAGGCCAAAATGATAAATGACAGTGCAGTCCCGGCCTCTCAAAATTAACATAATTTTCTCCTTTTAATTGCCTGACGGACAGAGTGTAAAGAGAGAAAAACTTCACACACTTTTTCTCAGTTTTTACCAAGTTGCCTATTGAATTGTATAGTCCTTTTAGTAAATTATAAGTCTACATACTATTAGTAACTAATAGCATATCTGGTGTTATAAGTCATTCCTTAATCCTCGAATTTTTCTCAGTGCTTAGAGGAAAAGCCAAAAGCTACTGCCACCTTTCGTGGGACGTTGGTGGGTCGAGTTATTTGCCTTAGTGGTGCTGGTTCGGTGTTGCTCCTGTAGTGTCGTTGCCACTGCCGTGGCTTCGTAGCGGTGCCGGGTAATTTTGCATGCAAATAACTGGAAATTAGTGTAAGTGCTCACTGACATGCCATATAGTACACAGGACGCCAAAGGTATAGCCAAAGCCAGTGCTTCTGTCTCGGTTATAGCTCTTAGCTCTTGGCTCCTGGGTCCTGGGTCGAGTTCTCACTCCGCCCCGTCAAATGTCGAGTCCTGGATGCCTTTCCCAGGACATAGCTCCCAGCTAGGTGAGCAGCCCAAGGAAAACGCAAAGCCAATAGTAGCAACGGAGATAAACAGACGATGGCGGAATAAAGTGGCAACCGCTTAGGCAAACGACTTGGCACTGAACAAAATAATACTAAAAATAATAAAACCTAATGGAAAGAGAATTTCTAAATCCCTGATCTTACTTGTTATTTACTTTGAATTTTTAAACGGAAAAGAGTGCTCTTTTGTGGGATTACTTTAAATTCCACATTTTCTATTTTAAAAACATTTTGTTCAGTGTTAAAATGCGTCGAGTGCAAAGCTGCATGTGGGCGTTGTATGGCAGCATATCTAAATCGCCTTCTTTACTCCCCTTTCCATCACTTTCCTCTCGTCCTGGGCGGATCGTTGTCCTGGAACATCGGCGCTTTAAAAACCCATTAAAATGCAATGAGCGCACAAACGTTTTTTGCCACGAACTGAACCGAGCTGAGCTCTGACTCAAAACTGCTGCCGGTTAACTCACTTGAAATGGAATAATAGCTACAAACATATTTCCATGGATATTTAGTTGCCGTAATTATAAAACTAATTAATGTTATTACGACTGTGGGAAGAGAAGCATTCGTTCATACCGTGAGTTCAAATTTTAATTTCATCTAGAAATAGCATAATAAATATAAAAAAGCCATACAAAAAGGAATTAAAGCATGTCACTGTTAAATAATAGTATTATCTAAGCTAGAGTGTTTGAAAGCAGTTGGGGCTAGGATTAAAAAGCCAAAAAAAGTAAATCCATACCCCAGTTAAATCCAATAATATTCCTATTTGTATTGGTTATAGTAATTCATTAAATAAAAATGTTAGAAAAGGCATCTAAAAGTCGCTGCCAATATCTTAGGAATTAAGCCATGAATTCTAAAGTGTAACAAATAAAATTTACTCTTAAATTTTTTCCAAAAGAAGCAAAGCCGATTAGTATAATGTCACAGTTTTGTTTTGAAAATGGCCAAGAGGGCTTTATTTTGTATTACCCTGTTGCTGTTGTCTGAGCAGCTAGTGACGTTTAGATTTGAAGTGGAGCTGATCAAACAGCTCAGTCAAAAGGACAAAACCGCCAACTGCCTGGTGTCCCCCTTTCAGGTGGTCCAGGCCCTGTCCTTTTTGTATCTGGGAAAGGAGGGCCGAAAGGACTACAATCTGGCGAAGGCGCTGCAAATAGTAGGACGGGGCCATGACAAGATCACATCCTACTTCAGAGAAACCCACAAAAGAGCCGTCGATCAAACCTTTGTGATGGCCAATCGAGTTTATTTCTCGTCGGATTTTAAGGTACCGAATCATATGAAGAATATAAGTGACCAAATCAACGTTGAAGTGGAGAGTATGAATTTTTCGAATACCAAGAAAGCTGGTAGTGACATCAAAAAGTGGCTTTCGAAAATGGTGACCAAAAGCAACAAGCTATTCGGCAAAGATCACTTCACTAACAACACACAAATAGTGGCCGTGCAGGGATTATCAGTGACTAGTATGTGGAAGCATCGTTTCCTATCTCAGTCCAAGAGATCCTTCCTGATCGAAAGGCGCGAAATGAAGCCGCTCCAGCAAAAAGTCGCCATGATGTACACTTTGGCCAATTTTGAGTCCTTCAATAATGACGAAGCCCATGGTATTTTTATTCCATTTTCTAACTCCGATATTGGTATGATGGTACTGATTCCCAAACCACCTATCAGCACCTTAAGTGTGATCCAACAATTGGAAAAATATCTCTTGATCAAAATGAGAAAGGCACAGGAAACGCATTTGTTTCTTCCGATGTTCAATATCCAGGAAACTATGGATCTTAATGGTATTCTGGAGACTATGGGAATTAGGAACCTTTTCAAATCTTTAAATAATCCCGATTCTGCAAAAAATAGTGCTGAAGATACAAAAGATACAAATTCAATTACATCGCATTTTGAACAACTCAGCTTATTTGTTGTGAAACCAAATCGTTTATTATGTAAGTTTTTCCCTATATTTCCCTAAAAACAAAACTAACGTATGCATATGCTAGAGTACATCAATCTTAATCTTTTATCCTTACCTATGCATACTTTAGTTTAAAATCTTAACTCCATAAATCACTTCATAAAAAACTGTTCACTTTTAGTGGAATCTGAATATGCAAGCGAAGGCGACCAGAAAACCTTCGAGGTCAACCGACCATTTGTGTTCCTTATCAAGGATCAGAGTACGATTTACATGGCTGGGCGCGTGGACTCCATCGACGACCTGAACAAACGGAGTTTGTAGTTGCAGGAATTCTTGTCGGTTAAATGTCGGTGGAATTGTAAATTAAATTAGCTTGAATTAAGGCAAACGTAATGCGCTAAGCACAAAAATAAGTCTTGTTGTTGTTTATCCCGGCCATTAGTGTGGGCGGTTGGCGGTTGATTACCGGGCTTTTCCCTCAAATTCCCCAATGGCATTGTTTACAACGTTGCCGCGCATATTAATTGCCTGATTAGGGAAATTTAAGTCACACAAAACATCAGGCTGCAGCCACATCAGACTGGCTTTTCCAGCTCGTTTTCCTTTTCTGTTCCCCATTTTTTTCTCCCTTTGTATGTGTGCCTTGCGGCACATTCCGCAATTACTCGCAATTTGTGGCGGCAACGAAGCCAAATGCTGACAATTGCATCATGGCAGGCCAGGAGTGGCGGTGACCCTTCTTGCCAAACTGCAATTGCATAAATTATAAGGCCAGGCCACCGAACACCAAGCAGCAGGCACCATCGTTGATTTCCCACAAAACCCCGAGGTGGTGACACAAAGACGTCGTCCTCTAAGTGCACCAACTTCCTCCGCTGAATACCGACAAGGATGTGAAAGCGGGCCAGGACGGGACAAAGTGGCAAGTCAGCAGGCAGTCTCCTGGCATTGATTTTGTGTTGGCTGCCACAAATCTGAAGGTAGAATAAATGCAGACTCCAAGTGCAGCCATCAATTATTCAACTTCCTGGTTAACCACCCGAAACTCGGTCGGTGCATGGTCATTAAAAATTAACCAGAAACCCAAAACCAGTAATTCTTATAAATTATTTGCGTTGGTTAGATAAATTCGAGACTAAAAAAATCACTCGAACTTAAATCTAGTATTTCAATATTTTATTAAACCCGACCAATAATATGTTATCTGAAAAAGTGGACTAAAAGTCTATTTAATTGTGTGACAAAAACTTTTAGCTACCAAATGCATCCATAAGTTACAAAAAATGTTTTAGCCAACTATGTCCGTGGAGGGCAATTAACCTCGTATATAATGTCAATGCTTTTACGGGCCTTGTAAACTTCAGAACAACATGGTATTGCTCATACGCTCCGTTGGCCTCCCAATCACAACAAACTTGCATGTTCCCGGGGCTTGGACTTTTATTGGTTAAAATAAAAACCGATGGCGCCCATGCTTCACATGGCCTGGCCAGCAATGGGAGGCGGGGCGTTGAGCGGAGGGCTTCTGGACTGATTGCAACCACGTAGTGCTTATAAAATGCAACAGAGTGCAGCGGCCATGTCGACAAATGACGTTCTTATTGGCAGCGACAGCGACATCGGCATTCACGGAATTTTCAAATGAAAATGGCCCAGTCCACATCCTGAATGGCAGGAGCAGTAAGGTGGATTAAAGCCAAATTGCTTAACAAGGGCAAAGGTCACTCACATCAGCTACAAAGTAAGGAGATTAAAAACAAAAACAAGGAATAGTTCTGTGTTTCTTGTATTTATCCTTAATAAAATCACAATCTTAGGGATATGAGCAATCCCCCTTAAATGACTTACGAAGACTAACAATCTTTTGAGGAAAAGTCGTGCCAAAAGTCAAATAATCAACGAATCGGCAAACTTTCATGCGAACAAATGGAAACAATTATCGGAGAGACAGGGTATCCTAACTTGTTCGCTTTGTTCTCGTACTTCAACTTTATCCTTGCGCTCTCTGGAATCCCTCCCTTGCAAATAAGACAAAAAAAGGAGAAAAGTTAAACTCACTTAATTGAATTGAATGGCAAAGAGCGACGTCAATGAGAGATGATGATGGAGGCAAAGTGCACTCGAGTGCAATTTATTCAGAAAGACGGCAATATGGCAAATGGATTCGACTCTCCACAATGGCTTCGATTATGACCCTATTGCACTTGGCCAGAAGCCCAGAAACAGGGCTAAAGGACGAACTGTATTAGCGTGTCAAAGAGACATAAGCCAAAATCACATTTTAGCCCCTTGTTTGCCGTATAGACATGGCAGCAAAAAGGCATAAAAACGATAACCGACAAACGCATAAAGAAATGGCCAATTTTCACGGGGGTAGAATCATCTAAGAATTAAAAATCCTTTTATAAAAAATATATAATCTCTCAAAAATAATATAATTTCATCTATTTCTCCCTCTTTATTTTTTCTATCATAGTTTCAATTAATAATGTATATAATCAACTAAACTCCTGTCAACTAATCGATAGACCCTCGCCCAACTGTTGACTTTCACCTGAACCCAGAAACTTGTTCTTTGTTTCGACCACCTTTTTTTATTGAATTTTCACACGAGACTGAACCATCGTCTAGTTCACAGACCGTTTTCCCCATCGTCCTGCCGGCAGGATCGACCCCACAGCTCATTTAACACATTGACATTTGGCTTATTAGCACCGGGACACAAAGGAAGGGTCACGTGCCGGAGTGCGACCAAGGCTGTTTAACTAATGGACCGGGCATTAAATCGAATACGCTCGTTATACACATGACTTCGATAATAATCGATAATGATTTGTGTGCGTAAATCAGGGGGAAGTTTCCCCCGATGTACCATGCGGCGTATACTTGATGCACAGGGTACTCCACTTGGGAAAATTTTGGGGGAATTTCTGCATTAATTACAAAAATAAATATTCATGATTTCGATTAATTAAAATTCTCGAGAATTCGGTCGAGTCTCAAACCCTTTTAGTTATCTAATAATCTAAATTTCCCTTAATAAAATCCAATAATGTATAAAATATTAAGAAATATTATGAAATAATAGCAACTACACATTTTTTTCCTGTGTCTACCATTTCCGATTTCACGGCCATTGGCTTTGACTGCCAGTTATTTTCAATTAAAAACTTATTTGGCAAATTTGAAATGCGAAAGTCGAGAGAGGGAACCACTTTGTTTTCTCGACAATTTGTGGCTGCTCTTTGGCAAAAGTTCTCCCTCGAAAAGTCGCGTCCTGCCACGCATAGAAATGGAGTTGCCCTCATTGTTTTCTCGCTGTTATTGTTGTGGCCACAAAATGGTTGGTGCACAACAACACTTAAGTTTAAGTGACTACTCGAGACTTTTGACTTGGTGTGTGTGTGTGTGTGTTTATGTGTCTGTGTCTTTGTGTGTGCTTGGAATAAAGGACGGCAAGGAGGGCAACCTCGTGACTGCGTGACCGGAAAGTGTTTGGCACTTCCGGTTGCCGCAGCCGCCAAAGCCACCAAAGCCTGTGAATCCACCGCAGCAGCCAACCACAGCGGCTGTGGCAGCGGAAGTTCTACCACGTAGACAATAACACTAGTACCACCACTATAGAAAAACTTGAACTACAATGGCAACCAGCCACGCGTACTCGTTCCCAGGATCAAAAAACCCAATTGAAAGGGGTCCTGCCAGCCAAAAGACGAACTTTCAATGCTCTGGCAAAGTCTACTTGACAGTTTTCTTGTAAATTTCACAGACTTCCTTAAGTTTCGTTAAGAACTTGCAAATTTCGAAACTTGAAAGGACAGTTTCCAAAGTTTATCAACCACTGGTATAACTTGTTGATTTTGAAATCAATGGAATATTAAATTATATTAAAATTTGATGTTCAAATTATAACAATTACGTGAAATTTTAAGCGCTTTTTAATGACGGTGTGTTGGAAAATTACATTTTGCCACATTGCCAATTCCAGTGGAATAACAAAGTATCCCTAGCCAGGATATAGAACAGCTGTTATCCTGCCACAAAGTCACTAGCGCAGGAAGCGACAAAAGCGACGGAAAACAAAGAAAAGCAAACCCTCAACGGGAACAAAAAAAAAAACGAAAAGTAGAGAACAACTTTTCAGATGCAGATACAATCCCCTGGCACCGTACTCTTTGTAGGCAGCGAAATGTCACGTTTTGGCCATAAAATGTGCTAAACCGTTTATGCAGCAAACAAACTATGGCCGCAATCAAATGCCAACAACCAGAAAGTGCCACAAAGTATAGGCCAACTATTGGACACGGCTACTTTTTCATTTCGCTAACCACCATGCCGTTTTCATGCAAATTTCATATTGAATTTGGCATAAAAATAAATATGAAAGAGCACCTGAAAAAGGTGGAAAATAAAAGTTAAGTTAATTGCTTTTGCATAAAGCAAAAAAAAGCAGGAGGAAAAAAAACACGCCAAGAGGCAGAAAGTCGGAAGCGAAAGATGCCAAGGAAGCTGAATGGTGGGTCTGATGCTGGAAATGAAATGAAACTCAGTCGAGCTGCCAGTTGAATTGCTGCTCAATTGAGTGGAAAAATTTTTCATCCATTGGCTTCCATTTTGTGGGGTTTACGGGAAGGGTCCGAACCAGAACTCCGACAACTTTCAAGTCAGTTTTTTGCTCTGGTGTGGGGGATTAAGTTTGAGAATTTGTTGGAATTTTTAAGCAAAGCTAAGAAATCGAAGAAATCAGTGAATGTAACGATTCAATGAACAAGTCAGTATTCCATTTTCACAAATGAAGATTCAATGAAAAGGGTGCAAGTCAATTTATTTAAAATTTTCAACAAAAAAAAACTAGACTACACTACCAATCGTAGACTTCCTATAAGAGAATTAAATTATCCTTAACAATTATTTCAAATCAATAAATTGTTGCTTTATTGCTCTGGTACTACACACTCGTAAATTTAAAACAAAACCAAAATCATGATTAATCTAATCAAGTCGATCTGCCTTTGTCAAAAAATGCCGACAAATCTTGATCACGTTAAGACCAGTTTATACCCAGAACCCATTTCATTTGTCAAAGACCGAAAGCGAAAAGCATGGGGTTCGGGTTAACGGGGCCCATAAAAAAGCTTAACAAATGAGGGTAAGGGTGGACTTTAACAGCTAATAAGTACCTCAAACAAGTTTCTTAATCCCATACCCAGCACATTTTTGGGCTAGGTCAACGGACACGTCTGTAAACACAGGACCAAGGGACTGGCATCCTTTAGGAGCGGCCCGCTTTAAGTCAAAGAGGTTAATGTGGCAAAAACAATGCGCCGCCTTCAATGAGAGTTGAACGACTCACCGACCAACCGAAAAAAAAAAACAGAAATCCAGATCCTGAGGTAAAAAGCCTTTCCCGGGAAAAGTATGCCACAATATTTTACACATGAAAGTTTAGCACCGCAGCCGTAGCCGAAAAAACGAAGAAAGGACTCGTTGGCAGGACAAAAAACACATTGTTGGCCACACGGGCTACATAAATAATTTCCACCACACACTTACTCACTCGACGAGTCCTGGCACTTTGACTAAATGGTGTGTAATAAAATTTAAATTGCTTTTGTCTGGATTTTCTTATGGTGTTGCCATAAAAGTTGACTCTGTTCGAGAGCAATTTCCTGATCTAGGATGGTCAGAGAAGGGTGAGTCGATCGTTGTTTAAATCTACTTAGAAAATCCACTTAAATTATTTAAGTGATCTAGGCTTTGCATTTTGTTTTGTTGTTAAAAAGTATAGTATTGTTTCTCTGTACAAAGCTAAGTCTAAAACTTATACTCCTTGGAAACTCTCTTATGATATTAAAAATTAAATATTTATAAACAGAAACAATTTTTCCCCATTAGCCTAAGAGAAATGGAAAATCCTTCTGCAACATTCATAAAAAACTTTTGACAATACCTACTCACATGAAATCCAAAACAATAAACAAAAGTGGCAAAACGAACAAAAATCTAAAATGTTAATTAAAACTTTTTAATATTCACTTGAAAATTTGTTTTTAATTAATTTTTGACAGCTACAAATAATTTGTTGGATTTGTTTGAGCCACCCTGGTGGCCAAAACACTTTGGCATTTATAACAATTGGCCAAATTGCGACTAATTAAATATGATTTAGCTGGCTGGCCAGTGCAAGTGTCTGGCTTTGGCTGAGCTGTCAATATTTGTCAGGAAGCAAGCTATAAAGCGGCCACGTCCTTACACTCACACATCCAGGACCTGTCTAGGACTGACCCTGACCCCTGACATTAGCCTTGTGCGGTGTAGTAGTAGTACTACAGCTGGCCTCGGGCAACAAAATTTGTTTATAATTCAAATATCAGAAAAGAGAGAAAAAAAAAACATCCGAACAAAAATTGTGGAATTGTAGAAAAACGAGGCAAGGAAAACACGTTAAGCAAACACGATAACGATACTATATAGATATGAGTGGGGAGGCCCTACGAGCAAGGACAACAAGGACACAACCAAAAACACAAGCAGGCAAATTTATTTCAATTTAAAAATTTTGGTCACGCTCAACACAAAAAACGAGTTAAGCGAGTGGGTGTCATTGGGTTTAGTTGAACCAAAAAAAACAAAACACAAAAAATGGAAAATGGAACAAACTCGGGGAAAGTGCCATTTGTATAATTGCTGTCGTGATAGAGGAGTAAACTCTGCTCCGGTCTGTCATCCCTGTCTTGTCCAACCCCTCGAAGATTCCTAGTTTATGCCTTGACACGCTCCAAGGACAAAGCTCAACGGCAAATGGCTAGGGACATTATCATCCCTGGGCAGGGGAGGCTTCAAAAGAAATGGCCTCAAATGAAAAGTAGCCAATGCAAGGATAGCCGGAGGCTACTCGACGCCTGGAGATGAGCCTGGTTAAATTCGAAGGTTTTGACGCGAACTATTGGACCTTAACCTGGTTATAGCTATTTAGGGTATTAATTAGGTATACATAGGTATTTTGTTTTATATATTTAGCCTGGTTGGACCAGATTTTTAAACTCTCTCTAAAAAAATCGCATCACGGCGCCATTTCTGATTCAATATTTATGCAAGAAAGCGAGCCAGCCGACCAGCCAGCCGTCAACGATTTATGTCTGGGAATTAGTTGATATGCATTGCCGATTCGAAATCGCAGACAGGCTGGCGAAGGCTGCCAGTGCCTCGCTTCTCGTATATAGACGCATATACCCGTAGAACTGGACTATCCGGGTCCTTGACAATGGCAATGAGTCCACCGGACTCGTGTGTTGACATCGATTGACAAGGTGGCAAGGTGGCAGAGGGGAAGAGGGGCAGAGTGGGAGAAGGAACAGGCCGAAGGACATCACACCACAACGTTGAGTAAACTTTTTTTCAGCCAAGTTCGAGTTCAAGTATTGAGTACAAAAAAACTGAAACGTGAATGTCGTTAAGTTGTGGCAACCACGTGTTGTCCTTCGCCAAAGCTTGGGGCACATAAAAATACAAATACACATATATGTAGCACATATATGTATGTGCAACAAGCGAGCTGTCTCAGGTGTGGCACTGGGAATCGAACCAGGTGTCATTATCAAGTGGTGGTATAGTGGGTTCTTTGTTGTGGCTGCCAAAAGAGAAAATGGTAACTCGCAACTTGTGGCTTTTTTGGGGCAATCAACAAATTATTGGGGAAATGGAACAAGTTTCACATCTTTTGATCAACGAAGTCAAATGACATTTGAAGAGAGAGTTTTAAATCAAATATTTAAAAGTTCGTTGGTTAAGAAGTTGTATCGAAAACCATAGAAATTCTACAAGAAAATTAAGGTTCTTTGAATGAGTAAAAAATTACTATCGGCCCATAAAGTAATACGTTCCAAAGGACTATAACTAACTAACGTAAGAAAAGTTCCTTTCTGAAGTAAATAATTAATAGCTCCAATAAAATCAGGATTTATTTAGAGTATGCCGAGCATGCAGTAGCCATAAATAACTAAAGATTATAAATTAAATGTTAAACCATTATATTTAAGCCATAAATACAAAATGATGGGTCATTGGGGACACTTACCAGCACTTAGCACTGTCAACAACACCCATTAGCATGCGATCCGCAAGGCAAACTTAATTCAAAGTAACGAATTGAATTGCTCAAACTAATTATTGGAGCGTAGACCGCTGCTGGGACTGAAAACAGGAGAACGCAGGGTAGGAGGTGGCCGGGGAAAGTCCTTCTCCGTGTCCGTACGACTGATTTATGCTTGCAGGCGTCGCAAAAGCATTCATCCATTCTGACACAAACAGTATATCCTTCAACTTGACCACCATGAACGGTGGTGGGAGAAGGAAGGTCTGTTCTTCATATTGCGGTTTCTATATGGACATGTTTGCTGGTGTGGCGGGTCTGTGAGTGTGTATGAGATGTCCTTGTCAAACACTAATGGCGTCGTCGCCATTGCCATTGTCCTTGCCAGCGTGTTAATGTGCGACAGTTTCCTGCCACTATGAGGTTTCCTTCCAAAGGCTAAAATCGAATTGAAAAGAAGCATTTTAAATTTCCCACATGCTTGTTTTTGTTTTCTTTTTTGTTTGTGCTTGTATGGCGGTTGCAATTGAAATATGTTTCCGGCTTTACCGTAAATTCGATCCATGTCCTTTCGCTGAGAATGAAATTGAAAGCCAGGACATCTGGTATGCTCTCGCATAAAGTCTCCAGGGGGGTGGGGGTAAACATACAAACACTACATTTCCCAGACTGCTTGATTTATCTCTTTCCCTCGTTCTCGACTCTTTATTTTTCAGAATTTATGCCTCTGCAGTTTTCCATCGATTTTCGTCTTGCGCCACAACGGACTGGGGATGAAATACCAAACACATAAAACGGATTTGATATTAAAAAAATATGCAGGTAAAAATACGTACCAATATAAACAGAACGGGGTGGACTTTTTTTAAGTTCAATCTCGGAAATACGGATTGTTATGAAATTCAACAAAAAATGGACAGTATTTTACGATTCAAAATGTCTCGTCCTTATGGCATTATACTTAAACTTTTATTTTTTATTTAGTATTTTTAAGAGGGAATCAGTTTATTTCAGTTGAGAATATAAAACCATGTTAAGTTATGTCCACAATGCGTATGAGTAATTTTTTAACGAAACATATTACGTATACGTTGTGTATTCCAGGGGCTTATTATTTAATTAAAGGAAACTTTTTTTAATTTAAGATAAATGTGTTTAAACTGTTATTCTAGAAAATTTATACAACTAAAAAAATGTTATTCAACACTGCATATGAGTGTTAAATTTAATTCAAAATCACATGTTTCCTAAAAGTAAAATATTTTGTGAAAATACTATTTTCTTTAATAAAGTAATAAAAAATCATTCATCATAATAGTTTAAATATTGAAATTGAAGAATTTCTAAATATTACTCAAAAACAAATATCCTCCAAAATTTAAAACATAATACGAAACGAAAGGTTCACTCCAATAATACGCCAACATGTTGGCAATATGCTGGAAGGAAGCCGCGAACAGGGACAACACGCCAAACAAAGGCTCTTACCAACTGCGGCTTATCGGCAAATGCAACATGGCGTTGGCCAAGTCACGTCCCCTCTCGGCGCTGAGTTGTTGTTATAGCACGGTAGTTCCCATTTGTTAACGAAAAACAACTCACACAAGCCTTTTATAATACAGACACACACCACTGACGTGCATACAAATTGCGAAAAAAGGAACTCAAACAAACATCAGGGAGCGTGTGCGGCAAGTGTGGCAAGTGCCACACGCTTTAAATTGAAAAAAATATAAAAAAATAATCCGCGAATTTCGACAGAAACCAACTGCCAAGGTTGGCCATATGGAGGCGCATAAAGAGACGTTGCAACGCGGAGGTAAATATTTATTGCCGTCGTGCAGCAAACGTCAAAAGCAATTGGTTTTTGCTCGAAGGTGCGTAAATTTAATTTCTCATTTCAACGCGTTTCGGTTGCGGTCAATTAGGCTTAAGGTCCCTGTAGAGTTTCTAAATAGTTCGGATATTCAACTAATGAACAATACTTAATTGAATAAAACATTCAGGTGTCAGATGAGTTGTTTAATTAATTTAACATACAGTTCCTAGCTTATTGTCCTTCCCGTCGAGAACCAAAAGGGAATTTAAATTTAAGCTTAATTTAAGGGAAAAACTAGCCAAATTGGGTGCACGTTTGCTCTCGCAAATGAACTTGAAAAATAAACTTTGACTTTTCTCGCAGCAAATTGCACTTTTTGTGTGCTTGCAAATATGGCTAATGAAATGAAAGAAACGTACACAAGAGTGCACTCTGTGGCCACAACTAGCTAATCAATACCCACTCGAACTATTGCAGAAACAAGAAAAAAGGCGCGAGCTGCGCCTGAAGCGATTCTGGCGCTCCCCGAAGACCACCTCGTCGGACGACTCCACCGGCTATGAGAGTCCGACGCGAACGAAGGCGGCCAGCGCCGGCGGGGGCAGCGATGCCCAGAGGTTCAACCACCTGCACTACACCAGTCTCTCCCAGGGATCGGGCACGTCGTCCTCGGCGGGCGGTGGAGCCACCGGCTCCGGGACGGGGGCGGCAGTGGCGTCCGGCAGCAGCAAACCCTCCTGCTCGCTTCCACTGTTGCAGGTGTGGCCCAGCCAGGTAGGCTTTACCTTATTTTGCCAAAAACCTATACACTCAACGAAAAACAACGTTCCAAGGTCAATAAATATGAATAATTTTGGGATAATTGGATATAAAATATAATATAAATATTTTAGGGATTAAATATTATTTAAAAATTAAGTTAAACATTCAAAAATATACATTTGATTTTGGAACGTTTTATTTTTCTCAGTGCATTAAAGTGGCAGCACCCAAAACAAAATGAAAAAAAGATCAAATGAAGACCAACCAATCTGTTATTTGGGGAAAAAACAGAAGCAACAGTTTCAAATTTAGGGGCTTTTTAGTTTTGGTTTCATACATTCAAATATATACACATTTTTTTTTTGTGAAACTATACTCGTATGTCAGTTGATGCTGTGGCCAGTTGCCTTGTGAGTTTTTGCGTTAATTTGTTTCTCCGACTCTCTCTCTTCCCCACAACACCACCAAACTCCACCAAACACCACCAACTACTGCCACTGCCACTGCCACTGCCACATCACCAACACCACCCGTCTCAAAAACATACAAACCCCTTTTGTGTGTACGTTGCGTGTTTGGTTCGGTTTGGTTTGGTTTTGATTGCTGGTCTGGTCTGGTCTGATCCCATCTGGTTCTGGTCTGGTTCTGTAATGGTAGCCGCTCCTGCGCCAGGAGGGCTTCGTACAGTTGCGTCGAAACAGCGGCCCCGAGGGCCAGCGGGTATGGTTCCATCTCCAGTTCCTCTTTCTCCAGCCTCTCTCTCTTTTATCTCTCACTTTCTCTAGTCTTCTCTACTACTCTCTAGTCTCTATTTAAAATTTGCCAATTCTAATTAGACTTTTTGCATGCCTCGATTAACGTTTTTTGCCAATTAAAAATAATTATCCTTTAACAAAAGCCTCCAACGAGCTCCTAAAGTTTTTTGACTACTAACTGTATAAATCTGACCACAGTACCCATATCTAGTTGAGGTTATTTTGTGTATTCTACACCTGAATTTTTACCTAGATCTCGTTTTATAAAATATATATATTCTCATTGGGATTGTATTGCTATAGATTTATTTTTTCACGCACACTTGTGAGCAAGGGTTGATCGCCATTTAAAAAAAAAAGTTTTTTCGACGTTGAAGATTTGAAATTTTGTGTAGCATACATTTTTGCGTTTAATCCTTATAGACAAAAAAAAAATTAAATACATTTTCTAATTAAATAAAATGTTCAGCCCTCAAAATAAATTGTAAATATTTTTTAAGAAATAATTGATTAATAAAAGTGGTCGAAATTAAACTATTTACATTCTTATTCAGAAAATTAAATTGCTATCATAGCGGATCATAGAAAATCTCAGTATCATTTAAAAAAAGACTCGTTTTTTGCTTAGTAAATTCCTAGTTAGATACCTCCTTGTTAAACTGTAGTATGTATTAGTAAACCTTTTATTGATCAGCCCTGGCTCTAAGAAATACCACACCACCTTGTGTAAGTAAAACCACTTGAAACACGAATTCACCCTGTATATATTATAAAGACCCCCACCACTCCCCAGAGAAGATTTTTTTAATCAACCACCTTAATAACCGATATATCACCGTGAATTGAAACCCCAAAGCAGCGATCCCCACACTGCACTTGAGAACCAGCTTACTAATACCCCCCGAGATCCTTTTTTTGGATTTATCTCCCCTTAAATTATAGAAATAAAATGTTCAAAGTTTTATCCTTTTTTAAATGGCGTCTGGACTCTTGCAGGATTCGCCGCGCGGCGAGGCCGATGGCCAATCGTTTGTATTCCCCGCCATTGTGGAGACGAGTGTCTGTAGTCCGGTGGCCGGAGAGCCGAGTGGCAGTCTGGGGAGCACCAACCTGAGCTTGAACGCCCGACGGAGCAACAACCACTTGAGTTTGTCGACGGATCGTCGCAGTTCCTTGTACTGTGATACTCTGCACGCCGGCGACTCGGGGATCGATTCCGTACAAGCCTCACCATCGCCGAATGCCTTTATAGCCCCGCCGGGGGTGCACGGACTCCCCTTGGGCCAGACGGGTGGCGGGTCCTGCCACGTTTCACCGACAAGCACCCCCACCCAGGGCTCGCCGAACTTGTCCCTGGGCCGGCGGGGCATGCGGAACAGCATCTGCGTGGTGCCTAGTGGCACCACCGGAAGGAGAAAGTCCAGTGCTCTGCTGCATCCGGATCATGCCCGGCTGTTCGCCCTGCGGATGAAGCATGCGGCCGCCTTGGAGCGGGCTCAGACCTCCCCGGACCAGACTTCCATCGAGGACGCCAACGAGTTCCACGACAATGGACTGGCCACCAATCTGCGCCTGTGCTCGGCCTCGTCGTCGACGACGTCGTCGCTGACATCCGTGGCCGCGGTCAGCCTAGGCGGTGCCGTTGGTGGCTGCGGTGGTGCGGGGGGTAGCTCCGGTGGAGGCGGCACCGGTGGCGGTTCCTCCTCCGGCTCCGCCTATGCTGTGGGCGCGGCGGGCGTCCAGCAGCGCGTCTCCGATCCCTGGCTGCAGCCGCAATCCGATCGGGAGAGGGACTCCCGCCACGACGGACGGAGGCGGTCCTCCACAATGACCGCTCGCTACTCCTTGTTCGATGCTTTGGACCTGGAGTATGTCCTGCTCCGGGCAGCGGCCAGGGGCTCGGTGGGTCCGTACAGCCTCAGCGAGTCGATACACAAGCTCACATTCACCCAGTCCTTGGCCTTCCCGGCTCTGGCCCGGGGTCTGGCCACCAAACGCCGGAGATCGGCCACGCACACCAGCTCCCGGCCCCTGAACCCTCATGAATCTGGGCTAAACACCTGCGCCAAGGTGGTCACCGCCGTCGTCCTGGTGGCCCTGTCCTTTATGGTATTCCTCATTGTCTACAAGTTTGTGAGGACGTGAGGCTTGCTCCTGGCCCCGTCGCCAGAGCTACCAGTCACATATCAGGCCAACTATGGATCGGAGGACGCCTCGACCACATCCTCCATCATATCCTCGGCAGGCCGCAGTCTGGGCAAGCACATGTCGGGGTTCAGGAGCAAATTGGGCCAGCGCCAGGCCGACTTTGAGTGATCACGAATGTTACAAAAGGCTAAGGCATTGAAAACACTGGTCTGCAGATTTCTTTTGCAGATTCTTTTTGCAGAATGGTGGTTCTGATAGTATTTTGTGTTTTATGAATCTTTATTAATTGAAAAACAATAGAAACTTTATTTATTAAATTAAATTCAACCACTCGGGATCTATATCAGAATATTATTGGAAATTCTGCAGACCAGTGCAATTTTTGTGATAAACTATCAATGAAAAGTAAATTTCCAAACTTGAAATATGAAGAATAAAAGCAAACCAAACGTATGTAAGTAAATATATATTAAACAACTTAAGGCTTACAAAATTAGAAGAAAAAGAAAAACAAAATAGCTTCAAAAGGCTTGCCAGAGTTTTATCAATTTTATATAAATACTTATGAATAATAATATTTTTTTATAAATATAAATCAAATCGCTGCTCGCATTTCCTAGGCTCCTACTTAGCAAAGATATTTGGATAGAACACAGACTCCAGTTTCATTGTTTAAAGTTGAAGTGCCTAACTATTTTTTTAACAAAAAAAATTACAAGTTATAGAAATTTTCAGCTTCTTTGGTTCTCTTCTAAAATAAAATTAACGAATTTAGAAATTGACCGATGCTTTGATGATAAATCCGATTATATTCTGCAGTAGCCCCAAGGAGTTTCCTAAATAAAAAGGATAATAAAATATATGGTGAAGGGATTTGAGAGGAATTATGATGGAATGTTAATAATATTTTTTTCCGATTTAAATAAGGAAGCAATAGCAAATACATTTATTTACTATTATTTTTTTCCTTTCTCATCTTTAAATTTCCAAGTCAATTAAATATATTAAAAATAGATCGTATAAACCGAACATCACAATTTCTCGATGGTCCCAAAACACCATTTTAGAGTTGAATAATTGGCATTAGGTCTAAGGACGAGGCAGATGGGATTAAGGAAGCTAAGTATATGACAAATTCGTACTGACAATGATTTGAGTAGACGGAACAAAAATATATAGATATATACAGATATATATGTGAAAATCCAGGCATCTTAAACATTAGCATATTTATGGTAGCTATTCGTAGTTATACAAGCAAATATATATGTATAAGTATATGTATACATGCAATATATATGTACAAATATGCATATGGATGTTTATAAGTGTATACTTAAGCGGCTTAAATGTGACAACGCACTTGCTGAAATACCAAAACAAACTCTCTACTCTTAACTTGCTGCCTTACTTTCCTCTAGTGAAAATAGTCGAAACAATTTAGACAGAAGCCACAGGAACGACTAAAAAAGTTTCTATCTTAAATTCTTCATAAATTGCTGCCTTACTTTCCTATACGAACAAAAATAAATATATAAACCTTTTAAAATGAACAACCTCTTAACTCTTCGAGCTTTTTTTTCCAATTTCCTCTATGAGCTTAACCTACCCATTATGCAAAAGAAAAAAATCAGAAAAATTAAAAACATTTTATATAGAGTAAAAGCATATGTATTAAATATAATGTTAAATAATTGATATTAATATAAAAGCTGGCTAATGAATAAACATTTTTGTTGCACAACTTTAAGTTATTCTCTCCCATACATTTTTTCATAAATAATTTGTACATTTGTCGATGGCTTTCATCAGTATTTATGCATAGTTTTACGTACATATTTCCCTTTTTTCGTTACGGTTGGTGTGCAGCCAACTATGGTTAAATAAAATATAAAAAAAATTACAAGAAAATGCATATTAAATGTCACTGAAATAAAACCGAGAAGAAAATGAAAATGCAACTGTAAAACGTAACTGAAGTAAGTTGAAACGTGCAACAATAAAAAAGGAAAGAAATTTTCAAATAAACATTTGCCATTTGTGTCTTTCTTTTACGATCCTGGTGCGAACAGTAAGTACGTTAACTGAAAATGAAATATTCCCAGCATCCCATTTATGTCTCGATTTTTCCTCTAGCTTCCGGGGATTTTCACCAAACTAATTGAGAGTGGCGTGCCAGAGTCGGAATGAAGCATGAAGAAACAATGCTAATGAAAATGATGATGATTTATGGAGTGCTTCGATTTAAAACATCAATGCTGCCAATGGAAAGGAATCGTGGAAAATTCCTCATCCATTAAAGGATTTTTTAATGAAAATTTAAGAAAAAGTTTTTAGTGGGATCTTTAATATTAAAAGACTAGACAGAGACAAAAACTCCTCTATTCAATCCAAGAACATACATTTCCCTATAAAATATTCAGTATTTATGACAAGGATATCATTTCATCATTCGCAAACGGTGAATACAATTTAATTAAAATCATTTTGTCAACAATTAGTTTTCATTATTTTTTCAGCAGCCGTGAAAAAATATTTGTTTTACTAATCATCAAAAATTCATAACCTTTTTAAACCGACTGGCTACTAATAATTGAATTGTCAATAAGTGTAACTCTCTTCAGTTTTATGTAACTGGTTTAATGAAGACTGATGTGAGCTGCGCAGTTTACAAATTGTGGAAAATTAATATCTGCACAAGCTGACAATTTGGCCGAGAAATCACAGTTCGGCTTAGTTTTTTTGGATGGCTGTGATAAATGCTACTGTCGTTGCCTTGTCGTCTTTGGGGCGATTTGCTAATCTAAATAATTAAGCAAATTCAATTAGATACGCCTGGGAAAAATATATATGTCAGCTTAAACACATGTGGTATGTATACATGTTCAATGTACGAATAAGACCCGCATGTGGGATTGTTGCCAACTAATTTTTCCATAAAGGGCAAAACAAACTCGCCACACCAGGCGAAATGAAATGAAAATACTGACAAAAACGGCAGCTAAGGACATTTGGCACAGATTGAGGCAACTAGGCCAGAACATTTGACGAAATCCTTGCTAGATTAAAGAAGTCGGGGCCAGGAAGAGAAGCCCATGCCATGTCATACCCATATATACATATGTATGTACATTGTACACATGTGGTTTTTCTGGTCAGGGAATGGGGACAGAAACTGGAACTGAACTGAAACTGGGACTGGTGCATAATTAAGCACGCAAACCGCAGAGAAACAAAAATAAAAGCCCAAAAAAACTGACGGAATCAGTGGATGTGGCCGAAATCTATAACAAAAGCACATATACTTTTCATGGCCTCCAATTGCTGTTGGCCCGGAAATATTCGGCATTGTGTATACGCAGTGTGGGACCTTTTGATAATCGAATTGGTAACATTTTCAGAAATTATTGAAATGAAAATTTTAAGAATTTACTGCCGACAGGGCCCTGAAATAATGACTTTTGGCTTCAGTTTAAAATTCCTGAAAAAAATGTTTAGATTTTGATGTACTTGTTGGAGAATACTTTAAATATTTCACATCATATTGAAAAACGAAATTTATAAATACGAAAACTTTTTCCAAAATGTAAGCTTTTGATACACCATTTTTGGAATATCTTAATAAACTCGCATCCGATCGAAAAACAAAATACCATTTATGAATCGGAAAACTTTTCCCCTTCAATCTGCGTAAAAATATCTGTAGAGTCGAACAAAAAAAATTTGAGTTGATTTTTGGTCGAAATCATGATGTTACCCATTTGAAAATTTTCAAAAATCGGGTCAAAAATTTGATTGCCATATTTTGATTTTAAATGATTCTGCTCGCAGTTCTAAGATCGGGAAGGTATAACATTCCGGGATCAGCCAAGTATTAGCCGAGTTATGCAAATTTTTCATTTAAGAAACTGAAAAAGTTTGAAGCCCGTTTATGAAGTTTTTTATTTTTACAAAATCGAAGCTTTTGATACACCATTCTTGAAATATCTTAACTAATTCGCATCCGATCGAAAAACGGAATACTATTTATGAATCGGAAAACTTTTCCCCTTCAATCTGCGTAAAAATAACTGTATAGTCAAACAAAAAAAATTTGACTTGATTTTTGGTCGAAATCATGATGTTACCCATTTGAAAATTTTCAAAAATCGGGTCAAAAATTTGATTGCCATATTTTGATTTTAAATGATTCTGCTCGCAGTTCTAAGATCGGGAAGGTATAACATTCCGGCATCAGCCAAGTATTAGCCGAGTTATGCAAATTTTTCATTTAAGAAACTGAAAATGTTTGAAGCCCGTTTATGAAATTTTTATTTTTCCAAAATATAAGCTTTTGATACACCATTTTATGAATATCTTAACTAACTCGCATCCGATCGAAAAACAAAATACCATTTATGAATCGGAAAACTTTTCCCCTTCAATCTGCGTAAAAATAACTGTATAGTCGAACAAAAAATATTTGACTTGATTTTTGGTCGAAATCATGATGTTACCCCTTTGAAATTTATCAAAAATCGGGTCAAAAATTTGATTGTCATATTTTGATTTTAAATGATTCTGCTCTCAGTTCTAAGATCGGGAAGGTATAACATTCCGGGATCTGCCAAGTATTAGCCGAGTTATGCAAATTTTTCATTTAAGAAAGTGGGAAGCCCGTTTATGAAATATTTATTTTTCCAAAATGTAAGCTTTTGATACACCATTTTATGAATATCTTAACTAACTCGCATCCGATCGAAAAACAAAATACCATTTATGAATCAGAAAACTTTTCCCCTTCAATCTGCGTAAAAATAACTGTATAGTCGAACAAAAAATATTTGACTTGATTTTTGGTCGAAATCATGATGTTACCCATTTGAAAATTTTCAAAAATCGGGTCAAAAATTTGATTGCCATATTTTGATTTTAAATGATTCTGCTCGCAGTTCTAAGATCGGGAAGGTATAACATACCGGGATCTGCCAAGTATTGGCCAAATTGTGCTAATTTTTCATTAAAGAAACCGAAAAATTTGAAACACCGTTAATGAAACTTTTTATTTTTCCAAAATGTAAGCTTTTGATACACCATTTTATGAATATCTTAACTAACTCGCACCCGATCGAAAAACAAAATACCATTTATGAATCGGAAAACTTTTCCCCTTCAATCTGCGTAAAAATATCTGTAGAGTCGAACAAAAAAAATTTGAGTTGATTTTTGGTCGAAATCATGATGTTACCCATTTGAAAATTTTCAAAAATCGGGTCAAAAATTTGATTGCCATATTTTGATTTTAAATGATTCTGCTCGCAGTTCTAAGATCGGGAAGGTATAACATTCCGGGATCAGCCAAGTATTAGCCGAGTTATGCAAATTTTTCATTTAAGAAACTGAAAAAGTTTGAAGCCCGTTTATGAAGTTTTTTATTTTTACAAAATCGAAGCTTTTGATACACCATTCTTGAAATATCTTAACTAATTCGCATCCGATCGAAAAACGGAATACTATTTATGAATCGGAAAACTTTTCCCCTTCAATCTGCGTAAAAATAACTGTATAGTCAAACAAAAAAAATTTGACTTGATTTTTGGTCGAAATCATGATGTTACCCCTTTGAAAATTTTCAAAAATCGGGCCAAAAATTGGATTGCCATATTTTAATTTTAAATGATTCTGCTCGCAGTTCTAAGATCGGGAAGGTATAACATTCCGGGATCAGCCAAGTATTAGCCGAGTTATGCAAATTTTTCATTTAGGAAACTGAAAATGTTTGAAGCCCGTTTATGAAACTTTTTATTTTTCCAAAATGTAAGCTTTTGATACACCATTTTATGAATATCTTAACTAACTCGCACCCGATCGAAAAACAAAATACCATTTATGAATCGGAAAACTTTTCCCCTCCAATCTGCGTAAAAATATCTGTATAGTCGAACAAAAAATATTTGACTTGATTTTTGGTCGAAATCATGATGTTACCCCTTTGAAAATTTTCAAAAATCGGGTCAAAAATTTGATTGCCATATTTTGATTTTAAATGATTCTGCTCGCAGTTATAAGATCGGAAAGGTATAACATTCCGGGATCTGCCAAGTATTAGCCGAGTTATGCAAATTTTTCATTTACGAAAGTGAAAAAGCTAAAACACTGCTTATGAAATTTTTATACTTCACCAAAATGTATAAAAATATATAGTTAAATTCTTTCAATTTGGTGACTGTTTGAAATATATTTAATGTTCTACGTGACGAAAGTACTGTGTTGATAAGATATTTACGTTTCCAACATCAGTACAGATTTCTTATTGATTTCTACTCAATCAGCAAGCGACTTAAATATTTATAAAAATAAATAAAAAATGTAGGAGCAAGTTCCATACATAATACTTATGTATAAATGCTGCTCCGGATGTGTTTTTGTGCCTTTTGATATCGCAGGACGGTATATTTTTAGCACTCAAGGTTGCCAAGGCAACGGATGCTCATGCGGATGTGGATGATTTGAAAAGTGGTAGGCAACAGTTAGCAGGTGGGTGGTGCAAAGGTGGTGGGAGGTGCAATAGACACACACGAGCCAAATCTACAACCGCCGCCGCCTTGAAAGCCACCACAAATACGCCTCGACTTTGTGAGTGTGTGCTCCTGTTTTACGATTCTGGTTTCTGTTTTTTGGTTTTGCTTAAACTTGTTGCAAGCTCAGCCTGCATCGAGACCTTGACTCTGAATGTGTATCCTTGGCTAAGGACCTTGGGCGCAAATTTGAAATTGAAAAATTTGTGGGCCTGCTAAAAGCAGTACATGAGAACTATATATGGCCAAAAGTATTTTGTGCTAAAGTAACTAAAATCTATAAATATAAAGTCCACAGAGAAAAGTATATACCTGTTTCTGTATTTTTTATGCCACATTCTTTCCAATATTCTTCCCAATGTAAGTCTAGTAACCGAAATCGCATTTTTCTAAGCTTCGCCAAAGGTCAGAATAATTTGATTTAAATTTTAAATTACGCACACGATGAAAGTAATTTGGCAACAAATTTTACAATGATGGTATCCGAATATTGAATGAGAAGGGGCGCAGTAATTTTGGAAAAACAGCAGTTTTAGGTTGTGAGAGGGAATGTAGAGGGAAAAATGGTGTTGTATAACAAAGATGAGACCTTTGAACAAAGACCGGCGAAGACCTTTTGCATTTCAATTAAAAATGATTAAAGATACACAAGAAAAAGGTTAAAAGGCGCGCATGCAGCAAAAAATTTGTTGCGGCCAAATAACTTTCAAGGGGAAAGAAAAACAAGCCGGAAAAGCCAGGGGAAAACTGTCATATACACACACTCGAACAAGCAAATACTCGTTAAGATTCGCTCCGGTTAAAGTTTGTTTTATGATTGGTAAGATTTTATACATTTCCCTTAGTCAGTTTTTATGGGAACATATTTTATGCAAACGTAGGTTAAAGTTTTCCAGTGAAAAGCGGGCCGCAACTAAGGAAATTATTTCTGCGGAAAAGAGGATACATTTTCAAAAAAAATTCTAAAAGAGGAAACTTGAAACTTCAATGCAGCAGACATCTAAAGGACAAGGAAGGAATCGAAGGAAATGCAAGTGCATTGGGTTTTCTTTTCCTGCAGCACAATTGGAAAATGCGCGGAAGAAATAAGGTTGGGGGGTTCTGGTTGGAGAAGCGACACGGTGTCTGCTCTTCAACGCATGCTATTTGCTCTTTACATCCTTTTAGCCATTTTCGGTGCCTTTCAACGATTCTTTTATGATTTCCTTAATAAAAACACTGTGAAAAATAGTCCAACATGAAGTATCTTAAAAAGTTTTGAAAATATAAATTTTCGCAGATCTTTTTCTTTATGAAGTGGGTATAAGATATGCCATTTAATTTATATATCTTTATAATCTAGATTTTAGTTTTAATAGTTTTTTTTTCACTGCAAACAAATACAAACAGATGCAATTACAAACACACACTACAGCAGAAAATTCTGAAATTTCGATTGGACGTATGTCTCTTTTTTCTTTTCTTTTTTTTAGCCTTGGGCTAATGTGTTTTCCTCTCTGTGCTTTCGTTTAATGAATTTTAAATTGGTATACTTGTACTCCAAATGGAAATTATATAAAATAATCATTTTGCCGGGCATAACTATTCGCAAATTCAATGCAAAAAAAAAACACAAACAAGGAAAAAGATTTTCCTGGGTCTCGAGCTCGTGCTGCGTCTGACAGCTAATTGAGCTCAGCCTGCTCCTTACGGGCTATTTTACGGCCCCAAGGAACTTGGACAAAAGCCGTAAGCACAGACACACTCACCAGTACACCTGAGCCTCAAACTGAAACTCAAATCGGGTCCAAAGTCCTGGCCTGTCCACCCACTCTCGTAAGACAATTATGAAATGCGTTTTTTATAGTCCCATTATTGCCCAGGTCCTGGGATGCCGCTGGCGACAAAGGACGGAAGCCAGGCAGGGACAATCGGGCTTTGTTATATGGCCAAGATCGCTTTGTCTTGGCCTGCCGTTGATTAAAAATATACGTGCATACTGCTTGTATAACAATGTCCTTTTGGCTTCAAGGGTAATCCGATTTACCCGTAATGATTAAATTATACATTCTACGGCAATTACACTTTTGGAGCGCAAGAGTTATAAATTTATTAATTTAACCAAGATTAAATTTACGATATGAATCAGATTATTTGAATGTCCAAGTTACTAATAAAATATTCAAACAAATACCATATCGACACAGTCAAAATTTCGCAATCTGGATAGCTGTAATGAACAATATGATGATTTCCACAATATATTTTATACATTTTATAACTTACTAGACGCATTTTGTGGACATCTTGGCAGTCTGTGATGGTCAATCTTAACGGATCTTTGGAACTCATACCATTATCGTGCAGAATATCGAAAAAGGCCATCCAGAATTCCGGCACATAAGTCTCAATCCCATTACCCAAGGACAAGGAACGTAGTTTTCTGCAATGCCTGAGCATAAAAAGTGAAAAATGATCTTCCTGCAAGCCATAAAGCCTCAGGGTCGTCAAAGTTGACGCGTGATCGGAAATCCAATCATAAACGCTGTCCGAAACGAGACTCAAAGGACCCGATGTAATGCTTATTTCACGGATATTTTCAAAAAAGGGCAATTCCAAATCGGAAATTTCACGTTTTCCAAAATAAAGTTGCAGTTCCTCCACCGATTTCGCGTTCTCTGCAACCCAATCGAAATGCTCTGTCATTAAATAATAGTCCAAACACAATGTTTTTAAAAGCGGACAATTGGGAAATGGGAAAAATATCTCTTCGACCCGGAATTGCTCGACAACCGATCCGGGAATGGGAAGCATTTTATGTACGGATTGTTGCCGCAATAGATTTTCACTTTTAAAATAACTTCTCCATAGTTTCATCTGATCCTTCATCCATTTTAAAATTCCATCTTCGGTAATGTGTGTTCTATATAAACGTAAAAATTTAAGGTTAGGACAATCGGGAAATCCTGGCCGTATGTCACAGAATTCAATTTCTAGGTGCTCCAAAAATGTAAATACCGATTTGTTAGTAAGCACTGTCGAAAAAATATTAAGATTTTTGCACTTTAAAAATTGTAGATTGTTGGACAATTCGTTAGTTTCTATGGTAATACGATTAACGGGTTCAATAGTCAGCTCTTTCAAATTCTCAAGTTTATGGATTTCAGCTATGAAGAAAATATTGTTTTGAAATAAATATTAAACACATCTTTTTAATTACTTACAATTTTCTATGCTTTTGCCGTAACCTTTAACAATGACAGTGTTTTATTCTATTCTGTTATATAGTACTATACTAGAAATACTTACATATTTTTAATTTTTGTAGATGTTTTAAACCTTTAAGTTCTTCCAACATATCACACGGATCGCTATCTAAATACAAGTTTATTGATTTAAGATGTTTTAGTTTCTTTAGAACGTCATTGAACCACTTAACACTAATATCAGTTTCCAAGGCAATTTGAAAAGAATTTAGATTGGAACAATTTTGACCCACAAGAGATACCAATGCGAGTGATGGTTCATAAAGCGTTACTTCATTAATAATAGAACCGAACATTGGCAATAACCGAAACAAATAAAATCCCACATCGGTGACTTTATCAGATACGCGTGAGAATTTTTTTTTCCCGTGGAAAAGGAAAACCTTTTCAAGATATTTGTCGGAATCAGCCAAATTGATTTTATCTTTTATTGATAATTTTTCATATATTGAATCCAAAACATTTAATGGCAAATCGGTAATATTTATTGAAGCACACATTTTTTTTATAAACCAAAGCAGAGCTACACTGATTTACTGAATATTGTGAAATCTGGAAATTCAGTGAATAATCCAATTTATGACGGGAAACCCGCTTGTTACTAATTTGTCTTTTTTAAAAATTTTCAAATATTTGTTATATACATTTTTTTTAAATTAATTTTTTCAACACGCAAAAACTTTTTAAATTCAAAATCTAAAATTGTATTATACATTTTATATATCGCCATCTTTTTTGTTGATATTTTTGAAATACAAATTAAAATATTATAGTTAGTTTGTGCCGATAGCTCAAACTCTTTATCGATAGGAGGCGCGCAAAAACGTCCACACTAAAATTCAAAATCGACTGCAAAATAAACATTAGCCAGCACTTCTTTTAATGACACTACCCAACACTTGACCTTTTTGACCGGCATTCCTGTAATTTGTCAAAAATCATGCAAAACGATTCGGAAGAGCAAACTTTCCAACTCCAGGCCTTGGAAATACGAGAGCCGGGAGCCAACTTTGATCCCAGTAAGCCCCCGGAAACCGGCGAGGAGTACTTAACACACATGTTGTACGAAAGGAAGCGATGTCCGGCGGTGGTCACAAAGCGTTCCTCGAATATGGGCGACACGACATCCATCAGCAACTTGGATATGCTGGAGAATGTGAGTAAGAAAGTTTATGAAATGGTAAATCAATAATCGGACTCATTTTCAGCCTGCCTTGCCACCCATCAAGGGTCTGCTGCCGACACCAGAGTGGCGCGATGTTCAGGTGAATTCCTTCCAAGCAGCTCGCTCCAAGGTGTTCGTCATTCGCATGGAGCTGGCCAATCAGAAATACGACCAGTCGGCTGAACCCCCGCTGACCTCGGACAACGATAAGTGGAAGGAGTTCTGCCGCCAGTCCGATCCATTACTGAGCACAATGCTCCATCTGAGTCAGAGTGTTTTGGAGCAATTACTGGAAATGCTAAGCAAATGGCTGCAGGAGCAGTCTCCGCCGGTGGACCTCCTGCAGGATGCCTGGCTAGCACACTGGCTCTATGCCACCCTGGTGTGCCTCCACCTTCCACTGGAGCCGCATGTGTTCAGCACCATTCGCTACATAGCCCGTTCTTGCATTGATTTGCGCAACCAACTCAAGGAAGAGGAAGTGCAGCGAGCTGCCCCCTACAACCTCCTGCTAACCCTTATCGTTTATGTCTTTGGCCAGAACGATTTTAAGGAATATGTTTAAGTGAGGAGGGGTATACCTCAAAAATAACGAGACTCTTATGAATAAAAACTGATCAATGGTTGCTAAATGAATAAGCCTAGACGCTATTGTAGTCCTAACCTCATAGATTATAAGTTTTCGATTAAAATCTACCATACAAACAAAAGAGCACAAAATGTAAGTTTATTTAATCGATGATCGGTACTTAACATAAGAAACTTTTAAGAAATGGTTGCTAAAGTATGTCAACAATCAATAAACATTTTGTTTAAATAACATTTAACAATATATGTTTATTTTTGGACCACGTACAGTGAGCTATCCCATAAGAGAACTCTTCCTTTTTAAACTTCATTAATAAGCAGGAAACATACGTCTGTAAGTTTGGCAGATGTCGCAGCTTCTCTGGTGATCATCGACCAAATCGCTGCCGCTAGACAAATGGCTGCACTGCGTCAGCGAGGAGCTCTGACTGACACTACTCATTTGAGTGCTTCCGGAACAAGTGGATAGCCGTCGGTGTGAGGGCGTTGGCTGATCAGGATATGAAGGATATTTCCAATTGGGACAACAGTTGGATTTCCGGCCATGCAACACGGTCTGTTGCTTTCGTGGCTGCTCCGTTTGACCCAAACACCGACTGTCCACATGGCGATTAGCAACTGGCACTACCGGAGCAGCAGTCTCATCCCAGAAACCTGAGCAACTGCAGCCTTTTCTGCGATCCTGCGTGCTAAGCTTGGCGGAGAGCTCTACTTTGGGAGCCAAGATTCCCGGAAAGGCCGGAGTGGCCTTCATCAACAGCTGGACGTTGGAGCTGTGAGGGCAACTTAGACGAGGCACAGTCGGATGCATTACATCCGAGAGATTGCCAACAAAGTAAGCCAGTCGTCTCCCGTTCTGCCAGAGAGTTATCTCCAGCTGCTCGGATCTGAGCAAATCGTGCAACTCCTCCAGGCAGCCGACACTCTTAAAATATCCCTCCATGGTGAACTGATCGTGGCAAAGCATTGGGAAGCGAGGCTCCATGGCTCCTGTCCGGAAATAGTATCCCAACGTTTTGATGGTGGCTTCCAAATATCCGTGGGAGCAAAGCCAAACGCCCGGGCAGGTAAGCTGCAGATAAGAAATGGGAATCTTAATGGAGGGGTTGCTGCACAAAGTTTCCTACAAACCGCATGGAGCTGCAAATCCAGCCTCACATAGAACCTTTTGTGAGACATTATTTAAGAGAACTTTTTCTAGACTCCCGGGAATAACATGGAAAGGCAGTTGGGGGCTTTTTGTTCTTTGTTTTGGAGCCAACGGTTGCCTGGGCAGCCATTTTTAAGGGAAACTCTTTATGTGCATAACTGACTGGCTCCTTTGTACTCAATCAAGCAGATTTTATAATTTTAAAATATTAAATCAATTTTTTACCAAAAAACTTAAATATGACACAATTTTATAATTTTGAGTCATGAAAACTTTCAAAATAACCGCCAAATGATTATTAGACAGCACTTCTTTTAAAGACATTAGCCAACACTGGCCCTCTCGACCGGCATTTCCACGTCAGGTTTATTATTGTTTTCAAATTCAGTTTCTTGAAACTTGCATCTAAAATGCATCTAAAAAGCTTAGTGATATTATTGCTACCACTTATCCAGCTTATTGCCGGAGATTCCCCTGAGGAGGAGCAGGGCGTTCGGTATGCCAACCGCTGCGAAGCCTGCAAAATACTAGCAGCGGAACTGGAGGGTCGTCTTGGGGAAACCGGGAAGTCGCACGACGTCATTGAAATAGGCTACTCCGTGGACGATGTACGGCCCAAGAAGCGCACCGAGTACCGGAGAAGTGAGCTCCGCCTTTTGGAGTCCCTGGAGAACGTGTGCGAGCGGGTTTTGGAGTACAATCTTCACAAGGAACGGACAGATAGCACAAGATTCGCCAAAGGAATGTCGCAGACCTTCCAAACGCTCCATGGCCTGGTGGACAAGGGCGTGAAAGTCGACCTGGGCATTCCCTACGAGCTGTGGGACAAGCCGCCCGTGGAGGTCACCCAAATGAAGACCCAGTGCGAGAATATGCTGGAGGAATACGAGGAAACCATTAGCGATTGGTACTTCAAACTGCAGGATAAGAAGTCCTTGCAGAAACATCTCTGTGAGGACCATGTCCTTAGGCTAAAAGAGGAACGTGAATGCCTGAAGGAGCAACTACCGCCTCCAGAGGCCAAGAAGTCCAAGAAGGATAAGCTCAAAGGCGATAAGGAGGAACTGTGAAGCGTCTAAAATGAACTAAGCTACCCATTAAGTAGAAAAGTCATTTCCAAAACTCATTTTTAGGTCTCATTGTTTTAGAAAAAGCTAAAAGTTTCAACTAGATTAAGTTACTCACTCTGTGTCCCGATTATTTGTAAATCCTTCCACATCGGTTGAGCCTCGAAACGTTACTGAAACTTTGGTGTTGGCTCTGTTGGCTTATTGATTTGGCCCGAATTGGGGTCGACAATTAAAAGTTGACTGCCCGAAATGAGGTGGTTGGACATTACCTCCAACCCTCCCAGCCACATACGTCGGATGGTTGGCTTAGTATTTACACAACATGGAGATTATATAGCATTTTTAGGCGGCCCTGGCATAGAATAAAAGTTTTCCCCTATACGAGTGTAATAAAATTTAATAAAATAATCATATTTTAATAAATAATTGCATTTTGTTTATGCCATAAGGTTCTCCCCATAAAATAAACATCTCTTTTTTAATGGTCTGTTTATAATAAATACGTTTCGTATATTTAAAAGTAAAAAATATTATAATCGTAAATGGATTATCCATCATTGAGTTTTCGTTTTGGAATCACTACTTGGGGATCTATTTAGTTTGATCTTCCCAACCAAACGCTGGCTAGACGAATGTAAACCAAAAAAGTTTTATAAAATTTATTGAACCAATTCGAGATGGTGGGTGGGGAAAACCCCGTGCTTATAGCTTCATCACATCCCAGGGATCGTCCATGTAGTGTAATATGGCCTTCTCGTGCAACTTCTCACGGAAGACCTCTTGCAACAGTCGCAGCACCCGATCCTCGATAAAGGCCACCTGATCCTGGGGACAATAATCATCCTGAGCGGAGTGGGCCATCGTTATGGCCACTGGAGGCACTGGCAGTCGCTCGAGAAATCGTTTGAAATTCGCAAAATACGCCTCCAGCTCCTCGGAGGTGCTGATGTGGTGGGGCAAGCCATTGTTATCGGTGGTGCTGCCCGAATCGAAGATCAAATGCCAGTCGATCTCGTCGTCAGGATACTTTTCCTGCAGCGTTTCGGCCAGGCGGACTATCTTGGCGTAGATCTCAGGAGTAATGACCGTCTCAGCGGGCTTTTCAAGTCCATCAAAATTTCGCTGATCTTCCAGGTGCCAGAAAATTCGCTTCAGTGCATCCAATTGGGTTTGCCTTCGGTCCGCCGTGGCCAAGTAGTCCTCTATGGAGGCAGTTCCTGCTTTCTTGACCACCTCGACGCTCTCGAAGTGGAAAATCTCCTTCAGCTGATTGTAACAATCGGCGTCTTTGTAGATCTCTAGGAACGGGTTGGAAGTGCTGAAGAAATCCAAATCGATGTCCAACACAAACCCCTTGGCATCATTTTCTGTGAGGAAGTCCTTGGGATCGAGATTTTCGTTGTCGGCATCGTGAACCTGCAGCTCGACGCTCTTGGGCTCCTGGAGATCCTCAGTAGTGCAATAGTTGCCATCAGCTATGAAGTAGTCCAGTGGACAGTCCACGCCGATGCGGTCCTCTTTGTGGCCGACCTTGAAGTCATGGCGTCCAGTTGGCAGCTGCTGGCACCAAGAGTTCTTCAGCCACACTACGCGACTAAAATGACCTGGAAAATAATTGGAAGAGTTAATGAAATGGATTCTTGAAGTCTACGCCTTTCAGGTACCTGCATAGAGGGTCGGCATGATCCAGTTCTCGATGCTTAGCTCGTTAAGCATGGCGTCCTTGTCGTAGGCCGAACTGGCGGGAATGTGCCTGGGTATGACCATGTCCGGGTGAGAATCAAAGTGCACCAGGGTGTTGCCCTCCAGTGGTAGGTGACGAGTTCCCAGGCAGCGATAGATGAACTCCAAAACGTCGTTGTGATAGTCCACGATGAAGACGGGAATGCGCCTGAAGGCACGCAGACTATTCTGAGTGCTCTGCACTCGTTCCATGGGGACTAATTGGGGAACTCCATCCTCGTCCAAGCCGTCGGAGTCCTCTTCGTCGTCGTCCTCCTCTTCGCTCTCCTCATCATCCAGGTGCTCCTCCTCATTGTCGTCCTCTTCCTCCTGCTCAATGGCTGCCTCTACAGTCTTTTGTCTCTTTGTTGGCGGGGCCCCAACCTCCGTCTCCCCCTTCGACCCAACCACCCCACCACCCACCTTTGCCGCACTTTCGGGACTTTCACCTTGCGTTAACTTTTTCAAAGCTGCCGCCGCACTCTCCTTGTCCAGCGCATCCGATTCCATGGGCCTTCGGGTTTTCTGTTTCTACAGCACTGGGAAGTTTTGAGTACGTCCTTTCTATTTCTTGCAAAGTAAGCAGACTTAATTTCTTTTGTATTTAATTTTTGGGAAGTCTTTGACCTTATCAGCTGTTTAGTGGCGCCACATTCCCAACACTGTTACCAAATTCAGTACTTATCAACATTGTCATATTTCGATAATTTTTTCAACACTGATAAAAGGTTAAATTT
Source organism: Drosophila atripex (assembly GCA_035045925.1). Taxonomy (NCBI): domain Eukaryota; kingdom Metazoa; phylum Arthropoda; class Insecta; order Diptera; family Drosophilidae; genus Drosophila; species Drosophila atripex. The sequence continues at coordinate 9,302,892 of JAWNOP010000012.1, forward strand.
ATCGAAAACGAAAGGAGTTACATTTTTAAATTAATAAGCTCTTTACTATAAAACCGTTATAAAAAAAAAATAATAATAATAATCAAAATCAATAATCTTTTTATTTGAATAAACAGAGTTTCGCATTTAACGCGTAAACTTTCGGCCCGCCCAAGCTTTTGGCGGTCCGCCCACGCGTGCTCGTAAAAAAGCTTTTCATTCATAAGTTGTTATTTTATTTATTCAGCTTTAGTTGTTGCTTTTTTTGCCTCTTACTGGACGCCCACACGGCTGATTGGAATGCGTAAAATGCTGTCAGAGTGTACACGAGGAGTGTCTGTATGTGTATCCGTGAGAGCGTGTGTATCTGCGAGCTCTGTATCTGTATCTTTCCCTTTTTGCAGCTGGTGGAAATGAATGGCGGCCTGCTGGTCTGGAAAAACGCCAACCGCTCTGCCGCCGCCAACGGCTCTGCTCGGACGTGGGTGTGCAATATTTCCGCCGTCGAGCGTTATCAAAAATATAACTGTATATAGACTTTTGTGGGTGTCGTTATATGTATATATACTTTTCCACAGCAGCACTCTTCTTTTATTTCCATTAATTTTTCTTTTTGGCAACTTTTTTTTGCGTGGGCTGTGACACCCTCAAAAGGCGTGCCCCTAATGCCCCGCCATGTTGGGGCATATTACAGCAAGAATGAAAAAGAAAATGAATAATGGATCAATACAATACACAAAGTAGTTCTTTAAGAGATAGAAGATAAACCTTAAAGAGCTTATTTTTCAATGATACAATTAAAAACTGAATATTTTGTTAATAAAACTGTTAATTTTATACATTTTTTTTTTAACTTTCCCTCCTCTGTGGGACATTGCCATATTTGATTTAGAAATTACTTGAGTCAACATAATTAACGTCCTCACGCCAGCTCATTCTGGGTCGCAGGGGAATAATTGTAGAAATCGCGCCCGAATAGCAGAACGGAAGTGTCAACTTTAAGAGCATCGCCCCTTTAACTTGCCATTTGATTGAATCAATTGGCTGCAATTTGGCTTTCCATTTTTGTTCTTGTATCAATTACAGCGGTGGCTCCGCGCCTTCTCTAGCTGTCTCACCCAATTCCCGCAATTAATCTGCCTCCGGCTTGACCCCGGAGGTCAAACACTGCGTCGCATTAACCTTCGTTAGCCCCTCCACCGATTCAATTGAACGCGAAGGATGGATGGATGGATGGATGATGGCGAAAAAATGAAAGAAGTGGATTTCTGGCAGAAATTTCTTCGCTCGAGTGCTCTAGTTTAAAAATACCATCTCGTAAAGTCAACACCCAAAAAATAAATAAAAAAAAAGGTAAACCCAAGCACGAGGGTTGCAAGAGCAAGTTAAAAATAAGTTCATATCTTAATAAATATTTTGAAAATATTTAATACCAATTCATTCTTTATTCAAGATAAAAATATTTCTGTGATAATTCTTCAAGCAACAATTCTGATTCATTTCTGACTAAATTACTAGTGATATTTATTATGGCTTTAAATTTTCGAAAATTCTGCTGTTAAAATGATTTCTTAAAAATACTTTTTTTTGAGAATTTTACAAATCATATTCTGACAAATTCACCAAACTGCCTCGAAATGACGTCAAAAGGATTTTGATTTGGGCGTAGGTGTTCTTCCTTTCCTTTATCCTTCGTCCTACAATCTGTTTTATTTTATTTTCCCTCTCGAGCCGAGCACGTGGAGGAGCTGGCTGCTGTTTAAGCCACCGTGAGCTGAATGGGCCAAGTGAGATGAGTCAGAGGGAACGGGTGTACCCGAATGGCTCGAATGGCTGTTCAACCAACGTCATTCGAATTTCAATTCGTTGGCCAGGTCGTAGTTTGTTTTATTTCAATCGCAAGTTTGGTTCGCGTGGGCGTCCAAAGCCAAATGATTGTTTCGCATCTGCCGTCGCCTCCAGATCCCCTCTTCCGTTGATGCGATGAATGAAACAGTGATGGCTACTATAGCCATTTTTAAATGTTCTTCGAGATCTTAGAAATCCAAAAGAAAAGTTCTAAGAAATCGATAACAAACACAACTATTTCAATATTACTCATACGCCTAGTAAGCTTCAAAAAAATAACCATCCGGGGATTTATTTTCAATCCAAATAATTTGTAATAATTAAAAGAAAAATAATTTTATTACTAATTTGGGTATATGTTAATTTTATCCTTTGCGGCATTAACCAATGACCTTAAGAATATTATGTAAGCTAAACATTAAATTCATCATACGCCATGTATGACAAACAAAATTCAAAAACAATAATCTTTTATTCTAATTCTCGAAAAACAAACCAAAAGATAAAAATAATTTTTAATTTTATGAATTTTGTATATTTATGATTTGGGTATCAGTTTATGGCAACACTTGCCTGGAACCAACGTCATCAAGGTGCCTCCGTAGGGAATGAGATTGAGAAGTTCTCCGGATTGAGAAATATCTATCTGGACGTCAAAATCATGTCGATTCTTGAGTCTCGAGACCCGTGGCGCCCACCGACTTCCGCTGCTGATCAAACAAGCTGGTGATTCAGTTTCAGAGAAATCTTTCGGAGCGGAACTCTGGAGGCTGGACAGCACAGCGCTGTGGGCTGAGCATTTCCAGATACCATGTGAGCGTACAAGTACGTACATGTCTGATCAGACAGAACGGAAATACGACAGAAAGATAATCACAAATGGCAATTCTTAATCCCATTCAAGTTGTTTTAGGTCAGTAAAGCTGATTGGTGGGAGAACACTCCGATTCTGCTGAAGAACTAGATCATTTTAAGAATTCTTACAAAAATATATGTACATATGTACATATAAATATTAGAATGAAAAGTGCCTGAAAACTCATCCAAACAAAAGAAAAAAGCGTCAAACCCACTCATGATATTAAACGAGAATCGATAATATATGGTGGACATTTGCCTTTCATGATGATCTGTGTTTTTCCACGAATCGTTTAAAATCGGAAATAAATGTTTATGTAGTACCATGTATGTGTTGTATCAGAAGACTTGAAAGGCCTCAGTGGTTTTAATTTTAATTGTTGCAGTTTTAATGAAAGTTTCAGCTCTGTGGTTGATAAGACAAATAATTCCGAGTGATTCATGAAGCTATTTTTGTAAAAACAAAAAATTCCCGCTGGGTATTCCCTATTTTGCTCTGGATCTCGAATTTGAACTTGAGCCATCGAAAAATTAATGAAACGACCTTGCCTTTTACACTGCAAGAAACTATGCATTTGTAAATTGTATGTATAACTATGATTCCCGCCAAGAGGAGCTTAAAATAAATACTTTTCAGTGATATTCTTGCTATACTGCTTTTCAGCTGCAGACAAATATTGGCGTCCCACGCATCAGGGTCGAAAGCGAAGCAAAGTCCTGGGGAATGCCAGTCGTAACCTTGGCCAAAGCTGAAAGTGGCAATGCCTACACAGGGAGAAAATTTTATAAAATTCTACAAATAAATATTTATAATAGTGTTGGAAGTAATTTTTAAGATTCAAGCTCCAATATAAAGATATATTTTATTTTGTTTGGATTTATATTTTGAATCCATTATTTATCTCAGTGATTGTGCGTGGGTTAAGCATAGATTTCGTGTTACTTTTCCCCCTTCTGCTCCACCCTGTTTTGCCGCCTCTCTCTCTTCTTTCTTCCGTCTTTCATTTTTGCTGACTTGACTGCGTGGGACTTTCATTCATGAAAATTTCGTCGATTCGCGTATGTATACGTATCCTGTATATAACGGCACGTTGGTCGGGCTTTACCTAACTGTATATGAATATTATGTACATTTGTATGTATGTATGTATAATGCTGGCTCAGCCACTTCTGCTGCCACTACCTCTGCCTCTGCCTCGGCCGACGCAGGCGCAGTGGGCTGAACTTTGTTGTTTGTTTTCTGGCCAGTGGAGAAATTTTTGCACGCGCCGCACATCCTTGAATTTGTCCTTCCATGCGATTTCGGCTTGTGTGTGGCTGTGTGCCAGAGTGGTGTGTATGTATGGGTAAATATCAGGGTCATGGTTATAAAATTAAACATTTCGTTGAGTCTCCAAAATAACGGGAGCTCAAGGGAGAATTGGTTGTGCCAGAGCTTTTGAAGCTGAGCCCGCGCACTTCATTGATGATTCTTCGGACTCCCTTTCTTCTTCTTATTGTTCGTCATACCACATGATTTTTTTTGGAATTTGGCCAAAACTCCATTAACTTTTTGCACTACCCAGTTGTACCCAGGGCTCCCACGAAAGAGAGTAATCAGCACTGCCAGCAGCTTGGGGAGGTGGGTGGCAGGGAGAGGAAGTGGAGAGCTGGTGTATCTAGCGAATTCAATGAATCACGCACACACTGGCGCAAAAATATCAATGAACTTTACACAAAACTTTTGTTAGCGTGTGCAGCTTGGGGCTGGCGAGCGGGAGAGCTCCAAAGTAGAGTGGCGACTGGAGAGTGGAGAGAACACGGCGCGATATCTTCAAATCTATAAAATACCTTACAAATTGTAAGAAAAAGTATAACATTTATAATTTTTTTCTTTAAATTTAAAAACATACTTTTTAGATTAAAAACAGTTTTTACAATCATGAATTGTATTCTTCTGTCTAAACTATGGTATGTCAAGTAACATTACGCATTTTTGTTGAGTGCACTGGCCATCTCTCACCTTTTTGGAGAGTTGGAGAGATACCATCGAACATGTTGGCTCGAACAAGGACGGAATCTCGGACCTCTCGCTCTAGCGCAACCTGCACAGTGCAACTTGTCGCGTAGAGTGAGAGGTGAATAGGAGATTCCATAAGCAGCTCTCGCTCGCTCCACTGGCCAAGCATGTTCGAAGCGGACCGAAACACTCGAAGAAAATTCGTAGAATCGTACAATATTCGTTCCATTTGTACCACTTTACCAGTGATTCTCAATCGTAAAATTTTTGTCGAGCTGCCCGGTTGGGAGCGGACGATTGATGCTATTCGAACGTGAACGGGCTTGTTGTTTTTGCTGCTGTTGTTGGTTGTTGTTGTTGCTGGTTTAGTGAAGCGGTTGGCCCCACACACATACACCTTTACAGAAAATACAAAACACCTACACATTCGCGCGATACATACACACGGTTGTGATTTGGCGGGCACTTGTATGCGTGTGTACAACAAAAAGTAAACGAAATTCGGAGTGCAAGAAACAGAAAACAGCAAACAAAATAGTCGCAAAACCGAAAACCAAAACACAGTGCAACTAACAGTTGTCCCTAATTGAAAAATAAAAAGTGAAAAACGTTTTTTGATTTCAAAGATTTCAAGATTTCTTGTGTCCGTGTGTGCAGCAACAAACACCAACACCATTACCATCACATTCACACACATACATACATATACAGAGGGCGAAGAAGAAGCAAAGAAGCAGAGAGAAGTAGAAAAAATGTGCGGCAGTCCAAAGCAGATGATGTAAACTTTGTTGTAACCAAAAAACAAAAAAAAAAAAAAAAAACAAAATAACAAGTCTGGAACAGAGAACTGGAATTTTTCGATTTGTTGTTTTTGTTTCGGAATATTGGAGAGAAAAAGTTTGAAAAGTTATCCGCCGGAATGATGCCCGAAACCGAGCAGGAGAGCTGCAACAAGGAGTGGCTGCAATCGCAGCTGCGATCCTTGGACCCCAAGGAACTAATCCTGTTGGACTGCCGTGGCTCGCAGGAGTACAGCGAGTCCCATATCCGGGGCGCCGTCAATCTGTGCATTCCGAGCATTGTACTCCGGCGCCTGGCGGCCGGAAAAATCGATCTGGCGTCGACGATCAAGTCGCCGGAGCTGAAGGAGCGCATCCAGACGGGCTACAAGCTCTGTCTGTTCATCCTCTACAATGGCGAGGGCGTGGCGGGTCAGAGTCAGGACGTGGCAGGTGCCGGAGCGTTTGCGGTGGCCATGGACTCCATCATCAATATCCTGCACCGACGTCTCAAGCAGGACGGATGTCGCGTTGTGGCGCTGCAAGGTGAGTCCCCAGAAGCTGCAACTATTTATGAAGTTTATGGGAATAGTTCCCAGTAAGAAATCTAACCAAGTTTGTTTACAAATTCCATATGGAAGTGCTCCACAAAGTATCACATTCTCTCTAAATACCTGATAGCCGCCATCACCTCACCGTCCGGCCATAAATCAGCGCCGCACATTCCACATCCTAGGCCTAACACAAAATCATAATTTATTTATACACTTCCCCAATGTTTGTGGCATTTTTAGACCGAAACCCCGAAGACCCCGAAGAAAGCAAACCAAAACAAAACAAAGCCGAACGAATATTATTATTAGCAAGCCAAGAAAGCACTGCCTGGCCATAAATAAACATTTGCGTGGATTTATTTATTATTATTTTTGCGGAACAGAATGTCTCTCTGGGAAGGGAGGGGCTCTGTATAAAAAAATGCAAAATATGTTTAGCAATGATGGATGTAATCCGTAGTGCCCTGATAACGATAGGCGCCAGATTAGAAGTCTATTTGAACTCCGGCGTCTGGTTTTTAAAATAGATTTCAAACAGATAGGTAATTAGAATCAAAAATATAGTATTCTTTAAATATAATTTATGAACTGAAAATAATGGAATTATTGAAAAGAAAATAAGTACTATAAGTACTTAGAGGCATATCCGATTCCACGTTTTATTTATAAATAAAATCCACTCATGCCTCTCCTTGATCGCCCCATATCAATTAAAAGGCCATTTAAATATAAATGTGCTTTTGAAAAATCATTTGGAATTTTACAAACACATTTCGGGGCTTAAGGAAGTCGTAAATAAATACATGTCGGAGCTGGAGTCGAACTCGGAGCAGGTTTCGAGGCTTCTCCCCGCTATTGTTAGCTATTCCCATAGATCTGTGTCATTCTGAAAAATAAATACATAATTATCTGCCTTGACTGAGTCGTCGTTTTTTTTTATCACTTCAATTTCCGTTCGGGTGTTTGCTTTATTTTTTATGGATGCCCCCCTGAAACAGCTCCCGAAAAGCTCTCCAGATCTCCTTTTTCATTCAAACTTTTTGGGGCGTGTGTGCTAATATCGAAAATTGACAACAGAGCGTCAACAAATGGACCGGCTTTCCAACTCATCCCCTCGTGCCCTCTGCAGAGAAACAAAAAATGTACTTACTTGATCGTTTTTGCGAAACCTGATCCATAAATTCTCGATCAATCAAACCTGAAACTTTTCATATTTTTTTTGTTACAACACCTTATTGATAAAATTAAAATAAAAAGTAGATATTTTTCCTCGCGGTGTACTTTAAACTTTGCCTTTGTTTACTGATTTCATTTGCTGAGAATAATAGAACTTGAATGCCGACAAAAAATTAGCATAACATAAGGTGGCTGGCTGGCTTCTCCAACAATGACGTCAAGCACCCAGAGCGAGATAGCCCGATGAGGGCATCCTGTGACCTACCTGTGCTCAGGTAATTAGGAAAAATCCCGGAAAAATTTTACGACCGGCAATACCAGGGAAACACCCGAAAAAAAGTAGGGAACCTCTTGACATTTGCCAGCGAAACGGGAATGTGGAAAAGGACTAACAGGAGGAGGAGGATGAAAAAAAAAGGAAGGGGCAGCGTGAAAATCCAGTGTCACCTTTTAAAGGATTCCATTGTTTTTCCGACCTGCTGACCATCGCCTCTTCACTTTGTTTTCAACCGTTTTTCCTTAATGATCTCGGAATGGTAAATGAATTTTATTTCTAAACGAAAGTATTTTGAATGGAATGAAGGAACTTTATGGTCCGTGGACTATTATTTCCAAAAGTTAGCCAAAAAATTCCAAAAGCAATGCTCATATTTCGAAATGATTTCAGAACCGATTATTGCATTTCCCCGAAACTTGAATTTCAACTAAACAGTAGAAATTTTTGGAGTAATTGTTGGGGGCTGTTGGCTTATCTTATCATATCACTTGGGTTTATGGGTTTTGGAGGACTGGATGGGGCTGAATTTGGTGTCAGAGCCAGAAAATGCATGCCAGAGGAAGTTGTGACACATTTTTCGATGGGATATCCATAGTTGGACTTGTTCTGGAGGAGATTAGAACTTTGCCAGGAAGTTCTAGTCGGAACTGAAGTTTGCAAAAATAAAAAAAAAAAAGAAAGGAAGTTGAAAAGAGGATGTAAGTAATAGTATGTCTTATATTCTCTTTCCAATTTATCGACATTTATTTTCCGGTTGTCGAATGTTTCTCAACTCTTACTTTGTATCTAACTATCTAGACCCTCACGGTTCTCCTAATGGCCACTCTGTCTAATCCCTCACAGAGTTCGACAACCACCAAGGCCAGTAATCAGCTTAAGCTGCCCGAGAAGCCAACTTGGCCAACAACTGTTTACCAATCCAATCCCATCCCTTTGTGGCACAAACTTTTTCCCCCTCCTTGCCGCTAATTAACCTTGAAATTCAATCAAGTCCCGGGCAATTATGCGGTCTTTGTCAGTCCTGTTTCTCTTTCGGGTTCAGGATCTCGGGCGCAGGACGTTGACAAGTCCCAGCAGGGCGGCATGGAAAAAAAAAATGCATAATGCATCAGGTTCAGAGGCGGAGGCGGAGGCAGAGAGCTTCTGGACTTGCTACTTGCAACCATTCGTCCGTTGATGCGAAATTCAGTTTAATTAAATTCCACTTTGTATGCACTTCTCGGAATTAAAACAATTAAGATGGGGCCAATTGGGGCAGCAACTATATAGGAAATAAGACTAAAATGCATTACTCACAAGTGCAGTGAGGACAGTAATTAAAAGTTTAAATTATAATTATTAAATACATTTTTAAATTAACTATTTATGAACTATATCCTGAACCTATTACCATCCTACTTACTTTGAATCTCTTAAATATTTTCAAAAAACTATTATTATTTCTTTGGGAATATATAGTTATTTGTATTATATTAGTTCTAGTTATCATCCCACCTCTGCAGTACTTTTTTTTGAATCGTAAACTAAGCATTTCCGTTGAAGGAATTTAATTCAATTAGATTAGCCGAGTTTCGAACCACAATTCAGACTCATTGAGCTCCACCTTGTTCTCTTTCTCTCGCTGGGGAGAGGCGAGCGAGCATCTTTCCCCCCCCGATTGATCTCGTGGAGAAGATCGGGGAGTGTCTCGTCTGCTTTATTTTCTGTTTTCTGTTTTTTACTATATTTCGTTTTTTTATGGCCAGGCGGATACAAAGCTCCGCTCTGTTGGCATCCGACCCTTTTATAGAAATTGAACTCGAGCTGCTGCTGCTGGCTGCTGCGCATACGCCATAAAAAACAACTTCAAGTCCCAGCCGCCTGCATTTCCACAACTGGAAGACTTTTCCCAACTGGCTTTTCTTTCTCTCCCCATTTCGAATCGGAGAGTGGTTTACCTCATTTTGCTGTTTTTTTTTTCTATTTTGTTTTCTTTAACGAGTTTGTTGTTGTTGGAGGTTTTTGTTTTGGATTTAAGCCTCATACGGGTTGCTTTGATTTGGTTTTTGGCCCCGGCGGTTTTTTTCAAATGGTTTGTTTTTATTTTTTGCTGCAAAACAATTTCTCCCCAACAATCCACACAAGAAAGGAGTCCTATAGACTCCTCATTTAAAATCAATATTTCAATATGTTTTCAGTATTTTTTTTATAAGATATTATCTATCCATGCTCCACTGTTTCAAGACCAAAACTAAGAAGAGAAAAAAAACACGTGGCAAAGTCCCAAGGCCAACGAAATAAACTGCCTCTCATTACGATTTCATGATAATTCATCACAACGTCGGTGGCTCCCACCAGACCCCATTTGTAGCCGCCCCCCTTCAATTTTCCCATGGTATGATCCTCCTCCTGCCTGCCGCTCGGCTTTTCCAACGAGCCGACTCTGCCAACTGGTCTGCCTTCACCGAAAAAAACATCAGACATAGCAGAAAAAACACCGTAAAGCATCTAAGAGAGGCTGAGACAGTTGGTTCGGTGGGGCCCTCCTACGTGCCAAAAAGCTAAAAATGTTTGCTAATACAGTGGGCAGTAATAGGTCATGGGTACTCAATTCTAATACTTAGAAGTATTTAGAGAAAAATGGTAGGAAAAAATACAAAACTTTATAGTTTAAGAATATATGTTAAATGTTTTAATAGTTTTTATTTTACCTCCACATCCCACTGTACTTTGTCGCATGCCCACATGCAAAGTGCATCGAAAGACAGGCGGACGTCTCTCCAATTGGAGTTGGCGTCAGCATCTTGTTTTTGCAAGTGCGAGCGAAAGGGAAGCCACGTGGAGTTTGGAGACAGAGCTACAGAAGTGGGGACAAGTGAGCAAGCAAGGCAGCAATACAATTTGACGAACTGGACATGAGTCGGTAGATCTCTTTTGATTGTTGTTGTTGCTTTAACGGCCTCTAGTGGATATGGATACGGATTTGGGTCAGCGGTTGTGTGGGCAGTAATTGTAATTAAGCGCCGAGAGCAGACAACCAACTAACGGGGAGACCCACATGAAAGAATTGCTCTCGGATGTTGTGCAAATATTTGCAATAACAGTACAGTAATCTCTCTTTGTTTTGAGCTAAAAATTAAATGAATGGTGTAGTTGGTCTGAAAAGTAGTGGGATTGGGTTTGTAATTCCGACAATCAATGACAGCGGCGACAGAGCAACATTGTACATGCAACAACAAAGACTTCCGGTCGAACTTGTGCGGGCGTGTTCTTCCCCTCCCACTTCTCCCCCTCCTCTTGGGGCTTGCATACCTCAACGTCCAGCGGAAGTTTCCAGGGCGCATATAACATAAACAGAGACTCGCCGTAAGGAACGTTGGAGAAACACAAAATCAACGGCGCATTGCAAATGAAAGAATGTGGCGACGGTGGTGGTGGTGGTGTTGGAGACTTGGGGTATGTGTGAAGGAGGAGGAGGAGGATAAAGAGAAGACTCGCTGGCTTCCCCTTCATTCACATCTTTTTTTTTTTGTATTCGCCTTGGCGGGGGACGACGCGTAAATTGTTATATTCTTGGAATTAGCAAACAGAAGCGGCAGAAGTAACAGCAACAACAACTACAAGCCAAGACCAGCGCCAATCGTTTGTCTGTCTCGCAAAAAAAAAAAGGAAAAACAGAAAAGCTAAACATGAAATGGAGCTAAAAGTTGTAGCCGATGCGCTTGCATGCATAAATCTAAAGTAATAGCAACAAAAAAGGGAAAAAGGCAAAAACAAACAAGGGGGCACAAGAAGTAGAATAATAAGCAGCAGAAGCAACAGCATGGACGCATTTCATCAAAGGCTGGGCTGGGAGGCTGGGGAGTTGTTGGTGTTTCTGTTGCTATTGACTTTATGTGTGGTTCGTGTCTGTGCTTATGCACTGAACCAATAAGTCCGATGGGGAAGGAAGAAATATTACTCTGCACTGGAAAAACTGAATTTCACTGAATTTAAATATTGTCTGTTTTAATGAAAGCCTCTCTCTCTTGCATCCCTTATGGCCTGAAGGCCTTGAAGTCGCTCCAACTACTTACTCCAATAAGAAGAAATATCCAAATAGAAGAAATCTCATTGGGAGACCTTGCTGTAGAAACAAGATAAAGAATGGATGTCCTTTGTACGAAATTCGACTGTTATTTGCTGAATTGAAATTTCTGCCTCCTCAAGTGAAAAGCTTTCGTTTTCATTTGCAGATGTGTTGTGCAGGCAGCATCATCCAATTGGGAATACAGTGGATACCCGAAAAGAGCAACTAAGATTAAGATTGTATGTTAAAAGGTGATTGTATGTTATGCATAAATGTTAAAAGGTGCTACTAAATACGTATCTCACATAAGATGTATGTAGGTTCGAAGTTCGAACCATGTCAGCAAATGAAAACAGAATTTCAAATCATTCTAAAAAGTAGCTATTATCAATATTTAGATAGATTCTATAATCCTTGTATAACTCCCTTGTAAGTAGTGTCCACTGTAGTACCATTTGTTCATCTGGTGCATATGCAATATTTATAAAATGCCTGCCACCCCGCTCTGGCCCCTTTCCACTCTTGATTCTGGCGCTTTTTCCTCTTTTTGGCGCTTCCAGCGTTTCAATTACGAATGAAATTCAACGCACGTTGTTGGGATCGGGAGCCGGATGAAATGCCACTACAGTGCTGATTCTTTTGTTGTTTGTCCGCCCAGCGGGTTTCCTTATGCCACGGACATCCCAGTGCGGACTACCAGTGGGGGCTAGAGTTCCACCCCTTTATCTTTTTGTGAAAAAAATAGAGAAATTATTTCCAGTTTCAATATCAATCTGTACTTTAGTGCCTTTCCGACTGCACTTGTTGCATTTCCCTTGGCGACCACCCCCTAATCCCACTGCAATTACGAATAGCATTTCCGAACCCGACGAGGAAGCAGTGGCAGCAACAGCAACAGGAAGCTGCACATTAAACTTGACCCCATTTTGTAAAGCTTCGCCCCAAAACCAAAACCAAAACCGAAAACCCAAAAGGCAAATCCCAAAACCAACACAAACTCACGACGCCCACGCTCTCGGAATATGTATGTACATACATATATTCGGTTACAAAGCTCGTGGTTCACTTCAATTATCCGGGATTGGTTCGGTTTTCGAATGCGAAAATGGTAATGGTCGCTTCGTTCTCGTATTCCCTATGCAGCGTTGCCGAATTTCGATCTGACTGGACTGGCATTTGGCATTTTGAAGCAAAACAGCGGAATATAATTAATTAATAATGCGGCATCCACAGAAGCCCGAGGCAAGCACCGACACAGACACAGACCCGAAAATAATAAGGGAAAAGGATCTGAGGCAGGGTCGCGAGCTGCACTGAAAGAAATCGGTAAAAAGACATTCCAAAATTATAAATAAAAATAATACAACAAATTGTTTAAATTTTATTTAGCTATTTTAATTGGTCAAACATTATCTCTTTTGTTTTTGACAAATGAAGATTTAAAGTGTGTCCTTTTGGTTGAAATGGAATGCTTCGAAAGCTGAGGCTTGATGCTATTTTTAGCTCGCAGCTCCCAACGGGAGGAAGTTGGGGTTCGGGGGCTGCCAGGCCTAGACCAAAATTGGGTTTTTGCTTATTTACATTTTGATTGATTGGCTTACGCAATTTGACATTTTGCCGGAGAGCGACCCGAGCATAGATGCCAAAGGTAATCCCCCCCCTGACTACCCGTCCATTAGGAGGTCATTAGATGGGTCTACGCCGGCTCCCAACCCTCCGGCCCCAAAATGTTGTATATTGGAACACAAGGTGAGGCTTACAAGTCTCTTCGATTGTTGACTAAACGACGAGTTTGTGGTGGGGACTGGGGGCTGGGAGGAGAAGTTATGTAAGTGGAAGTTAATAAAGGTATGCGTGTAGCTGGGGAGCACTTACGGATGAGTGGGGTGTTCTTAAACAAACAGTTTAGCGGTGAAGTTAATTGCTGAAGAACTCATCAAATAGAAACAGAAGGCGAAATTAATTTACATTCAAAAAAACTATAAGAAGAGCTATACAAAAGTTAGATATAGAGAGGTAGAATATAGAAAATATAAGTATAATAATCATATAATATCTTCTATAGTCTAAACTATGTATTCCCATACCCATGCTCTGCCATGCAAACTTCCTTTTAGTCGCTTATTATTATAGTCACTCGATTTGGAGCTTCCCACATGTCTCATTTCCAGCCATTAGTTAGCACAGCGATGTAGAACGGCCGACTAACTAGCTTATTTAACTATTCGCACTGAATGGGCCACTCGCTAACTGATTAGCCGAGCCACTGATGCGCTGACTAAGCCCTGTATCTCGTGTTGGAGGCAGTTCTCCTGTTGCTGGCAATGCGGAAGTGCCAACAATGACTGCAAAGTAGCGCAAAGAAGAACTATATTATGTCGCATGTCCGATGGGGGGGACACTGAAAGAAATTACTTGGATTTTTTTTATAATAAATTCAACAAATTAAATTTTATTGCATACTCTTGGCTGCTGGGAAGCAAGACACTTCTCTTAGAAGCTATAACTTTTCTAAAAATCGTCCGATTTGTCTGATTTTAGTTTTCCAAATAAAAATTTCTATAATTTTTTTTTCAGTGATACAACCTATCCCACTCGAGTATCCCCACTTCAATTGCAGTAAATTGAGTCGAGATACAAAAAGGAAAACTTAATTGAATGCATGAATGAATGAAATGGAATGAAAATGGACTTCAACTACTTTTAGGGGGGATATAGCTCATTTTTCATGCAAATATGTATGCTCTATTGCTGTTGTTGTTGTTGTGGTTGTTATTATTATACCGTGGGTTGTTGAGCAAATAGTTGCGTGCCGAGTGCCACTTCACATTTTTTTTCGCTAGGGTGTACTGGCTTTTTTTTCGCTGCTTTCTTCATTGTGACTATGGCTGAGTTCATTCATAAAAGCAATTTCGGCTCCCCAGTCGTCGTCGTCGTTGTCGGCTTATGTAAAGGAAAACTCTTTCACTTTTCCACCCACACAGTCGCAACTCGGACACCATATATGGATACCTACATACAACTCTATATGTATTTTTTTGTGTATCAGGTGCAGCAGCATAAAAAGCTGAATCGATGGCCTGGGTTTGTGTCTCAACTAAACATACATATTTATTTTTTTAAGAGGTCTGCCTTCGCGTTTTTTTTTGTTATTTTTATTTTCTTGTGGGCGAGGCATTTATTTAGAATTTTGTTGTGATGTTTGTTGCAGTTGTTACGTTCATTTTTGGTTTTATGGCTGTGGGCGGGGGATTTTTAGAGGCGACCGGAGAGTTGCCGGTGTGGGCGACTCTTACAGCAGCAAAAAAATAAAAAAATATATAAAAAACTGAACTGAGCTCAGTTTTTTTAGCCCGTTTGGTAGTTACGTCAAGTGCCCGGGCCAGTTTAACGGCCAGGTACAGTGGAACATGCTTCTAATTAGAAGAATTGCATGACTTTCTTACTTTTATTTTCAAAAAAAAAAATTCAAACACTTAATTACAAATTGATAATTATGTGATTAAACAGCACTATCACACATAATTAATTCCTGGGCATGAGTAGCAAAATATTATTGCCATGAGTCACCCCCTAACTAATTCCAAAAGCTCAAGTTTTTAAGTTACGGATTAATGAAAAAAAGCAAATAACTTCGGTTATCTATCGATCAAAATCCAGTGTCGAACTCTTTGATTGATTGCCTTGAAAACTCTCACCAGCGAATCAATAATTTTCAACGCTTTCTCTGAAATTCTAAATGCCAGCTCATATTCTCATATATTCAAGCCCTGCCGTAATTTCCGGTTCTACTCCGCCAGGGAGAATCAGGAGAAGGGCATTCCAAGTGCACCAATGGCAACGTGGTGCATCACCTCTGATATTTCGCAAAGTCCCTTACCGAGTCTCTCTCTGTTTCTCTCCTACATCAATCAATCAATCGTGTTGTAATCAATCAACTTCCGTTCTTTAACACGAGTTCTTTGGGTAGTTAAAATGTCAACGCTGTACGGGGCATTATATGCGGAGAGTTGGGGCGCTACTCACTTGATTAAGAAATTATTTCGAACGTCGGGAAAATGCAATGCTTGGGAAATAACATTTCCTTCTTCGAAACAAGCCCAGGCGGAAGTGGGAGGCATTTCTTGGCTATTTTTCCCCATTTTCCAGTGCACTTTGTTTATGCCAGGCGGTTGGAAAAATGTTTTTTCCAAAAAGCCATCCACTGAAATCTATAATTTATTAAAAATTTTAAATTTTCTTTTTTTTTTTTTTAAATAAAAACAAAGAATTAAAGTCATATTCTTACAGACTATTTTATGGAATTTTTAACCCGCAATTTCCACCACAATCCTTATGATTAATAATACTGTTTTCTCAGTGAAAGGCATAAAAAAAAATTCTGGGCTGGTGAAGACAAATGTAAACAAAATTGGGGCCAGATTGGGAGGGAGGTTGGAAAAAAAAAAGAAAAAAAAAAATTAACACACGCACCCATATGCGTACGCCCACATGGGTGGGGGATACTAAACGATGCTCTATATGCATATGGTGGCTAATGGATATGGGCCCCAAATGCGAGTCACATTGTGTTGTACTGTATTTTACGACTCTTCCTCGTTCCCAGTCGCAGTCTGAGTTGAAATCGACAACTGACTCATTGACAAATAGCATTGAACTGCAGGCGATGTCGTTGTCTCGTGGTCTGCTTTTTCATTCATGCCCACCCAGCACAACACCTCACAGATGCACACATGCGTGCTTCAGTATATATGTATCTATACAGAGCTATGGGTATATATTTATAGTAGCCCCAGAGTTTCCGAGTATCTCTGGCATTGTGCAACGACCGGCTGAATGCATTTGCCAGAAGGGTACCCACGTTGCGTATACGTAATATCGATTTTTCAACTTTAAAAAAACTTCTCACTCGGAAGTTGAAAGCCTGGAAAGCCATGTTGCACGGTATGCGGATGAGGAATTTATGTGCAACAAAGGTATTTTGGGGTTTTTGTCTAAAAAGTGATTATGAAAAGTAAAGTATTCTGGCTCCTAAACTTTTAAATTCTTCAAAATAGAAACTAATTCGATAAAAATTTCTTGGAAATTCATTTCTAAATACCTCCAAACTATAAACAATTGGATGGAAATAGATGTGAGAAACATTACGACGTGTTCGGGTGGATGCATGTGTTGAGCTTCCGGTATGATTCCGCCACGGAATCCATCAATGGACTAAACGGACGTACGTGTACGGGTTGGGTGGCGGACTGCTAGGCTTTATGCTTTTTGCTATTTGGATTTTGGGGAGCTCTGCATCCAGTCAACGGTGTGGTCTGATGTGTTCCACTTAAGGGATCTGCGTCATTTCGAACCGCAAATGAATTAAACAAGGCACACTCTCGTAATACGCCCACAGAATGGCAAACCGTATAAGGGCGCCCCTACAAACCCCTCCCACCCCTCGACAAAAAACACTTCTCTAACTGTTTTCATGCGGCAAAATAGAAAAAAAAAAAAAAAAAACAAATTCGCCTACGTCATATCCGTTGGGAGCGAAAAAAAAAAAATTGGTATGTAGAAGGGGTGTAGGGTGGAAAAAATGGGGGGAATCTGAAGTGGTACCTGTGAATGAATAGCACTGTGTCTGTATCTGTATCTGTGACTGAGTATCTGCACTGGTGTCCGTGTATCTGTGAGTTTGTTTGTATCTGCGGCAGTGTAGAAACCCAGTGAAGTGAGCTAAAAGTTATTTAACTCACGTTTTGTCTTCTCTCTGTCGTTGTTTTTATTTTTTTTATTTTTTTATTTTTATTATTTACTCACAGAGATAAACAAAACGAAGCAAAGCCAGATAAGCACAGAAAATAGAATAAAAAACGAGTATATACTATGATTAAAAAGCAAACAAAACAAATAACTATGCATGAATGAGATTGGTCTTTAATAAAATACAATTATTGACAAAAAAAAAGTTTAATTACCATAATACAAAATTATACAAAAGACCAACCAAAATAATGAATGGATTGACAAAAAAACACACTTTTTATATCATTTAATAAATAGTATAATAAAAAAAACAAATGGATGCTCTTTTTTTTTTAAAAACAATAGACACATAATTATTAGTAGTGGGCGGGTCACTTGTGGGTGTCGGTGGGAAGTGGCCAAAATCAGGTTCCTCTAACCAATATCTCTGTTTGGCTCAGCAATTTGTTGACTCGACTTGACGCTCTTTTTTTCAAGTTTACATTTTCAACGCTTGAAGGTCGTTTCCACATTGCTATTGTGGTATTGTTTTTTTCTTTGTTTTGTGTGAACTCATCAATGAAACAATCTAAACACAAAAGCACTCACAAATGTGACAGAGAACGTGACAAATAAATACAAAAAAAAAACTATAAAGATATAGAAACACACACAGATATTAGTGGAGGTGTAGAACAAAACGATTGCCATATGGGCAGATTCAAATTGTGAATATCTATATGGTCTATAGACTTTTTAGGGTGGGTTTATGGTAGGGAAAGTTACCTGAACCTGTAATTGTTAATGGAACTACAAAACAGGCGTATAACTCTGACTTTGCAAGTTAAGAATGCAAGTTACTCGAATTATATACCTTTTTTGAATGGAACTATCGATTATGATTATTAAAAATATGGTCTATTGGGTGGATTTACGGTAGAGAACATTACCAAAACTGGTAATTTTGACTGGAAATACAAAATAGACGTATAACTCTGTTTTTTTAGATTAACCTTCTATCGTTCTAATGGAACTATCGATAAAATCGATTAATATTGTATATAAATATTCTATTCTAGCAAATATTAGATTCTAATGTTAGGTTTTAAACTATTTTCCACTTTTATGATAGAACTATTGATTGAATCGATAATGATGTAACAAAAACCATCGAAAATATCGTTGGGCTATCGAGTATTCCCATTTCCTTCTTTAAAAGCCCATGATCCATCCATTTTCTTGATATTTACCTTCCATTTCATGAAATTTAAACCTTGATCGAGTTTGTTTGAACCGGAAATTGCTATCAAATGCAGTTTGCGATGGTAATGCTGGCACTCCCCCGCCTCTTTGGGCTTTCCTGCTTCGATTTTCCTATCTGGCCATATCACTGGCTATTTTTAAAGTTCCTGCCTGCTGCACAGCCACATTGAGTATACCACCCGTTGACCCGCCAATAACTTGATAACTAAACTCTGCAGTGCTTTCCGTTTTATTCAATTTGCTGTTTGCAGTTCGCAGTTCTCTCTTATTATTATTTTTTTTTTTGCATTTAATATGCGGCAAGTAGAAAATTGTAAGCTTCCGTTTTGCGTTATGCTGATGAGCCGCTGTTGTCTGCTTTTTTAGTTTTTATGACAGTTCCCATACCGCTCTCAAGCCTATAAATATAGAAACGGCATTTCCGTTGATCCGTTGATACGGCAAGTCGCACTTCCGTTTCTAATTGGAGACGAGACGAGTCGAGTCGAAGAAAATCTTCAACCCTTTTATACTAATTTTCTTTCTTTTTATCTATATTTTTTTTTGTCAATGATTCGCTTGCAAGAATTTCACGCATACTTGGAGCGGGTCTGGTGGCAGGGCGGGGTTAATAGCAACATGTCGTGTAGGTGTTGCCTTACCAAAGACCCAAAAGCAACAGCAACAGCAAAACGCTACACTTGGCCAAGCATAACGAACGTCAAATTCCAGAGGCCTCAAATGACAGGCCAGCCAAAAGAAGAAAATATGGGAGATGTAATATGTTGTGTTTGTGGGATGGACTGGGATGGGATGGGATGGGATGGGATGGGACGGGGATGTGCGGTTTGGAACTCACAGTTCAAAAAGCATTCTAAAGTTTCCCTCTCACCAGCAACCGTTTCATTTGTATCTTTCAGATGGCTTCTTCAGTTTTCGCCAAGCATTTCCGGAGTGGTGCGAGGATGATAATCAAGCGCACAACAAAGAAATGGAATCTAGTCGCAAAGTAAAGACCGATCAGTTAATGGGTCTTAGGTAAGTCACTACCTAACTACTACTACTATAGGAATTTGTGAAATTTTTTAAAATCCATATCCGTGTCTGCTTGTTTCAGATCCCTACGCATTTCCACACCGCATTCCGATTCCGCGTGCAGCAGTTCGGCCGAGTCATCGGACTGCGAGAGCACCTCCCACCATCACCATCACCACCACCACCATCATAACTTCAACGAGGCGCCCGTGGAGATAATTCCGGGACTACTGTTCCTGGGAAATGCATCGCACAGCTGCGATTCGAATGCATTGCAAAAGTACAATATTAAGGTGAGTCTCCCACCAATCCTATCGCCCTATTGGGTTTCCCTCAATTGTCTTTTGATTCCAGTATGTGCTGAATGTCACACCGGACTTGCCGAACGAATTTGAAAAGTCGGGCATCATCAAGTATCTGCAGATTCCAATTACCGATCATTATTCACAAGATCTGGCCGTTCACTTCCCAGATGCCATACACTTTATCGGTGAGCATCGCAGTGCTATCATATATTAGTCTTTTGTCTAACGATCTGATTTGTGGTCCACAGAGGAAGCGCGCTCGGCGAACTCGGCGGTGCTGGTCCACTGCCTGGCCGGGGTGTCGCGCTCGGTGACCGTGACGCTGGCCTACTTGATGCACACCCGGGGCCTCAGTCTCAACGACGCCTTCATGATGGTGCGGGACAGGAAGCCGGATGTCTCGCCCAACTTCCACTTCATGCAGCAGCTGCAGTCCTTCGAGAGCCAGCTGCGCCTGAGTCCCGGCGACGGCAAGGAAATGGATGAGTCCGGAATGATGGGCCAGAATATCGGGATAGGATCGGCAGGCTCCAATAATCCGATGGCCAATGTGCTCGCCGCCAATCCCACTGTGGTGGCAACGCGTTGCGGCCGCGGCTCCAAGTTCTCGTGCAATTGCATCGCACCGGACTGCAAGTGCATGCAGACGGGCGGGTTTATGGCGGCCCACCTGGCCAAGGCCACGGGCGTGTCGCCCGACTCCGGCATCGAGTTCGATCGCTGGACACCGTCCTCGGACACGGGTCTCAAATGAGACCAGGTGGGCGGGAAGAGTTTCGTGCTGCCGCCCAGTCAGGAGATGGCAGCAGCCGTCGCCACATCGCCGCCACCCATCGCCCTGGCCGTGAATCCGGACAACATGTCCCCGGCCAGCACCACCAGCTCATCCACCTCGACCACGACCACAGCGGAGGCGGTTTCTGTCGTAGAAGTAGTTCGAGATCGGGATCGTGATCAGGAGGAGATGGTCGCCGATGGAAACAGTAATGAAGACGAGGCGGATGCTGAGGTGGAGGTGGAGGAGAACAATGACGAGGAGTCGGTCTAGATGGCAGAGCTATTCCTAACTTGGTTGTCGCAGAAACGCCCGTTAAAATAATATATTAAATCCATACATATGAGCCGCGTCTATAATAAGGGTATGCCTTCGAACTCTGGAACTTGAAATTCCGACAAAAAATCTTAAATGAAATGTACAACGTTCTGTACGTCAGTTGGAGCGGTACCCAACGTCTATATATATATATATATATATAATATTAATAAACATAATTAATATAATGTTTAGTACGTTTTTAAGGTCTAATGCAAATGAAGTTTAATGTTATCCACACACCTACACAAAACACCGACAACAATAGATTGAAAATGGAAACGAGAAACTAAAATATATGAAATATATTTATATAAACACAATGTACATGTTTGTATTTAACTCCTAAGCCAAGTCAGAGAATATACATGAAAGTCAAACAGCAAAAAAACGAAAAAAAAAAAAACAAAACGGAAAAAATGGAAAATAAACAATTTAAACTTTAAACCGTTTTTTCTAGGCATAAAGTTTTATTTTTAATTTTAAACTTTACTAAAAACTCGAAAATCGTTTATAAATGTAAAATTTGTTATATAAGGAGATACGGGCCGACGCCGTGGAAGCCCCTAATATATAATATATATATATATATATACCTACCATATAATTACTGAATGCCAAGTCATATAAGTGTAAAGTGAACTAAAATCCCGAATATCGAAGAATTTTTAAAATTGATGCGAAAGCAAAAAACACTAAAACGAAGAAAATAAAATACAAGAATTTGCACAAAAAAAAAAAAACACAAAAACCGAACCCCTCTTGATACATTTTGCCATCAGAGCAGAACATTTTTTATGGTTTTTTTTAGAGAGGGTGGTCTCTGAATCAAAGATCTACAAGGACCACAACGATAATCCAGGGGCGGTATAATGGTTTTCGGATCGTAGAACGAAGGAACCATTTTCAATGGATGATGATGAGGTGTTAAAGTTTTAGAGCAGCAAGCTGGAAATAAATGCTTAAATCTATTTGTTATGTAAAGATTATCTAAATGTAGTGGTATGTCAGGCAATGTTGGTACAAAATTCAATCAGGTGACGTTTCAAGAACACAAATAAATACAACCAAAAATAATATAAAATGGAAAACCATAAATTGTTTGGAAAAATAAGGCTGTGCGCAATATAAAAACAATATATAAATATATATATATAAATGTATAAAAGCCTGAGAGTTAATACAGAATTTGATAAAAACAAAAAATGAAAACCATTTGATATGCCATTGAGGATAGGCAGGCCATCGGGTAGATATAACTTTTTTGGCCTAAGGTTAGGATTGGCTTCTAAATAAAGCTTGACTGATTCGATTTGATAGCGGCGGGAGTACTGGAGGGAGGTGTGTGAAATGGTCAGAATATTCTAAATTTTAAAGCTCAGGAACAAAGTCCAATCGCGGCAATGGGTTGTACGAGTGTTTGTTTTAGATCCGATTCGAAATGGCCTCTAAGGGATAATAGCACGATTATATCTTGTCCACTTCGAAAGGGTTACATTTTTTTTAAACGTAGAACAGCCTGGAATAATGCCAGAATTTACGGCTTTATTCAAACATAATTATGCAATGTTTTTAAGGCAGCTAAGTACGGATCGAAGTTCCTGTTTAAGAGGAAATCGCATTGCTAGAAACCCCTTCGATGTTGAATGAGCCTTTCCAGCCAAGGGCCCAGGGACACTGGGCATTAATTAAGCGGAAAACAAATTTTAATTGCCAACATAATATTATTGAAAGCCTCAGTCAGTATAAATATAGAACACAATTGCCAACTTTTGAAGGGCATGGAAGACATTTTATAAACCAAAAACCCAATGATATATGGCCACAATAGATCCAAAAAAATATTGAATAATTGTGTGTCGAATGTTTTGCCACTTATCTGATAAATTGATAAATAAGAATATGCAAAAAAAAAAAAAAACAAATGTATTATGAAAATATAAATGTTTGCTGATTCATGTGACAAATTCAAGTTTTAAACGGCACAAGGCGAAATGTATTTTAAGATTAACAATTTTGAATATTGAGCATCTGAGTGTTGAATTTTTCCATCAATGTTTAGCACCAAGATAATACGAATTGGAAGCGATAGTGCCAAAAACCAAAACGAAAAAAAAAACCAAGTTAGATGAAACAAAAAAAAAACAAGCCCCAAACCAAGCAACTGAATTCAAATACCAAATTAAGCGATATTGTATCGAACTTGTACCTTTTGCGGCAAAGTCCCAGAGAACTATGAGCCACAGCTTCGAGGAAAAGTCAGATCGTTAAATAACCCGGTCGAACAATAAAGAAGTGTCCCCTTCTGACAAAGTTTATGAACGAATATTCTACGCTAATTAGTTGTGTTTTGCACATTTTGTAATCTTTACAACACGATGAATGAAACTCGAATATCTAAATAAACGAAGCCCGCAACGTTATATATACTGAAATATATATATATATATACCTATACAGGATAAAAAAGCATAACTAATAAACAACGTTTTTAAAACCCATAGTCCATTTGAGTTGTTTTTTAATATTTATTATTCAAACACGTGAGTAAATTAGTTCTAAACGTAAAACCATAAAACATTTCTCTATATTAGTTTGTTAGCCGATGGTAGTCGACAGGGATTTGTTCTAAAAATGGGCAAACAGGATTATATAGAAACTATAAGCAAGTGTAGGGCCAATAGGAACAAAGACTAGTAATACCTTTACAGAAAATCATTAAGTACAAGGTGAGTTATTGTTTGTTTTTTTAATTTTAAATATCCAATTTCCTATTTCACATCGAATTTTTGCATTGAGTTTTCTAAAAACGTACAAGTTTCGGCCCGGGAACAGGCTTGAGATTCCTTTAGCTTACCGACTAGGACAGTTGAACAGAAACAAGGAACGTTGGCAAATAATTGCGCGTCTGATACAATAAATGCTACATAAAACACGACGACATAGAAACCCCTACAAATTATTGTCCTTCCTCAAATCCAAAGGTGATATCGGGCCGAGCTTATAGACCCTTGTTGAAGTAGACCTTCTTGGGCACCAGGCCTCCAGTTTTGCTCTCCATCTCCTTGTACAGTTCCGGCTCAAAGGTGCGCATGGTGGACGTGTCCAAGGAGCATTGTTGCGGGAACAGAGCGCATGCGGAGGGCACCATGAAGCAGAGGCTGAAATTTATAATAATTATAATTATTATAGAGGAATATGATGTAGTTGTCTAAACAACTTACAAGCACCCAACCATCAGGGTCTGGAAGGGAGCATTTATCCACTTGATGCGCCTGTAGGCGGGCAGCTTCTCCAGCCTCTCCATGATCAGCGGCAGGACCAGCATTCCAGGAGCAGCCATCAGGATCCGTGACACCACTACCTGACCAATTCCCTTAACAGACGCCAGTCGACTCTGGCCGACTACCTCCCCATCCTCGTTTTTCACTTCGATGCCGTTGAGTATCTCATTCTGTCGCATCAGCGGAATGTTGACAAAATTGGCTGCTGCCACGGCGGCGAAGGGCACGAATCTCTGGAACAGTGGCGACGCCTTCTTCGACCAGTAGTTCTTGCATCCTATGGCCGCGATCAAGGCCGACGTCGTGGCCGAAACATATGCCACGCCCAGCTGCGTAACGCTGGTGGGAGAGTTGGCATTGCGATTCGTGTAGTTGACCACCGCGTTGAAGGACTGATTGATGAACTGCCAGAGCACCACAGCGGGCACGGTGCGGTAGAAAGCGAGCATTCCGCCAGTGATCAACATGCCACCGGGGACCTACAATGGGTATGTTAGAACAAGAAGCAATTATTTACACTATCCAACAAAAAATACATATTGTATCTTCTAGTCCTATGGCTTAAACCATAAATATTTGCGAATAATATCTACCAGACCTCCTAATCTCTTTCTGTCTATAATAACTTATAGCGCTTTAAATAAATGCTTATACAAAACACTGATAACTAGTGTTAATTTCGTGCCTCTTCTATATTTTTGGCAACCCATTCACAAACGCTTCGCCAGACGTTTCTATTTTAGGGATCCACGTGCCGATAGCCATCACGAGACTTGCCTGAAAACTCATACGGCCGCAAAAGTTCTGTAGCTCGCCAGTGTCCGGATGAAAGGCCGAACTATACAGCTTCATGTTGTAATGGACTTCCTCCGGCTTCACCTGCGGCGACTGTTTACCTTGCCGGTAGTTTTCGATCATGGATTTGGCTTGAAGCAGCCGATCGCTGGACAGGATTACTGTCCGGGGATCTGTCATCCAGGCATAGTACTCGAATCGACCCGAAAAGGTGCTGAGATCGAACAGGGGCTTGTCCACATCAATGAAGTCTAAATGCAGTCGATTTAAGATTAAAAACAGAAGAAAGTTAACTATTTATTCCTTACTTGATAGCTGCGACATTTCGGAGGTGATTGATTGCCCAACTGCCAGTTATTACGAGTATCTTACGTAAGCTCGATTTGTATCTGCACTTTCAGTTGTTGCCGGTTTATGGCTCTTGGTTTTGTTTTTGTTTCTGTCCGTTCGCCACTCAACGGTCGTGTTTGCTTAGGGCCGCGTATTAAAGCCAAATGATCCGAATCCTAGCCACGCACCTGGTCTGCCAGCTGTTCTTTTCACTTTTTCTACTTTTCTGCCATCTAATGCCCAATGCAGATTCTTTGCCCCCCTTTTTTGTCAGTTTTTTTTTTTGGAACTATGCCAAAATGCCAAAATTGTTTTGTTTTCTTGCTGTTTTTTGCGCTTGTCTGTGTCGAAACGTAGTCCGTTTTCGGCGGCAGCTATTACTTAATTAAGTGCTTCTTTTGTTGAGCAATTTAGAGTGATTAGGAACTAAATAAAGTGGGGCGAATAAATGCAAATTTCAAATTGTTTACAGCGAGAAGCCGAACAAGAAGCAGAGGGGGTGTAAAATGCATTCAGTGTGACCATGTTGGAAAAGGTTTTAAAATACCAGGGGTTATTAATTGCCAGCCCTGGTTGTAGAATAATTTGATAAAAATGTGAACTCGTTTATTGCGATTGAGCTTCCAAAATGCTTATTTATAAATATAAAGTAAAGTTGAGACGTGAAACTCTTATCCTATTTTGAAAAATTCAAACTTATTTAGCCGTTACCTTGTTGGATAATGTGGCAACACTGTGTCAAGAGCTCCAAGAGATGGGAGACAATCGATAACAAAATATAGCTTCGATGCTAAGAAAATATTTACTTTTTATATCAACTTGCGTGTTTAATTAACGCCGGGGATATTAGGCCATCTAACAATGGTGTCAACTAGCAGAGAATCGAGCCTCTGTGGAAGATAATAATAGACGCCTCAAAAGAGGCTTCTGGCTTACCCCCTGTGTGTGTGTGTCTGCGTGTTGCTCTCTGTTCTTGTGTCTGTAGTTGTGTTGTTTTTTTTGCACAAAAAACCGGAAGACCAAAGGCCCCGCGAAACACGAACGCGGATGCGGATTCGGCTGCTGCTGTTGCTGCTGCGACTGCGGATTCGAATACCTATGCGTTTATTACTCGGTAATCCAGAATGCGTCTCCTGCAGATAGTTTCGCTGTTGCTCTGCGTTGTCCTGGCTTCGGGAGCCAATATCCTGGCCGTCCTGCCCAGCGTCTGGAAATCCCACTATCTCTTTGGACGAAAACTGCTCCAGGAGCTGGTGGGGAGTCCTGGAAACCACTCGGTGACTCTCATCAGTCCGCATGCTGCTCAGGATGGCGTGGACTGGGAAATCCCTCGGATCAGGGAGCTGCGAATCGAGGGGCTGAGGGAGAACTGGCTGGACATGGGCATGAGTTTCGAGGCGGAGGAGATGCACGCACAAAGTGTGATGGAACGGTTCACCAGGCTAATCTACGCCGGCACCACCAACGTGGACATCCTGCTGTCCGATCCCCAAGTGAGGAAGCTACTCACCAGCGGCGAGAGATTCGATTTGCTCATCGTGGACTTGTTTCTAAGTGATGCTTTGTTAGGGTAAGTTTAGAGTATTTATTGTCTATCTATTTATATCTATTAACTTCTTTATCGTGTTAGGTTGGCCTTTTATTATGGAATTCCCACCGTTGCAATCAGCCCCACCGGCGCCAACTCCTGGCTAAATAATATGTTTGGCAATCCGCAATCTTCGTCTCTGGATCCCAGCAACTTTCTGCCCTTTACTGAGAAGATGAACACCAGGCAGAGGATTGTAAACTCGCTGATGAGTACCTTTGAACGCTTGACCTACAAGTACGCACAGTATAGTCTAGAATTCAGACTCTAAATAGAGTTTAAACTTTAAAGAATGCCATTCTAATTTTCTGCCATAATTGGGGAATCTTATCTTTAATATGCATTTCATGAATGTTTCTTAATATGAGTTTCTGTTTTGACACAACAAATACTTGAACAAAAATCTATTTAAAGCTGCAAATTCCACTTAGGGGTTTGAATCTAATTACCCCGCAATTAGAATTCTAAATGAAATATCAAAGTCAACAAAGCGAAACCAAATTTCCAATGCGAACGTACATTTAATTTCGTTTCAAACGCTTTAACAGTTCGGATTGTCTTTTATCTTTTACTAATTATTCTAAATGCATTTTATTAAATTTTGCAGTTTTTTTCACTTGATCTCTCAGCAATCAGTTTACACGAACCACTTTGAGCTACTCGTGAAGGAGCTACCGCTTTATAGAGATCTCACCAAGAACTTGAGCCTGGCCCTAATCAACTCCCATCCAGGTCTGCACTATTCCCGAGCTTATTTGCCGAACATGGTGGAGGTGGGCGGGTTGCATTTGAACACTGCCGATAAACTCTTCTTGCCAAAGGTAAGCCAAGTGCTTTAGTAACACCTCCTTACCTCAATATTGTTTTATTTTTAGCACCTGGAATCATTCATGGAAAGTGCACCGAGTGGGGTGATCTACTTTAGTTTGGGTGCCGATGTCCAAACAGCCCAGTTGCCGCTGGAAAAGCTTTCGGTTATTGTGGATGTTTTTGGGCATCTCAAGGAGTTTCACTTTCTACTGAAATGGGAAACAGAGCAGTTTATACCAGAACTGCAGCTGCCGGAGAATGTGATTATTGCGGATTGGTTTCCACAGCAGGCGGTTCTAGTCCACCCGCAGGTGAAGATGTTTATCAGCAGCTGTGGGCAACTGAGTGTTTGGGAATCAGTTGTGGGACGAAAGCCAATACTTGCCATACCCTTTTTGGCCGAACAGGAGGTGATGGCCAAGAGACTGCAACACCATGGAGTCTCGCTAACTGTGAGCTATGATGCCATAACCTACGATGCTCTGCTTCACGGGATCAGGCAGCTGACCCTGAACAGCAGCTACGTGGAAAAGATGGATCAACTGAACGAGCGACTGATAAGCCGCGACTCCTCGCCAGCTGCCAAAGCTGTACGAAAGATTCAGCTCATTTTGGACTCTGGGGGAGCGGATTACCTTAAGTCCCATGCCAATACGTTGAATTTTTGGAGGGCCGAAGGCATTGATGTTTTCCTTATCATCGCCCTTGGCTTCTGCGGCATTTTAATAGTACCTTTTTTGGCCATTTGTTGCATTCTAAGGAAATCCTACCACAGCCAAGCGGCGCAGAGTCAGCCCCCGTATAGAACCAACCTGAAAGTGGTGGGAAGGGTTCATAGCTATGGTGAGCAAGGGAGTCGCAAGTCTTCAGCCTCAGCAGAGCCCCTCCGACGAACCCGATCGGCTCAATCGCTCTCTAACAGGTCCAGCTCCTCAAGCATGGGTTCCACCTCGCCCACAAGCTTATCCACAGCGTCCACTACTCCACTGGATCTGACACCACCGCCGCCAGTTCATCTGCTTGGTCAGGTATCGCCATTGCAGCTGTACGTGAACCAGCAGCGGATATACTCAAGCGAAGGCAAAACATCACCGGACGATAACCCAGAACGAAGGTTCTCCTAATGATATAACTATTTTTAAATCACAACATAGGGGATGAGAGTAATCTATTGATTTTTTTTTTAATAATTTCAAACTTTATGAAAAAAAAGGCAAGAATTATGAAATTTATCAATAGAATACTTTAATCCCCTTCAGTATATTATAACATATATACCGCGTATTTAGTTTTAAGGATGATTTGTTGTTGATAATTGTGTGAACAGACCTTTTTAGTTTTTTAGATTATGTTTAAGTTACAAAGTTTATAATATGTATATATATTTTCTTTTGATTGTTTTTTGAAAGTTACTTTTCAAAGTTTTTAACATTTTTTTTTTTTAAGTAAATTGGTATGTTTTTTGATATTATGGTCAGGATCTTCGTTGCAAATATCCGTTTTTTTTAATATTTAAATTCAAAGACTGAAACACCCGTAAAAAAGAAAAACCCGTATACCCGATAAAAGACAAAGTGAAACTTAAACAATAAACAATAATTGTGGTTCAACTGCAAAGGTTCAGCTAAACAAAAAATCAGGATTTTACATCTGAATGATTTTTTTTTTGTACTAATACTATTTTTTACTTTACGGGGCTTAAGCTGAAACAATGAAAACGATGTGGGAGTTTTCATTTTGGGTTAGTTTGTTTTTGGATAATTTAGGTTAAGAATATTTTATAAACTGCTGTACGAATTGTTAAATAAAATATAATTTAATCAGAGGATCGGATCATTTTTTCAAGTGCATTAGAACCTTTAAAGAAACTCCTTCAGAATAGTTTTTAATTGCCACCTTAATTAAATAATTGAGCACACATTTTTGTTTAAACAGTCCTCGATTTAAGGCAAATGTGGAAAAACTTTTAGTGCCCATTCTAATCGAGATGTAGAGGCCCGGAGAACAGTTAGCGTTAATTATGGTTTCAGATGGCTGCCAGGACGGGACTGGGGGGGCGGAGGGCGTGTCTAATTAGTTGACTGCGCCGGGCCAAGAGCGGCAGGCTTTGATGTGCATGGCGGCGTGTGCACTTCATTTAAGCCGAGTGCGGTTCAAGTGTCTCTGAGGAGGATGTGCTCGGAGAGAGCGGATGCTCCGCAAAGGATTGTGCGGATGTGCCAGGACGCGCCAGTTGTTGCTGCAACGTCCCAGAAAACTCACCTGTTTGCATTCAACAGTCCGCCCACATAGACAAAAGGGGCTAAAAACGAAAGGTGGCTGGCTCGTGGGTGGGTGGCACTTTTTCACTTCGCTTCCCCGCTGGCTGAATGTTAATAAAAGCGTAATTATGCACATGTGTGTGCCCAAGGTAAAGCGACACAAGAGCACCCTGAAAGGATATGGATACTATATTCTATAGTTGGCTGCATTCGCTTAGCTTCCCTCCCTCCCTGCCCCCATTTATTTTATGCGCATATTTTTCGGTTGGCCATTGGAAACTTGATATGGAAACCACAAGTGACATGACGCGCGATGGTATTCCCACGACATCGCCCATAACCCCAGACCCTCATCAGAGCAACATCAGGGAGCCATGGACCCTGGTAAACCGCAATCTCAGGGGATTAATACTTTTAACAAGTAATATTCTGTTTATTTTTGAAGAGTGGCTTTAACAATAAATACAACTTCTAAGTCTACAGATCTAATACAGATACAGCATCTGTTATATTTTTTTTACAATTTAAATAGAAGGTAATATTTAGATTCTATAATTGTAACATCCAAGGCCATCAAATACGACCTCTTGTAACCCACTCATCTCATGGAAACTTCAATCCCCAAGGAGGTGGGGCTATGTTCTGGTTCAAAGAGGCAGTCCCGAATTGGCCACCCATCAAAGCCACACTTGTCACAGGAAGCAGGGGTCGCCAGTGGCAGTGGAGCTGGGAATGGGCTTAATTCCAGCGGATTGGAGGCCATAGGCATGACAACCATCGCCGCGAATGTCAACCACAACCAGAGGAGAGGAGCCAAGTGACGACTTCTCGAATTGACAGGCGGCCAGTGCAGTCAACCGCAACAGGAGTAACTCTTACACTGGACAAGAAAATATAGGAAGCTTTTTATTAACAAAAATAAATAAAAAAAATCTAAAAAATATTTTGTTTTTAGATTTTGATGCAGAATCGTGCAGAATCGATCTACAAATCGTTTAAGGTATTCCGCTTAGGAATCGGATAGAAATTGGCCAAGATATAGCTATCGCTGGGGGTATATTGTCCTTCTGGGCATTTTTGAAGGGTATCCCCCAGAAAATTTGAGAAAAAATCTAAAAAATATTTTGTTTTTAGATTTTGATGCAGAGTCGTGGAGAATCGATCTACAAATCGTTTAAGGTATTCCGCTGAGGAATCGGATAGAAATTGGCCAAGATATAGCTATCGCTGGGGGTATATTGTCCTTCTGGGCATTTTTGAAGGGTATCCCCCAGAAAATTTGAGAAAAAATCTAAAAAATATTTTGTTTTTAGATTTTGATGCAGAATCGTGCAGAATCGATCTACAAATCGTTTAAGGTATTCCGCTTAAGAATCGGATAGAAATTGGCCAAGATATAGCTATCGCTGGGGGTATATTGTCCTTCTGGGCATTTTTGAAGGGTATCCCCCAGAAAATTTGAGAAAAAATCTAAAAAATATTTTGTTTTTAGATTTTGATGCAGAATCGTGCAGAATCGATCTACAAATCGTTTAAGGTATTCCGCTTAAGAATCGGATAGAAATTGGCCAAGATATAGCTATCGCTGGGGGTATATTGTCCTTCTGGGCATTTTTGAAGGGTATCCCCCAGAAAATTTGAGAAAACATCTAAAAAATATTTTGTTTTTAGATTTTGATGCAGAATCGTGCAGAATCGATCTACAAATCGTTTAAGGTATTCCGCTTAAGAATCGGATGGAAATTGGCCAAGATATAGCTATCGCTGGGGGTATATTGTTCTTCTGGGCATTTTTGAAGGGTATCCCCCAGAAAATTTGAGAAAAAATCTAAAAAATATTTTGTTTTTAGGTTTTGATGCAGAGTCGTGGAGAATCGATCTACAAATCGTTTAAGGTATTCCGCTTAAGAATCGGATGGAAATTGGCCAATATATAGCTATCGCTGGGGGCTATATTGTCCTTCTGGGCATTTTTGAAGGGTATCCCCAGAAAATTTGAGAAAAAATCTAAAAAATATTTTGTTTTTAGATTTTGATGCAGAGTCGTGGAGAATCGATCTACAAATCGTTTAAGGTATTCCGCTTAAGAATCGGATGGAAATTGGCCAATATATAGCTATCGCTGGGGGCTATATTGTCCTTCTGGGCATTTTTGAAGGGTATCCCCAGAAAATTTGAGAAAAAATCTAAAAAATATTTTGTTTTTAGATTTTGATGCAGAGTCGTGGAGAATCGATCTACAAATCGTTTAAGGTATTCCGCTTAAGAATCGGATGGAAATTGGCCAATATATAGCTATCGCTGGGGGCTATATTGTCCTTCTGGGCATTTTTGAAGGGTATCCCCAGAAAATTTGAGAAAAAATCTAAAAAATATTTTGTTTTTAGATTTTGATGCAGAGTCGTGGAGAATCGATCTACAAATCGTTTAAGGTATTCCGCTTAAGAATCGGATGGAAATTGGCCAATATATAGCTATCGCTGGGGGCTATATTGTCCTTCTGGGCATTTTTGAAGGGTATCCCCAGAAAATTTGAGAAAAAATCTAAAAAATATTTTGTTTTTAGATTTTGATGCAGAGTCGTGGAGAATCGATCTACAAATCGTTTGAGGTATTCCGCTTAAGAATCGGATGGAAATTGGCCAAGATATTGCTATCGCTGGATGCTATATTGTCCTTCTGACATTTTTGAAGAAAATTTGAGAAAAAATCTAAAAAATATTTTGTTTTTAGATTTTGATGCAGAATCGTGGAGAATCGCTCTACAAATCGTTTAAGGTATTCCGCTTAAGAATCGGATGGAAATTGGCCAAGATATAGCTATCGCTGGGGGTATATTGTCCTTCTGGGCATTTTTGAAGGGTATCCCCCAGAAAATTTGAGAAAAAATCTAAAAAATATTTTGTGTTTAGATTTTGATGCAGAACCGTGGAGAATCGATTTACAGATCGTTAAGGTATTCCGGTCAAGAAACGGCTTAGTATTGACAAAGATACAGTCTCCCATGCATCTTAAATACATTGATGTGAATTTCTCTCAGTGCACGTTAAGAATTTGTGAAATTCCGAAGTCTCGGGTTACGGCCATGGGAACAGAGCAGAAAGAGTTCGGATTGGTTTCGGGCTGGGCAGGGGCTTCCCCGCCCTCGTCACCGCTTCGACTCCATTAGCGCTGATTTCAGGGGTCTCGGGGGTGCTATGGGGGATCCGTTGGGAGGCAGTGGCATCAAAGGCCCCCCTTGACGGAGCTGCCGAGTTGTTGTCATCATCTGTCCACGGGCGGCTCCTTTCAGCTCCTTTGAAGTTGGGGCTACAAAATTAATTGCACGCTACACAAATCCCTCCTTGGCCCATCTGGCAAGCTAAAACTAAAAACTCTAAATCAACAATCATCATAACTATAACTTTGTACACGGAGGCCGAACCGACAGGACGATGGGGGGCCAGGCAGTGAGTGGGGTGTGCTGTCAACATGTTGCCAGTGGCTTTTCCCGCTGCATTTTCCGCCCCCTCAGTATTTTCAACACTTTTGTTGTGAACACACTTGAC
Source organism: Drosophila atripex (assembly GCA_035045925.1). Taxonomy (NCBI): domain Eukaryota; kingdom Metazoa; phylum Arthropoda; class Insecta; order Diptera; family Drosophilidae; genus Drosophila; species Drosophila atripex. The sequence goes on from JAWNOP010000012.1 coordinate 9,336,431, forward strand.
TTTTGCCATGGAAAGTCCCATGCAATACACTAAGAGCAAAGTTGTAATATTTTCAAAAATATGTTTAATATTTTCAATCAACAGTACAGATGTGTATTATATAATCTATATGATCTGTAATACCCTTGATTAGAATCTAAAAAATGTACAATAATGCGTTGAATTATTTTTTCCAGTGCTCTGACAAAAACGAACATATGCCACGCCCCCAGAACTCCCTCTTTCCGTATGCAGTTTCCTGCTTTTGTGTACATTTTGCACTCTGTTTCAATTTAATTACTTTGGAGTTACGCAACCGGGAGAGGACAAAGTTTCCAGGCTGTAAATGGAGCAGTAGCCCGATGATTTAGATGTTCCTCCGATGCAGTCTTCAATCCCAAATTCATAATTTGCAAATTAAATTAGATGTAACGAAAGGCATAGGATATCTCAAAGGATATGCCAAACCGAAGAGGGCACTCCTCAAAGCTTACGGGAGTGGTTTGTGAAATAGATTTACATTTATTGATTGATGGAGGACGGAGGTTTTTCAGAATTCTGATTTTTGCCGCTTGAATATATGTATGTATATTCTTTATTTTTGTTTTTTGGTCCTTTTTGGATGACACACAAAAAATAACAACACAATTTGCATAAACGTCAACAGGAGCGGCAGAAAAAGGAAACAAAATGTGGCAGCTGTTGCAGTGGCAAGTAAAAACAACAGCAGAATAAGTAAGTAGGGGCCGTGGACTGTATAAATTGGACGGGGGAATTTTAAGGGTCCTGATTTCGGATTTCAGAGATCCTGCTGACGGCTTTATGAGCTCAATCAATGTCCATTAAAGTCCGAAATCTGAAGGTAGGATTTTCAGAAAATATATTTATTTCCCATTTTTTTTAACTTTAAAATATTCGAAATACTAAACTAAAAGTTTAAATTTGAATAAATTATTTAATTAAAGCTTTAGCTTCGTGCTAGAAAAGTTTGCTTTATTTATATTTATTGGTCCCTCGTCCTTTTGCAACTTGCATGTTTTGCAGATTTGAAAAGTTTCCCAACAAGTCTCCTTGTGTCCTTTATTTGACTACCAAAAGTCCAACCAATCCTGTTGACCAAAAACAGCCCCTTCCATGGTCCAACACTTGAGTATTTTTCGGGCACAACTTTATTGCGGTTGTCATAGTTATGACGGTTGCTGTTGTTTTTGTTGCCAACTTTAAAATGCATTCGAATTTCGAACACGGCTAAAAGTTGTTCATGTGTTTGCCACCAGGGACAGAGAACAGAGGCCGAAGGACCTAGGACGTAGGATGCAGGACGTTGGGCGGGACAGGAAATGTATCCCATAAGGAGTAGAACAGAAACAGAGTACAGCGGAAGGCATTTCCTGTAGATGTTTGAGAGTGAGTCTCTGTCTGTGTGGGTGTGCCTTTTGCATCGGTCCTCATACTGTCCTGGCTCTGTCCTCGTCCCTGTCCTTCTTCCGCTTCCTCTTCTCCTCACACTGCCACTGCTAGATGCAGATAAGAGGCATATACGCTTGTCAAGATTTGCTTTGATGTCTTTTTCATGTGCCCGACTTGGGTGCGCCCGGCTCCATGTCCAATGCTCCATCTATGCACTGGAAAAAATAAGGAAATTATGGGAGGAAGTCTAATCATTTCAAGACACAAAAATATAAGGCTTTTAAACATTACTAAATTGATTTATGTTTTCTATTTTGCATAACATATTATGATCTTTTATAAATAATAAAAATAATCATCAGCTTCTCAAAATAAGTCTGTAAGATTAAAAATATGATATTCATTATTTTTTTCCCACAGAATATGATTAATAGTAGAGGTATCCTAGAATTCTAGTTCTCATAAAGGAAAGTTTTGGAATAAATACAAAAAATGACAAGATTCTATTTAAAAATACAATTTTTATAAAAAAAAATACAAGATTTATTTTATTTTTATTTGTGGTTGTTAACTTAATTTCTCGCAGTGCTGGCTCAGCTCTTATGCCTTTATTCTCAGTGTGTGGGTTGACAACAATTAAAAAGTGACGGGCAAAACAAATCGCCGGGACGGTGATGGGGATACAGGGGGCTACGGTGACGGGATCGCGACAGCAGGTCTACCAACTTAAGTAGCAGCAAATATATAAAAAGCAAAAATCTCTTTTAGAAGCATTTCAATTGCCTTTTGTTTATGCGAGAGATTTGAGCCCGTCCGCCCCCACCCCCTCCTCGTCCACTAATTTGCTTTGAAGTCAAGGCATTTGCTGGGTGTATGTGTGTGTGTGTGTGTTTTATTTTTGGTAGCGTAGAAATTTTATTGGCAAAAAGGGTTGGGAAGGCGCTTTGAAGTTCAAGTGTAGGCGCAGCAGCAGCAGCGGCTCGTCTCGGCCCCATTGATATATTTATTTTCTACACACAATAATTTGCCTTTGTTGTTCCGGGGCGGCTGTCGGCGGGCGTCACAAATTGAAATATCGCATCAATTTGCCATGCCGCCGTCGCGCTTTGTAATAAAAGTAAATAATAATTTAATAAAAAGGCAGCAAAAACAACCGCAACTACAAAACAAAAAGCCACACACAGAATGGGGGGAAAAAAGCGCCGAAACCAAAACCGAAATCGACAAACGAAAAGCAAAAAGCAAAAAATCGAGTGAGCAAATTCAACCATTAAATGCTGCCGGCAAAGAACAAAGTAAAGGCAACAGACCGGCAAAAAGCCGACAACAGCTGGGCGCAAAAAACACAAAAAACAATAAAAACATTCAACAAGAGGGGAGGGATTTTTGCGCGGCGAGGGATGGTGGGCGCAGCCGCGCATGCGCATTGCGCACCGCACCACCGCGTCACCACTACCCGCCACCCACCGGTGTATCGATGTGTGTGGTGCTGTGTGGCGGCGGTGTTGCGTCCAAGATGACGATACCGCTTTCAAGCCGCCGATGCCAACCGCTTCAAATTGATTTGAACGAGCGCAAGAGCTTTCGGACAAGTTGATAAGAGCGGCAAGCCGCCACCACCGATTTGCCGTAAATGTTGAGTTTTATCTTTAATACTCTTGACGGCTTGAGGTATTGCCAGCAAACTGGCTCTTTTGGCAACACTTGGACAATGAGAAAATTTAGACAAGAACTAGAAATTTGTATGATTATTTAGGGGAAATGAGTGTCTTTTTATCCTTTTTTAGATAAAAAATCTTACTTGTAAAATCCAAATACTTGTAGTATATTTTTGGGGGCTGCTTCATAGATTTTATAAGAAAGTGTTAAGAATAGTTTAAAAATTCTGTGATATGTATGAAACTTATTTAAAACTAAATGTAAAATTATATTATCACTAAAGATAGAAAATTTAGACAATTCTTTTAAGCGTTTACTATTTTATTTAGTAATTATATTTAGTATTTATATTATATATTATTTAGTATTCTATATCATACCAATTAAAAATTTAAATTCTTAAAAAGAAAGAGTACTCCCCGCTATCGGCCTAAATAGTTTTGGCCATGGTTTTATCTCACTTTTTTCGCACGGGTGGCTTTCGACGTGGACGTGGATGTGGATGTGGATGTGGCCGAGCTGTCCGGAGAGCTTCGACTTGGAGCTGAAATGTCGGCGCAACTTCAAAAGGTGTGCCAGTGCTGGGGTGTGTGTGTCTGTGTGTGTGGTTGCCGCCTGCGGGCCATGCTCAAATGAACATTCATACCAAGGGGGAGTGGCAGGGCTGGGGGGAGGTGGAGGATCGGGTCAGCCTGTCTGTCCAGCTAATCAAGCATCAACTTCATCATCATCATCGTCGTCGTCTTCATGGTTGAGCTTGCGGATGCAGCGTGAACAGTTAGTTATATGGGAAATGCATGTGTAATCGCAGGGAAACGGGCGGCAAGACTTTGATAAATTCGAGATAAATATAGAAATTTCCAAGTTAATTAGAGGTTAGACGAAGGATGTCCAGAGGGATGGGGGATTACTGTATGATGATCCATATAATTATACAATTTGAGAAAATGTCCATTATTATGGGAAAATGTTTCTGAAGGGTATATCATTTTAAAAGCTTTCATAAATCTTACTTAGATTATTTCGCAAATGTATCTCTTTCAAAATGAACACCTATGTATATCTACACTACGCATGCGTGAGTCCTTTTTCCAGCTTGGTGCGACCAACGTGGCGTATGAGTTATGGCAATCAAATGGGCACACGTGTGGCCGCCATCCCAGTGGCCAGTAAATCAAACTTTTTGGCATGGCGTGTAAACAATGTTATAAATCAGAAAACCGCAAGGCACCCACCATATTGTACAGGAGGGAAACCGACAATCTGCAGACTGTCTGCGGACCAAAGACAGACTGTGGCACAGAGTGAGCCACAAGGCGCCCACGCCAAAGGCGGATTGCAATGCGCCAGGATGCAAGTGACGCATAAAGCCATTAACATATGAATTTCGGGGTAGATGGTAGTGCTGGTGGGTAGTGGGTGATGGTTGTGATGGTTCTGGTGGTGGTGGTAGTGGTGCGTGTCTAAGATTAACAGCTCTAAGTGCATAATTGCATTTGGAGCAGCCGAATAAACATGGGAATTTAATTAAAACTAAACAGGGAGTGAGCCGAATATTTTCATTTGATTGTGACTAACATTATTTCAGAATCTCAAAAAGATTTATTTATTTGGATTACACACATTTGATTTTAAACTGAATCTAAGGAAGAACCAAATTGTACAAAGCCTTGGCTCTTGAAATCAATTAAAACTTCCATACACAATTATAAACATGTTCTTAATTTATTTTTTATTGAAATAAAAAACATGTTGAAATGCAAATCTTGAGAGCAATATATTTGAAAAGCTTCAGAAAATTGATTTGAGCACTCAAGGCCCTAAGATACAAATGGATGCGATGGTGGACGGAACTCGGGATGGATCTACGTCTGGAAATGGAATAGGGGCTCTTGTCCCGGACCGGAGTGTGAGTTATTTTTCGCTGAGTGATGTGCGCATGGATAATGAAGCAATGACGGCATGAATGACTGAATGAGGCGGCAACCTCCCTCAAAGGGGCAGCCGCCGATGCACGACTCCCAGACAGACGGACAGTCAGGCTGCCAGACAGCCAGTGAGTTGAGCTCCGTTCGCGGCTTGAGCGTTTAATTAAAAGGCAACAAAAAAAAAAGAGGGAGAGGAAAAAAAATGCCGAAATAAAAGAAAAAATATATAAAGAAAAAAGGCGGCAACTGAGGCGTCGGCCAGCAGTTGATCATTATCAGATACGGCAGCGTAGATAATGCAAGATACAAGTTTCAGACTTGTAGACCCACGGGGGGACGACACTAGATGCCTGGGCACTTTAAAAAATGATTTTTATTTTTCGCCTGGCCTCCCCAAACACAAAAATGTGAACTCCCCACCCTCAATAGGAGCCGCCGTCTGTAATTTACGAGTGGAGCGAAAAATAAATCGTAAATTGTATTTTGAACAAAAATGTGTGGAAAAATAATTGAAAATGCATAAATTATAATTTCTGTGCTTGAGAGGTGGTGCCACAAAGATTTCTTGTGTGGCAATAATTGAGTTTTATTGGCTTGAATTTCAAAAAAAAAAATAAGAAACTTAAATATGTTTAAAATCACTTCCTAAACTTCCATTTTTAGAACTGTTTTAGAATCTCAAAAAAGTCTTAAATTTTTCAAATATTTTCTAAATGGAAATGGAACTATAAACTCCAGATACTTGAGATGTTTCTGGACGCAACAAAGATACAGTCTTTGATCATTCTCCCTCGAATAGATTCCGTAGAGTCCCGAAACTCCCGCCTCCCCACACTTAATTCGGTTTTATAGTCTTCCATTTAATCTATCGCTTCCCATCATGTTTTTGGCATCATTAATCTGGTCATTAAGTCCCACAGCAACCATAATCCCCTATATACAAACAGACCCAGTCTCTATGTACGTATACTTGGAGCCTAATCGTTTGATGGACATCGATGGATGGCAGAGTCTTGTAAATGTAAAATCGTAAAAAAAGGCGGACAGGCAAAAAGCGCCGAAAAAATGGTCATAAAAATGCTTGATTGAAATGGCTTCATTTTGTAGACAAAAAATTTGTTGCCTTTTGGATAGACTTTTAATGATTTCGGCCTAATAAGCAACAATTGGTTGTACGTCCCTCTTGCCGGAGCTTTTCCAATCAATGCACAGTTCCAATTTCCGCTTTGGGGCAACGTACGTACATTCAAAATTTTTCCTTCATTTCGAATGCACTTTTTTCTGATGGTGGATGGTGGGCCCCGGCTCGCGTTTATCAAAATTAATTGGAAATTTTCGTCGTTTTTTTAACGACTTCTGGGTAAAAGTCATTTGAGGGACTTCAAACGGCCTGGTGCACATGTTACGAAGGGCCCGAAGATCTCTCTGGGCCTCTTCTCTGGGCCTGCCTGTCAGTTTTACGGCCTTACAATATAATTTCCTGTCAGTCGTTGGGGAATGCCAAAAACTACAATTCATAATTGCTTTGGAAATTTGTTTATAAACGCGTCGCACTCCCTTCCTCAATCCAATCATCTCTCTTTCATTATCAACCCACATATTCGATATTTACCGTCATCGAGGGACAACTTCATTTGAATTTTACGACAAACATATAAAGTATAAATATTTATGGCCAGCACTTACAACAAAGTTAATTTATTTAATAGTTTCACGATGTACATGGCCCGCCCCACACATAAATACATACATATATAATTTCCATTCGATTTCATACAATTTTACGACTTCCAAAAATATTATTTGGAAACTCTTCGCCGAGCCGATCACTGAAAAATAAATATAGATATTTTTTAATGAGTTTTACGAGCGATCCAGCGATGATTTTTTTTTGTGTGACGCAAGTTGGGAATGTATCTGCGTATCTAATTTATGTTCGCCTCATAATTTTCAGAAAATATTTAGGAAATTGGGAACATTGACTCAGCGCCCCCAATGCTGTTGAAGGTTTAATGGAATTCGAAAAAGAAAAATAATCAGTGGATGTGTATTGCTCCTAAATTATATTACCATTATTTGGGGTCTTCTTCTAGGAATTTAAATAAATAAAGGATGGGAAATGATTATTTTAGAGTGTGTTTTGAAAATAAATACGAATAAAATTTATGTATATTTTAGGAACTTTAATTAGTGGAGTGAATGAAAATTCGAAGCTGTTTAATGCAAAACAAAATATTGAAATTCATCTGAAACTCTCATCAAACTTTTTCCCATTATTATTTTGTCTTAAAGCTATATAGATGCCATTAATCTCATCCCAGACAAGGCAATTAAGCTTATCTCCTGCAGCCAAAATGCCTTTAACCTAATCAACTCCCTAATACACATAAACTCATCTAACCCTTCAAAAACCCATCAGCATTGCCAATATGTGTGCGAATATGGGGCTTTTTCGAGAGACGATGGCGAAGAACAGAGGGGAAAATGGCACTGAGCGAATCGAATACAGCTTCCTTGTCAATTACAGCGACAGTTTCCATGGCCGTCACTCAGTCATCGTTATAGGGGCAAATGTCAGAGGCCCCCTAGTCCCCTAGCCAGCCTATATCCCGGCCAGTGGCCACATATGACCGACAGCCTCCCTCCCCCCCGATAGCGACAAACCCAAACGCCAGACATGGCCCACTCGTTTTTGGTAATTACATTTGCAGTCAGAGTGAAAATGCTGACACACACAGACTGACTGACTTTTGTCAAACATACAGCTGCAAAATGCTGTACGAATTTCGGCAGGACACAGTGCACTGGATGATGCGAAATCGGAGAAAACATAAATCAATATCGGACAGTTCCCTGACATCAATCAGAGGGGCCCGCATCGGAAGGGAACACAATACTATAGAATCCGAACAGGAGACACACAACCCCATGAAATTAAGACGACGGGATCAATGGATGACGAAGGCAGAACAAAAGACATCCCGAAGAAGAGACTACGGGGAAGAATCCAAATCGAATCGAGACGAGAAACCCTTCTGGTTCTCTTAGAAGGAGGTTCCCTTTGCCGCCTATGTGGCCCCCCGGATTCCTTTGGTCCCCTCGGATCGCGTGTTCTTCTTCAATTACAGCGCCATTATACCGAAAGCCGAAAACGTTTTACGGTGCGAAAGCCGGAGGACCCCCGAGGGCATGTTTAACCCTTTGGGTTCTACTGGAATTAAGAACCATATGATTGGGAAAATTATTAATGATCGATTGCTATTAATACTCTTAGGTTCTTAGGGTTTAAAAACATTTTAATTAAAAACAAAATTTTAAATGATAATTTCTTAAAGTATAATGCAAAATAAACAGATCCTTAAACCTTTTTTTTTACTTTGTGATAAAATCTTAAGAAAACTTCTTATAATATGAGGAGATTAATCAAAAAAGAGTATAAAATTGTTAAGAAATGAGCTTGAAATCATACTAGGACTTGGTGGAAATAAATAATATATAAACCTGAGTCACTTTAGAATCTAATGGGTTAAAGCCAAGCCGATCTTGCTCCGCGGGCTTCCTCCACTTGCTTTGTGATCGCCGAAGAAAGAAAGAGCTTTGTGTTTCTCGTCTTTATTTTATAATTTTTTTTTCGCTTTTGCCTGCCTGCTCTCTGCAGCGTAATTCAGGATTCTCCTTGCTCTGTTATTATCGGCGGGTTTTGAGTTTGGGGTTACTTTATTATTTTTTTCTTTTTTTTGGTTGCTGGTAGGTAATTGCCCTGATGTTCAAGCTCAGCAGGCGGCTTCTTCGAAGCAAAAAAAATCGTGGAGGGGGGCAGCAGTCGAGCTCAAATTTAAAAACAATCAAAATTTTTTTCAGCAGCCACTATGCATAGAGCCAAATTAAAACCAGGTATTATCCGTACATGTGTATAATCAAAAATCGTTGGATGGAAGGCGAGCACCGACCGAATCGAAAGAAACAGGTAACGTGTCGGGACAGAAAAGAAAGCTTCGCTTCGATTTTGAGGCGTGGCAGTTGCAACAATTGAAGATGTTGCACAAATAATTGCTTTTGTATTTTTGAATTGCTCGATACTTTCAGATTCGTAGTTTATAGTATATTTGATCATAGAATCCAATAAGCAGTCTTATTTTGATGAGTCAATAAAACTAGAGATGAAAATACTCCTTGGCCTTAGTGATTTTAAAATTGTATACTTTAGAAAGTATGTTTAAATTCAATGTTTTAAAAAAAGCCTTAATTGTTCATCCTAGAAGCCACCTTAAAATTGTGAATGTTTCAAAATGTATAAAATAGCTTTATTAATTGGCTTCTTTAACTTTTGAAGGACATGGCCAGGAAAATAAATGCCACAGCCCCAAAGAGTAAGATACTTAAATCCGAAACTCTCTTAAATAAACAAAAATCATTTTATCCCAAACAACTCACTCTTCAAAAATATCACAAAATATATTTATATTTCAAAGAAATATACGATTAATTTTAATTTATTAAACTTTAATTTAGTTATAGATAAATAAATTCAACTAAAAATAAAAGTTGATAATAAAGAATAACCTCACCTTTAGCAGTTAAAAAAAATTGTAAATAGTTTAATTTTACTTAAAATTATATATATTAAAAAAAATATTTATTTAAAAAAATTATTTATATGAATGATGTTAATATTAATAGTTAGGCCTTGAGAAGAATTTATTACTCTAAGCCGGGATATAATATTTTTTAAATATTCATAATTTTAAATAAATTGTTTTTAAAAACCAACTAACTGCATTTTCGAAATTGGAGAACAACAGTGCAAGTTCGAAAGAGAGCCACCTAACAGCAAATCCACGAAGTTAACAGCGTCAGAGAGCGAACGAGAGACCATTAACAGGGCCAGAGAGCAAAGTATCTCAAAACACCCACTGTAGTTTATCGAAAAGACTGTTTTTGTTTTCGTATCTCGTGGATTTCAGTTTGGCTCTCTGTTTGAGCGTTTTCGAGTGAGGCGAGCAAGGTTTGGGCGACTCCGTGGCTTTCAGTTTGTTTTCGTTCATCTTGGCAGAAGGACGTGAGTTGCGCGTGTGCTTCGAGTTTCGAGATACATCGAAAGGTATCTGGAAGATACGCGTACTTTGTATTCCCCCAAAACAACTTGACCCGACCAAGTGACCAAGTGAAGTTTCGTACAAAACAAATAATATTTATTTAAAGTAAAATGAATGAATAAAAATCTGCGAGATAAGCAAAAGTGAAAAAATCAAGTGTGAAAAGCCAAAACCGCCCCCACAACAATAACAAAAACAGCCGGCCGCCACCCTCCGAAAAATTGACGTCGCCGCCTTAGTCAAAGTCTCAGTCGCTGTCGCTGTCACAGTCGACGTCGCAGTCGCGTCTCGCAATCGTTTGGAAATAAATCGTGTTTCGCCTTTTTGCAATTGTTGTTTTTGTACTACGAGTGTAGTACCGTGTGTGTGGTTGTTGTTACATTTTGTTGTTTATACGCCAAGTTATTTACGTCGCCGTTTGCACCTGTGTCGTGCAACAACAACAACAACAAAACAACAAAACAGCAAAACAAAAAAAATAGGAGAAAAAAAAACAACAATAACATAAGCGAAAAACAAATCGAGTCGGCAAAAATGTTTTACAATTAAAATTACGCGCGCAGCGGGCACAAAAGTATCTGCAAGATACATATACACACAACCCCGAATAATACGTATACGTATAGATCAAATACACCAGCGCAATATGCGCAAATTAAACTAAAATGCAGCACATCAGAGCTGTAAAAACTTTTACGACCCCCCGACCACCAACCTGCGTCGTCGTCGGTAACTCTGCTCTGCTGTGCCGCCACCACCACCCGCACAGTCGAAAATAATACCAGATACAAATTAAGGTCGCCCAGCGGCAGCGCATAAACACGGTAGAAGTTTTCTACCTGAGAGTATATTAGTCTCCAGGTCCTTAGATCTTTACACAAAAGGATATCCAGCCGGAGAAAGAGTGAGGACAGCGGTGGGACGGACGTGTGGAAGCGAGACGCACAAACAAACACACACCCAACACACAAAGGCCGTAAAACATTTTGGACTGTGCTTGCTGCAGGTCTTCGCCTTCATCCTACATCCTCCACCTTGTAGGACTCGTAAATTTCCAACCCAACCAACCCACCAAAAATTCCAAAAACAACAAGGAAGAAATAGCCAAAAAATTCAAGAAATCACCAAGTAACTGCATTCACTGCCAGTGCTCCTAGACATACAAACAAATATATATAGAAATATATATATAAAATATATATATATATATATATATTCTGGCAGAGATGGCGGGCAACATTGTCAAATGGTGGAAGCATAAAATTCTCGGCGGCTACAAACAATTCTCAGGTAAGCGAAAGCCAAGCGTTCTCAACTTGTTTAGTGAATTTCCAGATAGTTGGCAGCAGATATAGAAAAGATGGATGTTAATGCTCCCTGGGAGTGCCAAAGTTGCTTGAATGGAGTGGCCAAGGGAGAGATAGCATTCAAGGAAACAATTTGTTTCAAAATACCCAACTAAATTAAATACTTTTTACCCTCGGAAGTAGCTTTCGGATAGGGTGGGAAATCTCTTAAATATGAGGTATTAATTGCAAGGTGATGGTGAGATACGGTTCGTAGGATTTATATTGAAATAGGGTTAGTCTTACTGTGCTCTTTAATTAAACATTATATTATTATTTAAAGATTGCTATAGATGAGAAATACTATAGATTTTCGTTTTAAGTTCCCTTTCTTCACGAAAAATAATCACCAATAATTATTTACCCATTATCCGTAAATCGTTTTGAATGCCAAGTTAATCCCCAAAGGTTTTCCTATTCCATTTTCGAGCTGCCTCTTATCAAAGACCTTTGCCCCATTACCATACGACTATCTGAACTGAGGATCTAAAATATTACCTTTTTTTTTAAACAATTGCTCAGCCACTCGCACACACGCTCTTACTCTCAGATCTATCCATTCGGAATTCATTCAGTCAAGGGCTTCTCCCACATCCTTTTCCAATAATTACACCGAACAAGAAGTTCCAAAAAAATAAAATGTTGGCAATCCCCCGGCTGCGTTTTTATCTAGAAGATACACACAGCCGTTTGTATCGTTCGGTCGGTTGTGGTCTTTGTGGAAGCGGCAGGAGAAGGTTCAGTTCGGTTCGGTTCTGTGGGGAAGTGGCAGGGAAAACGACACACAAAAATAGAACAGGCCGATAGAAAATCGGGCATAGAATAGAAAAAAATAACAACTACAGAACATCAAAAGAAAAACGACGCATGGAAAATAAATAGAATTTTTTGGAAACAGATCGAAGCGAAATATAGTCGTGATCAATAGAACGAACGATCGACTCCTGCTGATGATGCACCGAAAGAAATGACGAGTCCTTGTGAGGTTTCAAGATTCTACAAAATGTTTGACTAACAAAAAAAATGACAACCGATCCTCAGAAATCATAAAACCCTCTTCCGATTTCCAAGTATTTCATCAAAATTATACATAACTTAGGAATCGAAAGATACAAGAAGCCAAAAAGTATCTTTCGATCTTTTTTTCTGGCAAACGAGCGACATTGATGTCCGAATCGTTGAAGGAACATCAATCAATCAATGTTCCTCCAAGTTTCTGTCCACAAATTCATCAGAATTATTCTCCTTCCTTTCGATTTTATTTTTTTTGTTCGTATTTATTTGTTATTATTATTATAATTTCAAAAAAAAAAAAATAAAAATAAATAAACAAGAATGAAAGAGAGATTTCCTTGTGGGCTGGCAATTGGTCTGCGCCAATTAAATGCCAGGCCAACACTTTGAACCCTTTCCAGGACAACAAGACCCGTACACTAATTGCTGGCAGATGCAGGGGGAATTCAAAGGAAACCTCCAAAGGCACACCGAAGTATGCAACTTCAAAGAAAGCAGCCACAAAAATACTACACTCCGGCAACGGGGCACAGAGCGAGAGAAAATAAAAGAAACAAAAAAAAAAAAATAAAAAATAAAAAAAAAACAAGAAGGAAAATAAAGCGAATTGAAATGCCGACGCCGTTTAAAAACAACGTACGAACATTTCTTACCTGTTGCAGGTAAAACCGAACCGAAGTCGATGCCACGATGGAGGTGGAGTTAGCTGCCCATTGCTGATGGAAGTACACCGAAAATAATTATGACAAAGTTAATGAATAAGATTGGAGGATTTCCAGTAATATTACTTAACTAATTAGTCGGGAGTGTGTCACAAAAGTGTACTTTCCCAAAAGTGTACTTAAAGGCTTTGGTCATTAGCTGTTTTCCATTTTTTTTTAATGTGTAGAGAGAAGCAGCTGCTACGAGGCCAAGACCGATACCGACTCATACACAAAAACCTTTTAAAACCCTCACGTTGATAAAACAACAACAACAACAACTACAATCGACAGCGGCAGCAAGTCGTCGAGCCGCCGCCGCAAGCAAAAATAATAATAACTGAGCGGCAGGCGGCAGAGTCGTTGCAAGCTCTCCTCCGACTCCGACTCCGACTCCGAAAACCCCCAACCCAAGCCAACATCTCCATGCCCATCCCCAGCCACAGCCACATTTCCAGCTCCCCCAACTCCAAGCCGAACTCCACCGTCTCCATCTCGAAGATCCATCCACCAGCAACCAGTTCCGCGGGCAGCCCAACTATGCCAAACATCTCGGCAGCGGCTACACAAAAGCGGTTTTAGAGACCAAACGACGATCGGCAGACGGACAGACGGACAAACGGACCGACAGACGGACGGACGGACGGACAAACGGACACGGGGACAGACGGACAAACGAACGGCGATCCAGCAAGCGAGCGTACGTTGTTTGTATCTTTGAGATACACACCGCACCGCAGTTGATGCTGCGGCCAAGCTGCGCTTTGCGCTTCGTTCAAAAGATGCGCTTTTCGCTTTGAGGCGCGGCATCTGAGGCCTTCGGTCTTGCCACAGTGGTTCGGAAATGTGCCTTTGAATGGGGATTATCGGCGGTACTTAAGTGAGCCTATGTTCAGATACTTGTACTAGGTCTAGGTAGGGCCAGTCTTGTAACTGAGAGGTCGTTGAGGTTCGGGTGCGGAATTATAAAAGAGATTACAAATGATTTTCTGGGTAACGGATTTTCCGGATTGTAAATTCTAGATGGGTATTTATGTATATTTTTAAAGTAGGGATCAAAAATATACTTTATGAAAAATTTTAGAAAAATATTAGAGGATGTAATGATATTTTACTTCAAAAGTTTTTTTTTACTTAGGAAATAAATAACTTTTAGAAGGTATATTTTATTGTAGTTAAATGTATGGTATAGTAATTATATCGTAGATTAATAATAATCAATTATTAGTTTACAGGAACTACATTTTATATTTATAAATATTTTTTAACCACCGTGACTTTTGCGGGTTTCACAACTTTTGCCTTGGCTTTTCTTCGATTCCGTGTGGTTTTTGTTGTTATTATTATGGCCTTAGCCATAGTTGTTGTTATGAATGTTGCTTGTTGTTGTTGTTGTTGTGAATTACGGTAGAAGGCACAAGGCGAATCGCATTGCATCCATTGCCTTCATGACAGGCCGAAAAAAAGCGAGGCTCAAAAGCCCAGGCTCACCAGGCTCTGAAGAGGGCCCCAACGGCTCAAGCTGCAACTACCAACTTTTGTTTTGGCTGGTCCACAGGCTAAATAGAGAGTGGGACAGAGAGGGGGGCACACGGCGGAGCGAGTGAGAGGGAGCAATAGCCTGGTATAAGCAATTTTCGTAATATTAGCCAGGAAGTTGCCGCTCTGCCATCGCGGCGGCGACCCTATAAGGCGAGGTTCAGTTCAGCTCAGATCGTTGCGGATGGGATTGGTTTTTATTTTATTTTTTTATACCATTTTTGTTATGTTTTTTTTTTGGTTTTTAAGTGAGCTTGGTGGACTGGTTTTTTCGGAGTCTGTGCCGCGCAAGAAACCGAGCCGAAAAAACCAAAACAATGCTGCCGCCTTGTGCCAAAAGATAAAAAGCTGTTAGCTCGTAGCTTCTGCATTTCTGCAGGCTTCCCGGGGGTTGGGGCTACTCCAAGATATATGTAATGACTTTTGAGGTTTTGTTTTGGTCAGTTGGGGCTTATTGTTGGGGATGCTGTGTGTATGTGTGTGTGTCTCTGTGTGTTGATTTAGCAATTGGCTCTCGGGCCACTTCTTGGAATTATGCCGCACCAAGCTCAATGAGCAAATATTCACTCATTCGGTCCGTCAACTGGCCATTGCCTTTCTCCCCAAACAAGCCAGGCCTATAACTTCCAGCCCATATGTAAATTGTAGGCATAAATATGGAGACTATGAAATTCAAGTGAAAAGGTTACAAAATGTGTATGATAGAGTTTTTAAGGGGATTAAGTTACCTGAAACATTATATAGTACGATTTATAAAAGTTATCCACTAAGTGGCTATTAACTTTCCTGTCGAGTAATTTCTTACTCGACAGTTCTACAATAATTTGAAAGTAATTTCTCTAAGCTTCTTTTCCCATTTAAAAATTAAAGAAAAGACCCCTTCAATTTCGACTTTGAAATGAAAAATAAAACACGATACCTAATTCTTTGGCAAATATTTATGGACACTTGGGTGCCAGTTTATTTCAATAACCCTGATGGAAGAACCGTGTTGGCTCTTCTTCTTTGCGAATTGTGGCCTAGCATGTGTATGAGTGTGTATCTGAGTCCCTCTAGGTGTATAGTGTGTGTGTGTGTGAGGGAGTCGGTGCCTCTGACGTCTGATTGATAAGCGAACCCCCCGCCTTATCTTAATAATATTTAATGCACGGCAAGGCGAGCGTGGCGAGGCCGATGCCGAAGCGAAAAATGTTGTCACCAAGGGGGAAAGGGGTTACTTCTGGGGGCCCAAGGGGTCTCTTCAGTCAGAGTGAGGTGGTGGTGGTGGTGTTGGTGGGGGGGTGTATAGTTTGTGTATAGTGAAAATGAAATTGAAAATAATACAAAACGCTTTGTCGGTCATTAGCTTTGAGTGGACGCCGCCGCCGCCACCGCCGTTCCGTTCCGTTCCGTTGCCGCTTCTCTTTGCCGCTTATTATTATTTAATTTTTTTTTTTTTGGGGATCGTCGCGTCATTTGTTCGCTTGGTTTGGGTTCGGTTTGGTTTTGATTATGTCAAAGCGAAAACGCCGCCAAACATCAGTGGGCCATGGGCCCGCATGAGTGTGCCATGGGAGTGTGTGCGCTTTGAGGAAAGCGGCCTGGGAAACTTTTGGTTTTGGGTTGGGCGGGGGATACAGTCCAGCCAAAGTGGAAACGGGGATTTTTTCTGCTAATATCAGATAAGAGAGTCATCTCTTAAAGGACACTATTTTTTATGATTTCTGATATACGATGATGATGTCTATTCTATGACTTATATCTTTGATGAGATATGGTAGATAATGGATCAGGAAAACTAATTATAATAGTTAATCCTTTAAACCTTAAATCCTACACCGTATGAAGTACTTTTTTTTTTAAATATAATTTTACCAAAACTTTAACAAAGAGGACAATAAGCTTATGGGAGGGTGGGGTATGATGGAACAAGAGGCGGCCAACAAATAGGAAAACCGGCAAAACCAAGCCAGCTGACAACAAAGCGAACTATGGCATACCCGTACTTTATATCTGATGCGTTTGAGTTTGAGTGTGAAACTGGGTGCTCATATGTGGTGTGTGTGGGTGGCTATTTGGGTGTCTGTGGTGTTATTTGTATGTGCGTGTCACAAACACACACACACGCACACACACCCACCCAGACACTTTCCGCTTTTGAAGTGGCTTTTAATTGATAAAAAGCAAAAGAAAAAAGTGAAAAAAGTTGGATAGAAGAGAATAAACCAAAGAGAACAAAAACAACAACAGCATTACACATACGCCATGGTGGCTGTGCCGGAAAATTGAAAGCTGATAGCAACGGAAAAAGCGGAACGACAACGACAACAGCAACGACATTGATATTAATTCCCACGCTGTTGATGGGAGAGTGCTCTACGCCATGGCAGGGATTTATTTTTTGGGGGTCCGAATTCCACATACCAGACCAAGCCCCGGACGACTCCTCCACCTTCGTTCCCCTGCGTCCACCTAGTTAAATGATAAAAACATGTTGCAGCCGACAGGGGGAGGGAGAGTTGGGCGAACTGTGGGAGTTGCGGGCTGGATACTTTAAAATGCAAAAGCCCCGCAACAACAGAAGCTAAGTGCTTTTCGGAATGAGAATAGATAATGGATGGCTTGCAGCTCTAAGCGGGAGTGTGAAGGATTTCCTGGGAATTGCCTGTCAGGCAGAAGAGGCGTGGCAAATCTGTTGAAAAGTTTTCAGCTTTCACACTTTAAGAAGAGTTAGGAGGACAAAGATGCTTATTATCTCTTAAAATAATTCATTTATTATACTATTCATTAAAAAAATAATTTAAACAAAAAGTCTTCCAAAACTCACTTTAATAACTTTATTAAAACTCCCCCCATAATACAATTTCTCACTCCAAAAGCTTGTCAAAAGAATGAATTCTCCTTTGAACTTTAAATACAACAATTCATCTGCTAGCTTTCTCACACCAAATTACACGAAAAAAAGAAAAATCGGAAAAACCATTTTCATCACAGAGATGTTGCCGGCATTTGCCAATTTAGAGAAAAATTTCCAATTGTGATTATTGATTATTCATTTCCTTCTCGGGGCTGTGGCGCACCTACACTTCGATTTGGGATTGCTTAACCCACTCCGGCCCCTCCGTGGCTCGCCTCTTTCGGTCGTGGGTTAAGTTGAGTCGTCTGTGGAGCCGACATCATCGTAATCATCGTCATCATCATTGAAATGGTAAATTGGACTGCAGAATATTCGTATTGGAATTGTTGGGATTGTATTGTAGTAGTTTTTGTGGTGTGGCACGGGGAGCTCTCCATTTCCTTTATTGTCCGGGATTGGATTGGGGGGGTATGGGTATGGGGTCGGGTCTCATAACGGGTCGCTTGTTAACATGCTACATTAAATTTTTATCAAGAGCTATGTGGCAACAACATACATAGTGGCATAGTGGCTATGTGTCTGCCCCACCCCACGACTCCGACCGGCATAAATATCATAAATATCTAAAATAATGATGTTGTTTGCCGTTGTTGGTATTCTCGATTATTATGATTATTGTGGAATGGCTGCAATGTAGCATGATTAACACAATCCCGGTGGCAATCAACCCAAATAGAGCCTAAAAGCATTGAACTGAGCTTTCTTCTGCCCCAGCAGCACAGCTCCACTCACTCACTCCGACCACATACATTACAAATAATCATAATAACAATGGACCCTCATTGCCTGAAAAGATTTTCGGTTTCAGCCAGTTCTGCTGACCAACTTTGGGGAAAAGAGCTCGTCGTTGTTATTGTTGTTGCCGTTGTACTTTGGTGGGTGTGGTCAGAGTGGCATAAAAAAGCGTTAAATTACAGCATGAAAAATGCTCATAGCAAGTACTTAAAGTCTGTTAAAAAAATGAAGCCATAAGCCAGGAGAAAGAGACTGCGGAATGCTTTCATTAACTCGGCTTAAAGTGGTGAAAATGGGGAAAGTCCCCATAATTTAAGAAACAGTAACCAAAGGCTGTTATTTTTTTTAGAGTTTGGAGTTAATAAAATCGGTTGAAGATCTCGGATTCTAGAGCCGAAACCTCCAACCCCTCGCCAATCATATATCAAAGCCACCCATTACCGCAAATAACCGAGGAACCGATCTATGGAAACCTCGTTAGGGCCGTAAATGTTGCTTTATAAATTATGTTTTATGATTTATATAATATTTATTGCACAAAAGAAAAACCATAACAATAAACATAATGACAACCCGTCGGACAAACTACACACAAACAACATACACATACACAGGCAGATACACACATAATTTAATGTATTTACAAAGTTGAAGTTTTTCCGACAAAAAAATAAACGAAAAAGTGACTGACGAAAAGTTTTAATCGCTTCGACTGGATGGGAGGGAAAACTGAAAGCAAACTCCTATCCATTTTGGGGGCTTTATCATACATTCAACTCGCTATCGGCATTCGGACAACGTCATAAATTTCTAGCGCCAATTAATCACTTTGCCGCAGCGTGTCAGCGGAGGATCCGAGGGCAAAGTTCTCGATTGACTGCATTACAGTGCAGTGCAGTCCATTGAATAATTGATGATGCATCTTGCAGATACATTAAAATACGAGTGCATGTAGAAATATGAAAAGCGGAATAAAGATATATGTATATCAGCCACATGGATACTATAATATGCCAGCAAACTGTCAATTCCAATTTATTAAAGCAACTGCCAACCGTGTGGGAAAAAATTCAAGCAACAAGTTAAGAGATACAGATACAGTGCGGGCATATAGATACAGTCCTGTATCTGTATCAGGATACAGGATGCGGAAAAGTCTGCACAAAAGTATCTAGGGTAATGAGCAGCGAAAAGAAGACAGAGAGAGGGAATATTTCATAAAAAAAAAGGGACTGCGTGCCGGTGAATTAATGAAGGGACGCCAGGACCCTCGCATCAAAGATGATAAAAAACTCTTATCAAACTCGGGAGCCCAACAATTTTTATTGCTTTGACAAATGCCAAGAGTTATATACCAAAGTATATATTTGTACATCTTGTTTCATTTGGTTGTTGTCTTTTTTCCCGAGAATTTTAAGTGTTATTTATGTTTGTACAGTTAATTTGCATCCCATTGATGTCGGACCCGGGCCGGGACTATAAAGAAATGCGTATACAACCGGCCGCCTGAAAGGGTTGGGAGCGGTTCAAAGGGTCTCTCACAAAAGATATTTTATGCGTACATAATTAATACTTGGTGCGGGCGTTTTTCACAGCCTCTAAGCGGAAATGTGGCCCTAAAAATTCCCCTGAAAATTCCAAAGTCCAGCAGCCCAGCGTCCAGAATCGGACCTGACCTTCTCTCCCTCCCTCCTGATGGTGCCTACATTCCACTGGGCATTGTTCGCCGTAAGCTGGCATTAAATTTTCATGCCTTAAACAGCGGCACGAAATAGGCTTAGGTTTCGGTTTTGGTTTTTCGTTTTGGCCACTACAACTCCTTGTTCTTCTTAATGTACCTGCTACTTGTAGATCACGAGGGTATATTGTTTTCCTAAGAAACTTTTTCCAAGAAGTATATATTCTTGATTAGCAACAATGGTCTAGTTAATGTCCATGAATCAGGGAAGCTAGAGAAACCTCTTGCGAAGTACCGGGTATCATATAGTCGTGCTACTTGACCATCTTCTTATTTTTTCTGACGTTGCTCCTGTGGCTTCTGCCGTTGCTGTTGCTGTTGATGTTGCTCCTACTGGCTCGTTTCCATCATCCGACTCAGAGTCAGAGAGCCAGAGGAGTGTTTTTCACTTGAATTTTGTGTCGGCGGTCATATAATTAAGGTGCACACGGCAAAATATGAGTGCAGTGCAACACTTTGTGGCCAGGGCGCTGCAAAGACGGCAGGATGGGCCAGAGGGACAGAGCAAAACAGAAAGGGAACCTGCAATTTGCCATGGCCCCGGACTCTTGGTCGCGAAATCCGAAGCGCTGAAGTCACCACCCGGACTCCTCCGGGAGATCCAGAGTGTCTCGGCCTCAAACTTCCTCGATGCGACCACGAATGCTCATTAAAAAGCCACGTAAATGTGCAGTTCAAAAAAAGCTTCAAAGACTTAAAAAATCTTTTATTAAATTTTCGAATTGTGAAACTTTGATTTCTCGCAGTGCAGGCATAAAACCTGACCAACAAATTGAAGCTGCTAGGTTAAAGGGGAGAGTTATGCCCCAAAAGTGCTACAGTTAATGGGCAGCAAACAGTCCTGGGTCCTCGACATCGTGTCTGTGTTAATTTGATATGCTGCGGGCCTGGCCAAGAAGGTAACGGAGTGCCCAGAGACCAGAACAGGAAGCGAAAAGAAGCCATCTGTCAGTTGGAGTTATTGCGAATGCCAACTAGATGCCAGGCAACCTAATGAATGGGCTTTGGAAAATGAATTTTAAAGACCTTTACCAATCTTAAACAAAAATAATTTATATTTACAGTGCAATAAGCAACTTTCTACTGTCGCCTGGTGTAATCGGATACGGGTTGTGGCCCTACACACACAATTTTAATGAAATTTATTTAATTAGTTTTCATTGAAAGTTTTTCTGTTGCTTTGTTTTGTTTTCATTGAAGGTATTGTGTGTCTGTTTTGGTGGATATACAATATATATATGTACATACATATATAGTAAGTAAAACCGACATTTCCGGCTACGCAGCTACGACATTCGGCATAATAGTCGCAAAAAAATATTCCACGAATAAAAAGCAACCATAATTCACTTACGCAGGCGACTGGCAAAAACAAGGTTTTGACGTTTATGAATTGATCATTATGCAAAATTATGATTTGTAGCGTTCGAATTACAAATTTGTTACATATTCTTTAGCCTCCCCTGTAGTCCCCCGTCCCGGTTAACCCACTAGGGGTCCCTGCCTGCGAAATGTTGCGCCAATTTCAGCCAACCACAAATCATTTCTTTCTTTTTTTCGTTGGCGTATGGACTCTCTTATATACACATCTGGGTATGAACGGATCGGTTTATCTGGCCCCCATCGTGGGGCTGTGTGTGTTATAAAAATTGACTTTTTCGCAAAACGATAAACAAGAAATATGGCTGAGAAGCCAAAGGGGAAACAGGGGACCGAGGTGGTACGCATATTTACGCATAATTTGTGTGGCCCCCATTCCGATAATAAAAATAGGCTACCCGAGGATGCCAAAAATATGCATAAAAACATGGGAGAGAAAAAGTATCTGGGGGATCTGAGGAAATGCAGTAGTGCTCCTAGAGGTGCTATAAAAAGATGAACGGGGAAAAGTCTGAACGCATAATGAATGAAAACAGGTGAAGAGAGTTTCTTTGGCGACAACCACAAATAGTTTGCTTATAAAGCCATCTTGAGCTTTTTTTTTTTAATGGGTAACATTTGTAACCTTTTTTTCTGGTATCTTTCAAATGTATCTCAGTGTTCCGACATTCTTTTGTCTCATATAGATGCCACCATTTGCATTCCAAGCAAACCTAACAAATACTTCCTCAATCCAAGAGATCTCCGTGAAATATTCGAGATAATCCACATCCATACATCAAGCGTCTGTATCTGAGATCTAGCGTATTTGAGCCACAAATATTTTGCCCCTTACTCATTCATTCAGAGAGTTTCGGGCAGCATTTTGCCTAATTATCCGCATCAGAGGTTCCAGCAGATACACTCCGGAGTCCGGGCAGACAAGGCCAAACCCTGGAGTTCCTGGAAAACCTGACACATTGTTAGCAGCTATAAAAACGTCAAGGAGATCCATGGGCTGGATAGGACAGGAGAGGATATACACGAGGACACATGGCGAGCACAATGTTTTTAGGGATAGGGATTGAGGATTGGGACTGGGACTGGGATTTTTCGTGGCAAACAGAACAGCATGATGACACACAGGCAGCAAAAACACAGCAACAGCAACAGCAACAGAAACAAAACTACGATTGCGATTGCAGGCTAATGATGGGAGCGACGTGTGTGTCTTCTGGAGATTTCTTTGCATCCCACTCCAGTGCCAATTGATTTTAATTTCCATATGTGTGTGTCCCCAGGGAGATGATGCACTAAAAGTAAAATATATATCTGTTCTTCCATAAAACCACAAATGCAATGAGGCTTGACTTTTGAATCTATATGAACATTAAAGTCTTCTATATCATATGTAGTCTTATATTTTGAAAATAATAATAATATATTCTCTCAGTGTATAAATGAGTGTGTGTGGCGGTTGTTAAAACTTCCGCTGCAGCCTCTGTTGGAGAGTAAGCCACCGCATCCACAGCTGCTCCAAAAAGCGGCGCCGACAATTTCGTTCAACTCCTCTCTTCCCCCTTTGAACGGATCCTGCTTCTCCACCTCTCCTGCCCTGCCCTCTCCATTCATGGGCCGCCATTAGCTCTGCTTCTATGCACTTCCGTTCTACGAACACACACACACACACACACAAAGTGATGGGCAGGTGTTGCCGTTATGCCGTCAGTTTGTGGTCTCCGAGTGTGGTTGCATCGGTTCCATCAGATCCATTTGGTTCCGAGGAACCGCTTTAGGTGTGGTCCCTCCGATAAAAACGAAGTAAAATTTCAATTCCGAGTGGAGAGGTCCGATTAAGCCGATTCCCCAGTCATTAGAAGCTCGGGAAAGGTTCTCCGAAGTGATTGTCTTTCATTTTTTTCTTTCTTTCATTCTTTTTTTTTTACTTGAAAAGGCCTCATTGTGATTGATTGATTGATTGATGGGGCAACCGGCTGGAAGTGGAGTTGAGAGTGATTAAGAAAGAGATCATAGACACAAGACACAAAGGGGCATGTTCTGTGGCTATTGTTCAGAGTGATACAATGAATGCACGTATCTATTGTAATAGAGGATAGAAGAGAAAGCCTTTCCGTTGGTTTCTGGCCTCTATTAGGTGGCCTAAGTGAGGGCTAGTGCTTTACAGCAAGAACATTTAAAACTTATCCTTTAAGAAACTCCTTCCAAGCCCCTTTGTTTTGTTATCCTTCGACATGATCTGAACTCGACAGAAACCAAATTTGCATATGGCTGAAAACAAAAAAACTCTTTGTTTGTCCTTTTTGAAAAACTATTCCCAAATGGATTTGGGTTCACAGCTCCTGCCACATATTTTTTTGTTCCTTCCTCCAACTGTCATTTACCACTTGCCGGGTGTCATTTGTAAAATTTATGACTTTCTGTCAATGAAATGCCACCCAAAGCGTTCTGTGCCATTGTTGACACCAGCCATGCAGATACAGATACAGATACAGATACAAGTGAAGAGTAAAGAAAAGAAACGCAAAAAGAGCACAGACAATTGAGCGATGTTGTCGCATAGTTGCACATCTTTTAGCAGCCATTTTCAATTTCATTTGTGCCACAATTTAAAATGCAAAACACAGGCGACTACATGGGGCTTCCACTTTGGGGAAGACTTTGACAAATGCCCCTGCCCTGGCACTTGGCCTAGGTGCTAATGGTTCGCCGGTGGTCTTGGACAGCGGACTTTGGCTTATTGAAATTGATGAGCGGCCAAGTACGTGGCAGCTTAGCTTAAATCCAACCCTGGCCCCTTGCCACTGCCCCCTGTCCACCCTCGAAAAACGAAAAAGACCTACAACCCCATCCCCAACAAAACGGCGACCCTGGGCCTATAAGCGCAACTTAGTCTGACTTTGACATTGATTGATTGCTCCGACAGTGTAATTTATATGATTGTATTAGGGGAGTACGAGGGGTCTTCACCATCACCATCACCATCGCCCCCAACCACCTCATCCCCTCGCAGCTTTTCGTTATTAATAGTTGCCGCCGCCTCTGGTTGTTATTTCAACAGCAAACTCAACTGAAAATTATTTTCGTTTATAAAATATGCGCCCGGGCAATTCATTTTTAATGGTTTCGCCATGCAGTTTAGCGCTCGAGAGGGGCATCCTCAATTTAACCACCTAGATCCCCAGATCCAGTACCAAATCCACCCGGAGTGTGGGCGATTTAGGGCGAGAACTGCTGAAAAATTGATGAAAAGTTTTTGGGGGCTACCCAGGGCTACCCAGGAATACTCTATGTGATGGATGGCCCATGGGATAATTGGGGGTATTAGCGGAAATTTTATTAGAATGGCTTAGATTAGGGGTTTTATGTTGGGGTGGAAGATTTCTTGTTAAAGGTATTTATTATAAAGTTTATTACTTTTATTTCGTATAGCACTTTATCACATATCCCTTTATGTAGATTTAATCTCCAGACCCTCGAGAATAGTTGAAATTCCGAGTATACCCTTTCAGGCGCCCATGGTGAAAAATATTTCCCAATAGAATTTCATCGAGCTGTGAGTATTTTGCACAAAATTTGATACGCAAAATATGTTGCAGCAACAGAGGCGGGCACCAAAGGAAAGGCTCCAGCTTGGATGTGGAGGTGGATGTGGCAGTGGCTGTGGCAACTATGGCGTTAACAGTCACGTACTGAGCCACCGAAGCCACCGGCAAAAAGTGCAGCCAGCAATTTTCACACCCACCACAGGCCACGCCCTAATCCCATGACGACCGCCTCCCCTTTTTTGGCCGCCAAGCAATTTTGTTTTGGTTTTTTGGCCAAAAAAGAAGGAGATGAAATTTTTGCATTTTATTTATGGCTGACGTTTAGCACGGCGATGGGGAAATTCATGTTGATTTTCAATTTTAGCAGCTGCCTTAAAAAGTGGCGCTCCGAAATGTTTGTGTTTTCCCAACTCAGTTTCCTTAGTTTTCATGTTTTATTATTTTTTCCCAGTTTTTTCTGCCTTTTTTTTTTTGCTGCTGCTGCTGTTGCAGTAACTTCATTAGGCATGGAGAGACGTCGGAGTCTTGAACTTCTGAACGTTGAGCTGCTTCGGGCGAAAGTTTAATGTCTTTTCTGGCTAATTGAGTAGCCGGCACCGGCAACTCTAGACGGCCAAAACAGGGACGTAGTGAGGATGGGGGTTCGTGGCTCGGAACCGCACATAAAAAGACCCTGCCAAGTCATGCATCTAATTATGAACAGAGAAAAAAAACCGATTGGAAAAGAAAAATAAACGTTGAAGCTATTTACTGCATTCGAAGGGGGTTTTGGGTTGAGAATAAGAGGGTTACATGGGGCTTATACATATAGCCTGGTATGGCTGCTTAAAGGCAATTAACTGTTACCTACGTTGCCATTTTCCAACCAATTAAAAACGCAAAAAGTCGACAGACCAAAAAAGCCATTAAAGTTGATGGGTTTTCAGTTGACCATTAGTTTCCTGATTTTTACGAAGCGATTAGACAGGATATTCAAAAGTACCGGGAATAACTTAACCTTGTATTCTAACTTTATTGCAAATTACTTCATAAATTATTAAAGTACTTAATCAAAAATTCCATTAACTTTATTCAGTCAGAGTTGGGTGATTTATCATATTGCCTCCTGCGGGGTATTCCTATCAAATTTCAAGCCATTTCGAGTAGAAAAAAAACTGATACGATCGATCAACTGGCCAATCCATCAACAGTTTTTTCTCGTTATTAATTACCTGTTACTTTCCCAGGGGGATTCTATTGGCCAGCACCCACACCAGCACACTGAACACATAGACATCTGCGTATACGTGTTCTCTTAATTAAACTAATCAGACCAGGGTCCAGATCCAGTTACTTACGGTGCAGCTTAAACTGTTAACTTAAGCTGACCACAGCTGATGCTGGTCGTTTAAGCCGCTTCATTGAATTAAGCCCACTGAGCTCCTTTCGCCCCCGCTCTCCTCGCCCACTTGGCCACCTGCAGAAACCCGGGAAAGGCGCAAAGGAACCTCCAGGCGCCATCTGGTATCCGCAGAGCACCAATAAAATTATACACCAATGTCTCTATTGGACTATCTCCGTTGCTCCACTATATATATTTTTTTATATATGTATCTCTTACCTAGGTCGTGGCTGGGACTTTTTTCTTCTTTTTATATTACTTTTTTCGTGCTGGAATGGACCATTCCCAATGCGGTTTTTTATGTGGCTCTTTCTATCTGTAACTATTTCCAAGCTGTTGCCAGCAATTAAAGTTTGTGTCTGTTTTTAGTGGAGTTTCTGTCAACACACTTTGAAAAAAGGGAGGGAATATTATATTAGGTTTTCAATCGAAAAAACATACAAATTTCCAAATAGAAAAAAAATTATTAATATAATAATAAATAAAAATTAATAATCACGAGTATAGTTCTTAGTTACAAATAGGTTATACATTTCAAAAATGTATCTTTTAGTCTCAAAATCCAATATTATAGATTTTAGATTTAAGAAATGAAATAAAAAAGTATTAAAAAATATATTTAAAATAATATTTTCAATGTAGTTCCAATGCTGTAACTTTAAAAACTTCATAAACATTTATTTCCCTGTTTTCCTTGTAGCATTTCTAATGCCCTGAAATAATATTAAAGCTGTCAGAAAGGGAGCCGTGGAGTGGGGCCTTCGGGTGGGGATTTAGGAGTTCGAGTTCGAGGCCAATCCATGGCTCTGATACTTCCGTGCACTTAAACACTTAACGCCATTGTTTATACACTTGAGTGCACTCGCCTCGTCGCCTTTTTTTTTTGATGTGGTGTGAAAAGTCGTCAATGGCACACAAACTCGCAAGCTTGAAACGCAGTTTCTTCATATTTTTTTTCTGGGGTCTTTTCTCGTTTTTGTTTTTTAAATCCCAAAAAACATATCCGGAGCACAAAGGCACGGTCTCTGGCAATACTCATAAGTGTTCAACTAAATGGAAAAACATTTCTTTTAAGCGTTGACAAAACAATAAAATAAAAGACGCTTATGCTCTGGAGGGCATTTTGATGCCACACGTCTTGATGGCGTTTGTGATTTCGATACCGATGCCGATTCCGATTCCGATTCCGATTCCGGGGCTCCCTATAATGAAGGTATTTGGGATTGTCTAAAGTAGTAGGAAGTATTTTCCTTCCATTCTTTTTGTTGTTGGTGTGAAAATTGCCGGCGAAGATTTCCGTTAAGACAGGGCTGGGCCATGGCCAATTTTCCGAGGGGAGGCGAAAGCAATTTTCAGGACAAACAAAAAGCCATAGAGATAGGTTTTCCGTTTTCCAGGGGAAATGGAAAAGGAGATCCCTTCAAGGAATAGGAGTCCCAACCGGAAGGTAGAAGGGAAGTGGAAGGATGTGTTCAGGTGACAAAGATGTCAGAGTCGGTACAGGGGGAACCAGAAGACATGAACGGAAAAATAAATGCGAGGAAGTGGTGTGGGGAAATGTCTTATTGAAGTTGATTTACGAAACACATACGTTGTTAGGACAAGGCAATAAAGATGAGATTAAGTGGGAATTGATAAAGAGATTCTATATATGTTAAAGCAATATATTTAATTTTAAAAAATGTTGAAACGTTTGCCGCCTTTACGGACTTAACCTTTATTTTCATAAAACCAGGAAACTGGGTCAATTCAATGCCATTTGTGTGGCATTTACATTTAGGCCCTCTCATTCTATTCGGCTTACTTGTTATTTTGCGACAACAGTTGGCCTAAAAGTGAAATGCCAATGTGGCCCAATTATGCCGTGTTCTTCCCCCAACGACCGACTGGCTTAACCGAAAGGTAACTGCCAACTGCTAACATTGCAAAGCCTACAAATGATGCCACTCCCCTAAATATATATATTCTGTATATACATTTTTGCTTATTTGGCCCTTTTGTTGTTATCTTTGCCATGGCAGCAGCAGCAGAGGCAGCATCCTTTGCTTCCTTTTCGGCCCCCATTCCCACTCCAGAGAACCCTCGTATTTTGCTCTGGGCAACAGCTGTCAACCAGGTTACGTGTGTGAAAGTAGGAGGGGTGCGGGGTTATAGGCATAAATTTGGCCACTTCTCCACCCTTGACTAAAATGGCGAATGGTAGAAAAACACCAAAAACCGAAATGACAAGGCTACAGTTAGAAAAAAGGACCTTAAAATGGGTTTCTTAGTTTTAGAAAATATTAAATAGATATTAAAAAGAGTACAAGGATATCGAAGAAGAATTATTGAAATCATAACTGCCTATGTAGTATTTTTTCACCTGTTCCAAAGACGTCATCTCTATCTTATACCATACATATATGTTGGGTACCCTAATTCGATTTCAAAACACACAAAATTAAGGCAACTCCGGAGGCCTTTTGTTGAACGCCATGTATTGGTTGTGGCCAGCGGGAAAAGCCATTGAAAAATCATATATAGACTGGGTCGGAAAAGTCGGAGAAGAAAAGAAACGAAAGACAAAAGACAAACACAGCAGAAATGGAGACTCATCCGTAGCCACATTGATACGTGCCTGGCATTTGCCAAGTTGGATTAATTTCATTTTCCCCCCCAAAAAAAATAGGAGTGAGGAGTTATATAAAAAGAAAAGAAAATACACAAAAGACACCAGAGACACTAGAGAGAGGGATAAGCCTCCCTGATTTCATCCCAAAAACACATCCCATTCGATGGGTAATGGCAGCATTAATTTGAATTGCATAATTTGAGTTGTGTTTCTGCTCTTGCAGAGACAAAGAAATTAAGTCAATGGCCCAAACAAAATATAAATATCGATTAGGCCAAGACAACGATGTCGACGTTGTGGAAAATAACTCTCTGGCAACCCATTTAATTGGGAAAATTTAACACGTACTTCCCATTTGTATTCATTCTTGGTCTGCGCTGTCTCATGTCTCTGGGAAATTGGATTAAAGCCGCTAAAGACTCTCGGCCCTGTTGTCAACGCTCCTCTTGTCTCGGCCCCTGACTCCTCCACAACTGTAAATTACATTTCATATTAGCGGAGCCGGAGGGGGGGAGAAAGTGTGGGGGCGGAGGAGTCTCCCGGTCTTCTCTCCTGTCTTGTGCAAAAAACAAAAAAAAAGAACAGAAACAACAATGCCAACTTTGTTAGTATGCCATAATCGTATGGCGACGAGGCTTTATTTATAGCATTAACGCATATTAGGCCTAATGGCCATAACATACGACGTGGGGCAGAGGAGGAGCAGGAGATGGTATGGGAGAAGGGTGGGGGGTATACTCTATAGGGTTTATAGGGGGCGTGTATCCCAAATTGTTATAAACGTTCTGCGAAAAAGTGAGTGATATCAGGAGCTATGCAAGTTCTACAACTCTAGACCATCTTGATTCTCTAGAATAAGGGGAAGTATTCACCCCCAAAAGAGAAAGATAAACACTATTCGGAAAACTACAAATAAAATCAATTACAAACCTAAAAAAAACACATAAAAAAAGATCAAAAGGAAGCTAATACATGTAGTCTACGTATATGAATTCCCTTTATAAATGAAACCAATCCATTGAACCATACCACGAGTACTATCCATTGAAAAAACAAAACCTCCTTCGACCATCCATGTCCAAATCAAAATCTAGTCCCACCCCCTATTTCTCTCCTTTGAGGATTCTTCCGGCCCAAAGGATTTGGCAATGTTTACATGTCAACTCCATCACGTTCTAGTTGATTAAATAAACTGATTGATAGCACGCCTGATTGATGCCTTCAACGGGTGTCCTTCATCCCCCCAAACACGATTGGGATTTTCATAATTTCCTTGACTAATGCAACCCTTTTTTTCTGTTCTTTTTTCTTGCAGGTGTGTACCAAATCCTAGAAGTCAACCCTTAGAAGGATTTCAAGCTCCAGAGTTCCCCATACGTATCTTTGTTCCGAATTTTTTGGTTTATTTGGGGGTGTCTTGCACATTTCACGCTTTGACAAACTGAGGGAATCTCAGTTCGAGGGAACTTTGTTCAGGAATATTTTAAGCATTATAATCGCATTAGAGCGATAAGTGACCAAAATCGATAGGCAGTCAGCAGTTTTGGCTATTTAGTTTCAGTTGCCACCAGGCGAAAAAATCACCGAGGGTGACTTTTGACAGTTCTCGAAAGGGAAACAAAAAATATATGGATATATGGAGAAACCAAAAACAGAGTCATGTACGGAATGCTTTAAAGCAACCCTTAGACTTCATTCGCTGACTTTAGTGAAATAAAAACCGGCTTAAACGCCCCCAAATTAGAAGAGCCCGAAACCAGCCGAGACAGCCCAGCCAGCCCAGTCAGGAAATATGACAAGAGCCGGGGATTTCTATCGTATCGCCAGGATTGCAGAAGGTCCTTTTACTGCAACGGAAGCCACCCCCAAAAAGGCGATGGAAATGGTGGTACTTTGTTGAAAATACACGGTTATAATTTATTTTGCAGTTTGATTCTCAACAGAGTAAATTATAGGATTTTTCCTAAAGTCAAATTCCAGTTATAAGATATTTTTTGATTTTAGTTTCCTTCTAAATTAAAATACATAAATTTTAATTAAATGTGAAAATGAATATATAATTTATATCCCAGTGCATGCCGCAGATCCTTTTTAGGTCGGTGAGCCTGAATTTTACTGCCTGCAGAATCCTTGCAGGATTTCCTTTCGATTTTTGCAGTTTATTGTCTGCCGGATGATACAATGCATCGAATTATAAAAAGGGTTCCAGGAAATGCGCCACA
Source organism: Drosophila atripex (assembly GCA_035045925.1). Lineage (NCBI taxonomy): Eukaryota > Metazoa > Arthropoda > Insecta > Diptera > Drosophilidae > Drosophila > Drosophila atripex. The sequence goes on from JAWNOP010000012.1 coordinate 9,367,611, forward strand.
ATTAAGCCTCCGATTTCCACACACTCCGCTCCTCGGGTAGCACCACCATTGGTAGTGCCATCCCCCATGGGATAACATCCCTGATTTTTTGTTTTTCAAAGAAAGTTTTTACTTCACACTCTCAAGTTGCCATTTCCTGGCTCCTTACAATTTTTCCCTATTTTTTTTTCGTATGCCATACAAAGTGCAAACAAAATTTATTTTCCATTTAGTTTTATAAAGCGCAAACAACATACAACAAGAAATAAGAAAAGTAGAGAACAAGAAAAACATTGGTGGGTAAAAAACAAAAATATAAAAAGAATATACGAAAACAAGAAAAGCGGCTAAAGGCAAAGCCAAACAAAGTTCAATCAAGTTAACTTTGTTGCCAAAGCGAAGGAGTCGGGTGCGGGGCTGGGCTGGTAGTGCAAAGTAAAGGGGAGGTGTGGGGAAAAGTTCAAAGCAGTCCTGGACTTTTGACTGAAAGTCGTGGCCGATTTGACCAGGACACTGGTCCGGGTCCACCTCCGCCCCGAAAAAGACGAAAAACCTAGCCAGCTAGCTCAAGTGTATTTAAAAAAAAGTTCTCCCTTTTTCGGGCTTGTCTCTTTTTTTTTTTTGGTAGTGCTTTATCGCCAGGATCTGGGAAATGTGGTTTTTGCCTCTGGCTCGGAATATGTCCCTCTTGATTTTCAATCAAGCTTAAAGCCAGGGACAAAGGACCCTTTAAGCTTCGGTTTCGGGGCCAAAGATGATTGGCCCTTGGTCAGAATGTTTAAGTAAGTATGTGGTTTAGAGAGTGCAAATTTTGTCGAGTTTTTGTCACGTTCCTGGCCACGATAAGGAAAAGCGGATAAGTAAATGGAAGTCGCTTAAATTTTTTAGAAATTTAAGAGAAGAGAGTCTTAAAACTCAACAATCATCAACTTTGGCGAGTATACTAAGAACCAAGTTAAGCTCAAGTATTTGAAATATTTGAAAACTGCAACAGCTGTTGGCCAGCAAACTGAAAAGGCCTTGGGGCCAGTCGAGTATGTATCTTTTTGAGGAAAACTCTTGGGAAAACAATTCTCTAGCCTCTCCCTTGAACAAACTTGGCCAGCGAGTTGTACTCGTTTCGTTTTTGTTTTTTACTTTTCATAATGACCCTAGGCAGAGTAGTAAGTAGGTCAAGTAATATGCCAATAAGGCATGCACACGAAGGCTCTGGAATTGGTCATGGATATGGGCCTAGGAAATGACTATTTGCATAGAACTTTGGCGCGTTTTTGCGGCTTTCCTACGATGGGCAATTAAATGGCCCAAGAAAGCAGAAACGTCAGAAGCGGCAAAAACGGCAGAAACGGCAGCAGTGGCAGAAATAAGAAAATCAATTACAAAACTCCACTTGAAAATGGTGAAGAGCTAAATGACTTCCGCTCAAGATGTTGTTGTCGTCGGTCTCGTCGTTCTCGGTTCGCTTAATTGCTTGCCCGCAGAGCCAAGAAAACTCCAGAGACTTCTACTACCTTTAGAGAAAAAAATGGGTACTTGAAAGAATATATAATTAATAATAAAGTATACATAAAAATCATATCTTTAATGCGTATCTCTTAAAGCTTTGATTGGACACTTCAAGACTCTAGGATATATATATTTCATTTATATTTTCTCCAAGTGCATGGATGCCTAAAACGGAAATCATGTTATGGCCAATGCTCTCTGGGGATGGAATGGCCAGCAACAGCAGTTGTAACTCATAAATATAATGACAAATCAGAAAAAAATTCAAGAGCCAGCTGGACAGCAATCAAAAGCTGATGAAGAGGCCACTCCTTCCACCGATTCCATCCTCCAGCTTCCTTTCGACTCCAGCTAGTGCTGAGTCAGAACAATAATGGAAAACAATTTAGACTCTGTACTGGGATGCTGGCTAGGGAGAGTGAGGAACTAGGAAAGGAAAAAGAAAAGCCAGCAATAACAATTGAATTTTCAAATGCTGCTTATTGTTTTTCCAGCATCGCTGCCAAGACGATCAAGAAATTGGCCGGTCCGAACAAAAACCCTTGTTAAAATGCAATCAAATTGTTGCCGAGAATACTGCCCTGGACTCGGACTCGCAGAATCGGACTCTTAGTTTAGTTTGTGTTGGAGTCGGAGTTGGGGTTCTCTGAGCCAAACCACAAATATTTGCCAGGCCAGACCAAAAGCCAGTTTAATTTGGCCGCAGACGGGGAGTGGGGCTTAAAGCATCACACAATAACAAACCTGCCCCTGCAGCCTCCATGTGTTCTATAAAAGAATAACAAAATCAAATAAGGGTAGACAGGGTCTTAGAACGAAGGTTAAATGCCCTAAAGGGGTTTACTAAAAAAAAACATTTTTATATAACATATAATTTTTTATAATATACAAGAATATAGGCATTTATCTTTGGTAATCATATTTGCATGGAAAAATTGTAGAAAACTTTAAAAATACCAGGTTCCTCTAGCCACCACTTTAAGATACTTAACTTACTACATAGTTAGAGCTACCTTTCAACCCATAATTGATAGAGTATAACGAGTAACAAACCTCAACTTTTTGGCATTCACTCGAGTGCAACGTGGCATGGAGCTTGAGCCTGTGCCCTGGCTGCCTGCAACTTTTGGGCTGCTGCCGCTGTTGCCTCTTGGCTACTGGTTTTTGCCGACAAGCCACAAACTGAAAAGAACAAAAAAAAAGGGGGGGTAAGAACACACAAAAAGAAAACCTCCAGCGGCCAAACGGTAGCCCCTTGTCAGAGCCCACATATGATTCTTACTCCGGATCCAAAGTCCCAGGCCTCCGAATCTCAGACTCAGTCGGAGTCTCGCATGTGCGACTGTCAAGTTCCAAGTTTTTCAGTACGTAAATCTGTAGGCTTTTTTCCTTGTTTTTCGATTTTATTTTTTTTTTTTTATTTTTTTTTTAAATATGCTACGTGCAGCAAGAACCGACCAACTCGACTGGAGAACGTGCTGCGTGCAGAGTATTGGTTGTTTGGAAAGAAACTACAGAAAAAAACAAAAAGTTGCCAAGAAGTTGCCGACAACGATGTCGGTTGACTTTGTCATATGAAAAGTAAACAAACGACAGGCAAAAGGCAGGAAAAATACAGGCCCACACAGGCCAAGCTGGGCCAAGTCGAGTTAACCAGGCCCAAAGAGCTCCAAACGGAGTCGAATGAGAGGCAAATTATGGCGGCGAATGTGTAAGAACAAGGACGTGGGTTATGGCCACAAAAAGGGGATATATTTAGAAGAATTTTTGTGCAGGAGAATATAAAAATATCCAGAGAAACTATGAGGTGTAATAGCTCTTAAACAAACCCTAAAACTTATTTTTTATTTCCCCAAACTTTCTTGGTTATACCCCCTTTAATTCCACAACCCAGACACCTCTGTTTTCATTTCAACTTTGTCACATTGTTGGCGGCCCTCGAGGAAACTTCATATTAACTCTCGCGAGAGCCGCACACGTCAGAACTTCTCAAGCCCCAAGGATCCACTTAAGCCCCTCGGCTCCAGATTGTTTGCGGCACTGACGAAAAATAGTTAATTATAGTGACAAGTGGCTTACCAAGAATGGCGACAGTCTTAACCAAGTCAGGGGTAATAAAACTATTTTATGGCCAAAACTTTTGCACTCGGGCCGAACTCTGCTCTCCATTTAATAAAATTTATTTTTGTTTGCTTTAAGAATATTAATAATAAATGGTGGGGCGAGAGAATGGATGCAATCAGCTTATGCAAATCCTTGTTGATTTTAAAATAATGAAATCGTCCTGGCCATTGCATGAATAATCCACAAACAGCTGAACTGTGCAAATATCCTTGGTACAGCACGGCGTATACGCAATTTCGTTTATTGTTGTCCTGGTCGGCGCGTAATGTAATTGCAATCGAAAGACAAAGCCAAAGTTGTATGCCTGGGAAATGCGCATATTTTCATTAAATATTTAGCCAAATGGTCGCCAGTTTCATTTGTATTTTTTTCTGTTTTTCCCCCCTGTTTGTGTTTGATTTTCTCCGAGGTTACCCCCGCCGAGTGGTTGAATCCAATATCCATTCTCGACTTTATGCGAAGAAACTTAATTTGCCGCCGTTTGCACAAAAATTGTTCGCATTTGGTGAGTGTATGTATGTAGGTTTTGGGTGTTTGTCTGTTTGTGTTTGAGGTAATTGTGCAAACAAATTGTGGCACAGAGGACCGCCCACACTTGGCCCACGAAAATGCCAGCAACTTCAGAATCAAAACCAAAGGCGGGGCGCCGAGAGTCTGAATTTGTCACTGGGAGCCGAGGCGTTTACTGTGTTCTTGGCACAGTAGCCATAAAAAAGCCATAAACACTACAAAAATATGTGAAATACTTCACTTGAGTGCAAAAAATAATGGCGAAACTATTTTCCAAAAAATATGAACTTGGTCGAGGATATGGCAATTAAGTTTATAGTTAAATTTGGCAAGTTTTTAACATTGGTTTTTAGTTTGATTATGGTTTTAGGAAAATTAAAACTTTAAACTGTATAAATCATAAAATAAATTGAAATACTTTAGAATCTTGGCAAAGTAATAAAACAAAAATGTAAAAAAAAAAAAACATAAAACCACATGCGAGTTACCAAAAAACCAAATATCCCACGTGAGAAGTATCTTGTCAAAGAGAATGCCAGATATTTCTACAAAGAGCATCTGTGAGATACAAAGAGAATGTGTGTGTGCGGTGTCTGTGAGGTTGAATATCTGAATATCTAGGCCGCATGCACTTGAGATGCATTTTTGTGTGTGTTGAGATGTGAGAAGATACACGACTAGAACCAAGAAATTACTGAATGAGCTTGGCTGGCTGGCTGGCTGCGTGGGTATTTAAATTGTTATTTTTACAGCCGGATTGTTTTCGTTTTATCTGCTGCTCTCCAAAAGAAGAACCGAAAATGAATTAACAATTTATGCGTGTGACGCATTCGCTTTGAGATACTTCTCTCAAAGTCAAAGCCGAAACAACAACAACCTGAAACGAAAACAAAAACAAAGTATAATTCTTCAAAGGCATTCTTGTTTGGCGAAACAGAGGAACAGCAGCGAAATTTGTAGTTGTTTCTTGGCTTTGGCTAACTTTAAGATAAAGATTGGGGGGGCATAGCCAAGTAGTTGGCAGATAAAAGCCGCTATAAAAACTGTCAAATAAACATCAAAGCGGATGCGCAACGCTTGACATGCTAAAATATACTTTATAGTCATGCGTGGCTGTCTGAGATTGGGATGAGAGTGTATCTTTGTATCTGTGAGATGTATCTGCTGCTGTTGCTGCTGCTTCTGCTTCTGGCTGTCTATCTATCAATGTGAGGGCTTGTTAATAGCCCGGCTATGAAGGGCAGGGCAGCGGGGGAGCCCTGCCACACCATGCATGTTATATAGAGTGTGTTCGCCAATGCTAAAGTAATAGCACATGGCATAACATAACATAAAAACATTGATGGCTGCAAATGATAGAGAGCCCTGTGCCAGAGGCGTCCGATGGCGATGGGGGGTAGGGGTGGGGGGCCGATGATTGATGTTCACATTGAAATATTATAGAAAATAATAATCTATCTGGAGGCGAACAATGCATGGAAGATGAAGTGCCTGTGGAGTGTTGACAGAGTAACTGGCGAGGAAAATAAAATGAACTACTGGGGAAATATTTGAGGGCCTTTGGTTATTTTAAATATTTGCAACATACCTTTATTTAAATTCCTAGGCATTTGTTAACCTCTCTTTTTTAATAGAAATATTTGAATTTCCTGTCAGCCAAGCGGCATGCATAATACATATTGCCTTTGGCAAGCAAATTTTCAATTTTCACGCCGAAATTTCACATCTCGTATGCGGGGGATGGATGGTGCCCCCTTTAATTCTACGCCCCTGCCTGCGGCTACGCATCGTGGCTTCCCTACGGAATCCCCCTAAGCCCCCTGCCATTGGCACATTAGAAAACGTGACAAAAATTTCATATTGATGTCTTCTTTTTTTTTTTTTTGTTTGGGCGGATGGGGGGATATCTGCCTCCTTCTGCTGTGTTGTATTATTTTTTTGATGATGCTGCTAAAGGCAATACATAAAATTTTCACACACAAGAACATCACACCAGAATTCTGGAAAAGAGAAGAGGGACAAAGTGTGAATTAGGCGCAAAAGTTGAAAGAAGCCAAATAATTCAGTTCTGTGTGTATATTTTATTATTACAAGACTGTGAAGGCTTTTGAAGTCGTCTCTCTCTAGTCGTCGGGGCTAGGAGTGTACTATATATGGTCTTTTGAGTTCTCAAGTGTGAATCATCGCAGAAAGTCTGAAGTATATTTTCGAGTGCATATGTCACTGGCAAACGAAAACGAGAGTTCCAAACTCAAAAAACACGCCTCAAGTTCATAATTTGTACAATTTTATTGTCACTCCCCCGCACTCCTTCTAAATTATTTATACAAATTTTATCTCTTATCTGGCTGGCGTTGCAGGTGGTCATAAAAGACGCCGACTTGTAATAATAAAAACGCATAAAACTTGAGATGTTGTCTCACCCAGTCCTCCCAAGTATTTCTCTCGCAATTTTTCACATGCCCATAAAAAGGGCCCACAGTCAACATAAAAAAAGCCAACCAACAAAAAACAACATAAAAAAACAACTCTAAAAACAAAAAACCAGCACAATAATTTACGTAAATGCCTAGGCATATGTGATATGTGATACTCGAGGGTTTTTTTCTGGTAGGGGGGCTACGAGGGCAGTGAGTGACAGCTTTGGACTTGGATTTGGGCAGAAAAAACTTTGAAGTTTTGACTTTACAGAATGTCCAAGTCGAGTCCGAGGTATTTTGGGTATTAGAGAGAAAAAAAACTAGGGTCTAGGTGATTTATTTTCCAAGTCTTTGGTTCCAAGTCAATAATAGGTATATTTTTGGTGTCTAAGAATTCTAATTCTAATTAATTCCAAATTCTAATCTCATTCTTGGATAAACTTTTCTAGAAAGTGAATTTTTAATTAGACAAGTGTGTGAATGACAACTTGAAGCCTGCCTCGCATATTAACCCTTTGAAAGTGCTGTAACCACCCTCGCAGCATCATGTTGTGGAGGCCCCCAGAAAGTGACACTTACCCTATCTTATCATCTGTCTGAGTTTTCCGAGTGTCGCCAGCCTTGCTCGCCTGCCATGTTCAGATACAAAGTACATGCATATTTACACAATTCGCTGCAGCTTCTACGCTTTAGCAATCAAATTACTGGGCAACAAGAGCACTGCGGCTGCTACGGCGTGACAGCGTGAAAACTGGAGCATTGTTTGATTGACATTTGATTGACAAAAACAGTCACGAACACAACAGCAACAATGGCAACTAGAACACAAGCTCACGCATAAACTAACTGCCATGGGAATGGGAAACTTTCAGCGGCGTCGGCGGCATTCGAAAAAAATTGTTGATAAAATTCCAGAAAATTGGCGCCAGCAAAAAAAAATATTAGATACTTTGGAGCCAAGGGGAATGTGTTGCAAAAAAAAACAAAAATGAGAAGAATAAGAGGCAGTGGCAAATAATTTGCTTATGCTAAAAATTAACGCCTTTAAGTTAATGGCTAAGAGCAGCAACAACAACCCGGCAACTGCCCATAAGGCAATCCAAAAGCAACAAAGCCGCCAACAGAACAGCCTTCGTTTATTATGCCGCTCATTCATTATTATTTGTTGTTGTTTTGTTGCTTTGTTGTTTGTTGCTGCGGCGAGTTTAAGCGCGCTGTTTGTAATTAATTTCCGTTTGTGTGTTGCCGCAGCAAACTTGGGCGCAAAACTTAAATAAACCACAGCAGGAGATGGAGAGGTAGACGGTGAGCGGAGAGTCGTCAAAGCCAAGTTAACACACACACACTCCTGCCACGGAAATATGGCCAAGATATGACGATTAATAAATGCTCTAGTCTGGAAATGGGAGGAGGGTCTTAAAGGAGTAGGATTACGGAAAAAATGTTGCCTAATTTTTGGGGGGATTTTGTGAAGTCAGGGGGAGTTCCAAAGTCTTCCTAAAAAATTACACTAATAGGCATAGAATTTCACTTAATTATTGCTGTTAATATAGTACGATTGAAATTAGTAACTAAAACACAAATTAAGGCGATGGATACAACCATTAGGAAATAGGAAATTCTTCATCAATAATTCTCTCCCCTTTCAAAATACCATTTTCCGTTCAAAAATTTACCAAGCTGATATGTAATTTGGTATGCCCATTTGAGGCTTATAGAGATACAAAATCCAACAGATACAAATGCCCAGCAAACCCGTTTTCCGAACACGTTGCGAGCGGCAGAGATGAAGGCCTCCAACAAGCCGACACGCGCTGAGCTGGGTCTCAGCTGAAAAAGACCAGGGGAACAGGGCCAAAAAGAGGCAGGGAGGAGCGTGATTTAAGCCAAAAGGCAAAGGAGGGGACAAGGGCCAGACCAAGAGGGCACCAAAGACCGAAGCCGATATCGGACAAAGGCACGCTCGATCTGAGAACGTCGATGTCGGCGTTTGTTTCACTTGATTTGTGACATTAAAGTAAAGTTATAAAAAAGCCGACAAATCAAGATCGGCGATCAACACAAACTGCATTATCCATTCGCAAATAGAATCGATGACGTTCGTCAATGTTACATTTTTTGCTTCCATGCTGCCATGAACTTCAGACTTTGATAAGTCCGGGGATCGGGAGTCGCCACTCGGAGTCATGTAACTGTTTGGGTTGGGGCATCGATTATCGGCTTTTAATTAAACGTTACCATACCCACATCCCCCATACGAGTATATCCCCCGTCAAAGCCAACAGTCTAGGCCCCAGACTGCCTTTTAGACCGACTCTTTGGCTTCCCCTCGAAAATAATTGCTACTGGTATTTAGCAAGCGTTCACCTGATAAGATTTTGCCTCGTGAATGGTGCCGGTAAAAAAAAAAAAACAAAATATACGCTAAGAAGCACAAAAACAACATCAAAATAGGTAACAAAAAAATTTGTGGTGCAGATTTCTTGGCCTGATAGTGAATAATTTTTTAGGACCCGTTTGATTTTGCCGGTTCTATTGCCCCGCATTCGATAAGTACCGTGCCAAATAGCGGTTGTAAATGGTAGAGTGTCAGAAAAATATTATTAAAAAAGGAGAACGGAGAGTATGACGTATCAGCCACAAATTGGAAAGCACTCGAGTTAATCCACTGATCAGACGGATGATTAAGGAGATTGCGAAGTACTTTAGATGAAAAATGAATGGAATAATTTCCAAGTTCTTGTAAATATTTCAATATTTAAAGCTATATAATTTCTGGATCATGTCTGTTTGGATGAAACATTCTGTCGGATAGCTTCTGTTTATTATACAGCCAGATACTAGACTTTTCCTCTTGTTGCTTTCAAAATATCTCTGCTTTTTGGCATTTGTTGATCTTTATCGTCGAGGGTATGTGACTTCTCCTTAATTGCTGGCCGCTTTTGTTATTGCCAGTCGGTTGTTAGCGTCAAAAACACTTAACTTCATTAACACTTACATGCCAGATACGAGATATCTGGTCGCAACTACTCGCACGCAGCTTTTTCAGTTTATTTGGCCGCCTTTTTCCATCTTGGCCACACAAACGCAATTATGAAGTGTTTTATCTTTGGCTCATATCTTTTCTTCAACGAAGACCACTTTTTTTTTTGTGTCGGCCCATCATCTGTCCAATAAACTGTTTGTTTCCAGGCCGAGTTTGGCCAAAACTTTTCCAGTTTTTCAGGCATTCATTAGCTCTTAACGTCTTTTTTTCTTCTTTTTGGCTTGGTGGGCAATTTTCAGTCAACTTTTGTGGCTTTGTGGATTATCTGACGCGGATGGTCTTGGGCTTTGTGGAGTGTTTGCTTTTCGTTACTTGGCTTGTGTACACCTTTTCTAATTAAAGGTCGACCACTTGATGTGCCTGAGATCTCGGCGACTCCGATTCTTGATTCTCGATTCTCTGTTCTCGGTCGCTTTGTTTTGCGTTTAATTATCGCCTTTGTATTTCTTTTAGCTTTTTTTTTAGCTTCGTTTCCCCCCCTTATTTTTTGTATTTTTTTTTTGAGCAAATACCGCAGCCCATGCCGACGATCGTGGCGCCAAGATAAACCAAAAGAACATGTTTTGCTCTCAAGTGGCCGACACAATGGGAATCGACTCGGTTTTTGTAGCTGCTGCCTTCTGTCGATTGTTGCTTTAGTTGTTGAGTCATCAGGAAAGCATTTCGGCGTCTGATATGAAACATGCCGCCTTGCAAATTAACTTTGGCCTAAGCCACTCCAAACAGATATAGGCGCAAATTGAATGGCGACTGCCCGAGGGCTCGGGCTTACGTGACTCGCCGATGACCTACAAACAGAATTTGCAGTCTCACATGAAAGTATCCAGCAGGGCTAGGTCTTTGAGGAGAAAACTATGTTTTGGCTTCAGTCTAGCAACTCTCTACAAATGCATTCACAAGCCCTGAAGTCTTCAACTCAAATCTCCAAACAAGTAATTCAAGATTGGGTTTGGAAATGTGATGGGTCCGCCCTCAGAAACTCCATCTCAAGCTTATTACACGTAGCCCCTTTAAGCCTGGCGGGCATAATGAATTGAATTTGTGCATTTGCGTAATGTGTGCGTAGAGGGCCAAAACGATAGGACCACTTCAATCCCTCAGACACACCGCAATGGGCTCTCAAACAAGTCAGAGGCAAAGGCCAAGCCCAAGGGCCCAACTTTACCTGAGAGAGAAGTGAGGTCACAGTGTCGAAATGTGCTCGGCCACAGCCTCATGAATTTTCTATGATAAATGGAACGTCACGGCCTGCGGCTTATCTATCAAAAGAAATACAAGCAAATTGAATGCAGCCTACGTGGCGTATGAGTAATGTCTGCAGAGAGCATTTTCGTTCCCAGTTTCCCTTCGTGGCTCAATTAAAGTGGCCCCGTTTTGTAGCATTTTAGGCCCAGTTCGTAAAACTTTTCATTAGCATAACCATAAGCAATATACGATTTTATTCCAGCTGTGTAATATTTGTGTTATCATGTCCCAGCCGAGAGATGCTGTAGATAAAAGTAGTCCCAGCCGAGATTTGCATAATTAATTAGTGAGCTTGTGACTGGGCTTTATAGTGCAAATCAAAAATGCGCATAAATTCGATGAAAACGTTATAAATTGTCCGTAATAAAACACGAATTTCCGAAGAAATATGTTTCAAGGCATAGAAAGCAGGTGGCATTTGACAACATTTGGCATGTGATTTTGAAAAGAGTCTAATTTTTTAATAGGAAAGTGTTGATGACTTATTTAAATATGAGGCTAAATTACTAGTTTTAGTTTAATAATTTTAGTTTCATTCTTTGCATTTTCAATTTATATAATAGCACAAGTACCTCTACCGCCGAGCACCCTAGATTTTGAAAGAGTAGTAACTGGGTCAGCTCCCCTGACTGCGTAAACAATTCCAGCACTTGGCAGGACTCAACGACTGGCTCATTTCCCTGGCACTTTGGCTAATTGTCTTGAATTGTCGCCACCTCGGCAACTCTTTCGCACTCTCTACCAGGTCCTACTGCCTCCTGCCTTGTGCCTCCTGTATTCTGTCTTCTGTCTCCTGTCGGGGGGATTGGGCAACAAAGGCAACTGGCATTACCTACAAAGGCGACCAACAAAGTATACAAAACGGAGACTTGGGACTGCTTTGCTTGCATAATGTTCATGCAATTAAAAGCCATGTCCTCGGCTGAGCTGGAAAACACTGAAAATGGGCGGGGTCCGTGGCAAGGACGCGCGACTCGCACAAATGAAAAATGGAAAGCGAAATGAAAAATGGGAAATTCAAAAGCACGGGGCATAGAAAACCAGGCTAAAACCGCAAATTTGGGTCAGCAGGCGAGAAGTGGAAATTTTCCTTCTCACTTTTTCGTTTTTTTTTTTGTAATTCAAGCGCGCTAATTAATTAAAATGAAGCAGATACAATGGAGGCAGGAATGGCTAAGAATGAAGTAAACGGAGTGAATTACTGCAGAGTGGGAATGGGATTTGTGTGTCAAGTGGGATTTGCGCTGCAGTTGGCTAATATTTTTATTCCTTTTCTCATTTTCGTAGAGGAAAGAGTTATGAAAAGAAAATGTTAATAAAATTTGTATGATTTCTAGTTACTTTTAAATATTTGTAGCAATAAATATGAATTAAAAAATTCTTTAAAAAATACCCTGTATGCTTGAAATATTTAATACACAAAGAAAACCACTTTTCTTTATATTACTGAACATCAAACGTTGGCGGGCGTTGCAGTCCGATTCGCTTCGCTTTGGTGCGGGCTCACGCGTCGTATGAGTAATGAATGGGCCAAAAGCAACCGCAGACCGTAGACTGCTCATCTCCCGGTCTCAGCTTTCAGTTTTCAGATAATACTGTAGCCGTTTCAATTAAAAATGAAAGAAACCAAACCAAGAAACAAAAAGACCCAAAAAATAAAAAAAGAAAAACTTTTGAGTGCGCCGCCGTTGCCGTCGACGACGTCATTAATTAGGAATGCTCTCCGAGCAGCCGCCTTTCAAGTGTCTCGAGGGGATTCAAAGAGATCCGATATAGCAGAGGGGGTGCAGAAGAAAGGGGCTAAGACCGCATGGTGGCGGGGGGGTGGTCGGTAGGGGAAAGGGGTCGGCATTGGCCGCCTGGTCGCCAACGCTTTGTGTTGGCGTTGAAGCATAAACTTTTGTGCTGTTGTAATGTGCTTTGTGCAAATTGCAAATAAATTGCAAGCCGCCAAAGAAAAGGCACACTGTAAAAAAAAATGTGTGACTATGATTTATTAAAACTTAAGAAATTTTTAAAGAGACAGAAATTGTTTTTTTTTGTTGTAATCTCTATATCTTAATAGCCTTCAAATAGTTTCAGGTTTCTAGCTTTTACACATTATTGGATTTAGGAACAAGAGTTGTAGATTATTTTTTAGTTTTTTTTTTTCAGTGCATATATAGTACAAAAAAAAGAAACCGACAAAGTCGAGGGGATATAGATAGCTAATGGGCAAGGGGTGCCAGAACTGTTTTGATGTCCGCCAATTTCATGCCACTTTGCATTTTAATTAAAAGTCTCCCACCCTGTTGTGTCTTTGCAGTCCAGGAATGCACCACAGACTCCGAGGAGCTGATGTACCACCAGGTGCGCGCCTCCTCCTCCTGCAGCGCCCCGCCGGACTTGCTGCTGGTCAGCGAACGTGACAATAATATACAACTGCGATCGCCGGTGGTGAACATAATCACAACGCCGCCGGGCAATGCCTCCGTCGGCGGCAGTGGCAAGCAGACCCAGCAGCACCATCACCAGCCCCTACCCCATCAGCACCAGCATCACTCCCGGCATCAGTCCGGCAATCCGCAGGATGTGAGCAGCGGTGGCAGCCATAGCAAACATTTGCGCATCAGCAGCAGTTCAAATGGCAAGCACGGAAAATATTCAAATATGCATCAGCAGCAGACGCTGCCGCACCAGGACGAGGATGCGGTGGACGCAGCAGCTGGCATGCAGCAATCACACGGCGGCCACGCCCACTCCCGCCACCTGCACCACCACAAAGAGGAGCGCATCCGTTTGGAGGTAAGTCCACCACCAGTCATCTCTCATTACTCAGAGCTCCCTGCCAAGTATGCGAGTAAATTATATCTGAACTTCGAATGCCAGCATTTCATTTCAATAAACATTTGATTTTATAGTTCATTCCGATTTCAATTTTCATCCATTTGTTAATGAATTTATGGATGGGATTTGTCTTGCTCTCATCGTTTCATAACGTAAATATTTATGGGTCAATTAATTTCAGTTAACTCTTAATGGGTAATCCCATTCCCACTGAAGTTGATTGGAGTTTGGATTAATGAATTGGATTAAATTGAAAATTAAATAAAAAAATGTATAATTGAGGAGAAATTATTGCAGACTACTCCTATGAATAAGGTCGTATTAGATTGGAAATAAAAACATTTCCAAACCAAGGGTATTAAGGTCTCTCACTCGGAACACTTGTTTTTTTTTCAATTATCCAACCAATAGCTGGCTTATAAATACATGGCGATAAATTAAATGATGTTTGCTTTTCCATTTTTCCACTACCCGGCATGATCTGACCCCCAGCCAGGTGTTTGGTCAAGTTTAATCAACTAGCTGCGCTGTTATTATCGTGTTAGCCCGGCCATAATTCATGACCCACTGGGCATCGAACGCACATCGCCCATAAACTCAACATTTCAATGTGCTTTTAATTAAAATTTCAATGGGTTTCCCCTACACACCACCCACTCCCACACATACCCACCGAAAAAAGAATATAAAATCGAGAAAGAGGGAGAAAATATTTCATTAACACAAGGGCGCCGCCAATTTTCCATTACCACCCACTGCGGATGAACATTCTCTGTTTCGGACGTCGGGATATGTTACGTTCTGTTTGGTGTTCTACTTGTACCCTGTTTTTGCCAAAAACAAAAACACAAAAAACAAAAATATCAAAACATTAAAATTCAATAAAAACCATTAAAAGCAAAACAACAAACACGAAAAGCACTCAAAAGCAATTAAAAAATCTACAAGCCAAGCAACAGCAACGGCAGCAGCAGCACCAAAGGAAATTATATTTATTTATATGCGACTGGTGGAAGTTGAAATTCTCGTAGTCCCGTAGTGCTGCTGTGTTTTTGCCGGCACTTTATCAATGGTAATGGTCTTCTCCCCTCACTGGACCCACTCGCTGTACCCTCCGATTTCCACGCCTCCCCAACAGCGGGTGCCCCCCTTGGAGTATGGCTTGCCGGGGACGAGGGGCGGAAATTAAATATTTAGTCAAATTATGGCCACAATTTTCGACTGGTTTTAGTGGCTCGGAGTTCCTCTTAATTGTTGTTTTTAGTGGCATCTGGCTGTGGCTTCTGGTTTTTTGCCCCAGTCCTTCTCATTCCGAGCATGTTGCAAGTGCAATACAAAAAAAAGTTGCATACTTTCGGGGAGAGCATCCCATATTTCGTTCAAATTTAGCTGTGAAATTTTTTGATGTTCCAGAAGTTTATTAGTACAATTTTTTACTGAGTTTTTAGAGTTAGTTTGGCAGTTAAACAGGCTTATAGTTTGTTATTGAAATTTCTGGCCAGAAGTTGTGAAAAACCTATGGGGGGAGCAAGTGTCATGATGAAGGGGCTGTGAAACCTATTCAAAACTTATTAAAAGTTGGATTAGTATTTATTTATAATTCTGTGGAAACCAGAAACAGTGTACTAAAGCTTATAGTTGAACACTATAGTGATAAAAGTATTAACATATTTTCCAGTACTTTTTAATTCATTGTTTTATTGAAATTCTCCTCATGCTTGGCAAATCCACACATGAGTTTTAATCAAATACCAGTCACTTCCAGAGAAACCTTTTAATTAAGGAAACTAGTTTACACTCTTGAAGGCAAGTGAAATTATCCAGGAATGTCTATTTGATTTGAATAGAACGCATTTGAAATTCGAAAATAAAAGCTTGTTTACTCTGAAAGGAAATAATTAAAATAAATAGTTTCCAAGCGATTAGTTAAACGCTCTGCTTGTGTTTTGGAAAACAATAGAAAAGGCTTGAGAGAAAATTAAATTACAAAAACAATGTTGATTTTGCACACTTGATTTAAATGAAATCCTAAAGCTCATCTGATTGTGACTGTGAGTACTCATTTTGGTCCTTTTCATTCTCATTTCGTTCGAACAGGAATTCACCTGCGACGTGTCCGTGGAGGGCGGAAAATCATCACAGCCGCTGCAGTTCTCGTTCACGTTCTACGACCTGGACGGCCACCACGGCAAGATAACAAAGGACGACATTGTGGGCATTGTGTACACCATATACGAGTCCATTGGCAAGTCGGTGGTGGTGCCCCACTGCGGCAGCAAGACAATCAACGTGCGGCTCACAGTCAGTCCCGAGGGTAAATCGAAATCGCAGCCGGTCGGTGTGCCAACCGGATTCAGTAGTGGAAAACTGAAGAAATTGCCCACGGGTCTGTCGGCCATGTCAAAAACCGTGGGTGGTGCAGGCGGCGCGGGGCTGGGTGGGTCAGGTGGTGGTGCAGCGCTAACGACATCCGCCGGCAACCGCCGTCAGCATCGCTATCGACCTCGCAAACTGATTAAGTCCGATGACGAGGACGATGACAGCAACAGCGACAAGGAGAAGGACACAGCCCCCACCACTACCACCACGTCCGAGCAGCCTAGCGGCAGTGGTGGCAAGTCATCGGGGAAGAGCCATCATCACCAGAGCCATCAGGCGTCCAGGTACCATCAGAAGAACAATGCCAAAGCGGAGCAATGCTGTTCCGGGGAGCAGCACACACCGGACAATGGCCACAATACCTACGAGAATATGCTGAATCTCAAGTGCTGCAAGCCGGAGCAGGGCGCCGATGTAGTCGACTGTCCTTCGCACCGCCACTCGCATCACCAGCAACTGCGGCAGCAGGACATCTACATGAAGCAGGCCACCCAGCGGGTCAAGATGCTGCGAAGGGCGCGCAAGCAAAAGGTAGGCCCAAGGTAACAAGCGAAATCATGGCAAAAACAAATCCAGAAATCCTAATCCCAAATAATGTGATTGCTGCCAGCTTAACCAGAATGTTGCATGACGTATTAAAAAATTATTATTTTAACAAAAAACAAAATTAAAAAAGTGTAAGGCATGCATATTATTTTAAAATGTGACTATTCCTTTGAAAGAATATTTTAAAGATAGATACATACATATCTTTGGGTATCTTTGGGGCTTGCAATAAACAGAAAAAAAATATCATGAAAATTTTAAATATTTAAAAAATATAAATTGAAAAAATAAAACCCTCAAGTCTGGCAGTATTTCCACATTCCCTGACAAAGAATCGCCCTTTTGTTTTTGTTATACTTTTGTTGCTTACCACATGCACTAATTACAATGATTTATTATTTTCCTTTATTATAATTTAATTAAATTTTAATTTTTTTGTACTTTTTTGGTTAACTCATCGTCATCAATCAAACTCGAACGCAACCAACAGTATCAGGATCACTGCCTCGAAACGCGTCAGCGCAGCTTGTCGGTGGGCAATGATTCCTCCTGGCAGAACCGTCATCTGCAACCACAAGTGGTGCAGCAGGCGGCTGCCACCACGCCCACCCAGTCGCTGAACCACAAGAGTGCCTCGGTGTCACCACCGCTAGTGGGCGGGGGTGGTGAGGTGATGCTCGATGGTGTGCAATTGCGTCAGCCACGCCCCCAATCCCTCACCCACCAACAACACCAACAGCAGCAGCAGCAACAGCAGAGGAAATCAGCCGAGTGCTGGAAATCGGCTCTGAATCGAAACGATTTGATTAGCATCATCAGGGAGAGCATGGAGAAGAACCGCCTGTGTTTTCAGCTGAATGGGTAAGCTAATCCCGCGATGAATTCACCCCCGAGCCCAAAAGATTATAGGCTGGAGAATCAGCAAAAATCAAGTCAGCACGCCACTCACCTCCCAGCGGGGGTATGACATTTTTTGGAAAATAAAAGCAACACGAATATTCACTGAAATTATGTCACTTTGAATTGTGATTCATAATTGAAATGAGAGACTGAAAAGGACATAAGAATAGCATCAATTTAAAATAAATTTTAAATTATTGAATCTCAAGTATTTATATCAAAATTTATTTTAACATTTCACATGAGATATGTTTTTAATTAGTTGCCTTTAAGATTTGCTTTTTTCTTAATGTTACTTTTAAAAAAAAATACTTTAAAAATGTCATACCACACAGGACACCTTCACAATCATAACTCATTCCTTTAAATTTTCCTTTTCGAACTTTATGGCGAGCCTTAAACCGTAAAAACCAAATTATCCTGGTTGTAGCAAAAGACTAATTGGTGCCAAATTATTTTGTGCTTTTGCAGAAAACCCCAAGCCAATGTGAGTCCCATACAACAACCACAACAACAACAACAACGCCAACGCTGCAATACGGGCTCGAAAATACCAACGTTAATTGCCAACCACAGTCCGGGTCCGGTTCAGTCCGGCCTGCAATCGCCGCTCAGCTGCAGTCCGCCCTTGGTTACGGTGGACAGCAACAACACCAGCAGCAATACCTGCATTCCGGCAGCAACACCGGCAGCCAACGAGGGCAACGGTGGCAGCAACCAGCACAGCAACCATCACAGCAGCCACCACGAGCATCCCCAACCTCACATACCCATCTACCACCAGCAGTTGGCCATTAATCCGGCCGTTCTGGCCGCCCAGCAAACTCACAATACGGCCCACAACAAACTGAATCTATGCGGCTACGATTCCTTTCTGCATGCCACCATTTGTGGCGGCGGTGCAGCCGCCCACTCGCCCCCACCCACACCCAGCAACGTGGCCACGGTGCAACCGATACCCAAGAAGACTGCCAAGAACCTGAACCTCTTGCAGGGATACCAGCGACTGGGGCAGCAGCAGGATCAGCAGCCCCAGAGGAGCAGCAAGGATTACAAGAACTACGGCAATCTCATCTATGCCAAGCTGAGCGAGCAGCTGCAGCAGAAGGAGAGGGAGCAGAGGCGCAGTCAGAGGCACAAGCTACAACAGCAACAGAAGTTGCAGGAGCAGCACAACCAGCTCAAGGAGCTGCCCCAGTCCGTGGAGCCGCGTCCGCCCACCTCAAACTCAAGTTCCGGGGCGTCCAAGATCTACGGCGATGCCCTGGAGTGCGCCCATCTGCTGGCCAGCGAGGAGGAGGATCTGCCCCCCAGTCCGGTGACCAGCACGCCCCGGAAAGTGGTCAGCACTGACACCTTGATCGACCTTAACGACGATGTGGGCGAAGCTGTGGCCGAGGCTGTCACCGAAAGTAGCAAGCAGTCGCTGGATGGAGTGGAGGAGGGCCAAGCCGCGGAGGTGGAACTGGACACCAGTGCCTCCAGCTCAATGATCCATCGCTATGTCCACGAACACATCCACCATCACTACCACCACTTCAAGGAGCAGCAGGACGTCTAGGGATCGATTGAAAACTATAAACTATTTGAATGTTGCTTGTGTTTTGCAGTCTATTGATTAATGTAGCGCCAATTGTAATTTAAAATTAGCATTTATCAACTAAATCCGAAATACTTAAATCAGAAATAGTTAAAATCAGAAGAAACTATTAATTGAAAATGATATTAGAGCCAGAAGCTGAGA
Organism: Drosophila atripex; assembly: GCA_035045925.1. NCBI lineage: Eukaryota > Metazoa > Arthropoda > Insecta > Diptera > Drosophilidae > Drosophila > Drosophila atripex. The sequence goes on from JAWNOP010000012.1 coordinate 9,386,836, forward strand.
GAAATGAGTTTGGCGAGTCGGAGTATTTGTGTTATACTATCTGAATTTTTAAATTTTTCAATAATATTATAAAAGAACTTAAAAGAACCATACATAAAAGAATAAAAGAACCATAGAAAACCATTTAAACTTAATGTTAAAATCCTTAAATTCCAAATTTTCCAAAAGCCTTTTTTCAAACTCATTTCTTTTAGCTTGTCAAGGGGATTTTTCGGAACCAAAAACACAGAGTCTGCCAGACTCTCAGACTCTTCCGTAGCCTCTGCAGCTTATGCTAAATAATTTAAATTAAAAACAAAAAATTAATGCGCCTTTTGCCTTAGAAACATTGGAATCGCCGCTTCGCTATGCTACTCAACCTAGCAACATGTTGCAGCAACACATATCACTATCAGATTCATACAAAATCCGCTGGCAACATGTCGCCTCAAGTATTTTGTGTTGCTGTGTGTGTAACTCTGTAAACTATTAATGGGGGAAACAAAAATAAACATAAAAAATAACTATTGTTTAGTGAAAATTATTAAATGAAATTGTTGTCTATGATATAAAAAGTTTTATGCGCCGCTTTTAAGTGTATAGACAGTCGGATTGCAAAACTGCAACATGCTGAATCGAATGATAAATAAATGGACTATCAAGGCCGCCAGTTTTAAGTTATCTATATCGATCGTGTATATTTATGTTATCTAAGCCAATTAATTTAAATACTATTTTAGTTTGTAACACTAACCCCCCAACAAAAACAAGACAAGCAACAATGCAACTTACACTTAAAAAAGCACAAATTTTAGTTCAATTATTATTTTATACTTGTGTTTAATTCGACATCTTTCAATCAATCGAGTTATCAATCCAATCAATCAAATCAAAACAAAACAAGCACAAAAACAAAATGCATTTAACTCTTATTTAAATAAAAAAGACTGATTTCCAATTAAACAATATATTAATTGCATATGAATAAAAATATATATATATTAATATATATAGACAATTTATGAGAAATACTAAATAAATTATTGAATTGCTAAAAAGAATTTTCAAGTGTTTCCATATTTGGGTGTTTGAAAGGGAAGTTTGCAGAAAGTTTAAATATTCAAAAATGTTCTAAAACATTTCACAAAGCTAAGAAAAGAAACCCATTGAAAAAACGAATCTCCATCGAGTACTGGCTTCTGCAATTACAATTCCATTCGTTTGGCTGCCAGATAGACAAGTATTAATATTGCCGGCCAACAAATTAGACATTGTCTTGGCTTTCTGGGATCTAAATTTAAACCGTCGTGCGCCGCCGCCATGTGACAGAGATGTGGAGAGAGATGTGGATCAGAATCCGCTCGAGCGTTTATTTTGGCAGCTGCCGGAGACGGAGACACAAAAGAAAATGTTCTCGCAATCCGAGTACGAAGGCACAACATTGAAAATTGTTTTTCAGTGAATTTTCAACCGCTGGGCATTACGCAAACACAGAGGAGATTACTTGGAGATATCTAAAAAAGAAGGAGAGTTCCCGAAACGAGATGACCTCTGTGGCTTCGCTGACATCCTGTGCTTTGTGCCAGGCTAGGGCCTCCCAGTTGTGTGCCGCCTGCCGGAACGTGGTCTATTGCAGCAGGGAGCACCAGAAGGAGCACTGGAAGAAGGGTCACAAAGCAGAGTGCAAGTGCTACGAGGTGGCCACCAATGAGTCACTAGGCCGGCACTTGCGCGCGACAAGGGATATAAAAATTGGAGAGCAAATCCTCAAGGAGGCTCCATTGATTCTAGGACCAAAAGTGGCCTCTGCCCCGCTTTGTTTGGGGTGTCACCGGAATCTCTTGGCTCCCGAAAAGCGTAAGGGTAACTACTACAAGTGCAGTTCCTGCAGTTGGCCACTATGCGGCAAGGAGTGCGAGGATTCTCCGTATCACAAGGCTGAATGCGAACTTATGTCCAGGAGTAACTTCCAATCGAAAATAAATTATGTCCCTGGGGAGGCGGATCGAAAGGAGTCGGCCTATTGTGTGATAATGCTTCTTCGTTGCATGCAACTTAAAACCAAGGATCCGGAATCCTTTGCAAAACTCTATACCCTGGAGGATCATCTAAAGGAGCGTCTGGAAACGCCTTTGTACCAAGTTCTACGGGCCAACCTCATCACGTTTATAAAAACCGTATTGGGTTTAAAGGACTGGTCGGAGCTGGATATCCTTCGTATAGCCGCCATATTAGACACCAACACCTTTGAAGTTAGACAGCCCAGGGAGAGGAGAAAAATTCGAGCCCTTTTCCCCGGAGCGGCCATGATTTCCCACGATTGTGTTCCAAACATGAGACATCGCTTCGACGACAACATGAACATTATATTTTTGGCTAAAAGAAAAATAGCCAAAGGCGAGATCTTGAGTATCTCCTACACTCAACCAATGAGGAGTACCATCCAGCGTCGGCTGCACCTGAGGCAGGCCAAGTGCTTCGACTGCTCCTGCGCCAGGTGCCAGGATCCCGAGGAACTGGGCAGTTTTGCCGGAGCTCAAAATTGTGTGAAATGCAAGGCAGGAAAGGTGGGTGAAGTTTTCATCTAACTTTTATTTTTATTATTCCTTCAATTTACTTATAGATTGTCTCCTTGAATCCTTTGCAAAACTCTGCTAATTGGAAGTGCCAGATTTGTAATTTGAAGAGATCCGCCAAGGAAGTTTTAACTTTGGACGCCGAATTGCAGCAGGAATTGGAAGCTCTGGACAAATCCACACCCGTGGCTCTGGAGGACTTCATATACCGCCATCGGGTGGAGCTCCATGAGACCAACACCCACATCCTCCAAGCCAAGTATGCTCTGACCCAGCTTTATGGAAATGCCCCAGGATTTGAAATGGGTGGTAGGCTAATTAGTTTGCTTACTTTTCTTAAAAGTTAACCCTAAAACTCTTTATAGAACTTACTGAAGAAGTACTTAACAGAAAAGTACAACTTTGCGAGGAGCTCCTTAAGTTGGCAGACATTTTTGATGGAGGTTGGAGTATTTTCAGGGGAAATCTACTTATTGATATGGAAGACGCCATTGCAACACAAGCCTTGAGGACAGAGGATCCATCAGAGTGCCAAGGAAAACTGCAACAAGCTTCGGATTTGCTTAAGGAAATACAAAACATAATGAGCCATGAACCTGAAATGCAACAGTTGCTGTCGGAGCGTAAAGAAATACTAGATTTAGCTCTTAAACGTTTCGAAGAAATCAAAGAATAAAGTTAAGCTAAGTTTTTCAAAAAGTTTTTTTAATTGGCGCCTTTATAGTTGGTGTTTTCCAATACTGGAAATGCTTATCGATAACTTCTCTATTTCAACAGCTGTTAGAGTGACCCTTGGTTGCTTTAAAGGGAAAAACGTTCTTTTATTATTGACCCTTGTTTATTTCACGTGTTTTTGTGTTTACAATTTTATTTTACCTAAAATATTAATTAATTTCCACAAAATGGAATGCGAAAGCAAGGAAATAGCATCAGAAGAAGTAACTAACGGGTCTGAACTCAAGGAAAATGAAGAAGTCAAAAAGGTAAACGAAGAAACCGAAGAGGCCGGCGAGGCGTATGCTTATTTGGACAGAAATGAGTTTACCTCAGAGATTTATAAAATAGAAGTTAAAAACCTAGGTTATTTTGGCATTGGTGTAAGTATTGAAGTACTACAAAACATTAACCATTTTATTAACACTTCTTTGCTTTCAGGAATTCAAGAAACTGCTAAAGAACACCCTCAAACTGGACATGACCAAAATAAAGTCCCCAAATCGTAAAGAGTTCGCTTTCGTTTGCTTCCGCACTTTGGAAGACCAGCAAAGAGCCTTGGAGACCCTTAATGGCTATAAGTGGAAGGGAAAAGTCCTCAAAGCCATCGCTGCCAAAGCCTCCGCCGATCCTCTCCAGAAAAAGCGGGCCGCCGAAGACCAAGCCAATAATGGAAACCCAAAAAAGCAGCGAACCGCTATAGAAGCCACTTGTCCACTGGCTGAGCTTCCCTACGAGGATCAGGTCAGACACAAAGCCGAGGAAATGACTAATCTACTGAAGAAATATACCCACGAGCTCTGGCGTCATAATCCGCAAGCTAAAAAAACATTGGATAAAATCCAATTTCACGGGGTTGTGCCCTCTCCCACGGTCAATGGTTATCGGAATAAGAACGAATTCACTGTGGGTAAGAATTCCGAGGGAGAAATAGTAGTTGGCTTCCGTTTGGGCTGCTACAGCGACGGATCCGTGGAAGTGGCCGGGGTAGAGGACTTGCCGCATCTGCCAGAACAAGCCAAGTGGGCAGCTCAGAGTTTCCAAAAACTGGTACGGCAATCCAAGTTCCTGCCCTTCAACCCCGACGGAAATGTGGGACATTTTCGGCAATTGATGGTCAGATGCTCAAGGGCCACAGGAGAACTAATGCTGGTGGCTGGCATCTACTCCTCGAATTTGGATTTAAACGAGCAGCGGGAGCTCAAACAAGAACTCAAAACCTTCTATGAAAATAGTGAGAATGAGCCTTTCAAGTGCACTTCTTTGTATTACCAAGATGTCAAGCATCGCGAAGCTGGGCAGATGGTCAATCCAGTGGAGCATATACTAGGAACCACCCACATCACCGATACCATTCAGGGCCTCAAGTTCCGCATCAGCCCACTGGCCTTCTTTCAAATCAACACCGAAAGTGCCAACTTGCTCTATCAAAAGGCCATTGACTTGGTGGCTCCCACAAAGGACACAACCCTCTTGGATATCTGCTGTGGAACTGGCACCATCACTCTGGCCTTTGCCAAGCACTGCCGGAAGGTTATGGGTGTTGAGATAGTGCCAGATGCCATTAGGGATGCCGAGTTCAATGCCAAGGTGAATGGCATTACGAACAGCAAGTTCTACACGGGCAACTCTGATGATTTTATTAAGAGCATGGTCAGGGATGCACTCTACGAGCAGGAACCCGGAAAGCCGGTTGATCTTGTGGCTTTGGTTGATCCTCCAAGAGCGGGGCTACGTAAGTTAATGGAGGACCCTATAGCTCACCTCCGGCAAGGTCTTTTTAATAAAAATTATAATTTAATTGCAATTCATTGAATTTACAGATAACCGTTCAATAACCGCTATCCGATCGGCAAGTGCCATCAAGCGTCTGATCTACGTCTCCTGCAATCCGCACAGTGCCAAGCGGAACTTTATCGATCTGGCTCGACCAGAATCGAAACACTACAAAGGAGAGCCGTTCTATCCCAGATGTGCCGTGGCAGTGGACATGTTTCCCCACACCACACACACCGAGCTGATCATTCTGTTTGAGCGTGAAACGAAGACAAAGCCGGACGACACAGTGACACCATCACCAGCAGCGACAATCTCAGAAGAAAGTACAACGAACACTCAACCTAAGGCCCAAGAACCTGAGGCAATCGCAGGAGAGAATATTGCATCTACGGTGTGACGCGGGTTCGTTGCCGGGTAGGTACAGTTAGCTCATCCACTGCACTTTCTTGCACACTTTTCTACATAATCTTTCAATCTTTCTCACCAGGCTGCTCGCGATTCTCTAAGGCGTCTACAGAACACCCAAATACCTCGATTCCCGCTTATCTGTTCCGATTCTGTCATCTATCATTGCCTCTTCTCTTTGTACTGGCTGGTGCTTTGAGGTTTATTGTTTTAAATTGATTTAATTGTATTTACGCTGTGCGACGAGGAGGAAGCGGCCGTGTGACTTCCTATTTAGTAGTAGGCTCTAAGTTTGAAGCCCATTTAAACTCGAGATCCCATCAGTTTCGATTGAGGCCTCCGGAATAAGCAAGTGTGTGGTGTGCTAGGAATCGTTGTAGAAAAGGTGTAGCAAACCCGTGATAAAATCGCCTAGAGGTGCTTCAAGACCAACGCCCCCTCAAGGGTAAACTGCTGAACAACGACCCTGACAACGATCATTGATCATGCCCGACCAGGTACGAGATGCTCGGCGTTTATTATATAGACTCCTAAGAACAGATGTGACAATATTTTAAATAAGTTTTTATAACACAAATTTGATATGGATTTATCAATGTGTGATTATTAAATGAATCGAAACTAGTTTCATAAAAGTTGTGTGTGTTATTGTGTGATATTTATCACATAATCGGGAATTAATTTATTGAACACTTGTGGTATTCGGTCATGAGGTCTCTTATAAAATCTATAGTTAGGTTTCCCAGATTGTAACTGAACTCGTAAACGTATTTTTCCTTATTGTAATTAGTTTACCCAAAGCTTATCTAAGGCAAACACCAGCGATTGCTTATTTTGTTTTTCCGGTTACAAGGCCTGAACGAGCCGCGCATGCCAATGATGTAAACAATACACAGATGATGCCATAGGCAACAGTAAATATTATTGTTTTCTAGAAGATATCAACAAGTAAACGTGACCGAAATCATGGTGAAGATAACGCAACAAATAGTTTTTAGAACAAAATATATGTATATGTGTGTATATCTGGATCGCTGTGAATATTTATGCGACGCAACTTCCTAGAAGGGGCGCGGCAAAAGAGCATATCAACGTGTGAAAAACAAGCAGAAAGCTCCAAGTTAAATGCTAAACAAAATATTTATTGAACTTTGGACCCGATGAGGCGTTTTGTGTGCACAGCTAATTTACTATAAACACAGAATAAAATATTAAAAGCATGGGTATAAGCCATAAAGTTAGGAGAGTGTGTCGCCAAATTATTATAAATCAAAACAAAGCGACATGAGCAATGAGAGATATAATTCTATTTTGTTGAACAATGGGGCCTAGCAACACATCAGAAATTACGATCGCGTTGTGCCACCCAAGACCTTGACCGGAGAGCTTTACTTTCGAAGCCAAAAAGCTTGAAAATAGTTCTTGTCTTATCAACATCACGCACAAATTTTAGATGTAAACAAACAACAAGGAAAACAGCAAATCCCCAACCGACGCAAACCGGTTCCGTAGAGAGAAGCTACTATGCTACAGCGGAGCGAGCTTTTCGACCGGATGCCATTCAGTTGCACAGATGAGAACCCCATTTGACGAGGGCCCGGCACTAACACCGAACCCCACGGCGACGACGCCCCACAAAACCAGCTGAGAGACAAATAACAAAACAAAAAAAAACTCTTCACGTGCCGACCGCTGCACACGACCAACACGTTTCTCGGCAGAGCCAATCAGCCTCGTGGCATGTCACCCCCAAAGGGGGGCATGGGCGGTTGTTGGGGGTCAGGAGGCGAAGCGGGTCTCGTATGTTGGGGCTGTTCTGTTTCAAACGAATCTCTCGTGTTGTCATCCGCGCTCGATTCGAAAAGCTTTGGCTGGCGTGTTTCACTGAGCAGCGCCACTATATTATGAATTTATACGTAGAGTTTTAGTTTGGATACCCTGAAGAAAAGGTCGTATGATTTGACTAGCCTCATGTAACTTGGCCTGCCTTCCAGTTAGGATTTTGAAATTTGGTATACAGTCAGTTCTAATCAATATAAATCCTTATATGCCAATAGCTGAAAATCAAATTAAAAGATTATGATAGTAAATTTTAATAATAGTCCTCAGAGCTCTTATCGTAAACTTTGCCAGGAAAAGCATCCGCATGAAAATCTCTGATCAAAAACTTTATAGGGGTTGTAACTATGGCTATAAACTTTGAAATCTTATCAAGTTTGATAATTTTATCTCCCAGTTTTTAGTTTGCTGTTCTCAGTAGTTTGAACCTTTAACCTTTAGTTATTATAATCCACAGATAACCTGCGAAAACTATGATTAATTTTTTGTTTAGGTAATAATTATTTTCTGATTAATCGGTTTTTTGCTTTGTTCTCCTGTTCTGATTCTTTTCGATCGAGGGCATTGCTAATTCGATTAATCTTATTTTGTTTTTATACTATCTGCTGTTGTTTTTTTGTATTGTGTTTCTGTTGCTGTTCAACTGGGCTGCCCGGCTGCTAGAGGCCAACAACATTTTGAAAAAGCCCAAGCCGCAACTGTACCCCAAGCTGAAAACCAAAACAAATCGCCAACGTCGACGGATACGTCTACGTCTCTGTGTTGGCACATACAAAGAAAGAAAACGGGCACTGGCGAAAAGCTCTCCGCCTCATTTTCGATAAAAGAAATCGTTTAAATTGCGCGCACAACAAAAGTGCCAGAAACAGTTGCGACTGCAACGTCGAATTGTGACGACGGACCCACAGCGTCCACAGTGTCCACAGTGTCCTAGTTCCCCCTCACACAAAGGCCCCCTCACAAAGGATATAAACAAAGAAGAGCCTGCCTAAGGAAATACGTCAAACAAGTTCACAACAGCATTGTTAAACAAACATACAAATAAACAAGTACAAAATGCTCGCCTAGCCGAAGCAGCAACAACATTGCGCATACGCCGCATAGTGCAAACTATTTACTGTGATATACATAAGTTGAATTTCTCTTGATTTTCGTTTGGTTCCTCAAGAAACCAAAGCAACCTAAAACCAAACCCTTTACTATTTGTTGTACTGAAGGAATCCGAAATACAATCAAAATGTCTGTGCCAATGTTGCTGACACCCATGGAACCCCAGAGCCCGGATGACCACATGCAAAATGTAATTACTCATCGTTTTCTATGAACATATTTTGGGGAAGGGTGGGTCCACGGAGTCCTGTGACGTTCGAGTGAAGTCCAAGTGTCTGAAGCGGTTGAGCTTTGACTTTTTCGGGCTGTCTGAAGGTCGATGCTGTTGTCATCGTACATTTGCATGTTGTCTGTCTGTCTCCACGTTTTGTTTATGCAATTTTCGTGACTGAGTAGTAGAGTACCAGGTATTTGGAAATCAATAATTTCACGTAGAAAGGGAAGGAAGCTATAGAGAGAGAGACCCACATGGATGAGAGGTACTTGTCGGTTTGGGAAATATGCAAATGGAATGTAAAGCACATGTTTTGGCGTCTGAAAAGTTGCGGGGAAATTGTGTATAAAGTGTGTTTTATTGGAAACTTTTATTATTATTAAAATCAGACGGAATTCAATACTATCAATAAGGCGAGACGGAAACTCAAGCCCCCTTAAGAAGTCATTTCCGTGAAATAATAGCCAAACCCATTTATTAAAGAACCCAACCTCAAACTACAACGTCTGAAAGAAGCTCTTCAAACTGAGTGCCACATGTTGCAAAGATCTCACGTGATTGAATCACCAGTTTGGATTGGTATCCATGTTTTTTTTATTGGGTTTTGAGCTTTCGAAATCGCTCAGTTAGCAACCCCAGCTCAAGTGGCTCTTGTTTGATTAGATTTCAACTCATTTATTGTTCAAGAGCATGTCATAAACTAAGAGGGTAATATATGATACCTGATATTACAGCAATTCAATTGATAAGAAGTCGAGCTGAAATTGTAGCCATGAAACAGATGGTGGAGCTTTCTGCTGCTCCAACTATAAATAAAACGCCCCAAACAAGTTGAGAGCTTTTTTTCGAGTCTGAAATTTCCCAAAACAAAAAACATATGGGTCCAATGGGGCCGAGTGGGAGAGACAAGTGTCGGTGAAACATTAAAAAGAGCGCCTGCGTTGAAAACACGTGAACAAGCGGTAGAAATCGCAGCAAAGCTCTCGAGTCGCATACGGAAATTAGCATAAAGTTGAGAAATCACAAGTTAAAAAACTATTTTTCGATTTTATTCAATAGTATTTCCATAAATTTAGGAGCTTTTCAATGCTAAACTGATTCAGAGCGGCTCAAATGGTCGGCCACCCCCGCAAAAATCCACAAGGCTATGCTAATTGTGCCAAGAACGTGAAACCGCTACCAAATCGCGTCCAAAACGCACCGGTTGACGCAAGTTAGACGAAAATACATAAATGCGGAAAAACTATATACAACCTAGAAAACTATAATAAGTGCGAATAGCACCGATTTTGGACCCGCCTATAGGTCCGGCACTAACAAATTTCATCAGCACACGCGACTTTTGCCGCTAGGTAGTTGCCTTTTGAAATGTTGCCAAGGCGGAGGAAGTATTTATCAGAGCACTCGGTCGGTTAGGTGGGTGGTGCTCCCCAAATGTATATAGTATTCTCTCCGTAAATTAACATCTGCATAAATCTCTAGTGTTTTCGATAGACCCAATCGCTGTGCTGGCACAACACGTGATAATTTAATATTAGTATTTTTCGGTTAATTTATGGGTTCACTTCGCTTACACAAGCTCTGGCTATTGCGATCCTATTTAGCGCCCAGTTGTCGGGGGCCCGGCAGGTGTAGGGCATTTGGCAGCCGTTGCATCATCGTCAGCAAACTGCCATGCCACCGGAATCAGACAGCTCTGCCGCAGAAACCGCATCAGCGACAAAAGTCGCGTAAATTGCAATTGCTTCCGTGCGACTTACATGGACAGGTAAACCGCTCAATATCGAGCGATTTTAAACGCGTGCTTATATTTACATTTTTTAAGGGCTTTTCGTAGAGTCTGATAGAATGTAATACAATTTCCCATTAATCGGCTCTTAATTACTTTTAATAGTTTGTTATTTGAAATAATACGCGCAATAAAATCTAGGAAATAAATAGTTTGACGTACTAAGTCTTTCCGGGGGTTCTCTATCTGTCAAGTGTTTGCTTTCCGCGACTTAGTGCATGTATTACGCAAATACTAGGTTGATTAGGGGCAGGTCTCAACAAAGCTTGTGTCAATACCTCATAGTGAGACAATTAAAAGCAGGCTCAGCGAAATAAATCAAAACGAATAATGGTATTTGCGGTCAAATAAGCTGATAACTCTAAAAGTGGTTTGAGTCTGGTTTTTTTTTATAAATAGTCGAGAGCTGATAACTTCCGAGGTGATCTTTAGTCGAGACCCAGAGCAACACGTGATCTTGTTTGCGATCTTAGAGAGTCACGAGCGATACGGGGGCGACTAAAAACGCGTGCTTATCGCGCGAACCTGTTTTCGTTTCTAATTTGGGAAACGGGGCTGGGGAAAGGAGGAGGGGCACTGGCAGTGCCGGAGAAACTTTATCAGGGCGTAACCAAATCCGCAAGGGGTCATCGTTTAATCTCGGCTGGGTCTATTTAATAGCCGGCTAGGTTGCCACAGCGGCGCTCAGTCGGTTTCTGCCCTCCAATCGGGATGGCCATGTTGCGGAAAAAATTACTAATCCTGGCCATGGCCTGGTTGTTCTTGCAGTGTGCCGCCTACGTGGATGGATCCGCCATATCCTATGGCACAGGCAATGAGCTGGAGCCGGCTGCATCCTCCTCGTCCGAATGCAAGCCCACCCTGCGGGAGTTCAATGTGCGATTGGAGACGCCGCTTGCGCCGGAGGAGCGACTCGGACTCACCGGCGATGTGAAGGCCTTGGGCGAATGGCAGCTGTCCCGGTGCGTGCCTCTGGAGTCCCTGGACGATCTCAACTGGCAGGCCACAGTGCCTCTGCAGGCGTGCCGCCGTCTGGACTACCGCTACTTTGTCTACGTGGAGGATCTGTCCGGCTACAAGCAAATCCGTCGTTGGGAGACCCACTTTAAGCCCCGCTCCCTGGGGCCCTGCTCCGAGCTGCAGTGCAGCCAACTGGACGTGTTTGGCATCACTGCGGATAACATAGATCTGAAGCCGCAAGTGCATCGCGGCTGGCTGAACCATGAGGTCATCCTCCAGCTCAAGTTCAATGGCGAGAAGATGTTCCAAGTGCACGACATCGAGACCTTTGACCCGCAGCATGTCCAGCTGAAGATTGTGCCCGTGGAGCAGACCGCCGGCCTCCTGGTGGAGTACACCAAGCAGGAATACGGCAAGAGCCAGCTGGAGGAGCAGCCTGTGTTCGGGGTACCCTACACCAAGAACGACATCGTCATCTTCCACATCACCTTGCCGCTGGAGAGGATTATGCAGCAGCACTTCCGCCTCGACTGCTACAGCATGTCCAATGAGCTCCTGGGCAGCGCCAAACTGGTGAGCTCTGAGTTCCAAGGCAGTGACGGGCTGCTCCACCTGCACATCAAGTCAGCCCGGGATGCGGATGAGACCCTGGCCCGCCTCCGGCTGCCCTATGTAGTGGTTCAGCCCTATCGCTATTCCCCCCTGGACTTCAAGACCACCTACGCCCATTACTGGCCCCGCAGCTGGCCCAATCTGGATGTGGGCCATCGCGGCAACGGCAAGAGCTACATTGCCGATGCCCCAGCCGAGAGGGAGAACACCATCGCCTCCTTCCTCAGTGCCCATGAACACCACGCTGACATGATCGAGTTAGACGTCCACATGACCGCCGACGGAGTGCCGGTTATTTATCACGATTTTGGTCTGCGAACTGCTCCTCCCGGCAAGCAAATTAGCCGGCCGGAGCAGCTGGAGTACGTGCTGATCAAGGACATCAACTATGGGCTGCTGAAGCGCCTGCGCATCTTCTCCGTGATTGCCGGCAAGGTGGTTGAGTATCCGTCACACAACTCAGAGACCCGGCCAGAGCACAGGATCTTCCCCACCCTGGTGGAGGTACTGGAACAGCTGCCTAAGTCTCTGGGCATCGACGTGGAAATCAAGTGGCCCCAGCGGCGCCAAGGAGGTGGCTCCGAGGCCGAGCAGACCATCGATAAGAACTTCTTTGTCGACAAGGTGCTGCATCAGGTGATCCAGTATGGCTGCGGACGCCCTTTGATCTTCTCCAGCTTCGACGCCGATATGTGCACGATGCTGAGGTTCAAGCAGAACATCTTTCCCGTGATGTTCCTCACCCAGGGTGAGACCAAGAAGTGGCAGCCTTTCCTGGACCTCCGGACACGCACCTTCCTGGCGGCCGTCAACAATGCCCAGGCGTTTGAGTTGGCCGGAACGGCGCCACATGCCGAGGACTTCCTGGGCGAGAACGCCGCAGCGATGCTACAGAAGGCCAAGGATCTGGGTCAGATTGCGGTGATCTGGGGCGACGACTGCAACACCAAAGAGCGGGTGCAGTACTTCACCCGGATCGGAGCCACCGCCACCTGCTACGACCGCAGTGATCTCAACATGCCGGAGGGAAAGATGGAGGCCTTCTTCAAATCACCTTCCCTGTTGGCCGAGTTTGCGGCCCAATGCCGGATCTAAAAACTACACAGAGGGAAAACGCGGGCGGGTATATGTAAGCCATGGTTTAATCATTAAGATTTTGTAAAGTTAGTTTGTATATTTATTTAAACACAAACCGGGAAAAGAAAAAAATGTGAGAGCCGCAAATAATTTGTGGTTTCAACGGAAACCAAGCCATAAATAAATCATCTGTAAACACGTTAAGCCATCATTTGGCATAATTACAAATGCAGAAAAAAACTGAAAACTGAAAAACAAAAAAAAAATAATTAAAATTAAATAGAAAAGCAAGAAATCTTAAGGAATTCCCCCAAATACAAAATTAAGTAGCACCACAAAAGACAATGGGTAGAAAGCGAAGCAAAGAGCTGAGAATTACAAAAACACATACACCTACATTACCTGCTAATAATATTTCTATGCCTTGGATGAAAAAGAAATTTATAACAAGCTATTGTTGATACAATCTTAATTAACCAGAAATTAATTATTAAGGGGGAAGTATTGGAAATAATGTTGGAAGAGAGAATAGATCAATGTTTTGTATGCTTGTGGCTAAAATAATTTGTAAAAATATTACATGTTGTTATAATTGTTTAAGAAAAGGAAACCACCTTCTACAACAAATATTAAAAGCTTTTTAAAACAGCAACTCCAAGAGAAAACCAAATAACAATCACATATTTTTTTAAACAATATTCAATATTTAATGTCAAGCACCGCAACAGAAAGCAAAAGTGATGAAAAAAACTATAATAATAAAATCACAAAAAATATTTTCATAATATTTTCAACAACAACTCAATCGAATGACGTGTTTTGTTCAGATCTCTGAGAAGAGTTTAAGAAATAGAAATTCTGGGCCCGGCAAGCCAAAGTTGTATGTAAAATTCGATCCGCTTACATTTGATGGCCCCGTGACGAATGTAAAACCAGCCATGAAAATGCTGAGACCCATAAACGGAAAACGGAGAGTGGGCCATAAAAAGGTTTGGCTCTGGGCCTCGGTCTGGAAGCCAGGCCTATAGACCGTTCGGTTTATGGTCAATTAGAGAGCAGCTCATTTGCATGCATCTTCACATGGCCAAATGCGAATGTCATTTGGTCGTCATCTGGCTTTTAGGGCTAGCATTGTCCCTTGAGAGCGACAACACATATCCTGCGACTTGGAAGTGCTTGTACAAGGAGTTTCCAGTGGAAGTTGAAAAGGTGAGCGATTAATAAAAGGCGATTTTAAAAATCTTACAAACTCTTTTTTTCCAGATTAAGGGAGGCTGGTGGGTTTATGCTTCCAATCCGATGGGATCAAAGCAATGTTACTTCAAAGAGCGTGAGATTTCAAGATATTTTGCCAAAGAATTTTACTAAAAATAATAATATATATTCCCACACAGTAGATCTCTATTGGACTCGAATCACCATGACCGACTATGTAAGCTACGCCGCGGAACTGCACTGTTCCCTGCCCTGGATGCGTGAACGCATGATGATCTATACCAGGGCGAAGGAACCCACCAATGAGACCCTGGAAGCTGTCCAGTCTTACCTGAAAACCGTCCTACTTTCGTTTAGCAACTTTACCATCCAAAAAAAACGAAAAGACTGCGATACGGATCAGGTTACGGAAATGCAGCGCTGGCATGTCCCCAAGTATATGTCCCAGGACTTCCATCCCCATTATATCAAGCCCCTGGTGATGAACGAAAATATCTGACATCAGTCAGTTTTATATCTTGCCGAATTCAGCAGCTTCTCTCTCTCGCGGTGGCAACTTTCTTTGGTTCAGAAATTTACATACGCCAAATTTGGTACAAATATGCGAATATCTTAAAACAAAGAACGAATTTATGAGCAAGTCGAAGCTCAGATACCCTGACCTTAGCAGGGGAGAGAAATTATGATTCACGGGAATGTACGGGCGACATAGTAATTTATTCATTGGCAGTGAAAGGTCGGCCCCCAGGTGACCAATTAAAATGTTGAACCCCTTCGATCGTATCGCTCGTGTTTTATTGTGTTTTAATTTACCGAAAGGCTTTATCTGCTCACGCTGTCATCGCCAAATGGCCACTGAGCTCAATTAGTGAGATGCTGACTTATTAGTCAGAGTATCTCCCTCTCCGGGGAGCAGCTGATTCCCCTCCCCCCCACAGAAAAAAAGACTCCAGTTTTCGGCCAAAAAACAAAACCATGGTGAGCTCCAAGAAATTCTTTCATTCCGTTGTTTGTCATCGTCGGGTCAAGTTGCCACCGCATACATATACTCCGATCTGATCTGTATTATTTCGGTTTAAAAAAGAGAAAACTTGTTTCGGGGGCGCAAAGATGTTGCTGGTGATTCCGGGGCTTTGTGGAATGAGGAAAAATGTATCGATCTTGCGTTGTCTCGAATGTGTTAAAATCAATTAGCATACTGTGGTTGCTGCTGGTGCTGCAGCATCTGCCACCTTGTGGATCTTTTTTCAATGAATCGTCTGTTTTCGGTCCGGAGAAGCTGCAGGCCTTCAAAGTCTTTGACGACGAACAACCGGACCAGATCTCTGGTCGCAGCTTCATATGTGTCCCCTTGTTTCGGATCTTCAACCTGGAGCTGAGGCATCAGATTCGTCTGGCGCCGGATGAGTATGTGGCTGTCAGTGGCGATCATGCGGTTCTGGGTTCCTGGCATCTGGATAAGGCGGTGCCCCTTAAGGAGCAGGACAAAGAGCGCACGAAATGGTATCTCCGGATCTGGATATGTGCCGCTCAGCGTTTCTACTACCGCTACTTGATCTACACCAGAAATGCCCAAGGAAAGCGTATCCTGCGCAGGTGGGAGGGCCAGAAAGTGGCCAGGATGCTCCAGACCTACGAAATGTATCGCTCTCCCGGTCTGGACATCTTTGGAGAAGCCTATCCCACTTCTGTGGGCGGTGGATACAGCTTGGAAAGAGGCTGGCTTCAGCACGAGTATGTCATCGAGTTGAAGTTCATCTGGCAGGATCACTTTTTGATTGCCGGCCTATCCAGTGATGCGAAACTCCGACTGATCCTTACGCCTTTGAATTTAATGGATGATACGCGAATAGAGGTTTCTAGATATTCGTACAACCACTCAGCATTCCGTCCCCAAAGTAAACATGGAGTTCGCTACACCCAAGGATCTATTGTGGTTTTCCGCATCTACCAACCCTTGGAAACCTACAATGCTTTCCGGCTTTCCATTTACCAAGGATCCAAGGACTTCAGGCTAAGCGTGGGAGAAGCCTACATGTTCCCAGAACAATTCAAAGGAAGTCGGGGGATCTTACAGATCCCTATCCTGGCCAGTCTGCAAACCGTTTCCATTGGAGAGCTAACCCTGCCCTACTTGGTGGTCCAACCCATGCCCAAGGTAGAGGCAGGAAACCTGAGAGCGAGTTTCCATCAGTATTGGCCGGATAATTGGCCCACGTTGGATGTCGGCCACCGGGGTTTGGGCGCCAGTTACTTCCAATCTTCAACTAGTCTCACAGAAAACACTATCGAGAGTTTCTTGGCAGTGGAGAAAGCCAGGGGCGACATGGTACAATTGGATGTCCAACTGACCAAGGACTATGTTCCAGTGATTTGGCATGGCTTCGGATTCTATACCTCCGGCAAGGACCAACAGATAAGAGATCGTTTTGATCTCAGGTATGTCTTGATTAGGGAACTCACCTATTCAGAGTTAAAAGCCAGTAGGGTTTTCATACTGAAACGTTGGACGCTTCAGGAGTACACGCATCTTAATGTCAAAGATCCAAGTCAGAACGAAAGAATCTTCCCGAAACTCTCGGAAGTTTACGAAACTCTGCCAAAATGGTTGGGCCTCATCGTGGAAATCAAGTGGCCCCAGCTAATGGCCACTGGAGTTCTGGAATCCAGCCAGACCCTGAATAAGAACGTCTACGTGGACAAGATCATACAGACCACCATCCAGTATGGTTGTGGGCGTCCTCTGATCTTCGCCAGCTTCGATTCGGATGTCTGCACCATGCTGCGCCTCAAACAACACGTCTTTCCCGTAATCCTGATGAGCATTGGCGATTCCCGGATATGGGATCCTTACATGGATCTGAGGGCCCAAAGTTTCCAGGAGGCTGTCAATTTCGCCCAATCGGCGGAAATCCTGGGAACTGCCGTGCACATCGAAAACTTTCAAAGCAAACACCAGCTGGTGAACCTCGGATTGGATCTTCATCAGGCTGTGTTCTTGTGGGGCAACCATTTGCAGGATGAGCCAATTCTGGAGCAATTTCGGGTCTTGGATGTCACTGGCCTAATATACGATCACATGGATAAAGTAGGGCCCGCCAGTTGGAAGCGATCTGTCTTTTTCAGAGCCCCTCAGCTCTTGGAATTATTTGGAGCTCAGTGCGTGGCCAGCGGGAATTCCACTAGTATCCCGGGCGCAAAACCAGTTAAACCTACTATTTGGCCAAAGTTAAGATAGTTTATTACTGAGATTAAGTAGTAAGTAATTTTTTAGGTATAGTATTGTTAAGTAAGAATTTTTAATATTACATAGTTGGGATACGTCTTGGATTGCAAAATAAGAAAAAAAACTTAAAACGGAAACATTTCAATTTTATTTTTTAATCTTTGTTTGAAAAATCAAAGAAATGATCATAAATGTTAAGGTTCTTGATGATAAGGACTTTAAAAGGATACTATTTTCTACAACAAATTATTCGAAATGTAATATATATTTCGAATTGTAAGGAAACCAAAAAATTAAATTGTAATATTTACGTTTTGAATCAAACTTTGGATTGTATTTACACTCTAACTTCTAGAATAATTAACTACTCAAATAAATAATGTAAAAATGTCTTTAATTTAATGGTAGATGTTAGAAGAATAGACTTAGATAAAAAAAATTTAAATTATAGCTGTACAACGACTGATCTCATAATAAAGAACTTGTGTTTATGTAACATTGTATGCAATTTGTTTATTTATACAGTTTTGGTGGCACAGGACATCAGGTAGTCGTACTTGGTCTCCTCCAGGATCCAGGCTCTCACACACACACATACCTCACAGACAATCAATCTGTCAATCAATCCGTCAATCAATCAATGCGAAATGGAGTGAGCCCACTACTGGGCGGAGCAGTTGGCATCGGTGTAGATGACCATGTAGTCGTCCGTGACGCAGGCACTGCCCATGGGCATTGATTGGCAGATGCCCGGCACTTGGTTGACGATCTCCACGGAACAGGATCGATGTCCGTGGGAGGACAGCTTGTGGAATCCATTGGTGCTGGCCGGGTGCTTTAAGATGGTTTTGTGGTTGCCGCTCCGGTGCTTCGAGGAAGAGGGTGGTGGCGGTGGGGGTGCTGGTGGAGCATCAAATAGCCAGGCTGGTGGCATTGAGTGCTGGCTGCTGGCGACCACCTCCTGCTCCACCTCCAGGGGAAGCTCCACACCATCTACATCGTCGCCCAGTGGAATGGGGAATCCCCCCTTGGACTTGGCCTCATCTCCGGTGAGCACAAGGGCGTTGGCAATCAGCAGGGTGGTGGTGCAGTGGAGCAGCAAATGCAACAGTAAGGCCATTCTACTCAAAAACCGAGTCCAGCCAGAGAGGATCCTGCGTGTACTCCGTCCGGGCACTGGCCGTGCATGAATGTGGCTGAGACTGCAATCTCGGTTGACTTTTATAGCCCATCCGAAGGAGGACAGTCAATGACCCAGTCGGAATCGAAATTGAAAAGAAGCCACTCAAGAACGAAGCATCCGGTATCCAGAGTCCAGAATCCGCAATCCCACCCACGCCAAACACAAAAGGACATTGTAATTAATTATAGTTGAGTATACGCCACGTAAGCCGCAATGACAAGGACGCCCTGTGGTGCTTCGTTTACAGAGAGCCGGAGAAAATTGGAAATCTATTTCCCCCATTCCGAAACGTTTTGCTTCCTCGATTCTATTTGGATTCGTTTTGTGCTACGCCGCCTTCCTTTTGTATTTCCGGCAATTATTTTCGACGATGTGACAATATTGCCGCCAGTCGACAGTTGTCGGTCGGCAGACGGCAGAAGGGAGGCATCACAGGAGGCGTTCGTTTTCCCTAACGACTTCATAAGCATCTTGAAACCAATTGAATTCAAATGCAGTTGCCCTGGGCCATGCTAAAGCGAAGGAAAGCCCAACGGACCGAGCAGACAAAATCAATGACAGCGTTTAGCGGAAGTGAAGCTGACGCCATTTTTAAAATGGCGCATACGTGTGCGACGTGTTTATGGCAGATTTTTCGGATAAATGACATGACAGCTATGTGGGATGCCTAGCCAACTCAATAACAAGCTGCCACGATGGAAAATTTCGAGAAAAAAACAACGAATTCAGTTCAGGCTATTTGATTTTCTGAGGGAATGTGAGTTACTCTTTAAATCAGAGAAGTTAAACTTTCATAAAAATCATCGTTTTATTCCTTTCATTAAGTATTAATCACAGCAGTTATTGCTCACTCAAAATGATAATGATTAAACGTATTAAATTGAATCATAAATTCCACTGGCATTTTCATTCGTTTAAAGTGTCCTTTTGCGCAATTCCAGTCACAGTTGAGATCATCTCTTATAGAAACATTCCTTGGAGGCAGGAGGCGCCACAGCTTAGGCGACTGGCACGCAGGATGAATGGCTAAGGATAAGGAGCACTGACTAGACAATGGCAACAGGATTCGCTGAATCATTAAATTGTGTAGCATCGTATCCCCGAAGGACGAGAGCGGCACGTGAAATTAATTTAAATGCTTTGATTGTGGATGAATGACAGTTGTTGTCGACGGTTTGCCAGCTGCCTAGCTTGTTAGCAATTCAATTCGGTTACAATAGAAGGTCCTGGCCCAATGTCTTCGTCCTGTCGAGTAGTTAATCAGCCTAACCCTACCGCGGTTCACCTCAATTTCCAACTGAAGGCGAGCTAATTAAACGCCTTTGCCGGCGCCGGTGTCTTTGCCCAACTAATTAGAGCAGCTGTCACAGATGAGGATGCCCGATGCCAGGATGCCAGGATGCCTACGAGGCTATGAGCCTGCCAGGCCAAGCCAGTACAAATAATTCAATTAAATTGCTTCCCCCGACTGCCAGAACCAACAACAACTAGAACCTCGTACTGAGACAAACCGCAAAAGCCGAGGCATTCCCACAAAACCGCCGTGTCGATCCAAAGCCAAAGCAAAATCCTCAGACAAATCCAAAGTCAAAGCTAATGCAAATACGCATTTTGAAAAATAACCGCAGAAGCCAGAAAGCCAAATTGGAATTGACAAAGCCAAAGGATTTTTGAGAGTGTGTTTGGTGAGAGAATGTTAAAGGAAAACTATGTATTTTAAATACGTTTAAAGCTGGCCAGGAAATCCAACAAAATAACAAAGCACATTTAAACACAATTTAATCTACAAAAATCCAATTTCTGTGGTAATTTCATCAACATCCTCTTAACGATAAAATATTTCCAGCAATTCGAACAAATTGATGGATAAAATTACATGTGATTGTTGTTAAAAATGCAAAGGGAAATTGAATAGGAAATTGAATTTGTTCAGCGTGTTATTGCATGTAAATCACAAGTTGATTGCAATTGCATGAAAAAAATGCAAAACTAAATAAACTTTATACTAGGCAATAACGCACAAAAAATAAACAAAAAAGTGAAGCCTATTTAGAAAGATATTTGCATAAAACAAAAAAGTGATGATAATTAATCTCATTTCAGAAAAGATTGAATAATTTTATGATTATTTATATTGAATTAATTATTGGACTTAAAAGCCGAGGTAAAAAAGATTTAAATATAGAACAAAAAAATAGAGTTTTAAATTAAATAAAAATAGTAAGTGTGTTTAAATTTATTGGATTGCATAAAAGGAAGATCAGAGTGTAAACTAACCTTTATTTTATTTTTTTTTATAAAGCCTGCTTTAATGGCTTGGCCCGAGATTATGGCCTAAACTTTTGGCTCTTTTTTGGCTACAAAGTACGGAAAACCGTGTGACAAAATTGACAGAATCTTTAGTAAGTAGAAAGCTTCTCTGCAAACAGCCATTTGTACGCCTGTGACTTAATGCAGCAATAGAAAAGGGCTCGGGGCCTTTATGTTTTTTTTCGATAGGGTTCTTGGCTCTGGTCCCTGGCGTCTGGTGTTGGCTCAATTTAATCTTTGACGCCCCAAAATGATGGAGCACGCAAAACTTTTTCGGCGCCGACAACGTTTTAATTTGCATTAAAACGCGACCGGAGTTGGCAAAACTCGCGGACGAGCAACTATTAAACTAAACTTACAACACGGTTTTGGGTTATAAGTTTTTCGTTCTCGCGCTTCGTGAGCTTGCATACAAATGGGTCTCGAAATCGACAGGAGCAGCCCCAAGGATTTCGCCAACGCCCCAAACATCCCAACCATGCCGTGCATGGCCAACCCAACCTTAAGGCTTTAATAGTGCCCGCTCTTGGCCACAAATCAAAGTGGAGTCCTGGGAGGACCAAAGAGCCTAAGGGCCCAACAAGTTGTCGGCTTAGCTGGCCCACCAGCCTGCCGCTGCCCAGCGGGAATCATAAATTGCTGGATGGGGCTTAGACGGCATGAAGTATGGCCGATCGGTTGAATGATTTATGCTAATACCGATTCGTTGGAGGGCTAACTTTGATGCCCGAAAGCCTGCATCGGAAGTTGCAGCAACTTGAGGTAAATTTCTGCACTGGAAATAACGAGTGCATAGTCTTTATTTAGCATTATTTTAAAGATGTGATTTTATTTTTCCGTGTACTTACTGTTTATCCTAAAACTTTAATTTAAGAGGCATCAAATTGTTTTCTCATCTGTGTAGCTTTCAAACTATCCCTCAGCCGTTGACTGCTGTTATTTCAACGGGGAGGTGCACTTGCAAAAAGCTTTTAATTTGTGCGAGTTTCATCCAAAACGTAAGCCGAGGGCAGGGAGCAACTGCCACATGCCACATAGCACACACTAGTGCGCCACATGCTGCACGGACATGCCGGCGGCGCTGGCCACTTGTGTCCATGTACAATGTGGATTGGCAAGCCACAAGACTATTTAAAAATTAATACAACTGAAATCCACCATTTTCGCGCCAGTTAAGCAAAACTGGGTAAGACAGTGGAGAGTGTGAGGGTAGGGTGTCGGAAAATGGAAAATGGGAATGAAAAACTGCCGGCATTGCATTGCAATGAGCTCGAGTCCTTCCCTATATCCCTTTGCAGTTTACAGCTCGTGGGCCGCCACTCTGATCAAAGGCAGCCAGAAATAAAAGAAAACGAAGAATAAAACTTTTTAATACTTTTGGCCAAAAGAGGAAGAGTACACACCGAAAGCCGGGCGCCATAAACTTGGCCTTATTCCAGACGCGACTCCGATGATGAGAATGAAATTGTCTGCCTGCACTTGAAGAAAATTTATGTGCATTTTCAAATGATAATGTCAAGGGCTACCGCTACCCATAGGGATAATTTTAGTTGTTTGCAATATTCACTTTTCTGGTAAAGAATTCTCTTTTTTCGACTGTCCTTTTCAGCAAAGAAAAACGAATTTGTATGCACCGACCGCTAAAACGATTTCAGGCTCCGAATTTAGCATAATAAGTTAAGAACCTCTACCAGACCGGAATACTAGTGTCCTGGGCTCGGGTTCAGCTACTTGATTGCATCAATGTTGCCTACCATTAGGTGCTTCACACTTTCCCTTGTTAAACACCAAATTGAGTTGTAGTCATGAAAATTTTATTCGGAGTCCATAAAACCGAGCAGACAGGTGGAAACGGGGCAGTAAAATGTACAAGCACCGGACATCAAACTATGTACTGGACGAACCAACGGAATCATGGAGTTCTCCTGAAACTTAAGTGTGTACGTACTTACTCTAGCCTATCATTATCTCGATATAATAAGATAAAAAATAAAAACGCCCATTTTGTATTTTTCGATTGCTAAAATGTGCATAACTCTAAAAAAATTTTAATTGTTCGACTACACATATATTTACGCAGATTGAAAGGGAAAAGTTTTCTGATTCATAAATGGTATTCCGTTTTTCGATCGGATGCGAATTAGTTAAGATATTCCGAAAATAGTGAATCAAATGCTTCGATTTTGGCCAAATAAAAAGTTTCATTAACGGTGTCTCAAATTTTTCGGTTATTTTAATGAAAAATTAGCACAATTTGGCCAATATTTGGCAGATCCCGGAATGTTATACCTTCCTGATCTTAGAACTGCGAGGAGAATCATTTAAAATCAAAATATGGCAATCAAATTTTAGACCCGATTTTCCAAAATTTTGAAAGGGGTAACATCATGATTTCGACCAAAAATCAAGTCAAATTTTTATTGTTCGACTATACTCATATTTTTACGCAGATTGAAAGGGAAAAGTTTTCTGATTCATAAATGGTATTCCGTTTTTCGATCGGATGCGAATTAGTTAAGATATTCCGGAAATGGTGTATCAAAAGCTTCGATTTTGGCCAAATAAAAATTTCATTAACGGTGTTTCAAATTTTTCAGTTTCTTTAATGAAAAATTAGCACAATTTGGCCAATACTTGGGAGATCCCGGAATGTTATACCTTCCTGATCTTAGAACTGCGAGCAGAATCATTTAAAATCAAAATATGGCAATCAAATTTTAGACCCGATTTTCTAAAATTTTGAAAGGGGTAACATCATGATTACGACCAAAAATCAAGTAAAATTTTTATTGTTCGACTTCACATATATTTTTACGCAGATTGAAGGGGGAAAGTTTTCAGATTCATAAATGGTATTCCGTTTTTCGATCGGATGCGAATTAGTTAAGATATTCCGAAAATAGTGAATCAAAAGCTTCGATTTTGGCCAAATAAAAATTTCATTAACGGTGTTTCAAATTTTTCAGTTTCTTTAATGAAAAATGAGCATAACTCGGCCAATACTTGGCAGATTCCGGAATGTTATCCGATCTTCCCGATCTTAGAACTGCGAGCAGAATCATTTAAAATCAAAATATGGCAATCAAATTTTTGACCCGATTTTCGAAAATTTTCAAAGGGGTAACATCATGATTTCGACCAAAAATCAAGTCAAATTTTTATTGTTCGACTATACTCATATTTTTACGCAGATTGAAGGGGGAAAGTTTTCTGATTCATAAATGGTATTCCGTTTTTCGATCGGATGCGAATTAGTTAAGATATTTCAAGAATAGTGTATCAAAAGCTTCGATGTTGGCCAAATAAAAAATGTCATAAACGGTGTTTCAGTTTTTTAAATAAAAAATTTTGTGTATTGATATCTGGTGGAACCCTTTTAAATCTCGAAGACACATGTGGCATATTCAATTCCTGGGAAGCCACAATCGAAAATGCGTCCTTAAAGTCGCGATTTTAAGGAGCAGAAATTTTTGGTTGAATTTTGAAATTGAAATTTAATTTTGTGGCTTGGCTTGCAGAGCAAAAATGGTAATTGTTTGACATCCTAAACAAGCAACCAAATTCAGGTTAGGTTTGCCTAAATTTGGGGCTGGGTACGAAAGGTACAATTAAGATCTTCATATCAAAATTTAATAAAATTTTACCCAAGGATAAAATACTATACTATAAATTAGAATTACTTGCTTTAAAACTATGCTATTTTAATTATTTTTCTTCAATTTGTTGTGAAATCCGTTCAGTAGACACATTTACCGCCAATTAATTCAACTCATTTGTTTGCCTTTCATCGAGTGACATAAATTAAAATTCATTTGCATATATGTCACGCGATTTACAATCAGCTTAATTTTACAGCAACTACCTTTAATTGGAGGCTGGGGAAGTCGTGATAAGCCAGGCCCTGGCCATGAGTGAATAATGGACCACAATTGAAATGCGCAACTGGCCAAAGTAATTCATAAATATTTGTTTTCATTTCGTATTTTTTGTTTCCGTTTATTTCAGTTTTTTTATTGCACGGATTGCATTTGCTGTGCAATCAATTTGTGCAGCACGTGACTTCTGGACTTGCAACGATGCTCTTGTGGCAGCTGCATGTGGCAGGCCATAGATATTGGCAATTGAACTTCAAGCCTCTTAAACCCGATGGAGGGATTTATTTTTTAATGATTTCTCGGCATGCCACTCCGCCCATCCACAACCACTGTGTGTTCATTTCCTGCTGGCTGGCAAAGAAGTTTATACTCGGTTTATTTTTTAATTTGTGTGCTGGTCAAAAGTTTTTCAATTTAAAATTTCTCAAACATTCGCCGACTTAGTCCCTGATATTTAATATACAAAATGCTCGGCACACCTGTTCCCAGATCCCACCGATGCGGGTAAAAAGGCAACACAAAAAATGAAAAAAGGCAAGGCGACGGGCATTCAATAATTAAGTTGACGGCAGGCATAAAACTTTATTCCTTCTTGGTTCTTCGGGGCCTCAACTTTGTAAATTTGTGGGTTTTAATAATTTGAAACCTGATACTGCAGAATAGGGAGAATGGCTCCTGGCCAGCACCCACGTTGGGAATGCTGGAAAACATTATTCATTTCACTGACTGCCTGGCCAGCCCAGCATGTTTTTCTATTTGCTTAACACTTGAACTTTTCGTGTGCTACCTCAACTTTGCTCTTGAAAGTTACTCATTTTTTGTTGCCGCCATGAGTAGTTGTAAGTTCGCTTCGAGGGGCGGCAAGTTGTATCTCCACCCCAGTTGATAGATGGATCTGTCATGGGTACTCGCCAGCTTTATGGCAGCTCCTCGTGTTGCAAGTAGATGTTAAGTGCCTGCTGAAGTCCTAGAAGTTTTCCTTAAAAAGTATATGGATTGAAATGCAGTTTTTTATATTTTCTCTATTAAATAGCAACAAGGGCTTAACATTTAATTACTCAATGCAGTTCATTTGAGCTTGCTGCCCTTTGTCCTTGCCTGTGTTTGCCAACATAATGATAACGACATTTATGTCCGCACACTTGTTGGCATTTGTCCTTGCCATGACCGTCGAGCTCTGGACCCTCGATGGCTTGGAACGCCCTCTAATCCATTCCCGATACACAGATACTTGTATAGATCTATCTATGCAATGTAAGTATGTATTGCTGTCTTTTTGCCATGTGTATATCTTAATATTTATTTTTCTACATGTTTGCTTGCACACACGCGACATGAAAGACAAGGGGCAGGCAGACACATACGCACCTACACCCACATGCCCGCACACACACACACCCTATTGAAACAATTGAAACGTGACACGCATTGGCAAATGGCCGGGGGACAACGCTGCGTATGAGTGATTTTATGTTGGCTCGCTTTCACTTAAAGCTTATGGCGCATGTTTCAACTTTGAACCCGGCACTTAATTTTTTATTAAACACAATAATCTCATGTCAGTAGCGAAAAAAAATATATAGAAGAGGAAAGTAGCAAAAAATATAACCCCGAAAAATAAGCAAAGCTGAAACTGAAAGAACCATGTCAACGAACTTGATTGACGAGGGTGATTTAATAAATGAAACGAGCAGCATGGAAAAGCGAACGGAAAAGTAATACCATAACGAAATATTCAACTTTCCACTGGACTCTATCCGTCCCTCGGGGGGCATGAAGAGCGTCGCCAATCTATGCAACCTCCTGGACGTGGTGCCACAAAAAAATTCGGCAGAGCGGAGCGATGATGGGCAGCGTCAACGCCAGCGAAAACAATCAACGAGATTCGGCCAGAAGTGAGGGCGAAGGACCTGCCCATAAAGAGTCAGTGGTCCACGCAATCCTTGCAGCAAAAAACAAGTCAGAGCAAAAAAAGCGAACAGAACAAATTGGCAGCTAAAGTGAGACAAGGCCAGCAGCAATGCACCATGAAAATTCTCGTTAAAGTCGAAACAAATGCAAAATAGAAAAAATGAAAGAAAATAGGAAAATACAAAGTTATACAAAATGTTATACCCTTACCATAGGTAATCTTATTATGCTATCTAAGAGGGTATATCCCATAGACGCTAAAATTTTTATATTTTTTAAGTAGGAAAAAGGATTATGGATGTAATTAGACCTCTAAGTAGATTATTTGATTGGAGACTTGATTGGTAAGGAATTTTAGGAATATTTAGGTTATAAAAATACAAAAAAAAAACATACAAAAAAAAGAATACAAGAATATCTACTGTCAATATCATGGCTAACTAACATCAAGCCACGGTTAAAAAGAAACTATACATGTATATTAGGATTTCATTTATTTAAAAAGTTTTTATTACCAAATCGAAACCAAAGTTTTCATTCCAAATCACACTCTTTCTAGTCAGGAAAAATCACACCAATAGCCTTCCACAACCGAATAAAAGCGGACTTTTTACCAAATTGAATTTGACTTTTTTGTTACTTTTTGTTTAGCACTTTTGATTTGGGTATTTGGGGTTAATGTAATCAAATAGAAAAGATTTATGTTCCAAAATATGTTCCAAGGAATATGCTCTTTACAGCGTGATATGGGTCAGCCTGATAGATATGTATTTAAATATCCTTATTCCTTGGAGTGTCATTAGAAGTCACTTAACCCACGAGATAGCCGAAGAGATTTTAAAGAGTATAGAAAAGTTAAAGATATTCCTTTCATGCATATTTAATTTTTGTTTGCTCTTCAAATCACCTGCTACCTGTTACCCCTTAGTAAACCTGAAACCAATTAAAATTTGATAGGCTCCTGGCAGTTGGCAATGCCCAAAGCCTATTGCCGTATAAAATTTTAATTGAACTCGAGCCGGGACTTGATTAATTGACAAATGAGGAACGTTTTAATGGCAGCCACAGGTGCGGCAAACCCTTTCTTTGCCTCTGCCTTTATGTCCTCCTGGATTCTTATTTTATGGAACCTTTCTCAAATTAGCAGCTCGTTCTGGGAGCAGGTTAAGAGCATTAAAAACACTTTCACTTTCATGTTATGCCTGAGTAATGCCCATAAATAAGCCAAAGGGTCGAGAGTTGGCTCGCTGGCTGGCAGGCTGGTGGCTGGTTGCCAGAGCAGGTGCATAAATTTTGAGCCGCCAGATCCTTTTTACAAACAGCTGTCCATATCCTCGAAGGTCTGAAATTCTTCGAGCGAATTTTGCCAGCAGTCCCCCCCCTTCATCGGACTTTTAGCTTAAATAAGCGAACTCGAAAGCCGGAATTCGTTTCGAATGCTGTGCAAACATTGAACCGATCTATGGATTCAATGAATTTATTCATTAGTTTGCTTTGATATGCACTTCACTGACCCTCGGCCACGCCCACTACACACTACGCTACACTAGGCAAACAAAGTTAAATGCCATTTTATCAAGAGAACCGAGCATGTGCGTTCCCTATACTCCCAATGACCTCCCCACGGACTTAAACCTCTTGCATTTTCCGCATATGTTCGTATACTGAAAGAAATTTAGATCCTATAGTATGAGATACTATAACTTAAGTTGTAAGGTACATAGCACTGGTGCTATTTATTTTTTTCAGTGCCCTCGAACAACCGGAAACACGTATGTGTGAGTATGTGTCTTTGTCGGTGCTTCTGGGAGGCTAAAGCACACATGAGTTGGAAACTTAAAGGCTTAGAGAGGTGTGCCAAACACACACATGCCCGCACATATCCGCCGGCTAATGCGATTTATTTTTATGGCCAATTTGCTTGATTAGGTTTCGATTTTCATGCGCCCATTGCACTCACTCTTTCCGCCCCTGACCAGACTCACATATTTCTCACTTTTTTTTTTTACTTTTTCATTGGTGGGGTTCATTAAAGTTGGGGTAACAAAGTTTATTGAAAACTAGTGGTCGGTTGGTTCAACTTTCAGCAGTTTTTTCTCATTAATACTGGCCAAAGCCGTTAAATAATGCGGGAAAAATAGTTGGTGTTTTCCGGGAAAATTTTTATTAAAAATATAGCCATAGAGGGAGATTCTTGTTTTATTTTATTATTCCTAATCCAATTCATAGATTTATTGTCCATCTATTTCAATAAAATATTGTAAATATTTTATTAGATCCGCGACAGATTCTATAGCAAAGAAAGTGTTGAGCGGCAATGCGGCACGAATAAAAAATATATGTAAACGAAAGAAAAAAAAACCTACAATGAGGCAGAAAGGAGAACGGAAATACCGCATGCCATGATGACATTTATGTGCTATAAAAATATGCTTCATGCTTTTATGGTTCATTCAGAGGGCGCTGGGGCAAGAGGGTGCCAGGGGTGTGGTTCTGGTTCTTCCAGTTCAGCCAACAAGGCAACTAAAATATGCCACAGCATCGTCATCTGTCCCCAGATGTGTGGGTGAAAGCATCATGTGCTCATCATCTGCATGTGCATAAAAAATCCCGATCCCCCGAGCACCTTTTCAGTACCCATCCAGCCCCAAAAAAAGGGGAGGCTGCAACGGGCTGGGGGCACGGGAGGTAAAAAAAATGGTTGTCAGCAATTTTTTTCTTTTATACAATTTTCATTCACTTTTTACGATTATACCTACTCTATGCATAAAGAGTTTTGTGGGTGTCTGCGGAGAATGTTGCAAAAATTCAGTCTACATTACGCATACGCCCCCGGGTTACACACCTGGTGTGCAGAACTGCAACTGACTGGCTTTAATTAATAATGGAACGGTCCGGGCTGGGAAGTTGGTGGATACATCCCCCCTAGATCTGAACCCTCAAATAGAAAAATATTTGCCGGAAAAGGGATGAAGGGATAGGTGGAGAGGGGTTCTAGGAAGAGGGCAAAAAGTAATCACGATAAAGGCATCGGAAACGTGACTAAATCAGATTTGCCAATAAGACACGAAGCCAAGAAGCGAAGGAGCGCGTGGCCAGCAAAGATGAAGATACGAAATACATTGCCGGCCATCATCCTTCCACGGCATTGAACTGTGAAATGACTTCATTAGTGAAAATATTGTATGTCGCACCGGGCCTCTAGCCCTGCCTTCTTCTCTGATCACCATCTTAGCCATCTTGCCACGTTTTTGCCTCCAGTCATGATTTATTGCTTATGCCAAGGATATACCCTCACACCCACACATGATCCTGTTCTCTGTTGGAGCGGGGTGGAGAAGGGGGTAAGAATTTTATGGAAATTTAAAAGGGCCGCAAGTGATAAAGGCAACAAGTTACCCACATATATATAAAACATAAAGCGCAAATTAATTGAGGCAAAGTCGAGTGGCAGCATCAGCATTGGAAAATTGTTGCTTTCCTCTTTTTGGGGAAATCTGTTCCTGCCTTTGCCGGTTTCTTGGCATTATGTCGGCTGCTTGGTTAACTGGATGGCTGGGCAAAGGGTCGGAAAAGCGGTCGGATGTGTCCGGGCCACATATCAACTTGAAAGAACAAATCTGAGCCTCATTGCTGTGATTGTGCAAAGAATGTGATTCTAAGGAGTATTTTATAGTGGATTTAAAAACAATTAGACTTGTGAGTTATCTTTTATGGAATTTGTGCTTAAAGTAAAGAAAACCATTCTTAAAACAATACATATTTTATTTAAAACCAATGAGACACTCCCCTCTACTTTCTCCTGACAACCACTCAGCGGCTTTTCATAATCTTTTTTACTCCGCGCAGCAGCAGTCTTGTGTTCCTTCCCAGGAAATCTGCTTAAAATGCGCATTGCGTGAAAGTCGAAGTGACAGGACCCACCCAGCGCCCAGGATCCAGGACCCACTGGCCTAGAGAGCAGCCAAACAATTCGGAACACAATATGGCGCCTTCAGCCTCATTGGTATGTGGAAAAGCGCCACATGCGACGGATTTGGGAGCGGAAATCAGTGGAAATGGCTGCAGCAGTTGCTACCTGACAGTAAAGGCATTGTGGCGCCACACAATGCATATGCTGCAAACAAAAAAACAGACTCGTTTAACAAGAACTAAGCCATCCCACAAAAGACAGAGGATACATAAAGAGTGCGTGTAAGAGTAGATGCCTCTAGGCGACTTTTTGGCCAAAGAATTTAAAAATGTGAAAAGGGGATGGCTGCTTTTTATCCAATTCGTATCATCAATTTTCACGAGGGCCCGTGGCGTTGGCCTTAATTGATTTGCCTGCAGCGACTGCATAATTATGTGAGTGTTCCAAGAAGAACAGACACAGAAAAAACACAACTGGCTTGAAGGAGATAGCCGGGAATGACAGCGCGGTGACAGCTCCCCTAATATGGAATGCACACGCGGCGTATGCGTGATTTGAATTCGCTCGAACGCGTGATCCTGACAGTCAATGTCCCCGCCAATGCTAGACATAATTTAAATATTAAACCAGAGATAGCAGCAGACCAAATTTAAATTTCCTTCATATTTAATTTATTTTATTCCTCATTATTATTTCCACTTTATTATTGTCAACAAATCTTTGAATAAATAACTATTTTGTTCCATATTTAATGCAAATATCTGGAAAATAAACAAATTCAAAAGTTTTTAAATGCTTTAAACTAAAACTCATCTATGAAAATTGCTCGTCCGCATTGGCCACTTGGGAGAAATCTTTTAAATTGAAATAACAATTCCAAGTAGAATAGGGATACTTTTCTGCAGCAACTTAAGTGCTTCTATTCTCCAGACAGTGACTGCAGTTCTTGCCCCGGAAAGTGGCACAATCTGCAGATGGGGTGGCATGGGTATTAATTTGTTTGAGATCGTATTTATGTGGCACCGAAACTAAGTCTAACTAGTACCTGGCCGTTTGTCTCGTTGCCAACTTAATCCTCATGCATCCTTCTCATGCATTCTCGGCGCATGCAAATCCCGAGCCACGCTAAAGGGGTCCTGCATGTGAATGGGAGTTACTGTGGTCTGTGGCGTCTCGTTGACAATGCCAGCCAATTGTAGTGTTACACTTAAAGATAATAAAAGACTTAAAATGAAAAATACATTTTTTTTCTTTAATAAAAAGAATATAGGGCCAATTTATGGAAAAAGTCTGATATGTCTAGTCCTGAGTTATTTTTTTCTAAAAAAACGATTGTTTCTCCAAGTACCTCTGGCAGGACACAAAACTGTGTGCCGTTGCTCGCTTGTGCCTGCCACTGACCACAGAGCAAATTGTGCTACAGTTTATTCCATCGGAGATGCCCAAGAAGCAGCTCGATGGTGAAAACTGGATGAGGCACGGAGGATACTGAATGCAGGATGGAGGATGCTATATGCGGGCTGCAATATGCGGGTCGTGTGCATGTGTGTGTGTGTGGTTCCATTTGCAGGATGATGTGTTTGATTCTGGGCCCCCTCACGAAATCTCGCCCTCACTTCAGTTCGGTGCAATGCGATGTGGTTCAGTTCAGTGGAGCCCAGCTCATTTCTGCTGCCATTGTGCATGACAAACAAATGGCATTGCAAACATTTTCCCATGTCGCACATCTAACGTTTGCCCCTCGAAAAGTCTCATCCCTCCGCTCCGTTGCTCTGGCCCAGCCACATCCTGATATTACCTACCATGGAAGCAGATTAGATTTTGTGGTTTACAAAATTTTTTGGCCACAAAGTCTTGCAAACGAAAATTCAATGCCAGCCACGTTTAAATAAGCTGGAAATGTAAGGGGCTTATAGCCCATGTATGGCTAAATTTGAGATTGAGAAAGGATGTATGAATAGCACACAGAAGTGACAAGCCATTCGTAGCTTGAAGCCTCCATGCAAGCCACATTTAATTACAATTAGTCATGACTGAGCTTACAACTGGTAATAGGCTGAGGTAGAAGAGGTTTTGATAGATATTGCAGTATTCATCAGGTATCAGGAAAGTGCATATTCATCAAATATTAAATATTAGAAAAAGATAAAGGAAATATAGATGGCTTCCATTACCCGAACTCCCATTTACGATTGTTATCAAAAGATGACTTCGGATGATGGTTGGACCATAATTCCCCGGATAAAAGTAGCTCCCACTGTTTCATTGCTCTCCTGTCCTGCTGAAGGCCAAGCACCCCTGAGTACGTACGCACCACACACACTCACTAGCCAGACTCACACCTATACATATATAATCCATTATAAAACTGTTTACATAAGGTTTCTTTAAATTGGTTTATTGTTGTGGCGTTGGACTGAACCCCATTGATGGTTGGACGCTGGTCGAGGAAGGGAGAGACCACTGCTAAGCCCCTAAAGCACCAAACTACACACTGAAAACACGAAAGACCCGAAGGATACGCAGGGCTGCAGGAGCTCCTGGGTTGATGGTGGAAGGTAGACCGATGTCCACAGCATGTGTGGTCTCTAAGCGCCTGCCATTAATAATGCAATTGTCGGGATTGCTGATAAATTGCTGTGGTTTGACAATTTGCACAGGCAAACCGCAATGGAAAAAAATTGGCAAAAAGGGAAACAAACAAAATCCCAGGAAAAAGAAAAATAAAATAAACAAGAGATAGAAAATGCTTTGAGAGCTTTATTTGTTTTTCAAAACGAAATCAAATTATAGCATTCCACCCTGCGACTGTAAACAGTTTATTATTTTATTTAAATTAATTTTTGTTTTTGATTACCAGTCGAGACAAACGAAAACCAATTCCAATTTTGGTAATTGGCGGTTCCACGTGACGTATACGCAATTCCAATCACATAACATCAATTATAATTGATCGGCGGATAAAAATGATGCTGAATGTATTATGAGCCACTAAAAAGGGGCGTGGCCAGCTCACTCCTTTCCGCCCGCCGCTCAATCTAAGCAATTAGCGTAAGTCAATGTGCCAAATTGAATATTCATACTGGTGGAAATATCTGCATGCACAACACGGCGTATGAGCAATAAAAATGTCACGCACGAGCTGAATTATAATCCGTCAGTGGGTGCGGCAAGGAGAAATATACAATATAGAGGAGATATATGTAGAAGATACACATACAATACAAATTATGGCAAAAGAGATAGGCAGTTGAAAATGTTAATTGAATTTGCCAGCGTTTAATGTTGATTATGATTATGGCACGAAGTTTTGTATAAATGGGGGACTATAGACAAAAGTGAAATGAAAGCCATAAATATCCTGTAAATTACAAAGCTGCAAAAATTAATTATGCAGAAATATTAATGGCTCTAGAGTGGGCAGATAAGCGTAGTTTGGATGCCAAAAATATTGAAGCTTTTGCCAAATTCTAAGGCTTTCTTAAAAGTGTATAGTTTATTATTTATTTAAAGTATTTTTAAGATTTAAAAATCTAATCTAAATTAATAATTCCATCTTCATCTCTAATCCGTCTTTTATCGCCTTATACACCCAACTACCCTGCATCTAATTAGTAAAAAGGCGACCCACCCACTTCAATCTTATTAAGTTGCTCATCTTTCGCTTCAAATCCCACCCAGGAACCAACCAGCAAACGCCCCAGCAATTCCTGGAATATATCCCAGCCAAGGTAATGTCAATGATTGCGATTACTGTGTCGGAATTATCACGTTCCTGGGCTTTGTGAACTATGCGCTTGCCAGCCCCCAGAAGTATGCTAAGCATTTGAGAAATTGAAATTTATAAAATGGCGGCAAGTCCCTGACAGCGACTTTGTGAGATTTTCTCAACTCGCAATGGCTTCAATTTGCTTTAACGAGGCGTGTATCCAGGGAATAAACTATTTGCCAGGGACCGGACAAAGTGTCCTTGTTGTTGTCCCTGTTGTTAGGGGAATGTTAGCCGGGAATCGCGGCTGTGTTTGCAGCATCATTTGTGAAATGTAATTGCCGCAATTATCGTAAATTTTTGTTCTGAATTGTTGTCGCATTAAAGTTAATTTCAGTTGTTCTTTTGTTTCCTAGCTTGCCACTATTTCAGAATTAGAACTTGGCCAAGTTTTCCCTTTTGGCCCAAATCAAAACACATTTGTCAACGACGGCCTGTTGCATATGGCGGCACAAAAACAAAAAAACAGAAAGAGACCGGAGACAGAGCTTTTTCTCTTTGCCCGCTCCCTTTATGGCCCAAAGAGAGAGCCATCTTTTCGACCATTTTTGGGTTGTTGCCAACGAAGTCTCGATTTCAACTTTGTCCATTATGCTAAGTGCGCCAGTAACACTTTGATGCCAGGAATGCCAATGCTCCGCCTTTGCTTCGCCTTTGCTTTTTATGCTAAGCACCTGCACATTAGGCCGTTGATGGTTATTAGGCCAAAGTAGTTGGCCTCCTTGAGTCCTGGCAGGTGTTCTCGCCCACCGGGAAACAAAAACCCTTCGGATTGTTGTTACCAAAACAGATTGCACTTTTTCCCTTCACTGCCATAATGGAATTGGAAAACACTCTCTCGTATATGAGGGGCGCAGGATGCAAGCTGTCTGCGATGCTAATTGGATTCGCCTTAATTGGATTAACCTGTGAGCCGGGCGGGCCAAGCAGGGCGAAGAATCAAGCGGATTTCTAAGGCGGCAAGGACCTGAAATAATCCGGGCCACGGACGTCATGTGGGAAATTGAGCAAAAGCCAGTTAAGCTCATGAATAGAAACTCGTTAACGACGTTGAAGGAAATATTAATTTACGAGAATGCCAGAGAGATTAGTTTTCAGAATTGTTGCCAAGTTTATTTTATATAAACTAGAAACAATTTCCAAAATTTAAGCCCGGAATGGATGGAAGAGAAACAACCTAAATTTAAACTATATATTTAAGATAGGGATGAGGATTGGAATTTGCCACAAAAATAATAAACAGTTTTAAAGAGCTGCCACAAATAACTGTTAATCAGGATAATACAGACTTGTCTGTTGAAACCGCAAGCAGATTACCAAAATCTCCTCAATATTTAATCTTTTTCAATCCGAAAAGCCAAAATTGGCCTGATGCCTTTGAAAAGCCACGCTCAGAAAGCCACAATTTGCTTTTGAACTATTTGAGTTAAGAATCTCCTCTTGAAATAGCTCGTTGTTCGGCCCAAAACAAAGTTGGTTTAAGTCTCTCTTTGTTTTGGCCAGATACGTGTAAAATGAAAAGTTTGCCACAACCAAACGTAAATCAGTTAACTTGTAAACAACACACACAGCGACACACACTCACCGTCACCTGGAAATCTTGGCTGGGTGTTGTTATCACCAGAAAACTTTTGCACATGTCTCCTGTCACCTCATTTGCAAAATTGAAAGCCAAAACTTGTACGGAAACTTGGCAAGGATGCTGGGCGAGAAGGATGTGTCTTCTGGCGCTCGCCTAGGATGTTGTGTCCTCTGTCTCTGGCTTGATGTAAAATAAATTGACATTTAGTTGTCGATGTACAAGGGAGTACAGTGTCCCCATACACACACCCACACCATAGTCCTGGCTTTCAACAGAATTTGCCGAGGCAATTTCTGGCTGCAAGTGTCAAGACGTGTTAATAGATTTCCAACGTTGTCAACTTTACCGAAATAGTTAGTTGCATATTTAAATTCACATCCGAGATTTAGCCTCTGGTACATGCTCCCCAATGACAGCACCTAGCCACATGCCCCCATTTGCTGTGCCACCTGCATGTTGACACATTTTGGGTTGCCTTGCCTCCGAAACTGTGTTTCTTGATGTATCTTGCCGCACAGGTCGGACGCCTTGGCTTCTCCCAGGACACTTCTTCCTTCGGCTTACTAACTGCTCCTGTTTCCCCTGATCGCATAGATATACATGCCCATACATATGCATATGTAGGTGTATCCTGCAAGGATTTAGGTGGAAAATCGACAGCGTATGCTTTGCTTTCATTTAGAACAGCAGGTTGAGAGCACAGCAGGCCTTGTGGGAAATGTTAGTTATCGTCGGAGACGCCTTTCAATATGCATTTCATTTGCATTTCTAATTTCTTTTCTCGCCCGCAGCATTCAGTTGGTGATTTGGAAGGAGTCAGGTGTATGTATAGCTCCTCTTGGCCATAAATTTCGTGTTTATTCTAGAAACTGATGTTCACTTTATTGGCCATTATGTTGGCTACAGTTTACTATTTTGTGTGTTTTCAAGTTTCTTTTTAGTACTTTGTAGTATTAGATGTCTCCCTTAGTACTAGTATTTATTGAACTTTATCAGAAGTGCCATATTTTCTTTTCAGTATTCCCATAAATGCTAATGAATTTTCCTCTCAAAGACTACTCTATAATTCCAACTTATTTTTCCCAATCTAGTTGAAAATCATCGCCCTCAAAAAACAATCCAATATACAAATTATTTTCCATTCCTTCCAAGTAGAGCCAGCAAAGGAAAAACAAATACTTGCACTTGATTTTTATTCATGACTTCATTTAAATGGAAATTATTAGTGTCATTTGTAGCTGGCGAAGAAGCACCCCTCCTGGAAAAAACCGAAAGTGAAATGAAAATTCAGAATTTCTCATAAAATGGCATTTAGGCCAAGGGAGGAAAATGGCTGGAGAAAATGAACCATGGCAACCATGTCGCATGTGACCTTGGCTAACTTCTCCCTGTTTGGCGCCCATCTTTCCTCCCAGGCATTTGCCCCCTGGGTCTCAGCTGTCCTTCCTGGACGTGATCTTTTTTTTGGAATTTTTTCTTCTGTGGATTTTTGTTTTTGTTACCTCAAGAGAACCCTCAACCATAATGTTTGCATAATTTACTTTCGTTTGCGTTTAAAGGTTTTCAAATTACTTTTTAATTTGGTTTTTCCGTCTTGAGTTACGCGCCCAAAACGGCGATGAATGGCAACAAAAACAAGTCAAATAAATATGCAAAGTTGCTCCATCCTGTGTTTTGAAGAGTTTTATTTATTGGAAAATGGTTACATAAATGCTCCCCACATGGAGCACCCTTCTTTTGGTCTATTCTCTGGGAATATTTTAAAAGCAAATTGCCTGAAATCGATTTTGTGGTAGCTTACCTTTAGACTTTATTTATTGCATTTAAATTGGGTGGAAACTTTATGGTTATTTCTGGGAAATATGTTGGTCATTTCATGGAATAAGAAAACTTCTTTTCCGGGGGCTTCCGAAGGAAAAAAACTTTTGAAACAATTACGGAATTTAAAATACGAGAAGCGTATTAATCATATGCTGAGTGAGCACTTTCACTGATTGCTGCAACTTCCCCGGCGCAACAAAGGACATATTTTCGCAACAAAAGAATTGCATTGAAGGGAGCCGAAGGTCTCCCCAGCCAGCGATTAAAATTTCAGTGAAATATTAATTATGCAGGCAACACAGGGGCGAAAATGGGAATTCCAGTGTCTGTTCCGTTCGAGATAAAAAGCCAAACAAGAATGCAGTTCAAAAGTCGCAGTCTCTGTGCTCTGAGTTCTGAGTAAAGCTCAGAAAGACTTTCGAAGTTCAGCCTTCAACTGCTACAGCTACGTATACTTGATATTTATGTTGCCCTGTCAGTGCCAAGATCTTTGCCATCAAGGGGATATTTCAAATAAGTCGCTTTGGAAACTTTGGATGTTGTGCACAGGAAGCAAAGTGTGCGTTTGTGGACAATTATGAAATAAAAGTTTGAATAGTTCTTATTTCAAGAATTTCTTTCAAGAGTCTTTAAGAATCTACGTTTGTCTCTAAAATAATATTCAAATTAACAATTATATTTGATTTTGTTCCAGTGCACTGTTTCGATACTTGGCAATAGCCAAACAATGATAAACCTCAGGAGCCCTCAGTCGTGATGTGAAGAGCACATTGGCAGAGTCTCGACAGGGGCTCATTTGTAATTCAACTCGGCCGGGACATTGATGTGTGAGTGGCAGCCTTGCACTTGGCATCTGAGTGTTGCACGCCGCATCCCAGGCATCCCTCTGGCATCCTTCAGCAGTCCTGCAATCCTACTTGCTGTTGGCCAGCACGTGCTGCGGAGTGGCAAGCTTGTCGTGCCCCAGTTGCCTAATGGCTCACTGTGCCACAGCTGGGTCTGTTTCAATATTGATGCCGCTTAGCATGCGTCCACCTGAAGTCATGCATAATGCCTCTCGATCCCTGTCGCCCAGCTGGATACTATATACCTAAGGTTATACCGCCCTTCATGACACTCCTTACCGATTTTGTGGCCGTGTCAATTTGGCGCAATTACTTGGGCTGCCGTTTGGCATAAATTAATTGCAATACGTTGCCCACTTGATATATGTGCCATATTAAGGCCTCGTTGCCACGTAATTAAAATTCTGCAATAGTAAATCAAACTGATGGCTGACTATCTGAGAGTGGGTATGGACTTGAATATGGGTTGTGTGTAAGAGTGCGAATGGCACTTTCCCTGACATTAATGGCTAGCATTTAAGATTGATTCATCGCAAGGCTTATAGTGGAAAAAAGGATTAAAGTTTGAGTTTTAAATTAAAGTTAGCTCCCAATTAAATATGAAAATGTTTGTAGTGTATTCTTTATATAAAGCAATAATGTTACATTACCACCATTTCATCAGTTGGCCTTTTTTGGGCTCAGTTGGCACTTGACGAAAAAATAAAAGAAATATCCATTGACGGCAAATGTCAAATGAATAACCAAACAGCTTAACAAATAAATTCCAGCAACTGCAAATAAAGAAACAAATAAACAAACAAACGTAAAATAGAAGATTTTCTTGGCCAAAAGAAATGTTGGGCGTCAAGCTGAAAGGCAAATAAAAACAGAAAGCTGAAAGCTGAAATCAGAAAGTGAAAAGTTGTAAACAAAATGCGTTGTATTAACGGAAACACCCTCCTACACACACTCGCCAAATCGAAGGGGAACTCAACACACACAGCATACACACATATATCCCAAAAATTTATGTGCAATCAGACTGACACGTATGTGCTACGTGCCACGCCCACCACCCATCGCCCACCGCACACCACCCACCATCCATGTCCCGTTCGACATTGACACCCGCAAAGAAACGGCCAACAGCAAATTCCACTAAAACCAAAAAACCCAGCAACGGGCCAAGACCAACAACACCCAACACACTGACCTTTCGGACTAAGATGGTGGGCGTGGAAGGGGTGTCAAGGGGGGCGTGTCCTGGGTTTTTACGAGTGCGTGTGTGTGTGTGAGTGGGTGTGGGAGTGAGAGTGCGAGGAACTGAAATTGTTAGGCATACAAGCGCACCATTCCATTTGTCATGTGTTTGTGTTTATTTTGGCAAGCGTCCATTACACTGGGCAGCAGACATGCTTTCGATGGAAGTTTAAATCAGAATAGGAATCAAATCTAAATCGCTTTCATCAATGTGGAGTTTAAAGAAATGTGGATTAAAAGAAATTAATCTATAAGCTACACAACTAACCTTTTCTAACCAACTAACCTTAAGAAAGTTATGCCTGAGCAATAAAAATGCTTTTAAGGAATATGTGTCACTAATATTTTTAAAAATAAAAAAAAAAACAAATAATAATAAGATAATACAGTTGAATAGAAGTTTAACTCATTTTCAAACACCTTGAATATAATAACTCCCTACCAAGATTTTCAGTGCATCATAGAATTTGGTGCCTGACTCCGTTTTCTCTAAGGCCATTAATACAATTTTTATGCATCCATTTTGTTGTTGTTGCTGCTGTGTACTTTATGCCAAAGTGGTTGGCAAATGGGATCGGTATTGTGTGGATATGACAGGCCCTTAAAAAGTCACTTCGTCGCCCCATCTCCGCCGTCCCATTTACGCTCATTGCTTTCCCCATTTCGGTGTGCAATTAGCGAGGTTTAAACCTCGTACCCCGAAAACATTACGCATACGCAACGTTGTCGCCC
This sequence comes from Drosophila atripex, assembly GCA_035045925.1. NCBI lineage: Eukaryota > Metazoa > Arthropoda > Insecta > Diptera > Drosophilidae > Drosophila > Drosophila atripex. The sequence continues at coordinate 9,427,514 of JAWNOP010000012.1, forward strand.
TGATATGCCGTATGGCAATTATACGACCGCAACACAACCCCCCCTGTACCGCCCCTCGGGGATCCCACATTTACAGTCAATTATGCAAAATAAGCAGATCAATACACGCACAAACACAGCCATCGACACATAAACAAACTACCTGAACTACTGAGCTCTGACCGCAAATGTGTGTGTGAATCTTATCCTTGTTTTCGTACCTCCCCCTCTTTTGTCTCTCTTGCTCTTAGCCTGGAAAGGCTTGTCTATAATGCAATCGGATGTTGGCCAACAGGCATTGGCTCAATGGGGTTTCCTATTCGAATTAACGCCCATAATTAATAAGCAAGATATGAAAATCGATTAGCAAAATGGCTTACAGGCTTCTGGTTTATATAACATAAGGTTTAAGGACTTTAAATTTCAATCTAAATCTACTTTTAGGGGTTTTTTGGCGGGAAAAATGTTTTAATTTTAATAAAATATTTTGCAATAACTTAGACGTCAATCAAAACTGTCAATCGTGAACTTACTTCGATTGACAGTATTTCCTATTTTTGCCTGCTTCTTTTTAAATTTAAAATAAAAAGGCTTTAGATATGAATGAAAAACATGTCCTTTAATTTTTAAAACAATATCAAAAAATGCTCGATATGAATCTCTGACAACCCCAGCTCTTTTTCCAGGTCTCTTTTATTTGTCTCACAGAAAGCCGAACACAATGATTTACCTCCGCCCCTAAACCACCTCCTCTAAAAACCAACCAGCTACCATCATTTTGGGTTTGGGTTACCGGGAACACCTGGGGAATGCAAGTTATGTCCGGAAAACAATGCGAACAATGGGACAATGACAAGCGACGGCACAGCTCACCTTTGCATTAATAAGGGCAAGTGTTGAATTTAACATTAGTGCCGGGAATGCGGTTTGAATGGTACATGGGCGTAGTAGGGAGTGGAAGAGACATTCAGGGCATTCGGATGGATGCGTGGGCGTGGGCAAACATTTCACTATTTGAAAATTAAATGGGTTTCTATTTGGTAGAGTCAACTGACTTGATGTTTGCCTCTCTGGGCGAACACTCAACCACTTTCCAGGCACTTGCACAGCCACTCCCCAGTGGCAAGTGTATGGAAGTGCGTTAAAGTGTGGTGACACACAGTGTATGCCACTGAGGATTCGCTTTTCTATTTTTTGGAGTGTCTGCCCTCAGGCAGAAGACCCCCTTTCCATCTACGCCAGTCACCAAAATCCCACCATGTCCGTGTCAGGAACAGGAGCTGTGTCAGGAACGTCCTGGGGCGGGTGCTTAAGTGTTCGTAATGATTGTGGCGAGCTAAACTAAACTAAACTCGACTCGACTGCGAGCCAGTTGTCAGTGTCATCATTCGCTTGACTCCTCCTCCATGCTCCAGGCTCCAGGCGACCAACTCCTTTGCTCCTCCTCCTGTTTCCTCATCCCAGCCATTTCGCCCGCACTTGGTGTTGTCATTTTGAAGCACCGCCTAGGGAAAATAGTGTTAATGATGCTGATCTCGGAGCACACGCGCCGCATCCTCGACTGCTTTAATGGTATAGCCTCCTGCTCCTGGCCAAAAACCAGAAACATCCTCTCCATCTCTTTGTAGTTTTAAATTTTTATGGCCATGTTGTGCACTTCAACTGGCAATTGTGTCTCGTCCTGTCCTGTGGTCACATGAAATTCAATGGTCTCCATCAGACTGCGGCTAGCTGGAATGGTTTTTACGGCCAAAAGGGTTAGGAGCTGGCCAAATTGGCCAGCTTTTACATAAAATCTCTGGAAGAAAGTTAAGCTTATAATGGTTACTGGTTGGGTTGTTTAGTTTCAAATATACAATGGTAGAAAAGTAAAGAAAACATTTGAAGTTTGTGTTTATTTCCTGAGGGAAAAGCCTTAGTTTAAAGGACTACTTGCTATCCTAGACCGACCATATGTTTGGTTGGCCAGCAGCCTCTTTCATCGATTACTCCGCCTCCTTCTCGCTCACTGCGGTATTTGTAATAAATTGCTTTTGTGGAACTTAATTGATTAGCTCTGATCAGCTGCGCTCCAGGACACCGGCGGGGCGAAAAACAAAACTAAAACAAGGACAAGTGGGAGGAATCGGCAAACACCTCGAGAGTGCCACTGGCCTCGGACTCGGCCGCCAATCTATTTATTCATTCCCGTGTTTGCTCGGTCGCCTCTCTCGGCCGTTGACTGATGGTTTATTATACTCGTACTCTCCCGATGGCCCCCAATGGACTGTCCCGCCGCCGTCCCAGTCCAGGTCCTGTCCCGCGGTCTCATTTCGCTAATAGCAAAAGTAATCACATAAGCGGAAACCTACAGCACCCTTGGTGATTAAGGAAATTGTGTTCGAACATCATCTCAATACAATTATTTATGAAGAAGCAAAATGGAATATTTTTATTTGTGGCGCTGTAAAAAAGGAAACAAATGATAACAATGGTATAGCCCCTTTCTCTAGCTAGGCGATAAAATCGAGAAACTTATTAACCAAAGCAAGGAGCAAAGTTTCCTTCCGTCCTAATTGCAAACTACTTAATCGCATATCCAATCACAGTCCGCACTCGAAGCCATTGTTGCTGGGAAAGCAGTTGATTTACCCCGAAGTCGTCCCCTTTCAATTAAAGTAGTTTTTGCTGATGCTGCGACTTTGATCAGAGTCTTAATGCAACTAAGCGTCTACACTTAACGAAAGAAGGTTTCTTCAGACCAATCAAAATGAATATTACTGCCTATGCTATCCTGTTACATCAATGGCTTGTCTAATAAAATCCACAAACCAATAGGAAACCACTTAACTAATTTTCTCAGTGCATCCGTTGAACTGACCATGTGTCGTCTATCGACCTCGACTGGGGAGCATTTGACAAGCGTGTCGTGTTAGCAGCGCCTTATGTCTGTCTTTGTGTGCTGCATTAGCCAGGCTTTATTCAAGCCACTCACACACACACACTCACACACAGACACACACATGCAGGGGCACATACCCTGCTAAGAGCAGTATCCGGGAGAGGAAGGCTGAGGAGTCGGCCACCTCTGCCAGAGCCTTGTCACTTATGCAAAATCCCCTAATGGAGGCATGCCGAGGTGTAAGAAAAACAACAAAAAGAAAAAAACGACGAAGGAAGAAAGGCAGCATAGCATTGCAGCCTGGATGCTGTTGCTTTTTTACTCGTTGCTTCATTTTTTTTTTTTTTTGCCTCTGTTCTGGCCATTACATACAAATGCTCTTTAAGCGGATTTCGCAGCGTTCTTCTTGTTTGCCATTGTTAAACCGAGTGCTCAGCATAAGGCTGTGAATCCCAGATGGGCGCTGGACCAGCAGGATACCATTGTAGTTGTGCAGGTCCTTGCTGATTTCCAGATGGTTCCCTTTCTTTTTTTTTTTGGCTTTTGGGGATGTGTGTTTAAAGGCAGGTGACTAAAACGATTATGGTTATGGATGTTAAGAACATTTTATATCCTTAGAAAAATTTTAAAAAATCATGTCAACTTGGTAAGCTAATATATAGGCTGTAAATCTTTTTTTCCTCCAAGAGTATAGCATTATTTTGTAGTTTTATTTAAGAAGAATCCTCCTAGTCGATCAATCTTTATTGAACGATTCCTAATTTGACACAAAGCCCAAAGAAAAAAATCAAAATTCGACCAAAAGTGCTTGGGCATATTATTCTCTGCCTTTTTCTTGTGGGTCCTTTTGGACCTCAAAAAAATACTGACAAAGCCAAACAGAACAGTTGGCCAACCCTTTTAATTATGCCAGAACATGCGCAAATATTTTCCTTATGGCTGCTTAACATTAATTAATTCTCGGCTCAGGGAGTTATTCTCAAGTGAGTGTGTGTATTTGGCCTGATGACTTGGGGACCGAAAAAGTCAACGTTCGGCAAAGTTTTTAATTAAATTATACAAAGTATATTTGCCAAATTTTATAAGAATCAGATATGACGAGGGGCACTTAGCGGAAAACGTACAGAAATCGAAAATGGTTCACCTTCTTCATAATCCAGATGCCTGAAAATGATGGCTAGTAAAATCTCGTAAGAGTTAAGGATTATCGCCAGCCAGCCTATGAATTATTCTGTATGTCCTTGATCCTTATGTCCTCCATCAGTGAGTGGCGTAAATCAGGCGTCAACTCCCAGCCATTGAAATCAATCAAGTATAAGGCGCAGACGTTTGCGATTTTACGAGGCAGCAACGGCATCAGAAACGACAACGACAAAAAAGCAGAAATAAGGAAAGAAAATGTCATAAAACTTATTTACTTAGCACCAGCCAAATGGTCCTCGCAGAAGTCAAGACTTTCTTAAACAAAAGGCGGATATAAAGAGAGAGAGAGCCGCATAAAAAGACGGAGACCAGGCCGGAGCAAAACAAGAGACCCGGCCAAAAGCAAAGTCAAGTCAACGCGAATGGGGCTGTCAATAATCATAAAATTCGTGGCCAAAAAGAACAGGGAAGAGTATATAATACGTATAGAGAAATGGAAGATGGAAGAGAAATTAGATGCCAGGCTATGAGATGGTATTGGGAATTTGTTAAATTGCCTGTGAATGACAAATATTGTGTTATAATTCCTATTAAGAAAATTAAGCAGCCGCACCACATTGCGTATGCGCAATATCTAATTTATCTAAGTGTTTGTCGCAACAAAATGCCCATGAAATTCATTCTGTTCACTGGCTTTGCGACACACTTTAAAGGCGCAACACTTAAAGACTGTGGATGGCGTCTAATGGACAGTGACATAAGACACAGACAGTGACAGCCTGGCTCAGACAGCTTTCAGCCCAATCCCTGTTCGCAGGGCCCCGAGTTGATGGCCTAACGTGTTTGGACATGGCCAAGAAGCGTAGACAATGGCTGGCACAAAGCGACGTCAAGTGGGTGGCAAACATGAAAACGGTTTCTTTAATTTGGTAACAACACCAAGCCATGCCGATATTTTCCCGCCAAAAAGCCTTATGAATTTTATATAAAGCCGAAAAGTGTTTAACACAAATCTCTCCCCGGCGGAGTCTAAGCATGAAAGTTAGCAGATGATTCAAAATTATTGCCGACCTCTAGGCTAAAGCTTTAAAAGGAATTGATTTTCCATCAGATTGTAGAAAACTAAATTGATACTAAAATATTATGACTTATGGGGGGAATATTTTTAAGTGTTATCCTTGAGTAAACTATCCTTGATAAAGACAAGGAACTTTCTTAAGAGTTTGTGGGTTTTACGATCTTAGGGTGCTTAAAGTGGAAAGGGAATTTGAACATTAAGTTTGAGCTAAATAGATTTTAAGAAATATACATTTTTTATAGAGCTACTGTCCTCAGAAATATGATTTGCTGGAAAAAGCAATTTTAGATACATTTCCTTAATTCTTCACTCATAAATCCTGAAACATCTTAATCTAATAATTTATAGCCTTCAAGCTGCATAGACATGAGCTGCATGAGGGAAGCTAAATGGTTCCTGGATTTATTTTCCCTTTAAATTTTAATTGCTGATTTTCACTTCTCATATGCACGACAAGAGGACATCATTTGGATTCAAGAGCCCGCACGGAACGGCGTCATGGTTGGCTGGTTGGTTGGCTGGCTGTTCGTCTCCACAACTCATCAAAATGAGCAGCGGATGCTTAATCTGATTTACTTGCCTCCGTCGAGTCACAAGCTCCAAGTCTGGCCAACGACTCCCTGGCAAACCGAGCAAACAAGCGTCTTCATAAAAAGCGACATCTCCACCAGGCCAAAAAGAGATGGAGGTGGAAGAGAAGCCAGAGCAAAAGGACGAGTATGGGCATAGGACTCGAAATGCTGGCAGGACCTTGGCAGGACCTGCCACAGGCTACTCATAGCTGGCGCTCTGCGGCGTTGTGTACATCATAAAAGAGCGATAAGATAACCATGCCCGCCGCCGCCGCCGCCGACGAAGGACCGTGGCACTTGCCTGCTCCAAGTCCTGGTTCCCCCACATCTCCTTGCCCTCCTAAAACAGCCGGAGAATACTCTATCGTGGAGGTCTTTGCAACAAGACATTTTCCGGATATTTGGTAGACTAATTCAATTGAAGTGTCTGGAAGATTGTAAAACTATTTCAAATATATATTCTTAGAAAGTAAAATCATTATTTTCAAGATAACACTTTTCAAAACTATATAATAGGATTCAGTTTTTTAAAAATATATTTTAAGAAGCCCAGTGGTTTTCATTTGTAATGACTTCCTTTGAATTTCATAACCTTGGAATAATATTTAAATCTCTAAGCTAACTAAATAACTTTATTACTAATTATTCAAATAAAACAAAAAGCAACCATCAAGGGTATACCAAAGTAACCAGCCATTGTTTTGGCATTTTATTTGATTTTCATTGCCCCATGGCCTTGGTCTGACTCCCACCAACGAAGCGACTGGCTACGCCCCTGCTGCCACTCCCTCTGCGCCCCCTGGAGTCCTCCTCCTCCTCCCGTTTGGTTTCTGAGCTGCCTGCCAGCATCTTTAGTGTGATTTATTTTGGCAAAGCACAATGTACTTTCTTTTCAAATAAATCATAAATTTCAACGCACTGCCTTGCACTGAGCCATCTTTGTTGCTGTTGTTGATTTTGTCAGATTTTTGTTTTTTTCACCAACTCCCCCAGCCACCCCCTTTAATTCCAGGCCGCTTCCTACAATTTCCGGTTTTTTCGCAAAATTTCCAGCCAGCTTGGCCTATGGCCGCTTTGCGACAGCAATTGAGTTATCCAGAAAAGGCTATCCAAACAGAAAGGAAGATATATAAGCGTATAGATATTTCATATTATATTTATTGTATTTTTATGGCACTTGGGCACTTGGGCATTTGGCCTAAGCCGCCCAGCGTTTTGTTTGTTCCTTTTCTCAAAAAAAAAAAACTTAAAACGGATCCCGACCCTCTGAATGCCTCCGGGAGAATTATGAGCTAAACGCGACACGCATTTCCCAAAGGGAGATGGGACTGGGGGGCTTCCCAGCACAGTACTGACCAAGTTGTGGTGGAAGGACTTGATTTGTGGCCACTTTTGTTGAACAGCGGGCGCGATATACATTTGACCTTCTAGTTTGATTTACATACCAAGTGTTTGACTTAAGATGGACTTAGAGAAGGTCCTTTCTTACCTTCGACACTTTAAAGTTTTTCACATAAATTGGACTAACATTTCTTTATTAAATTTATCACATTTCTTTGCTACTAACACTTCGATAGCCAAAAAATCGACTCAGATACGAGTTATCTCCTTCTCCTTGTTGACCTCGTCGACCTGGACCTGAATGGGAGTCCGGTAGGCGCTTTGGACCATCATGGACACCAATACCATTTCCACCAAAATGAGGATATTAATGATGGCTACAAAATAGTTGGCATTTAATTTAAATTATATACGATTTTTTGACGAATACTCACTCTGTTTGTAGACTGTGTGGTTGATGGGATACTCCCCGCCCATGGGGATGCCATCCAACTGGTCGTAGAGGAGCAGGTACTGCAGCTTGCACAGCATCACCACCAACTGGAGGCAGAACATCTTCTTCCGCAGCTGGTAGTCCCCCCTGAGCTTGGTGATCATCCGAACCGTGATTTGCAGCGACCACGCCCCCATCACAATCGAACAGACAATGAAAGGTATGAAGAAGTACATCACCTGGTGGTACAAGTTTATGTCCCGGTAGTAGAGGATGTTCATCACCAACATAATGGAGCCCTGCCAGAAGGGCATCTGCCAGACCATGTACCGGGAGATGCAGAGCTTCGCCTTCGTGGGCACCACCATCGGGAGACAGAAGCAGCAGCAGCAACAAGGGGGCGTGTTCAGCTGGACCGCCTCTCCGCCCGTCTCCTTTACGTAATTCTGCTCGGAGACCACGTAGCGGAACAGAAGCGTACGGAACACGGGTCCGCCGACCATGAACATCACATGCATCACCGTGTGGCACATGAACCAGGAGTATGGCACCAGGATGGTCACTAGAGCTGCCAGCGAGATGATGGGATACAGTGCGACCATCATGATCGAGGGCTTCAGGAGAGGTTTGCTCAAGTGGCGGCACATCCTCGAGGCGGTGGTGGAGAAGATGCAGATATTCAGGATGGTCAATAAACTGGCCACGAAAATGGCCAAGCTGACAAAGGCAGTCATGTCTGGTGATGGAATTAATTAGAATAATTATAATTAGACTTGGCCTACAATTACTTACTTTCATAATACTCGGCCACCGAGGGAATAGCTCGCAGGCTTATTGTGAGGTTGTTCTCTGGATTTGAGTCCTGTAATGAGGGCTCAGAAGGCTCCATCAATTGATTATCCTCGCTTGCATTCATTGTGAGGATTTTTTTTAATTTCAATTGAATAACCGAAACTGGGGCAAGATGGTGCAATACTTCCTGGCATTCACTGGCTCTCAGACATTACTTCACATCTTTATCAATTTTTGAGGGACTTTACACTTTATTAGCACTCGTATAGTTTACTTCAAGTAGTTGCTGTTGAAACAAGAATGGGGAGTTATTTAACGAATTGGGTGAAAGTGTGAGAAGTGTTTTGTTTTATCTTTTTGGCAACCTTAATAGACACATCTGGGGCAATGCACTTTACTAAATCAAATTAAATGCGGCTAAGGTAATGAATAAAATATCAAACCTAATTGCCGCTAAACAAATGTCTAGACCAAGTGTTAATGTCCTCAACACGATCTCATTAAGGGAATTTAATTAAAAGAAGAGGCACTTGGAGACAGAGAGTATCCTTTTAGTAGACCTCGGTCGACTTTGGTGATTCGAAGCAAGATGAACAGTCACTCAGCATCTGTCTTGGCATTTATAGGAATATCACAATATTAAGTGTCTTCTATCACGTGAGGCAGTAGCCAATAAAATCAATAAAAATTCATATAAGAAAGAAACTATGAAAAACGTACCAGTCACCAGGTCTTGGCGATTAATTCATTAAAATACTCTTTGAATAGTCAACAAATTGACACAAAATTCACAGTGCTCTAGCTTAGATTTTGGCAAAGTTCAACAATTTATTAAAATAGTTAGCTAAAATATTTTGTTTTGCACTCCATTATCATAACCAATTACTTAACTTCTTTTTAGCCCTCTGTTAGGCACATAATTTGTGCCACAAATTATTATTAATGTGTTAACAATTTCCCAACACCCGCCCAGTTGGGTGAAACCTTTAAAGAGTGTAACAAAATCGGTAACCGAAACCAAAACTATAAATAGCTCAGATGGCGGATCACGTGACCAAAGTCAAATTAACAAGAGAGTTCCGCCAGATTTTTGTATTTTTTTTCGGATTGGGCGCCGAAATTGAAAAACTGGTTTTCGAAAGCCCCGAGAGGTAACAGACCGGGCATACTAAAATCATTTTTTAGCTTGCCTCATTGCGCCGCATTATGTAACCCCTTTGTTATTGTCAATTTCCAAACTGGTTTTACAATGGCTATATTTCTTTAATGTTTTCTTTATTTTGTCTTTTTGCACAGTAATGTTGTGTGTTGAAAGTACCTGTAAACGTACTATAAACATGATTCCGCAACGACCTTCGGAGGCGCCCCATCTCGGTGCTCTGGAAACGTGTCAAAGTCCCCGAAGTCGAGTGACCTCAATTAAAGTCTCAGTCTTGAACGTATTCCGGAGAATTGGAACTGAAACCGAATCGGAAGCATGTCTTATCACCTCAAAGTCAGAGATCACAGCTCCATTATCCATCTGGTGATTCAATTTCATCAGCCGGCGTAAGAAGCGAACAATTAATTCCCAAATTTCGGCCATAAATCAGTTTAGCTTTCGGCAATTAGCACAAAATTTGCGAATTCATTTTATGTTTAGCACATTCTAAGGTGCGTAAAACAAACCGCGAAAATAAGCGTCATAAAGCCCAAATATATGTGTTTTGTTAAAGATTTTTTTAACAGATTGCAAATGGGTAGAACACGCTATTAAAAGCGCAAAATTTTGAAGAAAAACACTTATAACTTGCGAAATAAATATCATTTATCGTTAACATTTTTTTAACATCTTTCTTCACAAGATAAACAATGTTTGCAAGAAATAAACTACCTTTTGGCAACTGAAATTTCTGCAGAAACTTGTTGAAATTAAATGTAAACATTTACCAGAGAAAAAAGTGTACAAGGTTTTTGCATTTATGCTGTTGGCACATTTTATTTTGTGTGCAAACCGCATTAAATGCGGGATTTACATTCAGTCTTCTTCCATTCATATATTTTTGGTTACAACTTTTAGCCGACTGTGTCACTGACAAGACCAGTTGCCTCGTCATCGTATGGCCGACCCTGACTCTTCAAACGAAATGCGTCTGCCAAGTTATTTCCGAGCTTTTGCGGTTCGCAAAATTCAAAGACAAATTCAAATATGTATCTCGACGAGATACTAAACGGCAGACTACAAAATGGCAAAGACCCGACCTTACGCAATTCTAACAAATTGAACAAAGCGGAAAATGCTTGGCAAACGATAATAAAATGAAATAAAAACCAAGAAATTAAGTCCATTTCATGGCAAATAATCCAAATCAGAACTCGAGCCGCAATATGCAATTTGTAGTCTGTGGTTCAAGCAAGTAGACATTTTACAAATTAAGTTCCTAATTCAAAGAATTTTCCTGTCTTCACTTCCTAGAGATAACAATTCATTAGACAGTGTGTCAAGACAGGAAAACAAAGCACAAAGTCTAGAACGGACACCTATCTAGATAAAAGTTTAATTATTTTGTACAAGCATCATGTATTTCATCGCTCAATTATCGCATATTTTCGAGTTGATATTAATTGCTGCACAACAATTTTGTAAATACGCAGAACCTGTTGACTGAAGTGCTTACATACTTTGGGTTCAAAAGTCAATCGAGTTGAGTTAATTTACTATCCGCTCTTAATGAACATGCCGCTTGACAGATAGTTTAAGTGACGGAAACATTAAATATTTGTAATTGTTCAGACATTTGGTAAACATTAAGTTATGAAGAGTCATGATTGCAAATATGTGGGATTTTTATTAGATTTATATTTATCATATAACAATGAACGATTTCAGGAGAAGTTATTTAAAAAATTTGTATGTTTTTAGCCTTATTTGGGAGTCTACCTATTTTTGGTTGTAGTCTACCTTGACTTTTCTTCAATACAATTTGTATGCGGGTTTTTCCATAAATTATCTTTGAAGTTTATAATCATTTCAATCTTGATTCTTTTTAAAACTTTATTAATATTGAATCTTGCTATCCACTTAGCTAAACTCATTTCCGATTAACTTTAATCCCTGCAACCTTGACCACCAACTTTGTCACCCAATTTTCCCAGTTACATTGACATTGCACATTTATTGAATAGTCCCGATGAATTTCAATTAAATTCACATGAATATCAGCTTGTCTTTAATTCATTTTGATTGCTTTGGCGTGGGGCATAAGTAAGTGAAAAGTTTGCACTACAACTGATAAATTGTGCATATGTTTTGTGGGTAAACACCGATTGTATAATGCCAAAGGGACAAACGATCACGAACGATGTCAAAGTTCCGACCATTAAAAGCGGAGAATCAATAGACAATAAAAAAGAAGGCGTTGCACAACGATTGCCTGTCTTTGAATATTTTGTGTTTAATTTTTGCACTTTTATTTAGCAGGTTTTCGTATTATTTATTTTATTTTTGTTTGTACACTCGCACTCTTTGAATTTCACCTGCCTCTTAATTTCCTCTCTTGACTATTTTTTGCACTTTTGGCTATTTTTTGTGATATTTCTTGCCGCGTGTGTCTAGCCCGCTCGCGCTCCGTTCAACAACTGAAAATGAAACTCAAAATATTGCGCTGCCCATGCTGATCACGAACATGAATGCGCCCATCTCAGACCACGGGCTATATGGCACCTCAACACCCCTATACGTGTTGCCTTTTTTTTCAACGTTTTTGTATTAGTGTTGGCCAAAACAGCAGCAGTAGCAGCGGCTGGCAGCAACAACAATAGCTAGCCCGATGTGCTAATCGTCATTTGTCGATTTCAAGCCCCGCTTTTGCTTTAGCTTTTTCTGAGGGGAAAAGTTTTTCGTGCCACTTGCCATTGCGGAAGTTGCACGGTTATTTGCCGATCAAAAGCGTTTGCTTTGGCCAACTGGAGTGACAAACAGACAGGTGGGCTTGTCCCCTCAAGACGATGGTAAACAAAATTGTAAATTTCAACGAAGCAGTTTGTTCAATGCAGCTTAAAATTAAACAAATGGCCTATAATATGGAATCTGGACGGCTATTATTATTTTAATAATACTTCATTGTATATAGATATATAGAATATTGAAAGAAGATAGTCCCTTACACAACCACTGTGCAATTGCGAAAATTACAATCCTGTCTTCCGGTCTTCCTGACCAACCCAATTTTCATAGCCCACTCAATAGCACTTACACTAAAAGCCAATTTGAACTAAGTAATGCCATCCGCTCGGAAAACCCAGAACTTATGGATGCCGCAGGAGAAGCCAATTAATACGTCCCACCGATAGATAATTTAGTATGCCTAGAATAGCTTATACTCCCTAGATTAGGGAGTATCCATTATTCATTGTAGTTTATAATGGCGCATCAATCAAGTATTAATTTTCACTCACCCTAGGGGGGTGAAATAAAAAAAAAAAATTAGAAGCGATTATTATAATGCCAAAACAGGAAAAACCCAAATACTCAATCGTATGGGAGCTTCTATATAATTTTATATTCAAATTGAAACTCATTAGAAACATTATTATACCGTGCTGACTTTGAATCAGAGACGAGGCCTCAGGCGTTGGAATATCAAAAAATGTAAATCTAAGGCACATCCGTTCACTAATTTAATGAGTGGTCCAATGAACCTTTTTTTGGGGCTGGTTGGGGTTTTTGCTATCTGGTCTTTCTTCGCATTTTTCGCTTTCAATCTAAATTAAATGCTAATTATTCAACCCAAAAATTATGCAATAAATTATGGCTCAAATGCGAACTGTCAAGCTGAAGCGGTTTTATGGCATAAACTGCGGCGGTGGCTCATAAAAATAAAATTACGATGGCAGCCGCTCGCCCTGCAGCTCAACTTATAATTTGCAAATAAATGTAATTGTGTGAAGAGGGTCAGAAGTGATAAGGCCAATTAAAGAAGGGGGGCTAAAAGCATAAAGAGAAACGACCAACACCAAAAAAACTGTCTGAAAAAAAACAAAGGACAAAAAAGATGAAAAAAGTTTACAAACTGGCTAAAAAAAGTTATGGCCATAAACAAAGAGATATAATAACTGGTGCAACAACTCTAAGCTATTTTTCAATTATAAATGGTAAGTAAACAACGGCTGTGCATTTACGTAAATGTTAGTAAACTTTTTTTGGTGGTAGGTTTCAATTAATTCCTTTTTAATAACAGATGAAATAAATTAAAACTATTTGTAGAAGGGAAACATATTGATCTTCATAAATAATTGCTTATGTTAACCATAGCTACATCTTGGCCAATTTTTATCCGATTCTTGAGCGGAAAACCTCAAACGATTTTTAGTATATATATTAGTTTTTTATGGGCTTATAAAAAGTGAATGGAAGGGCAATATGGCCCGCACCGATGACCATATCTGGGCCAATTTTTATGCGATTCTTGAACGGAATACCTTAAACAATTTGTAGATCGATTCTCCACTATTTTGCATCAAAATCTTACAACAAAATATTTTTTAAATTTTTTCTCAAATTTTGTGGAGGATCCCCTTTCAGAATTATGAAAAGTGAAGGGAAGGACTATGTAGCCCCACCGATGACCATATCTCGACCAATTTTAATGCGATTCTTGAGCGGAATACCTTAAACGATTTGTAGAGCGATTTTCCACGATTCTGCATCAAAATCTAAATACAAAATATTTTTGAGATTTTTTCTCAAATTTTGTGGAGGATCCCCTTTCAGACTTATGAAAAGTGAAGGAAAGGACTATGTAGCCCCACCGATGACCATATCTCGACCAATTTTAATGCGATTCTTGAGCGGAATACCTTAAACGATTTGTAGATCGATTTTCCACGATTCTGCATCGAAATCTAAATACAAAATATTTTTGAGATTTTTTCTCAAATTTTGTGGAGGATCCCTTCCAAACTTATAAAAAGTAAAGAAAAGGACAATGTGGCCCCCACCGATGACCATAACTGGGCCAAATTTTATGCGATTCTTGAGCGGAATACCTTAAACGATTTGTAGATCGATTTTCCACGATTCTGCATCAAAATCTTAATACAAAATATTTTTGAGATTTTTGCTCAAATTTTGTGGAGGATCCCCTTTCAGACTTATGAAAAGTGAAGGGAAGGACTATGTAGCCCCACCGATGACCATATCTCGACCAATTTTAATGCGATTCTTGAGCGGAATACCTTAAACGATTTGTAAATCAATTCTCCACTATTTTGCATCAAAATCTTACAACAAAATATTTTTTAGATTTTTTTCTCAAATTTTGTGGAGGATCCCCTTTCGGACTTATGAAAAGTGAAGGGAAGGACTATGTAGCCCCACCGATGACCATATCTCGACCAATTTTAATGCGATTCTTGAGCGGAATACCTTAAACGATTTGTAGATCGATTTTCCACGATTCTGCATCAAAATCTAAATACAAAATATTTTTGAGATTTTTTCTCAAATTTTGTGGAGGATCCCTTCCAGACTTATGAAAAGTAAAGAAAAGGACAATGTGGCCCCCACCGATGACCATAACTGAGCCAAATTTTATGCGATTCTTGAGCGGAATACCTTAAACGATTTGTAGATCGATTTTCCACGATTCTGCATCAAAATCTTAATACAAAATATTTTTGAGATTTTTTCTCAAATTTTGTGGGGAAAGGGAAAAGGGAAAAAAGGGAAGGACTAATTCTTATTCGATTCTTGAGCGGAATACCTTGACCGATTGCAAATTTTGTGGGGGATTTCCTTCGAAAAATTGTGGAAAATGCATGGAAGGACAATATTTTATTTAACCACGCTCTTAGAAATGTTCAGACTGTGCATGTCAGAATTATTTTCGGCAGATTGTATCCACCTTTCAACTGCTTTCAGGCAGACAACCTTCAAGCAGTCTGCCCCTGCCACATCTGAGTCTTGTTAAAAAATAAACAAATATTAAATGAAAACGTCGTGAGGCCAGCGGCTATCCAAACTCCTACTGCGTTTTGAAGATGAGATACAATTTTGGCGCCCAGGAGCGGCGCCTTTGAAGGCTTCATCGCCTTGCCAGCTTTCCCTGTCGGCTTTCATATTCTCGCCGCCACAGTATTTATTTGCCGGCGTTGGTGTTTTCACATTTTCTTATTTTGCTCATTTTTCGCGCTTGTGTTTCTTTTTTTTTAGCAAATAAGAAAAAGCGAAAGCAACAATGCAGCCGTCATTTGAATAGCAGAGAAAAAATAAGCAAAAGGACTCTGGTGTCCCGACGGCTGTGCTGGCGAGATGAGAGGATTGCGCCTCGGGCTGACTTAGCGTTCATTTCTTGGGTATTTATGTTGGCTTGATTCATTCAACTGTCGCCGTTGTTTCAATTTCGCGTCTTTCGTTCTGAACCTTGAGGTTTTTTCGCTTCTGTTGTTTGCTGTTTAACGAAGCAAATCAACAAATTGTAATGATGCCAAAGCCCTTTTCTGCGCTGCTTGCACTTTTGGACGCCCACCGCCCACATTGCCCAACAAAAAATTGTTGTTTTGTTTTTATTTTTTATCCCAAATGGCCGACCCGAAATCCAAGATAAAAACAAGCTGTAAAAGAACCTGTAATTATGTTTAGACTAAGGAATACCTCGTAAAGTCAAATAGTTCCTAGTTTATTATTTTGGTGCATAAGTACTGCGGCTCAAGGCTCCACCTAAATATTTTCCTAACTAGAAAATAGTCTATAATATCTTTAGACTTTTCCCATGTCAATACAACTTTATATCCTCCTAAGAATGGGTAAAAGGACACAAACCCGTTGCCGAAAACCCGCATTGGCAGCCCTTTTTTGCATGGCGCGCTCCACTTGAGGCGCAGTGTGGCGTAAAATGAATTGAGACATTCAGAGTTCGCATAGAAAGCCGGATTCTCAGGACTCTGGCTCCGAAAACCGCAGAGGTCGGTCCTTCCACGGCGGCAACTTTACGGCTCCGCACCGCACTGAATGCAGAAGTGGCAAAAGTTTTTGCACCACTCAGCCAGAGAACCACTGAACCACTCAGCCCCTCACCCACTCACACACCACCCCGAACTCTTGTGTGCATTGAGGTGTGAAGTTTTTGGTCGGCGCACAAAAGTATGCTACAAATAATTAAATCATGCAAAGGTTATTGCAGCAGTGTTAGTGTGTTCTAGGCAGGCAGGAAGAGACCGGAAGTTCCCCGTGCCACTTCCTTTTTGGCTAGACAAGTTCAATGCCGCCTTAAGGTCCTTGTCATCCTGTCAGCAGGTTTGATATTAACTAATCGATATTTATATTTCCAGTTCGGTGTCTTTTGCCGTTTACACTTTTGCCGTGTCTTAGTTTCTTTTTTTTTTATCTTGTTTGCCATGAATTTGAAATTTGCATATATGACAAAAAAAAACAGCAGTGGACACACTAAAAACTAAGAGAGAAGGAAACGGGAACATCGTTTCGAGGTCGAAACGAAATGGCCAAAAGGCAAAACATGCTGGCCTCTTTCATCATCGTGTTGGTTTACTTTTTGCAGTTTGCCATTGCGACTGCCGGCATTTCCGTTTCCGTTAAAAACGCACACTGTAACGATGAAATGTAGGACGATATTCCAAGGGAAATGTGTGTCTGAAAAAATGGCTATAGTTTAAAAAAAGGTTACTTTTTAGATTCATTTTATATGCCTTTATTACAATTTAATTGTGGTAATTGAGGTTTGAGCTTCATAATTAGTAAAACAATTGAATAATTATTTATAAAAATGTAAAAAAAAATATCATGGCACGAATATTTTAGAGGATTTCAAAAACTTACTTTTAAACTCCAACTTCCAACAAGATACAAGTATCCCTTCGCTGCCAAAACTTTAAAGTAACCGCGACCAATTCCCCCATCCCAATAATGTGTGTGTCCTTCCTCGGTGGAAATAACTCACTATAGGATGCACATATCTCGTCGCTGGTCAAAGGAGCGCCAATGGTACCAATTCGGTGCTTGGCCAAAGCCGAAACTCACGTCGAGATAAATTGAAGTTTATTTGCTTGGCTGCTTGCGGCTACTGCAGTTTTTGCAGCATTTTCCTATGCCACTAACAGACTTTACTTTTCCCCTGCCCGACTACCTTCCCGACTGCATAATTTATGAGTGGAGGAAATGATTTGCATGCAGTTTTTCTTACACCTTTGCTCTCCTCGAATTTTTTGTTATCCTTTTTCCAGGGTAAGAGTGCGAAGTGTTTGTGTTTGACTTTGCTTTCGATATGTTGCACTTAAAACAATTGACGGCCAACAGAGGGCCAGGCATCCTATCGACTTGGTCTAAACTCGATTCAATTTGGTCGAAAACATTCTCTTACTTCCATTCTCTCTGAGTTTTCCGACTCTCTGTCGGGAAAAGCTTTTCGGAAAAGCTTCTATTTGGTATCGTTTCGCCTTAAAAACGCTTAGCACTGATAAACTCGCACAGTTACCGTTTCGGACGCGTAACGATAGCAGCAGAATCCGAAGCTGCTAACGTGGCTAAAAGCCAATCAGAAACAACAGTAGCGAACGAACTCAGATAAATAAAAGCCCAGTGGAAAAAAGGCGAAACTCGAACAGTTGATTGCCGGCAAAGTGCGGGAATAAACAAATAGGAAATACAATTATTTGTTCCAGGAAAAGTGCGAACAAATACAAGGTGTTTTCCCAGTGCAAGTGTGAAACTCAAACAAACTTTTTAATTGATGAATTAATAAATAAAGGCTCGAGAAAAGGTAAGAAAAGAATGCATTACAAAAAACACGTAAAACAAAATGGCATAATTAATACAGACAGCTGTAGATTAAGGAGCTAGGAAAGAAAAAAGGCTAATTACAAAGGGTTTAATTTAACGATGCCTGAGAAAGTTTCAAAACAGAGAAAAATAATGAGATAATATTAAACAGATGGCAGCTTAAAGACTTGAGTTTAAAAAAAGGATAAATTAACAAAGGGGTTATTAAAAAAGGTAACCAATTGTGGCCCTAGACAATACCAAAGTTAGCTTAAAAGTTTTGTAAGGATTAAAAAACTTGGCCACTTATATACAAAATATATATAAATATTTTATAAAAAATATCTCCTTGATTTAAAGTGCGAAATTTCCTCTCCACCACACTTTACTCAAAATTTGTCAATTTCATTATCGGCTATCGAAGTACTGCCTTTGGCCATTTCATACCAAATACTTCGTTTGTATATAAATACTGATATTATATTGCTTTCATGAAATCCAACCCTTGATTCACCTTCAAAAATCTGTGAAGCCAGCCAGGCATACACGCACCGAAATCACTCAAAAAATGTTTTATTTCGTCTGCCCGAGACAAAAAAAAAATAAAAACAAAAAAGACCAACAAAAATGAGCATGAAATTCCTCTTCAGGGAGGTGAGGTTACAATTTAACAGCAGTTTGTACCCAGACAACCTTTAAAGCCCCTAACCGTCGTTCTTTTTTGGAAAATTTTGCTGGTACGGTAAGCCTGGTGGAACGTCTGGGCTTAAGTTGGGAATCCAGAGCCCCCGAGAAACCAGGCTGGGTGGGGTTAAAAAATATATCTGAAGAAGGGAAATAAAAGCGATGCTCAAGTGGCACGGCGCTTAACACAAATTAGACGCACTTAATTACAGAGCAAACAGTCACAACGAGCGCTCGTAAAATATGCAAAAAAACACCAAAAATTTTATAATAAGAACCACAGCCTGGACAACCTCAAGAAAATAAAATAATTAAGCATTTCGGCAAAGAGAAAGTGCGGGAGAGAACGTGGGGGAAATAAAAGTGGTTTTGGGGTATAAGGCGACTTTCAATTTCGGGAATTCAAAAGTTGCGGCTTAAAACTCAATTAAACGAATTGGCAAGAATTTAATTACAATTTCAGTTTCATTTTCTTTTTAAAGGAAAATTCCAAGGACGAAAAACACTGCGAATGAAGCAGAATAAAAATGGAAATAAAGCGAGGGCTAGAGAGAGAAATTGTTTTTCCAGCTGTTGGCAAAAACTTTATAGAAAACTAATATTAACTTAAGCTCAGAGCAATTAACTGCTGTTATGATTGCGAAAAAAAGCCAAAACTACAATTTTACAAATAGAGAAAAATAGGGGTAGAATTTGAGATGAATGCAATGTATTTTAATAAAGTTTTTACTTAAGTTAATTAAGTTTTTTGAGGAAACAACTCAACAGGCTATTGCAGGGAACTGAAGGATAGGAACTATACTTTTAACATTCAAATCTTAAACATTTAAAATCAAAAAACTTAATACAAAACTCACCTTCGAGTACTCAATAATTAATTCCCATTACCTAGCTCTTTCAATGTCAATTACCAATGCAAATGCCATCAACTTCTCAAGCAGCCCACGAAAATTGGCCACCCAAAAGTTCCCCAGCCCCGAGGCTCAACCCTTTACTAATGCCAACAACAACCACAACAGCTATTTCCTGTTCCTCCGGGCCTTCGAGTTGGCCACGTTTTATCTGCCGAACAATAGGCTCATTAGTGGAACAGCCAACAGCCCACGCCAAGCCATTGGCTGGAACGCCCCTGGGGTGAAACTTTTCCTAATATCAGCGCTATCCTATCCTAACATCCAAAAAGAAAAAAAAAATGGCAAAATACATAAAATAATATTTTTGTTTCTAGAAACTTTTAGCGGCAATTAACCAGGGGATACGCCAAACTTTAATGGCCAGGAAAAAGCCGAGAAAATCCAAGCCATTTCCCATAATTGGAAAAGAAAATATTTATTGAATTATTCAGCGGCGCAGAATGTAATTCCCGGGTTATTACAACTTCCGCAATGAACTCTTATTTAAAAAGGAAATTAATTAAAAGCAAGTCTCAAGCTTGCAACTATTGTCCAATAGGAGGAGAAGATGGGGCTTGGGTCAGGGTCCTTGGACTTGGACCAAAAACTTTTCCATCTACTTTAGATTTGCGCCGTCAATCGGCGACTGAAACAGAAAATGAAACTGAAAAACAGACAGGAGGCAATTTTCAAGTGGCGACAAAGTAGCGCTGGATGAATATGCAAAATGCTCCTTGGAATAGACTCAACTTTCAACTCTCGCCAAGTCCTGGCAAATCTTTTCCCCTTTTTGCATGCAGCTTCTCCCGAAACAAGTAATTCCACTTTATTTACTTTTTTTTTTTGTTGTATTTGGCAATAAACCGCTTTCGACCAGAAACGAATGCCAATGCGTTTAAGTTTAGTCGAGTTCGGTTGGGCTAAGAAATAAAAAAAAAAAAGCTAAAATTCAGGGAACTGCACAAAAATGGAAATCAAGAAAAATGCTTTGCGCACTTTCAAGTTAACTTTTTCCTCTTGGGGGCACTAATAAAAATAGCGTGAAAAGTTTCTTTAGCTGCACAGTCCTTTGAACAGAAGTGCAAGCCCTTTCTCTTTTGGAATTGAAGTCCTTGCATCCAGGAACAATGTAAGGGATTTGGTAAGACTTAAGCTGGAACTGAAAATTGAAGTGTCTTAAAGGAGCTGATCGGTTTTGTTATGCAAATAGAAACTGCATCCATTTAGTGATTCAACTTTGAAGAGTAATATAAAATATTAAGTAACAGCGAAATGTTTGATTTATTTAGAATTTATTTAAGCTGAAAAACCATTCCTGAACCAAATGTACCACTAAAATGGATTTTCTTTTCCATTGCAATACTCTTTCTATGGCGCCCATGAAACGGAAACTCTTATCTTTATGTCCTCACCAGAAAACTATAAAAATCCGAAGGCAAACTAAAAAGCAAGAGTGTCGGGATCCTAACTTTTGACAGCACTTTGGACACTTAACTTTGCTGTAGTCATGCTGTGCTAAGAACATTGCGCATACGCCGCGTGTGCCCCTACTTTGGCCCAACAAAGAGCAATAAACATAAAAGCCATGGCGATGAAATGCAAAACAATAAATAATCAAATAAACAGCTAGCCAACAGGGCAGTCGATGGGCGACCCCTTGGAATAGAGTCCTACAAAATTAAGGAAATTAAATATTTACGTATGAAAGCCGCCGAGGAAATTACGCATAGTAAATTATAAAGAGAAAAAAAACATGGGGAAGTTCTGCCCAAAGAGGAAGTCAGCGTGGCTTATTTCAATGTCCCTTCCAGGCTCCCTCCTTGCACCCCAAGCAGGGGCATTACTTTGTCCTTGGGTTGGTTCCCCACAAACACACTCAGCCACACACACACGCACGCCACGGCCATTAATTTATTTTTATGCCAGGCATAATCTTTTCTGCTTGCGGTATTTTGTTTGTATTCATTTGCATCTTCCACCGAACCCAGTCCGGGCCTCGAAATGTCTCAGCCACCCCATCGATAGTGTGCCAAAAATTTTTGCGTGGCGACAAAACCGGAGAAACAAAAACAAAGGGAGGCCAAAAAGGCCAATGAAACACTGGAAAAAACTGAGTCATTGCAGGGAAATTTTTAACCAATTAAATATAAAAAAAATGTAAAGCTTTCAGCCTTGAAGGATCAATTTTTTTATCTTTAGATTATTAACTATTGAATGGAAAAAACATAAAATGCAACTTGAATACCAACTTGTACTCAACATAATCTAAAATATCGTAATGATAAATCCACAAAATGGTTTAAATTTCAATTTAAAATATCAATAAATTTGTTAAATTATTTTCGCAGTGTACTAACGAGTCCATGTGGATTTCGTTGAAGGGATCGACGTCTTTAATGATTTGCCTTTGCCCACAAAGAGGCGGAGGGATTCAGGAGGTGCGGATCTGGAAAAAACCAAAAATCTCTCTCTTGGGCTTACGACCATACATCCATCCCCGATGCCCCTTAGTTCTTTCAATATCTGTGTGTATATTTCGGCTTGTGAGCCATTTGAATACGTATGCATACTTAATTTGCCACGGCTTTGCCTCTGGTCCGTACTCAAAGGGAATGGGCAGAGGGGAGGGGAGTGGCGTGGGGAGGTGGGATAGCCGGATACGGCGAATGGCATACTACATTATTGATTGGATATTTGTGCGGGAATTTAATAAAATATGCAAATTCTCGTCGTTTTTTTCGGAGCTCCGCACTCAATCGGAAGGCGAGAGACGAGCCTCCGTCAACGATTGAGTGGCTCTTCAGTTTGGAGAGGATTCAGCGGGCCTCGAATGTGGAAGGATGTGCCAGTTGAAGAGGTTCAGGATTAATTAAGAATCAATGGAAAGGTCAAGAAATGGGGCGATTTCAAAGATACAAAGGGATGTGGAATTGGTACACAGTAAGAAATGGTAGAGACCCATACATAAATTTATGTTTAGAAACCCCTACTCTTCTTTCCTACCATTTCTTTCCCAATATGCTAAATCTTTTATCAAAAATTTGATGAATCGATGGCATCATTATTCGGCACAAAAATTCCAGTGAACGAGTCTCATTACGTATGCGGAAATAATTCAATTTTGTTGCCGAATTTCCAAGACCAGATGCGGGGCATTTCCATTTCAAACGACCACCAAAATCTAGGCAGGCTCCGCCTCACTCTCATCGGAAGCCGCGTACCCGGTCATAAAACAAACCCATTTCTCCGACAAGGTCATCAAATCAGACGGCAGACCCGAAACAAACAACCAACAGAAGAACAAAAAATAAAAAGGCGCCGCAATTGTTTCACGGCAACATCAAAAGAAGACGTCAAATACACCGAAAATGTCTTTACCAGCCGAAGCAGATACAGATGCCAGACTGGCCAGAAAAAGCAGTCGGAATAATGGCCAGAAAACTGGGGCTAGCTTGTGAAGGACGACGAATACAATGCCCTTGGTTTCAGGTTACTTATGGGTTAAAATATTAAAGAAAATGGTTCAATTTTGGTAGACTCTTTGTAGGCTTAGCCAGGAATACAAGTTTATTTACTCTAAAATCAGTATACTTTTTTTTACAATTTTAATAAATTAAAATAAGTCTTGCATAAAAGCCACAAATATACTTAAGCTTTCTCCCAAATTAGTCAGAATATCAAGTATTAAAACAACAAAAAGAGTAACAATAAAAGCCACGAGGCTAGAACACGTGGCCTACATAAATACAACAAAACTTTTCAGGAGAAAGGAGCCAAACTTTACGAAGTAGACGACAATTGCCTGCAGCTGCACTTGATGGGAGGATAGTGGCGGATGAAAGTGGCGGGAGAAAGTGCCGGAGAAAGTGGAGATTGTAGAACAAAAATCAAAACTCAACCACTTGACGCGGCATCATCGCACTTAATCAGTCAAACTCCTCGGCAAAAAGGAAACACCAACTGGCGACAGACAACTTTCATTGAAAACCGTCATCAGATGCTGAAGCAAAAATTAAAGCATTATACAACATTTTGTCCGAGTTGAAGGTCTTGGCTTATCATGTCCTATCCCATTCTGTCTCGTCCTGGCTCATTTTTTGCTTTTATGCCTTTGCAATTAGACTAAGTGGACTTTAATATGTCAGTTGTGTGGTGTGTGCTGTGTATGTTTTGTATTTTGTTCGAGGAAAAAGAGCTTCAAGTAATTTTGCGGTTACCAAAAAGTTCCACAGAACTCAACTGAGCCAAACTTTGCATTTGGCCTCCCAAAAAGTTGCAGGGTGGGGTCTAGGACCTGCAGGATGGAGGAGGGGATCTTGGGCTTGACAGTTTCATGAGACCAGTGTCCTTGCCTCTGAATGACATCCTCTAGTTTTGTGGCAAATTATTTTGGCCCTGCTTAGGCTCAGACCCGGTGACTTTGTGAGTAACTTTTTGGGTGTGCTGTCTCAAAGTTTTTTTTAGTTTTCTTTTCTCAGCCGACTCAAGTACATAAATTTGTGGCCTAACTTGAGGCCAAATTTGATTTGTCCGACAGAGATGATGAGGCAGGTGACTCCTATTTTGGCTCCGACCCAAAGGAAACAACAGCAAAGTAAATTTAATTAGACCTTGAAGGGTTATTTGGAAGATGGATTTACATTTAAGGGTCTGACTAAAAATGAGGTACAAGCTTAAGCTTCTGAACGACTTCTTTTCCAAAAAGGAAATGCAAAGAACAAGCCATTTCCTGGCCATAAAATTATTATCCTCTACCTGTTGCCACTTTACCAATTCCTACTCTTCAGTTTGCCCTTTTCCGTTGTGCTCAATTTGTCAGCCCTTGCCGTACAATTCCTCTTACCATTTCCAGCCAAAAAAAAGCTGCGGCTTATGTGGCGTATGCGCAATTTACTAACTCAGACAGCCTGGCTGGTCTAAATGATAGCACTGTGCCCGACTCAGCATGCCGGCAAATTATGCAAATGCCGCCGCCTCAACGTCGTGGCATATGAGCCAGTCATATTACACATACGCCGAGTGTGCCATTAAACGCCCATATAGGCGTGTCAAGAATCTGCGACCAGTAGGCGTGCCTAATCGCAAGAGCTCTAAGGAAGTTACAACCATATATGTATGTGCACAACCTGGGCTGGTAATTGTTGTTGCTGGTAATAGCTGGTGTTTCTTTTTTTTTAATATATGCAATGGCTTTCGCTCGAGGGGAACTGGAATTCTAAAAATATTTCATTTAATTATTTTTTGTGGAGATAAATAAAATAATATAACACATTTTTTTAAAGGTGAAAATTATGAGAATATGTTCACATTTATTAGAATAGTCTAGCTTTTGTAATAAATAGATTTAATGTTATTTATGTTATTATGTTTTAATAAAATTGAGGGACTAGTAAGATTTTCCCTAAAACCATATAAGTTAGGATGCTAATTAAACTTAAGACAAGCTGATAGCCGTTCTTTCAATTCTTAAATACCTTTTTAAGTCAGAATAATCGTTTCCATTTAAATATAAATAATGCTTTCCTTATTATTTAAACATTTCCTTATGTGGAAATCCCTCCAAAGTATTTTTCGTTGCTCACACAAATTATCCTCGGAGCTGGGCCCAAAATCTCTGTCTCCACAATCATCTAAGGATGCATGTCCCCGGCTGCTATTTTGTTTTGGAGGTCTGTTGCGAAAAATTCAAAAATTGCCGGATTTCCTGTAACGCACACCCCCACCAGCAGCACATCGTCACACGACCCTCCGGCTTACGGACTCCGGACTCCGGACTGAGCCCTTTGCCCCTGAAAATTTTTCGCCACCGCCTAATCGAGTGTGCGTGCGACGGTAGGATGTTGAATGGTAGAGGGTCTACCCCGTCTGATGGCAAATGGTAAATGGCAAATGGCAACCGGCGGTGGCAAGAAGCGTCAGCCAACATTGCCAAGTGGTTTCGTTGCGCGCTGTTGGCTTCATTTTGTTAACTTTCACTCGTTCGCCGTGTTTACAAATTTAAAAATTTGTTTGTGTTTACTTGCCCTTGTGGATTGCCGGAGTTCAGAGTTCCGGTGTGTTGTCTGTCCTTTGGGAGGGGATCTCTGGCCGAGCTCGGGCCCCCATCATAACTCAGTCAGGACTCGTGTGAGGCTCTTTTTTTGGACGGACTTTTAAAGAAATTGTTTTCAGCACGCCCGCTCCTCCTTAACGGCTCCTCCTTCCCCTAGCAAGCATTAACCTCTGGCACGGCTGGTACTAGGTCCTAGAGAGGTGTCATGACATTGTCTTTACCTTCCCTAATAAATGGTTTCATTTAATCAAAAGACCTTTATGGAGCGCACGCATCCTAGGATTTATGCCTGTTTATCTAAGATGACGGGCTGGCAAACAGACTGGCAACCGCAAGGACGCCAGGATACTTCCATGACTGTTGATGATCCGAGGTTTTTGCGTTGGATAAACTTTTGGCCCTTTTTTTCTGTTCTGGTTTTTGCGTCTGCGGTTGACATAAATCAGCATTAAAGCTGATGAAAAGTATTTTAGGCTCATCTGTATAATAGGATCTGGCTCGGACTTTGTTTCTAATAGGTCCTGAAACTTTTATTCTTGTCCGGAATCCGGATCCTCTTTTGTAGCAATTTAAATTTAAACAAATTACATGCCGAGTCATATAATAATTACAGCCTTACTTTCCTGTGGAAAAATTGATTGAATTTATTGCCTTGTTTTTGGAACTATTTATGGAGTAATCCTCAAAGCTCATTTAGCCTCACTTTCTTTTATTTTTTGTAATTTAATTTTCACTCGAGTCTCAAGCAAATTATGTCATGCATTCACTTCCAAAGTAAGGCTAATAACGTCAGAAGGAAATAATCAAGAGCTTGAGCAACTTTCTATGGCATTTGGCCAATGTTTGCCCAACTATCTGTGGCCATTCCGGATTTGGCTTTGGGGTTTTCGGGTGTTGGGGACTCTTTGGGCTTTATGTTGTGTTTTGTGTATTCGAAAATTTTGTTTGCCATTTTAAGGCCGGTCTGTAAATGAGATTTTTCTCACATTTGCTTCTGCCATTGGCCATCATTGGCTTCCTCGTCCTTTCTTGTTTGCCTTTCGCCTTTGGCTTTCAAATAGTAATTTTCAACTATGACAAGGACGGGGGGTCAGGATGGGAAATGGCTCAGGAACGAGGGTCTTGAGTGTGTCCAGTGATTACAGGACCCGGAGTCTGTAAGTCTATAAGTAATAATCAAGATTTTTGTGGATGGCAGCGGAAAGGTTTCTTGCGACAGTTCATTGTGGATAGAGGGCTCTGGTGGAAGAAAAACAAACAGAAAACTTCAATTACAGGCCACTGAAACGGATGGCAAATGGAAAGCAGAAAATACAGGAGAAAGTTAAGGCTTCTCAATACATGCAAACTTTCATTCCAAGCTTAAGAAAATTAAAACAAGTTACAGAGAGAGAATCTATTTAATAAGTTATAATAATAAGAAATCAAATCATTCTATGAATAACTTGGGGTTTACATAAAAGAAACAAAACTCCATCGTTGACAGTTATTTTTATAGAATATAGAATTAGTTTCTGTAGCAAGTTATACACTTTTCTTTAGGTATCTAGAATTGATTGGTGCTTAGTTAAATAAGTATTTCTCTTCAAAACGGCCCACTTAACCAGGCTTACAGGCCATAATCCTGGCCATTGCATGCCAGAAAACTTGAAACAGGAAAAGGATTTCCATTCTGTTCCTGCCACACCCACAATCCACCCTTAAGCCTTCTTAGCCTGGCCAAAAGGCAAACCTTTGACCAGCATTTCTAAATGCTGAAACATTAACTCGGCCAAAGAACTTCATTATGGGACCGGACTAATAAATCTTTTGAGTCGTTCTACCTTTTGACTCCCGCAACCGACAATGAATCATAATGAGTGCTGGCCAAACACCAAGCAACCGAGAAGACAAAGGCCTCGACCAAATCAACATTCATATACAATCATACGCCCTGTTGTACACGCCTTCTCCCCACCGTACTTGCCCTTTCTCAACATAAGGCCATAAGGAAGGATAGAAAACAAAAGTCGGGCCAAGAAAGCTAAGCTGTTGGCCAAGTCGTAACATTATGGCGTGTCGACAAAGTAAGCAATAAGGCGTAGCATAAATTAGCCAAATAAACAGGAATGAAACAAAGGGGCGAAATAACAACTTTAATGTTTGTTAAGCAAATATTATTCCCAGTTTTGTGTTCGTGTGTGGGGCATGATATTGGGGCAAATCCCTCCGGTTATGATGCACATATTTTTGCTGTTATTGCGAAGCATCTAAGGACAATGAAATGTCTTTATGTGACGATTATCTGAACATAACCCAGGCACAATGTGCAATTAACCGTGGCATCCGGTTTCTGGGACGGATGTCAGTCATTTCGAAATATGACCGGCTTCAATATGTGTGTAGATGTATATTTTTGGGGCACAGATTTACGACCTAAACGGAGGGTCGTTACAAAAAGAATTTGGGAAAAGTCATAAAATCTGGAGAGGTTTTAAAATTGTAGACCAACAATGCCCTAACAAAAAATCAGAACTTTTTTTTAGCTTTTCAAACAATTACGAATATTTTACCTCTAAAATAGAGTTACACTTACAATTCATTTAAAATAACTCTTTTCAAACCCAAACAAAAGTATGTCACACACAATATATGATAAAATCCCTAAATCGAAACGATGTCACACAATCTCTCAATTATTCCTAATTTATGGCAATTTTATGAACAGCATATGGACAGGATGCAGTAGATCTATAGACCAGTCGAAAGGCCAAATAAAAGCCACGCCTCTCGGCCATCGCCCACCGCCCACTCAAATGGTAATACGCTCAGAGAAAGGCCAACAACCGAGCCAGAGTCATTTCCATGAGAGGCTTATGCCCCTCTCACCCTCCAGCCCATAAAATGGAGCAAGAATTGGTTGCACACCGAAAAAAATAAAGTAAATATGACGTGAGACGCTTATTGAATTGAATTTGTTGACTAGCGTTTTGTGAAGCGATTTTTTTCCCCCAAAAAAAAAACCTGTACTTCTGTCGCAGCTGCTGTCACACACTGCAATATGAATGTGGGTGTGCTTGAGTGTGTTTTCGAGAGTGTGTGTAATACACACAGTGTATGTGTGTGTAGTTATGCAACATTTTTCGTGCCTAGCCCGTGTGGTTGGGTGGTTTTTGGGTGGGCTTGTGTAAGGACGTTGCGTGTGTCCCGAAATCAATCATACGCCAAAATCGACACAAACAAACAACAATGGCGATGAAAGCAACAAAAAAAAGCCAAACAAAAATGAAAAACGTACCGAAACAAAGCCTGGCAAGTAATGCGATATTTATTATTGATTTTTATTGTCTATATCCCTGGAGAGGGGTCTCTTGCCTACGGATCTGATATGAAAAGGGCACTTGATGTTCGCAATATGCGTTGCCACTTGACTTCGTGCCAATGCCTTTCGAATGCAAAATGCAAAAAAGGCTTTTAACCGCACCGTTTTCGAAAAGACTGTTTTTCAGGGTCAGTTGGGCGATTTATGAGGTCTCTAAGACCAAAAGATACTCATTTTCGAATAAGCTGAAAAGAAACCACTTCCCATAAATTGTATTCAGAAACAGCTTGCTCATATATTTGTTCCATGTAGTGCCAATTGTCCTGGAATATCCACTACGTTTTTCTTAGTTCTTTTTTATTTCTTTGAGCATAAGTTTTGGCTTTGTATGAGCTTTCATCTGGTTTCGCATTTGTTACTGATATTTTATGACACTGTAAACATTTTACATTGCGAATCGTAGTGTGTGTTTTATCCATTCAATATGCTCACCAGAGCATTACATGTTTCTATGGCGCTGTGTCCTTGCAAGTCCTTGCCCCTGTTTCCTTAGCCCCTTAGCTCGGAATGTGTGAATATGAGCGTGTTTACAGAAAGTGAACTGTGGGCTAAAGTGGAATATTTTTGCTGCCTTTTTTTGAGGTCAATTAAAATGGGTTTCTCGAGGGAGAGGAATGTCAGGAATCACCCACTGCTCAGAATACAGAATACCATAATAAGTTAGGCTGCAACTAATTGAAAACAACTTAGAGATTTGTTTTGGCGTTGATTAAGTGAATTTTCGGACGGGCCATCAACTGAATATTTGTCAAAAAACTGACAATTCCGTGGCAGAGCGTGCGTGTTGTGTTCTCCATCATTAATTACCCAAGAATGGCCTGGGTTTCTCGTGTTAAGCCTGTCAGTTCGCTGGACAAGTGTGGGGGCTAACAAACTCACCCTTCCATCAGTCCGACAAACACGAAAAACATTTTCTCGAACTGTTGAAAAAACTTTGCGAGATGGAGTACCCGCAACTTAAGTGCTATTGTACGGCTATTGAAAGAACAGAACTGAAAAAAATGCATAAAAATCAATACTCTCATGATTGAGAAGATGGCTTTAAAATGCTTCAACTATATGGTATTTGCCTTGAAGAAAAATGGACAGCTTGTGGGTATCATGAAGGGTTGCTTTCATTCAGGGAGAATTTAACCTTTAGGCTAGATAGATGATGGTTGCGATTTCCAATAAAATTCCTCTCGAAAGTGAATTGAACATAACTAACAAAGAATTTATAAAATATTTCCATTTTAAACACTATCTTTAATAGCTTAAAATGGTTTTTTTCTGCCGTAGTTCTAACATTTTTTTTTGTGACAGAATAAATACACAAAGTCCCTTGCATGCAATCATGAGATATTTACACAGCCGCAGCCATTCAAGTCGAACGAATTGGCTTGAAAAAATTGCAAAAATCAAATAATATAAATGCTCAATATTGGCTGGCGTATGGAAAATGTTTAACGATTGATTGAATTTGCAAAAAATCATATTGAACGAAAAAAATAGCTTAAGCCTGCGTTGTGAAACGCGCTTGCCCAATTTATGCGAATGACTTTTAAAGCTTGCAATTTATCTGGTGTTTTTTCAGGCTCGTCAGCGAAGGACTATTTTTTAATGGACATCCCCGCAAGAACAAGAAACAGACCAATAATAATAATAGCCGGCAGGAAGGGCATAGGACCAGCGTCATCATGATCATGATCATGACCAACGTCCTGTCAACGTGAAATGCAAACGAAATTCAAAAAGTTGTCGTGCCATTTCTGAGCGGAGGACCTGCCCACAGAGACGCCACAGAAACACAAAAAAGGAACAAGGAACCGAACAACAAAAATCGTATAAATATAGGGGAACGGAGAAAATGAAGTCTGTCATTCTATATCCATACGGACCGCTAACGGGCGGCACACGTTGTTGCCGCATGTTGCATGCCAAAAATTTGGCCATAACAAGTGCAATTTACACAATTGTAAGTGTTTGCGGATGGGGCTCGAACAACGGGGCGTATACGCAATGTGAACGAGTATGCAATTTTGTTCTCGTTAGTGGAAAAATGCTGGCCCTCATCAGAAAATCAGTAGTTGCGGCTTGTATTATATTCGCCAGTTAATTGTGGCATAATTAATGACAAGAGTCCTTGCTGGAAGTTCTCCTGCGGTATACCTCAGCCTTATTTATTTGAAATGAAAGTATTTTTCTGACAGAGAGGGTTGGCTTCAGAATTAATTTATGCAGAAAAATAAAATTCAAAACTTGAAGTATGCCAAAAAGTTGCATGCATTTTATTTTCATACAAACTTTTATGGGGCATAAACTATGGATTATACAAACGTATCATATAAGTATAAGTATCATAAAACTATTCCATAATTTGTGAATGAGCATAGAACTATTAATTTATTTTACTAAATATTAACAAAAAAAACTCTGACAGAAATCAGGTAATAAATATAACATCGCAGAATAAATTATTTTAAGAATACCTCATAAATATTATTGAAGTTGTAGTTACTCTATCCGTCCCTTCTGGAATTATTCCCCCAAACAAAACCCCAATTGTTCCTTAGAAATGCAGAGACAAAACGAGGGCAACCGCCATCTCGCGCCTTGACGCCTTCATCTCTCGCCTCGTGGCTTGTATAAATTACAATTACATGATGCTCGTTATGGCTTTTAATTTACGTTAATGGCCAAATCGTGCTTCTGGTTACTTTTTTATTTTTTGAGTACTCTGTTCACTACTCATAAGGACAATGCAGATCTGGGGACAATTACACGAAACACAATGCAGTGCAACTCGGTGGGTTGGCAGACAATGAACATATTATGTAGATCCATTGCAATGCCAGTTGCCCACTTATGGAAGTAAATTAGTTTTTGCTTAAGGAGAGGGCTTAAGTGTTTGGCTTCTGCAATTAGTGCTACATTTTGTGGCAGTTGCGAGCACAACCTCGGACGGAATACGAAAGATTTCCACCGACTTCCCCCGGTCTGTGGGTGGCCCACGTACCTCTATGCCAAGTAAATGTTACGTGTTTAGCATAAGCCGAAGCTCGGAGGTTACGGGGCTTACGGGGGCCCCAACTGGGAGTGCAGTCACGACACATAATGGATGTATCTTAAAAGCACGCCATTTTGCATTTATTTATCACGGTTGTTGCTTATTTTCTGAACCGGGGAGCCTTTGGGCCACGGGGAATTGCTGTTCTGGAAATTGGTTTCTCATTAATTCATGGTTTCCATTAGAAGGACCGAGGATCTTTAATAAAAATTGGTTAAAGTTTCTTTATAAGCTACTTTATAAATTTTTACCTTTAGGTTTACACCAAGAGCTTTTTTTACTCAAAATACATTTTTTTTAAATACCAGTTCCATAGAAAATGCTTCATAATACTATTCATTTTTTACCTTAACATTAATTGAAATGCGAAACCAATTTCCAAAACTTGTTACTCCTTTTTAAAGGATACAACCGACATGAAAACATTTTCACGGATTAATTAGCCATCCAAACACCTCAGACCCTAAAATCCAATTGAGTTCCGACCCGTTTAAAAGTAAAAACGTGTTTTGAAAAAACCGGGGACCGCCGGGGAGATTGGCGAAAAGGTTGGGACGAAAAAGTAACATAAGGGTTGGGTTGTTGATGACCCATCAAAAAAAGTACATTTTGTATGCGGGTGCACAGTGCGTATACGTGTTTTTTTGGGTAAATGCTTAAATTAATGTGTTTTCTGTATACTTCTTTTAGAATATATCACTTCTGATTGTGCTGATATACTCGTGGCGCATCAATGTCAACATGCACAAGTCTAGCGACCTGCAGGATGTCTACTACGGTAAGTCCCTGGCAATTAAGCACATTTTCGCACACGAGACAAAACCCAAAGCGGCCATAAACCCGAAAACTGAAACGACAAGCAGTCAGCCACATAATAAATAAAGCCATTTTAATAAATAAATTAAATGCAGATGAGACTGGCAGATGGCACACCCAAAGGAGTCCAAAGTGTCGGCTCCATACATATTTATTCAAATATGAATTATGAGAGCTGCGAAAGCTTAACACTTAATTTTTGATAAATGAGATCAAAATATGATGCGTAATTTGATTACAGAATAAATTGATGATGGCTACTCGTTTAAAAAGTCACTGACTTCTTCCTTAAATCTGTAACATTAATCCTTGTACTGATGTTAAATTTCTGTTTATAAACTACAGGTGTGCAAATAGCGTACTTTGCCATTATTGGCACACAAATGTCCATGATATTGCTCAGCATAGTGCTAATATTTGGAATATGTCGGGTGAGTATTCTTGTTTGATAAAGAGCTTTATGAAATTCAACATTATTAAGCGCATTGTTGGCTTATCGAACTAAAAGTCAAATATCCGTAAATTATGCCAATTGTGCCGAAATGGAAATATTTGCCAACAAAGCAAATTCAAATGTGAATTACGTAAAGCGTTTATGCCTCGTGTTTGCCTTTTAAAGAATACAAATTTTGGTGGAATAAATTTAGGGACGTAGGTACTGAAAAATATTTTTTGGTTCAAAAAGAAAAATATATGATTTTGAAATTGAAAACCGGCAAACCAATAGCTGGAACCCTCAGAAAATTCCCATTGACAGCGGAATGAAAATGGTAACAATTTGTCACACCATTGGAAGCCAAAAAAACCGGGTTGATGTCTGACTGAGTAAACTGAAACTGAACTGTGAACTGCCACGACACATTCTGGGTCACTTTTTTTTATTTTGGCGGTTGAACGGTTGCCAGCTATATTTTGCGGAATTTTTTAATTTCGACCCAGAGATACAGGCAGAAGGTCAATTTTCTTCCTTCGTAGAACATCCACTCACCATACAAAATGTAAATAAAACTGCTTCCCAGTTCGTTTATTGGTCAAATTAATTGCAGCTCGTTAATAGGCGTTCTTTCCTTGGTTCCATTGCTGGTGTCCATTAAATAATAAATAAAGCATTGGTTCTTAATTAAGCAAAACAACTAATTGCAAAACAAATGTTTCAAGGCCTACAACCAAAGTTTTGGCAAGTATTAATGCCAAACCAAATACTATAAGTATTGTAGCCATGTCAGAGCTTTATAAGGTTTTTGCTAAAAATAAATAACCCACACATCCACCCATTGATATATTTCCCGCCATAAAATGTTCATTAGCAGATTACATAAAATTTCATAAATTAGTCCATATTAAAATGTAATCCTCTGGGCATCGGATGGATGTATAAAATGTTCATGGCTTCCACAAAAATTTCTATGCAAAACGTTGTGGCCAAAAACTGTCAGCTGCACATCACGAATACGTATTCCCAGCGTGCTCAGCTACAAAAAAAAGAATGGTGCAAAAAAAATTCCAATCAGAGGGCTTACCACCCATGACCAGATAGATTACCGCACACTCACACCTCGTTTTTGCTTCTCCCTATCCAACAAAAGTGAAATCCCCACCATATTTTATAGTATAGTCATGAAATCAATAGCTATACAGGTACTCGGAGCACTTTTCGCTGTATTTTCCAATCGCAATATATTCAAGGTGGCTTTTATTTTTCTCCATTTCTTTAGGAGAACCCCGGATTAATTGTACCCTGGATAATTGGCTATATAACATTTATGGCCCTGGAAGCTGTCGCCATGGTCTACTCCAATGTGCTGCGCGATCATGTAAATAAGGTGAGCTTATTTCCCATCACGGGGACTAGATGCAATCCCCAGTAGAAGATGAGCTTTTTACGTTTAAGATGTTTTTATTTTGATTGGTTGTATTTCCATTTATTGAAAAGCGAGCGCAAAGAGCCCATACACAATAGACCTAGCCCCCCGTTGGGAAGTCCTTGAATATCCTGGCATAAATCAATGGGCATCCACGACGACAAACAAATAAATTACAAAAAGCCTTCAAATGCCAACAAATCAAACCGAATCCGTTACATATGTAAAAAGTTGATGTCCCACTCCATTTTTATGCTAAAATCGAACAAAAGCAGCTCTGTAGCTGTGGGCCATGGTCGGAAGTTGGCGACAGTTGAGTGCAATGTTGGCTAAATCAAGAACAATGGAAGAGAGTTGGTAACACAGAAAACAAAGGACATAGTGCAACAGGCAGGCGGTTGGGAATTGAAATAGGGAAAGGGGGAATCGGATCTGGAGAATTGAATAGACAGGGAACAGATGTTTCTTTCGGGGTATATGGGAAGAGGTTATTCATCATAAAGTGAAAGTTTTAAATAAAAAAAAAAATAAAAACAAACAAGATCAAAATCCGCTACGTGATAGGAAAACCTGTCTTTAAGAGTGTAAGCCATTAAAACCATAACAAGAAGGACCTGAAAAAAAATAACTTTCTTTTCTATTCATGATACCTTTGTGTTTGATTTGTCAACTCCGTTTTTAAAGTAACCCTCCCACAACCAAGGTGCAGCTATCTTGTAACTTGCAGCAAGGTGCAGCTATCTTGTAAGCTATCTTGTAGAAAAAAAAAGATATTTGTGGAAAACTGTAGGAGTAAGCAAGCCCAGAAACATATACACTCGCAGCAAATAGACAGACAAGAGCCCACTACACACACGCACTTAAAACAAACGTCAAAGTCAAAGCGGCACAAAGGCCGGAAAATCGAGGGGAAAAACGGGGGTCGAAAATGGAAAAACAAGCGACGGCCTAGGGTCTGGATAGCGAGGGGGGCTAGCGGGAGAAACTCAAAGACCAGCGGCACCCAAACATCCATGAGGATCTAGTCTGCACATATGCAATGAGTTGGGCATTTTTCTGCACCATTTTTCTTTAGAATTTTACATTTGTCTATGTCGGCATGGCACGGCATTTGTTTTTCTCGTTTTGGTTTCAGTTTTTTTCTCTATCTTTCTATTACGAACGTGTTCTGCTTTCCTACACTTTTTTGTTTGTTTTTCCCCACCAGCCGGGGGACATGGAAATTTCTGTGTGTTTTTTTCTGCTGGAAAATTGTCACCTCATGCATAATTTATTGCAATTCCAAAGGTAAAAATTCATTTTTCTCGTTTTTTGGCTCAACAAAGTTTTGCGTTGCTGCCGGTTTTTTTTTTATTATATTTTGTTTCAGGCTAGAAGGTAACTAATTTGTTTGGCGTTTTGTGTGAAATTTCCAAATCATTTGAACTGTCAGTTTTAAATTTTGAAATATTTGTTGTGTAGTTTAGTTATGAACTTATTTGTCACGAACCATTTAAACCTCTATAACCCCTATATCCTTACAGCAATTCGATGCCATGTGCAAGGCAGAAGTGGCCTTTTTTATAGCCCGAGCTTTGATCAATGTAAGTATAAGAAAAAAAACATTTCTTAAACAGGAAATTTATTTAGTCAATACACCCTGTTTTTTATAATAAAATACGAATATTCGATAATCGTCTCCATCTGTCGGATTACGAGCATCAAGTCTTCTACTTGATCCACTGTGAGGGCGTATCTAAAAGATTTCATGCCCATATTAATGAAGCCGATGCATGCCAAATGTACCAAAAGATTAATAACGCCTGGAAAGCGCATCTTCGGGCTCAAGTCTCCGAAAATGAGGTTTACGATCAATGTCATCAAGCTGACGACAAAGCAGAATCCTTGCACGCAGAGCCAGGGGATCATGTGCGATGGAGAAACCTTTGGCGAGTCATTGATATCATAGCACGATGGGCTTTTTATAAAACCATATCACACTTACGAATAGAACAGCATAAAACAACGATCCCCAGACCCATATTAAAATAAATTCTTGCATGAAATTCATGTAACGTCGGGGACCCCTTGAAACCTTGTCATAAAGCAAGTGGTTCTTCCACAAAGTAACTGAATCTTTTTCGATGAGCAATTGTACAAAGTTAAAAATACTAGACAGCTTCGATTAACACAACAATTATGTGATATCTGATATCTGATAGTAATTATCAATACTCACGGTTCCATACCAACTGAACACGAAAATAACCCAATGGAAAAATGGATAACCATTCATCTCACCCTTGAGAAAATTGATCACGGCCCGCTTATAGGGACGGATTGCCCTCGTATCCTGAAAGCTAAAGATATCATCCTGGTCCCGGCATGCATCCGCAATTAAGTCATATGAATTGCCTAGCTCACAGATTTGCTCATCAAAAAATTTTAATTTGAACATGATCGTAGTCCAACTTTAGTCTGAATTGAAAAATACAACTTTTTTACATACGAATTTTATAACAATTTCGACTACACGAGCTATGGAAGTAAAGTTCCAGTTCAGCTTTCAGTCCTCACTTCAAATCAAGGCTAACTAGATTTCCCACTTTATCGATACTTGTAATAAATAATTAAGTTACCAGCCAAGTCCATTAGGATTCCCTTTTCGCAGCATAAAAATGTTTAGGCCATGTATCGATAGGGAATGCAACAGTGTGTCTGTGTGTGCGGGATTCTAATGGATCTAATGGATATTTATGATACCCAATTTTCCCTTACTTTTTTTGCCTATTCGAACAGGTGCTGGCCATGTGGGGAGTTCTGCGCTTCTACAATTTAGTTCGCTCTGGAATTACCTGGCGGGGTCCGGAGGTAAGTCAATTAATCATTCCATAATGGACACAGGGGGAGTGCTAAAAGGAAGCCTGATTTATTTAGTGCAAGCCAAGGCAGATTTTTCCAAGGAAAAAAATCATTTTAAGCCAGTTTGTAAATATATAACAATTTATTGTGTATTTAACAGGATATGCATATGTGACTTTGTTTTATATTTTTAATTGTGGGCTAAAAGTAGAGAAATCGAAAAAAATGCTTTGAAACTTCTATTAAAAACTAATATTAAACTTCTTTCCCATTTAGGCCAAAACAGCAATTTTCGCGCCCATGTACAAAAGCGTCAACACCAACAAGCCGCACACATACACTTACAGCAAACGGTCGCGACGCCGCCATAGCATCGAGGCCACTTCCGGCGGATGCTGCGCCATCTTCGATTTCGATTTCGAGTACGATGACGATAACTATGACGACGACGATGACGACGAGGTGGCTGCCTTTGGCGATGGCCTGGACACGGAGGACGAGGTGGGCTACGATTATGATGATTACTACGATTACTACGACGACGAGGAAATGGCAGATCAACAGCAGAAGGAGCTGCACAGGGACGATGCCGATTGCAGTATGCTGGGCGCCACCAAGACGAGACGACCACGATCCGCTGTGGTGAAGGTCAAGGGTCATCGGCGCACCAACAACAACATACGCAGCGTGCTGATCAACAAGCGGCACAACAAATACAAAATAGCCCGGCCCCAGACCCAGCTGGAGGTCATCAACGAGTCGGAGCGGAGTGCGGGGAGCGGCAGCGACGAGAACGACTCTCTGTTGGTGGCCTATGACAGCAGCTCGTCCCTGGCGTCGGTTTGACATTGGCCGCCGCCATGTAAGTCCGGAAACGGAAATGGAAATGCAGCCATTGGGTCATTGCGAGGTGACACCGACCAATCGAAGCCAAGCGGAAGATCCCGATCGTGTGCTTACAGCAAAAGCGAAACCGGAACCGGAAGCGACGACGACAGCGACGATCCTGACGAGGGCCAGCGTCTGGAGCCTGGCTGGGCGAAGGACCTCGCCTTCGGTGGTCAATGTTGTGGTCAGCGTCAACGCCGACGTCCACTGCGACGCGTCTACTGCGCTGTGAATCTGTCCATAATGGGCCTCCTGGTGGCCGTGGAGATCTACGCCCAGGTGGCCATATTCTTGTAGATCGTAAATCTCAAATACAAATCTATAAATATAAAAGAATACTTCAATTGAAAGGATTTAAATATCATTTTATAAAATATACTAAAGTTTTAGTTAGTTTGGCGTAAAACTTTTTAAAAAAAATGTATTTCAATGCTTGTACATATGGTAGTTATCAAAAAATCATATTTATCATGGCATATCCCAATCTTAAATGCTTTTTTGAAAAGTTTTTCATTTAAATACATTTTTTTTTTTAGTTTTTTTCATCTAAACATAAATCTATAAACCTTTTTAAGAGTGTATCCGAATGTGATTGCTTTCCAATTTTTCTAATAACTACTCCCAAGAAACATATTTTTATGTTCCAAATATAAGAAAAATATAGTTTATAAACACAAAAACATATTTCTTAAATAATTAGAACAATAATAGAAATAAAATATAAACATAAAACCAAGCTAAATATAATATTTAAATAAAATGCTTTGCCCAACAGAAGCTCTGAAAGAGAAACCCAAGCGCCAAACCGAAATCGATGCAAAGATAAAGATACATTTTGTGCATTTCCCAGATAAAAGCTTTAAAGTTATTGAATGGAATCATATGTCTAACCATAGAAAGAATTAAAAACCAGCCAGGCGAAATGTAGCAGCAACAATAAACGGAAAATTCCATTAAAGTTAACCAATAAACGTTCAAAATGTTTAGAGAGTGCTTAGGAAAATACTTTGTAAATACCTGCAGCTATTCCCAATCGATATCGATGACGTGAATGTAGAGAGTAAGCATCAAACTAAATATTAATCATATCTATAAATGTTGTACATACATACCATACCTATAGGAAGTAATCATAAGTACAGTTGCGCCAAAAACAAAACCACAGCTCGAGAGCCAGTTCGAAACTAACCAATAAATGTGAGTTGATGTATACCTTAACGTAAACCCAATAATAATAAATAAACAATTGATTTTTGTGAAGAAAAAAATGGTATTTATTATTAAATGATAACCAAACGTGATGGACACGTGTAAGAGGAAGAAAATCTATCCAGAGTTATTAATTTGGCGCGTTTGGCAATCACAAGGGAAACTGTCTAATCACAGCGGCCAAAACTAATTAAATGATAATGAAAGTGGTGGGAACGGAACACACCAATCCGGGGGACACGTGACGCAATCAAAGCATCAACAAGTGGCAATATCTGGGCCCAGAACAAGGGTGCAATCGGTGGAATCTAATCAGCCATCGCCGCGAAGTTTTGGGTTTAAAAGCACTGCCCCCCCAACGGTGACCAGTCAGTTGCGGAATATGAAGGGACTAGTGTTGATCGCCCTAAGTGGCCTGATCTTGGCCATTGGCCAGGCCAGGATCCTGCCCCAGGAAGAGGACAGTCTGTGGGAGGTGCCAGAAGTGCCTGTTGAACTCAACGAAATCCAAACCAGAGAATGTGAGTCAATGGGTACATTATTCAAAAGCTAATCAATCAAACTCCTTCGTATTTCCAGCTGGTTGCTCCATCAAGATTCGCAGTTCGGAGCTGAAGGATCCCCAGCCCCTGCTAATCAAGCCTGGAACCTCAGACTTTGCCGAGTTCTCCGACACCGGCTACGTTGATGTGGCCAAGGACAAAACCATCGAGTTCCATTGCACCAGCAGCCTGGCCTCGCCCTTATCCGGAAAATCCGTCACCGCCAAGTGCGTGGGCGGCACCACCTTTAAGATTGACGACAAGGAACACGACTTGTCGGCCATCAAGTGCTCATCCTGGCCAGCTTTTGTGGGCAAGAAATCCGGATCCAGTTGTAATGGCGGCACCACCCTCATCCATGTCGGTTTCGAGCTGGATGGCTCCCGATTCGCCAAACAATACGAGGTTTGCTTCAACGAGGACGAGGAGGTGACCCGGTATGTGTACCACCGCCTGGAGCCCGGAAACAACTACTATGCCACCGGAGTGGATCGTATCACTTTCGGAGCTGGTGGCTACTTTGCTGGCAAGAACGTGGACAAGCTCTACACCCAGGCGGTGCAGAAGGAGACCATCGACAAGGAACTGGACATGGACTCGGCCCGGTACTTTGACTCTGCCAAGAACGTCTTCCTGGCCCGCGGGCACATGGGTGCCAAGGCTGATTTCGTGTTTGCTCCGGAGCAGAGAGCCACCTTCCTGTTCATCAATGCCGCTCCCCAGTGGCAGACCTTCAACGCCGGAAACTGGGCCCGTGTCGAGGACGGAGTCCGCGCCTGGGTGGCCAAGGAGAAAAAGCACGTCGAGTGCTGGACCGGCGTCTGGGGTGTCACCACCCTGGCTGACAAGAAGGGTGAGCAGAAGCCGCTGTATCTGTCCCACGATCACAATGGAAATGGACTGATTCCGGTGCCAAAACTGTACTTCCGCGTGGTCATCGAACCCTCCTCCAAGAAGGGCATCGTCCTGATTGGCGTCAACAACCCACATCTGAGTCTTGAGGAGATCAAGCGCGACTACATCCTGTGCACGGATGTCAGCGACAAGATCAGCTGGATCAGCTGGAAGAAGACGGACATCACCGCCGGCTACTCGTACGCCTGCGAGGTGTCCGAGTTCCGCAAGAAGGTGGATCACCTGCCCCAGTTCTCCGTTAGTGGTCTCCTTGTCTAAGTTCCTTGAATGCCTGATAAATAAAATGTTTTTCATCAACAAACAGTTTCGTGATCTGTCATGGATGTGACACATTTTGTACACTTCGCATTCATTTTTATACTTTTATTGCCAATCTTCAATGGAGAGTCCTCTCATGTCACTAACTCATCCTTGCGGAAACACCGTCGTAATAAACGGCTCTCCCATGGCGTTTTCAATGAGAAATCCCTTAGCCTGGCCAGAGGTATAGTTTCCATAAGGACAAGAACCGCCCGGGTATATTACGGAGATAATCATTTCTGCGGTGGAGCCATTATATCCCCAAACTTCGTTCTGACCTCGGGTCACTGTGTTATTACGTGAGATAAGTCCTTTTCCATCCTGGAATATAAAAATAAAATATTTTTGTTTTAATTCCGTAGGAAACGTAGACTCTTTCTGCCCGAAAGAATGCTACTAATTGTAGCCGGAACACCAAATAGGCTTAAATATATGGAGAGAAGAACCTTCCAAACTCCGGTGGCTAAAATAATTGCGCCAGATAACTTTACCATCTACAATACCAATGATATCGTTTTGCTGCAGACGAAACTTCGCTTTCCTCTGACTAATTTTTTCATTAGGATATTTGATTTGCCCTTGACTTCTGCTAAATTAGGAATGCTCTACGATCTAGGTGGTTGGGGACGGTTACATGGGGTAAGTGGGGTATCTTACAAATGTTAGTCGCTAATTTCATGTTCTAAAAATAAATTTCAGGGCGGTCCTGTCACCTCGAACATTGTTCACATAAGTGTGCCATTGATACCCTCTGAAGTCTGTCAGAAAATTCTCCATGTCACCAAAACGGATATGCTCTGCACCTTCGACGAGAATGCCGAATCCGCCGTGTCGGCCTGCTTCGGAGATCTCGGGAGTCCCCTGGTGGGCAACCGTACAGTCTATGGAATATTGAGCAGCACCCTGGGATGCAATATCCCCAACATGCCGTGCATTTTCACGGATGTCTACCAGAACGTGGATTGGATCATGCGCAATATGGTGCTTAAAAAAAGCGAGGCGGCTACCCACATATTTGAATCAACCACGCTCCTATTGGTTCTACAAATTTTATTCAGACTTTGATAAATAAATTAGAGAGGATCTGTGTGACTTGAGACTTAAGTGTCAGTAATTTTTAATATCTTAAATGGCTTTGTTATTAAATCAGTTTGTGTTGCATAAATTGCTTAGTAGTTTCCTTTTGTTTTTCTTTCTCTTTAAGCCGACCTCCGCCAATTTAATCCCGAAACGAGTTAAACGATTGTCTAGTCCTTCATACGATGAAGAAAAGATCGAAGGACTCTCGAAATATGTTGTTTCCATTCAATCGCGAACAGCGCACGAGATGTTTGGCGACAATCACTTCTGTGCCGGGGTCATCATCTCCAAAGACTTTATTCTGACCTCAGCCCACTGCACAATGGAGTAGGTATAGCATCAGACAAATATTCAATCCATAAACTTAATATAGAATTATTTCTATCATAACCAAAAGTAAACGCAAGATAATGTATCGAAGTCGAGTTCTGTCGGTCACTGCCGGATCTGAAAACCGGCTGAAATACCGCCCAAATAGCTCTGTGAATGTGCCGGTAAAAAAGGTCTTTGTGCCGGAAAACTTTACCCTACAGAATACCAACAATATCGCTCTGATGAAGCTGGGCGTTGACCTGCCCTCGGATAA
This sequence comes from Drosophila atripex, assembly GCA_035045925.1. Lineage (NCBI taxonomy): Eukaryota > Metazoa > Arthropoda > Insecta > Diptera > Drosophilidae > Drosophila > Drosophila atripex. The sequence goes on from JAWNOP010000012.1 coordinate 9,470,562, forward strand.
TCCATCTGTTGGGATCATTAATCTGCCAACCACTCAGCCACTGCAAGGGCTTAATTACACTGTTATGGGCTGGGGCCGAATGTACAAGGTATTTATTCATATTAAGTAGCTTCTATCTGTCTATAAAATATAATACTTTAAAGGGTGGCCCCTTGTCGGAAAAACTCCTGCACATTGACGTGGAACTCCTTCCCTGGAATGAATGCGAAAGTCTGCTGAACATTTTCAAGGAGGAGATGATGTGTGCCGGAAACCTGAACAACAACCTCGATGAAAATCCCTGTGCTGGTGACACTGGAGGACCGCTGATTTTAAACGACACTGTTTACGGAATAGTGAGCTATCGAGTTGGGTGTGGATCAAAGGATCTGCCATCTGTCTACACGAATGTCCATGCCCATGCCAAATGGATCCAGGACACAATGAACCAAAATGGATGTGGGAGCTTGAACAGTTTTCTTTGCCTTGTAGTGTCCTCTTTGTATTGTTTGGTGATGAGAAATATATCTATGAACAGTTTCGCAGGCTTTTATTTAATAAAAACGATCATTCTTAGACCAAGAGGCCACCCTTGGCGGTCAGCGCGGGCAAGTGCTTGACGGTCTTGAGGAAGTCGGCCACCTCACAGGCATAAGACCAGCCGGCCTTGATGTCCGTCTTCTTCCAGTTGATGTAGGTCACCTGGTCGCTGACATCCGAGCAGATGACGTAGTCCCGCTTGATCTGCTCCTCGGTGAGATGGGGATTGTTGACGCCCACGAACACGATTCCCTTATGGGTCGTGGGTTCGATGACCACGCGGAAGTAGAGCTTGGGCACTGGGATGAGACCATTGTTGTTGCCATCCTTGGCGAGGTACAAGGGTGTCTCCACGCCCTGCTTGTTGGGCAAGGTGGTCACTCCGTAGACTCCAGTGTAGCAGTTCACGTTCATCTTGTTCTTGGACACCCAGGCCCTCAGCCCATCCTCGACGCGAGCCCAGTTTCCGGCGTTGAAGGTCTGCCACTGGGGAGCGGCATTGATGAATAGGAAGGTGGCCCTCTGCTCCGGGGCGTAATCAAAGTCAGCCTTGGCGCCCAGGTGACCTCTGGCCAGGTAGACATTGCTGGCAGAATCGAAGTACTTCTCGGCATCACCGCCCAGATCATTGTTGATGGTCTCCAGTTGGGTGGCCTGAGTGTACAGCTTGTCCACGTTCTTGCCATCAAAGTATCCAGCGGTCTGGAAGGTGATCCTGGCCACTCCCGTCTCGTAGTAGTTGCTTCCGGGCACCAACTGGTGGCGCGTGTAGCGGGTCACCTCCTCCTCCTCGTTGAAACAGATCTGCATTTGTTCGGCGAACCGCGACGAGGTGATCTCGAAACCAACCCGAATCACAACACCACCGTTGCAGGTGGCTCCCGACTTCACAGCCTTGAAGCCCGGCCAGGACTTGCAGTAGAGATCCTTAAAGTCGTAGTTCGAACCGCCCACCTTGAAGGTGCTGCCGCTCACACAGCTGGCCGTGAGCAAGTTCTCGGAATGGCTGTTAAATCCGGAGGGACACCACAACTGGAAAGAACCACCCGATTCGAATTCCATGACACCCACGTCAGAGAAGGGATAGAAGTCCTCGGAGTCGGTCTTGAGATAAACGGGCTGGGGGCTGGGAAGGCCACCGCGAATTGTCACGCTGCAGGCTAAATAAATTAATTAAAAATTAATAAATGGCAATGAAAGTATTGGCTTTTTAAAAAAAAAACTGAGGCTATATTATCTATGAGTTCAAAGACCTCTTTCCCCTCAGAAACCCAAACCAATTACCTCCTGCACGACCCACCGGATGGGGGGGACCCACAACAATCCCGTCAAACACATCGACTACGGGAGGAACTTCCACCTCCACAAAGGGAGGCACTCGGGCCCAAACAGCCGGAGCTGCCAGGAGCCCAAGAAGGAGCAATGAGAACCGGACGCACTTCATTTCACTTTTAACAACTCTGAGGTGGCGGCGTCATCTTTAAATAGTAACACCATATCTCAACCAATTAATGAAAAATGGTTAATAAAATCGGAATCTCGCCATTCTGGCCTTTATCTCTGCTGGAACAATAAAATATTGGCAATATCTATTAACGTGAAGTGCTGCCGAAGTGTGCGCATTTCGGTTTCTGGCTTACGTAGACTTAATTGCTGAAAAGCACTTTGTTTCGAGATTACTTTCGTGGCCAAGTGGCTGGAGGAAATACCCAGGTAGTTCAGATAACTTTGACTAACGAAAATAGAATGTTTTTGCCATAATTTATCCGTTCGTGTATCTTTGGCGCACTTTTTAGTCTATTAGAAATATATATCTAATCTTACATTCACGTACAAAAAGATTATTAGATGTATTATCTTATTCGCCTTGTAAGTTAGATCAAACGTATACGTAATATTTTTATGAGCCGGAAATAATACGTATACGCAGTGTGGTGATTCTTATTTTAAATACAAATGTAGTACTAATTTATTATTTTATGCATAATGAGCTTACAATTTAAAATTGTATACGCTTCTCAGCTTTACTAAACAAGTAATTGATGTACATTTTCCTAACAAGCCCCCTTAATCATCACAGACTTGGCCATTTAATTAATGTCTACTCCTATTTCGGCTAAACCACTGGCTCAGCACCCCGTTAACATATTCCAACTAACTAGTAGCGATGGAGAGAGAAACTGGAGGCGAGCCTGCCCTCTAATTGAGTTATTTAATCAGCAAACAAGTTCCGTCCCCCCCTTTGAATGCCAATAATTTATAATCAACAAGTAATTAGGGCTTATGGCCGCTGGAGGATTTGAATTTGTAGTGGCAATGCCGTTTCCGGGTCCTGTAATTGGAAAATGTGAGGAGCCGCTAAGACGAAACCAGGAACCATGACACTCGGGGGAAGAAAGCTACGATGAAAATGTCCATTAATCATTATCTGGCGCCCCTCAGCCAGTTTACTGACTCATTTATCTATATCAAATCAATTAGCGAACACCTTGAAGCCTTCTGGGGCGGAAAATGTTGGTGGAACGGCGAAGAAGAAAGGTGGAGAAAACGCCCTGGCAGAAACCTTTTTCCGTTTGTTCGGATTTCCTTTTTGTCCTTGCTACGTGCCAATTTGGCTCGTTTTGTTCGCTCATTCGTAAATCTAAACAAATCATCAATTTTCACAAATTATACGCGATACGGCCGTATCCGTGTTCCGTATCCGGCTGAGGTCCTTGGGCTCCTCGGTGTCCGTATCCGTGTCCTTGGGCCTTAGAGCCTAATTGCCTGACTATCTTTTTTGCTTTTCTCGCCGCGTTTCCTGCTCTCCTGCCGCTGTTCATTTTACATTCCATTAATTAATGTCAATGGCCGCCGAACTTTGACATATTGAGCTTTATTTTATATCCTTCTCGTTGTCTAAAAATCCAGGCACCCATTTACAGTAGAGAAATGGCGAATTTTGTGGTTAAGCCTAATGAAGCAATATACTTTCGGGAGAAATCATTGGGAGTACCTTGAGTATTTTGATGGCTTAAGCCCGGGTGGGTATTGGAAGGGTCATTAGCATTAGAATATTTTTGGGTCATTTCCAAAGACAAACGCAGTAAAAATTGTCTAAAAAAATCATTATTAAGTTGAATAATTTGATTTATTGGTTATCGTATTATCCATTTTAACAACAAACTAAAAAATGATTTCTTTCTAGTCCTTTCAGATTCGCACCCTTAGTATCCCCCATTAGATTTATCTCTTTTTCCGCAAGTCGTAAATTCTACCACCAAATTTATGAGTTTCCAATCAATATTAATTGCCTGTTAGATACATTTGAGCCCGATTCATTAGCCACCTGACGCCTGAGAGAACATTTAACTTAAATCGCTTTTCCCGCACGACAAACGAGCATAAAAAAACGCGGCAAAAAATAAGCAGCAGGAGGCACACAATTTAATTCGAATTTGGCTTGATCAGACACATTGCATTGAAGAGCTTCGAGACTCATTCAAGGAGCCCAAATCCCAGGACAGAGGACCTGGCCTTTGATAAATGGCACCCATATTAATAACATATGTGTGGGCGTGTTTTGTATCGCCGAGGGTGTGCCAGAGTGCCGAGATACCTTTGATTGATAAGGCTTCCTAAGCGTGTTTGTTCAACCCAGCCGGGGGCCAGCGGGCGGGGATAAATAAGGCGAAAGGGCAGCGGAAGGGGGGGCCAAAGGTAAACGAGGACGAGCTAACGAATGAATGAACGATTTTGCACCTTTTCAACAGGTCTCTTTCTCCGCACGGGATGTTCAGGCAAATTGAAAACGGGGAGTCAATAAAGCCGTAGACAGTCAGACATGGCCAAGGGCTACATCAGGATCAGGGTGGTCCTTTTCCAAAATGAAATTATTAAAAGAATTATTGATAATATTTGAGGTATTATTTTAAATGTATATATTCTATATCTAAGTCTAGCAGTTATTAATAAAAACTGACAAATATTTAAGGGATAGAAGAAAGATGTCAACTGCCAACCTTCTAACAGAAATATTTCCTGTTTTTCCTAACTTTTCAAATAATAATTTATAAATCAAGTACCTTTTTATACAAAGTCCACCCCTATGTTTATTCTACATTTGTATCCGTGCAATGATGGATTAAATGTATTTCAAAGGCGTGAAAGCCAAAAGGTAGCACAAAGTAGCACATTGTGGTTGCATAATACACATCAAGCACACTTCAATTTAGTTTAGCTCTCGGCAAAAAAAAAAAGATAAATAAAATAACACAAACCACACACAACAAAGGTTCCAAAAATACACATTCTGTAATTGCCAAAGGCCTTTGCCCTTTTCAACCTTATGCAAATCGTACACAACCCGTGGCAAATTTTGCCAGTCAAGCGAAAGATCCCCGATAATTGCAATGTCCTGCTGAATATCTTCAAAGGATATTCATACCCATATCTGTAACTGGGAATGAGACACCAATCCTGTCGATACTTTACGAATTTGAATTCATTTATCCGCAATAAACCAAAAGATCGTAAACTACCAAAGCAATCATAAAAATAAACTTGAAGAAATATGGGGTCTGTGGCCATATCAAGTAATAAAAAATTAACTGACCAGGCTAACACACAGCGTGAAAATTATAAAGTAGTTGAACATGACAGGCTCACGTCCAAAAACATGAAAAAAATTATTAATGTCCTGGCGGAGAAGGAAGAAAAACGAGCATTAATAAAGTTGAAGTAGGAACCTGCAAGGGTTCTGGACAAATTGAAAAGAATGCGAAAACAGACTCTTAAAGACCAGTTTTTTTTATAAAAAGAGGCCCTTAATCAAAGCGCAGAGTAAGAAAAAATTAAATCAAGTATTTGCATTTCCTTATTTCACAGATTAAATATTAGACATATCTACTAGAAAACCTACAAAGTCCGGAGAACCTTAAACTTTATGAACAAATTCTTATTAAGTTTGTGAAATCATTGCCTTGTGACCCAATTAGCGAGTCAATCGCAAAGTTGTACGACCCTCTTCTCAGTTTCCTAAATTTCCGCTGAAAACTTTAATTGATTCGGAAACCGTTCACAATGTGGAAAGTCTTAGTCGGTTCGCTTCGCCGGATGACATATTATCCTGACCGAATATGAAGGGATATGGCGGGGTAGGTGACTGAATCTTGATTTGTCCTTGGCCCGTCTGGCCACTCACCAAATCTGTGTGATAATCTGGTGTTGCAATCAGCGCTCCAGCCTCCCACTAATGGCAGCCACTTTGTACGGCCATTTTGCTAAGGCTTCCCATTCAGGACTCGTTCTCCCTCCCTTTCCGGTCTTTGGCCATTTGTTTTCCCAATGTTTTTCTCTCACTGGCTACCATTTCTGTTTTTTTTTGGCTCTCCTCGCCCTCGAAACGCTTCAATAACTTTTATCACTTTTAATTGGATTTTTCTTTATAGTCAACGCATGTCTTAGAAGACTAACACATGTTCAGATTGTAATTGTGTTAATGTCGCCCGTGTATGGGTGTGAGCTTGTGTGGGCGTGTCCTTTCTTTTTGTTTTTGTTATTATCCTGCGACATGAGACTAATACAAGTTTCCTGTCACCACACAAACACATTCTGAAATGTTTATCCATATGTGTATCCTGCAATTGTTTGGCAAAATTTGCTTATTTTTTTCTGTTTGGCATTTTTTCTCTCAATTTTCTTAATTGCTTCTTAATGTCTGTGCCTTCGGGCAGAAACTTGTCTTTATAATTCATTTCTCTGGGCTTGTTTGAAGTTGGTTTTCAAGCTCGAAAGACGATTATGGCAAGCACTATTAAGCTCGAAGAGAAACCCACTGAAAAGGACCAACTAGAATGTCTTTATTAAATAATAAAGCACACTTTTATGGGCACTTTAATTTGTTCAAAGGATTCCCAAGTTGAGAGACCAATTTAAAAGCCAACTCCTCGAAATGAGAGTTTAAAAATTGTTTTTTAAGTACAAATATTTATTGGTCTAAATTTTCTCAAAATTACTGTCTTGTCAACACTTTACAGTTTACTTTAGTTATTTTACCAAATTGATTGCATGCCGTAACTATACCCCAACACCCACACAGCCCCCTCACAAAAATCGACCAGAAAAGTTTCCAACTTGTGTCCTCCTAGAGACAGTGTCCTGGTCGTGGAAGTCAGGACAGTTTTTTCTTTCCGTCCTGCTCGAGTCGCTGTTGACACGTAATTGACTTTGTCCGCACGCTTCACGAGGACAATTTGTACGCCACTTGCTTGGACCAATTAAACGCCATCGATGACCAATTGCAGTTGATGCCAAATTGCTAGCGATTCGCGAAGATTGCCCAACGTAATGGCGACGGGGCAAAGCGAGTTTCGGGGATGGGGGGCACAGAAACAGCGTTGAACGATCCAACGGAGCGTAATCAATGCATAATTTTAATGCAATTCCTGAACGCAATTACGCGTCGAATGTCTTTCGGCTATAAAAGCAGGAGAAAATATTCTGCGAAAATGCAAAACCGTTTCGACAGCAACTCGTTAATAATCGACGTGATGAAAGTACAAGTTTTTTCACAGATCCATGGCCGGATGCCTCTGCTATTTGTCCTCTTCCTGGCTGTCAGTTTGGGACCACGTGTGGCTGGCAGCCCACGGAGCTGGAGCTCGAATGGTCCGCAGGACTCGAAAACACCGTGGGGCAATCAGTTGCCGGATATGCTAGTCGCTTACTATCGCCACCACGGCGTTCACAGTCTGATGCTGGTCGTTTGTCACACGGACATTGGTAAATTCATCCAGTGCATGCAATGTGCTTTCCTTTTTCCAAAACTTATGACCCAAAAATACAGTGGAAAAAAAAAAAGAAGATATATGATTTCTGATTCAATTATTCCTTTTGATTTCTCCTCACTCTATAGCGAATCCGAGTTTTTGGAATCTATGGCAGCACTTCAATCTCAATGGTTTCTATGTCCAGGTCCATACGGACGCCTCATTGAGGGACCTGCAACATGCCGATGTCCTCGACGATTTCGTGGAGGCACCGCCGCCACAGAGTTTCCATGCCAACAACTCCACCCACTGGGCCACGTCCTTTCTGCTGCCCATGTTACCATATAAATTGGGAGTCCTGCTGCTGGAATTTCAGAGCGAATGCGCCCTGAATCTTCTTCGCTGGTCGGCGGCCACAGAGCATAATTACTTTACCACAAATCGGTTCTGGTTGCTCCTCACGGAAAGTCAAGAGGATATCCAATTACTGGAGGATCCTGAAATATTTATTCCACCTGATAGTGAGCTGAGGGTCCTTCACTACGAGAACGATGAGAACTTCACTGCGAGCCTAATAGACTTGTACAAAGTGGCTGCCTGGAAGCCGCTGAAGAAAACCTTGGTGGGGCACAACATCCGTAATCGGCGGCACATCCTCCATGCCTTGCAACACTTTGGGTCAGCCATAACGTACAGGCAGAATCTGGAGGGGATTGTCTTCAACTCGGCTATAGTCATTGCCTTCCCGGATTTGTTCACGAACATCGAGGACTTGTCCCTGAGACATATAGATACCATATCGAAGGTTAACCATAGACTGACACTGGAACTGGCTAATCGGTTGAATATAAGGTGGGTAGTCCTCTGTAGATCTGTAATTCTCTATATATTATTTTTTTAATCCAGTTACAATACATACCAAACCGTCAACTACGGATGGCGTCAACCCAACGGATCCTTTGACGGGCTAATGGGTCGCTTCCAGCGCTACGAGTTGGACTTTGCCCAGCTGGCGATCTTCATGAGATTGGATCGCATTGCTTTGGTGGACTTTGTGGCCGAAACATACCGGGTGAGGGCGGGTATTATGTTCCGCCAGCCTCCCCTCTCGGCAGTGGCCAATATATTCGCGATGCCCTTCGAGAACGATGTGTGGATCTCCATCCTGATGCTTCTGATCATAACCACCTTAGTTTTGGTAGTGGAACTAATCTTCTCGCCGCATACCCATGACATGGCCTACATGGACACCCTGAACTTTGTCTGGGGTGCCATGTGCCAGCAAGGATTCTACGTAGAAGTGAGAAATCGGTCAGCAAGGATAATTGTATTCACCACCTTCGTGGCGGCCCTGTTCCTCTTCACCTCGTTCTCGGCCAATATCGTTGCACTTCTGCAGAGTCCCTCGGATGCCATACGATCTCTAGCTGATTTGGGACAATCTCCGCTAGAAATCGGTGTTCAGGACACTCAGTACAATAAGATATATTTCACAGAATCCACTGATCCTGTAACCAAGAGCCTGTACAACAAAAAGATCGCCTCCAAGGGGGACAACGTCTATATGCGTCCGCTCTTGGGAATGGAGAGAATGCGCACCAGTTTGTTCGCCTACCAAGTGGAACTCCAGGCTGGCTATCAAATTGTTAGCGATACCTTTAGTGAGCCGGAAAAGTGTGGCCTCATGGAACTGGAGCCCTTCCAACTGCCCATGTTGGCCCTGCCCACCAGAAAGAACTTCCCCTACAAGGAACTCATACGACGACAGTAAGTAGCTTTTCTTTTTTCTTAAAAGTATAATTTTAACAAATAGTGAAGAGAAAAATTAAACAAATTTTATACAGTCGAAAATCGTTGAGAAAAATAATAAAAGCATCATAATTTCCAATTGAATTACTTTCAGAATACGCTGGCAGCGGGAAGTGAGCTTGGTGAATCGCGAGGAACGCAAGTGGATTCCCCAAAAGCCCAAATGCGAAGGCGGCGTGGGTGGCTTTGTCTCCATTGGCCTCACCGAATGCCGCTATGCCCTGGGCATTTTTGGTTGCGGAGCTGCTGCCAGTTTCGGTTTCTTCCTTCTCGAGTTCATCGTCAAACACTTTAAGCAATTCTATCGTATTTATAAAGGATATCGGGACTTGCAGCGCTAGGCTGTTCACGCCTCTGTTACATTAAAATATTTTAATCTTAGACGGGTATAGAGAGTTCGCGAACAACAGCACGCAGGACGTCGGGTGTTTTGAATTGCCAGTTTTGGATATTCTTGCTAACGCGACACCAAGATTCTCCGTGCGTGGGTTCGGCGGAAATGCAACGATCTAGGACTTCCTGCTGTTGCTGTTCTGTACCGTGTAGTAGTTCGAACTTGTAGAAATACGCCCAAGCATCACCCATATCGGGATCGATTTTAACCTGCAAAAAATAAGTATTTCTTATAAATATAAAAAAATAATTAAAGTTGTTCACTTACCGTTCGGTTGAACCAATCCCTGCATTTGGAAAACTTATGCTCCGACCAAAAGAGCTTAGATACCGCCAGCAGTACGTGAGGATCGTGCTCACACTTCTTTAGAGCGTCAACCGACTTCGTCTTTCTTTGGGGCTTCGTTTCCATAAAGATGGCCTCTGCCCAGAGCTCGCCGGCATTTGGACACTCCTGCAAAGCTCTCGCCATCATAGTACTGGCGATTTCTTTCAAACCCGCTCGCAATTCCACCCGAATAGCCTCCAGCCAAAGCACTGGAACCTTTGGATTACGCAGACGTCCACGTTCCAGAATAGAACGAGCCTTTGTTAAAACACCTTTCCGCTCCTCCAAGTTGGCGGACAATATCCACAAAGGTATGGAGGTGGGACACTTTTTCAGACCCTGGGTATACGTAGCTGCGGCATCATCCGTCCTCCGTTGCTGCTCCTCAATCTGTCCCTTCATCATCCATAGTTTCGGAAAGTCTGGGAATACCTCGACAGCTTCCACGAGCAGCCTAAGAGCCTCATCGAAGCGTTCTAGAGCCCACTCCAGCCTAGCTGACTTCATCATCACCCGAGGCGTGGGTGCAGAGCCGCGAGCCTTGGCCAACAAACGTCGCGCTCGTTCATATTCGGCATTTTCAGACTCCAATTTAACGGCAGCCAACCAAATATCCTCCGAATTGGGATTGGCCTGGAAGGCCAATGACAGAATACCTCTCGCAGCTGGCACATCGCCAGCCATCCACTTGGACTTGGCGCCCATCAGCCAGAGAATCTCCGACTTGGGACAATGGGCAACGGCGCGCTGGAGTAAAGCCTCCAAGGATTCGCGAGTGCCGTGGTTCTTTTCAAAGTAAGCCGCTCTCAGCCAGATGCTCTTCTTCGATGGAAATATTTGCAAGGCATGAGCGTAGACGGCTCGAGCACATTCAAAAGCATTCTCCTTGGCGCACTGAAATAGAAGAAGAAGTTAAATAAAAACTAAATAGAAGCAAAGAATTATAGAAAAGGTTTATAACTTACAAATTCTGCATCATCTATCCAGGTTTGCTTCCGATCCTCTTCCTCTACGCCGATTCCAATGACTGCTTTCACAATCGCCTGGCAGCAGTTCACGGCACCCGATTTCTCTGCCTCGATGGCCTCCTGGAACCAGTGATCCCTGTTAATCTCTACGCCATTAACAGTGAGGGATGTCAGGGATCGGTCAATGATCTTCTCCACCATGTGTATGTTGCCATTCGCTTCTTCTAACTTGGCTGCCGTTGTCCAAATCTGGCGATCTGTGGGAATATTCTCACGCGCCTTATTTAGCACCTTCCTGGCATTCTCGTACGTTTCTAAGCGAGCTAAAGCCAACCACAGCTCCACACTAGTATTACAACATTCGACGGCACGAGACAGCAGAATGCGAGCATCGTCTGGATTTTCCAGCTCCACGGCGGCCTTCCATAACCGAACAGAGTTAGGAATGTGCTCCAAAGCTTTACGGAACACCCTTCTCTTTGCCTTAGTTTCTGTCTCCAAGTCGGCAGCCTTAATCCAAATGCGAACAGAGGTGGGAATGTGACGGGCGGCCTGGGCAATTACCGCCTTAGCGGTGTCTGGAGGTTGGAGGCGTGCAGCCTCCAGCCAGAGATCTTCCGATTGAGGATTCATTTCGCAACCACGCATTATCAAATTCCGAGCCATTTGAACCTTTCCAGTGACCTCCTCCAAGCGAGCAGAAGCTATCCAAGCGGGAGGATGATTGGGATTGGTTTCTCGGACACTCTTGAGCAATAAACGGGCTTTCTTGATGTCGTTGATGTCCCCGCCGTAGGTGGGAATCATACTCTGAAGATCGGTGAGGTAGCCCTTGGGATCCACGACAGTTTGTCCCGTCACCGAATCGGAAACCTGAGACAGCTTCACGTTCATGAGGGTATTTCGCGCCTGACCAATTTTTCGCAAATCCAAATCTCCTGTTGGAGTCAGCATGCCCGGGGTGGCCACTCCAGGAACCATGGAAGCCAGTCCAGAAGATGGATCCAACGTAGAGGATGTTTCGCCGCCTAGATTTCTGGACAGGACGCTATCCGGCAATGGCGTGAATTTCTCCGCCCTGGCATTCCGTTGTTTGCGGTTTCGACTGTCGCCTACTTCAGGAATCGTAGACCACTCCTCGGAGGTTACGCTGGCTAGGGAACGTTTAAGATCACTAAACTGCTGCTGTATCTTCGGACGCTCCTGGCGATAACGTTCCAAATCCTCTCGAAGTCTACGGTCACGGTACTCCTTGCGTTTTTCATCCATTCGCTTGTCTATGGAGTCGTAAATGGCATCCGCCTCCTCGTCGTCCTTGTCGTACGGATCCTTGGAGAATAGGGAGCCGCTGTAACCACTAAACTCATCATAGTTTGAGTCGTTCAGATCTTCATCCTCTTCCTCTTCTTCATCTTTTTTCTTACGTTTGGTGGCTGGCGGGGCATGGCGATCGTCGGACACATCGTTGGCGTCACGAGCAGGACCAATATCAGATCGTGTGGTGAAACCGGTGGCACTAAAATCGAAAGTAAACAATTAAATTTCAGTTTTTCTCATGAAACCCTAGCTCTCAACACTCACCCTCTGCCAACGCCGGCCACATAGCCCAGCGGAGCTGGAACTCCAAGGAAATGCTTCTTATTGCGGTTGGCTATAACCGCCGCCGTTATGTTCGACATCTTTGTTTATTTTATTTCTACGTTTTTACTTATTTATTTATTTATTTCACAAACAACTGTAAGTTTATTTCTGCGTGGTGCTCTTCCTCTTCTTTGGGAAAATAGTGTTGTAAAACGGCCTATGCTAGCGTTGCCGTGTGCTAGAGATGTGCAATCCTCACGGGGATTTTTTTTCTTTTATTTAAATTTATATTTTTTTCTATAATTAATAATGATTTAAAACTTAAAATTCTTCGTCTGGCTCTTCTGCTTGTTAAATACAGTTTTTTTAATTGCTAACCGGATTCTCACACATTTCTTCATTCATAAAATCACTGGTTGAACAGAATATTTAGAGCTTCAGGCTCTAAACTTTAAGAGTATTTCTTCAAAAATACCCTCATTAGGCTGCTCTATGGAGGTTTAGTTTGGCGGGATTTGGACTGACGGTACTTGGGATGCCGGTTTGGATTGGAGAGTGTTCCTCATCACCACCCAGTTCCTGCGGATTTCAAGGAGCTCCCCAACCGCCTCGTACTTCACTCCCTCTACCCCCGTGCATCTATATTTTAGGTGCTGCCCCAAATTGGAATGGGATTGAATAAAGGGACACCACCTGCACGGGTGTGTCTTGGGTTCTTTTAGGCAAAGTTGCAAATGCCTTGAATATGCCTTTTGATAAGGAAATTCCTTGAAGCAATATTCACATTGTAGATAGTTTGTAGACCATTGCTTGCCACTTTTGTCGTAGTGGACCCGCGTGGTCCACTTCCTCCGATTTTGTGTCTCGTAGATCTTTTTTATTTTTTTTGGCGTCTCCACCGCTGGCTCTGACGATTTCTCCACCACCGACACTATCAATGGCTCCACCAATTGCTTCACCCCCGCCGAAACTGCCAACACCGGCTTCGCTGCCACCACCGATTTTACTGGCATCACCGGCTTGCTCTCATAATTAATAATATAGATATTCTATCATAATAAATTATAATATAAATTAAAATAAAATAAAAAAAAAAAAAGCAATACTTACCCCTATAAAAAAATTATTAGAAAACATTTTAATATGTAAATTGAATGAAGTTTGCAACGTGATTAAAATGAAAATTCGATTCCACTATCTCAATAGAAGAATTTCATTCGTTCCTTTTCATGTTGCAAGTTTCATAGAGCTTTCTAACGGGATCTTCAAAAAAGCTCCATGAGAGAACGTGTTACCAGGGATAGCGGACAACATTTGGCTCTACAAAACATGATTACATTTTTGGAGACCATCACTTTGACACACACTTTTCAAAAATTTTTAAAATGTATTTCCAAAAATACTATATTTCCTCGACAACATTTCACATTTTAATTTTAATTCATTTTAAATGACCTTTAAAATGGGGAAAATAAAACCTGTAAAAGTAATGCTCATAAAACCCTTATTTTATATTCAAATGAATCCAATTCAAATAAAGAAAACAATAGTCAACAATAGTACATTTCTATAATTTATTTCAAAAGAACATGCAGTTTATACAATTTGAATTTGATCTAAGTATAAAATATAAAAAATTCGTTTTAATTTTCGTCTAAGATACCAGTTGTGTTAACACCTCCGTTTTCGAAGATGGTTCCGGCTATAACCGAAATTTGTTCGTTGAGCGCCTTTTGCCGGCTAGAAGTGATATCCTTGAGATTGTTTATCACTCGGTCGGATGCCTGAATGGTTAAAGCTTTTGTCATGTTCAGCTCGTGCTGGGCGGTGGGCAAATTAAGGTTTACGGCTCGAGTTGCTCGCGATTGTGTAACAACCATAGAGTATATGTCGATGGCAGCATTTGCCAGTCGGGTAAGTAAAATCTGTTCATGGATTATGTCCTTCTTGTATCGTATAAGCAGCTCCTCCACTGTCTGACCAAAAAGATCAATGCAATGTGCGGTTTTTTTGGAAAATGGCAAAAGTTCATCAGCCACATGAACACTCAGGTCGGTGCCGCCCAGGCCGACTGTAGACGCAGCTCGCTTGGAAGCCTCCTTGAATATTAATCCCAGATTGGCAGCTGGATTTTTGAAGGCCTGTTGCAGTTCCTTCAGATGTGAACCAGCATATTGAATGCCGGTCAAGGCAACAAACAGCCGGAGAATATCGTTTGTGCCCTCAAATATGCGGAAAATTCGCAAGTCTCGCAAAACTCTCTCCAAACCCGTTTCCACCATGTAGCCCATGCCTCCCAGGATCTGGATGGCCTCGTCGCACACGTACCAGGCACATTCAGAGGCATAGATTTTCGATATCGCAGCCTCCAAGTGGTAGTCCTGACTACCAGCATCCATGTTCTGGGCAATGGCAAACGCCATTGATTCTGTGGCGTACTGCAGGATGTTCATTTGTGCGATTTTGTCCTGGATTCCCTTATAGTTCTTAAGGTGCTGGCCAAATTGTACTCGGTTGGTGGCATGTGCTGTGGCAAGTTCAATGCACTTCTTCATGGTACCGGAGAGTGTGGCTCCCATTCCAAAACGGCCATTGTTCAATATATTCATGGCCACCTTGAAGCCATCGCCTTCCTTCCCGAGAACATTTTCCACCGGAATTTTCACATCCTCAAAGTAAACCTCTGTGGTGTTCGAGGCCTTGATGCCCATTTTCTTTTCTGGCGGGCCACTGGTGACTCCTCCAAACGAACGCTCCACAATAAAGGCCGTCACTTTGTCCTTCTTCTGGCCAGTCTTGGGATCTACTACTTCTGTCTGGGCAAAGACAGTCATAATTTCAGCAATACCTCCGTTGGAAATCCAGATTTTTGAGCCATTCAGGACATAGTACTTGTTATCCGGAGTTTTTACCGCACGGCAGCGAATGGATCCAGCATCTGAGCCAGAACTCGGCTCCGTAAGGGCAAATGCAGCATAAACAGTCTCGGCGGCCACTTTCGGAAGGTATTTGGCTTTTTGCTCAGGTGTGCCGTACAGAAGTATTCCCTTAAAACCGATACTTTGGTGAGCGCCAATTGTAATTCCGAGGCCCAAATCATTGGCACCCACAATGGCGCAAAGTCTTCCATATTGCGTATTATTCAAACCCAAACCGCCATAATCGGCTGGCACTTGAATCCCAAATGCTCCGAGTTCCCATAGCGCCTTCGCTACGTCATCATCCATTTTTCCATTGGCATCACTTTTGGCCGCATCGTTAACGTCCGAAAAGAACCGTTCAAACGGATCTATGAGGCTGTTTGTCAACTCCTTTTGTTCCGCACTCAAAACATCTGGATAGGGAAAGACTTGTTTGGAAACCAGTGACCCTCGAAAAATGTTGGCCATAAAAGATTGGTTTTCGGTTACAGTGGACTTGTTACGGCTGTTACATACTGCATTAAACTTGGCTTGGCTGGCTGGCAAACGGCTGCAGAAGAGGGAGCTCACTGCCAGGTTGCAATTATTAAGGGTCCTGTATTTCCACATATTTCCGAAAGAAAGTCGAACTTTGTACTCCCAAGATCAATGCTATGTTTGCTTCTTCCAATTGGACTGCAGTGTTGGAAAGTGATCGTATAGCGATGCTGTTGGCCAAAGATGTACCAGGTGATAAAGTCACAGTGAAAGGCCAAGACTGTGACTTTAAAAACATTCTAAATATAATACCTATGTACCTTAAAAATAGCTTCCTTTCATAAATTTGGAATTGTTATTTTAAAGTCTTATTTAAATTAATTGTTTCTTTGTACCTTTAATGATCCGTAAAAAATAAATTATGAAAGATTAAATGGCAATACTTATTTAAAAAGATAAATAAACTTGTTGAAATTATTTCAATGTTTTCTGTTATCAGTAAATAGACAAATAGTGTTTGTAAAATTGTAAAGTGTAAATGTAAAAATCTCACGAGTAAAATTTGAATCTCACGATATAAATATATCAGTTTGAAAGATATATCGATATATTATTATATTTTATCAACAACCCTAGAATTGCAAATCGGGCATAAAATATTAAGAAAGAGGGAATTTGGCAAACATTTTTATATTTATCTATAATTTTTCACAGTAAATCGACGCAAGATGCCCGTGCTGCCGATGCCGCCACTGATGCAGGTGATTTGTCATGAATTTTAACGTTTTTTTGTACCGACTTTCAACGAGTGTTTTTTATTTTAATATGTATTTTGCAAACAAAAGAACGCAGTGGAGCCGATGCAAGTGGATGCACCGCCAAACGAGGATAATGAAAACAACGAGGAGCAGCCGATTGTTGTCGAAAATCCCAACATCGATCTGGAGGTCTACGCAAATCAATATACCGGCATAGTGCGACTGCACCGCCTGATTTATGTGGCCGACGTTTGTCCCAGCTTGGCGGTGGAAGCCTTAAAGATGGCCATCACCTATGTGCAGACCACCTACAATGTAAATCTCTACCAGGTACTGCATAAGAGACTGAGCGATCTAACTGCCGGAAATGCACCTGCTCCGCTGGGAAATGCTGGTGGAGACCAAGCAGCTCCGGGAGCTGGTGGTGGTGGTATACCGTTAGCTGCTCCCTTGCCAGATATCGCCGCCCAACCAATGGCCCAAGCTCAGGGACAAGCTCAACCTGCCGGTGAAAAGGATGCCTTCGCATACGACGCAGTGTGGGTAGATACAAAGATGAAAAAGGCCGCCCTGAAGCTCGAGAAACTAGACTCGGATTTAAAGAACTACAAATCAAACTCGATCAAGGAGAGCATACGGCGTGGGCATGACGACTTGGCCGACCACTATCTCAGCTGCGGAGATCTCACGAATGCATTAAAGTGCTATTCTCGGGCCAGAGACTACTGTACTAGCGGCAAGCATGTGGTTAACATGTGCCTTAATGTGATTAAGGTTTCTATTTATCTTCAAAATTGGGCGCATGTGATGAGCTACATTTCCAAGGCGGAGAGCACGCCAGACTTTTCTGAGGGATCTAAGGAAGCCAACGCCCAAGTTCACACGCGTTTGGAGTGCGCTGCCGGTTTGGCGGAACTGCAGCAGAAAAAGTACAAGGTGGCTGCCAAGCATTTCCTGAATGCCAACTTCGATCACTGCGATTTTCCCGAGATGATCTCCACGAACAATGTTGCGGTGTACGGTGGCCTTTGCGCATTGGCCACATTTGACCGGCAGGAGCTGAAGCGACTGGTTATAGCATCCACATCATTCAAGCTGTTCCTGGAATGGGGGCCGCAAATTAGGGATATAATATTCAAGTTTTACGAAAGCAAGTACGCTTCCTGTCTGACTTTACTGGACGAGATCAAGGACAACCTGCTTGTGGACATGTACATAGCGCCCCACGTAACCAATCTGTACACCAAAATACGCAATCGCGCCTTGATTCAATATTTTAGTCCCTACATGTCGGCTGATATGCACAAAATGGCCATTGCCTTCAATTCATCGGTGGGCGATTTGGAGAACGAGGTGATGCAGCTAATATTGGACGGCCAGATCCAGGCACGCATCGACTCCCACAACAAGATCCTGTATGCCAAGGAAGCCGATCAACGAAACAGCACCTTCGAAAGGGCTTTGATCATGGGCAAGCAGTACCAACGACAAACCAGGATGCTCATCCTTCGTGCTGCCATGTTGAAGAGCCACATTCACGTGAAGAGCATCTCGCGGGAGGGCGGAAGCAACCATGGCGCCGAACTCTGCGTATCCGCTGGATCCTCCACATCCGCTCAGCTGGCCAGGATCTAAACTCTTTCTACTTCCCATAAAATGTATGTCACGACTTTGTGATGGAATAAAGATTTTTAGCGAAGCTAACTGCGAGTTGATTTGTTTTGGATACTGGGTACATTTTTAATTTTTTTATATTTCCTGGAGATTTTCTAAGATTGTGAAAAATGTATAAACGGTCAATATGGCTCCCAGCGAAGACTATATCTTCGCCAATTCCCATCCGATTCTCGAGCGGAATACCTTAAACGATTTGTGGATGGATTCTCCACCATTCTGCATCAAAACCCCAGAACAAAATATTTTTTAGATTTTTTCACAAATTTTCTGGGTGATCCCCTTCAAAAATGAAGAAAACAGCTTGGAAGGGAATTATGGATCCAGCGAAGACTATATCTTCCCCAATTCCCATCCGATTCTCCAGCGGAATACCTTAAACGATTTGTGGATGGATTCTCCACCATTCTGCATCAAAACCTCAGAACGAAATATTTTTTAGATTTTTTCTCAAATTTTCTGGGGGATCCCCTTCAAAAATGATGAAAAACGTTTGGAAGGGCAATATGGCTCCCAGCGAAGACTATATCTTCGCCAATTCCCATCCGATTCTCGAGCGGAATACCTTAAACGATTTGTGGATGGATTCTCCACCATTCTGCATCAAAACCCCAGAACAAAATATTTTTTAGATTTTTTCACAAATTTTCTGGGTGATCCCCTTCAAAAATGAAGAAAACAGCTTGGAAGGGAATTATGGATCCAGCGAAGACTATATCTTCGCCAATTCCCATCCGATTCTCCAGCGGAATACCTTAAACGATTTGTGGATGGATTCTCCACCATTCTGCATCAAAACCCCAGAACAAAATATTTTTTAGATTTTTTCACAAATTTTCTGGGGGATCCCCTTCAAAAATGAAGAAAACAGCTTGGAAGGGAATTATGGATCCAGCGAAGACTATATCTTCGCCAATTCCCATCCGATTCTCTAGCGGAATACCTTAAACGATTTGTAGATGGATTCTCCACCATTCTGCATCAAAACCTCAGAACGAAATATTTTTTAGATTTTTTCTCAAATTTTCTGGGGGTCCCCTTCAAAAATGAAGACAAACGCTTGGAGTGGAAATATGGCTCCCAGCGATGACTATATCTTCGCCAATTCCCATCCGATTCTCGAGCGGAATACCTTAAACGATTTGTGGATGGATTCTCCACCATTCTGCATCAAAACCTCAGAAATATTTTTTAGATTTTTTCTCAAATTTTCTGGGGGTCCCCTTCAAAAATGAAGACAAATGCTTGGAGTGGAAATATGGCTCCCAGCGATGACTATATCTTCGCCAATTCCCATCCGATTCTCCTGCGGAATACCTTAAACGATTTGTGGATGGATTCTCCACCATTCTGCATCAAAACCTCAGAACGAAATATTTTTTAGATTTTTTCTCAAATTTTCTGGGGGTCCCCTTCAAAAATGAAGACAAATGCTTGGAGTGGAAATATGGCTCCCAGCGATGACTATATCTTCGCCAATTCCCATCCGATTCTCGAGCGGAATACCTTAAACGATTTGTGGATGGATTCTCCACCATTCTGCATCAAAACCCCAGAACAAAATATTTTTTAGATTTTTTCACAAATTTTCTGGGTGATCCCCTTCAAAAATGAAGAAAACAGCTTGGAAGGGAATTATGGATCCAGCGAAGACTATATCTTCCCCAATTCCCATCCGATTCTCCAGCGGAATACCTTAAACGATTTGTGGATGGATTCTCCACCATTCTGCATCAAAACCTCAGAACGAAATATTTTTTAGATTTTTTCTCAAATTTTCTGGGGGATCCCCTTCAAAAATGATGAAAAACGTTTGGAAGGGAATTATGGATCCAGCGAAGACTATATCTTCGCAAATTCCCATCCGATTCTCGAGCGGAATACCTTAAACGATTTGTGGATGGATTCTCCACCATTCTGCATCAAAACCTCAGAACGAAATATTTTTTAGATTTTTCCTCAAATTTTCTGGGGGTCCCCTTCAAAAATGAAGACAAATGCTTGGAGTGGAAATATGGCTCCCAGCGATGACTATATCTTCGCCAATTCCCATCCGATTCTCCTGCGGAATACCTTAAACGATTTGTGGATGGATTCTCCACCATTCTGCATCAAAACCTCAGAACGAAATATTTTTTAGATTTTTTCTCAAATTTTCTGGGGGATCCCCTTCAAAAATGATGAAAAACGTTTGGAAGGGCAATATGGCTCCCAGCGAAGACTATATCTTCGCCAATTCCCATCCGATTCTCGAGCGGAATACCTTAAACGATTTGTGGATGGATTCTCCACCATTCTGCATCAAAACCCCAGAACAAAATATTTTTTAGATTTTTTCACAAATTTTCTGGGTGATCCCCTTCAAAAATGAAGAAAACAGCTTGGAAGGGAATTATGGATCCAGCGAAGACTATATCTTCGCCAATTCCCATCCGATTCTCTAGCGGAATACCTTAAACGATTTGTGGATGGATTCTCCACCATTCTGCATCAAAACCTCAGAACGAAATATTTTTTAGATTTTTTCTCAAATTTTCTGGGGGATCCCCTTCAAAAATGATGAAAAACGTTTGGAAGGGAATTATGGATCCAGCGAAGACTATATCTTCGCCAATTCCCATCCGATTCTCCAGCGGAATACCTTAAACTATTTGTGGATGGATTCTCCACCATTCTGCATCAAAACCCCAGAACAAAATATTTTTTAGATTTTTTCACAAATTTTCTGGGGGTCCCCTTCAAAAATGAAGACAAACGCTTGGAGTGGAAATATGGCTCCCAGCGATGACTATATCTTCGCCAATTCCCATCCGATTCTCGAGCGGAATACCTTAAACGATTTGTGGATGGATTCTCCACCATTCTGCATCAAAACCTCAGAACGAAATATTTTTTTGATTTTTTCTCAAATTTTCTGGGGGTCCCCTTCAAAAATGAAGACAAATGCTTGGAGTGGAAATATGGCTCCCAGCGATGACTATATCTTCGCCAATTCCCATCCGATTCTCCTGCGGAATACCTTAAACGATTTGTGGATGGATTCTCCACCATTCTGCATCAAAACCTCAGAACGAAATATTTTTTAAATTTTTTCTCAAATTTTCTGGGGGTCCCCTTCAAAAATGAAGACAAATGCTTGGAGTGGAAATATGGCTCCCAGCGATGACTATATCTTCGCCAATTCCCATCCGATTCTCGAGCGGAATACCTTAAACGATTTGTGGATGGATTCTCCACCATTCTGCATCAAAACCCCAGAACAAAATATTTTTTAGATTTTTTCACAAATTTTCTGGGTGATCCCCTTCAAAAATGAAGAAAACAGCTTGGAAGGGAATTATGGATCCAGCGAAGACTATATCTTCCCCAATTCCCATCCGATTCTCCAGCGGAATACCTTAAACGATTTGTGGATGGATTCTCCACCATTCTGCATCAAAACCTCAGAACGAAATATTTTTTAGATTTTTTCTCAAATTTTCTGGGGGATCCCCTTCAAAAATGATGAAAAACGTTTGGAAGGGAATTATGGATCCAGCGAAGACTATATCTTCGCAAATTCCCATCCGATTCTCGAGCGGAATACCTTAAACGATTTGTGGATGGATTCTCCACCATTCTGCATCAAAACCTCAGAACGAAATATTTTTTAGATTTTTTCTCAAATTTTCTGGGGGTCCCCTTCAAAAATGAAGACAAATGCTTGGAGTGGAAATATGGCTCCCAGCGATGACTATATCTTCGCCAATTCCCATCCGATTCTCGAGCGGAATACCTTAAACGATTTGTGGATGGATTCTCCACCATTCTGCATCAAAACCTCAGAACGAAATATTTTTTAGATTTTTTCTCAAATTTTCTGGGGGTCCCCTTCAAAAATGATGACAAACGCTTGGAGTGGAAATATGGCTCCCAGCGATGACTATATCTTCGCCAATTCCCATCCGATTCTCCAGCGGAATACCTTAAACGATTTGTGGATGGATTCTCCACCATTCTGCATCAAAACCTCAGAACGAAATATTTTTTAGATTTTTTCTCAAATTTTCTGGGGGTCCCCTTCAAAAATGAAGACAAATGCTTGGAGTGGAAATATGGCTCCCAGCGATGACTATATCTTCGCCAATTCCCATCCGATTCTCCTGCGGAATACCTTAAACGATTTGTGGATGGATTCTCCACCATTCTGCATCAAAACCTCAGAACGAAATATTTTTTAGATTTTTTCTCAAATTTTCTGGGGGGTCCCCTTCAAAAATGATGAAAAACGTTTGGAGAGGAAATATGGCTCCCAGCGATGACTATATCTTCGCCAATTCCCATCCGATTCTCGAGCGGAATACCTTATACGATTTGTGGATGGATTCTCCACCATTCTGCATCAAAACCTCAGAACGAAATATTTTTTAGATTTTTTCTCAAATTTTCTGGGGGTCCCCTTCAAAAATGAAGACAAATGCTTGGAGTGGAAATATGGCTCCCAGCGATGACTATATCTTCGCCAATTCCCATCCGATTCTCGAGCGGAATACCTTAAACGATTTGTGGATGGATTATCCACCATTCTGCATCAAAACCTCAGAACGAACATTTTTTTAGCTTTTTCTTAAATTTTCTGGGGGTTTCCCCTTCAAAAATGAAGATCCATTATTCGAGGATTCGCATTTAATTTGCCCCAAAATATTTTCACAAAAACAAGAAAATAGTGTAGTTTTTGTTCAAAGTTCTTTATATAAAGTACAAAATGTGAATATTTGATTAATGAGTTGACATTTCTATCTCCTAGAGTAATCCCTGCGATCCTTTTCTCTTCTTCTATCCCGGCTGGTAGATCGATTCCTTGATCGAGATCGATCTCTGCGATGTTTCTTTTCATCTCTATGACGACGGTGGTGTTCCTCCGAATCCCTCGATCGATTAGAAACGTGTTTCTTGGCATCTTTGTGATTGTTTCTGTGGCCATCCTCTGAGTCACTGCTTTCCGAAGAAGACGAAGATGAAGACGATGAACTATCATTGCCTGAAGACTTTCTGTCCTTCCTACTGGGCTTATCCTTATGCCTTCCACTCTTCGACTTCTTTTTCCTCGTGCTGTCCTTATCCTCTTTCTGCTTTTTTGATTTCTTTTTGGTGGATTTCTTGATGCCTTCGCCCTTTCGCTTCATTCGCTCAATTTTTTCAAGCTTCTTCAGCAACTTCAGCTTTTGTTTTTTTGTCAAAGATTTTAGAAATACTAGCTCTGGATTTTGTTCAAGGGGATTGGACTCCTCCTCGCCGTCGCTGGGCACCAGTTGGTGCTTTTGCTGATTTACTTTGATGCTCTGCAGCTCTAGAGCCGATCGTTTCATCATAAGACCATCCTCTTTCATCTGTTCCTCGAGAACATTCTTGGCCATAATGTCGTCGGCTTCGGTTTCGGCGTGAATTTTACGTGCTTCGCTCATCGAAATGCTGTACATGCTGCACTCTTTGTCCGTATTTATGTGACCCCACTTGTGGCACTTCAGGCAACGGACGTTTCGCACTTGAATGCCGAAGGGCTGATCCCTGATCTCCGTATCTCCCTTGCAGTATGACTCTCTGGGTGCATTATACTTTCGTTGCCACTCAAACTTGTACTCGGGCTCATTGTCGTCCTTTTCGCGTTCCTTTCGCACCCCTGGCGGAGGCTCGTACATGAAATTAACACTTAATTTGTCTTTGCTGTCCTTGCTCAGCATGGCCTTGTTCTCATGTAAATTCTGTTCCTTTTCATATTGGGTACGCAGTTCTTCTTGCTTCTTTTTGTAAGCCTCCGCTTGCTGCTCCGCCATCCATACCTACAATTTTTATTTCATTAATTGGTATTTCGTCAGAGGAAAATGAAGTACTCACTCGCTTCAAATTATCCCTGGATGCGGGATGAAAGAACTTTTTGCACATGTAATTGTTGAAACCCTTTCCCATCTTGCTGTTGTTTAGTTATTGGCACAGTCTTACAAAAAATAAAGAACTTATAAAAAATTTTACAAATTTTCAGATGGACTGCGTTGTTTATAAAAATTTGTACCAGTGTTACAAAACTTTCAAACAGATTTCATTTATCGATAGGCGCTTGTCATCAACACATTCCGTTAATATAATAAATTTTTTTAAATGAAATTGACTATTTTTTCTTAAAATCCATAAAACAAAATATATATATTTATCATACAAATCTCAGTTAGCAACATCTTCCAACTTGTTCAATAAATGTGTTTCTAAGCAGTGGTGCGCTTTCCAACACTTTTGTATAGAGCGCCTGAAACGAATAACTAAGTCCCTTGTACTGTATTAAGCTACAAATATGGAAAACTTCGACGAATCTATTATGGTGAATTGTCCCTACAACAAAGAGCACAAAATGTTAAGGAAGAAACTACAGCAGCATATCCTCAAGTGCCGAGAGCTTTACAAAGACACTGTGGAGTTGAAAGTCTGCCCATTTAACAAGATTCATTTGATCCCAGAGCCCGAGTTTTTCGTAAGCCCGTGACCCCATTATACAAAGTTATCAAAATGTATTATCAGCTCTTTTCTTATAGCAACATGTCAAGTTTTGCGAGGACCGTAAGATCGTTGTACAATATCAGACCAGTGCAGCGGCTGTTTTAAACGACGATACGAGGCACGCCAAAATAGAATGTGAGGAAAATTGGGATGATGTTAACGTGCCCGATTATGATCCCCAGGCTTACTGCTCCACTGCCAATATTGTCCGGGAGCCTAATGGGTTGTTTCCCTCGCAAAGAAAGGCGTTCTATAAGGAGGAGAATCGCCGTCGTTTCGGAGATGACTTCGTAGAAGAGGAAAAGACAAAAAAGAACAAGTCGAGGGATCCGCGCGAGAACAGATCTATGCCCTACAATCTCAACGCGCATAACAGACAGTGATCGTAATAGATCGTTAGTTTTTTTTTTCTACTCTTCCATAAAAATTACTCAAATACATATGCTTAAGCAGTCATCAACGGTTTAATCAATTAGTAACAAAGGTTTCAATGGCATTCTAAACTTCGTCCTTGTCAGCTTGGCCTTTCTCCTTTTGCTTTTCTTGCCAAAGTGCGAAACGCTTGCGCTCCTCCTCTCTGAATTTTCTCCCATCATCGCGGGAGAGACCGTAGTGAGCTCGAATCACAAAGTTTTCTTTTTCCAAATAATTTGGAGTGTAAGTAGGAACATCATCATCATCATCCCAGTCTGAGGCACACGGCACGATCTTCTCTTGTTCTATCTTTGGACTTTCATCCGGTGTGACTTCCCATATGACCGATCGATCGACACAATTCTCGACGTGCTCCTATTTAGTTATACCGGAGATAATTTTAGTTAATTAATTTCAGTTATACTTATCGTACATCCATTTTCCCCTTCTTAACTCTGTGGGAGCTGTTAAAGGGACATATAAGGAAATCATCAGGATTTATTTCGTTGCCCCTGCAGTGCACCAGATGAATAGACATCCGCCCGCGCAGGACGCGATGTGAACTATCGTAGGGGCAAATGACAACTTCGTGGAAGGAAGGAAAAAAAAGCTTCTTGTCGCGACAGCTTTTTGGTATTCTGTTGTACCATTTACGGGACATTTTTAAATAGTCCGTAAGATTAGTCCGCCCAAGAACTAAATCGCAGCAAAAGATATTAGTATATTACAAAAAGAAAAAATATATAATACAAACCTTTTTAAGAGAAACAGAAGAACACAGAATAAGTGTTCCAATTAATCGCAGCGAGTAGATGATCTCTTAGATCACACTGTTAAAAACAAAAAAACAACGGAAATCGAAAGTATTTCAAAATACCAAACTCGAAACTGGAAACAACGCAAAAAAAATTCCGAAAGATTTAAGAAAATACACTTTTTTTTTAGAAAAACGATAACTGTAAACTCTTTTACAAAAACAACGGAAAATCTATTTTCAAAAAAAAAAACTGAAAACTGTTTTGAAAAAAGCAAAACTAAATTCCGAACGATTTCAGAAAGTACTTTTAGAAAAACGGAATACCAATCTCTTTACAAAAAGAAAACCAAAACTCGAAGCTGTTTTGGAAAACGGAAAATCGACCTCCAAAAACAAAACTGTTTTAAAAAAAACGACGCAAAAATTAATTCCGAAAATCCCAAAAAAAATAATACAGCTGCGAAATCAAAATCACAAAAAACGAGAACGGTTTTTGGAAACACTTAACGACTGAACTCAACGAATACTGAACGAAAAGTGATAATAAATTTACATTTTTCTACAGGCAGACAGAAATGGAAGGCATGGATTACTTGATCAGATGACTGGATCTCGTTTTTTCAAAGTTAGTATAAATGTACAGGTGGGTGTTTGCCATCTGGATTCTTAAATGGTTATGACTTTTATAACATTTTGTTTGGCATTTTTAATAGAGGACTTTGGTAATCGTTAAACATTCCAATTGTTAAGCAAACCACTGAAGTTGCAAACTTTTGGGACTCAAAAAGCGTCGTTCCAGAAGACATACACACTTAAAAAAGGTTTATGTTTTATCCACTTTTAAATCAAAACATTAAGATTATCCATTTGTGAAAAGAACTATTCTTTATTGTAAAGAAAGGTGGCATTTTCACACGCTATTTTTTTTTTGTTGTTTTGTTTTTTACACTCTAATCCGTACGGTAAAAACAGTAAACAGTGTGTCACATTGGCTGGTCCACTATGCTGCTTCTCCTTTACGCGGTCTCCATGGGCTGGGCGGCGGTTTCCTCGGTGTACTTGCCCTTGTCCTTGCCCAGAGCAGCCAGACGTCCCTTGGCACGGCGCTCCAGAATGGCCTTGCGGTCCTTGTCGAGCTTCAGCTTGACGATCAGCACCTTGCTGGGGTGGATGCCCACATAGACGTTGGTGCCGTTGGCGTTCTCGCGCTGGATCTTCTCGACGTAAACGACGAACTTCTTACGGTAGGCCTGGACAACCTTGCCCACCTGGTTACCCTTGAAGTGGCCGCGGATCACCTGCACCTCGTCGTCACGACGGATGGGCATAGAGCGCACATTGTACTTCTGGCGCAGCTCCTTGGACAGGGGGGCGGACATGAGGCGGCGGCGGATGTGCGAGGGCGCCTGGAAGTGACGCTTGCGGTTCTTCCTGCGCGACGACGACACGAACGGATTCTGCTTCATCTTGCTTGTGCGCCTGTAAACAAAATGCGGTTTTTCGATAAGTGACTGGAACTGACGCAAAGGTCCACACAGGCAATATTTTCGAGACGGTGGCTCGATTTATTTACTTAAATAATAGAAAATTAAAGATAAAGCCACGTGTGGCGAACAGACCTAGCCGAAACGAGAGGTTAAAAAGAAAGAGACCAGATTTGCGGAGGGCGAGCCATCCAGCAAACCAGGGCTTCTAAAAACTTTCTATAAACATTAAACATTTATAATTTAATGATCTGGTAACACTATTCGGTATGCTCAACAGGGTTGGTATATATTACAAAACACAAGCTCTAATCTAATTTAAAGTGTTTTTTAATACTTAAATTGAATATAACCAAATTTAAAATATTTTTCGAAAATACTGTTGGCTTGATAACTTATATATAAAATCCATATCAGTATTCGAGTTGTATATTTCTGTATTTTTTTTAAATAGTATGTTTTTTAAAAATTAGTATTTTCATATAAAATTTAAATACAAAATACATACAACCCTACTGTTCTGAAAAAGCTAAGCGAGAAATAATAAAATTAATGTCTACTTTCCAATAAATATCCATTTCACGGAATCCAGGTTCGAGCCCATTAACAGATTGAATCATTTTAATTTTTACCCCAAATTATCTAATAAGCATAATTAAAATCTATTTAAATTTGTAAATTATAAAAATATATAGATTATTTCTATATATTAAAATATATAGACGTATTTCCATGGCTAAAATAAAAAAAGCCATTAACCATAAACCTCTTAAGCCACGGCACTGTCCAGTGTGTTGAAAAGCTATTGGGTGGTGAAAAGTTTTTTCAAAATCTTCTTGAATTGCTGATCGCCGGTGCTGCTGCTGGAGAATCGGTATTGAAAATTCACTCGTGCTTGAGCAGTCAACTTTTGCCGTTGTACCTTGGGGAACTGCTCCATAAATCAAATAGAGCCCAGTTTGGCCACTTGATTGAATTAATACCTCCAACACATTCAAGATGATGAACAGCCTGAAGAAACTGCCCGTGCGCATGGTGAGTAGTTGCTAGTGAAGTGCCACGCCCCCAATCGAGAGTCTGGCTTTATTTTAATTTGTATTTTCTTTACTTGTATTATAGCTGGTCAACGCCGCTGCACGTCAGCAAAATGCTGCGATGTCCTCGACCACTGGTCTTCCCCCACCACTCACCTTCCTCACCGACGACGAGAAGATGATGAAGGAGACTGGTGAGTTTCCCCCAATGGGATTTTTGTACTTGTAACTGTGAAACTGGGTCCCCGAGCATGATAAGCGTGCTTTATTTTCATACCATAATATTAGATATTTTATTTTGTTTAGCTAGTCGGTCTAGTTACGTAACTCCAAGCAGCACAAATTGATGCTGTTCTCTTTATTATTTATGAACATTTCTATTCCATTATTAGCTAAAGTCACATTTATAGTATAGTGCTGCATTGATGGGTGTGTTAATATTTTTTTGGATTTTTGTTCTTTTTTTGCTGATAAAGGGTGTTTAGTTAGGGGAGAGGAGGAGTCCGCTTGCCAGATAAGCACATTTTTCGATTAATGTAGGTAGTGTAGGTAAAATGTCATTTATTATCAGGAAAGAAGATTTTATTTCTGATTTTATTGTGTATTTTTACAAAAGAGCAATTTTTATTTTTATTAGTTTTATTAGTCGTATTTGAATATATGGGGGTTTTAATGAAGAATTGGAAATTTTCCAAGATAAATTAGCCAAACTTATATAATTTTTAATGTTTGCTATTTATGCTTTTATTCTTGTTATTGTTTTGGCTAGATTTTGAGAGAGAGAAGTCTAGAAAAAATCCTTATGTGCTCCTTATTCCTAAGGTCCTTAAAGAACAAATATGAAAAATATAAGTATCCTGGTCGTACCATTTATTAATTATTCTATAATAAAATAAATAATGCTATAAATGAAATTATTATTACTAAACATGATTGAAAGATAAATTGATTTCATTAAAATTAAAAATGGCGTCCGAATGAATAGTGATCATAAAAAGTGAACTGTCGTAATATTTTAAAGTGTTCTTCTTATTTTAAAGTGAAAATGTATTCCAAAAAGGATATTTCTATGAAGCTTTTTGTTGTACGCCAAAAAGCTGCCAACTTGGCAAGTTCAAGGTCTGACCTTATCACAAGCTTTCTGAGGGTAAAATTTTCATTAATCTAAATAGATTGAGACGTTTGGTGTTTCCATATATTATGTTATAGAAGAAAGACATTTCCAGGCACGCTTACCATTCCACAGGTAAACCAAAAAAGGGGGTGGGGTGACACATACATATAGACCTGCCCATACCGCCCGATCTCACACACACGTGGTCTATATATAGCTTTCCGCTGCTTCGCCACTCAGCAGCGACTTCCACCACCGTCTGTTCTCGGCCGGCGTTGGCGTTCCTCGCAGCGAGGCCGGTGAAATCAAGAAATAAATGTACAAAAGCGCGAGTTCGAGTTTAAGTCAGGTTTTGAGCCACTATCCAAATGAAAAAAAAATATACATAAAAAATAATAAAATACCTAGCATCATGCTGCATCCTTTAACATTTTAAACATCCTGAACCCTTCGTCACAAGTCAGTCAGCAATTTGGTTATGGGTTTTTTAAGCCACGTCGACCAAAAGGCGTTACACTTGTGATAGATCATTAAATGCGGCTGTGTCACGCCCCCCGCCCACCTGTGGTCACTGTTCTAGTGTTCACGCCGGGCAATCGGGGGCGTGGCACTTGGCCGGGCGCCCCTCCCTAGAGAGTTGAGCCAACTGAGTGGGAGTATTTCTCCTGCAATCCAACTGGCTCCTAGTTGGGACGGTTACATTTTCTTTCTAATTATCTTTCTTCTTTCTAAATAATACCAACTTGGGCCCCTTTGTCCCTCTTAT
This sequence comes from Drosophila atripex, assembly GCA_035045925.1. Lineage (NCBI taxonomy): Eukaryota > Metazoa > Arthropoda > Insecta > Diptera > Drosophilidae > Drosophila > Drosophila atripex. The sequence continues at coordinate 9,500,836 of JAWNOP010000012.1, forward strand.
CAATCAATCAATTGGTCCCTCAATCTATATGGCCTCCTATATACATATATTATTATTTAATAAGTGTGTGTGGCTATATGGTGTGATGGTTGCGTAACATGAGCTGAATGCAAAGTGGCTAAGTGCATAACGTGAAACTGGTTTTTTATATTTTCAAAACAACATTAAGTTCAAGTCACTGAACTATCTTAAATCCTAAGTCAAATGATCTAGTGATTAAAATAAGACGTTCTAGAATATATATGAATTATGAAGATTTTTTAGGTAAACTTTTCATATTTTTTATAAATAGTTTAACTTAAGATAACAATTATACCAATGATATTTTTATTTTTTGATTAAAATAAATATTAAAACCATCTTATATCAATGATATCCATTTTTTTTTCATTTTTATCATTTAAACTAAAATATAACTAAAATTCGCTTTAGAGAATTTTTCTAGAAATATAATTCTTCCAAGTTCCAGTACAGTAGGCCACAAAACATGCTACAGCCAAGAATCTTTTTTTAAAAAGCTTCGAACTAAAAGTCGATTTGACGTTTTAAGGAACAAGATTAAAGCACCTAAGGATAGTGTAAGGATAATAGTCCTATGGGACACGTCACACATGGTAGAAAATGGCTGGAGACATCGCATATGGTGTGGAAAACTTGATGAATATGTTTACTAACCTAATTATTTAAGCATTTCCCAAGTCAAGCGAGACACAAAAAACATTTCCCACTGCATAGAAAATGGCAGGAAAGTAAATAGAGAGGATACGAGGAGCGGGGTGTGAGAACCATAGTGGGTGTGTGCCAGTTGTTGGCTTTTCAAGCAGCACAACAATGTCTGAAAAAAAAATAAATGCTTAAAAAAGATCAATAATAAATATGACGAGAATTGTGGCAATGGTTTGTTAGGAGAGTGGGGAGAGCTGAGAGAGCCCCACGCGACCAGACAACTCGAAGAATCTGCTGATAAAAAACGACACACGCACAACCCACACAAAGACACAAAGTATCTCAGAGATATACCTCAACTATACAAACATATATGTATCCGAAAGCAAACATCAGGCCCCTTAGAAGAAAAAGAAGCAATAGAGACAAGAGGGAAACTTACGATTTTTTGATAAACGTGCAGTTAAAAGTTTTTGAAAGCTTCAGTAAAAGCTTTTTAGTGATCAGTTTGGCCAATTAGAATGTTTATCATAGAAAGAGCTTTTATAAAATGGTATAATTTAAAAGTTTTTTTATTTGGATCCATTATTAACTATTTATACATTTATTTTTTACATTAAAACCATGTTTCTATTCCCTTTCAGTTGCCAAATTGGCTCAGGAACAGATCCAGCCTCTGGTCAAGAAAATGGACTTTGAGCACAAGTTCGATCCCTCCGTGATTAAGGCCGTTTTCGAAAATGGTCTTATGGGTATTGAGATTGATACCGAGTTGGGCGGCAGTGGCTGCAACTTCACGACCAACATTGTCGTTGTGGAGGAGTTGTCCAAGATCGATCCCGCCGTGGCTGCCTTCGTGGACATTCACAACACTCTGGTCAACTCCCTGATGATCAAGTTCGGCAATGACGCCCAGAAGGCCAAGTACCTGCCGAAATTGGCCCAGGAGTATGCTGGCAGCTTTGCCCTGACCGAGCCCGGAGCAGGATCCGATGCCTTCTCCCTGAAAACCGTGGCCAAGAAGGACGGCAATGACTATGTGATCAATGGCACCAAGATGTGGATCTCCAACTCCGATGTGGCTGGAGTGTTCCTGGTCTTTGCCAATGCCAAGCCTGAGGATGTAAGTTTTTAAATATTATTTTTCCTAGATTCTAGATTTCACTTTTTAAGAAGCTTCATCGATTGCATAATATTTTCCATTTCTTATCTTAATGTTTTTTGAATTATTCCATCCTAATCGCTTCGAAATCAAAGTTCAGATCATTAGAAGATTAAACGTGCTACTTTCTTAATGGAAATAATAGATCTAATAAGAAATAATTTAAACTTAATCTATATTTTACTTTTTTTAGGGCTACCGTGGCATTACCACCTTCATTGTGGACCGCGACACTCCTGGACTGATTGTGAACAAGCCTGAGGACAAGCTGGGCATCCGGGCTTCCGGCACCTGCATGATCACCTTCGACAATGTCCGCGTGCCCGAGGAGAACATTCTGGGAACCTTCGGCCATGGCTACAAGTACGCCGCCGGCTTCCTGAACGAGGGCCGCATTGGCATTGCTGCCCAGATGGTGGGCCTGGCCCAGGGCACCTTCGATGCCACCATCCCCTACCTGCTGGAGCGCAAGCAGTTCGGCGACGCCATCTACAACTTCCAGTCGATGCAGCACCAGATCGCCACCGTGGCCACCGAAATCGAGGCCGCCCGTCTGATGACCTACAACGCCGCACGTCTGCAGGAGCAGGGTGTGCCATTCCAGAAGGAGGCCGCCATGGCCAAGTACTTCGCCTCTGAGGTGGCCCAGAGGGCGGCCATCAAGTGCGTGGACTGGATGGGCGGTGTGGGCTTCACCCGCGATTTCCCCCAGGAGAAGTACTACCGTGATGTGAAGATCGGAGCCATCTACGAGGGCACCACCAACATGCAACTGAGCACCATTGCCAAGTGCATCAAGAAGGATTACTCTGGCTAGGATCGTACATTCAATCCTCTGCAATCTAATCCTGTACACAAGCTGAGATATCGTACGTCAGATACGTCAAGTGCATTTATGTGTGAGAACTGCTGAGCAATTTTTCGGTCGTCCGATTTCAGTTCTCTCCATGTTACCTTAGCATTTAGCACATAGTTCTTTTTGTTATATTGTATCAAATACAATTAAATTTACACTTTAATATAATTGGAAATTGTGTTTTGTTGTATTTATTTAATTAGTGGCCATTTCCATCGGTTGTGGTGAAAGCTGCCAGCATTATGTTGATGACAGTGATCATGAAAACTCCCATTACCAGAAGGTCGTTGGTCCTTTCGTAGCTCCTACCCTTGAATCGCATTAGACGTCTCTGGAGGACAGTTTACTTATAGGAAGGACTTTATAGATTATATACTTTTTACCTTAAATATCAACATAATTCCAACCAAAAGCTGGAGTACCAGGGAAAGTATGACCATAATTAAACAGTACGTATAGGTGGAGGCCTTGTCGTTATAAGTTATCAGGAATCGTAGCTGATTGGCATTCGCTGAAAGCAAAGCTATATCCATGAGGCCTGTAATAAAAAGAAAATAGTTAAAATCAATTTATTTATAAACTTAATACTTACCTTCTGCCACATTTTTATTTGTGGCATAACTATGTCCCCCCGATAAGTCACTTGAGCACTTCTTCTTTTTACTAATGGGTTTTTGTAAACTAATTACACTGTGATCCTCCTCATCAATCTGTTCCTCCAGTGGGATTGCCACATCCAAGTCGCCTTGTACTCCACAGCATGGACCACTTGTCGTACTGGCGAAACTGCCCTCGGAGCTGGGGGCATCCTCCACAGATATTTTCACAACATTTGTGTCCATTGTTCGAGTGCTTTACAAACAATAAACACTTAAATATTCTTTTGCAAAAGCTTTCCTTGTTTTTCAGTAAACTTTTGCGGTCTGTGGTTTGAAAAAATCCGATAAAAAAGGAATGGCACTGACCCAACTGGACAGCCCGCCAAAAATCTGGGGCAGTCGATTGACCCGGAAAGTATTTCATGGGTTGAGATACTCACTAAACCGACTGCCCCCGAAAGTATGCTACCAGGATGAATCTTAAATGAGAGAGCACCGAGAGTTTATAATAAATTTTAAATTAAATTGGCATTTTTATAAATTATTATTGTATGAGGCATAGTTTGGATGAGGATACCCCTTCTCCAACAGCTTTTCTCTTCATGGGCTTTATGGGAAGTCGTAAAAGGAAGCCACACAACCTGAACAAACAAGATCCACTTAAGTATCTTTAAGATACGCAAACACAGCTTGCTGTTGTCACCTTTTTGCGGATTTGCAAGGTTAGCATTGATACTTTCTGTGCCCTATCTTCAATACTATATTTAGAAAAACTTGAACAAGTTTTTAATAGGGTTAACCTTTCATGGGTAATTATAAGTTCATCGGAAATAGTTTTTTTAATGACTAGGCAGCTGCCGCAAAGGACACAAGTACTAGGAGGAAGGTGGGGTTATAAAGTTTGGAAACTTGCAACTTTTTTGTTCAAATATATATATAGTTTTTTCCCCTTTATTGTGCTAGGAAAAGTTATTTAATTTTATTATTATTATCTTAAGGATCCTTTTAAAATTTCAAGTCTCCCCTCGAAAAACATGTCGCACTGCAGGACCCTATCGAGCAAGTGCGTCACGCGAGGCAAACAACTGCTGTCCCCGAATCCTCTTTTCCTTTCCACCCACCCCCTCCGCCTTCGGCTTCTTGCTCCTGACAATAAAAAAGTCAGCCGTTTGTCTGCGTCTCTTCGCCACCCATGTTGTCCTCCCCCACCTGCCTGAAACCGCAACAGAAACAACCAGACACAATTGCTAAGCAGCGGCAGCTCCCACGCTAGCTGTCTCTCACCAGCCGGCACTTTTCTGGCCCCCATGCACTTCCTCCCATCCCCCAACCGGCGCTCTCTGGGCCTCCTCTCTCGCCAACTGATTCATTTAGCACGTGTAGTTTGTTTGCCATTTTGGCTGCCATGCTTGTGGCACGGCCCCCATCGATGTTTGTTATGACTGGAGCTGGCGCTCTTTCACTGCCGCTCTCCCGCTTGGAGCTCTCTTTATGCGCCCGCACGGTGGAACTTGATGAGTTATTTTATTCAATTTTATATGAGAATAAAAAAACTGATAAAGATGTAGGAATTTTTTATTATACTTGTATGTTTAAGTCTTGACTTTTTATTACTTTATTATGGATATACAAAATTTTAGATGGTAAATTAAGTAATTAAGAGAGATATTTTAAAGAAAAAAACACCCACTGTGCGTTTGGCTCTCTGTGTGGCTTCATTCATGCCATGTTCCCGGTGCACGCATGCTCCAAACAGAGACTTAAGCGGCAGGCGACCTTTCTACCAAGTTTCAGACCGAAGCAGTTCTCAGTTCTGTTTTGAACGTCGCTCGGTTTGGCAGTAATTTTTTGAGTTTTCGGTTTTTTGGTATTCCGTGCTCGGCTCTAAGACTTTCCTCTCTTTTCAACCCCCTGACCCTCATGGCCCCTGGGCCCTCGGCCGCGACCCGGTAAAAAATAAAGAAGAGGAACCTGCGAGTGCCCAAAACGTAAACTTTTCATTGATTTTCCCAGGCTAATTAAAGTTTATGGATATATAACCAATGCCTAAATATAAATACACCCAACAAATGTGTTTCATCTATAAGTAGTCTAGATTTAAAGGTAAGTTCAAGTGGTGCTGACAGCTCTAAAATAACAAAAACATAAAATCAATGACCGAAATGTGCATGTGCCCGCCTTGACCCCAGTAGGCTCCATATTGTTTCTCTCTCGTGGCCAACCTCCTTGGCCTCGCCTCTTCTTATTTGGCCAAACCTGATTTGACCCGGCGAAAAAGAAAACTGTCTATAAAATCAATACAAAGGCCTAAACTTTCTTATATTGCATAATAAAAGAACGTATCTTTTTGCGAACACAAAGGAACCGAACCTACTTTTTCCGATGTATTGCCTACACTTGTGGGCACAAAGGGTTTTCATGTCTTATGTAGGTTTATGTTCCTAGGAGAATCATGGAGATCGCTATGCTTTCTTGTTATTATTAAAATATGAAGTATTTAAACAAAAAAATATACCTTACGGGTCATTTTATGCCATGATTTTTGGACGTCTGCAGTGTCCAAAGTATATTATAATCGCCTTATAGGTTCTCGACCAGATGTCTGGGTGCAAAGTTTCGCCTTCGGACTGATAAAGGCTTCCCCTTGTTGTTTCTTTCTGCTTCTGTCTTGGATTCCGAGTCTTATCAGCCATACAAACGCTTGAGGGATGCGCTCCACTGGCCTCTCCAGACAGGGAATGTGGGTGAAGTGGGTCGGTCTGTTCGGTGGCTGGACATTTGTGCTACAAATGCAGTGGGGGAATTGCAAAAGTGCAAAAACAAAAGAGGATTAAATAAAAGCTCAATGCTGCAAAAAAATTTTGCCATTCTACAGTTAAGAGCTACAAAAAATATCAAATATCAGGCTTAAAACACAAGGCTTAAATCAAAACAAATAGAATGTAATAGATTCTTAAAGACCCTACTCTTCCGGTAGAAACCCATTGATAAAAACCAGTTCTGAAATACTAATTGATATTAAAGGTGCACCTTTTCAAATAAATCGACTGAGAACTTTCTCATGCAACAATTAATGTCATTTGTTTTCAAACGAGTTTAGACAATATTTCTAATTTTTTACATTGCATGGGGAAAACACTCATGAACTTACAATATGGCTAAAAATCAAAAGCATGTTTGCATTTTTAAATGGGGAAATTCTAAAATTAAATATGCAATTCTAACAAACCGGTTTAATATCTAATAAAGACTGTTTGCATTGCAGGTGTTTATGTTTAAGGTCAAATATGCAGGAAACCATAAGCAACTATTTAAATTAAATGGGAAAATCTATTTTTATCGAATAATTTTGTTTCTTAGAATGTAATAAACAGACTAATTGCTACTCATTTTAACAAGATTAACAATTTTAACTAACCCTACATTAAACTAAAACCCTTTTAAAGCGCATTTCAGTGTCAATATTGCCAACTTTTAAGTACATATGTACGTCTAAGTCGTATGGCTTTGTTTTAATTGCACTTTTGAGTGTTTATATTCAGAGGCTGATAAGATGGCTTCAATTCAAAACATAGCAGATAAAGTAATAATTTCCGAGCTGACGGACAAGTGTACCATTCATAATATATATATGAAAAAAAAATATATATATAAAGTATTAAACTTTTGGGGTACAATCAGTGGACTTTGACTAATGATTTCATATATTCATCTCAAGAAAACAATGTATAGAACATCTTTATATTTTCTGAAATAAAAGCATTTTAATTGTTATCACTTGACTTGCCGCCAAAAGGGCCACCAATTATCTATGTATATCCATTGAAATTATAGACCCATAAATATTGTGTGATATATGCATATAGATTACCCAGTAATTATGCAGCAAATTGATGTTATTTGTCGTTTATTGTGGTTTTGGCCTCTGGTTCAGCTTGATTGCATTCTGTGAACTTGGGAATTTATCATTCCAAACCCTCGACAATTGCATGTTTCCCAATAAACCTACAATTATATAATCTTTATTCATTTATTATTCAAAAGAAAACTGATGTATGCACTTTTATTGATTTCAGGCGATACTTCTGCGGGCAATAAGCTAAACACGTAACATATTCTCAGGTAGCAACATACAACCCTATAGCAGCAACACCAATAAATAGAAATAAATTCGAATAAAAACGATGACGCCGGAGAAATCAATTTTAGCCTATGTCAACCATTTGATAGTCAGCAATTTTTCATATTTCTGTAAGTATCAGATGGACAGAGCTATTGTTATGACTAGATTTTTAAGATAACAAAGAGTTTTTTGTGATTTATATTAAAATATTAACAATTTTTAGGGGATGAGATTGATGGCTATCTGTATTATTTGGGCGGCACTTTGGGAACCATCACCCTTAGCAGCCTGGCAGCCAGCGTGGCCTACTACTTTGCAACTCGACCTGTGCCGGAACAACCATTAGTGCCTCTGGAAAACCAGTCCCCATTGCTAGAGGTAAATCGAAAACTCTACGAATGATCACATTAATTGCATCATCAATTAGTCAATCGGGAACTGTTTGTCTTGAATTATCTGTTTTATTTCGGTGCTCAGGTCTCAGGTATGTTCTATTTAAACGTATCCCCTGATGGCATATGGGCCAAAAAAATAAACCCCAAAATCGAAAAAAAATCCTTTGATGTGCCAGAAAACCGTGTGCACATGTCCACAATCACGTTGAGTGCGATTACGATGCGGAGATATCCCAAAAGATACTGATTCTGGTTCGTTGTTGTCGTCACATGATTTTCTCACATTTTCACCATTTCGATTTCCATTTTCGCCTTGTCGGCCTTTGTTCTTGGTAGTGGCAGTCTGGCAGTTGGCCTGCCAACAATGACGTGTTCGCCACCGTGGTGCAAAAATGATCAAAAATAGATCGGGCCAGAATCCCACGCTCCAATTGAATGATTCTACAAGAGCAAAAAACTATGTACTTCTCTTGCCAAGACTGCAACATTCTCGCTGATAAATTATCAAATGACAGCGGCACGACAATAATAAATCTTGTCATGGCTCAATTGGCATTTTCCCCTAATTAGTCGCCTGTTCTCTCAATTTCGATCTATGCAAAAGTTTTTGAAGAAGAAACCCCACCCACCATCGAACAATTGTCAGTGGCATTGCCTATATCTGACACTAGCCGGCATTTATTTGGCCAAAATTCTTTCAGCTGCAAGGAACTTTTCCTTTTTGTGTCTATGGATGTCGTGTAAATAAACAAATATTGACAAAATACCATATTTCCACTGATAGTTGGAAGGCTGAAATAGCAAACAAAAATGTAGGGAGGGGTTTTGGGTTTGATGACACAGTGGAACAAGGATCATTCGTTTGCTAATTATATTAATTAAATGGCTTTGCCCGAATTATTAAGTGTAATTCATAAATAAACGTAACATATTCGAACATTCGTATTAAATAATGACATTAGTTACAATTTTATTGCTCACTTTTGGGGGTGAAAGTCTTCTTCTGAAAAAGTACTCTTTTAATGAAATGTAAATGCCATATCCCCTCTTTTCTCTCTTAGCCAACTCACAAAAAATGACAAAAACCTGAATAAACCAATTCTCAATAAAAATAACAAACAATGAAAACAAAACAATAAGGAAATGTCAGACATTTGACATGACAGGGACAACCTGTCTGCTTAAGACCGGGTATAGATATGTACAAATACAAATAATGTGCATTCTGAACTGCATAATTCTGAATGCTGGTCGCATTGTGTGTTTGTTTAGACTGGTCTAGCGACTGCAACTGCAAATGCACCAACAAGCATTTGGCACACTCTTAACCTAATGCGTTTATAGACGGTTTTTCAATAGACTACTACTCGCATGAACACTAAAGCGGCTAATGAGCGCAAATGGAAGTGCAAATGACACGATAAATATGTGTGAGGTAGAATGGCATGTGCCAATTATTTATTTAATTATTTATGTTGGAAATTATTTAATACAATATTCACAACGGAATAGGCAGATTCAGTCAGAGATAATTTACTGAAATAAAATAATATCTTTTAGTCGTGTAAATATTTTAATATTAATTTTCAAGTCATAAAACTTATATTTCTGACCAACTAAAATTTCATCATAATACCAATACATTGATTATTTTTTTTGTTAAAAATCAAAAAGTAAACAAGAGATTTATATTTTTAGTTTTGACCAAAAAGTGGGCGTGGTGCTCCGTTATAGGCCATAAATCATGTTGGTAATTAAATAGTTGAAAATTGCCTGTCAGTACCATTACTGCCTCACCTCTGCGCCTTCATTTGTAGCCTAGTTTTTTGTATTTGTTAATTATTTAACGTCACATGGCGTTTTCGATCGCGTGTATTAAAAGGAAGAATAGTGGGCGAATTCACAGACAACAGACAGTCGGACAACTTGATCAAGAAAACAACAAAACAGATATATAGCCAAGAGAACCGTTTAATATCAAAATAAGTAAACCTAAACGAATTAAATTCCTAGGCGAACGCTGCATTCTTTTTCGTAATATCCCCGAATATCCCCTTGGATCCACAGATTCTCTGATTCTCTGGTCTTCTCGGTTTCTCTCACTCTCATTCCCAAAACGAAAAGTGGATTCTTCGGGCCGGCCAAAATCATTTTTAGCCACGACCAATATTTTACTTTTGCCATTCAGTTCGAAATTCAACATCGTGTCGCGCAGATCGTGGCGAGCTCAAACCTATAGAATATTTTTCAATTTCAAAAAAAAGTCTCAAAAACAAAAAAAAACAAAAACGAGCAAAAGTCACACCAACATAATGTACATATCGCTTATATATATCTTTGAAACAACCGTATTTTTTTATAAATAATAGCTCGTGTATACTAAACAACCGAAAAATAAAGAGCGAAAAAAACGCACGACAATTTGCAACAAATTGACAAAAATACAAGCGTTTAATCTCATTACGTAAAGCACAAGACTCACAAAAAAAAATATATCTTTTCAAAAAAGTGAACCCGAAAATAACGAAGAAATTTTTGAAAATCTTCTCATGGAAAATCGATTTGCCAAAAGTGTCAAAGTTCCGTCGCTGTCGTCGTCGTTGCCCCTGGGCCATGTGAACTCATTCCCTCAAGTTCAAGTTCACCAAAGTTTCTATACATAAAACATCTAAGAAAAAGCACCAAGCCATGGGCCGAAAAACCAAACATAAAACATACATATTCCTTATTTTAACATAAAATTTGTTTCCAATTTAATTTGATGAATGTTTGCGTTTGAATGAGTCTGGTTTCCCATTGTAAACAGCTTAACCTGAGTTGATATTTACGATGCTTCATCATTTCGCTATAAAATTTTATAGTTGTTTATATTTAGAAAGAAAGCAAAGGATTTGCTATTTTCTCAATCAGCCACAACAATTTCAGGCCATGTGGTCTAAGAAATGGCAAGGAATTTCGTACTTGTTCCAAAACTCATTATATTGTAATGGTATTTAATAGAACTAGCATCTAGCAGAGAAAGATTTAAGCCAAAACAGATATTACTTAAGAACCATCTTGGTACTTCGTACCAGAAATTTCAAAAAACACTGTGCCTTTATTTCTTAAAATCTCAAATAACCAAATAAATCAGGAATCACAATAAATGTCAAAAAAATACATAGTTGAGTTATGAGATTATATTATGTATTCTCGGCAATTATATAGAAAAGTTTAGACAAACACATCCAAGTTTTAGGCTTTTTCAAAACAAGCTGTTTCCACCTGGACAAATAATTAAAAAATAATCCCCAACGACCTTCAAATTCCTGCATATTTCTGTTGTTTTTTTAGTTTCTGAAAGTATGCTACCAAGCTAGGTATATGTAGCTGCTCCTGAACCATTGTTTCATTCATTTATTTCTCTTGATTTTAATGGCAACCACAAGTACCATAACTCAAAGATGAATTGCTTATTGCTCATTGAAGAAAATGTTTGCACTCTGCCAATTGCCTCGAGGCATCCCAATGAGGCCCGAAACGCGTTTCCCCATGACTCAGTTTTTGATCATCACTCGGGGATCATTTCTTTTTTATATTCGTGCAAAAAAAAACTCACATTATTTTAGTATGTGTGAGAAATTGTTTTTATTTTTTGCTCATTTTTTTGTGTTATGCGGCCACACACACGGTGTCTCATAGATAACAACAGAGTGGAACGTTTTTACCCCCAAACGAACTATTTTTAAATTAATTTGGGGCAGGCCAAGCAAAAGCAACAGACGACGCCTTGTCGATATTGTTGGCTATCTTCTCGTGTCTCGTTCTTTGCTCCCTTATTCTTGTCTTTACGCCTCTACATAAATATATCGCCTGTCCTGCATCTGCCAATATTGAATAATTATAAACAAAATTAAATTTGCTGCAATCGACCGGAAAATATTAAAACGGACAGCCAAGCGTCATAATTATGCTTTGGTTTTTTGACTTTTGGCTTGGTCTTTGATGCGATTCGAAATATTTCGAGGGAATTTCAAGTAAATTTTTATAGTTTTCTAAGTGGTTTAGGATATCAAAAAAATCTTTTATTCAAAAATGTTTTTTTCCGAAAATTATAAACAAATAAAATTAGAAAAACTTTACTCTGCAGTGGTCTGTAATGGTTTCTAATAAGTTTTCCCCAATTTCCAAACCCAAATCTTATGTAAACATTTTCCATTTGTTTTTTTCCAATTATCTCTGTAAAATTTCAAATCAAAGGTTATATTAAAAAGCACTAATTAGCATTTAATCGGTTATGAAATACGCCTAGCAAGCGGTATAATTGACAATAAATATTTCGGTGGGGCATATCGAACGGATGACTTCCCTGGCAACGACAATGGCCACCCATAACCGCCAATTGGCCAATAAAATGTGTGTTTAAAATCGGTTTTGTGCAAGTGTTTCTCTGCCTTTTTATAGTCGATTGGAAAATGTGCATATTAAATGCCAGATGAAATCTGAACGATTCATAAAGGAAAACTAAATCCAACAGAGTGTTAAATAACCTGTATTAAATAGTAATCATAAAAAGGATATAAGAGTGAAAAGGAAATCATGTCTTGTTGCGGTCAAATAACCAGTATACGAGTACCCATCGAACTTAGCAATCAGAGCGATGTGCTCAAGGTAACTTTCAAAAAAAAGATTAAAAAAAAAAAAAGTAATACCACCCGTAACATCAGCTTAACTATGCAATAACTAATATATACTTTCGCTTTTCTGTTACTTTATTTTTCACACATTTACTGGGACCAGATCATATATGATCATCGATTAGATATCCACAAGAGGGTAGGCCCCATGTGCCCTTCGGGGTATGCTCTAAAATATTAACAATTCCGTACTTTTCAACTCTTGTGCGTCATCCCTCGAAAAATACAATAAACAATTGGAACATTTAATTGGAAAGCACTTCTAATCTGTGGAAAACAATTATTTATGAAAATACATTTGCATTTTGCTCATTAAATTCAGCCAGCAAAAATAAACAAACTAACTTTTAAGATCCTTCCCCCTGGCCCTTCCCGATTCCAGAGTGTATTTTCATATTCGTACATCAACACTTTTGGCCATTCCGGGGCTTTCATTCACAGCTGTTAACCATAAAGGAAGTGCTTTATATATTCCCACATACATATATTGAATTAATCCAATGGATTCCCCATGGAACTTACTTTTGGCCGCCATGAAAGAAATTTCGCCGATTGATGGGTTTATGTCTCTGGCCTCAAAATAAACCATATATCATACTGTTCGGATTTATAAATTCGAAATGTTATTGATTTAAATTTAATAATAGGGTGTGATTTATTCTTCGGGCTAACCAGAAATAAACACATCAAGTGAAATGGGTATTTTTTAATGGCTGATATGTGGAATCCAAAGGTGTTAAGAGAACAAAAGATGTAACACAGAAAAGCAACTAAATATTTAAGTATTTGCAATCATACTTTAGTTTTTTATGGGAATATCAGTTTCAGAATGGGGTTTTGAATGATTATAAACTTAAAACTTGAATACTTTGGATATGCCAATATTCAAATCAAATAATCAAGACAAACCATTTCCCTATGCTATGTGTATTATTGTTAAACCTATATCCTTGCTGTTTTTAAACCCAAAACCATGATTCTGTTTCCCAAATTCTATCGCAATATCTGTCACTCATTGCATGTCCTCGATTTCTCTCTGTTTCTTTTGGGGTCACCTCACTCGCATTGCAGGGTCCAGAACAAATACACGTCTCCAAGTTCTACAAGGAGTCCAAGAATGGAAAATTCGTATCCTACATCACAGAGAATGTCCGCACTTTGTACCAGACGTTCCGCGAAGGTGCCTATGCCTCCAATAATGGACCATGTCTTGGATGGCGCGAAACCCTAACATCTCCATATCAGGTAAGATTTTAGATCATAAACTTAAAATTTACAACTACTCTATATTACTTACATTTATTATTAGCGAAATAGATTTTCAAACATTAAAGAAAACTTTTGAAAAACATAAATTTATTAGAGTTTCCTGAGAGCAAAAGAATCTAAGAACTTATGGATATAATTGTTCTATTTTTAAAAAGAAAACATCAACTGAATAGAATAATTTTTTCTGATGTTTACCAGATGTACTAAATTTTAAATATATTTTTCCCCAACTATAGTGGATCAACTATGACGAAGCTCTGCTGCGAGCCAAGAACTTTGGGGCCGGAATGCTGGCCCTCGGAGCTCGACCCAAACAGTTGATTGGCATCTACTCGCAAAACCGACCGGAATGGATCCTGTACGAGCAGGGCTGCTACTCCTTCTCCCTGGTGGTGGTGCCATTGTACGACACCCTGGGTCCCGATGCCTGTGCCTTCATCATCCGCCAGACAGAGATGTCCATTGTGGTGGTAGAGGACGACGGCAAGGCGGCCATGTTGCTGGAGAAGGCGCCGCGCAGCCTAAAGATCATTGTGGCCATCAAGCCCATCCGCCAGACGACTCTGGAGCGGGCTCGGAGTCGGGGCATACAGATCTTCTCCTTCATCGATGTGGAGAAGCTGGGAGCCAAGGGCAATCACCCGGAGGTACCGCCCACGACGGAGGATCTGTGCACCGTCTGCTATACGTCCGGAACGACGGGTAATCCCAAGGGCGTGATGCTCACTCACGGCAACGTGGTGGCCGGCGTCTGTTCTGTGATCCTTCAGATGGGTGACCATCGTATCCGGGCCGGTGATGTCATGGTTTCCTTCCTGCCCCTGGCCCACATGTTCGAACGGTGCTGTGAAAACGGAATGTACTACGTGGGCGGTTGTGTGGGCTTCTACTCGGGGGACATCAAGGAGCTGACCAACGACCTGAAGATGCTGAAGCCCACAGTTATGCCGGCAGTGCCTCGTCTACTGAATCGCGTCTACGACAAGATCCAGAATGATATTTCCGCTTCCGGTTTGAAGCGGGGTCTCTTCAACATGGCGATGCGCGCCAAGGAGAAGGAGATCGCTCGCGGTGTCCTGAGGCGAAATGGGTGCTGGGACAAGTTGGTCTTCAAAAAGGTGCATCAGGCTTTTGGCGGTAACCTTCGCCTCATGGTCGTGGGCTCGGCTCCCCTCGCGGGTAATGTTTTAACGTTCATGCGCTGTGCTTTGGGTTGCTTGGTCCTGGAAGGATACGGCCAAACGGAGTGCACCGGTGCCATAACCCTCACCGTTCAGGGTGATCATGTGCCCAATCATGTGGGCCCACCCGTGTCCTGCAATGCTGTGAAACTGGTGGATGTGCCGGAGATGGAGTACTTTGCCAATCAAAATACGGGCGAGGTGTGCGTGCGAGGATCAAATGTGTTCCATGGGTAAGAAAATCGATTACAGATTGTACAATAAATAATTATAATGAATATTTTTTTAATTTCAGTTACTATAAGGATCCGGAGAAGACGGCGGAAGCCATAGACTCCGAGGGCTGGCATCACACTGGCGATGTGGGCATGTGGCTTCCGAATGGAACTCTACGGATCATTGATCGCCGCAAGCACATCTTCAAGCTCAGCCAGGGCGAGTATATAGTGCCCGAGAAGATCGAGAATATCTATACTCTCAGCCAATATGTTAATCAAGTATATGTCTATGGAGAGAGCTTAAAGGTGGGTTTTTATTTTTAAAATTATTGCATATAATACTGTAAGTTTGTATTAATCTTTTCAGAGCTGCATTATCGCTGTTGTTGTACCTGATGTCGATGTACTGAAGCAATGGGCCACGGAAAACAATGTCCGCGGTACACTCTCCGTCCTGTGCAATAATAAGAATGTCAAGGAACTGATCATGAACGACATGCTGAACTGGGGTAAACAGAGCGGACTCAAGTCATTCGAACAGGTCAGATATATACTGTTTTTAAGATAGAAAATAACTAACAATCTCCGTACTTTTCAGGTAAAAGATATATATCTGCATCCGGATCCTTTCTCGGTGCAAAATGGTTTACTTACGCCCACATTCAAAGCCAAGAGGCCGCAGTTGAAGAGCTACTTTAAGCCTCAGCTAGAGGATATGTATAAACACCTGGATTAAAGCAATACTATGTAGAAATCGACAACGAATCAAACTCAAGAATAACAAGTAAAAAAGGGAAAGCATTCAAGGACTTACAGATATGCCTATACCATATTAAACTGATGATAACAAAGACTACAGATATATACAGATGAAAAAAGCTGGATGAAGAACTGGATAAATAACAGTCTAATTTTGTAGTTTCGTCAATTCTTAGCCATTAAGAAAAGCGCAAGATATAGGACACCAGATACGGATAAAAAATATACACACACTACTTTCAAAAACTGAAACATGAAAACACACATTTTGACAGCCGCATTTCTTATATAATTTAATCGAAAAGCGATCCCTAACCAATATGTTATTAATTATATATTACCCTTCCACACATACGATCTAGTTCAAAGTGAATAGAACACGATTGCTGCGTAGTCAGAACCAAAACATATATAACTAACATATTGAGCAAATTGAATTAAACGAAAGCTTTAATTAACTATCTTACACTACATCGGCGTTAGTTGGAAAATAAACTTTTAAAATTATATATACATTAGGCACAAACACTATGAGAATTATGTTCAACGCAATTTGGAAGTGGAATTTATTGAAAATAAAATGAAAGAAGAGGAAACTAAACTAAAAAGCAGATCTAACTTAATAATAATAAATGTATAAATCAGATCCACTTCTTTGGACTGCACAGTCTGCCTTACAAAAACCTAAAAAAATACAAAATTAAAAAATAAAAATTGATCAAAAAATGCTAGAAAACTTTTTCTTATTAAGTGCTAAAAGGTAATAAAGCATTAAAGTAAAACTATACACTAATTTCCTTATGTAGATATAAAAAAACATAATTCAAATTATGATTTGAAATAAAAATAAACTAAAAATAAACAAAACGGCTTCTGACTTTCTCTAAAACAAAACAATGTTTTCAAAATACTGTTTTTTGAGATTGGCGTTGCCATATGTGGGCATATGTTTGAATATTTTTTATGTGGCGTTGCCTTACCTTCCCAAATACATAGATTTCAAATAAAAAACATTTTTCGTAATTTCTATCGAATCGCTTTAACTTTTAATACAAACTTTTCATCTTAAAGGCGCATTCAGTGTAATTTTAGTTTAATGACATTCAATTCAACTTAATTCGTTTAGTGGCTACGGTTCTTGGAATGCAAGACAAGAAAATCATTTGAACAAAGTATAAAAAATCATTTCAGACTTCAGTGAGTTATCTTGTAGTTTTCGTTATGAATTGCATTATGCTCTAATTAAAATGTACAAATATGTTTAGTCGTTTCTCGGGGTAGGGTCTTAGCTAAATATTAATCAAGTGTGTATCCATCGATATTTGACTTAAATTCACTAAAATCGTTTCTTTAACTACGCGTGGATCACAGCTCGCCGTGCTTGGGCTCATGTGGCGGCGTTGAGGCAGTGGTGACGACCGGATCGTTTGATGAATGATACTCATCCTCCGTCGACTCACGGCCATGGGAGTTCTCGTGATCCTCGACACGAGCCAATAGAGTCTTCAGCTCGGCATCGTAGTCCTTCCACTCGGGCACTATCCTCTGGGCGGCCGTCAGTTTGGCCTCCTTGGTCTGCGGATTGTTGCACAGATCGATCACCTTGGCACTCTTGAAGGAACTGTCGCTGCACCATGTCTGGCACCACAACCAATCGTCGGGCAGTGACTTAATGGCCACCTGGTGGATCATATTGTTGGGCAAATCCTGATCCAGATTGGACAAACTGTTCGGATCCTGACTGAGGGCCTGGTATTGACCACGCAGCCTGTCACCAGCTGCAATCTTGCGGAATCGCTTCAAGTCCACCACATACAGAGCAGATATGTGATACCTTCTGCCCATCAAGTGACTGCGCCAGTAGCCTTGTTTCCAGAATCGGAAGCCCTCCATCTCCTTGCGCGAATCACAGAAGGGTGTGTAGGCATAGGGAGCTCCACCGAGATCCAGATCATACAGCTCCTTGATATCCGATCGAACAATGGCATCGGCATCCACAAAAATGATTTTTCTCACATTCAGCGGGAAGAGCACATCCAGGAAGAGAATCTTATAGCCCCAAATGGTACGCTGCTTCTCCGTCTGCTGGTGCAGCCAACGCGGCCACTTGTATTGGACCAGTTCGTACTGGAAGTTATATTCACTGGCCATGTGGGGCAGGAAATCGGTGAACTGTGGGGAGAGGTAGTTCTTCAGGAACCAGAACTTCACCGGTGATTTTGTGTGCTTTAGCAGCGAGACCATCATAATCCGCAAGAGGCGCTCATAAAGATGACCCGATGCCACTGAGAAGATGTTAATGGTTTCCGTATCCTCGTCGGTGGCTGCCTGGTTGCTGTTGGATCCACCAAAACTGCTGGCGATGCTGTTCCAAATTCCCGATTGCCCTGCCTGTTCGTTGTCATCCGAAAGGAGTTCCGCCTGCTGCATTCCCGGCTTCTTCGAAACCCGCAATTTGATCACATGAGACCGCAGCGAGGTGATCAGAGCTTGAACATCGTTGGTTCCCGCGGTGTGATGAGTGTTGACGCCCTCCACGTGGCTTATGCCATAGATATCCGTGGACTTTCCTTCACGCAATCGCAGCGACCAGGCTCCTGGATTGGCTTTGAGTTGGAAATAGCCCAGATTGGCCATCACAATGGTGTCCACTAGGGTGGGCTGACTCTGAGTGCCCAACACCAGCTGTAATCCCCTGGGAGGGGCTCCACTGGAGGCATCAAAGCAGTGGCCCTCCAGCAAGAGATACTCCAGATCGAATTCACTGTGCACGGGTCCACCAATGTCGGTCAGTTTTATGTTGTCCAGATCGTAAACGGCACGGACTGCCTCCACAAGCCAGTTCTCCGGAACCTGGAGCTGTTGGGTCAACAGAGGATTGGCCGGTAGTCCACTGAACTTCGCGACAGGCCCCTCAGACCTTCCACCATTAACCTCGAACTGGACCTCTGGCTCGACTACGTATCTGTAGAAGTTCTTCACTGGCATATCGCTGTGCTGGGGCACGGGGATCAGGTAGAGATTCAACTGGGAGTTGAGCACCTGCCGCAGCAGGATTAAGATTGGTGTCAGCTTCTGGGCCGCTCGGGAGGCGGGATCCAACACGGCTACTATATCAAAGTGTGGCAGTTTCTCCTCCTTTGGAGGCAGCTTCACCACCGAATGGTCGGATTTTAGGTCAGTGGGCAGCTTGAAACGTGTCTTGGTTTGCCTGGGCAGCAAGCTGGCGTAGAGTTTCAGCAAGGTATCGCTGGTGAACTGCTCGCTGACGTCTTGAGCGGATTCTTTAAGGACCTGCCGCACCTTATCGCCATATTGCAGGGAACTGAATCTGGCCAACAAGGCGAAATCAGCGCTGTCGAAGGTTTCGTCGGCGGTGAGGGGACCATAGAGCCGCCCGTTTCCAATAACCAGACGCTGGGATTTGTTCAAACCCAAAACCCGCTGAGCATAAACCCTTAGCATCTTTAGATGGAGCTCAGTGGAACCAAGTATGTCCTCCAATTGTGATGGTATTTCAATCTTCTCCTTCGGCTTCTTTAACCACTTGAGTACCTGCTCAGTGGCCTGAGTTGGCGGCAGCGATTGCATGGCAGCCCAAACCAAGCGATTCAGATTCTTCTTATCCGCTCCAGCACTTTCCGTGTTGGGAATAAATGCCAGGCGAACACTCTCGCCACTCTGGACATATTCCAAAGCATGGGTGAGCAGAGATCTGCCTTCCGCCTCGTTAAGGTCGGCAAACACCCAAAGAGTAAGGAATTGTAGCGATGAGCGACCAATCTTCTCCGTGGACTTCTTACCGCCAAAGTACTTGAGATTCTCCATTAAAGTGGCGGTCATGTCGCGGTTGGAGAGCTTGTTCAAGGCAGCCACATTTCCCAGGTTGCTGTAGGCCACGCCATTGATATCCAGATACTTGACATCCTCCTGGCTAAGAATCCTCTGGTTGAGTCGGGGCATGACGTGCGGTTGGTTCATCAGGTAATCGATGGCCACATCGTTGTCCGTCATATCGCCCTTGTAAACAGCTTTCTGCAGATTGGAGGTGTGACTCATAATCTCGGTGAAAATGGCCTCCTCAAAGTCGCTATCGGCTGTCACGATATTCGATGGCATGGGAACGCCATTCATGAGGGCTTGTGGTTGCCCCTTATCCGGGAATCCAAGCCGCTGGATGAACTCGGCAGCCAATTCCCTGCCGTAATCATAGGAGCCATCTTCATCCAAGAACTCCTCTGCCTTGGAAAAGGATAGAGTTGAGAACTCCTTTGTCAGCTGCTTCACTATATCCTTCTTTTTCACCTCCTTGGTCTCCCCCACAGCGGCATAAATGTCCGTGAGGAAACTCAACGCAGCCCGAGCGTCTTTCTTCTGACTCACATAGTTGAAGGCGCAGGTTATGGCGATGTAATCCTCCAGATTATCCTTGTTAGCATCCCTGGCATCGAAAACTATACCCAGGCGGATGGGAGCCTGATGGATGACGAAGGATTCGGAAAGCTTTATCACACTTCTGGCCAAAGGTTGCAGGACATCAACAACCAAAACCAAATTGAACACGTTCTTCCTGATGTTTCTCAACATTCCGGGGAACGTGGGACGCAGGAGATCCAT
Organism: Drosophila atripex; assembly: GCA_035045925.1. Classification (NCBI taxonomy): domain Eukaryota; kingdom Metazoa; phylum Arthropoda; class Insecta; order Diptera; family Drosophilidae; genus Drosophila; species Drosophila atripex. Next base: position 9,521,357 of record JAWNOP010000012.1, read on the forward strand.
CACAGAAGCAGGCCAACGCCGGTACTGGGCGTCGGTTTCAATATCATTGATCCACTGAACAGCAGTATCGCGAATATCAATGGCGAACTCCTTTTTGCTGGAAGCTGTCAGATCTAAGGCTAGTAAAGAACTGGCCAGATTGCCGCGGACATTGTTGCTGTGCAAACTTTCCAGCACACGCATCTCGGAGCGAAGAGTCTCCACCAGGGAGTACAAATCCATGGTGTCCGCATCGAAGAAGAGTCCGTTTATGAAAAGAGCTCCATCTGGGGGTGCCACATTCAAGCTCCTGCCAAACACCTCCGTATTGTGCTTGACCTCTGCCCTCAAAGAATCGGTTACTTTGTGAGCCAAAAGAGTGCGGGCCAACATTGGAAAATTGTGGGAAATGTACTGCAGAATCTGTAGAGTTTCGTCTCCCTGAATTTCTGCCACAGCTGCGGCAGCTTGCAAACCCAGATCCTGGAACTCCCATGCCTTTAGCTGGGCGATTTCGTCGTTGCCCTGCAAGAGTCGTTGGCGCAACTGATCTAAAGCTCTCTTCAGTGTAGGATGCTTCTGCTTCAGGATTTTAAAATCGAAGCCTTGGACATCGGATTCGTTCGACAAATCATCGGAGTCGTCAGAAGAGGAGCCCGCCTCTGGTTTTGGTGCATCATCCTGGCTTTTATACTCCGTCGATTTAAGATGAAGTTCCACGCCGTAACCTGAAAGCCTTACCGGACGCTTGTCTGTGCCAGCCAACTGATGGCGTAAGATATATCGTATCTTGCCACTGTTAGCCTCCTTTTCCAACAGCTTGTGGTAGGTGCGGAACTGAGAGCTTCCCAGATCGCCGTATAACACCACAGTGCGAGTGTTGTTCTCGCTGCCTGGGAAGATGTGATCGAAGCTATAGGTTACCACCGGGGCATCCAGGCTTTCCTTGGACAGCGGCAGTCCCAGTTTCTTCTGCAGCTCCGCGTAACTGCAGGCCAACTCGGTGCCAACTTGGGCAAAAGTGGAACCGTCACAGGCGCCTCCGCTTCTCAACTCCTGGGCCAATTGAAAGTGCGTTTGGATACGGGGCGTCAAGCTGTGCGTGGAGACCACCAACTTGAGTAGAGGTAGTTGTGGCGAGCTCACATGGCTCTTGACTAACTCCAAAGCAGCGTTGTACTGCTGTGACTCCGTATCTGTAAGGGAATGATTGTTTATTATTTTTACCAGAATGTGAAGAAGCCAATAATTAAAAGCAAATAAGCAACTCCTCAATGGAGGATTCTAATCTTCGCCTAACCAACCGTATTCATTCAGAGCCGTGTCCAGTTTGGTGACTCCCTGGATGTAGTCCCAGAAGAGGCCTGCTTGTTCGTCAGCCAGATACTCGGCAACCTCCAGATAAAGCGGCGTCTGCGTCCATTTGGCATTAATTAGAGTGGTAATGGGGTAGCTCTTGCTCGATTCCGCAGAAATCGGCGAATATAGTGCTAAGAGCAGCACAGACACACACAACGCCGCTGCACGTAACATTGTTTCCTCTCGTTTTCTATGTGTTTTTCGACACGTACATAACGGAAAAGCAAACACCCAAGAACCTTATGCTTCACCGGCTCAGTATTTGCAATTTTCACCAGTTTTCAGCTGGCTTTGGACCACTTTTTTTAATTAAATTTAGAACTGATGTGGCGTTTAACCGGCTGTCGCGTAATGGGCCCAAAGTTCTTCCAAGAAACTATCGATAACAAAAAAATACCAGATTGGTATATTTACTAAATATGCTACTATCTTTTATGGTTCAAAAATACAAATATTCAAAAATTACTTATTCTTTCGCTTCCGAAATTAAAAAGATTAATTCGTGAGAAAAATGCACATATTGGCAATTAAGAAAAACGCTTGGATGGGAAATATGGTTTCCAGCGATGACTATATCTTCGCCAATTTCTATCCGATTCCCGAGCGGATTACCTTAAAAGATTTGTGGATAGATTCTCCACCATTCTGCATCAAACCCACAGAACATAATATTTTCAAGATTTTGTCTCAAATTTTCTGGGGGTCCCCTTCAAAAATTAAGAAAAACGCTTGGAAGGGAAATATGGCTCCCAGTGATGACTATATCTTCGCCAATTCCCATCCGATTCTCCAGCGGAATACCTGAAAAGATTTGTGGATAGATTCTCCACCATTCTGCATCAAAACCTCAGAACAAAATATTTTTTAGATTTTTTCTCAAATATTCTGGGGGTCCTCCTTCAAAAATTAAGAAAAACGCTTGGAAGGGAAATATGGCTTCCAGCGATGACTATATTTTCGCCAATTTCTATCCGATTCTCAAGCGGAATACCTGAAAAGATTTGTGGATAGATTCTCCACCATTCTGCATCAAAACCCCAGAACATAATATTTCCAAGATTTTTTCTCGAATTTTCTGGGGGTCCCCTTCAAAAATTAAGAAAAACGCTTGGAAGGGAAATATGGCTCCCAGTGATGACTATATCTTCGCCAATTCCCATCCGATTCTCAAGCGGAATACCTTAAACGATTTGTGGATGGATTCTCCACCATTCTGCATCAAAACCTCAGAACGAAATATTTTTTAGATTTTTTCTCAAATATTCTGGGGGTCCTCCTTCAAAAATTAAGAAAAACGCTTGGAAGGGAAATATGGCTTCCAGCGATGACTATATTTTCGCCAATTGCTATCCGATTCTCAAGCGGAATACCTGAAAAGATTTGTGGATAGATTCTCCACCATTCTGCATCAAAACCCCAGAACATAATATTTCCAAGATTTTTTCTCGAATTTTCTGGGGGTCCCCTTCAAAAATTAAGAAAAACGCTTGGAAGGGAAATATGGCTCCCAGTGATGACTATATCTTCGCCAATTCCCATCCGATTCTCAAGCGGAATACCTTAAACGATTTGTGGATAGATTCTCCACCATTCTGCATCAAAACCTCAGAACGAAATATTTTTTAGATTTTTTCTCAAATATTCTGGGGTCCCCTTCAAAAATTAAGAAAAACGCTTGGAGGGGAAATATGGCTTCCAGCGATGACTATATCTTCGCCAATTCCCATCCGATTCTCCAGCGGAATACCTGAAAAGATTTGTGGATAGATTCTCCACCATTCTGCATCAAAACCTCAGAACGAAATATGTTTTAGATTTTTTCTCAAATTTTCTGAGGGGTCCCCTTTAAAAATGAAGACGAACTCTTGGAAGGGAAATATGGCTCCCAGTGATGACTATATCTTCGCCAATTCCCATCCGATTCTCAAGCGGAATACCTTAAACGATTTGTGGATGGATTCTCCACCATTCTGCATCAAAACCTCAGAACGAAATATTTTTTAGATTTTTTCTCAAATATTCTGGGGGTCCCCTTCAAAAATTAAGAAAAACGTTTGGAGGGGAAATATGGCTCCCAGTGATGACTATACCTTCGCCAATTCCCATCCGATTCTCCAGCGGAATACCTTAAACGATTTGTGGATGGATTCTCCACCATTCTGCATCAAAACCTCAGAACGAAATATTTTTTAGATTTTTTCTCAAATATTCTGGGGGTCCTCCTTCAAAAATTAAGAAAAACGCTTGGAAGGGAAATATGGCTTCCAGCGATGACTATATTTTCGCCAATTTCTATCCGATTCTCAAGCGGAATACCTGAAAAGATTTGTGGATAGATTCTCCACCATTCTGCATCAAAACCCCAGAACATAATATTTCCAAGATTTTTTCTCGAATTTTCTGGGGGTCCCCTTCAAAAATTAAGAAAAACGCTTGGAAGGGAAATATGGCTCCCAGTGATGACTATATCTTCGCCAATTCCCATCCGATTCTCAAGCGGAATACCTTAAACGATTTGTGGATGGATTCTCCACCATTCTGCATCAAAACCTCAGAACGAAATATTTTTTAGATTTTTTCTCAAATATTCTGGGGGTCCTCCTTCAAAAATTAAGAAAAACGCTTGGAAGGGAAATATGGCTTCCAGCGATGACTATATTTTCGCCAATTGCTATCCGATTCTCAAGCGGAATACCTGAAAAGATTTGTGGATAGATTCTCCACCATTCTGCATCAAAACCCCAGAACATAATATTTCCAAGATTTTTTCTCGAATTTTCTGGGGGTCCCCTTCAAAAATTAAGAAAAACGCTTGGAAGGGAAATATGGCTCCCAGTGATGACTATATCTTCGCCAATTCCCATCCGATTCTCAAGCGGAATACCTTAAACGATTTGTGGATAGATTCTCCACCATTCTGCATCAAAACCTCAGAACGAAATATTTTTTAGATTTTTTCTCAAATATTCTGGGGTCCCCTTCAAAAATTAAGAAAAACGCTTGGAGGGGAAATATGGCTTCCAGCGATGACTATATCTTCGCCAATTCCCATCCGATTCTCCAGCGGAATACCTGAAAAGATTTGTGGATAGATTCTCCACCATTCTGCATCAAAACCTCAGAACGAAATATGTTTTAGATTTTTTCTCAAATTTTCTGAGGGGTCCCCTTTAAAAATGAAGACGAACTCTTGGAAGGGAAATATGGCTCCCAGTGATGACTATATCTTCGCCAATTCCCATCCGATTCTCAAGCGGAATACCTTAAACGATTTGTGGATGGATTCTCCACCATTCTGCATCAAAACCTCAGAACGAAATATTTTTTAGATTTTTTCTCAAATATTCTGGGGGTCCCCTTCAAAAATTAAGAAAAACGTTTGGAGGGGAAATATGGCTCCCAGTGATGACTATACCTTCGCCAATTCCCATCCGATTCTCCAGCGGAATACCTTAAACGATTTGTGGATGGATTCTCCACCATTCTGCATCAAAACCTCAGAACGAAATATGTTTTAGATTTTTTCTCAAATTTTCTGGGGGTCCCCTTTAAAAATGAAGACGAACTCTTGGAAGGGAAATATGGCTCCCAGTGATGACTATATCTTCGCCAATTCCCATCCGATTCTCAAGCGGAATACCTTAAACGATTTGTGGATGGATTCTCCACCATTCTGCGTCAAAACCTCAGAACGAAATATTTTTTAGATTTTTTCTCAAATATTCTGGGGGTCCCCTTCAAAAATTTAGAAAAACGCTTGGAAGGGAAATATGGATTCCAGCGTTGACTATATCTTCGCCAATTTCTATCCGATTCTCGAGCGGAACACCTTAAACGATTTATGGATTAATTCCCCATGAATCTGCATCAAAATCTAACAAAACAATATTTTATATATTCCTATTATAAATTGTATGTGAGGTACATTTTGCAAAATTATGAAAAATTCATAGAATTTCAATGTTTAAAACTGTAATACATTAGGATTTGTAGCAATGCCTAAGAATGAATACTATAACTTTTTATGTTTTCTATGTATAAATCGCATTACCTGGGGAAATAGCTTTCAAATTACTTTGAACTGAGTTTTTGAAAATCTTACAATTCAGTTGGTCGTCAGAAAAACATAACAAATTCAGGGTGATTTTAGTAAAATATTTTTTTAAATTAAACTTGAAATCATTTAAAGAGAATCTAAGGAAAAATGTCTTTAAGCAAAGCGACGGGCGCCATTATAAGGGCATTTCTTGTCGATGTGGATCCAATGACGTTTGAGGAGCTTTTGCACGAAATATCTATCAGTTTTGGCATACCCCCGAACGTGATCCGCAACCGAGTTCAAGAAGCTCTTGTGTTTGGAGTTCGCTGGTCATGGATTGTAAAAGTTGGAGAACGTTTCACTCTCCCAAAGCTAAGCAATTACTGCCAATGTTTACAAGAATCCATTGACATCGTTCTTCAGGAGGACAGAAATAGCGCCAATCTTGATGAAGAATCGAGCGACGAATCGGGGTATAGTTCTGACTGATTAGAGGTAAGAAGAATGAAAATATTAAAATACATAATGCATAATTAACCGAATTACAGAAACTAAAAATTATAAGGTTAAAGATATTTTCAAAACTAAATTAATTGTAAGAATTCAGAATGCTGCTAAAGCTGCTAAAAGACAATTTTGAAGTTCATAATAAAATAGACATTAGAGAGGATTAATGTGAACCATGGCGAAAGAAAAAGAATTAAAACACTTTTTCTATTTTTTCAAGACCATTGAACCAAATTTGTATGCTTATAAACAAAAACTGATCAAATTCTAATATATAAAAATAAAAATAAATATAAATGTATCGACAATATTAAAAAATACTTCTGTTTGTTAATGGGTAGAAAACATAGGTCATTCATAGCTTAAGGAATGATATTTAAATGGGTTTTATTTTAATAAAACAATATTTACCTTCTGGTCTCAAATCAAGAAAAGATTTTTTAAATTACTTCTCAATATTAAAACCGTTACCGTTCCGATACCGATATTTTAATACCAAAACTGTTCTTTTGCGAAATACCTTTGTAACCTGCAGGCACTCTAATCCAATTGTTTACAAAAATTTCAGCGCGAAATATTATTGCAAATAGTTGTTTATACATATTCGCCAATGAAATACACTTTAGAAGGAAACAATGCCAGAGGTTCGCTACAAGACAAAAATAACTTGCTTATATTAAAGTATATTGCATCTTTCAGTCATTGCCAAAGCTGTACAATCCCTTTCAAAGGTGGGGAAGGAAATGTTTATTGAAATTGACCAACAGGGCTTACAAATGAGGGCCATAAACGCCACTCAATCGGCAGTTGGTAGTATTTTCTTCAAACGTTCCATGTTTGAGATATTCGACATGCCGCCCAACTCCGATTTCTATTGTAAGATATCCATGAAAGGATGTTTGGCAGTGTTTCGTAATATGAATGAGGTAAGAGAATTACAATTTCCCATGCAATGTTCGGCTTATTAATTATTAAAAATATTTTAGGTGGAATACTGCGAACTTAACGTAGTTGACGACCAAACCAACCTGAAGGTTAATCTTCGTTGCAAGTTGGAGACAACAAAAGAGGCCACCATAGCCATCATAGATGACCAGAACATCAACACCAACATTGATACGGATCCAAGACCAAATTTGTAGGTTTCATTTGGTTATGGCTTTAATTTTAATTAATATTCCTACCATAATTCTTTCAGAATTCGTGGTGAACACAAACTGTTTACTGACATATCGAATAACTTTAATACCACAGAGGAAGAACTAACGCTGGAGGCCAACTCCCGCAGCTTAGTTGCAAAAAACTATATAGAAGGCGCTAGAGTTAACGATAAATTTATGAGAACCCAACTGAAACTGAAACCCAGTGAATTCGATCAATACCAAGTGACTAATGAAACAATCATTACATTCTGTATCAAAGAGCTACGCGCCTTTCTCCTCTTTGCCGAGTGCTTGAATGCTTCGCTTTCGTTGGAGTTTGACGATGCGGGAAGACCCCTTTTAATAAAAATTAAAAAGCATGGCGAGATCGAGTGCTTGTTGATCATGTCCACTCTCTCGCCGGAGGATGTGAGTTTCTCGGACGATTACTGTCAAAGGGATTTGACGGCTCGGGATGAGAATGGTCCGCTGGAAACATCAAAGAAAAAGAGTAAAAAACCAGAACCACCGCCAAAAACAAACAAACGGAAGAGCAGCGCTCCGGAACCGGCTAGATCACAGCCGAAACGAAGATTGGCCGAGAGTGACCACGAAACGAGTATAGAGACACCACTGTTTCAGTTCCGGAACTCCGAGGCGCCGTCCGTGCAGCACCCCCGGAATTTGGCTGAGGTGGATACCGTGGATTTAATTGAATGTGAGGCCGATGAGGAAGCTTTGATGCTGGCCGCCGCAGATGCTGCTCTGGAGGCCACCTTACCACCCAATGCGCCTCAAGTTCCTAACAGTACAGAGGTTTGCTTTTACAACTCTGATGATCCGCCGACCACTCAGATGCCCCAGCTGCCAGCCTCCTCCTCTGATGATGATGAAACCATTCCACAGTCACCCCAACGCCAGACCAGAGTGCGAGCGATATTCTCTAGGTGTTTCCAAAGCACATACGTTCCCCGGGAGCCATCTCCAAATAGTCAGGCCTTTGCGCCAAATTCGGATACAGAGGATTAGCCTAGATTTGATAGTTTATTAGTAAAAACAATTATTTTGAAAATCAAACAGTTTTCTGGATATTTATGTGTGGAAGAAAGCTGCTGGTCATGACAGAAGCTACCCTCGATTGAAGTTCCTGAGCATTTTTCTGAGCTTGCTGTAATGATGTAAGGCCCGATTGGAGGTTGATCTGGGATTTAATGAGCATTTGATCCGTGGTGACCAGTTGTTTAGAAGCACTCAATACAAAGCTTCGGGTAAAAGCCGTGAGAGATCTCCAAATGGCTATATTGTTTTCAACTAGAAGATTTTTGTTCATTTAAAAATTTTAAGTCAATAATTAGTAGGTACTTTACTCAGTTTACGCTGGAGGAGATTATTCCGGTAAATTGAGGCCATGCTGTTCACCTGGGTGCTTCTGCGCTGTTCGTAGATGTCTTCGTCGTCGTCCTCATCTTCTGTAGCTTCCCCTGGAACCTCGGCGGCAAAAAACTATAAAAATGATTGCTTTTAGAAAATATTACTTTTCGGAAAATACTCTTTTCCTACCCTGTGCTTGTCCTGCAGCTCCTCATCTGATTCGGAAGCTTCCCCGCTTACCAAATCAGCCATGACAACAGGTATTTAGAAAACGATAACAAAACTAAAGTAAATAAACAAAGTAATGTGGCAACTCTTACCCGGGATGCCAGATTGGCTTCAACATCAACAGCTGTTTACATGAGCGTACCCAAAAGGGGGTTACAATTAAATTTAAAATAAAATACATTTTATAAAAATTCTATTCAAACTTAATAAAAGTTTGCTCCACAAATTCATTGAAAAAGTTTAAAGTCATAATACATTTTTGATTGACCAAATATCAAATAATTAAATAAATTTATTTAAAACTTTGAACATGAATTAGATAAAATGTTGATAACTTTTTGTACATGAAGATCCTCTTAGCAACAAACTATAGGCTTTATAACATTGCACAGTTGGTTCTTTACTGAAAATACTTTTGCAAAGCTCCAGTTTCGAACATTCGCTTGATATCCGTGCCGCCACCAACGAATTTTCCATTAATAAAAACACGAGGAACCTGAAATATATATGAAATAAAATAAAATAAAATCAGAAAATGAAAAATAGAAATTAGTAATTGCTTCAAAGATAATTCCAGTTGAACAAGTCATTTCAGATTCTCGAACATTTTTAGTCATTGATTTTTTTCAGCTGTACACTGCACATACATATGTACAAACGTATGAAATTATAGCGATTTTGAAATACCTATGGTTTTTGCTTACCGTTTTAGCCCCCGTAAGTTCCCCAAGGACAGCCTGAATCTCATTGCCATCCGGATTTCCGTCCAGCTCAATAATAGTTGCATCTACATTAAGCTTTCGGAAGGGCTGAAAAATAAGATAATATGGCTATAACATTATATGCATTTTATATATACAAAATCTTCCTACCTCCTTAGCCATGGTGCAGTAGGGGCAATAGGTCTTGCTGAATATCACAACCTTGTTGCTGGCAATGGTGTTTTCGACAAACTTTGCCTGCTTGGAAGACATGTCTACTAGTTGTGGCCTCACAGCGGATCCAACTGCGCCCATAAGCTCGAAATCAAGGAAGGGATACGGGAACTTGGGGGGCAGAGTGGAGAACGACGAAGTGTATGATTGATGATAACAGGAACTTAGCAGACTATGTGAAAAAAGGTTATCTTTTTATTGATGCTTTATTCCGCAAGATTCTGTTGTTGTGGTCTTCAGGGTTGCCACACTTACTTACCATCGCGTTATCGAAATCATGATGGCTTAGTGATTTTATTTAAATTTGTTATTATGTAATAAAAATTAAGGATTTTTACAGGTAATTAACTTTTAATTTGTACAGTAAAGTTGATCACGTTGAATAATATTATAAAAATCAGGCTGTCAAAGGTTACCTACGGTGCTGCCATATCAATAGAAACTAGAACTTTAAGTTGGCACTACTGTTCGAGATGGCGACCGATTTAAAAGCTCTTAAGTGATTTATTCTTAGTTTGGTGTGGCAATTCATCTTGGAACGCTTGCAAATAGTGCAATTTCATTTCGAAAATAATGTGCGGAATACGTATCGCGCACTATTTCCATTTTATCCATCTTCCATCAAAGGAGTTAATTCGATTAAGCATGGAACTTTTAAGCACTACTTTTTGGCAACCTCCAATTTAAATTGTGGCTTTTTGTTTAGAGTTGATCAAAATGGAATTTATAACAAATTTAAAAATTTTTGAAAAGGAAGACTTCTCGCACGCCTTTATATTCGGAAGATCGGCCAACGATATCATATAGCTGTCATATAATAAGAAATCGGAATGAAGATATATAATCATTAATGACACATGGTATACTTGGTATTTTTAAAGAAGCTTATTTTAAATTATATTTATCTTAAATTTTATTATTCAGAAGTGCTCTTTTTTTGAATATTTTTTAAAAATATCTATAAAATAATTTATTTTATTCTTTATTATTAAACCCTTGCAGAAGGTATTATAATTTTGGTCAAAAGTGTCAACTTCGGCTCCGCCCGAAGTTGGCTTTCCTTTCGTGGTTTGTATCCTTTTAGCTGCTCAGCTTAGAAAGTCTAATAAAGAAAGCATATCCAGAAAGGAATTTGGTCTTAAGATGGTTGAATCCATTTCAAAAGAGTTGGTGCTGTACTTGGTGCTAAAATTCATGTGGGTGTGGAAGAAGGATTCGAGAAGTGCGAAATCCTTGCTGACCCACAAAAGGTCGTACAATTCGTGGTGACATTGGCCACTGCCATTATGCAGTTGATGCACAAGGATTTGAAGGAAACGTAAGCATTCATTCACATATTATTGAAAATTTAAATAATTAATAAATATAATTGCAGGCGTGTTGCACTGTCACAGTGCTCGGAGGAGGAAAGAGATAATTTTGAAGCAGAAAAGAGCCAAGATTGATAGAAGCGCGGTCATTATCGCAAAAAAAAAACTCGCAAAAATTGCGGTTACTTTACAATACAATACGAACTCGTTTACAAAAGGTTACATATATAAGGTTCTCCCTTAAAATAGTATTTATTAACAAATTACTCTGCATATTGCACTTTAAGGCACAGTTTAAAGCCTTTAAGAAAAGGCCAAGCCAGTCATCCATTGAGAAACTGTTCCAAGGCATCCTGGGCCTCTACCTCGGTGGGTTCAAGGACTACTTCCTCCAGTTTGGTGGAATTTCCAGTGGCTTGAATTTCTGAAATTGTTTAGTTGATGTTTAACTTAATTTTTTGGATTTATTTAATTTAATTACTCGTCAGCTGGCCGTGCTGTTTGTACTCCTCCATGTCGTTCCGAAATGCATCGTCAAAAACAGCCTGTCTTTCTCTTTGCATCTTTAGTAACTTTTTTTCATGGTCCTGGATTTTCGTCTGGTGCTGAGTGGCTATCTTTTGCCTGTACTGCTCCAAGTCGTTGAGTTTCTTCTGTTTGTGACGAGATAGCTGGAATTGCTGCTCCAGCATAAATTCCTGAAGTTCACACTCCTCGCACAGATCCTCCAGCTTCTCCAATTCCACTTCCAACTGGTTGCCCAGCTCCTCTAAAGATTGGAGTGTTTTTGTACTGGCCTTAAGCTGTGATATCAAAGTGGGAATCCCCGCCAGACTGCTGTTCAGCTCGCTGATGATCTTTCGTTGGTTACTGGCCTTTTGTTGCACTTCAGAGATCTGATTGGCAATGGCGGTGGCTTTCTCCGCATTCTCCTCATTGGCCACATGGATTTTCTGCCAGTCGTCCTCGTATTTGGCCAGCAAACCACAACCAGCAGCAACATTTAAATGCGTTGGTATTCCATCTGTCAGTTGGAAAGGGGAACTCAGGGATAGATTACTGCTCCGGCTTGAGGACAAACTTCCGTGGAGACCGCCCAACGGTGATGTAGGAGTAGTGGCGGTGCTCGTTTGTGGACTCCCCGAGTTTCCAGAACTGACACGCTGGCGATATTGCTGCTGCAAATTCTCTGAGATCACCAGTCCCTCCTGAATCGCACTGCTCAGCTTCTTTTTAAGGCTTCCAAACATTGTCTAGACGTGAATTTTACATAAATTAAAGTGTTTAACTTGCTAATTGACTTTCGCGGTGGCGTTTTCCATCGACAGGTTTATGGTAAATAAAGAATCAGCTGTTCAAGAGTAAGAGAGAAATCGGTGAAACAGTTGTTATTGATACCCTACACTTGGGCATTTACGACTTTGGAAACATCGTGGTATAGCTAAGTATCAAGTCATATTATTTAATTCTTAAAATCATAATACTTACAGTTTGACTTGTATCCCACCGATATTAAAAAATATAAAATTTTGTCATAAAATAAAATATTTTTATTTAACTCTCAACGAATTCAAAAGGGCTAAGAACATTTTAAAAATAGCTTTAGTAAATTTACATTGATCTCTTACTTAAGTGTAATGATAGATAAGAATTAACATTTATTTTAAATCTCTTGTTGATGTTAACTAAATAACATCATTGAACTAGAAGTTTAATTAATCATCAGTCAGGTCAACGGAGGGTACGCTTTCACTCAATTGTTTATTTTTGTGCTCATTATCATTATCAGGTTTTTTAATCTCATGTGTTTGACATTCGACTATTTCTATATCACTATTGTTATTTGAATCACTGGTGTTGTCCAACTCAATGCAGCTACTAGATTCCGATTCAGAATCCGAGCTACCAGAATCTCGATTTCCTTCGGAATTTGAGCTGACATCGATGGTAAGAACATTTTTAGGTTCTTCGTTGGATGAAATAGATAAACATTCGAGACTTATATTTTTAGTTTGATCGTCATCCGACATCAATTCTTTTACTATATCGCTTAGAGGAGATGAAGCTGTTTCTTGGGCATTGCTAGGGATCTTTGTGTTGAGAGCTTGGCTGTAGGCCATCGCAACAACCAAAGCCATTTGTTTCGAGTGATTAAGGAGCACTTCTGAGGGTGCGGGAACGGATAGCATTTCATTGAACGTAGGATTAGTCCCATAGAAACTGTTGCTTCTGGTACTCTGGCTACTCGTGGATCTCCTTCGACTTTTCTTGTGTTTCTTGGAAGACTTTTTAATTTTTTTCCTTCGGCTGGAGCGACTGCGGTAGGGACTTCTACTGCCACTTCTACTCCTGCTCCTGACGCTTCGTTTTCGTTCCTTGCGATGCGACTTTTTAGACTTTTTCCTGCTGTGTCTTCGACGTGAACTTCTACTTCTGCTGCGAGTCCGGCTTCTTTTTTTGTTAACACTCCTGCTTCGGCTTCTACTTCGGTTTCTGTTATAGAACGTGTTCAGTTCTCGTTGCACATTTCTGTCATCTAAATCCTTCAACTTTTGTTGGCAATTAGCCACTGTACGCTCCTTTTCTCGTTTATTATGACTAAGTGCATTGTTTATTGTACGTCCTAAAAAGCGTTTATTTGTTTTTCCAAGAGGGTTCACCTTGCGTTCACATTGGGTTTTGTTGGCAATGCTTGGATTTTGTGCATCAATCTCGCGCATAAGCTCTGCAATGGCGCGGCTGAAAAATAAATTTAATTGAATTTAATTATAATTATATTGAAGCGAAATTAATTACTCAGTCAGCTCAGAATCGTTCATGTTTTGTTTATTTCTTGGAACCCGTGTTGCCAGATAGAGAAATAAAATTTTGCTCTGAAAAAATACCAAAAATAATCGATATGAAACATCAATATACACACGGCTGCCAGATTTGGCTCTTTGAATGGCTCGTCAAGCTGTTAATCTATTTCATTGCAGAAAAATGTTTTGTCTTTTTTAATTAAAATTGGCTAATTTTTAATCCTTTTTTGGATTTTTGGATCCTTTTTCCTCATTAAAAGGCAACCGTGAATATACATGAAACTGGGTTTCCCCATCTCTAGCTGGATCGGTAGGATTCGATAAGACCTATCGATAATTTAAAAAGACGCGGACCCAAGCTTTTTTACGGTAATCTTTTATTGATAAAATTAAAAAACAATTACGCATTGCTAATATCACAGTAGAATCACATTTTGTAGACTTTATACGTCTTGACTATTTTCTCCCATCTATCACATTCTGCATCCAGGGAATATATTTACTGACGCGCGTATAAATGCCTGGCAAGCCAGGACGCGCACATCCGATGCCGGTGGAAACGACGCCAACCAAATGATGCTCCTTGGACATAAGCGGGCCACCAGAATCGGCCTGTAAAGTTATAGAACATCCAAACATAAAATTTGTGCCATATCAGCCAGTGGCATACTCACCCAACAGGAATCGATTTGCCCGTTTTCATAGCCCGCACACAATTGGGTATCTCCGATGGTGTTACTCTTTCCCTGGGACCTGTACGACCTCTCGCAGTCCTCGTTGCTCCAAATCCTTACAGATGCTTTGCGCAGCACATCGGATCGATCACCTTCGGCCTGGTTCTCATGAGTCCAACCCCATCCGGATACGGTGCCGTATTCTTGATCCAAACTTCGCTGTCCTTTGTCGGAGCCCACGCAACTTGGTTGGATATGGGAGCTGAATTTTATTGGCGCCACCAGCTCCAGCAGGGCTACATAGGAATATGAAATTATTAAGGGCCTAAGATCTGCATCAGGCATATTTTGGATTTAATTTTAAGTGGTCTTGGTTTTAAAAGAGGGAGAATCCATAAGAAGGTTTTTAGCTTTAGTATGAGATTGGTGTTCAAAGATTAAGATTATTTTTACAAAGCTCCGAAATAGACTACAATATTTTTCCATTCATAAAAAAATGTATATCCAGGCAAGGGTCATTCTCACCTGAATAGCTAATTATCTTTAACAGGAAATCCAAAATATGCCTGTTAAATATTCCACATACCTATATCATGTTTCACATCATTGCAGTCATACTTTGGATGCGGCACTATGTTCTTAAAATCCACCCTTAATGCATCCGGACCGTTGCCAATCCCATTCAAGTACTCTCGGATACTGTGGAGCCCCACAACACCCTGGATTTGGGCTGGTTTCATGAACTTCTGCAAGCCGTTGCAGATGCAGTGGCCAGCCGTGAGGATCCACCGTTCCGAGATGATTGTGCCACCGCAGAAATGACCACCGCGGCGCATAAGACTGACCATAAAGGGCATTTCGTTGCGTTCCGCCTCACTACCGCCCACAATTTTTGGATTTCGCGCCGTGCAGATCTGATTGGTAACTACAATGGGAGCGGGTAGTCTAGTTATTGTAGTAAGTTTTATTTTAAGGATTTGTGTGATATGATTAGGATATTTTTGTAAGCCACAAATATTAGAACGTGTCAGTGAGATAAATATGATTTCTTGATTTCTCCTGGCAACTCACAGGAAATTTGCGCCTGACTACATTGCAATAATGACAATAGAACGGCTAGTAAGATGAACTTAAACATGATTTTATTTAAACAGAAAAAAGGGTTCTTTGCGGCGAAAAACCCGTTAGACGCGGTTGAAGCTTAAACGAAACTTTTCAACGAACTGTCACAAAAATTCTGTGCGCCAATTAATTTATATATAGGTGGGTTGTCTAAGCGTCGTCTCTGTTCCACTGACTTATTTTATTTTCGTCTGCCGTTCTATGGGGATTAGCCGGAAAGCTTTACGTGTGTGCTGCTCGCTCAGTCGGCTGCTCCGTCTCGCTTGCTCTGATAACAAACGGAAGTTGGCTGAATATTAGCACCTGTTGCCTGAGACTCAGAGCTTTTTTCCCCTCCAACATTGCACTGGCCCATCGGCACCTTTTTCCCTCGTTTGTGTGGGTGGGTGTCATGTGCACACGTTTTGGCATTTCAATTGACTCGTCTGTAGAATTAAAGAGCTGCCAAAAAAAAAAGAAGACAAAAACAAAACGTAAACAAAAGCCGAAAACAAAGTTGTGGGTATGTTTTGCGTTTTATGACCCAACGAAGTTCACGGCATTGAAAGGTGTACGACAAAAGGTGTGACAATATTGGAGCACCTACATACGTAGTATGAGTATATGGTAGTTGCATCAAAGTTTAATGCCCCATTATCCTTATTTAATATGTATATCTTTGCAATTAACAACACGTACTTAAGGTGTTATTGAGATTGTTGTCTGACGAATGAATTTCTTTGGAAATTTTGTTTCAGTCGGTTGAGTTGAAAAGGGTTATTACATAATGAGAGCATTTACTTTATTTTCTGGGTATAGCAAGTATTTACTTATGTATTTTATAATTGGGTTCCATAATATAAGTTTATATAACTTGTATAGTATTAATTTAGAACAAGTATTGATATAAGATTTTTTTTAAATCATAAATAGGACAGAAGAATCGTTTCCTAAACTAAAGTTACCCTGAATAATTAAGTTCTCACATTGTAAACAGCCTTAGACGTCATATTTCCATCAAGGGTTGGAACCACACTCGCTCCAATCATCGCGCATTTTATGCAAATCAGGGAAGTGTCTGCCTGCCCTGCCTTATGAATTGTGAGGGGAGCCAATAATAATTGAAATTCAATGTCGGTACAATCAATGTAACGTTAGCCCCTCTGACATTAACATTGCCCTTAAAACTAATGCAAACGTGTCTTGCACATTTAATGCAACTGGGTGAGGAAGGTGAGGTCGTTTCATTTAAATTATCCATAGAATTATGCAGGTGGAAGTGCAACAGTAATCGGTATAAAATATTGGAGTGACAAAAAATAAGGAATTGAAACTGAAAGTTGACCAAACGACTATCAAGATTCTCAATTCGCATTCGCAGCAGACAAATCAGTTCAGTAGATCATAAGCTAATACGCTTGAATAATAGATTTCTAATAGATTTTCTAATAGATATTCTAATAGATTCTAATAGATTTCTTGACTTTGGTTCCTTAACAACAAAAAACCAGAAATTCAGATTTATTTACCTACGTTGCCTCCGATCGGATCAGTTCCCATCTCATCCGAGTTCATCGATCGCGGCGGTTTCAGTTTCGCGTTAAATGCTAATCCAAAATACAAATTGGCTATAAAAACCTATCGTACTGGCCATTGTCTGTCGCTGACAGGCGATACCAAATATAAATAATAATAAAAATAAAAAAACAAACACGGGTGCGGGACACGAAACGAAACTAGTTTCAAGTGCATTGACACTTTTTGGCCGCTTCGGGCGAAACTTGGACGCATTCAATGTGAAGGTCACCTGTCGTCTATTCGTACTGTTTGTCTTTGCTACACTTTTGTTTTCATTTGCCGCAGTTCAACGACGCCTTTGCCATTTTTGGTGACTAATTGCAACAGGGAAGTCTTTAATAGAAGCCCATGCGGGCGGTTTACGGGCCGGGCTGGGCCATAGGAAATGTTTTTTGGTCGCACAATGAACCCGAATTGCAGGTTTTCGAGTCATACAGTATTTTAGAATGTTATTTAATATTTCTTGTCTAATAATCCTCTACAAATAATTGACCTTAAGTTAAAACCAATAATTCCGTTAAAACTTAAAAGCTACCTTAAGAAAGAGATTAAAACAATTTAATAGAAATATAACATAATGACTGTGAAAAATATTTATAAATATTATATAACTATTTATAAAATCTTATATAAAAATATCTATAAACATTTACTTACCCTTATAATGACAGATTCACAATTAAAATGTTGTCAGGATCACTTATTTGGTTTCAATTATTGCTCGAAAGCCAGCTAATAAAATATGAGGGCTTTCTGAGCAACAATCAAAATTATATAAGTGTCCGTTTAGGAGCTCTTATATAAAAAAGCCAAACTATTTCAGCCAAAGATTATTACAATTTTGAGTTTCACAAGTTAAGAAGTCATTTTGGATTATTTTTGGATTTATTTAGCCAGGCCAACACGTCTGGTCGGTGTGAGAGCCGCACCGGAACTGCACTACTGTTGTCCACTTGGTGACGTTGTCTCCTTTTGATCCTGGCCACCGGATGCCACGGATTCCGAACACAGGTTCCGGACTTGCAACGACGGTCGGTCGCTAACCGAACGAAAGCCGGCAAGGAAGCACCATCCCTCGTTGTCGGTGGCTTTTATCCTCTGGGCCTATGCGGCGTATGCTTGTTATGCAAACGACTGCCGCTCGGCTTCGTTCGGCATTCTTTTCAACAAGCGACCAATGAGAGTCCTGTAGCGGGTTTTTGTTGCCTTGGCCAAGGACTATGAAGAACAGCGCAGGCGTAAATTATGTCAGTTTTTGAATTTTCATTTATGGGTTTTTGTTTTGCCTCTAAAGGTGTAATTTTTTGTAGCTTATGGTTTTTGAAGGATTTGAATTTAGTAATTTTTTGTAATAGATTTTATTTTTTGAGTGAGGGTTTTATATTTTTGTAATTTTTAATAACCTTTCAATAATGTCGTATTGCAAAATTGGTTTAATGATTTAAAAATTAGTTTTTTATACTTTTAAATTTTATGAAGTAGAATTTTTATTAAAAAAATGTATAATGGTGAAAAATGAAAAATGTCTATTGTAGTTGAATCTTTTTGATAATTTTAGCGAATTTAATTTAATAAAATCTTCAATTGAATAGATTTTAGGTCTTGACACCAGTAGACTGTTATGTAGCTATTTCGAATAGGATTTTAAATAGTGCTCTTTACTATTAAAATAGTAAAGTATATTTTATAAACATAAAAGTTGTAAAATTTTATGAAAGTTTTCTTTTAATAAGTAGTTTATAAATTAAATCTTGAATCTAAACGTTGCGATGACAACTCCTTGGAGAATTGCCGTCATCAATTTCTTTAGCCCCACCGCGTTTCAATTTTAGTCGCAAAGCCGCAACTAAAACACAATCAACACATTTGCAAACTAAATTTCAGGTAGCTGACACTTACATTTTATTTGGCAAATTGTGATTGACAAGCTGTTGACACGCTTTTAAGAGGCCAAGAGGGCCAATGTATCAGTTAGTGGGTGAAAACTGGCCGCACTTAACCCTATTCGCGAGTGGGAAGATTTTTCGCAATTAAATATTTAAGCGGCAGCCAATACACAGATGCAACATGCAGCACAACATGGCAAAGAAATGGCAAGTGCAACAGAAATGCATCAAATATTCGGGCTAAATTATTGATAGACTTGTTCCAGCGAGCGATGGAGAGGCCATCGCAACATTTCAATATGCTAATTACTTTTTGACTTGGCGGGGGATGTTGCTTTGGATGTGGATTCGGCAAAACAAATGCAGGTGGCAGGTAGCAGGCAGCAGGTGGGCCATGGAAAGGGTGGCGGAGCAGGTGCTAATCATTGCAAGATGCCTGCCACGATTTCCCAGGTGATTCCCCGGCAAGTTCTGTAACAAATGCCAAAATCTATCGAAGGCGACACTTCCACCGAAATAAAACCAAGAAAATGGCAATGGGGAAATGTGTCTACAATTTTGGGGAAAGCGGAAAACGGAAAAGGAAACTTCACAGACCTGACATCATCGTCTCGGGGTATGCGAAAACCCTTATCCATCTATTCCGCGGCATTGTTTTTGCGTGACAATTGGGCCAATTTATTATTCATTAGGTTAAAAAGTCACAGAACAACACAACCAGGACTGAAACTGAACCCAAACTGACAGCCAGCCAAGTCTCAGCCATTTGTAATGCCACATCCAGTGGAGGCTGCTATCGGATTTAATCCAGCGGAGATTGGGCAGGGGATGGATGCCGGATGGATCTTCCAAAAACCAACATGTTTCAACATTTAACCGGACTACTTTTGGGGAAATACTCTAATTGATTTCCCGGAAAAGGTATCTTGTTTACCTTTTTTTTTTGTTCCGAAACTTTTTGGCTCAAGTTTAATTCAAGTCCGACAGTTGCAGTTTGAGATTATTTGCTGGCTAATTAGATTAGAACAAGTAAACAAAACGCATCCAAAGTTCAGGACTAGCCAGGACTAAGCAAAAGTTAAGTTTTGATTCCTGAATTATTAACTATTGCCGGGGTTTGATTATTTCTTTGCAATTGTCTTCTGTTAAAGTTTTAGGTTCTTTTAAATGGTTCTGGGTTATGGTTGTTTTAATATTAATATTTTAGTTGTTTAGGTTTGAATATTAGTAATTTAGATTGTATTCTACCATGCATACGTGTGGAGGTAATTTTATGTATTTTTTCCAATAGTTAATTATTGTTCTTGAAATATTTTGAGTGAATCTTTTTGATTTAAAATTTAGGATTTTATTTATTTATTTTTTTTGTCAAGGTCCTGCTTTAGAAATGAATTGCATGGTCTTAAATATATATTTTGTTTTAATAAGTATAACAAGTTTTTTTAATTTTAAGTTATTTTGCAAATCTATCATTTATTTTCTACTTTTTTGCTGTGAAATCTTTTAGTTTTCTAATATTATATTCTATCTTCTTTGGGGTTATTAAATGTATTTGATTTATTTTGATTTAATTTTAAGGAAATTGAACATTTTTTAAAGAAATCAATTCCGATAAAGTTTTTTTTTTTTATTTTTGTAAACTTTCCGATTAAGTCAAACTATTTAATTGAATTCAGCCGTAATTAACTTTATTCATATCCATTTCTTTTAATTATGTCAGCATATTTAAATCCATCAATCCTGCCTGCAAATTGCAAGTCCATAAGTAATTTTTCCGCGAAATTTTCCGGCATGCCCTGGCACATCAAGGCCTAATGGACATAAATGGAAAATCTATTATGGTTATACCTTGACTCTCTGTCCTCGCCGCACTTGACACATCCTCGAGAGCTCTCGTCAATTAAGTAACTCACAGAAAAAAATCACCAGCAAAAAAATTGAGGACTTGCGGCTTTTTGCTGACTGACTTCGACTTTCAACCTTTCCGAATTGTTACGTAAAAAGGATATGGAGATGTGGCGAGTGTGTGCGGCAAGTCAGGTGTCAGATTGACGAGCGGGCAGGGGTCGGGGAGCCGGGTCGGGGGCCTGGATCGGTTGACAGTAAAATCTGTCAAGCGAAATAATGTCTGTTGATACAAAATATTTCCACACTTGCCACAGCAATTTGGTCAGCGAAGGGATTTCATTTTTCCGCCCACTTTCTCGTCCTTCCCCTGTGATATTTTCCGCTCTTTTTGCCTACTTTTCTGCATATTTAATACGCAATTAAGCCATTTGACTAGCAGCTAACATGGAAAATGCATTTTCGTGCCTTTCCATTCGATCGGCGAAAGGGGAAGGGGTCAAGTGTCAGGACATTGCCGAGAAATGAGGAAACAGGTGTGTTGTAGGAGGAAGCAACTGTAATTTCTGTGAGTTGTCAAATATTTTCTTTATTTTTAGATGAAGAAAAATAATCCAAATTGGCTGGGGAATACCTTGATTTCCCAGCCAATTAAATTATTTTAGTGGGTTTGGTGTTATTTGCATTCGTTCAGTTTGAATTGTTTGATGTTGTTAAGTTTTTGTATAAATTTATGATAATTTATAGGAATTATTTTCGAAAATGTGTTATTCTTTTAACTCTTTTTAATTTTGTATGTTTTAGGTTCGGTTGTATTTACAGAATGTTTTGTAATCATTTGATGTGTCTTAGATTGTTTTAAATTCCTTTAATCTTTAGTTGATAAATCTTTATCAATTATATTTTTTTTTAGGATAACCAGAAATTTAATTTATTTAGAGCTTTAAACTAAAGCCTTTTGTTGTCTAAACCTTGTCATTTTTGTTTTTGTTTATTGAAACCTTTTAAACTGATTTATTTCGTAATTTATGAACATTTTTAAGTATTTTCCAGATTCTTTTGTGCTAAACAAAGCTTAGGGTAATTTTGGCCAGTTAAATATAGAATTTTTTTTAAACTCTTTATTCAAATAATATGCCAAAGGGATTAAGAATTTAACTTTTTTTCCTAAAAAAAAAATAGCATTTAGTTTGCTAATTTAAGCAATTTTAGCGCATCTCTCATTTGAATTGATAAAAATATAATTTATTTTGCATTTTTTTGGATCAGTCCTGCATCGTAAACTGTCTAAACAACTTTCTTGCAAATCTGAATAATTTTGGATAGCATTATTTTGCACTTAGTGGAAAATGTTTACCTGAAGTGTACGGTCAACTTTGCCATTTTGTTCTCATACCCACGGCCGATGGCCATTGGCCAGTTTACCTTTACTGACCAGCACAAGGTCTTTCCATTTTTAGTCCTTTTGCATTCACCATCCCAACCCCAACCCCAGTCCCTGTCTCAAAACTATATTGTTAGTGTTACTTTTTGAAGAACCCATTCCATTTGACCATCCCGCGATTGTTGAGTTCTGGTTGCCACGGTGGCATAAAGGTTTAGTGGAGTGGTGGTGTGGCACATACGGCTCTTGGCTAGGGGTTGGTTCTTTCATATGGTCAGTTAGTGCGGCAGACAGCCTGTCCAGCCTGTTCCGGCGATCTACTTGCAGCGCCGAGGGGTGGTTCTAGTTTTGTGCATTGTTTTCGATTTTGGTGGCCTAAAATGGCGTCCGTAAACCCAAAAAACATTCTGGAAATTGCTTTTTTTTAGGCTAATTTAATTGGTTTATGCAAACCAGAAAAATTAGCTATGGTATCCATTACCAGAATTGTGTGAAGAAACTGGAAAATATTCTTTTGTTAACCTTTTGAGAATTTTTTTGATAAGGCCCGAACTAAAAATGTATTTTAAACAAGTTTTCTAGATCAATTTAATTTATATCCATTTGAATATCTTAAAAGAAAGATTAATGTGTAAACTCTTAGCTCTTTTTTAGAAAAAAATAATCTTAATAATTTGGAATTATATATGTAGCTGGTAGCTGCTTATTAATTTTTATTTAAACTGAGCTAAGCATTATTAAATAAATTTTAAATGTGAAACTATTGATTTTCATTTTATATTGATTAATTATTTCATTTAAAGAATAAACTATGGAGCTTTTGTAATTATAATTTCATTATTATGATGAATTTCAATGATCTATGATGTATTTCACTTTAACAAAGTTACCAGGAGGATATTATAAATATTTTCGAAAAATGTTTTATTTAATTAAGAAAGTAAGGAAAAAATAAGTGTAGTGGTGTAAGGATATTTTCTCAATTTTCAAATGTCTGCTCCTTAGTTTTTCGTTTTATAATTTTTTTCGTTAGTTGGGATCACTGTGTTTTTTGTTTTTTTACGTGTTTATTTAAAATCAAACAAATTTTGTTTTATTTCTTTTGAAATGAGATTTGGTTTTGCCTTTTAATTACGGTAGATAAACATTAATCTTTGTAATAAAATGTTAAATATTTTGTAGGCGTTTTATGTAAATCTAGAGATTATTTTGGGGATGCCATTATAACCTGTAAAATTTTCTGTAAAATTTATGTAGGGTTTGGGAAAACTGCAAATGTGTCTATAATTTTGCTAAAAAAAATTCCAAATTATTAGGATTATTTTTGAAAAAATAAAAAAGAGCAACAGCCGTCACCCACCTCCGCCCACTGTCCTCACACCCCAGAACCACCCCCCGGCAGCCGCGCTCTCACTCCCAGCGGCCATCTTTGAAAAGTTTCCGCAGTCTCTATACGAGACACTTCCTTCGCAGGAGCATCGCTAAAAAACACATCTAATTCCTTTGCCTCGATTTGTTTAAACCATTTCACAGAATCTACTTTTTAATCCAATTGTTTCCGCTTTTGGGCCAAATTTGTGGATTTCCGAAAAAAGCTTACCAAAAATGTGTCACCAATTTAGTCTAGACTTTAGAGTTAATTTTGTTGATTTTTGAATTCTTGGTAAACTTTTCTTGTTTTTGATGAATTTTGTTTAATTTTCATATATATTTTTTAGAACTTTAAAACGTTTTTGTTTTAAACAAAAGAAATGGGACCAGAATGAAGTGCGATTTAGATTTTTCATAAATTTTTTGTAATATTTTGTCGGCGTTTTACACTTTTTGCTCTCCACGCGGCGTCTGCTTTGCTTTCCATTCGCTCTCTCATTTTTTACACTTTAAAGTTTCAAATGCGCAAAATCCAAAAAATCTAGTACCGTCAAGGACCACGTGCTTTTTAATATATATATTTTTCATCTGTATTTGTAGTATTTAATTTTGGCGCGCACATTTTTCGAAAATTTGAAAATTTACTTTTGAGACTCAAGAGGACTTGAAGAGTTCGAAAGATACTTGAAGAAGAATCTATTGGATCTCAGCGATGAGGCTGTTTATCCGGCCACGCACTTTTCACGACTAATTCCCCGGACAAATGTGCTCGGAAATGGGTTTTTTAAAAATTTTTAGCGGCTGCTGCGAATAAAGTTCGAAGCGATCGCTCTCGCCTCTTTTACTTTTTTATACTTCTTTCTTTTTTTTTTTTAGAGTTTTACAAAGGGGTGAAACGTAATTTGGAAGGGAAAAAGGACATAGGATGATGTTCATCCCCTTTTGTTGGCTGTTGGGAACCCTTAAAAAACGGGTTGCCTTTGCCCTCTCCCTATTGTTTGAATCTGACGATGTGTGTGTGCCTGTGTGTTTGTGTGTGAGCCTGCAAATTGTGCAAACACATCCTGAAATTATCATTATCGCCAAGATTATGATCCTGAACTTCATTATGATCTTCGCTCGCCTTGCACAATAATCCCAGACAACTCTGATTTGTGATCCCATCTCTTTCACTCGCCCCATAGCCCTCTCTTTTCAGCCTCTTTGTGTCGCTTATTTTTTTTTAGAAATCTTCATTTGGCGCGCTTTTTTGTTTGCCTTGATTCCTTGCCCGACGTCCCGTTTCCTTTTCAAAGGACATTTGGTTTATGGTCTGGATTCTCTCTTTGTTTTCTCCCCAGTCTGTCTGTCAGAATCTATTTTTTTATAATTATTCTCGGCTGCGTTTTATTCATTTGCATTTTTTTAAAGGATAATAGTTTCATTGAAACTATTTGGTAACTTCTGAGATAGTTTTCACAGATCATAATTTAAATAAAAGATAAGGAACTAGGAAATTATAGTGATCAGTGATTGAAAAGGGATATCTTGAAATGCTTTGAAAACTGTAACAGTCATATTTTCTTAAAAATTACATTAAAATCTTATATAAATACATCTTCGGGTTTATCTTAAAATATTTTATATTTTGTATATAATAGACTTGCAAAAATCACAAAGAATAAATCTTACATTAGGAATACTTTTAAATTTTAAATATTTTCAACTCCTAACTTTTCCAACTAGTCAAAAATAATGAAATTAAAATATTCCGTACCTCATTATGCCAGAACTAATTTACGTCCCGTTTTCACGGCTTATATCCTAACCCTTTTCACATTTCTGTCTGAAAGATAGATCTCTTAAGATCCGACACACTGAGAATAATCTTCAATTCTGATGCAACTGATGCAACGAATTGCGATCTCTGGCCTTCGAGGTGAATGAACTGCAGGAAATATGGGAAAATGTCAGGGGCCAGGTAGGTAGGGAACCGATCTTCCTCCCCTCGGCAAGGCGCCTTCTTAAAAAGGACAAAGTAGATTTTTTTCTACAGGATTTTGTCCTTTCTTTTGTCAACCTTAAAAAAAAAATAAAGGTAAAAAGAAGATCCCTTCCAAAAAATGTACGCAAGATGCGCAACTAATGTGAGACTTTGGAGTAGCTAGGAATTAATTGGGAGCAGAACAACCCCTAATTTGCATGGATTCCTCAAGATCCCAGAAACCCATATATCATCTGCTCCACAACATACTCTATTCAGTCAATCAAACAATTTTTCTATCTGCCCGAGGAGAGTGCATTAAGTTCAGATATCCTTTTTCCCGATCATTGCACAATCACGCTCCTCATCTAGCCTTTTTGAACAGTGAACTCCAACCCGAATGGTTTTTTTCTCGCTTTTTTTTTTAAATTACAATCCAGGGGAGGGTTAGCAATTTTTGGGCAAAAAAAACTGTAAAAAAATGGTTAGGGTTTTTTTGGGCAAAAATAGAAAATATTTGCACGCATATCCCGGCAATTACTTACGGTTTTTTGAACACTTCCCCTAGCTTGATTTCGGGTCTATGGGTTCTATTCACAATAAATGGGGAGAGTTTTGGAATTGGAAGATGGGAAGTAACTTAATAGGTTATATATTAAAAAAAAGGGGTCTGGCTCCAAAATAAATTAATTTTAAGTATAGTAATCCCAAAAATCGTTCTCAAAAAAGGCTTAAAACTTACGCCTTTCCCTTATTTCTTTCCCAACCAAATAAATAATATTCTAATGTAACTTTAGAAAGCTAATTTCAGGGTTAGAGCCAGCACTTTTACCCCGATTGATCGTCAACACCTACACTCCATTCGGAGTCGAGAATGTGGAGTGGTTTTCCCATCAAGTGGCGATCATCTTACAGCCAACACACAAAACCGTGAAACCCCTGCGCGAGAAGGCAGCTGCGCGAATAATATCCTGCAACCCGCTGCAAAAAACTCAAATCTGGCAGCAGACAAAACACATACAAATGCGAAACAGGCCAAAAAAAAACGGAAAGGGGGAAATTCAATGCCGTGAAAAGGGTAGACGGTGAGGTCGGATCCGGAGGACTTTAGAGTTCGTTATCCTTGCGTCGAGCCGAATCGTTAAAGGGGGCAGCTCAAATACAAATAATATACAAAAAAAAGGAGAAGAGGAAAAAACAATGCAGCATCATCGCAATCATCGGCTGACAGCCGCCGCGCAACTGCAGCGTCAGTCTGGAAATATAACGTACGTACTAATAGGGTTGCGATTTGGGGTTACGGGGAGTTTCCTCTCACTCTCTCTAAAAAATAAACGGCAATGGGTGTTAACGGTTGCTCTGCGGCTGCGCGGATCCTTTAGACGACGATGATGATGATCATGATGATGACTGGCAAGTAGATTCATCTCGCCGGAATCAAAATAATGAAATGTACTTCCGTTTTGTTTTCAAAGAATGAAATTTAATACGGCCTGTTAATAAGAATTTTACAATTTTTTTTTTTTGAGCCGGTTCTGAAGGCAATTACAGCGCTATAATGAAACTTAAAAGAATTTTAATGTGTTAAGTCATTTAGTCAAACACTCTTTAAATTTTTTATTTTTATTTTTTTATTTTAGTATTAAAGCTTATACATTTTGAACATTTTCCATAAAAATGTATTTCCTTATTTATTTTCCTAATTTATTATATTTATTTTATTTGTTAAAAACATGTCTTGATTTTTAGGCCGCTAACTGAAACTGTCACTGGAAATTGGAATTATTAGATTACTCTTACGGATAGACTCTTATTAGACCATAAAGATTTATTAGAGGAGCTGCCAAAACTGAAGAAGTTTAATCGGTTTAGAAGGAATAATATACTATAATTCTTAATTTCTTTTACTTACATATTTTCCTTTTCAAATTTAGCAATTGAGGCCATCATTGGAAACTGTCGGGTCGGTAGGCTCATGGCTGGAAATACATACAAATTTAAAAAAAAATCTGTCAAAACGTAGATAAAGTATCGCTGCAGCACCTACTTTGCCAATTTCCGATCCTAAATAATATAAGGCAAGGACTTTCCAGCACAGATTACTTCTTCTGATTGAAAAATAAAGGAAACAATAGGTAAGCAAAAGATAGCCATTGGTAATAATAAATCTAAACTTAACGTCCTTATTGATAAAAGTATAAATTTATATTTATTTAATCAAAAAAGTGTTCTCTGCGGACCAAAACCCATGTGTATAATTTAGCAAAGACACCAACCCAAAGTTTTTTTTTACATTTTTCTTATTTACTGTAATATGGACAAGGGAAATTATCCGTCTTTGGTTATTTTGTTTTCTACCTTTCCGTTAGGTACTCAATTTTACGGTACGGATAAACTTATTTAAAATAACCAAAAAAAACCGTAAAATAAGAATATTTTAGGTGCAAGCAGAGATCATATATTCGTTAAATTCAAAAACCTTAAATGCTGGAATTTCACATTAATTGTTCATCATTAGATAGTCTAGTTCTGCATAATTGGATTTTGGAACTTAATCAGAAAAATGTGAGATAAAGTTCCCTCCAGATGGGATCTCCTCGGAAATAATGTCATCATCTTGCTCTAAAAGTCAACAAATCGTAAAGCAATACTCTTTACGGCCACAACAAATGGTGCCTCAGGTGACGTCACATTTCGTTTCCATGAATGAGTTTTCATCAGCCTGGGGAAATGGCTCTGGCAAACTACTACATTGCATGTCTGGCGGGTCGGGAGTGGTTTAAGGTCAATGTGAGTTGTAAAAAAGGTCATTGAGAGTTGCAGGCAACCCCAACAACACGAATGACCACATTCCACTAACGCAAACAACAGTGAGGACTCTCTATAGGCTAATTTAGTTAATAATTCGAGTCATAAAAAAATATTATATTATATTATAAAAAAAAAAAAGGTAAGAATGGATTATAAAATCTTGAAAAAATTGAAATTTAACTCTCGAAATTTTATCCATTTTCAGAATTTGTCCTGATTGGTATTAGCCAAGTTAATAGCTGCAGATTAAGGTACTTTACTGTAGAGTCTCCGGCCTCTCTCGCTGAGTAACCGCTAGTATTTGCACTATGCTCTCCATATTCATCGCGTCCCGCTCGATGGCGGTATATATTGTACATAAGTATTATTGTATCTCTCTCGGTCGGCAAACAGACACTTATCAGATATTTTCTTTTGTCCAGGGCTTAACAAAAATAGAGAGAGAGCGAGGAGAACGGCCAAAGAAAATCGGTTTCGGTTTTTGGTAGTGGCATTCACAAATTAGTCGTCGAACGCTGAGCAACATATTCATAAAAAGTTGTCTGGCCTGGCCAACTCAAAAAATAGACGCGAAAGTGTAAATTATGAACTAATCGTGTGCCAAATTTAAGATAGCCACGCCAATTCTTCAGACATCCACGACTATTCCACATATTGATCAGCCATGGCAACCGAAACAACGAAAATGGTAAGATTGATTTTCTTCGAGAGGTCTATATGGTAATTACTTGTGATTGGAGAGGTGATTAGTGTTTCCTGTGGCGACTTTTTGGAACGTGGCGATATTTTTTCCCCCCCTATTTTCGTGTTTAATTGCTTTTCGTTGACCTTGAATCAGGTGTAATGCGTGGGACAAGCCCCTTGGCTTTTTTCGGATTTTCCTCAAAACAAAAAAAAAAAGTTTTTACGACGCGAATAGAAACCGGGTTTCAGTCCAAAGAGCGCGTGGCACTTGTCGCGTTAGGTAAGAGGTTGTGTTATATAAACAATATATTAATTGAATGTCAAGTAGTGATAGTGATCGCGAATGAACACTACTTACTGGTCACGATCAGTTTTCAGTATTCTATTACTTTTCTAAAAATATTTTCCATTCACAAGAATGGCATTTATCTCAGGTTCAGTGGGCCAATTGAGTGCTCTGGCTATCAAGTGTCGTCACTTTGTGTACACGCCCACTTAACAACCCATGACTAGACTTCATTAATGCCGTCGTGATATCTTCACGTATTTGTATCTATTATCTAACTAAAAAGACAAATTTTTATGCAAAATCTTGGCGAAAATCGCTCCTTTCTCTTTCCTTCGGCATTATCTCTCTCGTGTCTGGCCGACCACCTGACTGAAAAAATTAAGTGACGACACCGAAAGATAACAGTGTGTGCAAAATTATTCAGATTCAGTAAAGTAATTAACATACTCAAGGTTCTCAGGGCAATTATCCAGAAGGCTCAAAGGCTTAACGTTTTATTAAAGAACAAATTGAAACACGTGCGATAAGCTCGGAGTTTCCAGAAGCGTGAGGATCGTAAACGTTCTTTATGGACCCTGGATATATGAAAGGTTCTTCGAATGAAAGCTTTTATAGATCTTGGAGTCTTTTACATATTTGTTATTCGAAACGAGATATTTGTTTACCTTTTCTGTCAGCTGATCTAATATGAAAACGCAGTATCACCACACTCGAAGAAAATCTACGGAATACGACTTTTATTTTATTAGATCTCAATATTTGGGACAATTAATTTCTTTGCTTTGACTCATTGGCCCAATAAATCATTGTGTGTGTGGCCTTCCACTTATGTGAATAATTTGATTAGACTTCTATTTACTTTATCTATTTGCTGTATCTCTAACTGATGTTATATGTAAACAGTGTTTTGTGGAATAATGTGGGTAACTGAATTTAATGAACTCTTTCTCGTGTGTTTGTGATGGGAATTAGCAAAACGTAGATGAATTTATTGAATTCTATACCTCAATCCGCTTTTTTACTGACAAGTCCAAAGTTCTTTCAATTACTATATGCGGGGGAGTTCAAAATACACTTCTTGTCATGAGACCGAATAATTTTGGCATTATTTTCGAACACAAGTATCAATATTTTTAGAATAAAGAGCTTCAAGCACTTTTGTTTGTACACATTTTGGCTCATAATCCTCCATGTTACCTTGAAGATACAATTTTTTGTGGGCTCGACGCCCCCACACGTGACATGGAATGACGCAAAGGGAAAACAATTGCAGACGTAGATCCGCAAAAGCTTTTTTTTTCTTCAATATACATACATATATCCATCCGATATATAATGTATGCATTTCGATATACGCAATATTTTTGGTGGCTGAACTTTGTATTGGAATACGTTTTTGGCTGTTACCTAATGGGCCGCATAAAAATAAAATTTATACCGATATGGATTCTTAATGTTCCTTATTTATTTGATTATGCCACAAAATGATTAAATGTGGGTCAACGTAATCTCCGACTTGAAGTTCAGTTTTGTTTTGTTTTTCGCAACTCAAAAAAAAGAAAAAAAAACGAGTTGCAAAAAATCTTGAACCACAATTTATTGACCGGAGATAAACTGGTTTTGTGTTTTAAACTCAGAGGGGTTTCCTAAGTGAGAGTCTTGAGACAAACTTCATCTTAAACCTGCCAGTTTGGTGTGTAAATGGGCAGGCGGCAATTAACTGCCTGATTTGGAGAAGTGGTTCCCAACTGAAAATGGATCAAAAATCCAGAAACTTAATTCCCCTTTCCAACTTGTTGTTCTTTGGCTGAAGCCTAACGTTGAACAACTAATAATATTCAATTGAATAAACTTGCCAGTCAAGGGAATAGAACCCCCTCTATTCAGATAAAGTTCATGCAACTCGTGATGATTAATCCCCTTGCATTTTTATTATCGCCTTTCGCCATTGGTCGAATAATTTACATTTCGAAGCATTTAATGCAGGAAAATGATCTCACTTGATGCATTTAATATGAAAAAAATCGCATTAATGGGAATATACAAGATATATGTATATATCTGGCTTATGCAGCAAGATCAAAGAAAGTAATCTGGTGTCATCTGTGGCGCTGGCCTTTGAAGCAATTATCTCCTTCCTGGCAATGAGTATTTTCATAAGAAATATTTTTCCTGGCAGGTTCTCAAGCGTTTCACGTTTCTCTATCGATTCAGAGCTCTCTCGATGCATTTTAAATGCCTAACCGAATTGTCCTTGTTCCCAATTGTGCTGATCTAATCAAAAATTTATGATCATTTTCTGTCTGACTTTGAAAATTGTTCGAATATTGATTTATTTTTTTAAGGAAGTGTGTGTTGAGAATGGGAAGGTATATTTCCATTAAAGTCCACTTGATTTGTTGCAAGGTTTAAGGTCTTGGCAACAGAACTTTGTTTTATATTTAAAATCAATATAATTTCATCACCCCCCGTGATACTATCGTCTTAAAATACATAAAATATGTGTAGCTCTTATCATACGCATGTGGTTATTATCAGTTCGTTGGAGACACCCGAAAGTGGAGCATGCCACACACAGATGATAGAACATTTCCACAATGCATGAACAGGAAAAACTTCAAGACCATCTACGATTATATCGATGGCATGGGGACACCACCTGTCACATCCATATCTCTTTTTATTTTATGTAAGCGCATTGGAATTTCCCTCAGCGAACAAGTTTGTGATTGGAATTGACTTGTTGAGTGTTTCCAGTGGATTCTGGACCTGTTGCCGACTTTCACCCTGTGAACGAATGTCCCTACTCGTCGAGAAAGTTTTATTGCAATTACCCAGATATCATCGGACTGTATTAAATGGATATTGGTTTTGGATTTTCCTTGAAACCTGAAAACCAAAGCCCAGCTGTACCAGTATTATTTATTATTTTTTAATAATTATTTTTATTTCCCCCCTTTAATTAAAACAATTATTATCTTCCTGTATACATGAATATTTCAATTGGTTTTGTAATTGCCTTTATGAAAAAGTATACCCCTATTCTGACTTTTCAAAGCCAATATTTCAATATTACGAGAACAGCCCGGAATTATCAGGCCAGGCGCCTGCAATAGCACTTTACATAATTTTCCCGGGGTGCTGGAGCTTGTCATCGCAGACTTCCTGGCATGCAACAGGTGGCTACTGGTGTTCTCCTCGTCGTCGTCGTCGTGTCGCTGCTCTAATTAGATGCGGTTGCAATAACAACCCAAGCCCCTCATGTCTCTCCGGCTTGGATTTTCCAACAATTGCCGATGCAGTACGGTCTATTGCTCGTAGTTTCTGTGCATTTATGTTTGTGCTGCCGTTTCTGGTAACTTGTTCGCATTTGTTTTGCTTCGGTTGCACATGGCCCATTGTTTATCCTCACTCTTACCCTATCTCCGTTTCCTCCACGTGTCTGGCCGCTCTCATGTCGTCTTGGGGTTGGCATTTCCATTTCGATTCCGCTCTTGTTTTGTTATTTTTTCCTGTTGCTTCTCGTCTATTACAGCATTTGTTTTGAAACCTTGTCCGTCTGGATGCTGTATGGCTTTCTAGCGATGGAAGGTGCGAGATACCTGGCTTACCTGCATTGTTAGAAATATAATACTAGTGATGGAAAAACTAAAAGTTATTTGTAAGAGTTTTTTTTTTTAATTCTTGAAGATATGCGAGCAAAACGTAAATTTTAGTCATAGAAATCCAAATAACTACATTCATATTTTGTCAAAAATTATTAATCTCCCATTATATATAATATATTTGTATAGTTTTTAAATTAAATTTCAAATCATATTAAACACTTGTAATTCAAAAATTTGTATTTTTAGATAGAAATCACTTCAAAAACTCACGGTGCCATCAACAAAATCCCAAAACAGTTCGAGTATCTTCTTCTTTCCAATTCTCAGCGACTCTCTCGCGCTCTCGCCCGCCAACAACAGCAACGACCGAGCCGATAGCGACTGAGCTACCGCCTCCGTCGTTCAATTCCTCCTCCGGTCAATTCATTTCAATTTCAATCGCATTTCGGACCGGGCGTGTTTGCTCTCTCCGAAGAGTTTCGTTTCCTGCGAGGATAACTCGAACAAATATCCCCAAGACCCTGTGGCCAATATTTGTCAAAAGTAAATAATTATATTAAGCACAAAGTGTGTAAAAACGAAGCAAATATTTTCGAAAACACAGGCAGCATTCCTTGGGATTTGAAATTACTTATCAAGTTTGGGAACTAACCCACAACCATGTGCGTGATCCTCTCCCTCTGTTTTCTGTTCTAGAGATAAAAATACCGCGTTGCTTTTTGTGTTTATTTCGAATTTTCGGTGAGGAAGTGATGTTTTCAACTTGAAAATCGTGACGATTGCATTTTCTCGAAGGGTGTTGGAGGAGAAGAAGCCGAAGAAAGAGCGAGGGTGGGAGAAGAAAACCCCCCCTCGGAAGAATTCGTTGACCGAGTGTCAGTGTGAAGGTCTAGGCACAAAGAAAACCAATATAGAATGGGAAGAAATGGAAGAACAAGCTCCTCCATAACAATAACAAAAACAAAGCCCTCAATGGTCTCTACAAAATGGATTTCTTTCCAATATTTACTCGCTCCAACATCGTGTTCTTTGTTCGGAAAGAATTCTTCTCTGTTTTATTTTATTCCATGGTGTTTCCTTCCCCCTTTTCTCTTACCTCCTCATAAAAGTGCACCTGAAGAGTATAAGGGGAAGAGTGGCAGTCGGAGCGTACAGTCGAACTTCTTTCAGGTGAACTTTGAAGGGTGGATGTTTTGAGTCAGTTCTCTTCAAAGAGCGTCAAAGAATCACTTTTGAAACTTTTAATTCTTTAAACCCGTTTAGTCATACTAATTATTTGAAAGTTTCAGAAGAGCCTTAAATGAATTACACCTGTAGACGCCCAGAGTAAGTGGGTTGGATGCATTGCTGGTTCTTCCTTAACTTTAAAAAGACCATGCGACTCTTGATAATTAATGTTTGTACTTTGAAGTTTGCACTTTTTCCATGTGTTTGTCGTTAAACTCTATGTCTGTGGAATTTTACTGCCGCGTGGGTGAGTGAGTTTTTCCTTCTTTCTCCTCCCAGGGAAGAATTCTTCATTGAGACCACTTATTTGCAAAAGTGAATGGGTTGCAACGCATTGTGTTTCAATTGTCTGGTCTCAACACCCGTCTAAAAATATCATTTTAGAATGTTTAAAGTGATCTTTAAAATATACATATGTATATTGTATATTGAATAAGCCCCTTTCATTCATTTTTATTGTTCGCCCCTCAAATTTGAACTTTTAATTGCAGTTAATTAGAATCGAGTTCTATGAATGTACTTGAAATCTGATCATGCGCTTGCATAATGTGTCGTGAGTCATAACCAGATCACTTCTTATCAACATCCCACTAATCAATAGATTTGGGACACGCGTCTAGACTATGTTTGAAAGTGAAAGAAAGAAATCGTATGACAAAAAAAGGTATTATTTAATTATATGCCTATATAAACAGCTGTTTTTTTCCTCGATATAATGCGAACTTGGCATTATATTCTTTAAATACGCAATTATTGCTTTATCGCAGCTGCTATTGCATAATATTGTAAGATATTCTTGAGAACTCTTGATAGTTTCTTGGGGCTTTATTGAGAACTAATAGAATCCATTCTCTGTTATCTCCGATCTGCACTACCAAGGCCAGAGACACACTCTTGATAAGGAAGTAAAATGGCTCAACGAATTGTCAGTTTTACCAGTTAATATTAATTAATTAAAATTAATTAATTAAAATTAATTAATTAAAATTAATTAAATATCAATTATTTGAAGTTTAAAATGTAGCTTAAATATTTCGTCAAATTGTGTTCCTGTTGACGTACCTGCTCCCTAAACGACCAAGGTGTTAATTCACTCCCAAAATATTTGTTTTGCAACTTTACACCTATTTTTATGGCTCTGTGGAGATAGCGTGATTTTTGTTTCTGTTTATTAATTCACACCCGATAACTAGCCTAATCAAATAGCCGACTAATACTTCTATATCTCGCAGATATTGACGTAGGATGTGGGAATATTGTCGAAATATAATTGATATCAGTTGTGGTTCAATGTGGTCATTGACAATAGATAAACCCCTTGTTTGCGAATCCCTCTAAAAACTGAGTAATAATTTTTATCTATATTTTAGTATTTTCCTACTCTCATAGAATCAATGAGTACATACTTATACGGTTTATTATGCAAATTGGTATCATCTTTGTTTTGTTTTCATTTCTGTTGACAATGCCACTGTCAAGTTCAAAGTTCTATTAGCCACAATAGCACTGACATATTAATTGGTAGAACCTGTCTATCCATACTTGTCCGCGATTACAATTCATGTTAGTTGGCTGAATAGAAAATTGGAAAATTTTCTTGTTCCGGTGACCGGAGGGGTTACCTCTAATTAATATGCCCGGAGAGTTGCTGCCTGAAGGTGACAGAGTTGAATGGAACCTAGAGATTCACCAACAGAATATCAATTATGCTGTGTGTCACAGGAATAAACCCAAGTTTATTGATAATTGCAATAAGTTACGACTGCTTCCGCTTTAAAAAAACAAATTATTTCTCAAACAACAGCTGGAAATACGCAAAAAAATAACGAGAGAGATTTTTTGAGAAGGTTTTCTGAAATTCTTTAGCGATAACCCAGAAAACAATGACTTGTTGCCAAGTGCCGGGCTTAAATGAAACCGAAAAGGAAAAGTAGAATAAACCGACTGCCATTTCCATAGCAAATATATGCGAGTGTCATAAGGTGGTTTTTATCACGGCTCACTTCATCTATTTTAATGAGAAGTTGTCGGGTTATTTTAGACTCTAAAATATAGAGCATAAGTACACCTCAATAGTGCTGACTTGTTTGTAGGCTATCCACTAAACAGTGTTTAATTATAACCATTATAGTGTACTTTGGATCTGGGTAATCGCCTCTGATTAGAGTCTAAAGTACTGATCTCTATGTACTTCCATAGCCTTTATAGCAAACACTTGAACTAGAAACTCAAATTCCTTATCAGTAAGTTAAGTTTTATTTCTATAAATAATTCCAGAAATATTACAAGCAAGTTTATAATAAAAGTAATGAAATAGTTTACATTGTGATCTTTTAGTTAATGTGCCTCTGTTTTTTTATTCCTATTGCAATTAAAATGCTATTTGTTTGGTTTATGGCTTTGTTTATATCTTTATTGCGACTAAATGGCCGACTAGATTTCTATTTTTCGATGGACTGGTTTTTTTTTCCTTCTTATCTGCAGACAAATGTATGGCTCTGCTGTAAAAATGAAAAATTAATGCGAATTCGCTAATGGAAGACTGGCAGACGGAAATTATTTGAATATTTGCGTCTGCCAAGCTCTAAATTGCAAATTTGTTTGTTTCAGTCTTGTTTGGTCATGTCCGGACATGTCTTTGGCTTTCTTTAGGGGGGGGGTCTCGATTTAAATAATATGTATGTATGTTTGAAGAGCTCAAGTTATTGTTTGTAAATTAATTAAACTGGCAATCGGATAATTTATTTTTGATCTTTTTTTTACGACAACCTGTTACTCATTCGAGTATGCTAATTTTATAATACGCATCCAACCCTTAATTTCCGCATTAATGTCTCTTTAAAGTGCACTCAACCGAAAACTGTACATTCGCGTATTGGTTATTAGTCGCCTATATATAGCCAGCCTGTTTATTGATACGCTAATTTACGCAAATACGTGATCGTTTGAGGGTTAATGAATAAGGTTTTATTTTTTCGTTCCAAGCCGAGCAGTGGCCCGCCCCAGCTGGGTGCAATTGGCCACTTGGAATGTAGTCTCTCCATGACCCATTATTTCAATTAACTTGTAAACACTTTACTCCACTTATCGTGAACCCCCCGAGCATATGACAACTACAATACCATAGATATGGTTCTCAAATTTTGTTGGTTGAACCAAATAGTTTGTCAACAAAGCTCATTAATTTTTTTGGTACGAAATTCCATTCTTATAGAGTCTCTGATTGTTTTGCTTTCTAAGCTATACAATTATTCCAGGGAGGAGGGGGTTACTCCCAAAAAAACTATAATAATAGAAAGGGGAGAACTTGGAGGAACTAGAAGGTGTTTCGTGTAGACAGTCCTTAACTATTATTAGTTAATTTCATTGATTAACTAAGCCCCAAGCTGTCGAGATGTGCTAGCACATAGATATTATTTTTAATTTCAGTTTATAAAGTTCTAATTAAATCTATGGATGATACCTCATTCAAAGTCAATCAAGCATGAAGTATTGGCTCTATTTTATAATATTTTTACTGCAAAAAACTTTTTTTTAATTTATTAAAAAGTCATAAAAGTTTCCCCTTAATATCTAGACTAGCTGATGTTTGCATTATTTTCTGAAAGACACTCTGTTATATTATGACACTCGACTCAGTTACTTCAGAAAGCTTTAAAAACAATTCCACTTTGCTATAGAATGGGTATATATATTTTTTGATTACAGAATAAAGATGTAATACTATGTAGTATACCTATGGAAGTATATATATAATACTATGCCTATATAGGAGGCATAAATATACAATTTTTATTAATATTCAGAGCGTACACTGACGTAGATGGACAAATCTCAACTGATAGCATGTAGCAGACTGTATATAGCTTTATAATTACTATATACTACAAACCTATTTACTTTTAAAAATGTTCTATAATATTGATATTCCACTTTATCAGTCTCTGCCTCCAATCTGGCATTTGGGTGACTTGTTCTCTCCCTCTGGCTATCTCTGTTGGAATTCAATCAGGGCCACAGCAACAAGTTCTATTTATTTTGTTCGCACTCTATACTATAGAGTATAGAGGTTGCTATAAAAGAGGGGCGTGGCATGGCAATAGGGTCTCACTGAGTAGTCCCACTGTTGGAGGTTCTGAGAGCCCAACCCTGCTCGTTTCAGAATTCGTTAAAAAAAAATACTTTTAATTGCCGTGTGGAAATATTTTTCAATTGATGACTGACTTTTGACTTGCGTTCCGAAGGGTGAGCTCATTCCAAATATATTTTAGCACGTGTTTTTAGATACTATTCTATTCGGTTTAGTTTATGAAATATGTCCATAATACGGACATTTAAGGCGGCTGTCTGTCTGTCTGAAAACTCGTCAATCTCGTGGCCAGAAAAATAAAATACATCTGCAGCAGTGTGAAATTTAAAACCCATCGCTCGTCGCCTTTAAACAAAAGCCGATCTCAATTTACGTCTGGCTATAGCACACGAACAGTGCATCAACAAAAAAGCCATTGTAAACAATGTACAGGCCAACAACCAACAACCAACGGCGCTGAAATAAATAACAAGCCAAGATAAGCGCAATAAAGTGATACACAAAAGGCGGCAACTTGCTAACTAAGCTAATTAATTAAATTTTTTTTACGGGGCTTTGTTTTGCAAATTATTTCTACAAATAGAAAATGAGTCTGAAAATCAGTGAAAACTAAAGAAAATATAAAACAATATATATGTTATTATTCAAGGAGCTGTAACAGCAAAAACTAAATATTAAATATAATAACTTTTAAAATATATATGTGGCACGTGAGCCGCCTTATCTATCAGTCTGATGAATTTCTTCTAACCTACGACATTTCACTTTATTCTGGCAGTCAATGGCCCCTCTGGAGGTTGCATGTGACACGCCACAGATCCATTTCAACAGCTCCCTGTGGCCCCAAAGGTCTCTCCAAACGAAAGTCCACCCATTTTATGCTCATATCGCTGGCATTGACATTGGTGGTTCTATAATTAGTGGGCTGCCCTCATCTAGATGTATCTACAGAACCATAAATACATGGATACAGAACTGTGTGGGCTGAAAGGTAAATGGATAGCACAGAAGGGGCCCTGGAGGAGGGTCTATTATATTTGTCTGGAGCTTAATGGCTTGATTGATTGTTAGTTTTATGCCGATAAGAGGCTTCAACGGAATCAACGATAGGACGTGCCTCCTAGCCCCCAACAGGAGGCCTATTCACATGTGTAGTTTTTTGTTTGCACTCCGTACGCAGGGATTATCTAACAGACTAAATAGAACCGCTCATAATCTGGGGTAAAGGGGCCAATATAGTACCTATAATACATACATATATTATATAGACACCATGGACACCCAATTCCCTACCCAACCTGGCACTACCGAAGGCTCGTTCCGTTCCATTCTATTTCATTTCCATTTTACTGGCCAGTGTCGGAATTTGGTGTCTTTTTCTCTTTTTGTATTTTGCGCACAAAAAGAAATTAAATCACGCGCCTGATTTCCATATACTTCTCTATTTATTTAGTTTGTTTTATGTATTTCTTTTGGGTGTGATGGTGTCGGTTGTGTGCTCGATTCAAATGATTTTCAATTGGTTACGTTTGGACTGCCATAGATATTGATGGATGGCATTTAAATGAAGCGTGAAACGATGACAATCGATTGTTGGGGTTCAGTTCGGGGTTCACCGTACGTACACCCCATACTTTGGGTACGACATGACAACAAGTGGTTCTTCTTCACTTCTCCACAAGGGGGCTCGTTCTTGATTCTTGATTCTCGAGTATTTTTAATTGATTTATTTGTTTTTTTTTGTCTCTTTCTAGATCCTACGACCTCCGACGGACATCAAAATGGAAATGTAAGTGTTATGAAATATTTTAAAACATATATTGTATAATAATCTATTATATATTTTTTTTATATTTCCAGTGAAGTTGGAAACGAACCACCGCCACCTCCGGCAAAGTGCTCCAACTTCTTTGCCAATCACTGGAAGGGCCTGGTGGTCTTCTTGGTGCCCTTGCTATGCCTCCCCGTCATGCTCTTGAACAACACACCCGTGAGTTTTTAATTCTAGCCTATTTTTTTGTTTACAATTTTTATTAATTATAATTAATTTTCTTTCAGGAATATCGCTGCATGTACCTCCTCCTGGTTATGGCCGTGTTTTGGGTGACGGAAGCTCTGCCCCTTTATATAACCTCCATGATTCCTATTGTGGCTTTTCCTGTAATGGGAATAATGGTGAGTTTTCAACTATTTACTTTAAACAATATTTCATTTTGCTAATTTACGGTCTGTGCCTATTTTTAGGACTCTGATAAGACCTGTCGCTTGTACTTCAAAGACACGCTGGTCATGTTCATGGGCGGCATTATGGTCGCATTAGCTGTGGAATACTGTAATCTCCACAAGCGTCTCGCTTTGAGGGTAATCCAGATCGTGGGCTGCAGTCCCCGCAGGTACATTAACTCATTAGGATAATCGCTTTGCATTTTACTCATTTGTTTGTAATTATTTGTTCCATGTCAGATTACACTTTGGCTTGATTATGGTCACCATGTTCCTGTCCATGTGGATCTCGAACGCCGCCTGCACCGCCATGATGTGCCCCATTATCCATGCTGTGCTGGAGGAACTGCAGGCCCAGGGTGTTTGCAAGATCAACCACGAACCCCAGTACCAGATTGTCGGAGGAGCCAAGAAAAACAACGACGATGAGTAAGGGTAGCGAGGGTTCGAAGTCTGGAGCATTATTTTAAAGATATATTTGTATTCCTTAGACCTCCCTACCCCACCAAGATCACTTTGTGCTACTATCTGGGCATTGCCTATGCTTCTTCCCTGGGCGGTTGTGGAACCATCATTGGAACTGCCACCAATTTGACCTTCAAGGGCATCTACGACACCCGTTTCCCCACCTCGACCGAGCAAATGGACTTCCCCACCTTCATGTTCTACTCGGTGCCTTCTATGCTGGTGTACACCCTGCTGACCTTCCTGTTCCTGCAGTGGCACTTCATGGGTCTGTGGCGTCCCAAGAGCAAGGAGGCCCAAGAGGTCCAGATGGGCAAGGAGGGTGCCGATGTGGCCAAGAAGGTGATCGATCAGCGCTACAAGGAACTGGGACCCATGAGCATTCACGAAATCCAGGTTATGATTCTGTTCATCTTCATGGTGATTATGTACTTCACCCGCAAGCCGGGCATCTTCATGGGCTGGGCCGACTTCCTGAACCAGAAGTAAGTCGATATAAGGATATAAGGATTTCCAACATGTCCCTTACTAATCCCTTTTTTTTAACATTCTTCCAGAGACATCCGCAACTCTATGCCGACTATTTTCGTTGTCATCATGTGCTTCATCTTGCCCGCCAACTATGCTTTCCTTCGCTACTGCACCGGCAAGGGTGTAGTGCCCACCGGCCCCACTCCTTCTCTGATCACCTGGAAGTTTATCCAGACCAAGGTGCCATGGGGTCTGGTCTTCCTGCTGGGCGGTGGCTTCGCTCTGGCTGAGGGCAGCAAGGTGAGCGGCATGGCCAAGCTGATTGGTAATGCCTTGATTGGCCTGAAGGTTCTGCCTAATGCTGTTCTCCTGCTGGTCGTGATCCTGGTGGCCGTCTTCCTGACAGCCTTCAGTTCGAACGTGGCCATTGCCAACATTATTGTGCCCGTGCTGGCAGAAATGGTGAGTTTAGTTAATTTTTGATTCATTTATTTTTATAAACCAATTCCTTTCAGGCCCTGGCCATTGAGATTCATCCACTTTACCTGATCCTGCCCGCTGGCTTGGCCTGCAGCATGGCCTTCCACCTGCCGGTGAGCACTCCGCCGAACGCTCTGGTCGCTGGATATGCCAACATCAGGACGAAGGACATGGCTATTGCTGGCATTGGACCGACTGTCATCACCATTGTGGTCCTGTTCGTTTTCTGTCAGACCTGGGGCCTGGTTGTCTACCCCAACCTGAACACTTTCCCTGATTGGGCCAGGGCTCTCGCCGTCAATGCTACGCATTAGTTAGTTAGTCACTAGTTTACAGTTACTCACGCAGACACCCGGAGCGATGAAAATCATAATGAGAATTAGGGAATTGTACAAGAAAAGTGCCTTTTGCTGACAGAAGAAAATAGAGTGTGACACAATGTTTAGGGTAAATGCATTTCTGATTTGCAGAATCTTTTGATACAAAACATTATCTAATATTTAGCGAAAATGTGTAGAAAAAAAGAGTAACATTAGAAAGGTAGCAATGGTTCTTCAACCACAAACTCAGCTAAATATCAAAATACATGTTAATGTTACTTAATCGTTGCATTTAGCAGAGAAGATATCAAAAATGCAAAGAAAAGCGTTCAAGGCGGCGAAAGCTTGCCTTTATTTTTCTAAACTAGACTGAGAACGTATATATTCATTTATGTTTTGCAATTTAAAAACTATTTGTAACGAACAACTTACTCAACAATTGATTGCAAACGGAAACAGCGCACAAATAGCGTTTAGATTAAGTTAAATGATACTGTGTAAATTTTCAAATGATTATGTTTTATATAGTTTTTAATTAACAAGTAAAATAAAAGCTCAAAATTACTTATTCGTGTTTATTGAAATCAATATTTTGAAGATATGACTTTATTAAAAGTTATTGCCGTTTACAATTTTAAAATAGCTTATTGTTTTTCTTCACAAATTTTTTCTACCAAGTTAATAAACAATAACAATTACTATTTTAATTTAACTCAATTTTTCAAATTTGTAATTCAAAAGTGAAACAGTATGGCAGCTCGTGGAAATATTTTACAGCAAGGTGGCACACCCCCATTACGCAACTATCGATAGATGACAATCGATATTTTAAAATTTAAATTTGAAAAATATGTGAATACATCCATAAAATATTATATTCATTTTTCTATAAAAAAATGGAAAGTCACATAGTAACATAATAAGTAAAAAAATAATGTATTTTTACATAAAGCACTTTCTTTTTAATGAACTTGAACAGCAAGAGGCTATATCTTTGTAAATTACCATCCGATTCTCCAGCGGAATTAAACGATTTGTGGATGGATTCTCCATCATTCTGCATCAAAACCTCAGAACGAAATATTTTTTAGATTTTTTCTCAAATTTTCTGGGGGTCCCCTTCAAAAATGAAGACAAATGCTTGGAGTGGAAATATGGCTCCCAGTGATGACTATATCTTCGCCAATTCCCAACCGATTCTCGAGCGGAATACCTTAAACGATTTGTGGATAGATTCTCCACGATGCTGCATCAAAACCTCAGAACGAAATATTTTTTCTCAAATTTTCTGGGGGTCCCCTTTAAAAATTAAGAAAAACGCTTGGAGGGGAAATATGGCTCCTAGCGATGCCTATATCTTCGCCAATTCCGATCCGATTTTCGAGCGGAATACCTTAATCGATTTGTGGATGGATTCTCCACCATTCTGCATCAAAACCTCAGAACGAAATATTTTTTAGATTTTTTCTCAAATTTTCTGGGGGTCCCCTTTAAAAATTAAGAAAAACGCTTGGAGAGGAAATATGGCTCCCAGCGATGACTATATCTTCGCCAATTTCGATCCAATACTCCAGCGGAATACCTTAAACGATTTGTGGATAGATTCTCCACGATTCTGCATCAAAACCTCAGAACGAAATAATTTTTAGATTTTTT
Organism: Drosophila atripex; assembly: GCA_035045925.1. Lineage (NCBI taxonomy): Eukaryota > Metazoa > Arthropoda > Insecta > Diptera > Drosophilidae > Drosophila > Drosophila atripex. Next base: position 9,565,154 of record JAWNOP010000012.1, read on the forward strand.
CTCAAATTTTCTGGGGGTCCCCTTTAAAAATTAAGAAAAACGCTTGGAGGGGAAATATGGCTCCTAGCGATGCCTATATCTTCGCCAATTCCGATCCGATTTTCGAGCGGAATACCTTAATCGATTTGTGGATGGATTCTCCACCATTCTGCATCAAAACCTCAGAACGAAATATTTTTTAGATTTTTTCTCAAATTTTCTGGGGGTCCCCTTTAAAAATTAAGAAAAACGCTTGGAGAGGAAATATGGCTCCCAGCGATGACTATATCTTCGCCAATTTCGATCCAATACTCTAGCGGAATACCTTAAACGATTTGTGGATAGATTCTCCACGATTCTGCATCAAAACCTCAGAACGAAATAATTTTTAGATTTTTTCTCAAATTTTCTGGGGGTCCCCTTTAAAAATTAAGAAAAACGCTTGGAGGGGAAATATGGCTCCTAGCGATGCCTATATCTTCGCCAATTCCGATCCGATTTTCGAGCGGAATACCTTAATCGATTTGTGGATGGATTCTCCACCATTCTGCATCAAAACCTCAGAACGAAATATTTTTTAGATTTTTTCTCAAATTTTCTGGGGGTCCCCTTCAAAAATGAAGACAAACGCTTGGAGTGGAAATATGGCTCCCAGCGATGACTATATCTTCGCCAATTATCATCCGATTCTCCAGCGGAATACCTTAAACGATTTGTGGATGGATTCTCCACCATTCTGCATCAAAACCTCAGATCGAAATATTTTTTAGATTTTTTCTCAAATTTTCTGAGGATTGCCTTCAAAAATGAAGAAAAACGCTTGGAGAGGAAATATGGCTCCCAGCGATGGCTATATCTTCGCCAATTCCCATCCGATTATCGAGCGGAATACTTTAACCGATTTGTATATCGATTCCCCATTATTCTGCATAATTTTGTTTCTGGGAGACGCCCCTCTAACATATCTTAGGAGAATGCATGGGAAGGACTCCTCAGATCCCATTAATCCGTAAGAAATAGTAGCAATTTTTTATCAAAAATATTTGCACGAATTTATTGTTACCATTGCGTATAAATTTAGTCAGTGTAAGACTACGAAGATTTTGAATATCAAAACAAGACAAGCACATCGTATGGGTAAAGTAATTTTAGCCCGCAACCAAAGAGCCGAAAGCGTTCGCTTTGTTAGTCAGAGTCAGATTGGGAATCGTTGGACAGAATTCCGGGGGCATAACGTAATTAAGGCCAGAAATCGGATGTGATTTCAGAGAATCGACCGCCTCGCCTAGAACTTCGAGGACTTGGCCAGGTTAAGGGCTTCGGTGAGCATGCGGCCGAAATCGGCGTGGACCAAAGTGAAGTTCTTGACAGCGCGCTCCTGGAGGAACTGGCTGGCGTTGTTCAAGTGATCGGCGATGTTCTGCACCAGCCGCTTCTTGGCGCACTTGTCCAGTGTGTGCACCCAGAAATCGGTGACCTGGCCGTAGTTGTCCTCGGTGTCGCCGCTGCTGTACCGATAGACATCCCCGGTAACCGGGCAGCAGGTGGATAGAGCCCTGGCCCTCGGGCACTCCTGGGGTCCGTTGAAGGAGTTGGGGAAGTAGTTGGGGCTTCCTTCCTGGTTGTCCGTTACGTTCATTAATCCATCGCGCTGGTAGTTGTTCACCTTGACCTTGTAGGGGCAGTTGACGGGAATCTGCAAGTAGTTGGGTCCCAGGCGATGGCGATGGGTGTCCGTGTAGGAGAAGAGGCGACCCTGGAGCATCTTGTCGGGGGAGGGTTCAATGCCAGGCACCATGTGGGCGGGGCTGAAGGCGATTTGTTCCACCTTTAAGACAGAAAAATTATGACATTTTAAATAATCAGAAAATAAAATAATATATAGTGTTCCTACCTCAGCGAAGTAGTTCTTGGGATTACGATCCAGCACCATTTTGCCCACAGGGATCAGAGGATACTCCTTGTGCGGCCAGACCTTGGTCACGTCGAAGGGATTGTACTTGAACTTCTTGGCCTCGTCGAAGGTCATCACCTGGATGTACATCGTCCAGCTGGGGAACTTGCAGGTCTTGATCCTGTTGTACAAATCCCGGATGCTGTAGTCGGGATCGCTGCTGGCCAGCTGATCGGCGGCCTTCACGTCCAGATTCTTGATGCCCTGATCGGTCTTCAGGTGGAATTTGGCGTAGACCGGTTCACCCTTGGCATTGACCAGCTTGAAGGTATGGGATCCGTATCCGTTCATGTGACAGTATCCGTCGGGAGTGCCACGGTCGCCGAACAGGAAGCACACCTGGTGCGTGGACTCGGGACGCAGAGTGAGGAAGTCCCAGAACATGTCCGGATCCTTCAGATGCGTCTGCGGGTTCCTCTTCTGGGTGTGAATGAAGCTGGGGAACAGGATGGGGTCGCGAATGAAGAAGATCGGTGTATTGTTGCCAACCAGATCCCAGACACCGTCCTCCGTGTAGAACTTGACGGCGAATCCGCGAGGATCACGGGCCGTGTCCGCCGAACCGCTCTCGCCGCCCACCGTGGAGAATCGCACGGCCAGGGGGGTGCGCTTCTTGACCTTGTCGAAGATCTTGGCAGCACAGTACTGGCTGATGTCGTGGGTCACCTCAAAGTAGCCGAAGGCGCCGGCTCCCTTGGCGTGGACAACACGCTCCGGAATGCGCTCGCGATCGAAGTGCGCCATCTCGTCCAGGAAGTTAACATCCTGCAGCAGGACAGGACCCCGGGGACCCACCGTCTGTGTGGCATCCTTGATGCCAATGGGTGCTCCATGCCCGGTGGTAACAACTCCTGGTGAAACCTGAAAAATAAAGATATTTTTATGATTAAAAAATTGTTCATAAATAAAAGGTTAAAAGCCATTAAAATGTCATGATTTAATTTAATTTTTTTTAATGGATTTAATATATATTTTGTTTAAAAAACAAATAAATTACGTAAGACACTTGCCGTGTCTTGGTTGCAAAGTGCAATTCTCTAATATTCTTTCTTATATAATGTCGGTTCAAAGTGTCCTCTAATCTTATCGTCCCCCCAGTGATAATTCTTATAATTCTTTTTTGTTGACTGTTTTATTTTTATTTTTTGTTAATCTGTGGGGTCTTTTTGGCAAAAACATAAACATAAAGATTGCAAAGCTTTATCTCATTCGTGGGGGGTCACTTTTAGAGGCCTTTTCAAGTGATTTTGAAAAAGGGAAAGCAAAAACCTGTTTCTTAAAAAACCTTGAAGCATAAAAACTCTAAAAAAAATGGCCTAAAAATATCAGTAAACCATAAACTACAACCTTCAAACCCCTAATCTATTTTAATAAACTAAGTGCAACCACTAAGTGTCCATCATTTATCCTCGAATGTGATCTTTTGTGGCATTTTCAATTAATTTCCCTGGAGCAATCGGACACCACTCCCTAATCGCATTATCGTTTATTTGACATGCAAGCTACCCCCTTCATTATAAAGCGGACTCTGCCAGCAATTTGCAAAACTGTCACCGGCTAAATGCGCACTGTTTTGTTAATAAATTTCAGAGCCCGGCAACGACATGCGAAATTCTAATTCGAAATCATTTCTAGAACGCTGCAATTCCGTCAAGCTGTTGTATATCAAAGTGAAGCCTCTGCCAAACATACAAATTAAGCTTCTGTTTATTTAAAATGTAAAAAAAAAAATGGAGGGATTAGTCATAGGGTGGGTCGCTATAAAGGGATTGTCCAGATCTCTTTATCAGGTCTTGATAAACAGAAGCTCCAGCTATAAAAAGTAGTATTACTAACCAGATATTTCACAAGAGATTCCTGAAATTTCATTAAAAACAAGCTTTGCTGAAGACAATCCCGTTTTGAAATGCAAAATTAGCACTTTTTCAGCGACCTTGTTTTGATCTTTTCGCATAAATTTCTAATTTCTAGCAGGCTTCTCCTCCTTTGTTTTTTTGCATTCTTAACTTTCTGCACTCTTTTAGTTCCTTTTTTTGTGTATTTTTCTTAGCGATTTAATCAGAACTGTTTGCACTTTGAAGCAAGCAAGCAAGGGGCCACCACTTCAGGGTGCAGATACCCCACCACTCCCTAGCAAACAAGTCATTCTGGTTCCTATCAGAGTCCATATAGTATATCTTTTCATATATATGTACCTCCCGGCAAAGAGCAGGCTGATAAGAAGACCCCAACCGATCTCGAAATGCAAAATATAGTACATATATATGACAAAAACAAGCAGGTTTTAATTGCAACTTGTAGCAGAATGTCAGAATGTTAATGAGGTAGGCTTATGCGATTTGAGAAAATGATAATTTTGTGAAAAGCTTCTGTTTATTTAAAATGTAAAAAAAAAAATGGAGGGATTAGTCATAGGGTGGGTCGCTATAAAGGGATTGTCCAGATCTCTTTATCAGGTCTTGATAAACAGAAGCTCCAGCTATAAAAAGTAGTATTACTAACCAGATATTTCACAAGAGATTCCTGAAATTTCATTAAAAACAAGCTTTGCTGAAGACAATCCCGTTTTGAAATGCAAAATTAGCACTTTTTCAGCGACCTTGTTTTGATCTTTTCGCATAAATTTCTAATTTCTAGCAGGCTTCTCCTCCTTTGTTTTTTTGCATTCTTAACTTTCTGCACTCTTTTAGTTCCTTTTTTTGTGTATTTTTCTTAGCGATTTAATCAGAACTGTTTGCACTTTGAAGCAAGCAAGCAAGGGGCCACCACTTCAGGGTGCAGATACCCCACCACTCCCTAGCAAACAAGTCATTCTGGTTCCTATCAGAGTCCATATAGTATATCTTTTCATATATATGTACCTCCCGGCAAAGAGCAGGCTGATAAGAAGACCCCAACCGATCTCGAAATGCAAAATATAGTACATATATATGACAAAAACAAGCAGGTTTTAATTGCAACTTGTAGCAGAATGTCAGAATGTTAATGAGGTAGGCTTATGCGATTTGAGAAAATGATAATTTTGTGAAAAGACAACATCGTAAGAGTGATATCATTTATAAGATGGCCACCTATAGGGCCTTCTATTATAAAAAAAAAAAATGGAATAATACCCTTAGAAACCTTGCATTTTTTGAATTTCTTGAAACTAAATCAATTAAAGTTTCGCACAAGATTCTCAAAAGAAACAAAGAAACTAATTGCCATGATTATTTAAGCGAAACAAAGGCAAACATTTAATTGCCTGATAGAATGCAGTTTTCACAGTTTCGTCATAGAAGGTCAAAATCGACTAAAACAACACGAACGAACCACAATTCTGGGTCATTTCGTAACATATTCTCACATACATAGTAGTATTGTATAGAAGTCGAGTTTGCAACCGAATTGCATAACCAAATCGGTGAAAGAAAATTACCATTAACTTATGGCTGGCAAACGCATTTTCCTACTTGGCCCAAAACAGGTTTCTTAACCAGAGTTCGTTGTCGCCGATCGGCGGCTTCAACCAGTTTATGCAACATTGAGCCGGTTGCACTAAAGTGCATTGACTTCCAGTCATTTTTCCAACCTTATAGTGGCACTCTACCTCATAAGCTATTATACTACACATACAAATATATTTTGTATAATTTATTTATATTTTTTAAGGTATATTTTTCATAAAAAAATAATAGTTTTCATATTGCGGCCCTTCCCAGTCTATAATTGGCCAACAAATCTAATCTTTTTGGGCCAATTACTTAGCTAGTTTTGCGTTTATCAGATGAATATTTCAATACTTTTATCGATTTATGAGGGGGGGTGGGAATTTCATTGCGAAATTGCTGTGTAACTAGAGATCTATAAATAAAAGTTAATTAATTGAAAGAGAATAATTGGTAATTTTTTATTTGTTATTATTATTAGGAATTGTTATTTTATTGTTTTTAGAAATAATATACAAATTTTAGATCTATACCTATAATTTTTATTTAGAAAACCACTTTAAAAATCTACCTATTTTGGTATAACTAAGCACGATTCTTCAATTGAAAAAATTACTTAAAAATTTTATAGATTATACAAAATTATGCAAAAAAAAAAGCAAAATAATTAACACAAAAGTGTGAAGTATTTCAAGCACGATTTTCTAGAAATATTTTTTACTTATTTTTTAGATTTAAACACTTTTATTTTCAGTTACAAAAAAATTAACATCTAGTATGGCATGATTTCAGAAAAAATATTGAAATTCGAAGGCAGTTTGGCACTGCAAGTGAAAATGCAAATGAAAATGAAAAGAAAACGGGAAAAGAAAATACAAACAAACAAAAATATCTGGGCAAAGGTTAGCCAAGGTTGCAAGGGAAATTGAAAAAAATTAACCAAATTGTGTATTTCGAATTTGAACCTAATCCCAAATCCAGTACAGCTGCCAGGGGATTGATAAACGTTATCAGTGGGGTTCTGATAAGATTCTTGAAAAAATGAAAAGTAAGAGAGTTGAGAGCAAACAGCAAAGAGATAGATAGAGTTTGCTCTTGAACTTTGAACCCATTTATTATTGCTTTGTGGCAGTTTGCATTTTTAATGATCAGTAATATAATGTACTGACTGTCAGCATTCGTCGTGTTAAGTGTCTTGTTTTTTGTTTATTTCATTTTGAACAATGTTCTGCCGCCTCTGCCTCCGCCTTTCTCCTCTCATTCACAGGCCGGCACACACACACACACGCACACACACACACTGTGTGCCCGCTCTCACACACACCCACTTACCGTTTGGGAGTTTTTGTAGTCAATCAACTGATTCGATGCGGCGTCGCGTGCAGCCATTTTGCCTCAATTTTCTATATTTTCAAGTGAAACAACCTGAATTTTGATGTAAAAACTGGTCGGGCACTCGACTGTCAACTAAATAGGGTTGTTGATATTATCAAAAAGAAATCATATATCGATATTCTCTGTTTGTTTATATCGGGATATAGATTTTTTTTCGAATATTTTCTGTTTTGACGACTATGTTACTGTAACTCTGGCGAGTAACTGTGCGGATACGTGATACGTTCTACTCTTTTGTTGTTAGGGCCATCCAACCAGGTTCGAGTTGGGTCGCAACCAGATTCTGGTTCGTACCCGGTTAGTGCATGGTAACCGATTCAGGGCAGAGTCGTCTAGTGGTGTAGAGTTATCGATTTCAGTACATAATAATATTAATTAATAATTTAAACCTTTCTTATTAATATAACAAATTTTCAATTTTTATATTTACCAATAATCCTGATTTTTCTCTGATTTTTAAAATGTTTTTAAAGTTTTAATACTGTAAAAAAATTACAGTGGAGCCTAATAATGGATGATCAAAAATATGAAGCGGTTCAGGATCATGAATTTTATTTTTATTCATGAATTTTCATAAACTTTCTTCAAACTTTCTTAAACTTAAAAAGACTTCAATATATTATACTTTTTTTTTTAGATTATTTTTATAAAATACTGTGGACCGGCAAATAAAACACCTGACAAATGTGGTATTTTCGTTGCGGAAGTATTAACGCGTTTTTAGCTTTTATTTAGCCGTTTTTTGGGATTTTAGCCGTAAATTCAGTTTAGAGAAGGTCTGGTAGCATTCATTAGTCCCGCTGCGGTCACACCACTCTCCCGCTCTCGTCTCGTCTGATTTCTTTTTATAACAAATTTCAAACATATACACATAATGTATATATAAATATAATGTGCAACATATATAATAGCTAAAAACAAGTGCAATCCCTCGACAACTTCAAATGGCAATCCAATTTACGTAAAACGCTACGGAGACACTCGACTAAAAAAAAGAGAAAGAAACGGCGCGTGTGAAATTTTTTCAAGCAAAGGAGAAGTTGGAGCACCAACAAATCAAAAAAAAAAAAAGAAAAGAGAACAAAAATACAACAACACAAAGTAGGCCAACAACACAAGCATAGCAAGCAAGCAGCGGCAACAACAACGACGACCGAAAGAAGTCTGAAAAAAAAGCAGAAACCTTGTAATTGTGTCAATAAATGTTTTAAATTATATTTCCTTTGGGGAAATACTATGCGAGAGTGTGTGTGTGAGTGTGCCTGTGAGGAAGAGTGCATGTGTGTGTGAGTGTGTGCGTGTGGCGGCGAGACAAGTGAAATTTTCTTTGTTTCCCTGCGGGGGAGGCACAAAAAAAAAAGAGTCAAGAAATGAAGTTGCCTTGAAACAAAAAACCTTCCCCCCCTGCCCCACTCTGTGTCTGAGTGTGTGTGTGCCTCGTTGTCTGGCTGTATATGCATCTGTGTGTGTGTGTTTGTATTTGTGTGGCAATGAACGTTGAGCAACAACAATTTATATTTATTTTTTGGAATTTTTGCGTCGTTTATTATACACACGCTGCTTGCTTGCTTATTTTTAAATAAAATAAATGATGAATTACAAATTGAAAAAAGTAGTTATTGAATAAAAGTAAAAGATACATAGATACATAGATACAAAGATACAAAATGTATCTTTTTATCTATAATAACTTAATAATTTAATTCAACGTGTTTTCTTGCTTTTTAGGGCAGTGAAAATCAAGAAAAATGTGCAACAAGAAGCCGAAAAACAACAACAACAGCGGCTTTAAGGCTGCTGGACAGGTTTCCCACGGCTAACAAAAAAAAATAAAAAAAACAACAGCAAATTTCACGATATTCAAGAAAGAAAAAAAATTTAAGAGAAAAAAAGAAAAAGGAGCAAAAGAAGCAGCAGCAATGCGTGAACCGCGAAAGCAAAGTGAAATTCATGACAAAACCAACAACAACAACAACGGCAGCAGCAGCGCAAGCTTAGCGGCTAAAAGAAACCGTTATTCAACAATTTCTTGAATAAAAAAATATATACAAGTGAAAGAAGGCACAAAATACTGGTTTACGAAAAAAAAAAGAAAAGAAAAGAGAGAAAAAGTTGCTGCACGAGAAATTTTGTACGTGTATTGTCTCCCCATTTCTATATATCTCTCTCTTTCTGTTTCTCTGCATGTGTGTGTGTGTGTGTGTGTGTGTGAGTGGAGTAAAGTGAAAAGCAATGTTGAAAGGAATTACAACAACAACAGCAGCAAGAAGAGAGTACTGAAGCTTATGCGTCGAGTGCAGTTATCATAAATAACAGTAAACGGAATTAATTAGCAACCAAGAACATACAATCAAAACAATCTACTTAAAGGTGAGTGGAGTTCTTCAAAACTCCTCCTAGAATATCAATTAAAAATCTAAATTAGGAAAATGTTTAAATTTGTATTAAGAAATTTGTATTAAACTCTATTTTATGGATTGTTTGAATAAAAGTTTCATAATTACACTGTTGCCATGTGTTATTTGCCGTTAATTGAGAGCAAGGGAAAGGTAACGAAGCATTCTCTTTGGCTGGGTGGTGTTGTTGTTTGGTTTTTGTTGTTGTTTTAGTTGTGGACCATGCGAAACGGCTACAGGTGGCTTATTTACCGTTACGCTTCTTGATAACAGCTGGCCGGTTCGTCTTCTTCTTTTCTTTTTCTCTTCATTCTTTGCTTCACTCTTGTTCTTCTTGCGTAAAGCCTTAATTCTAAAGCTTCTCACGGTTGTCGAAGAATTTTGGGTTTTTATGATGGGTTTCTTCAAAGACAGTCTTTAATCGTCTTTGAATTAACGGTAACAACTAATGCTTACTAGAGATGGTTCTTTAAAAGATTAATTAGAGACAGTACTTTGAAGGAAATTAGTTTAAATTAACGATTGTAAATTAGTTAATTGTTGCGTAATGACTTCACATTTAAATTTTGTGCATGCTCGTACTTGTTCGTACATGTTCGATTTATTCTAAAAAGCCTCAACCAATGCAAGCCACTTGCCAGTTTATTTACTTGCCTCACCTGCCTGTCACGGATAAACGATCATCATTTGGATGCCTAACGACCTTAACATTCTACTGACACATATTTGCAGCAACGCGAACCGCAGCGAGTGCATTCCCAAATGGCTATGTTTGCATAGCTCGATCAAATAGTTGGAATACTACTGAGCTCTCTCGCCTCCAGTCACGTTTCTCTGTTCAGGTTTCTTATCAGCCTGTAGAATGATTCTCCATAGAGGGCATAGGTTTGTTTTATTTTTGTAGTTTTTGGCTGGAAAGTTACTAAGTGAGTCAGTTTTTAATCATAAACTAAACAGAAACATAAAAATAATAATAAAAAGTATAAACTAATCTACAAAACTTTTTGAAAAACGTTTTTTTTTGTAATTAAATAGATAAGGTTTATTTATTTTTGTTTTGAGTAATTATTTCATTAGATGTTTAATCGTTTATGTCTTTTAATCATTAAAAATGAAATAAAATGTTGGTAATTACTAGTTTACTTAGTTATGTTTTTGGAGTAAATATTTCCTTAGTTTGTTAATCATTTTTATATTTCAAACATTTGTTTTCAAGTAACAGATGTTTTCAAAGCTTTTAGGCTTATCAGTAAATCGAAATCAGCCGAAATCGCTTACCAAGAATGATAGCACAAGAGGAACGACAATAAATTTGTTACAATGTTTGGACTGTAGATTGTAGAATGTTTGGAATGGGAGAGGGTTGGGGGAGGGCAGGGGCGGGCGGAATGAAATATAAAACCAGAAATCGAAGCGATTCCAACTGAAAATCAAACAACCACACAGCTGTGCCCGATTCGTTGAGGTTGATAATTAGCTTTAGTCGATCCGACCCGCCCTTACTGTTACACCCCTTTTTTTTTATATCTGCTATACCCCTTAGTACTTTACCTATCTACGCCTATTGTACTCTTAAACGGTTTCTGTTTTATGTGCTTGCTGTTCTTTTTTTTTTTTTACGTTTTTGTTTCTACCTATTTGCTAAAAAGCATTTAACCGGTTTGTTTCGAAACAAACAGAGAGAAAACCGAAATCAGAAAACTGAAAACAGAACAAGCCAAGATTGCTGGCTCTGATGAATGACGTTAGCTTTGAAGAAATATATCGGTTTTTGTATCTCTATCTGTATCTGTGACTGAAACTGTGAGTGGATGACACTGGAAAAGTGTATATATTTTTCACAAATTATTGTCAGGCAGTAAATATTAATTTGAAACAAAAAAAAAACCAACTATCTTGGCACTCTTTGAATTCTTATCTTTCAGATAGCATATCAAGTAATTTCATTATTGCGTGAAATTAAAAACTAATGGTATCAAATTTCCGTCATCGAGTCTCCGGATTATCTTGGTCATAATACCTGGCCTGTAAATACATATTAATTGAGTTTATTTATAAGACTACTAAATAAATTCACTCGTTAACCTTTTTTTTTTACTTTAAAGTTTAAACTCCCATTAATTTCAACTTTGGTCTGAAAACTTTTCTCTCATAAATTGAAGCTGAAATCCTCTTCCCAAATCCCTTCCATTTTCTGCTTCATTTCACCTATCACTTGGCTGCATTTCCCTTAAACTCCTCCCCACATTCACACACATTTTCCCTTCCCTTTTTCCCCATTTTTTCCCCTTTTTTTGTATTTTTTTTTTGTATTTTTTTTTTTTATTTATTTTTTTTTTGAAGCAACTATAAATCTACTATGTCTGCCCTTTTTGCCAACTTTGTTTACTTTTAGTGAGTGTGTTGGTGCGCTCTCACAGACACAGATACTACACACATATCTAACAACCCACCAACTCATTTGCTGACTAGACAAAACTGAAAAATAAATATGTGCAAAGAAAAAAACATGTAAACTTCCTCGCATTTCGCTTGTCTTTCTCATGGCTGCTTGCTTGAAAAATATGTGTGAATTAAAGGGAAAAGTCTTTTAATTCAAACTTGACTGTTAGTAACTCTATACTCTTGCTGGGAGTGGAGTTTGGTACTAGATACAATAGGATCTTCCATAGGACTACCTCCTAAATCTGTATAAGCATGTCCGCTTGTCCGTCTGTTTGTTTCTAACACGAACTAGTCTTTCAGTTTTAACGCTATTGACTACAAACTTTGCACTGATATTTCTTTATCTTCCAAGAAGTTTATAAGTTGAAGGTACCAGAATCGGTTGAATATATCCTATAGTTCTCCTATATCTTAAGAACTTTCCATGGATTTCACTGATATTATTACGAATTAAACTGATACTTAAATTCTTATTAGAGATCTATGAACTATATCCCACTACTAAAATATATATATCTTTCAATAAAAATCATTGTTAAACTTAAAGGGTTTATAAACTTTTACTTTGCCCTTTTCTCTTTTGTTTTTAATTTTTTTTTTTAGAAAATGTTATTTTGTGTCCACTCATAAAAAGCTATTTTGTTTTGAATAAATTGTGTTCTGTTTTATGTGACACCTGTTGAAGTGAGAGGACAATTTCGGGCTTCTCGAAATACAGTTTACAAATGAAATAAAATATCGAACCGCGAGTTAGGGTAAATGAACTTGACAATTAAGTATTTTTGGAATTTAAAACTAAAAATTTAAGAAAATAAAATACAGTTGTTAAATAATTAAGATTTGTTAAGATCAGTATACTTATTAAAGAAAATAAGAGATTAATTGGTTTTAAATGGTATTATTATAATTAAAAGCCATAATAGACCCCCATATCAGATTACTTCCTGGCGTTCCTCAATTGCTCTTCTGGATTTCCCATCCAATTTCATAATTTTGCTTGATTAGTTTGTTAAATAGAAAGCAGAACGGAACTGAAGTAATACTAATGACAATAATCAGAACACAAGCGACTGCCCCAGAACGGGGCACATGCAAATGGAATTTGTGTCACTCATTTGGCGTGATCCAATTTCGTATAATGTGGCATTTGTTACCTTATATCGTATATTTGTATGTAGTTCCTATTGTTTGAATTAAGTGGAAGCGAGATAGAATACAAGTAGGTGTGAAATTCAGGTTAAATAATTACGATTCATTGAAGTTAATATGAGAAATTTAATGGTAAATTATACGCAAATGTTGGAGTAGCTTGCGGTTGTTAGTGAAGGTAGTAGAGCGTGGCAAGTTTATAAATTAATCAACAAAAAAATAATAAAAAAAATATATATATATATATTACATTAAAAATTAAAATGTAAATACAATTTCACAGAAAAGTGGTAGTTAGTTTACACTTTTCTTCCCGTTTGTGACTTTCTTAAATTTCCCTTTTTTTTAACTATATATCTTTGCCTTCCTTCTCCTGCCTTGCCTTGCGATTTCTCTTCCTCTTACACATATTTCACAAACTCATAATTTCAAGAAAAAGCAATTAAATCATTGTATGACAAATTGACTTCGAAAAGCAATAAAAAAAATGTATGAAAACATATCAAACAATTACAAAAGAAAAGCTAAAAATAAATTAAAAAAAAAAAGCTTGCGGCAATGAGAAGGCAACAACAAATATATTCACTGCAAATAAAATGCTAATAAATTGAAATGAAATTAACAAAAACAACAAGGGAAGCACGACAACTGCCGTTTGTTGTTGTTATTGTTGTTGTTGCTTTGATATTGAATGAGAAATCCAAAAAGCGCCGAGAGAGAGGGCAGGTAGAGGGAAATCCAACAACAATAACAACAACAACAAAAAATTAACAAACGTGTTTCCATTGCGTTAGAAAGAGTGGGGCTACGAATGATGGAGCAAAAAAGAAACGAAGCGTGGGGGATGGGAATGGGGTGGTGGGGGCAGTCGTTGACATTGTTGTTATCTTAAATTGTCCCGCTTACTTGATGTTACTCTTGTTTCTGTTTCTTTTTCAGTTTTTGTTTTTGTTGTGGCTTTAGCTTCTGTTTATTTGATTTTGTCATCATCTTAATACACGTCGTGTGTGTAAGAAAGAGTAGGCATGCTTAAGGCAACGTCGTCGCTACATCTTTTTCTCGCCTCTCGCCGCTTTATGTATTACAGCACTTTTTGCGGCGGCGACATAAATTCTACAGATACAGATACGAGCACGAGCACATTTCGAGATACAGATACTTGGGGCACTTAGATACAGATACATATACAGACTGTTGGCCCCCAAAGGCGTACAACAACAAAAGCAAAGCATCTCGCTGATCATTATCTTCATTATTTCAAGATGATCGTCTCATGATCGACTTTTGGCGCCCAATTTCACTTCAAATTTCTGTCCTTTTCTTTTTTTTGTTTCACAGAGGCATTGCACTGCTTCACCTTTTGAACTTAAAATGCAAATAAAATTCTATCTTCTGGGTATTTTTTATTTTTAATTAATTGGTTTTGGAGAAATAATAAAGAAAACCTTGAACTTGGTGGAAATGGGTTTTATTTCTCATGAATTTTCATTTATTCATTCAAATTCCTTAAGTTAATACACCATATAAGATAATTACATCGATTCAAGAAATTTAAACGACGGGAATATGGGAGTCCCATAGAGGTAGGTCTAAAGTGGTTCCATAGTTGTTAGAAAAGGGGATTCTGGAAGTCCCATTCCAAGTGGTTTATTCTAAAATGGGTTTCAACTTTAAATGAACTGAGATATATTTTTTAAATGGCTGTAGAAATCTTTTATAATCATTTTTATAGAAATTTTTAAATATATTCAACTTTATCAAGCATTTTTAACAAGAATACACTTTATGCTTTACAGAAAAGTAGGGTTTAAAAAAAGGTTTTGTTTAATGAAGAATTAGTTCAAAGTAGGCGCTTAGCTTATTAGAAATTATTAACTATTAAATGAGTTATTTATAAAATAAAAAATCTATTAAAACTTCATCTTACAATAATCCTAATCTGAAAATTTTAATTTATTTTTCTGAAAGGAATATCTTTTAATCTTCTTAAAATCCGATTACAGACACTTTTCTATGCGAGACCTTTGACCTGTTGCCTTATAAAGCTATTGACCTTTAATTCCGACCATAAAAGCCCTAAAAACTTTTCACTTTCAAACAAATTTTCAATTATCGTCCACCCAACAGCCGCCCAGAGCGCAAACTTTCAATTAAGTTGGCAACCAAAAGCAAATAAAATAAAATAATACAGTGGCCATGCAGAGAGGGGGGGGGAGGGGCAAAAATAAATAAAAAGAAACCCAACCATTCAGAGAGAACATTAGCCGCAGTTTGTAGATTGTAGAGGTCAAGGCTATAATGCTTTCTATAAAAGTGTGTGTGTGTGTGTGTGTGTGTGTGTGAGTGTGTGAGGGTCTCTGATACGAACAACCGACAGCAAAAGTGCAAATAAATTTGTGACGCATTTTTATTTGTTATTGCAATTTTTTGCAAATGATAAAAATAAATACACCCAGTGGCGATACACAGGCACACAGATACTCACTAACACATGGCTAGTCGAATGAAATGAAAAACGCGCCAGAGAGCGGAGAGAGAAGGTGAAAGGAGGACGAGGAGGAGGAGGAGGAGGAGGAGAAGGAGGCGACGTAAGAGCACAACGAACTTTTGCGAAATGTGAAATTATAAAACAAAGCGTGCGACCAAAAACAAAAACAAAAACAAAAACAAGCAACAGCAGCAGCAGGCAAAACATATGCCAAATTAAAATGCTAAATAAGCCGCATGTTTGCTATTGTTGTTGTTGTTGTGTTGGTATTTGCAAGATACATATATATCTTTCACCTCTACCCCCCCCCACTCCCACTCCTTGTTTGTTTTTTTTTTTTGTTTTAAGCCAAGGCCAAGCTGAGGGAATTTTTTTATTTCGTTATTTTCAAACACAACCCGCCACTGCCAGCTGTAAAAATTAAAAATTTTCGAATTGCAAATATTCAAAACAAAGAAACATAAAAATAAAAGGAGGAAGATAGAAGTAAACAGCAACGGGAAAAGATAAGGAAAACGCAAATAAACAAATGTTTGGCTAAACACGAAGGGGAAAGCGAACCTGAAGGCCGAAGGCTGATTAGGATGTATTATTATTGCTATTATTGGGATTGGGAGGCCTTTTCATTAAATTCGCATTCAAAGTTCATTCACACGAGGAAATCGAAACAAACTTGTACTTGTCGGCCATCAATTTCAGAACAATGACACTTTTTTTTTAATTTTTGGGAAGGCAGATAGTCATGGTTCAAGGGGTTACAAGAGTTTAAGGGGTTTTCTGCTTAAAATATTATAGCATATTTATAGTGTTTTCTATATAGGATAGAGAATATTGTCTATGGAATAGAAAATAGATCATTTAATTGCAGTATTCGAGAACTACTTAACCGATCTTAATTAAATTTCAGACAGTTGTTCAAGATACCATAAACTAGTAACTAAACTTAGAATTTATTTCCTATTGAATATAACTATTTAACATCAAAACTTGTAACTTCCATCACAATGGTAGAGTTTTCAAATAATTTAGTATATATCCCTACATGAATACAATTTTTGACCTAAAAATACATTATTTTTTCATTATTTAACTATTTTGCATAATATTTAAAATAGTAACTTTTTCGCCGCTGAAACCCATAGAACACCTTAAGTTAATGAGCATAAAAAGTATGGTTTAAAATCCATTAAAATATATTTTAAAATTAGGAAAAGTTAAAGAACTATATTAAGTTTAATATACTCATTACAATTGGAAAAAATAACCATTCAAAGCCAATAGATTATAATCTTTTGAGTATGCTGTAATATGTAATAATTAAAGTATGATTTTTAACTCAAGAATTTTTAAAAATAATAATAAATAGAAAACCCGCTAAATTATTATTTCAGTCAATTTGAAGATTTCTTAATTTCCAAGACATTTCCCTTCAAAATAATTAATTTTCCAAGTCATTAAGAAAGCATAAAACTGATTTAAACGATCGGCGAGGTGCCAGCCATTTGAAGACTTGTCTGAATTTCAATATCTGCCATTTATTTATTTATAGCCGTGGTTTTATGCTGCTTTAAACAAATTAACAGGTCTGCTCTGCCAAACTGCCATAGGAATATATACAGATGGGCCATCAAACAGGCATTTGTTGTTCAATAGCAGAAAAAAAAAAAAAGAAAAAAAAATATAAAAAAAATAATGACAATTAACAATGTCGAGCACGCCCACAACATACACACACAACACAACTCACAACAATCGACGGAAATAGAAAAAGAAGCGAAATGCGTTGAATAACTTTTGACGGGGAACTCAGTCAGCAGAAATGATTTTTCGCGCTGTCTTTATTTTCATGTTTCACTATTTGTTTGCTTTTATTTAAATGTACTAACATACATATATTTTTTAGTATTTGTTTTTGTTTATATTAGATATGATTGTCCGAGGCAGAGGCCTCTCGCCTTGGGCTCTATCTGTTAGTTCTCCCTAATGCCATTATCTCTGCCGTAATTTGTCAGCAGAGCCCCCGATCTGCCCATTATTTCTCTTTTTATTATCTATTTATTCACTACTTATTTATTTATGTGTGTTTCTAATAATCTAGCAACACGTGAGTGGGGTCAGTCCCATCAATAGTCCCAGGGGAACTGATAACCAGTGATTGGAACAAGTTTGGAATATTATTGAGTGCATTTTGGATCGGATTTGGGTCGGGCCTTTTCAGGCAACACGACTGACGACTGCTTTTGACAAAAAATGCAAACACGCGAACGAACTCGGAGGGGGTAGAGTCGATTCTGCTCTAAAAAGAGCTTATCTCCACAACATATGTATGGTTCGGAATGCCGAGCTGAACACGAGCCGGGCAACTGCAAGAGAACTTGAGAAGTCTTATCACCGATCCTCTATAGCTTGCAGAAATGTTTACTTTTTAGTTACAAGTTGGCAAGATTTTAGCGGCAATTAAGGCAGTTTATTTAAAGTTTAAACTTCTAAAAATAAATACAATATGAGAGAGCTTAGACCATTAAGTAATCACTCCTACATATATCTATTGTCTATTTAAAATTCCTTTACAATTTGCTAATTTGCTGCTCATTTTTCGCCATAAATGATTCATTTTGGGGGAATTTTTGCTGCTCTGCATGGTTCATTGGAAAGTCAGTTTATTTTTGTGCACGTTCTTTGGAAAGTCGTTGAACTGTTTGCCTCTCCCTCTCGCCCACTCGCTCCCCCAATGGCGTCCTCTCTGTCTCCCCATCCCAAGTATTTCGGATCTTAAGTTTATTTGTTTTTAGAAATTTCATCATCGTGCCTTGGAATTTGTACATTTTTAAATAAAAAAGAGTTGATAACTTGAGTTTTTAGTTACCAAGTTTTTAGTAGTATGGTGGGAAGGGTTTATGGGATTATAGATTTTATACATTATTTTAAAGAAACTAGTTTAATTTGTTTAATTATAAACTTACGATCAATAAAGTCTTAAAACACTCGATTAAATGGTAGACTTTGTAGATAAGACTTGGTACTTAGTACTGGAAGTATACTTAGTCTAGTAATTAAAAGGTATAAGAGTTCCTTCTTTAAAACTCTAGTCAGAGATTAAGATCCTAGTTCTTAGATACTAGAGACTACTTCTCAAGATCTTTGTTTTTAAACTCTTAATATCTTTAAGAAAATACTTAACTCACACATACTTTCTGCTGATCCCTTCCAGACCTGCACACCATGGAACCCAACAGACATCACGAATATCAGACACATCATCAGCCGCATCCCGCGATGCAGAACCACCCACATCACGTCCCCCCAACGTCAGCACCACCGCCACCGCCGCACCACCAGCAGCCGATCCACCAGCATCCACACCACCCACCTCCCGGACCACCAGGATCGCAGCAGCCCCCGCAGGCGATCCATCATCCACATCACTACCAGCAGCTCCATCACCAGCATCTTCCCACGAGCTCCAGCACGGTGGTGGGGAGCTCCACCGCCGGCTATGGAAGTCTGCAGCACCTGCCGGCCGGACTGGGGGAGGAGCAGCGCTCCAGGACGGCCATGTACATGAGCCGGAGCAACCCAACTCAGGCAGTTCCTCCTCCCCAGGGACAGGGCAGTGCGCCACCCACGGGCGGGGATCCCCACCTGCAGTACTACACCTCCAACCGGGATCTGACGGTGAACAAGATGCCGGAGGCGTCGTCCCAGCACCCCAGCTGGAGCTACAAGACCCAAACCGTGCCAGCTCCAGCCCCGGCACCGGCGCCTGCCCTGCGACATCACGGGAATCCTGCCATTTATCCGTCGGGTAGGACAGCGTACTGGCCGCCTGCGGAGGAGCAACTGCATCACCACCAGCCGCCAGCCAGGTACTCCTACGGTAAGCCCCCAACGGGCGGTGGATCGATTCCCCTGCCCTCTACTCGTCCTGGGAGTCAGCGGTATTATCCGGAGGACATTAAGTACTCGACGGTTCCTGCCCCTTCCAAGGTGCTCAGCTATGCACCCACGGCTAGTTCCCAGCCAGGAGTGGCGCCACCCACTGCCAGTTCGTCAGCCAACTCATCCTCCGCCGCTGCCGCCTCCACTTCCGTCCGCCAGCACCACTACGAGCTCGAGCACGTCGTGAATCCCAGTAATCCGAGCAACGAGCACCAGCAGCCCAGTCCCAACTACGGCCGAA
Organism: Drosophila atripex; assembly: GCA_035045925.1. Taxonomy (NCBI): domain Eukaryota; kingdom Metazoa; phylum Arthropoda; class Insecta; order Diptera; family Drosophilidae; genus Drosophila; species Drosophila atripex. The sequence continues at coordinate 9,584,568 of JAWNOP010000012.1, forward strand.
AGTGTCCGCCGCACTACGAGACACCGCCGGAGCAGCGCAGTGCCGGAGCCACGCCCACGTCGTCGGGAACGCCCACGTCCACGTCCACGTCGGCCCACCATCAGAACCATCAGAGCCTGTACATGCCGATGCCGCAGTTCAGCACGGAGAAGTTCCAGACGACGGTGAACAACGCCATCGAGAAGTATGTGCGGGAGACGCCGGGCCCCAGCCTGGAGTATCCCCGGGGCGGCGCTACATCAACCAACTACGGACGCACTCCGTCCACCACCTATTACAATCCGACGTCCAGTGCGAAGAGTTCCAAGGCGCCACCTGCCAGCTATGTGAAGCTGGAGCCCGAGCACGCCCTGCCCGGCAGTCTGCCCCAGCCGACGAGGTCCTCGCTGTACCACAACCCGTACAGTGCGGAGAGCAGCAGCAGTCGGGAGCGAGATGCCTCGCCAGCCATGGCCACCGTCCCGGCGCCGCACGGCTACCCCACCAAGTACGGCAAGCTGATCCAGCAGGTGGGGACTGCCAGCTCCGCTCCCTACTCAAGTTACTACCACCAGGGCACTCCGTCGCCGGCGGCGGGAGCTGTGGCGTCGCCCACACCGGCGCCACCTGCTCCGCCAGTTGCGGGCGCCCCTCCCGGGACCATCCTGGGACCTGCGCCCCTGCCACCGCAATCAGGTCCATCCCAACAGCCCGCCTCGTCGTCCACGGCATCCTCCAGCAGTGCCAACTACTCCACCCTGCAGGTGTACCCCCACGGGCCGGACATCTGCTACCAGCCCGGCGGAGTGCCGACCCAGGCCCAGAGTCATCCGGCCGCCACTCCCGCCAAGAAACCGCCCGCCAAGCCCAACTACAGGGCCCTTATCAACGACATGCTGAAGCGGAACACCACCAGCGAGCAGGAGCTGAACCTGCAGATCATCAAGAAGACCCTGAACATGGAGGCTCCCGCACGCAACCATCTCCACCATCCCACGACCACCAGTCGGGTCATCCAGCAGGCCACTGCCTCTGCTCCAGTAGCAATTCCAGCTCCAGTTCCAGTTCCGGCTGCCAATCCCCCGCCAGCGCTTCATTCTCCGCTGGATCTGTCCATGCGAACGGTGAAGCAGACGGCGGACTCCACGGACTACAAGTACAGGAGTCCCAGTGCCGCGGAGTACAAGCCCTCGCCGGGCAGTCTCAGCGGCGGAGGTGCCGGGGGACTAGGCTTGCCCAGGTTCGATTTCACGCCGAATTTCTCGGCAGCCTCCCGGGGGGCACCGCCCACTAGTCCCGCGCCCACGCCAGTGATACGACAAGCCCCGGCCACGGCGTCAGTGTCGCCAGCTCCTCCTCCCCACCACCACCAGCATCCTACGCCAGCACCTCCTGCCCCCGCAGCAGCTCCGGCTCTGGTCATCAAAACCCTGCAGCAGATGCGACCCAGTGTGCTGGAAACCAATCCGTATGCCAAGCGGCAGCAGCTGCCGCCGGAGACGAGCATCGTCCAAGTCAGCAAGCCTCCCGAGCTGATGCCCACGCCCTCCCCCAGCCCCCACAACAGCAGTAATCCGAACTACCTGGGCCGGAAGAGGCACCTCAAGGAGTACAACCAGGCGGCCGCCAAGCAGGCGCGTCTCGAGGCGGAATCTTCCGTGGGAGTAGTGCCTCCCATCGTGGCGGCACCCACGTCGGTGGTGGTGGTGGCTTCCGTGCCTGTGATAGCCGTGAATGAGCAGGCGCTGGCCGCCAAGCGGGAGCGGGAGACACAGCCCCAGGGACTGCCCGAGTCCACCTCCACTGCCTCCTCGTCCGCCAGTTCTACGACCATTCCGAAGATGGAGCCCCGCATCCGGACGAAGGCAGAGCTCAAGGGCTTCACCTTCACGCCGCCTGTCCTGGTGACCTCCACCACAAATGCCACGGGCGCCGCGTCGCCGCCTAGGACGCCGCCCAACCAGGTCACCAACCACATCCAAATCAAGCTGGAACCGGCGCCGCCTCCGAAATCCGCTGACCTGGGCCTGGAGGAGGAGGCCAGCTTGGGCAATCTCCTGGACTGGGGCAGCACCTGCAACAACCTGGTGGAGCAGTTGCTCAACAAGACGGTGGTGCTGCCACCCCTGCCGACCACCACCACCACCAGCATCAAGCTGGAACTGAGCGAGGACGACCTGCCAGTGGCCAGGATACTGAAGAGGCAACCCCTGCCCACGCCCACCCCTGCCACAACCGTGGGGGCGGATGCCGAGTCGGCTAGCACGCAGCTGACCACCACCACCAATGGAATCTCCTCGTCGCTGGGCAACGGCAGTGGCCAGAAGAAGCTGAGCAAGGTGGAGCGGGAGAAGAAGCGGCAGCAGCAGGAGCAGCGGATAGCCGCCCGCCTGGCGCCCAAGGAGGGCCAGAGCAGCTCCTCGGAGAGCGACACCACGGAGCTCCACAAGCGCAAGACGGCCCGCCAGAAGAAGCCGCTCATGCGGAAGGGCAGGGCCCGCCAGCGCTCTCCGGAGGCGGCCAGCAGCGACGACGAGAAGGGTAAGGCCAATCAGGGACTAAGTCGGAGTCAGAGCTCCAGCGAGGAGGGCAAGTCCAAGGCCAACTCCTCCGCCTCCAAGAAGGACGTCAAAAAGGCGAAAGAGGCCAAGAGCAACTCCCTGGCCAAGACCAGCAACAACAAGAACAAAACCAAAGCCGAGGACAACCAGAAGCAGCGCCAGAGCCAGGACAGCTCCAACTCCAACTCGGAGAGCCACGACGAGGAGGAGGAGGAGGAGGACGAGGAAGAGGAGGACGATGAGGATCAGGAGGAAGAGGACAAGGAGGGCAGCGACGAGGACGCGGAAGCGGAGACGAAGCCCGCCAAGCGAGTGGGCCGGCGTCCGGGGACCACTCTCAAGAAGCGGATAGCCCACAACCTGAACACCATGACCCGGTCGAAGCACCGCAAGGAGCTGGAGCTCCAGCTGGCCAACAGCAAGGTCCTGCGCAACGACAAGATCATCCGCAACTCGACCACCAAAATAAAGAGGAAGTACGTCCGCAAGGTGGTGGACAGCAAGAAGGAGATGATGGTGACCCGGCTGCGCAACAAACGTGGTGCGAACTCCGAGGCTGGGCAGCTGAATGGTCGGAACGCGAAGCTGAAAATGGGCAACAAGGGCGGTGGTGGCACCAACAACAAGACGGCCAAGACGTCGCCCCAACAGCAACTGTACCTGGAGGAGTATCGCTACAAGCTGGCCCTCAAGATCCCCCACCGACTGATCTCGATCAACAAGCTGAACAAGGGGGCGGCCTCCCTGCCCGACCTGGAGCGCCGCGATCTCGGCCAGGAGCTGGCCTGCTTCAAGAAGACCCGTCCCAAGACCAAGGCGGCCAGCAAACAAGAGTCCATACCCAAGTCCTTCATCGACTACCTCGTCCTTCGGGTGACCAATGGGAATAGCAACTCCTCGCCTCCTGTCCACGGCAATTCCAGGAAGATATCTGTCTCGGCACCGGCCTCCACCAACCTTCAGATCCACAGCGAAACCTCGCAAACGTCCGCCTCCACTTCGCTGTACGAGCAGCCCCAGCAGGAGGCGGGCACTGAGAGCCAGACTCTGGACGATCCTAGTCGCCGGCACTTCAGCATCTTCGACACCAAGGTCCTCCAGAGCAAGACCCGAACGGAGTCCAAGCTGCAGCAACGGCGGGAGATCATCCGGGAGATATTCGTCGGGCCGGAACGGCCGGCTTCGGCTCCGCCGGAATGCGCCCAGGAGGCGGACGGCGACGCCATCAGCTACCAGAAGTACGAGGAGTTCCTCCAGCAAATGAACAGCATCGTGAGCGGCAGCGACAACAAGCTGGCCAGGCGATCCCTCATGGAGGACAAGGCCCTGAACTCGACGGCGCCCCAGTACCCCCACAAGAGGAAGTACCTGCGCCGCAAGGGCAGCTCGGGTTTCGACTACATCCGGAAGAAGAAGCGTCCTGCGACGGCCCAGAATCAAAACCAAAACCACGGAGACAAGCCGTCCCAAAGCCAGACCTCCAGCCAACTGGCCCAGGCCCATCTATCGGCGGATGAGCGGTTGGAGGACACGGACAGCACCATTGCGGGCAGCTCCCACCTGCCGGCGAAGATCAAGACGGAGATGGATGTGTACCGGGAGTTCCAGAAGTGGGTCCTCAACAAGAGCGTCGGCCAGAGCACCATGCACAAGGCCGCCCGCCAGGGACTGATTGATGTGGTGGTCTACTGCCTGGATCGCCTGAACATGAATCCGGACCAGAAGGACAATGCGGGTTACACGCCACTGCACGAGGCCTGCACCCAGGGCTGGCTGGAGATTGCCAGGATACTGCTCCAGTACGGAGCGAATCACTCGGAGGCGGCCCAGTCGGGAATCCGGCCACTCCACGGAGCCATCGAAAATGATCACGAGGAGGTGGTGCGTCTGTTGCTCTCCTATGGCGCTGATCCGTTGCTGGCAACGTACTCAGGTGGGTGTAGCCCTTAGCACTTGTGTTGGTATCTGTTTTATCCGTTTTGTTATTATCCTTGCAGGACAAACTCCGCTAATGTTAGCTTCAAGCAAATTGATGCGGCGCATCCTGCGCGCTCACCTCAGCGACGCACAAAGTGCCGCCGCCGACATCAAACCGATGCGCTTCCAAGGCCCCTGGGAGATATTTGGTGAGTCCGCCAGACGACCGGCAAGCGTCCTTTCACTAAACATGATTGTATCTTTCAGATGCTAAGGAGTATGGTTATGATATATTCGATAATGTACCGAACACAGCTTGTGATATGAGCAGAGCTCTACGTAGGGAGAGGAAGGAGGCCAAGCAGCAGGATATTAGGATGAGTGACATGGGCAACACCATCATCATGAGCAACAGCAACAACAGCAACAACAGCAACAACGGCAACATCACCAACAACAACTCGAATGGCAATGGTGTCATCGCAATCAAAATGAAGGTGGAGCCGGCCACTCAGGATGCTGAGTTAGTGGACAAGGATCAGCATCGAGACGAGAATCATGAACAGAGTCGGGAGACAACGATCAAGCAGAACGGGGAGACGAGTGCAATTAAGACTGGAACCGCAACAGCTCTAGCAACTACCGGAGCAACTGCGGCAACAACGATGGTGAAGCTGGAGCCCGGCACCGAGGAGGATAGCAATAACAATAAGAACAACGATGAGCTGAATGCGAATGTTGGGAATAATTTAGTAACAAGCGTTGTGAATGTCAAGAATGAAGTGAAGAGGGAAGTGGATGCTGAAACGGAAACGGAAGTGGTGGAAACTGCAACAGACACAGGAAATCAGACGCTGTTGACGCCTTCGCTTCCGCAACAGCAAACACAAACGAATAGTAATAATAGAAGTAATAGGCTAGACGACGATCAGGCGGACATCGAGACAATGGATAGTGAATTGAACGGTGATATTTTTGAATTTGAAGAGGCCGATGTGCCCTTGCCACCACTGTACTTGCTCAAGGACGAGGGCAGTGATAAATGGGTACTACTCAACGATTTGTGCAATTTACTTAAAGTTAAATCGAAGGATACATTGCTCAACAAGGTATGTCTTATGTCTTTATGAGAAAAACAAAAAAAAACATTAATTAACTTCCTGTTCTGTTCACAGCTCTGTCCAAACAACAATAACGCATTGGCTAGCAGTCAGAAGCATCTTCTAAGGGAGTTCAAGATCGACGACTTCCTGGAGAAGGCCACCTGCCTGCAGCTATTGTGCGCCGGCGAGAAACTGAACATGTTCAGCTCCTCAAAGGTGGTCCTCATCAAATACAATGAAAGCGTTCGGAACTTGTTGGGCGTGAAGACCATTCTAATGAAGTTTTAACCGAGGAGATACTTAACGAGGAGATACGAGATCCAGTGGCATGATCCGAAAAATCCAGAGACCGAAACGGAGGAAACCTTAGATAAATGATGAACAGAGATACAACTAGTACTAACTGAAATGAAATTAGCGTGTAAAGTGCAAAACAGATATGGAAAAACTATTAGTACGAATATAATTATAGATTTATATATACATATACATATTATACATTATGTATATTTTAGCTAGTAACTAGTTTTTACTCACACGTCTTTGTCTTTCGAAGATAAAGTCTTTTTTAATGGAAATTAATTTAGAGCTAATGCAAAGTGATACAAAGGTGCTATACACACTCAAAACGAAGAAAACGAAACAAAAAATGGGAAACCGAAACGGAAACGGAAGTGAAGGGAAATTTTTAGAACGAAAAGGATGTGAGAAAATATTGAAACAATCTGGAATCTTTAGAGATTGGCTGCACTTATGCAATTTAGAGATATAGGAAGGGAATCGGAGATGAGAGGAATGAACAGATAATGTATGCCAGCCAAGCAGCTAATAAATCGATTTATACTTTTAGGTATATCTAGGGATAACGTGTAATCTATGGTTTTTAAATGAGAATGCAAAACAATTTAGCAAAAGAATGAATAATATAACGATTGTAAGGATAGGGAAGGAGCAACAAAGGCGTATTTATGTATTATGTATTTTTAAATGAAATTATTAACATAATATATAAAATATATATTAAATATATGTATACACAATATGATCCAACTATAATGTAAATCAATTTTCAGATAGGTTTGTAATTTTCTATGTAATGTACATGTGTAAGTTTTGTGCAACTATAAAAACAAAAACGAAACAAAAACAAAAAAAAGGATGAAATCAAACAAAAAACTAATGAAAACAAAAAAAACGAAATAAATACAATGTGAAATTTTGGCAAATTAACAAGGTGTTTTTTTTTTCTTAATTTAAAATAAATAAGGATTACAAATAGGGACTGTGCCTTCCTTATCGTTATTGTTGTGTAAAACAAAACGATAACTTTTTTAGTTACCGTAAGCTCTGAAAGATGGCGTCTTAAACTTGAATGGGATTTCAGTTCCTGTTCAGGAATTTCTATAATTTTAAATGAAGATATTCCTGAAACATTTGGATCTGTTAGAAGGAAAAGCATAATTAAAAATTTGATCGCTTTAAACTATTAAGTAATGCAAAATAAATTAAGGAAACAACTAACCCTGCAACTCTTACTCCAAACATTTTAAAGTTGATTTTTGTCAAAATATTCTTCAATCAATGACAATTAATATGAAATCAATATTCGAATTGATCCATAGCAATCTATGGTTGTTAGTGTTGTGGTAACACTGTGTTATGTTACTTCCCCGATTATTGAGAAGCCAAACTGATAGAATGTGGAAAACAAAACAAATAAAAGAGTTGTGTTTATTATATTTCTTTAAATATATGCGCATAGTCCTGGTTCCTGGCGTATAAATAGAATACAACTTTCAACAGTTGAGATCAAATTCTCAAAACTTTGTAGAGATGGTACTTTTAAAACTGTTCTTAAAGCATCCGCCATATTTATCGATTAAGTTAAGCTTAGAAAAGCGATAAAATTCGTTAGTTCCCGGAGTAAGCTGGTGTGTGTAGAGCTTTTAGCTAAAAGCTTTTCCGTATTCTTCCGTCCTTGTTCTTCAAACGCTATTAAGGCCAAGAATGTTTTCTGTCCTTGGCCCCCGCTCTCCCACGTGTATCCGTATACGAGATTTTGCGCTTGTGTGTGTTGCGAGGGCTTTTAGTCTTCTTCTTGCAACGCCAAAAACTGTGCTTGTATGGGAGAGCTTTAATCTACCTACGCCAACACAGGGTTCTGTGTTCTCTGTGTTCCCGTTTTGTGTGGCCTACAGACCTAATTTTTTCGCGTGCGTTGTGCGCGGCTCCGCGGATAGTTTTCCCCAAAAAATAAAACTACAGATCCAGGCATCCAGAATAAACAATGCCTATCGCATAGACAGATGATAGAGGCGAGAAAGTGAGAGTAAACACAAACCAAAAAAGAAAAGAACACTCGCGTGTGTGTGTGTGTATATATATATTTTATATTTCCGATGCGTCCGTAACGGGAGTGTGTTCTTCGCCCTTCCGTTTCCTCACACCCGTGTCACGGTCGCCGTCGCCGTCGCCGTCGCCGTCTTCGTCACCGTCGTCGTTTGCTAATTTAAATGTGCAATTTTTATGAAATTATCACAAAACAACTAGCCTGTGGAAGGGGGAGCGACAGAGATAGCGTTGTGTCATAGAATTGGAGCAGAAAGAGCTCTAAATTAGCAGCCCCAGAGACCCCCCACCCCCCCTCTCGAAAGGAACAACAACACAAATCCCTAGTAGAACCCCCGAACGCATACATACAAGTGCGCCAGTGTTTAGATGTGTGTGTGTAGTAGGAATTGCAATTTATAGTTGTTGTTCGGTGTGGCGGAGGAGAGCTTTTCGCTTGTTGCGCGCGTGCGACGATTGTGCAAGAAGTTTTTTTTTTCCTACAATTTGCAACTAAAATAGAGGAAATAGAAACAACAATCGTAATCGCAGAGAGAATTGTGAACAACAAAAAAATAGAAAAGGAAACAACAAAACCAAAATTCGCAAATGCGTTCGGCGTCGCGTGTATGTGTGTGTGCGTGTGCGAGGGGGGCGACAAAAATATGCTGAAAAAGCTCTCGCCGCAGCTGCTGGAACAGGCGGAAACTGTTGCTGCAATCCGTGTGGGGGGAGACGGGAGCCAAGGGAGAACACAGGCCTGAGAGCGAGACAGAGAGGGCGAGAGCCTAGTGAGAGAAGAAACGATCGGCGAAATGAATCACACGCAAGTTTTGTTTTGCGAATTATAAATTCGCGTTCTCCTCCTTACCCAATGCGAATTCCCATCGCGAAGAATCGCACAAAACAAAATAGAGAGAAAGAGTGCGGAAATCCAAAAGCAACACCACCACCACCACCACCACCAACAACAACAACAATAAACATCAACAACAACAAACCGACTAAAGCATAATAATAGAACTTTTGCTTTCGGTTCCAACTGGTTTTTTGTATACATAAAAAAAGCGAGAGCGCACACAGCGAGAGAGAGAGAACAAAGAGGCGGCAGCTTCCAGCTCTTCTTCTTCCGATCTGCGTCTTGGAATTCATGGAAAACCGGGGGCGCATGCGCAGAACAACAATAACTACAAGAAACAGCCAACTCTGAAACGAGAGCCGTCAGCTGCATGAAAGGTACATAAGTGGAAGCTACGATTCAACTTCTCAAGACCCCAAGCTCCCTTTGTGGCATGCCCTCTATACGGTCTTCCTTCTAGTCTTTCTTTTATGCACAGAGACAAATGGGATAGAGCTTTTTGGAGCTTAAGGAGTAGCATATACATGGGTGTTTCGTTATTTTAAAAACTGTTTCCCACAAAAGTGATCCTTGAGAGTATCTCAAGCTTGTAATTTCTGAAATAAAATAAAATAAAAGTAATATTTAAGATACATGGAGGTTATAAGGATATAGTTCTTTGATCCAAAATGGATACTATGTAGGATGTATGTAAAGAAGAGAGGAGTATAAGTCTAAAATTTCAGGTCAATAGCTTTAAAACTGACTCACTAGGAGGCTTACAAACACACAGATGAGCGGACAGACGGATAAAGGGACTTGAACTTTAAGTATAACTAACTAGAAATAGAACTATTAGCTTTAACTAGAACTATTCTTAAACTAGAAATACTTCATATAATGCTTCAGAAATTAAGAATAAAATATTGTTTCTAGTGTATCTTTATAGTTTCTAGTTGAGATACTTTTTTTCTTAAATTTAAATTCGAAAAAAACGCGGAACTCAAGGGGGTTGATGAGATGGGCCGACAAAAATGAAAAGCAGTTGGAGTCGTGTAAAGTTAATTGAAGTCTTCAAGTCTTCAAAGAAGGGGATATATCAAAGGGTTCGAGAGTCTCAAAGGGGGAGCATTACCAGTTTCTTGTCCTACGAAGTGGAAAAGTGTTTCCAAGTGAAGAGAAAAACAACTTAAATTTAATAAACTTTAATGAAGATGAGTTAAGGAACTGGTTTTCTGGAAAAGGTTTCAATAAAGAAGTAATTCTTTAATAGTTAAATGAGTTGAAGCTATTGATGCTTATTTTCAATTATAAATATGATAATAAATTATACAGTTTTATGGAGTTTTCAATATTTTTAGCAAACTTTGAATAATAAATAAGGAAAAGTACTATTTTTCTATAAAAAAAATCTATTGGAAAAAAAGCTTAGGAAAAAGCTCTTCCCTTTCCCTGTATCTGTGTAGAGTTGGCCTTGGCCTGGTAACCTGCATTCCTGGCGACCTGACCTTCGACATGACCTTGCTGTGTGACCTTGTCCGTGTCCTACTTTCTTTTAAAGTAATATCTATTTTTTTTTTATTTTCTTTCAGGCCTGTAGAATTTGAAGCAATTAAAAAAAAAACAAATAACTAATACTATCGTTACCTGCCATCACCGATAAACAAATAATCAACAAAAAACAAAACACATCACAACGAATCGTACAAACAATTTAATACCAACTACTAATTAATCGATAATTAAAATGGAAACCTTCAACGTACCTATGCTGGCCGAGAGCAGCAGCACCAACTATGCCACAGAAGGCAATCACCACCACCTGCAACACCATCAGCATCAGCAGCAGCAACAGGCGCCACAGCAACTTCTCATGCCACACCATCACAAGGATCAAATGCTGGCTGCTGGTAGCTCTCCGATGCTGCCGTTCTACTCGGAGCTGCAACTGCAACAGAAGGATGCAACTGTGGGTGCAACACCGGCCGCAGGCACTGTCGTAACTGCAAATAGTGCAGCAGCGTCTGTGGCAAGTGCCGCCTCCGATAACTTTAGTTCCCTGCCGACCATCGATGCCAGCCAGCTGGACGGTGGCATCTCCCTGAGCGGCCTCTGCGACAGGTTCTTCGTCGGCAGCCCCAATCCCCACAGCAATAGCACTATGACCCTGATGACGGCGGCTTCGGCGGGCAACAACAACAATAGCAGCGCCAACAAGAACAATAATAGCAACAACAATAATAATAATATCGTGGAGGCTAAGGCGGTGGCAGCATCGAACGGGGGTACGGTGATAATCGAATCGGTGACGATGCCGTCCTTCGCCAATATCCTGTTTTCGCATCCCAGTGGCGCCACCAGCAACGATTGCATCGATCCGGCTCTGTTGCAGAAGAATCCCCAGGAGAGTTCGATTATTGGGCCGCCGGTGGAGTACCACCAGCTGAAGCCACTCGAGGTTAACTCGTCGACTTCCGTTTCCGTTTCCACCACCAACTTCCTGTCCTCCACCACCGCTCAGCTGCTGGACTTTGAGGTGCAGGTCGGCAAGGACGATAGTCGCATCAGCACCACCACCACAACAATAGCGTCTGTTGGCAGGGTGGTGGGAGGTGGTGGTGCCACAACCCCTTCTGCCCCAGCAACGCCAACAACCACGGTGTCTAGCAACAACAACACTGCCAATCCCACAAGGAGCTCCTTGCACAGCATCGAGGAGTTGGCTGCCAGTTCGTGTGCCCCAAAAACCACATCACCCAACAGTAATAGCAACAACGCCAGTAACAGTGCCAGTACTACACCACAACAACAGCAACCACAACAGCATCACATGCAAAGCGGCAACCACAGTGGCTCCAATCTCAGCACGGATGACGAGTCCATGTCCGAGGATGAGTTCGGTCTGGAGATCGACGATCAAGGAGGTAAGTGTTCCAAACTAATCATTCCATCTAATGAGTTCCAGATAGTCCCCTTTTTAAAACCCTTTTTGGCACTTAAGTTGGCAATATTCTGAAGTTGATGGAAAAAGTTTAAATAAAAAGTGTAAAATAAAACAAAAATATTTAAAAAAAAATTTAATAAAAGTGAATAAAACAGAATAGAATTAAAAACAAAACAAATGCGGGAATAATCTCGGGATGATAATAAATAAAAATTAATAAGCAACAAATAAAATAATAAAAAATAAAGAAAATTATAAAAACATAAGTAATTAAACAATCAACAAATAATTATTATAAATAATAAGAATACTAATAGTAAAATGTATACAAAAACAGTGTCATAATAAAATATATAAAATATAATTTAAAAAAAAAAACCAAAAAGAGAAGAAAATATGACAAAAATAAATGATTATTAATGAGCAAGTTAATTATATTACATTTTATTAAAGGAACAACAAAAAGAAACAACAAGAAAGCGATAAGAAATTCAACAAAATATTATATAACAAAAAGAAAGAAATTAAAATCGAGAAATATACTTCGCACATTCACACAATATTAATATTAAATAACAAAACAAAAGCAATTAAAATTAAGAAATATACTTTACACAATCTGTGCATAAAAAGTATAATTTATTGAATTTTAAAACCATTTCAATTATAAGTCGAATGAAACCTTGATGTTTTCAGTAAGTTGTCATTACTGGCGTGACCGCCTCTGAGTTTCTACGCCGGTCGGTCGGTTGGTCGTCTTAAATCTTTTGTGTGCCAAGTGCAATGCTAAGTTTAAATATGCACGCCGTACTGCCTCTCCGTCGGTCGATGTGTCTTTTTATTCCCCTCGCTTAGTTAGCCTCGCACTTAGTTAGCTCCATGTGGTGCGGCCCGGCCTGGTCTGGCGTCGGATGCAGCCATAAAAATCCATTTGAAATGTCTATAAAAATGCAACTAACCTACTTTCCGAGATCGTTTCGGGGACAACGATATTTAAATGCTCTGATTTTCTCGGAAAATTTAAGTTTATTTTTTGTTTTTATTATTTTTGGTAGATATTTTAGGTAGGTTTTTGGAAAAGGTATATAAAGTATATATTTTTGGTAGGTTTAAGTAGGTATTAAAATCCATTTCATGATTTCATGATATAGTTTATGATATAAAAAATCAATAAAAACATATAACATGACATGTTTTGACTGTATTATACACCTCAAAAACTGATAAATAAATACTAGAAGTATTGTTTTTGAAGTATTGCTTAATAAAAATCTTGAATCTTGAAGAAAAAAGTCTTCTTTATGAAGAGTATTTTCAAATGCAAATTAAGAAAAATTCGATCGACCGTTTCTCGTTGCGTGAATTGCAATCAAATGAGCGAACCGCGACATGAGCCTGCCAAACGCTCATGACATACGACCAAACATTGCAAACTTAAATAAAAAAAAAAAAAAAAAATATGTAGATGTTTGGCGAAAAATTGCATTTGCTGAGTCAGCGACAAACACTTTTTTTTTTATTTTTTTTTTTATTGACATTCAGCAATGTCAGAGCAGTCGACGAATGTATCTTTCCCTTTATTTTTGGTTTTGTTTTTTTGTTTGTTTGAATAATAAAAGATACTCGTAAATTAAAGACACAAGACCTTCGGAGTAAAGCCCACAAAGTGCAGCTTAATATTTCCATCTGCTTTTATTTCATCCTTAGAAAGAGAGGGAAAATGGAGCAAGGTCATCTAGGGCGGCATTAGAATTTGGGTCAAGCGCACGCCAATTGTTGTTGTTGTTTTTTGTTGTTGCTGTGTGCCTCTGCCTCTGCTGCTGCCTCTGCCTCTGCTGCTGCCTCTGTCTCTGCTGTTGTCTCTGTCTCTGCTGCTGCGCTCGCTTGCGTTTTCTAATATTGGAGATTGGACCCAAGGATGCGAGACAAAAACAAAAAGCGAAATTGCATAGAAATTTGAAGGTCATTGTGTGCATCAGCCGCAGCGCAGTCGGAGTGCTTTTCGCTGTCGCGTGTTCTCGGCTCTTCCCCCTCTGTCTCTCTTTCGCTCTCTCCGTGGGGTTACAGTGGGAAAAAATAATGATTAACTGTTGTTGGTTTTCTGTATTTTCTTATTTTTGATTAATTTTTCTGTTTCTTTTCTACTGTTTTCCTTAAAAGGCGCCGAAAATAATCACTCATACGCCATGTGTGTTTTTCTTTGAGTTTATTTTTAAAAGAAAAGGCATATAATTAGTGTATTTTGGTCTAAAATATGTAGAAATTATATAAAATAAATAGAATTAGTTTATTTTGTTTTTAAAATAGATTAAATAATATAAAAAGCTTATGTGTAAAATATCACTCATACGCAATGTTGTCTTATTTGAAAGAATAGTGGCAGAAACTGTATTTATTGGGGCTTACAAAAATTAAGAATTCTATAAATTGAATTAAATTATAATAAATTAAATCATTATTAAGAAAATAATTATTTTTCTGTGCAGATACTTATATTGTTGCTGCATTTGTTCTGCCTCAGTTGTTTTTATTTGGCGATGCCGCCGCCTCTGTCTCAGTCGCTGCTACTGCTACTGCCTCTGCTTCTACCTCTGTCGCCGTTTATGCCACCGCCCGCAATGCCGGCTGACATTGACATAGATTGCATCGCTGCCGCTGCCGCTGCTGCTGCCTCTGCCTCTGGCTCTGCCACTCTGCCAGTGGCTCGGTTAGTGCCGGCGTCGTCATGCGTCAAAGGATCTAAATGGGTCAAAGTCAGCCAGCAGCTTGTTGCATTTTGAAAAATGCACGCAAAAAGAAAAGTAACTAGCAGCCACAAATTGGGGCACGACATTGACGATGCATATAGAACATATGTACATATGTATGTATGTACATATGCAATGTGTGTGGCAGGTCTATCGTCGAATGCATTTCAAGGTCCTTTTAATTGATGCGAAGGCCGTGGCTTGGAGAGCTCTGTCCCAAGGACTTTTCCTCCACCCATTAGGGGGTGGTGGCGAGTCCTTGGGTGTTTCAAGGTCGATCTATATGCAAATTATGTCTGCCACGTAGTCTGATTTAAGCTTCGACCTTCGAACAGCTGTTTGGTGGGTGGTGGTTGGTGGTTGGGTGGTGCTTGACTTTGAAAAGGGATTTGATGCAAAGTGTGTGGCATTGGGAAATGTTTAAGGCTTTAAAGGGCCTAGTTTTGGGTTTTGCTTTAAGCCAGAAAGAGGTCAGTTTAGTGTCAGAATGGGTTTAAATTTAATTAGAAATGTGATTTAGGGGCTTCTTAAAGAAGTCTAAAATAGTAAGTGGTTTATAAGAACTAATCCCTCTAGTCAACCATTAAGTCTGGTCTGTGGAGTAGTATTACCTCCAATTTGTTAACAATTAACCAAAGCTATTATAGAAAACCCTCACATTCTATCCTCCACGCTGGTCATTCACACTCGCGGCGTAAATTCCAATTCTTTCTCACGACTGACTTCTCATTGGAAAACCGCAAATCGGTAATTGAACCCAAAAGGCTTAGCCAAGCGATCCGAAAACAGAAATCTTGTAAATGCCATCAAGGATGGAGCATTGAAAGCCACCCCACCGTGTAAATGAATTAAATATCAGGTTGAGTTTGCCCTTAAATTAAAAACAAAACAAATATATCCAAAGCGAAGAACCATTCAATTGTAACAACCAAACAATAATAATGATAATGAAAGCAATTAGATCATTGCTTTGTTTGCAAATTGTTAGAGTCTATTGCTTAGTAATTGGTCTATTAGCCGGGCCTTAAGGGAATGTGCTTTTAACTCAACTTTGTTAAGGCTTTTTGAGTTTTTCAGTTTTAGGAATCATTGCACCTTTCAGGGTTTTCATTGAAGGCGGTTAATGGTATTACGATTTATATGCAATATCAAGGTAGGCTTTAGGGAGGGGCTTCTAAAGAGTATAGTTCTAGTAATAGATTGTTTATAATATTTTTCATATTATGGAGTTATTAGATTAACAATCCTACTTAGTGTAGACAGATTGTATAATAGACCGTTTATAATATTTTGATTTTATAGACAATATTAAGACAGTCTTTATAGATTGAGTTATAGAGGGTTCTTAAGAGTATAGATCTAGTAATATTAAAATATTATTGATTTTATAGTTATGGGAGTTATAGTTTTTTAAGATTACCCATCTAGTAATCGCTAGAATATAATATTTTTTGGAATTTTATAGACAATATTAAGGTAGGTTTTATACAGGATTCTTAAGATAACAATCTAAAATATTTTTCAAATATAATTTTCATAAATTTCTGTAGTATTTTGTATCTTAATCTTGTATAATCACTCTCAAAAACCACCTCCCATTGTTGCATCACCTTTTGTCTGATGATGCAAATGGAAAAAGGTGTTTTTTATTTTTATTTTTTTTTTATTCTCCAGCCTGTTGACTCTTTAATGTTTTATTGTTGCTGCATTGCTTTGACCATTTTATTGTTGTTAACCTTAGCTCGAATAATAATAAAAAAAAAACTTTAAAAAGCGGCGAAAAAAGGCAAATGCCATTGAGAGTGAGTCTCAGTCTCGTAATGTCTGGGGCGTCGGGTGTCGGGCGTCTGTCTCCCCCAGCCTCTGCCCCCAACACCCCACTGCCCCCCTACTGCATTGGTGGAAAAGTGTGCTAATGGGTCGCCAGTTGACCCTGTGCCACATTTTCTGTTTGCAACTCTGCCGGCTTGGGCAGCACTGCTTGCACTAATTTTGCAATGCCAATTGGGAGGGGGTGGGGTGTGGAGGAAGAGTGGGCTGGCATGGGTGGGATATGCAGTATGCAGCGAGAGAGAGAGAGAGAGCAATACATACAGAGAACGCGCATTGATTTTCCTTTTTGTGCAGCGCTCTTAGAGTCTCTCTCTCTCGCTCTTGATGTCTCTGGCTTGTGGGAGTGCGAGCGGGCGAGCGAGTGTGTGTTTATGTGGGAATTGCACCCTGACCTAGTTACATGCCGATGCATTCTATTTTCTTTACATTTGTTTATTTATTTTATTGTTTTGCTGCCTTAATTAAATTTGAGAATCATAGAAAGAGCACTATTCGCATTACATTTTTTTTTGCAAATTGTTTGTAAATGAGCGAAATAAATCAACATCAAAGGCAAAATTGGAATGGTGGAATATTAGTATTTTTTGATGCATCTTCTACCTTATCTGTATAACGAATAGTTATATTATAAACCAGAGTAATTCCTTGGAAAAAGTCCACCTCCCCCTTGTAATACTTGAAAAATGCATTGTATTTTCTTTACATAAATGTAATGAGTCATAGCCTTTTTCTAACCACTTTTTTCGTAATCCCCCTGTAACTTTTGCTACTTTGTAGCATAACATTTCGAAGCTCCCCACTTCGGATGGACTGCTCAGTTCATTTTATCTCTGGCTTTATGTAAGTTGATTTGTTTTATTGTCATCGTTCAGTTATTTATGGCATTATTTGCCGTCCAACGTAACTGGCGGGTTCTTTTTTTCCACTATGAGTTCTATGAGTTCTTGCCTCTTTCCTCCTCGAATTGCGTTGTTACATTCAACAACGAGCATTGAAACTGGAGAGGAGTGGACATTGCATAGCAGAGACACTTGTTCTTATCGTTGCGGCTCTTATCGTTGGTTATCGGTGCGTATACGTAATGCGGGCGGGTGTGTGCCGATTTCATTACGTATACGTCATGTGTCCGCCCCACTGATTGGGTATCAATAAATAATTAAATGCTACAATCCAAAAGTGAACTTAACTCAAATGTTGATGCATTTTTTAGCCCTAATTGATATTTGTTATGTAATTAATAGTTATATTTTTGAATGATAAGAATTAGAGAACTTTACTTTTTTTCAGAAAATTATTTAAACAGAAGCTGTTGCTGTTAGAAAGATTCATAATATTTTAATTCTAAACTAAAAATAATCAATCTTAGCTTATAGCCCCATGCAGCGCATTTAAAAATCAACCAAGTTGAACCATTTTTTAATCTTCCAGCCACAACTACAAACGCAAATAGTTTATTCTTGAATCAAAAAAACAAACAGCGAAAAAAAAACTCAATTTGCTTTGCAGGCGGCTGTCTCACCAATACACACACACACACACGAACGACCGTAAATCAAGAACACGCACACCAATGCACAAATTGTAAAGCTTTTGCCGGCCCGCCGCAAGCTTTTGCAGCTTGCATGTGTGTTTTTGCGCTCGTGTGGGTGCATAGTTCAGTGGCGCCAAGTGCAAAAACAGAAAAAAAAACGTAAGCAAATAAAACAGGAACTTTAAATGATCCTCAGATACAGACAGAAGCGGGCAAAAGATAGCGAGTGCAGATACAGATTCCTCCGAATCAGATACAAGATACAAGATACAGAAAAATCAAAAACAAACACGCGCCATACAGAAACTTGAAAAGCTTTTCCATTCGTCATGCAAGCAGATGCAAACTAAACACAAAAAAAAACAGTAAAAAATAAACCTTATGTGAGCTTTTTTCTACAAAGCTCTGTGGAAAAAATATAAAATATAAAAAAATAGAAAAAACTTACAGTTTTAGGTAAATGGGACACGAAACGCACTTTCAGTGATAAGCTCGGTAGAAAGAGAGGGGCAAAGGGAGGTAGGAAGGGAGAGAGATTTGTTTACGAAAGTCTTATCAGAATTGTCATTCATCGACCGCCTTTCGGCTGCATTTTTGTTTCATTTTTAATTCGACATCAAAAAAATAAAATTCGCTGCTCATTGCAATTTTTGTCAGCACTTCCCTCTACCTTCTTTGGCTTCATATATATTTTTGTTTGTATTTTATTTATGTATTTTCTTCACCTGCCGCTAATTTGTTTTTTAAATTGTTGTGGCAGGTCTTGGTTTATTTATGTTTTTTTTTTACTCCCTCAGGCATATTCCATAGGCGGGAAACAGAGAACTGTCTTATTTATGCAGCAATTATGCTTATTTATGATTTTTTTGGTTGAGGTTATAAATTGTAAAGTTTTCAAATAATGGAATTACATTGGGGAGATGGTAGTGATTAAAATGAAGAATGAGGAAAAATTAAGGATCTTGGAATATAAATTAATGACAATAGAATAATATATGACAGTTGAATAATATATAAACCAAATTGATTATTAAATTTGAAAAATTTTTAGATTTGTATACCTGCTATTAATGTAAAAATAAATACATATCCCACCACAGCCTTGGTCTATAATTAAAAGCTTCATAATCACAGACAGTCAAAAAATCAGTGACGAAAATTTCGTAATCGAGACCTTTGAGCAAATATAATAAAAAATTGCTACAGTAAATAATCAAATAATTTACACCCCAGGCTATGATGTAAGCTTATGTCATAGGCATAGTGTTATTGTTGTTGTTGGTGCTGCTTCTGTTGTCACTCTTCTCATATTTAAATAAACAAGAAATATTTGTAGGGGGGAGGGAGGTGCGTGGCTTTTTTTTTTTTTTTTTATTTATTTTTATAATTTGCTTACAATTTGTGTTGGGGGCTTTGTCGCCGCGTCGGCTTATCTGGCATACTATATACTATATAGCCAGAGCTGATACCGAAATCCGAAAAGATCCGAAGAAGTGACGACGAAGCTTTTCGTTCGGTTTCGTTTTCAGTTTTCGGTTTTCGGTTTTCTGTGTGGTGGCAGCCATAGTGGATGTTGATATAGCTTTTGATAGCCTGACCCACTTTGGCTATTTGCATGGCCTACTGCACTTGGCCAAGTTTTTGTCTCGCTCTCTCGCGCACGAGTGTGTCAGCCAGAGCGAGATGGAGGGCCTAAAAAAAGGTGATACGATTATAGAAATAAAAAATATGAAATAATAAAAAAAAAAACATAGTCATACGCATTTTGCATAGCTTTGTGTCGCAATAATTAGTTGGAAATTTAGATCATGGCAGCCATATAACATTGTAACAATAATTGCAGCTAAACAAATACACGAGACAGTGGAAACCACAACAAAAATATCAAACAAAAAACAGACATTGAAACCATCTTCATAGATAGGTCCCTCCCTAACTCATACCTTGTCCAATTTTCTTTATTATTTGAGTTTACATAATGGTTAGTGTCTGCTTCTGTGCGTGTGTTGGGGGTTTACTGTACAGGCTTCGTAAAAACAATAAAATTGCGTAAAATTGTTCGTTTCTGGTGCGTTGGTTTTCGAAATCAATTTTTATTACTTTTTGGGTTTTTTGGTGAAAATTATTTCTTGTGAAGTTTTTTTTGGCACATAAACATAGCTATTGTGAAAAAAGATAGAGTATACAATCAGTTTATTGGGATATTAATTATATAGCTTTCCTTTCGTCACCTACCTAGTCGACCGCTTAGAATAAAAAGTTTTCAAGGCAAATGGTTTATGGAAAAAATTCTTAGCCTGCCTTTCAGCCCATCCATCAGTTGCTTAACCCTTCATTTGGCAAACAAATTAATTAGTAGTGACACCGTTTAACTTTAACCCGCAAGCTGTTGCCACCGCCACTTTGCGTTCGTCATTGTTTTCCATTGTCAACTTGCATATTTGTCCTTCACTCGAATTAACATTGCAATAATAATGTTGAATAAAACAAATTTTAAAGGTTGTTGACTCTATGACTCGACTATCTTGAATAAAAAACTAAGGACTACCAGGTAAGTTGGTTGAGCAACCCAAATACCTTACATTTCTGAGTGAGTCGTGAGTCAAAAGTTTGTGACTTCCATTTCGTAATGCGATGTTGCGGCACAACCCGATCTCAAAGGACACATTTGAGATGCACTTGTTTTTGTTTCTATGCTTGGTGTTGGGTTTGGGGTGTCTGGTGGGTCGGCTGACCCGCCCCCTTTGGCAACTCGGAAACTGGGTCAATGCAATTTGGGTCACCTAGATTTGATTACCAAACCAGCCAAGAGTCGGCGTCGTCATCGGTTCAAGCCGAGCGCACTCTGGCCCTCTCTGTTGCTGCTCTCCCCCTCCCAGTATAGTTTGGTTTTCTGTAAAAATCTAGTACATGGCTACCTCTGCGTGTGACGGGCAGTGGGTGGTCCTCATACATGCATACATATTTCTATATTCATGTACATATGCTCCTTACATCCCTGAATGTATATAACAATGCCCCAGCACATCAATAGCCTGAAAAGACCAACATAATGGCAAGTAAATAAAGGGGATTTAGTAAATGAGTGGAAAGGACAATAGCTGGAAGTGCCAGGATGAAGATAACATTGAAACAGGAACAGTTCAAGAACAGGAAACGTTTAATTTATGGAATATAATTCTATTCTATTTGATTTCTATGATATTTATTATGAAATCCCTCTCGAAATGAGTTAAAATAAATTCCCTTAACCCTAAATAGTCCACACACTCGTCGAACCCATTCAATATTCACTTCAAGCCATCCCAAATCCCGCCATATGGCGCTCGATACAATGTGGGGACTTTCCCTCAAAAAACCAAGCCAGAGGAAATCGAACGGTTGGATGACAAACCGCCTCGAAGTAAAAACTTAACGTAAATTGATGAAATTGATTGGAAAAACGTATTCCGAACAAAAACAACAAAACGTAATATAACCAAAATGTATTTCAAAATACAAAACGAAACAAAAAACCCGAAAGATAAAAAAACGAAAGTGCGTGCGATGAATGAGCAAAATTGCGCAAACGATCGTGAACGCTTCATATTGTTGAGTGTTGCTTTAAAAAAAAAAATAAATAAATTCTCTTTCAAAGGGTTTTATAAATTCGCTAGAGAACAGTACTTTTTATTAAATTATTTTATGAGGAATAAACTCTTTAAAAATAGCAAAATAACAAGATATATTTTTAGAAAAATAAATACACTCCCAAAATAGAGTATTAATGTATTCGTTTTGCAAGCCTAGCTCTCTCATTTCTATTGTTTTTCTTACGCACGTCGACAAAAAAGCTGCCAAAAAAAATTAAATACCAGCAGTTGTTGGGGAAAACGAGATGGGGATAATGGGGCTCATAGAAAGCGAGAGTGAGCGAGTGGGGGAAGCACTGGTAGCATAAACACAAAGTGCGTGAGCTTTTTTTTGGGTTTCGTTTTTGTGGCGTTTTCAGCGTTTTTTGTTGGGTTAGGTTCAATATTGAATAGCATTAGTGTTTTTTTTTGGGGATAGTGGGAGCGTGGGTCGGAGAAGGGGAGCAGGGAAGTGGCGTGGAAGCTTCGGTGCGTGTGGGGCGGGAATTGTTATTGCGTGTGCTTGTGAGCAAATATGTGTGAAAAGCATGTGTGTTTGGGTACAGTTAAGTCTCTTATTTAAGAAAATATAATAAAATAAAAATTATTAAAAATATGAGTTAAGTTATTTTAACTCGAAAGAAGAGTATGAAAGGAAATAAAAATTTTGTTGCCTACTTCTGAGAGCTAATAACTTGTAATGCTGGCTGCTGGAATAAGAAATATTTTAATATTTATTTTTAAACATCCTCCATAAGAAAAATGGTCTCTTTTAAGGATGCTTCCCTGTGCTTATTGTGAGTTGTTTTATTCCACAAGAAAAAAAGCTCCCTGAGAGCCTCTTCTCTTCTTATTTTTTTTGCTCTCACGCACACTCTTGTTATCCGCTTCTCTCGGTTCGTTTTCATTTTCATTATTTCTTCTTTTTTTTTTTTTTGTTTCTGTGTCGATTGCGTTGTTGAATATTTCCACTTTGTTTATATAATTTTAATCAAAAAAGCAAAAAAAAAAATAAAAAACGAAACACTAAAGAAAAATTGTACGTTTGTGTGTTTGTTCGTAAAAAGCTTCAACGTTTTCAACAAAAGTAGGTTAGTGGGTCACCGTATCTAACAACGAGGCGTTGGCAGCGCTGCAGCAGAGACGCCAACGGCGACGCAGACGCTGACGCAGGAGATTTTGACAGACGCCAGACGAAGCGAATTTTTTGTATTTTTTTTCATAAACATATATTTTCAGCTTCTTCATCATCTGATTTTCTTCTTCTTTGCGGTTTTCCTTTTTCATCTCATCGAGTTATGTTGTCTGGTCTGGTTTTTGGCCAAGTCTTTATTTTAGGCTTGTTTTTCTTCCATTTCGATGTAGTTTAGCCAAAGACATGTCTCTGTTCTTTTTTCGAAATAGCATTAAAAATAGTTTTTGGCATTTTAATAGTGCTATTTTGTCTGCGGCTGTTGGGGTTTTGGAAAATACTGGGTAAATATTTATTTGTTTTCTATTTAGATAAACGAGATGAAAGGAATTCTCAAGCTTTACATGGCTTTTAGATTTTTATAGAATTTTTGAAATATTTTTAACACAAATTAGGCTAAAAATCTTTGTATTTAATGGAAAAAGAAAGAGTAATAATGAATCATTAATAATTTTGTATGCATATTAGCATTTTTTGCGATTCATAAATATACTTTCAGCCAGCTCAGCAATGGAATCTCAACGATTTTGTGCCATAAACCCCAAAAACCGCACAGAAACAGCAACAAAGTTTATTAAAACCGCAGCAGCAATAAAGAAAAAGCAGCCAGCAAAAATCAGAGACCCCCACAACCTATTCAAATGTGAATTAAAATCGTTGCTTGGTTTTGTTTAATTATTGTTGTTTAAGGCTCAAGGTGGCTGCAGTCCAAATTCAACAACAATATCACGAGAGACTCACAAAACATCCAACTCATGTCTGCCTAATTGGGTAGATTTTCCTTTTTGTCGTTGACTATAAACAATTAACATTAAACATGTACAAAAAAAAATGCAAATAAAATTAAATAAAATAACGTACAACTTGTCCGTTTATTAACATTTTTTTTACCATAAACATAATCAGGCAATATGTGTTAAAAATTATTCAACAAGTCTTGCAAATCAAAGACATAACTAACAAAGGTTCAAAAGTGTTTAGTTTTGTAGTCCCAAAAAATGTTAAATTGTTCCAAAAAATACAAAAAGTTTTGTTTTGAGGAATATTTTCTTAAAGAGTACTATATAATAAAAAATTTATTTTTGAATAGTGGATGATAGAGTAGCTAAGAGAAAGTATATTAAATATTATACTGTATAGATTTTACTTAAATTTTTATATTTTCTGTTTTAATAAAACAGCCATATAAACAAGGATTTAATAAAAAGTTAGCATTCGGTACTCGTTTCAATTAGTCAAGTTTCTGTGAGGTGACCCAAATAGAAACAAGTCCTGTCCCACAGCGGTCCTTCAGCTACCGCACCCTTAGCGCCGCTTCCCCTCCCCGCCTCTTTCAGTTGCAGGCAAATGCAACTCATTTGTTTCTACGCATCTGGCGGAGGCTTGAAGGATCCTATGCCCGTTCCCGCCCCATACACCCTCGCTTTGAGACGCCACACACTGCCCCCTCCACCCCCATATACCCCAACCCTCCAGACGATGCTAAAAACGCGCATTGCATTTTAAGCAGAGAAGCGCACCCGCCCCCTCCCCCACAATTTTGCTGTTTGCAATTGTTTTTGTGGCCTCGTGACCTAGTTTCAAGCTTCGTCAACTGCAACGACAGCAG
This sequence comes from Drosophila atripex, assembly GCA_035045925.1. NCBI lineage: Eukaryota > Metazoa > Arthropoda > Insecta > Diptera > Drosophilidae > Drosophila > Drosophila atripex. Next base: position 9,608,761 of record JAWNOP010000012.1, read on the forward strand.
CGGCTGAGGCAGCGACAGAGGCAGTGGCAGTGGCAGCAGAGCAAAGGCGCGTCGACAGGCAGGGCAGAGGGAGGCGACAGCGATGAAGCCGACTGAGACGTTTTAAATGAATTGCAGTCTCTGTTTTCTGTTTTCCGTCTCTGTTTCTTTTACTCTTATTGTTGTTTTTTTTCTTATTTTTTTTGTATTTTTTTTTTTTGCACAAACAACGAATCGGCGACTGAATGATGAAGAAGAACCCAATTGGTACCATAAAATCGAGCAAATCAACAACACACGACGCGAATTGCATTGAGAAATGGCAGAGGAAAATAAAAATGCACTTTTTACGACGATTTTTCAGTTTATTGCAATTGAAATTCCAGTCGGGGATTAGTCAGCAATTAGCATATAATTGAGGGGGATGCGGGGTGGAGGTATAGACACGGAAACAAAGGGATGTTGTTGAAGACAAAAAACAGAGAAAGAGGCTCTCAAAAAAGAAAAGTAAACAATTTTAGGGCGTGTTAAAAGGATTGTAAAAAAGAGAAGTTTCTAAGGGAAAATTTCAAACTTTTCATTAAGTTTAAGATATGCATGCCAAGCTATGATTTTTTAAATGCAAATGTTACTTTTTATGAAAAAAATATTCAATTTTTTTTTACTTATACGCCAAGTTGCATAAAAAGATAAAAGACATCAAATATCACGCATACGGCATGTTGTACATGATTTTTTTTTCTCTGAATTTTCTAAAAAATAATCATATGGTTATATTTTATATAAAAATATTAAAGCTGTAACTTATTTTAAATTGTGCATACGCCTAGTTGCCCCAAGAGACTAAACAATAAATCAAATATTACGTATACGCCCCGTTCGATTTCTGAATATGCTATAAAACGCATATTTTTAGTCTAAACACCGGCTTAGTCGATATTAAAGGTCAATAAAGTATGTCATGGTATTTATATAAAATATTTGTACTAGATTCCAAGTCAGAACCGAAACTAAAAATGCGAAAACAAATAAATCTTTCCCATATTAACCCACTAAATTGATTGATTATTATAAATAAATAATTAAATGAAGCATGGCAATCAAAATCAACGTCGGGCCACACCTGTTCCACCGCACTCCGATTTGCGATGATATTCCACATGACAGGCCAGAAAGACAGACAGACAGAGCAGCGGCGGGCCGAGACGCCAGCTGCGAAGTCAGCAGCGACCGTTCGGCAGCCGATCTACAAAAATAACAAAAAAGAAACAACATTCAGCTGACCTCATTACAAAAATGCTATATATTGTATCTACAAATAATAATAGCTAATGATATTAATGAATTAAAAAAAAGACAATTAATTATTAAATATAATTTTAATGGCAAAAATTATTATTTTTTATGTTTGTTAAGAAAAACCAAAGATTTTAAAGAAATTGTTTGAAAAAGAGAGGAGAGTACAGATATCGGGAGTAGGGGAAAGAGAGGGTATACGAGGCGTATGCGTAATTTATTGCGCATTGAAAAAGTGCACTCTGACTAAATGTGTATTACGAGTTTGTTGTAAACTACACAGGGAAAAATTAATCAGTATACTGTACTATAAATATATGAAGAATTTTTTAAACATATTTTTCAGAGTTTTAAATATAAAGTTATATTTAAAGCGTATATTTTTTTGTTAAAATGAAAAAAAGTATATCTTAGATTAGATTCTAAGTGTATAATACACTGCTCACTATACATTTTATATATAGAAATACACAATTATACAAATCTACATTAAGCTGACCTCCTCCTCAAGCGGTTATAGCGACTGAGACGTCGGCAGCAAAAGCGACAGAGGCAGAAGCAGAAGCAAAAGCAGCGGCGAATTGCGGTCGAAACCGTCCCTGGGCGAATCTATCTGTATCTGCCATTGTGTGTGTGTGTGCTGTATATGGACGAGATTGTGTGTGTGCGGCATATGAAAAGTGTGTCAAGGTTTTTTGAATAATATTTTGTGCAGCGTTAACGCGACGTCAGCGCGGCACAGAGAAAACGACGTCGCCTCCTCCTCGTCCGCCTCATGTTATTGTTGTTGCTTTTTGTATTTTTTTGTTTCTTTATTGCTCTCGATTTTTGTTGCTTTTCTTGCTGTGGCATTTGTTGTAATCGCCGTTGTTGCCATGTTTGCTCTTTTCATTGTCTGAGTGTGAGTGTGATGTCTGTCGCTCCCCCACCCCCAACCTTCTCTTCACATCCCAACCACCCTTTTCCTCCACCTCCTTTGTATTTGATCATTTTACGTTGTCATCGTTTTTTCTTAACAGTATTTTTTTTTTCGTTTTATTTATTTTTATTTAATTGTGCATTGTCGACTGTATATTATTTATGTTATTATTTATTGTTTACTTTTTGTGCGGCTGGCTCTTTATATTCAATTGAATTAAGATTCGCGCCTTTGCATTTAATTGGGTTTATTTGTCAATTAAGCGGGTTTATATTTAAGCACTTAGTATCTCTCTTTCTTGGCCCAACAAAGGGAGCGTCGCTGCCGATAAGAATGTAGCTGTAGCGATTTATGTTTCCCGGGATTTTCATTTACCGTGGGGTAGGTTTAATCTGACGGAAAGTTCCCAGAGTTGACATAACCCACATACAGAGTGTTGCCAAACCTTTTTTTATACTCACCACCCCCCGACACACCACCTCTCCCAATTAGCGTTTTGGGGGAAAAGTGAAACCAACCGCTAACAGATGTTGCTCTTTGAAGTTTTTTTTTGGGGAACCATTTTGTTGACTACAATGTTATATAATCATAGATACAATACACATCCTTTGTCACTTTTTTAGTGGACAATTATAGAGATTTATTTAAATAAATCTATTTATATTTTGTGTATTTTTAGAAATATTTATAAATATGCCTAGAATGAACAAATATGATTGCCATACTATACCATTCTATATCATACTACATCCGACTATACCACAAATCCGAACCCCTAGAAAATAAAAATTATAATATGAACTAAATTAACTCTATCAAGACCCACTGTACCCTCACATATCCCCATATTGAACCCATTTCCGCTCCTTTACCATCTTAAGATCCCAAAACACACCCCACAAAATTTCCCATTGACCCATTAACATGGAAACATGGAAACCCGAAAGCGAAAAAAAGAGGCAAAGCAACACCAGAAACTGAAAAAGACACAGACAATCAAAAAACAACAAAAATGCACGCGTATATACAAAATATTATAAAAATAGAGTTCGGAACCTATCCTAAGACATTTGGTGTTGTTGTTGCACCACACCAGCCCATTACATCCACCCCACACCCACACCGCCCCCTTCTGACAACAACAACCTACACCAACATGGCAACAGTTTTCCATTACAGTGGGCATGGAGAAAGAGAGGGGGAGGGAGATAGAGAATCAAATGCTTCCCCCGCACACCCAAACTAAAGTATATCATCCCTCCTTTTCTAACAACCACCACCCATTTATTGGCACGCACACGCAAGAGCCGAAAGGCAGCTGGGGCGGGGAGGTGCTGGGGCAGCAGCGTAGGCCTGAAACGAAAACGAAATCGAAATTAATCTCTCTAACATAGACCTGAATCTGTACAACAAAAAAGTAGGTCAACTGTGGCAGCGCCGCTGGCAGAGCAGTCGGCGCCACACACACACAGCAACACACACACTTTCACTTATTACATTATTCAGGCCCCAAAAGCTGAGAGAATCCGCTGTCATGAGACGTGAGAGCACGAGGGTCCCCAACGAGTGAGAGAGAGTCTGCTTGTGGGCGAAACTTGTTCGTTCAGTCGACGTCGACGCTGGCGGCGCTGCTTCGGTCGATTATTTCATATTGAAAGCAAAAGTGATCTGAGGCAACTGACAAAAAGAGAGGTGAAGAGAGAGCGCTAGAGAGTCTCTCTCAAAATGGCTCCCACCGCCCCCACCTCGGCCCCCTTGATTGCCGGTTGGGGGGAAAAATGTTACAAGGTTTCGTTTCAGGTTAAGACTAGTTTTTTTTTCTTCGTTTTTTTACTCTGGTTTTTTTTTTAATTTTATTTTTCAACTTTATTCGTTTTGTTTTTTTTTTTTTGGGTTTCTTGTTGCTTGTATGAACAAATTTTGTATTTTCTAAATTTAGCTGTTGCTATTGCTGTACGTGCATGTGTGTGTGTGTGTGCTTTGTTTGGATTGCGATGACGACAGCCGTGAGAAGAAGAAGAGGAAAAAGGGGAGGTGTTCGAAAAAAAGGGGGAGATTTCGGTTTTTTTTTTCCCAGTGCGTCGTCGAAATAAGTGACCTGCCTCATTTGAAATTTGTTTGCGGGTGGCTGGGAGCATTTATTTTATTTTAATTTTGAGATGCAATCGAAAAGGTTGGAGGTTGAAGTGTCTGGACGAGGGGCGGGGGCATGGGGGCAGAGGTAGGGTGGGCGTAAGCGATCGTGGATAGAAAAGTGTCTGGGAATGTGCTTTGTAAGTGGGTGATGGAAACAGACTAACCTTTCAATATTTAAATCTTCAAAAATTTGACAAATTCTATTTCTCATTTTAAGTCTATTGGATTAGTTTTCATTTTTTAAAACCTTAAAATCCTCTCTTAAAATCTTAAAATCCCCTAAAAAGTATATGACTCTCAATACAGTATGGCCCAAAAAGTCATCTGGCTATGACCCATACACTAATTCAAGCTTTTGACCAAAAGTATAAAAAATTGTTAGCAAAAAATGTGTTGTTAACTTACAAAACGCGCTCTTTGTACCTTCAAGTCACCGAAACGATGAAAAAACCCAAACATTGGCCAATCGAAACATAAATTAAAATGGCCTGGCCAAAAAACCGCCCCCTCTTGTCTCATGTTCAGAATTAAGCCGCACACAAAATAATAAAAATAAATAAAATAAATAAAAAAATGAAAATTAACTGTAGATTGCGTAAAAAAACAAAAACCCGTACTACAGTCCACCAAAAACAAATAAACAAAACCTTCAACGACACAGAAAATGACCAGCAAACCCCAATCCGAATCCGAATCGGATTCCAAATCTGATTCAGTGACCAAAAAAACAACAACAAATGACAACAAACAGAGGGACAAGAGCTTAAAATAAAGAAAATGCAGTTGAAACAACAATTGAAGACAATTTTGGTGACTTTTTGTATGCGGGGCACGTTCCCAGTAAATTTTATACATTTAATGTTTTATTATGAAATTAAACGAAGGCAGCCAGCCGTCAGTCGCTCAATCTCTCAGTCTGTCCGTCAATCATTCCGTCAGTCACTGTCCAGTGTCTAGTGTCCAGTTTAGAGTAGCGTCATCGTCTTGTTCGAAACTAAAAACTAAAAAAGACGAAAAAACAAAAAAAATATCCTACAGAAACACAGAATACAGTTGAAGCCAAGTCGACAGTTGAAAACAGTTGAAAAATTTGTTTTTTTTTTTGGATTTTGTTGCTTTTCTACCACACGACATTAACATTTGTGCCACCAGCGCAGGCGACAAATCGACGGACAGACGGACAAACGGACAGATGGTCAGATGGTGGGCCAATTTCGAGGGGGGGACTGGCTATAATGTTTTGTTTTCTTATGTTTTGGCAGTGAAGCGCGAGCCTGCGCACATTTTTGGCCAGTTTAATGTGCTCTTAAAAACCACACAAAAATTTCAATATTCAAGTTTAAATGTCAAGCTGAAGAAGGCTTAAAATATCAAGAAATTTTGTATTTAAAATAGATTTTGGGTTAGTTTTTATTTTAAAGTCTTATTGCTTGTGATTATCTTTTGAATAAATTATTGTAAACTATTTATTGAAATAAATTTTAAAATATAAAATTACAATTAATGAATATTTTGTAAAAATTTTATCAAAAAATATCTAATATAATAAAAAAAATTTCAAATATTTTTTATATTTGACCTGTTGCTTTTGACATTTTGGCCGCCTGTCTTCACTGTACAGTGGGGCACTTTGTGCAGTCAAATGGTGCGCTGTCGCAGAAACTGATTGTGAGACCAAAGACTGCCAGCGATTGACAAACAACTGTCGAAAAAGTCATTGCGCATGCGCGCAAGTCAAAAAGGCAAACGTAAACGTAAACGTAAACGCCAAACGAAACGGGGGAGGGAAGTGGCTAAAAACGAGAACTCCAAAAAGCGAACCCCAAAACAGTTAACAGATCTTATTTTGGGTGCATATATGCAGACATAGTATTACCTACAAACAGACACAGAAACCCTACATACCAACATAAACAGACGTATTTGGGCAACGGTTACACGGAGCCATTTAAATGGAGTAGCGAAGTGGAAGCTGTTGCTGCTGTTGCTTCTCTTGTTTTTTTTTGCTGTTGCTGTTACTGATGCAGAAGTAGGTCTCCTCTCGCATTCGTATCTCTCTTTCGCTATCAGCTTAAGCCCAAAAACCTGTTTGGCCCGACGCGGGCATGAATCAAACAAAACCGAGAGTGAGAGTGAAACGTAGCTACAGTACGGGTTAAAATAGTAGCATTTCTAATTATTCTTTTTAAATAAAAAAAAATGAAAAAAAAAAAATATTGCCTAGTTATTGGGAAACATGTCCCACAGTGCGTATGAGTAATTAAGTATACGCACTGTAGGCTGATAATTACTCCTACGCAGTGTGGGTTTAATGCTGATAACGAGTAAATATGATATTTTTTAAAGAACATAAGTTTTAACTCATGTTTATAAGAGTTATAGAAATTATATGCATATGAGTAAAATATTTTGTATAATTTGTTATTTTTTAATCAGTATATTTGTTTTTTACGCACTGTAGGCTGATAATTACTCCTAGGCAGTATGGGTTTTAATGCTGATAACGAGTAAATATGATATTTTTTAAAGAACATAAGTTTTAACTCATGTTTATAAAAGTTTAGAGAAATTATAAGCATATGAGTAATATATTTTGTATAATTTGTTAGTTTTTAATCAGTATATTTTTGTTAAAACTAAATTTTAAAACTATTTTTATTATTTTTAAACATTTTTAAATGTTTAACCCCAACTGTATAGAGTGTTTTGTGTGTCTTTGTGTATTTTGTCATTACCTGCTGTCCATATGATCAAAGATCCAAAGTCTTGTTGGCTACGGTCACGAACATTTTTTTTATTTTTTGGGAAGGAAATGAAAATTTGCCTTAGCTTTTGTTTTCTGTTTCTGTACTTTTTTCTTGACTTTAGTAAACTTTTGAGTGCGTATTGGCCATTTCGTAATATTACCTTATGTATCTACATATAGTGTAGTGTGTGTATAAGTGTGTTTACTTCTCTGGCCAATTGTTTTTGTAGAGCAGAAGAGCAGAAGACAGAGCTTGGGGCCTGTCTCGGAGTTGCGTCTTCTTTCATCTTTGGTAATTGAGCGTTGAAATGTTGTAATCCCCCAGCAACCTACATGAAGGTGGCAAACGTGTTTAACTTTTTTCTCCTTCTCGCTGCCTTTGCGTCATACGCAAACAGAAACAGAAGAAAGAGCAGGGGGGGTATCTTGGGGCAAGAAATGGGGATGGGGGATGACATGGTTTCACGTGTGCAGCGTTGAAAGTTCCCTCTTAACGGCATTTCATATGCAGTTGGTTTTCTTTGGGATTTTCCCTTTCCTGTTGTGCTTGTTGGTCTCTTTTTGGGTTTTTTTTTTTTTCATATTTTCGGCATTTTTGTGATTCATGATCTGCCCACAAAACGTTGCATTTTAATGGGTGCCATCTCTGGCTGGAGTTGTTTAATATTGTTTTTTAGGGCCCTGTATCGTTTTTTCGCTTTTAGTTCCGTTTTTGGTTAGTTAAGGAATCGGATGTTTTTTTCGGTTTCGGCTTCGTCGGGTTCAGGCTTCAGACCTCAGAGTCTGGGGAGTGAAAGTTTATTTTGCGAACCATCCATGTATTTTATGCTCCTTTCGGCGAAAACTTATGCAATCTTTTGGGTCTCTGTGTTTTTTATATTTTTAGGCTTAATAGCCTCCTCAAGCCCAAGCCCTGTATCGGTGCGTCCTTATTTGGGACCGCAGAGTTGTTAAAATTTTGCCTTTTATAATGAGTTATTTTCCAATCCCCTGTTCCCATGGAGTTCCGCTAATTACCCTTAAAATATTACGTATACGCAGCGCTAATTGATTTTTTGTTTTCCAAATAATTTGCAATGGATTGGTTTTAAGATAAAACATTAACAGAAAATTAACCTACTTATTAATAATATAATTCTATAATTAGTCGATATTTTAAATCGGAGTCTAACAAAATAAACAAAATGCTAATAACTTGAAAAGTATGACAAATAAGCTTATAAAAAATTCCCTCTCGTCAGCTTAATAACAGTATAGTTTTGAGAAAAAAAAATGCATAAATCAAGAAAACAAAAAGGTACAATAGCTTTATATTAAGCCAGCAAAAAGCCCAAAGCAATAATACTTATTAAAATATAAAAAAAATGAATAAAAAATATGTATGAATAGGCGAAACAATAACAAAAACATAGAAATAGGAAACGAAAACGCGCCACATGAAAACCGTGTCATGAACAAATGCAACAACAGCGCCAAAAACAACAATGAGAAACCCACAAACTAATTGAGACCAAAACACAGACGCAAAACGGAAAGAAAAAGAAGAAACTGAACCAAGCAGCTGCAGTAGAAGAAGCAACTACCAACAAAACCCAAAAAAAATCCAAAAGAAACTGACCAAAAAAAAAACTGCTGAAGAGGAGACCCCAAAAATTCCCAGTTTATTTGAGTGAGTAAGAAATTACAAAATAGCCACTTGAAAAGTTAAGGCTTAAAGGCTTTCATAATGCCGTTTGCTTCGCACATCTACACTTGAAAAATAAGTGCTGTACTTGAAATTGAAATGAAAAGTATATGAATAAAAGTGACAATGTATACAATTTTCAACAAAAAAGTAATTGTTTTCAAACTCAAAACTAAACTGAAACTGAAAACTCCTTTGGGAAACTTAAATTCTTAGTGTATATATCCGTACAGAATGACTTATTGCTGTTTTAGACTCTGTACAGTGGGTAACAGTGGCCCAAAGCCAGGCTAAAAAAGTTTCACTTTCGCTTTCAGCTCGCAGCTTGAGTTGGTTTTGAGTTTGAATTTCAAAAGCGACAAAACACAACACACCAACAACAACAAAGCCCCCGAAAAAGGGGGGCACTAAGTCAAGCCAAGCAGCGCTGCCTCGGAGAACCCTAGAGAGACCCACTCACACACACACGCACACAGGGCGAGAGTAAAGAGAAAGAGAGCGAGCGCTCGGCGCAATGCTATTGAAAGTGAAACTGGCGAGCGGTGAGCGGCAAAGGCGAGTGGCGGCGCACCGAGCGTATACGTAATAACCGAAATGGCCGACGAGTGAGAGCGAGAGTGAGTGAGCGGTCGACCCGACGTCGGCCGAGGCAGTGCAGCGCAGCGACAGCGGCAGCAGCAGCGGCAGAGGCAGTGACAGTGTAGTGTAGTGTATTGCGGTATCCTCGCCGTTTACTTGGGTTTAGTCAATCGAGATACGTGGTTGATGTTGGTCGTGTTTTTCGCATAGCACTTTACACACACACATATATCTGGCCATACATATACACAGCTAGTATATGCCTGCTCTACATGCCCCAAGAGCTACTACCGGAGCTACTACACCTTACAACGAATCTAATATTATTAACAACAGATGTGCGCGCGTGTGTGTTTGTTGTGGTAGTGTGTGTTTGACCCAAATCGATCGATCAAAAAATAAATCAAAAATCAAATAACGGCAAGCTAGATAAAGATAAAAAAAAAAAGAAGAGAGAAAATTGCAATCGAATTGCAATTGCAACGTTAAGTAAATCGAATTGCACATTTATCCACCGTCGCCGCCGCTGCCGCACCTCACGTCTCACCAGCAGAACAGCCCCAGGATTATGTTCTCTTGCTGCGTTGCGTGAGTGTGTGTGTCGCATGTGTACGTGTGTCGCGTGTGTACGTGTGCAATGCAATGCAATGCAATGCAAATTGTTTAAACAACAAAACAACAACAACAAAATTTGTTTGAAACAAATAGTGCAATAAATAAATTTGTTCGCCCGCTCGTTCGGTTTACAAATGTGAAGCAGCACCACCACCACCAGCTGTCGCCTGACCCACTTTCTAAAACCCAAAACCACAAAAAGAATACATCTAAAAGATATACAACAAATAAAAAATTTTGGAAAAAATAAAAGTGAAAAAAATAGATATACTAAGAAAGCCAAAAGTGTTTATGTCTGCAAGTAAATAAATAAAAATCTTAAATCGTTTCAATTCAACGCACACAATCAGCTATAAGATCTATATAGATTATAAAGTCCTACCTCTATCCAGGCAACAAAACAAACCAAACAAACAACAAAGTTTATAAACAAATCATCCTTTTTGCTGTCTACACATATATTATATTATAATATTTAATATAAAATATCTATCTCACTCACCTCGTCAAAGTACCTGCAATAAAAAATAACAATTTAATAAACAAAAAACTTCACAACGCAAACTTCTTCTAAAGAATAATTGTTAAAAAATAAATGTTAAATATCAAAAAGCAAAGATCTATAAACCCCCAAAACATCACACAAGTCTCTTGAATAATTTTCTTATAAAGAAATACAAATTCCAAAACATTTCTAAAATACATTTCTTTTAAAGAAATTAAAAATACAAATACAAGAAATTGTTTAAAAAATAAATTTCTTATTAAGCATTAAACAATGATACATTCTGTTGACAATTGAATGTCATCGCATTGGCCTTAAAAATGTTGCAAATAAAAAACGAGAAGAATTTGAGTTCAAGAACCAGACCACCGTATGCCAACCAAATCAATTACATGGACCTATTTTACAACCAAGTTTAGAAATTAAAATAAAAATAGAACTTGCTTGGAGAGCAATACAATTGATTAATAAATATAATAATAAACAATTCCGAGTTCCGTCCAGGAAAAGTAAGATAAATATCAAAAATAAAAGGAATAAAAGTCTCTTGATTGATTTCATTGGAAAAACTTACATGAAATGTTATTAGAAATGGATCAGCAACAGGCGACCGTACAGTTTATATCGTCGCTGAATCTATCGCCATTCAGCATGCAGCTGGAGCAGCAGCAGCAGCAGCCCTCCAGTCCTGCCCTGGCTGGTGGCAGCAACAACAACAACAACAACACAACCACCACCAGCAGTAACAACAGCAACAACAACAACAGCAGCAGCAACACCAGCAGCAGCAACAACAACAATAATAACGATAATGAGGCACATGTTAATGTTATAACAAAATTCGAACACGAATACAATGCCTATACGCTGCAGTTGACGGGCGGTGGTGGTGGGAGTGGCAACTCGCACCACCAGCAACAACAACAACACCAGCAGCAGCAACAGCAGCAGCAACAACACCAGCAACACCAGCAACAACAACAGCAACACCAGCAACAGCAGCAACAACAAGATCACTACCAACAGCAACAGATTATTGCCAACAACGCCAACCAATTCAACTCCTCGTCCTACTCTTACATATACAATTTCGACTCACAGTACATATTCCCGACAGGCTACCAGGACACCACCTCCTCGCACTCGCAGCAGAGCGGGGGCGGTGGCGTTGGGGGCGGCAACCTCCTCAACGGCAGCTCCGGCGGCAGCTCTGTCGGCGGCGGCTATATCCTGCTCCCCCAGGCGGCCACCTCCAGTGGCAATAATAACGGCAATGTCGGCCACATGTCCGCGGGCTCCGTGGGCAACAACTCCGGCGTCAATAATGGAGGCGGCTCCGTGCCGGGCAACTCGATGGCCGGCACTAGCGCCGTTCCAGGACATGGCGATGTGATCGATTTTAAGCATCTGTTCGAGGAACTGTGTCCCGTGTGCGGGGACAAGGTGAGCGGCTACCACTATGGCCTGCTCACCTGCGAGTCCTGCAAGGGCTTCTTCAAGCGCACCGTGCAGAACAAGAAGGTCTACACCTGCGTGGCGGAGCGGTCGTGCCACATCGACAAGACGCAGCGCAAAAGGTGTCCCTACTGCCGTTTCCAGAAGTGCCTCGAAGTCGGCATGAAGTTGGAAGGTGAGTCGAGATTTCTTTTATATTATATTTTAATTATAAGGATGTCTAGAGATCTATTAGAAGGTTGGATAAAATTAGGTATTGGGTTCTCAGAAGGCGCTTCGAAGGATAGGTTTTCTTTTAGATCTTAGAGATAAAACAGAAATCAAGAAAAGTAAACAGTTTTTTAGATATAGGGTTTGTGGAATAAGATTTTGAAGAGAGTCCTAAAAGGTAGTCTTTATTTATTATAATTTTTTTATAGATCCTATAGGTTCTACCACCTTTGCCATAGTTTTCCTAAAAAAATAGCTACTTATTTTTGACTTCCCATATTCCCCTCTAGGCTCTACCCAATCGATCGATTAACATTTCGTAGTTTCTAGAAAACTTCCCCCCTTAGTCACGTAATCCGATTGACCCTCAAATCAAGTTGTAAACAACAGTGCGTATGAGTGATGTTCGAAAACCCTGAAAAGCGCTTTGAAAGATACGTTTTAATATTCATTCCGGCAACTAGCATTGGAAACTTCTAGGAATCCGCTAGTGGGATAGGACTTTATACATCGAAATTAAAATAGAGAAGGATGAATGAAGGACTGAATAAAAATCGAAGCTAATATGAATTAAATGGAACTTGGGGCGAGTGTTTCATAGGGAATGCATTAAATCACCTTTCTAGGGAATAAAGAAAGGTTTTACATTACAAATATGTATGTCTTAATCACCAAAACTAGAACTAGAAACCTAAACCCCTAAAAAACAATGGGTTTCTAAGATGACTTGGATAACAACCTACTGAAATTCCTTCCCAAACTTGTACACCCAATATACCTCTTCCAAATAGTATGACTTCCTATATCCCCCCTTGCAAGTACTATTGTTTCTCAAACTCTTTGTATCGCAAACATATTGTTATTTTCTAATCTATTGAGTTTCTGTCGCATTTCTGTTTCCCTTTCATAAAGAAATGTTTTTAGAACTATTCGTCCTCAATTCTTTTGATTCTTTTATAGACCGTCCCCTCCATACCCTCCCTTCCTCAAAGGAAATGACATTTACAAAGACGAGAACCGAAATTCCAAATATTGGCAGCCTCAACCATGACCCCTTTCCTCCGTAGAATGCATTTCGGTATGAAAGTGCACACAACCATATATCTGTGTGTTTCTATACAAATATATATTACACAAGTCGAACGGGCCTCGCCTCTTGTTTGCAGTTTTTGGCTTTCGCCTGGGCCGCTTTTGATGGCGAAATGGAATTAAATCGATATTTCTTATTATTTATAAATGCGCAGTTACAAAACCAACAACCAATGAACCAAACTAACATTGAAATTCTTTTGGGAATCGTTTGGAAATCGCTTGGAAATTACAATCTCTGACCATTTCTGGCTCTTCATTCTCCAAGGAGTTTCCATAATCTTCAGAGAATGGTCTTATTCCTGATGTGAGACTGGAACTCACTCACCCGAATGAGTAATTAAACAAAAATTATGTAAATGCGGGGATTATCTGCGGCTGTGTTCACATTTCTGGCACATAAACAGGCCCGTTAAAAATGTATTAATAAATACACATATTTCAGTGGGCCATATCCCAGACCTATCCCAATTTATATATGTATATATTTCCATTCCCGCTCCGGCTACGGCTACTGCTACCGCTTGTTATTATTATTTTTGTTGGGTAGGTCGGTCAGTCTGCGGTTCGTTTCGTTTATTTGCTTGCTCGGAATGGGGTTGGGGCTGGGGCTTGGGCGACTGGGGGATTGGGGGTTTCTTGTTGTTCTTGGCTCTGTCACGTCTTAATGACGCCAGCTTTTGTCATTGTTGTCACTGCGTCAACGTTTTTATTTTGTTTTTATTTTTATAAAATATTGTCTTTCTGTTTTTTTTTTTTTTTTTGGCTCCACCTCGTTCTCATTTACCTTTTTTCTGTTTTGTGTTGGTTTTCTTTTTGGAAAAATGTTTCTGGAACTTTTTTTTTAGATTTGGTTTAGGGTCTATGTTTGTCTAAGGATCTTTAAGGATAACTAGACCAACAATTTTCTTCAAATTTGTTTAAAGAGCAGTTTCTTTATAATAGATTTTATTTTAAATATTTTAACTAAAAAATAAATTTTAATTTTAAGGAAAATAAACTTTTATCTTGTCCACCCTACCACTTTACTTCCCCACCTTTGTAATAATAATCTTGCAACAAGTTCCTTAATATTTTCCCGAGTTTATTAATTTGAACTTTGATAAAAGTTTGCCTTTTGGCTTCTTTTGTATCTCCCTTCCCTGGATTGTTTTTGGCTTCACCTTATTACTTGCATAATTACTTTTCATTTCGCAAAAAAATATACTACCTCATTTTCCTTCCCTATACATTTTTTGTTTTTGCGTAAGTCAAAGGGGAAAATAATAATAAAAAAAAAACTTTTCCTTTTTTTGTGCTACTGCCACACAAGTTGAGAGGGCGCCCCACAAACAAGCATGTGCAGTGAATATAGTACACAGACATGTACTATGTGCGCGGATACAAGTCTGCAAGTGTGTGCGAATATATAGAGCTGACTATATAAGACCCACATCCATGCATATGTGCATAAATGCCTGTAAATATATAGGTACTAGTTGTATATGTACTCAGTCAGTGCAGCATGCACCGGCCCCAAAAGAATTCCACGCCCTCACCCGCCAAACAAGCCGCTGACGCTGCGGCGCTGCTTCTGTGGCTGCGGCAGCCGCCTGGCAAGATTGATGAGAGAGCCGGCAGAGAGGGACAGCGGCAGAGGCAAAGCACAGCTCAAAACAAAAACACAAAAAGCGGCCGCATCAAGAGAGACCTCAAAACTCGGCTTTACTCTCTTTTTCTAAAAAAAAAAAAATTGAATTTTGTAATAGTTTTTTTCTGTTTTTCCTGACTGACTGCTTTGGTGAACTGAATTCAAACGAGCGCGCGCAATTTTTGTTTCTGTTTTTGTTTGTTACTTTATCATTTGCAACGCTCACTTGCGTCTTGCGCCTTGCCACATGTTGTGGATGTGGCACTGCCACAGCCAGCGTCAAACAAACGCTGGAAATTATTATGCAAAGTGTGAAAAGTGTGGAAATGGTGTGATTACTGGACTGCAAAATCGTTTATGGGTGGGTTGTTTTGGGGCCTACGATTGCTTGCAATTATCAGCCATGATTTCTGTAAAATCAATAAGTACTTCAATTTAAATCTCAATAAAATTGTGTAAATTGCATCCGACAATTTAGCAAACTTCCGCTTATTTTTTTTTACGATTATTCGAACAAAATTCCTTTTTTATTTGAGTTTTATTTGTTGTCTCATGGCGCTCTCGGACTCAGACACGTACCAAAGAGCGCCTCTCCCCCACACATACACAGATACTCAGTCAGAGTCAGGCGGTGCTGCGACGCCGACTGTGACGCCGGCAGAGGCTCGGCACCGACAGCGTCCGTAGAAATAAAGTGTATGCAATATACATACGTATATCAACGTATCGCCATCTCGGTTCCGCTTTCGTGGACTTGGCCCATAGTGCCATCTCTTGCGCTCATGACCTAGATTCCAATGTGCTGTGGTGTGAGTGCACGTGATATGGCAAAATGTTTGTCTCTCTCCGTGGATTTCAGTGTGTGTCAGTGTGTGTGTGTGTAATCAATGCAACATGTAGAGAGCCGCTTATTGGACTGCTGTGTTTGTGTGTATTTTATTTTTAATACTCACTGAATTATTACGAACATTTTCTCGTTTCTTGCTTTGACTTTGCCTTGCCTTTGTTTTTTTTTTTTGTTTTTTGTTCGTTCCGTTCCGTGTCTTTCCGTCCTTCCGTCCGTTTTGTTTTTGGTTTTGTTGTGAAATCTCTTTCGTCAATGCCTCTCCTTCCTCTTCCCATTCCCATTCGCACTCCCCCATCCCCTATATCTTCGACTATATCTCTCAGTCAGGCTTTGGTTTTTTTTTGGTCTTTATAATTGCGGCAATTTTTAGCCGCTTTTGGATTTTGTGACTTTAGTTTTTTATTTATTTTTTTTTTTGGCGGCTATAAAGCCAGCGCGATACTTTCGGCTCTGCTGGGTTAAATTGGATATGACTCACATGGCTTATATGCCATATGTTGTTGTTGCTAAGGTCTGAACAATAGGGACTTAACGGATTTCTTTTTCTTGTTTCTGTTTCTTTTTCGCCACTCTGGGAATTGTTAACTTTTATTTTAACATGTCACAAATTAAGATTGGTAGATTACCATTTACCATTTTTGTTGTCAGGGGAATTAGTTTCAAGTATATTTTGTTACTTTTTATGTGGTATTTTTTAGGGTGAATAATAAATAGTGAACGGCATAAATAATTTCAATTGTTTTCTTTACTCTCCTGTACCACTAGGCGTATACTTAATAAATGTTTTTTGAAATTATTTAAAGTTTATATTTTATAAAAATATGTATCATTAGTACTATTAACTAGTTACTTCCAGCTAGAAGCGTTTTTTATAAAAATTTTTTATAAAAATTTACATGGCGTATACTTAATATTGCGTATACGCCCCATTTCCCCTGTACCAGAAAAAGTGATTAGACCATCACGATTACATTTTTATCTCTCTACCAATAAAGTTAATAAACAAAATACCAGCACATGCTACAAAAACTAAACACAAAACCCTTACTAGGCCTAAAAAATTACTCATACGCACCGTTGACCCACATCAGTGGGAAGCAAATTGTGTGCTTGTTTGGTTTGGTGGCCAGTTTTAAAACTAACATTTAAAAGACAAAAAAAAACGCCTCCGTTAAGAGGAAGTGACAGGCCATTTATTGATTTCCCAGCTAGCTGGATGAGAAAAAAAGAAATCCAAAAAAAATCTTTTTTTTTAGGGCGAGACTAACTTTCGACAAACATATTTCTTTATACATACAAATTGAACCACTTAACCCCACTCAAACCGCTTTTCACATCGAAAGCAACTAAAACAAACTACAAATTTAAATAAAAAACTACTTTTCGGGCCAAAAAAAGAATGTCAACAAGGGCTGGGAAGTTATGTAAGAGGGCCAGCATAATATAATAGTTATAGTAGATCAGAAAAAGTATCATCTATCGAAAAAAGCTACACACTTTAATTTATTTTGATATTTTATCTAATTATCATGATTATCATTAAGGTGACATGGGATACACAAGAGCATTAGGAAATTATGTAAGAGAGAGAGAAAAATAGTAATAGCGGTACACCAAAATAAAATGGATCAACAAATTAACAGGGAAAGAGAGGAGGGAGGGCAGCGGTTTTATTAACTCCATAAATCTCCAATCGATTGAACGGATTTTTTTTTTTACCTTGCTCAACATAAATAGACTTGGCTCGAAGCCGGAAAAGGCATAAAAAAACGGTAAGGCTGTAAGTCGCCCACAAATACAAACAACTTTCCTAATACCCACCCATACATTCATAGACACACACATTCACTCGGCAACTAGAGAAAGAGCAGAGAGTGAGAGTGATTATTTCTTTTTATTTATTTTTTTTTTTTGGGAGAGTTGGCAGGCAACAACAATGGCCGTGTTGTCCCAGTTTTCACACACACTGTCCTTGACCTACTCCACTCAACAAAGTTGTCTAATGCGGATGGAAGCCGCTCAGTCTTCGGCGCTGGCTCTCTTTGTTTCAGTGTGTGTGTGTTACATTTGAGAGAGAGAGAGAGAGAGAGAGATGGAGAGGGAAATGTCGTAATAGAAAGCTCTTTCGAGTTGCCAAGCCAAAGACGACATAATCGTCCGAGAGAGCAGCGCAAGGGAGAGAGAAAATTTCAAAAGAGACCCGCTCACTAACACTAACCTAACCCCTTCAAACGCATAGCTACGTGTGTAGGTGTGTATGTATGTTGATTATTTGTAAACAATACGCTTGACCTAAATTACAGTTACTTGTTCAGTGCACAAAAATTGCATATTCGCGTGAAAAATGCACGAGTGTGTCTGTTTGTGTTGTTTTATACATTTTTCCGTTTGCTTTTGCATTTGAAATGCATGTTTTATGGCGGCCACCTGCCGCCCACTGCCCACCCACTGGCCCTTAGATGGCTCCCTGCCTCCCGGGAAGGTCTGTGAGAAAACAACCCCCGACAATTGCATCTTCTAATCAACATGGCGCTAGCAACTGCAACTGCAATCTGTTTTTGGCGTAAGCCACCCTCATAGTTCCCGGTTGAGCACGGAAAGAAATTAAAAAAAAATATATTTTTTATTATTTATGAATTATTAAACTTAAACTATTATAGTTTATTATATAATAAACATGCCATTGGATGCCCAAATCAAAAGTTTATGGTTTAAAAAAGGATAATAAAATGGAAAACTTAAAAAAATAATTTCTTGAAAGAGGTTCATTCTTTAATTTCTTACAGAAACTGACTTTTGTATGTTACTTAAATTTAAAATAAAGAAAATGTTTATGGAATATTGTACCAATAAGCAACAAAATAAAAGTTTCCTGTCAATTAAAACCAAAATAAGTAAATCCTTTTAAATATATATTTTTCTCAATGTACCCCTTTTACACACTTTATCGTGCTGCGCCATAAGAAGCGCAGTTTATTGCGTTTCATTTAGCGAGTTCCCACATATAAACCCACAAACACACTTCCACACACGCACCAGTTATATAGTTTTTGTTTTGATGCCGCTGTACAATGCGGCGTATGCGCAATATATCTACGTATGTAATAATATTCTCGCATGTGCGTATGCATGTGCAATATGCGAGTGTATAGTACATATGTGTGTGCCTTTCCCAGTGCTTTGTTTTTGTCAAGCCCTGG
The DNA here is from genome assembly GCA_035045925.1 of Drosophila atripex. Lineage (NCBI taxonomy): Eukaryota > Metazoa > Arthropoda > Insecta > Diptera > Drosophilidae > Drosophila > Drosophila atripex. Next base: position 9,627,651 of record JAWNOP010000012.1, read on the forward strand.
CCTGTTATGAGTTGGCTCTTAATGAGAAATATGAAATGAATAGAATTTTTTGCAATGTTTTTGTTCTGCAACCGCGAGGGGTCACTAAAATGGTAGTTGTTCGAAATTATTCTATTCTTTAATGCCCGTAATAAAGCCACTGAAACTATTAAACTGATTTATGGGGCCATAATTGTTATACGATTTTTATTTACCTTTAAATTATTCTGAAACTAATTATTTAATAGAAATGATGAGTTAAAAATGGTCTGTAATCTGAAATCAGGTCACTGCTGAATTATAAATTAAAAATATATAAGTGGAAATATAAATAACTTTTTTATTGATTTTTTTTTTTTTGCTAAGAATTACCTATCAAAAAATTTGTTAAAGTTTTTCTTAAGAATTGTATGAAAACTTTTAAAAAACATGCCAATGAAGTGACAAATATTATGGTTTTCCCAATCATTGGACTGAATAATCTAAACTTGAATCTTTTCTTTTTAAAATAATTAAAATATATTATAAATATTATAATTATTTTCAGCTGTCCGAGCGGATCGCATGCGGGGTGGACGCAACAAGTTCGGACCCATGTACAAGCGGGATCGGGCGCGGAAGCTGCAGGTGATGCGGCAGCGGCAGTTGGCGCTGCAGGCGCTACGGAACTCCATGGGCCCGGACATCAAGCCAACGCCGATCTCATCGGGCTACCAACAAGCATATCCAAATATGAACATTAAGCAGGAAATTCAAATACCTCAGGTGAGAGATGCTGGAAAGGATTAAGTGCTGAAACTACGATTTCATTTAAAATATCCTTTTAGGTATCCTCACTCACCCAATCGCCGGACTCGTCGCCCAGCCCCATTGCGATTGCGTTGGGTCAGGTTCATGCCAGCACGGGCGGAGTGATAGCCACGCCCATGACCGCCGGCAACGGCGGTAGTGGCGGCGGCGGGGGCCTGAACGGTCCCAGTTCCTTGGGAAATGGCAATAGCAGCAACAGCAGCACCGGCAACAACAACGGCGGCAGCACGGGCAACAGTGCGGCCGGCGTCGGGGGAGGCGGCGGCAATAATGCGGGCGGCGGTGGTGGCGGCAACTCGGGTTCCGTCGATGGCCTGCATCGCAACGGCAACAGCAATTGCCACGAGGCTGGAATAGGATCTCTGCAGAATACGGCCGACACGAAACCGTGGTATTTAGCCCAACAACAACAACAACAACCAGAACTACATCAAGAACAGTATCCAAAAGCTATTCAACCTTTGACCCAAAAAACTCCAATGAAAAATTCAAGTTTTACTCGTTATTTTATTCTCTTAAAATCGGTAGCCTTGTCAGTTCTTCAACCTTTAGATATTTTTCAAAAGTTTTCCTTTAAACTGATCTTTAGAAGAAAGTTCTTAGTTAAACACCCAAGAGCTACCTATTTCTTGTTAATTTCAAACATTGTCACTTGATGCGTAGATCAATTTAAAATTAATTAAATATTTATTAATTATAAAACCTCTTTTTATATAATTTTTCTGCAAAAAGCTTTGATTCCGGCACCCATCCATCGAGCACAGCCGACGCGCTTATCGAGCCATTAAGGTGAGTTTTTGGGAAGGATTTCTCCAATGACTCAAGATATATTAAATATATATTATATTGCAGAGTCTCACCGATGATTCGTGAATTTGTGCAATCGATCGACGATCGGGAATGGCAGACGCAACTGTTCGCCCTGCTGCAGAAGCAAACCTACAACCAGGTGGAGGTGGATCTCTTCGAGCTGATGTGCAAAGTGCTCGACCAGAACCTGTTCTCGCAGGTCGACTGGGCACGCAACACAGTCTTCTTCAAGGACCTGAAGGTAATGCCAAAGGATAACCCCCAAAAACCCAATCCACACATACTCGAAGCAGCGATTAAATCAGAGATCAAAAATCATAAAAATCAACAGGCGACAGCCACCATGTTGTTGTTCAGTGCCAGAAACCAGTTTTCAAGCTAGGGGCCAAGTCTGCGGCATGTTATGTAAACCACCAACGACCGACAGCGACGTCGACGTCGACAGTGACAGCAACAGCAACGTCGACAGCGCAGCCAGCTCGTCGCGAGTGCTCGAATCTGCATTGAATTTCGATTTCATTTGGCGTCTGACCTACTTAGCAACCAAAGCTGAACCAGTCAGTAAGCCAGTCAGCTAGTCAGCCAGTCAGCCAGTCAGCCAAGCCAAGCGGCCAAGCGGCAGCGTCTCTCGCGTCTCCATGACGCAACTGAAGCTGATGTGCTCACCCATACCATGCCACCCAAAATAATCAAGAGGGAGAGACTCTGGGCCGCAGAGAATCTGAGAGACACAGAGGGGGCGTTTTGTAATACCATCCGAAACTAGGCCTATCCAATATCTCCATACCATATCATCTTAGAAAACGTATCTATTGAACCAACTGAGACTAGTTGCCACTAAAAAAATAGATAATGAAAGATCAACAGTTTTATAGATATTATGAAATTATTATGAATTCTCAACATTAAAGTTTAAACTATATTTTTTTAATATTATAATCTTTAAAGCAATGCAAGCTATTTCTTAGTGGCAACTTTGAAATATCATTACATAAAACCTTAAAAAAATAATTTTCTGAAATAATTTCCAATAATTTAAATTTTATTTTCTATTCCGATACCAGGTCGATGACCAAATGAAGCTGCTTCAACACTCATGGTCGGATATGCTGGTCCTGGATCACCTGCACCATCGCATCCACAACGGCCTGCCGGATGAGACGCAGCTGAATAATGGCCAGGTCTTCAATCTGCTGAGCCTGGGACTGTTGGGAGTTCCCCAGCTGGCCGATTACTTCAACGAGCTGCAGAACAAGCTGCAAGATCTGAAGTTCGATATGGGCGACTATGTCTGCATGAAATTCCTAATCCTGTTGAATCCAGGTAGGTCCATAAAGAGGGATCTTAAACACCGAAAATTATATAATATTTCTTTGAAATTTTCAAGATGTGCGGGGTATTGTAAACCGGAAGACCGTCTCCGATGGGCATGATAATGTGCAAGCTGCTATGCTGGATTACACCCTCACGTGTTATCCGTCAGTTACTGTAAGTAAAATATTTTATTTTATTTCAAATTTATCTTAATATATTTTCTGTAATGTGTTTTTTTAGGAAAAATTCCGTAGGCTAGTTAATATCCTACCAGAAATCCATGCCATGGCAGCCCGCGGCGAGGAGCACCTGTACACCAAGCACGTAGCGGGCAGTGCACCCACCCAGACCCTGCTCATGGAGATGCTGCACGCCAAGCGCAAGGTGTAGAATCCGGCGGAAGAGGATGAAATGGAATACTTAATCATTTATGAAGTGTAAATAACAGGGCGAGAGCGAGGGCAAGGATTGCCCTCAAATTGCAAAGCAGGACGCCCCCGGGGGCAGCCAGAATATGGGAGTTGAAATGCTATGCGAACGGAGGAGGATAAAATTCTATATAATTTATATGGAAATGCATCATCACTACTACCACCAACACCACCAACTATCACACCTATATACACACAAACAAAGAAGGAAAGAAACAAACACACACCACACGCCACACACACACACACACAACACACACATTTGTTGAAACAATGTTAATTATTATTACGTTTACGGCTAGGTCTAGTTTATGTTTAACTAATGTTTAATTAATTTGTCTTAAATTAATTCGTGTTTTATTTGTAGTCCCTGATAAAGCAATTTTTAAAACACATTGAACCTAAACGAGAATATAAATGTAGGCGTATGAATAATTCTATAAATAATATGGATGTATGGATGGCAAGGAGGAACCCAACTTTCTTTAGGTGTTACAAGAAACAAAAACAAAAGAAGCATAAGAAATTTTATTTTTATATACCTATATACGATACTTATGGATACAAATCTATATATATTTTTATGTAAATTGGCGTCATTTTAAAGCGTCCCACACAACTTTTTAACTAGTATTTGGTTTAACTATAGTTTTTCTTTCAAATTTATATTTCGTTTTAACTTGTAGATCGATTCTTGTAATTTTTGCGCCAAGTGTCTTGCATAGTATTTGCGTCTAATCTAAAGACAAAAGGATAAATAAATAAAATTTACAAAAACCAATAAAACAAAAGAAAAACAATTAAGAAAATCCATACAAAGAAATAAAAACAAAGCAAATTTAGGTGTTCATGGTATGAATGTATGTGTATATTATACTTGTAATTTCATTTTAAGTCTAAGAAAACAATGCAAACAACTACCTACAAAACGATGAAGAGAACGAAGATGAGCAAGAAATTATATATTAATAACGATCATGTTTAAAACTATATAGTAAAAATACTTACACATATATTTAAAATTAGCAGCAAGTTTCAAATGTTTGTAAATTTCAAAAAAAAAAATGTAATTGTTTCAGTGTCAGCAACCAGAATGTGTAAAGCTTGTATTTCAAATACATAATATATTTTGTGCAAGGCAAATTATAAATCAGATTAAAGGTCAACAAATTATATCTAATGAAAATCCAGATAAAAAACAAGCTATATAAATGTTAAAACTAAAAGTAACACATGCTTAGTCAAGAATTTTGGCAATGAGATGGAACAGAATCGAATTAAATTCACTTATATTGTAAAAAATCAAAAATCGAAATAAACAAACCAAATAAAATATATATTTAAAGAAACCGTATTGTGGCAAACACTTTTAATTCGAATATTAAGTTAGCAGTCTAGAAAATTTTCAACAAACTTAGTTACTGTTTTAATGTTTTTTTTTTTTCAAATTCAACGTCAACATTCTTTTCTATTCATTGCCTTAATTTTTTTCTAGGCATTGCGCTTAAACAAAAAGTACCTTATAAAATTAAACGAAAATAAAAACTTCAAATGCAGTAAACAGAACGAAATTACCACACACATTTCAAATTTATAGACAGAGCCTCCCCTGTATAAAACAAAAGTCGTTAAAAGATATATATATATATAAAATCGAAGTGGAGCAGAAAATATTTCACAATTGTTATAGAAAGGCAGACGCAAAATTATTGTGGTGACAAAAATGCAAAATGCAAAATGGAAATAAATTCAAGCACGACGACATCTATATGTATAGATAGGTTTGCCTAGGTATATGTTATATATTTAGGTTTCTAGTTGGTATGTATAACTTCTATATGTATTATAAAATGTAAAAAAAAACACAGAAATATGGGTAAATAATGTAAAAGTTGGCAATGAAAGTTGACAAGCTAGTTGAGGTTAGGTATAGGAAAGTGGATTAGTTATATTTAAAGATATATGTACAAGTAATGGAAAAAATTGTTGACGTCTAACGTAACGCGGGCGGCATGTTGTTGAAAACAAGTTAATGAAAGCTGAGAAGAAGGGATCGATAAACACATTTAAATATATATATATATATATATAGATGTATATTCAGGCATGAATGGCGTTAGGTATGTTTATTGTAAAATTGATTACGATGTGAACCTGTTATTGCAAATGAAAAGTGATTTTAAATATTAAGAAATTCTATATATATACTATAAACCCATAAAAAATAACAAAAAAAAAGGATCTAACAGTTATATATACATTAAATGATTAATATAAATGCAAGCAACACACACACACACATTTTAAGTTTGAAAAACTGTTTAAAAAATGCAAAAAAAAAAGAAAAAAAAATCATTTAACTAGAAACAAAACTACCTAAAACTACAACGCATATTTGATCAATTGATTTAATATGCTTTATTATTATGTTAACATACAATTTCATCTCAGAGATGTTTCAAACATGCAACCAACCAACAACAAAAGCAAAGTGAAATAAAAAGTAATTATAAAAACGAATAGATCTCATTTTTCTTGGATGTGTGCAGTTTGCTCAGAACTTTATTCGATCTTTCAGCTTACAATCTTGCAGTTTTTAGGGTACACGTTGTTGCGTCAATGGGGGGAAGAAGCATCTCGAGTGGACTAAGACATGTTAAAGTTTTGAGTAAAATCGTATTCAATGGTTGGGATAACAGTCTGAACGAATTTCAGGAAAATTATCAAATATAAATGCACTCCCAGCTGACCGCCGCCCTCCTCCACAGTCTGAATGATCTTCTTCATTATATCCGCATGCCGGCACGGATGGACCGATGCCATGTTTGGACCGGGCAGATGTGGATGCGACTCCATGGTGACTGTCTTTTTGGCGTGATCCTGCGACACATCCTCGTACATCTGCTCGACGGTCAGGGGTTTGCGCTGCTCGTCGTATCCAACCACCCAGAGTCTGGGCGTCTGGTAGTATTTATCGTATGTGATGTGCAGGTCGTAGGTGCGTGTGTGCAGCACTGAGTCGCCACTAGTCTCGGCTTCGCCTCCGCTAGCTCCAGCTCCTGGGCTGGCCTTTGCCTCTGGCTCAGCTTTCCGCGTAGTAGTGGCCACGGCAGGGTCAACCAAATCCAACATGCCGCTTTCCTCGAAGTCGTCCATGTCTATGGCTTCGTCATCGTCTTCGTCCTCGGCTTCGGCACTAGCCCCAACACCCGGAGCCGACTTATCGCTATCCGGAGTGTGCATTTCGTCCTGGAAATAAAAAAAAAGGACTTTATTGGACTCTCTGTTGTATACAAAAAATTACTCACCTTGGTCTCCTCCATTGTCAGTTCGCAGATTTTGTCCTCCAACTGGGTAGTGCCATCATCATTCAATTGATGGGTTTCCACCCAACCACCGTCGCCGGATTCCTCCTCCACCAGGGTCTCCTCGCCCACGTACTCCATTTGTTTGCAACGTCGATAGCATGGCACATTGCGGGTTATCAGGAATTGCTTATCTAAGTGCGGAGAAAATCATTTTTGATCAATTAATTTAATCGTTATTGGCAAATCGCAGTTCTCACCTTTGGGTAAATAAGGTTTCGTTTTTGTTTCATCGCCGGCAGCCCATTGCCAAGTGGGACAATGATGCACCAAGTGATCTCCAGCTGCTACAAACTCCTCCGGGGTGAGAACACCTGTCTCCCGGAATTTGGATTCCTGCAAATAGAAAGAAAGTGTATATTGCACTCATTTAATTTTATGGGGGCGACAGTCTGGCGGCGAAAAGCTGATGAATCCAGTTTTATTGCCATCAAGGGGTATGAGAAAGTTTCGGGTTACGGGGGAATCAATAATTGAATCATAAAAGTCAGGCTCTCTTTTTAGAACTAGGGTTGCACTTGCACACACCCTCAATTAACCATTGTTTTAAATACATATATGCATACAACTGTTGTGTATACGTATAAAAAACTTGATCTAAATGATAATCACAGTTTTTCTTCATCGTTATTGCACTTTCTTCCTTACCTTTAAAACTGGGGTAAGATATTCGGCTACGTTTAGGGCCGTTCCTTTCACGGTGTTCAGAACACTTTGCATCTTAACACCCGCTGAGTATTCAAATTAATCTAAACGCCTAAACTTAGTTAATACCAATTCAGTTGGCTATCAATTGACTTGCACTTCCCAGCTAATTTTTGTTTTTGTTGCTGGCCACAACAACAGTAGTGCGGGCACATTAATTTAAGTTTATCGATGTGGGTGGTGATATCGATAGTTTCAATTGAAATTATACTGAAACAGTTTTTAGTATACTTTAGTATATTTCCTAACTTTGGTCTTACTGGTCAATAACGCGCACATTGTTTTCAACGTTTCAGCGCTGCGAAATGGAAGAAAAGGTTCAACCGAAATTCCTACTACCACCGCCCAAGTTTGACAAGCCCAATGGACCCAGCCAGGCCAATACTCACTACCTTACCCCCTGTGGGATGACCCTGCTGCCAAGAGCTAAACAACCGCCGCCCATGTATGGCGCACGAGGAGCAACAATTCCTGCCAAGTTTCTGTCCAAGGAGGAGGTGAGTTTCCAACTAAAGTAATCATTTTATTTACTAATAGTATGTTTATTTTCATCCTGATAGAATGTTTCATCTCCTGTGCCTGAAACCCCTCCTATTTACGAAGGTCCCCCTGTTTCCGAGCACTGTTATACTTGTGGCATGCAACTGGCCAACTCACAGGATATGAAGCGGCATTTGGAACAACATGAGGAATGTCCTGCTGAGAATTGCGACTTTGCAGCTCTTCACAATGTCTTGGAAAGGCATATAGAAGCTAATCACATCACGGGTGCCTACAAAAAGGTGAAGAAAGTGTGGACAGCAGAGGACTTGGCGGCATGGAGGGCAGAACGGAGAAAGAGGTTAGTGAATGATCCTTTTTACGGATAGGAAGTGTAAAGTAGGTGTTCTCCCATTGCAGATACCCAACTACAGCTAATGTAGAACTTGCCCGACTGGCAAAAGAGCAGCGGATGAAACGCGGAGAGCGCTTGGAGGCTTCCAAATCTAGATTTGGCAAACGGGAAGATCGAGAGAGGAGTCGGGGGGGCCAAAACAAGCAGGCTTCCAAAGCCAATAGCAAACAAAGACGAAAGGATGCTCATGAAAGGTACAAAAGTCAAAGATCTGCCAAAACAAATGCGGAAAAAAAGGAACAAGGACCAGAAAATCAACCATCTCAACATCAAGCTGGACAACACGAAGAGGACACAGGCTCCCCTGAACTAAAAAAGTTTAAAGGAACTAGTCAGATGCCAGACTATAAACACTTTAAAGATAAGGGAAAAAAAGAAGACAATGCTATATTTGGTTTAGTGGGCATGTATGGCTCCGATAGTGACGAAAAAAGTGAATCTGACTCAGAGGAAAGTGAAGAACAGAAAGATGATGAAGTTCCAAAGGCTGAAGAGGTTACGGATATAAAACAAAACGATGATAGTTCACGCTCTTCCATTAAAGTGGATATTAGTGAAAATGTTGACAATCATCCAACAAAAGATAAGGCTTCTGTTGTTGAAAGAGCTTCCTCTTCAGACGAAGCACCCGAAGAAGAACCCATTCGGAGAATCACAGACGCTACGCCAAGCACCGTTCAGCCTGAACCAGGAAATGCTGAACTATCTGATGAAGCACCTGCCGAAGAACCTATTCAACGGGTGACTGAAACCATAAATGAATCTTTGGAGCCATCAACGTCAAGTGAAGCAACGAAACCAAAACAACCAGAAAAGCGGCCAGCGCCCAAACGCTTCTACGGCTTAAATTACAAAAAAGCTCGCAAGTCGACACCACAAAATACTATGCTGTCCAAGCTTTTGGCGAAGGATATAATACACGAAAGGAATGTTCTGCTGCAGTGCGTGCGACATGTCTGCCAAAACAACTTCTTTGGCATTGGCCAACCTCGGAAGGAGCCTCCAGCTTGTGATAACTAGGGAACCCATATCTTGAATCATTAAATATATAGTACAAATTTATTTCCCAGAGTTTTTTTTTTGTAAATCCATTCGACAAAGTTCATCAAAAGCGGATTTGATTACTTAAGAGACTTATCTTTAGAGGATAAACGAGTAATCCGCTTAAAAATGATCATAGTTTATAAAAAAAATTATTTAAGAAGGGGGTCTTAGGCTTTAAACTATAATCTTACCCCATTAGTCTTAACTATAATCTTAAACTGCATCCCCGCCATATGATTAGTTGGTTGACATGGAGTTATCGCCGCCCATGGGATGGTCTCCTCCACCGGCTGCTCCTACACCGCCACTGCTTCCACTGGACTGCTGCTGTTGTGCCGCCTGTTGCTGCTGTTGTTGTTGCTGCTGCTGTTGCTGTTGTTGCTGCTGAGCGGCGGCGTGCTCCTGCTGGCGTTTCTGTTGCTGACGGGCTGCGTGCGAGTGCTTCGCCTTGGTCTCCTCCAATTCCCGAACCCGGGATCTCGCATGTTGAATGCGATGCCAGGCCATTTGCAGCACCTTTGCTGAAGCATATCCAGATCCTTCGTGCGGTTGTCCGGTAGACACCTGGGTTAGGTAGTTGATCTGCTCGGACAGTTTAGATTCGACACTCGATAGACTCTTCAGGAATTGTTGTGATTGAGTTTCGGCATTTTTTTGTGAAGATTTTTCCTTCCCCAACTCTTGCAATGCTTGACCTGAGAAGTGTACCGATTTAAATTTTAGTTTTATCTGGTTTTTCCATTTCTCTTACCTGCACTCTGCATACAGAGGATTATCTCCTTTTCAATCTCATCCAGAGCGTGAATTTTGTCCAGAGGATTCATGTTTAGCGCAAATTAAACAATAAACAAAATTTGTCGGCAAAATTTAGCAAAAGAAAAGTGTAACCAGGTGGTTAGGTTCCGATAACTGCCATGAAAAAATACTAAAAACTACTATCTTTAAAAAATACTCTTTTATCAACCCGCGCAATTTAAATATTTTGTTGGTTTATATTCTGTAAAATTAATGCTGCTTTGGTTTGTTTTTTAAATGATTTATTTATGATTTTTATATTTATATATTATTACAGTTCTTTAGCTTCTTTTGCCGCCCACGCCAATCCATTCGTACTTAAAGTAATCCTTCGGCAAAGGCAAGCAGTTTTCATGCAATTCGATGGCATCCTTGTCCATGTGCCACACCATAAATCCGCGTCCGCAGTCGATTTGTTTATGGAGGGCAAAGTGTACTCGATCCACGAAATGGGCCTGACACTGACGACATTCGGTAACTCGATCCTTGCTGTCGGTCCTCAGAAATTTTCGGATATTATGGACTTCCTGCAGGCCAAGAAAACTTCCAATCACATCAGTTTGTATTGCAAATGTTGGTGTGTGCTCCACATCCTCGCCGCGAAGTAAATAAGGAACTGCGTATAATTCTTTGGAAGTGGGGCAGACCCGAAAACAGTACAGATTTAGTTTCAGATTTTGGGGAATTTCTCTTCCTTTCTCTGGATATTTTAAATAATTTTCAGCAATCAGGGCCAGTTCTGCATTGGAGGTTTTACTCCCACCTGCTGAGTTTTTAACTCGATATTGCAGAGGTAATTTGCAGTTTGAGTTTGAGGAGAGACAGTGTCTTCGCACAGTCAGCTTCATCCTTCGAATGACACATGCCTCCAACGGAACTCTTTGGTGCAATAGAACATAGTTGCTAATCTTCTCCAGCAGCATGGAAAATATCATGTCCACTGCCTCTCCGATGTCGAGATGGTTTTCAATACTCAAGGGACTACTTTCGTAATACATGCGTTCCTTTTTCACATCGACATAAAAGCCAACGGTAGCCTCAAGTTTTTCGGTTCCAAAACTAAGAAATCTCAGCAGCTGCGGCACTGCATCCATTCCAGCATCCAAAAGAAAGTCATTTGTCCTGGGCGGCACACTGCTATCGCACAGCATAAAAGTCTCAATGTGCTGATCATCGATTGTTTTCAGGATCGCTATTTCCTTCTGGCCTAGCTGGATGCTGTTGGGATCCTTGAGCCAATGATGACTGTACGGTTCATTGGATGGGACTCGACTTTCGCAGGAAGGACAATCAGTTCTCCTTGATCCATTTAGAAAACGTTGGTGGCGAAAAATTCGCGAGTTTTCTTCAATGTCAAAAATGAAACGTGACTCAATGCGGCGGGCCATGATCCTGAACTAACTAAAGGTTGAAGGATATATATCTGTTATATATACACGTTAGAATGGCATATAGGAAGGATTAGGTAAAGCCTGGCAAGGTGTTTCTTTGTCAGGTACTTGATTATTTAACCGCTTTACGTCCAATCAGGTAACAATTTTGGCCAACAGGTAGGCTCACCATAAGAAAAGTGTATACGAGTAGGAAATGTCAAAAGATTTTCAACGGTCTATACGTTTGGGTATTTCCATATTTTACATATAGCTTATAAGCATATAAAACAAGTACTTTAAATATATTTCCTGGTGTTTATATATTTAAATATTCAAAATAATCTGAAACATTTTCCATACAATCCATAGAACTAAATTAATTTAAGACATTCAAAAAGTTCATGGGCAACATGACATTTTTTTGAAACGTTCAATTTCAGACAACTTTCATTCATTGTTTGGATTTGACTATCTTTTAAAGTTGATCTCATTCTGATCTCGTCGTAATTTATCTTTCCCTTAGCCAGGAAACCAAACTCCTCCAGTAAACAGTCCTCAATACAATCATTATAAAGTTTATCATTAAGATTCTTGGGTTTCAGACGGGCTGACACCTTTTTCCTGCAGTTTTCCAATCGTTTGTCGGTATCCCCATCAGGATAGAAGCTCTGGAAACAATTTAGTTATCACAATTCGCTATAGATACTAATTATTGAAATTTACCAAAGAAAATGGAAGGGCAATAGTAAAAATTAACAATAATAGAACCTTCATGTCGATATTTTGAAAACCGAAAGATTTTAAATCTAAAGGTAGATGCCTTTTATAATAATTCACGGCTTTACGACTTAATACATTAGATCTGCAAAATTTCCACGACATTTTAATGTTCTGGGCTTGTTAATTGTTTCGGTTAGAAAGGTACAATGACGATAAACTACACTTATTGTGGCAAAATACTTCTTTATCCTCATACTTGTATAATACAAGTTGTATTTAACATTTTCCTTTAATGTTAGAATATCCTTTTCTATAAAAGGAAAATGTCTCTGGATATGTGTTTTCCATGGGAAATACGCCATAAAATTTTCTATTTTTTTATTGTATCTTGGAATGTATATAATATCACTACATTTTGCATTTAACAGCAACATGTCCTTCTGCATAAAATTTCCCTATTTTTCTTCCAACCCTTATTTTAACATACTATTTCCCCTGCAACTCAAACATGTCCTAGCCAATGACAGGACATTGAATGGCACTTGGTTTGTTGACTACGGTCCTTAAAATGTGTTCCCAGTTCGGAGCATATCTTTCCGACTTCGATTTCTGTCCGGTTAGGTTCGTTTCGGTTACGGTTACGGGTCCCTGGCCGACAAAGGACATGGTGAGCGATGAAGTGGCGGCGGCAAAGGCGGCGGGCTTATTCCTGTGGTGGCCCGTTTGGCTGATGGCTGTTGGCTGTTGCTTTATGGCTTCTTTAGTAGTTCAAGCATATTTAAGGCGTTTCGTGCGTCCTTCACACGCACACAGGATACTATTTATACATATGCATACGTACCATACATACAGGCCTTACTATATGTTCTTTCACAGAAGTTTTGTATTTTTCTGTCGCTGAGAAACCTCACGTGTCCCTCACAGCTCACGAGTATGTGGGTGAACTACAAATAAATATAAACGTAAAAAAATAGAGCAAAAAAAGAAAATAGAAACGAAAAAAAACCAGACGGTATAAATAAAGGAAAACTGCTGCCTGGCATCTTTTTACGTTTTTCGGTTGTTGATTTTTCCTTTGCCGGGAAATTATGAGAGCTCGTCTTCGTCCATTTTCTGTTACTTTTCGGCTTTACCTTCATTTTCCTATTTTTTGTTGTGTATCTTTATTATTTTTTTTTTTTGGGCATCTCTGGCCTCCTGACGCCTGTTTCTTTTCTATTTGGTTTTTGCTTTTATTTTCACTCGTTTTTGTTTTTGTCTGATTAAAAGTAAAGTTTTTTCGCGGGCATTTTCCTTTTAGAACGGCCGGCCGCTTTATTCTATTTTAATTCTGTTCTAAAGGGGATAACAACCTTAATTTCGGGCTATACTTTTTGCCTTCTTACATCAACCCTAAGGCGGTTTTCTTGAAGTTGGCTATACTACATTTTAAGGACCTAAGTAGGCTATCTTTTTGCTAAATTTCTCTTTAATTTTGGGATTAGCATCAAAAGAAGAGTTGCAGTGAAAAAATAAAATTGTTATGAAAAATTTCATAAACAATTTGTAATTTGAAGAGTTTTTGTCTTTTCTCATAAGAGTTTCAGAGTCTTTAGAGTGGGTTTTTCCCAAAAATAATAAATAGCTCAAAAATAGGTACAATTTTGTTACAGACTACCGAACACCAAAAAAATAAACAAGAAGGTCAAAGTGAAAAGGCGAAGTGGTAAGCTTTTCGACTTATTCATTATTGTGTTTGTGTATATTACTTGTTGGACTTTCAGCTTCCAGGACCGCTCTGCGCCTTAACCTTGCTTTTACCTGGTAATTAACACTTTGTCAAGCTCATAAATCTTTAAACATTGATTTTTAATGGTGGCATTTTAACGCTTCGTCGAGCAGTGGAATCAGAATGCCACCCAGGACACCCTGCCACCCAGGATACGTGCAAACTGCCGGATAGGGGACATCCGCAGGAGCTCGGAACCCCTGGGAAAATTAATAAATTATTGAGGGGCCAGGTTGGGGGACTACTGAGGTGCGCACGTGATTGCTGGCTTCTTTTTTTTAGATCCTTTCAGGATGGTGGTGAAAAAATACATTTGGTGAAAGAAATTCAATTCCCTAAAAGTAGTCTATATTATATTACATTTTTAAAAGGATTAATGTGAAATAAAATATGGTTAAACAAATAATCAATATTCAGTAAGCTAAGAATTGTCCTTAGAGTCCTCTATTTATTGTTTTCAAGTTAAATCATTCGAATTCCATTTAAATACTAAGTAAATATTATTTATCATATTATTTGTGCCAAAAACTGATTAATCATCCAAAAGTTGATTAAATAAGAAATCTCATTCGATTTGGTTGATTGAAATTGTATGAAATCTGTATTTATCTTAAATAAATATTCCTTTGAAAATATATGTTTGCATTTCCATCTTTAAGCACTTTCACTTTGAAGATTTTTGTATTAAATGCATTAAGTGTAGTTTCCACAAACCAGCAAAGTCCGCTTGGAATTTATATATAAGGACACCAGCTCACAAATAAATGTTGAGCTTGGCATTGCGTGTGGGAGTGGGAGTGTGTGCATGTGGGTGACTATGACCGGGTGTGTGTGCCAACGAATTATGTCCCCCAGATGTCAGTGCAATACAAGCGAGAAACATGACAATTCCGCCTGTGACCGCCCACCAGAAAATCCAAAGCAACCAAAGGAAGCCATGGCAGTTTGTGATGCACTGGAAACTATCCATAAGTATTCATGCATTTATGCGGGCGGGTAACCACCCACTAAGTCCCAAGCCCCTTAACATCCCCAGGACCTCGTCCTTTGCTAAGCTGCCGCTACCACAAGCCAGATCCTCCTTAGTGAAAAGCTCATATGTGTCTGTTTCTTTTCTTTCTTAAATCTCTGCACCAGCTGCCAGTGATGATGGTGCTTTCTCTTCCCAATTCGTTTATTAATTTTCACATTTTTATTTACTTTATTAAAAATGGGGGTTTCCAAAAACATAAATATTTGTACTAACTTTTCTATAAAATATGTTGTTTTTAATTTTAGTTAAGAATTTACACTGCTAGCACAGTACTATTAGTTGTACTAGAAAAATGTTTATAAATTTGAATGACAATAAAAAAAATGTAAATTATAAAAATATATAAAATAAAATACATTTATTTGTATCAATTGTATAACAATATTTATATATAAAACCATTTCTGAATAAATTTATGGCATCACTGCTGGCTACTGTGTTTCATGAGTAAGCTGAAGGCGTAGCTAGGTGGGTGTGGCCAAATGTGTTCTATTTGTCAACTGTGCGGGGGTGTAGGGAAGTGGAGGATGCTGCAGGATACCCGACGCTGGACGTGGCAGTCAAAAGGCCAGAGGAGAAAAGCCGCTTCTCTGCGGATTTTGCTCCTGATTCTGGCACATCAGCAGCTTGATTATTATGCAAATACATACAAAATATGAATTATGTTAATGCCAAGCGTACACACAATCTACACACTCATTCTCGGCCTGGCTTGCATTTCTTGAACCGTTCTGCGAGCTTTCTCGTCTAAAAGGAAAAACTCCTATTTCTTCTCGAGCGATTACCCGCTCAAAAATTGTTGGCTCGTGTGAAAGTTTTGTTTTTTCTGCCCGACTTGTTTAACAATTTTATTGAACTTGGTGGCGTAGAGCTCAAGAAGACTTATGACTTTGCTAGATGAGGCTTCTAGCGGATTTGGCGGGAAAACAATCTCAGATCAAGTGGCTTGCCGGAGGAGCTACCAACTTCAGCAACTTCGGTCAGGTCGGTTAGCCATGTTTGTTTAAGTTTTAAATAAATTGTTGAGTTTACAATTTAAAAAGGTTAAAAATGTTTCAGTTATTGAGTTATCATAGCCTAAAAATATATCCTTTAGTAAATTTAATTAAAATACCTTCCCTATTAGGCACAAGCATTTGTTCATACAATCTCCTTAAGCTGTAATTTTCAATTGAACTGAAGACCCAAATAATTTGCTTTTATAATTGCTTATCTGTGCATTAAGATTTGCATTTCCATTACATTAATTACATAATTGGACTGGTAAACATTACTATGCCACCCCATCCGTTTATTCCCCGTCACCCTCCGAAATAGCCCATTAAACCATTTAATAATTCCTCAATTGGGTCGAATCTCTTCAATCAAATGAATTGAGCAACATTGTGGCTATTGGGGTCTGAATATTGGGTTTACTGTCATTGTGAGCCGGGCAAAATTGCTTCCCATAGGTCCTATCCTTTTGAACACTTGGCAAACGCCATCAATCTTCGATGATAAAGGCATATAGCAGGAGGCGAAATGTAATAATTTAAGGATATCCAAATGCAATCGCATCTCTTTGGTTCTCTATCAGGGCACAGTGAGAAATATGTTAAAGTTTAGGAAAAGACGGCTTAGGAGGCTTAAAACTAAAACTTTCATAAGAAAAACATGTGTTTTATGGTCTAAAAAGAGAGCAAGAAGTTTATACAAACATAGTATAGTTCAGAAAACGAATATTGTTTTGAAATTCTCCCTGTGTAACTGAATCTCTTTTCTTTCTCTTTTCAGGCCACAGAATGGCATCCAGTAAGGCGATAAATGCAGCTGAGGCTGGAACAGAGGCAGCAGCCATAGGAAACAATACTTTTATGCCCGACTTAGATGTAGGGGGTACTGCCGGCCCGTAATAAATTGTTTTTGCATAAAATTTCTAAGAATAATGCCTGACAGGTGAGGCCAGGTCCACAAGAAGAGGGACGAGAGGTTGGGAATCTGGGTATATGGCTGGAGAGAAATGCATATAAAAATTGTTCACCTTTGCCACGATTGCATATTTATCATTTCGAGATGCCAGAAGGCAGTATGGGGTGGTGGGTTGAATTTCAGCAGGAGGGCCTTTGCCACTCAAACACACACTTGCACACCCATGCGTTTGGATTGTCAACACTTCGAACTGTTGCAACGAAGCTTCCACTTCTCCCCAGCGCCAGCTATTCAGGCCAAAGGAATTGCTAATGCATTCAACAGTGGCATCAACATCTTCATCTCAGGGTCTCAGCTATACCTTCCTTAAGCACACATATATAAATGTATATTGTAGTGTGGAATATGCACCTAGATCCCTGTCCAAATCAATGCTCTCTGCTCTGGTTGTTGGAATTCTCCACAATCATCCATTTGGCACTCGTTATTGTTTAATGCGCTTATAGAAGTGGTCTGTTTTGATCCTGAAAGAGTATTTGGTAAACTGAAATCAATCTGTTTCTGATTATATATTTCAAAAATAGTTTTAGCAATTATTGAATATAAAATTTATTAGTTTTTTCAAGTTTTTATCTATCAGAGTTTATTCAAAGTCCCTAAATATTAAACTATTATCTTATCGAATCTTGCGGAAAGGGTATCTCTAGTTCACAGAGCTTCCATTTATTCTCACTGTTGTCATGGAAAAGGACAAAACCATGCTTGATAAAACAATTGCAATTTGTTTACACATGCATTCTGCATTCTGTATTCCCTATCCTTCCCCCTAGCCCCTCCTCTCTGTTGCCACATGCCTTTGCCACTTGTAGTCTTAATAGTTTATTATGTGATATTATTATTATTATTTTGCCGTGCGTATGCATAAGGGTGTATATTATCGATGAAATTGTGCTGCCAAAGGGCTTTTGTTGCCACTATTGTTATGCCAGTTTGTGTCCGTAATTATAATTGCGACTGTGATGATTTAACAACGACAATAGACAATGCCCATTACTTGCCACACGATCCTTTGAGTGGCATTCATGCTAAAGCATTGTGGCATTGCACTTGTATCTTGTAATGTTCCATTTCCACAGGATTAAATATTTGTGGATGTTGCACAATCTTAATAGTTTTGATCTGAGACATGCATTTCAAAAGCATCAAGAATTGCATGCTTGTTTTTATTAACAAATAATGCGTCTCTAGTTTGAGGATTTAGTAATTAAATGAAAGGAGAGTCAAAGCCCAAAAAAGTATGCCATACTTAATGAATTCACGTTTGTTATGTATTTTTATGCATTTTTCTAGGAAACCAATCCATATTATAAGATACATACGTTTTATATATTTATTTACATATCGAACAACTTAAGTAAAGAAACATATTTCTTAAAGTTCAAAGAAGGAAATCAAATGTAAAAAGCTACAAATGAATGAAATTCCCAAGGTAATCCAACAAATGTCTGGAATATCCCACAAAGTGTTCAATAAAAATTGTATAAATTGCTTTCAATTGAAATTACCACGTAACATCACATCGTTGCACCAACCATCGCATATGCAGCAACCGAACTAGCCAGCTTGCCCCATCTTGGCAGCAGGACCTGTTGATTCCACTTTCGGGAGCTGCATTGGCTGCTCCCCATTTTGTGGCACGTACACGTTCAATCCTTACCCCGCCCACTCTCCAAACCGAAATCGAAATCCACATGCATTTCAATGGCTTCTAATATGAGTTCAATACTGGCACACTTTGCTTTTTGGAAAGGCGGGGTGGGAAATTCGTAGTTTTTCCGTCTGCCCAACTCGTATCTAATGTTTTGTTGGGCTGCTGCTGCTTTTCCGCATGCAATTTTACGGGCATCTAAGCAGCGGTAACAAATTTCCGCAGTCCGTCCGCATCGATCCCCGAAAATCCCCTCTAACATTTTCATTTTGCATTTCGAAATTGATTTGGTCAGCAGTCTGTTGGAATTTCAATGAAAATGTATATATATGGTAGTGGTACTACATATAATTCTTGCCAAAAAAAGGATAAAAGGAAATTGGGCAAGTGCAGCTATTGGTTGCGGCTTATCTCTGGCTATGAACTTAATTACTATAGGACATCGAATAAAATGTATTACTTAATTAGTTTTGGTTCTAAATATAAAATAAAATCTAATCTACAAAATAGTCTGCATAAAAAAGAACATCAAATGTAATACAAATACAAACTGGTATCTAAAAATTAATAAAATAATGAGTAACTTTGCCATTGGACACAACTTGGCAAATAAAGTTACAACACGCAAGGCATGAATTCACTGAATGCAGCCAGGAAATGATGGCAATTATTTGCATTTTATATCTCAATAAATTCAGCAATTTAAATAACAAGAAACATTTAAGCTTGCGTTGGCATTTCTCCTATTTATTTTCAAATAGTGGCAGAAATGTTAATCCTATAAGGAATTGTTCGGCGACATGTTGGAATTCCTGAAATGTTCAAGTGTTTGGGTGAACATTATCCTTCCCTCCCCGGCTACGATTTCCTCGGCTTTGAGGAAAATCGTATGAAATAGTTTCCGTCTCATGCAAAATCAGATTTGTCACTTTTTTTATTTTCAAAAAACATGGCAATAATTGTGTGCTTAGCATTCATTTGTTGTCGGTGCAGAAAATTTTGCAAAGCATTTTGGCGGGTGGGTTTGAGAAGTTTCTATGAAAAGAAAATTTTTAATAAATTTGAAGAACATTAAATGTACTTGTTTTTATGCTTTTATTGAAGGATTTATAATTGAATTTATTTACATTTTAATTCGTTAAAATATTCTAAATCCCACCCTCGCTAAAACATTTTATTTTTAAAGAAACAAATTCGAATTTACTTATTTTTCTCAACGCATTTCAATTGTGCAGCATGTGTTTGGCATTTAGTTGCGTTTCCATTTCTGCCCGAGTGTATAACAACCCAGTTTTGTGTTGCTGGGCAATCGTGCGATATAAATGGAGTTATTCCTCTATTTGTTCACTGAAGGTGTACACATAGTACATATATATCGAGTATACGCGTATACACATCCATCATATAAACAATTTGCCATTCGGCGCTCACAGTCCCGTCAGTGCAGTTTTGGTTTGCACTCGCGACGACAGTTTGGTTATCCTTATTCTGGGCCAGATTGCCGATGGGCTGCAACATCGATAACCGGCTGAAAGGACTCTCCACTCCCATTTGGCCCATAAGGATACCTGTGCCCCCACAATCAATAAACAAATAAATCTGCGCTCTCGTTCTATGCAAAATAGCTAGAACAATGGAATAGTGAAAAAAATTGAAAAGATTCCATAACTGAAGTTGTCAGAAAGCTAGGTATATGCACTAATAATTTGTTTATAAAACTTTAAAAATTATTTTGATTTAAGGTTTTCTAGTTAAGTGGCAGAAAATAAAACTTTACTTTTCAACCATTACAGAGAAGGCCGTTTTAAAAAACTAATTAGCATTTTTAAGATTTCATTTGGAAATAGAAATGAAACTGTAAAATGTTAAAATATTAACTTTATTCCTTACTTTGGCTTCACTGTATTTTTTGAGGGAAAAATGAAGCACCACCGGCGCTTGTTTGCATTTTTACCTTCCCATTAGATAAACAAAAACAAAAAAAATGGAATAAAATTTGTTTGCCAGGTTAGGGCGAGGGCTTTTTCCCCAATTTCTTTTTTTTTTTAGGACCTGTTGTTGTTTATTTTCTATTGCATTGCATAAAATCCCAAGCGCTTGCATATTTTGTTGCCCTTTTATATTTTGTGTAGGGCTTGATTATTTTTTATTTTTTATTTTTACTTTCTTCTCTGGGAGAATTCGTAGCTTTCGGCAGTTGTTCACTTTTTGTTTTTTTATTTTTTGGTGATGCTGTTGTCCCTTGGTTTAGTCTAGTTTCCCTCGTATTTGCTTGGGGTTTTAATTTTGCTGGTCATACGAAAAGTTTTTTGCCAATTTGTTGCATTTTGTTGACAATCCATGTGACATCCATGGCTCCTGTCCCTTTTTTACCCCCTTTCCGCTGCTCTGTATCCCTGTTGTTTGGAGGAGGGACCTGAAGTCCTGAAGTTGTTGACTTTGAGTAGCTGGCAAAGTTCGGTTTTTGAAGTTGGTTAAACAGTGGGGCGTAGGTGGATCTGGGGGCGTGGCCATGTCAGCAGCTCGTTTTTGTTTTCCAAAAATTGGCCAAGAGTTTCAATTCAGTGTTTTGTGCATTTTCGTTTTTTGCTGACTAATTTTTCGGTTCAGGTTGCCGAGTCTGTGGGCTTGCCACCTTCAACTTTTAACTTTAAGGACATATGTAAAAGGTATTAAATTTTCAGGGTTGTGTGGTAAATGTTTCGCAAATTAAAGCTGAAGCTGCTTTTGTTCAGAGCTTAGATTGATGTATTTGGATTTTCTTCCAAAATTTATATTAAACGCATGACATGTGTGGGTTTAACTTTCGGCCTTTAACCAAAAATGTCTAGTTCATTTGCTAATTTACTACCTATGTCCCTAATTAATCACCAATCTGGCTGCCATAAAGTCTATGCAAATATCACGCATACGCCCGGGGCACCCGGCACCGCCATCTGTCGTCCGTTTCTGGGCGGGCATTGAGGCGTGAAGCCAGAAATACCCACGTCAGATTCCCATTCAGATCCAGAACCAGATTCGCATCCACTAATGCCAGAGCAGCCTCCGGCGAAGAGATTTTCCGATTTGTGGGAATGACTTATGGACTGTTTCTGGGTTTGAGGACGCCGATGGGGGGCCGGGGTGTCAGGGGTGGGGCGATGCCGGAGAGAGGATTAGCTGAGGTGAGGTGTGATGTGTGCGGGGCATATCCTTTTTAAGGCACCTTAATCATGGCAAGGAACTTTTGCCCTGCATGGAGAGAGAGGAAAGAGAGGGAGGGTCGTGGGAGCCTTTTAGCTTTTTGTTTGTAATGAAAATTGACATGTCCTTCGTCGAATTGTTGCACTGACGGACGTACCGCAGTCCTCACTTCTTAGGCACTCCCCGGCCCCGTTGGTCCTTCCTTCTCCACTTAGTATGGGCGTGCCTCCATATCCTTGCTCCTGATGCTGTAGTTTGCTTTTGTTTGGCCCCCGACGCTTTGTCTTCGCGCTGTTCATTTACCGTGTTCGAGGCACAAAAGGCCGAGGGCCCAAATGCTACCGTACGTGGCCATATCCTTCGCTGCATGCCCCGCTTCCTGACGCTCCCTTCACTGCCGGTGCCAGTAGCAGTATCCCCGTTATGGAGCCACCTTTGTGACGAAGATGTATCGGCTTGTTTGAGCCCCGAGCCGTGGGCATAAGGCTCCCACCTCGTATCTCTTCCCGCCAAAACATGTTGATGAATTAAAAATCAGCAAACAGCGGGGAAAATGCGCTTTTCAAGGAAAACTGAAGTGATGGGATACCAGGGCTTTAATGGATCATGCCTGTAATTGCAGGATTAATTTTAACGTTCGAAAACATCGCATAAGCCTCGAAACTACAGGGTAACACTCTCAATTAATTTTTAAATGGATTTTAAAGGTAATAATAAGATATATCTCTTATATATCCTTTTAAAGGAAACTCCACGACTCGCCCACTTTATTATTTTCAAATGATGCCTCTATTTTAAGAATTATCTTAGGCATTACGTTGCTGGTTTTTCACTCAATGAATTCAGAGCAAGAGCTCATTAACCCGGACTGCGACCGGAATCCTTTAGTGTCCTTTCAGCTCCCAGGACTATTATCTTCGTGTTAGAAAGTTATCTGACCGTCGCATCTTACTCTTTTCTTGTGCGCCTCCGCTCTTCGGACAGCGACTGTGCTGGGGACAGTTCTCTTAATTGCTTGCCCGCGTAATTAATTTAATTTCGAAAAACTTAAAACTGGCTCCAGCTTTCGGCGCTCCAACTTCCTTAGCCTTCTAATGTCTCTCCTCGAGCCTCGTGCATAATTAAAACAAAGCATCGGCTTGCCTCGACTTCTAATGAACTTTATTAAAGAAGCATAGCAACCAAGAAAGAAAAACTTTTAAATAAAGTTTAAGCGGAGAGGAAAAAAAATTAATATGCCAATTTTTGTTACTTTTTTCTTCTTTTGTTGTTGGCGGAAGAGAAAAATTTATTACACGCTTCGGTTAACAAAGTCTGCCGTTGATTTCTCCACTGTCGGAATAGGTAAAGCCACTCCCCGCAACGAACAACAAAAAAGGGAAGAATAAAGGTTTTTTAATAAAAATTAATTGAAAAGGATGTGGGTTATGGGGAAAAAAATACCCGGGTTCGAGGGGAAATGTCTGGAAAGTTTGATTCTGGTTTCAATAATGATTGAGGTGGAATCGAGCGCGAGGAAAGCTATTAAATTGATTAATTGCTCGTTTTTATTTTAGGTATCAGATTTAAGGTGAACGAAGGCTTTTGGGTTGATTAAAAAAAATGGATCAAGAAAATGGCCTAAAGAAAAGCATATTTTTTTATTCCCAGTGATTTTTAATCAAATTATTTCGAAACAAATATCAAGTCTAAAGGCCAAAGGTCTACCTTTTGATGACATCTTTTGATTTGATTCTCCAGGGAGATCTGCTGTAGATTTCTTTAGATTTTAGGCCATCACCCAGGGGGTTTCCCTTCAGTTTACCAACCAGTTCTCAATTGACGCAGTCAATCCTTCAACTCCTTTTGCCACCGTTCGTCGCAGTACTTACATATGTATATCGGGTGGCAGACAGTCCCCTTCTCTTAGGTCTTTTATCAAAAATTAATATGACGAACTACTCAGACAAGGCTCCACACATTCCACTCCGATTTATCCATTCAGTCTGTCTGTAATTTATGGAAAAGCTCCACAAAGGGCATAAGGATTTGCAGGCGCCTTTCGCATTCAATTTTGCAAGGAAATCAAAAATATGACGCGGGGCAGAGTGAGGTGGGCTGGGTATTCATGTATGTCAAAGTTAGAGAGAGACAGTTGAAGCCCTACACTAGGAGAAATTATTAGTGTAGGGTTTTATTTCCATATGTTGTGTCCATAAAGTCACAAATAAATATAATTATTTTAAAGATAGTACTATACTTACACTGCCACTAATTATAATTCAATCTATTTAAATTATACTTAATTTCCAGTGTGCAAAGAGGTACTAGTGCCAAGAGGTGGAGAAAACTGAGATAGACAATGCATTCTGTGCAACGTTCTCATTAAGTCGGAAGACTCAGGCGCCTTGTCAAGTCAGCGTAATGAAGCGATAAGCTGCTGACATATTGCCAAGTGCAACCTCAATCCATACATATACCAACCGACCCCAACCCCTGACCCCTGGCACCCTGACACCCTCTTCCCCCATCCCCCTTCTCTCCCTTAGCGTAGCAATTACCAGACAAACAACAATAACAGTTTGCCATGCAAAAATCAACGTCAAAAGTTCAACTGTTTGCAAATAATTTGCAAAAATCGTTTGTGCTTTGACTTTCTGCCTAACCCTCCTGTATCCCCTTTCCGCCAACTGGTGGATAGTTCATCTGCAACTACATTGTTTGACACACAAACACACACTCACTCGAACACAGATACGCCCACCCACGACCCGCACAGAGGTCTTATCGGCAGCTGAAAATACCGTTCGCGTTTCGACTTCTTGTCCGACCTCGCCACGAAACGCTAAGCATTTTGGCTATGCCACATGCCACAACGCTACCAACAAATATCCAGCCCACCATATGAATGCTGTCACATCGATATACACAAATACATACATATGGCTGTATGAATGTGTGCGGAAAGCAAAGCATAAAGCCATGTTGGTTACCAAGGAATTGGCAGAAGTTAACTGTAAAGGCTTAATCGCCGAACTGCATATTTCCTTAACCAATTTGTTAGGATTGACAATAAAATGTTATAAATTTTAATAACAAATATTTTTAATAAAGTTTTGTTTTTAAATAATTATGTTAAAGTAAGTTCATAAAACAACTTTCTTTGAAAAAAAATTATCAAAAATCCTAAAAGTATGCATCAAAATTGTGTTGAGAAAATAAAGGACCTAAATCCTTATCTTAAAATCTTTTAAATCTTTTAAATAATAAACACATAAAATACACATACCTCTCACCCACTAAAGAGTATAGAAAAGGCAAAAATTTTCCAGTTTCAACCTCGATGGAAGATATCACGAAACACGGCTTCGTAGTTTTTGCATAAAAATTTTGCATCGTGCACTCGTAAATGGGGAAGCAGCAGTCACCCAGAATCCTAAGAATCTTTTCAGGCGCCTCCCTCATCTTTATTCGCAGCTTTCAGCTAGGATCGAGTTCCAGCTGCATCTCAAGCTTGTTTATGGCAATGGCATGTATGACAGTTGCATTCAATCAATATGCACACAGACTCGCAGACATGCCGCCGCAGCAGGATGCAGCGAGGTGCATCCTTTTGCTCTCCTCCCCCCTGCTTCCAAAGGATAAAAGAACGATGAGGGATGTCGAATGTCGGAGTCAGCGGCCCGGTTCTATGCATATCGAGTTCCATACTTTTGTATTGGCGCCTGCGACCCAGCATGCCGGATTGGCATTCCCATTCGCATTCACATTTCACAATGGGGATTGCATATTGGGAACGACATTGATGCCTATTTGGCTTTTTTTTTGGGGGAAAAGGATTCCAAATTAAGTTTCCCCTTTTCGATTTTAGACTTGGAAGTTGTGAAGGAAAATAACCACATCTTTGAAATATTTATAAAAAATATAACATATAATTAAGGAGTAAAAGAAAAACATTTTTGAAATCATTTACTCATTTTTAATTTTCAAATTAATTTTAAGTTATGATTTAGGCCACTAGCGTGCACCTCTATCATCCGATTCGGAACAATGCCTCTCTTTATATCTCAGGCTTCCCTTCGGTTGTTAGTCCTGGAATTTATCAATATGCATTCCGCCGGCATTTTCCCGGCAATTTTGCATACTTGTAAGGCACCTTGTGCAATGGTATTATTAATTTCTTGAGTCCCCTTTGTATTCCTGCTTTTTTTCTTCTTTTTGTGAGTTCTCTGCAATGCCATCCCTTTTCATGTTGCATGGAACGTGTCCGGGCTTAATGTTTGGCCAGTGCCACACGCTTGTAATGTCTCCTTTTAGTGACTGTCGATGTTTGTCCACATTTTTTGCTCATTTTTTTTTAGACCCTGATTTTTTTCGTCCCCTCCGGCCACTTGACATTGTGTCTCGCATTACCCCGCCCAGTGACACCGAACAGCACTCGGAGCCACCGGATGATAGGGAGCAGTCGAGCAATGTTTGAAATACAATAAAAGTAACACTTCAAATGCCAAGACACCCAGGGTCAAGGTGAAGTACGGGATGTGAACCGGAGTGGATTGTGGCAATATTTGAGGCTGTAAAATAATTTTCAAGGGAATTTCGGGATTTAATTGGAACTGGGAATTCCTTCAAGCGAAATCGACTAAAAACAATCTGAACGGATAAACAAAGCACATCCTAAATATGGGATTATTGCAAACAAAACGATAATTTAAAATGTATATACAAGTATATACCTCAATGTTTTAATTTTTAATTTTCTTGATGGAAAAATGTTTATAACGTGGCTAATAATTGACGGATCAAAAAATGTTACACCTTCCCTATTTTAGAACTCCGACTACCTTCACTTTTAATCAAAACCTGACCACAAAATTTTGGACTTTGGATGGGACTCAGGATTTTGACCAAAAAAATGAGTCAAAATTTTATTAAACTATTTTTCCAATCTTTTGATGCCGATCGAAGTGAAATTGGTATTCCGTTTTTGCATCCGTTACGAAATAGTTAAAATATTCGTAAAGTAAGTAAGTAAAAAAATTGGATTTTGGCCAAATAAAAATTACAGAATGGTGTTCCAATTTTTAAATTTTCTTGATGGAAAAATGTCTATAACGTGGCTAATAATTGACAGATCAAAAAATGTTATACCCTCCCGATCTTAGAACTCCGAGTACCTTCACTTTCAATCAAAACCTGGCCACAAAATTTTTGACCCAATTTCGAAATTTTTCTAAGGGGTAACATCAGGATTTTGACCAAAAAATGAGTCAAAATTTAATTTAACGATTTTTCCAATTTTTGGATGCCGATCGAAGTGGAAAAGTTCTCTGATTCATAATTGGTGTTCCGTTTTTGCATCGGTTACGAAATAGTTAAAATATTCGTTCAAGAGTAAGTCAAAAGATTGGATTTTGGCCAACAAAACAATTTCAGAATTGTGTTCCAATTTTTAAATTTTCTTGATGGAAAAATGTCTATAACGTGGCTAATAATTGACGGATCAAAAAATGTTATACCCTCCCGAGCTAAGAACTCCGAGTACCTTCACTTTCAATCAAAACCTGACCACAAAATTTTTGACCCAAATTTCGAAATTTTTTCGAAAGGGGTCAACTTCAACTTTATGATTTTGGCCAAAAATCGAGTGATGGAAAAATGTTAATAAGTTGCCTAATATATGACGGATATGAAAATTTTATACCCTTTCAATCTTCGAACTTCGAGTACTTTAATTTTCAATTAAATCCAGGAAATATAAATTTTGAGCCAATTTTTGAAAATTTCCAAAGCCATCATGATTTGGCCATATCTATGGAACATTTTTTTTTGTTGACAAGTTGTTGTTACAAGTTGTTTATTAAAAAGTTGATCAAAAGCAAAACCACTGTTGTTGCCGTTCAAAACAAAACTCTTGTGATCGAAAATGTGATGGAGGTACATATGTATGTATTTATTAAATGAAAGTATCGACTGAGCCCGAGTTTGCTTTCCCTTTTTTTGATAAAAAAAAGTTTGACTTTACAAGTTGATAACATCAATCTATATTCATGTTTAATTTCATTAACTTATGAGTTTTAAAATGTATTTACTCTTAACCCACCGCAGTAAACATCCGGACGTCGTCCTCGTCCGTCCCTCTTGGCCTTAACCCTTTTGTGCGTTTCTATTTCTCATCTCCGGTTTTCTTTTATTTGGCTGCGTTAAAAGCTTTTTTAAGCCGCTTTTATCAGGTCCTTTATAGAGGACCCACCTCATTTCTCGGGTTACGCCAGCCAGCACATATACTGCATAGTACAACTCTTTTGTTTACTTAGGCATCCCTCGTCCCTCTTCATTCTCCAGCCGCCCCTATTTTAGATGTACTGTGTGTGCCCCTCCCGTAAAAACCCCACCCTATCATACATGTCATTACAAACAAATGCCACATCCTCGGGCTCAAGCCATTTGAGGTCTATAAATAAACCCAACAATGGCTCCCGTCTAACAGATTTTTCCGGGCCTACTGCCGCTTGCCACTTGCCACTTGCTACTTGCCACTCGCTACTTGCCAGCCCCTATTAACCCACCACCTCCATTCCCAATCCGAAAGCGTTAACGTAAAAGATTAAATTCGTTACACGAGTAAAGCCTCCGTAGGAAGAGCCAAAAAAAAAAATAATAAAAACAAAAATATGTGGTAAACATGGTAGACCACGCCTCTCTTCTGGGAAATTTCTTTTCCTTCTAAGGGAAAAGTTTTGTTTTTTTTTCCACCCAACCACGAACCA
Organism: Drosophila atripex; assembly: GCA_035045925.1. Taxonomy (NCBI): domain Eukaryota; kingdom Metazoa; phylum Arthropoda; class Insecta; order Diptera; family Drosophilidae; genus Drosophila; species Drosophila atripex. The sequence goes on from JAWNOP010000012.1 coordinate 9,656,241, forward strand.
CCCATTCCATAATATTTTTCATCATATTGTTTCTTCTTCTTATTGTTTTTCCGCGTCAATTTCCTATTTGTATTTGTGACAATTTCTTTTCGCTTTGCTCCGTTTCCTTGGCTTTATTGCTTTTCTTTTACTTTCTATTACACTTGATTCTTTCGGCTTTTGGGTTTTTTTTATTATTTGGTTTGCTTTTTGTTTTCCCCATTTTCAATGAGCTTTTGTTTAACTTCCCGACTTGCCTTGACTTATAGTTTATTTTTTTTCTGCCTGTATGTTTCTTTTTTTTTCTTTTTTGAAACAAAAGGTAAAAGTTTGTGATGCTATTTGCTTGAAATCTTTCAGCTATATAGGTATTATTTTTTTGGTTCCTCTCCAAGTTTGCGTTGAGACTTTGATTGGCATTAAAAGTGTTATATGAGCTACATACAAGTTTTAATAGCCTTGTGGGGAATGACGACTCGATGATGTATAATTTTTTCCATTTCCATTTCAATGTCCTTGTTCTTGTAATTGCTTACCCTATATGAGTGGGTGTGTGTGCGGGGGTGTGTGTGTGTGACAAAGTTTCCTTTTTGATGCTCGGACTTTAGTGCCGGCCATAAAATACTTAGTCTCGGTGGAAACGCTTGTTTTTACACTCCTTCCTTCATGTTTATTGTTATACCATCGCCATCAAGCATCAGTCGTAGCTCCATCATCGTCGGCGGAATTGTCATAGTCCTTGGCGGTATTCAATCAGAGCTCAAATAGCCAGGATTAGTACCAAAATACTGGCTGTGCACTTTGTCTGCGATTTCATGTCCTTTTAATTGCCGCCGAATAGCTAATTTGATGGCGGTTTCAGGTGATAAAAGAGAACGACTATTAAATTACATTAATTGATTAATCCAAGTGAATTGAATAATTTGGGGAAATAGATGTAATTGTTGAGTGTTTGAAAATTCATATAATTAATATGATTTCTGAATCTTTCTTCAATATGTTTTACTTGTCCAAAAAGAAGACTCCTTTTGAAAAATGCTTCAAACTTTTTATATGACTACCAGTATTTCACGCAAACAACAAATTTAACTTTCATTGCCTTTTCCAGGTATAATTTATCTGAAGTTTCATTTCAATTTCCGTTTTCCCAACTATCCCTTGCAGGCCCCAGCCCATCTAAACAAGCAGAAACTTAAACGAGCAACTGCTTCGCATTAAGCAAACAATTTGCTGCTCATCGTCCTGGGATGCTTTGTGGTCCTGTCGAGCTCTGAAAGTATTTATAATACTCTAAACAAAGGGTTGTTGAAAAAAAGAATGTTTTTTTTAGAAAATAAGGAATGAAAAAGTTACGATTTCTAGGTCGGGGCTACCTAGTATTTCTTACGTCTCAAAGGCTTTGATAGGAAATAGATTTTTCTGGGAAATATTATTTATAAAAGATGGATAATTAATTATATAAAATTAAAGAAAGTTTTTTTTTTTAAATACTTAAATAATAAAAAAAGAAAGTACTTTTATATTCGGTTTCCTACAGTTTAGTTTTTTCAAATTTTACTTTGTTTTTTGTTTGTTTGTCAATTTAGCCTTAACAGAACCGAAAAATAACCCAAATCTCACTCTGAATATTTCATGAGCTGAGTTTCCATTTCATCGTTTTCACAGAATTATCCTTGTTACTTTTTTGTTGTGGCCTTTTGCTCGATTCGACGCATCTTTCAATTGTTTTCGCCGATTGTTTTCAGAAGCTGGAGAAAATATTACTACAAATATCAAATGCAATTTGCTGCACTTTAAAGTTGCCTCGACCCTGAGTCCTTTTCGCCCAGCCCCTGCCTGTCCTGTCTCCTGACAGGGAGAGGATCTTTTGTGCCGTTCTTATTGTTTGTTTTGCCAGTGCAGACACGTACGACGAGGAGGAGCACTCGAATGAAGTTGAAACACATGGCTGGCAAAAGTTTCTGCCATTTCTGCATTTTCATTTTTTTTTGTTTTTTTTTTTTTGCTCGGTCTGGCACTCCTCTCGAGATATATTTTCCTTTTATTATATGATTGCCATAAGTTTTTGTCGCGCTTGCCTTGCTTTGTGATGATGTGATTGCAAACATATAAACGCGTTTAATGGTTCGAAATCTAATGATTCTTGGCCGGGAGTTTTTGCCATTTCAGGGAAATTGGGTTTACTGGAGAAGGACCTGTTATGGCTTGGTAGAGTGTTAGTAGAGTGTTGTTATTTATGGTAACCGGTATTTCTATCTTAAATTAAATAAGTTAGGAAAGAACTGAGCCTTGGCTTGTATTTCTTACTCTTCTTGCTATTAAGGATAATCCGAATGTATCTTCTAATGCCAATCTCGACCATCTCAAGCAACTCAAGACCAAAATCCGATTGATTCGAGGAAAATAGAATTTAATTTGTGCCGATTGTGTGAAGGATATTAGGCTCCTTAGAGAGAAATTGCCAAGTTCATCACTCCGGACATCCATCAGGCCATATTATTTGGCCTCCAAGCGCTTTACTCACACACACACATGTGGTTTTGCAATCGAAATCCTTTCACGCACCCACTCACCCACAAAGACGGAGGGTAGGGGGTCCTGAAAATGCATTTCCTATAGACGCATCCTGCCATTAAGTGCAGCCCGGGCGAGGAGGCCGAGTCGCCTTCGTTAGCTTTGACCGCAACAGGCAACAAATCAACTTAATTGTGTGTAGAAATGTCAGAGGCCAAACCATGTGACACTTCCTCGGCTTTGAAAGTTTTTGGCCCAAATTTGCATATGGCCAGGAGCTGATGCTCGAGATGCTGGCAAATAGAGCATGGATGGGACTGGTTATTTTCCATCATTTAAAGACAACTCGAATGGCAATATGTATGTTGCCTTCCCTGCCTTGAAGGAGTCGACTCCCTGCTGTAGCAAATAAACATCCGCTCTATGGGCATTTAATTAGTGTCACTTCTCCTCGCTTCAGCCAACTTCCGATTGCTTTAGTTTGATGGCCAAGGTGTAAGCAGGGTTACGGGGGTTGTGAGAAATTTCCAGCAACAAGTAAATTTAATTACACACACGAAACTTGATGTTGTTTTTTGTTATGCTGTGTTGCCATCACCCCACACCCACACACACCAGAACTTTCCTCTAACTTGGAGTCAACTTTTTATATTTCTTTGGCGCTGGTAAAAATTTTATTTGCCAATTTGTTTTGCTCTTGATGCCTGCGATGCCTGGGATGCCAGGCCATGCCCTCTTACAGAACTTGACTTGTCTTTTATTCACTCTCTACATTTGGCAAACGAGGCAATACTCACATGACCCGGGGCAAATTTAATTTGAATGAAGCAGCAAGCAGCCACCAGTACAGCAGTGGTACCGTGGCACTGGGCGCAAATTACGCATACGCCACGTTGTGCCCGTTGTCTTACAGCAGCTGCTGGCAGCTGTTACTCCGCACAGAATCAACAGAAGCAACTTTCTGGCATTTTAGGCAAACACAAGCGAATAATAATAACAATATTATGCTTTGTCTGAGTCGCGCCTCTTGAAATTTTAATGACTAAATGTCACATTAACAGCCAAAATGGATTTCCAGGATATGCCAGCACGGAGAAATTTTGTGCCCGAGAGGGTAGTGGCGGGACTTAGCCGTTTCAAATTACCGTTACCTGAGTACACTGCAAGGAAAGGGGTTATCATTTTTTTGTTTTATGAACTTAAGAAGTGTCCTTAATAGTCTTTGCTTTCCTTAATAGTCTAGTTTTATGATTTTTCTGTTGAGTGGAAACTGATCTTTAAATGTGGTATACAAATTAAAATGAATAGAATAAATGTTATTTTATAAAAAATATACTAATTAAAATATTTTTTATGTGTAAAGGCTAAAAAGCCTATTTAATAATTTAAATTACGTTTCCAAATTTTCTCCAATCCTGTTTTTTGGCGCCATGTATAATCCGTCATTAATCTGGTGGCGTATTATTGCTGCTGCTGTTGTTGCCGCTGGTTGCTCCTCCACATGTCATGTGGTATCATTTCCACCTGGCAGCGGCTTCTCCGCTCCTCTACTGTTCACTTGGCTCAGTCCATCAGACAAAGCTTATTTCGCGCTCGACTGCTCGGCCTTTCCCACCAACTGGGACCGAGCCAAGTGAGTGACTGAGACTGAGACTGCGACTGCGAGTGAGTGACTCTCGGTTACACCTGACGCCTCCTCCCACGCTGCCTCCACCTACTCCTGCACCGGGTCTACCTACCTGTGCCTTTATTATTCTTTCTCTTCCATCGCCTTCAATGCGACGGATACATATACAAACATATACTCGTATGAGCAATCAAATTGGCGTTGCACGTAGCAAGTTAAATCTGGAACATAACTGCGGGTAATGGATGGGGACTGCTCTGGAAGGGATGGGCGACAAGGGGGTCGAGGGGCTGAGCAGACTACCTGCAGCATTTGATTTCGTTTTGATTGATATTGTTTGTTCGCTGATATTTTAAGCTGATTATGAGCAAAACATACTGTGTATGATTTCCCATGTTAACAGACAGGCGATGTAACAAATTGAAGCTCCAGAAAATTTAATTAACAAGTCAAGGGTAACAAGGATACTATTGATATATTTAAAAGCTTCAATTGTTTCTTGACGGTATAAATTGATTGAAACTAAGCTTTATAATCCATCTTTAAGCTTGAAAAGTAGACAAGTAGTTGAATAAACTTTTTAAACGAAAAAACATGTTTTAAATGATTTCAAATGACTGTGCTTCGGCTGTGTGCTAAGTAATTGTCCTTTCCTTGGATTAAACACTCTCTTAACCTTTCCTGACACACCTGAAAAGAACATTCTCGCCTACCCTTTTAGCTTCCAGCTTGCCTCTGAGCTCATTATCCTTAGGTGACTGTCAATGTGGAATCCGGGCAACCGCAGTGGTAGCCCCGGAGATCCAGGTGCCCTGGGTATCGTAGATGTCCCAGGACCTCAATGGACCCCCTCCACGCCCCGTCAATGCCCATTAGCAATCGTTATCCTCAGAGATAGCCAAGCGAATTCCCATTAACTGCATTTCAGTAAAATGTCAACTGGATTTTCTTGTACCCGTTTTCCACTTGGTTCGCTACTGATTTTACTGTCCATGTGTGTGCTCCTATTTGTACGAGTGTGTGCGTGTGTGCGAGTGTGTGTTTTTGGTTGAAAGGATTACCCCAGTTGTTGCTGATGTCCTTCTGCCACCGTCGCATAAGTTGTGCAAATATATACAGATGATGCAGTGACTTACAACTGATTTAATATGATAATTGGAAAGTGAGTCAAAAGATAAAGCGAAACCCCTCTACGCACTCAACTTTCTCGCCGTGCAGATGTCTCTTTAAGTGCCAAGCCCCCCTGTCCTCCACCTCCAACGGTCTTTTTGGACTGTTTTGAGTGGTTTCTGAATGAATCAGTCAGTCAGTCAGACGGTCGCTTGGTGGCATTTAGCATTCATGCAAAAAAAAATACTTAAAAGGCTTCTCATCATTTCGTGTGAGGGTTGGGGGTGGCAGGACCCTGCCTTCCTTGCCAACTGATGTGTGCTTTTTTTCAATTTTCAACTGCCTCAATTAGGCGGCTTCCCACACAAAAACACCCACACCCAGGGCCAAAGTCAAACTCGAATTTAACCCAACCAACTTAACATAACCACACCGCCAAACTCGAGTCTAGGCTGCAAAAAAGGCAAAGAAAGGAAAAAGTTTATACAAAATGCTTGTTATAAAATTTAATGAATCCTCATATGAAGCCGCACATATTTTTTTGAAATTACCAAGCAGTGAGTGTTGAAAGCAGGATTTTTTCGGTTATAGGCGGTGGCTTCTTTGAATCTCCGTTTTTCAAAACAAAATCCTTCAAATATATGGGAAGATAGGGACTTTATGCAAATATTTTGAAATGGAAAGGACTCTTTCTTTTTGGATATTTTTTCATTATAAATATCCCATTTGTTAGAGTATCCTTACAGTCTATATCCTATTTGCAAAACACTGTATCCTTGCTGCTCTTTTGCGCTGACGTTAGCCCACTTTCAGCCCCTCAACTTTTCGTTTATACATTTCTGTTTTTTTTTTCTGCGGCAAGGCAGCGCAACCGTCTTAATGGTTTATGAATTTGCTTATCACGTATTTTTCTGGCAGGCCATATACGCGGTCGCTTTTCGCCAAATTAAATGGGACGTACGTGTTTGCATAAAAGAGCTGAAAATGCTGCCGAGGAGTAGGAGGGATGAGGGAGAAGACTACCCCAAAGCCCTTTACCCAGGAACCTCGTATAATGGCGGGGCCTTCATTAGCCAATCGGTCCATTTTGCAAACAGGAAGACTGCGAAGTCCCAAAAATGAAAAGAAAGGAGCTGAGAAATGGACCGGAGCAATGCTGGTGAATAAAAATATAGCCCTCTGACATTGGGACTACATTTGTTTTAATATTCGTCGAGTGTTTTCTTACCCAACATGTAAAATTTATCCGCTTCCAAAGAAGATGGAAATACTTGGGAGAAATAAAAAAAAAGAAACATAAGTACACAGAAAACTCAAAGTTTGTAGAGAAAGTTTTTCATTTAACGCTTGCTTGACCAACAAATTCACTTTCATCCCTGACTGTCGCCGCCATTTCGCTTTGATGACTCGCAGGATGCGGGTGTGAACAGGACTAGGGACAGGATCTCTCAGTCCAGTGGTTCCATTATGCTTGTGGCTTCTTGTCAGATTAGCCAGAAATGAGTTAGTTTATTTTAAAGTTGCGGATTGTTTGTGGAAAGTAAAGTAGCGACAAATAAAGTTTTATAAACATTATTTGAAAGTTATTGAGTTTTTAGAATTTTTTTTTTTGCATTTCGAATTGGCTTAAAGGTTTAGTAGAAATTGAAATAACAATATTGGCCAATTTTTCCTTTATTTGGCTTTTTATTTCTAAAATTATCATGATAAAGTCCAAAGTGGTTTCCGGTAAAAAAAAATTTCTTACTATTTGTCTTTGCTTTTTCGGGTGATTTCTTCTCGTCCTGGTGCTGAAAAAGTCTTGGCATTCCTTTTAATCAGGTTGATGCAGTCCAAGGAATAGAAAAAGGACCTGGCTCATTAGTAAGTCACCCGACCGCTAGCAAGTTCTCGACTTTATTTTGGTCTCAGTGCTCCTCTTGGGGTGGTGGGGGGTGGGTGGTTGGATGTTTGGCTGAGTGGGTGCGATGGCACGTGCCGGGGAAAACAAGTGAAAAATTCTCAAATAGTTAACAGTCCTTGCACTTGTCCTTATTGGGAAGGGGGGAGGATTCTGAGACCAGAGAAAACCAAAACCAGAGAATACCAAGCTGTCAGCCAGTACATCTGTTTGTCAATCTGTCAGTGGGTCAGTTAGTCCATCTGTCAGTGACTGGCCAACTGACTGACTGGCTTACTGAGCGAGTGAGTGAGTGGCTGACTTGCCAGGGCTAATAATCAGATTGACTTTGGTGGGGGCCAAATGTTTCACATCCTAAGTCAACACAAAAACACAGAGTAAACCATTTTGGCATTTTCGTTTATGAAGGGGAGACCGAAGACCTCCGTTAAGTGATTTTCGGTTGGCTCTGGCTTTGGCACAAAAGTATTATGATATATATACATAAATTTATCTGCTAACTCGTTTTGCAGCTTTTACTTTTCCATTAGTGCACAAATTTTGTTGAATGCATCCCCAAGGTAACCTTTGACTCACATTTCCTGTCTGTGCTCCCCGACCCTGCCCCTGGGCTGGGATTTTAAAATCCATTTGAAGATATTTGCTCAATAGCTGCAGCATGAGAACACACAGCAAAAATGAAAGATATATATAATATATACCTATGTATATATGGGAGAACCCAGAGCGTCGCATTATGAGACGACAAAAATTGAAAACTAAAGTGCACTTGTGCGTCCTCCTCGGGGAGGGAATGATGGGACAAAAAGTGGTGCCGACCCAGAGTTATGTTTCGGGAATGGAAATGGCAATGGGAATCGGAACGGCATGGTATGGTAGTGAGAATAGGTCTAGGGGGCAGTCAACCAAAATTCAAAAAACCCGAAAAGGCAAGCTCGTTAGCATTCACTTGACTTGGTCGATACTCGACGGCGTTCCTTCAGGTTCTGGCCATGTTTTGGTTTGCGAATTCCACAACGCCATTTCGCATTTGTAGTTCATTATACTCACTGTGAGTAAAGGAAGCTTAAACTCAAGGCGTGGGTATGGTTTTAGGAATAAAAAGATATGAGAGTCATATGAAAGTGCTTCCAGGTTTCAGGTTTGAGTCGACATTGTCACTCTATCTCTTAAAAACTTATGAAATCGTTATATTGCTTACCAATTTTAATAAACTAATTTAACGCACAAATGAATGGATTAAATTGCTAACATTTTATGGATAAACAGTTTGATTAATTTATCTCTGATAGCAGAACTATAAATTGTATTTATTTCTATAGATCTCGGAATAATTTATTGGCAAGAGATAAAAAAAGTGTTGATTTTCCATTTGTGCATAAATCCTGCCCATGTCCACTGTTAAGGATTGTATTAGGTGTTTGGTAAAGTAAACAAATTTCTAGTTGCTTTTTTGTGTTCGTCCTCCTCCTCAGTATATTTTTGCCGAAACTCGAGTGGCACTTGTAGCACGCGCGCCATTTTTCAGCACAAATAACGAGGCAAATTTGGGTAAACGATGTCAGAGGCTGAAGGGGCATTGAGGAAATCGGGTGCACACACTTTTGTGCCTCTGGTGGCCGTGCCTTTGAGAGGCGAACATAATCGTGGCAACCATGCCGCTCCTGGCACTGAAAAATCCATCTCAATAGGCGGCTGATGGAAGGATTTGTGTTCACGTTCGGTGATTTCGGGTACACGGAATTGATGCAGGCTGATTGATTGACAATAAGCGTAAACTGCCAGCTAAGACAAATGCGATGAATGCCAGAGAGAGCTTCTGCTCTTTTTTCTGCAGATACCACACAGTACATATGCTTGTTGTCTGACAAATATGATTAAATCGTGCCACGGAAATCCGATGAACGCTCACATCCTTTGATTTTCGTTCTGTGACATTTTCAATTGCGTTTTCAGCCATCTAACTTGATTAATTGGTTGTGGAGACACAATGACTCTGGTACTTTTGCATTTTGTTTGCAAAACTCGAATTGATGATAAATGAAGTGAAACGTGCCGATTCTGGGCTGTCCGCAAAACATTATGCAAACTTCTTGGCCATTTTCATTTCGGTTTCCATTTCCATTGGGGAAAATGATGCGTGAGCAATTTCCCCAAAAAAGTTGAATTAAATGGAAATTGCCAGCTCCTCATTGGCCGGTTATTGGGCCTTTTCTTTGCGGTTTCTGCCTTTTGTCTTTTCAATTAATTCGGATAATAGCCATCGAGGCGTGTTGCATCAATTTTGATTACGTGAACATTTTGTGGGCAAGGACTTTCAATAGCTATTGTTATGGATCAAGTTGTATAAGTAAGGAATTTGCTTTGATTTGCCAAATAATAAATACTTTAATACCCTTTTCCATAACCTTATGATTTTCCAAAAACCCCTGGCACAATTTCTTCGAGTGCTTATGGGCGTATGGGTAATGCACTGTGGCGGCGGCTAAGCTCCGGGACTAAACTTCCTGCACTAATTGCTTTAAGCACATAATTATACAGTCATCCAGCACAAGACACACACACAAGATGAACGAAAAAAAATAATAATATAAACAAAAACAAACACACGGCAGGCTGAAACACACACGGCGTATGCGTAATATGCTAATTTATCATACTTTTTATGCCACTCTCTTCACCCTTCACTCTTTGCTGGGTCCTGGTCTTCTTCTCCGTGGTTCCCCTTCGCCGTTGGTTCCCAACTTTATGGCAGGACAAAACATGAAAAATGCAAAAATGTAAAACAGTCGCCGACCCCGGCACCTTGTATGCGTGGCCATAAATTTTCCCGTTTCACCCTGTCCACCGCGGGCTACCTACGCCTTCGCATCCTCCTCCCTCAGGATCCTTGTCTGAAGTCCTTTTCGTTTTTTTTTTTTTAGTGGACTCCCGCCTGCTGCCTCGTTCGTCTCACTTTGGTACACTGGAACAAAAGGAGGCGGCCTGAATGGCCCAGCAACAAGATGTGACGGGGAAAAATTGCTGAAATGAAACCTCTCTCGTTTTGGACTCTTGAGTTGAAAATTTGAAAATTAAATGAAGTCAGTGACTGTGTCAGTGACGGAAATGAGTTTGTCTCCTTGCCGAAAAGCGAAAAGGACCCACCGATCCTTCTGACCCGGCCAAACACCCACACACTCGCATACACTCGCACACATGCGACACAGTTAACGTTGCATGAAGTCGGCACTCGGTGTATTTATGACTTTAGAAGTTGTATGTTGAATGAATTCATTAGCATTTGCCATTTGCATGGACAGACAGATACAGACACAGTAACAGAAACAATTTAGGCTACAAAAGGACAAGGATGCGGGGAGAGGTGCAGGCAAAGGAGACGGGGAGACGTAGACTCCTACAACTCCTGCGATCCTGCCACATCAATCATCTACTAAAATGTTGAGCCATAAATTCATGGAGTTCAATAGGCAGCCGCTCGGATGTGAGTCGATTGCAAGGATATGCACACATACAAATCCTTTTGTGTACTTGTGTGTACTTGTGTGCCTGGCAGTAAACTTGCAGCTCAAGTGTTGCAGTTGATTGACCAAATTGAATTATGCCTTGTGGCTGCCACTGGTATTGGGAATCATTCCTGGGTGTTTCATTCAAAATCTAAGCATGTTTAATGTACAGATTTTCGATAAATCTTTAATAAAAATTTAAGAAAAAATTATAATATTATAATATGCTTAATAAAATCATAATTTAAGCGTAAAATTAATTATAAATCTGCCCTTTGTTCAGAATACTTTTTTGTTGCTAATGAAATTAAAACTTGTTTAGCAAATTTCCTTCCCTGAAAGGAAACTCTCTGGTATTTACACCGAAAACAAGATAAATATTCCTTGAAGCATAGCGACATTTTGCAGGACACCCAGGACGCAGGAGGAAATCATTACGCTTGAATGCTCGGCTAATAAACAAACAACATTTTGCACAATTTCTGTCAGTTGGAAATTCGAACAAAATGTACAAATTGTTTGATGCTATTTGCCTTTTGAATCTTTCATTCGTGATGCTTCTCTGCCGGCAGGACTCTCTCGCCGTCCTTATCTATCACTCCTTTATTTTTTATTTCGCTTTAGGGGACAGCTGACAGGAGTCTGTTTACTGGCGACTACTTTATGTTCGGTATTTACTGTGGCACAAACAAACGTAATTTGCGTTTATTGAGTGAAAATATTTGTTTAATATTTCGCAATTTAATTTACAGCCATTCGAGTCGGTTTCACTTTGCTTAAATGTTGTATCATTTTATTGGATTTTATTCCGGTCCGATGCTCCAATTGCATTGGTTATTTTGCTGAAATTTTAATATTTTCAAACGAGCGAGTGAAATTATTTGATGAATTTCTTTTTCCTTATTTGCTGTAAAGTCGGAAAAGGCTTTGATGAATTTTTAATATGGGTATGGAAAATACACATCGATTGAGAATCAAACAGATAGTTGATCTTTTTGGTTTGGAAAAGTGTAGTCCGTCCCTAACGTTTTATGGGAAAATTGTCTAGACAAGAATATGGCGTATAATATTTGCATTTTGCTGACATTGTAACTTAATTTGAATATAATGGAAGCACTATAGTGTGCAATATTATGCTTGCACTTTGGTGGAACCATTACATTTTTGCATAATAGCCGAAAAATTCTTGCCTACTTTTCGGAGGATATTCGGGGGAGCACTTTTCGCGCCTAATTAACCCCACAACCCCACTCGAAATTGAAAGTGTAATTCTGTTATGCTCTTGCATGAGTTATCAACACTTTTCAGGGGCCTTCGCAACACTGCTTAGCTATTCAAAACCAACTTTTCAGCTTCTGCTGTAGCTGCTGCTCATAATAAAACATTTCCGCATCCGCAGCGAGTTGCTAAGCTCATTCCACCGCAGCTTTAGCTGCTCTTCAATGTGTGTATATGCTGGCTCTGCTGGTATCCTTGATCCTGCAGGTCCTACTGCTGCTCCTTCTTCGGCTTCTGATGCTTAAACTAAGCCCAAACTCGGCTCGGGTTGCTCAACAGCCGCGTCACATTTTGCTAATTGCCAGGCGGCAGTAGCGGCAGTGCCACAAACTTCGACAAGGACACGACAACTTTGCGCCCTCTTATTCTTCGGCTCTCTTTTCGCCAGCTACTTTTGCACTGAAAAATAAATATAGCAATACATGAGTAGCAATTCGAATATAAATCTTCTGAAATAGATTTGTTTGTAGTTATATTAATAAGAAACCTAGCATTTATTATAGAAAGGTTATGTCCATAAGGCCCCTTTCCATCTTAGAAGGGATTGAATCCTTTTTCTCAGTATATGCTACCTTTAAATTAATGAAATCATAACGCAGTCAGGCTGCTGCTGGCAGGGGGAAAACTGTTTTCAGGTTGCCCTTACAATTTAATTGCTAATTTTTTCTATTTTCGCCGCTGTTCTTCCACCTTGAGCCTGGCTTGATTGCTGTTTTTGTGTATACAAGTGGGCAAGGTGGGGAGGGGCTCAGGTGGCAGAAAGAAAGGGGCGGGAAACGCCTGCATATTTTTAAATTCCATTAGCTGGGGCGATTTTCTGCTGCCGGGGTAAATTCAATTTGCATTAGCCGAGAGGACGGCCTTCGTCGAGCTTGACTTTAAGAGGTTCTGCCTCGATATTCAGGTTATGGTTTATGGTCTTCAAGGACATACTTGGAAGCAGGTAAGTTGCATACATATGTGCAGCCTGTTGCCTGTTACAGTGGCAGTGGCAGTAACAGTGGCACTGGCATTTGTAGTTGAACTCGATTAGGCTCATCCGGGCACAAATCTAGGTAATTGCCAAGCTCCATAATTGCTTATTACACGGCAAACTAACTCACAAATCCCGGCCGGTCCTGGGAAATCAGCCTGCCCCACCAACACCCCTGCTGTGTCATTGTCAATTTACCTGGTGGCACAACGTCATGGCCCGGAAAGGTGCTTTCTACCTACGAACCTACGAACAGTGGCAACAGTAGCAGCTGTTCCTCCAGCCTTTTGCAACGGCAATTGCCATTCCGGCACTCGACCAGTGGCATTTTGATTGCATTAAGCGGGTGCCTGGATAAAAGCAAAAAAATCTGCCACGCAAAAGGGAATGAATGAAAAACTAAGGGCTCCCGTACACCCGTGCACCCATACACCGCATTGGACCGTAGACCCGTAGTCCGTCCGTCTATCACGGTGAGGCATTTATACTCTATGAAAAGCCATTAAAAAGGACTGCTGCTCCTTTGGTCACCAGAAGAGTGGCTTCGTTAAGACCGCTTCACTCTTCTGTCCTAATCAGCTTTTCTACTTCCTTAATCGCCGAGTAATAGACGGAATAAGGAGCTCTGCCAGACGCTTGCAAATTTCAAATTCATAAAATTCTAATTTTTCTCGTAATCTCACACAATGCGAGCTTAATGGGATTACGTATTCGCTGGGTCCTTGGAAAATTATGAGTAATAGAAAATAAGGATTTAGAACATTAAACTAGATGTAAGTCGTTAAAGAAATCAAATATTTATATTTTCAAGGAAACATTTATCAAGGAAGTATTTTTGCAAAAAAATTATATTATTACAGTAACGCCATCAATGTAAGTCTCTTAATTAAATCAGCTGTCAACGTCATTCACATGCAAATATATGCAGATCCTTTTGGCCAACAAACAGACATTGCAGAGTTATACACTGTTCATGCGTTAATTTTTAAATATTCCTCATGGCCGAGAAAAAACAAGAAGATAAAAATGAAAAAAAAAATCGGTTAATTAATTAAGTATATTTACACGCAACACACAAAGGCGCAAAAAGGATCAAGGGAATGGGATTCAGAGAAAGGCAATGCCAGAGTCAGAGACAGAGCCATTGGCATTGCCTTTTACGCTTTTCCCTTTACTTTTTGTTGTTGTGCTCATATCCTTTTTTTCCTCCATTTTTTTTTTGTTTTATTTTTTATTCAGAAGCAACAATTGAGGTTAAGTGATTGTTGAGCGTGTAAGTGGCGCTCGTTAGCCGCTGACAAGACGTGTTCATCAGCATGTGGCCCACACCGACACTCTCACACAGCCCGGCAGACAGGACTCGCACTTACACAGACACACAAACAAACACACACACACACACACACACAGATATTCGCATTCGTCAGCCTGAAAGAGAGCCAAAGGCTCCTGAAGTCGACAAACGACAGGCAGTTAGAGTTCAACGATAAAAAAATGCAAGCAGAGAAAGCGACCGCCATTTAAATCGGTAATTTTTCATTTCACAATCCGAAAAGCTGAAAAGTTTTCACCTCTTTTCATCCCAGCTATCTGTCTCTTTCTCTATATCCTTCACTTTAACACACTCACAGGTACAGCGAGCTGACCAATCGGCCAAAATGTTGTGCAATTAATTAGCAGCCCAGTTCCCTCGGCCGCCCGCAGGACCTCCCACCGCCAGGGTTTTGTGGAAAATTAATTCACCAAAACCCGCACGCACTTTAAAATCGCTTCATCAGTCATGCGGCGGCACTAAAATTAAACAGGGTGTGATTAATTAAGAATAAACTAGATAGTTACTTTAATTAGTTTCAAAGTTAAAGGTTAGTTGGGGATAGTTTAAGGTGAAAACTCGAAACACAATCAAGGCAACTGTCGCAATTAAATGAAATACTTTCTCTATGGAGTAGTGGGTTTTGCAATATTCTTATGTTATTCAATAATGTTCTCAATCTTTAATTATATTACGTAATTACGCAATCTTATACCCTTTGGAAAGCCTCAGTTTTCTGTTCTTTGATTTTTCCCATAATAACAGCCACATCCTAAAGCCCAACTATCATATTACGCTTATCTGGTTGCTGTGCTTCAGTTGTTGATAATTCATCATGAGAATTACTCAACCCATTTCGCAAACTGTCAATCTCGGCAACACGAACACCTCCCAGCTCCTCCAATGACCACGCCCCCAATGAGGGCTACATGTATGGCAGTATGTTTTTGTTTTCCCAAAGAACTGTGCTCATTTTTATGGCCTGACATGTGAAGCGGTTCTTGTAGTTGTTTTTGTCGCTACTGGCAGCCATATAGTATAACATATATATTCTACCCCTTGCCTTTGCCATTTCCCCGCCATTTTTCTCTTTCGTTACCTACACATACAGCTGCTGCTTCATCTTCTTGCCACCCACTTCCGGTCTGTTCCTTTTATTATTTTTTTTCTTGTACATTTTCAACTGTAATCACATCATTTTACATCATATTTCATACTTCATCTTGTTTCGGGTGAATGCAAAAAAGAAAAGTAAAACGAAAGGGGAGCTGCTCCAGCTGCTCCTGCTCCAGCTCCAAAGCCTCCATTCTATATTCCAGTGGCATATATTTATTTATTATATTATTCCTTGCCCTTGGATGTGGCATGTGGCAAGCATACATCCCACGCAATCACAAATACTTGTTTTGAGGCACGCAGGATATTATTTTAATCAAAGACCCGACTTGAGATTAGGGTTACGCGGAAACGCCGATGGGGCTAGAATATGACATTAATTGGCTCAAAAGGGATATATTTATTATTTAACGACAATAAAGGGATTGCAGAGACAATAATTAAATGTTATATTAAGGAGCTTTGTGGCTGGGTCTTTAAACAGAAAGAAATCCTTATCATCACTCTTGTAAATTCATTACAAACTCCAGAACAAATTAAATTAAATACTAAAATTCAGCTTGCCATGAAAAGTCATAAAACCAATCAAAGGACAATGCAAAAACGTTTTTCCTCCCATTTTTATTAACAACAACCATTGAGGAAAGTTTCGGACTTGAAGTTTTGCATAATTTTCGGTTGAATGGTCACAAGAGAGCGGAACAAAGTCCTTATTATGGTGGGGGAAGGGCGGATTCAAGGACTCAAGTGGAGTGGGCAGGGGGACTCCAAAACATTTAACGACGCATAAAATTTATAAATATTGAATGGAGTGAGTTGGAGCCGCCTAGTTGGGTCAACTCTGAATAATTTTGCATAATTAATGCAAATTGCAATTTTTGTGTATTTGTATTGGACAAATCCGAAGGATTTCCCGTTTGGTTTTGCTTTGCTTTCTCTCGTAACTTAAGTCCCCACTTTTTTTTTTGCTGGCTAAGGACATCAATTGGGAAATTACAATGTAAATTAACTGGATGTAAAAGTTTTCCTGCAGCTCAGCCTGTTTGCTGCATACTTAAGCAGATGAATTAGGACTATGAGAGTTTCCGAGGGTTTTTTTTTGGGATGGAGGACTTTGAATGGAAATTGATTTTAGTCCTTTTTTCCTTATAGTGTGGGTGCAGAAGTGGGTTAGTGCCACGGAAACTGGCAACTGGTAACTGGCAACTGGCGGAAATATTGCAACGAGTCAACATACGTTCCCTCCTACAACATTGGCAGCCGTTTGGCACGCATATCGGATGCGTAGTCGAATCGAGGGAACCGGGAAAAGAAAGAAACTTTCAAAATTGGGCCGCCATTGCCTGACAGGATGACAGCCTTGCATCCTTGCAGCCCACTACTGCAGCCCGACCGGTAGCCTGGTGGCCTCCTTGCATCCTAGCTGCCTGCGTGCCAGGCCAGGCGTCCCCTAAACATGACAGGCGGACGAAAACAAAGCTGCATTAAAAACTCATCATCCGGCCGCCGCCAAGGAAAAATGCCATGCGATGGGAAATCGTTTGTGGAAAAATCGCAAACTGTGGGGAAATCTGCTACTGGTATTCGTGGTGCATTTTGTGCTCCCGGCAATCGCAGGTTGACTGACATCTGGAATGCAGCTCCGCGTTTCTTGTCCTGCCGCCTCAGGGCCCACTTAAGTGGTAAGGATTACAGCCAACTGCTGTTGGCAGCTGGCACCCTGGCCGGGACAATGAACTCGGCCAAACAGCCCGACACTTGAACCCAGGTAAGCCGATCTGGCTGGGTCACCTAGATTTCAAAACCAGCCATAATTGTGGTTTTGGGCAAGTCAGCCATCAATGGGCCAAAGTTCAAGTTGTCTCAAAAGGATATATGTAGTTTAGTTAACAATGACTTGACCTATCTTCGGTTGTTTCATTAAAAATGTTTAATTTCAGATTAATGCATCAATATAATATGTCCTGTGGAAAACATCTTCTTTGACGGATTGCCCTGAGGTAGTGCAGAATGGTTCGTCCTGGGGCTTCGTCCGACAAATCAAACAGTCCGGGCACGCCATAGCATCATAATTCGGAGGATTATATGCAGCTGGCATGCCAACCGACGATTACACATGAACATGCGCCACTCATTAGGCTCAAGTTAACCCGCAGCCATTCGATCTGAGTGTATTCACGATAACTCATTTGTATGGGTGTGTGGCTCTTCAGTTTCCATTCGAGTGCATACGGGCAAAATTAATTGCTTTGCACTCGAGAGTACAACTTTCAGTGTGTTCTCGGTCTGCTCCTTTGAGTTTGACATTAATCAATGACAATTTGGCATGGCCAGGCGCGTCTTCAAGTAGGCAGGACCAACAAGGACACAGGGAAAAAATGATGATTTTATTAGAAATGATAAATATTAGGGAGATGTACAAATAATATGACTGGCATCCTTTCCAATGAGTGGCTCGGGGAATTAGAAAATGGTTTTAAGATTCTCAAAAAAAGAAGCTTAACTCTGAGTCTAGTTAATTAATTAATTTCAAACTATAACTTATCTAATTTCTCTCTCTGCATAAGCACATGGACTTAACAAGAGCCGACCAAACCACTCGAAAGTGTCAATATCAAATGAATTGCAATTAAGGACAATTCATCAAGTCATGTGTGGGGGGAGGGTGTGAAAAAGAGTTTGCTCCTCCACCATCCCCGCTGCCATCCACATCCTTGTCCACTTTGGTAATGCCAATTAATGATTACCCAGCTGCAATCGCTTTTCAAGCCACTTTAACTCTGTGGGCGTTGACAATTAAAATGTTTCGCAATTACTCCAACTCCGGCCACTTTGGCCCATTTACTCAACAATTGTCCTGCAGTCAGGAAAGTGCATAAAGGACAAACGGACAAAGCGGACAACGGACAACGGACAACGGACAACGAACAACGGACTTTATGCGGTTTTCCAACTCTGCTTACCGGAAACGGAAATGATAAGCGAGTGACAACTTGACAACTCTTTTTTTTGCGTTGCAACTCCACCTTTCCGTGTGTGTGGGAGAGTGTGGATTATGACATTATTTTTGTAAAATTTAATTAGAAAAGTTTGAAAAAGCCGGAAAGTGCCGGGTCAGGTGCATTGGCCCGCCTCTGGTGAAGACGCCTCATTTACTCTTTTAGCACAAAAGTCGAAGCCACTTTTGATAAGTGCGTGTTGCGAAAAAGTTACTCAAATTTCCAACGCCACTGAAAACGTGACAAAAACTTGTCAATGCATGCAAACTGATGGCAGTGGCGTCGGTTGGGCAGGGGGGCCTGGTTGTTCGGAGGTCCAACTGAGCGTGTCGAGTATGCAAAATAGGATGGGTTGCAAGGACAGCGACAAATGTCCGACATTAGCTGGAGGACCAACACAAAAAAGGTGCATCGAGTGGATCTGTCTTGTTTTTAAAACCGAAACATTTTATACTCTTTTATTTTACTGGAAATTTTTAAGAATTTAATTATATACCCATTTAATAAATGCTAGAGAATATCTCCATAATGTTTTTATTACTTAGCCATACTGTAAACTCCAAAAAAATCTCTCTGATGCCAAAAACGCCTAATTTTGACCTTCCGGAATGCAGTAGGCTCCAAACCCTTAGCTAGGGTATGTCCTCGAAACTGAGAGTGAGTGAGAACTTTGGGCAGGACAAAGTAGAGGAGCAAGTTCGCTGCTGGTAACCTCGTTTATTATGTCATCGTCATCGGCGAAACCATTTCGAGAGCCACCGGCAGGAGGTGCGAATAGGTGGGTGGATTGGGTGATTGGGCAGGTGGCACTGACAGCGGCAGTGGCGGATGCGGATGCGGGGAGGGGCGGGGGCGTGGCAAATGAGGGAATGGATGGTTGGCCAGATAGTGGGCTCTGCAAGTTTGCTACGTGCCACGGGGCAGAGGCGCAAAAATGTTCGCACGAGCAACCGCGTGGGGCGAAAAGTTTCGCCAAGTAGAACGTATAGTTTCAGGATCCACCGGAATGCAGTGGGTCTGCCTCGGATCTCCCACCTGGCAGTGTCGGAATCGTAACTGGAAACTTATGCAACTGGCCAACTGAGCTTGTTTAGATTTATAAGCTGCCACTGTCCCTAAAACGGCGCAAAAGTTGCTATCTGGATCTGGATGTATCTGGATCCTATAGCCAACCCAAATCGAACTTGTTTGTTGGCATGAAGGCTGGGGTGGATGGAAATAAAAAGGATATTTAACTATTTTTAGGATAAGCATTAACATTAAACTTATCTAGCCCAATGCTTTCTTTAAACTGTCAAATTGTGCGTTAAATTCAAATTCATTTTGTACAATTTTCTTACAATGCAGAGCAATGCCTCCCCAAGCGCAAATTAATTTTCCTGGACATAACCATATATTTTTTTTTCTGCTATCTCATGGCTGTTTTTCCTATAGATCTTAAGAATTACTTAATCCACAATCAATCAAATTTACGGATTCGTTTTCTTTCTCTCCTGACCTTTGCCAGGTAAGTCACAAGAACTCACCATTTTAAGCATTAAAATTTACCAATAACACCATTACTATTGTTTTTTTTTTACTTTTTAGCGCAAAAACTATTAAATGATTAGTTAAATGGCGGGATGTTTGATGATCTTGGAATTCGAATCCACGGATCGTTGGACGAATGCGCCGACAACCCCGGAGTGAGGGCGCCCCGCTGGTGGTTTGGTGGCGTCTCCTCCTCGACAGTTGCTACCGTGATGGCCCCCCTCGACATTGTGAAGACCCACATGCAAACTCAAAATCAACGGCGCGACATGATGGAGACCGCCCGTAGAATTTTCGAAAGGCGAGGTTTGCTGATTAACTGAAACAATTTTCGATTTTTTATTGGAATAGTTTTCTTTTTAAGGTTTCTTCGGTTTTTACGATGGTTTCTCGGCGGCTGTGCTGCAACAGATGACATCGATCAACATCCGATTCTCGGTTTATGAGGCCGGCCGGCGGTACCACATCGTTGAGGATGATTCCTACCTTGGTAAACTTTTTTTAGGGCTTGTGGCTGGGGCATGTGGATCAACTTGCGGGATACCAGCTGATGTGATCAACGTACGGATGCAAACGGATATGAAAATTGCCGAACATGCGCGACACAAGTATTTTTTAAATGTTCTGCTCGCAAAAATCACATAACTTTCAAGGTAATCTCTTATTATTTCAGTTACAAACATATCTTTGATGCCCTGGTGAGAATTCCCAGAGAAGAGGGGTTTCTGGCACTATACAAAGGTGGATCGGTGGCCACTCTAAAGGCGTCACTGGGAACTTGCTCACAAATATCCTCCTATGACATTGTAAGTTATTTAATTTAACCAAATTATTTACTCGTTAATAGTATATAGTTTCTTCATTATTTCTATTAATTGCATTACTTATTTTTTCTTGTATTAAAAGATCAAAACGGAAATGCAACACCGGCTCGGTATGCATGATAGCGTACCTCTGCACTTTTTCAGTTCGCTGGTAACCTCCGTAATTTCATCCACTCTGACCCATCCACTAGACGTGATAAAGACCCTAATGATGAGCGGGAGGCCAGGTCAATACGAAACATTTTCCCAAGCCGCTCAGCACATGATGCGCTTTGGATATATTGGACCATTTCGGGGTCTGCTTCCCACGATGGTGCGCAAGGGACCCGCCACAGTTATGGTATTTGTGATGTACGAACAGTTAAGACTTAACTTTGGGAAATGCAGCTTGGGTGCTATAAAAAAGAAGTAATAAAGTGTTTTGCAGTATTTTTATTTTATAGATTATGAGGAAACATATGAAGCATACAAGTCTCGTTCTAGTATCTGATATCTGGAAGAAAACCATGCATTTAATAATAAAATATAAATGAGGGGTTCGTTGACCTCGCTCGCCCTCGCTCAGCGAAACATCAACCACAACTGGTCGCATTATAAATTGATTACAACTTGCAACGTGACTAATGAACATTAATTTGTCCAACTCCTTGACAAGGAGGACGCAGTTGGGCCACCAAAGTTGGGGGCTAAATGCCAGCACGTGCTGTGTGTGTAGTTCTAGTTAGGTTGTCGCGTCCCTCTGACAACTAGGCGTATGAGCAACAATGCTTAGACAGGAACAGCAAAGGCGACGCACATATCCTTCTATTTCATACCATATCCCATACCATGCCATCCGTTCAGCGCCATTTTGTGTGGGTGTCGTGTCACGTAAACGACGGTAAATGTTGCACGTATGGACGGCATTGTTATGGATTCGTGGATGGGTGAATGGGTGAATGGGTGTTTGTAACATATGGAGGACACTCTGGCTATTACTAAGCACACATACATCCCTTATCCCTGCAAAGCCCACTGCTGGCTACCCCTTAATCGTGATTGCAATCATTGTGGAAATTGAATTTGTAAGTAGGCAATTTTAGGACGACGATTCCGCTGAAAAATACGAATAATGCGACGCAATGAAACTGAATCAGACGAAGGTTCTTTTCATCATACCACAGTGCCTCCAAAAAGCAACTTCTGAGCAATTCTTGAGTGGAGCTAGGAATCCTTGCAGGCAGCTCCCACGATTTGCATAAATGCTCAGAGGCAAGTTTATGACTGACTAGCGATTGCATCGACGATGAGTTTGTGCTGTGAGGAAGGCGGAGTCAGAGGAGGTCACCCTTGTTTTCTGTGCCGCTTGGCAGGTTATTAGTCGCACTGCTAGCACATTTTGTTTGTCATTAAAATCATTTGCATAGTTTGTATTTATGCAGCCGCTTTAGTGGTCGTGGCGCACTCACATCGTTTTGCATTAATAAATATAGCGCATACGCACCGTTGACCCGCATTCGGTCCGGACATAACCGGCACTGCGTGCGGTCCTCGTGTGTGTGCAATCAATGTGGAATTGAATGCTTTATGAAGGCACCATGCACAGTTTGTTTAACCATTCTCCAACCGAGATTGTTTTCCAAACACACACCACCCAGGGAGGTCAGAAGTCGGGAAGTTAACAGTTATTTGGCAACTGACCAGGATATCAGGTTCAAATGATGGGCAGCTCCCCGGGCAAATATTTATCCAAAAGTGTACTCCTGATATTTGGGAATTAAAGGTATTAAAGGTTTAACATTTTGAATTAATAATAAATTTAGAATAAACCTACTCTGACTAATTACTATTGTAGAAAATTGATGTGTTTTATTTATTGAACATCAAAAAATTTAGTTGACTAACATTGTATATGGGCCACTTGTATCTCGGTTCACTGGAAACTGCAGAAAAACTTATCCGAAGGGTGGCCGAAGTGTTCCTAATACTTTTTTCCAAAACGTACACGAAACTGTTCGAAGAGTAAAAACATAATGATCGCATTCGGCACTGATCTCAGCAAACATGGCACCAATCCCCGAAAAAGTCCTTGCTTTCCGAAATGGAGTAAATGCCGGAAGTACTCATGCATTTTTCCGGGGTTGGTCATTTGAAGGGTTCGAATGTTTTCGATTGGCTGGATTAGTGGTCCATATATAAAGGCAGCAGTCACAGAGCTGATCACGTGCAGCAACTTTTCATCGTGTTTGAAATGAAAGGATCGCATGTAGAACTCCTTGGCCTATATTTATACAGAATGGAAAATAATATAAGTGGGCTAAGCCACCTCACCTTGGCTATTCACTATTCACTTCACCTGATCATAGGATGCAATCTGGCCAACGGTGGCCAAGGAAGAGCGCATAATTGAGAAGAGACCGCCCTTGTAAAGGGCGAAGATTCCCTCGTCCCTCCAAACACGATACAACCCATGAAAGACGTGGCGGTAGTTCCGTCTCTGATCCTTTGGCAGGGCTCTGTCTATATGCATTCTGGTATTGACTAACTCGGTGGGAATGCCCACAGAACTGGCTATGGTTCCCGAAAATGTGGCCAATAGGCATTTTTGAAAGTATCTGGAATCATCGAAACGCTGCTTTCCCATCTGGTACAGGTGGAACCGCAGCGTCGTGTAGGTAAGCTGCCTCATTAGCTGCGCAGACATGCCGTCATACAGGGAAAGGAAACCTTAAAGGATACGATTATATTTTCTTAATGAAGAAATATATTACTTTTTTGTACCATGTCTTCTAATAGCCCATTCCATATTGTTAATCAAACCTCGTTTTTCTATATGGACCACCATACGCGACTCAATGAGATCAAAGGGCGCCGTTACAAACTGACAACAAGCACCAGCTACCCCACCGCTCCACCAGGGGGGATGGATCCTGGAATCGCTCGAATATATATATATAATCTGGATATTTTAGAGACAGATCTTACGTGCGAGTGTCTTCTTTTGCGGCATCGTCATAAAGCGCCAGTTTGAACTCAAATATCCATCAATATTTCTATCCGATATCGCTAGCACTTTTCCAGATGGGATCTGGCGAGCCAAGCTAAAACCTGTAAATCAGCTGAAACCGTCAATCGTTGTGATTTGAAACATCGATTCTTCCCCATTTGGAATTGCGCCGCGACTTTCCTAATGTCGATTTATAGTCTGAACGCAGAGTTCACTATATTCGGAATTTTGTCTATTCTATTTTCTAAGGTGTAAATCATGACTACAATAAAATCAAAGCCATCGTGTATATTGTTTCAATGTTTAAGTTAATCAATGGAAGTGGCCAATGGGCTTTGAGCCGGAAGTCGTGCGTCATTCCCGATTTCCGGCCATTAACATGGGCACTTCAGGCTGCCTAATTGCTGGCCAGGAGTTCGAACTAATTGAGGCAGCTCCTCCTTTTACCTGCTCCGCACCAGTTGGCCAACTTTCTGGTGAACGATGGAAGGCATCCAGTCCCAGCCAGGTGTTGCAACGTTGTTGAGTAATTTGGCATAGTTTGGTGGCTGCCACAGCCGCTTCTCTTTCCCTCGGCCACCGACTGTAGAACTTTCAAGTGTGCTCCGATGCTCACACAGTTGTCATGGCATTATCACGGCCATTAGGCGTCAGCCAGCAAGGCGAATGTGTGCCAACCACCTTTCCGCAGTTCCAAATTGGTAGCAACTTTCGGACATATTAGGGGCAACTCTGCGGGAGCGCCGCAAAAAGTTATTTCGGGTTGACTACCAAGTGGAGGGTTGTTGCGGCGACAATGAACCAGAATTTGGATTTGTTTCAAATTTTAGACCCATCATTTCATTTGAAACTAGTTCTGTAAAGTTGTATACAATTTATGCATAAACTTTAGATTTTTCATTTACTATAGTTTTAAGTATCATTTTTTATATATTGTTATCTTGTTTAAAATGCCTTTGAACAGTTTCCACGTGATTACCCAGACGGGAATCATGTTATTTTTTTTTTTCTCAATATACGTTGTACAAAATTGTTCAGGACATAGATAGCTCTTTGTATTAATAGCATACTTTTCAGGGCACCAAATGGTATCCTCATTAGGCGATGAAAACGTCGGGCCATCAATCAAGCGCTCAATCAATCAATCGGGCATTTATTTTACTGCCTGCAATTTGAGTGCAATTGCATGGAGGAAAAACAAAGAAAATTGGATAAAAGAAAAACGGCGGCAACAAAAAATTCCTGCCGCACACCAATTTATTTATTTGAATTTTTTATGAGCGGGCACTAAAAAATTGATTCATAAATTTCTACTGCGCAAATAAACTAACACAATAAGCCGTTCTATATATTCTGTCCCCATCGCTATCTATCTATATCTCGTTTTACAGTTAGTCGTAACTACAGGAGCGTGGGCGTGGCAGTTAAACTTATTCCACCCCGCAAGCGTGCGGCCCTCTATCCCTTTGTGTACTTACTTTCGCATGCGTAAGCGAAATATTTTCTTTTTTCTACTTTATTTATCTCTGGAATGGTTCTTCTTTCAACAATTTTTTTATTTCATTGCGCTTTTCAATTTGCGCGTAATATGAAATAATATATCACGTATGCACTAGCTCACTCTTCGGCTAACTTGCCCTGAAAACTTACTTTTGCAAATTTAATGCTCGCTCTTGGAAGTGTTTTTTGTTTTTTTTTCTGCAAACTAACACGTCAATTTGAGATGCCTCAACATCGATGGTTTTGTTTGGGCCAACTTGGCATTCTTTTTTTTTTCGATCCAGTTTCTGCCAGAATGCCCTGAAATTCATTCGGCAGCACTTACTATTCTTTGGACAGGGAAGTCCCCCAAGAACATCCTCCCGAAATGTTTTTCCTTGTCTGTCGGGATGTCTGTTTACCATTTTGCCAGTATCTTAGGTTATTAGAAAAGTTTGCGGCCTGCCTAAGAGGCAACAAAAAAGTTGCCAGTCGAAGAAAATTGCATATTGAAGTTGTTTAGGCCATTTTGGACAACCGATGAAGGAAAGTCTAAAGCCAGGTCTAAGTCCGACATGTTTGCCTTTCAGCTTGATTTTTGAACACGAAAGTGAAGTTTTTATAACGCAATGATCTGGAAATAAGATGCATTTCAAAATCAGAAATTTAAGCGTATTTGTACGAAAAATATTTATAGGAAATATTTTATAACATTTAATTTGTTTTAGAAAGTTAATAGAAAGAATTTTAGCGTCTTTGGATACATTTATTTTAATTTAAATTCACATTTATTTTTTCTGTTGGAATGTCTATATCGTAGACTTTTCAAATAGCTTGTTTAAAAAACATAAAAAACATTCTTTACATTTTTATTTGCATTGCTGCAGTGCATGCAACAGTCTGCCAACTTATAGCCGAGATATCTTCACCGCAACACCCGGCTAAGACCACTCATCACCCCTAGACCCTCCGCCCCTTGGCAAACTTTCGCCAAGTAGAGAAAACAACAACAAACAAGAGCTTGCAACGGCTGTCGATGCCGTTCCAACCACATGTAATGCAGCTGCAAGCCGGCAAACTTGGCAAACTCCAGCACCAGGCCCAAAGAGGCGGTGGGTGGAGCCAAAAGAAATTGGGGAATCCGGCTAAAAGTGTGACAAAGATGGAGAAGGAGTGGCAAAAGATTCTATCAAGTTTTTCGCTCAACGTTTTTTTTTATTTCACTTTCCTTTTCTTGTGGCTAGTCTGGTCGCAATGCAACTACAACTGTTTGAGTCCTTTTGGCCAATTTTCGTGTCAAATTCTTATAAAAAATGTTTTTGGACCAAATATCAACGTCAACCAACAACTGCAGGCCAAAGGGCTTCGAGGTGACACACCTCTGGGAGATGGGCTAAAGGGTTACAATCAACTGGTTAAAGCTGCTGCAGGATTCCCACACTCTGTCCACAAACACTTGGTCTCAGTCACGAATCGAAGGCGAACAGAGGCGCTGCAAAGTGCTAACAAAATTCGAAATTCCATTTTACGATAATGCAACTTACCACAAGGCCAAAAAAAATAATGAAAAATATGGTGGAAGATTGATGGTGTGGACGAGCCAAGCTGGCTCTGGGTACAAACCAGGCCAACCTCTTTTAACCAGCCCCGGCTTACGGGCAACATGTCGTAATATCAATAAGAACTCGACAAACACCCAAACCAAACTGCTGTAAGTTTGCTGCAGTTTTTGGCAAAATATCAGTTAAAAAACATGCCTATACCCTGCATTTATAATACTACATTTATTACAGATAAAATAACAATAGAATCAATACATAATTTACCAATTTAAACCTGTCAAGATAGCGAAGCAGGGCAATACGGCCCACTCCGAAGGATATATCATAAACGATTTCTGAATTTAGGGATTCTCCACCACTCTGCATCAAAATCCAAGAACAAACTATTTTTTTGAATTATTGTGAAATTTTCATGGGGTCCCCTTCAAAAATTGAGAAAACCGCTTGAATGGGAAATACGGCCCTAGCGCTGACCATATCTTCGCCAATTTCCATCCGATTCTTGATCGGAATACCTTAAACGATTTGTAGATCAATCCTCCACCATTCTGCATCAAAATCTGAAAACAAAATATTTTTTAGAATTTTTGTGAAATTTTCTGGGGGATCCCCTTCAAAAAATTATGATGAATAATTATTAATCAATCTGGATCAAATCTTTTTAGGGTCCTCTTTAAAAACTATAAAAACTGGAACACAAAGCTATATCTATTCCAATTATCATCAAAAACTTTAAGGGTTTAAATACCTAAAACTCACACGAAAGTTTGTTTTAAAGTCCAAATAATTTTTTTTCCTTCTAAGAAGGACAACTATAAAAATTTTAAATTCATGGTTACAGCCCTTAGGCCCTGACTGAGAATCGGGATCAGGATATCCGACAGTTCAAAAATATACAACAAAACTGTAACTCGGGCCTGCATAATTGCGGATGTTCCGAAAATGCCCAGCGCTCTGTTGGCCGACCGGCAACGTGGCGTATGCGCCATTATGGGGCAACCACAGCGGCAGGGCGAAAATAGGAGGCAGAATGAAGACGAAGTCGGGAAAAGGCAAGAGTTTACAACAACTAGTTCTCCTTCAGGCCGGGCTTAAGTTCTGTCGGGTTATTTAAAGTTCGCGTTATTAATAAATGCCTCACTGGGGCCGTCGCTTTGCCTTTGCTTGCTTGCAACTCGCCAAGGGTTGCAAGGATCTGTGGTATGCAGAGCTTGATTAGTGCAGGGCCTAACTTATGGCCAGGGGCTGCCATCTGCTGTGGTGCCGAAGGGGGGAGCAGGGGAAGAGGTAAGCTGACTTCCTGCAAATTACTAGGAGTTTTGCTGGGCGCAAACTTTGGCGCGTTATCGTCGAAAGTTTAATGGAACTATGTCGTGCCGTGCTGCGCCGCCGAAAACAGGCGGTCCGTCGCAGATGTCCTTACCCCGTCCATTCTACGTCCTTTGACCCAACTGGTGCACTGCATCTAAAATGGATTCGATGTCCGTGTTAAGCCTAGTTGGTTCTCAGCAGGGGCTTAGCTAATTGCCGAGGACACCCACACATTTGACAGATTTGTTAGCACGAAAATAGACCAATAAGCTTGGCCAGAGCTGCTAAATGAATAAATTATTATTGTGGAGAGTGAAAAGAAACGTTGTCATTTATTTCTACAGTATTATATTCTAAAAATTATATTACCTCTTAATATTAGAGGGTATGGCGTAATAAATGGTGGAAATCAAACCTAACCCTTAAACTTAGCGCGCTAGACAAATAATTAAATGGGGAATTATATGCTTAATATCATTTGAAGTTGAAATTAAACATTCTATTGACCACAGTCAAGTAAACAAGCCACGCGGGCTTGTGCCAATGATTGCTGCCCCCGATTGCTGGCCCCATTTGTTGACTGTCATTTGTGGGACAGAGAGGCCCAAGATTCCCATGTCGCATCAACGCAATTTGACCCACAATCGATGGTTTATGGTTAGCCTGAGGGCGTGGCTGGGGGGCTGAGGATGTCATCGAATGGAAATCCCGATTGATGACTGACTGAGGAAGGGGGAGGCGCACTATTGACTCTCCTCCACTGTCTGTTTGTAATTATCAGAGGAATATCTGAAATGGTTTCCTGTTGCCTGCAGTTAATGCGCCTTAAATTGTTGCCGCCAGATACGAGCTACGAGCAACTTTCCTCAAAAAAAGCATTTAAAACATCTGAAAAAAAAAATAAAAAGAATAAAACTCCTGGCAGCGGACAGAAAATTTCCCTGTTTACAAACATTTAGCAAAGTTTTTCCTTTCAGATTCTGATATACAACTTAATTACTGTGTTTTCCACATCTGGTTTACTCCCAACAAGGAGGGAGGATATGTAAATACGAAAACTGCAATAATTAATGTCTGTCTTGAATTTTTATTTTTGTTCTGATTATTTAGTAACTGGTACCCACTTCTTAAAAGTTTGCGATTAAGGTCTTTTTGTTAAGACTTGACTTATTGTTATCAAGCTCTTTAATACAGAAACAAACAAAAATGTTTTCCCCTTTTTAAACAAATAATATTATATTAAACGATTCCATAGCGTAAACTTTAAGCTACAAACTAAAAACCTAAAAATATAAAACAAGCAACTTCCTCTTATAAATACGTAGCTCCTTAAAGGAGCTTAACTTTTATTTATTGCAAACAGGTAGACTGCTTTGAAAGACCGGTAGTTGCCTCTACTTAATATGGCCAACTATCGCAGCATATCGCCTTGCTGGTTAATTTGATTGACATTTATCCGTTTTATTCTGTGAGCGTGTAAGGAGTGTTTTTTTATACCAGCGGCCATATCAATGGCCCCATGTTGGCGTGTGTCTTTAGCCAGGTTGGCGGTGTTTTTTTTTTACCATTTTCCTCTTCCTGGCTCTTGGTCTACACTTGACACAGTGTTTGCACTTTGCGCTGATTTAATCTTTTCGTTGCCTTTGGCTGAGTGTCTACCCCGCCGAGGGGCGTGGCTAGGACTGTCTGGGCCCGATTGCGGGATCAGGATAACTAGATACCCACTCCTTTCCCACCCAGCCTGTTCCCCTGGCGCTAAATTGGGCGCGTGATAAAGAGCAGGAAAAGAAGGAGCCCAACATACAAAAAACGCCTGAAAGAAATCCGACTGTTTGCCTTCGGTCTCTAGGTGTCTTTCCATTTGAAGAGTGCAGGCGGGAAAATGGCTTAAATGGGAAAAAGGGAAAAATTATTGAACATCTGATGCAGTTATGATAATGTCAAAGCATTTCCACTCAAGCGACAGTTTGGCTAGATTTCGATTATGACAGGCAAATGGAAGAGTTATGGCAAATTAATGCAAGCCTTTCGAGTGGCCCGACATCGATTTGGGTCAATAATTATTCAAGCTATCGCCTTTAATGGCCCAACTTTTCATTCAGAACACAAATATTTTAAATGGATTTTCGGTGGCTATAAATTCTATCTATTCTATTCAATACTATTATCGAGTAAATCATAAAAACTCAATGCCATTGTTGTAAATAATTCCTATTTCTGTCTCTAAGCGACACGCCCATAATCCAAAGCTTATAGGCACACGTGCAGAGTCTACAATGTAAATAAAAATATATATATAAAATCATATATATAAATATGAAACGCTGTACTTTATTTGTGGGCTGACCAACTTGCGTGGTCCAAACAATATTTATAATAATTTACAGAATTTATGTAGAAACTTTTTTATGTTTTTATGTCGTAGAGGCGCAGTTAATTTGGCCAAGTTTGCGGCTTGTTTGGCGGTCAATTGTGTAATTTGTGTACAATTTATAGCATAAGGCTAGGAAGGTGGTTACTTCACAAACTTTACTCTACAGTATAGAAGTACTTTATTGAAATATTTGTACATCTTGCTTTATTTTTCTAAGCTTTACTATTTATCAAAGGAATAAGAATGTGGAATTTGTATCTTAAAATGTTAGAGTCAGACCCCACACATTCACCTGTTAAATTGCTCATATACCTGCCCAGTACGAGCCCTCGAATAAGTGGCAGTTTGGGCAAATTGCTATTTTAGTTTACTCTCTCTAATTTTAGCGGATGGGAGAATGGGCGTTTGGCCTAGTGGATGTGTGGATGTGTGGGGGCGTGGCTGTGGCCATAACGGACCTCAGCCATAATTTAAACCGGCAACGTGTTATCAGACTTAATATGTAATACATTCTGGTGGTCAGTTGGGATCGGTTGGGGAACCAGCGAGAGGAGGAGTTCGAACAAAGTTGGCCAAAACAATGGTCCAACTCCCTTCTCGTTCTCGGCCTATTGTTTCGGATTAAACTCTCTGGTTGTGTGTTTGTATGCGTGCACGCCCGATTTGGCCCTTTTGTTTTGGTTTATTGTTTTTGAAATGCACATAAAATGCGTTTTGCTCTTGTCCTTTGTGTCTCACTGCAAGCGTTTGAGGCTCATATTTTATTGATAGCTTGTGGAAAACAGTGGATTGGAGTGGATAATTCCCGAAAATTCGCATTTTGTGGCCCAGCATGAATGGAAAATAAGCTTTGCTCTGCCGAAAAAATTTAGTCCGCTTAAATGGATAGTAGCCACAATCATAGTTTTCAAACCAATTTCTATCATTTTTGCAAGCCATTATGAAGAGGCGGGCTTTGCTTGAAATACGATATAGTTATTATAAAAAATTGAATCAAGTTATGCTTTTAAATCCTAATTAAAAACAAAAAATGCATTTCTATAAAAACAGTTTCGAATTAAAATAGTGCAAGGATTCCTCAAAGGCTTAGCGAATACATGAGTAGAGAATATATAGATATTTCTTTTAAAAACGTTTTCCAAAGCTTGTAGATATCGCGTGACATCTATATGTATTAATATATATATATATATGTATATAATATATATATTTTAATATATATTTTAAATATATATTAAAAGAATATATTATTGAACTTTTAAATTTTTATTAATCTTAGAACCAAAAGGAAATTTTGAACTAACAGCACCCGCTAGGCGCTTAACAGTACCGCATTTAACAGAGCAGCTGTTCAGTGGGTATTCCCCGAAACTGGTCACATCGAATCTGACAAACAGAAGTGATTCATACTAATAAAACAGCGTAGATTATTAAAATTCTTCCTTTTCCAGTTGCAATCAACTGCCAGAAAACATTTTTACTTCATTCGCCAACAGAAATCCATCAAGCTGGGTAACGACATGTCTACGAGTTCAATGGAAAGTAAGTGGAGACAACCGATGACGAATTCTTTCTCACCCACCCACTATTGTACATCATTTTTTCGCTTCTCCCCCCTGATAGAACATCTTTTTAATCTAAAATTTGCTGTAAAGGAACTGGAACGCAATTCTAAAAAATGTGAAAAGGAGGAGAACGTGGAAAAGAACAAGGCAAAGAAAGCCATCCAAAAAGGAAACATGGATGTTGCCCGCATCCATGCAGAAAATGCCATCCGTCAAAAAAGTCAGGCCGTTAATTATCTACGGATGAGTGCTAGAGTCGATGCGGTGGCCAGTAGGGTGCAGTCCGCTCTGACAACCCGCAAGGTTACTGGATCCATGGCCGGAGTAGTGAAGGCCATGGATGCAGCGATGAAAGGGATGAACTTGGAAAAGATATCCTCGCTAATGGAAAAATTCGAATCCCAGTTCGAAGATTTAGACGTTCAGAGCTCAGTAATGGAGGGAACTATGTCGGATACGGTTACCACCTCGGTGCCCCAGGGCGATGTTGACCATCTTCTTCAGCAAGTTGCCGATGAGGCGGGCCTGGAGCTTAACATGGAATTACCCAGCGGCGTGCAAAGCCAGACGATTGGCGCCTCCACAGCTGTTTCCCAAGAGCAGGATGAGCTCACCCAGCGCCTAGCGCGTCTCCGTCAGGCCGAATAAACGTTGAATTTCCCTGTTTTATCCATTAAGTACCTCCAAAATATAAATAAGTATAGTATCCATGGTTTAAAATACTCTCATGCTTTTTAGTCCTGATTTTGATCGGATGGTTTGCTTTTTGTTTTTAGGATTCTGCTTTCAAGATAAACCGATCAAACTGTTTTTATCTATATTAGTTCAGATACAGGTTTAAATAAAGGCTCTGCTATGATTTTAAAATATTTGTTGCTCAGGGGAAAATATTTCGTATTAGAAATCAAGGATAAGGTTAAAAATAATATTAGTTTTAATTCTACTATGTATGTATCTTAGAATTGGCTTTCATAAATACTACGTTCAGGTTATTTGTAGTTGAGTTGGTTGTACAATGGAGCTCGGGCTAGTGGGCTGCTTAGCCTTCTGTTTTCGGGGCTTTTTTGCCGGCGGGTTAGTGGTTGCGCCTGAAGCCGATGCCTCTCCGTCGATAGGTTGTTTGTTTTTCGGTTTTGGACCACGACGTTTCTGCTCAGTTTTTCCTTTGGGATGCGGTGCCTCCATGGGTAATGATCTCCAGTTGTCGCCATGCTTATCCAGCCGCTTCTTTAGCAACTCCACGTCGTAATTGCGCCGCCTGATAATCTTCTTAATTCCGTTTACCCTGGAAATGTACACGCATATTTATGTAAATCCACATGAGTTGGTCTTCCGTAGTTTGATTTTGCTACCTCATCACACATCGTTCATTTTCCGCTTGTATCCTTTGACATTTTTCGTACAGCTTCTCCACCATTTCCTTATAGAGGTTGGTCTTTGCATTAATCAACATTTTATTTATATATATTTGTTAATGTTATTGTTCATTGTTTACAAGTTCAAGCCGTTTTGTCGTATAGCCAGATTCGAAAGGAGATGCCAGATCGTTATAGTTCTGTCATCAATAAAATTAAGGAATATATAAACCAATGAAACCAATGGTTTATAAAACAAAAAATAATACATTATTTATTTTAAAATTTATCTTGCAAAAATATAAATGATATTTATATTAACTTTCGACCTAAATCTACCAGCTGTTATTTTGTTTAAACAGTGATGCCATTTTCAACAAGAATTCGCCAGAAACTATCGGTTTTGTGGCATCACTAAAAGGTTTGTTGAGAAAAAGTTGCCTGAAATTTTTTCAACTCTATTACCGGCATGCCGAAAGAAACTTCCAATTTAAACGTCCTGGATGCTAATTGAATAAAAGATTACCTCATTGCATATTATGTCAAATACGGCTAACTCAATCAACATGCCAACGACACCGAGTGCCCAAGGTTCAGGAAATCAGAATACCGCAACCAGCCAACAAATCGTTAACAACTTCCGGGAGCTTATCAAGGATCCCAAAAGTCTGGACGAAGCTGTTAACTATATGTACCAAACACTGGTAGACGACGCAGTAGCCGGGATCTTTATTGAGACACATCACCTGCGCAAAACGGGAAACCTTTCGGCCCTTGACGGCGTGGCCGAGGACTCCACCTACCGCATCTGCGAGATGCCGAATCTCGATATCTTCGGTATATCGACTGCCAAAAAGCCCATGGACTGCACGTGCCCCAATTGTGATCGGCTCGTGGCCGCCGCTCGCTTTGCTCCGCATTTGGAAAAATGCATGGGGATGGGCCGCATATCATCGCGAATCGCCTCCCGCCGCCTTGCTACCAAGGAGGGCTCCAGCGCTGCTCTTCTTCATTCGGGAGGCAATACCGGGGGCACTGATGATGAAGACGATGTCGATTGGTCATCAGACAAACGGAAGAAGAAATCATCTCAGAGCTCCCGCAACAATGGCTCCAAGAAGAACAACGGAAAAACGTTTTAGTTAAGGTTTAATCTTAATATATATATTGCCATAGTAAAATAATTTCAAATCTATACTATTATTGATATATTATTCATTAGGAGAGTTTATTATCATGTGAAAGTGAAATATTTAATGGAACGAAAAAGGGGACTTTGCTTTAGTTAAGTTACTATGAAAATATATTTCTAATATCCGCTCTCGTCAAGTGCATAGACTCGAATGTAGTCAATAACTAGCGAGGGCTGGACCCAATTTTTGAGGAACTTCATTGTGCCCCTCGCTTGTGTTGGTTTATTTTTGAAAACCTTATGCGCGGGTATTAAGACATCATCATCAAAGTTTGCCACACCGTTGACTGTTAGCCCCAGAGTTAGATAGCACTAAAAAGCAGAAAATTATTTTTTAATTATTAAAAAATGAACTTTTTCACGTTACCTGTGTTTGAAACTTTTTCAGAAGGACTTTATTTGTAATTATTCCAAAAGTTTCACCATCCACCTTGAAGATTATTTTATCATCACGCCAAATTATTGTGTAATTATGGAAATATTTGGAAAATTCCGTTTCGCTTTTCTTGGAAATGTATTTATCGAATGGGCACATACAAGATTTATTCTCACATCTACCCCAATGCAAAACACTGCCAAAAAGTGTTTTTCCGCTAAAATCAATATAATCTTTCGTTTGCAGCATCTTATTACCTCTTGAGTATAAACGAATTTTAGGAGCATAACGATCATCGGGAGGGTAGTGTGTCGGTGTCAAAATGATGTCTGAAATATTTAAATCAAATATTATTTTATACTTGAAACCTTTTATTGCAAACTTACTTGGAAATAAGAAATCTCCCCTTGGAAATAATGCCCGGAATTCGATTCGTCCATATTTGAAAGAGAACTTTTCTCTGGTGTGTATGCTGGCAGAGCCATTCAAGTCATCATTGAAGTTTTTTGGCTGAAAAGATTTTGAAGTTCTTCCGCATTCGTAAAGCCATAATTCCTCGTCTGTGGTGGTACAACCTTTTAAAACGTCCGTATTATATGGAGATATCGTTTTTCTTGTTACAGTTATATTTAACATGTTATTGTCAATTTTTGAGTTTATAGGTTGTTTCGTGAAAACAACAAACTCTTGATTACTTTTATACAAGTCCCGCACCTCATGGGTCCATAACGAATTATTTATCTCACTGTCGTCAAAGTTTTCTTCCATTATCAGTTTTCCAGGAATTAATTTCTTATTCACAGAATCTTCAGTTTCTCGAAACGGTTCGATTTTCACAGGCGGCTTACATTTGGACATTAGAGAGTCCAACATTTCTTTCGAAAACTTATTATCTTGAATTGATTCTTTTGTCAATTTGGTGCCATAAACCTTGTACACTGATCCCAGACTTGTGATTGTATTATCAGTACTCTCCGCAATAGTCCGAATTTTAATAGTGGAATCCGATTCTATTTCTTTATCGAACTCGATTTCAACTTCCCAGGGATGCTTCGTTACGTAGGTAACATTAAATGCGACGCACTTATCCTTTTTATGAATTTCCGCTTGAAACATAATGGAAATTACATTTTCTAGCGCACCGGACATCGAGAGGAACAGTTTTTTGCCATTGAAATTTACCACAGGTTCGGTAATATTAAGCGCACTCGAAAAGTAAATGAGGCTGACCAGCCAAATGACGACACAGCCTCTTCCCATCGTAGACAGTTTCCTACTAATCGCTCAAAAATAAGCCAGACCTCATGGCTCTCAAGTCTCATCATACATCTCAATCCATATTTGAGATAACCCGTCGTCTACGGCTACAAGTAGACGCATTATGTTTAAACATATATAGTATATTTCGTTGAAATTAATATATGTATGTACTTTCTATCATTTATTGATTATTAAATACACATGCACGAAAATCTTAATATTCATTATTATCGGTTGAATAAACTTTAATGCTCCTGATGCTCATTTTCGGTTCAATCCAATTTTCGCTCTTGACGTGGGATTTTATAGTTGGGCCGATTTTTGCATTGTTATTTAGGAATTTGCCTCCTTTTTTTATAAGGGAGTCCGGAAAATAGAGTT
The DNA here is from genome assembly GCA_035045925.1 of Drosophila atripex. NCBI lineage: Eukaryota > Metazoa > Arthropoda > Insecta > Diptera > Drosophilidae > Drosophila > Drosophila atripex. The sequence goes on from JAWNOP010000012.1 coordinate 9,692,750, forward strand.
CTCCCCCAACTGTCAAAAACAATTGAATGTAGCGCTAAAAAAAATTCGTTAAATATTCATTTAAACAAGCATAGATGAACAATTATGATTTATTACCTCTCCATGCATGTCTATTAGCTTCATTGTTTCCTCGTGGTTAAATATAGCGTAGGTCTGGCCATTCAACTTGAATGTTATACTATCCTTTTTCCAAATGGCCGAATACGTATGATACTTCTTTCCAAGGTGTTTATCGTTACTGAAAAATTGATCTGCCATATGGGGTTCAATTGCAGCAGAGTTTGGAGAATTTCTCAAAACTCCAGCAAAAACACGTGTACCTCCGACCTCATTATTGGAAGTGTCTTTCAATTCTGTATTACCGCGCACAATAGCAATGTTAATAGCGTCATTCTTAGTTGCGAGCTGCATTCCTGAAAATTTGATCAAAATTTTATGTAATAACTCAAAATAGTATCTATTACTAGCAAATTACCCGATAATAAAAAATCTCCGTGGGCTACCTTGGCTTCAATATCAATCCTGCAGTATTTAAATTTTTCTTTTGATTTTAACATTGCCGAATCAAATGGTGGCATAACATTCTCTTTAAAAAACTTCACTTGTTTTTTATTACGTACGCCGCATATCAAATTAGTATTATATTCATAAATGTCATTATATGAACAGTTATTTAGATAGGTTTCTTCGGTGGATTTGGTAACCTTAAAGTGCAATGTTTTATTTTTTATGTAACTATTTGGCTCTGAATTTTTAAAAGCCACGCCTTCTCGGTAGGGATGTGCAATCCTAAAGCCCACATAGTGCTTCCATTTATCCATATCTTGAAATGAATCGGAGAATAAAAGTTCTCCGCTACATTTAACAACAGTGCCTCCCCGTTTAGATATAGATGGAATACATATTTTCGGGTTTTTTCGAAAATTTGAACAACTTAAATCGGTTGAATAATTTGATGGAAGGTTAATAATTTTCTTCAATGGCTGCCGCAGTACTTCTGTCGATGTCCCATTTTCTGCGACATTGAATAACCCTATAAGTGTTTGATTTTGGTCTGTTTCTAAAATAGTGGTTATTGTGAGTGTCTGATTCAGGGTCTCTTTTATGGTCCATGGATGCCCGCGATTTGCATCGAATTTATAATCGTAAGATGAACTTTTGTTACACCGGTTGATTTTAAAGAATACCGACTTTACGTGATCCTCTAAAAAATACAATATTTATATGGTAATAATGTTGTTATTAAAAATAAAAAAATATATATAAATATATTATTAATTAAGTATGAATATATTATAAAAGTAAATATTCGCAACAAACACATTTAAGTATAAAAAAAAAGTCAAAAGTCAAACTCAAGACATTTCTTCGAATTTGTGGAATAAATTAATTGTATTTTACTTTTTTCGTATTATGTAAATAGTAGTCCTACAAAAAACTTACCTGGAACCGAAATCCAAGCCGCTCCAGAATCCGTGGTATTGACCAACAAATTCGGGATATCAAAGTGTTTCAGGCCGTTTACCAAAACGACAAATACAGAAAACAGTAACAGCCTCATGGCTTCGCTTTTCAAACGCAAATGAAAAATAATCAGAAAAAATCTCCTCTCAATCGTCGCACCCCACTTTAATCATGTATTTTATACACACATTTCAAACATTCATATGTATATACATAAATAATCTTTTATTAAATAAACGTGCTTAATGTTTATCAGTTAGCGCTCCCAACTTGTGTCTCTTCCACTGAATTGTATTTCAATTTCATTTCATTCGAACTCAGTTTATGACTGAGACAAAAAGATTTACTAGATTTAGATGGAGACCTCTAGTTCGCATACACACGAATAAAATCAATCAACATAGCGGGCTGCTCCCAAGATGGTAGCCAATTGCTCTCGTACCCGTGGAACTTAATCTTCGCAAGAGGATCATAGTTTCTCCATGGTTTCTCGTACGTGGCCGTTCGAAGATTGTCAACAAAGTCACCGAATCCACCCACAGAGAGTCCCAAAGTGATGTAAAACTGTAGATATTCATGGAAAACACATATGTACATATGTATAAATCAAATTAAATATCTCTAAATGAAGTATAATTTCCCCAATTGAAAATCTTACCAGCTTATCGAATGGAGCCATGGGACCACCCTGCTTCCACCTGGGATTTAGATCCAGTTCTGCAAAGCCGTTTAAAATCTCTCCATAGACCTGGCCATCAACGGAAAATTGCAGCCTGGTGCTGCTCCAGTCCAGACTATATGTGTGGAAGTCGTTGCCAAAGTGAGAACTCCTCCGCTGACTGACCAGGATATCCTCCCTCAGCTGGGCATCGGTGGAGAGGATGGGTCCCCCGTACAGTGATCTACCGTCGACGAGCTTCCCGCGCGGCATCTTCAGTTTGGAGTTGCCCCTGGCAAAAGCCACTCGGAGTTGTCCGGATTCATAGCCCGTTTGGCCATACCATTCCGTAAGGGGTTCCAACAGTAGGAGGGGCACAAGCCAGTCTCCTTTTGGAAACCGCGCCCGTATTTCGATACGACCGTATTGAAAGGCAAATGACTCCTTGGTGTTAATACGAGGTGTCACTATAGGTGGCATTATGCGACTGGGACCACTTCCGGTCGTTTCCAGCACACACTCTCTGCGCCTGTTATGGGTTCCAGTGCACCGTTCGGAGAGATCCAGCCTGGCATTGGCTATGGACAAATCCGGTCGATAGCTTGACCACTGAATAGGTTCTATCACCAGGTTGCCCTCCTCCACTCTGGCTCTTCCATCATACAATACAAATTCAGCATCTTTGGTGTCCAGCGGCAGGCGAACTTCATGAAGCCAAAGAGAATCGTTAAGCTGATCGAATGTCTCCTGAAAAATTAGTTGTCCTCTGCAGATAGGTGAACTGGGAGCGGGTGAAACCAGTGTTGAAGATGGCATGCAAGAAGCTGGTGATGTAGACTCCACAAATCCTTCACCGTTCATCGATGGATTACCATCTGTGGGATCGTCATCCTCATGTGAGGTGCATCCTCTCGGCAGATAGTTTCCTTCGAGATTACAAACATGCAGAGGCTGACCCATGTCCTGGTATACGGCCTTTTCGTGCTGAACACTCGTCCACAGATACAGGATATCGTGAGCTCTTAGAGGCACGGAAATAAACTCACTTGTCCATCTTCCATTCTGGGGCTCGGTTAACCTCACAGTGTACTGTCCTTGATTGAAGGATGTGAAGTTTTTGTTGCGATTGGCATTAAAGGCGACCAGCTTGACCCCATTCTCATCTGCAAAAATATATATTTAATACTCTTCAATTTATTATATACATACATTCTCTATGAAATTGTTTAATCAAATCAAAACAACTATGTATGTATGTATGTATTTTTTTCCGATTCGGATTTCGTACACTTGGTAAGTAAACATTACCTGGTATAGAGATACGAAATCCATTTTCCAGTAGCTCCACCTTGGGCGTCGGCGTTTTATATGCCTTAATATGGCCAATGGTGATTAGAAGGAGTATTCCAATGCACAATCCTGACATTCTGAATCCTCAATATTCTCTTTTTCCCAAGAATCTGCAGCCTCTGACTCAGCCTGTGTCTCTATCTCAATGTGAGACCGGTTTCAGCCGCTGGTGCTGCTGCTTCTGGACGATTGTTTATTTTTGCTTGGCCCCTATTATCAATTCGACGAATTCGATGGTGATCCCCGCTCATTTTAGCACCGGCTTCGATCTGCCTCCTCGCTAAATTAAACAAATCAGAGTTTCAGAGTAGAGGCTGCAATCTAAGCTCTCACTCGACTGGCCCCGGGATCAATCTTAGCTTTAAACAGCTGACTATATAAAAGCTTTTGTTTGTTTATTCGAATTAAAATATTTAATTTATTTTCAAATATATTTTTTTTAATTTACGAATTTTCCCAACTCCTACTTTACAAGTTTTAGGAAATGTGTTTTTTGGAAAAACCTGTTTTTAAGTTCAATCAACATGCATAATTCATTTGTTGTTGATTGCAATCAGTCCGAGCTTTGTAAGATACTAAGCTTTTCAAATCAAGATTTCCAATCGAATGCAACAGTCCCCGTACAGAGCTTCCAAGAATTATACGTTAATCGGGTTCTAGTTAGTAGACATTTTAGATTAATTAAAACTGCGTCATGTGGGGGAAAACTCTACCGTGTTGCTGCTGTTTTTTATTCTTGTTAATATCAAACTATGATGCTTTTAAAATTCCCGATATTGATTTTGAAATACTCAGAGAGTCAGGATTTGAAGTGTCCATACCAGGTGAATATAATATTTCAAGCAAGGTCATCTCAGTACTAATCTGTCGGCAATATATACATAGTTGTATAGTTCCTCAATTACAATGTCTTGGATTCATTCTAATCAAATCATTTTCTAGATGAGCCTGGCATACAACGAGTTTTCTATATGTTTCAAATAGACGACTTATGTCCGGCTCTAATGGACTATATTACGAAGGCCGTTAATGGGAGTTGGGTGTCGAAACAAAAAGCCTGCATCCAGAACAACGATAAGCTCCACGTTTCATTACTGGTGCAGTACAATGATCAGATATATGAAAAGACCGAGACCAGGGTGATCATTAATACACGTCTACTGACCACCAAGAACTCCCAATCCCGGAATATCATATTTCCCTCTGCCGACGGTGAGTGTGAGGCGTTCCTGAGTCCTCAAAAGACATCCAAGAAGTGCTCGCTTTCCCAAACCATTGTAAATAGTGGTCGTCAGGTCTGCAAGGGTGACCTAATCTTTGAGGACAATTTTTCGGGGGTGAATTTAAATAGAAGCGCCTGGAAGCACGACATTCGGCAGCGTTTGTATCACGTCGAGGAGGAGCTGGTAGCCTTCGACGATGCGCCCCGTAACTGTTTCCTAAGGGAGGGAGACCTTAACATTGTTCCGATTATTGCCAGTGACGTAACACAGGGCTCGTTTAATCTTGGAGATCGCTGCACAGCTGTAGAGAGTCGGGAGTGCACCATACCGCAAGGAAGCTATTATACCATAAAGCCTCCCGTTTTCTCAGCCCAAATACATACCCGGAATTCCTTTAGTTTTAAATACGGGAAAATTGAAGTCCGTGCGAAACTACCCAAAGGAGATTGGCTCTTTCCATGTATGTAATAGATTAATTATTTGTATCGACACAAATTAAACGTAAAAATCATTTTAAGATATCATGTTGCAACCGGTGTCAACACAAGCGGAAACCCACTATGCCAAACAACTGAGTAAGTAAAAACAAAACATTATTAACTTACACATTTCTTAAAATGACACATTTCCACATTCACCAATCCAGGAATCGCCTTTGCCAGAGGCAATGCTCATTTAAGGACCAAACAGAATGAGGACATCTCCGGAAATCATCTTTATGGTGGCATGTTGATCTGGCAAAATGGCAGGGCAGTTCAGTACCTTGGGGATCGGCTAAGCCAGACCCATTATGGCGATGATTATCACAATTACACCATGATATGGCAACGAGATAAGATAATCCTGATGGTAGACGAGGAGATTTACGGTGAAATTAATGATGGTTTGGCTCTTTTCAATGAGAAGTGCTTCATTATACTGGGTGTTACAGTAGGAGGATTTATTAATTTCGATGATACAATTTTGAAAAACGATGTAAAGCCGTATAAAAATACTGAACCACGTGCGGCACTATCTTTTTGGAAAAACAGGGACATCTGGTCCTCTACTTGGGGCAGTCATAGTTCCATGCTTATAGATTACGTTAGAGTATATGCCGATTAAAATGTTTAACATTTTAAATACATAATAAAAAAAAAAAGAAGTTACTCTAAATTATTATGCATTTTTAAAAAGAATAGACCGTTGTTTTGTCTACATTTTTTCAAAGGAATATTTACAGCTTAACATGTGCTCCTTTTCATATTATTTCATTGTCATTTGAAAGCATTACACACCATGATCTCTTGGCTATATTAGTATAACATTTTCACACTTTTTATACAGTTTTACAGTTTTCCATTAAATTTCGTTTTCAATTTCAACGTTTGAAAATTACCAAAGCTTCTGATACACGCGGAAGATTTTCCGCGTTTGAATTTTCGCGGCACTCTAAACTCCCATCTCTAACAGGGCAACCCTGTGTTAGCAGCTGTGTAATCGGTGGCCACTCGATAATTTTTCAGCAGCTGTCATCGTTTTCATTTGCGACTTTTTTGCGGAGAGTGCGTTTTTTCGGAGGAGCAGACTAGCGTACTGGACTGGGAAACGAAAGGCAGGAAAGGAAGTAGCGTTTGGAAATCATTCCCAATTCGAGCAAACGTAGTGATCAACTAGAAGAATCCAGCGGCAAACCATGCCTTCGGCTGCGACCACCACGATTACCACCACCACCATAGCCAGCAACAACAATAGCAAGGAGAAACGCGCCTCTGTCAGCTCAATTGGTGGTGGTACGGGAAACGGCGGAGGTAGCGTAGGAGGATTCACGGTAGGAGCTGGCGGAGCTGGATCTGGAAGTGTTGCTACCACCAATGGCCAGCACACAAGCAGCGGTGGCGGCAACCCAGCGTCTGCAGTATTAGGGCAGCCGGCGGACTCGGATTTGGCCAACAACAATGCTAGCAACGGAAACACCAGCAAGGCCCTAAAAACTGGTGCATCCGCCGCCCTTGTCGTTTCGGAGCCCTATAATCCGCTTAAGCAAATTCTGGTCATCATCGAGCACAAAATCCGAAATCTGGAAAAGCGTAAGGTAGGCCTGGATATTCCCTGTAAAAAAGAGCCTAAGACAAAGGATTCTGGGGCAGCATGGCCCACCATTTTTATTTTCATATTCTCTTCGTGTTGCTTTGTTTCGTTTTGCGCGCACACCCCGCTCATCCCTTCCCCTTAGCAAATTTTTCGCGACGCCATGTTTTCTAGAGCATGGTGCTACCAGATCTTTTCTTCGACTCTTGTTGCCGGCATTCCAGCTTAGAACTTTACGAAAAATTACGTGGAAACATACATAAATGTTGTCTAAAACTGCCCCTATAGATTAGACCTTAATTGGCTTAATAATTTAGGCTAATCCTAATTGGGCTATTAAAGGCTCTAGAATATTTCACCCTTGCAAACAACAGCTGTGCTCGAAACTGATCTGGCAACTCTGCGAATCTGATGAATCTTAAGTTGCACATTATTTGTTTATATGGGTCATCTAAATATTAGGATATGATTATGAAGGGAGTGTACATTTTCAGCATTTTATTTGTTTATTCAACTTAATTGCTTAGGTGAAAAATATTTTTTTATTCTATGCTTATCATTTTTTTTTTTAGACTTATTTGTTCAGCAGTGATCCAGTAAAAATATAATCAAATTTAAAATTCATTTACCTCATTATTTATAAATGAATTGTGGTTCTTTATCAAACAGACAAAACTGGAATCCTATCGCGCCATACAAAGCAGCGGCAAGGAACTGAGCGCTGACCAGGCATCGGCCGTAGCTAAATACGATGCGGTCCAGGCTAATCTGGAGTTTGCCCGCGACTTGGCCAAGCAGATGCAACAGCAGTCCAAGGAGGCGGAAAAGGAGCAAAAGAAGCAGGCGCGCAAGGTATGTGATTAAATTGTAAATTTTAAATGGAAAATATTTTTTAAATTGTCTTTGAAGGACTACCAGGCAAAGATTCTCGCTGAGACGGCCAAGATTCGGGAGGTTCTAGTCATCCAGAATGTGCTCAGTTGCTTTAACGATGAACAAGTGCGAAATGATTTCGTTGCCGGCGAGAATGGAGCTGCAAAGTTGGAGACATCAGAACTGGAAATTCTGGAGAAATTGTAAGTTTAATAAAAATACGATTGAAAGTTTTTTATATTGGTGAAATATTTTTCTTATTTTTATACCACAAATTGTTTTCAGCTGCTTGGAGACACAAACCCGTCGCCCGGAGACCCTCGACGATGTCAGCTTTATCGCGACTGCCCAGAAATCCGCTGAATTGTATGCCTCGACAATAAACGCCAGACCCAAGCCATTCGGGGACACATCTTTTGAGAAGGTGCGAGCGATTTTCCAGCAAATCCAGGACTGTGGTTACTTGGACAAGTACTACCAGGTCCCTAGTGAAAATGCTGTGGCCAATAGCACGGATAGCGGCACTGGAAGCGGTGAAGGCGACACTGGAGAATTGAACGATAGATCCGGTGAACTGGACACGGAACTGCCATCGGAGCCATCTGCTCGCAATTCGCTAGAAGAGGGCCTGGATAAGCTGCACTTGGGCGGGCAGCCCGAACTGGAGCAGCATACCCAGCCACCGCTCGAGCGTCCAGCCCATCTTTTGGTAGAGCCGCAGCACCAACGTGGTCCTCCTTTGGAGCAACTGCACCAACAGCAGGGCTTGGTAGTTCAACAGCCGCCGCAGGTTTACCAGGCAGCCCCTCAAACGGGGGGTACTACAACCCCAGTGCATGTACTATACGCTCCTGCACCGCCTCCCCAGCAACCACCGCATCCTCATCAGCTTCTGAGTAGTCCCGTAAATCTCCAAGCCTTGCAAACGGGAGCTGCCGCGCCGCACCCTCCGCAGCCGCAACAACAACAGCAGCAGCCGCCGCCGCCGCCGCATCCACAGCACTTCCCTCCGAGTGTGAGGGCAGTGGAGCAAAATTACTTTAAGCAGCCGCATCCGCAGGCACCGGGCTTACAGCCACCACCAACACCACAACAGCAGCAGCAGTTCATGCAGCAGCTGCGTCCTTTAGCGGAGGTGTTGGGCACGGGAAGCTTCCACTTTCTGCAGGACAGCGAACTGGACACTCCCGAAGTTCTGGCCCCACCGCCAGCTGCGAATGCTGGATTGGTATTTGAAGCACAGCAGCAGCAACCGAATCATGTCGACGAACCCCCACAGGCCATACAAACGTTGACCTTCACCAATCAATCGTTCCCCTCACAGCAACAGCAGCAGCAGCAGCCCAAACAGCAACAACAGGCTCCTCCTCCTCAGCAGCAGCAGCAACTATTCTCTCCAGTTCTCATCCACGAACAGCGTCAGCAGCAGCAACAACAGCAACAGCAACAACAACAACAGCAGCAGCAGCAACCAATGTTGATAATTCAGCAACCAGTTCCTCTGGGAATTGGAATGCAACCAGGCGATGTAACTTGTGTTTTTCCGTACGAAAATGCATTGGAGCAGCACCTAAAGCAGCAGCAGCAACAACAACAGCATCTAAAACAGCAGCAGCAACAGCAACAACCACAGCCGCAGTTGGATGATGCAACGGCCGTTAATGCTGCAACCACTATTGGAGCTGGTGGCGATGTGGTGGAAAACAACGAGTGGAATTCGCGAAATAACGACACCAATGTTGCAGCCACAGCGGCTCTGACAAATGTTCTGAAGGGTGAGGCTACGCCCTCGGCAATTCCAACCAAGTGGAGCTCTGAGATGAACGCCTTGAGTAGCGCGGCATCTAATGGGAGCAGCAGTAACACCAGCCACAAGCAGGATTGGGCCACACCGAGGGACAATAGCGCTGGAGGCGGCGGCGGCGGAAGCGGAAATGGCGGTTACGCTGACAACGAGGGCAACAATCACTGGAACAACTCGCAGGGCGAGGGTCGTCGTAATTCTGGGAATTACCAGCGACGCAGCGGTGGAAACGGAGGAGATCGCGATCGGGACAGGGACAACCGGGATCGTGACCAGGGCGGACGTGGCGATGAACGCCGCAACGGTAACTATCGATCTCGCCAGTACGGTAACTCTTCGAATCAGAATGGCCGGAACTCTGGTAACAGTGGGGTCTACTTCCGCAACAACGAGTCCGGAAACGGAGGTGGTAACAGCTACTACCAGAACGGAGGCGGCGGCGGTGGATCGTACAACAAGGAGTCGCGCTACGAGTCATCGGGCGGCGGTGGCGGTAGCTATCGGAACCAACGTGGTGGTAACCAGCAACGCAACGGCAACGGCTCCTTCGGCAGACCGATGGGCGATCGTGGACGTGGCGCAGCCGGTAACCAGGGCGGTGGTGGTGGTGGCTACATAAACCAGCGCCAGAATCAGTCTCAACGCATGCCCCTCGGTTTGGAGAACAAAAATTGAGAAAATGGAAACTGAGCAAACAATACGTATTAACAGCAAACAAAAAACAAAAAATCTTCATGCAACCCATACACACAAAACCACCCATAATACGAAAATGCAAAAAACCAAACAAAACCAATCATCCACATGCAAGTAATGGCCACGTAGACGTAAAATTATCGTTACGTTTCACTCTCAATGGAACTCTTATCAAAAGAATCCTTAAACTGTCATTAGGGGAAAAAGAAAAGGAAGCAGCAGCATACCGATACGCGTGCATTTTTGAATACAATTAATAATAATTATTTCCCTCGATTATGGTTTATTTGATAATGTATTAATAATAAAACAAAATAGTTGTTAGAAACATAAAAAAAAAAAACAAAAAAGCAAAATTACAACTATATACAGGAAACTGAACGCTCTAAGGGTTTCTAAAACTCCCAGACAGTACAGAACTTCGGTAAAATGATACAAAGATGAGCAAAGTACATAACTTGGATCAGTTTCTCCTCGCCCGGCATACTAACACACACATATATCTCTGTTTGGATGCGTTGAAGCTGATGCAGTAATTAACAGATGTCGAGAACGAGGGAAAATAGTATTTATACGTCTTAGCAATTAAATAACAATTCTGAAATATACAAATTAATTACTATTACCTATATATATAAACGAAGGATAAATATATTTATAGTTTGTGCTCTTACTGTCATGCTCTATCCCATTTAAACACAATTTTTTTTGTTCTGCCAAAACTTTTACACACAAAAGCAAAAAATACAAAAGCCACATACGAAAATAATAGTTGTAATTAACACTACACAATTGAAAAAGCATGCATACTAAATGTGCATTATAAAAGAAATGAAACTATGTATTTGCAGAAGCGTACATACATTAAACAAAATATAAAAAAGTTTCTTAGTATTCTACTTTATTAGGGCTTTTTAAAAAATTCTTCGTAAACTAAACTACATTTATAAAATTCTAATTTTCCTTGTCGGATTCCTTTTTCTTAGCTTCCTCAGTCTCGCCGCCATCGCAAAGGAACCAAAGACCCGCCACAATAAGAGTTATTCCAACGCCAGATAACGCCGTCAGTGGCTCTTGATAGACTAGAGCACCCAAAATAAACTATAAACAATATATTAGTCATAATACGGCAAACTATATCAAGAAACACCCACCGATAAGATGTAATTTGAAGCGGCCGTTAAAACAACACAGGTTAATGTTTGCTCCGTCATTTGGAGAGCTTTTAAAAAGCAACGCAAATTGGAAACATTGCAGATTACCATTAAGACCAAGGGTAGTACTTGAATCAATCCTGTTCCTATATTCAAACATTTTTAATCAAAGTATTATCAACAATAGACCAAATACTTGCCAAAATAAGAGGAATCAGAAAAGCTATCAGACAAATTTAAAAATTTTTGAGCCCTGAGATGACTTGGAAGTTTCCCAAAAAAGCTACCCCCAGCAGCAAAAGCCCCAGCCACCAAACTATAACGATAATTAAGCAAGGACTCCATTTAATTTGAATATTCGAAAAAGAAGAAACAGAAAACTCCGGTTAAAAATATAAACAAGCCAACAGCTGATTTAGCGAGCTGCCAACTTGGGCTCTTATCGAAAAACTTATCGATATCTTTTCACATTAGAAAAATACTAAATTCTTTTTAATTTAAAGAAAATATTTATTTAAAACTACTTGTGTACCTATTTTAAAATTTTTTTTACCATAAGAAATCTATTATGAATTATAAGAATGTTTCTGGTTTTGAAAAATAAGATCCTAACTCTTACGCCATTTTAATATTACCGCCATTTTAAGATTGGCGCCATTTTGAATAAAACAAAACTGTAGGATGCATTTCGTATTTTCACTTTTATTTTACAAAACGTTCAGCTAATGCCTTGACAATTAAATCGAAAAAGTCTCATCTGCTAATTGCGCGTTGTATTTTAAGTTTTTTTTTTTCATCTTCATATTTTGGAATTGTGTCTATTTACAAATATAGTTCCTACATAAATAATACAAATTATCTTGTTTGTTTTTTGCGAAAAACCCAATTTAGTTTGTAGCAAAATATTTGCTGTCTTACAAAAATAAACCCAGATCGAACAAAGCAAAACTCTAATGCTGTCTGGCATAAACTTCACGTTTAGACACTTAATATGGGAAATTGCTTCAATAGCTTTGCATTTCAATTCATTTCATTGCTTGAATTTGCTGTTTTCGTTTCAACTATAATTTTGCTATCATATATTTAGTTAAATATTTCATACTTGTTGCATAATACTTTGCATGTTTTGGTTTCCTCACGCACACACACTGAACCACAACTATTCTCGATGCACAAATTAATTAACAAAAGTACTTAACATTTCTATATAAATATTTTTGATGCTTTGTGTTTTTTTGTTTTTCTTGATTTTGATTTTGATTTTACATATTAGCTAAAAGTAAACTGCTCACATTTAGTTTATTCAATAATTTTTAAAATGTATACATATGCTTGTATATATATATATATATATATATAAATTTTTATAGTATAATTTATTGTGTGTGTGTGTAGTGTATCATTTGCTAGGAAAATGCAACGACTTTGAGCCGTACTGGTAGTTCACAGAATTGAACTTCTCGTTTTTGCTTTTTTGTTTTTGTTTTTGTTTAAACCAATATGCATCTACTGTAACGACTTTTGTTTTAAACATTTACAATTCTCACTTAGTTCCGAATACTCTAAAAAAGACACTTTTTCTTGCTTACACATTCCCACGACAATAATGGTCTCCTCCTACTGAGTGGATACTACATCCGTCTCGCCATCTTGGTTTAATACCCTGTGATTCTAATGCGGCTAATTTCTATCTAGATATATGTATTTTCTTCAACATCCTTACATCAGGACACAGCACTTGCGACTGGAACTGGTGCTATCGCTGACCACATCACCGGTGATTCCGCTGAACTTGTTCACCGAACTGCTCGCTGGCGAGGATACCTCGTAATCGGATATTAGACTGCCAGGACCCATTCCTATGCCCATTCCCAGTGGTTGTGTTGAGATGGGGGCTGTTCCTCCGTTGCTGTTGCTGTTGTTGTTGTTGTTGTTGTTGTTGTTGCTGGTACTGATATTGTTGTTGTTGTTGCCGCCGGCTCCTAAAACAGAACCATTAATAGTTGTGGCTGTCGTCGCTGTGGCAGCAACAATAGGCATTGAATTGGCAAGGCTAGTGGCTTGGGATGATGACAATTCGAAATTATTGAGTACATTGGCGGTGCGGGAGAGCGAGCGTTGCTTCTTCAAATTGGACAATGTCGCACCATAGCCATCTAAGGCGATGTGTGGCTGCTGGAGCTGTTGGTGCTGCTGTTGCTGTTGCGGGTGGAGATGTTGCTGCAACAGCATGGCGTGTTGCTGAAGCTGCTGTTGGTGATGTTGCTGCTGCTGTTGCTGATGATGGTGTGTGCTGTTTGTGTCTGGGGTGTGGGAGTGTGGGGGTTGTGCGATATGGTTTTTTTTTTGTTTGTCAATGATGATGATGATGCAGGCAGGCGGTGGCGGTGGCAGTGGCATTGGGCGGCAGGCAGACGACACAAAACGGGCGATACGAGCCACAACAACAATAAAGAATAAAGAATGAAACAAAAACAAGCAAATGTTATTTAACTTTTTTTCTCTGAGGGTTAACTTTTTCTATAATACCCCTTGCCCTGTTGGATGTACTTAGCTTAGGTATGTGATGGATGTTGCATGCCAAAAATAAGAATATAATTTCACTATCATGCTTAAGTCTGTTATTGAAAGGTATCCTTCCATTATCCTTCCATATTTACTAAAGCCAAGCAAACCCTGATTATCAAATGCACCAAGTCTAAACAAATACTATACATTATATTAAAGAAATATAAATATTAAATGAGAATATCCTTTTTACAGGATACCTCCTAGTCTAGCTCCTACGCATGCTGTTAGCTCTGCTTGCTGGCTGGTAGTATTTTCATTTCCATTTTAGTAGAGTCGTTAAATAAACATTAAACATTGACACTGACACGGGGACAGAACGGCGCTTAAGCAGGACTCTCTGCGATACACTGACGCTCCTTGAGGACTCTTTCAAATGAATTGGATGGGCGGATGGGTGGTGGTGATTTCGGGTGAGTGGCACAAGCGGAAGCAAGCCTGACACGTGGCCAGGGAGAACTGGCAACTTACCCACTAAAACGGTGACTTGGACATTGATCTTGCCGTTGGCAGCCTCTTTGGACGATTGAATTTGGACGGCCTCGGCACTGGCCGCCGTGCCCTTCTCCGTCAGGATCACAGCCGCCGCTGAGGTGGCCCGCTGCATGTCGCCCACGGCGCCGGCTTTCAGGAATAGCTCATCGTTCTCCCGGCCATCCGGCGGACGACGCGGCTGATAGGAATGTGTGGCGGTCGCCGTCAATGCGGCGGACGATGACGAAACCATCGCATTATCCAGCGCATCGGCGGACTTGGAGTGCGGCAGCAGTTGGCCGTTCGAACTGCCCGTCGAGGGTCGCTTCTCGCCGTTGTTGTTGCCATAACCATAGCCATTGGTCAGGGGATCTCCGCCACTCACTGCCGAGGTGTCCGATGCCGTTGCCTCCTGGGCCTGCAGACGCAGCCGGGTCTCCTCGACGGCATCCTTTTTGGTTGTCAGCGTTTTGTCCCGCAAGCTCGTGCGACGCACCGATTGGGCTCTGTTAGGTAAGAACAGATTATTTTCCTTTTAACTGATTCACTTTTTATGTGTTTCCAATGGGACTCACCTGGTGTTGTTACTCTGCGAGCGTCGAACTCGCCTCCGCTGCGCTTCAGCAAGTCGTTTGCTTTCCTGCTCCGTTTTCAGTTGCTCGATTCGTTCCCTGATTTCAGGATCTTCACAGATATCTATAGAATGAAATAAATGTGTAAATAAATGCCATCATATGCTAATAAATAGCATTTTAGTCAAAATAGTCATTTTATTTTCATTTCAAATGCAACTTCAACTCTTCAGTCAAAACGAATCAAAAATTCAAATCTATGGTACATGTTAACATTAGAAAAAATTTATGGCTCAATTTCATATTCATGTTTATTTTCCCGTGCAAGGATTTTCATGGGTTTCTTTTCACATTCTCACCTGACGGCGTCTCGTCGTCCTTGTTGCGAACATTTAAATCAGCACCACATTGGGCCAACATTTCCAGCACCTCCAGCTGAACGGGGGGGGAAGGAATATTTTGTAAATTGTATGCCATTTTTTATGGTTATCATGACTTCACTTACATGTCCCCAACAGGCGGCGGCGTGCACCGGTGTCCACAGATCCTTGTCCATGGCATCCACGTTGACGTGCTGCTCCAGCAAGAACTCAACCACCCGGACATAGCCATTGGCGGCGGCTATGTGAAGCTGAAAATCAGTACCAAAATATTAATTTTTTATAGAGAAAATAACATCGATAAAGAACAAAGATAAAAGTCCCAGAATTTGCTTACTCACCGGGGTCGCACACTGGTAATCCGGTTCCTCCAAGTCCCCTCCAGTGCGTGCCAGCTCCATGAGGTCGCGCAGCATGATGCGCTCCGTGGAGGAGCGCGTCTCGTCGATAAGCTCCTGGGTGACGCCCCTTTGCGCCATCTCGCCCTCGATAAAGTCCAGGGTGTTTTCGTCGTCGCAAAGGTCGTAGGGCATGTTGCCATCGGTGTTGACGGCCAAGAGATTGGCTCCGTGCCGGATGAGAATGCGGACCAGCTCCAGATGGCCGCAGGTGGCGGCAGCATGCAACGGCGTCCACTTGTCACTGTCCTGGGCATCCACGTTCGCTCCGTACTCGAGCAGCAGCTGGAGCATCTCCACGTTGTTGTCGATGCAGGCCTGGTGCATCGCCGTCAGCCCGTCCTCGTTGGCCGCATCTGGCGTGATTCCATGCTGGAGCAGCGCCGCCACCTCCGGCATGTCGTTCCGGGAAGCCGCCTCCAGCAGCACCACGCTGTTCTCGAAGGAAATGTGCCGTCTTCCGCTCACCGTCCCCGATCCGTTGGCATGCCGGAAGTGGTGCGTGGTATCCGCATTCCCGTTCATCAAATTATTGCCCAGCACTCCGCTACCGCCGCCCCCGCCACCGGAATTGCCCTTCGCCCGCTGCAACTTGGCCCACTCCTTCTCCTTCTGCCTGGCCAGCTTCAGCTGCTGAGCACGTCGTCTGGAAAAGGAAAGGAAGCGAAATATTGGATTAATGCCGGAATTCCCAAGGGTTTCTATCGAAAAATAAAAAAACACAACATCACAGGATGTGAAAGGATTAGTTTTGCTTAGTTGGAGGAAGGCAGGATTTTGTTAGGGTACTCATTCATAGTGACTTGGATAAGCCAGACATATACTTGAGATAATTTATACGTACAGTCTGGCCAGCTGGAGGCGCTCGTGGGTGGGTAGGCTCTCCACGGTCTGCATCTCGGCCACCAGATCGGCGTGCTCCATCTTGAGCTGCTTGGTGTAGCTGGCATCCTCCGGGCTCTTGCGCTGGATTAAAATACCCTTGATCATGTTGAGTTTGTTGTGGCTTTGAACCTTACACCCGCTCAGTGATATGTTTGCAAATGTGCTTTACAATTATTCTCAACAATTTTATAGCATTTGACGACAATTTGCGGCGCTTTTGTTGTGAGAGATGTTGTTTGTGCTTTTGTTGTTAGTGTTGCTGTTGCAGATGCTGTTGTAGTTACTGTTGCTGTTGCAGTTGTAGTTACTGTGGCTGTTGTTGTTGTCCGCATGCATTCGTATGCAAATTGTAATTTGCATCTTTGAATTTGATTTGATTGCGGGTGTTGTCTCTGGCGGTTCTTATTGTTGTGCCCTCGTTGTTGCTCGTTGTTCGTGGCAGCTGTAGCTGCAACTGCTGCTGCTGCAGATGTTGCAACAGTAGTGGCTCCACCTCTCCTCCTCTCGTCGGCTACCTTCCGCTAGTCCTGGTCAACACCCGAGGCTGCTCTCATGGCAACTACCACGTTTATCCTTCGTCCTGTGCGGTTGTCGGTTCCTGTCCTTTTGTGTTTACTTATGATTTGCTTTCCCCAGCTGTTGGCTGTTGATATTTACTGAAGCTCACTCTCACTGCTCAGCAACTTTGCGAAGACCCTGCAACGACGAAAATCCAAGAAAAACCAAAATAAAATAAATATAAAATTCCATAAAATTGCACAGTTTTCATGAGGCAGCGTTGAACTGCAAACTAAAGAGCGTCCAAGCCTTGAATCTAGCTGCCCGATAAATTCAAGCATGATAAATGATTCCACAGTGAGGTCAGGGCAATTGAGTTAATGGATCCAATGTTCCAGAAGCGCCAAGTATCATTCCCCTTTCTTTTTCAGACTATTTTGCTACTCTATTCTTTTAAAGTTAAGAAACAAATCTATGAATGTCTATTCTTATTATGAATTTTAATTATAACAAAAAATTTTAAGCCAAACTGTCCAAAAGAGGAACAAACTTGTAATCAAAAGTTTTCCCCATTTTCCCTAGAGTATTCCCACTTTGATGCAGTCGAAGACTTTACTTTCGAAATGGTTCCTTTTTGGGTGCGTTGAAGTGTAAGTATAATGCTGATGACGCATGTGTCCTTGGCTCTCAACCCTAGCCCCCTTGCCTGCTCCCTGGCCGACCTGTCATCGATGGCCTGGCCAATGCTTTAAATAAGTTTTAGCCAGTGCTTTGTGGAAATTGCATGACAAGCAGCCATCATCGAGTTAAGTTCTTCTACACTCGCTTCCAGGCCACAAGCCCAATCTCATGTGCAGCCAGGTTGATCCTGTGCATGTGTCTTATCCTAGAGTGGCTAGTAAAGTGAATTGCTAAGTGGACTTGCTGTGGAACATCAGCGAAAGCCATTGGCTTTTAAAGGACTTTTGCCAGTCGGGCTACATAAAAAGCACTCAGCTACTAAGTCGCTAATTTAGAATGCCCTCTAAGGTAATAAGGTATTGGAGAATCAGATTAAATGAGAATATACTTAAAAAAAATAAAATAAAAAACGACAGTCAGAAACAAGTTCATGTTGGTAGTGTTACAAATTGCTCTGATATTACGTTACAGTTTCCTGCCTGTTATCCTTGCAGAATCAAGGCATTTCACACACGAAGCAATTGCCCTGCTCAAGCTCAATTTCATCCGCAAAAGGATGTGAAACATTTGTTAAACCAACAATCAATCATCCACCTGTGTCATTAAATACTTTCTCAGTAAAATACATTTCTCCTCCACTTGATATCCTTCCATTATTCGAGTATCTCAGCAATCTGTATCATCTCTATTTTATGGGAAATATTGAGTTCATTATCGTAGATTGCGATTGAAAATTGCAATTATTTTCTGCCCTGAAAAGTATTGAATCCATGTGTGACTACATACATAATTGTATGCATTTTTGTCTCTTTCATGTTTCATGCGGCAGCTGTAATAGGCATTAAATGAACAATTTTAATCGAATATCGATTATGGCTGGTAGCACACTGCTTGTGCTTGCCGGGATGCCTCCTGCTACGGCACAAGGATATCCTTGAAGTGGATGGATGGAAATGGCAGCCATTAAGGAAATGTTCATTTATGAGTTTTGCCAGTTGCATTACAAAAGGATTCTCCATCCTACGTGACAACGAAAATATTCAAGTGTCGCCCTAGTATGTGTGTGTGTGTGTGCCACAATGTGTCCCAAAAATTGTCGATAACATGACTGCAAAAACAACTATCCAAAACTACAGGAATAACAATGGGTGGTCCGCCCTTCCATTACCCGAACATACCCCTCGTACATCATGGCGTATGCGTGTTATCTCTGCGGTCAGTCAGGCCCATCCACCCATCTCTGTTCACCCCTCAATAATGCCATCTCTTTCGCCCACCCAATCAGACCGTCTCTGTCGGTGCGTGCCTCAACGTTCGTGTTATTAATTTTGCACGCCTCGCTTTAAGCCCGATATTTATGCAACTATTTAATGAGCAAAGTGCAAAAGCAAATAATTTATGACTCAAATGGATGCCTTTTAACCGATAAGATAAAGAAAGCTCAGCACAAAATCCCCACTCAAATACACTTAAAGCAATTTATTCCATCGCTTTTATGATTTTTTTTTTAGTTTTTCTCTTTCGGACAAACATCAAGGCAAGTGACGAAAACCACAGTGACCTTAAGGGGTTGGACAAGTGGCCGAGGCAGTGGGGAACTGAAGGGGCAACACAAATGAATGGCACTCGTCAGGCGCAATGCGCAACATAAGACAACAACAACAACATTAACAACAACAACAATAACAATAACAACAAGGACAATACCAAAGACCCGACGACAAAAAACACCTTCCGGGCAGTATCCGTTTGGGTAGGTCAGGGGATGAACGAAATCTGGCTGGCGACGAAATCTGCCAAGCCAACGACCAGCGGCCGAGGCATTCCACTTCTAATGAGTGCCACAGTGCCACGACCAGCTGCAGAGATGCCGCAGTTAGATGGCGAAACAGTCAGGCCTAAATAAAACATAATTTTTACAAGAAATTCATATTTTTACTGAAGTTCTTCAACCCATTCATGGTGTGGAATAAATATGTCTTGACTTTTAAACATGAACTTCCACGAAGCTGTAGTACAATGTGTGAAAATCCTTAACACCCACATGTTTTCCACCCAATTTTCAACAATGTTCATCGCCTTCGGAAAGGACTCTTCGGAAAGGAGAATTATAATTAGCTCTTCCCCTTCAGCTTTTCATAATAATTTTCGCTTTTCGCCGCCAGTATAAATTGCAATTAAAAATATCCAGCCAACAAACACACCCTTGGCTCATTATTTGACCTTATAGTTTATAGTTTATGGCCATCGAACCGTTGAAGTTCCGCTTAATTAGCACCCACTGTAGACCGGGGCCAGGTGCGGCCAAGGGGGCGGCATGACGGGGAGTGGGTGTCGGGTCGTACTGTACTTGTGGTGGCTCTCGAGTGTCGGCTGCTCTCGCATGTGTGCTCGAGGGCAGCGAATTATGTGCTTGCACTGAGAGCAAGTGCATTAGCACCCGTTATAAGTGGGTGGGAATGGGCTGGAGGGTGGAGAGAATGAGGATGCGGATGCCGGGTGGCAGGATGTTTGCCTTAACCGGTGCCTTAACCAAGTGTTTCATTGCGAGGCCATTGCAATGTCTGCCACTGACTGGGCCCATTTCGCCTCGGCATGGCCCAATGTTTCGGCCAGAAAGTGTGCCAAAAAAAAAAATAGAACAAAACAGAAAGCACAACCACAGATGCATAAACACAAGCACGGAAGGGTAATGAAAATTATAGTTACTGCCTTTGTGGCTATACCCTTTATGAATCGGTGTTTGCTAAAAGGGAATCAACAAAAATAAACTACTTTCTTAAGGTTGAATTAGTCAAGAGTCTAAATAAAAATGAACTCATACCTTAAACAAACGTTGAACTAATAAATTCACCTGACGCTTTAAAACCATTCACCCGAAGGACACTTTATCCTAGAAAGAACCCTTTCCCGGAGATAAATCAAGTCGAACATGTTTTATTTTTAGTTTAACATGGGTAGGCCTTAAAGTGCTTTGACAAAGTCCTTTGACAGAAAGTCGATATATTTCAGAGTTATTTTAGAGACAATACTCTTGGAAAAACTGGGAAAAAAATGTATAAATTTAAAACTCAATTTAACTATTAGGGTATATGGAGATTTGTCTCCTCGAAGAGTAACCCTTAAATCAGCCTGCCTCTTTGGAACTGCCATTGCCACTGCCATGTTGCTTCTGTTGCTGTTGTGTTTGGCCCCAAAAATGAAAATCAAATAAAGCGATTGCACGTGAGCTGAGCCAAGTCTCGGGCCAGGTCAGGAGCCTGGTTGGAGGCATCGAGGATGAGACGGGTTGAAATTCGAGTCGATTTGGGACCGACCGAGACTGGGAAAATGCGAATTTTGCTTCCAACTTTGTTGCTTCCGCTTTGTTGACTCTGCGCGGCCGGTCCGTCGCCCATTTTGTCCATGATTCAGGGGGTGGCAGGACGAGGATCTCCCCTCCCCATGCCCCATACCCCATACCCCATACCCATGCAAATTAAATTTCTGTGCCGATTTGTCTGCATTGCCTGCTGCGTTACTCTCTAACGGGGTCACAGGTGTATTTTGTGCCAGTTAAAGTTCGTTTGCGTTTTCCTCCTTTTTTTGTGAGAACATCGTTTTTGTTTTTTTTGTGAATCTCTGGCACAGGTCCCAAAGGAGACAGCGAACGGTAACTTTCAGTGACTGGGCCAAATGGACAGGGCCATGTCAGCCCCAAGGCCTGGGGAGTGGTAAACAGGACAGTAAGCAAAGCCAAGCCGCTTACCATAAGCGACACAAAAATAATGCTTAGTAGCAGGGACACAAAATAATGAGGGGACTTCACATGAGATTTGAACGAGTTGAAATGAATTGCTCCAAGGAATGGGAATATTTCTTGGTCCCTGCCAAGCTACGCTTGCCAGAGTTGAGTTGCCAACAAAATATTGTCCCAGAACGAGAGCTCTTAGTGGTTTGTGGGGTGTTTTTGTGGAATTTCATAAAGGAGCAAGATGGTTTTAGTCACATTCTAGCAGATTACTTGGTTATTACTCAGGAACTACAACTATTTTCCAATTGCTTTTTCATTTCCTTTATGGATAGGTATTTAAATGAAATTCTTTATTTATAATTTCCGCAAATCACCTGTAAACTGAATGGATATGCCTCTGCCTTTGTTGTCATTGTCGAGCTTTACACAATTAATTTACAACTGAAAGCTGATTTCATTTTAAACAGAAATATGAGCAATTGTTGGCTACAAAAAACAAACAAATCTACCCCATTTAATTGCAATAATTTAAAGGGTTTGTGTTAAGCTTTCTGATAATAATTTAATGCAACATTTCATCTCCTATTTTCACATCAGTTCTTGCATTTGTTTCAAATCTCATTGGCTTACTAATAATTTAATTTATTGAATCCTTCATCCCATTTAAATAAAAGGATTTTAAACAACAAAGACTCCCAGAGGCATCAAAAGAATTTAATTTACAAAGTTTTATGTTCCTAATTGTTTTCGACGGGAAGTGCCCAGAAATGTATGCTACGAAAATGCCTTTGCAACTATAACTTCCTGGTAGGCCAAGATAATTTGCAGTAGAATATGCATAAGCAGTGAGTAAATATTACCATCGCAAAACTGCCGGACTAACTTGCCACATTGGTGATAGTCCCTCGTCCACTCCAACCATTCGTACACCCACTCGCCCATTCGTTCGGAGGGAAAGTGTCCACAACTGATTATCATGGAGTGCTGTATATCCCATTTGGCCCGGCTGTGATGTGTTCATTTCGTTCGCAGCACTGCCCTAAGCTCTGGATGTGGTCCATTCTCGCCATTAGGCACTGAGAGAAATTTTTTAAGTTTTTCAATTCATATTTTATGAAATTCTATCAAAGAGAAGAAGGAAAAGTCTCTAAACTTGATTTTAACTATTACAGTACTACTACTACAGCTAATTTTTTTCTAAATTTTATTAATTTATCCTTTTTTCCAGTGCATTTCAATGTGAAGCAGTCAACCGGCCAACTGGCATGGACAATTTAACAGAAGCCTTGGTCATCTTTCAAAATTTAGCACGTCGTTGTGTTAAGACCCAGCCCTGCCTCCTGTCTCTCCGACCTCCGCCCACCGCCCACCGCCCACCGCTCCTGACCGCCCCGGGCTCGTCACCGCCCCCGCTTCTACTCAATCAAGTTTACTGATGACACATGTATGTATTTTATGTACATATGTATGTGTACGAGAAGGATTCCCAGCGCCATCCGCCCACTGTCAGCATGACGTGGCATGTTGTCCTTGCTCTGATCCCACTTCCTTGTCGCCCCCACTTGCCCTCTCATTTCATTTTGTTCATTTCATTTTTATTTAAGCTTCCCGCGCCATCATTTCTGTAATTTTTCTTGACCAGCTTAACGAAGTGTCGCTGATGCTTTATTGTTTCATTTATTTTCTTAAAAATACCCTGTAGTTCTGCGGCTTAATTTATTTTTATTTTATTCTTTGATGATTGATTTTATTAACTACATAAATAGTCAAATTTAAACTTATAATACAAGCCATTAACTAATTAAATTTGCCCTTTAGAACTCTACATTATTAATATATTAATTTAACCTTTTAAATGTCAAATAAAATACAAATTAAAACCTATTTTTACAGAAATTTATTTATACCCAGAAGGGTACACGGTTGGTCAACAATAATATCCTTTGTAATTAATATTCCGACTTGCTATCGTCCCGCCCATTTTGTCCACCTGGTGCACGCCCCCTTTCGACGCCCTTTGGCACTTTTTGTTTTTACTCTTCGCTGTCATTGCGGTCTTGATGACCTTAAAGCGCCACCTACAGTTCAATTGTTTGCGTATCGGTTTAATTATTGCCATTCGCCCTCCCCTCCCCGATCCTTTCACTTCGCAAGTGGCAGGCCGCAGGCTCTCCCTCTTCCTTTTTGTTGCTTGCCGCTTGCTGGGCCCGTTCATTTATTTATATTTACGCCCGCGGCTTATTTTCATTTCGTTGACCCACTGCCGCCGTCCCGCCCATATTTAAAGGTAGGCCCCCCCGCCCACCTTCACCCCTCCTGGCACTTGCCGCGCCAACTTTTCCGGCGTCTTCATCTTCCCGCCCCTCTGACCATTCGGCACGTGTCTTTGTTGTTAAATTGCTCTTTATGTTTGTTGGTGTTTTGTATTGGTACAGTGAGCGAAAATGTGAGTGATAATGTTTATTAATTACAAAATATTTACATTAGTTTTAATTATACATATATTTTTGTTTACTATTTCTTTTATATTTTTATTCATAATCTGTCACACTTGCCTAAGTTAGCTAACATAATTTTATTTAAATTTTTTAATATATATCTCATTATTTTTTGTACAATATTTTCTTCATGTGTATTATTTCTGGTTCCTGCTATTGTTGTTGGTGTCGCTGTTCTTGCGCGTGGTTGCATTTATTTATGCGAGCGCAAAGAGGAAAATTGTGTCGACGCTTCTCCTTTTTTACGTTTTCCCCCATTTTTTTCTACTTTGCAGGTGAAATATTTTTAATTAAAAAATCTTTTATTTAAGCGAGTGTCAGGCTCTCGCATCAACATCGTCACCTCGTCACTCTCCCCTCAGCTTGGCTTTTTCCCTTTTACACTTAATGTTTTTGGCATATGCGAGAAAATAGGGGAAAAAAAAACTTGTTAGCCAACTCTTTTTATTCCGTTTGTGGCCCTGGCTATTAACAATATTAGTTGGTAGATTCAAAATGCGTGGAAAATATTTAAAGGTTTCGCCGGAAACCCGGGAAATGTGAAAAGTTTTGAACGGATTATGTCAGACATTAATGGGATTAACAAAGTAAATTTATTTTAACCATAAAAATTACCTTAGTTTGGAAAATGTACATTAAATTTTTACCTGAAATGAAAATAAATTTAAAAAAATCATTAAAATGTGCTTTGGGAAAATTTTAAATAAATTTATTTATATTTCTATAGATATATTTATAAAGTTTAGAAACCATAGTCGCCAGTCTTAAAGCCATAGAAGCCCATCCGTCATTATTAGTTCCTATATCACTGCCAACGTGTCGCATGTCAGATTTTCCTTTTTCATTTTCTACCATATTTGCATTTTTTGCCTCCTTTTTTGGAGGGGAAACCCTTAATGCAGTTTCCTTGTTTTTCTTGAAAACCTCAAACAAAAAAGGTAAAAGGTAACTGAATACCATTGAGAGAAGAGTATCCCTAGAGCCAACTTGCAACTGGTAGCCGAAAGTATTTATCCTCCTCCGTCTTCTGCCGAAAATGGGAAATGGAAAATGGAAAGTGCTCCACCACCAATTTCTTCGTAGAACATACTATATCTATGCGTCCCAGATTTTAAACAAGGTTACCATACACACACAGTCACACTCGACACTCGACACAACACATGACCAAAAGTTTTCCCATTTTCCATTTCCCCCGATGCCGCTTTTTTTTTTTTTGTTTTTCGGTCATTTGCAATGTGTACGCCATTTTGTAGAGCCCCCGTTAGTCACCTCCATTAGGACCTGAACGAACCTACCCCACCACCTGCTATAGTATTCCCTTTAAAGAATGGCGCTATCAGGTGGTCCTCCACCTGCTACCCTGCCACCCTGCCACCCTGCCACCCAGCTATCCAGCTACCATGAGCTAGCAGGTTCGGCGAAACGGTGTCAAACGGATATGCATGTTGATTTAATTTGCACCTTCATTTAAACGCTCCCAATCCGCTGCCATCCCCCTCTACGAGCCCGCCAAAGACCATTGTCACACCCCCCGGGCCGTCATTGCGTTCGGAAAGTAAATTATTTTTGCGCCCTGCTCGTAAATTAGACCTACATAGGACCTCATCGTTCTAGTTCTTCCACATCCTCTACCTCTCCTGCTGTACAGAAAGTTCTATAAAAATAAACCTGTATGTGTGTTTATGCCGGTTCTGGGTGGTCCTGTGTGCGAAAATCAACGCGGCTAATTGCGCGATTTTTATCAAGCCAATATAAACGAGGTCGCAACACCTTGGGGGAAATAAATTATTTGCAAAAATGCCATAGACATAGACACACAGAGCCAACAGGGACTCAAATAGGATTTAACATTCTTTATGGTAGACGTCATAAAAGGTATGCCTTTGTGACAATGAAATAATTAAAGATGAAGCCTTTGAGTAAAATAAGCCATAAGCTTAAATAAACTATTAAAGTTTACTTTAATAATCTTCCCTTTTGGTCCATTACATCCTGCTATTAGCTATCCTTGTGATTAATTAAACGACGGAAGCCACAAAACCTCGCCATCATTGAGGGGGCAGGCCAGCCAACACTGCGTATGAGTAATGAGTCCATGAATGAAATTTCTTTTTTCTTTTTTATGGACATATACCCACATACCCACTGATTGTACGTGGGTATGCGTCTGTGTGTGGAAGTTTATTGGAGGGACGAAGGGCGAAGGGCCGTCACATAGCTGTCAGAGTGGGATTCGGTGGATGTGGCACGTGTCGGTGGTTGCCTATTTATTTATTTAGTGGCTTAATAATTGAGCACGTGATCTTATAAATGTTATGACCAGTTTGGCTCCAATACCTTCATCCCACTTCCTGCTTCCGATACTCTCTGGCTTTATTTGAGGCACGTAATTGGCTTTTTAGAGTACACACACCGCTGCAAATTTGTATTAAATGCGACTACGGCAGACACCGTTTGAGGCCCCAGCAGCGAAGGGGTTTAAGAGCAGCTTATGTGGGCTTATTATGGACGGGCGGACTTCACAGGAAGCCGCACCACACGGTGGCACGTAGCAACAA
Source organism: Drosophila atripex (assembly GCA_035045925.1). NCBI lineage: Eukaryota > Metazoa > Arthropoda > Insecta > Diptera > Drosophilidae > Drosophila > Drosophila atripex. The sequence continues at coordinate 9,719,290 of JAWNOP010000012.1, forward strand.
AAGGAGTGGCAGTGTGGCCGGAGTGGAGCTGGTGATCCGACTTAATTGGGTGGGTCGGAGTGGGTTTGTTTGTGGGCTGATTGGCCAGCTGTAGGTCCAGTTATAACAAAGACTCGGCCAGCTTGTGTCTGCCTTCTGAGCTGTTATGATTCGAAACTGTTGTTTGATGATGATGAGGCCCTGAGAATGGCAACAACTGAGGGCTTAAGCCGGAGTTAACAGCATCAAAGGCTGATGAAGGTCAACTATATGAGCAACAAACTCACAAATTTATTCCTCACATAACTATTTGCTAAAAAGTAAGTAAATTATCGGAAAATCATTCACGCATATTTCACAAATTTACAAAATATCATTATTTAATAAATGTGGAGCATATTTTTGCATAATTTATGCAAATTACAACGATATTCTCACATCCGTAAAATTGTCAATTTTTGTGGAAATTTTTGCGCCCACTCTCCCTCAATCAGTTGCACAATACTGGGGGTTGCAGCAAAAAATTTGGAAAATTTATTTCAAGGTCGCCAGCAATTGCGCCATCTGTGGGCGACCTTTGGGAAACTGCAATGGAAAAATGGTAATAATGCCGCTACGGGCGTGCATTTTACGATCAATTTTGCGGTTGTCGGCATTTAAATCCGATAGTTCGTTAAAATAATCATCAATTTGCAATTTAATTTGTTTACAAATATAAATTTTCCATTTACCCCATGCCGTGATTTTTATTTCCTTTGGTGTGAAATATCACAATTTCAAAGCCATTTCTGCCCCGGCAACAAATTGGTTGCCAGTAATTGAATCAAATTATTGAGTTCAGCGGGGGCGAGCCACTTATTTTTGGCACTGACTTTCGAGAGCGCTTCACTCCATTTCGAATATTTTTCCAATTGTATCAAATATATAAATATGTATATTGTGAATGAAATGCTTTGGCAAAGCATCAATCATTGCCTATTGATATTTATTTTGCATTTAAAAGCAACCCATTTCTGTGATTTTATCTCTGCAGCTCCATTATCTGACTTGACTATCAGCAACTTTTATCTCTCGGTTCGATACTTAACTTATCTAACGGCTTACGTACGCTGGCCAGATACAATAAAAAATTCCATGCGATTATCTTTTTGCTTTCAATTTAGCTTAACGAGTTTTTTATGATACCCTTTCTCGAAAGATCCTATTAGCTTTAGAGAACAGTATCTTTATTAAATTATTTCTTGAATAAAATAATGTGTATACTCTTCTATATTTACCTTTTAAAGCATCTACATATTTTACCTCAATTTTCTACCCTCCTATTTATAAGGACCTATAGGGACTATAACCAAAAAAAAAACTATCGGGCTAGAGTCCAAATTGCCGTGAAAAGCATATGGCGCCCAACACGAAAAGGAGCATCTGGACTTTGGACCAAAAACAGGATAAAATAAGAAGGAACATGCGTGGGATGCATGTGTGTGCCTCCTTGGTGGCTTCTTGTTTGCGAATTTTTTGCGAAATGCTATCGAAGAAAGTTGGCACTGCCTCCCCTGCTCCCATTTCCATTGGTTCCTTCTTAATTTCTCCCATACTTTTTTCTCCGTGACATTTTTGCGTCTTTTTGCCGAGATTTCCTCCTCATGGTTGTTGGCAAATATTTCTTTTCCTTTAAACAGGAAAATTCACCTTGAAAGAAATGTGGGATATATGCTAAGGTGGGTACATATTGCTGCAGAGAGAAGAAATTTTCAAACTCTTATTATATTAATATTTGATGTACACAAATAGAGTTCCATTAAAATATTATAAAAGTGATTAAAGCCAATGAAACTTTAACGATATAAGTATTGTTAAATAATAACACAAATCCTATTAATATAAAAATAGGCTTCTTTTCCTCTCTGCATTTCTGAGGGCTTGTGTGTTTTTTAAACGCGCTTGGGATCCGATCCCTTCTACTTCCTTCATTTCCACTTCCGACGGCCGCACAATGCTCTAAAATAACTGTAAATAACAAATTTGCAAAAGTATGTGTGAAAGACCGCAAATACACACGCAAAGCCAACACATGCTCACACCAAGCCGGCAAATACACAAAATAACGTATACGTACTGGCACACAATCGTGCGGGTTCATTGTATAGGCGTGCCAGACAGAGACGGGGCGAGCGGGAGAGTAAGAGAGGGAAGATGCGGGAAGCGGTGGCAGGGCGGTGGATAAAGGCATGTGTGGATGGGTCTATAAAAACTGCAAGGATGCAGCAGTAAACCGTTGGCACCACAACAGTTAAATAACAAGAAATCGGAATAAAAAAATTCAAAATTTATTAAATGGTTTATTTCCTTTCAAATGTTAGTAGAAAAGAAGGCTAACAAGTATAGCAGCTGTAGGATATAGTTGGTTGATTTCTATTGTACTTTTTTTATATTCAATTTTTTTTTTCCATTTTAAACTAAACTCCATGAGAAGCTTGGAGAAGAGCGCCTTGCCTTATAAGTAGTGAAGAGAAGTTAATGACCACTTTCTCATTTAAATGAAATCCCTTAAATCCAAAACATCCATGCAGAGTGTTAAAAAAAATACCCCAGAGTCCGATAACGTCGATTTAAAGCGCCGACGACTCCCACCAGCGACAGGGTTGCCAGCCCAGCCGAGGGCAGTCCAACACATGTAGGAGCCGATTGTTTTTATTGCCGCTTCTGTTGCCGGCGCCTTGGCCGAAAGCGGGTCGGCATGGGGTCGTTACGTTGACAACCTTCCGAACCTCCTTCTGTTTTTTTGCCCCTCTCGGGCCCCTCGAACAGTCCATGCAATAACAATTGTCAGAGTTGGTTGGTATGTGTGTAGTTTGACCCACATTTGGAGGCGTGCCGCCGCCCACGATTGTCCTTAGCCGCGTTAGCATGCCGCCAGGCTTTATATTGAAATTGCGAAATATTTTTTCCTACGGCTTCCTTTTTCAATATGCCACGCCCTCAAGCCCACTTTTTTGTGGCCAATACCCTTTTGGGGGCAAAGGCACTCTTGATTTTCAATGGAGAATGGTTAACAGGATAACGAAAATCTGATAACATGTGATGCAACTTGATTGCTTTTCTATATATTTTCAGAGATGGGTTTGAAATGTTGCTCTGATTTTAAAAATACTATGACTTTTGCCTTTAAAATAGTTCTTTATTTTCCGAAAGGATAGTTATAAGGAAAAGCGTCTTAATTTCCACTCGTTTGCTCATTTTTATTTTCTTTCAGAGTAAACATTTCATTCAACAAGCCGTGGCCAGTGGGATATTTTCCCATTTTCCCCATTATTGCTGAATTATATTTCTCTTCCATTCGATGTCCACTCTGTGTTTCAGGCTTTTGATATTTTACACTCCTCCACAGACATTTCGGGCATCCATGGCATATCCTATATGTGCAGGCTTTTATAAAAATATGTAGCATACATTTTTGGGATTTTAAGGATCAGGGGTTCAAGTGGCGTTAAGTGGATTAATTTAAATCATTTGTATCGTGTTATTGTTGCTTGTTTTGCGTCAAATTGTGCGATGCGTTTGCGGTTTTCGTTGGTCGTCGTTTTGATAAATGGATTTTCCATGCGGTGAACTCATCTCATCCCAGAAGGGCTTTTCCATCCGAACATTTTTGTTCACGAGCCCGCTTTTGTGGGTAAGGCATCCATTAAGCCAATGTCTCTCTACTTGCTTGCCATTTTTACACACGAATGATTTTTCTGGAATCATTTTCATACCGGAGGGGGCCACCCCTTTGTTGTTGGTTATATAAACAGAAGTCGTAAAAAATATTCGTCCCATGGCACAGGGCCATGGAAATCGGTGGAGTCCCCCGGGTACCCTGGGGACAGTAAAAAACAAGTTCGATGGAAGACGACCTGTCAATTGGCTGCTGGGGATTGACTTTATTGATCATCTTCTGAAAGATATCAACTGAATGAGCCGTCATTTTAATGTCGGCCCCGTAAATCGCCATGAAAGTAAAAAATTACAAAAAACGAAGCCCCCAACAATGGGCTGGCTTAACTTTAATAACCCAGACATGAGAAACATTAGCGTTTAAGTGGCTCGACTTGGCTGCCAGCCAATCTGCAATCAACAAGCGAATTCTTTATGAAGCGCAACGAATGGCTATTTTTATAGAAATATGAATAAGGAGCGAATATATTCTGGAAGCATGAACCATAACAACGTTTAGTTTTCATGAAAAAGGGAGTACTTCAAAGCAAACATTGTATGCAGTTTAGTTGAAATGCAATTTCAGCAGCATAAGTAGAAGGGCATGTGTGCTCCCTGTGTGCTTATATTTATATTTAATTTAGCTTTGTTTGTGTTTCTTGAAATGTTAATGAGCAAAGTTGAGGCAGCAGGGGTGAATTAGGAAAACAATTTCGATTCTTTAAGCTCAACATTAAATTTGACAAATAGATATAAGCTTGAGATAATCCACAATAATCCAAATTAAAGCAAAAAATGCTAAACACAAACTTAAACTTTAACCCCAGGCTAAGAAGAGCCTTGAAGTGTGCCTCAATTTTTTCTTTTGTTTCACTTTCCCTTCGGGATCTGACTTTATCTGCATAAATTTCGCCCCAGCATTTGAGGCACGCTTCTAATTAGCGAAAACCAACAACAGATGAGTGATGAACACGAATCTGTATATATATAGAAAATCTAAAAAAAATATCCAAAGAGCTTCGTTTGAATAAAACCTAAAATCCTGGCACTGGTGCTTACAATTAGCATAAATTCACTTTATACCAAAGTAACGAAGAAAAAAATAAAAATGCGGGCAAAGCAAAATATGTAAATATCATTACTCTACTCACTCAACCTCTGCTGGCTTAATCCAGCAAGGACTTTAACAAAAACAAAGTGAGCTGAAAGCATTTAAAGCCTTTGCATAACGACAAACCATAAATTGGCCTCCAAAAAAGCCAACAATTGGCAACAGATTAGCTCCGAAAACAGTTGGCCATTTTGCGGTGGCAACTAAATTGCAAACAATTGCAACAAAACTGCCACCTGCCGCAGGACACCCACCGTACAACCAACCCACGACCGAGGCCGGCAAAAAATGTCACAGAGAATTCTGTCCAGCCAGCGGAAAACGGAAACGGCTGGAAGCTGCTGCCCAGAATGGGACAGAAAGAGCTAAACGCAGCTTTCGTTTCCGCTTGGCCAGCAGTCCGAACTGAAACACGATGGAAATTCGATATATGGGACATCAGGGTTTTAATCAGTGATTGAAAATTTGTCAAGAGGGCACTGTTTGAATATCCCCTTTAAATCCCTTTTATAAATTTAAATAATTTTTATTTTATATATTTTAAATACAATATATTGACTGAAGACTGTTTAATTTTCCCAAAAACGAGTTGAACGGACAAATTATGACCGCAATTGCGGAAAAGCGGCTAAAGAGCAAAATGACAAACTGGTGGAGAGCAGGGAACCGAACAATTCGATAAGAATCTTTAAAGTTGAAAAATATTCGTACCTTGGAGCGGTGGCGGCTAATCAATAAGTGAGTTGCCATAAATTATGGAACCTGTCAGCACAAATTGCTGGCATAAATAAAAAAAAAAATAGTCAAGGAAAGCGGCAAGGCCCACCCACAGTCTCAATGATCACATGTGAATGAACGATTCCATCTAATCCCGAACCCTCGACCACACACTCACATCTGGCCATACGGATATGGATAAATCTTGTAAGAGCGGAAGCCAATTGAAAAAGTTATTCCTTCGAACAGTTATTGTTTTTCTTGTTTTCTTTTTTTTGGGGAACTTGCTTAAGGGGCATATCTGATATCATATCAAGTTTAGGGTTTTATTTTATTAAATTTAACATAATAAATATTTATTTAGGGTTATTTTTATAATAAAATCTTCTCTGAGATTTGTTTTCAGGAGCAACATGGCGTATACGTAATATTGAGTATACGCAACATTGGCCATTCCTAGAGAATCAAATATTTTATATTCGTGTTGGCTCTTACGTTTTTGGCAACTGAACTTTCTTTCTGGCCAATTTGGTGGCTAAGAACAAGTTGTTATTGGCACCCGATAGCTATATGCTTTGGTTTGGCGTTTATTTTCCAAACTTTAACCCAAATTTAAACAAAATTAAAGTATTTCTAGTTTTGTTTAGGGGTATTAGTTGACTTCTTCGAAACTGGAAAGGAACATTTATAAGACAAGGATTCGGCAATTAAAAATATTTCAATTAAAAGTTTCAAAGGCTCAACTGGGAAAACTCCAAGGGTTCTTAATTGAATCAACTTACTTTTGTCCACAAAACCAAAGCTATGTGGCATAAAATATTTTAATGAGTTAACCTTATAGCTTTAAAAATTAGCTACATTAGGCTACACATTAAACAATATATTTTGGGCGCCAATAAAACCGTATTTTGAAATTCATTTATTTTGTAGTTAAATATTCAATTATTACTTTTTCCATTCATTCATTTTTCTGGCATATTTATGAGTGAACATATAACCAAACCCGTGCACGGAAAAGCTTTAAAGTTTAAACTGTCAACGACAGACAACATATAGACTAATAATTGGCTACCAAATGGCATTCGACGGAAATTCGGGGAACGCGACAGGGGAGAGTTAAATATTCACAGAAATGTTTGTTGACAAATATGAAAAACTGTTCAAGCATATGAAAAATGTGAAATACGAATTTCCAAATAGAATCTTTGTGGAATTTTAATTGGGTGTTGGGTTGTTCTGACAACTCCCCTATCCCCAAAACGACATAGTAAGTACCTGCTATAATCTATTTCTTTCCCAATCGAACTACTTTGCTTTATCAATTACCTTTTGTTTATTTTGCTGGTTCAGTATTTTCATTATCACAAGATTGCAATTAATACGTATGGGTGGTTTATTGTTTTATGGCATTACTAATATTTGGTTTGCATTCTCCGCGGAACTGGGCGCTACGGAACGGAAGGGCTCGAAACGTCGGAGTGGAATCTATGTAACAGGAACTCTATTGTGCTTGATTTGTTTGGTTGTTTGTGTTTGCACGCCTGGCACTCACTTACTATATATCGAATCGATTCGCATCTGAATCGAAATTGAGGAATATTCCCCCCACCTCTCAGCAATCTAGCTATCTATTTAGTGCCTCTTTTATTGCCTTTTTTCTTATCACGTGTAGAGGGTAAAAGTATTCAAAATGCAACAAAAAAATTAGTTTGATGGAGTTTTTTTATTGTCAGTACTATGCTTTAAACTTTCTATTTTGATTTTCGTTTTTAAGTTTTTATTTATAACTAGTTATATAATATTTATTTTTATTTTTTAACTTTTTTGAATATTTTCTTTGGTTCCTCGCCTTGAATATTCTTTTATGTAAAATCGGTTTACCATCTTATCTTTATTGATTTCGACCAACTATTTTTTTTGTTTGCCCTTAAAGTTATCTTATTTTTTGCTTTTTTTGCCTTGCCTGCCCATTTTCATTTACATTTTGATTTCATATTTGCCGTGCGCCTTCTGATACTCGCGGAAAACAATAAAATTCACCAAGCCGGCGGCACGCGGTGCGTATACGTAATAAAGAGCTCAAGAGCCGTACTGCAAACGACGTATTTCCGCCCGTATTTCGTACGAACGTATCTACGTCCGCGACTCCGGCACTACTGGTTGCGCTACGGATTTTGCGGGCTTTTGGCCAGAACGACTGGCGACCGAGGATTGAAATATATGGCCCAAAGTGCCAAGCACCAAGCACCAAGCGTGCCCAAAATGCCGCAGCGTCGCTGTCGTTTTTCTCTCCCGTCTCTCTCACTCTGTCCGCTTTATATTCGCACTGCCAATAGGCGCAGCAGACAGCCGACGCTGTGGGGAGGGGTTGGGCCGTAGCCATGGCAAGGGGGCGGAAGAAAGGAGATCCACATAGTCTGGCCATGAATGAGTGAGTGCCTATTGATAAGTGGGCGGTGAGAAAACTACCATGAAGAGCAGAGCGAGAGAGAAAGTAAGGCGCGTTTGAGAGCTCTTGTAACAGTAACGGTCGAAATATTGGCAAGGGCTATTGCCAAGGTATTATTCAGAGTTTCTATAAAAATGTAGCCAATTTTAAAAAGTTCACTTTCTATTTGTAAAAAAATATATTTATAAGAACTGATAAATATTTTCTCAAAATATATCAATATTTTTTAATTTTTAGATTTTTAAAAACAATTTTCACAAATTGACCACTGTAGCCGGCAGAGATTTTCAATGAGAGCATCCCATGTTGCGCTCCCATTTGTAATACTTTCTCTTTATTGGCTCTTTCTCTTGCAAGACTCTCTCTCTCTCTGCCAGACGGCGCCAAAAACAGCTGCTTGATGTTTATTTATTTGTTTTTGTCGTCGTCGTTGTCGACGTTTGCCATTTTGGTGTTTGCCGCCTGTCCTCCCGGCGGAGCAGCAAACTCCGCGTCGCCTGTGGCGTATCCGTATCTTCCGTATTTGCCGCATCTTGAGTGCCGTCGCAGTTTTCACCTAACTTCTGCGAAAAAGAGGGGGCAGCTAGGGGGCGGTGGAATCTGTGCCTGGTGTCGCCTCCTTTATGACAGCCGCCACATCAACTTTTATGGCCTTCAAATTGTTTCCGAAACGTTGCGCTATTGGCGATGTCGGCCTGTTGGAAAATTAAGAGGGAAATCGGAAAGAGGAAAACTGTGTCAGTGTGCGGGCTCCGCCGCATACCGCTCACCACTCCCCCTCAGTCCCTGCCCACCCATCCCCCTTTTATGACTGCGCTATCTAGCGCAGTTTATCAATTGCCACCCATCCGGCGTTTGCTCAAAGATTTGCTCCATTTCACTTGCTTGCCATTTGGCGTTTGTAGCATCACAGTTTTTGTTCAGTCTTTTAGTTACTTTTCAGATTTACTTGTAAAATAATGACGCTGAACAGACTCTCAAAATTCTGAATTATTGTAAGCTCTCTTAGGTACGCAAATGCGCAAATAATTATTCCCGCATTTGCATCTAAAAACCTGCAGTGCGTATACGTAATATTGTTTATGGTTACATTACGTATACGTAATGTTATTGAAGATTTAATTGCCTTAAATATTATAATTCATTTTTGAAGTTGTCCGGTATATTACTTTAGACTTGATTTTTAATGTTTGTTTTTTCAGCCTCATTTGTGTAATTTGTAAGTTAATTAGCTCAAAAAACAGGTTTTTAAAATAAGCAAGTGCTAAGAATAATTATAAAAGCACACGTCATTTGCTTAAGTAAAACGTATTAAGGAAAATTTTAGTGAAAATTACATTTTTGACAGGAGCAAATAAATTAAAAAAACGTTTAATGAAGGGATTGTTTTGGGGTAATAAGTGTTAAATATAATTTATAGGGATTTTAAGTCTATACTATCACCTGTAGTTCTTATAAATGATCTTTTAGAAAAGGACATCTTTTATTTAAATGTGTGCAATGTCAAGTAATCCACAAGTGCATTGGCAATGGCTGTGAGGAAAAAGCACAAGAAGAATTTCAAGGATTTCAAGCTCAACTAACCCCGTCAATTAAGGAATTCCATCCATTTTGTTTATCCCATCACCATTTTGTTGCCCTTCCGCCTCGTCTTCTTAACTCATTCATTAGAACTGAATGTAGTTATTTTTCTTCAGTTTTTCCTCTTCATTTTCCCACTGGCTGCCACTTGGTCTGCCCTTCAGGAGTGCAAAAAGCACTAGCCCGGTCGGGAAAATTCAACAGAAACCGGCTTCGAATGCCATTTCTGCTGTCTGCTCTCTCTGCTTTTTACCGCTTTTCTTCATCTCATCTGCTTTTTCCACATTTTCTTGGTCTTTTGTGCATCTCCCGCTGCATTGTTTACATTTCTCCCAACGGTTATTTATTTGCCTTTTACTTTTACGTGCGGAAACAACGGAAATTTGCCTTGAATTGTAATTTATTTTTTATGCTTTTTGCTGCTCTGCCTTTGCTTTGCTTTTGCTTTGGTGTCTCTTCCCATTTGCGTATTTTTCAGTTGCCTCATTTTTTTTTTGCAAATGTTTTTTATGGGGTGTTGAAAACCACTTTGTTAAACAAACTTGTGTTTGTTCTTTTTCGTTCCGTATCCTTGTTCCCTCTCTTTCTCTTTGTATACAAATATCTCTCTCGGCTTGTTATTGTTATAGGAAGGCCTTAACTACCCGGAAAGGGCAAGCTCTATAATTTGTATTGGCATTGTGGGATTTCACCTGCTACACCTTTACCAATTATTTGATGGCCGATAAGCAGGCTAAATTGCGTAATATAAATAACAAAAAATGGATGGATGACGTTGCTGGTGGAAGGGGCCTGGTAAATGGGCCAAGTTGGAAATGCGCGTATACCGCGCTGGCGGTAATTTGATTGCGAATCCTATTACTGTTCATTACCTTTTTTCTTACAATTCATTACTGAAATCAAACAGATATTTTTTATTCATTGAAAGGATCCCCAAGGTATATAAAAGACCTTAAAATTATTTTTTTTTTTTTTTTAGTTTTGATGCATATTTATGGAAAATCAATCTACAATTCGGTTAAGGAATTCCGCTCACAAATCGGATGAAAATTGGCCAAGATATAGCCTCCTCTGGGGGCCATATTGTCCTTCCAAGCGTTTTCTTCATTTTTGAAGGGGATACCCCAGGAAATTTCACAAAAAATCTAAAAAATATTTTGTTCTTGGATTTTGATGCAGAATTGTGGAGAATCGATCCACAAATCATTTAAGGTAATCCGCTGGAGGATCGGATGGAAATTGGCCAAGATATAGCTTCCCAGTGAGCCATATTGTCCTTCCAAGCGTTTTCTTCAGTTTTGAAGGGGATACCCCAGAAAATTTCAAAAAAAGTCTAAAAAATATTTTGTTCTTGGATTTTGATGCAGAATGGTGGAGAATCCATACACAAATCATTTAATGTAATCCGCTGGAGGATCGGATGAAAATTGGCCAAGATATAGCCTCCTCTGGGGGCCATATTGTCCTTCCAAGCGTTTTCTTCATTTTTGAAGGGGATACCCCAGAAAATTTGACAAAAAATCTAAAAAATATTTTGTTCTTGGATTTTGATGTAGAATGGTGGAGAATCGATCCACAAATCATTTAAGGTAATCCGCTGGAGGATCGGATGAAAATTGGCCAAGATATAGCCTCCTCTGGGGGCCATATTGTCCTTCCAAGCGTTTTCTTCATTTTTGAAGGGGATACCCCAGAAAATTTGACAAAAAATCTAAAAAATATTTTGTTCTTGGATTTTGATGTAGAATGGTGGAGAATCGATCCACAAATCATTTAAGGTAATCCGCTGGAGGATCGGATGAAAATTGGCCAAGATATAGCCTCCTCTGGGGGCCATATTGTCCTTCCAAGCGTTTTCTTCATTTTTGAAGGGGATACCCCAGAAAATTTGACAAAAAATCTAAAAAATATTTTGTTCTTGGATTTTGATGCAGAATGGTGGAGAATCGATCCACAAATCATTTAAGGTAATCCGCTGGAGGATCGGATGAAAATTGGCCAAGATATAGCCTCCTCTGGGGGCCATATTGTCCTTCCAAGCGTTTTCTTCATTTTTGAAGGGGATACCCCAGATAATTTCACAAAAAATCTAAAAAATATTTTGTTCTTGGATTTTGATGCAGAATTGTGGAGAATCGATCCACAAATCATTTAAGGTAATTCGCTGGAGGATCGGATGGAAATTGGCAAAGATATAGCCTCCTCTGGAGGCCATATTGTCCTTCCAAGCGTTTTCTTCATTTTTGAAGGGGATACCCCAGAAAATTTGACAAAAAATCTAAAAAATATTTTGTTCTTGGATTTTGATGCAGAATGGTGGAGAATCGATCCACAAATCATTTAAGGTAATCCGCTGGAGGATCGGATGAAAATTGGCCAAGATATAGCCTCCTCTGGGGGCCATATTGTCCTTCCAAGCGTTTTCTTCATTTTTGAAGGGGATACCCCAGAAAATTTCACAAAAAATCTAAAAAATATTTTGTTCTTGGATTTTGATGCAGAATTGTGGAGAATCGATCCACAAATCATTTAAGGTAATTCGCTGGAGGATCGGATGGAAATTGGCAAAGATATAGCCTCCTCTGGAGGCCATATTGTCCTTCCAAGCGTTTTCTTCATTTTTGAAGGGGATACCCCAGAAAATTTCACAAAAAATCTAAAAAATGTTTTGTTCTTGGATTTTGATGCAGAATGGTGGAGAATCGATCCACAAATCATTTAAGGTAATTCGCTGGAGGATCGGATGAAAATTGGCCAAGATATAGCCTCCTCTGGGGGCCATATTGTCCTTCCAAGCGTTTTCTTCATTTTTGAAGGGGATACCCCAGAAAATTTGACAAAAAATCTAAAAAATATTTTGTTCTTGGATTTTGATGTAGAATGGTGGAGAATCGATCCACAAATCATTTAAGGTAATCCGCTGGAGGATCGGATGAAAATTGGCCAAGATATAGCCTCCTCTGGGGGCCATATTGTCCTTCCAAGCGTTTTCTTCATTTTTGAAGGGGATACCCCAGAAAATTTGACAAAAAATCTAAAAAATATTTTGTTCTTGGATTTTGATGTAGAATGGTGGAGAATCGATCCACAAATCATTTAAGGTAATCCGCTGGAGGATCGGATGAAAATTGGCCAAGATATAGCCTCCTCTGGGGGCCATATTGTCCTTCCAAGCGTTTTCTTCATTTTTGAAGGGGATACCCCAAAAAATTTGACAAAAAATCTAAAAAATATTTTGTTCTTGGATTTTGATGCAGAATGGTGGAGAATCGATCCACAAATCATTTAAGGTAATCCGCTGGAGGATCGGATGAAAATTGGCCAAGATATAGCCTCCTCTGGGGGCCATATTGTCCTTCCAAGCGTTTTCTTCATTTTTGAAGGGGATACCCCAGAAAATTTGACAAAAAATCTAAAAAATATTTTGTTCTTGGATTTTGATGCAGAATGGTGGAGAATCGATCCACAAATCATTTAAGGTAATCCGCTGGAGGATCGGATGAAAATTGGCCAAGATATAGCCTCCTCTGGGGGCCATATTGTCCTTCCAAGCGTTTTCTTCATTTTTGAAGGGGATACCCCAGAAAATTTCACAAAAAATCTAAAAAATATTTTGTTCTTGGATTTTGATGCAGAATGGTGGAGAATCGATCCACAAATCATTTAAGGTAATCCGCTGGAGGATCGGATGAAAATTGGCCAATATATAGCCTCCTCTGGGGGCCATATTGTCCTTCCAAGCGTTTTCTTCATTTTTGAAGGGGATACCCCAGAAAATTTGACAAAAAATCTAAAAAATATTTTGTTCTTGGATTTTGATGCAGAATGGTGGAGAATCGATCCACAAATCATTTAAGGTAATCCGCTGGAGGATCGGATGAAAATTGGCCAAGATATAGCCTCCTCTGGGGGCCATATTGTCCTTCCAAGCGTTTTCTTCATTTTTGAAGGGGATACCCCAGAAAATTTCACAAAAAATCTAAAAAATATTTTGTTCTTGGATTTTGATGCAGAATTGTGGAGAATCGATCCACAAATCATTTAAGGTAATTCGCTGGAGGATCGGATGGAAATTGGCAAAGATATAGCCTCCTCTGGAGGCCATATTGTCCTTCCAAGCGTTTTCTTCATTTTTGAAGGGGATACCCCAGAAAATTTCACAAAAAATCTAAAAAATGTTTTGTTCTTGGATTTTGATGCAGAATGGTGGAGAATCGATCCACAAATCATTTAAGGTAATTCGCTGGAGGATCGGATGAAAATTGGCCAAGATATAGCCTCCTCTGGGGGCCATATTGTCCTTCCAAGCGTTTTCTTCATTTTTGAAGGGGATACCCCAGAAAATTTCACAAAAAATCTAAAAAATATTTTGTTCTTGGATTTTGATGCAGAATTGTGGAGAATCGATCCACAAATCATTTAAGGTAATTCGCTGGAGGATCGGATGGAAATTGGCCAAGATATAGCCTCCTCTGGAGGCCATATTGTCCTTCCAAGCGTTTTCTTCATTTTTGAAGGGGATACCCCAGAAAATTTCACAAAAAATCTAAAAAATATTTTGTTCTTGGATTTTGATGCAGAATTGTGGAGAATCGATCCACAAATCATTTAAGGTAATCCGCTGGAGGATCGGATGGAAATTGGCCAAGATATAGCTTTCCCAGTGGGCCATATTGTCCTTCCAAGCGTTTTCTTCATTTTTGAAGGGGATACCCCAGAAAATTTCACAAAAAATCTAAAAAATATTTTGTTCTTGGATTTTGATGCAGAATTGTGGAGAATCGATCCACAAATCATTTAAGGTAATTCGCTGGAGGATCGGATGGAAATTGGCCAAGATATAGCCTCCTCTGGAGGCCATATTGTCCTTCCAAGCGTTTTCTTCATTTTTGAAGGGGATACCCCAGAAAATTTGACAAAAAATCTAAAAAATATTTTGTTCTTGGATTTTGATGCAGAATTGTGGAGAATCGATCCACAAATCATTTAAGGTAATCCGCTGGAGGATCGGATGGAAATTGGCCAAGATATAGCTTTCCCAGTGGGCCATATTGTCCTTCCAAGCGTTTTCTTCATTTTTGAAGGGGATACCCCAAAAAATTCCACAAAAAATCTGTAGAATCGATCTCAAAATCGTTAGAAACAAATTAAATTAATAATACTTCCCAGAAAGTAATTCTGAGTCATAATATGATTTAAATACCAATCCTTTATAGCTTTTAAAAATGTACGCTAAGGGAGAGTTACAATTTGAAGTCTCCAATGAGTATTCTTTTTAATTTCTTACTCGAGACAGCTATCTTATCACGACATTCGGCTAATTTTATCAGATTTTCCATGTTAATGAACTTTTCAGGGTTAAAGTTATCTAATTCCCGTATCAAATTGCTTAAAGAGTAAGGAAAACAATTGAAATAAGTGAGACTATAGTAGATAATATATAGTAGATTGTTCTTGTTATTTACGATCCAACGCCAAGGCCTCTTAACAAAACCTTCAAATCAGATCCGATTTGTAAAAACTCCTAACTAACTTTAACCAATCACTGGCTGACACACAAAAGAATACTGTCAGCCGGCGAATTCCCGAACAAACAAGAAAACGTAGCTTGTAGATAATTCTGGATTCCAGTTCAGACAACCGCATCCAGCCGTCACCCTTCCCACATAAACCAGGATATGCTGGCCTTAGTATTGGTTATCATTCCACCACCACGTGCCACCCATGAAGGTCAACCTTGTTTGTCTGTGTGGGTGGTAGGGTCGGTGGGATGGTGGGGTGGTGGAATGGCGGGGATTCCCCCATCCAGAGGACCTTTCAAGCGCAACATGTCGCTTTGTTTCCACTTTGCTCGCTATTCTCCCGCAAATGTGATTTTTATTCTTTTTTTTCCGCCGCAACTAAACCAATATCCGTTTTAGCCTCTCTTTTCACTTGTGCACTTGAAGAAACTGTTTCTATATTTAATATATATTTTTAATGCAGTAGGATTCTCGTTAAAAAGAATGTTTAGATGATATATATTGAAGACATACTTTTTTATAATACAATCTGATAATTTTTTTCAGTTCCCTTACTGCGTAGCCTGACTCCTACTTCAGATATCCCGCCCTGACCCCCTTTTTTTACCAGGACCTCCACTCTTTTCTGACGCCTGTGGTCTGCCTCAACTTTGTTGTTGTTTTTCTCATGCGTGGTCGCTGCTGCTGCTGGCATTACATTGTTTGCTTTTTGTTTAGCGGCAGTTAGGTGTATACTCACTTCCCACTCTCCACTCTCCGCCAGCCAGTAGCCGCCGCCCACACACCACCCGTCTTTGTCTGCGCGACCCTTTCTCCGGCGAGTGCAGCTGCAGAGAAAACTTTTTAAACCGAATTACCCTCGGGGGAGTAGGGTACTCCAGTCCAACAATAAAACATGTTCGCCAAAGCAGCCTCTGGCTTTGGATATGGGTGGAGAGAGAGAAAATAGTGATTCATATTGTATGATCACAAGGCTAAAAGTGGCCACTTGACCTTGAAATGTTAACAAAAAAATTGTTTTAGGAGTAAAATATAAAAACACTCGGTTAGAGAATGAATATTTATATTATTTTTCAGCCAATTTTTTTTTTTTTTCTGACATGGTTTGGACCCAAAACCATTAGTTCTAAAATTATACAACATGATATATGTATATGTGAAAAAGAGTAAGATAAGCCATGATATAAAGTTATATAATCCTATAAAAATAAATTTGAAATAAAAACCATTAAAGGGAATATAAAAAGAGTATATATAATTCGCATTTGCCCGCAACTGCTCCCTCCAAATTGGACTTTCTGCTCACTTTTAGCCAGAAAGTTATCTGGCAACAGTGTTGTGCCGGCTTTGGGTGTTGCTACTACTATTCATATTGTTGCTGTTTGTGTTACTGTGCTGTGGATGGAAGTGGCATCCACCTAGGAGAAACGGAACTCCAGTGAATGCTGTTACATGGGAAATATTTGTACGACAGGAAATGCGCAAATATTGCAGCACGGCAGTAGACTAGAGGTGGAGGGAAAACGAATATGCTGATGGTTATTTCCATTTTCCAGAATCCGACAAAGTTTTGTCTTTGTGTGTAGATCGGAGATAGTTTGAAAATTGTTTTACCGGCACGCGTTTCAGTTGTGAGGATAGGGGAAATGGTTTTAGTTTCTACTTTTTTGTTTTTGCAATTTTTCCGTATGTTATTTTTTTTGTTTGCGCTTTTCAAGTAGCAGATGCGTCAAGGTAGAGTAGTTAACTGGGTTAAATGTTGGCTTAGTTGGCTTAGCCGGCTAACAGTTGCCCCTAAAATTCGGTTTGGCATTTTTAATTGCACATTTCAAGCAATAGGGGTGCCACACTGAAATAAATGCAATTTAAATTATATATTTTGATTTTTAAAGAGTTTGAAAAGTAACAATGTTATTAACTCTTTAAGTTTTGAAACACTTTAATGTTTTTTTGATAAAGTATCTTCCGTATGCCCACTCAACCACTAATTAATATAAAATTCTGTGGCTATCGTTTGGGATTATTTAGCGGCCATCGGGTTCATTAAAATGGCAAACAAAATAAATAAACTCGGATAAAAATGGAACAAAAACTTATCCAGTAGCTCTACTTTATTCTCCCCTTTTTTTTATTTCTATATTTGTTTTGGCTGGCGTTTTGCTTTTTGGTTTTTCTGTGGTTTTAATTGAATTTTTCTCGACGCCTTTATTGAAATTACATTTTTAATGACATTAATATTTCAACGGATTTTTTGTGGGTTTCTGTGTATTTTTTTGTTTTTATTGTCTTGTCAAGTGTCGCTCAGCAAATTGTTAATTGTGCATAAATATTTTATTGGTCTCCTCGGGGAGAGATGTGTATTTCCCAAAAAAGAGCCCGAAATGAAAGTGAAAATAATTCAATTGAATTTCTTGCGCTTTTTGTTCACGGTAATTTAATTTCCAAATTGACATATTTATTTGTATTTGGTTAACAATTTCTCATTTCATTTTAATAAAATTCAATTGATGTATTGTCTGTTTAAATAATTACTTTTCTTTTGTGTACTTTTCGCAAACATTTGTGATTTATTGCTGGCAATTACAGCCGAGGAGAATTGGACTATCAGCTTGGTCAGCACTTTATATCACCGTAGCTTATCACAAGAGTTCAGAGACAAGAAAAAAATAATCCAAAATTAAATAGTTCAATTTCTAGACTGATTAATACCTCGTTTTTTAAAAACTACTGGCTTACTACCAATTAAATCACTTTTAAAACGCGATACAGTCAATCCCCCACACACTTAAATCGCAAGGTATGAAAATTATTGAACAACCACCTTTTGGGTGACTAATTGGCCACGAAAGTGGAAAAACCGCCACATGAAATTTATAAAATTTTATGGCCAATTAGTGGTATCTCATAAACTGCTCGGCCTGGCCAGAATTATGGCAGCCTAGGACTGGACTTGCTCGCTCGCACGCTCCGACGCACATGAAAACCACAGAAATTTCTGCGCCAAATTCGAACTGGGACCGAAAGCAAAAAGTATTCCGGGAAACATTTAAAGAAATCTCTTTGAAATGCGTTTCAATTTCAAATTGAAACCAATTACGGCCAGTAAAAAGTTAGAATATAATTCTCAAAGCAAGTAGAGTTGAGCGAAATTGCTTTTGTTAAATGACCAACAAGTTTATTTTTTTCTCCGACTGCCAAAGAATTTTTTTTCTCGTTTAATGCCATTAACAGCTTGTCAAAGCCATGGCCAAAGTCGTGAGTTATTAAAAAGGAAAAAAAAAAACATCTGTGAATGGTCTTAAGCACCTGGACGAGTTGGCAGGAGGGTGACAGGAGGGGGCCCACCAGAAGGGTGAAACTTTAACAAAAAAACTGAATGGGTTCTGGCAGAGCCATCTCGCTGTGCCAAAAAGTTTCAAAAGTCTTCTTTTTTTGGCCCCGGCTTCCTTTTTCTTCACCAGCCCTCACCCTCCCACTTTTTCCTTTGATTTTCGGTTTTTATGGCTTTCAGCGCGGCACTTTTGCTGACATTTTTAACTAGCCCACTTTTGCAGTCTCGCCATGAAATGTGATTGCAACTCAAGTGCTCAGCGACACCTACACATTGGTGTACCTCCCATTGGTATATATATATGTCATATAAACACAGTGCATTGCAGTTGATTATTATATTTATAAAATGATATTACTTTTGAAGACTACCACGTCTTAATATCGTTTGAATATCTATTAGAGTCTATTCCCTCCACAAAAGAGTACTAAAGAAAAGAGTATTATTAGATAACCTTTTATTAGAACCCACTGTAGCTAGCTTATACTATATAGATCTATCTATGTAGAATGTCTTGTGGCCGGCTGGGCTGACTGGCAGTCACGGGTCTATTTCAGTTAATTATCACACACCAGCAGGTTAAACTGAGAGGGGCGCCTCCCGAGCGCCGACCACCCTTTATTGACTGACATTTCGCCTCGAATGATCTAATCAAAAACGAGTTGTTGCTGGTTTGGTAATGTTATTGTTTTCGTTGGCTTGTCGCTGGAACAGAACCGCTTTTAAAGACAAAAGCGGAGGACGTGGAGGGGTTTTCATCGGCTATCAGGGGTACTGTTATGACAGTCGACTATATATAGCATTAGTGTACACCCAAATCCGATCGTGTGCGCCTCTAGATATTGCATTTTCTGTCCCCGCCCGCCTGTCTCTCATGGACAATAAATTTTTTATAATATTATTTTCGTTTTGGTTGACATCGAATTGCTTCGGATATTTTTGGATTGGATAAATATTCTTGAGCACTCTCGTAGTGTTCTTAAAATGGAATGTAAAATAAATATTAAATATTAAAATAGTACGCCCATTATGTCATTTGTTATTTCTTATTGGACGTAGAGTTCTTCCACGGTTATTAATTGGTTAAAAACAAAAAAGTTTGATAACCTGCCATTCCGACATCTCAATCAGGCAATAAAAGCCCCATGACTAAATTAATATTTATATATGTCTGCGAGTTGAAGGAATTTGTCGATTTTTTGCCTTTTGTTTGCCCCGTTTTTTGTAGTTGGCTCTAATCATATCTGGAACATATGACCTGTGTTGGCTGACAAGCCTTTGTTTTAGCATGCCACACCAGCAATAAAAACACAGTTAAATAATCACAACAACACAAAAAATTCTATTCAATTTTTTATTATCAGCCGCGGAGTGTGCGTTGACAGTTTCTGTTTCTGTTTCCCTATCGCAAATCAGCTAACACAAAAAAAGTTTTAAAAAAAGTCTGTTAACTGGAAAAAAGCGTGAAATAAACATCAGAAGCCAAAATAAGCAAGAATTATCGTTAGAAAAAAATGGAGAAATTGCGTGAGGGGTCATCAACTGTTTGAGGCCCCAAGGGCAATATTCCCCTTTTGAAAAATATAAAAAAAAAAAACTTTATACCCATAACAATAATAAATAAAAAATAATAATAATAAGCCCCCAAGAAACAAGAAAGAGAAGCTAGAAGAATGGAGGCCAGAATAGATTGGACAAAGACCAGAAGTTTGATTAATGGAGATTACAGGGAGAAATGGGGACAAAAGGGGAGTCGACAACTCAGCGCTCTTACCGCGCCGGCTAACTTGGTCGGAGGAAAAATTATGAAATAAAATGGAAAAGTTTACGCCAAACAAGGAAATTGCTACAGAAGTACCAGGAAAAGTAGCCGGGCCAACTGCCAGCAGGCTAATTGCCAGTCTTGGCCAACAAAGGTGGCCAAGAAAATTGAGGTTGAGCTGTAAACAGCTGAGAGGTGAAATTCTATCTTCGGAGGGAGACAAGAAAAGAGCAATAGGTGAGATTCTTAAGCTTAAGAGAAAGACTAAACAAGGGCTACCTATTAGGTGAATTACCTATTAGGTATTAGGTGAAAGTATACTATATAATCCTAGATTCAGATGATCCTGAAAACACTTCTATCGATAAGTGCTGTTAAATATTAGATCAGGCATGGTCGATCGATGAAAGCTTTCTTAAAGGCAATGGTATCGAGGTAAGTCCATCGCCAAGAGGTAGGCTAAACGGAAGTTAATGCAAGAATGCTATCGAAACAATTATTGTTACTTTATTTCCAATATAATTATAATTTCAATGTCCCCTTTTTGACCCCTACTAATAGACTTGCACTTAATGTGTCAAGTGAGCAACAAATGTCAAAATTATTTAGATTTTCTAACCCCAAAAGTCGAAAAGTTCACTTCCGAATCACTTTCTTCCTTTCTCTCTCCATTTATCTCCCTCGGCTAGCCCGCATAACTTTTGCCATTCACCCAATGAATAAAAACAAAGCAAAAATGGGTAATAAAACGAAAATACGAGTAACTTTCGGACTATTAGCTGGCAATTAAAACGGCAAATGAACTTTCAACTCGCAGCAAACAAGAAGCAGCAGCAGAAGATAGCCAAAAACTAAACCAAGTCAAAGAAAGTAAACAAAACGAGCGATAAACTCAAAGCCGAAAAAACTTGTGGCATCACTAACAAAAACAAAGACAGCCGCAAATTAGTAAACAAAAGCACAATTGTTTGGTATTTTAAAGGGCTGAGCAGAGGGCGTGGCAGTGGCAGTGGGCGTGGGCGTGGGATTTTTGCACTAACAAACCCCAAAAACAACGATGACACCCACTACCAAAGTTTATAGTCTATGTTTGGTTTTTTGTGTCTTGTTTGGCAATTTTCGGTGAGGGCCAGAAACTCGGGGGATAATAAAAGAATACAGCAAACAATGCCAAATGAAACTGGTACAAAAGTTTTCAGTGTTTGTTTTTGTTTTTGGCAACTGGCTTTTGTGCTAGCTGCCTCTCTCATGTGATAATAATAAGCCGGACTGGGTGGAAAAACCAGGCCAGAACAAGTCTATGTATCTGGGAGGCGGGATGGCTAATTCGCATGGAAATACGAGCTGGTTAAAATCCGCAGATGGGCCAAAAAGTTGGAACAAGGTCAACAAAGATTCTTGAATTTGATAAGAATAATTTGAGGGCTTCTGGCCCAGTTATGCAAAGGCTCAATTTTGAGTCAAACATAAACAAAGTTTTAAAACTTAAACTAAAACTTGTATTGTTTAACTTTTTGCAAAGAGTATTAATGGGTTTTGATTGAAGATTAATTGAAAAGGATTATTAAATTTGAACTTTGTAACGATAATAGTAACATTGTTACATGGTAATGATACTAAAAAAGAATGATCCTGAAAATACTTAAAGCGATAAGCACTGTACATAAAGGACGATATATCGATAAGGCCTTCAAGATGATGACATCGAGGTAGTTCCATCCCCACGAAGAAGAATTAGCGGTAATCCCCGCAAGACAGAGTGCACATTAAAATATTGATATTATCTTTAAATATACATCTTGAAAGTCTTTAGTTCCTAGAAAATGTACATATTTGGTATACTTGAGCAGTTCTGAATTTTGAAAAGAACACGTGTCTACTTCGAATCTTATCTAATCAAACTCTTTTTGTAGAAGAGTTCTTGGAATATTTGTAGACAAGTAAGTTTCCTTGCCTTTTTCAGCTTCAAAAGTAATCATCACAATGGGGATAACAAAAGTTTTCGCCTTTCCTCCGCCCAGTTTGCTCTTTGTTATTTTCCTCTTTCTTCTCCTTTTTTTTTTTGATGGGGTAATTCACGTGGCACTAATTGAATTAGTTAACTGACTTTTGAGTCTGTTTCATATTTAGCCCTTGTACTGGGAAATTATACCGTTAAACATGATGAACTTGCAATAGAATGCAAAGTGCGCAATTAGCAAGTTACTTGCACTCTAAAGGGAGTTGGTACATAACGGTTAAATAAGTAAACTCACAAGAAATATTCAAGGCAAGTGTGGATTTCAGTCTCAACAGCTGCTGCCTGGGTTACTAATTAAAAACAGCTGTGGACAAACAAAAAGGAAGGGCGACTTCCTTAACATTCGGTTTCAATTCAAGGTATCGAATTTCAGACCCAAATTTTAAGACTCCGCAACACGCAAAGTCATACCATTTTAAGACAGAATTTTACAATGTCTTCTCTTTTATACTCTTTTTTTTATGATAAGTATATTGAAAAGTATTTTTTAAGTAGATGATTGCATATTTCCACTCACTTTTATAATTATAAAGAATTATAGAGTCATTTTCTCGTATTTTTCTGATTCTAATAAGCGGAAATTACTTTGTTCTCACTTTATTGATCAAGAATCAGAGAAAGTCAATCTAAGTTTTATAAAATAATTGAGATAATAGTTCCTATAAACTACTAATTCTTCGACATTTTAAAGACAATAAAATAAATTTATATACCCTTCACTTGTGAATAAAAATTGGGACAACAACATGCAAATGCAAGATAGAATGGAGGTGTGAGAAATAGTCCTTGATGGCTAAATCGCCCCCTGGCAATAAATTAAAGTCAACAAATGCGAGCGCTGATTAGTAACCTATATCGATGTCAGTCAGGTAAATAACAAAGTTTAACAAATTACGTCAGGCTCGGATCCAAATGGCCAATAAAAAAATTTGCAAATCAATGCAAATGACTGGGCAAACAAAGGGAGCCTCGGGGGGCGGGAGTTATAGGTGGCGGCACACAAAAACCGAAAGCAGAATTAATTAAGCAAAGTGCGAGTTGGATTGAGGGGTGGGATGGTGCGATGGGGGCTGGGAGCGGAGGAGAACCCGAGATTAGCAAAAGATGTCAGTGTGTCACAAGGATGCCAATAAACGAGTTTTTTTCTCTTTCTATTTTGAATATTAGATAAATTGAATTCGATTTTTTTTTGTAATCAAAACAGGAAAAACGAGAAAAAATCAAACGGCTTATGTTGAATATGAAATACCCTATAGTAAGTCGAAGTACTATATTACAAAAATATAATTATTCATAGTTACAATACATAAAATAAATATTACCCAAACAAACAATTATTCGTTTTATTTCTGGAATATCTTGTTTCTTTTTATTGAATATAACCGGAAAAACATAAAATACTCAATCCTTTTGTTAAAATCTAAACAAATAAAATAAATCTAAAGGAGTAGTTCTGGTTTTTTTTTGTGCCGGAAACCACTCTATGTTATTTCAAGACTTGTCCACACACTTTCCTTTTATTCATAGTTTGGATATTGGCCTATCTCGTAGATATTTAATGAAAGTGCAGCAACGGCCGAGGCAGCAACAGTTGCTGCAACAAGTTGCACTTGCATGCGCCACTGCGCACTGAGGCATGCAACCGGGGAGCGTGAAAGAGACAGAGGCAGCTGCAGATGCCGAGGCGGCACACACACCTCACTACCAGCCATGCTTTAGAATTTTTAGTTTAATGATTTATAACCGGTTTCTGAGGTGGCAGCTCCCATGAGAGGCTGTTGCAGGCAGTTGTTGCAGGCAGGGTTATTTGTGCCCCGTCTGTCTCAGTTTAATTACACTTTTTTTTCCAGCGAACAAATAAAAAAATATAATAACAATAGCGGAAGTTATACAAAAGCCGCAAAACCGGCCTCATAACAAAAACTAACAAGGGTTGAGAGATAAGCCAAAGAACTTGATGACGAAAATGACAAAAAAAAAAATAAAAAATACTGCTAGTGTAGAACATGTGACGAAAGCAGTGACTTGGATACGAGGTAACAACATTTAACTGTTGTTTACACTCATAATTGCCGTATTGCGTTCCAAGTGGTGCAGAAAAATACTCTATAATCTAAAACAAGATACTAAAAAGTATACTTTTAGTTAATCCATAATCGTAGTTAAACAGCTGAAAACCAGAAAGAGAAAATAAAAATTAAAACCTGAATCGTAAATATTGGAAAAACGTGATTTTGCATACAACTCCTGAAATCATTTTCCCCAATGCCCATAAGCTTAAAATATATGAGCAAAAAATGTCCCCTCGTTAAACAAGCTTACCTCCAAATGAGCAAAAAAAAATTAAATAAAAGGCCGCAGTCTACCATTCAAGTCCAATTGCAAGGCAAGACTTTCCGTTTTTGTAGTTTTGATTTTATTTTATTTTTTTTTTGCTTTTTATTTTTCGCCTAGTTGCTTTCAACAAATTGAATCAAATCGCGCAAAAAGCAAAGAGCACAACTGCAAATTGTAAAAAATTGTATTTATTATAGACATTGACTTGGCACACACTTTCACAGCACAATTAATTGGCTAGATTTTTCTCCTTCGCAGTCGCCACTCCACTCCACCCGCCTCTTCTACGAAAACAGCTGGCCAAGTTGTTAGCCCACATTTCGCACAGTGGACACCCGGGTGTAGGAAACTTTCGCTCAAAACGGATGCAGAGCACAGCGAAAAATGTATCTTCAATTAATTAATCATTTTAATGTTCTACGACCGGGCCTGCAGCTTTTCTTATCTTCTATTTTGCTACAAAAATATAAAGATTAGATTAGATTTTGAAAAGAATTAATGTTTTTTTTTTTGAGATACCAATAGAATCCCTACAATTGGGTATTTATCACAGGTACTGATTGAAATAAAATGAGTGTATTAGTGTTTTCAGTGTATCCCATGCGAGTAGGTGGAGTGCGGAGGAGAAGGAACAGGTTTCTTGTAACAGGAACCTTTTTTTTTTTATTTATTTTCTTAAAACGAATAATTTTTTTCTTGAAATTTTCATCAATTTGCACATTTCCGGTGTTTCGTTATTTAGTTTGAATTATTTATTGCTGATTGGGATTTTGTTCCCGTTTAATTTACGAGTTGTTCTAATTTATGTTGTTGGCCCACAAACAAATATTTTCATTTATCTTTCTTCGCACTTTCTTTCGGCATTTTTTTACGGCCCAAAAAGCGATCTGCTTTTTCCTCTCTTCTTGCTATTTTTAACAGAACGCGCACACACACACGCACACCCACTGCAGCGTTCAGGTGAAAATTAGTGCAGAAATCTCCACCGATCGTACGAATAATTTTAAAATTAATTACTTTTACGAATGCAACAACACGACACGTTTTTCGAATTACAAAAACTACACCAGCTATAATCGGCGGCCTTTTTAAAAAATATGAAAGATTATCTCTAATTTACGCAAAGCCGACTAATTAGGCTGAAGAAGCGCGAAAATAAATGATGATTTTGAAAAAAACATACATTCCGGCACAACGCGGAGACCACCGATATTCATACCTTAGCTGATAAAACGAAAATAAACAAAAACACCAACGAAGAAACAAAAACATCAAATAGTGTGACCAGGTAAGCAATTGGGGTTTCTTACCACCAACTCTGTTACTTTATACTAACGGCAAACTTAATTTTTTTTATCCATTTTAAAAAATATTTTATTTAAAATCAATTTTATTTAAGTCATTTAAGTATTCTGCTTTTCCTCCAATTCCTAATACTTGTGTTTCGTTGCCAAAAGAAAATCTGTTGTTCATGGTAGATAAATATTTTTCAAAATTTTAGTGAAATATAACTTTTTAGACCTAATATGGCATCGAGGTTTAATTCTCTAAAGACTAAGCTAATGACAGGACAATAATTGGAGGAAATAATTTGGGTAATCGACAAAATCTTATTAAACTATTTGGCAAATTTGAACTACAAAGACGAAACTTAAATACAAAATATATAATCGGTGGTTTTAAATTGCAAATCATTACGAGTCTTCCTCTCATTAGCCTGGGAAAATGAGTTATTGCATGGAATATCTTAAACAATTAAGGAATACGAACTAAAAAGGCAAACATTTACGGGTCAGGAGCGGCTGGATGGGGTGGAGCAGCAGGTCATGGAGATGTCCAAGGGGAGCTCCTGGGAGCACACAAAAGTCGAGGTGCTGGATGTCTCATTGAAGCCGCTGTCCGTGCGGTACAAGGGAATCCTGGGTCCCTGCTGCGGGTATACAGCTGGGGGAAGGTTCAGATGCTGCTTAATGTCCAGCTCTTGTATCTGATCCTCTTCGTCCTCTAGGTTTGCACTGAAAGATTGCGACAGGTTCTTGCGCTGGGCCGACCGATGTCTTCTGTGTCCCCGTGGTGTGTCCGAGTTGGAAGAGCTGCAATTGAAGCTTAGGGTGGAGAGCTGCATGGCTTCTCCATCCTCCTCCTCGGTCTCTTCTTCCTCTTCCTCCTCCTCATCATTCTGTTCCTCCTCCTCCGCCTGCTCTTCCTCCTCATCTGATTCCTCGAACAATGGCTGCTCCACTTGCATTAGGGATTGCGACGCCTGACGGGTGCTGTTCACCCTCAAGCGTCTAACTCTTTGATTGATGCTGCAGTCCGAGTGCTCCAGGTTACCCATGGGCGATGAACTCCTGTCGGGCGTGAACTTCAAAGCAGTTGTCTCCGACAAGGTCTCGTGCTGCTCCGCGACACTAACTTCTACCTTGGAGTAAGCCAACCTCCTGCTGAGATGCTCTGAGGGGGCGATGGGTGAGGGCAGTTCCAGCTCGTGCATTAGGAGTTTTCTCTTCCCCGAGCAATTGCCGTCATCGGGCGTCCCCGGATTCAATCCACATAGATTTCGGATCGGCGAAAGGCTACCGAAGCTGCCCTCGGCCGAGGTCGAGTCCGATAGTCTGCCAGCGAACATGGTCTGCTTACCTTGAGGACTGGAACCCACAACCTGGGAAAACGGCTCGGCCGGATCCTGCTCGCCCAAAACGATCACATTGTGCAGATCGAAGAGTTTCCGACGCATCGAGCTGTTGAAAATATCGCTACCACCGCTGGACTTTCCTCTGTCGGATAGCCTTCCCGCCAAATGAGGCTGGAAATAGGGGCGCAGTGCATCCTCGAGAGCTTTCGGTAGCACTGGCGGCAGCGTCAACTCGGTTTGCACCTCACAGTCCCGCTTCCTGCGAGACTTGTTGGATATGGGCGTGTTATCCTCGTTATGATTAAGGACTATTCGCTGTTTGCGCAAAGGACAGTCCACAGGACTGGGCACAATGTGAGACTCCCTGAAAAAGGTACTGATGGCCAGCTGGGCTTTGGACTCCAATTCAGGATCGGGAGAATCATGAAACTGTGTTTCGTGCGGCTCCACATCGGCGGGCTTCAACTGTGATACCTCCTCGATATTCCACTCGAATTGGGTTGAGGAGAGCTGAGGAGTCCTGGACCGGAAGAGTGAGGGACTACAGGAAAAGTTCTCAATTTAATATTTGTAAGAACATTTTTTTAACCAAAATATGGCTCACCTGGCAATCAACGGAAGGTGCAAACGATCAGCCAAAGCTCCTTCGAACGGATTCCTTACCTTCTGCAGTCTTTTGGGAGGCGGTGTGCACACAAATCCCGACATTTGAGGGCTACATTTTCCATTTTCATTTTCCTTGCCGCCATTCGTTGGCGTTGCCACCGACGCCGCCCCGGAATTGTTACTAATTGAGGCACTATTTCTACGTGCCCTACACTTCAACTCACTCAGATTTGTGAAATACCTATTCTTTATTGCCTGGGGCGTCCGCACCTCGCTGTTTGGCATCTTTTTTAATCACAATTATGTCCAATTTTGTCTTAAATTAAAGGGGCGAATGGCCGATGTCAAAAAAGGATCAGTATTTTCAAATGCAGCAGTGTGGACAAGCGCCAATGTTATCGATTCGATGAATCAATCAGTGTTGGCGGGTTTGCGCGCCAAAATATGCTCGATTTGAAGTAAAAAGTAGCTAGAAACTGTTCAACATATGAGTAAAACAATTATAATAAAAGTAAGTTTTTATTTTATTATTTATTAGGTGTCTCAAGCTTGACAAGTTGCTTACAAATGTGTCTTGCAAATATTTAAAATGGCTCTGATGCGATTTACTTCTAACAATGATTATATTATGTATTATACTAATCTTTTGTTTTAATTTAAATGAAATAAAGTATATACTATTATCTAAACTAACTTTTTTTTAACAAAAATTAAAATTCGTTTGGTTCATTTACAGTAAGAAATTGCTAACTTCGCAACACTGAAACCGTGCCAAATTCGGTCACACTTTTGTTTTAATTTTGTTAAACAATTATTACCGTTTAATAAAAAATGTTTAAGGCTGTTTTTAAACAATACAAGGTAAAAAGCACAAGTCCAGACCTAAGCGAAGTGGTTAGTTTTGATGAAATTGACGACAGCCCGGAGAAGGATAGTATAGCACAGCGGCTAAGCTTCAATAATGAAAACATCGACTGGCCTGAGGTTCCTGGACTAAAAAGCCCACGTGCGTGGCGAACTTTTGTCCTTAAAGGTCATCCAGGCTTGTTAGTGATACGAAATCCCTTCACCGATCATGGCCAGCGTTATTGGATTGCTCGGTGCCTGCGCGACTACCCACGAGCGCCCAACATTGTCAATCTAAATGAAAGGCTCTTCGACGACTCCGTCAGGTGCGACTGGTGGAAAGAGCTTCAGGAATGCAAAGATCCCACAGAAAGGCAGCGTATCAAGGCTGCCATGCGATGGACAACTCTGGGCTACCACCACGATTGGGACACCAAGATCTACAATGAGCTATCCAAGTCCCCATTTCCGGAGGATTTGAGCAGGCTCTGCGAATTGTTTTCGTCCTTTTTGGGGTATCAGGACTTTAAGTCAGAGGCCGCCATTGTAAACTATTATCCATTGGGAAGCAGCTTATCGGGCCACACAGATCACTCGGAACCAAATCACTCAGCCCCCTTGTTCTCCTTCAGTTTTGGACAAACGGCCATTTTCCTCATCGGCGGAAGAACTCTGGAGGAGAAACCCACTGCTATGTTCCTGGAGAGCGGCGATGTCTTGGTAATGTCCGGAGAATCCCGCCTCTGTTACCACGCCGTACCCCGCATTATCCAAACCAAGAATGTGTCGTCTGCTAGTCTTCCAAACGAATCTAAATTGGAAAACTCCACTTTTGTGGACAATGATTTATTCGAACAAGTAGGAGATTCAAATTATTGGCAGCCCTTTTGTAGTTATATCGCAGATTCTCGTATAAACATTAATGTGCGACAGGTCCTTAACCCAGGTGATTTAAAATTAAATTAGATCTAAGATGTATTTTGTTATTTATTTGATCTAAGAGTTATGTCTGATATAATTGTATACAAAATAAATATATTCTTCTGATTTAAAATATTGTAAGGATTAAATAGTCGATATTAAAATGTAGTTGGCAAATTAGTGAAACTTTATAGTTTAAATTTAAGAATTCAAAATATAAAATACTAGACAGGTTTTGGCATATGCGGCTGGGCACACTGTTACCTGAACCGGTACGAACCGATAAGTCAAAGTAAAATGTAAAAACGGTCGCGACTGTAAATTTTCTCACACGATTCGGCACGAGTAGGTACTCTCACGAGTTCGTGAAACAGCTGCTGGCTGCGTGTATGTGTGCAGAAACTGAAACCGAAACAGAAAAAACGCGAAAAGTCACTGAAATATAGGTAGAAAAAAAGCGAAAACCGGCCGAGTTCCTATTTAATATCATTTCGCAGCCTGAGCGCAAAAGTGGCCAAAATTCGGCGAAAACAGCGCAAGTGTGACAAAGCGTTCGTGCCATCGCAGCCGTGCACAAAACGAACGAAAACAAAAGAGAATAGTGTTGACAGCAATACGAGCGTTTTGAGCAGTGCTAGCAGCAGCAGCACCTATAGCAGCGGCAGTGCAGTCGTTGCGGGCATCGGCGTAGGCGTAGCCAACAACAAGCGTCCGGGGGCGGGAGTGGGCCGGGGAACGGCCGCGAACGAAACGGTAGCTGCTTCAGCCCCAACAACAACAACAACAGCAGCAGCAGTAGCACTAACATCAGCTGCCGGCCGGTGTGCGGCGTTTTTCGGCGAAGCTGTTGCAAGAGGTGGGCGTGGCGGCGGGGGCGGCGTTGGGGGTGCCGGAGAAAGCGCAGCGAAAGCGAAAAAGGAAGAGGAGCAGCTAACAAAGGGTCAAAGCCAAAGCCAAAAGAGTCCCCTGAACGCCGCTGACTTTTCAATTGCCCTGCGCACCGTTGAAAAGTTAGCGACTGAGCTCGACGCCAACGCCAGCAGCACAGCCGACGCCAGCAGCGGTGTCATGTCAGAGACGGGCTGCCGGCATTATCAGAGCTACGTGAAGGAGCACAGCTATGATACATTCCGGGTCATCGACGCCTACTTCGCGGCCTGCGTCAACAGAGATGCGCGAGAGAAGAAGGTGAGAGCAGAGTGCTGGCGTCGCGACCCAGGTAGTAGGGGTGGGAGGAGAGAACAATGCTGTGAAAATAGAGATGATCAAATATTTGCATAACCGTGACTAAGTCACTGCGTAAAGGTAGCCGTTTTGAATCACGTGATTTGTTAATTTGTGAAAAATAAACAAAAAACTATTTAATTTGAATATATGATAAGATAATATGTAACAAATGTGTATGATAAAAATATTCCTAATTATCCTTAAAAGACTTCTCATCTCTGGGGAAAATTTAACCCCTCGCATCACCTTATTTTTTGCATTTACGAAAAAGGTGATAAAGTATGCGAAAGAGGGGAAGTGACAAAAAAGCAAAAAAGGAGATGAGCAGGCATAACCCGTGACTCAGTCACTGGAGAGGTCACTGACCCAATCACGTGGTAACAACATAAGTTCCAAATGATCAGTTCTGACACTTAAATGATTGTCAAGAAAATGTTGATTAATCAAAACATGATTGATAAGCCATTTTTTTTGCATTTTTTAACCTTTATCAGAGTATATATATTTTTTTATTTTTATGCTGAAAAGTAGCCAATAAGTTGACTTTGTTG
Organism: Drosophila atripex; assembly: GCA_035045925.1. Taxonomy (NCBI): domain Eukaryota; kingdom Metazoa; phylum Arthropoda; class Insecta; order Diptera; family Drosophilidae; genus Drosophila; species Drosophila atripex. The sequence goes on from JAWNOP010000012.1 coordinate 9,750,581, forward strand.
TCTTCCACAGGCCATTCACTGCAACTGCTTCGAGTGTGGAAGCTATGGCATCCAGCTGTACGCCTGCCTGCACTGCATCTACTTCGGATGCCGTGGCGCCCACATCACCAGCCACCTGCGGGCGAAGAAGCACAACGTGGCCCTGGAGCTCTCCCACGGAACGCTCTACTGCTACGCCTGTCGGGACTTCATTTACGATGCGAGGAGCAGGGAGTATGCACTAATCAACCGGAAGCTGGAGGCCAAGGATCTGCAGAAGAGTCTGGGGTGGCAGCCATGGATCCCCACAGCCAAGGAGACGAATCTGCTGTTGGCCAATGCGCGCCGGAGGTTGGTGCGACCGAATCAGACAATCGGACTGAGGGGGCTGCTCAATCTGGGGGCCACCTGTTTCATGAACTGCATTGTCCAGGTATGTCTCGTCTTAGAGACACAAGGACAGAACAAAAGTGTTTAAATTTGAATTGCTAATTCCAGGCTCTGGTTCACACTCCGCTGCTTAGTGACTACTTCATGTCGGATCGACATGATTGCGGTAGTAAGTCCTCGCACAAATGTCTCGTCTGCGAAGTTTCGCGTCTCTTCCAGGTGTGTGGAGAGTCAGGATTATAAATAAATCAATAGACATACTTAATGGATTATCCCCTTTTCCCTCAGGAGTTCTATTCGGGCTCCCGTTCGCCGCTGTCTCTGCACCGGCTACTGCATTTAATCTGGAATCATGCAAAGCACCTGGCTGGGTACGAGCAGCAGGATGCCCATGAGTTCTTTATTGCCACTCTGGACGTGCTGCATCGCCACTGCGTCAAGGCGAAGGCCGAAAACGAGAACAAGAGCAACAGTTCTAGCTCCGGCAGCGGCACAAATTCCAGCAGCTCGAGCAGCTCCCACTGCTATGGACAGTGCAACTGCATCATCGACCAGATCTTCACTGGCATGTTGCAGAGCGATGTGGTGTGCCAGGCCTGCAACGGAGTCTCGACCACCTTTGATCCCTTCTGGGACATATCACTGGATCTGGGGGAGACGACAACGCACGGTGGAGTCACTCCCAAGACGCTGATAGACTGCCTGGAGCGGTACACGCGGGCCGAACACCTTGGATCGGCGGCCAAGATCAAGTGCTCCACCTGCAAGTCCTACCAGGAGTCCACCAAGCAGTTCAGCCTTCGCACCCTGCCCAGCGTGGTCTCCTTTCATCTCAAGCGTTTCGAGCATTCGGCCCTCATCGACCGCAAGATCTCCTCGTTCATCCAGTTTCCGGTGGAGTTCGACATGACGCCGTTCATGTCCGAGAAGAAGAATGCCTACGGCGACTTCAGGTTCTCCTTGTACGCTGTGGTCAACCACGTGGGCACCATCGACACTGGGCACTATACTGCGTATGTGCGCCACCAGAAGGACACATGGGTGAAGTGCGACGATCATGTGATAACGATGGCGTCGCTCAAGCAGGTGCTAGACAGCGAGGGGTAAGTTTCTAGTTTTTTTTTTGTTTTTAGGGGATTGCTTAGTTCACTAATTTAATACACGTTTTATCCATCTTTTAGTTATTTATTGTTCTACCATAAAAACGTGCTGGAATACGAGTGAGGCATCCATGGACATCCATAGAGACTGCATCCCAAACACCATATATACAAACAGTACCCATGCATAACGAATAAATAAATACAATAAAGAAAACAAATGAGAGACAAGGCCGCGGCAGCGCTTACAAATTAAGTAATACTAACTAAAAACAAACAAAAATTATAATAAAACAAACCATACACTGGGTATTCCCTCGCTTGAGATTAGTTAAGCTCCGGCACTTTCGAGTTAAAACAATGAAATCCATAATGAATTTATTTTACTCACAGACGACTTAAAATTGTAATCTAAATACCGAATAACGTGTTGGGGATGTCCCCACTTTCGAATCCATAAAAGTAAAACTAAATCCCTGATATAAAGAAAACAGTACAGTATCAACTTATGCATGTACATATTATTACGGAACCAGGATCTTGAAAAAACCCAAATCGAACAAAGTATTTCTGCTGAAATGGAGGTCTTCTAGGGTGGAATTTGTTTTAATTCAAATAATTTGATTTTTTGGTTTGTTGTAGAAATCCTTTTATTTTCTAAACGATGCTGTATTATTTTTTATGTAAATAACTACAAATAATTTTTTAGATCCGACTTTATTAAGCTGCCTCCATAAAAATACAAACAAGTCTTACCACAACAAATTAGAACTTATTAGTCTTTAAAAAAAAAAAAGTGAAATCAAACACTGATAAATTAATAGTCAAAAAATTAATACTTATTTGAAAAAAACTTGTTTAAAAAAGAAAAAAATTAATTTCGAATCAGCTTGGGCTCGTCCGGGAATTGAACCCGGGACCTCTCGCACCCGAAGCGAGAATCATACCTCTAGACCAACGAGCCAGTTGAAGGTGCAGCGCCGGATTGAACACTTAAGAAGTGGTGGTGTCGATGAGAACTAGGCAACATTGACGTGGATAGAGCGATAAATGTTTAAAATGTTTCGATAAAAGTTTAGAAAATAATAATAAAGATTTGACCCAAAAAATAAAATATGTGTGCAAGAAAATTCAATTAAATTGCGTTTAGCATCTTTCATGGTGTGACCAACAAATGTGTAAAAAAAAGTTCTTATCGAAGACACGAACCTTTCCGTGTTGGATAAATTTTAGAAATAGTGTAGAAAGTAAGACTGTTAAGCGCTTAAATTTAAATGGTATCATTGATTTATGGCAGGTAATTTTTGTTTTACATAGACTTACGCCTTATATATTTTACAAAACAACATTTTAATTAAATTCATAAATTAATAAATTAGGCTATTAGCAGAAAACCAATTTATATAACAATCAGTAGTTTTATTTATCGCTTACAGAGGCTACAACAATAACATTAAATAAAAGTGGAAAGAAAGAGTGTAAAATATCTTGATTCCATCGGAATTATACTATTAAAAATAATATAAATATAAATAGTTGTTCTATTGCCAATGTTTCATTTGAGAAACTTGGAAGACTGCCTTTGAAATGTGTTGGCAAACGCCTCAATATTGTAAGCTGTGTCGTGGATCACTGTGGCAATAAGAAAGAAACAAAGAAGGTTCTGATCGTCGCATAAATAATATGGATCTACAAAAGTCCTACGATTATCCAAACTATATTCATTCTGCTTACAAATATTGCATTTGTGAGCGGAAGCGCAATGTTATTGTTTGCAATCACTGCAAACAATCTTTTGTGGGACGCATTTCTCAGCAATGCCCAAAACATCCTGAAGTAGGTAGCGAAAATTTGAAAATTTCAATTAAATATTTACCTTTGTGTCTATTTAGGTGACTTTTCTAATGGATGCTCGTCATTGTGCGTTCTGTGGGGCTAACGTTCATTATTTGCAGGTCACTGGCCAAAACTGAGACCCAATATCAAATAAATATTCAAATGCAATGCTGTCGTTGACGAAGCTTGCAAATACAAATAAACATTAATCGACCAGACCCTATACACAAGCATAATGTATACGTTGAAATAAAGAGAAATTTTGTAAATAAAAGGGTTTGTTTATTTTATAGAAAAATCGCCAGGGCTGCGACTTTGCTGGGTATTTGATGCTTCTTTCAAATAGGTTAAGAGTATAATATGGTAGTAAATTTTTCTTTAAATATATAAGTGAAAATGTCAATACACATTTGTTTAAAGAAAGATTTTTGAAAAATTTTAAGTTTTACAAAAAATTAAAGTAATTTACAACACCTCTAGAAGCTCCCATTACTAAAAACAATTAACACTTATCGACAGAAATCATTTTTAAAATTTCCCAATACTGGCAAGCGCCATTAATCAAAGTTGGCGTTGGAAAAATGTTTGTAGCTTAGACCCTCAGGAAAATGCTTAATTTCCTCATTGAAAAGGAAGTTTTCGAGCTACGCGGTTGTCCCTTATAATAAAATAATCTAATATATATATATTTTTTTTTTTTTGAATTTTGTTTACTGATTAAAATGGAGTACAAACTTAAATCAAGTGGTAAAAAAAATTCAAAATAATTGGTATGTACGAAGAATGAACATTTTTTATTTTAGATATTTTGGGAACTAGTCCTAGCGATATTGCTGCTCGCTTAAACATTCGGTACCCGAATTTGAGCGCATCATCGCCGCGTGGTATCACTTTTCGTCCAAAGGAACCCAAGGCCGTCCATACATCGACTGAGATGAGAAATACATCCGAGGACGATCTGAACAACAACCTGGCCACCAGAGTGGACATGAATCTGGCTGCAAATCAGCTACAAGAGCTGAAATGCGACCTCCCGGTCGAGACCATTGGTCGCAAACAGTGCATCTGTATGCGTCCCCCGATAGCCTATGAGTGTGGAAGGTGTCATCAATTATTTCACGGTCGAACCGCTGAAATCTGTGACAAGCATCCTTCGGTGAGCATGTCCTTAAGGCCTCTTTATTCATCTGAACTGCTCAAATTCTTGCTTTGTTTTATAGGTATCATTTCTGATGGACTTCCAGCAGTGCCCTTATTGCGTAGCACCCATCAGTCTGATCAAGCCGTCGAATCTCAGCTGGGAGCAAATCTGCAAGTTTGAGGAAGCCCCTCTGCCGGATGACGATGATCTTTAATTTTTAGTTTTGAGTTTGACATTCAAATTACTTTATTTTGACTTGAGCTGCATGTTTACTTAATATTTTTTTTATTTAAATACATTACATATGGTGTATAAAGAACGTACCTTTTGAAAACATAAGTAGTCCGACACAAGGTTTTCAATGTAAGGTGGGCCATTCATGTGATGATAACCTTAGCCCAGTCTACTTTTAGCTTTAATCCACTGACACAAATGGCGGAGAATCTATTTGGGAGCCAAGTTTGGGGAGGGCTCACATAAGCTGCCAGAAAGGAACTGCGGCACGGACATGACCACCATAAACCCTTATGGCCTAGTCGCTGCAGCAGCTTGACACTGCGGCAGTGACTCTGCGCTAAGTATGTAAGTGCATTCAATCGAATTGCCTGCCTTCCTTCTTACAGTGGTGGTCGGAAGGGTAGAGTTCTTGAGCATTTATTACCATAAAATAGATATCTATGTAAACTATTCTTCAGTAGCTTTGTGAGGGTGGCTCTCAAGGTATTTATTATCAAATCTGTTGCTATCCTGTAATACAGTTGCCATATTCATATTTTTCAGATTCCCTGTAATCCCTCGAGTGTGCTTTTTTCAGCTCCACATGTTCTCGTCGCCTCATCCAAGGGAGTTAACTGCTCAACCATACCTTCTGGTCTCCCCTGACAGCTGAGTCATATCCGGTTAGTTGATAATATTCCTATTTTGTGCGCTTGCATTAACTTATCTGCCATCTCACGATGGCAACGTTGATTCCCGGACTCCTTCCATTCAAATCAGCGAACAAATTCATGTCAGCGATAACAATTCAATCACTTAGGAGTTGAGCACATTTCGGAATCGCTTTACAATGCCCCAAAGCCAGGTCCCCGTGGACAAATTGTGGTGTCCTGTGCGTCCTGTGTTCTGCGGTTCTCTTGACAACTTCTCTCGGCAAGTGGTAAGTGCAGAAGCTTTAGATTGCATTTCCTTCTGCTTACTTTCTATATTTGTTCTCACATTTTTCTTGCTCCCGGTCCTGCACTTTTCTCAACAACTTGGCAAGCCATTCAATGGATTCACTCCTACTGGACTTTGGCTTCCGTGTCCTGGCTTTTCAACAGACGACTTGTGGTAAATCAATGCGGCAAACTTGGGCTAAGTCATTGGAGCCGTCGGCTTCGTTTTGCTGGTGATTTTAATAGGACAATGCCCTACTACCTTGAGATGCACTTCTGGGCAAAATGCAATGGTCAGGTTGTCATGAATTTAGACATAAATCCATTTACCCCAGGCTTGAAAAATATTTTAAGAATTTGTATTATATTTTAACTTGATTGCTTAACTTTTATAAATATTTTAGCAAGAGCTTTAATAACTCGGCGCCCCGTTGAGTTCAAAAATGTGAATTGTATTATAATCCCTTAGGACACATTTCTTGCACTAAACAGTGATCTTTTTTGTTAGCAGCTTGAATCAACTTTTTGTCAACAACAGCAACTCTTGGTTAAATTGTTAATTCTTAACTATAGATCGTAATTTCAATGGTTGTACAAACAACATTTGAGAGACTTCTTGGCCCACTCGGCTGGGGCCATCATCCGGCAGGCAGTGCCTTTCCTTTTAACCCCTTTCAAAAACAGTTCCGTTGACAGAAACAGCAAGAGGATTCTCTGGCAGTTGTCCTGCCGGCTGCCTGTGTGTGTCCGAGTGTCTTTTGCCTGCGGGCTCTTTGGAATAACTTGGACAATTGCTTTCATGCTGATTTCGTTTCGTTCGCTTCGGTCCATGTCCTCGTCCCCCAGTAAGCCAAGTTGCTTTTAAACTCATTTAAAGTTGCCGTCTAACTTGGCCGTGTATTAGGGTCACTATTTTGAGGCAGCCACTTCAAAAATATTCCAATTAGTGTAACAGTTTTTGAGAACATTCGCTTCCTGGACAATTTGCCAAAATATGCTATTTTTAGTTAAACAGGGATACCAAAGTTTTGGATTATTTTTCAAAGAGGAAATAGTAATTGTAAATTGTATATTTTTAAGGAAATTTTAATTTCAAGGCATAGTTTCTAGTACCAATTGTTAATATAATTGTGAGTGAGTTAGAATTTAAAGTATTAATTAAAGTCCTATCATTCAAGCATTGATATGCTTATCAAAGTCATTATTTTGTAAGTCGTCCTATAAGTAAGCCCTTAAATTGGTTTAATAAATCGGAAAACCCATTTGCATCCCTGGTGGAAAATATCCATGTAAACTGACTGCTCTCCTGACCCCTTAAATCAGATGGCTGCACCCTTTTTGCTACTCCTGGATGCAGAACAAAGTTGGCTTAAGTACCTCGACTGGCTATTGTCCTTGTGCCCCCGCTTGACTACTCGACTGCTCCAGCCGCCCTCTTCCCATTATTGAAGTGTGCACTTCCGCTAAATGGTATTTGGGGCAAGCACATAAGCTTGGCGCCCCCGTCAGAGACTCCTCCCTGCCAATGCTGGCTCTGGATTTAGTGGCACTTGCAATTTTTATGGCAAACAAAGAAAGGGAGGCCCAAAGTGTGGCTCTGGTGGCACATCTCCCTTCCAACTTCCAACGTGCATCGACATTGTCCTCGCCTCGGGCGATGGCTATTTATTTAGAGATGCCCCCCTAATGGAGGCCCTAATAGAGTGATACATTCTACATAGTACTAGGCAAAGCAGGGCTTCTTGAACACTTGCTGGCGTTCGTGTATCCACTTTGAAATGGCTGTAAATTTTCAACACATACTTATTAAAGTTATTTTTAGCAGGTTGGCTGGTGGAACTCACTCCATCGGGAGCCCAGCACTACGGGGCAGGCGGAGTGCTCGCTCATCGGATCAGGATCACCAGCATTGTTCAAGTTGAACCAGATTAGTGCATTTCCCTTCTTCGGTTCAATGGATAGCTTTAACTTGGTGAAGACGGTGGTGCCGCCCAAAGGAACATCACTGGCCTAAAATAGGGGAATATTTGGGTTAGTGCCTAAATTTAGAATTATCTGGTATTTCCACTTACATACAAAAGAGCTGTGGCAATTCGATCGCCTCCTAAATCCGCAAAGAAATTAGTCTAGAAAAATATTGTATTTAAATTTAGTTATATAGTCTAAACTTTTATCACTCACCGGACGTTTGGCCAACTCAACATAGTCAACATGCTTACCAAAGTGTCCCCCCAAGCCGTAATTGGTCAAATGCAGGGCCATATTTTCGTGCATCTCCAGACCAGTCATATCCGCGATTCGTCTATTGATTCGGAGAGTAAACTCTGCCGCGGTTCCTTGAAAGGCAATCATCTTTACCACTCGATCCTGTCGTTTTGGCTTTCCCTTTTTGTCAAAATCCACATAAGTCCATCCATCCTCCATGGTGGCATTGAAGATGGCGATGTCTCGCATCGATTTGAACTCGCTTTCGTAAAGGACTTCGTGGTAAAGAACTATCAAGGGTTGCATGCTCAAAAACTCCATTTTCAAGGGCGCTAGTTTTAAAAAATCATGGGTTTCCCTAACATATCTGCACGTTAGCGTCGGTGAGGGATTTTTGGGCCACTTTCCCCGGCAGCCTAGTTCCAAATTTGAAGGCTTTCGCTTATTCCTGGCAGCTTCCTCTTGGAATATATACTCCTTGCCGGTTAATAGTTCATCGATTATCGTTTTAATGTTCTGATAGTTGTCTTCTCGAGCCACCTGCTTGGCCATAGCTTCAAGTTCAGGAATATTCTTAGCAATGGCTTTCTTTTTGTCCAATTTTAGGGCTTTTTAAAGTAGATTTTAGATTAATGTAAGTAATTATTATTTGGGAACTAACTTACATTCTTGTACCATGGCTTTGGCATATTTTTTGTATATTCTTTTTCGTTTTAAATGCAAAACTTTATCGTATATCTTTCCTTCGGAGGACTTGTGAAGTCGTAATGCCATGCGGTACCAGTGCGTAGAGTCCGAGTATTGAGTTTGGTTATAATGAAAGTCTCCCAGAGCCACACAGTCCGGGGAATTCAGTTGGGAACTATAAAGGGAGTAGTTTAGATTCTTATAGGGCCTAGAGATAGGCCTTACTCCAATTTTCTTCCCAAGAGAAAACCCTTTGTTAAATCCTCAGCATGTTGGTTGTAGAATTGTTCTATCCGTGACATTCCTTTGAGAGCCACTTGAAGATCTTCATTGCTTGGGGAAGACTGAAGTAAAGATTCCATTTCTTTGATGTTCTTGGAAGATATACCCAGTTTAAGATATCGAAGCCATTTGGGCCAGTCCTGATTTAGACGCCTTAGCATGGGATAGGAGTTTAAAGGATTTCCCATATATTCTTCCTTCTCTTCCAGCGTCTTAAACTTGTCTCTCTTGATTGATTCTTGAAATCTGTGATTTAGAATTATGTCTTTAATTCAAAGAAACTCTTATACAACTTACACTTTAATGAGATTCAGTTTGTGTTGCATTTCATTAACGTATACTTCCAGATTCGTTTTTAAAGACTCTTCCAATTCTAAAATTCTAACCATGCTCATGACGGAAGTGCTGTATATAATGGAGTCTTCATGGTTCTCTAACTTTTCAAAACAATTAACTTTTGAAGAATACAAAATTAACAAGAAAGTGACCTGAAAGCTAAACCACTTCATTTCAGTTTAAAAATACTAATGAAACAGATGTTCTCAAACTTCAAGAAACAAAAATTTCACAGTTTATTGGCTACGGTTATTTTAATAAAGATCCATATAATTTAATCAAACTTTTACTCTTTTAGACACATTAATCTTGAAATGCATGAGACACTACTTCCTGGGACCACATGGAACAATAAACATTTGAGGATATATGTGAATCCACTTGGTGAGAGCTGAAATCAAATTCATTGTTCAGAAATATTATAAACTTAAATTTAATTATACCTACTCCATCTATCGCCGTTTATAACCGGACAAACAGAGTGCCTGCTTCTAATATCTGGCCTTCCATCGTCGTACAAATTATACCAAAATACACTGCTGCCTTTTCGTGGAGTTATGGAGACTTTAATATCTGGAAAAACAGTGGCGCCGCCTTGAAGAACATCACTGGCCTGGAATGAAATATTATAATAGCATCAAATATTAAAACACTTATAATTACCTACATAAAAAATAATGGTGCCCAAACGATCGCCCAAGGCATCCGCATTGGGAGTTTCATAGCCATCTGAAGTGTAATCGTAATGGGGTTTAAAGTATGTGCCACAACCGTAGTTCGCCACTTGCAACTCGTCCTGTATGGGGAAATCCAAGCCTGTCATATCCTTGATTCGCTGATTAATCCTTTCCCTGGTAGGTGACTCATCGGACCACCAGGAATGTCGAGCAACCACTGACCTAAACATGGTTCCATTCTTTTGATCCGCATATCCATTTTTCATATGAACCGATTGTTTTTTGAGTTCCTCAATTTCACTTTCGTAGAGCACTTCATGATACATAACTACATAAGGATCTAAATTGATTTCCTCTAGTTTAAGAGGTGCCAGGCGAAGAAACGGTGTTGTGGTAAAGTTATACCGACAAAATAGGTTCATTTTCGGCGGATATAAGCCTCGACATCCCTCCTCAAAGGTGGAAACAGGTGGCTTCGTTTGATAGAGCTCCTTCACTATTTCCACATCATTATTAGGTCTATGAAGACTTTCTATTAGGGTCTGTAGCCGTTGGTTGTCGACATGGCCCAAGGAGTTCTCTATCCTGGAAAGGGCTACCTCCTCCGCCTCGTCGTCTCCAGAGATGCTTACGCCTTTGAATTAAATAAAATTATATTTTATTTTTGTTTAAATGTGTAATAGTTTACCATATACATATAAAGCCTTGATATGTTGGCGATGCAGGAATTCGGTGGGATCGCCCAGGACCTTGTTCAATATCTCTTCGTTATCCTCGAAATTGTGTTTACATGCCATTCGATACCATTGGGCAGCAGCCTGGTAATTCCTTCGTTGGAAGCTCAAATGCCCCATAGCCACACGATCTCGATAAGAAAGTTGGATGCTTGAAAAAAAATGTATTAATTTACTGACTAAGAATTGTGGAAATTTTATATTTTACTCATATTGCTTGCCCTGAAGAATACCATATGCTAAATCATCCACCCTCAGATCATAAGTAGTTTCTATCCGTTGTAATCCCAGCATGGCTTCCCTTAGATCCAAACGATCTGGTAATGTAGGCACAAGTTTGTCCAGTTTTTTAAATGTATCTGTTAGGACAATTGGAATATTTGATAAATCGAAAGTTATATAATTTTAACTCGCTTTACCATTCCCAAGTTTCTTTTTAAAATAATCCAACCATTTTAGCAAATCCTCGCGAGTGCGCCTTAAAAGCATATAAGCATTCAGAGGATTTGAAACATATTCCACCTTTTCGTTTATAGTTTGGCTTTCTTTGTATTTGATTGAGATCAAGTAACTAAAAACATTGGTAGTCAAAATAAGGGTAAGTAATTGTAAAATGATGTATTCATACGCTTTCAGATTGTCGCCCAGCTCATCCGAGTAATTTTTGAAGTGTTCCACAAACTGGTGCTCCAATTTTAATAACTTGAGAAGTTCAACAGTAGATGAATAGTACCGAGTTGCATTATGGCTTTTATCAGCAATTCCCCATACAGAATTGGGGCCTAAAAAGAGGACAATTACTAAAGGCCCTAAGAATCTCAACATTTCGACTAAAAAGAAAAATTAAACGAATACAAATAGCTGTTTTTTATTTCAATATAATGCATTAGATTTGCTTATATGCTAAAAAATTGATTATCCATGTATTTCGATTATTTTTAACTGAATTTATTCGAATTTCAGATACCATAACAATTCAGGATTGGTTTAAACAAATCGTTAAATAATTATAAATAAAAAGCCTTGTTTTGAGCAAATTCTTTTAATTTGCAGGCTTGGCTAGACATTTGGGCTGTCATGTAAATTGTCTTGGTTAAAACTGAAAAGATTCATATTTAATTAAATCAATAGAACATCTAATAATTTTGTATATTTACCTAAAGAGTTTCCTTCAAGAACAGGACAAATTGAATGTGTTGTACGAGGATCTAGGCTTCCGTCGTCCTTTATATTAAACCATACCAAACTGCTTCCTTTTTTGGGAAAAACGGAAACTTTCAGCTTCGGAAATACAGTGGCCCCACCCTGCATATCATCACTGATCTGAAAAATACAGTGTTATTTAAATTTTAAATATTTTAAATAAATAATCTTTACTTACGAACAATAAAATAGCACCCACTGGCCCTTTTATATCTTTATAGTTGTAATGAACTTCAGCTTGATTTTCAAGCCCATAATTGTTTATATTTATTTGATCTCTATTGGAAAACTGTAATCCTGTTATGTCAGTGAGGCGTTTAGATAATCTGTTTGTAATATTTTTCTTATAGTTTTTTGATTTGATTGTGTTTTTTAAGTCCTCCTTGAGAAAAAATATCTCATTTTGGTGGAGCACTTCATGAAACATTGAAATAAATGGATCCAAGCTTAATACCTCCTGTTTCAAAGGGGCTATCCTTAAAAACGGGCTTGTATAAAAATTGTATTGGCAGAACAGTTTATTTTCCAAGGGAAACGATCCTCGACATCCCAATTCATAATCTGTAGGGGCAGTCTTATTTGCAGCCATGTCCCTAATTATTTCCTGATCGCTTTGGCTTAGCAATTCTGTTATTAGAGACTTTAAATCAGAAAGATTTGCCTTTTTCATGGCTCCATCGGCCATTTCCTCAGCTTTTTTTATGCTTTGCCTTGGATTTGATTTTATTATGGCTGCAAGTTTATAGTGTTTGTCAGAATTAGTGCTACAAATTATTTACATTTATTTACCATAAACTAGAGTCGCTTTCGCATATTTTAAATGTAACTTATCCATGGGATCGCCAAGAATTTCATTAGTTATGTTGGAATGGATTTCAGGTTCATGTTTGATGGCCACACGAAACCACATGGATGCTTTTGAATAATCCTTTTTTTTAAGTTTATCATCCCCCAAGGCCACAAAGTCACGTATGGATAGTTGAATACTTAAAATAATAGTTTGAAATAGTAAGAAATTGAAATGAAATGTACTTTATATACCCTTGCTTGTCTAATCTACATGGAATGGATAGTAGATGCCTTCGCGAAAGCTATATCTTTGGCAATAAGTATCGGGCTCTTGAGCGGAATACATTGCGGAAATTTGTAGACTGATTCTTAAACAAATCTGCATCGAAATCTAAGAACATAATATTTTTCCCCTGCAGATCCCCTGCAGAAATCTTTAAAAATGCAGGGAGCCACTATATGTCCCAGAGCCAAGGCCATATCTTTGCCAATTTTTATCGGATTGTTGAGCGGAATACCTTACACGTTTTGTAGACTGATTCCCCATAAATCTGCATCAAAATCTAAGAACATTTTTTTTTTTTTATTTTTTCCTGAAATTTTCTGGAGGATCCCCTGCAGAAATCTTAAAAAATGCATGGAGCCACTATATGGCCCAGAGCCAAGGCCATATCTTTGCCGATTTTTATCGGATTGTTAAGCGGAATACCTTAAACGTTTTGTAGACTGATTCCCCATAAATCTGCATCAAAATCTAAGAACATAATTTTTTTTCGATTTTCCGTTAAATTTTCTAGAGGATCCCCTGCAGAAATCTTAAAAAATGCATGGAGCCACTATATGGCCCAGAGCCAAGGCCATATCTTTGCCAATTTTTATCGGATTGTTGAGCGGAATACCTTACACGTTTTGTAGACTGATTCCCCATAAATCTGCATCAAAATCTAAGAACATAATTTTTTTTCGATTTTCCGTTAAATTTTCTAGAGGATCCCCTGCAGAAATCTTAAAAAATGCATGGAGCCACTATATGGCCCAGAGCCAAGGCCATATCTTTGCCAATTTTTATCGGATTGTTGAGCGGAATACCTTAAACGTTTTGTAGACTGATTCTCCATACATCTGCATCAAAATCTAAGAACATAATTTTTTTTCGATTTTCCGTTAAATTTTCTAGTGGATCCCCTGCAGAAATCTTCAAAAATGCATGGAGCCACTATATGGCCCAGAGCCAAGGCCATATCTTTTCCAATTTTTATCGGATTGTTGAGCGGAATACCTTAAACGTTTTGTAGACTGATTCCCCATAAATCTGCATCAAAATCTAAGAACATAATTTTTTTTCGATTTTCCGTTAAATTTTCTAGAGGATCCCCTGCAGAAATCTTAAAAAATGCATGGAGCCACTATATGGCCCAGAGCCAAGGCCATATCTTTGCCAATTTTTATCGGATTGTTAAGCGGAATACCTTAAACGTTTTGTAGACTGATTCCCCATAAACCTGCATCAAAATCTAAGAACATAATTTTTCAATTTTCTAGAGGATCCCCTACAGAAATCTTCAAAAATGCATGGAGCCACTATATGGCCCAGAGCCAAGGCCATATCTTTGCCAATTTTTATCGGATTGTTGAGCGGAATACCTTAAACGTTTTGTAGACTGATTCCCCATAAATCTGCATCAAAATCTAAGAACATAATTTTTTTTCGATTTTCCGTTAAATTTTCTAGTGGATCCCCTGCAGAAATCTTCAAAAATGCATGGAGCCACTATATGGCCCAGAGCCAAGGCCATATCTTTGCCAATTTTTATCGGATTGTTGAGCGGAATACCTTAAACGTTTTGTAGACTGATTCCCCATAAATCTGCATCAAAATCTAAGAACATAATTTTTTTTCGATTTTTCGTTAAATTTTCTAAAGGATCCCCTGCAGAAATCTTAAAAAATGCATGGAGCCACTATATGGCCCAGAGCCAAGGCCATATCTTTGCCAATTTTTATCGGATTGTTAAGCGGAATACCTTAAACGTTTTGTAGACTGATTCCCCATAAACCTGCATCAAAATCTAAGAACATAATTTTTCAATTTTCTAGAGGATCCCCTACAGAAATCTTCAAAAATGCATGGAGCCACTATATGGCACAGAGCCAAGGCCATATCTTTGCCAATTTTTATCGGATTGTTGAGCGGAATACCTTAAACGTTTTGTAGACTGATTCCCCATAAATCTGCATCAAAATCTAAGAACATAATTTTTCAATTTTCTAGAGGATTCCCTACAGAAATCTTCAAAAATGCATGGAGCCACTATATGGCCCAGAGCCAAGGCCATATCTTTGCCAATTTTTATCGGATTGTTGAGCGGAATACCTTAAACGTTTTGTAGACTGGTTCCCCATAAATCTGCATCAAAATCTAAGAACATAATTTTTTTTCGATTTTCGATTAGAGGATCCCCTGCGGAAATCTTCAAAAATGCATGGAGCCACTATATGGCCCAGAGCCAAGGCCATATCTTTGCCAATTTTTATCGGATTGTTGAGCGGAATACCTTAAACGTTTTGTAGACTGGTTCCCCATAAATCTGCATCAAAATCTAAGAACATAATTTTTTTTCGATTTTCCGTTAAATTTTCTAGAGGATCCTCTGCAGAAATCTTAAAAAATGCATGGAGCCACTATATGGCCCAGAGCCAAGACCATATCTTTGCCAATTTTTTTCGGATTGTTAAGCGGAATACCTTAAACGTTTTGAAAACTGAGTCCCAATATATCTGTATCAAAATCTAAGAGTGTAATTTTTTTTTAGATTTTTTGTGAAATCTTCAAAAGTGATATGAACCACTATATGGCTCACAATTATCAGAGTATTGAGCGGAATACCTTAAACGATTTTGAAAATATAAAATAAAAACGCTCCGGGCAACGCCGAAGATTGTTTTCCATTCTTGTTACTTGTGTGTCTTGTCCAGTAGGCGGCCTTTTGCCAAATCTATGGCTTCCAGATCGTAAATTTGTTCCAATCGATTCATTCCTTGCAGAGCATCTTGCATTTCCTTTTCGTTTGGGGACTGCGTTATTATTTCATCCAAGGCATATAATTCCTCTTAAAAAATAGTTAATTATAAAAGATTTTCAGTTAATAACATGTTAAGCTATATCTTACCCATTCCTACAATCTGCTGGGTGTAATTATGCCATTTGGGTAAATCCTGATGGGTCCTTCGTATTAGTGAAAATGCATTTAGTGGATTACTTAGGTATTTTTCTCGTTCCTCTAGGCTTTGATTAACTCCATAATCAACTGATTCGATAAATCTGTAAAAATCAAAATGTTGTAACTAACTTTCTTGAACCAAAAATGAAGTCTTACGCCTGTAAGTTGTTGACTTTTTCAATCAGTTTTTCAGTGTAAGCTTTTAGGTTCATAACGAATTTTTGTTCTAGTTTTATGAGATCCATAAGTCCCCCTTCATCTTGGGATTGATCTATTGCTTGTTCAGCGAAACTATGTCCCCAAAAAAGGAGTATTATTAAGAAGACCCAACTAATTTTCACTTTCACCTCCATTGAATGTTACCAGCAAACTAACAAAATGAATAAAAATGAGTTTGAAATATCACGCCATTAATTTATTTATTCATGGTTTAAATTCAAAATACACGTCATATATTATTCTCAGATCTTTGGATAGCAGGGCTTCACAAACAGTTGGGGCTCATAATGCAACCATTTAGTTATGGCTGAAATACCACTTATTAGATTGGAAAATATGTAATATTAATGTGCCACACTTACTCCATCGGTCACCAATCAAAACAGGGCAAACGGAGTGCAAAGATCTGGGATCAGGAGTTGCATCATCGAATGTATTGTACCAAACTAAGCTGCTCCCCTTTTGCGGCTTTACGGCTATTTGAATATCTGGAAATACTGTCTGACCACCTTGGACAACATCGCCAACCTATAAAAGAGTCAATTTTCTTCTAAAGATTTTCCAGTTGATTCTGTTACTTACATAAAAGATAATGCTAGCCATTCGATCTCCTAGTCTAGTTATATTCCATTTTAAAATGCGCTCCGTGAAATAGTCATGGTGCGGCTTGAATTGTCCACCCACTCCAAAATTGGCTATTTGGAGTCCACGAGTTTCATTAACATTAAATCCTGTGATATCAGTGATACGCAGGTTCAAGCGTTCTCTGAATCTTGACTCCTTGGTTAGCCAAACAAGACGGTTTACGAGTTCTCTGCTTTCGTCCAGATCCGTCCAACCATTATTTAATTTATCAATTAGGCCTTTCATTTCTTCAATCTCCTTATCAGATATTACATTATGGTAAAGGACAATATAGGGATCGAGGCTGACTTCCTCCAACTTCAGGGGAGCCAATTTAAGAAATGGTGTGGTGGTGGTGTTATATCGACAGACAAGCTTATTTTGTTTTGGAAATTGATTTCGGCATCCAGTATAATAGTCAGTTAAAGATGGTTCTGTGGTATTTGTCGCATTGTGCCTTTCCTTTTCCCATTCAGTCAGTAATGAGTAAACAACTTTTTCAATTTCTTTTGGTTTTGAAACTTTTAGCTTGTTGCTCGCTTGTTTGTAAATAGTCTCATTATTCAGGGATGGATTTGCCAGAGAAATATCTGTGAAGGAAGGATATTGGTTCACTACACATTTGACTCTATATTTTTTTACATACTATGAATTATTATAGAGCGAGCAAACTCTTTCCAAGGATCAGTTAGGATATTATTGGTGTTATTTTGTTTCTCCAGCTCCTTGTGCTGTCGAGCCTCCTCAAGCCACTCCAAAGATCTAATGTAGTCCCCGGATTTAAATTTATGTTGAGCTAAAGCAAAGAAATCCCTAACGCCCATCTCAGATCTAGAGATTAAAGAAATTATAAAAATGTTACTAAAATGGGTGTAATACTTATTAACGTACCTATATTGCTCGTTGTAAATAATACCCTTGGCCAAATCATTTACTTTTAGATCGTAAGTGGTTTCAATACGGCTGATAGACTTTTGGGCCTCATTCATGTCATAGGCCTCGGGTAATTTTTTCACAATGGCTTCCATTTGATCAAGTGTATTCATTCCCACAGGGGAATAAACATAATTCTGCAATTTAATCCAATCCTGGTGCAGTCTTCTTATCAATCCAAACGAGTTTATTGGATTGGATACAAATTTTTCTCTTTCTTTTTGAGTTGAGTGTTTGGGTCGCTTTAATGAATCAAGATAACTAAAAGAAAATGCTTAAATATTTATAGATTTAAGTTTTTGGATAAAACTTACAGGCTTAAGGTGTTAACTTTTTCCTGCAGAGCATCGGTGTATAGGGTAAAATTTCTCATGAATTCATTCTCTAGTTTTAGGAGCTTAACCAACCCCAAACATGAGGAACTATAGTATTCCGTGTTATATTTCAGTTGCCATTTTGCCTCCTCCTCCTCTTCTTCTTCTTTTGATTTCTCAGATCCACTCCTCGATCCACTATATATTATTATAAAAAGAATAAAAACAAGGTATACATAAAGTCTCATGCTTCTCTTCAGAACTTTAAAAGTAAACTAAGTTTGGAAACATTTATTCCGAATAGAAATCTATTATTGATTCTCTACACTTGTTAAGTGTTTTCAAATTATTTAAGTCTTTATTTTAATATTCAACTGTTTAGTAAAATACAAATCCAATTTAAGCATTAAATTCAAAATAAGTATTCCGGCATGGTCTGGCAAATACTTGAGGCACTTCGTGTAACCATTTAACGAGGGCTATAAAAAATACTATATTGATTAAAATATGATAAATTTAGGTTGGTAATTAAACTTACTCCATTTGGAGCCCACTACAACTGGGCAGGACGCATGGAATAACCGCGGATCGAATTCCATGAGATTATCCAAATTTCGCCAAACTAGAGCACTTCCTTTTTTAGGCAGAACTGTTAGATCCTCGTTATCAAAAGTTAAAGCGCCGCCTTCATCCAAATCACTCAACTAAAAGTGCAAATATGTATATCAAAATTATTTTAATCCTATGCGTGTTACTTACAAAAAACACAATACTAGTAAGATAGTTTCCTAGGCCAGCCTGAAAAATTTTGGTTTGTATTAAAAAGATTGAAGGATTCATATACATCCCACCTCTGCATCTTCTTCACTAGGTATATCCAAGTGAGAATAGGAAAATCCTCCTAAGCCATAGTTGTATATGTCAAAGTCCTTATCCTCCTTAACCACTACATCTCCTGTTAAATCCTTAACGCGTTTATTCAACATACTTTGCTGATCTTCATAGACTTTGGCAAATTGGACATTGTATTCTTCGCGGTTTGAATACCTCAGAGGACCCTTAAACGAAGAAAGTGATACGTTTTTCACTCTCTTAATTTCACTTTCATAAATGACATCGTGGAAAATCGCTATGTAGGGGTCAAGACTTAACATTTCCACTTTAAGGGGAGCAATTGCTAGAAAGGCAGTCCGTTTGCGTTCATAGAAACATTTTAGTTTAGAATATTGTGTTTTAGATTGACCCATACAGCTTAATTGGAAGTTCTGAAGTGGTGGCTTAATAAACTACATAAAATGATTAAATATATACAGTAATTTTTAAAAATGATTCATCTTACGGTTGCATCGGCCCCGAAAGCTTTAATTTGTTTCTCAAGGAGGCGTTGAAGTTGCCATAGTCTGACATCGGAATCGGAAACTCCTTGAAGAAGATCTATACTGGCTCTACGAAGTCCTTTTCAAAAGCAATGTAAATTATTATGAATTATTGAAAAATTAAGGGCTACCTTTAACTAACAATGAATTTGTATATTTTTTGTATAACTTCGGTAGCGAAAAATCGAAAACTTCCCGAAATTCTTGACCGTGTTCCAATTCATCATACTGTTGGAAAGCTGCCTCATACCAATTTATAGATGATTGTTCTCGGCCAATAATTGA
The DNA here is from genome assembly GCA_035045925.1 of Drosophila atripex. Taxonomy (NCBI): domain Eukaryota; kingdom Metazoa; phylum Arthropoda; class Insecta; order Diptera; family Drosophilidae; genus Drosophila; species Drosophila atripex. Next base: position 9,770,066 of record JAWNOP010000012.1, read on the forward strand.
AGCGTAGTTGGCCATAACCAGGCATTCCATTGTATTTAGAGTGCCACTTTTCCAAAAAGAATTAATGTTATTCATTTTTCGGATCATGATGTATGAGTGCTTTACTTGTATTGCTTGCCTCTAAAAAATCCTCTAGCTATATCCGTTGATTCTAGATCATAGTACAGTTCCATCGAAGAAATCCCCATAGCTGCATCCTCCATGTCCATTTCTAAGAAGTTATAAGTGCTTAGATTATTTTTAATATTTTCCAGATGGTTAGCGCCCGCGACTTTTGGCAAGTACGCTTCGAAATAGGACCAATCCTCGTGTAGACGTCGAATTAGAGAATACGCATTCAAAGGATGCGCCACAAACTCTTCGGGATTTTCTTTGGATATTTCTCGTTTGATTTGAACTTCCTTTAGAAAACTAACACAATGAATTAATAAATTGGTAGTTCATCTTTCAATGCTACCTCTCTATGGTATTTATTTTTTCCTTTAGAGCCATTGTATAGTTGGTTAGCTCGCCAATGAAAATATCCTCCATATCGACTAGATTTTTCATGTAAACTACGGAAAGAGCATGATCAGAAATGAGTTCCATTTTTATTTCCAATAAAATAAGAAGTGTTAAATAAATCGTAAATTTAAACCGCATATTTTTAGCTTTAGGAGGAAAGACGATAAACTGAAGTAGGAAATACTTTTTAGTTTAGGGTGTCTGTCTGAAATGTTTAAAGCATTACAAATTTGTTTAAGTGTGAAAAATATATAGTTTTTAGTTTATTTTCTACATTCAGTGCCAGTTACTTTTAGTCATGATTAAACTTTGTGTTTTTATACTTTTGTTACTTCATGATGAACCTGTTTTAGGGATTAAGGAACCTGCTAATCGTCTAAATTCTTTTGATTATGCTTTATCTCAAATTCACATGGTTCCTTTATTGGAACTCAAGGAACAGGCAGTAGAAAATCTTAGAAACTATTTTAAGGTTTTGGAAAATCGTTTAAAACAAGTACAACTGTAAGTGTAAGTTAAAAATATTTATTCCATCATTAAAATGAATATATTTTTAGAGGCATTAAGCAATTGGAGCAGCTTTTAGAACCTGAGGACTTACTTAATCCTTTTAAATCATTTAAACTGGCACGACATTTGTATTTTGATTGTAAGAAATGGTTTCATTTTCTAAAAGAAAAAATCGGCTCAAAGGAGATTTCAAAAGCTCAAAGTTTACGTCCCAGAATGCCGTCACTTACCGATTACAATGAAGCTCTTTATGCCATATATAGACTTCAATCAACCTACCATCTGGATCCTGCTGAGATGTCAGAGGGTTTACTGAGAGGAAAGCAATACAGGTTAGATTTTAACTTAAATATATAAATATTACTTATTAATGTACATATCTTCAGAACCAAGAAATGGAGTGCTTTGGAATGTTTAATGGTGGGAACTACATACTATTTGGATGAAAATTTTGAAAATGCTGAAATATGGTTTCAACTGGCTCAGAAAAAGTATTACCAGCACGCAATACCAAAACAGCTTGAAGTTCTAGGCATTCCTTACCATTTTATCTTGATATTGCTTATGAAATCAGCCAAAAGTTCTGGGCGCTACAAAGCTGCATTGAATTATGCCAAAAAAGGCTTTTATCTTGAATTCAATTCGAAATATTGGGACGATCAAATGACCCAAATTAAAGAATTAATTGAAAACCCAGAGGTGATCAAACCATTCGAGCCTGTTAAGTATTTGTTCAAGTCTGCTTGCCGAAAGAAATATCCTCATGTCCATTTAAAATGTCGATACTTAAAAGCTTCTGCCTTTTTAAAACTGGCACCGATTAAAATGGAAGAAGTATTCTTAGATCCACTTATAAGTATTTATCACGATTTGATAAATGAGAAGGAAATCTCATTATTGAAAAACCTATCAGCTCCATATTTGAAACGTAGCGAATTATATTCAGATGAACATGTTGTTTTCGAGGATTTTTCCAATCTTCGCACTTGCAAAACAGTGCGGTTAAATGATACCAATCATCCTTTACTTGAAAAATTAAATAATCGTGTTGTAGACGCCACAGGATTGAGGGTAAAAGATTCCGAGAAGCTGCAGATTAGTAACTACGGCATTGGAGGGCATTTGTATGAGCATCAGGATTTTACAACCACAACTGAAAGTGATTTTTGGATTCCTGGAAATCGTGTGATCACAGCTTTGTTTTATGTAAAAAGTCATGCGTATTTCATAAACTATTTCTTTAATAATATTTGTTTTAGTTAACCAATGTGGAGCAAGGCGGCGAGACTGTTTTTCCACATTTAAATTTAAAAGTTCGCGCCCAAAAAGGCTCCCTGTTGGTTTGGTACAATTTATTTTTGAATGGATCTACAGATTCTCGAGTTTTGCATGCTTCATGTCCAGTTCTCATGGGCGATAAATGGAGTAAGTTTTTTACCATATTTTAAATATTATTTATTTAATAAATTTTTTTATTTTAGTTGCCACCAAATGGCTGCGGGAAAAAGCACAAATGTTTGTACGAAAGTGTCCTAAGGACTTTAAAAATAAATAAATTCAACCTCTTAATAGAAACCTTTTATTCGGCATTATTTTAAGTGTAAAATATGAGAAAAAGATTTATAAGGCTTTAATTAACCATGTCCTAAAATAAATTGATTCAGTCAACCTCGACTAAAAACTATCTGTATGAAACTATTCAGTTCTGTCTCATATTCGTATAAAAATGGCAAGAATCCTATTTAGTTTTTTAATTTTAATTGCAAATATTTTTCTGCAATTTATGGCCCAGGATAATAGCATTTACTCTTCCCATGACTTTGCAATATCCTTAGAGTCGCAACTATCACTTTTGAAATTAAAAGAAATTCAAGTAACAAATTTAAAAAACTATAAAAATGAATTAGCTTTACATTTCCTTGCAATTAAGCGGTGAGTGATACATTTTAAGACTTAACTTTAAATTTATTTAAATATTATTTACAACAGTGCCATAAAGCAAACTAAGCATTTGTTAAATTCTATGATGGAAAACAAAGGAAATGTATTAATTTGGTTTAAATTCTTGCGACATATGCACGACGATTGGCCTGAATATTTAAAGTTACTTCGAACAGAATTGGGAACCAAGGAGATGTCTCTTTCCCAGGAATTATTAGAAAAACAGCCCAAAGCAACGGACTTTGAAGAATCCATGGCAGCAATTTATAACATTCAAGTCGTTTACGATTTGGATGCTTCTAATATGACGCGTGGAATTTTAAATGACAAAAGCTACAAGTAATGATTTTATTTATTTTGTGTCTATATTTAATGTATCCTCTTTTTAGCGTAAAAAACTGGAGTGCGGATGAGTGTCTTATTATGGGCCTATTGAACCAATTGATTAAGCATTACGACCTTTCGGAACAATGGTTCCGATTAGCCTTGATTTATTTTAGGGGCCATCCACGTCCCAAGGAACTTGATATTAAACTTTTTAAATTTTCCAACATTTTGGAGTTATTGGTTGAAGCAAATAAGGGTCTTGGTAGGTTTAATGTGAATAATATTCAAATTTGTTTCTCCGATTTATAAAACGTTTTCTTTTAGGACATTATTCAAAAGCAAGGGAGTATGCCAATGAGCTTTTGAGCCTGCAACCTAATCATAATTACATAAATAATCAATTACTTAAATTAAACGACTTAGTTAAAAAGCCACCAAAATCGAGCAAAGGGAATGAAAAGATGTATCAGCTCCAGAAAGCCATTTGTACACAGGAATATCCTAAAATTTCACTCAAAGAAAAATTGAAATTGTCTCGAAAAATAAATCTGAGACATTATCCAAACTTTCTTACTAAAAGTGAGATAGAAGCCCTCAAAATAGTGTCCCGACCTCAGTTGAAACGCGATGAAAACTTGTCTTGGAACTGCAGTTGCAAAATCGCAGAACTAAAAGGCTCTGAACACGAGATAGTTAATATTATTAATAAAAGAATAAAGGACATTAGTGGACTAGATAAAAAAGTAAATGAAGCTCTAGAGGTTATCAATTATGGCATATCTGGAAACTATAATCCCGATGACAGGGAAATTTCTAAAAGAGATCACAAGGCCAATGTTTTAATATTTGTAAGTGTTTAGGAAAAAACTGCTAATTTTATAATTATTTATTATTTTCAGTTGAACAATATTGAACAAGGCGGGGAAACTGTTTTCCCATCATTTAATTTTAAATTTAAGCCTCGGATGGGAACTATGCTGCTTTGGTTGAATTCCGAAAAAAGTGTTTGGCATCATCAGTGTCCACTTCTCGTGGGAAATATGTGGAGTAAGTTTGTGATATTATTTAAATTAGTTTATACTATAATAAATGTTTTTACAACCATTTTCAGTGGCTACCAAGAGGTTGTATTAAAAAACTTTACATTAAACCTTCTATTAAATTGAAATTAAATTCAAATTAAATCTTGATAAAGTGTTTACTTTTCCCATTTTTATCAGCTCCATCAAGAGCGTCAGTTGTTTTTCATGTTATTTTATCTTGATTGCTTCTTGGGTGATATATTTTCTAATACAAACATATGGTCCTCCTGCCGAAAAGAATCTTTTAATGTGTCTCCCATAAACAATCCGAATGGCCCGAACGCCATTCATTTTCTACTGAATTATAATGACGCGACACTGAAACCATAAAAATGGCAAATTTACACTTGCCGTTGTGCGCCAGAGGGCGTGTTTCCGATGGATGGATGGATGGAGTTTATATGTGCAACCTCTCTGTCTGGACGGATAACAGATTTTGAACTGGTATCCTTGGACCGCCAGACCTCCAGATGCGTTTGTCTTTGTCTGCAATCAATTCCCCTTGAGTAAACAAATCACTTTGGGATCATGCCCGAGCTGAGAAATAACTGCCAGACCATGGAAAATCAAATGCAGAAGTATGTGATAATCATATTCGAATTATGATGCTCGAGCTGCACAATCTTTGGCATTAAAAACCAATTTATGCTAATAACTTTCATTTGACGAGTCGTCAATTTGGCATTTGTTTGCAGTCGAAATACCAGATATTCCTTCGCCGACTCTCGAATATAGAGTAGGTTGTGAACCGGGGCATTATCATGTCTAAGCCTGGCAAAAATTAATTTTCATCTCTCTTTCATCTCTCTCACAGCCTTTGAATTTTATTTTCAGCATTTTCATTCATTCATACGCGTATTAACATTTTCCCAACTCCCGTATGGAGGCCAGTTTCCCTTTCCAGTTTGTTGTCTTGCACGCACTCTGTAATTCATGGCTTTGAGGCCAAAGAATTCGGTTGGTTAGATGTCTTTATTGTCTATTTGGATTCTGAATGAGATGTGCAGAATGTTACATTTACAAAGGGAAACTCATTTACCAAATCACTAAAGAATGTAATTAAGTATTCTGAATTGAAAGTTCATGCAAACAAACATTTCATTTGTAGTTTCCCCGAATTAGTCCTATAACCTTCGGCAGCCACAACATGTTTACCTATGAACATTGAAAATTAATTTATTTGAACACAAAATCAGGCTCAATTGTCATGTCCATGTCATGTTCCTCGCACATTCCAGACATGATAACCTCTTTGTGTTCGAACCTTTCAAGGTTAAGTATTGCCGAAGTCTGTCAAGTCGCGATTGATGTTAAAACCTTATCTCGACAACTTGCCAGTCAGTCATCACAAACAATTCTCTTCAACTATCCAGGCCTTTGTTCCACTCCTGTCGGGCAGAAGAACCTGGTAGATTGGGTCCTGGCATCTTGTTTAAATGATTATTTTTATATTAACGCAGGATTCGGTTTCAACAGAATTCAACACAAAGAAAAATGTGTCTTTGAACCTTGGATTAAAAAATAATTTGGCAAATATCAGCTCAGAAAATCATCCAATTTTTGACCTTAAATTGTGTATTATGTAATATTAATTTTTATTTTAACCACTTCTTTCTCTGAGTGCTAAATATATGCACTCCCTAGTATGTGTGGCTCACATTTATTGCCAAGGAAAACTGTTTTCATTGTGTGTAACAATTGATTTCGATTTCGACTGTGGCTCTGCCCTCGCCTTTGAATGAATGGCATCGGAGTTACGAGAATGTTCAAATGGAAATAGAATGAAAATACTCGTCACATCGTCTAGGATTCATTCTGGGCCAAAATACATACGACATACGAGATACTACATACCAAATACTACTCATCTCATGTCTGAATTTTGTGTGCGGCGCTTCATTTACTTTATGTCTTTTGTCTGCTCTTTATGTGAACATGGCAACAATTTGAATGAGCTCTGGGTGTATATTTCTTGGATGCTTTTTTTCCATCATTTTTGGGTGAGCTGCAATTTTATGGTTCTCCATCAAATGTTTCTGACTGTTCTATTATTTATTGTATGGCTACTTGATGAGCATTTGCCGAAAACGTTTTATAGGCTTATTTTTTCCTATTCTTGGTGTACACAGGAAGAATAGGCATTTCAACTAGATAGAAATATAGATTTTTTAATGTACATATTATTTATTAGATTGTATTGTGCGTTATAGTATTTTTAAAATTTTTATTAGAAAAATTAGTTTTCTATTTTAAATAGACCTTTAATTGTTGCCCCGATTTCTCTCTCTATAAACCCCCACTATCAATCATTTCCCTCAAATGAAATGTCCATTTAATAACTTTTCTAGACATTTATGAAGTGTCTGTGAATTGCAGGAGCGTGTTTAGTGCTCAGCCCTCGGCTTTCGGCTTTCATCTTGGCGAAATCCACTTGTCACAACCTGTTGGACCATCGTTTATTGTACACTGGCTGCTCAAAATGGTGGAACTAATGTGCCGCCGTATTTGAATTATTATCAGAAGGCCTGGCTGGGATTAGAGGCGTAACGATTTTAATGAGGCGAACGGAGAGCGCAGAGTGCAAAAAATGGCCTGGCGCAAATTGCACCCGATTTATTAAGCGACGGCGACTCTTGACGAAGGCCGACATGTCATTCCGTTTTGTAATTTATAACCAAAACATAACCCAGGAGGAAAAATCGATTTGTGATATGCGATCTGACAGGCTCAGCCACTGAGAAGTTGGCTTTAAGTTCAAAATTAAAGTTGGCCGTGGCTGGATGTGCCATATTTTGCACTTGTTGTCGGGACAATAAAAGGAATGACCAGAGTCTGGCCTTGAGCTTGAGGTTTAGGTCATTTTTATGGCTTTTGCAAGGGCTTCAAATGCTCTACTAAAATGCTCTTGTTGTATTCAATGATAAATATATATCTGGCCCAAAAATGAGAAAAGAGTTGATTTAAAGCTTAGAAAATAATACAAAAAAGTGACTACAAATTTGAAATATTTTTTTTATATTTTATCATCAAATGTCAGGAAAGGATAATTTATCTGTACTGCTTGTTGTTCTGCCAAGCTGAGATCCTTTGGTTACTGAGAGTCCACTGAATTATGGATGCCCCTTAAAGCGCATTCCAAGGCTGCTTAGTCCTGGACTTCTTCTGTCTGCTGAATTTTAAATGCGTTCGCATTCCTCGAATGCTTGTTTTGTGCCTCGTTGGTTACCCAATCGACATTGGTCGTCCTTCCAAGTCCAGGTCCAATTTGCCCAGGATACTTGTCTGCTATTGTGCACACACGCGCCGCTCTAATAATCCAATTTCCACGTGTTGACTTACGTGTTGTGACACTTGAGTTTGTCCCCCGTGAGAAATTTACTCTATCCCAGAGACCATAAAGCACACTCTCAACCACCCACACATCAAACTGCTATTACTGTCATGGCTGTTTGAAGAAATTATTTAAGATTTCAAGATTAAAGGGGAAATCTAGAAATTGAGATAGACCAATCGACATATTTTTCTTATTTATTATTTTGCAAATAAACTGTAATACAAGCTTAATATTAAACCTATTTAAAAGGAAAGCTTTAAACTAAAATAGATCATAGCGTTCAATTTAATCCAATTGACCGTTTCACGCCTGACTTTCTCTCTTCTATTTGAAAACCACAAGCTAATTAGAAAGTGGCCAAAAGAGAAATTGCTGTTAGTTGACTTTTTCATCCATCTGTTTCCATTTTATCCTTTTTTGGCCACTTGCCACGCGAAAAATCCGCAATAAATGTCTGGCAATGGGTAGTGTGGCGAATCATTGATTTTAATTGCTTCAATTGTGAACAAGTTTTAAGATACTCTAGTCTTAAGTTTGTTAATTTTTTAAATGGTTATAGTTCATAAAAAAGAGCAAATATTTATTTTTCCTTAAATTTGAATTTATTTATAAGTTCTTTTCTTAAAGTCTCTTCTTTAAACACATCTCTAACTCATTCAAGTGGCTCACCCACTGCATAAAAAGAATAAACAAACAACCCGGGATTCTCATGCAATTTGCAGCAGTCAAACGCAGGGCGGACGGTACAGTAAAGCTCCCCAAAGAAACCGCCTTCAAACCGCCCCAACATTGCCGTTGTGTCCACGCCAACCGAGTCGACAAAAGGACACAGGACAATGGGCTAGTGATGCGGCAATAGTGAGACAGCCGTGGTCCTGCCACCGGATCCAGAGAGTCCTGGAGCCGTGCTGGACTCTGGGTCCGGCGCTGGTCAGTCTCGCTGCAGTCACTTAATTTCCGTTTCCGCTTTTCACGCTTCATTGTCCGCCTTCTGGCTCTGCAGCACCGGTCTCTGGTTTAGGTTTTTGGTTTCTGCCACCATTTTTTTTTCACACTCCCCCCCTCTAGTCAGTCGCAATTTAAACCAAGCTCCCCCATGAAATATGCTGGCAAATTAACAAAGGCAATTAGAAGGTGCTTAAAGTGAGCAACAGACGGGAATTATTTAACCGAGTTGTGTCTCACTTACCAGGCAATTGTTTTTCCCCAAATTTGGCCAACAGTTTCATTATGAATTGTTTGGGAATGCTTGGAAAGAGAAGGAATTCTTTAATAGAATTTTATTTTATTTTTAATAATTAATTAAGCAAAGAGCCCTCTCATTGTTTTTCACAGAAGTCCCAGCTCTTAAAATATCCTATTATATGTACTTTGTTGCAAATTTTCAACTTTCAAGCTTTTATTTATTTTTCTATTTTGTTTGCTTTTATTCGCAGCTTGGTCATTTGGATGTCATGCAAACAATGCCGTAGTGTGGAGCTCCAGGAGCAGAAGGAGCGTCCTTTGGAGGGAAGGACAAAACTTAATTAAGTTTGATGCTGGGTGGGTGACCGAACGCCACGTCGCTTCTGTGTTTCGTTAAAAGTATTGCCAGTGGAAAACAAAATTGAGTGTTCAAACGCAACAAAGTTGCACATAAAGCGGCGACTTTTCGACTTTCAGGACACTTTTTGATGTCGCACTCACCGGGGCAAAGACCAAAAATCCAACCAATCCCCCATCCATCAGGCTTGCACTCAAAATCAAATCAAAGACCGACTGTAAAAATGTTATTTGTCTCGTCCAGTGTGAAACCAAAAGTCAGGCTTTGCCGACCAATCAACCGGATGTACAGATGCCCCAAAGGTGGACAGATGGATGCATGGATGGATTATATTGACTATCGACCCATAGTCACACCTCTGCCTTTGAAATTCCCTACAGGAGTCCAGCAGTCATAAAAATTTCAAACTGCAAGCTGAATGACGACGCCGACGTGGATGAGGATGAGAACGAGATGGGGGGAATTATTCTCATCCTTGGATTCCTTCCGGGCATGCTGCTTAAAAGCTCAGCTAAGGGTCGTCTAATGGATGCGGCAGCAGAGCACAGGACACCTGTCCATGCTGAAAATCCTGGCGATCCGGTAAATCCTGCAAAATTGAGCTGGATGAAATCTGTGCCATCGGTTTGTTTTCCTTCTCTGCCATCTCAGTGTGTTGAAATTCTGTGTGTTTTACTAATATTTTTTTTTTGTCTCAGCAGAGTGTCCTGTCTAAGGATTGACCATGTGATACTTTGTTTTTTTTATACATATTTTCACACACTGGAAGTGGATGTCATGAGGCAGGAAGTTAAAGAATCCTGTAATGGAGAAATTCCATAGAAATGGTAATTAAGATGTGAATTTCATAGTGGTTCAAAGTCCTTCAGGAAAATATACAAAACTTTATTTGGTCAGTTGAATTTTCAACACAAACTTCAAATGTTTGTGTATTCATTTTGTTAACTTAATTTTACAAAAGATTTCATTTAGGGCCCACTATTTAAAGTTGACTCATTTTATTCATGACAACTTAACACGATTTTTAGCAAAAAGAAAGCAAACTTTTCCACTCTATTCATGTCGAGCCTATGATGAAAATGTGCAAGGGAAGAAAATGTGTAACTTTGTTGCATGTAAAAATTCATGCAACTTACAGAAACAAAATTACAAAAAAAATCGTAGTAGAACGCCCACTTCAAGTGTCTGGCTCTGCTGAAAATTGCCATAAAAACTTTGGCTGTCTCAATGGCAAAAGTCGTCAAAAGTGTCGACAACATTGTCGTTGCCTTCGTCCTTTTACTTTTTCGCACTTTTTTAGTATGAGCACTGGGAGAAATTCTTTGAAAATACCATATCATAATGTAGAACATTTAACCAAATAACAAAGATAATTTTATTTTTCCGTGCAGGACATCGCCTCATAAACTGTGGGATGTTTCAAACAGAATATAAGGCTAAAAACCAGTGGCTTGTTTGGCGTATGTCTGGGATTTGAGCTACTGAGGCTACAACTTGTCAGCCAGTGCTACCCAAAACTAAATTCTAAGGTTCGTTTGAGTGCAATTGCATCGCCACCCACTACCCTTTCCCACTTTCGCCCTGAATGCAAATTATGCAAATTCGCCTTTCAGCCGGCACCCCTTCCGTTTTTCACTTTCTAACTGACTGAGTGCAAGGTCAACATATTTATGCCCTTTTTAAAAGCCAAAGCTAAAGCCAACGCTGATGCTAAAAACTAAAGCTGGGCTGGGGCATCGTCAGGCGAGACAGCAATTAAAATGCTTTAGAATTTAGTCCGGTGTCAGCCAGCGATTGAGTCACTTGTGAGTCTCGACTTGTTTGACAACTGCTAGATGGCAGCCAGATGGATGGATGCCACATCAATGGAGAGGCGCCACTTGTGCGAACGGCAAGGAACGGCAAAATTCCTTTCAGAACTCTTTAAGGAACTGGAGAGCTTTGCAAGCAAAATTCATGGCGAAGAATACAGGATATAGGGGAGTGTTTTGGGACTCAATAAAGTAATATTAAAAGTAATAATATCCCTCACTAAATAATAACTTTCTCTTAATTAATAACTTTTTCCTTAATGAAATTCCTAAAGCCCGAAAATTCTAAAATTTAGGGTATATTTTCAAACAAACATATTCATTAAAAACTATTTTCAACTTATATTCTGCATAATTTGCAGTCTTTGTATATGCAATGGCTGGGTGATGACCTTGTTCTCCTGCCACACCATATGCTTGGCTAATTAATTATGCAACATTTTTGGGGTCATTTCGAAAGGGGTGACTGTGGGTGGGTAGTGGGTGCTAGGGGGAGTGGGCCAACTAAGTAAGACCAAATGGTTAGATAGTCTGTGCTGGATATATACTTAATTTATTACACTTAATTGAAATGCATTTCATATGAGTGGCCATCCGTTTGCAGCTGTTTTATCTTTGTTGCTCAAAAAGCTTATAAAGTTGTCTGCACATTCGGTTGGATGTTTAATTATTGTGCAGACTTTGTTGTTTGGATGCAAAGTGAATACAATGTGAATCAGCAGCTGAAAAGATTCGGTAATTCAAGCGTTTTCGCTGTTTTTCTCATTTTTTTTTATCTATCCATTGAATAATGCATGCAATCAGTAAGAATCTCTTGCTCTGAGCATTCCGGTTTCAAATATACCTTTTGAAATTTCCATAATTTTTTTTTGTTGGATAAGATACGGTAGCACATCCTTGCCTTCATTAAAGCTTCTGTGAATCTTAATCATTAATTTCGAAAGCAGCTTCAAACTTTTGGCTCCATCTTTTGCCTCTTATTTTTTTGTTCCTCATCAGCATCTATTTTTTTTTTAGCTCATTGTAAATCACTTTAGCTATTCGTATAACGTTGCTTTTGCATTTTTTTGCGTATAAAAAAATCATTGATTACTTTATCTTGAGTTTCAGCGAAGAAGCTTCGTCTTTATCCCATTTCCGACTTGCTCTTCTTGCAGCTTCCTTCCAAATGCATTCCTTAATAAATCCTTAATCCTGTAAGACCTGGCTTCCTCCCGTACACCTTTTCATTAATACAACTCCCGTCGTTTTTAGTCTGTCGGACGGAGGACTTTCTGTGTATTTTATTCTCTCATTAAATTGGAAAATTCGATCAATCGTAAAATTCATTTACGATTCGCACGTTCAGCACAGGCTCTGGCTATGGCACTGGCACTGGCACTGGGCAGGCAGACGGACTGCGGTAAAATCAAATTGAAATTGTTTGAATTTAATTTCCATTGATGTGATGACGCTGTTCTTTTCACCTTTCATGACACCTTAAAGTCGAACATTTTCTCATTAAGTGTTTGCTTTTCGATTGGTTATAAATTTGAGCTGCAATTTTTGCTCTAGCAGTGAAGTTCTTGGTAGGAAGGGATTAGACTCTAAGCGAACCACACATTAGGCCCACAATGATTAGGAGTCCTTTGATTCACGGTCTTAACCATATACATGTGTGCATTTCCGCCCACCGCATTGTAATTTCAGCAACACTCTCCGCCCTCAATCAATTAAATTCGCCCTGGACATGGCCAGTTTAATTCAGCCGAAAGCCACTCGATGACTTGCAACTGGTTTACAGCCATCGTAACTGGCACATGGCTGACAGGCGCTTAACCCACCTGCCCACCTGGAATATGCATCTGGGAGGAGCCCAAAAACGTACCGCCCAGGGACACCGCCCACTTGGCCATCACTCAAAATCACAGTTGAAATCGCAAAATGCAGCAAATTAAAACAACGGCACGTAAATGGCTTAATAATTCTTTTTTTCCCCGCCAAGTGGCAGGGCTCCTGTGGTCAGTGATGCGCACCTTTGTACTTTTTTAAAACTTTGTTATTCTATAAAAAATATGTTGTATTGTAACTGACAGGTTTCAGTTACAAAAAGGACCTTTTTTTGAAGATGTATGCGCAAGAAATTTAAGAAATTAAAATTTAAAATTCTTTTTAGTTTAATTACGATTTAAGCAGAACCATAAAATAAATTTAAACCTCATTTTAATATAAAATTCCAAAATCAGATCAGAAAATGCAAAAAATGTCATATCTGGCTGGGGCGGCCCACATGAAACTTGGCCTAGACAAGGAACGAGCCTGCCAGCAGGGCATAAAACTGGGTGACGCTTTACTTTTATTTATTTTCTGCGTAATTTCATAATTTATGCATAATAAAATGAGAGTTGTGGGTGCCCCTTGCTTCTGGCCCCGGAAGTTGTCTAGCTCCTAGCCCCCTTGCCCTGGTTGGCTGCCATCCAACTGACATTTTTCATAACCGTTCTGAGGGGACTTGGGTAGAGGTTTACATTTTTCTGGCATTTTTTTCGCAGACCCCGCTTCTGTTATGGCCCCAGTTTGCTTTTTACTAATTTAACATTTCAGCGTCCAATTAACATTTTAAGCCAAAAAGCTTTGGGGAGTTTCCAGCGCGGAAAGCGAGTGTATTTATGAGTTTTTCTCCAGGCTACAAATATGTGGCTTATGAAATTTTTCATGTTTATAACAAATTTGGCAATTAAATTCAATAGATGATTGATTAGAATGGAATTTTCCCATTAATTTTGAACGTTTGTTAATAAACGTTGTTTATTTTTCTTTAATCATACTTATCTTTGATGGACCACCAATTAAAAAAGGCTAGAACATTTAAGATGTAATAAATTTTTTTAGAGAAGTAAGGGTATTACTTTATACCTCCAAATGTGATTACCCTCAGGCATTGCATTTTATTCTCCAATACCTGATAATTGCGGTTACCTTGTGGAATGCAAATGGAAACTGATGGAATCATGTACACAAGGAGAATCTGTTCTTCGACCTAGACCTTTAAGAATTGGATATCATAATACTTAAACAAAAAAGGATATTGGAACATTATTATTGATTTAGGCAGAAAACCAAGTAGTTAATAAATGTTGAAGTTAAAAACGCAATTATTTTTTTAGTGTAAAAAAGGAAGAATACCGCAGGACTAGTAAGCCCCCAAAATGCATATGAACCTTTTGGTAAAATCAAAAGGTAAATGAAAAATTATGCGGTTCAAAGGAGTGTGTGTGTGTTTTTATGGGTGGGGCACAGAGAAATATTTCTACCATTTAACCCCCCATATGGATGCATCCGTATGCATTCTAGTTATTTCTTATTCCGCAGGCATCGGCATGCACTTAGGATTCCCGTTTTTAATGCAAATGCATTCTAGTTGCATACGCCAAACCCATATGCAACGTGATGTGGAAATCCATTCACCGGGGAATCCATCCGGCTGTTGCATTCCAAGGGATAATAGAAATTTCATTTTTATGTTATGCAATTTTTCGAAATAACTTTTCCCGACATCCAACACAGCACCGACAACTTGCAATTGCTTCTGTTTCTGTTTCTGTTTCTGTTTCTGTCGCTCATTAAAATATCAAAATTATGCTTTTTAATTTTTTTGGACTCACTGGAGAAATGGTTTTTTTTTTTTTGCATTTTCTGTTGGTTGTATATGCAATCCTTCCCGGTTTTCGGTCGCTGTGTGTTTTGCCAACCCTTTGTCGTTTGTGTTTCGCAGTCGCCCTGGATGAGGAAAAAGTTCCAGTTGCCAGCGTGTTAATTTGTGCGTAAACGTTGCACTAACGAAGCGGAAGCTTTTGCCCCTGCCACGAATAATGGAGCGGGGGTTGAGGGGGCATTTTGGTTGCAAGGATACTGTGGTGGGGGTGGGGAGACTAGGATAGAGAGCGCGTAATTGAAATGGCATTTAAATGTTTCGGAGGACCTGTGTGACGGGCACCCGTCGCACATTTTCCATGTGAGGGAATGTCATACAAAATTATGGCGGTTGATTAAAGGCGGCGGGGGACGAGGGGTGAAGCTACTACAGGAATTCAGGACCAAAGTTAAGGGTCACACAAACTTTAAAGTCATTAAAAACTATGAAGGCAAGGGAATTTTTGGGTGTCAAGGAAAATTTTAATTACTTTTTTCTTTTCAGTTACTCCCTTTTAACCTAATTTAAAAGTTATGTAAAATATTATTAAATTATGAGTTTACGAAATACTTCAATCAACAATTAAGTTTTATCCAAAAAATTCAAATCCAAAATCGTTCAGCTTTCTCCAATAACCTATCGAGTTTACCTTTAAATTGAATTTTCTTAATTGCCAACTCGTGTTGCTGCATTTAACCTTTGGGCTTCATCTGCAGGCATCCACCGCAAAACCAATTACAATCTAGTGGGCAAATTGTGTCGAACTTGCATCTTCAGTCTTGAGCCACGTGTGGCAAGAAGCGTGGAGTGTGGAGCGTGGAGCCAGGCGATCCCAATTTTCCGGAGACCGCAAACTTTTCGACACTGTCCATTCAACACGACAGGGGAGGAGACGGAGAGTTTGCGTGGCATCTCCAGCTTAGAGCTCCATTAGAAAGTTGCCACCGCACATATCAATTACACAAGTTTCCATTGGTCGCCAACGCCAACGCCACTGGTTGCCTTGGCTTTTGGTTCTTTCCGTGGTCCTGGTCTTGTCCTCAAAATGCATGGAAAATGGTAACTGCATCGGCACACATCCACTGCTTTTGGAAGTTTTCGGTCAGAGTAGGATATGAATTCAGATTAAATTTAAATCAAACAATTTCAAGATGAAAAAGCAAATTAAATAATTAAATTTAAGCAATACTTAAGCAATGATTCAAGAATGGTACACTTCTTCCAGATCGGATATCAACTGAACGAGCTATGGCTCTTTTATATGGGTACTTCTCCAAAAGAAAAAAATGGTTTCTCCAAAAAAATTTTCAAAATGGTATTTAAGCAGGAAGGAATGGATAGATCCAATCCTCCTTTTTCCACTCCATTGGTAGCCAGCTTTGGGCTTTCTTATGCAAAGACTTAAGGCTTTAAATTTACATCGAATTATCTTATTTGTCCTGCACATTGTTGCAAAAATAAATTCTCCTATTATTGCAGTATCATTTGTGCAAACTTTCATTGCAATTTGTTTATCGTTTCCGTGTTTTTGACTTTAAACGTAAAAATTATTATGCTTTGGCAGAAAAAGAAGGAAAAGTTGTAATTCTTTACAATTTTTTGTCAGAATTCTTTAAGAGCCTTACCTTTAATAGTTTCTATGGGTTTGGAAGTTGCCTTTGAATTGAATACCCCAGGGAATTGACCGCCTGAACAAAATGGTTGAAAATTTTTCATAAAAAGGAGGGCTTGACCCGCAGAGACTTATATTTGTTTACCTGCTCAGGTGCAATTCAAAGTTTTTTGAAAACAGTTTACAAACACGCATTAATCCGAAATAAATCAAAGAAAATTGTTTATAAATTTATGAGCAAAGTTTTAAGAACTGAAAAGAGTAGTGAGAGTGGGATTAAAGAATGTTGACCTTTAAATAGTTTTTAAAATTATATTTCACGCCATGCGCTTAAGTCAGCCAATCAAAAGGAGGTTAAAAAAAAATGCCACAGATTCAAGTCCCTTAATTAAGAGCATACCTTCTCTTGTCGGGGATTTGCACTTTAAGGCGATGACCATTTGCACTCTGGACTCGGGACCCAGACTCCAGACTCTAGAGCCCAAAGCAGACCAGGCCAAGGACCTTAAGGCAGTGGCCGGCTCTGACGACAACAGCGAAATGCATTTACAGCGTAATCCAATCACGGCAATAATAAAATGCTAAGTGCCAGCCACACCGGACAAACTGGAGGCAACGAATGGCTGCGACGAGGATAAGACTGACGGCAGTGAAGAGGAAAGAGGAAAGCCCATTTCAGGACTCCCCAGTTGGCGTGGCATTCAGTGGCCGGAAGCAGCCAGGAGGCTAGCAGACAAAGCTTCTTTTAACGCAATCTGTGCGCCAGCCGAAAATGCAACAGATCCTGCCGTGGGGTCCTTGGGCTCCTGGGCTCAAGCTACAACCACTTATTCCCTTTTCTCTGGGTCACGTTTCGGATTTTCCGAGGATTTTTTCCACTAAGTTTTATCTTGGTGCAATTGTACACTCAAAACAAAGAAAAAACAGTTTTAAACAGGAGTTCGATTTAAGTTTAAAAAACTAGTTTAGATAAGCAACAAAAGTAACAATTTTTTTATTTTTAAAAAGAAAATAATTTCATTTTTATCCTTTTTTTGGCAGTGCAGATGACTATGATTTTTAATAGCCCACGTTCTATGTTTGCTGGCCAACACTAGGTTGTTTCCAATCGTTTTGGCCAGCAAGCCCTGTTGTTAACGCTGATGACAATGGCCCTCTTTTCGGTCCTCCGCTTCGTCCTTCGTCCTTGCTCGCGAGTTCTCGGAACGGGTTTTTGAAGGGTCCATGACATTGACATCGTGGCTTTGTTAAAATCGATATGTGAGGAAATCAGGCATCAAATGAGTTAACTGCACACCGCAAACAGCGGCGTTTTAATTCAATTGCACTCCAGGTGACCGCAACTATTTGACTGAAATTCCAAATTCACAAACTAATTAACTAATTAAAGCTTACGTAGTGCAGCAATTGCCGCATTTCACCACATGAATCAAATGAAAGCTTGGCAAACTTTTCTGGTGAAAATTGAAATAGTATTTCAGGGGAATTCACAGACTATCAAAGGCCTTTAGAAGTCAAGAGCAATAACGATACAGATGCCAAGGCGGAAGGTAAAATAAACCAAACCAAACACGGGAAATACTCACAAATTTGCACTCGAAAAGTTGCTAAGCTGTCGTTCCTTTTTTACCTTTGCTCGACTTACGCAAATCCCCCAGCAAACAGCTCAAAGCTCAAACGGTCTTGCCATTTATTTATTTTTGCCTTTCAATGAATTGCTTTCCCCATATTTGAGTTAACATTTTCTCTCCTCACCTTTGGTGGCCATCCCGCCCAGTTGCAGTCAAAGTCGGCGCCAAGGCAAGGTATTTGAGAATCCATTCCAGGATTCCGTTCGAAACAAACCAACTCTTTATGCTGGCGCGCTGAAACGCATAAATCAATGGGGAGAAAGCATTCTAGCAGCAAAGCAAGAAAGTAAAAAAGCAAGCCAGCACAAGGAATCCAGCCCGAGCCCGGGCTGGTGGCAGAAAGTCAAGTTTCTAAACTTGATTTAATGCCGGTTGCAGTAAGCAGAATACAATATATTGGCAGGTTGTTCTCCGAAGTGTGCTGGCTTAAAAGCTCTTAACTCGACTTCAGTTCAATCGCATCCAAATAAATCAACAACAGAGCCGCCGACAAACACTGCACTAAAAATACACCCGAGGCTCACAAAGAGATTGAGAATTTCTTACTGACAAATAAGGAATGCTTGAAAACTTTTTAAAACTTTTTTTAAATATAAGCTCTTTAAGCTCTTTAATCTCAACCGTATCCACAGAGATCCTCTCTAAATTACTCACCATTAATATTTAAGTAGTCCTTTCTGCACTGAAATCACCCTGCCATTTTCTAGTCATATAATAATATATTTTATACAAACTTTCCTTTATTGACACACATTCAAGCAGATTTACATAATTCACTTACTTAGCCTACATTACAGAATATTCAGCTCATTCCATGAGATACTGTTTGCCAAATCAATTCAGTTTATTTATTCATTTTCATTTTCGTTTTAGTTTGGAAAATAAATATTAGGGACTGTCATTAGTATGCACCCAGTGACAATTAAATTATTCATTGCTTTAATTTCATTTGGGAAAGACAAATTATGGGGAAATGCACTCTAACATTGTAAAAAGTGTCTGCATTCGGGGGCTTCCTTAGTTTTTCAATTAAAACTCAGCCTCTGATACGCGATGCCCGCTTCCCAGGACTCTATACTCTGTTGGATTGACTCATCTGGTTTTATCCAACGCCAGTTGCCCTCGTAAAAACTTTTTATTTGCCATTTTACGAGAGTTCTGGCTGACTTGGTTCTGGCTTTGGTTCTGGCTCTGGTGCTGGCTAAGCTGCTTATTTTATGCAATCCTGTCTTATGCGTTTTTAATTGCATATTTCAGTGTAATTACCTAATTGGTTAAATGTGATATCTGAACTGCAGAAGTTGCAATTTTCTTAAGTTTAAGTCAAGAAGTTTAGTGTCAAAGGTGGAGTTTTTTTAAGTTTAAGTGTCTTAGGTATAAGCGGATTGGTGAGAATATTGGCAGCTTAGGGGCTTAAATTAATATTTAATTATAAAATAGGTATTGGATGCTTTTGTATTCAAGTTCTTCTCAAGATAATTCACATATTGCTAGTTAATCGTTGTGCGTTATATTTTTACTTTCATTTTCCACTCTAATACTGCTTAGTCTTAGCTAAATAATAACGTTTTGTTTTTTAAATGTTGGTGTATTTAATTTTCGTGTAGAAAATAGGTTACAAATCAGTTTGCTGCACTGCTCCCGATCCTCTCCTGGCGGTCGTGCAGAAGGCCTCCTGCTGCTCACTCAAGCAAATAATCAGATTCTCCGGCGGGGCCGCCACTTTTCCATTGGAATTACTGGACTTCTGAGCCCCCGTGGAGGCGGTCTTCTCCGCCGTGGTCGTCGAGGACGTGGTGGTCGATGAGTTGTTGTTCCCGGTGGCATTCAACGGCAGCAGCGGTGGCATCTGCGCATTGGTGGTCAGCAGTCTCTTGGAGCCCCCGCGCCGGCGACTTCCCTGCTTTGTGAAGACACTCGGCTCCACCTGCAATTGGGCATTAATTTCCTGCTGATTCATACACGTAAACGCCTTGAAGAAGCTCTTCCGGAAGTTCTCGCTGAGGAAGGCATACAGTATGGGATTCACCGCCGAATTGGAATAGACCAGGGCGCCCAGCAGCAGGAAAATGAGTATCTCGAGGCGGGACAAGTCCCTCTGAGCCGGGTTCGAGTGGATGAGCGCCAACTGGGACATCCAGTGGGGCAGCCAGCAGCAGATATAGACCGTAATGACGGTCAAGACCAGCCTGGTGACCTTTCGATGGGCCCGCCTCTTCTCCTTCGACTTGGTGGCGTGTTTGGGGCCCACAGACTGTAGCTTCCGGATGACCAGGTAGTAAAAACTGAGAATAAAGCACAGCGGAGTGGCAAAGCCCAGGAAAAACGTGTACAGGATGAAGGTGGTGCCCGAGTGTTTTTTGTACGCATCCGGCCACATGATGTTGCAGGAGTAGTTCACTCCGTCCTCCTGTTCCACCGTGCTGGCGTACAAAATCACGGGCAGCATCAGCACCGCCGACGTGGTCCAGGCCACGGCCGAGACTATTTTGGCTATGTGCAGGGTGCGGTATCTGGGGGAGGAGATTGGATGGCACACGGCTATGTAGCGGTCCGCCGACATAATCAGCAGGAATATCGAGGACGTGAAGGATGTGATGGAGGTGCTGACCATGTAGGCCTTGCACATGAACTCCCCGAACCGCCAGCTGCAAATCCGCATCGTGTAGAGCAGAAAGGGAATGCCAATCAAGAAGCACTCGTCCGCCACCGCCAGATTCAGGATGTAAATATTCGTAACCGTTTGCATCTTGGAGAACCTCAGCACCACATATATTACCAGAGTGTTGCCAAACAGGCCAATGATGCAGACTATTCCATAGAGGACGACTGTGAAAAGATCCGCCAAGGAGTTCCGGGTGGCTATACAATGCTGGTAGGTGGGCAGCTCAGTGCCGTAGACCGGCTCTTCCGGCTGGATTGTGGAGCCACTTCCGCTAATCCATCGATGATTCAATTCCGTAGTATATATACTCTCATTATTGGCCATCCAACCCGTGCTGTTGGCATAGAAATCGGGGGATATATCCCCACTTACTAGCTGTGCGAGACCCATCATCAGCCAGCTCAGCATGTTTTCCTCATTTGCTCACAAACTGAATTATTTTAATCAGTTTTTGGTTGCCGGTTCATACTGGTGGTCCTGCAAAATAAATTTCATTATTACTCAAAACATCCATAGGTGTTTGCTTGTCTAATTAATTTCAATATTATTATATGTGGACTTGCAGTTTAGTCGAGGCCCTTAATTGTTTCTCGATTTTTCTGGAATTGTTGGCCATTTATGCTGAATAAATAGCAGAAAAATAAACAGAAATTATATATTTTACCAGTGGCCAGACTTCACATCCAGACTCTTGAGGAACTTTGCTGGAGCTTTTCCCTACTTTCACCCTAGAAATCATAAACTTTTGAAAAGAACTTGTAGTACACGAATTTCTATAAAATGACATAAATCATCTGTTTACTGTTTCGGGGGCTTTTAGCAGACCAATTCATTTGCGGAGAAAAAGTTTGTGATTTATTAAAAGTCAGTAATGCCAAATTTGATTTGTTGGCCGAAGGAAATTAACATTTAAATTGAAATTAAATTGCGCACAATTTGTCAATTCAAACAAACAACTTTGTTATGTTTAGAGAGCCTCGACCCCCTTGCTGGCCAAGTATTTAGGGAAAGGCAGAATTTATGCAAATATCAGGTGAAAATATTTGCCTTATCCAAATTGAGATAATTTCAAGAGCCAGATGACTTGATCCGTTCGGCTTATATACGCCCCAAGGATTGAGACATTAAAGCCTCTTAAATGTTGACTTTGGACAGCACGTATGGGGATTAGAGTTTCCTCATGGAGATGCCTTTGACTTCGTTACGCCAAATTAAAATAGCTTTGCATATTAGCAAGTTAATTCCATGGCCATAAATAAAAATCAAGCTTGGACGTTTAGACAAGGCTAAAGTAAACAAATCGAGACACAGCTAAGTTATTGCTTTATTTTATGTCTGAGTTGGACAATGAAAAGCAATTGGTTTATATCGAGAGAATCGGTAATGATCTGGCTTATTTTAATATTTATTTTGAAATTGAGAGAGATCCTGTTCTTCAAACTTATTTCAGGGCCTCTCGTTTTGTTTTGTTTGTTTGCTCAAGGAATTAAATCCCAACCCAGTGACAGGTGTAAATCCCCTCGGCAATTTCGACCCAGTGTCACCATCGTTGACTCCTGAATTGTTGTTCGACATTTATTTTCCCTGTTGCTGTTTGGCTGGCTCGTTGCCGGCTACCCCACCTGCACTCGGCATTTATATTGTTGCCGTAAGTGCAACTGTTATCGGTAAACCGCAATGGAGGCTCAAATTGCTAGATTGCATGGGTTGCAGTGGGTTTAACAGAAAAGAAAGTAAAAAGAAATGCTTTTTATGTGTTGCAGTTGTGTATCTGCAGTTTAGTGGATGTCAGGCACCAGACATCTGAGACTACTTCTAAGAAAGCTTCTGACTAAGTTGTGCTTGGGTGTAAAAAGATGTACTACAAAAAAGTGTGTGTTTTATTTTTTTTTGTATAAAGAGGTTTCTTTAAAACACTTGCAAGTTATCCTATAGATATCATATGATTATTTAAAAAGTATAATTATCTTAACTGAATTATTTCTAATCATTTTCCACAGTGTAAGAACTGCAAGTGTTGATGTCGTGGAAGCATGAAAACCCCAAAGGAAGGTGACGGGTTATACTCTGCTCATCGTTCCCTTGACCACATTTTGTCAGCTCTCTCCCTCCTACACTTTCACACTATCTCTTCTTATCCGAGAGTGTGTGTGTGTGGGATTTATTAAAAATTTATGCATTTTATGAGACCCCCAAGACAAGGGTCTCCAGTGCATTTTCCCGAGCAGCTTACTTTGATGGACTGGTGACGATGTGACGAAAGGCCATAAAAATCTGCATTTTGAGCTTAGCCACTAAGTCGGACCATAAAATACACGGGCTTGAACCAAAAATATATAGAATGGAAGCTTTACACTTTTATTATTCAATATTCATCAAAATTGTAAGCACTTAATTGTCAGCATTTTCAGTTTGCGAATGAACGCTTAATTAATTAAAAGTTTATCAAAAGTTTGCCCAAACCGCAGTCGTTTGGAATTTTGGGAATTGTCGATGGGCAATGAGTAGATGAGTGGGCGAATATGTGTTTGGATTATGTTACCAGAAACACAGTTACCATGGCACACACAGAGAGTCAAACAAGACGCGGCCAAATATATGGCTCAAAGGGAGAGAAGCAGCCGTCTGGCAGGCAACAGCTTGGCAAATGTTTAGCCGCTCGCTTTGGTTTCAAGCAGCCACAACAAAAGCAAGCACAAGGCGAGCAAATCATGGGCGGGGAATCGAGAAAGTGAGACGGGTGCAGGGGCTGGGAAATGGACGACCCGGAGGCATGCGAAGAGCATAATTTTTGGGATAAACACCAAGTACAACATGCATAGAAGCGGGTTCTAAACACATGCACTGTAGGAAAATATATTTCTAATACGTCTTTACATAGCTTAGGAGTACAACGTTGCGTATGAGTAATATTACTCATACGCCATGTAGACATATAACTCATTCGCAGTAGGGCTCTATCCTAAAAGAATAGTGATTCTGAAGCCATTTCCTTTTTCTTAAGTGTAAGGATACTGGCCCGCATGTACACATGTAGGTATCCTAATACATATGTGTACGCAAATATGACTGCCACATTTGCATGTATACACATAACAAACAAAACCCACACACACCCACACTCAGTCACACACAGAGAGAGCCCGATGTCAAGTGCACTTGGTGTGGTGGGCAGAGGTCCTTGTGTTGGGATTGAAAGTGGGCTTGGGTTTGGTTTGGTTGGCTTGCGATGGGTGCTTTAGTTTACGGTTCGGGTTGCCGACCGAGCACACATAAAGTGCAACATAAACAAAACTCACTCACCTCAGCAGCCACTAACTCTTTTCCTCCCACAAGCACTCCCTCTCTCTCTCTCTAAAAGCCATCACCCATCTCACTTACACTCTAACTCGGTATTTTTGGTGGCGATGCACTTAATCTTTGGGACATATTTTTGGCTTTTGGCCACAGGTTGCCACTCACCTGACCTTTGTTACAATATGAAAACACTAAAACATGTGTTGCATAACAAAAACACACACAGAAACAAAGAACTGCCAAACAACAACAAAACAAACACCCGGAAAGGACAACAAAAACAAGTGCAATTATAATCCCGGCGGGTTTGTACATTCGGCTTTTGTTGTTTTTTGTGTCGGTTTGAGTAGCACCCACTAGAAGGAAAACAAAACGTGCCATAATCGCCCTTTGTTGAATTTTTCAAAATAATGGAGGTAAATGGGAATTTCTAAGCATACGGCTTAATCCCAAAAATGGCTAACAGATGATTACATTCCAGACTGGGTTATAATTGAAACGAAGACAAGAACTTTCAGTGTATCCTTCGACTTAAAGTGCTCAGCCCATCTAACCGAACCCTATGCTTCCTGTTCGGCTCAGTCATTGACAATTTACTGATTCTCCATTTGCGGTCAGTTGCTCTTCGAGCACAGCTATATATCCTGCATCCTGCCTCCATCCTGTCTTCTGAATCCTGGATGTAACAACCACCTGAATGCGGTGGAATGTTGCTCACACTTTGGTCTCAATTATCCTAGGTGTTCATTGTTAACCCATAATGCCTGCCACCCAGTGTCCCTCGGTCCTTCTGCGGTTAACCCTCTTGTTGCTCTGCTGGGTTTCGTTTTTTATTTACGGAGGCCGAGGACCTCCTGGATTCTTCATTTGCTCTATTCCCTTCATTTGTCAGGGAAGCTCGCTAGATGGCTTTTGGCACACATATTTGCACCTCTTATAGGGACGGTACTCGGCTAAAATAGAGTGAAGG
This sequence comes from Drosophila atripex, assembly GCA_035045925.1. Lineage (NCBI taxonomy): Eukaryota > Metazoa > Arthropoda > Insecta > Diptera > Drosophilidae > Drosophila > Drosophila atripex. Next base: position 9,794,966 of record JAWNOP010000012.1, read on the forward strand.
GAGAACTGAAGGTGGGGCCTCCCACCGTGTGTTGCCTTTGATGTGGTCCCCTGTTGTTGTTTTACACTGTTCCTGGTCCGGGCTGGCTTCGGTTTTTGTGGTCTCAACTGCAGGCGGCTTGCCAAAAACTGAAATCTGCCATCGGTTTTCCACTCTGTTTCCTACACCTATTCCCCGTTCCCTCTGGTAGCTTTGTTCATTGTTCCGCCACACCCTCGGTTCTATAGATGTTTCCGATTTCGTTCGTTTTGGCCCAAAACCCCCTCCTCCCCGGATTCATCTTTTTTCCCTTTCGGATTCAGTGGAGCTTTGAAAAATGTTTGTCAATTGCATGCTAAACGTTTTTACTGATTTGTCACAGGATATGGAGGACGAGTTGAGTGGAAAGGGCTGAGGGTGTTGCGAAAATCCCTGAATGTTGTGAAAATATTTACCGGATGTCTAGCAATCTTTTTACAACTTGCAGATTCTCTATTGAAACATTTCTCTGATAAGAGGCTCGTATTTGAAAAATATTTAAAAAGAAATACAAACTGCAATTCTTCAAAATATTTTTAACTAAAATGTAATATGTTCGGATCAGATTTTCTCAAGTGTAAGCCATAAGCTCCACTCATGGTCTTAAAACCCTCGGCCGAAAATTGTATAAAATTTAATTCGTTTTCCTTCGCTTTTCCATTTCCATGGATACTCTGTCCTTAAGCGGTTTAGGCTTAAGTCTTCTTAATTTCCCGAAAATGTGAGCAAAATTGTATGTCATATATGATATGGGGAGTTAGAGCCCAAAATACTTTATCAAGTATGGATTGCCATGACATTAGCGAGTAACCCCATTCTCTAATCCAATTTACGAGAGTCACAAACAAACAATTTAGTTAAAGTTCAGACCTCATTGAAGGGCTTAGGACGCTTTACACTCGCACAGCCTCCCAATGTGCAATTTATGGGTCATTCCTCCCCCTCGACACCCCCTGTAATTTGCATAAATTAGCACCAAAATATGGTAGCATCCCTGATTCGATGTGTTTATTGTTCGCTGGTAGCTGCACTCATTACCAATGTGCTCTTGTGTGGATGCTTCGATAGTTCCGATGGTAAATTTAACATAATTTTGAAGAGACCATTGACAATAATTGAGCTGTAGTTCCATGGCACAGGGGCTGCGGCTGTGGCTGTGGGTGAACGTACGGATTATGTTGCATATGTTGCGGGCCAACAAAATCTATGCCACGCAACCAGGCACGAAGGATTCACACTAATTGGGTGGCAATCGAAAATCCTTTGTTGTCTCTGCGGTAACGCCTTTATGGAAACTGTGTTGTTGAAGCTAGGGAAGCCCTTTGGTTTTACAAATTTAAGGTTTAGCTTTGGCTATTTAATTACAAATCTTTTAGTAGGCTTTAGTTATACCTTCGAGTGATATTTATTAATACTGACACCTATAAATAATAATAGCTCATCTAACACAACTCGAGTTAGAAATACAAATGAAGAGAAAGGCGCGTGGTTTTTTGTATAAAGAGTATACAGTTGACTGAAAACAATGGAAAGTTTTATGATTTATTTCGCAAATAGAGTACACTGTACATATTTGTGTTTAACACCGACCTTATCTACACAAAAACAGATGCGAACAAATAGAAGCTAGGTCTATAAATACTTTTGGAAAAAGATTTTTAGACAGAATTGGCAAGAATCATTCAACTGAGGATGTCTTTTAAAGGATTCGTGGTAATTTGCCTTCTGGCTTTGATTGTTGGTGTACCTGCACCGGATCCGTCGCCATCTCCTGATCCATCGCCGTCACCGTCGCCCAGTCCGACTCCGAGTCCTTCTAAATCACCTAGCCCGTCGCCTGATCCTTCGCCATCACCCAGTAAAACTCCGAGTCCTTCTAAATCCCCCAGCGCGACTCCTGATCCTTCACCATCACCGACCACTTCAGACCCTTCGCCCGCGAAAACACCGTCTTCTCCTTCAACACCGCCCACTACCTCCTCAACAACGCCTACTGATTCATCAAGTTCGTCCAGCTCCTCCAGGAGAGAAGTCCGTCACCGCAGGTACAGAAGAATGCGTCGGGGGCGCAGGGCACAAAGAATCCGCAGAAACCGCAGAAACGGAGAGCGTCGTCGGTCCCGAGAGGGTCGTAGGTTTCGGAATGGAGAAATACGCTCGCGTAGATTCTAAGATCTTCTATAATGTCCTATAATTCGACTTAAAAAACCCCGAATATATACACATTGAAAGCAAGAAAAAAGGATGTGTTTTTTTAATCCGTTAATAATAAATAAAAAAAAATAACAAGAGAATCACAATAAATATATTGGAACAGTGTAGATCATTTTGTAGAGAATCTTCGCACTAAATCTTTTTCTTGTATGAAAAACTGTTATTTAAGCCTAAAATTAAACTAATTTCAAATACATAATTTTCTACAGAATTGTTGAAAAAATGGAGTCTATTTAAATGGAACTTTCGTTCAAATTCAAGCTTAAAAGTAGACAACAGAAAATATATATGATTAATATCTGATATTTTTCTTTTATTTAAAATTATTATTTAGTGAAAAAAATTTTTTATTATCAAAAATTTATACAAAAATTATATACATTCATACATAGGTGTTTTTATAGAAATGGAACAAATTGCATACAAAAATTACCATAAAAATTAAAAAGAAAATTATAAATTTTTGTGCTAACCTAATAACTAATAACCTATAATAACTTATATTATATTTCAAAGAATCGTGTTGTCAGCTTGAAACTTGAGACGATGAAGTGTAAACAATATCAAAACAGATAATCAAACAAGAGCCTTTATGTTTTCACAAAATCTAGTGTTAGTTTATGTAAATATCGAGACAATAGGCCAAAAGCGGCGATATTCTCATTCTATTGTGTCTAAGGAAAATTTTCAACAATGTGTTATAAATTTTTAATGGCAAATATTAAAGTTATTGACTGATGGCATCTGGGTATATTTGCAAAAGTGTGTAAGCATATTTAAAAACGGAATCGGCCAACACAAATGGAGCTCCAGTAGGTAAACATAAATGAAATTGGGGATTTTTGTGGCCTATTGGGAGCTTTTGTATAAAACGGGGAAACTTAAGCAGAAAGTCACAGTGATCCAAAGTGTAGTTAGCTCTCAAGATGCGTTCCAAGTTGTGCCTAGCTTTGTGCCTTATGGCCTTGATCGTGGGTGTGCCAGCCCCCGACCCAACTTCTCCAACTACTCCAACTTCTCCAACTACTCCGACTTCTCCAACATCTCCGACAACTCCGACTTCGCCGACTTCTCCAACATCGCCAACTTCTCCAACCTCGCCGACCTCGCCGACTACACCAACTTCTCCAACCACTCCCACCTCCCCAACCACACCAGCTTCACCATCTTCTCCGGCCCCGGCTTCACCAACACCCGCCACCTCTAACACCACCCCAAGCGATTCGGACTCTGAAGCAGAAGAACTCCAGCGCCTCCGTAGGCGCTTGAGGCGTGCGCGTAGGCAGGAGCGCCAGCTACGCAGGAGGCTGAACAGGCAGAATCAGTTCGGCAACCGGAACGGCAACAGAAACGGAAACAGGAACAGGAACCGTGGTGGTCGCAGGGTCGTTGTTCGCAGATTTAACAATTTCTAATTTGTTTGTAAATAAGAAAGCGCACTTGAAATATATACATGCATTAAAATGAAAAAATTTGTAGCCAATGAATTTTATTTGCTTAAAACAGGGGCTTTTGGTAGATGGGGATATCCTTATAGGGTTAGCATATATTTTTGTATCCTTGCAAACTACACACTATAGAATATATTTTCGATTTTAATCCTTGATAAGGATTTAAAGCTGGGATCGGTCCACTATATAGATTTTTTGTGTGTTTTTTATGTAAAACGTTGCGAGATTTTTTTAAAATCTTTTTTACAAATTTGTTTCAGAAATTTTCATAAGGATCAGTCGATTATATCGTATTTAACTGAACTCCCATTTAACTGAAAGGCATAACAACTTTAACCATAACTTTGTTTTGCTTTTTTTCTCGTATATAAAAATGTATATGTCAAGTTATTTTTAGGGTTGTAATTTTAATTTTATTTTTTCTACAATATGACATAATTAAAACAAAGTCTTGCCTACTGATATGAGTCTTCCGGTAGACAAACATGGATAAAATAAGAGTGGCCCAAAGTAAGGTGATTAGGAAAATGTGTAACGCCCCCTGGTACATGAGGACGAGGGACATTGAAAGGGACCTCAAGATCCCAAAAATAGGAGACTATCTGAAACGCCTTGGAAATCACCCCAATACCCTGGCAAAACGATTGCTACGTAAACCCAGAATAAGAAGGCTTAAGAGATTTCACCCGCACGACCTCCCGTTGCGTTTCATATAAAAGTTCCTAACAATACATCAATCAATTAATATAAATTCAAATAATACCAGCTGTAATATAATATGACAAAGATTTCCTTAGTTCTCGTAGTAAACCTACCATAATTGTTAGCTTTAAATTACAATCTGCTCAAGCTGCCTCATAGGTAGCAGTATACCTACCGGTAGAGGGTGACTTAAGCGCTTAAAAGTAGGCAACAGAAAATGTGTTCTACAGTATGCGAAAAATCCATAAAGCCGTTCTGTCCATATCTATTCAATTAAACTTTTTAGTTTAGTTTTTTTTGTTAATTTTGTGTGTAATGTTTAAATTATATTATGGTAATAGTTTCTAGCGTAGTAAATGCATGTAGTAAATAATTAAAGCACCTATGTATTATTAAGTAATATGCATTAAGATATAATATTTTGTAAAAGCATTGGTGGTGTGAATAATAATAGCACTCCTATTGTTTAGATTTTAAAGCAATGTTTTGTCAGCTTGAAATTGGAGACGATAGAGACAATATTAAAACAGATAGTTAAATAGAGGCCGTTGTTGGGTTATCCAAATATCGACATAATAGCATTGAAACTGGTGATATTTTTATTTTATTGTTTGTACTTCATCAAATTTTTGTTAATTTTAGATGTCAAAAGAAGATGTTTAAGAAGTAAAAAAAGTATGTTCCCATATTTGGATAAGGAATCCAAACACACAAGTGGGAATCTAGGTAAACATATTCAATTGATCAATTTTGTATAAAAAGGTGAAATTATAGCAGAATATTCACAGTTGTCCGAAGTGTAGTTAGCACTAAAGATGCGTTCCAAGTTGTGTTTAGCTGTGTGCCTCATGGCCCTGATCGTGGGTGTGCCAGCCCCCGATCCATCAACATCGCCAGCCGCTCCAAGTACTCCAAGTACTCCAAGTACTCCAAGTACTCCAAGTACTCCAAGTACTCCAACTCCGACTACTCCAACTTCGACTACTCCAACCTCACCGAATTCACCAGCCACTCCATCCTCTTCATCCGATCCAGCCTCTCCGTCCTCACCAGCATCTGCAACTCCGCCAGCTGATCCTGCTCCAGCCCCTCCAGCCACTGGAAGCTCTCAAACTCCTTCGTCCTCTGGCTCCACCGGAGGCAGTGGCAACCGACGCCGCCAGAATAGAGCGCAGAGGAGGCGTAGACAAGAACGCCGCAGGAGGGAGCGCAGGCAGAATCAGAACCGGAGTCGGAACCGGAACCGTAACAGGAACAGGAACAGGAACCGCGGAAATAGCAACAGGAATCGCGGCCGAGGTCGCGGATAGTTTTCGATAACTAATTTCGAAACTGCCACAACATGCATTTGAAATACAAATCAATAAAAAAAAAAAAAAGCTTAAGCATGGATGAAATAAAAATATTTTTTAGCTGTAAGGTTGACATTTGTCACCTACTAATCGTAGCAATCAGTCCATGGAAGCCCTTCCATTCAACATTCCGACTGAAGTCCTTTGCTTTCTCGACTATTTGCCTTTCACTTGAATGCCCCGGTCACTGGATGCTTGACTTCAATGGAACTTCTTCTCTACTTAATCACACAAACCGGCGTTGTCATCATCAGCAAATGCCATTACCTAGGTAAATAATATCAACGGAGGGAAAGCGTAAAGGCAGGGCAATCGAAAAGGATTTCTTTAAGCCATTTGCACTTTTGATGTGTCCGACGTGTTGACGGCCAAGCGAGTAGCTGACCAGTGATAAAAATAAATAAATAAAACACCGTCTATAGAAAATGGGGAAATCAACCTGAATGGAAAAACAAATCAAGCAAATGGCAAAAAGGCCAATGGTCAATTGGCATTTGAGTTGTTCGACTTCTAGTCCGGATACTGAAATGCAATTAGCAACTTGAATAGCCAATTAATTGTAGTTCTCGTTATTGTTTCCATCTGACATTGTTTATATTTTGTTTTCAGCTGGCATGGCATTTTGTCATCGACAATTTCAATAATTCGGATCAATAATTCCATTATTTATTTATTCAATTAGTCGGTAGTCCACAGTCGGTTGAATGGCAGGAGGATAAAACGAACAAAAGTGGAAAATTTTGGTAGGATTTATTAAGTTTAGTCTATTCCATATACATATGTAGTTCCAGGTTGATTTTTTAGGCAACCTCTGACCAATTATCACAGAGTATCTGACAATCGACTAGTCACTTACAAGGTGGATCCCCTCTTTCAGGTTGTTTACAAAATTTGCCAATTCTGCATTTTGGTGCGTCTTGTTCAGACTTCTGGCTATTTTGCTGCCATTTCTCCTTTTGCCTGCTCGCTTGTTTGCTCGAAATTCTTTCGGCCTCTTGCTCATTGAAGTGTTTTCAATGTTTTTTTGTAGCCATGGCCAACAGAATTGCCTCTGCCGCTGCCGCTGCCGATGCCGTTGTTGATTCACCATTTTATGAGTTCAATTAACCAGAAGCCATGAAAATAATAAAAATGATGAACTTTTTCCCAATTCAATTGATTGCTTTATAACCGCTTTTGGTATAGAGGGCAAGGATGGGGCACTGAATTTTACAGTCAGCAGCTGTTGGCCATATAATCAGCCATATATATACATTAATATTGTATAGTGTCTCTGTCTATCTGGGGTAGGCAGTCGGTTGACTCCCTAATTAACACTAAATCATGCTCTTTATTAATTATATTCCCGATTATGCTAGCTACAACGTCACTGAATTTTCCATCATATCAGCTTTGGGTGGAAATCCAATCAATAATGCCCGATATCGATAGAGGCATGGTCGGCCAAAGGAGCTGTGTGTGTGTCTGTGGGTAGAGACCGTTGTTGTCAATGGAGCAATCACTCATTTCGTCATTGCCACTAACGCCGCTAATTGAATTGCGAAATCGAATCGGATGCGAAACGAAATCGATCTTTTTTGACTTAAATTCACGCAAATTGATAACTCATATGAAGTGAGAACTTTATTTAATTTGTAAATGGATAGTTTTCACAATCATGCTGCAATTTATGCAATTATTATCATGTGATTTGATTTGTTGGTTCATCCTTTTTTACTTTCATATCACAATGTGCCATAAGGCCATCTAAAGGGTCAGATTACATTTTAAATTTTTTAAAAAAACTGTGTTGCTTTTTCATTGCATTTTGCTTTTTTATTTTTGGTATTCCCAGTAGATTAATAACCAAGTTCCCTAGGACAACATTGTTATATGACCCTGCATTTTGATAACTTTATGCCCCAGCTGCGACATTGAGTGAGCCCCCAGACTAATCATTTCTCTATATAAACCTTCCCATCATTATCTGCCACAAGCCATTGTTGCTGCTGCCTTGGGTGTGACTAACAGTTTTGTTCTAGCCTTATTTTGCTGCCGCTGGTGGCATTGTTATCGCTGCTGCTCTTTTGTCGTCATTAACGTCAGAGCGGCCTTGTTTAATTTGAACATTAATCATGGTTGTGGCTCCTGGTAGGGGACCGAAAACCCGATGCCCACAAAGGAGTGGGCTAGAAACGTCTGCAATATTGCACCTGGCGAAAGTTGCAACTCTAATGAAGACGGACAGGTCCTCGTTATATTAGTTTCCCATCCAGGCTTGAGTTGCACATGCGCAAAAAATATTGCCAGGATTCCCATAGCCATTTGAGGTGTTTGAGGTGGAAAACTTTGACCTTCATGGCCAGATAGACAGGGCAGGAAGAAAACATCAAAAATGGTTCCTCGACCCAGTGAGCCTTTTTATTTAAAATACCAGTGAGTTCCTCGACCCAGTGAGTCTTTTTATTTAAAATACCAAACTTGAATAAGAACTTGTGAAGGGCATTTTCGCGAAGTTACTCATATTAAGATTCGTATTTTGAATTTCGATCTGAACCTGGGCCGTCGGCAACTCTGGTCAAGTCCACATTGTACAGCCGAAACTCGACATTCCGACGCCGGACGTTCAAAGTGACCACCATGCAATAGAGGAGGACCTGGAGCTCTGTGGCTCGCAGAGCGTAGGAGGCGCCCATGTTATCCGGGAAAATAGGGGCGCCCCACGCGGAGCAATCGTACATGAAGTACCCTCCATCGCGGCTTGAGCTGTGGCCGAAGGCGAGGCGCTGCTCCTGGCACTCCAGGACTCCCCACTGGTATCGGGTAAAGAAATAGTTGAGGCCCTCGAGCAGTCCCATAACTGTGCTTGCCGGGTCACTGTACACCTGCCCGAAGGCGACCAGCTCCATCTGAATGAAGAAGCGCAGGTCCTGGAACTCGCACTGAACGCTCAAGTCACCCACGCCGAGGAGGTGGTCCCATCGTTCGCTCTGCTCCACGCTGGTGCGGTAGTAGCGGTCCCCATTGACCACGATCGCGTCGAGCAGTTTGGGGCACCACATCCCCAGGCACCGGAAGGTGCTGGCCGCGCAACAGGCCACCACACAGACTGCCAGCGACTGACGGCCACGCACCGTCCTGTCGAACCAGCGCGCACATGGATGCAGCCCGCCCCACAGCGACCACATCCGGCCCGCCACTTCTACATCGTAGTTCCGCCATCGAGCGTCTTCGCTGTGCCGCTGGCATCCTTCCAGGTTGCAGTCCAACCTCCGGCTCCAGATCGGTAGGCTGTTGCGCGGCAATAGCCATGTCATCGACTCGCTGCGCGCCGGCAGCGGGGCAGTATGCCTCAGATGTTTTAAGATACCGCCGGTATTGGTCGGTCTTTGGGGATGCTGGCTGGACATGCTCCTTCGCCGGGAGGAGGTAAAATTTAGGCGGTGCTATAGTCCCGGAGAGCAAGTCAAAATTGCTCGTGTGTATGTAATGCTCTTCGGGAAGGATTATGTCGCACACAAAGTTGTTGAATCGCTTGCGCCACATGACGGGCGACAAGTGGACTGATTTGGGACGATACATGGACGAATGGCTTCTGTGGTCCCCGGCCAAGGACAGACCATCTTGTGGAGAGACTGGAAATTTTCGGCAACCTGGGGATAATACACCTCTCCCCCGGCCTGTGAACTTGTCTTTTAACTCTGGGCCTGCTTCCATTTCGAATTTATATAGAAACCATACTTCAAAGTAATAACAAATAAAAAAATGAGTTTCATTTTACTTTAAAATTGTGTTCTTCAAACTATATTAGCAGCTTCCCGCCATCTGAGCCCCCTTTTTGGCGTTTATGACGCCTACTTAGCCTCGACGACAGCTTCGCTTTTCTAATTTCTGCGCCCACGTTAGTGCTCGTCCCATTTCTAGCTGCCCCACTTACATATCCAATAATCAGCCAACTGCTGGCTCACATTAATTGACAGTTTCGCCATCATCCGTTGGCCCTGGCGGAGGACACTCCGGCCAAGTTCTCATTAACTCATCTATCATGATGTGGATGTTTAGTCAGGGTCTCCGGGTGCCTGTGCCCTCCCTCATTAATTCCCTTTATGTAGGCCAATGAGAGTGGGAGGAACATCGCAGTTGGATATGATATTTGAACCACGCCCATCCTCCACATCGAATGCATTTCAATTTCCCTTCTAAGTCTGCAAAAAAAAGAATACTAATTGCAGCACCACGCTGGAACGCAGAGCCCATCTTATCTCTGTGGGTCGGCTTAGGTTCAGTTTTATTATTTGAATTTTTTCCATAGGTTAAGTTGTACGTGTTCTGGTCCCGAGTCCCTCCCCTATCAGTTTAGGGGTCTTGTCCGTAATTAATTGCAAAAGTTTTCTTCGTTTTCTGTCCTCTGATGCTGCACAAAAAGTTGAAAGTGGATGGTGTTGGTGCTGGTGATGGTGATGGTGTTGGAAACTCGGTTAACTCCTCTATATCCGCGAGTGATGACTAGTTTAAAAAGTGAATTGTCAATTATGATGAATAATTATTGGGAATTTGCTAATTAGCTGAGGAAAACTTTACCCAGTGTATGGCTTATGGATGAAAACACTGATTCAAGCCATTTAATTAATTATTTGAGAACAGTTATTGGAAAGTTCGGGCAACTAACTTTTTTCACAGTTTACATTTTAGAATAATTTTCTTGGAATATTAAGGAAATTTTAGGTTGAAGCGCTTCCAACAGCTACCCTTTGCAGTCTGGATAATTTTCGATAAATTCTTGTACATCTTCGGCCATCAATTACCAGATAGGACCCACGCGGATCGGCATCAGCATCTCTGGCACTTGTTCCGCCATTTGAATCCCGGGCTCATTCCTTTCCCAGGATATCCAGCTCGTGTCCGTGTGGTTGCTGTTGTTGTCTAACTTGGTCCTTTGAGTCAAGAGGAAATGCTATCATTTGGCTGCTTTCGTCGTTGTTTTTGGTCTTGTTTCTGTCTGTTTGCTTGACGCCGACGAAAGGTTAAGGCATGCATCGCTTCCATCAAATTAGACGCATTTTCAACGCGCTTTGTCTGTCTGCTCCTTGCTCTTTCTCCCCAGCGTCCCTCCAGTCTCTCTCCCTCTCTGCAGCACATCCTGTTGCCATTCCAGCTCTATTTGCCCCACACACCAGCCCAGCCCCATCCACCCCGCCACCTTTTTCGCTTTGGCAATTTTCGAGCTGACGCCGCTTTGCCTTTACGTTTTATCACTTCATTTGCACTGAAATGTCAATGTCTGAGGCTGTCCTCTCTTTCTTTTCCTGCGACTCTATCCCTTTCCGTCTGGCGCGTTCCCATTTTCACTTTTTCCGTTCGAAATTTTCCTCATTTACCGAAAAGCAGTTTTTATAAATGTCGCAAAAGTCACAATATTGGAGCTTTTTTTCTCCATTTAAGTTGAATTGCTAGCCTGGCCTTACATTTTTTTCTTAATTTTGAAGAAATAAAAATAAAAAAAAATAATTTTTATTTTCACACTAATTTTTGTAAAAAGTTAGGGTAATTCAGAGTTCGTCTTACAATCCCTTGACCATTTCAAACAGACCGAATGGCAGGAAGGAAGCAGTTTTGTTGCAATGATGTGGGCGGTATTTTTTCGGTGAGAGATTGTGGGTGGGGCAAGGGCTGGGAGAAATGGGGATACTGTCCTGGCACTAAAAGAAATCTGTCTGACAAATTACATGACCTGCACTGCGAAGTCGCACCAGCAGCTGCTGAAATGCTTCAGTAACTCCTCCCCAATGGCTTGGTTTTTAATACCCAGTAGTTGTAGAATAATGGTTAGTTTTTAAAATGTTAATCATTTAATAAATTTTTAAATTATTTATATATTAAAAAAATATATAAGTAAACAACATTTTATATAAAGATGATAAGACCAAGTATTTTTTATTCGTATATATCCATTATCCTTTTATTCCTTTACTCCCTTTATATTGTCTTTTTGTGCTGCTTCATGTTCTACATTCGGACTCAAGCCATCAAACCGATTGAGTGAAGGAAGGGGCGAGCGCACGTCATTCATTCAGTTAGTCAGCGAGTGCAACGGCCTTTTGATTGGGTTTGAGTTTTCCGCTTTTCTCGGCTCTGGTTTTTGGTTGGTTGGGTTTGGTTAGATGGTTTCGGTTTTGGTGGACTTTACTCAGCTGGATGAGCTCATGCCTGGGTTTATCTCTTTTTGGCGTGGGTTTTATCATCAAGAGAGGTTAACCTTTAATAGGCAGGTGTTTTATAGACATGCAGCTCCTATAAAGTGCAAACCTCAATTCTTTGATTCGATCTCCATATGCTACGTATCTCTTATTTCAAACCACTCCTTCGCCAAACTCATTAATCAACATTTTTCAATTTACATTTTTGAATTTTATTCTCAATCCCACATTTCTCCATACAACTCTTGCTACCATTCCATCACAGCTTGCCCTAATTTGTCAAATTTCGTTTCGTCTTTCGCAGAATCCTTTCGGGGGTTTTCTCTGCCTGGCTGTGATGGTCAGCCGTTCTCAGTTTCCACATCATCAGACAAACCAATTCCTCATTCCGCCCCCACGGCCCACCTCGTCTCTTGAAGTCGCCACCGCCTGACACCCGCAAACCAGAACATTCAACAGTTACAAATTGCTATTCGCAAAAATTTCAGTTATCTGATAAAATCCACGGCACAAAAATACAAAGCATTTGCTTGGCAGTGGACTCTGTATTTTTATGTTAAAAATTAAAATCTAAACAAAATGGTTTGAGTGTATGAGAAGAGTTGGAAGATGCTATAGCCATTGATAGCTACAATTTATCAAAAAATGCCCCAAAAATCAAAGATTCCATTTTTTGTGGAAAGTGCAAAGGATGGAACACCCTTTTCGAAATTGGATATTTATTCCTATGCCAAATTTTACTTACCGCTTAAATATATTGTGTCTTTTAGCCACTCATCGTTCCGATACCCCAGAATGGCACACAGTACGCACTTTTGAGGTTCTCAAAATATTTGGCAAGCGCTTCTGCAATTTCTCGAATTTCCCGCTAATGTTATTTTTCACTCTCCGTCTGATTTATTTGTGATGTGGCAGCGGCTGCGGTTTTGGCCGAGGAGTAGAATTATTTGTTTATTTTCCAAGCATTTTGGCTGCTAATTTGCATTAGTTTCAGGCCACGGAAAATGGCGGGGTTATCTATTTGGCCCACCCAACTCGTCCTTCCCTTCACTGGCTTTCTGTTTATGTTGTGCGCGCGATTATCAAAACTATAGTTACTGCTGGTGGTGAATAATTTTGTTGATTTAACTTTAGTTCAACGATCAAGTTTCGAGTTAGTTTGGTCCTTTAGTTGGGCCGCCGTTTGTGAACTGCACGTTTCGGCATTGTTTTGCATACTGCGCGCCGCATTTGCCGGCGAATTTTGTTGTGGTGCATGCGAATTTTCCGACTGCAGAACCGCTCGTATTTACAGTTGCGTTCGGGCTTCGGGTCTCAGGTTCGTCGCCCGATTGGCCTGATGCGTGTTGCGTGCTGCGTGCTGCGGTCGCCGAGTTGGCCGCCTGTTGTTGTTGCTGCCGCCTTCCCTGCTGCAGTTCCTTCAATTAACAGCTGGCTTCTCTCCACCGCACTCGCTCTTTCTCTTCCACACTTTCTCTCTTATACGAACTCTCACTTTCGTTTACTGTTGTTCGGGTAACAGTCCGCTGCTAACGGTACTGTTACTTTTCTCATGGCAGCTTGTTGATTCCATTTTGATTATAAATAAATATAAACATCAATAACAGATCGTTTCAATTAGTTTAACGATAGCCATTACATAAACGAGTACATGAAACCAATTACTAAAACTAAAAAGATAATTAGTTTTCAGATAAATCGTCATTCAGAAATGTTTATTAAAATTACTCATACGCACAGTTGGTTTTATTTGATTTAATGCTGTATCTTTTTATATTATATAAATTATTAGTTCAATATTCATCAAAACCCAAGCTGTTAACATTATTCAACATAATTTTATAACTTTTTGAGCTTAATTCCAAGGTACATGTTAAGGTTACTCATACGCACTGTTGCCATATTCTCATGTGTTACGTTTTTCCATTAAAAAAGTTCCGTTAATAAAGGTATCGAAGCTTATGTTACGAGCTGGGTTCACAGTGCAATAATTATTGATTAAATAATAAAATTATCCCACAAATTCAAAAGAAACACATTTTCATAACCCATACGCCATGTTGACACAGAGGCATGTTAATTAATTACATGTTATTTTAGAACTAATTTTTAGTTCCAACAAGATCAATAAGTAATGTAATATATGTATATGTATGCATAAAACACAACGAATTTAACATTACTTATACGCACTATTGACGGTTAATAAATAAGTTAGTATTATTCATACGCCCTGTTGACATTTTATGATTTCTTTATTGATATTATTCATTTTATTTTTTAAAGTTTTTTTTTTATTATAGTTATGTTCTTGTTAATTAGCAATAAGTAATCAAAGGGGAAGAGATTACTCATACGCCCAGTTGTCATTTCTACTCAATGTATAGAAATTCATAAGCAATTAATCCTCTTGCAACATTTTCGACCAGTACTAGCATTAGGACTTCCATTCAAATAATTATAATTAAATGTAAGTCCAAATTAGACCGGATTCTGAGAGGCTTTGATTGCTGATTGATAATTCTGCACAAAATTGTATGTATTTTGCAGGTGACTCTATTCCAATAATTGAATTTTGTAATCCAGCCAGCCACTGGCAAACTGGACCAGTCAAATAGTATTATATTTTAAAAGTGTATGGAAATTTTAGATTCTCATCTTAGGAAATCTAATTTCTTCTCTAATTTAAGGGATAAATAAATCTCATACCTACATTTAAACCATTTGTCTTCGTTTCCATCTTAGGGTTAGAGGTTCCTTTGGCATTGAAACCTAATTGCTCTTCACTGGGCCAACATTCTCACCTGGTTTAAACGGAGTCTTCTCTCTGCGAGTCATTAGGAGAATATCAAATTTTCAGTTTTTGTTCGCACTCTACTTGCAAAGGAATTGTTGAAATTATTTCAGTGCGGAGAAAGTTAAAGTTTTGTTTCAACAAAAAATTAAACTTTTGACTTGGTTAGAGGAAACTGGGGAAAAAAAATTAGAAAAACATGTGGAAGAAAATCCAAAAGATAGCAAAAACAAAGCTGAAAAACTGGGGGAAAGAGTGACGCGTAAAATATGGCAACTGTCGGGGTTTCCTTTGAGCCTGGCTTTAGTTTCGCCTTTTGAGCAAAAGTTTTAATCCTTCTGGCTGAACTTCCTTTAGTTTGCTTAAAGCCTTTTCCGTTGACACTGAAAAGTGCTCAAAATTCGTCCGAATAGGCGGGATGTTTATTGTTTACAATTTCGAAAATCCCAAAAAGTTTGTCACACAAAATTGTATCCTCTGTGGCGTTGCAAAAAGTTTAAATTAAACGAATAACCAGAATAAAGTTGTTACTGTGACTGTTTTTAATACCCTAGAGTAAAAATGAATGCCAAGAAAAAAAATCTAAAAGAATCACCCAAAAATTATAAGCTAGAAAATAAAGAAAATGTTTAAATAATCTTAATACTTTTTAAAAGGGTATAAATTAAATCTATACCATTTCTGTGTAAAAATGTTTTGGCGGTTTTGAAGTTTGTTGGAAAAATGTGTGTAGCTTAATGTAGATAATTGAATTTCGACAAGGCTTTTGCGCTTGTCCAGAGTAATTACTGCTGTTAAAAATCAGCTCATTAAAGTTTGCTTTGAAATCTGTTGCACAGGAATATTAAATCATTTTTGGCTTTAAAGCAATTTTCTGTTTATTGAATTAAGTTGCCCAAAACACAGACAAAGTGGCTGGAAAAGTTTTGGGTGGATTTTCGGCTGGGATGTCTGAGAATGCAGACGACATTCTCCAGAAGGGTCAGTTTATCATTTTAAAACCCATTTCGAACCATCCTCTGGACTTCCTTCCCTGTTGCGGTTGCTTTTGTTGGGTAAAAAGTTTTTGGTGGCAAGCGCAAACTTTTCTTATAAATTCTGTTAATTTTTTCCTTACCATTTTCCCAGCTTGAATTTCCATATAAATACAAGCAATTTTCCGAAATTGATTTTCGACAAACTCAGCAAAATAATCAAGTGAGTTGGCGAACTCGCGAGCCCCAATGAATTTTTAATGAACTGTGTTTGCCCATGTATGCAAATATATGATGCTCACTGTGCGGCTATTAGTTGGTTGTAATTTGAGAATTTCATTATCAGATTCCAGCCTCCCCAATCCATCCACAATAAGTGGTAATTTCGTTTAATTTACGTACTCAGCATTGACAGAGAACAAAAAAAATTATGCAAATTAAATGGTTGCCAAATGATTAGGAGTTTTTACGTAAATTAATTAATTAGGATGCCATCGATTAGAATGGCTCATTAAATATATATCATTGTTGCTAAGTTAATTGGGTTTATTTTCGCTGATATTTACAAAATCATAATTAATTTAAACAAGGCTAGTGAATATTCATGTTAATCATTATTCTTCCCACAGCTCGGACACTTTTTCTTCTGTGTGCCAAAAAATAAAAAGAAATATTTAACAAATGAAATTATTTTCACATTAAACTCGTCCCACTCTTGCCAACGCAAATTATGTCGCTTGCAAATGATCAAAACGTAAAATAAATGCCGCATATTAAAAATAATAATTACGCACAGAACATTAATTAATAGTTTGGACAGTAGTTGTGCACTTTTATGAGGGGGAAGCTATGAAATATGATTTTCGCAAATTTAGTGCGTGCTTAGCGGGTATTTCTAGAATTTTATTACGCCAATTAATAATTGAGTCATTAATTTTATGTTATTATGTTGTGTTAGTTTTTTGCGGCCCACAGCGAGATTTTATTTTGCACCTGAATAATATTTAATTAGCCATAAATAATTCAGAAATTTGCTGAATTTAATTACCAGAGAAAAACCGAGGAAAATAGAGTTTATATTTCATTGCCTGAACACCAGACGACCGTTTTAGGTTGTCAATCAAATGTGGGAATGTTTGTCTCATCGTCGGATCGTTGGCAGCCAGATGAGGATGGATTGAGGAATAGGATGGATGGGGTGGATGTGGCAGGGGTGTTGCGTGCGAATATCTGTATGTGCTATATGCCTCTGTTCTCATGTCTCATGCCCCATGCCTCTGGTCCCATGCCTCTGCCGCCTGCTGTCAGAATGTGATTGACATGCACAAGTGAATCCCCCTCCACATACGGTGACCGAAATACGAGTCCGTACTCGCATTTGAGTGCGAGTATCTGGCCGAAAGTAAAACCGAACCGTTGCAAACCAAATCTGAGGCTAAAGCACCGCACCACCCACTCATTTGCATTTCGCAAGCCTCCATACAGTCAGAAAATAAATTAAACAAATTTAAGTGCAGAAGTGTAAAGAAAATAGAGAAGGCCAGTTTTGAGAGAAAACTATAACGAATCTAAGTTAGAAATCTATTTTTTCTACAATTAATTTTAAAAATTATTTCCATTTAAATTATTTTTGTCCCAAGTGTAGGTTATACATTTCACTTTTCCACAAGAGTTCAACGCACTCTGTGGTACTTTCCTTACATTATATGTGCCAAGTGCCTGCAGAATATTGGCATGTTTGCCGCCCCACTCCACTTGACTTCTTTGCACCACCAGAACCACCTCCTTCTCCATCCTTCCTCCTCCCATCACCAACCGATTGTCATTTCATACAAAAGTTTTCAATTTTTCCTTGGTTTGTTTGCCCTCGTGTCTGGGAATTGTCCGGCTGTGCTGTATGGAGGGATTGGTCAGCTATAGCACCGCATAAATCTAGACCGGCTTCAGTTTCAGTTACACTTTTTCGCTCATGAGTCATTCCACATAAATCACCCAATCCCAAATTCTGCTGCAGCCAGAACTCGCCCGTCAATATTTATTTTATTTCACATTTTTCGCCAGAGATGTCACAGAGACGTGAAATGCGGCGGTGAAAGGGCGAAGAGTGAGAGTTTTTTTTTGGGGAAAGTGAGAAATTGTCTTTGTTTTAAATGGTGTCCCAGTTGACTGTTTTGGACTGGTGGCTATTATTTGACTTTATCTCCTTGATCTTTATTGTATGTGTTTTTAACCTTGATTTGACTGATTAAATAGTTTATTTTTCAAACTAAAAACGAACAAAGTTTAAGAACATATCAGTCAATATCTTTTTTCAAAGAAAGGTGTTGATATATTTTTTGAATTGTGTACTAAATTCGAATCTTACAAAAAAATACCTTGAAAACCCTTAATCTGAATTTCCTTGCTAGCTCTTGACTAACAAAAAAGAGCAGCTTCTTTATCCCATATCTAATTCCAGATGTCCGCAAGACAAACACCACCTTTAATGTGTCCCCTTTGACCTGAAAAGTTGTATAATATTGTACCGTGACAAGATGTTGCTACTTTCCAAGTTGGGCTCTTCAGGGCGAGAAAACTCCTCGGTTATCTGAGGGATGTCCTTTCGCAGTCGGGCAACTCCCCCGACTGCAGCTGACACATAAACTGCAAGGAAACAAAAGTGCCAAGACAAGCAAGCTGCACTTGCTCCTGCAGTACCATAAAAAATTCATTTCCAAAAGTTGTCGTCGAGATAGAATGCATGGTAAGAAAGTTTTCGTTTCATAATTTTCAGTTATAGTGCTTGGGAGGTGGATTTGCCTTCTGCAGCTGATTACTGCAGTATGTGAATGTTATTTTCATGCCTCATATATCATTGATAAAAGCTTTTCCTCCTGTGCACTTTTCCCCAGCATACTTTTCGGATTGCGTGTTGAAATCACTGCCCAGACCTTTGAACCCCGAACGCGTTATGTCTACGCGTGTCTGTACTGGATTTTTCCATCCATTCGTCCACCCTCACTGTTCCGTACGAAAAAATAAACAAAATAAAGCGTTAATTTCTGTTAATGGGGGGCCACCTCCGAAAATGTCTGGACGCATGTCAAATATTTTAGATAATGACTTTCTGCGGCCCCGGCCAAGTCGCAATAATTGAGCGGTTTATGGCCAGTGTTCAGTTCATTTGCCTGGTGCTGTCGACTTTTGTGCTTTTGCGGCTGTTCCAGTCGTTTCCACCAAATTATGGCCATTAAAAATATTTCGCTTTGCTTGGCTGTTTTGCCTGAATTTGTTTCTGACATTTGCCTGTGGTTTCAGCCGCAGCCCAAAAGTGACAGGATGGTTCAGCGAAGTTAAATATATTTATGGGTATTCTCTTTTGACGTTAAAATTCATAAGCAATTACTTTCAGCAGCCCGAAATTTCCAAAAATGTTTAAATTATGTCATATGCTGCCATTAATCTTCGTATTAAATCATTTGACACGTTTAAATTATGGTTTTGAGACACTTATGCTTAGTATCTTTGTCTTTTTAATTGGAAATGATGTAAATATATTTAATAACTACCAACCTTGATAACCAACAACACCAATTTATTTTCTTGATTTCAAGCTAAATTGAAATTGTATCGGTTTGGATTTCTGTGAATGGCAAGAACGTCAATTAAAAGACCGAATGAATGTACATAGATCGCTTCGTAATAAGTGGAGCAAAGTTCAAAGGCATTTAATTAGAGGCATGGCACACAGGTTGGCAGCGGTTAGTTATGTCCGCGGAGAGGAGCCAAGAGGGGAGTCGGTGTGGCAGCTTCAACAGTGCTGCATAATAAAAACGATGCTCAGCATACTGCGTTTTCGACCCCCACCCTCTGCTGCCTTCTTGGAAAAGCCGTCAGGTAGCAGATGTGTATAAATTTCATGCAATGCCGGGGAAATCCTAGAGGTCTCTGGAAATACGGGAACCAAACATGCGAAAAGGTTACACTGAAAAAATATTCATTACCTAGTTAAATATACTATCTTATTGGGTTTGATTAATTAGATTGATTCAGAGTAGCTTTATTGCGGTTTATATATCAAAAAATATCTGCAAGTACTTTGCATTTGGAACCTTTTCTTTCCTTTAAGTGTAGGGAAATGGCGCATATGAGGTTGCGTGAGCTCAGGACGCCCCAGGGCGCGGAGGACATTGACAAATGATGTCCTCGCCGTGGAACACACATTCTAACTCACATTCCCAATCGGCTGATGGCCATATTCCGAACAATGTGCTGACTTGGGCGGATCGGTCTAGTCCAGGGGCAGGTGATGTGGAATATTTGTGAACCCCAGTGGGTCAATGGAAGACCATCGCTCTAAACTGGCCAAAAGTGCAATGTCCTAAAACTGACCAATGGCAGGAACAAAGGTACAACAATGCCGCCGAAAGTCCTTTGTTGCAATCCAGCCAGAAAAGTTGCAGCTGCATTTTATGACCACGAAAAATTGTCGTTGCAATGTAAACTTCCGCCATCTGAAAACTTTTTCCAAACAGGGTGTTTGAACAATAAGGTCTGTGGATAGTTTCTAACGATAGTTTCCAGCTAACAATTTTAAAAGATAATTAGTTGTTGTGTTGTTTATTAGTCGCAATTTAGCAGGTTGTCTAGGTTACACAGCGATCATGCAGACCCCTTCATTAAGTCGCTGCTTTATCATACCAATCGGACCTGAACAATAAGGACACACGCGAAAGTCCATTAGGAATATTTCCTGTGGTAAGTAAAAAAAAGATTAATATAGTATTATTTTTTGCCAGTCATTATGACTCAGCAATGCTGTTTCCAGACTCACCGATGGATGCTTCTCGCAAGTTTCGGCAATACGTCCTCTAAAAAAGTGACGGCATCCGCCGCACTGGTAGCCTTGCGAAGGACGCATGCATATGCAAGTCTTGGCTCCCTTGAGGTCCGATATAGACTCTTTGCTGAGCGCTATGGGCTCATCCTCAATCTTAATCTTCTCCAGACGAACCTCCAGGTTAGTCCTCACTTTGCGATTCAGTCGCTCCTTCATTTCGCGTTCCATCTTCTCCTGGATTTCGCGTTCCATTCGTAACTCCAACTCAGTCCGAGGCAGCTCTGTGAAGACTTTGTTCTCCAGACCGATGTAGGTGACTTCGCGGGACGAGCGTGCATTCAGGTTCGCATAGCGAGAATTCAACCGAGCCACGATGTCCCCGGGAGTGGTACCGCGGATATCTGCAAGAGCTCGTCATACTTAAATATCAGAACTTTCGGTTGATGTAAAAAAAAAACTAACCACTAATAGGTTTCTTGGCAGAAGAAAGATAAGCCATATTTTTTATAAACAAAGTTTGTTGTTGAAATTTGTTGTATGATCACGAAGAACTACCGCTTAGCTTGATGACTTCCCTTAGAATGATTATAACAAAAAGTTAAGACAATCGCGATTATAAAATAACTTCTTCGCCTACTTTTTTCTTAAACTAATATTTCTAGCGATGTGTAGCTTTAAAAGTTAACAAAAAGCTTTAAGTATCTATCGATGAATTTATCGATTTTGTCAGCATATGTAAGCATATCTGAACGATTATCCTTAAAAATAGATATATTTTCAAAGATCTTAGATAATCGTTTTCGTTGATGGAACATCTTAATTATTTTTGAATTATAAATATATTCTATATTACTTATTCTAACTTCAAAAGAGCTTAATCCATTTCTTAAACTTGTAAAGATTTTAATTCATTTAATGTATGAAAACCTCCGTAGATATTGTCATTTTGTTTTTGAACCACCCTGTATGGTCCTGAATTCCACAGCCAACTACTATCCGCTATTTTAGGAATGGCCGCAGTTTAAGAACTCGAAAAAAATATTGACAAAGTGGCCGACGACGTGACACAGCAAATTCAATTTGCAATAAAAGTGTGCAAGAATCGTTTGGGAGGAAATAATGGCAACGGAAAAAAGGAAGTAGAACTGCAAACAAGGATCAAGTGAAGTCGTGCAACATGGAGGTGGCAATCTGTCGATAACTGGCTGCCTGTGGAAAAGTTAACCTAATCCGGAGCCCAACGCCAAAGTCCGGACGAGAGCATTACACATGTGGGACATGAGTTTATCTGGCGAATTTAAGACCAGACTTCCCCGCTAATTTGTCAGCGAGAAGTTTCTTTTATTTTTGGCCGAGTTCCCCATGGCAACTGAGATTCGTAATCCCTGGTGTCTGCAGTTGGCAAACTTGGCAGACTCCAACTCGAAAATCTCGACGGTGAGCAGAAGGACATTTTATGCAAATGAAAAATTGCCCGGCATTTGCATTGGCAAGCAGCAGGTAAATGTCGGCGAAATGGTATCCTTGCGCTCATCCTTCACTTTGAGCTGCGCGAAATGCCATTCCAAGCATAATTCGCATGCAAAATGCTTTGCTTATGACGGACTCGGCGAAGAGAATCTGAAATAAATTTGCATTCCATTAGGGTACTAACATATTTATTCTCGCTTTCCCCCCTACCAACAAAGAATTATGCGTGTGAGGGTTTTCAATTGCATAACACAGTGATAATTTCTAGTAACTAATAGCTAAGAGTGTATAAACTTCGTTCTTTGTAACTTTAAGCCCGTGCAAAACAAACCCCACTTGGGAAATTGTCATTCAGGGTTACGCAACCTGTTAGTGACCTTGGCCTTGAAAAAGGTGCACCTGCAAGATGGCTGGAAACTTTCCCTAAATATTCATGAAGCACTAGTGCAGTGCGGTCTATCATCTCAATTGCAGAGCGGCAGCATCACACGAGAAACTGGCGGGGAAAAAGAGAGCTGCCATTTTTCCCATTTCAATCCGCCTCTTTGCCTCTATGTCCTGCAGGCAGCTCAAATCACTTCCGTTCTGCGCACAGGAAATGAGCAGCCATATTGCCTGCCTAGACTGACAAATGCAAGGACCCCCGGCTTGCTCATCCTCGGAAAGCCGGCCATGATTAGAGATGACGTCTCAGCAAGAAGAGCTTATGTTTAACATCATATTGTATTGATCGACTATGCATTTCTGTCTATGAGTATTTATTTTTTTTTTTAGATTTTTAGACTTAAAATCTTATATTTATTATTATCTTTTTGGCATCACTGATACGCACACGTGCTGGAACTTGGCCCCACATTGTTGTCGGTGTTTTTATTGGCTTTTGTTGTCGGATGTTGGCAATTTCATTGCTACTTCCGTGAAGCGTCGCCAAGTGCA
Source organism: Drosophila atripex (assembly GCA_035045925.1). Lineage (NCBI taxonomy): Eukaryota > Metazoa > Arthropoda > Insecta > Diptera > Drosophilidae > Drosophila > Drosophila atripex. Next base: position 9,817,872 of record JAWNOP010000012.1, read on the forward strand.
CAGCGGAAGAGTTAAGTTTCTTTTAATTTTCAGCATAAGCGACAGCCTGCCGCAGGCAACAATACGTGTATAAAAACAGGAGGAATCCGCAAAGGAAAGTAATGGAATGTGTTGGGCGAAAGCTACATAAATAAAAGGAAGAGATATCGGCCCGAACACACTCGCAGGAATCTGGTACTCATTTCCGTTGAATAATAAATGCTGGGGCTCGTGGGGAATCGGAGTTCGATCGAAAAGTATATGCGTACATAAGTAAAACATGTGCTTAAGAAATGTAAAAATCATAATAAGGAAGACTTCCTAATACTCTAATTTATTTTTTTTTATATGCAATATATTTATTTAACGGGTAATATGTATTTGGCAACTCCACAGTAGTGAATAAATTCCTAGAGTAAGTTTCTATTCTGTTTTCATTTTAAATAATCCGTAAATCTTACCATACATTTTAACTGTCGATCTGATTGGCTGCCGCCATTGGAATCCTTGAGAATGCGTGGCAGGAGCGGCTGTCATGACATGTGTTGCAGGCAAACTGTTTGCCGGTTCTTCAATCTTCGACCCCCATTATTCATCCTCCACGCCTCACCCAGCACCGGCCCCGGAAATGAAAACGAAATTAAATTGAAAATTTTACGTATACAGTGCATACTATACACATATGTATCAATATGTGCAGGAGCGTGGATGCATATCCGCTAGGGCTGCTGCCGTCATGTTGCAAGCGCAATTAAACGAGAAGGAAACGCGCATTGCCCGCCCGCGTAAGCCTCGAGGTTAAGTGCAACCGTATTTGTTCTCTTCATATTATATTTGTATCTGGACCATATGCACAGCGGATAAAGATACAAGGGATCTATAGGAATATTAGGATTTTTTTGGAGTTAATAGCCTTATACTTTCCATTGGCAAGTAAGATATTGATTAAAAAAAAAAAATAAATAACCAAATAAATTGTGTTCTACTTTTGCAGGTGATTGTCTACAGTGTAAGTAGTTATTTGCTGCGGTGTCTCCACGGCAATGGCTTTGTATCCCTATCTTTGTATCTGTATCTGCATTGGTATCTGGTACTTGTGCTCGTGCATGTGCAGGTTATATTTACAGATAAACAGTTACCTCCAACGTGCTGAGAGGCTGAGTGTGGGTGTCATTTTGTGTTTGTATGGGTACCTGGGTCAGGTCGCCAACGACTTGATTGTTTTTCTGCGTGTGGTTTCCCATGCCCCAGGCTCTCAGCCCCACCTCCCTCCCACTTATTTCGGATTTTTTTGCCATGTGCACCTAAGAGGGGCAGGGGCAGGGAGCGTGGGTGTGCTCGGCCTTGGGGGCAAAGGTGAAATGAAGTTAAAAGCAAATACGTGGCATTGTCTTGGCGGAAGCTTTGTTTATTTTAATTATAGAAAAATGTTTATTTTAAAAATTTTAGAAATACCTGAAAAAATGTGCCACTTGTATTGTTTTCACAATTAAATGCATGTTTATTTTAAATTAATTGAATCAAAAATGCTATTTTTGGGATATTTTTTTTCCCCCCATTAAGAAAAAAAGACAGATAGCTTCAATTATAAAACCTCATTTAAAAACCCCAAGCTATATTGAAATCGAATACATTTGTTTTTGTTTATACTTTTGGAAATAAATAAATGAGTAAATAAAATATGAAAAATGGGTTATGATCAAATTATAATCATGGGAGCTGGGAACTCTTGTGATAATCTCAGCAAACAGCCACCGTGGCCACCAGCCTCGTTTATTTGCTGAAAGCGTTTAATTTAGTGGATCCAGTGTGAGAGCTTCCTGGTGAACTGATTATGGAAGAAAAATTTAATGGTAGTGAGAGTGACGTGAGTGGATAATAGGATATGCAATCATTTTTTATCCCCTTGTTTTAAAGGGACAAACAGCTTTAACAAGCTGATGCAGGATTAACCTTATGGATTATTTTCCATCCAAGAGAAATATATTTTTTATGGCAGAACAATACTACTCTTAGGGGAAAACGAAAAATAAAACAGGTTTGTGGTTAACCACTGTACAACATCCGTTAAAAAAAAGTGTCAACTGAATGGTCCCTAAATTACTGTCAATTGTTGACTGCGTATTTTTTGTTTCTATTACACATTTGAATTCATTTAATTGGTTTTTGCGAGCCTCTGCAATTTCAAATCGATTTAATAAATAGCTTTTTCCTGTGTTTGCTGCCACCGCATAAATGCTGCCAACAAACAGTCGGAGAATTATATAAAGCCAATTAAGGGAATTGTGCAATGTGCACAGAAAATTGTATAGTATTTTTTATTTATTGCGATGCAATTTGCATCACAGAGGAGGTAAAGGGTTTTGGGATTTGGTGTAAATCGATGGAAATTTACGAATATATAACTATGGCAATTCCTGTACAATGGGTTCCGTGAAATTGCATTTTTCGAAAGCAGTAAAATGTTCCTGATAACCTGAACACCTTTGGATTTGCCCCGATCGAATAATCTTGGATGTGAGTGTAGGGGTATTGGAAAAATTGTTCGCATTGGGACACACACTGACTCGAAAAAAAAGCAATATCTCGCTGCCAAGGCTAGAACGTTCTACATAAGCCGCTTTTCTTTTGTTATGTGAAGGCTGGCACGTCTTTGCCAAAGGACCTAAGCCAGGTCGGGAAAGGGGAGAACGGTAAAAGCTTGGGCAAAAATGGGCCATGTATGAGAGGAAGCTGTCATGGCAGCTACCACAAGTGGGGAGGTGCCGGATCCTGCAGGAAGGAAGGATAACTCAAGAGACTGACTTTTCAGGTGAAACTTTTTCAAAGGAGTCACGTTGCTTTATTTTTAAACGCAATGTAAATTTCTTCGGTCCTAACTTTATGTTAATATTAAATTCTCTGCCCCATTACGGTGGTTTATTAATTTTTTTCCCAAAAATTGCTATGGTTTATTTTCGTTTAAGACTGGCAACAGATTCAAATCAAATGTAATTTCCCTCTAAGTGACACTCAATTTGGTTTTTATTCGTTTGTAATTATTTGAACATGAGTGTGGTTCCTTTTCTCCCATTTCTGTTTTTCTGCTCTTTTGAAGGGGCTTACATTGATGGACATTAGGCAATTACATGGGAAATGATGAAAAAGCCGGCAAAAGCAATTAAAGCGAACCAAATCGAAATGATGGGGAGCACGGCAACAAAAACGATGAAGACGGTTGGGTGCCCTTCAGGCGATTGGAATCAATCGACTTGAATGATTCTGCTCGGGGAAAATGGCCGGAGTCTCTGATTGACATGCGACTGATTTATTTCGAGAGTTCCCTGTTTACAAGTATTTTTTTTTTTTGTTTTTTACAAGAAAGTCTCACATTTGGCTCGGATGTCTTAGCCAAGAATTTCAATAAGATATAGGACTAGTGAAACTTTAAAATAAATTAATTTTTAATAAATTTGAAATACTAATGATATACTGGTGAAGTGGGAATAATTTCCTTTTAGTTACATTTATTTGTATATCCAATTAGATACTTGTCACATCTCAAATCCTCTTCCCGCGATTTCAAAGCCAGAGCTTTCGAGTGAATTTAAATAGATTATCGTGTGTTTGAAACCTAATTTTCCTCATTGAATTTTCGATTCCGGTTCGCTGACATTTACCGAACACGCGCTAAAAGGCCCCTGCTCCTTTGATATGAGCTCATAAGTGCGACTCCAAATCCGGGGCCATTCACATGTCACAACTTGCGACCACGCCTTTGCCGAGAAATAAAACCAAATTTCTGGGCAGGCTCCTTTTAATGAATGTCTCTCAAATCCTTCGCCTGACCGCCGCCGGCTCATTGAACCGTGCCGCTGATAGAGAAAGGGATAGCGCCGCAGAAAGAAGGCGGTTTCGATGGCGGCGCCTTGAGAATCCGCAAAAGTTAAAGAAAACCGCCTGGGCAAACCACTCAAGTGGTTGCGGATCAGACGAGGTCGCCTTTCCTTCCAACACCGGCCCCCAAAAACCCAAAGAATCCATTTCAATTATGTCTGAGTTTCTCTATTCATTTGGGTTAAGATGGTGATTACACTCAGATATATTAATGAAAAAGCAAATAAATTAGAACGAATGCACCGTGGCAATATAAAACTTTAATAAAGAATGGACGGATCTTGGTTAAAAATCTCACAAATTCATGGAACCAATGTATAGTCCACAGACAGCTATATATCTTTGACAATTTTTATACAATTCTTGAGCGGAACACCTTAAACGATTTGTAGACTGATTCTCCACAAATCTGCATCAAAATCTAAGGACATAATTTTTTTTAGATTTTTTGTTCAATTTTCTGGAGAGTCCCTTCAAAAGCCTTCAAGATGCGTGGGGCCACTGTATGGCCGACAGCAAAGGCTATATCTTTAGAAATTTTTATCGGACCTTTGAGCGGAATACCTTAAACGATTTGTAGACGGATTCTCCGGAAATCTGTATCAAAATCTTAATACATAATTTTTTTTAGATTTTTTGTAAAATTTTCTGGAGGATCCCCTTCAAAACACTACAAGATGCGTGAGGCCACTGTAATGCCCACATCCAAGGCTATATCTTTGTCAATTTTTATCGGATCCTTGAGCGGACTACCTTAAACGATTTCTAGACCGATTTTCCAGAAATCTGCATCAAAATCTAAAGACATAATTTTTTTTAGATTTTTCGTTAAATTTTCTGGAGGGTCCCCTTCAAAAGCCTTCAAGATGCATGGGGCCACTGTATGCCCGACAGCCAAGGCTATATCTTTGGCAATTTTTATCGGATTCTTGAGCGGAACACCTTAAACGATTTGTAGACGGATTCTCCGGAAATCTGTATCAAAATCTTAATACATAATTTTTTTTAGATTTTTTGTAAAATTTTCTGGAGGATCCCCTTCAAAACCCTACAAGATGCGTGAGGCCACTGTAATGCCCACAGCCAAGGCTATATCTTTGTCAATTTTTATCGGATCCTTGAGCGGAATACCTTAAACGATTTCTAGACCGATTCTCCAGAAATCTGCATCAAAATCTAAGGACATCATTTTTTTTCGAATTTTTGTTAAATTTTCTGGAGGGTCCCCTTCAAAAGCCTACAGACTGATTCCCTGGAAATCTGCATCACACCTTTAAACTTTATAAAATCAATTTAATAAAGAAAACAGGAGTAGGATGCAAGCTGTTACCAATTCCCCAATTAGGAACTTATTTAAAATCATTCAGCACACGTGCGAGTTTTTTGCCTAGACAAATTTATCTTTCTGTTTTTTGTTTGTGAATATTTTGGCCGAATTAGAGCTTTCCCCGGGTCTGCAATATGGCAAAAAGCAAAGGACCTTTAAGTGAATAGAGAACAGAATGAAAAAGGAGCTAACAAAAAGGAATTCTCTCTTCACATAAGTGGGCATATCCGTTGCACGTGCGATGAACTCGAAGTTCCGATCCCCAACACTTCAGTTTTTGGTTCTCGAGGTCTGGGGTCCAAAGAGAAAAAAGGACTCGGTGTCCTGTAGCCCAGTTGCCAGCCCGCCTTGTTATCATAATCGAGTTAATGTTGCTCCTCTGTTGGGCAGAACCCATTCAAGTGTAAACATTTTAATATTTGCAATAAAAGCAAAAATTTGTCTTCGTCTTCTTCGTTGATTTTTCAACACGCGCCTTCCCAAGGATAAAGAACATTTCTGTAAGGTGTGGGGCGATTATCTTCTGTTTGAACACAGCTCGATTTCCTTTCCACTTAAATAATTTTTTGGAATCTTTTTGTGTATTCCGAAAGCAATAGGATGAGATGCTACAATTAACCTGAATGCGAGCACAATTTCTCTAAAGGGTAATTGAAAATTATTACATTGGAAACTGGCGCAAACCGGGTAGGATCATGTCGAAACGGAGATGTTTCATTATCAATGGCAATCGGACTGTAAAAATTGTTAAATTAATTGGGCATGAGTACGAAATTGTAGGAAAATGTTGATTCCTTGTATAGGACATGGACTAATAATTTTATCGCTTAAAGTAACTCGACCGAAAACAATTTAGGAACAATAACGTATAGTGACGTATTTTCTATTATTTAAAATAAATATTAGGCTTTTAACTTTGTTAAGATTTTTTCATCAAACCCGAAGTTTATTTGCAATTTATTACCATTTCATAGAAAACCGACCGTAAGGTCCCCTAATTGGCAATTCGTTCATCAAAATTTCAAACTTTCCCGGCACGCACTCAAACATACGAAAATTCCAACTGAAGACATTTCACACCTGTTACACATGACAAGGATACCTTTCCTTGGTTAATTAGCAGAGCGCCGTCTGGTCCCCGAGGACTTTTTGCCAGTTCAGTGAACCCGAATTTGAGAATCCGTCAAGGCTTAGCGACGTGACAGACCGACAGACAGATGGATGGATAAAAGGTTAGTAATGCTGGCGGAGCAAACGAAGTGGCCACTTCGACAGTTTATTGATCCTGAAGTGTAAATCTGACCACTGGCCATCAATCAGAAGGACAGGTAAACACCTGTCTCGAATAGCACGTGGCGAGCAAATCCGTGAAGGTCGCTCCACGGCAAACCCATCAATCAAAGCCTTTGACAATGTCGTTACCTTGAGTTTGCCGCGAAGGAATTCAATCAATGTGATGCGGGCAATTTTGAAAATTCATATGTGCGAAATCCATTGCAAAATTGGAATTTTAAGCCGACATAGCTATAGCTGTTGTTGTTGTGGCGTGGGCGGGGTAGGGCATGGAATTTTCCACCCTGATAAATTGGAAATTCATCTAAAATGATATGCAAAATAAACAGTGAATGGGCGCGTATATCTACTCATCCATGGATTTGAAAGCGAATGGAAAGCAAACAGACAGCAAACAGGGTCCAAACAATCGAAATGACGGCGAAAAGTTTGCCGAATGCCTCCTTTGTGTCAAACTTGATTAAGTTTTATTGTGCCACGAGTTTCCAGGGACCAAGTTGTATTTGCAACTAGTTGAAAATCGGTATTGTGGGTTGTTGTTTGTGATTTCGAATTGAATAGATATTCATGGATACGAAATAGAAAGGACTTTTAAATTAGAAGGATACTTTAAAATGCTTCATTTGCAGCTAGGATTAGGAGGCGAATAGATAGCACATATGGACTAGGTCTCTCCAAGGTCTTCCACAATTAGTATTCACTTAAATGTTAATCCCCAAAGGCCCACACAAGAACCTATTCAGTGCCATGGAGTATTTCGTGTCCCTGTGATCCTTTTATCCTGCCCTTAACCTCGGACTGACTGAATGCCACTCAACATGAGTGTCACGCAAATGCATTCAGCTTATTTTATTGGCCAATTTTCATTTACACTCTTGGCTCGAAGCTTGTGGCTAAGCAGTTGACCAGAAAAACTTTAGTAAATGTTTATTTAAGCAAATTGAAATGACAGCACGCAACTCCTAATTGCAGGCTAGCCAGGGGGAGAAGTTTAGGGAATGAGAGCTCGCTCATATTTTCTTTTTGTTCGCCCAAGATTTCATATTCTTAACACGTCGGCACGATGGCCCGAATGGATTCGGGAATGAGTTTAAAGATGAGGCGATGCAGATTAGGTTTACAGTTTTGCGGGCCGACGGACGCTGATTTATGGTCATTTTCTGGCCAAGGCCAGAGCCTATAATGCATATATATAATGCTTGTCTGCGGTCATTGGCGCTCAACGTCTCACCGCGGTAGGAATTGGCCACGACAATGCCATAGAATGGCCAATACAATGGCCCCGACCGTGGAGTGTCTGGTTGGCGTCTCCTTCTAAACGCCGTTTATCTAAGGCTAACTACTCCTTTGGGTGTCTGCCTGGAATTAGCGCCTACCACGCCCCCCGTCGTCGGCGACCCTCTTCCGCCCTTTTCGGATAATTCTAAGATGCCTAAGGGTTTTTATTGAAGATTCAATTTGGGATACTCTTTTGAAAGTATTTATTTTTTACGACTAAAAAATAATCATCAGAATATTGTGCTCTTGACATAATAAATGTATTATATATTTCAGAAATCATGTACAAATCTTTAGTTCTATTTCGTATTTCCAAAGTCTAATAAATTCCAAGCAAAGGGTATAATGTAGGAATCCTGTTCAGGACAGAGAAAGGTCCAATCGCACAAAAGGACAAGGCGTCGCATAAAAAATTCATTCATAAAGTGGGTTTATCTTTTTCATTTATATCCATTGCCAGTCTTACCCTCCACCCATTCTTCATCTATCGCTCATGAAATTTAAGTTGATGTTTCTCAGCTTTCAGCTTTTCTGGCCGAATTTCGTTGTTGGTTTTTTTAAGGAAACTTTCAACGTCCTTAAGGCTGTCGTTTAATATTTTCTGAGATTCTTTTTGTTGGCTATGTGCGTGCTGTTGGCTTCTGATTTTTTATTCCCATCCTTCCAAACGGATTTGGGTGTGATTTTTATTATACACCTTTTTCCCCACATCTCCCGAATTGCTTTAAGCTTGAACTGCAGTTGAAAAATCCGATTGACTTCCTGCTTCGTGCTTGTTTGGTAATTGAATTATGGCACATTTCTGATTTCGCAGTTTTCTGCCTTTAATCTTCGTTCGTATTGTTAATTGATATTGATTGGCTTTGTTAATAATAATTCGTTTTGGAAGTGCGAAATGGCTATGATTTCATTAATACTCGATTGAGTTATAAATTATGCATTCGGTTAAATAAAAGTCTTTAAAGTTTCTTTAACTTTTCACTGTCATGCCGCTTATCCCGAAATAGCTTAACATTTATCTTTAAAGGGTTCAAGAACATTGAAAGCTCATTTAAAATTATTTACTTAATAATTCATACCCTGTCTGGGAGTTTGTTTAGGCCTCGGTCCCGAATCCCTCGGATACTTAGAAAGGGAAATTTTAATGGAATTACTGAGCTCGATGCGTTCACTTTTGGGTAACCAAACAACAAAAAGATACCTATTAGCATAAATTTGATTTGAAGGTGATCCATAAATACTAAACTGTTCCACTCTTGGTAGAACACATTTGTGTTCTTAACAGTTTGTCGAATTTCACTGGATTTTTGGTCATACCAATTGGGCACCCAATCAGTTTGCAAATTGTTTGCTAATTTCTCGCACACAACATGCGGTGGATTATGGCTATTGGAGGTGCACCTCCCGAAAAAAAAGAGAGAGAACAGGGAGGAAAATTCACCCCAGTTGCCTGATGACAATTTTGTCCGGCTTTTGGCCAAGAGCGACCGAATCTGGGCCAACTAACTGGCCGCGTTTTGCTTTTGCTGCCTTTGCTTTTCCGCTTTCGCTTTGCAATTAAAACGCGACAAACACAAATGGAAAAACAATGTTCTACGAACTGCGGGGCATTAAGCAGCGCCGATACATTCGTGTGTATGTGTGAACGGTGGGCGGTCTTGTGGCAGGGTGGGCGTGGCTAGGGAAGGATAGTATGCCGTACTAGCCGCAGGCATTTTCATTTGCATTTGAAATGAATTGTTGGATGTGAAATGCAAAGGATCCAAAACCGAAGAGCATAACTGGAACAATAAAAATTAATAACAGAAGTTTGCCGGCCTCGGTGGGAACAATTATATTTTGGCCAACTGGGTAATGCCTGGCTAAGTGGCTCTCAAAGAGAATTTGGTAGTTGTTCCGCAGAGAGGCTTTTATCTTTTTAATAATTTTATTTTTCAGTGCCCTGGGTAATTCATTGAAAGCGAGTGTGGTAATGTGTTCTAAGAACTTCAAGGCTGTAAACTAAAAGTCCTTGCTAAATGAAATTCCTTCTGTGTGGCTTTTATACTAAATGTTAATTGTTTCACTAAATTAACATGCATATTTTCGCGTAAAATTCGCATATTTCTTTAATCAAGATTTAATTAAAACTTCATTCCAACAAGCACAAGCAAATAACCGCAAAATGTTTGTTCCCTACGCCAAAAAAAAATAACTTTTTTTGTGTCAAACACGCATCGAAAAAGTTAATATGAGAAAATATTCTTGTTGCCAAGTTTTTGCGCACATTACCAAGAAGTCAGAATTTATGCATGTCAAGGCCAAATTATGATAATGTGTTTCTTCCACCCAGTTCAAGTATAAAGAGCCGAGCTTTTGTTGGAGCAAAGAAAACATATTGAAATTCTCAGACAAACCAATTGTCAAATTAGTCGCTTCTCTTATTTTTTTCGGCATAGATTGGCTGCCAAAGTAAAATTTATGTCACATACGCATGGCCCCATGGAGACTGATAAGAAAAGACAAGTACAAAAAATTAGGGGCGGGGAGTACAAGCAATAAATTCTCAAGGTTTTTCTATGCAAAGAGTATGAGAATTTTAATTGCGCATACGCCATGTGGGATGGTTTTGACCAAGGCCCTGAACCTAAATCATTTTGTGTGTGTAAGTGAGTTAGCTGCGGGACGGGCGTGCCATTAAGCAAAAGTGTCAAAGGCTGTGGCAGCGATAAAAACCGTTTTCCCAGCAATTTATTTATGTCGATTTCCATTTCCATTTTGTTTTATTTCATTTTGCGTTTTATTTACCCAGCTAGCCGGGCCTCGCCCTAGAAATGCGATTTGGACACGCACCATTTGCCGGCATTGGCTTCCCGACCATCTTCCCCTCTATTTTTTTGGCCATCATGTATATTTTTTTCACTTATCGCCCCATGGATATTCCTAGACGTTACGGTTAGACTTTAGTTTGTCCCATAAATTAACTGCAATTAAATTGGTATGAGCAACAAACCCCGTGGAGGGGGTGGGAAATATATTTTGTTATGTCAAACTCGAATATCTTGAAAATTGTACGAGAAAGCCGGATGAACAGCTGACTTTTTGGCGGCTTTTCCAGGCAGAGAGACTGGAAAGTCGGCCGGAGAGTGGCTAAGAGAGCCGCTATTCGGAGCCGGATATTCGGAGTAAGAGCGCAACAGGACTCTGTTAGCTTAATGTTAATTTTAATAGTGAACAGGGAAAGGATAACAAGTATGAATGGGAAGTAGGAGCATAATCTACATACTATACCTTAGTATGTAGTAAACAAATAAATATTTCCTAATAACTTCTTGTTTAAATTATATGTATTTGATATCCTTTTTTTGTGTAAAGTCCTGATTGTTCACTTTTCTCTTGCTTCGATTTTTCAACCCAATTAATATGTATCTATGTTTTTAAAAATTATCCTTATTGGTCCAACAGGAGTGAAATGTTTGACAATCTGTCTGGTGTTGAAAAGGGTTCGGATTGTGAAAAAGTAACTTTGTCCCTTCCACAGGACGAGGCTAATGGGATTCTAGAAAAGACAAAACGAATCTGACAGCTTGTATCACCAGATGTTGGACGAAGTATCACGAACAGGGGTATTGGATTTTAATTTTTAATTAGTTTTGTCTACGACATGACTAATTCGTATGCGAAGTGTTGACAATTAATTAAAAATAAATTACTTTTCATCCCATTAGAAGGAATATTTTGTTTGTTTGTGGAAATTTGTTTCTTTAAAGATTAAAAGAAAGGTTTAAATATGCTTTTCAACTAAAGAAAATAATTTAAAACAAAACAATTCTTTTTCAATAATTGCATGAACCCACAACATTACATTTATTTTAAGCAAAAGCCCCGTTTAGACTTCATTATCTGGTTCCTGTGCTGTAATATTCTTAGCTCACCAAAAGGCCAAGAGCCGTTTCCTTGTCCTTTGAGGCGATGCTTCACAATTAGATGACGAGGATAACCAGGACACTTATGCAGCTCGTCCACACCTCCGCATAATCCCACTCCGCATACTCATTATGACCGCAGAGTGCCACCACGGGGTTGTGGGACACGTGTCTCTGGCCATGTCTGTTCTATAATTACGCATAAAGCTGCTCTGCTTGACTTCTCTCAGGTGGCCCACTGCCTGGAGACGCCCTCTCCTACTGCGGAGTGGCATAACCAAAAAGTTTATATAAAACTCACGATGATGACGACGTCTGTGAAAACGAATGAAAATGGAAACAAGAGTTTCTGTTTCTGTATCTCCGTCTGTGGCAGGTGCCACCGCCCACTGTCAGGCATTTGGAAACTGGGCAACAAAGTAGACAATTATTACACAGGCTATCGCATTGCCTATTAAAGTACCTTTAAATTGGTTCTTTAAATTCTAAAATTTTAAATTAAGGAGTTAAATTTACCCCTAATTGACAAGTAACTGGAATTAGATTCATATCTTTTTAATCAAGATAACGTATTGTATCACTTGTTGTGAGGTGTAATAATATTGCCAAGGTGTGGCAGAGTGACGTAGATTGCCGGGACTCCTAGCTAAAGATGCCACAAGTAGAATCTGCCGACAATAGAATTTTGCAATACATGCCTGACGTCTGTCACTCTGCCAGCCAGTTGGCGGGATAAGTGTATAATTAATTTCATTGAGCCACAATGGCATTCAAAGAAGTGCACATAATTGTGCTCCGGGGGACAGTCAGGTAAATATTTTAGCCGCGCAAATTGTTTCCGAGATGCAATTGTCGCTATTGCCAATCGAGTCAGAGCCAGTGTCAGATTAAATGAATAAAATGAAATGCGCTGTCAAATGAAACAGAAATTCTGTTTGCCCTCGGTCCATGGAAACCGTTTTAATTGTCAATCTCACATCAGCTCACCGAACGTTAACGTTATATCCAAATATATATAAATATATATATATATATATATTTTTATTTTTTTGAAGCCCCAACTGAAAAGTCAAAGGAATGAAAAATCCTCCATTTTTTATGACAGGACCAATTGTTTGGGTTGACGGGGGCCATCATTTATTTGATTACGCCTGGTCAAGTCAAGTTCCCATCTCCGTTTATTTATTTCTGTGTGTGTCGAATTTTTTCAGTGGGTTGAATGCTTGTTGAATGCTGAAATCGAATACATAATTTAAAATGCCCTCGTATAGCGGCATAAATATTTAACTTCAACCGAATTGAATTGATGGCGAAAAAAAGCCGGGCAGTGAAGAGGAATCGCGCATCAATTTCGGGCTGTCAATGCAATTTAAGATATACCCACAGTTACGGTGGAAATTCGGTTGAAATTAAATTCGCACTTTACTCTATAGAGCAAAAACTTGTAATGTCCTTGGCCAATTTTCGACGCTGCATAGCTAATGGGGCAACAGCTGCACTGTGCCTGCTGCCTTTCTAACTGAACAAAAGGGGCCACGGCACTTTGTTTGAGGTTCGGAGGAGGTCAGGGGCGGGCACTGAAGGGTGCACAGGAACTGAATGGATCCCCCTCAACTGGAGTGTCGGCAGGTGCATTGTGTGTGCCGGTATCCAGGCCATAAAGTTAAGCCTAACCAGGCCAAAACTAATCGCGTTTTGTGGCCCGCCAGAGTTCGCTGAATACTAAATTAATTTATAATAAGCGCACCTTGATGCCTGATTAAGTTGCTGCTCACAAGTCAAGTCCTTAGCGCCACCACTTGTCAGGATAAAATTAGCTTTAAATGTATTTGTATAAAAGGTATAAAAGGTTAAGGAAAACGATCCATTTTTTTTGTATTTTTATTTTAATGTTCTGCATTTTTCAAAAAAAGTTTTTGAAAATTATACGACGCGTTCGATTGTACGCACGCGCACTCGTTCTTCCCGGACGCGTCCTCCTTGTACACTTCCATTACGGTAACCTCGTCGGGATTTACGGACCCTGCCACCACGGTTGTAGTGGACAATGTGCCTCGAGTCGCCTCTGCGTCGCCTTGCTGAATAGTGTCGGCGGGTCTTCTTTTTCTTGGAGCTGGCAGTGGTGGCTGTGGAAGATGTTGGAGCCGCAGCAGTGGTAGCCGTAGATGAAGTTGGAGTACTCGAGGCCGGAGGAGTACTCGAGGCCGGAGGAGTACTCGAGGCTGGAGGAGTCGGCGATGCTGGCGAGGACGGCGTCGGTGAAGCCGGAGGAGTGGCCGGCGCGGATGGCGATGGTGGTGTGGCTTGTCCGGCCACACTCAAGATCATGGGCATGAGGCACAAAAAACACAGGGATAACTTGGAACGCATCTTCAGCTTTGTTTCTAACTGGAGAACTGTAAGCCTAACCATCTGGGACTTGCTTTTTATAGCCAGAATTGTTTGTTCTAATTTGCGGATTATCTATTTGCACTGTCTTTATTATTTTAGAATACATGTGTTTCTCTTCTTTGCAAATTTACTTGTCAAATTGTCAAAACCTTTCCATAATTAACATTTTTTGAATTAGAACTCTGTCATCTTTATATTAATATAAAAAATTTGTATTTCTTTGTCATTAAATAAACTTCATTAATGCGTTTTATTAATGTCTATATACATATATCTATATCATGGCAAAAATGATATACAATAAACTTCCAAAATAAAGTTCAGAACCAAATATAATAACTATTTTAAGTGAATGATAATTTAAATTCAAATTACCTATAGCATAAATATATGCTTTTAAGTGATTTTAAAAGTGTACCTAGTGCTAATACATAGACGGACTCATTTTTCGATCAAAAAACATATTTTCTATTGCATAAATTTAGGCTTAAAATTTGGTATTAGAATAAAAGCTTCAGCAGCCGTATATTAGTATACCCTTTCAGAAAGCAATCCCTTGGACTAAATTATATTTTATTTTATGTAATAGATTATTTACATTCATTTAGCTAATTTTTATTGTTTAATAACAAATAAAGTTAAGTTAATTTCAAGGATTAAAAAAATATTTTAAAATGATGTTTTCAGAAACATTTTAGATACCTTTTATTAAAAAATATGCAATTTTACGCTATGATCAGTAATGTTTCATAAAATATTTTCTTGAAATTTTTTTGTTCAATGCATGCCGATTGGAATTCTATGGGATAAGCAGCAAACATCTTCGACTTCAGAAAAGAACGTATATTCCTGATCAGAATATTCCTGATATTCCTTTTTTTTCCCAAGTTCATATAGGAGTCTTTGTTTATCTAGCGGTACTCTACTATCTTTACTTAACCTATTTTCAAAGTTTCCAAGATATCAGCTGCACATTTGTACACATCAGTAGATCGTGTGGTTTCTGCCATATCCTATAGCTGCCATATTTTTCAGATAGATGCAGCCAGATATTGATATCCTTATCACTTGAATTTTAAGGATTTCGTATTTTACCATTTTGTATTTGTACTAGTTCTAGTATCCTGTATATTTTTAAATTTTCTAGTATCCTGTATTTTTTTTAAATGTAATATATCTTGCTAATTTAATTTCTAAAAAAAATAATGCAACATTTATGCGAACTCAAATATTTTTTAAATTTTTATTTATTTTGTTTCAATCATGTTTGGTGTCCAGAGCATCCGGTGCTTAGCCGCGGCGGTTCCTCCTGCGGTTGGAAGCTTGCCTTTGCCTTCTTCTAGCTTGACGCTTTTCCCGCCTCTCCTGCCTGCGTTTACGTTCCCTGCGTTCTCTACGCCGCTCCTTGCGCTTCTCGGCCTTAGACGAGGAGGAGGATGAGGAGGAGGAGGGTGTGGAGGAGGATGAGGAAGAGGGTGAGGAAGAGGTAGAGGAAGAGGGTGAGCTGGAGGTTGTGGAGGATGCGGGAGTGGAATCAGCAGGAGTTGTAGTTGAGTTGTTGGACGTTGAAGACGACGACGAAGAAGCCGGTGTACCGGATGAAGACGAAGACGAGGGTGTTCCCGACGAGCTTGAGCTCGATGAACCTGTGTCGGAGCTTGAGGAACTTGAGCTTGCCGGTGAACTTGAAGACGGAGTTGTGGCTGATGGCACCCCAACAATCAATGTCATCAAGCACAAAGCCACAAGTATCTTGGAATTCATCTTTTTCTTTAGTGGAGTTTGGTAAACTGTGACTATTCTGCTGTCAGCTCAGCATTTTATAGGATAATCGGAGTTGTCTAATTGCCGAATCTGTGTTTGCTTGACTCTCTCTTGATATTTGTCTTGAGACAGGTGTCTAAAGCAAATATAGTCTTCCATAACGCCACGGCGGGATGCTGTACGAAGGTCTGACATGTTTTTTGGAAAAGTTCCACATTGGTATTATATTCGGAACAATAGGTATGTACAATTAAGTGTGAAGACAGACAAGAATTGTGCTTTTCTACGGCGAAATTAACGCAAACACAGACCACACGCTTATGAATAGCTGTTGCTTCTGTTTACCTAATTCTGCTTTTATTTAATGAACTGTTTTGAAAGTGCTTTCTTTGTTTAGGGGCTAATTTTAAACTAAAAAATATATTGTGGTAGGAACTAAATAGAACTGCTCAATTATCTCAGAGGCTATCCCTTTAAATGCAATCTAGCTCCTTGGTAAGCATATCCTTATATATACACACATCAAGTATCCCTGACCATATTCACAATTTGCCATGAGTTGGCAAAAATTTATCGCTTATGGCATCAACAACTGTTGCCCACATATAAATTTGTGCTTGGCTATATTTATCAGACGACGCCGCATGACGCTCATTATTTTTCCGCCCACGCTCCCGAGCTTCCGAGCAGGACTCCCTACGTTTCCTTCCCTTTAATCTGGCAAATCCCTCCCCTGAAAATCCCTCCAATACAACCCCTGGAAAAGCCCTTGGGGCCGAGGCACACTTTGTGCTGAAATATAATGAAAATGGGTGAATATATACAAAAACATTTTGTGTTAAATATTTTACATGCTACGCCTGTTGAAAACTTGTTCAACATCCTTTGCATTGTAGCACGTGGAAACTTTGATTTTTTTGGGTCAAGTTTTTCGTTTGGTTTTATCTTAATTACACTGGGAAAAATTTTGTTTTGAGGATATTTATATAAATGAAATATTTAAAAAATAATTCAGAGGGATTCCATTTAGTATTATATGAAAATTTTGTTTTAATTTTTATTTTTATAGTTAAGTTTCAGTGATTCCTTCAACCATCTGGCAGTGATTTCTTAAATTCAAATTGTCAACATTTTTCAAGCGGTTGGCCCAATTGTGTCTTTCATGGCTCCATGGCCCAATGCCGAGGCCCGGGATATGGCCGAAAGGAAAAGGAAAACGTGGAACAGAGATGAAAGTAACGGCAATATCATATATGGCCAAAACCCTCAGTCAGCTTTTTTCTTGGCAACTTGGCAGCGATTTTTTGTTGTTTTGACTTCATGTTGGGACATTTACAAATTATGCCCCTCCTGCCTCCTGCCCGGAAAATGTCCAGAGGCTTTCACTTGTTGGTCTCGTCCTGGCGTCCATCGATGGCTTTCTCTGTCGACTAGATTGTCTGGTCCACTCCGAGTTCACATGTCAGACCGGTAAATTGAGTGACAATGGCGCGGTCGATGCCGCCTTTTATTATTTTTTTGTTTTTAGTTCAAACGTATTTCTGGCCTTGATTTGTTTTACCTTCAAGTTCATTCTCCACTTTGAAGTATATAACGAAATAATAATGGTGATATGGCCATATGAAAGCAGGGTTAATGAAATAAGAAAAATGTCATTGTAGTTTTCTCAAACATCTCTATACATTATACTTAAAAGCAAAATATACCAATTAGGTCTCCTTATATGTGCCATTTCTACCCACTAAGCACTCTCAGGACCTCGTAATCTGGCAATTGCATGGTTAACATATTCAGAAACTGCCACAATACCACACTCTTATCCTACACTCTGCACCCTGCACCCTATATTCCACTTAAAGTCAGTCAACAATTGGGGCCAAGTGCCTTTGGCTTCAGTTCCTGCTCCTCCATTGAAAGTGCAATAGAGGCGAGTCCGCCCCGCTCCCGCCCACTAACACATGATGGCAATTTGCTCGACATAACAAGCAGAAGACCAGGGGCGCCGAAAAGTGGATGGAGTTGACGGGGGATATGGTAACTAGTCGCTTATTACCCCGTTCATTAATTTCCATTGCAAATGTTTTGCCTGACTGGCTCAAAACGGCATCAGCCCATCATCATAGGCAGCATTAACACCGCCAGCAAATTGGGTTAATTACCATTGTGTATGACATTTAGCCATTTTGTGCACTGACCCCATCCTCGCACACGCCCTTTGACCCTCACCAGAGGGTAATATAGTTCATATAAAAATCGCACACCATCAAATGCTGCAATTTGCATAAACTTCATCCACGTATCGTCGTCTGGGGCTGTAAAAACAAATGCCACGGCAAATTGGTAAATTTATAAGAAGCCTTCACAAAAAAAGGGGTTAAGAAATGGGGGAGAAGCAGTCAAGTTATGGCATTTTTATGAAGTCGGCTTCCAGACCGAAAGCAATTACTCCAAGTTTGAGTTTTATTGGTGGCTCAGTGCTGAGACGAGTCTGAGACTGCAGGCTCATCTTTCATATGGGGACTGATTCATGGCCGTAGTTAGCATGTCTGTCGGTTTAAGCCCCAGCCCCTTAACCCTATAAGCCCACCGATAAGTGCCTGTCTATGATGTCGGCTGCTCGCGTCTGCCAATATGTTTGGTCTTAACCAAAAGAAAAGCGAACTGACAAGTATACGACCCTAGATCAATGAGGCGTTTTCCTCAAGCCCCTCGAAAACAGAAATAAATGCTGAATAGACGACCTTGAGGTAGGTTGGGGAAGAGGGCCATCATGCTTTCTGGATGAAATTGAATGTCTGGAATCGCAAATAAGACATTCGAATAAACACAAATTGAGAATAGAAATCACTTGAATTTGAGCTTAAAAAACAAGGTATTTTATGAATTATCTACCACTTTTTAAACAAAGTCGTAATTTGTAAAAAACCTATTATTTGCTGTAAATATGTATTTAATAAACTAAACAATCTGTCTCTGTATTTGACTTAAACTAGTTGTTTGTTTGTTCTTTTTCAATAAAAGACTTTGAATACGCAGCATAGACAATAATGTTTCTTGGAAATTGTTTACTTTTGCAGGTTCTAACCTCATTCGAGAAACCTTTGTTTTACTTCTTCACCAAACGTCGTAAAAATACACACACTCCGGGTTTGGTTCGCTGCGGGCCACTCCACACCAAATCTGTTTATACAGAATATTTTCCATTAAATTTAAGTCGTTTTTCGGTTCGCTTTCGGAGTAAGATGCCTGGGGCAAAAGCTAGAAAATATTGTTGACCTATTTCGCTTTTTGTTTAACTTTATTCTGGGCCCTGTTTGGATTGTTGTTTCTAAGCTCCATCAAGTTGCTCGATGTTTGTGCACTTTTTGCCAACATCCTTTGACTGATTTGCTTGCATATTTGATGCCAGGCGCAAAAAGCAGTAGAATCAAATCCCGTTATGCATGTCACAACCCAACTGCCTGAATGGCAGGACAATGTTGTCCTGCAACAAAGCAAGAAAAAAAAAAAGTAAAAAAATAATCTACGACATCGAATAATATGTACATGGAGCGGAATATACCGTGCTGATGTGGGAGCCCTACAATTCGTCCTTTTCTATTCTGTTTCAAAATCCCTGAGGGCCCAACTCTCTATTGATGTTGATTTAGACCAAAGTCTGTTTAAGTTTTGAATTCCCGGGGGTCCCCCTCAATAATTCCTTGACTTGTTGGATTTATTCAGGCATCAGCATCAGCACAGAAGCCAATAGTATTTCTTACTCCTTTCCTGGAAATTTTAAAGTGTCTGGTTTGATGAATATTTTTGATATGAAAAAATTCACTTATTTAATCTGAGTTCACGCATATTTTTTCCGCCTAAGCACACAAAATAACTTTCCAGGAAGAAAGGCATGAAAGAAGGTTTTGGCCCAAACTCCAGAATAGCTCAACACGACTCTATAAATAAATTGAAAGTTAATGTTATGCCTGTTGCTAAGACAATATATACATATATTGTTGAAGCTTTTAGCCTTAGCTCTGTTTAGGCTCCCATTTAATTTTTTTTTTTGCCATCCCAAAATTCTCCATATTCAGTCCTCATTAAGTATGCTTGCCTGACTGCCGGGACAAAAGCCAGGAAACCAAAAGAGGAACCCACTTCCTTGGAAGAAGTTCACCTACGCACCTCCACCTTCCCGCCCAATTTCCTATAAACGCTCCTTTTTATCGTTTTAAATTTTCCCTAGTCCCATCATGAATCTGTGTAAAATGTTAACAACACCGTCAGAATCCTCAGACTTTTATTTGGGTTGAAGAGGGGTCTCCCTCTTCGCCTTATAAAGTAATTTGTTGGCCTGGCTTAAATTGATTTGCAAGTAAGATGAGTTTTATTGATTTTAATCAATGAACAGCTCGCATTCAGATTGCAAATCGGAGGGACGGCCGCCGCACTTGCCAAAATATTTGGTTATTGGTCAAGTCGATCCAGGACACTTGGTGTCTAATTCAAATTAAAGTTTTTCACACAACATCCAGCCAGAAGTAAACGGCCAAATGGAGCGTGTCATTTGAATGGTTTTATGGTGGCTTTCATGCCGAGTTCTTGTTTTTCCAAGAGTATCCCCAGACTCTGGTGATAGCAAACATTAATAACTTTGGGGTTTTTTTTTTATTTGGGTCTTCTTTTGTATACTAGACTCTCTCTATCTTTAGTAGTCTTTTTTTAAGATATATACCTAAGAATTTCAATTAATAGTTATTGCTTCTTTCTTGTAATTTTTTAATACTTTCCCTATTGTAAGAGCATCCAGCCACCAATTCGCCAAAGAGGTAATTTCCGGTTAGCGGAAAAGCAAAATCAACAAAATCACCATAAAAAAGGGCATATCGGCAAAAATGGAATATAAATGGTTTGGGTGGCAGTCGGTGGGGGGGAGTGACAGCAACGCAGCTGCGAAAAGGCAAGCCCACTGACGAAGGCCAAAAAAGGAAAGGGGCGACAAAAAACTGCCGAAATTGAAATGCAAAAAGCAACGAAAACAAAACGTTTAGATAACCGCAAAGAGCAACAATGATAGCGAGAGGAAAACAGCAACAAAAGCTCCGGGATGGTGACAAAAATGGCGAACAACCCGGATATAGACAAGTAAAAATCCTCACCCTCCCCCAGAGCCTCACTCTCCAGTATCCTTCATCCTTAACTTCCCATAATGGCGGCTTAAATGCGGCATGTGTGTTCTTTTCCATGCGGCAAGTTCACTGCATATAAAAATAAATATATTTTATTTTGTTTATTTTATTTGATTTTATTTCGCTGCTCCCTCGTCTTCGTCGGGGAATTTATGCAAAAGCCAATGACCAGAAATACACTTGGCAGTGTATCTGTGAACTTTCTGTAAATGTATCTGTATCTGTAAGTTTCATTATTGTGCTGAGCTGGGATTTCAGGATGCCCCAGTGCCATTCAGGGAACATGCATCTGTGGCAAATTTAATGCAAAGTGATATGTGAAGACGTTCGCCTGCCTTCCTTTCGGCCACATTTGCGTAATTCGAATGGTATTTTAATGCAGGAAAAGTAGGGCCAAAATAGAGAAAAATAACATGGAATGGTAAGCATATTCTTGGATTTTGAATGAAACTTTAAGAAGATTTTATAAATAATTTAAGAGCATTTAATTGCAACTCAGATATACACACAAAATCTTTTTAATATCTAAATCGCATGTGCAAAAATAGTTCGAAACAAATCCGCCACTCAACTCAATTGAAATTACGATGCTGCTATATTTGTTTGAATTCTTTGCTGTGAATTGGTTGCTAGTCAATCACTTGAGAAATTGTTGAACAATCAAGAAGTATTGAAAACCGAAAGCCATAAAATATCATAAAAATACCCAAACATCGAAACGTGAATAGAATGAGGAGAAACGTGTGTGAGGCATTTTGGGTAAAAAGGTTGCACGGCCCTGGGATAGGAATCTGGTAAATTAGGCATTTTATTAGCGTTTGGGTTGCACATTATATTACATATGTATGTATGTATGTGTAAACCCCCCTTAAATATATATGTGTGTGGTGGTGTGTACACCCCCATCACTTTGTTCCCCACTTGCTCATCCAATGTTTTGCAGCATGTGTGAAATATCAGCAGCCAATTTATGACGCTTGTGTGGCGCTGACTTTTGTTTACTAAATACCGACGCTTACCCCTTTCATTCCCTAATGTGCAGCAAATGAAATTAAATTTAACGAGCAGAGCGATGCCACGCCAGCAGTACTGGGCAAAAAAAGGCTCGTTTAATAATGTGTTTAAATCAAATTAAGTTTGCCTGCTTTAGCAAAGATGAGAAAGGGCTGTGGAGCAAGAGGTTTGTCATTTATTTTGGCAAGCTGGGACATCAAATGACACAGAATATATTTGATTTTCATAAAAATTTAACTTTTCCATTTTCATCTTAATTTTTCCACATCTCCACTTCCGAAAACCGCACCCATTCAAAAAACAAACAAAACACTTTGACCGTCTATTAACCCGAAGAAACATTTGTTACCCAACGAACCCATCATTTTGCTGCTGCCGCGAGGGTGGGGAGCAGGGCAAGTGGGACCAAAACTATAAATAATATGTACAAAATATGGTGAGCAGTAAGTAAATGCTGGCCACGCCCACTTCGTCCTGGCACGAATCATAAATCAAAGTTAATGGAGAACGATTAATTTGTGCCTCGTTCTGACAAAGAACAAAAAGTATACATACGTACATACCACGCCCTCTGAACTTCTATTTTAGGTTTCAAATTAGTTAAATTAAAACGATGCTAAACGGCATTACACTGATAAAAAACTGATGGTAGTTATCTTATGTAAAAAGAATAGGGAGAGTTGACTTTTTACCAATAACTCCAACGCACATAGATAATCAATTGTTTAATACACACACTTATTCTTTTAATTTATAATTTAAAAAAGCAATTATTGATACGTATTTGTTAAAGTGTTTTGTCTTTTCAACGTCTAAGTTTGTTTCGAGGGAAAAACAAACTCGTACATCACACACGCATGGCCAGAGATCGGGCAGGGGAATCACCTGAGTGACAGGTGACTCAGGTGCGAAGCGACAGGGTCCACCCTAGGAGCCAGCGAACTGTCAGTCAGTCCACCCTTGCCGAGACCCGAAAGTAGGCAACACTTTTACGCCCCGCCATCCCAAAATGATGATGATGATGGATGAAGTCTCGCTCCGCTACGCTTACATGGATATTTTTTGGATTCCCGCAAAGGATCTTTTTTGGATTCATTCATAAGGCGGGCGTACATGTATATCCAAGCCATTCCCCCTCATAAAGGGAAAAGCATTTAGTTAAAGACACAAATTACTCGACTTCAACGAATTAATTATCTTGAGCACTTTTGTGGCAAGGGAATCCGAAAATAATCGAATGGCTAAGTAGTTAGTCAGGACTTGATTGATACCGGCCTCTGTTTTAATAATAGTCGCCATAAATCCTTTTAATTTATATCTCAGGGGCGTTTTGTTTAATCTGTTAGGAAAAATTGAGAATTAAATTCAATAATGACATGCTTGCCTGCAAATAATTTATCGAAAACATTTTCCATCTTTGCATAACATAAATTTTATAGATTATACCCGAAAACATTTGTTTTTGATTTCTTGCTCAACCAATAAATCATCGATAACTTCAAAGGCAGCATTAAATAAATTTTTTTGTCTATGGATAGTGTTTATTTAAAGCACAGTCAAAAACGGATAGAATTAGTTTTGTGTGCCTACTGTGTTCAGTAAATAGAAACGAAATTCCACATGCCACACGTTATGCAAACAGACTAAAAATAAACGCCAAAGCCCATTAGACTAGATTTATGTCCGATGGATACTGAAATGGAGCTTGAACAATGGCAGAACATGCAATTTTGGGCAACGACTCTTTTTTGTTTGTTGAGTCGTTTGTGACTGTTTACCACTCAATCCATAACCGATGTTCGTAAATCCATCAATACTTATTGGTTTGAGTTTTGGCTTAAATTTCATTTGATCCCCAATTATGAAAGCTGTTTTGAAACACTTGAAATGTATTGTATTGCAAAGAATATGCAAGAATAATCTTCTGAAAAATGATACGAAGTGAGGCTATAAAACTTTAAGTAGACAAGGGGCCAATAAATGCAATCAAATGATGCCAATCCTGGTCCTTTTTTCCTACCACTTCCTTTTCCATTTTCCCCCAGTCTGCTATTTCTTATGTTTTACCTTCGCATTATTTGCACTTAAGTGCGACCATCAAAATTCGATGTGATTTGGGGCCAACCAGCAATGCATTGAGAGCCAGAGGTTTTGAGAAAGACAGACATTGAGGCTAGCGAAAGAGATGGAGATAGGTGGTGAGGAAAGAGACAGCACAGCGTTGGGTTCTTTTGGTGGTAATTGCGATTTTTGTGCGCTTGCCGGTTGCCTTTTGCCATGTCTTTATTTACACTTGGACTGAAAAATGTGGCACGCGCTCAACTTTCGCACCCACACGTGTGCAATACCTTAAACGTTCCCAAGGACGGTATACCTGTGATATCAGCATATTCAAATATTCACATCCTTGAAACTTCCTCGTTCAGTACAACGGCAGAGGTTGAAATAATATTATTTGTAATATACAGTTTAGATGATAATATAATTTAAAAATACAACAGTAAATGATTTTTTTGGTGAGCAATGTGTTTTTGTTGGTTGGAAATTCCCAAGATGAATCATATGTAGTTATCACATGAATATTATTTTAATTAGTCACTCAGTGCACGAAAAACGATTGGTTTTTTTATATAACTTATATTTTTTTAATTTCTGATCAGCTAGCTCATTTCTCATCAGATGGAAATAGAGTGCCTTTCTCGTCAGTCGTTTTATAAATCGGTGTATAATTAATATCTTGAAAACAAACCTGTCTTTCTAAAAATAATACATAAAACTTATGGTAGAAGCGTAGTTGTGTAAAATAAACAATATGGAACGCAACATTACGGACTTGCCTCTGACTATTTTAGACTTGATCTTCCAAAAATTAAATTTAGAGGATAAGGTGATGTTGACCCAAGTGAATGAAGATTTTAAAAATGCATTCTGCTTTCACTGCCGATCGGAATTCTCTCAAATAAACCAAATAGATATCACAACAGACAGTTTTCCAACCTTTTTCCAAATAAGTGGTTCAAAAATTGAATATATTAAAATGAATAAATTTGAAAATCAGGAAGTTATACTTGTTGGAGAGGACTACCCAGATATTATTTCTATAAATATAAAATATTTGAAGGGAAGGAAAAGTTTAGAGAAGTTTCGGAATATAAAAATACTTAAAAATCCCATATTTATGACATTAAGTGTGAATTTTATTAACTCGATCGAATATATTGGAAGTCTTCCAAGGCTAAGAAATTTAAAAAAACTTACTTTAGAGAGTTTATCTGATTGGAATGATAAATTAAAGTTTTCAAACTTATGTAAGAAACTGTTATAAATATAACAATTTAAATTATTCATTTATTATTCCTTTTTAGTGCATTTCTATACTTTACCGGAACTGGAAGAACTTAATATTAAAGGAATCGGTAACGGAAAAAGCATCTTATATATCGACTTTGGTAGGAAACTCGGTACGAATAAAATTAGAAGCTTAACAATTGAACGCGCAAGAATAAATCTGGAAACATATTATGATTATTGTTTTAAACCCCCATGTGAAGACTTGCGAAATCTTGTCTTACGATCTACTCATTTTAGTTCAAAGACAGGTTTTTGCACCTGGATCGGAAAGCTATGTAAATCTTTAGAAAGTTTGGAGTTAGATAAAACCGTATTGGATTACATAGATGTAAGATACGCAAGGGAATGGTCTTTCCCGAAGTTGAAAGAGCTACGAATAGGTCGACACCTTTCGGAGAAATTCCGTTTCCCATTTTGTCCAAATGTACAACTATTAAGTCTTGACGAATATACCGATACGCCCGCAGGTTTTTGTATCTGGATATCAATGTTTAAGAATAATCTTAACTCCTTAGAGCTACCAGATAGAGTTTTTACATATTCGACTCCGCCATTTTTTCCACAGCTTCAGTCATTCGTCTTGAAAAGAAATTTTCAAATAAAAAAAGATTTTTTCAGTATCTTTTACGAATGGATTTCAAAACACTCCGAAACATTAAGGAACTTGGAAATAATTGGTCAAACTGAAGAATTCTTCCTGAAAAGCATCTCACTTTGTAAAAAACTCCGAAGCATTAGATGGCACAATTTTCCTAAAGAACCTTCCGAAGAACTTTGGACTTTGCTTTTTAATATTTTACGAGTAAATGGATATACTTCTGAGAAGCCATTAGAACTAAAAACCTATTTAGGGTCAGTGGAAATCGAAAAGGTAATCTTTGACTTTATTTTTTTAAAATTCAATTTTAAATATTTTCATATTCTTTAGGTGAAAGAATTGAAACATTCCGAATTGTGTCTAATTTTAAAGGAATCTTCATAATAAAAGGATGGATATTAACATAAAGCTTAAATATAATAAAAAAATATGTATGAATTGAGAAATTCGTTGATTTGTAAATTCTTAATATTATTCGACTCTTATTAAAACTATAACTCAAAATATGTAACATCATTTGTGGGGATCTGTATTAATCACAGATAATTATTTTTGTAAAGCACACCTAGCACATCCACATAAAATGCAAAAAATTCGTAAATGAAGCCCAGATATGGTCAAAGATTTAATGCCAAATCGAAGGCATTTGAATGGAGATTGAAATTTAAGCCTTTGACACACCATTTCCCATCAAATATTTGCTGGGAATCGACCACAAGTCAACAGATTTTCTTTTAGCCTTTTTCTGCGATATATCAACGACAGCCATCATTTTGGGGAACTGGAAGTGGGAGTGGGCCAAACTAAACAAAAACCAATGCGGAAAACGTTGAGGCAGGACCCTTCAGCAGCGTTAACATCAATTACTTTGAGAGTTTTTTAGCCGATGGGTGGATGGGATGGGTAAAAAGTTAAGGGAGGTGGCCAAAAGGAGGGGCAGGCTATTGGAGACCAGTTGGAATGCTGTTTTGCCTTTTCAGCGGTCGTCAGCGCAACGCTTTTCAATTTAACAAATACGTATTCGAGTACCAGCTTCAAAAAAATGTAAATACAAACCCACAAAATATTATAGTACGGACAGAAAAATACCCTAAGCCTCAAGTTATATACCCTAATATTGTGTATAACCATTATTGTTCTTGTTTTTGGCCGTCTAGGTACTAGGTTACATAGCTAGATAACTCATTACATAGCTTATAAAAAAATAATAAAATAAAATATAAAAAGACCTGAAATACCCGATTAATGGGTATGTCCCGTATCTAAAAAGTTTGAAGTTCGAACAAGGCCGGGTAAACAAGCTACCGCGATGTGAGACGGGAAAATGGAAGGGCGAAAACCTGCGGTTGCGTGGCTTTTCCCCCACGGAGTTTTAGAGAATTTCTCGTATTTTGCGTATTTTCATTTTTTTTTGTTCACGCCACGTTGCCACGTCAAAAGGATTCGGCCAAGCATATAAATTAAATGATGGTCGAGCGTTGAGCGATTGAAATTAGGCGGCCGACGGAGCGATGGATGTAAAAGTTGCGAGAATCAAGTTTAAAAATGTTTGTATATATATTTTGGCGGTTTGAATCAGGTCATTGCTTTTCAGAAATATTCACAGTGGTTTCTACCGTTCCTGGTGAACTGTATTGTATTTTCCAATTTCTGGACCACATTTTCGACCACATAAATTAGGTTCCTTGAAAGAGGAACTCCCGTAGAACCATCTAAGATATCGCCTGGTCCATTTATCATCTGGGGAAATGCAGTTGGAAGCCATTAGAAGAAAGTGCACTCGGTTCCGGACTTATGGCATTCATGGGCCATGTGTCAATGCTCAATGGACTATCGCACAAAGGCGGCAAAGGACATGGTAAAGAGTGGGAAATATCGACACGAATGAAATATGCCGGAAAGATGCGGTGGAACGAGACCACAATGATGATTATGTGGCAAAGGAACAATCCATTTTAGTAATCATAGACTGAATAATAGATGTTTCCCGTCATGCGGTGTACTGCTGGGAATATTTATGAATAGGTTACTATAATTTATTAGTGAGTCACTCAGTAGACCGTCTTAATATTTATTTTATAAATCTTTTATTTAGTCATTTAGCGCAGAAAACCTCATCTCTTACCAACAAAATCAAAGTTATGGGTGGCTGGACTCAGGCCAATAAAGTTCCTAATTGTTGGCCATCAACAAGTTGGCACTCAATGACTGGTAAATATGTCCCTCGAGACCCATTGGCCAGTTTACACTCATTAGCAACGTTAAGAAGTAATTTGCGGAAACTTTGTTATATCTATGTGTGTGGGTAGAGTTGGAGTAACAGTAATAATGAAAATAACTGCAATCATGTTGCCAACTTTGTGCTTAGACCTTTAAATCAACTGAATTTCAGAGGTGGTGAAAGCCAAATGCTGGTGACCCAGGCACGTCCAACACACCGAAGAGGAAGGGGAAATATGAAAATTGCTCATACGCCGTGTTGACCCGGCTAACGTGCCAGGTGCTGTGTCAATCTTTGGTATGCCAGTATCCCAGCAGCCAAAAACCAACAGTCTTCAACCAGCCGACAGCCGCGGTCAAGTGTCAACAGCATCTGAAAAGTTTGTGACCCGTACTTTGGCATTTTCAAAGCTGGAGTTAACGTTAAGACTACCTTACTTCTTTAAGAGTTTATAAACTTGAAATATATTTTATTAAATCATTGAAATATTAAATGTAATTTCTTAATGAAAGCATTTCTTTCAATATTAAAAAGGCGATACTTTCTTTAACACTTCTTAGATCCCTTTATCCTGTTTTCTGTTAGCCCTAAAAAAAACACACACACACTCCAGCCAAACCAAACAAAACCCATGCTAACGGAAATTGCTGAACAATACCAGGAAATGTTACACACACACTCAATTACGTGCCGCCACACGCCCACATTCACAGGCCAGACATTACGTATACGCAGCGTATACTCGAGTTGAGTTGACTTGCGGCATGTTGACAACACTTTGCAATTGGGTTAATTGTACTTCGACGCGCTTTTCGCCGAGAAGCGGAAAGTGAGTAAGCCAACTGCCGTTTAATGTGGGTCAATGCATCGAGTGGGCTTAGAGCCGAACATTGTATGTTTTCTCTTTTTGTTGCTCTTGGTATGGTTAAGATTTTTTTTTAATGTAGAAAAGCAGTTTGAGAAGATTTCATTTGATTCTTTAAGTTTACCCTTGACTGAATAATATCTGTTTGTACCAATTTTCCTTTAGGGGACATACTACTCCAATGAATCCACTCATGTAGTCATGTAGAGATTTCTCCAGTTCATCAAGCAAGTAGTTGGTACTATTTTCCCACACGTGGGTGCTGTTCTGGGTTAGCTCAAGTGCCATAAATATGCAAATCTATTACGTGATTTCTTTCACAGATTTCGGCATCGTAAAATAAGGTAAGGTAAGGTGGATCTTTCATGGGATATACTTCAGAAGTTAGCCTTTGAAATGGGGTTGCATTTGAGTGTGATTGGATTAATTGGTTAAAATTTTGGATTATTGAGGCCTATTGATATTTTAATATATGACGATGTAAAACCAGGTACTCAATTTATTAAACAATTATGTGGCATTAATCATTAACTTAACCCGTTAAAAGCTGATTATGTTCTGCAATTAAATGTTAATTAACATGTTTTACTTGGCTTGGACTTTTTGTTTGCTTTGCCAGCGAAACGATAATAATAAATTAAAATTCATTTAATAATGTTGCAAATTTGCATAGTTAATGTAGTCGTGGCATTACCTCCCTGGATTCAATGGGAGTGGCCCAATCCCTTTTCGAAGTGTGCCTCATAATGCAACGGAAGTAATTTAAAAACCATTTAAATCGCCGATTTTGCAGAAACTTAATGGTGAAGGCTGGTCGAGACGAAAGGTTTAATTCAACTAAGGGGCGATTTTGTGGAAAGGTCTTGCTGCCGAGGCATATGCCGCTTGTAATTTGCATCCAACGCGTGCATGTAATTTAAAATGAATTAATGAACTGAACAAATTTGCAAAAGGAACGAGCCAGCGTGAAATAATGGCCAGAACAAGCAAGAAAGGCGACTGCAAAGGGTGGTGGCCAGGCAGTGAGGAAACGTTTATATTTGACACATAAATTACAGGAAGGAAGTTGCACTCGACGGACCAAGGAGGTGCCGAAAAGAAACATTTTATGGAGGGTCCTTTAATTAATTTTTGATGATATAATAAGCAATTAAAGTTTCTGAATGGAACAATAATATTTATTTGAAAAATTCCATTTAAAATATTTAATGGCAAACATCTATATTTTTTGACAGTTAAAAACAAAAGAGTTTTGATTTTATAGTTTTAATTTTGCAACATAATGCGTAACCCAAAAAAAAAACTTTTATAATTTATATTTTACCATTCATTTTGCACAACTGCTGTCGAAAATAGAGCGTAAACGATGTTAAGTATTTCCTTCAGATACCATTAGGCGGTCGGGTCCCATAATTGTCGGTCGGTTCACTCCTCCGGCGCGGCAGCTGACCAACATTAAAAGTTTTTACAGTCCAGCTCTAATGGCTGTAAAAAAAAGAAAAGATGAGCGTCCTAAAAGAGGGACATCGGATGCAGGGAAGCCGGCTTAGGCAAGCCGACATTTATGACGGCATTTTCATGCTCATATGAACAATCCTTGCCAGATCTGGGTACATTTATTTTTAGAATTTTAAATTTTATGGCCTGGCATAAAATTGACGCCAAATGGCTGGGACAGCAGGAGGAAGTATGCAGAGAAATATTAATTTGCTGGTGCGGGACTTGGGGTGGCGTATCCTTTTGCCTCAGCTCCTTTTGCCACATCAATTTAATGGGCTCCAGCTAATTTGCTTTTTATTAAGAGATGCCCGAGCATTCCCCATCCAGACAGACTCAACAGCTGCAGGTCCTGCCACGCCCCATGCTCCTTGCCTCTTGCCTCGCTCCTGACATGCCGTGAGAAGGTGGGCGTGACCGGGGTGGAGCAGCAGCAGATTGCATGCCCGTACTGCGTTCGGTGTCCTGCGGTGAAGATCCTTGCTACCTCGGCTGCCGTAGACAAACAGCAGGCACAGCATTTACAGTTCACGGTTTATTATGCTGTAAATAATGTAAATAAACACACGCCTCAAAAAGGATCATAGTAAAGGACTTTTAAAAATACCCTGGAAATGGGTGCAAGGATTCAAAGATTTAATGCAAATTGAAGAGATATAGAAGAGAAAATCACTCCGATTTCTTACAAAATCCTTGACTATTCCAATACAAGTCTGTAATATACAAAACTAATAATAACTTAAAACTTTATTCGCAAAACCGCAAAGTTTTTTTTTGCAGAGTATCATCCTGTTCCACTTCGAAATAATGAACAGCAAAATAAAATAAAAACGACAGCAGCAGAGGCAGCAATTCAATCCGAGTCAGTCAACAGCATTCCTCGGCTTTACCCATTCCTCGTCTGGTGTCCTTATACCTTCATCCTGCATCCTTTTTTTTAATGCAGCATCCGCTACTGCTGCCGTTTCCGTGTACTGCAGTTAAAACATTTAAAACGTGTATAAATCGGGGAATTTATGGAAGAAGCCAAAGCCAAAGTGGCTTTAAAAATTAACAACATTAATAAAGTGGGTAAGCTGTTTTAAAAGGAATGATAAATAAAGGCAAACAAAATGACCGCAATGGTTAATTAATTACATTAGTGGGATAAAAAAAGAGCAACTTTCCCGAAAGGATTGCTAGTGATTGATCACCAATGCTGATTGAGTGGAAAACAGGAATCAGGCAAAAGGAAAAGAGGCAGATGGTGTAACTTATTCGGTATACTCGATTAAAGATCCTTCAGCTTGGATAAAAAAATAATCACATACATATATCCTTAAATATTCAGGGCTCTATTATTATTATTTCAAATTTAATTTATTTTTATAATTTATAATTATAAATTTTATATAAATTTCTGTTCATAAAAAAGGAAGTAAAGCAGCCATTGTTGCTGTTATTTTCCACAGTTGTATCCTTGAAGCCGTTAATGTTTAAACAGTTGGCCTGGAGCGATGAAGAGATAACGGTTTCAACCGCAGGATTCGTGGCACGGTAACAGCAGCCGGCTTAAAGAGCGGCCTTACAACTTTTCCTGAATGTTTATCTGAATAAAATTAACGCAGTAGTATTTAACATAAAATCCAGGGTCCAGTTGCAAACAAAATAATGAAGATTAATAAAAAAAAAATAATCAGATATCTGGAAACATTGCCGATTTTCTGAGCCATGAAAGCAAATAATGAAACCCATTAATAAAATACATAAATAGCATGTATGTAGCAAGGTAACTCCCTCCCATCGCCTTGGAAACAGACACCTTCTAGGACGTTGCCAAATGGCTAATTATAATTGTTTGTTTGAAAAATAGAATGCATGGGAAATAATTTCAGAGTGTTGACGTCACTGGCCGAGAAGAGAGCGCAAAAAATTGCATTGACACTTTCATAAATCGGCGCCTGACTTATTACCAATAATTGATTTCAATTGTTATGCCCTGGCCAAGGTGCTTATTTATTTATTCTTCAATGCTCCCGCTCCCCAACAAAAATCACAACTTGTTTACAAACAAACGCATAGTAGACATCAAAAGTCGGGAAAAACAATCACAGAAAGATGAACATGTAGCGCTGGAAATTGCGGGCATTAAAAAACCATTAACATAAAAACTAATATTAAATAATATAAACAGACGGGCCAAGAAATAAAAGCTATGGGGTGCCGAGACTCTAATGAAATTATGGCAGGGCACACACACTTCGGAGGCACTGTAC
The DNA here is from genome assembly GCA_035045925.1 of Drosophila atripex. Classification (NCBI taxonomy): domain Eukaryota; kingdom Metazoa; phylum Arthropoda; class Insecta; order Diptera; family Drosophilidae; genus Drosophila; species Drosophila atripex. The sequence goes on from JAWNOP010000012.1 coordinate 9,850,657, forward strand.
GCTAACAGAGCCAAGCAAACAGGTAAGGCTGTTAGCCGAAACGACCACCCACCGTTAACAGTATTGGCTGGAACAAATATTTTCGGAATCAGCTAACAGACACGAACGGCGCTTCGGAGGAACAGCTGTTCGGGCGCTTCGCCTTTTGGCCACTCAATGGGCCATCTTCATCATCATCGTCGTGGTTGATGTTAGGCAGCGTATTTCTGAGCCGCTTCAGTCGTTGCCTGTCAACAAAACGCTGCGAACGTGGCCAGCTCCTCGAATATAATCAAAAAAGTGTCTAAACCAATCGCGAAATGGACTGAAGTACTAATCCCATAAAGAATTCTATCGCCAAAGTGTTGCGTGGAAATTGAAACATTTTTCGAAAGCTCCAAAAGTAAGCCAGAACAGTATAACCATGGGCTCTTAAATATTTAATAAGAACAAAAGAAATACCAAGAATTATCACATCAAAGAAAAGTGTACTCCCTAACCCATAAGAAACCTCGAAAATCCTTCCAACTTCGCCAAAAAACGCAATTTTGTCAAGGTAAATATTATTTCTGCCATATCATTCCGTAAATCTTCCTTAAAATGAACTCTCCTTTGGAACTGCTCTTGCTCAGTGCATAAACACAAATAACGGTTCCCCTAAGCCATAATACACGAATATATAAATAATAAAAAAAATAAACAAAAGAGTAAAAACAACAACAGGAATAAAACAAAAGTGTCAAATTTATGCGAAGCGGTAAAGGACGACAGCCGGAAATTTATATGGCTTATGAGTCGAGTCGAGTCGAGTCGAGGCGGGTCGAGTTGAGTCGAGTTTAGCTGAAGGATGGAAACCTTTCCATCTGTCAGATCCTTTTACTATTTATTGTATGTGTGCGAGTGAGTGATGCTGTGTTTTAACCTCAAGGATTTTTTATTTGCCTCCACGGAATTTGCCGAAAAGAAAAGAATTGTTGAATTGTTTTGTTTTTTGTGGGTGTCAACTTGTTTGTTCTCGTAATTGTGTTGTAAACATATTTTGTATTCGCATTTCGGCCCCTCTGCCTATGGGCTTCATAAATTTTGCGAATTGTCAGCGTTTTGATGGCCAAAAATAGCTCTTTTGAGTAATAGTAATCGCAAGATAGATAATAATTTTCCCACTTGGCCAGTTCTATTTTTTAAGACAAAGAAATTCATGAGAAACTTTTAAATTCCATGACTATTTCTGCGCCTCTTTTCTTTGTAATGACTCGTATATATTTCTAAATATGGCTTATTAATGGAGACTTAATCATTTTCATTAGGCCACTTATCTTTCACTTCAAAACATGTTATTCTTAATGATATAAAAGCGAAGAAACCAAGCAACCCAGGCTTCCGAGTTAATTAATCAAATTTCAAGTGTCTCAGAATTTTCTTAATAAATGCCATTCATAAATTCAATAACAAGTTTAATTATCCTGCTCAAGCAAAATCAAGCAAACCTAATTTGAGTTTAGCCTGAGCTGTAAGCTTGGAAAGAATTTATAAATTCAAGAACAAATTTTCCGCTGTCAGGGTAGCCAAGAATATAAACGAAAGCCCCAAAGCCAAGAATCTTTCTCTTATGGAGGAGAAATGAATGGCGAAAGAGTGAAGCGGCCAGGACGCTTATAAAATGTCATATAAGTCTTCATATGCAGTGCATTTCATAGCAATATGTGCTTCTTGAAATATTAACTTGTCTCTTAAAGTTAAGTTGTATGCAAGAAACTGCAGAAAGTCTATACACCATACACTTTTGTTAGCCACTGTACCGGGATGCATTATGTAGGTGGCTCTGATATATGTATATTGGCAGGCTGGAGAAGTCCTATGTGCCAGAGAAATGGTTTGCCAAATTTGTCAAGAGCAGGAAAGGGTGAAGGGAATCTCTCCTTCCTACTGTCGATAGTGCAACTGAAACTGCATCTGCAGTGGCTGTCAGAATGGCTCTTCAAGGGCAGATTGCCAAAATATTTCATTGCTAGTCATTGTCCCAGAAGATGAAGAGCTCCAAGTGTGAGGGGTTATTCTCTGTTTGAACACTACAGCTGTGAGACAGGCACATAAAAAAGAAACTAAATTAATAAAGATGAGGGAACGCCTTCGGAGACCGCAAACTCAATGCAGATAATTAAACGTAATTACATAATGTGCCTGTGTTGTAGTAGCGACCCTTCTGCGTCCATTTCAGTGTCTGTGCGAAGGTCTGTGCTTGTGTGAGTAATTACGTGCTTACTGCCAACAGCAGCACAATTACAGTTACAAGCCAAACATGGTAGAAAACAAAGCCAGACAACCCGCAGCCACTATCTAAGCCATAAAAACATTGATAGTCGTGATTGAAATGCCCTGAAACTACTTGCAATTTTCATAATTTAATAAATGGTATGAGGCTTGTTTTTTAAATGTATAATTTAAAAACTAACAGCCATTAGCAACATGATATTTGCCGTTCCAAAAAGTTAATAAATTGCCATTTTAATTGTTTTTAATCCCAATACTTTAACAATTAAATCGCTGTGCAAAAAAGTAGATCAAAAGAATCTCTGTGCATTTTGGTGAAAATGAATTCAATTGTTTACACTTTCAAAGTAAAATCACAAAAATACAGCTCAACGTCAATCGGAAAAAGGAAATTCGTAAAAATAAGAAAAGTAAATTGAGTTCATCAGAAGCGGGCAAAATGAAAGTGTAATTAAATTGCATCAACAATTCGGAGAAATAATATAAATATATCTCTACTGCGGCGTAATGTGCTTCTGTTATTTGATAAAAGCTTATGTCGATGACGCGGACGTTAGACGCTTGTGGGCCCCGCCTCTATTGGAGGGGACTCCGCCCTTTTGGCTCCACGCGGCAGAGTCAATAAAATGTAATTAAATCGACATTGTTATCAGAAGCTCGCCAACAAAAACAGACACCGCACTATCATCATATCTGAGCATTAATTTTAATAAAAGGTATTAGCAAAGTAATACAGGACAGAGGTACCTCGCAGTTCTTATGGAAATAATATATTTAAGTAATCAAATTATAAAAGTATTACTTCAAATTGTACAATTTAATAATGGAAAGGTTTTTATAACATTTCTAATCTATAGCCATGAACCAAAGTCTTAAATGCGAGCCACATTCCAGGGTAATAAGCAATGTGCCCATCTATGCAAAATATCAATTGTGTTAATAGTCAAATTTTGGCTCCTGTTCCAAAATTATTTTTGTTTGCATAGTTGTTCTTATTGCCACTGTTAAACAATTGAAATAACAAATAACATTAGCAACCTGAACAAGCGTTGAGAGTGTGCTGTTAAAACAAATACAATTTGCAATTTTCTTTGTTCCTTACTGACCATTTTAAAGAACCGCAAATAGCAACTTTTTGCGGTTTCAGTTCCAATTGAATTTAAATCGAATTTAATAGTTGATAACTTACATTTGAAAGTTTATTTGGTGCCTAAATTACCAATTCCCAAGCCAACTCAAACACGTTCGAAGCAAACGAACCAATGAAAAATATTTAAAGAGGAACCAACTTTTCCTAAGCTCCTATAAATCTATTAAAAGTTTTACCATACCAGCAAAAAAAAAATCCCTTAAGAATTTGCCACTTCAAAAGGTTACTAGAAGCAGATAATGAGCTCAAAAATTGAGCCGAACGGGAAAAAGGCAAAGTTTGCCAACCGAGCAGCCGCAGCTAAAATCAAATTAATTTCTCGGTGAAATCATCAATGAGCCAAATCGAATAAAATTTCAAAACTAATTGCGGCCAAGAGAACTCTACGGTAAAAAATGCAACAAAATGTGAAAACTTTCTGGGGTAAAGAGGCCTTCCGAACAGTTGAAAAAAGTTAAGAAGCTCTTTTGAAAAATGGGGTCAAGTCCTGTTTTTTATTCAAATTCCTTTCACGACCTTTCAAGTTGTTTATCGCCACTTGAATTGCCCAGCATCTATGTCTCTGCCTCATTCTCCACTTTGAGTTTTAAAATTTATCAAGTGCTATCATTTTGCTCTTTTTCTCAAAGGGTTTTAATTGAAATTTCAGGAAAGCCCGAACCTTAGGCTGCACAAAGGCAGTCAAAGGGATAATGAAAAGTCAAAGTCCCTTTATGAAATGAGATAATATCATAATTTAATAAGCAATGGCGAAGAATTTAATTTTTAAAATAATTGGTAACATACATAATTGGTAAATGGTAAGAGTTTCCTTTAATTTGGCAACTGGCATCAATCAGTTGAAGTGTCGAGCACGAGCTTCAGTGGGTGAGCACCTCAATTACATTTTGCAATTACCCGAGAATTGGCAACCCCCCGACCACCCGCTCAGAAAAACCTCTTTACTCTCCCACAGCAAATGAAAATATCCTCTTGACAGCCCTTCCAATCTTCTTTTCCTCTTTTTTGTTGGCCAGAGGTTCCTCCAGTGTTTTTCGGTGTTCACTTTCAGTTGGATCCGCTGCCGCTTTGGCTGCCCATTGCATAATTCAGACGAGTCCATCTTGTCCTTCCTCATCCAACCGCTGGGAGGGTCACTGGTGTGTGGCTCCATGGGTGGGTGAGTGGCAAAATACTGATTCGTACTCACATGTCAGTTCATCAGGCCGAGTTCAGTTCATATATGCGATGGCCGGCCACTCTTGTTTCTCGACTCTATCTGCCTTTCTCCTCGTGTGTGTGGGCGTGGCTATGCATTTTTGTGGTGGCATCATTACCTTTAACCCTCTCCCTTCAACTACCGTTGAAGATTTAAATTTCCTACAACTGGGATCCCCCATTAAAGTCCCCAAATGTTGGCATTAGCTGAATTACTGGCCCTGTCATTTCAATTAGAGCAGCGCCGCAACACTACACTGGAAACTTTTATTGGAAGCTGTATGGGGAACAAATAAATAAAATAGATGAGGAACCAGTTTTTTATGCACACCATTTCACAATGGTTGCCTTTAAAACACAATACATACAGTGATTATGTAGAATTTTGTCTCAGTGATAAGAATTTGTGGCAACATCTGCCACGTCATCGTGTCAGGACAGACGGCCTTGCTCCATGGAAATGTTGGCCCAAATTGTGGCCAAAACACAACAGACCAATTCGGTTGCCTGTTCTGTCGGCAAGGCTTAGATTAGATGGCCCATGTTTGCATAATATATACAGAAGTTTTATAAAGTAAATCAGTGGTGACACTTTTATGCAAATAGCCAATAATGGAATCTGTCAAATAAATAAGTTTAAAATTAATAAAGACCCTAAATGAATTACCAATCAAAATCATAATAATTAATTAAAATTTGCCAGTTTATTTATTTCGATAGCCAGTAGGTATCTCCACCTAATTTATCTTTAGATCCCCAAAAAGGTGACGATAAGAATAATAGCTGTTAACAAACAAAATTTGTTAGCATAAAATTATCACTTCAGACATAAATTTACAAAATTCAATAAGAAATTGCCGAAAATTGTAATCGATGTTCATGGGAGTAAGTGATTTACTTTGACACTTGGCCTGTGGGCACTTTCTCCAACCCAAAAAGCAAAAACCCACCTACATGGTCCATTCAACCGATGGAAAACTTCAAAGTGCAACAAGTGTTCGGACGCAGCAAAATTTATCGATGGCGAAACTTGCGCTCCAAGTGAATTACGACAAGTTTTTCCCCAAGGGAGAAATACTTGTGACTCCACTTTCCCAGCTCTGCCAGCTTTCCCTGCGTTTCTGGACGACCCCCAAAGGGAAGATAAATGTCCGAAAGTTGTCGACTCTACGTCTTTCCAGCGGCCATAGGTGGGTCCTTGAGTGGAGTCTTCAAGGGAGAAGGCCACTGGAGTAGGTAGACACACAGACACTAGAGGCAAAAAGAATGGCACAAAAATTTAATTGTGCAGTCGTGTGACTAATTGAAAACTTTCAGCTTGAATGACGAAAATAGAGGAAAGTTCCTAGACGGCAAAACATTGAGAAATTGCTGATGAAACCTTGATTGTCTTGTTTTCCTTGCTTCAGCTACTTGGCCAGAAGAGGCTTTGTTGTGACATGAAAACTGGGGCAAGCTTTCGAAAAAATATCAAGCAATTTAATGGGATTAATTATTTTTTATTCAAGTGGGAGTGAGCGTTCTTAAAAATCTGAAAATAATGAAAACAATAAAAATCCCTCGACCTATCCCTCGAGCCTGAAGTCACGCATATGCTATCAATCCCAAACTAAAGATAAAGTCGCGACTATTATTATTTTTGTGTCCCTCAACTGACACTTTTGAATTTCTAACTTTATTAATCCCATCAACAGTGAAATCATTTAGCGTATTTTATGGCCGGAGAAGTTTATGGACTCTTCTTACCCGGAAGTTTCTGTATTCATTTGGAATATTTGAAGGCACAGTCATCATTTTTATGGGCTCATGTTTCACTTAGCCAACATTCGGACGGTTGTTCTGTGGCCATAAATTTCATGTCGACTTACTTAGGCAGTGTCATGTCCGAAAAGGCCATATTTTGTGTGTGTTTGTAGTCAAACAATTTCAATGATCTGCATATCGGGATATAGTTTCGCCTCCTCCAATTTGCTTCCCTTTTTATTCGATATAATGTCCTGTTTCTGTGCCGCTGCTTTTTACGATGTTGACCTCCATTTTAACTTGTTTATATGTTTTGGAGCGATACGATTTATGCGGACAGTGTCCGTTTATCGCACCATCACGTCCTGGCAACCGGGAACTGTTCAACTTCAAGGAATACGACAAAATTTTGGAGGGGACAAGTCCATAAATTTATGTCAAACAATCCTTTGCCATACTTATTTTTATTACAAGTCGAAGCCCGATGATAGGGACAAAAATGAGAGGATGTTGCCGAGGCTATGTTGGGTGTGGGCGTGGTTGTGTATACAACTTGCAACTTTGTCAAATTCCATCGGCATTTTACGTCCATTCCAACATACATATTTTCCATTTTATTGTTCAGTCATTCTCCACATTTGCATCTTAGTTACAATGCTTTCTCTTAATACTCTTTCTTAGGAATTTATAAATTCTATGAAAAATAGGAATGGGGCTAAACTTTGTTTAATAAATTAAAGTATATTTTCTAATGAATTTTTGATCAAGTTAAGCTCTTATTAAAAATCCATTATATTTAAAAATATTTTTAAAAAATTTCTTTGGTAGTATACATTGTTTTCATTTCTGGTTTGCTGAACTTGAAATTCACTTTACTTTTATGCTGACTGTAAAGTGATATGTTTGTGGTGCGATTTAAACAGTCATTTCTATGGAAATTTCGTATCTCTTGAATCTTAAAGAACGAGATGGCAAACGAAAATACTTTTAAAGGGAGCTGTTGCCCTTATTTATTATAATTTAATTTCGCAACCTTTATTTTTGTTTGTGCTTTCCTTTTGGCCTGCTTAAGGACTCGCACATAAATTAAAAATCATTTCACTTATCTTACACTCGTTTTCTTTGCATACTTTTTTGGGCACAATGGCTGCAAATGATACCGTGACATAATTCTTCTCACGCACGAGCCGTAAGCCATTACTGGGATGAATATGAAAATGAAAGCAGAGCAAATAAGCCCTGGGCACTGGATAAGGGCGCACACACTAAGCTGTGTGAGGTTAATATTTTTAAATTCAGCACGCGCATTTCTGTAGATTTTACCGCCCTCAATGGCCCATGATTTCCATAGTTTCTAACATCGTCTAGACACTGATTTGAGTTGATTCCGTCTTTGTTGTTGGTTGGCGGTTGTATCACGACTAAAATTAATTTATTGTTTAAATGGTAAGTGTTAGGGGGCGAAAAGGGAGCGACGACAAGCGCTAAGGGCGTGACACACCGCTGACGCTGACATTAAATGTTTCTGATGGCGCGCGTGGCTCATTTTCTTTCCTTTTTAAATGCTTTATGAAAATTCATAGACTTGAAGGTAAATAAAAAAACTCCCCAGCTGGAAATTCAGCTTCATAATCGATGAACTTTTTTGTTGCTGTTGGCGTCGGACCAAGGAACATAAATCAAGTTATAGAGATAACAAAAATTGCTCGCTCACCTCTGATGCGCATCAAGAAAAAATGTAAATTTTTTATAGGCCCAAGCCCGAAATCGACTTTTAAGCGCAAAGTACAAATTTTGTGTTTTTATTTATTTTGGTTGGTCTTTTCGCGGTGCTCTTCTTGTTTTTGATACAAAAGTTAAATATATTCCCACAAAAGCACACGCACACCTGTGCTTCCTTCGATTTTTTTGCCAAATATGATTCTACGCAAAAAAAAAACAAAGCTAACAAAGTGTATCTTCCATGTAGGCGTTTTTATTTCTCTTTAGCATTTTTCTTTGTTTTCTGTCGCTTTGTTTTGGTTTGGCTGAAAAATTCAAGAAATTGGTAAATGGTTTCCTTTTGTACTCGTTGCTGTCATCTTTGTTTAACAGTTGTGCTTACATATAAATAATAAATTATACAAGTCTCAATATCCCACTCTGGCGAGTGCCGTTTGTGTCTTTAAATAATGCAATTTACAGCCAAGTTACACAACGCTAAACGAAGAGCGAATTGCTCAAAGGATTTTTATTAGTTATTTTATTATTTATTAAGAAAAACCTAAAAGGTCACTTAAAAATCTTTTCATTTAAAGACAACCAAAAAATATGTTTTTTCTTGACTAAGTGGAAGATTGATTTTATTTCGTATTTTTTATTTTGCGCCGAGATTTGCATAACAAAGATCTCGGGGGGTTGGTCTGGGATAAGCCGCCAGGATAATCCCCAGGACCTTCGGGTGCTCTCAGGACCCCAGTGATGCTTTATGTGCTCCTGCCGGTCCTGGTCTATCCACTGAGGCTTATTTATGCGCGCATGCCGGCGTTAAATTGGATAATGGAAATTGGATTCCAGCCGAGGTTTCCTGGCCTAAACGCGTCTAAAACTGAAACTGAACTTTCTCCGGTCGAGCCGATGGCACTTGACTTGATTACGAGCCCACAAGGGCAAGGACACCGTCGACACGTGTGCCCGAACACCTGTTGAGGTGAGAGTCTAGGGGGGAAATACGAGTATCGGGGGCTGGGAGCCATCTGCTGCTGCTCGCTAACATCGCCCTATTAATATTAATGAGCATAAAGGTTGGGGGGCGGCGCTCCAAATGGCAACCGGAAAAGCAAACTTCCCCTCCCGTTCCGTCCTGTCCGCCAAAAGTCGCCCGAAAAACGCCCTTACCTCATCGATGACTACCGGAGCATCATTGACGATGTGCGAAAATAAATATTTAATTATTTATAAATCATGACCTGGCCAGGCGACACTGCATTCCGGGCCAAAACACGAGCGGACGGGCGCTTTAGCCGGAATCCAGTCGATTCCCGGGCCAGTATAAATACATAAATTATGGCAACATATTTTGCCTTCCACCAGTTAGGTGCGAATCATCCACCCTCCAGCCAGAGGGTGAAACAATGTGATCAAAATGTGCGAAAGGAAACAATGTGGCTGGAAATTATCGGCGTGAAAAGATTGGGAAATCAAGGTGTTTTCATTGGAACAGAATATATAATCAATATATGGTAGATTTCCCTTAGAGACTCCACTTCGCTTATCATTCAAATAGCCCAGCCCAATCCAAACAGCTTCTATTTAATATTTTGGGAATGTAAATAAATGCTAGTTAAGCGTTCAGTTAGCTAAAAGCTATTAAACCCGATTACCAATTAGCTTTGGTGTTCATGAAATCACTTCCACTATAAATCCGCTTCTTGATTGCATTCAGCTTTCAGCTCTTAATCACATCGAGCCATGAAATTCAATCTAGATAAAAGCTTATCGAATTCATTACCCAGCCAATCGACCTAGTTCATCCATATGCAAATGAAAAATGAATTTGAGATTCCCAAACAACCCACAGGGGGCATAAATTCAGTGCATCGGGGTAGGCACGGGTTTTTTTCGGGTGCATTTACCAATTAATTTAGTTGACATAAGCCGATTTCGAGTTTATTTTCGGTTCAAGTGTTGCCCAACAGATCGAATATAATATTTAATTAAGCAAATTGCTTCCTTTTCAAAAAGTTACACCCAAAAGTGAATGTTTATAAGTGCGTAGGTGTGGGTGTTTTTGTTTTCTAAAAGTTATGAAACTAAACGTTGAAGCTTAGAAAACAAATCAACCATGCCACATGCTGGATATCTTGAAGATGCAGACTAACACTCATCCATGCACTTTGCCAAACAGGTGAAAATTTATGCCACACAAAAAGCGAGCAAAGGTGAGCAGGGACAGAGAAGGCAACATGCCACACAGCTAGAGATAGCGATGGAGCGGAGAAAGAGATGGCGATTGAGGGGAAACTCTATGCATGACAATGACTTTGGCCAATGAGTATGAAAGATAACAGGTAAAAGTTTACTTGCCGTGCGCAGGTGGAACAAAGGCGCCGAAAACAAAAGGTATTTTTCACGCGAAAAGAAATTCCATTAAATTTCGTTAGGTTCTTCAATTCAGTTTTCTTTGAATTTAGAAAGTTTGGCTAAGCAGCATGAAATTTAAATAAGAATGCAAATTGACTAGATCCTGGCAATCAGATTTGTTTAAGGTTAACATTTAAAGGTTAGGAACTTGGCTTTGGTATCAGTGATTAATTTTCTATTTGCGTTGCCCATTTAAGTATGCTACAGTTTTGGAGCATCCTTCAGGAATGCCAGGATCTGTATTTAGAAACTCATTAACCAACTGTATAGGACCTTTTGGCCTTTTTAATTTCTATTCAAGGTGTATAAATATCTGTGTTTGTCTATTTACGGAATTTATCTGGTGGAGCTCCCACAAATTAAATAATAAACTCATATGCTTGCATTTGCACCTTGCACCTTGAATACTTCAGAGCTTTGAGTTATTACAGCCCGGAACGAACTCAGCCAGGCAATTATATTTTCATCAGTCACTTGGCCATAAAGCATCCTTCCATTTGCTGCCAAACTTCGCTCCTCAACCCGGATACGTTGAATGGCCCAAAACACATATCTTCCGCTCCACTGGTCAGATCAATCGGTAGTCAAGCGTTTTATGGCCTTTGTGTGCGGAGTTGGCAACGAGAGGAGTATGGTGCAACAGTGGGTGGTGCCATCATCGTCAATGGCAACATGTTTAGCAATTGATTGCTAACCTTGTTTATCTCAGCCAGGAGCTAACTGCCAAACGAATGGGAACAGCCAACGGGCCTCGGATATCGACAGGACCTGGCAGAGCAGTGAGGCGCACTCCTCTCCTTTTGACCAAGGCGTAATTATCGAGATATCTGTCTGGCTAATCAAGGTGTAGAGCTGACATGCCAGTACACTGACAGATGAGTTCGAGAGGGATGCTCTACAAGAGATGATAATGCCATTAGCGGAAAGGTTATTACTTTTCGCTCTGTGTGGCAATTATGATGTACCCGCATCAAAGCAGCTGCATTCAATCTAATTAAGGGGTTAAGGGGCTCATGGGCAGGAGAAGGCTCCAACCCGATCGGGTCGAAAAGTCGTTAGACACAGCTGCTGTTGACCCACTTAGTTCCACCGCGGAGGCAACGCGCTCATAAATTCCGTGGCAATTCACGCAGTTTATCTAACTAGGATTACGCCAATTAATTAATCAGAGGAAATTCTATCTGTCTCGGTTTGGCTTTCGCCGGTTGTGGGTGGACTGGGCGGTGCAGGCTACTCCCCGCAGGCTATTTTCTTTTTACTTGGCCTTGACTTGTTGTTTTCTTGTCGGTTTTCGGCCAACGGAAAAGTTGGCTTCACTTCTTATTGCCCCGTTGTTTGCCGTTGTCTGCCAAAGTTTCCGCCTGGCTACTGACCGAGAAGTTTTCGGCCTTCACTGGGCTTGCTCACAACATTATATATATACATATATATTTCTGTACATATATGCTTTGCGGCTTGGCTTCGGGCCTCCAAGTTTCTCTTTGCGAGTCTATATGGACAAGGTTAGCCGAAATTGCTCGGGGATCTTAAGAAACCCACAAACAAATTGTTTATTAATTATGATATAAAGTTTGTCAAGGAGAGTATACTTTTTTTATGTTACAATAGCAATTAAATAGCAATATCTTGTGCTTTGACAAAAATTTGATATAGTTCTGAAAGAAATGCCTGCATGCCCAGATCCCATTTCAATTTCTATTTAATTATATTTCTGGTCTTGGCAGATGCAATAAATTGAGTTTTTCTATATATTATGCTGTGTATTTCTTTGTTTTTCAGTTTATGGGAAAGTTAATTGCATGTAGTTGTTGCTGCATGTATTCCGTTATTGTTTTCCTTTTTTCCGCCGCTTTTCCTTTTAGCCATTGCCTTTCATTTTTCACCCGCCAGATAGAGAATCATTTTTTCGCACGCCGTGGTGTGAGAAGAAGGCAAACAAGCAAACGAGCAGAATTTCATATAGTTGATTGCATTGTCTGCTGGAAGATGTTCACATCCTGGTGCAGGAGGAGGCGCAGGGCTCGAAGGACGCCGAGTACTGGGAGCCAGCGGTAGGAGCGTCCGTGGGGCGGGAATAGTTGCTGATAGCATGCGCTCAATATTGTCAGTAAATAATACGCGTGCTTGTTAGAGCCAGCTGCCCTCGGACTGACTGTGCACTGATAAAAAATAGTACTTTGATTCCGGCATATTTCCTCTTTGGCCTCTGACATTAGGATTAAGGTACAACTATACAATATACCTCTTTTCTTTCAGTGCTCTACCCTTAGCTAATAATAGTCCTGCTGACAGCTTTTTTCCCACTAACTAATCTCGCATTTCATTTTTGCAATTTCGCAGACCACATCCCACAACATGTGACGTCACGGGCAATAGGTATGGAAAGCATATCAAAATATTTGCCATTTAGCTGGGTCAGGCATCATCGTGAAATAGGCTGCCGCAGACCACCGATTGGAAATTAGCTGGAACCCTTGGACAAAGAAGTCTGGGAATGGGTGGGCGAATGGTCAACATGAAAGGACATTCGAGCCCAAATGAGCCAGCTGCTAACCGCAGCAACAGCAGTATCAGCAGCAGCAATAACACAAATGCCAGCAACAGTAGCAACAACAACAGCAACAGCAACAGCAACAGCAACAACTTCAAAACCAGCAACATGGCGACCGTGAACAGTGTCCAGTCTGGCATTCTGTTATTTGTGCTGACAGCGCTGACACTAACGAGCTTAATAACGCCCACAGAGCAGCTGACAGTGGCGCCAAATGGGAGCAGCAGTCCAATGCAGCAACTGCAACACCAGCAGCAACAACAAATGGAACTTGAGGCAGTGGAATTCGCCTCAGTACCTTCCATTGCCTCGGACCAGAATGGTACCATTCTGCCCACCAGCAGTCCGCACCAATTGCCGCCTCCGGTCCGAGGAAACGGCAGTCAGCAGTATATGGACTACGAGGACGATGAAGATGCCGTGGACTGCGGCTACAGCAACAACTTCATACTGAAGCTCATCTCGATGATATTGTACGCTCTGGTCTGTATAATCGGCCTCTTCGGCAACACCCTGGTCATCTATGTGGTGCTGCGCTTCTCCAAGATGCAAACGGTCACAAACATATACATCCTCAACCTGGCCATTGCGGACGAGTGCTTCCTGATTGGTATACCCTTCCTGCTGTACACGATGCAGGTGGGAAACTGGTCGTTCGGAGACTATATGTGCAAGGCGTACATGGTGAGCACCTCGATCACCTCGTTTACCTCCTCGATCTTTCTGCTGATCATGTCCGCTGATCGCTACATAGCCGTGTGCCATCCGATATCCTCGCCCCGCTACCGAACTCCCTTTGTCTCTAAGCTTGTTTCGGCCTTTGCCTGGATGACATCCGTGCTGCTGATGCTGCCAGTTATCCTGTTTGCCAGTACAGTGGCATCGCAAAATGGCAATGTGTCCTGCAACATCGAGTGGCCCGACACCCAGAACTCGCACTCGGACTCTACCTTCATACTGTACTCCCTGGTCTTGGGTTTCGCCACTCCGCTGACATTCATTCTGGTGTTCTACTGCCTGGTGATCAGGAAACTGCACACGGTGGGTCCCAAGCACAAGAGCAAGGAGAAGAAGCGTTCGCACAGGAAGGTCACCAAGTTGGTCCTCACCGTAATCACGGTGTACATAATGTGCTGGCTGCCCCACTGGATCTCCCAGGTGGCGCTGATCAGCTCCACGCCCAAGCAGTGTGGCGCCTCCCGGCTGGAGCTGGCTGTGTTCCTGGCCTGCGGCTGCCTCAGCTACTCTAACTCGGCCATGAACCCCATTCTGTACGCCTTCCTGAGCGACAACTTCAAGAAGAGCTTCATGAAGGCCTGCACCTGTGCGGCCCGCAAGGACGTCAATGCCCAGCTCCAGTTGGAGAACAGCTTCTTCCCAAAGTTCGGCAAGGGTCGGCAGTCGGAGAGGTTGATAGGTGGTGGAGGTGGCGGAGGCGCCACCAAGGGAGGCGCCCAGCGTGGCTCCATGGCCAAGAAGAAGACCCTGGTGGCGGCGAGAAACAATAATGCTCCGATGACCACCACCACTACAACGACAACTACGACCACCACCGCCGGCACAGATCTGCCCGTCACCTGCATTCAGCCGGCGGCGGCAGTCCTTCAGGATCAGGCTAATCCTGTCGCCCTTTTGGTGGTCAACGCGGAGACCAACAACTGTAAGCCTCCGGTCCTTCACACCGACTTATAAGAGCGGGCTCCGGCGATGCCGCTGGAAACGGTGGTGTTCATAGCCCGCAGATGAGTCAGGGCGGACCTGGAGCTGGAACTGGACATGGTACTGGATCGACAGCTCTTGACGCAGCCCGAGTGCTTACTGTAGTTGGCTGCTAAATGATATTTTATACGACAAAAAAAAAAATGTGAAAACGGCAAAAAGTAACAATTGAATCTCAATTTAACACAGAAGGAAATTAGTGAAGTTTTCATTTAAAAATTTGTTCCAATAGACAAAAAAAAAAAATAATTAATTCAAAGTAATAGAGACTCTTAAAGATTTATAAAACTATTATAGAACCATGATACAAATTAATTTTTAAACTTTCATAAACTAACCAAAGGTCTTGGATTTCCCAAAGAAAATAACTTTAAGCAGCTGTTTATTTAGTATTTTTTTATTTATTTATAAGAAATAATTATACAGTGTTTTGTTGCTTAATCATTTAATTATAATGTAAGCTAACAAATAAAATTATCATACCGTTTTCGCATTCACAAATTAATCAATTAAGTCATCGAATAAGTTATCCGTGTCATCAAGTGTGCATAATTATATGGTCGTTTTCCAATTTATATACTCCGCTAGATGGTAAGCTTGAGAATCTTTTAAAGTTGCACAGTCTTAGGATAAGTTGGTGTAGCTGGTTGTGGAGCAGTTTAAAATAGACAAGTTCAATGGGGGCACTAGTGCAGATAGCGAAGTAAGCCAAAGATTTAATCTTAAAGTTCATGGAAAGACTTTAAAGAGCAGCAAATGAAATATCGTTTAATCAAAGACTACCCAAAAAGAGCCAAAAATTCTTAACGAGATATTACCATAACCGATACCGAGAACCAAAAAAAATTCCAAACAGGCAAATGATTCCATTGGAAATAAAACGAACAAAGTATTCACAAAGTAAACGAAACTCTAAAATCGAATTAAATTGCAATGTGATTGTAAGAAATAAAATATAGAGGGGAAAATGGGATAATTTGCATAACAATTCATAACAATAATCCCAATTGAAGCTTAATTAACCGTGTATGCATGTTTCAATGTACATTTTTTGCACAAATCTGCAGTCATTAACTCAATTGTGCATTTACAGATAATAAACGACCCGAATGAATGCTAATCAAGTATTATAAATTTACTTAACTCGTTGCCATAAATATAAAATAGTGCGGAATAGTTAAGCAGCCAGAGGGGTGTTACAACTCCAATAGATCCCCAACAATGGATTCACAAACTAATATCAGAATTTATCATTGACTCGAAAATTGTAAACAACAGCGGAAGGAATCTTTGGCAAAGATTGGTTTGTGAAAAGTAAACCATTCTTGAAACTAGAACTAGGCTAATCGGTACTTGTAATAAATTATTATGTATTTATAGGTATTAATTGTCCAAGAAATACAGGAAAATATGAGAAAAACAAATCCGGCGATATGTGTAAAATTTTTCAATTTTAAGTGTAACTTGATTGAAAGCAAAACAAATTGAAATGTTTGCTGTAAATGTTTGTCTGTAAGTGAATTTAAGTGCTTCAAAATGGATACAAAATAAACATTATTTTAAATGAATTCAAAAAACACTGATAGCATCTTTTTTTCGCTTCGATAAAAAATTTATGAAACGTAAGTGTTTGTTTGTTGTTGCCATGGGAAACTCTATTGTTTATTTTGATTTTATTCTGTCTCGACCCACTTGAATATTGCTTGGCAGGTCGTGTGTAAAAGATACAAATACGGACGGAGATGGCGAAAGGTTTCCATCTCGATTCGAAACAAATAAGCAATTGGGGCATGAGGAGGAAATCAAACAACAGGAAAATTGTCAGCATGAAAACAAAAACAGAAAACATTTTTCATGCTTCGTCTAATGTGCGAATATTTTTCCATTAGCAACATTTTCGTTGAGCGGAAAACAATATAGAATAAACTTAAGCCGAGACAAGAAACAGAGATGCAAGAAATTGCAAAAGAAAATTTAATGAAAAAGTCCAGAGCATCTAATGAAAGCTGCACAAAAACCCAAATGAAGGAAACGGAAAATCTTTAGCTGACAGGCGAGGAAATTGCACTGGCACTGCCACAGCCACTGGGAGGCAAAAAAAACGGTCCAAAGGACAATGACTCCTCGAGCAGATGGCCAATTACGACAGAAAACCAATCCTGGAAGACCGAGATCGAGTGAGGCAAGTATTAGAGACTTTTCCACTGCCTTCCTATGCATTCTCGCTTTTACTTGATGCACTTGCTGAAGGTCATGTACTCGAACATAGGTGGCATATTGATTGCTCCCAAGGACTTCATT
This sequence comes from Drosophila atripex, assembly GCA_035045925.1. NCBI lineage: Eukaryota > Metazoa > Arthropoda > Insecta > Diptera > Drosophilidae > Drosophila > Drosophila atripex. The sequence continues at coordinate 9,867,690 of JAWNOP010000012.1, forward strand.
AGCAGGCAGACCAGGATCCGGAGCGGGGAATTATGGTTGGCCCTCCTGCATTCTGATGCTCCCTGCCAGATGCCATATGCCATCTTCTATGTCCATCTGCCCGGCAACTTGGATAGTTTTAATGGAAAATTGCAGACTGACTGATGCAAATCCCCTCCTTGCACTCGACCCAGCCCGGCGCGGCCCGGCCCGGACCTCAACCTGCAAGTTGAAGTTTAAGGTCAGGCGAGAGAGCTGGAAAAGCACTTACTATGGAGCAGACAGACAGGCAACCCATTGCCATATTGATGGAGAAGACTCGGCCGTCAGCTGAATTATGAAAACAGATTTTTTTTTCCACCCAACATTTCCAAATGGCGTTCTGTACATTTTCCAGCTCAGAGCCAGATGAATTGATATTTTATTTGGGTAAAGTACACGACTTCAAAGGATCGGCCCCTAAATTTTGCATATTTTGACCTAATTTATTTGCGGCTATATACGAAATCAAATTAATGCTTCACACTTAATAAATCGGACACTGAAAATGAACAGATAAAAAGGCGTCCAGCTGAGCCCGAAACAATTTGCCTACAAAGCTAAAAATATAGGCGATCCGCTTTATAAATACATTAGCACCTCAATCAGTCGAATAATGACGTTGGCCAAACAAATACGGCGCTGGCAGGTATTTGAAACGAAATCCAAATGGAAAGCGATTTGAAAAAGACCGAAAATATGTTGCCAGGTGGATTGTGCCAGATGCAAAAATAATATAACTTAACGTCGAATTAAATAAACATTAGATGGGAATTTAAGAGAGCAATAAATTGGAAATGTGTTCATGAACATTCAAAGTACTTTCTGATGGTTGGTGGCGAGGAAATAAATTGATTGCGGTTCAGAAACAGAAGAAATAAGGTATTAATATTGCTTCATATAATCTAATATTTTATTTCTCCTATAACCATGCACAATATGGCAAATCGGGCTCATCGATAAAGCAAACATTTCATTTAAATTCCTAGAAAAAGACCCAAATCATTAGGGCCAACCACAAAAGAAGTTGAGTAACTTTGGGCTATCCATAATTTCCCCACTGACACTTGCAGGTTTTCAAGTGGGGCGGAAGTGGGCGTGTAAGCCTTTTTCCTACTCGAAAGCCAACCACCAAGGAAATTGCGCAAATTTTGCCACCAAATTGAAAAGTTCTTGAGCGCCTTTCCCCCTGCCTTCCGCTCCATTTGGCAGTGGCTTCGTTCTTGGTTTATGTTTTATGATTTTTCCCTTTTGTTGCTGTTGCCTGATGATTGCCACGATTCCGATACTTGGCCAAGCAAATTGAAAGTTTTCCGCAATTTTTGTTTTGCGGCCACTCGAGCGTTTGGCATTCTTGTGCACTTAAAACTATTTTCAAATAGCCCTGCCATTTCGTGGCATTTGCAAATTGCTGCAAAGTCCCAAAGTCGTTGAGACGGACTACAAATTTTGAAGGAGCAGCTTTTTGATTCTTCCTGGTAATTGGGACACAAAATGCACTTCCATCTGGCTTCGATTTAAGGCCAGTACGAGATAATCTTCAATGAGTCGGAAACAAATTTGATAAGCCCCTGTAGGGCCAGAAACAAATGCTGGTACTGGGGGGCATGTCAAGGAGATGAAGAAGCTGCCGCCGAATGATTGATGATTTAGTCACCCACCGAAAAAGTATTAACAACCAATGGAACAGAAAATAAAACAATGCAGGATAAAATGCTAGGAAACCTTTGAATGTTTTTCTTATTTTATGTATACATTTTTTGATTGTTATTTAATGTTTATCGAAACTTACTACAAATTTATCAATTAAATTAATTTTTCTTATTTATATTTTATATTTTATTTGTATTTTAATTAAATATTTTTCACAAGTTTTCCCTAGTCATTTGAGCCTTATGTTTTCTCCACAAAAGACAAACTCACAGCGGGCATAAAAGTCAAGCTAGAATCGATCAACATTTTTGTAGCCTTTTTTCAGCAAAGATGATGATGATGAATATATAGATGAAAAGTTGAGATCCAAGGGGACGAAGGCGCCAAATAGATGACGCACCCCCACGGTCAGCCATATTCCTTCGTAAACAACGCCACATGCCATGGATTCTGTTGCTCGTTCATCGTCCTTATTCCTTTTTCCGGGTTCCTGTTCGGTAATTTATGCTTCGACTCTTTTCCCATAAAAATGCCTGAAATATGCTGCTCATATACATACACGATGTATGGAGTGTTCTCCTACATTTAGGCGTCACCTAAGAAGGAGGCGGACACAGCATAGTCGTCCTGGCAAGAAAAAGTAAATTACTAGCCAGCGGGTAAGCGGCTACACTCTTCCTACACTCCTGTGACTACTTTCTTTTCCTTAAGGCATCACTGGGAAAAAAATATGGAGATGTCTATCAAGGCTTTCCAAATTAAATATGCAATCTATATATATTATTTAACTTTTATTTAAATAAGGAAACTAGTAAAAATATATGTATGTTTTATTTCTCACTACCATTTTTGCTTAATTCTGTAACACGAATACTGACGGTCTTAGAGAATTACATGTCAGGAGAGATACATTATTGTGACATCTTGTATTTTAAAAAATGAAAGGTCAACCATTGGCTAAACTTTAACCTTTAAGACGAAGAAGTTTAATAACTCTAATGCAGGTAAGAGCTTTTGGCTCAGTGATTGCCTGTCCCGGAGTGGTCATCAATTATAACAAGTGCTCGGCCAGTACAAATTGAAGGCGTAAATTAGCCCAGACTCGGTCTACTGTCAGCCTTGGCTCAGGCCCAAGTGCCGCAGCGCCACTCCCTTTCTCGAGTGGGTGTCAATTGTGCTTATTGAAAAATATGGCACGCTGTCGGGAATTGGCGATAGCCACTAGGGAAACAGTGCCTTTAAGCCAACTTTGTTCCGGTAAGTTCCTGGAACACAACAAGGCCTTTGCCCAAGTCATGAAAGCCCAATGAAAGCCAACAAGAAATCGTTTTTCGTCTAGAATTTCAACGCCCTGAGATAGCATCTTAATTACCCATTCACATAAGCTTCTGGCAGGGGGTGATGTGATGATGGTGATAAAAGAAGATCCTGGAGAGAAGTCATTGACCCGACTGGAATAGCCCAAAGATGGCCCGGACCGTTCATCTTTAATATGGCACACAAAGTCCCTTGTTTGCTGGCATTTTCGGTTTCCACGAGCCCCCTATTAGTCTGTGGATGAGCTGGCATGTTACGGGATTTGTTACGGGATCTGGTACTATAGGTTTAATTTTAGTTATTTAAACTACAATCATTAAATCTGTCTTTTAGCTTTTACTTTCTTTGCTTTTTGAAGGCGACAAAACAATAACAATTTCCTGTTTGTACAAACTTTTGGGCTTACACTTTCACTTCCTATCCGGCCGTTCCTTGCGGACTGTTCCGAGACCAGTAGGAAAACATTAATTACACAAGGCAAACACACACAAACACCGGAAAAGGAAGTAAAGGCAGCTCTGGCCTCACCTGCATGACTGCCTTGAGGAGCAAAGGGAAGCGGGTGGAATGGAACGCAAACCTGGGCAAACCCAGACAAACATTTGCGAACATTAGTTGCCCACTTTTCGGGACTTCCCCAAAGCCAGGCCCCTCCATTTCCGCAGAAACCACAAATTTTTTCGCCCACGAGTCAGCCAACCACCCAGCCAGCCTGCATTTCGGTGTGTAATTTGAGTTTGTTGTGTTTGCCCCGCTTTTATTTCTGTTTACTTTGTGCGGACATAGTTATTTATGCCTCCTCATCTGGCCCATTTCTGGTTTCCCTCTTTAGTTTCCTTTTACCATGGGCTTTTTTTTTCTTTAGGGTCCTTGGTCCTGGATCCTTGGGCTATTTTTCTCTTCTTGCCTCTGGTTCTTTTTTTATTTTTTCTTGACGACAGATGAGCGTTTCATTTTCTGGCCATAATTGTGGGCTGCCGACCACAATGATTCGCCAATTGGCTGGCGAACAAGGTTTTATTTTTATCCCGAACAACCGAAAGCAGGCACGTGTTTTACCATTTTATTTTATTTTATTTTTTTTTTTTACTGGAGAAAGTCTCCTTCGAGTGTTACCCATAATGAGCTTCCATTCGGGGCTCACTCCACTCCTAATGATGTGTTTGTATTTGCACCAAATTGCTGGTAGATTGCCGGTGAGTTGGCAATCAAAGGACGTTTTCCTGGAATAATGACACTTTGCTTTATTTAAATTACAACTGAAAGCGAGTATTGGGGGGTAGTGGGCGTAGACGGATAAATATTTATTCTGGGTACTGTCAGATTTATTTTCAATCAAACTGAAGCATCGTATCTCTTTTTACTTCGGTTTAAGTGCTTCATTTCACTTTAAAATATATATTCTTTTTGAGTGTCTTTTAAAGCAGACATATCGAATTCACAGTCACTTTGTGGCAAGTTCGTTTGCGGTTCCATTCTGGCTTTTAGTGTCAAATTCCATTACCGAACTTGCACTTGTCAAGACCACCCCTCAGATGAATCCAAGTAAGCCTAAATTAATTAAATGTTTGCTTTCCCAGTCTCCATCTAGTCAATTGCAAATGCCGAAAATAAGAAAAAGAAAATGTGTCTTAATGCTAACGGCTCCCAAAGCCAAATGAATCCATGGCCAAAAATGGGTCACAAAAAGTTTTCGCCCTCTGTGAATGCGAAATTAAAAACGAAACCCAACGGGAACCATCAGAAAAAAAGGTGAGCCGCCCAAATCATTTTGACATCATGAGCAACCCACAAAATATGCAAAAATAAATGGGAATTCCCCCCAGTTGGCGGAAAGAAGCCAACCACCATCCCACCTCGGCGAAAATGGCCTCCACTCCGACTTGGCCATTAGTCACTATTGACACATTCTTTCCGCCTTTTTCTAGCTCCGAAGCCAATGCCCCCGAGCCAAAATCGCTTTGCACTTTTTTCCGTTTATTTTTTTGACCCAAAGCGAAAGTCAGACGCTTTCTGCCCGAATTCGTGTAGCCCGTAAGTGATATTTCCGCTTGGGCTAACATATTGTTAACATTTTTGTATTTCATCCTCATAGTTTGGACGTTTCCGTTTTCCGTCTGATCTGGGTATGATAGGTATGAGTGTTGAGAAACTCTGGGTTTAGGCATTTTTGATATCGGTGGAAAATAATTTAAATATGCCCATGAATTATAAAATAAAAATTTTAGTTTTTCTTCAATGATGAGTGCAGCAGTCCTTTCCTTTTTCCATCGTCTTCTTGAATTTTTTCTGTCGGATGTGTTAAAAAAAATGTACACAAAAGGGCAACAGACAACTTGGCATCGACCAGGGCATAATGGACGGAAACGAGTACGGGCCGGATCCGGGAACGTCTGCCACTCCGGCGGTGTCTGTTTGCCGGATTACAGGTCAATGATGTATGTTGTTAATTTGCCACACAGCGGCAGCAGCATTGAACACAAATGACTGGCGAGATGAATGTGCTGGAAGAGAAGGTAGAGTCCTGGACGTTCCTTGCTCTTTTCCTTTCCTTTGCGGTCAATCCTTTTGATGTTTAATTTACAAGCTTCTGGGAACAAAGAGCTGTTAATGAAGCAAAGAACACGAACAAGAGATTCTCAGATGATGCTTCTAAAAACAGCAACTCAAGTGGAAATAATTAACTAAACGATGGGAGCTAAGAGATTTTTGGTAAAAGGAAACAAGAGGTTCGGCCCCAAAAATATTTAGTATTAAAATAGAGATATTATTTTGGACATGTTTACATTTCATTTTTCAGTGCTATACCAGGCAGAAACTTTTAGTTATCTTAAACTTTGGACGAGTTTCAGTATTTTAGGTTTTGTTTACCCTTGCTGTTTTGTTGGTTTGAATTTCTGTACTTGTTTGCATTTCCCGGAACGAACCTCCATTTAAACTTCCAGGCCCCTCGAAAAACTAAAATAAATAGCAGATGGAAAAAGGCTTAACCCCAGTATCGCAATCAGGGAATTCAATTCCAGCAAAAATGCTCGTTGCCCCGAAATCAAAGGCAACAAAAGAAACCGCCAAGTAAACAACAACAATAAGAGGTTCCTGCTAAGTAAACCGAAGGCTAAGTCGAGGCAATTGCTGAGCCCGTTTTATTTGCCCGAGCCTCCAAAAAAGTGTAACTTGAAGCTCGATGGGGCGCCAGCCGAGATTTTCTCCCAGGTTGTCCAGGTTAAGGATTTGGAATAGCCCCCGTTTCGATGGAGATATTCAAGTAATTAAATGTACAGCTGGCTGTGTCAAAATAATAATTAAGCTGACAGCATAATGAGAGGTCCCTACTCAAGGTCCTTTGCTTACATTTTCACCATTGTTGCTCGAATAAATGGGAATTGATTGAGCCAAAAGGTAGCGGGGGCGGGGCTGCATTCACTCCAGCCCACTGAAGCAGGCGGAACTAATTGAATTTGCCAGCAGGAAAATTAGAAAATAGGTGAGACCTCGAACGGAGGCGTCAAGGTGCGAAAGGCCGCAAGCGGAGGTTCCTTTGATTGCTCCAGCCAGAAAATCAAGAGGGCCAGCAGAGATTGGGCGAAAGGAGCCACGGGCACTTGGAAGGAGTCAAGGACTCAGTAACGGAAAGTATGGCTAAGGTGAAATTCCAGAGCTGCCAGCTGAAAGGATTGTAAATCTGCAGAGCCAGCCCCAAATGTGATTCAAAACGAAAGAAAGACATTAAATTTGCAAAGATTTTCAATTATTTCGGCCTCTGATTGAAACATGTACTGAGAATAATTTATATTTAATTGAAACAATAAAATATTAAAAAGAAAATTACACCATTTATCAGAAAGGTAAGCTTATGTCGATTTGCAATATAATATGCAATATTCTAGATAAATTTTACATTAATCTATTCAATTTCTTTGTGTGTACGATTTACGTAGCTCTCAGATTATATTTTCATTTTATTGACAGCTCTCCGATGCCAGAGTTATTTTCTGGCATATGTGGTATCGTTTTCGCAGCATATCTGGAAATTTGAAAGGGACCTTTTCAATTGATTGTTAATTCCGATGCCGGAACCCTGACGGATATGACTTTGATCTCCTGCAATTTACCAGATTGTTTGGAATGTCTTCTGTGGGCCATCTGAATATATGCATTCTCATTGGGCTTTACAAATGTTGCATGCAACCGGATTCTGATTTACCTCCCTGGCACAAGACACTATTCGCATATTCGTATCAAGTTTCGATGAGTTGCCCACAAATATGAATCGAAATCTGTATGTAAATTGCTGGGCATGCTAACAATAATACTGGAGAAATCAATTGCAAATACTTCAGCTACTACGGCAGCTTTGGGAGTATGAATAAACGAATGAAAATCTCTACCAAATATTTGAGTCTGGGATTGGGTCCATTGTCCGCCCAGCAGGTCATGGGAAAAAGGCTTTAGAAAGTAGGATCTCCTCTTGGACCAAAGAAAACATTTCAAAATTAAAATTGAAATGTAGAAATAATCCAAATCCGGTTGTTTTTTCAGTTCTAATGAGCTGTTGGCCTTATTTAATAAACAGAAAAAACCGAGAGAAAACTAAAAACCAGAAACTATACGAATCCACTTAGTGCAGTTTTATTAGTTTTTCGCCTTCGGCTATGTCTGCTAAATGGATACATAGGATTTGTTGAGAGTGGTAGGGTTGAGGGGCTAGGTGTGGATACTATCTGTAGGGGCAATATTTTGGCAAACATTTCCAGCTGTCGGGGGCAACTTTTGAATAATAATTTTGAATAAATAGTCGAGTGGCCGGCGCTGCAACGCAGAGTGCATGCTGCAGATTGAAATGTTTAGAAAGTTATTCAGAAAATTGAAAGCAGATTTATGTTGTGGTCAAGAGTTAAAAGTGGGATTTACAACAGGATGTTTAAAAACATCAAATCAAAAAAGGATTTTGTTAAAATTCCCCTTGACTTATCATAGAAATCCCTGCATAGTACATATTTTCCAAAATAACATCCTAAAATAAGCTTAGTGTGAGTATTTATGTGCATCAAAAACAAGACCAAATTGGCATTACGTTCATCACTCGTCCATCAAAAGTACATCAGCATAAAATGGATCCTTTCATCAAAGATTCAATTTGAGAGCACACGTCTACAGGAGACATTAACAAAACCGACCACACGAGCCAATTTGCGGCTTTTGCTTGCCACCAGGTAAACTCCCTCTCTGTCGCACCGCAACGCCACTTAGCACCAGCCAGGTGGCACCATCAGGATGGTGGCTGCCCCCACCTGTCCTCTTCACGTGCCCCGTAAAATTGCGGCAACTTCAACTCATTAAAAGTGGAGGGCTGGCAGAAGTTGCGTCAGCCCGCAGCACGTTCCATTTAGATATTTTTTCGGACATTTCTCCCAATGCGAAATGCAATTAGATGTCACCTGAATAGCCGACTGTCGTCCGGCTGGCTGTGTGATTTCGGGTTGCATAAATTAGCAAAAAGGCTGGAAAGGACCCCAGCAGCACAATAGCAATTACACACAAAAGTTGTCCACTAAAATTAAGCATTAAATTTGATGGCACCAAGCAAATGGTAACTTTTTAATTGTCTGTGATATTTCAAACAAGTGCCAGTGCCACAAAGCAGGTGAAAAGTTTCGGGTATACCGGTTATGTGGCACAAACGGGGAGCCTGCCACACAATGTCAATGGCACACTTTGGCCCATTGTGTTACATTTTTGATAACCGAAAATGGTTGCCACAATGCTGCGAATGCCACAATTCCAGCCAACAAATAAGGGCAATGGTTTAGGGTTCGTACCTTCTATATGTGTTAAAATTTTTAAAGAGTATATCATTTCCATGTAGAAGATATTACAGCTCTTAAGAAACTTGTTTCCATCTTGAATTTCGAATCATAGAGAAACTAAAATCTAATTTAACATAAGATGAAGTCACTTAGCCCTAAAGAGCCGCCATGTTTATATCATTTCGAGCAAAAATAAATAAGAACATGATCTACCTTTCCGCCTTCCTGCAAACGTGATGTTTCGTTTTATTATAATGAAATTGAAGCCAAGTGGCTTACGAGCTGACGTTGATGGACAGTTTCAAGATGGAGAGCAAGGACTAACGGGGACAGGATATAGCCGTACTCGAATGGGTAGTAAGACAGCTGTTGGGTGGCACTGCACTTGTCAAGAACAAACTGAAGCGAAGGAACAGTCTGCAGTTGGAACACCCAGTCGAGGTTCACAGCCCTGAACTTGACAGGCATGATCCTAAAGTGGCAGAGAGTCAACTCTGTCGGGCACGCCGTGTGTGCCAGAAAGTAACCTCATCCTCAAGGCCTCGTTTGCTAATTAAGTCCTCGGCCAATGGTTCTGGTCTTTGAACCGAGAACTCATCGAGGTATAAACTTGATGCGGCTTGATATCACTTTGTGCCTCGCTGCCACATGTGTCGTCTGGGGTCTAGACTTGTCTGGTAATCTAGAAGAGATTTGCATTAACACACCTTGGTCTCCTTGTCGACGAGCCTTGTGCACAAGCTAATTTACATTTCTAGACTTTAAAATTAATCAAAAAAATAATAACTTCTTGAAAAGTTTATTAATTCTTGATAAATACTCTGCTTCGTCCAATCTTTACATAAAATCATAAGTTGGGGATTCCAAATACTTAGTTTTATTGCTCATTAAGGCCAAGTAGGGATTGGGCGTTTTGTCTCGAGCTCGTCTAGACCAATTAATAATATTCCGTGTCAAGTGCTAAATTAGACAAAAGCAGCCCAAGCGAAGAACGGCTACAAAATAAACCAAATATATTCGCTGGCATTTGTTTTACGCTAAAACGGGGAAAAAACTGAAAAGTGAGTCCAGAGCCGGAGAAGCCGGCTTTGTGTTTTCCTGGCACCACCGAAAAACTGAGATTAATACGGAGATTACGGCCAAGTTATAATTAGTGGGGGTTCGAAGTGGAAACAAGGGAGTCAAGTAGTAAATTGAGCTGTCAGAGGAGTGGAGTGCGAATGAAAGGAGACCTTGAGATGGGTCCGCCTTGCTACGGTTCAGTTCGTGGCCAATGTCTAGGTCTGGGTCAGTCTTAGGTTAACCCCCATCTCTTGGCCAAATTGATTTGGCCAAATGTTTGCTCAGCATTCAAATATTTAGGCAATTAGGAAACTGTTTGTTGGGCCATAAACATGAAATACTCAAGGAGCACGTCCTCAAAGGCGATACAAAAGGTGAAGTGAGCACAGTGGTTTCCAGGACACTTCTTTTAACTTCAAAGCTTAACTCTGTTGTCAGTTCTGTTCCTATCTGAGTATATTAGCCATGTCTTCTTACATCTAAAATTAAAACTTTATTTATATTTTATACTTATGGCACTAGTAATATTTATTGCCAACCAAACCACTGTTTCCAAACCATGAAAACTGCGTGTAATTGCTAACCGAAAAGCGAAACTTGGTCTCAATGCCAAGCCAAATGGCGTTTTATTTTCGCTCGGCTACGAACTCAATTAGCTTCCGTGCGTAGCGTAATTAAGTTGTTGCCACGCCCACTTCGATAAGCCAAGCCGCCACTGCCCCAGCACCCACTATCCACCCACCCACCGAGTGATCCACCTGATGGCACCTAGCCATGTGTATGCAAAAACATTAGACGTAACATTTTGGCTCCGGCTTAAATTAATTTATCACGTGCCGAAATAAAGTAACTTCCGTAATTAATTGAATTCCAAGCGCAGGGGCCCCTACAAGTACATCGGCAACTTTAGCTCAAGTTGAATGTTTTCGCTTCAGCAGGCATTTAAGTTAAACTTAAAGTTTAAGTTTCATTTTACACAACGAAGCCTGCAAAAAAATATGAAGTAAGGAAAATGGGAGGCGCTGCAAAAGGCAAGCAAAAGTTGGAAAGACTATCCGCTTTCACATAATGACTCGTTTTCGGCTCACTTTTGCCGTTTTGCCATTTCGCCGGGTAATTATATTCCCATGTAAGCTCCCAGCAGTAAGAATCACTCAAGTAATCCGTCCTTCCATCTGCCGCTTTTTAAACATACTATCCGCAAAGAAGATTGTGAAATCTTGACGAGAAGCTGCCTCAAAGGAATAAGAAATGTTGTGCCAATTTATGCATTATGTGACTGCAAAATTGGGTATAACTCGGCTAATACTTCGCAGATCCAGAAATGTTGCACCTTCCCGATCTTAGAACTTCAAGCACATTCATTTTCCATCAAAACCTGGCCACTAAATTTTTGACCCAATTTTCGAAATTTTTCTAAGGATCAGGATTTTGATCGAAAAATGAGCCAAAATTTATTTTTACGATTTTTTCAATCTTTTGATGCAGATAGAAGGGAAATAGTTCTCTGATTCGTAATTGGTATTCCACTCTTTCATCGCTTACAAACCAGTTAAAATATTCACTAGAAAGTGAGTCAAAAGTGTAAAATTTAACAAAAAAAAATGTTGTTACGGAATCGATCTCTTCCAGATCTTAGAACTTCAAGTAAGCTTTATTTCCAATCAAAATTTGGCAATACTAATTTAGACCCATCTTTGCTTGTTTCCACGCCACATTTACTATCCAAGCAAACGCCAAGGGGGCTGCACAATCGCATATTAGTCCGATTAGTGGTGAAAGGTGAAACGAATACTATGGAATGTATTTTTTCAATTCAACTCTTAAATCGCCATATAAATTGGATAATCACATTACCATGAATGCCGCTAGCAGATCGGTATAAGTAGCCGACTATACGTCCGAGACTATCTATCTATAATCGAAAGGATGAACTTCGCACAAAGCTCGATTCTGCTGCTTTTGGGCCTGGTCCTTGGCGCCGTCAATGCTCAATTTCCTACCAGGAAAGAAACCGCCAAGGATAAGGCCTGCGGTCCTGGCCGATGCTACAGTGAAGCCCAACGCAAGTGTGTGATCTACTAAATACCGAAAAGAAAATGAACCTAAATTTAAGGTTTTTGTTATATAAGGTATATCTTAAAATATTTGTTTATATTTGGATTTCTGCAAAAGTTTGGATGAATTTGATTTTCTTTCCAATCTTTTCAAGCAGCTCGAAGCGGATTAGAATTCTGATTCTGACATGGTATTTTGATCGATTGAGAAATTGTTAAGATATATATAAAAGGTATGAAAAGTATAGATTTGGCCAAATAAAAAGTAAAAGAAACCTTGCCATATTCTGCATTTTTTAATATAGAAATATGTATAACTCTGCTATTACTTGGCAGATTACGAAATGTAATACCTCCCCGAACTTATAACGTCGAGTGTCTTAAATTCCAATACAATTTTTATCCGATTTTTCATGATAGGTAATCATGATTTTGGCCAAAAAATGGACCAATTTTAATTTATTTTTAATCTTTTGATCCAGATTGAAGCGGATTAGAGTTTTGATTAATAAATGACATTCCCTACCCAGATCGGTTAAAAAAAGAGCTTAAATATACATTAAAAAGTTTAGATTGAAGCCGAATTAAAAATCGAATCAAATCTCGCTTTAAATGCAATCGCCAAGGAAAATAAACACGTGATGGTGGCAGGAAAATGTATTGCCAAGAGCTAACTTCTTTCGCGAGTTCAACAGAAGGTGAAGGAGCAAACAAATTTAAGAGGCACTTCGGGAAGGGAAGTGCAAAGTGAAAAGTGCGTATCAATTTCCCTCAATGTGTAGTTAATCAAGGGGTGGTCTGGGCAAGGAACGTATGGTGTGTCAGTGGGTTAGTAGCAGATGGATGACGATGATGATGTGGCCCTCGCCTGGAGCTCTCAATTCGCTTGGCATACAAATTCAAACACAAATGTAATTTAAATGGCATAGAAAGACTTGAGAGCGGAAGGGAAAAAGTGGGAGTGTGTGTTTGCCGACTGCTCGTTTCGCTTGTTTACACTGCACATCTACCATCAAGTATACGCCAAGTGGGCTCCACAATCGGAATAGGTCAGTGCTGAAAAGTGAAACGAAAGCGATGGAGTTTACATAAGTGATTAGAATCTAGTATTTCAACCGTTAAATCACCATATCAATTGGAGAATCCGATTACGATTAATTCCGCCAGCAGTCCAGTATAAATAGCCGGCTTTAGCTCCGAGGCGATCATCCAACTATATCGAAAAGATGAACTTCGCACCGAGCTCGATTCTGCTGCTTTTGGGCCTGGTGCTTGGCGCCGTCAATGCTCAGTATCCCACCAGGCAAGAAACCTCCAGGGACAAGGCCTGCGGTCCAGGCCGATACTACAGTGAAGCCCGCCACACATGTCTTCCCTTCTAAATACTACAAAGAAACAGAATCAGAATTTCTGGTCTTTTATAATTTTTAATAATAAAGGAACATTAAACAAATTAGTTCAATAATATTCAACCGAAATATGAAATTGCGGGTGAAAATGGCGAACTAAACACCCACTCGATTGTTGGCTTAAACAATTTCAATTTCAGTCTGAAAGTTCCGAAAACAAAAGGAAACATCTTCGACTTCCACAATATTTACACAAATTAGCTGGAGGGAAGTGAAACTGAAAGCAACTTTCTCGAATCCATAATTACACTGCTTCAGCCGTTATTTTGAAAACTTCAATGCCCCTTCAACCCTCCAATCATCACAATGGTGGTATATTTTTTGGAAAAGGGCGGGAAAAAGATTCCCCACTTGCAGATGTAAGCCTCTTTTCCACTCCCCGTTCTTGTTAATTAATTCACCCCGAACAAGCACAATTTTCCCGCCCAAGGAAGTCGGGGGCATAAACAAAGTTATGCCTTATTAATTTTGCATGCAGCCGCCATTCCATGCAAACATGTGCATCCTTCTTGAGGCTTCCTGAAAACTCGAAGTCCTGAAAAGACGGGATGATGAGCAACAGCTCATCGGGAAAACTTGAAGCCTGGCCTCGTGAATTAATGGCGTTTTTATGCGGGCTCCGAGCTGCCACAGTCAACTGCGAACTCAATCGGTTAACTGACTGACATGCACAGTTTTATTGCAAATATTTATTATTATCTGTGGGCAATCGTTGGACAGCCAATAAAACAATTTCATGTTTGCACCAGGAGCGGAAATTTTATTTACCTACCCGGTGGAAGTTTTCTGTTTCATTATTTGCATTATTTCACTGCGATAATTTTACTATTAATTTTTTACGCTAGCGTATTTGCATTTCATTAAATTTCAATTATTACGCTTTTTTGTATCACAAATGGAAAATTTGATTTATTTAAGATCTAAAAAAGGAGTTAAGAATTGAATGGCAGTTCTATTTGTATTTATCAGCAATACTAGTATTATAGAATTTATTTCCCCTTAAACCATTGGAATTACGACGAACAGCCACTAGAATGAGTTTACTTAATCAAATTATATTTACATTTAAATGTCAGTGGATTCCACTTGGCCCACAAACACACCTCAAGAGCCATTCCATCATGGGGAAATTCAACAAGCGATCTAATATTTAAGCTTTTGTTTTATGGTCATCGACAAATGTCCAAACATTGACAGGCACTGTGACAGGCAGCAAAACCAACAGGGTAGGGCAATAGTGCCGGCTAACCCTTGAATTCGGCCTGCCTCGTCCTGCAGACAACATCACAAATTAGTGCGTCACACTAGAGAGGGATCCTCCCTTCCTTCCATTCGTTCCCTTGACTTTTCACCCAAACAACCCCGCAATACAAACAATGCATAAATTGTAACGAGCTTGTCAGGCGATAGATATAGTCAAGACAACAACATCGACATCGACATCGACGCTTCATTATATAATTGACTCCCTGATGCCTGGGCTGTTGAGCAGTTTATCACTTTGTAGTTGGCATTGACGGTGGCGCTAATAATGGACAAGTCTGCCCTTGATATGAGGGCCTGATTATGATGATGATGCCATGATGTTGTCCATCTGTATGGATCCCAGTCTGCCAGCTTGAATCCTGCACACGGGGCGTATGGGTAATCTTGTAAACTAGAAATGATTTAAAATTGAATATCGTATCCAAGTCAGAACCAGCTTTTTTGTGAAATATTCACAGAATCCCTAATGAAAACTCATTTAAAATATTTCTGTGGTTTGTCAAGTACGACTAGACTACTCAACCCGTTTCTTGGCCAAAGTTTTTGGCATTTTAAGTTAAATTTGTAGAACAAGAACTTGTTGAAATGCAAATTATAAAAATATGTACCTTGGCTACAAGTTTTTCATTTGAAGAGACATTGATTGCCACAGTTCAGCTAAGGTCAAGTGTAAACAGCACACACCTGAATTTCTGACATTACCTCCGCTTCTGTGCATTTCCAAAAATCCAACAAGAAAAAAGCTTTAAGCCACAAAAATATGTTTTCCTTCCCAAGCAAAGAAAAAGGAAACTTTGGCATTGAATTCCCGCAAATATTTGGACAACGAACCTGTGAACTTCCTGCTAATCTTGCCGAAAAGTTGTCTTATGCCACGACCATATATCAAGAAGCTCCGTCGTGTGTCGGCGGATTTCTGGCAACGTGACTTGCCAAAGGTCCTTGAGTCTTTGTTGAATTTGCAGGCACACACACATACATTTTTTACGAAACATTTGTTACATAATTAAGCACCAGAATAACGTTTAGTAATACGGTTAGAAGATATAATATCCTAACCAGAGTATTGAAAAGTCTTTATTGAAAGAAAATCTGATTACCACTTTGCTCATCGTCAATCGGAAATTTAATCCGTTTACTTGGCAATTGGTTTGAATGTTTTTGTGTGGACTCTTTGGTTTTGCGGCTCAATCATTTTAATGGCAGACTCGTGTTAGGCTTTGTTGGATAATTTATTCCACAGACACCCACCCACTCTCAAACTGGCACCCACACAGCGACACGAGCTGAATACTGAATCCTTTTGCCTGGCTCACTTAGTAAAACAATTGCCATAAACCAGAGCTCGATTTTTCAACAAAATTTTGTTTGATTAACGTTTTTTGTCGATTGCTGAGCATTAAAAATTAATTAAAAATTGCGCAAAACCCAATGAAATGCAAATATTTCTCTGTTATTTGTTCTTCTGCGGCATTTCAGTTAATTGATCGATTCACGCTCTGATAAATACTTAATTTGCTTAAGCTTTATTTTTTTATGGAAATGGCAATTGCTCATTCCAAGAGATGTCTTAAAATTATGACATTCTTTATCAAAAAATTTGTTTGGGAAGCTATTGTTTATTTTCTGCAATCAAAAAACAAGCTTCTATAAGCTTTTTGGTGGAGAATGTTCTATAAGCTTTTAATGGAGAATATTAACTCCATTCCATGTCATTTTATGATGAGCAGACATTTTCCACCTGTTTAAGTGAAAAATTAAAAACTATTTACACAAAATGTGTTTTACCAGAAGTCGTTAGAAGGAAAGTATTATTATTCATCCTCTATGTGACGAGGCCATGAAATTTGTGCCCGAAATGGAACACAAAAGAGCCTAGCACATAAAATATTCTTGTGCATACAGATATTTCGATATTTGAATGGGAAAGCGTTCAACTTTTTGCGCGAAACTTTAAATGAGAAGTGAAAACGAGCAGAGCAGCAAACGAGCAAAAGCAGAAAAGCAAAGCACAAGCAGAGCAAAAGCAAAATGCTGCCAAGTGCTGGATGCGACAACCAAAGTTCGTGGAGGTGGAAAATCCATTTATCATATGGATGCTGTCTGCATCGGAAACTGGTTTTTTGATTTTTGAAAATATATTTTTTTATAGTAACTATATACACTTGATGTGCGATATTTACATGACGAAAACTAGCGGCAGGTGGAAAAAATATTTGATGACTCCACAGTTGGCATTTCGATGGCATGGCGAAAATCATGAATGGAAATTGGAGGATGGCGGCATATTTAAATTACATGTCCTATCTATGAATGTGCGCAGCGGCAGGGTTGTGTTTTCTCCGCCAATATGTGTATTGTACGCCCTGTTTGTGCTGTACATCACTGATGATAATGATGCAGGATCATTTGTGTCCTTTATGTGCTCATGTGTGCGTGAAACTTAGTCAAGATACGGGAACAATGGCAGGCCAACGCCAGAAGGACGTGCACTTATGAATATTTATGTCGGCGCCTGCTTACGGCTCAAGGCTCGGATGGATATAACAATTGAATGATTTGCGGCAAGTTGTACCATAATTTAATTTAGTTAAGTGTCATAGCTAGGAGGGGTTAACAACTTCTTTCAGTTTTTTTTTACAAATGTGTATTTAAATATAAAAAATACATATTTCTTACTTCTTTCAGTTTGTTTTACAAATGTTTATATAAATATAAAAAATACATATTTCAACTTCTTAAAATTAACTGGCATTTATCTTTTATAATTCTTGTTTTCGTTCAAATTCGTATATTTTTACAGCCAATAGCAGACATATTTATTTTATTTTTAATACATTGCCGATAAAATTGTGTGCTCTCCAGTTTGAAGATCGCTGCCTGGAAATAAAAAAGAAAACCAGCATAAAAATCAAGGAACTCTACTCATCAATTGAAATTTATTTTAAATTTATCCAATAGGTAGTAACTAACACAATCATTCAGCCGTTCGTGAATTGTTACAAATCGCATTGTATGCTGTCATTATGCGCGCATTACAGGCTGTCAGATAGTGATAAAAAAAAAACATTGTTTCACCTGGCCTTCGCAGTCATACACATAAATCACCACAAAGTGCACCTGTCATGTTGACCGCGTCAGGCCTCTTAACGCATTCAGCTCCCGTCCTGTCCTGGTGTGTCCTCGCCAGCCCTGTCGGAGTCCTGGCCCATCCTCTGTCAATCCGATCGGGCCGGGCTTGGTTTGGCCAGAAACCATGTCAAACTGGCCAAAGTCCGGCCGCAAGCCACACAAACATCCATCGAGAACATGCAACAAATTCCACAATAAAATCGCAAAAATCATTTAAAATATATTCGTATATGTTCGCCGAGCAAACGCCTGTCACTGTGGCTTACCAAGCAAACAGAGGCAGCTCCGCCACCCATTCAATCTGTTGCCGCAGCCGTCATGTCACCAAATATTGGAATCGAAAGCCAAACGAATCGGTTTTTGGTGACATTCACTCGCTGCCTGTGTTTGCATCCAATTCGATTTTCAAAATTTACTTTAAAACAAAAATGTTGACTAACAAAATAAACTTGCCCCTTGCCGTGTTAATAAACGATTTTTGTCTGAAAAATAACGTTCTGTGAGAATTATATATTTAAAGCCGATTTAATTTAATAGTTTAAAGCCTAAGAGGTTTAAATTCTTTGTCAAAGCACTTTAAAGTTTAATCAAAATCCAATCGTTTATTGGTCTTACTGTGATTAAAAATGTGTAAAAAAAATTAAATTTCAGACTCGTTTGTGTATTAACAATTTCAAACAAAATTTGAAATTTTTTCCCTAAAAAAATAATTAAATGAAATGGGTACTATTAGTTCAATATTCACACAGCCCAAATTAAATTATATTCGAGTATATACTTTCCAATGTCAACAAAAGTTGATTAGAACACAAAGGCGATAAGTGAGCGGTTGTATATTTTCTGGACTGAAATCACTTAAGTACTATTACTCTTTCCAAAATTTTGTTTATTAAAAAAAAATATTTTTGAAAGTAAGTATAAAATTTGATCTGGAGAGAGATTTAGTTAAACCAAGACTTAAAAAACGGTTTTGTTTTAATTAGATTGGATATGATACTTTTGTGGTATGCCCAATAACAAAACTAAAGAGTAGTCTTCTAAGGTAATCTGTTGGAGAATAATATTTTACTCAGTAGGCATTCAACTGCCAACGGGATCGAACCAGGAACTGTCACATTAATATACTCACCGAATGAATCGTCAGTGTCTCATCGGCTTCGCCACATATCTCCTGGCAGCATGTCCTGGATACAGTTGTCACAGCATAGGCAGTGTGAATAGCATCAGCAGCATTAATGTGAATAATGCCACCCAGAATCTGCCCGAGGTTCAGGGCAACAAGTTCCTGTACTTTGGCTTCGGCAGCAACATGCTCGCCAAACGGATTCACATCCAGAACCCGACTGCTGTGAGGATTGGTCCCGTCCTGCTAGAAGGATATCGTCTTGACTTCGCCTTTGAGTCTGAACGCTGGGACGGAGCAGTGGCCACCATTGTTCCCACTCCGGGTGACAGTCTCTGGGGAACCCTCTGGGAGATCGACCTCAGCAACCTGCCGGATATTGACAAGTAAGATCTACTATAATTTGGGAATTGTGTGCTGATTACCAATCCCCAAAATTCCAGCCAAGAAGGCGTTCATTTGGGTATCTATGAGCCTCGTACCGTCTATGTGAAACGTCAGAATGCATCCGAATCCACCCCGGCCCGTGCCTACTTGCTGATCCAGCAGCCGGAGACCAACCTTTACGAGTTATCCCAGGAGTCCATTCCAGCTTCCCGGCAGCCGTCGAAAACCTATCTCCAATGTCTGGTTCAGGGCGCCATCGAGAGCTCCATCCCGGAGGACTACGTGCGTCGGTTGAAGGGCATCAGACACAACAATCGGGTGGCCAGTAAGCTGGAACAAGCGCTGGAGCTGAAAGAAGTCCAATTGTGAATAATAAATTAAGGAAATAAAGGAACCTATGAGACACAAAGTGTACACTTTTCATATATTTTGCAAATCAGATTTGAAAAATTCAATAAATTTGTTCGAAAACAAAGAATTGTAACATTTTATTGTTAATGTTTATTCATCATGGTTGCAGTCTTTACTTCCGTTTTTAGAACAGTTTGTTCTCAACACTCTCCCAAGTTGCAAACCATCCAGAAAGCTTCAAAAATAATACTAGCCAGAACCTTTTTACGGTGGAACAGATACAGAACTCTAGAAAATCCATAAATAAAAAATTATTCAATAAATGTTGAAGCATTATAAATAAAATTTAGAATAGAATACAATATATGTTACCAATTTTCATAATAGTCTGAATCCAATACTTACTCCAAGAAACACAAAGAAAGTTCAAAAAATAACCCTAATTTTTTTATTTTTCAATACAGCCCTGGCATTGTCAATGAAAAGTTCAGCACCTACATATCTCTCACTCTCTGGATCATAACATTGTGTTTGGGCTTATCAATCTGAGAGTTGTCTCACAGCTGTCGGGCAAAAACGTGTAAACAAAATTGTATTCAGTTAAGTGACGTGTACATTCTCCAAAACAGTTTGATAAAACAAGGTGACAATATAATAATAAAAAAAGTAGTAGTAAAAATAAAATACATTAAATATGCAACGGTTTCAAAACAAAGAAACAGTTCCTAAAAGAGCAATAAACCTTGGGTATTTATTTTTTTCGTGCCACAGCTGATTTGATTTACAATGCAAAAGCTCAAAAGCTCACAATCACTAGACTCTAGTAACTAGATGGTTAAAACTTTACATATTTGGAATTTGTTAAATACTATAAAAAATATAAAAATAATTATGAACAAACCTCAGATCATAGAATTTTCAATATAAAAGATTCTTTTTTAAAACATTTTGTCATTTTAAGCCAAGTTATAAACCAAATTACAAACTGCTTGCTTCAAAAAACATTTTTCAAGCAGTTTACAGTTGGAGAGGTATTAAGTCCTTGCTAACTGTATCCAACTCTTTTCAAACTTGTAAAATTAATATTTTATGTTTTTCTAAATTGTTATCAGACAATAAACTCCCCCAATTATGGCTAGCACGTTTTACTATTTTGGCTTTGGCAGTAACATGTTGGCCAGCAGGATTCACATCCAAAATCCGACTGCCAAGAGGATTGGAGCTGGTAAATTAGAGGTAATAATGTGTTATATTTCGCATTATAGCATAAACTAAATTAAAATACTGAATATACACTTCATTGGCACAGAATTATCGCTTGGATTTTCATACAGGATCGAAAAACTGGCTGGGAGCACCTGCCACAATTGTGTCCACACCCGGAGCCCATGTCTATGGAGCCATTTGGGAGATCGACATGAGCAACCTCAAGGACCTCGATGAGTACGAATCCTTAACCCTAAAAATGAATGAAAATCCCTAACTCTTTTACCTTCATTGCAGTCAGGAAAGTGTGTCCGATCGCATCTACATTCCGATCAGCATATCTGTTTTTTCGCTGGCCAGCAATTCCAACATCACCTGTCGCGCTTACCACTTGACCAATCAGCCTGATACGATAGTTCATGCTACAGGTGCCCAGGAATACATTCCCCTCGATCGCCAGCCCTCCGAAACATACCTCAAGGTGTTGGTAAAAGGAGCCAAAGAGACGGGCATCCCGGATGAGTACATCAGTTGGCTCAGGGGCATCAAGCACAACGGCCAAACGGTGCCGGCCATGGAGAAAAAACTGCAACTGGACCAAATACAACTTGGCTAAATGTCCTATTTCCTATTAATGGTATTATGGGTGATATTTGTTCCTGAGATTTACGAGAAATTATAGAAAAATTATATAGAGAAATTTATAAAGATCACAAATATATAATATATTTATAAAAACAGTCGGTGTGAGCAGTTTTTCTCTGGAGACTTTTATGAAAACTTTGATTACCTTACTCCTTGAAAAAAGAGTTTTGTCCCAAAACTGAATTTTATTAATTCGAATCACTTATTTATGATGATTACCAAATTTCCCGTCTGCACTCCATTCAGACAATGGCCGAAAAGTTTCTAGTTTTTCTCGGCGAGTGGCTCTCGCCTAAAGTGCAATTAAAGTGCAATTTAGTGTGCACTCCAAAGACGAGGACGCTCCTTCTGATGCTGATGACTGCCGCCCAGGAAGCTAACGAAGCTCATCCACCCAGGCGATCCTGGCTCCTGTCTTATTAATTTAAATTTGAAGTTTTCTGGAAATGGGTAAGGGAAAAGGGGACTCCTTTCGAGGTCTTTTGAGGCTCCTTTGGCTTTCGAATATTTGCATATTGTTTGGGGAAAAGCATTTGGCTACTTTCAGTCCGGAATTGTGTGTGCCAAAGTAATAATAAACATAATTTCCTGTTTCTGGAGAAGTTTCCCATGACTTTTTCAACTGAGAGAAATAATACAGTAAGAAAAATATCTTAAAATTATTCTATTGTGGCAGAAGAGTGGATCAAAAATGCCAACATCCATATATATATTGAAACAAAATGCTCAACTTTAAAGTAGTTATACCTGACTGATTACTGTTTCCTTAGTGCATTTTTATTCCCTAGTTAGCAGCTAATTCCAGGAGCTGGCAGGAGCTCCAGCTGCCAGCTGACCCCTGTTTGCCAAAGCTGTTTCGTAGGTGGCAAATAAAAGTCTGCCCTCCGACCTTAACAAAGTAAAAACTTGGTGCCGGGGAACTCTTGTTGCGGCTTGTTCACTTTGTGTAGTTGTAAATTAAATTTGCAAACCGTCGGTAGTTTATAATCGTTTGGGAATTGAAATGCAGTCGAGGAGTCGATTTTTGGCCTGAAGTTGGCAAATGTCTGTAGAAGTCCAAAGTTCTCTGCCGTCTTGGTCAAAGTTTTGGCCCAACATTTTTATTACATTTGTGGCGCCTCCGTGGAGTTGCACTTGTAACGCAGACGGAGTGCTAGCGACTCGAACTTGTCCATTAATTATTTAAAATGCTCGGCGCCATAACCATTTAGGTAGGACGGACTCCCACTCGGTGCAACATGTGCCAAAGTTGCAAAAGGCAACAAAACACCACCAGGCCACAACACAAGCGACGACACCAGGAGCACAAATAACAACAAACGGGCTGGGCTCTTGTAATCATAAAAGTTTACGATTTAAAAAAAAAGTTAAAACTGAAATCAGAAGGACAAGTGACGAACAGAAGCAGAGCACAGCGGAAGGTGTGAGGTTGATGCCACAGGACGATGGTGACTAGAACGGCCTCAGCTGCTTTCGTCGCATTTTGTGGGAACGGGAATTTAATTAAAATCAAGCACTGTCTCCCATGCCCTCCCCCAGCTCCATGCCACACGCCACACCTTCAACAAGCTGCAGCTCAGCTCGTCGTTTAGTTTCAATCAAAGCAGCGACAACAAACACTCAAAAAAGGACGAAAATTTTACGCAAATTGACAACAGAAGCGACGACAACAACGGCGACGATAGAAGGCCCAAATGCCATGTCAATAAAAATAAAAACAGTTTCAGATGCGTTCAACCATTCACCCTTCCTCGACTCCTTCCTTCCTCCAGTCTTGTCAGTCGTCGGTCGTAATTGAAACTCATTAGCGTGCATTTTAGTGGCAATTCTGGAGCTGCTACAACAGCCTTTTCCACCAGCCAACCCTTTTTTCACTGGGATTTCCCGGTCCCAGGGACTTTCCCCGCCACCAACACTGTGGCACCACTCTCAGCTGGATCTGGCGGTTGGCCTGTCGGTGGTTATATGTGGTGCGTGCGGTTTATGTGGTAAGTGTGTCATCATTATGACTGCCATGGGGCGTTTGCTACTTTTTCGTTCGACACTTTGGACTCCAAAGTGTGGAGTATGAGTGCAAAGGATATTACTACCAGGCGATTGCTTTTTTTCTCAATTGAGCTTATTGCATTTCACAAAACGGAAAAATGATAGTAAAATTATAAAATGAAACATATTTTTGACCTTCTGTAGATCTGTTATAAGCTGTTAACTATCCAATATTATGAAAACATATTACCTATTTACACAAAGCAACCACAAATCATTTTTAATTAGATTGTCAGAGGCACAAAGGATTAAAAATCGCACAAAACCGCAACGAGGCGCGTCGAAAACTTTGCCATTCCATTTCAGAAACTAAAAGAGACCCACACCTCCACTCTTTGAAAACCAAATAAATTTTAATTGAAGAACTCGACTGGTCCCTGTAATTATGCTCCACACACGAGGCGTCAAAGGCCACCCGGGACTCTAGGGGGTTAATGGCAATCCATGGGAAGGGAAAGGAAAACCCTCCATCTAACCCAAGAATTCAATTTTCTTGCCCAAGAAAAGGAACTCTTCCGCATTTGCATATAGTTTCTGACAGTTCAAAGTGTTTGAAAGTTTCTGATGATGAAAACTATTAATTACCAAGGTAGCAACACTTTCGATTAGCGCCCTTTGACAAGAAAAAGGTTTCCAAATAAGGATAGTCCCAGGGGATCTGAAGAAATAGGATGGAAGTACTGCTACACAATCTTAAATCCATTTCAAACTAAAGACTTTTTAAAGAAGATTTTTTATTAAAAAACAGTTTCTGCTGGTTAGAAAATTCATACTCGATGCAGTCACCATATTTCCGGTATTGCAAAAATAATAAGAATGAACCCGAAAGTGCCGCTGGCTAGAAATGCAAAAATGAAACCAAATGCAATTGGAATCTGGACGCAGACATGCTAATCAAATTAAGCGCAATATTTGGTTTTCATATTCGGAGTGCAACTGGCGACTGGCCGCGGGCATTAATTACACTTAAATGTTGACCACATGCCGGGATTTGACAGAGACACAAAGTCAATAACTTGCACGGCATGGGCCTGGTACCCTCATATTCCATTCCATCGCCAAGTCCATCTCCAAGTCCACTTGGTATTGTCCAATTTCCCCCGGGGCGGCCAGCGGCGGTTGCATTTTTTGACAAATTCTCTTGACACGCATGCAGTGTCAACAAGCCGTGGCACAAAAAAAGGAAGCGAATCCTTGGGGGGGTGGGCGACTGCGATTAAATCATTAAATTCATACGCTCCATGGGTTGCACTTTTCCCATTTTGCACTGGAGTGCCATTGTCCTGGAGGTCCTGGCATTATACCATCCGAGCTTGACCGCCACCACCCTGGGAGATTGTCACTTCCTGATTATTTGGTTTCCGCTTTCATTAAAGTGCACGCCTCCCTCTTTACACTTGCAACTGCTGCATCCCCAGCACTGGTTGCATTGGTTTTTAGCCCTTTTGCGGCATCATCTGGCTCGGGTTTGGGTAAATGCTTTTGGGGCATTTTTTAATTAAACGACATGCAGCGTAGAGTCTGGATATTTGGATTTTAATGTCACCACCTTGCCCTGTGGGTGGTGAGGCAGCATTAGCGGCGCCTTTGGTGGCACGTGCAATATGACAAATATTTTAGGCACACAATGCAAGCGCGATTTTTGCAGTTGGGGTATCCAGATTGTGCCGTCCAAAGAGGATGAATTAGTCATCCACTAAGCTGGATTTGAACCATAATTGAACTCTGAATTTTAAAGGAATTTTAAGTACAAATGTCGTAAAGAACTTGGTAATGGCTGACTGCTACTCAACTAAAACAAGTATCCGTCCCACTCACTGCATTATTTAAAGTTAAGCCAGTAAATGAAAAATAAATTTTACATTTCCATTTTGGCATTTTCGCTTAAAAGCTTTTCCAACATCGGGGTAACCGTAGCTTCACTTGTTTGGCCACCACGGCTGACTTCCTGCCTGATTTCCGGGCCAGTCCCCCTCCTATCAGTCCTGCCTCCTCCACAACATACTAAATAACCTTGTTAGCGTTTTTAATTAAAGGTGTAAATATTGATATTTACCCGGGCAGTCCTGCAACCTGCAGACCTCGCCCTGCGTCGCCGACGGCAGCAGGCGACTGCCGCGGAAATGCATTTTCGCAAAAAGTCAAATAAACTATATGGAAATATGAGCCGGTTATTCAAAACGGTTGTATGCGCGTTTCGCCTTCGGTGGATAAATGTCGTTTTTCGACGGATTATAGAAAAAGTATACAGTTTGCTGGTTCATGAAATATTGTATTTCTGGGTTTAAGAATTCTGTTCCATGCTATTTAATGTGTTTTGTTATAAAAAAATTAAATAATAGAATTTGTTAGAAATGGATAATGAGGTAAACGAGGTTTTCAAAAAGCATAGAATTAATTTGAAAATAAAAGATTACTGAATTAGTAATATTAATTGCAATAATTATAGGTATATATGATAGTATTTTTAGTAGTTACTATAGTTACCACTACTAATATTAGATTGATTAATTATGTTATTAAGTATTAAAGATGCTATTAGTATTATTAATATACAATGTAAGTATTATTAGTATTAAGTGTTACTACTAGTTTAATAATTTTTTAGTAGAGCTGCTATAAAAATTCTAAAGCAATATTTTATCTATCCCCACACTACAAGGTGTATTATTTCTCCCTACCCCATCAAATACCATAAAATGCACCCATCCTGATGGCCACAGGCTATTAAAACAGCAAATGCACTCAAAAGCCTCTTCGGCTCGCATCAATAACGCACACTTGACGCTCCAAATTAAATAACCATCATCTGAATCAATAGAGGTCTGGGGTTAGGGGTTAGGGGTTAGGGGTTAGAGGAAGCCGAAGCACCAACACGTTTGCATATCCTCACCGGCATATCCCTTTTGTGCAGGACTCACAACAAATTGAGTTAACTTTGGCCTAAAAGCATAACCCGACAATGTTTAAAGAGTGGCGCAGGCGGAGAAGCCTTGTTAAGTTTTGTGCAAAAAATGTTAATTTTAATTAAGGCCTGCTATCGACACCCAAACAGACACGATGCATTTTGAGGCACTTTGCTCGACGCAACTCCAAAGTGCAACGCAGCGCAACTGATGCACTTTATGGACAGACCAGGCTGGATTGAATTGAATTGGTGCACCGCAGAAAATTACAGTACTATTTCTGGATATTAGTTAGTTGGCTTTATGAAAAACCGGTTAGTAAAAATATTAGAGTCAAAATGGAGAGCAATATATGTATTTATGAATGTCTTGGGTATATTATTCTTAATCAAAAGCAAATTAATTCTAATATTTCTCAGTGCAGAATCTGGCCTGAAATGGTTGGGAAAATTGGAGCAACCGTCGGTGGAGTAAGCAGATTCCCAACAGGATTGGTGCTGTTCTGGACTCCTGTTCATTGTGGTCGTGTCATGGACATGTGTAAACATTAACACAACATTGTAGCACCCCCACCAATGGGATAGAAAGAGGACGATGGCATAGAAGAGATGCAAACATTATTCCGAAAAGCCTTGCAACAATTTGTTGCATACAGCCGCTAAACGTTGCTCTTTTCTTTGTCGGGCAATGATTTTTAAAATATCACATATCGATTCCCATTATTTGTATCTTTTTTTAATTGCAACTATGTTTATGTATTTATTTGTGCCTAACTTGGATTACTTTAATATATCACTTGAATATTATAAGAGTATTCATAATTCTTTAACTTTTTTTTATATATTTTTTTCACATATTGCTGGTCCACTTAAAAATTTAAATTAGCGCTGGCCGAGTGAATTACATTAGCGAGCTTTTTAATTCGTTTCGTAAATATTTCAGTTGCACACGTATGAATTTTTCAGCATTTAACGCGTTGACCATGCTGATGATTATCCTGCGGCTTATCAGCGCCCGAACAGGCTCCACATCCAGGACAATGTCCTTCTTTCCCCATTCAAATGAACCCTCTAGTTCCGTCCTGTTATTGAAAAGCAATTAAAAAATCTGTGCGCCAAGCGAGTGAGAAATTTATTGAATTATAATGCACATATGAAGTCGATGGACTGGCGAGCTCATAAATATAAATAGGTGTGTGCATTTTGGAGCATACTTTGTATTAGAAAGAGAATTCAAACAGATTTGCAATTAGGTTGGCATTAATATGAAAATGTTATAGAGGTTGTAGATTAAGTTAGTTTAAGGTGCTGGGATATTATGAATTGGAGATCAGAATTGGATTCTTATTACTGTTGCGAAAGAATCTTATGTGCAAATAATCCGACAATCTGCTTATTGTTATTAAATCCTCGTCTGGCAGTGACTCTGCGGCTGACCTCCCCTCGCTAATTGCGCCTATCGGATTACCAACGCCAAAAGCTATTTTCAATAACAAACTGAAGAGCGAAGAGTGCAAAAATGAAATTTTATAATTGGCTTTTCGGCGGAAAAAGCGAAGATAAAACGAGGGACTGCTTCGCGGTGCATACGAATATAATTAGCATAAAATAAAACAAACATCGACGAAGCCAGCCAGAAAATATTAAATTTCAAGCAATTAAAAAATGCGCAACGCTGAAAAGCGCGCTAAGGATTTTGGCCGGCAGCCAGAAGAATAAAAAAGGGTTGCGCGAAAGGATATCAAATTACCGAAGAGAAAAGTCAGAAGTGGTCTCTCGCATTATTTTTTTTATGTGGCTAAGACAAACAAATAAATTGAGGAATTTTATTTCTGGCCCAA
This sequence comes from Drosophila atripex, assembly GCA_035045925.1. NCBI lineage: Eukaryota > Metazoa > Arthropoda > Insecta > Diptera > Drosophilidae > Drosophila > Drosophila atripex. Next base: position 9,895,915 of record JAWNOP010000012.1, read on the forward strand.
GAAGCTTAGAGCCATAAACGCAATCAAAGCCAATCCAATGCAACGACTCGGCAAATAGTCGTAAAGGTCATAAAAATTGTCTTAAACGAAATGAGCCAACCAATCTCCCTCATTTCAGTCTGCCACTTCCGCATCCCCATAGTAAGGGAACCATTTTTTTTCTGTAAACTGTGAACAGAACGATAAAAATTTTGCCCCAGACACCTGTGACCACAATTAAGCCGCGTTAAGCGTTTCCAGCAAAATCGAGATGGGGAATGATGGCAAAACTTTTTCGCAGGCAAATTGAGTTAAAACTCGCCCGAAAAACTTTTCCAGCGGCCAATTTTTTCTGACCCCGTCCGCAGGTCGAGACTTCTACGTGCGGAAAGTTGATAATTTAATTGAAGTTGTTAACAATTTTTTCCCCTTTTTATTTGGAATTTATAAAAAAGAAATTATATTTGATATATAAGGGGGAAAAAACGGTCTGGAGGTGCCTTATTAAAAATTTGCTGAAATATAATTAAAGTCTTGCTGAATTTAATTGCTCAACTGACAAGGGTGTCCTTTTTTTGAGGATGAAAAAGGGTCAGGATTCGTAATTTCAAATGACAGTACTTGCGATTAGCAGGTGCAGGTTTTTATTCTTTAAATATTTTTCTAATACGCCAAATATTTAAAGTCTAACAGAAGTCTAAATCAGAAGTCAAAAGCTAATAAACCTTCAAATAACAATCGGAGAAGTGAAATTTACCATCATCGAGTATCAATTTTAGAGCCAAAGGCATGAAAGGAAAAAAAAGCAAAATTACCATATCAAAATTCACAAAAAAAAAAAAACACGAAATTGATACTAGGAAACAGGACACACATCCCCCAATTACTTTCGGGGGAAAGCGAATCATTGCAATTATTTGTGGAATGCACTCGTAGCGAACTTTATTGAGGCGCAAAAAAAACAGGAAATCGAGGAGAGCGCAAATTGAAACAAAATGAACAAATCAGGCAGCAAATTTGCATGCGACAACATTTTTCCGAACCTCATCCCGTTCAATCTCTTATTTTTTTCGTTCCTCTGCAAGGGGATCAACTTATTGGCAATTTTTATAGTTCACTGAGGGTGGCACACACTTTCATGGCGGGCTGGGTGGTGGGCCACTGGGTTCTTTGGCCAGAATGCCAGTGCAAATTTATGTTTATTGAGGCAAGAATTTCACGATGTCATAAGAGTTGGTTGATGACAAAAGAGGGCACACAAAAGTGATACAACGAATGGGAAATGCTCTTTATATTAAACTAAAAATAATTGAACTATCAAGCAAGAAGATCAACCCTTTAAAATAATTTTTTTTTACTATAAACCATAATTTGCATACCCATATCCTTTAAAGTTATTCCATCAAGACTCATTTAATATCAAAAAGACTCTTCACATTAAGAGTGTTTAACAATTGTATGCAAATATCCCAGCAGCGGCTACCTTCTCCATATCATATCAATATCCCGCCGATGTCATGGCAACCTTATTTATGCAAATTTCCGAGCCAAATAGGAAAAATATTTCACTTGTCCGCTCCGTTCTTCGTTGCCAATTTCTTATTTAATTTTTTCGTGTTGTACTCTGGCTTCAGTTTTCAGTTTTGGCGTTCTTTACTTTTTTTTATTTATGGCAACTAATTTGGTGGAGTGGGCGTGGCCACTCGTACACAAATCAATTCCACTACATTGAAGCAAAAATCAATTGGAATAAGGAGCCGGGGACTGTGAAGAGCCAGACAGACAAGAGTCAGGGAGTCCAAAGTTGAATATCTCTGGATGGGCCGGGCAATTATATCTGAAGGATTCGAGTGCTGCTCCACTCCACTTCACTCCGATTCGCATCGTTTCATTCCCGGAGAGCACAAGTTTATCTGCTCCTGGCGATCCTTTTTCAAGTGCAGACTCGGCCTCTGCCTCTGCCCTGCCCTGCAACTCAATTAAAATGAGCTCAGGTGTAAATTTTATTGAAAATGTTTAATTGCCGGGGACTTGGCATCGTCTGGTCTCGAACACTGAACACGGAGCTCCGAACTCCGACCTCACCTCATTATCTGCCCCATTATGCTTGCTGCGATTTTTACTTGTAATTATTTGTTTTTCTATGTCTGACTCACAAACACACACCCATAGACTTTGTGTTATGTCCTTTGTCCCGGGATTTATTTATATGTACAAATTTATTTGCGTAAGCTGCGCCTGACATTGTCCTGGCAATGACGATGATGCCCCTGACGCTGTCGTCCCTGAATTTGTTCGTGTTTATGTAATTCGCCAGAAAAGGAAGCCAGGATATTGGGGTGTGGCTTGTTTTTTGGAAGTTGATTTTAGTGAGCGGTGGGGCTCTGCAGTCTGATGTCCTGCGGTGCTTACTGAAACTTCCACAATTAACTTAATTGCCAATAGTTGCAAGCCCTCTTCTGTTGCCCCTTCTACACTTTTTTTAGGAGTTGCTGCGGCAACAACATTGTTCACACTCTGCAGGGCCAGCAGCCAGATGTGCGATCTATTTAATTTGTACAATTAATATCCCGGAATATCAAACATTATCTAATGCCGACGATGATGCCACGTGACCGCACGAATGCAAAGCAGATTTGCGTGATGAATTTATGACTGACATTGATGGTCTCGTCCCAGATACTCCAGACACTTCAAAACACGCAACACCATTGTGGCAAGGGATTCCCACATCGAGTTGCTCTTTTTTCACGCCCGCTCCTTTCAGACAATCCTATTTTTTGCTAACCCTTTTCCTTCGGCTCGATCTATTGCTCGCCGTAAAAGGATTACGAGCGTGGGTCGTGTGTCTGATGTTGATTAAAACGCTGCCATCTAAAATGTGGCTGCTGCTCCCTCCGCTTTTTAATTTATACAAGTTGCTGGTAATTCGATGCGCCCGCATGGTCTGAATATACTTTAAAGTTGGTAATGGTAAATAGTCAGTTACAGTGCCACTAACATAAGAAAAACTTGGTGATGGTATTATACCTCCATCCATACTCCTATTCTCATTATTATCTATTAGACTGTCCAAATGGAAAATAAAACTTTCCCAGAGTATCCTTTTCGCACCCCACTTTCTCCCTCTCGAACCATCAAAACGACAACAATAGAAATCAAAACAAAAATCAACATGCCACAATTAATAACAAATTAACATGATGGGGTCTCCGATGTACCGATGGCCGTACGACCGGAAGTGAAACCAAAACCGCGTTAGTGGCCAAACATCGACATAATGAATGTATTTGTACAAAAATTAAGCGACAAATGCCTCTCGGTTCAAGTCCCAATTTATTTTCGGTTATTGGGCATTGTGGGCTCTTGTGTGAGCAGTTTGGCCCTCAAATATTTACACTAATCATTGTAAAACATATTCCTCAAGAGCCCCGCAAACCGAAACGGGAGGAAGCGGAAGGAAGGTCTCGGAAACAATGCAAGAGGATCCAGAGTCCAGTTTCGGAGTTTCGTTTTCAGGAGAAAAAGAGAAACCTGGCACGGGCCACGTGCCTCCCTGCACGTGTCCCTTTTAATGACCAGCGAATTGTGAAAGGAAAGTACACACACATACCCGAAAAAAGGAAAATCAAAAAGTATAAATTTTATAATCAAGAGTTTGGACTAAGAAATACTCTCTAAAAATGGTAAATAATTTACAGAGATAAGGGGTGCAAATATGGTTGATAGAAAAGATATTCGAAGCTCATTTTTAATAATAGTTCAATGATTTCTTATACAACATAAACTTGGTATTCCCTTTTATGTTTTACCCTTACAGGGCATCAAAAGTAACGCGGATCCTTTTGTCCAGGACACACCGTCACGAATATATATGCCATATTGAAATCCAATTCAATGAAATTGTTGCCACGCTCGAGTTCCATTAGACAAAAACCAATCACAACAGGACGAAAAGGTGGGAAACCGTGGCCTCCACACCACCCCCGCAATTGCTGGTCAGTCGAAAATATTTCGACAATTTGCATGACCCACCCAGGGCCCGGCCCGCTTCGTACAAAGGAATATGTCAGGCATCAATTGAACTCTTTTCAGAGCCCTCAATGGGCGTATTTGCCTGGACATGCCACTTCCTCCGAGTCGCAGGACCCTTTTTAATTGAGGAACTTGGCTGCGGCGTGTGACCACCAACCAGAAATAAACAAAAACAAACGAGTGACAGTCAGACGCCTGGCAATGGTCCTTTGGAGAGACCTGGAAGGATAGTAAATATTGGAGATCGTGGGGACAAGCGTAAAATCAGAGAGACATGATAGAAATGATTTAAGATTGAGGGGAACCGTGCCAGGTTAGTTGGGAGTTTAATTTATTCACCTAAATTACTAGATTTTACAATTTGATTGCAGGGACTTTTTGTCAATCATCCTGATTAAATTCATATACGATTAGTACACAGCCCAGACCACTCGAAGTAAGACGCAATATATCATAAATTAAAGGTGGAGAATAAATACGGGTAGGTGTGTGCCAGAGTTCGCCCACTTTGTCGGTCCATAAACAATTCATTTATTATCCTTGCAGACTGCTGATCTGATCTAATGCTGCATGCTTGATTTACTGGCAGCGGCTGCAAATCATCGCCCAAGTCTCAGACCGAAAAGGGATAAAGACAATGGTCATATGGGGAAAATATGAATATATGTATATTGAGCCACCCTCACTCCCCGCTATACCTCGAGTACTGTACTGAGGGGATGACATTTTCGTGTAGGCATGTGCGATAAATTATCATGTGTGTTGAGAGAGATTGACTTTTTTTCCCACCTCCGGTGGCGGACGAGAAGGTGCCTGTAATTGGTAGTCAAATATGTTTGATATATTGGATGGATTTGCCGGCAGACAATTTTATGATCACTGAATTTATTTGATGCCTGACACGAGCCACGCCCCCAATCGAGGTCCTCTCATAAATTCCGATTGCCGTGCACCGCGTAAATCCTTCAGAAGGAAATTTATGTGGCCTGTTAAAAAACGTTTTGTAGAATTTCGCTTTCCAAATTAAGCGAGTCAAGCCTGACTTTTTTAAGAACTAATAAATATGATCCAATAAAAACAAGGTAAGGTAAAAGCTAAAAAAAAACCACCCCAGGTTAAAAATTTTTAAAGAATATGGCAAATAAAAATGACTATAAAAATTATTTTTAATGCGCCATTTTTACTTACAATGTCTGCAGAAATTCTATCAGAGGAGAGTAAGGACATGAGGATACCCTCCTTTTAACAACGACCCTTCTAGCCACTTTCTGGATTATAGAGTATTTCAAACAATACGACAATCTGTCAAGCGATTCACATATCCACGTACCATTTCAGGGATTGCTTATAAAGTCAAACATTTTCTGTTATATCATTTAAATTAAAAGCTGAGCTGACAATAAAAAGTACACAATAAACATTATCTCTCCTCGGAGCTCAACAATTCAAAATTTCTATTGGTCTGGTCGGGCTGTAAAACATTTAATAACAGCCGAATCGCTTTTTTGATATGCCCAACAGACATTTGGCCAACAACCCCAGGATTGGGAGTTTAAAATAAATAAAAATACTCGGCAATAGAATGCATTTAATCATTTAAAAGTAACAAACAAGTGGAAGTGGGGACGAAACTTTAAAGCCCAAAGTGGCACTTTGTCGCCTTTTATGCTTACTCGAACTGACCGCACAAAGATCCTTGCCGAATCACTGAGAATGTTTTCTTTTGTATGGTCTCTCGACTCCCCTTGGAGGAAGTCCTGTTAAGTTGGATGTCCCTTTTTTATGGCCAAACTGGACGCACATAAATTTCTGTCCTCACACATGTTTCGAGACCATTTTCCCACAGTCCTCTTGAATTGCGGGGGAGGGAAATCAAAAAGGAATTATTCTTGACCCGTTGGAGGGATGGAATTTGGAAGAATTTGGGAGTGTTTTCCGTGTTCCCTTTTGAATATAATTCCCATTTGGAGTTTAAGCCAACACCTCAAAGGACCCGTAAAAAGGTCCAAGAACTGACGAAGATGAATACTCCATTTGATTTGCATACGATTTGGATGAAGGTTCAGGTCCAGACACTGTCCTTCCACTTGCTGACAGCAAATGGCTGACCTAACGAACCATAAATTAAACACGCTTTTGATGTCTTGCCCCGGCCAGAATGTTTACTTACTATAGTTTCCAGGACAATGCAAAGTTTATCCCCGAAATTCGATTATAATACAACCAGACCACTTTGGGGTTGGCCAAGTTTATATGATTGAACTGTGAAATTAATTGTGCCGCTCTGGGCCTGGAGCTCCAAGGGAAAGTGCTAAACAATTTGCATAAATTACTGGGTTTTGGCCAAAAAACCTATCACCCCGGCAATAAATTCAAGTCAGACGCCAGGCTTAAGTCATCAAAATGTTAAAACAGGAAAGAAAAATTGCCGGACAAATGAAATGGTTTTTTTGAGCGCCGAATGGGAAACCTTAATAAAAGACTGGTCATTGAGATTTAAAATTTTAACACCTGCTAACACCCAGAAAAAATATACATATTTTTAACAAAACATAAGTTAAATAATTCGTATATGAGGTATCCTTTTCAAAGAAGATTTTAACAGTATCCAAAATGCCTTTCGTAATTACTCACACTCCACAATTATTTTTTAGCAGCTTGGTAGAGAAATATTTGGATCTGGCAAATGAATTATAAGGCAAATGCCTCGTTATTAATTAGACTCATTTGCCACTCGAGTTCAAAATGAGATTGTAACCATGAAGACACCTTAATTAAATGTCTGTCTGCGGTGGATGAGTTCCAGATTTAACCACAAAGTCAAAGTTTTTCGACAAAACCAAGGGTTGTTCTTCCCCACTGTAGCCCTGATGCCGTATTGTTTTTTGGCGAAAAATATTTTGCATATGAGAAATTTTTGGTTCTACCCTGGTGATTGGATTCTTGTCTCTAGAGATTCGTCATTTTCATTTTCATAAATCAATTTGTTAATTAGTGTGGCACTTTGGTTACCCGAAACAGACAATGGAGACGATTAGCTCTTGGTTTTCTTCTTAAAATAAAGTGGGACTGGATTGGAAGTTATAATTTTCAAAGGGCAGGGGGTAATTAGTTTGCAAACAGGTCTAAACAAAAGGAAATAACAGGAATCAAGGAAACTAAGCATTAAAGTGGGGGTTATTTACTTTTCCTCATCGTATAGACAAATCAAATAGTAGCGAAGCAATCATCGGCGATCGAATCTTTAATCCCATTTAGTTTGAGTATCGAACTGAAGTTTCAATTTATTTTGATGGCCAATATAAAGGAAAAACTGTGTGAATAGCTGGAAATATAAATATTTTATACGACATTCGAAGGAAAGAGCTTTAAATTGGAAGGCAACTTTAATCTGGCACTTGGGCCACTTTATGGCAACGGGAACGAAAAAGACGGAAAACCCGAAGATGTGGCAGCCATTTAATGTCACTTGGGTGCAGCCATCAAGCATAAAGCCCTTGTATCCTGCACCATCCTTGAATAATAACAGTTTGCGCAAGAAAACAAAACAAAACGAAATATCCGGGGAATGGGGAACCACATGTGAAGTGTTCTGGCTCTGGCTCTGGCTTTGACTTTGACTTGAGGTGCATCCTCCAAAGTGCGGCAAAGTGAAATGCATTTCAGCAACAATTGTTGCCAGCTGTAAATAAACACGACTTGGCCCGCCCCCCTCAGCTACTCCCACTGACAACAACAAACAAGAAAAAGGAAACAAGAGCCAAGGCAAACACTGCAATGATAATAAGGTATATAATTTAATATCAATCTGACAGCCAGAAGGCAACAAAGTGCAGGTCGACGAATCGACGCTGTTTTTTATGCTATGTTTTTTAGTTGTACCATGGTAATACCCTTTAATTGGTAGGATTACATATAACTTATAAGGAACTAAAACAAGATATAATTAGATAAATCATGAAGACATTTATAAAGAATTTTCTACTTCCCCTAAATAAAGTTCCTAAGTCTAGATCTGTCAATACAACTTTCTTCATTATATTTTGAATTTTAAGCTATAAAAAAATCAAGTAATTTGTAATTCTAGCTGTTGTATAAAAAATCCTACTTAAAGGGTATCCCTTTGTTCGTCTTCTGCCAAAATATGACATTTCTGGGAGCTGCTCCCTTGTACTTTTTTCCACCGTCTTGTTGTGTTGCTCGTGTGCTGCACATGCCCCGGTGCACTTCACTTTTATATGCATTGTCTGTCTGTCTAGAGGTACTCAAATGCGTTTCTTCCTTCGGTTTCCAGTTTTGCTCCTTTTCATCCGTTTTTTTGCTCCCTTTTTGTTTGCTAACTAAATAAATGCAGTTTGTGTGCGCGCCTGCATTCGTTGTTTGTGTTGAGCCAAGCAGAACATTTCCATTTGAATGTTCTTTTAAGCGAAAACAATTCCTTTCTTTATTTTGCTTTCGAGAATCCCTTTCACCCGTCCCGCCAGGATATTCGCCAGGTATTTGCCAGTGTAAGTGATATGCCCAACCCTCGGGATTCGGTCGAGTGTTTAGCAAATTAGATCATGGATTTTTCCCTCTGATTTCTGGGGGTTATCATCGCGTGGATGTCATTATCGAGCCCCGCCCACTCACCTGCACGCCCTCGGAGGTAATTTCCTTTTGTTGTGCATTCTTTCGTATATTTTCCTTTAAAGTCCTTCGGTCGGATTTTATTTTACATTTTTTATGCAGCCACTATAAAAAAGTTTTTACATTTTTTTACGGCACTTATTTCTGCTTTCTTATTCTGGCTCGGCTCTGCTGCTGCTGCTTCTTAGCCATTTTATTTTGCGGTAACAAAAGAAGTTTTTCGCCGGCGAGTGCATTATATTTTGGACTTACGGCGGGAAGTTGATTATGTTGATTTGTGGAATTGATTCGCCGGGGAGGGAGTGAGCGATAAAGGGGGAGGGAGAAAGAGCAAAGAACCCTTGCAGAAAATTTCTGTGCTATAACATTTTTGTGGCATTCACTTGGAAAACGACAGCAGGTTATTTCTTTAATATTTGTGCAGTTACACTTTTTCTCATTTACAATATAGAAAATATTAATAAATAAAGTTGAAGATAAATAAATATCACATCTCTTAAAGACAATTGAAATTTAGAGAGTAAAAAACAAACATCCCAAAAAGAACTTGGTCAAGGACACGTCTAAGCCGCCAAAAGAAAAAGCAAAGAGGCAAAGACGAGACGCAATCTAATGCTCTGGCAAAGGCAAAATCTAGCAACCACACAAAAAATTTCGAACTGTCCCCCTATCTAATTCGAACTTCGAACAGGAGGCAAAAATACCAATTTCGAATATATCTGCCAAACATCCCCTTAAATACGTAATCCCCGAACAAAGCGGGGAATTGAACGTAAGCAGGAAAACGTAATCCATCGCTGCGTATACGTAACATGCCACAAGTGTGACTCTCTCGTGTTGTCACTCTATTTTCGTTCGAGGAAGCATTACTGCACGTGTTGAAAGTAGCTCGGCATAGCGGCATAGCGGCACAGAGCCAGAGAGAGAGCGAGAGGCGGTAGAGAGAGATAGGAAGACAGGGGGCACACGAGAGAGTAACCCCGATTGGTGCTAGGGGATGAGGGTGGCTAATTCTCCCGCTGCTTCCCGGGTATAAATACGGGCTTCCTGCTGGCTGAGTTCCTCAGTCAAACGACAGCCCTCCTTGAGTTCACATCCTGGAAAAGCAGAAAAATTCTGGAAAGCAGACCGAACTGTGAAGTAACCATTTCGACGTAATTTTTGGCCAGACACCTCCACCCGAAAACATGGCAGTGCCGTTCTACGAAGACGAACACGTCTCAAAGTCTGAACCAAGTGGCGACCAGGTGGATAGCCCCATGGCATACTCCATCGATCCTGGACACGATCAAGTGGACTTCGAAGGACCTCCACCGCCTCCTGCACAGGCGGAGACAGCCGCCGGAACAGGAGCAACAAGTGAACCAGAGGCGCCTGCTGCAGCGCCGAGTGCCGAGGAACAACTACTGGCCTGGAAAATCCTGGCACTCACCATGTGCAAGGTCCTGAAGCAGTTCTACCAACAGCACAAGCAGCAAGCTGGAAAATCCAGTAAACTAAATGCCACCGTTCAGATCCAGCCGCAGGCGCAGTAAAATGTAAATCAAACAGGAAGAGGACGAGGCGCCAACTAAAGCTCCTAAAAGCGCAACTTGTGATTACTTTACGTTGGTGAGAACTAGCGCAGCCCCCCCAAAAGTCCCTAGAGGAGAAAGCGAAGAATGAGAGAGAGAGGCGAGACAGTGACAGAGAAATGTGAATCAATTTCCCAAGGAAAACCCCATAAAAATGAATATTTTTTTATACTCGTACTTTCTTTGATGGAAATTATTCCCGCCCATTGTATCTTTATTGCCGTCGCGACTTTAACTTTAAACACTTTGGATAAGCGCAAATGTGATAAATGATTTTGCTAAAAATATTTCCTGCCCAGAATATTTTTGTACTAAAATTATTTAAGTTAATCGAATAATTTAACTAATTCAGTTAGGTTCTCTAAGAAGGTCGGCCCAGTGCAAGAGTAATGAACGGAGAAAGCCCACAAATTCTGGAACTATATATACAAACTAAATTTTGAAAGCAGCAGCTAGTTTTCAAAACGAAACCAACGTAGTTAATAAGCCAATCTTTTCTAATTACTATAAATATCTACAAGTAGTTACGATGACTTTTTACAAACAACTCTCTTGGTGTCTATTTATGGGGAAAAGTTTTGAAATTTTCAACTTCCTAGGTAGAGTGCTTCTTCGACATTAGCTAATAATTACGGGAATAAAATATATATTTTTATATTTACTTTGCTATAGAATCGTAAGTCGTGTGTGTGTCAATTTAGTTGGTAAATTATTACATAAGCAATATATGTCTAGAAACTCAAGATTTAATGAAGTAAAGATGCATTTTCGCATCACGAGCATAAACATAGTACAAGTTCAAAAGTAGAAATATTTACATCCGTAATTAACCCAAGAAATAAAATAATCTATACTATTGTTTAAGTTATTTAAATGTAAAATAAGCAAGCAAACCAGTATGAATACAATTTAAATAAAAATATTACCTAAACACAATGGCTTTATTCTATTCGAAAGCGGTGGGAGGTTTTAGATGCCGAACTAAAGAAGGTAATAGTATGGATTAGTAAACAAACTTGGTGACTAGGTTGATAATAATTAACTGGAAATATTTGAATTTCATAACACCTGCTAATTACCTTATAGCCTTCATACTAAATAATTATTTACCAAAGCTATCATTGATAATGCTCTGCCACCTTCAAGAGGTATTCCAATTTTTGCTCCCCACACCCAATTTATCATTCTTAATAGCGGCGAAGATCAAAGTCGTGCACCAGACAAAGGACACTCGATAATACCCCATCCTTTTCTGTATCCCTATGCATTTGATGCGGAAAAATGTCGCGTGGCGCCACCCATTCAACTCAAAAATCTGCCTTAGGCTTTTTGAAAAAAAAAATTCAGAGAGAAACGGTAGGCTTTCAACTTCCAAATTTTTAATACGCTTTGTATAAAGCAAATAATACCGAATGGAAGCTGCTGCTAAGCTGCTTTTTTAATTTTCTAAAGTCCAAATAGAAGATTCCGTTTTCAAGCGCCGTCCACCGAAACCATCAATCAATGGATGGACATATCCATAATAATATCAATCAGAGCCAAAACTGGCAAAGTACAAATAACATTTGCCAAATAAACTGCTCCCCGAACCCTTGGAGATGATTTTAAATTTTTTTATATTTTTCTTCCAGGCAGATAAGCAGAAGCCAAAGGATTTTCCAATTTTTTTCCCTTCGTTAGAGAAATGCGCACTATAAGGACGGTTAACTGCCAGAATTCAATCAAATGTCCCCCCGGGAATTTGCACTTTTGTTTGCTTTAGCGTCCACACATGATATCCCGAAAGCATCATATAGTATTATCCTTCATCCTTCAGCAACCCTTTCTGTGGGAGAAAGTGGTGAAAGCCTCAAGTGCATGTGTGTGTGTGTTTTGCGTGCGTCCAGCTGGGTTTTTCGAAAGTAGTGGAGTTGGAGAGGGAAGTTGACCCGTAAACAAACAGTTTTGGATTTTTTCAGAGCAAGCAACAGATTTCAGAATGTTATTATAGGGTATGTGAGAGCTTATGAAATCGAACGCTGCTGGAAAGTATATATCACATTACGATTTGGTTCTTTTTCAATTCACATTTAATCTTTTCTTTTCAATATTTTATTTTGCAAAGGAGTGTAGCTTATTTTTAAATATTGCACAGTATTAGTTAGTTTACTACTTTTATGAAGAACACCCCTCTTATTTCGAACTGGAATCCTCTAGCACTGGTATCTCCGACTATTTGAGTGCCTTTCGAGGCATTTTTAACTTAATTGAAAGTACACAAATTTAGTAAGCAAATCAATCGTTTTTTTATACATTTTTGGTACTGTCCCGGGGGTAAAGAATGTTTGCGAATCTCAAAGAGAACTTGAAAAGTATATAAAACAGGATTATTAAAAATAAATTAGAGTTGGCTTAGCCCTAATAGAAGTGGCTACCGGTGGTTGAGATTCTTTCCGTGAGTCGGCAACGTTGGAACGTGCTCAAGTGCGGATTCATTTCAATTTGTTGTTCCCTGGACTGGATTTGTGGTCATCATTAGTGTGCTTTATTAAGTGGAAATAGAAGTAGCAACTCTAGCTGGAAAGCTTTAAGCCCAAAGTCTTTAATCCCCCTTATTCAAGGTCGTCCTTTGAGCAAAAACTGCATATGTTGCATTTTTGAGCACGTTCTGCCTGCAATTACAGATGTTGAACGAGAAAAACTCGACTTGGAAGCCCAGACGCGGAATAGATTTGTTTACATGTTTTGTTTATATTTTTTATTTTTGCAAAAGGGGTGAATTAGTGAATCTGGGTCAAGGTAAAGAAGCATTTCGAAGTGCACTCCATCCAAGTGCATTCAAGTTGAAAGTAAGAATGCAGTTCCTTTTTTAGGAGGGGAGATTGCAGCTTGCATTTTTCAACAAGGCAATTTTCGTATTTGTGTCAATTGTTAGTACGAATTTTTATAGTAATATCTTTTGGTTTATAACTTCGAGAAAAATTACAATTAAATTTAATGGCAAGTTCAACCCACCGCAGGCAGAGTTAAAAGGACCGACATTGGTTGCACTTCATCATTACAATTAAGAGACAAAATGCAGGAGAGGCGCAGATCAAAGTGCGAATGCAAAGTGGGAGGATATGGCTAAGGGGAAATGGGAAGAGCCCGGACAAAAGGCGCGAAAGACAAAAGGCGGCGACAGTCAAAAGGCAAAAACAACAACCACAACCTGCCATGGCCATGTCAAAGGTAATGACAGAAGCCAAACAATTGAAAAGTTGTAACAAACAGCAGACAGCAGACTGAGTGAGGTGGCAAAACAATGCGACTTCGTTAGCTCTACAGCAACAGCGCAAAAAATTTAATGCATAAAAAAATCACTGAAATACGGCAAACAATTGTCAAAGCAAAAAAAAAACTTGGCAAGCAATTTTCAAGCAATATATTTTCCTCTGCTGAGCAAAACTTTTCACGCGCTTTTTGATGTTTCTCCTTTGGCAAAAGTACAAAAATAACAAGGAAAAATTGCGTAGAAATATTTAATGAGGCCAAAGTGCAAAAAAGAGTATGAAAGCTAAACGAAACAAGGACCACAAAAAAATCTAATTTAATAATCAAATAAAAAGCTGGTCAAGGGAGCGGTCTCCAGGGAAAACTAAGGAAAATGGGGAAAACCAGAAAAGCTCTATGCAAATTCCGCAGATAAAGGAAAAAAATGCGATTCCCATAACTTGAGCGGTTTGACAAATTTACGAGTGAGTTTAGCGGACTAATCATTAGAGATCGCTTTTTTAGCCCTCCTTAAAAGTAACCCCGGGCCAGATTCAAATGCTGAGTAGCCGGGGTTGGCGAGGGGAAGGATAAACAGGACATTTTCTGGAGAAAAAATTTTCTATAGCGTTGACAACACCGCCGCTGATATCTCTCTTGCCAGCGAAAAGCCCTCGGCGAAATTTTATGCACTCCCATCTGGGAAATACTCTTTCAGTAGGAGAGATTGGATTCTTTTTGTAATTGTAAAGTCTGTATTTGGGATGTGGGTATATTAGTTATTATTTGGGTATATATTTGGGAATCCTAGAATATTGTTCTTATTTTTTTGTTAGTTGTTAAATATTATTTATCATGCCATTATTTTTTTACTTTTCTTTTTTACGAGACACTTATTACACAATTTATTTTTTTATCATGCCACATTTCGAATATTTCATTTTTTTTTTTTTACATAAAACTTAAGTTCTTTTTTAATATTTTATATTATTATATTTTATACTTTTTTAATAAATTTCTTTTATCTCGTAACTGTCTCTTTTTTTCTTTTTTTAATGCATAATTATAAATTTATAAATATTTTTGTACTTTTTTCTTTGTATTTTGGTCATTACATATTTTAAGACATTTTTTTTTGTTTAACTTATATATTTTTTACGAAAAATAGATGGGTATTTATTCATATTGTATTTATTTTTTTTTTTACTATTAAAGAGTATTCAAATATGTCTTACACACCATTTCATTTTTACATTTTTATTGTTATTCATATTTCAGTTTTTTTTTTCTGAGAAAAAGAAAATCTCTGGCACATAATTTTAATGTTTATCGTCTTTTATTGTCAAACAAATTATTTTTGATATTTTTGCTGCAGGCAGAGCTGCCGCTTTTGCCCCACCTTCCGTCAGGTGATTGTGTCTGGGAAATGATTCAGCCGTTGAGGGTAACCAAGGAGACGGCTCGGAGCACACACACATCTTGTAATTTGATTAGCATGTGGCAGCACCGGGATGAAGGGAGAAAAGTGCATGACATTGTGGGGAGAGGATGGAAAAATAATAATCATAAAGAAAATCCAGAAACGACATGCTGATCTCTATCGGACCAAAGTCAAAACAATTTAATGCATGAATAAAAAATAATTTCCTTGCGAGACATCCTGCTGCGGAGTTTTATTAGATTTCTGGCCAAAATAAACCTCATGTGTGCACTTGACTGTGGCAACCCCAAAGCCCAGACCCAAGACAAATCCCCAAAAACCTACCCACCCAACTTACTTATCTCTCCCTGGATTTGTCTTTCGCCTTTCATGTCCCAATATCTTCATAATTATGTACATATATGATTATTTATCCAACATTAAAGGCACGCTGAAAAAAAAAGATTTTGCATATGAATTAAAACGCAATAAATTAGCAAAGAGCGTTTTTGCCAATTGAACTGTTTGTCCTTCTCCGGAGGGGAAAGGACATAATGGCACACAGAGTGCTTTTGTTTGCTTTGCTAATGCTTCAAAGTCTCAACGTTTGTCGTGGATTAATTCAAAGCGGAAAAGGAATCAGCAGAAGCTTTTAATAAGCTGATTTGTTATTTATGAAGTTGTTCTAATGATTTTTAAATGTTATTTTAAAGTCAGAAAGGAAGTTAAGTAATGTTATATTCAATTTAGTAGAAATTCATGCTTTAAGACTAAAAAAAAAACGAGTTTAAATATAAAGGCTTTTATTTGTTCAGTATTTTAACAGTGACGTATAAATTAACCATTTAAATAATTACTTAAAATTTAATAATGCACTTGACTCCACTGAAGCGAGCATGTGTGAAACTCCAACTCCCGGCCAAACCGACATAAATTAGTTAGTGCTGGGCGAGGGCAATGACTACGACCCAAATCCGACTTAATACGCTTCGCTTAATTGTTTACAGCATTAATGCAAAAACCTCAGCAAATCCAATAAACAGTATCCCCAGCCAGGCAGTCGGAATCAGGGGGTCTACCCACCAAGAGAACAGGCCATTAATATTACATCACAACATGGCATCACATAACACGCAGTCAGGCCAAAATCGCGGCGACAGGAAATATCCTGGATGTGGAGCGTCATTTGGATGGGATGAGGACTCGATGCTGTGTTGATGATTCGGCGGCAAACATTAATCAGCGAATTATCAATGCAAATAATTTTCAACACGCCTGAATGCGATATCAATCAACGGACATCGCTTCCGCTGCAATAACCAGCGAGGACACTAACAACATCACCAGGACATGCCGCGCACACACAGCCATATCGTACATGTATACTGCTTGCATGCATCCCAGTCTGGGGCACTTAACACACAATTAAGTGCAAATAATTGCAAGCGCTGCATATAAATGATTTGTTTAAGCTAACATGACAGACACACACTGCGGATTTCAGGCCGTGAAATGGGAAACGGAATAAATCACCCAGCATCTTCATTTTGGGTACTATGGAATAAGATGTTTACCAGTGGTTGAGGTTGGGAACCTATTATTATTCAGTTTAGTGCTATATTTAATACAGATAGTGATTAAAATGTAAAGTTATTGCTGTAAATATTTCTTTTAGACTAAAATTTAATAATAGTTGGTCTTATTGTTTACCAAATATATATTATGGAGGGTTTATGATTAAGAAAAATATGAGTGTCAGATCCTTTACTCATCCTTAACGGTTTGCGCCACTGTTTGAAAGATAAAGGTTTCTGTGCGCTGCGATAAGCGGATAATGAATTTGAATTTTGGTGCAGAGGCATCGAAGTGACCAACCGGAGACGTGGTGGCAAAGTGACTTAAGTGGGTGGGATATCTTGTAAGGTGTGGGGCTGCCATTACCTCTATTGACGCCCCGCCACACACCGCAGGCCCCTCTCCATACTGCCTATTGGCGCGCTTAATTAGTATAATCCGCGTTGAAATTATTCAAGTGTGCACTGTGAATGGAATAGGGGCGTGGACAGGTGGATGGGTCAGATCATGTGTGTTAGTTTGTTTGTGGGTGCCTAAGTTACGCAGCATGCCAACGCAGAGGTATACATGTGTGTGGGTCGTGAGCTTCCTCCTGATTATGATAAGATTGGCAAAGCTGCATAAATTTAATGACAGCAATTAAGCGAAGCGCTAAAGTTTTCGCAGAAGCCTTATCATAGGAACGTCAGCAGGAGCTGGGAATTCGTGCACAGTGCCTGCAAAAAGTGCATGGCATAATTGAATACAATTAAGCCAAGTTAATTCGGATTTCATTGGACTGCAGGGATCACTTTAACCCATGCTTCATAAATCTTAAATAAATGTACAAATATTGAAAAAGTGTTTTAACATTATTATTTTTTTTATAGGTATGTATGCCCTAAGATAACCTTTATTAACCAACACATACTGTCATATAATTAATATAATATTTCGTAAAAAGCGTTAAGGACCTCACAACTCTTTTCAGACACTGGTGGGTTAAAAGGTAAGTTGGGCAAATTTGCATATGGACGAGGAACATGCATGTAAGTGTCATTAAATATGCAAATTGTAAAATAAATACACGAGCGAAACGATATGAAAAACAATTTGGTCCAAATGAAATTTATGGGGTCCTGAGTTGGGCAAGGAATAAAAGAGGAATGTGTAAAGTGCACTTAAGCAGTCGAAAGGATTGCTTCCTGCGTTCTCCAATCTGCAGTCCACCGAATTTCTTTCCTCTTGCGGTCATTTTGTGTGAATCACTGGCGACGCTCAGTCTCCCCCGTCACCACCCACAGATTTTCTTTTTCCCAGGAAGCCTTAATGGAGTTTTCATTCAAATTATTTTCGAGGTCCAGTGTCGAGAAAGAGCAGCCAAAGCCAAGGAGGCAGTAAATTGCCTGAATTGATGTTCTCTTTCCTGTTATGGTCCTTCTCTTTGCCAGCTCTCTTGGCAGGACTTTTTTCTTTTTATTTAAAAGTTCCGCATATGTCTTGGTATAAATCAGCGGTGGAGGTGGAGCCTTTGGCAAATAAATTTTTGTTAAACAGGGACTTGTGGAAAGTCAGCAATTGTGGCTTAGAGATCCTGAAAATTTAAAACCATTCTTTACTCAATAATCAAACAAACAAGGCGTTAAAAGATTTTGAAATATTTTTAGAACCATTTCAAGTTTTAAACTTAGTTTTATTATTATCCCATCGCTGGCAAACCTTATTCACAATTTCCTCTCAAACTTGGCAACCACATGGCTGCTCACATTTCATGTTCAGGAAAACCCACATAATATATGCATGCACTCTCACATCGCACTCTTTTACAGCCACGAGTCCTGAACAATGCAAAATTTTACACATAAAAATTCTTTTCGCACTTTTTGCATCATTAATTGTGATATTTATGGGTCGAACCAAAAATTCCTGGCATTCAAGAGATGAGGGAGGTTGTTGACGTGGATGGGGGATCTGTGCGCTATTTTCTATGTAAATTTGCGAGCCTTTTATTGAGTTGTATGTACGTGCTGGAGGTGTCAGCTCGATAAGTGCACTGATTAAAAATTTAGGTAACATTTTTTAAATATAACAATTAACAATTTTTTTAAATCAACAAGTAACTTATAAAAAGAATATTTTTATTCACTGAAGAAGACACTGAAAACCAAAGCTTTCAATTTATAACACTTTTGTGTAGTACTGCAATAAGCTCTTAAAACTTAAATTTATTTTTTTGAGTGCACATATATCGCTTTTCCTTGCGGAGGCGAAAGCGACAACCCGGCTCGTGTGCGTTTGTTTGTTGTTTCAATTTCGTATAAACATGTAAATAATTTCCAGCTGATTGCGCAAATTCGTTGCGGGCTTGATTTTTATTATTGCATCCTTTGTACGCTCTCTCTTCTTCACCTATATCCCTGCCTTTCCCTCTGCAGGACTAACAGCGGCATGCATAACGAATTTTGAATTGCAGATCCTTTTTTTTCTCCTGCTCGGTTGCCGTTTTGTACTTTGGGTGTGTGTTGTTCGCGCTTTTGTTTTCAATTTGCAATAAGTCTGTCAATTGGCGAATTAATAAACTGGAAAATTCAACACAAACGGGACAGATTGGAAAAGTCATTTAGGGGACTCAACCCGAGGGTAAGCAAATTTCGCTGCCATCAGCCAGCATATGGTTGGAATAGTTGGAATTCCAATAAGTTGGAATTTGATTTTCTCCGCCTGGGGGCTACAGTACGTCGAAAAATTATTCTCAGAGAGAGTAAGTAAGAGTTCTTTTTTAAGAATTGCTATAAAATTTAAGAAGGAAGAATCATAAGACCTTTAGACCTTAAACTACAGAAATTAAGTTTAAAGTTCAAATGGCTTAGAAGCTTTGCTAATTTTCCAATTTAAAAGCAATAAAAAAGTACGTTTTTTTCACCTTTCACCTAATTATGCAAATTTTTAGAAAAATTAGTCAGCCCATTTTCAGTTTACGATATCAAGTTGTAAAATTATAAAAAACTGATCCTGTCCCTCGCCAAAATTATGTAAATTTACAAATTTTACGACTCGAGCCGGAAGAGAACAAATTCGCAAAACATTTTTACGACTTTCCAATAGGCGAATTTGCGACTTTACCCTAATTAACTACTATATAGACTGGGGACACGCGAAAAAAAAATCGTAAAATTGTAGGCACGTGCTGGGCTAAAGAATTTCGACACCATCTGTCCCTTCGGAACAGGCCCACGTCATAAATGTCGAACGCCAGGAAGGTTCATAAATATAATTTTTAAAGTTAAATGAAATGATTAGTGACGGTTGAGTGCGAAATATTTGCATCTCTCATTTGCCTGCAGGCGCGATAAAAATGCAATAAAATACGCGGCTGAAAATAAAACAGAATTGACTTTGATTTTTCAGGGTTGACGAGTTGTTGAAGGTCTGGAAATATTGATGTAAATGGGTTGAAAGGGGTTGGGAGGTACGTCATCTCTGTTTCGGTAGCGAGGGTTTGCTTTTGTCAGTTTCATAGTCTATTTAATGGATTGAAAAATATTTATGAAAAATTTATCATAGAGCACACGAAGGTGTATCCCTTTAAACTTTTGTAATGCCAGTAATTGAAACATTCATGAAAGTTTTCGAAAAGTATCCCCTTGATTGATTTTGTGTTTGGCTGCCTTTTCAAATTCTCAAAATAATTTGTTTGGCCATATCCAACTAAACCACTAACTAGTTGGCATCGGAAACCATGGGTGCCCACTCCTGCTGGTATAATTTGACATAATTTATGCAACGCTCGGCCAGTTAATCAAATTGCAGAGTGCTGGAAAAATTCCTTTGGCCGCATGCATCCATGCAGTAGACGATATTGGGGGAAATTGCAATCAAATCAGCTGCCGGTCCGCAGGCCAATCTAATTCAATTTTCAAAACAAATTCATGTCATGCCCCGGACACACAGCAGGGCAAACACAAATAGAACGTCACGCGCTCGGAAGCCGAAATTAAATTCCCCGCCAGAGTGAAAAGAAGAAAGAAAATGCCAAAAATGCATGCCGACACATGGGGCGAAAAAAAATTGTCCAGTTTTGTTGGTCAGTTTTCGGTTTAGACAACAACGGAAGTTGAGGAACAGGCGACCAGCAGCAGGTGCCAAAACTGACGCCTGGCCAAATTGTCGGACAAAGGACTCACACCGGGCCAGGTATAATATCAACAGGACACCGAAGCAAAAAGGATGTTTAGGTTCAGGTTTCTTTCGACTATCTTGTACTTTGTACTTTTACTTTAAAGTTTAATGATTGAGCCCATGATTTTTGCAAAAAACAAAAGTATACAACAAAAATGTTTTGATTCTGAAGCCAATAAAATATTTATAGTTTTTTTAATCTTATACTATCAATTGCATCCCATAGATACAATACACCTCTTATACTGAGTATTTAAAAAATAAAAGAAACAGCTAAACCAAAGCCAAATAGAAATGAAATGAACTGGACCCTGAAGTCGAACATTTGACGAATGTGCGGCAAACCGTCGGCTTGGCCACAGGTTGGTCATACCTTGTTTTTGTTTTTGGATGGGACCTGGATGGGCCACAATATCCACATGTACGTATGGTGACTGGATAAGTGGGTGGCTACTTGGAATGGGCGTCGCAACATGCTGCGGTTACTTGGAGAGTGGCAAAGTGAAGTGGAGCTTATAAATCTCACACACCCACTCGTGCAAAAAAAAAAGGGGGAAAAACAACAATTGCTATGGCTGTGGCAGTGCAACAATGAAATACGCAAAATATTGACAGACTCAATGATCGTGGATGGGGAGAAAGTAACATGAAATGGCAGTGGAGAATGCAGGTTCTAAAAGAGAAAGGGTGCGGTATGTGTACAATTAAAGTCGAAGAAAAATCACTTACTAATTTAATACTTTGTGCACTGAAGGGGTAGTCTAGTGTCTTACTAATAAGTTAATAATAGAATAAATTTTAATAAAAAAAAAAAAAAACATTTATTTAAAGACTTGAACTTGACTCCAGTTCGATTGTTTTTTACAATTTATGGAGCCCACCTCGTATTTTGCTACAATGAAAGTGTGGAGTAAGGCCCCAATACAACAAACGGAGGCTGGACACTGAGTCCTGGATCTATACCCCCTTACGTAATGCAGTGGCCAGCATCCTGGCCGCAGGACTCGACAACCTGTGACGCGTCATTTGGCCGGCCATGATTCTGAACAAAAGCGGACAAAGAAGAGGAGCCGCAGCTGCAATTTTGCTCGAATGCTTCGGCTGGCATGAATAAAGCATTTTGGGGCTCCTCTGTGTGTTGTGGAGAGTGCGCTTGTTATTAATCCGACATGATTGGCAGCAACCAAATGGACAACGGCCCAACCAAAAGGGACACAGGTGGATACAAGCCAACGTCCTGTCATCGGCCCTCGAATTTTACGAAAAAGAGACGCCGACAAATTTGTTAATTTATTATGCCACAGCGACGCGACGGCGACGAAAAGGCAACGATTTTGACCCGACTCCCTCAACGTCATTTAGCACACCCACACGAATGCAAATTAACACACCGATACCCCCACACAAGGATGCCAAAGATGGTCTCTGGGGTTGTGGTTGGGGTCTTTCTATCCAGCTCATTTGGTTAGCTGCATGTCAAGTGGTTCCGACTAACGCAAATCTCATTTCGAAACAAGAAAGTTATGGGAGATGAGGGTTGCAACGAATTAGTGAACACACTTTGATAAAAATAACTCAATTTTTAGGATATGAAATTATTTTTTTTATTTTTAGAGCATACTTTTTAGGGCTTACATTGATTTATCTTGTTAAAAATATTATGTTACATTAAATCGTTATTTGTTACATTAAACCATTAAACCAATCATAATTAATATTTTAGTTAAATTAAAAAATTTGTATTTAAAAAAAAAAAAGGTTAAATTATTATTATTACGTTAAAATAAAATATGATCAGAATATATAACCACACTATATAATATTTAGGCGCTTTTAAATTATTTCTTATGCTAAGAATTGTTGCATATCCTTTTAAAAAGTAACAGGACCAACTCCCAGAAGAGCATGCGATGGACAGCTGCAACTTTGTTGCACAGATTACAGTTTTGGGTCCGTGTGGTCAGAGTGTCCTTTTTAATAAAAGGCTGTCGCCAGAATACTGCAGTGGAGCTGGCACAACCACCTCCTGCTTCACTTGATCATACAAATTAAGCCCCCGTGTTCGGTTTGTTTGTTTGTTTGCCTGCCGGAGTCCAACACCACGGATGGAAAATGGACTGTGGCATCGTGTGACTTAAAAGTGAAATATTGCAATCAGTCAATGGATTTCACCGATTCGGCGTCGTCCTCCTCCGGTGAGTAGGCTTCGATTTTAATTAAGGAATTAGGCAGAGTAGCAACGAACGTGAAATGAACAGACGACACTCTCGAAAAGCTCATTAGGGCGCAACTCCCTTTGCAGGACGAAGAATTGGATTGGAATTGGTCGGAAGTAGGAAGAGACTGTGGAAGGGATTGAGTGCATACCATTAAGTTAAGGGTGGAGATATTAAATAGTAGAAAGAGACATTTTAAAGGTACTTTAAATAGAAAATGATTTTCCAAAAAATATTTGTTTTCTAAATGACACGAAAATAACCTGTTTGAAGCCCGAATCCTAGTGACTCAACTTAACCCAAACAAATCAAACCAAACAACCCCAAAATTGACCAACAATACCTCAAATTACCTTTGATTAAACATTGGCCAAATGGATCATCAATACCTTGGTGTTCAGCCAAAACTCCTGAGGAGTGCATAACCCCCAACATACTCCCCAAGTGGCCTCAAACATTTGTTGAAAATATCCAACGTTTAATAATCTGACTGGGGGAAATGGTGAGGGAAAGTAGAGAAAGGGGTCCCAGGACAACGACAGCAACAGAAATTACACCAATGCTGAAAATTTTTGAAAGGCGAAAAGGGTTGGAGAGCCACTCAGCAGCGGTGAGTTGTGAGCTACACAATAAATAAATACTAAGTATTCATAATAAAATTAGTAATGTTATGTAAGAAGTAAATTAATTTAAGGTAATGCTTAATTATTTTTATAATTCTTATTAATCATTTTTTGATATAAATATTTCACAATTTTTGAAGTGTTGTTTGAAGTTCGGTAAAATAATGTGAGGTAGGTGGCTTCCTGGGCTGAAGCAAAGGGGTTTGAGTGGCGAGTTTGTGTGGTTGGCACTCCCAAAGTGGCATTAGAGATTTATCAAGTGTAGCGTGACGTGGCATGGACTAAGTCACAGGATGCGCAATTCGCCATCCCACTCACCTCTATCCACCCGCCCACAACACACATGCCTCTGCCTCCCGAGGACGGACACATTGCATTACGTGTAGCGTAACAAATGTACAAAAACACGTAACTCCATGGAAGGACCGAGCTTGGAAAGGAAGGATTCAGGTCCTGCCAACTGCAGGCAGAAGTGGAAACAGAGTCGGGACACTTTGACTATTAAGTAGCAGAGACACAGGACACAAAAGCAGTAGAAATTAGGAGGGTTGCCCGGGTAATCGATACCCTATACTTAGTGAGAAAATTGATTAAATTTTAAAATGTGATACTTTCATAATTTTTATATCTCTATGTCGTTTTCAAAAGGGATTAACTATGTGGGCATATTATATGAGTTAATAAGCATTTATAAAAGGAGTAAACGATGTATTCTATTGTTTACATTGATTCAAACTTTTTATAAATTAGTGGGTATTCAAATGTTGCTTTTCCCTGTCCAATTCCTTACAGAACCTCCTTTGCTTTGGCTTTTTCTTCCCCCATGTGGGGGGCTATTCGATGACAATCAATGGTTTTTGGTCTGCTGCACACTCTGGACTGGACCCAACCTCAAGTTTCATTGCGATGAGGCTACTCCTGCAAGGATGTGTATGCATGAGCATGTGTGCCGTGTCCTGTGTTGGTGCCACGCTTCATAAAGGATTCAAATTCGAGTGCATCAAGCGGATCCGAGTGGAGTGCCTGGTCTAATTCCAAATAAATGAAGTGTATGGCAAACAATGTGGTCCAGTTCAGGGATAAGAGCTCCTCAAATCTGCTGGACAAACTTTATCGTCCTTCACCGAGGCAAAACACCAACTGTGTTTGGTATTTTTCCTTTTCTTTCAGCAATCTCTTTTTTGTCGTCTTTGTGGTTTTTGGCATCCTCTGGCACAAATGCATCCCGTTTTGGTCTTTCCTACTACATAGCATTTTTCCAAAAATTAATTAACTTTGAATATTGGAACCCCTAGGGCCATGTTACTTTCGGACTCCTTTGTGGTATCTGTTGGTGTGTCTATCTGGGCCTAACTAATTAAAAAGTCAACAAAAGCCAATCATAACGGAGGATTGACAGTTTTTGCTTCTTTTTTGTGGATACTCTATACGTACATTACTGTTTTGGAAGTATACTGGTGAAGTGCATTAGTTAGGAAACCAAATGAAAATCCTAAAATTGTATAGCAGATATCTAATAATTTCTGTATTAATTGTATATAAAGTTCTGTGATTAGTTAAACAATTCTAAATACTTTAAGCCCTTTTAGAAGCGCAATAAAAATTCGTTAGAAATATAAAAATATAAGCTCGTTCAAGAAGAGTTTAATCAAGTGCAGCATTTTGCTGTTTCCCTTCAATTTCATGTGCAACTTCAATTGCAACCGCCCAAAGCTGTCAATCAGCGTGTGTTGCAGGTGGTGCAGCAAATATTAAAATAGGGGAGGCAGATCCACCCGAACTCAAGGCATTTGGCTAAATGCAGCTGATTGCTTTTGCGAGACAAAAGGCGCAAAAAGCAGACAAGTCCTTGCCAGTCAAACATTGCATAAAATCCCATTTAATGCCAAGCAGCCACATGTGTCTGCCGCTGCTGCACCACCCAACCACCCACTCATTCAACCTCTGGCGTGCAGTTTCTCTGCCATTCTAATGGAATTTTCCTCATGACTTAATTCAAACAATAAATGCGCTCAATTGAATGCAATTTTCATTCGCCGTTTTCGCAACCTTTTTTTTTCTAAAAATATTGTAAAGGATATTTCTGGCCAGGATCCTGCGGTTACACACCACTGATAAAGCCACTTGAGTGCAGCATGGGGGAATGCCTCGAACACATTTTCGATGACGTTCGCAATTTTTTTGCTTTCGTCCTTGTTTTCGCTCCTTTGGACGTCCTTTGTACGCTGTTGCCGTTTGCTTTTCTGGCTTAATAAACGTATACAATTTGTTAATTTGTACAGGATCAAACATGAAAGTCGTCCTCGCCTGTTCTGTCTCTTTTTCGCCGCTTCCTGCTGCTGCATCCTGGTAATTAGTTCCTTTAGCTAAACTCCGAAAAGCTAATTAGATTTTGGCCGAGGCAAAAAAAAAAAATTTCATTAAATGCAAGCGGCAAATGAATTCTTCCCAAGGAGGAAAAAAGGCGGAAGAAGGCTTAAGTTGGAAGCAAAAAATGGATTTCAGGAATTAGAGATAGACACTAAAAGGGGTTGAGTAGTATTATTTCCATTCTATATTATCCATATTGTTTCAAAACAATGACTATTAAAAATAATCCAAATAAAACAGCTTATTTAAGTCACAATTGCCCTCTTCAAAGAATCAAAAATTAACTCTAATATTAAAACAAACCAATTAATTCAACACATCTAACCAGAGCGAAAAAAAATCTCTGGTTTCATTAATTAAATTAAAATCCACTTGGAAGCTCATTAAATGCAAATCTCAACGGCTCAAACTCAATGTAGAAAAACCGAACCGAATCGGGAAAAAATGAAAACAATTCTAACCACAAAAACGCATTAAATGATTTGCGTAATTTACACAAAACAAAAACAAATTGGGCAAACCAACCCGAAACGAAAAGTAAGGGTAAACCGAACCCAAATAGCAAAAAATAAATAGCGGTCCGAAACCGCATGTTAATTAAAAATCAAACTAATTTCCTAATTGCAAAGCTCACCAATCATTAAACACCAAAACGGGGAAACCCGAAACGAACATCCTCATAAAAAAATCCATGAAATTCCTTTGATTTATTTTCAATAGGGGTAAGGGATCGGACCATTTGACCAATTGTCACACGATTAAACAGACAAATTCGAAAATAATTTTTCATTAAATGCAATGCAAATCAAATGGAAAGCCAATCTGTGGCATATGTCAAGGGGGAGTGCGGGTGGTTGAAAAAAGGGTGGGTGAAAGGGGCAACACTGCATTAATCCTGTTACACGCGTTCATGTTCCGTGGCGGCTTTATAAAATGGTATCAGAAAGATGAGAGCCACTGTTGGTTAGACTATCAGATTCCCTCCAATAAGGTTCTTTTTTAGAGTAAATAAATAGTAAGAATTTATAGAATAAGAGTTAAGTGTTACTTTATAGAGGTCTATATTTTATACAACTTGATTTATGAATAATATTTATATTGATCCCTTCATATCTTTATTAATGAAAGTTAAACAAATAAATATATTTTTTTTTCGCAAAAAGTTGCTTCCTTACAGGATACAATATAACTCGTTTAATTTTCTCATTTCAGTTGTAACTTTTTTTGGGCTTAATTAAAATCCGCAGAGCAATGTGTTCTCCCCTCCGGCCATTTTGCAACTCCCGGAAAGTAGGCAACACAAAAAAATGGCATTTGCATATCACAAGCTGATGCCAAACACAAAAACCCTATCCCACCGATGCGAATATGCATATGCGAGAGTATATATGCAGCATATTGGATAGAAACAAATAAACAACGAAACAAACGTACATTAGGACTCTATAAATTTCAATTTATTTGCGTAAATCATTTATTTTGCGTAATTTTCAGCTTAATTTCGGGCGTTTGGGGTTTTGGGCTTGGGTTTGAGTATGAGTTTTTTAGCGGGTTTATCAGGGGAAACCCTCATAAATCAATTAGGACACTCTTTGCCAGATTTTGGCAGCCAATTTTTGGTTTTGCGGCTTATTTGCTTTGCATAATTTTTTTCCACTCCTCTGTGAAATTTGTTTTGACATTTTGCGGTGCAGAATTTGGGTTTCGGTTTTGGTTTAGGTTTTGGCTCGGCGGCTCAGGTGTTGCTTCCCCACCACATGATGCATATTCGTATGTCACTTTTTTGCTATGATTAATTGCGCATTTGAGGCTGATTTATGAAGTGCCCTCGGTCTAAGCCAGTTGCAACTCATTACTTTATCGAGGGGTTATGAAGATGGACCAACGTGTTGGGTGTTGGCCAGGCAATTAGTGTAATGGACGGAGAGTAGTTTGGGTTGGATGGCATTGGATTAAGTGTTTTCCAGGGTTACATTTGCTGGATATTTCATTTGTATATCTACCCAAGTGCGAGACGGGTAGGTACATTTATAATTTAAACAGATTTTAAAGAAAGATTTAGAATTCATTAAAACTATTTCTTAAGAAACATTAAAAATCTAAGGAGAAATTCTCGTACTTGGAAAAATAATAAAGGGTTAAAATCAATGTTCTTTTTAGCTAGTCCCGAACCCCTTAAACCACTGCCACCCCCAGCTAACCACCTACTGTGGTTTCTGCATCTGAAATGTTTACACAATCGCCACTGAGCGCGGTCGCCCGAAAACCCAGAAACCAAACTTCAACAATAGCAAAAACAAAACTCCACAGTCTGAAGCTAAAAAGTTTACCGGAATAAAAAAAACAACTAACCAAACAAACGCCAACAGCTACGGGATATATCCGGAATAAATCCGCGAGCGGAACCCGCGACTTCTTCACGGGGCAATCAAGCGTATGAGCAATTTTACGTGGCAATTAAAACAAAGACTCCGCGGCACACGTAAAGGATTTGCAGCTGGGAATCCTTTTTTCTCACAAGCGGAATCAGCAACAGCTTCTCAACTTTTTCACCCACTGGTCCATGCCAGCCAGAGGTTTTCTTAAATTAACTCGGCAGCCAACGGCGTCTGTTCGGGAAAGTGCCAGCGACAAGAACAATAAACAGGATAACTTTCATTTCAGTTGGGTAAAGAAGCCGTTGATACCCTACGGATCAGGATTTAGTCTAAACGTTAATTTAGTTTGTATTCCAAAAAGTAGAAACACTATTAGTTCATCAGTCTCCTTCTCAAAATCTGCCGAACTTTTCTTCCCCAAGACTAATGGGTATAAAAATTGTCCCAACTTCCCTTTTCACAACAATCATTCCACGTTCTTCGGCAAAGTTAAACAAATGTAATAATTGTTCTAGCAAACTTCTGTTCAAACACTGGCGCCCGTCACAGGATTTGGTCCTGTAGGCACGTTTATTCATCGGCATGGATTCGGGCAATTTGTTGTTATTCCTGCTAATGTTTGTCGCCACTATTTTTTAGACTAGCTGTGATTGTTTCTACTTCCACTTTCAGTTCACTTCAGGACATGTTTGGACTGGGACGCGTGTCCTGCTAATGCGCCTGGGGGTGTTAAAGTCAGCCCACCGTCGAGATACTGTTGTGTTTCTCAATGGGTTCTATTATTTTTGTGTGATTCGATTTTGATTTTTGACGAATTTGTATTATTTTTTTGTATTTCTGCCTGGCGTGTGTCTGTGTAAATGTTTTGCAATTGTTTGTTGGCATTTGTGCGTGTGCCTCACCACGCACTCTCTTCATTTTGGACTTGGGATTTCCAAGGACCTTCTACCAACAACCCTAGAAGTGCGTGAAAAAATTACGACAGGATGGGGTAGACACGTTTTCCATTTAAGTTGATGCAATTCCACAATTGGAAATTAGAAAATGAAGTCATTTGAAAATGTTTTCAAGGGTTTTATAGAAGGGTTCGGGTTGCGCTACATCATTGTGAAACGAGATCAGTTGATCTCGAGTGGTTTAACGATGGGCGGGGTTTTGGTTGGTTTTTTAAAAGCACTTTATATGCTCCATAATAATAGGTTTAATTTGACAGAAACGAGAGTCATTAGAAGTGGTAATTTATAGAATATTAAATGGTTGATCTAACTAGGTTATTTTAATAGTATATTTTCGATATATTTTCAAATGTGCCAGTTAGGGAGTATATGGTTATATTGGTTAAAGGAATCTCGATCCATTGCCCTTATACAATACAAAATAATTATAATGTATGATCCAAAGCAAATTAGCTAAACTCACCAAGTCATTAAAGCCGAACCATTTAAAATCCCACTCTTACCGTAGCACTTACCGACGCGTTGATGAGTGAAAACAAGCATTGACGTGCTGAGGGTCTAGGAAAAGCTAAAATCAAATCATACTTTTAAGCTTAGAGAAGGCAACAAAAAACGAAATCTGTAAAAAATACAAACTATGACAACCCGAATGAAAACCAACCACCCCCTTCGACCCAGCAGCACTTCAAAAAAAGCGAAGAGCGAGCGGAAAAAAATCAAATGTTCAAGACAACGACGGCGGCATGGAACACGTGTCTCTTTCTGGGAGCTTACAACCCGGACACGTGACCACCATCATGTTTGCTTACATTCTCGACTGACTTGACTGACGTATGGGTAAACGACGATGATGAAGAAGGACTCGGGGGCAGGAGGGCTGTGCCGATGATGATGACGTTGCCGACTGTGGCGATCAATCAAGGTCCCATTGACAATGCAAAACAGAGTTGGAAAAATGGATATTAGAGTACCAGGTACAGTCTCCAACGCTGACCAGTGAATCGATTGAAATATTTTCCCTTAAAAACTGTACAGTCTTCCCATGAGTAGAAGTATTCAAGACCCCCTCCTCGAGCCATCCCTACATTTATCCTCGTGACAGTTAAACAGTGTTGGCCATAAATTTGAGCACTTCAATTTGGCAAATGCATTGGCATCGGCGTTGATTGTAATTAAAATTGCATTCGCATCTAATTAATTGGTATGCAAAAACCAGAGCCCAAAGGAGCGAGAGTGATGGAGCCGCAGCGGCGATGGCGAGGACTAGTTGGAGAAATTGCAAAATGCAAATTGCAAATCATCATCAGGCCACACCGAATGCAATTTATACACCCCCTTGGAACACGATTCGGGGCTGCGACAGGGTTGACCAGTGTGCAATTAAAGAAGGCGAGGCATTTAAAAGGCCCAGGGGGAAATCGGCCCAAATCCGACCGGCTTACAGCGATTCCAAGTCACGGATTGCAAGGATTTCCAACTCCATCTACCATCTACCAACTACCATCTCCGAAATCCGAATGCAATGTGTTGACGTCACGACACCTTCAGCTGCAACTTGCAACCCTTTCGCCTGCAACGCCTTCACCTCCACCTCCGGGTCGTCCTTGATCCTGTCGTTGTCCATCCTGCTGCTGCCATCGAAAACCCCACACTCTTGTCCGTGTTTAGGGCTTTTGTCTGGTGCATTGTGCTTTTGACTGGCCTGGGCCATGACATGATTGGCTTTTAACGCTCAAATAAGCTTAATTGAATTTCTTTTCATTTGCTAACAAAGTTTCTGCCGCTCCTAACCGAGCTGACTGACTGGGATTTGTTAATTAAAAGTGAATTAGGCAGCAGAAAGAGCTTTTGTGCGGCAGCAACAAAAATCACTCACTGCTGGCTTTTAGCCGAAAAGGCTGTAACCGAATAAAAGGCTTAGACTGCTGCAACATTGCTGATAAAGGTGGAAAATATTCTGAAAATAGTTACAAATGGATGCAAAAATGTTAAACCAATAAATAAGTTCCTGGACTATATGTAACTAAATTATGCCTTTAAGCTCCGCACCCTACACAATTTATTATAATATTATAATCACCTATAGGATAGCCGCCTACTACCCCGCCAATCAACCTAATTTCCGCAGATTTAATTATAGAAATATTTGCATTTAATTAGAATCGAGGTCAGCCAACTATAAATATTAAATTGTCCGCAAGCTGCAAATTAATGAAATTCGACTAATAAAATTATGTTTAATCAAAAGCGCAAAAAATTCGAATACAGCCATCGCCATGGCAGCGTCCATGAAATATCAAAGTAAATGTATCCCGCCCAGGCTCCCTTCTTTAACCGCATTGTGTCCATCAAAGGATATCTGCCTGGCATATGGGAACTATCAAAATTAATGGGGCTCGTCTCATATTCCGACCGCACAACAAAAAAACATATGCATGCGAAGGAAATAAAATTTAAATACCTGAAAAAATAAAAACCATAAAGGAAAAAAATAAGTGTGAACAAATTGGCGGCAACTGCAGCGACATTTTAGCTATCAAAAGTGTATTTGCATATAAATTAACGATCCCAAAAATGCGCTTTTTTTTAATAATGCAATTTAAACATATTTTATTTGCATTTATTAATGGGTTAAAGTCCACCAGACACGGGCGAGCAGAATGTCCAAAAAGGCAACATCAAAGTGAATTTTTTTCAATAACAATTTTCGGCATAAACTGGAACCCAACCTGTTCGGGGACATGGGCCTGAATTCTGGTTGCTATTTTCGCATTATTATTATCCTTTATTTCTCTCCCCCGCATTTGTCGCACTGTTACAAAATACATTTTTTACAGCATTACCATAAAATTGTAAAAAAGAACAGAGAGCGAGCCTGTTTTTTATCTTTTGACCACGTCAAAACATGTGACGGGTATTGAAAAACAAAAAATTGAAATAACCAACACGAAACGACACATGGCTGGGACATTGACTTTAAGCGGCTTCGATTCTCTGTTCGATTTTTTCCCGCAAATCATGTACGAAAATTGATGATGGAAATTTTCGTGACTCGGACAGACTCTCGGGGTGTTGATTGGGTTCTGGCTGGGTTTCAAAGGATTTTTCATAGCCAGCGGCTACTTATCATAAAAAAGAAAACCCCAGAAAAAGAAAAAAATAACACGGACATAATGCACAACCTCGTTTGGTTGACTCTGTCGAGTCATGTGTGTGGGTGGGTGGGTGGTTTCCGTCCTGGCCATAATTGAGTTGTAGCTGGCGAGAAAAAATCTTAAAAATCTCTGTGTCTTTTCCCTAACCCTTCTTTTGTGGTTATAGGTTGTTTGGCAAAGAGTCCATTGGCTACAACATAAAAGATGGTTGAAGAATAATATTTGAAATATGCATGAAATAAAATAATATTAAATGCAAAC
Organism: Drosophila atripex; assembly: GCA_035045925.1. NCBI lineage: Eukaryota > Metazoa > Arthropoda > Insecta > Diptera > Drosophilidae > Drosophila > Drosophila atripex. Next base: position 9,928,475 of record JAWNOP010000012.1, read on the forward strand.
ATCATAGAAAATATAAGAAGCCTTCTATGTAGAGTATTCACTCTTTTCATGTACAAAAAAAATGATTATTCCTTCTTGTTTTATCATATTTTGTATATCGACAACCTTTATGTTGATTTGGTTTCACACCCATCCTTCCGAATATCCTGCGAGTTCTGTTCGGTTATTATTGAAAATTGGCCAAATTGTATAAACGCACATATGCGTGAAATTCGATTCAGCAGAGTGTGAGAAAGTGTGGAGGGGTTGTGGGTGAAAGGGTTGCAAGTTGCAGGCAAACTAATTCAATTTACAAGTGATTTGTCCTGCCACACAAAACCGATTTAGTTTCGGGCCTGAGCCCTTTGGTCCTTGGGCCCTGGAACCCGGCTTGACCAATGCCGGAACTGTCCTAAATTTATGCAAATCCCATTTAAATTGTTTGCATTGCAATTTCAATTTAGAAACAAAATAAAGCGTAGCCCGATGATTACTTTGAAGGAGAGGCATTCCCAACACCAACCTACAACAAATGACAGCAATCTATTTAAATTTTTCTTTTTGCACCAAACACTCCACCTCATTTCGAAGTAATTTTGCCATTTTTGCCAGGTCCATTAGCAGAAATCCATCAACGAAATTGCCAGTGGAATCAACGCCATTTCAGCGCCTTCGCAAAATGTTGACGCCGTTTTCAATTTGCTCCACGCTTATCACCAAACTGATAGAGAGCTCAGTGTTTGCGGAAAAGATGAAGGGTGCGAGTGAGTGGGGGTCCCAACTTTATGTCCGTTCCCGTCTGGTTTACCTTCAATTTGAATGGATGCCACTGTTCCTGTGCTATCACTGGCCATAAAAACAGCTTTCCGGTCGTTACTCATTCATGGCAATCAAAATGGTGCCAAAATAGAAAAAAGTCCGGCCAAAAAGGGAGCACAAGCCAGGAGGCTGCAAAAAATTTGTTAAAGGCAGGGAGACAGCGCTATGCAGAAACGTATTTGAAAATTTGCATATCAATGCGTTCAACAAAGGCATGCACTGCGAGAATATTCTTTATCAGTTCTCATATTACCATTTACACTGAAATTTAACCTCAAACCTTCAATTCTCACATTTTCAGGCAGTGTATTTATACTCAACCCGCCCGCGTCTAGGCCCTATTACTTATCAGGTTTTGTTTTGCTGCCATTCAGTAGCACCACAGCAAATTATCAGATAGCATTGCCCACGACTGGCAAGTCCTAACCGCCACCCACACCACCTGCCACAGCCATCCAACCAAATAGACAACCAGAAAAAAACACATTCAAGTAAAATATTCAAATGAAATGTGAAACGCAGCAATTTCGCAAAACTCGAAAAGACTGAGTGCGAGGGGAGCCCCAAAATAGTCGGTAATCCGTCAACGGAAGTCAAACGTATTAGCATCCTGGCGATTTTTCATACAAATGGCGCCGTCGCACCCAAGCACCCAAGCACAAGGACTCCAGTCAACCTGGGTACGGTACAGAAGGGACGACTCGAACTCCGCATCTCTGGTTGTTCTCTGTGGGCAACTGCTGGGCATGATTGGTCTATCATGGCTGCCATCTAGTAACGGGCGCAAGGCGAACCTGATGACATATTGCAACCATTTAACACTGTCGCTCGTAAGGGAACAATGCAGCCATCTATAGTCGGTCTGGGGGTTTTAAGGACATGGGCAGGATTGGCAGACAGGAAGCCTAAGCGAGCGGAGTCGACCAGAGTCTGGCTGGCAAGCAAACAAAAAACAATTTCGAAGGAAATTGACTGAAATTTTGCAGTGTTGCTTCATCATTTCAACACTTGAAGAAAATATTAAATTGAAGATTTATTAAATTAGTTATATTTGAATAGTTTATCACAAAAATTAGGAATATATACATGTTAAGAATAATGTCACAAAATTGTTAGTCAAGTCGCCTAAAAAATAATTCCAAATCTCATTTTCGTTCAGTGCAGTGGCCACATGGCTCCCTTACAGTCTTCTCTATCGCCCAGCCATCCCGAGAGCCCCTCTTTCCAGCCCCTTTGTTTCCTTTCAGGAAGTTTTGCCTTGCTAACCACATGCTGTGCTTTGATAATGAGAGCAGTTCGCCTTGGTTCGCCTGATTTGAAATATTATGCTGCGGCAGTGAGACCAGTCCGGAACAACCCGGAGATGGAGTATCCGCTGTATCCTGGAATCCAGGCCAGCAGCCTGGCCAGTGGAAACCGTCGCATCAGTAGCGAAGCGAGTATCATTCATGCAAATCTGATAATTGAGGGCTTGTCGCTTGGTTGAGACTTGGTTTAAGTGGTATACCGACCGACGGACCGACCGACCAGGAGCAGGACTAACAGCTATGCATGCGTCCTGGGACACACTTTGATATATCGAGATTAGGGCAAGACGATGTTTCGGGCAACGAAATTGATGGCCCAGCCAGGAAGGATGCTGGTGATATTTTCCATATTTTTCGATTTGAGTTATTGGTCGCTTGTTGAGAGGTTAATGACGGGGTAGTATCTCTTTTCGGGTGTGAATACACATACTTTTGGATTTATGAAACAATTACGAAAATGGAACTTCGAGGGGAAACTGTTCCTTTCAACATTTCCTATGGTTTACCGAAAAACCACGAATACAAACGCAATAAGCTGAATTGCATCTCCGACCTCAACCCCTTTCCCATTCACGGATTCACACAAAAGTGTGACAATATCATAATTTGTCAACTTGCATTACAAAAATTAAAAAAGGAAGGATCCTGGCCGACGGCAAGCGCATTAGTCGCCGTGAGCCGACAAGCAGCGAAAAGATCAAAAGGATGGCAAACAAATGATTGCGGACGCAGCAGAAAAAATCCTGAAAAGGAGCGGGAATTGGTGGAAAAAAAAAGCGAAACGAAAATCAACGAGGCAACTTCAGTTTCAATTACAAAATTACAAAAACAGGCGTCAATCAGCCTTAATAATAATGGGGCGTGGCCCAACCCCCGACGCGAGCATCTCCGCCTGCTACTTAACCCTTTACCCAGACCGGGTCCAGGGGTGGATGTTCTCTCGGTTGAGGTGAGGCCACAATTTTTACTTTGCTTTTCAATTTTTACAAAAATATTTCCATCACAATGCTGTTCAGCTTTGGTAACTCATAATGCCCGGCACACACAGGAAGTTGATACTTGAGGACGAGAATGTTTATGCGGGCGCTGGGCGGCGACGGTCACGTGGCAGTCGACAAACTTGCTCGCAAGCCAAGGATCGGAAGGAGCAGGACAAGCCGAAGGACAGCCCAGTCAAGGGAAATAATCAAGCATATTAATGACCATAAAAGCGGACTGAAAGAGTTAAATGCATTCAATGCAGGCGATTGTCGCTCCGTTGCTCTTGTTCCTGTTATGGAAAAAAAAAATCAGAAAACTCGAAACTGCAAGTCGGAAGTAGAATATTCGGACGGGGGGTGGACTCTGGCCCAGAGTGGACCATGGCCTTGTGCTTAATTATGTGTAGCGGCCAAGTTTGTTGACTTTTTTGTGCTCTGTTTTATTTTCCCATAATTAAATCTCAACCCTCAATGAGGGGCGGTAAGTGAAGGGTCTAATTGCAAAGTGCTTGGGGTACAGTTGTGTCTCATTAGGTGCAGCGATTGCATAATAAATGATATAACTGATGAGGTTTAAAAAATGGACAAAAATAATACTAAACATTTAACATAAACCTAACTCTCAATAAACATATATGTTGTATTTGTATAACCAAAGATAAAATAATGTTCCTCATTATATTACATTAGTATAGTGTTTTGAAAAAGAGAAAGTACAGTCACGTACATTAACATAAAGGTAATATAAAACCGCAGCGAAAGCACACACGCCAACACAAACACAAGTGAAGCCCGCACACACATCAATCAACTATAATGATCTGGCATGTGCAAAGTCCGATATGAGGATGTGTGCTGGAAACTTTTGTGCGTGCTCGGCTATTATCAACTGTAAAATATCAAATAACCATCAAGGATAACTGCCAAAACCATGGCAAATACCAGAATATTCAGCACAAAAACGAAAGCATATTTTTGTGGGCACAATGATTTGGCAAAGCTATGGCCAAAAGCCAGTGGCAATCGTCCGCATATGGACACTGGGACCACCAGGCATCAGATTACATTGTTGTGGTGGAAGGCTGTCCCCCATCCTTCGCCACACACGTGTTTCCCGGACGATATCAATAAAAAGAAGTCGTCCTGGTCGTTGCCTGGCAAAAAAGAAAAAGAATCGCGGAAAAATATATGCGAAATTGACAAATTGACATACGTTTTGGATTTCTGGATAAAAGTGGAATGAGTGAGCGAGTGTAAGGTCCTTTTTCGCCGTCACATGTCCTGTCATTAGAAATAATTGTGTGGATGACATTTTTGACAGCGATATGGGGACGAAAGCGAGGTGAGCAGCTTAAGGATTTACTTTTGAAAATTTCTTTGGTCAGCTCAGTGCGTGATTTCCGATTTGATTGGTTCCTGAAACCCTTTTTCCTAAGAATTTAGTTCAATCCTAATTGCATCCCAACCATTTTTTGCCAAGAGTGAGCATGTCCTTTTGTTGTTTGAGTTATGTATATGGGAAATTGTTTTGATTTCGATTTACGATAAGCTCCAAAACCATGAGGGTAGTGAAGTATTTTCTGATTTATAAGCCAAGGGTTATTCCTGCTTCCTTTACGATGTCTACACATCCTTCAAAGCGAATATTTTCCTCTTTGAAATCCCCAGACATTACCATTTACGATCGGCGCTATTAAAACCGAAGCATTCCGTATAGTTTTCTGGTATCAGAGAGTAATTAAAGGACGGGCAAACACAGCTGCCAGGCAGTCCACCGCCTGTGGATGTTTTTAATCCTTTTCTGCGCTTTTTTGCATAATTTTATTAGAGTATTTTTTTACGACGCCTTTTCCAAAGGGAATATGCCGCATAAATGAAATAAACGTTTTACGACTAGAACAAAACAAATGAAAAGAAAAAGGAAAAACAACCGAAAAAAGTTTGGCAAAAGCGCGGAAAAGAATAAACCAACAAACAGAAAAGACAAATTTTTTACGACATTTTTTGCCGAGGACCTCTGTCTGCAATTGTTTGTCTAAAAGGATAATTGTCGAAGGGGTTGGCGAAAATGAATTACATCTTCATAAGCAATAAAATCATTAAGTTTTAGCTTTTTTATTGTTATTATCGGAGGGCACAGTGGGGATTCTCTGTAAAGATCCAGGAAAACGTCTCAAAAGCCGCTTAACTTCATTCTGAGGCCTGCAAGCAACCCTTCGAGCCTATGGCCAGGACCTGTTGTTTTTCCTGTTTTCAAGGAGGGCGTTCATTAAATTTTACTGGAACTGAGAATCATTAAAAGTAATGCTTATAAAATAATATTAAAGTTGTAAATATTCTTGAGCCTTTTTAATAACTTTTTTTAAGAATGCTGTTAATTATTTATATGAATTCTTTTTCTATTTATTTATCAACTTTATGTAATGCGCTTTAAGTCGAAACGAGGCAACAAACGAATGTCCATTTAATGTCCAGAAGGGGGAATATTTTTTATAAAAGGTGGATTGTCCTTCAGCTACCACTATTTGTAACAATTACAAAGCAACTTATATCCAAAGATGTTCGTCCTTTTTGTCTTTGTACCGACTAACAAATTGAGTCGCATCAGGATTTAAAGCGAGGCTATTTTCTCCCCCTGAATTCCATTCTGCTTTCTACAAGTTAATCTGTCAAATGTCAAGGAACCGTCCAAATTGGAACTGTCCTGCGTTTACATTAACTAAATTAAGTGGTCGTTTTTTTTTTTGTCCTTTTTCTGGGGATACATCTCAACCTCCATAAATAGACTTCCCCTATTTTCCTCGTCCCGGCTGGGTTGTGCATAATTTGTTAATTTACCAATTGGTTGTCTTCTTTTATACCCTTGCAGTGGGTATTATGCTTGGTCAGAAGTGGCCAACGCAGTAGATACAAAAAATTAAGAAAAACGCTTTGAAAAACAATATGAACATATAACTACGAAGACTATATCTTTGACGATTTCTATCCGATTCTAGCGCCGTATACCTTAAACGATTTGTAGGCAGATTCTCCATGTGCATCTAAATCTAGGAACAAAATATTTTTTCGATTTTTTGCTAAATTTCCTGGAGGATCCCCTTCAAAATGTTGAAAATGCACGGAAGGACAATGTCGCCCCCATCGATGGCTATATCTTTGTCAATATTTGTCTGATTCTTGAGCGGAATACCTTAATCGATTTGTACCTCGATTCCCCGTCAATCTGCATCATTATCTAGAAACAAAATATTTTTTCGATTTTTTGCTACATTTCCTGGAGGATCCCCTTCAAAATGTTGAAAATGCACGGAAGGACAATGTCGCCCCCATCGATGACTATATCTTTGCCAATATTCGTCGGATTCTTGAGCGGAATACCCTAATCGATTTGTACCTTGATTCCCCATCGACCTGCATCATTATCTAGAAACAAAATATTTTTTCGATTTTTTGTTAAATTTCCTGGGGGGTCCCCTTCAAAATGTGGAAAATGCACGGAAGGACAATGTCGCCCCCATCGATGGCTATATCTTTGTCAATATTTGTCTGATTCTTGAGCGGAATACCTTAATCGATTTGTACCTCGATTCCCCGTCAATCTGCATCATTATCTAGAAACAAAATATTTTTTCAATTTTTTGCTAAATTTGCTGGAGGATCCCCTTCAAAATGTTGGAAATGCACGGAAGGACAATGTCGCCCCCATCGATGACTATATCTTTGTCAATATTTGTCTGATTCTTGAGCGGAATACCTTAATCGATTTGTACCTCGATTCCCCGTCAATCTGCATCATTATCTAGAAACAAAATATTTTTTCGATTTTTTGTTAAATTTCCTGGGGGGTCCCCTTCAAAATGTGGAAAATGCACGGAAGGACAATGTCGCTCCCATCGATGACTATATCTTTGCCAATATTCGTCGGATTCTTGAGCGGAATACCTTGATCGATTTGTACCTCGATTCCCCGTCAATCTGCATCATTATCTAGAAACAAAATATTTTTTCGATTTTTTGCTAAATTTGCTGGAGGATCCCCTTCAAAATGTTGGAAATGCACGGAAGGACAATGTCGCCCCCATCGATGACTATATCTTTGCCAATATTCGTCGGATTCTTGAGCGGAATACCTTAATCGATTTGTACCTCGATTCCCCGTCAATCTGCATCATTATCTAGAAACAAAATATTTTTTCGATTTTTTGTTAAATTTCCTGGGGGGTCCCCTTCAAAATGTGGAAAATGCACGGAAGGACAATGTCGCCCCCATCGATGACTATATCTTTGCCAATATTCGTCGGATTCTTGAGCGGAATACCTTGATCGATTTGTACCTCGATTCCCCGTCAATCTGCATCATTATCTAGAAACAAAATATTTTTTCGATTTTTTGTTAAATTTCCTGGGGGGTCCCCTTCAAAATGTGGAAAATGCACGGAAGGACAATGTCGCCCCCATCGATGACTATATCTTTGCCAATATTCGTCGGATTCTTGAGCGGAATACCTTGATCGATTTGTACCTCGATTCCCCGTCAATCTGCATCATTATCTAGAAACAAAATATTTTTTCGATTTTTTGTTAAATTTCCTGGGGGGTCCTTCAAAATGTGGAAAATGCACGGAAGGACAATGTCGCCCCCATCGATGACTATATCTTTGCCAATATTCGTCGGATTCTTGAGCGGAATACCTTGATCGATTTGTACCTCGATTCCCCGTCAATCTGCATCATTATCTAGAAACAAAATATTTTTTCGATTTTTTGCTAAATTTGCTGGAGGATCCCCTTCAAAATGTTGGAAATGCACGGAAGGACAATGTCGCCCCCATCGATGACTATATCTTTGCCAATATTCGTCGGATTCTTGAGCGGAATACCTTAATCGATTTGTACCTCGATTCCCCGTCAATCTGCATCATTATCTAAGAAACAAAACAAAATAAATTTCCTGGGGGGTCCCCTTCAAAATGTGGAAAATGCACGGAAGGACAATGTCGCCCCCATCGATGGCTATATCTTTGTCAATATTTGTCTGATTCTTGAGCGGAATACCTTAATCGATTTGTACCTCGATTCCCCGTCAATCTGCATCATTATCTAGAAACAAAATATTTTTTCGATTTGTTGTTAAATTTCCTGGGGGGTCCCCTTCAAAATGTGGAAAATGCACGGAAGGACAATGTCGCCCCCATCGATGACTATATCTTTGCCAATATTCGTCGGATTCTTGAGCGGAATACCTTGATCGATTTGTACCTCGATTCCCCGTCAATCTGCATCAAAATCTAGGAACAAAATATTTTTTCGATTTTTTGCTAAATTTCCTGGAGGATCCCCTTCAAAATGTTGAAAATGCACGGAAGGACATTGTCGCCCCCATCGATGGCTATATCTTTGTCAATATTCGTCCGATTCTTAAGCGGAATACCTTAATCGATTTGTACCTTGATTCCCCATCGACCTGCATCAATATCTAGAATCGAAATATTTTTTAGATTTTTTGTTGAATTTCCTGGGGAGGAAATATTTGGAATATATATGTATGTATATGGAGCAAAAGTTGCAACTGCAAGGGTATATCAACTTCGACGCAGCCCAAAGTTAGATTTCCGTTCTTTTTGGTCTCCTTATGAGATGTCCCATTACTAAAATCAGGACAAGGGTGGTATTTGCCATGGTGAGTAAAATGGATTATCGGGTTGGACAGTTTTTTCCGTTCATATAAGCTCTCAAGTTTTATAAATTTTCGAACTCCCATCGCCTCAAAATTACACTCCAATAAATTAAGGCAGGCAAACAAAATGCTAATTGCAAATTAATTGGGCGCTGCATCTAAAAACAACAAACATGAGGAATCCAATTGAAAGGGCTTTTCTAAAACGCGCTCAGCATCTGAAAATAAATAACAAAAACAAAAAATGGAAAGGAAAACAAACAGAGTGAAAAGCCGGGCCCATGAAAGCTTAGCAAGCCAGACTCAAATAAGCGTTAAATGTTGCAAAAATAACAACCCAAAAAGAAAAAAACCGGGGGGAGGATGTGCATGAGCACCAGGATGAAGTCCCTGGCAAACACTTGTGGCCAGAACCACACACATGTGCCCCACTGTACTTGAACAGAGGACGTCAGGAGTATGAGGAGGCGGAGGCAGTTCTCCTGCAAAACAAACAAATTAGTCATCATTAGCGTTTGGCCAGGATCAAGGCTCGAGGATTCCACCTCGTTCAGCTCGGGCAGATTTTCGTTAAATAAGCGCACTTAATGCGATTACAAAAAAACCCTACACCGCTCTACAGCGGTTACAAATGGTGTATTTATACAGAACATACTATATGTATTTTGAAAAGTGAAATATCAAAAAAGCTTCGGGTCTGGACAAATTGAAGTCAGAAGCGGAAAAGCGCATTTGCAACATGTTTCCAAATGGCATAGGATTATATATATAATTGGAAATTCCAATTTTCAATACTCTTTAAGTGACAATATAGTTTAAAGAATATTCTTAAATAATTTCCAGGCTTTTCAAAACTACTAGTACATCAGTAATTAGTATTAACTTTTAAATAGAAAGAGTAATTTTTAAGTGTAAACAACAAAAGTATCGAAAACGCATGGACCTCTTTTAAAGAGTGTTACAAAAAGGAAGAACCCACAGGAACAGGCAAAGGACAAACTGACAAATGCAGTCCGGAACGAATTTCACTTTGAACAATTTTTGCATGAATGAACCTGCCCGGCAACATGACCCAGGCAATTTCGAAAATTTTGAGTTAGAAGGAGGTAGAACTCGAATTCCTTGCACATGTTTCCGGTTATTGAAATATCCTGCGAGAAACGTCATCTGAAAGGATGCCTACCTGAAAAATGATTTAGATAAAGAATATTCTTCTTCTAGAGTTCTAGGACCCATTTGAGTTAATTGTTAAAGGCCTAGGTGGAAAACGGGGATAAAAATAATAAGAACTCAGTGGTTTAGACTAATTACCATAGCATCCAACCCCATTTCTCACCTCACACTACTCAAGAAAAAAGGGGAATCATCAGCTGCGCTCTCAGTACAGGCGGTACTTGCACATGTCAAATGTCACAAAGCGCATTCATAACGCGAAAAAATTAGCCGCAGCCAAGTAAGAAAAATGTACCCAATCAGTGAACGAACCTTGAACACCCATCCCCACCAAAACAACCTAAACAATACCGGGAAAAGGACCAACGATGGCGAAGTCGACCCTTTTTGGTCGTCAAGCAGCTGTCATAATGATGGACCAAAGTGCATCATCAGCGCCGATTGCGGCACAGGCAGGGGCGTTTGGATGTGGGTGGAAAATGGCAGAAAAAATAAAGGGGTTTGCTTACGGTGTAAGGACTATTTTATACCCTAGAAAACATAAACTAAAAAGTATAACCTCTGACGTATAACCATCTCTGATCCAAGATATAAGAAATTACATAATTATTTTCAAATAAATACTATCTTAAGATAAACTTCGCAAAAGTCCCAGTTACTCCTAAACCCCTGGGTAAGTTACAAAAATCTCACACACCACACATGGTGACCAAAAGCTGACAACTCTCGCGAGTCCATTGGCAGAAGGCCCGTCGAAAAGCACAGAACTCCGGCGATGGCATCGACATCAGCATAGCGGGCATAAATTACAAAAAGCAATTACAACGCCAAAAACACACACACTCGGTACTAATCATGTGAGTGGAGTGGAATGTGGGGTGTTGTAGTCTGTAGGCCGGTGGTTTCGGGGGGCGGAGGTTAAAGGCAAAGTAGCTGGCACAGATGTGCGCCACCTAGCGCTCAAAAATTGCACACTAATTGCGCGCAATTTGTGCGGATACGCCAGAATATCTGGTCATTAGCCCTGGCGGGCAGTTAAAATGCCCGTATGAGTTATTGTCCAGGCGCATCTCAAGGGACCTCCGTAGCACAAGGCTCGACTCTTGGCGCTTTGTTAGTCTGGACGGCGTGGACTTTTATCGCCTGGGCGGGGTCTTAATTACCGCAAGCACTTTATAGGCCAAAATAGGCGATGTCGCGCCCCTTTTTACGCAAATAAGGACTTTAAGCAATCATCAAATTGTTCATGATAATTAAAATTAATTTTATTGTACTCCGACGCACATATATTTACATAAACTTACTTATATTTAATGCAAGGGAAGTACTATCCACCCAATGACAGTATTGAGTCTTTGTCATATGCATATCGCTTACTCGGCTATGCAGAAAATAATTCTTTTATGGCCACTTAAGCATTTAAAACGTATTCCATCTTGATTCACTCAGCTGGTTATGGCCATGGTTTAGTTAGCTTTTTTTTTTTTGCCATTTTAATGCATTGCGTCAAAACGCCATGAAATATGCAACACATGGCGCCTGAAATTGTCTTTTATATGGTTTGCCACGCCCCCCAAGCTTATCTCCAGCATTTTCCAGTCGAGTTTTATGCTTTGAGCTTCTGTGCCAATGCAAATGGCGCATTAAAAAATTTGCAAATGTCACGTATGCGAAGCGTTCTTATCAATGCCCTCAGTCTGTGCCCCGCGCCCCAAACTACCGACATCTCTCTCGGTGGCAGGTCGTAAAAGACAGTCGTAAAACTAAAGGAGGAAAGCGTCAAAATCAAAGTATATAAAAACTGGATACCCCCATGCTGCCAGAATTTTTGACTATTTCATCACACACTTGGCCATAAAATAGATAAAGGAAGAAATTTGAATAGGATCGGAAGGAGGAGGACCTGCTGCATGGGAGGATAGGTCTGGGGGACGCCGGACTGTCTGACATATCCCCGAATAATACATGCAGGAAATGGTTAACGATACTATTCGAAAATGTTTTATTGGCATGTGTGCATCGGAGAGGGATGGCCGCTCCAAACCATAAATATAAATTAAATTATATAATTTATTGTAATTCAACAATTTCAGCAGGCCCACGGAAGCAATTATCGTAATTTTCCTTGCTCTTGTGTGCTTTTCTACTTTTATTTAAATCAATATCATAATTTGTTGCTCGGCCAAACGAAATTAAATTTAATTGCTCGGGTTATTGATGATGGTCGCGCTTATTAAGAATGCTTGACCTCACGTCTGGTTAATAAATTTGATCGAGGAAGGAGCTGACTTATTTGATTAATATTTTACACAAAAATGTACTAGCTTTATGCAGATGCACTTGAGCAGAAAACTAAATAGCGTGCAGTGGTTAATTATTGTCAGACTTTTTGCTTATTAATTATGCCAAGAATTTTTCCTCATAGCCGTGCCAGCAGTGAGTAATCCCACTTTGCCATGCACATCCATCAGTTGTCCCGGCCGGCCACTTCTCAATTTCTGCACCTCCACCAGACAATCAAGTAGGTGCCTAACCACTGTTTTTATTACCCAACTCTAATTTCCACACATTTACACACACGACCCAAATGAAAACTCGCAGCATGACTCATAGGCGATGTAAAAACTGAAAAAAGAGGGACAGACCTCGAGGCCCACACTCCCCACTCGAACACTTGACTACTGCCCATGGGGAAAATATTAGTCCATCTAAGACTAAAGACAAATAATGACATAAAGCAAATGGAACACACATAGAGAAACCCTAGACCTGGGTTCCGGACATGTCGATTCCTGCACTCGAATGAAATCTGAAAACCCCAGCCCAGACCTTATCTAACCATAAAATCTATGGAAAAAGGGGCGAAAATTACTCAAATAAAAAAGAATCTACTGACATGTTTGTACAAGAGGGACCGACAGAAAAATCTTCGGTAGGCAAACAAAAAGAACAATCAAATAAATTAAACAAAGGCCAACAGCGACGAGCCAGCAGAAGGGTCTCCTCCAAGTGGATCGCACGTCCAAAGGCAATCTTATCGCCATATCGGGTGTACTTCCCATCCCCACTTCTTGTATCGCTTTTTTGCTCCGGGTGTACGAAAGTAGGAAAAATAAGAGGTCCGAGGACCCAGTTGTCCGAATCCCGAACACAGTTATGCACATGTTCTACCCATGCCGCCAGACGGCGAGACGATCATCAAAGCCCCCAACCAAGCCGCGAAACCCAAACCATTCGGAATTCACCAGAGAAAAGCAAGTGAGATTTGTGATACGGAGAGATACGAATCGAACCCTAAATACCTCTTAATTTAGTTTAAAAAATACAAATCTTTTCTTATATTAAGAAGAGAACTCACACAAAGACATACATGTATGGGAATTGAATAGAATAACAGACTCCCAACTATTTAATACTTATGACTTCTTTTTAAGATTTAATATGAGAATAATTATTTAAATAAAATCAGTTAATCATGTATTTCTTAAAATTGATATTATAAATATGATATACCCATTGATTGATACCTGAAATGAGTATTCGAACGGGCGGAGAACACACAGCAACAAACACTCGTTAAACAACATTAAATGGGTCTCGTTTTGGGCTGTGGAATGGGAGCGTGCGCAAAGGAACCCCTTCCCGAATCTCCATCTCCTTCCCCAGCTACCGAGGGCTACGAGAGTATGACTCATCCGGGGAATCGGGTCTGGGGCCTGGGGTCTGGGAATCATCGCTGCGCCTGGCGGTGCGCTTTAAGCTTCCTACCCAGACCATCGCCTCGGATCGGTTTGGGCTCGGTTTCTGTTTCGGATCGTCTGCCTAAGCAGCCCTCAATGACAGGCGTTACAAAATGGGAAAAGCAAAATAAAAGGTAGGAGAGTGAGTTAATGACCCCGAGTGCTACGGATCACTTGGCAATTGTCTTTGTTTCTCATCCCAGTCGGGGCTTTCTAAATGGGAAATCAAATAAAAAAAAAAATATTCGTTTCTGACAAGATCGAAAAGCGGACGCTCCCGGACCACCAGTTGGGATCATAAAAAATTAACACAAATTAACGAAACGAATCCGAGGCAGAAAAAAGATACACAAATACAAAAGTGTGAGAAATTGAGAGTTTTCGAGATTGGGGATTGGAAATTCAGTGAGTGGGGGTACTTAAAAGAGATGACATTTTTATTCGGGGAAGGCTGGAGAACATTGCGCAATTCCGAGAATATATTGAAGCTCCAAAAAGACAAAAACGAATCAACCTGATTAATAAAATGAAACTGAGAGGGAGCCAAATGAATGAGTGATTCGGTTTCTTGACAGATTAATCAAATTATAACCCATTAAAAAATCAAGCGAACTATATGGTGGCACTATACTAAATTTTACAAGATAATAAAAATAGGGTAACTAATTCATAATTTAATATAATTATATTTCACATACATTTTTACGATTAGTTTCGATTTTTATAGCAAGTGATTAGTAAGTAATTGGATCATCGTTCTATAAATATGGAGAAAGCGGCATAGCATGTATCCAATGACTTTTGGTGAAAAGGGAAATATCATTAATGATGATGAAATGGAGCATAGAACTGTACCATAAATGTACCTTAACAAATATACGTAAAGAAGTAATCCTTTCAAAAGTTCAGTTCTTTTAAATGAGATCAATAAAAGTTCCCAGTGAGTTGCGCAAGTTGTTTCATTGTTGATATTACTCATTAACATTTATATGTAAATGGTACGGGCATCCACGCATTTGCCATTTGATTGGGCTGTGTAAGATATAACGTTTTGAGGCAGTCCCAGACAAAGACAATGCCACGTCAGAAGACGGGCTTGAGAAAAAAACATGATGAAATTATCGCTAAAAAATTTGCTTTCGTTTGGGAAACGTAAAGTGAATTTCTGGAATCCCAATTGGGAAAAACTTCCGGGTTGATCAGAAACGCGATTGACACACTTTTCTGGAATGAATCCCGCGTATCATGTGGGTCATATGACATGCAGATTAAAAACTCAATCGAATGAAATAAGAATCCTATTTGACAAATTCAATAAGCAGCAAGACACCCCCGAATTGAAACCTTATGATATCTGGGCAGTCAAACAATTAGCTATGCAAATGATATATGGGTTCTCAACAAGTCAACCCCAAGTCGGATGACTTGTTCTTGTCAAAATCATGACTAATTTAAATAAAAATTGCCATAATTACCCGCATGACAAGAAAGGCCCGAAAATCGTGTAATCCTTTAAGAAAACATCAGCTAAATGGAAAACCTAGATCTTATCTTGGAGTTTAAGGATTTCGCCTCATTGGGCAATTACAGATTTAGATGGTTATCTTCGAAAAAGAAAAACACTGGCGTGGAAAAGAAAATGGTATTGAAGAGGTTAATCATCGAACTAATTGGCATTGGAAAAAAGGCGTATTACGGACATTATGTAAGGGATCGAATTAGCAAAGAAGGTTGAAACTCCACCCTTTTTGGCAATGATTCAGCTACTGCCAGAAAAAAGGTCTCAACCTGAGCTCCGCCCCAGAAAAATAAAGCAGACCTAAAACAAAAATGTTCAACTCGAACCACATTGGTTCCCCAACAAGCCCAGACAGAGAGGGAAGCACATTTTTTGGCTTCCTCTTTTGGCCCGCTGGAGCATGAAACGCTGTTAGGAAGCATAAGCCACGCCCCGCCTTCAGGGATTTATGTTGGCGCGAACCCGGAAAGAAAAGACAGACGGAAAAAATAACTAAAAAGGGAAGTGCTGCTACGGTGCTGTGCGACAGGGAGGCCCGATGAGTGAAAGAGCCGGAGGACAGACGGAGCAAAGTAGAGTAGTTCGTGCAACAATAGACCTAGACCTAGAGTAGCTGGAGAAGTGGAATTTGTATAAGATGACGCAGACCAACCCCCGAAGTGGCAGGTTTACTCTGCCACAGTGGAAACACTTGAGACGCACGCCGCAAGATTTTGTGTCTCTGTGTGCGTGGGTACAGTAATACGACTTTGTGGGTGGAGTCTAAGTACAACTAGAAGATATACTAGAAATAGAAACCAAATCTATAATTGAAATAAAAGCTTTACATTAAGTATACGCAGTGAGATTAAGTATACGTAGGGATATTAAGTATACGCAACAGGCGCCTCTTTTGGGAAATTAAAGAAAGATTTCAAACAATTGAAAATATGAAACAGTAAGTCATTGTTGGGATATCATTACCAACAGAAGAGTAATTAATAATACTTAATCCTGAATGAATTTTTCGTACATTATATAAAAACGATTTCCAGCGAAATTATTCATATCGTATCATATCCGACTTGTTCCGCTCTAATGGGAATACAAATTGCACTCGAAGAGTACAAAAATATGAGATGGAACCCCATTGTTGTCAATATACTCTACTCCTTGTGGAATATATACCGTTAATTTATGAGGTATTGTCATAATTCTTAGTCGGAAGTTTCAGATGATTGTGTAAACATTTGTAGAACGCGATCTGTGGATAAAGAGATATATACAGGTGGGCTCGTCAAGGAGGGAGGCAGTAAAAGAAAAGAAATGGGAACTCAACTTTGCCCACTTGCCCATATTTCAAGTGTTGTTGCCACCCACGCACAAAACACTCTCTTTTTTAATACACTTTCTAAGGGTACTATCATTATAGTAAGTGCTAAAGAACGTTTCTAAAAGAAAATTATTTTATAAACAGTATAATTTAGTAGGATCTAGTTTTGATTTATGAATTTATTACTTCAGTTTCGAAAATAATAAGGGTTAGAATAGTTCATATACTTTCCTATACTTTTTATTCACTTTCTACTAAGTAATTTTTTGGAAATATCTTATTTAACTCGAAAAATAGATCTACAAGGGTACAATCTCCCTCTCTCCCTCCGTAACCCACCTGCCTTCTCCGTCCAACACCTTGGCTGAAAGCGTTTGTCATGCCCTGACGATTTAATACAATTAATATGCTAACTGTACTTCTCACCACATATAGTTACAACAAAGGCAGCAGCAACCCAGCCAGCAACCTGACAACAACAATTCCCCTTAGTATTACAAAAAAAAAAAAAAAACACTTGGCAACAGGCGCAAGGTGGCCCCGCCTCCACCCACGCCCACACTAAGAATTTTTTTAGGTTTTTTGGGAGCTGCGAATGAGCCGATGTCAACAAAAATACCAAAACAAAAAAACTTGGGGAGCGAAAAAGAGCACCAGTGGCCCGCTACTGAGAGAAACGAGAGCCACCAACCACCAGACTGAGAGCAAATAAAGGCGGCGGAGCACACCAGGTATAAATAGCTGGCCGCCGTACTCAATCTCTCAGATACAGATACAACTCAGAAGCCAGCGGACGTCGAGCTAGCAGGAGAAAGCCAGCAGAACAACAAAGTGAACGATCTCGAAAATACGAAAGAAACGTGTATATTGTGTGTGCGACAAGACAACAACAAAGAACTAACTAAATAAATATTCATTGTGCCGCCGAGCCGAGGAGAAAGTCATTGAGTCACCATATCGTCGGCAATTGTGCAATTCCAAAAAGGAAACTAAAGACAAAGGGATCCCCAAGTCCAAAACAATGGCAGTGGCATTCTACATTCCCGACCAGGCGTCGTTGCTGCGGGAGGCCGACCAGCGGGAGCAGCAGCTCCTCCGCCTGCGGGAGTCCCAGTGGCGGTTCTTGGCCACCGTCGTCCTGGAAACCTTGCGTCAATACAGCCAGTGCCTTCCGAAAACCGGAAGGAAGTGCGGCAAGTACCGCAAGCCATCGCAGTGAGCAGTTGAGTAAACAGCAACTAAAGAGGACAACTACTACTAGCCGCCTATAGACCAGTCCAGAATCCAGAGTACAAACGACACCACAACAACGCAGCCAACCCACAACAAAATAGCCGTTTAATGTTCACTCCACATCAGTCAAGGATCCCCCGAGAATTTTTAGTTTACTCATCAAAGCGATTGTGATAATGGTTTTGTTTCTAAAAAAAAATTGAAAGAAAATTAATTGAAAGAAAAAAAAATCATTCAAAAATCTCAAAAAAAAAAAAAACTTTTTGAAAAATCCCCACAAATTTTGTACGGAAATTTTTTAACACCACAAAAAAATAGTTTCTTTAGAAATAATTTACACTTAAAGAATATTTAAATGAATTACTACTGTACTAGTTTGTAAGTTCTTTTGTAAGCGATTTTTTCTATGTTTTTCTTAAGAGCAAAACCCAGGAAAGAAAAAAATAATCGAAGTTGGCTAAAAATTGCATCAATTTTTTGTCAAACAAAAAGTCAATAAAGCAATACGAAAATATAAAATATATTCTGATTTTTCATTTATGGATGGCAGGTAATTTTTCAGATTATTTACTTGGCATATGCGTAAGCGGAAGATGACGTAAAGAGCTGAGAAGTCGAAAAATCTCATTCAAAATATTTTGAAAAATCAGCTTTCACCGGCGGCAAAGAACTTTCTAGATACTCAAACGTCAATTGACAGATCAATGATTTCGTCACATCTCTTCCTGTTTCCGACGGAAGGGGAAAAAAGACATTGCTTTTTTGTAAATATGGTAAATATGGTAAATAAAAAATTTTTTTTATACTAATACTATATCTTTAAGAGCATTTCAAATTATTAAACATTATTTTTAAGATACATAAAAATAAAAGTCCCGACGGCTTATTGTTAACAAAATCATTTGCCGTCGGATTTTTTTGATTATAAATTGAATAGAGTCTAATTTTTTAATAATATCCTAAATAATAGTTTTTTTATGCTGCTTGGATTATTATAAACAAGTTTACTAAAATATATATGTGAAAATTTCAGAATCCGGTTATGTTAATTGAAAAGAACTGTCATACAAAACTGAGACATATCCCAATAAAATTTATTCAATTTCTAGAAATTTTTTTGCTTTAGAAGGAAGAAGTCGCTTTTGGCCGAACTTTTGCACTCTTGGAAAAACTTTTCCGCCACTTTAACAACATTGTTCAACAAGCGGCACCAGTCAAACACAAAGAAAATTCAATTATGCAAAAAACAGAAATACAAGTTACAAAAATGTTTTCCAAGATTCTTCGAAGCAGAAACTTTCAGAAACACCAAGGAAAGACATCCTCCCTACAGCATTTTGAACATTCCCCACGATAATGTAAAAAAATTAGGTGCTAACAAAACAATTTGCATTTTTAAGTTAATTTTTGCAGCGGGGAACTGCAGGACAAAAAATCAATGTGCAATCCTTGGGGTTCTCGTCATCAGCTCGAAGGATATGACTGAGCTCGCGAAGGCGGGCAAGAGTTTTAATTAAACTTTTGCACTTATGCAGCTGCCATATCCCTGTACATCCTGCAGTTCAATTCATTTTGATTGCCCAAAAAAAGTTCATAAAAGTTTGCATTGCTCGCGCAAAAAGAAATCAGAAATTTCACTTTGGCAAACAAAACTAATTAACGCTAAACAGATAAAAGTTTTGGCCAGGAGGAGCGGGATTGGCATATGAAAAATAATTAACACAAGTTTATGATTATGTTGAAGCTGCGCCAAATGTCGAGCGATTTGTAAGCGAAAGCAGTTGTAATAAAAATCACAGACAGAAAACATTTAATCCCTGACAGGAAATTCCCAACCAGAACTCCTTCACTCCCAGTTGTTAATTAGTTCGGAAAGTGTTTCTAATATTGGAGAGCGTCGGGAGGGAGAGAGTTAAGTGAACTCAAATCAAAACAAAACTTTATCCATAAATTTCCAAGAACTATTTTCGGTCAACGGAGGTATCCCTTTTTTTTTGTTTGGGCCTTAACCTTGACTGATCTTTATCTGCTGGGTTTGTTGGCTAACCTTCCACATAATTGTCGGACATTTTGGGCAAATTTTTTGTCTGTTCTTTTAAAGCGAATTATTTTAAAATGCCTAGACTGGCACTGGCTTCAGGCAGAAAGGTAAAAATAAAAAAAACTATGGGGACGATCTCCGGATGCTCCCTCAAAATTAAATGAAGACAAAGAAGGATCGAAAGGCAATCTGCAGACAAAAGAAATAAAATTTCGGATTGAGTAGAATTTGATTTGCCCTTTTCGAGGGTTATTTAAAATTGATTCCATGATTTGAATTTTTAAATAAAGGTATACCTTGAAAAATATTTCAGTTTTAACTTTTTTTGCAGTTTAATTTTTAAATGAAATTTTTATTAAAGACAATTCTTCACATTTGCCAATATGCCTTACTGTCGAAAGTGTTTCTGCCTCTCGAATCCCAAAATATTTTATTTTTTGGGTTGTTGTTCGGGGTCTTTGGGTTTCCTTTTTTTGGCAGGTCGAACTGAGGAATAAAACGAAACCAAATCGAATCAGTCAACAACTAATGGCGGCCAAATTTCATTAAGCCAGAGACTGGATGTGCAGCAAAGTAGAAATGTTCTGATTATGGAATTGCGAAGGACCAAGGATTAGCCAAAGGCGTGTGCGTGTGGACGTCGTGTAATCAATTGGAAAACTCCACCTTGGCTATTATGACAGTTGTGCAAATGGAGGAAAATTGTACAAGGGGAAATTGGATTAGATGCCCGAAATTATCCAAATGTAACCTCTGGAAGGAGTATCAACAAAATAGAAACGCCACCAAAAATATAATCAAAATAGGGAAAAGTCCTTAACAAAAACATCATTTATAAGCCGCGACAGGAGCAGCTCCAGAAAAAAACCGAAACATTTAAAAATATACTTTGATTGATGATATCTAGTCAGAGTCAAAAAGTCCAGGCGAAAGGACACGCACACGAGCCAGGAAACGAAACGGGCGGAGAAAAAAGCAGGGAAAATACATTAATTATTGAAATGTCATTAAGGGGAAGACCCAAAGTGACGTCCTCCAGATTCGCATGAATATTTAATAGGAAATTTATCCGAAAAACGAAATAAGAAAATTATGACAAGAAGGCGATGCGTGACCGCTTTTCACCGTCAGGATATGCGTTCAAGGAAACTTTCCCTTCACGGCGGTGGGGCAAATCACGCAAGATGATGTTGATGATGATGGAACACACTTGAATCGACCGATTGCCATTAATTACGGGGTGGATTCCCTATCAGGATATCCATTCGTCTATAGGAAGTCCCAGACTATTCATCAAGCGGAGCGAACATTTTAATTAGTTTTTCTGTTTGCAGCTTGAACCCGAGATTACGAGCTAATAGTTCTCAAAAGGCAAATTATCCAAAAGTCAGAATGAGTTATGATAATGCCGGGCACACCCTCTATCCAAACAAATCCCACCCATCCCTCCGAAATGGATGCATAAATGCATTCAAATTTGCCAAAAGAATCTGAGACACATAACTGTCAAAAAGGACAACCCGTCGTGTCGCAAATTGTTTTTCATGGATCTGGATATACGAATATAGGAATACTCTTTTTGGACTAAAAGAAAATAAAAGAAATTTTCAGAATGGTAAAGTATATATAGAATATTTAAAAAAATCCTTACTGAATATATTTTTTAAAATTTAATACTCTTTTTAATTAATCCTAATTCTAATTGCGCCAAATTTTTGCAAAAACTTACTCAACTAAATATGGACGAAGATCTCTAAAACAAAGTCTTAAATAGAATCAAAATACCCTTATCCCAGGACATGGGAAGTGTGGAAAAATTTTCGCGCCTTCAAAAGGCTAACGACGGGCGTCAGAAACTATAAAATAAACAAACTTCCGTTCTGTGGCAGACGCAGATCAGCTCGGCAAATGGCTGAGATGATGATTCCTTTGCGAACTGATGAGTTTGATGGGTTTGACATACGCTCGGCAGCTCCATTGATTGCATCATAAATAATGAATTTATGCTGACAGGCAGTCGTCAGAGTTGGTCGGCCGGTGGTGGCTCCGAGAATCCAGCAGGCTCTGCTCTGTCCTGTCTCCGGGGCAGCCTTTTTCGTCGACTAATAAAATATGTTTTTATTGCAATGCAACACACACGCACCGCGTATAAAAATTAATGAGCCACAGAGGCGCGCACCCTTGGAAATTCGCATTCAGGATCGGGATCCGGCATACAGGATCCTGGCCATTGCAAAAGCATTTCCATTTTTGCGCATTTTCCTGTTCGCATTCACGACCGCTTTTTGTTCGCATTAATGTTTTCCAAACGAAATGTTAATAATATTCATAAATATGTCAGCTAATAAAATCTGCGGTTTGATTGTCACCTTTATTTGCCTGTCTCCGGTATCCCCTCAACCACCAACCCCAAAAGGCTACTTTTCCTCATGTCCCCTTCATTTTCTTGAGAGTCCTCTTTTGTTATGAAAACTATCTTTAAATCGGTTATTAAAGGTAGCCAGTATTGTGTTTTATGTAGGCGCTAATTAAACACATTGTTTAAACATATTTGGATTGTAAAAAGGGTGCTAGATTTTCCTTAAGATCTCATCCTTGTTTGCTGAACTTGAAGACCTGTGACAATGTTCCAACACCGCCAGATGTTGCCGCCGGAATAAAGCAACTAAAACCAAACCAAGGAAGATGAAGAAACTTTATTTTCTCAATCCGAGACAAACCTAAGGGATGATATTTTTTACGATATTAAATGCTGAGATTTTTATAGATTTATATCCACAATTCGACGTCGTTCCTTGCTTTTTATTGAAATAGGAAACTTTCTGCATATTGCATGCATCAAATGCTTCAGCAACAACAACTTGCCACATTTCTGGGGAACGTTGACCATTTTTATGACAAAGAATGAAATGAGACGAAATTATTGACGAGCGGAAATCGCAGGCAATAGTCGAAGGAAATAAAAAAGCGAAATTACTTTTGATAACAGTAATAGCGAGAACTACAGAGCGTCAAGGACTCTCCAAGAGCAGCGGCAAAGAACTACACATAAGCAGCAGGAAGTCAACTACAAGAGGGCGTTGATTTGTCACAAGTAGAATTATGAGCCCAGAGAAAAGGACATCAAGGGAAAACAGCTGCCACAGACAACAGCAACAACAGGAACAGGAACAACAACAAACACTCCAAATCCCGGAAATCGTGTCTCAGATAGTACCTATCCAAACTAGAAAGGAAAACTAATGTAGTTAGTAGCTTAGATTTTGGCAAAGCCATCCATACATCCCTGGGGCCATATACATACATATTTTCCCCTACTACTGATCAAGAATCGGATAACTATTGGAAAAGATATAGCTATCGTACCTTAACCATGACTATATCCTAAGTCGACCGATCCCGTTCAAAGAAAAGGATTTGTGCAAAGTAGTTGTCCTATTAAATTTGTACCTTTTTTTACAGTATTAATATAAATAACGCGACTGAAACTTTGTGATGTTGACGTGTGGAGGAAAGGATAAAGGATCTGCATACGTCTCAGCAGGAGTTTACTGCACACCTCGACTGAAGAAGGGAAAAAGGGGTTGGAGTGTCGAGGAAAAGGTGTGTTTACGAATAGTTTTAATGGGTTATCATTGTTACTGTTTTCCCATTTCTCCGTTTCATTTTGCTCGGCAACATTCTTAGTCTTATTGCAAAAGGAAACTGTCATAAATGTCATTGCTCGTAAAAGGCAAAATGCAATTTCCACGCCCCTTCAGAGCTGCCCTAAAAACCCCCCGTCAGCCCAGCGATTATTTTTTATGTGTGCAACCGAAACCGAAGCCGAACCCATCCCATTCTCGTCCTCAGGATCCTGGCTGCGTGTGAAATTATGATAAATGTGCATAAAATCGCGCCAAGGAGAATTCTGCTTCTCGTCATCGTCTCCGTTGCACTTTTTCCTGCAGTTGAACCGAACTCGGTTCAGTTCGGTTGTGTCGTAAAAAATCGGCTAAATTGCCAGGCAGCACGCACAGGACAATGCAGCAGTCCTTTTCCACCAGTCCTGTCCCAATGGCATTTTTCATTGCATTTTCTTTTAATTAAATTAGCTTTTTTAATGTTTCCGTCCCCGTTGTTTTGCTCTGTTTTGACTCTGGTTTGTGGTCATAAAAAATTTAAAGGACCAAAGAAATAGTTGGGAAAAGGGAGAGCCTGCTTAGGACTGTCTTCCTCAATGGCCGCATCAACATTTTTGCAATAAAATATAAAAAAAGGAAAATTAGGCATTACGCAATGGAAAATTGCATGTTCGTCGTAAAATATTTCCGTACTGGTCAGATGCTGAGAAATTAAAGGGAATTTGTTGCCAGAAGGTCTTTGATTTTAAAGAGAATAATTTATGGCACATAAAACGGTAAAAACTGCCTATAAAAAACGGAAGGACAAATTTATCAAGCATTAAATTTTCATCATTGGCAATTTTCAAAGAACTAAAAATTTCTTTCCTAATATTCAAACACGGAACACACACGTTCTAAGCCTGTTCGAATGACATTTTAAACTTTTTCCCCAATTCCGGGCGAATTTTGTGGTCCAACAAACGTAATTGATGTAACCAAATGGATGGACTGGCCGATAAACTAATAAACCAAAGTCATGGCCACAAACATTTTCCATTTCCGTTGCAAGACAACGCCAGGACCAAGACGCAATTGACCAGGCCTAGGAATGGACCTTTGCGGAAATTGCAAAATTTCTGCATCGTAATAAGATGAAATTAAGTTTTGGCCAACATCACACATTCCGGTACACACGTACGAACTCAAAGCAAATAGAAGGGCGGAGGAGCTTTGAGCAAACAGCATCGAAGGATCTTGCAAGGAGGCTCAGTCAGGCAGTAAATGAACCACTAATTGCGTGACGAAATGCAATTTAGTGAACTTTGCCCCAACCACAAGCCTTATTACAAATACTGGGAATAATAATGAAAACATATCATTACAAAACTGAAATCGACAAAAACTTCATAATATGTTCAAATCATCCACCAAAGTATTTTAAATAACTTCTGAATTAATATTTTTCTACAAATCAACTAGTGCAAAATTTGTTCAGTGTTTCCAAGACCGTACCATTCCCCCAGAGCTATGTAAATACAAAGCTTTGTGCTTCGTCTGTGTCCAGTTTGGATTTTGGCAATTAAATGGAAAACGTGGGGAAAGTCTTTGGGCTATAAGGCAAACATTTGGTGAGAAATTCCCAATTAAATGTCCTGGACATTATCCTTTTTTGTTTAACTAGGCAATTTAAAGTGTTAATCCTTTCGATTTCCGTCCAGCTACAGATTCTGTCAACCCTTTGGGTCCTGCTACATCCCGATGACAATGATAAATTACTCGGGCACTTTGTGTTCTGTTTTAGCGTGATTTATCGCGCCTGCCGACCAGGACACGTGGCTCTCTGCTTTACTTTTGGGTTGATTTTTAATTAAATGCAAACAGAAATGACCATTTGATAAGGTCGAACTCTTATTGAGGCCCCATCCTCATTGGATCTGTCCCTTTTTTTTGTGTTGGCAGGATGTGGAAAGCATTTTCCAGGCTTTTTAACTCATATTTAAAATGCAGGCGCAGCCTGAAGAGCGGACAAACAGCGACTGCAACCAACTGCAATGCATTAATTTTTATAGACTTGACTGCATTCATGAAAATTCATTGGCATCGTCCATTCATCGTACAATCCGCGATTGGGGGCAGAAAGGAGAAAGGCCATCTCTTCATAGGCCGTTGCACTCCACACAACAATTTTCGACTTAATGATGTTTCCAAAATGCATCGGCAAATATGTGCTCCGCAATTGCAGCAAAAATAAAATCGACAGGAACTGAATGAGGTTTTTTTGGGTTGAAAGTAAACTTGTGTAATACCTTATCTGTTTCATAATTAGTGAAGTTTAGGTAAAAATGGATTAACTATAATTAAAATAAATGTATTTTATTAGTTACAAAGTTTGTCATCCACAAAAGGTTTCAAATTATAACCTAAATATAAAGTTAAACTCCAAGATCAGTAATATGAGTGTCATATTTCATACTTAAGTAGCTATACCCATGGATACTTTGAGGTAGGTCATAACTTTTCACTGGCCAGTTGCGGTTCTCAGTAGGGAACCGAAGCCTCCCAAGCTTTACCCCCGAAAGTATAGCCTGGCCACATCAGTCCAATATGTTGCAATATGTTTATGTGTAATTTTCAAATAAAGGTTTAAATGTTTTTGGCAAACAATCGCCGCCAAAGCGGAAAACTGGCCGGGCGATGGCCCCCACCAACGGAAACAAAACGTGCGGGGAAAATGTGTTACATTGCGGTTATTTGTTCTGGTCATTGATATTGGGGTTGCCATTGGGTTTTTGTGCTCGCCTCGTGTCGAAGGTTTGTAATCAACATGGCTGCGGCTTTTCATTGCTTTTTGCTTGATTATTTTTGAAATATTTTATAGATTTATTTGCGGCGGGTGGGCTTGCAATTATCAAAAAGGAATTTATCAGCAGCCCATTAGACATGATTATTGTAACGCCAATATAATTAAAATTCGTCTTTTGTGCTATTTGACAGATACTCGGCTAAATTTTTAGAAATGTTCTGTTCATCGACATGTGTTTATTATATTTAACACATATTAAGTTCTACATTACCAGCATAATTGGCAGGTGCGTATAATATTGAACAAAGTGGCTTCAGAATATCAAAAACAATAGGTTAGCCTTACAAATTTTCCACAATACTTATCTTATGATTTTCAATAAAATAGTTCCAATAGAATAGCAGTCCAATAGAATAGTGATATGATGAGTACTTTTTCTTCTTGAATTTGAGCGAAATTTATTTTAAAAAATATATTTTCAATAATCTTCACTGAATTTAGACACGTTCGATATGGGGAAAGTTCCAGAGAAAAAGAAAATGTGGACTTCGTGATGGGAAGAGGAAAACGATTTAGTAATCGGAATCATGGAGCTTTGGCGTTTGGGCCTACTACACTAAAACGTTCTATAAGATTTATCTTTGATTCGAAACGAATCGGAAATGAAACAATAAGAAAATCGATTGGAATCAGATTCGATTAAAATGTTTTTTTAATAATGGCCTGCAAAAATGTGTAGCTGTATAAAATGGTTACACATCTTATTTATTAAAAAAAAAGGATTTAAGCCATTGAATAATGGACAGTTTTGTAGGCTTATTGGCGGAATTTATAAAACAAATACCATATATTTACTATACTAAGGTTTACAAGCTACTGTATATACCGTATTTTGAGGTGGTAATTTTTTGCTTATCGATAAGATTACATTTTTCTAATTACTGAGAATAGACATTTTTACAATTAAAATAAAAACGTGACTTTTTGTATATAAACTACTTGCGGCATTGATAACAAACTCAAATTCTTAAACAATTTCAAGATCGTTCAAATTAGCAGAAAGCATATTTAATTCTAACCAAATCAAATATTTCACTTAAAAGCTTCTCATTTGAAAAAGAATAATCCCGTTTGGAATTTCCCAATTATAGACCCAAGATAGTGCCGCACTCCAGCTCCCCAGTAAGCTCAATTGCCCAAGGAAGACAACAAACAAGCCGCAGAGAGATCTCGGCTAAATTACGTGCCAATCAACCACTTGGAAAATGACAATGGGCCCGAGACGATAAGACGGAGACAGGACAAACTTATTTGTTTAGCAACACGCAGGCGGCAGGACGAGGATAAGGAATCCTGGCGGGCGCTCTGCGACTGTGTGTTTGCTAATTAGCACATGTATTCCTGGAGACAAAACTCCGGCGGCAGTGTCAACATTTCACTTCACGTAAAGACGACGAAGCCTGGGCTCCGTCTCGGTGGATTAAATTGTTTAATTTTAAATATGCTCTGTCACTTCATTTGTAAGGATATAACCGGCAACAGAAACGAACACGAAAAACTTTTGCCTTGAGGAAGGAAACTTCTCCTGGAGACGACGGAGAGAAAAAATCATTAACACGCCCGCAAGCGCAAGCCAAACGAAAGGATAACAGATTTTTCTGCTAATTTGCAGGCAGACTCCTTTGTGCGTGACATCTCGAAGTTGGGGTTGTCCTCTCGTCCTTATAAGCCAGACACTATCTTCCTCTTTAGATCAACTTCTTGGCAGCTCGTTTCACTTGAGTGACGAAGCTCCATGAGATAAGCTCCTTGCAAAAATGGGGAGTCCTTTTTGGGAAGGAGAGGCGGTGCTCACGAAACTTTCTCAATAAATTGCGTTCTTCGGGTGGCACGTTGACAGTTTTGCTTAACGCTTCATAATCAGCAAGAAACAAATACGTTTCCATCTAATTGTGTGCCCCAACAATTAAAAGCCGAAAGGACTTAAGTCAACTAAAAACTTTGAAACCAACTACGGTTACCATTCTTTTCTTTAGTCTCCATTAAAAGTCTGAGTCCGTCACTGCTCCAGAGGAGCTACACTGCAGGAAAAATTATGCGAAAAGCCCATTCTGATTTTATATTTGACTTAATTTAAGATTAAATTTTCCCAGTGCCTTGAAAACTTTTTCAAATGTTTTCCAAATGCTCCAACTTACGCCTGAGTAGTTCCCAAGGAAGTAAGCCGGGATGTCCTTTCTTAAATCCGGCTCCTTGCCACCCGCCTTGTTGTCTGCGTGGCCTTTTAACGCTTCGCCGATTGCACACAAGACAAAATTAATTGTTGAGTAATTGAAATTTTATTTATATTAGTTTCCTTTTCTGGAGGTCCTGCCATTCGGGAGTTGGGTGACCACTGCAGGCGGTATCTGCTGCCTTTTGTGGACTGGAGTGTGTAATTCTTGTTTGTCCTTGTAATTTAGTAGCCAGATTCGGCTTCACTGCATTTATCCCGCCACGGGGCTCTTTTTATTCAAATTCTTATCCGAATTTTTTGTGTTTTTCGTGGTCCATTTTTTTAGAGTGGAAAATCAATTTGTCGCTTTGTTGATGATGTCATTTTGGAAATTTAAATCATTTGTTAAAGGTGAAAGGAGTGAGACTGAGTTCTGTGCTTTTAAGTATTTTAGTATTTAAGGCTCTGAACTTTTATTTCAAGTATCCCATTCACTTCTTTGACTCATCCTTTGAAAAAATCTAAATGGATATCGCTCCTCCTCCCAAACTAGTACATTTCCCTAAGCTTACAAAGTACCCATCGACTGCTCTCTCTGTTAATGCGTTTTAATTTAATTTTGCATGCCCAACCGCACCGAACACAACACAAATGGCCGAATACTCGAAATAAAAAGCCAGCACCGAACAATGTTGCACTCCACCCTCCGGAACACATTCCGTTTCAAAGTCCCCCGATATAAAGAGGTGTTCCAAATGGGTGGGTGGCGATTCTGGTTGGAAACTGCAGCTAAAGTGGCACTGGGAGTCAATAAGAATGCGATGTGGATGACGATGGCTGTCAGGGGCATAACAAGCTGGACACGACACATTGCACATGGACATGAAACAGGACCTGAAATGAACTGAGCCGAGGAGTGGAGTGCCCTGGAAGTGGGTTGAGGATCCAACTGTTATCAGCGGCAAGCACACACTCACAATTTGAATTTAGAATTCCAAAGTCAGTAATTGAATACTCTTTCTGTTGTTTGAAGTTTTTTGTGAGTATAAGCGTTGTTAAAAGTTAGTATTTAATATTTTATTTTGCAGGTATATTATTAAAAATTTAGAACAGTTTAAAGAAAGAATTTGTGAGTATTTTATAAAAAGGATATTTAACATTTTATAACAATTTCTCTATTTTAAGTATGGTTTTGTAAAAGTAGACATTTCTTTTGGCAGAGTATAAAAGCAGTAACGAGAACAATATAATTGCCGGTCATTTGCAGGAACAGCAAAATGAGCAGCAATTCCACTCCCACTCCCAAATGCAATCCAAACTCCCCTTCTCCAGTGCCATTTTTTGTTTTTTTGAAATATGCAAATCAAACAAAAAGCTTTGTTGAGGTTTTAGCAAGCTACATTGTTGCTGCAACATGTGGCAGGGAAAATGTTCTCCAGTGATGAGAGATGCCAGGAGAAGACACTATATTTGAACCCAAAAAAACACAGTAGAATCTACTGGCTTTTCAAGTAGATGAAGTACATTTAGCCACTTGTAAGGGACCCGAGAATCGTTGGCTTTTATTGACTGCCCACCGACGGGCAGACAATTACGTTTACTGCGGTCAAAAATGCAACACACTCAAGTTATACGCCAAATGTCCGGTTAGAATGTAACCTAGAGGGTATCTCAGGGTATTTGCGAGTCTTAGATGGGTATGGCAGAAGGGTAATACATTAAAAACTATATTATAATGAGAAATTTTTATGATTGTTTTCAGTATTAAATCAATAAGGAGCCAAATATTCCTACGTTTATCTTTACAAAGAGTATCTCTTGTTTTAGACTTTATTTGTAACCATCACAATTTCCTTGTTAGACATGTCGTATGCGTAATAACCCCGTTAAGGACAATCGTTCTTCCCATTTTATCTGTCTCATGTCTCGCCATTTAATACGAAAAGTTGTTATCAAAATAATTGCAGCGATTGCAACAACGTTGAGGTCTTCCAAGGGTCCAGTCTACTTTCAACCCAGGGCAATCTGCCCCAATCTGTGGTCCATAAAAAACTGCCGCCAGCAGAATCTCATTAGAATAATGCATCGCATTGGCTGGAAAGTGTGTGGCAAGGAAGTCAGGTGGATAGACAAACAATTGTTGATTAAATTCATTTTAGTCATTTGCATATGAAATTGTCTGGGAGGATTTGGGTTTGGTTCGGTTTCATTACTCCCGGCGCATTGAAAAGTCATTTTTGTGGATCGGGCTGGAGGATTCTGGCCACAAGAATAATGAAGTTGCCGAGTCTTAAGTCTTCGAGAAACAATGCCAGCCCAATGACAATGAAATGACTTAGGTGTTTGGCTTGGCTTGGCGTGGCTTTTCAGGGTGCCAGGTTGCTGGATCCCGAAACAAGATGCGGAACGCAGCTAGGTGTTTGGGCTTTGGCTTTCGCCATTGTTCTTTTATGGATGGTTTCTTGTTTTGATAATTTAATTTAAATGGCAACCAGAAGGGGCAAACTTTGGCAAATGCAAATGGAAGTGCAATGTTTATTTCGGATTGGATATTCAAATAGATTACAAGTGCAAGAGAGAGGTGATTGTATACTTGAATGATATAATATTTCATAAGTTTATAACTTGTTTATCATTATAAATTAGCTTCCATTTTTTTTTTGTTATATTTTACATTTTTATTTCGAATTTCAAATCTTTATGGAAAGACCTTTTAATCTGCCCTCGTTAGGCCTGCACCTTACCATTAACGTCTTAAGCCGACACTTGGAAAACCCCTTTGACAAGTTTTCAGTTACACTGCCTCCAAATGGCCATGGGGACAAAAGTATGGGTGAATGGAAACTTTGGCCAAACTTTTGACACCCTAGACACACTCACATGGCCATTGATTGCATTAGTTTTGACCGAAGGAGGAAAGTGGCGTTTCCACATGAGCCGCCAACGTGCTCAAAGTTTCGACAGATAAGGACGAGACTCGCTTCCACTTCAATTTTAATTGACTTTAAGTAAAACAGACCACAAACGGGCGGAGAGCGGGCGAAAACTTACAGGAAATGCCTCGTTTGGCTGTTATTGAATTAAAATTTCCGCGTTCACTTAGTCCCTCCGGCTTAATTGCTACTGTAAGTGACGACGTGATTACCTGAAAAAGGGAAAATAAAGAAAGAGCTTCAGCAACAAGCCACTTCCTGCCGCAGGTTTTAAAAGTTTTCCTTGTAGTTTTCTTTTGCCTTTTTCTCGTCCCTTATTTTCCCCAGTTTTTTTCTTGTCGTGTGTGTGCATTTTTGATGAACTCCTGCCTTGATCCTGGGCCTGTGAAAAAGAAGTTTGCCTGCTTCCTTGTCAGTTCATTCCATTTGCATATCGTTTACGTTTTAATGTGATTATGGCGTGTGCATATTGAATGCCTTTACTCGGTTATCCTTGAGTCTGCTTCCTGTAGTTTCCCTAACTGAATTTTTCCTTCGGGCTCTAACTTTTTAAAAGCACAATTTTGGGAAAATTTGCCATCTCGAGGTTTCTTCAGTTTTCCCGGTTTTGTGGTTAGTCTGACTTTAATGGGAAATTTTTACTTAAAACAAGAGTTTTTAGAACCTTTTCGGAAAATCACTTATTACTGCTTAAGCTCTGACCTTATTTTTTTTTAGTAGCTCCACACCTTTTTGGGCAGGATATTTTATTACACAATTTACAATAAAATTTATTTACGACAATGTTTTCGAACTACTTAGGGGATCCCTGAAGTGCCTCCTTAGCCTCCCCCGCCCAACTCATTTCCCACCCCGTATTTCAGTGTTTTAATGCCTCTTTTATTGGTCGGAACACGGGTTCAATAGACGATGACAGGCGACCCCCATGGTGTCCCCAGAACCGAGTTCCTATTTGAGCTGACCATCGGCACACGTTTCGCCTCCTCGGTCGCTTTTTTATTGCCAACTATCGACTGTGTCGCCGCTGTGTATTTTGGTCTAGATGTCAGCACACATAATTCACAATTCGCTAGTTTTACGAGTCGCTTCCGTTCATTTGCCGTAAAAAGGCAGCAAATAAAACGGACAGTGGACAACGCGCCCGCATCATTAAGTGACCATTGTCCGCTCTTTGCTGTCCAGTTCGCTTTTTTACGGCATCAAGGGTCATCCTTTTGTCCTTAACGGCCGGGGCAGTTCAGGAGGGCTGAAATCGGACCAGGACCAAGTGTTGGATGGTATGGGGACTCCGGCTTATGTGTTACGTCACTTACGGCGACGAAATATCTCCTCCTCTCCGTCCAGATTTTCATGCAGAAAAAAAATATATGGCACCAAAATATATATACTGTTAGGATGTAAGTTGAATACATGAATTTCTCCCTGTGTAAGTGATTTTTTCATGGCAAGCATAAGTTATTTATGATCCATCATTGTGCAATATTTGGTAAATCTTGCCGAGTTTTTACTGTTGCTCCTCGACGGACACCCCGCCCACTTCCATGTCCTAAATTGAGGTACAGTTTGTTATTGTTTGACTATTCCTTTCTGCCAATTTCCAGTTGGCTGACAAGCTGTCACAGATGTACAATTGTTTGTGTGACTAGCTCCGACATTTGGAGATTTATTTCGCTTATCGTTTGGGTAAATAAAGTTATAAAAGCGAAAAGACCTTTTTTTCGATTCTGTAGGTTGGGGATTTCAGTTGATTTGTTGGGGCACCATTTAAGTGAATTCCTTCTCCCAAAATTTAATTGATAAGACTTGGGGAGAATAATAATTCTAAATTGGCTGCTATCATCTAGGTATATTTATTGATTCCAGGCTTATTCCAATGCGATATACCTTCCAGATTACCCATATATCATTTAATTTCATGCGACGTTAACTCCACACACATCCTGCACCGGTTACAAGTAATTTTACTAATGCTTAACCCGCTCCTGTCCGATGGGACGGCGGAACCCATAAAAATGCCAAACGTCTGTCAATGTTCGAGGTAAAATTAATGTTGCCAAAACGAGTCACATAAAAATGCAACGCAAAAACAACATAAAAAAGCCACCAAAAATAGGAAAAATAAGGGGCAATAAATTTGATGCCGAAAACAAATGCACCCAAAGTAATGTCGAGCCCGATGTATGTGCCAATATATTCCAGAGCCCGTTTCCCAACCCCCTTTCGATTAACAACATAATTTCGAGTGTCATTAATGCGAACATTATGCCAAAATAATGCAAAAATCATATAAATTATGTGCCCAGAAAGGGTTTCCTCCGAAAAGGGTCAACGCCAAAGCGAAAAAACAAGGAATGACCACTAACGGGACAATATAAAAGTGGCCACAGCCAAAAAAAGGGTTAAGAGGCGTGCTGCTGGGCAAAGGAAGTGGGTGGAAGCTGGGTGGTTGAGTGGGTTGGCCTTTTGTGCCCATGAATTTGAGCATGTGGTCAGCAACAGTGGAGAAGTACTTGAGGGATGGACAAAAGAAAGTGGAGGGCATGGGGGAGAAATTTCGGGAGGCAAAGACTAAAAGTGTCGGGTGGGCAGTCAAAGGAAAAGTTTTTTCACAGCTGGGATGAGCCATTTAAGGGCTAAGCTTAGATAATAGCCGGTTAAAAAGGAAAATTAGTGGCGTCGACAGAGGCGAAAAAATGTGATGTTTGAAGTTTGAAATTCTAACAAAAGGGGATATCTAAAAGACAAAAAAAAAACACTCCAAATTTACTAAATATTGTAACAAGCAACAGAGAGTATGAATAGAATATTTCTTGATATTTTATTCATAAAATATTGATTTATTTGATTTATTTCATTCGTTAGTCTTTGCTTTTGAAAAGTTTTGCCCCACCCATCCGAAATGTTCCTAATAAAAAAACGCTAACGAACCGCGAAACTGTCAAAATATTTCCACACATGAACTGAGGATATCCTTTCCCCTCCCACAGCCATATGCGAACCTGAAACGCACGCTTCCTCTGTTAAAATCATTCTAGCGAAACGGCAAAGGGAATGCAAAAAAGCACAAACTAAAACGGAAGGATACGCAAAATGGCAGGAGTATAAAAAAAGTCATAGTACGGAAACCGTATGCAAAACATACTCAGCACACTCACATGCCTTAACCCCTTGCTGGCGCATGCACTTCCTCCACACATGATTTTGATTTAGTGGCACTTTTAAGGCTGGAAAGCACTCACCAGCCTATAAATTCAATTTGCGCATTTATTGAGGCAGAAATGCGTCAACGGCAGCACCAGGAAGTAGCTGAAGGAACAGCCAGGACGACTTAATGCACTACCAATTATAACTCAATTTTCATAAATAAGAGGAAGAAATGGCAAGAAAAAAACGCCACAAAGCACGCAACAAAAAAGTGTGGGGGTTAAAAGGGTAAGCCCGGGTTAGGGTTAGGAGTTCGCTACGCCTTGACAACTCTATGCTTTGATTTTTAGCCTTTCCAGTTAGTTGTTTTTCCCCTAAATTTTCCTATATGAAATATGAAACAACCGCATGTGTGCAAACATTTTTTTTCGGGTTACCGCCAGCTTCGAAAAACACAAGCAAAAAAAATGGGGGTTGGGAATGACACCTTCACCCTCTTTTTTCTGGGCTGGTCCCGACACATGAATCCTTTATTTTATTTATTTATCCCTTTTTCCTGCGAAAACATTCGATTTTTATCACCAAAATCAATTGCATTATTGTGTTTGACTTATTCGACAGGCGAACATATAATGCGAAACGTATTTTTCATATATTTAGCAACCATGGATAATTCAATTTGGCAGAGAAGGGTTGGAAGGAAGACTAGTCTCTAACATAAATTGTGTTTTTCAGAAGTTCGTAACCTTTGGAAAATGTATAGAATGAACCTCATTACTCTATACCTTTTGCAAAAATTAAGGCAGATTGTGGCAAGTTTCCACCTCCATACAATTTATTCTGCAAACCCCTGCTCCTTCCAGCCTTTTTACAGTTGTCAGTGGTCTAAAACGCAACATAAATCATAGACTGAGGCATGACAGGATGCGCTTGGGTCCTGATGATGCTCCTCTCCACACATGAATCACTTGATGGCGCAGCGAGTGCAACAAACTGTGATTAATAGCGAAACGAAACCCCCCATCCGGGACCCCAAAAACCGGAGAACCCCCTGGAAACTCTGGCAGAAATATACAAAAGCTTGAGCTGACAAATTTTCATGAATTTTTTATTAAACATTGAAATCAATTCCACTTTGTCCTTTTCAGTTCTGTGGCTCCTGCATGTGTGCATGGGAATGGGGTTGGGGGGGATGAAATTTTTTAAAAACATTTTTTCGCCAGGCTTTTAGAGTCTGCAACACACGTTTGACTTAACTTGTTGATTTATGGCTTGCAAGCTGTCAGCGCCGGGAAGCCAAGAGGCGACTGCCGTGTCCTTTACCAAAATGATTTTCCAGGGGGCGGGGGAGCAGTGGGTGGCACATACAGGACACATTGTGTAAAACGCCTTGTTAACATTGCTTACCCCAAATCTCATTTGTTCGCTATTCGCTTTTCGGTAAAGAAAGCAAAGTTGACAGTTTTTTGTGGAATCCCCGCAATAAGGAATTTAAATTAGTTCATGCTGCGCAGCAGGAAATGCTTTTTGACATAGTTTTCAGTATTTGGTAATAAATCAGAGGGTTTCTAGATAAGTTTTGAGATCATAAATTGACTTTTGTAGGGTTAAGGCATCCATAGATGTGGTAACTTGACTTTTCTCTCAATTTTCTGAAGGTAAAAATGCTTTAGACTTCTTTAGGGATATGATTATGGAATATCTTTTTATTCTAACTTTTATAGAAGCAGATGCAGCTTTTTTCGGTTAGGAACTCATAATATCCTCTACCACAATCATGATATTGCAAAATTCCATTCACTTCTATATCCCCACAATCTCATCAGCTTAGCCTTGGGCAAGAAAATCCTATCGTTCCCCTAATATCGTCCTTTAAAGGGTTAAATTCATCCATTCCATTTCATTCTGTAAAATTTTCAATATTTACAATTACTTAGCATTTTAAGTCGCCGCGTCACATCAAAATGACAATTATTTGTCAAGTCATAATCAAATTGAATCCAACAAAACACGTACAGGAGCGCAGGATCACAGTTGTGCCTAATCCTGCGGCTTTGCATGTGCGTCATATTACCAAAAAAAAAAAAAAAATAGATGAAATAAAAAGGCAGAGTTGATGTAGCTGGGGTGGGCGAAAGGATTGCACTCGTCAAAGTGACGAGACAGGAGGACGGGGTGGCAAGGGTGGAGATGTCCTGAGGGGGGTTGTCATTTGTGCCAGGACGAGCGCGCGTCGGCTATAAATGTTTATGATTATGGTTTAGGCGGCGGAAGATTTACTTTACACATGTGCTGCATTTTGCATATGATACCAGAGAATTCTAGAGATGGAATTGTTATTAAAAATTAATGAAATTGAATGTCTAAATATTTATTTAAAAATTAAGAAAATGTATAATTTTATTGCTGGCAAAGAATGATTTTATTTTTGAAAAGATACTCAAACTGTTAATGGAATTTGTTTCCAAACATATGATTTTCCTAAAGATGAAATTTTAGTTTTCAATATTTATCTTGAAATCTATTTTGCTTTAAATATTTAAAGTTATATATTTCTTAAAACTCCCATCGCTACCAAGCAACTCAAAAGACTCAACCACCACCCGCTTTTCAAAAATTACCAAACGCATAAAAACTTATGTTTATTTGACTTGGCCTTCAGTCGGCTGCCGGATGCCACGCCTCTAACCCCGATCTACCACCCACCGCCCAGCGTTAATTGTGGGTTTGGCAGCCCGCGAATATCACACATGTGGAGCCCTCGGTGGCTTTAAGTTATGGCCGAAGATATTTGCGCAATTTTCAGCTTTATTTTAATCTTTCCTATGATAAAATTTTACGATATTTGGCCATAACTCCTCCAGGGGCTTTCTAGTGAAAAAATGCAAGCATATGCCGTATGTGGAATTATTTTTAATTGGTGGTACACATTTGGCTGGCGGGTACAGTCAGCCCTGGAGGCCTTTGCATAAAAAGCTTTCAAATCAAAGCAATTTACGCTTTGATTTGTGCGAAAAAAAAATATAAGCCCAGGACCTCGAACAGAAGCTCAAATTTGGCGCGTGAGATTTATGTAGTTGAAAGATTTATTCGCGAAAAATTTATTGCAGATCCGGACCGTGTCCATGAGGAAATCGGACTTGGGGTTAGGACTTCATAGACCTGTTCGCCGTTAAGTGCTTTAAAAGCGCATAAATCACGCGGTTGTTTGGCACTTTTGGCGAAAACCGCGTTGACAAACTTGCCAGGCTCACAGGCTCATGAAAGTACCCAAACTCGGGTTTTTCTACACAGAAAAAATGGAAATGCACAAAATACTATAGATTACACCCAAAGTATGTGATATCCTTAAACATTGAATCATAAAAAGATTCTAGTATTGCAATGAACCATTTTTTTATTATTATTTTGCAAAATAATCAAAAAACTCTTGTTTTTCTGTGTACTGATTTTTTTGGTAGCCTTTTAGGACCGCCAAATTACGCGTAAATGGCAGTTCCAACTGGCTCAACCTCCCGAAACCGAAAACCATTCCAACGGAAATCTCTGCGGTTGTGGGGCCCGCGGCGACTCAGTTTAAAATCTCCTTTAGACCCCCAAATAACACCCTCTGTCACATACGAGCCACGTTGATGGCATTTTAATTAGTTTTAGGAACTTGTAGCTGCCATTTGATTGAATTGTTTTACGAGAGTTGGTTTTTCCGAGGGGCACATAGGCAGCAAATAGAATCTAATGGAACTTGTTTGTACAAAAGTTGGTTTTCGCGAATATCATGTTAGTCAGTCCAGTAATCATTTTTGGTTTTTCTCTTCTATTTTTTTGTATAGTCTCCCTTACATTTTTTTCCTAAAATATTTGTGAATTTTTATCTCCAAATCCCTGGCATCAGTCAAGCATCAAATTATGCTTTAACATTTTACGACATTTGTTTCAAATTAAGCTGGGAAACTGCTTTCCCCAAAGACGCCCGACGCCCCGCACTCCCATACCAATTTTCGCTGCATTGTTTCCGCTTGTTGTGAATTTTTGAATAGGAAACTGGAAGAGCGGCCGTCTGGCGGGATCAGTCCTCCCTGTAATTATCTACTCGACCACCGCTGGACGTCTCAGAGCAATTTCCAATTAAAATTAATGAAATATTTTACAGGAGCCAAGGAACTTGGCCGGGTCAAGTCGTAAAACCATTTCGGAAAATCTTGTCAAAGCCGTTTCATAATCATAAACTTGGCTGCAGTTCGGCATTTTTTTTCGTCGCCGGTTCGGGGGTGTAATTATTAGCACCCAAGGAAAATTGCTCGGGATAATTCCCAGGACAGCAGAGAAGCGACTTTGAAGTGTTGAGGTTTTTCAGTCCCCAAGGGATGCTAATTCCTGGATCTTCTTCAGCGCCTTTGGTTTGACATTTCGCCGTTGTTTATAATTGAAATTTTTTCGAGACTTTGCCACTGGTTTTCACGTTGATTTCGCTGCTCGTCCTGTTTGACTGTTGTTTCTACTTTTTAATTTGCAAGTCTCGGCGTTATAAATGACCAAAACACATACGTAAAATTAATGACAATGCCCAGGACTTTCTGTCAGTCTGATGGACAGACCGAAAAGGGAAGAAATGTTTGCAAAAAGCATTTCTGCTTAATGTTGATTAAAATGCCAGCGCGCAGTTTCATTTTGTGGCGTGAAAAAATGCCAGCCAAGCTCCAGCTATTTTCTGGCTATTTTTTTCTGTGCCCCTCCCACCGCTACCTCCCACGGCCGCCTCCTTTTACCGTGTTGGCCATATTGACAGCCGTAGAAGTTTTGGCCAGTTTCACAGCAGGCAGCTGTCTGCACTCGGCCATCGAACAATGGCGAATGAATAAATGGCGAAACGCTCCGATGGACATTTGGAAATGTATGTGTTTCGGGGTTTTGCTTACATTTTTTTCCCACTGGCCTTTTCACGTGGCATTGCGTAGACAAATGAATGGAAATGTCAAACTGAAGTGAAGCAGGTTAGGGTCTGATGGACTGGGGATGGAATCATGGTTAAAGGGACTTCAATTGGAAATGGGGGGGGTGAGGGATATGTGTAAAACAAAAAACATTTTCCTTGAGTAGCAGGTTCAAAATATATTAATTAATCTTACAGTTGGTTTAGTGTTTTGAACATTAAAGCTTTTATTTTCGTCCCTTTGACTAATTTTTCGACAGGCAACTTGACGCAAGTCTCCCAAGAGGCAACTGTACCGTAGTCTCAAGTGCATTTCCACTGCACTCATCTGGCAGTCCTCAAGCCCAATGTACAAGTAGCCATAACTTGCAAATATAATGACAAAGCAATTAAATATTACGGCAATCCTGTACGGCCAGATCGGTCTACGCCCTCCGAAAACGTCCTCCATCCCCGCAGTCAAACAGAAAACAATCAAAAACGGTGTCGAGTCTTCGCTTTACATTCCTG
This sequence comes from Drosophila atripex, assembly GCA_035045925.1. Classification (NCBI taxonomy): domain Eukaryota; kingdom Metazoa; phylum Arthropoda; class Insecta; order Diptera; family Drosophilidae; genus Drosophila; species Drosophila atripex. The sequence continues at coordinate 9,968,395 of JAWNOP010000012.1, forward strand.
GGGCAGGGGTAATAGCTTTCAAACAATAAATGTCCGCAAAACCATTGACATGGCTAGCTGAAATGTGGGGGTGGCCAGGAGAGGGTGGAAGGGGGCAGCGGGCAGAGTGGCCAAGTCATTATAGAAGAGGAAGTCGGCGAAACCTGGACTGCAAAGCAATTCATCTAATTTGCATGAGCCTTGATGGGGTTCCCATATGTGCACTTAGAAAAAAGCTCATGGACAAGAAAGATAGAGCTTGAGATACGAAGCCTTATTATAATAGTAGAATATAATTCTTATATGTAGGTATTTAATATAATAGATCTTTATAAAAAGCATTAAAATCATTTATATATTTCTTAGTGCAGCAGCTTGGGGTTGGCCGGCAGTCGCACAATAAATAAAATTAAAATGATGGCAAACAATGGACTGGACCACGGCAAAGTGGAACCGGAGACCAGGAACGGACTTATTTGACTATCCGTAATGTAACACACACACACACACATCTGTACACTCCGGCGTAATGACCTACGAAGCACAAAACAGAAAATAGCCGCAAAAAAACAAGGCTATGGCCAACACAACAGGAGCGAGCAAAATTGAAAAAGGAAATTGTTTGTAACTGCGAAACGAGTTTATTATTTTGGCACCCTTTTCGCAATGGTCACAGCCCCCTCTCCAGTAAGTCTGACCACCTTCCCTCCGGACATTAAAAGAAATCGCGAGTTTTCCATATGGCATTCGGGTGAGGAACGTTTGTCTGAACTGGACAACCCGTAGTCATGGGTCCGTAACCTTTTTTAATTAAAATGTTGACAGGCACATGGAAAAATGCAGGATTATATGGCTGGAAAGACGGAGCAGGAGCCGAAGGCATCATTGGAGCAGCCGAGCATCTCAATGGACCATCAAAAAGTCAGGTCACAAAAGGCGTCACACTCCATTGGTCATTGGTCAGTAAGCGATCGAAAATAGTCCTTAAAAATTAACAGACAATATGGATTTTTCTGCCCCTAATTTAAGCAAACATAAATCATATTTTTCACACAACCCCACCCACAATCAAGCTCTCTTCAACCCACTCTCATGTAAAATTGGCTGAATGCGGGTCTGCTTTCTTTGATTTCTGCATAATTTCCTAGTACAAGATTGGCGAAACCGCCTCCGGCACTTTCCCATCATCATCAGTCGCGTGTTCGCGCCACTTTCCCATTTTCCATATGGGGGTTGCTTATGGAAATATTTTAAAGTTAGGAAAGAATTTTTATTTATAGCGACACTTATGGCATTTAAGTGGTTTTTGCACTTTTCGCCAGCCACGCGGCCATCCATAAAAGAAAGTTGCCAAAATGATTTAATGGCTTTTAATTGAATTTTAAAATAGCTTGAAATGATATTTAAAGAAATTGTACTTTTCTGCTGGGGGGATTATCTCATGTGTGTACAGGCGATGGAGTTTTCTGTTCAAAATGTTCGCATATGTTGTAGGTTTTTGGTGAAAGCTATAGAAATAGATATGACAACTGCCCCAACCCGGTTTCTGGATTTTGCCTTCGAGGCGTATCAGTTTACAATTACAAATGTCAGGTTTAACATGATAAATGGGCATATGTGGCAGTTTTCAGTTTTGAGGATTTTTCCACCTCCATTTTCGGAATGTTTCTGGCATTTCTTGCAGCCCCCAGGCGGCTTGAAAGGTTAAATGAAATGGAATAAACTCAGTAAGCAGGTTGGGGTAACCTTAAAGGTTACTAGGTACACGGATTTTACACCAAAATGATCTTTAAATTTAAAAAGGACTTGCCAACAAGCCCAACCCAAATCGAACTGAACTGTTCCTACCTCAGTTACCGCCCCAAAAGCCGACATGTAGCCCCTGTTGATATCTGATCCCAATGCTAATTAAGTCAATTCGCATTACTCACAACAAGAAAAGGAACAAGGACGAAAAAAGGACAACAATTGGGGTGTTTATATCACTATTTAATGGGAAGGTAATAGGAGGGAGAAAGCGGCAGGGATCGGAAGAAATTTGAAAGTTGAGACTATTTATTGTGCCGATTGTCATTGTAGATTTTCGAGGGTATGGCTGGCAGGCAGGGAGGGAGACACCTCAATTGGTTATACAACACCTAAATGTGGGCAAAGATCATAAGCAATTAGCATTGGAAATGGCTGGGTAACCCGAGGAACTCTGACAGTTGGCTGAATGGCCAAATCGAGGGTACCCGCACACACCTCCAATCAATCAAAGCTGGAAAATGAGATTTCGCCGTGACATTTGCCTAATTGAAACTCGTCAGAATCACACTCTATTTGCTCAACCACCTTATGGCCGATTGCACTTGTCAGCGGAACAGGAAACTGCAGCAAACTGGTTGACAGTTAAATTGTCATTTTGGTTTCGTCCATCCCCGAAATCGGAATCATTTCATGACAAACGTAACCGAACAGAACCCAGCCCATCCATTGCATCTCACATATGTCCCACTTTTTGTGCATTTCGCTGTGTAGAATCAGAGTTAAGTGCTTTAGTTTTGATTTTCAATTATGTCACATTAGCCGCTCGTTCTTTTCTCCCTTCTAACCTCTGGCTATTAACAAGCTTAGCTTCTGTCCTTTGTCTTCGGGTATTTGTGAATCATTACCACCCCCGGGGCCCGAGGGCTGCACAACTAGTTCCGGATTCAAGCGGCGCTCATGTGGAAAATGTGGAAAAATTCTGATCTAAAAGCCGGTCGGGAAAATGGCATTCATAAGCGGATTATCAATATCCGTATAAGTGACCCCTCTCTCTCGATAAATTAGCTTTAAAAATTGTAACAAGTGTTGCGCTGAAATGTTAAATTATAAATGCATAATGACTTTTCGATTAAAATTTTTTTATTGGAGTTTTTTTTACAAAAGCACTCAAGCAAAACATATGTAGGGCTGGAACTCTTTCCGAAAGTCCATTATAAATTATGGATTCTGAATGCCAAACAATCTACAAGCCATCTCCAAAACCAGTTTCAAAGTTTTAGGCTAATTAATATGGCTTTCTGGAAGTGAACTCAAAATTTGCATAACCAAAACACAAACGCTCAACTAATTAATATTAAATTCAAGCAAAATTCCAAATTTAATTTCGCGCATCAAACTTTGTGGGGAGCCCAACCCCTGGCCGGGAACTATTGACTCTTGACTTTGGCCTGGCCAGGCCTGCGTTGCGGCTTTTGTTAACCCTTCGTGGATATTGCGGCCGGAGAGCAATTCATAATCATGTCATAAAGTAGCGACCCCAAAAGGCCCCCAAACTCCCATAGCCCTGCCGTTAAGGCTGCTTAATTACATCGGCTTTAAAGGCGATTTCGAACGGCTCATTGCCAAAACGCAAAATTTTCAATTGACTAGACACCGCGGTAAGGGTTGGGATTACTCCGTTGCCAGCTATGCTACAGATTATTAATTAAGAATTTTACACGAACCCCCGTTTGACGGAAGCGGCTTAAATTGCTGAAATATTTGGTGGCTCATCGGCAGATGATTGAAAAAATTATTTTTTACGCGTGAATTAAATTTTCGCGGTCTGCTGTCAGTCACCAAAGAAGGGTTGAATCACCACCCCCAGCCACCCACAAGTCCTTGGCAACTGGCTTATCCCACTCCATCCTTTTGGCCGTCCACGAGCTTATTAGAATTTTCCGCTTAAATTTGCTTTGGCACTTCTATTCCCCGACAAACAGAAAAAGTTGTCTTGGCCGCAGCTCACTTTTGGCCATGTTTGTTTAGGTTGAGGTGTTCTTCGAAAGCCCTTCTTCCTTTTTTCTGTTCTCACTTTTTTCTCGTACCTTTGATCCTTTGACGCGCTTTTGTTATCCTTTCCTTTTTTCGGCCTGGCTGTTCTTGCATTCCCTTTAATTTTGGCTTAATAATTTCGCTGCTCGTTTTTTCCTTTGTTTATTTTCCTTTTAGCCAAATGCCCTGCTAAGCTGCCAAAGTGCCGCATTTGTCTGAATGCTTTTTTTCTGCTTTTTTCAGTTCTTGTTTTGATTAAAAATTCGTTGTTGTTTTTTTTTCGCCGACAATATTTGAGTTTATCTTTGGCAGCGGATTAGTAATGAACTTGTTCGGGGGCTGTGTGGGAGTTGCCCCTTTTGTTTACTTAGGCCATAATGCGTATTTCAATTAAAAAATATTTTTCCGCTAAATATTCCAAATGAGGCGAAGCCCACCCTGGCTATGAGATGATTTATTAGAATTTTATTCGTACTTTAATCAGTAGGATCTTAAACTTAACTCTCGATTTTAAACTCTTGAATTGAACAGCAACATCTAGCCCATCCTTCGTAGTTAGTGAGGTCCTTTTAACTGCCAGGATTGAGAGACTCCAGGAGGGAGAGCTGGGCTCTGGCGAGGACTGACTGTACAGGCAAACCCACTTGAGGACGCATTCGTTTGCGTCTAATGAGTTGTATCAACAGCAAGTACCGAACCAAAGGCGGCTCCCCTGCCAAGACTGTTCATTAAGCCTCGACTGAATGAATTCGCGCAAAAGAAGTTACTTGTCCTCGGATTCCCCTCCCGTTTTTTGCTCACAGCTTTCACTTGCAGGAGTAGCAGGGAAATAAGAGGCGAAAAAATACGAAACACTTGATCAAATATTTTGCAACTTCATCGTGCTCATCAAGCGCAGGATTTCAAGTGCTCCGCTCATTTGCCAGCCAGCGCATTTGGTTTGTAATTAAAACGAATCCCCGGGACTAGAAAACCAGCAAAATGGAAAAATTGTTCTTCTTCGATTAATCGCCGAACCCGTTCACTGAGGTGTGACAAATGGAAAACTCTGAGGGGGTTGGGCAAAAATTTCAGCTCGGTTAGACTTTCTGAATCTGACTTTATGAGAAGTTGCCAACCTAAATCTACTTTGAGGGTTTTTCGATTAGCTTCAAACCTCGAAAGCCATCAATTGTGTGTTGAAAACCAAAGAATCTACTTTCTATGCCATCAGGCTAATTAAACGATTCAATTTATGGGGTGATGAGACTTTATCACGAGGCCAAGTGTGTGTTGTCTTTTGCCACCTTCAAGTGGAAAGTATTTTCATGTAGCCAAAGTTTTCCATCATTGAACCCAAGGGTGAGACGCATTAATAAACATTAAGGAAGAGAGCAGAACAGGACACACATGTGTTTTAATACACTGAGAACTATTAGGAATATAAAGGGAGATTTATGACTATATTATAGCGGTTACTTGCTTCGCCTTTGGCCTTATGTTTTTGAAAAAAACAAGGTATTATTTTCCCAAAGTGTACATAAAATATAGGTCACAGCCACAAGTTAAGGAAGAGGGTTGCCGCCAAAAAGTCTCACTTAACTCGGCACCAGGCTCACATGCGACAGATTGTCGCAGAGATCGCAGGACCCCGCCAGAGACAACTCATTTGACTGATGAACCCGTGTTGACATTTCCCCTTCCATCGCCAAAACTCCCACTTCTCCGGGCAATTCTTTTGACACTGACACATGACATTTGCCAAGGCTGGCTTACTTTTGCCCGTATTTCTGCTGGCTACATCTCCCTCTCCAGCCATTTGCCGAAATTGTTTTTCAACACAGTTGAGTAAACATTTGGCAGGCCCTTCTTTGGTGGGGAGGCCCTCCACCAGTCCACCTATGGCATAAAAATTGTTGTATTCTTTTTCGGAAAAAATCAGAAAAAAAACAGAAAGTAAAATGATATTTTTCTATTCCATTCTATTTAATGGATTTCACCGTAAATGTTATTTTATTTGTTGGCAGAATAGTTTGGTTTATGGTCTAACAAGTATTAAAATTCATATTGCAGAATATCCTTTATTTTTCCAGCTTTGTTTCCCTAATGTGGCAAAAGGAGAATATAACGTTATTGTTTAGAAATATTCAAAAAATATTGTGATATTGGCTAAGTTGCAATGCACATAAAAATGAAATGAAAGCGTAGGTTTACTTTAATTTGAAACTTAAAAGTTTTGAAGGAATTTTGACTAAAGGTACTATTTCTCTATTCTATTATTAGGACCGTTCAATCAAAGGTTGAATGGCACACATTAAAATGGATACTTCTTCGGCTATTGTCCTGAGCTCCAACTACCGATATCAACTTCCATCCAACTATTATTCAAACCCAGAAAAAAATAATAAAAAGAAAGCCAGGAAACTCTGCACGCCATGCACGAAAGCGCACATTAAATATTTACACTTCATTTTATGGCGCAAGGAGCGAAAAGGAGCAGGGCCCGAAACAGGACCTCTGCCACATTTCCATCAGCTCGAAACCGAAACGAGTGCAATCACATCGTCTCATATTATGGCTTTAATGGCAATGACAACTGTTAGCCAAGTTCGGAAGCGGAAAGAAGAAGACAGGAGACAAAGGATGGAGAAGGACACTCTGCAAGTGAACCGCAGGATATGGCTCAGGTCAACGGAAGCCATAAAATTCTCGTTTGTCACGCGAAATTTTTCGCCGCCGCGCCGCCCGCACCAAAAATGCCAACACATGCAAAAGACAAAGTTCCAGCGAACCAAACAAAAAATATAAAAGGAACAAAAATAATAATATTAATGGGGAAAAAATGCGCAAAGACAACGGAGGACAGTCCTCGCAGAGTGCAGGAAAAGTGCAGGAAAATCCAGTTTGTCTTTCTTGCAACCGCGCGATAGAATTATTTACGTTTAGTTTTTATAGTTTTTTACGGCAGCCCGTGGGGGAGTTGGTCATAAAATATGGGCGCAGGTTTATTTATGCCCGGCTGTGGCGACATTTCTGATCCACCCACTCTCCCACCCACTCTGACTTGGCTTTGCCTTTGTTTTTATGGCTTGACGGATTGCAGGAGCTTCTGCTGTCCCGGTGTTTCCCGGCTTCCATGGGGCATTTGTCCAAATGCTTGCGCTAATGTCAATTAAATTTGAACAGACGACGAAAGCCAAATGAAATTTTAATTACCGCAAATGAGCCGAAAGAGTGAAGCGGTAAGATGGGAGCAAACGGGGTAAGAGTTACGGCTTTAAAAGAAAATCGGACTAATGACCAAAGAAATTGGCCACTTCAAACTGTTATAGCTTAGCTAAATTTAATATGGTTCTTGATGAATGTTGATAAATCTGCGGTAAATAATGGCAAATCAAGTGGAAAGTCATAACATTTAAGGCTTATATAGAGAGTCTTTTAAACCTTTATTTATAAATCCGTTCTAACCAACCTTAATTGGCTTTAATTGCCTTAAATTCCTCTAGTTTCGTTGGGCAAAACACCGGCCATAACCCAGGATAACCGGGACACGTAATCTTTTCTATAATTTGTTAAATTTGTCGCGGCAAAAGTTTATTACCCCGGACGACGATGTCGCCAATGCAGACACAATGGGCAAAGTGCATAAATTGGACTGTGGCTGCCTACAGAGAAAGGATAGGAAAGGAATAACGCGCAGGACAAATTACGAACAACAAATTGTACGGCGTTGTGTCGTTTTGTAGTTTTGGGTTTCCTTGCTATTGTTGCATGCATTTCGGTCATATTTCCCCCCACTGTCCCCAAAACAGCAACAACAAATCGACGATAAGCGCAATTTATAAGCATTTTGCCCTGGTCAACTCTAGAGAAATATGTCCTTCTACATAACAGAAAGGATTCAAGTTGGCTCTGTGTGTGCGATTTCATTAATTTACGATCCTTGGCGCCGCTAAGGCTGCGAATTAAATTGGCTTAGGCATGGCAGGGAATACGGAATGAGATGTAGATAGACTCCCAGGAATATTCCTGGACAGCTGTCTCCCTTTCCAGCTCCATCCACACAATATAGGGTCCTTTTCTCCCACACACATCAAAGCTTTTTGGCTGGCAGTTTTTTCTGCCTTTCTGTTAAATAATAATAGATATTTGCTTGGGTCTGTAAGTAAGTAAAAGTAGAAACATTTTTCCGCTTAGCTCAGCTGAAACGGAAATTCTCTGTTCATCTTGTGTTGCGGCAGGCAAAGGACTCCGAGTCCTTTATTTTGCGGAAAATACTTAGACGGATTTAAGCGCGACAAACAAGACGGCTTCAATTTCTGGTTTGCACACATTGACGTCCAAATGCTCTATAGACTATTTTGCCTTCTAACGGAAACAAATGCACAGACCTAGTTAATGTACCCTTTAATGCTACTTTCTGATCAAACTTTGGTAAAATATTTTTCGCTTTTTTTCGCCAGAAGCTTCAAAGGGAAAAGAGCGCCAACAACAATGAAAAAATGCGGCCCACCCGCTGAGAAAATTCTACTGAACAGGCGGCAGGACGTCTTGCCAAGGACCTCATCCCCCTCCCACCAAAATCAGCTCCGAGTGGGTGGGCTTAGGTAATACGCATTAGTGCCACGACTGCATATTACGATGTGATTATTATGATACGCTTTATTTTGTGGTTCAATGAGCTGTCTGCGTCTGGGTGGCAACTTTGACGGCTTAGGGAAATCTGCTCCCATTTTCCATGCCGGGTCCTGTTCGATGAATATTTTGTGCAAATAGCTGTGAAGAGCCAAAGTCGCCGCTAATTGAAACAAACGCCGCCACCGAACAAATGTCGCGCACTCTTTTGTGGCCTTAAACGCCATGGAAACCGTCGCAGGACTAAAGGACTGCAGGACTCCGACAGGACTTAATCTCATAAGTGTACGTTAGTCATGCGCTGCACTCGACTCGCTTTTTGGCCAAAGTGCTTGGCCATAAATTTAGCAGCTGGTCGACCATTGTTTAGCTGCCTTTGGTGCGATTTCTCAAACGCGTCCCGGCCATGTGTGTCCTTTAACTGTATCCTGTGCTGGATAGCTGCGTGTGCTGGAAATTCGCCCTCTGACTTCTGGCTTCTGACTCAAAGGCGAGAGGTCAGTGCTGGTAAGTTTATTAATTGTGCTTGTTTATCGTCTGCTTGAAATGTTTTTTCTTCCATCGTCATTTCTTTTAGATTACTAACGGGTAGCTTGTTTTTTTTCTGCAAATTTAAAGAACAAGTAAAGAACATTTTAGAAACTTAAAAAGTAAGCACAAAATAAACCAAGCTAATTGTGATTGTGTGGCTAAAATGCTGATAACTTTCATAAATTAGATTTCGAAAAACTATAGGATATTCTCATAGTCGATATTTTTGATTTCTTATTAAAAATACATTCCTTTCTTAAGCTGGGATAATTTAATACAAATAGCGTGACTTGTTGGCATTTCTTAATACCAAGACTTATGGTAACGGCAAAAATATTTGACAGAAGCTCCGATTAGCACTAGAAGTTCGACTCTTTTTTCTATTACGTGAAATTTCTTTAATCTATTTTGGCAAATTGCATAGCTAATTTGCTTGCCAACAATTTTGGTCAGGTAAATTCAATTGGACATAATTTCGATTGAAATTGCATGTCCTGCCACACTGCAATTTGAATATTTGTGGCTGAATTGCAGTCCTAATTCAAAGTGTTGTTAAAAATAATATGTGGTATATGGTGGGGTATTTTTCAAGAAAATTTGTATAACTTTGCAGAAGGTTTATACGAATATGTTTCAACTATGATTCAACGTAGAAATGCTATATCTCTGGGACCTAATATTACATAAGGTATCATCTAGGAAAAAATATATTATATGATATTTTCTGAAATTTTGAGGCATATGGATCTCTTTCAAAAGTTATCAAAACCCTTGGAAGGGTATAGCGATGACTATATCTTTGTCAATTACAACCCGATTCTTGAGCGGAATACCTTAAACGATTTCTACATCGATTCTTCATCAATCTGCATCAAAATCTAGGAACAAAATATTTTGTCGATTTTTTGTAGAATTTTCTGGGGGGTTTCCCTCTAAAATGTGGAAAATACATGAAAGGCCAATTTGACACTCAGCGATGACTATTTCTTGGACAATTTCCATCCGATTGAGAGGAGTACCTGAAACGTTTTCTAGATCTTTTTTCTATTTATTATATATTAGAACAATATATGTTTTAAATTATACTTACTTTATCTTGAATTTGTTGTTTAATTAATTAAATATGCCAGTGAAATATTTACCGTCTATGCAATGATGTATAGAAAAACACATCACGTTATCGATAAGTTACACACCATCTGCTCCAGTCTGGCCAGGATAGGACCTCGAACAGTAAACAAAAAGACAGAAAACTTGCTGACATTTAAATAAATTGTTTAACATTAACCGAGTCTACATGACAAAACTAAGCAGATGAGGATGAGTTTGGGGGAGGTTAAGTTTTCCGAGGGAAAGGGCAACAACAAGGGCGGCGCACACATGGAAAATGGCAAAGAAATTGCTGCAAATCAAATTTGATAAACACAAAAAACAGAGTCAGGGCACAAAAAACAAACAAAGGAATGAGGGGAAAAGTGACAAGAAAAAATGGCAAAGTGTGCCGAAAATGACAGGATGGGAAAAAGGACGACGAGCGGCGTCGGATGGCCAGCCGGAAAAATGTTTTATTGCTGCCATAATTTTGAGTGATAAGTGACGAAAAACAGCCGCGTGGAAAATCAATCGATGAGAGCGGGCAGTCCGTAAAAAAATCATCCATGGGATTATTTATGCATCATTTTTTCTCATCCGTTGATAGATTTTTGCTGTTCTATCAGCTACAAGTTAATGGGCTAGCGTTTAATAAAGATTGATCGATATTCCGATAAGGTTAATCTATATATCTGGTTTGGTTTTTTGAGGGAAGTAACTATTATTTATTGGTCACGGCAGAGAGAGTAATACAAGTAATGCAATGTGTGAGTATTTAATATTTGGCCAAAGATGGCCAGTTCTCATTTTCTCTTGTCTTTTGTTAAAACTTACGTTTTCATTTCCCCCCAAAAAGGACATTACTGCTGCGTCACAGCGTATCAATAAAATTTTTTCTCATGCCCGCCCCTAAAAAGTCAACCAAATTTGGCATCCTTTAACCCTAATTTATGCGCGCGAAAGTGACAATTGACGAACTCCTGCGAAAGAGTTGCCTTCGTCGTCCTTTTCGAATGTGGTAATAAAAATATCCAAGTAAAGGCTCTTTATTAGCTCTCCGTAAGCCCTTTTCTTTGTTTGTCCAAAAAAAAAAGGAAAAAGGAGTACAAATACCTGGCGATGGGCAACAACTTGTTACATTTGTCATGCGATAATGTCAATTTTGACAGCTGCGCAGAAAGGATTCTATTCTCATTCTTCGGAAGGATCTTCGGAGGCTTTTTGTTTCGTTTTATGATCGTTCATGGCAACTTTGTTGTTAATTTGACGCGCTCTGTGACAATTTGAGTGCCTGCCTCTGGGCTCTTTTTTGGCCATTATGGAAATAATTTTGTTTTAGTTTTTATTGGCAGTTTAGCTGAACAAAGGACTGCTGTTGACTCTTTTTATTAGGCGGACCCAAGGACGGTAAATTATTTACACTAATCGGGCAGCCGACTTTCAAGGTGGTTCTGCAAATACACGCATGTGTGCAACCCCTCATCCTTCAGATACATTTTGTATCTTTTGTTTCGTGTGTTGCGTATTTTGACAATGTGCCTACAGTTTGCTTTGTGCGTTTTCCTTTGTCCTTCCAAAGGTTTTCTCCTGGGCCTATAAAATTCGCAACAAAGTCAATTTGGGAAGATTTCGGAGATCTACTGGAATGTGCGTGTCTTGGAAGGCGAAAATGTTATTTTTGTAAAATGATTCGATATGGTTATCCCTCGATTTTCTCAGGAGGCTGTACGAAGGATTTTCTATGGTTTGTGGATATCCCGTTTAGAGAATGAAATTGTCGGTTAACTTTATCAGCGGAACGAATTGAAAATATCTGGAAAACGAGAGGGACAGGAACTTATTTCTGGGATATTTTCAAGGCCTTATTCATATGAATGATATCTGATATTTTTTTTTTAATAATTCACTACAGGATAAAATAGAATAAATAAATATACCCACTCATATATTACATTGTATTACACAATCATAAACGAAAAACAAGAAACAAACGCTTATTTATGATGATTACAATGATTACATTCATCACGCTTGAGACGTTTTCCCTTCCGACCGTGTACACACAGTATTTAATTAAAAGCAAATGTTTTTGGTTGATTTTATGACCGGGGCAGCTTGAACGCAACCTAAGCAAATAACATTGCAATGGCCATTTATCACTTGCGGCAGGGGCTAATCCTTTTTGGCCAACTAACTTCCACCGTATATCATGTTTTATGGGCCAGCTAAGCAACTGACGCTAAGCTTTTACATGGAATCCTGTTTACAGAGTCGGAGGCTGAGGGAGGTGGCGTAACTCGGGGTCCTTGGGTAAATAACTCATCGATGCGTGTTGGGCAACTGTTACCGAGTATTTTACACCCAAACCCCAAGAGTGCCAGGGTCTCAAGTAGACGTTATGTCTACAGACAAATTGCCATAACCATAATGGCAAACGGCCTGTTGGGGGACTCTGGGATGCCTGTGACCCCATAAAAAGATGATTTCATAGACATTTACCCCACTGCTGCCTGTATGAAAAAATAATAATACTAACACAACATAATAATCATAACAATAATTGTTATATTGATGGAATGTTACGATGACACTGTCTACGCACTATTTTTGGTTTATGTTCTCGCTAATGCGCCAGGATAGTATATACTTTGATGGCAAAAAGCTTCCACATTCCCAGGCCAGTTCCCATGTCTGGCTCACATCGTAAAGAAAACAAACGTAATAATTATGCTAAAAATTATATGGCACTTCTCACCCCAGACAAAAGGAGTCCTCGCATCTCTTTTTCGCCTCTTTGTTTGCCAGCCGCTAATCTGCAGATTTATATGCAGGGAAGTTGTTCAATAAAATCGTCTAAACCAGATCATAAACAAGGATATTTTATGCCCAGCTCCCTGACCATTTTCACTGTCCAGGAGATTAACTCGCCGAATGACGAACTGGACTTTGCGAGTGGTCAGTGGAAATTAAATTCTTTTGTTTTGTCTCCCTTTTGCGACTCTAAGAAGTTTGCACGTTTCTTACAGGAGAAATGGCTTGGAAAAAATGAATTCTTCTTGCATTTTTGCAGAGATTTTCAAGGAAAGTTTAAGCAAATTGCAACAAACGATTTAGCAAATCGTTAAACAAATACGAGTTTAAAGAATTTTAATTTTTAGTCAGCCCTAGAAGGAGGTTAATTCTTCCTGCAAATCCTAGAAATATATTTAATTCCTGCACTTATTTTACTCAACTCATTAACTTTTCCTGCTCCATTCAATTGTATCGGAGATCTGCCAAAAGAGCTTTGGTCATAAACGTATTGCCAAAATGTACAAAGAGTCATCAGAACACATCATCGTCATCAGCATCGAGTCATCATCAAGTGGTAGCACTTCCCGCAAGATGCCAATCGAAAATAAACATATACGGGGAGGCCAGGCCATCATCTTATAAACATGTCAAAAAGGACACTTAAGCCAAATGCGTTCAAATGATAATTACGCAAAACAAAAGGAATAACCCGGCTGAAGATGAGGAAAACTCCAACTGAAACTGAAACAGAGGGATAAAGCAGATGAAGTGGCAACAACTATTACAACGCACTTGGATCCGATTCAGTATCTGAATCCGCCTCGCTAGTTGTCCATGGGGCAATAACACTAAAAACTTACGACCCAGCTCCGTGAAGGAGCGTAAGCGAAAAAGAAATTTGGCCAGAAACAAAAGCGCAAAACTTTCATCCTCCGCCTCCACCGGCCAAGTCGACATAAAGCCAACTGTAAGCATTCATGAGGATTTAAACGTTTATTTATAAGATGGGTTTGGGTCGGGGGCTGGATAGCTTTTGTTTTTCGGTCGAGATCCTTAAGTTTCGGCACGGAGTTCAGCACTTCATTGAATTGAATCGAGTTGAGTGGAATCCACACTTGAGGCTGATAAAATCAATGGGTGCGTTGTTAGGCGATGATTACAACACTTTTCTGAGGCTCACAGAGACTCTCCCTTAATTAATATTGTGTATTTATCTCGAGTCTCCCAGTCTTTCATTTTTCTTTTAGCAGAGGATATTGCTCAACCTCCTTATAATCTAGAGGTTTTCATATCCATATCCCTCTCATGAAGAAACACATTTGTTTGACTTCCATTGCCTACTATTTGCTAACTGGACGTTTGACTCATTGAATTTAAAAGGATCAAGGGTATGATGAGACAATTGAAGCTTTAAAACAGTAAGTTTTAAGTTTAAGTTTTAAAGTTGAATTTATTTGACTTTGTCTCTTTTTTAAATAAAATTTAAAAAGGATATTTTTTTAGGAACATGTGGAACGCAAACTAGACACTAGTAAGTACCACAAGTTGACCATCCATTTCCTTTTTTTTCTCATTCATTAACCAAGTCCTGGATAAGCATATCTAACAGTAGCCCAACATGGATTCATATCCTTGTATATCTTACTCGCACATCCCAACCCTCTCTTCTGGTATCCTTTTCCTCCGTACAGTCAATTAACCCGAGGCCAAAAAGAGGTTGTCGAGTCCAATCTGTTGACTTGTTGTCTGCCGTTCCCTTTCATTTTTCTTTTGGGGGTTTTTTTGGGTAGAAAAATTTGCAATTTCCTGTAACTTTTGTATAGAATTAAAAGTAAACATTAATCCATTTACAAGCAGCTCTGTTGTCCTTGTTGTTGTTTTGGTGTTCACTTAAGTGACGTGGTTTTAAAATTTACCAATTAAATTAAGTGCAACCGCAGGCGGAATGCGAATGAACCAAAGATCAGCTCTGTTTTGGGTATCAACTCAGAGCCCTCAGTCATCTTCAACTATTCATGAGCGAGTCAAGTTGATAGTTCGATGGTTGTCTGTCTGTCAAGCTCCACTTCAAAAAACTAAATAACCTAGTAGTTTAAATGAATTCATGAATTAATTTTAATGAACTCCTAAACACAATATAAATAAGGCAACAGTTTCTGAAAGAAAGAAAATATGAAACAAAAAACTTTTTTGAAAACAGACATGATAATAAACTTCGAAAAATATTGAATTTTCCCCCAGTGTACTCACTTGGGTCGTATGTGCTCATGCAAGTTATTTGCCGCTTAATTTGATTTGCCTTTTGGAATTTTAGTTTGTCAGAGGAACGGGATGGCCCGGGTTAAGTGGGGAGTCCTTTTCCATCAGCCAGGAGTCAACGAGTCTCGGCTGCTGACTGCTGCTTTGTCACTTTGTGTGATTTATGAAATGTTGTGTAATTAACTATTTATGACTCGTTTTTGCCCTTTACAAAGTAAACGTTTCCATGGTCTGAGCTGTTGAGCGATTCCCTGTGGGCGTGTTGGCGGAGTTGTAAAATGTATCTTGGTATCCATGGGATGACAAAAACTACAAAGGAAGCTTGGGATACATTTTGGTGAGTAATTTGACTGGAAGCTTTAAAAGGAAACACATTAAATTATTTTTTTTGTTAAGTTATATGAGACATTTAATTTTATTAAATGTAGGAAAACAGAGTTGGGAAAAGTGTCCCTTCCTCATGTGTTTTTTTTGTTAATTTGACACATGCAGACCTGTCATCGTCTCGCCGTGTTTCCTTGTCAAACTCCTACCAAAAATGGGAGTTCTACTTAATTATTTACCAGCCAGCATTTTATTACATTTTTAGTAATTCAACCTGCGACCGTTACCATTTCTTTTTATTTATTTTTGTATTTTTTTTTTACCATATTAAAATTTTGGTTTCCTTTCCATTTGTGTGTGCATTTTTTCCGTTCAGTTTCATTCGTTTGTCACATTTAATTGAATTTATGTAGTTTTATTGTCGCTCGGCAGTGCGTACAACATTTTTGCATTAATTTTTATGTTTTCAAATAAACGAATACTTTTCCAGACTGCTGTTTGTGGTTTGGTTTTCAGGTTGCCGCCACAGGCCAATCAAAAGATGAACTGTCAAATTATGCAAATAATTCTCCACAGTCACGCATGTGTCGGTCTCTTATCATATCGAAACAATCGTGAATTCTCACTTTAATTGCCTCTAATTTGGTTAGTGGATTGGATAAAAAGTGGAAAGGACCACCACCTGTGCCTTTCTCAAGGCGTGCTGCTAATTGGCTCGGAAAATCGAGGGCCAAAAACCCCCGGACATCAAAGGCAGCTCAGCTCTTCTTTCGGCCTCGGTCTGTTGTCACCCTGATCCTCCTGTTTCCCGCCCGTCCGTCCGTCTCTGTCAAAATATTTTCATTGCATTTTTGGGTGTGTCCTTGTTATTGTTGGCCTGTGTTTTGTTAGCAAAGTGCAGTTTGCGTCCGTGGTCAGGCGGATTAGTTGATATATTCCATCGTTTGTTGTTATTGCCGCAGTTTATGATGCGTATAGGGAGCTCCACACTTGCCAGTTCATATTTTGCGACTGACATTTATGGTGGGAAGTGCTGCCAGCCCCGGGGCTTAGTCCCATTTAGGTCTGAATTCCGTCTAGCTTGGGTGTATAATCAGGTGCTTCATTAGGCCTCTGAAAATTTGGAATTGTTCACAGGCGCTGACACAGGGCTAAATTCCACAGCTTGAAGTAGGAACAGTTTTAAAAACTTGTATTTGAAAATATCAACTGTACTTCTATAACCCCTTTCCACCATCCATCGTAAAAAATGGCTAAAAAATCATGACTCAGCACCGAAAAAAAATCATAAATAACATATCACGTATAAGCAAATACAATGGAAAAAAATGTTCGGACAGGATACGGCTAAAAAACTATGAATATTCATAAAATTATTGAACAATAGAAATTGATGATGTGGTGTCAAATCGCACACACAAAAATATTTCATTTGATTGATGGTATCTAATGACATGGAGAAAAATTCTGCCGAAAAAAGGACATGTGAGACAGTGCGCTGCCTTTTGGCGAAAAGTCAGAAAAAATGTTATATATATTTTTGTGGGGCGAAACTAAAGAGGAAAATGTGGCCAAGTCCAGACAGTCATACATCATAATCATCGGGATGGCAGGGAACACAGGAACACCCTCAATATGTGGAGTGCCTCTACCCCGGAAAACCCGAAAATCTAAGCTAACCCCTTGCACTCAGCCCACGCAGAAATTCACAGATAAAAAATAATAGAATTTATGGAATGGTGGGTCTTCCTGCTGGCAATCAAAGCCAGTCCTCGCAAAGGACATGAAATATGATCGATGGGCGGCTACTGTGGCCCGTTTTTTGGCCCTGAGTTCGGGTTTGAGCCCGGGATTTCAATCCTCCCGCTGTGACTGTCCACAAAATGGCACAATTAACGTGGCACATCCTTTCAGCCAAATTGCGCCGCGTCCTGGGCAACAATTGTTGAACACGGTAAATAAATGTCAGTGCTGCCAGATCCCTCTCCCTCGCTTCATCGATAACATAATGACATTTTCGTATCATTTTTCAAATTGTAAAAAAAAGGAAAATTCGATTTTTTTTGTTTGAAACCGAAATTGAAATTGTTTTGTCAGTTTGGTGGTTGGACTGGGTTGCGTGTGTGTCCTTTCCCAGCTGGATACCGTCAAACATATTGGACTTTTAATTATGATTTTTTATTGGTTTTCCCCCTCCAGTGGCTTAGTGTTGGTCAAACAATTGTAAAATGATATTTTCCTTTGACAACCCTTTGTAACGAGTTTTTAAAAATGCCTCATCGATGGTTAGTCGTTCGATAGGATCGGATTATCACAAGTGTCAATCGAAAGGGGGGATAGTTTCTGTTTCCCTTTTCATTTATTGGGTGTTATAACCAGCTCTAAATGGCTTTCTGATCTATGAAGGGTCAAGTATTTTATGACCCCTAATGTTGAATGAGTTTTTATAGTTTCATCATCAGCTTAGAGAGGTATAGGTTATTGAGATCCCCCTACAGGGTCATATTGGAATTATTTAATGATCTTCAGCTTGGAAAAGAGTATATAATTATATTTTAAAATAAATTTTACCCTGCAGATAGGCAGCAAAAACATTTCCCACCTTATTAAAGCCTTTCTGAAATTTCTACGCCCAAGGAAACTCCATACTGTCAGCCATTTCCGTTGGAAAATTGAGAATACACGTCCGGGGATCTGGCTGCCGTTCAAAATTACAGTCATTTTCGCTTTTGGCCAGGGGTTTGCAAATTTATCGGCCGCCTACGTGTGGTTGCAACCGCCACTTAAACTGCCACACGTGCAACTAGGTATGTGTGGTAATTATAAAGTCATCTTGGCATAATCAAAAGTGACAATTACAGCCATTGAACAGGAAGACGGACCCCCATGATTACGGTGATTGACGGCGAAAAAGTCAATGACATTCGTGGTATTGGTAATATCCGGATGCAAGTGACAGAATTATGCGGCAGCAGGGTCATGCGTCATTAGGTAAGGCATGTTCTATGGCAAAAACTAACGTCAGGTGACAATTATTCTAATGACAGTATTGGTAAAAGAAAACTATTGAATGGTGGTGTTTTAAAATATAATTTTATATAGGGGGAGTACACTTCAGAATCCTGTTCTTGACATCGTTACCAATCAATCTTTTCCCCTGAGTTCTACCTGCTAAATGTTTGGATCACTTCGAGACAGAGATGATGGATGGATGTGGGTAACTATGCCTTCGACACTAATCCAATCGGGCCTCATCATCAGCAAGATCAAGCCTGTGGAAATGATATGCAAATTTATGTAAGGCTCAACTAAACGTTAATTTCTTTAAGCGGCTCGGTAAACAGAAGCTGAGGGGAAAGGCCTTTCCCAGATGGGAATGTACGTACATACAACAATATAATACCTCAATAATCTTACAGGGACACACCTCTCTCACACCGAAGCAGAGACCCTGTGAAGCAGAGGGAACTCCTCACCGAACCTGACAGTTGTAAATCTCATTAAAAGGTTATTGACTCCCCGGAGCACAAGGCACGAGGATTAAAAGGAGAGGTGCAGGACAACAGGAGAGAACAAAAAAGTGTTCTAACCCCATCTCGGGCTGGTTAAATTTTCTTTCTTTTTACGCTTCAATTAATACAAAAGTGTCTTCGCTCCACGGGACCCTCTACCTCTATTTAGGGAACTGCAAGTCTCTGACAGCGCAATTGACAGAGGAGTTAACCTAAACCCCCGGACAAATAAAAATCTGGCAAGTCTAAGGCTTCCACAATTTATGCAAATTAATTTAGAAATGTTTCTCTGTCCACCCTCAAGTGCCAAGGAAATATACATCAAACGGACTGAAAAAAGGAACGGGTCTGGAGGTAATTCTTGCAGGCGGGGGGAAACTGTACACGACTTTTATAATTAAGAATGCATATCAAGTGGTAAGTAAATGCAGATGATAAAACAAAAACAAGATACTACAAGAGAAATGTCAATGGATTTAAAAGGGCGGAAACTGTCGAGAGACTAGAAGGAGGCTTTTTACTCTTTACGGATTATATTTAAATAATAATACAAATACTTTTTTCAATACCCACCCCACCCAATGGAAATTCTTAAATAACCACAAAGTTGAACCGCAAAATCTTCACAGGCAAATACCAAAGATGCTTACCTTTCGAGTGGAATCCCTGCACTTTACCGATTAAAAACAAAAGGGCTAGGAGTCTTGGCCTCGTCAGCATTTCAAGTAAAAGGATAACTGGTGACTTCAAAAAGCATGCTAACGCATCGCAAGACGGCATCAAGGAAATCAACTTTCACCGAATGCAAATAAAGTAAAAGCATCCTGATCCTCAAATGAGGGGATTCCAATAGGTGAAGGGGCATCCGTGTACGGGTGGTGTACGCACTTTTTCGCAGTAACGCATAATACGGTCAATGAACTGGGAAAAAAACAAGACAAAAGCACAGGCTCTGACTGACTTTGCAAGAGTCCTGCTGTCAACTGCAAGTCCTGTGAGAATGCAGGTTAGAGTTAACCAAGTGCACAGGGAATTATTTT
The DNA here is from genome assembly GCA_035045925.1 of Drosophila atripex. Taxonomy (NCBI): domain Eukaryota; kingdom Metazoa; phylum Arthropoda; class Insecta; order Diptera; family Drosophilidae; genus Drosophila; species Drosophila atripex. Next base: position 9,988,322 of record JAWNOP010000012.1, read on the forward strand.
ATAAACTATCTATTATTATAATTTCTTAACTAATTAAACTTAAATTATTTAGATCTAGTTATTCAAAAGATTCCATTTAAAAATCAGTGTAAAAATCATATATTTTTTGAGATGCAACTCCTTGTATAATCTTTGTTCAAATTTTTTGCAGTACAAGATGTAAGGACTCGCCTTTTTCCTCCTCATTCTGCCTGATATTTTTTTGCATTTCCAATTGCATAGCAAAACCTCAACAGCTGCTAAAATGTGCGTAGCAACCCCCGGGTGCCCTACTAGGGTAAGTGTTAAAAACAAAAGGAGTACCAGTACCCCTTCTATGTATTCCCCTATCCTTACTTTTCAGTCCCTTCCTGGGTGCTCACCTTCACGTTCTAGTCGCCCACAAAAGGGGAATATTATCATGTCATGTCATTGCGTGTCTTCTATTTGCATTCTGGTTTTCATTTTTCAGCATTAAACTTTATTTTTTCCTTGCCTAGGATAGAGTTTGCAATTACAGTGTGCGTCATAGCAGTAATGATCTGCATTCCAATGGGAAAAATTCAGGAATTCTCCAAAAACTAGAAGCAACTTAAAGTGCTTAATTTATTTTATAGTTCCGTAACGCACTGTTGAAATTTCTCGTATTTATATTGGGTAACATCTGCTTAAAAATAATTGCAAGTTTGCGAGAGATTTTAATGGTATTCGCAGGGGACGGCAGGCAGCCCCTCGGGAAATGTTAAAACTGTGCTAAAATATCATAGTTTATGGGGGAGTGGGTTAATTCGGGCTGGTCTAGCCGCGTTGGGGGTGTATCCCATGTGGCAACATGTGGGTACTTATGCAAAATGTTCTCTTGTCATTGCAAACTTGTGTTTAATTAAAACGCTGCTAATATCAGTTAATTTCTTCTCATTAAATTGTGACACTTTATGGGAGGGGTGGGGTTGTGTTGGGAATATTAATGGATTTATCGATACTTGATCTCAATTGTGTGGCAACTGGGTGGACTAGAATGATGTCATTAAAAACTTATTTTATTCTTCAGTAAAATGTAATGACTATACATTTTAATATTGTGGGCTAAACATAAAAGTTGTAGGAAAATTAAAGCCATTTGTGGTTTAATTTTGGCAATGGAGGAATAATTTAAGATTGTTCTTTAGAGTTTGGTTTTTATCTTTAAAATTGTCAACTTAAAGTCCCTTTAACCAACAAAATAAAATACCAATAAAATAATGCAAATTACGCCACCTCACTTTACCATTTTCTATATCAAATTAACGCTAATTAACAATTAAGGGGAGCAGGATCAAGGACTGCTCATAATTTACTTCATTACAATTGTTGGTGAAAACAATCAGCGGTAATTTACGGCCAAAAAACAGGAACAGAATCTACATAATAGAAAACTGAAAAAACTACCCAAAAAGTGTTTCTGCGTCAAGGAGCGGGGCGACAATTAAAGGCGACAACAAACAGCCCCCGTTGACCCATGAAAAAAGTTCAGAGGGGGTGGCTAATGACTCTGATGCAAGTCCAGAAATCAAAAGGCAGTATTCCTCCCGCAGCGAGTGTTGATTAGATATATGGCTGACATAGTACAGTTGCCTCATCCGTGAATTATGGACGGCCGAGGGGTGGGTTTTCGGACTTTGGGACACACCTGAAAGCCATAACCTGCGAGGGTGCAACTGTACACGCATGTGGCCCATAAAAGATACATTTATAATGGCCCTCAGATACTTGGCTGGCTGAACAGTTATACATAACAATAATTTGGTAATTGCCGGACAATCGTAACATTTGTATACTCATATGCGGATGGATATTTTCTTTCTATGGTATGCTCTTGCGTGTTCATTTCAATTTCATTCTATGCGGGTGGGTGGATCACTGCGGGGATTGGAATAGATATCCCTCGAATGGATGAGGAACAAGTGTTTCCCGAATGTTATTTATGGCAATTATAAGTAATTTCTGAAGTTCTTGGCCAGTCGTTATTGATGTTTTGAGGCTACGACTCGTACGTTAAATGGAACACGTGGCAAGGGATTCCCATTTAAGTGCAAATGTGCGAGGTGGACGCATTATTTATACTTTTGCTGAAGAATATATATATTCTTTGCTTAGAGAATTTTTCTCCCAGATTTTACCCCTTTTAGCAATATCATTTGATGTCATGGAGCATCAAAATTATTATCCAAACCGAATCAGAAAAGTGACAAATTTCCCATTTGGGACAGAAACTTTCACCACGCTGCTTCATTTAGGAGGGCAAATAGAGATTGACCCCCTAAGTAACCACTTGAAATATTCTCATGACCTCGAAATACAATTTGCCATGCTGTACGAAAGGAATTACATCGACAGTGAGCAGGGACTTTCACACAAAAATTAGCAGGCAGTAAATGCAGTTTAACTTGCATTAGCACAGTGTGACATTTCATCAAGATCCGACCGAAAGCAGAAGGGGGTTCCAAGTACCACTGACAGCCGAGATTGAGTCGCCACGCGCAATTAAACTCGCAATTCGCAGAGGAGTGTGACAAATTTCTACTGAAAGGACTCTTCGATTGGTTACACTCAGAGAAAATCAAGGGATAAACAAAAAATATTTTATTAGAATTGTTAAAAGAAATTTAAAAAAATAGCCAAGGCACAAGTTTTGTTGCAAGTTTTTCAATAAAAGTATTGCAAAAACTTATGTTATATTTATTCTCAAACGGAACCTATTAAATAACTATTTTTTTCTTCAAGTGCACTCACACGGCAGCCCAAATTCAACCAGCAAACTAACCATTGAAGCGGCAAAACATGAGAGCAATCACGGATCGAGATGCAGATACATCTGTAGATTTAGATGCAGATACAGATACCACACGGGCGGCGTACAACCAGCTACAGATACAAATACGGCGGGGCGTGAGAACGTCGGCTGGAAAAAAGAAGTGAATGCGAATGAAGTGAGTAATTAACGCTGCATGCGTCCTCCCTGGAAATTTCGGTCTCGCGAGGGTCCTTCCACCAATTCATCCTGCGCCTGGTCACGCCGATTGACGGTGACATATGCGGGTCGTTGCGACTTCGCTGCGGCGTCTCTATATCTGTATCCCTGTATCCGAGTATCCGCCTGTGCCTACTGATGATCCAGTCCTTGCGGAAGTCCTGCCAGGTACTCAAGTCCATTAGGCAAGGGTGCGTTCAATTTACATGACGAGAGTCACAGTGGTGCAAGGGGCTAGGAAATTGGAAAATATATTCTGTAAATTTATTATTAATATTTCCACTAAATGTATTTTTTGAACATGGGGATATATTTGCTAAAAATTTTATATTTATTGAACTATAGGACTTTTTTTTATGGCTTATGCGATGATAGTCACTACAATTTTTTATAATTTATTTTTTTGTTCCAATTTCTACCCATAAATCAAAACCGAAACCACTGTCCATTTTTTGAGGGCCTAAAATTTGTTTAATTGTTTCAACACGCACACCCGACAATCCCCTTTTCCAAAATATTTAAACTTCATCTCTGACTGTCTCTGTTTGTTGTTGTTTTGGTTTGGCTTTTTGTCAGTTTCCTTTTTGTGGGAAGGCGTGTGAATCCCTTTTTTCCGGGTGTGGGTTCCGTTTTAGGTCTAAGGTATAAGGACTAAGGACTCACACCCACCGAACCACCACCGATGGCACAAAATTACCATCAAATGAACTTATCGCTGGCGAAACTATTTTACGCCACTTTCCCAAGTGGTTTCTCGTGTTTGGCTTATCTGGGCCGAAGGTCCTGGATGGCTGTCCCCGTTTTCTCGGTCCGTGCAACACGTGAGCCGACTGTACCGGGTGCTGGTAGCACCCTTAGTGTGAGACTTTGTTGCTGTCAGTTGACATATTGTCAACCAACGTTGGCTATCAACAATTACACGTGTCCCCCGTGTCCGGGTCGTGTCTTGCCGAAATTTGCATATTTTTCTAATTAATCGCGTGAAATTTTCATATAATTTTCTCGTTTTGCCTATCTGGCTGATAGCATTTTGAGTTTTAAATAATTAATAACCGTCGCGTGTCCCTCGCACCCAAGTTCGCGCCTCTGTTTTTGAAATTAATGAGAATCAAGTTTTCAAGGGGCCACAGTCCTGATAAATTTTATAAATTAATGATTGCGGTGGGGGAGGCTTGCTTCTCAGTCTTGTTTGATATTTTGTAAAATAACAATATTTGATTAGCTTTGAGAAGTTATTCAATATGTATACCAATTTCCGGTAAAATCAAAACGAGTAAATTGGCTCTAGATAATCCCATTTTCCATAATCGTTTCAAAAATGCAACCTTTTCAAGGGATTAACAAGGTAAACTAAACAGAGGCCTCGAAAACTATTATTGATCTGTCATATGGCATTATTTATCAATTAGATCTTGTACACTGACTGTGAATGAGTCAACAATATTTACATTATCCAAAAGATAAATATTTTCCGACGATCCATCGATCGATCATCTCCCTGCGTTCCAGTGCACTTCCCCCATTTTCACACCTAAATTTCGAGACCGAATCGAGCAGGTTGGCCAGGTGTTTTCCGAGCGATTGAAACGAGGTTAAGTCATCAATAAGCCATGCCATACAGCCATCCAGCCATCCATCCATCGACCGTATACAAATGAGTCACTTCAGAAGCAGTGCGACGCAATTTAGTTTCAGTTTTCTCACAGTACTTAGGGGGGAAACTCACATCATCCTCTATCGTTGCGTCAAGTTTACATAACCCAAAAATTGAAAAGCGCTGAAAAGTTCCCACACAGACCCAAATCGATGGGCTATAGTGAAAATTCCTCCGCTGTTTTAATGATTTACAATAACAAAGCAACAAAGGGAGGCCAGATTTTCCCTGATGCATTGCCAACAGGTGAGATTCGATATTGAGGGGTAGCGATTTCAATTAAATGTGACACAAAATTCTGTGACAAAAGGAAACAATTTCAAATTGCATGTGTGTCATGGGAAAGTTGTGGGACACACTTCACATGTACGATGAGTCCTTTTACAATATCCTATATACACTTTTTTCGGTCGTCTGCTACTGCGTCGCACTTGAAATTTCGTTAAACACACTTGAGAATGTTGAGGGTAGCCACCCTAAAACGTGTAAAGCCCTCAAGTGTTGTTTTTTTCGGTGTGTGTTCGGTGTTCATTCAAAAGTTTGCAGGTGTTCCCCGTTGCATACTTATAGGTATATACATATATATATATTTTCATATTCGGTTTGTTGTTCGTGGGTACTTGAGCCAGAACACGGGTTCCTCAAAATGCCAATACACTTATCGCCATCGATGAGGGGAAGCGGGCCATGCAAATATTCCTTCAAGTTGCTGCAGGGATTCAAGTACAATAAACAAGAAAAGTGAGTGATTTTGAGGGAATAACCAAGAGCAGCGGGTTGCCAGGAACAGTGGTTAAGGATTTATGAATATTCAAGAGATTTAAAGAAAAAATTAAGCAAATTTTTCAGATAATCATGAGAGGTTGATAAAATTCTAGGTCCTAAACTGCAAGATATGGTTTAGTTATTACCTAAAAAAATGAATTTAGCCTATGGTGTCTGATAAGTTATATTTCTTTCTATAAAATTTCTACCACTGTTTGCATTCCAATGAACTGGAAAAAAAGTATGAGTCACGTCGAAAACTTGCAGGGTGAAGAAGCAAAAAAAAGGGCACGAAGCCACATCAACAACATCTCCGCCTGCAGTTACAAAGCTAAGGAAAAAAGTTTTCTATGCATTACACATTTATTAAACATTAAGGAGAGGAACTTGCTGCATTTAGGGGTTGGGCCAAAATGGCGAAGAAAAAGAAAAAAACAATGAGGATCGGCACGTTGATGTTCTTGATGATGACTATTGAACTTTTCAAACATGATGAAGTGCCCGGCAGCTCGATTTGCTTATAAGCTACAGCCATGGCCGCCCCTCCCCGATACTCCCGATGCATAAGCCAAGATGCTAAATGCAAACAATGGAAATCTTTCCCATAACGGGCCACGGACCCACAGCCAGGGCACCCTCCAACTAATCACAAAGTGCATTTTCTGCTCGCGGCAGTTGGTAAACAGAGAACGCTAACGCTAACGCAGAGGGGTTAAGGATGGTGGGATGGCACCGAGGGGTTACGGCAGTGGGGTTGGACGTCCAGGGCGCAGCACAAAAGTCCAGCCAAAGGTCCTTGCATACGATTTCAGCATTAGAGGTAGCACTTTATAAAAAAAATGCACCTTTTAAAGGTTTTCTTTGGGTTTCTAAAATACTAAGGGATTTTTTAAAACTAGGTAGGGCTAAAAAAAAATCGTATCTAATTTAGTTTGAGGTAAAGTCCTTTCCGTGTCCTTACTTGCACTTGTCCCTACGTCCATGCCCTTTAAAAATTCCCTCTAGCTTGCTCTTATTTTTTATGCACTTTCAGTTTGCCTTTCAGGAAGAAACAGCAGCCGGAACACAGCAAATACTACAAATAATCATAATAATAAAATGCCAAGTTGTACATTTTGCAGAGCTCCTCCGCCCTCTCTTTTCACTCGACCATTTCACCCATCTGCCGTCTCTTTCACTTGATGAGTCATTTCCCGGTGCAGCTTGATGTTGCGCCGTGGTGGGGAACGGGGGCACAAAGGGGTTAATGCACTGCACTCGGTGGAAAAAAGGAGTCCTTGGCAATAAATATAAAAATCTTTGGCTGTTTATTGTTGTCGCTGGAGTGGGGATTTGGTTTTATTTTTTTAGTACCTTGCGTGTTTAGATAGAAATGATATAAGGTGGGGACCTGTTGTTTAGTCCTTGAAGTTAGTGGGTGTAGGTTGAAGTGGGTTAAATGGATAAGGAGTGGTGCAACTTGATAAATGATCAAGTAAAAAAATATTAAGCTGAAAGTTTAAAAATTGTTACTGCAGCTTCTATGTATCTCAGAGGTCCTTGTGAAAATGACATACAAATAAGTTTTGTCCAAAATGTGTTCTCTTTGTCACAACTTCCTGGTCATAAAACCATTAACAAAAAACGAAGATGAATAGAAGCGGCGAGCCGCCCGCACAATAATCGTTGCCCCGCCCCGTGACCTCTGCCCCCTGACCCTCTAGTACACACAGTGGACCACTTAGACAGTGCTTGCCGACCAGAAGCCATCGCAATCATAATAACTGTAATAACAACAGGAACACACACACTTTTATGGCCTAAAGACGGAGCTGGGGGCTGGGGGCTGGGGGCAGGGATGAGATTACGAATGATTTGAATAAATTTGCAATAAAAAAAAGTGAATTCTATTTTCGTGCTGGAACTGTGCCGACAATAAAACAATTTTGTATGCCGATGCCAAAGGCAATTGTCCAGTGTTCGGGGCTTGTACGAATGGAAGTTTAAAGATTATTTCCTGGCCAGCAGCAATGGCAACATTGTGGTTAAAATGTAGCAGCAACAGTAGCGGCAACAGCAGTGAAAACAGGCCATTACAAGTGTCAAAGCGGCAATTTATCGTTTGTAATCATTGTGTATCTATAATTGTGCTATAGTGTGTGTGCAGGAGTCTGGGCATGGGAGTGTGTGTGTGTGAGAAACAGTTAATCATATAAATATGGCGACGGCGGGCGCTTATTATTTTTGCCTCCACTGCGATAGCATGGCCCCCGAAAACAACTTGCACTTTGATTTACTACAACAGTTAGTAAAGAAAGTATATATCCCTCTATTTTTAATTTAAGGAAACAAATATAGAAATAATTCTTGCCTATACAATGACAGTTTGACTGACAATAACCATTATTTTCCTTTATGATTTTATATTTTATAATCTATACGAAGTACGATATATTTTAAACCTCACTGTTTCCATCTAAAAGTTGTATCTTCACTCTCCCACCAGAGAGATGGGGGATATGTGGCGTTTGCCAAAACCAAAGCTAAAACCACAAAGTCATAAAATTACTTTCGCGCATTATAAATTTATAGTTTACTTTGGTCCGCAATCGGGTGTGAGTTTCTGGCACTCGAGCGTAAAAATTTATTATGCTTATGGATGAAATAATCGGAAGGGTAGACAGGATAACACTGGGTGGAGATCCGGATTCCGGATCCGGAGCCCAGCTTGTTGCCTTGGCAGCAGATGCTGTTCGTTAGCCATCGCGGACATAAGTCATTTATATTGTAACAAATTGTACGCGATTTGGCGTCGTCCTTAAGACATAACACTTGCGCCAGATGGATGTCGGCTGGGACTAAATGGTTTTGTCTCCTTTTGAACTTTGCTGGCTGGCCTCGGAGGTTAAATGGCGTCTTTAAGAAGGCCGAGATGAGTTGGTAAATTAAAAGGGTTGAAAGCCACAAAACTTACACAAGTAATGTGTATAAAAATTAAATTAATTTAAAAAAAAATCCAAATTTGGACTCACCTTTTCCCATTTCCTTTCTGAAAACTTTGAGCAAAAATCCATTTCAGACCCCACCCCAATTCAGACGGTTTGCCATTTACCAAAGTGCAAGGAGATACATCAAGTAGACAACAACAGCGACTACAACCCCGTCAGATGTACGGATACAGATACAGCTACAGCTATAGCTACAGTTGCAGATACAGATACAAATAATCGAGAAGGAGCAAAGGAAAAAAACGTGGCAGGAAATGCGGGCTTGCTCATTATTTGCGCTGAGTGCGGCGGCGACGACATCGAGTACTTTGCATAAATTTCAAATCTTTGCCGGGCAGAAAGGATCTGGGAGATGGAGACGCAAACAGTTGAGGGAAGCGAAGCGCCGGGAAAAAACCAAAGGAGCCCAGCCAGAACCAGAAGTAGATGACAGCCGCACACAAAAGGACATCGATAGCTAACACAGCTGCAAATGTAATGGAAATTGAAGGGCGCTCCCCTCACACGGAATCCCGCTTCCTGCACCTTTGCTTCGTGTCAAGTGCGGCGGCGATGATGCCGGAGAAGTATCTGAATAAAAAATAATGCAATGATACGGAAAAATTAAAAACATTAAAGGCCTGGTGTGGGACAGTGTTTGGGCCATAACAGGGAAGAAATAGGACCTTTTTCAACTAGTAGAATACGGAGATTCACTTCTCTTTCTGGGTGGTGGGGTGTGGCATGATATTTCATGATTATATTGTCAAATTTTCCACTGCAAAGCATGTTCGAATTACAGATATTTTCTGTGTAACAAAAATTGTAATGTACCCTATGTTAGGGCATAAGTAATAAGGAAATCTCGAATAGGCGGCAACTTCAGTTCTAATGACACGACCGCAGACCAGTTCAAGTTGCCGTGGCTCAGACCGAGGCTCAAATTTATGGCTGCAATTATGGCCCGAGTCCTGGCAGCGTCAGCAATAATTGTGCTTGAAATTTGCATAAAAAATTTTAAGTAGTTGGGAGGAAAAAAGATGCGCTCGACCCCCCTTCTAAATGTACCATCTCAACTCCCTTAAATATATTTTTTTTAAATCCGAATCAAAGCTGTCCATGCAAACACCCACTTGGTATGTCCTTGGGACTGCTCCCCGTTTCAGTTCAATTGACGTGTAATCCTGCCTTGTCCTTGGCATTTTGCGTGCAGCTACCAAGGACAACTCGATAATGCTCTCTGGCTCTGGGTGGGTGTCAAAGTCAAGGCAAAAAGAGCGCGCTCAGTATATGTATACAGTAAAGACCTCAAGGACTCCCACTGACACTTAGCTTAGTCCAGCGAATATTGATTTAGTTTTTGTAGCTTTTACTCGGGTTGTCCTTTTTGTTCCAATATTTAATTAGCGTTGGCAGAGTGTTTTAATCGAAACGACAGTTGGTTGTGTAGATGGTTGTGGAGGAGTAAGGGATACCTGGATAAGTAATTGGATACTTTAATGTGGATAATAGCTCAGGATTACCTCAAACTTGCATTGATGAAAATTCTCCAATCTTCATTTTCTATTTGCGAGAAACTCAATCAACTTAAACCCCTTCACTAACTGCTTTAAAATCTTGACGTATCCTCCTCAAACCACAAGTTTCGATTGATTTGCCTCCGTCTTGGCCATCGAGCAACAGCTGCATACAAAATAGACGGGTTTCTTATTTTAATTTGGTTAGAAAAGTTTTCCCCGGAAAGGAGGATGCAGACGGATCTTAAATTAGATACAGGACATCCACAATAGAATGACCAAGAAGGCGTCTTTTGCTGCTGCACTTTTCTAATTTTCTTCTTAAGCATTTCTTCTTCCCACTCGGGACAATAAAACTTTCCTTTCAATTCCTTTTTTCTCCACAAGCCACAAGCCAGTGCAATAAAAGAAAACTTATCTTTTGTACATACATATATTTATATAAATTTGTGGCATGCCACAAAAATTTCTTTGGCTTGGGAAGGAGGAAAGGAAACGAAAACTTTATGTTGGCTGAGCTGATAAATTCTTACCGTATTCTCGGACTTGATAAAAAGGCAACGAAGGATGCCTTGTTTTAAGACATTCAATTGAACAAATTCCCAGCCAAAGTTTCCTTGGACCATCAGACCCCCTGGCTCTTGCATAAATTGCATATAATTGCTTTGGCCCCGGATTCTCTCTGGTCTCCCGAAGATTTATGCGCTCAAGATTTCGGTTCGTTTTCCACTTTTCTCTGGTGAAATGATAAAATTTTTATTAAGACAAAAGCTGCATAAATATATTCCCGCAAATGCCGTTTGTTCAGCTGCCGGACGTGCACATTTTTACACTCGAAAGTTATTTTAATGAAACTATTTTATTATTTAGTAAAATAAACATAAACTAAGGGATTGTAAATAGATGCTTCTCTGTATGAAGGGGTTCTCACAGGAACTTTAAAATCCCTCCTGCTGTGAATAAATTTTCCTTGGATTGATTCGAGTGTAAAATATCCTTATATGTATCCTTTATATGGCATAATTAGATTTGATGTCCCGCGGTTCATTTGGCCTGCACCTCCTCCTTCGAACTGACAGTTCAGTTTGGCTCGAATGTCTTTGCTTTCATTCACACTTTGGTAATCCGCTTTTGCTTTGGATATTTTTATGACTTAATACGTTTTATTTCATTGCAGACGGGACAGGACTGTGCAGATAAATCTTCCGTGAGCGTCATCACCAATTCAAATGTCCTGTCCTCACGCTTGACCAGAGCTCAACTCGGTTTATTTCAGTTCACATTGGGGTTTCCAGTTCTGCGACATTTGTTGCTCCTCTCCTGCCAGTCCGCAGTCTTTTCCTTCGGTCCTGTTTCGGTTTATTATTGACCAGTTTGGCTGGGATTATTATTACACTCACACAATGCTGACAGTTGGCCATTGATTTATTAGCCCGTCTTTGGCATTTTCATTCACTGTTTGTGGTCTCCGTCGGCGACTTCTTCAGTGTCTCAGTTGGTTGTCCTTTACTGCCCTCCTCGTGCGGACTCCATTTTTGTACCCCTGTGATTAAGGCATTGGCCATTTGGACAGGGGTCGATTTCAGCCGTCTGCATAATGGGATAAAGTGACAGTATTTTGGCCAGTGGATATATGGGAATTTGTCAGTGAATTCACGCACACCATAATTGTCTTTAAGGTTATCCAATATTCGTGGGTTAAGAGGATTGTACTTAAATTGAACAATAACCGAGTTATTAGGTTATTGATAGATATCAGAGACTGCAAATAAATGATATGGATTATGG